>OW028741.1:10000000-20000000 GCA_932294355.1 Aporophyla lueneburgensis
CTTAATATCCCGGTGGGATTTTTTACACACTAGAAGATGAGAGGTGTTTGAAAATAGAACGGTGTGTGTTTGCGCTAGGATGAATTCTGTTTGATTCTCAATGTTCGATCCAACACCGAAAGTTGAGAATTCAGTGTACGATAAAATCCCACTGCAATATTTTAACGTTGGTATACACGTGGTCTAAGGATGAATTACACTAATAAAATTTAACACGATCAGTACATCTAAACCCAGTTCTAGTGTAGCCATTGCAATGGTGACAGCGACAGCCTTTGAACGGGGTTAAGATGCGCTGGGCATATTCAGTTTCATTCGTAAAATTCGTCCTGAATGGGTAAGTAATACTAATAAATAAAATACTAACGACGTTAAACACACATCTTAAACTAGGCACATAATATATAGCAGCTGATTATATATGAAATCAGCAGATATAAACATACAATAACACTAATTTAAAGCATATATTTTTTCCAGTTTTTTTAAAACGAAATCTTCACTACGCACTGTGCAGGCTCACTAAAAGATGAATGACTCGAATTGAGTAAAAGTTTTTCAAAGGGGTATCACAAGATTCACCGGAAACCTGCTGGTCCATCTGTAAAAATGTCACCGTGAAACGCTACGTGAAGTGACCTGTCAAACCCTAGTATTAAATGAAGTGACAGCTCACTTCACTTATGGCCTTAAAGACTAGGTCTCGCATTCCAAGACTGACATTATGCTTACGTCACTAATCAGTTACCACTTTATTCCAGCAAAACATGAAAATATGGAAACATTTTCAGTCACCGTTCTGTTTAGAAATTAAAAAAAATAAACATTTAATAGTAGCTTCGTTTTTCGAAAAAAAAAAAAAACAATTAGTACATATACCCACATAATTGTTAATTAAATTAAAACCTATTTGTTTAATCGGATAAAGGTGGTTAAGGGCCGGCGCTCACTGCCAGCATAGCACGGCATGGCATTGCAGATTGTGCTGCGGCATCCCGCGGCGTTTCGTGGCATGTCGTGGCATGGCAGATTGTGCTTCGGCATGCCGCGGCGTGCTGTGGCATGCCGTAGCATCAATCATAATTCCTCGACACAAAGTGACTCATACGTCTCGTGAGATACAATGGCGTGCCGCGGCAACCCGTGGAATGAAACGGCATGACTCGTCATGCCGCAGCATCCCGCGGATGCCGGGGCGCGTCGCGTCATGCCACAGCATCCCGCGGCACGTCGCGGCATCGTGGTATCGAAATAAAGTAACATTAACTCTAAACTCATTGAAATAAGATTCAAAATAACTTGATTAGTAATAAAATCCTTTGCCATGCCATGCCGTGCGCGCCGGCCCTAAGGAGTTATTTTTACACACTACAGCGAGGCGCGTACAGTTCTGTGACTTAAGCCTATCACAGTACACCGTGTTCGCCCCGCTGGTAACACAGCGGTGAAAACGTATACATTTACAGTTTTAGCTGACCTCGCATTGTATAGGCTTTTCGTACAGTGAGATGTCAACTTATACTGGAAATGTATAGCTTGACCTGTGGCCGTGCGTACACTTGTGTCACTCATGATCACTGTGTCTCGGAATGCTATACCTGGTGAAGTATACGATTATACAATGACTTTACTTAATTTTTCACGAGAAGATTTAAACAGAATAGACCAGCTGATGGTTACCCAACAGTTTACTCATTGGAATCGAGTGATAGTCGTCGTTGTCATCCACTGATCACATTGACATCCTCCTCCTCTCCGATTTTGAGGATCGCCTTCTGGATCATCCTCTTCAGACGCTTGCGGGATTCATGCGAGCGGAGCGTACGGAGCTCTGAGGCTACGAAGTCGCCAAATATCTGGGGACAAAGGATATTGTTATGGTCTCTTTCTGTGTAGGTATGTACGCCTGGTACCAATATAAACGATCAAGGTAAATGCAGAAGATAATTTATGTATGATGTACAGGAATGTAATGAAATAATTCAACTACTTTATTTAAAAATAAGGGTTTAAAAGATATCACCAATTTTGTTTCGTGCTTTGTGACAAAAAAAAAATCAAAGTCGGTGGCCAGGAATGTGTTACATTTTATTTGAATGGTGACAGTAGTAGAAATACCTATGTCTTTGTATGGTGACAGCGCTATAATGAATGCGAACAAAGATATTCAGCGATTTTTGAATGGGTGATCTGCTTTATTATTTGACACCAATTCGTAAATATCTATCTACCAATAAACACAGGTATATGAAGTCCCGTAAACTATAACTACTATAACTCTGTAGTTTCAGGAACCGCGTCACATTTAATCATGTTTCAGGAACAATTAAAATATTCGCACTATTGAATAACGCAAACGAATAATTCAGAACTCGTAACAGTCGGAATTTATTCAACGGGGTGGGCTCATATTGATGAAATATTTATTTGGAACATTCAAAATTAATTGTAGGTATGGCTCACAGATATTTGTTTCGAGGCAAGGTATAATATATTACTATACTGTTTAGGCATTAATAAGATTATATCTAGCTTTTTCCCAACTATGATGGGGCCGGCTGCCAGTCTAACCGGATACCAATATTTCTTCTGGTACCTGAGTACCAGTATTTTAAATGAATTGACTGCCTATCTGAACACACAGTTACTGAGTAATACGATTACCTCTTGGCAAAAAGTAGTCTTCCGGACTTCTGACTACTCGTAACGACTGTCAAAGATCTTAGAATAACAGCCGGGACCAACGGATTGATATGCTTTCCAAGGCACGGAGGGGTCTTAGTATTTAAATATGGTAACTCATTCTCGGACCAACCGCGGCAACCGTAGCTTAACCTCATCTATCGACCCGTGCCGCTGTGATTCCTTAACCACAAGACCAAGTATTTATAAATGCACATAAAATACAGGATAAACAAGAAATTGAGTAAATTATCGAACTGCATCTCACCTGACATTCATCAGCATTCAGTCCAGGCCTAATCCTTGGCGTAGGTTCTTCAGGCCACAAAAGAGGATTAGCACTGGCTGGCATAGGGAGTGGAGCTGATGCTGCGACCCTGAGGGGCCTGTGCTGTCGCCTGCTGGGGCTGCTGTTGGTGCTATTGCCGTTGTTCAGGGTCAGTGCTGTGTGGGCTCTAGCAGCCGCTCCGAACTCCTCTTCTTCATCAGCTTGGAACTCCGCAAGCTGTGTGAGAAAAGTATTGTGTAAATGAGGTTCAATTACTTCGTAAGGTTCGATTACGTCGGTTGGGATCTTTAGAGTAAACTTACTCTTTTGGTGACCGTACTTAGCTCCAGTAATAAGAGTAGGTAACCAAACTAACCAAGAACGTCGGACAGTTGAAGTTTTGTAAAATAAACTGATCGATGTTTCCGAATGTATTTTATTTTATTAGAAAACAAACTGTTGATGTTCCCAAATTTTTATTCGAAAATATTCATTGGTTCCTTACTAACTTCAAGTAGGTATATTACAAAACCCTGGATACTACTCTTTTGGTGACTGTACATACAGTATCTAACCGTTTTATACGTTTCAATCTGCCTAGCCGTTTCTCTACTATCCTGAGATCGGCTTCGAGTCGATGCAGCTGAAAATCAGTATTTTACATATAGCGACTGCCTATCAGACCTCTAGAGCCCTTGACTGGGTATCATGATAGTCCTTGGTTTTAACCAAGGACTATCGTGTTACCCAGTAAAGTCTGACAACCGTTTTACTTTTCGGCTTCCGACTCCCGTAACGACTCTCTTTAAACCGTCAGACGCTACTGACAGCGTGTGGTGACGTCGCGACAAACGACCGACACAGACGACACGACACATACGACACGCCACAGGTTGCCAAAGCGTCCGTTGCTGCCGTCACAGTAGCGGTCGCGGGCGGCGTGCGAGCGAGACTGCACCCAAGTATTTACGAACACAGCATTCGGCTACACGTCGTCGGTCGCAGTCGGCGTGTGGTCAGATAGACCCCAGCCTTAGAACGACTGGATTTCGTACATGTATATATATAAGGTGTATCTATTCATACACGAAATATTTTAAGGGGTACACCTGTAGGTGGTAAAGAAGCTATAGAAGCAAAATTAATTTTTTTATCTAAGCGTTTTTGAATTTTCGTAATTATTATAATTTTAAAACTACTTAAGACGTTTTGCATAAAACCTTTACTCCAAATTCTACGAATGGCCCGCCTGACGCTGCGAGGGCGTGACCGGACGGCACATGGCCGCGGTGTCTCGGGCCGTAAAAAATAAGAAGTAGCCAGTATTTCTTAAGTGCGTCAAATAATGTATAAATATTAAATAAAATAAAAAAACACCCAGTTTTTTTTTTTTCGTCGCTATAGCTTCTTTACCACCTACAGGTGTACCTCTTAAAATATTTCGTGTATGAATAGATACACCTTATATACTATGAAATATGTTATTGTTCTGAATTTTCGTTTGAAACAGTTGACCACGGTAGCTTATAGAAATATATACCTTAAATTTTAAAAATACGGTTCATTATCGTATGAAACGTTTAATATACCAAGCTTGAGTAAAGTTTAAATTCGCCTAGTCTGACCATGGCTTAGGTTTTGTTTTTAAGTTAATATGCCTTAGTGGTTTAGTGTTCGTAAGTGTGACTGGTAACTGTGCGGTCACGACTTCGAACGACGGTTAGGGTAAAATGTCTTTGAGTTTCTTTACTACCCTTTTAAAAAAAAATAAACATGAATAATATAACGGGGTCAAATTAAATTAGCTGGTAATACTTTACCCACGTGTTGGATATCGACATCGAAAACGAATAAAAAAGGTGAACGCCCATTACAGGTATTCCGTTACAAAAAAATAATTTATGGAAACCCCTTGGTAATATTAACTTCTTGGATGTGTCTTGTATCATATTATTAGTAAAATAAAATTATAACGTTATTTTCTTAGAGAAAACTGTTATAATATGATTCTAATATAAAAGCACTATCTAATTCAATGTATGTACGTAAAATAATAGAATAAGTTAGTTCGGTACGCCCTGTAACGGCGTTTTCAAATCACTGTGTTTTGTTGTTTAAATTTCACACTACAGAATTCATCAAGAATTTTACATTCTTATATTGTAAAGTAATAGGTACATACAATTTTATTTTTACAAATAAAATAAAATTATAACGTTATTTTCTTAGAAATAAAATTATAACGTTATTTTCTTAGAGAAAACTGTTATAATATGATTCTAATATAAAAGCACTATCTAATTCATTGTATGTAGGTACCTACGTAAAATAATAGAATAAGTTAGTTGGGTACGCCCTGTAACGGCGTTTTCAAATCACTGTGTTTTGTTGTTTAAATTTCACACTACAGAATTCATCAAGAATTTTACATTCTATATTGTAAAGTAATAGGTACATACAATTTTATTTTTACGATAAATATGATAACAACACTCTATAAAACACTGTGCAGTCGACCGCACGACATTGACCTCGACCTTGGGCTGACCTAGCGTCTAGCGTAGTACGGAGTTTCAATATAATGAAGGCAAAATTCGCAGACCGCACGCTGCGAGGCAGCGTGCCATGCGAATGTAATCCTTAAATTGGATGCCGTAAGATTAAATATTCAAATTTTTACCCAGTCCCATTTTATGATTTTTCATGTCCATTCAATGCGATTAAATGATTTCTGAGGGTTGTATTGATGATTTTAATTATTATAGTTTTCTAACGTCATATTTTTAGGATCACGAATCATATTTTGTTCAACATACAGCTTGAATCTGGTATGAATAACAACGCTTTAGTTTCGTTATTCGTATTGCGAACGGCTAAGTCATGCTTGCAGCTTGGCCCTATGTTTTCAAAGAGAGATTCGATAATAAGTCTATCATTTTCCCGCGTCATCAAATCGTCAGCTGCCCGCGATAACGCCGCGCACCGCCACGCTGCCAAAGTCCCCGCAGCCCGCGCATCCGTCAGACGCCATTTTGTGACGGGCTATCGTGTAGCCTGCACGTCACGCGTGGTGTTAAATATTTTATGGTAAAACTCGACATAATGGATAATGATTCGACCGAAAAACTAATTGAAGCAGTCAAAAAAAGACCTGCGCTTTATTTAAATTGTAATCCTCTTTTTCATAACCATTTATGGCAGGAAGAAGCTTGGCGGGAAGTTGCACAAGAGCTCAACTATGATAGTAAGTACTAACTTTTTGTATAATATTTTTTATAATATTAAATTGTGCCGTTGGGGATGCCTGGCAGATGTGAAGCATTTAAACTATTTTGCAAAACAATATGATGAAAGAATGGTTAACTAAAGAAATAAATAAGCCATTTCTAAAAACAAAATATCCAATTCTTTTTTAAGAAAAAAAAGCCTCATTCCAAACAAAATATAAAAAAATAGTTTCTTTATTTTCGTTTGGATGTTGGGTGGTTGGCCACGTCTCACGGTAGGCTGAAAATTGCCTTTCAATAGACATAGAGGCTAGAGTTTTGAAGGGTCCTTTTTGGCTAAAAATGGATTCTGTTGATCGTTACTATTCTATAAAATTTCCTATGGGGCAATTGCATGTACAAATGAAGGAGTTATAATTTTTTTAAGAAAAATATTTGTGGGGTTGACATGAAACATTAGGCTATGTCTGGAATCATAAGGTTCACCATTATATCCTTACACATAGATATAGTACCACTTATTTGTAATTTTTTGACATACTTCATGTTACGCCAGCATATTTTGCGCTTTTTTTTTAAATCCTCAAAATTATGAAAAAATATTTTAATGTTGATGACTCATTTTTATGGTTAAATGATTTAAATATGAGTACTTATGCTAAATCTAGTTCACAATATTTTTTATACTATATGCCAAGACAGTCTAAGAAATCACAAAAGTTCATTTCACTAAATTGAAATGACATGGTAACATAACACAACATAACATTAGAGAATACATTCAAAAGGTAATTCATAATTACCATGTCATTTCAATTTAGTGAAACGAACTTTTGTGATTTCTAAGACAGACTATAAAAAGATATAGTGAACTAGACTAAGCATATTCATATTTAAAGCATTTAACCATAAAAATGAATAATCGACATTAAAATGTTTTTTTTTTTAATTATGAGAATTTAAAAACAAGCACAAATGGTGGCGCAACATAAAGAATGTCAAAAAATTACAAATAAATGGTACTATATCTGTGTGTAAGGATATAATGGCGAACCTTATGATTCCAGAGATAGCCTCATTTTTCATATCAGCGCCATACAAATTTTTCTTTAAAAAATTATAACTCCTTCATTTGTACAAGCAATTGCCCCATACGAAATTTTATAGAATACTTAGAATAGTAATGATTAGCAGAATCGATTTCTAGCTAAAAAAATTACCCTTCAAAATTCGAGTCTCTATGTCTATGAAAGGCGATTTTCAGGCTACCGTGCGTCGCCACGCTAAAAGCTGCTTTGACCCGCCGGATTAGATGTTTCATATCATAAATTGGTAATCTAAATTGTAACAGCCTTACCAATAAAAATAAATTATAGTTTAAAAAACTAAAAAACACGCTTCCATTGCATAGAAAACCAAACTAAAAAGTAAAAAAAGCGTGGGGTGCTTTTTAAGGTATTTTTTATTGATATCAGGCACCCCACGCTTTTTTTACTTTTTAGTTTGGTTTTCTATGGAAGCGTGTTTTTTAGTTTTTTTTTAACTATTATTTATTTTCTATTGTTTAGTGTTTCGAATTTTGAGACGTATGTCAGCATAGTTAGTGCCGTATGTCAGCGTAATTTTCGAAGACAGTTTTTTTGCTGTCCTGGTAACCCTGGCAGGATAATGGCACTTTATGAAATTATAGTATTGTCATCGGTCCTCGATAAGTCTAGAGAGTTTAAATGAAATCTGGTCGTTTAAAGTGGGTCAAAATCGCGCTTTATGGAGTCGGTTACAAAAAAACATACAAGTGAAGCTAATATGAAGCGTGTAAAAATTGACACGATGTAGGTATACCGGAGTTGTAACGCTAGCTCTACCGCTAAAAGATATTTGACAATTCAGTTCACATCTGACATAACGGGAGTTTATGTTGTATCTATTCATAAATGATGCAACTGTCATTCAGTCCTCAAACCTTGTTTAGTGAGCGCATAACCGTAGTAACCGGACTTCTAGCGGAAATCTCGGAAGCAATTTTACTAACTTTTAGGAAGGTTCGCATTGAACTGACAGTCTCTGATGGATTTGCATTCACAGCATCATTTCAGCCGAGAGACGTCCACTGCTGGATATAGGCTTCCTTCAAAGTCCGCCATTTCGAACTATTCTGTGCTTCTCGCATTCAACGGATCCTGCGGCCTTCACAAGATCGTTGGTCCAACCTGTTGGAGGCTTTCCAAGTCTTCCAGTACGTGGTTGCCACTCCAGAATCTTTCGGCCTCATTGGCCTTTAACTGTACGAGACACAGACTTCCGAATGAAATAAAGATGACAATAGACTGCCAACTCGTGGTACACTCAGGACATGGGCTATGCTGACGCAGCTATTGTCTGAATTTACATATTGTTTTCTTTTTGCCTTCAACTGGTCGATAAATTATGTTATTATTTTATTTAAAGGGCGCTTTTCGAATACGCTGAATTCCATTTGAGCGTGCTTCAACGTTCGAATTAGCGTGAGCGCGATAACGATGTCCCACGAATCTTCATAGATGTCGATAAAAAAGTGTTTAAATGTTTTTATTCGTAAGGCTTCATAATTTTTTATAATATAACGTAACCTACTGATACATTATAATATTTTTCAGTTACAGTGTTGAAGTCTAGATGGAAGTACTTAAAATCCACGTACACACAATGTAAGCGAGTTCAGCAAAATCCTAACAGTATCACTCCTCGCTATAAAATAAATATAAATTTTGCGCAATGGGTGTGGGGAAAACATTTGAGTTTTCTAGAGGAAAACTATGTGGATGAGACTCGGAGCAGGAGCCCACAGGTTGCGGCTGATGAAAAAAATAGTGATACTTTTGCTCACAATGACATGCCAATAAATTCTCAACAAAGAGAAGAAATGGTGAAAAGTGAACCTAGCCCTGAGCCCAGTTCTGCATTTGCAGAAAATACAGAAATTGAATATAGCGGGAGAAGAAGAATTGATACGGATCCAGAAATGTGCGTGAAGGAAGAGAAAGAAGAAGACGGTGATATATTTTCTAATACCGCGTCTCCAAATTCACAAGAAATGTTGAAAACTGAATGGTCTCCTGAACCCAGTCCTTGTGCATTATTAGAAACAAAAGTTTGCTCTGAAGACAGATACAGAAGGAAAAGAATAATCGAATCAGTTCCAGATGTAGACCAGGAAGAAGAAAACGAAGAAAATGGAACAACGAAAAATATTCAAAAATCAACAAGTAGTAGTGCGGCTGATGAAGAAAATAGTGATACTTTTGCTCCCAATGACATGCCAATAAATTCTCAACAAAGAGGAGAAATGGTGAAAAGTGAACCTAGCCCTGAGCCCAGTTCTGCATTTGCAGAAAATACAGAAAATGAATATAGCGGGAGAAGAAGAATTGATACGGATCCAGAAATGTGCGTGAAGGAAGAGAAAGAAGAAGACGGTGATATATTTTCTAATACCGCGTCTCCAAATTCACAAGAAATGTTGAAAACTGAATGGGCTCCTGAACCCAGTCCTTGTGCATTATTAGAAACAAAAGTTTGCTCTGAAGACAGATACAGAAGGAAAAGAAGAATCGAATCAGTTGCAGATGTAGACCAGGAAGAAGAAAACGAAGAAAATGGAACAATGAAAAATATTCAAAAATCAACAAGTACCTCTGATAACAGTTGCAATAACGAGAAAGTAGAAGTAAAGTGTGACGCTGTGGACTTATTGTTTTTGGGATATGCTGATACATTCAAAAAACTTTCTCGTAGAAAACAAGTGCTTGTTAAATTCGAAATCGCTAAAGCTTTTGTGGAGGCAGAACTAAATGATATATCAGATCGCTAAACTTGTAATCGAATTTATGTTGAAAGACGTAAATTGCAGAAACAAAACCTCTAAAAAAAAAAATGGCATCCCAATTTTTCATAGAGACTGTGTCAGTCAGTACGCATAAAACTTCGATCAATAATAGCACTGTGCTATTACTGATCGAAGGCATAAAATTATAAATAAAAATAGGTAGGTAGTAGGGTAATTGGGCAAAAATTTCAATGGTATTGGAGGTATTATTAAGACGGAAACAAAAATATCATATGACGATGATGATATCTTTTTAACTACAATATCAATTGAAATATGCAAGCTTGAATGGCATCACAGATACAGTACAGTACACTCAACTGGTCTATGGTGTAAAGATATCACCGGGAAAACTTAGGTGAAGTGATTTTGAAATGGATCTGTCATTCCACCAAGCTAAGGATTGACACAATTGACACCTTAATTCACCGACGTTTTCACGTTGAGATTTTTACTGAATCCGTTCTAGTGGACCTGTTATCGCAGATGGGATGTTGGTCAGAACCGATCAGATTAAATGTGCCAATGGAAATTATCCTTCATTTAAAATATAATTACATATAATAAGATTATTGTTAATTTAAGGCCTGGGTTATGTCAATATTTTCTCTATTAAATAAATTGCAAATTTTTCACGTTGTTTTTGTCTTAATAAAACGAAGACTACTAAACCTATTTTTTACTTGAGGATGGGTCACCTACATTCTCATGTAAAAAACAACTTTAGTATCAGAAATATATATATATATATTTATTTTTTTTGGAAGAATTGTATCAAGTCTGATTAGATATTGATGAAACATTGATATCATTAGTATTTTTTAAAGAAATTTTGTACTGGCCACCTTTATTTTGAATATAAGCTGTCGACACAGTGTCCTTGCTTATTTCTACTTAACAGATACAACTAGCCGAGCTAGTGTCCGTTTCGAATGCTCGGACATAGTGTCGTAGAAGAAAAACGACTAAGTCTACATTACGAAGGAATTTGTAAAACACTAACAGTGAAAGTCGCAAATTCGTAGATCCGATAGGTATTCAGAAAGTTATAATAGGGGCCATCCATAAATTACATCACACGTTAAGGGGGGGGGGGGGGGGAGGGGTCGACGAATTGTGACATTGTGTGACAAGGGGGTGGGATGGAAAAAAATATATTTGAAAATTATTATAGTATTCATACCGTCTACATTTTCTACGAAATCGTATCATCGTCATCTGCATAGCCTTTTCCCAACTATGTTGGGGTCGGCTTACAGTCTAACCGGATGCAGCTGAGTACGAGTATTTTACATGGAGCGACTGCCTATCTGACCTCTACAACCCAGTTACTGGATAATACGATACCCCTTGGTAAGACTGGTTGTCAGACTTTCGGGCTTCTGACGATCCGTAACGACTGTCTAAGATCTATGAAAGACAGCCGGGACCAATGGTTCAACGTGCTTTCCGAGGCATGGAAGGGTCTTGGTATGTAATGTATGGTCACCCATCCACGGACCATCCACGGACAAGCCTAGCTTAACCTGAAAGATCGACCCATGCGGCTGTTGTAACTAAGCCACAAGCCCTTAAAACTAAATCGAATCCGTGGTTAGCAAAAAGATTCGTACCTCTACTAAGCTCCGTTTAAGAGAACTGCGTAGTAGACGTGAGGCGTATATACTGGTAGAGGTATATATACCAAGTATGTGCTTCCCAGTACGCAGCCCGGGTACAGACCGGAATACTGGGTAAATACCTTGAAGGTATGACGTCATACGTATAGGCTAGTACGAAACGAACCGCTACCACAAGGTATCAGCCAGTTCGTGCAGCATCGGTCCGCCGAAACCACCCGAAGCTACCCGACCGCTTATGGCAGGACCCGAACCGTCATTCGTGCTTTAGGAACGTTCGGACGATCTAATTCACGTGCATAAAAAATATTACGAATTACATTTTTGTCATATCAAAGAGTTCCTTATAAATATATTGTGTGTAATAAAGTGATTTTTAACTACGCAGCTACTCTAGTTAGTCAGTTTAAATAAAATTAATGTTATTTTGCATATAATATTTAGTAGGTACTCACTAATAACCATCTTCATATATCTTACTTGAAACGTCGTACCTACATAATATTGGAGGTATGCCATACCTATCGCATACGTTTACTTATCGAAATCATAACACACCCAAATATTTACAGGTATTTTGAAACCCGGTTTTTGGTCCAGGTATTTGGCCATACCCATACCTTGAAGGCCGGGTATGGAGATTGGCAGGTATATCTCATCTCTACTGCGTAGCCGCGCGGTTCTCCATGTGCCGACCGCGCGGCCATAGCATTTAAGTTCTGTAGGCCGTGAAGTACAGACATCAGAGCTTTATTCTTACCGTCTACATTCTACGAAATCGTATCAGTGGTTAGCAAAAAGAATGGGACCTCTACTAAGCTCTGTTTTAAGAGAACTGCGTGGCCGCGCGGTATGGCCCGGCACACCAACCACCCGGTATACCCATGTCACCGTGTGGTTGTGAACGCCGATATCTTTCCGATCCAACCCGTCCCTTGCTGCCGCCTACCAACGATGCCCTAAGCCGAGGTCCGTACCCCATAGGGGCGCTGTAGTGATCTATTCCATAGATACGTAAACACTATCTCATGCACACAACCGAATGCAGCTCCTGTCACTAATGTCAATAGTCAGTCAGTAGTAATGGCGGGAAACAGACACGGTGGAACAGGTCTGCACGTTCGCGCTTGATGTGGTGGTGAGCCAGTGGAAGGATATTATACAACTTAAATACGGAATCAACACGATTCTATAGGTGCCCTAAGCGAAAAGTCGTTAATTTACTAAGGTAGCCCCAGGCAAGTCTGGCTAAGCAGCCAACAACCTCATAGGTTGACCTGCGAGATGTCATTCCCAAAACAATAAAAAAAAATGAACACCGTTAGTTTATTATCTCGCGAGAGGAAACTATCGATACATTGTGAACTATACCTACCTACCTATCATACTTCTTACAATATAAAGTATTTATATTCGATAGTTTATAATCTCGAGGGAAAGATGATAAACTAACGATTTCCATAATTATATGGTGACATATAAATATAACCCACATATACTTAGGTACGTCGTGTGCCGGTCATGTCACCATATTTTTAAAGTAAAATTATTAATAAACAAAACGCCCGCAAGGCCTTTAATAGTCTCTTCACACGAATTAACTTGCCCGAAACGTTTAAACCAGAATTTTCTATGTATAAGCGACTCGCACGAAGTAAGTAGGTACCTAACTTATTTGTCGGCGAATTCCAGAAATACGTATAAGCCAATTGGCACGCTTTGATTAACCCTTAACGAAAAGGTACACTCACTTTAGAAGACTAAAATAAAACACTTGAATAGAATACCTGTTTAAAATAATTGCACGGAACAGTCATTCCTAAGTCTTTTAAAAACAAACCTTATGTTACTCGCATACCGTCATAATTTGTTTTACCTATTCCTCGCAGCTGGTATTCGGTAGAAACAGCCACGTGATTACATTCTCCGAGGCAAGGTAATATAAACGTTATAACAATGTAGCGAAAGTTTAGTTTTAAACGAAGCAATGGTGGTACATGAAATTTTATTTCCTCAGAAAACAATAAGCCGGTAAGGTAAGTATAACATTAATTAAATCATTGTCTTTATTGAAAGTAATAAAAATACCGACCGTCTTTGTTTGTAAACAAATATGTACATACTTAGGTAAGTAATTTAAAACCATAAATGGGTAGTTAATTAAGTAATTATGTTTCACTAAATATGTCCAAATAAACGTTATTCTTTCTTTCTAATTTCTAAATTATGCGAGCTCGACTCGCTCTTCGCTGGCAGTACTTACAACCTGTTTTGGAAGAAACTTCATGATGTACACGCAAAAAAAAACAACTATCTATGCTAATTGCTGCATCATCCTGTCTCAGAAACGTCATTTTGCTATGACATACACATCAAAATAAACATGAAACAAAAATCTTATTGTTAGCCATACGATGTATCCAAGAGAACCATAATTCAATGTGAAACTAATGTTTGCAATAGGTATTCAAACATCCGTTAATCAAATAATAACAAACCGCGACACTCATTCACACAGCATTTGATAACAGTCAAGCGATAAAATCATAACACGTTGACATGCCGGTGTCTTCAAAAACAACAACGAAAAATAGAGAACAAGATAACAAAAATACCGAGCGCGCAACAGTTTAAAGTGATGTGAGGCACCAACTTACCTCCAAATTAACTGCGTCGACTGTCTCTAGCGGGTCGTTAGAGGGCGCTCGCATCAGGAACGAGAGGGCGTCGAAGTATTCCCAACCACTGCGCACAACTTGGCGTCGCTTTATTTTCCGCAACTCATTGTTGAACTGTGTGCGCAAATTGTGAATCTTCCTGCTCATCTCCTCCGATGTGGTCCCGAACATATCCGCTAAATACTCCAACCTCGTCTGCCGCGCGTTCCGATCTCTTATCAACGGATTCTTCGTGTCCCACAACTCCTTACACTCCTTCTCCATAGTCTCGATCAACTTCATTGTGTTCTCAGAATTCCAGTGAACCTTGAATTTCGCACTGTCGAACTTCATATCTGGCCTCATCTCCCTCTCACTCTCAGAGTCCATTTCTATTTTCGGAGAATACATACCGAACGAATTTGAATTTGAATCCATCATGAATGTCGCAATTGACGTTGTAATATCGAAAGCGCTCTAGCGAGACTGAGGGGTACGGCGGGCGAGAGCGGCGAGACCGGTGTCTGGCGGAACGGCAACGTCGCTTACGTAATAATAGCCGCGCTACGTTGCGAGCCGGAACGATAGCGCGTGCATTGCGTTGCATAGCAGTGACTTCAAGGTGCTAAAGGGGCTAAAGAGCTGAACCATATAACCATATTAGTGGCTATTAGCGCCAGTTGTATACAAAGGAAGTTTTGTTGGGGTTTTAGCCGGCACTGTTGAAAGTGGGCTAAGTAGATACAAACTGCGATCAAAAAGTGAAAGCGCGCCGATAGAACGAAACGGAGATGTGCCTTCGGAAATGTGATATTAATCGAGTAGGGAGGTAATATACACGCATGATTACGATCACTATAAGCACATGAGTAGACAAAAGTACACAACTATAGGTACATAATCAGCTACAGGACTCGTCGTAGTGAATATAAGGCGAGAAATAAAGATTTAACGAGGAACACGTGCTGTATGAAAGTCATCAACACCGATCGTTAAATTGTGTCCTGTTTATAGTATAAGCTAAGGAATGACTCGTCTGTTGGTGTCCATCAATAGGCGACATATTCGACTATTTAGAGTTATGGGTACTACAGAATTGACGATTGTAGGTACCTTAGTACCGGTTAATGGGTTCTAGTCCAGCTAGAAAAAAAAAAACAAGTTCACATAAAGAATACATAAACGCAACACACAGTCATCATTTCAGCCGAAAGACGTCCACAGCTGGACTTAGGCCTCCCCCAAATTGATTGGGGGGATTTACCATAATCCCTACGCTTGACAGGCGGATTGGTGATCGCAGTATGGTGGTAAAATACATAGAGAACGCTGCTGCCCATTCTCTAGTAAGTCCTTTAATTGCCTCTTACGAAACGCACGGAAAGAAATGGAATGGTGCTATTCTTAACCTCCATCACCAATACACCACATACACAGTACCATAAGAAAACAAATATTTAAATTAAAACTAGGAACTTATTAACTTCTGAGAACGCCTTCTAAGTATTTTATTAAATACAAACTGAATTGTTAACACCTCAAAAGAATAATGTCAAGTCTCACATTTAAAATAAACAACTCCGACTTCGACAAAACAAATATCAACGAACAGCGTGAAAACATTGGAACGGGAATATCCATTACAATAGTAAAGCTTACACTACCACTGGAAAAGACAACCATTTCCTTTGAGCTCGTTCTCTTACCTTTTCATTTCACATCGATATCCGTGTGAATTCCTATACAGGATGTAACCGAGAACATTCCCGGACGTTCCCGGGAAAGCCGGCAGCTCAATGGGTAGCACGAACCAATTTAATAACAAATATCGGGACGGGATCGGGATAACGGGATAAGGCGGGCTGTCAATATTCATTTTGCAAGTAGTTTATTGTGATTTGTTGGTTAGTATTTTGAACTACCCACATATTTGAATATTGACGACGTCATTGTATTTGCTTGGCATTTGGTGATTAACTTTAGTATTATGTTATAAGTTCAAATTGTGTGGTTTACTTATTCACTATACCTACTTCTACAGCTTCATCAGAGGGGGCTTGTGGCTAAGCGATAACAGCCGCACGGGTCGATCGATCAGGTGAAGCTAGGCTAGCCCCGGTTGGTCCGACGATGGGTGACCATTTTTACAATAAAGATGTCTACGTGCGTTGGATAACACGTAAAACCACGAATGACGGCCAGGCCCAACGTTCAGTAACTGGGTTGTGAAGTTCACATAGCAGCCAACCAAGTTACCCAGCAGCTGGGTTGTGTAGTTGACTTCAGCTGGGAAAACATAGTTGGGAAGAGGCTAGATGGGATGATGACCTAATTCTGCAGCTAGGCCTATGCGTAGACCTAGAATTCCATATATTCTTGAGCTGAGCTAAGTATTTGATTCCTAAAATCAGAACCGTGTTAATGGGGCGACCGCCCTGGGCGCCTGAGCCATGGGGGCGCAAGAATCACCTAAACCTTTTTTCACAATAAGTATAATGATACCTACTGTGTCTTTACGATAGTCAAGTGCAGGGGCGTAACTACTACCCCGTATCAACCCCGAGGCAACGATAAAGTGCCCCCAAGCTACAGGGGCCCGCCGCGCGCCGGAGCTGATGCGACGACTGGAAGCAAAAAATGAACACCTTAAATTATTTTGAAAAGCGATGATGAGTGAAAACCTATAGAAAATTAATAGAAACAAATTACGTTAAATTCTCAAGCTCTTTCATTCGTTTGGCAAAGTCACAGATAATGTAAAATTTCATCTTTTTTTTTTCCTACAATTTTCTACGCTGAAAATACTATAATTTTCGAGCTCATATCGCTCGCTCTTGCATTCTCTTAGTAAAATCATAATGACAGTTTACCCTTGCCACAGTCAGGATACTCTAATTTCCTAATTTAGACCCAAGAGTAACGTTCTTAACGACTTATCGTTCGTTAAGGACTTAACGACGTTAAGTCCTTAACGAACGATAAGTCGTTAAGAACAAAATATTTAAAATATTGTAACATGTTATAACATGACAACAAGAATTCCTCGAAAGCATGCAAACGGGAGCATTATCCCGGGACAAAGGTGAAATTAAATAGGACGCGATACAAGTGACCAGTTAAGTGACAAATAAATACACGACACAAAGGGTTACTTTACAGTAGCACGAGGGTAACCCTGCCGTTACTCAAGCACAACCGCAAGTAATGAAACGATTTCGGTGTCAAATATACCCGGAATTAAAATTTAATGATTTTTGTCCTTTTTTGAATGCTGGTATCATTTTTTTTTCCCCTTAATTGAATTTTATTCACCCATCATTTTACTTGTAATTAATAAAAAATATTTAAAAAATAGTTTATTTACTAATTTACTAGTAAATAAATATACAAAACACGCCTTGTCAAAAAGTGAATTTAAAAATTGAACTAAAAAAATAAAAACATGCTTAACCAATCATTTCATTGCAGTCGGGAAAGCTGTAAAAGAACAGTTCCAAGGAACCGTCCCCCGAAGTCTTAAGTACTGCCTTGTCAATGTTACAACTCACTCCAATCGAACGATAAGACACACTGACTCATCTCAAACTTCAAAATGACGGCCGTATTTTGTCCTCTCTAAATGTCGACATTGAAATTCCTGTAAATTATCAGTACAGAATGCGATCAAGGGCTTGATTTGTCAAAACGAACAAAGCAAATGAGTCGCATTAGAATTGACCAAATAAATGAAAAAAAAAATACAAGAGAGGGAAGACACCCTCGGGCTCTGGGCACGTGTAAAAGAATTTGTGAGATATTCAGGTATGTAAGTATTTGATTTAGTACCTATTTCAAACGATTCAAACTATTCTAATATTGAGAGCAGTGGTGACTCAGTGGTAACGGCCGCGACTCGCGAGTTGTAGGACATGGGTTCAAACCCAGACAGATGCTTCATCATAATCAGCCTATATTGTTCCCACTGCTGGGACACAGGCCTCCTCTCGGTGAGTGTGTGAGGGAGTGGACTCTAATCCACCACGCAGGCCCAGTGCGGGTTGGTCTCTTAGAATTTTTGGTTCTAGAACGTGCCGGTTATCTCCAAATGTCTTCCTTCCCCGTTTTGAAAGCATTGGCGATGAAATAATTTACACAAAGACAAGCACCTGTCTGCGCCTGTGAGTGTTCAGACATGTGACATCTACAAACCTGCACTTGGCCCGCGTGGCAGATTTCGGAACACTCCCTTTCACACACTCACCGAGAGGCCTGTGTCCCCGCAGTAGGAACATTATAGCCTAATTGTGATGTGTTGTACAGACGCCACCAGGTCAAGCTACCCGAAACTGTCAATTTTTCCCAATGAACCTTGAATCTAATGCTCTAGAAATAAAGTCGAAAATCTATCAAAGAAATCTGACAGATTGTAGTAGCTTGATGTGTTGGCGTCTGTACGTAATTATCACGACCTTTAAATTAGTTATTTTATAACTTAAAATTGTAATTAGGGCAGTAATCGCTCACTGCTCGCTACTTGCCAACTCGTTTTTACTTGTTAGCTCTACTCGCTTCTCGCTAATCGCCGGTGTTGGGACAGATACCTTTCTCAATCCACTGCAAAAGCATGTCCATCTTCTTTTCCAATCCTAATGCCACTGGCAAACAGTAAGAAAACAGTAGCAATTGCGTTCATTTTGACAGATCAAGGGTAATTCTTTTTACGTTAAGCACACACATTTTTCGGTAATACCTACATAACAATGGATAAGAAATATCCTTCAAAATGATTAAGATTGTAATCGCGTGTACCGCAAAACGCAAACGTCGACTAAACGTTCATACGAGCGTAAAACTATCGTGGCAGAACTTAATCACACAATGTATTTTCAACTGTAAGTGCTAAACCAAGAATTGAGAATCCTACAGAGTGCATCTCAGCGGCGTCGAAAAAATATTTGTTCAATTTTCAACTCTCAGTGCTAAGCAGTGGGTTGAAGATCCAGTAAGCAAAAAATATCCCGTCGAGATATTACAATATTACGTTCCCGTGTATGTCGACTAAGGGTGCTGAATGAACCTACAATTTGATAAAATAAATAAATTTATTCAATTCATATAAACACAGGACAATATTAGAAAAAAAAAACAAAGAACAGTTTATAATAAGCCTTAGGTGCTAGTCTTTTACAAGCTCAGGGAGTCCTAGTGTGACGTTCAGGTCGTGAGGTCCAGTCTCTTCCCAAGTGAGGCAAACATTTAGAAAAACATGAAACTTCCAAAAATAAAATTAAAACTATGAGAAAAAAGAACTATCAAAAAGGTTAGTAATAATTAAAGTATGACTGCACCCTAAATCATATTCATAACAATAGCCCCACTACAGTGACAACCACAAACGTCGGTCGAATGTTTAATCAATTATAATTATATTCCATTAACTTTCCAATGGCTGCCGCGGATATGTCAATAACGCACGCGTTATTGTTCCGTTCCATTCCGTTTCAATTTCATTCCATTCCGAATTAGTCCGTTCTGTCATTAATAATTAATTTAACGTAAGTAACGTAATTTTAGGTAGGTGTTTTTGATGATGATGCGATTATTTGGTATCTAGATTTGTAAACAGAATTCGGCTCATGGCTAGATAATAACGCCGTACGGGTCGATCTTAAAGGATAAGCAACGCATGTCGAGGTCTGTCAGTGGATGGGCGATGAACGGCTGTCATTCGTAGATCTTTGACAGTCATAACAGGTAGTCAGAAGCTCGAAAGCCTGACAACCAGCCTTACAAAGGGGTACCATGTTTCCCAGTAACTGGGTTGTGGAGGTCCGACAGCAGCCGCTGCTTGTAAAAGGTAAATAAAAAATTTAAAACATGTGACACCATAAAACCCATATAAAGTACAAAAAAAAAAATATTGGACCTTTAAGTTCCATAAGAGGTTATCTATACTTAATATTATAAAGCTGAAGAGTTTGTTTGTTTGATTGAACGCGCTAATCTCAGGAACTACTGGTCGGAACCGAAAAATTCTTTTTGTGTTGGATAGCCAATTTATTGAGGAAGGTTATAGGCTATAAAACATCACTCTACGACCAAAATAAAAAATTTTAACAGCTGAAACCGATTTTCTTGAATCTCTCGATGAAATCAGCTATAAGTCCAAAACAAAAAAAAAAAAACAAAATCGGGTCAGCCGTTTGGGAGTGACGATGCCACAGACAGACACTACAAACTTATAACACCCCTCTTTTGGCGTCGGGGGTTAAAAATACTGAGAGTCAGATACATCCGGTCCGCCTGGTAGTTTACTCCAACGTTGTTGGAAAATGGTTAGGTGGATTGATTAAGAGTTTTACTTACAATATTGCTATAATTTTGATAAATGGAGGAACATTTCGGTATGTAAAAATTACAATTTGTTACTCCTTTTATACGCTTTGTATTAGCTTCACTTGTATGTTTGTTAGTAACTGACTCCTTATAGCGCGATTTTGACCCACTTTAAGGAGGGTCCAGACGAGTGTAACGTGTAGTGTAAGATTACGTGTAATTTGGCGTCAACAGTGTGGACGGCACACGAACGCAAAGCGAATTGTGTACGCGAAACTATTTCAAAGCTGTTTCCACTCAGTTGTTACGAACATGCCGAATAGGAAGGTCGTGATAGCTGGTGCGGCTTTTATTTTCCGGAACTATGACTCTTCTTTACTTTTCCTTTTTCCCTTCGGTGTGAAGCAAGCAAACTAATCATTTTGTTCTTGCATTCTTCTACATCTCTGCCCAATGAATGAGCAATATCACTCCAAGCATCGTGTTTCAGATTTTTTTTAAAGTAATCCGGGTTTCTTGGATCCCAAATAACAGGTTTTTCTCGATACAAACTAATAAGTTCAAGTGATTGTTCGTCACTCCACATCATGAACGTACACACGACACAACCATAACGAACGCCGTCCAAACGAGCACTGCGAGCGCCTTTGTGTTCGCGCGAAAAACCGACAGCCGATGGATCAACCCTGAGCGCCGCGCGAGCGTTGCATGTAATGCTCGTAGTGCCGTCCACACGTAGAATTCGTGTTACATTACACGGTGGATTACATTACACGTTACACTCGTCTGGACCCTCCTTTAAACGACCAGATTTCATTTAAACTTTGCACACCTGTCAAAGACCAATGACAATGCAATAATTTCACTAATTTTTGCCATTATCCTTACCAGGGTTACCAGGACAGCAAAAAAAACTGTCTTCGAAAACTACGCTGACATACGTCACAAACTACGCTGACATACGTCTCAAAATTCGAAACACCCTAAAAATAGAAAATAAAATAATAGTTAAAAAAAAAACTAAAAAACACGCTTCCATAGAAAACCAAACTAAAAAGTAGAAAACAATGGAAAAAAAGCGTGGGGTGCTTTTGAGGTACTTACAATATTTTTAATTGATATCAAGCACCCCACGCTTTTTTTCCATTATTTTTTAGTTTTTTTAAACTATTCTTTTTGCAAACCATGAGCAGTGGTGGCCCAATGGTAACGGCCCCCTCGTGGAGTCGATTGCGGAGTCCCGGCCACCGTAGGCGCGAGCTTGCGGGCGGCGAGCAATGGGTAACTCGCCGCCCGGTAAGAACCAAGCTCGGGTCGACGGCGCGCAGTGTTCCCCGCGCGCCTCAAAGAGATGTCAGCAGCAGTGAAGGGGTCTACTAGGACCGATGCCTGCCGGGGTCGCGTGATTGTTCGAAAGAGATACCGTGACCCTGGCAACTGGGCAACTAATGGAACACGGGTGGGTTTTAGTCAGTAAACGTCTGACAAGCCCTCCCGAGAAGTCATTTGATCTTGATGATTTCCCAAACTGAAAAAAATATGGTAACGGCCCCGACTTACAAGTTGCTGGTCGCAGGTTCGAACCCAGACAGGCGCTTTGCTTTGTGTAAATTATTTCATCACCACTGCTCTCAAAACAGTGAAGGAAAACATCGTGACGAAACCGGCATGTCCTAGGAAGAAAATTCGAAGACATGTGACATCTACCAACCCGCACTGGGCCCACGTGGTGGATTATGGCCCACTTCCTCTCGAAGTGAGGAGGCCTGTGTCCCAGCAGAGGGAACGTTAGGATGAATATTTTTTGTAAATCATAAAGTCACCATACGGATAAAAAAAATATTACGGACATATCCCACAAATCTATACTATATATCTATACTAATATTATAAAGCTGAAGAGTTTGTTTATTTGTATGTTTGTTTGATTGAACGCGCTAATCTCAGGAACTACTGGTCCGAATTGAAAAATTCTTTCTGTGTTGGGTAGCCTATTTATCGAGAAAGGCTATAGGCTATACAACATCACGCTACAACGAAAGGAGCGGAACAGTAATGAAAAATGTTGCAAAAACGGGGAAAATCACACGGGTAGGCGATTCGACGCGACGGGAAGGGTCGGGGGAATTAGAAATTTAACGCGGACGAAGTCGCGGGCAGAAGCTAGTTGAGTTATAAATCCTGGCCAATTACACAATGTCCTACGTTCTACAAACATGCGGTTGTGTCCCGTGTAATGATTATGACGCGTGGACTGTTGTGTGCACCGAGTGTGTCTGAATCTCCCTATAAATTAATCTACAGTTAAAGGTTGGGCAAACAGGCGCAGCGCTACTCTAGTTGGACAATGGTGCCGATTCCCTTATTCACAAAATAAACTAAATTTAAGTTCAGTGCATCTTTTTCTTTCTATTTCATTAAGGAAAGGACAGAAGATAAATTTTAGTTTAGTCCTGTCAAATTAATCAGCGCTTGACGTAAATTGACGTAATTTTAGTAGGCAAGTTTTTAATCTTGTATGGAGTAGTGACTGGCGCTGATTAATTTGACAGGACTAAACTAACATTTTTCTTTTGTCCTCTTCTTAATGTAATACAAAGAAAAAGATGCACTGAACTTAAATTTAGTTTAGTTTGTAAACAAGGGAATCGGTACCAATTTCTATGAAAACTGCACCCTAATTGCGAAACGCACAATTTATCAGAATCTGAATGGGATTGAAGATTATTTCTAAACCATTGCGTCATTTGTTCGAATAAATTGTCGGCTCAGCAACGTAAATAACGCAATGAATGTTGTTTAACTATGAATATTAAACCAATTCCTACCGATAAAAAGTTCCGCAATTACCCCTCTGGTTTATTTACGCGTATCGCGTCGCGCTGTCGTATCGCGCCTGTCTATTGGAGCCTTAATAGTATCGAAGTCAACCACGTTATTGTTCAATTGCTTACCAATTGCCACTATTTACTGTATTGACTATGAATCTTTTAAGACACTTTTTCACGTACATTTTAGGGTTCCGTAGCCAAATGGCAAAAACGGAACCCTTATAGATTCGTCATGTCTGTCTGTCTGTCTGTCCGTCCGTATGTCACAGCCACTTTTTTCCGAAACTATAAGAGCTATCTATGCTGTTGAAACTTGGTAAGTACATGTATTCTGTGAACCGCATTAAGATTTTCACACAAAAATAGAAAAAAAACAATACATTTTGGGAAACAACCCTACCCCCATACCTAGAACTGAAACACATTTTTTTTTTTCATCATACCCATACGTGTGGTGTATCTATGGATAGGTCTTCAAAAATGATATTGAGGTTTCTAATATAATTTTTTTCTAAACTGAACATTTTGCGCAAGAGACACTTCCAAAGTGGTAAAATGTGTGTCCTCCCCCCGTAACTTCTAAAATAAGAGAATGATAAAACTAAAAAATATTTATGATGTACATTAAGTATCCACCAAAAATTGGTTTGAACGAGATCTAGTAAGTATTTTTTTTAATACCTACGTAGTAAATCGTAAACCGCAATTTACTTTTAATTCAATCAACTCAAATATAAAAATTAAATTTAAAAAAAAAATAATGTCATAAACATAAACCTTATGCATAAACAGTGAATACCTACAGGTTTGTACGGAACCCTCGGTGCGCGAGTCCGACTCGAACTTGGCCGGTTTTTTTTATAGATGTTTTAAAACGACGGCGCGGCCGCGTTTTTCTGGCTGACTGACCACTGAGAAGTAATGCCGAAACAAAATCTGAGATTATGATCTCTCTTAAAGACCAAAAATGATTTTAATTTTATGAGTCTAGGAATACAGGTCTATATCTAGAAGTGACTAGAAAGAGACATCGCAACTTTAAGTTGACTTGTCACAACAGACGTCATGCAGTCCTGCATGCATCTGTCATCGTGTAGCTCAATCAGTCACATTTTAGATAGCTCAACGACCGTTATCGGTCACACAACTATCAGATCTGCAATTGATTTCATGAATATATTAATGTGTTTTTCAGTGTTAGCTAGACGCCGAGATAAGGATAGGAGATGATGATGATTGACTTACATAAAAGATTGATTTTAGAACTCCACTGGACCACAGACTCACGTAACTGATATTAATTTCGACTTGACACCTCCACGCGTTCCTGAGAAAAAGGGGTCTTGACTAGGGTTGCCACCCGTACTTTATAATAAAGTATTGTACGTTATTTCACACAAATGTACTCTATACTTTATGAGAAAAATAAAGTACAAAAAATACTTTATTTTGCAAGATTTGATTTCTTTGGGATTTTGAAAAAATTAGTCGTAAATACTTTTTGCAACTTGTAATTTATTTGATGCAAACTGCAAAAAACAATAAAAAATATGTTTTGAAATATAATAACAAAAGAAAAATTAATCGTACTTTATTTTTATACCATGTACTTTTTTTTCTTACCTATAGAAACCAAAATACTTTAATTGTATGAAAAAAAGATGGCAACCCTAGTCTTGACAGACAGACAGACGGACGGACGGGCCACGAAGTAATCCTATAAGGGTTCCGTTTTTCCCCTATCAGGTACGTAGCCCTAAAACTCACCCCTTATTGTTTTAAACCTGTGTGCTTGTTTCACATCCTTTCCCCCTGGGGCATATGTGCGTATCTATAACATTATTGTATATCGATGTTCCCTATTAGCTGCGAGGATTAATTAATAACAGACTGTTTATGACGCCCTGGTATCGTAATCGTTAATGACTTCCATTTAACTCATTAATTCAAGGTGTAATATTGTAAAATACGGTGTTTTTAGGGTTCCGTAAGTTAAGCAGCATAAGCATAATCAACCTGAAATGTTCCTACTGCTGGGATACTACTGTTGGGATTTGGTTTTGGTGGTTTCCTCACGATGTTATCCTTCATCGTTTGAAATAAGCCACACTAAGAAAAGCACCTGTCTGGGTTCGAACCTACGACTCAACTCGGCCACCACTGCTCTGATTGCGTACCCACTTCAAAAGAAAAAACGGAACCCAGGTAAGAATCACTAAATTAAGATTAGATTAAAATGCATAATGCAGCCTTTTGCACTAATTGCTTAACACATTGTCAATCACAATCTGAATCATTGTGAAGCTTATCCATTGCTTTATACTACCTACAAAAAATTTGCCTGCTCAGCAACGTAAATAAGTACACTGGAATATCAACTCTCGGTACTGAACCGAGCATTGATAATCCAACAATGGAAGTTCATCTTAGCGCGTCGAGAAAACTTACTGTTTGATTTTCTACCCTCGGCCCTAAGCAGTGCGCTGAAGATCCAGTGCCGCCGTGATATTAAACACGTCCGTATGACGGGTGAACGTCATCTAACGCAATGAATGTAGGTAGTTAAACTGTCAAAGTGTAATCCTTTTGTTGGTAGGTTACAAAATAACCCAAAAGTCAAAGCATTGATTTCCTGCCAGGATCGCGAGATTCGTTAGAAAGAGATACCGTGACCCTGGCACATGGGCAAGTGTAGGAACACGGGTGGGTTTTAGTCAGTAAAAAGTCTGACACGCCCTCCCGCTCCATCCAGAGCAGGAAACGTCATTTGATGATTTCCCACCCCAAAAAAAAAAACGTAAGCATTAATCGATAACGTTCAAATTACGCCGTCGAGTCGCAGTCTCATCTCGGCGACAATCAAATATCAAAAACTTGTCAAAAATCTATGGAAACTCGACGTATTTTTGACAGAAAGACACTGAGATCAGACCCTGAATGTTCCTGTATCGAGAACTGCCTCTCAAATGTAGTAATAAGGTGAGACAGGACATCCACTTGTTGCATGCCATATCAGGTCATCATTTAACTCTTCGTCAAAAGAACTTAATCAGAAGTGGGATAACATTTCAACAAGCAGTCATTGATGAATTTTGTAGGTATGTAAATTAGATTTATTGGATAATACAGGGTCAAATTAAACTAGCTAGCAGAACTTAACGAACGTGATAGGTATGTAAACACATTTTATTATGATTTGATGTTTTTTTGGTGTTGACGACCGCTGTTAGTTTTGTTACTTACTTGAAATTTAAGTTGAGAAAAACTGTTTTATTTTAATGTGTTTAGATAACGAAACCCGTCACGTCTGCAAAGTTTCGCTAGCTAATTTTATTTCAACCTGTTTATATAAAATCTATAATTTTATATGCCCATACATTTACCTATGAGATGCTAGTCTACTGTTATTTTTGTTAACTATCGAACATGATTCTTTAGTAGGTATGAAACAAATAGTATCTAATTACTTACTCTATTCACCGAGGGGAGTAAGTGACCGATTACAAACGAAGGTGACCGAATACACACGAGTTGGTAATAGTAATGTCTTCCGAGTGATTCATACGATACCAACGAGGAAAACATTTTTTTTTTTCGTTACGTGTTTTATATTAAAATTGTTACAATTATTAACACTAAATGTATAGGATACCTCAGAAATAACCACAGTTAACTTTCAAAACTAATTTATCATTCATTCAATTGGTTTTAATCAAAACTTATTTCCTAAAATTAAACACCACGGAACAACAATGCCACAACCACTTGCTGTCAACTTCCATCGCAAAGTGCCCGATTTGTACAAAGACACCGTAACTGTCACCACCAGTGTGGCCAGTGCAATAAATTAAATCTTCCGGATTTTAAATACGCATTTCCCCCATCAAAATGTCCAGTACAAATATTTTAAATCGTGGATCGATTTGATTAGTACATTTTCAACCGTTTAGTTTCAGTTAAAATTAATAAAACCTTATAAATGTAATATTATTGCCTGGTTTTATATTAGTTTGAAACGTTTGCAACCATATGTAGCAAAAGTATGTATATGGCCACGGCCTACATAATTTGTCACTTAATGATGAAAACCCTATGTCTTTTGACATTATAATTACTAAATTTAATTAAGGTCGATACTGAATTGCCCTCAAACACGCGTTAACAATGGATTCTCATTTACTTTTTCGCAACATTAATGACGTACCTACCTTCTGCTACATTAAAAAAACCGGCCAAGTGCGAGTCGGACTCGCGCACCGAGGGTTCCGTACAAACCTATGGTTTAACTAAAAATTTACGATTTTCGTATGTTTTCCTATTGATGTGCTATATAAGACATTGCTTCGTACCAAATTTCAAGATTCTGAGTTCACGGGAAGTACCCTGTCAGGTAGGTTTTGATTTCTTTGCGGTTATGAGTGTCGATTTGCGGAGATTAGCGGCATAAACGGCTGTATCTTTTGATTGCGTTGGCTTAGAAGTTTGATTTTCACAGCTTCAAGGGACAGTAGACCTAAGTATTTGATATAAATTCCAGCTTGATACCTCCACGCGTTCCTGAGAAAAAGGGTCTTGACAAACAGACGGACGGACGGACAATAAAGTTATCCTATAAGAGTTCCTTTTTTTCCTTTCGAGGTACGGAACCCTAAAAAACATGTAATATTGTTCTATCCGAGCAAGTATAGTATAAAAGTTATACCAAACTCATTTTGAAAAGTAAGTTAAGATGACCATAACAACAGCAACCCTAAAGTGAAACAAGAAATATCACCCTTGTCCCAAACATTTTCCAAAGAAAAACTTTTACATTCAAATAAGTACTCGGAAAACCAAATCTTTAACAAAACTCAAATAAATACAAAGTCAAAAACTTTTACTGTGAGACTATTCAAAGTCCCACAAGTGTCGTATATTAATTAAAACGAGACGACTCGTCGCCATCCCCGCCTCCCCCTTAAGGGATACCCTGCACCCCCCGCTACCCTCGTGTGCACGACGGATAGCGAGGGAGAGTGCCGGATTAATATCTAAATAATGAGGTAATGCCACGCCCTCACTATGCAGCGATAGCAAAAAAAGAACTATGAATTTAGAGTAGTTTTAAAAAATTTAATCGACCTATTTTTCTACTTCGTTTTTTTAAACGCTAGGTATCTGTAACACTTTAGTTCCCAGCAATGGAAAGGACACCGTTCGTTTTTTTGCGCGTGTTTTTAATTATTTAAAGATGAATAATGGATTACGTGAAATGGATACCTAGACTCAGTAGCTACTTCTTATGTCGTTTTTACTATTTTATCTATTTAAGTGATTATGAACATTTTTAGTAGTAAGTACGTATAGTTTACTTAAGAATACTAAACAAATCAGATAACCGTGGTCAGCAATTCAGATCTCACAATAAAATTAATATGAAACTTATAAAGCCGAGAATAAATACAGTCTGCTACCAACCATGCAGCCTTCTGTTTTTATTTATTCGTCAATGCTTTTTAGGTTTTTATAGTAAAACAAGAAACCTTTATTTTTTCACCATGTCCGTCTGTCTGACCGCGGTTTTAGTCAGAGGCCCAAGGGCCTGAACTTAACATTTTCAGTATCAAGATACTGAAAACTTTAATTTAGCATGGTTTGGTAAATCGACATACGTAGTACTTTAAAAATAACTTAAGTTTGTCGGTATTTTCTCGAAAAATAATATACAAGGTACTGTTTTTGTGATCAGTTAAAAAAAACACCGAGCATGCGTGGGGAAAAAGGGTATAACCCTTTGAGTTAGTTTAGTGCAATATAAGTGAACTTAAACTTTAGTGAGAATTCTAACTTACAGTGAATAAAAAGACGTTATCAGACGATTTCATAGTTTTATATTTACTTAGCAGTTTAAGTTATATTTAAATTACTTACTAGCTAATAAGCTAGATTATAATGTGAATAAAGTATCAGAAATTATAATATTTTTACAAACAAAAAGAAATACGTAGATAAATATTCACCCCAAAGCACAGAACCCTTCACTGCGCATGGTGGACGCATTTAACCGGATTTAATTCATAAAAATAATAAAACTAAAAATAATCCAAGTTTTTTTGCAGACCATCCCCAACCATATCTCTCGAGACAGTGCTCGACATCGGGGGCGAACTCGACGCGAAGCGACGGCGGAAAAAATGTCGTTCCCAGTGATTTACCACCTGTCACCCTGCCTACCCAGCACCGCTATCCGCAGGATAATGTTCACGCTTCGATTGATGAGCCTCGATATTGGATAGGGTTAACTGGTGGAGTGGTAGCTCGTTCTTTATTGATGGTAGCGAATCCGTGTTGAAAGAAGACGGGTTTATTGCTAGATTTATTCGAGTTTCGATATTTGCCTTGGTTGGGTTATAGTTTTGACGTTTTTAGGGCAGTGAAATGTGTCTTTAAAGATCTCTTTCTTTATTGATGAGGAAATCCTTGTTTGGCTCATAATCATGATGTTCATGATCATCGTCAAAATTAATCTGTATTGCCTATTTCCAACTGTGTTGGAGTCGGCTTGCAGTCTTACCAGATGCAGCCGAATACCAGAATTTTACATGAAGCGACTCCCTATTTTACTTCCACAAAACAGTAAGTAGATAACACAATACCCCTGGTAAGACTGGTTGTCTGATTTTTTGGATTTAAACTACCCGTAACGACTGTCAAAAATTTACGAACGACAGCCGGAACCAGCAGCTTAACGTAGTTTCCGTGGCAAAGAGGGGTCGATATCACCCATTCAAGGACCGACTACGTCGAATGTAGCTTAACTTTCGACCGACCTCGATATTTTATGATTTCGGCACGAGCTGATCGCTGTTACCATCGTCCTCATAATAAATTTTAAAATATAGTGCTAGACAAGTGCGAGGCTAGTGGATTCTTCTGCACCCATTGGACTCCGGATGAATTAGGACTGTAACTGAATTCTTACACTTATTTCTGTCGGTTCTTCAGAGGTTGTTAGAGAATCTGATTACCTCGGGGAAACTCCGCAGTTCGGTAAGAACAACTTTGAGAGGGAGGGAGGCTATCAGAAGAATTCAGCTGGATTCGTGCAGTCTTCTCGTCGCTTATTCTGCAGAGCTTAAAGATTAGTCTTCAATCAATGCGTCCTACCTGCTACGACCAACGAAGCCAAAACATGGACACTCACGATACGGCTGGTCTATAAATTCAATGTCGCAAAGCGAGCTATGGAACGAGCTATTCTTGGAATCTCTCTGAGAGAAAGAATCCGGAACGAGGTGATCCGACAGAGAACCAAGTTTTCGACTTAGCTCACAGAGTAAGCTGAAATGGCAATGGGTCGGCCATTTTGGGCTTAGAACCAATGACCGTTGAGATAGACGTATTCTTGAGCGGATACCGCAAAGCAGCAAAGGTAAGGTAGGATACCCTCACATTGGTGAAGCGACGCTCTTCGCAAGGTGGCTAGTAGCAGCTGAATGAAAGTTACAGCGAATCGAGACTATAAATCGAGCTAGATGGCGTGCAATCGGAGAGGCTTATGTCCAGCGATGGACGGCTGTAAGCAGATGAAGATGAGAGCCAGGCGTGATTCTAACTAGCAAAACATGTTCTTGAAAACATAACGGTGTATGTCATGATGTCTTAAAGTACTATTACCTGCATACCAAGATTCCTCGTTAACAAACTGTTTAGAGCCCGGTTTCCACAAGATTAGACGTCTGTAATTTAACGCTTGACAACTACTGACAAAACTCTTTCCAGATCCACCACCATCATCTTTATCAATCTCGAAGAAAAGATACAGAATCAGGGATATGAAGAGCCACTCTCATTTAAATCGTTGATTTAAAAACCCGTAAATTAGCAATCAGTTTTATCTTAACCTACACCTCTCTGCTTGCTAAACGAGTTGTCTAGCCCCTAGGCAAAGCGTTAAGCCAGCTTATCAGTAAACCTGATATGATACGTTATCGTCTGTAGGTACCACTTTATCCAGTAACTACGCAGATATTCGGCCTGGGAAAAGGTCTTAATTAATCCTAGGGTATGCGAATTCCTAAGCTTATAAATAGATATTTTAATGTCTATGCCCAGTTTCTGAGATAAACAGATTACCTAATTCTTAATACGAAGGTAAGTGACCAATGTGTCATTTTCGATTCAAATGTTTCTAATTTCCTACTTTCATCCTACTTTCTGAGTTCATCTTTTTTTTTGTGGGCGGGAAATCATCAAATGACGTCTCCTGCTCTGGGTGGAGCGGAAGGACGTGTCAGACTTTTACTTACTAAAACACACCCGTGTTCCTTCAATTGCCACGGTATCTCTTTCGAACAAATCTCGCAACCCTGGCAGGCATCGGGCCTAGGGGACCCCTTTTTTTTTCAGGATGGGAAATCATCAAATGACTTCTCCCGCTCTGGGCGGAGCGGGAGGGCGTGTCAGACTTTTACTGACTAAAACCCACCCGTGTTCCATCATTTGCCCATGTGCCAGGGTCACGGTATCTCTTTCGAACAATCACGCGACCCCGGCAGGCATCGGTCCTAGTAGACCCCTACACTGCTGCTGACATCTCTTTGAGGCGCGCGTGGAACACTACGCGCCGTCGACCCGAGCCTGGTCCTTACCGGGCGGCGAGCTACCCATTGCTCGCCACCCGCAAGCTCGCGCCTACGGTGGCCGGGAGTCCGCAATCGACTCCCGACGCCCGGGGCGTCTCCTCCTGCGGCGGCTAGGGACGTGAGGACGCAGAGACTGCCACTTATCACTGCCAATTTATCTATAATATGTATGTATTTAGAAATATATAAGTATGTTTATCAGTTGTCTAGTACCCATAACACAAGCTCTGCTTAGCTTGGGACTAGATGGCGTTGTGTGTTAGTTGTGGAATATTATTATTATTATTATTACTCCCTCACGCGCCCCGCCTTCTCCTTCGCGAGCATTACTGCTTCGCAGAAGGAGGTGACGGCTTCCCATTCCCTCTCGCTCCGCACCATGGCTCGCAGCAGGGTCGGACGCGAGAGGTCGCCGCCGCCGATCGCCTCCACGAGGACACGGCGGTGCTCCGCCCAGGCAGGGCATACCTCCACCGTATGCTCCACCGTGTCCTCCAGACGATCCTCGCAATGGAAACACCCGGACCGCAATGGAAACACCCGGACTAGGGGACCCCTTCAGTTTGCTGACATCTAGAGTTCATTTTGGATATTATTGACATCGGTGAAACATGGATTTATCTAAATCTATCTTTACTAATAATAAAGACACACTTCTTTTGTTTGAACGCGCTGATCTGTGGAACTACTATCTATACTATATACTATATAATATTATAAAGCTGACGAGTTTGTTTGATTAAACGCACTAATCTCAGGAACTACTAATCCGAATTGAAAAATGTTTTGTGTTGGGTAGCCTATTTATTGAAGAACCTATAGGCTATTTATCATCACGCTTCAACCAAAAGGAGCGGAGCAGCAATGAAAATTGTTGCAAAAACGGGGAAAATCGCACGGGCAGCAGATTCGATGCGACGGGAAGGATCGGGGGAGCAAAACTTTGACGCGGACGAAGTCGCGGGCAGAAGCTAGTTACATACATAATAATCAGCCTAGAATATTCTCACTGCTGGGGCACAGCACAGGCATCCTTTCTGTGAGAAGCAGTGGGGCGTTGTCCACCATGTGGGCCTAAAACGGGTTGGTAGATGATGATGTCTTCGAATTTTTATTTCTAGGACCTGCCGGTTTCCTCACGATGTTTTCCTTCACCGTGTTGAGATCAGTGGTGACATACCTACATTACCTTTAACTCAGTCTATTAAACAAAGTGATGGAAAATGTCGTAACGAAATTATTGAATATGAATGTCGATGGCTATAAGAGTAGAGGGAAACCAAAGAAACGATGGATGGACTGTGTGAATTATGATATGGATAGAAACGGGGTGACTACTGAGATGACGACTAATAGAGAAGTGTCGAAGAAAAAGATGTGGCGCCGACACCAAATAAATTGGGATAAGGGCAGGAAATTCTCTCCATTTCTTCCCGTGAGTGTCGTAAAAGGTGACTAAGGGACTTACTAGAGAATGGGCACCAGCGTTTCCTATGCATTTTACCACCATACTGCGAATTCCAACCCGCCTGCCAAGCGTGGCGATTATGGCAAAGCCCCCCAAATTGGGGGAGGCCTATGTCCAGCAGTGGACGTCTTACGGCTGCAATGATGAAGGGCAGGAGAATAGTGATTAAATAAAGTGATGAAATGCTTCCTTTATGTAAAGAGAGACCAGACTGGCCCTAGGCATGAGTTTTAAGTTATTTAATGCAATCTGCAATGCAAAGCCAGCTTTCTAGTGCTGATGAACCTACTTTCGCCTGTACAATATCTATCTGCTGGTGTTGTTAATTGGATAAGTAATTCTCATCAGCGGTCTAAATGAATCTGACTAGCTTTTCACCAACTATGCTAGGGTCAGTTTCCAGTCTAACCATAGGCAGCTGAATATTGCCACTGCCTATCTAACCTTCGCAAAGATACCCATTGGTATGACTTTTGGGCTTCTTACTATCCGTTACGACCAAAGACTATATTCTTTTGGTTTACGACTGTCAAATATACACAAATGTTGGCTATGACTAACGGCTTAACGTTCTTTCTGAGGCGAGGAAGTGTCTTGATATGTAATGCATGGTCACCCATTAACGAATCGACCGCGGCAAGCGTAGCTTAACTTTAGAAAAAAATAAGTAAGACATCGTAAACGTGTTCCAAGGCAACTGAAATTAGGTATAGTCGACTTCGTTATTGTTTTCCCATTTTGAAAATTCCCAGGTTTATAATCAATATTGGAACTAATTAACTGTTACATATACAAATGGACCTAATAACTCTTCCTTCCATTTACCACAATTCCATTCCTCATTTGAATCTGATCATCAACTGCCAAACTATAGGTAATTATTAAGAAAAAAATTCAAAAAAACCAACATTAAGTAAGTATGTAAAAATTGGAGGCTCAATCAAGTCTTTTTGTCCTTTGATATCTTATCTCGTACTAGTACCATAGCAGCCACTTCGTTGAATCTCCAAACGAAGCGAATCAAAAACGTTTCGAAAATAGATGGCGCTAGTTACAACGTCGAAACGCTTGAGGAAAACTTCAAGATGGCCAAAGAGGTCCTTGTTGCCGCTTGTTTTTTTTTTTTTTCATTTGGCACCTAGTAGTAAGGCTTATTAGTATTCTTAGGATATTGGTTTTAATTTATGTGAATAATTTAGTCTGCAGTTTTGGTATTTGTTTTTTTTTACAGAATGTTCCAGAACTATTGTTAGAATATCTCAGAACTGAGCTATTCCAAACTTTCAAAAACCAATAATCAGATTATCACATATCACAGATAATTTCATTATTTATGAGCGCCCTCAACGAAATTCTTTCCCTTAAAAGCCAAGTCCGAACCGCATACCTGTCGATCCTTGCCCGAAGTCGCAAAAAACACGAGCAATCTCGAAACACATTTTAATAGCCGTTATTTAGCCGACCGGTGACGGCACAAAGGCGGTTATTTATCGCACGCCCTCTCTCATTGCTTCGCCGAAGCACGCTTCAAAAACAACCTACACGCTTACTAAATTTTGGAAAACGAACCCTAACACAACGCGGTACAGTTACATTTTAATTAGCATTCGAAACGAATACGACGTTCAAATTCAAACACGCGAGACTAGTAATCATTCGATGTCCGATTCCAGTTTGTCTTATCGGTTTTGTTTGTTCAAACGATTAGCAACCTTAAACTTCGTACGTCTAAGTTCAATTTGAGGTTGTGTTTTCCATCGGAATAATATTCTTGTCTTGTCTGGAAGACCGATAATGAATCGGCGTCGGCGACGAACAAGTTGGGTCGATTCGCGCCGTTTTCACATACACAGGTGTATTTCAAGATTCAGACAAGAATTATAATTCGTGCCGTAATTAGAGATTCAGAAGTTTAATTTGTTTTCTGTCTTATTAGAATGATTGATCACTTATTTGTGGGCAATTGAACATGCCAAAGGTGACGTTAGAAGATATCTTGCTGTTTAATCTGAAAGGTGTTATTATGAGACTATTAAAATAATAACGACATGGTCTTGTTAATACAAAATGTTTTGAGCCACCTGCTCAATATAAGATGCATGTTGCATTGCCTACGTAATTTCATACAATTTCAATTCAGACCAATCATCTACGTTCCCCCTTAATCTGTCTCTCTCTTCTTTTTCTATTACTCCGGGCCAGGCCTAATTCCTCTGATAACATCCATCCAGATCTAGCTTTTTGCCCAAGTTTCTACCTGTTCCAGCTACATTGAGATAATGTACTTAGGTTTAAGGTGCTGAGAAATGCTAGAAATTGGTGTCTCCAGTGTATAGATAGTTCATTCCACGACGACGCGCCCCTCTACGTCCCTTTCCTTTGTTTTTACCGCTCTCGGTACAATTGCCAAAGAGTTGGGCGCGTCTTCATGGATTGAACTATCTATAACATCTAAAACATAAAGAACAGGTTTATAACTCTGCTCTGGAAGCTGTAGTTGGCATCAGTGTCTTTAGGTGAGTCAACAGCTTAATTATAAGACGTTTATTATTGACATCCATTATTTCGTATTCCTTCATTGTATCATCATTTCAGCGCAGAGTCTTCCACTGCCGGACATAGGCCTGCCTCAAGCATCGCTACTTTTTTTTTTTTTTTTTCAGGATGGGAAATCATCAAATGACCTCTCCCGCTCTGGGCGGAGCGGGACAGACTTTTACTGACTAAAACCCACCCGTGTTCCTTCAGTTGCCCGTGTGCCAGGGTCACGGTATCTCTTTCGAACAATCACGCGACCCCGGCTAGCATCGCTACTTTCGGCCGGTTCCGTGCTTCTCGCAACCGGCGGATTCCTGACTTCTGCATTTCATTCTTCTTTTATTGCAAGAAATGACAAACTGAGCTGTAAGGTAGCTAGCTGTATCAAGTTCCGTGTGATGCCGGAAGTAAAGAATAGAACCATCACATTTCTTCCCGTGGGTTTCGTAAGAGGCGACTAAGATACTTACCTGCTGGAGAATGGGCAGCAGCGTTCTCTATGCATTATTACCACCATACTGCGATCGCTAACCCGCCAACCAAGCGTGGCGATTGTGGCAGACCCCTGAAATTGGGGGAGGCCTTTCATGGACGTCCAGCAGTGGACGTCTTTCAGCTGAAATGATGATGATAAACCAGTACCCTAATTGCGCAACACAGTAAAAATCACAGTAAAAAACATTTTAAAGAATATTTCTCCAACAATCTATTTGTACGAAAAATTGGTCCGGTCAGCAACGTACATGACGCAACGAATGTTGTTGAACTGACAAAATGCAGGCCATATACTTATTCGATAGAGTTACCGTGGCCCTGGCATATGGGTAACTGAAGGAACACGGGTGGGCTTTAGTCAGTAAAACTCCACCCAGAGCGGGAGACGTCATTTGATGATTTCCCACCCAGAAAAAAAAGGCCATATAACAGTGGCGAGGCGTATTTTTTTCTAAAAGAGAAGCCGAAGCGAAGTCGGCCTTAACTTACTGACTCATCAATAAAGAATACTTACTATCATTCTAAAATTAATATAGGAATGTAATGAATTAAATACAATTAAATTGAACAGATGAAAACGAATAAAATATGCAATATTCCTCTATCTCGTTCTCGCTGACGCATTTTTCTATACCTGTCTCTGTCATAACCCGTTGTACAGCGGCTTGCTCTCGTACATATCAAGCGGTGCCACGTGACCTAAAGTGACATCATTACGGGATCGCTGTTGTATGAATTTTTAGTTCCCGATTATGACGTTTTGGCGCCGGGTTAATTTAGAACATTTCTCTTTTGTTGTAATACAAAGGTATAAATAACCTTTTTTGTTGTTTGAATGTTATGGTGAATTAAATACCCGTAGTGTAACTATATTTATTGACAATAGTAGCCACTATTTACATACTATTGTATTTTTAATAGTGATAGAGTTACCAATGCGAATCCCCGAAGGCAAGCCGGTAGGAATCGTGTTATATGGTGCCTTCGCCACTGCCCTATAATTGTGTTACACAGCTACCCCACACATGAAAAACTATCCAACAAAAATTATAGACTCTCTTATAAATACTCATTGCTAATGATATTGTGTTACAGTTACCTCACAGAAGAAAAACATTTCGACCAAACAAGAATACAGAGTCCCTTAAAAAAAACAAATCCTTGAAAAAGAAACTACAAAATCCAATAGCATTACCGGATTATCCGTCCTTTTCTGCTCCGAACAAGTTAAACAACCGTAACCCGTAAATAAACTAAACCATAAACACATCACGCGAGTCTATGCCGTCGCATTTTTCGTCTCTAAACCAAATAAATCCCCTCAAAGGCAGAAACCTCAAAATAAAGCAAAACACACGAGGTGCCAACATTATTTATTCACTACAAAGAAAATCGGGGGCGGAAGCCGTGAAATTGAAAGAAAGCCGCGTGTTAAAAACAAAGTACGTACTGGGAAATGACGAGGGAGGAAAAGAAATGAAAGGGAGTGAAGGAAATCTTGAAACAACAGCGAATTTTAAGGAAAACAAGCCAATCGAGTTAAGCTTCACCTCGTGGTCTTCGGTTTAAAGTGGATCAAAAGTGGGAGTTACAATTTTTCTTTCATCTGTTTTACGTTTTTCTGGCTGGTTGCCAGGTAAGCTATTTTAAATGGACTCTTCGTGTCTTCATTGACAAGTGCAGTCGTCGCTTCATTTAAGAGAGTTGATTTTAATACTCTTTGTTACAAATTGAGGATTCAGAGTTTAACTGGGTGTAAAATCAGTATTCTCAGGAAAGTTGAATAATTTTATTTATCATATAAATTCTCTATAAGGTCTATGCTGGAAAATTATTAGCTAACCCAGAGATCATACGTAATTATGTTACACACCATTATACACTGTACCATATTTGCTAAAAAGACGAAAAAAACCACGTTTCTTGTATGGGGATCCTTAATTTTTTTTAATAATTTGTCATAGCGGCCATAGTGATAGGTACACACTCTGTGAAAATGTCATAAACCTACCTAATATGTTAATATGTTTAAAAGATACAACCCTGTGACAGATTGACGGACGGACGGACTGCGGAGCCTTAGCAATGCCCGTTGGCAAACTTGGAGTGGTGGAACTCTAAAAACATTTCAAAGTCAAGGACGCACAAGCACGGTTCCACAGCAAGGCCTTTTATAGGAGAGGTACTATACTAACTTCGTCTAGCCCTGGAATATTTTAACTAACTTGATAAACTTTCCGTTCATCGAGCGCTAGAGCATCCGCACCACTACATCGCGTATTGATAAGTGTGTGCACAATATCCTCAAAAAAAAAGGTTTTCTTGTATTAAATGATGTCGATCCATGACATAGGTAATTAACCTACAGCAAACTGTCAAAGTTTATTGCAGTCTAGAATATGATATTCGTTCAGTCATTAATTCGTTCGAAGAGGGAAGCGCCGAGGTAACTCCGCGAAATTCGAATTTTCCTCCGTTTTTTTTTTTTGTTTTAAATTTTCAGGTCAGTGTCAGGCTGTATGTTGCACAAAGTATGATTCCCAACCGTAATACATAGGTATGTATTTACAGAATTAAAATCATCGATACAGCCCTCTAAGTTCATCATCACATTGAATGACTGAAATGAACAATGAGTGGCATGAAAGGGTCATGGTTTTAACCTCTCCCGTCTCACTGACGCGATATCGGATCAGCCGAAAAACGTCCTCTGCATCCCGAAAACTCGATATCGCGTCCTACGACTTCACGCGTCTATATGCTTTTTTTCTTTGCCGTGATGGTGTGTGTCGATTGCGACCCAACCGGCACCCTAATTGCGTACCCCACTATCATAATCTGGATCATATTGAAAAAAATGTCTGCTCAATAACGTAAATAACGTAGTGAATGTTATGGAACTATCAAAATGAAAGCTATTCCTACTGGGAGTAAGATACGCAATTACCCCTCTGTAGTTCCTCCAGTAACGAAATCCATGCAGGCTTTTGTCATAACATCCAACTATTATGCATGAAAACAATAAGAAATGCAATATAAACAAAATTCTTTTCACGAAAATGTGATTTCGCTTTGTCTAACAACACAATCTCGCCATTGTCTACCGCAATCTCAGCAAAAAGGTCTTTCCCCAGAGTATTAATTATCTTTTAGCCCAACGCAGACACAGCGGTCCTATATGCAAACATTTCAAAATTTTATTTATACTTGGAAATAAAACTGATTTCAGAGCTGAGTGGAATATAAAGTAGACGATGTAGTGTTTATGATCTTTATTATGTTTTATTGGTTCATACGATACGATATCGCCTATGTTTTTTAACACGTTGAGTGCCGAACCAGGGACCATTTTGGTTACCCGTTGAAATGGGTTTTGATAGGGTTTTGAAAAAGTGTTGTTTTAAAAACCATTTAATATTAGTTACACTATTTTACGAATACTCTCATCAATGGATAACCTCTTCCTAACCCTTTCGATTTGATTACCTGTACATTCAAAAACCCATTCTTGGTGGGTTATACTTTTTAATGGTAAACCCTTTTGATCGGGTTACCCCTTCAACGACTGTAACAGTGTTATCCATTCGAACTACAAGTATTGTAATTTTATCTCTCGTGACTTTACTTTAAAGTACTAAACTGCATGCATTCGGCGGGTATGCGTCAAGTCGCAACACGCAGTCTAGGCAATAGCACTCCGTACACATACGATTATAGTTATTATTGCAGTGATTTTAAAGTTCAGTGCATTTTTTTCCGGAATAGTCGGGATTGTTTCATGTTTAAACTTGTATTTTTTACGGAATCATAAATGTCATTCGATCATCTCGTCTCACTCATGATTAGTGGTGGACATAAAAAAAACATCTATGGTTTTTTTGATTTAATGCATCGGATAGTGGCATCGATGTAATATCGATATATCAAAAAATACATCGATGTTTTCTATACATCGATTGTTTTCGAACCCGGAGGGGGTTGCCATAATCGCCTAAATAATGACAAGCACAAACAAAAAACGGCCCCTAGTGCCCGGCGGCCCACCTACCCTTGGCTATGGTAGTGGTCAAGGCCACGGTGAAGCAAGGGGTGCTAACAATCCCTGGAAGAGATCCGGCTACCAAAATCACTGACAACTGGACCTGGCGACCTACAACACGCGCACACTCCGGACTGACGAGAAGATCGCTGAACTTGAGGAAAAATTGAGCAGGTTACGATGGGGCATAGTAGGGTTATCTGAAGTCCGAAGACAGGGGGAGGACTCGATAATCCTAAATTCCGGAAACCTGCTTTATTTCCGGGAGGGCGAACAGCAGCCCCAAGGTGGTGTCGGATTTATCGTCCATAAGTCCCTTGTGAGCAACGTTGTGAAAATCGAGAGTGTGTCGACCAGGGTGGCGTACCTTATACTCAGAATATCCGTAAGGTATTCGCTGAAGATCATACAGGTGTACGCCCCGACCTCGTCACACCCCGACGATGAGGCGGAGACTATGTATGAGGATATTTCCAGAGCCATGCATAGTTCCAAAACTCATTTCACTGTTGTCATGGGGGACTTCAACGCGAAACTGGGCAAACGAGACGGCGATGAGCTGCGAGTGGGGCAATTTGGAGTTGGACGACGGAATCACCGGGGTCACCTACTGGCCAGTTTTACGGAAAAGGAGGGCCTCTTTATGATGAACTCCTTCTTCAAAAAGCGTGAACACAGAAGATGGACCTGGCACAGCCCTGATGGTGTAACTTAAAATGAGATTGACTTCATTATGTCGACGAAGAAGCAAATATTCAATGATGTCTCTGTGATCAACGCGGTGAAAACCGGGAGTGATCACCGCATGGTAAGAGGCACATTGAATATCAATATCAAGCTGGAAAGATGTCGGCTGATGAAGTCAAATGCTCCGTCCAGCACCGATCCAACTTCAGAACCCCGAGAGCTTTCAGCTTGAACTCCAGAATCGTTTTGAGTGCCTAGAGAGCTCCGTGGACCATTAAAATGATGGGTTCGAGGAAACTGTCCATACGGTCGGGTTTAAGTTTTTAAGACCCGCCGTACTAATAGAAAAAAGAAACTTTCAAATCCAACCTTACAGTTCATGGAACAGAGGCGCGAAATGATCCTGCAGTCTTCAAAAGCTGCACTCGAGTACCGGCAGCTCAATAGACGGATCTCTAAGTCTTTGAAAAGCGACCTTCGCCGCTTTAATACGGAATGTATTAAAGACGCGATAGAGCGGAACAAGGGCTCCAAAGTCTTCGCAAGAGATCTGTCTATTGGGCAGAGTCAGCTTGCGAAACTGAAGACCGACGATGGCAGAGTCGTGTCCGCCAAACCTGAGCTATTAGGAGAGATCGAGAAGTTCTATGGAAAGTTATACACGTCCACCAGAAACCCCGTTATGAATCTGCCTAACGATCCGAGAGCTAGATTGACTCGACACTACACTGAAGATATCACGGACGTTAGCTTGTACGAGATTAAGATGGCTCTGAAGCAGCTTGAAAATAACAAGGCCGGGTGATGACGGAATTACGGCCGAGCCGAAGGCCGGCGGAAAACCTATTCTAAAGGCCCTTCAGAGACTGTTTGATTTCGTCATACTCGAGGGCAAAATGCCACAGGCATGGAACAGAGGTGTGGTGGTACTTTCTTTAAGAAGGGTGAAAATACCCTACTTAAGAATTATAGGCCCATCTCACTTCTGAGCCATGCCTATAAGCTGTTTTCAAGAGTCATCACGAACCGTCTCGCGCGCAGGTTTGACGACTTTGAACAAGCCGGATTCCGTAAAGGCTTTAGCACCATAGACCACATACATACGCTGCGGCAGGTTATACAGAAGACCGAAGCGTATAACCTGCCTCTCTGCTTAGCGTTTGTGTACTACGAAAAAGCCTTCGATTCGATCGAAACTTGGGCTGTACTACAGTCTCTCCAACGGTGCCAGATTGACTATCGGTACATTGAAGTGCTGAAGTGTTTGTTTGAAAACGCCACCATGTCAGTCCGGCTCCAGGACAGAGCCTCGAAACCTATCCTTCTGCGTCATCTCTCCGAAACTGTTCACCGCTGCACTGGCGGATGTCTTCAAGGTTCTGGACTAGAAAGGGGCTGACATCAACATCAATGGCGAGTACATCACTCATCTTCGATTTGCCGACGATATAGTAGTCATGGCTGAGACTATAGAGGGCCTCAGTACAATGCTCGATGACCTCAGTAGAGCTTCCGAAAGAGTGGGTCTTAGGATGAACATGGACAAGACAAAGGTCATGCTTATGTGATACCCATTCCAATGAAGATCGGAGGCGCTGCACTCGAAGTTGTGGATGAATAATTATGTGTATCTAGGACAGACTGTCCAGTTAGGTAGGTCCAACTTCGAGAAAGAGGTCAATCATCGAATCCGACTCGGCTAGCCAGCGTTCGGGAAGCTACGCAGTATCTTCTCGTCCCATTTACCGCAGTGTCTCAAGACAAAAGTCTTTGACTAGTGTGTGTTACCAGTGATGACATATGGAACTGAGACGTGGTCGCTCACAATGGGCCTCATAAGAAGGCTTAAAGTCACCCAAAGAGCAATGGAGAGGGCTATTCTTGGAGTTTCCCTGCATGATCGAATCAGAAATTATGAGATACGTAGGAAAACCAAGGCTACCGACATAGCCCGAAGAATTGCCAAACGTAAGTGGCAGTGGGCAGGGCACATTGCTCGCAGAACAGATGGCTGATGGGGTCGGAAGGTTCTGGAGTGGCGACCGCGTACTGGAAGACGTAGCGTTGGAAGGCCTCCCACAAGATGGACCAATGACCTGGTGAAGGCCGCAGGAATACGTTGGATGCGAGAAGCACAGAACAGGTCGAAGAGGCGTTTCTTGGGGGAGGCTTATGTCCAGCAGTGGACGTCTTTCGGCTGAAATGATGATGATGAATATTTTTTCTATCTTACCTCTTTTTACAGAAACAATATATCAGATTAAGATACAAATAATACATATTTAATTGATTTCCTACTTTAATAGTCTGCTCCTACTTCCATCCAATGTTGATTTTTACCTTTTAGTACACTATTCGCCGCGGGACTTCTTTCATGAAACAAAGTCTATTTGGTTTAGAAATAAAAACAAGCATCTATTAAAAAAAAAATATTATGTTTACATTTATTTTTATTAAATATATCCCAATACTTTTTATCTATACTTTGTAAAAACAAAAGTTTACCCAATCTTTTACCCTTCAATCTTTTCTTTGTTGAGTCATTACCTGCGCCGTTTGCGAAAACAGTATTTCAGATGGAATCGATGTGCCCACCATTTTTAGATATTTAAAGGCAATTTTATTCAATGTTGGAAACTGTATTTTGTAATCTTTCCAAATTTCCAGAGGATTGTCGTTAAGTCTTCCAACAGGACTTGTCAAGTAAACTGAAAGTTCATCTGACAAGCTATCTGCAGATTTATTACTCTTCCAATTGTAATGTACCAGTTTGTAATGATCACTCCACAGTGAAAATATCTCTTCACTTTTATCAGACTTATCTGAGTCTGACTCGATTTATTCATTTTGACGTAATGAATCTTCATTAAGTCTTTGATTTTTGAAACCGCATCGCTACAGTATTTTTTTTTAATCGATGGTCTAAAATGTTTGTAATAGCAAGCGGAGTTACATGTTCAATGGAACCCATTATTTTCGTAATTTCTTGCAAAGCCAGTCAAAATGTTCAAAAATTGGTGATTTAGTATCTATACTGATTACATACGTATTACACCCTCATTAAAAGTTTAAAATAAATTCAACTAGCTTCTGCCAGCGGCTTCGCCAGCGTGAAGTGGGGTAATTATCCCATGGGATCAGATTACCGGGATAAAAAGTATCCTATGTGGTAATCCAAGTGATAAACTATCTGGGTTAAAAATTACATCCAAATCCGTTCAGCCATTTTTGCGTGATTGAGTAACAAACATCCACACTTTCACATTTATAATATTAGTAGGATGTACACACACAGGTTATTTACAGTTTTATTATTTGTGATACTAAATTAAAATACACTTACTTACCTTTGTTCATTTTCAATATTCAGACGTTATTTAAAACTTAAAAAAGAAAGCACCGTCCTATCAAACCAAATAAGAAACACTAATGAACGATTCTATATGATTTCAAACTTCCAAGGTCATTACATATTCCTCGACTCCAACGTAATTTAAAATGATTTGATTTAAAACCCTTTGATTACCCCAACAAACCCTTTCAAAGGGTTATCTTCTTCAATTGGAAATCATACAAGAGACGGTAACATCTTGTACTAGTTAACTTATTGATAGGGTTACCCTAACGTTAGTGTTATGAACGGGCTACCACGACCAAGAGGTAACATCTTCCGTTACTGTAGGCGTACAGTGTGTAACACTTTCGAAAGAATTAACTTATATTCGGGGTTGTACGGTCCCTGTGCCAAACACAGATTGATAGCTAACCCCATATGGCCACAGATTTAGAGCGCATACAAAATTGTTAGTAGCAAGCACGCGATGTCTCGTCATCGGCCATATTAGGCAGAGCCGACGAATCACGCGATATCGCGTGATCGGTACTCAGCGTGTTAAGGATATGTTTAAAGTCGTAATCCAGAAATAGAGTACCTACGTTTTCGATTAGTATTTTGTTAGAAATAATAACCGTAAAGTGGTAACATGGTTGTGGATTTTTAAGAATCGTAGGGATATTGGTGATTTATGAGATTTTACATCTATTTATTACTCCTAAGCTTCCTCTCTTTTTGAGAGTGAGCCAGAATCCAGCACGCGGGACCAGTGCGGGTTGGTAGATGTTATACTCGTATGTTTTCAAATTTTTGTTTCTAGTGCCTACATGCCAGTTTCCTCACGATGTTTTCCTTCAAGTGGTGACGAATTAAATTGCTCACTGGCTTAGAACCTACGACGTACATACAGCTCGTAAACTGGGGCTGTTGCTGCTGGTCTGCCACTACTCTCGATGATGCTTTAACCCTCAAATGCATTGTGATGGAAATTTCCATCAACCAATTCAATGTAATTTTTTCGTTATCATTCCAGTCATTTTTTGTTTTTGTAATTAGAAAAAAGTGGTTTATTATCTCACTACACATTTTGTTCTCAGTAGGTTTGTTCTGATTACATAAAGATGTAAATTTCCACCAAAACATTACAAAAAAGTTAATTTAATTTGGTTAAAAAGTAAAAATCATGCATTTAAGGGTTAATGTAAGCTTATATTATGTTGAGCGATGGCGTTAAGGCTCCCACAAACAGGTGCGACGCCACTATTTAAGAACAATATCTATGAAAACTTCATGGAAATTATTTTACAAATGCCGCGTCACGCCTGTCTGAAGAAGCCTTTATGCGTGGATGTTTGTAGGTACCTATACGTATATTTTCCCCCAACTTGGTCTTTTTGTGTTTGTGTCCTTTCTTTCTGTCGTTTTACAGCGAATAAAAGTATTTCTTTCTTTCAGATTTCAAAAGCATTATTGAACAGCATTATTGAGGGCTGGGTTTTTATTGGTCAAAGAATTAGCATTGCCATTCAACGTGGCAATGCTGCCAGTTTCTTGGGCACGTTTCCGTATGACAGAGACGCGGATGACTACTTCGACGGCTAAGTGTCCTTTTGGTTTTGTATTTATTTGTACAGTTAGTAATTTAATGTACTACTTAATGCCTACTCTAGGATACATATCCGGTATGGCTCGCAATCCTTTCTAATCCTTTGTGCTCGTCTTCCCTACCATTACAGCGCCCCCCGGTCTACTCTTTGATATGCAATAGTCTCTGTAGCACCATTAAACATGAAGCTTCAAGGGCTAGTGCAATCAAATGAACCTAAAATCTTAGGGTTCATTTGATTAATCGAGTTTGATCAAACCACGGTGGAATCAGTGCATTTCATTCATTCATTCATTAACTCATAGAGTAAATAGTTTTGTTTGTTTAGTTGAACGCGCTAATCTCAGGAATTACTGGTCCAAATTGAAAAAAATATTTTGTGTTGGGTAGCCTATTTATTGAGAAAGGCTTTAGGCTATATAAAATTACGCTACAATTAAAAGGAGCGGAGCAGCAACGAAAAATGGACGAAAACTGGCAGGCAATTCGATGCGACGGGAAGGGTCACGGGAGCAAAAATATGACGCGGACGAAGTCGCGGGCAGAAGCTAGTATTGTTACTTATATTACTTACATTTAAATACTACCTTTAAATCCTACCTTACTAATATTTAAGTACAAACCATTTTTGAAAAGAAAGACATAGGTAAACATATTAGAGAGCTTTTACACTCGAAATCCGTTCTACTCGTGTAAACAGATTTTGGTTTGGATTAGATTATTTTACCTTCAACGTCTTGTTATTTACTTTAACGTCTTGTTATTTACTTTAATATCTTCCTTTGTTATTGTTGAGCATGTCATGAGTCATTTAACTTAGTGTTGTTTTTTTCTGTGTGTTTGCTTGAATTTACCTGATACCTTACCTAAACACCTGCTAAGTAGGTACATATTATATTTGTCATAAAATTATTATTTTTTTGTTGTTTTTGTAGATGTATTTTTAATATAGATTATTTTACGCAAATATCGGGGACCCTGGACATGCCATCAAGGTTCCAACTAATGAGAAATCTTTTTTGCATTTCAAACCAATCATGTGATCGTATTTTTTTTTTTTTTTTTTTGATAGCTGTGCAGGGAATCAATGTGAACGGCAAAAACATCTCACACCTACGTTTTGCCGACGACATCGTTATGATGGTAGAGAAGCTGGAACAATTAGATCAGATGCTGCATAGACTAAATGGAGCCTCTCGGCGGGTACGCCTCGGCATGCATTTGGACAAGACGAAAGTCATGTATAATTCGCATGTCTTGCCGAGTCCAATCCACATCGAAGGATCAGTCCCCAAAGTTGTGAAAGAGTATTTATACCTAGGGCAAGTCATCCAGCTTGGTAGACACAACTTTGAGAAAGAAGCTGGCAGGAAGATCCGGTTGAGCTGGGCAGCGGTTTGAAAACTTCGTCAAGTCATCTCGTCGCCAATACCGCAATGTTTGAAGACTAATAAGGTCTACAACCAGTGCGTCCTGCCTGTTATTACATACGGTACCGAATCGTGGACACTGACAGTTGGACCAGTCCGCAAATTTAAGGTCGCTCAGGGTACGGAGCGGGCTATACTTCTCCAAGTTTTTTGAGGGATAAAATCAGAAACGAAGTTTTCTGGAAAAGAAGTAGAGTTACCGACATAGCTTGCAGAGTAAGAAGGTTGAAGTGGCAGTGGGCTGGCCATGTTTTTTCAAGGACCGATGGCCGATGGATCAGACGAGTCCTAGAGTGAAGACCGCGTATCGGCAAGCGTAGTGATGGATGCCTCCGAATTAGATGGACCGACTGCTTCAAAAAGGTGGCGGACACAGACTGGATGCGGAAGGCTGAGGATAGGGTGATGAAGTGCAGCGTGGGAGAGGCCTATGTCCAGCAGTGGACTGCGATAGGCTGAGTTGAAAGATTAATTGAAGTGATCGACATAAATCGATGTAAAACGTTGAAAATATCCCAAGAATTCCCAAGACGACACGATAACACTGTCGTACGTATAAACATAAATCGATGCCGATTAAATGAGCTTTCAGACAACAACTAACAACATTTAACAGCCTGAGAATTTGAGCAAATTTGCATGAAGAAGACGACTACGATAACAGCAATCTTGCATAAGTGCATATTATTAAGTCTGTTGTCCCACTCAGGGCAGAGGCTTCCCTTCCCTCTTTCCAATGTTCCTAGTCTATAGCGATTGTGGATCATTTAAGAAGGAGTGCCGCCATATCTTTCTAGGCCTGCCACATAGTTGTTTCCTGAGACTAGGGATCCACGGCGTGGTGGTTTTTGCAATTGAAGTTAATGCTGAAAATTGGGGGTGCATTTGCACCTATTGCTTTATTTTGAGCAATATTTAAAAAACAAACTAGTCTTACCAAGTGGTGTCGTGTTACCCAGTCACTTGGTTGTGGAGGTCAGATCGGTAGTCGCTCCATGTAAAATACTGGTATTCAGCTGCATCCGGTTAGACTGGAATCCAACCCCAACATAGTTGAGTAAAAGCTAGGCTGATGTTGATTTGGTTTTGCTATCAACTAGTTTTACGCCATTTTTAGGATTCCGTTGCCAAATGGCAAAAAACGGAACCCTTATAGATTCGTCATGTCTGTCTGTCCGTCTGTCTGTCTGTCTGTCTGTCTGTCTGTCTGTCTGTCCGTCCGTATGTCACAGCCACTTTTTTCAGAAACTATAAGAGCTATGTTAATGAAACTTGATAAGTAGATGTATTCTCTGAACCGCATTAAGATTTTCACACTAAAATAGGAAAAAAACAAAAAATTTTGGGGTTCCCCATACATAAAACTGAAACTCAAATTTTTTTTTTTTTTTCATCAAAACGTGTGGGGTATCTATGAATAGATAAAACTTAAAAAAATATACGGTGTACATAACCATGTAAACTTCCACCGAAAATTGGTTTGAACGAGATCCAGCAAGTAGTTTTTTTTAATACGTCATAAATCGTAAACCGCAATTTACCTTTCATTCAATCAACTCAAATATAAAAATTAAAAAACAAAACATTTAATTTCATAAGCATAAACCTTATACATAAACCGAGGATAACTACAGGTTTGTACGGAACCCTCGGTGCGCGAGTCCGACTCGCACTTGGCCGGTTTTTTTTCAATAAAACAAACAATATGTAGAAAGAAGGGACACATAAATAAACAGTTTTAACTCCTAAGACTTTAATTTATTTGTCCATTTATTTAAACCAGGCAGCCTGAATTGTAAAAATGAAAACCAAAACTGCAGACTGGACTGGAAGCTGGAGATTTTCAGATTACAGACCATACAGTGCATGCAACAGATAGGTACCCTGAACAGGTTCATACTATTGCTCTGTGAATACTCTCGCGTTGGTGGACTTAATTAATTCAGACTGTGGTAAAACCAAAGGTACTTAACGGAAACTAATAAATTAAACTTCTCTATCTCACTATAAACATTTAATACGAGTTAAACTAAATACCTCATTAATTTATTGGCTAAGAAGATAAGATAGGATACATTAAATCAACTCTACATAAATTACCCACGCGCATAATCTTAATTTACTAATACCATTACAAAATTCCGTCTATTAATCTCACATCAAACGCGTAGGTAACATTGAGGTCACCCATCCTCCAATAGGGTAAGCAGAAACTAAAACAAGTGTTACAATCCTTCAACATTCATACATCTCAAACTCGTATCGATGTTTAAAAATAGAACGTTGAGAGCTCATCAGTAGTCTGCGCGCGCGCCGACGCGAACCTTCGGGGGAACAATAACTAGCTGTTCGGCCGCCGGTGTCGAAACACGAGGTCGCACGAAGGTGAGCCGAGTGCTAACACCACGATCACGACATACACACACATTGACAGATGCATATATTTATAACAACCAGCATTCTAGACCCCTGAAACTGTTCCGTCCTCCCCTTATTTGTTCCTCTTTGCGTACTCTTGCGGGGGACACGACAGATCATCTTACATTGGCTGCCTAGTCCATGTGTGTGGTATTTACGTATAGCCCAGTCTGTGTATGTATATTGTAACGTCACACACGCAGACATAGTCTCGGCACGCAAAAGCAAAACATGCTGTCGAAAATTTTATGTATGGTCAGCAAACAGAGTTGTTTATTTGATTTTCTTTAAAATACGTTCATTTACTTAATCGCTTTACCTCCTGTGAGATTAAATTGGTTAGATGACTGAAATATTGTGGAAATGTTGTTGCAGCTCAGTAGCTTAAAATAATAGGATGGCAAAAAAGGTCTTGAAAATACTAACCAGTATAAATCTATAACTAAACCATAGTAAACAAATCCTGGATAAAGAATTATTTTATGCTTAAACTATTATGAACTTTACATTGAAAACTAGGCATGAGCCGAATATTCGTTTTATGATCGGGATTCGATTTATTCGTCGAGTTTACCAAAGGTATTCGCCCGATTATTCGATAAAACTGTCGATCATTCTACCGAAACATACGCACTCGACAAGGACCGACTTGGTGTTTTAAGATGTACAATAAAACGCACTTAATCCTTCCGAAAATTCGATTAGGTAAACGTTAAACTGAATATTCGGTCAATTATTCGTATTCGGTAAAACTCTTATTTGGCCCATTACTTACTTAAAGAAACTGCACTGCACAACTAACTCATGTGTTCTTGTCATAAAACAATGTGGCCCGTGTTTCTTTATGGTGTTTGTAGATAAAACGTTCTTCTAAACAATCCCGGTAGATAAGAAATTTTGACCCTGTTATATTGATGGGTCATCTTCTACCACAGACAGATATCTAATCCGACCGAAACCTACAGCATCTTGCCGACTGCCAGACGTGTTCATCAATTGCACGAATCCCATCATCGACTTTTACCACTCATCTTGATTTCTGATAACCAGCAGTGCTGAAAACTAGCGCTGGGGCTCTGTCTTGCATAGGTCTGTAGCATTATGCTGAGCAATTGCCGATTTGTGTGGATGTGACGCGTATTTTCCCCCAACATGTTTCTTTTTTGTGTTATTTTTCTGCATCATGTTTATCGCAAGTACACGTATTTAGTTTCATCATGAATCATTTTGAAGGATATTCGAATCATTGATACTCCATTGTTTCATATTACGAAAAAATGTCTGCCCAATAACAATAACGTACGTGTTACGCCATCACCCCGCTGGGAAACATCATCATTGTCATGAGCTGTCACACAGATAGTCATAGGACTAACCTTTTGCAAATCTGTGACTTTGACTCTCCATTTCTCATCCACCACCCCCCAAAAATCATTACCAAGTAAGTGGCATAACAATACAACTAAAAATAAATAAGATGTCTATGAATACCTACTATTTAAAACGATTTTACTTGAATAATACCTATTCGTCATCTTTCTTAAAATATAATTATTTTACATCTTAATAATCCAACGTCATAATTTATAATATTTATTTCGATCCAAGAACTTACATGCTATCGGTCCTCCCTAAGCGGGCTCAATAGGGCGTCATTTGCATTGGTAATGTGACCGCTTGCGTATTGGTAAACAGAGTGATTTACCGCGCCTCGCCGCGACTAGCGACAACCGCGCCGCCGCGCCGCCGCGCGCTCTGTCATACTTGTAACACTCTCGGCGATCAATCATGTCTGTGTGGTCTGTAGCTTTTCATGTAGCGTTATTGGGCCCTTAGGTAGGCTGTATGTATGTTTTATTGAACAGGAAAAGCACTTTATGTGTATATCTCTTTGATTATGTATTTACAAATGAATTGTCAATTGTAGGTACACTCACAGCTGGCAACGAAATAAGTCTTAATAATCAACTCTTTTATTTTCTTAGTAAAGGAAAACATAGTTTCTTTTTCTCTCTTTTATACCTATTATCGTCATCTTTCTGCCGAAACACGTCCATTGCTGGACATAGGCCTCCCCAAATTGGGAGGTTTGCCATAATCGCCACGCTTGGCAAGCAGATTGGCGATCGCAGTATGGTGGTAAAATGCATAAAGAACGCTGCTGTCCATTCTCTAGTATGTCCCTATGTCGCCATTTATGACACCCACGGGAAGAATGGGACTGTGTTATTTTTTACGTCCGGCATCACAAGGAACACACCTACCTATATCTCTACAAAATTATATCAATTTATTTAATTGACATTCACATATGCAATGACCATAACATCGCGATCAATAGTAACAATCATTAATACTATTGGTCGCCAATGTTCAAAATACTACCATAATTGCATTCCTTCTTCATAGAAACTTTAACTGTCCTAAATTTTATACTCCTCCGTCGTGAAAAGGTGTACAAAATTGTTGCTTCACCTATTCATACGTATACGGATAAGCAAGAGGTGTTCTTTATCCCAAGTGAAAGATACAAAACAAAGGAAGTTAATTGAGAGAAAACAACTCTTTTGTCTAGACTAGACTACCTGCAGTTACACACTCATGTTAACTAATTAATTACTTACTGCCACCATTTACAATTATAATGTGACCGGTTGCGTATTGGTAAATAGTGTGATTTATCGCGCCTAGCCGCGACTCGCGACTACCGAGTCGTTATGTCAAATTTTAGTTTATGTCGTTTGTAGCTTATCACGTAATTTATTTGATAGTTCATCATCTGCTAAGCCTTTTCCACTATGTTGGGGTTGGCTTCCAGTCTAAACGGATGCAGCTGAATACCAGTATTTTACATGGAGCGACTGCCTGTCTGACCTCCACAACCCAGTAACTGGGAAATACGATACCTCTTGGTAAAACTGGTTGTCAGACTTTCGGGCTTCTGACGATCTGTAACGACTGTCAAAGATCCACAAATACGGCCGGGACCAACGCCTTAACGTGCTTTCTGAGGTACGGAGGAGTACTGGTATGAAAAGATGATCACCCATCCATAAACCAACAGCGAAAAGCGTAGCTTAACCTGATCGATCGATCCGTGACTGTTATTACTTAGCTACAAGCCCGTAAGTTTATATATTAGTTACAATACATAAAGCTTGGAAAAGAAAGACAAATTTCCCCTTTTCATTTTTAGGTACTAGGAAATAATAACGCAATTTTTTTTTTAATGTTGTGCATCACTTTGTCACACTGAATACTTACTCGATTGACAGACGAAGATTATCCAGCTATGCCTTTTACTCGTCCTTTCATGAAAACCTTCGCAGACGAGAAGAACCATTATATTTTCTTAGGTACTACCTACCAAATGATCTTACTTACAGCCGAACATGGAAATCAGATTTTCTAAAAAAAAAAAAAAACATGTCTGCAATTCACACGTGGTAGAACTGAAACTTTCAAAAATTTGGCTTCAAGATAATGAGACGAATGTAAAAAAGTCACATGTCTATTTGTTTTTTTGTTTATTTAAAGTTTACTCGTCTATTTGACGTTTTTCGAGCAAAAACGTCAAATAGACAAGTAAACTTTCTCAAGGAGCACCCTTACTTAAGGATTTCCACTACCCCAAGTGTTAGAGCGAGACACAAAACATAATGACGTTGTTATGTGTCTGTCTTTTTTTACTGTCGCTTTTTCGTTTCATATACTTTCAAATCACAACAGTGCTAAAGAAGGTTTCACTTCAAAAAATTGTCCAAACAACCTGACTATCACAAATCATAGTTGGTATATTTACTAAATAGACTTCCCAGACTAGTACTACGTTAATTAATAAATTACGTCGTGATTTGAATTGGTAAACACATTGATTTACCGCGCCACGCCTCGACTCGCGACAGCCGCGCGGCTTGTAGTGTCGTGTCATACTTGCAACACGGCCGATCAATCATGTCGCGGTTTGTGTGGTCCGTTTCACGTTTAGAGCTTGGGCACATATCAAATCTTCTATCTCATAACTTGTGTAATGGGTAGGTGTTACATATGGGAAATATTACCTATGTCCTATTATGAAAATATGTCTTAAAAATACAATATATTTACTTAAAAAAAAAGTTTGGTCTGTTATGCTATCGTCAAAAAAAATTAAACCGCCGAAAAACTGAAAAGCATAAAATAATAAACCTTAAAATTATGAGTCGGCGCTTTGAGTGATCCTTGTTCATTGATTTTTCGGCGCCGACTCAAAATTTTAAGGTTTATTATTTTATGCTTTTCAGTTTTTCGGCGGTTTAATTTTTTGTTCAAAAGTTTTTATTTTATAATTTTTTGTGGCTTTAATGTACTAATAATACTTAGCAAAGTATACCCTATCCAACAAAAAAAAGAATTATCAAAATCGGACTACTCTGTATAAAGTTATGCGTGGTTATACATTACAATCAGTGAGTGAATAATCAATCATCCCCTGTTTTCCGACCCTTAGGGTTCGATTTTGTTTTCCTCCTCCACAACCCAGTTACTGGTTAATACGACACCGCTTGGTAAGTCTGGGTGTGAGACTTCTTGGCTTCTGAAGACCCGTAACCACCGGCTTAATGTGCTTTCCGAGGCACGGACGGGTCTCGGTTTGTTAAGATGGTCACCCATTCACGGACCAACCGCGGCAAGCTTAGCTTAAGCTGATCGATCGATCAGTGCGGCTGTTACAAATAAGCCACAAGCCCTGTTCCAAAAAAAAAACTGAAGTATAAATTAAATTAAATAATAGTGGTAGTGTTATACCACTATTATTTAAAGTAATTTCTAAATAAGTTTATTAAACTCTCGAGAAACATCAAATAAACGAAACTCCAATAAAACAATACCGTCAGTTCCTATTTTCCATTTTTCTCAGCTCGTTTCGTAAACCCAATATTGATAGACCGATTACGTATCGCGATCATAACTGGCGCTCATCCGCATTCTTCGTCTATTCGATTTATTTATAGCTTTATAAGCTAGAAACCAGGCCTCGTATTGTGTAATTCATACATAAAAAATACATAAACTAAAATATTATTGAAGAAACGATCACTTTTTAACTTTTAAATCGTTTCGAAGTGGTATTTTTCGTAGTGTACCTAAATAATCAGCCATAGAAACTAATAGATTCTTTACGGTTTAATTGATAAATCGAATAGCAATTGTTTGAGGTGTTAGTTTCGTAACTTAGCAATTGTCGGCTAGTCCTAATTTAAAGTCCATTGCGTTCTGTCTCATACTCTTAGCAACCACAGTTTTGGATGGAAAACACAAATAGATTTTCTTTAAATTAATTGTTCTTTGTAAATGCACCTAACCTAATTAAGTAATTTGCAGCTGAGAGTGGATTACTTAAGCTCTGTTTTTTTTTATCAACATGAACTTCTGTAATAATTGTTTAATCGGACGATTAAGCATAGAATTAATACTAGATGAATGAAATGGCGGCAGTTCTCTCACATTTTTATTGAAATTTGCAGGTTTGTGTCTAATAATTATTGCAATTTTTTTTAATTTTCCCGGTCATAGCTTAATTTACGCATTGTTGAGTGGATGAATTTATTGAACCTATTAAGAGAAACGAGAACATAGGTAATAGAAATATCCTTAAAAATTTCAGATACTCCTTGGAAATGTGTTACGCCTATCAGGGTGCTGTAATAGTGATCATCACAAAGCCGACGATGCAAATATGGAATGAAGATCGATGGTCCCCAGATAAATAATTCAACTAGTTTGGACAGTTTGGGACAGCGGAGGAGCAAAAAAACTTGGTTTCTACCATCCCCTTACATTAAGCAGGAACCAAAAAGATTTTATTACAAATCGGTTAAGTACCTGGATTTTTTTTTTTCAAAATTTATACCGGGACCGGGGATATATAAACACACAAACTGTAACCATAAATTCAGCACTTGATTCTACACGGTAGCGTGGAAACTTTTCGCCAGTTAACATAAAAAAGTATCTGCTGTTTCATAGAAAAGTGCAATACTGGCGCAGTCAACATGTATGGAACAGCAAATTTTATTTTAAAAAACCGGCCAATTGCGAGTCAGACTCGCACAAAGGGTTCCGTACAAACCTGTAGGTATTCTCGGTTTATGCATAAAGTTCATGTTTATGAAAATAATTTTTTTTTTTTTCATTTTTTATATTTCAGTTGATTGAATGAAAGGTAAATTGCGGTTTACGATTTATGACGTTTTAAAAAAAAACGACTTACTCGATTTCGTTCAAACCAATTTTCGGTGGTAGTTTACATGGTAATGTACATCATACATTTTTTTTACTTTTATCATTCTCTTATTTTAGAAGTTACGGGGGGGGGGGGGGACATACATTTTACCACTTTGGAAGTGTCTCTCGCGCAAACTATTCAGTTTAGAAAACAATGACATGAGAAACCTCAATACCATTTTTGAAGACCTATTCATAGATACCCCACACGTATGGGTTAGATGAAAAAAAACATTTTTGAGTTTCAGTTCTATGTATGGGGAACCCCACGATTTATTGTTTTTTTTCTATTTTTGTATGAAAATCTTAATGCGGTTCACAGAATACATCTACTTACCAAGTTTCAACAGCATAGCTCTTGTAGTTTTGGAGAAAAGTGGCTGTGACATACGGACAGACAGACAGACAGACAGACAGACATGACGAATCTATAAGGGTTCCGTTTTTTGCCATTTGGCAACGGAACCCTAAAAACCGGCCAATTGCGAGTCAGACTCGCACAAAGGGTTCCGTACAAACCTGTAGGTATTCTCGGTTTATGCATAAGGTTCATGTTTATGAAAATAAATGTTTTTTTTTTTAATTCTAATATTTCAGTTGATTGAATGAAAGGTAAATTGCGGTTTACGATTTACGACGTTTTAAAAAAACAACCACTTACTCGATTTCGTTCAAACCAATTTTCGTTGGTAGTTTACATGGTAATGTACATCGTATATTTTTGTTAGTTTTATCATTCTTTTATTTTAGAAGTTACGGGGGGGGGGGGGGGGGGCACAGATTTTACCACTTTGGAAGTGTTTCTCGCGCAAACTATTCAGTTTAGAAAAAAATGATATTAGAAACCTCAATACTATTTTTGAAGACCTATTCATAGATACCCCACACGTATGGGTTTGATGAAAAAAAATTTTTTGAGTTTCAGTTCTATGTATGGGGAACCCCAAAATTTATTGTTTTTTTTTTCTATTTTTGTATAAAAATCTTAATGTGGTTTACAGAATACATCTACTTACCAAGTTTCAACAGCATAGCTCTTATAGTTTAGGAGAAAAGTGGCTGTGACATACGGACGGACGGACAGACAGACAGACATGACGAATCTATAAGGGTTCCGTTTTTTGCCATTTGGCAACGGAACCCTAAAAATGGCTAGGAGATTTAGAATTATGTAGGTACTGATTCCATGATAACAAGTATTGCATTGATGACCATGCAACCATATATATGTTACCAGATAATTGTGTATTTGTCTTGTTCAGGATTTGAATATCCGGCATGGAATTGGAATAATTGCTGTGAAAATGCGTTCCTTACGTAGCATGTATGGGTGGTATGACTATGAATGATAGGCTGAGGAATGATGTGATAATACAACCGTGCGGTTTAGAAGAAGATATAGTGACAAAAGTTGAAAAAAGTATGGTTGATGGTTTGGTCATGTTGAGAGGATAAATACAGGGCGACTAACAATGCAGATATGAGTGAAAACGCCGGAATGGGACGCCCTAAGAGGACCTAAACTGACCTTATTGGTGATGTTCTTCAGAAAGGCCAAGTGTAATACTCGTAACCGGTGTGCGTGTATGGCCAGATGTATGAACATAAACGAAGCAAAAAAGAGTACCTATCTAAGAATCGTAGCAGATGGCGTTTCGTAGTGTCTGCCTATCCCCATGGGAAAAGGTTATTATGAAAAGTATTTCTTCGAACACAGCGAGTTTCCTGAAATTATTTATAAACTAGCTGACCCAGCGAACTTCGTACCGCCTCAGAATCAATAAAACCCATGTCAGGTGAGATCCTACAAAGTTATTCCAACGCTTTATGTCTTCGAAGTACCAACTTCGAAGACATAAAGCGTTTTCTAGCTATCACACACCCATGTTAGGTGAGCTCCTACCAAGTTATGACAACCTGGTACTTCGAAGATATATTAATAAGAAACTTTTTTGGATGATTTTTTACACCTTGGGTCCGAAAAACCTAAATATCTTACGGACCCCTAATTTTTTTTAAATAAAATATAGCTTGTAATACTTGCAGATAATGTAGCTTTCTAATGGTGAAAGAATTTTTAATCGGTCCAGGGGTATTGAGTTTATCCATTACAAACAAACAAACAAAAATACAAACTTTTCCTCTTTATAATATTAGTATAGATTACCCATCGTATTGCTGAAAGTCCCACGCTTTTATAACGTAAGTAGTATCGATTAATTATTACTCGTCACTCGGTCATCATTTGTTACCTATCTACTCATATTTTCAAGGTTTTTAGCAGGTTTATTCTCAGGTTCTCAAAAACGGGACGTCCATAATTAATCAGCCTATATTGTTCTCATTGCAGAGACACAGGCTTCCTCTAGGTGAGAGGGAAAGGGCCGTAATCTACCACGCAGGCCCAGTGCGGGTTAGCTGTAACATGTCTTCGATTTTTTTATTCTAGGACATGCCGGTTCCTTCACGACGTTTTCCTTCACAGTTTAGCGACGTGCTTACTTGAAATATATCAGTAGTATTTATGCAAGTTCTAAGATCCTCAAAAGAGTCAACATCTTTGACATATCTTACTGAAAAAACTTAAGTATGTTGACGTGCCAAGTGGAGGTGCCAAGAGTTAGTGAAAGGGAAGAAGTAAAGCACACAAGCACTACATGCGGTAAGAAAAGCTAATGAGACTTAAAATAAAAAATATACATCAATAATCATACGTCTTCTTCCCATCGGGCTAAACTGAAGCTACAGCACGCTATCTGCTATGATGCTTTCATATTCCATTGCCTAGGTTGAGAGTACTACGCATGTGATCTTTCTGAAGAACATCACATATAAAGTCACTATTATAGCGTCCTAGGGCGTTCCCTTCCGGTGTTTACGCTCATATTTGCCTTGTAAGTAAAAAAGAACACCAGCTTATTATTGTCCCACTGCAGGGCAAAATACTCTTCTGACCCAGAGAAGGCACGAGTTTTGGTCACCACTCTTACCTAAGGCGGTTTACTTAAGTCCAGGTTTCGCCTTTAGTAATTTGTTGATCTTTGACAATCGTTACTGGTTGTCAGAAACCCGAAAGTCTGACATCCAGTCTTACCAAGGGGTATCGTATTACCCAGTTACTGGGTTGTGGAGGTCAGATAAGCAGTCGCTCCATGTAAAATACTGGTATTCAGCTCCATCTGGATAGACTGGAAAGGCAAGGCAGGTGATGATGATGACATAAGACCAGGCTTCCTCACGATGTTTTTTCCTTTACCGATGTCCATAATATCCAATTTACTTAAATTCTGATATTTTATTAGTTTAGAACAATGACACAATTCAAGAAATTGCTCTGCGACTTACAACAAGATCTTAAAACGGGTTGTTAAATTGAAAATGACCGTTATCAATAATATATGTATAATTTGTCTTGCCCCGACAGCAAATTGCTGTAGGAAGAATGGGGGTTGTCTATTTAAATAAAACTGTCAACATTTTCCTGTTTTTAAATTAAGAACAGCCATTAGAGGACTCTTTTGATACAATTTTTTTTGATGTTCGATTCGGCAAGCAAACGTTACAAACGGTTATGAATAGGCATGCAGATCTCCGAGACTTTTAGAAATGTACAGTTTACACGCTTTACGGCCGCGACTTACAAGTTGTAAGTCGTAGGGTTCGAACCCAGGCAGGCACTTTACTTTGTATATTTAATTTCATCACCACTGCTCTCAAAACGGTGAAGAAAACATCGTGAGGAAACCAACATGCCCTAGAACTAAAAACTCGAAAACATGTTTTTTACCTGACTACTCTGGGAAGAAGGGCCCTAACAAACTCAGAGTGCATTCAGAGTACGCCAGCAGTAGGAGTATTGTAGGCTGATTCTGTACTTATTTTATTTAACCCACAGGTACATATCAAGCAATACATATCCCGTTTAAGTTGACCTCTCGTCATACGGAAATCCCTTACAATGTGAGATCAGTTTATACTGGAAATGCATACCTTGATATGTAGCCGTGTGTACAGTACGAGCCAATTAACTTATTTAAGTCTATTAAGTATCTTATAACCTTCCTTTCAATTCTTTCAGTGAAACGTGTGAAGTAAATGCCTTTTAAATTGCTGTTGCCACACACACGTGACTTGCGGTGGCGTGTGCGCAGCGTCTGTCGTGACGTCGACGTCATGATTAATAGAAATGCGGCGCGCGAATCGTGCGCACTGTGCCGGCGCAGTAGAAAGCGGTGCGGTTTCACTTCGGATGCCTCTACTATGGAACACTTCGGTTTAGTAGGTATCGATAAATGAGTTTTTGATGAAAACTGTAATGGTTAGAAATGTTTATTATATGGGTATCGGTGACATAAAAATGTACTTACGAATTTGGACGGAGGAAATTTCGAATGTCGAAGAACACTGTCCCTTACGACGTTTGAAATTTCCACTGTCGCATCGATATATCTTCAAGAAATATATACGGTTGTCGAGGTCATAATAGACAGTCACTCCAAGTAAAATACTGGTGCTCAGATGCATCTGGTTAAACCAGAAACCGACTCCAACATAGTTAGGAATCTGACAGGGTCGCGAGATTCGTTCGAAAGAGACACCGTGGCCCTGGCATATGGGCAACTGAAGGAACACGGGTGGGTTTTAGTCAGTAAAGTCTGACACGCCCTTCCGCTCAACCCAGAGCGGGAGAAGTCATTTGATGACTTCCCATCCAACAAAAAAAAACATAGGAATTATTCCTATACGTCCCTAAGACGAAACTCGAAACGCCCAAGACTATAACCATCCCCAAACCGGTGCCAAAAAAAAGAAAACATTATATATTCAACTATATACATCTGCAATCGGGAAGCATTCGTGACCAATTCACATATAATGGAAAGTAGGTAGTGTAAAAATTAACGACACTACGAGTCGACATCAGTCAAAGTAGCTGTAGATCGATATGTAATTAAATTAACTTCGTCTATTACAGTCTACGGTTGGAGAATATAATCATCTCAGCATCTACATCTCATCATCAAGGATCATCAGCAGCCTATAATATTCCCACTGCTGGGACACCGACCTCCTCTCGGTGAGAGGGAATGGGCCATAACCCACCACACGGGCCCAGTGCGGGTTGGTAGATTTCACATGTCTTCGAAATTTTAGTTTTAAGACGCCTCCTGATGATCCTCATGATTTTGTCTTCACCGTTTTGAGAGCTGTGATAAAATAATTTACACTAAGTCCCTGCTAGGGTTCGAACCCTCGACCCCCTACAACTCGTAAGTCGCGGCCGTTACCACTGAATCACCACAGTTCACCATCATAGTCATGCATCTACATCTACATAGTCTATAACATCTAATGTTAGAGTCAGGACAATGGCCTCCTTCATGCTCTTTGACATCTAAGGCCTCTAACAGTTGGACATAAATCTCGTTCTTCTTTTGATTATAGCACTAATCTCTTTTGCAACCATCCATCCAAGCTTCCTTCAGCAATCGTTCTGGCTGGGATGGCCTCCAATACTTTTATCACAGCGCAGCTTCATCAGGTCATTGGTCCACCTTGTAGGAGACCTTCCAACAATACACTACGTCTTTCGGCACTCGGTTACTGCAGAATATTTCGGCCCCATCCGTCATCTGTTCTGCAGGCAAGGTATGTGGCAGGCCTGATGAAAGCGGAAAGCCGCAGGAATCCGCTGGATGCGTGAAGCACAGAACCGGTTGAAATGGCGGTGCTTGGAGATGTTTTCTGGCTCAAATAATGATAATGATGACGATGGCTGGAGCTTGGCAGGTTCTTTTGGCCGTTACCAGGAAAATTTGTATATGAAGGATCATAATTGAGTTTGTTCCTAAACAGGGATTACTTAATCATAATTTAATCCAAGGTCTGTAATGTCTGATGCTTAATATATCAGTAAAGAAAATTATAACAATCACCACGCACGACAAACAACTTTAGAAAATTGCATTGCCACGGTATACAAAAACTCCAAGCGCATGAGAGAAATAACGAAAAGATAAAGAATTCCCTACCAACCTGTGGAGCATTAAAAAAATAACACTGAAAACAAAAGCCAATCAATTATGAAGCTACGATTTCCAATTAACATTTTATCGTCCTACCCTCGTGTTGATTGCGGGGGTGGCTCCGTCTGACGTCATCAATAAGTTACGTCACGGCTCATGGTTTAATAATTTGTCGTGGAACGTGGGTAGATATTGTTGTTGACGTTGCTGTAACGTAAGTATATTTTTGTACCACTTGCTCAAAAAAGTGACATTCTATGCCACAAAAAGCTAACATAACAATAGTCATTTTAAATCTGTTAAAAACAGGGAAAGAAAATTGTACTGAATTTCATTCATCCTCTAGGGGAAGAATGTGATTTAAATTTGGAATACTTACCGAAATTTATACTGAACTACATGTGTGTTTACACCATTGAGTTTGTATATAAAGCATTATACATCTTTTTGAAAAAGGAATACGCATTTATTATGCAGTTATGATTATTATTAAATAAAATTACGAAAACCGACGAGGCCGTATGAGCGTGATGCTTTTGCTTTTCCGACAAAAAAATATTAGTCCATTAATTTGCCACGTTTTTGTTTTCTTCAAATACATAAACGTTAATTGGACCAATGTTACGAATGTTAACTTTTACTTTTAATTATTATTATTTTTTTTTTTCGCAAATAGTACGAAAAGTAGAGTATGTTCCTCGGTGATAAAGCTGTCTTAGTCTTGGGTGAACTTAAATCCCTCGCTACACTCAGGACTCGTCTTAAATCCCTCGCTTCGCTCGTGATTTAAGTTTTTAAAACCCTCGCTACGCTCGGGAGTAAACCTCGAGTCCTTTGTTACGCTCGTGATTTAAATCGTCACCCGCGACAGAAGACTCTGCTTTATCCCCTTGGTTAATAATCTACTATTTATATCAAGTTATGACGTCAATTAACATGGTGTATGTGATGTCAGTTTTAGTAGTTTTATAATCTACCTACAATATCAACCACTCTTGTGACGACCGGCATGTATTAGCACAGGTGTTTTATCTTTAAGACAATCTAATTTAGAGAAGATGAAATAAAATTTCTTACCAGCTGAAACCCACCAAGATGGAAATCCAGGATATTCTAAACAGATACCACCAACAATAAAAATGTCAATGTCAATATCTAACCGATAAAGACGTTTCTATAGACTACAGATTCTAACAAAGGTTTAAATTTCTAGTCGGCAGGAAGGCGTTGCGGCAGACTTCGTAGAAGATGGTGGAACGAGCTGGTCAAAACAAATGATCAGTGGGCCAAGTAAGCCTTGGATCGAAAGAGTTGGAAGTCATGGGTCCTTTGCCTAGCAAGAGAAGATGCATGCTGGCAGTACACAGTAAGTCAGAGGACTTCTGACAGTAAGCATTTGCACTACTCCTTTCTGTGCCTAACATAATCAGCCAAATGTTCCCATTGCTGATACATAGGCCTCCTTACTTCGAGAGGGAGGGAGTGAGCTACAGTCTATCACGTGGGCCCAGTGCGGGTTGGTAGATGTCACATGTCTTCGAATTTTTGGTTCTAGGATATACCGGTTTCCTCACTGTTTGAGAGCAGTGGTAATGGAATTATTTGGACAATGTAAAGCGCCTTTTTGGGTACTCGGACGACTGGAGCCGAAGCCAACACTGCTCTCCTCTCTGTATTGTTACGAATTTATTCAAAACCATTACACAAGTCTTTTGTTTTGTCACTAATTATAAGACAATAGCTCTTAAATAAACAGTCTTAACCAATGCCGATGTGTACAAGACACTTTAAAGCATATTTATCTTTAATGCGTTGTTTGGTCGTGATGACGTCATCAGGCAGGATTAACATTTGATAAAAAAGCGGCATGTCATCATCGCGTTGTTTTTTTAAACTGTTAAGGAAAATGGTCGTTTTATGAATCATTTGACTTTTTATTGATGGTTATACTAAATTTAATTTATTATTTAACGTGTCTCAGTGGAACAAACGTCGTATGTACAGACGCCAGCACATCAAACTACCCAAAACTGTCAAACTTTCCCAATCAATCTTGAACCTTATATTACAGCGATAAAGTTGAAAACCTATTATAGAAATTTGTAAGATTGTAGTAGCTCTGTACGTAAAAAGAAATGCACTGCTTAGAGTCGAGATTTCAAAATAGAATATTGTTTTTCGATGTGCTGTGAAGCATTCTGTTGGAATGTCAATGCTCGGTTCAACACCGAAAGTTGAAATTCCAGTGCACAATAAAATCCTGAAGCTATATTTATTCGTCTGTTAAACGTTTGTTAGATACACTGAGACACGTTAGACAATAAATTAATTTAATTTAAGGTTCAATAAACTCAATTTATCGTTTATATTATCAAAATTACTACCGTCAGCGTCAAAAAAATCGGTACAAACTGACTCTTCAAAATGATCTCAATAACTAAGAAAATTAAACTTTATCTCAATTGGATAAAGTTCTTGTTAGAATGACAGTTGTCGTTGTCTTCATTCTGAAACGTTCCTAGTGTCATGTAGTTGATATTTAATTTTCATAGTTGCTTAGATCACTTTGAACAATGTTTTCGTCCCGAGTAGGTGAATGTTGTGGTCTCCTGTAATGGGAAGCCCACACTATATTCGTCCATGTGCTATGTATCATCATCATCAGCCTATAGCAGTCTACTGCTGGACATAGGCCTCCCCAATTGCACACCATTCAGATCGAATCTCGCCAACTCTCATTCAGCTGCTACCAGCCACCCTGCGAAGATCGTCGCTCCACCTAGCCTGAGGGCGTCCTACCTTACGTTTGCCGATTCGCGGTCTCCACTCAAGAACACGTCTACCCTTTCTATGTATACTTGTATTGTATGCACCTGTATAGCCTCTGTTTGAGATCTAGTAAATAAAAATAGAGATGATACATTTTCAAGCAATAGGTAGGTTAGATTTCTTATCCATAATTTATTTAAGTAAATTTTGCTCTTAGTCTACAAGATATTTAGTAAATAGACTTCAAAAACGTGAGATGAGTGTACAAGCAGTTAATTTGAAACAACCCACAACGTAGCTGTCAAAGCCGATTTTGTCCGTTCGAGAAACAGAAGTGATAGTAAATCGAGAACCTGTCGTACCGCTCGGAAGTGGAGAATGTTGAGATATCACGACTGACATTATATTTCAATTTCAAGACGGCCATTAAAATAATTAGCCCTTTTAGATGAAGATAAATCAAGTATATCGAAACACGGTATGATTGAAGTTGCTCCGAAATAAGGAAATACTTAATCTGAAGAAAATAGTCTTGTGCTAAACATGCTGTGGAAAAAAAAAAGGTGGGTACACATAAAACACGCTCTAAAAATTATGGATAAAGATAGTTTCGTATGAAGAAGTATGGACAAGAAACTCCACCGTCGCTCTTTTCAGAATGCTTTTTCTACCACGTAGAATAAAATTGCTATATTGAAAAAAAAATTAAGCAATGGCAGATAAATTAATGATATGATAGATACATGGTGCTCACATATTTCTAAAAATTGTTAAAGTAAGTATATGACTGTCCTTATAAACTCATGCTTTTATAATTGTATGTACCTATGCGAATAATTTAAACAAATACAGTCGAATTGAGAACCTCATCCTTTTTTTGGAGTCGGTTAAAAAGAGGCACCCTTTGAGTCCATTTCAGTTTAGAGGGGGTTTTAAAATTGAAAGTCTTCAAAGGGATCCTCGTTTTGTTCTCGACAAGTAAAAAGCCCTCCGAGGACACGATTCTTTCAAGGGGCCGTATAATTTACCCTGAGGCTCTACTTACCTTTCTTTTAAAATAAAAGAGAATACCAACTTATGACGGTTTTTCGTTGAGGCCACACATTGGATTTAATTTGGGTATTATTTTTATGTGATTCATTAAATGCAACTGTAATGATACTGGAGAGTTGCTGCCATTCACGATTTCTGCATCGAACTGAGGGTATCGTGTAGAACAACAGCATTTGCAGGGTCTGGTTTGTACTTCACTGTGAAGTTCAGAGTATGGTGTGGTCTTCATTAGCAGCTTAACGTGTGGTCTTCATTAGCCTCTCTGGAAGAAAGAATGGGCCTTAATCCACCACACGAGCCCAGTGCGGGTTAATAGATGTCACATGTTTTCTAATTTTTGGTTCTAGAACATGCCAGAACCTGGCGATGTTTTCCTTTAGCGTTTTGAGAGCAGTGCTGATAAAATCTATATACTCCGTATACATATAAAATTCAAAGTCATACATGAGTGACTGACTGACTGATATATCAACGCACAGCCTAAACCGCTGGTCCTAGAGACATGACATTTGGAGGGTGTGTTCTTTGTGAAGGGTAGGTATCCACTAAGAAAGGGTTTTTTTAAAATTCCATTCCTAAGAGGGTTTAACGCGGACGAAGTTGCGGGCAGAAGCTAGTAGTTTATAAAAGTAAAGCGCCCTACTGGTTAAAGTCTGAGTTGGAACTTATGACCTAAAACCCGTAAGTCGCCGCAGTTACCACTGGACCACCAGTGCTCTCCGATTACTTATAAAAGACCCATGTCTAACGCAATCGACCCGGCAGATATAGTTTGTGCCAGATGTGAAAAAAATAAAAGTCGTTGACACCTGCCTACCAATGTATTCAAATGACCGTTTTGACCGTGCTAGCGACACTTTCTTTACATTTTTTTCGTATCGTTTTGAAATATTTGAATACATTGGAAGGCGGGTGTCAACGACTTTTATTTTTTTTCACATCTGGCACAGACTATAGTAAACTCATGAAGTCATCATAAGTGAAGACAACATAGCTAGATACCAATCATAATTGTCAATTACAGCGTGAACGTGTAAAATGTACGTGTTTTGTCTATAAAAGAAAGTCGTAAAAGTGATAACCATGCTGGGAATATTTTGGTCACGGCGTAAAGTGAAAATTAACTATAGCGGCTTAGTCAAGCGTGGTAAACGTGAATGGCTCCCACATTGTTGCTTTTTAATAGTTTACTGCAATTTTTTAACTGTTCATTACAAGGTTTTTGTTAAATTGTTGACGTGTGTTGAAAGTATTTTATAGACCTTTTAATTATCGCCGATCATCATCTGCCCAGCCATTTTTCCAACTATGTTGAGGCTTTCCAGTTTAATTGGATGCGACTGAAGACCAGTATTTTACATGGAGCGACTTCCCATTTGACTTCCACAACCCAGCAACTTGATAAGACTGGTCGTCAGATTTTCGGGGTTCTGACGACCCGTAACATCTGACAAGAACCACAAATAACCGCCGAGATCAATGGCTTAACGTGCCGAGACAAGGAGGGGTTTTGGTATAAAAAGATGCTCACCCATCCACGGGCTAACCGCGGTAAAGTCTAGACAGAAACTGATCTCTTTCACTCACACGGGACCTACAATCTTTTGTTCGTTTCTTTATCAAGAAAATCGTTGTAGCTAGTCTCTTCCTCATCGGTGGGCGGTGAGACAGACCTCAGTTCTTAAATAAAACCTACGTACAATATTTAGCACGTCCTTAGAAAAAAATATTTTCTGTTTTTATTATATTCATCAAAGTTTACGATTTATCGTGAATTGAATAGTGTTGAACAGCATGAAATCAAGACGTCTTATCGCGTCTAGAATCCATTTCATCACTGCGCACGATTGGATTCAGTTACGGTCTTTATTCTTACACGTGTCCCGTTTATTATTAGTTTATTACCTATGACACGTTTTTTAATTTTCAGCATATGAAATGGAGGTGGGCAAGACGCTTGGCTAGACTGATGGCAGGGCGAGCAGAACCCTAACGAAGTGGTTGTCGAGACACGACAGAAGGAAAGGCAGACCAACAGCCAGGTCGGACGACCTGCTTAAAATCGCGGGGAATACCTGGAAATTGAATCAGATTCGAACAGACCTGGAAAACATGGCCTGAAAAGGAGGAGGTCTAGGTATATTCGGCAGTGGGTGGAACGAGCCGTCTATGACGATGATGAATTGTTGAAACTTAAGCGATTTTAATTGACTTCATAAACTGAAGATTTCAACAGTGTGTAACTATTGAAACATTCAGTTGATTATTACGCAAGGGCTCACACTTCTTGCCGCCATTTAGTAAAGAAAAGAAAGAAAGAAAGAAAAATATTTTATTTGAGACACGCACAGGGCATAAAAACAATAAAAAAGAACATAGAAACTTTGAGGATAACAAAAAGTTAAAAAATATAAAATTAAAAGAATAAGACCTGTGCGAGGCCAAAAAGGCTCCTATCTCAGCATAATACTGCGATATTTGTTAAAAAAAAAAACAATTACCGCAGCGCTGGTATTCTGATTACGGACGTGACAAAATAATCCCACAATAAAAAAATAAAAAAACAATATTAAATATAAAAATTAAACAATTGATAAAATACACTTAAGATATAAATAAATAAAACCGTATTACCTATTAATTAACTATACAATCTACCCAGACCCGACGCTCCAAAATCGCTTGTCAATGCCACAGACAATAATCTATGGTCTATGACAAACGAAGGGACGCCGGCGCAGGTGATGGTGTGTGGTGGTGGTGCACTTATTTATTCCGCTTTTAGGTGTCTATATGACTGTCTTTTCACCCACATAATTGCTGGCCGATTATAATTAATTAATGCGAGATGAGGAAATGAGGTAGTAAATAATGCAATTTATTCGAAACAAACAATGTAGGTGTCAGGAAGAATATCAGTATGCGTTACAAGTGTAGGACGCAACGCAAATGACTTGCGAGACCAGATAATGGGCACAATAGCTTTGTTATTGTGTTTATGATACATTTTAAAACAATACTTTATTTATTGAGCACCCAACTGGTTAAGTAATAGCAACCACACGGGTAAATCGATCCGGTCAAGCTATGCTAACCGCGGTTGGTCGGTGGATGGGTGAACTCTTTTAGAAAGAAGAAAAAAAGAAAAATTGTTTATTCTGCACAAACAAAACGAAAACGAACGAACGAACGTTTTCATATGAAAACTGCTCCTTTTCTCGGAAAGCACGTTAAACCGTCGATCCTAGGTGTAATTCATGGATAACATGGAACAGTCAGTACGGGTCATCAGACGTCCGAACATCTGACCAGTCTTACCAAGGGGTTTCGTGATTCCAATATTTTACATCCGATTGGACTGGAAACTGCCCCAAAATAGTTAAGGAAACGCTAAGCTGATGATTTTTAAAAGCACCCAAGAAGACGGAACATGCATGTTCTGGGCACGCTTGTTCCATCATAGACCTCATTCATCGCTTTTCACCAGGCGTGATTGAGGTCCAGAGCAGGGCAGTTCAGCATGAATAAAAAAATATACTTAACTAGCTTCTGCTCGCGACTTCGTCCGCGTTAAATTTCTTGTTCCCGTCGCGTCGAATCTCCTACCCGTGCGATTTTCCCCGTTTTTGCAACATTTTTCATTACTGATCCGCTCCTCTTAGTTGTAGCATGATGTTATATAGTCTATAGCCTTCCTCGATAAATAGGCTACCCAACACAGAAATAATTTTTCAATTCGGACCAGTAGTTCCTGAGATTAGCGCGTTCAATCAATCAAACAAACAAACTCTTCAGCTTTATAATATTAAGTATAGATGAGGACTTATCAGAAACCATCATCAACATTCTAGGCCAACCCAAGTCTTTTTCACCCATACTTCTCTACTAGCCATTATCTCGCAGCGACCTCTCGCGTCCGGCCCTGGTGCGAGCCATGGTACGGAGCGAGAGGGAATGGGAAGCCGTCACCTCCTTCTGCGAAGCAGTAATGCTCGCGAAGGAGGAGGCGGGGCGCGTGAGGGAGTGGCAGTCTCTGCGCCCCCACGTCCCTAGCCGCCGCAGGAGGAGACGCCCCGGGCGTCGGGAGTCCATAGCGGACTCCCGGCCACCGTAGGCGCGAGCTTGCGGGTGGCGAGCAATGGGTAGCTCGCCGCCCGGTAAGGACCAGGCTCGGGTCGACGGCGCGTAGTGTTCCACGCGCGCCTCAAAGAGATGTCAGCAGCAGTGACGGGGTCTACTAGGACCGATGCCTGCCGGGGTCGCGTGATTGTTCGAAAGAGATACCGTGACCCTGGCACATGGGCAACTGATGGAACACGGGTGGGTTTTAGTCAGTAAAAGTCTGACACGCCCTCCCGCTCCGCCCAGTGCGGGAGAAGTCATTTGATGATTTCCCATCCTGAAAAAAAAAAAAAAAAAAAGCTATCATCTCGATATGCACACTCTTTCTTACCATATCTCCATTAACACAGTCCATCCATCGTTTATTTGGTCGCCCCCTACTCTTATATCCATCGACATTCATACTCAAACTTTCCTCACGACATTTTCCTAATTCCTCCGTATCACATGCTGATACCATGACAACCGATTTCCCCACATTCTGTTATAATCTGTTTTGTTGTGGTTCAACATTCTGACCCATATTAGACAGCAGTGTTTATCAGGAACCGAATGCATGAATCCACCTTTGTTAAGTAAAAAATATTAGTTTAATAGTTTAAAAACAAAAAAAAAACACGCCTTAATAGATACCTACCTAAACTACAAAGAAGAAAATAATTGAAAAAAAGAATAAATAATAGATTGACAAACTAAAAAACACGCTTTCTTTGCGGTGTTGCAAATCCACCTTTGTTAAGTAAAAAATATTAGTTAAATAGTTTAAAAACAAAAAAAAAACACGCCTTAATAGATACCTACCTAAACTACAAAGAAGAAAATAATTGAAAAAAAGAATAAATAATAGATTGACAAACTAAAAAACACGCTTTCTTTGCGGTGTTGCAAATTTTTTGGGCATCGGCTACCGCGGCTCTAGTTATAGAAAACCAAACTAAAAAGTAGAATATAATTTAAAAAAGCAACCCAGACATATTTTCTACTGTTTAGTTTGGTTTTCTTAAAAAGTGTGTTTAATAGTCAAATTGTTTTTTTTTTTCGGCTAGGTGCAGAACCATTTTCTTTCAGATTTTTTTTTTTCTGGTGATCTTGGCTAGAATATTAGCACAAATTTATAAAAAAATGTAATGTCATCGGTCTTTGATAAGTATGCAAGTTTCAAATTAATCCCACTTGTTGACGGGGGTCAAAATCACGTTCAAAGAATTCGCTACATTCTTACACACCAAGCTAAAAAAAGCGTGTTAATAATAAAAAAGATAAGTAGTCCAAACAGAGTGTAGCTTTTATTGCATAGGTCGGAATGGTATAAATTTCTTATCAAGGATCTATTTATGACAGCTGTAGTTTAATTTCATTTATTCTGTCTCTAATTACTGCGGAATTTACACGAATATGCAGGTGGTGACGTGAGTAATGTGAACTGTGTTACTAAAGGTTACTTTTATAGCTTGTTCTTTTAATTTTTATTAAAACAATTTTAATCGGGAGGTGTTTATACTACGTGATGAACGAGCTTATTAATTTATTTGTACGTATTTGACCGCCCGAAACGGGCGAATCGATACTTTAAATAATATATTATTTCCTATAGTCTATTTGCACGAAATTTATTTATTTGTGAGCCAATTGGTAACTCCAGAGATAATTATTTATAAAAAAAAAAAGTATTTTTCGTACTAGATAATAGGAGGAATTCGAAATAATATTACTTATACCATAGAATTTATATTTCTAGAATTTCTGATTCGCTCGCAAATAAATTAACTTCGACGAATTGCCAACAGAGCATAAAAGTGTGGATTCGCACACACATTATGAATTAATACAAAATGAATACTAGCTTGTAATTGTCCCCGTTGTACGACTAAAACGCCATGCGATCAGTTTGAATAACTGATTTCGCTGTATGACATACAGACAAATAATTACGTATAAGCAAGTCATTTTTTAAATCGCTTTGAAATCTCTTGCTGTCTCTGTCACTTTAAGGGGTATTGTAGCGACAGAAACACTTAGACATAGTCTGAAAGTGTTAGATCGACATATTACACGATTTAGCTCGTCAGATAGTTTTGGTGTTTTTTTTTATATAATTTATTTTTATCACGATAAACTATTAGCTTAAGATATGCCTTCCACTGCCTTTAGATATTTATAACTCAAGTGGTTAGGGCACATTGCTCATAGAACAGACGGCCGAAAGTTTCTGGAGTGGCGACCGCGTACCGAAAGACGTAGAGTTGGAAGTTCTTCGGCATAGCGGACCGATGACTTTGTGAAGGCCGCAGGAATCTGCTGGATACTGGAAGCACAAAACCGATCGAAGTGGCGGGGCTTGGGGAAGGCCTAGATTCAGCAGTGGAAGAGCCTTAGGCTGAATGATGATGATTCCTTGCACATATATATTCACTAGAGATCGGATATTCAGATGCATATTCACCTAAAGTTGAAATGTTGGCTAATATGGAATGCGCGTTTTTATCGTGTTTTGTGTGTTGTTTTAACTAACACATACCACCCTACACACATATGTATTTGCATCTGGGGTTAACATTAATCTATACATCTATACAAATAAAATAAAATTGGAGTGTCTGTTTTTAATATTAAGATAACCACTTTTTACTAAGTGTACATGGATGTATACACGGTACATAAACCAAAACAACATTTTTACAATTTTTGTCTGTCCCTCTATCTGTCTGTTTGTTCCGGCTAATTTCTGAAATGGCTGGACCGATTTTGACGGGACTTCACAGGCAGATAGCTGATGTAACAAGGAGTAACTTAGGCTACTTTTATTTTAGAAAAAAATCTTTTATTTTAGAAAAATACCTGCGTTAATTTCCGACATCCACGCGGGCGAAGCCGCGGAAGAAACCCGGCTTTAATAAAAATATGAGGCCGCTTCCATGCTTTCACAGCTAAATAGTAACATTAGGTAAATATTCATCCAAATATCCGATCGCAGATGATCACATATAATGTGCAGATAACATAAATGAAAACACTGGAAAAACTTATGCAAAGGAGTATTTTGGAACTTTTTTTTTTCATGTTACATATGGTTTTGAAAAAGAGAGTGATGATGATGTTGACGATGGCGATAGTGGTCATTATACCTACTTAGCTAGGTAGGAGTACTAGAGATGTGCAACGATATATTATTTATTTTTTACCGGCGACGGCGCTGTCATCAGCGGTATCAGCGTGGATAGTGGTAATAAAAGTATACCTACCACTATAACAAAATTCTCTATTCATCCAAAATGGTAAAACAATCGTCGACGCACACCGCTAGTACTCCTAGCTACGTAAGTATAATGACCACTATCATCATCATCACTCTTTTTCAATTCCATATTTCACATCAACAAAAAAACGAAAATAAAAATTGAATAGCCCAAATATTAAAAGTCATAATCACCAACTCATTATGGGGAACGCCGCACGCCTGTTCAAACTAATTCGAGTTAATGAGCGCGACAAAAAACCGACAAAGGTGTTATGAATAAATAACCACTTAACAATCGTAAAAAAAAATGAAAAAATAACCCACATAAAAAATGATAAAAAGCCCACAAAAAATTTATAAAAAAGGGCTTTTATTGACTGCGCCTGAGACGTCTCTGTCTTCCTGGCGTAACTCTCGATGCTATCTTGTTCTCGGAAGGCTGGTCTTTTGTCTCTCTCTAGCTTGCTTATGGGGTGATGATGGCGTCCTTTTCTAACATCAATCGATACCCCTAGACACCCACGACAACCAGTTGTGAACGCCGCATGGAGTTTTAAGGATCGGGGAATCGTTGCTGTTCAGTTTTTTTTTTAAATTTCATGAAAAGTGGTTATTTTATTTAAAAAAATACATTTTTATTATAACACTGTTCAATAATAATCCCTAGCTTGTAATTCTGACCGTGAATCATCAATGCTTAATTAGCTATTGTTATACTTACAATAGGTACGCGTTTATTTTTTTTTAAATTACTGGGGAATTTCTAGTCGACTCTATAGGTAACGACCACTTGGAACCGATAATCTAGCTTTTGACATTTCATAAGAGCCCATGTAGTTCCGTAAAATAAAATATTTAGATTTTAAACTCCCTATTGAATTTCTGAAAAGAAAAAAAAAACATATTGCACACTCAATCAATTAAAGAAACCATTCCCTGAGCAACGCCACTGCCCGATCCGCTCAACATTCCTATCGATGGGCTGAATGAAATACAAGCAGGCCGGCGCTTTGTACTGCTCACAAGAGAGCGGCAATTTATTTAACTTTTAGAGATCCGCACGCGTGATACACACACGAAGGAAACTCATTAAAATTATATTCATGTGCACAACAAGTGCGGCTGATTTTTTTTATGGAATTTTGAGTTCGATGGTTTGGGAAGAGTGTCGTGAGAAACGATTTTTTTTTCCTATACCTACTTATTCTGTTGGACCGCTTCATCTGAGTTTAAATAGCTTCTTTAATTGTGCATATAGCTTGATTCAAGATTCATGACATTTATTAATAGATCCCTCATATTTGGTCTTTGTGGCGTACAAATATTCGTGAATATAAGTATATGGAGCTAAAAGAATATTAATGGTATTTACTTGATTGCACATAGATAAATACATACCTATAATTTTAACAATATGGGTAGAGCCAACATGCATTAAAAAAACACGAAATAGAAATGGCGCCAGCAGCTTCGTACACGGTAAAGTAGTGAAAATAACTTCTTAAAAATAAAGAATAAGAGAGATTTAACAGTGTGAGAGACAGAGAGCGTTAAATCTTTCTTCTCTCATGTAACATGGCATGCCTAAACGTGACGCATCCTTGAAATTTCACTCTCAATTTTCGTGTAATTATTAAGTGTGTGAAAGTGAAACAAAATCCTTGAACTAAATCATCCTCATCATTACAACCGTAAGACGTCCACTGCTGGACATAGGCCTCCCCAATTTGGGTCTTTATAGTCACCATGCTTGTCAGGCGGGTTGGTGATCGCAGCATGGTGGTAAAATGCATAGAGAATGCTGCTGCCCATTCTCTAGTAAGTCCCTTACTCGCCTCTTACGGGATGGAGCTAATATTTACGTCCGCTACGATAGGAATGAACTAAATAATATAAGCACACAATTCCTTGCAGCCATTTAGACAAAATCCACAAAATACACGTCAAAACAAGAACTCCGAAATGCTCTACAGAACCATGACATACTTTAAATATTTAAACACCCACCGAACTGAACCAATTTCCCACAGGCGACCGACCACCGCTTACTTCCCGTTTATTTCGTGGCTCTAATTAATTTTATTCTGTTTTTATGTGCCACACAATTAATATATCAGATCTATGTATGAAAGGACCGTTAAGTGTTTATTGTGAAAAAAAAAACCTGTGAAACGTTCTAGGTATACCTAGGTACTTTTTTTACTAGCCCACGCTATCCCGCTCCTGGGCTAAGGCCTCCCACTACTACGATCGTGTTTCGTAAGACCGCGCGTCCTCCTTCCAGTTCTAACGGAACCTATCCAGCTCGTCTCGCCATCTCCTGCGTGGTCAGCCACGACCCCGCCTCATTGTCTGAGGGCACCAGTTCTCCTACCAGGGTCGCGAGATTTGTTCGAAAGAGTGACCGTGGCCCTGGCATATAGGCAACTGAAAGAACACGGGTGGGTTTTAGTCAGTAAAAGTCTCACACATCCACCCGCTCCGCAAGAGCGAGAGACGTCATTTGATGATTTCCCGTCGAATAAAAAAATAGACCACGATTTGTCGGGCATCCCGCAGACATGTTCTGCTCAGTCTCATTTAAGTTGGGTAGCCCTTTGAGCCACGTCAGCTATCTTTGTTTTTACTTCCCTCCATTTGCTCTTTGGTAGACCTTGAGTTTGGACTTCTGGACGTTAATCACAGATCAAGTCTTTACTAATTTATGTACACTTATTTATTCTATTTTTTTTTTCAGGATTATCCTGCTAAGGACAACAATCACATTAAACTTGAAGCCGAAGCAAACCTTTCCAGCAAAATCAGAGTTCATAATAAGCCTATAATGTTCCCACTGCTGGGAGACAAGCCTCCTCTCTGTGAGAGGGAGGTGGCTACAATGTACCACGCGGGCCCAGTGCGGGTTCACGCAGGCCCAGTGCGGGTTGGTGGAGACCACACGTCTCCGATTCATTCTGTCATAGGACATGCCGTTTTCCTCAAGATGTTTTCCATCACCGTTATGAGAGCAGTGCTGATGAAATTAAATATACAAAGTGCCTGCCTGGATTCCATCACACGATCTTTTTTTGTTGTGGGTGGAAAATCATCACATGACGTCTTCCGCTCTGGATGGAGCAGAAGGGTGTGTCAGACTCTTACTGACTAAAACCCACTCGTGTTCCTTCAGTTTCCCATATGCCAGGGCCACGGTATATTTTTCGAATAAATCTCGCGACCCTGGCAGAAATCACGACCTTACTCGTAAATCGGGGTCTATGCTACTAGGCAACCACAGCTCCACGGTCAAAAGATGAAAATATGCAGAATTTAGCCAGCATAGCCAGTCAACCAGTTATATCCTTGCTGACAGGCTTCACATCAGCAACTGGAGAATTAGAATCGCAGCACATTTTTTTACAGTTCTTTTTCAACCCGAGAGAAGAATCTTACGGAATTAGGATTCATAATTTTCATTTTCATAACATCTTCTTTCTTCTTTACATAGTATAAAATGAAGTCGCTTCCGCTATCTGTTCGCTTGGATCTTTTAAACTTGGATTTTAATGCAGTTTTCAGCAATAGATAGAGTGAATCAAGAGGAAGGTTAATATGCATAATACACGGGCAAAGCCGCTGGCAAAAGCTAGTTATTAATAACCCCATTATTAAGACTGAAGCGGCAACCTCCTTTGTTTTATCAATATAACACGATCATGAATCAGTCGTGTTTATTATGAAAATCTGTCTCCAAAATCGATATTTGATGAAGAAGGATTTTGAAAGATTTTGGTATATTTTTCGAAGAAAATAGTTATTACGAACTAGCTTTTGTCAGCGGCTTCGCCCGCGTAGGGGTCAAAATTTATCCCAGGGGAACGTTTCCCGGTTATAAACTATTTGAATGCAAAATTTTATCCAAATGAATTTTAGCGTGATTGAGTAATAAACATCCATACTTTTACATTTATGATATTAGTAGGATTTTTTTTTGTGGGTAGGAAATCGTCAAATAACGTCTCCCGCTCTGGGTGGAGCGGTAGGGCGTGTCAGACTCTTACTGACTAAAACCCCCCCGTGTTCCTTCAGTTGCCCATGTGCCAGGGCCACGGTATCTCTTTCGAGCTAATCTCGCGGACCTGGCAGATATTAGTAGGATAAATTAGTATTTAGATAAAGCTAATACTTTTCGTAAATGTGGGAAACTCGGTGTCCGGTGGATAAACAAAGGTTGATATCGGTTAAAGTTGAACGGGTCAAACTTGGCTATTAAAAGGCCGTTTACAAAACTTGTCGATTTTGTTGATTTACTTCCTTGATTTTACACACGTAGATACTTTATTGTGTACTAAATACTGTGTTTCCATAAGTTTTAATGTAAAACATGAAATCTCGTTTCAATAACTATTTAATGAATGAGTTACTTTTTTTGTAATTATACTTCACGAGATTTAGGGTGTCTTAAAACGTTATTTACATTCAATTCTTTCAGTATTTTTCCTTTTTTTTTTCAAGGAAAACGACTGATTTTGATCTGAAGTTTATTTCTGTTCTTTTCATTTTGATGAACAAGACAGAGTTCGGAGTAGCCGCAATCAAAAGCAACTATGTATTTGCCCATTTTCTCTAAAATGTGACTAAGTTAAAAAAAAAACTTTTTAAACATGAAGGTGGAAAAAAGTAATTCATACATTGTATATGTAGTATATTGTGTTCCGCGTGGTGCTGGACGTAAAGAATAGCATCATACCATTTTTTCCAGTGGGTGTCGTAAGAGGCGCCTGAGGGACTTACTTAAGAATGTGCAGCAGCAGCGTTCTCTTTGCGTTTGACCACCATGCTGCGATCACCAGCCCGCCAGCCAAAGCGTAGCGATTATGGCAAAACCCCACAAAATTGGGGGGGGGGGGGCTATGTCCAGTAGTGGACGTCATCGCCTGAAATGATGATGATGATAAGTAGATGACTTTCTAAACAATACATTGTAAAATTTTCAACCTCCTATCATATTACTGATTATGATCTCTACATTCATACTCAAAACTGAACGTGTCCTTCATTCATCTGCCTGCCGAATGTCGGTCCTATACAACGACTACCACCATATACGTAGCTTCCAGTCTGACCGAATGCACCTGAATACCAGTATTTTACATAGAGCGACTGCCTGTGTGACCTCCACAACCCAGTTACTGGGTAATACGATACCCCTTGGTAAGACTGGTTGTCAGACTTTTGGGTTTCTTAGGACCCGAAACGACTATTAGTGTCTTGGTTGCGAGTCGCCTGGACTGTGCATATGTGGGTCGCTGTTGTGCCGTCTCTCATGGGATGTCGCAACGGTGACCAACCGTTATTGATTTCTTGTATTGTTTTCTTTGTTTCCTTTATTTTCTGTGCTTACTAACAAAGTCGTAAGTTTTACTAACGACTTTGAGTCTTGGTTACTTTATTAAATAAATATTCTATTCTATTCTATAGAGCCCTTAATGACAGCTGAGACCAACGGCTTAGTGGGCTTTCGACGAGCCACGGAAGGTCCCGGTATGTAAAGATAATCACTCATCCACGGAAAAACCACGGCCTAGCATAGCAAAACCATTCCATAATGTTCCCAAAGCTGAGATGTGGGCCTTCTCTCGGAGAGAAGGAGTGTGCCATAATCCACCACCCGGGCCCAGTGCGGGTTGGTTAACCGCAACGGTCGATCCGTGCTGCTGTCAATACTAACCATTAGCCCCTCATCCAATACGATGACTACAAACGTCCTAAATCATAATCATTGACATGAAAGTCACCTCATTTTTTATACCTACAAATATCGTGACGCAGACACATTTAAAACCACACAAATAAAATACAAAACATCTAATTTACATAACATTAAAGAACAAAAAAGTTTACGACTCCTCATACGAACTAATTGGTATATATTCCATGGACACTATCATTTTATGGGTGTTTAATTCATTGCTATACGGAGCTCGCTGCTTCGAGCTGTAATTGACACTTAAGCGGCTCTTTTAATGTTATGGTCAATTGTATAGTTTATAGCCATAAACTGAGGTATTTTAGGGGTCAGCGAGATTGATTGGACATTATATTATCCTTATTCAGTTAGTCTGTATGGATTCCGAGCTTGTGCACAAGTTTTGAAGTGAATTTTCGTAGTCGGAATGATAATCTGAAAAGAAAGAAATAATTCTGTTTTTTTTTAGTTAGACAGTTCGCGTTCTCAAACGATGAATAACAAATGAAAAAATTACAACAATGCGTCACGGCTGCGTCAAAAAGGTTCATTTCAGCATTAATGCCAGACAGATGCTCTCGAAGGCTGGTTTTCTAATGAACCTTTAGGGACAAGTGACGAGGAGTAGACGACTAGACTAGTAGGGACTAGAGACTGGGCAGCAGCGGTCTCTATGCATTTTACTATCACACTGCGATTGCCAACCCGCTTGCCTAGCGTGGCGATTACGCCAAATCCCCCCTTTGGGGTAGGGCTACGTCGAGCAGTTGACTTTTTATGGCTGAAATGATGATGATGATGACGAGGAGCACAAACAGTTTCAACATACGTATTTTCTATATAGGTATAGTACCTAGGTATAGAATTCAAAGTCCTGAGTGACTGACTGACTGATATATCAACGCACAGCCTAAACCGCTGGTCTTAGAGAAATGAAATTTGGAGGGTGTGTTCTTTGTGAGGAGTAGGTATCCACTAAGAAAGGGTTTTTTGAAATTCTATTCCTAAGAGGGTGAAATAGGGGGCTGAAATGGTGAATTTTTCGACATCCATGCGGGCGAAACCGTGGGCAGAAGCTAGTACATAATATAATTTTATACGTACTTTTTTTTTCTAGCCGAGACTGTCCCCCACTACTGAGCAAAGGCCTTCCATGCATTATTTTCTAGAGCCATCTCGATTTGATCCTTGTAATTTTATACTTATAAATAAATTATAAAATAGTTGGAATACAATAATAAATTACAAAAAATAAAATACGTAAAACCCGCTTTTGTAGCTAACCGAACTAAAAACTTGAAAATAAATAATAAAATAATAGTTTAAAAACACCCATAGAAAACCTAACTAGAACGTAGAAAATAATGGAAAGCGTAGGGTGCTGAATATCAATTAAAAAATATGTATCTAAATAAAAAATAACCTACTAGGAACCCGCCCCGGCTTAGTACGGGATATAAAGTGTATGTTATGGAAATTCTATAACTACAGAGTGTCTCCCCGCGGCATGGAGGGCAACGGGGATTGCCCGTTTCCCAGCGAGCAATTAATAATTTTAAATCTGTGATATCAAAGATATTCATTTTATGGTTACACTGTTAACAGCAATTTTGAAATAAATTATATGCACAATGCATTTAATTGAATAATGATTAATACTGTTTTTTTTTTTTTAAAAAAAAGCTTCGTAAATAACCCATATTTTTAGGGTTCCGTTGCCAAATGGCAAAAAACGGAACCCTTATAGATTCGTCATGTCTGTCTGTCTGTCTGTCTGTCCGTCCGTATGTCACAGCCATTTTATTCAGAAACTATAAGAGCTATGCTGTTGAAATTTGGTAAGTAGATGTATTCTGTGAACCGCATTAAGATTTTCACACTAAAATAGAAAAAAAAAACAATAAATTTTGGGGTTCCCCATACATAGAACTGAAACTCAAAAACTTTTTTTTCATCAAACCCATACGTGTTGGGTATCTATGAATAGGTCTTCAAAAATGGTAATGAGGTTTCTAATATCATTTTTTTCTAAACTGAATAGTTTGCGCGAGAGACACTTCCAAAGTGCTAAAATGTGTCCCCCCCCCCCCCCCCGTAACTTACAAAATAAGAGAATGATAAAACTAAAAAAAATATATGATATACATTACCATGTAAACTACCACCAAAAATTGGTTTGAACGAGATGGAGTGAGTAGTTTTTTTTTAAAACGTCATAAATCGTAAACTGCAATTTACCTTACATTCAATCAACTGAAATATAAAAATTAAAAAAAAAACATTTATTTTTAAACCGAGAATACCTATAGGTTTGTACGGAACCCTCGGTGCGCGAGTCCGACTCGCACTTGGCCGGTTTTTTTAATATGTAAAAGGTAAAGTGGTTACTGCGGATTATTCTTAGACATATACCATAACGGACTCTACTATAATATACATGTAATTATACATATAAACTTTCTGGTCAAAATTCGTACACACACTTACGGATATGACAGAATAATTAATCCCACATTCAAAAAATATTACATAAAACAAATAATAAAATATACTTAAGGTATAAATGCAAACCGTATTTCTTACAATTTACTGAATGAATGGATGGATCAGACATCGGGATTATCATCCAGCAACGGATGATTAGGCATGCTGAAGGGGAGGGTTCAATAAATGGTGAAATAAGAAGCTAGTACAATTTTTGCTACCGACACCTCTTTTTGCCAATAGAACCGGTTGTGTTGCACAGATGTTGCTGCAATGTAGGCAGCCCTTTAGTGAATGTTACTGGGGATAATATCAGGATTATTGTGTACAGATTTTTTAACTATTTAAATCCCTATTTCTCGTCGTATTTTTTCTTTTGGTATCCGAAGTAAACAGTAGTTCCTACCTCTCTAATATCATCATAATCTGCCGAGCCAACTATGTTGGGTCAGTTTGTAGTCGAACCAGATGTGAGTACCAGTATTTTAGATAGTGCGACTGCTTATCTGTCCTCCACAACCCATTTACTAGGTAATACGATACCCCCTGGAGAACTGGCTGTCAGACTTTCCGGCTTCTGATGACCCGTAACGACTGTCAAACATCTACAATTGACCACCGGTACCAATGGCTTAATGTGGTTTCCGAGGCTTTGACGGGTCTTGATATCTATATCTATACTTAATAAAGTTTACGTTTTAAAGTTTAATAAATAAAGCTGAAGAGTTTGTTTGTTTGAATGAACGCGCTAATCTCAGAAACTACTGGTCCGAATTGAAAAATTCTTTTTGTGTTGGGTAGACTATTTACCGAGGGAGGCTATAGACTATATAACATCACGCTACAACTAAGAGGAGCGGAGCAGTAATGAAAAATGTTGCAAAAACGGGGGAAATTGATTCCGTTTGAGAGTTTCCGTTGCGTGCGCTGCGTAAACGGTTAAAGTAACGCAAAAATCATGTATGACGGAATTGTTCCTTTTAAAAAGTTCTAAAAAAAAGTCCGCGAGAGCATATGTCTATCTTTTAAGGTTGACTCACTATATTCAAAAGGAGCGAGCAGCAACGAAAAATGGACGAAAACTAGCAAGCAAATCGATGCGACGGGAAGGGTCAGAAGAGCAAAAATTTGACGCGGACGAAGTCGCGGGCAGAAGCTAGTGTATAGATAAAGATGGTCACCCATTCACAGACCATCCGCGGTAACGTAGATTAACCTAATAGATCGATACACGCGAAGGTCCACGTGCGGTTGTTATTGCTTAGCCCCTACGTATAAATCTAATCTATACTAATATTATAAAGCTGAAGAGTTTGTTTGTTTGGATGAACGCGCTAATCTCAGAAACTACTGGTCCGAATTGAAAAATTATTTTTGTGTTGGGTAGCCTATATATTGAGAAAGGTTATAGGTTATATAACATCACGCTACAATCAAAAAGAGCAGAGCAGCAACGAAAAATAGTCGAAAACTGGCAGGCAATTCGATGCGACGGGAAGGGTCAAGGGAGCAAAATTTTGACGTGGACGATGTCGCGGGCAGAAACTAGTTCGAACATAAAAAGTCCGTAATTAAAAAAACAGTGTCAAACATTTTTATTCCGGAATTTTAAATTTTTTAGCAAATCCGCATATTCTAATACAGACTTCGTTGTTCTGTTCGTAAACTAAAAATAATGAACTTCTCGAATCCTTCTGCAACTGTAATGAATTATTCCTTTCCACAGGAAAAAGAAACCAATAAAAAGCCCAAACAAAACATCGAACTCATTATTACTTCTGCCCCTTTCCCCTAACTGGCCCAACTTTCTACCAATATCGAAGTCAGTGCAGTTAGGTGAGTTAGGGCTAACTTCGGAACAAAGTTTCGTTATATCGAAGTGCTGAAACGTCTCATGTTTAGATTTCGTTTCGTTTGGTGTGCTACTGTTCAATGTTTTGGAATTTAGTAGCTTTTCGAGTTGTAGGAATATGGGGAAAATTTCACGGTACGGCTTGTTTGTTTTCGGGAAAACTTGTTGATATATCGTCCTTACCTGTATCTATTGTTGGAGGGGTCGTGGCTAAGTAATAATAGCCACACCGGTCGATATATCAGGTTAAGCTACGCTTGCCTGGGTTGATATATGGATGGGTGATCTGTACACACCACGGCTCGGCGTCGGAAAATACGGAAAGCCGTTGGTCCCGGCTCTCTTACGTGGATCTCTGACAGTCTTTACGGGTCGTCAGAAGCCCGAAAGTCTGACAACCAGTCTTCAATAAGGGTATCATATTACCCAGTTACTGGGTTGTGGAGGTCAGATAGCAAGACGCTCCATGTAAAATATTAGTATTTGAGAAAAGGTAGATTGGGCCATTGGACTGAACTATTTTTACCATGAGACGAACATCGTAACCGTGAAAAAAAAGTATTTTTCGTGTCGTTTTCTTTTTCACGGTTGAGTAGGTATTTTGAAGTTTTTTGGAGAGTTTCTTGCCCACTTCTTCCCAGCTAAATCACTAGGAAGTGGTAAAAAAAAAGTGAAGGGCGGGCGTTTTGGGGGACTGTCTTATGTAATATTGACGTAATATTGTTTATTCAAAAAGTGCTGATCGTCAGCCTTATTAGAATAAATGAGTTTTGATTTTATATGGGGCAGTAGATATTATTTTGTTTGTTTATTAGGTTGGTCCCATAAATAACTTTTCAGTTTGTTGGTCGTAAAACCTTCTTAAAAGGCAGGTCTTTATAAACTAACTCTGTATTTAACTGCCATTATATCTAATATGCGGGGCTTACTAAATAATAGGCAGCAGCGTTCTCTATTTACCACTATTCTGTAATCGCCAACCCGCCTGGCAAGTGTGGCGATTATGGCAGCCTCCCAAAATGGAAAGGGGGGCTTTTGAAAGGCCTATGTCCCGCAGTAGACGTCTTAAAATGATGTCATATAATATTCTATTATCCCGATTATGATTGATTCGATTTATGTATTTAAGGTGGGCGGTCTTGATTCAATGTTTCTATTGTTGTCTACATTCTTTATTCATATTATATAAAATTCTCGTGTCACAGTTTTCGTTGCCATACTCCTCCGAAACGGCTTGACCGATTTTGATGAAATTTTTTGTGCTTATCCGGTATCTATGAGAATCGGCCAACATCTATTTTTCATCCCCCTAAATGTTAGGGGTAGTCCACCCCTAATTTTTATTTTTATTTTTTAGACAAAATTTTTAATTTCTATTTTTTTATGATACAACATACAAAAATACATTCACTCCTCAATTTTCACCCTTCTACGATCAACCCTTATTTTTTAATAGCCATTTTAGTAATTTAATCATTTTTCCTCTCCGGTCGAAAACTGATCAATCGTCATTTAATTAGTTATCCCCGCCTAGGAAATTATTTATATGGCAAAACAACGTTTGCCGGGTCAGCTAGTTCATATTATAAAAATATAATAAAATAAAATAAACCTATCTACAGATGATTATAATAGGTAATACTAACTACGAATTTCCTTTTTATCTACATATTGCAGAACTTCCTTCATCAAACATTGATGAATTGCTATTCTAGCGACAGCCATGTAAAGGTATTATTACTTTAATAGAACAGTTAATTACCTACTAGATTTCTATAAAAAAGCTTATTAGATATCGCCTACCGCAATCAAACAATCTCCTACATCACATCGAAACAGCACGACAATCCTCTTTAAGCCATTAAAAAGTTTTCCCCGGTAGGCGCTAACCTAATCCCCGGGGGGTTGTCACACATCGGACGCGCTCTTCAATAATTACACAACGGATTCTGTGGCGGAAAATTAGGGGGACTGGGTTATAAGTACCGTTCTCTGTTAAAAGTTCTTTTAAATCGTAGGTATGTGCTGACAAGGGATATAAAAAAAGATTAGGTACTTAACTAAATAATAGTAGGGTTTCGTCCATAGTGGAAGGAGGATGTGTGAGCTAGTTAAAGTTGGAAGAAATAGAGGGAAGCACGCACCCAGGACTGGGACAGAGAGAGCAGACGACAAAATAAAACCGCTCAGAAAGAAGCCCTAGATACCTTCTTTTTTGAGATTAGTTAGCATAATCAACCTATGATGGTCTCAATGTTTTCTATGAGCAGAACTCGGCAGTAATCCAGCACACGGCCCTGGTGTGGATTGGTGGACAACATGTCTTAGAATTTTTGGTTCTAGGACATGCCGGTTTCCTCACGATGTCTTCATCCACGGTTTGAGAACAGTAGTGACAAAATTAAGTACACTAAGTAAAGTGCCTTCGTAGTTCGAACTCACGACCTACAACACGTAAGTCGGAGCAGATACCACTGGGCCACCGCTACTCACTCATCCCTTTGCCTACTGTTATAGTCTTGAGTCACATTTTTATCACATGTGATAAAATGCGTGACTCAAGTGTTCATCCCTCTAAAGTTGGTTAAAAAGCATAAAATATCTCTCGAAACGATGCAACCTGCAATTTACGTACCTAGATAAGTAAGTATATGGAATCCTCAAAATAAAAATTGTAGATAACACCGGAGGATTATGCAGGAGGGGGATGAAAAAGTTCCCCTGGTCGGCGTCACCGTAATCCCCCGGGATCGCCGCACATCAGGCACGCTGTCCAACAATTACCGCAACTCGCCGGGAAAAGTAATTTATTTGGTTTTATCTGATTTAAAAGAAAGTTAGGTTAAAAAAATAATCATTCTACGAAAGAATTTTCCTGATGAAGCAGTTCTTTTGTTGCCTCTTCTTTAGAGGTTAAGTATAGAGAGGATATTTACTTAAAAATGATTTCAACGGAACGTGCTACCGGGATAAAAATAGCCTATTTTTTTTTTTCCTGATGGGAAATCATCATATGACTTCTCCCGCTCTGGGCGGAGCGGGAGGGCGTGTCAGACTTTTACTGACTAAAACCCACCCGTGTTCCATCAGTTGCCCATGTGCCAGGGAGCCTATGTTACTCCTAATAACATCAACTATCTATCAGTGATAGTCCCCACAAAATCGATTCAGCCTTTACTTTTTAGTTTTTACTTGTTAGTTTGCATGCGTTTAGTAAAAAAAATAGATATTTAGACATTAAAAACAGACAAATCCATTTCATTTATTGGTATTTGCTTGATACCACCACTCTTTCAATTTCCCAGCTGCAGAATACCTAGCTACGTTTATTAAAAATATCAGTGAATTCAAAGTTTCTTGCAAGGTTCGACATCCAGATTACTATAGGTGATTCTGGCTATCACACGTAATTTTATTAGCAACTAGCTTCTGCCCGCGACTTCGTCCGCGTCAAATTTTTGCTCCCCTGACCCTTCCCGTCGCATTGATTTGCCTGCTAGTTTTCGTCTATTTTTCGTTGCTGCTCGCACCTTTTGAGTTATAGTGAGTCAACCTTAAAAGATAGACATATGCTCTCGCGGACTTTTTTTAAGAACTTTTTAAAAGAAACAATTCCGTCATACATGATTTTTGCGTTACTTTAACCGTTTACGCAGCGCACGCAACGGAAACTCTCAAAAGGAATAAATTTTCCCCGTTTTTGCAACATTTTTCATTACTGCTCCGCTCCTCTTAGTTGTAGGATGATGTTATATATATGTCTTATAGCCTCCTTCGATAAATATGCTACCTAACACAAAAATATTTTTTCAATTCGGACCAGCAGTTCCTGAGATTAGCGCGTTCAATCAAACAAACAAACAAACAAACTCTTCAGCTTTATAATATTAGTATAGATATTCAAAGCACTCCGCAGTCACGTTCCTCGTCAAGCAGAATACCAATAAGGCAACCTACCGCATCGCCCCGTACTTAGACACCTCATAATTTTATTCACGACTATTCGAATTCTTCAACACGTAGAAATCCGATCTCGCTAGTGTCGTACAAAATTCCCGATCACGTGATTGTTTTGTGCCGTAAATTTTGCGCCCGCCGTGACAGCGGCTCGGCGCGGCGTGAAGCCGGGATTCGCTGTAATTGGCAGTCCCGCTTTACACTAATTGGTGGACACCCTAATTAAAACGATACTTTATTACTTACGAATTATTTTCAGGGCTATTAACAGGTTCAATTTATTGTGACAACGGTTTTGACACGATTTTGTTGCGTGCAAAAGTTGTTTTTTAAGTTGTTATGTGGTTTGATTACATGCTTTTTGTTGGTGATCAATGATCATTTGCGGTTTATTCTTGTAGGTATTTAATTTATTTTGTTTATAGTTTTGCTGACTTCGTTTTGAACACAACATAATCAATCTAGAAATGCTAGTTATTATTTTTTTCTTTTCACATTTTGAATTTTAAATCCTTCATTAATAATTATATTTTACTTCTTAATCCACACGTGTTTTTGGATTTTTTGAGCTAATGATTTCCACGTAGGTACTGCAAATAAACTGTTCTCGAGTAAAATTGTAATAGCCTGAAATCGCCTGAAGTTTTCTTTCCCATTTCTTTTTCGTTTTTCACAACACTTTCTCTTTTGTCAAGTAAACATAACTTATATTGACTTATCAGTAAGTTAACTGAAGTTATTATAAAACAATAATATAATTATGATAATTAATTATACTTTAATCTTAGTTGTGTCTCATTAGTAGTAAATTCATAGGCAAGGCTTATCAGATTAAATACAAGTACATCTCTCTGTAGGTACCTACAATAAACAATGTACTTATTATAAATTAAAACAACTATTCGTGTGTCTTCTGACAGCACTGTCCTTCTCCACTACGGAAAGATTTTTTGTTTTGGTTTTTATCAACTTTTAGAGAATTTATTTCAGACTATTTGTGTGGTTTATACAATACAATACATAATATTAAACTACACAATAATAAATAATTATTAATTTTTCGTCAAGTCGTCAAAACAGGGGTCGCTGGTTAATTAATAAAATTATTTTTTTTCTAAACAAAAGCCACCTATTTATATTCTACGTCTCTGTTAGAATGAAAACGTGGACATTTACCCCGCGTCCCACGACCCGTCTCCCGCCCGTCTCGCCATTTGTTTACATGCGCGGTAACAGGTGGCGCTAGATGGCGTCGTTCTCACGGCGATTTGATGTTTATTTTGTTTATCTACGTCGAAACTGCTAGACCGTTTGATATGGCATCTGATTTATTTGACAAGGTATTCTAGTTTGTCAACTGAGTAAAAATCATTGAGAATCACGTCTGTGCCGTAAATAACAGAGTATTTTTTATAAAAAAATCAATTCCCCAGGATGTCTCGCAGTTCTTTTTCGATCGATGGTTATAATATTTCTTTCCTTCTCTAACTGGTCAAGCTGATTACTAACGTTGCAACCTAGTGTCACTGACAGTAGGATTTTTTCTTACTTTTACTACAGTTTCTGCCTAATTTTAGCAACGGTGCGGTGGGGCTAATTTGTTTTAGAAGCGCGAGGGATGCTATTTTATTTGTTTGTTTGATTTGAGTATTTATTCAAAGTCTTCAGATACTTAATCGTTTTAGCTATATATTTTCCCGACCTTCCTTTAATTAAGACTACAAAACGCTACTTTAAATTTCACTAAGATTTCGACACCAGAAACCTCTTTATTACCCCAAATATCGTTAATCATAATCAATTTTCTGACTCAAATCATCGCGCTCACCAACTTTCCTATCGTTAGCAAGGGTGATACTTCCATAATTAGCTTCATTATATGCAGTAGGTAGGGAGGTCGGGGGAAGTCGGGAGAATAGAAGGGGATGGGGGAACCCGGGCGGGGTAGTTGCGGTGGCACGTGCCGGCTGTAAGCGACGACTGCGGGTTAGGTTCTGTTTTTAATATGATTAATGATAAAGAAGTTGGGATCATGCTTGTTGGGCATTATTGCTTACGAAAGTAAGCAAGTCTTGGACATAAGGCATTGTGTAAAACAATATCAACCTTAGCCTTCCTCGGGATTCTACTGTCAAAGACTCGTAAACTAGAGATGCAACTACATGTAATATGGCGTAATTCTTGTCTAATCCAGGGAAACATTGTTACCCAGATAAAAAATTTAGCTGAAGATGGAAAATATGTATTTTTATCCAATTCGATGGTATACTTGTCATCATTACGCAATAAAGTGTTTACTAATGGACACAGGTCTTCTCCAATCATTTCTATAGCTTCCGGTACAGTGCTTCTCGCATCCAGCGGGTCACACGATTCTTTATCATGTCTTCTTTTAACCTTTTAATGGGCTTATACACGCTGTGTACATCGTGAGGAAACTGACATGCCCCAGAAGCAAAAATTCGAAGACATGTGACATCTACCAACTGGGCATACGGTCAACTCCCTCGCACTCTTTGTGTGCAAGCAGTGCGAGTAGGTATTATAAACTGATTATGCTACACGCACTGCATCATATGAAACTAGTACCGGATGAAATCCCATGATTCAAGACAAACGGAGAAAGCCAATTCACAATTTGCAAACGCATTGCCAATTTCAAAATTGCAGCGCAAATTCGTTTCGACTTAGCGAGTCGGCACGAGAGTGTAACAATAGCTCACCCTCGGGGGGTGGGCAGTAATCTGATTTAGAGCCACTTAGCGCCAGGTAAAGTGCTCTGAACGCTGGTTTAACTTGTTTACGAGGATAACCCGCCTTTTATTGGGTTACACTTTTGTTTAACTGGTGGTAAAACGCGGTGGTGACAGGTTTTTGGGAGGTGGTAAAGGACAATTGGGTGTTTGGAGTGTGTTTTGGTGAATAACAACGGTTTTTGTTTCATAGTGGGTGTTGTTATTTTACGAAATAACTAATCCTACTATTTAATATTATAAATGTATAAGCTTGTATGTTTGTATCTCAATGACGCAAAAACAGCCTAACGGATTTGGATGAAGTTTGGCACACAGATTATTTATAAGTTGGTTTAACACCACAAACAAAAATGATAACATTTATCCCGTTAGTACATTCCTATGGGATTATTTTCAACATCCACGCCGCTGGCAAAATTTAGTACTTATTAAAAACAACTGTTCTTTGGTCCAATTAAATATTCTTGCTACATCATCATCAGTAGCATAATCAGCCTATAATATTCCCTCTGCTGGAACACAGAACTCCTCTCGATGAGAGGGAATGGGTCGTAATCGCCACGCGGGCCCAGTGTGGGCTGGTAGATGTCACATGTCTTTGAATTTCTGGTTCTACACATAATTTCTGCTTATAATGCCGGCTGCGATGATTTCCTTCACTGTTCTGCAGCGGTAATTAAATAATTTACACAACGTAAAGTGCCTGTCTGGGTTCAAATCTACGACCTCGACTCGATAAGTCGCGTCCGTTACCACTAGGCCATCATTGCTCCATCATCATCAGTGATGCCAACTTTTTTCTCCCTCCATCCTGCCATTTACTTACATATTTTACACCACTGTTCATTGCCACCACATTCCGTGTGGTGCCAGACTTAAAGAATAGCACCATCCCATTTCTTCCCGTGGCTGTCGTAAGAGGCAAGAAAGGGAATTACTAGAGAATGAGCAGCACCGTTCTCTATGCTTTTTACAACTTTACTGCGATCGCCAACCCGCCTACCAAGCGTGGCAATTAAGGCAAAACCCCCAAATTGGAGGAGGCCTATGTTCAATAGTAGACGTCTTTCGCCTGAAATGATGATGAATGGTGATGATATAACTCCATTTGACTTCAGACATTCGTTTTTCAAACGTCAAGAACCTTTGAGCGTGTTCGGATCTATCTTGCTACATGACCACTTAGCAAAATATAGGTATTGATTAAGATTTACCAGAAGCCAAACAGCGGCACAGTGAGAATTAAGTATTGGCACGATTCCGCCATTATCCTCAGAATAACATTCCAGTTCTTTTAATACCCCTCAAATTACTGCACCTTATAATATACCTACCACCATTAACATCGCCACAAATATCGTGGTGCAATCATAGTCAGTCAGTATTCACAGTTCAATCTCGAACCGTATCGAATTCTCAACTTCAGTTCAGCCGTTTTCCAAGATAAATTGATACCTCCTCTACTACAAAATGAACCTTATCACAACGGGTTAAGGTGGAGACCTTGCTGGAGTTGGTACTGTGAAATGACTGCGCGTAACGCTAATGGTCCATGAAATTGGCCGTTTGCCGATAAATATAAGATTTTTAGACATTTGAAATGTACTGTTAGGTTAGACTCGCGATATTTGAGTGAATTCAATGTTTTGTTGATGATATTTTTTATTTGAGTTGTTTTATGATTGCTTGGGAGTTTTTTTTAATACAAATAGTGTTGGAGCCAACATGGACAATGATTGCACAAGCAAGGAAGTTAAAAAGGCGACAGGGAAGGACAATATGGACTAACAAAAAAAAAATTGTGATTGCCTGCAATGTCCCGCTATGTATTTTTATATTATTATAGTTAAAGCAGCTAAAAAAATATCAGAACAAGAAACATGCAGACAACGTGATAAACCTGCTGCACCGGACTAGGGGAAAAAAATCACCCCGCAAAACACATGCAAACGCTCAACAATTTCTACAGGAAAAAAAAGCAACAAACAAAACCGAAAAAGAGCAGGGTAGGTACCGATATCCAAATGGGAGGAAAAAAAGGTCCGAGGGCCTTCATATACCAACGGTTAATAAAAAATTGGTTGCCTGTAAAGTCGGTATACGGGCGAAAGTTTTACGTGACAACGACTTTGAGTGGTAAAATAATTTTAATGTGAATATTCATTCGTATAGTAGGAAGAAGGATGAAATAATAGTAACAATTTAAAACATTTATTTGCATTTATTTGCATGCCTTTCACTTTTTATGTCTGTCTCTCTCGCTCTTAGGCGGGCTAACCATGCCCGAGTGGAAGGGACGCGTGCCTCTCACTCGCTCCCATTGTGAGCGCATAACGTGAGCGGAGCGTAACGCAGTTTCTTGAAGTGTCACCCGGCAAACCAATTTATAAGACGTTGTCACGTCAAAACAAAACTGATAATCAAAGCATAATGCGAAAGCCCGACGACGAAAGAAACAAAGTAAATCATCATCACTCCCGGTGGCATTATCATTTGCGGACGACCTTATCCTCATTACAGATGAGCTGGAAGAACTAAAACACATCCAATACCACACTATTGCGGCTCAGAAGAAATGAACGAGTTGAGTCATGATTTGATTGATCAAGCTAGGAAAAAGGAAACCAGGAAACTGCGGACATGAGAAAATGCATCAAATCTTAATCGGTAAAACCGTAACAAAACGCGTCAAGAACCACAGGATGTGCTACTTACGTGCTCACGGTGAACCACACCACGCATGCACGCAGCAATGCAGTACAAGGCCAAATCTAAGAAGGTTGAGCGACCTACTTACAAATCGAACGACAACCTAAAACAAGACATGAAATACGAGTACTTTGACATGGGAATCAAGTTTTGGACGGACACAGCTGGAGACATTATCGTACCTTGTATGATATATGGCATAAAAGTATTAGCACTCACAAAGGCGAACCGATCAAGACCGAGAAGATATGAACGAGTTATCATGAGAGACTCGATCAACAAACCTAGACAGAGAAAATGCATCAAATCTTAGACGGGAAAACCATAACAAAACGCATCAAAAACCACAGGATGTGCTACCTGGCATACATTTTCAGACGCTCTGAACGACACCTGTTTCATGCAGCAATGCAGTACAGGGCCAAATCTAAGAAGTTCGGACGACCTATTTACTCATGGAATGACAATTTAAAACAGGACATGAAATACTTCGACAAGGATATCCAGTTTTGGAGGGACACGGCTGGAGACAGAAATAAGATCAAGAAAGCGGCTAGTGATATCTACAAAAACCAGAAACTGATATCAGCGAGAACTCAGAGGACGACCAAGAAAACAACAACACGAAACATAGCGAAGCCTCGACATAGAAAAGAGCTAAGCAAACGGTTAACCCCACCAAAAGATGCATCGGTGAAGCTCGACCTGGATCAACATGCCGGCGACGACGTGAAAAGATGGCTCCTATAAACAAATATCACCCTTCTCTCCACTAGTCCAATGCTTACTTAAGGCTGCATTGTCGGTAGGCTCGTAATCCTTTCCTATCCTATGGGCACGTCTTCCCTACCATTACAGCGCCCCCCGGTCTACTTCTTGATATGCAATGGCCTATGTAGCACCATGAATCATGACGCTTCAGAGGCTAGTGTAAATCTCGGGGTTCATTCGATTAATCGAGTCTGGTCAAACCACGCTGGGATCGGTGCAATTCATATCATTTCATATTATAGTTAAAGCAGCTAAAGGTAGTAAGTATACCATCCAGTCTTCTGTTGATAAAGGCATAAAAGTTACTCTAGCGAAAACCGAGAGAAGAAGGGATAATGCCAAAGTTTCAAATCTAGTAGTTACAGCTACTGTTTGTTTATCACAAGTTTTCATTATCCAGAATACTTGTGCACCATTTTTGTTTCTTCATGATGTCACTTAAATAGTTGCTCCGAATTCTTAGGTCATTCTTTAAGCAAATATTTTGTCTACCTTTTTTTCTATTTCATTTCTTTTTCCTGTACCTTTATCTATTGTATTTATTTTTATAGTTTTCTTTGTATTAAGAATTCATTTACCCGCTGCGTATAACACGTCCGCACGTCGCGTCGGTACCGTGTGGTGCCGGACGTAAAGAATAACACCACCCCATTTCTTCCCGTGGGTGTCGTAAAAGGCGACTAAAGGACTTACTAGAGAATGGGCAGCAGCGTTCTCTATGCATTTTACCACCAAACTGCGATCGCCAACCCGCCTGCCAAGTGTGGCGATTATGGCAAAGTCCCCCAAATTGGGGGAGGCCTAAGCCCAGCAGTGGACGTCTTACGGCTGAAATGATGATAACACGTCAGCCTTCCAAGCAAGTGTGACCAGGTATTTTCTGAGCTTGCTCGTACCCTAGTTCACTGCATCCATCGCCACAGTGAGGACATTAGTAGGCCTATACAAATAAATAAAACTGAAATGTCTGTTTGTAATTTCAAATTAACAGCTTTTCACTAAATGCATATTATGAAAATAAATACGGTAATTTCATCAAAAAATCTTTTTTTTTTACTTTTGTCTGTCTGTTTGTTCCGGCTAATCTCTGAAATGTCTGGACCGATTTTGACGGGACTTTTATTGATGTAGCTGATGTAATAATAAGGAGTAACTTAGGCTACTTTTATTTTAGAAAAATATCTGCGTTAATTTCTGACATTCACGCGGGCAAAGCAGCGGGCAAAAGCTAGTTATACATAAATTTGTATATTAAGAAGATGTTTGGATGTTCGATACTCAATACGGCTAAATGGATTTGGAAGTATTTTGGCATACGGCTAGTTTATAACCTAAATTAGTTGGTAAATAGGACACTTTATCCCGGTAGCACGTTCCCGGGGGCCATTTATCAACCACCACGCAGGCGAAGCTAGCTTTCTGTAGGCAAAGCTGGTAAAAAACAAAATAATTGGTTAAGTGTTTGCATCAGTTGTATCTCTGTGTGTGTACATTTTTTTTTCTGGATGGGAAATCATCAAATTACTTCTCCCGCTCGTGTCAGACTTTTACTGAGTAAAACCCACCCGTGTTCCATCAGTTGCCCATGTGCCAGGGTCACGCTATCTCTTTCGAACAATCACGCAACCCCGGCAGTGTGTGTACATTTAAAGCAAAATTGACAGCTTCTCCAAAACTCAATACACTTGTAGATATCTTTATTCTCCTTTAACTGATGACGTAATATTGAAATACTCTGACGTAATCACAGACAATTCCATTTCAGTCTAGCAAAATCTATCCTGTATAGTGTACCTATATACTGAAAATGAGGACATTGTCATTACAAATGCTGGCAGCATACGAGATTATTCATTCATTATTATAAACTATCTGTCTGTACATATTTATAAACCAGTACCATTGTTTGTAGGTAGCATGAGCGGTGTTATTAATTTGCGCAAGCGCATACATTCCACGTTTCAAAACATGCAGGAAACGGCCGTGACTAAATGAAAATATTTCTTCCTCAGTTGTGCAAACATAAGCTAATAATATTATAGCGACCATTTTAATAAGACTTCTTTTGCACCTTGTATATGCACCTAGTTGACACATTTTTGTATGGGACAGAGGGGGGATAGGGGGTCAAGTTAACTGGTGGGAGCTAGCCAGAGTTGAAGTAAACAGAGTGATAAGAATACACCACATAGCGCTGATAAGATACGGCCAAACCAATTACAGCCACGAACCATTCGCATGACGTGGTTTAGGTAACCAGTTGGTTTTGGTATTTTATTGATTTGGTAGGATATTTGGACAAGAGATTATAAGCTCTACTCTCTTACTGCTCTCATTGTCAGGCTCGTAAAAACTCATTATCAAACGAACTAGTAACAGCCCGTAAAACTTCAGTCCAGAATATGATCGTCAAGTAGACCATTCTTCAGGGAAGGGCCATTAAAGAAGATTGGTAATGCTAATGGGTTTGTTTTCATCAGCACACTTGGTAAAGCTATTGATAGTTGACGTGGCCGTGTGTTGTTCACGAACGTAAAAAGATGATACTACCTACACTTCTGGTTCAATCCCTTATGAAGAGAAGATGAAGTTTAAGTCAAATATTGGGAAATATTAGTACTAGTAGTAGCCATTTTGAACGGCCCCGACTTATGAGTTCTAGGTCGGGTTCGAAACCGATGCAGGCGCTATACTTTGTCTAGATAATATCCTAGGCACGAGACTGATTATCTCGGCTTGTAGGTGTCCTTGTACCGTGTGGTGCCGGACGTAAAGAATAACACCACCCCATTTCTTCCCGTGGGTGTCGTAAAAGGCGACTAAGGGACTTACTAGAAAATGGGCAGCAGCGTTCTCTATGCATTTTACCACCATACTGCGATCGCCAACCCGCCTGCCAAGCGTGGCGATTATGGCAAAGCCCCCCAAATTGGGGGAGGCCTAAGTCCAGCAGTGGACGTCTTACGGCTGAAATGATGATGATGAGGTGTCCTTGAAAGCAGGGGAATTTTTAACTTCTGTACTTTTAGTTACTTCTTCTTCGTCTTTCATCCCATTGTCTTTAAGTTTCTGCCAATTTCTTTTGTAGATTTTGAGATTTTGATTAAATAACAGATCATAATCATCATCTCCCAAAGATTATTCCAACTAATTTTGGGGTTGGCGTCCGTTCTAACTGGATACAGCTGAATACGAGTATTTGTCGTGGAGCAGTCGCCTATCCGACCTCCACAACCCAGTTACTGGGTAAGACAATTTTAAGGCTAGATTGAAAGACAATGATATTACAGCAGCATGAGGTCCTGGGTTCGATTCCCAGGTCGGGCATAGTGTTATTGGGTTTTTCCATCTGGAATTTCTCAGTAGCAGCTCGGAGTCTGGATTTGTGCCCGGTTGATGGCAATAGGCTCGCCCCCTATTACACATGGGACTTAAACATAACAGGCGAAATGTGGGTGTACTATAGGTACACCTCTGCCTAACCCTTCGGGGAAACAAGGCGTGATGTTATGTTATGTGTGTAAATCATATCGAATAAGTCATCACCATTAAATAAATCCTGTTATTTGCTCATATAAGAAGATCAAAACATCGAAAATACAAAACATCGGAATACTTTCGAGAACCGAGTGAAAATACGCTTAAAGAATATTTTAAAAGAGAAAGACACAATTCACGATTTGAACGAAATCGTTGTTTTAGTTGGCACGCGGCCATCTCCTGTTGCTTATCTTAAGCCGGTAGTTCATGATCCAGAAAAGTTTCTAAGTATACTGAGACTACTGTATAGCGAATAGTTTCAAAGTAGTAACACTATAAAGTAGAAATTCAGCACGCACTCGGGTGTAAGCAGTAGCAGCTTTTTAGGGTTCCGTTGCCAAATGGCAAAAAACGGAACCCTTATAGATTCGTCATGTCTGTCTGTCTGTCTGTCTGTCCGTCCGTATGTCACAGCCATTTTATTCCGAAACTATAAGAGCTATGCTGTTGAAACTTGGTATGTAGGTGTATTCTGTGAACCGCATTAAGATTTTCACACTAAAATAGAAAAAAAAACAATAAATTTTGGGGTTCCCCATACATAGAACTGAAACTCAAAAATGATTTTTTTCATCAAACCCATACGTGTGGGGTATCTATGAATAGGTCTTCAAAAATGGTAATGAGGTTGCTATTATCATTTTTTTCTAAACTGAATAGTTTGCGCGAGAGACACTTCCAAAGTGGTAAAATGTGTGTCCCCCCCCCCCCCCCCGTAACTTCTAAAATAAGAGAATGACAAAACTAAAAAAAATATATGATGTACATTACCATGTAAACCACCAACGAAAATTGGTTTGAACGAGATCGAGTGAGTAGTTTTTTTTAAAAACGTCATAAATCGTAAACCGCAATTAACCTTACATTCAATCAACTGAAATATAAAAATGAAAAAATATATATATTTTTAAACCGAAAATACCTACAGGTTTGTACGGAACCCTCGGTGCGCGAGTCCGACTCGCACTTGGCCGGTTTTTTTTGGATGGGAAATCATCAATTGACGTCTTCTGCTCTGAGTGGAGCGGAAGGGCGTGTCAGACTTTTACTGACTAAAACCCACCCGTGTTCCTTCAGTTGCCTATGCCAGGGCCACGGCAACTCTTTCAAGGGTATAAGTAGCATTCGTAACTTTAGGCCTAGTTTGTCTTTGGGCCTACCATCTGAGCTCGGATATTTTATTTTCTGTATTAAATGGGCTTTTGTCTGATGATTAAGATTTCGAAAAATAGTATTTGTTAAAAATTATAAAAAATAAATGAAAGATAGAAAATATTAAAAGCATAGTTGAATCGTCGGCATAAGTGAAATGATAACGCCATACTTTAATTATTGTATTTAAATAATAAAGAAAGTGGTGGTGTAAGAAGCAAAAAAATTGTTTATTTTGAAGATGGAGAACTTTTTAGAGAGGCAATTCTCGTAATTTTAAGAACGTTCAGTCTGGAGGCTTACTCTTCAACCTAATTTTAATTCCAATCTAAAGCCAATACGATTCCAATGTTAATTTTGCATACACGTGATTCAGTACTCTTGAAAACAGTAGTGTCAACATTGGAACAACAACAACACCCGATCTCGATTCCACTTAGTTCTCCAAAATGGGCACCCAATTTAAACACATTTTGGCGCTAGCGTCGAACTCAGGAATACGAGACGTCGAAATTCCAATGTCAATCGATCGGAATTAAAATCAAGAGTAAGCATTTTGATCCTTGTGATGCCGGACGTAAAGAATAGCACCGTCCCATTTCTTCTCGTGTCGTAAGAGGCGACAAAAGGACTTGCTAGAGAATGGGCAGCAGCGTTCTCTATGTATTTTACCACCAAACTACGATCGCCACCCACCCGCCAAGCGTGGCGATTATGCAAACTACTCCTTTGGGGGAGGCCTATGTCCAGCGGTGGACGTCTTTTGTCTGAAACGATGATGATAACGATGATGAAAGCCGATGATGCTGCTGAGGTGCTGGCTGAGTTTCAATCCTAAAAATTTTTCTGCACTTTAAAAACACTATGAACTCTAAGTTTGTTTCGGGCGTTCTTCACAGAGTAGTCAGAGAGAAAACGCCGGCACCTTAGCTGGTTTTTTAAATATCATTGAGGTTTAAAAATATTTTTACAAACCTACTAACGAGTTAAAATCCTATTAATATTATAAATGTGAGGCTTAAGTTTAGGTGGGATGGACTTTTGTTACTCTTTCACACAAAAACAGCTGAACGGATTTCAGTGATATTTGGAATATAGGTAGGTTATAACCTGGATTAACACATAGGGTACATTTTATCCCGTAAGTACGCTCCTGTGGGGTAATTTCCGAAGCCGCTAGCAAAAGCTAGTCATTTATAACATTAGGTGAGCTCCCGCTCCGCCCAGAGCGGGAGAAGTCATTCGATCATTTCCCATCCAAAAAAAGTAACCTACCTCTAATTCTGGGCCTTTCTTTATCATTGGTGGGTGATTTGGGCATTCACTGAGGATGCCATACATCTATGGCTATATGCATCCATAATGTAATTATGATCTAGTATAATTTACCTACTGGTTGTGTTAATTAGGAATTACTAATAGGTTCAATGGTCAAACAAATGAAATCGTTGGAGCATATGGCGGTTTACTAATTTGAGGCTTTTGCACATGGCTGGTATTTATAAGCAGAACGAATTGAACCGTCGAATTACTTAGAAGGGTATTATTCCTAAACACGTACAGAAATTACTCCGAAAACATTCACATACATAGGCTAATTTAGGTCTCATTTGAATATGGAATGAACCTCACTTACCTTTACTAGAAATCGTAAACCCTCTAATTTAAACAGCCTTACTAAATTAACACTATGTTTTATATTTACTGCTAACAACTCATGAATATTGCAAACGTCTAATACAAAGCATTCATAGTAATTGTCATCATAAATTATCAGAGCACTTCCCTCCACTCATACCCTAAGGTCCGTCTACAATGGCATTTAACTGTATCAATAAAATAATTATCCAATCATGAAGCAATTTACTCGGTTTGTCCCCGTTTTGTGCATCTCTCTCTTTCTTATTAATTGCGGTCATAGCGCTCTCTCGCTCGTTACGAAGCGGCAACATTTGAGGACGGTGACACGGTTCGCTCTTAGCGTCTGGGATACAGTTCTACCAACTTTTTTCTGCATCTCCTTTCACCTTTGTTTTTTCAACAATACGGTCTATATCTCCTTGTGTTGGTGGTGATGTAAGTTTGTATCAAGTGTACACTTTGGTCAACCAGTTTGCTGTGGCCTCTCGTGCATTTTCTCTAGTTTCAAGGTCTGGTCTGAACGTAAGTTCTCCGTATAATTTTCCAAATAAAGACTTGTAAATTAGTTTGTTTGTGTCAATCACCTTATGAGACGGAATGGAGAGGCCGGGAATCTTGTATCTACCTACATACAAAATTGTTGATTGGATCTCAGGCTGTAAATCCACGTAGGAGCCAATAAAACATATGAATATTAAAACAAAAAGTATAATGAAGTATGTTTAGGTAGACATTCTTTAAAAATTCTTGATCTTAAATATCCAATGCTAAGCAGAACCCTCTAAATAGACCGGTTTAAAAAGGAGGAAGAAGTGATAGAATTTTAATTTCCATACTTAACATAACTGACTAATAGAATAATTACCGTAGTAGTATAGTAATAAAGCATCCCCTTTTTGCATAATATTGTTGACACTGTATCTTGGCATCAGTGAAAAAGGACGCCAGAAATAAAGAGAGCCACGTACCGAAGATGAGGATGACGACACTGGAAGGAAGAACTCTACTCCTACCAAAAGACCTGGCCTGCAATGGCCATGATCAGAGAGTTTGGAAAAGCGAGGCGTTTGGCCAACTGTGGGATATTACAGGTTGAATAGATAGACTTATAATAAATAAATTAGGTTCGGAGCTGACACTAAAAGTGTCGTGAAGTAAATTAGAATTCAATAAAGACACTGTCATCATTTCAGATTTTGGCTTTAACCAAATCTTCCATTCTTTCTGACATGCTCTTACTTAATGCTAGGACATATCTTGTTTCTTTTGTACAACCATAATTAGCATAAAGGTAAATATTACCTGTCACTTTTAGCCTGCATCATCCCACTGCTGAGCAAAGTCCTCTACCGATGACTTCCAACTGTTTCGTTCCAGGGCTAATATGGACCACTGGTCGTATGTCTTCTCAAGCTCGTCCCACTACCTTCTACGGGGTCGGCCGCGACGTCTTCTGGCTATGTCAAGATTCCACCTAGTGGTTATTTTGACCCAAAACAATTATACCTGGTCAAGCTCTAAAAAATACCTAAAACGTCACTCATTCTTGATACAACTTTCTCAGTTATTTTATTTATCTTGTAGCGTCATATCTTTCTCATCAATATTCTACTTGGTAAACATTCTTCACACTTTAGCACCCCACAAAAGAAATGTCTTACAAATAATGATGAAGCAATATTTCTTCCCTGTTGTTGCGTGATCATCAATCTTCGGATGCGTGCTTCTCACTACTATATCACCACACGCAATGAAGAGATCTTAATCACTTGATAGATAATTATGTCTTTAAGTGAGTTTAAGTGATAACCCTGGGTGGTCTTTTATAATACAATTGAGTTTACTTGGTTAGACAGTACTTGTAGCTTCTTCCTTGATATAGAATATGTATGAAAGATACCAATAAAGTTAATTAAACCTATTGAAGTAAAGAAAAATAAATGAAAGATTTTTTTCTATTCAAATAATGCAAATTACTCAAAAAAAAAAATACAATCACTGATACAAATTTTATATAATATTATTTTAAAGTTGGAAATGGACGTAGAAGTTAAGAGAACAAAGAAATCTATGATGATTATATAGACTGCGATGAACACGAAATTGGAGTAAAAGATTTAAAAAAAGAAGGCTTTCTAATTCTAAATTCTAATTCTAAATTTTTGCTCAACAAGGGAGCAATCATTTGTCATCCTTATCAGAAGAGTTTATGAAAAGTTCCGGATCCCAGATCCTTGTCTTTCCTTGTAATTGCAATGATAACTTTAAAGAAGGAGAGAAAATAAAGAAAGAATACTGTTTATTTGGATACAGTTCGTGAAACACAAAATACAATAACAGAGTAAGAAAACGGAAAAGAAAAAACAACAACAGTGTGTGCCTCACGGCTGCGCCAAAAAGGAACATCACCATCCTTTCTCCGTAACATTGAAAACGAACTCTGTTCAAAATATAAAAGGAAAATCAAAGAAAGTCAGAAAAAAGATAGCTAAAACAAAACAAGCCGTCATGTTCACAGATTGAACGGGGATACTGACAATTGAGAAACGGCCCATAAGCGCATGATAGATAGCCCGTAGCAAAAACTCCAGCTATGGGCGAGATTACATACCCACTGATGAATGGGAAGTATATCTGTGTCTTTATGAAGTTTTCAGTTTTTAGTTTTCGATTCTTTTGAAGTTTTCTACCTATCTCATTTCGAAGATGCAGTATCATTGTATAAAATTGATGGAAGAGGGCTTTCTCTCCAGTCAAAAAATTAAAAACCCCCTTATTGTTGGACGTAGGTAGAGAGAGCCACGAGTACGCGTAGAAGTTATTTTAATGATAGGTATTTACATGGCAGATGTGAGTAGAAACACCGGGAGTGGATGGCTTAGGAGGACATACAATGTCCTTATTGGTAATGTTCTTCAGAAGTTCAGGTACGTAGCTCGCAACCGGCAATCGTGTGACCAGATCTATGAACGTAAATTAAGCAAAAGAAGTGTGTAAGAATCGTAGTAACGTTCTATAGTAACTGCCTACCCCCATGAGAAGAAGAAGACAAGAGTTTGCGTGTTTGTAAGTAGGTAGGTAAACATAAATATCAATAATGATAGCAACATGAAAATTTATAATACCTAGACTCACAGACTAATGACGATAAAAATGATAAAGCTATAAATGTGCCAGATAAATTTTTAGCAATAAATTAATAATGAATGATAGCTCTGATAGGGTATAAACATGACGTTTATCTTCTAAACCCCGTGACTTTGTATCACGTAATCCATAAGTTAGCATTATTAATGAACCTAGAAATACGGCTTTATTAATTACAACTTAAGTTTAACTACTAACTAGCTGTCTTCATACATTATGGAGGTAAATAAATCATACAATTTTATTACTTGCACTGTGTGGTCTTAAGCTAAGTTTAGAACACCCCATATATTGGTGGGATTGGAGATTAAGGAGCTATGTCTGGGAGATAAATCACAGCATTCCCCGATAAACAAGTAAAATTTAATTTCACTGAAGACTAGCAGCAGCCACAAAACCATATAAAAGCAATAAATGAAATAAACCATTTCGTATATGAACGAATTGCGGATAACCAAGTTCTTTTGAAAGTTTCTGCATTCCTCGATTCAAATAACAGCAATAAAATAGATCCAAAATAATCTTGACGCAACAGTTTTACTGTCCCGTCTGTTTTTTCTTCAGCCATATCGAGGTGTTTATATGTGTTGCAATATAAATATCCTTCGATGCCTCTTTGGTAATCTCAACTCAGCTCTGGATATCTGCAACGGTCACTTCCAAAACCCTCCTTATCCCTTTAAATTTCACCTTCCCTGTCCAGTTTTACTAGTATTTTTCGAACAAGTCCATCAAATTCGAAACATTGTAGACTGCAGACAGACAAGTCGAAACATTGCTTTATTTGTTGGCAAGCGTAGACATAACCATGTTAAATGTCTTTATTTATTACGTACCAGCTAAGTTCAACGACTAAATGGCCATCGTATATAATGGCAGTTAGCGTACATAAATCACAACATATGGCGTGATCTGTGAACTAGCATAGTTTATGTGTTAGTACATCGTTTACGCGATTGCAACAATTTATTGAATGCTCGGTTCATATTGTTGAATGTATCGAATGTTGTAACTATCAAACTATTATTTGTTAATAGCGATAAAGTAAAACTACTGCGGAAGAGGGTCGTGTGAATGTAGTGTTAATTTCTACCGTGTGGTAATATTGTTAGGTTAGCGTTTATTGAAGCTGTTCCGAGGGATTTTAAGGATTTAAACGTTGAGCACTACAACGACTAAGTGTTCACCACTGCTTTTCGACATCTTTAATACAAAAGTCTTGCCTAGTTATATGTGCATACTGTGGTCTCCTGTAATTGAAGAAGCACACGTAAAAGAAACCTATTTAGGTTTTATGACTGTAATTTATAATCTATTTGTGTATCTTTTGTTGGAGATCCTAAATAAATAAAATAAAAGTCTTTACAGACAGTTCCTTCTTGCCATTTAATATACTACATCAATATGTACCTTGTAAAACACAGTAATGCTGCTTGCTGGTAGGAAGAAATATGTACAACCACTATACCTTTTTGCAAGATTATTAAAAATATTTTATTATTCCATTCAGTCCGGAATCACCTACTGCTGGGCTATGTCTATTTATATTTCTGCCAACATTCCGGGTTCTGTGCATCCAGGAGTACCCTGTGATTTTGAAGATCTGATATGATCAACCCAACGCGCTTTCGGACGGCCCTGATTTCTTTGGCCTTCCCTTTTAGATTTACTCTATCATCTATGTCCTTGGTCAACCAGAGCTCTCCTACACCAAAATAATTATCTCCTTTCACCTTCAAAGTTAGTCAAACCTAGAGCAGTGTTTCCCAAACATTGTTTTGCCATGGCCCGGTAATTTTCACACTGCCCCTTCGCGACCCATTTAACACGGTAACGGGTCGCGACCCGACTAATGGGAAACGCAGACCTAGAGGAAGGACCAAAATTATATTGACATCGTTTGATGATTGCTGTCCTTAATCCGTTGCATCTTGCCCAAGATATAACAGCGCATATAGTCAATCAATATGACTAGTCTTTTCCCAACTATGTTGTGGTCGACTTCCAGTCTAACCGAATGCAGCTGAGCACTAGTACTTTACATGGAGCGACTGCCTATCTGACCTCTAGAACCCAGTTACTGAGTAATACGATAATCCTTGGTGAGATTGGTTTGTTTCTGACGAGTCGTAACGACGGTCAATATCCACGAATGACCTGGGATTAACCCCTTAACTCTCTTTCCAAGACATGGAGGGGTCTTGATATGAAAATATTCACAGACCAACCGCGGCAAGCGTAACTTTACTTAATCGATCGACCAGTACGGCTGTCACTACCCACAAGCCCCTCGTTCAATGCGATGACTGATTGTCACACTTTCGGGCTTCTGACGACTCGTAACTACTGTCAATGTCACAGAAATGACAGCCGGGACCAATAACTTACCGTGATTTCCGAGCCTTAGAATGTATTTTATAGTATGTTCACCTAAATGAAAGTCTATTTATCTTTGTCCTTATCGGCACAAGGTATTCAACACGCATTCCGTATTGCAATGAGTTCCAAGCATGGTACTCATGTCAATTAGACCTTCAAAGCGTTTTCTCTTGATTCCGAATACCTTTGATCTCAATATAAAGTGCCGATATCGACATGACTTGGTTTCGATAAAGGCTTTATTGGTAACTTTATCAATATTGATTGTTGCTTGTTACTAATCGAGTTGAACATTATTGTAATATAAAATATAGATTCTTGCAATCGATTAACATAGCTTCGCAACTGTGTCATGTCAGTTCAATACAGGCTGATTGTTACTATATTTGTAAAAAATTCTATATTGTCTTTATATGTGATGAGTAAATGATCTCCACAACTTTTTTCTTCTTCTCCTACTTTCTCCCCTTGTACCTAAGGTTTTGAATAATTACACCTAATTTATCTTTAAGAGAATATATTTCACTAAGATCAACGTATATCCTTTCTCCGCCTCTCCACCATTTCTGGTTTTCACTGCTTCTGTCTTTATTACTGAATTATGTTTTAGTGTAATATTGTCAACAGATAGTAATTTCATTTGGAAATCATTTACTCGATCAGAATAACTCTTAAAGTCTTCATTTTCTAGTCATACATTTATTGTTACTTACACACACGCTCACATACTCTCTCTATCTCTCAGTCATATGACTTTAAAGCATTTACAGTAACTGATAAAGATATTCATGTCAAGATACCATATTCCTTATTCAAACTCACACTCTCCTTTAACATCCATAGTTACTACTTTTTTATTACTTTACTAGCTGTGCCCGCGGGTTCGCCCACATGGATGTGAAAATTGATGTGGTACTGGGACAAAAATTAGCCTATGTACCTCCTTATAACATTAGATATCTGCGAGTGATACTATACTTTCATATGCATTTAGTGAAACGCTGTTAATTTGAAATTACAAACAGTCAGTTCAATTTTATTTACTTGTATAATATAAATTTTATTGATTCATCATTCATAAATAGTCACACAACAACAATAATAGACAGACCAGTAGTCATAACACATCTTTCTAAAAATGTTCCTCATAAAGCTATATTAATAGGCACTTCTTTTAAAGCTACTCCAACAATAGTTGATTGTCGATTCTCAGTCACAAACTCACGATGTGTGTCACGCTCTCTCTTGTCTCATTACGCTAATGGCAATTGGGCCGTCAAAACACTGCGGACTGCACGCCGCGGACCGTTATCGTTGTTTGCATCCACGGTCGTTGGCCCCGTATTCGCGCACTAACTACAAATCACTTCACAGATTTCGTACAACTAATGGTCAGGGTCATCACGTATGTGAAATGTATTTTTTAACTCACTATGCGTTACTTTATACTTCTCTAATTTTAAGAGCGTCAAATTTTTCACAGTTATCTTCGGTACAAATTTTTGGTCCATCGATACTTGTTAAAGTTTCTCAATCTGCAATAAAATAAAAGAAAACGTTATCTAAAGTATCTTTGAAAGATATAAAGAATAGTGATAGCCCTGTTAATGGAGCAATTGCTCTACAGTGAGCGGTGCGGTCAATGTACTTCGTGTCACGCGACGCCGAGCGCTCTAATGCGCTTAGATTACTGCCTACTACAGCAACCAGACTATCTAGACCTCTCAACATTACCTATTTTACCCCTGGTGGATCTAGAAGGAGAGGATTAAGAGCAGTGGGGAAGGTCAGTACAGTCTGGTCCTTCGAGTGCTGCATTGCCAAGTATTGCGCGAACACTGCTATTTGCTGAGGTTTCGTTCGTACATGCCCTTTGTTGCGGAGTTGTTGTTTTTTTCATATCCATTTCGGGTGAAATTTATGTTTAATGGATTATGTAAATGATACTTTGAGAAATGACTGCAATTAAAGTGTTGGTGATTAAGTCAAGGTGTTGGGGAAGAATGAAGAACTTGTGGCGTGGAAAGTTTTAAGTATGGATGTGAATGGTTCTAAGGAAAAAAATGGCCAAATAAACGGTGGATGATGATCATCATAATCATCATCATTTCCGCCAAAAGACGTCCACTGCTGGACATAGGCCTCCCCCAAGCACTGCCATTTCGACCAGTTCTGTGCTTCTCGCATCTAGCGGATTCCTGCGGCCTTCACCTGGTCATCGATCCATTTTGTGGGAGGCCTTCCAACGCTGTGTCTTCCAATACGTGGTTGCCCACTCCAAAACCTTCCTGAACCATCGGCCAGCTGTTCTGCGAGCAATGTATCCTGGCCACTGTCATTTAAGTTTGGAAAGTTTGAGGCGCGCGTGGAACACTACGCGCCGTCGACCCGAGCCTGGTCCTTACCGGGCGGCGAGCTACCCATTGCTCGCCACCTGCAAGCTCGCGCCTACGGTGGTCGGGAGTCCGCTATGGACTCCCGACGCCCGGGGCGTCTCCTCCTGCGGCGGCTAGGGACGTGAGGGCGCACAGACTGCCACTCCCTCACGCGCCCCGCCTCCTCCTCACCCCCCATTACGAAAGACTTAAACATAACTGACGTAATGTGATTCTACTATAGGTATACTTCTGCCAAACTCATCGGGTAAATACAGGCATGATGTTATATGTGAAAGAGCTCTATGGCCATTTAGTTCAGGAGAACTTGATTTATTAAGATGATCTTCAGTCATCATCATCATCATTTCAGCCGTAAGTCGTCCACTGCTGGACATAGGTCACCCCCAATTTGGAGGGCTTTGCCATAATCACTACGCTTGGCAGGTGGGTTGGCGATCGCAGTGTGGTGGTAAAATGCATAAAGAACGCTACTGCCATTCTCTGTAACCATGCTTTTATAAAATAAAAATCCTGCCGTACAAACAGAGACCTGAAAAAATAATTGCATTAAACACATTAATATTGGAAACAATGAATCTGAACAATGTGATTCACAAACCAATAACACAGATGACTCAAACCCTGAACCACTTGAAGAAAATTGAAACAGAATACTCAATAAACGCGAAGACTTACTTGCTGACGTGACATTTAAATCCTACTTATACCTTAATCGGCTTACTGCTGTTCTCAACGTAGACCGCCCCAGACTGTCCCCGAACTTGGGTAAATAGGATTGCGATCCCTCTGGCATTTGCCGATAATTCGCTAAACAACTAACGATCTATTGTCTCCCAATTCGGTAGCTTTGCGATTTAAAATCGCTTTGGAAAGGAAGATGTCGGATTTATCTTTATCTTTTCTTCTTTACATATTATAAAATAAAGTCACTTCGCTGTCTGTCTGTCCCTATGTATGCTTATATCTTTAAAACTACGCAACGGATTTTGATGCGGGTTTTTTTAATAGATAGAGTGATTCAAGAGGAAGGTTTATATGTATATAACATGCATAAAATAAAGAAACGCTGATAATTTTAGAGGTTTCTAATGTGATGTCATAAATAAACACATTTTTTTGCGCTTACATTGCGAACGCTGGCTGAACCCTACGAAATAGCTCAAAATAATGTACTACAGTATTGTACACCTTAAAAAGTTCTACAAAAAAGTCCGCGGTGGCATATGTCTAACTCTTAGGGATAACCCATAATAATCATTTTTATCCTTTACTTTTTACGAGAAATAATGGCTTATTTATGAATGCGATTTTAAGCAATACAGCATTAATCCTTATGCAATTAAGTACCTTAAATAAATTGTGCATTTCATGTAGATCAAAATTGCTCTTTACAGCATATCATTAAAATTAATATTTTAGAAGATATCACAGATTATAATAAAATCGCCGCAGAGCGGCTAGCGGGCCTTCCCGCGTCCGGCCGTCCCGGTTGGTAGCGGTCGGGTAATTCATATTACTTTGGCTTCATAGTAAATGCGAATATCATGTGTGTACGAAGTACTCAAAATAAACCTAATTGTATTATTCCAAGTAAGAGACCGCGAAATATTGCTTAGATGTTTAGATTTTTGGATGGATTTGGATTTTTGGTTATCCTGGATACTTACCATATACATAGGATACTTTATCCCGGTAGTAGGTTTCCGAGTGATATTTTCCGAAAGCTATACAGGCGAAGCCACTGGCAAAAGTATCTACTATTCTTATAACTATGTTTAATTTGGTGTCTGGTAAATAATTGAGTGTCTGTATAGGTAGAATAGGAGCGTTAATAAAAACCAGTAAGACTTATATTCAATGCAATCCAGCCCTATGTCGCAGTCTTCTTACTCTGAATACTATTAGTTTTATTTTAAGTACATCAAACACATGATATGTAAGGATCGTAGCAGGTGGCGTTCCGTAGTTTCTGCCTACCCCCATGGGAAAAAGGCGTAATTTTATGTACCTATGTATAACATGGATTAATACATTCTTACCGCGGTAGTACGTCCTCTTGCGATAATTTCCGACATACACGCGGGCGAAGCCGCGGGCAAAAGCTAGTTTCTGATAAAGCGAGCATTACAAAGTTTCAGCAGAAACCGTCTATGGAATCATCTAAAGCTACCTATGTTTTAGGGCTATGTTGAACAGAAGTTTACCTTTTCGATGATGCCATTGGGTCGATGTGTTTCTGTTTGAGTTTCGGTTATCCATAAAAGAACTTACTTTGAAGTTACTTTTGCCTACGTCAGTAGAGTTAGAGTTCCAATTTTGAAAAAAAAAAATACGACACCTACCGAGTCGGGATGATATTTTATTTCATCATAATCTTCACTTCAGCTGAAAGACGAAGATGGGGGGGGGGGCACGCCTGGCAGGCGGGTTGACTATTGCTGTATGGTGATAGGATGTATAGAGAACGCTGCTGCCAATTATCAAGTAAATCCCTTAGTCGCCTTCTACGACACTCACGGAAGGAAATGCGATGGTGCTATTCTTTACGTCCAGCAACACACGGAATATTTTATTTATTATATCAAAATCAATTCCCTCCTTTCGAGCTTCACTGTAGTCGGATAAAAAGCCCCCCAACAAATTTTAATACAAGGCCCTTTTGGGACTAACTACGCCACTGTCTCTACCACTATAATTGGACTAACTAATTGGTAAAGCGTGGGATCAGGTCTGGTGTATTACTACCAAACTTATGGACAAATAAAAAACCATAGTACGAAGACCAAACTAATCCCATAAAAGAAAACATTCATCCATCTGTTTTACATATCAAATCCATTCCGAAGCAACATATTTATATCATCAGAGTTAATATAGCATGCTGCTCATCACAAATCATAAGACGTGTCTGTCAAAACAGGGCGCCATCAACAAAAGGGGCTCGGGCAGGAAGAGAGGCTCTTAATGGATTTATTTAGATGTCATTTTTTATGTGGGCGGGGGCTCGAGCTGACGCCTGGCTTTCATAGTGTGGATACGACTCCGTATTATTTTGGATTTTTAATTTTGGTTGGGATAGATTTAAGTTGTGGTAGAATGCTGTTTCAGTGTGTTTTATTTTGCGGTTTTCTGAGTAGATCAGAAGACCAATTCTCGTAATTAAAAACGTTCAAAATCTAGTCCCATTCTCATTTTATCAACAGTCAAATGTCAAAAAAATTACAAAATTTATGGAAACTCGAGGTATTTTTGACATATTGAGACTAAGATGAGACTGTGAACGTTCTCAAAATAACGAGAATTGTCCCTCTGTTTTGATGTGCGCCTCACTTATGAGCGTGATTGCAATCCTGAAAAAAAAAACAGAAATAATGTTACTATTCTCATCATGTCTTGGTATGCAGAGTCCCAATTTAAATTACAATAATATTTTCAACACACTTGCTCGTAAAGTGAGCCTTATTATATCGTTCTTAGGGCCATAAACCGAACTATAACATACACGTGCATAATAATATTACACACTAGTGCATAATAGAATGATCCCTACAAAGTTAAGTTAGTACCTAACTGCAAATTATATGCGAGTAAACAGAGCATTTTCAATTTAACCGGGTAATACAGTTTTTTTTTTTTTTTTGTAACAACAAAGAGGTTTTATGCCACCGAAAATCTATTTACATTTTTGAAATAAATAAATGTGTCCCTAATTAAGACGAAAAAACATTTATTATTATCAAATTATTTATAATTCACAATAATTTCTTATAAAATATTTGCATTTTATCACAAAAATTATCATTTTGAAGTAGGCTGTATGGCTGTAATCAATCAAATTACATTTGGCGCGTGCAAAAAAAAAAAAATTGCGCGCCATTTCCCAATTTTCCCCTAATTTTCATATTTTGTTTGTATCGCATTTGTTGCTGTGTGGTAAATAATTATAAAAATGTCAGGTTTTAGTACAGAAGATGAACAATTGATTGATTTAACCCCGCCAGAAATACTAAATGCAGCACAAAATGCAAACGAAAGCCTAATACCTGCAAAATCTAGAGAAAAGTATTTAGCTGCTTACGATAGTTTCCTGCAATGGAAGAGCAACAAAAAAACCCAGTCATTTTCTGAAAATGTGTTTTTGGCGTATTTCTCTGAACTCGCCAATACATACAAACCTAGCTCCCTGTGGTGCATCTATTCCATGTTAAGAAGCATGGTTAAGCTCAAACATGGTGTTGATATCAAAACGTACTGTAACCTGATGGCATTTTTGAAGAGACGCTCGGATGGATATATTGGTCGGAAATCTAAAGTTTTGTCACCAGCCGACGTTGAAAAGTTTTTGAATGAGGCTCCGGATAGTCAGTATCTAGCAACAAAGGTACGTTTCATATTTTTAATCGAAACGAATCTACAATATACAAGTGTGTAACTTTAGCATAATTTCTTAGAACTAATTAATTGATTTCTTTGCAGGTTGCCTTAATATTCGGTGTTACTGGTGCTTGTAGACGACAAGAGCTGTACAATATTACAACAAAAGATGTAGAAATCCACGGAGATATGCTTCTTGTCAAAATTACCCAGACTAATACCAAGATTCCACGATCTTTTACAATCCAAGGAACGTTTCGTGAAAAAGTGAAAAAATACCAAGATCTCCGTTCAACAAAAACAAAGAATGACCGCTTTTTCCAAAACTTTCAGAAAGGAAAATGTACTGCACAAACAATCGGTATTAACAAATTTGGTAATATGCCAAGAGAAATAGCGAAGTATTTAGGTTTGCCTGAGGCCGATTTTTACACTGGACACAGTTTTAGAAGAACGTCGGCTACAATGTTGGCTGATTCGGGGGCTGATATACTAACTTTGAAGCGACATGGTGGATGGCGTTCTGACGCAATCGCTGAATCGTACATAGAAGACTCAATTCATAACAAAGCAAAAATCAATGACAAAATAACGCAAGCCATTAATTTGGAGCCAAAGGCAAAAAAGTTTTGCCCCGAACCACAACCATGTACATCTACTAGCGTGAGTTATTTGGTGCCCTCTCCTTCCAGTAATTTGTATGATTTACCTTTGTCGCCGACATTTACACAAGAAGTAAATGAAGGTACTAAAGAAGTGGCAAGTACCAATGTAACACAAACTGTGAAATTGCCATCAAAAACAATCCAATATCGTTTTGAAAATTGTACATTCACCAATTGTTTTAATAATTAAACGATTTATGCAATACATATTTGTTTTTTCCTCGCAAGTGTGTTGAAAAACGTCGTATGATACACGTGTGTATTGATGATTACCGTCCTCGGCTCTCTTAAGACCCTCACCTGACGGCTCGGGTCTCAATGGCGCCTCAGCGGTAATCACCAACATTACACACTTGTACCATAATGTACTATTTCAACACACTTGCTCGTAAAGTGAGCCTTATTATATCGTTCTTAGGGCCATAAACCGAACTATAACATACACGTGCATAATAATATTACACACTAGTGCATAATAGAATGATCCCTACAAAGTTAAGTTAGTACCTAACTGCAAATTATATGCGAGTAAACAGAGCATTTTCAATTTAACCGGGTAATACAGTTTTTTTTTTTTTTTTTGTAACAACAAAGAGGTTTTATGCCACCGAAAATCTATTTACATTTTTGAAATAAATAAATGTGTCCCTAATTAAGACGAAAAAACATTTATTATTATCAAATTATTTATAATTCACAATAATTTCTTATAAAATATTTGCATTTTATCACAAAAATTATCATTTTGAAGTAGGCTGTATGGCTGTAATCAATCAACTTACATTTGGCGCGTGAAAAAAAAAAAAATTGCGCGCCATTTCCCAATTTTCCCCTAATTTTCATATTTTGTTTGTATCGCATTTGTTGCTGTGTGGTAAATAATTATAAAAATGTCAGGTTTTAGTACAGAAGATGAACAATTGATTGATTTAACCCCGCCAGAAATACTAAATGCAGCACAAAATGCAAACGAAAGCCTAATACCTGCAAAATCTAGAGAAAAGTATTTAGCTGCTTACGATAGTTTCCTGCAATGGAAGAGCAACAAAAAAACCCAGTCATTTTCTGAAAATGTGTTTTTGGCGTATTTCTCTGAACTCGCCAATACATACAAACCTAGCTCCCTGTGGTGCATCTATTCCATGTTAAGAAGCATGGTTAAGCTCAAACATGGTATTGATATCAAAACGTACTGTAACCTGATGGCATTTTTGAAGAGACGCTCGGATGGATATATTGGTCGGAAATCTAAAGTTTTGTCACCAGCCGACGTTGAAAAGTTTTTGAATGAGGCTCCGGATAGTGAGTATCTAGCAACAAAGGTACGTTTCATATTTTTAATCGAAACGAATCTACAATATACAAGTGTGTAACTTTAGCATAATTTCTTAGAACTAATTAATTGATTTCTTTGCAGGTTGCCTTAATATTCGGTGTTACTGGTGCTTGTAGACGACAAGAGCTGTACAATATTACAACAAAAGATGTAGAAATCCACGGAGATATGCTTCTTGTCAAAATTACCCAGACTAAAACCAAGATTCCACGATCTTTTACAATCCAAGGAACGTTTCGTGAAATAGTGAAAAAATACCAAGATCTCCGTTCAACAAAAACAAAGAATGACCGCTTTTTCCAAAACTTTCAGAAAGGAAAATGTACTGCACAAACAATCGGTATTAACAAATTTGGTAATATGCCAAGAGAAATAGCGAAGTATTTAGGTTTGCCTGAGGCCGATTTTTACACTGGACACAGTTTTAGAAGAACGTCGGCTACAATGTTGGCTGATTCGGGGGCTGATATACTAACTTTGAAGCGACATGGTGGATGGCGTTCTGACGCAATCGCTGAATCGTACATAGAAGACTCAATTCATAACAAAGCAAAAATCAATGACAAAATAACGCAAGCCATTAATTTGGAGCCAAAGGCAAAAAAGTTTTGCCCCGAACCACAACCATGTACATCTACTAGCGTGAGTTATTTGGTGCCCTCTCCTTCCAGTAATTTGTATGATTTACCTTTGTCGCCGACATTTACACAAGAAGTAAATGAAGGTACTAAAGAAGTGGCAAGTACCAATGTAACACAAACTGTGAAATTGCCATCAAAAACAATCCAATATCGTTTTGAAAATTGTACATTCACCAATTGTTTTAATAATTAAACGATTTATGCAATACATATTTGTTTTTTCCTCGCAAGTGTGTTGAAAAACGTCGTATGATACACGTGTGTATTGATGATTACCGTCCTCGGCTCTCTTAAGACCCTCACCTGACGGCTCGGGTCTCAATGGCGCCTCAGCGGTAATCACCAACATTACACACTTGTACCATAATGTACTATTCTGTTTTAGACACAGTAATTATTGACTGCAGAAAAATATCTACTATCTATCGTTAATCCAGAAATGTTTCACCCCGTAAATAATACCTATTGCATGTGAAATTAAAACAGCTACTTACTTTTACATACATAATTATGAGTAGGTTGCATACAAAAAAAACTCACGTGCTCGTAAGTAATAATAAGGTGTCAATGTATTTGTCAAGGTGTCTCTTATTACAGGTTGTCAACACATTTATAACTAACTTTTGCCCGCGACTTCGTCCGCGTGAAATTTCTTGTTGTATCATAAAATACATCCTATAGCATCGCATCGCCCCGCCGCGATATTACTTGGCTTTTTCTTAGCATTATTTCTATTGTTTTTTCTTTTTACTTGGCTCTTAGGGTTATAGGTACTGTGATGTTAAATAAATAGCCAAATTTTTGAAATTCGTCTTCTAGTGATTACCCACTAAATACCAACTTACAAACAAACAAACAAATTTTACCTGTGTATAATATCAATATTTACTACAATTACTTCACACAAATGTCATTCAAACAAACAACAAAGAAGTTACGACACAAAATTAACATTACAATTAAATCAATTATTATGATTGACAGTCAACATTGCATTATGATAATAAATAACCTAGAATGCTGACCTAGCTCACAACACTTCCTCAGTTTACTTGGCTGCTTTATATAATTCCTACGTTCAATTGACTCGCTTGTAATTTAATAATTCAATGTATTACGAAAGCAGTGACAACCGCAATCGCTATCACGTTGCGTTACGCAGTTGTAAATGCGAAATAACTTGATTGTGACTCAGTTAAATAACGATATCGTATCTAACAAAGCTTATCGTTACAGCTATTGAGATCATGAACAAAAATATACCTATTACTAAATAAAATAACGAAAAAATAGGTCACAACAAAAAATATATATGAAAACAAGAAAATATTCAAAGGATATCCACACTAATCCGTCTTGATAAATGTGAGCCCTCCGTTATCCCTCGAACGCGTGTTCCGTCTCACTGATCACGTTCTATGTGTGCGCACGCCGAACCAGCACACATGCACACTTTAATGCATTTCACACTCACACACACTCACCTTCCGTGTTGGCACGCACGTCGCTTACAGTAAGCATGTTTGCGTGACCCGACATTGGTATTTTGATTGGTCATGCATTTCACGTGTTACGGCTTGCGGGTATAGACTGCGCCCGGGCAATAAACGCGGTAATTTACAGTGTAGCTTGCCCGTACCTAAGGAGGCTGTATTTTAAGAGAGATAAGAGCAATGTATTGATGTGATACAGGGGTCCTAGGGCTATTTGTTGTATGTTGTAGGTATTTTCAACGTGTTATTGCTTTGTTGGGAGACGAATTAGAAAAACGAACATGTCAAAGCAAGAAAGATTGTAGGAAATTTATTTATTAGGCACAGTCTATGTGAACGCTCATACCTTTTGCGGACATAGTTTGAGAATGCACTGGGAATCAAATCATAAACAAAGTAGAAGCACAAAATGAAAGGTGTTGTTAGAAGAACTGTCAATATCTTATAGACTTTTCATACGTACCTTACTTATGAAAAGTGTGTACAGAACAAAAATCTATGCGGGTATCCAAAAAGTACTTAGAAGTTGCATCGGAATAAAAATCACTATTTCTTCCCGTGGGTGTCGTAAAGGCGACTAAGGGACTTACTAGAAAATGGGCAGCAGCGTTCTCTATGCATTTTACCAACATACTGCGATCGCCAATCCGCCTGCCAAGCGTGGCGATTATGGCAAAACCTCCCAAATTGGGGGGGGGGGGGGGGGGGGGCTATGTCCAGTAGTGGACGTCTTACGGCTGAAATGATGATGATGAAAAATCACTAAAATGTGTCATAATCTAGAACCAATTATATTTCAATACCAAAGAGATAAGAAGATAGCAGAGACCCAGAAAGAGCCAGCAGCTTCATCCCCATATAGGTATAACCAAAGATTTAAAGACAAAAGAGCTAGTTGCCTTGAATCATTAGAATATCACCCTATGTTGGCAATAAGCAAGTAAGCACGGGTTCTTACGGGGGTCGTGCGGTCCATGGCCCTCTACGGGGCACCGGTGTGGGCGCCCTCATTGAGGCTGCGCCCAGCGCGCCGGTTGAGTGCGGCCCAGAGGGTCATGGCCATCCGGCTAATCCGAGGATACCGCACGATCTCGTGCGAGGCGGCGAGCCTCCTTGCCGGAGTGCCGCCATGGGATCTGGAGGCAAAGCTCCTCGCGCACATGTGGGAGTGGCGCGAGGAGGCGAAACGCCGGGGTGAAACTCCGCTGCCGCAACAAATCGCGGCTCGGCGGACAGAGCTCCGGTGTGATCTCATGGCGACATGGCGGGTACGATTGTCGCAACCCAGTGCTGGGCACGCCACAATTGCGGCGGTAAGTCCCCTCTTTGAGGAGTGGATAGAGAGGCGCCACGGCGTCCTCACCTTCCGCCTGACGCAGGTTCTCACCGGGCATGGGTGCTTCGGTGGGTTCCTGTTCAGGATAAAGCGGGAGGATACGTCCGGGTGTTTCCATTGCGAGGATCGTCTGGAGGACACGGTGGAGCATACGGTGGAGGTGTGCCCAGCCTGGGCGGGGCACCGCCGTGTCCTCGTGGAGGCGATCGGCGGCGGCGACCTCTCGCGTCCGGCCCTGGTGCGAGCCATGGTACGGAGCGAGAGGGAATGGGAAGCCGTCACCTCCTTCTGCGAAGCAGTAATGCTCGCGAAGGAGGAGGCGGGGCGCGTGAGGGAGTGGCAGTCTCTGCGCCCTCACGTCCCTAGCCGCCGCAGGAGGAGACGCCCCGGGCGTCGGGAGTCGATTGCGGACTCCCGGCCACCGTAGGCGCGAGCTTGCGGGTGGCGAGCAATGGGTAGCTCGCCGCCCGGTAAGGACCAAGCTCGGGTCGACGGCGCGCAGTGTTCCACGCGCGCCTCAAAGAGATGTCAGCAGCAGTGTAGGGGTCTACTAGGACCGATGCCTGCCAGGGTCGCGTGATTGTTCGAAAGAGATACCGTGACCCTGGCACATGGGCAACTGATGGAACACGGGTGGGTTTTAGTCAGTAAAAGTCTGACACGCCCTCCCGCTCCGCCCAGAGCGGGAGAAGTCATTTGATGATTTCCCATCCTGAAAAAAAAAAAAAAAGCACGGGTTCTTTTCGCGGAGAAATTTTAATACAATATCCAATGAAATCTTCAGTAAAAGAGCACCTTTGTCATTATCTATTAGGTAAGATAAGCTAGTACGCCAGTCCTATTGTCAGTCTAACCGGATGCAGCTGTAAAAAAAACCGGATGTAGCTGAATTCCAGTATTTTACACGGAGCTACTGTCCCAGTTACTAAGTAATGCGATACACCTATTTCTTTTTTTTTTTTTTTTTTTTCAGGCTGGGAAATCATCAAATGACTTCTCCCGCTCTGGGCGGAGCGGGAGGGCGTGTCAGACTTTTACTGACTAAAACCCACCCGTGTTCCATCAGTTGCCCATGTGCCAGGGTCACGGTATCTCTTTCGAACAATCACGCGACCCCGGCAGGGTGCGATACGCCTTTTTTTTTTTTTTTTTTTGGATGGGAAATCATCAAATGACTTCTCCCGCTTTGGGCGGAGCGGGAGGGCATGTCAGACTTTTACTGACTAAAACCCACCCGTGTTCCTTCAATTGCCCATGTGCCAGGGTCACGGTATCTCTTTCGAACAATCACGCGACCCCGGCAGGCATCGGTCCTAGCAGACCCCTTCACTTTTGCTGACATCTCTTTGAGGCGCGCGTGGAACACTACGCGCCGTCGACCCGAGCTTGGTCCTTACCGGGCGGCGAGCTACCCGTTGCTCGCCACCCGCAAGCTCGCGCCTACGGTGGCCGGGAGTCCGCAATCGGTGCGATACCCCTTGGACGAGACTGGTATTCAGACTTTTGACTGTCAAAGATCCACCAATGACACCAGGGACCAACGGCTTAACGTGCTTTCTGAGGCACGGAAGGGTCCTGATATGTAAAGATGCTCACCCATCTACGAACCAACCGCAGCAAGTGTAGCTTAACCTGATCGATCCGTACGGCTGTTATTACTTAGCCACAAGCCCCTCAAATATATGCCTACCTGATTGTTACATACACTTTAAAAAATGCAGAAGTTATTTTGTATTTGTTCGTCCACATACGCTTGTCGTTTGGGGAGAAACCGTTCCTGCTGGCAATTAAAGTAACTTAAGTGTGTATTTACTTATGCATTTAGTAGTACTCGTTAACTCTTTCATTCCTTATGGATTTCTTCTCATTGACCTTCTCTGAATGCCAGTATATATTCCATATTGAATCTTCTCCGTTCTGAATAGGTTTTATATCCAAATCTACGTCTAGGTAATATTGAAAATATTCGTATGTCCCTTTTAGCGGCACATGTGCCCTGAACATAAATATAAAAAAAACTAATTTGTACCTACCATATCCGACAGAAATACCTTTGTCTGTCCCTTTCATAGCCACACGGTTTTACTCGCATAATCACATAACTGAAATTGCAACACGGCACCTGTGAATTTCGGTGCATAATTTCTTGTGTGATTGATAAACTGTATAGAGAGACGACGACGTGGAAGGCGATTTCGATTTTAAGTTCATATATGGTAAATACTGGAGTGGCTCGTGGCTAAGTAATAACAGCCGTACGGGTCGATATATCAGGTTAGAAGTACACTTGCTGAGGTTGGTCCGTGGATGTGTGATATTTTTTAAAAGAAAGAAAGAAAATACGTTTATTTGCGGCAAACATGAGGCACAGTAAGACTAGAAACATACACAAATAAAAAAATAAGATGTGGGAAAATATGCGTCATATCCACGCCAAACGGCCATCGCTCAGCATAATGCTGTGACCCTATGCGAGACAGAGCCCCAGCGCTGGTTTTCAGTGACAGCCGGCGCTGACGTAATGACGTCGATCGGTGCAGCAAACAATCAGTACAATAAATACTAAAAACACTTTCGTTAGATTTAATGAAAATATAAAATTTAAAAAAATAAACCTAATCATAAGTACTAAGCTGTTGACCCGTAACGGCTGTCAAAGATCTGCGAATGATAAATTCGCAGATCTTTGACAGCCGTTACGGGTCGTCAAAAGTCGAAAAATCTGACAACCATAGGGGTATGGTATTACTCAGTAACTAGTTTGTGGAGGTCGCTTAGGCAGTCTGTAAAATACTAGGTTTCAGCTGCATCATGTTTGACTGGAAACCAACCCTAAGATAATTATGGTAAATACTAATACATAATCCTCGTGAATAGATATTGTCAAGCAATGTTCACGAACGCAATTCTAATCACGGACCGCTTCATGTGACATAATTTTCTTTAAGCGTGATTATCCTATTCATTATTTCAGCACGTGAAAACTTTTCAAGATTTTCAAGATCTCCATATTGATTCCAGCTTATTATTTTTTTTATGTTGACAAAGCAATGGACTCTATTTCAATTTCAGGAATGTAAGCGGCAATCTACGTTTGTCTGCGAATTTTCTCGCCGTTACTTTTTTACATCAAATAACGACAAATCGACCGGTAGGCAGTCGATTTATGTAAAATACTGGTATTCTGCTGCATCCGACTGCAAGCTGACCTCATAGTTGGGAAAATGCAGATGATGATAAGCTCTACTGCCTTTTCAGGTGCGCAAAGCACTATAAGATATTTTCTTTAATTGACCATTGTCTCATACCCATACATATTCAAATGTATTCTTGAAAGTCTGTAATGTTATTTTAATTAGGTAATATTGTCCAGTTAATCTCCACAGCAGGATAATTGCGTAACACGCAATCAATTTAATTTTGACTATTCAACAACATTTACTGCGCTATTAACATTGTCGAGCAGATATATTTTTCAAAGATAGGAAGCTATGGATGGTGAATTTCTTTAAAAATCCGTCGGATTGCTGTACCCAAATACATCGGTAGTGCTTCGCTTATAATCACCATTATTCTAATAGCCGATTATAAACCGCGGATTTGAAGTATGTTTTCTCAACTACTTGTTTTTTGTTGAAAATGTCATACTTTAGTTCCTCGAATCACAATAGCTTTAAATAACATCATCACACAAGTGGCCGCGATTACATATAACTTGATTATAAACCTTAACACTCAAACATTAAGTTTATTATGGTTACTTCTATGATTGACAATAAACGGTTTTAAAATAAGAACAAAAATCTTTATGAAAAAATATAGAATATAATTTCTAAGCAATCGAGATTTCCGATGGGCAAATAATGTAGTGCTCTTATTTTAAAATAAGAATATTTTTTAAAATAAGAGCACAAAGACTGAGGGTTCTATTCCCACCCAGGACAAATCCTTGTGTGATGAGCACAATCATTTGTTCTGTGTCTGGGTGTAATTTATCTATATTATAGATAAATTACACCCATGTATTTAGAAATATATGTATTTAAAAATATATAAGTATATTTATCAGTTGTCTGGTTACCATAGTACAGGCTTTGCCTAGTTTGGAATCAGATAACGGTGTGTTGGTTTTCCTAAGATATTTATTTTTTATTATTTATTAAAGATATAACAGTAATCAGAATTCAATACAGTGCTCACCAGACGCCAAATTCTGAAAAACAAAAAGAAATAAGTTGACGAACGATGTGAAGTGACGTTTCATTAAATGGGCCTTGAAAATCATCGTTAGGTATCTCCAATATTTTAGATGACCATTTAGGTTGGATGACCCCATTCTAACTGATTATTTTTCTACCTGTTACTTAGTTTTAGCTAAATAATTACTGGTTATGCTGAATCCTGAAGAGTCGTAAGTCATAATAATATTAAAATAACGCACCTACCTATAAGCAATAGGCAGGTGAGTAATTTTAACATTATTTTGACTACCGTACCGTACCATCATTTAAATATTATTTAGCCCTACGATTCAACAGGAATTTCGGATATGGCATGGCCAGGGCAGGGCTAAGAATTCTTAACCTTACCGGTTCCAATGTTAAAGTAGGTCCTGTTCAATAAAACAAAGGTTTCCATACGTAAGTACCCTCAACAACCATATATAGTTTTATAGTCTAGCCATGATTAATGTTCTATACTTGTCGTGTAACAATTACACTCCGAATATGGCTGGTTTACAAACCACAGACCTTGTTGCCATATATAGAAACCACAGTAAACTATTTAAGGCGTTTGCGTAGGTATAGGTACCTACTTTTTGTCTAAACCAGACACTTTTATTTTTGAGAAACAAAACACCCTCTATAATGATTTCGCCCCATTTTAACCCGCTTAGGGTTGCCAACTTTCTGTTTACAAAAATGTTTGTAGTGAAAAAATTAAGAAGAATTTATTTAAGTGAGTATACGAAGCAGTGTGTTTTATAATGTTTTTGATAACATATTTTTTAGAGTTTATTCGTTGGCTCCATTTTTAAATGCGTTTTCGTATTCTTCGTGTAAATAAAAATGGAAATTAAATATTTGTGTAAATGTTATTTGTAAAAACATATAAGTATAATAGGGAGGTTTACGGGAGGTTGACAACTACATTTTTCTATTTTTGATTGGTGCTTGCCTTAATTTTATCCTATAGTAGGTAAAAGTAGGTATTAATAGGAAAACCAAGATTAGTACCATTTTTTACATTACGCTTGGCAACCGTAATCCTCACGAACACATACACAAATGTCAAGCCATTGTTTTCCAAATCAGCTTCAGCGCTTGACTACGCCGCAGCGTTTAGCATCGTAAAATCGCTTCAGCGCTACATTGCTTGAAATTCAAATAACAAGTGTGCGTAAACAGTTTCTAAACATATTAAAGCTGCTACAGCGCTGTAATCAAATGAGCGTTTAGTAGAGTTAAAATTTGAAAGCGCTTCATTCGCTTGCAGGGTTTGGTGGAGGATCGATATAGCGGTCGTGCGATGTTGCCGTACTGCCTACCCTGTCCCCTTGTAGCTGGGTCTTTGTACTTTCGGACGAAGGGCGGACTAAACTTGGAGTGCTCGAGTATTTTTGGAGGAAAATTTTAAACATTTTACACGATGTTTTGAAAATTTTCCTTTTGATTTGATGAAAAGTATTCTTTAAGATATTTTTTTTATATTATCTTCAAAGAAAAATGTAAAACCCTCAATGTTATTCACGGAAAAGTATTTTCGATGATTGACGGATTAAATTGAGTGAATGGCAGATTAAATTGATGTTGTGCTTTTATTTGGAATGATTAGAAGCGACAAGCTCCGCTAACTGAAACTGCCTTTTTAGGGTTCCGTTGCCAAATGGCAAAAAACGGAACCCTTATAGATTCGTCATGTCTGTCTGTCTGTCTCTCTGTCTGTCTGTCTGTCTCTCTGTCTGTCGGTCTGTCTGTCTGTCTGTCTGTCTGTCTGTCTGTCTGTCTGCCCGTTCGTATGTCACAGCCACTTTTCTCCCAAACCATATGCTATACTGTTGAGCTATGCTGTTGAAACTTAATAGGTATATGTATTCTGTGAACTGCATTAAGATTTTTACACTAAAATAGAAAAAAAACAATAAATTTTGGAGTTCCCCATACTTAGAACTGAAACTCAAAAAATTTTTTTTCATCATACCCATACGGTATCTATGAATAGGTCTTCAAAAATGGTATTGAGTTTTCTAATATCATTTTTTCTAAACTGAATAGTTTGCGCGAGAGACACTTCCAAAGTGATAAAATGTGTCCCCCCCCGTAACTTCTAAAATAAGAGAATGATAAATCTAAAAAAAATATATGATGTACATTACCATGTAAACTTTCACCGAAAATTGGTTTGAACGAGATCTAGTAAGTAGTTAAAAAAATAAAAAAACACTTAATTTCATAAACATAAACCTTATGCATAAACCGAGAATACCTACAGGTTTGTACGGAACCCTCGGTGCGCGAGTCCGACTCGCACTTGGCCGGTTTTTTTATGATTTGTCATTAAAAATTACGTTCTTTAAAACTGACTACCTTCTACCCACGGCTTCAACTTCGTTAAATTTCGGCCCCAACCCACCGCATCGGATCCCTCCTATCACATCACCTGCCCGCGCCATTACTTCGTTTTAGCTAAGCGTTGTTACTGACTGTTTTCCTTTTTTCTGGCTCCTAAGGGTCAGGAATTCAGCTATTAAGTGCAAAAAGATCTCCGTATACAAACCAACGAAAATCGCTCGCTGCCGGTGCTATTAAGGTGTCTTCACACAGAGGGCGGGGCGCGGCGCGACGCGACTACGACGCGACGGACGCTGAGTAGTTGTAAATGTAATGTACTAGATATTACGGACGCCTTCACACAGAACGTCGCGCGATGCCGCCGGCGTCGCACCGAGCGCTCTGTATGAAGTCGTTCGTAATATCTAGTACATTACAAGTTTACAACTACTCGAGCGTGGCGTCCCCGTCCAGTCGCGCCGCGCCCCGCCCGCTGTGTAAACAGACCTTTCTAGTTTTTTCATTCTACTCGGCTCCTAAGTGCCGTAGCGTGATATTACATCCTTTAACCTTCCTCAAGAATTGTGCTATCGAATGCAAAAAGATTTTTTCAAATCCGACGAGTAGTTTTTGAGTTTGTTCGTAAAAAACTCAAAAACTTACAAACTTTACCTTTTTCTAATAAGTCTAAGTATCGGTAGATAATAATAATAATTGCTTTATTATCAGGCAACGAAGGCCCATCGATAAAATACACAAAATATTCTTACATAATAATAAACTAATACATAACAAAAAATATCTCTTGAAACTTGTATTAATAATAAAATCTTAAACTATGTTAGTAGCACTTCACTTAACTAGCTTGTTCGTGAGCTGTCCTGTGGCACTTGTCCGCGGAAGCGACGGAACACCACGTCCTATAGCCAAAAGTCTTTGTCCAAGACGGGCAGATAGCAATTCGGTACACGCACCACAAACGTCTTGAATTATAGATAGAAAAGGATAGATTAATTGCTTAAAGTCATCCTTTTTGGGTTGTAATGCTTTAGCTAGTTATAACAGACAGGATTAGCATGTAGGTAAATTGACAACCAGAATTCATAGAAAATGTTACGTCCGTAGCTACGGCTCCGACTGCTGATTATTTTATTTTCATACCTGCATTTTTATAAACTGCACTTTACGCAGCCTTTCTTTATTTTCATTCCGTCGTGATCTCAACAATAATCTCTAAAATAAATAAAGCAGGCCCACCATTACGCGAGACATGCAAAAATTTAAAACGGTGTTATTAGCACTTGGTGTTGCTGCACTTAAAAAATAAATTGTTGTTCTGGAGATGTTATTGTGCAGTCACGATCGCTTGTTGTTGGCTTTTAGAGGCAAATATTAACTGAACTGCTTTTCCTTCTATAAAGTATTATAATCGATGGTATTTACATTATGTGTTAACTAAATGACTGTTACTTAAATGACACAATTTTCTCACTCAAGTTTCCTTTAAATAAGTTTAAAAAATCTTGAAAACTTACTTCTTCATTGAAATGAAATAAAATGGAACGTTTAATAATCTTGTAAGATACTTTTACATGTAAATATTTTTAAAACTAGAAAGTAGGTACTTGTTTTTTTTTAACTTTATTCTAAATTCGAATAAGAACATCTTGAATTATATGATCCACACGAATAATTAACCGCTATCTGTCGAAAGCTTTAGGAGTAACGCTGGCGGAACGCATTCGGAAATAGTGATAAAAGAGTTTGAAATAAGAATTTGGAAAACAACGGCACGTGTAGAGAGCATTATAAACTCTTTTAACCAAGTAAATAGCAGTAGCATCTATAATTTCCCAATTTTTCTCTATTTCAGACATGCTGGAAATGAGATTTCACCAACGCCAAAAGCGGCAATTGGGTCTGTCTCCAAAACTATAAAGATAATTTTTAAGGGCATTTGAGTTAATTAATTAAATCGACAAGATCATTCACCATCATCATTATTTAAGTATTTAATACTCTTCTCCAATGAAGCTACGGTTTCCTAGAATAGCGGTAACTGCCTTAGAACGGCCGCATTGACGGCCATCTTGAAAATGCCCAAGCTGGTTTTGACTTTCATCATCATCATCACCATCATCATTTCAGCTGAAAGACGTCCACTGCTGGACATTGCCGTCCCAAAATTTGGGAGAGTTTGCCATAATCGCCACGCTTGGCAGGCGGATTGGTGATCGCAGTATGGTGGTAAAATGCATAGAGAACGCTGCTGCCCATTCTCTAGTCCCTTAGTCGCCTCTTACGGCACAAACGGGAAGCAAGCCCGTGAATACTTTGTTAAAAAACGTTTTTTTTTTTGAAAAAAGAACAACTTTCTTTTATAGCGGTTAAATAATATCACTGAAACGTTGCTAACGTTTCAGTGATATTATTTAACCGCTACCGTTTTTGTTTGAATCCGTAATTTAGGTGAAGGTGCTCCGTAATTTAGGTGAAGGTGCTCTAAGGTAGCAAAATTCAATCATAACACAGGCCTTTTCTTTTTTGGATAGGAAATCACTAAATGATGTCTCACGCTCTAGGGTGAGGCGGAAGGGCGTGTCAGACTTTTACTGACTAAAACTCGCCCGTGATCCTGCAGTTGGCCATATGCCAGGGCTGCGGTTACTCTATCGAACAAATCTTGCGACCTTGGCAGATGAACACAGTCCTTTAAGTTAATTTAATCCCACTGAATGACTTTTCATGAAATAATCTTTCGGTTGTATTAATTATGTGTGTGGTACCGTGTGGTGCCGGACGTAAAGAATAACACCACCCCATTTCTTCCCGTGGGTGTCGTAAAAGGCGACTAAGGGACTTACTAGAGAATGAGCAGCAGCGTTCTCTATGCATTTTGCCACCATACTGCGATCGCCAACCCGCCTGCCAAGCGTGGTGATTATGGCAAAGCCCCCCAAATTAGGGGAGGCCTAAGTCCAGCAGTGGACGTCTTACGGCTGAAATGATGATGATGATGATGATGATTAATTATGTGAACCTAAATCATCAAACCACCCCGGTTTGATAATTTTTATCATTATAATTCTGTACTCATACCTACGTGTCACGGAGTCGAATGATTTTTACATAGTATAGGTAAAATAAATTCGCTTGCCGCGTCTGTACGCTTAGGTGTTTTAAACTACGCAATGGATTTTAATGCGGTTTTCATCAATAGATAGAGTGATTCAAGAGGAAGGTTTATTTGTATAATATGCGGGTGAAGCCGCTGCCAAAAACTAGCAACATACAGCCTGACTCCGATCTACAAATTATAAAGAACATACGAAAAATTGAATTTGGCAAGCGACCCTAGCGATTCCCCCTTAAGTTACTAGTAACTTAATTCCTTTCTGTAGATAGCGTGATAAGGTAAAGAAACTATTTCAGTTCAAGGGAAGTCATTTATTTATTTAATATGAAGCCGCTTAAGTCATGAACCTTCAATACCGTTATAATAAAAATTAAGTAAAAAAGAATTATTTCATGAAAAAGTCTAATAATTTCAAACAAATTGAAAACTAAATCGTCAACAAAACAGAGATCCGTAGATAAATTAAATTCCTAGTAAAAGGCGTTTTTAACCGTTTTGTATGTATACTAGCTTCTGCCCGCGACACGTCCGCGTCTTTTTGCTCCCCTGACCTTTCCCATCGCATCGAATTGCCTGCCAGTTTTCGTTCATTTTTCGTTGCTGCTCCGCTCCTTTTGATTGTATCGTAATGTTGTAGAGCCTATAGCCTTCCTCAATAAATAGGCTACCCAACACATAAATAATTTTTCAATTCGGATCAGTTGTTCCTGAGATTACCGCGTTCAACCAAACAAATTCTTCAGCTTTATAATATTATTAGTATATTAGTATTAGTATAGATTTTTTTATGTGCTCTGTATTTTCGTTTTTGACACCGAATTGTGTAATTAAAGTTATTTTTCACTTAATATTGTATTTCTTGGTAGTCGGATGACTGTCAATTATCATATTATATTAATATCCAAGTGGATAATTGACAGTCATAACGAGTTGTCAGAAGCCCGTAAATCTGACAACCAGTCTTACCAAGGGATATCGTATTACCGAGTTACTGGGTTGTGGAGGTCAAGTAGCCAGTCGCCTCATTAAAATACTAGTGGTCAGCTGCGATTGGTAGACTGAAAGCCAACTCCAAAATACTTGAGAAAACGCTATCGACAATTAAGAATTTGTATAAGTATAAGCCGTTGGTCCCGGCTGTCATAAGTATGACAGCCGGGACCAACGGCTTATACTTATAACGTGCTTTCCGAGGCGCGCACAGACACATCTTTACAGACATTTGGTATGTACATTTGGTATGTACATTTGGTATGTACCACGCAAGCGTAGTACTACCCGCTTGCTGTGTAGTTACCTAAACAACATTGACAGATAGTTAAAAACATCATGTACATACACAAAGTAAAATTAAATACGTAATATTGAAGTTTCATTCACAATTCAAAACCTACCGAAGTAAGGTTAGTAAAATCTATATGGGCACAGCGTGTACTGGCTCTATAAAATAGAAAAAATCACTTGAATGGGCTTAGTAGGTAATTACGGAGAAATCCATGAAAAACTCTCTTTTTTTGTTAAATACATACGAACGAAGATAGAACCTGCTCCTTTTTTCAGGTCTATTTAAATTAAATAAGATAAATTAAAAGAGTGTTTTTTTTCCAAGAAACCAGTCTTACGTTATTTCAGACAAATTGAATAAAATCGCTAACAAAAGAGAAATAAGTAGATAAATTCAATTTCAATGAATTCATTGTGAAAGACTTTTTTTTCATAATTTACTCCGAAGCTAACAATAGTGGTTCTATGAACCAACTCAATTATGTCGAACGTTTTTCGCGCACGAATCTAAAATTAGATTAACGGGTTTCGATAATAGGATGAAGTTATGTTTAGACTAAACACGTAACTTCTAGGTAGACTTTAACATTAGAGCGGTACTGTAGAGGTATTGTCTGGCTTCGCAAATATGCTAAGTATCATCATCATCATCATTTCAGCGAAAAGGGGTCCACTGCTGGTCATAAGCCACCCCAGTTTTGGGGGGATTGCCATAATCGCCACGCTTGGCAGGCGGGTAAGCGATCGCAGTATGGTGGTAAAATGCATAGAGAACGCTGCTGCCCATTCTCTAGTAGGTCCCGTAGTTGCCTTTTACGACACCCACGGAAAGAATTGGGATGGTGTTATTCTGTACGTCCGGTACCACACGGACGATTCTCTCATAAATATTCAGAGTGCTAAATATAGTAAAAGAATCCATACTAATATTATAAATGGGAAAGTGTGTGTGTCTGTTTGTCCGTCTTTCACGGCAAAACGGAGCGACGAATTGACGTGATTTTTTGAGTGGAGATAGTTGAAGGGATAGAGAGTGACATAGGCTACTCTTTGTCTCTTTCTAACCCCCCACTTCCCTAAAATGAGGGGTGGAACGCGCTAATCTCAGGAACGTCTAATTCGAATTGAAAAATTATTTTTGAGCCGTGTGGCCTATTTATTAAGGAAGGCTATAGGCTATATAGCATCACGCTATGATCAAAAGAAGCGGAGCAGCAACAAAAAAATGGACGAAAACTGGCAGGCTGCGATGCGACGTGAAGGGTCAGGGGAGCAAATATTTGACGCGGACGAAGTCGCGGGCAAAAGCTAGTAAATGAATAAACTAAGTTGATGACACGTATACATAATGAGATAGAGAACATGTAGAGCAGTGATGGCCGGTACCGGCCGCGACTTACGATTTGTAGGTCTAGGTTCGAACCTAAGCGGTTTATTTTGTGTAAATTATTTCATCACCACTGCTCTCAAAATATCGTGAGGAAACCGCCACGTCTTAGAACCAAGATTTCGAAGACAACTGACATCTACCAACCTGCACTGGCCCCGCGTTCTAGATTACGGCCCGCTCCCTCTCACGGAGAAGAAGTCTGTGTCCCAGCAATGGGAACAATATATGCTGATTACGATGATGATGATGATTATAATGAGATAAACTCCATTTCATATTTAAAATATTTGAAAAGAATTGCGCTAGGACAGCTGACAGAGCGGGTTCTAAAAATAATTACGGAAATTTAAAATACGCCTTTCATTTCGCGGTGTAAGAGTCAGATGAACGTATCTAGGATTTCTCAATTTTACAGGAGAGCTAAAATTATGCGCAAATTCACCTCTTGTAGTTTTTTCTATAAGAGCTAATACATTTGACTGAAGAAAATGATCTCTTATAAAGCTGGCTTACACCGCGATTTGATAAGCCCGGTAGTGTGAAAGACCTGAAATTTATTTAATTCCTAGGCACATATTTTATTTACTGCGATTTTAATAATAGATAAGCTGAAAAGCTTTATCTTAAGCCACTGAATATATTCACGACACGAGCGCTAAGCATGAATTTTAAAGTCTTACTCTGAATGCGTAACGACGGATAGCTTAAACCAAGTTCCCGATACCTACTGGTAGAAACGAATTTTATACCAATCTCCAGCATAAAACTTTAAAGAAGGTACCCTCAATGAGGATTTTTAAAGAGCGAGTTACCCATATATTACTGCTTTTTTCTTTCAACAGTGTGAACCCTTCCCGAACTGGAGATTAATTTGCCAATTACGCTTTAAACCTTAAAATGGTTACTGGGGTACCTATTCCTCTACATAAACAAAAATATATCCCTACTACGAACATCCAAAAAACAAAAATACAGATCTTTTTTATTTATTTTTTTTGGTGGGAAATCATGAAATGACGTCTCCCGCTCTGGGTGGAGCGGTAGGGCGTGTCGGATTTTTACTGACTAAAACCCACCCATGTTCTTTCAGTTGCCTATGCCAGGACCACGGTAACTCTTTTGAACAATTCCACGACCCTGACAGGAGGACGGAGGAAAAATACAGACCTGAAAGAATTTTCAGGAACGGCCGTGAATCACTTCAAAAAAATTAAATGTAAGTGGGTAGGTACTGTGGGAATACTAGAGTCCCTTGAGTACCTACCGGGGCCTATTATTAAAACGCTTGCATGCGTGTAATTATAATTTATTTCGTTTATTCCACGCTTATGTCTTTGCAGCTCCTCGCCTGTCTATCAAGTGATTTCTTCCGAAACAAAAAACCTATGCTAAAATATTTGATAGGTTGGTCTAGATATTCTTGACAGTTTGAATGTGATAAAGCCTACGTTGCCTCCCGGTAAAACATAAGGTTACCACTGTTGGACATAGGCCTGCCCCAAATTGGGGGGTTTCCCATAATCGCCACGCTTGGCAGGCGGGTAAGCGATCGCAGTATGGTGGTAAAATGCATAGAGAACGCTGCTGCCCATTCTCTAGTAGGTCCCGTAGTCGCCTCTTACGACACCCACGGAAAGAATTGGGATGGTGTTATTCTTTACGTCCACCACACATTAATTAGAATAATTAAATAATCATAATAAATGTTTTCTAGTAGTACAAAAGAGCTATAATTTAATTAACTACAAACAAGAACAAAATAATTATCAATTAACCTGGCCTTTAAAGAAAGCCTTTATATCGGGACTTGATACCATTTGTGAATAATTCTCTCGTTATTTTGACATTCATTTATTTTTCACGAATACTTGTCCAAATAAAAATAAAATACGTCCATCAAAACTGCAGATAAACAGCTCCGCAGCTGTCGAATTCTATATCTTTCCTTGTCCAACACATTGTTTTAGACAGAGATGCTGCCATTCGCCTGTTTCCGGCCGGGAGCCGAAGAAACCCGAAGAGACCGCGGGAAACAAGTTGGTCTGTTTTAGTACTTCTTATTTTAAATTCTGTTTTTAGAGATAAGTTTACGATGTACCCGCATAATAAGTTGGTAATAATGCAACAGTGGAAAAAGAAATAAAAATTATGGAAAATGTTATTGCAGTGAACGAAGAGTGGGAACATATTTAGTTGCCACGTTTAATAGTATTTATTGTAGGACTCGTAGCTAAGTATTAACAGCCGCACGATTCGATCGATTAGGTTAAACTACGCTTGCCGCGGATGGTCCGTGGATGGGTGAGCATCTTTATATACCAACACTAAAGCTAGGGTTTAGCTGTTGTTCCCAGCTGTCATACAGAACGTCAGTAGCCCGACCATCAACAGTCTTCCACCAAGGGGTACTGCAGCGCTGGGCACGCCACAATTGCGGCGGTAAGTCCCCTTTTTGAGGAGTGGATAGATAGGCGTCACGGCGTCCTCACCTTCCGCCTGACGCAGGTCCTCACCGGGCATGGGTGCTTCGGTGGGTTCCTGTTCAGAATAAAGCGGGAGGATACGTCCGGGTGTTTCCATTGTGAGGATCGTCTAGAGGACACGGTGGAGCATACGGTGGAAGTTTGCCCTGCCTGGGCGGAGCACCGCCGTGTCCTCGTGGAGGCGATCGGCGGCGGCGACCTCTCGCGTCCGGCCCTGGTGCGAGCCATGGTGCGGAGCGAGAGGGAATGGGAAGCCGTCACCTCCTTCTGCGAAGCAGTAATGCTCGCGAAGGAGGAGGCGGGGCGCGTGAGGGAGTGGCAGTCTGTGCGCCCTCACGTCCCTAGCCGCCGCAGGAGGAGACGCCCCGGGCGTCGGGAGTCCATAGCGGAGTCCCGGCCACCGTAGGCGCGAGCTTGCGGGTGGCGAGCAATGGGTAGCTCGCCGCCCAGTAAGGATCAAGCTCGGGTCGACGGCGCGTAGTGTTCCACGCGCGCCTCAAAGAGATGTCAGCAAAACTGAAGCGGTCTGCTAGGACTGATGCCTGCCGGGGTCGTGTGATTGTTCGAAAGAGATAACGTGACCCTGGCACATGGGCAACTGAACGAACACGGGTGGGTTTTAGTCAGTAAAAGACTGACATGCCCTCCCGCTCCGCCCAGAGCGGGAGAAGTCATATGAAGATTTCCCATCCAAAAAAAAAAGGGGGTACTGCATCACCCAGCAACTGGGTTGTGGAAGCTTCATGTAAAACCCTGGTATTCAGCTGCATCCGAGTAGAGTTGAAGCGGACTCCATCATGGTTGGTAGTTTATGTTCTAACGGTTTAATATTCAGGCTACAATTCATTTTATACTCTACTAGCTTCTGCCCGTGACTTCGTCCGCGTTAAATTTCTTGTTCCCCCGAACCTTCCCGTCGCGTCGAATCGCCTACCCGTGCGATTTTCCCCGTTTTTTGCAACATTTTTCATTACTGCTCCGCTCCTTTTAATTGTAGCGTGATGTTATATAGCCTATAGCCTTTCTCGATAAATAGGCTACTCAACACAAAAATAATTTTTCAATTCGGACCAGTCGTTCCTGAGATTAGCGCGTTCAATCAAACAAACATACAAACAAACAAACAAACTCTTCAGCTTTATAATATTAGTATAAAAGTATATAGATTGAAGAAGGTGAAGTTGTTAATTTATAATATTACTAGCTGACCGTACAAACATTATCGTGTTTACTAGAACACGAAAGCAGCGCCACCTACCGGGTCCAATAGTGAATCTAAACCATCCAGGGTGCCACCCAAACCCAGACAAAAAAATTCATTCAAATCGGTTCAGCCGTTTAGGAGGAGTACAGTGACATACACACGTACAGTAGAATTATATATCCACACTTATCCACATCCACACTAATATTATAAATGCAAAAGTAACTCTGTCGGTCTGTGTGTCTGTCTCGCTTTCCTGCTAAAAATACTGAACCGATTCAAATGAAATTTGGTACACAGATAGATAGATACTTTTCATCCCGGTAGTACGTTCCCGCGGTATATTTTCCGACCTCCACGCGGGCGAAGACGCTGGCAAAAACTAGTATAAAGATAAATGCGAAGTAACTCTCTCTGATTGTTTCGCTATCACGACTAAACCACTGAACCGATTTTGATGAAATTTGGTACGGGGTAAGTTTTAACCCCAATGTAGGAACTAGGCTACTTTTTATTCCGCGACTTCGTCTGCGTCCGCGACAATCGACATTTACGCGGACGAAGTCGCGGGCAAAAGCTAGCTAAAACAAGTACGCCTAGGACTAGTCTTAGATATACCGCTAAAAACTGAAAGATTATTATCTAGCCATTTGTCTTGCAGTAAGTTAGGTAACAGTTAAACAATATAAAGCATAAGCACAAACAGCTGATAATGTGCCCACGCCTGGACACAGGTCTCCTCTATGAGAGAGGGAGTGAGCCGTAATACACCACACGGGCCTAGTGTGGGTTGTTAGATGTCACATGTCTTCGAATTGAGAGCAGTGCAGTGGTGATTTAGTGCTAACTGTTGCAACCAACGAGTTGTAGGTCGTGGGTCCGAATCCTGGCACTTTTTACATACATAAGCAGCCTATAATGTTTCAACTGCCTCCTCTCGGTAAGAGGATTGGCTGATCCTGGTGCTGTCTTTGTGTAAATTATTCTATCATCACTGCTCTCGAAACGGTGAAACAAAACATCGTGAGGAAACCGGCATGTCTTCAAACCAAAAATTTGACCAAGTCAAGAATATAACAGATTTAAAAAGCAAAGTAGAAACAAAACGAATCTAATATCATAATTTAACTAAACATCAAACAAGTTTTGCTTCTCAACCTTATAATATCAAATCCTAACACTTAAACTTGATGATTAAAATGCAAATTATTAATCGAACAACTCAATTATCAATGGTATTAAAACCAGTTTTACCTTTTAGGCACTATGAAACATTACGTATTTGTAACTAGCTTGACCGCACGAATTGATCGTTCAGGTTAAGCTTCGCTTGCCGCGGTTGGTCTGTGGATGGGTGACCATCTTAACATACCAAGACCCTTCCGTGCCTCGGAAAGCACGTTAAGCCGTTGATCCCGGCTGTCTTTCGTAATCTTAGACAGTCGTTACGGGTCGTCAGAAGTCCGAAAATCTGACAACCAGTCTTACCAAGCGGTATCGTATTACCCAGTAACTGGATTGTGGAGGTCAGATAAACAGTCCCTCCATGTAAAATACTGGTGCTCAGGCAGATGGTGATGAACTAGTTTCACACACACACTCGCACAGACACATTGCTCACAGAACAGATGGCCGATGGGGCCGGAAGGTTCTGAACAGGCGACCACGTACTGGAAGACGTAGTGTTGGAAGGCCTCCCGCTCGAAGGACCGATGACCTGGTGAAGGCCGCAGGAATCCGTTGGATGCGAGAAGCACAGAATCGGTCGAAGTAGCGGTGCTTGGGGAAGGGAGGCCTATCTTCAGCAGTGGACTTCTTTCGGCTGAAATGATGCTGATGATGAACTAGCTTCACTGCCCGCGTCTTCGTTCGAGTGGAAGTCGTAAGTAGGGATGTTATGGATATGAAATTTCGGATACGGATTCGTTACGGATGTAGGAATGATTATTATACCGGATACGGATACGGATATAAAATTATTTCGGATTATCCGTTAGTTTCGGATAATTTCGGTTACGGATATTAAACTTTTCAGGAATTTCAAAAGTGAAATACAAATAGCTAATAAAATGGTTTTATTTATATGTCACCATTTGGTAGGAATTACAATCAGTCTGTGAGTAATTATTACAGCTATTAAAAATAAAAATGATTATAAATATATATTGAGTGTTATCTAATCTACCTAAAATAAAAATGTAATAACAAATCCGATATTATCCGAAACTTTTATTTCGGATTCGGTTACGGTTACGGATAAATTTTTATTTCGGATATCCGATAGTTTCGGTTACGGTTACGGAGCTCCCTAACATCCCTGGTCATAAGGTATACATTATACTAAAATAAGGGTCACTTTTTTTTCTATTCCCTTTGCCTGAATCACCGGGTCGCATCGCATCATCCGCGCACTTATACTTCGCTCTTCTTATGGTTTTTTTTTGCTTTTAGCTCGGAGCCATAGAGTTTTAGTGTGATGTTAAATAGTTTATAACCTTCCTCAATAATAGGGCTATCAAATGCTAAAAGATTTCTATTAAACCAATTTATAATTCTAGAGATTGTTTGCGTGCAAATAAAAAAATAAACTCTTCAGCTTTACTAAATAAAAATAGATGTCTAAAATTAAATTAGACTACTACAAAGTAATAATGAAGAGCAAGACAAAAGAAACTATGAATGTATTGTAAAGTAAAAGAATTATCATCTTCAGGATTTCAACCGGAAGACGTCCACTGCTGGACATAAGCCTGTCCCAAAGAGGCGGTTTGCTATAATCGTCACCCTTGGCAGGCGAGTTGGCAGTATGATGTTAAGACGCATAGAGATTCTCTAATAAGTCTCTTAGTCGCCTTCTACGACACCCACGGAAAGAAATGGGATGGTGCTATTCTTTACGTCCGACAACACACGGAATAAAAAGTAAAAGAAGTTATGAATGAAAGTAAGTAATAAGCATAAGTGAAAGAATATACATATATGTATAAGCAACAATGGGAGTAGGTATATTACTACATTTTTTTTTAATCCCTCGCCGCGTCAGTCAGTTTGTCTGTCTGAACACGATAAACTCAAAAACTACCTAACGCATTTTCATACGGTTTTCACCGATGAACGGAATGATTCATGAGGTAGGTTTTGACAATTTTTTTTTGAAAATTGGCTGAAATATAACGATGACTGATGAAACTGTCGAAAAAATCAGGCCGACTGAAAGATTTACTGGCGTGCGCCGTGTAAACTAAAAGAGTTACACGAGAACAATGTATTAAGAAATGATTCCTCTTTAAAAAGATCCATTAAACGTAGTAAAAGTATTCCGTGAGATAATGTTCGCCCTACACGTGGGCGACTTCTCGGGCAAAAACGACTACTGAGGAAAAAGATTGATAAACCATTTTATTTCAAAGAAGAAGATTTGTTGTTCTGATACCAAATAAATGAGGGTAAGAGCAAGAGGACGGTGATGGTCATATATACAATAGGTAAGTTTGTACTCAATTATAACATTAAAACATCAATTTGCATTTAGAGTTACTCGTAGATGAAATTTTCACAGCCGGAAAGCGAAGCGGCGGACTCCGTCGTAGCCGGGAGGAGCTGTAGAAAACCAACGACCAGTAGTCTACTTCAGCCCTGGATCAAAAGTGCTAGAAATGACGTGGAGAGGTTTTGCGCAGCAGTGGGATGATGCACACTACAAGTAGTAGCAGTAGAAATTTTGCGGTCATTTTAAAACAATCAGTGACGCACGTTTGAATTTAGAAATCGATATAATTTTTATTCTTCCCATCTTTATCTTTATTTATGTCAATATAATTGTATTATTTATTATAGAGACTGATTAATGGAATCATTATCACAATCAGCCATGCCCATTTGTTCCCACTGCTTCGACACAGGCCTGCTGTCGGTGAGAAGAGCGGTAATAAAGGCACAATTTTAAATAAAAGACGTGACTAGACCAGTAAAAATTAGGAAATCTATTTAGATTGTTTTCTTACTGTCAATGTCAATATAGTAAACTAAATTTAAATATTGAAGCAGTGCTCTCACGGGGACAAATCTCCTCAATAAGCATCGGATAGGATGTAAGTAGATATATTGTTTAATGACTAATACATCGCCCGTAAAAGTCCATCGTAATCAATACCGCCTATTTACAGGTAAGTAATTTATTCATTCGTCTTTTCATTGATGCAATATTATATCGAATAATCAACTTTAATTTGGTGAATATCTAATAATATCTGTCCTGAAATGCATTTCATTCTTCTATGATCCGAAATCTCCAGAAACTTCTCTGTATTTCTTGTCGCATTCCAAACACATCCATTATAATTTCAAATTTTGCTTCAAAGCGAAGAAACATGAAGCAATTATAATTTACTACAAACATGCTGATGCAAAACTAAACAAAAATGCTTACAACCGTTAATCTTCAAGCTAAACGAATCGATTTCAAATCAAATTGAGAAAAATTGCAAACGCAATCTAGCATGAATCCATTTTAATAGAATTGCAATCACTTAGCTGTGACCGAGCACATTTATTTTTTCATTTCTTTAAAGCAAAGACATGATCACATGATGGAACGATAAATTAAGGTGGATGCCCTTAGGAACCCCGCGAAGTTCAAGTTTTCATACGATTTTAGCACTTTACAGGTCAGTGTCAATCTGTTTATTAATTTCAATATGATTAGCGGCTCTAGCACGTAATTGCATTTTGATCCCATTGAATGATTATTTTATGAAAAGACATTCAATGGTATTAAATTAAATTAGAGGGAAAGGCATATTTTTAACGGCCGTGAATAATATTTTAATTAAGATACAACCTGACACTGACCTGCAAATTGCAAAAACGTAACAAAAATTTAATTTCACGGCCCACTTTGGCGGTTCCCCTTAATAAAATACAACAATTTTTTTTTTTTTGATAATTATTATGAGACAGAGCATAAGCATGTAGAACAAACAAATGAATCCAAACAATCGCGGACGCTCTAGCGCGTCTTATCCATCGTGTTTTGTTAGTGGTGTTATTATTAACAGCAGTAAACATTCAGTGGCCGTGGGCAGTAGGTATGTGTAGGTACTTAGTGATGTTTGCTCAGCGACTAGGGACGCCGGCCGAGGGGCCCTGTTGTCAGGGGACCCTCCCACGGCGCGGACCGGCGCCGCATGGCCCCGCTCGGCGGCAACAGCCGCTGCCGCCACGGTCGCAGATACGGGCGCAACCTGCCGCACTGTACGCAGCTTACTAGGCGCCCAGAACAAACGAAGCGGTCTCTCGTACCGAGACTCCTCCAGTCACGTTGACCTCCCTTGCCCCCACATTTACACTACAATTGAATGATGAAAGCGGACGTTGATCGCGCACGTAGAGGTCGTGATTAAATGGGCATTAGTACATAAGCGATTTAACTGTAACTGTGTGCATAACTGAACTTGTATTGTGGTTAAATAGATACTCGGTCTATTCATTTCCCGAATGTAACCTAACACTTGCGCGAACTGAGTTTGTGCCGTTTGTTCATTTTGTTTTTTCTTTAGAATTATGTAGTTATTTGCATAATTTATGTCTGGAATAAGTATTTGGATATTATTATTTCGTGTAAAATAACTAGTGTACCTATTTTTAATACAAGTGTTCCGTATGATTTTCAAGAATCTATCACGAAGTAGCTTATCTAATGGATAATTAATTACTTTTGCTGTTATTCATGAACATAAATGACGTCATCAATTATCAGATGAGATTATTCATTTGTTTCTAATTCTAAACACACGAAAGATGACATTTAGCTCGCTTATCTAAGTAGCAAATGCCAACTGATGCTTTAACAAGTTTTGGATAAACATGGCATATTTGCCTGTTATTAGCGATGGCGCGACGAGCCAGTCCGATAGGTATTGTTTGCATAATACCTCACCCGTCACTCGTCAGCCAGCCTGCCTTGTGTGTGCGACGAGCGTGCGTGACGTCGTGTGTCTGGGGAGTTGCGCAGTGCGCGCTGATCACCCGGCGAGCATATTGCACAGGCGGCTATCCGACACATTCCCCTTGACTTACCCTCATGCTCGTAAAATGCATCACGCTAAATTGCCCCTTATTACTGAAGCGCAGAGTCCAACGTGTGTAGAGTCGTAAAGAAAATTTAAACAAGGTGCTAGTGCACGCCGCGAGAACGCGCGGTGAGTTCGCCTCTTGGTGTTTATGCTGCCCTAGTATAAGTGCCCGCTATGTCGCGGCACGCGCCATCTTCTTTACCGCATCAGTGATCGGGCCTTGCAGCGTAGTCTTAACTTGACAATCTCGTTGCTGTTAATGCTGCTATGGGCACCACTCCAACAACAAAATAATATTTTGCCATGAAATAATAACGTATAAAAATCCTTTGCTTATTTGCTGACTCTCTCAATATGACCTCACGTTTGATTGCTGGTTTTTCTTTCGACAGCAAAGAGCATCTTCATATGAAACTATTAAGAGGAATCTACTTTTATTAAAGATAATAATTAATTAAATAAATAAAGTTTAATACTGCCTGGATATGAATAAAATAACAAACACGGCAACAGAATGCTTAGAACCGAAGTAGATCGAGGTCTATCTGTATCTACGTTACGTCATTCATTATTTATTCTGAATGAAGATCCAACAAGGGTAAATAAAATCTACAGTTGAATAGCCTCCCACAAAGATACGAGGCAGCTATGAGGGCTCCGCTGACGGTAGAGAAACGACCGACAACATGTTGATAAAAACAGACGCAGCGCCCGTGGCCGCCATCGCCGAGCCAAACATTCCGCTTAATAATTTCCTCCACTTTATTTTTTATCAAACAGACACGACACGACTGCGCCGATCTCGGGTTGTTTCAAAGCATTCCCCACTCCGGTACAAAAAAGGAATGTCAACCACGCCAAAATGATCCGTAAGCATCGAAGTTATTAGGGCACCATAAACTGACGAAATATAACAGAAATTCTTCACGTGTTTCAGAAATCGTTTCCATTTTCGTAGCACACACAATGGAGGTTTCGATGGGGATCATTAAAGCTGAGCGATGCACGAAATAACATTGAAGAACGCGTCTTATCTCAGTAGTCGACGATTCCGTTTGGCATGCAGCAGGAATTGAGAAGGCCATTTGCCTCGTTCCATCGGGTTGAGGTCGTCGATAGCGCAAGCGAGACGGCAATAATGGTATAGTACGGGCAGCTCTTACGATATTCTGAGAGCCTGGTAACTGAGATCGTTTGCGTGTCGGTCGAGGTGGCGCGGTGCTCGACTAATTGTCCACAGTAATTTAAAATATCCGCTAGAGGAGACACAATCGCATGCTTTCCATTGTTCTATGCAGGAAAAGATGTTTGACTCTTTTTTTATTATCCCGCTACGTACTTGAAACAAATCATCAAAAGAATATAAATTACAATTATTGTTCTCTACCTTCACTGCCTCTTATACATCTAAAAATCTAAATTGAAATAAGAACCTAGCAATGACAAGTGACGTTGATAAACTGGCATTGAAGTCAAAAGCCGGTACCTACTATGCAAATGAATTTCAATTAGCACAGGTGATACATGATAATAGAGATAAATAATATACATTTAACATGGTTCATTTTTGCTTTTGAAGAATAATTTATAGATTGTAGAATTGCAAATAGATTTAAATTAAATAAAATAAGCTAAGAAAAAAATACGGGTGACTAGAAATTGTTTAGAAATCATGTCATATCAGGTGGAGAAATGGGAGTATTAATTGAAAGTAAGCAAGCAAAGATTTCGAATGTGTATTTTATATATAGGAAAAGAGTGACACCAAGTAAACGGCGGACGAATGACATGGCTAACTGACTATTTGAAAAGTAAATACCAAGATGACAAGTTTTACAAATATGAAGTGTAATAATGATGAGGATAAGAACAAGATAATGATGCTAATGATGAAGAACAAGATATTCTTCCAAATTTTTAAATTGCAATTAGGAAAAGAAGCGATAACAAATAAAAAACCCGAGCGAGAGAGAATCTTGTATGAAAAGCGGTACGTTTACTTCTTATGCCTATCTGTTTCAGTTAAAGAAGCTGTTTTCCAGTCAATAGCTTTGTAAAATCACAACAATAGGTGTACAAAAAAATACGTAGGATTAATTAAACAATTTAACCATACAGAATAAGAAACTACGATCACCGCAGACCGACATTGCGTGGCTGGTATATTTTTAATTTATGACATAAGTAAACTCTATGTATAGGTAACGTAAAGTAATATTTCTATTGACGTAGAATAAAAAATGAATCAGCGTAGGTAACCTTATATGGCTGCTTTAATACCTTACTTGCTAATGGAATGACGCACAAACATTTCTAATTATTATATTTTTGCTTAATAAAATTTCAATAGGTTTTGCGATTACGATTATACATATTTTACGACTGGAGAGCTCCGTTTAGTTTTGTAGGTTGGTTAATTTTATTTATGTCGTGAGGAAAGTATTGAGTATGAATGTCGATGGCTAAAAGAGTAGAGGGACTCAAAGAAACGATGGATGGACTGTGTGAATTATGATATGGATAGAATGGGGGTGACTACTGAGATGACGACTAATAGAGAAGTGTGGAAGAAAAAAAAAGAACATGTTACGCCGATCCCAAGTAAATTGGGATAAGGGCAGAAGAATGATGAACTAAAAATAGAATATGAAATATTAACTGAAGTTGTAGAAGTCCGGCCAGGTCATTCAGAACCTACCCAGTTCTATAATACCCTCTTATTCCCGACCCTTTAAAAATACCAAATTCTGTGAAAACGTTTCTTATAGTATTTTGCTCTATTGTCAGCTTGACCCCGCGAAATATCAGTTTACAAAACACATGATCTACAAAAAATTGAATGATTCCTATTATGAGCCGAAAAATCTATCAAAACATTACATTGGCTTCCTCTTAGACCTGTCTAAGGCTTCCGACTGTGTTGTGGATTACAGTATGAAACTCTGAATGTGTACTTCTTATTATTACTTTATTACATAATATAGATAAATAGATTAAAAGATAAATATAAACATTAAATTACATATTTACAAGTATTAGTCCGATAACAAAAATGGGCGTGCCACAGGGTCCAACTCTATCTTTTTCTGTATCTGTCACTTACAATCTTTTTTTTTTAAATCATATGGTTCTATAACATCAAGCGATATCATAAGGTTTGTAGCGAAGTGCAGTTGTTAACGTTATTATGTCAAAAGCTAAGACGCCATTCGATTCACTTAAAAGGGCTTACGGCATCAAGGCAGATTAACTAAATATTGGTATGAAACATTGACTTATAACTGGAAAGAAAATCAAAGACGGCGATGACGTGTCAAAATTTACGCGTGGCAAGTAATCTCATTGGCTGTTCAAAATTTAGGCAACCAATCACAAGTTGACAATTTGTTAGCTGAAAATTGTGTTGATATTCGTTCCAGAAAGTGGTTGTAAGATAGTCGTTAGACATAATTATTTTATTTGCTTCGTATTAAAATACTTAAAACTTGTTTAAAGACAAAATTTACTGATCCTCAGAACATTAGTACTTACCTCAGTGTTCCTTTATTCATTAAATAGGATAACAATTCTTAAACAAAATAAACAACAACTCGAACTCATTTGTGACACGATGACAGGACTCACAGCGAAAACTTTTCCCTCCAATTTTCATTTTCCCGCCCAAAGCGTCAACGCAATTTAATGTGTCTGTCATCATCAATATCGAAGCCTACATCAATCCAATATATTCCCAAATAGTAAAAACTAATTATAAAACTAAAATTAACCAATTTTAATCCTTACGCCGTTCACAATAAAGTTAAACCAGCAGTTATCCAACGTGATAGTTAACTTTGTAAACGACGGCCAGAATTCTGTGTTCAAAACTCGTGACGATGCCCGAGGCATCACTCGCTGTATTTCGCAATCGAATCGTATAATAAAAAGAGATGGAGAGTACAATATAGTTTGTGTTAGAATGGGATAGCGAATAGTAATAGAAGAGGGTTCAATTGATTGCGGAGGGTGTTGCGCCCTTCTGTGCAAGTCTATTCATTCTGCACACCCCGCGGCGGGGGGGGCGCCGTGAAGCATGCTATGAGCAGTTTTTTTTTTTTTGTTTCTGTCTTTATTTAATTTCGCAATGGAGGATAATTTGAATATGGCATTTACATGGCGGACATGTTTGCCCATACGATGTGTGTGAAACATACATTAGTTACGGTTGTCGCATGTAATGCGCTTATCTGAAAAACATGGCACGTAATGCTAGAAATATGTATGATTGTTTTTAATTTGTTTGTGCATGAACGTTTCTATTCATACGTCAATTATATGATGGTGTAGATAAAATGAGAAATATACAATTAACATTTTCAGACAGCATTTAGAAACCGTGTGCCAAATTAGCTACAGTTTCTTGAGTTTTATAGCTCTAAATTATAATATTATAAATTAACTGCAAATACAGCTATTATAATTTACAAACATAAAGTAGGTAATTCTCGCACATTTTGCCAGTTATGTTTAAGTCCCATGTAACCCGGACTGGTACTGAGAATGTCCATACAGAAAATCCCAATAACACATTGCCTAACCTAGGAATCAAACCCAGGACCTCAAGCTCCTGCCGGGGTCGCGTGATTGTTCGAAAGAGATACCGTGACCCTGGCACATGGGCAACTGATGGAACACGGGTGGGTTTTAGTCAGTAAAAGTCTGACACGCCCTCCCGCTCCGCCCAGAGCGGGAGACGTCATTTGATGATTTCCCATCCTGAAAAAAAAAAGAAAAAAAAAAAAGCACCTCAAGCTCAGCAGTATCGCTTGCAACCACTAGATAAACGAGTCAGTCAATAATATAATTCATAATCTACTAATATAAACTCTACACTAAAGAATATCCAGGAAAAATGATCTTTGATAAAGAACAGAGGTATTCCACGATGGGCAATAAACAATACTAGTGATCGCCCATTGGTCGAAATTCGACCGCACTTCATTTTAATAGAAATACATTATTAAAAGACGATATGATCATAGATTTTAAAAATGAAATAGGTTAAATATCTATAAAATTAATTTATTACCTATGGTTACACTTGACATTCAGTAAGACTATAGACACAAAATCAGGCTTACCAACTTAGGGGTTTTTCCAAAAATGAGGGATTGGGATTTTTTTAGGGGTATTCTTAGAGATTTTTTGCCATCTTACATTTCTCATTGTGTTTTTGATTACAATAAAAGTATTAACGACTTCTAGTACGGTTCCTAGATACTAAGAATGCAGAGTGAATGATTAACAAATGTCGCGTAATAAATATAGACAAATATTACTATTGTGTGCCGGTCTATGATTACTGAACATTCCTTGGTTATTTTCATTATAATTTTTTAGGGGAATATTTTAGTAATTGTGGCAATTTTAACTTAAGCTTTAGGGGTAAATATTTCTGGGTGTTGTTAACACTGCACAAATTATTAAAGACAGATTTGGACCATAAACAGAAGAATATTTATGCATGTGTGTATTAAATACACGGTAATGAATAGTAGTGTGTGTAACGTGTTATTTATTGAAAATAATGTATTTTAACGCATAATTTAAATAAATATTAGCATTCGTCACTTCTTCTCTGTATAAACTATAAGTGTGCGAAATTTCATACTCCTCCGTCCACCCAATTTTCGTAAAAAGGGATCCAAAGTTTTCGCTTCACGTATTAATAAATAGATATTCTATCTTGAGAATTCAGCGATAGCGGAAATAGGTAAGAACTTATGAATATCTTCGTCAATATCTTTTAATCTAATCTACCCGATACTCACATCGATCAACTTATAAAACCAGACTATCTCAATCAAATAATTATTGCCAACGGTCTTCCTCAAGACCTTCAAGTAGAGGGTTCTGAAATAGTTTATGACAAAGACGTCGTAGAGAATTACTAATAGATTTTTACGCAGCTTTGACAAAAGATGATAAAGCATATGAATCTAAGGCATGTCTTAGAACCAAAAATTCGAAGACATGTGTCATCTACCAACCCGCACTGGGCCAGCGTGGTGGATTATGGCCCACTCTCTCTCATCAAAAAAAGGCCTGTGTCCCAGCAGTGGGAACATTATAGGCTGCTGATGATGAATCTAAGGCGGAGGTTGAAGAAAAAATCCAAATTCTAAGAGTAGTTCGAACCTAGTACGATCGATCTCCATCCTCATTGCGAAACACACTATCAATGTTTCATATGTGCCATTGCTTCATATGTTGGAAAAAGCTGTCTGGTCAGCAACGTAAATAACGCAATGAATTTTGTACGACTGTAAAAATGAAGACTTGCATTACGCAATAACCCCGCTGATCAAAGTGGAAGAAAATCAATGATGCCAGCAACGCCTTGTTGCATATTGATTTCGGGCATAGCAACTGCAATCTATGGCTCCCTCGTTGTGTAACTAAAAAGCAGAAAAAACTAAACTAAAAGCAGAGTTTCCGTATAGTGTCGGACGTAAAGAACAACACCATCCCATTTCTTCCCGTGGGTGTCGAAAAAGGCGATAAAGGGACTTAGTACAGAATGGGCAGTAGCGTTCTTTATACATTTTACCACCATACTGCGATCGCCAAACCGCCTGCCAAGCGTGGCGATTGTGCCAAACCCGCCCAAATTGAGGGAGCCGTATGCCCAGTAGTGGACGTCTTGCGGCTGAAGTGATGACATTTATTTATTGAATTTAGAGTCTAGTTTCGTACTAACTTTTATAGAACTAAAGCAATATTGAGTTAAATATCAATTGCCCAATGTGCGTGTCACTCCAAAAAGAGAAGAATTCTACTTTCTTGATCACATGAAAAATTATTTGTTTGTAGTTTTTAATTGCTGATAATGACGTGTTTTATTATTGTTTACATTTGTTTATCGTATCTGATACTTAAGATACCAGTTAGGCTAATGTGAAACGAATTGTATTCCCATACCCCTTAATCGTAGCGAAAGGAACTGTTAAAAACAAACGCAAATAAACCCATTACGATAAAGGATTTACAATTTTTATGAATGCTGGCTGATTGCTTAATAAATAAAGATTCAGAAGCCGCAATATAATTTTATTAATTTGAATTAACCTTAAAACTACAGAAGTTTTCGCTTTAGGATTAAGACGTACCTTACCCTACCTATAAATACGTTTGTGCTAGGGCCTCTGGTGGAAATTATAAAACATAAATAAATATGTAGGGGGGTTAGCTTCCAATCTAACCTGATCCAGCTGAATACCAATATTTTAGATGCACCGACTGCCTATCTGACATCTACAACCCAGTTACCGGGTAACCGGGTAACATGTTTGTCAGACTTTCGGGCTACTGACCCGTCACAACTGTTAAAGATCCACGAATAACAACCGGGACCAACGACGCATATAAAGATGATCACCCATCCACAGACCAACCGCGGTAAGCGTTGCTTAACCCGATCGATGGAACCGTGCTGTTATTAGTTAGCCACAAGCCCCCTTATTAATTATATGCTTCACGTCATTATTATTAAAAGCAGGTAGGTAGATACAATACGATACGTAGTTTGAAATAAAATTACAATACAATACAGTACGGGCTCATCGTCCTGCAATTCAATGCAAATTAGGTCATTCGTTTACCTAATGGAGTACTTAGTTCTTTTATTTATGTGCGGATCAGTTTCATACGACAAGGACTTTAATCCCGCTAACTCAAAAAATTAAAAGTTTAAAGCCCACAAAACCATTCTCACGGTTCGTTTGGGATCATACAAATATAAAGTTATGACGCGTCATGGGTAACGGCTACATCCCTCGTTGTTAGAATTGGGTTTCGGTACCAGCAACAATCAAGGATTTCAATAAATATTTTCGACAATAGTAGTGCGAAAACCGGAGGTTGTCGTTGGGTACACTTGCATAGTGTACACTACGCAAGTGTAGACAACCCCCGGTTTAATTACACAGGGACAATCATTGGTTGGTGCCTTCTTATCATCTAAATTTGTCTAAGAGGCCTCTGGAAGTTAGCTTCGGCTCCTCGTACGCCTTCCAATGTTCCGGGGCCCCAGGCTCCTGAAATGCCAAAGAAATTTAAAATAATAATAAAGCCATTGATTAACTCTATGTAATAAGCATGAATAAAAGAATTTCCTCATTTAGAACCTGCCATGTCTTCTCTGGAAGAGAAGAAACCTTTGCCCCGCTGTGGGACGATAATTGACTCATCTTTATACCAAACGCCATTCATTTCGTCATGATGTATAGGAACATCATCTTGGATCCTTCAATAGATATAAGAAAGCAACTAAGTGCACTCTAGAACAAACAAATACGTTTGTCTTTTCTTTTCATCATATTTTTAGCATCGTATTTAGAAATCGTCGTTCCGGACGTTAGAATAGCACCATCCCATTTCTTACCGTGGGTGTAGTAAGAGGCGACTAAAGGACTTACCTATTAGAGAATGGGCAGCAGCGTCCTCTATGTATTTTACCAACATTCTGCGATCGCCAATCCCCTTGCCAATCGTGGCGATTATGACAACTCCCCCTAAATTGGGGGAGGTTTATATCCAGCAATGGAAGTCTTCTGGCTGAAATGATGATCATGTATTTAAAAATATTTAATCAAAATACTTCGCGTAACCAAGTACGTATAGAACATTTTTATCGCGTCGCCGCGCGTAATTTATTAATCGCAACTCATTATCTCTGTTAATGACATTCTTATCGCCTCTAGGTAGGTTAATGATAATGACCATGTATCAGCGTCACCCGCCTTCTCGGAGTAAGGACTTTTACGGAGAAAGAATTTGTTAAGTGATCCTTACTTTGCTGTATTTAAGGGTCCATTATGCATAATGAAGTATTTGGATAGGTCGTTTTGTAGGGCTTCTATTTTCAAAGATGAAGGCTAAAGGTGCCTGGATTATGTATGAGGGATGATGTGAAAGAAAAATCAGGAAGTCTAAAGAAAATACGGATGGATTGTGTGTGACGGAAGATATGAAAGACGAGTAAGTTAAAGTTAGTGTGACGGCTGACAGAGAATAAAAAATTAAATTAAAAATTTAAAAGACCCCCGACACAAAAACCTAATTTCCCTTTAAAAAGTAAAAAATAACTCAATCCTAAAGTACCTAAGAATGTATTAATAATTCAAAAAAATACGCCGCGTTGGGGGACCGCTTCAAACCTAACAATTTAATTACTAATAGTCTTATTATCAACGACGTCTGCACTCGCGGAGTGGTCCCCCAACGCGACGTTTTTTTTTTGAATTATTAATACATTCTTAGGTAGTTTAAGATTGAGTTATTTTTTACTTTTTAAAGGGAAATTAGGTTTTTGTGTCGGGGGTCTTTTAAATTTTTAATTTAATTTTTTATTTTGTACTTTTTATAGGTATATACTTAGTATAATGTAGAATCAAACGAAGCTAAGAACACTCTCGATTAATTCATCAATATTCTCTTTCAGTGCGCTTTCATTTGAGACCACACTCGAGTATATTTGCTGACATTCGGTTACTCTTCCCCACTTTCCCCCCCGCAACTTTTAAACGGCTCAACCGATTTTCATCAAACATGTCTAAGAACACTCGCAGATAAGTCACCTTTAATACATATTTTTTTTTATTGAAATCGCATCATCCGTTCGGGAGCTATGATGCCACAGACAGACAGACAGACAGACAGACAGACAGACAGACAGACAGACAGACAGACAGACACGTCAAACTTATAACACCCCTCTTTTTGCGTCGGGGGTTAAAAATGGAAAATAACGCACTGTGCAGACCCTAAGGTAACATGGTACAATGATAGGACTATGATGATGTTATATAAGGTTTCTTTTCAACTTTAAATTAGAATAGTAGGTATGACACTTTCATGCAATAAATAGCGGCAAATAAGTAGACACCATTGGATGATACATCAGGATAACTCCGTGTAATTTTCGGAAATAAATGGTTTAGAGAGAGGCATTGAATCTTTCTTTCCCAATTTTACAACTAAAATTTCAGGAGATGCGTTAAAGGTCATCACCCTCTGACGTATCTCCTGAAATTTTAAAGGTACATTACTATATAAACAAAAATTATGTATGTACATACTGATTCATTGAAAACTTTAGATCTTAATTTTGAAATCTCTAACATGTATTTCACCTTAACTTGTGCAGGTACCTACTCTACATATTATCTTCGTAGTAAACAAGAAAATCTTTTATCATCAGTAGTCGCTTTCCTTAGCCTTGAAAACAATTTCCTTCAGAATTGACTCGACCGACGTTTGACGCTTAGAATTCACATATCTACGAGTACCTAATGAAACAGCAGTTGAACTGAATATATATGATAAGAAATATGTTTCCGGACCTCAGACAATAAACCATAAGACTGTTAACGCTATCAATGTCAATTTTGACATATATTATCATAAAACACTATCTTCTTTTATTGCCTTACACGAATAGCTCCCGACATCACATGATGACAAGTCTGCTTAGCATATACGCGTATCTCTGGTCAAAGGCTATCGTGCTCCGTCTCGAATGTGCCGCCTTGATAAACTGCCTACTCGGTACCTTCCGATAGTAATATATCATTATTGGAGGATACATATAGCTCAAATTATGAGTTATAGTCATTGAGTCATTAACATACATAGCGTTGGTTTTTAACATGTTTGAAATTAGCCAATATATGTATGTTATATATTTATTTTCGCTTCGCACTTTAGTAACATACACATACCTGCCCAGATGAAAATTATTTCCGTGTGGTGATGGACGTAAATAATAGCACCATCCCATTTCTTTCCGCATGTATGTCGTAAAAGACACTAAGGGATTCGGGGAGGCTCATGTCCAGCAGTGGACATCTTTCAGCTGAAATGATAATGATGTGGAAAAATATTTTATCCCGAAAGTCTTGCCAAGAGATATCATAATATGATGTCATGTAACACCACCCCATTTCTTCCCGTGGGTGTCGTAAAAGGCGACTAAGGGACTTACTAGAGAATGGGCAGCAGCGTTATCTATGCATTTTACCACCATACTGCGATCGCCAACCCGCCTGCCAAGCGTGGCGATTATGGCAAAGCCCTCCAAGTTGGGGGAGGCCTAAGTCCAGCAGTGGACGTCTTACGGCTGAAATGATGATGATGATGATGATGATGTCATGTACAGTCGATTCACGTAGATACTGGCTTTTAGAATCTGATAAGACTGAATGACGATTCCAACATAGTTGGGAAATGGCTGGGCTCATCTGGCATAATTTTCTGGCAAATGATGATATTAAAAGATATACTACACTATTGGAAAATTGAAGATGGATATATTCCAGTAGTGGCCTGCCATAGGATGATGACAATGTTGGAATACTTATTATGCTAGATTGCAGCGAAGCGGATGCAAGCAAACAATTAGCACCGTATTTGCAATCAAACCATCTCCTCAATTTGTATGCCATTCCTTTGCAATGATCCTCTTCGCCCTCAGACTACGGGACCACTACACATAATTATATTTCTAAATAATCTATCTACATATACATATATATACTAATAATAAACCTAAAGTGTTTGTTTGTTTGAACGCGTTAATCTCTGGAATTACTTGATGGATTTGATCAATTCTTTTTGCACTGACTAATCCAATTCTTGACAAAGGTTATTGGCTATTTATCATCACGCTAGGACCCTAAAGCGCCAAGAAAGATGAAAAAAAAAACAGAAAGAAAACGAAGTTAGCATGTTGGCGGACAATGCCATACAACGGGGTGAGTCAGGTTAACAAGAAATTTCATGCGGCCCAATTCGCGGGCAGAAGCTAGCATATACCTATTCATATTTCTTGTTGAATCAACTTGTACGGCACTGCCTCACGATACAATATATCTCTACACAAGATAATGTTGATTTTCTTTAGTCGTTTATTGGAGACTAGCACTATGCTCACCTCTTCGTGTGAAATTTATAGTTCTTGTTATTCCAGAATAATGTAGCTTCCCATAGGTGCAATAATTTTCAAAATCGGTTAAGTAGTTTTTGAGTTTATCCATTACAAACAATCAAGTCCTTCCTCAATAGAATATTAGTGTAAATATAGTACTTGTAATGCCATATATTGAAGAAATTGATACTTGACTACATTATTAAATGTTTCTGCCTTTAACTTTATCTGAAACATAAATTACTTTAATAAGCAGTTATATCTTATATTAAGCCTTCATTCCATAACCAATGAACGCGAAGGAAAACCAATCAGGGCGCTGTCAAAGTTAATTAAAATAGTATAAAAAGTATGTTTTTACGAGCGCGCCCACATTTCCTATTATTTTAAGTCTTCATTGTTATTTGTGATGTAGTCAAGCCGTCCGGTGGTCATTTTGGCCTTACTACGGGTTTGCATGTTTCAAATTCGATGTATTGTTGTACAATATTTCTTCTTCTTCTTTCGGGTCCATGATATTTTTTTATCTTTGCAGAACTTAGGAATCAATCAATCAATCAACTCAGCCTATCCCAGTCCACTGCTGGCCATAGGCCTCTCCCGTGTTGCGCCATAACACCCTGTCCTCCGCCTTCTGCATCCAGTCTGTCTCAGCCACCTTTTTGAGGTCTTCGGTCCCACACTACGCTTGCCGATACGCGGTCTCCACTCCATAACTCGTCTGCTCCATTCACCATCGGTCCTTCGACAAACATGCCACTTGAACCTGCTTCCTCTGTAAGTTATGTCGGTATCTCCAGTTTTTTTCCGGACTTAGGAATAGCTCGAGTATATTCAGACATTCATTCATTTTTTCATTATTTCTTCTTTGTTGTTTGCGAAACATTATAATGTTTTTGTTTTTGTTGGAGTGCGCGCGGACTCGCGAAAGGTGGAAGGGGTAGGCCTTTGCCTAGGTGTGGGACAGGGTACGCTATTAAAAGTATATGAAACACATTCTTATTCTTTACTAGCTTCTGCCCGTGACTTCTTTCGCGTGGGATTAGTAAGGTATATTATGTAATATTTGTAGCCTTTTTTTGTATGTATAATATACTAAAAAAAGGCTACAAATCCCGGCCGCGCTATAAACTTTTTATTTGCGTTGTTTCTGACTTTTTTGTTTTGGCTCAACTTCTAAGTAAATAAAAAATCTGTTTGGTAAATCCAGAAGGGTTACAAAATAAGGTGTATAATATTAATTATATGAATACAAAGGTGTGAAATATAGGTACTATGTGTTTAAAAATAAGATATCGTGAGTATTCCTTGTGCACCATGTTTACCGGCCTACGCTTCTTTATCTTGACTTAATGACTACTTGACTTGACTAAAAACCGGCCAAGTGCGAGTCGGACTCGCGCACCGAGGGTTCCGAACAAACCTGTAGGTATTCTCGGTTTATGCATAAGGTTTATGTTTATGATAATAAATGGTTTTTTATTTTTTTATTTTTATATTTCAGTTGATTGAATGAAAGGTAAATTGCGGTTTACGATTTATGACGTTTTAAAAAAAAACTACTTACTCGATCTCGTTCAAACCAATTTTCGGTGGTTGTTTACATGGTAATGTACATCATATAATTTTTTTAGTTTTATTATTCTCTTAATTTAGAAGTTACGTGGGGGGGACACACGTTTTACCACTTTGGAAGTGTCTCTCGCACAAACTATTCAGTTTAGAAAAAAATGATGTTAGAAACCTCAATACCATTTTTGAAGACCTATTCATAAATACCCCACACTTATGGGTTTGATGAAAAAAAAAATTTGAGTTTAAGTACTATGTATGGGGAACCCCAAAATTTATTGTTTTTTTTCTATTTTAGTATGAAAATCTTAATGCGGTTCACAGAATACATCTACTTACCAAGTTTCAACAGCCTAGCTCTTATAGTTTCGGAAAAAAGTGGTTGTGACATACGGACGGACGGACTGACAGACAGACAGACCGACAGACAGACAGACATGATGAATCTATAAGGGTCCCGTTTTTTGCCATTTGGCAACGGAACCCTAAAAATGAGAGATCCGTGACGGTCATCGTCACGGATCTCTCATTTTTCAAAATTTATTATCTATGCATTTATCGACTATCTATATCCTGTTTAAAAATAAAAAAACGTGTTGCCAACGATTAAAATCTCTGATTGGATTCATACTTTTATCGGTACTTTCGCAAAACAAGACAATACTTACAAGTAGGTATTTTATGTTAATATCTTTATATATTTGCTCCAGCCTTTGGGTGTTCATCACATAGCATACTTTTGATTTTGTTTAGGCAGACCATACCTTTGCACACTTACAGCCGATGAAAGGGATCAAATCCTTCCCATCTCTTTCTTACCTCTTAGTGTTCATTTTAGATTTTTTTGGTGCAGTCAACAAACCAGTTTAATCATTTTTTAATTCCGGGAATTGTCAACTTTTATTGGTTGAGAGCTTTTCCTGATAGACGCCAATATAATTTTCTGGCTAATGGCACCCAAGAATGGAAGACTTGTCCAAAAAAAAGTGTTGCAAATATCACGTTGATAAAAATAAAGTCTTCCCATTTGCATGTTAACCTTCACGGACACTCAATATTCTGTTTATAAAAACCAGTAGTTTTTTTTAAATAGTTGCGATCATAACCTTCATTGCTTCACATCCTCATGAGATCACGGCGACGGACGATGAAAAACTTGACTCGCCTTGTCTGTTTCCGGGCTTGAGTCACACCCTATACCATTAATGGTGTTTTTATACGAAACCGCCGCGAACTAGACGAAATGGAACACCCTGCTTAGAGGGTGACGGCAACCCATTATAGTGCACTTATTCCGGATTGCTAATGACTTTCGTGGGCTTTCCCAATCGATTAAGGTTGTTGTAAAAGGAATAAACTTTAGTTTTCCATTAATAAAATGTAGTCTTAATGATGAAGCTCAGGAGACTCTAGACAAACCTACCTGCTAGGAAATTACTATGATAAACGATCCAGTGGCGCAATACTAAAACAAACAATTTGTTCTAAGACATAAGAGTACAAGCACGATTATAATTCGAGTGAGTGAAGAGAAAAATATGCGCCTATATCTTTATTGATTCCGTGTGGTGCTAAAGAATAGCCATCCCACGGTTGTCATAAATGCGACTAATGGACTTAATTAGAGAATAGGCAGCATCGTTTTCTATGCATTTTCCCACCATACTGCGATCGTCAACCCGCCTGCCAACCACGGCGATTATGGCAAACCGCCTCTTGGGGAACGCGTATGTCCAGCAGTGGACGTCTTTCGGCTGAAATGATGATGATTAATTCAGCCGACAGAAAAATAATATTTTTATTGAAACCACATAAGTATTAATCGATTACAGAGCAAGAACGGTCGTATATTGGATCACCAATATATTCAACAAGATCCAGATGTATTAATTCGCGTGGCAAGAATCATTAGTAAGAAGATAGACTAAAGATCTGGCGCAGATCGCGGGTATCCGCTGGATGCGGGAAGTGCAGAACGCGTTCATTGTGGCCATGCTTAATTCCGGGAGTCTAATATCCAGTTATGATTGTGTTTCGGTTGAAAAATAATATCAATCTGTGTAGTCTTTACCCAACTCTGTTGGGGTACCCTTTGGTGAGACTGGTTTATCAAACTTTCGGGCTTCTGACGGCCTGTAACAATCCGGTGACAAATCCAAGTGACGGCCGAAATCAAAGGCTTAGCGTGCTTTGCGGGGCAAGAAGGGGTCTTGGTATTAAAGATGATGATTTAGCAACAAATTATAGCAGACTATCGATACGAAGTTTAATTGTTATGACAATAATTCCATGGACAGTTAACATGATCGTTGTCAATTCCCAAGAGAGGACATAACAAATATTTAACAGACATTTGCGGCTCATAACGACTGCAGACTGGCTCATAACGATTATAAACCATTTTACAACATATTTTGCTATCCCAAGGATTATAAAAACTTAATTGAACGTGTTTCATTACGTTGTTTCTGCATTACTACTTAATTAATGAAGCTTATACATTAAATTACATTATAAGGTACTTATTAAACTGTGCTATTTATTTTATGATCACAAGATATGTCCATTTTAATATTGAGGAGGGGGAAAAGGGTGTTCAACCTAGTAGGATAGGTAATCATGTAGCTATGTCTAACGCATGCCATGTAGCCTCATTTACAGGTTAATTATATTACTGGTTTTAATGAATAAATTACTGAATAAATAATAAATCAACATTAAGTAGGTTGATTTATTATTTATTCAGTATTTTTTCTAATGCACGTTGAAGATTGAAAAACGTATTTCCACGATGTCTTGTCTAAAATAAGACCAATCATGCATCATCATCATCATTTCAGTCAAAAGACGTCCACTGCTGGACATAGGCCTCCCCCAAGCTCCACCACCTCGACCGGTTTTGTGTTTCCCGCATCCAGCCGATTACTGCAGCCTTGACAAGGTCATCGGTCCATCTTGTGGGAGGCCTTCCAACTCTACGTCTTCCGGTACCCGGTTGCCACTCCAGAACCTTTCGGCCCCATCGGTCATCTGTTCTGCGAGCAATGTACCCTGCCCACTGCCCATACGTGGTAGAACAAGATCTCCAGAAATATTATGATCCCAAAGCCTGCCATAGGTGCTAAGTCTAACATAACCTTCCGCCTTATCGAAATAGGAGATTACTATGAAGATATCTACAATTAAAACTTGTGTTCGAAATATGAATCCCACTACAAAAACCTTGCTGACTGTACAATTCATGGGCAAAGAACAAGGCAACTATGTAACCTTACCTAATGTACAATTAGATGACACTTTTGGTCACGCTATAAGACCATCAATGCGTAGGTTTTTATTTTCATGTAGAATAAAATCACCTTGTGAAGAGATGCAATGGAAACTCAGAAATTTTGCAGGAATATGATGGCCGTGCTTCCACGGGCTTCATATGTGTTGTTTTTTTTCTTTTTGAGGAACTGCTGATAATGGACTAGGGAGAGCAGTTGTTTCTCTTTTTAAAGCGTAGACAAATGTAAATATTTCCCAATCTTTTAATACTGATAATCATCTTATCTCAATAATAATCAACATTTGCTAATTTAAATACCACATAACATTGTTACTAAACATGTAAATTGGACAAATAATGAAAGATCGGGCAATCAAACCCCGGAGTTACATTGAAGAGACTGCATGCTGCCGCATAGGGCAAACTTCGCTGGAGTAACAGTAAGTAACAGGTAAGCATCGTCGACGGAGGAGAAGTAAGTGACGCTTACACCAGAACGCTGCGAAGGCATGAACAAAGACATACGCAACGCTTGGCAGAAGCGTGACAACTCCAGCAGCATTCAGAATGCATTGTTGTATTGGACTAGAAGGTATTACTAGGTGCAACTTGTCTAGAGGATATACGTACGTGCAGAAGGTGTTATAAAATGCTCAAAGTATACTTTACTACTGAATTCGCAAATATTTCACGAACATATATCACATCGCCTAAGTGACTTCAAATCTTAAATCTTTGGTACGGAATCCGCAGCAAATACTAGTAATAAAGCATTTTTACGATCCATTGTGAGCAGTTTACGACTGGCCCGGGCACGATTGACTTCTGACCATAAACTGTGTTTTCTATGTCACTCTTCAACATTATTTCTTGTTTTTCATCAATATGTAACTATATGCTAGCTTTGTATGCGGGTATAGCATCCCGGTGGTCGATGGTAAAACTTAAAACCACACGCTTGATATGAACGTAGGATTTTAAATTATTGATTCGCATCCCACGATAGTAGTGACTTTGTTTTTATACATATCAGCCTATAATGTTCCCACTTCACAGCTGGGACAAAGGTTTCCTCTCTTTGAGGGGCAGTGGGCCATAAGCCACCACGCGGGCCCGGTGGGGCTTGGTAGGTGTTCGAAAAGCGCCGAAAAATTTCTACGCTAGGTGGATCTAGAATCTTGCCAGGGTCGCGAGATTTGTTCGGAAGAGTTACCGTGGCCCTGGCACAGGCAACTGAAGAAACATGGGTGGGTTTTAGTCAGTAAAAGTCTGACACGCCCTCGCGCTCCACCCAGAGCGAGTGAAGTCGTTTGATGTTTTTCCACCCAGAATAAAAACCGGCCAAGTGCGAGTCGGACTCGCACAAAGGGTTCCGTACAAACCTGTAGGTATTCTCGGTTTATGCATAAGGTTTATGTTTATGAAAATAAATGTTTTTTTTTTTAATTTTTATATTTCAGTTGATTGAATGAAAGGTAAATTGCGGTTTAAGATTTATGACGTTTTAAAAAAAAAACGACTTACTTGATTTCGTTCAAACCAATTTTCGGTGGTAGTTTACATAGTAATGTACATCATATATTTTTTTTTGTTTTATCATTCTCTTATTTTAGAAGTTACGGGGGGACACACACACATTTTACCACTTTGGAAGTGTCTCTCGCGCAAACTATTCAGTTTAGAAAAAAATGATATTAGAAACCTCAATACTATTTTTGAAGACCTATTCATAGATACCCCACACGTATCGTTTGATGAAAAAAAAAATTTTGAGTTTCAGTTCTATGTATGGGGAACCCCAAAATTTATTATTTTTTTTCTATTTTTGTATGAAAATCTTAATGCGGTTTACAGAATACATCTACTTACCAAGTTTCAACAGCATAGCTCTTATAGTTTCGGAGAAAAGTTGCTGTGACATACGGACGGACGGACAGACAGACAGACAGACATGACGAATCTATAAGGGTTCCGTTTTTTGCCATTTGGCAACGGAACCCTAAAAAGGGGTCTAGAATGATGTGCTGAATGCATGGTCACAGTCATGCCAATCTGTATATATGTAATTTGACAGGTCTAAGGCCAGTGGCCAGTGGCCGGGTACCGTGTGGTGCCGGACGTAAAGAATAACACCACCCTATTTCTTCCCGTGGGTGTCGTAAAAGGCGACTAAGGGACTTACTAGAGAATGGGCAGCAGCGTTCTCTATGCATTTTACCACCATACTGCAATCGCCAACCCGCCTGCCAAGCTTGGCGATTATGGCAAAACCCCCAAAATTGGGGGAGGTCTAAGTCCAGCAGTGGACGTCTTGCGGCTGAAATGATGAAGGCCAGTGGACAACTATCGGCTGATGATAATGATGAGTAGTCGTAAGCTTAGTTCTCTCGCGGAGTATTTATTCGGCTAACCAATATTCGTGTAAAATAATAAACTGCGGGTAAGTCCCTTTTATTTAGTTATCGCAAAAAACGGATCGCACTAATAGCTGAATAAAATAGTTTCATTGGAAAATCCAACTAAAATACCCTACGCAATTACCAACCATGATAGAAGCAAAGAGTAGCAGTGTTGGCCGATTGATAACGGTCGCGACTTAAAAGTTGTAGGTTTGAACCCACACAAGCGCTCTACTTTATGTAAATTATTACATCATCACTGCTCTCAAAACGGTGAACAAAAATTTGGTGAGGTTGACATGCTAGATTATGCACCAGATACCAAAAATTCGAAAACATATGACATCTACCAACCCGCACTAGGCTCGCGTGATGGGTTAGGGCCCACTCCCTCTCACCGAGAGGAGGCCAGCGTCCCAGCAGTGGGAACATTATAAGCTGATTATGAGTACCTATATTTTGTAACGGTCACAGCATGGCATGGGTTAGAAGGATAACATTATCAGGCGTTAAAAGGTTAAAATATTCCTCCACGTAGGTAATCATTAACACAAATAATTTCAATACCCACAAAGTATATTGGGTAAGTAAACTACTAACTACAATGTACACTAAACCGCAAAACACCAGACAAGGAAAAAACATATTCGCAACGGGTACTGGTTATCACTTTCCATGTACCTAATTAAACGATTATTACTTAATATAGGTTTCCATTCTAACAGCGAATGTAATGAGTAACATAATACTTTTATGTAATAAACAGTTTTGCTGATTTATAACTAAGTTTTTCATGGCGCGGGAAAATACGGCGAACTATCAATATTATTAGGTTATTCCATTGGGAATTTCTCAGTAACAGCCCTGAGCTCGGAGTTTGGAAGTTCGCTATCTGATGACTCAGAAAGCACCGATCCGTAGAGCGTCCTTAAGCCGTCGATCCTGCGCCTGGTCTTTTTAATTGCCATCCTAGCGCACTGTGAGTGATGGAAGAGGGAGTGCACCTATGTCTGCGCACATACCAGTGCACTATATACCGGATGACATTTTTTACCGTCTCGACCTTCATAAAGTGTGTTGTGTAACTAGAATAGAAGGCAGGAAGGCCTTCAGATACATCGCAGGTGACTAAAGGAGCGCGGAACGCGGGCTGACGGGGATGCGTGTACGGCTCGTGCGCCTGCGAAAGGTCAATGAGGAGGCCTATCGGCCAGCTTCAAAGGGTAGGACCGCGCTACGAAATCATTAATACATGCTGTGCATTGAGTAGGGTGCGTATGATTTGAGTTTTGATAGATTTTTTTTATTTTTTTTCCAAATTTCTATTTTTGTTGTTCTAGTATGAACATTTTACTTTAAATGTGTATTATTTATTGCTAGATCAATTTCATCACATGTTATTCAAAAATAAAAATATTTTTTTCTTTTTTTTCAAGACTAACAAATGTCACCTGGTATATATCTATCTCCCGCGTCGATATGTATAATCTCCGCTAAGATTGGTCGCCATGGCCGGAATTCGGTCTGGGTGACTATATTGCAGAAGTTATTATGGCACAATAGCTTTTGTGCAACTTACAAGGGGCTTGAGGGTAATTCTAGTGCCAAAGTGCTATTGCTTCCCCCATGGTTTACGTAAAAATATGACCAAAGGTGAATGAGAACGGGAAGTATCTTCTTTGTTCGTGATTCTTCTGAAAAGCGAAAGTAAGAAAGAAAAATGTGTTTATTGGCATTATATCATTAAAATAAAACTTAAAACTATAAAAAAAGCAGAAACAAAACGATGATAATAATGCCAAAAGGGCAGCTCAGCATAATGTCAGATGACAACACAAATGATTTTCCACCTGGCACAATTCTTGCTTTTCAATTTTCCACCTGATTTTCAGCTGCATCCCATGAAAGACCTCTGCATCAACAATCTGGTTCCCTTACCAGCACGATGACTGCAATTCGATCCCATTTTGTGACTACGTCATTATTATTGGATTCGTGATGAGAGTGGGATCCGCAATCCAGCACATCGTATGATGTGCCAATTACACTTATTTCCAACTAGATTTTGCCAGCGTCTTTGCCAGCGTGAAGGTCGAAAATAAGCCCACGGGAACGTACTATCGAGATAAAAAGTATACTGTGTGTTAAATCAGGTCAAAAACTATCTATACGCCAAATGTCATCCACATCCGACCGGCCGTTTTTGTGTGACTGAGTTACAAACATCCAAAATTGCACATTGCACATCTATACTAATATTATAAAGCTGAAGAGTTTGTTTGTTTGATTGAACGCGGTAATCTCAGGAACCACTGGTACGAATTGAAAAAATATTTTTGTAAAAAACAAAAAGGCTATAGGCATATAACATCACGCTACAACCAAGAGGAGCGGAGCAGTAGTGAAAAATGTTGCAAAAACGGGGGATTCGATGCGACGGGAAGGGTCGGCGGAACAAGAAATTTAACGCGGACGAAGTCGCGAGCAGAAGCTAGTAATATTATAAAGCTGAAGAGTTTGTTTGTTTGGTTGGTTGAGCGCGCTACTCTCACAAACTACTGGTCCGAATTGAAAAAATAATTTTGAGTTGGGTAGCCTATTTATTGAGGAAGGCTATAGGTTATATAACGTCACGCTACAGTCAAAAGGAGCGGAGCAGCAACGAAAAATGGTCGCAAACTTGCAGGCAATGCGATGCGACGGGAAGGGTCAGAGCAGCAAAAAATTGACTCGAACGAAGTCGCGGGCAGAAGCTAGTGATGCAATAATTCCCATTCTTTGACCAGCGATTTCAATCGGCGGAATTCAACAAAAAAGAAATGTTGAATGAATGGCAGTAGTGTATAATTGGGGTTCCTGGATCAGGGATCCAGTCACCCCAATTATACATTTGATGTGAACTAGACAATCAGTCATTCGATCAATATTTTGAGAACTAGGCAATCAGACATTCTATCAATATTTTGTGAACTAGACAATCAGTCATTCGATCAATATTTTGAGAACTAGACAATCAGTCATTCTATCAATATTTTGTGAACTAGACAAATCAGTCAATAAATCAATATTTTGTGAACTAGACAATCAGTCAGTCGATCAATATTTTGTGAACTAGACAATCAGACAGTCAATCGCATCAATCTATTCTGCTCCACGTTACAATCACTTTATATTTTTGTTTCTTTATAAAACAGACTTCTTGATTTGGCAACATAGTCTGTTCCTTTTACAGCGTTTAAATAAAAGCAATCAGGGGAAAATATGGCATGTTGCATCCAAGGATCATTGTAATACTCCCAATCTTCGATGCCAACTCCACACGAAAAGCACATAACTTTATCGTTTAAACCATTTCCACAGTAAAAAAAACCTGCATCGGCCATTTCCATCACCAATCTTCGTTTTGAATCTACTGTAGCCCAATAATATCGAAATGAGCATAATCGAATTTTGTGTTTATTATATATTTCGTAACGCGGGCTGAAATAATTTTGAATCATTTTTAAGAAGGTCTCGATACGAGTATGTATAAAAGAATAATGAACTCTTGTATCTGGTGTTCTCAATTTATAAAGAAATTAAAGCACATTTCGTTGTGGTATTCTATGTCTAACGCGTTTATTATGAAAATAAAAATAAAAAAACGATTACTTATAAAAAAAGCATTTATTTCGATATATTGTTATGATACAAAGAGCAAGTAATTACTTAACATTACTTATTTTTTTTTTTTTTTTTTTGTATATATTTTTTTTTTCAAGACAGACTGTCTTCTATATTATAAACAATTAAAAATACTGTTATCATCAATCCACTTTTTTAAACATGTTACATTTTTTAAAGCACATACATTCGAATGATACATACAAATAAATATATTACTAGACGTTTTATAATCATCAAATAATTTTTGTAAACTAGGACATTTCTTATCTTCTAAATTATATACATTATCATGTTTTAATAGGTTTCTTAGCCACGACACTTTTTCACACCCTTTAACATAAATGTTTTTATCTTTCAGATAAGGTTCAATACATTGCAGCGATTTTAAGTATGATATAAAACCTTCTTTCCACAAAATTTTTCTGTTTCTCTCTATCCAACAAACTTGCGATTTTTCTTTTTTTGTAAGATTGTAAAATGGGAATGGTGGTTTGATTAATAACACCATAATTTGATTTCTGCATGCTATTGCTATTTCTTTGACAATAAACTCGTTATTTTCCGTCTTAAACCCTTGCACATCGACTATGGCGTTCATGATAATTTCCTTACAATACTACTCAGGGGTTTATATTCTATCAGGCGATCGTTGATGATTAGACAATATGCGGATGTATTTTCTGGAATATCTTCAGAACTTTCTATTTCTAGTCTCACATCTATAGCCCCAGTCTTCAAAGCCTCGTTCTGTCTTGAGCAATCAATTACAAATAAAGGAGCCTTTTCTTTATATTGAAGCAGATCAAGCATCGGTTCACATCGAATGTTATAATAAGACTGACGAAATTTGGTATACATCTCATATAATATACAATACTTATCTTCATGAAATTTTGAATTAACAGATTCGTATGGGTAATAGTTAGAATTTAAGAAAAGAGTAACATTAGTTAATTTACCATGGTCAAATATTGAACTGTCTCTAGATTTAGTGTTTTTTCTATTTGTCTGTAACCCAAAGATCACATACCTCGGTTTCTCGAGTTGTGAAGCAGTCTTAATAACCCAGGAATGTTTTGTAGTCTTAGGTAATAAAGGGTATTCATACAAGTCCCAATTTCTAAAAGCTATTTGAATAGGGCGATCTTTCTCTAAATGTTTCAGTAAAGTTAATCTTTCCCGATCTGAAACTTTTATATGAGGCACGCGCCATTGCAATCTCTCTATATTTATTTCAATCGAGTCGTTATTATCAAGAATAACACTATTAAGCTTAGAACTACTTCTGTTAAGTAGAAGTTCATGTTTACAGTTAATGATAATTTTATCATAATCTTCCGCAAATCCCAAAACTTTATTCAGGGGTATAAGAGCGCTAAAAATACCGTCATTATCTTTAGCCCCATTCAAATTCCAACCCCAAACACCAGCAGCTTTGCTTTCCCCCTCACTCATAGACACATATGATTTTAAAGTTGTAGTAATTCCTGCATTTTTTATTCGATCTATCTCAACACCGTTAATTTCATATCGAATGTCTTGAAACAGAAATGATATAGGATTATTTGTGAAATTAACAGACTTTCGTGTAAGTTTTCCTGATGCATCTTTAGAAGACACAGTGGCTCGGCCTTCAACGTAAATGTAACTGGCTGAAGGTAATATGTACACATCTTGCTGATTTATGGGTATTCGTATTTCATCATTTTCTTTAAAACTGTTGCTGTACGGATTATAAGTGTGATATTCATAACTCACTATAGAGTTATCGAACTGCGGTGAATCATTTATATTAAGAATACTCATAGTTTAAATCCCAAAGCTTGAAGAAACAATTTATTCTCTTCAGTGATTATATTTACACTTCGTGTATGTCTGCGTCTTCTGACGATACGAGGACGAGTAAAGTTATTTACTTTGGTGATTGATTTTATATTATACACTATCATGTTTTCGGCTATAATATAATTGACATTCGTTTCTTGTAACAGACAGCGTTAAAGTGTTGACTTATGAGTAAGAAACTTTATTTAAAGTAATAATTTAAAAAGACTGCTTTTTCCAAAACTCTTTAAGAAATTTTATGCATAAGTGTCCACAGTTAAATAAGTTATTATTTTGATAATTATTGTAATTATAATGGATGTCGTCAGAACCCACGTAACGAACAAATTCTATGGGCGGTTTTAAGTTTCCGTAACTATCGAAATATTCAACATATTTATTTATAATTACGTAGGCTACCCAATGTGTACCAGAATTTTTAGAATCATCCAAATTAATGATTCCACACTCTCGGGAAAACGATGACCTTGGTAAGGTATCTCTCATATACACTCCACGAAAATATGGAATATTTTCCGTAAATTGTATGATATCGATATTAGTAAGAGCACGGTTAGGTAGCCTGCGATTTAGTTTTTTTTCTTTAAATTTAGATATAATCGAAGTCCATTCTTGCTACGGTTTAACCTCAATCCGTTTCCAATACAAACACCTTCCACTTTCTTATGTTGTCGTTCCATTTGTTCCAAATGCTTTTTTGCAACCTTATATTCGTTGATAGTTTTGACGATTCCAGCAATTCCACTTGCTATACTTCCAGCAGCAGACAGGCCAGCAAATATAGGAATTAAAGGTAAAACACCACCGGACTTAGGAATGGGTATGATCCGTGGGAGCTTCGTAGATGAATTATGAGTTAACTCCCTAGCAGCTGCGTATGCCAATTCTATTAGTTTTTTCTTACACTTTGGCTTTAATTTTTTAATGCATTTTCTTGTATGGGAGACTATATTTTTAAAGTTTTTTTTGAGGCCATATCCAGAACTCACTTTTGATAGCATTACGTTGTTAACCACATTAGCAGCAAGTTTTTCTCCTGTGTTTGCATCTGAAGACAGAACACGCTTCTTCGCCATCTTTAGTAAAATAATATCTGCTTTGTGACGATCTTTCAAACTTTTGGATTTATTGTAAGCGATATCGTGATGTTTGCAATACTCATCTAACTTATTTACACCTTTATCACCACGAGCCAATCTTTTATGTAATTTCGTTCCAGGACCACAGTAATTATATCCCGGTAAATGGAGCTCAAATGGTAAATTATTAATTAAATTATTCACAAGTCCTTCTCCGTTCATGTATGCAAACAGAATAGAACCTAAATCATAGATCATAGCATTATAAAGCCCTTACAAAACATTTGTATCATCAATCCAACAATTTTCTGATGATGGTAACCCCAACCATTTCACAAAAACTTTTCTCTTTCTACGTTTCAAAACTTTTTCAACAAGGTAAGTATCAGGATGTTTGGTAATTTGTAATTCTTGATTATAAAATGCTCCTAAAATAGGCTGCTGTTTAATGTCTTGTAATAAATATGTCGTAGGATTTGTATTTTGAACTTTAATAATCTTAAATATCTCTGTGGACCAATTAGGAGTATAGCCTTTTTCAAAACAACCTTTATGTTTACTTATTCGAACAAAATCACCTATCTTGAACTTACAACGCTTTGTTTTCATTTGTTGTCGATTAAAATAAATATTTAGTACTTGAGATTTATTTTTATGATTGACTTGAGCTGGTGGTAAACCAATTGTTGTATGTATTGTTCGATTATATCTGTTAATTACTTTAGCAAGCGTACCGTCAGTCCATTTATAGTTCCCTTTTAAACTGAATTCCTTGTAAAGCTTACTTTTTATCGTCCTTATAAGTCGTTCTACAATGGAGGCCTTTTTGGTCGAATAAGTGCTGTAGTGATTGATAGAATTATTTTTTATAATTTTTTGAAAACTTGCGTTGTAAAATTCTGTTCCTAGGTCTGTTTGCAAGTTTCTTGGGATGCGTTTTTCACTACTCAATATCGTATTGAATGCATTAGATACAGATTCTTTATTTTTTTGTTTAAGTGGAATAGCCCAAGCATACTTAGAGAATCCATCGATAACCACTAAAATATATTTGCAGTTCGTATTGAATTTGGAAATGCTTTGCATATCCATTAAATCGGCTTGCCAAAGATCATCAATATCTTTTAATATTACATGTCTTCGAGAAAAATTGATTCTTGCACTTCTGTGAATTTCGTTTATGATGTCTCTTTTCACTTTGCTCATTCTTTCAACTGTCACTTCTGAACTATAAAATTAGACTAAGTAACAATTTCTATGATAAGCCCTTTTATTCATGTATTACACCCGCTTCTTTTAGTTCTTCAATAATTGATAAAATCTCGTTATCAAGGTTAGTATTACCTGCAGTTTTAGAAGCGATCAAAAGTTTAAGCCTGTCCACTAATTCATTAGGATCATCCCAATAAACAAGTTCAGTATTTTTTTTATATTTTTTAAGAAACGGTAAACCAGCTCCTCTTTTTTGCCTAGATTTAACTTCTATTGGTGCTTGTAAGCATTTATAAGACTCAGAAAATAATGGTTTGACCACTTGAGAATATTTTAGACCTTTATCACCTTTAATTTGACCTGCAGGGTCAAAGTCTCTTTTATGAGCATTAGTTTTCAGGAGTATTTCTTTGTAAACCAATTTATCTTTTAAATTGACTAAACTTAAATCAGGCTTTTTGCGAAGCAATAGTTCTTTTAGACCAGGTGTTATTGTATACTGTTTATTAGCTACGCAAATGTTAAACACTTTACCAGAGTTCTCATGACTGGTTGAGAAATTAACTATTGTATTTCCGATCATATGTTTGTTATTCTCACTACGTACACCAAATGGTATATTCATATCCTCATATATTTCAATGATATCTTCTTTTTTCAACGATGCATTTGTATCTTTTTCCGATCCATTATCTCCTTCATCTTCTGAATAAAAATTTTCTAACGAGCTTGACTCATTAGATGATTCATGTTTATACATATCATGAGATTTATCACGCAAAAATATTGTTGAACCTATATCAGTGTGTTTAATTTCGTCATCATAAGTATCTTCATTTTTTATTGTAGAAATTTGCTTGTTAGCTACGATTGCATTTAGAGGGTCTGCGAGAGGCTTGAAAAAATATTTCAAATGAGTGTCAGTTTTAAACTCATAATCTTTCATTTGTTTCACTTTTGCCTTAATAGCGTCCGCAGACTTAATTAATTGATCTGTAATGTCGTGGTCCATTATACGACTTATATTAAGAAGTATTTATGCTCAAATGATTTTAATTTTTTGCACTCATAATTTATATAGCCATTAATCACAATAAATAAACTTGTCGAATGATTGTCTATATCTGCCTTTGTTTAATCCACAATCCTTATTAATAGTCAAAAAATCATAAGGATGTATCCAGATTTTAGAACATATATCTTTAAACTTCGACCACTCTATATCAGAACTAACATGTTCATCGTATATATGTTTCATGTTAACTTCATCTTGCTTGAAAATTATCAAAAAGTTAACATTGTCACGTAATAACTGCTTTGGTATTTTTGAATACGTTTGAGATAAATAAAAACAATCTATATTTCTGTGTCTGCCCATTGTAAAATAATTTCGTATGTTAATTTGTTTTTCACAAACCACGTCATCAAAAATAATAACAGAATTCGGTAATGCATCGTTAGGATGAATAACTTCGTCATCAAAATTAAATATAAAAAGTTTTACTTCTGGCACTCTTTTTAAGATTTGTTTTAGAAAAATATATTTTGGTTGAAAGCTAGTCTTTGAATACAAGTAAACATTTTGAAACTTTAAGCCATTTTCGTGGATTAACAAACTAATCATGACGTTCGTTTTCCCACAATTCGAAGGGCCACATATTATACATCTTATATTATTCGGCAAAAGAACACTATGCTTTGCGTGTAGCTTATTTTTCTCCACTTCAATATTTTTTACTTCTAATGAAACTGGTTGCTTGACCCACTTCATGTTTGTATCTGTCAAAAAACATATATGTTCTAGTATTTATAATGCTTATCAGGAACACTAAGTAATTATAACCCCCAATAATCAGATTTTTGGTAGTTCTTTTAGCTTTGGTTTCAATGAATAAGTACACAAATAAATAAAAATGATCGTTTATACTTAGATAATATCTCTACAGGTAATGTCGAAAAAGGGTTATAAATAAAACCATCAAATATAGAGTACAGCTAAATATGTATGTATTAACTAACAATATAATTATTCGATTTTATATAATGCATAACCATTCTCATATTTAAATATATCATATAAGTCTACAATTGAAGTAAAAAATAAAAAAATATATTGAATTAACATATGTAATCACAATGACCCCAAGGTACGGTATCTTTTTGATTGCCTAGAACATGCCTTTTATCGTCTATCCTGTTTAAAACTACTTTATTTACTTCTTGTGAAAAAAGCACATGCTTCATTGATTTTATCATATTCATCTTACGCTTTAATGTTAAGTTTTTAAATAAAACATCTTTATAATTAGATGATTTTAAACATCTTGTAACAGGCTTTGATACACCTTTAGCTTTGTTTATTTGAGTATTTAATGATTTAATGCAATAAAGCTTTGCTCTTAAGCCTATAAATTCGGTTATTGGGTCACCTCCTAACTCGTCTTTAAATAAACCAGGAATTTTTTCGTTCACCTTAGGAATAAAGTAATGATTATTAGTTTCAAAATTACTTGTATCGAATTCTGACAAATTATCACGCATATCTTTATAAAAGTCTTCAGTATGTATTAAATACAACAAACTATCAGTATCAGTGTAACATAATTTAGCTTTGTCACCATATTTATTCTTAATGAAATTATAGTGATAATTGTACAGATGCCACTTAGAGAATTCTAGCACAGCAAACCCAATATATATTGGTCTGTCTAAAACAAGTTTCATGGGACTCAGTTGTATTGCTATAAAGTTTTCATTAAAGATAGAAACACTTTTTAAATTAGGTTTTGTGATTAATTTCTCAGCACCTACTATTTTATTTGTAATATTTAAATCATCACTCCATTTGGTTATTAATTTGACCTCCACTTGCTTACGTTTATTTTCAATCGTTTTACCAAATATTGAATTATTAAGAAGCTTAAAAAAATCTCTTTCGAATGATGTTGAAGCTGCTTGTCGTAAGCTAGTATTCAAGTCTATATACTTTTTCAAAAAAGATTCTTGTTTAAAACAAAGGATTCTATGAATTTTTTTCAAGATTAGGCCATTTTTAAGACATGCTTTTAAATGAATATAATGAATAATGTAGTTATATTTATCATACAAATTTGCAATTAACTTTGGTGTTTTCCCTCCAATAGGTATGAATTTCTCTGGAGCAAAAGGCAAGTCACTATGTAAATTATGTAAATGATTTGGATACGCTAAATCTACTTCTAAAATATAACCATACTCGCCATCATCAGGAACATCCAATAAATTAAAATTGTTGATATCATCCTTTTTCATAAATTTAAACTCTGATATCGGTAATTTTTTAGTCATAGCATAGCCATAAAGATTATTACAGTCTAAATATATCAAATATGTTGATGGCTTAGAATTATCGAAATAAGGTAAATAAATGTTATTGGCTTCAGCATATCGGTGAGAGCACTGAGCTAATCCTCCACGTATTCCTTTTTCTAACATTTTATAAATTTCAAAATCATTGATCAATTCTAACTGAACACCTGTGTATAGGAGCATAGCGTCCCAACTTAATCCAGGCGAAGTCACATAATACGCAGGATCGAGTTTATAGTGCTGCAGACAAATATTTCTAAAATTTTCAAATATATCACATAATAATAGTACATCACACTTTAAATACAGGTCAGTATATTCACCAAGAGAACTAATATCAAAACATTTCCATACGGTTTGGGCATGTTGATATTCAGCATCTGTTATGTGCTTCATTTGTAAAGTGTTATAAAAATGATTCTTTGCTGGAAGTTGTGTTTCATTATATGCTTGCCATGAACAAACATGCTCATACGGATATACACCTTTGCTTCGCAGTAAATTTAATTGGCTTTTATCTGAGAAATGTGATGATAAATGATTAAAATCGTTCTCCGTTAAACTTTTACTCAAATTGTCAAGACTTGAACTAAGAAATTGAAAAGAATCTATAAATTTAATCTGTATAGGTTTACATCCTGTTTCAGTTTTAATTATTTTAGTTATGCTTATATATTTTTCTTTTGTTTTTGGTATAATTTTTATCTCACCATCATATTTCGATAATTCTGTAATAAATATATGAGAATCATAACCAGATAAGTTATGAAAGATAACTGGGATAAATGAACACACTCTATAAATTAAATTGCAGTGCGAATGTGCCGCGCCTCTGTACTCGGATGTAATATGATCATGATCACAAACTTTATCACCAAACAATAAATGATTACAGATATGGCACGTAGTTGCTTTACTATAACTATCAGTTTGCTCTTTCGTCATAGATCTCATGGGTTTCTTAGTCATTAAAATATTGTGAATTACCTTCGCTTCTTTAATTAATCTCTTAACAAACACTTTTACACAGTCAGGTCCTCTGTATGTTACGAATTTGTTCAAGCTACTATCATGTGAGCAACATACATAATATGCAAAACAAGACGGTTGATGTAGTTTATTTTTTATCGTACTTTTATCATTACATTTTTCTTTATAATTTAATAGTATACTTTCAAAGTCAGCATAAATCACAAAGTTAATTTTTTGCTTTCGCTCATAATTTTTGAATTGTAATATATTGTTTTCATCCGGCAGTATGGTTAAAATTTTGGAACAACTATGAGAATGATACTTTTGTTCGGAAGTAAAAAATTGCAAACATGTTTCACATAAATGCATTTGACCCTTGTGACAAGTAACTTGCCGTCGCACTAAGCGTAAAAGGTTTTTTATCAAGCAATAATGTCCTTTATTTTGTTTTTCAAAATACAGTAAGTTAATATGTTTATCTTTCTTACAATTCGTCACATATAGAGGGCCGGTTACAGTACAATGTTCATCTAATCCGTAAATATTAATACTGAACTCACAATTATTCTTTTCAAATAACTTGATATCTTTAGGTAAAGGTGGAAATGAAATTCCTTGAATATTAAATATTGAACTAAAGTGCGGATAAGAGCTTGTTCTACATACATTACTTTTTGCTGGGAATAATGCTGCAACAATACTCCATAAAAAACAGTATTCATCATCATTATTGCGTATATTCAAACAACTCTTTGTGTTTTTAATAACTTGTGGTAGCTCTAAATAAGTACCACCCCGCATGGGAGAGTATTTATTTATATTTATTTCTAAATGACTTGTACAGACAAATGACCATCCAGATTCACAATGCTCAAATTCAGTAAGTTTTCTTTTAAATATTTCTATTATATTTGAGAATAAATTATTAATGTCAGTACTGCTGTATATAGTTTCATATTTCGTATTAAATGACTTAAGCTGCTGCTCACTTAATTGTGGTAGTAAAAAGTAAGCAAACAGCTCGAAGTTAACTTTAATGCAGGTATGTTCCAATAATGATAATTCAATGATTTTCAAAACATCTTTTCGCTTATCACCCAAGAACGCCTCTAATATGACGTACTCGTCTTCTATTGAAGGGTTTAAGCGATAAGTCATGATTCTATTTTTAAATGCCGTAGCTACAATATCAATATTATCAAACTTTGACTTTATTAAACAATTCGATTTATGAATATTCGTTCTCTTATGATATCTATATTTATCTTCTGGGATCTCAATTTTGCATTTATCACAATGAATATACTTTGGTAAACAATTTGGCTCATAAACATTCGTATCATATTCAATTTCTGGAATATCAATCTGGGATTTAACTTTATCAAACTTTGACTTATTTGTATCATATTCAATTTCTGGAATATCAATCTTGGATTTAACTTTATTATTATCAGAATTTGATGAGCCATCGACGGGGTGTATAACTGGAAAAAAAGACACAACATTTTTTATTGTATTGTTTAATTATTGGGATTAAATGCGGTTATAAAATTCTATCTTAAAATAAACTCCATGTAAGTATAATAATGTGGTATAGCTTAAATCTCATAATGTAAACTATTGGTAAGAGCTTATAAAAGTAGGAGTACATTTTTTAAACTCCTTCCGGGTGCTTGTTATGTAGGCGTTTAGGCAACGCCAGGACTCTGAATCCTCATCACATTTGTTTTTGATCGTGATTACCGAGTGGCGCCACCTATTTACTGGTTGGACCCGCTCTATTTCATTACATTTATATACTTTGAGTTCTATATAGAACTCACCTCTCTTCTGCTCGTTCATTTGACGTGAAAACCCGTTCGCTAGTCTCCTAGTGATGTACGAGTATATCGGGGCATTCTTCTTGTCCGCAACCACCTCAATTTCATCGTCGTCACTGTCGCTCCCGAACAACTCGCGAGCCGTTGACTTGGTGACTGGAGTGATTGGGTGAATGGTCGGCCTAGTTTTCTTACTCGTAGACGGCTGGGAGCTGCTCGTTGACGAAGGCTTGCGCTTTTTGTTCTCCTTCGGCTTGGTTTTCACTGAGACATGCTCCTCGTCCGTCGATTCGTCCTCCGTAGGGAAAATATGGTCAGCCGTGTTCTTGGACCTGTAATAAATAAAAACAGTGAATCAGTAATCAGTTTGTTTTAATCGTGTAGGCAATATTAACTGAATGCACTAATTACTTGAATAAATGATTATTAAAAATTATGAATCAATAAACTGTTTAATTTTTATAGATGTAGACTCACTAACTCATCTGAATACTATAATACTCGAATGATTGAATAGTGAATTAGGTGGAAACAACACAAAGTAAATTACATTGAACAGTGAATAGATATGTACTTACATTTTAGAAGATTGACGTTGCTTTGGTAGTTAGTAAGATCTGGTAGTTTGGTAGTGATTTAGATGTAACCACTCCTAGTTGAAGTGTTGATGTGATCCAGCTTCTGCAGGATGCACTCTTAAATAGTGCAAAATCCACGTCACGATATCCCGTATAAGGAATAGATCACGCGTTACAAAAATGCTTTATCAGCCCTTACACCCAAATATGTAATAGTTTACGTTGTAGAAAAACGTCTTCCTAAACAATAAACATCGAGATCTTGAATTTGAACTTTATCTTCATAGTTAAAGATACTTAAAGTCGATAAATCAGTGGGTGGTCCAGTTCTAATGTCTATTAAGTGTCGCTCTGGATGATGCCGCTTTCTGTGTGTATTGACTTTTAAGTCACCAGTTCACAGATAGCGATGCGGTGCGGGAGCGTCGCGGTGATGTTTTGAATTGTTTAAATCAGTATATGCGATAACACATGATGCGGACACGGATAATAATGATACAGTAAGTTAATAGTCCAGTGATCTTGAATTAATTACCTACGGCTGCTCGATAGAAAAATCCACGTATATTGCGCAATCGAACAACTGTCTACCGGTATACACTGAGATTTTGAAGCGTGTCGTTTTGGACGTTTTCTATAAAGTTAAACTACTGCATCATTACTATCCTGTGTTGTTGAGCAGTGCCCACGCCTTCCCTAGCTAGCATTGAAACGTCATTGCGACGCTATCGCATCGCACCGCCGCCGCCGTCTATTTACCGGTGGCTTTATATTATGGTATGCGTAATCTGAAACGGTATAGCGTCGGTTTGTCGCGAATATATAAAATTATGCTGACATGTGCTATTAGACTTTTTCACAGCAATTTTGAACTTTAAATCCATTTAAAATTATTTAATAGAACCCTATATAAAGGATAAAATATCTTGAAAAATCAATTATTATTTAGTTTCCTATCAGCAAGCGCGAGTAAATCAACGAGTAATAATTATGTCGGTGAGTATTAATTTAATTCTTTTATTTTATATTTGTTTTTATAAAAAAGTTTCAACTGGGTTTAATAACAGATCTTACTATCATTTATTATTGAATTTGAATAGTGAAATGCTTGCAACAAACATTTTAATGCATTTTACGCTCAGTTCACTTTTTCATCACACGAATTAAAATATTATGTAGACCTTTTATTTCAGTAATGTGGTTTTATTTTTTAAATTAGGACATGTTTTTTTTAGTTTAAACACACGAGAATAGTAAAGTGGGTAGAGTGATTGATAAGTGATGGTATTCGTTGTAGGCCTGGGGTTCGATTCCTAGCTGAGTTAAAACCAACAATCAATCTAATATTATGTAGCCATGTGTATAGCATGTAGGAATATTTAATGTTTGAATAAAGGCAACTAGAGTAGGTATTATTTAGGTTTATTAGTTAGTCATACGTTTTTATTTATTTTCAGGACTCTGAAAACGATCTGTTTAACTTCATTCCTGCGAATCCACCAGCGGGACAGCGAGGTGAAAGGTTGTTAAACCTCGATGGACCGAATAGTAAGAAACTGAAAAAGTCCCCCGCTATTTTTTCTTACGTGAAGAAACTTACGCGCGGGTCTAATGTCAACGGGGGAAAGGTGATTAGAATTGAAATCTATGATGCTGAAAAGTTTAGTGACAGTGAAAGCTCCCAGTGCAAATGTGATGCCGAATTATGTATACAACATGTTGTAAAAAATATGTATATGGATAATATATATAATTCTGTTAAGGATATTGTTGTAAAAATCTCAGACTCAATGGAAATCCATTAATAAATGTATCATGATATTATTCTGGTTCAATCTTTTATTTACCATTTTCCCTCTTCAAAAACTTCTTAAACAAAAAGTAAATCAAAAACTCACTAACATGTTCTACCTTTTTTTATCATTATTGAGGGATAGGGCTTCAATCAGAATTTATCATACAAGCCTACCCCAATTTATAGTTGGAATAGAGACGAGCTAGTAACCAATGCACCAAACGTATTATCAAAGATTTGTACCTAGTACCTAGTACTTTATGAGCTTTACTCACTTAGTGTGAGGATGTGATGTGGTTGTGATTATCAATAAGGTCAAGGGGGGGGGGGGGGGGAGAATAAAAGTGATACGTTGTGTAGCACATCCGCACTACCTCGACAGCATCGCACCGCAATGAATTGTACATATTTTAGAATACTCGAATACATACATACATACACAAACTCACGCCTTTTTTCCTATGGGGACACAGATACTACGAAACGCCCCTCCTGCCACGATCGTAATAATCGCATTGTAATGGAATGTTCTACATAGAAGCATTCGAAATAATATGATCTACAAAATCAAATTATTTCGAATACTAGAATGTAGAACCTGAGTAAATAAATTAATGAAATGTTTGAATAAATATTGATCGATTGACTGATCACTAATCAAATCAAATCAAATCTGATTGTTCACAAAATATTCATTTATTGACTGATTTGTCTAGTTCACAAAATATTGATAGAATAACTGATTGTCTAGTTCTCAAAATATTGATCGAATGACTGATTGTCTAGTTTACATCAAATGTATAATTGGGGTGACTGGATCTCTGATCCAGGAACCCCAATTATACACTACTACTAATGGCCGATACAATGCAATGAGATTGTATAGCCCATTCATTGAATATTGTCAATACATAGCCGTCTGTATGTGGTAGTTTATCTACCTTTGTTTATTCAACTTTCTTTAAGACTATAGGACCATCGAAGTCTTGAGACTATTGGCATTAAACATCTTGGCTGGCAAACGATTTTATGATTCCATTCTTTTGTTTCTGGTCTCCAGGACACACCTATCTTTACCTGAAACAGTTGCGTTTTAGTTTTAAAATGAATTCTTTGGTTTCATCATCTCACTGATTATAACATGGTCACTGTCAGATAAGGATTCTAGAACAACTCCCGATGTCTCTCATTTTCGTAATCTACTCTGTCATGATAGCATGTTACATAGACGCCTAATCCATATTGATCATAATTCTAAGGATGTTCTCACTGAGACTTTAAACGCAAAATTCTATCTGCATTAAACCATTTTATAAGAGAGTCGATTTCAGGATATCTTCTGTTTCATTTTTATTTTATTTTATTTATTAGGGACAAAAAACAGTTACATGCTAAGAGCAATACAATAAATCCTCAGCTTAGAATTACAAACATGTAACCCACACCATTGCCTTTTTCTTGAAAAGTTGGTTTGATAGAGTGAATATGTCCAATATTATGATGTCTTATATAAACGTTGTCATTAGAATCTTTACTACTGAAAATAGAACTACACACATAGAACAATCTATATAGATGATTTTCTTAATTATCTACAAGCAATTAAATTTAATACTTATCAGAATCGTTTGTGTTCCGTCCGTCCGTAAAAGCAACGCTCTTGATGCAAGCTTATTTTGCTTCTAAAATCATATTACTATAAATTTCAGAAATAGGAACTATGTAAGTTTTAACTATGGGATATAGGGATTTGGGAATTGAAACTAAATTGACAACATAACACGAGTAAATATCGAAAATCGTAGTAGCAAAGTGAGTTAACTCAGAAAACATCGACGATTTGAGGTTGTCAAGAAATAAAATCATCGGCTTTACACGAAGACAAGTCGTTAATCAGATGAAGAAACTATGACAAATTGTAATAAAGTTATTCTTACGTTTAACTGTCAAAATGAAAAAGATTTTATAACGATTATAAAGATTTTTGAGTGTTTCAAGCAACAGTTTCGTAAGTCACTTTAGAGAATTTGTATAAAGAGACATCATTGTAGCTCATTTAAACCTTAGAGAAACATTATACAATAATTTTGTTTTACATAAAATAATATTTACATATATGCAGGTAGAATAAAAGTAAGCCACGATAAAAATAATGTTGCAATTCTTAGTTATAGGACCAAATCGGGCCGCTAAGGAGTTAAGTATTCGCTGCGAAATGACATCTTGATAAAGAAACGATGATATCTCAAGAACCATATGTGATATAATAAATCTGTATGTAGATTTAGATTCTACTAGTGCCATTTTATAAGAAGGTTGATTGCAATATATCTTCTGCTTTTTTTTTCAATGCTTTCTTCTATGACTATTGTTAAAATCATTGGAATCTATACTACTCAAAATGGCACTTATAGAGCAATCTGTGTGGATGATCTTTTTATCATGACAAAATTATCTACAAACAATTAAATGTAATATCTCTTTCATATGTGATCCGTCGACGAACGGCGTCTATTGAAGCAACGCTCTTGAAGCAGGCTTATTTTGCTTCTAAAGCCATATTTCTATAAATTTCAGAAATAGAACCTATGTAAGTTTTAACCCTTGAATATAGGAATTCGGGAACTGAAACTAAATTGACAGTATAATATAAGTATATATCGAAAATCGGAGTAAGAAAGTGAGTTGTTTCAAAGAATATGAACGATTTGAGGTTGTCAAGAGGTGAAATCATCGGCTTTACACGAATACTAGTCATTTAAAGAAACTATGACAAATTGTAATAAACTTATTCTTACGTCTGATTATCAAAATGAAAAATAAATTTATTGCGATTTTAAAGATTTCTGAGTGTCCCAAGCAACAGTTCCGTAAGCCTCTTGCGAGAATTTGTATAAAGAGACATCATTGTAGCTCATTAAAACTTAGAGAAGCATTGTACAATAATTTTGTCTTACATAAAATAATATTTGCATATATGCAGGTAGAATAAAAGTAAGTCACGATAAAAATTATGTTGCAAATCTTAGTAATAGGACAAAATCGGGCCGCTGAGGAGTTATTCGCTGCGACACGACATCTTGATAAAGAAACGACGATATCTCAAGAACCAGATGTGATACAGTAAATTTGTATGTAGATTTAGATACTACTAGGTCCATTTTATAAGAAACATATGGCGTTATTTATGAGTGAGGTTATTTTGCTAACAAATTTACGAAAAACGTGCAGTATTTGGTTGATGTTTTCAAAAAAGTAGAGTCATTGGCATCATTTTGATAAACTGCCTCTATTTTCAATAAAAACTAGATTACGTGCGGTATTGAGTAATCTCCAATTTCCAATTTATTCAATAGGATGTTTTGATCAAAACATTTTGAGGATAAAACTACATTTTCCCCAACAGCACAATGTCAAAGCGAATCTTGTTTTGCACTGTGTTCATTGTCTATGGCTCTATTCGAGTCAAACAAGGCCAAAAAACGGTAAAATAAAAAATCTGCCAACTGACATCGATTCTATCGCGTCTCGAAAAAACGAACACAATGCGTCGAGAACGCCACGCGTCCCGCTACCCTCGGACACAGTCGACAACCCCCTGATTATGACAAAGTCATTTCACAAAATCTTTTCGAAATTCAACCTTATGTTGATAGTATATAAGGCCCATAATCTTCAGTGATGTAGTCGTAGTACGAATTTAGAACTCTGTCCAACTAGGAAGAGTAAATTGAAACAAGCTTGGAATCCGCCGGCAAGCGAAGCGACGTTGCCGTTCTTGGCAAGCTACAACGCTTGCTCCTCTATGTATATGTGTGTTCTGGCACAACTGGCGCCGAATATTTATTGTATACTAACAGAATACTGACAGACGCTTAAAGCGATAGGGTTCTATTTGCCGTGCATACTTTATTATGTACTTTATTTCGTCGCATTAGGGTTGGGATTACGATATTATTTAGATGTAGGACGGTGTTTAACTAAACAGTTTTTCTATGTGACCGTCCAGGTGGCTATGTATAGGTTGTTTGGCTCGTTCGATACGCGGCACGGCGGACTTAAGTTGGATGATGGTTTCGCAACCAATAATTAATTTAGCAGTGAAGGTTTTACGAAGGTAAATATAGACTTCATGAATATGTTAACTGCCTACCAATTATATCTCGCTGTGTTCTCACGGACCAGCGTGGGAGTGTGATTTAGAGATATTTTATTCTAGCTTGTTATAAGTACTGTCTCGTACTGATGTTATTAATTACTGTGTCAACATAAATAAACAACAGATCTGTTTCTACTGATACTTTCAAGACATTATATCAAAACGAACTGTTGCAAATAACATCAAAACACATCACAATTTAAATATCAAACGGAAGATCAAGGATCTCTAAAACATCTTTGGAAATAGTGACACACATAGTGTTTGGCCCATAAAAACAAGGTTAAAACAAAGAAAAATAAACATAATTTATAAATCAAAGACTAGTTACACAGAATGAATGAAAAATGAACCTCAATTTAGTTCTCCCACCTCATCGTCTACGAAAATTCCAAACGTCTCAAGTTTTTTGGTAGATAAGGTCAAATGGCATATTTGTATAGGCTATTTAGCTCTTCCCCTTCACACAATATCCACTCCAGGATAACGAAGCTATGAGAAGACAGCGGAGTAAGCAATGATTCTGAGGATAGACGAAAAAATCCAAACGAAGGCAACGAAGTAAGACGAATATACGGAAGATAAAGCAGACATATCAAAAGTTGTAGCACAACTTCCCTGCCCATATCTTGCATAGAACTTCAGTAAGATACAAAACGAATCGATTTAAGAAACACTCTACAGTAGGTACCTATAAAACAATGCCCTTATTACTATAGATATACGGCATAAATCATTGAAGGAACTTAAGAATATCCAGTCGTATTCGTACGCCCGTTCCTACGCTCCATAAACGTTAAAAATTCACGAAAACGTATCATTTATTGACGTGTAAAAGTGTCACATCCGTAAAGCAAAAGTCTCTGAGAGACTCGAAACTTGTCTTCACCTGTTTATCCTAAACATGAAGGATACAGCTGATGATTATAATGCCCTTAGCCGATTTTGACCTCAGCGACTGAGTTCTATGCGTTCCAGTCATGGTGGTTGGAATCTTAGATCCTATTTCATGTGTTAAAAATCCAGCTATATGTATCATATCCAACTTTGTCTAAGAACCTCCAAACACAAAGCGTTAACGTATGCTTAAGCTCGCTTGCACTACAAGTCACTAAATAACTTTAACGCTTAACATATTTAAAACATCATACTCTCTTTGTCATCTTCAATCAATTGAAAGAAGCAAAGCAATATTTTAAATGTGAAAGTATTTATGTAGTGGTTTGGACAAATTTGCAATGATGCTAATGGTCCAGTACCAAGGTTGTAAAATGAAGATCAGACGATCTTTTCTGTAAAATAGCGGCCCAGTGGTAACGGCCGTGACTTACGAGTTGTCGGTCTTAGCTCACCCAGACGGATGCTTTACTTTGTGTAGATTATTTCAAAGAACAGCTCCCAAAACGGTGAAGAAAAACATCGTGAGGAAACTGGCATGTCCTAGAAACAAAACTTTGAAGACGTGTGATATCTACCAACCCGCACTGGGCCCGCGTGGTAGACTATATATAGCCCACTCCCTCTTGACGAAAATGGGAACATTAAAGGATGATTATGATGCAAACGGGATTTACTGGTGAAAGGAACTCATAACCTGGACGAAGTACGAAGGAAATGTTTCAGTTTTGGCGAAGACATTTCTACGAAAGCGGCCGCAGAAAGACAGACGAAACAAAAACATTTCCGTAATTCTCCTAGTTCTCAAACCGTATCACAATCAAGTTATCAGAGAAAATGATCTAGATTTTGAATTTAAACTTGTCACGACAACATGTTTTGTATCTAAGTAGGTAACCATGTAAAACGGCTAAGTGCTAGGTAGAAACTACTTAACACATCACGATAATGCATTGGATAAACATATATTGTACAATCTAATCGGACAATGTGCGTAGATGATAGTGGTAATCAGATTATAGTCTCCGGTACCTATTTTAAGCGTGGATATTGTACCCAACGTGTTAGAAGATCACGATTCTCTGATACCTAAAAAGAAAGATCAGATCTGAATTCCACCTTATTGTATTACTTAAGTACAAGTCTCTTTATCGACATCCTTATTAACGCCTTTAACCCGATATATTTAAAGTCAGTGCAACTCGTCTTTTACTTCCATTTGTCGCTCTAGTTCTTCTTTTTTCTTTCCTAACCAGCGTTTGGTCGGCAAATCGTATATGAGTCTGTTTATACAAATATACCAATTTATTAATATAGAGGTTTCAGGGATTTAATTTCATCGAACTTTAGATCATTCCGTGTCGTGCCGGTCGTAAAGAATAGCTTTACCCATTTTGGTGTCGTAAGTGGCGACTAAGGAACTTACTAGAGAATGGGCAGCACCGTTCTCGTTGCATTTTATCACCATACTGCGTTCACCAACTCGCCTGCCAAGCGTGGTGATTGTGGCAAACCCCACAAATTGGTCCAGCAGTAGGCGTCTTTCGGCTGAAATGGTGATGACGATGATGAATTGCAGACCAGTCTTTCAAAATAGCTTCTTTTTCTGTTGTGTCGATAACACGTATGATATTGGTTTCACGCACGCTTTCATCGGCGTTTTCAGTTTATCGAAATATATATGAATAATTTAGGGTTTTGTTTCGAGTAGTTCTTTAGGGCACTGCATTAGGTACTGCTTGATCACAATTATTTCTTTAAAATATGACTTCGGTATTGGTGCAACAACGTTCTTTTTGTCAAGCTCGGAAACGAAAACGGCTCATGGAACGTAGAAAAATTATTGAGTAGTGTCTTATTTACTAAAATGTACCTAATTTCTTTAAGATTTCTGAACTGTAGTTATTGTTACTTGGTATTCGCGGCAGTTTATTTCTTTCTGTTGGTCTTTCTGTTGTATTACTCTAACCATAGATATTCACGACTGTTCTTGTCAACTGAACCTTTACAAGAACACTTCCTCCGCCAAAGTGAAAAGTCTGTTATGTAGATAAGTGGTTCAATTGTTTGGTTTTTATATTAGGTGGGTTTACTTACGATTAGATAAGCAATTTTAAAAAATAATGTCATTTATAGTCCATGACAGCGAAGAACGTTATAATAAAACTAAAAAAAAATACCAAGTAGCAAACCGATAGGCTTAAGAACTCTACGTTAGCTACAGTTCTCATTTAGAATTAGTATGAGCTATATTCAAAACAGTCAGTGTTAATCAGTATCCCTGGCTTCAACGATTTAACTAATTTTAAAACCCAAAACTACGAAACTTAAAAGAATCCAACAATTTAGTAATTATCAAAAACCTCAAGTCACCATCACCACCTCTTCCGAAGCCAAATTCCATGTTCTTAAATACAGAAAACTTAATACAACATTTCGAAATGCATAGCCAACAATACTCTCTAATGCGTTTACAGATTTATATACTACACTACTATCACAATCAACTACAAAAGTACCGAAAACTATATCAGATACATCCCATCAATATGCCAAATATCTGGCCGGGAGCAAAGCGGCAACCTCGCAGTCCAGTTTAATGCCGCCTCTGGTAGAAAGCGGCACTCGCGGCACGTTTCTAATCTGGACGGCGGCAGTCAATGACTCCGACACGCGAGTTGACGCGACACTCACAGACTCACACGCGCATATCGAAATATACATGCACTCGGTTTTGAGGAACTATTCTGAGGATATCTGAGGATGGTGATAGTGTTGTGAATTTATTAAAAGGCTTTGTAGATCTTGATGTAGAAGTAAAAGGCAAAATTTGAAAGGAACACATAAAAGAAGACAACAAAGAAACGGACATAATTGATGATGATGAGCATTCGTTATATCTAATAATAATAGAAATATTGAATGTAGTTCAGAAGACTAATAAGCAAGTTTTGGTCTCTCCTACTATTTTGGAGTGCCTGATAGAGTCCATAATAATCACAATTAAGTACAGATTTTGGAATGGAAATGAACAATAAAGTTACTTGATAACACTATAATTTAAAATGATAACATGTATTTTTAAATCAGGTAAACGCACCGCAAATCGAAGTAAAAAACTGGGTAAAAAACGAGGCTAGCTGACGAGCCATCATCATGCGAAAACTACACCTTGAAAGAGTAGTAGTAAATAGCACTACGACGACATATGCCATCAAGTAGATACCTAACAAGACAAAACAACCTTCAGAAACAAATAAATCTCTTATCGTCGCCATAAGTGCGTCTACCCTAATTACACTATCCATCAGATCTCAATCATTTTGAATGTATTGCTTCATATGTACGAAAAATTTTCCTGCGGTGCTTGAGTTCATCATCATCATCATCCACAGCCCGTTTTTACCCACTGCTGGGCTTAGGCCTTTTTTTTCTTGTGCCGATGCCCAAGCTGCTGTGTCAGCCTCATCCAGGTTTTGCCCGCGATGGCAACAATTTCGTCCGCCCATCTCACCGCCGCCGTACCGACATCTCGTTTTCCAAAGTCTGACCTGGATACGTAAAAATCGATAGTCCTCTAATTTGACTAAGTGCTTATGAAAAAGTGTATTTTAAATGTGGTGATACCATAGAACCTGAAAAAGAAGTCACAAGGCGAATGAAATACTCCAAGAAATATTCCGATTCAACAAAAAGAAAACACACATTGCATTGTTTTTCAAAATTAATCACAATCTAATAATCCTCGTATACTTTGAACGAGATCATTTATTTTAATACCGATATCTATGTTTTTTATGAAGGCCATATATTTATCAATATAATGCTTTCAGTGCGTCTACCAGGCTTTTTACAAATGGAATCCATTTTTATTATACTCTAGATGAATTGTATTAAGTAACCACTTCACTATTAAGTTAGTCAAATAATTAAAAAACGAGTGACAATCAAGAAATTCATATTGAAATTCAAAATGAATTACTACATAAATATCAGCTAAACGCAGAGTTTTCAACCAGGTTTATTCGATTGATAAAACATAAATATGTTGAGTCCAGCGACAAATATTTTAGATCCTATATAGCACTAAAACAAAGACGCAGTTAACATGTTAAAAAAGGATTTACACATAAGTATGTATTTCGTTTAGTGTTTTTTTTAGTGTAGAGTTATTGGATTCCGAGCATCCGAACTAAAAAACGCATAAATATAAGCTACGCTTGCCGCGGTTGGTCCGCGGATGGGTGCCTTGAAAAGCACGTTAAGCCGTTGGTCTGGATGTATCATAATACGACGTGACAGGAGCCCGAAAGTGTGGTTGCCAAGGGGTATCGTATTTTCCAGTTTAAACTGGGTTGCGCAGGTCCAACAAGCAGTCGTTCCATTTAAAATACAGGTATTAAGTTAGACTGGCCGTCGACCCCAACATAGTTGGCTAGGCAGAATGGTATCTATTTCACTTTATTCATCCACCCGTGTCGGGGTAGGTAACCCCTTAAGAACGCTATCCCAAATAACTCGAGCCCGTAGTTATACATTCCTAAACCCTACATCTCTACCTATTGAATGGTCTCCCTCGATATTTCGCGCACCCGAATAACCCGATATATTTAAATTACACGCGGACGAAGTCGCGGGCAGTAATCTACACATATAATTAATATAATTATAATAAGCATAGCTGTAATCTATTCAAAAACCATCTGCTCAATATGTTCGTTGAGTTCTTTACAGGCGGCTTATCATTTTAGTTGCTTTCATTTTTGAGATTCACTTTTTCCAGAATTGAATACTAAACATAACTTAATTCCTATTGTTAGCCGATAGCACAAAACCGGTCGAAATGGCGTAGCTTGGGGAGGCCTATGTCCAGCAGTGGACGTCTTTCGGCTGAAATGATGATGATGATAATGTAAGCCGGTTATCCGGCAAGAGAGTGAAAAAGACTGTCGATAGGATCGTAACCTATCGGTACTATTTTTTCTCGAATCATGGCTGTAGCAGCTACCTACTACTGCAAATATACTAGGCGGACGATTTACCATAAAATATTACTTAACGGATAGGAATCATCAAGCAAGTAGCTAAAATCTGTGCATTTTTCTCGGATAAATTTTCCTAGAATGTCGTTATATGCGGACGGAGTCTTTTTACAAAATGTCTTTCAAAATCCGCTGCACTGGGATTGAATCAGAATTAGTTATTTCAACGTCATATTGTTTACCAACATCATACATTTTCCAAGATACGCTCAAAATTATATTGTAAACGTAAACGTTCAGAACTTCAAACACTCATCACAATAATCGGAATACCTTTTCGAATTAGTCATTGTTTGACGTACAGATCATGACCGGATTGTGGTATTTTACTAACAGATTTCCCTGTAAACGAAACCACAATGTTGACGCCTCGTTATATCGATGTACGTCAGTTGATGAAGTAGGTATGCCTAAATTATAGAAAGGGTGACATTTGGATCTTGGGTTTTCCAAAAGGCAACTGCTGTTTTTAAAAACTTCGTCAGTTTATATCGCGGGGACATTCAATAGCGGCATCGCGTCATCGCCAACTATTTCTCTTTACTAGCTTTTGCCAGCGGTTTCGCCCGCTTATTATACGTATAAACCTTCATTTTGAATCACTCTGTTAATTAATGAAAACGGCATTAAAATCCGTTGAGGAGTTTAAAAAATCTAAGCGAACAGACAGCGGAAGTGATTTTTAATTTTATACTATGTAAAGAAGAAGATAAAGATTTTACGCAATATTCAGAGGTATCTTTGATGAGTTCCATGTCATTATGTACTGGTTTGTATAAATTGGATAAATGGATAGAGCGACCCTTTTTGTGGTGGGGAAATCATCAAATGACGTCTCCCGCTCTGGGTGGAGTGGAAGGGCGAGTCAGACTTCTGCTGCCTATATGCCAGCGCCCCGGTAACTCTTTCGAACAAATCCTCGACGGTGGCGCGAATAGAGTGACTCATGGCACCCATAACACAAGTTTCATCTTAGCTTCGGTGTCATTGGAGATTTTCAGTAATTTATGTAACTAAAAATAAAAACCATGATAGTATTAAGTATTAACCTATCGTAGACAGAACCCTGAAATCTTATGAAGGTAGGTATATGTAATTACCATTATTTCCGTGTGGTGCCGGACGTAAAGAATAGAACCATCCTATTTCTTCCGGTGGGTGTCATTGAGGCGACTAAGGGACTTACAAGAGACTGGGCAGCAGAGTTCTCTATTCATTTTACCATAATACTGCGATCTCCAACCCGTCTGCCAAGCGTGGCGACTAGGGCAAACCCCGCCACATTGGGGGAGGCCTATGTCCAGCAGTGGACGTCTTTCGGCTGAAATGATGGTAATTTGAAATTACACACACGAAATTACCATATAACGGGACGTTATCAATGATTAAATATAAGGCGGGGTTATCGTTACATTATTACCAACACTGCAAGTGTTGCATTCCAGAATCGACAAAAGCGAGGAACGACAAAAGCGCCGACACTTATGGGACTCAGTGAACCATATAAAGATACAGTTATGTTGATAAGGAGCCATTAAATAATCAAAGTCTTTTCTGCAATATAGTCCTCCAGAACCGTATTTCAACCATGGCAGCCAATCTCAACGGAGACTAGCCATCGGCGCGGGAGATATTATAGAGCAAAAATGTGTGTGCAGACACAGGGGCACTCGCTCTTCCCTCACTCTCATAGTCGGATGAATCGGCCAACAGACAAGACCGGAGTGAGGTCAGGCGTAGGACCAATGGCTTAACGTGCTTTCCGAGGCACGGGGGTGTCACACCGCAAAATTCCAACTTACGACGGTGAGCCCAACGGGGCAGCTCATCTAAAATACCATGTAGGTCACAGATCAGTAACATCATACAAAAGAAGCAAACAAGAGTTTTCAATCCTCATTCGCGAACATTGAACTAGGTCCCCAGGTGTCGGCAGCGGCAAAGCGCCACTATCGCGCTGATAACGCTATCAGTTCTTATCGGCTTCCGCTGCAGCTGCCGACGCAGATATTTAGCCTTGATGCACGCTTGCTGGGGCTATCGAGATGTTTATAATATTCGTATGACGAATGAATCTGTTTCGGCTTGAGTAATTTAGCTTATTATCGTCAAACCTACTTACTTCACAAAAATATATAATGCATCTAATAGACAACGACAACCTCAACCGCGCTGGAATTTTGGATAACGGCCCAGCATCTCTCATTGAGAGGCGACCTGTATCCCAGCAGAGGTAACATTAAAGGCTTGTTATGCTTACACGGCTTGTGTTTAAGAAAACGATACGGTAGATATAAAGCAGATTGATATATTCGTTTCGGTTCAAAGGAGGAAGAGTTTAATATTCATAAAACTCAAGGAAGAGTCATGTGGGGTAAACGTACGCATTTTTAGTTAATTGCTTCCAGAATAAAAGATTTTGTGAATTTAAAAGAATAAAAGTTTTATTCTAATGTTATAAACATTTTTGAAGGGAAACAAAACATAAAATTTCAATTCTAACAATAATTGTTTTTTTTTTACTTAATTATTTAGTTAACAAGGGAAATGCGGCTTTTTACCCGCATCGGTGGGAAAGTGTCCGCACGCCTTCGGTTCAGTGTACGCAACGCCGACAAAGTGGACGCACGTAAACTTAATTTGATATTGCATAATGATCACATGTGAATTTGCCCTCCTCGTAACTGGTACAGGCGTCGTGCCACCAGGACTCATAAATTGAACACTCAATCCACTCTCAGTACTTTCCTCGACATAACGGACAGTAGTAATCTTGTTCTGAAGATGTTTTTTTCTATAGTCGGTAGGTACAACTGGAAATTATGTTCCACCTGCATTTATTTTCCCTCGAAAAAGAATGAAGGGTGAACATATGGACGGAGCTCCGGCTGGTAGCATTGGCATGATATCTGATTCCGTATTCATCAACGCAGACTTACATTTACAGTGGCTGGTACACTTCAAGGACTACACTTCACCAACTGTGGATAATCTTATGCTACTGATTATTGACAATAATTTAAGCCATAATAACCTGCAAGCTACTCTGTATTGCAGAGAGAACAACATCGTTGTACTTACATTGCCACCTCATAGTAGTCACAAAATACAACCCTTGGGTAGGGCTATTTACAGTCGTCAAAAAATCAGTACGCAATTGAAGCCAATAAATGGATGGCACAGCATCCTGATAGAACTAGTAACCAATACCAAGTGACTTATATAATCGACACATTTTCTAAAAGTATTCTCATCGATTCCAACAATTCCTGCGGCTTTTCGTTTCGATTTTCCCTCTTCCATCAACTTTTTGGCTTCATCAATCTGCTCTTGTGTACAAACTGTCCGGTTTGGACATTTCCTTATATATTTGCATTTTCATTCTAGATGGCAAAAAAATAAAAATATAACTGGGTAAGTATACGCATTTTAATTACTGCAGACACTTACCCCCGGACACTTACCCCATCCCATTAAAGCAAATAAAAATAATAAAATTTTGAAGTATGACTTACCTTAGACAAAATACGTAGATTCACACAAAATATTGATTAAGGGAAGGCAGAGCGAAATCATTCAAAACAGTCGTCACTGTTAAAGTAATACAATCAATACTTTTACCACAATTACCATAAAAAATATGCAATAAACACCGCAATTAATGTATTAATCGATTATAGTTGCCAAAAACTAAAAATATTGTATAGTTTAATAAAGAAAAATTCGTAAAGTTGAACAAAAATCTTATAAAAGCAGGCTCGGGTTTAGTTGAATTTTGATAGTAAAATGTTAAATTTTTTCACTAACTTGAATTCATATTAATCTCTTATTATCATACTACAATTTATAGTTTTTACATTTTCGAAATGTCACTTATTTATTTTATTATTAATTTTTGTTTTGATTCCCACCCTGTTTTGAGTCATACGCAACGTACACGAGTCGAAAATTCAGTCGTCCACGAGAGCTCGGAGAGTGGTCACGTCGCATCGTGGAGCGACGCGCCGGTAACGATAATTCGCGATCTATTGTGTACGTATACGTTGCCGCAAAGAGTGAAATAGGGTAAGTCACATTTGTGTTTTTTTGAGTATGACTTATATTTAGTAGGCATAACTAAATTTCACTTTTTGTTGATTTTTTTTCTGCTTCCATATTACTATAACATTTTTCTTAAATATTTGTTTTAGTAAATATGGGAAAGCGTAAGGACAGCTATTGTAAGAAAAAAGTTGGCGCTCATTTCCGTAAAAAAAGCCGTTATCATAAAATGTACGTATGTGTATTTTATGATATTAGTTCCAGTTATTTTTTTTTCTCTAACATTTGATATGAGTGTCGTGGCTTTTGGGGGTGGCGTTTGCAAATCTGGCATTCAATTTGAAATCCAAAATGGCGGAAGTAGCTTTTTCTCAAATGTTCGATATGGGTGTCGTGTAATGGGTTTTGGGGGGTGGCGATTGCAAATCTGGCATTTATTTTAAAATTCAAGATACGAATTTAACTTCAACTTTTCCGTTATACTCAATATATTATATATACCACATTTACCTATGATTTTCGCATGTTTTTGTAAATTAAGCAAGGTTTCTATTACATAAGGTAATTATACATTTTGTATCACAGACTGGTTTTATTATTACAATACCTACCACTTACCCATCTACCCTGCCTACCTACTTTACCGAGTAAAATTCCCGGGCATGCAAGTAAAATTCATAATGCCAAAACTTCATAGCAATCGGATGAGTAGTAACTGATAATGTAGGTAATTTCCTATAATGTACTATATTTATACCTACATTATCCGCTCTATAAACTACGAACGTTAATTTTTATATAATACTGATTATTAGATTTAATTTCTGGATTTATATAGGTACCTACATAAAATCATCGAAATAATCAATATGCGTATTTTCAAGTCACTCAACACAACGAATCAAATTTAAAAAATCCTAGGTTACCTTTTGTCGTGCAACTGCATGCGGGCTTCGAGCAAACTTGTCAATGTGTGCGTGGCGACGCACACGACTAGCGCACTGTAGTAAATACCTATTTGCCGCGCGCCTTGTACGGTCGGCGCAGTCTTAATTTATCCTGTTCCTAGTCACTTTGTTATTCAATCAGACTAATAATATGTCTTTAGCATGCAAATCAATGTCAAAGAAATAAATAAGAAATCCGTGCAAAAGCAATATTGTCGCGTAAGTTCCCATAGCATTGTGCGGCAAACCTGTGACGCAGTCCTCTAGCTCGGTGGTCAAACGCAATCTAAATGCACCAGGTCTCGACCTGCTGTCATCCGTGGCATACGCACAATATTCACTGCGGACACTTATTCGCCGCGTACGTTTACCCCACATGACTCTAATGCTAGCCTTAAAATAAGTATGAAGAATTCCATAAAAAAAACTGGTAGGTACTGGTCTGTGCACATGATTGTGAGATTACCAATTTCCATTCTACTCCACTTTTGCACTTTCTTCATTTGGTTAGTGTTCTTACTTCTCGAAATACGGACTTCCCATTTAGTACATTTCATTAAAAATGAAAACCCTCCACATTCCCTTTTCTTCCTCCTTCCTTTTTCGGATTCCGCAGTTTCTAACGAAAATACATATTTTTAATTATGTATATCAAGAGCATCATCATCATTTCAGCCGAGAGACGTAAACAGCTGGACATAAACCACCACCAAAAAAAAGAGGGATTGCCATAATCACCACTCTTGTCAGGCGGGTTGGCGATCGCACTATAGTGATAAAATGCATAGAGAACGCTGCTGCCCTTTCTCTAGTAAGTCCCTAAGTCGCCTTTTACGACACCCACGGGAAGAAATAGGATGGTGCTATTCTTAACGTCCGACTCAACACCGAACACTTATAATTACACATCCCATTAAAAAAGTAGGCCTATTTAAAATTTATTTCTTTGACTCAACTACACTCTCTCGTTTCACACTAATTGCTCATACTTAAATCTACAACAATAGTAGCACTACACTCAAAAAGAAATCTCTCATTAAAATCACAAAGAATTCTCAAGTAAATTCATTCACAGTAGGTGTCTGTGTGTCGGCGTCATTCTCGATAATTGCTGAGTCAGACGCCTCGGGCGCAGTAGCCGAGTAGGAGTGACGGCGGTAACCACGGTAGCTACCGACTTACCGTTGTCATTGTTTGTCTATCCGTCTGAACGGTTTCCGTTCAATAACTATCGTTATTGTTCTAGAGACTTTCGTAAAGTATACCAAGCTATTGTTTTGCCAGGTGTCGTAAAGTGATTAGGGTAATTGCGTAATGGGTGCTGCAATTTGTCCGAGTTTTATGGTAGTGGACAGTTAAAATAGGACATAATTATGCAGTAAATTCTAAGTGAAATATAAATCAAAATCAAAAGTCATTTATTCAAACTAGGCTGAGAGTCAACACTTTTTGAACGTCAAAGTATACAGTCCCTCAAAACGCCCGATCTTCAGCACTATACAATATTGAACTAAATAACTATACAATTCAATAAAAAGACACTCAGACGTCAAAGTACACGTCCGCATCGCTGTCATACGGAAACATTGAATTACACTGCTAATTCTTTATCCAATGAAGAACAACTCTTTGAAATATTAATTCGAATAACTGAAACAAAGGCGATGCCATTATACTACTTCTCTACTCCCTTTTCAGGCTGAATTAGGTACTATACGGACCAAGACAAGTTTAAGACGGAAGTGGTGGGTCATCGACAATCTATTATAGATACAGATATGCCTCTTATATGCTCCATAAAATGTTCTATATTTATCTACATTGTTATTTAACCTAATCAGAAGATGAAGAGACCATAGGAGAACCAAGGTAACCGACAAAATTCGAGGATTTGCCAAGCTTAAGTGGCAGTGGGCAGACACATTGCTCGCAGAACAGATGGCCGTTCTGGAGTGGCGACCGCGTACTGGAAGAAGTAGCGTTGGAAGGCCTCCCACAAGATGGACCGATGACCTAGTAAAAGACGCAGGAATCCGCTGGATGCGAGAAGTACAGAATCGGATGAATTGGCGGTACTTGGGAGAAGCCTACGTCCAGAAATTGACCTCTTTTGCCTGAAACGACGATAATGGTGAAGGGAAAGCAATTCTTTCTCGAGAGAAAGAGCTCCATACGATTTATGACATCTAATTAAGCAACACATATCATCATCATCATCAGCAGCAGCCTATAAATGTTCCCACTGCTGGGACACAGGCCTCCTCTCGGTGAGAGGGAATGGGCCATAATCCACCACGCGGGCCCAGTGTGGGTTGGTAGATGTCACATGTCTTCGAATTTTTGGTTCTAAGCCATGCCGGTTTCCTCAAGATGTTTTCCTTCACCGGTTTGAGAACAGTGGTGATGAAATAATTTACACAAAGTAAAGTTGGGTTCGAACTCACGATTTCTCATAAGTCGCGGCCGTTACACTGGGCCACCACTGCTGTCACGCATATCACACTACCAGGTAAAATCAGTATTTAGAAAAGACATTACGTACCCGATATTATTCAAAATCACCACTAAATACATATTTTACCGTCCATTACTTCTAGTTTGTATGCATATGTATGCAGTCCATAGTCCGCCATAAATGGCTGTGCATACATTACTAACTACTTTTAAATTGCCTCGCTCAGTTGACGTGGTAATGGCACTTAACCCTATTATTAAGTAGGGCCCTTTCACAATGATATAATATGTGCTTAGAAAGTTCTAGATTAAGATGTTAGTTTGACGGTAGGAACGTTAATCTTCAGACTAATTATGGAATATGTTAGATATCGAAAACAAAATAATATGTAATACTTATTGAGTTGTCTTATTGTTGTTCATTAACGAGAGCAAAGTGCAATGTTTTTCTGTTTCATGCCATAAATTATTAAAAACATACTGAAAAAACGCTCCAAAAAGTATGAAACAGGATGCGTGGCATACGACCACAGTTTTCAGATACACAGAGTTACATTTCTTGTTTCATACTTTTTAGGGTTCCGTTGCCAAATGGCAAAACACGGAACCCTTATAGATTCGTCATGTCTGTCTGTCTGTCTGTCTGTCCGTCCGTATGTCACAGCCATTTTATTCCGAAACTATAAGAGCTATGCTGTTGAAACTTGGTAAGTAGGTGTATTCTGTGAACCGCATTAAGATTTTCACACTAAAATAGAAAAAAAAACAATAAATTTTGGGGTTCCCCATGCATAGAACTGAAACTCAAAAATGTTTTTTTTCATCAAACCCATACGTGTGGGGTATCTATGAATAGGTCTTCAAAAATGGTAATGAGGTTTCTAATATCATTTTTTTCTAAACTGAATAGTTTGCGCGAGAGACACTTCCAAAGTGGTAAAATGTGTGTCCCCCCCCCCCCGTAACTTCTAAAATAAGAGAATGACAAAACTAAAAAAAATATATGATGTACATTACCATGTAAACTACCAACGAAAATTGGTTTGAACGAGATCGAGTGAGTAGTTTTTTTTTTAAACGTCATAAATCGTAAACCGCAATTTACCTTACATTCAATCAACTGAAATTTAAAAATTAAAAAATATATATATTTTTAAACCGAAAATACCTACAGGTTTGTACGGAACCCTCGGTGCGCGAGTCCGACTCGCACTTGGCCGGTTTTTACTTTTTTATTATACTTTTTGGAGCGTGATTTGTCAGTAGACGGATTTTCTTTTTTTTAACCAATTTTTAATTTAATTTATTTGGTTCATGACTTTATGTTCTCTAGAGGGCACCATATTCAATTAAAAGTGACGTCATATTATAGCAGTCTATAACCAGCGGACGATCAAAAGGCTTCTAGCGGTTCCTCATTTGTCAAATTAGGATAAGTAGTTTAGTAGTTATGAGGGAATAATGAACATAAATTCATACATACATACCAACATACTTCTTTTTAACCGACTTCAAAAAGGAGGAGGTTATCAATTCGGATGTTTATATTTTTTTTTTAAATGTATGTTCGGCCATAACTCCGTCATATATGAACGGATTTGCAAAATTCTTTTTTTGTTCGAAAGGGGTTTATTCCGAAATGGTCCCATATAAGTTTCATATAAATCTGATGATGACTTCCGGAGACAGACATCAGAACTCTTTAAAAATGACAGCAAATCAACCGCAATTTCAGCTATCGCATAAATATCCATTGTTTGTGTGAAATTAGTGCGGGATAGATACTATAACAAAAAATTTAAAAATAAAATCTTTTTTACAAAAAAAAAACAACCGACTTCCTTAAAAACACTACAAAGTGAAAAATAACTTTAATTTTGGAAGTCGGTGGCAAAATCCTTAAATAAAAATCCTAAGACACCGACTTCCGAAATTAAAGTTATTTTTCACTTTGTAGTGTTTTTAAGGAAGTCGGTTGTTTTTTTTTTTTTGGAAAATAGATTTTATTTCAGATACCGGTCATAATTATAACCCTCCTTTTTTGCTCCGCCGCAGTCGGGTGAAACTACACCTAAGTAATAATTGTCTACTTATTAAAAATCTTAAATACACTGACAGTCAACGTATAGCCTAAAAGGCTAGATCTAGAAGCATGACATTTGCACAAGTGAACACCGTATTCAATTGCAGCGTGAAACGTGCGAACACGTTCGAATGAATCGGAGAGGCCAGGAGAGCGTGACAGGTTACGTGAATACCAATGGAGTTGAGAAAAATTTCAACTGACGGGACACGGGGTGCACGTGCGGTGCGCTCGAACGAAACACATCAGCATTGCGAGATTTGCCTCGGAATATTTCACGGCATTTTGGAATAACTAGTCGTTCAATGTGAAAAAAGATAAGATGACAAAAAATTGCATGGATGATGTTGATATTAAATATATTTATCAAATATAGTACACATATTGTCTTAAAATATGTCTCTTATTAGGTATAGGTTTGAAGATGATCTGGCCTGTCCAGAGATTAAAAAACATTTCTATGACCTAACTTATCCTAATAAGTAAAAAACAAAATTAACGTAAAATACACACACTCAAATATAGACTCTATACTATAGAGTGTATAGTATAAATAAATCACTAGACCTATCACCTCGACATGCACTCCATCATTATTACCGCTTGCAAACGTGACACGCTTGACGTGACAAAGCACGCTTTCAACCCACTTCGCATACGAAACTTGTCAATTAACTTGTGTTACATAATATTAAGATTTAAATAAAAAATACAATAGTAAGAAATGTTAATGTTTTTGCATGGCAAAACGATCGCATTTAAATTCACAATATCATTAAATATTTCTGCCGCGCCATAACGTCACGCATGGCGGGCACGGCACGCTCTCAGCTCACACTTTGAATAATACGAAGCTTGTCAATTAATAATGTTAGTACTTTTTCCACAAAGATTACTTGTACTTCTAGTATGTTTGTTTTTTTTTTCAGGAATATGCATATAAGTAAAGCAGAACGAATGTCCGTAAAACTTATAAACCACGCGTGACAGAACATGACACGCTTTCAACTCACACGCTGCATACGAACATGTCAATTAGTTGGGTCTTTTATTTTTTGAATTTTTTTTTCAAATATAAACAAAGATAAATTGTTGCTATTATTTAAGTATGAAGTAGGACCATTGGCTATAAATCTGTCATTACTTTTCCTCCGCGTCCGCGCAGTGTCACGCGTGACGGGAATTTTCATTTGAAACTTATCTCCGTTTTTCTTTTACCATATTTCAGATGTATTTTTTTTTTAATTGTATAAAATTTCAGAAATGGTGTTTCGTTGCGTAAATTACAATATCTTTCTTATACGATTATTTATTGTTTACTCAATTGAGCAATTCAAAAATAATTAAAAAAATTAATTGATCATGCATAATACCTTCTATACCTACGTATGGATACACCTACCGTATAGTATCTTTTTTTTCAACCGTCTTAAACTGTTATTATTTACTATATTTATACGATTCATAACTAGTTCAAATATTCAATAAACTTTTACTATTTAGCTGCCGCCACCTCAAATCGAGATAATATCTTGATACCAATAAATTATTGTGGGGAATAAAAAAACCACCAGATAATTTATCATTGTTATGGCCAATAAGTCCCAATGAATGGAGTATAAATCAAAACGAAGGAAACGGAAGAAGTTAAAAAAAAAACAGACAAAATAAAGACTGCCGCCGCCGTGCAATACGTGCAACTGGAAACGCGGGACGCGAGACAGCACGATCTTTTATCTCTTTCTTTTTCCCGCAATTATTCCCTGCCTGCTAAATTCCTAGATGCTGAGAACGTAACATATTTACAATTTTCTATGCATCAATCATCAAAACAAAGAATTTCATATCTTACAAAATGAGGATAAAAAGTGAATAAGAGTGCGATAATATTGCATAGAATTGTTTTTCCGACTTTTTGCGGAAATATCTTCTCTGGATCCAAAAGGTTCGACTCATACTAGTTATGCAACATTATTTCTTATAACAATCTATTTATTAACTTTATTGTATGTCCTATATTTAGTATTTATCTACTGTTAGTTTTGTATTTAAATAGGTTAGATTTGTTAGTTGCCTTTGGTCTGCTAGGACCGATGCCTGCCGGGGTCGCGTGACTGTTCGAAGGAAATACCGTGGCCCCGGCACATGGGCAACTGAAGGAACACGGGTAGGTTTTAATCAGTAAAAGTCTGACACGCCCTCCCGCTCCGCCCAGAGCAGGAGAAAAAAAAAGGGCCGCCTTTTGTCTTGAAAGCCTCCGAAAAACCATTCCAGGTGGTTCTATCCTACCCTTTGCCAGTCTGGGCTAAATATAAGTTTCCGGCTATTTGTACGATGTCATCATCATCATCATCATCATCATTTCAGCCGTAAGACGTCCACTGCTGGACTTAGGCCTCGCCCAATTTGGGGGGCTCTGCCATAATCGCCACGCTTGGCGGGCGGGTTGGCGATCGCAGTATGGTGGTAAAATGCATAGAGAACGCTGCTGCCCATTCTCGAGTTAGTTCCTTAGTCGCCTTTTTCGACACCCACGGGAAGAAATGGGGTGGTGTTATTCTTTACGTCCGGCACCACACGGTACAATGTCGATGTACGATGTCGTCACTCCGTAATTTAAATTACTTTCCTTCCTTCTTTTTTAAATACAGTACCAATTTGTAGTTATTTGTGATCATCTTCAAAATCAAAATCAATCAAAACCAAAATATTTTTATTTCACATAAACCAACATGGGCACTTATGAAACGTCTGCATGTCATCACATCGTCTACACAAATTCATGCACTGACTAGACAAGTCCACTCAATCTGTGTGGTTTTTCCTCTAAAGACCATTTCAGACAGCTATCTACATGATCTTCGCATGATGTGATTATGTCAGCACTTTAAAAGAGACCTCTAAGTTTGTTTCGGCCTTTCTTCTCAGAGTAGTCAGATAGGAAACGCCGACCTCATCTATTTAAAAAAAATATCACTGACGTGAAAAAGTGTTTGTAAGTATAAACCTACTTACAGAAATAAAATCATCTGACCATTCCCAATTCTTACAACACTACAAATATATGTAAATTAAAATGCATGTTCAAATAAATATATTTAACATAAATACGAACTTGCTACACCGCATTAATTTGTTTAACCATTAATTCATTTTTAATCTACATTAGTCCATTTAATGGCCCGAATCATCGAGGGGTTGAGGCCAACATTAATAGTAAAACTCACGCACAGACAGTGTTAAAAAAAAATAGCGAATAGAGTCATTTGTTTACTCGCGTGCTGAAGGCACTTCTGCTTTCACTGGTCATCCATTTCTTCAGTTTATTCCGTTTTTTTTTGTATTTAATTAGTGGCTAATTATTGTGTGTAACGTTCTATTACCATGCTGGATTGATTTATTGCATGAGATTAGGATTTTTTTTCTGATGATTAAGATGTCTAGTTCTATGAGCGTTTTTTTTTTTCATATTCTTTTCGAGATTTGCGTTATTTGCTGTTCGTAGTTTTAAATCTAAAGGAAATCAGTGTTGAACTTTGTTCAAAAATGGGCTTGAAATAGAGGCTCCTGAATAGGCATCAAACTGTGTAAACCCCGCAGACAGGGCCAACGGGACACTATTACGTGACTAAAAGACTCTAAAAGAAAAAAATCTATGAAAATTTCATGGAAATTGATCTACTAAAGTCGCGACGCAATGTTACGTCGCGCCGGTCTGTGGGAGCCTTTACTCGTGAGCACATAGTGTATATTACCCTCAGAAAAAAGCTAAAACGTTATCTCTACCTTCCATGTTTAAGGTAACTTCCAATTTTGTTTTCTTTTACTCACCAAAATAAACTAACCAATTCGGCAAATGTAGGTAGTTTTCTACCAACAATCACACCTATTTACTTTCCAAATACTGGTGCTTTTACTCAAATCACCCAGTAGGTAGTGGAAAGGAAACAATTACGAGAGTACCTACCGAGCATCCATTAGTCGGTAGTTAGTCGCCACAGCAAATGTTCAGTAGCGACCATAGGGCTGGCACGTTGTAAAAATTAAACTTTTTTACAAACCTTTACTATCGCCAACCCGCCTGCCAAGCGTGGTGATTATGGCAAACTCCTCCCCAAATTGGGGTAGGCCTATGTCCAGCAGTGGTCGTCTTTCGGCTGAAATGATGATGAAGACAAACCTTTATTTATTCTCACCTGTCCCGGTTTCTAATACATATAACTGACAAATCTTGCAAGTTAAATTTGATCAACTTCCCCGTGTCCGATTCAGCTTAAAGGCATGCTTATAGGAATTGGATGACAATGCAATACTGTTATGATATGGAGGTGATCTGATGATGGAGCTAACGGTGGCCATGAAAACTTTGTAAAACAAAACGTTGCAACTGCGAGTTTGGGCTCGTTCGATTTGTGTGTGTTGTGTTTGACAAGTGCTCTGGTTATGAATAAATAAAAAATGTATAATAGATAAAGAATAGTAAACTAGTCACATTGTAGTAAACTTCTACTAAAAATAAAAAAAGATACCTAACTTTTCTTTTTTTCTTTTATGTTCACGTAAGTTTTAGATAATTTATTAAAATCTAAAAATACAAAACCTTTTATTTACATTTATTCATCTATTTTCACGTAAAAAACGGAGAATTAAAGTAGAACCCATCCTTATGAAATCTACAGCTGGACAAAAATATTGATTTTCACAATGATCTCTCTAGAATTTTGCAGGTTGAAATGGCAATGGGCAGGCACGACCGAGACTATTGGCACACAAAGGTGTTGGAATATCGCCACTAGGATATAACAAAAAGGGTCCTGAAGACCAAAGACCTGAACTGTCAACTTTTTGAAGGACTTGAATCAAGACGATGCGATTGGCTCAGGAGGTCTGCTCCTTTGCCACGAAGCAGTCCGGAGCAGAAGTTACGGACGTGCCCGACGCCCTTCCGTCTATAGGCATAAGATTAGTATATTTTTTCCCACACATCATTTTATGTTAATTGTTGATATCTTTTTCCAAGAGATATAAAAGGTCCGCAAGTGTGAAAATGAAATGGTTGAGGAAAGTACCTCGTTAATTTTATGAACTGTTTTATGCCTGAGTTGCGCGAAATGGTCGTATCTTAACATATTTAGTGGGTACGAAGTTACTACGTTGTCATGAATTAACATCAACATTGTTATGACTTATGGGAAAGTTGGTACAGTATACGGGATTTTGAAAATATAATTAATCATAACCAATTTTATGAAAATTATAAATAATGTTACCTATACAAAAATACTTTCTTTGGAAGTTTTGTTTCCTTTTTACGTTTTCACGCTAAAACCACATAGTCCATGATCTGTGTAAGGCTTAAAATTTTTAGTTTTAGACTTTTAACATGGATCGCAGACGAAGTGGGGGCAAAAATGATTTTAATGGGAAGTGTAATAGCCCAAGCACTATTTCATATCGTTTGAACTGACTCCGACGCAGTAATGGGTTTACTAATTCCTATATTGCCTACAGGTAGTGTACTACCTATTGATTAAACTCGGAAGAAGTGGCTTGAATTAAAAAGTCTTAATGTGTAAAATTGATGTTATTCATTTGTTTTTGTTGAATTCTGCCAGTGTTAATATTATATTAAGAATAAGAAAAAATTAAAGGTATAATTCAACAGGATGTCATTGTTAACAATTTGACAGTTAGGTACAGCGCAGCAACACTTGGTCACTGGGCCCGCTTGGCGGATATGAGTATTTTATGGTTAAATAAATTAAACACAAAACGTGTAAAATAACACGACAACACAATAATATTTTTTTTTAATTGCCGAATAAAAAAATATAACAAAAATTGCGACAGCCCTGAACCCGTTTTGCAACGCTTGCCACAGCACAAGCGCCGCGTGCAGTGATTCAACAACACCGTCGACAAAGCAACAATGGCTTCGTTGCGATGCGGCTCACGCACGAGACACATTTAATTTCCTTGCAGCTTTTTGGGCACAGCACCATGTGAAATTAATGTTACCTTTCCATAAATTGATTTTCAACACTAAACTGTCACTGCTTTCTCTCTGAGACCGTAATAATAGTAACATTGTAATTGTAGGGTGAACCAGCTCTCTTGTTACCCTACTATGGTGAACCCCAAAAAGAGGATAGAAAACTAGTTGTTTTTGATCACATTCGGATATTTATTCTTTCTCGCTTTTGTTTCATGTCACTGCCACGCATTCCAAGTTTTTCCCTTGCACTCCGATTTAAGCCGCTCCCTCCCTCCCCTTACCCAAATATGTTATTTTAGATGGACTTTTAAACAAAATGAAAATTATAGGCTAGAATTTGTCGTCTAATTGATAACCTAGTTACATTCTGGAAACTATAATTTATAATTAACTACTAATAAACTTACAACTTATAACAAAACTTGCAAGAATCTTTTCTTAAATAATAATTTAATTAGGTATTCAAACAATTTCTCATTTTGAATTATTTCCGTAAATAAATCAACCCAACCCTGACCACTAGATAACGCCACAGTAACAAAGCACACAGTGATTCAACGCTCACTCAACCTCATTACGAGAGACAACAAAAGCGTTGTAGTTTGTAGTCGACGCACTAGTTTACGCGCGAGTCTCGACACACATTTTGTTCTAATTGGTTTCCGCGGTACCGTGCTGTAATTAGAGTTGTGTTACTTTAAGCGTGCGACTGTGACGCAGTGGAATAGTTTTATTAGGTATATAAAGTGAAACGTCTTACAGAAAAGTAAAGTAAATAAATAATAGTTTAAAAAAACTAAAAAACACGCTTCCATAGAAAACCAAACTAAAAAGTAGAAAATAATGGAAAAAAGCGTGGGGTGCTTTTTAAGGTATTTTTTATTGATATCCACCCGTCATCGTGCACCCCACGCTTTTTTCCATTATTTTCTACTTTTTAGTTTGGTTTTCTATGGAAGCGTGTTTTTTAGTTTTTTTTTTTAACTATTATTTATTTTCTATTTTTTAGGGTGTTTCGAATTTTGAGACGTACGTCAGCGTAGTTTGTGACGTATGTCAGCGTAGTTTTCGAAGACAGTTTTTTACTGTCCTGGTAACCCTGGCAAGGATAATGGCACTAATTTATGAAATTATTGCATTGCCATCGGTCTTTGACAGGTGTGTGGACAAAGTTTGAATGAAATCTGGTCGTTTAAAGTAGGTCAAAATCGCGCTTTAAGGAGTCGGTTACAAATAAACATACAAGTAAAGCTAATATAAAGAGTGTAAAAACATGTTGCTCTAAATAAATTGGGATAATTAATTGGGATAAGATTCAGGAGCATGATGATGGTTTTATTAAATTTATTTGAGTGTGTGGTTCTCAAGCCAGTCATCTACACATAATACATAAAATAAAGATGTAGCGTAATTCACTACGATTTTATTACATTACAAAATCAATGTAAACCAATGTTTTTAAATATTTTTTTCGAAGTCTGGGAACAATTGTAGTTCCGAAAATATATATGTACAGTCACGAGCACGAATATGTATAGGTACACTTACCAACTTTTAAAAGGGATTTTCTCCTATTGTACTGATTGTAATTTTATTTTATTACGAATATAGTATTTTGGAACCCACACTATTACGAAATTAGCCTTATCTCAAAGTTGCAATCGTTATTTAAAGAGAAAATCGCTTTTGAATTTGGCTATGTGTATACATATTATTACTCGTGACTGTACATATGTTTTACATTTTTATCTGTTTATCTGAATGTATGTTCCAGCATCTCGCAAAAACTACCAGATGGATTTAGTGCATGCAAATTTTACAAAGATATTCCCATTAAGCGTCTGGTCAGGTTGTAGGCTTATAAATTATCAGGTTTTTTTTGGGGGGGAAGAGCAATAGCGCTTCTGTCTTACGACTTCCACGCGACCAAAGTCTCGAGCAGAAGTCAATCGTACCAAAATTTTGTAAATTTGAAATCGGAAACAATCAAATGTGCCACAGCTAACTCTTTACAAATATACCTCATCTTTTCATAAGTATCACCATTCTCCTGCTCTTATCCCAATTTATTTGTAGTCGGCGCAACATGTATTTTTCTTCCACACTTCTCTATTAGTCGTCATCTCAGTAGTCACCCCCTTTCTATCCATATCAGACGGTCCATCCATCGTTGCTTTGGTCTCCCTCTACTCTTATAGCCATTGAAGTTCGTACTCAATACACCATAACAACCAATTTCCACACAAAGGTTTCAGTTATTGGTGCCACTTTCAGAGTACCTCTCAAGTACTCATTTCTTATTCTATCCATTCGTGGAACACCACACATCCCTCTTAACATTCTCATCTTTTTATAAGAATCTTAAATTAATTTGTTAATTCCTGAAAGCATAAAGTTCAATGTGTCTAGAAGCATGTTTTACACAACCAAAGTGACAACTAGAAAATAAAAATAGAGTCATTAACAAAAAACATGTTCTATTTTTTAGTTTCATTTTCTATTAAAGCGTGTTTTTAACCAATTATTTATATTTTTGACTTTTTTGTTCGATTAACCGTAAAGTAGTTTTTTGTTAGAGTAGCCTTTTTTTTTTTTTTTTTTTTTTTTTTTTTTTTTTCAGGATGGGAAATCATCAAATGACTTCTCCCGCTCTGGGCGGAGCGGGAGGGCGTGTCAGACTTTTACTGACTAAAACCCACCCGTGTTCCATCAGTTGCCCATGTGCCAGGGTCACGGTATCTCTTTCGAACAATCACGCGACCCCGGCAGGCATCGGTCCTAGTAGACCCCTACACTGCTGCTGACATCTCTTTGAGGCGCGCGTGGAACACTGCGCGCCGTCTACCCGAGCCTGGTCCTTACCGGGCGGCGAGCTACCCATTGCTCGCCACCCGCAAGCTCGCGCCTACGGTGGCCGGGAGTCCGCTATTGACTCCCGACGCCCGGGGCGTCTCCTCCTGCGGCGGCTAGGGACGTGAGGGCGCAGAGACTGCCACTCCCTCACGCGTCCCGCCTCCTCCTTCGCGAGCATTACTGCTTCGCAGAAGGAGGTGACGGCTTCCCATTCCCTCTCGCTCCGTACCATGGCTCGCACCAGGGCCGGACGCGAGAGGTCGCCGCCGCCGATCGACTCCACGAGGACACGGCGGTGCCCCGCCCAGGCAGGGCACACCTCCACCGTATGCTCCACCGTGTCCTCCAGACGATCCTCACAATGGAAACACCCGGACGTATCCTCCCGCTTTATCCTGAACAGGAACCCACCGAAGTGTTAGAGTAGCCTTGTGGGTAATTTTCGCGCCTGCTGCCTTTTTTAGATATGGTAGCCTTTTCTCCGAAAAATTAAATGAAAAATCGCTAATTTTGAAGATCCTGGTCAGGATAATAGGACAAAGTTACAAAATTTTTATGTGGTCATCGGTCTTTGATATGAGTCCTAAATTTAAATTTGATCTGACGTTTTGAAGTGTGTGAAAATTAAGTTCAAAGATTCCGTTACATACCTAAATACATAGCCAAGACAAGTGCATAACATAAAACTTTTTTACAAAAAAAAACAACCGACTTCCTTAAAAACACTACAAAGTGAAAAATAACTTTAATTTCGGAAGTCGGTGTCTTAGGATTTTTATTTAAGGTTTTTGCCACCGACTTCCGAAATTAAAGTTATTTTTCACTTTGTAGTGTTTTTAAGGAAGTCGGTTGTTTTTTTTTGTAAAAAAGTTTTTATTTTTAAATTTTTAGTTATAGTATCTATCCCGCACTAATTTCAAACAAACAATGGATATTTATGCGATAGCAGAAATCGCGGTTGATTTGCTGTCATTTTTTAAAGAGTTCTGATGTCTGTCTCCGGAAGTCATCATCAGATTTATATGAAACTTATATGGGACCATTTCGAAATAAACCCCTTTCGAAGAAAAAAAGAATTTTGCAAATCCGTTTATATATGACGGAGTTATGGCCGAACATACATAAAAAAAAAAAAAAAATATAAACATCCGAATTGATAACCTCCTCCTTTTTGAAGTCGGTTAATAAAAAAAACAGAAGATGTCTCCTGTTGCTTTTTTATATTTTTCGCACAAGACATCTTGAAGTAGAAATGTTACGCGGATGAAGTTATGAAGATGAAAAATTCAATCTAGACACGCGGTAGCGTGTCAAGCCAAGTTCAAGTAACAGAACTGGTGAGCAGCACCGTGTTTATTATTGTTATTTCCTTTATTTCAGTATATAAACATATAAATTATATTTTTAAATATTAGAATATAAAATAAAAACATTTAAAAATATAAAAAATAGTAGCCCACCGGTATCGGGAACAGGGTCCAAGCTACCGGCGGTCAGGGCTCCAGAGAGAGGAACCTCCTGACGATGCGAGCCGTGTCCAGAAGTACCGCTTTCTGAATCAAGCCCTTGACCCAGCTGCCTAACGAGAGCCTCCTTAGATGTTGGTCGAGGCTCTTGGCTATCAACCCATTGGCTGTGACGACTATCGGCACAATGATCGCTGAATCCACATCCCACATGTCGACAACCTCGCGAGCCAAGTCAAGATACTTGATCTGTTTATCTTTCTCAGCTTTCACGAGGTTCTCGTCATGTGGGACCGTTATGTCAACAATCATTGTGCGCCGCTCTACTCGATCCACCACCACTATATCAGGCTTATTTGCGGTAATAGTCCTGTCAGTGATGATGGATCGATCCCAGTACAATGTGATATTTCCATTTTCGAGAACTGGGTCGGGCACATACCTGTAGTACGGCACTTCCGATTCCACAAGGCTGTATTTAAGAGCAAGTTGCTGATGGATAATCCTGGCTACTAGGTTGTGTCTATGCAAGTATTCTTCAATAGCTAGACGAGAACACCCGGAGATTATGTGTCTAATTGATTCTCCTGGACGGTGGCATGCCCGACAGATGTCAACCGTGCCGTCTTTCACAATAAATCTCCGGTAATTGTTCGTCATCATAACTTCGTCCATAATTGCACAGACAAAACCTTCGGTTTCCCCAAAGAGGTCACCGAAACGCAGCCAGGCTACGGACGCTAGTGTATCTACATCGGGTCCATGTAGGGCCCGGAAAAAGCGTCCGTGGAGCTCCTTACTCTGCCATACTTCCATGCGTTCATTAGTGTCAAGTATTACAGGTTTGCGCCAGTTCTCGTTAGCCAAGGAGAGCGGGGTGAGGCCCTTGTCAACCGCGACCACATCTCGATGCATCCCCACGTCGGTTTCTAGGAAATATTCCCTGAGACTGCATATCTCGCGATTGTGGAGAGTCTTAGCGTTTAAAAAGCCTCGACCTCCACACTTTCGCGGGATATACAGCCTCATTACCGATGACCGTGGGTGATGCATTCGATATGCAGTCAGCAGCGTACGGACCCTCCTATCCAGGGCGTCGAGTTCGGTTTGAGTCCATTTGAGTATGCCGAAAGAGTACATCAAAACCGGCATGACCCAACCGTTGAAGGCGCGCACCTTGTTTCCGCCTGATAAAAGACTATTAAGTACTTTCTTCAGGCGGCCAAAGAAGCGCTCCCTCAACGATTGCTTCATGTCAGTGACATTGATGCCCAACGCTTCCGACATACCCAAATACTTATAGGTTTCGGATGCGGAGAGGGCTCGGAGGTTTATGGAATCCGAGAGTTGGGTTCCCGCGGATTCCACAATCTCCCCTCGCTTTACATGCATGACCGCACATTTGTCCACACCAAATTCCATCCTGATGGCCCTACTGAAGGTTTCAGTTACTTTCAGTAACTCCATCAGTTGAAAATTGTTGGGGGCAAAGAGTTTAAGGTCATCCATGTAAAGGAGGTGAGATATAACCTGACCACCTCTCCTCAACCGATAGCCTATACCTGAATCCTCAAGCAGTGCGCTCAGAGGATTCAGGGCTAAGCAGAACCAAAGTGGACTCAAACTATCACCCTGAAATATGCCTTGCTCGATCCTTATCGGTTCGCTGTTCCTTTGGATATTTCGACATCCTGGATAGCGAAGGACCGTTCTCCACTGCCCCATACATGAAATCAGGAAGGTGCGCAGAGTTGCATCAATTTTATACAACTCCAGCACCCTCATGAGCCATGTATGTGGCACCGAGTCATAGGCCTTCTTGTAATCTATCCAGCATGTCGACAGATCCTTTCGGGAACGACGAACCTGTTGGCTAATGGCCATATCAATGAGGAACAGCTCCTTAGTACCGCGGGACCCGTTCCTACATCCATTTTGAGAGACAGACATGATGGAATTAGTGTCTACATGATTGTAAATTTTAGTTCTCAAAATGGATGTAAGAACTTTATAGACCGTCGGTAAACACGTGATCGGCCTATAATTTTTGGGTTCCGCGGTGCTACCTGATTTATGGAGCAGGTGGGTAACTCCTGTTGTAAGAAACTGGGGTAGCGAACCAGACTCCAAAGCAGTCTGGTACTGAGTCGCCAAGCGAGCGTGCGATCCTACAAACCATTTTATCCAGAAGTTGTGCAGCCCGTCCGGCCCTGGAGACTTCCAGTTGGGCAACGGACGAACTGCACGAGCAACATCCTGGGGGCAGATAGTAATAGCCCCCATTTCTGGTATAGGATCGCAGGCTCGCTCGACTTCTCTAGCCCAATCACCTTCGGTGTGACTCACAGGCACCGACCAGATACTGCGCCAAAAAGAACACATGGCATCATTATCCGGCAGATGCGTGTCAGCCACACCTTGGATCGGTCGCTCCCAAGCCCTATAAACCCACCTTTCATCACTCTGGAAGGCGCGATTCTGAGTGTATCGGTCCACTCGCCGCTTATACCTACGAATACGGCTTGCCCATGCATAAACTTTCTGCTTCAGGAAGTCTATGCGCTCTGTGACACGGGACATAAAATCCTGAGGGCTGGTATCAGTCCCTGAGAACGCCCGTCTCACAAAGCGCATCACTCTAGGACGAGTGTTGCCCTCCCTGAAGCAGATTAGTTTGCCGATGAGCGCTCTGGCCCCACTAATACGTCGCTCAACTCTGCACTGCCAGGCTGGTACGGCTGGTTTTGGTCGTGTAGCTCTAGAGTCACTAGCAAATTTGACGTGAGCTACACGACATGCCGCTACAGCCGCGCAGTACAGAATTGCATGAGTATCAGTGAGGTCTTCGCAGTCATCAAAATACTTTGACAACTGCGAATCCAGAGCCGCCACCAGCGCCCTATTTTTGTTATGCATGGGCAAACGAGGTAAGCGTGGTCTAAGTTCGGGTGATATGGACCGATATTCTCGAATCGCATCCTCCAAAGCACTCCTCAATTCCTCATTGCACTGGGTACTTACGTTTGTAGCCCTGTCATCATTCCCCTCATCAGCTTGACTTGTCAAGTACTGTGGTGGGACCACAGCAGTCTGCAACGGGGGTGCGATGACATGGCTACTCTGCATTTCATTTCGAAGGCGATCAAGTACAGTGTCATCCAACATATGGTTACGCTGGATGACCCGCACCTGATCCGATAGTCGTTGGGTTGAGACGTTGACAGCTGGCTCAAGCACCTGAAAAAGAGAGAGCATTCGGACACGGTACGCGGTCAGATTGTTTCCCCCGTCTGTAGCCCCATAGTATGAGCGCATGACATTCTCATTGATGGATCTTGTCCATCTCATGCGCTGCACACTTCCGCCGGGAGCTGGGACCCTATCAGAGGCCGGTGGGCCTCGAGGTCCTAAGCCGTCCGGCGGCCGGCGTCCTCTCCGTCGACGAGCAGGTGGTGGCGTCGTGGGCGGAGAGAAGTACTCGTCGCTCGAGCTCGACGCAACTGCCACGGCCGGTGTCGTCACAGCGCCCGCAGTGGGGCTGGGTACCGGCGGCGGCGAGGCGGAGCTGAGCGAGGAGTCCGGTGGTGGAAGGCGTGCATTACGTGCTGCGGCTCTGGTCAACATTTTTCTCACTTTTCCATTGTTATTTTTTCATTATGTTCGGAGGTGACATCTGTCATGCCACCTCCGATTCGGCAGTTTTTAATTTATTTTTCTACATTATGGTGGTGGCTGGTCTCTTTGCGTTACGGGATAATTTTATAACTCTTGGTTTCGTTTAATATCAGCACTGTTTCAAAACTGGGTCAAAGTTAGGTACTTTTACAAATTAAATTATTAAAAAATTGGAAAACGTGACAGTCGATGTTGACACGGTGTTGCCATTTATTATTATTATTATTGTTATTATTATTATTTTATTAATATTACACGAACCATTTGGAGCCACTTTTGACCCCCTCATAACTTAAAAACTATTTCACATAGACGTGTCAAATTTGGCTCATATATTGAAACTTGTAAGATACATATGTGCTCCAAATTTCATAAACACATCCCAAATGATTATTTAGATATTAACGTCCAAAAATCGTCATTTTAATCACTGATTGACCTATAGATCAAAACTCTAACCCAGTTCCAGATGACTTAGAAAGTTCAAATTTGGCATGCATATAGGTAATTAGGTGAATACAAAGGAATAAATCAGAAACTGGTAAATTTTATCATTTTATTATAATTTTTCACTTAATTGATTCTATTAGGAACACTTATAACAAAAACCATTTGGCATTAATTTTGTTATAAATAAGTACCTACCTACTAATAATTTATGTACAAAAAGTAATGATATCCCATCAAAAACACAAATGTGAAATGAGAGCCCTAGTTTTCATATACGAATTATATTATAGCCTTCGCAAGTTCTAAGCCTGTTACTTGTCGGTTCTTATTTTATTATTCCGAAAATTTGGTTTGCTGGTAGAAACTAGCCATCGAACATAATAATTCGTATATGAGAACTAGCCAAGTCAGACCTTAGTCTACAATATATTATCCTAAGTTATAAGAAGAAATGATATTTTATGTAGTTGTAAATAAATTTCAAGACTGACCATTGAACTTGGCACCCATTTAGATCTCACTTCTTTTGTCGTTGAAGTCAACAACCAAGGCATATTTCATAATATGGAACTTGGCTCTCATTTCACATTTATGTTTTTGATGGGTAAAATCTTACCGTGAAAATTTAGCTGAAGTGAGCCGTCATTTTACATTATGTAAGTGATAAACAGCTAAGTTATCATGGATATATAAATAATATTATTTAATAAGAATGGAAGTCCCATATCTTCCCGTGGGTGGCGTAAAAAGCGACTGAGGGCCTTACTGGAGAACGGGCAGCAGCGTTCTCAATGTTTTTTACCATACTGCGATAGCCAATCCGCCTGCCAAGCGTCGCAATTATGGCAACCCCCCCCCCCCTCCATTTGTGGGAAACCTATGTGCAGCAGTGGACGTCATTCAGCTGAAGTGATGATGAATGATATGAATAGTATTACCTGACTAATAATATCACCAATTCAGTTAATGGATGACTTTCGTGCGAATATTAGTCTAGTCGACAAGTTGAAAATGGTACAAAATAGAGATACTGGTCTTAAAATTATGTGCGATAGATAGCTCATTGAATCCGAAATGACGTCTAGAAAAATGTGCCAAAAGCGTGTATTGAATATGATAAATGTTTTTTTTTTTAAATAATTGTCGTGAAAAATTTTCGCTTCGTAGAGCCTTTCTTACATACATACTTAGCAAGATCGTGCCATAAAAGTTACAAAAATACTTTTACTTTGTTTATAATCATTTTTTTACTTGAACAAAACTGAAAAATCCAAGTAATATTGTTAAAAAAAAAATCTTAATAATGTATCATAGTATCATATTCATATTATAGCATCAAAGTATCATCATTATAAATAAGTAGGCTCTACGAAGCGAAAATTTTTTACGACAATTATTTAAACATTTTTTTTTTCACTTACAATTAAGACGGAAATTCGAAAAAAAATATTAGTTAACAATTGTTTAACTTGTTGAAAAATTAAATTTAAGTAAAATTTCCAACGGGAATAAATTATTTATAGTGTTCAGAACACACCACAATCTTTTCGAATTTAATTTTTTTTATTCAATACCTTAAATAAATATGTAAATTAATGTGCCGTACTCGCTTTTGACGCCGCGCGCTCAACCTAAAAATGTCGCGCGCAGACCTATTTTCAGCGTTAAATTAAAATGATAAATAATGGAGATAGAGTTCCGGGAGTTGAGAGTTTTTTCCTCCTCTTTCAGAATCTTTTTTTGAAATTTCTTAAATATTAACAGTTTATGAAATATTGGCAAAAAACGAAATGCCATTTTTTTTTCATCTTTAATTGTTTATAACTTTTGCAATTTTGTATGTGCTAATACACGCTTTTGGCACATTTTTCTAGACGTCATTCCGGATCCAATGAGCTATCGCACATAATTTTAAGAGCAGTATCTCTATTTTGTTCCATTTTCAACTTGTCGACTAGACTATATTGTATAAATTACCTACCTACTAAATGCAAGATGCTGTAAATAAATATTTTTGATTGATTTTGATTTGATTGATAATATCATACCTTACTGCACCAGCTGAATGTTTTGACTAGCATAGTCGTCGGAATCCCAAAACAGATGAAATGAAATCACATCGTAATTCGGCCTTTCCCCTCGTCAGTAAGCCTAAACTTTCATAAATAGTGAAACTATCAAATCAATACCTTACATAGAAAACGCAAATAGCATATCATCATAAAATACATAAATTAGAATTCGTGATATCGCATAATTAGCTTATTCATGGCAGTTTCGTCTCTCCGTCAACTTTCTCAAAAGGTTTCCATTTCATATAAAACCTTATTATATTAACTTGAGCTCATGAAGCTGCCTTACATGGAAATGTTAAGAGCTGAGCTGTTTGCCGAAAGCCGAGACCTATAAATTGTAGTTCTTCTTATAGATATAATCACTTCGGCTTCGCGTGTGATTTCGCCAACGAGCGCGGCGCAACGCATAGACGATAGCGGTGAAAGTATGCCTAAATTGTTTAAAGGAAATCTGCATATTGAAGAAGCTGTGATCAATGAAAGAAATGCGGAAGTCAAGCCTAGTAATTATGTTGGAGAAACTACCAGCAGCCCTGATTAAAAAAATAATGATCAAAATGGGACTACTCTAAAATTCGTATGCGTGGTCAAACATTACATAAAAAAAATACATATAGGTAGGTAAACGCGTCGGCTCGGAAACCTTTACCTTTATTTCATCGCCTAAAAATAGAAATCACTAAGGGAACCACTACCCTGAAGATTTGGAGTGATTTCCGAAAACCTGATAAAAAACTAAAGAATATGATTGGCTTTTCTTATATTATACCTAGGATATAGATCATAGGGATAAAACAGACGAACCGGAAAATTAATAGGCATTGGCAAAAATTTGGCAGTAAAGAACGGCGGACTGTGGACAGACTGGATGCGTGAGGGCAACGCAGCTTGGGAGAGGCATATGTCTAGGAATAAGCACCGACGGCAAGAGTAAGCTTTGGAGTGACCACCGACGTCCACCATGCCCCATGCACAGTAATGGATCTGAAGGACTTCGGAAACCAAACCCTTTAACATAGAATATAGATGTCCAGGAGTGGACTGCAATAGGCTGATTTGACTAAATTGATTGAACGGCGGATTTGAATACATTTTGATGATCTGTTTTAACGTTGGTATCCCAACTTCTATAATTACAGCAATCAGCGAATACTAACCAACTTCCATCTCGTCTTCAGGCATATATCATAAAATAAAGCATCATTTTCAAAACTAAACTCGACATATGATCACTTACTAGTCTGCTCACATCCTTATCTATAGGTACAAATGACCCAACAGAAGCATCTTATGTCGCATCTAATTGACTCCAAAATGTAGTCGAGCATTTGACATTTCGGTGTCAATTACCACATAATTAAACTAAAATATAAAAGTAGTGAACCTTGACGACATTCGCTCGGGCCACCGGTCACCAGCAATTCGTTTTTTTTTTCTCTCGCTCTCGCGTCAATTCTGCGAACGCGAAACTGGTCGGACTGGCCTGCGCACGAGTTTTTTCGGCGAGCAACTCTGAACATGCGCTGGGTTGCCAGATTAAAGTTACGGGCGATTGGATTTATTACAACCCTTGAGTTTTTTATGTGGGATTTTTTTAGTCGGGGTGTTGGGTGAGGTGGAAGTACTAGATAAGTTTGTTAAGTCTGTGTTTGGAAAATGAAAACTATGACGTATTGGAATTGTTATTTTATTCAAATAACAATTTAATAAAGAATAAAAGCTATTTGAAACTAAAAATGGGTTGTTATTTTGTCCATGCGAATTCTTGTTACCATGTAATTATTCTGTAATTTAATTAACTTAATTAAGTTTATCTACATCAAATACGTGGAAAACATACTACTTAAACAATTACAACAAAACAAAATAATCATTTTATTTTTAACGAACTAAAATTCCTGAACAACACAAATGAGCACAAAAGTAAACAGCGAAATGCAACTTTGTGAACCATCATAATAGCACGGCGCATTATTTAGCCATAATTGAAATAAATATTGGGTAGAAAAAAGATTCCGTACATGGCAACTTCGGAGTAAATGTGGCAACATTCGCCGGTCTCCTAATTGACGAGCGCCGCTAGCATACTAATGGACAGATTAAAATAGTTTTATGGGCCATAAACGTTAGTCAATAGCGGCTATGTCGTTAAAACGTAGCGCAGACTAGAACATAGTGCGCAAAGCAAAAATGTCAAACTATTGGTCAACATGTGCTTTTTGTGCCTATCAACCAGTTTGTGAAACATAAAGATAATTAATCACGTCGTCGGCAAATGTATTCGATTCGGAATCGATATTAAATCGAAATATACCTAAATTCTTGTTAGGATTAAATGTCAAATTTAAAAATTTAAATCGTGGCCTTGTTTTTAAGGTTATCATGTATTCGTAACATTATGGATTTCGCTAATAATCGTCGAAATGAGATCTCTCCGGCATTCCGTATTTAAGAATACCGTTACAACCGTTCGTTATGATTCGCAGGAGGAGATACCTTCGAGAAGTCAGTCATGCTCCTCTTTTCGCACTATCCACTAAGATCCAGGTATCGAATTATAATATTTAAAACGTGATTGGTTGCCAAATCTGCACCATCCGCTGAAGTGAGTGTATAGTGACGAGAACCCGACCATGACCAAAGGTGTTTGTGACTTCGCTGAAGACACCGTTACTGGAAATAATTGTACCTACAGAAAAGCAGCTTTAGAAACCAACGGCTGGCACGTGAGGATGGGAAGAGACCAGGCGGAGTGACTATGAAATGCCTGGAAGTTAGGTCGGCCTTTGATGTGGGATTCAACATGTGTGAGATCCTTGCTGTATCTCACCTTTTTAGCCTGGCGGGCTTTGCTGCGGCAGCTAATGCAGCTGCGGGAAACATAACAAGAATCGGTTCAGTAGAAATAGTTGAGAGCTTTCTCAACTACTTCTACTGAACCGATTATGTTGCAAGATTTGAATCAATATATGTTATACATAAAGTGCGAGGTCAAGCTAAACAAAACCTATTACAAACTATTACCTATTATTATAAACTAAACCTAAAATGGGCTTGCATTATATGAACCAAAAGACACAACAAGTAATTAAGTGACCATTGACAAACATCTGTAAATCATATTAACTTATGATAAAGTTTAAAAGCTTATTTACAACGATCACAAACAACCTGTGCTATACCTACGACTGGTGATAAAATTACCCAATTTGCATGTAAATGTCCAGTATAGGAATGTTTTGTACCTAAATAACTGTTTAATGCAAATCACAGTTCAATTAAAGATGCTAATTTTATCATGACCATTTAGAGACAGTATCACTCACTCATTATTTAATAATTAATGTCTTATGCTAAATCAGGTGTACAATAAGATGGCAAACAACTTGAGCGAATATTGTTATAACGGCAAACAGATTTATAGTCATATTATACTTTGCAGAATATGAGATGAGCATTTAGATATAGACATTAAATAAAAATTAATTAGCTATGGTAATTAATTACAACTAGCTACTTTGATGAAAATAGCTTCAATAAAATAAAACCAGATAGGTAAGCCTGTAATGAATATAATTATTATTGTCAAAGGCATAAATACAGGTCTGTAGGGATTTCGACGCGCGACCTCCATAAAACTTTTCCTCGGTTATTCAAAATATAATTTGCTCTCCCGTACTCTACCTTTTGACAGCATAGGCACTTTTCTATGAAACAATTGATCTATTTTTGATAACCAACGAAAAGACAGATCAGATCTTTTATTGTAATAAATATAATGTTGAAAATAAAAACAAGATCAGCAAAAGCCAATAAAAATGAAAAGTTATTATTTATAGAGTCAGTGATGAAGCCTGAAGATGTTATCATTTGACATGAGACAAGGGTCAAAAGTTTTGACATTCAATATCCGAAGAGTTCATCTGAAATTCTGAATAAACTTGTTTGACAGGCAATATCTTTATTTTTCTGATCAGGATTTTAGTATAAGTACCTACGGCAGATTTCAATTACCTAGATATATTAGAAATTAAGTTAGATTAGTATAGATTTAATATATTACAGCTAATATAAAGAATGCCACCAACCCACATGCCCGTGGGTGTCGTAAAATGCGACTAAGGAACTTACTAGAGAATATGCAGCAGCGTTCTCTATGAATTTGACTGCTGTGCTTGCCAACCCGCCTGCCAAGCGTGGCGATCATGGCAAACTACCTTCCAAATTGGGGGTGGCCTATGACCAGCAGTGGACGTCTGACGGCGGATATGATGATATTGAAGCCCTAACAAAGTCTGCCAGTAAATGTATGATTGGTTGGCACTATTACTGCTTCTTTCACATTAGTGGAACACAGTTTGCCGTCATTTGCAGACTGCAGGATGCCTCTTATAGTAAGTAATTCAGATTATTAATGCCTATCCAACGACTGCCTAAAATAACTTTTCTGGTTAGAAACAGCTCTTCCAATATCCATGTTTTAAAATGCAACTATAGAAATAATTATTGACATAGAATCTGAACTTTTCAGACCAGAGGCAGCGATGCCCGGAATTCGCGGATGAACGAATCTAACGACATTTCTTTCACGGACAGGCCCTAGATTGGAATTATATCTGAAATTCGAGATACGCTCTTTCATTCCCAATGAAAGAGCGTATCTCGAATTTACCGATGAATCCTCTTCGAGGAAAATTGATGCGACAATTTGTTAGCAAAATTTATGGGACCTCGACCGATGACATCGATCGTTCAGGCCGATCGAATGTCGTGCATGGTAGTGTCGTGGAAATGCTTTCTACTGACATTAATTGGATAGGTAGCGATCGATGGTGTGGAGTTAACTTAGTAATAACGAATGTGTAGGGGTTCAGCGTTCTACTAACGATTGATATGATATATCGTAAATATTTTGCGACGTTGAACATCGACAGGTCTTCGACAATCAACCGCAGTAGTTACACCTTTATACTTACATGTTGTCAAGATACAGTAATCATGGCTTCTCGAGACGACAGATGCGACCGTTATTACCGCAAGGGAATGTGCTTGGTAATGATGTGTTCTTGGTAGAACCACGATTGACGATAAAGAGCCCGTTACGGAGATGGGCCCGTAAATGGCTTTGGCAGCTTCAAGAGACTTGTTACTTTTTGATGTTGATGTCAGAGAGACACAAGAGATTTAAGACCTGTAGAGTGTGAACGATAAGTAGATAAAATTCAATGTCTTAATTACACACTACTACAGCAAAATATACAAATCGTCTTCCATAGACGAAGATATTTCATTTAGACTGTCATACGTGAAAATGTCGTGGTGTATTTTTGGTGTTGATGTCAGAGAAACACAAGAGATTTAAGGTAAACCTGTAGAGTAGACGATAAGTGAGTAAAATGAAATGTCTTAATTATACACAGTACAGCATTATATATAAATCATCTTCCATAGACGAAGATATTTCATTTAAACTGTCGTACGTGCAAATGTTGAACCGAGCATTGAGAATCCAACAGAGTGCAGACCAGCGGTTCGAAAAAACACACTGTTTGATTTTGAACTCTAGGTGTTAACGCAGTGTATCGAAAATACAATGCGCGAATTCCACCTGGATATTTTTGCATACGTGGACTTATCTTTCTAAGTATTAAGATCTTATCAAGGGGTATTTAATTTATCTACATTTATTCCGCAGTTAATCTTTCTTCATGAATACTGTCTAATTTGTTATTCCAAACGAATCAAAATTTCAACTCATCATCTGCCTAGCCTTTTCCCAATTATGTTGGGGTCAGCTTCCAGTCTAACCGGAAGCAGCTGAGTACCAGTATTTTACATGAAGCGACTGCCTATCTGACATCCACAACCCAGTTACTGGCTAATACGATACCCATTGGTAAGAATAGAAACTTCTACTATAATGTTATTTCTTTTGATAATTTGCTGTCGACATTTTATCGGCTGATGAAAGTACATGACATATGATAATGATATATTCATATATATCTGATATTGATATACATGTCTGGACATGGACAGCTATTCGTCTCAGCGGTGCGTTAATGTCACTAAATTACAGCTTGCAGCCACCCGTGCGTACGCGCAAGTTTTTTCGCACAACGCTTAATGACGTCGAAATTTATGCGAAGACGACGCGATTTTTTTTATCTTTTCGCTGTTTTAGCACTTAATGAACTAGATATGCAGGTGGACCCCGAAATTGATGGGTGTATTGTTAAATAAAAGGTGCAATAGTGATCGATTTTTTTTAGACTTCAACATATTTACCTTACATTGCAATTTTAACTTCATAGCTATTATTAAACTTTCATGCTTTATTATCGTCTTGATATATTATGAAGTTAGCCAACAAATGGCAAGTAGGTATCTCTATATTCATCAAAATTGTGATAACATCTACAGTGTCTTCATGCTAGTGACTGTTTTCCTGTGTGAAGCAGAAACAAAGCACGCTGTAGATCGTTCACGCGATTCGAGGACGGCAATCACTTGCCTAACAGTGTTCTCACTCTGAGCACTAACTGTGACGACCTGTAGATCTGCCGACCCATCTATTCACATTCTTTTTTTGTGGGGAAAGCAGACAGCTTTGGAACACGCATCCCTTTTAGCGCCATCTTTTTCATTTGCATTACTTTTTTTGTCTCTCTCTCACTGTGCTTTGGTTTTTTATAACTGCGTTAGCTGGTGGTCAGTGATGTTGAGAACTTAAACCCTCATAGATATTTATAATGACTAGAATTAGGTACTATGAGAGAAACTACACTATTTTGGGACAATTTTCCAAGTTCATACAAATATCGGGACAAGCGCTCTAGATAATGTTTTAAGAAATATTGGATCTTCATGTTTCAACATTATACTATATATTTGATGAGAGAACATGTCATAAGGATGAAAATGCTCTATCAGATACACACTCAAACTATCTTGTCCCGAACAAATCGTCCCCACAAAACTTTTAGGAGCATAATGATGACGAATGACAATATATACATAGTTTCCAACAATAAAAAAGCATTGTGGCCCTAACAAAGTTTCGAATGAACCTCAACAAGAAGAAAGTGCGAGGCAATCAACTAAAAGCTAAATCATTTTCCAATTCCATTTCCGTTGTCCGTGGCGTCTGCTGGAAGTGGCTCGGGACAAAGGGGGATCACAAAGGCTGTCCGTTATCCCCTAACCACCCTACGACCCCTGTGTGAGGGGGACTCACCTCCCCTTTCCACCCCGAGGGATCGCGTACACTAATTGCACGCTTAAATTGGGGTAATGCACGCTCGTACGTATTTTAATAAAATACGAGCAGGATCAAAGCAGCCATTTATTATAGTTAGCGGAGATTTTCTTGTCGCATTCTGTTTAGCTTGTTTTAGTTTTAAAATTCCTCGTGTTGAGTCTAAGTTTGGATTCTGATTCATTGGTGCTAACTTGTTAGTTGTCTTTGTATTGTCCTTGTTTTTTGGGAGATTTTTTGTACAAAAACGAAAATCTTTTTGAATCAATCGAAAGAAGTTTCGAACATATTTTCGTCACATGCGCTGTTCGTTCTTAATTCAAATTATAGTTCAAAGACTTTACGTACCCTAATCTGGACACAAGTATTGGACAACTACATATACACGATAACTAGGCCAATATTGTAACCGAACTGCTATAACCGTACATCAACCAGATCAATATCGGCGATCATAAAAACGATTGCGTGTCAACGAAGCTAATCTCATAAACAACCTATTTTCCGAAGCAATATGCTGCGCCGACGTCACGCTGTCACGCACACATTGCGACAAACACGCTGACTCATCACGTCACTAGCTCGGAAAACCAACGCAGTTCAATTCAAATGCCGTAAATAAAACATGTTGCGCTGTCTCCCTTCTGAGTATTCGCGTTATTGAGTTACGAAGTCCCCGAAGCGTTTTGCCGCCAAAACAACGTACATTTTGCCCCCCGGCGCGCGTAAAAACATCCACAGAAATTCACAACATGAGAGACAGAGAACAACCTTGTAGGACAGAAAGGGACGGACGCCTTAATATTTTATCAAGCATCTTCTCATCAGGAAATGGCATCACATACAAATTTCACTCTTGTACTTTAAAGGATAGAGTTGAAAATCGCGCGAGTAATTTTTAGATTGCGTGTGTGCCCTTACGTCGGTGAAAGGAAATTACAACCACACCCACGTATAATGTTGCCGCAATAAAAAACGTGTAAGAAGAAATAATGAGCGGTTACTGGCGCGGCGAGAGTCTCGACCGGGCGATTTCATCATTTTACCTTCATCTAATTGATTAAAGGGAATCGTCGGGATGTTTAAGCCCGTCGTTAACGTCTCGAGGAGGTAATGAATGATGGATGAAGCTGGGTCCCGCAAATCTGATTACAAATTCAAATGGCGGATGCAGATGAAGCGAGCGCGGCGGTTGATACTCTCTGTGAATGGGGGCATCGTGATCTCGCATAGATACACGATAGTTCACCATTATGGTCATTCAAAATCTTTCCGACGTTGTGAGGCTCTTCAACTTTCTTTTGTGTTGCTGTAAACACATTTATAGATACACGGTAATTTAGCTAGTTATTACATCATATTGCCGCTCAAGTCTTGCTTTCTAGTAACATACATTTAATAGTTCTTGTTACTTGAGCATCACATATCGCACCCGCTTTCGAATCGACCGCTTTTCAACCTCAATTTGTGGAATCTTTATAAATCTCTTTCTCACTTCATCTGGATCCAAAAATAGCTTGAGTGCAGAAATATTAGATTTAGCATTAAAGTTAAAAAAAGTCAATAAACTAAAACTAGAATCTGAAACTAAGACGAAACCATTGAAACATTTGCAACATCACTATTAAATCATCCTTTAAATCTTCACTAACAATGGACCGAAATAAGTAACAAAGCATGGCATAACGTAAAGAAATCAGGTTAAACATAGCCAATAAACTAAAACAAGAAGGCTCAAACTAAGACAAAAACATTCAAACATTTGCAACATCACAACATCTTCGTTAACAAAGCACCGAAATAAGAAACAAGACATGGAATAACGTAGAGCAGCATCATCCAGTCATAATGGGAGAATAATATCGAAAATATAGCCTACGTACAAAAACATGATAAATAATTTGGTCACAGGGAAAGTAGGATAACTTAAAGGATTGCCCAACTAGCTAAGCCGTTTAATCCGAAGAGAAATCGACTTACAGCCCTAAAAGGTATCCAAGGAATCTACAACGCAATTTGCTAAACAGGACGACCAATTCTTCGTGCAAAGCACAGGCCATACCAACCATCGAGAAAACTATCTATCGATACATTTCTGTACGAGTCAACATCTTTAGCAAGATACGGATGATCTCAAAGATAAAATTTTAACAAATTCTCGATATCCTAGAGTACTAACCTAGCGCCCGAATCCATACTTAATACTTATTATAAATCCGAAAGTAAGTCTTCCAGAATGTCCGTGTGTCTATTATCTTTCACGTCTTAACCTCAAAACTGTTAGTTATGAAATTTGCAGAAAATTGGGTAGCTTGGACCCTGGAGAAAGACACTGGCTACTTTATATCCTGGGTCAGAAACGAGATCGCCGACAACAATTTACAAAATCGCTTCAGTCCTTCGCCGATTTATGTGTACAAAACCATATTAAACCTGATGACGTGTGAAAATATTATAGTTGTTATTTGCACACGTCTTCGGAGTTTCAGTGTTTTGTATAAAAACGACGATGACTAATCTTGCGGCATTTTCTTTTATATATAATCCCAAACTTCGCTTTTAGCATCGATTTCACCCGCATGTGTACAAAATATCACTCCATGTTCAGCCCATAAAAATGCGATAGCTTAGTTTTCACTGAACATAGAGCCATAGTTAATATTCCAAATCGTGACCCATAAACTGTTTCAAGTCATGATCGAAACCGTATTACAATAGATTAAATACCTACTTTAGATTTTACAGAGGAATCTTAAGCAACCCAACATTGGGATTAAGAAAATGCATCTGCCAACGGGCAAGACAGTTAAATAGAATACTCTATTCCTACCTTTATCATCAAATAAAATAAAAATATTATGCAAAATTATCCTTAAAAGAGCAATTAGGTTATTAATAAAAGTCCTCATACAATTAAAATTACGTCGATCCTATTTCTTCGCCATTTCTTTGCGGAATATTTGAGCAGGTTTTCAACTCCATACGTAATTTTCCTGCGTTCCTTCACTAATCTGCCGTTGATAGTTTTCTCTCGTATACTAACACATCTAAACTTCGTTAAAGAGCTGTCAGTGTCAATATTACTTAACAATAATGACGGACAGGTCTTGAACACGGTTAAAATATGCTGATCGCATTTTGTTTCATTGATAAATTTCGCCCTAAATCATCGTTCATCATTCTCTTGGCCATATTTACTATACAGGCAAAACAAAGATGAATAATGACATATATCTACGATTATAGCATTGCAACACGAGTCACAAATTGCCACGGTTCCATATTCCGGTGCCGTGTCAGTTTGTTAGTCAATCACGTCGTATCGGCGGCGGCGGAACATCGGATGACGATAAAATTATACATGAGGAAGCCGGCTTCCCGGGAAACACGTAACTTTTTTATTTGACTAATGCAGTATAAGGATTGGCCCATGATTGAGTTTGGTACCTAGTTTAACGCTCAGATGGTCATAAACGGCACCCTTTTAAGTGACTTAATCGGAATGCCAAAACTGAAATGCTCAAGATGAAAAGGACTGTTTCCGAGTGAGTGACGGAATGATATCGCGGTTTTATGAAAATTTTCTTCGCGTAGGCACAATGAGACTCTTCCCTCATTAAAAATCCGTCCTTAAAACTAAATTGTCAATACAAAGTAGGATTATGAATATTGTTATAAAACCCCTACTATTGGAGGGTCGACTCGCACGAAGTCCGCTGTTTAAGCCGAAGTTAGGTACGAGCGATTACTTCGATCTTATATACGTCCGGATATAAGATTAGATTAGGGCCCGAACTAGGAACTATTGGCACACGATTTGACTACTGTCCCTAGTCCCTATATGTTTTTACTTAACCGAAACAGTTAGATTGACACTTGTTTTGACAGATCAACAACTTTCACTGTCATCTTCTGTAAACAAGTCTACTGCTGAAAATTTACTTTCTGCAATCCTATCCTTAGTATTATAAATGTGGGAAGTTTGTATGTTTGAATATTTGTTACTCAACCACGCAAAACGGAGTTGGATGAAAGGATGGAGGTCCATAAGCGGGTTTTCTGGCCCCAAAAAATAGGACAAAATAAGGTTGATAGTGCGTATGAAAGTTTAGTATTATATTATTGTAGAACATATGTATTTAAAGTTTCTATTAAAATTATCTGTATTATTCTAGTAATTGCTCACTCCCCAGGGGCCCAAAGATTCCTTATTTGCATTTTTTGCTAGAATTCCAGCTTTTTAAGAGGTTTGATCTCTTGTTTTTATATGAGCGCAGGGTCGCAACACCTTCGAATTGAAATATATTATGAAATACACTGTGACACAAATTCTATATGAGGATAAAAGTGTTGCGTCATCGCGCTCATAGTAAAAACAAAAGTTATAACAATTGAATATCGCGCTTTTTTGTGAACTCGTGCTGCGACGACTGTCTACTGTCTTGAGAACATGTTATTACTTGAACGATAGAATAGAAGCTTATAGATAAGACAGTGCAGTATAAATCTTCACGGTATTTATACTTGATAGAATTACTACAATAAAATTACTAAGCATTTATAAACAATACTAAGTAGTTGTGATTATTTCAATCACAGAACAAATAATAAAGGAGAAGTGCCCCTACATTGGCTAAGCACGGGAACCAGTGTCGCCAAACTCACAAACCAAATTGTCCATTACACACATAAAAAACAATTTATTTATAGTAGTCTAACCATTCATATAATAAAATAGGAACTTGAAATTCCTCAGGGCCGAAATACCCCCCTTATGGACCCCCATCCTTTGGCACACAGATAATTCATAACCTGGAATAACACTTGAGATACTTTTCATCCCGGACCGTTCCCGACGGATAGTTTCCGAAATCCACGCGTGAAGGCGCTGCCAGACGCACTACCGCGATTCAGTCGCATTGACCTATCATTGCTGCTTGCATCATTAGTCAACTCTGCTAGTTAGAACTGCTGAAGATACGTAGCTGAATTGATTTCCGACATAAACGCGGGCGAAACGGCGGGTTCAACTAGTATATAAATCATCATCATCATTTCAGCCTAAAGACGTCCACTGCTGGACATAGGCCTCCCCCAATTTGGGGGTATTTGTCATGATCGCCACGCTTGGCAAGCGGGTTGGCGATCGCAGTATTGTGGTAATGCATAGAGAACGCTGCTGCCCGTTCTCATGTCTTGTCCGTTCCCTTAGTCGCTTCTTACCACACCCACGGGAAGAAATGGGATGGTGCTATTCTTTACGTCTGGCACCATACGGACCGGACCGTATAGTATATAAATAAAATTAATTAAAGATCACCACAGTGTACCACTACGTAAGTAACTAAGTATAAAATACTTTAAGCCCGTGGCTTCGCCTGCGTTTATGTCGAAAATTTTCCAAAGAGATCGTCCTACCGGGATAAAAAGTAGCCTACGTTACTCCTTATAACATCAGCTATCTGCCAGTAAAAATCCCGTCAAAATTAAATTTAAAAAAAAAATATTAGTACCGTTTACATTTTCAGACGCATTTAGTGTTATAAAAAGCTATTATTTTTACATTTCCATCAAACAGACTAGCAGATAGTTAAAAATTATTGATTTTTATTTATGTAGTAGGTAGGTATGTATATACGTACGTATGTAATTTATGTATAGATTTTGTACCACAGCACCGCTGTAGTATTCTTTGTCTTCTTTACATACCTACCTGTTTACTTACGTTTTCCTGGCGTGTTGCCATATTTTACAGTTGTTGATTGTATTTACGTGTACCTATACCAATGTCATGCGACGAAAGAATAAAATCTTTATTAGAAATACAGAAAAAAAAACACTAACCAATTCTGATCCAACGCACATCGTCTTCTATAAAGCACCTGAGGTGGAGAAGTCGGCCGCCCGGTAAGGACCAGGCTCGGGTCGACGGCGCGTAGTGTTCCACACGCGCCTCAAAGAGATGTCAGCAGCAGTGATGGGGTCTACTAGGACCGATGCCTGCCGGGGTCGCGTGATTGTTCGAAAGAGATACCGTGACCCTGGCACATGGGCAACTGATGGAACACGGGTGGGTTTTAGTCAGTAAAAGTCTGACACGCCCTCCCGCTCCGCCCAGAGCGGGAGAAGTCATTTGATGATTTCCCATCCTGATAAAAAAAAAAGGTGGAGAAGTCGGAAAACTAGAATGCGCTGGACGAAGTAGACTGCTCTATCACAACAGTTCTATCTGAAATGCTTTACCTTCTAGGCGAGAGTTCATTACAGTCCTTCACTGCATCATAGGGACCGAAATAATTCATAATACTTATCTGTTAGAGTAGGTACTTCATGAATAATAATGCTTACGCCGAGAGCAGCAAACATGAATGCGTTACTCTTACCGTGCTTCGGTGCCAAATCTCGGCGATAAGCGTAAGTCCAGAGGGTTTTGTGTATGGCCGGTTTTGGGTTTCATCTCGATTGGTGTTTTGGACCCAAATAGGTAATGTGGCGCCAAACACATAGCGAAAATTTAGGCCAAGTCCATTTTGATTGCCATCGACACACTCGGAAGAAAAAGAAGACTTATCATACTGCAATAAAAGGTCTGACTGAAGGTCCATTGAGGTATCAGTAGGATTCAGGAGATACCTATGTATTTAACAACAGCCCGGCAGTAACGAAGTTGTCGGTGTAATATGCGTCGGAAGGCACGTTAAGCCATTGGTACTGCGCCTGATCTCGTTCTGGTCGTGTAGGATTGCCTTCGTATCGGAATATATATGAAAGTGAGGGTTGGGAGTCTACCTATGTCTGCGCACACACATGTGAACTATAATATATTCCGCACTGAAGTCTAGCTTATGTTGAAATTGGCTGCCATGGCTGAAATATGGTCTGGAGGACATTTCACAGGTGTTGTCACACTTGTTATCAAAATATCGTAGACGAGTTAGTTCTTTCATATAAGGATTTACTACAAAAAGAAGGCAATAGAGCTTAATAATCCACAGATACTTAATATTGTAAATGCGAAAGTAAATTTGTATGCCCCACGGAGTAAATACAAAGGCCTGCCCGTTACCTTTTTACGCCTAAACCACTGAACTGAACATTATGAAAGGTAGCCTGGGACCTGAAAAAGGACAATGGTTTCTTATAAGCCTGAATATTTGTATAGAAACGTGATATAGGAAAAAAGACACGCAGACAAAATAGCGGACAACAGCTATGAACTAACAAATAATTGATGATTATTATGATGTCACACTCACTTCTTTCTCTGCCGTGTCCGGACATCATTTTAAAGGTAGCAAACTTACAGCCCTTTTTCTTTCCTACAGATCTGCTATACAAATCCTGCAACGTGCTGACTGTTCGTCAACTTTTCACAACGCACTTAGTATTAAAACAGCACTCCATGACGTGTAAAAGTGTTTGTTTGACGTGTAAAAGTGTTTGTACAAACCTACTTGCAAAAATAAAGTCATTTATCATTTATCATGCTTACCTACACTGCTGATAATAGGTACTAACAAAAGACGGAATGATATAGGTAGTATGCACATCAAATGCAACCAACCTCAAAACATGTTTTTGTAGAAAGGTTTTTTACATTCTTAGGCCCATATCTGTACAATATGTTAAATAGAAAACCAAGTATCTTTCAACTAAATTACTTTAGGTGTAAACAAATTATGTTTAAATATTTACTAACCATCGATTATACACAGACAGAAGATCTACTCGTTGTCTGCAAATAAAACGACTAACATAAAATGCTATTTTACTTTTATTTTCCTAATTTTAATTTACTTTTTACCCATTATTAATTTATTATATTAAGTATTTACGCACTTACTAGCCTGAACCACATGTTCAACCTTGTTCAGGCAAATGAACAACTGTGCTCTATTTCATTTTTTTTGTAATATTGTAAATGTGCCCATTTTTATAAATAAACAAACAATTATTAAAAATACATTAAAAATCTTCCCCAAGGGTCCATCTCCTATTATATCATAAATTAAACCGTTATCTATTATGGGATCGGCTTCTAATCTAACCGGATACAGCTCAATACCATTATTTTACATGGACCGACCACCAGGACCTCCACAACCCAGTTACTGAGTTGGTAAGGCTGGTTGCCAGACTTTCGGGTTTCTGACTATTTGTAACCACACCAATAGTGCCGGGGCCGACGCCGACGGTTTAACGTGCTTTCCGAAGCACGGAGAATAGGTGTGTAAAGATGGTCTCCCATCCACGGCCTAATCGCGGCAAACGTAGCTTAACCTGGTCGACCCGAGTGGCTGTTATTAAATACTTAGCCACAAGCGCACCTCTTTATAAATCATTGACACGACAAAATAAGAATTACAAATATGTACAAAAAACTGTTTATTCCAAATCTATTTAGTCCGATGACGCCATCATCATTCTCATAAGATGACGCATGGTATGACGATGTGGCACAGTCGCATGATGCTGCACGTGACTTGAAAACCTAAAGCCGCATCGATGGTTAGTACCTACTCCATTTTGTACCTGAAATACCTATCGGTGTACCGCATACTTGAGGACAACTAAAACGATATTTTAAAACTTAACCTAAATTATTGGTGACTGAGTATGCTTTTTTTCAATTCCGTTGAAACTTACTTAGCTTTACTTAGGTTTTACAGCCCCACTGCTGAGCAAAGGTGGGACCTTCTAGGAACTCGTTTTCCAAGCCACCTCAAACCAGCCCAGATGATACTCGTCCAGGTCATCTCGCCAACTCTTTCTAGCATGGCTTCGGCGGCGCCGACCATCTTCAGGCATCTTTTTATTCCAATAAAAGCCGTCGGCGCGTGCGACGTGTTGCAGGCGCAACGGAATGTTGCCACTTTTAAATACTATGTTTATTACATTTGGGATTTGGTATTTGTACTTATTTTACTCATTGTTTGCTGCACCGATCGACGTCAGCACGTCAGCGCCGGCTGTCGCTGAAAACCAGCGCCGGGTTCTGTCTCTTACAGGGTCGCAGAATTATGCTGAGCGATGGCCGTTTTGCGTGGATGAGAGCATGTTTTCCCCCAGACTTTTCCTTTATTATTGTTGTGTTTGGTCCGCCGCAAATAAACGTATTTTCTTTTGTTCTTTCATCGTGCCCAGCCACTTTTGCCCAGCGGTTATCCTACATGCGGCTGATATGACCCGCCCAATCCCATTTCTTCATCTGGTCTTCTTGCCTGCGTCCATTAAACCCGTTTTAGAACGCAGCGTGGTGTTTCGAATACTGTTCTATCTTTTGCCGTCCAGGACGTTGCGTGCCATCGCTCTTTGGTAGACTCCACTCGGGTACTAAGCTTATTAGTAATAAACGGGCCTACATGAGAGACGGCAGATACTATACCGTGGGGTGCTCCCCGAGAAGTTGGCATCTGAACTACTACTCTTTTTACCGCTACTCTAATATTCCCGGCAATGGAACATGCCAGGAATATTCGTGTAATACACGTGATACGAAAGAAGAAAAAAATATGGTAGAGACGAACATAACGAAGAAACCTGGTCCAATAGTTCAAAGTTGTCGCAACGCAGTGGCGTGGGCCTCAATCCTCTTAAGGTATAAACGCCTTAGGCCTGCAGTAGTAGGACAGGTTCAACCGTATTTTAGCATGTCATCTTAGAGCTGATAATAATCACTTAAACACAGTCTCATACAAAATACTAACACTCCATACGCTAAATACGTGCCACAAACTATCCTAGGAAGGACACCCATAAACTGTATAATGATCGCACCATGCTTACATCCACTATAATAAACCACACATGACTCTTCAGAATAAAATAGCAAAAACACTTAGGTACCTCATAGACATTTCAGTTTCAACAACCTACAAAAAACAATCGCTGAAAAATAAGCAAATCCGCTAAGCCGTAGAAGAAGTTACAAGAATTTGGAGACAATATTAGGTCTACGTTGTTCTTGTAGTTCTCTCCACGACAGGTGTGATCTCCAACCATCTACTCCGCTAATGGATCTAGAAGAATTCTTTTACATCTATCTACAGAAAGCAGCCATTCCAAACAAATGCGAATCGTTAGGAAATTTAAGCATTTAGACGTAAGTACACTCTCACCATAAAATTCACCACTCGCTACATTTAAAAGAAAACTCCCTATAATAATAATAAATATTTGTAAGATTTATTTAAATACTAATCTTAAAAATATAAGTATTACAAAGTGAGGGCGTGGTTACAAAATTTTGTACCTTTCTCCATTTAGGAGAATTCCTCCTAACAGTAGATAAAGAGGTGAGACGTCCATAGATGTTTTATATTCAGTCGTACCTATGTTTTTAACTCATTTAACAAAACTGAAGCAAGCTGTAAGAAAACCTTAAGCTATAAGAGGATGATAGCTTAGTCCTTAGAGAAAGTTAAAGAACAAGAAATTACAGGAGACTTACAAATCGTAGAAACTGCGTAGATATAAAAAAACCCCCGACTCAAATAAAATTTATCTGTCATTTAACTTACCGCTCGCGCTTGTTGGATAAAAATAAAAGATATGGGAATTCTGCATATCGAAAACTTTAAAGAGAACCTACGAAATTAGTTTAATAGTGAAAAGTTGCGTAAGTAGGTTCCCGCAAGATCATCTAAGCACCTTCTAATCGGGCATTTTGCGCAATCGCGTGACAATTCGAACTGGATGAAACTTGCGTTAAATGGGCTTAAGACTTAAATAGCTTGGGGCATGAATTAATGTAACTCATAGGGGCTGAGTTATAAGTTAAGTTAAGTTTCTCCCAAAGTTATTCTCACCTGAATATTTCTAAGACAGCCCGAACTAGTGGCGCCGCTCACGGCTCTACCTTTGCAGTTAGGCTTAGAATGTTTTGGCTACAATGAATTGACGTGGAAAAATTTGAAAATGATGTGGGTAGAGTATTGGTTTATCGTTCTATTTTTTTTTTAATTTCTTAATTCTTGATCATTTTAGTCATATGGTCGAAATGCCTCTGCCATTCAATTTTTAAAACACCTCCAACAACGATTTTATATTCAAAACTTGTAGTGGAACTACTTAATTTAGGAAAGATAAGATGTTCTCAATTAATATAAATACAGTAAAGGTATTCCCGCAAAAACTGACATTACCATACACGGTGCAATTAAAGTATGTGCGACTCATTAGGCGCACGAATACCGGGCCGCGCATTTTACATCGAAGGAACGGTAATGAATGCGTAACAAACATCGTTCAGCAAAAACACATCAGCGCTAAAAATATACGCGGCAATCGCACTGCGCAACGAGTCCAAGTTAAGTCCGCCGCTGGCACCGAAACGATAGAGCGTTTGAAATACGAAGCCCCACGAAGTAAGCATGTGTGCGTGAACGAAATTCTTGTTTTCGGTTTGTATTTTACATCTGTATGCGTAGAGCACGACAGGTTTGCGTCTGTGTGAGTATGTTTTCAAACATTTGATACGTTCGAATGAGGTTATCGGCTCGCGTGTGTGCGTTCGCGTCGAGGGTTTACGTTTTATTCGTTTTGATAATTTGATTCTCGTCGGATGGTATTATGCTGAAAGGGTCAAGTGCGTGAATGGTTTATAAAGACGTCGTCGGCGAGATGACGTGGGAACTTGCCCGCTTATTATTTATGCGTTCAGAATTAATCCCTCCTTCGGTGACGTGAATGAGTATTATGTGGATGAAATGTTGTTTGTCTTTGGATTTGTGTCGGCTGTCTGAGGCTTCATGTTTGTTACCTTGTAGGTTATTGAATGTGGGTAGACAAAGGATTGGTACACGACAGGAAAATATAACTAATTAACTGACAATCTTAGCTGAGCTGAGCTGAGCTGAGTCAAAATAGATGGAACACAAGAAAATAATATTATAGAGAACAACGACAGTTACGGAGGTAGCATATGTTAGTAGCTATATGTAACAATATGCAACTTAAATATTTATTGCTCTACCTGAAATATCATGAGCACCAAGCTACTTAATAAAAATATGATGCAAAAGGAATAAGAAAGAAAAGAAATAACTGCTTAGATGGACAAAACACGGATGTACACAGAAACCAAATGATTCCATCGCTCTCCCAAAACCGAATGTAAATAAAGCCAGTAACAAGCCACTACTGTCAAAAACCAACAACTTCAACCTAGGCGAAGCTAAGGCTAGGCTAGACAAGGAAATGTCAGCTAGACAGCCAATTAAGAATGGTAACTGACAGATTGTCAATCATTAGTCTATAGTTGTAGTCCATGCCTAAGAAAGGCTCAAAGAAACGGATAGCATACAAATTGCTATTTCCGAGATTTTGCATAAGATATTTAAGTTTGACGTAGTTAAAGAACATCATAAATATGTATATAGGTACTATTAGCTATACTAAAAGATAGTTTCTGTACTATTAATCATAGAAAACACAGTGCCAGCTAATTCTTAAAATTGTGAGTGAAAACGCTTTTTCTTACTCATTGGATAAAATTTTACAAGTTTGTCTTTTAAGCCTGTAAAATTAGCTGGCACTGTGTTTTCTATGATTAATAGTATAGAAACTAGCTTTTGCCCGCGGCTTCGCTCGCGTAAAAAAGTGGGGGTTAGAAAGAGACAAACAGTAGCCTTTGTCACTCCCCATCCCTTCAACTATCTCCACTTAAAAAATCACGTCAATTCGTCGCTCCGTTTTGCCGTGAAAGACGGACAAACAGACTCACACACTTTCCCATTTATAATATTAGTATGGATATACATATACAGTAGTTGCAAACAAAATTTTTTCTTTAGAATCTTTGTACATCGTCTAGTATAAGACAGTTCTTCTTCTTTGTGTGTTGATGACAATCTAAATAGATTCAGCCCAGAATTCCAGTAGCGTTCATCTGTTCCAGTAACGTGTAGTCGACAGGAGACGCAGTACTTATACAGAATTAAGTATCCCATCATTTGTGCACCTCAGAAGAAGTGACTTAAAGTAGTTAAAGTTAACATTGTGAACGTACCTAAGAAAAAGTACCTACATCAAAAGGAATTTTGGAGAAAACATAAGCTCTCCAGTTTATCCATGGTTAGAGCTTCAACATAGATTGGTTGTAGATATGTACTCCATCTCGACTCAACATTCAACTATTCAAGGATTTAGTGCGAGTTTTTCTCCAAAGGGTTTGATTTTACACTTATCACAAGGCTTAAAACTTCGTGGAGATAATATGCCCTCCGTTCACAATACGCGCAAAGAATATAGGTAGGTACTTACCGAAAGCAGTGGCCCTCCAAACAGAAGCCATCCTGGCAGGTTGCCGACGATCTTGTAAGATATACCTGGGTCCCCGTTATAAGTCGTCAGCGAGACTAATGCGGGGTTTAAGTACAGACGCCAGCACATTAAGCTACCCGGAACTGTCAAATTTTCCCAATCCATTTGGAACCCAATGCTGTAGCAATAAAGTTGAAAACCTAGTAAAGAAATTTGACAGATTGTAGTAGCACTGGCGTCTGTACAAGAAGTCCGAATTTACGTTTTGTCACAGAAACAGGAGATACGAGTAAAGCTGCTCTGTATTTCCCAGATTCGAGGAATTCTGATGTTTCATGATGGAAATAAAGTCACAACAAACAAAATTGATTCTAGTATTTATTGTATTAGTAACACCTGCATCATCATCCAATCCATTGGCGCATCATTTTCTTTCGCTTCCACACATGTTTATATGAGTTGCCGACTCCGTATTAATCTTCTTCCAAGAACCAAACACTCTTCCCAAATATGTCAAGTGCAAGTTCTGCGTATTACGCACTTAGGTGTTGCAGTTGAGGCGTATATGCGTATGCGCACCTCGTTAGCGCCGCTCTGTGCCTTTACAAACAAGTTTCATGTGTTGTTTGCTTAGTTCCCTGAGATTCAGAAGGACTCAACTACTGGCTACATGATATGCCTTTTTGAAGGCCGAAGAAACTGATTTAAAAATAATAGAAATAGGGTTCTTTGTCAGCAACAACAGATTGGCAAATATAGTGAGCAAAATTTGTTACCAGTCTTACTAGGTGATTTCGAATTACCCAGTAACTGGGTTGCGGAGGTCCGATAGGCAATCACTCCATGTAAATGGGTATTGGTAGGTACTCAGTTGCATCCGGTTAGACTACAAGCCCACCTCAACTTAGATGGAAAAGGGCTAGGCACATGATAATGTTTTTTGCAGTCCGCGCGAGACTAATTCCTCTTGGCTTTTCCTCTACTCTCATCCAGCAGCATATCTAATTTCAAACGCATTGTTTTTCTATAAACTATATTTATATAGCTATCATATAGCCTTATAGATAGTAAAGTTATATCGTTGCTACACATTTAGAAAAACGTCTACTGCTGGACATAGGCGTCCCCAAATTGGGAGAGTTTGCCATAATCGCCACGCTTGGCAGACGGGTTGGCGATCGCATTATGGTGCTAAAATGCATAGAGAACGCTGCTGTCTATTCTCTAGTAAGTCCCGTAGTCGCCTTCTACGACACCGACTGGAAGAAATGGGATGGTGCTATTCTGTACGTCCGGCAACATAAGCAACTAACACACGAAACACGAAACCCGATGCCGTAGATGTATATCAAATAACTAGCTTCTGCCCGCGACTTTGTCCGCGGAAAATTTGTTGTTCCGGGCCCTTCCCGTCGCATCAAATCGCCTACCCGTGCGATTTTCCCCGTTTTTGCAACATTTTTCATTACTGCTCCGCTCCTCTTGGGTGTAGCGTGATGTTATATAGCTTATAGCCTTTCTCGATAAATAACCTACCCAACACAAAAAGAATTTTTCAATTCGGACTAGTAGTTCCTGAGATTAGCGCGTTCAACTAAACAAACAAACTCTTCAGCTTTATAATATTAGTATAGATATTTAGTCTCCTGACTGTCATCTTACGTCCTTATTCCCCCAATATATCGAAACACATGTGTGTCTATCCACGTATGTAAGTTTCGATGTGTGGAGTACCATTAGAAATAGTTGACAGCTAACAGCCGACTCTCAAAGACTCGTTTGATAGGAATGTTCACGGTTGGACTTAAATGATAGTGACTATAGTAGATAATGTGACTGGACGCTTCAATAGTTTCATTGAGTTATTAGTCGTTTAAAGATGTTTAGAAGGAATTCTGAATGCAACTTCTAATTATATAAATTGGTTGCTGAGAACGGTATTTCTCAACCGTTGGCTAATTTGTGCTAAAACACAAATGAAATAAGTTGAAACTTTTCTGAAATACAGCCTTTTAGCTTCGTACAGGACTTTATTTTTAATTTTTATAAATTAAATTGTATTTAGTTTAGTTTCTGTGCGAGTCACCTTTTCTTTCTCTATAGTAATTATTTCTGAATTTTAACAGTAACTACTCAACAAGCAGATAGTCCGACGCCGACCTCATATATGTAGTTATAAAAATACGATTGAAGTTTATAAGTGTTTGTACAAACCTACTAACAGAAATGAAATCATTTAACAACTTAGCAACTTAGCTCAGATCACAAACCCATAATTTTCACTTATTTTTACTGATAGTTTGAGGCAATATAAACATCATACATAACCAAAACGCCAAGAAATCACAAAAAAAAAACTACGCGTTCAAAAGGCGGTGTTCCATCATTTTCTAACTAGCATTTACATCAGGACTTGAGACGCGTTTTAAACATGTAATTAAACTTGAAACTTTTTAACCTCAGTGTGCGGTGGGGCATAGAGAATGATAGAGCGTCATTGTGGCATGCCACATGTCTGGCATATGGCGCAAAGACGTTGCCAGTACCACCACGTAACTGGCAAATTACGGGCTTTTGTGATAACAATGGTTTTTGTCTTCGGCTTAATATAAAAAGCTTAATATACGAATAGAAACCATTTTTTAGATTAAAAAAAATGTTACAGGTTATATATGGAGTCTGAAGTGACGGTTTCAGAAACTGTTTTTATTTCTTGTTATTTTTAAAGGCGAAAATAAAGTGATATAACTGTATAAACACTTCAGTTTTTTCATTTTGTTTTTCATTAATTAAGAAGCCTTAATCGAAATTTTGTAGATTTGCCTGATTTTTCACTTATTTTACAAACGTGGTTTTACAGTTAACGTTCTGCATTTACATAAGTTTTAATGCACACATGAAAGATTGCTTCAGTTTACATCTAATAAATAAGGTCGTTTTTTATTTTGACGAAAATTATACGTTATTTTGAAAGATTATTTACTGCCAATCCTTTAAAATTGTTTGCATTCCTTTTTGACTTGAATTGATCTTGAACTGAAGTTTATTTTTGACGTTTTAATTTTATTAACGGGAGTTAGGGAAACTGAGTAGCCAAAATCAAAACCAATTCATTGCCCATTTTCTCTAAAATTTAACTAAGTTAAATATTTTTTAAAGTATTAGTATGAAAAGGCAAAATTCACAAAACAGTCGCTGGTTTGAGTTCCATGAGTATAATAATTGAAATACAGTAGGTAGAAATGCAGTATTTTAACTGTAAAATCATGACAATCAGCGATATCGGAAAATTTCCTAAACGGCCTCTAAAAGAACAAAACACAGAAACATCACAAAAACAGTACCTAACTGACTTTTAAGCAATTAATTTATGATTAACACATAGTTAAGACATACAAGTGGTTACATGAACTCTGCCTTTTCTCTATGAAAGTAGGTAAAAACTACTGAAAGTCATAGTTTCAACGTAATAATCGTTTATTTCAAAAAGTTCCCTAGCCTAGATTGTGGCTATCACGCACATCTCAGGTCTAAAGACAACCTTATTTAGCCTGCTAAAGGAAAGTAATGCTACTTTACAGGACAGCAGGGATACCGACGCACAACCTTGGATTCCCAATGCGTTTACTTTTTTCGTAGGTTATAAAAAATTACTCTGCCACACCTTTTTTTTTTGGATAGGAAATCATCAAATGACTTCTCCCGCTCTGGGCTTATGACTGTGTCGATAGGTATCGCACTTTTCTATAAAACAGCAGTTTTTGTATTAGCGACGAAATATGTGTGTCAAAGCGATTTCCCCGCTACCCTGTAAGTATTAAGCATCTGCACCCTGTTGTAACACCCTGTTGTGTATTAATGGGGACGCTCTACGGGACCCCGCGAAAATTTCCAAGTCAGTGTCAGGTAATACGTTGATTGACTGCCCCGTTGTTGTCGTGGTCAAAGTGTTATTGGGTTTTCAACCGAGGAAAAAAAACGGAGGAGGTTATCAATTCGACGCGTATTTTTTTTTTTTTTTTTTTTTTAATGTATGACCACGCATAACTTTTTACATAGTGGTCCGATTGTGACAATTCTTCTTCTATTGGAAAGGGTATACTCCCAAGGTGGTCTCATATCAATTTGGAAAACAAAATCGAACCCTAAGGGTCGGAAAACAGGGGATGATTGATTGTTCACTCACTGATTGTAATGTATAAACACGCATAACTTTATACAGCGTAACCGATTTTGATAATTCTTTTTGTGTTGGATACGGTATACCTTGCCAAGTATTATTAGTACATTAAAGCCACAAAAAAATATAAAATAAAAACTTTTTAACAAAAAATTTAACCGCCGAAAAACTGAAAAGCATAAAATAATACTTAAACCTTAAAATTTTGAGTCGGCGCTGAAAAATCAATGAACAAGGATCACTCAAAGCGCCGACTCATAATTTTAAGGTTTAAGTATTATTTTATGCTTTTCAGTTTTTCGGCGGTTTAATTTTTTGTTAAAAAGTTTTTTTCAATTAGGAATTTCTTAGTAACATTCCGAAGATTGGAAGTTGGCGGTGTGATAACCCCGTACCTCGAAACGCACGGTAAGCCGTTGGTCCTGCGCTTGATCTCTCTCCGGTCGCGTCAGATTGGCCTCTGTGTCTGCGCACACTGTCTCCGTTGAGATTGGCCGCAATGGCCAAAACAGTTTGGTTGACAAACTTAGAGAGTTGTGTTGATGATTTTAGTGATTAAGTAGGTACTAGCTTTTACCCCGCAGCTTCGCCCGCGCGGATTTCGGAAAATATCCCACGGGGATATATACCGGGTGTACCGGAATTCTTACATAGGTTTACATACGTATAACTCTATTGATGTACGCGGCGCACGCCTGTAATTCTGCCAGTCGGCATTGTTTTTCCGACACTGCCAACAATCTTCATCATATTTCGGCAAATTTATACAAAACCGTAATGAATTATCCACGTAAGCCTTCCTCATGAATCACTCCGCCCATTGGTATGAACCGTATGAAAATCCGCCAGACAGTTTTTACGTTTATCGGGTGTAGACAGACAGACCCGGCGGAACTTTGTTTTATCAGGTACTAGGTTTTGCTAGCGGCTTCGCCCGCATATTATACATATAAACCTTCCTTTCGAATCACTCTATCTATTGCTTATTACATTTAAATTTCGCTGGCTACCCCGACGGTTTCGCCTTAAGTCCATGAGAGACGACTGCAGACCGGCGCAGGCGCAGTGCGTGCGTGACGTTTCAATGGACAACCATGATGGATGGCGACCCCTGTCGCCGACACGCCATTGTTTTGTACATATCGCGGGCGGCGCATTTCATACGCGATAAGCGTCATGTCATGTTTCATTACGTTTTTAAAAAGAAAAATATTTATTTATAAACAGTAAAAACTAAAAACACAACTACGGAGAAAAGCATCATCATCTAGACACGCGGTAGCGTGTCAAGCCAAGTTCAAGTAATAGAACTGGCGAGCAGCACCGTGTGTAATATTACACGAACCATTTGGAGCCACTTTTGACCCCCTCATAACTCAAAAAATATTTGACATAAACGTGTCAAATTTGGCTCATATAGTGAAACTTGCAAGATACATATGTGCTCCAAATTTCATAAACACATCTCAAACGGTTATTTAGATATTAACGTCCAAAAATCGTCATTTTTATCACTGACTGACCTATAGATCAAAACTCTAACCCAGTTCCAGATGACCTAGAAAGTTCAAATTTGGCATGCAGATAGGTAATGAGGTGAATACAAAGGAATAAATCAGAAACTGGTAAATTTTTATCATTTTATTATAATTTTTCACTAAATTGATTCTATTAGGAACACTTATAACAAAAACCGTTTAGTATTAATTTTGTTATAATTTTGCTATAAATAAGTACCTACTAATAATGTATGTACAAAAAGTAATGATATCCCATCAAAAACATAAATGTGAAATGAGAGCCAAGTTCAATATATTATGATATATGCCTTGGTTGTTGACTTCAACGACAAAAGAAGTGAGATCTAAAAATGGGTGCCAAGTTCAATGGGCACTCCTGAAATTTATTTATAACTACATAAAATATCATTTCTTCTTAAAACTTAGGCTAACATATTGTAGCCAAAGGTCTGACTTGGCTAGTTTTCATATACGAATTATATTATAGCCTTCGCAAGTTCTAAACCTGTTACTTGTCGGTTCTTATTTTACTATTCAGAAAATTTGGCTTGTTGGTAGAAACTAGCCATCGAACATAATAATTCATATATGAGAACTAGCCAAGTCAGACCTTAGGCTACAATATATTATCCTAACTTATAAGAAGAAATGATATTTTATGTAGTTATAAATAAATTTCAGGAGTGACCATTGTACTTGGCACCCATTTTTAGATCTCACTTCTTTTGTCGTTGAAGTCAACAACCAAGGCATATATCATAATATATTGAACTTGGCTCTCATTCCACATTTATGTTTTTGATGGGATCATTATATCAGCGCGAAAGATGTCCACTGCTGGATTTAGGCCTCCCCCAATTTGAGGGGTCTGCCATAACTGCCACGCTTGGCAGGCGGATTGGCGATCTCAGTACCTCTACAGGTAAAATGCATAGAGAACGCTGCTGCTCATTCTCTAGTAAGCCCCTTAGTCGCCTTTTACGACACCCACAATGGGGTGGTGCTATTCTTCGTCCGGCACCACACGAATGATGCCTTTAACATGTCAGAATGGATCCTTAACAGACTTCTTACAATTAATTTTAGATTTTAGAAACTTCTAATACTGTACCTAAAGCATTTCTACCTACAACATACCATTAGCTGGGTGCAGGTAGTACCTTAGCAGCCCATTCTTAAAGAACCTGCTGCCGAGTAAAGGTATCTCTTAATTCTTACCATTTTTCGGGCCTCGTGTGGTCTAATCTTTCATCTCGCCATCTTCGTCTTCCTTCTTCTTTCACTTGATTAAAATCAAGTGAAGGAAGAAGGACTATACTCTGTACTAGCTTCTGTGTTTTGGTTCAGCCGATCCGGAGATTACCCCCTACATACCAACAAATTTTACCCCTGTAAAATATTAGTACCTATAGATTTCTTTCCTTCTTTTAGTCTTCTAAATGAGGTAATAAAGGAAAGAAGGAAAATATAATTTTAAATATCTTACAGTTTTCCTCAAATATCTTGTAGGTAGGTAACCTATTCGCCCGTAAAAAGTTTACGATCGGATCAATCTTATGCGTTGATCGTAAAAGTTTTACGGAGAAAATAACTCTAAGTACTAAGTACCCCTCAGCCAGTTAAAGAAAAATATATATCCCATCAAAAACATAAATGTGAAATGAGAGCCAAGTTCAATATTATGATATATATGTCGCAGTAAGATAGATAAAGCCGTAATATAGTTATATCCCTAGGGATATAATTATATACCGTAACATAGTATAACGTAACGTATACATACCTTGGTTGTTGACTTCAGTGACAAAAGAAGTGACATCTAAATAGGTGCCAAGTTCAATGGTCAGTCCTGAAATTTATTTATAACTACATAAAATATCATTTCTTCTTATAACTTAGGATAATATATTGTAGCCTAAGGTCTGACTTGGCTAGTTCTCATATACGAATTATTATGTTCGATGGCTAGTTTCTACCAGTAAGCCAAATTTTTGGAATAATAAAATAAGAACCGACAACTAACAGGTTTAGAACTTACGAAGGCAAAAAAGACGAATACGAATATACGACAATTATATTACTTGCGAATATAATAGTGGTGATGGAGTGTTGGGAAAAACAAAAATCGAAACACCCTAAAAAATAGAAAATAAATAATAGTTAAAAAAAAACTAAAAAACACGCATCCATAGAAAACCAAACTAAAAAGTAGAAAATAATGGAAAAAAAGCGTGGGGTGCTTTTGAGGTATTTTAAATTGATATCAAGCACCCCACGCTTTCGAATTTTGAGATGTAAGTCAGCGTAGTTCGTGACTTATGTCAGCGTAGTTTTCAAAGACAGTTTTTTTGCTGTCCTGGTAACCCTGGCAAGGATAATGGCACAATTTATGAAATTATTGCATTGTCATCGGTCTTTGACCGGTGTGCAAAGTTTGAATGAAATTTGGTCGTTTAAAGTGGGTCAAAATCGCGCTATAAGGAGTCGGTTACAAACAAACAAACATACAAACATACAAGTGAATCTAATATAAAGCGTGTAAAAAGAAGCCTATGTCCTTACCCAAGTCATTGTCTATGTGGGTGCCTTTCATCTGCCATTTTGTTGTGAAAGCGTTACAAACAAATATACGTTCGCATTTAGACTATTAGGTAGTTAGGATCAGGATTAATGATTATCTACACATTTTGTTTTTCATTGGCCTGCAATGATACAGGCTAGAGGAAAAAAAATCATACGTAGATGATGCTTACTTAGAATTCCGAAAATATTAAAATCTATCAATACTTTAACTTGACTACCTAACGCTGAAATTCATCTCTTTGAAATACGAACTCAACCTTCTTTCAACCTTAGATAGGTACCTATCTTCAAAAATTTCAACAACGTTACACAGTTTCCATGATTGATTGTAAATAGGATACCTATCAATGATATCATTCTTCCTACTCCCACCACTCCATCACCAACAGAACAGCTTAAGAAACACTCCTAAACTTAATTTCAATTCTATTCCTAATTCCCCCCATTACAATAAAACTTCCAAACACTATAAACCACAATCGGCCATTCTCTCACCGTAGGCCACACAGCTATTACAGTAATAACTCTTGTACAATGGCGCTAGCCGCGCGAGTGCGCCTGCGCCGGTGAAAGCGACGCGCTACATCAATGCGGGTAGGTACGTCGAATGATCACTGTTAGTCATTATTTCGTTCTGGTCCCGCGATATCAATGATTTGTCTGACAGGTATGGTGAGTTTGAGAAACAATGAGGTTGTTCATAGGATTTGAAATGTTTATTGTAGTTTGATGCTGTTAAAACGTTGTTGTAATGTGCAGAGGAGTCTCTAAGGGTCTCATTTATTCCTGATGTGGAAATGCTGTGCTATTTGGAAACTGGACAAAATGCCCTTTGAATCCTTATAACTTGTGTAATAGGAGGTAATAGATGCTAGTAATGCTTAACACAAACCGTAGGTAAACCTAGGCTTAAACGATCAAGATTTCCCTAGACACAAAAAACATAAACATAAAAAGTCCCTAATTTAGTATAACTCCATAAACTATTTTTTGGTTTAAACCTTAATATTACAGCAAACCCAATTACATTGTTTTCCTTATCGTGGTCATTTGTGCTCTTGATCTTCGTAATTAAGTAATTAGTGAGCAGAATTCAATTAATACCCAAGATTAGATAGAGCTAGCTTGATTAGATTTCTTCATTTGCTTCTCTCTTACCTATCGAATTATTGATTACTCGGCAAGAACATGCGCAGGATTTAAATCAATAATTGGATATAAAGCTACTTGCGAGCTTTGCAACCTATATTGTACCTCAGTCAGACAAAGATTTCTACCATTGATTTCCACATCTACCTCTCTCTTTCTCTCTCTCTCTCTGTTGCCTTTTCTAACCAAGCCGTTCAGAAGCCTGCTCTGTACGCCTGTCTGGATGACGATGCCCATATTCAGTACTCCTTTTCAAAATTATTAAAGAAATTTAATCCAAAAGAGAAATTTACTGACATGCGTGTGTTAATTTAATCTTAAAATGATGTTGAAGTCAATGCAACTATGGGAACAGCAAGAAGACAGGCTTACAGGACTTACTTTGAACAAACATTGCGTGGCAACCGAGGGAGTGTAATTATGGAGGTATGCATGAACCATGGGAGGAGGTGCCTGTGTCGCTCGCCCTCGCTCTATGTATGTGACAACATCCTGTATCTTGTCGATTCGTTAGTTCCTTATTGTGGCTACGTATTGGATTTTTTTTATGTCCAGATCTTAAATGCTCACAGTGTTTTAACACCTTTTATTAGCTTGGTATGTATGTATTTAACTGAATCTTTAAACGTGTTTTTCACTCCCTTCGACACGTCGGATTTATTTGAAACTTTGCACACTTATCAAGGACCACGGATTAATTTCATACTTCACACACTTATCTATGACCGATGACAATACAATAATGTAATTAATTTGTGCCATTATCCTGGCCAGGATCACGAGGATAGCAAAAAAAAACACGCTTTTGTAGCTAGCCAAACTATTATACAAAAAAAATATAAAATAAGTTATATATTAAAACACTAAAAAAACACGCTTTCAGAGACTAAATCATACAAGAAAGTAAAAAAAGCTTGTTATTTTTTTTTTTTATTCATCTGAGTCATCTTCACAGCGTTCGAGCTTCGACTCATGGCCTAGATAAAACATATATTTAAACTAGTTGTTGTGCTCCCGAGTTCCACAAGAAATCTGGATGAACAAGAAAACTGCCAAAATCATCAAAAAATATAGATTTTTCTAATGGGCCGTTTCCGTATACTAAAGCTGTAATAACCCTACGCGCTTACTTTACCCGGTGCACTTACGCTTACCCACCGAAAGATATCCACTAAAATTATAAGCACTCACTCAAATAACTTCGCGAGGCAATCCATCGGAACCCTGCTGAGCGCTACAGATAACCGGGGGTGGATGCGGCGAGCGATGTTTTCAATTTCCGCCCCCACACCCCCGCCCGAGGGTAATTTTATTAAAAACCCGCCGCTTCGGCCTCTGAACATTATCTCTTCATGCATGCTGATACGTGTGGGGGATGTTAAAAGGGTTGCAGTTTGTTTTATAACTTTGATAAGAGAATGAAAAGTGGTGATTTTTTTGTAAGTGATACAAATTGGTTAGACGGTAAGCCTACGTCCTCACGGATGTGAACGGATAATATCGCGTTGGGATTTTTGGCTCTCTGGATTTTCTACGCAATGCTTATCACCGAGAGTTTAAAATGGAAAACCGTGTTTTTCGACACGCTGAGGCTCACTCGCGCTGTGGTCTATTGGATTCTCAATGCTCCGTTTACCACCGAGAGTTGAAATTGCAATGCGCGATAATCCCGTCGCGATTTTATTACGTCCGTGTTTACATCGACTTAACGTTGCAAGAACTGTAGGTATTGGAAAGGCTACGAACATACAGATTAGTGAGAAGTACCTTTAATACTAGCCTCTGGATAAGAACGTAGGTGTTCCCAAAATGTGATATGAAGTAATTTTCTGGGTATGGAAACAAACATCAGCATGAACCTGATCATGATTGATGGTGTGTCGAATATCTGTATTGTAAATTTATCAAATGGCTTTGCCCTCGTGGAGGTCGGAATCTCTGCGCCAAATACCATCCAAATCCGTTTAGTCGTTTTTGCGTGCTTCAGTAACAAACATCCATAAATCGAAATATACAAAGATACATACTTTCACATTTATAATATTAGTAAGATCTACATTCTTAAGATAAGTTTCACTAAGAATATCTCTTGTGACATATAAACTGCATTTACAAACATGGGTTGATTTGTCAGAAACAACACAGATCACTAGGAGTCAAATTAGTCAAGACGCCAAACGGTTATCTACCTACTAATCACGGTTATTATATCTAGCAAAATATTTTAATATTCAAAGCCGCAATAAATTTAAGCCAACAGATAATCTACCGTCCTCCTTGGTAGGTTTCCAACTTGCTCAAATAACTGGCAAAATTGATTTGGTTCTAATCTATGGAGCTTAACTGTCAGTCAGGGAGTAAAATGGCGACCTATAGTTAAATCGCGACGTTTGTTCGTTAATCTTGTGATTGAGCGTGGAATTACTTTGAGACGAGGACTAATAAGGTAAGACATTAATTTACATTGTGTATACTCTCAAACAGTGAGTTATTACTCCTAAAGCTCCCAAGAGCACCGTGCCCCATCAGTTTTGGTCCTTTCTTCATTTGCCTTTCGTGCCAAAAATCTTTTCTAGAAGCCTTTACACGTCCTTATGACTCTACGTGGCTATTATTAATTGAATGAGCCAGATTCTAGAAAATCATTTAATGACATGATAGAAAAGTAAACGTTCCTAAACAACTATACATTGTGGATTAAGCTATGTAAAACAACCTGCCTGAGGCGCATTGCCGTGTCGTAAATGTCTCTGGATTCAAGTACCTATATTATGTTGTTGCACGCGACTCAGAAGGAAAAATAGCCTACGTCCTCACCCAGGTCATGGTCTATCTGTGTGCCAAATATCATCCAAATTCATTCAGCCGTTGTAGCGTAAAAGCATTTTGTTACGCTTTCACGCTAAAATGGCTGAACGGAAACAGAGAATGTTACTTTCGCATTTATACCTGATATTAGTTTGGATTATCAAATCGATATTCAGATAACCTAATCCAGCTTTTGGCAAAGAACTGCATAGAGATGCTGCAGTGAATCGTTTACAAATGATCATAAGGACCTACAGGATTTATTAATATCCGCCAGAGATAAAAATCGGTCCGCCAAATAACAGAACTTACTAAAGAAACTTTATCTGTACTGTAACTGAATGATAGGTCTCCTTACTGCCAATGACGTAGAATCATTCATTATAATGACTTTCAGATCACTAGAAAAGCAGCAAGTGGATACCAAAACGCTTACTTAGTCTATTTATTTCTCACATACGAACAAGGAAACACTCAAGCTACAAGAGAAGTATCTTGAACGAAATTGCAAACCTTTCGAAAAGATATACGACTTTTGGGGAGAAAATCACGTAAATAAGCCCAAGTATTCTCAATTCTTTGTAAGCCTCTCCTGAAAGCCTTCCGTCTCTTCAAATTTCGCTTTTCCCTTTAATTTGAATAAGAACTGACGTATCGTCATTTTGTTAAGGCTTCCTTCGTGTCATGTTTGAATGATTTGTAGGCTCCTTTCGATTAGGGTATTTATTGCATTTCTATGAAATTCGTTTAAACACCTTTTTTTTTTTGTTTTAATTTTTCGGTCCTAGACATATCAGATATTGTGGGGTAGTCATCTTCCCTTAAAAAAAATATCTAAAAGCGAATGCGTAACCCTTTAGTTTCAAATGATTAACTGTATGCAGTTTTAAACATTAAAATTAAAGTTTAGTTTTTTCTATTACCTACTTTGATGGCATGTCCTCGAAAGTATGCTAATCAAACCAAAACTTTCGAAACGAGCATAATTCCATAGAACAAAAGTCAAAGCCATTGTTTTAAAAATTCCACGTTTTTTGCTATAATTATCAAACAACTCGTTCCTTTGTGAGCCCAAAGCCACATGCGAAGCTCAAACTTCGCAAATTTGCACAGACGTGGCAAAAACATCGTCGGTTCCCAGAACGCCTATTGTCGGGACGTCATTACAACGCGCAATTTTGTCAGATCTCATATCCCCTTTATGTAAGCCAGGGTTATTACAAAACAACCCCATCACAATTAAAACTAAACCCTATTCTGTGCAGCGCAAGATTGCATTTCGACTGGATTGTGTTGTAATGCAGGGATCAATGGGATACCCCAGTTATTCCGCTCCGGGTGTCTCAGCTCCAATTTCAAATACGACAGCGCTGTATCGCTTCTATTGTGTGTCGTGTTCTGGACGCCTCTATCTTTGCAGCGCTTTTCGCTTTACGATGATTTCAATAGAAAGGTGTACGGGATTTTTCAGTTTCATTGTCACGGAATCTTTTCGTTTGGCCCGAAATTGAAATCCCGACTATTAGGTATTTACAATGGCACCTTTTTGTTTTTTTCCCAGTTTTTGTTGGAGCATATATTTTTTGTGGAAACCAGTTTGGTGAAGGATCATAAAGATTTTATTTATGGCGGTAAAGGCGTGCCATTATGTTGTGATTAGTTGGTCCCGGTAGATAATTACAGATGATGAGATAATGTTTTGTTAGTCTTTGTTTCTTTTTAGTATTGTTTTTTCGTTTCGTTGTACTTGTTATGCAAATTGTAATAGGCTATTATTATTGTGATAAGCTTTAGAGGCCTATTGTATTTCGCGAGTGAGTTCCATATTTTTTTTAGTAAAATAGACGTTAATACACAGTTCTTTACCGTTAATTAGAAATGTTAATTAAAATAGTATTCAACAACGTTTTTACTTTCTACTCACCTACCGAGATCTCTGATCTCGGTCTAATGTTAAGACCACCTGTCTCAGACCCAGAGTTCCCGTGTTTGATTCCCAGCGGGGGCACATTTTCTAATTGTATTGGTTGGTGGTAGACCTTGTTCTAAATCCACATGGCTAGCTACCACCAACTTATCTAAGTTTGTTGCCAAAACAACAATTTTAACAACATTGTCATTGTTGTGTTTCGGCTGCTAGAAGAAGGTGACCATTGGGGTCGGCGCAACATGTCTGTTTTTGGAGAAACATACTATTTCTATTACTTAGTCCTAACTTTGGTAGTTTCACCCTTTTCTAGCCATATCATCACACAGTCCACCCATCGTTACATAGTTACAAACATTTATTTCCTTAGATACCCCCCTAATTGCATAATCAATCAGAATCCGAATCATTTTGAAGGATAGCTCATACATTGCTTCATGTGTTTGAAAAATTTGTCTGCCCAATTACGTTGATAACGCAATGAATGTTGCTGAACGGTCAAAACGAATGCCATTAATACTGTTACTGTGGTGCGCAATTATCCTGCAGTGTATCTTCCATCTTTTCTACCTTTTCCATCTTTTTAATTAAAATGTATGACGATTTTTTATGAGTAAGTCATAAAAAACCTTTCATACACACATTCCGTATAACACAATCATTGAACATCAATTCCATTTTAAGATTGCCTCAATTTTATTTTTATTACTTCGTTCAAAAGCAGTCGTTACGAATTTTCTAAGCGATTAATTCGTCGGCGCTCGGGCAACCTCGGGAAGGTTCGATAACGATCTCAACCTGCCCACGCGCACATTTGATGCCCTCCTAAACTAATGTTAGAGGCATATGTATTGAAATGTGTTCGAGGAGTTAAATTAAGCAGGTTTTTGTCGTTGGGATTATAATCAACGAATATGATTGCTTATCGGTGCATACCTAAATTCGTTAAAAAATGGGTGTTTGAGGCTTCCTGGATATGCAACCGCTAGGTACAAAAAGTCTTACACACATTTACTTAATCATGTTGCATCATCAGCATTTTCTGATCTTGTTCCTCATAATTTGTTTGAAAACCCCATGAAAAAGGGTTAAGTACTGTGATATCTACCTACTACGCTACTAAGGTTTCTACCCGTCCTAAATGCGATACGCTCCATTACAAAGAGTCCTTTCGATCTAGTTTTCTTTATCTGGATAAGTAGAGTCTTTTCGATCTAGTTTTCTTTATCTGGATAAGTAGAGTCTTTTCGATCTAGTTTTCTTTATCTGGATAAGTATCTATATGTTCCCGTCAAGATTCCAAGCTACCTCACAGCTAAATTCAAACAAAATCGGGTTGTTATTTGACTCGTAGAATGATTCGAAATTTCCCTCACTCTTCGTCAGTCATCCGCAGCAAGTACAAATCTTACTTTATAGCGAACTCCTTTATAATTCAAATCGATTCACATTTTCGCATTAAAGGTACCATGTCCTCTAAAACAAAATCTACCCTAAAAACAAAAAAAAGACTTGAAAAGATGCAAATGTTGCCCCAATGAATAACATACATGCAAAGGTAAGTTCACCATCCAACGTCTCGCAACCCAACTCGAGCTTGTATGTCGACTGTTATTTTAAACTATTAATCAAATCAAATCAAATCAAATCAATTTATTTCGGGCTACAAAGACCCATAACATAAATACCTTACAGACTAACATACATACAAATAAAAAACAATTTAAAACTATTGTACACGAAGTGACGGCGTCGTGTTGCGCTGTGTGGTGTCGCGTAGCCTTCCGCGGAATCGCCGATACACGACACCCTTCGGCCAAAACTCTGCCCTGAGGTAGGTCTCGATTTGAAGAGTTGGAACTCGCACCACGAATGACTTGAAATTCGTGTTGTGGCGCGATTCCAACTTTTCGACCCTCAAAGTGAAGTTCGTTTTCACTCGTACATACTCCACGATCTCCTCAACCTTCGTGGTGTAATGCAGACGTGAAATATACAGCTGCGTCGTAGGCACAGCAGGGCGCAGCAGCATGTTGGGTCCACTCGGAGCTGTTCCACACTGGTTTCGTGAACAGGGCTTCTTCTTCTTCCTTTCCACTTTCGTGAAACCCTCTTCATCAACTTGGCCCGTTCTCGGCAACGAGCTACGGACCGCAGCCAAGGCAGGTAGTGCAACCTTCGTCTGGTTTTCCCCAATTTTATTCTGCCGCATAGATGCGACACCCCTGATTTTCTCGTGGTGACAATAGCGGCGTAGGCACGGTTTGGGGTCGACATACCTACGTGTGACGTTTCCGCAGCCGGTGTTGTGACGCGGGTGACGGCGGCGGCGGGCAGCGCTTGGTCAGCATTATCGGCAGCCGGTGACGCACTTGTGTTCGCCGATTCTAAACTGCCGATTGATGCAATTTGCGCCCCTCGACGTGTATTCACCTTAGAGGCCTCAGGTGACCCAATTACTGAACCCACTTTGCGCAACATTGTTATTTCCGCTCGCAGTTTAGTGTTGGTTTTTTCCGCAACCTCCATACGGGACTGCATCTTGGTCATCTCCACCTTCAAGGTAGTGATGTCCTTTAGCAGCCGTGTAACGTCGACGTGATCGAACGTGATGGGAGGCAGCTTACCCAGCTCCTTCGCCACGAAATCTGGCACGTCGTCCGGGGCGGTCTTCTTCAACATATCATGAATATCTTGAATGCTCTTCTCTTTTCTTTTTTTATGAATTATCTATTCAGTAGAACCGTAGAATATTTTATTAGGAGTAGGGATTTAAAAATTGCTTAAATAAACCAATTTTTCCATTTACTACTCAATGGAAAAATTGGTTTACTTTATTCAATTTACACAAAAAACGCAGTTGTTAGCTTGAAACTTAGCTTAAACGTCGTCTTTCGCCCATTTTTTGTCTCTGAGTCAGCCTCCTGAAGCAGCTCGAAACAGCTCTTGCTGCGCCTTCCATGTCTATAAGACGACGAAAACCAGTCAGTAATCACGGTTTAAAAAAGCTGTGACAGCAAGTTTCGGGTAACGCTTTGACGACACAAATTCATAACGTTTTCACTGTCTCTGTCCATCTACTTGTAACCAACGCCAAAATTGTCGCTCGAAACAAAAAGTTTAGATATTAATTTACTTCAGATATGCTTACCTTATAATGTAGTTATTTTTATTTAAAATTCTAAATTAACTTAGGGTGTGTCCTATTTTGTTTTGAGTAGTTTAGGTAGGTACACCCTTCTTCAACGCACAGTTTTGTGAAGTTGACTTACTGAAACTGTGTCAGGATAAGTTCCACGTTTCCTGGGAAACTGCCGTACTACCTTGTTGGAAATTTTAGATGAAAAAAAAGAAGATTAATTTATACAAAAAAGATCGCACTGATACAAGTGACGAATGACGACGCTGAAAATGTTCGTCATTCAATTCAAGTATCGCTCATGACTATTCGGGCAACTGTCTGGGACGTTCATCTGCATTTGTAGGTAGTAGTTACTGCACACTGCTTCTGTTCACGGACGATACCCTCGGTCCCGACTGTGTATTCCTATTAAGCTTACAGATTACAGCTATTCCATTGTATAAAAAACAACAACAGCAGGAATGTGCGCCTTACGGTTGCGTTAAAAAGGGCAGGGCCCTTTTTTTAGCAAAAACTACGACAAAATCATCATCTAAAGAGGTACTGTTGTACAACCAGGACATCGTGTTGTATCAAAATAACATCGGTTTTCATACACGTCATTACTGAAAATGTCGTGCATTCGTGCAAGATTCCGTGTGATTCCGGCTGTATAAAATGTACCCTGATCACAACAATGAATCGATTGCCACCTCATTTAACAAAATTGGATGAGTAGTTTAAGCGTTACGATGAAACATACTCGTATTATGTAAATACAAACATACATAGACTGTTACAAACAACGTATAATAAAATTTCAACTTCCTGTTGTCGTTTCCGGCGTAGTCGGGTAAAAATGCCAGTCATAGTAAGTTGTAGTGCCTGACACTAGTTTTCAACTGGACCTGTCGGCTGTCTGAAATTGTGACGTGTCGGCTATAAATCAGTTTGATACTTCCTTGTCAATGTGAAAACCTTACACAGCCTACTTCGCTACTAAAATAAAATGAATTGGTGCCAGAGTTTCTTTCTAATCACGGCCACAGCAGTGAACCTAACCGCAGTTGCCGTGGCAGCAAACCACATTGAGAAAATCAAGAATTAGATACTGAAGCATCGACTTTCGCGTAGATCCGTACGTTGTAGAAAATATTAGACTAGGCCGAAACAGGGAATCTACTCCCTTAGCACAAAATCCGTTGTTTCAGTCGAAGTTATAGGCGTTTACGCCGTGTCAGTTACTGTAAACGATTAGTTTGGTTTCCGAACAAAGAATTAACACGATTAGACAGTTGTTGAGTACCTGCGTCCGATGTGTTTTTACTCGTCCGAAAAATTTAGTTTGACACTTGTTTACAACTTTCGGACGAGCTCGTATGGTCTTGGACGGACTTTTTATTCTACACAATCTGTTTATTATGATATTCGTGTATTTCTTCCCCGCATAAAATAAATACCTATCTGTTGTTATGGAGGCCCTTCAAGTCTCTACCTTCTCTACCTCCTCTTACCGCCGTGAGCTACGCAAAGTTAAGCACACTCACTATCATTCACATCTTAGAGGTTTACCTACTGCTTCTGTTCACGGACGATACCGGTCCCGTGGGGTAGCACAGTAACTGTAGGAATGACTCAACAACATTCATTGCGTTATTTACTTAGGTATTTTGTTGAGCAAACAAATTTTTGGAACATGTGACGCAATGGATTAGCAATATTCCTCAATTCCTATCCTTATCGGAGGACATCGTACGATCTCGATTGTGTGGTGTTACGCGCTCTCTTCTTTTTAAATGCCTTCGTTTGGTTCGATCGGCCGACTACGGCCGACTGCGGCCGACTGCGGCCGACAACGTACGAGCATAAGTATAACCGTTATAAGCAGTATTGTGAACCTACATAGCTAGTTATCCATAGTTTTATTAGCCAGCGTTTCAAGCGCGCCTCTTCAGACCATTACGTATTCAGATAATACTTGAAACGCCCAAATATTCATAAGAAACCGGTGAGATATTTGTGGATCTATACTTACGCGATCGCCAACTCACCTGCCAACACCTCCCAAATTTGGGAAGGTCTATGTCCAGCAGTGGACATCTTTCGGCTAAAATGATGATAATGGTGATACTTACCCAGAAATGCGCAGCCGTGCAGAAAGGGATGGGGTGAAGGAAGCAATAAACCCATGTAGATTATATACCTATTCACTAGGCGACAAATTTTTCGCTCAAAATACCGTGTCTACAAAATAATCGCGCGAATTCTATCCAACAGAATTTTGGGATTTCAAACACCGCATGACCTAAGACGTTTGTGCACCGCCGCGGCCTCCGACGAATTCGGAACGACGGTATCACGGCAGCCGTACTTATGTAGTACCTATCTTGGGTAAGGGCGTTTGTTCATCGCCACCGTCACCGGGATACCAGATTATTTGTTATTCGAACCGAACGTCCGTCACGATCGTTGGTCACGATCACCCTCGACGTCCCGGCGACGGCGGCGGCGATCGCTTGTCAACCGCAACCGAACTCGGTGGTTTAGTATGCTTTGAATGTTAGGAAAACGGCGCTGGTACGAGGACGGTATATGGGCAAAATCAAATGTGACTTTTATTGCCGTATCGGCCTGTTACAATGCTGGGCTGAGTTCTTCCGGTCGCGACGAACTACCTTGAACTTCGGCGGGATGACATCGCTCGGTTGATGGACGTGTGGTGGACGCATGGCCATAGTAAATGTTTGTATCGCTACTTCAGCACCACCATCTTGTTTGCAACGGCATCCCGTTAACGGCCGCTGTTGTGGATAAATACGTAATCCGAGCAAAGAGTTCATTACCTACCTTCTTCATTACTGTGGTTTTTCCTCATTCTAACGGCTATAAGTAAATCTCCGTAACGAATGCTTGATCTCGAGCCTGAGGTTTGCACTTCAAGCCCGTCAAGATCTTAAGCGAAGTTCGAGCAAAAGCGTTAAACTGCTCACAGTCTTATCGAAATGATTAGAGGTCTCGCGATCGACTGACGTCCGATGGACACCCGTCCATAGGTAGGTACTAGTCAGCATTCATTTTACAACTACCGCAAGGCCGTTGGAACCATAATTTATGGAACCCGCACACAACCACAAGATTTTCGCCGCCGCTAGCCGCTTTTAACGTTTATAGAGGATGCTCCAGCCCTACATCACTCTCTTACATTTTGCATAGACCATCCCACACAAAATGCGGGCCGCATCGGGCTTTTCTGTTAGAAATGAGATGCGACTACGGCCCAATGCAACGGTAACGCTTACTCAATAATTTCTTCGACTAATCCTGAATAAGTAGCTGTTGTTTCGAGCTTTAAAAGATAAATTAATCTGCCTAACTAGATGCAGCCGGATACCAGTATTTTATAAGGAGTGACGACCTATTTGACCTTCCCATCCCAGTTACGGAATAACACGAAACTTCTTGGCAAGAGTGATTGTCAGAGTTTCGGGCATATAAGGAATGCAATCCGGGACCAACTACTCAACCTTCTCTCCGACGCACGGACGGGTCTCAGTATGTGGTGATTCCATCCACGGACCAACATCGGCAAGCGTTATTTAACCTTGAAAATCGTCCCGTGGCTGATATTGGCCACCAGCCCCTCAATTTGAAAGATAAAATGAGAAATGAAACTATCCGGAAAAAAACTGGAGTTACCGATATAGCTTGCAGAGTGAGCAACAATAAAATGGCCTGGCCATGATATGTTTGTCGAAGGACCGATGGCCGATAAAGCGAACGACTCCTGGAGTGAAGACTGCGTAAGAATCAGCAAGCGTAGCGTGGGATGCCCTCCGACGACATTAGAAAGGTGGCTGGGTCAATCAGAATGTGGTTGCGAAGGACACGGCACAGCAGCCCGGGACAGGCCTACCTATGTCCAGCAGTGGTCTGCGGTAGGGTGAGTTGATGAGTTGAAATCACACAAGCACAATCAGCATCAATATTACGTCATATTCTCACCTACTAAACAGCGTGTAGTGAGTGAACAAGATGTTGCACTGTTCTGGCTTAGAGCCATTGTTTGCTGATTCACGATGTAGCATTCAGCAAGCGTTTGTGACATGACATCATGCGTGCATCATCAATGATGGAGTTGAAATTTCAAGAATGGCTTTACATTGGACATTATTTTGCTATACGATCGGTAGGTGGGTAGATATTCGTATTATTTTGACGATATTGCCGTCGTCACTGCCATTGGCATTACCTACGTACTGCTATTTGGATCGCTCTGCTTCCAAAGAACGGTATCACGGAACTCGTATGTAGAGTGGTCGATAGGTTTACCTTCCTTCATATAGCAAGGATTTATTCCCCTTTTCTAAGCGGTTTTTTCAGCCAAAATAGCTTGTTGCGTAGGACGTACAGACTTGTGTAAACAACCCATCATAGCGCTATGGATACTTTGTTCAAAAACATCATTAGAAAAGTCGTCTACTCTATCAGTTCTACGAAAAACATAGTCTATTCAAACCGTGGTCCATACATCAAACGTGACAGTTTTAAAAATAAACCGCGATATCTGGCGGACGTGTCGACGCTACGCAAGCTGTATCTATTTATCGCGCCATATCTCTCCCTACAACAATACAGACAAAATAAATAAATGTGCTCGAGCCCGGATCCGGCGACCCTTCTCTCTCTACGCACGTAATCCATTCCAAAATGTCCGTTTATTTTTCTATGTGAACCGCTTCTCAGTAAAAAACAACGCGCCTGAATCGACCGAGCACCCGTGCGAAAGGGACAGAAACACTCGGCGGCCGAACAGCAGCGGGCGGGGCACTGCGTCGCACTCTCCCATTGGCTCGCTACACGCAGCGCCCGCCGCCCGAGTTTCACAGCCAATCATGATACATCTAGCTTCTCACGTCCCGCGCCCCGCGAGGCCCAAAATACCGACCTTTCACGAATGCCAACCCGATTCGATACGACCGAAAATGCCTTAGTTACTTCACGCGCGCACTGTTGGCTGGTCGCTTTCGCTCGTTTCCAGCTAAAATACTAACACAACTGTTCTCGCCGACTCTATACTTGTGGCTGATCTGTCGGGAAATGTGCATCGCTTCAAGTGGCTTACATCCATCAGCTGATTGACTCAGGTATTATTTATTATTTTATGCACGGGCATACCCTAACACGTAATAATAAGGGTGGTGAAATTAGAATTTCGATATCTATCAAGAATCGTGAGAAAAATGAGTATTTTAGTGCCGGATGATCGAACGTAAAAGCGGTGTCCTCGTAATCAACGTAGGCCGTTCGGAACGGCAACCTCGCGCGTAAATAATAGGGTAGGCGCTCGGTCTTTCTCTCGCAGCTGGCGCACAGCGGCAACGTCGCGCTCGCCGGCTTTATTGTGCCTCCACCGCGGCGGCCGCGTGCCGCGCTCCCGTGCCGCACACCGACACACCGCTGCGGGGAATCGCCCGCCAGGCCGCCACCGACTCGAGCGAGACGCGTTCACTACGCTCTGCCAACGCAATATACCTACAATGCCGACACTCAATCATGATTACTTCGCATTTGCAATTAAATACTAACTCAGGGTTAATTCTAGACTTGTCATACTACCTAACTATTGTTTACTGCCTATATACCGAGGTATATACTATGTTATTTACTCTTTTATGTACTACATAGATATGTATTTATACATACCTAAACAGTAAAAATATTAATATCACCAATTTGAGTCTACCATATCAATTAGAATAATATTTTACCGGTGGATAATAAGTTTAACCGCTGAAAACACAAAACTGATGAAAACAAAATTTGTTTACAGAATATCGAGCGGGTGTTGGCGGACTGCTGGCGCACTCTGTCGGCAAGGAACGTAGTGTGGCAGGCGGGGCGCGCGGGGCAGGGGCTTCCTCCCCCTACTTCAGTTTCGGCTGTGACGTTGTGTAGAGAGGACGCGCTGCTGCGTGGCGCGAAAAAGGATCGTTCGCGCGCCAACTTTGAACAGTGACAGTGTGAAGAAGTGTGTTGTGACAGAGAATGTGTATCGGATTGCAGTGCGCTACCAAACGGATGCAGTGATTTGGATCACAATACTTGGATTGCAGTGATTTTGGATTTGGATTTTTAACTTTTTCCAACTATCAAACTGGGGATGCATAAGATGGAGCTCGGTGACAGCGTGTACGCCGCTGAGCGTATCATGAAGAAGAGAATTAGAAAGGTGAGCTTTATTTCTTTACAAAACATTGCCGTAACTGATTCTAACCTTGCGAAACTTGCATGCGAGATCACATATCAGTGGCGGGTTCGATTGGTGGCTTTATTTGTAAACTGCTTATGTCGCAACACACGACCGCTTGATTGTTTTTGCTTGCACCGAATTTCAAAACATGCTTTTATAATTCTTTATATAAAATGCATCGCTGAGCATGATTGTAGTTTAGATTTTGTTTATTAATCCCAGTATTGTGATGTGACGGCAGCTGTTCAGAAATTATCGCAAGGGTTTTGTGTTCCTTTTCACGTGTGTTTTTTGATTCTTATTATTATGAAGAGTCCCCTTACATAAGTCTGTATAAAGACCGGGGGCCGCAGTGAGAAACTGAATACTTCTTTATAAATGGTGCCCTTCTAGAGATTACATTAAGTTTTTGACAGTAAACAAGTTTGGACGAGCCGTGTAAGGGGTAACCTTGCCATATTGTAATATGCCTTTTTCATTATCTTTTTGGAGTCGTTCCCCGTTACTAACTGGATACGATATTGATCACAATAAATTCTGCTTTTGGGTTTGGTTTTTTATTTGCTTTTTCCTAACTGCATGTTGGGGTCACTGGGGGATTCATTGTCGGTCGTCGATTGTCAGTTACGGGTCTTTTGGACCCGGAAATCGGTTTATTAGGTGACTTATCATCTACTATTCATGACTCTTTGCTGAGACTAGGCTCACAACATCATCTCGATAGAATAATATCGACTGACTGAAATGAATCCCACTATTGTTTGTAAGTAAAACAACAAGGCGGGCAGTGAAGGTAAGTCTGCTGGCGAGACAACGAGGTGTTAATAAGGTAAGTGCAGCCAACCAAGTGGAAAGACATGCCATTATGTAATCGTAGGTAAGACTGATAGAATAAACATTAGTTGTTACGACACTATGTTGATAGAAACAGGACTATGTTCCTACATTCCTTAGTTCTATCATCCATTGTCCAATACCACATTCTTACTCTTCTACTTCTTTTTTCTTCCATCATTAATATTTGATGTTAACTTCAAGTTGCAAGGCTTCCTTTGACGGCTTAAGAATATTTTCGCCGATGTCGATGTTTTGCAAGTAAGAATGTACATATAATCCCCTTTAATGAGACCAATACGATGTTCTTTACGGCTTTTCGAGCCTTTTACGAATCAGTATTTTGTTTCGCTTTATCATTTCTGGTTCCGTGAAGTGCTGGACGTATAAACTAGCACCATCCCATTTCTTCCTGTGGCAGTCGTATAAGGCGACTAATGGAATTACTAGAGAATGGGCAGCAGCGTTCTCTATGCATTTTATCACCATAGGTACTGCGATCGCCGACCCGCCTGATGATCATTTCTTTGCCAGATCGATGCTAACATATCCCATATAATGTCGCTCTATTTCTTCCCTTGAAAGTAAGATGTTTATTCTTCAGTCTTCTTGCTAGCTACTTCTTCTTTTTAAAGCAGTATCATCATCAACATTTCAGCCGAAAGCCGTCCACTGCTGGACATAGGCCTCCCCCAAGCACCGCCACCTCGACCGGTTTTGTGCTTCCCGCGTCCAGCGGATTCCTGCCGCCTTCACAAGGTCTTCGGTCCACCTTGTGGGAGGCCCTCCAACGCAAAAGCAGTATGCTTGTCTCGAAGACAAATAGATCTATAGGATTTTTTTTACGTTGCAATAGTAACTTATTGCTTCTAGTAGGTGATATCAAATATGGCAAATCTTTTCAATGGTCAGCTAGCATATTATCTTGCTCCCGTAAATAAAGACCAATACGCATTTTCATCGATCAGACAAGATAATGTTACAACTTCCAAAATTACATAAATTCTACAAAACTTGTTAAATCTCGGGTTTAATATTGGTCTTTGTTTGTGTACAGGAACTCATCGTGTCCTAAACAGCCATACACTCTTTAATTTTCGACCTCATGGTGTCCTTTTTATTTGACTAAAATGGTACTTATTTACACGTGTCGAACGCTCCACTGTATTCGATTTGACTTTCCCGCGGTTCGTCCATTTTGAGGAAAATTCGAAGGTGTTACAGTGAGTTTAGGATCATTTTCCATTACCTAATTATCTGTTGTTTGCCAATAAATTAACGTTGGATCAAATCTAGAAGCAAATTAGATATACGTTTAACGAAATACATATTTCTAAAACTAATAAAATACAAAGTGTGTACCTACGCTTTGATTCAATATTTTCACAAAAAATTTCAAGTTAATTCTAAGATCAACATGTTGATCTTTTTGAAGAGTAAATAAATTTCCATTCCTCGGGAAAGTTCTCGGTAAACGCTCTTCGAAAAATTAGACGCAAAAAGACTTCGACGCAATATGAGGGTGGGTTGCTTTGAAATATTTTGCGTCGTGGGGGGGTTACTACGTCTTGATTCAATGTTTCGATGAAAAAACTACCTAATTTCATTGTAACATTAAGGTTTTGATCCTTTTAAAGACTGCACAATTTTCTCACTCATTCCAGAATGTTTATTAGTCTCTTCGAAAACGCTTCTAAGCTCTGGCTAAGAAATAGTAACCTACGTCATTCGGAAAGTGTAGGAATGAAAGTGGGTATTCAGAAATACTACGCCTATTATAGTTTATTATTAGGAGCTATTTGCGAAGATTCACCTTTAAAATAAAATCTATCTATAAAAGCCTGTGATGATAATTTTTAATCGAATATTCTTGATACACTGAGAATTCTCGTTCATTTTAGTTCTGGAGTTATATTTCTTGTGAAAAACGTTTTTACGAATAGCGTTTCTGATGAAAATCTGTAAGTTCGTTCTGCGAGCACGTTCTAAGAAACTTCAATTACTGAGTTCATAACTCTAAGGTTTTCTTTCATCCCTTATTTCTAGAAAAATCATATTAGTAACCTATTCTAGGATATAAGGGTTTTCGATTTTCATAAATTGAGTACAGTATCTAATACAATCTGACAGTTTTTTTAAAGGAGATTCATGCTAAAAGGCAATGTTCCCTATTTTATGAAAAAGAGTTTAACAGAGCTAAAAGTAACGTCATAAGAATTATAAAGCTTTACTGCCCTGTTAGTCTAGTGGTTAGTGACCCTGACTACAAAGACTGAGGTCGTGGGTTCGATACCCACCCAGGAGAAATCTTTGTGTGATGAGCACAATCATTTGTTCTGTGTCTGGCTGGGTGTAATTTATCTATAATATGTAATGTGTATTTAGAAATATATAAGTATGTTTATCAGTTGTCTGGTTGCCATAGTACAGGCTCTGCCTAGTTTGGGATCAGATAATAGTGTGTTGATTGTCCTAAGATATTTATTTATTACTAGCTTCTGCCCGCGACTTCGTCTGCGTAAATGTCGGTTATCGCGGACGCAGACAAAGTCACGGAATAAAAAGTAGCCTATGTCCTTTCTCAGGCTCTAAACTATCTGTGTACCAAATTTCATTTAAATCGGTTCAGTAGTTTTAGCAGGAAAGCGAGACAGAGTTACTTTTGCATTTATAATATTAAGTAACTGTGGATTATTATCTCTTTAAATCTAACGTTTAAGATAAATGCTAGATTAAGTGATTTTATAAATGACTAAACATGATATCTTAAGCTATGCTTTCCGCGGTTGGTTCGTGGATGGGTGACCATCTTCACATACCAAGACCCCTCCGTGTCTCTGAAAGCACATTAAGCTGTTGGTCCCGGCTGTCATATCATATGTGGATCTTTGACAGGCGTAACGGTCGTCAGAAGCCCGGAAGTCAGACAACCAGTCTTACCAAGGGTATGGTATTACCCAGTAACTGGGTTGTGGAGGTCAGACAGGCAGTCGCTCCATGTAAAATACTGGTATTCAGTTGTATCTGGTTACACGGGAAGCCGACCCCAACATAGTTAGGAAAAGCCTAACCAAATGACGACAATGAGACATGATTATTCCTAATTCAGTTTTAATGTTGCCGTTATTTAATAATAACGGCAACATTAAAACTACTGCATTAAATAACTGTATAAATGATTTTTTTTATACTGTTAGTAATTTTGTATTTAACTATTGGAATCACAATTACGTCATTTAAAAAAATAAGCGACATGGGGTCGACATTACCTAACTACCCCTATGAAGAAACGGCGAAACAAACTCCGGGGTATAGTTATAACTAAAATCATTTGGTAGAACTCGATCAACCAAAAGACGATTTCCAAGTTAAGAGTTGAGTACCTTGCAAAAGTTGTTTAAAAAACCCTTCCTATTCATTATTAACTGAGACAGTCGTCCACGTATAAGATTAGGTCACTTGGTGGATTTCGGTATTCATATTCTCAACCTGATCTCTGATCGCGAACCCCAAATAAATTAGTATAAGAGCAAGGAGAATGATGTTCTGTCTCATCTCTTTCTAATAGAAACATCTTTGGTTAAGCTTATTCACCGTACATTCTTCTATCTATAACTGACTATTGAATAGACCCACCCACGTAGAGCTATCAATCCCAGATGGGATTCTAAAGTACTACAAATGCACATCTCTTGAGGTTCCTAATCTCATAAGCTATTTAAACATTTCTCACGACTCGGACAGTCAAAGTTCTCATCTAAAGTTATTTTGGCTCCAATTAACGCCTTCTCTTAAAATAGCACATTTACTCCACCATACTCTATTCTAGCTGTGTTATGAAAATGCATAATAACCTAACCATGTTCTTCCAATAATTTACCGTTTAATTTAAAATACAGAACGTTACCATAAATAATGATACATTAGATTACAAGAAACAATCAATTAGTATGCCACGACCACAATTTCACTTCATTCCATTATTATGATAGGTCTCACTCATGCCGCCAAAACTTCTAACGCCCGCTTGCTAGCGCCCGTGTCAATTTTAGGAAACTACTTAATATCAAAACAAATGGAAAGTCATAAGAAAACTCACTGTAACTTTTATAGAATAGAGACCAATTTCGTTTACCTCTTACTCGCCTTGTTATCTGCCAGCGTGGTCTAATATAAACGAAACATATTGAAACAAGGGATTATGTGTTTTATTGTTCAAACATAAAGCGTAAATTTGGTTAACCACTAGGCGTCAACATAGAAACTCCTACAGAGCTCTGTAGCCCTGGTATCTCGGAGCAAACGCGCCAGTATTCGGCTTCGACCGAACAACCATCGAGTTGCGCATGCTCCCCGCCGTTTCGTTCGGCCAATCAGCGTCGAGCAATATTCCGGCCGGCAAAATATCGTAGTGCGTTGCAGCAATACAACTGAAACTTATTTATTTTTTAATAACTGTGTTTTCAGACGGGTTACTTAATTTTTTTACCATAAAATTTTCATAATCATTCTATTTCATTGTAGAAGTTTTCAGTTGAGTATCAACGCTGCATTTACTTTGGGTCTTACCCTACGCTCTGTTAGCAAAGTGTCGTACGACATAGTTCGAAGGCTATTGGATAGATGGCGCTATTTACATTAATTGAAATTGAAGGACTTAATAAGAAAATACTGTTTGTCAGCTATTTTTACGCAGGTGCAACATCCTTTGAACTTTGAAGCTTCAGAAACGATTTCAGAATGAATTACACCCTGTTGTGTCTTTAACAGAATTAATAGTGATTCCCCCCTATTCAAAAATATGCAAATAAAAGCATAAGAAAAATAATTTGGGTCTGATACCCATGTCATCGAATAACGGCCTTTTTCACAAAATATACAAAAAACTGACAAGACGCAAAAAAAAATAAGCCGTTATAGGGTCACGGCAGTGTGGTGCCGATAATAATTTGAAACTCGTCCGGAGTGAGCACTCGGAAGCGACACAAAGCGGCTAAATTTTCTATAAATAATCGCTTCACAATGCTTCACCGTAATTTTATCCATCCCTGTATTGGAATTAAATAAAAAAGTGCCGAGGGAACAGGGTGATCTGTGGAGTTGACACGCGTATTAGATAATTTTATAAATTTTGTATTATACAGGAACATTACTACATTACTAGCCTAAATGAATAATTTTCCGATACTTTTAACTACGCCGTTTTCTAAGTATTTGGATGTTAACAGGGGTTATCGTATCATATAAGAGGTTGCTAGTAGCAAAGATGAGAATGTTGAGATGGATATGTCAAGAGATGACAATAGATGAAGTAAGGAGTCATTTATTAGAGGAAGAATGAAGATGGGGCCAGTGGCAGATAAGATTTATGAGAAAGTTTGTCTTGGTATGAATATAAATAATATAATCTTTAATCTTTAGGAGGAGTGATAAGCATAGACTAGGAAAGTGATGAAGAAGTATGTTCATGTATTGAGAGAGAATATTGGTGAATAGGCAGTGATGATAACGTGAAGGCTGACTATAAGAACAGAAGAGAAAAACTATTTTTAAATAGTTTTGTTGAACAGGAGAACCTACTAATAACCTCTTTATGTTTACTAGCTCTCAACATGGTATCGTGAGACCAGCAAAAAATGGAACCAAAAAGGATACGTAAGGCTCTACCTAGCAAATATATATTACCGCGTGCCACGAACTAACTATCGCAAATTAATTGGTTTTCGCAACCACTCTAACATTCAAAGTCCGATTCTTCTTTAAAAAGTCTAAAACTTTTAGTTTCGCGTGAACTCCATAGATGTCTTTGTCATGCATCGCTCACCATACCTTGGGTCTTATATACTTATTAAGTAGGTACAAAACACCCCTCGAAATATACAAAAAAAATCCTATGTGAGGGTCCCCTATATTTAGAAAGCATACTTAATCGCATGCACGTACGCTCCGAATATTAAACTAGTGAATGGGGAAGCGTCATATGGGGACCCCACACAATTAAAGCTGAGTCTGCATTGTCTCATGCACGCTCGCGTTCCGTTACACCACAGCCGAATGCCTCCGTCGAGAACTAACGATTGTGATGATAAAACAAAGCCGCCAATTGAAAATCGCTTCTATTGAGTCGCCTTACAGACCGACTCTAATCGATTTTATTCCGATTGTCCGGAACACGACTCTTATCACCGACACCGATCTTGGTTTTTTTTAATACGTCCGTAGCAATTTTGAAAGTAGTGAACGGTGGCTGAGCTGAATATGGAAACCGTTACTGGAGGTCTCCCTTTCCTGGAGGCACATACAAACGTAGAGACAAGTTGGCGCTTGGTGCTCCGCCGGCGTCATTATAATAATGCGCCTGTTGGCTTGCCGCCGGTCGTTATGCCCCACGCATTATTATGTAAATGTAAAACGAAAAGGAAAGGACGGTGGTTTTTTATACACCTTTATCTGATTCAGATAAGGATGGTAATTAGTGAAGGATATAGCGGGTCGGCGCCCCAGGTGAGATGTTCCCACGTGATGCCACATTTCTAGCCATTGTTCGGCAGTGAAACCGCGCTCGTTAAAATATCAACGAACGATGCACGCCACGAGGCCTATGATTATTTCGCACTTTTATTTATGACTAAACCAAATAATTGCACTCGCTGCATGTCACTTGTTGTGCAAACTCGACTCGTCTCGAATAATAACAATATTTGCACATTGTTTAATACGTTCAATAACAATGGAATGTAATCAGTTACGGCACTGTTATGAAGGGTAGACGAGGGTCAGGGTATCACAAAATATTTGTTGTCTCCCTGCGGGGCACCCCTACGAAACCACCCGCTCGTCATCATTGTGTTTTTTTTTTTCTTATCTGGCGCTGAACCCTTATCTCTGTCCCGCCGTGGGGTGTGATCTCCCTTAATTGAGTTATTACTGACGTATTTATTACGGGATTATAACGAATCTATCTTTAATTTCACCCTTTCATTTTGTGATCCATTTTATCTTTGTCTACAACATTTGTACCATACATCTTAATTTCCTTTTCTTTGATTTCTTCAATATAACCAAATAAGTAATGAATTCGCCTAATTCGGTGTTAAATTTAACGAATCGAGGTGCTCACTAGCCAAATCTCGCGTCCCCCTCATCTAAACTAGTCACAAGTGTTTGCTCTCCGACTTGGCCACAAGTGGCGAGGGTCGGAAGCCCCTTTGTGTCGAAACGAGGGACCTGCTTACCTTGCCCGAACCGGTAATTTGTACAAATATCCCACCAATGCGCATAGGTGTATTACGTAAACGCTGTATAAGCATTCGTAGGACCCAAGAAAGAATTCTGCTCTGGTTTGTCCATTGATGTATATTTTTTCCGTCAACTTTTCTCTCTGTAGCATCAACCGTGAAGAAACCGATGACAATCGGTACTTGACAAGTACGTCGATTTAATTGTCCCTGAGTCGATGACCGTGCGACCGCTAAGCGCAGTCCCCGTTCTGAACAACCGTTTTATAATACCGATATAATTGTACACTACTGTTTATTTCTGGCGTAAGTACTGCTCTTGCTAAAACGACGACCACAAGAAAACAGTCATGACTTTTCAAGTAAATTTCTGTGTTATTTGAAAGTACTTCCTGATACTGTATCATGCACGTGGCTCCACCATTCGTAATCTACAATTAACCTGCTATCGACCTTAATGATGATTATTATATACTACATAAAATTAAAAATAACCCACACCTCACCCTTCAGTATCAACAAAAGTAATACCCATGCCTCCAATAAAATAGTATACCGTTTTTACAACACTATAAACAGTAACAAAAATGGAGCTTATATTGAAACACTCTCGTATCTATCAGCCGTTCTCATCAAGCGCGACCGTAATCACAACCGTAACTAATTCAATTCACACCTCCTTCGTATAAGAAGAATGACTATTAGGTATTCCATCCATTGAGAACGATAGTAGTAAATAAACATTGTAACAGGAGAGTAAATACGTCCGCATCGCAGCTCAGTCGCGAGCCGACTGACGTCCGGCGTGCCTCGTGTCAGTGTTTGCCGCCGTTTCGCCGGCCGGCTCGCAGACTTGCTTACCTTGTCTGACATATCAATTTTCTCTCGCACACATAGCTTTGGGTTTCAACCGTATACTATTCAGCATTTCTGTGCTCCTGGTATTTGAGTTACGAAAGAATACGCGCGATATTGTTCCGAACTGAGAAAAAAACCTCTTTCTTCCTTTGAAATTGTATGGTATGCTTATGAGTATGAGACTGATTGTATTTTTAGGGTTCCGTTGCCAAATGGCAAAAAACGGAACCCTTATAGATTCGTCATGTCTGTCTGTCTGTCTGTCTGTCCGTCCGTCCGTATGTCACAGCCACTTTTTTCCGAAACTATAAGAGCTATGCTGTTGAAACTTGGTAAGTAGATGTATTCTGTGAACCGCATTAAGATTTTCACACTAAAATATAAAAAAAAAACTATAAATTTTGGGGTTCCCCATACATAGAACTAAAACTCAAAAATGGTTTTTTTCGTCAAACCCATACGTGTGGGGTATCTATGAATAGGTCTTCAAAAATGGTAATGAGGTTTCTATTATCATTTTTTTCTAAACTGAATAGTTTGCGCGAGAGATACTTCCAAAGTGGTAAAATGTGTGTCCCCCCCCCCCCGTAACTTCTAAAATAAGAGAATGATAAAACTAAAAAAAATATATGATGTACATTACCATGTAAACTACCACCGAAAATTGGTTTGAACGAGATCGAGTGAGTAGTTTTTTTTTAAAACGTCATAAATCGTAAACCGCAATTTACCTTACATTCAATCAACTGAAATATAAAATTAAAAAAAAAACATTTATTTTTAAACCGAGAATACCTACAGGTTTGTACGGAACCCTTAGTGCGCGAGTCCGACTCGCACTTGGCCGGTTTTTTTAAATATTTGCGTCCAAGAAAATATCTTGATTTAATTAATTTCGCATTGTGTGCAGTTTATGACTTTATGTTCGAAATCGCAGTTACATAAATGAAAATTTATAAGTCTACTCACAGTGAGTCTAGTAATTTGTTTAGCGGTGCTGACGCACGCATACAGAAAGGTTGGCATATCGTGGATGCATGGCAAATGGACGCTGATAGGGACGTCACGTCCGGCTCCGTGGAGGTCCGTACGTGGAGTGAATAAACACGAGCGCTGTTCGGGGTGTGAACCTCCTCGTCCAATTTAACCCGTTTGTAATGCTCGACATGAGGCCGACACGACGACAAACTATCGATGCTAATTGTTTGCTCAATAAAGCGTCCGTCCGTTATCTAACTATACTAGTCTCTATGTATTAATAAACTTACATAAGTAGTGATACTATACTTATGTATACAATGAATCAATTGATTAAAAGTAGCCTATAGAACAAGTCTTTGTTAATTTACCCTATTAAGATATGCGGTTACAATATTCATTTAATTAATTATTAGGATCTTAGAAACACTTAACTCTTTGATTCCTTTCTCGCTAGGGTAGATCAAATACGAAAATTCACAAAATTCAAATTTTCTCAAGTTTTTTGCAAATACAAGTCAATAACAGGATGCATTGATTAAAATACGATTCGTGACCGTAACATAAATCGTCTAAAAAAAAATGTCAATCATCAATACCTACAATTATCCCATTGAATAACTATGTCATGAAGAAAACATTCAATGGCATTGAGTGAATAAGTTGAAGTTTGTATTGATGATTATAATGACTAAAATTCTAAAAATACATACGTGGTACAGTCGCGAATCAAATTACAAAAAAAAACTTAACAAATTTTGTTTTTCGCGGGTTACTCGCATCCTTTTCAAAGAATAACTTTGAGACGATAACAGCACTTCATAAATCAACATTTCAAAGTACATCAAGCTAGCATCAAATAGAAATCGACAAATCATTCGCAAACGCCTCTGAAAAATGAATCACGACATCGTTATTGCGCCAATCGCCCGCGGCTTGCGACCCGAGATTCATCCTGTCATTTTTCCACCTTCCCTCACCCTCCTGCTCTCTCCAGAACCCTCCATCCCTTTTAACGCTTCGAGACTCCCCCATTCTACGAAATTAAACGCAGCAATTGAATTATATTCGAATCTACACCATCGGGAGCTTTAATATTGAGCCTGTTATTCCTTGCCGTGAATTCTTTAAAGTGGTCTGATATTGAATTTTAATGCCATAGAAGTGAGCATTGCCTTATTGAAAATGCAATATACAAATTGTGTTAATTATCGGGTTTTCTACATTCTTCGAAGCTTTGAAATATCGCTCATAGTCTTCGAATGCTCTCAGCTTTACCGCGAAATTTCTGGAAGTTTACCGAAGCAAAGTAACATAGTATTACTTAGTTGAAGAACTGCTATGAACGAACTAGCAATCTTATTGGAGGAATTTATCAAAGGTATCAATCACATCGTAAATACACTCAGTATTGATCGGGGTTCCTTTACACGCGCTAACACTCGCAACAGAATTTATTCACTTCACTTGGTTACATATCCCTGTCAGAATTAGAACTGTCTTCGAACTAGACGCCTCCGAGAATTCCAGTCCTGTTAGCATGGATACCGTAACACAGAGGACGCAGGACGCTAATGAGCGACAAAGCGTAGGTCGTGCGTAGACGCGTCACGCTTTCCTGGGTAAGCAATGCGTTCCCGTGCAGTCACGCATTCTATAACTGTCTGTCAACTGAGCTATGTGGTTTAATATGACCACTTGACCAGTAAACGAAGATCGATCTGAAAATAGCAAATGAAAATAAAGCCTATGAAAACAAGACATTGCTAGACTTCGATGATGGAATTGGTCCCGGGTATGGTCACATCGTTATGTAGGTATACATTGTCATCTTTATTGCAGACATTACTAGGGGAAGTCGGATTTGTAGTAGCGTACCTATTATGACTAGTAAAAAAATTACGTAGCAGAGAATTTTCTCTGCTACGTAATTTTTTTGTAAAAGAAAAAACAATCTAGAAACACGGGAAATTGATTCACATAGATGATTTGATGTTTCAAAAAGTATTGACTTTTGGAACCCTTATTGTAATGCACAGTAAGGACATTTTCAACCGACGAAAAAAAACGGAGGAGGTTATCAATTCGACGCGTATATTTTTTTTTTTTTCAACCGACGAAAAAAAACGGAGGAGGTTATCAATTCGACGCGTATATTTTTTTTTTTTTTTTTTATGTATGACCACGCATAACTTTTTACATAGTGGTCCGATTGCGACAATTCTTCTTCTATTGGAAAGGGTATACTTCCAAGGTGGTCCCATATAAATTTGGAAAACAAAATCGAACCCTAAGGGTCGGAAAACAGGGGATGATTGATTGTTCACTCACTGATTGTAATGTATAAACACGCATAACTTTATACAGAGTAGTCCGATTTTGATAATTCTTTTTGTGTTGGATAGGGTATACTTTGCCAAGTATTATTAGTAAATTAAAGCCACGAAAAAATATAAAATAAAAACTTTTTAACAAAAAATTAAACCGCCGAAAAACTGAAAAGCATAAAATAATAAACCTTAAAATTTTGAGTCGGCGCTGAAAAATCAATGAACAAGGATCACTCAAAGCGCCGACTCATAATTTTAAGGTTTATTATTTTATGCTTTTCAGTTTTTCGGCGGTTTAATTTTTTGTTAAAAAGTTTTTTTGTGAATTCAAAATGCCTCAATAATTCAAATCGGGAACAACCCGATTCAGTAATTTTGCATTCTCTTTTATATCGTAGCCAATGGACTATGATTTTGCACCTATAGTAAACACATTGATCTGAAATACTCCCGAGAAAAATTGAATTCTCTTCTTTTACACTTTGCTTAATTCATATTGTCGTTTAATGCCATTCAATAAATAGTTTACTTCGTTTAAATGTAATTGGGAAATTGTAGATACTCCGAATGTTTATATTTCATGTGCTGTATCTCTCATTTAGAAGTTGTTTGATTTGCTGTTCAATTTTAAGGAGAATATATAATATAATATTAAATTGATAACTAACTAATTAAAACAGCCGATTGAATTTCGATTTTGTATACAACTAGGTAATTAAATGTATGATTTATTTATTTCCATATTTATTCCTTTCTTTGACATCATTTCAGGTTAATTATCAAAATATTATTCGTTAACAAGCAATTATGTGCATCGTCGCTATGTTTCATTTGGCCTCTGCGTTCTTTACGTAACTAATTTAATTTGCAACTTACAGAACCCGTATCCTCATCTACTCATACTTATTTATTTTATTTTTGAGTAAACTCCTTTGCCTTTTATATTTCTAGAAGGCTGTCTAATAATCAACTAAATCAAATCATGTAAATGTGTGCCAATCAGAATTTTATTTTTAAAACTTTACAAACAAATGAATTAACATTTCAGCGCCACAGTCCATTTAGTCAAACAAACCCTTTCATGGTTCCGCAGGCGTTATCCGGGCAATTTGAGAGGATTCATGTTTAAACGCCTGATCGGTCCCGGGTGGGGCACCTAACTGAGCTCGAGCCATTAATCTAACCCTCCCCGACCCTCTCCGACTCTCCGCAGCCCTCTCTTGCGACCTCTCCGGTACGAGAGCTCGGAACAATTTGCAATAGCTTGATGAACGAGCGGATGTATTGTATGGACTTGTTACTTTGAGTAAGTTTGCAGTTTTGCTTTGCTGTGGTTGGGTTGTATTCTCCATATACCTACATTAATTATTTCGGAAAGCATAGCTCTAGTAATTGATGTAGGTATAAAAACTAAATACATACCTATCTTAATTTGTAAGATCTAATTTGGTAGCATTAGTAACTGTGAGTTTGAGATGCTTCTATCCGTGACTTTCGCCCACGTGAAATTATCGATTGCTCGCTCTATAACTTCGTTTTTGTCTATCTGACTTTTGTCTTTTTTCTCGGCTCCAAAGGGTTGTCGTTTGATTTAGATGTTAGCCTATAACTTTTCTCAAGATTATGCTATTAATGTTTTTATTTTTCAAATTTCGAATGGTAGTTCTAAATACGATTTTATACGAACTTACCTTACAATTTTTGCAGCTTATCCCCAATAAGGTGAAGTATATCTAGGTGTTTCTCGCAGTATCTATGTCGCAGCTAACGCAGTTATCTACTACGATACTGGTGGGCGTTTCGTGGTAACTGCGTTGTGTTTAATGAGTTTAGTCGAAGTTAGTTATCCCAATATTCCTCGAACTGTAGCGAGTCTGTAATAGAACCTCTGTGGATGGTGGTGTACTAACGGATTTTGTTCCAGCTTTGGACTGTCTATTAATAGAACTATTGCTTACTTAAAGTACCCATCTTTTAACCAGTTTTTATCATAAAATTTTCCATTTAGGTACAGACTTAATTTATATTGATTTTATATAATTACTAGGTTTTGCCCGTGGCTTCGCCCACGTGGATGTCGCAAATTATCGTAAGAGGACGTAACGCGGTTAATGATTTAAGAATGCATTAATCCAGGTTATATATAGGTAATAAGAGAGCAGTCTCACACAAATTTCCATCCCCAACTCAATTTTTTTTTGCTCCATACAAACTTCCACCCCCCATTTTAGGGAAGTGGGGGGTTAGAAAGAGACAAAAAGTAGCCTATGTCAGTCTCCATCCCTTCAACTATCTCCACTTAAATCTCACGTCATTTCGTCGCTCCGTTTTGCCGTGAAAGACGGACAAACAGACACACACACTTTCCCATTTATAATATTAGTATGGATTTATGTTACACGTTTCATTACTTTTATTTTAACTGATAAATTTAATACTAATGCAAAATAAAAGCAGTCGTTTGCTAAAGGTTCGCCATCCTACGCCTCATCCCCCCACCGTGGGCGGCGTATCGCGACTTGTTTACTACGCTACAGATTATGCCATATTTCCACTACTTGTCTATTAGCATCTCCATCAAACAAAACACTCGCTTAATAATCGATTCCTACGCAATTTAAATTCTTGTTGATATTTCATTCTTCTATTTTCTCTCTCGCTTCTGTTCACATTATTGAATGCAGACTACTGTAGACTCTCCGAGTATACGGACGGGTTTTGGCTTCGTGCCAGCACTACTAATATTGTATTTCGTTGTCCACATCCCCTTTATCCTTTCGAGAATGTCTCCACTTCGCACAATATTAAAAGACATTTTGACGCGATCGTTGTAAAAGATTATTGTTATCCGTTAAAATAAGGGGAAACGTTCGTTTTTATTAACAGAACACAGAATGTCGTACTGAAGAGAAAGAAATAAAACGGTGTGGCATCTGCTTGTTATTACACTGTAATAATTGTGAGGGTGAGGGAAACAGGAGGAGTTTGCGGATGAGGGAAATGAAAATGATTTTTCATTACTGTCTTATGATAAAGGTTTTGTGTAAGTAGGTACCTATATACAAACACTTTGACATGGCAATATCTCCATTCCTGCTTACTGTTTTTGCTTCATCAAAAGGAACGTTAATTCCTAATTTCAAGAGTGATCAGTGATACTAGACGGGATATTTAATCAATATATTTTCGTATATGAAAATCTTACAAATACATCGGCTGATCGGGGAAATACTAGTAAAGGCGAAAGGCTATCTTACAAAGTATGTATATACATTATGTGAAATGGCGCCTATTTACATCAGCCAATAGTAATGTTTGGTTCAGAACTAAAACTATACACTATACAGTATTATCTTATCGTACAAACGATACTTCTATTTTATTGCTTATCTAATCATTCATAACTATGATATGAAATCGAAATTCAAGCAAAGAATTATCACTACTTAATTGTACATTATAGATAATAATCGATACAATGGTAGATTAGACAGAAGATACATCAGAACAAAATCACCACCCTCCTTTATTTCATTGCTCTACCGAGAGAATTTTTTGTTGCTCCGTCATCTCGCGTCGGGATGCCATCATTGTCAACGATGTGACCCCTGAGGCGACGCACGCTCGTTGTCAAGCATCCCATTTCTAAAGTGATCATCATTATAATTTTTGGCGAATGAAAGTTCCACAAATCACTCTTTGATCCATTTCTATATTGACTGCATCGAGTTTAGTTCATAGACAAGCCAATAAGGACTACCTGGTCGGTCTCCTCTGGTAGGGACCAAGAGGGTAACTGCATGATACACCATCAGTAGGAATCGCTTCCATTTTGAAATTTCCAGAACATTCATGATGTTGTTTACGTTGCTAAACAGACAATTATTTCGAACATATGAAAGAATAGCTTAGCAATAAGATTCAAAATGCTTCGTATTCTGATTTATAGTGTGTTACGCAATTAGGGTGTTGAGAAGAGCGACCAGGTGGTCCTACCATAGGCTCTTGGTATCGTAGTTCCCACTTTAGAAAATCTGATTCCTCTGATAGCTCTACTCATCAACAAAAACGTAGTTTTCTAGGAATGCTTCTTTGATGTCTATCCTGGTTGGATGAATAATAAAAGCATTGAACGAGTTGGATTACTCTGAAACCAATAACTAGACAATAGTAGAGTTGGAATTACGTCGAACTAAAGTAAAAACAAAGACAAAACCAGAGCTTTGTCCGGCGCTTTGATTTGCGTATCATTTGAAGCTTCAACAGTATTATTGTACGGCTACATCGTACCTAAATTAATTCGGTGCGCTATAAGCATTTTTACATAATTTAAGTCGATGTATAACTAATATTTTTGATTACATTTTTGGCCGTTCCATAATTCATTAATCAAAATCAAAAGTCAGTCATTCAAACTAAGCTGAGATTGAGCACTTTTTGAACATCAAAATTACCTAAAACAGTCCCCTAAGACAGTCCCCCAAAACGCCCAACGATCTCCACTTCCTAGTGCTTTAGCTGGGATAAAGAAGTGACGCAACAAACTTCCCAGCAGCAAAGCCGTCTGTTCAGTTAGAAGAAGTTGTTTCTTTAAAATAATAAGTACTTAATTCACATAACGAAACAGAAAACATTACATACAATTATTTACCTTATGTCAGCTAACACACACAAAAAATGTCTTCTAACTAAACTTACCTACCATAAGCAAGCGCTCGTACATTTATGGCCTGTATGTTTGTGATAAAAGTTTTCTCGTGTGGCATCAGTAGATATAAACTAATGATAATGTTTATAAAGATCTCGATAGAAGCGTGCACTCTGAAACGTAAAAATTTCACCGGTGTTGGAAACTATCTCCTAACATCATAACCTTATCCTTCGCAATACGCGACCACGACCACAACTTTTCGCACGACCGACCACAATCTTGGAATTTGGACACACCATCAATCTTGTTCAAAATTACGGCCGATCGTCCGAAAAATCGCCGTTGAGATCGAGTACCGTGCGAGGTCCTTTTAAGAACACTATCAGGATCTCTGTATCGCTAAAAACATTCAGCCAGTTTAAAGGTAAATTAACGTTAATTCACGTAATTCTATGGTGCATTAACTATATTACAACATACATACATACAATCACGCCTTTTTCTCATGGGTAGGCAGAAACCACGGAACGCCGCCTGCTACGATCTCCACACACTCCTTTTGCCTCGTTTAGGTTCATACAATTGGTCATACACACACGCCGGTTGTGAGTACTACGCACCCGACCTATATTACAACGTTTCATGGAAATATCGGAAAACACAAAACTCTTGGATTCAATCCCTGTGTGCAGTTTCCCCGTTCAATTCTGAGAAAATATGCTTTTAGAGTAGAACTCTATGTTAGCGTATGGAAATGTAAACATGTTGGAACCCTGAACAGTTCTGGATAATATTTTCCCGGAATTAACGTCGGATTGAAGTTGCGACCTGACAGGTTGTGACTTAACAACTATACCTACAATCATGTCTAGATTCCGACACAAACAAATAGAGATAGGTAGCTTCATTCGAATTTGTTCGACGTCTAGTCTGTACCTATATCAAAGGTTCCTGGAATCGTATTGAACGTAAACTCGAAGATCTGGTAGATACAGTTCTATGAATAGCATATGTAGGTACTAACATCACTGAAGAAAATACATGAAATTCGGTAGATACGTTCCTTGATGTGAATAAAACTAGAGACGTACGCAAAAAGGTTTTTAGAAATTCCGAACAGTTTCAACTTGGTATTGCAGTTTGACCGAAATCCTAAGATAATATTACTAATACATTCTTGTTTTCCACCAAAACATCTTCAAATAACCCATACGTGTCCCACTTAACCTCCATAATTCTCCGTATAGTGTTTAAATGATTTATACCCTCGTTACAATCACTGCTTAATTTGAATATGCGGGCACACCTAATTTGTGTGCACATGGGACCTAATTGTATGCAGTTAACTGATAATTTTATTTATAAGAGAATGATAAAGAATATTTTATGTCTATCTGCTGTAACACTGTTTGACGCAACGTCAACGGGACGTCAACGAAATCATTCGAAGCGAGCATGACGTCCTGTTGACGGACGTCCGATGTACACGTGGTCATAGTAAATGTTTGTATCTCTACTACGGCGCCGACCTCTCGTTCTCGTGAATGTCCCGTTAACGTGATGGTTGACGGCTTCAAGATAAGGCTCTATTTCTTGAGGTAGTAGTGCTGCCTCCCACTGATTTTACTTACCTCCTTATTGAGTAGCAATAGCTAGATTACTTTGTCTAGCCGGCGATTTAACTATGCGATCGGAGCTATTATTTACTCCAGCACCATGAGTCTCTGATCCTTTATTCCGTCCTCTAAGCGTGTCGAGCGCAATGTAAATACAGTCAGCTCAGAATTTGGCCACGAGCTTGGCACCTTCAGCAGCGTCCATCAACTCCTACACACGGACACGCCGGACAAGATATTAAGTGCCCAGTTGTGGGTCAGCACCAGATTTACACTCCAGAGCGGCGTCATCTAGTCACCCAGCACAGAAACCTACTATTTTTTTACTTCAGCCCACTTGAGTCCGAAGTATATTTATAGATCCTCTAGTTATCATTTCGGATTACCTAAAAACTTTTCGTCTACTTCTAATTATATGACTTCTAAATGAGAAAGGTCGAGGGTTTGTGGGTGTATTTTTGGTGTGGTCTATTAAGCGCTGTGGTTTTATGATGGCCCACTATCTCACCAGATGGAAAACGATATTGCTTTCGACCATTATTCACGCTTGGCTAGAAATTAGTTACTCGAGACAAGGAAAACTAACTACTAACTATCAGACAAGGAAAAGCAGACACTAGCAAGGAATTCTAATCCGTAGCGATGCAAGTACAATTAATCTTGTTGCCAAAACGCTTTTCGTGTACCTATGAGTAGAATATCATCCCTGTTAACGATGGCTCATCTTCGTACGGCTGAGGGCCTACTCAAGTTATTTTCTCAAACCACCGTCCCAAAATTCGAAACTTTAAAATGAAACCTACAGGCAATTAATGCATTTTTTGGACGGGCAAAAATACTTCGAGATTTGGGACAGCTGTCAAATAGTGTTATCCTTCATTCTTAGTTTAGCCCCGAACTATGTACCCTAATTTTATATCCGTAAGTATTACGGAAGAGGAAACACCCGTAAATACGGGCTTCGTGCTTAGCCAGTAAGCCAAGCCCCCTGGTCGTCTGATAATGGAAAGTTAGAAAGGGCTTGGAGGATTCAATTTGGTATGCCAACGTGCAATATCTAAAATGTTTTCGATAAAAGCTTTTTGCAAAGATGTTCAAGGCTCTGAAGCCTTTGCTCAAGCTATGCTTCAGTTTTGTACCTTTGCTATTGGCCAATGTTTAATTGTTCTCGTAAAGTAAGAACTGATAGATCCGATTGAGAGGCTTTAGTAATGATGTGGCATATAATATTGTTAACTCCCAGATTCTTTGCCACTGTCTCACTATTTTTTAATCTGTGGCCAGTGTTTTCATTTGCGGGAATATGTTAAGGAAGCCATAAAAAAAAACCGTTGATGTCCTGGCACAATCACTTAGATGTCTATTTAACACGTAAGTACCTACTCTGTGACGTAAATACATTCAGTGACCATCCTTACACTTGATGTTCAACATAGCCCATCAATTTAATCAGCACCGGTTTTCAACACGATTTCTCCCATCAACACAACTCACCTGCGTTGATGGGATTATCGTTAATTATTCGCGTTAATTGCAACACGGCTTCCGATCAACGCTAATTGGCGTCTGTGCTTCCGAGACACGGTCCGCCCATGGCGCGATTACAACCATCAAACTTCCCATCAACCATATACTCTCAAACATCCCAAAACCAACCTTAAGACATCCACTTAAGGGCCATGTTACCGATATAGGTAAAGTTGTAGGTTGATACAGGCGCGCGGGGGTGGAGTGAGACGAAGCGGGGGTGGAGTTCCTCGCCCTTCGCCCCGCCCGCCCCGCGCGTCGGCCAATCACCGCGCGACAACCGAACGACCTCACCTTGCCCACACGTCCCAGCGGATCCTTTTTATTTATTTTTTTAACGATTATGTCTTTGTTTGGTTTCTGACTTTGTAGTTTAAATTGACTGGTGAGTTGGGTATTTATTAGTATTGTTGAATACAATAGAGGCTTTTGTTTGAGAATGTTTTGTACTTTTTGCTGTGGTTTGAGATAATAACTTCACTTATGAAGATAAGTTTATAGAATTATTAAATTAAATAAATTGACTTTGACTTATTTGAGTAGGTAGGTATCTTATAAAATGATTCGTCAACCATTTTTGTCTAATTGTGGATGCGCAAGTATTTACCAATTAAGTCGTGCCCTCATAGATAATACCTTTCGTAATACATCAGTGGATAATTAAATTAGTTACCTAAGTTTTTTTAATCTTCTAATCTTATATTTTTTTTTCATTATTTTTTGTTGTTAAGATAGTGTTTACCTAGGTAGTTGTGCCCTCAAATACCTATAGTAAAACACCAATGAATAATTAAATTATTAAAGATGTTTTCTCTTAATTCAATAAAACTTACTACTTTACAGTTATTGCATACTAGCTGTTGTTATACAAATATCAAAATTGGCCAAACTATAGAAATACACATTCTTCTTCTAAAAAATCTCGAAACACATCAAATAACTCAAAATCAAACACAGAAAAGATACAAAAAAAAATTAAATTCCTACTGAACGCCGCTGCAAAGTCAGCGCTCGCTATACAGTTTTCACTCACCCTCCGTCTGCAAAACCAATAAGACGCGAGGGTCTGAAATCCCCGCTACAATTGTGAAACGCCCTAAACACCAAAGGCTACAAACGAATTAGGACCATATTTGTATCGAGTTAAAGTGGAATTTGAGGTGGCGTGTTTAATCAAATTAAGTGCCTGAGGTGAAAGGCTGGTAATAAAATATGCTCTTTTATATTGGGGAATGTCCTCAAGCGTGGTGTTATGGCTTAGCCACAGATGTTTTTGTCGATCGTCAAAAGTTTTGGAACAATAACTATATTGTGGTTTGTAGTGTTATTGCTTGGTACTTATTTATTGTCTTTTGGGGTACCTAGAGTCTAGAATTCGTCTCCATTTTTTTTTTTGATAGTTGGTTTTATAATCGTTGCATTGCTTATTCTTTGCTCCCTTCCGTCCTTCTAAGCTAATTTTGTCTAAATTAACTAAAGATCAGGTTACTAATTATTTCTACATGATACTTAAGTAGGTATGTACCAACCATTTTAAGTAGACAATCATTGAGATCTACGTAATTAGTCGTTCCGACGACAAGTATACCTAAACGTCAATGAAATATTTCATAAGGTAGTGGCCACACTGGTGAACCCTGAAGAACATTAAAACAAAATTTTTGAATCTATTAATCCATTGCTTCAAATGTTCGTAAAATTCGTCTACTCACCAACGTAAAAAAAGCAATTAATGTTGTTGAACTGCCAAATTAAAACAGTTTCTACGGTTACTGTATTTCGCAATTACTTAACCCGCTGATTTACACCGTGCGATTTATCGTTAGGGCTAATGTTATGCCACACGAGAGAAATCTGCATCTTGTAAATGAGGGTTTAGAGACCTCGCGAACTACGCTCGTGGCTGTAACGACCCCAGAAGATCTGACCAAGAGGACAGTCTAGCCGACTCGTTCGTCTTACCTGCACGTCGTTGCTGCACGATTTACGGCCACTTACGCACCAAGAAAACAACAAGTGAAGGAAAACATCGTGAGGAAACCGGCATGTCTTAGAACCAAAAATTCGAAGACATGTGACATCTACCAACCCGCACTGGGCCCGCGTGGTGGATTATGGCCCACTCCCTCTCACTGAGAGGAGGCCTGTGTCCCAGCAGTGGGAACATTATAGGCTGGTGATGACGCACCAAGATGGAGGTTCAGTGTGGTGCCGGACGTAAAGAATAGCATCACCCCATTTCTTCCCGCGGGTCTCGTAAGAAGCAATTAAGGGACTTACTAGAGAATGGGCAGCAGCGATCTCTATGCATTTTACCACCATACTGCGATCGCCAACCCGCGTGACAAGCGTGGGGATTATGGCAACGCCCCTCAAATTGTGGGGGGCCTATGTCCAGCAGTGGACGTCTTACGGCTGAAATGATGACGAACCAAGAGGTATACAATTCTTAACCACGAAGTCCGTTTCCTGCTCCGTATCAACTGCGGATATAAGATTAGTGGGGGCTAGAACTAAGAAAGAAAGACGACATGATTTGACAGCTGTCCCAACTTCCGATGAGTCTTTTTTCCGTCCAAAAAGACTTAGTTCATCGGGAGTAGGATTCACTTCGAAGTTTCGAACTACGGGAGTATAGACGCCCTGTTGCGACACGAAGTATGGCCACTTACGCACCAGGGGCCTACTCTCTTACTCAGTCAACGAAGATACGGGTCCGTCTGAAAGTAGTACGAAACTTGGGTGTGAACTCTACCCCCAATTAATGAACTTTTTTGAACGAGCGATAACACATTAGAGGTAGGAGTAGCTGTCAAATCGTGCTGCTATTATTTCTTAGGTCGGGCCCCAAACGGATCTTATGTTCATCCGTACGTGTTTTGTAGTAGTAGGAAACGCCCGTATTTTCGTACGAAACTACGAATTTCGCTTTGGTAGTATACCTCCAGTTATACGCGCATTGCATTGCCTGATCACGACCAGTCGTGATGATTTAATTCACCAAAACGCAGTAAGAAACCGTGGTCAATAGTTTGCTTTCTGAATATAGATTACTAGCTTTTGCCTGCGGGCTAAAAAGTATCCTATAGTGTTAATTCAAGTTACAAAATGTATGTGTGCCAAATTTCAACCGTCCGTTCGGCCATTTTTGCGTGATTGAGTAACAAATATCGAAATCCAAAAAATATTTTCCCATTTTTAAGTAGGATTTGAGTTCGATGAGCACGTATGTAGATACCTCCTACGTATTAAATGTGTCGTATCTTCCCTCTCCCAGCAAAAATATCAAATAATGTAGTAGGACATCGAGATCACTATGCGATTTCTTAAATAACTAGCTTCTGCCTGCGACTTCGTCCGCGTCAAATTTTTGATCCCCCTGACCCTTCCCGTCGCATCGAAATGCCTGCCCGTTTTCGTCCATTTTTCGTTGCTGCTCCGCTCCTTTTAATCGTAGCGTGATGTTATATAGCCTATAGCCTTCCTCAATAAATAAGCTACCCAACACAAAAAGATTTTTTGTGTTGGGTAGCCCTGTGGTGTGGTGTGGTGTGGTTGTGGTGTTCCTGAGATTATCGCGTTCAACCAAACAAACAAACAAACTCTTCAGCTTTATAATATTGGTATAAATGTCCTGGATAAAGGCAGGTTCGTCGGAAATTTGGTCTAAAATAAACCTTCAGGCTTCCTGTGTTGAAAAGGCCTTTGGTCATGCGCAGTACTGACCACGTATAGGAGAATCTGTCATCGTACAATTTATACCACTAAATCGCGTTTTATGCAAATTTTTGTAATTGTTTGTTAACTATCATTCATGATTAGATAAGTTTTTAGTGCTAATAAATTACAAAACAGCTTTCAAAACCACGTGATAGTACTTAGGGTAAACAAAGTCTACATTTTGTGCGTTATTATTTGCGACTAAGGTTTTCCGGTTATTCCGGTTTCTTGCTCCCCCGTCCGGAATTCCCCCGGCCTTATAATTTGTCTGGACATTTCGACATACGACTATTGCTGAAGGATTTTAAGAAATTAAATTAGTAGTCGTTATTATAATAGTCTTTCTTTTTTCAGTACTTCCTACAAAAAAGAAAAAGACGTACCTATGTAGAATATCCAGCTTTTTGTCAAGACTTTTAAAATTTCGAAATGGTAACCCCATTTGCAATTTTTTTCCTTCTTGCTGCGCCCGCCGCGACCTACCGACACGCTTTATTTGCATCGCCTTCTCTTCGCCAGCGGGGCAAGAATCAAGAATTTAAAATTATGTGATTTCATACAAATATTCTTCGTGTTTTTTTTTTTCTTTAAGTACCTACTAAGTTTCGGTGCTGCTATTTCTTAACGTGGCAAATTGTTATTGATAGTTTTTCTAATTTGTTACTTGCCCACCTATAAAATAGAACAAACGTGATTGAATGGAAACCTCACGTTATGTAGGTACTTAGTTTGGTTATAAAGCACATTTATACCAACACTTAGGTATTGCTTCTGATTTGATCTGATCTCGGTACTATTCCAAATTCGTGATACTTTAGATATTTGTTAAGTCTACACCTCATCATATGATTCGCTTGCCATATCTTTTCCTTTGCACAATAAATCGCATGCTGATAAGAGGTATTATTTGTGTACCCTTTGGAACTATGTGAATGTGCATGTGAACACACGGGTCGCTCCGCGCTAACGGTGCCTATGTGCGGGCAGCGGGCAACAAGGGCGCAACCCGCCTGATAGCGCGACAGCTGGCGGGCAGCCGGCAGGTGCGCCCCAAATGAACTGCGATACACACACACTTCGCACGCTTTCTAGTACACAACTCTTTGCTTTTTTAAACATCACAGTGCCTGCACTCCGAATGATGTTTTACACGAGCTGGCCGTCCACACCATGGCTAACTATATCTCGCCTCAATTACAAACAAGTACGAGCACACGATGTTGCAACTAAATGTCCGTTTTTGCCGTAATATTATCATCAAATAAAATCTGCAAGGCTATGTGCAACCCTCCCGTCGTCATGCACGCTACCGGCAGTCGCGCCACGACAGCCAGCGGGCGCACACCGCCGCTATACGCAGTTATAAATCGATTAAAGTTTTTAACCGTCTTCTGTTCTCTCTTTCCAGAACAAAGTGGAGTACTACGTGAAATGGAAAGGGTGGAAGCCGAAGCACAACACGTGGGAGCCGGAGGAAAACATCCTGGATCCGCGACTTATCCAGAGCTTCGAGCGAGGCGAAGAGCAGCGGCGGCAGGGCAGGAAGCGCGAACGCGAGCACTCGCCCGTCGAGCGCGCGCGCAGCCCTTCCGAAGAGCGCCAGCCGCCGCCCGGCAAGCGCAAGGCCGAAGTGCTGTCCCGCGAATCGGGCAAGATCGGCGTCACCATCACCATGAGCCCGCCCGCCGCCAAACGCCACTCGCACGACTCCACCAAGCTCAACGGCAGCCGCACCTCGCACTCCGCGCACTCCGCGCATTCCGCGCATTCCACGCATTCCACGCACTCCACGCACTCCACGCACTCCACGCACTCGACGCATTTGACGCACGCAGCTCAGCCCCCACCGCCGGCCGCGCCGCCTGGAGGAGCCCCTGCACCTGCCTCACCTGCTGCGGAAGCTGCCGCGCCTAGGACGGGCCCAAGACGAGCCCCTCATTCGCCGGAAGAAGCTGATGCTCATACTCCTCTGGAACGCGAGCGACGCACCGAGACCCAACCGGCTGCAGCGGCCCCTGCGGAGCCTAAGGGCGCGCAGCCGCCACCGCCGCCCTTGCCGCAGCCCGCGGACGAGGAGGACTCGTGGGGCGAGGCGCCTGTGTCGGTGCCGGCGCCGCCGCCGCCGCCGACCCCGCGGCGAGGCGCCGCCTACTGGATGGCGCGCTCGCCCGTCGCTGACCAGATCTTCATCACTGACGTCACCGTCAACCTGCAGACGGTCACGATACGCGAGTGCCGCACCGAGAAGGGTTTCTTCAGGGCGCGCGAGCACCGGCCGCTGGACGTCACGTAGGATGTGCCTTTGTGGACTTTGTCGGACTTGTACAGTTATAGGTAGCTATTATTTATTTAGTTACTACGAATGTTAATCCCGAAAGAAGAAGTGAAATGAGGAGTCCTTGTAGGCCTAATGTAAACAACACTAGTGTAGCGCTGAACTATCTACTCGCTTTGGGATTGTTGCGATGCGAATATTGTATGTAAGTACCTAGATGGAAATTGTCTATTGACAAAGCTGCAGGGAAAGAAAAGGAACTAAGAAATACAAAAGTTTTTCTTATCCCATCGTCTGTACCCCTAGGCTGTACAGTTTCCCTGTGACTTTTGAAACAGACTTTACAAATAAATAAAATTATAATGACCACCAGATGTAACAATTTAATAGACAAATTGTTGTCAATTGTTAAAAATAGAGATTTCTATATTTTATAATGTTGAATTTATTGATGACTGGGTATGTACCTCCAAGTAGATAATGAATAAATGATGACTTTAAAAGAATATACCTAGTTAAAAACCACTCATACCTTTTATACCTTCTGTATACCTTCCATTATTAAATAAGAAGTCTGCTTGTGTACCTATATGTAAGAAATCATTGTTGTATCCAGTGTACTTTTATTGAAAAATGGTTGTTTGTAATTTTGTATTGAATCTCGGATGAAATGATCAAGTGAAGTCAAATGTAATGCTAATGCTATAGTCTTATCTTTACTCAAACAATAATTTAATTTAACCCTGTCTTTATAAATTATTCCCTAGTTTTGTTTTAACTTTTTATTGTTGTTGTTATTTATGTGAACTTAATTTAATGTTACATAATTTTCCATACACAATTTTACCCCAGTCTAGGAATTATATAACATTTTTTTTTTAATAATACTAGCAGTAGGTATATGTTTACTACCTTCCTATCGTATATATACACTTGCAACACTGTGTTGTTTTAACAACAGCCAGTGTTGCAAGTGTAAAACATGCGTAAAGTAACAAAAAAAACTTCGGTTTTGTATTTATGTTATTAGGTTGGTTTACAAAATGAACTGATTGTTTTTCTGTAGTCCTGTCCTGTGCTGATAAGTTATTTTTTAATACTTATAATTTTAAGATCACAAGATTCCGAACGCTTTTTGTGTTCTCTTATTGTTATTTGGTTCCTTTTATAATTAAATGATAATATTATTGTCATGAATGGATGTTGATGGAGTATCCTATTATTTGAGTTTAATGTATATTTTACTTAATGCATTTGTATGTGGATATGGTGGTTTATGTAAATATTGTAAATATAATTTTAGAGAACCTGTTTTATAATGTGATAGTCTTTCACATAATAGCCTGTAAATAAATGAGAATGAATTAGAAGCAGTCTTTTATTTTACTTAATGCATGATGTGATTTTTGTATCGCTTCAGTCACAATATCACAAAAAGCACATTTTCCGTGTTTATTGGAGCTTTTAAACTTATAATTGACCCTATCCATCAGTGTCATAAAAAGACAGATTTTATTTTTCGTATTTGAGTTGGTTCGATATCCGGCTCAAGGAAGACTTTTTGAGAAAAAAAATTTATAGTTTTTTACCTTTAGTAGGATCAATATTTTAGGATCCACCTGTAATCTGTAGAAGTCATTTTGTAAAAACCGGCACCCTAATTGCGAAACGCACAATTTATCAGAATCTGAATGGGATTAAAGATTATTTTTAAACCATTGCGTCATTTGTTAGAATAAATTGTCGGCTCAGCAACGTAAATAACGCAATTAATGTTGTTTAACTATGAATATTAAACCAATTCCTACCGATAAAAAGTTCCGCAATTACCCCTCGAGACTATTCAGAAGCCATAAGTTCACGCAGTCTATGAAGTCATCCATAGATCAAGCTTCTTGCACCCCAGGTGTGTATTAGAAGGGAAAGGACATCATTCAGGATTCAAAAAAAGAATCCCAAAAAAAAGTGTGCCTAATTATGTAACAAAAACCTAGTTTTGAAATTTTTATAGGCGTTCAGATTCTACTGCCAGTTGCTTAAATACTTTGGTAATAAAAGTATTCTATGCCGTGCTATCACTAAGCAGTGCTAAAATAAAATAGTAATTTATTCGTTAAATATCAGTGCAATTTTATTTGCACGGAAATGTGCTTCTCGTTATTTATACTCTATACATTCATACAAATAAATAAAATTGGAGTGTCTGTTTTTAATATTAAAATAACCGCTTTTTACTAAGTGTATATGGATGTATAGGTACACGGTACATATACCAAAACAACATTTTTTACAATTTTTGTCTGTCTGTCTGTCTGTTTGTTCCAGCTAATCTCTGAAATGGCTGGACCGATTTTGACGGGACTTTCACTGGCAGATAGCTGATGTAACAAGGAGTAACTTAGGCTACTTTTATTTTAGAAAAAATCTTGTATTTTAGAAAAATACCTGCGTTGATTTCCGACACCCACGCGAGCGAAGCTGCGGGCAAAAGCTAGTCTGAAATAAAAACAAAAACAACAAGAAAACACTAGCAACCCTAAAGCGTTCCATTATTCATACGTAAGACATTAAAGTTATATTAGCATGTCTTTTGCTATTAGAGTAAAAGAGACAGATGTAATATGGTGAAAATCTAAAATGGTACAGATACGAACATTCGCGCTGTCTCGCTGTCTGTTATTTTGACAGCCAATAAATTGAATAAAATTATTGACGTTTGGTTTGGCCTCGACGCCGCGTCCGACTCGTACAGTGAACACAGTTTAGTGAATAATCTAACGATTGATCGCTCGCTCTGTACTGTTTTTGTTTTAATTCGAGCGCAGCTATACAAATCGGGCGATGGAGTGGTCGAAAGATAGGACACTGAAGTTGATTGAGTTGTTGCAAGTAAACGCAAGCTTATGGAACCCGTCTTTATGCGAGACGAGACGAGATAAACAAAAGCGGCGAGAAGAGTTGCGGATGATTGCTGATATACTTGGAATATCGGTACCGGACGCTACGAAGAAGATACAGCATCTTCGGACACAATACAACCGGGAATCGGCACGGGAAGCACGCGCTTATGCCGAAGAACCCACTGACCGATATGTCAGTAACTGGTACGCGTTCGAGTATTTACACTTCTTGAAATACTCCAGCAAACCCTACAGGGTTTTACAATCGGTTAGTGTCACCATCGCCTTTCTTATTTATATCGTCCTTTTGATTGTAAATCAACCAATAATTTAAACTAGTGGTTGCCCAGAGGTCGAAATTCGACCATAATTCATTTAAACGGAAATATATTATTATTAAAAATTTAAATATTAGCCTTCTGCACTCCTTCTCCATAGAAACTTTAACTGTGGCAAGTTTCATACTCCTCCACATAATTTTCTATTTTCTTTGAAAATTATGTTTTTGCTTTACATGTTAATTATTGTACGTAGATGAGTCATTTAATTTATAAACTTTTAAGTGATGAAAGCTTTTCTGTTTTCAATTCCTATTATGTCTCAATTTACATTATTTAATAATAGCAAATGTGGTGTTTTTTTTTAATTTTTTAATACCTAAAGTATATAAATATTAACACATTAAACTTGTACATTTCAGGAGGAAAATGCAGAATTAGGTGTTATGCCTTCGCCGTCAGACAATGCAGTAAATGAGTGCAAACTCACCAGTCGGTCACCGCCTCCCAAAATCTCCAGAACAGAGCCACCTCCACTAACAGCCACACCGGATGTCACCTACCCCACGCCTAGACCAAGAGATGAATTCTCCGTGTTTGGAGAATACATAGCCAACGAGCTGCGCTCATTGAAAGGGGAGAAAAACCTACTAGTTGCAAAGAAGAAAATACAAGATATCATATTTGAAGTGAAGATGGGAATAATAAATGAACCGAGGGCTGAGCAACAGACATTAGCTGTGTTTGCGAACACTACACAGCCACACAACACTGCTTTGCACAGTAGCAAGTTGTATTCAACTCCAGTGATGACCACAACTGCGCATATAGAACCATTGACAGCCTCCCACACTTCTCCTACTTCGGGAATCAGTGAAATAATCATTAATGGTGCATGTCATTACTCGAACTTTAAAGTTGACCCTCAATAGCAGTGTCTTCCACTTCCTGGAGAGGAAGTGGATAAAAATGAAGAGTATACTGTACTTAATAATGAATAGAACCTTAAGGGACTAGTACCTACTAGAGAATGGGCAGCAGCGTTCTATATGCATTTTACCACCATACTGCGATCGCCAACCCGCCTGCAAAGCTCCCAAAATGGGGGAGGCCTTTGTTCAGCAGTGGATGTCTTACGGCTGAAATGATGATGATGAGAACCTTATAATGCCAGTTTTGCCCACAGAACCATCACACATATAAAAGATACAGACTTTCTGTACTTTACATAAGCTGAGAAAAGCAATAAAATTTGTAAAATAATTGGTTTTGATTATTTCTGGCAAAGGTTGTAAGTAGGTATAATTAAAGCAATAAGCTAGTTTTAAGAAATTCCTGTTAAGTTTTTAGTAATAAGCAGTGATTGGAGTAGGTAGATTGATTTTACGTACTCGCATCATGAATAGTCATAGAAATCACAACATGGATACGCCTTTCTTTCCGGGATTTCATTTTGGTACTTATGGGATTGAATCAAATATTGTGAAAGTAACGATTTTTAAACTAGGTACTACATTAGAAATTTATAGAATGCGATAGAAACATTTAAAATTGCCTTTTTCTTACTGTAGAAGGCCGATCACCTATATACTATTAAAAAGACAGCAAAAGGGTTAAATATTTCTTATTCATATTGATGTATTCTTTATTCTACACATTACAACATTTGAAATTAATTTCAAAATCCTGGTATCCCGGAGGCATATCCATACTAATATATATGTGCCAGTTCATTGATCCCATTTCAATCTACCTACTCCGATCACTGGTAATAAGTGAATAAAACTTTTTAATAGATTGTGAATACAAAATGCAATGCTTTTTAATTGCAAAAAATTGTCTGTTAAAAAGTTTATAAATTAAATGTAAATTAATAATATTATTTTATATTACTATTCACCATCGCCAACCCACCTGCCAGACGTGGCGATAGTGGCAAACCTCCCCAAATTGGGGGAAGCCAAAGTCCAGCAGTGGACATCTTACTGCTGAAATTATTATGACGATGATATTACTATTTAGTTACATTTAAATTTACTCTTAATCTTTTGATATTATTATTATATCTTATATCTTTAAACGAGCAATTCTTGTATATATGTATATATATATATATATAATCTGAATCTCGGAAACGGCTCCAACGATTTTCATGAAATTTTGTATACAGGGTTTTGGGGGCGATAAATCGATCTAGCTAGGATTCATTTTTATAAAATTTCGTTTTATTCGTGTTTTCAATGACCAACTTTATCGATTATTTTAAACACAAATTACGAAAAAATACCGAGCAAAGCTCGGTCATCCAGATATTGTGTCAATAATTTAACAACCATCTTTAAATGATCAGCTGTTCTATGGTAACTTATTCAAGTGTTCCAAACTTAAATATGAGCTGAAATCACCCTTGTTAAACTGTATGTAATTTCAGACTGTTTCTAGTCATGTTTTATTTTTCATTCTTGTTTACAAAAACTTGCAATCAACTGTTGGTAAAACAAAACGTATTTTTTATCATGGAAATAATATTTTTATTATTTCATTGTGAATACAATATTTGTGTTATTATTACACTCATTACATACTTCTTTTATATTTATAATCAATAGGAATACAATTATTATAGTTACAATAGTAATTTTATTTTTATTGTTTTATGTAACCCGCCTCTATTCGTCGGAGCGTAAGGCGAAGTTGCACTTACCAAAAACATTTCGCCATACTGGAGGTGGCGAGCCGATCTTTCTATTATTTAATTATCAGTATTGAAACTCGGATCTCAACGAAATATTTGTACATAATGTGAGTATAGAATACTTTAATTAAAATATAGTAAGAGTAATATTTTGTTTCATTTCACAAAACTGTAAACGATTGTAAACCAACCAGAGGCACTGTAAACGGTTAAATTCGAATCATCTGAATGGACTATCAAGAAATTGCGACAGTGAGGAACGATGAAGAAGATGTCCGTAAGGATTGAGGAGCCACATAAGATTTTTAAAATCTGATCTCACCATTATTTAGCACCAATGTAGCTGATTTTGCAGCACGAATTCTAGATTTAGCAGCAAAATATATCACTAGTTATATTTAATGCAAAAGTGGCTCCTCAATCTAAACGTCTGAATTGAGGAGCCACCTGGAACTCGTTAAGTAATAGATGAATATTTTTGAAAATTTTGTATCATTTAGTAGCAATTGTGCATATTACTGTCTAAAAATTTCGCTTCTGTAGCGCTAAAATGAAAGAAAATACAATACTTTTAGTTTGGCTCCTCAATCTACACTCAAGAGGTGAATTTCTATTGGATGTGAGCTATCAATTAACATATTCGTCGTAATGATCATTTAGCAGGTGTTGTGTTTGTTTTTGCAGTAAAGGAATAAAATAGTAAAACAGTAAATTTTGTAGATGAACGCATTTTCTTTGGCTCCTCAATCCTGACCTTCTAATTAAATATGTTTCACTGTAGCCACCTGAGATCTCAACGGAATCTAAAGCCAGAGATACTAACATTTAGCAGAAATGTCTGCTATATATATCTGCACAGTTCAGCAATGTATATATTTTGGATTCTGAAAAAACAATACTTAACTATTTTCTTGTAAATTCAGTGTGAAGGGTGACCACACCCGGGCGTCGGGAGTCGATTGCGGACTCCCGGCCACCGTAGGCGCGAGCTTGCGGGTGGCGAGCAATGGGTAGCTCGCCGCCCGGTAAGGACCAAGCTCGGGTCGACGGCGCGTAGTGTTCCACGCGCGCCTCAAAGAGATGTCAGCAAAACTGAAGGGGTCTGCTAGGACCGATGCCTGCCGGGGTCGCGTGATTGTTCGAAAGAGATACCGTGACCCTGGCACATGGGCAATTGAAGGAACACGGGTGGGTTTTAGTCAGTAAAAGTCTGACATGCCCTCCCGCTCCGCCCAGAGCGGGAGAAGTCATTTGATGTTCCCAAAAGGGTGACCACATTTTGGGGGTACCTACAAATTAATATTAAACACATACTCAGAAGATTTAATCTCACAATATATTAAACTTCTATCAGATTCTGCTTCTACCTACTGATTTTGTGTATATCAATACACAAAATGAGAATCCAAATTGGAAGATGCGACTTTAATCGCTGAAGAAAAAACCGACTGTACGTTTTGTAACAACGAAACTGTGTGTAAATATACTCTATCGACACAGTTTCATATGAACTGAATGGTTGTGAAAAGTTTAGAGTGAGAGAAATACCAGAATTTGTAATGTTTTCGAATAAATCATATAAATTAACAGGTGCAATAGAATTTATTCCTGCAATTATCGAAACTGGCACAGGCCACTACAAATGTCACTATGTTACACTGAAAGATGAGATGTTCTATAACGATGATTAAGATTCTAAAATTCGTTTAAGCACTGATCAGCCAATATCTATTCATTCTATAACTTATAGCAAAATTGATTGCTAAATAACCAATTCGTAGTTACGATAGACATAACCTGTTATAAAAATATAAATTTAATAAATTACTTATCCTGGTTTCATAATGCGAGTACAATATGGTCACCTTTCACACTGAATTTATAAGAAAATAGGTAAGTATTGTTTTTTCAGAATCCAAAATATATACATTGCTGAACTGTGCAGATATATATAGCAGACATTTCTGCTAAATGTTAGTATCTCTGGCTTTAGATTCCGTTGAGATCTCAGGTGGCTACAGTGAAACATATATAATTAGAACGTCAGGATTGAGGAGCCAAAGAAAATGCGTTCATCTACAAAATTTACTCTGTTTTACTATTTTATTCCTTTACTGCAAAAACAAACACAACACCTGCTAAATGATCATTATGTCGAATATATTAATTGATCGCTCACATCCAATAGAAATTCACTTCTTGAGTGTAGATTGAGGAGCCAAACTAAAAGTATTGTATTTTCTTTCATTTTAGCGCTACAGAAGCGAAATTTTTAGACAGTAATATGCACAATTGCTACTAAATGATACAACATTTTCAAAAATATTCATCTATTACTTAACGAGTTCCAGGTGGCTCCTCAATTCAGACGTTTAGATTGAGGAGCCACTTTTGCATTAAATATAACTAGTGATATATTTTGCTGCTAAATCTAGAATTCGTGCTGCAAAATCAGCTATATTGCTGCTAAATAATGGTGAAATCAGATTTTAAAAATCTGATGTGACTCCTCAATCCTTACGGACATTGAAGAAGCACCTACTGTATCTTTAGCAACAGTGGTGGAACTCTGGCACAGACGTCTGTTATGCCAACAATCCACTGGGCTACGTCTACAAAAGGATTTGGGCGTAGCGCATCCAGTTTCATACTTAGAGCTTTCATCAACTCATGGAAAAAAATGCAACACGTTGCGGCAGCTGCAAAGACTAGCAAAGTTTTTCGTCGTGTCATGAGTGTCGTTTTAATGATTTTTGAGGGAGAAAATACAAAACGGTTACAACTTCATGAGAGCTTCTAAATACTTATACAAAGTAATTACATAGGTACATGTCTATCTAATAAAACTCGTATTAAATTCACACACTCTCTCCGGGTTTATTTCTATTATGTATTTGAGTACCTACGAGTGTGTGTTCGTGCTTGTATCGCGTACGGCGTAAAGGACCTCGTTCCCGACGGGAGTCCAATAAGCGTTCCCTTTTTTGTTTGTAAATATTCTTAAATGTCTTTGTAAAATAATTAATCTCAAAAAGTGTCTCATCTAGCATAGTGCAATACTATATAATACTTACTACGTGGGAGAAACTTCTTAGCTCTGTTAAGTTAGTATGTGCCCCTCCCAGAAATAAATCCTGGCTCCGGCCTTGGCCTCTTATCCACATCAAAATTTGTGACTGTGTGAGTATTCTTTCAGGACTTACAAGCATAAGTACTTACACAATCACATAGTTTTATTTATAGCTTTGCCCACATGGTAGGTATGCCAATACAGTCTTTTCCATCCCGAGGGTTCCAAGTATCCCATTCCAAATTTCATAATATTCGGTATTGCCTTTTCGAAGATTAGCCGGAACAAACAGACGGATATTTTTTTTAAATTTTTTTTAAACTTTCTTAATATTGTGTTGTGGATTTATTAAATCCGTGTTATTTTGACAGTACAAAGAGACACTTCAATTTATGTATATGTTTATAATGTACTTAATTCTGTAATATGCCGCGTAATACGTTATTTACCTACGGACAACGTTAAACTTGATTATTTCGCCGTCACAGTGCGTGGCCACCCAATAGTGTTCACACTGTTCACTTTACTGTGGTCTGGCGCGCTAGTGTCCAGATAAAACTAATTGACAAAATAATTACTGTTATCAAGTGTGTTTTTAGGAGGACAATGTATTGAGTGTATACAGTTACCTACATCAGTTGAAAACGAAATTCGAGTGAGTAACTTATTTTTACTCTATTTATTCTGATCCCTACATAATGTTAGTAGGTGCAACATAATTGTTTACATTACTTCTTATCGATAAGTCCCCCGGCATTGTGTGCGAACGCTCGGGAGACCTATTTCTGCAATAGCATAATTTTAATGTTTTTTCATGATAATATTACCTTTTGGGTAGGTAGGTATAGAAGTTTCTTTATCCCATTGACTGCAGAAAATACCTCATGGCGTACCTATACATTATACCTACTAATACCTAAGCGTATAATCATTTCATTAGATAGGTAGGTACCTAAATTCGTTCATAAACTAGTTTTATGATTCCATTTTTAAGTTTAAAAAAAAAAACATTTAAGCATAGAGAACCTACCTAGCCATTTTTTTACGTGTAAACGTCTTATTTCTCAGTGTACCTAGGCCTACTGGCAGTAGGTAGCTAAGTTCTATATTTGTGACCGGCATGTACGATTTCAACCGCTAATAACTACGACACTTTTAGTGCTACAGTAATGGTTGACCATTCAAAAGATAGGTCGTATTTTATAGCAAGTTTTAATCAGGACATGATTTGCATAATTATGACGTCGTACTGCGTGTATTTTTCACTATTTATGTTGCAAATCAAATCAAATCAAATCATTTATTCGTAAACATAGGTGATAATTATATACAAGATCTTAAAAATTAGGTAGTGCGCTATGTTTTGCCAATTGACATACAAATTATTAAAATTAAAAAAAAAATTATACTATTAAATTAAAATATAAATTCGTCATAATATGAATACGCAACGCAAGCAAGTAAAATTTCAATATTCATAATCAATTTCATTGCGCAAAAACCTAAAGAGTAACAATAAAACTATTGGGCAAAATAGAGTGAAACAGAAAATCCCAATTGAAGTAAGCCTGCATCCAGAGGGTGGCAATGAAGGTCTATTAATAGCAAATTGTAAAAATATATTTTGCTTCATATTTGCTGTAATTGTGGGGTCAGTGGGTCATCTCAGGGGCGTTTATTATTTAAAAAACCGGCCAAGTGCGAGTCGGACTCGCGCACCGAAGGTTCCGTACAAACCTGTAGGTATTCACGGTTTATGCATAAGGCTTGTGTTTATGAAATTAAATCCTATTTTTTTAATTTTTATATTTGAGTTGATTGAATGAAAGGTAAATTGCGGTTTACGATTTATGACGTATAAAAAAAAAACTACTTACTAGATCTTGTTCAAACCAATTTTCGTTGGAAGTTTATATAGCAATGTACAGTCACGAGCAATAACATAGAAATGCCCTTAAAATTCAAATTCATGTAGCAACATTAAATCGCAAAAATAAGTATGCTAACTGTGACCAAAAATTATGTAAACGTTAAATTGTGTCAAAATTAACAACACATTTTTATCAAATTTTCGTCAACAATAGATAACCAAAAAATAATATTAACTTTTAGTTACGTAATTATGAACGCAAGGAAATTTCAAAAACATGTTTACAGTACAGTTTTGAAATTATGTAAACAATTACAAAGCAGCAGTTTCAAGCACCTTGAGCTCGGAAATAAGTCGTAATTCGGGTTCAAAAGGAACCCAAATTGTGATTTTACCTAATTGACAAAACCAGAGAACATAAATAGTTATAGGATCTTATTGTATTATTTATTTTTAAATTTTTTATCATTGCGTTATACATATTGTGTCATAGTAAGGTAAAAGTAGCCATCAGTCAGTGGTATCGATTCGCCCGTCCACTGTTTTTATTTCCGTGTACTGTCCTAAAACTATTGTGCTATTAGATTCCTTTTTACTTTTTGTTTTTGCTATCGTGGTGGAAATCCTCATGGATGTCCTCTGCCCTGGGGCGGACGGAGGGGTCTCTCAGACTTCTACTGACTAAAACCACCCCGTGTTCCCTCGCACACTTGCACCGGGGGCTACGGGGACGCTTAAGCATTCTTCAACGCAGCGCTCGGCTGCTGCCGGCCCGCCACTGCGGGCCCCGTCTCGTCAAGCAAACTGAGGTGTTTGACTCCCCCCGCGACGTCTAAGAGGAGCGCACGTGGTACATTACGCGCCACCACCTCGGGTCATATATGATAGGGGGCGGCGGACGTCCCCGAGTCCGCCGTCCCTGGACCCATTTAGGGGGGCCGGTAGAGGACGTCTACCGATAATATCCTCTACCGGCCCCCCTAAATACATGTATTTTTATGTATTTTTAGCAGGTGCACCAGGTGTCGGCAGAGGGTACTCTGCCGACGCCCGGTGCGCCTGCTGTGGGCTGGGAGAGCACTCGAAATCTCCCTCTCCCTTTCCGCTGCCTCCTTCTATGACATGACATTTTCGCTGAAGGAGATCATCGCATCCCACGACGCTGCGCCACCGACCATAGAACGGATCACAGTCGGCAGCGACATATCGTTTCCTTCTTGCGAATCAAGGGCTCGACGCGGCTCCTCCCAAGCTGCGCATTCTGCAAGCGTATGAACACCGTGTCTTCCCGACAATGGACGCAGTGATGACACCGAGCGTGTGACTCCCTGCCTACCCGAAGCAACCGTGCCCCGAGAGCACCTGCGTCGCCCTAAATGACAGGGAGCCGTGCCTTCTCCGAAGCCAGTCGTCTAGCATCGGTCGGACCGCCCCGATGGTGACGAGGCCGGCGGGCTATTAGATTCCTACGGCAACATTGCAAATTATACAGAAGGGATAGGCGCGCATTACGGTTGTTTTTTTGTTGTCGTGCAGTACAGCTGGATAAATATGTATTTACTGTGTTATTGTGATTATTATTTAAATCGATATAAAATCAGTAATAACAACGTGCTATATCGTATTTCTACATATGAAAACACTGATTTTGTAAGTCCTTGTTTTATTACAGTAACCAACCCTTATTTATTTATAAAACTGTAATTATTACTGTAATAAACTTAACAAAAACAGGAAAAAGTAGGTATACACTTTCTATCTCATTTTAATGTATCCATGAGAATTCCTATAACACGTATACAATTATATATATGTTATAGAAATTGTCATGGATACTTAAAAATTACATTGGAAGTGTAAACTTTTTACTGATTTTGTTTCGTTTATATCATTGTGAAACTAATGTATACCCAGTTTTGACGCAGTTTGAGGGTTAGGTAATTTAAAAAAAAATATCGTATACATATTTTTTGAATGGTAGAAGTTAAGATATTTTAGAAAATGTGACAATGTATATATATTATTGCTCGTGACTGTACATCATATATTTTTTTTAGTTTTATCATTCTCTTATTTTAGAAGTTACAGGGGGGGACACACATTTTACCACTTTGGGAGTGTCTCTCGCGCAAACTATACAGTTTAGAAAAAAATGATATTAGAAACCTCAATATCATTTTTAAAGACCTATCCATAGATAAGATACCCCACACGTATGGGTACGATGAAAAAAATTTTTTTGAGTTTCTGTTCTATGTATGGGGAACCCCAAAATTTATTGTTTTTTTTTCTATTTTTGTGTGAAAATCTTAATGCGGTTTACAGAATACATCTACTTACCAAGTTTCAACAACATAGCTCTTATAGTTTCGGAAAAAAATGGCTGTGACATACACGGACAGACAGACAGACAGACAGACAGACATGACGAATCTATAAGGGTTCCGTTTTTTGCCATTTGGCAACGGAACCCTAAAAAAACCGGCCAAGTGCGAGTCGGACTCGCGCACCGAGGGTTCCGTGCAAACCTGTAGGTATTCTCGGTTTAAAAATGAACGTTTTTTTTTTATTTCAGTTGATTGAATGTAAGGTAAATTGCGGTTTACGATTTATGACGTTTAAAAAAAAACTACTCACTCGATCTCGTTCAAACCAATTTTCGGTGGTAGTTTACATGGTAATGTACATCATATATTTTTTTTAGTTTTATCATTCTCTTATTTTAGAAGTTACGGGGGGGGGGGGGGGGGGGACACACATTTTACCACTTTGGAAGTGTCTCTCGCGCAAACTATTCAGTTTAGAAAAAAATGATAATAGAAACCTCATTACCATTTTTGAAGACCTATTCATAGATACCCCACACAAATGGGTTTGATGAAAAAATATATTTTGAGTTTCAGTTCTAAGTATGGGGAACCCCAAAATTTATTGTTATTTTTCTATTTTAGTGTGAAAATCTTAATGCGGTTCACAAAATACATCTACTTACTGAGTTTCAACAGCATAGCTCTTATAGTTTCGGAAAAAAGTGGCTGTGACATAAGGACGGACAGACAGACAGACAGACAGACAGACATGACGAATCTATAAGGGTTCCGTTTTTTGCCATTTGGCAACGGAACCTTAAAAAGACAATTGAAAGAAAGTTTACATCGTATACTTATAACACAATAAGCCTAAAGTCTAAATGTGAGTGAATACAAAAGCCAGATCACCACCAGAAAACTAATTATACTAGAACATGAGGAGATTCCAACGGCAGTAAACATAGGGTGACCCCTTTATTTAAGTGAGGGTTTAATTGGGCCCGGTTCCGAATTGCGATAAAAGTGATTATTTCGCGAATCCGACCACATTTAGTAGTCTCAAAATATAAGGGCTATTCAGTAATAATTGTGATGTTCAGCATTGGTCGGATTCGCGATATAATCTCTTTTGTCGCAATTCGGAAAGCAGGGTTGTATTTGCTTGGGTTTGCGAACACTGCTCAATCGTATTGTTCGTGGGCTCACTTCGCTCTGCTCCATGCTGCTGCATGCTCAACTGCTCGTTACTCTGGGAATGGGGTTTAAGAATCCCATCATTAAGTTAGCTTAGCTTGATGTGGATGTGACCATCATCATCATCATCATCATTTCAGCCGAAAGACGTCCACTGCTGGACATAGGCCTCCCCCAAGCACCACCATTTCGACCTGTTCTGTGCTTCTCGGATCCACCGTGTTCCTGCGGCCTTCACCAGGTCATCGGTCCAGCTTGTGGGAGGCCATCCAACGCTACGTCCAGTACGCGGTCGCCACTCCAGAACCTTCCGACCCCATCGGCCAACTGTTCTGCGAGCAATGTGCCCTGCACACTGCCACTTAAGGATGGCAATTTCTTCGGATTATGTCGGTTAGGTACTTTGGTTTTCCTACCTATTTTTTTTTTTTTTTTTTTTTGTGACTACCTTTAGTTAATTGAGATAGAGCAAGCTTGGGCACGCCACAATTGCGGCGGAAAGTCCCCTCTTTGAGGAGTGGATAGGGAGGCGTCACGGCGTCCTCACCTTCCCCCTGACGCAGGTTCTCACCGGGCATGGGTGCTTCGGTGGGTTTTTGTTCAGAATAAAGCTGGAGGATACGTCCGGGTGTTTCCATTGCGAGGATCGTCTGGAGGACACGGTGGAACATACGGTGGAGGTGTGCCCTGCCTGGGCGGAGCACCGCCGTGTCCTCGTGGAGGCGATCGGTGGCGGCGACCTCTCGCGTCCGGCCCTGGTGCGAGCCATGGTACGGAGCGAGAGGGAATGGGAAGCCGTCATCTCCTTCTGCGAAGCAGTAATGCTCGCGAAGGAGGAGGCGGGGCACGTGAGGGAGTGGCCAGCCCCGGATCTATGGGGGGGCAAGCCGGGGCCCATGCCCCGGGCGCAAGTTCAGGGGGCGGCAAAATCAAGCTTGGCAGAGGTATGGTCTGCGTTAATGATGAGTTGTAACGATATAACTCATCATAACGCAACTTTACCATTGAGACGTCCAGTACTTTAAGCACATAAATTATTTTTCGCGAGTCGCATAGGCATAGGTCCACAACCGCATCAATCGTGCTCGCCCCGCCCGCAGGAATTGCAAACCGTGGTAACGCATGCATACGCGGCGGCGTAAATAAATAGGCTAAACAGAGAAAGAGCAGCACTCCCATCAGTATCCTCAACGTTCTCGGCAAAATCTAAGATAGGCTTATTCATAAGCGTTTCAAAGCCTATGCCGAAGCAAAGGGGCTTATCTCTAATGAGCAGTTTGGTTTCCGAACCCAACACTCGTGCGTCCAACAAACCCACCGCATCGTAGAGCACAAAAGCGCTGGCTTCCAGCGTAGTGCGATGACGGGCGCGTTGTTCTTCGACATAGCAAAGGCTTTCGACTAAGTCTGGTACAATGGCTTATTTATTATACAAACTTTACCAACTCGGTGTGTCTGACCGTCTCATGCTCATCCTACGAGACTTTTGTCGAACCGCACCTTCCGCTATCGCATCGAGGGTTCTCTCTCTTCCCCTCATTCCATTCGTGCCGGAGTCCACCAGGGCTCCGTGATATCTCCCCTCATCTTCACGCTTTTCACCAGCAATATTCCGAAAAGTAAACGGCCCAGTTGGCTCTATTTGCCGACGACACAGCCATTTACTCCACCGGTTGCTCTCAAAACCTCCGCAAACGTCTTAGGCGCTTGGTTCCGGAAATGGAGAATCGAGGTCAACCCCGATAAGAGCCAGGCGGCTCTCTTCTCGAAACCTCGCAAGCTGCTTCTCCCCCTCCCCAGTCCGATCACTTTGTACGGTTTTTTTTTTGGATGGGAAATCATCAAATGACTTCTCCCGCTCTGGGCGAAGCGGGAGAGCGTGTCAGTCTTTTACTGACTCAAAACCCACCACGGTATCTCTTTCGAACAATCTCGACCCTGGCAGGCAACGGACCCCTTCAGTTCAGCTGACATCTCTTTGAGGCGCGCGTGGAATGCGCCGTTGAGCTTGGTCCTTACCGAGCTACCCATTGCTCGCCGCCCGCAAGCTCACGCCTACGGTGGCTGGGAGTCCGGTATCGACTCCCGACGCATCACTATGTACGTAAGTCGGCCCTTTGGGCGAAGCAAGCCAACTTAGGTGTGATCCTCGACCACCACCTTACCTTCAGGGAGCACATATCGACGGCTCGTTCTGAAGTGAAGTCTTTCACTTCATTCTAACCGCCCGTAGCAAATTGTCCCTTAGGTGCAAATTGAGTATCTACACCGCGGTGATACGCCCTATCATGACTTATGCGTGCGTCGTCTTCGCGCACGCTAAGCCACAATACATCCATAGTATGCAGACCCTCCAAAACCGTTTCCTTAGAAAGGTTACGGGAGCCCCCTTATATGTCCACACCACCTAGATCGCAGAATACCCCCCATTCAGCAGCTTCTGAAACGCCTTACAAAGCGTTTCTTTGACTCTGCTGTGAAGCACCCCAATCCCCTGATCGTGGCAGCCACCCGCTACACTCCCTCCCGTATTAGTACGATTCGCCGATCGCGGCATGCTCTAACCATTCCCGATGATACTACAACTCTTCTTCAGGAGAGTAGTAAAGTAACTAGCACACTCAAGACACACAAACATAGACCGCCGTCCTTCCGTCCTCGCCGCCGAGGCACACCGCGACGCCCCAATCCTTGTCCGCCCCGACCCTTGCTCGACCCAGCCCGCGCCGCTGAGCCTGTAGCTTTAAATTCGCCCCTAAATAATAATCATTCCGATCCAGCCCGTCCCTTGCTGCCCTCTACCAGCGATGCCCTAAGCCGAGGTCTGTACCCCACAGGGGGTGCCCTTAGCGAGTAGTCACTCTAGTTTTAAGTTTTTTAAGCCCTGACTGGAGGCCTTACAGCCGACAACCTCATAGGTTGACATGCGAGATGTCATTCAAAAAAAAATCAGCAGCGCTAGATAGGTCCTTGTGGCGTTCTATCTATATAAAGGTAAAAATATAGACGGGCGGGGCGGTATTTTCAGCTTTTGCCCCGCCTCGAAAAAATTCAAGATCCGGGGCTGAGTGGCAGTCTCTGCGCCCTCACGTCCTTAGCCGCCGCAGGAGGAGACGCCCCGGGCGTCGGGAGTCGATAGCGGACTCCCGGCCACCGTAGGCGCGAGCTTGCGGGTGGCGAGCAATGGGTAGCTCGCCGCCCTGTAAGGACCAGGCTCGGGTCGACGGCGCGTAGTGTTCCACGCGCGCCTCAAAGAGATGTCAGCAGCAGTGTAGGGGTCTACTAGGACCGATGCCTGCCGGGGTCGCGTGATTGTTCGAAAGAGATACCGTGACCCTGGCACATGGGCAACTGATGGGACACGGGTGGGTTTTAGTCAGTAAAAGTCTGACACGCCCTCCCGCTCCGCCCAGAGCGGGAGAAGTCATTTGATGATTTCCCATCCTGAAAAAAAATAAAAAAAAAAAGATAGAGCAAGCTTTGCATGATAGTGACTGGCAAAGTGCTTGGGCAAGGATTGTTTTAGGGAACTTCTCTGACTAGGATAAGTTTTCACGAAGTAAACGGCGTGTACTCGAACTGCGCCTATTTTTTCTTTTGGGTTGAACCAGAGTCCTGAGCATTAGGCAATGACCATCGTTTTCACCAATACATAGATTTTTTTTTTCCATCTCGGCTTTACGTATCGACCGCTTTCAGTGCTCCGATTGGCTCTTCCCCAATCCAGGGCTGGTCGGAGCGCCGAACACGGTCGATACTTTCAGTAGAGGTGGATAAAAGAAATACACACTAGGGCCACTAGCCCACTAATGCGCGCTTACTATGAACTCCGACCACAGATTGGTTGGACCTCTCATCGTCTCATCCGTCGTGTCTTTGAATGTCTGGTCTGTCAGTCAGATTGTCAGTGTCAGCAGTACTGTCTTGTCTGTCAGTGTCGTGCAGTTCGTGCACTGACAGTTAGCTGCCGACTGATTTGTAGAATTGTTACGAGAATACGAAATCAAAACATCCATCTAAAATAAATTGTTTTGTTTACAGAATAATGAAATTACTATTCATCTCAGTATTCATCTGCTTTGTGAATGCTAAAGTAGAAGAATTTAGTATTATCGAAGTCCATAATGATATTGAAGAGGATATCGTTTTGATTAAGAGATTTCGCCCCGTCTGGAGTGACCTGGACACCAGGCCGTTGCCTGAGTGGTATGATAGAGCTAAAATTGGTATATTCCTGCACTGGGGCGTGTACGCCGTGCCTAGTTTTGGATCAGAATGGTTCTGGTCAAACTGGAAAGGTACTTTTTATTTATACAAAATAAAATAATTGCAGGATTGCAATATCTTTACTCTGTCTGTAGTACGGTAGCTAAAGTTACTACTTATTTATTTTTCAGCAGGTAGCAACAACAAAAAATATATAGACTTCATGGAAAAGAACTACCCCCCAGGCTTCACATACCAGGAGTTTGCCCCCATGTTCACAGCTGAATTTTTCGATCCTGCGTCTTGGGCAAAACTATTTGCAAAATCTGGAGCAAAGTAAATAAGTACACTTTGATATTTCATGTGCTGCTGCTGCAAAGCTAAAATTCTATTAAAACTATAATTTGTTTCAGATATATTGTCCTTACAAGTAAACATCACGAGGGCTTCACTCTATTCCCATCCAAGCGTTCATTCAGTTGGAATTCAGTTGATTTGGGTCCAAGGCGGGACCTGGTAGGTGAACTTGCTGCTGCAGTCAGGAACGCAAGCTTAAAGTTTGGTGTTTACCATTCCTTGTACGAGTGGTTCAACCCCATTTATGATCAGGACAGACGCAACAACTTTCAAACACAAACATACACTGATACTAAGTTGTGGCCAGACATTAAACAACTAGTTAATGATTATAAGCCATCAGTGATCTGGTCAGATGGTGACTGGGAAGCTCATGATGACTATTGGAGGTCTACAGACCTGTTAGCATGGTTGTACAATGACAGCCCGGTTAAAGATGAAGTGGTGGTCAATGACAGATGGGGTATTGACATACCTGGGCATCATGGAGACTTCTATAATCATGCTGATAGATTCAATCCTGGTTAGTGGTATTGATGCTATTGAAAAAATTATACAAAATATTAGCATAAATTGTTATTTTTTAAATGAAAGACAAAATATTCTAAATGTTTATTTTATTTTCAGGTAAACTACTAGATCATAAATGGGAAAATGCCTTCACTGTTGATGGCAAATCATGGGGGTACAGAAGGAATATGCAGATTAGTGAAATATTGTCTACTGATGATCTGCTTTACCAGGTTGTATCTACAGTCAGTTGTGGAGGTAACTTATTTCAAATACCTATTTTTTTTTTACTATGATCAAATTAATATATTTCGAATTTTAACTGACACCGTCCTTCTCAGGTAACGCCCTCATCAACGTGGGCCCAACTAAAGAGGGTACAATAATTCCGATATTTCAAGAACGCTTGTTAACGCTCGGTAAATGGTTGTCAATAAATGGCGAAGCAATATACAATAGCTCGCCCTGGCATTCTCAGAATGATACTAGAAATGGCAAGGTTTGGTATACTTGCACTAAGGCAATGTACAATGCTACTCATCCTACCCTCCCACCAAGCAAGAACGATAAGGTAACCGCAATCTATGCTACTGTGCTCAAGTGGCCGGAGAAGAGTGTGCTCACACTTAGAGACATAACACCTTATTTGCACAGTGGCAATTATCAAGTAGAGATGTTGGGCAATGAAGGACAATACTTGACCGTAAGTATTTATTTGTGATACAAGTATGTTTTGTGTATTTGTAAACACTTAGCTAATCTATTTGGATCATTAACCTTAACTCAGATGTTGATACTTTTTCTTATCGCATTTTATTTGTTTCAGTGGAAGATAACTAATGGGGAGGTCGCAATACGGCTGCCAGATAAAACAACCGTTAAATCTGATCATGCTTGGACACTGCGGTTTACTTTGAAATAAATTAGATTATTGCTCACTGTATCATTGGTTTTTATTTTAGTATTTTATAGTGGTTGCCCAGGGGTAACGGCCGCGACTTACTTACCAAGTGTTACTTTGTGTAAATGATTTCACCACTGCTCTCAAAACGGTGAAGGGTAACATCGTGAGGAAACCGGCATATCGTAGAACGGAGACTTCGAAGACATGTGACATCTACCAACCCGCACTGAGCCCGCGTGGAGGATTATGGCCCACTCACGAGATGAAACCCATTTCCCAATAGTGGGAACATTATAGGCTGATTATTATGCACAGTCTGACAACCAGTCTTACCCAGGGGTATCGTATTAGCTACTAACTGGGTTGCTGAGGTCAGATAAGCAGTTACTCCAAAAATACTGGTATTCAACTGTATCTGGTTAGACGGGAAGCCGACCCCAACATAATTGGGAAAAGGCTAGGTAGATGAATGATATTGGGTATAGTGATGGGAATCAGCTTCTTCTTTTTAATATTAAATTTTCAGCCTTAGGCCGGTATTGAGTTAGAGAGAGAAGTTTTTATGACATGTTAAAGCGACTATCGTGAAAATAAAGAAATCAGAAGTATAACGTCAAACAAGTATATTCAATTAAAGTTGTATATTATTCAGATATTATCGCTACTTACATGGACACGGTTAACCTTAAGAATTAAAATAAAATATGTTCAACGTTTTGTGCTTGAAAGTACTTACTAAGTAAAACAGATGACATTAATTAAAAATAGGTTTACATATTACTCGAGTTCAAATACACAGAAAATAAATTCCTGAAATGATGCTGACTTATTCGTCAACTGGTTGACAAATCTGCGTTTTTAGTATTTAACAAATTCCTTTAAAAGGTAGTTTTACAAGTAATACAGGATTCGATTGCCAAGAAATTAAATTGTGGAATTTGTTGAATTTTCTCGAAAGCAATTTTAAAATACATAAAGAGGGCAATAAAAAAGTGTTTCTGCTGGACAATGTTTTAAATATAATGTGTATTGTCCAAAGATTTCGCTGCACAGTCGCTAACAGAAGTGAAAAGTATTTATTAAGATATTTCAATGCCTAAAAGCTTTTATGTAAAGACGCCAGCACATAAAGCTACTACAATCTGCCAAATTTCTTTAATAGGTTTTCAACCTTATTGCTTAAGTATAAGGTTCAATATTGATTGCGAAAACTTGACAGTTTCGGGTAGCTTGATGTGCTGGCATCTGTACCTATATTCATATAGGTACAGATGCATCTGTACCTATATGAAGTACCCAAAATTCGTTACATTATTCATATATTGTGGCGTACAAAAATAAATATGATAATATACACATGTATGTATATTGCTTGTTTAGCCTATATCTATTTATTTCATAATCTATTAACATTACAAATGTAGCAATTTATTTCGATTCATTCAATTCGCCTGACTTATCTGTGCTACTCCAAATTAATGAAGCGAAACAGGCAAAGTCCGGTTGAATGTAAAAATATTCATATTTGTATGTTTATATTTTATTGACTACAATTTCGTTGAAAGCATAAGCTAGATGCTTCGTAAGTATTGCAAAGTTCGCACACTATAATCTGATAGGTTTTTAAAAATTATATTTAATCTTTTTATAAACAAGTTTATGTGGTTGAAGTCCTGTTGAACAATTTATCTCCAAGGCAAAAGCGCCAGGGCAGCCTACACAATTAACTTTTTCTTACCCCTTTATGCAATCTGTAGGCCAATATCAGGTTGTATATTATGTAGTCTAATATTAGTATATTATAATTGAAAAATTGAACTCAAAGAGCTGCCTCAGCGCATGGGACTAATGGCAGCACTGCCTTGAGGGAAAAATTGGGTTGATCTTTTATAATGTTCACTCAAAACACGTCTATACCGAACTTTTAAGCTATTTCGAAGCTTAGTAACTCCTTATTTCTTCCATTATAGTCAAACACATTCTTCTGCGAGCACCATTTACAGAAGTAGTTAACTTTTGCCTATGTACGATAGGCACAGTTACGTACAGTCAGAAAAAGAGATACACCAGGGTCGACGTTTAATATATAGTTTAGTAAGAAATCAATGTTAGTTTTCAAATGAACTTTAACTTGAATAATTAACTGTTTGTTTTCTATAAATTAACATCTATTCGATAACATCCATCGGTTACAAAACTTCAACTATATCCGACGACCCTGGTCGTCTCTCATCTCTCTGTTTTGGTGACCGTACATAATTTATTTATTTTACTGAAAAATACATTTAACCTCTATACATATCAGGGATATTTTTTGTTTTTTTTAAATTTTTATTATTGCTTTAAAAGCTTACGAAAATAAAGTATTTATTTAGAAGCGAAGCTAACATCTAAAAAGTAAATGGTGTTAAAATTAGGTTATATATTATACAGAAAATTCTATTTTGTACTAATCCTAGTGTTTATATTTAGAGAACTCTGTTTAGATACACTGTATATAGATTAGGTACAAAGATTAACTATTAATATTACAGGCTAACTTAGAAAATAATATGGCTATGTAAATACTCAAAATAAACTACTATTGCTACTGGTAGATGAGATTAGCTTATGCTCTGTGGAATTAAGGTTCGACTTTTAATCCTATTCACTAACTTGACAATTAGAGGGATACCAGGTTTTGACAAAAAAAAGATAGTGAGGTGGTGCAAGAATGAATGAAATTGAATGAACTTGAAATAATGTACTTACATGCAAACTTTGTAATTTAAATTTAATAACTTGTCTTAAAACAAAATGTGTACTATATCGATATATGTAGTCTATGGCTGTCAGAGGAAATAAAATGACTTTAGTAAAAAAATAAGCAAAATGAAATGATTTTTATATTTAGTTTTGTTTCTATCAGAAGAAAATAAAAAAAGGAAATAACTGTTATTAAAAATTATTAATTATTCTTATAATCCACACCTAAAAATGATTTTTTTAAGTTTTATTTAATTTAAAACATTTTTATCATTCATTCTTTATGCGAAATCGTTCACTACCCCGACACTATTCGTTTTAGAATGGTATCATTATTTTGCATTGAACTGTCAAGTTAGTGAATAGGATTAAAAGTTCAACCTTAGTAAGGAGAATTTCTTTTAAAAGAAAATTATTGAAGAAAAAGACATGTTGCGCAGACCCCAAATTAATTGGGATAGCGGCAAGAAAAAATTAAAAGAAAAAAATCTGTTGGTGATTTTTAACTAAATATTTTATGTAACAGAATAAAGCATAGGTTGTTCTAGTGATTTCTTCTGCTACATTCATATCGATACATAGACGACGTTCAGTCTAGCTATAAAATCCAAGCATAACTTCATTTAAAGGTATACATCAGTTGCTTGTTGCCAAGTCATTAGTAAACTGATAAATAAACCAGTAACAATGTTATCTTTGTCAATTATTATGGTAGGTACTTATAATATTTATCTTGGAATGTTCAATCAATTTTTTGCCTTGAGGAAGTAGTACCACCCATAAATTATTACCGATAGCAAGAATAATTTCATATCCACTATCACTACATTACAAGCATAATTTTGTTTTTTTTTTTTAACAAAGGGGGCTCTAAAATGTATGCTACAGCTACATTGGTCTTTGGAAGATACATTTAAATATCTACATCAATTTTAGATCTAAACTTTAAAAGAGCTTATTGCACCTCCCCTGTATATTTGGTGCAACCTAGTCATTTTAATATACTTCTGTATAAATCTCCTTCATTTTGATTTTAATATCAATTTTGGATTAAAATTAAACCTAAAAATCGAAATAATACATTCCAGTATATAGACTTATAATACCTACTTACGCGCTATATACAATGTTTACATAGAAATAAGCGGGATAATCTTGTGGCACATAGCAGGTTAGGTGATACATAGACATACATTCTAACTCATACTAAGGCCAACATTTGTTTTACAAAACGCAGCTGTCTTTTTGCTGCAGATATTTAAACAATGCCTGCTTTACTGAAATATCAATGGCCATAAATAGGCTTGGGCATAGTAGTTCGCGACTGAGATCGCTCAGTTTAGTTCACCGCTCCTTAACGAACTAGTTCGCTCTTCTAGTTCATCCGCTCTTCTAGTTCCTCCGCTCTTCTAATTCATCCGCTCCCAGCTCGAATCAAAGAGAGGCAGATCGTTCGCTCGTTTAGATTTTGCTCGTACTGCATGTGACAAGATTATGGAATGTTCTACTTTTACCTACAATTTTTGGACTCTAAAAACAGCAAAAACCTTTGAATGATAATTCATAAAATGATCATGATTGTAAAAATACCAAGGTTTATTGTTGCAATAAAAAATTGGTTTAAAAACCTTTTTGTATTTTGTCCCGTGTATTAGTTCGGTTGACGCCATCCTCGCTCATTCGGTCGCGAACTGATGAACTAACGCACTATGGATCGGGAAATGAGCGAACTAGTTCGCGTAGTTCATCTATGGGAGCGCTCTTACGACATAGTTTGTCCGTGAACTACACAAGACTAGCCATAAATAATTTAGAAAATTCAACAGGCGTTAAAGATACTAGTCCACTTCGTCAGCATCGGAGCCTCGGCATTTTATTTTCTTCTTTCAAAACCCGTGTGGCGCGGATATGCTGATCTAAGAAACGCAGTCTATAAAACACATCTCTAATTCTTATTATTCTTACTGGTTGGAAAATTGAGTATTGGAGATGTGCTCGATATCCGTATCCGTATCCGGAGATCTTGACACCAAATATCCTTATACGGACCCATATCCGCGGATATACATTTTCAACGATCCCGCACATGACTAATAATAATAAATAAAAACCCAGCAAATCAGTTTGCTCGTGAAGTGGACGAGTAGCTTTAATATTTTACGGTTTGAACTCATTACAGTTCTCTGCATGACCAGCTCACGGTTGGTCCAATCGAATTCGATAGATCAGCAGGCATTCTTTAAATTACATTTAACAGACACCAGGGAAACATTTAAACCCAAAACCAGGACAGGTTCATCAACATACCTTTAAAGCAGGGTCTACAGGCTTATCCCAAGCAACCCGGCTATCTCCATCAGCTATGAAACCGACTGGAGCCTGTCCCTCTGTCTCAGGAGTTCTAACTCTGGTAAAATAGACACCTTCTCATTGAAGAACTCTTCAAGGGCAGGCTGGGAGAGCATGGTGGCTAGGAACTGCTCCAATGTGATGGACCAGATCCCGTCCGGTTCTGTTTCTTTTGATGGAGATGGTTTCTGGCTTTCTGGTTCGGGTTCTGTTGCGTTGCCGTTGGGGTCCAACTGGTAACGAAAATGAGACGTGAATATTAAAAATGTGCACACTTAGCTAACGTAAATTCGCACGATTTCGAAATTGAAACTTTTCGTTTCGGTCAAAATATTAATTTATTGCTAGTTGTAAAAAAATAACCCAAATTTCAAAGGATAGCTGTATTTTTTATTCAGAAATGGTACGCATTTACGTTACGTTTAAGTCGTGCGTTAGTGCTACGGCCTTAGCTGCGCAGAAGACCAATTCTCGTAATCAAAAACCTTTAAAATCTAGTCAAACTAGCGGCATCATAAAAACAAGTCAAAAATGTATGGAAACGGAAGGTATTTTTGACAGATCAGTCTGTGAATGTTCATAAAGATACGAAAATTGTCCCTCAGATCATGTTTATCAACAGTTTATCATTTTGTACGTCCAGATATTTCTGAAGATGACAGTACACTATATAAAAAAAGGTTTTCATATAAAACATGCGAATGTAGTAGGTAGTAAATATTTACCTGAGCTTCAGGCTGCTTAGCGGCGGCAGCTAAGAACAGGCTATCTTGTGAGATCTCGCGGTCCAGTAGTGGACGGTGATTCAGCTCACCCAGTTGTAGCAGGAGGGTACCTGAAGATTGTTCAAAGGTATAATCATATATTTTGTATTAAGGTTACAATTTAGTGGTATAAAAAGTTAAGGAGAAAATTGAATGCGGCGAAATTTGCGCAAAATTATCATGACTTTGGCAAATCCATTAACTTTGCTGCGGGGTTAGCACGGCCTACTGTGATAAACTTGAGTCACACATTTTATAACAGTTTGGGAGCAAAATCAGTGATAAAACGCATGACTCAGACCTATCAAATATACAAATGCCGTGTTCACCCCGGTGGTTCTGTTTTCATTAATTTTGCTGCTTGTTGCAGAAAAAGAAAGTTGTATCATGTTTTCCCATTGTGTCGGCGTTTTTCTTGTGATTGCCGGTGTAAATGAAGATCATCAGGAGTTGTAGTAGTTTGGAATAATTTAATCATTTCACCCGAACGACGTCCACTGCTAGATGTCCAGCAAACCTCCCTATATTGGGGGAAGCGTATGAAAGCCTCTCCTAATTTAGGGAAGTTTGCCATTATCGGGTTAGCGATCGCAGTACGGTGGTAAAATGCATAGAGAACGCTGCTACCCATTCTCTAGTAAGTACCTTAGTCACCTTTACGACACCGACGGGAAGTATACTAAGTGATGGCCGTCTTGCGTCGATGTGGCGCATGCTTTCCGCAGCTTTTTTATACTTTTTGTTATGTTCAGTCTTTCTTTGCAACATATTTACAGCAAATAAACGTATTTATAATATCTTAAGACAACCAACACACCGTTATCTGATCCCAAAGGCAGAGCCTATACTATGGTAACCAGACAACTGATAAACATACCAAATACATACATATCTATATATATAAAAGAAAGTTGTGTTAGTTACACTATTTATAACTCAAGAACGGCTGAACCGATTTGGCTGAAAATTGGTGGGGAGGTAGCGTAGAACCAGGAGACGGACATAGGATACTTTTTTTTATCCCGTTCGACTATAAAGAGGAAAGATTTGATTGTTTGTTTGTATTGAATAAGCTCTGAAACTACTGGTCCGAATTGAAAAATCTTTTTGGGTTGGGTAGCCTATTTATTGAGGAAGGCTAAAGGTTATATAACATCACGCTACGATCAAAAGGAGCGGAGCAGCAACGAAAAATGGACGAAAACTGGCAGGCAATTCGATGCGACGGGAAGGGTTACGGGAGCAAAAATTTGACGCGGGCGAAGTCGCGGACAGAAGCTAGTTATAGATAAATTACACCCAGACACAGAACAAATGATTGTGCTCATCACACAAAAATTTGTTCTAACCTAACCTAACCTAACCACTAGACTAACAGGCCAGTCGAATCATTATAAATTACAATATCTGGATGACCGAGCTTTGCTCGGTATTTTTGGTAAATTGTGTTTAAAATAATAAGTATCTGTTCAAGTTGATTATCGATAAAGTTGGTAATTGAAAACACGAATAAAACGACATTTTATAAAAATTAATCCTAGCTAGATCGATTTATCGCCCCCGAAACCCCCTGTATACTAAATTTTATGAAAATCGTTGGAGCCGTTTCCGAGATTCAGATTATATATATATATATATATATACATATATACAAGAATTGCTCGTTTAAAGATATAAGATTAATTGTACCTTTCATTAATATAATGTAAAGTTTTTGTTTTGTTACATTTTCAAATGTTTTATTTGTTGTAGATTTTATTCATCAATTAAATGAATTTTTGGAAAGGGAAATAAAAGTAATTTCGGAACTGCTGTTTTAATTCAATGTCTAGATGTAAAATCAAAAATCATGAAAGGAAGTGGGTAAAGTTTAGAACATTTTTCGCCTATCATAGTCATGAAAATTCAAAGTATTTGTTGACGTCATGTTATTGTGTTTATGTGAAGTTTAGGTATCGACCTTTACATCTGTTCTAAAAGAGTAAGAAAAAAAATAGCAAGTCACATAAAAAAAATCATCAAACTTGGCAAATTCGTTGTTGGCAAAAAGTTTTTGTTATTTTAAGCACTTTTTTAACTTTCATTATAAAATAAACTGTTAAGCGCTTTATGCACCAAAACAAATTAATGCTAGTTAAAAAGCCTATTTACTGTAGTGTTTGAGAATATTTTGGTGCATAAAACGTTTAACAGTTTATTTCCGAAAAATGTTCTAAACTTTACCCACCTCCTTTGTGTGACGTAATTTATGAATGGCCCCTTTGTAATGGGAACAAATAGTCTGGTCCTAAAACTCACCAGCTAGTACGACGGCTTCATAGACAGCGTGCTGCCGCTGCGTGAGGTCGTGCAGTACAGCCAGTAGCTGCAGGAAGTGGTCGCGAGGAAGGGCCGGCGCGGCGGGCGCGGCGCTGGGCGTGCCGGCCGCACTGGCCAGCCCGCCCAGCCCGCACGCGCGCACGCTCTCCGCACTTATGTACCCGCTGCCTATAATTGGAACATAGGCTATTCTGAAAATGATCTCTCGGAGCGGAGGCCAGAGTTCCTGTGTGGTTATATGCTGATTGTCTACGCCTTTTTTTTGTGTGTGGGAAGTCATCAAATGACATCTCCCGCTCTGGGTGGAGCGGGAAGGCGTGTCAGACTTTTACTGACTTAAACCCACCCGTGTTTAGTGTTCAGGCAGAAACTACAATAGGCTCTCACTCATTTTGTTTCACCCGTTCATAGCTCACACCTGTGTTTTATTCGATTTGTCAAGCTGAGGCTTGGACAACCTGCCTGGGTCGCGAGATTTGTTCGAAAGAGATACCGTGGCACTGGCACAGCAACTGAGGGAACACGGGTAAAGTTGTAAAGGACTCGAGTCTTAATTTTAGAGACTCGACTCAATTATGCAAGACTCGAGTCTCTTTTTAGACTCGAGTGCTTATCTGTAGACTCCGAGCCTTTTAAGCACGATTGAGTCTTGCATAATTGAGTTGAGTCTTTAAAATTAGGACTCGAAGACACGAGTCCTTTACAACTCCCTGTTGTTCCCTCAGTTGCCTGTGCCAGGGCCACGGTATCTCTTTCGAACAAATCTCGCGACCCTGGCATTTTGTCTACGCCTCATCTTGACAAATCGAATAAAACCCAGGTGTGAACTATGAACGGGTGAAACAAAACAAAGAGTAAGAGCCTATTGTAGTTTCTGCCTACGGCCATGGAAAGAGTGAGTTTGTTTAAGTGCAGATAATTTGATTATTTAATAATTTATCCTAATTAAACACCGATTATTCAGAGCTTTTCAGTAACCAGTGAAAGTTCACACATGTGAAGTAACATGACATCTAATAAATCTTTTTTTTTATGTTAGAACCCAAAACCCACCAGTGTAAGCAGAAGGAGAATAGGGTCGCGGATTTATTCGAAAGAGATACCGTGGCCCAAGCATAGGGAACTGTAGGAACACGGGTGGATCTTAGTCAGTATAAGTCTGACACGCCTGCCCGTTCCGCCCAGAGCAGGAGACGTCATTAGATGATTTACAAATCCAAAAAAAAAAATGATTTTATAGGCTGATTGTCTACGCCTCTGCTTGACCAATTTAAAATAACACTTAACCCTCTTCCTGCCTCCTAATTCTGTTGTGTCCGGCAGGGTCCATTTTGATCTTTTACTTTGCTTTACCATGATATAGATATGGATTGCAATAAAAAATTGAGTATTAAGAAAGTATCAAGCTTTAACGACCAATCATGCGAACTCACGACGGACCTTACCAGACCCAACGCCGCGAATTATAACGCGCAACACAGCATCTACTTTGATAGCATAGCATAAGCATCATAATCATAATTTCAGCCATAAGACGTCCACTGCTGAAAATAGGCCTCCCCCAAACGGGAGGGCTTGCCATAATCACCACGCTTGGCGCCTAGGTTGGCGATCGCAGTATGGTGGTAAAATGCATAGAGAACGCTGCTGCCCATTCTCTAGTAAATCTTTAGTCGCCGTCTACGATACCCACGGGAAGAAATAGGATGGTTCTTTTCGTCCGGGAAAACATAAGCATAATCCGTCTATAATGTTCCCACTGCTGGGACACAGACCTCCCCAAATAGAGAGGGAGTAGGCCATAAACCACCACGCGGGAACAGTGCCGATTATTTTTAGTTCTAAGATGTGCCGTTTCCTCACGATGTTTTCTTTCACCGTTTTCAGAGCAGTGGTGGTGAAATATTTGCACAAAGTAAAGCGTCTGTCTAGATTCGAACCTACGACATACAACTTATAACTCGCGGTCGTTCTCACTGGGCTACCACTGCTCTGAACAACACCATGACACATTCGCCGAAAATAAAAGACCTATAAACGGGCGAGGCAAAACAAAGTCGTTGCTGCCTACGGTCATGTGAAGACGGCGTGAGTTTGTTTAAGTGTAGATAATTTAATCATTCATTCCTCTATAGTGAACACCGATCATTCAGGGCCTTTTACTAACCCGTGAAAGTTCACAGATATAATGTGAAACAACATCTAATCAATCTTTTTTTATTGTTGTTAAGATGCTAAAAGCCATCAGTATAAACAGTGGGAGGTTCAATATAGATTATGTCAAATAAAACTAAAATGAACCATCCACCTAACATACCTATTTGGCTGTTCTCAGAATCGCTCTTGTCCATTGGGGCTCCGTCTCCGCACACTTCACTAATTGAACGCTGCAGTGGACCCGGTTCTGGTGTTGCTGGCTCTTCTTCTATGCTGTAAGAATACATTATGGTGATGAACTTTGAGTATGCGAACGATAAAATAGAATGGTAATGGATTTGGCAAGACTATAGGGCGAGGACAGGTCATAGAATAGACGGGCAATTCTCGTAATTTTAAGAACATCCACAGTCTAATCTTAGTGTCAGTTTGTAAAAACTACCTCGAATTTCCATACATTTTTGACTAGTTTCTAACATTTGATTGTCGCCGAGATGAGACTGCGAATAGATTTTAAACGTTTTTAGTTAAGAGAATTGGCTTTCTGGCATAGTTGCCGCAAATATATAGGGTATTAAAGACGAAAAAACGTCGAAGAATCATCATCGTGCGTCGCGATTTCGACATGCTAGCTTCCATACAAAAAAGTTCGAACCCCTTTAATATGAAAAGTTTGCAGGTAAGTACATTATTTCGAGTTATTTCAATTTCATTTACTCTTACACCAACTCACAATTTTTTTGTCAAAACGTGGTAGCCTTTCAACTATCAAGTTACAGAATATAATTAAAAGTCGAATTGTAGGTTACTTTTCACTGAGCCAAAAGTCACGGTTTTGTGAGTAAAAGATCACAGTTACCGTAGACTTACCTATCAAAGAAGGAGATGGCATCGGTGGCGAGCTCCTCGCCGGTGTCGGTGAAGTGCGTGGGCAGCAGGTCTCGCCTGGGGAGCAGCGGCGGCGCGTGCGCAGCGTACAGCGCGCGGAGCCTGCGCGGCGCGTCGGCGCGGCAGCACAGCCCCAGCGCCACGCTCAGCCCGCGCGCGCTCACCAGCCCGTCCTCGTCAGAGTCCATCAGCTGGGTTCAATCATATACCATAACATTACATCATGCTTTGTCTCTCCGAAGGGTTGGGCAGAGGTTCAAAGCATATACAGGGTGTTAGAACTGTCCTATGTAATTTGGACGTGCAAAATCAGCTGATTTTCAAACTCTGCCTAATTTGAATGAAAACATTTGATTTTGAATTTAAAAAAAAATGCAAGATATTTAACTCTTCATTTAAAGAAAATCTTGGAGTTTGGTATTGATTCTCACCTTAAACATCCTAGCAGTGATAGCTTCTGCGAAATCTCCCTTAGCCCATGGCGAAAGCGCGAAGTATAAAGTTCTGAACTGCGTGTAGTCCAGTCGGTACGACTCGTAGGGCGCTTCTAATCGCTCGCAAGGCACCCGCTTAGCCCAGAGTAGCTCTTCGCGGATAGCGCTGAGTAACTCCTAGAAGTAACAAGGAACGTCTTTTAAAAGTGATACATATCTTTTGATGCAGATATTTTAGGGTTTTCGAATAATAATTGATCGTCACCGTAAAATTATGTGTGTGTAACTAATTGCGCGGTCCTAACACGAACGCACGAAGCGTAAAGTAAATTCAATTTTTAATGTAAAATAAAATGATCTTATAATATTACAATTAGTATCACCTAAAAATATAAATAGGGTCATAGAACTAAGTAAATATAGCGTGCAAATCGAGTATTTTCCTATTCAAAATCGTACAAGTTTACGTAACGTTTACTAAGCGCGTTCGTGCTAGTCCCACTGAGGACGATAACTATGCAAAACGCCAAGATTCGTAGCGGTAGCAGTTATAAGACGTGCGAGAAGGACGGTGAATATTTAGCCCACCCAGACCCTTGGTCGAGCCAGCCCGCGTTGCTGAGCCTGTAGCATTAATATCTCTCTAAATGCTAAATGACTGCAGTTGCTTAGTTTTTAAGCCCTGGCTGGAGGAATTAATTTATGTATTACGGTAGGCACAGGCAAGTCTGGCTAATTAGCCGACAACTTCCTAGGTAGACGAAACTTCAGGTCTTAAAAAACATGTCATGTTCATTTATTTATTTATTAAACTTGCCATTATACTGAGATAAAAATCAAGTCTGAAGTTTTAGTAATTCTTTAAAAACCGTCTTTTAAAAAGGTGTACTACTAACCTGTAGCTCATTCAATTCAAGCAGCTTATCCTGCTGCAGCGCTCGAAGCGTATTCTTCTCGAGACTGTCTTCTAATTGCCTGACAACCCTCAAGCGGTGCTTTAGTCGTAAATGCTCGATGTTTTCGCTTGAAACGCTGCCCCCGTATGAACGATAGGACTGGTATATCAGCTCTTGAATTTTTATTGTCTGTGGAAAAATGTAATATGTCAAATTCTGTCGTTTATAGCATGTGATTTGTAGTGAAATGGGAAGAAGCTATTCATAATATATAGCCGACGTACCGAGTAGGCCACACCCGCTTCACGCGACAAAATATGTATTTATTTATTTAATTAATTATGGCACTCCAACGACTAATTCACTGATATATTTTTTGGGGTACCTACTGTAACAACTACTTACAAATCTAGAGTGAACTATCACTTGCAAAAGTGCACAGCACTTACATATTTCAAGTTTTACAATATTATATAGATTACATATAAGGCTAAACAAACAAAACTACATGAAACAAAATAAAATAATTAACTAAACCTATTTTGTTGCTGCAAAAAATAACCAATATAAATAAGTAAGTAATAATATAGACATTAACTGTGGCCGCCATTTATGTTTATTGACAGCAATTGCCAATTTCCAAACAAGTGTTTTATCTTCCATTTTGACTACCCCTGTGTGATAGTAAATGCAAATGGTTATCGTGGGGGTTTATCACAGCCCAGAGTCTGGTTTTGGATGCTTTGCTTTGTTAGCAGGAAAAGGTCCGTCCCCAATACATACAAGTTCTGAGTTGAGCTGCGCGATTAGTAACAAATGCGTGCACTGACTGGACAGATGCACTTATTCTATGTGGATCTTTCCTCAAAAGGCCATTTCAAGCAGGAATCGATATGGTCTTCATATGATATGCCATACCAAGATTATGTCTGGATTTTAAAAGAGATTGTGACATCTGAATTTATTTCAGCCTTTATTCTCAGAGTAGTCAGATAGAAAACGCCGAGCTCATCTAGTTTTAAAAATATGATTGACGTGTAAAAGTGTTTGTATAAACCTACTTATACAAATAAAATCATTTATATAAGGTGTATCTATTCATACACGAAATATTTTAAGGGGTACACCTGTAGGTGGTAAAGAAGCTATAAAAGCAAAAAGATTTTTTTTTTTATCTAAGCGTTTTTGAATTTTCGTAATTATTATAATTTTAAAACTACTTGAGACGTTTTGCATAAAACCTTTAATCCAAATTCTATGAATGTGCCGCCTGACGCTGCGAGGGCGATGACTGGACGGCACGAGCATGGCTGCGGTGTCTCGGGCCGTAAAAAATAAGAAGGAGCCAGTATTTCTTATGTGCGTCAAATAATTCATAAATATTAAATTAAAAAAAAAAACCCTTACAAAAAAATTTTTTTTCGTTGCTATAGCTTCTTTACCACCTACAGGTGTACCGCTTAAAATATTTCGTGTATGAATAGATACACCTTATATATATAGAACTTGTAATGTAATTGGCCATATAATGGTGTACTATACACCTCTGCAAAACCCCTCATAGAAAATAAACTAACCTTCTCAGCGGTCCGTGGTTCCGTAGACAACGCCATAGCTTCTTCGTTGTAGATGCCTTGGAGGTAATCGTTCAGGACTTGCATAGCCTGACCATCTTCAGTACATTTGAGGAGTATTTCTCGGTTTATATCTAGGATTGTGAGGGTCACCTGTTGAAAAGAAAAAGTGGAAACAAACAGATTTAGACCCTGACAAAATATTTGTAGGAATTGTTGTTTCGAATGTATGTGTTTAAGGGGCAGATATATAATTTTCGTGACGTTTAAATCTGTTAGTACGCTTTCAAATACTGCACGTTAGTTACGCAAAAAAACATATGTGAAACTAGACCGCATACACGTCAATTCTATCAGTGAATATTTTAGTATTTTAGTTAAATACTATCTGAAATAAATTCAAGAAGTAAGGTCTACTCAAAATATAAAAACGAAATTTCTTTCAAACTACTTAACGCTGACACATTGCGCAAGCGCGGTATTAACATATTTTTTCGACCATATGGTCGAAGGGCACCGCATGCCGTTTCGTTCAGATTTATAGGGAATATATATTTTTATTGAAAAATGTATGAATATTTAAAAAAAAAAAACCGGCCAAGTGCGAGTCGGACTCGCGCACCGAAGGTTCCGTACAAACCGTATTCACGGTTTATGCATAAGGTTTATGTTTATGAAATTAAATGGGTTTTTTTTATATTTGAGTTGATTGAATGAAAGGTAAATTGCGGTTTACGATTTATGACGTATTAAAAAAAAACTACTTACTAGATCACGTTCAAACCAATTTTCGGTGGAAGTTTACATGATAATGTACATCATATATTTTTTTTAGTTTTATCTTTCTCTTATTTTAGAAGTTACGGGGGGGGGGGGGGGGACACACATTTTACCACTTTGGAAGTGTCTCTCGCGCAAACTATTCAGTTTAGAAAAAAATGATGATTGAAACCTTAGTATCATTTTTGAAGAGCTATCCATAGATACCCCACACGTATAGGTTTGATGAAAAAAAATATTTTGAGTTTCAGTTCTAAGTATGAGGAATTCCAAAATTTATTGATTTTTTTCTATTTTTGTGTAAAAATCTTAATGCGGTTCACAGAATACATCTACCTACCAAGTTTCAACAGCATAGCTCTTATAGTTTCGGAAAAAAGTGTCTGTGACATAAGGACGGACGGACAGACAGACAGACATGACGAATCTATAAGGGTTCCGTTTTTTGCCATTTGGCAACGGAACCCTAAAAATCACATAGAATTATTGATAATTATATAATCTGTTTGTATAAAAAGTCATGAAAATATCTTAAGTAGTTTAGAAATTTCGTTTTTATATTTTGAGTAGACCTTACTTCCTGAATTTATTTCAGATAGTATTTAACTAAAATATTCACTGATAGAATTTATGTGTATGCGGTCTAGTTTCACATATATTTTTTGCGTAACTAACGTGCAATATTTGAAAGTATAGTAACAGATTTAAAAGTGCATAGGACTTTAGCGAAGTTGAGTTTCCATAACAAATTCTTAATGTTTGCAGAAGTCAACTTTTCAAAGCTTTCTTGCTAAGACTTCGTCTTGAGAAAAATGACTTTTATAGGCTCAAATATTAATCAATTCCAAATACTCCTATAATAAGTAGGAATAGTACCCGGCAATCAATATAAAACAGTGAGCTGTAGAACAATTTTTTCCTTGATATTCCAAATGTTTGCCTGTACACACATCTACAGGTCAAGCTGTACATTTCCAGTTTTAGTTGACCTCGAATTATTTAGGCTTTCAATCAATCAATCAATTTATTTATTTCGGGCTACAAAGACCCATAACATAAATACCTTACAGACTAACATACATATACATACAAATAAAAACAATGTAAAACTATTGTACACGAAGTGACGGCGTCGTGTTGCGCTGCGTTGTGTCGCGTAGCCTTCCGCGGAATCGCCGATACACGACACCCTTCGGCCAAAACTCTGCCTTGAGGAAGGTCTCGATTTCAAGAGTTGGAACTCGCACCACAAATGACTTGAAGTTTGTGTTGTGGCGCGGTTCCAACTTCTCGACCCTCAAAGTCCAGTTTGTTTTTACTCGTACATACTCCACGATCTCCTCAACCTTCGTGGTGTAGTGTAGACGGGACACATAGAGCTGCGTCGTCGGTGTAGCTGGACGCAGCAGCATGCTGGGTCCTGCAAGCGCGGTCCCGCACTGGTTCCGACTAGGAGGCTTCCTCCTCTTCTTCCTCTCCACCATCACGAAGCCATCCTTGTCAGACGTGCCTGAAGCCGGGCCTAACTGCTTCGAACCCCTGTTGTCAGGATCACAGCAGCTCTTCTCACCCCCCTTCCTGGTTTGCGACACAGGTTTGTGCGTGGCGACGGTAGCAGCGTAGGCACGTTTAGGGGTCGACGTACCTACACGAGTCACTACCTCGACCGGTGTCGAGTCAGCGACGGCGGCGGCGCATGTTGCAACGCGCGCAATATCAGCAGCGGGTGACGCAGTGGAGCTCGCCGACTCGAAACTGCCGATGCTAGCGTTACTCGCTCCGCGACGTGTGCCCACGTTGGAGGCAACCGACGACCTATTTACCTTAACAGAGTTGCGTAACAACTCTACTTCGGCACGTAGTTCACCAATGGTGTTATTCGACACCTCCAATGTTGACTTTACCTCTGCCAGGCTTGCCTTGAGAGTTGTAATGTCCTTCAGCAACCTGGTGACATCGACGTGGTCAAACGTGACTGGGGGCAACTTATGTAGCTCCTTCGCCACAAAAGCAGGAACGTCGTCCGGGTCGGTGCTCTTCAACATCGTGATGATGTCTTGCACACACTTCTGGCCACCATCCCTGCGGCGGGACTGCATCTGCTCGACTTTGCCGAGCGATTGGAACAGCAGCAACTTGGCACTACTGATCTCCTCCTCCTTGAAGCTGGATTTGCAGATCTGCAAGATGCTGACTTCGTCCATATAATCGATGGCATGCTTGATAAATGCCAAGACCTCGTTGGCTATGAGCGGTTGTGAACTCATAGCGACGTTAACCGGGCAACGGCTAAACGCCGCGCGACACGCGAATATTATACTCGTATCGAGCAGCGCAAACACGCCCGTACTCGACCGTGCATTGCGCCCGACTGGCTTTGCGTACAATGAGATGTCAGGTTATACTGGAAATGTAAAGCTTGATGTGCGGCCATGAGTAAATTGAACATTTCATCAAAATACATGTAAAACTAACAAACCTGAAATATAACTTTCGCGCCATCATAAAAGAAGCAGTCCATGACATTGACGGCGCATTCGTAAGGCATGACACTGATGAAAAGCGTTAGGAACCAGGATAAGGAGATCATCTTCATCATGCCCAACTCGTCCAGTTTGGCGTGGAGTTCTGGTAGGTGACTTTCTGTTAATTCTTCTAGTACGCCTTGATCAACCTGTAAAGTTATAGAATTAGAAACCGTTTCTAGAAATGTCAAAGCATTATTTTTCCAGTGAGAAAAAGAGATGGAGCTATATAGGATGTATAGTGTCGCTCGCATTCCTACAATCGCGAAGGGTGTTTACAAAACAATAAAATTATTTTATTTTTTTCGAATTTACTCATGTGCATATTATGGTTACCGTGTGTGGTTTAGTGGTAATCCAGCTCGAAGGACCAAAATATGTCGGTGTATGTAGCAAAGTGTCGGTATTTTTGAGGAGGAACAAATGTTTATGTTGAACACTATTTATTGTCTCACTCTCAAACTGTTCTTAGGGTTCAAATGTTAATGCAATGTTGATTATATGTTTGAATACACTCGGCTAACGCGTTAGACAAGATTGCACTGAATCTAATTTAAAAAATAAGTTATTAAATTAGGTCAACAAGTCACTCCGATATTGCTACGTCATATTCAATATGAGATTTCTAAAAATAGTGCTTGTTTCATCTCGCTTTCATGTTTCATGACCGCGGTCCGCAGACCGCTTTATGTGAAGCAAATCAAAACATAAAACTCACCAAAGCGCCAACAACTCTAGTATTATAATAATCAGGTAACAAAGTCTCGCATATAGTTGCCAACAGCCAGAAGGCTTGCTCTTCAGGGCAATATATTAGCAACACTGATGCAACGATGTTCATAGCTTGGCAGTAACCGATCTGTGGGTTCTTTAGTGCGTACGCGCATAACACGCGGCGGAGTGCTGAGATTCCTGAAATAGCATGAGAAAAAATATACGTGTAGTGTACATAATCTTTACTGCTGTTTCAAATTTCCGGGATGGGCTACTAACTCAAAAGTAGAGGAAGTTCAAAGCAAAAAAAAGTAAGCTAGGATCGTAATAGCTGGTTATCTGCAGTGTCTGCCTACCCCCCACGGGAAAAGACGTGAGTATGTGTGTGTGAAAAATTGTCTAAAAATGAAAGAATCTTTGGTCTTGCGTAGGTAATTTTCTTAAAAATACAATCTAAAAATTACCTATTTTTTTGATTGTATTTTTAAGAGAATTACCTACGCAAAACCAAAGATTCTTTCATTTTTAGACAATTTTTCCAAATCTCCAGTCATCTTAAAAAGTGCTCCTTTTGCGAAGTGGACCTATTGAGAAGTGCACCAGTTGCGAAGTGTGCCATATGAGAAGTGCACCAGTTGCTAAGTTCACCATTTGAGCATGGTGTACACGTTGAGATGTGCACTAAATGCGTCAAACCCTTTCTATTTAATGGGTTATATTTTTGTAGCTAAATGGACTGAACAGACCTATTACAAAAAATCTTTGACAGAAAAAATACTCGATAAACCTTATAGTAAATATTCAGATACATTGTAATTTGCTTTAAAAATTTTGAAAAAACCCTTACCAACATCATTCTGAAAAGCCCTATGTTCAGGCAGAGACCGATGCAAGTCCCTTTCAATCTCATCATTCGCCTGATTCTTCGTAGAAAGAGCTTTATTCACCAGGCGTTCATACAAGCCTTTATTCTGGGCTTTCTGGAGTATGGAACCTGAGAAGACGCTCCATAGTTCGCCACGTAAGAGCTCTGGTATGCCGTTGACGACCAGTTCGCTGCCTTCAGATGTTTGGTACATGCTGACACCTCGGCCTACTTCGGCCATATGGTCTTCCCATTGTTTCTCCTGTAAAATACGATAAGTAAAATTAATAAAATAAATAAATAAAATTGAAGCGTCTGTTTTACTAAATTCTTAAGAAAGACCAAACTTATAACTAAAAGTATCATGTCTTTTTGTCTTTCTGTAGGTCTACCCTAACTTTAGATTTGGGTTTTTATCACGCTTTAAAATAGAAATAAAAAATCATCCCATAGTTACAAAAGTCATTATAAAGTTTTCGACCAACCTTTTTCTGCTGAATCTGTTTGATAGGTGAAGTCTGGTGGGTTCTGAACAACGTCATAAGGGGTGGCTGGGGCGTCCAACCCTCGTCGTCAGTCTGGACCACAGCCTTAGTCGCCTTCTCCCTGTACACATCACTGCATATTCACGCATTTGAATTAGTACACAGAAAACTAAACCTTAACTATTATTTCCCCAAAGTTGAAAATTGAAATCCGGTATTAGAGATGGCAGGCTGGAACATGCTGGGTTAGACGAAGCTTTCTGTTAAAGAACAAAGCAAAAACAACTGGAAAAGAAGATCACAGATATTATAGGAACACAGAAATAAGTCATTTTTGACACAAGAATACAATTGCTTGATGAAAATATAAGACCACGTGATGAATTTCTGAACTAGTGTTTAGTTTGACTGAATTTGAAGATTAGTGACTTAATAAAGAAATATTTTAGAATAATGAGCAATTAAATCGTTCAAAGTATAAGATAACAAACCCCAGATCAAGAAAAACTGACAAAGCTGAAGTAAAACTCAAATTAAATATCAATATGGCCTATATCAAAATAGGCTGTTTTACGACTTAGTGAAGATGGTTGAGACAGTAGAAGAAGAAGACTTACCGATATTAGTCACCTCAACATGCAAGTAGTACAACAGTAACTTACTTCGGTAACTTAGCAAGGAGTTCCGATATCTTATGGACCAAGAAGTCTCTATCGGATATATTCCCAAAAAGGAAACTTGTGTGGTGTGCAGTGGTTATGAGGATACTCCCAGAATCCCCCGAGGAACTGGCGGTGCCACCCGAGTCTGCTCGTTCCACTTGGTGGACGTTGCGGAGAGGAATTGTGAGACGGACTAGGTTGCGAACCTGTAAGGAAATTGTGGTTGTAAAGTTTATAGTGACACATGCCACATATTTTGAACTCTATTTCATTTGTAATTAAGTTTATTTTAAAATTTATTAATGTTTAACTGGTCGAGGATTTTGCTTCCCTAAACTGAGACAGTAGAATACGTCTCTTTTTTAGTAAATGTAATATTAGGTCTTTACCTATGAAATTGCCGTTCTGCAGTACTGGCCATTTCAAATCAAAATAATTTTTGTTTGTCTAAGAATTCTAATTTCAAATTAATTTTATTTTAAAAACATGGAATTCTTTTTGCAAAAGTAGTCATCAATAAACTGCCACTGCGTTGGCAAAGATGCATTGATTGCATGGGTGATTATTTCAATTAATACAAATAAAAAATACATGAAAAAAAATCGTTTAATTTTTTTCATACAAAACGGCATTTTCATAGGTAAAGACCTATTATTTAGAGTAATGCGGCCTGCATTGCCCTAACTCTAGTAGGAATATGCACATAAATCTGACTTTACTATGAAAACATAACATTTTGCATTTTGTCGTCATTTGACGTAAACCAGAACCTCTACGAGTGATGCTAATCTTTGAGTTCCTGGGCCGTCAGCCCCAATATAGATAAGAAAAAATCACGAGCGCATCGTGTGACTCTTATGTCAAAGTTATAAGGTATAAATTGGAATGATAGACACATGTTCGTGAAATACAACATCTGTACCACCTGATGCCTTCATCATAGTGCACGTTCATCAAGGCAGGAGGTATTCTTGTATAGCTCGTGCCGTCAATAAATACGTTAAGATAATAAGGTTATCACTAGCCAATGAACATGTACCTATATGTATTGTAATACTCTTAATTGACCATTCTTGTTTTCCTTCTCAATAATATAAGAATCGTATTTATCAGAGCCGCAACTACAAAGCTGGCATTACACTTGGCGTATTTGTACAAATATTTGCTTGCCCATTTTGCTTAAACGAAATGAACTTTATTGCAACAACAATAGGGTATATTTTGTATTATCGACGCGTAAGCCTTCTAGTCAAAACGACCATTTTGAGAGGTCTACGAGACATTAAGAATGTATTACATAATAGAAAACATGATTAACTAACCATTAGACAAACTCTTATAACGACCTAAAACATTAACCAATAGGTAACAAAGCTTTCGTATACACGGCTACATATCAAGCTATACAATTCCAGTTTTAGCTGACCTCGCAGTGTATATGCTATGAGAGGTCAGCCTATGCTTTATTTGTCGCCGTGCCTACAAGCCAATATTAAATAACAATATATAAGAACAACAAAGGTTACATAAACATAACTTCTGACTCACAAGAGCAATGATAACAAACTTGGTATAATAAACGGTTCATAACTATTTGCACATATAACACGTATTAAGTCAACTTTACATAATCCTTATTGCTTTCACGTAAGGTTGATAATTGCATGAGAAAGAAACATGTATGCATTACATAATAATAATAATTATGTGATTGTACTAAAAACGTTTTATTATTGTGGTTTATATTTATGAATGGTGCATTGTCTGGTATTGTACCTGTATTAAGATCTTTATTTATTGATGATCTATCGAAATTGTTCAAGTTCTTAGTAATTGTGCAATTATAGGCGATGAAAGGATTCTTGTTAACAACGTTATGGATATTATTGATAAGCGAGTTTATAGTTTAACATGAATGCAAATTTAATTGCATTTATCCTTCGATCAACAACTGCCACTATTGCATAACCCTTAATACTCAAACATAAAGTTCATTCTCGTTTGGAATATAATTACTACTTCGTTTGAAAAGAAACGTGTTTTAAATAAGAACAAAAATATATATGTATAGAAGCAAAATAACATAATTTCAAGGCAATAAGGCTGAAAAAACTACGATGCAAAATAAGACCACAACATTATTTGTGATCTTATTTTTCGGGTCGTTTTGGAAATCTAGTCCTATTGTTGATTAAAGCTTTGATAACACAGAATCATTATAACGTTTTATCTTATGTTATTGCATAAAAGAGGACACAATGACAGGCAAAGCGTTTATCTATATTCATCAAAACTGCGGCCTATTAATGGTTAATGAGATAGCCTAACTTGATGAATTATGTAAGTGTATTTTCTGAGATTTTATCGATCAAATAAAATGATAACATTTGTTTGAAAGGAGTACACTCCTATTTCATCTTTGAGCGGTTACACACAGCATTTTTTCTCGACTGTAAAACGAGTACAACACTAGCAATTAAAGAAACAAGAATATATATTTAATAAAAAAAACAAGATATAAGTGGACACTACTATATTGTGCGAAAATCGCTGCACAAAGACGCCGTGTTTAACTGCATTTAGCGCAGCCAAATAAAAACAAAACTCACCCGACTATCAAAACAAATGAAGTTCTGCGAAAGATACAGTCTTCCCCAATTATGTCTCTTATTATAAGGAGTCCATAAGGTACATTCTTCCGTGCCATCCAACTTTTCATTCTGTGGTAACCGGAATCTGAGAGTAAAGAGGTTGGATTGCTTTCTGGCATCCAAATCTCTTTTGAGGAAGGAAGGCTTCTTAGGCACGTTTTTGCTTAGTTTCGTCAAGAGCTCCTTGTCAATATTGAATGATCCTGTCTTGTCGTCGATTAGTCTGGAAGAAAAGATTCTTGTGAAAAAAAAGTTTGATAAACTGAAGTTCAAAAACTAAAACCTGAAAAATCACGCTTTAAAAAGTATGAAACATGAAAATATTCTCATCTAGACTTTTAACTACCATTTCTAGAAATACAGGCGTGATTTTTTATTGGGTTTCGCATTTTACGCAGTGTTACTAAGCATACAGAGAGCATAACGAAGAAAAGTCGAAAATGTAGAGGTGAAAAATCTACACATTGATGCGGTAGGTACCTACTTACATCAAAAAAACAATTTTTAACTTTTTGTGGCTCCCTGTTTGTTCCGGCTAATCAGCGAATCAGCTGGACCGATTTAGACGGGAGTTCCACTAGCAGATAGCTGATATTATAAGAAGTAGGCTACTTTTATCCCGGTAGCACGTTCCCGTAGGATAATTTCCAACATCCTCGCGGGCGAAGCCACGGCCAGAGCTGTACCCTTATAAAAAACTAGAGCGACCTTACATATTATTATATTATCAGAACATTCCTACATTACGTATTCATATCATGTCATCCTATATTTAGATAAATTTATACATATTGAACAAAAACACAACAAACCCCGACGAATCAATAAAATTAAATCACAGTTATGTTGATAACAGCTGATTCATAAACAGGCGGTTTTGTTTTCGGCTTATCTTGAATTTTATGTTCGCATTTAACGCCAATTATTCGCCATTCACACCTCTTTTGTTATACATTGCAGACTTTATTATGCCAAGGTCACAGCGACTCGAGTCGTACGATTGAGAAAGGTTTTAATAATAAAAATGGTGCTGCCATCCTTAAAGCAGTAAGCAGAGGTGCACGTATAATTAAAACAAACTATGTCCGCGACTTCGGCCGCGTGCCTATTGGATTTCATGGGTTTTATTTTCATGCGCGGAAGCCTTATTTTTTTCTAAAATAAAACTGCCTAAGCTACTTAACATCACAAGTGTCTAAGCCTAAGTTACTCCTTATAACATCAGCTATCCGTCAGTAAAAGTCCTGTCAAAATTGGTCCTACCGTTTCGGAGATCAGCAATAAACAGACTGACAATTTTTTTTTTGTTTTTTTTTTGTACGAAGTATCGTATACATGTACTGTCAGGAATGCATTTAGTAACAAGCTGATATTTAGACATTACTAACAGACACTTCCAATTTTATTTATATGCTAATGTAGATTAAAGTCACTTGTCGTGTCTGCCGGTGTGAACGCGTTGTGCATCTAAACTACGCAACGAACTTTGATGCGGTTTTCACCATCATTTGGAGAATATATTCCGGAAAATTTATGGTTATATTATAATACGTTATCGTATAAATAAGTCCCATCCCAGGTATTAGGCGTGTTCTGCTCTATTAACTGAGCACAAATCTAGACTACGGCTGTTTCTGAGAAATGCGTAAGTAATGGATAAATCCAATCACACTTTGCCCGACCTGAAAAACCAATCCAAGAACGATCAGCAATCGGACTTCCCGAACACTATACTAACGATTCCGTGATTTTAAAAGGGTTTTAGTTCTAAATATTTTTCTCCAAGATGTTCAGAGTTCATTACATGTTAACTGCCTCGTGGCTTAGTGGCACTTAAGTTTCGAAAATATGAATACGATTAAGGCGTTATATTTGTTAGTCGATCAATGGTGCCGATTCTGTTGTACACGAACTAAACTAACTAAACTATCTCTAAAATTCCTTACTTTTGGCTATGAGAATTGTAACGCTATTCTGCAAGGAAAAATCTCTAAATTTAAAAAATATTTTGACACGACTAAAATCGAATTTGACAATCGCGACTCAGCGTGGTATTTTTGTTTCTTTTGGTTTCGCAACGTTGTACTTGTGTGTGCATTGCATAGAATGAATTTTTTGAGAGACGAAGGCGCGTGCTGGGGGCAGCCTCAACGTGTTTTATATGGAATTTTTCACTTTTGTTTGAAAAATATAAAAAAAATTATTACCCACGTGTTGAGATTTAAATGTGCCGGGTATACTAAGGGGGCCGAAAATTTCATTATTTTTGCGATAGGACACGCCATTTTCAAGATATAAGCAAAAGAAAATAAAAAATACAGAACTGTTTTTGCACGTGAAGGCGAGGCGTTGTTGAGAATTTTAGTTCATGACCACTAGTTTTATACCACACCTTTTTAATCGCGATTAAAAATAGTCAGATTTAGTTAAAATAAATTATTATAGTCAAAATTTTTGGTGAAAACCGGCAAACTCAGAATAGCAAAATTGTCATTTTCACTAAACTAATAACTCAGTGCAATCTTAGTGCTGTCAAACTAAAATATAGTTAAGTTGTGTCACTTTAGTCTATTTCAGAATAGGAAATCGTCGTTTGACAGGATTAAACCAAATTTTAGTGATTTTTAGTTTAGTTTAGAGAATTTTGTGACAACCGAATCGGCACCAATGTCTAGCGTATTTTGTCGGCTGCCAAATCGTGCGGTCTATACAATATCTAACAAAATTAACGCAAGACATCATACTCCCCAACCAGTCTAATGAGTTGGAAGCAGAGGACAACGACCAAAAAAATTTTCGCTTAACCCTACCACGCGCTCGCGCTTTGCGCTTAACTTTAATGCATTTAAAATAAGTCTTATTGCCTTGGCGGCCGATGGAATTTTCATTGACTCAATCGGCGGTCAGTTAGGCAAAATATGTACATAAATAAAAAAAAGTTACTGAAATCGATTTAGCAGATTTTATTTACGTTTAATTACGAACAAACTACTTCTATTTAGGACTTGCATTTATTCTGTTACCTACACCTTGTGTATATGGCCAGCCGGCGTAGCATGACCAATTCTATATCTATTCTACCAAGAACAAATAAAGTTCCTGATGTATTTTAATTCTGTAAAAATGTTTCTATCTCATCAGAAAAATAGTCATTATACTTGACATCGTATTTTTGTCGACTGAAGAATAGAAACACCTCTTCTTTTCAGTTTTACACAATTTTTCTACGATACGATCTATCATTTTATCTTCTCTTCCGTCGACAAATTCCGGTTCTATGGCGGTCATGCTACGCGTGCAGTTCTTTAACGTGTCTATGGTCGGTAAAGTCCCGCGACGTAAAAGTTAAGTACTCTAGATATGTCGATGTCCAATGACGACAATGGCTAGAAGGTCATTCGTTCGTAGTCTTGTGTAGACTTTAAATAGGTAGTTGTGTAATTAATGCACTCGCCGCAAGTTAACTAAAGTGCATATGACTTCAGCAAGCATGTTCGCTTGCTCCTCAAACAACATACTTATCTTAATCCAGTTCAAACAAAACATGACCACATTACATTGTTTCATGTGTAACACGAGATTACTTTCGCATAATCACCCTAATGCCACACACTTAGGCTTATTAAGGTTAGAAGTATGTACTTTTTGCCCTTCAAAGTGTGAAAACACTGAATGACTCACAGGCCTATCACCCCCAAAGGTTTAAATTGTAAAGTTGAACAATCGTGAAAAAGTCGAAGCGAAAACCCAACCCCCGAACCTCTATAAATATTAATAAAATTAAAATGTCTGTTTGTAATGTCAAAATAACAGCTCATTACTATAATAAATGCTGAAAGGTTTTATTGTAGTTATAAAAAAAAAACTTTGCTTTTTTCTGTTTTTATGGCTTATCATCGAACCATTTAGATCGATTTTGATGGGCCTTAACTGGCACTATTTTTTGTTGTATTTGCCCGTGGGATATTGTCCGACATCCACACAGGCGAAGCCGCGGGCATAGCTAGTGTTACATTCAATTGCAAATATACTGCCAACTAGATGTTTTTTTCGTTACGTATGAATTTGATATAACGATCCAGCAGTACGCTTATTATGTTAATGGAAACCATCTGAGATAAATCGAATTCGTTATGCGGAAAACCAGTCGATGTGACGTAATTCGCTTCGCTGTGGACTACATGATGCTAAAACGCGTTTCATACGCATACAATTGACGTACAAAATATCCTTCAGGAGGAATACTTGAATCTATATATTAATACGTGAAGCGAATATGTTTAAATCCCTTTTTACGAAAATTGGGTGGACGGAGGAGTATGAAATTTCGCACACTTATAGTTTATACAGAGAAGAATGCGAATGCTAATATTTTTAGTAAATTATGCGTAAAAATACATTATTTTCAATAAATAACACGTTACACACACTACTTTTCATAACCGTGTATTTAATACACTCATGCATAGATATTCTTTTGTTTATGGTCCAAATCTGTAGTCCAATCGAAAACATCTGTCTTTAATATTTTTTGTCTATAGTCTTACTGAATGTCAAGTATAACCATAGGTAATAAATAAATTTTATAGATATATATATATTTTTTTTCATTGAATTATGTATTTCTATTCAAATGAAGTACGGTCGAATTTCGACCAATGGGCGATCACTAGTACCAATAATAATGTGAAGTAACTTACTGTTTCATGGCAATATTAGCCAACTGCTGCATCAGTGCAAAAGTCTCGTTCTTCCTCAAAAACAACGTGAAATAATGTTCTCCATCCCTGGTAACCACTTTGATTGAGTCAGGAAACAGAAGACTGTTGGTCTTGGCCAGTTCTGTGACGTCAGCCCAACGGATCTTGATCGATGTTTTACGTCCAAAGATGTAGGAATAGAAGCACATGTAGTGAACTGATAGGTACACCCAGCCTTGGCGCGGCATCTTCCCTTTCCAGTAACTGTAATATTACGATACTTTAGTATATTTTCGGTATACCAGGCACTGATATGATACTGTGAAGGAGTTTCTTGTCAGAATAAAATTGAATACAAATGTGCCCTCCAAATGTGTGCAATGCAACATGTAATGTAACACTACTATGAATTGAGCACCTGATTCTAGACCATTTAGAAATTTTTCTTCATTAAACAATTTTCTATGAAACTGGCGACTTTTTATTCGGCAGTTTCATAGAAAATTATAGTACCCACGTGGAAAAAATATATGGAACAACAAAACAACAATTTTAGAAAAAGTACTGAAGTCGATCTCCCTGCCACCCATACCATCGATTCATCATCATTTCAGCCGACAAACGTCCACTGCTGAACATAGGCCTCCAACAATTTTGGGGATTTTCCATAATCGCCACGCTTGTAGCACGCAGGTTGGCGATCGCAGTATGGTGGCATAGAGAACGCTGCTGCCCATTTTCTAGAAAGTCTCTTAGTCGCCTTTCACGACATCCATGGGAAGAAATGGGATGAATGATGTTATTCTTTACGTCTAGCACCACACGGACCAGCACCCTAATTGCGAAACGCACAATTTATCAGAATCTGAATGGGATTGAAGATTATTTCTAAACCATTGCGTCATTTGTTCGAATAAATTGTGGCTCAGCAACGTAAATAACGCAATGAATGTTGTTTAACTATGAATTTTAAACCAATTCCTACCGATAAAAAGTTCCGCAATTACCCCTCTGGTCCACCCATATAAGGTATGAAAAAAAAACATATTTTAGGCGAAATTAAGGTTTCCATGGTCAAGGTGAATAAAGGCCAAACATAAAACGGGCATCCACCCGCCGCCATGAGTGACATTGAGCTATAACAATGGCGAATTACTGATAGACTGGATTTGGAAATAAAGTAATGAAAGTAGGTAAATGCTTCTTGATATTTACAAATAAAGAATGATTCAGAATCGGCGGCAAGGAATAACCCTTGCGTGCAAGTTCACTATATGCAACCTCTTTGTCCAAGTTATTCTAAATTCGCTTGGTGATACATCTGGCGTGACTCACCCATACAAAACACAGGCAATCAATTCATTGTTGTTAATTCCAATTACACTCGAGAGCAATGAATCCGGGTCACTTAAAGAATGTTAAAAATCTCGGAAACTAAAAATGATAGGTTAATGCAATAAATTGTATTTAATAGACAATGTAATACTCCTTAAATGAAAGTAAAAAAAATATGAGTCACCATACATTTTATTAACACAAAATTACATAAAGAAAAAAACTGCTGATCTCTCCTTAAAACAAAAATAGGAAACATGAAATTTTTGAACTTTATTACGATTTTCTTGAATTTTAATACTTCGTATTGCCTCCTCGTGCTTCCATTACTGCGTTTACGCGGTTTGGCATGCTGTACACCAAGTTCCATATACGATTTTGGGGAATATTCTCCCATTCCTCTGTGAGAGCAATTTTGAGCTCACGAAGCGTGATTGGGGGAGGGTTTCGTTGTTTTACGCATCTGCCTAGCTCGTCCCAAGCATGCTCGATCGGGTTGATATCCGGGCTGCGCGCTGGCCACTCCATACGAGTAATGTTCATCTCTTGAAGGTAGTCATTCACAATCCTACCTGTATGAGGTCGGGCATTGTCATGCATAAATATAGCATCCTCACCTAAATTGACCATAAATGGACCAACGTGATCATTGAGGATTTCTTCCACATATCTTACGCTAGTTAAAGAGCCGTTTTCTATGATCACCAGCTCTGTGCGACTTTCAGAAGAAATTCCGGCCCACACAAGTACAGACCCACCACCGTAGGCTACTTTTTCTTCGATGCATGCTTGCTTGAATCTTTCCCCTGGTCTTCGATACACTCTGTGTCTTCCATCGTGCTTGTAGAGCATAAATTTTGATTCGTCGGAGAACATAACTTTTGACCAATCTTCAATACTCCAATTTACGTGGCTCTGGGCATATCTTAGTCTTGAAATACGATGCCCACGCTCCAGTTTAGGGCCGTTTGCAGGTCTAAGGGGTTTTAAGTTAGATTCAGCAAGCCGACGTCTTACTGTCCATGCACTTGGGTTACTTCCTCCGAGGCGTCGAAACTGATTTGTGAGTTCAGTTCCTGTGAGAAAGCGATTTCGAAGCATGGTGTTCACCAAGTATCGGTCTTCTCGTGCTGTGGTACACCTGGTTCTGCCCGTTCCTGGTCTGCGTAGGTTAGAACCAGTTTCTTCGTAACGTCGGAGAACTCTTTGTACTGTTGACAGCGACACACCGACAGTCCAGGCTGTATCGCGCTGACTCCGGCCGGTTTCCAGCATTGTAAGTATTCTGGTGCATTCTTCAGGCGTAAGCGACATAATTTCAGCTTGAATAATGAATATAGAGCACTATCAACATGGTTTATGTACCCACATAAATGACAGATTACAAACAAAAGCAAAACCAAATGCTGTAATTTCGTAGTTCTGTAATTTAGTATCTTCGAAAGTGGCCCTTTTTCAAATTTGATTTTTTTATGATATAACTTTACAATAACTAAGAAGTTTTAATACCTTCATTTAAGGAGAATTACATTGTCTATTAAATACAATTTATTGCATTAACCTAGCATTTTTAGTTTCCGAGATTTTTAGGATTCTTTACGTGACCCGGATTCATTGCTCTCGAGTGTAGTATTGGGGAGGGTCAAACGAATTATAATAAAACTGGTACTTACCTACAGGAGTAGTAACAGACCAATTTCTCGTCTTTTGGCATGCGGAACCTTTCATGGAATTCGTAGTCCACATTTTTGTATGTGATTGTGTCTTCATCTGGGTGAAAAATTAATGTAACAAATTTTATCATTTGGAATGAAATCAGTCAAACTCCAACTGATTGAAGTATGTCCTGCTTGACAGTATTCTTTTTCTTTCTTTCAGACCAAAACCTAGTAATGCTTAGTAGCACGAGATTAACGACGAAAAAAAGAAATTGCGTTACAGCAACATATTTATCTTGTTGAAAAATGAATTTATTTATTTAATCCATAATGTAGTCTATAATTCAAACTAAAAGGTGGTAAGTATTCATAAATAGAAACAATTATGAAGTCTGTCCGTCACAACAACATCTATACAAATAAATAAAATTGGAGTGTCTGTTTGTAATATTAATATAACCACTTTTTACTAAATGTATATGGATGTATACATGGTACATATACCAAAACAACATTTTTTTTCATTTTTGTCGGTCTGTCTGTCTGTTTGTTTCGGCTAATCTCTGAAATGGCTGGACCGATTTTGACGGGACTTTCACTGGACAGACAGCTGATGTTATTTTAGAAAAAAAATTCTATTTAGAAAAATACCTGCGTTAATTTCCGACATCCACGCGGGCGAAGCCGCGGGCATCCTAAATAAGTTAGTAAGGAAGACCGCTCGTAGGCGCGAGCTTGCGGGTGGCGAGCAATGGGTAGCTCGCCGCCCGGTAAGGACCAGGCTTGGGTCGACGGCGCGTAGTGTTCCACGCGCGCCTCAAAGAGATGTCAGCAGCAGTGAAGGGGGGTCTACTAGGACCGATGCCTGCTGGGGTCGCGAGATTGTTCAAGCGAGATACCGTGACCCCGGCACACGGGCAACTGATGGAACACGGGTGGGTTTTAGTCAGTAAAAGTCTGACACGCCCTCCCGCTCCGCTCAGAGCGGGAGAAGTCATTTGATGATTTCCCATCCAGAAAAAAAAAAAAAAGGAAGACCGCTTATATGAATTTCTCTGTTACTCTAATATTTAAATTACTTCTTACCTATCTATTTTGAATAACATACCTTCAGCAAAAGTCTCTTGTTCCGTTGCAATGATGGAGTTAATTTTACAGCACACAAACTCAGTCACCTCTTCCTCAGTGTCAAAAGAGTGTAACGTTCCGCAAACATTGTCACACAACCACTGCCAATCCTGACGTATTTCTGGTTCAGTCAAAGCGGTGGCTATCACTGTAAATTTGTTTGTTGTTAAAACATAAAGATGGAAAAATAAAGCATATATAGAACTGGAGCCCTGAGACAGTGAGGTGGGATTATGGCAGACCTTGTAGGAGATGGCGAGACAAGCTCTTGGGCTCGCAAAAAAATGGAAATTGTGGAGAAAGGCATTTGCCCAGGAGTGGGACAGTAGAGACCAGTAAAAAAAAATTGAATTAGGAAAAACATCCATCCAAAGTCAGATGTAGGTTGATCAACGGAAGGGCAGTCTGAAAGTTCTTGTGAATTTCCTATATTCTGTGTCTTGGTGAGCTTTTAATCTTATTAGCCAAATTTTAAATATCGTCAGTGAAGTTCTAACAGTGCGTAAGTCATTTTATGAGTGTTTTGAGATTTGAATGTCATTGGATAAAGCATTGTGGCACGCATCGTGTCGACCAATCAAAACACGATTCCTGACCAATACCAACGCGTTATTTGAAAAATAGTTACATTGCGTATCTCAGTTGGTGGTGCCAACATTGCGTATGTCAGCTATTCACGTACAAACTTGTCGTGCATCAAGTGCTCTGATGTTGTGATTTCGATTTAAGGTATTATTTGCATTTTATCTTGATGTTTTATTCCTAATAATATCGATTTAATGTTATGTGGTCACGGTTTAACTGTTAAAACAAGTGTATTAATTTATTATGACGATTATTAGTCGCCTAAACTTTAATCGAAAAGTAGTCGTGACTTACGCAGTGTTTACTGTGATATTTTTTATGAGTTACGTTGTGTTTCCATTATATTTACCTACTTTCTTTCTCTTTTTTCAAGGTTTAAGGGATTGCATATAAATACAAGATGGATTTTCCATTAAGTGATAGCGAAGAACTTGATGATGACATGTTGATTCTTTGCAGCGACTTAAAGATACAAGTACCAACAAAAAAACAGAAGATATTACCGGTAACATTGACTGACTTACAAAATATCGATATTAATAACTTACCAATAGAAATAGTTTCCGAGCCTCCATCTCCGCCTTTGCTGGATCTATTGAGCCCTCAAAACATTCAGGATACCATACCTCTTTCCTCATCTGAACAAGTTAGCATAGTACATTTGCTGCCAAGAGAAGAATTGGAGCCTTTGTCCTCGTCTGTTGAGATTTCACCGCCATTAGAAGCGACACAACCACCTGAAAATGATATTGAAGAAACATTCTTACCTTCAGCTCCATCAACCTGTTTAAATGAAGAAGTACAGCCCATTTCCACGACTGCCGGAAATTCACCGTCGCTATTGGAGCAGCTACCGTCTGACAGTGAGATCGAAGATATAAATTCTAATAGAAAAAGGAAATCGAAGGGATTCGCACAACCTAAAAAATGGAATAAAAACACAACAAAACTGAAGCGTATGCAAGGTGAAGAATATGTGGGGTACCGTAGGGACAGGAAAGTTTCAGGGCAAGAGAAATTTAAAGTACTCCATGATGTGCCACGTCCAGCACGTTCAATTGGTTCACGTTGCACTTCCACGTTTTGCTCGAAGTCTAAGTTACGTGGCTGTTTTAGCTTGTCTGACATCGAAAGAGAGAACATTTTTGGCAAGTTCTGGAAAAGCATGACTTGGGAGCAACGGAAACAGTACGTTGTATCTCACGTCTCCGTTTGTGAAAAAAAGCAACTAAAAGTAAAATCTAATTCTCGTAGAAGTGAGAGTAAACAGTACTTTCTCAGTACATCAGAGGGACGTACCCAAGTTTGTCTGAAGACTTTTTTGAACACTCTGGGTTTGAAAGAGTCGACTATAAGATGCTGGATCGATAGATCTGAACATGGCATAATTGCTAAAACAACACCACGACCAACCGACGACAATGATGAACGCGTTATTAAGAAAGAAGACATGACATTCCTCAAACAGTTCTTCGCTTCGTTGCCAAAAATGCCCTCGCACTATTGCAGGGCATCTACATCGAAACAGTATTTAGAGCCAATTGTTGAAAACAAGAACTGTCTTTTTAGGTTGTACATCCAAGAGTGCGAAAAAGAGTCGAAAAGACCACTGAGTCGCTGGACTATGTGCAGAGTTTTTGATGAGTTGAATCTAAGCCTGTTCTCGCCTAAAAAAGATCAGTGCGATACTTGCTGTTCGTACAAGGTAGACAACATAGCAGAGGAAGACTATCGATCACATATTAAGAAAAAAGACATGGCAAGAAGCGAGAAAGTGAAAGATAAAGAGAGGGCTCGTCAATTGGATGACGTACATGTTTTTACACAAGATTTACAGGCCGTAAAGTTATGTCCACAACTTCAAGCCAGTGCTTTATACTTTAAAACTAAACTATGTGTGCATAATTTTACGATGTATAATCTTGCCAACAAAGAAGTTACCTGCTATTGGTTTGACGAGAGTAACGCTGGTTTGACTGCTTCTGTGTTTATATCATGCATTATAGACTGTTTTAAAAAAACGCTGCTGAAGAAATGCATGCCAATCATTTTATATTCTGATGGTTGTACGGCACAGAATCGGAATGTTTATCTATCGAATGCTCTGCTTCAACTATCGATGGAAAAAAACATCGTTATTGAACAAAAATTTTTGGAGAAAGGACACACACAGATGGAGTGTGATGCGGTTCACAGTTCCATCGAGCAAAAATTAAAAAACCAGGAGATCTTTCTACCAAGTCAATTTGCGACGTTATCAAAACAAGCTCGACCGCAAAAACCTTATTTGGTTGAATATTTAGACTACAGTTTTTTCGACGACTTCTCAGACAAGAATTCGTTCATGTATGACTCCATACGGCCTGGTCGCTCCGTCAATGATCCTACAGTAACGGACATACGAGCACTGCAGTATAATCCAAGTGGAGTCATAAAATATAAATTGAACTTTGAGGAGAATTATCAAGATCTGCCACGCAGAATTCGACGAAGAGTAGTAATGCCCGAAACTTTACCCCCTAGACCAAAACTCTACCAAAGTCGCATAAAAATATCAGTAACTAAATGGAAACATTTACAGGAGTTAAAGACTGTTATTCCTTCTGACTGTCACGGGTACTATGATTCCCTACCCTATTGATCTCATAAAAGTCTGATTATAGATAAGAAGTTGATTCGTTTTAAGCAAAACATTTTTTATAATACAAATTATTATTATTTCTTTTTATAAAATAAACTTTTAACACCATTTTGTTAAACAATTTTATGATTTCCCTTCTCCATATTATCTCCTTTACCTCTATTAATTAGATGAAACATGACGTAAGTCAGTGACAGCTACTGTCAACACTGCGGAATTCACCAAATTACTTCAATGGAAAAGATTCTTGCGATTTTCACGAGTTCAAATCATCACAGAGTTCATTTTTATTAATAATTAAACACAATACGGCCTTATGCGTAAGTTACATTCATTTCATACAGTTTTTTTACTCTCCTGTAAAGTAGCCATTTTTGACTTCCGTACTGTTAGAACTTCACTGACGATATGTTTGCGGTGTTAAAAACATGATGTAATAGAATATCATTGCCTGTTTATAAGGAAAGGTATTAAGGGAAAACATTTGATATTAATAAAATATGCTCACAAGGATAGAAAAAAGTTAACAAATGTAGATGGGTATCTGATTATGGTATAAACAAAGATAAATATGTGTCATCAAAAGTGAATTGCATGACTCACTTTTCTGAAATCTATTAAATGAACTGAGGTAATTTACAATTATAAGTGTATGTTTTAAGCTAAAACGATGACAATATAAGCTAAGGTTTGTCTGTTTGGTTGAGTGCTAATCTAGGAACTACTGGTTCGAATGAAAAATATATTTTAGTGTTGGATAGCCCATTTATAGTGGGAGGCTTTATAACATCATGCTATGCCCTTAGGAGCCGTGCAATAAGAAAATAAGTTGATTCGATTCAACAGGGTGCGTCGGGGGACCATGCAATTTGATGCGGACGAAGTCACGGGCAGAAGGTAGTTTACAAATATTTTTACATGAGGTGAGGAAAACACCTATTTTATTATTTAGCACAAGACTAGTAAGTAAATTCATTTAAATATTAAATGTTTTAATAACATAGCCAAATAGAAACATTTAAGTAATGGCTTTTGTTTTAAGTATTGGACTAAGAACTTCAACATAAAGAAAAAAAAATCTATGCCACTGATCATAATCAAAACCATGAGATAGTCTGATCAACGTGTGCTAAATGCTTTAAAATGAAAGTAAAGAAAATTAATATGTATTACCATAGTATACTTCTGAGTTAGGAGTCTGGTGCAATATTCTATAGGGCGCAGGTTTTGTATCTCGGACGCTATCTAAAGTACCCACAAGAAGCGAGGAAAAACCTTTCGATTTTCCATGCCCTTTCCTTCTCTGCAGGACGAAGTACAAAGTCGTGTCATCGTCATCCCTAAGGGTTGTAGGTAAAGATTAATGAAATTTCGCAATCATGTTAGAATACTTATGATAAGCGGCCATCGTAAACATAATTACCAAAGCGCAGTTTTTAAGAAAATTTCTTGAGGTTTAATCCACATTGTCGCTAATTTACTAAACACAGTCAATAATCAGTATTTAACTTTTGCTAATCGCAAACATCGTAATATTTTTTGAAAACAAAAATTTCGATGAGGGCACACAAACAACAAAATACCTTTTGACAGTTTTTAATCTTGACATTACTTTTTTTTTAAATGTACCCAATGTCATTTGTCCGTCATTTTAGATTTTGGTGTTTGGAATAGGAGTCTTTTGACTCATTCCATTGACAAAACATGTCATCCGTGTGGTGCCGGACGTAAAGAATAGCATTACCCCATTTCTTTCTGTGTGGGTAGTAAAAGGTGACTAAAGGACGTCAGAATGGGCAGCAGCATTCTCTATGCATTTTATCACCATACTGCGACAACCCACCTGTATGACAAATCCCGCCAATTTGGGGGAGGTTTATGTCCAGCAGTGGATGTCGGTCGGTGGATGATGGTCACGTCATCTGTTTTACCCTAAGGTTTTACCAATGGGGTCAAAAACTGAAGGATAGAATCGGATCGAATACAATTTAAAAAAATAACAACCACCAAAGATGTTTTATTAATCGATGTTTTTCGTTATTTTATTTTACATTCTTGTACACCACAACCGCAAATTAATGGGTAATTCATTAATTTGTGGCATTTATTGTTATCAGACTTTATGTTTACCGAGCTGATAGACAAGCAATAAATAAAATTCACTGTACAGCTTGGCAAAAAAGAGTCTGGAAAAAATGAGGGCGCCTGTTTGGGTAGGCGATTCGACGCGACGGGAAAGGTCGGGGGAACAAGAAATTTAACGCGGACGAAGTCGCGGACAGAAGCTAGTTTAATATATGAAAATTACGCAGGATGAGTGATCATCCAGTGCACACATCCACATCATATCTCCCAATAAGGTTGTTGTAAGATGTTTTATATACATGTAATAAAACTCTTCTTAAGTAGCAGTATTTAGATAATTTATTATTCAAAGGAAGGTTACAATTTAGGTCTACACGCCTGAACCACGTTCCAGAGAGCACTCAGTGTTGCCAACTACTACAATCATAAAGCTCCTCTCACAGTTGTTATGTTTAAATGCCGTTTGACGTTTTCTGCATCTGCAGCAGTCACCGCAGCACAACCCGCCGTTCTAAGAAGATGGTATGGCGTTAACTGTCAACAAAGCTAGCGTCCCACAGTTCCCATACCAAAGGCCTAACCAACTGCCAAGGCATTATGGTCATACTTGGGTCATACCATCTGACCTCTTTCCATCGTCGCAACTGTCGCAAACTTGCAAGCCATTGAGTTTGAGTTGAGGTTCAAACAGTTGGTACCCCGGCGGTGAAAAGAACTGTCGTTAATGCTGGCGTGCCGTGCCGGGTGACCAGCACTCTTTACCGGAAATAAAAATGATCATTGATTACATGGTCTAAAATTATTTTACCATAATTAACTCGAGTAAAGATTCACCCGAGTGAAGCCGTATTCACCCGTCCTAAGATGAAAATAAAAAAAAAAACGCCGATTAAAACAAAAAACCTCTAAAAAGTATTAAAATATACGTATTGGCCCTTTAACTTTAATAAGAAGTTGTAGTTAATATTTTGAACAAATGTTCGTAGGGTCGAAACTGAACCAATTTTAATAAAAAAACACCGCCAGAAAGGGGTATAGTGTACTACGTGAGCTCGACAAATGAATGTGCGAATAATACTTGTGCGACAAAACTGTAGGTACTGCGACTCACCATACTTCGAATGCACGCTTGTGCGACACACTCGAGCTCACATAGTACACTAGGTTAGGTTAGGTTAAAACCGTGACCTCCTACGCACGAGCCGAGCGAGCGAAGCGAGCGGTGCCGCAGCAGCGGCCGGCGAGTGCTAGAAACGACTAGATTTAGTGTGTCGCACAAGCGTGCATTCGAACTATGGTGAGTCGCAATACAGTTTTGTCGCACAAGTGTTATTCGCACATCCATTTGAATTTGTCGAGCTCACGTAGTAGTTACACTCGCCAGAAAGCCTACTTTAAAAAATAAAGGCTGCGTTCCGTATTACAATCACATCGATTTGAGCGTACTAACACCTGTTCCGAATTGGCGTGAGCGCGATAACGTGAAACTTCTCAAATGATGTCATGACACGCGCCATATTGCGATAACGTCGAACACACCAACTGATATCACCGTGAGCGCTGTCAAAAACGACAGTTGCAATATTTTGTTTTGGGTCGCATAATATCTTAAACTAACTTCGATTTATTACAAATCGAACCAAAGAAGAAGAAGAAATTTATGGTGTATACAAGTTTTACATGGTGTCTAAAGGTTTTGACGTTGAGCGATTGTCATAATCGTGATATCCAAATCAGAACGTTAATTTATTTACCTATGTGAAAGCTGTAAGCGATTTAATCTAATTCGGAAGGCAGCCAAAAACCGCACCCAAATCGGTTCGCTCGTTGGTAGAGCTATAGTGCCACAGACAGACTCACATAGTGGTCAAACTTATCACCCATCTTTTTGCGTCGGAGGTTAAAAATGAAAAGCAACAGGATTAGGCAATAACATGTATATTTATTTATTGTTTAATTAAAAATCGTAATGTAAAGGTATGGGTCTGAAATTATTGTCTTATTGTTAAACATCAACCCGTTTACATTCCACTACTGGAAAGAACAATAATCATCTATTACATTACATACGTATTTAGGAACAGGAAACGCATCACATAAATGAGAAATTAATGATGTTCTTTTTGAGCATTTTTCAGTTGAGATTCTGCCCAACTTCTCTTATTTGCTTCAGAATTAACCACATTATGTATTTTGTAGAAAACCCATAAAGCCCCCAGTGCACCTAATGGATAATACATCCAAATCCAATTATTTTTCATGTAAAAAAATAACGGAAACTGAGCTATTTTCGCCGAAAGAGTATACGGGAATTTCATGTGACGACCAGATTTTCTGAAAAGCAATTCAACTTTTATATGGAGTATTTCCTACTGTTATTTTCTACATCGAAAGAAGCTATGGCTGAATTAGAGTGAAGGGCAGGCGAGAGAGAACTACGAATGCAATTACGTACGTAGGGTTTAGTCACCGGGCGGCGACTAGCTAGCGAGTTAAAATTTCACTACTACAAACAGCTATGGATAGCATTGTAGGCAGATTTCAAAGTCTGCGTGTGGACGTGAGATGTTGCAATAGCTGGCAAATTTCTGCACTGTGAATGGAAGAGGTGTCTAAGTACCAGTATATCAATTAGTTTCAGATTACCCTGGAATGATTTCTCGGTCACGCAAATAGTTTTCCGCAGACTCATAATACCGTTTCAAGTCTTTAGGGAAGATCATTTTGTAAAAGGTATTTTCAATGTAATCTGCAACGAAACTGTTTGACTGACAAGACAACAGTAGAAAAATAGAAATTCATAATCAGTGACACTGACTGACAACTCTAGTGTCTAGAGAGTAGACCAAACAGACTTGTAAATCGTTTTTTAATATCTTTTTGTGAACCAGTACTATTTATAAACCTTGTTTTGTGGTCATGATAATCAGAGTATTCGTAAAGTTGCATGCACTAAACATTCAGTCAAAGAGTGGTAATTGTGCAAGCTCGGAATAGAAAATATGCGAATAGTTTGAAAACCATCCTTCACTAGTACCACGACTCTGACAACTGACAATCAATGTTGTAATTTCTGGACGAAGATAATAAAGTCATATCATACAATGTCCCCTCCCCTCCCTGACTTCCGCACCCCACCCCCTTCAATTTGTGATTTGTAAAATTCTCGTGAATTGAAAAGGCAACGTTACTTGCCAGAAAGAGAATACTTAATATTTAACTGCCCAATATTCCATTGAAATGTGTGATAACGAAAAAGAAGAAGCGTCTAATCTGGTTTGTCAATCATTTGTCTTGCATCTGTTGTGAAACTAAAATCTTAGCAGAAGTAGAACAATTTGTTTCGATCATTTACTAGAGTTATTATAACATTCGTTTTGTGTAATTCATTTTAGAAAGAGGAATTCGAATGGGTTCTTCGTGAAGAGGTACACGCGATATTACATCAGCTCCACACCGTTTTGGTCGTAAGTGTCATAGTTTTAAAGATGAAAATATCAATTTTTTTTTTGTGTTTTTGAGACAAGGTTTGTATTTTAGGAGTGCGCTCACAGATTTCCCGTGCCCTTGTACGGCAACGAGGGCCAGAAACAAGATAAATTCATACTGACATCGCAGCCTGAACAACTGAAATGTATTGTGACCTTAACTGGAGACAGTATTACACATGCTGTGAGTACCCATTATCAATAATTAATAGTAATCAATACTGTAGCATTGGCCAAAGTAGGCTAAAAAACTAAGCATGGCCGTGTACACAATTTCAAATTAAACTAATTCATATAATATTGAATGTAATAGATGCTGTTCTCTTGTCAGGACATAAGTTTTAAGGTGTTGCGACAAATGCACACAATATGCCGTACATCAATCAACCAGGATGGTCCGTGGAAACTTCAGCAGATACAGGATGCTGCCAATCATCTACAACAGGCTATCGGTTATATTGATAATGTGGATAAACATTATGTATTCAGGTATGTGCCATCCTAATATAATTAGTATTCAATATTTGTGTCTGCAATGCATACAGTAAAATGAGGTTTACCAAGAGTCATATTTGTTTTGGGTTTATTTAAGATATAAAATAAGACGGATATTCATCTCCTGTTACTATCCCATCCATATATATCTATCCATATATATCCATATCCATTATTACTACCCACCACATTTATTTCTTGAATCTGCTATAAGTACTTTACATCTGGATGTTCTACACATAAAAATGATTTTACATTAACCTTTTGAATGTCTTAAGTTACACAGTTGGACATAAGCAATAGTCTTTCTAATTATGGCATTTGATGAGTTAAATACAAAACAAACTACAGCCGATGCAAAACTTGTAATATTCACACTCTGGATCCCTTGTTTTATTATGAAAGGAAATAACCAACATCCTGTATAATAAAGCATCACATGAACAGTACTGATATGACCTCAACACACATGACAGAGGAGCTCAAGGTTATGCATATTTATTTCACCTGAATAATAATAATCAGATGGTTACCATAACTGTAGATGATTCTAATTTATGTTAATTTTAAGTATATATCTTTCATTACATTATGTTGTTCGACTATCTTTCCGTCTGATCTTGAACTGTAAAAATTATCAATATTTGATCATAAATTACTGTATTTCATGATTTTATGATAGTACATGATTATTAATGTATCAATTTATCAAGAAAAGACATTTATTCATACTTCCTTTTATTGCTATAAATCTTGATAAATCTTTTATTTTGCAGATCATCAGAAGAAGTTCTCCACATAATTCAGTGTCTGATTGGTTCTTTGCAACGAGCTCGGACCGCATTAGTATTGCCTAAGAAAAAAGCAATTGATGAGCTTATGAAGAGTAGAAATATGGTATATTACATTACTTCTTTTCATACCCCTCCTAGTTCTCAAACTTATTTAGCTAGATTGCATAATATCTTTTTTAAATGCTACTCAAGTATTTTTTCTCAAGAAAACATCCATGCCGTCCTTTTCAAGAATATATTATTTATCGCCTATTTATTTTCAGAAGGCGCTATCTCCAAATCTACCAGAAGACTTAGCAATATCATTCTACATACAGTCCCACAAGCTTATATTTGTTGCGTATCAACTGAGTTCGGTCCATGGAACGATGAGGATTGACTCGTGTCAGGCAGACTGTGCCGTACCGTGGCTGAGTGATGTGTTGTACATGTTAACGGCAGCACTCCATATGTGTCAACAACTTAAGGATAAGGTAAAACCTTGATTTTTACTAGATTGTGTGTACTTCAGAATGTATGTTTACAAATGCTGGGCTTTGTTTCATGATATGTACCGGTTTTTAATAACTAGCCTATTTTCTAATTAATGTGACTCCTAATCTACATCATATTTAATGAAAATCTGTTTCATTGACTATTCTGGCATAACAACCATATTGGCTATATATTATAAAAACACATTTATCTGATAAAGATAGAGCAATAGTTAATTCCAACATAATTTGAATTGTTGTTATTGCTCTTCAGTGTTCATACAAGTCTTATCACAGTTACCGAAAATATTGTTTGGTAAACATTTGTATTCCATGAACCTTCAGGTTCTTTGAGTCTACACCCAAATACCCAAACTCTTTTTATCTGTAGGAAGTGAAATTATACAATCAGTATTTTATCTTTTTGACGTGATATGACAAGAGTACAGCTTTACTGATAACAGTTCGGCGTTTCAGTGTTAATATTAATCAAATTACCCGAATGGTGGATTATTACTAATTTTATTGGTGTTTTTAAGATTGTGTATCTATGAGTTAATGATATGGCGTCGCCTTACGTCACAATAATTTTTTCCTTGTTCATTGGCAACAGCCTAGTCTTTATCAATTTGTTTATCAGTCATCAAACTCAATAAATAAACCAAATAGGTTGATGTCTTATTGTTTAATATAGGACTGTCCATGATGTCCATGATTCCACTTGTCATAGAATTGAAGTTTGTTCCTAGCAATTAGTAATAAGCATTGTTTTTCTTTTTATAATAATGTTCAATTTTTCTTATTTCAGCTGTGTGTCTTCTCCCAATACAAAGATTTCACAGTGGGTTCAAGATCTGCCTCCATGGTGTTTAACTAATTACCTACCGGGATGTTACCTAATTCTCAAGTGTATGTAAGCATTATATACCTAGGTATGCGTAATATACAAAACAATTGTATGTAAGTACATGTATTTATTTAGTTATAGTTATTGAGTCCATTGTTGATATTCTTGTTGAGTATGATGTAATATAATGTATAGAAACTAATGTTACAACTAACTATAGGAAAACTAATATTGGGTCTGCCATGAGTGTATATTTTGAGTATAATAGCAAAGGGGAATTAAGTATTTGTTAATTTATTTCTACTACTTACCTTATTTATGGACAAGATTACGTTAAATTATGATTTAAGAGTTATGTTGATGGTTATATTGTAAGTTAATCGTTGCTGGCTTTTGTCCGAGTATTTATGTAGATGAGTTTTTATTCTTAGCTATTTAATAGAGAGCACAGTATAAGCCATCCTCTGGCCAGTAATAACTGAACAATATCTGAAGACAATTGAACAAAGTTCACCAACCTAATGTCCCCAATTGGAAGTAAATACTTATCTCGAATTCGCGGCAAGTTTAGTTCAATTTTGATTCAGTTTATCCACCGACCGGATGGCTCTAGTTAGATAATGTACACAACGTGTTGTAGAATACGACAAAGCAATAATATTTTCTACAGGCTAACGTATAAAGTATAAGCGCAAATTTATAGTCGAATAGCCCTTGTGTACGATAATGGTATTTTACGTCGTTGTTATAAAGTCCATTTCAGAATGAAGGTCCAAAGTCTTGAATTACGAGTTGTAATTCGTGCGGTATTATTTAACGTTTCTATTTCTGTAATGAGAGGCTAATTTAAGAAGTTTGACCCTTTGAATGTAGGCGGATTGGACGCTGGTGCGTAACCTAAATTATGTTTATCAATCCATTTTACATTCTTGTATGGTCGGTTTTTTAGTAATTATACAATATTTGCCTAAAGTGTGTAATTCCTACTCCGACTTGTCTTCACTGACTAAGATAAAATAAATGATGTTAAATTATAATTATTCAATGTTGTTCAAAGGGTTTATAACAAAATGCATAATACAGCAATATTATTTAATTAGTTATTTATTTCTATGTTAATAAATAGATCTGAATGTATAGTTAAAGGAATTATAAATTGTATAACTTGAAGCAATAAAGCTTCTTACTTTTGTCTGTATTGCCATAGTTAACGAAGTTACTAATATAAAAAAAATATACACATATAGATATATTTGGTAACTATAACAAATGGTAAGAAAATATCCGTCAAATGATACAATTATAAATATCTTGCTTTGTAAAAGTTTGCTATTTATTTTTCTACATTCAGGTAGTACATTTTGGGAAAAGAATTTGATACTATTTCAAAAGAAAATTAAAAAATAATAATTATAGTTGCCAAAGTCTCATGGTAAATGCCAACTTTTATTTCTTATATTTAAAAAGAAAAAAACAATTTTATCTCCATATTGTCTTTGTTAAAATGAAGCTATTACAGTGTGGATGCTTTTGCCTTCAATGTTTCCATAAAATATTTCTGAGCTATTTCATAGTTAACTAAATGCTGGGGTGTTAATACACCAAGCATATGAACTTATTGATGTTCCACGATTTGTATCTGTATCTTAAGTAATTTGACTAAAAAGAATTCCAGTTTCTTATAACAAATGTGATAATAATTACATCTTCGAGTATGAGGTAGATAAGGGTGTCTTGCTTCCCAAAAAAGCCATTGAATTTTCTGATTACAGGTAGAGTTTCAAAACAGCCCTTCGGGCCCTGTTCGATAATTCACCATGTATTTCCAAAACTTATAATCGATATCGGAATTATACTAAAAAAATATTTCAACAAAAAGTCATACAATATTATGCTATCAAAAAACTTTATCAAAGCCTGTCTAAGCATATTGTGTGAAAATACCGGGTGTAACATTTTCACTCGATAAAAAGTGGGATAACCTAATGTAGGAGATTATCAGGAAAACAACAACCTTTTTTTGTTATATAAGTTATTATCTAGTATCACAGTTTGCAACGTTTTATGTTGACATAAAGTGCTTCATTGCTTCTACATAAACTGTGTTAATATTATATACACATTAATAATAAAAGGTTGTGTATTAATTGTTGTTAAAAATTAGTAAGCCCAATATTATGTAGATAATCTGATAGGGTATTTGACTATTTTGAAAACCCTCAGGAATTAAATTGAAAAATAAGAATTTTTAACATTTGTAACTGTTGCCAGTGATTCTTATTAAATTCGCAGTATTTTAAAGAATTTCCTTTCCATAAACATTGCATTATTACTTCACATAACACTTATCAAAGCCTACTTGGTGAAATGGTCAACTACCCTATGTGCTTCAGTGTATTTAATCTCATATTTTTCACAAATATGGTCACCTAATTCGAGTGGGTAATTAAAATCAATATTGGGAAGCATTAAAATTATAAAACGATTTTTTATGTAACTGTATGATTGTAAAGTTATTGGCAAAGGAATTGGCAATGAATGTTGAAATTGTATTTTTATGCACATATTGATATAACTTTGATAAGTAATAAAATTGTTAACGCACTTTCTGAATATTCACTACTATATTTTAGTCTTGTGAAAATCTATTCTATACATTCATTTTTAAATTGAGACTGCATCGCTTACGTGGTTATTGTCTGGCTAAAGTCTTACTTGAGATGCATTTAATTAAACAAAAAATTCCACAGTTTATTGTTTTGAGGAAAGTGGGTCCTCAGATGTGTTAAGAACCATCATGTCCAAATGATTCATTTGACATGTTTGACAATAAAGTTATTGTACTAGTATTATTAGGTAGTCTCAAGACTATTTTATCTATACCTACTGTATAAACAGTTCATGTGATTGTGTTGTATTTCAATAAATCAAAATGCTGTTATGCAAAATTTGTTTTTATTTGGTGTTACCTGAAGTAATGAATAAAGAGAAGCTGATGGCTAAATTCAAACCATTCGTACTCTAGAACAATGGACTAAACTCCACATTCTCCATTGTACTACAATCTGAAAGGTCTGGCATCTATAGTGCACCTCTGCCTGTCTAATGCGGGCGTGATGTTATGTTGATAATCATGAAATACTGATAGCCTGAGTGTTAAATCATTTCTAAGTTAAAAGAAACTCTGTGTGGCAAGGCGAAGCCTCAAAGCGCGTCGAAACAATTTGTAATTTTTGCTACAAATTTTCATCATGAAGCTAACTTCAGTCAAGTAACGCCCGATATATAATGCGATTCAAATGAGAATAGGATCGACTTTGCGCCATATTGTGACGTCATAGCTGTCAATTCTAACCAGTTACGTAGGGTGAGCAAAAAAAGATTTTTTTTAAATAAATTTTACCAACAAAGATTTAGTGAAAAATATTAATATTAATTTATCCCCGTAGCCAAATAACGTCGCTTGGCGACTTTTCTTGCATTTTGCAGTGTTTGCAAATGGTACCGTACGTTTCAATAGTCAAACTTATATTTCCTCCACTGTTGCATCAGTTCTAATGTTTGCTGTTTCTCGCTCTCCAACTATTTATCTACACAGCGCCTCGTTTACTCATTTTCGAGCAAAATGAGTAAGACAATAACAAAAACAAATAACAACAATCACAAAAAATAACAACAATGTAAGAAACACAATTAAAGAAACATTATCAGTCCACAAGCACATGCACTTTTTGGCGTGGCTACTGGGCCTTTGCGCCAACAATGAAAATAAAAAAGGCTATGGTATGGTTTTAAAAAACGAATTATGACTTTAAATAATTAAATATTATATTAAGACGATTTACTACTATTTAACCCTTTTATCAAAATTTGATGTAAGACTACTATTATTGATAAGCAAATACGTTTTTTTGCAAACCGTACTTTTCAAGTGAAATTTGACAGATAGAGGTTATTGACATTCCTATTCTTATTTGAACCGCACTATACATGAGCCTACTTTCTCACGCCACTCGCCAGGATAGTAAACTAGTAACTCTGGCTTCGTGTAAACTAGCTTAATTTTTAAGCTAGTAAGCTAATGGGAAAGCTGATGTCTCTAGCTAGGATAGTTTATTATGATCAGTCATTTTTTGAGCCGATCTCCCGCACCATCACTGATTTCACAATCCTGGCTTATGTGCTAGCTTCACGTGACCGGCGAAGCTAGTGTTCGAATTTTACGGATGTAGTTCAGTTTACTTCAAGGACGTGTTGAATCACTGCCTTGCTACTGGTTTAAAATTATTTTCATCATGTAAATAGCACTAGCATGTGCCAAGCCAGGATAGTATACTGAGGTTCTAGCTTTCTTCCCGTTTCTTCCCTAGTTTTAGAAAAGTAGCCTCGTGTATCTGGGGCATAACAAACAAGTAAAGCTGTCTTCGTAAACCCTTTTTTCTACGTCACATTATATACGTCCCAGCTAGGGATGAGCCTTTGTATTTAATTTGGCTTGGAACATTTTTTAACGATACCTTTAACCAAATTGTTATACGTGACGCAAATCCCAAGTATCTGGTTTAATCCCATCTGTTTTAGACTTAGCATACTTTCGCCGCAAAAATAACTATAGGAAGTCGCTTAACGAATTCCGTTATGAAACATAAAGTACTACATTATGTCGCGATTTGAGAACATCATGATGAGAGTTAGTAGAACTGTAGCGATCTTACTGATCTTAGCATAATGTCGTCACTTTCAAGTTAGGGCAAATTTCACCAAACTTGAATATAGCACATATTCAAGTTTGGTGAAATTTCTGAGAATACTGAGAAAATCCTGAGAATACTTTTTTATTACATTGATAGTTTTTCTATACTAGAACTGCCAGACTTCAATTTTATTCCACGGAAAAATATCATCTGACTTTGGTAAAATCAGCTCTTAGTAAATACAACTTCTACTTCATACCTTTTTGCAGTAAGTATTTTAATTACTACAAACATACACTTCTATAGTTAAGCGCCTAAAGTGGCTTGAAATCGATTTGCCTCTATTACTAAGTGTGTAGCAAACAGCAATAAGGGTAGAATATGTAATGATGAATACTGAATTAATTATCACTGTTATTATGACACAATGGTTTGCAACGTACATCACTAGAGCCTTTTGACAGAGAGCAAATCAACGTCAGATTTACAAAAATAAATCATCAAGAGTTGAGGCGTTGAAGTTTGTTTTCACTTTTATTTTGTTATTATATTGTAAATTGTAGTTGTTTCAATATAGAATACAAACATGGTTATTAGAATATTCGGTTGGTTCGGTCTTGTTACCGTTATTATCACTGGATTGTTTGGTATTGGTTTCTATTTAACGTTTCTTGCGTTTATCGTCTCCTTTCTGGCTGGGTAAGTTGATAAGAAAGCATAATTTGTACTTTAAAGAATAATATTATTGTTAGGCACTAGTCTGTTATGATTATGTTGTTTACGCACGTATTGGAGAATAGTGGTAAACTATAGAAATATGATAAATACTATCTAATCGACTGTGGTATGTAGCACAGGTTTCCAACAATTCAGAGTCAGCGAAATTGTAACATACATAAGAGTTCCTAGTTGGTTTAAAACATTTGAAACAATGCGAGCATCGGTTAAGTTTTAGTATGTCAGCAGTAAATTTAAGGGGTGAAGGGGGGGTGAGGGGGGAGGGGGGGTGGTGTAGAACCCCCCCTGTGAAGGAAAAGTTGCGCAACCCCCCCCTTTTTGAGAAATAATTTTTTTTCGATTCTAAGGTTAAGTTTTAGTATGTCAGCAGTAAATTTAAGGGCTGAAGGGGGGGTGAGGAGCGAGGGGGGGGCGGTGTGGAACCCCCCTTGTGAAGGAAAAGTTGCGCAACCCCGCCCTTTTTGAGAAATAGTTTTTTATAGATTCTAACCTCACTTTCGAATTTTCGTGTATCGACATCGATTTAAAGGCCAGAAATCCCACACGGGATTGACGAATAAAACGAATAGGGGTTAAAATTTCCACTACGGGCCATCTGGGAGTAGGGGCGCGCATAGTTTTTTTTTATAGGAAAGTCGACGGAGCCCCGCTTCGCGGGGCTCCTACTTCTGTGTGGCTTAAAAAAAAATAACCACGAAGAGGATGGCGGGGTCTTTGACCCCGCCATCCTCTTCTAACCTAACCTGTCCGAGTCGGGGTGCCCCAAGTCCAGAGCTCGCTTCGCTCGCTCTTGTATTTCTACGATTTATATTATTATTTTTCTCGTAAACCAATTATTTTTCAAACTTAAAATTTTACGTGGAGGCTTCTAATAATATGATCTTTCTGTGAAAAAAATATGGACTCCCAAATCGTGGGCTGAGTTACTAAAGGTAAGCCCGAGCATCTTATTTGATTAATATATTGCTCAACAAAACATTGATGAGTGTGTTTCTATTTTCAGAGTAATAACAATTCTATACTTCACGTATGACAGCAAAAATATATTCCCTGTAGATTTGGATAGTTTGGATGATCCATTACAACAGTCTAACTTTTCTATACAAGTACCTAAGGTATGTGTACCTCTTTTAATATTTCTAAAGAAAGAAAATTTGTAATTTATGTCTATTTAATACTTTGTGATGCATTAAACCCATCTTGGACTAATAATAAAAGCGTGTTAATGACTAGTATAATACTAGTAAATAATTATAAACAAATCAATCAACAATAAACATTAATTAATGCTAACGCATGTGTGTGTTTTTTTAGTAACGCAATTTTATTAAATATTTCAGGTGTTGGAACTATTTCAAAAAGAAACTCCTTTGCCAAAATATGACAGCAGGATCACGGGTAGTGAGACTGTGGACTCATTCCTTAACGAGATAATAACGATCATCATCAATGATTATGTGACTCCATGGTATGAGATTCTGACAAGTGATGAGGAGTTAACAAACCATTCTATAAAACGATTGGTGCTGGCTGCTGGTGCTAATGTAGCTAATAGGTAAATATATTTTATCAATAAACTGAAATAACACCACATCTGTATTTCCCTTTGGGATGGCAAGGCAGAAGTGTTTAAGCTGTGCACAGTTTGCCAGTTCTAGAGTTAATACAAAAACCATGTGCAGTCGGGAAACTATTGCCAGGAATGAAGTTCCTTATGTGATACTCATACAAACCCACACACTCTTATATAATAGAAAGAGATGTGGGTCTGGAAGAGAGAGGAGGTTGCATTGAGGGGGGGGGGGGAGTTTTACGTGACAACGACTTTGAACGGACGCGTGCCTTTCACTTTTTATGTCTGTCTCTCTCGCTCTTAGGCGGGCTAACCATGCCCGAGTGGAAGGGACGCGTGCCTCTCACTCGCTCTCATTGTGAGCGCATAACGTGAGCGGAGCGTAACGCAGTTTCTTGAAGTGTCACCCGGCAAACCAATTTATAAGACGTTGTCACGTCAAAATAAGTGAACATTTAGCCCGCAGTCTATTTGGAGTATTAGCTTGAAGGTAGGCCAATGAAAAAAGACTGGAAGTAAAAATTAAGCTTAATATTCCAGAGTCAAATGTGTGGATTGGATCCACCTTCTCTCCACCAGAGTACCTGAAGAATTAACAACACATTTGAAGCTATTCAAACAGTCAAGAGTGAGGTTGAAACACGTAGATCTGATGAGTGCCAAAGATGTGTCCAATGGGACATCAAAACCCAGTCCCAAAAAACAAGATGAAAAGAAAACACACAGAAGAAATAAAAGTGAAACTGATGTAACTTGGCCACCAGGTAACTATTTAATGTATAAGTTTTAGGTACATTCTGTATTTTTAATGCACCACTAAAACAGTGCTGTTTTGGCTGCAAGTGTAACATTAAAGTCCAACGTCGACCCCATGCCGCTGCAATAGAAAATGAAAGAGCATCAAAAAGTTAAAAAAAAATCCATTTTTGGATTTGTGTGGTGCTGGTAAATGTAATATAATATATTGAAATTTTGCTGATTTAAATTGTAGTCAATGAGTTTCTATTTGATTGTATAAACATTATTAAGACTTGGAAATAATTGTTCTCGATTTTTTTTTGCAGAAGCGCAAACATTTGGCAAGTCAAAGTTTTACGACAGTTCAGAGAATATTTGTGGGAAAACTCTCAAAGATATATTCTTTGACCTGGAATGCTCTATAGAGAATAGACAGTTATGTCGAGATATTTATTGTATGGATGCTGATAAAGAGTATGGTAAGTTACAGGTTAAATTTTTTAGGTCCCATTTCTCTTCCTAACAGTATAACAGTATAACTATTCAAACTATGAAGTGGTCAAAAGAGCTAAATTTTTGAGGAATCTAAAACAAATTGAATATTATTCTAAACTTTTCTCCAATCAATGAGAATTTATAAAGATTGGCAGTACAATAATAATAATAAAAAAAAAAACATAACAACCAATATTATTATGCCCCGTGTTGCTGGTAAAGACCAAACCCTGAATACGCTTTGCCTTAAATCTTACTAATAATATAAATATAAAGGTTTATTTGGATGTTTGTTACTCAATCACGCATAAATGGTTGAACGGATTTGTATGAAATTTGACACATACAGTTTATGCCTTTTTTTTTTTTTTTTTTTCGGTATGGGATATCATCAAATGACTTCTCCCGCTCTGGGCGGAGCGGGAGGGCGTGTCAGACTTTTACTGACTAAAACCCACCCGTGTTCCATCAGTTGCCCATGTGCCAGGGTCACGATAATTCTTTCGAACAATCACGCGACCCCGGCAGGCATCGGTCCTAGTAGACCCCTACACTGCTGCTGACATCTCTTTGAGGCGCGCGTGGAACACTGCGCGCCGTCGACCCGAGCTTGGTCCTTACCGGGCAGCGAGATACCCATTGATCGCCACCCGCAAGCTCGCGCCTACGGTGGCCGGGAGTCCGTCAATCGACTCCCGACGCCCGGGGCGTCTCCTCCTGCGGCGGCTAGGGACGTGAGGGCGCAGAGACTGCCACTCCCTCACGCGCCCCGCCTCCTCCTTCGCGAGCATTACTGCTTCGCAGAAGGAGGTGACGGCTTCCCATTCCCTCTCGCTCCGTACCATGGCTCGCACCAGGGCCGGACGCGAGAGGTCGCCGCCGCCGATCGCCTCCACGAGGACACGGCGGTGCTCCGCCCAGGCAGGGCACACCTCCACCGGATGCTCCACCGTGTCCTCCAACAGTTTATGCCTTAGATTAACACATGAGTTATTTGATGATTTTGGTTTCATGAAATAACTATGAAAAGTCTATTTAGTTTGGCTGCTTTCTTTTTCTAGAGTTGCTGTGTGAAGTTTCCGAGGCTGTGTTGTACCTGATAGCTCCAGAAGAAGCTTGGCGCTGTCACGCTTTGAAAGTGATTCTGATCGAGTTGTTATCAGCCGTTGTACTGAGACCTATGATCAACTTGCTGAGTGACCCCGATAATATTAACAGGACTATTATAAGGAGTGTGAGTTCTTTTATAATGTTGTTAGGTTTCTTTTTCGCTTGTCTATAACAGCTTTTAACTAAGGTAACATTTTGTCATTTTATTTTAAGTGTTGTCGAGATTCATGTCTATCATCGGAGCTGTTCCTTGTAGTCGTCCGCTGCTGCACAGACGCTGAGGAGTTGGACGCTACAGTAGAACTTGTCCAAAAGGATATACAGAAATTAGTAAGTACAGGACCGGATAGAACCGCAAGCTATGAGCACCCTAAAATAGGATTGAGCTACCCAATGACTCATGTAGTCACCATCATCTACTAGTAAAAACATATTGTATAAAGGAGCAGAGTGATAATATTATTATCACTCTGCTTATAAAAGCGTTCGTCCTTCACTTATAAAAAAACCGTAAAGCACCACATCTTGAAAGATTTCTCTCGATTTTAAATCCCCTAACCTATTTATAAAGTCAGTGCTTTTACTACATTAAATATAATTTTGAAACATCAAATTAAGTAGCTTTTCATCATCAAACGTTATGTACACTTTTTTCTTTTACCCACAGCACTATAAGAAAAATTAATTTGTTTTTTGTTTGGCCAGTAAATTACGACCGCAGGGTAGATTAAACATCCACAAATTAATGCCTGGAGTGAGACGAGTTCATAATGTATGTTTATACATATTACAGCATTCCAGAGACAGCGCAGGCGAATGGGAGTTGCAAGACCGTCAGAAGCTTTCCTCCTTACAATACTTGACCCGTATCATCCAAGCAAGAAGGGCTACTTTAGGGCCTCAAGAGGGCCTGGCCCATAGTGCCAATGTGGAGAAAGTGTCGGAAGAAGTTTCACGGTCGTTAAAGTTTTTGAGAGCAACCACGGCTTGGAGATCGAATGCGCAGTATTTGTTGGAAATTGAGTTGAATGAAGCTGGTGAGTTGTAAAAGGCTTTAAAGATAGACACTGTGTGTTATGTGTTTATTTTAAGTGGATGAAGTGAGGTGCGCCGGGGAAAGCGGCCGGTGCCAGCGACGTATTGTTCGCATTGGTCAAATAGTCCCCGGGTCGCTCCGCATACTCCAATTACACTTTGTCATTTTATGCGTAAACACATGCGGGAAACACCCCAGCATTTTCGCCGATAACTCTGAACCGTGGCGTTAAATATATATCGTTTTTTGTCAATTTATGGTGGTGGTAATTTTAAACCCAATACTACACTTCAAAGTAGAATTGAACTATGGCCTCAAAATATCCCTACGAATCATATTTTTTCACACTTATTTTCCTGATGTAAACGTCGTTGACGACTGTAAACGTATTAGACGTTTACATTCGTCAATTATTTTTTATTTAAATATGGGAACTTTTCCAGTTCAAAACATGTTAATATTTGCGTAACGTAAAAAATGTTAATTCTAGATGCACCCCACAATTCAAAAGCCGTGCTGGACAACTTACGCTCATCTGCGCTAGAACTCTGCGACCTCTACCTAGCCCCCACCCGGCCCGCCGTGATGGGACTACCAGAGAACTGCTACGGGGAGCTAGTAAGGAAGATCACGACGGAGGGCGAGGAGTTCACTAACAACCCCTTGATGTGCTTCGATGATGTTCAGAAGTGTGTCTGTGATGCGTTAGAGGTGGGTTACCTCGTTGTAAGTTTAACTATGTATTTTGTAAGCTTTGAATGCCGTTTCCAACAAGTACTATTTATTTTCTTTGAGTGTTTGTAAAGAAACAAGTAGTTTGGTTTTATAATATATATTATTTCTATCATAGTCTATTCGCGTTAAGAAATTAGTGACTCATCGTTGTCACTCAGCTTAGCCACGCCCCTTGACCAATTAGATCATAGTAAATTAGAAAACCTTGTTCACATTGACCAGTTCAAGTAAGCCCTTCAGACACTACTACTACTTAATTTACTATGATGTAATTGGTCAAGGGGCGTGGCTAAGCTGAGTGACAACGATGAGTCAGGTCTAGTTAGAACATTAAAAAAAGGCCTTTTTTAACCGACTTCAAAAAGGAGGAGGTTATCAATTCGGATGTTTATATATATATTTTTTTTATGTATGTTCGGCCATGACTCCGTCATATATAAACGGATTCGCAAAATTCTTCGAAAGGGGTTTATTCCGAAATGGTCCCATATAAATTTCATATAGATCTGGTGATGAGTTCGTGAGACATACACCGGAACTCTTTAAAAATGACAGCAAATCAACCGCGATTTCTGCTATTGCATAAAAATGCATTGTTTGTTTGGAATTAGTGCGGGGTAAATACCATAACTAAAAATTTTTAAATAAAAACTTTTTTACAAAAAAAAACAACCGACTTCCTTAAAAACACTACAAAGTGAAAAATAAATTTAATTTAATAAAAAAAAACCCATTTTTTTTGGCCAAACGACAAAATAATTTACTACAAAAGTTCTTATATGTATCGATGGCCGAGGGCGCTGCAAAAAAGGACTGGTTTTGCGGTGGTCACTCTCGCGCAGCAACGAATTATCTGAAACCAACAAAACAGAGGGGGATCTTTAGTTAATGATATAATGCTCCGGTAGAACGACGGGTTTTGAAAAAAATTAATTTTTCACAAAATGGCGGACGTTGTAAGTAAAAAGTGTTGTTTTGACCAAAACTTCACGTACATTTTTGACTATAACAAAAAATTGTCCCAAAAAAATCCTTCGTTCTTCCGGAGGACTACTATGTACGGCAGAAGTGATATAAATTTCAACTCGATCGGTAAAGCCGTTCTCGAGTTACAGTAATCACCGACTTCGAAAACATGGTTGCCAGAAAAATTAGTTAAAAGTTTTGAGTACGATTTGCATGCAGTTTTTTTTTTTGTAACTTACATGGAGTCGTCTATTTCTGGGCCATGTAGTTCGTGTTCCTGCGCTTTTTTTCCTGCATCTGAAGCCATTTTCAGCTGCCGCCGAGCTACCCTCGCCTCTCGAGTGTTTTCCAGGGATTCTAACTAGACGTGAGTTCTTAATGCGAATAGACTTTTCCGAACTATGTTGGCGCCGCCTTGCCGGATGCAGCTGAGTTGCTGTATTGACACTTTCAGTGCCTAGTTGAAAAAAGAATTATTCAAAAGTACACCCTATTCACACCTAGTTTATTTTTGTGATTTGCACCCGGTAGGCGGGTGCTCGGTATGGTCGCAAGATACATAACTACTTATACGTAGGACTCGAAGGCGAGTCGTGGGCATGCAAACGGATTATCGTTCGACCCGGGAGCCGGGTGCGCGGCAGTAAAACTGTTGATTGGTGATTTTTCCTAAAACGTAGATAAAAAAATCTCGATTCTTTAAAATCACGGTCAGTAAAAACGATTAAAAAACATGAATCCAGTAACTGTTCTAAAAACCTTTCAAAATACTAGCAGTTACGAATATTTAGATGCAATATTGTCTTATTTACAGGACGACCCGTCATGGCAAAACGACTTTATGATGGATAGCGAAGATAGTTCTGAGAGAAGCAGGTAAATATTACTTTACATATATTAGATGAACTTCAAAATATACGTATCTATTAAATATTATAAATTCGCTTTTCGTATCTGTCTGTGTGCCTGCTTAGATCTTCTAAACTATGCGATCAATTTGATTTGGTTTTGAAGATTAATTAGAGAATTTATCTCAAAAGGTTTATATGTATACACAATTATATAAAACTTCTTTGTTCATCATCATTCTGCTGCTCTTATCCCAACTTATTTGGGGTTGGCGCAACATGTCCTTTTCTTCCATATTTTTTAATTAGTCGTTATCTCGGAGTCACACCCTTTCTAACCATATCATTATTCACACAGTCCATCCAACGTTTCTTTGATTTCCTCATCTCCCCTCTTATAGCCATCGACATTCATACTCAAAACTTTCCTCACGACATTTTCCTCACTCCTCCGTATCACATGCCCATACCATGACAGCGGATTTCCACACAACTTTTCAGCTATCAGTGCCAGTTTCAGAATTCCTCTTATGTACTCATTTCTTATTCTGTCCATTCGTGTAACATCACACATCCCTCTTAATGACTTTCATTCATCCCTTTGGTGGTTCAACATTGTGACCCATATAAGATATATAAAATTTGAATATAATACAGAAATCTCTATGCTTTGTCTAGTCGTAAAAACCGCGCCAAGCAAGGGGCCTACCCCATAGTTCTTTTATAAAAAAGAAACACTTGATAAAATACGAATTTTGTTCCAGTACTGACATAAAAAAGGACGAAAAAACCGACACACGAAAATACAGCGGTAAGTTACAAAACCAAACTGTGTTAAAACAACTAATTCTTTTCTTACTGTCCATTGCGCCCAACTTATCATACAAACCCATCCAAAATGTGCAGACAAATGCAAGAAAATTATGAAGTCATGTCTCAATCAGTTGCCAAAGTTGTTTCTGAAGTCGAAATACAAGTACGATCTTCCCAGCAAGTCGTCGACGTTTCCCCGCTCCCTCACACGAAGAATACCAAGTAACAAGAGCCACACACTACCTAAATGCAATGCGTTTGGTATTACCTTTCAAAGTGAAGTTCTAGACCCTAATGCTTCCACTGCACTTCACGTATTTGCCCAAATACTCACGTTACATCTTAAATACAAAAATAACTTTTATCTCAATAAGGATAAGGTATGTTTTGTATTATTCAAGTGACGCGAATATTTTGACTAATACGTCAAGTGAAGTGCCAGCGTAACACATAGTTGTTTGCGTACTGTAGATCCTTGCATCGGCAACTTGATTATACTGCTAGTTAGGCGGTTCACCCACTGAAGATGCGTCCCGCCGCGGTGCGCGGAGTGACGTATAACGCACGGGGCGCCTTCCCGCGCATTTCCGCGTCGGCAGTGTGTTGTGCTAGGCGTGTGATTTCTATATAAATTGAGATACTTGCATACAATGGTAAAATCTGCCATCCCGCGCTACGCGACGGGGCGCGGTGCAGTGGGTGGAGCGCCTTAGATACCCTCTCCTGTATTTCTTCTTCTTACTTCTTTTTGTTCACTCTGTTACTTTAGTTCTGTTGCCAGCGAACAGTCCGAAATATGCATTACAGTACCCGGATGTAGAAATAGCATATCGTTTTTTTTTAAGTTCGGTTTTGTACAGTGTCTTCTTTGTCTTTCAAATTGCGTCTGTCTCTTTCTAAACCTCGATGTGTCATTATTACACCCAGGTTCTGTAAATATTTGCATCAATACTCAATCTTCTCATTATTAATACTTGATACGTTACGTCAGCTGGAGATTGGAGAAAATGTACTAAAATTTATAAATTCTGTTCTGAATTGCCCAATTTAGATCCCTAGGAAAATGTTGAGAGACTTTTTGGTCACTGAAGTGTAACCAACAGGACTGAAAATCACAGCCGCTGGCAAACATCTCGGCCATATTTTGAGTATCGTTGCAAAACATTTATAATCCTTTAAGGACGCTATAACATTTTTGAATCGCTCAAGTTTAGGTATCTGAGTCGCCATACAACAGCATTCCGCGCACGCACACATTGAAACCATTGTTTGCTCGATTTTAAACATTACGTAACTAATCTTGATACTCGAAGATATTATTTATTTTATTTTATTAATACTGTTGAGCAAAGACTAACTTTACTTTCTGCATTTGGTGACAGTAAATAAGTTTTATTACCATGATCATCATTATTTTTGGAATAACGTATATAATTAGCCAATTCAAAAAAGAGGTGTAATAATAAAAAACTTTAATAATATTTTTGGATAGTAAACAAATATAACGGATGGTGATTGTAGACTATCGGTGAAAATATACAGGATATTCCCTAAAGAAAACTAAGCAAAAATTGTGTGACGCCCGAACCTCGCCTTTGAGATTGGAGCGCGTATTCAGAATTTTTAATACACAATAGGAACCCTTTATAGGAGGCCTTAATTTTTGTATGAAGGCTGTTTTTGTACTCTACTATGTATTTATAATTCGAAATGACTTAAACATTTTTGAGAGATGATGATTACCTAGACAGGCCTACAAATTTTTAACCCAGAGACTAGACCTATCGTACCCGAAGGATTTTGATGCGCTAAATCCAAATCCGTGTTCAGAATGGTTCCTGTATGTCTGGTTTAAAAAAAATCAAAACTAATGAATTCGGATTCCAAATCAGCGACCCCAAAAACACAAGATCAACATGGTCTGGTCTCGGGCAGATTTTTTTTTTTTGTGGTTGATTTGAGTGCTAGTGTAAAATTTCAAACAGCGATATTTTGGTGAAAGAAAAAAGATATTTGATAAAATCTAAATAGGTTTAAAAGGGACAGGGGTGGTACTTTTAATTGACATACAACGTTTTTTGATAATCATTTTATTCCTTCTGTCACGTAAACTCAAAAAGTGCAACAAAAACGTGTTTTTTGCTCTTTTAGGTTAGGATATTGCGAAAACCAGACGTATAGGAGCAATTCTGATCAAAATCCTTCGGGTATGTTAGGTCTGGTCTCTGTATCTGGACTTTTGTTAAATTTTGTCGGCCTGTGTAACTACATGATTTTCAATTTATGTAAATAATGAAAGTTACGTTAAATACATATTTTGACTATATAAGGTGTATCTATTCATACACGAAATATTTTAAGAGCTACACCTGTAGGTGGTAAAGAAGCTACAAAACGGGAAAAACATAATTCTACATGTATTTTTTTCAAAATTTAATATTTATAAATTATTTGATGCACATAAGAAATACTGGCTCCTTCTTATTTTTTACGGCCCGAGACACCGCGGCCATGCTCGTGCCGTCCGGTCGCCGCCCTCGCAGCGTCAGGCGGGCCATTCATAGAATTTGGAGTAAAGGTATATGCAAAACGTCTCAAGCAGTTTTAAAATTATAATAATTACGAAAATTCAAAAACGCTTAGATAAAAATTTTCTTTTTGCTTCTATAGCTTCTTTACCACCTACAGGTAAACCTCTTAAAATATTTCGTGTATGAATAGATACACCTTATATACTAGCAAAACTCCCAAAATTGATACCCATGTCGACATTTCATCATAACAGTACATCAGCCATTTTAACCTCTAAGTCCCAGAGATACCACATTTGGTATAGACACAATGGTTTTTAATTGTAAGTATCTGTAATTACGGTATTCAATGGGTTAAATTAAAAATCGATGATTTCATAATGCCTACCCCCAATATGGATAGTAATATTTTTATAAAATATTTGGATCAAATTTGGATGAAAAATTCATAATCACTATCCTAAAACTACCCAAAGTTGATAACTTTTCATTTAAAAAATTAAAATATTCGGCGTTTTTAATGAAAAACTTGTGGGGTCGGTGGACATCTCGTCAGGAAGTATGTTCCTTTGACTCCGAATGTAATTTATATGGAGTTTTCGGCTTCAGCACCTTCGAAAATATTGAAAACAACACCCATGATGAAAACTTTGAAAATTTTCGCAACTGCCATTTTTTATTTAGATTTTTACCTCACAATCGGCTTCAGCACCCTTGTTTACCCCTACCGCAAGCTACATTAAAGAATTTCATTCCAAAAATGGACGAAATTTGCATATATTAATTACCACATTAAAAATAGATGTTCATATAACTTTTTATTGAATAATCATTCGCCATCTTGAATTCTTATAAATGAATACATATTCATAATCATCATTACTCCATAATTCCTAATAGAATTTAAGTTATTTATTTTTAAACCAAGTTCTGATAATAAGTTTGGTACTCATACTTTTGGTCCGAAAAGTATCAGGATTTTTCAACTGCAGTATACAGCACGGCACTCACTTTGTTATTATTTTGATCGTATTTATTTCGTACAAAAAAGCGATACGCCCGTGCTTCCTAGGGCGCGTTTTAGCGCGGAATGACAAGCCGCGAGTAGAAAATGTATGAAGAAATTTGAGAGCGTTCTTTATTTTTCTCATAAATAAAAAAGTTATGTATTTAACTACAAAATATTCAGGCAAAACGTAGAAGATTATACTAACCATAATTTCCTGTCATTTTGAAGTTAAAATATACAGTTGATCTCACTATACAGGTACCGATACAGACCCCATTATTTTTCATTTTCTTCGATTATTGCGGTGGGGAAAACGTATTTTTGTGAAAATATTGTATTGGACTATACAATTTTTATGGTTTCATCATGGAGATGATTAAATTATCTTTAATTGAAGTCATAATTGACTTCGCAGTTGTGATTTCTCTTGATTTAATTGGTACCGGAAAACCACCGATATTTGTAGAAAAATGTTATAGCGTCCTTAAACCTCCCTTTTCCCCCCTACTTCGCTGGCAACAGTATCTATATTTAAACATCTCGGCCATATTTTGAGTATCGTTGCAACACATTTATAATCCTTTTAAGACCCCCCTTTTCCCCCTACTTCGCTGGCAACAGTATCTATATTTCTTTCTAAACTATAATATATAATAGTGAACTGATGTGATTGTGTAGTTCTACAGATTATTTCTTACGCACGTCTATGTGTGCGTAGTATTAGTAGTTTTAATGTCAATGTTTTACTATAAAATTGTGTTAATTTTCAGGCGATATGTTACCGGTACCCGGAACAAGGCATAATAGGTCCAGATCAGATATTGTTGGCAATCTGGCGCAGAGGATGATCAATGAAAGTGCAGGTTACACTTTATTTTATTTTTTTACTTTAGGTTTGGGGCTTGAAATTTGTCTCTAAACTAGTCGTCATATTAAATGAGTTGGCAATACTTTACCCAAATGTTGGGTATAGATATCGAAAACTAACGAAATATTTGTATTTTTTTTTCATCATTCCAGCTTTGTTTAGCAGTTTAAATGATAGTGTCATTTAACCAAACCAAACGACTTTTATGTTTTGGTATTTGGAAATTCGTAAAAAATATCTAAGTATGTTCCACGAAATATTGCACCTTCGCTCATCTTTTTTTTTGTTTGTTCCACTACTTTTCGACATCACTACCCAACACGTGGGTAAAGTATTTCCAGCTCATTTCAATTGACCTGTTTAAACATATACGTTTGTTACAAAGGAGCAAAAGCAGGGATAGAGAGTTCAAATCAGTCAAAGCCTAATATTGTCCATAAATCCTACATAAAAGTGACGTAATTAGACATGAAATTACGTTCAGTATATAGCAATTATAAAATGTGTTTTGTATTTAATTACCTTATATTTGTATAATTATCTTCCAGGCCCTTCCAACTTATCATCAGCAAACAGTAGTAATCTATCTCTGTCTCACTCCGAAATCAGTCGGAACGCGAAAAACTTGATGTCGCCCTTATCAGCGTGTATTATTGAAACTGGTATGTATGTGTTAATTACCATCTAACCAAACTATGCTCATTTGCTTAGGTTGTATATGGTCAATATGCCTTACGTATAGCCAAATCGTAGTCCAGCCATAATGTACCGCGCAAGCCCAGTACGGGGTTGGTAGTTGTCAGAAGTCTTTGAAGTTCAAAAATTTCTGACACTCAGCCTAGTTTGAATAAATTACTTTTGATTTTGATTTGATTTTCTTCGGTTTTTTCGTTCTAGGACATGCCGGTTTCTTTACCATGTTTTCCTTCACCGTTTTGGGAGCAGTGGTGATGGAATAATTAACGCAAAAGTCCTATGTCCCAGTGGTATTATAGGTTGATTAAGGAGAATATATGCTAATGTTGCTAGAATGCTACTTTAAAAAAATCTATAACTATCGACTATGACTATTTAGAAATATAATTATTCATCTTCGCATTTCTAGCTTTAGTACAAGACAAAGGGCGAGCCTTTGGAATATACGCCATAGCTGTGACTAGACTATCAGACAACGAGGTTTGGCACATATACAGAAGATATAGCGATTTTTATGACCTGCACGCTTCTGTTAAAGATAAGGTCAGTATTACCCATCTTTGCCATAACGAATTAAACTATAAAAACAGAGTTATAAGTCTCAAATTCCTCTACAGTGGCCCGAGCTGAACAGTCTACCGTTCCCAGGAAAGAAAACCTTCCAGAACACGTCTCGAACAGTTTTAGAAAGTCGGAAACGGATGTTGAACACCTACCTTCAAACTTTGGCCAGTTTATCGAGAGATGCAAAATATATGACCTTGTTGTCCCCGGCCTATTTAGGGGGATTCCTTAGTCCTGAGAATCATGCTGAGAAACATAGTAGCACGGTAAGTTATTGAGAATATTATTATTACCTACTTTTTAGGGTAAAAATACAGCCACATTCTTCAGCGTTGAGAAAAACAAGTCTACTTTAATTTGTACAGTCAGCAAAAGAGATAAGTAACCTCAGAATGAAAATTTGATTTGATAAATTAACTGGTTTTCTATTCATTAAATTAAATTAGATTCTAAAACATCCACTGTTTTCTAACTAAACTTCAACTATTATCTCTTTTGTTGACTGTACAGTCAACCACAAATTGACAGCGCCATAATGCCATAAGTCTAAGGGTGATTTTCGTAGTAAAAATTTGACAACGGGCTTGAAGGGGTCTGTTGACCTATGCCTGCCAGGGTCGCAAGATTTGTTCGAAAAAGATACCGTGGCCCTGGCATATGGGCAACTGAAGGAACACGGGTGGGTTTTAGTTAGTAAAAGTCTGATACGCCCTTCCGCTCCACCCAGAGCGGTAGACGTCATTTGATGATTTCCCACCAGCAAAAAAATATATAAAAAAATGTTCAAATGTCTGTACTTGTTCAAAAGAGTGCCGTTCCTAGGTCATTTCTTAAAATTAGGACAAAGCAAACTTACAGGGAAAAAGGTGAAAGAGTTTTTCGTTTCACTTATCCATTTGATATGAAACTAGATTTTTGGATTTAATAAAACTTGGCTGAATCTTTAATGTCGCCATTTTCCAGCAAAAAACTAGTTTCCTTAAAGTTGCATTCTATTAATAGAGTTTTGAATATTTAAAATGCTTTATTCCTGAATGCGAACGGTAGCTGACAATGCCAAAGGCTGAAAATATGGTATTGGCTTTCCTGCCCTTATATTTCCTAGGCGCATGACAATAGACCTAATCCTCCTATTTCTGGAATAATACTTTCAGTGGCAAAAAATGTGGCCTTAGTCCTAAACATTGGGATTTTTTAAAAGAGAATGGATGCCAAGTTAAGCCAATGGTCCCGCCGCGTATATGGAATCTGTACCTTCAGCCAACGCTCTGTAGTGTTGAGTTCAGGTATACAATAAAAATATATACGCCCGTGTTAGGGATTTCAAAACATACCCGCATGCAACATTTTTCTGGGGTATACTTTCATGTAGGACACTCCATTTTGCTATACTGTAATGTATACCCGTTTCACTGTCTCTCCACTTTTAATTACGCTAACAAAGAGACGTTTAATTTTATATGATAGGATTGAGATAAATAATACAAGAAGAAAAGAGGATAAAAAACGTTTATTACAAAGAGAAATGTTCTTACTATAATAATATAAATGGCATGAATTAGTAAAATAAAAAAATGGATGTGCGAATAACACTTGTGCGACAAAACTGTACTGCGACTCACCATAATTCGAATGCACGCTTGTGCGACACACTGAATCTAGTCGTTTCTAGCAGGAGGTCACAGTTTTAACCTCACCTAACCTAACCTAGTGTACTATGTGAGCTCGAGTGTGTCGCACAAGCGTGCATTCGAACTATTGTGAGTAGCAGTACAGTTTTGTCGCACAAGTGTTATTCGTACATTCATTTGTCGAGCTCACGTAGTACACCCGTCGGGTATGTTTTAAAATACTGTTACGAGCTGGGGTTCGGGATAAATTAATTTAAACCAATTTACCAAAACACACAAACTGTTTAATTAAATAAACACAAATATCGCAACTACAAGAAACGTCACTTGGAATCACTTGTTTCGCGTGTACTGTATCACTCGAATCGTATTCGCTCGCTTCCGAAATCGAACTGCTTGTCGGCCCAACAATCCGCTATTTATATCCCGAGCAGAACATTCTCGAACATTCGACACTGCCACAGCGTAGAAGCTTCTAGTAACTTCCATCGAACTGTTTAATGCCACTATTCGACAATAGATGGCAGTAGCGTCTACGTACAATTTCGTGTAGTACTTGCTACTCAATAACAGATGGCGTTAGCGTGTCATTTCCAGAAGTTTCCAACACTGCCCCGTCCTTAGATGGAATTAGCGTGATGTTTCTAGACTTTTCGATTTACGTCACACTGCCCCTTTCCGAGACGGAGTTAGCGTGATGTTTCTAGACTTTACGATCTACGTAACACTGCCCCCTCCTTAGACATGCTCGTCCCGAGCATCATTATTCCCGTAGTATCGTGCCAATCGATCTACATGGACAATTTTAGGTGCAGTTCGCATACCCTTTTGTATTCGGTAAGTGACGTCGTTGATCTTGGTCACAATTCGGTACGGCCCGTCCCATTTTGCCTGCAGTTTAGGGGACTTTCCTTTGCTGCGCACTGGGTTATGCAACCACACTAGCGAACCTTCGTCGAAGCCAGTATTGTTCATCTTCCGATCATAACGAGTTTTCATTCTCTCGGACATCTGTTGGCCTGATTCTCTGACATGCTCATATACGTCATTCATCTTGTTGCGCAGATCATTTGCATAATCTGTTATACTCCGTGGTGAATCAGGGGGAATGCCGGTTATTAGATCAGCTGGTAACCTTAACTCCCTTCCAAAGTTCGCGAAGGCTGGCGTCACAGTTGTACTCTCGTGAACTGCACTTCGGTATGACAGAAGAAACGGTTGTATGTGCTTGTCCCAATCCTTTTGTCTGCTTGCTACAACTTTTGCCAGATATCTTTCCAAGGTCTGATTAAATCTCTCCACCATTCCGTCAGATTGTGGGTGGTATGAAGTGGTTCTAGTTTTGTGAGTACCCATAACCCGACATGTTTCCTGAAACACTTGAGACTCGAAATTCCTTCCTTGATCGCTGTGGATTTCCAAGGGTACCCCAAACCGACAGAAGACTTCGTGGACTAATTTATCAGCGACTGTTGAAGCTTCTTGATTAGGGATGGCGAAGACTTCCGGCCACTTGGTGAAGTAATCCATAACAACCATGAAATATTTATTTCCACTTTCACTTTCAGGGAACGGCCCAGCGACATCTAGTGCTATCCGTTCCCACGGGGCTCCCACGTTGTACACTTTCAATGCACCCCTGCTGCGTGTGTGTGGTCCTTTTACCGCTGCACAACTGGTACATCTGCGACACCAGTCCTCCACATCCTCTCGACAATGGATCCAGTAAAACCTTTCTCGGATCTTTAACAAAGTCCTTCTTACTCCCATATGACCTCCTGAAGAACCATTGTGGTAGAGCCGTAGAACATCTGGTACCTTCGTTTTTGGGACTACCATTTGCAGGTGACAGCTATTCCCTCGAGCATTTTCCCATTTTCGGCACAACACACCATCCTGGATCACCAAGCTCTCCCATTGTGCCCCATAACTTTTTGTGGTGGTACTCATCGCTGCAACATCACACCATTTCGGTTTGGGAGCATTAGCTTTAATCCACTCGAGAATTGGCCTGATATCTCTGTCACTTTGCTGAGCATGCTGTAGGGTTTCCTTCCATTCGTCACTAAGGTCCGTTCTTAGCATCCTGACAGGTACCGTTTCCTTAGCTTCTTGCCTGACACAATGCTTGCAGTCTTCAGGACAAGGTCTTCTTGATAAAGCGTCCGCGTTACCGTGAGAGTTCCCACTACGATGTTCAATTGCAAAGTCATACTCTTGTAGCAGTTCAATCCATCTCGCCACTTGTCCTTCTGGATTCTTAAATTGCAACAACCACTTTAATGCAGCATGGTCAGTCCGCAGGTGGAATTTACGTCCAAGCAAGTATTTGCTGAAATGCTGCAATGTCTTTACGACGGCAAGAAGTTCGCGTCTCGTGACACAATAATTTCTTTCTGGCTTTGATAAAGATTTGCTGAAGTAAGCTATCACAACTTCATAATCTCCTTTCCGTTGAGATAACACACCGCCTATACCAGTATTACTTGCGTCCGTGTCAACTATGAATTCATTTTCTGTGTCAGGATAGCCTAAAATTGGGGTATTGCACAAACGTTCCTTTAAATCTCGAAATGCGATGTCACAGTTCTCATCCCAACAGAACGGTATTTTCTCCTCAGTAAGCTTGTGAAGAGGTTTGGCAATGTCAGCAAAATTCTTGACAAACCGTCGATAGTACGAGCACAAACCCAAAAATGCCCTGACCTGCGTCTTGTCTTTCGGGACTGGCCATTCCTTGACGGCGACGATTTTCTCAGGATCTGTTTGCACTCCTTCCTTCGAAACCACGTGCCCCAAAAAGCTTACTTGCTGTCTGAAGAATGAGCACTTCTTTGGACTTAGCTTAAGATTGGCTCCTCGGATTTTCGATAGAACACGTTCCAGATTTTGAAGGTGGTCTTCGAATGTGCGGCCCACGATGATGATGTCATCTAAATAGACAAGGCAGGCGTCCCCAATTAGTCCCGTGAGAACTAACTCCATTAGCCTTTCAAATGTTGCGGGAGCATTGCACAATCCGAATGGCATGACTTTAAACTGCCATAGTCCCTTTCCCGTAGAAAATGCGGTTTTTTCCTTGTCTTTGGGGTCTATTTCCACTTGCCAGTAGCCACTTTTTAGGTCTAACGTGGTAAACCACTTCATTCCTGACAGCGTGTCCAGTGTGTCGTCGATCCGGGGTAGTGGATAGCTGTCTTTCTTAGTAACGTCATTCAATCGACGATAGTCTACACAGAACCGTATGCTGCCATCTTTCTTTTTTACCAGAACCACAGGAGAACACCAAGGACTAGACGAAGGCTCTATAACTCCATCCTTTACCATTCCTTTAATCATGGTATCTACCTCCTTTTCTCTTGCCACTGGTAGTCTTCTTGGTCGCTGTCGTATTGGTAACTCATTTCCGGTATTAATTCTGTGTTGAACCAAACCAGTCTTCCCTATGTCAGCATCATTTGTAGAGAATATGTCTGCATACTGAAGTAGCATCTTCCTAGCTTTCTCTCTTTCCTCTTCCGATAAAGCTTTACGACAGTCTTCCAAAAGATTTAACATATTAAATCTTGCACTTTGGGCGTTATTTTGAGAAGGCCGATGTTGGCATTCACGCATCCAAGCTACTTCCCCACAGGAACCCATCAACGTACCCTTCTTGATTACTTGTTCCTTTTCACTTGGGTTCAGTATGCGTACGGCTGCAACGTCGATTGCCTTTACCAAGGTCCGCGCAATCTTCCATGGAAGGTTTCCATCTAATCCTTCAATGAGAATACATCGGTTTTTCTGCCCAGAATTATGTGGAAGACTAACTGGAACTATTGTTTCCGATCGGGGAGGAAGAACAATCTTCTTCAAGCAGTACACTTTCCCTGATGGTGCACCTTCCATGAAGACTTCTTCTGACCCACATTTTAGGACTCCTTGGTTAATGTCGATCTCACAACAGTGCTGTCGCATGAAGTCCAAACCTAGGATGCAGTCGTCTACTATGTCAGCCATTATGACCTTATGCCGGTAGATTGTGTTACCCAGTTTTAATTCCACCTCCTTCTCACCACGGACGGTTATGTGCTGACCGGTAGCTGTTACTAAATTTACGCCGTCATGCTTACCGAAGAAGTCCCCAAGAAAACGATTCGCTAGTTGGGAACTGACAACCGTGCGAGAAGCTCCAGTATCCAATGTCAGCTTACATGGTCTTCCGTTCACTTCACCTTTTATGACTAGGGTGTTCCCATCATGGGCTTGTGAGACCGAAATTCTTGGGGCTATTTTAACACCAGCCAGCACCCGCCCCGCAGTCCTGGCGTTTATTAGTTTCCCTGCTGCTGGGCGGTCACATCAGCCGCCCTTCTTTCCTGGGTCTGGTCTTCGTTAGCTGTGCTTCGCTTCGGGCAACTTGAGCGAAGGTGGCCTTTTTCTCCGCAAGTGTAGCATCTAGGGCTGTACCTAACACGGTCACGAACAGGTGACGCCGCAACCTCCCTGATGCGATGGGCTCGATGATCATGCCTCACTGCCTCCACCTCCAACGCATGGGCCAAGGCGTCCTTGAGGGTTTCATGGTGCCCAAGTCTCACAGCAGCCCTTACTTCCAAGTCCCGTATGCCATCTATGAAGGTTTGAATTAGTATACCCTCGATGAGTGCGGGCGCAGTCTGGTACGCCTTTCGAACCAGCTTTTCGATTTCCAGGGCCCACTGCTGTAGGTTTTCACCACTGCGCTGCACACGATCCTTCAACTGGGCACGAAAAACGTGTTCCAGGTGCGCGTCACCGTATCTGGCCTCTAACGCCTCAACGAGCTGCTCGTAGGTAACATTTTTGCCGAGAGCCTCTAACACAGTTAAAGCCTGGTCACGAAGGGCCAAAGTAAGCGCGGTCATGGCTTGGCCCGTTGTCCACCCATTTGCTTCCATGACAGCTTCAAATTGAATTTTGTATGCCGACCAGGAAGATGTTCCGTCGAAGGGTGGCACTTTAAACCCGCGCACGGAAGGTGCAGCAACTATAGAAGCCGTAGTCCGATCTCCAGCTTTCAGAACTCCAACCGCTTTTCTTATATCAGGGATCTGGACTTCGGCCTCGGAGATACGATTTTCATGTACCTGAACAGTCTCCTTCATGGCTTTGATGTCCTTGCCAAATGTCGCGTGTAGATCTTTCAAAAGGAGAACCTGCTCCTCTTTATCACGCTGAAGCTGCTCTTGCAGGCGGCGGGTCTGTTCTTCCTGTCGACGGGCCTGTTCTTCCTGTCGGCGAGCTTGCTCCTCTTTGTCCTGCTGCAGCTGTTCCTGTAGGCGGCGGGCCTGTTCTTCCTGTCGGCGGGCCTGTTCTTCCTGTCGGCGGGCCTGCTCCTGCAGCATCGCCATTAGCGCAGAAAGATCCATGGCTGGTGATGCTGTAGGAACACCAGACGCTTGGGAGACTGGCTCTGTCGTTGGCTGATTACACCCAGGTGTCTGTCTAGAAGTTCCTTCAAACCGCCTCTGATCCACCTCCTGCTGGCGCTGACTCCTGGTACGGATACCTTCCGTATCCTCCTTCGGTAAAACTGGCATAATTTATCCCTTACTTTTGACACCAAATGTTACGAGCTGGGGTTCGGGATAAATTAATTTAAACCAATTTACCAAAACACACAAACTGTTTAATTAAATAAACACAAATATCGCAACTACAAGAAACGTCACTTGGAATCACTTGTTTCGCGTGTACTGTATCACTCGAATCGTATTCGCTCGCTTCCGAAATCGAACTGCTTGTCGGCCCAACAATCCGCTATTTATATCCCGAGCAGAACATTCTCGAACATTCGACACTGCCACAGCGTAGAAGCTTCTAGTAACTTCCATCGAACTGTTTAATGCCACTATTCGACAATAGATGGCAGTAGCGTCTACGTACAATTTCGTGTAGTACTTGCTACTCAATAACAGATGGCGTTAGCGTGTCATTTCCAGAAGTTTCCAACACTGCCCCGTCCTTAGATGGAATTAGCGTGATGTTTCTAGACTTTTCGATTTACGTCACACTGCCCCTTTCCGAGACGGAGTTAGCGTGATGTTTCTAGACTTTACGATCTACGTAACAATACCTACGCGCGAAATCTTAAATCTGAAAGTATACCCAATGTCAACTCGGCCAGTGACGTCACAAATGTTAGGTAAAGGTATGCTTTATTGAATTAATTCTATATTTGAAAACATACCCGACGGCAACACGATCTCTGACGTCATGAGCGTTGCACAGTGTTTTATGAAGACGATTTTTCGGACATTGCTATTTTATTTAAAAAACTGATAGTTTAATTATTTTAATGCAATATTTCGTATCCCCATTTCACTAGTATGTTTAGTTTATGAGATATAATTTTTTGAAAATCGTCTTTTTTTCAACCAGGTATTTAGAAAAAAAAAATCTTATCCCTGAAACTAAATATGATACGCAATTGTGACATAAGAAACATCGAAGGCGTTTTTATGCTGCATATTTTAGAGTACAAATAAATCTCGGAATTTCGTGAGATTCGGACTTATACGAGGTTTTCAGTTTTTAGTTTTTATTTTTTTTTCTCGGTAATTCGGTCGTATTTGGAAAAGTTATTTATACTAAAATTAGGCCCTTCATCCTCCCTACATACCACAAAATTAACACATCCTAATTGCGTGGAATCTAGAAACCACAACATTTTTAAGTTCGATCCGTATTCTACGTCGTTAGGGTTGTCACGCGATCATATTATATTAGTTATATTTGTATGTACCAAAGTTATCCACACAATCAGAAGAATCGCCAAACTTAACGGGCAGTGGGCAGGGCACATTTAAATTTTAATGTCATTTTTGATTTTCAGAACTACCTCTAATAGAACAATTTAGGGGTTTTTAAAGATCGTATGGAGGAATCTTATTTCTTAGGTTAATAAACTTAAAACTTAGCACAAATTAAAATCAAAATAATGATTGTCATTGCCGATTCTGTTGTACACCGAACTAAACTATCTCTAAAATTCCTTACTTTTGGCTATGAGAATTGTAACGCTATTCTGGAAGAAAAAATCTCTAAATTTAAAAATTATTTTGACACGACTAAAATCGAATTTGACAATCGCGACTCAACGTGGTATTATTTTTCTTTTGGCTTCGCAACGTGGTACTTGTGCGCTACGCAATGAATTTTTTGAGAGACGAAGGCGCGCGCTAGTAGGCAGCTTGGACGTGTTTTATATGAAAATTTTCACTTTTTGTTTGAAAAATATAAAAAAATATTACCCACGTGTTGAGATTTAAATGTGCAGGAGTTTTAAAGGGGGTCGAAATTTACATTATTTTTGTGATAGGACACGCCATTTTCGAGATATAAGCAAAAGAAAAGGAAAACAAAAAATACAGTAATGTCTTTGCCCGTGAAGGCGAGGCCTTAGTGTGAATTTTAGTTCATGATCACTAGTCTTATTCCAGACTTTTTAAATCGCGATTAAAAATAGTCAGATTTAGTTAAAATAAATTATTAAGTCAAAATTTTTGGTGAAAACCGGCAAACTCAGAATAGCAAAATTGTTATTTTCACTAAACTAATAATTCAGTGCAATCTTAGTGCTATCAAACTAAAATGTAGTTGTGTCATTGTGGCAACTTGTGTCATTTTTAGTCTATTTCAGAATAAAAAATCGTTGTTTGACAGGGATAAACCAAATTTAAGTGATTTTTAGTTTAGTTTAGAGAAATTTGTGACAATAGAATTGGCCCGTTATTCGTTTGTCAAAACTACCGTCAAAATTCAGTTTTGAAGGGTGTTAAAGTTTTTATGAAAATATGTGCGAACGAAGTTGCTGGCCAAGTGTAGTTTCAGTATAAATAACTTATCCCAATACTACGGAATTATCGAGAACAAAATAAATAAAAAACTAAAAACCGTTTATAAGTCTGGATATAACAAAGTTCCTAGGATTAATAGTCGAAATTTTAATAACCAATACGTACCATTAAATAAAAATTGAGTCATCAAAATTCAGATTAGAAAGTGACAACCCTAGCAAAAACAGTTAATTTGGAATAACTTCTAGATTCCACGCAATTAGGATGTGTTATTTTTGTGGTATGTAGGGAAGATGGAGGGCAAAATTTTAGTATAAATAACTTTTCCAAATACGGTGGAATTACCGAGAAAAAAAAAAACGAAAAACAAAAATCTCGTATAAGTCCGAATCTAATGAAGTTCCGAGATTTATTTGTACTCTAAAATATGCAGCATAAAAAACGCCATCGATGTTTCTAAGATCACAATTGCGTATAATATTTAGTTTCAGAGATATGATATTTTTTCTAAATACCCGGTTGAAAAAAAGACGATTTTCAAAAAAATATTTCTCAAAAACTAAACATACTAGTGAAATGGGGATACGAAATATTGCATTTAAATAACTTAAACTATCAGCTTTTTATATAAAAAAGCAATGTCCGAAAAATGGTCTTCATAAAACACTGTGCGTTGTGTGAAGGTATAGATTCCATATGCGCGGTCCCGGCTTTGATTTGTGGATCTTTGACAGTCGTTACGGGTCGTTAGAAGCCCGAAAGTCCGACAACCAGTCTTAGCAAGGGATATTGCATTACCCAGTGACTGAGTTTCGGAAGTCACATAATGGTACCGATTCCCTTGTTCACAAACTAAACTAAATTTAAGTTCAAAGGACAGAAGATAAATTTTAGTTTGGTCCTGTCAAATTAATCAGCGCTTGACGTAAATTGACGTAATTTTTGTAGGCAAGTTTTGAACCCAGATTATGCGACCAGGTGTTATAACGCCGCCAAAAAATATTTTAAAATACCCGCGTAAAAAAGTTATTATAACCAAAAAATCCCCATTTTTTTTACTGTCATTTAGTTGTTTGCTAAGTTTGGCTCGATACAGTACAGAATTCGTTTCGAATTTCTTGTTATTTTAGTATTTTTGCATAATTTAAAGTGTTTATATTTTGGAGAATGACTTCCGAAAGGTAAGGTTTTAAGATATAATTATTTATTTTTACGTACTATTTTTATTCGAATTTAAAACTAAGGACATTAAACAACAAAAATAGTAATTTTGATTCTAATGCTTAGTAATATTACGTGGTGTTTTTCGTGTTCGAATGTTACAGGCGTTATAACGCCTGGTCGCATAATCGGTGTCCAACTCATCTATTTCTTTATTTTTAGACTAAGACATGGAAAAACACTTAGACTTTATGAAATAATAGAGGAACTGGAACAATCCGATGATAACGATGGCACACCCTACTCTGTGGCTATTTTTCCACCCGAAAACGCTAATGCCGAAGTGACTGACGAAGACTCAGGCGACGAAGAAGTTGTAAACTTGCATAATCTACCAGGTATATAAACTCATTTTATTTTATGCATCTTGTTAATTTTGTTATTTATTTAAAAGTTAGGCATATTTATAATAATGTGAATTTGACTACGTTAGGTTCACAGCTGAGAGCTAATGCCAAGGTGGAGTTCCTCGGTGTTATTTCCTCGGAGTTGCTTCCTCGGTGCGTAATCTTTTAGCCAAATTTATCAGGGGAATGTTATCTTCTTCATCGGATGACTCATGGCAAACTGCAAGGCGCTTTTCACAGCAACTCAAGAGATTCGTCCAAATCAATCAACCGAACGTGATAAAGAATTATAATGCGAACATGGGCGATGGAAGTGGATCGAGTTGACCAAAATATTGGATTGCATCGAACATCCGTAAGAGGGAAAAAATGGTATTTCCCTCTGATTGCTCACTCCCTAGATATGGCAACTCAAAAAGCGTGGCAATTATATCGATCTAATGGAGGTGACCTGGACCATCTTAATTTTCGAAGAGCTGTGGTAAGGAGCTTACTAGAAACTTTTAAGAGAATCGAAACCCGTGGACCGTGCTCAACTCCCAGGACCCACAGAGAAACATCTCGTTTTGACAGGATGATGAGGAAAGATGCCCAACTTATATGCAAAGTTTGTAAGAAGAAAACAAATTTCATTTGCCAGAAATGTGGGCTACATTTACATCCTAAATTCTGTTTTGCCGCCGTCCATAGTCCTGGTAATTAAAAAAATATTTTATATTACGCTTGAAATCCTGATATGCTCTTGGTCTTTACAGTAAATTAAAAAATATAAATCAATCATTTGTTTGTATTATTCTACATTACTCCTAACTACCTATAGTTTTCTTTATTACATATGATAGTACATTATGTACCATCATAATTATGTAATGTAAGAATGAATATAAAATAATGTTTTTTTTTTAAGGTTACTCGTGATAGTAGTAGATTATCCGACCAGGCGTTATAACGCCACCCATTTTCCGAGTTTTCCTTAGTTCTGGTAATTTTTTAAATATTTTTGCAGGACTTTAGGGGGGGTAAGTAGCAACATATAAAAAAAACACAAAGATCTGATATGTAAAAAAGTTTCAGGATAATCTGGGTTAATCACGTCTAAACTTGTATGGAGTAGTGACAGGCGCTGATTAATTTGACAGGACTAAACTAAAATTTATCTTCTGTCCTTTCCTTAATGAAATAGAAAGAAAAAGATACACTGAACTTAAATTTAGTTTAGTTTGTGAATAAGGGAATCGGCACCACTGCCACACAACACAACTGCCTATGAAATGAAATGGAATTTTTATTACAGAAATAAACATTTCATTTCATGTTTAGTTGCTCCATGTAAAATACTGGTACTCAGCTGCATCCGGTTAGACTGAAAGCCGACCTCAACATAGTTGGGAAAAAGGCTACGCAGATGACGAAAAAAAAAAAAACATCTTTATTTGCCAAATAATAAAACAACCTAGCACAAATTTCAATAAGTAGGTAGGTATCTCATAAGCAGTACAGGTAGGTAAAATTCTTGTCTGAGGTATCTGTAAGTAGCAAGTAGCATTCCAAGCGATGGATGCCAAGTAGCATTTCTAGTTGGGGTAGACATTCTCATTAAAAAATCCCAGCATGTTATTTTTTCATTTTTGCTCATAAATTTGCAAATTACTTAATTACTAGTGTTGAGTGAATGTATTGAAATAATATTTAACTTTTTTCTCAGCTTGATGCTCTACTTGTGAATTCTTTGAGAGCCGGAATGAGGACCTTGAAGAATATGCCTGACCAGTTCGCGAATACTGTTGATGGGGTCATGGATGGTAAGCAAAAATTCAGTTACACATTTTTGTATCATTGATAACGAGAATAAGTTTGAGGTATTTATAAACCACTAGCTTCTGCCAGCGATTTCGTCCGCGTTAAATTTCTTGTTCCCCCGACCCTTCCCGTCGCGTCGAATCGCCTACCCGTGCGATTTTCCCCGTTTTTGCAACATTTTTCATTATTGCTCCGCTCCTCTTGGTTGTAGCGTGATGTTATATCAGTATCAATTCGGACCAGTAGTTCTTGAGATTAGCTCGTTCAATCAAACAAACTCTTCAGCTTTATAATATTATATAGTATAGATTACTAAAATACGATGAAGGGAGTTTGTGGCTAAGTAATGACCGCCTCATGAGTTAACACGTTGAGTGCCAAACACAGATTGATGGTTAATCCGATATGGCCACAGATTTAGAGCGCATACAAAATTGTAAGTAGCAAGCACGCGATATCGCGGGATCGGCCATAATGCAAAGCAGACGAATCACGTGATATCGCGTGATCGGCACTCAACGTGTTAAGCTACACCTGCCGCGGTCAGGCCGTGATCGTCAGAAGTCTGACAGCTAGTCTTACCTAGGGGTATCGTATTACCCAGTAACTGGGTTGTAGAGGTGAGATAGGCAGTCGCTCCATGTAAAATACTGGAGCTCAGCTGCATCCGGTTAGATTCGAAGCCGACTCCCAACATAGTTGGAAAAGGCTAAGCAGATGATGACTAAAACACAGTGAAGGAAAATATTACGAATAAATCTGGACTTTTTTTTTATTCGTCAACGTCTTCTTTATTTAGCCTAAAAACCAGGAAAATTGTTCACCTTAAATTATGAATTTGCAGGTATTTCTAAAGTATTTCAAGGCAAAAACGATGAAAATTATTACGATGGAATTAAAAGTGGGAATTCCTCTGACGGACAAGAGGTAAGAAAATTAATTAAGGATCTTCGTGGTTGAAATTTGACAATGTTTATTAATTGAATATATTTAGAATGCATTAAATATCAAATATTAGCTTTCTGTACTCCTTCTCCATATAAAATTTAACTGTGCCAAATTTCATACTCCTCGATCCACGTAGTTTTCATAAAGAGGGGTACAAAGTTTTTGCTTCACGTTATATTACATTTTCTAACATGTTTATTTACTAATTCGTATTCTGGTGTGCTTGACAGGAAAACGATGAAAGTGTGGCTCTAAAATTATTCGAAGAAGTATTAGGAATAAGAGGTTTATGGCTAAGAAGACGTCTGCTCGCCCCCATCAGGACATTGATTGCAGATAGAGTTAATAAGTACGTATTTTATTTTTCTTTGCCTTCTTTAGATTCTATTACCAAAAGAAGAAAAAACTCTGTTTTTTTCTATGTTTTAGGAGGGGCATATTATTGAGTATTAGGTAAAGTGTTGCATCGAGTATTGTCCACTATCATTCAGTGCATCGCCGTAATGATACTGCTATGTCACTGTATTTGAGTAAACTGGAACTTTACGTGATTGGCTTCTGATAGGTTATACATACTTTGAAAACAATCGGCAACATTTAAGGGGGTTTCAATTGGAATTTAAATAAGTGAAAAAATGGAAACAAATCGGTGTGTACCTTTATGGAAATGTCGAATCCTTTTTTCGAATTGAAAATTGGTTCCAAAGTAAAAGTTATTCATGTTGATGGAACAGCCCCTTAAAAATTTTGTCAATTGTTTTCAGTCACCTTTAAATAATATTTTCCTTCTAATTGTTTATATTTTTGCAGGAAGGTGCTAGAATTTGTATCGTCGCTAACTTCCCCTCGAAACGTCGTCCAATATTTGAAGACATTCAAGTAAGCATACGCACGTTTTAAACATAACTGTATGTCATTTTACCATAAGACCACGTTCTTTCGGGTGTAATAAAATTGCAGCGAGATATTTCCGCTCAACGGATTTTCGTCGCACTGCTTACCTTTGAGAGTTGAAAATTGAATACTGTGTATTTTCAACGAGCTGGTACTCACTCGCGCTGGACTCTGTTACATTCTCAATTCTCATTAAAATAAATAAAAAAAACATGTGTGCAATTCACATGGTAGAAGTGAAACCTTCAAAAATTTTGGTTTCAAGATAATGAGACGCATGTAAAATTTCGGTAATAGGATAATTGTAGGTTTTAGTAATGATCATAGCGATACAAAGTTTGATCATTATTTTACATTTTATTCGTATATATTACATAGATTTATTTAGACGGTAAACACGAGAAGAGGGGTTACGAAACAGAGCACAAAGAGAACGACTAACATAAGAAACACTGTATAATCAATCAATCAATCAATCAATCCTTTATTTCAGGCTACTAAGGCCCATAAAAACAATACATAAATAATATAAAATCAATAACTATAAACTAATACATATTCTATAAAACTAAACTAAAACTGTCTCTAAACACGTAATGAAGACGGCGTCGTGTTCCGCTGCGTGGTGTCGCGTAACCGTCCTCGGAAGCGACGAAACATGACACCTTTAGGCCAAAAGCCCTCTCTTAAGTAGGTCTGTAGATGGTCGGTTGGAACTCGTACCACGAACGACTTAAAGTTGATGTTGTGGCGCGATTCCAACCTTTCGACCCTCAGAGTCCAGTTGGTCTTCACTTTCAAAAACTGCACTACTTCCTCAATCGTCGTGGAGTAGTGCAGACGTGAAATATACAGCTGCGTCGTAGGCACAGCAGGGCGCAGCAGCATGTTGGGTACACTCGGAGCTGTTCCACACTGGTTTCGTGAACAGGGCTTCTTCTTCTTCCTTTCCACTTTCGTGAAACCCTCTTCATCAACTTGGCCCGTTCTCGGCAAGGAGCTACGGACCGCAGCCAGGGCAGGTTGGGCACCCTTCTAAATCTTATGAATTTATGTGTCTGTCTCTTTTTCGTTTCACAGAGTTTCAAATCATAACGGTGCTAAAAATGATTTCATTTCAATAATAAGTTTATTGTACAAAGAAAAACACATAACGTTACACATACACTAAACATTGTACAAGCAGAGCTCCAAAACGAGGTTGAACAGTTGGCTCCTAAACTAAGTAAAAGATACTTGTATCTCAAGAGCCAAAGTTCCTCATAAACATTGATTATTAAATTAAACGCAATCAAGTTAAAGTGGCTCTGTAGTTAAATGTAACAGTATTGAGCAAGGATTTCATGAGGTGGTCATTATAATATTTCTGTTCAACACCGACATTTGAAAACCGAGTGCGTTTTTTTTGTGTGTTGGTAATCATCGAATGACGTCTCTCGCCCTTGGGTAGAGTGGAGCGGTGTGTCAGAATTTTACTGACTAAAACCCACCCGTGTGCCTTCATTTGCCCACGTGCCAGGGTCACGGTATCTCTTTCGAACAAATCTTGCTATTCCCCCATCTTGCCCAGTGCTTGAAATAATCTCGCCGCAAATTTTATTACGTCCGAGTGATCGATATTTTTCATATGTTTGTTGTGTGTACGATATTGTTGACAGTTTTTGAGTGTGCCTAATAAAAAATGAATGTTTTAGACAATGGTTGACCAGTCGAAACGGTTCAAGTTACGGTAACAGAGACGCCGCAACCAAAGCACGAACGAGAGTTGCCGCTAAAGTTGCCTTGCTTTCCGCTTGTTCAGGTAAATGTAAATGCTACTGTATTGCGCTTTTACTTCATGTGAGCAGTTTGCCGGCTTTTCCCAGATAGAAACACGACTGGAGTTTACTCAGTACGAACGATTATAAAATATATAGAGTAGTGAACACAATATAACGCAACGTAACGGAAAAGTTTTTACTGGCTTATAGGTATATGAAAATTGATTCATAAGGAGTAAACTCCACAACAATAAAAAATTGCTTAAGTAATGCAGTAAGCAGGTTCACAGCTGAACACAAAGTTCAGACGCCATGAGTTGCTTAAAATATCTCTACTGCTATTGTTAATAGGTGTCTGATTGCAAAAAAAAAAAAACGATTTTTCGAGCATGATTCATCATTGAACTGTACTGGGGAATAAAACTGATTTGTGTTACACTTCTGTATGGGTATTTGGATTACAGGGTTTTTAGGAATTGCACACTTGTTTTGAGTACATGCTAAATTGGATGGGCTCACTGATTAACTAATCTTGGTGTCGAAGCATCTACACATCAGTAGAGCGTGTAAACGAGTATTCTTTTCATAACATAACACCATGCCTCGTTTCCCCAAAGGGTTGAGTAGAAGTAAACTAACATTAAACCCACATAACGCCAGTTACATATGTTTAAGTTTCATGGAATTGGAGACAACCCTATTGCCATCCAACAGGGCACATATCCAGACACTGGGCTGTTACTGAAAAAATCCATATGGATAAGCCCAATAATACCAACGTCTTTTTTAAAACTTCACATTAATAAAAATGAAAGTAAACCATATTTTCTTTATTCACAGACGATTTGCGACACATAGTAGGGTCGGACACTGCTAGAAGAGGCTTGCTGACTGTATTTGACCTGTTCCAAAACCAGGAGATAAATAGGCGACTTATATTTGTGTTGCTTGAAAGTAAGTTCATAAATAACTATTGGAAAAATTATATGAAGAAGGATTTTTATTGAGTATCCCTGAAAAAAGCTATGTTGTGAATAACGTCAGTTTTCATCACACGTACGTTTTTATGTATAAGCTTGTCATTTATGGCAACTTCTCGTGTCGCTACAAGAGATCATACACGATTTTTGGATACTGACCATATGATGTGAAATATTGAATGAATGATCTCTCTATGCCTATACCTATCCGATACATCGAGAGTTTGAGCTGAAGTTCTTCTTCTTCCCAGCTAAAGCACTAGGAACTGGTGAAAAGCGGGCGTTTTGGGACTAACTTATGTAACTCTGACGTTCAAAGTGCTGACTCTCCGCCTAGTTTGAATAAATAACTTTTGATTATGATTTTGATTCGGAAAACTGGGGTCAATTATTAATTTCTCTGTATTTTTTACAGCAATGTTAACGAATTTGTTCCCCGAGAACAATATACCAGAGTTATTCAAGAAGATGTACTCACATTCACCGCGTGTGCCTCCGCCCAAGAAATCTGTTAACGTATAGTTGTCACAAAAAGTGTATTTTATATTTATTTTTTAAATATCGATATCGATTATTTGTATTAAGTCATGAATGAGACATCGTTATGCTGTCTGTGATTCGTTTGGTTCCAAAGCCTGGTGCTTTGCTGGTTTGATTTTTCAATTGTATTGTGAGTTTTATGACACTGGAATAAGTTTCAAAATTGTTTGCATTCGCTTAATCTTGAAATGCAACCACAATACGTGATATTACTTATAGTTTTTTTTTTGCGTCTACTCAACTTGCTAAATAATACCGTCTTTATTAAGAAAATGTCCATTTAGATACGAACGAATAATTATTTTATTCAAAATATTAGATTGGCTTGTTTGTTTTAAATAGGGACAAGCGATAGTGGCGCAATCTAATGAAATTATATTTTTTTATAAAAAATACGGCTGCTTATTAAAATTGTGAAAATTAGCGCAGTGCCAAATACATTAGTCATTTCTTTATTGGCGATGTTAATACGAAATTGTGATATGTAAAAAAGTACCTAAATTGAAATTCTAAATATTAGATTTCCTTCTTTATTAGTTAATCAATTACTAAAATATTAGTGAAATATACAATGAATTAGTTAATTTTATCGATTTTTTGTCGTGGAATGAAATAAAATGTGGAAATGGCGATTTTTGTTATTTTGTTGGTTGCATAGAATCGAATTAAAAGATTTGGTAATGTTTCTGATTACACGCTTAATAGCGATGAAGAAATCGTCAATATTATGAAATATAGAGTTGTGTTTCCAAAGCGATTGGGAAAAAATTAAATTATTCTTCTAATTTAGATCTGAAGGAAAATGTGCAGTTATAACAAAACATAAGTTTATTAATTGACGTTCATAGTTGAATTTATTTATATTGTCACGTTAATTCTAGCAAATATTAGGCTAGGCTTCAATTTCGAGTGCCTCAGACTATTTACATTTTTTAAAGTGTTGCTTGTATGAGCCATATTATTATTGTTATATATTTGACGCGCAATATCTCTAAAAAACATTATTTTACAAGGAATTAAAAGCAATATGTAGCAATAATTAAACAAATACATATCATAGTTTCACAATAATATTATACTATAGTTACATACATTCCATCGATTCAGATTATATTTTATTGTAATTAAGTACCTAAGTATTTATTTGGTTATTAATAAAGCCTTTTTATTAATAATTTTTTTTATTCAATCTTTACCCGGTTCATTGTGTCATTATTTTTTTACTGTCACCTAAAGTTGTGCCTCTTTTCACTGAACAATTTAAACCGATCATTAAAAATAAACTTTTGAGAACGAGAAATATAACGATAAGGTCTCGGGAAGTAAATAATTGTACTCTATTAATACGCCGGATATTTTATTGTTTTCCTCTGCAACTAAGACCGTCAAATGTTTCTAAAGAACCATTATCTAAGTTTTCAACGCGTTCATACTAACGCTTAACTTTCATTCCCCTTAAAAGATAAAGGTGACACGAAATTATTCAAAACCAATAATGATGCAACATGAATTGAACGCACATTACTATGCAGTGAAAGACTGCCAAATGCCTGGTAAACGTTGCGACCACTTCTCTCTAAGGGTTGGGAGCCCGCCAGCGGAGCCCCGGTGCCAACTCGCTCCCGTAAATGTGCCCATATTCGGACCGGACTAATTACCTACAATAAATTCTTCGATACTTCTCCAATCTGCTTAAAATGTTTGACCTAATTAGGTTTTCGGAGATATCGTGAAAGAGGTTTTTTTTAAGTGCAACATAGGTCTTATTTGATGGAATAGACCATTTCAACAGTAACCATTTGAAAATATTACGTCGCAGTTGCTCATTCTGATTTGGCTTGGACTACTTACCATGTCTAAGTTCAGGGTGCTTACTCTTGATTTTAATTCCGATCGATTGACATTGGAATTATGACGTTTCATATTCTTGAGTTCGACGCTAGCGCCAAAATGTATTTAAATTGGGTCAAAATGTATTTAAATCTCCATTTTGGAGAACTAAGTGGAATCGAGATAGGGCGTTGTTGTTGTTCTAATGTTGACACAATTGTTTTCAAGAGTACCGAATCACGTGTATGCAAAATTAACATTGGAATCGTATTGGCTTTAGATTGGAATTAAAATTAGGTTGAAGAGTAAGCCCCAGTTCAAGCTAAACTTACAAGTCAGGTATATTCAATCTTAAATTTACTCACCATCCATCCAGTCACGCAAAACAAAGTTCTAAAATCTAAATAACACTAAAACATTCCACAACGGTCTCCATACATTTCAATTACGGACATTAGCGTCGAATCGTAATTTATAACAGGGAGTGCCACAGTTTGAGCACGTTTGCTGACGATGGGTTCCGTCTGCGGGTCCCGTCACCCATTGTCGTGTGTCCGGGTGTTCGGACAGACCCGGACATGTCAGCTGCTTGATGAATTGATGGCAGATAAAAAACCTCAAGGACTACCTAAACTCTAGACATTGATCTACAAGCGTTGGATGGCTCGGTATAATATAATTTTGTTGAAGGTGACACAATGGTGATTTCTGATGTTTGTATGGTGATATCTTCTTTGTATCTTGCCTGTCCCTAAAGGTTAATTTTAGAGTTCTGCTTGTGAAAACTGAGGCGCCATCATTTTACCTCCTGATTGCATAGGGAAAATACGTGGTCTATAATAGGGGTGAATACGGATGCAGGGATGAATCAGAGCGAAACTAAAAAAAAATAATAGTTGAAATAATATAGTTTGTTGCAAACATCGGCAGTGAGGTAATCGTTAATCAGAAACACAGTAATCAAACTGGAGTCCTTTTTGGCAACAAACTATTTATTTCAATGTTAATAATCCTTAGTTACATCCGCCTGCATCCCTATTCACCCCGTTTGGCGATACCATTTTTTTGATAATGTACTACTAATATGGTCACGCTTAAATCCTGGAACGAAATGTTCCTAAATTAAAACAAATTATCACATGATTGCTCATCATTTCCTGCCTTTTCCAAAGACTGTATTGTAATAATTTCCCTACCTCACATTTATCCTAACCTGCTGCAAAATGTTCGTCTGATTCTAAAAATTCTCTACCTCAAAAGGTAAACAATTTCATGGGTAGTGGTTCAATTTAATTGGGGGATTATCTTTTTTTCGCTTTGGTAGGGACGGACCGTTGTCAAGGGCTTCAGTGACAGACGACAAATGATGCATCGCCGATTGTTTAATGTTTACCAGTTAAGTTCTAGGCAGGTGATAACTACCGATTAAAATATCTGGGCCTTTAACCTCTAGGGAATAGGGGTGTACCCCTTTAAAAGTGACTATACCTGTCGAGGAAGTTGTGTTGCGAAGTCTTGCTACAGTATTTTTTTTGTTGGGTTTTCATTTTCACCATCGTGATTATTTACTTACTTCTATTCCTAGAAACTACAGTTACGGCTTACTTACACCTGGCGTAAAGTGTTACGAAGTATTGTTAGATACAGATATTGTATTTTTTCTTCGATACTCTTTTATTATTTCTACAATCATGATTTACTTCCTCTATGCCGAGGACGTAGGGTTACCACATATTTACACCTGCCGGTAAAGTTTTTTTTTTAATAAGCCTGTGTTGTCCCACTGAAGGTTAAAGGCCCCCCTTTTTAGGGTTCCGTTGCCAAATGGCAAAAAACGGAACCCTTATAGATTCGTCATGTCTGTCTGTCTGTCTGTCTGTCTGTCTGTCTGTCCGTCCGTATGTCACAGCCATTTTATTCCGAAACTATAAGAGCTATGCTGTTGAAACTTGGTAAGTAGGTGTATTCTGTGAACCGCATTAAGATTTTCACACTAAAATAGAAAAAAAAACAATAAATTTTGGGGTTCCCCATACATAGAACTGAAACTCAAAAATGTTTTTTTTCATCAAACCCATACGTGTGGGGTATCTATAAATAGGTCTTCAAAAATGGTAATGAGGTTTCTATTATCATTTTTTTCTAAACTGAATAGTTTGCGCGAGAGACACTTCCAAAGTGGTAAAATGTGTGTCCCCCCCCCGTAACTTCTAAAATAAGAGAATGACAAAACTAAAAAAAATATATGATGTACATTACCATGTAAACTACCAACGAAAATTGGTTTGAACGAGATCGAGTGAGTAGTTTTTTTTTAAAACGTCATAAATCGTAAACCGCAATTTACCTTACATTCAATCAACTGAAATATAAAAATTAAAAAATATATATATTTTTAAACCGAAAATACCTACAGGTTTGTACGGAACCCTCGGTGCGCGAGTCCGACTCGCACTTGGCCGGTTTTTTCCATTTGTCTCGGTTTATTGCGATTTTGTACAATCATGATTACTTACGATTACTTTTTCTATTCCCTGGTAGGGTAACGGCTTACTTATTCCTGCCGATAAAGTTATGTTGCTAGGTCTTGGTAAGTATAGGTATTGGTGCCGATTCTGTTGTACACGAACTAAACTAACTAAACTATCTCTAAAATTCCTTACTTTTGGCTATGAGAATTGTAACGCTATTCTGCAAGGATAAATCTCTAAATTTAAAAAATATTTTGACACGACTAAAATCGAATTTGACAATCGCGACTCAGCGTGGTATTTTTTAGGGTTCCGTTGCCAAATGGCAAAAAACGGAACCCTTATAGATTCGTCATGTCTGTCGGTCTGTCCGTCTGTCTGTCTGTCTGTCTGTCTGTCCGCCTGTATGTCACAGCCACTTTTCTCCGAAACTATAAGAGCTATGCTGTTGAAACTTGGTAAGTAGATGTATTCTGTGAACCGCATTAAGATTTTTACACTAAAATAGAAAAAGAACAATAAATTTTGGGGTTCCCCATACTTAGAACTGAAACTCAATTTTTTTTTTTTCATCAAACCCATTCTTGTGGGGTATCTATGAATAGGTCTTCAAAAATGGTATTGAGGTTTCTAATATCATTTTTTTCTAAACTAAATAGTTTGCGCGAGAGACACTTCCAAAGTGGTAAAATGTGTGTCCCCCCCCCCCCGTAACTTCTAAAATAAGAGAATGATAAATCTGAAAAAAATATATGATGTACATAACTATATAAACTTCCAACGAAAATTGGTTTGAACGAGATCCAGTAAGTAGTTTTTTTTTAATACGTCATAAACCGTAAACCGCAATTTACCAATTCAATCAACTCAAATATAAAAATTAAAATAATTTCATAAACATAAACCTTATGCATAAACCGAGGATACCTACAGGTTTGTACGGAACCCTCGGTGCGCGAGTCCGACTCGCACTTGTCCGGTTTTTTTCTTTTGGTTTCGCAACGTTGTACTTGTATGTGCATTGCGTAGAATGATTTTTTTGAGAGACGAAGGCGCGTGCTGGGGCGGCAGCCTCAACGTGTTTTATATGGAATTTTTCACTTTTGTTTGAAAAATATAAAAAAAATATTACCCACGTGTTGAGATTTAAATGTGCCGGAAGATACTAAGGGGGCCGAAAATTTCATTATTTTTGCGATAGGACACGCCATTTTCAAGATATAAGCAAAAAGAAAATAAAAAATACAGAACTGTTTTTGCACGTGAAGGCGAGGCGTTGTTGAGAATTTTAGTTCATGACAACTAGTTTTATTCCACACCTTTTTAATCGCGATTAAAAATAGTCAGATTTAGTTAAAATAAATTATTATAGTCAAAATTTTTGGTGAAAACCGGCAAACTCAGAATAGCAAAATTGACATTTTCACTAAACTAATAACTCACTGCAATCTTAGTGCTGTCAAACTAAAATATATTTGAGTTGTGTCACTTTAGTCTATTTCAGAATAGGAAATCGTCGTTTGACAGGATTAAACCAAATTTTAGTGATTTTTAGTTTAGAGAATTTTGTGACAACAGAATCGGCACCATTGTAGTTTTTTCTTAGATGCTCTTTTTTGTTTTCCAAAATCTTGATTACTTAAGATTACTTATTCTATTCTGCGGTATCGTTTACTTACACCAGCCGATAACGTTGTGTTGTCCACAATCAGCTCAAGTAATATCCAAAGGTTGATGCATCGGGCTACGGGGTAAGATATCTATGTTGCTTTAGTTTTACTGTTGTCCACCTAGGATTATGAAATCAAATAAATTCTCTGGTTTTTCCCGAGTAGCACAACAAAAAACATTATTTCGGCTAATGAGTTCCCGAAATGAATTGAAACTGTAAATTTTTATTTGATACCGTTGATTGATACCAAATGCAACTGAATCGATGTACAATATTGCTAAAATTACAATTGATCGTTTTACGTTTGCAACAAACATGTTGATAGCTAATTTAATTTTTATTTAGGAAGGTAGGTCTGTAACATTTTATTTCTGAACAAAGCCTCTTTGATAATAAGCGCTCAAAAGCTGAATAACGATCTGGCAACGTACCTACCCTCCCATTATAAAATCGAGTCTCATTATTTTCACTTTGACATCACTTTAAATCACGTGAAACACGCAGTTATGTACTCGTTCAACGGAAGCGTTTATAAACAAAGGCGCTCACTGTTTTAAAAGGCAAAATTGTTTCCGCTATTACACTGGCCTTCCCAAAGTCCCCGCGCCAATAAATGTAGGTGGGTATTTAGCAGACTATTTACTGTGCGACACTCCGCTCGCCGACTCCACTAATACTCTTAATTATTTTTGCTAGTGTAAGCTGTTTTTCTGACGGGGAAATGCAATTGCAACATTTTGCATCCCGCCGCCCCCCGCGCCGCGCCGCCTCGCCTCGCCCCTCTCATTACGTACTCTGCAAGCGTCCGCTACGGCTGAGATCGCAGAATAATTAGACTCTAAATCAAGAGTAGCAAAGCGGTCAACCGCTTGAATGTGGTATGAATAGTCAATCGTCATTAAATTGTTCAGCTTTGGTAGTCTAATGCGTTCGGGCAATAGTCTACTCTCGTCCACTTTCATCTTAAATGTGAGAGTTATTGCTCTCGAAAAGACGAAATCTTTCGGCTGCGTAAAATATTGTGTTTTTTTTTGTGAGATTCCTGATAAGTGCTGAGGCGACTTTATCTGCGAGAGCCTAAAGCATAAATATCCTTTTCTTTTCAAGAAAATTGTATCTAATTTGCGAAGGGATTTTGTTTTTTGGGTGATATAGAGGCGATCACAGAGCGGCACGTGTGAGCTGAAGCACAATGGCCGTGTTCCAGTAGAGAGGCGAACAAAATTAAATTAATAACACGGCCTCAGTGAAGTTCGCTTCAAATTTAAGCAGTGCAAGATTTAAACGACAGCTCACATTTCGTAGGTACGTAATTATGCCGTGGCTCGCCCCCGCCCGCTCTCGGGCGCAATGTGCCAAATCGCTTACTCGCGGCTCCGCACCACTAACATTTGTTTCATACACTTTATGGCTGGATATTGCGAATAAATTAAAAGAGATTTTAACAGGATGTAGTGACGCGCGACGCCCCACTTTATTCAAAATCTCTTTTTAAATTTATTCACATGGTAAACAGTTTTTAGAGGCGTCAAACGTCGAACAGTTTTTATTGCGTCAAATGACGTTGTAAATTACTATTTAACCGATGACTCTACTGAGTATGATGATGCATGATGAGTTGGAACTCATAATAATACTCTACACTAATATAAAGGAGAAAGATTTGATAGTTTGTTAAACTGTTTGTAATGGATAAACTCAAAAACTACTTAACCGACTAAAAAAATATTTCACCTATGGAAAATCACATACTATTTCGGAGTATCTAACATGAGCTTATAAATGTCACCCATAGTCATTTACACCTGCGCATATCTATTAGCCACTCTACAAGTATATGCAATTTCTACATCAAAACTATCGAACAAAAATTACTCAACATTTTTCATTCGACATTTAGATTCGAGTTCGCCTGATAGTGGTATCTCTATCCTGAGTCAGCGGTGTTCGCCGCGCTCCGTTGCACCCCGCTTCCTGTCACCTTTGCTACAGACTTTCAGTTGATTTCATCGTTGTACGTTGTACGCAAATGTCATAGGAAATTGTGATATACTTATTATTTGCCAAGATAACTACGGTTTGAATTTAGACTTGAAATTATTGCAGTATAATTTATGGCGATTAAAAAAAGGATACTCCGAGCACGACGATCGCATATTCGCAAGACAATCGTTTTCTATAAGACGTGGTGGAGATTTGCCGAAAAATTTTCAACTTATCTACCAGCATATAATGAAACACGAATTGATAATTAAATGCTGAGTACATCATCAGTTACAGGAAAACCAATAAATAAATCTAGGAATTTAAGGCCCGACATTAAAAGACCTAGAAATAACGATAACTTGGTACTTTCTGAACAGAACTGCATTAATGGCTCCACCTACCTACTGCTAAGTAACTACAGTAGCACGTGTCAATCGAAACTACATTTCCCGCAGCTTGCGAGGCTTGATCGATCCAAAAACAACATTACATAATCACAGTATGAAAGCAATTAGGTACAAAGCTGCATTACAACCCCTTTTACAACCCACCCCACAAGATACCTAATGTAATCCTACATCAAACAGTTAGGTACAGTCGGCAGTAAATAATCAAATCAGTTTGATTTATTAGTTTAAGCCCGGTATGCTTATTAAACTGCGCAATGGTATAGCGATTTGATTGTGTTCGTCTGTGGTGTCTAATCACTGTGTATGCATTGTTTAGTGAACGTTGTTTAACTTTTGGAAAGCGTATGGTGCATGTTTGAAGCTGTATTGCGGATTTGTAGTAATTTTCATGTGGAATTATTGGCGTAGAAACGTAATTATGAATAGACTAGTTAAGCCTAGAGTTCCAGGCTCGTGAAAAACTCTCAATGTTCCCTATTAAGTACCTAGTCTAAAGAGTGTTAGGGTAAACGACGGACAATCTTTACAGGAGTGCAACATCAAAAAAAAGTACATTTTTACTAAGGTACTGAAACTGAATTATGAAAAAACCGGCCAAGTGCGAGTCGGACTCGCGCACCGAGGGTTCCGTACAAACCTGTAGGTATTCACGGTTTAAGCATAAGGTTTATGTTTATGAAATGATTTTTTTTTTTTTTAAATAAAAAAGTGGCTGTGAAATACGGACGGACAGACAGACAGACATGACGAATCTATAAGGGTTCCGTTTTTGCCATTTGGCTACGGAACCCTAAAAAATATGGTGATCCCTACAAAGTGATTGAATTGGAGGGATCACCATGTAGGTGTAGTTAGATATTGAACTGCCTAAACCATAAAAATATATGGAAAAGTTAATATTTGAAACGGAGTTCTTTAACGCAGCTTGCGGTAGTAGTAAATTTGTAGAAATCGTCGCCTACAGAAAAAGCGTTATGACTCCATCTATGCGACTTTTTATTATACGAACTGATAGACAACGCAAGAGTTAGCAGAACTGAGGCGCGGTGCGGGGCCACGTTCTGTGTGTGTATTAGTATGTGTAAAGGCATACGAGCTAGTTAGAACAGAGCTCTCGGTGTGGTCGCGCGCTTACATCGTACCTACCCATTGTACTCTAATATTAAATAAAATATTATGTATAAAGTTATGTGTTATCTTTTAGTCTTTATATATGTTACCGGCCAAACCCGATTTCAGGACGAACTAGTTTTGCCTAGGCTAAACTAGTTCTTCCTATACGCGATAGGATTAACTAGTATAGCCTAGTCCAAACTAATTTGTCCTAAGCCCGATAGGATAAACTAGTTTAGGCTAGTCCAAACTAATTTTTCCTAAGCCCGATAAGATAGATCAGTTTAGGCTAGGCCAAACTAGTTGATCCTGATATAAATACGCACACTCTAGGATAAACTGGTATGGCCCAGTCTAAACATTATATTAAATTTAGAAAGTGAAAATAAATCGATAAACTGAATAAAATACTTCGTAATTGGAAAAATAATCATTTTTATTAAAACCACAATGATTCGTCGTTAAAAGTTATGGATAATTGGTAAAACAAATAATCACACTATAACAAATAATAAGTGTTTTTTAGTAAAAACAATAATCATATCTCAATTATTAAGATTGTTTTGCCAAGGTTTTGTGAGATGCAGCTGCAACAAAAACTGTTCCATAAACAGATGCCAGTGCAAGAAGGCAATGACACTGCAATTCTAAGTGCCACCAAAGCAAACCATGTAAAAATACATAACAATTTTTTTTTAAGTTTTTTGCATTAAATATTAATAATAAAGTTTTTAAATACCTACATTAAAAAAAAACATTTTTTTTTTCAAATTCCCATTTGACAGTACTGTGGCTTCCGTTTTGTGATAAAAAAATCGGAATTGAATCATAATCATCATCATTACAGCAGAAAGACGTCCACTGCTGGACATAATCCTCCATCAATTTGGGGGGCTTTGCCATAATCGCCACGCTTGGCAGGCGGGTTGGCGATCGTAGTATGGTGGTAAAATGCATAGAGAACGCTGCTGCCCTTCAAAAAATCGGAGTAAGTCTAGTCACCGCTTACCACGTGAAGAAATGGGATGGAGCAATTTTTTACGTCCGGCACATCACGGAACTATTTATAGTATAAGTATAGATAAAATAAAATACAATAGTCTTTACTGGTTTTCCAAACTTGGTGAAAAAATAACAACTAAAAAAAGAGCTCTATCTCTTCATATAAACTTTGAACATTTATTACAGCTCTAATTAAAGTTTGAAATTAATACTTAAGATTTATCTATAAAAGATTTAGTTTTTATTAATGGACTTTTGGTGCAAAAGTATTAAAATGAATGTAATCCTTGAGAATTGCAAGAGGATTTTTAAAAACTTTGTAATCCGAAACGAAATTTTAATTGTATTGATTGGATAACTAGAGATGAACAGAAATATTTCAACGGTTAAGTTTGTTTGAATTTTTATACTAGCAGAATGAAAATACTAACGAATTTTGTGTGAGTATCTTATTGAGTTTCTTTTTAATATTCATTTTTTTTTTGTTCCTGTTGGTGTCGGACGAAAGACCATCCCATTTCATGCCGTGGGTGTCATAAGACGCGACTAAGGAACTGACGTGAGAATAGGCAGCAGCGTTCTCAATGCATTTTACTACCATACTGCGATCGCCAACTCGCCTGCCAAGCACAGCGTTTATGGCAAATCTCCCCAAATTGGGGGAGGCCTATGTCCAGCAGTGGACGTCGTCTTTCGGCAGAAATGATGATTCTATTTTATTTTCCAATCACCAATATGACGTTTATTTATCTTCTCGTTACGTATCTAAATTTTATTTATTTCATGGTTTACATATTTAAATTAATAAAAAAATATACAACCTAAATTAACTAAAACTATTTACAAATTAAAAAAATAGCGTCGAAAAGTCATCCGCATCGCTGTCGACTGGTAATGTACCCAAGAGACTGGCGGCATTACCACGTTGTATGGCAATGCCTCTGGCCAAGGTAAAAACCGGCTCTTGGGTCACGGGAAGTGTCCAGCCGTTTAGAAATATCCTTAAATAGGCTAAGAAAATAAATCCACACTTCCACACTATCCAAATCCACACTAATATTATAAATGCGAAAGTAACTCTGTCTGTCTGTCTGTCTGTCTCGCGTTCCTGCTAAAACTACTGAACCGATTTAAATGAAATTTGGTACACAGATAGTTTAGAGCCTGAGAAAGGACATACTTTTTATCCCGGTAGTATGTTCCCGCGGGATAATTTCCGACCTCCACGCGGGCGAAGCCGCTGGCAAAAGCTAGTATATAATATATTATAAACATACAACTTAACGTAACGCCTGTACCTATTGCCCAAGGTGTTAGGCATAGGTGTACCTCTAGTTCACGTACATTTCGCCAGTTATGTTTGATAACTGCCCCCCAAGCTTATTGCCATCAAATAGGCACAAATCCAGACCGCAGGTTGCTACTGAGAAATTCCAGATGGAAGCATTTTGTAACACTTTGCCTTACACAGAAATAGAAGACAAGTTCTTATGCTCAGCACAAGACCAACGGGGCAGTCAGTCAGTACATTCTAAAGATATATGTATATATACTAGCTGACCGTACAGACGTTGTCCTGTTTCTTAGAACTCGATAGAGGCGCCACCTACCGGGTCCAATAGTGAATCTAAACCATCCAGGGTGCCACCCAAACGCATACAAAAAAAATCATTCAAATCGGTCCAGCCGTTTAGGAGGAGTTCAGTGACATACACACGTACAGTAGAATTATATATATAAAGATATTTTATCTGTCTGTTACAGCACCACATGTAACCTCAGATTTAGTGCTTACATTGTTAGTCCAGCTTTTCTGGGACCAATAAAATTGTCCTGAATCAACTGGCCTGTCCGTCCGCAGTTGGGTCATTTATTGAACTTTTGCCAAAATAAATGTGTAAAACGTGTGATTCGATTGCCCTGTCTCACTTGAACCAAGGTTACTGGCTCAGGGCGTTTCGGAATAATATTAGTCTTTAGTAGTAAAGCTGTCTGCAACGGATGTCGGATGACTAATATTCTGACGCTGGAAGTGGGCGGTTCTGGCTCATGATTTCTTGTTTCAATATTTGTATGCAGAGTTGCTGTCTTTGACTGTTTGTGTAAGTTAAGTCTGAATGAAGTCTTTGATGAGGATTTGAGGGCAAGGTAGCTATTAGAATTTCTCTGAGTCTAATCTGAATCTGTTCACGTGTTTGTTTCGTTAATAAGGTGTTAATCTGTGGCTGTGTAATCTATTCATTAGTTTGACTTTGAACTATTCTGTTATATCAAGCTTTATGAACTTTAATTTCAATACTACGAATCTCTTCGTGGCAAAGATCAATTCATTACGTACACATACATAAAATAAATTCCTTTTCAAATTGTTACTTGTAAAATTAGTTCCTATAATTAGGTTTTAACTTCTACAGAATATCCGTATCTATGCGCTTTACTATCAAAATCTCATTTATCTTAACCATGAGTAGGAACTTGCTAGGCCTGGACAAATAAAAATAAAGTTATAAATAAGTTTTTCTTCTGAAATAAGACTGTTTCTCGGCGGTGAATCAAAGAGAAGCTTCTTTCCCACAATAAAGACTTTTACAATAAATTCTAGGTAGGTTCTGAACTAATTTTTCACCAATAAACACCCTCATCAATTAGTTTCATGCACCAGACCATTTGTATCCTAAATTCACACGATGATCCTCGTCTGGCAGTTTGTGGCCGCCGGCTACAACTCGTCAGTTAATTGTAATCAAGGAGAGCAGGCCAATTTGAGTGGCGTCCGCACTAATGTCTTGTTACTGCTGCGTCGCTCCGACTGGCCTAGGATCGGCTTCTATTAGTTTATTAGCTTCGTAATCGATTATATTGCGTTGCCTACGAAATGTGGGAGTCGTCTGTTTCCCATCTGCTTTGCTGGGTTGCGGAAAAAGGTTGAGCTCGTTCTACTCTCTGAAGTCCTTCCAAAGGTTGCTTTAAAAATATTTCAGTTTTACATTAAGAATATCCATTGTGTCACTCTTTGGACGTTTCCTAATTTTAATTTATATGGTTATAATAAAGCTGAAGAGTTTGTTTGAACGCGCTAAGCTAAAAATTCTATTGGCATTTTATGGTCTTTTCTTGGAGAAGGTTATCGGCTATTTAATATGACACTACAACTCTGAGAAGCCGAGCAAAAACAAAAAACCAGAAAGAACGCTATGCGAAAACGAAGTAACAGAGCGGAACAAATTTCACGCGGAAGAAGTCGTGGGCTAGTATGGTTATTAAATTAGGAACTTGTTAAATAATGCGTAGGTATTTTTTGTCAGTATCGACATACATAACGTATCAAGAATTGACAGTGTAAAAACAGAAGATCAGAAACTAGACCAAGTAAACTCTTGTTTGAATATCCAGGCTGCTGATACTGTATCCATTGGTAGCCATCCATGCTGCATAGGTTAGAGCATCGTTTGTTTGATCAATTTCAATTGAATCCTCTCTACATGAAAAGCCATCTGCAGACTATTGTCTTCAGCTAGTCGCAGAATGCATCAGAGCGTGTGTATAAGCGATAACCCTACTATAATAGGTATGTAGGGCACATAAACGCCATTGCACAATTTGGCTTCGGGCGATATTACACCTACTGTGAAGACGGCGTTTGATGAAATGATTACTATGATTAGGAGTAGGTTATATGCTACAGGTATTGGTTTATTTAGGCGAAATATATGCATATTTTAAGAAGCACAATATTTTATTTCGAAAACTTCAGAATATTCAAGGCCCATGGCATATACGATGGGGTAACAGTTATTTTGATTGAAATTTTAGGCTCGTTGTTCTAAGTATACAAATATATGCTATTTTTTATTTAGCTTTTAGTAGAGTACATTGATTTAGGTCACATGAAGCTTTCAAACACGACACCCGCCAAAGATGCAATCTTCTTACCGCATCATGGAGTACTGAGAGAACAATCAACAACAACAAAACTACGAGCTGTTTTTAATGCTTCCCAGAAGACCATGGGTGGATGTAGCCTAAATGACGTAATGGAAAAAGGTCCTAATCTGCAAAAGGACATCCAAGCATTGATATTACAATGGCGTGGCTATAAATACGTCTACACAGCGGACATTGAAAAGATGTACCGTACCATATGGTGTCATCCGGATCAACAACATCTACAGAAGATCCTATGGAGAAAGCAACCAAAAGACAATTTACAAGAATATCAACTGCAAACATTAACATATGGGACAAAAAGTGCTCCATGGCTAGCAATGCGAACACTCAAACAGCTTGCTATCGATGATGGCCACAAATACCCAAAGGCCGCTGAAATATTGCTAAATCAGTTCTACGTCGATGACCTAATCAGCGGCCACAACTCTACAAAACAAGCAAAGGAAATTCAAACATCGATCATAAAACTACTGAAGGGAGGCGGAATGAATCTGCGAAAATGGTCAAGCAACAATCCTGAGCTCCTACGACACTTAGACGAAGATCAAATATCGAAAAGTACATTTGATTTTAGAGGCGACGAATCAATGAAAACGTTGGGGTTGAGTTGGAATCCAAAAGATGACGTTTTCATATTCAACTGGTCCATAGACGACTACAACAACGAACCACTAACTAAAAGAAACCTGCTATCACAAATATCCAAACTATACGACCCCTTGGGTTGGCTGGCGCCTACAACTGTGTCAGCTAAACTACTATTCCAAAGGGTGTGGCTAACTAAAATAAACTGGGATGCTGAACTACCTACTGAGTTACAAGACGAATGGCGGCATCTAAACAAAGAACTACATCTAATTAAAAACATTAAAATAAACAGATGGATTGGCAGTACGCAGAAAAATATCCAACTACATGGATTTTGTGACGCAAGCGAAAAGGCATACGCTTGCGTCATATACAGCCGAGTAATCGACGAAAAGGGCGACCCAAGGATCACATTACTAGTATCAAAAACTAGGGTAGTGCCGATTACTCAAAAAACTTCATTGCCCAGACTTGAGCTATGCGGAGCACTACTACTCTCCCAACTCATGGAAAAAGTGAAGAAATCACTAACGGAGCATGAGATATCAGCTTATGGTTGGTGTGACTCCAAGGTGGTGCTAGCTTGGATTCAGGGAGACCTCTCAAGATGGGAAAGATACGTAGCTAACAGAGTGGGGAAAATAAAAGACGTAATTCCACCTCAACAATGGTGTTATGTACGATCGGAACTTAATCCAGCTGACTGCGCTAGAGGCTTGCTACCGAGCAAAGTAGTCAAGTTCAACTTATGGTGGAACGGACCTATGTTTCTGAAAAACTTTGCAGAAACAGAAACACCTCATAATGTGAATTGCCACTTTACTACAAGCGAAGCAAACAGGGTCGAACCCAATGACGTCAGTTCGAAAAACTACAACACTGAAAATATTGTTTACGAGTTGATGTAAACACACACAGATTCGGTAACACTAAAGGTTTATTAGAGTACCGATCACAACAAAGTAAAAGTGGGTTGGATGCTAATCCGCGGTGTTCGCGTAAGTATGTAATTCGTCAACTAACTTAAAATCATATTAAACATTGTTTTAAATACCAAAGAGAAAAGTAGGTTGCTGCGTTTGCAGCCTGACGGAATGTACGTAAACCGTACATGCTCCCGAGGGAAAAGGCGGGATGAGCATCCAGTACATAAAACGTTTTAAAGTAAAAATTCCAAAACGCAATAATAAAAAGTATAGACCGTATAAAAGTAGGTTAAGTAAGTAAAAATATAAAAGTAAGACATCCCAGAACGTCACAATAAAAAGTAAAGACAGTAAAGTAAACATTAGTAAGTAAGTAAAATTAAACATGTACACATAAAAACAATAAGCTTTACTGCTCCTCAAAGTGAAACAGTTGTTTCGGCCTCGCGTCGCTGTATAGTGGGTCCGGCGGTGTCGAATGGCGTATTTCTTGCATCTCGATTTCGACTTTGTTGTCGTTTCCTGTAGGTTGTCTTGTAGGTGGCCTTTTAGTTTTCTTATGCCATAGTCTCCTAATCCAAATGTAGACAGCAAACGAAGCAGCTCCTCCCAACAGCACAGAAGTCACAGAGTAGAGATATATGTCGTGACTCGATATATCTATCCCTTGTGGTAGTCTTTCCTGCTCTTTCTGCTGAATTATTTGCTTATCTATGTTTCTGATATTTATTGCAGATGTATCCAGTTCTGTCATATTCAGCTGTGCGTTTTTCCAACTTAGATCAAATAAATTGTTGATAGTCGTGTTAAGTGTAGGTACTTCAATATCCGCCTCCATGTGAAATTTGCTTCCTAAGTGGTTATAGGTGAATATTGTCGCATCTTTCTTTCTCTAATATAACTTGCGAATAGATATCCGCTCCCAGCCGTCAAATCATTAAAACACCACTTGAAGCGGGTTCTTGGGGATCAAAAACTGACCTGGGAAGAATTCACTACGTTACTAGCGAAAATAGAAGCCTGCCTAAACTCGAGGCCTCTATGTCAGCTAACAGAAGATCCGGCTCGAAGGACCATTAAATGTAAGTTCCCGTAGTAGTTGGTACCTTACACTTGTAGCTTTAAGTAAGAAGTGGTAAGTCAGTACTTGGAGTTAGGCGAGTTGATGTAAACACACACAGATTCGGTAACACTAAAGGTTTATTAGAGTACCGATCACAACAAAGTAAAAGTGGGTTGGATGCTAATCCGCGGTGTTCGCGTAAGTATGTAATTCGTCAACTAACTTAAAATCATATTAAACATTGTTTTAAATACCAAAGAGAAAAGTAGGTTGCTGCGTTTGCAGCCTGACGGAATGTACGTAAACCGTACAAGTAGAGTAGGCAAAATTAGTCTTTAATGTCCCCACTGTTGGGACACAAGCCTAATATCAGTGTGAGTCTTTTTCGGCATGGTTTAATTATATGTACCTTTATGTAGGTACCTACTTTACAAGAAAAAATATATAGAAATAAAATATAAAACCAAAATTAGTCCAATGATGACCGATTGTATTTTTGCTTAGTACCTTAGTTTTAGCCTTTATTGTTTAAGTCTTTATCAATTAGTCAGTGAAGATTGAAATAACAAGATTGCTGTGATTTTATGGAACAAGTACCAAGATAGGTGCTCAATTTAATTTTTAGAAACCTACCAACCTATTCCCCAACAAAACAAACAACAAAACACCGAATACTTTCCAACAGAAGCTATAAAATATTTCCACAAAAATATAGAAAACTTTATATGGAGTAAAAGACTTAGAGTTTAATAGAACAAACTCGTCTAAGTGTGTCCAAGCTGTCATAGTAGCGTGGATACTTGCGTGGATGGCACGCAGCCATTGCTTATCTCTCCAGAGTTACTAGCACTAAATAAAATAAGAACTTTATATTATAAACGTTTAGGTTTATTCTGATTTTAGAGCTGGAAATCTGGGAAATGTATCTGGGAGCGTAGATACAATCTGCTTTCGACTGCACCTAAATAAGTTGGCAAAGTTACTGTAAACTTATTTGAGACATTTTCTTCTGTAGTGTCATAGCTCTTCCCGTGGAAAAAAATGTAATGTATTAGCCAGACTGGGCTCGTATTTTATATTTATTAAAATCTCCATTACAACTATCATTATGCGATAGTGCAGGCTTAAAATTAATTTACTACGAAATAAATAAAAATAATATCTACTTTACTAAGTTCCAAAATATAAAAAACGCAATATTTAAAATATAAAAAATACAACAGTATCCTAATCTCATTTACACTATAACATAATTATGAAGTACTAGCTTCTGCCTGCGACTTCGTCCGCGTCAAATTTTTGCTCCCCTGACTCTTCCCGTCGCATCGATTTGCCTGCTAGTTTTCGTCCATTTTTCGTTGCTGCTCGCTCCTTTTGAGTTATAGTGAGTCAACCTTAAAAGATAGACATATGCTCTCCCGGACTTTTTTTTAGAACTTTTTAAAAGGAACAATTCCGTCATACATGATTTTTGCGTTACTTTAACCGTTTACGCAGCGCACGCAACGCAAAGTCTCAAAAGGAATAAATTTTCCCCGTTTTTGCAACATTTTTCATTACTGCTCCGCTCCTCTTAGTTGTAGCGTGATGTTATATAGCCTATAACCTTTCTCGATAAATAGGCTACCCAACACGAAAAGAATTTTTCAATTCGGACCAGTAGTTCCTGAGATTAGCGCGTTCAATCAAACAAACAAACAAACTCTTCAGCTTTATAATATATATAGTAAATATAGTAATATAGTATAGATTATTGCCATAATGATTCCAATACGAAAAGAAGATAGTATTATCGGTAGTTAACAGCCCCAAATCTCTCTCTTAAACTTAAATCATGATGACATTTAAACGTCAAAATATAGTTTAACACCAGCAAGATATTGGCAGAGCTGACTAGCTGTTATTTACAGAAGATGTAGCTACTACTTTTCAAGTATTGCACCTCGTGGAGGCTATTTCAATTTTTGATTGATTATCATTTATCTTGTTTTGTACAATCAATGATTAGAATCAATTTAGAAGAGCCTCGGTTCCTTTCTTGAAAGTCTTTAGAATTTGCATCTGAAAAAGGATTTTTAGTCCTTAAAACGTATTTTATTTATCTGTCTACACTAATAATAAAGCTGAAGAGTTTGTTTGTGTGTTTGTTTAAACACGCTTATTTTGGGGGCAGCCAGTCGGATTTACTAGTTTTTTTTTGCAATTGATAGCATAATTTATGAGGCCTCTCCAAAACATTATGCAATTTAAAAAATATGCTATTAGGCTATTTAACAACCCACTATGGCTCTTAGGAGCCGAGAAAATATAATAAAGTAAGGAAAAGCGTAAAGCGACAACGAAGTTACAGCGTGGGCTGGCGATGCGATGCGATGGGTCAAGAAATTTCACACGTCTACATCGCGGTCGAAGCTAGTTTTTAAAACACCCAAAGTAATGTTTAGTACGATTACGGATGAATAGCATCACTCTTTTTGCTCAGAAAATGTTACTAATTTCAGATAGTTTGTTATTTTCAGTGAAGTGTATTGCTGGATGCAGTTGGCAGAGTAAAACGTTCAAGTGCATATTTTATGGTGTCTGAAAATGAATTCCCATTCTTTTTTTAAAAGATTATTTATTTTGAAAAAGATGGGGACATAATTATAGTCCATCCGCATGGCTATCAACCGAAAAAGTGCCCAAAAGCTTGACAGCCAAGTTGTATGGCAATGCTGATTCTTTGGCCAAAAAATCAGCCCTCTACCGAATTTTCCAGCAACTTAGTATTATTATTTAACCATCAAACAAACTCAAAACCACTAAATCTTCGGTACGATTACATTCAAATCCTCAAGGTATTAGGTAAACCAAGTCAAGTAATGTGGCAGCACAATTTGATAATAGATTCGTGTGACGCCTATGACTATGATTAAAGCTCTGGGGATTTATCTCACGACACTAGCTACTGGATCTAGGCAGAATATTCCAAATTATATCTGCGATAGTAGGTCTACATGGACGCAATTGTATTATAGCATATGTTTATTGGATTCTGTTACATTTCAATGGAATTGGAATCCAAAATGTTTATAAAAATTTTCGTGAGACCTTCTTTGTCTTCTCAGTAACAAACTTTAGTTAACACGTTAACTGTCAGGGATAAAATCAGAAAAAGTCAAAAATATACTTAGTGTTATATTTGACTTTAAGTCGATTATTGATTAAAAAGTGTCGGACACATAGTCCGACATGGCAGTCTTGTTGTTGGCTCACTTAGTAATATGCTATCTCGGGCATGTTTTATCTCAATCACATTTGCTATAGGTACGGTGGCGGGGTTTGTGGCTAAGTATTAACAGCCGCACGGATTGATCGATCAGGTTAAGCTACGCTTGAAGCAGTTGGTCAGTGGATAAGTGACCATCTTTACATACCAAGGCTCCTCCAAGGTGCCTTGGAAAGCACGTTAAGCCGTTGGTCCCGGCTGTCATTCGTAGATCTTTGACAGTCATACGGGTCGTCAGAAACACGAAAGTCTGACAAGCAGTCTTACGAAGGGGTATCTATATATTACTTAATAATTGGGTTGTGTAGGTCAGATACGCAGTCACTCCATCTATACTATAATATTATAAAGCTGAAGAGTTTGTTTGTTTGTTTGAACGCGCTAATCTCAGGAACTACTGATCAGAATTGAAAAATTCTTCTTGTGTTGAGTAGCTTATTTATCGAGGAAGGTTATAGGCTATATAACATCACGCTACAATTAAGAGGAGCGGAGCAGTAATAAAAAATGTTGCAAAAACGGGTAAAATCGCACGGGTAGGCGATTCGACGCGACGGGAAGGGTCTGGGGAACTAGAAATTTAACGCGGACGAAGTCGCGGGCAGAAGCTAGTGTAAAATACTAGTATTCAGCTGTATCCGATTTGACTGGAAGCCGACCCCAACGCATTTGTGAAAAGGTAAGGCACATGATGATGTCCCTGTCTCTGTAGCGGTGCTTCGGACAGGCTTATGTCTAGGAGTGGACGTCATTCGGCTGAAATTATTATAATTTTGTCTCTTAGTACAATTTCATCTATTACATTATCACGCCATCAAAGTAACCCACGCAACTAAAGGAACAAGGAAGATAATTATGACCATCATATAGCATAGTAGGTAAATAAAAATAAAAAGAGGAGAATTGTTTCGTCCCGTTTGACTTGTTTAATCTGTGCGCCTAACGGAGCGTGCGTGTAACGGAGTGACAACTGTCACTTGTCAGTTTGATTTTGACACTTGGTGTTGATCTTTGAAATATGGACGGTCCTATTTGGCTTTGCGACCCGTGTTGTTAATTAATCTTCTTGAATCGGTCGTTTTGTGGACAATTTGTCGTGACCCAATTGTTTTGTGTGTAACCAACCCCTTTTGACGAAATAGAACGGGTTGATCTTTGGACTTTGACTGAAATAGTTTGATGTGATAGTGACTCATTTGGAAACCGCGTGCTGAGAAAATATCTAGCGTCTTGTAGCGGCCGTGTATCCTGGAATACTTACAGCTTCACTACACAATACAATATACACTCATTTACATACATAAATCCAGGTAGGCTCCAGAACCGGTTTTCCTCAACCAGGTGAGTCTTTTGAATATTTGTATTAATCAGCTCCGCGCACGGCGGACAGTTCGCAGCCACTCTTGCCCAGGGCCCACCATCACCATGCTTCCACTGCGCTATTTAAATCCTATGGTCGGGGCCTTGGCCTGGCGTCGAACAAGAATAAAAGAATGATGAATATAAATGTTGAGAGAACGGAAAGGGAGAGGAAGACCAAAGAAAAAGTGAATGGAATGGATTGTATGAGGAATGATATGAAAGTGAAGAGAGTGAAGGATAGCGTGATGGCTGTCAGGGGAGAATGGAAGAAGATAACGCGTTGCGCCGACCCCAAGCAGCATGAGACGAAGGCAGGAAGATGATGATGACATTGTATAGTAGGTAATTATGGAGGTTAGAGGTATAGAAAGCCGTCTCATATGGGGGTTGAAAAAGTGTCCAGATACAAGAAGTAAATAACAGTTCCAAAACCCGCTAAAATGGCGCTACCGTAGGTACTGGGTATGGTATTAATGTAGCAGTTGTTGACGAAGCGAAGTGTGCCGAGATAGTGACAGTCCACAATAAAAAATCTAACAACTAAACAAATTCATTAAAAAAATAATTAAACTGGACGGTCAGATTAAAGATTTCTTTAATGAATTTGTTTGCTTGTTAGAATTTTTTTTTGCTTTTATATATTTTATAGAATACTAACTGACCCAGCGAACTTCGTATCGCCTCAGATTCAATAAATGTTATAATAAACCTACCAATTTTGACAACCTGGTACGCGGTGGTGATCTTGTAAGCGTTTTCTAGCTGACACTCATATGTTTCGTTAGTTCCTACCCAGCTATGATAACCTGGTACTTCGAAGGCATAAAACGTTTTCTGGCTGACACTGCTGTTTGATAAGCTCATACCAAGTTTTGACCACCTGGTACTTCGAAGGCAACGTTTTTGTCATACCACGTTTTATAGTGACTTGTATTCTTTTTGACGTTTTATGTCACGTCACACTGGAACGCGGTCGAACGGGATAAAAAGTACTCTATGTCCGTCTTCTAAGCTACCTCCCCGCCAATTTTCAGCCAAATTAGTTCAGCCGTTCTTGAGTTATAAATAGTGTAACTAACACGACTTTCTTTTATATATTATAGACTAGCTGACCCAGCGAACTTCGTACCGCCTCAGAATCAATAAATGTTGTGTTAACTTATCAGATCCCACCAACACAAGGCAAAGAGCACCAAGTAAAGTACCATATACCCATGTTAGACCAAGTTTTGACAAACTGGTACTTTGAAGGCATAAAGCGTTTTCTAGCTACCACAAACCCATGATAGCTACCACACACCCATGATAGGTGAGCTCCTACCAAGTTATGCCAACCTAGTACTTCCAAGACATAAAGCGTTTTCTAGCTACGAGTACCACACACCCATGTTAGTTGAGCTCCTACCAAGTTATGCCAACCTGGTACTTCGAAGACATAAAGCGTTTTCTAGCTACCACACACCCATGTTAGTTGAGCTCCTACCAAGTTATGCCAACCTGGTACTTCGAAGATATAAAGCGTTTTCTAGCTACCACACACCCATGTTAGTTGAGCTCCTACCAAGTTATGCCAACCTGGTACTTCGAAGACATAAAGCGTTTTCTAGCTACGAGTACCACACACCCATGTTAGTTAAGCTCCTACCAAGTTATGCCAACCTGGTACTTCGAAGACATGTTAGGTGAGCTCCTACTAGGGCTTGCAATATCCGTTCATTTTTACTATCCGGATAATACGAATATTAATATTTTACTATCCGGAGTATCCGGATCACAGAACAAAGAATAAAGGAGAAGTGCCCCTACACTGGCTAAGCACGGGAACCAGTGTCGCCAAACTCACACATTTGCATATCAAATTGTCCATTACACACATAAAAAACAGTAATATGATTGGCTACAAATTACAAACGCAACTTTTACAAATCATCTTCTTATTGCTTTCGAAAATTACGCCTTATTGCAACGAGTGAAAGTTGTTATTATTTGACATGACACAAACAATAAAGTTGTTTTTCGTCTAAAAACTTTAAATAGACAAGTTTACAACGAGTTCAGCAACTCAACGCTAGATGGCGCTGTAACCAATTCATTCTATTCAGAACGCTAGCCCCTTTGAAATAGATGTCATATTCATATGCATTTGTAATCTCTTGTGGTGAGTACAAAAAAAAAGTTAGAGATGTAGACATATATCGATATATTAATATTGATGTTACGTAATTTATTCGGGTTAGCAATGTAGGAATTTGTTAACATCATAAAAATGCTTAATAACGGAAAAGATTGATTAACCCTCCGCCAACCGTGTGTTTTTTATTGCACACCGCCAACCGTCGCGGACAATATCGTCTAAACCGATAATTTAACCCATTTAAACGTAGGGAAAAAATCCAAAAAAAATCAGGGAAAATGTTCTAGGTTTCTTTTTCCTGTTCCCATAGTTTTTGACTTGAATACTTTGCCCCCCTGATGGAATAAAATTTCGTAATCGCTGCAAAAACCGTAATTTCGAAGGTTTCACTAAAAAATCGATATCTTGGATATACATTGGTTATAAGGAGTAATGTTTTGGGGATTTTTTCTTCATATAAGGGCCTTTCAAAAAATATTAGTTGGATCTTACATCGCTCAAAAAAGTATATTTATTTGAACACTCGAAAATGGTAAATTTTTAAAGGGAACATTTTTCAATAAAAATAGTTCCTAGAAGCTTCTACGCTACAAGTGAACTGTGGCACAGTGTCGAATGTTCGTGAATGTTCTGCTCGAGATATAAATAGCGGATTGTCGGGCCGACGAGCAGTTCCCTCCCTTGCATAAGCCACCCCGCGATGCTGCGCCTGTAGCTTTAAATTAGTCCCTAAATAATTTTAAATCAGATCCAGCCAGTCCCTTGCTGTCCCCCCCACCAATGATTGCCTAAGCCGAGTTTCGTACAGGGGTAACCCTTAGAGCTTTCGCTTTAGTTTTTAAGTATAATAAGCCCCGGCTGGAGGCCAAAAAGGTTACTTTTTAGAACTCGCAGGGCCACCATCCGTTTAAGTAGTAAGAACTGTTTTAGGTTAACTACGAGATGTCCTACAAAAAAAAAAACCGACGAGCAGTTCGTTTACGAATGCGGTCGAATGCGATTCAAGTGATACAGTACAAGCGAGACAAGTGATTCCTTTTGACGTTTCTTGTTGTTGTGGTTATTTAATTAAACTGTTTTGTGTGTTTCGGTAATATTGGTTTGAATTAATTTGAGGGGTTCGAGGCCCCTTCCTTTTCTCCTTCCAAAGATATGCATCAGCTCCAAACTTGGCACGGACGATATCGTCTGGTACGGTTGGCGGAGGGTTAAGGAAAAGGTTCGTTAAAATATCAATGTTACAGAGGTATTTGTATGTTTGTATGTAGGGGGGTAATATTATTTTCATAAAATCAAGTACGCGGGTGAAGCTGCTGACAGAAGCTAACGATAAATGAAACGATAACAGATGGTGTTAAAAATATTTACTGACCTTGAAATAATACATATTTATTTAATATTTGCCATTTTGATAGTCGAATATTAATATATTTAGCCGTGATAGCTTTCATTAAGACAGTAATATGATTAGACGTAGGAAAATCCCCTAATTGGTTATAGCTTATGTTTTAGAATATTGATGACCCAATAAACTGGTGCATTATTTCAGCCATGATTTATAATCTTTATTAAATATATGACCGTCTTATAAAAATATTTCGAATGTCTGACATAACTTAATCACAGATTCTGATAGGCATAATAACCCCCTTTAGCCATACCTATAATAAATCTATGTAATTATTGATTTGTTTTTCTGTTACTTAAGCACTAACGCAAATATCACACTTATGGTATCAACTGTCTTGTTTTATATAACCAGCTATGTGAGCTATTGATTCCGTACTAAAATCAGACAAAACTATCGATACCGACCTACTTTACGGATGTGTCCCATCCCTAATCGAGTAGCGTCGAAGTTACTAGAATTTAGTTTGTGATTTTCCAGATGACGACCAAGTGCATTTAGACTTTGTTTCAATAAATATAAGGTTGTTTATAGTTTGCATTGAAGTCATAACATGTGGTATTGTAATTAAAATCAATTATATTAAAAATTAACAAAGTTTAGCACTTACCAATGATACGATACCCTTCTACAAGATACATTTTTTTTTCTGCTTTCGTTTTTGCAGGTCAAAACCGCACAACAAGGCATAATTTGTAATAATTCGCGTATTTCTGAGACATCCAATCGCGACAAGTATCTGACGGCGAATAAGCTAAATGTTGCGCATCTGCGCTTAATGTTGACACGCGCGCGATATGTGAGGGGCACTTCCTCTAGTTTTCTTTATTCCGTGATCCGGATAATGCGGATAATACGGTTATTTTATATCTTTATATCAATAAAACTGATTTGCTTTTGTAACACGTTTTAATCAGTCTCTCAAGCAAAATGACAAAGAAATAATAAACTATACCAATATTTCAAGTAATAATCACATTAAAAAAAACTAGTTCACTTTCTAAAATTATACAATAAAACACCGATACCGCACAAATAATTTGTATCTGTTCTTCTCATACTAAAAACAATTGTAAATAAAAATGAGATCTTACATTTATCAATCACAACATCTCAATCAAATCAACCTATTTAACACATAATAATTAAATAAAAATATCACTTTCCCTGGTAAATCAGCTCAATTGTTAAACAATAGTATATAAATCAAATATAATAAAACAAAAATGAACAAAATATCTCAAAATAATCAAATAAAATATTACGTAATTCTTAAATTATTTTTATACAGATTCTGGTAATATGATATAAAAAGGCTAAAACTGTCTAATGAATCTTCTTTCATGGAAGTTCTTAAAAGGTTACATACATATCCTGTTGCAGAGAACACTCTTTCTGCTTCAACGCTGGTCGGTAGTATTGATAAAAGTAGATTGCAAACCGTTTCTAAATTCCTGCTTCTGTGACCATTCTCATCAAATAGCGCCATCTCTACTCTAATTGTGGTTGTTTCTAAATCATTTGTTGAAGAAGTCGGTCGCTGCGCAGAAGATGGCTGACTCATATACCGGATTATTTTTGTCATATTTGCATATTAATTGATACGCTTACAGTTGAAGAAGAACAACCTTCTGTATCTTGTTTATTGTCCGCTGAAGTTATGATTGTTTGATCTGGTTGTTGTGCATCAAAAAATTTGAAATAATTTTAACAATCGTCAGTCTCACAGACTCGTTTGAAGGATTTGCAAAAAGAAGAAAGTCTATAGCAAACAAATGGCAAGAAGTAGCTTTGCCATTTTGAACATAGCTGATGTCAACCGAACTCAACCGAAATCAATGATCGGCTTGGCTGACTAGTCGGCTATTTTGCAGCCGACTAGTCGTCTAGGCGGCCAAAGTCATAGTTGGCCCATCTCTAACAAATAACGTAATAACAGTTATGTACTCCACAGTTGGCAGCTTTTTATTTAATATTTAAAAAATAAAAACAACTATCCGTAAAATCCGAAAACTCCGGATAGTGATGCAGGTAAAATCCGGATTTTGAAATCGGCGGTTATCCGGATAATACGGATATCCGGATATCCGGATTGCAAGCCCTAGCTCCTACCAAGTTATGCCAACCTGGTACTTCGAAGACATAAAGCGTTTTCTAGCTACCACACACCCATGTTAGTTGAGCTCCTACCAAGTTATGCCAACCTGGTACTTCGAAGATATAAAGCGTTTTCTAGCTACCACACACCCATGTTAGTTGAGCTCCTACCAAGTTATCCAACCTGGTACTTCGAAGACATAAAGCGTTTTCTAGCTATCAAACCCATGATAGGTGACTTTGTATTCTTGAATCATCATCATCATCATCATCAGCCTATAGCAGTCCACTGCTGGACATAGGCCTCCCCAATTGCACGCCATTCAGCTCGATTTTCGGCAACTCTCATCCAGCTGTTACCAGCCACCCTGCGAAGATCGTCGCTCCACCTAGCCTGAGGGCGTCCCTACCTTACGTTTGCCAATTCGCGGTCTCCACTCAAGAACACGTCTGTCTACCCCAACGGTCATCGGTTCGACGGTTAATGTGGCCGGCCCATTGCCACTTCAGCTTGCTAATCCTATGAGCTATGTCGACAACTTTGGTTCTCTGCCGGATCACCTCATTCCGGATTCTGTCCCCTCAGAGATACTCCAAGCATAGCTCGTTCCATAGCTCGCTGAGCGACTTCAAATTTGTGGACCAGCCGTACCGTGTCTTAAATTAGTGTTCTTAACACAACAAAAAAAAAGTGAAATCGGTCCAGACGTTCAGGCGTGATGGCATGAACAAGGGAAATAGGGATTCATTTATATATATATAAAAAATATAGGTAGATAAGTGTTCTTAAATTTTCTAATTTTTCGCGCATTTTTTTACATTTTTTTCTTTCATAAGAACCTTCTCCTGACAATAACAAACACAACAAAAAAAAAAGTGAAATCGGTCCAGCCGTTCAGGCGTGATGGCGTGACCAAGGGAAATAGGGATTCATTTTTATATATATAGTAATCTGTGGTAAATGATTTTGATATTTATGCTTAATATACTTCTATTTAATTTTTCCAATGTAAATAAATGTAGGTTATATGTAAATAAATACTAATCTCAACTATTTGCTCACTGCAAAATAATTTTGTAAATAGGTATTACCTATAATTAAGTAGTGATTAACAGAAAGTTACCCGGCCACTACTGTAGCGCCACAAAAATTTAATATATTTTATCGGATACTTTCATGCACAGATTTAGTTTTCCTAACCTCTACTCTATAAGCTGCTAAAAAAGCCTCCTCCACCATTTCTCATAAAACCAAAGCATAAAACTCTAAAATAATCACTTAAACAATTTTCTTTTGATTTACGAACCTAAGGCGTTGTATGTGCCTATAACTCACAATTTTCAGACTAGAAAAATATTACCTACGTTTAATTACAACAGCTAACAGCAGAACCCTTCTTATTATAAAATGAATTATTATTAAATAAAAAAGATGGTATAAAGAACGTTCGCTCACGCTACCGACGTCATTTGCCTGCGTCACCAAATCGTGACGTCATTAGAAATGTTTCATTCGCTCCTGTATTGTTCGTTTGTTTGTACGAAATTAATGGTTCCATTTATCGTTTAAAGGCCTTACGTCGATCGGTTTTAATTGGTTGAATATTTGTGTTCTTTAGCTGCTTCGGTAGGTGAGGATCGGCATCGATTTTTTTATGAACAATTTTCTTTATGATGTCTAATACCTCGTTCCTTATATTGATGAGCGTTGAAACGTATGGTCTATCCTTTTCTCCACCTTACCCTGACACACCCTTGGTGTGACATACATAAGTCAAACATTCTAATTGTAAAATTATTTTCTATGCAAATCGTCGTTTCTGACATAAATAAATATCTTAGGACAACCAACACACCGTTATCTGATCCCAAACTAGGCAGAGCCTGTACCTACTATGGTAACCAGACAACTGATAAATATACTTATATATTTCTAAATACATACTTATTATAGATCTTTGTAGATAAATTACACCCAGACGCAGAACAAATGATCGTGCTCATCACTCAAAGATTTGTCCTGGGTGGGAATCGAACTCACGGCCTCAGTCTTTGCAGTCAGGTTCACTAACCACTAGACTAACAGGCCGGCCGGCCGACATGTAAGGTGGAAGCGCTAGGCAGGTCGCGAAATTGAAATTTTCTGTCATTTTTTGCAACTTACAACTCCGTGTCAGGTTGTTTCTTGATTTAAATATGATTCGCAACCGTATGGAGATAGAATCTAATTTCATGTAAGGGGCCATCCATAAATTATGTTACACTAATTTCAAGATTTTTGACCCCCTCCTCCGTCCTTGTCACAGCTGGTCACATTTGTGAGACCCCCCCCCCCTCCCTAGTGTGACGTCACATATTTTACAATTTTACATCTAGAAATAATTACTGAATTAAAATAGCAGTTCCGAAATTTGTTTTATTTCAATTTAAATATTTTTTTTAATGAAGTTAACAATCAAACACTGCAAGGAATTAACAAAACAAAAAACGATTAATTATATTAATTAAAGATCAAACCTAATCATCATGAGTACATGGACTTTGAAAGGAGTGGGCTCCTATAAATTATTTATAACTGGCATAATAGCCACTTCGTTCTCGTTTGGATTGTTAATGTCAGGAACATTCGTTGTGTCAACATCTTTTTCATCGAACCATACAGCATCATCGTCATCATACAAACAAAGAATTTCTCTGGCACGTCTAGCAGCGATTCTATGAGGATGAATGTTCGCGATGGGCAAAACTTCTTTTTTTTCTTATGTAATTGCTTGTGTTGCATACACGGCCACTAAGGCCTTGTATTATGCAAATTATTCACCACAGCATAAGCTGCACTGTATGCTTCATATAGTTTACGGTACAGATTACCTAAATCACTCTTTTTATTCATTTTAAACTTGTTTCGTAAGTAGGTATCACAATAACAATATAATCTCAAAGTAGCAGAACTAAGAAAACAACGACATTTCATCCCCGAAATTCAATTGTCAAATGAAATAGAAACGATATCACCGCTAGGCATGATGCATTTAGCGGCATTTATCAAAGGGCAACTAGGCGGTCGGTACGTAACAGTAGTAACCACACTAGCGAGTGGCCGACAAACAATTTAAACCTTATATTTCTACAGATAGAGTTGCAAATGTTTTTTGAGTTTTTTGTTAATAGTTCAAAGTTCGTGTTTTACTTTACAATTAGATTAAAATAGATTTTGAAATGTGACGTCACGAAATTTTGGACCCCTCCCACCCCCTTGTCACACAATGTCACACTTTGTCGACCCCCTCCCTCCCCCTTAGCGTGTGACGTAATTTATGGATGGCCCCTAATCCCATTGAATTACTATTTTATGCTAGACTCCTAAGTTAATTTAACATGCATACGCACCAGTTTTGCTATTAACACACCCTGAAACGAATGATTCGAAATCACCAACATGCATTACAAGCAAACGTGACCAATGTTCATTCCTTCTGCATACGAGAAGTAGCCTTTAGGTAACCTACAGTACAATAACGGTCGGTCGGTCCGATTCCCGTCGCACGCCCGCTAAGACGACTAGTTAGTGCGACACGAAGACAAGCTGTGTGTATGTATGTTGATACGGATTACATGGTATGGCCCGACAGTTGAAACCCGGGACATTGGCTCAGTATTAATTAAATGCAGTGTATGCAACACGTAAATGCACTTTAGTGAGCAGTATAGGTACAGTGAATTATTGGTTTTTTTGTCGAGCTCATTGCTGGATTACGTTTGATTTATTAAATAGTTTCAGGGTATTTTGGAGTAAGTAGTTAGAATATTAGAATGCTGCTTGGTACTTGGTTTCCATTTTTTAAACGGGTTACTTGTTTGGTTGATGTGTTGTGTTTGGCATTAGGTATTTTATATCTGCTTTAAAGCTGGGTTGACACAATTAAAGTACGCTTGGCAAAAGTAGATTTGACCACTACTTGGCGTTTTTTTGACCGTAGTAACTCTGGTCAAAGCGTTCTTGGATGAGACCCAATCATAGCCCAATTGAATGTTAAGAGACAAAATAAAATGGCAGCAAGTGCAAAAATAGTGGCACCTTTCTTCCGACGACTGCTTGAAATATGAAGAAAATGGTGCAAGTGAAATCTTCAGTGTCAATCAGTATCAAACTGAACCAGTCCAAACGTACTTTGATTGTGCTACCGCGGGTTAGGTGCAGATACTCTAAAATCTAGCTAAGGCATAATAAAGTATTACAAAACTAGCAATATCCGATAGCTATCAAGAGAAGAAAAACGAAACACCATATCAAAGTGTCTAAAACAGATACCAGGCGAGCAGAAGTCAAAAGGAACATTAACTCATCCTCACACACGTACAAAATATTCCCAGCAGCGGCGACGAAAACGAGATTTAAATACGGAATACACAAAAACCGTCCCAATATAGTTTGTAAGTTATCGCATAGATGACATCAAACGAATCGACAATTCAATTCAATGTCAGAAGTTGCTGGCGTACTGGCCGGGAAATTCACAACTAAGTTGAGGCGAATTTTTGAAAAATATGATATAACGGGGCAGAGGGCGCGGCAGGGTTGGCTACAAGTTTGAAGAGGAATCGGGCCCTCGGGGGCTGTGATGAATCTTTCACGCGTTTTATCGCTTTGCATCGGGAATCGAACCTCGGAATCTTCGCTCCGACGCTCCAACGGACAATGTAGGTATTTACGCTGAATATTTTGGATGAAATGTTAAATTGTGTTATTGAATCGTCGAAATTCTATGCGAAGTGTCTGTTTGGTTTCATTAACATTGTTGTTTGTTACGTTCTGTTGTAACCCTCTCACTATTTTAATTCGCATAATTTATTCGCGAAAATATTTCATTTATTATTACAATGTACAACCTGTCAAAATGTCAGTCAACCAATCCATCAAGGCTTATGCACAAGTGCGATCTATAATTCTCATAGATTACTGCTGCTCGCGGCTGCAAATGGTACTTATACATCTCTATATGTACAAGTATTCATGTCTCAAGGTAAACATACCACATTATGGATAATGTAATAGTCTTGTCACAGCTATATCTAATTCCCAAATGATGTATATGGTCTATACATGCCTATAGCATCGAATTTCCAGTGATAAGCTTACACTGATTTTCTCTTCTAAAAACTAATCGATATTTTTAACATCTGTTCCAAAATATCTTATTTACAATTCATTGAAAAAGGCTTGAGAAGATCTTAGGTAAAAGTCACGTTTACCTATCTTCATCACCATCATCATAATTTGAAACATTTTACAAAATATTTTATTTTACACTAGCTTGTGCCCGCGACTTCGTCCGCCTCAAATTTTTGCTCCCCTGAACCCTCCCGTCGCATCAAATTGCCTGCCAATTTTTGACCATTGTTCATTGCTGCTCCGCTCCTTTTGATTGTAGAATTTTTCAATTCCGACTAGTAGTTCCTGAGATTAGCGCGTTCAATCAAACAAACAAACTCTTCAGCTTTATAATCTATATATATAAAAGAAAGTCGTGTTAGTTACTTCACTTATAACTCAAGAACGGCTGAACCGATTTAGCTGAAAATTGGCAGGGAGGTAGTTTAGAGCCAGGAGAAGGACATAGGATACTTTTTATCCCGTTTTTTTTTTTTTTTTTTTTTTCCCCTTTTTACGACCGCGTTCCCGTGAGACGTCACATAAAACGTCAAAGAGAATACAAGTCACTATAAAACGTGGTACTATGACAAAAACGTTGCCTTCGAAGTACCAGGTTATCATAACTTGACAGGAGCTTACCAAACAAAGGAGTGTCAGCTAGAAAACGCTTTATGCCTTCGAAGTACCAGGTCATCATAACTGGGTAGGAGCTAACCTAACATATGAGTGTCAGCTAGAAAACGCTTACCAGATCACCACCGCGTACCAGGTTGTCAAACTTGGTACGTTTATAACAACATTTATTGAATCTGAGGCGATACGAAGTTCGCTGGGTCAACTAATTATCTATACTAATATTATAAAGCTGAAGAGTTTGTTTGTTTGATTGAACGCGCTAATCTCCGAATCGAATCCGGTCCGAATTGAAAAATTCTTTTTGTGTTAGGTAGCCTATTTATCGAGGGAGGCTATAGGCTATATAACATCACGCTACACCTCAGAGGAGCGGAACAGTAATGAAAAATGTTGCAAAAACGGGGAAAATTTATTCCTTCTGAGAGTTTCCGTTGCGTGCGCTGCGTAAACGGTTAAAGTAACGCAAAAATCATGTATGACGGGATTGTTATTTTTAAAAAGTTCAAAAAAAAAGTCCCAAGAGCATATGTCTATCTTTTAAGGTTGACTCACTATAACTCAAGGAGCGAAAATGGACGAAAACTAGCAGGCAAATCGATGCGACGGGAAGGGTAAGGGGAGCAAAAATTTGACGCGGACGAAGTCGCGGGCAGAAGCTAGTATTAGTATAGATATAGGTCTTTACCTATGAAATTGCCGTTCTGCAGTACTGGCCATTTCAAATCAAAATAATTTTTGTTTGTCTAAGAATTCTAATTTCAAATTAATTTTATTTAAAAAAAAAATGGAATTCTTTTTCCAAAAGTAGTCATTTGTTTATTGATTAGTGTTACATTTTCATCGCATTTCAATCTTTTTCGTCATCATGGATACGTTAAAAATTCGAGTAATTATGGAATACTAGCTTTTGCCAGCGGCTTCGCCCGCGTGGAGGTCGGAAATTATCCCGCGGGAACATACTACCGGGATAAAAAGTAGCCTATGTCCTTTCTCAGGCTCTAAACTATTTGTGTACCAAATTTCATTTAAATCGGTTCAGTAGTTTTAGCAGGAAAGCGAGACAGACAGACAGACAGACAGACAGACAGACAGAGTTACTTTTGCATTTATAATATTAGTATGGAAGTATGGAAGTATGGATGAGTACCGTCGTGGCAGCAACGCGGCACAAGCGGCACGCAACATCAACGACGTTTACGGAGCTAACACTACAAACCAACGCACCACCTGTTATTGGTCTGCTCACTTCCGTTCTGGAAATTTCGACCTGAAAAATGAACCTCGCGGTCGTCCGAAGACTTTGGTCGACAATGACGAATTAAAGGCGATTGTGGAAGCTGATGAAACACAATCTACGGCTGAATTACCAGCAGCTTTCGACGTTAGCGTCAAAACAATATTGGTCCATTTTCGTCAAATTGGCAAGGTAAAAAAGCTTGACAAATGGGTGCCCCACGAACTCAATGATGGCCAGCGCGAAGTACGCGTCGAGACGTGCCTTGCACTGCTCAACACACACAAATGAAGGGATTTTGAACCGCATTGTTTACCTGCGATGAAAAATTGATTCTGTTTGATAACCGTAAGCGCTCAGCAAGTTGGTTGGATCCTGGTTCAGCACCTAAACAATACCCTAAACAAAAACTTACCCCTAGAAAAGTGATAGCCACTGTTTGGTGGTCTAGCGCCGGTGTGATTCATCACAGCTTCTTACCAAACGGGGTGAGCATTACTGCAGATGTGTACTGTGAAGAACTGAACTCAATGATGGAGAAGCTGGCACATCTTCAACCAGCATTGGTCAATAGCTCGTCTCCGCTGCTCCTGCACGACAACGCGCGACCTCATACTGCACAGCAGACGGTCTCCAAGTTGCAAGAACTGGGGTTGGAAGCTCTCCGTCATCTGCCCTACTCACCCGACCTTGCGCCTACAGACTACTACTTTTTCCAGAATTTGGATAACTTCTTGGCGGGAATAAAATTCAATACCCGAGAGGCAGTACAAACTGCCTTTGAAGAATTTGTTGCCTCCCGTCCAGCTGATTTTTTTAAGAAGGGCATCAATAAACTGCCACTGCGTTGGCAAAGATGCATTGATTGCATGGGTGATTATTTCGATTAATACAAATAAAAAATACATGAAAAAAAATCGTTTAATTTTTTTCATACAAAACGGCATTTTCATAGGTAAAGACCTATTAATAGTTTAGATAGTATAGATAAACTTACATGGTTACTTCTGATACTTCAGAAGCTAGATACACGGTTCCAATTGGTTGTTTTGTATGAAAAAGAGCGGGCAAGAAAGTCCGCGGTTACCAATAAATAGTTGGCTTTTATAATATTTCCAAATTACAGTGTTAATTGGATAGATTATATTGGTATCTATAAATAAAATAGGATCTTTTCTCGAATACGCCACACGCTTCTTTCCATAATTTGTTTTCAACTTTACACCTAGATATGACATTCATATTCTAAGATTGGTACACTGGCTTCTTTAAATTGCAAGACACTGTAACCGAAACTCCAAAATGTCCCTGAGAATCTACATGCACTAAACAAAATTCATTCCACTGCCGAGCATTTCGACTTCTTAGCGTCGCGGTTACCGTACACTGCAGGACATAGTTGGAACACTTGGAACAGTGGAGGTCAGCCACATGCGGCCCGCACTTGAGTCTGCCTGCTTCACTCAACTTGGCTGTTTATCCCTTGTTACCTCGTCTAATGAACTTCAAGTCTATTTAGAGGAATTTTGTTAGAAATGGGGCTTTTTAGATCAAATTAGTTTATTAATTGTTCGCAAAAGCGGTAGGTAGTTATATACCGAATTTTACTATAGAAATAAAAAAAACTTGCTCATATTCCATGTGCGTATATGAGGAAGTTGAATTTTAAATTGATTTTGACAATAAATCACGCGTTGTTATTAATTTTACTATTCACAACAACTAAAGAAAAACGTATATTTTACCTTTAGAACTACCCCTAAAAATTTAATCTTAAATCTTTTTTAACAAACTTCCAACACGGGAAGATTCTATGTTTATTAGTATGTATTTTTATACAATGTTCAGTGATATCTTCAGCAAAAAACTGATTTTGATGATTATTTTTTTTGCGAAAGACAAATTTTTATTAATTAAAAAAAAATAACTTTTCTTGGGTAGTTTTTGAATTAGCTTCAATAATACGTAATTAATGAACTTATTATCGTTGTTGTTTACATATCAAGAAGTACCTAGTATACGAATTTGTATAGGGTAGGTACCACAACTAAAAGGTGAAAAACAAAAAAAAAAAATATTTAAAAAAGAAAAACAGCTGGCTTCGTTTGTGTTTTAAATCTGTTTTTAGCAAACAAAACTTTATATTGCCGATCAAATTAAGGGGCACGCTCGCAATAAACCAATAGGGTTCCTGATATTAATATTCAATCTACTGGTTTGGTTCTAAAGCCGATTAGCCGAGTATTCGGCAGAAATCGAAACGATAAAAATATTGCGTGTTTAGTTTTTTGCAGAATTCGATTCGTATGCTAAATTTAGACGTTGATTTTTATTTTTATGATAACAAATTTCTTACAGTTTGATCCAAGCTAGGATAGATGAGTCATTTTCAAAAAAAAATTGTACGTCACACAAAGGAAACACAAGGGAATAATCATTTTTCGTTACATAAAGGATCATAATGTTACACAAAATAATTTATAAAGAATAGTTCATATCGCCGTTTTCCACACAAGAGAAAACAGAAAGTAACTGGGTTTATATTGTATTGTATCTTTATTTAATCCTTAACCTGAAAAAGAGTCATTCTAGTATCATTTTGATCAAATTTTATTACGCAGCAAACCCTGAAATCGTTTAAAAAATCTGTTATACCATACGTTTGGGTTCACACGAAATCAACAAAATCTAGGGAACAGCAGATTTGTTTGTATCGTGTTGGAAAAGTTGTTCAAAATGATGAGTTCAAAGACCTCATTTCGGGTTTAGGGTGAACAAAAAACAAAATTTGTTTTTAATATAACAATAGATGAAAATAAACAATTCCAAAAGCAGTTTAAAAATGTGTACAAAACACATTATGTACTAGAAATATATAAAATACTATACTTAAAAAACAATATAAAAATTAAAAACTATTAGATAAGAGAGATCCGTTTACCTAGCCCGCGAAATTGAAATTTTCTTACGTTTATTAATATTGCAGATCTGTATAACTATATACGATATTGCTTTTCATAATAGGTAAGAAAAAAAAAAGTAGAATTGAACTTCTTTTTTAAAAGTCGGTTAAAAATACTGAATTGCAATATGCACACAGCTTTATACCTTTTCCTTTGTGTAACTTTACACAATGTTACACAAAATAACAAGAATACGTGGCGTCAAAATAGTATCAAACAAATTACAGGCAAATCTTTCTCTAGAAAGATTTAGTATCAGTTGGATTCTCTCGTGGGTATACGTAATCACATGTACATATATATAAAGATTTTTTATTATTTATTGGTACTTATAAAAACCACGTTACTCGGAGGAACATAATTAGCGACAAAAATCGAGAATCAGAGTCTAATCAAAATGTCAGTAAAATAAGAGGGCTACCCTGTTATTTCTTAGACTGGCAGTTGCGTATTGTTCTGCCACTGGTAAATAAACTAGAGATGTGTTCAAAGTAAATCAATTTTAGCGTCATTTCGTCGTTACACAGAGGTGTTACACGAAGTACAACAAAAGTGGACATGTATTAAAATTCAATTCAATTTTGTTTTAGTTAAACAATTTATTCATTGTTTTATTTTTTCGATAGGTCAGTATCTTCGTTAATATACCCAGTACTAAATTTAATAATATTTCATTTAAATAGGCGTCAGTGATTTTTTTTGTAATGAAGAGCATAAGTGAAACATAAAGAAAATGTATAGGAAAGGAACGAAGAGTCTTATGACTCTGTTTTTATTTAGCATTTAAAAAAAATTAAATATAATGTAAATGGGTATTTAGGGTTTAAATTAGTAAGTTCCACGAACGAACGAAACGAATCCATGAAATCGGCAACAGGATCATAATAATATGTGATTTTTCAGCGAGGATAAGACATTTTGCGACAAAGTATTTTTTTTTTTTGAAAATGACTCCTATTTGAGTCAAATATGTGCTTTTCTGTTGTTTCGGTCGACAGTCAGTTACATCACTATACTTTTCTCAGCAGTGTACAGGACGAATTTTTCAGATGGAACTTTATGCCAAAGACGGTGACAACCGAACTAAACAACAACAAAAAAAAAAAAAACGGTAAAAAAGTTATTTTTACCACCTTACTCTGATTTATAACTGGTTGATTTTCTTCCTATGAGCTCTATTAAAGAAGAAGAAACAGCTTTTTTGTTTTATCTAATCATTGTGAACGTTTAGGTACTTGTTTTTAGTATTTTTTCCTATAAATTAATGTTTGTTAAAGGCGATTTTTTTTGAGGCCGAATGTGAAAGAAAACTGAGAATGGTATTAGCTGCTTATCACCCTGTGCTAGTCGTAAATGTCTATGGATTCACGAGAAAGGGTAACTGTTTTATTATTAGAAAGGGAGAGGGTTGCTAACTTATAACTATAGTTACGTATGGCACGTATTTAGTTGCTTTATGCACTTAATTCGGTAAGAATTGGAGTTGATTGCAAAAAGTTTGGGCGAAACAGAGTTTTCGGCCTTATGTGACTTCGATATTCAAAACAACGAAGCGTCCAGCGTTGCATTGAATATGGGGATTTTTCTTTGAGCACCTTCCTACAGAAATATATTCAGCAAAATTGTAGTATATGCCCCTCGTGAGATAAGTAAAAATCCCTCTCTCAGCTAAAACAACACAGTGAATGTCATTACCTTTAAACCCATTTATTTCTTTCTATTTAGCGTTACAATTTGCACCTGAAGATACGCATCTAATCTACTCTCCTGCCGGGTTTGCATATTTCTTTTGTACTTTAGACACTTACAAACGGTACTTTTTTCTTTCTTCAGCGAAGACAATTGTATTTTAATTGAAAAAGATTTGTACTAAAAGAAGTAGGCCGAACGTTGAGGCCTCATATTATTAAAAGCCAAATATTCGGAGCCAGTTCATTTTTACCACTATTAAAACAAACAAAACAAACCTTAAGTAAATAACAGAACTAAGTTATTCAGAGCAGACACGACCAAGACAGTCGGTAATTTAATAATTTACAAACAAAGTTTTGTCAAAGTTACTTAATCAATTTATAAGCAGGTATTTTTTAAGGTTTTTTGGAAACAAACAAAAAAACGAATGTGTTATTCAGCGAGTTGGCTGAGGGTCGCAGTGGCCCGTACCCCGGCTTCGCCTAACTGCAGTAAGTGTCGGAAAACTTTCGCGAAACATCTTTTACGGGCGCTCGATCGACATGTTAGGTTTTTAGATTTTCACTCGAACGAGCAGCACGGTCCCATCCCTTAGTTATGGACCGATGTCTTACTTGTTCGGCCATTTTGATTTTATTTTGTCTTGTTGCTCTTTTGTTTTAGTTGTGTGAGCGTTTTACTTTGTCTTGCGGGTCTTGGAAACGAATATGAGTAAAAGTTATGGCTTTACCCTAACCGTTAACAAGAAAAACTTCAATAGATAGAATTAAACTTTAATCACCAATATTTTCAAATTATATTTTTATCATTACTTTCCTAAATGCTGATAAAAAACTTTAACAAATAAACATTCCTACGAAAGGTTAATTGAACCCTTTTAAAGCCATGATTGAATAACGGAGTACTAATTGAATTCCACCGTGCAGTGCACGTGACGCTACAAACAAGTCGCGGGACAAACATCGTTAATTACACATAAATTACAAATTCCTTGTAGGTTTCTATTCGCGACCGCACCAAGTTTTATTAAGTGCTATTCAGAAACGAGACCTCATTGTACAGCATTCTCCAGTTACCAAGAACTCGAAACCGTGCTGACAGACAGGAATAACTTAATTCTGATGGCGAGCACTTAAAAAAGAATGGGTCTTAAAAGACAAGCGCAATTGTTACCGCTCTTCAGATGTGCAGACGGCGTGAAAATCTGTAAAATAATACCCCCGCACTAGTTAAGCCTGTCCCTAGCTGACGATACAATAAAATAAGAAGTACTCAGGGACTAAACTACAAATTACGAGCGAGCTTGCTCAGCTTAAAATAATTAAGATTCTTTGTTCCGCTTGATGGCATCACTGGGGAAGAACTGCAAGTGGAGGATAGTCCAAGTACTGCAGTGTCCGGTCAACACAGTCGAATTTAGAAGTTTCTTATCGTCCGTAACTTTGAAAGTGTTCGTTTAATTTTACCGTAACAATCGCAGCATTTTATCAAATGAGCAGACTTGTTATTTTTTATTAGCGCACGAAGTTTTTTCGACAGATGTTGGAGTACTTCGCTAAGTGAGGGTAGCTGGTATAGCGCTATACTGTTAGTTTTACTCGTAGTCATATTTTTTGTGCGGACTTATTTAATTTCGTTTTCTCGTCTCAAGGTTTTGTAATAAGATATTTTTGGGCCTTTATTTACGACATATTTCTTCTGTTACTATTTCAACTATGATTTGCGAGCCCCTTTCGATGAAGCAAAAAATTATGTTTTATTAGAAAAATACATCAATCAGCTTACTCCTGCCCTCATCCTTATTCATAGGTAAAGCCTTTTTTTGTTAAAGTAGGTACTCCGTTATTTATATTCAGAGGCTAAGCATTTATATCGAACTAGCTTGTGCCACCGGATTCACCCGCTATGACGTCGAAAATAAAAAGTATCGTGTGTGTTCATTCAGGTTCGATTCAATCTGTGCGCCTCATCCAAATCTGATCAGTCGTTTTTGCGTTATTTAATGACAAACATCCAAACATCTGAAAACTTCCAAAGATACAAACTTTTAAATTTATAATATTAGTAAGATAAACCAATAACAAGCAGTTTTGAACCGTCATAGGGTCGGTCAAAAAGAAGCCTAATTCTCCCAGTACCGAACCTAGTCAGTCTCATCTCGGCGACAGTCAAATGTCAAAAATTTAGGAAAACTCTACGTATTTGTAAAAAATGTACGAAATCTCTAGAAATTTTTGTCAGGTTGGGACTGAGATCAAACTATGAACGTTCTGTAAATTACGAGAATTGCTCCTCAGAGGCACTTCAAAACTTCCTAAGTAGAAGAAAGGGCAAGAACTCCATGGATACCATATAAAATCAAAATATAGTTAGTCTCATTTATATTAAGTCTAAGATAAAAATACAAACCCACATATTATCCTAACCATAACCTCCATCGCAAATTCGCAAGTCGTAGTGCCAAAAAGTAGTTGGAATTTCACACAAGGTGAGTGTGAGGTGTCAGATTCAAGTGGCCGCGGCGCGAGGCGTGCGAACTATGTCTTTGTTTGGAGACGCTTTCTGTGGCAACGATGTGTTTATTTGACGACACCCATAACAATTTAACAATAACACGTCTTGCATAGAAGCTTTCAGGGTTATGATTTATTATAAGGGGAAGAGGAGAGAGATTGAGATCACAATAAGAAAGAGTTAAAGATATCTTCGTCTGCCGTGAAAGATCACAATCTATAGGGTAACACTGGGGCCTATTCAATAAAACTGACATAACAGCACGTTTCGGGAAAATAAGTAAAATTTTCGAAGTGTTAGTCATTTTTTAAACAATGGCTTTTGCTAGCGTTTTCGCTCGCAAGGAGGTCGGAAATTATCTAACGGGAATCAACTACCGGGATAGAAAACTATCCTATGTGTTAATTTAGGTTATGAACTATTTGTGAGCCAAATGTTAACCAAATCTATATGGCCGTTTTTATGTGATTAGGCAACAAACATACAAACATCTAAACATTTAAACTTTCATATTTATATCATTAAGCAAGATGTGTGCCAAATTACATACTAATTCTTTCTTCTTTTTTAGCGTGATTGGGTAACAAGTATCCAAACGTTTCATCATCATCATCATTTCAGCCGTAAGACGTCCACTGCTGGACTTAGGCCTCCCCCAATTTGGGGGGCTTTGCCATAATCGCCACGCTTGGCAGGCGGGTTGGCGATCGCAGTATGGTGGTTAAATGCATAGAGAACGCTGCTGCCCATTCTCTAGTAAGTCCCTTAGTCGCCTTTTACACCCACGGGAAGAAATGGGGAAGAAATCCAAACGTTTACATTTATAATATAGTAGGATTGTTACATACACAAAAAGCACGAAAACTTTGAAAACATTGTTAAATTGTAGGATAGTCACTTATCATCTGTCGGTATTATGAAATGGACCCCTCAATGATAATACAGATACCTATATTCCGGACCCTTTTATCAAATTTGACCGACCAATTCTCCCATCTAAACAACTTATTTCCACACCATTGCACACCAAAAATGATTCCATTACTGTCATTTCAGAGCCCCTATCTACCACCAATCACGACACTTGTTATCAACACAGTCAATTCATAAAGTCGTGTCCTAAAAACGTGATACCACAAAGAGTATCGTTCTAGCGAGGGAGAGCGAGGTCACGCCAGCTTCGGAGGGCCCTTCGCTTTGTTCCTCTGGCAACAATGCCTCACTGAGGGTCCACAAGAGCATACTTGTATCGGATGCAAGCGATGTTTCGTTGGCGAGGTTTAGGGCTTGCGGCCAGGACTGTACTTAACCATGAGACTTTAATGCGAAAGAAACGGCTCAAAGGGTCCCTTGAATGTTGAGAGGGAAAATTGTCGGTTCGAGATGAGGGGGATAAGGTACAGATGGATTTTGGTGGTTTTATTATTCTTTTTTCTTGGCGTGTGGAGAAAATGTGGCCATTATGTAACCGTAACGTAAGCTTCATCTAATGACGAGACCCTAATTTGTGATAATTATGATTGAAAGTAAGCAATGTGATTTGTGGTTGGCTTTAAATGCATTTCGTACTCAATTCTCTATTTAACACATTTAATTATACGAGTATGACGTGTTCATCTGCTTTAAAAACTTTGGTGTGTAGTAGAGTTTATTAAAATCGGACCATTTTTGAGATTTTCAATCCTGGAACACGCCCCATATTGACAGCAAATAAGTTGCTGTTATATTTGACGCATGGATGCGTTCTTACCCCCTAGACGATTATGTGTTAAAGATTCTATATTTTCTTCTTTAGTATTACTCTGTGGTTGCGGCTTAGCGTTCCAAAATCCGTCTCTGTTCGCGGAGAGTAGTAATTATACGATATTTATGCGCGCTGCCCCTCCCCCACTCTTGTCTTGAGAGCTTGCTAAGACGAAAAGCGATATGAGTGTCGAAACTTATGAGCCATAATTCTCTTTTAGCGAGCGAATTTTTGTCAACTTAGGAAATTAATCTCTCAACCAAGCAACTATAAAGAACTTCAATTCAAATGCGATCAAAGCGATCATAAGGCTTGTGAGCTAGAGCCTGTAATAATGCAATAAAGAATCCTCGTCTTTCGCTTCTCTATTAATAAAACTACGTCATGCTAAACCCGCGTTCGTAAAGCTGGGTAACGGCTTTGCAAAAAGTTTAATATTTTTATAAAAATGTATTAATCACTGCGTGGAATCGTAAAATTCTTCGCAACATACAGAGAAACAAAATTTTCCATTTCCAAGTTTCGTGCTAGTGTAAAAAGTTTTCAGAAAATTTAATTAATCTCACACGTATGTATGTGTTCCGCGCATTTTTACATGAAACGTTTAAATAAATTGCCCGCTGCACTGGCTGAGAAGTAGGCAGTAGGTGAGCTACACCACACTGCGTAGGAGTACAAAGTCCAGCTAAATGCCGGAAGACGTGAGCTCTCCTCGCTTTGTTATAGCGACAATGAAAAGGAAATGTCTTTTCCATTTTCCAAGCTTCAACCCATTGAATACCTGCCCATTTGATAATACAAAGCGGTCTTAGTAAAACACGGTGCGGATTTTCGGGATTATTAACGGCAAACAGTAAGAATTATTTATTACCAGGTTCACTTCCGAAGTGCTTAACAATAAAACCGCGTAATCTACGTAATTAACCGTTGCGCACACACGCGCCAACCAACTTACTTATACGTGACGTGTGAACGTAATTAAAGTAGAAGCGTATAGGTTTTTAACAAATGTTGCACTTAATTATTATTTTCTTGGTCACAAGCTGTATGAAACGAACGAGACTTTCGAAAAACCACGTGTTCGTGGGTTACTCGTGTGCAATTGTGCAGGACCGAGCACCTTTATTGCAGTGCCCACTATTTTCTGTGCAACGGGTGCACGGCAAGAAATAAAGGAGCCGAACAAAAAGGACATTCTTTTAAAGTTCTTTATTTCAAGGGATTGTAGCAGTAAAGTGCGGTTTAATTGCATGGTAGAACTTTCACAGTGCCACACTTTTATTTGTATTCGATGAATTTAGATTCGATTTCTTTTAGTTCGCGGATCGCGCCCGCCTCGCCTTCGAGAAATATAGAAATAGCTGCAATTTCCTCGGCATCTCCACTTTTACTGTAACAATAATAAAACTACGGCACTTAATGGAAACTCGTTTACGTTTTGTTTTTTTTTCTCGAGTAATGAATTTGCAGCGATAGGTAAATTGTAGTTTTACGATTGCGTCATTGTAGTTCAGGTGAAGGGCGACGTTTGAGAAATTGGCGTGTGTTCGACTTTGTTCTGGAAGAAGGTAGTGTCGTGTCGCAAAAATTATAGAAGTTTCTTGTGTCCAGTGAGGAGAGACTTCGAAGTTGGTGGTTGTTGGCGGCGACCGGTCGCTTCCGTCCCCGCTACGCTCCGTGCCGCGCCGAGCCGCGCCCGCTCACCTATGCCGCTATGCCCTGCCGCGCTGCTGCCGCGAGACAATAGCGGGCCAATAAAACTTTTACTGTGCGCTATGATTTTGGAAACATTTTGCGAGATGAGTTCTATAAAATTCGTAATTTATTCAAGCCAGTTTGGACGTAACTTTACGAAATATGCTTTACTAGGACAGTATTTGTTACTTTATACTCTCAAATTCGAGGCCTAAGGGTTTTTTTCAAATAGTGCTGCAGTAATATTGAAGGTACTAACTTTGGTTAAACATGTGCCAAGTAATATTTACAAGACTTGTGAATGGTTTTTATTATTTGATTTGTGGCAGGGGGAGGGCTATTTAAACTCCAAAACATAACATTGCAGTTTGTTTCCAAATCTATCAGAAATCTCATTAAATAGAGAGAGAATATGAAAGTATCTATTTAGTTGGAGATTCTATCAAAATTTTTGTTGTAAAGTAAAAGTACGCCACAAAATTTCCTGAAAAAAGATAGACGATCTTGTCTTTGAAATGGACTTTTTCTTTACAAAGAAAACATTTTACCTGTTTATATTTTGGATGTTTGTGGGGAGGGGGGTTGGGGGGTGAGTATAGCGGTGGGAGTGTGTGCGGTGTGAAGCGGGGGATGAGATAAGAATCAAATAGATGTTGTTTCGCTGCATGGCGCTCTGTCGCAGGGCCATATGCACGTGGTGACGTGTGGCCGCCACGTCTTGACACTTGCAGGAAGATATTGTAACACTAGTGGATAATATCTTAGCTCCAACTGTATGGTTACGCTACCAACAATGTTTTGGGATATTTGGAGCTCTATTCCTTTACTAGGTTAGTAGAATACTCGGGTTTCTAAGATGTTGCAGTGGAACAGTTGGAAGAGTTGTTTCCAATATACTCGACAACTTGTCAGGTTACACAAAAGATAGAGAAGAAAGGATAGGTCTTCTTCTAAATTAACTTCACACCTTGTTTCTTCGAAGGTTTGGGCTTATATTTAAATGCCATGTAGTAAAGCGCGAGCCTATTACTTTACCTATTTCAGACAGAAGCCTAATAACCAGGATCTTGGAATCGAACTTAGGACCTCATGCTCAGCAGTAGTATATGTGACAACTAAAATTTAAACAAACTTTGTTTTTTTTTATTGAATTCAATGTCGATGTTAAAGTAAATTAATTACAGTACAATAACCTTAATATAATAATGAAATGTAACAAATGTGGACGACGAGAAGAAATATACCTAGAAAATGTTGATATAGACACCGTAACGTGAAATAGTCTCGTCTCCAGTGATCGCAAGATATTTATTTGTCTGACAGACAGACAAATGAGTGTTGCGATAAAAGCTACATTTTAGAAATATGAACCGTAAAAGTCTTAGTAAATATTATACAATAATTTACGGACGCTTTGCAACAAGAATGTGTAAAGCAAAATAACTCATTTAACGCTAAAAATAAACTGCAAACTGGAATAATGTGAAATATGAGGGTGAGTGCGATGAGCTTGTAACAACATAAAATATTTCTGGTAATATTGCGGTTACCTACGACAAGCACTTGTGCGGTGTTCAAAGAGATTTTTATAAATAATAGCTTTTTGTGCGTAGTACTATGTTTTCACGGAATATTTAACAAAAACAACGCGTTAGCGAATGTGAACATTATTTTTATACCAACTTTCCACAATTGTTCCCGGTTTTATATGTACACACAGTTGCGGTGAAAATATTTGTCGCTAGCGACGTGCAATGGCTCGTTTCGTATGCGTGGAAATTTTAAACCCTATGAAATACCTGCCTGTAAAGTTTTAATTTAAAAGTAAACGCAAAATAATTTATAAACATAAACTACGTTTGTCATTTTACTACTAATTAATTACCTATTATTCAATGCATAAAAGCATCAAGACTACAAACTCGCGCTATATTTTTCACCTGAAGTATGTTTCGGCTGACGTAACAGTCATGAAACGTATTTTGGCAGAGCGATAAGGAAATGACACAAAGAAAACAAACTACAGTCCGCTTCGGCCGAAAATTTGTGAGGGCGGGGGGAGAGACGGGAGCGAGCGCGGGAGAGGACACGGAGCGATAGCGTCGTGGGTCGCGTCAAACTTATTGGAACGGTGTCAGAGATCGCTCCCACTATCTACCTTTGCACTCTCTTCGTCCTCTACCCTCCCAAACAAAGAGCGCTCTAATTAATTTCGAGTTTTTTGAAATATCGGTATTCGTATTCTGTCTCACTGCGACTCAATTAGCGCGGTAGGAATTCATAAATAGTTTGAAAGCTTTTCAATTAAATGTTCGTTGAACGGCGCATTAAACGGTTTGGTTTTCAAGTATATGTACTATACTTACTTATCAGTGGTTTACATATTTATGTCTACTAGAAATATTGATAAACAAATAATAAAAGTTTATTTAAGGATTTAAAAGCTTTTCCCTCCTTTTTCATCTGCTACGATGCTGAGTAAATCCTAAAGACTGAAAATAGTTTTTATAAAAATCCATCAAGCTACAGCGGTCAGCTACGGAGAACCGCCAGAGCTCCGTTCACTAAGCCTTTATCCAGTATAAGGCTGTTAAAGAAAGAGCTATAATAGGACAGACATTTGTAAGATTGCCTCCACTCGATCGATATATCGCAAGCATTGTATATTCACCAGCCCATTTCAGGTTAGAAATGTTAGAAAGAACCGAACGAACGGACACGCCACGCGAGCACGATTGACGTATTATAGTTTTGTCTTGAAATAGTCTTCTTAGAAACGATTTCAATGGCCGTTAACCCATTTAATTTAACAGACAATGGTGCCGATTCCCTTATTCACAAACTAAACTAAATTTAAGTTTAGTGCATCTTTTTCTTTCTATTTCATTAAGAAAAGGACAGAAGATAAATTTTAGTTTAGTCCTGTCAAATTAATCAGCGCTTGACGTAAATTGACGTAATTTTAGTAGGCAAGTTTTTAATCACGTCTAAACTTGTATGGAGTTGTGACAGGCGCTGATTAATTTGACAGGACTAAACCAAAATTTTTCTTTTGTCCTGTTCTTAATGAAATACAAAGAAAGAGATGCACTGAACTTAAATTTAGTTTAGTTTGTGAACAAGGGAATCGGTACCAATGTATACTGAGTGCAGAGCGGCAATTTGTCAAGGGAATGAATTTCAACAAAGGGCGTATTCATTTGAATGGCAACTTGTTGTACGAGACCGTTTTAATTTCATAAGTCGTTTATCATAATCAAGGCGGGGTGGTAGCACCACCAGCGACCAGCGAGGGACCCATGTCAGTCTCTGAAGGAAATGTCACATACCTGCTCGGACAATGCGGACATTTTGTGGACAAGGCTTTGCCATACACGTTTTGGATCATTTGGATTTGGCTTAAATGATTTAGCTGGTTATTTTTTGAAGTATATGGCGAAGCTGCTTTATTGTTCGGGTTTCTCACAGAAATACGTGTGACCGAGATATTTGTCAACTCGCTTGGGTGATTATAGGCACCGGCGGAGTCGGGCGGTGAATTTATGTCGAGACATTATAGCCTACGGTGGAAATAGATTATCTGTTTTACCTACTTACGTGCGACAGTGATATAAAGCCAAGCCAGTTTCTTTTTCGCGGGTAAAACTTGCGCTACATTTATTTGGAGATACCTCAAGCCTATACGTATCAATTAACATAAATAAACGAAGAAACAAAAGACGAAAAGCTTTGTTAAAGTTTCACTAAATTGAATTGGGTTCTGAGAATAGTTAGCCATTTACATTTAGGCTATACAGGATGGCAGGGAAATCGACACGCAACTAAAAACATAAATGATTAGCTGTTCCATATATTTTGTCTGCGTAGTCGGCAAATTTTTTTGTGATAACCGAAGAAAAATTTCTACACTCAATTTCTATTTCTGGAGTTATGTTCTGAATCCATGTAGACAATCGATGTACCTGTCACCCTGTTTAAAATACATTTTGCTTTATTCTACTACTACAACTAAACCATATGTACTTATCTAACAAAAAAGCCTCCTCCACAATTTTCAATCATCGAACCGTAGCTGGGATTCAAGTAGATGGCTAAATAGTTGGTGGCAGCCGACATCCCTAATCTAATATGCCCGATTCGGGGACGGCGGGTCGGCGCTGCAATCTTCCACCTACTGCGGTAGAACTGCCACGTTTGCCTCTCTATTACCTCCGTAACCCCACACTTGGACCTCCGCTGACACAGACTAACTATCTGTACAAGTTTCGACCTGTCTCAAATGTATCACATCACTACTTTGGTAGAATTTAAATGAAACCCCGCAACACTTAACTTCCTCGTTCAATACAGCTACATAATCAATACCTATTAATTATTTCGACTTCGGCAGGTGTAATTGAAGAAAATTTCACCATGTAATCTGTTACAATCGATCGCTTGGATTTTATTTCAGCGAATACTTCTTCGTGTTATCGTCAAAAAGTAGATTAAATTCACTTGCGTCGTTCTAATTGGAGTTGTGAGCGAGATTTAATATGTACGTACACGTTCTAGGGGTAATTTTAAACATTATAAATGTAATTTGCGTCCTAATATTAGAGTGGGTTATAAAACATTTATGACAGGATCTTTTCATGGTAGTAATGGAGTGAATTAAGTGGGAAAAGCATGTTGTATGCATAAAGTATGATACAATGGAAGTATATTCAAATACAGTGTATGTCGAGTCAGATTGTTGACTTCAGAAGATCTCGTCGCTATTGTGAAGTACGCCATAGGGGATACCCATAGTACGGAGCGTCGGTAAACGATCGAAATCTAAATAATAAAGATCGCGAACCATCCCCCTAGCTGGATAGGCTTAGTCGTACAAAATTGGAGTAATAAAAGAGGAATGCTCGCAAAAGTTTTGCAATAAAGCCAACGAGTATCGACTGTTAAGGAGTAAAGAGTTCTCCGCTATAACGGTACATGAGGGTTCGCTGTTGCGTGTTATCAGACCAAGGATTTCACGTGTAATATGTGTATTCTGGAGAATTATTAACTTGCTTTTGTTTTGAGAAAAATGTGCTACGAGCTTTTTATGAACATTGAAGTTATTTTGGGAACTTACGCGTAGGTATGTTAGGGTACGAAAAGAAGGGGTTGATTCATTACAGGCTTATTTAAGTTTGTAGATTTTGATGCAGTGTTCAACAGAAGTAAAATATTATTAATAACTGGTTTTCTTTTTAACCGACTTCAAAAAAGGAGAAGGTTCTCAATTCAACTGTATTTTTTTTTATGTTCCCTCAGAACTTTTGACTAGGTGAACCGATTTTGACGATTCTTTTTTTATTTGAAAGCTAGTGCTTATCGTGTGGTTCCATTTCAATTTTATTGGCTTGGCTTCCCATGTTTTTGTCTTCGATTATTTTATTACTGAGATATTATAAAAATGTGATGATTTTCGTAACTGCGTAGATATTATTAAATAATCGGAAAAAAAATTAAACAGCGTACAAATCAATAAGTTAATTTTAAAATTTAATAATCTGATAATACCGAAATTTTCGTAGTATGGATAATAGTTTGTCCCATTGTGACCGCAGTGATTTCGAACACATTTATCTCATTATATTCTAAGGAAGTCTACGTATGTTATAGTCTCAAAATACTGCTTATGGCCTCAAAATCCATGTTATATTGTTTTTATATTAAAATATGTCATAAGTTTAATAATTTTTAAAAAATAATTTTGTCCCATTAAAACTTCCAAAACGGAGTTCTTATTTTGTTACCGAATTTTGTATCGAAAGATTTTTTAAACAATCAAAATATTAAGTTTTTTACTTTTGGCAAAACTATTTAACGTCATTTCACGACAGCATTTTGTTGTAATGCCATTTCGGTGTCGACAATAGACGCGATAAGATTGTACCCTGCCTACTACGACAAACTCTTTCTGGATTTTGTTACCTTATTATAAATATTTTACTAATTTTAAGTGTTTTGTAATGCTACACGATGACATTAAAATAGAAATATTTCAGACCAATGAGAATTAAGATAAGCATATTTTAAGACTCTACAGCGTGTCACAGACACAGCTATAATCATATTAGATAGTAATATATATATTAATATAAAATATATTACTATATATATATATATTTATATTCCAATACAACTCTGCTTTGAAAATATATAGATTATAGCTCTGTGTGTGATTCGCTTACTATGTGATAAATAGTAGTAGGGACTTGTCTGTGCTATTGATTGTAATAAGCTCTGTATGGACATTGTGTTTTTAACTAATTTATAGATATTGGAATAATTTGTGCACTGTACGTGAGATTAAAACGATATTGTGTTCTTAAATCATGAGAAAATATTGATTAAACCAAAGAAAATTAGGACTTTTTAAGTGTTTAATTAGAGGTATAACTTATTATTTGCTTCCTTAACGCCATTTAGTTGAATGTTTTGTTTTTAGAAGTATAATAAATCCTACATTTTGTGTTGATTTTTTTACTTCTTTTATTTCAATTTTATGATAGTGAGTCAAGTGTGTGTATGCTAAGCCTTACATTTCCAATTTTGTTACCAAAGCTTCTTGTTTTGTTACTGTCCCAAAATAATGCTGACAATTATGTTGAATATCTTGTTTATTTCTTAAATTTAAACGCAAAAAGCACTTGATTAAAAAATAATAAGATAGATACTTTTTTTAAGAAATAGGAATTATAGCATACTTCTTTTTTTATATAGGAAAATGGAACTTTATCATTAGAAAGTGTTATAATGGTAACGCAATCCAGTAATTTTGCTAAAAAGCAATTTACTTTATTTTGATTTCTCACTTTTTCTTTTGTAAAGATGTTGTTTAGTTAATGTTCTATACAGTAAAACATAAATTTATAGTAAAATTTGCGTATTTCATTACGATTTTCACTCATTTCGAAGTAACAAAATAAGAACTTTAATTTTGCCTTTAGCTAATATTTTACAGGTTTTTTGTACAAAAACTTTAATAAAACAAAAAAACAATCATGAATTTAGAATTTCAATAGTATTAGCTAGCTTAATTTAGCATAATATGTCCTAAAAATACATATTTTAATTTTGGACGATTTTTAAAACTAGGGTCAAAAAATTTGAGAAATGCTCACTTGGACCCTAAGAAAGGACATACGTGACTTTATCGACATAACACACGGGCAAAGTCGCGTACGGAACCAAGTTTTGAAATAAAATATTAACAACTTACCTTTACCGTCTTAAACCGTCCTTCATAAATGTAAGTATAAAGTTCATTTCTGGAGTAACATCAAGAAAGTTCGATCTTATTTCCAATTTTAGCTTACTTTGGGAATGTAGGACACATGGAAGGAACTAGGTAGCGAGCGAGACTCAACCTGGTAGATGCATCAACGAAATTACAATGATCGCCGGCGAGAATTTCATACCGGATTCGCATAGATATATATAGCGTAATAGTTGCAGGAATTCATATGTATTAACATTCCCTTGAGCGAAGAAAATGAAATGAGTTGATGGAATATGTATTTTTGTGTTGTGATCAATATAGCGTAAAAATGATTCGCATCTGTTCTATGGGATTACTCCGTTACTAGTATCTAAGCATCTTTACTACGTTTCACCACGAAGCAAGTGAGGTCGGTGATATATTTATCGTACTATTGTATGAGTAGGGGGAAATCCCCTGGGCATGGTGGGCTTAGCATAGAACATTTAAAACATGCAGGCGTGCATATGCCGAGGGTACTGTCCTTATTCTACACGATGTGTCTCAGCCCTTCATATTTACCGGCAGACTGAATTAAGACCATTGTTGTACCCATTGTGAAGAATAGGACAGGAGACATCTCGGACATAGGCAACTATCGCCCGATCTCGCTTGCTACTGTTGCGGCTAAGGTGTTGGACAGTATGCTTGACTCATATTTGGCAAAATATGTTCATTTAGACGATGCACAGTTTGGGTTTTGCTCTGTACTATCAACCGAAAGTGCTATCCTTAGTGTCAAGCATACTGTCAGATACTACACTGACCGTAAGACACCGGTGTACGCCTGCTATCTTGATCTCTCCAAGGCCTTCGATCTCGTTTGTTATGACGTGCTTTGGAGTAAATTGAGGAGTAGGGGTATACCGGCGGAACTTCTAAGTGTTCTGCAGTTTTGGTATCGTAATCAAACTAACCGTGTCAAATGGTCAAATGCGCTCTCGGAATCATATGGATTGGAGTTCGAGGTGAGACAGGGTGGTTTGTCGTCTCCCCGGCTCTTCAATCTACATGTAAATGACCTAATTGCCGAGCTCAGCAGCATGCGTGTCGGATGCAGGATAAATGGTGTTAGTTGCAACAACATCAGCTATGCTGATGGTGCTGCTGGGCTCGTCGCCTGGGTTGATCCTGGAGTTGCTTCATATATGTGAAACCTACGCTGCTTCACATGGAGTGATATATAATGTCAAAAAATGTGAGTATATGGTCTTTGGGGTTGCTGGTAAGTGCCGAGTTAGTTCAGTCGAACTTGCCATTAACGGAACACCTATACGTAGAGTCAAGAAGTTCAAATATCTTGGGCATTTTCTTACCGATGACCTCAGTGACCATGTCGACATTGAGAGGGAGCGTAGGGCTCTGGCTGTCAGGGGTAATATGTTGGCTCGAAAATTTGCCCGGTGTACTGACCAAGTAAAGATTACTCTTTTCAAACCATACTGTCAGAGTTTTTACACCGGTAATCTTTGGACCAACTACTCAAAGCGGTCGCTGGATGACCTACGCGTCCAATACAATAATGTTTTTAGGATGCTGTTGCGACTGCTTCGTTTTTGCAGTGCCTTTAGAATGTTTGCGGTAAACCATACCGATGGCTTACATGCCATCATTCGAAAAAAGACGGCCTCACTCCTGAGCAGAATAAGAGGTAGTCATAATAGCATCCTGAAGGCTGTGGTGGCAGACACTTCCTCTGCCATAATAAGGCAATTTGTGAGAAGAGTTATACCCTAGTCCACATGTATCGTAATTTCAAGTTGCTGGGTGGTCTTCTCATTCATTTGTCTTTAGATTAAGTTAAGGAAATCTGTTACTAACAATTTATGGATTTAAGTTATCCGAAATAAAATGATTTTATTTATTTATTTATTTACACCTGCAAATTGGAGTCATTGCGCAAATTGGTCGTGTATTTTACTTAAACTCAAAGCATTTGTTTTCAATAAACCGTTTACAATTATTTTCATATTATCTAAGAGTCGGTCGGTTAGTAATATGAAGGTAGTTACCCATTCTAACGCGCAGTAGGTACATATGGAGAACAACAAACAATAAATTCCATAAACACTCTTTAAAATTATATTGTTACATCATTAATAATGATTTTATAATTGTGTTGATTTTATTTATTTGGGTCCGTGTTTTGCCGGACGTTATAAATAGCACAATATCATTTCTTCCCATGGCATGGCTGACGTAAAAAGCGACTAAAAGACTTACTAGATGATAGTTAGCAGCATTCTCTATGCATTTTACCATCATACTGCGATCGCCAATCCGCCTGCCAAGCGTGGCGATTATGGCAAGCCCCCTCCAAATTGTGGGCGACCTATGTTCAGTGGACGTCTTTCGGTTGATATGATGATGTTGATGATGAATTGATTTAGTTATGTGCCATTATACCTATGTGCAACTTTCTCAAAACAGTCCACAAACAAAACCTGTCAACTATCGATTGATAATCCAACTTAACAGTCACGAATCCAAAACCCGTTGCATTAATAGTTACATTCGACCGTCCACCATTCAATTTATAGTACACATCGCAAAATCAGCTCATTCGCAGCGTTCAAAATCACCCTCGCCCATATTTGAGCACGCCCTTTGTAAGTATGCCCTAATGAAGGCGCATAGACAAATTAAACAGAGCCCATAGAGTAACGAGTCTCGTTCCAAAGATGCTTCTCTAACGTTTTTCGAGTGTTTCACCTGGAAAATAATTACATGGTTTCTGTGACGTATGTGTGCTATTTAAGCTCGCCCTAAGAGTAATGTCGACGATAAACAGGAGCAATTAAAACATTGCCACGCGACGCACGGCTTTCTTTACACCGTCGGTAATAGAGATTTGTTGTAAGCGCGTTTAGTTCTATTTTCTACAAATGCGAGATGTAGAATTTGTTGTTAGTACGGAGTGATTGCGGAGATAATGGTGGAATTTATTTATGTTACGCCGTGCATGCTGATCTGAGGAGGAAATATTTTGGATTTAAGTTTAATTTGTTTCTCGTTTTTTTCCTTTGGCTTCGTTTACCTCCTTTATTTACTAAGAGTGAAGACAAAGGAACGTAACCCATGCTGGGTTGGAATTGGAGTTACTTACTCAAAATGAGTCAAGAAATTTTCGCATCGACATAAAATGAATCGCAAAACATTTGCGATTCATTTTATGTCGATAGCAGCCCCGAAATATTATGCAGAAAAAACGTAAATTCGGCAACTCACTTTGTGTGGCTTACATTACGCTTTGTACGACTGTAATCTAGCGGTCTGTAGATACAAGTCACTATAGATCAACGGAACGGTACACACAGCAAAAGAGTTAAGTGGACAGGCAATTACGGAGCATTGCAGTACGCACGCAACTGTCATTGTTGTTGTGTGCGTTTAACTTTTATGCACAAAACACGCTCAGACGAACGATGACAAAGACTTCGCCACTTATCTCACGCACACTGTTAAAGTGCAAATGGAAGCGTAATTAGTTGGTTGGTTACTGTATTTTGTATTATGTTGCATACTGGTATGAATTGGGTAGTTCTCTATCTTTTAGTGGGCAGTTTCGTTATTGTCTGTCTGACAGACAACGGCTAAACCTCCGGAAGACAAGAGTTAAACATATGAAAGATAATGTCCGTTTAAGGCTGTGGGCTTTGTCCTATAAAGAACATAAATTTAAAAACTCCACCCATCATTGATTCAAGATAACATTACAATTGGCTTGTCTATTACAAAATTCGGGTGAGTTCTTGGAACGAAGTTCTTTAACGCAGCTTTCAAAAATTGTAGATGTCGCCACGTAACGAAAAGGCGTTCTACTCCATCTATGTGACTTTTTATATATATAATATAGAAAGAGACAGAGAGCTAGAGAGTAGTTTAGAGTAGTTTTCATGATTTTTGAGGGTGCTGAATCGGCATAGTGAGAAAAATGGAAAATCAAAGATTCATTTTTCAACGTTTTCATCATGGGCGTCGTTTCATGGTTTTCGTGTTGCTGGAACCTATATTCAGAGTCAAAATAAAAACCAATTTTTTGTTTATGTCTGTCGTTATTCATAGTTTTCGAGGGTGCTGAAGTCGATAGTGAATTGAAAATAAAAATCCAAGATGGCTGCTGCCAAAAATCTTAAATTTTTTCGTCATGTTTGTCGATTTAATGGATTTCGACAATCTAAATCTCCAAATCGAATCACATTCGGAGATGAAGAAAAAGTGTAGGGAACTTCGGTCCCCGACACCACACGTTTTTTTTTTTATAAATATTACTGACTCGATCTCGATTCGCCAGTAGTTCAGAACCAATCTTACTAGTTAGACGTATTAATAAGTTCTATAATGAACTAGGTATTATCCTGTTCGTGTTTTCACTCTCTTGCTAAGCAATAACGATGGCAGTTAATTGCGTGTCGATCATATTCAGTGCTTCTTGCCACTCAATACATCGAAGCATCCTGTAGTTTGTGCTTACTTGACAGGCATTTATCGCTGGTCAAAGCCAAATATGATAGTAATAAAGCAATATACGTAATAAAGCGACTTAATATATTGCGGACTAACTTCTGCCCGCGACTTCGTCCGCGTCCCTGACCCTTTCCGTCGCATCGATTTGTCTGCCAGTTTTCGACCATTTTTTGGTTGCTGCTCCGCTTCTTTTGATCGTAGCGTTTATATAGCCTATAAAGCCTTCCTCAATAAATAGGCTACCAAACACGAAAATATTTTTTCAATTCGGACTAGTAGTTCCTGAGATTAGCGCGTTCAACCAAACAAACTCTTCATATGCATAAATTCTGTTAGAATTTTGCTAGGTCTCTCCACTGTTGTATCGAGGGTAGCGTATTACAAAAAAATATTTTTGAGGTTATAATAATGCATTTTAAAAAATTAATTATTCAGTGTTTTGTGAATATAGATTCCTATCAAAATCAGGTCAACAATTTTTGGATATGTTTAGCATCAAAAACCAGAAATAATTTTATATGAAAAAAATATATTCCATTGAAATATTAATAGCATATCTATTGTGTTATCATTATTTAGTCTTTGACGTCTGGTTACGCGTGATGGGGAGAGTCTGAATCGAAAGGTACGCAGACACGTCGTGTATACGTATGTAATACAACCAGTCTGGAATGTGTACTTGAAATTAATGGAAACGTATACCCTGTGTACTATTAAAGTGCAGTTTGTAAATACGCATCGGTTATTAACAACTAAGATAGTTAGCTTATAATATATGATTAATTTGGAAATTATAGAATAAATCTTCGTTTTAATCACATAACCTCACGCCGTACTTCCCCGAAGGGCTGTTAAGCTTAGGTCGTCTTAATTACTTATTCGGAATTTCAAATAGTATAATTATTGTCTAAAAGTTATCATTATTTAGACTTTAAATGTCAAGAGTTATTTTGATGGTTGCAACCTGTTTACATGGGCACTAATAAGAAAGAAAATAAGATAAAATAAAAGTGTTTTAAATGATACTAGTGATCGCCAATTGGTTGAAATTCGACCGTAATAAAAAATATAAAAAAATAATATGGTTATATTTGACATTCAGTAACACTATAGACAAATTGTTGACGCTGTACTACTGTGGAGAGGGTTCGCTGGCGGGATGGTGATGGCCAGGACCAGAACGTAGGTGTAATGAGTAAAGAATACTTCTTCAGGACTCTCTTTTTTATTTTCTTAATACTTCTTAACTGCTGGATATGGAACAATATGAAATGAATTACCACAGAAAGCTCTGTTTTTATAGAATTTTCCCTATTATTTTTAATAGCTTCTGCCCGCGACTTCGTCCGCGTCAAATTTTCACTCCCCTTCCCGTCGCGTCGAATTGCCTGCCAGTTTTCGTCCATTTTTCGTTTGCTGCTCAACTCCTTTTAACCGTAGCGTGATGTTATATAGCCTATAGCCTTCCTCAATAAATGGGCTACCCAACACAAAAAGAATTTTTCAATTCCGATCAGCAGTTCCTGAGATTAGCGCGTTCAATCAAACAAACATACAAACAAACAAACAAACAAACTCTTCAGCTTTATAATATTATAATATATATTAGTATAGATTAATTATGACGGTTCCAAATGTCATAATTATAACCAGCCTGTACAATCTATAACCAGCCTGTACAATCGTGAGGCATACAACCTCTACAGTTTGCACACGACACTAAGTTTTTTATGGGAAACTTACTAATGACACTCTCCATAAAACCACAAAAAATATTTCTTCTTTAGCTAAACTAAATTCCTATCGTCGCTAATACAAATAATATTAAAGATAAATATTCTCGATATGATCATAGATTTTAAAAATGAAATAGGTTATATATCCATAAAATTAATTTATTACCTATGGTTATACTTGACATTCAGTAAGACTATAGACACAAAATCAGGCTTACCAACTTAGGGGTTTTTCCAAATTTAGGGGGTAAATAAGAGGATTGAGATTTTTTAGAGGCGTTCCATTTTTAGGGGTATTCTTAGGGATTTTTTGCCATCTTACATTTCTCATTGTGTTTTTGATACAATAAAAGTATTAGCGACTTCTAGTACGGTTCCTCGATACTAAGAATGCAGAGTCAATGATTAACAAATGTCGCGTAATAAATATACACAAATAGACAATATATCACTGTGTGCCGGGTCTATGATTACTGAACACTCGTTGGTTATTTTCATTATAATTTTTTTGCGGATTTTTTTAGTAATTGTGGCATGTTTAGGGGTTTTTATCTTAAGCTGCACAAAATAATAAAGACAGATTTGGACCATAAACAAAAGAATTTCTATGCATGTGTGTATTAGATACACGGTAATGAACAGTAGTGTGTGTAACGTGTTATTTATTGAAAATAATGTATTTTAACTCATAATTTAAAAAAATATTAGCATTCGTCACTTCTTCTCTGTATAAACTATAAGTGTCCGAAATTTCATACTCCTCCGTCCGCCCAATTTTCGTAAAAAGGGATCCAAAGTTTTCGCTTCACGTATTAATATATAGATAATTAATCAATACGATAGTAAATATATTAAGGCTAGTATACACGATAATATAATCAAGAAGCATGAAAGTAGAATAAAAGCTGTGGAAGTGCGTTCCTTACGAAGCATTCGTGGTGTGACTGTGAATGATAGGCTGAAGAATGATGTAATAAGTCAACGGTGCAGTTTAAAAGAAGTAGTGACACACATTTAAAAAGAAACGACGGGTTGCACTCCGGAAGTGCCGGCAGAAGTGAAAACTTGAATATTAACGTTGTGTATTTTTGATATTTTGGAATGGTTAGGGAATAATTTTGCACGAATTGCTTTAATTATCAGTATAAAAGTACTATCATTTATGTGGTAGAATACAATATTTATTTATTGCGCTATCGTAAACAAACATGACAATTTATGTTACATTAAAAAGTTTATCTCTCAGAAAAATCACTCTCCGTTCGTCTTACGAATTTTCGATCAGGTCACGTGTCCTGACGCGAGTTTAACATTTTACTCATTACAAAAAAAGTGCACAACGCCGCTAAAGAAGTTTTCACTTCAAAAATATGCTTATATGGTTTGGTCATGTTGAGAGGATGAATGAAGGGAAGCTAACAAAAGGAAATACCTTTTGTTAGCGACAAGGGAGCTGTTATATAGTGACCTTATTGGTGATGTTCTTCAGAAAGGTAAGGTGCGTAGTTTTGGTAAACGGCGTGTTTATATGACCAGAGCGAAGCAAAAAGAGTATGCAATGATCGTAGTAGGTTGCATTCTGTAGTTTCTGTGGTTATAATCAACACCTACTTTTATGAATACTAGCTTCTGCAACGACTTCGTCCGCGTCAAATTTTTGCTGCCTTGATCCTTCCCTTCGCATCGAATTGCCTGCCAGTTTTCATCTATTTTTCGTTGCTGCTCCGCTCCTTTTGATCGGAGCCATGATGTTATATAGCCTATAGTCTTCCTCAATAAAAAGGCGACCCAAAAAAAAAAGAATTTTCCAATTCGGACCCAGTAGTTCCTGAGATTACCGAGTTCAACCAAACAAACTGTTCAGCCTTAATATAGATTAGTGTAGATAATCTTCTTGCTTTTAAACATTTGAGACTTTTAATGAAGGAGTCCTTAACTTAATACAATGTATTGAAATTGAATCAGTTTTCCATATCCTTAGAATGGGTTGTAAGCGGTTAAATTGTTACTAGATATATATATAATTCCGAGGAACTCCAGGTAAGCTCAGTTATTGGTAGCTTACAATTTCCTAGCAAACTTAAGTTAAGGTAACTGGAATCTGGCAGTTTGCAGTTGTACACTTAGTTTGCTTCTAATACATGTACTTGGAATAGAAAAGTTTGCGCAAGTGTGTATGTTGAGGGTTTTGTGATTAAATGTTGCGAGGTAGTTGCAGTTTTGTGAGTAGGTTGTATGATAATTGGTATGACACATTTGAGGCTTGTTTTAGATTAACGCTGTGTCATAGCGTAATTCTGTGATTTTTAATAATTTGTAACTTACTCATCCGTTTAGTTTATTTGCATTGATATTTTATTCTATTCTTTTGCAGTATTGTAAAATCTTTTATTTAAGTAATACGGGATTTTCCTGTTTTTTTTTTGGAACATGGTTCTTAAACGCAGCTTGCGGTAGGAGTAAAACTGTAGAAATCGTCACGTAACGAAAAAAGCGTTATGCGTTGTGATTTTTTATTATATACTAGCTTCTGCCCGCGACTTCGTACGCGTCAAATTTTTGCTCCTCTGACCCTTCCCATCGCATCGAATTGTCTGCCAGTTTTGGTCCAATTTTTGTTGCTGCTCCGATGCTTTTGATCGCAGCAAGATGTTTATAGCCTATAGCCTTCCTCAGTAAATGGGCTACCTAATACAAGAATATTTTTTCAATTTAGAACAGTAGTTCCTGAGATTACCGCGTTCAACCAACCAAACAAATAAACAAACTGTTCAGCTTTATAATATTATAGTATAGATAACCAGAAAGTGAAAGCTAGTGAGTGAGATAGTTTCCATGGCTTTAGAAGAAGCTGAAGCCGATATTGAGGTCTAAATGACAACCTAAAATGACGGCTGTGAAAATTTTTCGAAGTTTTCATCATGGGTGTCGTTTTCATGGTTTTCGAGGGTGCTCAAGCCGTTTATGAGGTTAAAATGAAGTAAGAGTATTTTAATTACAGAGTAAACGCCGTTACATTTGGAGTTAAATACACAGTGTACAAAATTAGTTCCTGAAGTAAAAAAATAGTTCCAAATAAGTCGAAAATTAGTTTTCCGTTTATATATTAAATTCAGTTTTCAACATTTATTTTATTTTATTTTAATTTTATTTGTTTGGGACAAAAAACAGTTATACATTAGAGCATTTACAAAAACATTTATATTTCAATCGAAAAAACACAGTAATAAATTACAAATCACGCTATAAGATTTATAATTTGCACAATACATTACCTAGGTTCCTAAAACGCATGATAGAATATTACGCAGTATTATTTATTTTATTGTCTGTATCTACATAGTATGTTTTTTTTGGCAAGCCTTCACTTTCCCACTCCTGGGTAAAGGCCTTCCTCCACTAGTATCTAGTATATAGAACGTTTTTTTGTTTACCTGTAGAGAGGCTTTCTTTGAGCATCTGAGTTATGTACAAAGCTATAAGATGACTCTCGGCTTCAAGCAGCTACTCGAGTCAATGCTAGATTTATATGCCCCGTTCTCCAACTCCATTCCTGTATCGTGATTGATTCCTATTACAAAGACCCTCTTAGTTGATGTCCGCGCAACTGTAAATAAATAGCAAAAGTTTTGTTACTGTGCAATTGAATATACAGTGTAATCAGATTCAATGAAGTACCTTCCCGGTTACCCACTGATTCTACTACACATGCCTAAAGTATCGTATATCGTAAATACACACTCACAGTTCTTTTGTGTCTAACATTTCACCTCACTAGACATTGCCCGAGCCGATGTGTCGCATCACTATCATATGAAATGTTGAACAGCTTCATATACTCCAAACGCCACTCCCAAACAAGCGTCTAATTTAGAACAAATTGCCATCATCCAACAATGAGAACCGACATCTTTATGATGAAAAACAGCCCTCGTATAATATTTGCACGCATTCCACGCTTTATTTTACCAACATTCGTATAAGAGTGTATAGGCATGCAAACGCGTGCCGTTAGCGAATTTATATTAGTTGAACGCACTTCTGCACGGTGAATGCGTACAAACGCGTTTAACAATGCAAATTTATTCTAGTTACCGGATTAACGGTTCATCATAGAGGCACTTGTGGTAATTATGTGAACAGGCCGCGGTATCCTCGCGAATATTCGATGTATCATTTGCTGGGATTAACTGGCGCTGATTAATAAAGCGGCTGGTTTTCGAATTGAGGTGTTTCTGTTTTTCTCATTTAGGTTTTGTTTTTATGTACCTACAGATGTAAGGTCCTTCAACAGTTCGAGCTCTAATTCTAGGTCATAAAATAATTATTGTTAACATTGATCACAATAATATTTCGTTAATAAGGTAAAACGGAATAGCATGTTTTTTTTTTCAGAGAACGGTAAATGGAAGAGTGATTTAAATTAACATAATCCTGCTAATTTATTGGGAAGTCACCAGAAAGATAAGTAATCAGGGTCGTTGAATATAGTTGAAGTTTAGCAAGTAACCTGAACTGTTTATTTTCTTCATTTAAATTTTTTTCGAAAACATGATCAGTTTCTTACTAAACTTCAACTATATCCGACGACCCTGGTTACTAATCTCTTTTGGTGTCTGTACTTACATATTTATTTAATAAGATTTTTAAGACAATTTTCTAAGGAACAACTAAAGCATATATGTTGCAGAGATGCATGGTTGGTTTATTGTTGTTATAGAGTCAGAGCCAATAAAAAGACGGTGAGGTCAGTTTAGGATAGCTACAATACCGTGGCAACCTAGACGTAAAGGCCTGAAAACCACTTTAAGTTAAAAACAAAAACAGATTATTTGTTATACGTTTTTAGACGTAAAATGTAAATCCAAGATGACGGCAACTTTATGAAGATAAAGTTGCCATCGTCTTGGATTTACATTTTGTCTAACTATTGCCTTTAACACTCTCGAAAACCATGCAACCTATCTCTCACTTTTTGTGCCTTTCTATTATAATATAAATAATATCTGGATGACCGAGCTTTGCTCGGTATTTTTTGGTAAATTGTGTTTAAAATATGAGTTTATGTTCAATTTGACTATCGATAAAGTTGGTTATTGAAAAAACGAATAAAACGACATTTTATAATAATGAATCCTAGCTAGATCGATTTATCGCCCCCGAAACCCCCTGTATACTAAATTTCATGAAAATCGTTGGAGCCATTTCCGAGATTCAGATTATATATATACATATATACATATATACAAGAATTGCTCGTTTAAAGATATAAGATAATGCATGACGCTGTTTCTACCAGTTTATTCCTACCGCAAGTCACATTACAGAACTTCGTTCCAAAACCATTCAAAAGGCCAGAAATATTGTGGAGACATTAAACCTAATAAAATGTCAACCAATCCACAGCTAACTTAAACTAGAAGCTACTTTAAACATATTATATTGTCATACAGATTGGCGGACTTTGTGGAGTTACAGAGCTACCTAATTAAATTGTGCATGTAAAGTTAAGTTCCAAACTGTGCCCGCGTTTGTCATCATGACTATGTACCACGGCTCACTGGGAAGCTGTAGAACTGTGTAGAAAAAAATAACATAAAATGTTACGTTATAACGTGGACAATTGCGTCATATGGCCCTTCAGTGTTTTAGTTGAAAAAGTAATGGCGCATTTTTGCTATTTCGTATAATGTGTTGAGCTGCTTCTATTTTTTTGAAGTTTTTTTTTGTGTTGGGTAGTTTATTGTGTTTTTTTTTTTAGTAATGGCGCATTTTTGCTGTTTCGTATTATGTTCGAGCTGCATCTAATCTTTTTGAAGTTTTTTTTTTGTGTTGGGTAGTTTATTATGTTTTTTTTTACTTGTGGAATGGAGACTATGGATTTAAAACAAAGTTAAAGTTCAGCAAATAAAATGTACGCATGTAAATCTTGTATGAGTCAATATTTTAAAATTAAATGCTACTAAAACGCAGGCTCATGGACATGTATTATTCTCGTCTTAATCTATGGTGCGAAATTTGGTCTTTGACTAACATTCAGATGTCCAAACTCAAGGACTGCCAACGAGCAATGGAGTGCAGTACACAAGGCGGTCAATTACAATATTGTGCTCCAAAACAAAGATAGCTGACATGGCTCAAAATGCTGCCCGACTTAAATGAAACCGGACAGGACTTGTCTGCCGTATCCTTGTATGCCGGATAAAATGTGGACAGCAGATAAATAGCACAGAAGTGGCGCCCAGAGACATCGAGGCAGGGTCATCGCAGACCATGTAGAAGATGGCGGAACGAGTTCGATAAATTCCGTCAGAACTGAAACGACGAACGGGCTCCCGAAAGACGGAAGTTTTGGAAGGAGATCTTTGCCTGAGAGAGGCACAGAGAAAGCTAGTACAAAAGAATGTCACCGGCATTTTTAAAATGACTAATCCCTGATAAATGTCGAAACAACCTCAGCCATTGTTTCTTTTAAAGTCCAAACATTACTAAAATATAATGTGAGTCTAACAATGCAAATACCAACCTTTTCTGCCAATCTACGACGAATTCTTTTCCGGTCTTTTCCTCCGGCTTTAGGATGCACGAAGGGATCCCCTTTAATATACATAACATCATGGTTACTAATGCTGTCACATTTGCACTTAAATTCACCAAGGTAACCTCTGAAACAACATTCCTTCTCACAGGCAATGAATATCTACCCGCCGACTATCACAATATTAAAGTAAATATTTTCATCAATATGAACACACACGAAAGTTAAATGGCGGACGGCTTCATAACGGTCAAACATCCTAATAAACCGCGTACCATATATTGTAGTGTTGCCGCAAAAACATTTTCATTTTAGCGTTTTATTGAGCTTGTTGTAACTGATTTACGTGCTGTCCGTTCCGGCCGTTTTTAACCTTTTCGAGAGCCGCATCATAAACGGTTTAGTGCCGGTTATGGAGCTCAAATTACGAAGAATGGAAGTATAGCTCCCTCATTGTCTGCCCTTTATGAAGGGTTCGAGTGTATAAAGGAATACAAGCGAAATGGCCCGTAATTCGAATAACATTTCTGTGACCTATAAAAACTTGGTGAGTGGCAAAATTGTTTTAGACTACATATACACCGTGTACATTTACTGGACAGAATAAATGTGTTTCGTGATGTAAGTAACTTTTCTATCTTTTGTTGAGCAAAGGGTAAAGGCTTCCTTTCTACCGCTCTTGAAGTTTGTGCGAGCTAAAGGGAGGTCACAATCACAATAGATTTGTATCTAAAAGTCTCGGCCTTACGTTCTGTGAATTTTTACGAACCTTTTTTGTAATTACTATGTCGAAACTAGGCTGAGTATGTAAGTGATTCGCCTGACATGCCCAAAAGAAATTAATTAGGAGTATCGTAGGAAAGGCCAGTTAATCGCGTCCGACTTCGGCAACAATAAAATGGAGTCGTCCTAAATTGCGCGCTACTTGAATGCGTTAATAAAAATCGTGGGACGTCGAAATTAAGGCTCCTATACGAAGCGTCGTCATTAGGGCCGAAATAGGGTTGTATCCTGGTGGTTGTAATAAGTCATGTCTGCCGCAGGACCCCCGCCGCCCCCGCCCCGCGCCCCCGTCCGCCCCGGACGATCCCGCACCATTTCTCGCCCTACCCTGAAGATTATCGCGCACTAAGTATGATCAATAGTCAATTTAACGGGCAAGTGGCTAAAACTGGTCAGATTAATCAGTGACGAAGCAAGACTTTTAGTCAGTTGTCATTAATTAGTGCTGTGTCTAATGACATGTTAGACACATCACGCGTGATTTCGCTTTGATTTGATTGAGCGTGTGTCCGAAATTGGGTAGTTTTTCTATCATATCTGCGCGAGGTTACATTCTGAAAGCGAGAATTATCGACGCTGGTATTAGTCAAACTTTTTGCAGGCTCACACGCTATTTCGAATAAAAACCAGTGCGCTGCGTGGCTGGCAATAATTTTGGCACGCATTTTATCAAAACAAAATTCCATGTAAATATGTCGCGCACACAAATCCTAAGCGTAAGCTTGGGGCACTTCCCTGGGTCCCCGGTATCAGTTCAGTCCATAAACTACCATGCCCGCCCCCCCCCCTGCGCCCCCCTGCCGCATCCTCGGTGGCTCTTCCGCCCGCTTCCGCTCTCTCGCTCGGAACATAAGCTGTGCCATTTTTTTAAATGCGTGCCTCGGACCTCGTAGTAGTTCTATGTTATATCGACGTTTTGAACTTGCTTTTATTTTCTTCATGTAGCTCGTTTTGTTCACTGATAGCGAACGGCGCTTATTCAAAGTCTGTCAGGTGCAAACGATCAGTTTATTTCCTTGATAGAGCATTGTTGTGAGTTATTGGTATAGACGGGGGGACATTTTCGGGAGAAGGTAATTTTAAATGGGTATTTTTTTCTGTGTTGTTAGAAGCAATGTGTTACCTACTTGTTATAATTTGTTAGCATGGGTTTATTTCCAAATAAGTTTTCCGTTTTTATCAGCTTCACTAACAAGTATTATGCAGTATATTATGTTCAAATCTGAGAATCGACGGTAATATCTTCTCAAAATCTCACACGTAAAGTACTAAACATTCTAATCAGGTGATGTTTCCCCGTATATCTTACAAGCTAGATAAGCTGTTTCAAGCGACACTAAAACCCTTGAAAGCACCTGTTATTAATTTGCTAACCGCTGTTAAACCAGGTATCTTCCTTATGCACTATCGTAACCGTTAATCCCTATGGTCCTACACTATACAACAGCTAGTTTAATAGATAAGGCTATTGTGATGCTCGACTATGAAATGGAGCGAGTTTTTGCTTAGTTTGTTTTTTGTATGTTATGTTGTAATGTTTCTTCTGGTATACAGATGATAAGACACAAATCTTAAGGTTCACTTAGAAACAGAAAAACTGTGTTTCTGATATAGGTTTATACACAGAAATGCAGCGTAGAAGACAATGGCTCAGCTACTGAACCAGAAATCTTATCATAAACTATGTAATGACTAAATTCATGTGATCGCGTTGAGTATCAAAATAACTCTTTCGTGAGTAACTCTTTCGTGAACTGCTATCCTAGTACTTCGTTCCTATGATCTAGTACATGATGTATTTGCATTTGTATTTTTATTATTATACACGCCCTTCACGACCTGACGCTAGTGTGCGACGCACACGATGCTTACTTGTATAATGTTGGCGTGGCCCCGGTTATTAGTGGGGTAAACCCTTCTTTGACCTTATAGTGAGACGCACAATTTTGTTTAAGTAGCGTTATGAGGTTATGTTACCAAATTTTAGATCGGAGGAAAGCGTTGTCAATTATTTCTTTTATAATACATATGAGAGCGGTGGTGACCCAGTGGTATTTGCTCCAATTTTGTAGGTCATCAGTTCGAACCTAAGCAGAAACTTTACTCTGCGTATTTTATTTCATCACCACTGTTCTCAAAACTGTGAAGGAAAACATCGTGAGGAAACCAGCATGTCTTAGAAACAAAAATTCGGAGACATGTGATATCCACCAAACCACACTGGGGCCGCTTGGTGGATTATAGCCCACTCTCTCACACAGAAAGGAGGCCTGTATCCCAGCAGTGGGAACAATATAAACTGATTATGATAATACATAAGCTGAAATTGGTTTGGTTCTTTAGGTTCGCAGGAAGTACAAATCTTTGATAGGACCGTTAGCAGAATATATAATCTTTAGGGCTAATACCCTTTTTCTTAAAGTCTGATCAAATCCATAATACCAAATCTGTTGTCTTTGACGGAAATCAGTAGTTACAAATGATATTTCACACAAGTTGTAATTAAAAATCCTTACAAAACCAGTCGTTTTCAATTTCAAGTCATTTAAATAGGCATGACTACGTGATACTCACAAGCAAACCACAATAAGTGATAACCCAAATCTCAGTACATCTAAACCAACACATTTGCGGTATTCTACAGCGTGTTTACAACTAAAACGTGTACATGGTGTAGTTTTTGCGAGAGCTTAGTCGTGACGGGCGACCACTCAAACCGCTCCGCTGCCGCCAAGTGTGGCAATTAAAACTTGCGAATGTCAAGTGTGGTGTTGCCAGACCGGGCTTCATTATTTTTTTATTTTATGGCAACAAATAAAGGTGGGGGAGGTATCTTAGTTTTAGATGGAAGTTGATTTAGTTTGATGGTTGTTTTTGTTTTAAGTTGACTATTGACTTGACTTTAACAGAGCGATGTTATAATAGCGTGTATAAAGTATTTCGAACTAAAATAGTTATTTTTTTTGTGAATGGGAAATCATCAAATGAAGTCTCTCGCTCTGGGTGGAGCGGAAGGGCGTGTCAGACTTTTACTGACTAAAACCCACCCGTGTTCTTTCAGTTGCCCATATGCCAGGGCCACGGTACCTCTTTCGAACTAATCTCGCGACCCTGGCAGAACTAAAATAGATACAAAACTATTCAAGGATGGGTTGGAAAGCAATATGGATTTAGTTCGAATATAGATGAAAACTAACTAGAGAAAGGGACTTTACGTGGGTGTCGTAAGAGTCAACTAAGGGCTTTACTAGGGCATAATGGGCAGCAGCGTTCTCTATGCATCTTACCACCATACTGCAATCGCCAACCCGCCTGCCAAACGTGGCGATTATGGCAAACCCCGCCTTTGGAAGAGGCTGATATCCAGCAGCGGAAGTCTTCCGGCTGAAATGGCGATGATAGAACCAAACTTAAAGTTTGAATTTGAGTAGTTTTAAAAAGTAAGACTGCAAAATATTTTCCGCCGAAAAAAGTTAAGTTCTTCATGAAATAACGCTACAATAAATAATAAATAAATAAATAGTAAATATCTCAGGACAACCAACACACTGTTATCTGATCCCAAACCAGGCAGAGCCTGTACTATGGTAACCAGACAACTGATAAATATACTTATATATTTCTAAATACATACATATTATTGATAAATTACACCCAAACACAGAACAAATGATTGTGCTCATCACACAAAGATTTGTCCTGGGTGGGAATCGAACCCACGACCTCAGTCTTTGCAGTCAGGGTCACTAACCACTAGACTAACAGGCCAGTCTAAAATACATAGAGATCTCTTGTCGAAAGGCAGTACCGCCGATACTTTATTTAATTATGTTTATGCTAATAAGTCCCAGTAAACACCGCCTAGCTTTTAAACTCAGTCGCACAAACAATTTAAACATTTCCTTCCCAAAATTGGGTTCGAATTTGTGAACGGCCTACAACAAATCAAGCCAACAATCTTGGACATAGTCATAATAATAATGAACCTTCAAACATGAATATAACGTTTTTATGTTCTCAGTAAAATTCCAATCCACGTTAACTTCACGTCCAAAAGATTGGTGCGTACTATAGCCCAAGCATTTCAGTACTCAACGATATACAGTCGATTCATTCCGTTACGAGCGAGCATGAATCCCCAATGTGCCAACAACATGTAGAAACGCATACAAAAATCGTGTAACAGTTACGAAAGGCTCATTGTGGCCCATCAAGCAGGTCATTAACGATTTCATAAAAGGCTTAGAGGGCTCGCTTCCCTTTCCCCGTGTCATATTTTTCATGGGCTCGACCATTTCCGAAGTGCTTATGTGATATGGCGCGTACCTCAGGTAAATGCGTCGTGGGCGCCGCGAATCGATTCACCACGTCACTAACATGTGCCCGTCTAACGCTACCTTTATGTTTTTATTCGCCCAAAATCTTGTTATTTTTATTCTTATACACAAAAAGTTTAACCTCTTAAGTATACTTGTGGACTGTGTTCGCGAAATTGTAGGTAGGTACTCATTATTTTTCCTGTGAAGTCAAGTTTTGCTTTTTAAGAAATGTAGATATGATTTTGTGTTATTTGTTCGATGACCTGGTGAGGATACTTCTTGGAAGGCTGTCGGTAATTGCTGCCTTTACTGATATTCTATGACCTCCTTAATGCTAGTTATTACAGTCAATTTTGAACGTCATGTTACTATAAAATGGTTTGATTGACGTATTATTTACTATTTATGTTATATTCAAAGTTGTAGGAAAAATGTTTTTTTATATGTTATTCCTAGTAAGTAATATTAAAGCAAATACAATTATTATGCGCCATACGAAACTACGATATTGGTACGCCTTTCAAAAGTTTTAAAGTGGTAATAAATCAGAATTAAGAATTGTGATTTTATTTAATACTAGTGATCGCCCATTTGTCGAAATTCGACCGTACTTCATTTGAATAGAAATACATTATTAAATATAAAAAAATAATTTTACTAATATTATAAATGCGAAAGTTTGTATGTATGGATGTGTGGATGTTTGTTACTCTTTCACGCAAAAACTACGGAATGGATTTGGATGAAATTTATAACACAGTTAGTTTATAACCTGGATTAACACATAGGCTACTTTTTATCCCGGTAGTACGTTCCCGCGGGATATTTTCCGACCTCCACGTGGGCGAAGCCGCAGGCAAAAGCTAGTATGGTTATATTTGACATTCAGTAACACTATAGACAAATTTTTGACGCTGTACTACTGTGGAGAGGGTTCGCTGGCGGGACGGTGATGGCTAGGACCAGGCCGTAGGTTTAATGAGTAAAGAATACTTCTTCAGGACTCTCTTCTTTATTTTCTTAATACTTCTTAACTGCTGGATATGAAATGAATTATCACAAAAAGCTCTGTTTGTATAGAATTTTTCCCTATTATTTTTAATTAATTATGACAGTTCAAAATGTCATAATTATAACCAGCCTGCACAATCGTGAGGCATACAACCTCTGCAGTTTGCACACGACACTAAGTTTTGTATGGGAAACTTACTAATGCCATACTTGACGGTCCCCATAAAACCACAGATATGGACCATAAACAAAATAATATCTATGCATGTGTGTATTAAATGCACGGTAATGAATAGTAGTGAGTGTAACGTGTTATTTATTGTAAATAATGTATTTTTACGCATAATTTAAAAAAATATTAGCATTCGTCACTTCTTCTCTGTATAAACTATAAGTGTGCGAAATTTCATACTCCTCCGTCCGCCCAATTTTCGTAAAAAGGGATCCAAAGTTTTCGCTTCACGTATTAATATATAGAAGATAAGAAGAAGTCAAAAGCCACATTATTTAAACAATCTTAATTATTTTATCTGTCAGTGAAATATATGTACACTGATGTTACAATAATAATAATTATTATCATCATCATTTCAGCCAAAAGACGTCCACTGCTGGGCATAGGTCTGCCTCAATTTTGGGGGTTTTGCCATAATCGCCACGCTTGGGGCAGGTTGGCGATCGCAGTATGGTGGTAAAATTCATAGAGAACGCTGCTGCCCATTCTCTAGTAAGTCCCTTAGTCGCCTCTTATGACACCCACGGGAAGAAATGGAGTGGTACTTTTCTTTACGTCCGGCAACACACGGAACAAATACAATAATGAGATAATTATATAATGAGCTTCTACAATCTGTTTTTGTAGCTTCATTACGACATATTCACTGTAAAATAAAAGCATGTATTCAGTAATACAGATTTTACAAATCATAAATATTGTTTACTCAACCGTTGGAATAATCAAATCTACGCGAGCTGTCAGAAAAATAACTTCATTTTATATTATATACTAGAAGCGCGTAACCTTAGTGATTCATAATAATCTGTCTATTTAGATGTGTCTTTTAATTGTATATAGCTTAATTAGTATACAATTAGGATTTTATAAAACACTCTCTGTCTGTATGTCCGTTAGTATATAAGTGGATTAACGTGTATTATTTTTGGACGAAGTTCTTTTACGCAGCTTACGATAGAAGTAAAATGGTAGAAAGCTCCACGTTACGAAAAATCGTTATGCCTCCTCCATGCGACCTATTTACTATTTGTAATAGAAAGAGACACAGAGAGCGTGAGATAGTTTTCATGGTGCTGAAAACGATAATAAGGTAAAATGAAAATCAAAAATGGCGGATGCAAACATTTTCAAATTTTTCATCATATGTGTCATTTTCATGGTTTTCGAGGCTACTGAGGCCAAGAGTGTGGTCAAAATAAAGTTTGCATATCTATAATATCTATAAACTAATATTATAAAGCTGGAGAGTTTGTTTGTTTGTTTGATTGAACGCGCTAATCTCAGGAACTACTGGTCCGAATTGAAAAATCTTTTTGTGTTGAGTAGCTTCTTTATTGAGAAAGGCTATAAGTTATATAACATCACGTTACAACTAAGAGGAGCGGAGCAGTAATGAAAAATGTTGCACAAATGGGGAAAATCGCACGGGTAGGCGATTCCACGCGACGGGAAGGGTCGGGGGAATAAGAAATTTAACGCGGACGAAGTCGCGGGCAGAAGCTAGTTTTAAATATTGAGTAAATGATATTACATTCGAAATTGAAGATAAAGCGTTAGTAACATGACTTCGTTTTATTTTTTATTTTTATACATGTTCTTTCTATATTATAGTAGACCACGCAAGTGGAGCTACGTTCACAGTTAGTGTTATCTAACTTAACCGTTCTTGTTCGAGAAAAAACCAATCAATGCTCAGCATTAAGATTTTCTCTAAAAAGTATTGTTCAGTAAGTTAGACATTGTAATTTTTAGTTTAACACAAAAAGTAACCTCTAAGGATTTTCAAGTCAAACTTGGGTCATAGAGGTCACCTTTTAAAATAACTTAAATCTGATTACGCAATATTCGTGACGACTTTTAAAAGTTCAATTGTTTTTACAATAATAAAGAATTTAGATATTGACCTAGTCACGGAAACTGATATGTGTGGGTTTAACCTCGGAGAAGGTTATTTTAATAACCTCTATAAAATAGTTTCGAATAATGTAGGTGTTTTTCGGTAGCGTGTAAGGAGAGAAAGAGATCGATTTCAGAATCATTCCTGAAAATAAAAGGGTTACCTCTTTTTATTTTTAGGAATGATTCTGTTGTAAGAAATAAAACTTAAATTGCTGAAACGTTCCTTATTAAGTTATATATATTATACTAGCTTTTGCCAGCGGCTTCACCCGCGTGGAGGCCGGAAATTATCCCGCGGGAAAATACTACCGGGATAAAAAGTAGCCTATGTCCTTTCTCAGACTCTAAACTATCTGTGTACCAAATTTCATTTAAATCGGTTCAGTAGTTTTAGCAGGAAAGCGAGACAGACAGACAGACAGACAGAGTTACTTTCGCATTTATAATATTAGTGTGGACTAGCTTTTGCCAGCGGCTTCGCCCGCGTGGAGGTCGGAAATTATCCCGCGGGAACATACTACCGGGATAAAAAGTAGCCTATGTCCTTTCTCAGGCTCTAAACTATCTGTGTACCAAATTTCATTTAAATCGGTTCTGTAGTTTTAGCAGGAAAGCGAGACAGACAGACAGACAGAGTTACTTTCGCATTTATAATATTATAGTGTAGATGTAGATAGTATAAGTATATAGTATATATAGTATATAGTATGGAAGTATGGATTAAGCGTAAGCTTGCATCGCAATCAATTTATGCGTTTGTGAGTTATACTTTTTACCACTAAAAATAGTCAGACATTTTGCCAGCAATTTTTGTTTCTGCCAAAATCAAAGTTGTATGTATAAAACGGTAGGTGTAAAAGCAGGCGTTGTTAATATTTTTTAACCGACTTCAAAAAGGAGAAGGTTATCAATTCGGATGTTTATATATATATTTTTTTTATGTATGTTCGGCCATAACTCCGTCATATATAAACGGATTTGCAAAATTCTTTTTTTGCTCGAAAGGGGCTTATTCCGAAATGGTCCCATATAAATTTCATATAGATCTGATGAGTTCCTGAGACAGACACCGGAACTCTTTAAAAATGACAGCAAATCAACCGCGATTTCTGCTATTGCATAAATATGCATTGTTTGTTTGGAATTAGTGCGGGGTAAATACCATAACTAAAAATTTAAAAATAAAAACTTTTTACAAAAAAAAAACAAACGACTTCCTTAAAAACACTACAAAGTGAAAAATAACTTTAATTTCGGAAGTCGGAGGCAAAAACCTTAAATACAAATCCTAAGGCACCGACTGCCGAAATTAAAGTTATTTTTCACTTTGTAGTGTTTTTAAGGAAGTCGGTTGTTTTTTTATAAAGAGATCAACTATGTTTTGCTATTAAAGAATCAATAAAGTATTTAACAATTTAGTCTGCAAAATTGCAACGTGCAAAACAATTTTTGCTTCGGGTTTAAAAATGACAAATACTTACGCTCGCAGTAACTCAAGCTGCAAGCAACTAATACTTTTTCTTCCACGTCTACCCCAGAGTGTAAACTAAATCTTATTCAAAACAAGAAAACAAGCACTAAGCAATCTCTTTCCTTCATCACAAGTACTTTGCGAACAATCAAGAGAAAATTGCAACAATTTATATAACCACAAGATGAGTTGCAGCAAATAAAAACTATACCACCTGTAATTGACATTGCGAAACATTATAATTCTTAAAATACATAGCACATTACATAATACAAATAAATAAAATTGAACCGTCTGTTTGTAATGTCAAAATAACAGCTTATTACTAAATGCATCTAAAAGCATAGGCGGTACATATAACAAAAAAACAAATTTTTATATTTTGTGTCTGTGATAGCTGATGTTATAAAGAATACCATAGGCTACTTTTGGTTCCCATAGTACGTTCCAGAGAGAGATAATTTCGGACATCCACGCGAGCGAAGCCGCGGGTAGCTAGTATTATAATTCACCTGCCTAGCGGTTTCCCAACTGTGTTGGGGTCTTACAGTCAAACCAGATACAGCTGAATACCAGTTATATCACTGCCTATCTGACCTTCGCAACTTACTGGTTTTTTTTTTTTTTCAGGATGGGAAATCATCAAATGACTTCTCCCGCTCTGGGCGGAGCGGGAGGGCGTGTCAGACTTTTACTGACTAAAACCCACCCGTGTTCCATCAGTTGCCCATGTGCCAGGGTCACGGTATCTCTTTCGAACAATCACGCGACCCCGGCAGGCATCGGTCCTAGTAGACCCCTACACTGCTGCTGACATCTCTTTGAAGCGCGCGTGGAACACTGCGCGCCGTCGACCCGAGCTTGGTCCTTACCGGGCGGCGAGCTACCCACTGCTCGCCACCCGCAAGCTCGCGCCTACGGTGGCCGGGAGTCCGCTATTGACTCCCGACGCCCGGGGCGTCTCCTCCTGCGGCGGCTAGGGACGTGAGGGCGCAGAGACTGCCACTCCCTCACGCGCCCCGCCCCCTCCTTCGCGAGCATTACTGCTTCGCAGAAGGAGGTGACAGCTTCCCATTCCCTCTCGCTCCGTACCATGGCTCGCACCAGGGCCGGACGCGAGAGGTCGCCGCCGCCGATCGCCTCCACGAACTTACTGGGTTACAATATTTTATTTATTATAATAAAATAACATAGACCTAACATTACGCCTATATTTACCAAAGAGGTAGGTAGGGGAGTTTTTTGCAGAGACATGTACGTGTTAATTGTCAAATAGTGATATTGCCAAATTGTGTGCTACTGAAGGTGCCACACTCATAGCAGAATTTTATGCTAGTTCTATTTAGATTGCCATCGAAACGCTAAGAAGTGTGTGGCGAAGTTGTCAACAGTCTAGGACACCACGGCCTGTCTTGTAGCCGAAGTGTGGGTCGCTTAGCGCGGCACGCAAACATTAACGACATCATCCGACGAGCTCTTGTCACCGTCGACGTTCCAGTTGTATTAGAACCCAATGGCTTGGCACGCGACAAGGGCAAGAGACCGGATGGTATGTCTTTGTTTCCTTGGAAGGTGGGTAGGCCTTTAGTGTGGGATGCAACGTGTGTCGATACTCTTGCGCCATCCCATCTTCCTAGCTCGGATTGCTGCGCTGGTGCTGGGGCTTAAAGTATATTTCGAGCCATTTAGGGTTGAAACTCTCGGGCCGTGGGGTCAGAGTGCTCATGGCCTCTTTAAAGAAATATCAAAACGGCTAGTTGACACTTCTCGTGACCCAAGGGCTGGTTTTTATTTTGGCCAGTGGCTAAGTATTGCTATACAGCGTGGTACCACCAGTCTCTTGGGTACATTGCCGGTCGACAGCGATGAGGATGAATTTTTGTATAGTTTTGGTTAAGTTAATATATAATTTTGTTATTTTTATTAATCAAGAAGAATTGTAAAATAATTTATTGTTTGTCAGAAATATTGCTTACACAGATTCCATGATACAGGATTACCAAGATTGGTGATTAAGATTCACGTGACATTTGAAAAAAAAAAAAAAAAACAATAATTATTATATTCCCATTGACGTCTTACTCCCAAACTCCCATGTAATAAGAGTCAAGCCCATTGCTACCAACCGAACACAAATCCAGACTCCAATAGGCCAATTCTTATAATAAAGAAACGTTCAAAATCTAGTCACAGTCTCATCTCGGCGACAATCAAATGTCAAAAATGTATGAAAACTCGAGATATTTTAGACAGATAGCGACTGAGATCAGACTGTGAACGTTCCTAAAATTACGAGAATTGCCTTCCAGGTTTGCACCTGTAATTGACAGAATAAAATATGATAATATTCAAAAGTGCGGGTTTACTGAGATCTCGGCTTGTGGAGCAGTTGAATCAATTGCCGCCTCGTGGCTAACGGGCCACGAAAGGCGATAAGCTTAACTTACGACGTCTTTTGTATTCAACTGTACCTTTATTTTGATCTTTGGATTTTAGATTTTTGTAATGTATGTGCTTATGTAAGCAGGTTTTGATGTTTTATACGGGTTCCCTCTATTTGGCAGAAACTTGATGCTCCGAATTTTATTTGGCATAACACACGTGGCCTAATCTTCTTTAAACGAATATTTGTAAGGCATAAAAAATGTTTAGCATAATCATTGTTTGGCTAAATGTTTATATGATATGTCCGACTTTACGCTGGCATACTTAGAATTTTATTAAGCATAATTACCTTTGGCAGACTTAATATTCCGCAGAATTTCGTTTAGCATAACATTTATTTAGAGCGACGATTATTTGGTAGAATTTCACTTGGCATACTATGAAGATGGCAGAATTTCATTTAGAATATATTTTTTAGGCATATTGTCATTTCTATAAAATTGCATTTAACCTTAAATTAAAAGTGAAATAGTGTCTCAAAAAGTCAATATATGTTGTGCTACAAAAGTTATTGACAAAAACGAATCGCTGCAGAACCGACTCCACGTAGTCTTGTCTGCCCTACCCCTAGAGTGTAATTTAAGCCCGCGTAGGCGCGGAGGAGCGAGGCGGCCCGCGATCTGAGGAGCAGGTGATTTTGATTTTTGCGGTGGTGAGCGTAAAACCATCTGCGACGATGAGCTCGCGTGGATCTGCCGGAGCCACGCAGCGCTGGAGCCGTGACAGAGAGCTGCTGCATGTTGCATGCTCGCCCGCATGCTGTGAGCTTGCTTGCATGCTGCATGCTTGCTTGCATGCTGCATGCATGGTGTATGCTTTGTTTGCATTTTGATTGTTTGATTTTTCTGTATAAATGAGCGTTTCAATTATTATGGATATGAAATGTATGCCAAAAGATGATTCAAACTGTAAAGTTTCTGAGATATGGTAGTTCTGCCTTTTAAGGACTATCGATATGAAATAATGCCAAGAGACGATTCTGACTGCGAACTTTCTGCGATATAATGGTTCTTCTTTTTCATTATTATGGATATAAAATTTATGCCTAAAGATGATTCTCACTTATAAAATTATGCGTTGTGAATGTATGATAAATTAGTGTATGCCAAACGATTTTCTGCGAAATGAAGTTTATGCTATCCGCTGTTATGCAAAATAATATTATGACGAAAAAAATTCTGCCATAAAGGGTGGACCCATTTTATACAATTGTACGACCATAGCTCAACCGAAGGTCTTGTCTTCTTAATTTGAAAATATTGTAATTTTTGCATAAATTACTTTGTGTGTGATTTGTGATTTGGACTTGCTTGAGAAAATCAACGATTCGTATAGTCAGTGCAGTCTGTCTGATCTTCTTGTTTATTGCTCACCTCCATTACCATTTTCTTCAATTCAAATTCATTTATTTGCCACAATATAGCTTAACAATGCACAATCTTAAAATTATAATGAACCCGTAACATCTTCCAAGGTCGCGAGATCTGTTCGAAAGAGCTGCCGTGGCCCTGGCATATGGGCAACTGAAGGAACACGAGTGGGTTTTAGTCAGTAAAAGTCTGACACGCCCTCCCACTCCGAACAGAGTGGGGGACGTGATTGATGACTTCCCACCCCCAAAAAAAAACCTGTAACATTCTAGTATTACAAATAATGTACAAATATTTAATTTCATATATTATTTGAAAAGAATAAAAGACAGCAACGACAAATAATAATAATAAAACGAGAAGTTCCGTTCGGAGTCTAACCAGATGCAGCTAAATATAAACTGTACAGAATACAGGTATACCAAGAAACTTTTTCCATGTATTCCACGAGGTATACCGATCGTAATTTGAATAATATGCTGTAATATTGTAAGGTATCGATCACGCAACCGCGTACCCTTTCGATGCAAGCAGCTATGGCAGCTGTATTTATACTAGTCACGGAAACCAATAACATATTCGTTTGAATGTTAGTAGGAATTCACAAATTATGATCAGTTGTAATAAGTGCGCACGCTATGAAAGAATGTATCGATTTGTTGGTAGGTATTTGGGTAGTATATAAATCAATGTTGATTTAGAAATACAAATCGGTTAGTAATATTCATTGTTTGCTAGCTTTCGGAAGTACTTACTGATATAAAAAGATTTTTCTCTTCTGCTTTTTTCTTCTTTCTTTTATCTGCTTCTGAAATCTCAAATCAATGTGAAAGTAGGGAAGGAAATAAGGAGATATATTCCCGAATAAATCTGTGTGATAACTATTTTCAGGAGTGCATAAACACTTTTTTGCTGGATTGCTTCAGATGACAAAACATTAAAGATGGAACAATATCTTATACCTATAATAACAAGGGAAATATTTTTTTTATCTACTGTCATACCTTAAAATTCGAATTCAAATGATTAACTTCGAAACGAGTTTATATTGACAAACTTTTTAAACACAATACCAAAATTTAGAAATAAATTATATCATAACACTTTCTCTCTAACAAAATAATGTTATAAACGTTTTTAACACGCTTATATTAGCTTCATACGTATGTTAGTATGTACCTACGTAATGGAAACGTAAAACACGATTTTGACCCCCTTTAAAACATCGGATTAACTCGAAATTTAGCATACTTATCAAGGACCAATGACAATACAATAATTTTATAAATTTGTGCCATCATCCTTGCTGGGGTTACCAGGATAGCAAAAAACTGTCTTTGAAAACTACGCTGACATACGTCACAAACTACGCTGACATACGTCTCAAACTCGAAACACCCTAAAAATAGGAAATAAATAATAAAAAAGCGTGACGTACTTTTTGAGGTATTTTTATTTGATATCAAGCACCCGACGCCTTTTCCCAATATTTTCTACTCTTTAGTTTGGTTTTCTGTGTAAGCGTGTTTTTTTAGATTTTTTTAAACTATTTTTTTTTACCAATACTACACAGGGCAAATCCAAGAAGTTAATATCATCAAGGAACATCCATCAATATTGTTTTTCTAATGGCATGTGCGTTCCAGGGTTGCAGGGTGCCATTTGTATAGCATTAAAAAACTATTCCCCCTACCTACTCTTTTAATATTGATATTTTATTTAGTAGGTTCAATCTCAGTGTATGAGCGTAGATAAAATAGTGTACGAAACTGCACATAACTAGGTATTAAAACACTCATGTAAAAATACCCCTCATTTTTCTAGACAAGGTTCGAAACACAAAACTCCATAACTAATTACAAATCTAACAACAGAATCCCAACATAACGGCTTCTCCAGCAGCCGGTTATCAAGACCGCATTAGAGCATAGTATTTCATTTCACAGCTTTTATAACTATTCGCCATAATGCGTGCAAAGCCAACCTTTCGGAGGGCACGGGGTATCAGCAGGAAGTCCACGGCCACGGGGTCATTAGCCAAAAAATAAACGATCACACTTTGGGTAATGGTGAAAATTTTGCTTATTTTACGCCTTTTTTGGGGTTAAGCTTATTTTTGAAAGTTGGGATGTGTAGCATTTATTTTTGATGTTTAAATGTGCCATTTGAAGTGCAGTTTTTTATGTTAGTTTTTTTCGTGCGCAGTTGCGTTTGTCGGACTTCTTTATCTAGGTATTTATACATATTATAGCCAATATTCATTAAACATTAAATAATCATAAACCCATAAATATTGCGATATCTAGATAGCTTTAGCTATCTAGATATCGGTAGATCTAAAGATCTAGGATTAAATAAAATAGGTACCTAAAAGAATCAATTCGAAGGTACACTTTCAAAGTTTTCAATTTTACTACGGTCACTCAGCAAAAATAAACATGCAGCACTGTAAAATCTATTCTTAAAAAATACCCCACTCAAACTAAAGAACATTGTCATAATAAAACATCGTTCTCCATTTTCTCCATTGGAAAGCGAAGATAAAAAGCTTACTGATTCATTTTTCTCGGTTCCTATCAGCAAACACACAGACATAATTATTACATTTTCTATTTATAGTAGTACGTTTTGTTTCTTTTCCATACAAAATAACATTGCTATTTCTTGTACGTGCTTTATTTTAATATATTACTGAGAAAACTAGTAGTTGAAGGTATAATACAAAGAATTAGGAACAAACTAGAATATAATAGACTATTGTAAACATTTCAATTTAAGAGGACTGAGACAAGTAGCAATCCCATTCAAATTGTTTCATATTTCTACAAGGAGTTTCAACAGAATTGTGATAAGGTTTTTGGTCGCTTATGTCAGTCCCATAGATTTCTGATTATTTCAGAATTGTTTTCGGTGGTAGAATTTTACATTGCTGAGGCCCTTCGATCATCATCATTAATCATCATTTCAGCCTTAAGACGTCCATAGCTGGACATACCCCCAACAAAAAATAGAGTGGCTTGCAATAATCACCACACTTGGCAGGCGGGTTGGCGATCTCAGTATGGTGGTAAAATGCATAGAGAACGCTGCTGTCATTCTTTAGTAATTCACATAGTCGCCTTTTACAACACCTATGGAAATAAATGGGATCGTGTTATTCTTCTACGTCCGAGGCCCTCTTAAGTTAATAGTTTATCTGTGAAAACAATATGTAATAATTTATTAAATTAAAATTAAAATGCATTTAATTCAGATAACTTAGATCCATATAGTACAACACATAAAACACATCAAAAAAAGATTAACAATAAAATAAAATAATTCAAATTACTCGCTTAACGAAGGTTCTCCATAGCGGCGAAGAGACCCTATCAGCTACAGTCTTCAGAATTCCGTTGCATTTATATATTTTAATTTAAAACATTTTTGTGGAATATATGCCTCCTATTTGTATGAAAAAGAAACATAACGCTTCCCTTAAGTTCCCACTCTATGTCTTACAAACTTGCTTTCCAAATAGTTTTTTTGACGTCTCGCGGTGAAGAAAACGGTAAGTTTCAATTGTTATTGTTTTAGTTTTTGGCATCGCGTAGGTTATTCATGATCAGATATTATTGTGCAGCTTTTTTCCCTTATGCAATATTCTTGCGTTATTTCCCTGTATGTAGTATGTATTATTCAAATTAATTTTCTTTGGAAGTTAGGATGGCGACGGCTTTGGATTCGTAATAACGTGGAATCTTTTTGACGTTATGTAAATTTCTCGGAATATAATTCACATGGTATAAATATGTTGTTAGGGATTTTGGTTGGAGAAAGAGCGTGAAATTTGTATAGGTAAGAGTTTTATATAAATAATACATGTTTGTGTAAAATGTTTGTGAATTTTGGTTACCGTGTGGCGATCGATCAAGGACGTTGAAAGATATACAATTTAATAACTTGGCTGTATTCAGAAATTGAATAAGTAAGTATGTTTTTGTAACTGAGAAATAATCTATGTTATAAGAATATAGTTTGCTATCGAAATTCGCAATATGAAAAGATGAAAAAAAAATTGCGAAACTGAAACCATACATAGAGCCAACTTCTAGCCTCATAAATTAGTCCTTGCCTCTGTAATCTAAAATTAGTATACCAATATTCCGCATCAAACCACGCACTTCACTTACAGTACACTAAAAAAAAAATGCTTTTCTCATGTTTCTCTCATGTATCAAAGAGCATAGTAGAATTTCAATATTAATTATTCAGTTAAATTTCAAAGCCTTATTACCCAACATTCATTATAATAAACTGAAAAGCACACAAAAGTATAAATACAATATACAAACGAACTTAACAGATCGTCAGTACCTGAATTAACTTGCATTATATTATATTTCGGATCCGAAAATTCGGCTTTCCGGCTTTCACATGTATAAATATTGTTTTTAAAACCGTGCCCTGTTTTTGGTAGAGTTCAAGTAACAAAGTAGCGAGGCTATGTCTACGTTGGTACATATATCATTTTTATCGGTCGCACTCGGACCGACCGTTTATTCATTGCTTACCTATTGCATACGAGGCTCAGTGACGACTGCTGCTACTATTTGTTCGCGTGGGTTTTCGGAAAGTCAATTTTGAGTAAAAATCTTAAGAAATCTTTGTTTTTTTTATTATCTGGGTAGATCAATTAAATAATAAATAAGATCGCTTCCCATCAAACGAAATGCTGGTCAAGAGTCTCCTCTTTAATATAAAAACTTACGCAAAATAAAAAAAAAAACTAATCTTTAGTGTTTGCTCTAGTTTAAGCAATATTCAATGAGAAGAATTAAATTGAACGTAGTCGTTGGCATTACCACTTTGATTAAATAACTATCAACTAAACAGTAAAAAAATCCATACATCAGGAAACCCGCTAAAAATAGTTTTATGGAATAAATTCACACGATTACATACAATACTAATATGCTACGCAGCACTTTGCTACGCTTTCCGTAGCAGGTGCTACGCGACTTAAGTGAGAATAATTAAGCCTTAAATCTGAAGTCCAATAATTAAAGCACTTCCCGTTATACCCTATACTAAGTTTCCAGACTATATATACCAAGTTAGTATAATCCAACTTGGAACAAACCCGTATTAGTAACTCCTTACAACTTCGTAGCAAACCGCTACGCGGGCGACGTAGCACACTTTCTTTCTCTTTGTAAACTAGCGGTTTTATTCGCTAGGATTTCGATTTTTAAATAAGTTTTAAGTATAGAAAGTGTAGTATTAATTCTTTTTTCTTTGTCTCACATTTTTTTTATTTATAGCATCTAAAGTGGCTAAAAGAAAGAAAGAAATTTTGCGCTACCTTTTGTGGCTATAAAATTTTCAATCTTTGCAGCCAGATTTTGGTGCACGATAGAATTAGTTTTTGAATGTGTTTATGCGTGGGTGTCTAATATAAAACTAACTAAACTAATTTAGTTACTTAGAAAAGTAATTAGTTTAGTTGGTGCTTTTTGCCTCAAAACGTCTCAAAAATGATAAATCATCCTAAAAATTAGAAAGTCTACACCAATCTTGTAACAAATGATGTGGTACTCATTGTAAACTCACTCTAGAATCACTTTTGGACTCACAGTACGGTCTAACTGGGTACGAATCGCACGTTCAAGTGAGACCGTATTTCTTTTTTTAGAGAACGCCGTTTAGTCAACTATGTATTGAAGATGAATGTATATCGGTTTAACATTCGTTCTGAAAAAGGTACCGCAGTGATTTATTGATAACTACTAACATCAGGGTTGTTGAGATATTGTGCTTTCACAAATTAGACCGTATTTCTTACTGAGACCGCAGGTTGAAATATTGTTGGTAGTTTGAAAGAGTTGAACGGATGAAATTACGTTCGATGGTTTTGTTTCAGTGTAAGAAATATACTGTTTGAGTTATTGGCGGTATGAGAAATGACTTAGGAATATTCCTTTGGCATGATTAGTTAGATATCTATACCATTTTTTCACGTGGGTTTCATAAAGGCGACTAAGGGACTTACTAGAGAACGGGCAGCAGCTTTCTCTATGCATTTTACCACCGTACTGTGATCACTAGCCCACCTGCCGAGTGGCAACTATGGCAAACCCTGCCAAATTTGGTCAGGCTTATGTCCGGTAGTGGTCGTCATTCGGCTGAAATGATAATGATGAGTTAGGTTAATAAGTATGCCGTCATGCACTGACTGACGTAAGTTTCTTCTCTATCAAAAGACATTATATACACACCGTTTTCCTCACAAATTTTTCCTTCACCGTTTTGAGAGCAGTGGTGATGAAATAATTTACACCAAGTAAACCGCCTGTCCGGGTTCGAACCTACCACCTTTGCTCACACGTAACACTAAATAGAACACATGTGCATGACCGACTGTTTCGTAACAGTATTGCCTCGTATAAATAGAGTCTGTACCAATAATTAATGATTTCTAGTAAGTGAGGAGTCGACTGCAGGCGGCATGGCGTCGATGTGAACGATTAAAGCTTAAAATAGAAGTCGTTTCACGTGTTTGTGGTTCTTAGTTAAGAATTATGTGGTATTGTGTTTAATATTGTTTCAGTCTTTATAATAAATTGCTAAAAAAGAGACTTGTGACTAAGTAATAAGAGCCACACGTGTCCATAGATGAGTTTAAGCTTCGCTTGCTGCGTTTGGTCCGCGAATGGGTGACCATTTTTACGTATCAAGACCCCTCCGTGTCACGTATACTACGTTAAGCCGTTGTTCCCGGCTGTCATTTGTGGATTTTTGACAGTCGTTCCGAGTCGTCAGAAGCCCGAAAGCCTGTCAACCAGTCTTATCGTGTTACCCAGTATCTGGGTTGTGGAGGTCATATAGGCACTCTCTCGTTAGATTTGGCGTTAGATTTGAAGCCGACTACAATATACTTGGGAAAAGCTAGGCAGAGGATGATGGTTGATAATATTTTTATTTTATGTGGAGAGAATTTAAGGTTATGTAGTTGCACCCAAAAAAGAGGTCTTGTAAAAAATAAAAATAAAAATAAAATAAGTTTATTACATATCATTTTAGCTTATATTGCATATCGAGGAGTCTCATTTAGGCATAGAAATACCTGTAGTTGAAGGCTCCGCTCTTCCCTTGCATTATAAATATGTATACAAACAACAAAAGAGAAAAAATGTTGTAAAAAGAACTTTAGTTTTTAAATACTCTTACGTTTCTGGAACTATCATAGAAGTTTTTATCCGCATACGGCGAAGCAAACTGGAGGGTAATGATTTTGACCGGTGTGTATGTATGTTCCATCATCACAAGTGAGGTATCATTGGAAGAGGCGATCGGCGGCGGCGACCTCTCGCGTCCGGCCCTGGTGCGAGCCATGGTACGGAGCGAGAGGGAATGGGAAGCCGTCACCTCCTTCTGCGAAGCAGTAATGCTCGCGAAGTAGGAGGCGGGGCGCGTGAGGGAGTGGCAGTCTCTGCGCCCTCACGTCCTTAGCCGCCGCAGGAGGAGACGCCCCGGGCGTCGGGAGTCGATTGCGGACTCCCGGCCACCGTAGGCGCGAACTAGCGGGCGGCGAGCAATGGGTAGCTCGCCGCCCGGTAAGGACCAAGCTCGGGTTGACGGCGCGTAGTGTTCCACGCGCGCCTCAAAGAGATGTCAGCAGCACTGAAGGGGTCTGCTAGGACCGATGCCTGCCGGGGTCGCGTGATTGTTCGAAAGAAATACCGTGACCCTGGCACATGGGCGACTGATGGAACACGGGTGGGTTTTAGTCAGTATACGTAAAAGTCTGACACGCCCTCCCGCTCCGCCCAGAGCGGGAGAAGTCATTTGATGATTTCCCATCCAGAAAAAAAAGCGTATCATTGGAAGCGTCTTGATCGACCACTGGCTATAGGTGACATTTAATTGAATATGGCACGATAAACTCATTAACTAAAATGCGACTTTCAGATGGGAATATTTTCCTGTTTCATACTTTTTAGAGCGTTGTATTTCAGTAGTTGAGTTTTAATTTTCGAACTTACTTTTTGAACTGACTTAATTCGGTTGAATATGTAGGAGGGGTAGGTATGTATAGCAGGTTTCTTATAAGGTCTCGGTTGCAAATAAATGTATAACGTTAGCTTACGCTAGGTTTTCCCCACAATAACGATACTGTTATGCTCTGATCACCATATAAAATGGTTTCATACCGAGACGATAAGAAATACATCCCGGCCCCATTCCTGGTGACATTTTGTCAACTAAAAACACGACGCATGCTAACTACCTACGCCTCAGTTTGTGTCGTACTGCAGTAGACTTTACATATGTATACCTTCTACATATGTATGTGCGGGGAAATTCAAAGCGTGAACTATTTAATCAACTCATGAAATATGCATTCGCCGAAATTCTGGCTGGGCCCGTCCATCAGCAGAAGGCCTTATCGACGACGGCGCTTATCATCAACAGGTCCCACTACCAACTCGTGTGCTGTTATCTCTTGCTACAAATAGTCACGTTTACATTACTGGCAAGGAGCCCTATCTACCTACTAAATATTTATAGAGTTTCAACTGTATTTTTGAGAGTGTAGAGTCTAATTTTGGAGTTGACCAGGTCGGTGGTGTGGTGCATAATCACGGATAAACGCATTGTCACAGTGTATTACGGGGCCGGTCGCCTAATGCGCCTAATTCACGACAATGTAGACAAGTCGTTTGCAACTATACTTGTTATTATTTCAATTTGGTGTGTTTACTAAATTTTGTTGTGGCTCCCATTGTAATGGCGGCATACGCTTTGTTTTAATGACGTAATTTCAAGTGTTTTTCACATTTTTGGGGCTAAAACAAAGCTTTGTTGTTCTGTATAATGAGGTTTAAGGTTCCAAATGAATGGAATAACGGTATATGTGTACATTTGCGTGGAATTTTTCATGTTATGGTTGAAAAAGGGTGTTTTCCTTAGTATGTTATGACGATTAAACACTGGAGTTTGCGCATATTCCAAGTATGCGCTGCATGTAGGTACTATTTGTTTGATTCATTTCATAATGTTGCTTTAATAGCAAAGTATGTCAATTATGTATCGTACCGATTTGCGATATTTTCTTACCTAAAGATGCCATTTCATTACCTATATCTATATATTAATACGTGAAGCGAAAACTTTGGATCCCTTTTTACGAAAATTGGGCGGACGGAGGAGTATGAAATTTCGCACACTTTGGTTTATACAGAGAAGAAGTGACGAATGCTAATATTTTTTTTTAAATTATGCGTTAAAATACATTATTTTCAATAAATAACACGGTACACACACTACTGTTTATTACTGTGTATCTAATACACACATGCATAGATAGTCTTTTGTTTATGGTCCAAATCTGTCTTTATTAAAAATATCTGGATGACCGAGCTTTGCCCGGTATTTTTTGGTAAATTGTGTTTAAAATAATAAGTTTATGTTCAAGTTGATTATCGATAAAGTTGGTCATTGAAAGCACGAATAAAACGACGTTTTATAAAAATGAATCTTAGCTAGATCGATTTATCGCCCCCGAAAACCCCTGTATACTAAATTTCATGAAAATCGTTGGAGCCGTTTCCGAGATTCAGATTATATATATATATATACAAGAATTGCTCGTTTAAAGATATAAGATAATATGCAGTGTTACCAACACCCAGAAATATTTACCCCTAAAGCTTAAGTTAAAAACCCCTAAAATTGCCACAATTACTAAAAAAGTCCGCTAAAAAATTATAATGAAAATAACCAACGAATGTTCAGTAATCATAGACCGGCACACAGTAGTAATATTTGTCTATATTTATTACGCGACATTTGTTAATCATTCACTCTGCATTCTTAGTATCGAGGAACCGTACTAGAAGTCGCTAATACTTTTATTGTAATCAAAAACACAATGAGAAATGTAAGATGGCAAAAAATCCCTAAGAATACCCCTAAAAATGGAACGCCCCTAAAAAATCTCAATCCTCTTATTTACCCCTAAATTTGGGAAAACCCCTAAGTTGGTAAGCCTGATTTTGTGTCTATAGTCTTACTGAATGTCAAGTATAACCATAGGTAATAAATTAATTTTATAGATATATAACCTATTTCATTTTTTAAATCTATGGTCATATCGAGAATATTTGTCTTTAATATTATTTGTATTAGCGACGTTAGGAATTTAGTTTAGATTTATAAGAAATATTTTTTGTGGTTTTATGGGGAGTGTCAAGTATGGCATTAGTAAGTTTCCCATACAAAACTTAGTGTCGTGTGCAAACTGTAGAGGTTGTATGCCTCACGATTGTACAGGCTGGTCATAGATTGTACAGGCTGGTTATAATTATGACATTTGGAACCGTCATAATTAATTAAAAATAATAGGGAAAATTCTATAAAAACAGAACAAATTTCTGTGATAATTCATTCCATATTGTTCCATATCCAGCAGTTATGAAGTATTAAGAAAATAAAAAAGAGAGTCCTGAAGAAGTATTCTTTACTCATTACACCTACGTCCTGGTCCTGGCCATCACCATCCCGCCAGCGAACCCTCTCCACAGTAGTACAGCGTCTACAATTTGTATATAGTGTTACTGAATGTCAAATATAACCATATTATTTGTTTATATTTATTGTTATTTTTTTTCATTTAATAATGTATTTCTATTCAAATGAAGTACGGTCGAATTTCGACCAATGGGCGATCACTAGTTCATTATAAATAGGTCAGTTTGTAACTTTGTATGTAGGGAGTAATCTCTGGAACTACTACTCTGAGCCTTGCATTTGAGCTATTTAGTGTCACCCCACGTCCCTACGGAGGAGAGTAAAAAAAAAATCTGAGTCTTCTTCTTTCTACGAGAAAAGAAAGAAGAGAAAACAAAGTAATATTGCAACGGATGATGCGATGCCATAGGATCATCATAGTCCTGCCCTTATCCCAGGAAAAAGCTATGCCATAGGATATACTTTATGTTGATTATATTTAATTTCACGCGTAAAAAGTCGCGGGCAGGAGCTAGTTTCCAATAAGTTAATAAAAGAGAGAGCGCTCATAAATACCAACTTTCTACAAAAAAATACTTTTCTTAGCAGTTATTGAGTTGCGCAATCAATATAAGATTGTACTAACTAGATTGTTGGCATAAAGGCAGCTAGTATAGCACTCTAGAACATCTCGACTTCCTATCGAGAAAAAAGAAAAACGCAAATAGACGACTACCCACTCTACAATATTATCGTTTTTGCGCGTCGTGTCATTGACATTTCATAACAAAGGTTTTATTTTAAAACTTAGATGTCTCTCTTTCTTCCAGAAATAGATATTATATTTTTATCCATTTTATGCTTTTACACAATGTGGGTAGATAAGACGAGCCTTAATGATATAAGGCATTATCCGCACAGAAATACTATGTAAGTTATATTTTTCTTACGTAGTTTTCACATTTGCGCCTATTTTGATTGGACCCTACATTAACCAGTCAATTACCGTAATTACAGACACAATTAAAAAACCATTATGCCTGTACCAAATGTGGTATCTCAGGGACTTAGAGGTTAAAGAGAGGCAAAATTTTTCAGGTTGTATTTACGGGGGATTTTTAGAAGTCCTTATCGGATTCCGAAAATTTTTTCACTTTTAGTAACCGCGAAAGCTAAATTAATGTCGAGTGTCATAGGATATTATTTCAAGTTACAACAAAAAATTCTACGCGGACAAAGTCGTGGGTACAAGCTTGTAAAATCTAACCTAACTTTATCATGATCTGCCTGCCTTTTCCCAACTATGTTGGAGTCAGCTTCCGGTCTTACCAGATGCAGCTGAATACCAGTGTTTTACATGGAGCAAGTGCCTAACCAAAATCGGAATAAAGATGGAAATGAAACAAAACTGGCTCAGAGCCTTAGGCTAGTACTAAAATTTAATCGTAATTTGTAAGATGGAGTGGAGGACCATACAGGATATCAACGGTGTATAGGCACATGCGAAAACTGTGCATGATGTGTATCCTTGGAATCTAGTAGTAATCACTTCAAGTGTATCTGTCAGCCTGGCATTTCAGGCAGCATTGCGAGAACGTGCCTGAAATCGCGACACCAACTAACGCTACAGTTACTGAAGAATCGAGCTCCGATTTGACCGATACCTCGTCAGAGACGTCGGTAGAATACGAGAGCACTACGAAACTCAGTAACGGGGAATATGAGACTGAGTTGTGTTAAGTTTGTCTGCAGTCATTTCTTAGGAAATAAGTTAGAAATTATACTTAACTTTGTGTCTAACTGTCTGTGTGTGTCTCAATCTGTTAGATTGCCGAGAAAACAACTGGTTAGTTCTAAGATCTCCGGGACTAAGAAGTCATTGCATGTACTTCTAAGAATAAAAGTCTGTTTTGAACTTTAGGAACGCTAAATAACTACTGTTTTACTCATAAGCTTCTAATTCTACATTGAAGACACTTCGTTTTTATTAAATACTTTAATAACCTGCATAAATTAAATTAATTTACAAGACATATAGACTAAATACATTTAAATACAGCGCAAAAGTATTTAAATGAAATATTTATTTAATTTGAAAGTGTCTGTCATTAGAAGGCGAATAAGTTTCCTTAGGGTCATTAAATATTTCCCTTTAGAATACCTAGAACATATAATATTTAACGTTAATTGTAGGTTCAGTCCAGTTAGTGTTCTAAGAACTGAACATCTATACATTTTTAAATAGTTCCAAGACTTGCTGATTGATTGACTGCTAGACGGCTTACAGCCTAAACCGCTGCACGTAGAAATAGGGCATTTAAAGGTGAACCCTTTGTTTTCTTTGTGGTTCATGGTATATTATGCAAGGATTTTTCAAAATTTATCATTTGAGTGTTTCGAGATAGCCAGCTACTTCAGGCGAAAACATCAGGGTAGCTCTCAATAGTCAAGTTTTGTAAGGTTTTTGCAATTTGCACGTCAGTATGAATTTGTAGGTTGATCAAAATATGGTTCGCGAAGGTTACCTTGTTTAACGGAATTAATTATAATTCCGTCCGTCGTCGTTCCGTTCGTTCGTCGTTTCCGTCTTAGAGAGTTGGATTCATGATTCAAATGATTAAATTTGAATCATGAATCCAACTCTCTAAGTTGAAATTACCCAACTCAATGACAATTTTATGAAATTGGTATATTTGAAACCAATTTTAATTTCGAGAGTCGTATTAAGGTTCGTTATGGTTATAATTTTATAGATACATATTTGTTACGGTCACCAGTCATATTTTGATATAGAGCCTGACATTGACATGAAAATTGCAAAAAAAACATCCAATCAATCCACATAATTCGTCAGTCAAGAGTGTTTTGTGTGATTTTTTTTCATAGGAAGGTTCGACCACTTACAAAAATTGATATTTTAATTATTACTAGCTTTTGCCAGCGGCTTCGCCCGCGTGGAGGTCGGAAATTATCCCGCGGGAACACACTACCGGGATAAAAAGTAGCCTATGTCATTTCTCAGGCTCTAAACTATCTGTGCACCAAATTTCATTTAAATCGGTTCAGTAGTTTTCGCAGGAAAGCGAGACAGACAGACAGACAGACCGACAGATAGACAAAGTTACTTTTGCATTCATAATATTAGTGTGGATTTAGGCATCAACTACCATTATAGTTTAGTTGTGAGAATATAAGCCTTATATAAAACGAATAAACAACTTCAGACATTTAAACATGTCAAATTCGGCCTATTCAGTAGCTGTAACACAGCAAAGATTTATTACGCCGTACATATCTGGCTAACAGAATCACTGTAACATTGTCAAGCGTTTACCCCTAACATAATGCTCAATGGACTACGTTTAATTACAATACAATGTCCCAGATATATGAGGGTCTGCGACACATGTATTTGACAAATGTTCAAGCAATACCACCGATATGTCACCGGCAGAGTTAATGAATTTCTCTAGTGTTGGGTTTTGACAGGTACTTACTTCCGGATTTGGCTTGGCTAGTCTGTAAATGTTAAGAATGCGTACATTTTTTGTGTAAATTTCTATTTAATAACAGTCTTTTACACAAAAATCGTGTCCTATTTAGGAGTGAGCTTAAGTGATTGTGATAAAATAATTTGGCATGAAGCGGTTACCTTTTAATTTGCCATTTTTGTTTTAGTAAAATGTTATTTTAATGCTTTTTTGGATAGAAGTTCTCTATCGGAACTTTTGGTACGAGTAAAATTTCAGAAAACGTCACGTAAGGAAAAAGTATAACATAACGAGAGCTTTATGCCCCCTCCATGCTACTTTTGGAATGGGCAGAAGCGTTCTCTATGCATTTTACCACCATACTGCGATCGCCAACCCGCCTGCCAAGCGTTGCGATTATGGCAAAGCTCCCCAAAATGAGGGAGGCCTCAGTCCAGCAGTGGATTTTGTTTAGTGGTTGCAGAAATTTTCCAATTATTCTTCATTGGTGTCATTTTTGGAACGAAGTTCCTTATGGCGCGTTGCGAAGGGGGGCTAGACGGAATTAAGAGAAAAAATTGTAACGACACTTTTTAGGTTTCTCAATTCGACTGTATATATTTTGTTTTGGAACGAAGCGAGAGAGAGAGAGAGATAATATTTTTGTTGAGTTTATACAGGTTTTTTGTACATAATAAGTAATAAAAAAAACAATCATGAATCCTGGAAAGGAACGTCGTTCCATACGGGTGTCCCTTGACACCTCTCAAGTTTTTATAGTTTTCGATCGTGCTAAAGCCGATAGTGAGATTAAAATAAAGTTTGAGTATTTAAAAGATAGCGTAAACGACGTTACATTGGCGACAAAGCGTATGGAACTTCGTTTAAGACGGGGATCCCACTTTTGATTTAATTAGGTAACTATTTTTGGAACCTGTTATCAATAGATTTATGTAGAGGTTATACTTAATCATACAGTCAATTATAAGGTGCAATTTTATACCTTCATTAAACCTGGTTTTGGGATCTCTAGCTTGTGAAAATGTTATTTAAAATTGCTTCTCAGTGATATTGAAAATATTTTATTTCACACTAGCTTCTGCCCGCGACTGCGTCCGCGTTAAATTCCGTGTTCCCCCGACCCTTTCCGTCGCGTCGAATCACCTACCCGTGCGATTTTCCCCGTTTTTGCAACATTTTTCATTACTGCTCCGCTCCTCTTAAGTGTAGCGTGATGTTATATAGCCTATAGCCTTTCTCGATAAATAGGCTACCGAACACAAAAAGAATTTTCCGATTTAGACCGGTACTTCCTGAGATTAGCGCGTTCAATCAATCAAACAAACAAACAAACTCTTCAGCTTTATAATATAAGTATAGATATAGATAAACCTATATGGGCTCTTAAGAAACATCTGAAGCTAAATGCACGGTTCCAAACAGTCGTTACATAAGGAGAAGACCAGTACTATGGTTTTCAAATAACATTGATTATAGATATGGGAGGACAGTATAAGCCTGTCAACAAGTACCAAGCACTTTAAATTCAAATGTAAAATGCTATCAACCGACACAAAAGATTATCTACACACTATCCTATAACCCCATCAACCTTTTATCACCAACAAAAGTGCAACAAAAATAATCGCAACACTTAACCGACAAAGTAAGACGCAATTGAAGAGCTGCAACACTTTATGCGACGAACAGTGGCTTTAATTACATTCTCCGTACGTCGCGCGTCGTAGTTACGACAAAACGCTGCGACGCGCGACGCGACGACGGTAAAGCGCGCGCTTTATGATTATTTGCTCAACAAGTAGATAGTTTTGATGGCAACGTGTTACAATTACATAAAATGACGTTATTGCAGCGTGCAGGTAATGCGTTCATTAAAATATTTTATTTCTTTGTGTCATGTTCTGTTGTGTCAAGAGGATACACGTAAGTTTGAAGTTTGATATGTTTTTCTCTAGTATTCTGGTAACAAATTGCAGTGTTGAACTTTTTACTCACGACTTTTTACCATGGGGTAGGCACCTGCTATGATTTCTACATACTGCTTTTGCCTCGTTTAGGTTCATACATTTGCTAATACATGCACGCCGATTGCGTGTACAACACACGTGACCTTTCTGAAAAAAATCACCAATAACATCACTATACGTCCTCCTACGGCGTCTCGCGGCGTTTGCTCTCACATGTACATTTTGTGAGCTATTCTTCATTCATCCTGTCAATATGACCAAACCTTAGCATACTCTTTTCAATTTTTGTCACTATATCTTCTTTTCAACCGATGAACTTCATTGTACGCCATTGAAATTATTTAAAATTTAAAAAGCAACAGCCCTACGTTTTGTTTGTTGTATGGGATTCCATTCCATCATAAAAACTTCTCGAAAATAGGCATGGCTATTGTTTAACGATAAATCTATACACACATATACACTACGACATATTATATCTGTGTGTGTTTCCCCGTTGTCTTTCTAAATGGCAAAACGAATTTCGACGCCATATTTTATTTTATTTATTTAGGGACAATGATAAATGATAAATGATAAATGACTTTATTTTTGCGAGTAGGTTTGTACAAACACTTTTACACGTCAATCATATTTTTTTTAAACTAGATGAGGTCGGCGTTTCCTATCTGACTACTCTGAGAAGAAAGGCCGAAACAAACTCAGAGGTCACAGTCTCTTTTAAAGTCCAGACATAATTTGGTTAGATCATGTGAAGACCATGTGGATTGGTGTCTGAAGTGGTCTTTTAAGGAAAGAACCACACAGATTGAGTGGACCTGTCCAATCAGTGCACGCATTTGTCAGTAATCATGCAGCTCAACTCAGAACTTAAGGAGGTCAATGATTCGACGAACAATACCAAAGAAAGGACATTTGTGTAGGTCGCATAAATTACTCAAACTGCCAGACTGTGATAAAAAATAAATGAGAAGAAAAGGAACCTAGAAAAAAAAATAACACCCACTTAATCTTCACATTTACAATAATTAAAACAATACAATACTTTAAAAGTAAATATTAATGTCATTGTATAGGTAAAATTCATCAATGTCAATGTGTATATAAAATCAGGAGATAGTCGCTGTCTGATCATTTGAGGATCATGTACATGGAGGTGTCTGAAATGGTCTTTTGAGGAAAGAACCATACAGATTGAGTGGACCTGTCCAGTCAATGCACGCATTTGTCAGTAATCTTTCAGCTCAACTCAGAACATAAGGAGCACAACGATTCGACGAACAATACCAAAGAAAGGACATTTTGGTAGGCCGCATTAAGTACTCAAACTGCCAGATTATCATTAAAATGAAATGAGTAAGAGGGATATATAAAAAAAACAAACATAGTCCTCACATTCATAATTATTAAAATAATAATAATAGTATACTCCTCAGAGTATATATTCATGTCACAGTTAAGCAATAATCAAAATGTCAAAGTGTATAAGCAATAATCAAAATGTCAAAGTGTATAACCAATAGTCAAAATGTCAAAGTGTAAATTCCCAATAAATAATTGGGTATTTCTTACGAAATTTCAAAATTTAAGATATTATTTTTTATTTTTATTTTTTATAAATTTAGATATTTTTTTTGCAGGGATCAAAAAAGTTGCTTTAAGAGATCTATTTAGAAGTATTGGTCTTCCATATTTTTGTATATAATCTATAAAAAAGGAGGTTTTAAAAAATAAATAAATGAGGGAATGATTAACAGAGTGAGGGAATGATCTATTATTATATTATAATAAAAAACATGAACAAATAAAGGAAATTATGTAATTTTTATTATATTAAACAATGAAATATCATATTCTAAAGAAAAGCAACTCAAAACTTTGAACTTATAGTCAATATAAATATATATAAACTCAAAAAATTAACAAATACTCTTTATAGAGGTAACAAATGTTTTTATCTTTATACTTATTACTATTTATTTTTAAACTTTGTACTTAGCACTTCTCCAAAACGTCTTCATATTTATTTATTAAGCATTAATTATTATTAATATTAATCTGTATTTTGTTTTTTATTTTTTTGCGTACTATAGCTTTTTATTCCTTTGCACTTTACTATTTTCTTTCAATTGTTTTCGCTTTTGTCTAAGTTCTCTAGCATTCATATTAATAACTGATTTTATCGGACCCTTCTCTTTTTTCTTTAAATATTTTAATCTTCTTTTTCCCGCAGTTTTTTCCAAAGATTCAGTATTATTTTTCATTTTTTCTCGCCTTTTCTATCATACTCTTTCTTTTTTATTTTTTTTCTGTATCACTTAACTTCTTTGGTCGTACCATTTTTCTTCCACATACATGTACATGTTTTAAATTAAATACCATGAAATACAAATAAATAAAAAATCCAAAAGAGCCATAGAATACTGTATAAATTATTCCCTCATACGACCGCTATTCCCTCACTCCTGAATTCAGTGAGGGAATGACGATGAGGGAATGACGAATTTTAACTAAATCTTCAAAAACACCGGCACGTAACCTCAATTTGCTTGTTACATTTCGAATATGTATTTTACTCCCAAAAACGCATAAAAACAACAAATTACATATATATATATTAAAATGCTTAATACATTCATATAACGTGAGGTAATGATCGCCATAAATGTAACTCTTAACAATTTTTCACATAATATGTTTTTGCACAATCTCACCTACGGTTGAGAAGAAAGCGCTATCTTAAATCATTTGAGAGTGTTGCCAGGTACTGAAAACTTAAGGTTGCGTTCCTAAATATCGTTCGATACGTTCAGAAACCGAATGTTCGTAATAGGGTGAGGGAATGAATTTATTTGGCGGGACATATTTAAAATCGAATTATCGTTTTTATAAATTCGTCGTTGTAAGATGGAAGCTTTTATAGACAATAACAAACATCTTTCTAATATATTAGCATAATTTAATTATTAAGAATATTGATATATTTGAGATGAATAGGCATTTAAGTAATGTTTTTGAACCAAGGGACAACGTGAGGGAATGACTTTCACGGTAAAAAAGTAGCCATATCTTTTTTTTCTTTAGAGGTAATAAGTTTTCTTTTTAAACAATAGTGGTATTGACAGCGGGCATTGAAATAAAACAAAGACTTATGTAGTTAATGCATATGACTCGGCACTAATGACTCGGGACTCAAATTTCGAAATTTGATGAGAAATACCCAATTAATAAAAAAAAGGAAAGTAATTAATAATAACAATAAAAAAATATCATTCAGTACAATAATAATTTTAAAATAAAAATTGGAGCAGCTTAATCCCAAGCTTTTTTGTCCTCAATATAATCTTTAACCGTGTAAAAGGCTTTCTGGCACAACTTACGTTTAATGAATGATTTAAATTTATTGAGACTTAGATCTTGAACATGGCTTGGAAGTTTATTATAAAAGCGTATACATTGACATCTGAATGAGCCACCTATTTTCTTGAGCCTTGTTGAAGGTACAACAAATTTGTGTTTGTTCCTAGTATTTATACTATGGATATCACTGTATTTTTTAAACAATTTAATATTCTTATGGGCATATAAAAGATTTTCAAAAATATACTGTGAAGGCACAGTCATTACATTAATTTCTTTAAATTTCTCTCTGAGTGTGTGTCTCGGGCTTAATTTATAAATTGATCGAATAGCCCTTTTTTGCAAGACAAAGATAGTCTGAATGTCGGCGGCATTTCCCCACAACAGAATACCGTACGACATTACACTATGAAAATAGGCAAAGTACACTAAACGGGCTGTCTCTATGTCAGTTAAATTCCGAATTTTTCTAACAGCATATGCAGCGGAGCTTAGCTTTTTCGACAATTTATCAATATGTGGGCCCCACTGAAGCTTGGCATCCAAAGTTAAGCCCAAGAATACAGTGCTATCTTCAGGATTCAATTCTTCGCCCCTTATCAAGACATTCGTTTTCACTTGCCTAACGTGAGGTAGCGTAAACTTAATACATTTGGTTTTTTTTTCATTAAGAAGCAAATTATTTACATTGAACCAGTGAACTACTTTTGAGATCGCGCTATTAACATCGTCAGTAACCAGCTGCTGACATTTAAGTTTAAACAAAAGTGAGGTGTCATCCGCAAACAAAACTAGATTATGATTATCTTTAATGAGGTAAGGCAAGTCATTAATATAAATAAGAAACAAAAAAGGACCAAGAATTGAGCCCTGTGGGACGCCCATTGTTACGATAGATCCGGGAGACCTTTTTCCATTGACATCGACACTCTGCATTCTATTACTCAAATATGAAGTAAGAAGATCCAGAGCGCTGTTCCGGATCCCGTAGTGGTGGAGTTTCCTGATTAAAGTTTCATGAAGAACGCAATCGAATGCTTTAGATAAATCACAAAAGATGCCCAAAGCATCGCATTTATCTTCCCATGCATTATAAATATGCCCTAGGAGTTCAACACCGGCATCGGTAGTTGAACGACCCCTTGTGAAACCGAACTGTTTGGTATGTAATAATTTATGTTTATTAAAAAATCGTTGCAATTGGTCTAAAATTAATTTCTCAAAAATTTTACTGAAGGTAGGTAGTACTGAAATAGGTCTATAGTTGGAGGGGTCTGATGTACTACCAGATTTAAATAAAGGTATTATTTTACTATTCTTCATAAGGTCAGGAAACTCCCCACAGTCGATACAATTATTAAATATAAGAGCTAAAGTAGGTGCTACAATGTCAATAATAGACTTGGCGACTTCTACAGAATTACCCCACAGATCTGCAGTCTTTTTTACATTTAAAGTGTGGAAGGTTTTAATTATATCTTTACAAGTAATATGTTCAAAATGAAATTCCGAATCGCAAACATTAACATTTTCAATAAGCAAAGACTCAATAAGAATAAACAGCTACTATATAAAATTTTAACATAACTAAAAATATAAAGTATGAATAAGAATATTGCAGCTCAGTACATTATTAAGATATTAAAAAAAAAGGTAATGAGTTCCACTAAAAGGCATTATTTAAACATACAGTACATATTAAAATTGTTACATCATTCATAACAAATAACTAATAAATAAATAAGTGACTCGAAAAAGCAAAAAAAAAAAAAGTTAAAATTATGAATAACAGGATTTGATCTATTATTATGCATTCATTTCATTGCATTATTACGAATATTATCGTAGATAAAGGTTTCATAATATTCCGTTTAAATTTTGTTTTGATTTGTATTCACCATTATTTAGGGAAATGGTTCCGAAAGGTTTATGTGTACCTTCATACATAATTACTCTCACGCTTTCTTTCCGTGGGTGTAGCCAGAAACTACATATTCCTACATACTCTTTTTGCCTCGTTTACATTCATACAACTAGTCATACACGCACGTGTGTACCACACATGCGTAAATAATGTACATAAAATACATTAATATTAAAATTAAATTTAATAATAAAATCTCGTTTTTTCTTGTAGGTATGTTTGTAGTATATATGTATATACCCTTGATTTTCATCCCTGAAAATTTCCCCAGAAGGCTACAACGGAATATCTCAGGGATATAGCCATAATCACTAAACTTGGAAGGCGGATAGTTGACGGCAAGATGTTATCACTTTAATTACTATACCTACCTTCTAAAGTTAGTGCCTTGAAGACGCTACATAAATGAAGGCACGGGGACTATAATACCTGCAAAGGTAGGGTTACACCAATCCTGAATTAATGGATTTAGCTTAGTATAGATTTATAGCCTATCTCTTTCTATTGTGGGGGAAGATTATGCTTCTGTACACTGCATAGCATGTAGGCACATGATACCATCCTCTCCTCTACGTATTATGTGGGTACAAGCCGTGTGCACGATAGGGTTTCCCATTGTCAAAAATGACAAATATTCCTGCTGCGAATTTTCTAAAATCGTTCCATACTGCTCAGTTTCGTTATATGTATAATGAACTCTTGTGTTAATCTGTATGCTGCTAGACCCAGCGGTTGTCTGTCAGTGAATAAAAAAAAACATTTCTTGTTTGCCTAACTCATTTCATTTATTCAATAACAGTTTACATTGTATCTTAATGTTTTAAAACGATACCTACAAAACTACTTGTATATATATACTTACACTAAAACATAACTAATAATTTATTTTAATTTCTAATTAATAATAAAAAATAATTTATAATTTCCTATCCAGGTATACCGTGGCAGACTGATGGATAACATAGCCTAAAGTCCTAAAGAATGGATTTTTCGATATTCAACCTGCAGGGCTTCTAAGTTTTTGCTTACGATCGTAATCTCAGACAATGGCTGGTCAAGTCTAACTCAATGTAAGCTGCAGTAAAATATAATATACATACTTATTGCTTGGAATAATGTACAATTATAGTATAATACATTATTTACTTATCCTTCGACCCGTGCAAAATTTAACAGTATATAAAAGAGTGAACAAGCCGGTAACAAAATTAAAACTGAATAAAGAGAAAATTCAAATTCGATTCCTCATTCAAAAACGCCAGTCGTAAGCGCTTTATCGTCGGGCATTGTGTGGTCCTGCCCTAACATGACCATAATTCAGGATACCTTGCTAAGTTATCGCCAGTCTTTGAACCCATGTCCCGTACGCTAATCGACCCACTGTCAGAAGCACTTGCCCCTTCCGAACGATCACACAGACAGCCACATATCCTGAAACTTTTGCTGCGAATTCTGGACGAAAATGAACCTTATGGAGACGGAATAAGCGTGTGTGAATGTTTGTTTTGGGTAATGTGAGCTGTCAATAACTTGCGTAAACAATATAGTTAGATGTAGTTATATGCTTTGATGATGTATCTGAGTGAAATATTTAAAGGCCTCCTGATGTAGAGATAGATGTATGTATATCTTTTAGGTTACCATGACAAGGTTCCAAGGAACACTTTCTAAGTTGCAAAAAGATTTATTATGACTATATTTGAAAAATATTGGTATCTATTCAACTTAGCTATATTACTATACACGCGAACTCGTGATAATTTCATTAATAAAACCCACGTGTGATTTTCTCATTAACACATTGTAGCAACCGAATTACCGAGCACAAACATTACAACAATGAAATATCGCCTCTTATAACTATAATAGTTACATTAATATCCTCTTTAATAGTACCGTACCAGTCAGCAACAATCGGCGCGTAAAAATACGACCTATTAACTACACCTTGTACATTATATTTTATACAGGTGAAGCACCACACTTAGATGAGCTATAAATACAGCAAACAGCGTGCAAGATACAATAAAAATGAATTATTATCACGAAATGTATTCGTACGTAGCGTATTTATTTTTATGGTATTTCTTCTGTTATCTTTACTTGATATAAGAAGGCAAAGTTGTTTTTTTAGGCGTTCTCAGGACTGCTAAAGCGATTTGCGCTCCTCTCGCCATGTTTAGAGGCTTTCTTTCCTCAAGTGATATAAGAAAAATATTATTATGATGTGGTTAATGCGGAATGAAGAGGGAATGCGTATTCAAATGTTTTAGTGGCGTGTAAGCTTTGTGATGATGTGATTGCTACGGTTTAATTTATTAGCTGCATGTTTGTCTCAATTGTTGAAGATTTTGCGTAAACAGTGAGATGGGCTTAGTCAAAATCAATGCGATGATAATTATAAAAGAGATAATAATTATAAAAAAGAAATTATCCTACAGGAACATGCTATCAGGACAAAAAGTCAATGTCACGCCTAATAACATCAACTATCTGCCAATCAAACTCTCATCAAAATCGTACCAGCCGGAACAGACAAAGAACATGTTTTAAGTCGTTATAAGTACTGCATTGCATACGGTGCATATAACAAAAAAAAAAAAAAAAATTGGCGTGTGGCACCTCGACTGCCGCGGTAAAGCTATTGCATAGCATTTTTTATCAACTTGAGCAATTATAATTATTTATTTATTATTTATTTGACCGAAAAAAACTTTTTCTTTTCTTTTATTGAATAAATGAGAAGTTACTGCCCCTGCTTTTTAAATCTTTGATATCTTATAAGATCTTCATTTAAATTACATGCATGCTGTAAAGGGCCATTTTGTTGTATATTAAATGCACAATATATTTAAGGTACTTAATTGGATAATGATTAATGCTGTATTGGTTAAAATCGCTTCGTAAATAAGCCCTTATTTCTCGTAAAAAGTAAAGGATAAAAAATGGTTATTGTAGGTTATCCCTAAGAGATAGACATATACCATTACGGACTTTTTTGTAGACCTTTTTAACGTGTACAATACTGTAGTACTTTATTTTGATCTATTTCGTAGGGTTCAGCCAGCGTTCGCAATGGAAGCGCAAAAAAATGTGTTTATTTATGACATCATATTAAAAACCCCTAAAATTATCAGCGTTTCTTTACTGTATTATGGATGTTATATACATATAAACCTAACAACAGTATATCCTACAAGCCGTCCTACTACAACATCGTAAAACCCCATTCAAAAAAATTACAAAACGTCGAAAAGATTTAGTATGTATAGTACCGCAAACTCGATCACCCAGCATTAAAAGATTTTGCTACTACCAAAGCCCGAATTTGTATAATAAAATTAATAAACTCTGCAAAATCTATGGTATGACGTACCAAAAATGCAAAAAGGCAGTTTACTCACTTCTCCAAAACAAAACCTACGATGAGACAGAAAAGCTCCTAACAGCATAAATAAATAAAGTATACGTCAAATCGCAGCGCCAGCTCGTACTCACGCGCGAACACACACACACCCATACACACACACACACACACACACACACACACACACACACACACACACACACTTTTTAGCTTTACACTACTTTTATATTATTTTCGTTATGTATTAGCTTTAGTCATAAAACTGTTGTAGAAGAAAAGTCAATACTGTGTACAATACAGTTATAATATCCAATGGGGACTGGCACTGTACTCCCTTATACAGGTTATTCTATAACCTAGCTGGGAATGCAGCACCTCACCACCATTTCAGTTGTAGTTTTAGTACACTCAATTTGTCAACCCTTTAAAATGTACTACAATGCTCTTATGATGAATAAACAATTTTAATTTAATTTAATTTAACCTTCCTCTTGAATCACTCTATCTAATCAAAAAACCCACATCAAAATCCGTAGAGTAGTTTTAAAGATCTAAGCAAACCTACATAGGGACAGACAGACCGGGAAGTGACTTGTGTTAGGATTGTTCGTTACGGAATTTCTTGATTCGGTTACCGCGCTCAAAGCCCGCGATAGAAGCTATGCAATAGCTTAACAATTTCATGTCTGTCTGACATGTTGTTTGATTGTAAGTACCGTATTATATACAGTACTTATGACAAATAACATGTTTTTATTTCTGTCTGTCTGTTCCGGTTGGACCGATTTTAACGGGAAATCGACTGGCAGATAGCTAATGTTATAAGGAGTACCATAGACTTTTGTCCCGGTAGATTGTTCTCGTGAGATAATTTTCGATGAGAGCGAAGCCGCGAGCAGCATCTAGTAGCAGGATAAGAATGAGCACTGGCAATGGCACAACGGATGACCCCCACCGAAAGTAATAATCGAGTCATCATTTTCCTGTCGTATGGAGGACAATATCAGGATAATACGTATCATCATATTACGATAATCAATCTGCCTGCCAGGCCTGATGATAATGGCGATATTACTCTACTAGCTTTTGCCCGCGGCGTCCCTCGCGTTAAATTTGGGGTAACACGGTTCCCCTTTCCTAATTTAGAACACAGAAGAGAACTCGGAACAGAATGTTATTTTAATACGCTACTGTAGACGATATTATTTGTCGATATTATATGTCTATTCATTTGAGAATAGAATGTAAATATTCTGGGCATTGGACACACGCGAACATGTTACATACATGGAAAAAACACGGCTTTTCTAAGTCCAACCCTGCCACCTAAAATAGAAAAAAAAAAGTTGCCTGTGTCACTCTCCAGCCCTTCAACTATCTCCACTTAAAAAATCACGTCAATTCGTCGCTCCGTTTTGCCGTGAAAGACGGACAAACAGACACACACACTTTCCTATTTATAATATTAGTATGGATATTCGTCGATATTTCAACCTAGTGGGTAGTTCTTAGTTCACCAGTGGACATTTACATACAGAGCAAATTGCTAGAGAAATTAATTTCCGTGAGACGGCGAGGCGTTAACTGTGTCACAGGAAAATAAATTAAATTCAAATGGACTGTTGAACTTACAGACTTTGGTCAGTTGAAGTTCTTGGTTAGCTGCTGACGTGGGCAGATCTTATCTTAATTTACTGGTAGACATTGTTTCAGGAGAGACTTACGAGTTGCAGGTTTAAACCCAAACAGCCGCTTTACTTTGTGCAAATTATTTCATCACCACTGGTCTCAAATTATTTCATCACCACTGGTCTCAAATTATTTCATCACCACTGGTCTCAAATTATTTCATCACCACTGGTCTCAAATTATTTCATCACCACTGGTCTCAAAATGGTGAAAGAAAATATCGTCAGGTAACGCATGTACTAGACCAAAAAATTTACAGACTTATGAACCCGCACTGGACCCGCATGGTGTATCACGACCCACCCACTGTAAAAAGAGCAGGCCTGTTCCCCAGCAGTGGGAACATTGCTTTAGTGTTGATCATCGTGCTAAATGTTGGAGTATATACGTGCCACTATAAAAATAGCAGCATAGAGTATGGCAATAACAAAACATAGATTTGGACCGATAGTTGAATAGAGTGTTTGTTATTCAGATAGCTCAGAGAAAATGAAAAGTTTAATAAAGTAGGTGGGGTGAATATCAGCTTCAGGTATATTTGCCTGATATAGGTTGGGGCTGGAACTCCATTAAACTTGAGACGCACTGTACCTTATATACTCTCGATTAGATTTAAAGTATGTAATAGTGTCACTGTATTTATGTACCACTATGTATTTTTTTTTGGAGGTATATTGGCACTTTTTTTTGGGTTAATTTCATGTTATTTGTTATCATTTATTTGTGCTTTCGTGTGCACTAAATGAATGTTTAATCTATATCCATCTAAGGGGCAATGTTTTATACAGATTCCAGCTCCGTCTGAAGAGATTGATGCTCGCCCCAATTTTCGGCTCCTCCACCAGTAGGTAATTCCCAAAAAGCCCTCCTCAGTTTATTCCTACATCAACGAAAACATACTCCGACACAACAATAGAGTGATTAACCCCTCAGCTGGGTCTTGGAACAAAGAGTGCTCGCGAACACTATCTGGCACTAAAGGTACCGCACTTCCAAGCTCCGTACGCGTACCATTAGCATGCAAATGAACGTACCAAGTCTCCCCAGAATATGTTGTACATATACGCTGAATAATCGATGGTGTTGAAAGCATAAATTTTAACGCTAATATTCTTCGGTGTAAGTAGGTTTTGCACTGAGCGTTTCGTGTTAAATAGTTGAACACTTCGTGGCACGGTTAAAAAGTTTCGACGGTTTGTGGAGTTTTGTAGATACCTGTGTTACGTCTGCTATAAGTGAACTATTTGTGCTTTGTTGAATAAGACAGTTACGTTTATAAACTTGTATGGGATATCGTAATAAATTATAATGGTGATGAGGTAGATTGGCATTAAAAAACGGTCAAGTGCGAGTCGGATAAGCACACGAATGGTACAAAATTTAACGTTTCTTGGTGCTATAACAGCGATAGCAGTACACATTCCGTGCTGATTTCAAGTGTCAACCTATTATAGTTTGAAAACTACAGCGGCGACCTGTGACAAGTGAAGAATTTATCAAATCTGACTTTTAGTTCCAGAGTTTACTGCGGCTTAGACAAACAAAAAAACTCATTAGCTTTATTTTTAATAGTATAGATAAAGTACTACCACCAACATATAAAACTTGAACGGTTTAAGTACCAACAAGTAATACTAACAATTAATTTCGTCATCTGACAGAAATATGTGTTGCAAGTGCAGAAATATTTAGAGTAAAGGCATAAGGTCTAAGGTTGCGTTTACTATCTTTGGGTCTATTGGCGTGTAGCCATTAATTAGTTACTAGTGATCGCCCATTGGTCGAAATTCGACCATACTTCATTAGAATAGAAATACATTATTATTATTTTTTAAAATATATATTATAATAAATATAAAAAAATGAAATGGTTATATTCGACATTCAGTAAATTCTCGATATGATCATAGATTTTAAAAATTAAATAGGTTATATATCTATAAAATTAATTTATTACCTATGGTTATACTTGATATTCAGTAAGACTATAGACACAAAATATTAAAGACAGATATTCTCAAAGACAGATTTGGACCATAAACAAAAGAATATCTATGCATGTGTGTATTAAATACACGGTAATGAATGTAACGTGTGTGTGTAACGTGTTATTTATTGAAAATAATGTATTTTACGCATAATTAAAAAAAATATTAGCATTCGTCACTTCTTCTCTGTATAAACTATAAGTGTGCGAAATTTCATGCTCCTCCGTCCGCCCAATTTTCTTAAAAAGGGATCCAAAGTTTTCGCTTCACGTATTAATATATAGAGATATTAGAACGATATTCTTGCTGATGTTAATAGTTTTCATAAAACAAAAAGTAGTTTTATTTATTCATTCAAACTAGGCTGAGAATCAGCACTATTTGAACGTCAAAATTACATAAGGCAGTCCACTAAAATGCACACCCTTAACTAATTCCTAACACTTTAGTTTTGAAGAAGAAATGGCGCAATACACTTCCCAGCAGCACAGCTGTCTGTTAAGTTAGAAGAACTAAATCTGAAAATAAAAATGTAACAAAAGGTATTTACAAGGCAGATGTGACTGGACACGCCGGAAGGGGACGCCCTAGGAGAATGTATAGTGACCTAATTGGTGATGTTCTTCAGAAGGGTCAGGTGCGTAGTACTGGCAACCGGAGTGCGTGTATGATTTTGCCTCATTCCGATCCAGCCCGTCCCTTGCTGCCCTCTACCAGCGATGCCCTAAGCCGAGATTCGTACCCCACAGGGGTGCCCTTAGCGAGTAGTCGCTCTAGTTTTTAGTTTTTTTAAGCCCTGGCTGGAGGCCTTAATTTATTAAGGTAGCTACAGGCAAATCCAGTTAAGCAGCCTACAACCTATAAATAGTAAAAGGGTTGACTTGCGAGATGTCATTAAAAAAAAAATGTTTTTGCCTAATCCTATGGGAAAAAGGCATCAGTTTATGTGATGTGAAAAATGTAACTGAATCCAAATGTATAATGGAATTTCACCTGGTTCCTGCTAATCAAGTCTCTGATTAGTGCCAGATGACTGAACTCCCTGAAATGAAACCCCCACAAATATTTAAAAAGTTAATGTTCCCATATTTTAGAGAGATACACTATTTATTACCTTTACATAGTATAAAACAAAGTTTACTTCCCGCGTCTGTACGCTTAGATGTTTTTAATCACGCCAATTTTAACCAATAGACAGAGTGATGCAAGAGGAAGGTTTATATGCGGGTGAATATGCTGCCAAAAGCTAGTAAGAACAGTTTCGAGACTCGACACTGTTGTTGTTGGCTGACAACGGTGTATTTTAGTGTAGAAGTAATTTCATTTTTGTATACGTATAGAAACCACATATATGAAATAAATGAACCCACAAGAAATACAGAAGTGTATCAAAATTAAAATTCAGAACGGTTGATTTTTTTTCCCCTAGCGATTTTTATCAATTCACTGAGAAAGTTTCAAGAAAGTAAATTTTCCTACGCGACGCATTAGCGACTACCCGCAAATAACGAGCGCAATCTCCGACCAATCTGATGAAATTTTCAAGCGATGTAAATATCAAAATTAATTTAGTAAAAACTAAACGCTCTGCTTAGACAACGTACTTTCGAACATTGTTTACCTTGCTGTTTAGTTGTTTTACATTTTAAGCAAATAAGTAGAATACTTAACTTAGTTCACTGCGTGGCAACGTCGCTTTCCAATGTTCAAGGAGTCAAGTTTATTTATGAGATACTATCATATATGTAGATTCTTTTATATTTTGTGAATGTGAGAACGTTGTAGGCCTTGTAGACTGTAGACAATTTTCTATTTTAGAATATTAAGTACCTGGTACTTGTTGACAGGCCTACACTGTCCTCCCATACCTGTCAATACTGTAATTTGAAACCATGGTAAAAGCCAATTATTTTTAAAAGAGTAACCGTGGAGTTTCTTGCCGGCGCTTATCCATAGGAATCAAAAATTTGGAACCGTGCACCTACCTAGCTTCTGATATTTCATATGTGCCCATGTTGGTTTATGTGAAAAAATATTTTGATTTGGTTTGATTGATTAAATAATGGTTTTTGTGTTTAAAATTGCTCAAAATTAAAACTTAAATTTTTGACCTAATTACTGGGCTGATTTCGTTCATTTTTTTGCGCATCGTCAGCTTAGGTGATAACAAGTTTGTGGTTATATTATTGCATATTTAATGCAATAAATATAATTTGCTATATTATATATACCGTACCTACCGTGTGGTGCCGGACGTAAAGAATAACACCACCCCATTTCTTCCCGTGGGTGTCGTAAAAGGCGACTAAGGGACTTACTAGAGAATGGGCAGCAGCGTTCTCTATGCATTTTACCACCATACTGCGATCGCCAACCCGCCTGCCAAGCGTGGCGATTATGGCAAAGCCCCCCAAATTGGGGGAGGCCAAAGTCCAGTAGTCGACGTCTTTTGGCTGAAATGATGATGATGATGATGATGATTATATTATATATTATTAATGACTACTTTTAAAACTGCTTTACTCTATGAATTTTTGAATGAACTCAATTATTGCAATTTTGACAGAACAACGTCTGTCGGGTGAGCTAAGTTTAAATAGTTATTGGACTGACTATGTACGTTTTATTTTATGCCAACATCACAAAAATAATTGAGGAAGGATGATAAGAAATGAAGTTGATTATATTTCGCTTAATAATTATGAACCAATAGAATTGCGCTTGACCCCTATTACATGGCCATTAATACTGAAATGAACCTTTTTGGCGCAAACATCCTATTGTTGTTAAAGCAAAACTTTCACTTTTTATTTAGTTAATTTTGTCATTTATGTTTCAAAACTGTGTCCAAATACTCTATATATATTAAAATAAAATATTTTATAGTTCCTTAAATAGTGAAACAGATTAGTTTTTCCACCTGGACTAGTAATTTATAAAACAAAAACTATGCAATACAATACAGTACTAAACATTAGTGGAAAAGATCACCTGTAACCGGTAACACGTAAAAAAAAAGAAACTTTACCACAGGTGACAGGGCCTTCTGTATAAATTGAGTCAGCCTATTGAAAATGTATGTCAGAAAAAGATAATACGTTATAAAAGGATACTTGAAAAAGTAGGAACACGTTGGTAATTAGAAGAACCTAACTGTAAGAATACTGAATGTGCTGTGTAAGTTTGCTGTGCACGTGTTGTGCAAGTGTGTTGAGTGGTGTAAGTGTGTTGGTGTAGTGAGTGTGTTTGTGTGTGTGATTGCATATTAGTGTATCGATTCACTGTAGAACTAGATCGGTTGCACAAGAAGGCTTGCAGTATCACTGTACGAAAGTTTACAGCCAATCACGCAGCAGCATTCTTTCTAACGTAAAATGTGGGTGTACCAAGTACACCTCTGCATAACCCTTGCGAATAACGAGGCCTGGTATTATTTTAAGTTAGAAATAGGTTGATTAATAAAATAGAATACTATGACCCAATAACAGCTCCACTATGTACTATTAAGATCCTTGAATGTTAGCGATAGCATGTTAAGTACGGACATGAGTTCGACCTGTGCCAAAACAGTCTGTGTTGATGTCATTCGAAGCTCTGATTGGTCCATACAGGAAGAGCGAATAATAATTCGGAGCCATTGCAAAAGAAAAGTATCTAGTGAGTATCAAAATGGTAAACATTGAAATAGATACTGGCCTATTATATTTAATAGACATTATTAAAATGTTAAAAACGCAAAGAAGTCATTCCGTGACGCACTTAAAGTGGTAATGCCTTTCATTTTAACAATTCAAAAACTTTCATTGCGTCATTTAAGTTGTCGAGATGATGAATTTCTCGAATATATGAAGCCTTTATGCTTTTTGTACCTTTTTTAATGTTTTTCTTCAATGTTTCACTCTAGAGAATATTTGAGAAAACGTGTATGTCTGTTTCTGCTTCATTTAAGGAATGCATGAACAGTTAAGCATGCCTTGCCTATAGGTGCAAAAGTATTATAATTTTGTTTCATCATTCATCACCATCATTTCAGTGGAAAGACGTCTACTGCTAGACATATGTCTCCCCCAAGCTTTGCTACTTCAACCGGTTCTGTGCTTCTCGCATCCATCGAATTCCTGTGAACTTCATAAGGTCATCGGTCCACCTTGTTGGAGGCCTTCCAACTCTACGTGTTACAGTACGTGGTCGCCACTTCAGAATGCGCAGAGGTTCCCCGAGTTTTTGGTAGTCCGTTAAAACAGTAGTTTGTAGGTATACCCTTTTACTGAACGGCTTGAAATAATTTTGTAATAGCTTTTTTTTCAATTAGCGCAAGACTAAAATATGTCTTTAGTATCTTTATACTATCTTGCATTTCATTTAATAACTTTAAAGAGTGCAATTTTTTTAAATAGTTTTGTTTAGCATCTACAAAGTTAATGTTAATTAAATTAAAATTTCTCGCTCTTTTGGAATTGACGGAAAAGTGACTAATTTAAATGCACCTTTTGAATTCGCTTTGCGCTGAGCAAAGTTCGTATCAAGTTTGTACTTAGTTCATGTGAATAGTATGACAACTATTTCTCATTTCGCTTGCAATTTGCGTCACTTTACTTCGTTAACAGTGTTATAAATGAGAAACGGTGCGATTTAAAATAAGATGTAGTGACAAATATTGACAAGAGTAGATAGTTAGGTCATGTTGAGAGGTCGAATGAAAAGTGGCTAACAACAGGTATACTTACAAGGCAAATGTGTCCTAGAAGAACATATAGTGACCTTATTGGTGATGTTCTTAAAAAAGGTCTGATGTGTAATACTTGCAACTGGTGTGCGTGTGTGAGTAGATCTAAGAATGTAAACGAGGCAAAAGAAGTATTTAGGGATCGCAGCAAGTGGATGCTGTCGTTTCTGCCTACCCCCATGGGTAGTAGGCGTGAGTTATGTATTTAAGTGAGGAATTAAATAAAAAAAAATAGCTTATTTTTCAAAAAAGTAGCGTGTGACGGAGTTTTTCCTAGGCTGTTTTGTATCAAAAGTTAGTAGAGGATTGTATCCAAAAAAGACATGCCTCCACGTCACGCGTCACACGAAAAAACTTCACTGAAAAACAATATTTATACACATATCAAAAAAAACCTGTGCAATAACTATGTTATGTATGTAGCTAGCTGGTTTCAATTGTGAAGTACTGACCAATGTACACCTTGCTATTGACATTTAAATGTCATGGTACTGTCACTGTAATCCGATTAGCTCGGCTGTGGGACGGACTGAGGCTCAGTGAGAGACTCTAAAAGGTGGTAGTAGACTGCTCAATATTTTGGTGAGCCTAACGATCTGCGAGCGGGTTTTGGTAAAACGACACGACAAAGCGCTGGTTATAATCGCCACGGTAATTGGATACGTTCTGTGCGCTAGTAGATTTGGTCTATGAAAGCCGTATAGGAAATAAGCTGAATTCTGCTTTGTTGCAAGATTATCATCTGCCTAGCCTTTTCCCAACTATATTGGGGTCAACTTCCAGTCTAACCGGATGCAGCTGACTACCAGTATTGTAAATGGAGCGACTGCCTATCTGGCCTTTTTTTTTGGGTTGGAAAGCTCTGGGTGGAGCGGAAGGGCGTGTCAGACTTTTACTGACTAAAACCCACCCGTGTTCCATCAGTTACCAGGGTCACGGTATCTCTTTCGAACAATCACGCGACCCCGGCAGGCATCGGTCCTAGTAGACCCGTTCACTGCTGCTGACATCTCTTTGAGGCGCGCGTGGAACACTGCGCGCCGTCGACCCGAGCTTGGTCCTTACCGGGCGGCGAGCTACCCATTGCTCGCCACCCGCAATCTCGCGCCTGCGGTGGCCGGGAGCCCGCAATCGACTCCCGACGCCCGGGGCGTCTCCTCCTGCGGCGGCTAGGGACGTGAGGGCGCAGAGACTGCCACTCCCTCACGCGCCCCGCCTCCTCCTTTGCGAGCATTACTGCTTCGCAGAAGGAGGTGACGGCTTCCCATGCCCTCTCGCTCCGTACCATGGCTCGCACCAGGGCCGGACGCGAGAGGTCGCCGCCGCCGATCGCCTCCACGAGGACACGGTGGTGCTCCGCCCAGGCAGGGCACACCTCCACCGTATGCTCCACCGTGTCCTCCAGACGATCCTCGCATTGGAAACACCCGGGCGTGCCTATCTGGCCTTCACAATCCAGTTACTGGGTAACATGATACCCCTTGGTACGACTGGTTGTCAGACTAACGGGCTTCTGACAACCTGTACCGACTGTTTAAGATCTATAAAAGACAGTCGGGACCAACGGCTTAGAGTGCTTTCCGAGGCACAGCGGAGTCTTGGTATGTAAAGACGATATCACGCAATATTAAATGAATCTTTGATACTGAACCTCGAGTCGGAAAAAATATAAACGTATCATAAACTGTTTTTGTTTGAAATCATCTTAAGATCATAATATACGACATAAAAAAATAAAAATAAAATAAATAATAAAATTTATTTACTATAAACGTTCACACACAGAGTACATTGAGCAAACAGTAGTGATAGTGCTTAAAGATATAATATTTCTTAAAAAAAAATACTATACGTGCAAGTTATAATGTTTCGGAATAAGAATATTAGGTAGCTACCCGCCCGATCTAGGTTAATTCAAACCTGTGTTTCGAACTTAACATAAAATCAAACATTTTAATATTTGATTTCAACAATTTAAAATTTGCTTCTTTTCACTTTCAAGTTACCTATTTTAAAAATAAAGAGCAAATATTTAATCTGAGAGGGCACTGAAAACTAGAGTTAACAGTTAACACCTTAACTTAAAACTTTATATCAACACGAGTCGAGGGTTATGTCAGGTAAAACTATTATGGCGTCCTCATGTGATGACTGGCTACCTGTTACTGGTCAACAATTAAAAATTTAAAACCTGTTTTGAGCTTTAAGTAGTACTAACACGCCTCGTATTCGGTTTAGTAACGTATAGCTAAAAGAAGTAAAGATAAACACATGTCTTTCATTCTCGCTTAACACTAGAAGCGCGGAACGTACCGACTGAGGTAAATTTGGATAAAAAAATATGTATTAGGTCTTTATCTATGAAATTGCCGTTCTGCATTACTGGCCATTTCAAATCAAAATAATTTTTGTTTGTCCAAGAATTCTAATTTCAAATATTTTTTTTTTTAAAAACATGGAATTCTTTTTCCAAAAGTAGACATTTGTTTATTGATTAGTGTTACATTTTCATCGCATTTCAATATTTTACGTCATCATGGATACGTTAAAAAATCGAGTAATTATGGAATATGAGTACCGTCGTGGCAGCAACGCGGCACAAGCGGCACGCAACATCAACGACGTTTACGGAGCTAACACTACAAACCAACGCACCCCCTGTTATTGGTTTGCTCGCTTCCGTTCTGGAAATTTCGACCTGAAACCTGAACCTCGCGGTCGTACGAAGACTTTGGTCGACAATGACGAATTAAAGGCGATTGTGGAAGATGATACACAATCTACGGCTGAATTAGCAGCAGCTTTCGACGTTAGCGTCAAAACAATATTGGTCCATTTGCGTCAAATTGGCAAGGTAAAAAAGCTTGACAAATAGGCTTGACAGCGCGAAGTACGCGTCGAGACGTGCCTTGCACTGCTCAACAGACTTTTGAACCGCATTGTTACCTGCGATGAAAAGTGGATTCTGTTTGATAACCGCAAGCGCTCAGCAAATTGGTTGGATCCTGGTTCAGCACCTAAACAATGCCCTAAACGAAAACTTACCCCTAGAAAAGTGATGGTCACTGTTTGGTGGTCTAGCGCCGGTGTGATTCATCACAGCTTCTTACCAAACGGGGTGAGCATTTAAGAAGGGCAGGGCTGATTTTTTTAAGGAGGGCATCAATAAACTGCCACTGCGTTGGCAAAGATGCATTGATTGCATGGGTGATTATTTCGATTAATACAAATAAAAAATACATGAAAAAAATTCGTTTAATTTTTTTCATACAAAACGGCATTTTCATAGGTAAAGACCTATTATATTGCAATTACGTGGTTGAAGTCTCGTGTAAATAATAAGTAATAATAATCATCATATTTCATGAAAAGTCATAAAAAGTTACGATTATATGCACAATAAAATATTAATTAGAGCAGGAAGAATATCGAAATGGGTCAAATTTGGGACGCCCGCACTTCTAGTGTTAACTTTATTATTTTTTTATATTTCCAAAGGAGATTCGGTCTCCGTCAACTTTTAGAATCGCTATGTCTCACAAATAGTGATTCTTAGAGAAAGTATAAGGACATTTTTTGTAGATAATTTTATGAGCTACCATTTTTGTCTGAATATTAAAAAAAAATAAAACCTATAGTTTATGAGAAAATCCAAAACACTGAAAATTTAAATTTTCGACCTTGAGCAAGTTTTTAGCAGACATGGGTTCGATGGGGAATTTTGATATTTTATTTGTAATGGTAATCCTATTTTTTAGGCTTATTTCACCGAACTAACTAATGCGATATGCGCTTACAATTTGATAGGTATGTTCTAATGATACAATTAAATAGGCATGAAAATAAAAAAGAAAAACAAGAAAGTATGAAAAGACTGTCTAAGAGCTCATCATCATCATCATCCCAGCTGAAAGAGGTCCACTGCTGGACATAGGCCTCCCCAATTTGGGGGGATTTGCCATAATCGCCACGCTTGGCAGACAGTATGGTCTAAGAGCTATTTCAGAGTAATATCCAAAATAGTTTTCCGCACAATGTCTCTAAATTTACCAGTTGGGAGAGCAAAAATGACAAAATTAGAGGAAGACTCAATATTTCGGTCAATATTTAAGAACCCTTTCAAAAGAAGAATCTTCACCTCTACACCAGTAGCCCGTGATTTTTTTTGCTAATTACCTACAACAGAACAATAAGAACAATAGTATAAATCAAATGAAAACAATACCAGTTAAATTAATAACGCCTACAGTGTAACATTGGTGTTATAACTAATATATCGGCGTAACTAAACTGTTCACATTTATTCTGCCACATGTGTGCCCGGCGACACTTCGAGCGTTTAACAGAAACGTTTTAGATGTAACAATAATTGTAATTATAACAGATTACTCATTAATTAATGAGTATTTCAAGTTAATGGCCACATAAATAGCAGTCGCAGGGCGGAGGGAACATTTATCAACAAAAAGTGGTAATTTTCGTCGAACGTATTTCCAGTGGCGCGGTTATGACGACGATGTTCGAAGTTTCACTTTGTCCGTTTAGTGGGCTTGGTTGATCAATTTGTTCTGTAATTAATGTGGCATATACATGCCATTACAAATTAAAAACGGTTTAATTATCTGTGCTCTTGGTTCTGTACTCGTAGTTCCTACTCATTTTATTTTATACTAGCAGTGCCAGTGGCTTTGCTTGCGTGGATGCCAGTAGCTATCCCTATTGACAGGCCTGTTGGTCTAGTGGTTAGTGACCCTTTTTTTTTTTTTTTTTTTTTTTCAGGATGGGAAATCATCAAATGACTTCTCCCGCTCTGGGCGGAGCGGGAGTAGGGCTTTCAATACCGGTATTCCGGGATCCCGTAATACCGTGATCCCGGATTTTATTTTGGCCTTTTTTAATACCGGTATTGACGCCTCAATACCGTGATTACGGTATTACAGACATAATTTGTACGACCCTGAAACAACAAAACCTCATCACCATCATTTCCGCCGAAAGACGTCTACTGCTGGACATAGGTCTCCCCCAATTTGAGGCGGGTTGGTGATCGCTGTATGGTGGTAAAATGCTTAGAGAACGCTGCTGCCCATTCTTTAGACAAAAATCCCACATAAATATTGTTACGAACTGGGGTTCGGGATAAATTAATCAAAACCAATATTACCAATATACACAAAAACGTACTTTACGATCTACGTAACAATATGAAATACTAGATATTATCATAAATTTACTTGAACGTTTAAGATATAATAATGACACACGAAATGCTCAAAGACACAGTGACTGATCAGGAATATGACAATAATATGACGATAGAAGAACCTTCTACTTCACTGAATACAAGCTGTGAAAATGAAGACAGGTCTATGGACCTGTCTATGGCAGGAGAAATTAGAGAGGAATAAATACGAATTGTAATTTTAAATCATAAGAGTAGAGATGAGTTTCTTCGAAACTACTGCGGGTGGTCGGGAGATTTCTATGGGCATCTAACAGTATTTACTGTCTATGGTACCTAAAAGAGTTGCAGCTGAGCGTGGTTTTACGTCAGTAGGCTATTTATTTAACAGGCTGAGAAATTCGCTATCTAATTCAACAGTAAGCGCTCTTTGCCATCACACTTTAAAAAAAACGTCTTAAATTCAGAAAAATATACTACAGCTTGATTTATTTTGTTACTGGTTTAGTTGTTTTGATTGCTTTTTTAATTGCACTCTTATAAGAATGTTGCTTTAGTGAACACCAAATGACTGCTGGCTAACCAAGCTATACTTAAATTTCTACAAATAATGATATCTAACCTTTGTTGTTATTGTTTTTCCCTGTGGTGCCGGACGTTAAGAATAGCACCATTTTTTTTGGATGGGAAATCATCAAATGACTGCTCCCGCTCTGGGCGGAGCGGGACGGCATGTCAGACTTTTACTGACTAAAACCCACCCGTGTTCCTTCAGTTGCCCATGTGCCTGGGTCACGGTATCTCTTTCGAACAATCTCGCGACCCTGGCAGGAGAATAGCACCATCCCATTTTCTTCCATGGGTGTCATAAGAGGCGAAAAAGGGACTTACTAGAGAATGGGGAGCAGCGTTCTCTATGCATTTTACCACTATACTACGATCGCCAAAGAAAAGCTAAGAACACGATTTAAAAAGTATAACAATCCAAGGGACCAGTTTGAATATAGACTACTAGACGGGAGATCTAAAACCATGATGAACATCTGTTACAAAAACTATATAAGCTTCACTGAAAAAAACATTAGACATAATCCGAAACTCTTTTGGTCCTTCGTCAAAGCGAAGAAGTCTACATCGAACGATATTCCCTCCGAGATGTGTCTGGGAAACGAAACAGCATCTGCTGGTGATGAAGTGTGCAACCTTTTTGCCAAGCATTTTTCTGCCAATTTCACTCCTTCGCTTGGTTCACATGCTGATGCTGAAACGGGACTCATGTATCATCAACATGCTTTAGGTAAAGTAGTATTTACGGAAAAAGAGGTCTTGAAAGCACTAAAAAAACTTAACATCTGTAAAGGGCCGGGGCCAGATGGTCTACCTCCGCTATTTGTAAAGAAGTGTGCTACTAGCCTATCATTACCGCTTAAAATAATATTCAATCATTCGATAGCGACATCACAGTTTCCAACAGAATGGAAAATCGCAAATGTCGTACCGATTTTTAAGAAAGGTGATTCTAACGATGTCCAGAACTACCGCCCCATTTCGCTCCTCTCAGTTTTTGCAAAACTTTTCGAATCTCTACTTTGTCCTTTACTTACATCACACATCAATTCTCAGTTAGTTCCCCAACAACATGGCTTCTGTGTTCGCAAATCTACGACTACTAATTTAGTCCAATACGTCACTGAAGTAAGTGAATTGATGGACTCTCGCGGCCAGGTCGACTCAATTTACACTGATTTCAGCAGTGCGTTCGACAAAGTGGACCATTCAATCCTCTTGAGGAAGCTTGAGGGTTTCGGCATATTTGGTCAGTTACTACACTGGTTTAAATCGTATCTGGCAAATAGAGAACAGAGAGTGGTTGTAAAGGGATATGAGTCACCAGTATATTTTTCTACATCTGGAGTCCCTCAAGGTTCCCACCTGGGACCAATTCTCTTTCTAATATTCGTAAATGACATAGTTCTTTCAGTAAAACACAGCAACTGCTCTATATTTGCTGATGATCTAAAAATCTATAAAGAGATAAACTCTTCCGCGGATGTCTGTTTACTCCAGGCTGATCTCACCGCAGTTCACGATTGGTGCTTGAAAAATCGCATGTCCCTCAATGTGAAAAAGTGCTACCACATCACATTTACCAAAAAACGGAAACCTTTACCTACGTCTTACTCAATAAATGGGGTCACACTGCATAAAGTGGAAACGATTTGTGACCTGGGAGTCTACCTCGACTCTAAACTGACATTCGTTTACCATATCGATAATATCATTGCCAAAGCTGCAAAAATGTCTGGCTTCATAAAGAGAATTTGTCGAGAGTTCCAGTCCATCTCTACCCTAAAGGTACTCTTCAATACTCTTGTTAGAAGTCTACTCGACTATGCATCTCCTGTTTGGAACCCTACTTACCGTGTCCACGTAAATAGGCTTGAGCGTATTCAAAGAAGCTTTACTAGATATCTCCGCTTTAGAACCCCTAGCTGCCCACGGGAATCTACTTATCAACAAAGGCTTGGTCATCTTAAAATGTGTACACTCGAACACCGAAGAGACGTGACCGACCAAATTTTTCTTTTTAAAATCGCTAACGGTTTACTAAATGTTCCCGATCTCTTGGCTAAATTAAGAATAGCTGTACCTCGTCAGAAAGTTATTAGATCTGTTCGCAAAACCAATACCTTTGCCACAACTGTAAGTCGTACTAACCTTGGTAGTACCGCACCCATGAACCGTCTAATGCGAGGTTACAATGAAATCGCTACACGAACCAATAGCATCGACATCTTCTCTAACCCTTTCCGTCAATTCCGTACGAGGCTTTTAACTGGCTTGGAGCCTCAAGACCCCAGTGCGATACGAGCCGTCCGTCATTAACTGTATCTGCATAGATTCTCTACCCTTTTAGCCTTTTTTTATTTTTATTATTATTCATTTTTGTTAACCACATGTATTTCCTATTGTACTTATGAACCTAGCTTATATTCGTTTTATTTTTTGTAACTTATGCATACAATTAATGTAACAGTTTCATACGAGTTCTTAAAACATTATTTCTCTGCTAGTGCTGTGCACTTCTGTAAGTGACGTACTCACAATATATAAGACTGTAAGTGATTTTTGTTTGTGTATGTCCTAGTGAGTAAGTCGTTGAAGTGCCATATCAATAAATAAATAAATAAATAAATAAACAGTAAGCGCTCTTTGCCATCACACTTTAAAAAAAACGTCTTAAATTCAGAAAAATATACTAAAGCTTGATTTATTTTGTTACTGGTTTAGTTGTTTTGATTGCTTTTTAATTGCACTCTTATAAGAATGTTGCTTTAGCGAACACCAAATGACTGCTGGCTAACCAAGCTATACTTAAATTTCTACAAATAATGATATCTAACCTTTGTTGTTATTGTTTTTCCCTGTGGTGCCGGACGTTAAGAATAGCACCATTTTTTTTTGGATGGGAAATCATCAAATGACTTCTCCCGCTCTGGGCGGAGCGGGACAGCATGTCAGACTTTTACTGACTAAAACCCACCCGTGTTCCTTCAGTTGCCCATGTGCCTGGGTCACGGTATCTCTTTCGAACAATCTCGCGACCCTGGCAGGAGAATAGCACCATCCCATTTTCTTCCATGGGTGTCATAAGAGGCGAAAAAGGGACTTACTAGAGAATGGGGAGCAGCGTTCTCTATGCATTTTACCACTATACTACGATCGCCAACTCGCCTGCCAAGCGTAGCGATTATGTCAATCCCCGCCAAATTGGGGGAGGCCTATGTCAAACAGTGGATGTCTTTCGGCTGAAATTATGAATGATAATGTTGATTTTGACATGTTACATTTTAGATATTAATTAAAAGTTAATATTTTTAAATATTGGTCTTTACAACGTCTATGTAAAATGCCTTCCTACAAAACAGCAAGTTTAAGTTTTGAATACGTTCCTAATTCCTAGTCCTACCTGATTAATCAACCTATATACCAAATTATTATTTATGCTATTTATAAAACATATTTATTGTATAATTTTCAATAAATAAGAACACTAAAGACTGATCTGAAAATAAAAACACGTATTTTAAGGGTTTATTAATGTCTTAATAGAACTTCCTTCAGTACCGGTATTGATACCGTGATCACGGTATTGACTTTTCCAATACCGGTATTGATACCGGTATTGGAAACATCCGGTATTTGAAAGCCCTAAGCGGGAGGGCGTGTCAGACTTTTACTGACTAAAACCCACCCGTGTTCCATCAGTTGCCCATGTGCCAGGGTCACGGTATCTCTTTCGAACAATCACGCGACCCCGGCAGGCATTGGTCCTAGTAGACCCCTACACTGCTGCTGACATCTCTTTGAGGCGCGCGTGGAACACTGCGCGCCGTCGACCCGAGCTTGGTCCTTACCGGGCGGCGAGCTACCCATTGCTCACCACCCGCAAGCTCGCGCCTACGGTGGCCGGGAGTCCGCTATGGACTCCCGACGCCCGGGGCGTCTCCTCCTGCGGCGGCTAGGGACGTGAGGGCGCAGAGACTGCCACTCCCTCACGCGCCCCGCCTCCTCCTTCGCGAGCATTACTGCTTCGCAGAAGGAGGTGACGGCTTCCCATTCCCTCTCGCTCCGTACCATGGCTCGCACCAGGGCCGGACGCGAGAGGTCGCCGCCGCCGATCGCCTCCACGAGGACACGGCAGTGCTCCGCCCAGGCAGGGCACACCTCCACCGTGTCCTCCAGACGATCCTCGCAATGGAAACACCCGGACGTATCCTCCCGCTTTATCCTGAACAGGAACCCACCGAAGCACCCATGCCCGGTGAGAACCTGCGTCAGGTGGAAGGTGAGGACGCCGTGACGCCTCTCTATCCACTCCTCAAAGAGGGGACTTACCGCCGCAATTGTGGCGTGCCCAGCACTGGGTTGCGACAATCGTACCCGCCATGTCGCCATGAGATCACACCGGAGCTCTGTCCGCCGTGCCGCGATTTGTCGCGGCAGCGGAGTTTCGCCCCGGCGTTTCGCCTCCTCGCGCCACTCCCACATGTGCGCGAGGACCTTTGCCTCCAGATCCCATGGCGGCACTCCGGCAAGGAGGCTCGCCACCTCGCACGAGACCGTGCGGTATCCCCGGATTAACCGGATGGCCATGACCCTCTGGGCCGCAAACAACCGGCGCGCTGGGCGCAGCCTCAGTGAGGGCGCCCACACCGGTGCCCCGTAGAGGGCCATGGACCGCACGATCCCCGTGTAGAGCCTCCGGCAGGAGGCGTTTGGACCCCCCAGATTGGGCAGGAGCCGCTTTAATGCAGCCCCAGCCCGCTCCAGTCTGGGAGCCAAACGTCAGAAATGCTCAACGAAGTTCCACCGGCTGTCGAGGACAAGTCCCAGGTACTTCATCGTCGACTCGACGCCGATGTGAACCCCTCCTACCGTAAGTTGGGTACCCGCAGGTGGCGCGTTCCGAGGACCATGAAAACCCACGGCCTCGGACTTGTGCAATGCCACCTCGAGGCCCAATTGCCGGAACCCCGCGTGTCATCAGTTCGGCCGCCGCCTCGTACGACCTCCCCTGCGCAAGGACCAGCGTGTCGTCAGCGTAGCAAACTACGCTGACGCCGCTAGGGAGGTCGGCGCGCAGCACCCAGTCGTAACCGATGTCCCACAGATGCGGCCCCAGGACCGATCCCTGTGGGACACCGCACGACATGTGGTTAGTGACCCTGACTGCTATGCCGGAGGTCGTGGGTTCGATTCCCACCCAGGACAAATGTTTGTGTGATGAGCACGATCATTTGTTCTGTGTCTGGGTGTAATTTATCTATAATATGTATATATTTAGAAATATATAAGTATGTTTATCAGTTGTCTAGTACCCATAACACAAGCTCTGCTTAGCTTGGGACTAGATGGCGTTGTGTGATAGTTGTGGAATATTATTATTATTATTATCCCACAGGAATGTGCTACCCGGACAAAGTATCCTTTGTTACTCTGTGTTAGTGAAAGCCCCATCAAAATTGGTCCAATCGTTTCGGAGATTAGCTGAACAGAATTAAAACATTGTTTTTGTTAGTTTCTGTTATTTTGAGTACCATGTACAAGGTAAGATTCAATTAGGTGGCAATACTTTATGCACGTGTTGGGTCTAGAATTGAAAAGGAATCATAAAGTAAAAATAAATACATCCTTCTAACTTTGTTCAAAACTAAAAATGAGACTGAGTGTCAGGGTGAGATATGTTATGATTTTTCGAAATTAGTTTTTTTTGAACTACGGCAAATATAAACAAAACAGCTGAACGAACTACACACGCCCGGTGAACGTTGTTCGCTGATCCTGTATACTTTCAAATGCATTTAGTAAAAATATATATTTTGATGTAAAGTCACACTCGTGTGTCTCACTTCAATTTTATTTATTTCTGTTGTATAGATTATTTTATCAAAGTTAACAGTAGTCTTATACGAGTACTTCAAACTATTAACAAGACTGTAATAAATAAGTCATTATATTTTTTTTTTAACTATGAAAACGTAGGTAACACCTCAACTTAACATCGAGACAGACTATTAAATAATGTGATTCATCAATTTTACATATAAATGAATTTGGCAGTTAGAGAAAAAATACCTACCTAGGTAATGCGTATATTTTATTAGTAGTGTTGTTAATTTTCGTTCCCTTTAACTTTACTTTTATTAGCGTTATTTATGTTCATGTATATGCCAGTAAATCGGTCGTTATTCATTTCCATAAATAATGTCCATTTGGCGATTTTATGCATTTTTTTGTGACCGTGATAAAGTGTAAAGTGATATTTTCGGTAATGAACAGTGAAATTACTGGCCCATGTTTTGGATGTATATTTCGTAGAATTTTTATGCGAAGTTTACCAATAATCACCAGTTCTCGAAAGGGTATTTAATTTTGAAACTGAACCAAGGGCTTTTCACCGAATACCAATACATACTATAAAATAACAGTACATTAATTACCCCTATTTATTCTCCGATATATGTATGTATTATGGTATTTTGTTAAATATAATTTAAAATCTGAATGTGGGAGTTTGTGTGGGAATCGGTTGTCATGGTATGGTCACGTGATACGGGGGAATGAAGAAAATGTCATGAGGAAAGTATTGAGTAAGAATGTCGATGGCTATAAAAGCAGAGGGAGACCAAAGAAACTATGGATGGACTGTGTGAATTATGATATGGATAAAAAGTGGGTGACTACTGAGATGACGATTAATAGAGAAGTGTGAAAGACAAAGACATGTTACGCCGACTCCAAATAAATTGGGATAAGGGCAGAAGGCCAACTGGACTCTGAGGGTCGAAAGGTTGGAATCGCGCCACAATATTAAGTCGTTCGTGGTACGAGTTCCCACTGACCATCTACAGACCTACTTGAGAGAAGACTTTTGGCCGAAAGGTGTCGTATAACGACGTTTCCGAGGACGGTTACGCGACACCACGCAGCGGAACACGACGCCGTCTTCATTACGTGTATTGTGATAGTTTTAATTTAGAATTGTTTATAGAATATTTATTAGTTTATAGTTATTGTTCTTATGTTATTTATGTATTGTTTTTATGGGCGTTAGTAGCCTGAAATAAAGGATTGTACTGTATTGTATTGTATTATAATTTCACGGGGATCAATATGGCCGCAAATGGATACAAATGAAGCTGCTTGGCGGTAGTACAAAGAAAATTACTATCTCAGAAAACCCTCACAAGAACACTCACTGTTTTTGCGATATCCATTGACAGGTTCCGTGTGGTGCTAAACGTGAGGAATAGCACCACCCCATTTCTTCCTGTGGGTGTCGTATGAGGCGACTAAGGGACTGCTATCGCCAAGGGATCATAGATAACTTTATAATCATTTACCGGCAAATATCAGTAGCACATCTTCTTTCAACATATTAAAGCTAGACTCATACATAATAACACAAAACTATTAAGTTAATGATATAAGCTAGTTTTAAACACGATAAGATGTCGACAACGTAACCACCTACATTAAGATAAATAATATTAAAAGAAACTAGCTTACAAAAAGCGTGTGGTGCTATTTTTTCCCCATTATTCTCTACTTTTTAGTTTGTTTTTCTATGAAAGCGTGTTTTTTAAACTTTTATTTATTACCTATGTTTTAGTTCAGCTAGCTACAAAGCGGGTATTTCGTTTATTTTTTGGTATCCTGGTGATCATGGCCAGGATAATGGCACAAACTTATGAAATTATTGTATTGTCATCAGTGCTTTATAAATGTGTAAATTGTCAAATTGATCCGACGTTTTGAAGAGGGTGAAAATCACGTTCAAAGAACCGTTACATAGATACATACTAAGCTAATAAAAGCGTCAAAATAACAAAACCGTTTGCTAATGGACCACACTTACCTTAATTATGTATTTATTCGCTAAGTGAATAATGTATGTTTTCTAGAATAAAAAAAAACGAGTGTGCTTTAAGACCACACGACTGAAGTAAATTTTTTATAATAATTTAAGAAAAAAATAATATACGAAACGTGACTCTCTCTCTTTCTATATTCACTAACTAATATCGCCCTCTCAACTTCCGTTCGCCTCTCCGATCACACTTTTCGTAACGCTCTCGTCACGCATTCACCAGCTTACTCCCCAAGTCAAGCGTGCGTAAAGAAGTTTTACTTCAAAATTAAAAATAAAATAAACCCAAACATTATAGAGGAAGAGCTATAGATATAACCCACACAAAATGATTACATAAGAAACATCCAATCTGTTGAAGATGAGGGGCTATTAACGTCACTAAGCGATGCATTGATAGCGATCTGTGGATAGCAATAATGTGTAGGATTAATGACAGATATAACGCATTGCGAATGACAGCCAGGATCCGTCGACATCGATGTGTGGGTTATACAGAAGTGGTATAGGGGTTATATGTATATCTAGCTCTTTATTTTTGCTACGTTATTGTGTTTTTGGTCATCAATAAATCGTTTTGTGGTTTTTTTTATACATGTTTCTTTGTCAAAAGCCACCGGGGAATGTTTTTAAGAACTTGGTGCTGCTTAAAAAGCAATGTTTTTAAAATGATGATTATATAGATACTGAAAAGCGTACGCTCAGAAGGCAAATTCATGTAATTAAAAAAATATTATTATTATTTATATTTATATATTGTATATTATATTTATTTATTAAAAACTGTCACAATATAGTCGCAGTCTCATCACGGCGACAGTAAAGTGTCAAAACTTTTTGTCAAAAATGTATCGAATCTCGCGGTATTTTAACAGGTTGAGATGAGATCAGACTGTGAACATTCTTAAAATTACGAGAGTTGCCTCTTAAGTGCGATGCCTTGGCCTTAGGTTTCTGAAAATAACGTGTAACCGATAACACCCTCTTGCTGAATTCCGGAGTCTTAAAAAAAAGTGCAGTACAAGGAGAAAGAAAGAAAATGTGTCAGTTGGGACTCGCACTGAATAAATTCAATTAATATTGTGAAAACTGAGTTAAACAACAACAAGCTAAGACATCTATGTGATCATAAACAATGGATTATATAATATAGTATTTAAGGATCTGAAAGCTATTTAAAAATCAAACATAAGACCGCAAAACAAACAGAATATAAAAAAAGCGTCTATGCATTTCATATCAGCTTCAGTAGAAAACTGAAACCAATTTACAAATGTCACAATGCGGGTAGTTGCATGTCGCTGCCGTGTTCGAAGACGAAAATAGATAGCAATCGATACCACATAAGGCACACAACGACAAGCGGTTTCCAGAACAGGTTATAGCAGTTTGTGACAATCTACCTTTAATTACCGACTAGTTTAGATCGATATTTTAGCTTTGTTGTCATTATTGGTGTTGGAAAAGGTGGGGGAATTGTTGGCTTTGTGCGATTATTTATGCAGTGTGAGAATTTTGTTGTAGCTTGTAGAATGATGTGTATTTTACTTTAAAGAAAGTTTTCGAGCGATATAAATTATTAATGTGGAAATGTGTTAAGTTAATTTTCGGTTTATATATCGAATTGATTTTTATGTTTGACGAAATTTGCTCATGGTTTTCGAGAAAGAGTAGGTATTTCGAAAAATTACATTCAACTAGAATTACATTCAGCACCAAAATAGAATTTCACCGTTCATTTTTTTCACCGTTTTTATTCTTATGAAATTACAAACCGATTGATAAAGATTACAGATATAAATATATCCACGGCTTGGGTACTTCGTCGGCAATAAATGATCTAGTCACCAACAAAGTCGAAACACTTCGACAAAAAGTCAATCATTTAACGAGAGTACCGTCCATGGAAGGAAACAATGCGCATAATAATCAGACAATCTGAATGGCGACGCTAATTAGGTCTGACAGTGACAGAACGAACAGTGTTTGCGTAGTGCAGGCCGCACTCATTGTCCCGCCGCCATTGTGCCCGCCGCTTTGTCGTACGGAATACACTGTTTGTGACTATTGACTGTTTAGTTGCGGATTTGTTTACGAGGATTACGGCTTTTCCCTCGATGGATAACGATTTTTTTTCAGAATTGAAACTACCAATTACTTTTGGCATTCAAATTTTGAATACTGACATTTGGTACAGTCGCCGCAAAAATGATTACGCCGCTCTAATGTAACTAACATCCGAATAAAATAATGAAGATGAACCAATATTATTCGTAGGCGTCACCAACTTATTCATACAGGCACCCATAGTAAATTATGATTTATGTATTCGTAATAGAGATTAGAATCGCTCGGCTTTTATTTTATGGGAGTTAGTATTATATTTGCATATGTGTAATGTTCACCGCTTAGTGTAACTCTGTCAGTGTCAGGCCTAATTAGAGCCATTGAAATTGGCTGATTAATATGCGTAATGCCAACGTGGTGTATGTGCGTTGCTCTATTGTGGAGGTGGCCGAGTGAATTATGCACATGGAGTGAAATGACGTGCTTATATCCGATATTATCGTTACATATTGTCGCTGCATAATTATTAGGTATGGAGCAGTGGTGGACAAGTGACTAACGAGTTCTATGTTGTGAGTTCGAACCCAGACAGGTGCTTTATTTTGTGTAAATTATTTCATCACTCCAGTTCTCAAAACGGCAAAGGAATACATTGTGAGGAAACCGGCATGTCCTCGAACAAACAATTAAAAGGCATGTAAAATGTACTAACCAGCACTGGTCACTCGTGGTTGATTATTGCCCACTCCCTATCGAAGAGAGGGCCTGTTTCCCAGCACTGGGAACATTAGGCTGATTTTGCAATTATTAAGTATGTGCCGAGGACGTTAGTCGAAAAAGTTTAGTCTGAAGTGTCAACTGCAGTTACCCGTATAGGCTTTTACTAGATGGAGGGTTTGGGGTCATACACTAACCTCGTCCAAATCCTATTCCATCAAGTTCAATTTCATGGGATCCTATGTTTGTGTGATCTGTGGGAGAGACAGGCATGTCTTCCCTTATTTGTTCTCTCAACTAAGCCAATTACTTGACCTGAGCCTAGCAAAAGCGTTCCGCCATGGGATCTGGAGGCAAAGGTCTTCGCGCACATGTGGGAGTGGCGCGAGGAGGCGAAACGCCGGGGCGAAACTCCGCTGCCGCGACAAATCGCGGCACGGCGGACAGAGCTCCGGCAGGATCTCATGGCGACATGGTGGGTACGATTGTTGCAACCCAGCGCTGGGCACGCCACAATTGCGGCGGTAAGTCCCCTCTTTGGGGAGTGGATAGAGAGGCGCCACGGTGTCCTCACCTTCCGCCTGACGCAGGTTTTCACCGGGCATGGGTGCTTCGGTGGGTTCCTGTTCAGGATAAAGCGGGAGGATACGTCCGGGTGTTTCCATTGTGAGGATCGTCTAGAAGTTAAGGTGGAGCATACTGTGGAGGTGTGCCCTGCCTGGGCGGAGCACCGCCGTGTCCTCGTGGAGGTGATCGCGGCGGCGACCTCTCGCGTCCGGCCCTGGTGCGAGCCATGGTACGGAGCGAGAGGGCATGGGAAGCCGTCACCTCCTTTTGCGAAGCAGTAATGCTCGCAAAGGAGGAGGCGGGGCGCGTGAGGGAGTGGCAGTCTCTGCGCCCTCACGTCACTAGCCGCCGCAGGAGGAGACGCCCCGGGCGTCGGGAGTCGATTGCGCACTCCCGGCCACCGTAGGCGCGAGCTTGCGGGCGGCGAGCAATGGGTAGTTCGCCACCCGGTAAGAACCAAGCTCGGGTCGACGGCGCGTAATGTTCCAGGCGCGCCTCAAAGAGATGTCAGCAACAATGAAGGGGTCTGCTAGGACCATGGCTCGCATTAGGGCCGGACGCGAGAGTGCATGGGAAGCCGTCATCTCCTTCTGCGAAGCAGTAATGCTTGGAGACGCCCCGAGCGTCGGGAGTCGATTGCGCACTCTCGGCCACCGTAGGCGAGAGCTTGCGGGTGGCGAGCAATGGGTAGTTCGCCACCCGGTAAGGACCAAGCTCGGGTCGACGGCGCGTAATGTTCCACGCGTGCCTCAAAGAGATGTCAGCAACAATGAAGGGGTCTGCTAGGATCGATGCCCGCCGGGGTCACGTGATTGTTCGAAAGAGATACCGTGACCCTGGTACATGGGCAACTGATGGAACACGGGTGGGTTTTAGTCAGTAAAAGTCTGACACGCCCTCCCGCTCCGCCCAGAGCAGGAAAAGTCATTTGAAGATTTCCCATCCAGAAAAAAAAAATCCTAGTCAAAGCGTTTCCACAAACTAATACAGTAAATTGCAAAGGAAAAAGAAATTTGCAGTAACGAAACAATGTGATATCAATTGGAATTGGAGTCAAATTTATTACATTACTGAGTACCCGGGAATGAGAAATGAAATTAGTTCTGATTGCAGCTTTTAAATATAATTAGGTCACGGTTTCAATTCACAGAATTAAAAATAATATTTTGTGATGTGTGAAAGTGAGCGTAATTCCATTAAATGTGTGGAACAAATATCAGAAGCCAGAACTCATGTAAAATGCAATGGAATTGAAATTTTTAATTCTTAATGTTGATACTCTCTCAGGCTTTCTTTCTTTATTACTATGGGTTTGTTAGACAGAAGCCTATTCGATTACCAATAGTGGACTTTATCGGTATCTATACGTGTTATAAATAGTGACGACGATTAATTTTCCGTTTGTCTGGTTTTCTTTATGTTTGTTCGTGTGGGATTTGGATAAAAATTGGCACCCGCATAGTTTATAACCTAGATTAACACATAGAGTACTTGTAATTGCGAGGGTACGTACATGTGAGATATAATATGTAATAGTGACAATTATGATACCAAGTAGAAACCATGTTTCCAAACAGAAAAAAGGACAAACCATGTTTAAACACGACGACGAGTTCTTAGGAAAGGGTACCTTTAAAAAAGTATCTTGTTACACAAGAATATTAAAAAGCAAAAACATAATTACGCTCATGTCCGCAACATTTAAGCCAACATAAAAACATAAACAAATCCCTCTAATTTCGAAACCCGCATCAAGCTCGACTTAAAACCCTCCAAAAACAAGGAGTCCACACGTCAAACTAATCCAAATATTACAAACGCTTGAGCGTCGCGCACAATGGGATAACCATCTGTCATCCGGACATAACGAACTTAAACTGTGCCTGCCTGTACAACGCTGCGAATGCCTGTCGGGACCAGGCCTCGCAGGCGGATTGATTTGTCAGCCCCATTGTTTAAACGGTATGTTACATTGATAGTTTTAATTGTTTAGCTTATTTGCGTGTTTTGAATTGTTTTGTTTGCGGATAAGGGTTTTGTTGGTAAGTGTACCTACCTGAGAAATCAGTTTTTTTGAAAAGGGTATGTTTATGTGACTGAAACAAGAAACAAGTCAGTGCACTTATATTGGATATTGCCGAGGAATATTGTATTAAATAGTCTCTCTGAGAAAGTATTTTTAAATAAACAAGAACAGTTTTCAATTAAAACTTGTCAAGGAAACGAACAGTTTTTTCATAGAGCAACTACGAATGGCGAACCTTATTGATCAGAGGAAGTGACACAGACAACGTTTTTATGTCGACGAGATGGTTAGTAAAAGAACGATTCAAATGTTCGACTCACTCAATCAAGCGCTGTCGAGTGTGTTTGTCGAATACTTAGAGGAAAATTATTTTCTTTACTTATTTAGGTTTGGAAACCTTTGATGGCAAGAAAACTACAAGAAATCCTGTTATATTAGTTTGAAGTAACAAGAGATCTCAATCAAACGCCAACTCTGAAACAATAAGCATTTCTCGCTGTGAGTAAACTTCAATCAATTTAAGATCACTTTTCTCGGCAGCTTCAGGCCGCTGGCTATAAGTTGGTGTTGTTTCTATTAAAATTAGAGGTTGCAATCGTGGCAGGCACCTCACGAAGAACCGGCTTGATTACACCTTTAATTAACAACAAAACTTGGAAACACGGTCATTAAAAATTTAAGAGCTCTTTTGAACTAATTAAAAATGGGCGCGTCTCCGACACAATTTAGACTATTTAAGTGCTTACGCGGCCCGCTTCTGTCCAAGTCCAAGTTGTTTCGAATGAAGAATTAATTATGAAGAGAATAAGGCCAAGTTGGCGGGCGGGAACGGGCGACTTGCGAGTTGAAACCGGTTACAATTTGTGGGAAAGTAGCAGGTGTGACACAGGCCCGGAAAACTTGGGTCGCTTCTACACACGCTTTGTTGCCTTCTCGGATGATAAAGTTGATTTGAATCGCAGATTGTACGGTAGGTGTTTTAAATATAGCTTCACCGCGACACTTTGTTCCTGTACTTTTTGTTTTAATGTACATTATTTGCAGTTAGCACGCCCACATAAAATTACGAGTATTACACTAAAACCGACCTCTATAAATATTATAAATTGTTGTTACTACCGCACCAAAATATGCTAAAGAGTTTTCGAGATTACGTCGAGTGTACAGACAGACACGCACGGAAACTGTTTTATAATTCATCGTAATTCCTTGAAACATTATTTTGTTTAAAACTTTAATGAAGGGCGTGATGAAGTAATTTAAAATAGAAGTGGGCGTTGCTGTGGGCGGACCGTTTAGATGAATGGTTCTCACAAATTTTGTACTACAAATAACAAGAAGACACGTAGTATTCATATGAAATTGTTTCATATGTATCTAATTTTATACTGAAGGTAATTTGAATGACATATTTAATAGGAAACCTGTAGAATTTTTTAACTAGGCCACGGGGTATATCATCATCATCTTAATATATATAAATTACGCGTCACGTTGTTTGTCCGGGATGGACTCCTAAAACACTTAACGGATTTTAGTAAAATTTGCACACCGTGTGCAGTTTGATCCAACTTGAGAGATAGGATAGGTTACATCTCAATTTATAGTCGCAATATTATTTTATTGCAAATTTCTTGTTTATTATTTGACAGTCAAAATTATCTGTGATGCGGACGAAGTCGCGGACAAAAGCTAGTCGTCATATCAGACGTAAGACGTCCACCGCTGGACATAGACCTCCCTCTGTATGGGGTCGTTTCCCATAAACGCCACGCTTGGCAGGCGGGTTGGCGATCGCAGTATGGTGGTAAAATGCTTAGAGAACGCTGCTGCCCATTCTCTAGTAAGTCCCTCAGTCGCCTTTTTCGACACCCACGGGAAGATACTTACGGGGTGTTGCTATTCTTTACGTCCATGGGGTACAATGGTACGTATTTGGAAATCAATTGATTTTCAACATGCACAACAGTTCATAATGTGAGTTCGATCCTGAATATCGATTTAATTATTTAAACGCACGCATACCACAAGCATGTGGCCGAAGGGTTACAGGAATACTAACGACGAGAAACTATTATGACTGTCTGTAATTTAGATTCCAAGACACAGTATTAATTTGCAGCTACAGTTAAGTATCTCATGTATATTATGTTTTGCGGCTAAACATCTATGCACGTGGCTATACATTGAGAGTTGAGAGCTGTCGTGGCTCAGTGTTAACGGCCACGACTTATAAGTTGCAGGTCGAAGGTTCGAACCCAGATTTGAACGTTACTTTGTGTAATTTATTAAATCGCGGCTGCTCTCAGAACGATGAAGGAAAACATCGTGAAAAAACCGGCATGTCCAAGAACTAACAGTCACCTACTAAACATATTTTCATTTTCATCTACTGGGCCCGCGTGGTAAAATACGGCCTACTCCCTCTCAACGAAAATCTATAAACTGGAAATATTATAGACTGGTAATGCACTGATACAAAATATTAGAACAAAGACTGTAGAAATTAAATGAATTCTTTGTCTTTTTGAGGCTAACTGTACCACACAAACCGCTCTTTTTTTCAAGTACTTATTTCTAAATCTTTCTTGTGGAGAGCAGCGTGACAGAGATTGGGACACAGGTGTCCCGCACTGGAGCCGCAATTTGTATTGCGGTCCAAACATAGCTGTCTCGGCATAATTTCACTACTTATTAAAAAGAAAATTTCTTAATTCTTTTCTTCGTTGAAATTGTGGAGGAAACCGTATTCATATATGTGGTTTTAGGTATGGTGACGATAAATTCTTAGACTCAACATTCTAAAAAAATTAAGTAGTAGGATTGTACAGAAGCCAGCACATAAAGCTACTACAATCTGTCAAATTTATTTAATAGGTTTTCGACTTTATCTTTAAAGCATTCAAGATTGATTGGGAAAATTTTACAGTTTGGGGTAACTTAATGTGCTGGCGTCTGTACTTTTAGGTTGATCAATTTTCACCTTCGTGATAATCTTAGTAGATCATTTGGATGTTATGAAAATCCAAAGCTTATTTTAACTAACCAGTCATTTTATATTTAACTATTTTAAGGATTACCAATGCGAGATACGTTACAATAAGTAATTCATTACACTTTTGTTTTAACCGACTTTGAAAATTTTAACGGCCTATCCGTTAGAATTTTCGATACATCGAAATTGTATTAGCTTTGCGTAGGATGTTTTTGAGTTAGCTACAATATTAAGTACTTTATTCCAGCTAGTGTATATTGATAATGTTATAATATTAATAACTTTCTGTCACTGTTATTAAAATAGCATATAGTGGTGTAATAATTTGCGAGGGTTAGGTACCACAATTATAAAATAGAAATTAAAATATTATTACAAAAAAAGGCAATAATCCAAAAAAAAAAAAACTACAAGGTGAATATAAGTTTAATTTTGGAAGTCGGTAGCAAAATACGAATATAGCAAACCAAAGACACCGACTACAGATATTCAAGTTAAATCAGATCTTTCCTGCATATCCCACTAAGATTTAACAACAATTTAGTTTTTAAATTGTTAGAACTTTTTGGTATGTAAATGTCTCATACACCTAATGCCTCGCGGCAACAGCAGAGGCCACTGCAGTTGGCTCTACTATGTGCACAAACACTAAGACTGTTTGATAACAATTTCCGACACACATTCTTATTTTCCCAATTAATCTGCTAAAACTCCTCTCCTCCGCCAGAACTATTTATCTCGCTCATCATTAATGAGAAGCGACCCCAGGCGGCACAGCACACTCATATAATTGTTTACCCGTTAAATACAATAAAGGTAATTGCCGCTGACAACCCAGTTTATATCAGTATTGTCAAGCGACATTATTTCAAAGTGACAATCTAAACAATGCATATCCTATGTCGTTGCGATTAATGCTCTATTAACTGTGTATTGTGTATCATTTTACGTTTATTAATAAGTTAATGACGTGTTTGTGAGCCTCTGATGATGTTATTGATTTTGGTGAATTAAAATAATAGGTTTTAGAACTACATTACAAATGCCTCATTTCCTAGTTAATACGAAATAAGAAATGAGAAAGTAAGTCAAATCAAAATATTTTATTTCACATAAGCCTACATGGACATTTATAAAACGTCTGAAGCTAGGTGCAAAGTTCAAATTGATTGATTCCTATGGAGAAGAGCCGGCAAGAAACAATAAAAGGAGTTTTTATTTTATATTTTTTTGAAGCCAAAAAAATAAACAAGAAGCCAAAAGAAAAGAAGAAGAAAAAGAAGAAGGAAAAAATATAAAACAAAAAAAGAAGGATAAGAAAAGAAGGATAAAATATTTTGATATGACTTCTTTTTTTTTCAACCGACGAAAAAAAAACGGAGGAGGTTATCAATTCGACGCGTATATTTTTTTTTTTCATGTATGGCCACGCATAACTTTTTACATAGTGGTCCGATTGTGACAATTCTTCTTCTATTGGAAAGAATATACTCCCAAGGTGGTCCCATATCAATTTGGAAAACAAAATCGAACCCTAAGGATCGGAAAACAGGGGATGATTGATTGTTCACTCACTGATTGTAATGTATAAACACGCATAACTTTATACAGACTAGTCCGATTTTGATAATTCTTTTTGTGTTGGATAGGGTATACCTTGCCAAGTATTATTCGAATATAATATATCCACTTAAAAAAGTGGATATATTATATTCGAAACTATACGCGTCAGTAGGTTTGTACAAACACATTTACACGTCAATCATATTTTAAAAACTAAATAAGGTCGGCTTTTCCTATCTGACTACTCTGAGAAGAAAAACCGAAAAAATTCAAAAGTCACAATCTCTTTTAAAGTTCTGGACTTTCACTATTTTCGTCAGATCATGTGGGACTATATAGATTCGTGTCTGAAACGGTCTTTTGACGAAAGAGCGACACAGATTGAGTGGGCCTGTCAAGTAAGTGCACGTAATCAGTAAAGAAGTTAAAACCGTGAATTTATGGTAATAAATTGATTTTTGAAATTTGCACAGTGATAAGACTAAAACATAATAACTACAAATTACCGATCATTTTTCTCATTACTGTAATAATATTAAAATAACCACTGTGAAGCAGATCTCACAAAGTTGCCAAAATCACGAGAAAATAAATTGTGTAGTCACAGAAACAGAGATCCATAAAATAACATACAAAGGTAAATCCTCATAATATTCCTTAGAAAATTTCCGAAATTCCAATAGGTACAGATTACGTTCGTAGAAATAACAGAAGTCTGTTCTTGGGTATATTTTTAGGAAAATCGACTTCAGCTTCACTATTTTTTCCTATCACTTCGCCTTTAGACACGGGCTGAAACATTTTTTCCCTGAAATAAATTCCAAATTTTCCTTTTTTTCCGAACCATCGCGTGGAATACCTAAAGAGATAAAGTGCTTTTAATGGCATGTATAAGTACCTACCCACATAATTGATTTTGACTGTAATTCCGCAAACGAAGCCCTTAAGCATGGGCGGAGCGGGAGCGGGTGTAATATAGACTTAACTTGTATATTATGTACTGGGGTGTATGTAGTTATATAGACGTAAATTGGGTCGTAAATGTTCAACTTAAGATTTATTGATAATTAACACCTTGGGATGAATTATGTGCGAGCCTGTGAACGTTCTAGGGCTGATAACATTTTTTCGGATGTTCCGGTGTGTAGGTTAATTTAGGGTTATAAAATAAATATAATATCATTGCGCTTTAAGCTCTTTTTATTTAATTTGTAGAAACAAAACACCTTGTGTTATAAACGATACACTATTAAAATTCTTTATCTATCGTGATCAATATATGTTTTTTTTGTCATTTCAAAAGCATTTTTTATCACCTATTGAATTTTCATTTCATTTTAGCCAAAAGATGTCCACTGTTAGACATAGCCCTCCCCCAATTGCCACGCTTGGCAGGCGGACTGGCGATCGCAGTATGGTGGTAAAATGCTTAGAGAACGCTGCTGTCCATTCTCTAGTAAGTCCCTTAGTTGCCTCTTACGACACCCACAGGAACAGATGGGATGGTGCTATTCTTTACGTCCGACACCACACGGAACAATATATAAATTACTAGCTTTTGCCAGCGGCTTCGCCCGCGTGGAGGTCAGAAATTATCCCGCGGGAACGTACTTCCGGGATAGAAAGTACTCTATATGTTACTCCAGGTTATAACCTATCTGTGTGCCAAATTTCATCTAAATCAGGTTAGTAGTTTTTGCGTGAAAGAGGAACAAACATCCATACATACAAACGTTCGCGTTTATAATATTAGTAGGATAGGATAGGATATCATATCAATAGAAGAATTATATAATATTATGAACATACACTTCAATTTTCATCTACGTTTCGAACTTCCCGCTACTTATCGAACCCCAATGTTCACCTTACTAAGGGACTATGGGAGTACATATCTCCAATACATAATTACTAGGGATCCGATGTCCGCATAAAAACAGTAAGCTTACGAATACGATGGTACAATTTCGTAGAGCCTTTACCTAGGGCAGGCAGAATCAGGGGTCATAACAACATGTATATCATATTATACCCCTCTCGATCAAACCTGTCCATTAAAATATTAAGTGACGGATGGAATATCAATTTAAAAGTATTGCAATTTTGAAAGCTTTTGGAATAAAATATGGAAAATGATAACGCTTATCAGTATAAAAAGTGCGTTGCGTACTAGCTGTAGCCGGATTTCGTCTGCAATCCAGATTAATTGAAGATTGATTGATTGTATTTAACATAGGCTACTTTTTAGTTGGTAAGGACCTATGTCATGCTCTGATGGTGTGACAAATCCGTTCAGCCGTTTTAGCATGAAAACGTAACAAACAAAAAGACTAACTATCGCACTTATATTTAAAAAAATAGGATTGGAACTTAAGATGATGGTTATTTAAGTTCAAAGCATTTGGCAGTATTAACAAAAGTTTCCTGGTTTAATATAACTCCAAAGTCAAACTTTTGTATTTTCTGCTGATAACTTATTGATATACATAGATAAAAAATGCAGTTTATGTTTCTACCAAAATGTCTGCTTTCGATTCATTATTTTTTCAAAGTTGGTTTGAAAATAGAATATAAGACTCGAAAGACAAAACCTCTCACCCATTCACATATCGCTTCAACAATTACATAACGGTGGAGTGCTCAATCAATTTATTTGAGTTCTGTCAACCAGGACACGGTAAGGATTCATTGGAGGGTCACACTGTCCTGTCGGGCGTTCGAGCCAACTGCAATTAATTCACGTAATTGCTTGTCATCTGTTGATCTGCCTTGCACATGTCATTAGTCAAAACGAACGTTATGTGCGATATATTCGCCTAAATACAAGTCTAACGGATATAATTAGGTAGTAATAGGTGAGGCGTGATCTCGAGATTAATAGCCTGCGAATAATGCGTGATTGATGGGTTCTCAAGGGTTGAAGATATTAAAATAATTTTAAGGTGACTAACGTTGTGGTGATGAACGAGTTTTGATGAAATTTTGATATAAGTAGATATGTCTTTATTGATGTAGCGCTTAAACATTGTAGTGAAAATGCTGTCGGTGTTTTTATTTTTATTGACAATTTAGGACATTGCATTTTAATCAGTTGAAAGAGAATAAATTTACTTGCAACGTAATTCCATTACGTCGGTGTCGTAAAAGGCGACTAAGGGATTTACTAGAGAATGAACAGCACCGCTGTTTAAAAAGGCTCAAGACCGTTGCCATCGAAAAGTTAGAGATCCAGAATAGTTCTGCCCAGGGCCCTAAAGACTTATCTGTATAAAAATAACTGTTATCATATGTGTGGACTTTTCTATAACAAAATACCAAAGAACTTTAAAGAGTTACCTAATAATTTATTTTTTATAAAGTTAAAATCGTGACTATTAACGGTTTTATTCTGTAAATGAATTTATAAATAATGTTAATAATCCATTTTAAATGAATATAAGGATAATAGTAATAATGAATGTATTGTCAAATTTATTAATAGTAAAAACATTTAAAGCATGCCATTGGATTATTTGGAATATTAAATTTAAGCATTAAATACATTGCAATGTTTTGCATGTCAAATGTCTGACTTTGTATTAGAAACTTATTACTTATTATAAGACCAACACTGTATTGGTGCAGTGTTGGTATACTTATTGCAAATAAATGATTGTGAGCTTTGTCAATGCATTTTACCATCATACTGCGATCACCAACCCTCCTGCTAAACGTGGTGATTATGGGATTTCCCCTTTTGGGGAAGCTTATGTCCAGTAGTGGACGTCTTTCGGCTAAAATGATGGTGATGATAAGTTAAAACCGCATTTATTGGCTATATTCTTCATATTTTTGAATAAATCATGCGGTTTATAACTTCAAAAAATGATATCACTATAAACATCCGAACCAAATTCAGGTCCTCACACAGGCTTAGTCAAAGTCCATCCATGACATATTTGAGCACAGGCCGTCACAAGACATAAAGGCAAATAGCTTTCTACAAAATCTATTAACCGAATTGTAACAGCTACGTCGAAAACAATTTTATCAGGTTGCGTAACCGTGGATCGAGAACAGGACGGTTAAGCGAGGACACACGATTACGCCTGACAAGGCAATTAATAAGGGCAGATGGCGATTGAGCACGAGTCACCCGGTCGCTCGGAATTAATCATAGGCACGACGTTATTGCGTGTAGACGGACACTATTGCTATTGACTGACTTCTACTATCGTATATCTCATGGAATGTTTTATTTCTATTCACCATAAATCATTCGCACAATCTTAGTGTCCCAGTCGTATTGGCCAGGGCCAATACAGTACGAAGCACGACCTACAACTCATAAGTCAGGATTTATGAGTTGTAGGTCGTGCTTCGTACTCAGGCCAGGTGCTTCTTTGTGTAAATAATTTTATCACCGCCGCTCTCAAAACGGTGAAGGAAAATAGCGTGAGGAAACCAGCATGTTCGGGTGTCAAAAATTCGAAGACATTTGGTAGATTACAGCCCACTCCCTCTAGAAAAGAGAAGGCCTGTGTCTCACTCAGCAGTGGCTTAAGCTGATTATGGATTTGCACTAAATCATTCTAGTTAGTGATCGAAACTATGCAGTTTTACTTCTTTGTCCCTCATAAATCCATTTACCTGTGATGACATGGAGGAGCTGCTGGAATAAACGTAACTCGGGTAAGGGTATATTTTGCTGTACCATTCTAAGCCTCATGCATACACTCTTCAGTTCTTTCGTACTCAAATTCACTCACTCGCACATTCACACACTCTTAAATTTACACATTCTCACACTCAAACACCGTCACTCTCACTCACCCACTAGCAAGCCTGCGTGCGTGCTGCATATTTAGCTTTTTTTTTTTGGTAAATTGTTACCTACATTTGTATACTGGATAAGTTATTATCCAGTGCGTAAATTGTAACCATGAATTTAGCATATCATTCTAGACCCGTTTGCGCAGAATTTTTTCGTCAGTTTTACAAAAAAAAAATCTGATGTTTCATAGAAAAATGCAATACCTACGGGGTCAAAATGTATGGAACAGCAGATTTTTTTTGTATAACCGACGAAAATTTTCTACGCTGAGGGGTCTAGAATGATATACTGAATCCATGGTTACAGTTTGCGCACTGGATACAAACTGATCCTGTATATAAAACAAGTAAAATATAATTATTTTATTTTTAGAGCGGAGTCTCCTACCACGGGCTTATCTGCTTAAAAGAAGGCTCCAATCACTAGTTGTTACGTTTTATTGGTCAAAATAATAAAACATTTTTTAATTTCAATCCACACTATCCACACTTATATATATTATGTATTTATATATATATATATATTTATATATAATATATTTATATATATCCACACAAATATTATAAATGCAAAAGTAACTCTGTCTGTCTGTCTGTCTATCTGTCTGTCTGTCTCGCTTTCCTGCTAACACTACTGAACCAATTTAAGTGAAATTTGGTACACAGATAGTTTAGAGCCTGAGAAAGGACATAGGCTACTTTTTATCCCGGTAGTATGTTCCCGCGGGATAATTTCCGACCTCCACGCAGGCGAAGCCGCTGGCAAAAGCTAGTTTTTCATAAATGATGTGGCAACTAGAAAAAATAAATAATGGGGGAGGCGGTATCGTTCTTGCTGATCATTACAACTAACTGGGATGATCTGTGCTTAGAGTAGTCGACATTTTTTGATAACCAGTAACACCACCCACTAACCAGTTTTCAGAGCATTTTTAAGTTAACATTTTTGGAATCTATTCGATAATTCAGTGAAAGTACCATCTAGATTTTGTGTCAAATGTTTTAAGGACTTTTGTTCCCGATAATTCCATACAATTTTGACGAAAATGATATAATTTGTGAGCACTACAGACGTAAATATTAATTCACTGAACAATTTCTTTGCTTTCAAGGACCACAATTATTTATCAAACTCAATAGGAAATCGAGTCTTCACTGTATTTTAACCTTTTCTCTGTTAATAACCCTCGCACAATGGCTCCACCGAGAACATAATACACAGTCCGCACCGACACAACACGCATACACACACACACACACAGACACACAATTACCAAAACACACACACTCACACAGATATGTCACACGTGAATAACTCAAATGTCAAATAAGTAGCATTTAGGTAACTAGTGTAAGTCAACTGTATCTACAGCTATGATACTGTTTAATATTAACATTGTTATTTGATTAAATAAATTATTATTAAGGATTTTATTTTGGAATGATTTCTGGTATTCTGCTCACATTATAAAGGAAATTCATCAGGTTGGCAGATAATAATTATTCACTTTAATTTCAAGGGCATGCAAGTATATAGACAGAGTGGTTCCAATCAATTGTAACATTATAAAGGTCATGACTTTGCCACATCGAGCAAAAGTACCTTTAATGCTGTAGATATAAAAAATACTGAATAAAGATTTTATCTTTAAAGAATGTAATTTTAGTGTACCGAGCAAAGGGCTCAATCAAATACATTTATTTCTTGTAAATAACACATCATCTAAAATAAAAGGAAAACCATAAAATATAACATTTAATTTAAAATTTCATTTATTATAATGCCTATTCTCTGATTATGTAGTGCTTATAACAATTAACTTTTTGTACTACTTTCTACTTTATTATCGTTTCGAAGTATTACTAATGAGTACACTCTTGAGAAATTATAATTTCTCTATAATAAGTGTAAGATAAAATAATAATGTGATTGGAATACATATAATTAGTAGTACTAGTAATAAGTAACTCTTGTGGCTGGCTGTTTGTAAAAAAAAAATGTGTTCCATTTCCATTCGTCTATCCCTTTGTTTTTAGTGAATCTCATTTTCAATTTCTTGTAATTGTGGTGTGAGTTTATTTAAAATAGCGATGGAGTATCAAAATAATGTTTATTTAATAGAAGCATACTTTCTGAATCACAAAACAAATAATTATATATGTCTCACAAGTATTGATATGTTAGAACTTCATGAATTAGTATATGCTATATTTAATTTAAATATACCAATTTCTATATAATATTTATATATATAATATATCTAATTTATATATACTACACATAAACCTTTCTTCTTCTTCTTCGCTTCCTCATTTTTTCGGAATAAATTCTCTAAATGATGGGGAAAACCGCATCAAAATCAATCGTGTATTTTAGAAGAACTAAGCGGTCACGCAGATAGATGCGAAAAGCGACTAAGCTATAGTTACATCTGCCAAGGTCACGAGATTTGTTCAAAAGAGACACCGTGGCCCTGCCACATGGGCAACTGAAGGAACACGGGTGGGTTTTGGTCAGTAAAAGTCTGACACGCCCTCCCGCTCCACCCAAGAGCGGGAGACGTTATTTGATGATTTCCCACCCACAAAAAAAAGCTATAGTTACACATATAAAATTTAAACATATGATGAAGAAATTTATTGCAATTATTTCTATATATTATACAAGGTGAAACATAATAGACGCAAGTCCTGAAAGTAGTTTCTTAGTAACTGACTACTGATTTGATTTCAGTTCATTTTAGTAAACGTATTTTTTTCAAAAAATATGCTGCCTACCACCGATTGAGCCAAAGAAAATTAAATCTTACTTCAAGCTAGGGTCAAGACGAATTTCTTAATTATTATAATAAGTGTGAGTGTGTGTGTGTGTGTGTGTAAGTATTATTACAATGGACTTAGAATTGGACATTATACAATGACCTAATTTTAACTCAGTAATCTAATTGGGGTTTATGACGACTACGTTAATTATGTAACACGTTGTATATAGATACGCCATAGTACTAAAACTGATGTAGTATTTTACAGTTTTGTGTATTTCTAAAAAAAACTGCGGTTTGAATCGAATGTTCTCGAAAGTTTATTTTTCTGCACTGGGGAATAGAACCTGGTAACGGTTTTAGTGTCATTGTGTGTAGGTACGTATGTTACCACGGCTGTATAACCTTTAAATCTGGTTTAAATGGAGCCTCTCACTAAAAATATTGAACGGTTTTATGATCTAGCCCACAGCTACGTTCGAGTGCGTGAGTTGAGTGGACAGAAAATGTATATATCCCTTATCTATGATATATTGTATATAGTCTAAACGACGCTGCTGAACCACCAGGATTTTTTGTTTGTCTGATTTGGCTTTCTTAAAACCTTCTCCCTCGATTCTCCTTAGCAGGTATGTTGTGTTTCTTTATATAATATCGTCGTTTCAGCCGTAAGACGTCCACTGCTGGACTTAGGCCTACCCCAATTTGGGGGGATTTGCCATAATCGCCACGCTTGGCAGGCGGATTGGCGATCGCAGTATGGTGGTAAAATGCATAGAGAACGCTGCTGCCCATTCTCTAGTAAGTCCCTTAGTCGCCCTTTACGACACCCACGGGAAGAGATGGGATGGTGCTATTCTTTGCATCTGGCACCACACGGTACATATAATATAATGTCACAGAATCAAGAAATGTCATTTGTCAAAGAATTGTATAACCAAAACGTTTACGAAAGCCAAAATTTCTCTTCACGCATTATACTCTACGCTAGGTTCGCACATACATGTAAATTCTTATATCTTTGTCATTTCGTTAGCAATAGCAACTGTACACGTAATAAGGGCAACGTATCAGTCTTCGTAATGACGTTTTACTTGCGTGATTGTTGCTGTCAGTGCGTCGATGCGAGGTACCCTCATTCAAACTTCTTGATATAAGGGAACTCGTGTATGTAGGGGAATGGACTTCTTGTAAGTACTTGTGATTGCATTACATAGGGAGTTTGTTATATTGAGTTTGCTTCGTCCAATGATATTGTTGATGCATTAGCTGATTGGATTTTCGCTCAGTTTTGATGCATTGTGTGTGAAGATGTTTGCTACGATTTTTCGTAGCAGTGTGCTACGAAAGTGCTACGAGGTGCTACGAAATTTTATATTGGGTTATGCATTGTTTCGTTTTTATTCTACTTTGTTTATACGTAGTTACTAATCTAACCTGGTTTAAAAAAGTAAACCCACACATAACGCATAATGAACATACCTACTTAAAACAAAATTAAACTTCGAACCACAAACCAAAAACGAACAAAAATAAAACCAAGAAACGAAATAAACACATGTACCTAGGTCAAAAGCGAGTTCGTTGGATGGTATTGTGCACAATGCAAGCAAGACAGCAATTCCATCAAGTACAGAACGTCGGGTGATCTCGGCTGCGCTTATCGGGCACCTGTGGACTCTGAATAAACCCGTCCATTTGACGAATAGGAATCTTCTTGGTGCCACGTTCGATGGGCGTATACGTCTGATAGTGTTTGCTTTTCGAAAATTGTATTATTTTTTATTTTGAAGAGAGAATAAGTTAGGCACGGCTTTATCACTTGTTACTTATTCTTTGTGGAAGGCTAACTTAGCGTTTTAGGTATTTGGGTATTATAAATTTTACATGTGGACATGGGATGTTATGATAGGATGTGATCCGACACGCTACATTGCTGCAAATGTATTAAAAGGTGTAATCTTTTTTCTCTATGGTGCCTATTTTTATGTTTCATTATTTTCATGGCATTCATATTTGTGTTATGGTCGATTCCGCTAGAAGAAAATGGAGTAGCTTCGTCAAATAACTGACAATAATTTGCTTTGATATGGTTTCGTATGCAACTACAGGTACGACACATATTTAATGTTATTATTACAGAGTGATAGCAAAGTCCAAACTTCATAAAATTTTACTCCATAATTTCGTCCACCCATTCAATATTACGGTCAATGTAAAGAGAACAAATGATAAACAATTCAGTTGATACAACAGCGATAAGCCGACGGTTCACGTACGGTATGTTACATGGCTAACGATTATAACTCTGCTCCAAATGAGCTCTGTGCCAACAACACTCCATCAGCACATTGGCAAACATTACTGTTGACTAAATAAACCAAACAATTTATTAAGTATTTTTGAAATACATATGCGGGTCATTTTGTGGTGTTTTCACCCAGTTTTCGTGTATGAATTATTTTGTGGGGTATGGAGCTGGGATGTAATTTGGGTTGGCATTGAGTGGTTAAATGTTTTTGTGGAACGACAATGAGTTCGATACCCACATGATATAAAATTGGGGCACCCGACTAGTGATATTTTTAAACTATGTTTGGGTCATTCAGGATGAGCTTACCGTAGTTGTTGTTATACTACAGAAAATAGGAAGAAGATGATGTGGAATATATACTCTAGATTATTTTACCAGATGTGAATTTCAATGAGCACACAAGCGTACCGACGATACATCTACGAACATAAACACAGACATCTTAAATGACTGTGACCACTAAAGAATTTATTATATCGAATTATATTAACACAATCAACACAAAATGAAACACCAACTAAATATTTTCGTAATAAAACCCACTCTGTATAAAAATCAGGTTCAATAAAACTGTTTAGCAAAAAACAGATTTATAGCATTTCATGAAATAGAAGTTGATTTGATTATACCCTCACATTCGCGTAGTTGCAAACAAATCTACTTCTATTTACCATAAAATTCAATGAAGCCAGAATAAAACTTATTTTTGCACCATCCTCTCTGCAAACGAAAGCGTAGAACAGCTATCTGAATTGTTTGCGCAAAATTCCTGATTCATTTACCGTGTACGCCAAATAACTGGTGGAATTTCGACGATTCACATCAAACAGTCATTGGGGGCAGCACATTGCGCTAACAATGTTGGAAGGCTTGCCAGGTGTAAGGCTCGTCTCAATTTCTAGCCTTACAATACCACGAAATCTGTCGACGTCGGCCGCCGCCCGTGCTCGAGCTGCACTGCAAATTAATACACGTTGCGACCCTGGTTTTAATTTCGGTAGGCGCCTCTGATTTACGATGTCCATATGAAAGAGCGGTCCGTGCGTGCGTCCTGTCAATTTGAAGCTTCAAATTAATATGACGGTCCCCTCCGACACCCTGTTGAAGTCAACCTGCGAGGGGCAGGGTAGTTTACAAGTCGGTGGAACTATAACTACGCCTTTTCATGTTGGTAACGTAGAATTAGTTGGTGGCTATTCATTACGCGTTGGAACGCGGTGTGATGTTGATTGCTTATTGAAGTTGTTAATAGTTCCGAATGGGTGCAAGCGTGGAATTTTAGTATATAAAATTACTAACCATTTTGTAGTTTTTAAATGGGTCGTAATTTTAAACAAATGGTTATTACGTTTGTTTATGAAAAGTTCTTTAAATGTTAAAGGATTTCATTATTTCAGTGATTTTATATATATATTACAAATATGAAGGCTACCCCCAATGTGTACTAACAACACAGTTGTTTTCTAACGAGATTACTCAGTTACAGAAACAGTATTCGAAAGATAAATCTAATTTAATAACTCAGAAACGAAGAATTTTTACTTCATTCTTTGTATTTCTCAATTTCAGACACAATTTCATCCAATCTCTGTATTCAACTTTGATATTTTACAAAATTGAATGCAATTGCATTTATAACCAGTATTATTTCTTGGAAAGAAACAAGATTTCTATATAAAAAGTGTAGGTACATTGTGGAAAGGTGCAGGTTGGCACATACGCTGCGCAGTCGGCATATTTCGATATTAAAAGCTCGACTTTAATGCAATCTTATTCCGAGAGGTACTGGCAATCTTCTTGATGTAGGTACTCTAAGTAGGTACAACTTGTCTGAGTTCTCTCCATTTTGACTTGGGTTAAATATCATTAGATTATAGGTTTTGTTTCTCTTTTCCACACTTGAATGACCTATTTTGCTAGTCGGCTTGATTTCAAGAGTTATGTTAAAGCGCTTTTAAGCATGCAGCCGACGATGCAACAAGTAAAAAATGTGAGCCATTTTGCTAAAGTACCTAAATTGACTTTCCTAACAGCTTTGATTAACTTCAGAATAATTACAAATTATTATGCAGGAATGTCGAAACAATTGGCATTTTTAATGATTCTGTTAGCTTCCTATTTCTTTTCATGTATGTCGTAAGAGGCGACTAAGTACTAGAGAATGAGCAGCAGCAGTCTCTATGCATTTTTTCACTATACTTCGATCGCCAACCTGCCTGCCAAGCAAGGCGATTATGACAATTCTCCCAAAATAGTGGAGGCTTATGTCCAGCAGTGAAGTCTTACGGCTGAAATTATGTTTTTTTTTTTTTTGTGTGCGGGAAATCATCAAATGATGTCTCCCGCTCTTGAGTGGAGCGGGAGGGTGTGTCAGACTTTTACTGACTAAAACCACCCGTGTTCCTTCAGTTGCCCATGTGCCACGGCCACGGTATCTCTTTCGAACAAATCTTGCGACCCTGGCAGGAAATGATGATGATGAATGATGATTACGTACTTTTGTAGGGCTTGCTAATCTTTTTCAAACAAATATGTGACGTATTTATCAGAGCGTCGCCTTTAGTTTCCACCATGTATTTAGATAACGAGTCAAGCAAGCAAACAGTACTTCCCCTCATAACTTATAGCCTAAAAAATAAGGACTATATTATTATTTCTATCCTTATTCAGGAAGTAAAATAGAATACATTTTATACAGAGTCAGCAGTATGAAACAGGAGATTTAAGCAGCAGGTGTTACAGTATTTTATGTAAAATATTAAAATGGAACCGCGTCTGTTGGAAAGTTACAAATTAGAGACTCGAATGACCTTTGCCGTTTAGAGTTTATGGTCAGGCTTCATTTAATATGTTAGGTGAGCTACAGCGTGGAGCTTAAAATATCTTCGTTGTTATTTGACCTTTTAAAACATGAATCTGAGACTCTGAGAGAAAAAGGTATAACTAATTATGTTTTTCTTTTAGAGCTATTTTTGGTACAGAAAAAAAAGAACGCCTTTGACCGGCAGTAAAAAAATAAAATGAAAATAGTCTTTATTTCTGACCTACATACACAAGTTCTTATAAACGAATTATTCTTCTTGTTAACTAATTACTATAAATAAAAAAAACATTTAACTTCATAAAAAATATTTCTTCTTAATCCTAATATTAGCAGATTAGTTATTATCAGCTTCCAATAAGCTTGTCTTGCGACATAGGCATTTTCTAATTCTCTCCACTTACTCCTGTCTAGAGCTGTTCTCCGTCAACCTTTTGGCAGATTATCCTGCCCCCTTTTGATCCATCAGTCCCTTTGATCATCACAAGCGTAGTACACAGCAACGGGCTTTGAAAAAAAAAACTGTGGAGGAGTTCAGAGAAGACTTTGAAACTTCAGGAATATTGACGTACGTTGGTATTTTGGCTGAACTCATTTTTACACCTTTATCCTAGTCTAGAATATAGGAAAGTATCCTACATTTGCCCTGTGTATATGTGCGTATAGTCATCTCGGAAAATTTCAATATAGGTTAGTCTGTCTTAGAACCAAAAATTCTAAGACATGTGACATCTACCAACCCGCACTGGGCCCGCGTGGTGGATTATGGCCCATTCCCTTTCACCGAGAGGAGGCCTGTGTCTCAGCAGTGGGAATATTATAGGCTGATGATGGTGATGAAAGAGGATGGACTAAGTCAAATCTCACTATGTATTTTATGGGTTAGTAGATAAGTGGTTTTCATTTATATCTTAATTATTTTCGAAGCCACTCAACTAAAAATAAACACGTTTTATTTTTAGTTTAAGTTTGAGTACCATGTAATGTAAACAGTACTTGTCTAGCAGTATCGATCTGAAATAAATCTGTGTAGCGAAGTTTTAAGAGCCCTTAGCTTCACTTAGTTCTCTGAGAACAAATAAATAAAAGTTACTTGCCTCGAACTTTGAAGGAGCAGATTTTGGATTTTTATGGACGTGTTATGCAATATAAGAGTAACCACTTGAATGTTTTACAGGAGAAGGTAGTGTTAAAGTTTGGTTTGTTCTGTATTACCGACTGCTATTGTTTTAAACTAACACTCTTGTAACTTTGTTAATATAAGGAGCATAATACTACAATTACTTTTTAGATCCTGAAAATATTGTTAGTAATGAACAGACTCAGATAACACACATTTTCACAAACCTATATCTGCACAACCAACACACACACTTCCACTATTTTAATCTGAAACTGAATATGTTTAAGAAATATTACGTTTTTATTGTTAATTACTTAAAATTTGTATTTTTTAAAATCTCAACTTTTTCTCTTTTAATCGTCGTAAAAACTAAGTGTGTGTATGTGTTATTTAAAGTATTACTCCTTTCATGCTGTTCCATGTAATTGGAGAAACCGCAACCCCTATCATACAGGATATCCTAGTTCAGGGGTTGAGACGTCATTAATGTAATGTGTACTGAAGTTTGGAAATAAATTACTATTTGAAAATCTCTTATTTGTCAAAGCGCTTGGCATCTACGTTACACTACGGGGCACCAGTTATTTTGATTGAAATTTTAGATAGTTGATTGAGGTTTACTCAAATTTTCTTGCTATTTTTTATTGAGCGTCTTTGTATGCTATATTTATTAAAGCATTTAATAAATCTCCACAACACCACTCTTAATAAGCGACAAGCCAGCCGGCTATCGCAGTCCGTAAATTGCTACAAGAATGAATCTTCCTAACACGCATCTTATAATACATTTTGGCTCAATGTGCGCACGATAAAATATGTGAACAGGTGCTTTATCATACCGTAAAGCCTCGTGTCACGCGGCGCGCCCGCATGATGTACAGGCTCCTTACGGGCTTACCCTCAGCCCCTGCAGCATCTCCAGGGGAAATTAGACAACGCCATAATAGATTTTTCGGGTACCCTCTTACTTAACAAACCCCACAACATTTGTCTGGAAACTCTTTTTCAACTCAACAGTCAGAAAAGTTCCCGCATTTTATTATTATTTATTTAAGGTGCATTCCCAACCCTTTACGCTTGTTTTGCAAAGCTGCGCGATGAAAACTTAACGCAATTTGTTACTCCACAATAATTAGCGAATTACACGGGGCTATTTTGCGAGTAGTCCCTAATCAAAGGAGAGCTACTAAAGAGAATAACTTATTCGATTTATCCGCTAATAGACCTAGGAATAAACAAACAAGATTAAGTTGGAGTAAGCGGGCTTTATAAATTTATGGAGTGAATCCCTTAATTCCCGAAACTGATGTTAGAATTTTAAGTTGGCCGTCCGGGAAGATTGCGCGGAACTTGCTTAATCCACCGGAGTGCGCAATGTTAGCCAACTTGTCTGGGCCAGCTTGCACCTACTTCAATAGTTTTGTGCATTATAAAGTGTATTACTTGGGAACGTCTTTTATTAGTAAACCTTGCAACGGATTATAGGAAGGGTCTTCCAACTTCAAGTATTTACCCAATCCCTAATTGTGGCAAAAGTTAGTGCTGTTATATCTTGGCTGTGAAGTGAAAATTGGTTTTGGGAATTCTGCTATGGATATCCCTAAAATCTAACATCAAAACATTCGGTTTTTGTATTTAAAATTGCTGCTTGCTGGATTTTTATTCAAATTCATGGTTCGAATTTCAAATCGAATAAATATTAAATTCGTAAAGTTTTCATGATTGTGTTGTAATAATAAAATAACTATGCTTTTGGTTTGTTTTTAACTGACTTCACAAAAAGAAGGAGGTTGTCAAGTCACTTGTATTTTTTTTATGTTTGCTACATCAGGACTCCGCCACGCACAAAACGATTTGAAAAAAATCTTCTTTTTTAATACGTATGTATACTTACCGAGTGGTTCCGTTTAAACTTTTCCGCGTAGATGTCGGGAGTTATTTCAAGGGAACGTGTTACCAGAACAAAAAGTAGACTATGTGTACCTACTCGTATAATGTCAATTATCTGCCAGTGAAAGTTCAGTCAATATTGGTCCAGTCGTTTCGGTCGTGTCGGTTCTGGAGTGGCGACCACGTACTGGAAGACGGAACGTTGGAAGGCCTCCCACAAGATGGACCGATGACCTGGTGAAGACCTCTATGCATTTAATAATATGTTGTTATATTGACATTACAAACAGACAAAAAAAAAACTATTTTAATAATTTCCTGTCATTGTTATTTACTTATCAAGTACAGGTATACGATTTTGAGTAGATACCACAAATACATATTGAAAAATAACTTTAGTTTCGGAACTCGGTGTCTTTAGTTTTATATTTATTTTCCATTTTTTGCCACTGACTTCCGAAATTAAAGTTATTTCCACTTTGTAGTGATTTTTTAAGAAACCTGTTGTTTTTATAAAATAGTAGTTTTTATTTCAGGTATACTCATGCATTTCTCAAGAGTAAGTATGCAAAGATCGTATTTGATGATTTTGTCAAATTACAGCCGCCAATATTAATTTATCGGAGAATAGTTATATCCAGCAAAGATCTATATATAACATTAATTACATTGAAAACTAACTACAAACACTTCCGTATTCAAACTGTACTAAAGAGCGATATATCTACGCATTACTTATAAGTACATATTTGTTCGTATTAGCTAAGACTTTCAACTTTAGATAACACACTCTCACGCGCCGTAATGAATAGCTAAACTAATATAACTTATGGAACAAAACTAAGGCCTTTAACCAGTTCCTCTTGACCTTCCCTGCTGCCTTCACTCACCTACAACATATACTATAGAGGGGTTAATACCTTGAAAGTTAACAGGTCTTATTAAAGTGGTGGTATTCACAGCTCTTTCATATGGACCTCGTAAATCAAGGAGTTCTAGTGAAATTAAAATATTTCTACAGATTCGGGCAGGTACTTATTGTGTTAATAATTTGAATGGTCTATGGCATCTTGGTATTTAATATGATTTAGATAATAAATTGTAATTAATTTGGAATAATTTCTTGTCTCGGGTCACGGTATTGTTGTAATATATTTCAGTTATAAGAACATTTATAATACGGTTTATATTGAATTGGAGAGGTAGGTGTAGAATTTACTTACTTTTATTTATGCTTTGAATAATACAATGAACTTTTCAAACATGTTTTTGTTTACATTCCTAAATATATTCATACAAATTAAATCGCAAATTCGATAATTAACCTTCAAATTGCAATAAACTCAGTATATTAAACGCGGGATATTACACGTTTGGTATAAATTCCAGATAGTTAAATAAATAAAAACATCCCACGCTATAGTTTACAAAAGTTAGGTCGCGTAGCATCCGGCGCGTTCGTTCTTGCTACGCGCTACGCCACTGTGCTACGCAGAGCTACGGCGTAGCACTTTGACCTTGTACTCTACTACATTCAGCATGGAGTAGTATTATAGGTACTTTTGACACAAAAACCCAAATGATCCTAAATTTATACTTGAAATTAGATTATAATTTTGTTAAACTGTTATTTATATTGTCCTAAAAATCGTTTTTCTTTCTTTCAAATCACGTCAAGGCCGAATTAAATCGCCCCTACAACAATGTAATCTACTGAAGCGCAAATAATTCAGCCGAGAAGCCTTTAAGCGAAGGTGACCCATCATCTAAAGTTCCTAAGTCATTAAGGATAGATTACCAGATAAGAACATACCCACTTAGTAAGTCTAAGTTGAAGATAATTCGAGTTACCCACACACTCGTATTACAGCCCGTTCGCACACACAAAGTTGTGCTGAAACTCAAACCGGAAGTCGGGCCCACATCAATCTGACGCTAATGTGTTGGCATATGTAACTTGTAGTAGGATACAATGTTGGTATACCCGAAAAATATGTTGGGGATTATGGAGAACTGCGTTTGAGATAAAACGGTCAGGGGTTTGGAAAAAACTTTGCGTTGTTTGATAAAAAACTGAGGAATATTCAAGACATTGAATAGAAAACCTCCCTCTCACTGAGAGGAGGCCTGTGTCCCAGCAGTGGGAACATTATAGGCTGATGATGTGATGTGATGTGAATAGAAAACAGTTTGTAGATTTCTAAATGTATAGAGAGTGATTACAGGTTAAATACTTTTAAAAATGAATTGGGGATGAAATGTTAATAGTTTTATTATTTATCTAATTTTTTATTGTACATTTGAATTATATTGTATGGAATTTAATCTTCCTAGCCGTTTCCCAACTATGTTGGGGTCAGCTTCCTATCTAACCGGATCCAGCTGAATACCAATATTTTACATGCCTATCTGACCTCCACAACCCAGTAACTGGGTAACACGGTATCCCGTGGGAAGACTGGTTGTCAGACTTTCGGGCTTCTGACGACCCGTAACGACTGTCTAAGATCCACAAATGATAGCTGGGACCAACGGCTTAACGTGCTTTGCGAGACATTGTCTTGGTATGTTAATATGGTCACCCATCCACTTTCCAACCGTGGCGAGCGAAGCTTAACCTGATCGATCGATACGTGCGGCTGTTATTGTTTTCCTACAAGCCTTATGTATTAAGGGATCAACTTCAATATACATTTATATGTTAATAAGAATAAAATATGTTTATGCTAGTCAATGTTAAGTGTAGTTTGCCTGATTTTGTACTGTATCAGTGTTTAATCAGTTTTATTCGGGTAAGAATCCACTATAACGCTTACTTGCTAATTGATGTAATGTATATCAAAAATCACCCGTGTGGTGTTGGACTGTTAAGAATAGCACCATCCCATTTTTGGGTGTCTTTAAAAGCGACTAAGGGAATTACTAGAGAACAGGCAGCAGCGTTCTGTATGCATTTTACCGCCATACTGCGATCGCCAACCCGCCTGCCAAGCGTGTTGATTATGGGAAACCTGGAGGGGGTTTCCCATAATCAACACGCTTGGCACGCTTTGAGGAAGACCTATGTCTCGTAGTGGATTTTTCAGCTGAAATGATGAATTTTAAGTGCAGTTCGTCTGATTTTTCACTGCATCCAGTTTCTTCATGACCAGCTATATTCGGGTAAGAGGTTCCACTCTAACACTGACTTGCTAATTACGTATAGTGTATCATTCCCTTGCCCTTATTCCAATTTATTTGGAGTTGGCGCAACATGTCTTTTTCTTCCACACTTCTCTTTTAGTCGTCATCTCTTTAGTCACCCCCTTTCTATCCATACCTTAATTCAAACAGTCTACCCATCGTTTCTTTGCTCTCCCTCTACCCTTTTAGCCATCGAAATTCATACTCAATACTTTCTTCAAGACATTTCCGACACAACTATTCAGTTACTTGCTAATTGATGTAATGTAGATCAAAAATACTAAGTAAATAAATATGTGAGTGGAGGGAAGAACTGTGATTGACAGTATCTGAGTACGGTGTGGCGCTTGATACGGCCACTGAATCTTTAAACAAGGATGTCAGTGCTTGTGTATAAGATACATAGTTCTGCATGTCAACGGGTGTAGACAGGGTTGAGTAGCGTCACTCGCTGTTCAGCTTGTACATGATCTGACAGATTTGAAAGGGACCGAAAGTGGATTGCGGATGAATTAGTTGCCGATCAAAAATAGTCCTCCAGACCATATTTCGGTCATGGCGGCCAATCTCAACGGAGACTAGCCATCGGCGCGGGAGATATTATAGTGCTCGAGCGTGTGCGCAGACACAGGAGCACTCTCTCTTCCCTCACTCTCATAGTCCGATGGGACGGCAATGCGACACGACCGGAGAGAGATCAGGCGTAGGACCAATGGATTACAGTGCTTCTGATCAAATACCTTCTCTACGCAGATGATTAAGTTCTACTTGCATCGTTAGGAGGATATTTGTAAGACATAGTGACTGTTGGTGAAACATTTGGTACGAAAGTGGTGAGTATAAATGTTACTATAACAAAGGTCCATGGTGTTTGACCAGAGGGGTAATTGCGTAACTTGCTATCAGTAGGACTTGTTTCATATTGATAGTTAAACAACATTCATTGCGTTATTTACGTTGCTGAGCTAACAATTTATTCGAACAAATGACGCAATGGTTTAGAAAAAAATCTCAATCCCATTCCGATTCTGATAAATAGTGAGTTTCGCAATTACGGTGCAGATGTATGAACGTTAACGAAGGAAAAGAAGTATGTATAGATGTAGCAGGTAGTGTTTTATAGTGTCCACCTGCCCCCATAGGAAGCTGTGAGATTATGTATGTATATAAACATGAAATCATCATTAAATTGCTTCGTTGGTTCAGTGATCGTGAGCGCTACTGCGGAGCATGAGGACCTGGGTTCAATTTCCAAGTCAGGCAAAATTTTATTGGGTTTTCCTATCTGGAATTTCTCATTAGCAGCCCGGAGTCTGGATTTGTGCCCGGTTGATGGCAATAGGCTCGCCCCCTATTATATGGGGTTTAAACATAACTGACGAAATGTGGGTGTACTGTAGGTACACCTCTGCCTAACCCTTTGGGGAAAAAAGGAGTGATGTTATGTATTTCATAATTATTCTACACTTAAACAGTATTTTCAATCACCAGATTCTAATGTTATCGAAAGAGACAAAACCTTTCTTATCTATGAGGGCAACATTACATAAACACATCCTACAAAACCTCCGTGCCACCAGCAAACAAACAAACCATCACTATCCCGCAAGATTATCCCCCTTCAATATAACGTAATGCAAGTTCAGTTATTATTGCAATAACATTTTGTTTTAACCGGATAACCGGGTAACCGCCACTCGACGATACTCGCTGCAAGAAGATTATCTTGGCTTTACCGGAACAATTCCGTCGACCGATAGATAAGGCAACAATCGATTAAATTCATTTGTACTTTGTACATATGTGGAGGTAATTTATTTTGCGGCTAAGCTTTTTGCTTTGAAGGTTTTATGTTATTGCGTATTGTCTGTAGAATAATCCCCATCGTCACATTCTGGCATTTATGTTCTGTAAAAATACTAAACAAGATATAATCTATATCTATATTATAATTTTAAGTCGCTTTTCGTGTCGTTTGTCAGTCCTCGTTGAATTTTCAAAATTCGCAACGGATTTTGATGCGGTTTACACCATTCTTTAAAAAATTTATTCCGAAAAATATATGTGTATAATACAACTAACACGCAATAATCTCCGTTTTATTTTGACGTACAACCATGCGAAGCAGGGGCGGGTCACTAGTGGGAGCATAAGTTAATATCCTGGTCTACAAAAATTATTCTATTATACTCATTACTCGATATTTAATGTCTTTAAAAAAAAAAAAATTCGCAGCGGCCGTCTTTAATGTTCCCACGCGCCTTCTTTCTGTGAGAGGGCCATAATCCACCACGTGGGCGCAGTGCAGGCCGGTGGATGTCCGCTGTTCTGGAATTTATGGTTCTAAGAATTGCTGGTTTCCTCACGATGTTTTTATTCACCGTTTAACAGTGGTGATGAAATTAAATAGACAAAGTGCATGGGTTCGAACTCACGACCTAAAACTCGTATGTGGACATACGACCCGTCGTCCTGGAGGACGGGAACACTAAACCACCACTGCTCACGCTTAACCTTAGTATGGCGAGTAGTAAATCAAGTTTTGTAACCGAGGAGCCCGATACATTGTTCTCATGTCACAGTCATCACAAATTACCTCTTATAAGTACACCCAAGATAAAAAATTAAGAGTTTCAAGAGTCTAGTGGTTAGACTGAGACCCTGACTGCTGAGACTGAGGTCGTGGGTTCGCTTCCAACCGGACAAATCTTTGTGTGATAAGCACAAATGTGTATTACGTGAGCTCGACAAATGAATGTGCGAATAACACTTGTGCGACAAAACTGTGAGTGTGTCGCACAAGCGTGCATTCGAACTATGGTGAGTCGCAGTAGAGTTTTGTCGCACAAGTGTTATTCGCACATCCATTTGTCGAGCTCACGTAGTACACTCTGAGCACAATCATTTGTCTGGGTGTAATTTATCTGTAATATGTATGTATTTAGAAATACATAAGTATAATTTATCAGTTGTCTGGTTACCATAGTACAGGCTCTGCCTAGTTTGGGATCAGATAACAGTATGTTGGTTGTCCTAAGATATTATTATTATGTATTTTAATACTCGAAACAGGGGGTTCAGAATCATGTACCGGATCCATGGTAATAGGTTGTTGACCGATGTTCCTAACCACAGCCAGTTTTTCCTATCAACCATAATAAACCAAACCAAATGTTAACAGACATAAATTATCCAATATAATTATTATCTATAATGGAACGGAATCCGCGGAATCCTAATAGGTTGATAGGATTATATGGAACACATTAATGTTATTCGATTTAGATTTAAATTACCATTGCACGGTAATGCAGGGTTTTGATTAGATTTATATTAATGCTAAAGAAGCTTAATTGAATATACCAGATATGGTCGTGCAGTTAAAATATTTTATGTCTCAGTGGTTTTAATCTAACGAATTGTTTGTATTGCTAATGTGGTTTGTTTTAAATTTATTGTTGTAATAGATTCTGTGTATCTCTGTTGGTGTGTTTTGTTTTTAGTTTAGAGATTAATATAGCTTAGTGGTGTGTTATGTGTTGGTATTTGTAGTGTTTGTAAAAACATTGGCAGTTTGTCAAATAGATGCATTGACATTCTGCATATATTTGCTTTTTGAGGTATTTTTAATTGATATCAAGCACCCCACGCTTTTTTCAGTTATTTTCTACTTTTAGTTTGGTTTTGATAGCGTGTTTTTTAGTTTTTGAAACTATTATTCTTTTTAACTTGTTTTTGAAAGCGTGTTTTTTTCGGTTTTTGTCTTGCGTATCTGGTGATCCTGGCCAGAATAATAGCACAATTTTATTTTATTTCATTGAAATTATTGGATTGTTATCGGTCTTTGATAAGTGTGCAAAGTTACAAATTAATCCGAGGCTTTAAAGGGGGTGAAAATAACGTTAAAAGATTCTGTTAAATAGAAACATATCAAGTTAATAAAAGCGTGTGCAGCGCACATTGATTGTTTGATAGAAGCATACTTTAGCTACAAAAACTTCATCTACCTACAGTACCAATTTCTCATAATTCCTAAGTACTTCTCAAATACCAAGTCATCATCATTCATCATCAGTAACAAAAACAAACACTCCGTTAAGTAACAGGTAACTATAGCACCTTAATCCCGACAAGCATAGTGCAGGGTAATTGCCAACTTATGTCGCCGAACCAATCGCTTTCATTATCCGCCCAGCCCACCCGAGTGTGAAGATTATTTCGGCTGCCAAATGCACAATATATTCGTTTTAATACAGCAATGCCGACCGACAATGCGATACGTGGAATCAGATTACTTTATTGAACAGGAACAGATCATGAATGAAATTGATAAAATCGTCTGCGGTGCGAATCGTACGATTTATCTGAGTTTTCAACGACATTCCGTATGGAGGAATTTTAGATTGATATTTTAGATAGTGTTATTTTGTTGTTGGTTCAGATGGATGATTTTGTTGTGGTTTCCATTATTGATATTAGTTTATTGGTGGGGTTTTAAGTTGATGGGGTGGTGGGGGTACATAAACTCACCTCTTTTTCCCACGAGAGTAGGCAGAAACCTCGGAATGCCATCTGCTACGATCTCTACACACTCTTTTTGCCTCGTTTAGGTTCATACAATTGGTCATACACACACGCTGGTTCCAAGTTTTACGCACATGACCTTTCTGAAGAACATATTGTATAATGTAAAGTAATATAATGCTGCATTAGTCCTACAGCAGAGAGTCTAGAGCAGAGGTGGCTCAGTGGTCATGGTCAAATCTTATGATTTGTATGTAGGTCTGAAGTTCGAACCCAGATAGGCGCATCATTTTTTTACATTGTGTAAATTTTTCATTACCATTGCTCTCAAAACATTTAAGGAAGACATCGTGAGAAAACCGACTAGAACCAAACATTTCTCTTACATTTGACATCTACGGGGAATTATGATAAAGATTAGTCCAAAATTCCTAGAAGCAACTTTAGCTAACAATGATATCCTATAGCACTCTCATAATGCTCAACTTTTGCGAAGACTCAAAATCTATACTAATATTATAAAGCTGAAGAGTTTGTTTGTATGTTTGGTAGAAGGCGCTAATCACAAGAACTACTGGTCCGAATTGAAAAATTCTTTGTTGGGTAGCCCATGTATCGAGAAAGGCTATAGATTATATAACCGCATGCTACGGTCAAAAGGAGTGGAGCAGTAAACGAAAAATGGACGAAAACTAGCAGGCAATTCGATGCGATGGGAAGGGAAGCGAAAATTTGACGCAGAAGAAGTCGCGGGCAGAAGCTAGTACTTCATATTTATTTTATCATTCAAATCTATTCTCGCTTTTTCAATTACAGCATCGCAACTACAATAAGCCCCCATCCATATAGTGACGTCATATTCTATCACGGCTCTGCTTATTCACCTTATAGAAAACTCGTGCGATATATTTCTATAGCTTCCAACATTTTCAGCGACACGGTACCTATTGAAATCGAATCTAATAGTCGGCTACCCCATCCCAGTTTTGTATAGAATTTGTTAATAATTGGACGTCTGACCTCTGTATCCAATTTAATTCCCCTCGTTACGTACTCGAATAATACTTACAGTAATTGCTCGTACTCAATCCGAGATTTTTCGATAAACCACTTAAGTTAACATTGCACAAATTGTATATGGCTTCACAATGCTTTAACAGATTGGTCCATTTTCGTTGGGCGGAGGTAAATTGGTAGAAAGAGGTCGGTTGCTTTCTAAATAGAGTCACGTAACGTATAAGAAGGTTCTGTATTACAGGCAAAGGTGACTCTGTTAACAGGCGTGGGCTGGCTCGAATAAAAGGCCAGTAGGCTGAACGAATGAACGAAATTGCCTTTACGAACGGAAACACATGTCTTGAAACTGAATTTCAATTTCAACTTATGAGATTTTCTTTTTTTATTTTGGTTTATATGCGTCCGTTGTGTTGTTTTTGTATTTCGTCAGTTTTAATTCAGGAAGACCTGTTGCCGTATATACAGGCTGTTTGGCGCATTGACCAAAAACATTTTTTGGGGGATTAAGTGGGTCATGTGCTATATTTCACCCATAGACCCATGTCATAAGTGTCACTCCCCTAAGTGTCGCGGTTTTTCATAGAGTAATTCATTTTTAAAAGTTTGAAAGATCGTATAGTATTTTTTTTTGTTATCTATGCTCTGAGTTTATGTTTTAATTAGAATTATCATACATTAGAGAATGCAACAAAAATATGTTGTTTTAAAAATGCTATTTCAGGTAATTTTCAAAAACAAACAAAAAAAGTCGTTCTTGATTACCGTGACACTTAGGGCTATGGGTGAAAGATAGCCACCACAAATGACCCACCCAATCCCCCAATAAAAAATCGACACATGTGCCAAACACCATATCTATATATTAATACATGAAGCGAAAACTTTGGATCCCTTTTTACGAAAATTGGGCGGACGGCGGAGTATAAAATTTCGCACACTTATAGTTTATACAGAGAAGAAGTGACGAATGCTAATATTTTTTTAAATTATGCGTTAAAATACATTATTTTCAATAAATAACACGTTACACACACTACTGTTCATTACCGTGTATCTAATACACACATGCATAGATATTCTTTTGTTTATGGTCCAATTCTGTCTTTATTATTTTGTGCAGTGTTACCAATACCCAGAAATGTTTACCCCTAAAGCTTAAGTTAAAAACCCCTAAAATTGCCACAATCACTAAAAAAATCCGCTAAAAAATTATAATGAAAATAACCAACGAATGTTCAGTAATATTTGTCTATATTTATTACGCGACATTTGTTAATCATTCACTCTGCATTGTTAGTATCGAGGAACCGTACTAGAAGTCGCTAATACTTTTACTGTAATCAAAAACACAATGAGAAATGTAAGATGGCAAAAAATCCCTAAGAATACCCCTAAAAATGGGACGCCCCTAAAAAATCTCAATCCTCTTATTTACCCCCTAAAGGGAAAACCCCTAAGTTGGTAAGCCTGATTTTGTGTCTATAGTCTTACTGAATGTCAAGTATAACCATAGGTAATAAATTAATTTTATAGATATTTAACCTATTTCATTTTTTAAATCTATGATCATATCGAGAATATTTGTCTTTAATATTATTTGTATTAGCGACGATAGGAATTTAGTGTAGATTTTTATGAAATATTTTTTGTGGTTTTATGGGGAGTGTCAAGTATGGCATTAGTAAGTTTCCCATACAAAACTTAGTGTCGTGTGCTAACTGTAAAGGTTGTATGCCTCACGATTGTACAGGCTGGTCATAGATTGTACAGGCAGGTTGGTTATGACATTTGGAACCGTTATAATTAATTAAAAATAATAGGGAAAATTCTATAAAAACAGAACAAACTGTGATAATTCATTCCATATTGTTCCATATCCAGCAGTTAAGAAGTATTAAGAAAATAAAAAAGAGAGTCCTGAAGAAGTATTCTTTACTCATTACACCTACGTCTTGGTCCTGGCCATCACCATCCCGCCAGCGAACCCTCTCCACAGTAGTACAGCGTCAACAATTTGTCTATAGTGTTACTGAATGTCAAATATAACCATATTATTTTTTTATATTCATTATTATCTATATTTTTTCATTTAATAATGTATTTCTATTCAAATGAAGTACGGTCGAATTTCGACCAATGGGCGATCACTAGTATGTATATATATGTATAACTTACAGACATCGTATTTGATGGCTAATCCGATGTCTGTATACGTATACCATGTGAGACATTACTTGGAGTCAATGATACTATGTGTGGTCTACTTAAGCAGCCTATAATGTTTCCAATTTGGAATACAGGACTCTTCATTGAGAGAGAGTGGGCCGTACTCCACGATGCTGGCCCATTGCAGATTGGTAGATGTTAAATATGTTCGATATCTTGGTTCTAGGACATGCCTGTTTCGCCACGGAGTTTTTCTTCACCGTTTTGAGAGCAATGGTTATGAAATAATTACACAAAGTACCCTACGACCTATGAATTGTTTTCACGGGCGGTACTATATCGAATCTATGTCATAATTTTCATTTATTTCTAACTAGCTGACTCAGCGAACTTCGTACTGCCTCAGAATCAATAAATGTTGTGTTAACTTATCAGATCCCACCAACACAAAGCAGAGAGCACCAAGTACCATATACCCATGTTAGACCAAGTTATAACAAACTGGTACTTTGAAGGCATAAAGCGTTTTCTAGCTACCACACACCCATGATAGGTGAGCTCCTACCAAATTATGCCAGCCTAGTACTTCCAAGACATAAAGCGTTTTCTAACTACGACACACCCATGTTAGGTGAGCTCCTACCAAGTTATGCCAACCTGTTACTTCGAAGACATAAAGCGTTTTCTAGCTATCAAACACCCATGTTAGGTGACTTTGTATTCTTAAATAAGTGTTCTTAAATTTTCTAATTTTCCGCGCAATTTTTTAAATTTTTCTTTCATAAGAACCTTTTCCTGACAATAACAAACACAACAAAAAAAAAAGAGAGAAATCGGTCCAGCCGTTCACGCGTGGTGGCGTGACTAAGGGAAATAGGGATTCATTTTTATGTATATAGATTGTTTCTAGAAGAAGAAAACAAACATAATACTGCCGATTTCAACACTATAGATATGATTTTACAAGAATCAGATATCTCTTGACACATCTAGTTTTTTTCATGGCTAAATTAACGTTTCTTATTGTGTTTTTCTTTAAGAGAGTTAATATCTACCTATACTGCGGTATCAAAAATTACATCATATTGTTAAATATCAAAATTACATCATCTATATATTAATACGTGAAGCGAAAACTTTGGATCCCTTTTTACGAAAATTGGGCGGACGGAGGAGTACGAAATTTCACACACTTATAGTTTACACAGAGAAGAAGTGACGAATGCTAATATTTTTTCAAATTATGAGTTAAAATATATTATTTTCAATAAATAACACGTTACACACACTACTGTTCATTACCGTGTATCTAATACACACATGCATAGAAATTCTTTTGTTTATGGTCCAAATCTGTCTTTATTATTTTGTGCAGTGTTACCAACACCCAGAAATATTTACCCCTAAAGCTTAAGTTAAAAACCCCTAAACATGCTACAATTACTAAAAAAATCCGCTAAAAAATTATAATGAAAATAACCAACGAATGTTCAGTAATCATAGGCCCGGCACACAGTAGTAATATTTGTCTATATTTATTACGCGACATTTGTTAATCATTCACTCTGCATTCTTAGTATCAAGGAACCGTACTAGAAGTCGCTAATACTTTTATTGTAATCAAAAACAGAATGAGAAATGTAAGATGGCAAAAAATCCCTCAGAATACCCCTAAAAATGGAACGCCCATAAAAAATCTCAACCCTCTTATTTACCCCCTAAATTTGGAAAAACCCCTAAGTTGGTAAGCCTGATTTTGGTCTATAGTCTTACTGAATGTCGAGTATAACCATAGGTAAAAAATTAATTTTATGGATATATAACCTATTTCATTTTTAAAATCTATGATCATATCGAGAATATTTGTCTTAATATTATTTGTATTAGCGACGGTAGGAATTTAGTTTAGATTTTTAAGAAATATTTTTTGTGGTTTTATGGAGAGTGTCAAGTATGGCATTAGTAAGTTTCCCATACAAAACTTAGTGTCGTGTGCAAACTGTAGAGGTTGTATGCCTCACGATTGTACAGGCTGGTCATAGATTGTATAGGCTGGTTATAATTATGACATTTGGAACCTTCATAATTAATCTATACTAATATTATAAAGCTGAAGAGTTTGTTTGTTTGTTTGTATGTTTGTTTGATTGAACGCGCTAATCTCAGGAACTGCTGATTGGAATTGAAAAAAGTCTTTTTGTGTTGGGTAGCCCATTTATTGAGGAAGGCTATAGGCTATAAAACATCACGCTACGGTCAAAAGGAGTTGAGCAGCAAACGAAAAATGGACGAAAACTGGCAGGCAATTCGACGCGACGGGAAGGGGAGTGAAAATTTGACGCGGACGAAGTCGCGGGCAGAAGCTATTAAAAATAATAGGAAAAATTCTATAAAAACAGAGCTTTCTGTGATAATTCATTCCATATTGTTCCATATCCAGCAGTTAAGAAGTATTAAGAAAATAAAAAAGAGAGTCCTGAAGAAGTATTCTTTACTCATTACACCTACGTCCTGGTCCTGGCCATCACCATCCCGCCAGCGAACCCTCTCCACAGTAGTACAGCGTCAACAGTTTGTCTATAGTGTTACTGAATGTCAAATATAACCATATTATTTTTTATATTTATTATCTATATTTTTTCATTTAATAATGTATTTCTATTCAAATGAAGTACGGTCGAATTTCGACCAATGGGCGATCACTAGTATTGTTAAATATCAATAAATCGTACATCCCATTCGTGACCACAACCAGCATGCCAGTAAACAACCACCACTCGTAGTATACAGATAAGTTATTGCGGGCTTTTAGTTGAAAGGTCTTTGCACGTATGAGGAACAGGTTGTAAAGTTCACTCAACCTCCGTAGAAAAGGGAGGAACATCCGACTGGACAGGTGTCATGTCTGGTTGGCAAATGCCCCACGATTGTTGTCAGGACGGTGTATCGGTAATAGGTAGAACGGGCTGGTGTCCGCAACTCCACGCCTGAGCGCGTATTTTGCGTACGAGCGGGAAATTGATTATTCGATCCGCTCCAGCTCTTCGAGGAAGGCCAACAACGCCTTGGGTACTGACTATGTCACGTAGAGACCTTGTATATAATTATTCTAGTTGCGCGGTAACCTTTGCTTGCGCGACGCAGGATTTTGCATGACGTCAGTCTGACGGTTAGTCTTCATTCTTGTTCATTCTTCTTCTTCATATTCATCTTCATCTTCAGTCTCTAGTTCACATGTGGTGGTGTATATGCTGCTACTGGTCTCTGGCTGTATGGATGTTGTTAAGGTCAAGTACGCCGTCAATTCCATGTTAAAAATGCTGTTATTCAGCGGCTGCTGCTCACTCCGATATAGTTGGTAAAGGCCAGCTGCAGCGCAGATGCCCTCTTGGTTGCTCATGGCTTTATCTATACTAATATTAGATAGCTCAAGAGTTTAAAAATAATTGCTTAGCTATTTATCGAGGAAACCAGGCTATATCACATCCCGCTATGAAGGAGCGAAGCATTAATGAAAAATGTTGCAAAATGGGGAAAAGTAATCGAGGAAGGGTAAAGACTAAGATAACTTCACGCTAGGACACTTAGGAGGCAAGTAGTGGTCTAGTGGTAATGGCACCACACTTACGACATAGTCGTGAGCTCGAACCACAAAACTTTGTGTAATTTATTTTAAAATCACTGCTTTCAAAAATGGTGAAGAAAAAACATCGTGAGGAAACCGACATGTCCTAGAACCAACAATTCGAAGACATGTGTCGTGCTCCAGCCCTCACGTGGCCGGCGTGGTGGCTCACTCTCTCTTACAGAGAAGAGGCCCATAATATGTCCCAGCAGCAGAAAGTTACGGCGGTTTACGTATATTTTTTAACTCTTAAAGTTTAATAGGAGTTTAGAATCTGCTTTATTACAAAACACAAGCTGCACTTCAAAACAATCTTATTCCAGCTTAAAATATTGGGACAATATACAAGAAAAGCCAACACACATATTAGTGGGAGGACGCTTATCGTGTAGAACAACGTTACCCTTACATATTTATTTTATATATTTATTCAGTATTACCGCGATCCGTAACACCTGTTCGCTAGTGCTCGCTAGTACAAGGTCGTTCTGAGGCATATTGGACGGAGGTATTTTTATTTTGGATAAGTAATGTGAATTCAGGTGTTCTTGTTATTAGTTCGTGTGATTATTGAATATGGAAGAGTTTTTGGTTCGACAGGAATATTTTTGTTAAGACGAACTAGGAAATTGTCCGGACGTAAAGAACAGCACCATACCATTTCTGCCGGTGTCGTTAGAGGAAACTAAAGGATTTACTAGAGAATGGGCAGCAGCGTTTCCTATGCATTTTACCACCATTCTGCGTTCGCCAACCCGCCTGCTCAGCGATTATGACAAACTCGCCAAAAAATTGGGGAAGGCCTTTCAGCACTGGACGTTTTGCGACTGAAATGATGGACAAGGAAATGTCTTGGCTTTTTTTTTATTTTTTTTTTTTCCAGGATGGGAAATCATCAAATGACTTCTCCCGCTCTGGGTGGAGCGGGAGGGCGTGTCAGACTTTTACTGACTAAAACCCACCCGTGTTCCATCAGTTGCCCATGTGCCAGGGTCACGGTATCTCTTTCGAACAATCACGCGACCCCGGCAGGCATCGGTCCTAGTAGACCCCTACACTGCTGCTGACATCTCTTTGAGGCGCGCGTGGAACACTGCGCGCCGTCGACCCGAGCTTGGTCCTTACCGGGCGGCGAGCTACCCACTGCTCGCCACCCGCAATGTCTTGGCTTATATACAAACGAGGTTTCGGCCGCAGCGTTACCCAAGAGGAAAACGGAAACTATCCCACGAGATCGTACTACCGGGTTGAAAAGTATCCTGTCCTAACCTAGGTCAAGGTTTATCTTTATGCCCAATTTAATTCTCATCCGTTCAGCCAGAAAACGGAACAGACGGACAGAGGAACTCAAAGATTTACTTCACTGGATTTTGATCTTTTTACGAGCTTGCACGATATTAATGTGATACTTCCTCTTTGAATGTTGCTCTATCCTCCACTTTAAACTTTAAAGCCTGACTTTGATCCAGTATTTCAGTCCAACGTCTGAATTCAGTAGTATTGGATCGGCCATTGGCCAATGAACGTTCGATTCCTATCCACTACTAGAAACGAGATGCTAGACCTGATTAAAAAGTGTTTCCATTAGTCCAGTTTCGTATCAGTGTGGAGTGAATTTCAGAACTGAATTGAAATACTGGTTTAATGTAAATCTAGCTTTACGGTCAAAACCGCTAGTCTTATATCAATAAGTAAGTATCTGTTCCTTTAATATGCCTATTTCTCTCTTTATTATTGATCATAACAGTATCGTCATTATCTGCCTAGCCTTTTCCCGACTATGTTGGAGTTAGCTTCCAGTATAACCAGATGCAGCTGAATTCCAGTAATTTATTTAGAGTGCCTGTCTTTCTGACCTCTACAACCCAGCCCACTGGACAATACGATACCCCTAGAATACACCACCATCCCCACCATCACATACTGCGGGTGTCGTAAAGGGCGACTAAGGGACTTACTAGAGAACGGGCAGCAGCGTTCTCTATGCATTTTACCACCATACTGCGATCGCCAACCCGCCTGCCAAGCGTGGCGATTATGGCAACCCCGATTGGGAGAGGCCTATGTCCTGCAGTGGACATCTGTCAGCTGAAATGATGATGATAAATTTGCCTATCTAACCCCCACAACCTGGCTAATACGATACCCATTGGAAAGACTGGTTTTTTTCGATAAAGGGTTTCGGGCTTGTGACGACCCGTCATGGCTTTCAAAGATCTACGAACGGGTCGGACGGTTTCCTTTACGAGGCTTGGAGTTTTTGGTATGTAAAGAACCTATCCATGGACCAACTGCGTCAAGCGTAGTTTAGCCTGATCGATCAACCCATGTGTCTTTTATTACTTAGTCACAAGCCCCTATTTATTTCTGAACATTCTTGCTATTAAGATCTGGCCTGTAAGTTATCTTTAAATAATATTAAACTTTTGGTAACTATGAGGACAGAATGATAAATCTGTAATTATATGTGTCTATATTTTCTATTCTATATTACTCTCAAGTATCAATTTCCGTCTCTCCATTCTCTCTCAAATATTTATATGATTACTTTTCATAGATTTTTTTTCTTTATCACCGATTTGTTTACTACTTACGCTTTCTAAATTATACTTACGAATATTCAAAGATAGAGTAGAAGTTCCGGTCTTTCAGCACCACGAAGATCTCTCGTTGCTCTCCGACTCCGCAGTCTCCAGCTCGAAAGATGTTCAAGAGTACATTCATGTCACTCTTACACTTACTTTGTTTAAGTTGTAAATATCTGGTTGACCGAGCTTTGCTCGGTATTTTTTGGTAAATTGTGTTTAAAATAATAAGTTTATGTTCAAGTTGATTATCGATAAAGTTGGTCATTGAAAACACGAATAAAACGACGTTTTATAAAAATGAATCCTAACTAGATCGATTTATCGCCCCCGAAACCCCCTGTATACTAAATTTCATGAAAATCGTTGGAGCCGTTTCCGAGATTCAGATTATATATATATATACAAGAATTGCTCGTTTAAAGATATAAGATTAGTTCTATAATGTGTATGTAAAGATTTTGTGATCTTTGTTTATTTGTTATCTTTTGCTGCACTGTTGCATCTTATTTCTTTTTAAAATTACAGTGTCAAATAATGAAGTTTAGAAAATTCAGTTTATCAAATTACTAATGTACTTAACTTTATACACCAATTAACTAACATTAAATGTAGATGTAGTGTGTTATGTAGAATCATATAAATATTCAATAAAAGATAACATTTGCTGAATATTTCATGATTGCTTAATTGCTTAATTAATTAAAATATGCATAGTGGGATTGGGTGGGTTTAGATTATATTAACATAGTAAATAAAACAACTGGTTATTGTTTGAACAATGTCCATATTATATTTATTACCACATACACACGGCACGATGTGAACCTTGTCTTAAATCATTGTATTATATAAGGTATATGTACATTGCACAATGTGTATACATACATCGCCATACACGCGCGCCCCGAGAGGCTGTATGATTATATATCTCATAGTATTATGTACGTTATATAATGTAATATTCCAATAAGAAAGTGCATTGGTGCACGAAATCGGGGCGGCGGACATACCCACCGCTGTTTACAAAACGTTATGATATTATCATTATTTTAATAAAGAGATGCCGTAAAAACTAATTTTATTCATCATTACGATTTATATCCATATTGTATACAGATTCATGTAACATATTATACACGAAGAAATGACGAAAATAATGCGCCGACGCCGCGACGGGACAGTCGCGGATCGTTCGCCTATCGTTACTCCCTTCTCTAATATTTTAAATGTACATGACACCAAATTCGAACGTATATAAATCCAAATTTATTTTAATGTAAAATCTTAGGTAATTGATTTTTATTGCTATAGAAAATCAGTCAGCACGCGAAGCACGCAATCGAGAAGTAACCGCGAGAACGAAACCAAGCGGGCGGCATTGCGCGGGGTGGGGGGCCGGGAGCGGGACGGGGTGCGCGGGCGCGGGCCCGGTCGGCGACCGTCGCCGCTCGGCTCGGGTCGGGAGGGTTCGTGCGGAGCCAGTGCGCCTCCGGTTCTACGCGAATTAGTATACCTTTGGTCCAAGAAACTCTTAGTTGGCCATCGCCGAATATGCAAAGCTACTTGATCTATGGCCGCCGCGGCGACTCTACGAACTTTACCAGTCTGTCATTATTAGATTAAAATTAATTATTATCTTTAATATAAAGTAGATCGAGTGTAAATAAACGTAGAATGTTATACAAAATATAATAAATTATCTTTTTAATTTTATTACATACATATTATAAATACGATAAGTCGCAATATTAGGATCACATAACGAATTTTTAAAATAAATTTGAGATCTCGCTTATTATTACGTAGTCTTTATTCTGATATAGAACACGTCTAAATGGTGACTGAAGTAACTCAACTATCGCGTATACGAACAAGCGAGAGGGATCGCGCGGCGTTTGTGGTGACCGCGAGGTGACCGCGCGGTCACCGCAAACGAGCGCACTTAGAAGGAGTGGCTTCCGAAGTATGGGCCATATTAGATACCAAATAATTCTAAAGATAATTCAAAATATTGAGTACTAAAGTATAAGGTTGAAATGAATATCTTTGTAATAAAAAAGAAAATTAACTCCAAATAAGAATTAAAATGAAAAAAGTGTACATAAATGTAATTGAAAAATTAATGAAAAGAAGAAAATCGTACTTAAATATATATTAAATTGATATGACAGAGCCGGTACGCAACATGGCCCGCACACAGAAGCCCTAAGGGTGATAGATACTAAAGAAACTCACAAACATTTTAAACTTAACAACAATAATGAAACTAATATCGTCAGCTATTCCTGATTGCTGAATGAATCTAATATCGACCAGATGGTAACTCTGTGTGTCACCAGACCTTATATTATGTCGCATTTTTTAACACTCGTCGGGAAAACTTGTTCGAGAATTTGCAATGGATGTGAAAACTGCGTGACATTCCAGATTTTTTGGCAGATGGTAAATGCATTTATCGAATTCTATATTTTTCGGTGTCTGTTGCTTTGTAAGTGGATTTTTCGTTTCCAGGTTTTTTTGAGATATTTTTGTAGGATTAAAAGAATGTGGAATAATATAAGGGTGGTGACATACATCTGCTCGATGGTCAGCACGGTGGTACACTGCGCTCATGCATCATCTGTCGCATACAATTACACGCCACAGTTCGGCGTCTACCTAAACGTCTTTTTACACATGCGGCTAACTATGTATATACAATAATTGTCATTATGTATCGTCTCGATGCTATCGCGGCGAACCGATGGCTTCTCACGAACGCGGCGAAACGAACGTCTCTCACTATATGTTTGTCTGTGTGTTTGTACTCGTACTCGCACGGGGACAAGCGGCCGTGTGCGCTTCTCCTACATTAAAAAGGTCGGTAAGAAAATATAATTATAGTGAGGATGTGAGAGTGAATGAGACGACCGACGGCGGCGAGGTGCGAAGCGCCACTCCGCCGCCGGCCCGGGCCTAACAGTTATAACATCTCATCGTAATAATTAAATATTCTAAGAAAAAATGTCTTAAATTCCTATAACACCGTAAATATAAAACAAATAATTACGTTAATTTGTTAGGTATGATATCGATATTCCGACCGTCCTAAAGACTCACACCTTTCGATTTCATTATCAATTTCCTAGCTAACGTTTAAACAACATAATCGCGGTCGCGTCTCCTGCGGTGAGTGCGGCGTGGCGCGGCTCGGTGCGGTCCGGGCGGCCTCGATGCGGCCTCGATGCGGCCTCGGTACGGCCTCGGTACGGCGCCTGCCACACGTGACATCATTTCAGTGAACGAATCGGCACGAACGAACATAAAACGCGAAGCGAGCGCGCCGCTCGGCGACGAACGCACTCCATCTAACACTCCATTATTCAATTAACTACATACTCATAAGTAATAAATTACCTTTAAAAAGAATATTGATTTATTTCGTATCATCTCAATATTTTTTTTTTGTAACAGGAAACATTTATATTTATAACGTATTTATATAATAATAGCTTTAAAAGATTGTTTATTATTATTACCTAAAATTTAATACCTAGATTTATAATATTAATGTTTAATTGATGTAGGTAATGAGTAATAATAATAGTAAAGAACGAATGAATGCAACCAAGTGCATGTATATAGCGAGCGGCGTACGCGTGCGCGGTTTGGGCGTCTAGCAGTCGGTCGTAGCGCGGCGCTACGTCGTAGCGTTGCGCTACAGCAACTGCTACGCGCGCAGCCCGCGGTCTCCCTAACTGCTGAACCTAGACGAAGTGGTTGATAATGTCTCCAGTACCTAACGAATATGATTAATGAATTGACTTCATATTTTAATCTATTACCTCAAACCTGCGCCTTTGGCTGTAATTTTTTAATATCCCTGTCTTTATTTTTATTGAAATGTTTGTGTCGTGTAACTATACCGTCTGTACGAAATATTACTGTTTTTAATTATTATTTTGATTAAAATTTTAAATACAACTAAGTACTGTGGGACTCCTCATTGCTAGTGGAGCCGCGTATTTTTCTCAACGGTGGTCTTATTATTACGGTAAATACAATGTAAGAAACCATGAAATATTTATTACGTAATGCACAAAATTGTTATTTATTATAATTACAATACCTACGTTCAAAGGTACAAGATAGAAATGAATTATCTTAACGCGATGAGAGATATTCTGAAATGTACCGACTTAGCTTTCCAAACGTCCTTATGAATCGTAAATATGATCATATTATCCTTAGGATAAAATTTTATATCATAATACATAATATTAGAAAGTATGTATACGCATAACTAACGTAGTCTTATACGGAAGTAATCGAGAAACTTGATCGCTACTGAAACAGAACAGCCGTTCAAAAAGGTGATTTTATACAATTCGAATTAGGCGAAAATAATTACATTCATAGGTAAAATATGCGTAATATAATTATAGTAGTATAATAATTATGTTAATATTTGACATTAATATTAAAAATAGATAGAATAAAATATGTGTAGGTGGACGAGCGGGGAGGCGCGCGGCGGTCGCGTTATTGTCGGCGGCTTGCGCGCGCGCGCCCCGCAGCCGCGCATGCGCCGCGTGCGCCCCGGCCTCAGCCCACCCACCGTACGATACAATGCACAAAGAATAACACCTTCCACTACTGAGTCCCGCGCGTCCAGGACCATTTACACCTTACGCTGTAATCCAACTATGAATAGTAAAATATTTAAGATATACCTCCCTGCAATAAAATCGTCTAGATGCACTTTATATAATTATGAAATGTATTTTTTTTTGGAGTTTAAATCGTTTACTGACAACACATCTACGGTACAGTAGAAAGCGAGAAAAATTTGAAAAAATACCTGTTCAATCGATAGACTATCTCTCGTTCACACGACAAAAAGTAGATTATCGTTATTTACAATAGACGAGGTCAGAAGACCGGGTCGGTGGGGGGAAAGTGTGTGTGTGTGTGAAGGGGGGAGGGAAGAGTGACAGTGAGGGTGAGAAGATATGAGGATGAGGACTGGGATTTGGAGGGGGGGAAAGGTGAAGACGCCGCGGTTGACGGAGTGATGTTGAAGGGAAGTCCGGTGGTGTCCGGGCTCCGTCGGTGGCGCGGGGCTGGAGGTGCGCGGGCGGGCAGCGGGGCGGCGGAGGCGCGGGAGCACGGGGGCCGGGGTGCAGGGGCCGGGGCCGGCACTCGCGGCGCCCGACGCTCGTGACGCTAGGCGCCGCCACACCGCTCGCCACCTAAGCCAACACAGTATGCGTTATCATACGAATAATTCTCTGATGGTGGTTTGAAGAGTCGGGAGTGCATGAGAATACACGAGGGCCCCCGACTCGTGGTATTAGAAGAAATCATTGGGTTTAAATCTATTAAAGTTCGACATAACCAGAGGGTGCCAAGAGGAATTTCCCACAGAAAAAAAGAATTGAGTGTACAGTTGTTTCAATGATTTGATCTGCGAAACAGTCTGAAACTGTACTAGTGATTGATTCATTACTAAAATTGTTTAGTAAGTAACTATTTCTGTAGTCAACCAGCCGACTTCATAAACAAATAAAATGTTTGGCCATAAGTCTTACGAGACCGTTTAAAAAACATTTTGTGTAATTGCCATACAAGTGTTCATTTTCGCGGCGCGTGGCGGCGCTATGAACACACGCCGATGTTTTTATTCAGCATAACGACATTTTAATAGAGTGGAACGCAAAACCACATTAAAAACAGTGTTATACTCACGTAAAATATTTGTGCTGTAACACTTTCAATGATAACCGTTGGTAAACGCCGCAGGAATCAAGGGTCCCTGAAATGAGAAAAAAAATACAAGAGTCAGCATTAGATAGTAGACGCGTTCAGCCCAAAATTATTGGCATGCAGTGGAGGTTATAATTGAATGGAAGTATAAAACGTTCAGGCGAACATTAACCTCTCCGGGGGCAGATTTAAAGGCAGTAAGTTTGGTGTTTGCAGTCGATAGAGTGGTCGCCGGTCGGTGGCCAACAAAATAAAAACAGTGAGTGGATGAGTTAGAGCAACGCGCGCGACCGCTCGGCAACGGTAATTACACCGCTTGTTCTCCTTGATTTACGGTTATTGCCCGTGGGGGCATTCCCGTTACCTAATAAGACCGTTTTACACCCGGGAACCACATGCGCCGCCGGTCCGGCCCGCCCGACGGCCGGACCGTTCATTCTCTCATTAGCGACGTATTTGTTTTGCCCCGGCGATTACGGACGATTGAGTTAATATCCCGTTTGATATATGACGCGCCTGAAACGGAAGGGTAGCTCAGTGTAGCGCCGCGAGCGAATGACTCAAATTAAGCCTCGGGTAACAATTAGTTAGCTCGCTCGTGTCCAATACCTGTTCTACATTTAATTACACAGCGGCCCTTGTAGATTGACTGTATCCCGATTATTTGATCAACGGGGACGGCCACTCCAAATTAGTCACTGTTCCTAAACAAAAGTGGGGTCATACGGTCGTGTAAAAGTTCATATGACCGTATAATAAGTTGGCAAAGGCCAGCGTTGTGATAGTGTAAAAATTAAAGCAGCTTTCGAGTGCAGTTTGAAAAATGTCTCGAGATAGCACGACGTGAGGAGTTAAGATCTCGGCGGCGGCGGTGGGTGCGCCGTGGCTGGCGGGCGTCGACAAGCAATGAAGACTGATGGCGTCTCAGGGAAGCAGTTATGGAGCGCGGTCGCAGTTTTAAAAAGCCATTACCCGCGGCAGTGCACCACGTAGATTGCGCCCCCCCTCCTCTCGCCGCGCTCATATTTCGGAACACTTTATAATCGCATCTCTCACGCTTCACTCGCTCGCTAACTTATGGTGATTACGCTTTAAGAGCGACAAGGAAGATCGGTTCCATAATGAGATTGGACCGTCTCGCTAAAATTTTAGAGTGTCGTCGGCTGCTAATTGCGTCTGAGTCTGGAGGCTCGGCGCCCCCCCTTACCGCCCCGCGTGGCCTGCGCGCTGCTCGGTACCGCACCGTGCCGCGTCGCGCCGACACCGTGCGCACTTAGTACCTTATCCCGCGATGACTAACTGCTAATGAAATTCTTACAACGGCTAGACACACCAAATTTACTACAGCTCCCGAGAAATAAGATTCTGTAAACACACAGTTATTTTTCTTTCCTGTTATCATGAATAATGCAAAAATGAATTTTAACATCAGAGAACGCGAATCAAACGTCCTGAGAAAAACAAAACAGAACAAACATTAATTTGAATGCTGTGACAGTCGAAAGTTCTCGAACAAGGACAATTTTGGGAATTGCCTTCATTTGGGCGTTACTGAAGGCATTTTGAACATGACGTAATAAATGAAAAAAGTTAGAATCAAAAGTTATTAACTTTATGCCATTCATCATGAAATAAAATAAGTGCGAGAAACTTTTCTTATATACTTTCTTCTATAAAATACTTTTTGTATCTAGGATTGCCATATCATTTCATTTCTCGGTTCAGATTCTAATTCTGCTCCTATAAAAAGAAGTTTCATGTAGTAGTCTGTGTCACGAACATACCATTTCACTTGCCGTGAGTTTCGCAACAGGTGCCTAATATCAAGAGAGGAACAGTGTATCAACCTGAGTGTTAATAATATGGTACTGTTATGTTATCACCAAAACGCCCGACAGGCGTGACGTCATAAGCTAGGAAAGCTTTCTGAATCGGTTTACTTGATAAAGCGATATTCAGCAGAGGTTGGTCCGGTTGTCTTGAAATCGTATATTTATGGTTCCACTTACTGGGGTGTAATTGAGAGGCGCACGGCTGACGGCGATAGCCGGGAATCCAGAGGGTTGTGGGCTCGCGGCCTGCACGTAGCCGACGCTGTCGGCAGCAGAGCCGTACACGTCGAGTGCCGGTCCCGGCGAGCTAGCAGCCGGGAAGCCCGCCCGACCGCCGGCACCATGCGGCGACGCCGGCGGCCCAAATCCGGCAGCTGCGGCTTGGTAATTGTTCATCACTGGGGACATGACATAGCCTAAATTAAGAGTGTGCTGTGTCGTCTTCATCAGCCTAGCAGTCTGCTTGGGTTGGGTTGGACATGTCGAAGGCTTTTCCTGGTTTCAGGTTTGGGGATAGCCTTGTAGATATAGGCCTCTCAATTGTCAAGGACGTTGTCCCTGTTGATTCTCCATACCATAGTCTACTTATCACATATTCTACTTTACTACTACATTGATGCTGCCACAGTAAATAATGGTTACATATAATTCTATAAATCTTCATCAAAAATCCTTCATATACCTACCGTCCGACTTTGATTCAGTGAAAAATTCCCATCTGTATTCACCGAATATGCGATTTTAAGACTAAAAATCGTTTAAGTCAGGCTTGCTCTGGCTGGGCAAAGCCCACTGGCTCGGTGACGGAAGCAAGATAGACAGTGAGCCACGTGTTTATTCAGCCAGCGAAAATGCGAAACATTGTGCCATTCGTGCTGGCCTTTTTCGTATCACTGGGCGACGCTTTTCCAATTCCAAGGTGTAATTTTAACTCGGTTATACCAGAGCTCTGGGTGGAATTAGATTTTTATTGCTCTCTACTATTAAAAACATGAGAAAATCTACTGAAATTGTATGAAACGCAGTCAACACGCATCTAGGGACCCTTCAATTTAATTCTCATTTTGAAAACGTAGCACCGATTGCCGATACTATACAAGGAAGATGGGAACAAACAAACATACACATAAAGCAGTAACAGAAGCGCTTATTTCCGTAAATAATGTTATGATGACTTGTCACCGGCGAGTGATGAATGATGTGGTGTCAAGTATGAAGTCAGTGCTGTCAGTATGAAATATATACAGTGGTGTGTCCCGAGGTCTGATGTGTGAGCTCTGTGGAATGATAAAAGTGTGTTCTGTCAGGAATGATGTTAATGGGTCAGGGGCTTACAATGAACTCTTGACACAGAGACTTAAAGACCGAATTGTGGAACAGTTCATGGTTAAGCCCCGGTTTAGTGTACACCCTCAGTGTGTTGATGTGCAGAGTGAAGGCATGTCGGCGTCCTCACCTGAGAGCGCCTGCGCCAGTAGCGGTGTGTTGTTGTTCGGTGTCAGTTGGCCGTTGGTCAGGTCAACTGCAAACATACACACGGTTCGCATCCGCTCCACGTACACGAGTGACGCACACACTCGTTAGTGATAGCACACACACATTCATGACTGAACCATCGAAATTTTTGAAATTCAAAAACTCCCTCCGCCATCCCGGCTACACCTCATCTTTCCTCAATTTAGCATATTGAACGGTAAAGTGACTATCGATGTAATCCCAACTCAATATTAAAGTTTTCTAGCGCGGATAAAGTTGAAGCGCGTAAATGCATGAATAATTTAACCGTTGGAGACAGATGCGGAGCTGACGAATGAGGACAGAGAAGACTCCCCGGGCTCAGATTATGTCGGAACAAAAAAATATCACGTATGTCACGTGCATTCAAATGAAAAAGAGAGCTCGAAGTTTCGCGGGCATAAATCACAGAGGGCGAAAAAACTTTTACAAAATATCCAGTAAATTATCCGACGTGAGTTCTCGGTGGCACGCGGCGGTCTGCTTATTGAATAGGAAAGGGCATTAGCATACGGCGCACGTCGCCGCGTCTTGCGACTTGCGACGCGCACCGCCCGGCCCGGCCGCCGCCCGGCCGCTGGCGGCCGCCGCACGCAGCCTCACGCGCCTATTTAACCGACGTAAACCAGAGAATAAATAACGATGAGAACCGTAACTGAGTTACCCAAACTTCTGCCTCCAGTCACAATCTCCATGCGTACCTACATGTACTCATTACTTAAACATTTCTACCGACTTAGAATTGAATTCCAGCAAAATCTGACGAAACTTAGCCTGTAGATTCATTATAAACGTAACCCGACATCTCAACAATAACTAGATTAATATTCGTTCCACATTTTTTGCTTGCTCATAGTGTCACCATTTACCCCTATTGGCTTGTACGACAAATTTTATTTTTGTCAGATGCGCAAGTTATGATTTAGTGTGAAAAATGGAGGTCCGCGGTCGCACCAGGTGATTACCGGCCTGCGAGTGACTTTGCGAAAAAAGTACAATATAAGTAATGGAGGATGAATGATAGATGGCGCGCGGGTGCCCACTCCCGCGCTCGCGAGCGCCTGTGCCCGTGAGCGCCCGCCCTACTAAAATGCTGACACATTTTAATAACATTACTTTGCGATGTGAGAGGCTATTTATTTGAGGGCCCAGTGTAATAAATAAGAATTCCAGTGTTGGCGCAGACACGTCTCGGGATCATTAATATGTCGATCGGTCTTAGTTCATTCTTTTCCCATTACAGCGAAGCGCTCGACGATCGACTCCTTATACTCATTAATTTAAAGGAGTATGATACCTAATAGAAGAGCTACAAGCTTTGAGAAATACAAAGAATACTGCAGACTATAAAAAAAAATATTTCTGATTCATCAGTAAGTTGTAAAATAAAAGTGTCATCAGTTAACCTGTAAAAGCGCGGCGGTTTTATTGTTATTAAACGTTGTTTATCGCTTCAATCATACTTCACGGGTCGGTTCACAGCAAACAAAGTCACAAACAGGCCCAACTAAGTTGTGTGCGAAGCGTGTTCCTGACCTCAAATAATTTACGACTTAAACAATCCAGTTTACATGCCAACGGCGCGAGACGAGTTATCTACAGCGGTCATATCTGTGTCGGACATAGCTCCCAGCTAATAGATAGTTTGCACAGACACGTTAACGCATGCTCACTGTGTAATTTGTGCGTGTAATAGTTAAAGTTTCTTGACGCTTTCAACGTAACCGAGGAGGTAGACACGAAGACGCGAACAACAAAGTTTAAAGTTCAAAAAGTTGATGCACGTGTAATTACGGAGTTTCTTCGTTGATAAACTTTTGGCTATCAAGCTTGGTATTCCAAATCGCTGGCATACTCTTTGTTCACTACCTAATTGCTAGTAACTTTTTCTTTAACATCTTTTTGGTAAAGTGGCCCTTCTAAATTATCTTTATGTGGCGTACGTTTAAGTTGGTCATACAGTGTCTCACCTTGCGGGCTGCGGGGCGCGGGGGGCACACATTCATCTATAAATTCAGAGGCCGTCTGGTGAGAGCTATTCGAACTTTCATAATTGCGAAGTTCGGGCGAACTTAATAATTCTTCTTCAGAAGTAGGATGACGGCCGAACGAAATATTCACCGAGCGTACAACCGACGTAGCACCCACCCTTGGATCCACTATATTACGCGGGACTTTTTATGTGTTACAATGTCCCCGGCTTCGAAAATCAGCTCCGAATTTTAAGGTAGAAGTAGGTAAGTATTTTATTAGCTTTACTCATGGAAGTAATAACAAAGAAATGTAAAAGTTCAGAATCAATATTCTTTTGTGTGGATATTAAAGCTTTTCCATATTTCGTTTTTGTTCTGTAATGACTGTAGTATTTATGGAGGCACACAGATTTTAGGAGCAATATGTGTGATGTTTATTTCTGGAGGTATAATCGTTTACCGTTCGGTTGCTTTTGTTATTGCTTGAGATTGCCAAAGTTACAAAATATATAACTGTACGGAGCTATATGTCGTGCGTTGCTTGAATGTTAAGCTTAGCTAAATTTAGCGGAAAGTGTGTAAAAATAAGGGGGTAACTAAAAATAGAAAGTTCTCATCCGTCACCTACAAGATCGTAATACTTCATTTCCCACTTGGCGCGATTGAAATGTTTTATTTGAGCGTTTACCGGGGAACCTCGCACACGTCTCGCCCAAAACGTATATTTAATAGGTGCCATCAATAACTCACCGTGAAGATGATACGCTTTTGCGGGTTTTCGATCGTTTAACCGCTGGGACTTATCTCAATTGCAAATTAATCGAATTTCTGTGCTGGGTCTTGTATGCAGCACGCACGCGCGAACACATTTGTAATTCAAAGGAGCCGCGTGTCCTTTCTCTAAATCTCAGGAGTCTTCGAGTCTACCTTTTATAGCGATTCGCTGGCTTACCCAATAAGGTGATTACTCAGTCAGGGCAATCGTTATGCGCGCTTCCGTGGTTCAGCCATAGAATGGGATTAGTCCGATAACACGTAAAGCGACATTAAAGAAGCGAAAAGAAACTCGAGAAATATGAATATTCATAAAACACACAGATTATGAAAAAGAAAAATTTCAATATTATCTCTCTCTACGAATTACTAAAACTCTTCAATTAAATTTACTACCCATGTAGTCAAATTACAATGTACCTACTTGCGAATTAGTTCCGCTTACAACTACAAAATCAACTACTGCTTAAATAATAACAATGTTTTTTTCTTCTATTCTATTATCAAAAATGTTTTCTTTCTATACTAACTGCGCTTTTATCTTTGTGATTAAACACTTCAATTTGAAACTATATTATACAAACTCGATGCCTAAGGCAAATCATGACAAAATTACAATAATTCTATTCTAGAAAAAGGTCTTAAAGCTAAACAACAATAAATACATCTATAAAAAGTTTGCACCACCAATCACATAATTTTAAATTACCACCAATTACTATTCTAGTCGCTTACATAGCTACAATTTGTACAAAGAAAAAGCAATTTTATTTTTCAGCTTTAAAGTTGTTATTCTTTTTCACAAAAACCTTGTAAGTCGACACTAATTTGAAGCTCTTCTAATGTACAATGAGATGTAAAAATCGCCCGAAATAATTTAAAGTAGCTAGTCTAGACTATCGGGAATTCGACTATTGTTAGTTTATTGCACGGCCAGAAACTTCTACGGAGACAGCCTACGCGGCATTGATAATTTAAAGTCTAATTCTTATTCTAATCTAGAGTCTATTTAACAATTTGGCTACTGTTGATCTAATTTACGCCTTAACTCCGTAACACTATGAAATGTCTACCACACTTCAGTCTTTACTTGTTTAAATCTTCCAAATTTTACACACATTATTATACTATTCTAATGTTCAACGATAGTGATCAAACTGTAATGTTCAAAATCAAAGTTACTCGCCCTATAGATGTAGAGGACGTCACACTCCTTTGGCGAACTGCTGTTCTCTTGGTAATCACAAACTGTTTGCTCGCACTCAACGTGCGTGGATAGGTATAGGTAGGTTCTAAGTACTAGGTAGGTATTTACACAAATTGTGTGTATGTAAATCCCTTATCCCCGTTCGGAGCAGTTTAGAGAGTGTATCGGCTCGTTGGTGAATGCGGACACGGCCTATGGGCTATTAGAGCGGTCGGCAGCTAACGCACCGGCGTCCTCCATGCAGGGGAGAAGGGACTTACTGTGCGTACTCCGCACGTTGCGCAGGATTTGTGCGCTCAATACGACACTAACTAGAAGAGATTAGTATGCTAATAGTGCCCATTATAGACTCACGGACACACTCCAATTCGGTGGAATTCTACAATAAAAATTTATGGACGATGGAGCTCGCTAGACTAGCGCATTTATAGTCAAATCTATTGGCATCCATAAAACAAAATCTATCTAAAGTAAATAAAATAAAGAAATAAAAATTTCTGACCCATCCAAACACAGCACTCGTATTGCTAAATCAGCGTGGGACCGCTGAGCGCTATGAGGTACACTATCAACTAGTATTTACATGAGTCTCTAAACAAAGTGCTGTAAAGGTTGGTGTGGCACGAGGTCGCACTCAACTCCGACCTAAGCAACAAGCACTAAACGTAACAGTTACTAACACAATTAACGGTCGAATATCTTAAATTACAAATGGAGTTGGCACAGTTCGCGACGCGCGGCCACTCGCCGCCTCGCCAGCTAATTATTTGGATTCAAACCGACGTCCGTGTGACCCTTCAAGGAATTTCGTTTCAAGGCGCTAATTTGTCGTAACGTCGCTTCCTTATTTTTGTTTTGTACTTTGTGTCGGACGAGCTGTTAATTTAACTCGATACGGGAGTGTTGTAATGATATGGAGCGAGATTTGTTCGGGTTTAAACGATCACGGTACGGATAAGAGTGCAAGTGAGGATCGAACTATGCAAAATAGTTGTGTGGGTGTGTCTGGTTCGTGGGCTGCATTCTGAGGGCGAGCGTGTTGAATGTGAGGAATGTTGGCGATGCGGCGCGGGCGGCCGCGGTCGCGCGTGCCTCCGGCTCCACGGTCCACATGCTCGCTTACCGGCTTGCTGGGCAGGGCCGCGGCGCGGGCACCACGCTGCATGTGCCGCGTTGGATGAGTCAGAAAAACGAAACGCCAACGTTAAAATACGTTATAGACCCGACAGCGACGCTCTTAGTGAGGCTCATAATCAAAGTTCACCGCACGCTAGCTAACTCCACGGTACACACTATCTCTTCCAGTTTATTTCGGTCGCAATCGATATGCGATGGTAAATAACTGAGGCACTGATCGACCTCCATTTATAAACGATCAATTGGACAATAAACGATAAAACGTTTTGCTTATACAACGGCAATTTCCTTTATTTTAAAATATAGCGGCTTCACAATTATCATAAACTTACGAATAATGATATAAGACGATATGTCGGAACAGCGATAAGATCAATAAGTATTATTATAAACTTATGATTATAAAAAAGACTTAATTAATATTATAAAGAATTTGACACATGGGTTACAATTCATACAAACATGAAAGATTGTGCATTATGAACGACACCTAAGTAATTAAGTTACGTATTTAATTTTAAAAATATTGGAATTACTTCCTGAGGGCTACCGCAACTCAGTGAATAGAAATGTTTCAATATTAAATGGTTTACATCTGAGTATATTGTATCGTGCTATATGGGCGAACCTAGTCGGGCGATGGTGACACGCATCTGCGAAATCGGACCTTTAGTACAAAAACATTTGTTTTTGCGACATTGCATTCCTTGACTCGAGAGGGGAACGTGGGGCGTTAAGACCAAAGAGCTATTCGCTTGAGAAAAGATTTATTTATGTTCGTAAGAATTTCCGGGAGCCGTTTAGCGGGTGTTCCGGGAACGAGAGGTGTGGGCTGGCGGAGCGGCGGCGGCGCACGCCTCAAGAGCCCTGGCCGAGCACGCCCGCGGTTACGTACTCCGCACCGACCAACAGACGACTTTCCGGTGGTATTACTCCCACTACACCTGCGGCAACAAAATAAAAAAAGCTACAAAGCCGGCTACGGAGCTACGAGGGTTCCGCCAACAGAACCGCGCTTAAATAAACAAACACTCCACATGAAAGGAAAAACGTTACGCGGAACCCTGATTAGAACTCATAGTCTAATTCAAAATTAACATGAAGGGGAAAAACAAAAGATATAAAAAATATCATTACAGCGAGGAGTGAAAGAGGAAGAACATCGCCCTGAGCTCCACTCATCGAATCTTTATGGGGAAACTTGGAATTGATAGTTTCCTGTTTACTGTTTTCGGGCTATTTAAAATTGTTTGCACGCACGAAATGATGGACTGGCTTTATTAATGTAGTTGGAGGGCTGTCTGCACGCACGGGCGAAACCGCCGCGCCACCGCCGCGCCACCGCCACGCCACCGCCACGCCCGGCGGTGCAGGCCCCGGTTCATTACGTACCCTACGTATTGATTCCATCATCGAAAATGTATCAAGAACACGGTGTTATTTACTGAATAATACATTCTTGTATTAGTATATTTAAACACGCAATGGATCATGTAAGGGGGAAGTCAATTTGAATGCCCGAACACTAATAACGATTACAGGCGCCGTACCTGAATGTACGCTCATTTGCTCAATGAAGATATAGAAACGGAACGGGTTCGTTCCAGTAATTGGGTGTAATGGTCATTAAAGTGGTGGTCACACGTTAAGGGTACACTTACACGACGCGATATACATAATAATTCAAGCTTACTTTATGTATGACTAGTTTAGAGGATGGCGATAAGGACGGTCGCACACGTAGCGATTTAATGATCGAATGTTAACTTATAGTTACGTAATAATTTCGATAAAATACCTTAATTTTGACAAATAATTATTGCGAGGTGTGGTGGTTTATAAAGCAATGATTTATTGCTATAGAGTTCGATTATTACTTAAACCGACCGTCGGGAGAAAAGAGCGTCCCGTGGGGTTGCACCTTTAAGCTTTATTCCAATACACTGAACCGCATTACAATAACGATAACACGAAGAAGGTAGCGTAAAATAGATGCATCCAAAAATATTATACAATAACAACAATAAATATTAGTATCAATAACATTATCATTTAAGCAGTGTAAATATTTAAAATATAATTGAGAAATAACTTTCAAAGTAAAATTAAATACATACATATATTACAATATAATTATAGCGAATATTCAATAAACTATTAAAATAACACTTTTCAAGCTCGATGTATTGTTTATTTTATCATTATAATGAGTTAAATCATAAATACGAATCTAAACTAATGCTAAACGGTGACAAGCTATGCAAATAAAAATCTAAATGTCGGTTAGTTTTCATCCTCTAAACTTAGTAATTTCCAAATCTAATTGCACTACAATCTTATCTGTCTAATATTTATTTAGTTTACTCTTAGATAATATAAAGTTACTATAATATGATGTAACGACTGAACACAACACTAGGCGCCTTCCCGTCACTTGAATACGTTTTCAATTATTCAATATTTTTGAGAAACAAAAAATTGAATAAATACGTTATTATTCACTCCAGTGAGAATGAATAAATAACTCTGATACGTATACGTCAAAATGCGTCATTCTCGTTGTCACGTAAAAGTCTTATTAATTATTTATACGTGTTATTACGAGCTATTGCTACTATTGAATTTATTGTCAGACAGTATGTGGATAGTTGAGGGACAAAGATAAATTACTTGTTATTAATTTTATTGTTATATACGAGCCGAGTGCATGCATGGGGGATTCGGGCCATTCCCTACTATGAGTTTTAGTTTCGTTTACAATTTACGATATATTGTCCGCATAATGCAATACAGCAACTGTATCAAACTTTTTATTGCTGTAAATGGTATGGTTAATTTCACATGTTTGCTTTTTATTTGTATAGGAATTGTGTGTTGTTAACGTTGTGTCCAGTCCATACCTATGTCCTATCTATATAGAAATCCAAACGCTACAAACTACAGCATGCTATGTAGAGGATATTAATATAATGATTACTGATGCTAATAAAGTACTACATCTATTTGCCGCTATCATTGTTATACCTAAGATAATAAGAGAAGAAGAAGTTAAAACCTCTACACGAGTCTAATATTACACGCCTATCTATCGCCGAGATTACTATAATTTACTCCGGAGTACGATTTTCAATAAATATGCTAATAAGATTATGATCTTAGTTGTTTCAACTTGTAAAGCTTAAATGCTTTGATTATCTTGGCCATCCGGGTACTTGTAATTGAGTTTCTGAAGATGGCGGTATACAACTTTCTCTCGAACGTTACTCGTCCTATGAACTACAAGTAGCGGATGAAAATGTCTGCGAGTTATTTGACCGCATAGTGGAACTATATGTAAACTATGCCCTAGTGGCTTCATATTTTCCGGACCGTATTTAACGATGTTGTCTTCTGAAATTTGTAAGTAAATATGTATTACAGAAAAGTGTTCTCGTACGCCGCTGCGCAACTACAGTTCTACAAATTATTTGACATTAATTCCGTCCCATTAGAGACTAACAAAGTTGTTTATACGTTCGAAAACTGTCTTCGTCGGAGCCGTACGTGCAGTCGTTTCCAAGTTGGAGGAAACGACTAGTTCATATTAAAGGCGCGCGACGAAGTTGTGGATCGCAGCAGCGCGGCACTTTGTCATTGCATCTGCTGCATCAAAGGACGTAACCGCGTTTTACTTCATGATAAAATTATAAGGGCGGCCGACGCGACGTTCTATCGAGATATTAACATTCAAATCCCGAAAATTTATTAGCCGACTACTGACCGTATTGATACGGTTTCATAATTTAGTGTCGACTAAATATTGGTGATGTAGATGACGTTACCAATAAACCACATTAGAATCGGTTGAGTAATGCTAATGGGCGAAATGGCGCATATTAATTGTTGGGCCGTACCAACGCACACTGCACGCACTACGCTATACGTTGTGAGACGCAGATACTGATTTTGTTTTGTGTATACCATATTCCCATATAAACTAACACAGTGTATGAATAGCCTCTTCTAATATCCCTACGATTAAAGCTTACCCCAAGACTTGGTAAGCACTTACATACATTTTTTGGCTAGCTACGGTTGTTTTAAATTCGAGAACATTACATTAATCGGTTCATTCGGACAGAGTAATTATAGGGTTCTTTGGGTATCCAATTATATTTACAATTCAACGACTACCCACAGTTGTTTTTTTTAATGACAAGGAGATGGGACTGTATTGCGTGTCGTAAAGCGGTTGAAAAGTAATTAACGCGGAACGATTTGTACAGCTAATGCTGAAGAAAAAGTTGACCGGTTGCGGTGCCGGTCCGCTGCGATAACATCAATCGTTCACCGACAGAGGCGAGGGTCCGAGTGAAGCGAGTTCACTCGGGTCCTGCGCTCAATTAGAATTTCCAATAGTGTTCACGTTTCTAGATTCCGTCTGCGTCCAACCGAAAAATTCTCGCGGCGTGCCCCGACCTCGGCCGCCGGGAAAAAAGAGGAAAGCCAAAGCTTAGTGGCGTAATTATGGCGGAGCGGAGGCAGCTCAAACACGGAGTGTGGACAAATAACGAGAAGAGTGTTTGTGCAGCTGCGGTCCGCGCTCACCTAACCGCGCCCGCGCCCGCTCCCCGCGTCGGCCTACTCCTCTACTGCTACTTTTCCTCGAGCACGCGACCAACTAATCCCGAAAGAACAATAAGAACCGCATAAAAATTAACATTCTAGTCTCATTCGGCGGGATCGACTGGAAGCCGGTGGACTACTTTTAATTAGTGGGAATTCTTTTTCGTCCGTCCCGAGATTTACATAGAAGTCACCACAAAAAGGACGTCACTTTTTCAGTACTTTTGTTTGAATCTGTTTAAATCTCTTTTAAAAGCTTTCGCTGTTAATGAGGAGCGGGCGATGGTGCGATACTAGTAGCGGGCGGGGGCGGGTGAGCGGCTCGCTCGCTCGCCCCCGGCCCTCCAAGCGGAGCGAGCTCGTGTTTGCACTAGTGTTTGTTTGCCCGACGCGTAGCATTTGAGAATCGTTAGGGCGAATCGTCTGCAAACATGGAGCGACGCGCTCGCAATTGGCCGGATTGTCTCGACAAAATTCTGGAGATAAACAATAAATAGCATTTCTCAAAACATGGACGTTTTGTAATTGACGGCGTAGCAGATTTATCTAGATGGTTCAGTCATTGTTAGGGGTGTTAACTTGTTAGTAAAGTTGTTAGTGAGAGTTCACACGAACTTTTGCCTCGGCGAGTTAGTTGAAATGGGAAGTTAGGACATAGTCACCACAGCAGATTACGAAAATTAGCGTATGCGTAGTTAAGTTTGTAAATGAGAGTATGTCAGTAGTAAGCGGGTCGTGTCGACTGCGAGATAGACGTTAGCGGTTAGTGGAATGCATTGTCGCGGCGCGAGTTCACAGATGCATGGCGTGTACATTGTAAACCCCGCTGAGCTCGAGCGGGTGGTATGGCAGGAGAGTCGCCAGGTGGTGGTAGTGATTGCCGGACAGTTGGTGGTGCAAGCTCGCCAGGGGATTACCTGCAGGGTATGGCAGCCCGAAGCTAGGATAGCCCGAATAGCTACGTCCTGCCGCGTAGGCGGCGTACGCTGCTGGGAACCCTGCGCAACAAACAAACACAAGTTATTACGTTGTACCTCTGTCGCCGCGAAAGTGGACGTGAGAAGCGGAGGTTAATTGCCGAATCGCATGCTTTCATTCGGCATTATTTCGTTCCAAACGTTGATTTTTAAATGCTGCGTTGCCGATAGTGATTCATTGGCCGATATAAACATTTGGTATGTAACACGTGTCCCGGTGGCCCAATTCTAAAATAGAGCCGTCACATAAAAGGTAGGCAAGTATATCGCACACGCTCGGTACGACATTGCTTTGGACAATGTCCAGCGGATGATATTTTGTAAACATCGTTTAATGTAGCACAGTATAAGTGGACTAACGACGGCTCTATACTGCCGTAACAGATAGCTAGAGTGCTTCATTAACAAACTTACTGAATTATCAACAAACAAATGCTACTCTATGTCAAAACATGTCATTAAGTCTAATGTGAAACAAATAGTACGGCGGGCGGTCAACGTGGCGCGTACTATGAGTTTGGTTAACGAAATGAAGTTGGATATAAAATGTGATATGAATGATGGCCGGAGGATCCACGGCTGCTACGGTTACTACACTGGATCGTTTATCATATTATTGCCAATCAAAATAGTGTGTCTGTCAGGCGGCGTGATCCGTCACGTGCAGCAGACGACCGCCGCACACAGCGCGACTCTAACATTGATTGAATCTACTCCGCCAACTAACACTTTAACTGAATTAGTGAGTTAATTAATTACTGCCATCATCCGCTTTGGCATGTACCCCCGATTAGCACTTCAATAGTCCGCTTACGAATGTCGTATACAAGCAAGTACGTACTCTATGAATAGAGTGAGGAATGGTCTGACAGATGCAGGGCTTAGCAGATATGAAGTGACTGTTGGAAATATAATGTGAATCAACTTACCGTCAGGAAGAGCACCCAATGACCACATGAAATCTAGAAATGTAAAAACATTTACATAAATCGATCGATTCTTACACCTTACATTTATATATGTGTTTTTTATTATAGAATATGAATATTATAAATTGATAGTATAGTGATAATGTGCCTTGAGACACTATTTTGCTTGGCGAAAAATTTTGAGCTTACATGTATTGAGTAAATGGTGAAATATTAAGTCTATATCTAATTTATTTATTTATATAAAGAGCATACTAAGTTTCTAGATGGCGGACTACTTCCAAACATTTTCTAAAGTGGCTCCAAATATGGGGTATGTTAGTATACTTGAGCATCATAGTGATGATATCCCTTCACTTGACAATGTTAATCTATTCTACACATTGTTAGTCTAGAACTAAACATGTTAAACAAACAGACATTTTTAAATAGTTTAGAAATGAATTTATTAATACTAAATTCTACCAAAAATACCTACTTAATAAGTTAATAAGTACAATTAATACTATTAGTTTACGAGAGCTATGTATCATAATACAAGTATTGGGAGTATCAAGATAAGATCCTCTGTTAAACCAGTAACAGTTGATCGTGAAGAGTTGGAAGGTATACAACTAAAATATAAACTAATAGTGAACATATGTTGAGTCGTAATTGCATTGCACAATAATATAAATATATATGTAAACAGTAAGGGTTCAAAGTAAATAGATTACCTAATTTTATCACAAGTACTATGGACACACAATAATTTAATGGAAATTTGGATTTACCTAATTTTAATATTTCCTTACAAAACAATATTGTAAATAAATCAACATAAATAAATAAAAATGTCTAATGATCTCCATAAAACTGATAAGAAACATCCACATAATAGGTACCTCTTTCCTCCCACTGATAACATTTTTGAAAAGCCGACATCAAGCTGTAAAGCTAGTCATGGTAGAGCTAGAGAATTTAATATATAATTTATGAAAATATTGTCAAACAACAGTGTCACCCGTCCGCAGTCATGACATTCTATGCTCTGGTGCTAAGGTTAGTTACTTCATGGATGGATGTGTAGCAAAACTGGCAAGAATCACCGAGTCCTAAAGGTCCTCGTAAATAGTTCATATTAAAAAGCTACTCACAAATCAGAAAATACCAGGCTCAATACTATAAATCTTCTAACTATGAAAGAATGTATGTATGTATTTTAAAATCAAATAGAATTAAGCACCTACTGCCTGGTAGAAAAATATTGCTCTCTATCAACCCTACGCAAAATTGTTCCAGTTTTCACTCTACTATTCATCAAAATGTATGAATATTTATATAAAGTATTGTATAAGAACTGATTCTATAGCTCTTCTAAATTATTTTGGTACACATTTCGAAAATCTGCTAACTAACTGATTCACTAATGGCAATTACTAAAAATAAGACACTTTGGATATTATCAGTTTCCTTAAAGTACATTAAAATTGTCACTTTGGCTTGGTAGGAGAAGAGAGTAGGAATGTAAGAAAGAGCTAGGAATGGACAGGAAGCTGTTTCAGCATAGAGGAATGCAATGAAGAATCATATTATTTAAAGATTCTGATCAGAGAAGCCCTAGCGGGTGAAATACTAGAAGGGGTGGTGCGGATGTTGCTGAAAGAGGATCGCGGATCAGAGGGGCAGAGGGGTCGGCATCGTGTGAGTCAGAGGGGAGTACAGGGTCTGGATGTCGAGGGCGTGGGCGTTGAGGAGTTCGGAGACAGAGTATGTGAGTGGTGGGAGTGCAAGTGGCGCGAGCGCAGGGCGCGGGGGGCGCGGGGTGGGACGAAGCGCGGCTAACGCGCGGCGGTAGGCGGCCGCGGCGGCCCCGGGCGCGCCCGCGCCTGCGCCCGCGCCGACCAGTAGGTGCGCGGGCGCGTGGACCGGGTACGGCGCGTACCGCACGCCGCCCGCGCCGGCCACGCCGCTACCTAGCAACTCACCGTACGCGCCGCGGCCAGCGGCTCTCGTCTTGGCCAAGTTTGCTGGAAGCATGACTTCTTTCGGTTGTGCTTTTTTGCATTCCACCTGTAACAAAAATAATGTCATATAATAATCTTGCTTTGATAGAAACAAAGAAGTCTGGAATACATTCAGTGCCACGTAAACGTATAAGCAACAAACAACCTAAGCAATAGATACATAGATGAGCTACACAATTATTACCAGCCGAAAAACCCAAAGTTCCATAAAAGAGACCTACATAATTCACAAAAAAATCAGTGACTGTCTTTTTTCTCAATTCATCATATTTTCCTTTTTCGCTATCGTTTTTGTCATATTTCATTCATTGTTTGTACTCTCAGCTATAACTGGAGTCAGCAGAATGAAGCAAATATCTTCAAGATCGGGTGACTCGCAAAATTATGGAAGAAAAGGGGCGACGAAATCGGTCGACAATCCGTTATGCTTCACGGTTCGAGTAACAAATTGAATTTTAATTTGCTTTACCAAGTCAAGGAGCTTATCATTGAATACTTATTATACAGCACGACAAATTTTACGAGCTCCGATGTAATTATTCGCTATCATTATGTCGAATCTTACAACTTGTTTACTTAAGAACCTGAGACGAAACCTGTTGATGTGGAATTTAAAAGAATATACACCATTTTTCAACGATAAGTGGATTAAGCTGTGAAAAATATCGGCAAATTTAAGCAAGGCTATAAATAAATAAAGCATCAACGTAATCCTGCCGCTCTACCACGGACTACGAAAACCAAAGTAAATTAATGTACCTCATAATTAAACCCTACGTTTAATCGATCCATTAAGTAATTTTAACGAACAGCATGGCTCTCTTCAGTGCTTGTATCTTCCCCTCCCCACCCGCACAGGGGACTGGAGGCAAGTATAAATTACCCAATCTACGCTAACCTAAACCTCTAGCAATAGAATTTTCGCTACGGAGCGCCGACATTACAGAAAAGTATATAGGCTTAAATTAAAGCCGGCCGAATGAATGACTCGGGGTTTATTCATTTTTCAAAGACGATTTAAAAATGATGTGGTAAGAACAGATCGGAACATTTAAAGTCTCGCCAGAGTTACATTTCTCATAGTGGTGCATAATCGTGACGTGTCCTCGTTCGGCGCGGGGACGGTACATAAACTCGCGTCCACATTTGTCACGCGGCCGTCACAAGCCGACAAATGAAGGCTTTGCCACGCCGTTCGCGCACTTTGTGCACTTTGCACAACTTTCTGCGTCGACATGGAACTACGTGCCTCTGCATTAACGTGGGGAAGTGAGTGAGCGAGACTTTACTGCGCTGAGTGTCTTTCCACCAAGTTTTATGCCTAGATAAGGCTGAATAATCAACACGTAATATTAAAGTTGGGGACTGAGATTACGGCGGCACATAATAAAGCACGTTTTTAGTTCATACGACGGATGTAAAAAAGTTGAGATTTCACTCTAAAACGAATAGTCACACAATATTAAAAGCAGTGTTGTTGCGCCAAAAACAGCGAGAATTGTGTTAGGAATATCGGTGCTAAATCGTCCCGCAGCATGGACGGTATTCTTCGATCGTCCGCGACATAAAAATAGTGAGTGTCGCCATTTGTCAGGAGCGATAAAGCTTTACAAATGAACAGGCGCCTACGCCAGCAGCGGCCGCCAGCGCCGTGGCCACCCCCCATTTGTTCGGCAACACGCAACCAAGGGGACATGCCAGATAAATGCCAGCCTAACTTAAAACTCAGATAGGAAACATCGTTTGTTATACTGTCACATGCACCTCCGTGTAACACGGTCTATCTAATTGAATGGAGAAGTCGAGACGAAACACGAAAACACAATCTGTTCTGTGTAATCAGCAGCGGAAAATGATTCCGTTTTAAATCTACCTACAATAATACGAACAGCCATGAAGAAAATTCAGCGAGGGGATCCGACGTTAATTGATGTCGCGTCGCTGGCGAGCGGAGTGGGAAACAAAAGCTCACAAACAATTCGCATCGGAGTTCGCAATCCCGATCAAGCGTTCGAGATCGCGACGCAGTTTAATGACACGAAAAATAACAAAGGTAAATTGTATTTAGCCCCCGCTAGGTAGGCGCGCCCTCCCGTCGATATATCGATCCGGCTGGATCGAGAAGTATTCAACACCGACGCAAAGATCTCGGTTTAACCGAGCGGACTTAAGATGTGCTTCAGTGCGGCGTAGCTTAATGCGGCCCGAGCGAACCACCTTGCGGAAACCTGCTCCTAATCCCATCGATGTATGAGAAATTTAATTGTTTCGCGAGAAAACACAGCGTTTTATGCTCCATCACCTCGGCTGAACATTCGCACGTAAACGTGAATTAATACGAATCTGAAAGCAGTCATTAAATTTTCGCTCGATTGATTTTGAGTGAAAACCTTTTAAGGTAAAACAGTAATGTCAATAAATTCTACGGAGAAGAATCGTGCCTACCTTTTAAGGACATTGATTTTGTATTTCATCAGAAAGCAGAGTGTTTGTACATTAATAAATTAAAGTTTCAATACAATTAATGTAATTTTTTGTTGCTGTCACGAGAACAATGTTGAACTTTCTGCTTCACGTTCACTTTAATTGAATATTAAAGTGAAAGATAAATGAGTTAAATAAATGTAAGAACTCTTCAGGTAAAACATTTAAATTTTGAGGGATAAAAGGCGGCATTACCATTTTATTCATTTGTACAGGTATTGTGGTGTGTAATATTGCGGGTGCCGATGAGTTATTACCGGGCGGGACCTGGCGAGACCCTTGGAACAAAGACGCTTAGATTAAGCGATGTTGTAAAACGATACAGAATAGGTATTCGTGATTGTAGCGCGACGAGGAACTCGTGCCCAGTGACCGTTTCCGCAAACAAAATTCCACCGTAGACATTATTCCAAATTCCAGACGCTTACTTCCTATCTCAAGAAACTAAAAAATAAAGACAGTTCTAAACTACACGCTCTTCGGAACGACTCGCATGTGTGTTGACGTTAAATGCATTTTATAAGATTCTGCGTTCGTTTCTTTGCATCTTTATTTCTTTTACTTTGAAATACTTGTGGAGGACTACGGGCAGCCGGCCAAATTGACAACTTTACAAAAGGATAAAATATCTCAGCTCTTCCTAAACGAATATAAATTGGCGCTATGAACGAGTGGCATTTTGATTTGAATTTCGAAACGCCTTGAGAAAAGGAGACTAGAGCGAGTTTCTTCTAAAAATGTGAGACGATTTTCATATTAGCGGCCTAACGCAGTAGATATAAAAAGTCAAGAAAGTACTAAGCAAGCAACTTTGCTGGAGAGTAATGCGGTGCGGGCGTAGCATACGAACATACGTGAGAGATAACCGGAGACGACAGGGGGAAGGGTTAGATGGCAGGGGGCCGGGAGGAGGGAGGGGGGCTCGACGTGCTCGCTAGATAAGTTTATCAGGGAAACCTCTCGCCTTCGTATTGACAGAGCGTCGCAAGCCTGGCCCTGATTGCCGCTAAGCGGAAGCCGGAGCGTGGGAACCGGAGGCAAGGTAAGAGCTCCAGAATTACATATTTACCGAGATAAAATTCTAAGAGTACGTTCAGGTGGAGCTGACTCAATGAAACTAGAGTTCATTTTTGAATAAAACCATAATACCTCCTACCTAAAATAGTAAAACGAAAATTTGCCATAAATATTGTGCATTAGCATTTAAGAGACTTGGGGAAATACGTAGTACACAAATATTCGAGATAACTAGATAGCTCTAAAGAAAAATCCTACAGCCAACGTACGACGTTACGTAAAGGAGATGAGTCACAAATCTTGCGCTCAACAGGTCACGGATAATGAAATACTCTGCCGCACCCCGGGAGCTCTTTCCATATTTACGTAACTGTTGTTCGAAGAAATAAGATAAGCGCGAGTCGACGTTTTCCGTTGAATTTCGGCACGGTTACTTAAAGTGTTGGAGTGTTTACTGAGAGGGTGAAGAGGCGGGACGCGCCGTGATGGGCTGTAATGCGCGAAATTCAAATCAGATATAACCGATCGAGGCGTCGCGTCGCGTCGGTAAGTGAACCTGCAACCTTATCCGGCACCCGGCATATTGCACACGTTTATAACGATACCATATTTTCAAATGTAACGCAAAATTTTCACCACGATGCCCTTTAAAATATTCGATAAAGCATATCGACAACAGAAAATACATTTCTGTTTATCAATGTTTATGACATGTTACAGACATTCCTGACAACACACTCTCTAATAGGCATAAATGCTATAAATAGCAATCGTTTTACGTCCAAAGACCTTCTAACATATTCACTTTAATATATCAACTACAAAGTAGACATTAAATGGAGCGAAAGAAATTGACCTGCACAAATATCGAATGTATACATTTATGAAGCTAAAGATATGGAAATAATACTGTGTCTCACCTTAGCGTTGAATTTTAAATTATAGCCCCACATACGCCGTCATAGAAATGTTAGTTAGATATTAAATATTAAGGGGTGGCATACACGGGCGGCGCCGCGTGCAACATTCATTGCGGCGCGGAAGCCTGTCAAACGCCCACGGCTATTTCTGGGAAATCGATTGCAGTCGATGGCAACGACGAGTTTGTTATGCGGAACCACCAAGACGTTTTACATGCCACGCTATATGGCTATCAATGACATATAAGTGCACACAGTTTACTTTAGAGAATTGTAATTTACATTTCATAGAAAATATTGTCAACAACTTCTAAAGTAAAATTATTTGATTTTAGAATCTACAGCGCAAAATTAAAAAGTAAAACTATGTAAAGTTTTAAAGAGTTCCGCTAGTTGCAGCGCAGAACGACAAACAACTTGGATAACTTCTAACATAATCCAATTTAATAGTAGAACAAACAAAATACCAATTAAATTGAAAGCAAAACGAGCAAAGTGTGTATTGGCAGATACTCAGCGGTATTAGCGGCGTTTGCAATTGTAAGCAAACACACGATTACCGACCACTCGCTGCTTAACTAATTCGTATCACGCTTAAGAGCCCACTCGAACATACGGGGAAAGAATATAACGATTGTGAACGTCCGACGACCGCAGTTTGTCCAATTGAAACGTATAATGAAATTTGTATATTAGCTCAGGAACGGGCAAACGAAAACCTTGTAAAAGTGTTTCCATGTACGAATTGAAACGCCTCGGAAAATTCCTCCGCGAAATTCAAATAAAATTGCAAACGATATATTGGCTCTGTGAGAGGCGCGTTACAGGCGTATGAGTGCAGTTTGCATTAAAGTAATTGTTGAGTGTGGGCCGTTTATGGTCGCGCTGTGTTCACGCAGTTTCAATTTGCAGAATTAGATGCTGTTATATGCGAAATGGCGATTTTTATTCATCAAACTGCACTGCTTTCCTAATTAAAAATCTACATGTCTTTTATACTTATACATTGAATATGGATGGAGATTTCTTTTCGATTTTCATCTCCGTTTTTAGTCTCGTTAAAGCAGCGATATAATACCACAACTAGTTAATGTCGCTTAAACAGAGTTAGTTATAACAAATGGATCTAAATCAGAAACTTGCTCATCAGACTAAAGGAAGATAAACCAAAACGTACAAGACAAATTCAGGTGATATTCAGAATTAATAACAGCACGCGAGAAAGTTTATGACACACGAAGTACATGTATAAGCTGTAGCAATTAGTTGTAATTAAGTAGGTTGGAGGTCGGGCGCCGCTTGCCTTGTCACACTACCGGGTAGATTAAGGTCTCCGACACGCGGTCTCCGGTCTCGGCGCTCATAACTTGTTTTGCATGAATCTGTACGCGACTTTCATATGACTCTCAGGAGGAGACTCAGCACCTCTAATGTAAATGAAATTGTGTGCAAGAAATAAAGCAGGGCTTCTCGGCCGCTATTTATCGCCGCTCGCGTCTCCTAACTCCCACGTAATGGGAATGTGGAGACGACGCGGAGCGCAGTAATGAACCGGCCTGCCTTAACGTATGGCCTTTATTGATGATACCCGCGCCCTCTACACACTTACTACTTTATTGTCACCCTACGCAGGCATAGTTTCAATTACGAGACGCTTCTTACGATACTTTACGGCGGCCGGAGTTGAACACATGCTTCGATGAAATCCTAGGCTTTCACGAGTCCCTTTGTTGGGTTTAATTACTATCCAAAGAGGTCTGGTGAATGGGTAATTAATCACGGAATAAGATGGATTATGAACTGGTTGATATTGAATATGAATGATTAATGTACTAATTTTGTCACTTCATCTCCATTAAATTAGTACTTACTAGTTCTTACTTTAATATCTTGATTGGAAACATTATTTTATGTGTATCAAATGAATCTCATCAAAACCAGAAATTATGGGTGTTTCATTATTGGAACATTTTGGTTAGATTAGTAATTATAACATGATTGCCGAGATTATTGGTGTGTATAGAGTGGGTGTGGGGTACGGGGGGGGGGATGCGGGTGTTGTGGAGCCCTTGGTATGGGCGGTGTGTACTCGACTCAAACACAAATTCTGTCGATCGTTAGCCGGTACCACGTGTGATTAATTAAATTTCTTTCACGCTTCGAATTTAAGTTCGAGTAGAAATCGTTAACAGCAGGAAAGGCCTGTTGAGCCGTAATTTACGTCTTTTCGTTCGACTTCAGCTACTTGCGTCATTTGAGAATTGCGTGCTGTGTGCCTTATAACCATTAAATTTATATACGTACATAGGAAATTAGGTAGTTGTTCAAATAGTGATTGCCGTCAGATTATGATCGGAACTTGTAAATTTTTACCTTAGAAAATATTAAGCTTTATTATTATTTTTTTATTTTACTCGTGTTATTAATGTAAAATTAATCTCTTATCCGTGTGGGATCGAAAACAGTGTTTGCGTTAATACCTTCCTACATTAATGTTTCAAGCATATAAATGATCATTTGTACTTTTGAAATGAAAATATTATTTCTGGATGAACCTTCCGTGCAGCTTATAAATCCTATAATCTAGTGGATATCAAAAGCTTAATATCTCTATCAAAACTTTCATAGTAGAATAAAAAAATGATATCGCTGCATAGTTTATAAGTTATAATACTCACTTCCCAAAACACCTAATTCGAACAAGTAAGTTAAATTAATTCAGGGGTTGCGCACCGTGGGCACAGAATGTCGTTAACAACAGTAGTGCATCTAGGACATGGACATGCTGTGGCATGTGTATTATTAATGACACGACACATGTGCCGGATGCCTCTCTGCATTGTATCTCAATTGGCGGTTCAAGTTTGTTCGGAAATTTTTGGGACAGAATAATTAAATTCTGTTTTAGATTATGAGAGAAGGGAAATTTTAACATAAAATGCGTTTCTGAACATAATAAAGGGTGTTCACATGCATGGATGTACGACAAAGTTTTTATAAACGGATTGTTCGCTCTTTGTTGTAATTAGCAATGAAGAAAATACCCCTTACTCGTCCACTCAATTGTTTTCTTTTACTTTTTTCCTGTTGGGAAAGGAGGGGGCTTTATCAGAAACTACTTTGGTAGAAAGAACAACAATTGTCTTATCACGAAGTGGTACAAGTTTACCAATCTTAATTTAATTGCTCATTTAAGCCACAAAAGTTTGAAAAAATGAGAAAAGCTAGCTAGCAACGGAGTCAACCATAATCCTAATTCTAAAGCTTTTCTTTAACAAAAACAATCAAAATTTTATCAAAGAAAAGTCAAGAACCGCAGACAATGGTAACGCAAGTAAAGAACAAAACGGATTTCAATCTTTTCTACTTACCCAAAAAAGACAAAGTGAAAACGTTCATTTCAAAATATCAATCCGGTACCTTATATTCAAGTTTCGGCATTCAAACGAAGTCCTTTTATACTTCAATCATTACATTCTTTCTGAATAAAAAAGTTAGAAAAGGACTAGACAAATTCCATCCAAATCTTGGGCCCACAACTTGCCAATTGCAAGTTTCAATGAAAAAGGACGGTCGCACGGACCGACTGATATATAGAAGGCGCAAAAATGGCCGCGGACGAATCGATAAAGCTTAGAAGAAGCGCGCTGGGTCCTGCTAAAACGGGAAGTTTATGGTAATCACGGCCGCGGAGGAGCTCGTGATTGATTGTTGTAGGCGACCTACTGCGGCCCGGGCACACCCACGCCACACTACTACACCACACGTGCTCGCCGTTTTGTTGTACAACTATAATTTTCGTTAGCGAACCTTTTTGCGAACGTGCCCGCCGAAACTATTTATTAATGGCCCCCGTGACTGTGTGCAATAGAAAAGCTTGCCCTTATCTGTCTATCTATCGGCGCGTCCGTTACGCGTGGGTGTGTGCCATTCTTTAATGCGGCAGTAACGACAAGGGTGCGACTTCCAGCCCTACGGCCTGTTAAGACGCTAAGAGAAATGGCGATTGAGGATCCCAAGATTTAAGTGGCAGTTTCAAATGTGCCTACTTTTAGTGTTATTTCCTAAACGGAAACCATTTGTTTGCCTCATGCACGATCGAGGAGAAAAATTTACGCAATACTCGAGTATTCCTCACAAGTGTTTATGCGAGGAGATTGCTCCGAGGGAAGTGCATTTGCACCATTATATTCGTTTGTATCGTTTTGTGGAATGATTCTGAAAATACGAAAAGATACTTTGAAAATATTAAAACATGTATCGTCGGAATTGGGAGTGCGTGCGCCTAAAAAAGAGAAGTTGTGTATGAATCATCGAGTCCTGCTGTCACGTTGTTTTGGGAAACCATTAGTTAAACGTCCAATAAAAAATAGTGGAGCTCGTGAAATAAAACCGAGCCGGGTGTGCGCACTAGTGCGGTTTACGTTACTACGCTCGCATATACGTGGAACTTGGCCAATCTAAACCAACTTGTAACTCGCCCGTAACGGCAACAGAGACCGCCCGCAACTCAAAAATAAATTCTCGCCCAAATATGACAGGAGATTCGGGAGCTCTTATTTTATAAATATAGCTGTTCTAAGTTGTAAGTGATATGTCTCATGGAACTTATGGTTTTACTTTTCTGTTCCATTCCACGGAGGTGTAGGCCGAACTTGTATAAAACTTTAGGACGAAAAGAAACTAAATATTTAACGGTATTCGTGACAGAAGGCAGTGCTATGATGAAACTTGCTAAATCGGGACATTTAGTCGAATATTTCTGGGGCCCAACTTGATGCGTACACCCTCATATATCGCAGGACTTTAACAGGTGCGAGCTCGTAAAGAAGCGCAGGTGTACGCGTCCCAGGGTCGGTTAAATCCGGCAAATAGAAATTGATGTTAGTAGGTGAAATCTAAACTACACTATATTTTAGCCATTTCGAGGCGCGTCGGTGCTTTGTTGTTAAAATTCATGGTAAACGGAAGCAATTAAGGGAGTAATATGTAAGAACGTAATGGAGTGACGGGAATTTGTAGCCAGCGTTTTAATGGACGTCCGTATTTATGTTTCAAAATGCTGCACCGCGAGCGCTCCTGTCTCCTCGTATTAATAATTATCACAATCATTTATAAAGCAATTATATGAATACAGTGTCTTATTAAAAACGTTATTAACTATTTAGTTAATGCCGACATTGTTGTAAATGTTTAAGTTTGTACGGTCTAAATTTATTTCGAAACGGAAAATTTTCAAATGAAATTGTTCCGAAAATACCAGTGTCTATTTTACAAGTTGGTAATCGGCCTCTTCATAGTACAATCGTATTTATAATCCAGGAGCAACTGTCTAATTTGTATGCTGATATTAAAAAACCGCTGACAATTTAAAACAAAATTACAATTTCAGCGTCGCCGTTTAAATCTGTGTCATTTACTCCTCGGTCATTAAACACAAAAACCGTCAAAGAAATAAAGATATTTTTTATTATTCAAAGTGAGCCACAGTATCACCCTATCACTCCGTGCGAGAAGGCGGAGCAGCTATTAGCTTAACGACCATTTTAATATAAGAGATGACATATTAAATTTACGAGGGCGAGCTTCCCGTAGCGTAAACGTTGACGCTGACGTGACGCCTCTGTCTTCTTTATTGCGTACGTAAATATAACTATCAGATGTGTTTATGATATGCTAAGGCGAATTTTTAATAGCCGGAATCGTTTACGAGTCACGTACACTGCATACTGTATAACCGATGATCGTTACTTTAACACTCCGCCGTCAAGTGAGCGTTAAACAAACCGTTGTCTTTACTTTGTGACTCAAACGTCACACGTCCCGCTTTGTTTACAAAAAACTGTGTAAAAAATGAGCCTAAACATTGATCATTTTCTCCGACACGCAACAAAAAAGGGACGAAATAATAAGCGATTAGTTTCCCGCTCCGTCGTATATACATTACGCGGATCGCAGGGAGGCAAGCTTGCTTCATGCACACCTCTCGTTTCGCACGGAAGCGAACCGTAATTACTCTAAAACACTACCCATTTGTTTGATGTCTTTGTTCGTTGTTTGCTCCACTTAGGGCGAGCATCACCCTTGTGATTCAGCCCGACACATGCCGTGAGTTTCGTACAGCCATTAGGTGCGAGACAATGGGGCAAGACACAAAAAACAAGCATTAATAATCAGGAATATGCATCGACAACGGGAAAGGGTGGTATCTGTTCCCCAGCCCTTTCAGCGGGGACGAGAGATAATGGCGGTTGAAACTTCAAGCGACAAAGACAATGGTAATGGCTCGAATAGGTACAGGCACCGTGGCGCCGATTTTTCGTACTTTTTCTGCGTACTCTGTTCTACGTCGAGTAAGTATGTAGGGTTCCATTGTTTCGGCGTGAAAGCAGGAGTGATTGAATTGTTTAATATCACTCGCTTTCAGACAAAATAATTATTAACGTGACGACGTCTCATTATAAGAGTTAACAAGCAGTAAGTTAAGGATCAAAATTTGTATCAACGTTAAAGATAAGAAATGTTAACTAAAGTTTATGTGAAGTGAAATGTGATATGGCTTGAAATTAAAACCATGAAAATGCAGTGTTGAGTAGCTTATGTACGCTTAATTATTCCTTAGTGCTGTCACAGGTTTCGTGGATGGCCATAGTAATTTGATTATGTCCCGAAATTTACATTAAAATAATAAAGTGGCATTAGAGAAAGACAATAGCTGTATTATGTGCGTGTTGTAGCCTGCTACAAGTTAATCGGGGGCAAGCTTTATGGGCGCACATGATTGTAATAGTCTTGTAAAGGGTGACTGGTAATGTATTACGACAAATGGACGGCGCTAAGCGGTATAGCGCAAGTCAAATAAAAACCAACATTTTTCTTTGAAAGATTTTCTCCTACATTTTTGTTTTATGTCCGAGAGAAGTTATAACTAACTGACTTCGTGATATTAGAAATAGAACGAATGACATTCAAAGTTAAAAGTTTGAATGCGCTTAACGTAATTTCAAAGCGAACAGATAGACAAACGGGTCGGACTAAAGTGCTAACTACCGTAATTAAGCCGGTAATCTATCTAGTGATAGCAAAGTTCATGGCTACATCTGGAATACACATGTCACAGTGCCTCCCCCCCGCTTGGTGGGGGGAAAATCTAAACACAGTAAAAGCCGGCTTTAGTAGCATTTTATTGGCTCCATTTGGAGCCCCGCCAGCTCTGTTCCTTCGCCTCTAATTGATATCTGACCAAAACGTTCACTTTACGTACGAAGATTTCTTGTAGACAAGTGTAATGTGTGTACTGTTTTATCTGTCAGCCAGTATTTAGTGGCAATAAGGCCGGTTTTAGTTGTCTTAAGTTGTTCACATTAAAATAAGTATATTATAAGGAATAAAACTATAAATTCTTCTCTTCGCTCTAATTTGCTATTTTCACCAATAGAACATTTTAGATCTTGTTATACAATAAAATATACACAATATATTAGAAATAGGGTTCACCAATCCATCAAGCTTTGTGATTAAGGCAAAGTTTCTCCAAGATAGTTTAATATGAAAATCTATGAGGAAACCTACGTTCTGCAGAAGGCTTAATCTAGAACTGTTTTATTATAACACGCTTTTATTAGCTTCTCAATCATTTATTTTTGGTGTGGAGACCCGATGAATGAATGAATTGTTGAGCTCCTTTTTGTTTGAGTTGAGCTGCATAATTACTGACAATAGCGAGCACTGACTGGACAAGTCCATTCAATCAGGGTGGTTCTTTCCTTAAAAGACCAATTTAGACACCTATCTACATGATCTACAAGACCATGACCAAGATAATGTCAAGACTTTTATAAGAGTTTGTATCGGCATTTCATCTCAAGTAGTCAGATGGAAGACAGGCACCTCATCTAGTTTTAAAAATACGATTGTCGTGTATACGTGTTTGTACAAACATCCCAATAGAAATAAAATCATTGTAGTTGTAATCAATCATGTAAGGCGCTTCACACCTTAACATGAAATGAGTGTAAATAATTAAAATCTCACTTTACAGCCCTTCTCCTTATGCATTATAAGTGCAAATGAATATCTAACTTCTGAAGGAAGTGAGAATGAATAAATAAAGAATGATAACTCACTTCGTGTGCGCAATGTAACAAGTAACTTATGTTCCAAACTTTAGCTCATTTGTCTAACACACAAAGTTTTAGGATAACATCTAATCGGTAAAGTAGGATTGGAAGGTTTTTGTACGAGAATAAAGTGCTATTATTATTTAGTTTGGCTTCCAGTGTTTGCTAAGGAATTCTGAATAGAATATTGTTAATATCAGATTAAAGACTGATGTAAGTCCCATGTAGGTTTATGTTCTGATGTTTCATAAGTTTATTCCTTAAAGTCATTTCCTTAAAGGTTTACGTGAAATGAAATATTTAGATTTTGATCAATCTTTAATTGTTGGTGTATTTCTATGCTATCAAGTTTCCTTTTCCTATGGTTACTGAAGTATTTCACGTACATTAAGAATGTATTGGTGTAAAAGGTAGTAATAAATAAATTAAAATCATTTTTACTCACCATTTTGTTGTTGATTTCGTGAAAATGTATTTCGCACACTTTATCTACTATGTCTTCACTTTGAAACGTGACGAAACCGAAACCTGAAACAAATAAACAATGATATTAGTACAAGTAAATGAAAAACAGTATTAACAATTCATAACAATATACGAGTAATCCACCTCTGTTTTAAGTCAAGTTTTTTTACGCGAACTTTTTAGAGTAATTTATTATTGTAATTTTGACTACTATTTAAAATCTTAGATTTTCGGGCTAAAGAGTTTTCGACTTTACCTTAGTTTCAAGCAATCAGAAACATAAAAGTCTCGGCTTTTGATATCGTTTTAATTAAAGGCAATTTGCGTCAAGTTAATTTCAAAAGGCGCGTCAATCAGTTTTCGACAACACCTATCAGAGTATTGTAGCGGTTCAGCTGGGGCAGGCACCGCGGCTTTGTGCTCGCCAATTTAATAAAACTTGCACCCCGCCGCGCCACCTGCTCACCGACGACAAACCAAACAATACCAACCCTCCCTTAAACGCGCCCAGACATTCACGTGGCTGCACAGACGACCAACTTTGCCTATGTGTTCCCGTCCGATTCAAAAGATCGTTCAAGTTCGCCCCCGCACGATTCATGAATTACAAATTGCAATTTTGAGTTTCGCATTCGAATCGCTTTCCGATATTTACACGATTCCATGCGACAACTTACGACCTAGCTTACAATCTGTCGCACAAATAAATCCCTCCAGTTCGAAACACGTCGCTCGGCGCGTCGTGTTTCCCGACTCGCAATCACCTGACGTAGACCAAGTTTCCGCTTAAAGTGGCAAACAAAACAAGGCGATGAGCAGGCGTGTTTCTGTCTGCTAACGATTAAGACACACACACGTGACGTATCCACCCACGACGACAAATAGCATTAGCGAGCCGCTCCGCAAACAGTCGGTGGCGCCGCGATTATGCTGACACGTACATGAACAACGGCCGTATCGCTACAACTTTCTCGTCCCGTGTCCACGTGTTGATATGGGCACGTGAGAGCGACATACATCTTCATGAGTCGGGATCAACGTCGTCAATCCCGAAAGTTATACAGAGCGGTTCAAAACTGAACTTGTCCGACAACAGCCGTCGGCGACGAAGTGCTAATCGATACCCTTGTAAATGTTACGGCCCAGCCGATACTTATAATCTGACAGTGCGGCTCTTTGTTCATATTTAGTTCATCACCTTTCACGACTTGGGCTGCCCTAAACAAACAGCACGACCCGGCCCCGAACTAGGGCGCACTTGGTATTTCACGCGCGGCCGGGTGGCTTTGCGTAGGAATCGAGGCAAAGATAGTAACACCCCGAAAAGGCAAATAGGGGTTCAATCGAGTTCCGTTAGATGACCGTATTTTCTTTATGCATTATAAGGTCGGTGCGGTATATCAAGTGAATCGTTTCTGCGTTATTGCTTTCCCAATAAAAACGATTGGAAACAATCCCCACTTACATAAAACATGGTGTCGGGAAAGCTAAAGGGAACATTTTAACGCATTATTTTGATGTTTGGATATTATAAGCGAGTCAGGGACCCTTGCAGGACAGATATTACGTAGTCGCATGCCGAGTGCTGCCGGCTGCCCTTATTTATGCGGGTCTGCAAACCGAATAAAGTAGGATTCAAGCAACATCGACGGCCGCCGAGTAAAGTTATCTGCGGGCGAGATGGCTGAGCAAATATGAAATCGGACCACACGATCAAACTAAATGAACTTCTTCTTAATGGATTAGCAACGTTAAAATCACCAATGTTTTGCTGCCATACACACAAACTGAGCAAATAAATACAATACCCGTAAAGTTTGTAGATGAAACGTTAAGAGAAAAGGGAGAAATAGCATTGTCACTGACCACGTAAAAAGTTTTGGGTTTCGTGTTGCCTTTGTGTGCTCCCTCTAGATAAATGGGGTATTTTCGTGAAATTCGTCCGCGTCACTTCTCGTAACAATGGCGAAGATAAATAATCTCTGCGTAAGAAAAGGATTCCGTAAACATAATTATTTGAACTCGCAATTGTAGCTGTGAAACGCTAATGAAACTTCTCCTGGGTCGCTTCAGGAATTAACTTTATTTTTCTCCGACTTCAATTACACTGGGTACCTTTACTTTTTAAGCTGAATACTTTAATTAAATCTGGCGGCTTATAGATGATCTGCGTCCCTCTGCACTGATTGGTCCAATACTTTGTTTGTTAAATTAAATTCACATCAGTTCCTTTAGCTCTACATAAACATTGTAAACACAATTTTCCAGCAAATTGTGACTTTTCATAGAAATGGGTAAATCTTGATATTTTTAACATAAAAGGACCGTCTGAATACAATTTATTGAAAAAGAAATATTGCTACAGTATTCCATTTTTGTATCAATATCTGTCCGATATCAATAGGCCTATTTCCCTACCCCTCCTCTCCTGTCAAGTACGTGAACATCTTCACTATAGCTATGTAAACGGCGGACGATTTTTATTAATTCTCATCGAGTTCGCACCTGCGATAGCGGCGCTCGTTATTTTAATATAAGAAGCGAGAGGTTGAGGCAAAGATTATGAATGTGTCTCCCGATATCGGATATCTCGACACATCTGTCGGGCGGCACGTGGAGCTGACAGTGGGCGTCCCGCCCCCGCTCAGGGCCCCCGTCCGCCTTACCGAATGCTCCCCCGCCCCCGAATCGGGGCCATAGGCAGTATAATCTGCCCCGCCACTGTATGAAACACCGGCCGGTGGCGTTTATGGCGCTATAATAACCGTATAAAACGCGACTTATTGTAGGCGTCGATAACGGACGTTATACAACCTTAGGCCTCCACTTTGTGCCACGCCGACGCTCCCGGCTCTACCGCATTTTTTCTATGTTACCTTCGCGCTCCCGAATGCTATACTTAATGGAATTTATTGCGAAATCTTACCCACTAATGTAATTCCCGCAGTATTCATTTGTCTAATTGAATATTACATTAGCACATACATTATGCACGAGGTATCTATTCCAAGGTATACACTAAATAAGAAGTCGGAAGTTCGCCTTCGATTTGTATTTTTGTTGGCACACTAATGCAGAATTTCCTCTCCAACATGCAGATTTTCTCAAGATGTTTTCCTTTACTGAAAATAAATATTTACCTGCGCTGCGAAAAATTCAATGGTGCAAAACGTGGGTAGAACGTGGCTCACGTACGAGATTAATTCTCTATCAATCCTATCAATAGGTACTTGAATTTTAGCAGGGATGGTAGTGTTGTCGTGGAAATGACGACTAGTAAATACTAGTCGTCATTTCCATGACAACAACTATGTACAAGTTAATAAACAGTATCTTGTTACAGAGAAAATGAGTCAACAGCATTGTAGCGTCAATTTTGCTTGTTTTTGTACAGAATAAAAGTAATGTAGTATGTCGGCGATAACTAGCAAGTTTTCATTAGCCGCGCGCTCAACAAGCTCTCAAATGATCAGCGAGTTGGCCGGTGGCACTCGACGTCACAACTTTTGTTATTGTTTCGCTTCATTATTGTAATACGAAATACGCGGCACAATAATTAAGAGATCCTCGTCTATCGCCCCTTCTGACGTCATAGTTGGGCCAAACTTTTATCAACGTACTCTCATCGTGACAGAATGTTTGCTACGTAAATAATTGCCGGATTGCTTCTGAGCTCAGCTAATAATAACAAGTTAATCGCAATAGTTATTATCGAGAAAAAGGCTACGTTATAAGGAACCGGATTGGCTCCGTCGAGCTCGAGTGCTGTTACACGATCAACGATTATTAGAAACCTATTAACTGAACATTTGTTTCCATGGTGGCAGCTTATCTAAGTACCTACTTACACACCAGCTAGCTACCTTCATATAAAATTATTCTTAGTTTATATTGACGTCTGAAAACAGTATAGTGACGGCCGTGACTCCCGCTTATTGGATATCGAACCAGTTCCAATCAATTTTTTCAGCTTTACGTTCAATTAATCACAGGAAAATATCGCGACGTGGCGGTCGGATGAGGTAAAAAATATATAACATACCTATAAAAAGTCTCGAGCACCTAATACGAATTTTATGTCTATAAATCACACTAAAGCTGAAACTGCAGAACGAAACGATTCTTTTCAAGTTATTTTCTTATCAACGTTACATTACAGGAGAGTAATACACTCCAGTTTGTACTAATGGATGATTGATCACACTTTCACACAAGTTCTTATTAGATATTTATTTCTGTTTCAAATACTGCGCGGTATGTGGGTAAGAACAACAGTCATACATTACCCTGCTATATGATAAAGTAATCTATCGAGGATTCAAATAGTTGATCGTAATAGCCGCTTCAAAATAATACGCAAGTCCCGTGCCAATACAAATAAATACGCTCCGGTTCTAATGCATTCGCTGCGAGGTGCAAAGTCTAAATGTAAACTTTCGGCAAGCTAAGAAAATGGGAAATAAAAGCTGGAAAGAATTGGCTCATCCTCATTTTCTCCATTGTTAAGTTGAATAGGACAAGAACTATCAACTTGCTAGACGCTCTGATTGTGTGGAGACACCTTTATTGTCTACGTTCAGGTAAGTAAAACAGGAACACTGTGCTCCTACGACGCTTTTTCCGTCAAGATGTTCAACTTTTAAAATCCCGAAGTTTGTCCAAGTTGTTTTATTGCTTCAGAAACGTTTTAAAGCTTTTGACACAAAAAGAATTTTCGGACTCGTCCCGTAGTATTTGGCGAAGAATTCGCAACATGATTTCTTATAGAAGCGTGCGCTGTACAGTGTTGTGACGTATCTGCTGCGTGGGCGGACTATCTAATATAACGGAAAATGTTCTCTTAACGTGTTTACTTGAGAATTTCTTTGAGAACTTATCAAAAGGGCGTGAAAGGAAATTATGCCATAAATCAAAAACGTCGAAAATTTTTTTTAGAGCGATCAGTAACAGGAGAGATATTTGGGCGAATGGCCGTTAGGCCGCAAGCGGCAGGACAATTTATCAAGGGCGACGGTACCCTTGTCCAATCGGTTGATAGCAATGCCATAAATATTTACTTTAATAAGATTCCGTCCTTTTTATTCGCGTGTGTTTTACGACACTGTTTGGCCCGTGATGTCAACCTGGTAGCAGCGTAAGCGCATTGTTTTTTATAGTGTCGGAATTTGTAGCGGAGTAAGTGAATATCCCTGACCCTGTCGTAATAGATTGTAAAGCTGTGGAATGTGCCAATCGACTGTATTACATTTGAGTGGATACCGAATGTTTTACAGTATACAATCACAGTTGCGAGGGCGAGACTACAATTTGTCGTTGTACTGTGTGTTGTTAAACATGGGACCAAATACTAATAGTCGTTAGTACTTGCAGAGCAGTTTCTGAAAGAGTTTGCCAAAAGTACTTATACTTTGCAAAACTAAATGGACGGCTACCACGGATTTAAATCACTATTATTTTTGCTAGAAGTCGTGAAAATCACAATTTATCTTCAGAATTGTTCATTGCATGTATGTTGTTTCATGCTGAACAGTAAAGAAATAAATCCAACGCTTGGCATTGGACGGAATTGAAACATCGTTGTACAACCTAAACAGGAGTTAGTGCAGATCGTAAATAAAGAAACAGCCAAGGTTATGAGGTTTCAGTATGTAAAACTACAATAACACCACCTATTTGAGTCACAAAAATATTGTAGGTACGGAAAATTGTAAAGTTGATCGTTCGTCGCACGGAATGAAGCAATAAGAATTTGATGAATTTAATACTAAACTATAACCCGAATTTGCGATTTATAGCACATAATAATGTAAATGGAACATTGTTGAAGGGAGACCAATTTTTCTATGAACGTCATAAACATTGTTTTACGATGGGTCGGGGAAGTCTAGGTAGAACAATTTACTAAGTAAGCTATTTATTACTACTACAATGCGGAGTTCCTGTCTCGTTCTTAGTATTTTATTAGTTTAAACAAGGCATTAATAATTATGTTGTGGTTGGTACTGACTCCGGCAGAAATAAAAGTGTGTCTTTTTAAATTTAAATAGTAATAAGAATAAAAAGAATTATTTGCTCAAACGTGTGAATACATATAGAATTAAAGTAATACATGCGTACAAGATCAAAAATAAGAGTGGTTCACGACATGTCTGCCATTTGTCATAACGCGCAAATATCTACGGTACAGACTCGAAACTATCAAATTCTCCCAGTCAACCTTGAACCTAATGCTTTAGCGATAAAGTTGAAAACCTATTAAAGAAATTTGACAGATTGTAGTAGCTCGATGTGCTGGCGACTATAAAATTATTATTATTATTGAATCAATGAATTTAAAAATGTACACCTACACATTAAATATTACTCACAGTTAAACAAATAAAAATAACAATAATGATGGTCAAAGACTATTTATAATTATTATTATGCTGGTTTTTGTTGATAATAAGCAAAATTATTGTCCCACATTGGGCCTATTGCTGTTCCACATTGGGTGCCACTTTGGACAACTTATCAAAACTTGGCAGTTATTTTTTGTGTCACCAATAACCTCAATAGTCTTATATTAGACTAGTTGAAAAAAATTAATATTAAAATCGGACTACTCTGTAAAAAGTTATGCGTGGTCATACGTTACAATCAGTGAGTGAACAAACAATCATCCCCTTTTTTCCAACCCTTTGGGTTAGATTTTTTGTCCAAATTTATATGGGACTACTTTTGGAGTTTACCCTTTCCAATAAAAAAAGAATTATCAAAATCGGACTACGCTGTAAAAAGTTATGCGTGGTCATACATAAAAAAAATATACGCGTTGACTTGAGAACCTTCTCCGTTTTTTTCGTCGGTTGAAAATACCACAATAATTATGCTTAATACTAAAAACAAACATTGATAACGCCCTAATTTTTTTTTAAATAATAAAGTGTAGAAGTGATAATGTTTCGAGAACAGAGCGGTACCACCATTATAGTGCGCTTATTTGCTTTTAACTCAAACGAGCTACGCGTAATTAGATTACAATGGCGAATTTTATTTGTATGTATTGTCACTTTACGTAAATGTACCGTCAGTTTCACTTGATCACATTAACATGAATTTAAAAGCTGAACTTCGTTTTCCAAACTGTTTTAAACTTTTTATTGTTCTCATGGATGTGTAGTTAAATTGTTTAAACTATTTTCATGAATGTTAAATGTAGTTACTACTTTTAAATGTAAGCACCATAGAGTGCAGTTTTTAGTTGTTCAAGTATTTCTGCAATATTTTTACAAAAAGAGAAAATGTGTTTTACAATAGCCTTATCATAACTTTCAGTTTAGGTGAGGACGAGTGAGGAGGCCTATATCCCGCAGTGTATGTCTTACGGATGAAATGATATGATGATGACGAACTTTCAGTTTAATAAAATTATCTGGTTTTGTCTTCGAAACAACTTCTAACCTTAACCAATCTAACAATAGATTATCCCGATCGATTATTTTTAATTTGGTAAGATTACATTGAAGGTACCCGAGGTAGTCCGGTATGATTGTTGCGGTCATTCGGCATCGCGACAAGATCGTCCCGTGAGCGCGTAATCCCTGGGGGCGTCGTGCCCGAGACGCGACGGACGGGATTTGCGGGATCATCGGACACAAGACGGGAATACCCTTGTTGTGGTTACAACACTACTCGATGTTCTACGCTATTGTTCAACGAACGATTCAGTTTAGTTACAGAAATATACTTGTATTATTAAAAACTATTCCGACTCTGTATTACTGGTTTAAACTTAAATATCACAATGGATGAAATGATACAATAACAACGGGAATCTTCACTCGTGCAAAGTTATAATATTCTATATTGGATTGCTCTTAGAAAAAAGTCCAATGTAAAAGTTATGACGGGGGCGGGTGCATGACTCTGATAATATCGTTTTAATTGCGAATAGGAGTGAATCGAGCGAGAAGGGTAGAGGCAACATTATGATGCGAGCGGCGCAGCCGGGACTCGCGCAGATTGAGAATGAAGAGGCCGCACGTACGCCACGGTTCACTTGTTAAGAAGACCGCAGCGAGAAAACCAAATATTTACAATTGCATCCGAAATACAGAACTTTGCACTCGAAAAAGAGCCATCTTAAAGTTGGTGAGAGAAGTTACGAGGGTTGTATTTCAAGCTGTCCCCGCTTGAGTTGTCGAGTGACCAGTCTCGCACCGGTCCGGGTTATTGCGGGACCGACCTTGTTTGCACAGCACTACAGAACTGTTCCGTGGTGATTTTGGCAATATTCCTTGTTCCACGTCAGGAGGCCGCTGCAACCGTGATACGATTGTTCCGCACTTTTTATTGTTATTATGTCATGAAATGAAACATTTTCTGTTTGTATTTCTGCAAAATTGTAAAATTCAGTATACGCAATCCAAATACAATTTATCCTGACGGTAGATTTAGTTTCCAACTACTGTATGCTAGGAAGTATTAACTTTGAAAGAAATTTTATAAAATAATAAAGCCAGAAACAGTATACGAATTGTATTGTCAACGGAGTCTGTAAATCTAGTAATAAAAGCGTCCACTCAACGTCGCAGTTCACGACATTTCTTCAAGTAGCGGCGGGCGAGGACGGAGTTGGGAAACCTTAATTTGTCTCTTTCCAACCAGAGACAAAGTGTATTTCGTAGCCTTGTCTATAGCTGGATCGCGGTGGTCCATGTCATCATGGACTTAGTCTAAACGATGCACTTTCTTGTTATCTCAATGCTGGATTATTGAGGTTTTTCCTTCGTGTAATAAATATATGAAACAGATGCGATGTCAATGATGAGCTTTCTTTGTAGCGAGACCTAATGATAGCGAATATATTCGTCGATAAAGTACATATCGTATCGTTAAGGTTTCTTTTTCTGTTGCTTTTTTATGTCAGTCGTTTATTAAATTATGTCTGGATGGCAGTCGTTAGGGCAGCACACCGACTTACCTACAAGGTGACCTGACTGTAACGTGCTCTATATTTATCAGCAATTTATGGCACATATCTATACGGTTGTTATAAAATCTGTTTTCAAGGTGAAAACAATACTTTTCAGTAAGGTAGGTCGAATACATTGTGAAAATTGCACGACGCTTGAAATAACACGGCACTCGTTCCCTTTTGAGGCATTACATTGGTTTAGGTCGTAGTTACAAAAAGTAAGTCAAACACTGAATGTTTTTAGCTTCGCGTTCCTACGTCCATCAGAAAAACGGAAAATCGTTCACCGTTATAAAGGGTTAAGTCGATTCTCAACACATCAACGCTTCATCCGGCGCTTTGTTCGCGATAAGGACTTGAACACACACAGAGCACCTGTTTCGAGTGGCGAGCAATAAGTGCTGAACGTATTTGCGTAGCGCGATTACGCGTCACTCCAGCCGAGCTAAAATTGAGCGTTGAGCTGAAGCATGTAATGATTTTAACGACTGTTCCGATTACACAATAAAAAAGTAACATTCTTTGTTTAAAAAACTATTGTACGAAAAGAAGATTTTTTTCTACAGCTGGCGGCCATTTCAGACCAATTGGATCACGGCGATATTACTATTTAAGTGTTATGCTAATTCCAAAAAAGTTCCAGTCCGATTCACGGTCTACTAAAAGCTCGTAAAGCTCATCTAATCAAAGCCGTTAAGGGGGCATCAGATTACAAATTTACAGGTAGGTCGGCCAATAAAGATGAACGTAAGAGAGAGTTAACTGCGCGAAGTAATCGCGGGCCGAAACGTTGTTTTACGAGTCCGACTTTGCATATCCCGACAGATGTTAGAACAATAAACCCGAAAGAGACGCCCGGGTATTGTGCCGAGTTGTTACTTGTTATTCCGTCGAAATCTATGTTTTAAAGGTTTAGAGACGTGTTCAACTAGAATTTTATGAAACAACTGCGCACCGGTAGGGTTACACTTTGATTTTTAATGTTCTCGGTGTGGCTCAGTTTGTGACTGGAAACTTTGTAATGTATATTTTATGGCAATCATCAACAATATTACGACTGAATTTATAAGTTACATCTACAAATACGAGCTGTATTAGACATTAATGAAATATGTAATTTTGGCATCCATTGCCAGCGAGAGTTTAAAATATGTCTTAACTATTTACTTGCAATGCAAAAAGGTACTATTTCAAATTAAGTAGTCTTTAAAAGCACTCAGTATAACCATTACAAAAGTACCTATAAATTATTTTTATAGCACAGAAGTTGTATATATTTTATTCGAATGGTGAAAATCTCATTCACTCCACGTCGAATAAAATCAAACATCTATCACATTTAAAATGGCCGCTGTTTCATTTAAAAATCGAATCCTCTTTCACATTTAAATTTGAAAAGTTATCGGTGAGCGTCCGACCTGCTCGGTAAAAGGGTATTACTTATGAATCAATAGTTAATGAGTATCAATGGGAGGCTTTTGAAACTCGCCAGCCTCTGTGTGCATTCTCGGCGCATCATTAATATTGAAAGTTACTCGCCCGTCCATTGTCTCTGGAGTGGCCGTCTCTTTGTATAATATGCGTCTACTTCTGTACGGAAGCGTACAACTCATTTCCTTTACACAAAAGTTTTACTTGCAAAAATATTGCATCGTCCCATTTTGTGAGGCGCGTCACCCGATTTTGTTGTTTTGTGCCACTTCCTATTTACATCGGAAAGTACCGAAATTAAGTATAATAAAGGATTTAATGAACGATAAAGATGTTTGTTAATATTAAGGGGTATCTGCACTTAAACGCCACGGCCCATAACGCGCTTTAGGTTTTGGTTACATTTAGGCTTTATGCGCAATATACATAATAATGAAAACGGCTGCGTAAGCACAGATAATAATCATATGTGCGGAGGCATAACCGAATTGCACAGTCGGCATATGCGATTGTGGTCGTGTGGATCCGTTCCATTCGCGTCGTTTCGCTCCAAACTAGTTCCAATCAAATGCGAGCACCGATCGTATGCGTTTCGCTGTTGTCGTAATGTTTATAAACTTAGGCCGGGATCTAGGAAACGGGAACCAATATAGACCGCTGGGGGCGGAAAGAGCATAATAGGCATCGGTAAAAATACTGTCTGAAAAAAATTCGACGGCTGCGAATAAATGAAGTTAGCCCCTTACTATTTTTCCCGTGAAACTATTTTAATTAAAGCCGCTCGAATGGAAGGAGTTTATAGAGGGACAAATCGGTCGGTGGCCGATAGATTGGGAATGTTCAATTTCGGGGGCGGCCTCTCGATGAAGCTTGGAGGCTGCCAGTAATTGTCGTGGTCATTAACATTTACGATAATGACAAGGATAGGATTGACGTGGCTGGTTATCGCAGCATCGGATATGGTTGAGACGTCGTATAATCCTCACTAGAGCACGTTACGCCACCGCCGCGAGATCTAGTTTCGAGACGGATGGTAATTCGCTATTTGGTTACACGCGGTTAATAATTGATCCCAAGTTTTGTTCGTCTAAGTTTACGCCGTGTTTGGCAGTAGTGCAGAGTGCGATGAATATAGTTTCAAGCATGTTTAATGATTGTGATATTGTCAAACTTGAAATAAGAAAATGAACAGTTTGAAATGATATGCACTTAAGGCATATATATAAGGTGTATCTATTCATACACGAAATATTTTAAGGGGTACACCTGTAGGTGGTAAAGAAGCTATAGAAGCAAAAAGAAATTTTTTATCTAAGCGTTTTTGAATTTTCGTAATTATTATAACTAGTGGTCGCCCAGAGGTCGAAACTCGACCATTATTCGTTAATATATACAAATATTAGTTTTCAGCACTATTTCTCCAAATAAACTTTAAATGTGCCAAATTTCATACACCGCCGTTCGCGCAATGTTCGTACAACGATGTGCAAAGTTTTTCTTCACGTATTAATACATTATATAGATTATTTCAAAGTATTACATAAGATTACAGTTTTGATAGGTGACATAACAGCATTTACTTCATGTTGTCATATTTATAGTTATACTTGACATATTCAGCAAGACTATAGACCCAAAATATTAAAGACAGATGTTCTCGATTGGACCACAGATTTATAATCCATAATTATATTTGACATTCAGTAAGGCTATAGACAAATAATACCAAAAACAAATATATATTCGATTTGTGCATGTGTGTATTAAATACACGGTAGTGAATAGTAGTGTGTGTAACGTGTTATTTATTGAAAATAATGTATTTTTATGCATAATTAAAAAAAAAATTGCATTCATCACTTCTTCTCTGTATAAACTATAAGTGTGCGAAATTTCATACTCCTCCGTCCGCCCAATTTTCGTAAAAAGGGATCCAAAGTTTTCGCTTCACGTATTAATATATAGATTTTAAAACTACTTGAGACGTTTTGCATAAAACATTTACTTCAAATTCTATGAATGGCCCACCTGACGCTGCGAGGGCGATGACCAGACGGCACGAGCATGGCCGCGGTGTCTCGGGCCGTAAAAAATAAGAAGGAGCCAGTATTTCTAATGTGCGTCAAATAATTTATAAATATTAAATAAAAAAAAAAACCCTTAGAATTTTTTTTTCGTTGCTGTACCTTCTTTACCACCTACAGGTGTACCTCTTAAATTATTTCGTGTATGAATAGATACACCTTATATATGCATGTTCCTAATATTTATTCATTCCGTGTAGTGCCTAACGTAAAGAATAGCACCATCCCATTTCTTCCTGGGTGTCGTAAGAGGCGACTGAAGAACTTACTAGAGAATGGGCAGCGGCGTTTTTTACCACCATACTACGATTGCCAACCTGCCTGCCAAGCGTGGCGATTATGGCAAACCCCTCGAAGTAGAGGGAAGTCTATATCTAGCAGTAGACATCTTTCGGCTGAAATGATGGTAAATATTTATTCAACCCAATAAACATATTGTAACCTACTTAAATGATCTAAAACATGGTTGTAACGTATCAAAATGTGAAAATAATTCACGTAACAATTGTACATTTGTTCACGAAAGTAGGTACCTACTCCCAGCACGGGAAACATGTTTAGACGAGGGCATAATGGGATTAAATTTTCAGACAGATGTGTAACAAAATTGAAGGATACATTATGTCATGTCTCATTATTTTAGGTCAAGATTTACGCAGAAATTGTTGGATGTTTTTATTTTAGAAATTTTGAGTAAGATTCGGTTTAGATTCTTGACGGTTTGAAGAGCCGTTGAGCTGATTTGATCGTCAATAATCTTTGAAGATGAGATACAACAAAAGTTTGAGATTTAAATATATAATTGAATGTGTTACCTGACTTCGTAAAGCAGTCATGTGTTTATTCAATATTATAAGGCCAAACAATCGATGACAGAATACTGAATCTCCAATTAGTAGTTGCTTGTACATAATATTTCTCAACTATGTGATACTTTTCAATAATAAGAGACACAATTACACTTGGTAAAGTATCTGCATGAAACCCTAACCCATCTTCAACCATCTCAAAACTCAGGTATCCAACTTAGGGTACCAAAAAATCCTAACAAACCTTTCCTGCCCTCGACACAATGCCGTACACTATAACTTCAATCCACTTACTCACACACTGTCACGCTGGCATTATAATGTGCCTGTTTCGAGTCACGGGCGAGTCATTAAGGCTTTGGGGATGCTCTCGTCTCGAAGAAGCCATCTGCATGATTTGCGCATATTAATAACGCTGAGCTTGCATGTAAGAGCATATATCCATACATGCTAAAACGACGAACGTATTATAAGTTGGCGATGAGCGTTTCGGTTTAATTTAGACAGGGTTCTGCCGTTTTCATTCCGAAGATTTGCATGTAACAGGTTGGGTTTTACGCTGAAGGTATTGAAATCTACATTTAAATTTGTTTACGGATAGTGTTTTGTTTTCGTTTCAATTAATTTCAACGACAGTTCTGGCTTAGTAATTAATTTCATGAAACTAAATCTAGATCTAATAGATGTCTAAACACACATTGTTGTCTAAGACAATATTATGTTTCACACATAGCCAGAATGTTGATGTTTCCAACAATATTACTAAGATTAGCATAATGTCGGCGAAACTATGTTTCACTACGTATTTACGCCTTAACAGGTGTAAATAAGGTCAAATAAGTCATTCTGACGTAGCCTTGAAGAGGTGAAAACGTAGGAAAAGTAACGAAACACTTGCGCACGAAAACAATGAAATACGTCCTCCAAGTAAAAGAAGATTTCAGTCGAATTTTAGTACGTAAGTCTAACATGCGCTTATAACACGTGAAATATATAAATCCAAGAACACGCATAGAGTTTTGTATAGAGGTGTCTTTTTTTAAAGAAGTGTATAATCTTTGTATTCAAAAAACTTTTACAAAACCTTTATGCTAAGACGTGGCGTGTATGCACTTCGGCAAAGACGTAGCCTCGCGATGAGTAGGTACACTATGTAAACACACCTTTAAATGAGATATTAGGCTATGGTTACACACACAGCGTCCCGCGGAATGCTTTTAAAACAACCTTGTATCAAAAAAATGCGGTTTCATAAAACTGCTAGAGGCAAGTAATTCATTTCTTTTCACCGCATAATAAAATCTTAATTAGATTTCCAAATAACAAACTGCGTTAAGCTAAAATTAATGAGTGCTAATTAAACTAAAAACAAACCAGAGTAAAATAATAACGAACTCGCATAATGTCTTGCTCTAATGACTTTAATTTATTTCATGTAATATTGTGTGATAAATAGCAACTAGACTATGTTTTTTAATCAAGATAAAGCTTAGTTCACCTATATTTTAGTGATAGTGAAAATGTTAAAGCGCTATTTTAATTTTATGTATCAGATTCATTTTTTGAGGTTAGGTATTTAGAGTAATTAGGCACAACAATTCGTTCAAGACGCTAAATTGAATGTAAATAGCAGGTTTTCCTTAGTAAAATGTAGGCACATATTCATCATCATCTGCCTAGCCCCAAATATGTTGGGGTCAGCTTACTGTCTGAATAACAGCATTTTACATGGAGCGATTAGCTATCTGACTTCCACAACCCAGTTACTGGGTAATATGATACTCCTTGGTAATATTGGTTGTCCGTCTTTCAGGCACGTTATATGATGTTTAATTCAGGTTTCCGCTGTCGCTTCCGCCTAAGTACTAACCTGTCCCTAGTCTAACCACTCAACTCTCTGCGGCACGCCACACCCCCATAATGATGCATCTCGGGAGATACAGCATAAGGCTTTACAGATTTTAACTACGCCACAATATTTATTTTCCTTTTTACGCGTGGTCACGCACACATTTCTTGTTTTTTCTTCAAGCCTTTTTATTTATAAGTCTTAGGGGAGGGCTCGTAGAAAAAACGCTTTGTAAAAATAACAGAGAATTCACCTCTCTATTTTATATAGCCAGATATTTCGAGAGGTTTTGTTTCTGAGTTTGACGCAGACTGACGCCTAGATCAAGAAAAATGGAAAGATAATACTGTAGGTATATTTAGGTACTAAGAGATTGGAGTATTTTCTGTAGTGGAATATTTGTTGTGTTCTTGTGTTTGATATTTACTCGTCGCCATTTTACAGGAAAACAGGTAATCGTAGAGTGATATTAAAAAGGGTATGTTTTGTGTTGTTTAAATGAAAGGGGCTTACTGTTGACGTTTGGTACTGAATATGCTATTCTTTTCAGCTTAAAAAGCCAAGACATCCGTTTCAAACATTTTAAGTACCGTCTTCTTTGTAAATACATACACCGAGCGCCGCGTTCCAATGCGGACGTGTTTGCATATTCTGTGTATTGATTAGCGCGGCGCAAGCTGTCGCTCGTAATTTTCTCGCCATGAGTAGTGAACTAGTGGCGAATGAGCTGCTGGCGTTCCTGCAGCAGAAGCTGGATGTGATGGACGAGGTGTCCGCTGTCCAAATCTGCGCAACGAACTTCAGCGAGGAGGACATAGCTGCTGCCAAGCTGTTGTTGTTCAATGTGCTGAACAAGCGCGACCAGATGGTGTCCCGCCGGCGTGACGGGACTAAGAGAAGCCTGCACGACATCATCACGCTGTTCAAGGAGACCGACCCGGACGACGTGCCAACGTTTGTGGCGAAGGAGCTGCACAAGCTTCCTCCTGTCACTTTTGACCACGTCGATGTTACAAGCCTTCTGAAGGATATTGTCTTTCTGAAGGCCCGCCTCGCGGATGTTACAGCGAAGCTAGATGCATCCCAAAACACCGTCGCCGATTTGCGCAAAGAATTTACCGAGTTGCGCAATAGTGTGGCGGTATCTAGGTCATCAGTCGATGTGTCTAACTTAAACATGTGTCGCGGAGCCGGCGGCGATGTATCGCCGTCAAATTCCGCGTCAGCAGTTTCGTCGCCAGCGCATCCGTCGTTTGCTGAGCTTGCAAAACGCCCTGCTCACGTGCCTCGCAGCCCCGCGCCCGTCAGCACCGCTCCTCTACGCAGCGCTGTCCGAACTCCTCGCCACGTCTCGCTGCCAGTGTCTGCAGCTCTGACGAAACCCTGCGTCACTGCGAGTGTCCCAGGCGATCCAACTATGAAACGTAAGCCTGATGAAGAGGGTTTCGTGACGGTGCAAAGGAGGAAGCACCATTCGCGAACCAACAAGAATCGCTGCGGGAAAGCTACTGCAAAGTCCAATGTCAGCTTGCGCGCTGCTAAGCCGAACACTCCCGTGTACATTTCCCGCCTACACTACACCACTAAGGCGGAAGACATTGTGGAGTACGTACGCCAGAAGACGAAGTACATGCCGAGGGTACAGTTACTGGAGTCACACCGCAACGTCAACTTCAAGGCGTTTGTGGTACGTGTACCAAATTGCTATCTGCCCGTCGTCATGGACGAAGACTTTTGGCCACAGGACGTGGTGTTCCGTCGCTTCCGCGGACAAGTGCCACAGGACAGCTCACGGACAAGCTAACTTAATAGTGAAGTGCTACTAACATAGTTTATAGTACTATTATTAACACATGTTTTTGTATAATACTTATGTATGTTAGTTTGTAAGGTATTTGTCTATGGGTCTTTGTTACCTGAAAATAAATGTTTTATTATTATTATAAAGCTATGAACTAAAAAGTAATACCTCAGTTTGCTTTGACTTTCGCGTCGACATTGCACTTACCTAATTAGCAGTGCAATACTTAAACAAAACTTTGCTTGACTAATGAAACACAGTATTTTTCTGTCCATACTCTAAGTTATATTACTTCTTGTCAGACGACTTGAGATATTCTTGTTGTGAAAGTAAAGTAATTAAATGCTAAGATTTTTATTAAACCTTTTCATTCTGTGTGTTAATGAATAGAAGTGACAGGACATAAACATCGGAGTAATCCTATAAATAATAAGGTTTTTCATAACATTTTTGTGAATGTAACTTTTTGCCAAGCTTTTAATACAGTGTCTAAAACACTTCACATATTTGCATACCCCGAAATTTGCATTTTAAACTCCAACGACGATATTAAAGTAACTATATCTCTGCAAGTTACTTAACGGTACAACAATGTAGTCATATTGTTCATATCATTAATTTTTGCGGTTCAGGCGCGGGTCCGATTCCCTCCTTGCTGGGGAGGAGTGACGTTGCATTCCCTCGGTGCTCGATGGTCGCTTCTAATGAAGTCTCGTGCGGCCACAAAGCCTCCTCCCTCCCTGTCACTCCTCTTATCGCTCTTAAGAATGCACCCTCTAAAATGTGTGACGTCAATGTGGCGGCGTTTTTATCGCATCTATTAAGAGTTAGATAAATTGATGCTTCGTAAAACTTTTCAAATAAATTTACGATTAAAAGTAGTTTTCCGGGACTAAGACTGCCTTGTTAATACCACGTGGTTGTGCCAACAATTTTATAAGAGATAGATAATGTAAAGTAATTTTCGCTCCACTACATAAAAATTTAAATTCTTATTTGCGAGGGGTACGAAAATTATTTATTATTACTACATTTTACCTTGCAATATTCGTGCATCAAAAACCTTTACACCGAGTTTTATCGAGTGATGTAACGCTCAAAGAAAACACTGTAGTGTTAAAATAAAAATATCAAGCGAAACATCCGTTTTCGCCCGTATTTTCTTTTTGAATTATATCTCTGGTAGCAACGTAACATTTTAAATTTTTATTTTAAGCACGAATATATATCAAAAGATAGAACATGACCGCTCGAATGGTACGCAGATGCGACGAGTCCAACTGATCCCGCCCGGGGGAGTGAGAAACAAACATCGTAAAAACTTGTGAATATTGCCAACAATTCGCAAAACTTCTAGGTAAGTGAGCATTTTTCTCGTTTGTAACATTTTTGCGTAGTTCGTGGAATCGGGCGTCTGCCTGAAGATCCCTACGTGAATAACTAATGAAAGAAAAATGAACCGCTCAGCGAGCCCACAAGCGAATTACAAGACCTCTCAATAGCTGAGACGATCAAGTATTTTATTTTGCATATTACAGCTTCATAAAGTTTTATTGAGATATTTTGCAAAACCTTCGTTATCTTGTAGTATTTGGTTATTGAAAAACGGAAGATTAAAGGCTTGGTTATGGCGTCGTTTCCTGAAGATTAGTTAAAAAAGTGGGAGGGGTGGCTGAAACTCTCCTTTCTTATCACAAGATAAATAACCGATTAGTCTTTGATGTGTGCAAAATGAGGTAAAACACTGCTTAACAGTTCTTTTAATCCAGTTAGAACTAATTTTAGTCATCATCATCTGCCTAACGTTTTTCCAACTATGTTGGAGTTGGCTTCCAGTCTAATGATGATACAACTGAAAACCAAAATTTTGTATAGAAAGACTGCCTATCCGAACTACACAGACCAATTACTGGATAATATGATACCCCTTGGTAAGACTAGTTGTCAGACTTTCGGGCTTCTGACGACCCGTAACGACTGTCAAAGATCCAGGAATGCAAGTCCGATCCAACGGCCGAACATGTTATCCGAGGCAAGCGACCTGTGCGGCGGTTATTACTGAGCCACAAGCCTGTAGAACTTCTTTCAGTATTCAAGTACTAATTATTTCTTCTACATTTCCTCATCCCTTACCAGGTGTTCGGCTATAACCTACAAACAAATGGTCTGCTCATTAGCAAGCTGACGACCAGTCTATCTTCGAAATGGCAAGTTTTTGGGTTTACTGCCACCCTTTCGACCTTTTTAACCCTTCGGGAAAACTAATATAACATGAAATCATTAGGACAGAATGTGTATAAAGAAGTAAGTATTTACATGAAAACTTCAACCTCTTTTCGATATGAACTTGATGGCATTTTGTAGATGAAGTCTCTTGCCAAGAAGTTTTGTATTTGTTACTGAGTCGAAAGCCTTGGAATGGACGCTAAAATGTTTATCTATACGATAAATATTCTGTATCAGAGAGTGTTTACGATTTCCAAGTTAGTACTTATTTGACAATGCATTGGATACAAAGTCGGGTTGCAATTTGTAAGTGTTTTGTTTTAAAAGATTGAACTAAAAGTTTTGAACGTTATATATTTATTTTTCCATAAAACGTGGAAGAAAGAAGTTAGCCTTTATATAATGTGTACTAAAACTGTTTTAATTTCTTTAGATTGTTTTTGATTATTATTTTTATACTGATTTTATTTAATACATTGTAAATTAGTTTTTGCCAGCGGTTTCACCCACGTTTTATACATATAAAACTTCCTTTGAATCTGTCTATTGACGAAAACAGCATCAAAATCCATTGCTTAATTTAGAAGATCTAAGCGTAAAGAAAAAGAAGAAAATAAGCAAATATTAACACTTCAACCTCCACTAAATAATAACCAACAGGGAAATCGACTGACTTTTAAATGACGGCTTTTCGCTATAGCATGCTATCATAGTTTCATTATTTACTACTAAATGCCTATTAAACCGTCAATGGCACCTCACTGGCACTGTGGAAACTAAACCATCTGCGATATACCGACGATGCATATAATCTAATACAATTTTCATTATTATAGAGCGCTATAACATGTTTGTTTCTTAAAACTTTGACACTTACATGTGGGAAAGTGCATGTGTTCCTGTATTATGTCGAGCAAGTTTGTTGAAAAGGTTTTAATTTATTCCAATTCTTTTGAAAGTGAGGACTAGGGGTGAGTCGGAGTAGTAAGTAATCGATTAGGATTGTCAAAGAGAAAAATGTAGGGAACTGGAATAAAATTTGGCAGTTTTCAATACTGGTTGTACGTATTAATTTATTTAAAAATGTTAGAATTTGGTTATACGAATAAATATCAGTGCAGTACAAAATTAACTAGTTTCTTTGAAACGATTTTTTTTTTAAGTTTCCTCGTCTATCAGGCTAGATTTCCTGTCATCCTAAAAAACGCACTCATAACCACAATTAATCAATCCTTGACAAACTCCCTAGTTCTTCATAAAGCAAGAATATATTTACTGTAGGTCGTCAGCAAATCTTCAGTCGTGTCTTACAAATTGTCGTCGTGCCGCGGGCTACGCGGTGTTATGAAAACTCCGGGCCAGGTAGAGCGAAGCCAACAATTTGTACACCGCTTACCCTATATAAACATCTTCATCTGTGTTATAGATACCGCTGTGTTTTATGTTGCCCTGGTAAGTTTCGAGTTCGTTAGGCTTGGCTGCGGTTTTTTTTTGTGGCTTTTCTTTTGTTTTTTTCTGTAAGTGAGTGGCTTAACATGTGTTTAGGGAAGTATTTGACTGCTTTTTCTCTTGTAAGTACGTTGTCGGTGAACAAGATTTTCTTATTTTATTACTGATTGAAATAATTAAGATATAATTCTTATAACCTCATTTAAAAATCGTAATAAACTGCTATTTATTATTAACTAGCTTCTGCCCGCGACTTCGTCCGCGTCAAATTTTTGCTCCCCTGACCCTTCCCGTCGCATCGATTTGCCTGCTAGTTTTCGTCCATTTTTCGTTGCTGCTCGCACCTTTTGAGTTATAGTGAGTCAACCTTGAAAGATAGACATATGCTCTCGCGGACTTTTTTTTTTAACTTTTTATAAGATACAATTCCGTCATACATGATTTTTGCGTCACTTTAACCGTTTACGCAGCGCACGCAACGGAAACTCTCAAAAGGAATAAATTTTCCCCGTTTTTGCAACATGTTTCATTACTGCTCCACTCCTCTTAGTTGTAGCATGATGTTATATAGCTTATAGCCTCCCTCGATAAATAGGCTACCCAACATAAAAATATTTTTTAAATTCGGACCAGTAGTTCCTGAGATTAGCGCGTTCAATCAAACAAACAAACTCTTCAGCTTTATAATATTAGTATAGATTGAAATAATTAAGATATAATTCTTATAACCTCATTTAAATATCGTAATGAACTGCTATTTATTATTAATTAAGTGGAAAACTTACTAAACAAACAGAATATAAAACATACTAGTTTTAACAAAACAAACACAACAACGACGTATTAAAAATACAACGCTATTGACTCAACTCTAATTCACACTAAACACTAATTTCTAACTAGGTGTGAGTACTCAGTAAATATGTGCGCAACACGTTACTCAAATAGCACAATACCATTTTCAATAACACTTAAAACAATGATAATTATATTTGTCACAAGCCACGTGGCTTTAAATACCGTCTTAATGATTGCCATCGTCGAAACAATTAAGTTAATGGCTCTCAAACTGCGTCTCCACTCAATATTTATGTACGTTCATTGGCGAATCCGTGTATATAAGTAAACAATTATTTTCCCTAATTGTTAGACCGGGGTACTGGGTCCTATTACACCACTAATGAACATAAAATGTAATAGATATTTTCTGACCTCCCATAATAATACACAAATCGTTAACGTTTCAAACGAAGGTTTGTTAAACATCTTAATTATTTGAAACTAGCTTCTTCTCCCGACTTCGTTTGCGTAAATTTTTGGTCCTCGACCCGTCGCGTCGTATCCCATCGCCCGTCCGTGCGTATGACTTTGTTAACACTTAGCGTTCTTTTGGACATTTTTTCATTTTGCTCGGGTCCTAAGGGAAGTAGCGTGGTGTTAAATAGCTTATAACCTTTTTTTGTGTGTGTGGGAAAACATCAAATGACGTCTCCCGCTCTAGGCGGAGCAGAAGGGCGTGTCAGACTTTTACTGCCTAAAACCCACTCGTGTTCCTTTAGTTGCCCATATGCCAGAACTATGGTACCTTTTTCGAACTAATCAGCTTATAACCTTCCTCAAGAGTTGGGCTATCAAATGCACAAAGGATTCCCAAATCCGACTGGTACTTCCAGAGATTACTTCCTACAAAAAAACTTTATCTCTTTATAATTGTGTAGATGTAGACGTTCAGAAGTGCTTTTTATGTGTCTATTTGTAATAAATTATTTATGTAATTTGATGAAAATTATACTTAAATCTTTACGTATTAAGGATATTATTTACTCATAAATATGACAACACGATTAAGAGTTCCAATAAAATAATGAGGAAAATGGCTATGTAATTGGAAAATACGATATCCGGTTGTTAATAACGCAATAAGTAACAAATCAGTTCTAATTGTGTTTTCCTTTTATTGATCATGGCCACTGAGGGTACTAACGACTAAGGAAACACTGGTTGCCTAGCAACAGGCTGGTGTGATGTTGACAAGTTATGAAATTTCTCCGAATTTCGCGTTGTTCAACAATATTTTAAAGGTCTTCTTAAACCTGGCTGTTAACCTTTAAACTACTACCAAGTTAAGCTACTTTGCTTACATAGTATGCCCCTTATAATCTTTTCTGTGCTTATTTTAAAACAACTCTATTTTGATTGAATCTATATCCAGACGTATTTCGGTAATTATCGTGCCTGTACAAGTTCACCTTTCATAATGAAGTCAGAGAAATTAATTGTTATGAAAATGAACTTTGTATTCAAATAACAACTGTAATTCTTTGACAGACGAATGAAATTGCTATAACATGGAATGTTGAAGTAGGGTATCAATCTGGCTAAACAACGTAGGTACAAAATCCAACATATTTTTCTCTATCCCCATTTATTTAAGTAACCGCACACAAAATCTATGGACATGTAAGCTGTCTTCGCAGGCCCATTCCGGCTAAAGATAAGCCGAACAATAAAAGTAAAATCAGCGTTTGCGTGCTACTGTCTCATACATGACCCTGAGCGACCTACTCGCCCCCATTCCGTTACGCCGCAATGATACCATCTACGATACGCCGTTAGTGATTTGTTGAAACCTTAATTACAGTTCGTTCGTAGATTAATAATGTTACACGGGATATTTTTATCTTTGATCTAGATATTTGTAAGGGTAGGGTCTGTTATGAGCGCATAGCACGCCGATAATTGCCACTGGTCTGTGGAAAGCGGATGTTAGATAAAATATGTTCACGCACACGATACCGCGAACATCGCTGTTCCGGCGTTTACGCGCAAACGGCCTTAAATATGTCGGGTATAATGCTGCTATATCTTATATGCACCCAACTCTTATGGTGTCCCAGTTTAGCTTGGATTTTTTTTCATGAAGTTTATCTACCTACCTAGTTTGAAATTTCGTCATGTTGTTGTTTCTTCGGATTAATAGTCAATTCGAACGAATTTACTCGTTCGAATCGTCACTTTTGAATACTATCATATTTAAGCAATTGGCACATATTGTACTTTATTTATGTAACAAACTTAATGTATTTCTTCCTTAACTTTTCGTTGTTTAGTCTTAATATTTTTACGTTTTAATCGACTTATAAGCCATTTTGATCGTAGCTAAGCTTTTTTTTTGATAGACTGTTGAAGAATCTTGTTATAAGATACATTTGCGTAAGTGCCTATAAATGGTGCCCTGAATTTTTGTCGTCAAATGTCAAACAAACACATCGAAACTTCGCCTCGATATTTCGCCAAACTTCTCGTATGGTCTGTTCGCCTGTTCACTTAAATGTGTAATCTAATTAAGTCGCAAGTTGTTAGTTGAACAATTTTCAAGAATATGTATGTACGTAAGCGTTTCTGTCTTTGTTGGTATGTGTACCCTTGTTTACTCATAGAAAATCACTGAACCAATGTTGATGTCTTTTCCACATGAAGTAATTATTTTATGCCGGTAAAATGGAGAGCAATCATTGCACGGGTTGTTTTGTGTTTGGATGTTATTTGATGTTGAGTATGTTCATGACGAGAAACGAACGAACTAAGGCTTATTATCTCTCATTATTCGCCAGTAAAGATCGTTCGTCTTATTACTTTTAATTTGGGAAGTATGAGTTTTTACTTATTGTGAAAGTTTGGAGTATTAAAACGCAACGCAAACTCTTAAGTGCTTTTAAGTTACTTTTTACAACATACCTTTTTTGGTCATATTCACCGTTAAAAACCACACAACACTTACAAGCACTTTGTCAAAAAGTATCTCATTCAAGTATAGAAAATGAAATCGTTCATATTAAATACCATTTCTGTTCTAACAGTGTAAATCTAAAGATATCGAAATCCCATTATCGCCTCTCTAAGTTCACACTCCATTAACAGTTACAAAGTAAGTTAAAAATGACTGCGGGAAGCTCTCATCAAAGATGCACTGCCACTATATCTTCAAGATTCCATTTGAACTTTCATGAATGAATAAGAAAGTGGGTGGTGTTTACTTCGCAGGCGATAACTATGCTTTTAAGTGCCAGTAGTAGAATTGCTAAAAAGTTTGGTAGGAGTTACGTGAATAGTTCTAATCTTGGAGTCGAGTCACACGCGAGTTGGTGGCTAACGTAAACAGGACGTTTCGGCTGCACTCCACAAAGTTCCACGATTACGAACCGTCTTTAGACTAGACTCAACTTTTCCGCCTAATACTAACATTGTGGATTCAAAAAAGGTATTCCTTCCTTTCTTAACCGACAGTTTATGGTAATGCTCCATAGCTTTGTTTAAAACTGCGCGGTACTTGTTGGTTACTACCTCCGTGGTTTCAGGTGCAACACAATACCAAGTTTCTGAATCTTTGTTTGGTTAACTGATAATGTTTTTAAAGTTTTATAATGGCTTGTTAGTACTTTCTTTGTTTCAGTTTCTACGCAATGTTGCTGTTTTCTTTTCATTTAATTACAAATTACATTTTTAGTACAATCTTTAATGAACGTAAAATTATTGCTAATCGCCAATGTTTACTACTATGACTGTTGTAAGCTTAAAACTGAATCTCCTGAAATATTAAATTCTCTGCAGTTTATGCCAAAATGTACGTACATTCTCTAAGAATTTCAAACTAAAATACTTATCAAAATAACATTAATTTGTACCGAAAATCAAGTGTTAAGGAGAAGTGTGAAAGCAATATGGGGCAGCGGCAGATAGGTACCGGCCGTCGCCGGCGGGTTCCGGCGCTTATCACGGCGATAACACCGCACAGCGCCGTACGACCGGCGGCGGCGTATGTACGGTTTTAACCCACTTATGTGTTTGTTTATACCAGGATGTAGGTAAGAATGTTTGTGTTACAAGTACTGTTTTTATTTCAATTTGCTGGTAGGCTGTTTGCTCGTTTAGTGAAAATTATATTTTATTAAACCGGAAGCTTAAAAATTGTTTTGTTTTATTTTTAGATTTAACTCTTCATCTGTGTTTTATATCAATTGTCTAAATGCTGGTTTATTAATTTAAATCATGCAACAATTTAGGATAAAGTTATGAATTGTTAAATTGATTTTTATGTTCTAAATTCTTGGGTTTTCTATTTTTAAATGGTACCTATTTGAGCAAAAAGAAACATAAATTAACATATTATCCAAATGTATATTATTAATTCTGATTTAAAAGGTATGGTTACGGCTCCCTTTACAAATGATTTCCAAAAAGTTAATAGGCGAGTATGAATTTTCATAAATCAACAATAATGATGAGATGCTATGATCCCCCGAAGCATTCCTACTGAACTGTGCAGAAACTCGTTTATATCTACACAGAAGGAACACAGTCCCCTTTGGCGCCATCACCGCCTTATCTGCTAATCTTGTTAAAGAACATTGATCCCCTTTTTATAAGGCGATCGAGTAGAAACCAAGATAACTGCGCTTATTTCCAAAATTAGTTTCCAACTACGGTGTTATCGAAACTTGTATACGGCTCGATTGGCCCAATCTGCGTAATATTACACAAGTTCTTGATTAAATTTAATAAAACCAAGACGGTTACCTAATTGCGCGGGCGAAGTTTCATTAACGAGTGTTCGATTCGCACTGTTCCGGCAGATCCGATCGATCCGTCGTATTCCGCGCCCCTTCAGATTTCTCGGGCAAAAGATACGCGGGGCTATTACGTGTCTTACTTCCGACCAACTGAGATTGCGTTGCTCGGTATTGAAATTTTCGAACTAAAAGTTTTTTGCATATTTTGCGGAGTAGTTTTGATTTTCGTATTACATTGAGATTTGGAATTAAAGTTGTGGGTTTTATTTTTTGGTTTTTTAATGCTGAATCAAAAGGGGTTTGCTTTTTAAATATCAAGAACAAGGTCCGTGTAATGTTTAGGTACCATATATTCTTAATTGATTACTCCTGTGTCCCAAAAACTATAGTAAGTATTATTGTGATTGCGGAATATCAATTGTGTACAATATGTACAATATGTACGATTTTAGAACTGGATGTGTTGAAATATAACCAGTATTGTACAGGGTATGTTTCAATATAGAACTCTAGCAGGTACACAATTTTAACAGCTTTAATTCCAAATCTCAATGTAATACGAAAATCAAAATTACTCCGCAAAATATGCAAAAAACTTTTCACACTACAATCTGAACGCAGCCTTACAAGAAAACTCACGAACTTTCAACTTTTTAATCAATCAAAAGCACCTATTTCCAACGCGTCATCCGGCCCAAAAAGTCTTTCAACAGTCGTCCAACAATCGCAATTTACGTAATAGCCTCTCAGAATTTTAATTCTAGGTACGTCACTGCGTACGATTACTACGATTGAATCATTTTGAAACGTGCGAAATGAGATCGAGGACGGCAACTTGCAGCTGACATCTGAGCCAGTAGGTACACCCCCTTAATGAGATTTATAAACGTGGTTGATTTCACGATTACCCAGCGTCGTAAGATTTGATTCTCTTTAGATATCCTTAGAATGGCACCACGAATCACTACGAGTTACTGTTTTAATTAAAAAAGGCGATGACGATTTTTAAGGGTTTATCAGCCTATTGGTTTTTCGCGAACGTTTTAATTTAGTTACTGAAATTGATTTTATCAAATCAAAGTTCTTTTTGTCGAATGGAACCTATTATTTAGTCATTAATTTGAAAGGTAGGAGTTAGAATTTTGCATAAAATACCTACGAAAACAACAATCAACGTTAAACACAGGATGTTCTAAACTCTACGAACTAAACACTCTACGAATAACACCAATATTAATATTAACAATGTTAGTTTAAACGATAACAGTGTTACGGATAACTCTATCGTGTTAACAGCAGTTAACAGTTGAAAACATGCTGTGTTGCACATAGCCTCGTTAACTGTAGTCAGAAACTTAACATGAGCGCGGAATATCGGCGGTTGTTGCTTATTAAACTTCGTTTTACCTTGGAATTATACCGCGTTTGTGCATCTTGCGGTACTGCGTTCCTCTGTATACTGTGGTATTTTGATAGCGAACTGATTGTAACGTATTCATTAAAAGTTGTATCTTCTGTATGTTGTTAGACTGTGGAGTGGAATGATTTTTGAATGAAAGCGGATTTAAGTTTTCTGCCTCCTCTGCTTGTAATTTAAGAATAATTATTTGCCGTTTCAATAAATATATCATGATAAATAAAGCCGAAACTATTTATAGCCTTAATAATACAAGATACAGTATAGTGTCGTTTTCCAAGAGCACAATTCGGTTATTCAGACGAAAACAACAAAATTGGTGTAAACAATTCCTGATGAATGTATTTATTAACATAATTGTACCAATAACTGCCACCACAAGGTAACAAGCGACATAAATATTCACTGAACTGTCGTATTTCACTGACAAAACGACATAATTATTTAGTAGAAACACATAAAATTTGAATTGTCGTCGTTAGTTGCATTATTTTAAATTCAAAAGCTTTATTATCCATGACACACGCTCGTACGGTTTGTAAATGATGCAATTACAGCCACCAATATGTTGTTTGTTTGATTTGTTAATTTGTATGGGAAAAAGTGTTTTATGCGGGCACAATGTATCATTGATTTTGTGTTAATTATCACGTATAATTGTCTTTTGTTTGGACACTGTGATTTAATGTAAGGTTTAGTTACATCATTTTACTGAATATTTTATTTAATTAAAATATACTTGTATTGTCAAGCCATAATCAAGCTTTAAATATACGTATATGTCATGTGTTTCTCCCCCTAGCATTTCCTTGGCCTTTATCAAAGGAAGTAGTTCAGCGCTCATTAGCAAGCGGACGACAAATTCCTTCGTTCGTAATCTGACACCGGCTTATATTTATATGAACTAGTGATCGCCCATGGGTCGAAATTCGACCGTACTTCATTTGAATAGAAATACATTATTAAATGAAAAAAAAAAATACAAAAAACAAATGGTTATATTTGACATTCAGTAACACTATAGACAAATTGTTGACGCTGTACTACTGTGGAGAGGGTTCGCTGGCGGGATGGTGATGGCTAGGACCAGGACGTAGGTGTAATGAGTAAAGAATACTTCTTCAGGACTCTCTTATTTATTTTCTTAAATCTTATTAACTGCCGGATATGGAATGAATTATCACAGTGCTCTGTTTTATAGAATTTTCCCTATTATTTCAAAATGTCATAATTTTAACCAGCCTGTACAATCGTGAGGCATACAACCTCTACAGTTTGCACACGACACTAAGTTTTGTATGGGAAACTTACTATGCCATACTTGACACTCCCCATAAAACCACAAAAAATATTTCTTATAAATCTAAAATAAATTCCTATCGTCGCTAATACAAATAATATTACAGACAAATATTCTCGATATGATCATAGATTTTAAAAATGAAATAGGTTATATACCTATAAAATTAATTTATTACCTATGGTTATACTTGACATTCAGTAAGGGGGCGTCCATTAATTACGTGAGGTATTCAAGGGGGGAGGGGATCAAGCTGAATCTTTCAAAATTTCACTTGAGGGGAGGGGGAAGTCTTGGCAAATATCACGTAATTATTTTTCTCGCAGAAAACGGTATAAAATTGCGTGAAAAAATATTTCTACAATAAAATATGGTCAAATCTGAGACAATAGTACACTGATAAAAAAATTAACTTGACTCAAGAGCCAATATCTTGAACCAAGAATACCATTTGAAGAAAATGATTTTCTTGAGTCAAGAGAATAAATTTTTGAGTTAAGAAATTATTCTTGGTCAAAGGAAATTCTCAATAATCCAACACGTTTACAGCCCAAATAGAAGTTTTGAAGAATCTCGCGTGAGATTAGGGGAGGGGAGAGGGAGTTGCGGAAAATCTTACGATATCTCACCAAGGGGGGGGTCGAAAAATTCTCAAAAATGCCTCACGTAATTAATGGACGCCCCCTAAGACAATAGACACAAAATATTAAAGACAGATGTTCTCGATTGGACCACAGGTTTGGACCATAAACAAAAGAATATCTATGCATGTGTGTAATAAATACACGGTAATGAATAGTAGTGTGTGTAACGTGTTATTTATTGAAAATAATGTACTTTTACGCATAATTAAAAAAAAATATTAGCATTCGTCACTTCTTCTCTGTATAAACTATAAGTGTGCGAAATTTCATACTCCTCCGTCCGCTCAATTTTCTTACAAAGGGATCCAAAGTTTTCGCTTCACATATTAATATATAGATATTTCCTACATACGAATATTTACTTAGACTCAATAGAAAACACAAAATCTTTAAAGCTAAGTTTAACAAAATCGTGTAGAACGAACTCCTGGCAACAGGTTATATAGATAAGTTCCCACAAGAGACCGCAGTTGCAGAAACAACCTCTCCATTCCTACTAAAGATCCAGACAGTTATTCCAGCTACCTGTTAAACCGAATAAAAATCACGTGAAAACAAAACCAAAAGAGCAATATCGATATAAAATCGAGAGGAACAAAATGTGAAATCGAAACACAACAGCAAATCGGAACTAATGAAGCGTATTTTATCAATTATAGTTATGAAACGTTGAACGAACCGCCGACGAAAAAAACCTCGCACCCGTCGGCAGCGGCGGGGGCAAAACGGAAATAAAACGTATTAATTTAATCGAAACTCCTCTTCATTAGTTTCAGTCGTGTGGTTGAATGGGCAAACAAATAAAAATGTTTGATCTCGCCAGTTATGCAGTTGAACGATATTCGAATCATTACAAACGTATCGTACGCCATCTGTTATACTTGCGGTTCTCTGAGTGTAGCTTTCGATTTTTATTGTCTTTTATGAGTTGTGTGTTTGTGATTGAGTTTTTTTGATTAGGTTTTGAATGTGGTAAAAGTGGAACGAATGTTCCCTTTCAGCTACTTTAAGAATTATTTGTTTTGTAGCAGCATCAACATTGTCACATGCAAACTTTGCATTATTCTGACGTTACGCAAAATCCTGCATCGTGCAAGTAGTTTACCGCGCCGCACCCGAATATATACAACCTTCCGATATCAATCGTCAGACAGCAGCCAAAAACACATAAGCTCCAGTCTGGACGGAAGTCCGTCCTTTTTGTGGAGAATGAGCGGAATTTACACCCTGTTTCTCTATATTGCTGACTCCGACGTGGTATCATCATCAGCCTATAGCAGTCCACAGCTGGACATAGGCCTCTCCAATTGCACGCCATTCAGCCCGATTCTCGGCAACTCTCATCCAGCTGCTACCAGCCACCCTACGAAAATCGTCGCTCCACCTAGCCTGAGGGCGTCCTACCTTACGTTTGCCGATTCGCGGTCTCCACTCAAGAACACGTCTACCCCAAGGGTCATCGGTTCTACGGCTAATGTGGCCGGCCCATTGCCACTTCAGCTTGCTAATTCTGTGAGCTATGTCGATAACTTTGGTTCTCTGCCGGATCACTTCATTCCGGATTCTGTCCCTCAGAGATACTCCAAGCATAGGTCGTTCCATAGCTCGCTGAGCAACTTTGAATTTATGGACCAGCCGTATCGTGAGTATCCACGTTTCGGCTCCGTAGGTCAAAACAGGTAGGACGCACTGATTGAAGACTTTTGTCTTTAGGCTCTGCGGAATACGCGACGAGAAGACTCGATGAAGCTTCCCAAACGCTGCCCAACCCAGCTGAATTCTTCTGTTAGCTTCCTTCTCAAGGTTGTTCTTACCAAACTGTAGAGTTTTCCCGAGGTAAATGTATTCTCGAACAACTTTGAGGTGTAGTTCCAACGTGGTATAGTTTTGTTTTTATAGAAATATAATATCTGGATGACCGAGCTTTGCTCGGTATTTTTTTCGTAAATTATGTTTAAAATAATAAGTTTATGTTCAAGTTGATTATCGCTAAAGTTGGGCATTGAAAACACGAATAAAACAACATTTTATAAAAATGAATCCTAGCTAGATCGATTTATCGCCCCCGAAACCCCCTGCATACTAAATTTCATGAAAATCGTTGGAGCCGTTTCCGAGATTCAGATTATATATATATATATATACAAGAATTGCTCGTTTAAAGGTCTAAGATAATATAACATCTTAGGACAACCAACACACCGTTATCTGATCCCAAACTAAACAGAGCCTGTACTATAGTAACCAGACAACTGATAAATATACTTATATATTTCTAAATACATACATATTATAGATAAATTACACCGAGACACAGAACAAATAACCGTGCTCATCCCACAAAGATTTATCCTGGGTGGGAATTGAACCCATGACCTCAGTCTTAGCAGTCAGGGTCACTAACGACTAGACTAACAGGCCAGTCTAAAATGTGAGCTATGCAAAATAGTTTACGTTCTAGTCCAGCTCTATAATACCAGCCATTTATTGTCCCACCGCAAAAGTCACTTCATATACAGAGAAGCCACGGAAACTGATTACTTGCATGGCGATCCGTCGACCTCTATCTCAATTACATTTTTACGTTTTCCCGGTCGGATTTTCTAATTATTTCATCAACTTTCAAACAAACTAAAATCAGATGGTTCAGTTTGTACCAATCAGAACGACACAAATCAATATTTATTTACTTCCGAGCTTCATTCAAATTAGTCGTTGGGGTTAGGATTCTATCTCTGTTATTATTTCAAACAAACAATTTAGTTACTTAGCTGGTTAAAAAAACACCGGGTGTTTCTGAAATGCAAATGTAGCGCGATTACATCTAAAAGAGTTTGACCAAAATAGAACGAATAATGTAAAATTGTGAGAGTACACAGCTCATCATTTTTGCAGGACACAGCTCCATATTTGCTGAATAGAGCTCAACATTTGATTGTACGTACAGGTGGGGTTATTAAGTGGGATTACGTGAACAAGTACGTGATTGGATTTACAAGAGGATGATGTTGTTAATGAATAATTTACAGTTTTGTTTTTATTTATTTCTGCTACTGTGTATTTATCGAGTTTTATTTAAAGAATTTCATTTCATATTTTTCCAATTTTAGATGGCATTCACGATAATTTAATAATACTGTCTTTTATTAAAAGTCTATTTGATTTTAATATAGACCAATGAAAGTAGGTACTCATTAAAGTAAGTATAAGTTACTCTGTAATTAATTAATACGAAATGTTATTGGAAGTAAAAAAATATCACTATCAATAAATTCAAGGCAACAATTTACCTCACTTTCTTTTCAGTACACAAGAAACTAAATAATAGGTACACAAATAAAATACCCAGCTTAGTTCAATACGCTGTAAGTTAACTACAAATTTCAGTTAGTCGTGACCTGTGTTTCTAATAACATAGTATATCTAGTAGTAAAACCTTTTTAAGGTAAACGTTTTGAGATAAACTACGTACTGTAAGTAATGGAGATGAGGAGAATTTATTCTGTCTATCGCATTTTTTAACTTCTACCTAGAAAATGTGCCTACGTTTTTATGGTAGAGATGGAAATTTCGTTCTAAATGAGGTACGGACCACGGCACGTGTTTTTGACTGTTCGGGCTACTCATTCGACATTTCTTTTTCGGAATAGATGACTTTCAGTTTTGGTTGAAAATATTTTTCAGGTCTAATTTGAATTTTTCGTATTTATTCTAAGTTTTTTTTTACTCAATGATTAGTTAGGGCGAGTCAAACACGAACGGACTTTTATCAAAAATATTCAGTGTCAGGAAAAATGTAGCGACATTTTTTCCCAAACATTACATACAGCGTTAACAAACCATAAAACCTAACACAATTTGCGTCTATTTCGATGTTCCTGTTTTACACTAATAAACTGAGCTGGCTCACGTCTGTGACCACTCGAGCCGAGTCGAGTGGCCCACCGCGTTCGTTAGCGGCCGCATGACGAGCCCCTGTGTCCCACTCCTAGCCTCTTTTCATTAGGAAGTAATCCCAAGTACCTGCCACTCTTCCACCTCATTCCTCCACGTTTGTGAGTAGAGAGTACTTCTGGTCGCTGAATCAGGTGACGCTTTTGTCACCAGATTAAAGAGAACTCGCTTTCTTGGCGCGGCGGTATTCTCCGTGAGCTATTTTTGGAATTAAGGTCTTGGTTAAGCGGAATTGTGGGATTTAGGTACTGTTTTCTTATGTGAGGTGGATTGTATTTATATAAAGCTAGATTTATTATTACTTCGAATGGGATGCTGTCAAATGTATACCAATATTTACAAAGTTTAGAGTGCTAATACAACGGTTTTCTGCATCTTTGATTTTTTTCAAATCAAATCCTCACAAACAAATGCAATCGCAGAAATCTACATATTTATATGAGATCCAATAAAACTGCAAACATTTGGAGAGGCATAAAAAGTGTGCGTGTCAAACATTTAGTCAAATATTTCATAAAATTCAGGTGTCACCGTATTTCATAAAATGACGAGCCAACGAAAACGCGAGTCGTCATCCTCCGACGTCGCTAACGGCGTGTGAAAGCAATTTGGTAATGCACTTTTTATCTTAGACATTACTCGTACTACGTGTTTCTGTCAAAAAATAAAAATTCTTCAAAAACTGGGAGCGTTCGAAGTTTTAAGCTCGGATTTAGTCTACATAAACCTCATATAAGTTCAGCAGCTCACGAATCACTACACGTAAATCGTAGATAAAATAGAAGCCTAGTCTAGTCAATTCTATTTAGGAGACAATGAACAAAACTGTATGTATTTGTTGTAAGGACTCCACGCTCCACTTACGCCTCTATTATCCGCCGTCGCAAATTGAACCGAGGACTTAGCCGGCACACTCAACGGACTCCGAGCCTAATCGCAAAAGGCTCTATATGAGACAAAACTTAATCCCAACAATTACACTAATGATTACATAACACTGGGGACGCAAAGTATAAACAAAAGCATCTAGTGTCGCACCACTGACCCCGCGCCTAGAGAACGACTATTAAGTAGGGTCGGTTCACTTAAAACGACCTCCGGGATTTGAAACCCCGATTTACTGGACATAGAATGAGCAATAAAAATATAATTACATTGTTTTACTCCGAATTAACGAATAATGTAAGGAAAAAAGGCGAGTAAATTACGTATTTAGGATAGAAAATCGGTACTAAATTACACTTTTGGGAGCTTTATAACAAAATAGCGTATTATTTAAAACACTCCGAAGCGACAGTATTAGGTATTTCGAGGTAGTTATTTATTGTGATACGCCAAACCTACTACCAACATATATTTATTTTAAGATATGTATGGTACACGAGCGTTTGTTGGGTAGTTTATTGAGTTTAGTATATAAATCGTTTTCATATTTCTGACGATGATATATGGGTCGTGAAAACAATTAAAGCTATTAGAATTCCACGTGGCGTAATGTATATTGATATTTTAATTAAGGGCTGTATGTGGGCCAGTATGGTGAATACAAAGCCTCGGCAGCTTGCATGAAACTTGCTTGAATATTTACGCAAAAAGCGTATCGTGGGGATCAATCGGTGTTTATCGGCGGACGCGATCTGTTGCGCGCGTGTGTAGGGCACGTAGCGCGCGTATTATCGCGCTCGGCGATCGCGAAGCGAACGATATTAGTACCATTCGTCTTTGTCGTACCGTTACCTAATTTGAATAATCGTTGGTGAGAATTCAGAGTGATTTGCCGCAGCGCGCCACCGCTCCCAGAGAGCTTCAAGCACTACTAATGCCTTTAAGATTCATGTGGTTTCATCTAAATTTAAAAACAACGACTAAATTTGCTTCACATTAAAAGATATTAAGAGAAAAAATGAAAAAAAGATATCCGACCATTACAAAGGGAGAAGGGAAAAATTGCCAAGTGAGAATTTTCTCATTACGCCACAAATCAACTGTTAAAACAAATATTTAAAAAGAGAAAGGAATCCGCGGACTACAAAACGCTCCTCACCCTGGCTACTGGCAAATGCGAAATCCGATTTAATTTATTTTTATCGCGGGGCTTTATAATTTCATTTTCGCACTTTCCATTTGGAGAGGAGGCCCGTGCCCGCGGACTGCCGCTCTATCCGAATGAGATCTCCACGAAATCAGGTACAAAAGAACGATAATGAACGCTCACTGCTTGCTACGTAATCTAAATTATTATACGAGTCGAAATTCTTACTTGGCAGCGAAAGAAATATACTTTATCTCGGGCAACGGGAGATGTTTAATAAAATTAAAATGTCAGAGTTGGGCCTTTTCGATGTTTACGGTGGCTCTGCAATAGTATTTCAATTCAAATCTTTCTCGTCTAAGGAAAATACTTTTATCGTGTCTGTCAGTCAGTAGATGTCAAATGAAAAACAGAGTTTCATTGGATGTAAGGAATTTACGAGTAAATAGACTTCAGAAATGGAGAAGACTGTTGGACTATTCATGAAGTTATAACGTGAAATCACTTAAATCACTTATAGTTCTAACATCGATCGGAGTGAGTTAAACGTTAAAGTTCAAACTGTGTTATAAGAGTGAATGTATTTACGTTGTGTCTCGGAGTTTATTCGATTGTTGTGTCAGTTCGATTGGAACGTAAATATCAGGCGGGCCTGTCTCGGGGAGTTAGAGAAATGCGGAGCACCTCGAGTGCGGCTTGTCACTCCACGTTGAGGAGTGCATTGGACAGGACGCGCCAAACTTTGCGCTGTTTCCCAAAATACACGGCAACACGAGGCTCCGCCGCCACGGCACCAAACTTCGATTCCACCCTCTGCACTAACTCTATTTTTCGAGTTCCTTTTCCCTGCCAGCCGTACGACTGACTTATATTAACTTCATAACTTGTTAAACACAACTTTTAGAAATATGAGATAAGTAAGTAGTAAGTAAGAGCCTTGGAGAGATTCGAAAGAAATGGACGAATGATACCTACATGACGAGTCAGGGTTCACTTAGGTTTTTTGTTGGCTGCATATCGTATTACTGGCGCGAACGACCCAAAATGTTCAGTATTTTATTTAATAACAAAGGTCGGGCTATAACAGCGGATGATGGCTGAGCCATTCTGTAAAACGTTATCCGAATAGAGTGGATGTCTTCCGAAATAGCCGTTTCGGTAATCATGAATTGTCACACCAGTGAACTGAGCTGTAATTAGGCAAATGCACCATGTAACGCTAAGTCGGCAGCGGGACGCGCCGCGCTCCGCCGCCGTATTGTTCACCGTAATTATTATATAACCGTACTTTTACTACACAATTAAAATTTAAGCGGGTCTAAAATTGTACGGTACTCTATTTCATCTCGACCGAGCGTGGTGAGCACCCTAAAAGGTTGTTCCTAAAATCAGAAGTAAATGTTACAACCGTGTATAAATATTACGAAAACAGGAGCAAATATTTGCGTTAATATCAGTTCCGAGTACATTTAGGTAAAACGTAAAGCCATTAGAGAATGAAACCCGATGTCGGCTACAAGATAGAGTGAATTAAGTTTACTATTGTCAAGGAAACGGAATATGAAAAAGCAGCGTTCTGTTAAGACGAATCCTACAGAAAGGTTAATATGTTCTGTCAGCAAGTTTACCGGCGCACTCAGAGTTTATAAAGCACCTTATTCGAAATAACAACGCGAACCGCCGCGGATGTCTAACTTAAATAAGATTTAATATTCCTATCCGGCAGGAAACTTCTTGAAGGAGCGTGTGTAATCAAAATCTGCACTGGGAAACTTTCCACGGGAATCTCGGAGCAATTGCAGAACCGGCTCGCCGGTAAAAAACTGAAATGAACTTGTCGCTTAAAACTAATTTCATTCGAAACTTTCGTCTTAGAATAGTTTTTTTTTTATCATGTTTCGCGCTTTTTCCGTCCTAACTTGTGCACAGTTTAAAAATCAATTTCTTAGAACTCGCCAAAAGGGCAAGTTGCGAGGTGTTTACTCCGGCCCGCCGACTACGGGCCGATGTGAACGAAAACTTAAACCTCTTCGCGTTCGCTACCAGAGAATTTCCTTTTTGAAATTAACCAACTTTTGGAAAAATATTTGCAAACAAGTTTCCTCTACACAAAAACGAGTCTACCCTCACGAAATCTTTTCACAGGTTACACGAAGAATATTAAAAACAAAACTTTTTTTTAAAATAAAAAGTAAAATTTTCGTTCGTCTTATATTTATTTATTGAAGTTTCTGTCGCGCGACGTTTCGTCCCTATATTTCTGTTTACCGGCCTCTCCCCTATTTGTTCTTTGTGTCGCGTTTTCCTTATTATTTACTCACATTTTATTTTGCACATACAACACAGTCGCGGCGAAGAATCAATAAGATAGGGTGAAACAATTTGTGATTTCCATATTAGTAAATTGGGATTACATCGAGTGCTGGAGAGCGGAGTTAGCGTGCCTCTGGAGAAATCCTTGGAAGACAGAAAAACTATTAAACGTGACTAAGTACATTTGCGACAGAGCGCGTGGAGTGGTCCTTGTCCTTCAAGAGCGCAATTAGTCCGCTTTTTGCTGCACTCGAATGCTTTGAGTAATGATTGGACGCTGAGCGCGCTCGGCTTGTGGTTGTTTATACGTTCGCAACAAACACTGATTTATCGCCCGACACGGTTCGACCACTGCCTCCCGCATTTAGCTACAAACAATCATAATTATACCACCGTTTAATATTAATTTGAGTTGATTTGACACCCGAATCACGATAAGGACTTAGTGATATAAATTATAGAAATGCCTCTGTTCTGGTTTTTGGTAGTTACAACGAATAAATTGCAGCAGATACGTACATTTGTAGTTATATATAATATAGGTTCTATGTACGTACAGTGTATGATGCAAATGTGTAGGCGTGGCACAAGAAACTTGGCAGCGACCGCGCGGTCGCGCGATCCTGCAAATCTGCGCGCCATGCTTATCAGCTGTGATTCATACTTATGTCGTATACACAACGACAATGTTGGCGCTACGTACTCCTGTGTGTATACGTACACTTCGTACAAACATTACGAGAGCATGTGGCGATGCTACTTAGTAAATGCGCGCCACCAGACTTCATTTTATTTTGTGGATAAGAACGCTCATATGTCCCTGGGATTCACTGACGCTTTGTCGACGGAGGAAAGAATGGATCGCGATGAGAAATGTTCTGGAATAATTTATCTTTGGGTTAGTTTGGGGAACTAAGCTCGTCTCCAGCACAAGCAATGGATGACGGCTTACGTCTAATTCAGAGACACGTTTCAGCGGTAGAGATAAAACGTTGCGGACAATAACTGAATAAAAACGATGACTCTTAAAGTTGTGTGGAGGCGAGCCGAAATATCGTCGTGCGATCGTACTAAACAATACCTGTGTCGCGGTGAAACAATAGAGGAACAACAATATAGCGACGTTAACAACATTTTTTCAGTTGCAGGTCGTTACATAAATACAGAAAACAGCGCACGTGCCGTTTATGGTTGAAGATGTTGAGCGAGAGACGGCACAAAGCGGCCGAGATTTATTGGCCCGCCGTAAACGCGCGTAAGAGGAAGTTTGTACACTGGCGCTCGACGAATCGCAATATTTAACGTTCAACTATTTCCATCAATTTGTTCTATCAAGAAAGGAAAAACTTAAATTGGAGCGATTAAAGCGCGCGCCGGATCGTGATTGATTTCTTGCGCGGGTGAGGAGCGCCCGCGCCGCCCTGCGCCCATTGTGCCCCCAGATTTATTTCTGTTTCACCGTTTTTATTGCGTACTCGGAACTTATAACGAAATAGTTACGGCTGTTAAAAGGTTTTATTGGTTAACCTTCGGCGTGTGCGGTCATAAAATAGATTCGTAACCAAAGAAGCGTACGCATACAGCTAGATTTATAACTGTATCACGTGAAAAAGAAACAAATTTGCCCTGCAGAAGGATATAAAACAGGAATATAGCACGAATTTATCGGTAAATTGTGGAAATCTCAGTATAATAAAATATCTTCTATTGAATATTGTATGAAAAGAGTTTTACGGGTCTCACTCATTTCACTCCATTTTACTACCTACCTTTTTATGCAGGACCTCTATATCTCGGAATACAAAATAGCGTTAACGGAGGATGTAAATTGTGTTATTAGTGATGTCATTGGAGTTCTTACCTGAAACAAAAGAATGGGTGTATAAGTAAGGGAAGATGGTAAACAGAATGACAGACTGCAATTAAAATTGTTAATATCGCGGTGATCAGATTGAGAGAGACGGGCGGCTCCCCCCGAGCCTACGAGCAAATTCACTTAATTTACCGCTCGTGTTGAAGCCCCGCTAAAACTTTACGCACTTAATAAACTCCGAGACGAATTAAAATTCCGTCGGTTTAGTAACAATCGTGTCGGAACGCCGTTAACTCTTTCGCCCGGCGCCGAGTTATTAATAAGGGACACGCCTCGGTCGCAGTGATTTATCTACAAAAATAATGACAGCGGCCGCGGCTAATCAGAATTAACAAGTTTATGGCGGCCGGCGGATTAGCGCAAGTTGTCGTTACGCGCTTCTTTATTTAAATATGCAAATTATTGTTGAGTGTGCGCCGTTCGAGTTCGGTTGCAAGTTGTTTAGCATAAACAAATCGGCGTCGGTGTACGCGCCGGCTCCGAGCCCGCCACCAGCGCCGACGGCTGAGTGTTAGACAAGCGGCGGAATAAATAATCTCACTGTTAGATGCTCCTTCCTCGAGGGCCGATCGTAAATCAGGACGAGACGAAATTTCCGTCTAATGTGAATGTAAAATTTAGAGAACAATGCCGCTATGTAGTTGCAGAACGAGCTCCGCTTCGGATCCTTGTGAGCGTTAGTTTAGACGTGGTTTAAGGCTGATTAACTGAAATTTATGAGCCCGACTCACTTATAACATTACACTAATATCAAAGACATTCTTGTTAATATTAAATTACACCTTCGGTCTAAACATTTTGGTCTGAAAATCTATTTTCGGAATAATGGTTTACCAGAATGTTAATTATGTAGATTGTATATTAGGTAACCTATATTGTAATTATTAAAAGCGTGTAGTGACCCTTTTATAATTAACCAATTATTTATCTAAATTACATTCTAGAACTCTTGACTTTATCGGAAAATGGGGTATTTTTTTTTTTTGTATTACTGTTTTTGAACATTTGTATTTAGAATAGAAAACTGAGGTAGAAAGTGACTTTTGTTACAAATTATTGACTTGCATAATATGCGTTTTATGTGAACTTTTCTGTTAAATCTAACTTCACTTAAATCTAACATCTGTGAACATCACCACGGGTTTCTTAAAGGTCGCTCGACTACATCCAATCTAGTAGTCTTTAGTGATTATCTTATAGAGCACACGTCCAGACGGTCTCAGGTTGACGTGATATACACTGACTACAGCAAGTGTTTCGATAATATTGATCATGCGCTTCGTTTGCGTAAACTCTTGTTAAATTTAATTTAATTTATTTAGATGGTTCTCGTCATATGTGGAGAATAGGTGCCAGACAGTGGTTCTCAATGGATATACGTCGAGAGCGTTTTACATTCCGTCCGGAGTTCCCCAAGGATCCTTGTTAGGACCTCTTTTATTTAATATTTTTATAAATGACGTTGCATCTTGTTTCCTCAACTGTCAAGTCGTATTGTATGCGGATGATATGAAGATTTTTGGTCAAGTAGCAACTGTTGAGGACGCTCGCTTACTACAGGATGATCTGGGCCGGTTCCACGAATACTGTACTAGAAATAGGTTGGACTTAAATGTATCCAAATGCTATGTATGTACAGACGCCAGCACATCAACTTACCTCAATCTGTCAAATTTCTTTAATAGATTTTCAACCTTATATCACAATAGTGGAAGGTTAATTTTCGATTGGTAAAATTTGACAGATTGGGGTAGCTTGACCTGCTGGCGTCTGTACATTCACGCGTAAGCTAAACCCTTTTTTCAGGATGGGAAATCATCAAATGACTTGTTAAATTTGATTATGTGCTTTCAAATTACTTGGTAGCCAGAGTGAGTGTCATCAGGGATCTCGGAGTTGCTTTTGACTCGAAGCTTCTGTTTGATGCACATATTAATAACATAGTCAATAAGGCTTCTAAAGCCTTGGGTTTTATTTTCAGGGTTTGTTCAGATTTTAGGAACGTGAAAACAATGAAAATTCTTTATTGATCGTTTGTCCGTAGCCATCTCGAATATGCTTCTCAGGTTTGGAATCCAAATTATGATGTTTATATTAATCGGCTTGAAGGTATACAAAGGCGTTTTTTGAGGTACACTCAATATCGCTCAAATACCTATCTCCCGAACTATACAAGTCGGTGTAAAAAAAATCATATTCTGCCTCTACACGAGCGCAGGAAAATAGCAGATCTCGCTTTCTTATTTAGTGTTATGAACGGGTCTACTGATGTCTCTGAGCTGGTGAACAAGATCGGGCTTCGCGTACCGGGTGCACTTTTTCGGAAACCACGTCTTCTCCATGTGCCTCAAGTCAGAACTATTTACAGACAGAACTCGTATATGATACGAGCTTGTCGTACTTTTAATATGGTGTGTCAGGATGTCGAGTTGGATTTATTTACTAATAGTATTAGGGAATTAAAGAAGGTTTTGAATAGTTGTTTTTTCAATGTATAATCTTGTTTTTGTTTTTACTCTTTATTTTGTATTCTTGAGCGTGAGTTAACTCATTAGCATATTTCTTACGTCGCTGTTTTAACGTATTTTTTAAATATTACTCACATTAATCGTTAGTGGAAGCTTGTAATTGGCCATCGTGTACACGTTGTACTAGATATCTATATATTAATACGTGAAGCAAAACTTTGGATCCCTTTTTACGAAAATTGGGCGGACGGAGGAGTATGAAATTTTGCACACTTATAGTTTATACAGAGAAGAAGTGACGATTGCTAATATTTTTTTTAATTATGCGTTCAAAAACATTATTTTCAATAAATAACACGTTACATACACTACTATTCATTACCGTGTATCTAATACACACATGCATAGATATTCTTTTGTTTATGGTCCAAATCTGTCTTTAATATTTTGTGCAGTGTTAGCAACACCCAGAAATATTTACCCCTAAAGCTTAAGTTAAAAACCCCTAAAATTACCACAAATACTAAAAAAATTCCCCTAAAAATTATAATGAAAATAACCAACGAATGTTCAGTAATCATAGACCGGCACACAGTAGTAATATTTGTCCATATTTATTACGCGACATTTGTTAATCATTCACTCTGCATTCTTAGTATCGAGGAACCGTACTAGAAGTCGCTAATACTTTAATTGTAATCAAAAACGCAATGAGAAATGTAAGATGGCAAAAAACCCTAAGAATACCCCTAAAAATGGAACGCCCCTAAAATATCCCAATCCTCTTATTTACCCCTACATTTGGGGAAACTCCTAAGTTGGTAAGCCTGATTTTGTGTCTATGGTCTTACTGAATGTCAAGTATAACCATAGGTAATAAATGAATTTTATAGATATATAACCTATTTCATTTTTAAAATCTATGATCATATCGACAATATTTGTCTTTAATATTATTTGTATTAGCGACGGTAGGAATTTAGTTTAGATTTATAAGAAATACTTTTTGTGGATTTATGGGGAGTGTCAAGTATGGCATTAGTAAGTGTCCCATACAAAACTTAGTGTCTTGTGCAAACTGTAGAGGTAGTATACCTCACAATTGTACAGGCTGGTCATAGAATGTACAGGCTGGTTATAATTATGACATTTTGAACTGTCATAATTAATTAAAAATAATAGGGAAAATTCTATAAAAACAGAGCTTTCTGTTATAATTCATTTTATATCCAGCAGTTAAGAAGTATTAAGAAAATAAAGAAGAGAGTCCTGAAGAAGTATTCTTTACTCATTACACCTACGTCCTGGTCCTGGCCATCACCATCCCGCCAGCGAACCCTCTCCACAGTAGTACAGAGTCAACAATTTGTCTATAGTGTTACTGAATGTCAAATATAACCATATTATTTTTTTACTAGCTTTTGCTAGCGGCTTCGCCCGCGTGGAGGTCGGAATATATCCCGTGTGAACATACTACCGGGATAAAAAGTAGCCTATGTGTTAATCGAGGTTATTTTTTTTTAGCTCGAAAGCGCATTTTCATTCGACTTGCTTCAAATTTATCGTCACTGCTCGGCTCCTGTGTGTCTTAGCGTTATATTATATGGCCTATAACCTGCCCTGGAGTATGGACTGTAATCGTACCAAGTTTGGTTAAAATTCCCGTCTGTAATTTTTGACCCATGCGTGCACATACAGACAGACAGACACACAGACAAAAAATTTACTGATTGCATTTTTGGCATCAGTATCGATCACCATTCATCCTCCAATATTAATTTTGAATATATTTTCAATGTACAGAATTGACCTCACTACAGTTTTATTATAAGTATAGATATAGATTTTTTTTCATTTAATAATGTATTTTATTCAAACGAAGTACGGTCGAATTTCGACCAATGGGCGATCACTAGTTGTAATTTACTAGCTGTAAGCTTTCCTAAAATTAATAAAATATTTTTTTTATTGTTTCCAAAAAGCGTAACAATTAGCTTAAGTTAATAAAACATTATTTTCATTACACAAAAATCGGATTAAAGTATGTAAAATAAAGGTTTTAAACCGTTTACATAAATATACATTTAAGTCTCTGTTAGTGTGTTTTTATCATTACCATACTATTTCCCTTCCAATTTAAATGATTAACTTTAAATCAGTTTATTGAAATATCTGTTAATTAATATTTTCACCTGTGCGTAAGGTATTTCAGTTTACCTGAATATTTTGGGAGCAATATCTTTGAATATTCTAGTGTAGGCGGTCTTAACGTGTCGGTTTATTGGTGTCTCAATACCGGCTATAACCTCAGAACCCAGGATTAGGAGAAGTTATCCCCTCTGACCCTTGCCAGGACTATAGTGTTATAATCCAAATAGAGGACCTCTTCACACTTACTGGGGCCCTGGTAGTTTCATAGACAGTTTATTCAAAAATCACTGCTGTGTTTATACAAAATTATTCAATAGAAATCGTCTGCTACGTTCAGATGGAATGAAAGGCGATGCAACATTAAAATGTTTCACAGGTTTACTATCAATTAGTTTGACAAGTAAAAGTATTTAACCTCTAAGTCCCTCAGGTACCACATTTGGTATAGACACAATTGTTTTTTAATTGTGTCTGTAATTACGGTAATTGACTGGTTAAATAACTTAATTTACCATTGCGTGTTTTATTTCGTTCAATATTCAGCAATTTATTTTTTAAATAATGTTGAGATTTTGTTTAGAAAATCAACTCTCACTACAATACTAACGACAATTTTTAGAAGTGGTAATTTTCGACATTGGAATTATATTACAAAAAATAGAGATACTATTCCTAAACTAAAAATAAAATTTAACAATCATGTTACTGTATGTTTAAAATGTCAAAAAAATATAAAATACTCTACGACAAAAATGCACTTACATAAAATCTAATAAAAAAGTACAAAGTTTTACAAGCTGGCTCATTAAACGAGTCGGTTAAAGATGTATCTGGCAGAAGACTCTATTAACGTGAAGGGACGACGGGTTAAATAATAACTGAGCCTCGAGATTGCTGCTTGTAACCGGTCTTTAATATTGTACTGTGGTTACTATTATATATTTTCCTTCCTTCAGGTTCTAGCAGAAGGTTTTTTTTAAAGAATCTTGTGTCATCATTAGGTATTCATGATACTACAAATATCTTTATTCGATCAGTGTAAGACGCAAAAATACAATTCCAAAATTGTTTCTTTTTTTTATTAAAAAACAGGTGAAAATGTCAAAGTCAATTTGTGAAATTTACTGAATTTTAATAACAAAAACTTTCTTTTCAATATTACTTATTATTTGAATCAAAAACACTCAAGTCTTTACTTCATAAAGCTTTAAACAATACCAACTACAAATGGCGAGACATTCGGCTTTAGCTGTATTTAGAAACTCTTAAGTGGTGATAAACAATTTATCATGCCAAATTCGCCCGTATCGGTACTTTTAGTGTACTTGGCAATATCTTGAGAGGTACCAAGAACTTGTAAGAGATTCCGTGTAATCCTCGAGTGAGATTTATACGAGCCGCGTAGGTAACGCAGTGCGGCTACGGTTGTAGCTTGTAGCTACACGCTACGCCACGTAGAGCTACGCCGCGTAGCTACGTAGCACTTCGTAGACGTGTAAGCTTTAAGTGATTCTGGCTAGAATATCATTTTGTACGAACACTAGTTTGAGAAGTTTTAATTTTATTTTACTGTTGCAAAACTTTAAAATGAAGTCAGAATGGTTTTAATGATAACATTATGTGGCTTCCTGTTTATTTTATACAGAAATGTTTGTATATTAATTAGTATGTTCGCATACATTTTGGCAATTTAAATTTACACAAATTAAAACATACGCCGAATACTTTACAGAGATAGCACAAATTTTCGAGAGGATAGTCAAATATTTCGTTAAATACTTATTAGTGAGAAGAAATCAGAATTCAAAAAAATCCGAGGAGTCAGTTTATTGGTTTCATTCTGTCCTCATTTTGCAGACATTATTACAAGAGGCATTCCGAGAACTCAGCCGACGTACTTCGTAATCGAAAAAAAGTCTTAATATTTCACGATACGCGGATAAAATAAAGGTTTATTCGACAAAAGTGTATTCGTCTGAATACGCCGTACGTTGTAGTACGGGGATTATAGTATCAAAACCCGAGTAAGCAAATAAAGTAATACGGTGTATCACCTGCACGCGATATGTCCTTCCCACGCGTTTAAGCGTTCCTCTAAGTAGGTACAACGCTAATTTGCTTTTGTTCTTACATTTACCCATTTACTTTAGCTATTTCGGTTTCTCGTACGCACTCGAGTGAGCACACACGGGGATTAGCTAGTGTACTCAAATGAACAAAGTGAATGTGATGTTTAAAATTTTCGCAAATATTAACGTAATTTCTCATTTTCAAATGTACACGGTTTAGGGAAAAGCTCTCAAGTGATGCGTTCACAGTTTGTCTTGAATTTGTGTGTTGGGCTGTTTGAATTTGTGATGTGTTGGGTTTTAAATGGGCTTGGCAGGAATAGCTCGTCAAGTAAATTAAAATTTATACTTTTCTCCAAAATTGTCTCTTATTTATAAAGTTATTACGATTGGCTTTTTAAATTGCATGGTTCAGCAGTTTTACTTTAATATTAACTAAGCCTATCCCTGTATTTTTATTTAAAGAATATTTTAACATCATTGACTAAACCAAAATTTTCAAGACCTAAGGACCAAACCGCGTATTGTAAAATCGTATCACCAACTGCAATCAAATCGAAGTCATAACTTAATGCCCAAAGAGTTTAACATCGCATCGATTAGACATAGGAAGTCGAACTCCGTTAATCAACAAGCGGGTAAGATAAAACCGAAAGTTCAATCGTAACTCACGTTATGATTACGGGTAACTCCTGTCATCAAAGTTGTCGAAACGCTGAAGGGAAGCGTGAAATCATTAAGGCTTGAGATAATACGGTTTGGCTAATGAAGCAGCGTGTCCTCTGGTACTAAGGTTGCCTCGGTGACATTCGCGTGTGTTCGAGTTTTCATCCTAATCTTGGTACTAACGTTTGAGCTCGGCCCGCTTTGGGAGGACTGGTTAAGTCTCATTAGCAAATGTACGGTCGGCTTTCGGTTCTTATTGTCGTCTGATTTGGCCTAATTTTTTGAGCAAAGTTTTTATTTGAAGCCTAGACTAGTATTTTTTGGTTATTCTTTTGTTTTTGTCGAGATTTTTTACTTTGGAAGTGTATTTAGAATTTAATTTATTTAAGTGCTGAAACTTACAAACAAAATTTATTTATTTTCCAGCTTACATCTACCATTACAGGATTGTACCTAATGCGATAGTGTAACATCTAAATTCTTACTGATTAACTTATTATTAATACTTTTTATTTTATTTAAGAATTACAGGCAATTGGTTTTCTTTACGATTACTAATTTAAATAATAGATTGCTAAAGCACAGTTCAGTTTACCTACCTATATTTATTTATTACCAACCGCTATAATTAATCCAACGCACTAAAGCGTTAAAAATAAACCGCTCCACGAACACTACAAAACCCACATCTTCCCCAATAAACCCTACAATTAATTACCAAACATGAACATAATTTGGACGTCCAACTATTCGAGATCAAATGGTAAGCCGGCCTGATGAATCCCATGATGCCTTCCATCTCTGCTTAGTTGGATTAGCTCGCATCATTAATCGTTGGAATTGCGTTCGACCCTCGCGACCCGAGAATCTTCAATTAGAAACAAACTTTACTATTACAATCGCATCGATTGGTACCTCTGCGTTAACGGAGTTTGATTTAAAGTGGGGCTGTGAGGAACAACTTGGGAGTGTTTTGGTTTGTGTGTGTTTCGAGTTATGGTAGCTTATTGGGTAAAAGGACCAGTTTAAATAATTAGCATACTTAGTATTGTATTTAGTCCTTACATGTTGCCTTGTCCTTAATTTAGAAAGAGGTAAAATAATGTAACAGTAAATAAAGTCTTTGTCTTGTACTAGTATAATAACACGAAGTTGTCAAAAAAAAAAAACTTTATCTCATCCAACTTTTGAGGCTCAAACTCCGAAAAATTCTGCGCTTTTATATTCCGCCAATATGTGACCACATATTTTTTGGCATTAATTTTCAGTCTGTATGTATAGTGAAGCCACGATAGGAACGCCAGACTCGCAGAGACGTCAACGATCAATCAGGCGTATGACTAGCGCCATCTATCAATATGTCATGGCGGACGACGTGCCACGCCAGATGGCAGCACTGCCCGAAGAGAAATTAGAAAACAATTTTCGGCAAGTGATACCTATACTACTTCTTTAGCTGTGTTTATAGGCAGTTTGGGCTAATTTATTAGTTTTGAAATTGCTGTTTTTGGTTTGGGAATAAACCATCAATTTTATTAAGTTGTACATAGTTGAAATAATGGCTGCCTGGCTTGGTAAGGAATTATTGAGAAAGATTATATGATTAAACCAGTGTTATTACGAAATATAAAAAGGAAAACTTCGAGGAAGTATTTAAGAGCCTTGAAAAATTCGCAAAAAAAGTATGAAATTACCTAAAAAACAGAAGTAATAAAAAATAATCACGAATAACATTTTCTAAAGAATTTGCCTAATATATTCATTGAAAATAAAGCCTCATTTTATAATGCGGCAGAAGATGATCTTTATTTTTTTATTACGGCGGAAAGCGGGCCGTTCGGTACAATTTAATCACGAATTTAACGTCCGCGGCACGTTCCCGGTTCGGACACTTTTATGACATCAGACACTCGGCGTTAAATGCTGAGGCTTAAAAAGGGTTGATAGCGAGGCGCCTGTCACCTGGAAAAGCTTGGGACATAGCGGTACCTTCATCATAGTGCCACCGGACGTTCATTGATAATTAATGGGTTGTGCCAGTGTAACGAAAACAAACGACTGGTGGCACGCGCACGATAACGATTAATATCTTCGCGGCAGCAAAAACAGACCTACGTTCGTAGCCTTGGTGTGATAAATCATATCTCCTCGAGGCACAAAAATAAATGAAGCTAATGATAAATGACGACGAATACGAAGAGTGCCACCGTCGATTGAGTGGAGTGAATTTGAAAATTAAAAAATGTCTTGCGAGGGGATATAAAAAAAAAGAAATTGGGAACCCTCTTTGCTTCCAGTCTTCCCCTATTCTCTTTTTTATGGGTATATACTGAATGAGAGAGTGATATCTATACTAAAACATCCAATATTTTTTATTTCCGTTACTAATTAACTGGCCTGTTAGTCTAGTGGTTAGTGACCCTGACTGCTAAGACTGAGGTCGTGGGTTCGATTCCCACCCAGGACAAATCGTTGTGTGATAAGCACAATCATTTTTTCTGTGTCTGGGTGTAGTTTATCTATAATTATGTATTTAGAAATATATAAGTCTATTTATCAGTTGTCTGGTTGCCATAGTACAGGCTCTGCCTAGTTTGGGATCAGGTAACAGTGTGTTGGTAGTCCAAAGATATATATTATTTTTTTTAATTGCAGAGTATTCCCAGTAACATTATGATCAGCTTTTCCTTCCCAACTTTGTTGGGGTCGACTTCTAGTCTAACTGGAACTGCGGCTGCCTATCTGGTCTCTACAACTCAGTCAGTGGGTAACAAAAGGGCGCCGTTGGCTTATCAACAGTCTTACTGACGGTCGAAACTTTGGGCTACGAATCGTAAGGACTGTCAAATTAGCTGGGACCAATGTGCAACGGCTTCTTGGTAAGTAACGACGGTCAAGATGTCCTGAGAGATGGACATATGCATTTGTTATTACTTAGCCCTAGGCTTTTCAATATTCCTAGTATTCCCAGTTACATATTTCTAGCTATATTCTACGTAAAATCTACATAAGATATATACGTTTTTAGGCAAGCCATCTCTTGATGAAACATTTCTCGTAGCAGATTGCGTAGCCGCGTAGCCATTTCGCCGGCCGTAACCGAGCTACGTTAGTCAATCAGCTGTGTCTACCGAATGTGCATTGGAATCAGTACACTACCGTAGCCCCGCTACGGCGTAGTATATATCTTAATGTACCTAGTAGATAGCTTTTCCAGATACAAATGGATATATTCTAGAAGGATACGAAAATGTGGAGAACATTGACGCGTTATGGAAAACTTTTCTTCAATATAAGATTTTCATTTCCATTCAAGATTTTGGCGGACATCTGTCACACACTGTATATTTTCAATGTTTTTGTAAGATAATTTTTCCTAGTAGCGAACAGACACATACTTTATCTATTTATCATATTCTCAACAATGTCAATATTCTTTAGCTGAGAATGTTGGTATGTAGAATTTGTGCCTTGTTAGTTGTTTTATGATTTTGGTCTTTACTGAAAATATTTGTTTCATATAGCTTGAAGTATATGTATGAAAGATTTTTTAATAATGATAAAATATCATCAACAATATTATTACTTTTTTTAAAGTGAGTTAAAAATGTCTAAGTGGATTCAGTACCTACAACGGCTTTGAACTCACGCCCCTCTCAGTCACAAGTATCTATCTACCACGAGCTGAATGCATACTTAAGAGGTTTTCGTAGAATAAATAAATACCTCATTGTTTGCCAGATACATTTAATGCTGAAATAAAAATAATTTACAACTCTTAACATGAACAATATTAATCAAAGTTGCATGTAGAGCACTTTAATATAAATAAAATCATCATCATTTCTGCAAAGCCCTTTCACAACTAAATATTATGTTGGGGTATATTTCCAATGTGAACAAGTATTTATACAAACGTAATCACAGAAATAGTTTATCATTTATCTATTTAACTTGATACAAATATGTAACAGTAGCATACATGGAGCGACATCCTAGCTATTTAATATCAATATTTTCATAAATATTAAGAAGCAGTACTAGCCCACTTAAATAAATCCATATCGAATGGCAGTTCGTCTCAATCGTATAATTTGAAAAGACTATTTATTTGATTTTACGATAATGGTCCCAGAAGCGAACCCCGCCCGTCCCCAGGTACCTTATACATAGTCTCGGAAATTGCGTTAACCACATTCGAGTACCAGGAAATTAGAAACGTTCAAGGGTATAATCGAATGTCTCTCTCTAGCAGAAATAAACTTAACGTATGTTATCGATGTGGTTCTGTATCCATTTGTGCGTAATGCAACGTGCTTTGATTTTTCGGTTTCCGTTGATAACGGATAAATTGATTTTACGCTCCTGCTTTTTTGATCTTAAAAGAGGGATGTAATGATATTACAAAAACATGGATATTGTTTAAGGTAATTTTATGTTCCTCATAATCTTTCTTATTGATTTCTACAGTAACATAAAAGCTACTTATGTACGTTAAAGATTAGTGCGTGAACGTCGCAGGCTTGAATATCTGTAAAGAACTTTCTAAACCAATTGACGGAAGATGGGGACAAAGACAAAGACAATTGAAATTCGATTTGCTTTCAATTTGAGCGCTCTCACTCCCTTTACAATAGGAGCTGTGCACTAATAAGTTCTGATTGTTTCAATACATTTTTCCGAAGATGAAATTAGTTGACGCCGATGCAGACGGCGACAAACTGCGCTAATTACGTTAGTGATCCCCCATCCCCAGCCCCCAAAGTAAACGACTCCGCTTTCAATGTAAACAACCGCTCAACTTTACCAGGAAAAATTCGCAAACCCACTTATTTACGTCTCAGAGGTACACAGTGACAATGCGAAGACATAACAACGTCGTACGACGTACTCCACGTACACCACAGTGCCAACAAATTAGGTTAGTGTACCCCTGTACAAATTATATCCTCCTAACTCAAACACTTAAGAAAAGAAACGGTTCTAAGATTTCAAATAAATTCCATTATAGTTAAAAAGTTCAGAATATTTTTGCATATTTTCAGCGTTCAAGAGATTCCCGAACATTAAAACAAGTTTTACCTGATATTTATTATAATAAGTGTTGGTTGTACTTTAATTCTTAGCATAATTGTTTCAGGCATATTGCGAGATTGTATTTCAAACAACTCAGCGTCGAGGGTTGGGCCGTGTACTAAACTAATATAGCAGAAAAAAAAATATTGCAAAAAGTCAGAATCTCAAGTCGAGCGCGAACTATCCAGATATTATATTTCCAAACGTATTGATCCCTCAGGATGCTATGTTCGGTTACGTTTCGGTAGAAGTTTTCAATCCCTCTGCGTTTTGGGAGTTGCACTGGACAATCTTATCAGGGAGGGAAGAGGGGAAGATTTTCCACTGTCCGGCGCCCTCTCACCTTGGAGGATTTCCCAGGGCGCTGAGGCGGGCCAGCCGATTGGATTTCAAATTATTATGCGTGTATTTGACCGGCAAAAGATTTACATTTTTTAACATCGGAACTTTTTTTTTACGGAATTATAGGGGTTATGTCGGGTCTGTAGCTGGGATTTGGAATTGAATATTTTATTTGTGTCGGCCGCGTTACGGTACATGTCTACTTTTGTGATTATGCGCGTTTTAGTATAATTTACATATGTAAGTATGTTTTGAATAACATGAGGCAACTTGGACGTAAATAAGTTTATTATTACAGTAAACGCCGGAAAGTCAAATATGTTTTACCATTATTGTGATGCCTTTGTAGTTTACGTTGTCATTTAACTTAAATGCCAACATAAAGACACGTTCCTAAGCATAAAGACAACCTCTTTACATTTCTATTTAAAACTAGTTAAACAAGTTCCAATTTTAAAATGTACAAGTAGAGGAAAGAGCTCGCCGTTTTAGTAGATGTAACTAATTGTCAATAGAGAGGGTGGGAGTGGTAGGTAAGTGGTGGTAGGCGGCGGAAGCAAACGAAAGTTCTTAGTAGAGATCGCATTAGAGACCGCGCGGCCCACGACTGTCGGAGATAATGCCATTGCAATACCCGAGATCCGATTGTATTGGCAAATTGGATCAAATGCAGCGCTCACCGTACAAAAGATAAGAGCCGGATACGGGTATAGCGGTAATATTATGTTGCGGCTATCTTCCCGGATCGCCCCCGTGTGCGGCTCGTGACGATCGAAACGATCGCCCGTAATCGTTTCATGTAGTTTCCAACTTTTTTTTAAAAATCTTTTTATTCTGTTCGCCGTTTCTTTTGTTGCGCCACAATCGATTTTCAACCGGATTATCAGCTTATATCATTTTGTGAGCTCATTCTCTGTTTATAAATTTTCATCGACCTTTTTAATACAATGGGTCTAAGAATGGAAGGATCCTATCTTGTTTATATTTTTATTCCCTCGAGTGAGCTGAGATGTTGAATACTCGTTTTCAGTGGTGTACAATAAACTCTGAAAATATCCTATATTTTATGGCCAACCTGACAGTTAGTGCTACCTGCACAACATAGATAAAACACCTCCTATTTTTTAACAGACGTAAATCTGATAATAAAGTAATGTAAGCGCAACGGTTGCAACAAACATATCGTGAGCAACAAAAAATATTTGTAATAACGTGCGATATGAAGCGCCGCGAGCTCTACGTACCAATGTTTTTGCGACCAATGAAAAAATATCATCCATGTAAACGACAATGCAGATTATTATTGCCCGTCGGGGACACATAAAGAGTCACACAAGAAACATGGCGGATTTACGCGCACAGATAAGATACGACACCTTTCCGATGTTGTGTAGCTTTCTGTATCACGATGATCGTCCAAACAGCGGGCCTCATTTTCCCGTCGTTACGGGGTGAATTTTAAATTCGCTGCGAGGGTGTCCCACTCAACTATGTATGAAGGACCGGGCTCTCCACGCGACTCGTATCCGGTCGCACGCATACGCTATGAACCCTCATTGTCTGCCCGAACTCAAGGTAAACCGATTACGTGCTAAAAATTCATAAAGCCATTGTCATCTTCGCATAAAGCTTCTACATTTAGTAAGTGAGCTCGACGATTACTTGTGGCGTAACAACGTGACGTCAATAAACCATAATGTCTGTAATAAAAAATACAACGTTCGGCTCAACGAAGCATCAGATAGCAACGTTTTGGAGACTCGAAATTAATAATACCATCAACCCTCATTGTAAAGCGAAAAATCTCAATAGGGACGTGATAAACAATACGGCACGCTAGGTTATCTCCCCTTGACTTATGATATCATTATTTCCCTTTTTGCAAAAATTTACCGAGCAAAAACAAGAGCGCGGTGGGCATACTAATTCTCGTCGGTCAATATATTGGTATCGGCGGAACGCCCGCAGGACCCTTCCTAATATTTCCAAAGGCAAAATCTTTATACAATAAAACAGAAGCAAGCAATTTCAATGTTAAATCTCATAATTCAAATTTCTCTCGTTGTTTACCGGCCACGCTTCGGCGGCTATATAAACTCTCAAAATCTACCCACATCCGTAACGAAAGCCTGCACCGTTATTTATGGAAAGCCACGTTTCATTGTTGTTGTCGGTTTTCATTTTAACGCTTAATTTTTTTTTTCTATTTATTGTATTTTTGTGATCGTCGGTGCCTAGAAAATGATTTGTTTTTCGGTTTGCTCTTCCGACGCGCTTAATTCCGGTGATGTTTGATTTATGCGAACAGCGATGGGGCACTCCACGTACATACGTTCGGCACTGAATAGATCACGTCCGAAGACTAATGCGTTCCCAAGAAATTCTCTTGTTTTGCGTTGTGTGGATAAGGGTCCATTGTCGATCTCGCATAAACCGGAGCAATTTACCGGAAAATATCGCTTATTTGCATCGCCAACACATCTGTCCGTGCGAACGTAAAACATTCGGACGTAAAATCGAATGGACGAAATAAGATATAAATGGCCGCTTGCACATAGAATCTCGGATTTTACAACCATCTCGTATATCTTTAAGTGAAATATGGTCCGATATCATATTCAATCGTCCCGGCATTATATTCTCGAAACTTAGATAAGTAAGTAGATACTTACCGAAAGGAAAATTTTATTCTTTGCAATTTTATAAATTGTAACACAATTTATGACTTCTAAATAATATTTTGCAGTTTTCTACAGTATGCGGCCAATAAATCAGAGCACAACTCTGCAGAATCTACGTACAAGAATAGATTATACCGACGATGTCGTGAAGAAAACTGTAGCAAACAGATTTATCGAAGAATTTGTATGGCGAGTAGCTTGGAGCATAAAAATCTTCTTAAGGTATATGCTTCTATCTAGTAAGGAGCAATATATATTTTAAGGTGAATATTCTTCAATCTAAGTAACGTAAAACTATCCAAGTGTTATTAAACTGCACTTTCAATTTTCATATCAAAAGCAAGGTAGGATCGATAGTATCCGACAGACTAGTGGCTGGATTGTGTGCATCTCAATGACGCTTTTAAGTCGGGGTTACGGTTTTATGTGTGAACGGAAGAGTCAGCTTGAATGATGGGGGTCTCGGCTCTAGTACGTACTCCAGTACGCGCTCCTATCATAAAAATGTAATTAAAATTCACATCCTCCGCCCCCGCCTAAGTTGGAGAGACCGGGATAACTATTCTATTGTTTTGCCATGTACGACGTTACCCTCAGTTTCATCCCATTTAAATTACGTACAACGAAATAGGGTTGAAAGAATTTGCTGAAACTGGTTTTGTTCGAATTAAACAACAATAAAGTGATTTAATGGGTGCTCTTAGCGCTCAGAGCGATTTCTTTTTAAACAATCTAGTATCGCGTTCGGAAAACACTTCTCGGAAATAACGAGATACGTAAATTACGTTTTGTTCAACAATAGGTACTCGAGTTGTGCCGGGGTTTCTTGTAAGATGAGAGTTATATTGATTCGCAAATACGAACTTATCCATGCGAAATGAAATATACTTAAATCGGAAATCCTTGAAAGTATTACACGATGTTTTGTACCAAGACATCTTGTTTTATTGCTTCATATACTCGATACGGGCGGAAAATAATTTTAAAGGATTATATGGCTTGTTTATCAAAAAGTCGGCCTTATGACCAGTTCCAGGCAAACAGCGTATATTAATAAAAGCATTTATTAAAAAAAAAGAACCTTCAATCCTTTCCCCCAACACGTCAAGCGCCCAAATTGTTTGACAAACACATCAAACGGCCGCAAAATTTTAATTCAAACATGTAAAAATTTTTCAAACGTAATTTCATTTTGCTGTTCATAAACATCCTGGGTAAAATTACGGGTAAAACGTTGTATTACTGGGGTCGTGACGTCACTGTCTAATGAAGACATTACTCACTTATCTATCGCGATACGTACCTGGAATCAAAAAGAAAGATAGTACATTAGTCAAATAAAAGAAAGATGAAAAGTAGGCACGCGAACTGCTAACGTTTATAAATAAAAGCAAACATTGAATTATTGCGAGGAGACAACGCCAAGGTGTGGTGGAATATCATTTTTCAAGAAGCAAGTCGCCTGATAGTAGGTAATGCTTTACACTAGGAGGTTCCAACCGCGGACTCGACCGGTATTCTGATAGATAGGAAATGAAGACTGATTAACCTCGCGTGACTCTACAAGGCTCACGGCACTGTCGAGAACCTACTTGGATAAATATTGCGTTTGCAAACTCTAGATTGTTCGACGAAATAATGTGGTTCGTTTCAGTGTGTAAATTTTATCTTTATGCGTCATAATCACGGGTATTATTGTGATTTCGAAGCTTTTTGTTTGGAGGGCTGGAGTGGCAGTAATTTTAATTATTGTTGCGGTTTTTGGTAGCAGCAATCGTAATCATTTTTCACATATGCCCATGATATTGATCTTTGGACAGCAAACGATTGTCATAGGGAATTAGCACGTTTTCCAACCCGCTTTTGGTCCGCATGATGGATTAAGACCACATCCTCTCACAGAGAGGAGGCCTATGTCCCAGGAGTAGGAACATGTGAGACCATGGGTTTTCATGGTCCTCGGAACGAGCCGCCTGCGGGTTCCCAACTCACGGTAGGAGGGGTTTACATCGGCGTCGAGTCGACGATGAAGTACTTGGGACTTGTCCTCGACAGCCGGTGGAACTTCGTCGAGCACTTCCGACGTTTGGCTCCCAGACTGGAGCGGGCTGGGGCTGCCTTAAAGCGGCTCCTGCCCAATCTGGGGGGTCCAAACGCTTCCTGCCGGAGGCTCTACATGGGGGTCGTGCAGTCCATGGCCCTCTACGGGGCACCGGTGTGGGCGCCCTCATTGAGGCTGCGCCCAGCGCGCCGGTTGAGTGCGGCCCAGAGGGTCATGGCTATCCAGTTAATCCGAGGATACCGCACGATCTCGTGCGAGGCGGCGAGCCTCCCTGCCGGAGTGCCGCCATGGGATCTGGAGGCAAAGGACCTCGCGCACATGTGGGAGTGGCGCGAGGAGGCGAAACGCCGGGGTGAAACTCCGCTGCCGCGACAAATCGCGGCTCAGCGGACAGAGCTCCGGTGTGATCTCATGGCGACATGGCAGGTACGATTGTCGCAACCTAGCGCAGGGCACGCCACAATTGCAGCGGTAAGTCCCCTCTTTGAGGAGTGGATAGTGAGGCGCCATGGCATCCTCACCTTCCACCTGATGCAGGTTCTCACCGGGCATGGGTGCTTCGGCGGGTTCCTGTTCAGGATAAAGCGGGAGGATACGCCCGGGTGTTTCCATTGTGAGGATCGTCTAGAGGACACGGTGGAGCATACGGTGGAGATGTGCCCTGCCTGGGCGGAGCACCGCCGTGTCCTCGTGGAGGCGATCAGCGGCGGCGACCTCTCGCGTCCGGCCCTGGTGCGAGCCATGGTACGGAGCGAGAGGGAATGGGAAGCCGTCACCTCCTTCTGCGAAGCAGTAATGCTCCCGAAGGAGGAGGCGGGGCGCGTGAGGGAGTGGCAGTCACTGCGCCCTCACGTCTCTAGCCGCCGCAGGAGGAGACGCCTGAGCGTCGGGAGTCGAAAGCGGACTCCCGGCCACCGTAGGCGCGAGCAATGGGTAGCTCGCCGCCCGGTAAGGACCAGGCTCGGGTTGACGGCGCGTAGTGTTCCACGCGCGCCTCAAAGAGATGTCAGCAGCAGTGTAGGGGTCTACTAGGACCGATGCCTGCCGGGGTCGCGTGATTGTTCGAAAGAGATACCGTGACCCTGGCACATGGGCAACTGATGGAACACGGGTGGGTTTTAGTCAGTAAAAGTCTGACACGCCTCTCGCTTCGCTCAGAGCGGGAGAAGTCATTTGATGACTTCCCAGCCTGAAAAAAAAAAAAAAACGACGTCCACTGCTGGACTTAGGCCAATTTAGGGGGCTTTGCCATAATCGCTACGCTTGGCAGGCGGGTTGGCGATCGCAGTATGGTGGTAAAATGCATAGAGAACGCTGCTGCCCATTCTCTAGTAAGTCCCTTAGTCGCCTTTTACGACTCCCACGAGAAGAAATAGGGTGGTGTTATTCTTTACGTCCAGCACTACACGGTACAGGTAGGAACATTATAGTCTGATTATGCTGTCCCGGTTAGTGATTTAAATTTTTCTTATTTGTTAACAGACAATATGATGTTTCCATTTTATCATGACATAATTAAATCGGGTTAAGGAAATCATATTTGACAGAAAACAAAGGGAAAAAATTGTCACCCATAAATGCTATCGTATTTTAACTAACGTGTGGCTTTTGTGAGGGTAATACCTAAAACAATTTCGGAAGTCATGCAGACTTCTGAAAATCTAAAAATGCACGTGAAAAAATTTAATCCATTAATGCTTTGAAACCTTTTATCAAAACTTTATGCAGCATAGAGCTTTTATAAAATTTCACTGGACGTGGTTGTAAAAGAACCGGATGTTATAGTTCAGTTTGGCAGGGGGATGTGACCGGCTGGATTTAGGAACAATTATTTTTAATTTAACTTACATAAACGAAGAAAACTAACCGAATGAAAATACAAGATATTTAAAAAAAAAAAAAATAATAAGGCAACACCGTGTCAACAGGACGTCACACATTTCAATCAGTACAATTTAAATAGTAAAAATAATTTTGAACCCATTTTATTATAAGTTTACAGTTTCACAGTGAACTTAAACCTACAAAATATCAGAAAATCATCAAAAAGAGACTACATAACAGCAAAATGCAAAAATTGTATCAAAAATTACAGAAGTGGAGGTGACATGACAGATGTCATCTCCGAAAAACAATAACTACAAAATAAAAAATCCATGACGAAATGTTGACCAGAGCCGCAGCACGGAATGCACGCCTACCACCACCGGACTCCTCGCTCAGCTCCGCCTCGCCGCCGCCGGTACCCAGCCCCACTGCGGGCGCTGTGACGACACCGGCCGCGGCAGTTGCGTCGAGCTCGAACGACGAGTACTTCTCTCCGCCCACGACGCCACCACCTGCTCGTCGACGGAGAGGACGCCGGCCTCCGGATGGCTTAGGACTTCGAGGCCCACCGGCCTCTGATAGGGTCCCAGCTCCCGGCGGAAGTGTGCAGCGCATGAGATGGACAAGATCCATCAATGAGAATGTCATGCGCTCATACTTTGGGGCTACAGAAGGGGGAAACAATCTGACCGCGTACCGTGTTCGGATGCTCTCTCTTTTTCAGGTGCTAGAGCCAACTGTCAACGTTTCAACCCAACGACTATCGGATCAGGTGCGGGTCATCCAGCGTAATCATATGTTGGATGACACTGTACTTGATCGCCTTCGAAATGAAATGCTGACTAGCCTTGTCATCGCACCTCCGTTGCAGACTGTTGTGGTCCCACCACAGTACGTCACAAGTCACGCTGACGAGGGGAGCGATGACAGGGCTACAAACGTAAGTACCCAGTGCAATGAGGAATTGAGGATTGCTTTGGAGAGTGCGATTCGAGAATATCGATCCATGCCACCAGAACTTAGACTACGTTTACCTCGTTTGCCCATGCATAACAAAAATAGGGCGCTGGTGGCGCTCTGGATTCGCAGTTGTCAAACTATTTTGATGACTGCGAAGACCTCACTGATACTCAAGCAATTCTGTACTGCGCGGCTGTAGCGGCATGTCGTGTAGCTCACGTCAAATTTGCTAGTGACTGTAGAGCTACACGACCAAAACCAGCCGTACCAGCTTGGCAGTGCAGAATTGAGCGTCGTATTAGTGGGGCCAGAGCGCTCATCGGCAAACTAATCTGTTTCAGGGAGGGCAACACTCGCCCTAGAGTGATGCGCTTTGTGAGACGGGCGTTCTCAGGGACTGATACCAGCCCTCAGGATTTTATGTCCCGTGTCACAGAGCGCATAGACTTCCTGAAGCAGAAAGTTTATGCATGGGCAAGCCGTATTCGTAGGTATAAGCGGCGAGTGGACCGATACACTCAGAATCGCGCCTTCCAGAGTGATGAAAGGTGGGTTTATAGGGCTTGGGAGCGACCGATCCAAGGTGTGGCTGATACGCATCTGCCGGATAATGACGCCATGTGTTCTTTTTGGCGCAGTATCTGGTCGGTGCCTGTCAGTCACACTGAAGGGGATTGGGCTAGAGAAGTCGAGCGGGCCTGCGATCCTATACCAGAAATGGGGGCTATTACTATCTGCCCCCAAGATGTAGCTCGTGCAGTCCGTCCGTTGCCCAACTGGAAGTCTCCAGGGCCGGACGGGCTGCACAACTTCTAGATAAAATGGTTTGTAGGATCGCACGCTCGCTTGGCGGCTCAGTACCAGACTGTTTTGGAGTCTGGTTCGCTACCCCAGTTCCTTACAACAGGAGTTACCCACCTGCTCTATAAATCAGGTAGTACTGCGGAACCCAAAAATTATAGACCGATCACGTGTTTACCGACGGTCTATAAAGGTCTTACATCCATTTTGAGAGCTAAAATTTACAATCATATAGACACTAACTCCATCATGTCTGTCTCTCAAAATGGATGTAGGAACGGGTCTCGCGGTACTAAGGAGCGGCTCCTCATTGATATGGCCATTAGCCAACAGGTTCGTCGTTACCGTAAGGATCTGTCGACATGTTGGATAGATTACAAGAAGGCCTATAACTCGGTGCCACATACATGGCTCATGAGGGTGCTGGAGTTGTATAAAGTAGATGCAACTCTGCGCGCCTTCCTGATGTCATGTATGGGGCAATGGAGAACGGTCCTTCGCTATCCAGGATGTCGAAATATCCAGAGGAATAGCGAGCCGATAAGGATTGAGCGAGTCATATTTCAGGGCGATAGTTTGAGTCCGCTTTGGTTCTGCTTAGCCCTGAATCCTCTGAGCACACTGCTTGAGGATTCAGGTATAGGCTATCGGTTGAGGAGAGGTGGTCAGGTTATATCTCACCTCCTTTACATGGATGACCTTAAACTCTTTGCCCACAACAATTTGCAACTGATGGAACTACTGAAGGTAACTGAAACCTTCAGTAGCGCCATCAGGATGAAATTTGGTGTGGACAAATGTGCAGTCATGCATGTAAAGCGAGGGGAGATTGTGGAATCCGTGGGAACCCAACTCTCGGATTCCATAAACTTTCGAGCCCTCTCCACATCCGAAACCTATAAGTATTTGGGTATGTCGGAAGCTTTGGGAATCAATGTTACTGACATGAAGCAATCGTTGAGGGAGTGCTTCTTTGGCCGCCTGAAGAAAGTATTTAATAGTCTTCTATCAGGCGGAAACAAGGTGCGCGCCTTCAACGGTTGGGTCATGCCGGTTTTGATGTACTCTTTCGGCATACTCAAATGGACTCAAACCGAACTCGACGCCCTGGATAGGAAGGTCCGTACGCTACTGACTGCATATCGAATGCATCACCCACGTTCATCGGTAATGAGACTGTATATCCCGCGAAAGTGTGGAGGTCGAGGCTTTTTAAACGCTAAGACTCTCCACAATCGCGAGATATGCAGTCTCAGGGAATATTTCCTGGAAGCCAACGTGGGGATGCATCGAGATGTGGTCGCGGTGGACAAGGGCCTCACCCCGCTCTACTTGGCTAACGAGAACTGGCGCAAGCCTGTAGTACTTGACACTAATGACCGCATGGAGGAATGGCAAAGTAAGGAGCTCCACGGACGCTTTTTCCGGGCCCCACACGGACCCGACGTAGATTTTCTAGCGTCCGTAGCATGGCTGCGATTCGGTGATCTCTTTGGGGAAACCGAAGGTTTTGTTTGTGCAATTATGGACGAAGTTATGATGACGAACAATTACCGGAGATTTATTGTGAAAGATGGCACGGTGGACATCTGTCGGGCATGCCACCGTCCCGGTGAAGCAATTAGACACATTATCTCTGGGTGTTCTCGTCTAGCTAACGAAGAGTACTTGCACAGACACAATCTTGTAGCCAGGATTATCCACCAGCAACTTGCTCTGAAATACCGCCTTGTGGAATCAGAAGTGCCGTACTACAGGTATGTGCCCGACCCAGTTCTTGAAAATGGCCATATCACACTGTACTGGGATCGATCCATCATCACTGACAGGACTGTTGTTGCAAACAAGCCTGATATAGTGGTGGTGGATCGACTAGAAAGGCGCACAATGATTGTTGACATAACGGTTCCGCATGACGAGAACCTCGTGAAAGCCGAGAAAGATAAACAAATCAAGTATCTTGACTTCGCTCGCGAGGTTGTCGACATGTGGGATGTGGACTCAGCGATCATTGTGCCGATAGTCGTCACAGCCAATGGGTTGATAGCCAGAAGCCTCGACCAACACCTGAAGAGGCTCTCGTTAAGCAGTTGGGTCAAGGGCTTGATTCAGAAAGCGGTACTTCTGGACACGGCTCGCATTGTCAGGAGGTTCCTCTCTCTGGAGCCCTGACCGCCGGTAGCTTGGACCCTGTTCCCGATACCGGTGGGCTACTATTTTTTATATTTTTAAATGTTTTTATTTTATATTCTAATATTTAAAAATATAATTTATAAGTTTGTACAAATGAATAAAGAGAATAATAATAAAATAAAGCCAAACGGATTGACTTAGAGAGTTTAATTGTAATACATGAGCATATTCTTTCACGTATCCATTTATTATTTTATCTAATTATAAACCGAGTAGTCATACCTATACAAGCAATTTTTACGTTCATAAATGTTTGAGTGAACGCCCTCGCCGCTGAACATTATAATTAATAGTTGTAATTTTTTTTTGTAAAGAGCACTGAAGTTCAGGCGATTAAGTGACTAACATGATAGAATTATGCCGACTCACTAACGTAAATATTAATCGTAGACTCAGGGTAAAGGCTCTGACCCATATTCGACAGGGTGCGTGCGAACAATCACGGTTAGAACCAGTTTAATATTTACACATATACAAGGTAATTATATTTTTTTGTGTCCTCTATCTGTCCACTCCTACAAGTTATCGCTCTATTAAACACCGCGATGTTTCCTTGTCATTTTAAACACTTAACCATGAAACAAAACATTTAATACTTTTTATTGTCAACGGACAAATTAAAAAAGTTTGTTTTACCCCACTTTGGCGCAGAGTTTATCAAAAATGTATAGAAACAAATTATTCCACGTGTAACCCCAATGAGATTAACTTAATATACCAGACTTTCTTTCGTAGCAGATGTTGATAAGAAACGTAATGGTTTTATTTGTGTCATTGTATTCTCGATTACGCTACCCTACAACGTAAAAGGCAACGTAACGTTAAAAATTAATTCCAAACGCGAAACTCTCGTTTATTTTTATTTTGGGAATCATTTATTTTCGTCAAACAATTAGGCTGCCCGCGTCGGTCGCAAGGCCGCGGCAGTTTGGTGGAAGAAACTCCACGTCACATCGACTCGCCCCCTCGAAAAAAGGGTTGGTTTAACGCACGTTTTTTGTTGCATAATCCCACGCAACGCGCGAATCCCAGCCCGCCTTCGGCTAATGCGCGTAGCTCGTGCGGACCGAGCGACGTTGAGACGGGACTTTAAAAATGTCATTTCCAGAGCGCCAAGTAAATCCAGATTTGTTGTTGGTGAGTGACTTTCTAATTCCGCTGGCGGGAAGAACTTTGTGAAACGTATACCGTGTTCATGAGACCTGCTAGTGACCGCGAGCAGCCCCGCAGCCTAATCCGATCCGCAGAGCAGAATTGTTGCCCAAAGTTGTGCCGGACGAGGCAACCCCCCAGCCGCGCCCGCTGTCACCCGCCCGCTTTATAATCACCTACTACAATACGATATACTTTGATTAATTTACACCACAAACAGGAATAAAGTTTTGTACGTTAAAACAGAACCGTTGTTTTGGTCCTGCCTAATCCCGCGCCACCCGTGAAAGTTGATTGTTAATCTGAAACGGATACTTGTTTGTTATGACTACTCACTCAGTAGTCTATATAAACATTATTCACTAAAGTTTTGCTCACTTACTCTAAGTCTAATCCAATAAGTCGATGAACGTGATTGAAGCTTAGTCAAACAATTGTATAGAAAGACGGGGCGACGAACTAGTGGGACTTGTGATCCAGAGGGCGTTTGGAGGGGTACGAATATACCTTTTCTGCCATAATGTATACCCTAACGTTAATTGCTCACCAGACTAGAAACAAGCTTTATTTTTATTTTCATGTGGGAGATTTATTCGACGAAATGATCGTCTGTAAATAATAGTGTGCGATATTTTAGCTGCACGCGTTGCCAATGTCACCCGTCTCAATGTGTTAGCTGTAAATAGATACACAGAGCGCCATTAATAACGGCACATCACTCGCACACTCATTAATTTGCAGCAGAGATTAAACTGATGATATTTTTCCCAGCTCTTTCATAGCTGTGTACCGATCTAAGAAGAAAGCAAAGTCACACATAGCGCCGCACACTCTTGCAAATATTCAATTTCGAAACTCGTGTCCGGACTTTAATTTCGTTTCTCCGATGCTCCCAATTTCTCTGTAATATGATGGATTGCATAAAGTAATCGATTCATGGAATTCGGGCGGAAAGCAGAATGGGTAGCTTACAAGGCAATCAGCGGGCAGCAGGAGGCTTTATTAACCCGTCAGGGTAGTGCGGGCTTGGCTAATCAATCGCCGTTCGCGTGTCGACCGCGCTATCTGTCTTTGGCCGATTGGACCCCGATAACGCTGCCGACGCAAGATTACCTACCTATACGGGAATGGGCCATTTATAAAATTAAGTTCTTTTATCTTCCCAAATAGACGATATAAGAGGAGTAAATAAGTCTAAAGAGCTTTGGTCGAAATAAATAGGCCGATGTTAATGTTCGATCGTAGTCGAGCCCTGCCTGGTACGATCGCGTGGCACTCACGTGTGAGATACTCAGCGCCAAATGAAAGCACGCTGATTTTCATGAGCGTTGAACTATAAAAATCCTATAATGGAAGTTTGTGTAGAGTAATCCAGTTTTAGCCTAAATACAATTGTTATTCTGAAAAAAATCAGCACGCGTGAAATGCAGCTGGAATGTGTGGAGATGTATTGCAGAAACTGGCCATATTTGTGCGGCACCCCAGTCCGCTTGCATATGAAATTCAATTTAAATTACAACTTTTAAATATTAAAACCTTTTAACCATGACAACAAAGTTAGCTGAAGCAATGAAAAATACTTTATACACTTCAGAATTTTCTAGTTTTCATAAATCACCGAGCGCTGAATGCCAGAGAGGGAGAAGTTTAAAAGTAAAGTCGGGTGAATTCTCAGCGGAACTTTCTATGAGATTAAAGTCATAATTTACTTGATGAGAGGGCATTATGTTGTCGAATATGAAACCGGCTACCCCCATTACAGAACTGATTTCCCTAAATGGGAGTTTGCAAAAATTGTAAGCGAAAAAAGGCACGGGCCGAGATAATTCCTAAGTATCGCGAATTTCAACCGTTATAACCGTACGTCTCCGAGATAGCGAAAGGGACGGCTCATTAATGTCAGCACGGATCCGGGGCCAGTTTATGCCAACCGATACCTTTAAGGTATTTACAAAGCAGCTAAGCGGGCGCAATCTAGACGGGCGCAATGAAAAAAAAAAAAGACGGCGCACCCCGCGTAATCCACGCGAAATGCCCTTTAAGAGCCTCACAATTTAATGCTAAGTATAGCAATCTCAAGACGACGCTGAGCCGGTCCTCCGAGAGGGTTGAAAAAATGATACACGCTGGGGGTGAGGGGGGGCAATCACGGTTAGTTAGCGGGGCAGCTGCTCCCGACCGACGATAACACTTAAGGTGTTTTACTGTACTTTCTCCGGTACATAGAAACACAAGTTTTATTCTTAGCATTTTCAACACAGCAACCTGCATAAATAAACGAATATAATAGGGCCGCAACACAACGGGAAAACGTTTTGCAACTCGCAGGATATTGCGTGCGATAACGAATGCATTTTGAATATAATGAGTAATAATCCGGTGAATTTAAAATTTAAAGCGTGCGATAAACATTATCAGTTTTATTAATCAGAATGTACATAGTTTGAAGCAATTTATTGGACAGTAGAGCTCGTTAAGAGGATGAGCGGTAAAGCTCTCCGTTTAAATTATGTGCCAGCCTCCCATTTAATGTAAACAATCATTTCGATCTTTGAAATTTTCATCTACACGATAATATTTTGTTTATTGCTTTGGCAGGCAGTGTTAAACTTTTGATGTCACTTTGTTAATTGGAAAGCTGTCTTTATTTCGTATTTCGATTGAAATTGATGAATATAAAATGGGTGTATTTATTTTGATTTAAATCATTATTTGTACATCAATCATCATCCATTAATTAAGATTTCGTTTTATGTTTGTCGACACTTGAAACTAAATAGCTGACAATAATGAGACCGTTTCGAAGTACGTAATAGTAGGTATTGCATTCGTTGTAATGGGCAGTACAGAATTAATTAGCGGGTATCGCTTTATACGGAGCGCGCCAGGTGTGCACGTGCCTTTACAGCGCCATTAAGTTACAGAATACACAGGGGTTGAATCGCTTGAGCGATTGACCGCACACATTCCCCGCTTTTATGTTACAATACCGACCTTTATGAAACAATAGAAACTTCTCAACAGGAAAATAGATACTCACCCCACTCTAGAAGAGGATAAACGCGAAGACAATCGATCGGGTCTCACGTATTCGTATGCTAAGCGTGTATCCCTAGTCATTACCACTACACAGACACACACAGATAATTATATTCAAGCCACGCTTAGTTAAGATATAACAGTGTCGCTACGCTTAATCAAATCGCTTTCCAAATAAATGGAGCGTAGACGAATCAATAACGAGAATTCAATTTACAATTCTACGTACATCACTGACGTATCAATTGTTCAATCTAAGCGAAGACAGATAAACGCACAGATCCACCGATTGCTTTCCGATGAAAAAGACTGGAGATTCATCGATAGGATGCGCAAGTCCCCAAGTGAAAAATGTACATTTGGATGGCGTTAATTCGTTTAATTTCCGGTGAGAGGGAGAGGCGCGGGTGGGGGGCGGCCCAGTCCGCTCAGATTAATTCAGCGCAGAGCCTGTCACAGATAAGGACACTGAAATAAATTGAAAATGTTCAGAGATTGATTTGAATACTCTCGAGGATATATCGAAGGCAGCCAGCGAAAAATGACAAACCGCATTCTTATTCAGAGATTTTCATCCCGTGAGCGAGGCTTAGCGAGAAAAATGCGCCCTAATGAATAAATTATGCGGCGCTTGGACTATCAAAAATGAGCGAACGTTCAATTTAAACAAAAAGAATGCATGCCACGATTTTATTTAGACGGTACGACCAACGGTCTCGTCGCATTTGAAACATTGAATATTCCTTGGCAACAGTGACATAAAACGTTCAACAGTTTCACTGCTACTGTTTCGCAAATAGCTAAATCTGAAGATTGTATATTAAATCGTTTATAAAATGGTAAAATTAATGCAATCGGCGCGAGCGAGTCGAGATGGGAGACATCGTTCGTGGCGTTCGTGATCCGAATGTCAATGAAGTCGAGTGGCACCACTGCCAGACCCTCAGGGCCGGGTACCGCTGCTAAGAGCCCGACCCATCATTTACATATTGCGATTTTGTATCGATAACAATTAGGAGATGGAAAATCCGCCGTGAGATGTTTAGTAATCAGAATATTCCACGTAAAGTTGGAGAGCAACTTACGGCAATCAAAGTGGGTTCTATCCGTATTTACTAGAATTAGAACGCACCGCTTAATCGTAAACGTAACGTTACATGACTACGTAAACTAAACAACATAAACTTGCAAATGAAGACACGCCGCAACGAGCGCACACTCCCTGCCGTGTTCCAGTGAAATTCAGAGAATCAAAACGTCCAAACATGAAACAAATTGATTGCTGCAGAGGCGCTCGGCTGGCGCCAAGCTCGACGGTAGATTGGTAATAGTGCATGCTAAACTTATTAGCCAAACGGAAAATGGTATTAGCAGACGTACTGTGCAGCCCAGCCTCCCGTGAAACTTCATTCGTACGTCAAAGTTGACAGTGTTGCACGTATGTAAGTGATTGTTGCAACCAATCAAACACGAGCTAAATTGACTTCGTTCTCTTCACACAGGGGTCCAAATTAAGCGCGATAAACAAAGTTGGAAATGGTCCGCTAGAACTCGAATGAAAATAGATTCGGGGAGTGGAGTTTTAATTCGGAAAGATAACAAACGTCAACGTCAAGTGAAATGGCCGCTTTCAAAACGTTAAAACAATTTATCCTAGGTAATCCCGAAGTGTCAGACGATAATAAGAGTGACATTTAGAGCGGGCCGAGCGCGGCGGTTAATTCTGCAGCGCAGTGGCGGCCGATTGTGACACCAACTAAACCCAGTTGCCAACGGTAAACCCATCAGGTGGGAACCCCTGCCTACGACCTAATATTGTCGACTCACTGACACAACAAATAACTTTGTTTTCATTTTCATCTAGTGTTTTTGTTATTCATTTTTGTCCGCGCCATATTCGTGCCCGTTATTGTTTGGCTGACATATCACAATAGGTTTACGCGGTCACGTGATCCAAATGACGCTCAAAGGTTTTTATAACAACAAAGAGACCGTCAGTCTACAAAGCCATTAACTAAGAACACAAACTAGCCCATTACGTTAAAACTACACCATCCATATTCCACAGTAACGAAAGCAATTATTCGCATTCAGTCAACAAAGACGCAGACGTACGGTACAAAGGGACCATTTCATAAGTTAAAGCGTTACGGACGATAGTTATCTGCGAGCAACTAGTGATGCAGTAAATCCTAAGAGTACACTTCGTAACTATCCCTTCTTACGTCTCTGAAACCTGAGTTCTTACTACAGGCGAGAACTTAAATTGTTTCCTGCGAAGATTTTGGCGGGCGATAACAGGAATTCTACGAACTGTCTGAAGTTGGATATTATTTCAGTGCCGAGATTTGATTTTAAAATCGTTGAAGTATAAAATTCGTATTACCTAAAAGTGAGTCGATTTATCACTGTAAAAATAATCAAACTATTACTCAACTAAGATGTAGAATTCTGCGCTTTAAATAAATGACTTTGGAATTCGAGAATTACATTTCGGTCCAAAGTCGATTTCGTTGTTATCGGCAGTTGAGGATCTGGGTGGTACTGGTAAGGTTTCACATGTTAAATCTTTTGTCAGATGCATCGTTTCCATCGCGTGTGATAAAGTGGTAGTGGTTACAGTAGATCGTAGCCACACAATTCCCTGTGAGGATTACGGCTGAGAGAGAAAAGTAAGACGATTAATCCCAGTGGGTGCGGAACTGGAGAATTTATTATAAAACGGTTGCATTCGAGGCAACGGTCTGCGACCGCGCTGTTCAATGCACTATTGGTGTGGTTATGCGACTATTACATTTAAAATACTAGTTTGTTTATTGAACATAAATACGAGAGTCGCATGCTCTTTGTTGCAATTTGTTAATGAATTCGGTGGTGATTTGTGTTCATTATTTATATAGGGTGACACATCGTTGCCCAACCTCAAAATGGATTCAGTATATTTTTTTGAACGTTGAAAATTTTTGGTCGTTTATAGAAAAAATAAATAAAATCATTTATCATTTACATCAGATTTTTTTTTGATAACCGACGAAAAATTTTTACGCTAGAGTGCCTTGAATCACGTGCAGAATCAATATTGTTTGCATATGGATATCCCTCCCAACCAAGTGTTTTAGATTTGTGGAATTTGTCAGTTCATGATTATCCCGTTGTACTTATATTTTTTTCAGGGAAAATGCCATCAGTACTCAGGGGTTCTGCAAAAGTTACTTCTCTCTGAGTCATTTTTTCGCTCTTTCATTTTCACCCTTCATTTTTAACCGTTAACTGGCACGGAAGTATGAAAGTAAGTACAAACGTAATTATAACTTACTAAATAGACTAAAGGGGACCGGTGATTAAAGCAGACTTCATAACCACATCTTTGTTAAGGTAAGTCCGAAAGTCCAATCCGAATTGTCTGAACCAGCCCTTTCCCATTGTTTTGTTTTTAATAAGTAAAGTTATTTTAGGCTGCGTGAATTATATCCCATTACTAAATTAATTTTACATTCCAGTTGAATGTAAACGTTGACCTTTTGGAGTCCAGTGTATATTTAAAGAACATTAGGATAAGTTACGTGGATTTTTGGGTGTGAGCAAATTTTTAAATGAAATTATAAAGTTACATTTTTTCCAGCATGTCAGAGTTTTGTTTAGCTAGTTTTTGTTGATTATTATTGCATTTTTTTAGACTTAATAATTATATTTTTAATATAAAATACACTTTTATTTTTTTAATATAATTTCAGACTGCCAGAAAGTTATTAAAATTTTAATGTTAGTAGCCTTGTGTGCCGGAAACCGGACGTTGTATTTCGCGTAACTCAGAAAGCCCTTATCTCCGGAAATGGACAGCATGGAAGGGTTAGTTAACCGAAAAATAAATAATTTTATCCTCATAAACAAATCAGGGCAGAGATATAAGGTGTAGAAAATATCATCGAATACAATAGGGAGCATTTGGGTTGCGTGTTGGAAAACATGGAATATTAGGTAAGTATATACAAAAGGTTATTTGGCTGTATCGATTGTTGGTGTCTCGGTAAAGAGCTTAGGTAAATGTCAGGAGCTCACGTGCGCAAATGTCAGGGAGCTAAGGCTTACCCACCCGTCAAGTTTACGAATAATGTTACAGTAACTCAACATTTAACTGTTCCGTGATTTCTTGTGTTTTCGTTTCATGGGGATTTGGTTTTTTCAGTTTAGAGATTTTGGAAGGAAAATACAGAATAAAAGATCCTTGTGACAGATTTCATTCATTTGCGTGCTATAAAAATTTAACTATTAAATGAAAGTGTAACTTAGACAGAAAATACGATTATTTTTGCCCTGTGTAACGATTATTTAACTTTGAGCCATTTCTGTAAGTAACATTTTTAGACTCGATTTTTTTGGCTTTATAATCTTTTGTTGATTTAAACTCTCCTCATAAATTCACAGAAATACCTTATTACCTCATAGTATATCCCGTTCATTACTCAAACGAACGCTACACGTATTTAAAGCATCATTTATATCAAAAACAACAATGAAAGCCACTCAATCCGAGCGAATTCATTTTCTGTGCGTAGCATGACATTCTAATTTAATCGTATGTGTCACTGTCAAATTAGAGATACTACACCATAGGCGGATCTGCCGCACTGACATTTCCAAACACAAGGGGAACAAATGGTTTTGACATTTCAAGTGTATACGACCTTGGATCTAATGCGGAATACCTAACGTTAGGGTTGGTAAATCAGCTATAGGCACTTACGACATTGTATAACAGATACGATGTTCTTAGCAGAATTGAGTGACACTGCGGATTGTAATTGCTATTGTTAGACCGTAGATGTGAGTTACGTGGTTATGTAATTGGAGATAAAAACGATGACTAAGTGTTTTGGATATGATATGTCATGTGAGATTTGGTTTCAGTTAGACGTGGCGCGGAATCAGAGCAATCTACGTATGTCGCTGTTACTAAGTGATACAGGACTTTTTTTGGGACCAGATGATGAAATCACAATTTGCCAAGTTGCTATAAGCATTTGTAAAATAAACAAAATAGTAAACCTAAAAAGAGTATACAACTACCTAAAGTTTAAAACTATCTAGACAACGATACGAAGTTTTATCCTCGGAGGAAACACTAGAGGAGGGATGCGGGGCGCGGGGCAGTTACGTCACCGCTGACGGTGTAAATAATTGCGCTGTCGAACACACCTGCCGGGAAAGAAAATTAAGCGAAACGCAATTTGACTGAGTGATGAAGCACCAGAGGATCAGTTTAATGAGGAGTTACCGACGTAAAATTACACTTACATGATTTATAAACTCATAATTTTATCATCATTAGTTAATACCAGTCTACTAAACTAATTACTCGTACAGCAATTTAGGTAAAGTTGAACGTTTTGAAGTGTTTATAAATTATGCATTACATAGTAGCATCGGCTACATTGACTCAAAGCAATGCCCCGATAACATTTTGTGGAGCGACACACGAGTCGCAGTCACGTTTATGTGCTCCTTGCATGATAACCCCCTTTAAAGACGACTATACCTCCGCCAATCTACTCCCGACAACTCGTAAAGAGAGACTCTTTTATCCAAATTACTATCGGATTACTTTTTATTTCAGTCGAATAACCCACTCCGGATAATTAGCGATAACAGTTACGGTCGACAGCGGCGCGAATGAAAACTTTTGTCGCGAATTTTTCCGACGCCTAAATTGCAAAGGTAACAGCATGGAGCCGCTCGTGTTTATTAACAAATTCATAAACATTGACTTGCGAATAAAACGGCCGCGACTCCAAAACGTGGACGAGCAAACACGTTCATATTTTCATGGGATTCAAATAAAAATAAAGTGGATGACCAGCGGCGGTCTAATTTAATATGAGCGGGGACAACTCGTCATATGGATGATGTACCTGCCTTTGTTTTATTGCTTAGACGGGTGACTGAATACAAAAATGTTTGAGCGGGCGGACGCGCGCTTGTCAGCTGTTAAACAGTTTTATTATTGCCGGACGAACATCGCACAGCCTATTTGCATAATTGAATGGCCACTTGGAACCACTAGCATTGTTATACTCTGCCGTTCCATTTGTCAGATTCGACGTATCATTTATGCATGTAGCTCATAACGAGAGCCGCGTCGTTTTTCTGGACTATTCATTATTTCGCCTTTTGTGTTGTTTGTTATCCGGCGACCAGTCTTATCCTAAGAATGGTCGACGTAGAAAATATGTAATACAATGCCAACTTCCCCCCTATTGACACAAACGACCGCATTTTTGTTACATGAAGTTGAAAGGGCTTAATCTGAAATTTGGTCAGGTGAAACAAACATTTGCCTTTTGTTGTGTTCCAACAAGTCAAAGAGGGGTGTGGTAGCTGCATTCGTTACAGCTTAAGGCAAAGTAGTGGGACAAAGGCTTCATAGAAATAATACATTATTTGGTTAAAATATACCGCATCCATGGCCGCTTATTGGGACGATACCTTAATATGTTATCTCTGTTGATAAGTTCTTCCTTAGTGATGCAACTTGAAGCGTGAAGTTGGAACACATAGCGTAACATCATGAAAATTAGGTTAAGTGTCAATTGCACGTCGTAATGAAGAATTGTTTGTTGAGTAAAGTTGTAATCAAGTTGAGACATTGGTCCCAATAGTCCGGTCTGATCATTGGTCAATAAAACTGCCATAAAATCTTGCAGTGGCCATACGTTATCTTAAAAGCATAAATGTTTAATAGCACGTGCACTGAGTGACCGTTTGTTTCTTGCGATCGGATTTTAAACTGATGACTTTTAACGGCTTTCACGGTAATAGCTACTTAACTGAACTGCTGGCCACTTAAGAGGCTATTTTTACACTTGCTTGAGTAGTTTGACTGCTAGAAAGTGGTTTACTATGGCTTTATTATAGATATTCTATGATTTTTTGTCAATATCAGTGATTTTAGTTACCATTAAGGCATTTTTATGATGACGTAAGATGTAGAATTTTTGTTCAACTCAAATTTATTAAACGTTTAATTTTACTGTGATCAGTTTATTTATTGTAAAATAAAAACTGTCATAAAAATATCCAACATGTTGGTCTCATTTTGTTAATAAAACCATAAAACATTGTCTGGACTGACATGGATTGAAATATTACCTATAATGAGACCTGTCAACCTGAACCGCTAAAACACGTTGTGGGACTTTTATGGCAATATATGGTGACATATTATGGTAAATTATTACAATTTATGACTTAATTTTGGTCACGATCACCAAATGAAAGTCACTGAGTGCCTGAATAATTGTCAAAAGAAATAGTTTTAGTTTTTTCTTGGTATGAAATTATCAGTAAGTATTTAAGGAATTAGGAACTGGTTTACAAAATAATATCGATACGGCTCGAGTTCTATCACTGAAAAAAAAAAATAGCCTGTTCGACATGAACGTGAGTTCAAAATCATTAATTCTTGAGAATAATCTAATTAAGATTCCTTCCTATGGGTACTTCATTGCGTAGCCGGTGGAAAAGCCATATTCAATGAACTATTGAAATAGGGTGTCAAAGTCACGATCATAAAAGGTTCCAGGTGTAAGCAAGTGGGTCTAATTCTGTTATCAGTATCACCTAAGATTCTGTAAGATGATCACGATCAAAGACAAGGCAGTCAGTGAGGTGGAGGTAATACTGTCTTCTTATATCATTGCTTTGAGGTCTCTATGGTACCTATCTATTTTTGTTTGCAACTCATCAGAAAATGATTTTGGAAAGTGTTGGATTTTTTCATTGTAGATATTTTTAACGCATAACTGTGTATAAGAATGTACCTACAGCGTGACAAACATTTTACAATAAATAAAATAATCCTACTAATAATATAAATGTGATAGTTTGTATCTTATTAACAATATAAACTATGTCAATGTTTGTTACTCAATCACGCAAAAAACGGTTGAAAAGATTTGAAAGAAGAATGAACAGTGGCGAACTCCCAAAGAAATTTTTGTTGACATTTTTTTTTGCGTCTGTCTATAAAAAATATGTGAAAGTATAGAGATTGAATGGCTGAACAGTTTGGCATTCAGTTATACTTTTATAGGAAGTCAGGAATTTAAGATATTTAAGGTTGAAGTTTTAGAGGTTATGTCTCTTCAACAACAGACTTATCGAAAAAGCTATATATAAAAAAACCTACTTATTGCTCAAAATATCATTGATAGAAATGCATTTTAAATATAAAATAAACTACGGACTACGTATTCAGAATATTAAGTTCAACCGACGTGACGTCTGCCACATGGTCCACGTAAGTAAGTAGGCAGGTACTTACCTACTTAATTATAATGTTCAGAAGAATATTTATTTAACAATCTTAGTCAACTATCTTTAGAGCAGTTAGTTACCACAATGTCATCAAGAAAACCTGCGGGTGCTGTGATATATGGTTGATGTCTGGCCCATCCTAGATATCATACTACAGTCACTGTATGAGCGCAACATCCAACTCTGAAGTTAAGTGCCAATGCCGGGTATCGGCGCATTTTATTGACACATAATATGTTGCAGTTGACACACATGATGCATGTAGGCCTTACACGGCTACTCATCGTGATAAACAAATCGATGCACACATAGCAAAATCCAAGGTATCAGGCAGAATCGGAATCTAGAGTCACAGAAATATGTCGTCGTATAAAGGGCGTGCAATATCGGAAAGTTCTTAATTCCGGAACTGAGATCCGATACTGGAGAGCTAATTCGGAATTCCAGAACTGGTTCCGGAATTAGTACTTTTTTCTTTTTTTTTTGGATATTTTTATTTCTTTTTCTTTCTAATTGTTTCAGTGTTTCTTCTCTATCTAGGATAATAAAAAAAATTGTTTCAAATCAATCAAAATGTATAATCCAGCCTCTCAATCATTTTGAGGTACAAATTAAACATATTTGGCCATCATTTTTCCTTATTACTCTAATTAGACATTCTCACAATAGTAAAGTCAACAAGGTTTATAACTTTAACTAATATAAAATAATGTAGGTAATTAAATAGTAACAAAAACATAAAAAATATACTCTAAACAGTTTGTGGAATATTCCACAGACGTTTGATTTAAATTGCCGCGTTCAGAAGAAAATAATCTATATCTACTAATATTATAAAGAGGAAAGATTTGTATTTTTGTTTGTATTGAATAAACTCAAAAATTACTGATCGAATTTTAAAAAATCCTTCACCAGAAAAGTGAGTGACATAGGCTATATTTTATTTTAAAAAACAGTAGGGTTCCTCATTAAAACTTCAATAAGGTAAACCGAAGTGTAAATGAATTGCCTAAAAATTTCCTTACATCGCATGCGCTGCGAAAACTATTGATGATGGAACAAAATAATGTACCTACTAATGCTTTGCAGAATACATCATTTTCAACAAAAAGTGTCGCGACAGGTCACAGCATATCATCATGATCATCATTTCAGCCGGAAGACGTCCACTGCTGGACATAGGCCTCCGCCAAGCATCGCCACTTCGACTTGTTCTGTGCTTCTCGCATCCAACGTATTCCTGCGGCCTTCACCAGGTCATCGGTCCATCTTGTGGGAGTCTTTCAAACGCTCCGTCTTCCAGTACGCGGTCGCCACTCCAGAACCTTCCAGCCTCATCGGCAATCTGTTCTGCGAGCAATGTGCCCTGCCCACTGCCACTTAAGTTTGGCAATTCTTCGGGCTATGTCGGTTATTTTGGTTTTCCTACGGATCTCTTCATTTCTGATTCGATCGCGTAGGGAAACTCCCAAGCATAGCCCTCTCCATTACTCTTTGGGTAACTTTGAGCCTTCTTATGAGGCTCATTGTGCTGCACTGGAGGATGTCTTCAAGGTTCTGGACTGAAAAGGGGCTGGCATCAAAATCAATGGCGAGTACATCACTCACCTTTGATTTGCCGACGATATAGTAGTCATGGCTGAGACTATGAAGGATCTCAGTTCAATGCTCGATGACCTCAGTAGAGCTTCCGAAAGAGTGGGTCTTAGGATGAACATGGACAAGACAAAGGTCATGTCTAATGCTCATGTGATACCCACTCCGATGAAGACCGGAGGCGCTACACTCGAAGTTGTGGACGAATATGTGTACCTAGGACAGACTGTCCAGTTAGATAGGTCCAACTTCAGGAAAGCGGTCAATCGTCGAATACGACTCGGCTGGGCAGAGCGTTCGGGAAGCTACGCAATATCTACTCATCCCACTTACCGCAGACAAAAGTCGAGTCGTCGAGAGTTGTCTCAAGACAAAAGTCGTTGACAGTGATGACATATGGCACTGAGACGTGGTCGCTCACAATTGGCCTCATAAGAAGGCTCAAAGTCACACAGCATATGTCTAACTGTTATAATTATTTCACACGTAAGGAGATCGCTTCAGAACGCGACTGCACCTACATGGCTTTTTTTGTTGTTTTCTTATTGTCAGGACAAGGTCCGTTGTAAAGAAAATTGAAAGAAATTGAAAAAGAAATTTCACCCAGGCAAAGCTGGGGCGGGCAGCTAGTTAAATATAAATATCGGAATTCCGGAATTACTCCTGTCAATTCCGGAACTGAAAAATCTGTAAAATTGATCCAGAATTCCGGAGTTACGGAATTCCGGAATTCCGGGATTGCATGCCCTAGTCCTATAGGCAAACAATCAGAATCCTTAGGCAAGCACTAGTCACACAGGGAACCGTAAATCTCAGAATCCATAAGCAGAAGCAGTCGATGAAGTAGAAAATCACGGAAAATCGATGGAAAACAAAATAACGAGACGCATGCGAAGACAACGACATGTTATCAGTGCCGGCCGACTGACAATTGAAATGTCATGTTTTTTTTTTGCGATGTTGCCATACTCGAATTGCACCACGATGTCATATGTACATATTAAAAAATTATGACCGCTATAATCTTTAGCACAAGCAATCATTTTTATTTTAACATTTGTATTCTGATGCAGAATTATATTTCCTAAGTATATTAATGCAATACGTAAAGCCACAGCGTATGTAACTTAACTAAGATTTATATTACATGGGAACATTAAAAGTATCGCTTAGTCATGAAGTCAAGCAAGAAAGAAAAAAAAAAAACTGAGCCATGATTATTTCTTGGCATCAATAATCTAGTCAAATAAGCTCTTTATTATGATGATTTTTTTTTTCAGACTTTGATAGTACTTATGTTTGATTTGACAAAACTTAGTAAATTATTTCGTCGGTATCTAGTAGGGTGACAAACGTAGACGCTTAACAATTTTATCAACAATTCTATAGCCGGTATCCATTGACCCCGAGATAGTTTATAACCTGGATTAACACATAAGATACTTTTTTCCGGTATAACGTTCCGTGGGGCAATTTTTGACCTGGCAATAGCTAGTAATGAATAATTATGAAATTAAAAGTATCACTTGACGTGACGTAGCATTGCAAAAATCTTCTTTTCGAGTGTAGGACCTGCCAGGGTCGCGAGATTTATTCGAAAAAGTTACCGTGGCCCTGGCATATAGAGAACTGAAGGAACACGGGTGGGTTTTAACCAGTAAAAGTCTGACACGTCCTCCCGCTCCGCCCAGAGCGGGTGACGACATTTTAGGATTTCCCACCCACAAAAAAAAAAAGAGTAGAACAGTTTCAATACAACAATATTTTATAAATAAAACACAAAATATTCAATCTAACTCCGCACTATTCGGTTTTACACACCATCTTTAAACATTACCCGGCACTTTACGTAACTATAACATGAAAGATTTTATTCGACCCGTTTTGTAACGAAAGTTGTAACAATTAACCCGTGTAAAGTAAGCAAGGTTAGTAATTACGTTATAATCACTGGTCAAAATGTTGATAACTGTTGAAACAAGGGTTCCGTTACCTAGTATTACGGCATGGAACAAGTCCCGCGGGGGATTTGGGGGAATTCACGTTGTATTATAATTTCTACGTTGATTTCGGTACATTTTACTAGCTGTTCTTATCGTTATTAAGGTGATAAGTCTATTGGATTTTCTTTGATAGCAACTTTTTGCAAAATGAAAAAAAAAGGAGATACATGCAAAAATAATTCTAATTTCAAAAGTACAAGAGGACAAATTGTACTGGACATCTCTAGCGATTTTTCCCGGAATTATATTTTGCAACCGTTTTTTATCAGTTATTTACCATACGAGTTTCTCCCACCAAGTCAAAGAAATTCAATTTTGGTAGTCGGAATTTATCCGCTTCCACATCCATCAACCTGATTTATTTCCTTAGAAGTCTTTTGGAACATATCGGAAGCCTATATTCCTCTTAGTTAGATCCGATCCTATTAATCTTCAGATGTAACTAAGTCATGATTCTAGCCTTTTTTCATTGATATACAGATTCGTTTTTCAGTGTAACCAGATGTCTGATAAATAATTCTTATCATTACGAGTCTATTACTAGAATATTGACATAAGGCAATCCGATCACTATAGTTTTTTACTTTTTATGTTTCTGAATATCCATAAAAATAGATATGTGTATGAAAACCAAGAGGGGCAGTGTTTTTCGTGTATTCCGAGTCATGAAAAGCTTCCCGAATGTTTTTTTTTTGCCGGGAACTAACCGTGTAAAATCCGTTTTGGGTAACCATAAGTCTCTCTGATTCAAAGAGCCGTTTACACACAAAACGTCTACTATGACCCATTTTAAAATCGAAGTTGCGTGCATGAACCAGTTTAAATAATTGTTGTAATAACATAATGTGCGGTCACATTTAAATATCCACTAAATGCAAATTTGATTTGGTCGGATTTCGCTTGCGTAGAGTTACGGTTTTTGGTTTACAATGAAATCAAATCGCCATTTAACATGGTTTATTAATGAGTTATGGTATTAAATGTACCAAATCTCAATGTTTACTGCGCGTGTATGCGCTGGTTAGGTATTTGTATTTGGAGCGAAGCTGTATGGTTAACCTTTGTTCTGAAGTGAATTATAAATGAAAAGTTCTTTAGTTAAATAATTTGGTTTTAAATTAAATACTTATCAGCTATTGGTAGATAAATCATAATTGATAAATTGGCTCAAAAGTTGTTAATATTGTAGTTGGAATGAGTATGCGAACTTCCGTGTCGTGCGTACTTCTGTTCCGTGTGTTGCCGGATGTAAAAAATAGTACCAATCCATTTCTTTTCGTGGTTATAAAAAGTTTACTAAGGGACTTACTAAAGAATGGGCAGCAGCGTTCTCCATGCATTTTACCACCACTTGCCAAGCGTGGTGATTATGGAAACCCCCTAAAATTGGGAGAGGCATATGTTCAGTGCAGCAGTGGACGTGTTTTGACTGAAATTATTATGCGAACTTATAATGAGATACTATTTCAAGTTTCTAAGTATTTCTGTATCATCATGTTTCATGTTTCTGTATTTATGTTTCATTATTTCATCGTGATTTGTATGTTGTGTTGCGTCTTTTGTGTGCATCAAATAAACGTTTTATTTATCTCTATCTATCTATCTGGAATCTCAAGCTTTATCCGTATATATTAAAAGCGGAACTTCCACTTGATTTGATCCCATAATTGCTCGCTACAATATTCCCAGGAACTATGCTAATCTTCGCAGCTACACAGCAAAATTAAAGCGAAGTAATTAGATCGCTATTAACATTTTCTTTACTTTTTGCTAATCGTACAATTTTTCAGCATCCCTCTCATTTTCCGCCCTGTTCATGTCAAAAGCCACTAAGCAGATATTTTAATATCCGAGAAATTATAATACGTCCATAAATCTACAACATCTGCCCAGTATTTTAAAAGGCTAACCTTTCTTGAATGGGCTTTCAGTATTTTGTTCCATATTTTTTTATTAAAAGGCAAAATTAATCGAGAGCCTTTACAGACATCAAAACAACCCCGGGCCATTGTTAGGTATGATTACAAGAGGTTCTACAAAGTAAATGTTAATTTTTATTACACGAACAACACACCTTAACGTACCGACGGCAGATTGAAGGGTTTTCAAGCCCGCTACCGTAAAATTCATCGCTTTATTGATATTAATTTGGAAAATGATTTTTTTTTTGTTGTGCACTACGGTACATGTTTACAAAGAATCGGGTTTATTAGAAAGTTGGAAAGTTAATTTGTGTAGGTTTTTTTGCGTTTCTGTTAAGCATGGTGATGCAATGTTTTTTTTTTTTAAATTACCTCACGATAAGACATCGTGTATTTGAAGGGAGTTGTGGCTAAGTAATAACGGCCTTATGGGTCTATTGATAAGGTTGAGATACGCTTGCCGTGGTTGGTCCGTGGATAGGTGATCATCTTTACATACCAAGACCCCTTCGTGCCTTATGATAAGCCGATGGTCGCGGGTCTCTTTCGAAGATAATTGACAATTGTTATGGGTCGTCAGGAGCCCGAAATTCTGATAACCAGACACACCAAGGGGTTTCGTGTTACCCAGTTACTGGGTTGTGGAGGTCAAATAGGAAGTCGCTCCTTGTGAAATACTGGTATTCAGCTGCGTCCGGTAAGACTGGAAGCCGACCGCAACATAGTTAGGAAAAGCTAGGCAGATGATAATGATTTGACATTGTATTTAGTATTGGAGTTTTAAATTCTATCTTTTTCTCACATGTTATTTTTTTTTTCTTTTGGGCCACAAGTTTTTTATGTAGATACCTACTTTCTAAGAAAAGAAACGATTATAATCCTTCCTAGAAATAAAATATAAATGTTATCATTCCCTTTGCAAAATCGGTTTTTCCAAGAAAATCTCTCGTTTTCCATCGGAATTTCTCTACGATATAAATCATTTCCAACAGATTTAACTTACAACGTTAATAAAATTCAAACGACATTGCGTAACGCTATAAACCCATTAAAATCTGATAGACTTGATATGCAAATTCCAACAAAACCAGGTGTTAATTCAAAATTTACGTCTTAACCCTGCGAACGCGACCGCCCAATCAAAGTGCTTCATTTATTTTCTTACAATGGAACACAAATGAATGAACTCTATTAAGCCGAATGCAATTAATAGGCACGAATAATGGAACTTGTGATTTATTAGTAATAGTCTAGTGTTGATTGACGTTTTTAATTTGCCACTAGGGGTGTAGAAGTGATGGGTTGTAAGTCTTGGAGGCGCCTAGGCTGTCACGCGTAGACAGGAGATGGCCAGGTCCTCGGGGCACGGCTTTCTGTGTTTAAGTTAATAGTTTCGTGGTGTGCTGGTTAGTAGTTCACGTTGGAGGGTTAGATTTGTGAGATATTTGCTTTTGATTCACCTTGGGAATTTATATGGTGTGTATTTTAGTGGTATTTATTTCGTTTTTATCTTTTAATTTTCCGAATCTAACTTTATTAAGAAAACGTAATAGTTATTCTGGTAAATCTTCAGAGTTATACCTAGATATACTCCTCAATAGTAAAAACAATTCCAAATAAGTGTAAATAAAACATATATCGCTTCCAAATATCATTTAATTCGAGCCGTGAGCTTAATGAGTATGTCATTATTTACCGTAAAATAATGAAACTTTAGAATTACCCGCATTACCTATATTACAACAATAATTGTAGTATTCAAACGTTTAGCGAAACAACGGGTCTAATTAACGAAATAATTATCGTGGACACACTAGGCGATTCTCATTGTGGTGACAATTTCATTAAACATGTTACTGCTGATCTGTTTTTCAACGTATACCGCCATTTTGATTAGCATCGTCCCTTTAATGACTAGTATATATTCGTTCTTGTTTATGAAATTTAATCTACATTTTAGGGTAATATTCCAAGAATTGTGTTATCTTCATGACTAAAATTAGACTCTCATTTTGAAAGCTGTTGCAAAGCAGTATCATAAAAGCTAAATTTTATGCAAACTAGTCCATCAAACACTCAAATAACATGTCAAACATTATAATCGTGGACCTATGTGTAGGCTCAAATTACTATCCCAATGTTTTGCATATAAGCCGGTGATACTAATAATAGACGGGATAATAATATGGGAAAACGTTAATTAACTATGTAAATGCGGGAAGATCTAAATGATCGGCCACGAGCCTTGCAAATTACTTTTGTGGAACACCTACTAAGTGAGTGTTGGACTCGCCACGACACCGACTTAATCGTGTCCAAACGAAAATGGAACCCAGACAGACGTGTGCTACATGCGATTCTCAATTCTAACTCTCCACTTTTAGAGTCTAAACTTGATTGATTTATAAGGATCGTTTCGGTTGTTGTTCGTTTGAAGGCAGTCAATTATAACCTTCTATTCGATTTGATGCCCGTTTGGTCCCTTGGGCAGCTCGCTGCTCGCTTTGGCCAGCAAAGTTTAAATTAATTCTCGATTGACACATCAAAACCTATCCAATATTGTGATTTTAAAATACATTTAGGACCCTTTTCACAGTAAATAAAACCTAAATGTTTGGGCTATTGGAATCACTGTTAATTAGAATTTAGATGTGGGATGTGTGATTATTGGGGTGATTACATTTTTATTGTTATGGCTAGGTGTACAGACCGTCTATGAACAACGCTGACTCAAACGGGAATTTAAGAGAAAATCAATAAATCATTCAGAGAATCAATCATTGAGAGCCAGAATAGCTCTTCAGGCGTTTCGAAGAAATTGTTCTTCCTCAGTTCATTAATAATACAATTTCAGTAGTAATTCACATCTCCTCATACTTTTATTTTGTGTGATCCTCTGCCGATTTTCCAAGAAAGTCACATTTTAACACTAACATTTGTTTTGGTCTAATGGCTACTTATACATTTTGAATTGTTATAGAAATAATTATAAATACTTTCTGAAACATTTTCTGATCAAATGAAAGAGCTTTATTTTCGTGGAATTTTAGCAAACGTGTACGAACAACAATTGCATGGTCGTTTTTTGCACGACAGTGTATGTTTGTACAGTTCTAGTAGGCAGTAATATTTTTGTCTGCCTGTGGACGTGCACCGCGGAGCAAGACAAACGTATAAATCTGTTCGCCGCACACATTCGTTGCGTGCTTCACTCTGCCTCGGATTTATGGGCTTCGCCCCTTACGGCTCCATCAAAACTTCCAAAATACACCGTCTTGCCATAAAACGTATAAATATTATGACGAGAATTACGAGCCTCTTCCCTAAAATGCGTCATTCTAACATTAATTTTTATTTTTCAAAAAAGGAACGTTGTTCCGGTATTTGGAATGCATTGTTCAAAAATTCTTTATCGCCAGCACGAAAATTGCTGAGAAGCATACTTTACTGCTCCAAAAGTACAATCAAAATATTTTAATCGAAACCCAATTTTTACGGCGGAGTTCGGATAAATATTTAAATTATCAATACTGGCCAGTAGTTCTATTAAAATATTCCTATTCAAATAGTTTATTGGCTATTTTAAAACTTCAACAGATTCAAAATCCGAATCGAATTTTGATAGCAAAGGACCTCAGTTCTGCAAACTAAATGATACGTACTCGATGTAAAGCTGTGGGTACATATGTGTTTTTTATGCAAATTTCCATTTGGGTGGTTGATATTCGCAAGCCAGTGAGTAAATTCGCACCGAATCGCGTGTGACATTTAATTGACAAGTGAATAAAATGTGATGCGTTGTTGTTGGAACATTTCACCGTGCCCAACGTGTGTCCCGAACATCTGTCAGCAAAATAAACTTAAAACAAATATAAATTGGTCACCTAAAGGGCGGTTCATCGGCGGTCGCGTTCGACGGAATCTAGTTAATTAAAATTGTTTTAATAAACTGTATGTTTAAAAGAGATTAATATTCTGCGGTTATTGAATCAATGTTTTTGCTGCGTATTAACTACAACCTCAAAATATTAAACAAACGTACTCGTTTGTGTTTGTTGTCGTTTACCATTATAATTGGTAGGCATTATTGGCAGCTAATTTATTAAGTCTCGGAATAATGGGCTTTTATTTTTGTTCGGTTGCCGAGAGCTTTCATATCAAGTCAATCACTTAATATTGTGTTCTTACGGTCTGTTATTCATCTTAAGAATTAGGACACATTTTATGAGTAGAGCTAAGATTTATTTTCTTTAATAAATGGGTAGGTACTCAATCCTCAAAACCATTCGTAATTGTCTATCGACATATCGGCTTTCAAATTCTACTCAAAATAAATTCCCGGACCAAAAATTCAAAAATCGAATTCGGCCGCCATTGCAGTGTGGAATTTAACAATGCAACCAATTTTTTGGATATCCTATCGAGTTTTCGATTGCCTGCCTATATACAAGACAAGTATAGTATAGTTATGTACAGGAAGCGTAAACCAGAGTCGTGATAATTACGAGTCGGCGACTGGCTCATCCCGCACACCTGTTGCCGCCAACGACTTTAACTAAAATTTAGTGGCATACGTGTAACAAGCCGTACGCGCCGCTTGTATATAATTTTCGAGCGGTTAAGTAATATTACGCGTTGGGTACATGTACTGAAGACTTAACGTTGTTTTTAGTAGAGTTTAGTTGCAAGATATCACTTTAGTATTTTAGTTACGACTTGTTTTGTTAAGTTGAGTTGAATTTCAGTTGCATTAAGTGAAAAAATGTGTAGGTATAGTTCTGGCTATGAGTACCTAAATGTAGTCCTATAATTAATCATGGGTCTTAGAGGGCGCGAGATGGGATTATATCTATTAGAAGGATTGGTATTAGTATTCACAAAGGTATTTATCAATCCATTAATTAGATCATTCTGCGGTTTCAGACGTAGTGATTAGTGGCTATATCCTTCGAGATTTGCCATTTAAGCTCTGCATTAGAGTAACCTATGTTCACGACAAGTATTAGTGATAGAGTGAATGATAAGTCACTGATACAGATACTTGGAAATAGATACTTATAATACTTTAAACCAGATAGTTTCCTGGATACTTTTAACGAAATGAAACATCCAACATCTCATGGAAATTAAAATGAATGTTATTGGAAAAATACAGATACGAATATCGAAATTCCTATGCGGCATTTCTCGATTTCTATGAAAATGTATCGTGTGGCTTGAGAATCGTAGTGAAAGGTAACGAGGGAGTTGCCTCGACATATCGAGATACGACGGTAGCGCGCGACGACGACGAATTTGTCTTGCTCGGGGTGCATTGCGTTGTATACCAGCTACAGTTTACTGTGCCACGCTTATGAAACGACCAGCGCCCGAACTGCCGACACTAAAACTTTCAGTGGATTGTTACATTCGAGCCAACTAAATAAAGGCTATAGGTTTTCACTCGAGCCTTTTCATGGGCGTCGCCTTTACGCCGATTTTATGTAGCATGAGCAAAATACAGCTGTAATTCCAACACGGGAAAATGTATATTACTCCGAATCCTTAGTAGAATCTGACAATGCGGGGATTTTTCGAGAGAGCCCCGGGCTAGGTGAGGGTAGGCGCGACTCGAGTTTGTTACATAAAAATCCCGTTATCGCGACGTAGGTCGACAGATTACTTTCTTGTTAAGAGGATGAAAACAAGAGTTAGTTCGTTTTCTACAAGGAAATAAATATGAACTTTTTTAGGGTACTTTCTTTTTATAACGGTACGAACATTTTAGCTGCCTTTTATTACACTATTTCAGAATAAACGGCCAAATGGAGGAAAATTTCTTAGCTGGTAAACTTTTACTGTAAATATTTTAGTAAGGATACAGTTACAGTCATTACCTAACTGCGGGTTTATATAAGCCAGCACATTTGTAGTTCGTAACCATTTACAATTTTTTTCCCAAGGAAAATATAAATGGCCCTGCTACATCACTAGCAAGTAGACTAATAGACTTGCGCGACGTTTTGTTATTTCTGAACTAAAGGCAGTTCACTAATGTCACTTTTCCTGTCCTCCATCAAAACAAAACCGCTTCAACAAAGTGTTGATAAAACATTTGACAAACTTTGTTGTTTAATGGTAAACCATTAATAAACGCAGTTGCATTAGAATGCGATATAATTGGCTGATAACTTTGTACCGGGCTCAACACAAAAGTAAATGCGATCCTATCACTCACAGTACAGAATTAAACAATACAACAGGGCGGCGGCGGCGCGCGAAACACTTCACGTTAATATTTCAAATTGCGCAAAAGTAATCAGTGGATTTATTTCGTTCAGAAGTGGGGATGATCTCTCGGCCAAATGGCAAACACACAATTTGTCGTCGGCGTTAAATCGACCACAAACAAAACGGCCTCGGGCACTGCCGCGCGCCATCATTCACCTGTGGTCGCCCATGGTAATGAGATGGACCTGCTGTTCAACATATTAGGCTGATTGCAATTGTGCGATCGCCAGGCGAAACACCGCGACCACACCCCACATTCTAGCCGATTGAAATAGCCTACGCGCGCAACGCACGGAATTTCATGAACGACACAATTGTATTATTATTTTATGTAACTATTCAAAGGATTTGGGTCGCATTTTGTGTTAATTATTTCCAAATGGGCCCGTATTGATTTTTCATAATCGTTACAGAATGCGTGTATAAGTAAGCCCTAAGTAAAAAAAATCTAAAGGATCGTATCAGGTTAATTGGGCACATTGGGGCGTGGAGGGAATGTTATTGTAATTCATCGTGTATTTGTTATTTAGTATCTGAATGGCGCATTATCCTTTGTAGATGAATGATTACTAGCAGAAACATGAAACAATAAATCAAGGATAATTTTTCGCGTTCGAATAAACAATGGGATAATGTATTATGAATTCGCGTTTTATTTATGTTGAAGCCACAAAAAGCGGTGAGCGTTGGCAGCGTGACTGTGTGATCGGCTCATCATTACTCAACTGCGGCCAGTCGGGTAATGAGATGGGTTTCTGTACTCATCCGGGTTCTCATTGTCCGACCACCTGTGCTATCTACAGCGCAAACCAGTTGTCTACGAAATTTCATCACAGAAATTACTTCAATGCATGTTAAACCACTGCCATAAGCCTATTGCGGTGTAAACAGTTCTGCACTGATAGATATTTTCATATCCGCTTTTAAATTATGATATAAATTGATTTGCCAACCAGTGCGTTGGCAACCAGTGTAGATAGAAATCATTTGGCACGTACATAGTTCGCTTATCAGTTGATTTTAATAACTGAAATATACCAAAAACGTTCAAAACTTATTTCCTTTATTGCTTATTCATAAATCTGCTATAGATCTTCTGTAATATCTTAGAAGGCATCGTTTCTCATCCCCAGCCCAGTAATACGTTACCGAAGACTCGAAAATCCACCAAAGAATAAAGGTGCCTTTGTCCTACACCACAAGCATTGCTTTAATTTAGGTGACAGTAAATTATTAGGGCCATAAATAAGCGTAAATGTTAAAAGCAGCCGAAGAATTTTTCCGTAATTTTATTACACAAAAGTTGAGGACATTAAACGTACCTATTTGATATCATCTGAAGCAAGTTGGGCGATATCGCACAGGGGAATGACATGAAGAGATTTCCGCAAAAGCTACCCTGTACTAAATTAACGGGATAACGCTCTTTAGGCGCTAAGTTTTACTCGGTGTAATTAACTTGGCCTTAGTAATTAAGATGGTTAATAAATGGGTGCGTAAGTCGCTTTGTGATAATTATTCCAAGAATCCTTTAATATAACCAAACAAGGGCGAATTATTTGCACTTAAGCGTTCCTGTTAATGTGACAGAAGGACTCTAGTTATGTTTTAGAGTGTGAGTTGGAAGCAGTTTGCTGTTGGGTGGAATTACTTTACACAGCTCGGAGATATCACTCGTCTAATGAGACGTATCTTGTTTTAGTTTAGTTTAGATAGTCGTCACATGAGAATCTTGAACTGTATTTTAATTGGATTGTCTTGTTCATTGTTAGCTTTGGTTTGTTAGTATTTATTTATGTGATTTACGTATGTTTTCCTAGAAAAGTGTGTTTGTAGAAAAGCACTAAAATAAGCTGTATTACAATACTGCTTAAGTAAAAGATGTTACTTTTGGAATAAATACAAGAACTTGTTCAGCGGAAAGACGTCCACTGCTGGGCTTCAGCACCGCCACTTCGACCGGCTCTGTTTCCCACATCCAGCGGACTCCTGAGGCCTTCACCAAGTCAGCGGTTCACCTTGTGAGCAACCTTCCAATGCAAAGACCTTTCGGCTCCATCGGCTCTCTGTTCTGCGAGCAACGTGCCCTGCCCACTGCCACTTATGTTTGGAGATTGTTCGGCCTATGTCGGTTACCTTGTTTTTCCTTCAGATCTCTTCATTTCTGATTCGATCACGTAGAGAAACTCCAAACAAAGACCTCTTTATGCCTTTTGGGCGACTTTAAGCCTTCTAATAAGGTCCATTGTGAGGCTTGTTTCTAATAGTTTATTTATTTATGTGAAAACTCAAGTTACTTCTAAGTTTCTGCTTAACCTTTTTCTATCATCAAAACTAAACCAAATAAAGTGAACTTGCGTTTAATTTACACGTAGCAGGAATGGTATAGTACAGCTATACCGTTCATATTTCATGTCACAGTCGGGTGTAAAATCCAATTTTGAATCGAAGTGCCTCACTAGTGGTATGAGTAAGAGAAAATAATTACCGAAGGGTGTCCCAGGGGTGAATGCATGGCATCCTGTCAGAAACTACGGATACGGATAGGTGGTACGCTGAAATTGCCTATTAACAGGATTACATTTAACCACTTGACGAGGATTAAAATTGGGTAAGAATTTTGCTATATTACATTTTCAGAGGTGTACGTGAGAAATTTATTGGATTTGCTAACGTCGGTGTTGATTTTGTGGGAATTAGAAAACTCGTTCGGGAAAATGGTGGGGAAAACTTGGAAAATGGTTCTGGTCCTTCCATGTTATTTAATTTTGTATTTAACTGTGATTAATAGTGTCCAAATAAATGATATTCTTTCTTTCCTTCTGATGAAAGTGCCACCTGATTTTTCATTAAAAAGAGATCGACCCTCGACTAAATTTCGGTTTCTTTTTCACCCGTGTTTTAAACATATCATAAAACAAAAATTAGAAATGTAGAGTAGGCAATTGTTTAAAAGAAATAACCCCTTAAAAGCGAAATCCTCCCATAAAAGTTAATCATCATCATCATCATCATTTCAGCCGTAAGACGTCCACTGCTGGACTTAGGCCTCCCCCAATTTAGGGGGGCTTTGTCATAATCGCCACGCTTGGCAGGCGGGTTGGCGATCGCAGTATGGTGGTAAAATGCATAGAGAACGCTGCTGCCCATTCTCTAGTAAAAGTTAATACAGAAAACAAACAACAGCGTATCGTGAAATAACAGCTTTTTAAACCTCTGTTAATTGTACATTTTACTATCAGAATTACTGTGAATCTACTGGCAAGTTATTATCGCGTGCACGCCTGGAGCATGTAAGTAATAACAATGAAAATCGCCGATAAACGGCACTACGCTAACACCCAGTAATAATTACAACACCATTGACTTATTTGTACAGCGAGCGCTTCGCTTATTGTTCGGAAAGCTGACAATGTAAATGCTGCGGACAATTTCTATCGTTCTTAGAATGACTATTCAATTGTGGGCACTTTATTTACCTTAAGGCGAAGCGATGTCGTCAATGGATTTCTACTATGTCATTTCCCGCACTCACTATTTTTTTAACCATCCTTTTTGGGGCTCGGTTCGGGCAGGAAGTGATTTGCTAAAACACACTCTTAATGTATATTGTAAAAGTGTCAGCTCCTTAATGCTCCATTGACGATCAATGGTCTTGGTTTCGATTTATTGCTATCGGTTCTTAAGGGGCTATTGTTGTTGATTCCAATGGAATTATTGGCCGTATTCAGCTTTTGCCGGAATGTGATTTAGTTTGGTTGAATTACGTGAACAGGCTGTGAATGTAGTGTCATATATTGACGTTTTGATGAAATTATCTTTGTTATGTTTCGATTTTCAATTATAATGACCGACTTTCTCAAGTATTTAGCTTAAAATCATGGTTTCCTGGATGTCAAAGATTACTGTGTTCCTTTGTAGGTATAGTGACAAATCTATACTATTTTATCTTATATCTTTAAACGAGCAATTCTTGTATATATATATATAATATGAATCTCGGAAACGGCTCCAACGATTTTCATGAAATTTGATATACAGGGGTTTCGGGGGCGATAAATCGATCTAGCTAGGATTCATTTTTATAAAATGTCGTTTTATTCGTGTTTTCAATGATCAACTTTATCGATAATCAACTTGAACATAAACTTATTGTTTTAAACACAATTTACCAAAAAATACCGAGCAAAGCTCGGTCATCCAGATATTATTTTATAATATTATAAAGCTGAAGAGTTAGTTTGTTTGTTTGATTGAACGCGCTAATCTCAGAAACTACTGGTCCGGATTGAAAAATTATTTTTGTGTTGAGTAGCCTATTTATCGAGGAAGGCTATAAGCTATATAACATCACGCTATAATCAAGAGGAGCGGAGCAGTAATGAAAAATGTTGCAAAAACGGGGAATATCGCACGGGTAGGCGATTCGACGCGACGGGAAGGGTCGGGGAACAAGAAAATTAACGCGGACGAAGTCGCGGGCAGAAGCTAGTCTACAATAATTTTCAAGACAGTCTACTTATGTAAAATATCCACAAATGCCAAGTTTATTAAACAAACGTTTTCGATGCCTTATAGGAAGAAAACAAAAACAAAAAAAAAACTATTATTAACATTCACTAACCCCTTTAAGGTTTTCTCCACCAAACATCTAGGTTAATAAACTTATTAATATAATGTCTTAGGACAACCAACACACCGTTATCTGGTCCCAAACTAGGCAGAACCTGTACTATGGCAACCAGACAACTGATAAATATACTTATATATTTCTAAATACATATATATTATAGATAAATTACACCCAGACACAGAACAAATGATTACCTATATGCTCATGCCACAAATATTTGTCTTGAGTGGGAATCGAACCCACGACCTCAGTCTTAACAGTCAGGGTCACTAACCACTAGCTAGACTAACAGGCTAGTCAAGCCAGTCAAGTTATTGCAATCACCCCTTTCTAACTATAATTTGGTTGATGAGGTTACCGAATTTATGGCAGTTTTTGGAAGCCACGATAAAACCAGAGTTAATTAATGATGAGAAACTGTAGGAGCGGGAGCTTATTACATGTTAAATTAAAAGGGTTAACTGTGCTAATGAATTATCGTGCGTGTATTTAAGGCTTTATTTTAAGTGTATTGATTGTTGCTGTAATCAGATTTTCATTAATAATATTAAACTGGTTTTTAGTAAATTGATTAATTTTTCAATCTCTTATCTCTGGATTATAATTGCGCGGTTTCGCCCGCGTGTAGGGTGGAAATAATCCCGCGGGAACTTACTACTGGGATAAAAAGTACCTCATGTGTTAATCCAGGTTATAAACGTTCTTGTGACAAATTTCATTCAAATCCGTGCAGTCGTTTTTGCGTGAAAGAGAATCAAATATCGATCCATACATTCTCTCAAACTTTCATATTTATAATATTAGGAGGATACTATCCTACTAAGATTAGCGATTCTTATTCGATAGCTCTGAAAGTTTTTATTCTGCTGCAAAAGGCTTCTATTTCCAGCTACTCCTACGCCAGACACATACTCAAACTAATAAACAAACAAAACACAATCACTAAAGCGTAATAAAATCTCAGTAAAATCCGTATCTGTTTACACACACTGCTCAGCATTCAATAAAAGCGGAGTACTGTATTTGTTTACTTGCAAAGTAGCAAGAAGTGCCGTTCCGTAAACAGGTGATTATAGTGATGTCCCAAGTGTTTGCTATCCCACTTTCTCATATCGATGCATCACATGAGATGCATTTCGAACCGCACCTCTAGGGATGTGCAGAACTGGGGCTCGATAAAGTTGCAAATATCGATACCGTAACGGTCGTAATCCCTGCAGAGGTAGGTACTAGGTGGCGTATTTTCGTACACCCAATGTTCGTAAATGACAGCATTAGGTCCCGGTGTCATAGAGATGTGTTGTGAATACTAAATTTGCAGGTTTCAGTTTGCAGAGTTTAAATTGGAGAGCCTATTTCGACTCATGCACTAATGTATTAACTACTGAACATTATCTAGGTTGAATGGTTAAAGGCCGTCGCATGAATGTGTTAAAATCTCGATGTTGCTCAAAATGATTAAAGCACATTTGACGTTCCTAGTTTTTGTTGTTTTTAAATAATGAACATTCTAGAGCAGTGGTGGGATTCGAACTGAGACAGTGCTTATTTTGTGTTTATTATTTTATCAGTACTGCTTTCAAAAACAGTGAAAGAAAACATAATGAGGAAACCGGCATGTCCTAGAACTAAAAATTCGAAACCATGTGACATCTACCAACCCGCACTGGGCCAGAGTGATGGATTTCGGCTCTCTCTCTTTCACCGAGAGAAAACCTGTGTTCCAGCAATGAGAAAATTATAGCCTGATTACGAATTAACACTCGAGATATTAATTGGTGATGATACTATTATATTTCGATTAAGCTTTTCGTTTGATTGACTTTATCAGTTTTAACCTATTTATTTTGAGTTTGGTTTCTTGTTGTTCTGTCTCACTAGCAATGTCTTAAACTTTTATAATGCGTACAAACTCTTGTACCTAACTTTGTTTAACAAGAGTCATAAGTTATGGAATGCATTGAGTCTAAAACTTATGTTGTACTCTCGAACTAACTTTATATTTGGTTAAACTACTACTGTTACATGTCAAGACCCACAAACATCAACTTTGGCTATAAATCGTTAAAGTTTAATTATAAAGAACAGCACAAAAGTTGTTAGAATTAACAGTAACCACTCAAACTCGAGATTGTTTTAAACTCAGTTAATTGTAATACACGTAATATTAACAGGAGCTGTTGGTTGGCCGCAAGATGCATCTAAACCCTGTGTATTCCCGTCTCTCTCCGGGGACGAGGCCACGTGCACCCACTTAGCACACGCCGAACACATTTACACAAACCAACAAACAACCCTCATCCCATACATGGAAAGATCAGATTCCTTTGGACCGAGGTGCTAAGTAAGATTGCAGCCTTACACAGTCTGAGAGCTCTACTTCAGAAGCTTTGCCGGTATTAGAATTGCCTCGACATGTACAAAAATAGCGAAATTGAAGTGTTTCGTGAAGTGAATTGAATACAGATAAGATTATATAAAAATCAACCGAAAATCTACTACATTTTATGTGTTACATTATTTCTTCAACCTGTAAATATTTATTGCATTTGAATTGTAAAATAAGTTAACGATTTTATTACACACACGGTGGGAATTTACGACACTAATAATTTATCAAAGAAAATCGTAAACACGGCGGTGAAAACAAAAGAGAAGGGCGTGGAAACGTTTGTACGTGAAGGGCATAAAGTTTAAAAATACTCTAGTGATGTGCCTTTTTTGACTTCAGAAATTTTATGGCACTCGAAGAAAACGATCGCCATTTATGATTCACGCGATAGGCGTCTTTACACGTCACGAACTGTGAGGGATGAAATATAGATGGCACTACTCTTATGCAAAGTGAGAGGTGAAATTTTCACGGTAGCTAGCACGCACTCGTAGAAATGCGTCCCAGAGGCGCGTGAGGTGGTTCGCACGACCAAATGGAATCCGCTCCGCAGAGATTGCTTGCGCTAGTTTTTTTTTTTTTTTGTTTAATATTTATGAACTTTGTCTCTCACATGTCGCGTTTACCTTTGTGTAATGGCATTTACTTCAAGCTCCGCTGACAGTTTGAATGCCAAACGAACGTGAACATATTTGGCAACGCTCTGCTGATTACGATACAAGACATCTTGCCTGCTAGTGTCACGTTACTACGATATGCAAATTCATCTCAGGCAATAAAGGATTTATTCCCATTGGTATTTTATATCCTAAAAATTAAATTATTAGACAGAGACAATGGAAAATATTTTGCAAAGGGACATCGTTAATTATTTTTTCAACCGGCAAAGGTCGTAAATAAAAGTAAAGGGTGCTATTAAACGCATTATTCGCGCATATTTAATGTACTGAAAAGGCTAAAAGGTTTTTTATTTTTCACAGATTCAACAGCTTAACATAAAAATCACCCTTTGAATTAAGACTCCATTCAACACGTGATTTATTAACTAAATAATGTGAAAAAGAATATTAAATATTATCAAAAATTATGTTTCCGACATATTTTTGTCCTTTTGTTTAAAAATAGGACAGATATCATTTAAAGTAAATAGCTTCAGACATGACTCTTTTGTCGGGAGTCTTATATCAAAGAGATTTATACAGAATTCATTCTCTAAAATTCGACCTTTTTTATTCCATCCTCAGGTCAATTTTAAAGAATGCCATTTTATTCTGGCCTTAAAAGAACCCCTGAACTTTGAGTGTAGCAAAAAAGTTTTCGAATAGAAATCAGCTTCATTTTGGTTGGTAGAAAAATCGTATCTAACGGTCATAATCGGGCGTCATTGAAATAAGTAATACGTTTAAGTGATTAAATATAGGATTTGACGGGATATATTGGCGAGTTTGGGCCCGCGTCACCGAGGCGTGGTCCTCACAACGAAAATAGATAATAAAATGTATTGAAATGGCTGCGGGCCGGCTTATCCGGTTGAAAGTCAATGAATATTTGATTTCAATTTTTTTTCCCGCCGTCGCCGTGAAGTATTCACGCCATACCTAATTTGATTTTCGCCATTCCGCCCGTTCGCCGGGGCAGTTTGCATTCATATTCAGTTTGAATACGCGTTTGGGTTGCCTCTTGCCCGAGTTTGATACAAATAAACAGCGGATATTTTTACATTTCTTGCCAGGATAACCCGACCCAACTGATTACGTACCGGGGATAATAACCCGACTGTAGTATTAGGGGAGGCCTAAGGAATATTTATATTAGATTACTATATGCGCTATTCATATTTAGGTACGTACAACATTACACGAATCGCATAACATAAATGAATCGTCTACGCAGAGTGAACAGGTAAACGCCCCGACAAATGAAAGTTTAAATGTCCACATTCAAATGTATTCTGGGCACGTTGGCATGTTTTATTTCAATGTTTATCTAATTACAAGCAGAGGGATCTCAAAATATCATCCAAATGACACGCAAAGGGCACAAAAGTTGGAAGTTTTGGAAAACATGGGTAAATTACTTTATGTCTTACAACGACAAGAAAGGGCCGTTTTTCCCTCGGCGAGGAATGAAACAGGATTCGTTTTTGCGAACTTGCATAAATGACGGCGCAACGATATTTCACCGAGCCTGAATATTTGGGTCAACCTGTTTTTGTGTAATGGGGATTACAAAAGCAAATTTAACATTGTATTTGCTGTAACTGCTACAAGGGAACCTTCGTTGGCAACAAAAGATGGCTCGCCTTGATACGATTTTCGTGGATTTTAATTAAAATCTTACGCGTTGTGGGGATAATGAAAGAAACTGATTACGTGGGCCCGGACTTTACTGTTTTGGGACACAATTTATTGGCTTGTTTATGACGATGTGTAATATTTACGAAAAAAAACTGAAAACACGACCATCGAAATTGAAATAGGCAGATTTGAAGCGTAACTTCGCTTTTACCCTCACAATAATACAAAATCTCCTGCCGAGGAAACCGTATATTTTATCCGGGCGTCGATTTGTTATTTATTAGCCGGGAATAGTCGTAACATGGGGAGGGAGCACAATACCGAAAACGGTGCGCCTGTTTAGTGACGATGCCACCTCCGTTTCGCTCCGCTTCGTCTCAGCCATGGCGCCGCCATCATAACTTGAACTCCCTCGCTTTCCTGTTAGCTCAGCTCCTTACCATCAGAAAGGAGGCTCTTTAGATTGCGACATGCCTGTGTACGCTGGCCAGCTTTCATTGAGGGTCGAAGCCTATATTTATCCGTTGCTAGTTAACCAGTGACGACTTTGTGGCGAAGACGGCCAGAGAAATGAGGCGAGACAAACAAAAATGATATGTTTCCGTGTGTGACATGCAAGCCTTTGGAAGTTCCGTTGTTTTTGTCAAGAAAAATACGGTGACACACCGCTCGTGCGTGGCCTGCCTCGCGTAACTTACGGCTAGGGAAGTAATAATATAATATTATTACGGTTTTGAATTCCGTTCATATTGTACTACATTTTTGTTTTGGAATGACTTAAGTTTTGTTATTTGGTTCGGTAACGTAGACAGCCAAAAATGGCAACTCAATAATCATAAAATTACTTACTAGATCAAACATTTGGGTAGTGATATTTGGATTATTACTATTCCTAAGTCCCTAATCACTAAGCTGGAAAGGATACCTATACAAAGCCATTATTGGCATAGTTTTATTAATGTACAAGACATTAATAATTGTATATAGTATTAGGTAGGTACTTGGGCAGTATTTGGGATCTGATTTATTAGGGTCCAGGCTCCGTTGTTATATTATCCGCTTACTAAAGTAATGACAACTTACCTCTGTGCCTATTGGTTTGTTTGTCGAACATTAGCATGGCGTCCTCGATCTGCAACAAAAAGACATAATATTAACTTCAAATTCTGAAAAAATCGTGAGGAAAAATGGCGAAAAACAAGGGCGTTGTGCGCGATTTGAGCCCCGCCCCGGCAATAAAACACTCCGCCGTTGTAATAACGAATAAGCACCGGTACAGAGTAAACCACACGCTGCAAATAAACTTTGATAAGCGGGGGCGAGCAGGTAATAACGTATTCATAGAGAAATAAATGGAAAGTCGGCGGTTAGGACCCGAACAATACACGCTAGCCGAGATGCGCTGTCACCGCCCGCCTAACGCGACTCGCTCGCACCTAAATTTGGCCACGAAGGAGCATTTTTAAAATTCCCCGTCCGCCAACAAAACAGTGATAAATCTGAAATGGAACGAAATTACATCGTAAATATTCATGTTGACGTCGACGCGTGACGCCTCCACATACGTAATTGTACGTACGACTTAATTATAAATTCCTTCCTTATTAACTTTTCAGACGCGTATCAGATATGTCGTGTTTGGCGGTACAGTGAAGGGTACACAGCGGCCGTATGAAATGACCCACGTTGAAAAATGTGCGTGTATACAAAGGCGAGCAAGTTCGGTTTGACAGGCCGGGGCCCGCGGGTTTTGTCTCGGCGGCGGCGTCGCCGGCGTCGGTCCCCAGGGCGACATTACGCGGGTAGGTCGACACGACGCACTCCCGATGATCGATGTCGAATACCCGTAACAGGTGACCTTTCGCTGAATTATTCCTACCTGTAGAAACGTTTGTTTAGTGGTGATTTGTTTGAGCGGGAATTGCCACGCTTTTGTTGGCCGAGCAGCCAGAGCAACCCTCTTCTGTGGTGAATAAAAAAATAACACCTAATTTTCGGACATACACGGACGCTGATTTATCTTTGACATTAATACCATCTGAAGAGAAGGTAAAGGATCTCGTTTATTTTTTCATTTTCGTTAGGAGTGATCCTATTTGTTCACGAGTTAAACGTAGTTGGGTCCGACGTAGGTTGGTACGCTGAAGGGCAGGGCTTTAGATGGAATTTACTCACGGATATATAGAACCTTTGAAAACAAAGGTAAGTGTTAATTCAAATTACATTGCCAATTGCGCTTTCTTCAACACGTTCTCGCTTGATAAGATTTTTCAGAGCTTTTAAATTGTATCGGTGTCAGGGTACTCAAAGTGCAAAACTATTCCTTAAGAAGAAACAAAGAGCGCATTGTTACACCTTCCGAAAATTTTATCGGACAGGAATTGTTTCGATATCGCTGCGATATTGACATAAATATACACACTAGAACTGAACATAGAACTAAATACTTCAGTTTTATTTCAATTATTCATAAGAAAAAATGTTGTACGTTTAAAATAGCACGTAACTGTTACCAATCACGGTGCCTTCGCCTATCGATACGTTAACATACTCATTTTCCACAGTTGACTCTTACAACTTCCATGGGAAAATAACCAGCTGCTACATTATGATTTCCTGGTACCTACAGAAATGTATTTAGAATAACCTACTTCGGTCATTAATTTCCTTTACATTGATTGTACGGTGAAGCAATAGTTCAAGAAAATACAATTTCTTGCCTTGACTGTATTCGAACTAAATAAATTCTCCACGAATGAAAAGGAATTAGGTAAAAAAGCCTGACAATATTCCGAAATAGCAAAGCAATAAATATCTATTAACTTACATAAATGATGGAATTTATTACTTCAGTCAGGAGACGGAAAAATAGACCAATCGCGACACATTTCGTCATAATACTATAGTCCGTGGTTTGACCGAATCAATAGAAATTTGTTGGGAAAAAATAAATTTTGCTGTATTCCTGCGACATAGATTGTGACCTAATGCGGTATTGTTACGGTCAATTTGTGAGGGCTACATCGCGTCATTACCTTCTTTCGCATTTGTGATGAAGTGCGTGCGACAAGGACGGGTATTGCTATTCGGGGTCGTTCCCTTGGGCGACGTTACGGTGTAACCGAACTTTGGCCGTGATCAATGCGAACCTCGGAGGTGTCTTTTGAGTTAATGTTTGTATTTGATAACTGATCGATTTAATTTCGGTTGATTTAAGTTTTAATTTGTTGTGAACATTTGTTCTTAAGGCAGACGTGTGTGATGCGTTTAGATATATGCCTGTTTATGTCAGTTCGTATAGATGAGTACGTAGTTACAACGCTACAATCACAACTACATGAAATTGATCTTATGAATCCCACTCACATTTCACAAAATATTATAAGTAGGGCAGAAAAGGACCCGAATTTACAGGCAAACCACCGTCACGTAACAAGTGGTCTAACAACTTGAGGCCAAATAAGAACATTTATGAACGCATAAAGCCGTGACCACTCTAATTCCCCTTTTAATATTCGGCCGATGTGTGGCCCACACGGTTATCCCACCAACTTTACTAATTCCACTCTTGGCCGAATATTTTTCACAAGCAAGGGTAAGTGAGCGAAATTGGAGACAATGTTCGCCGACGGCCGGAATTTTTATAGTTGAACGTACATGGCGGGAATAAAATACAGGATTTACTGAATGCTCGGATAGAGTATCGGGTTTAGCAGAGTCCCTTTTTGGTCAAGGAAAATGCCACAGTTTAGTGGGCCACTCGCCAGTCGGAACCGTGGACCTCTAATGTACTAAGCTGATACAAAAAGGTCATTTCATAAAATAAACTGTGCTTGTAAGCAAAAGTTGATCGATCATACAAACAACTTTAACAGAACCAAGCAAACATGTCAGTTTTATTTAATCAACATTATCGTTAAATGACATGTCCAAACAATATAATTTACTTCGATAATATCTTGAAAACTATATGTGACTGTTACTTAAATATGGTATGAATGTAGCAGTTGTAACAAAAGGGACAATTTTCTGTAATGTCTGTACGTTTGTGTTAAGCGCCCTCTATTATTAAGTATTTCATTTAAGGGAGTGACGTGAGTGGGTCCCTGAGGATACCTGTCGCGGTAATTCGCAATGTGTACACCTCTATATTTTACTTTTGTTGTTAAGATTTAGTGGGATGTTAGGCATGGAATCATGTGATAGGACAGGGAAGGAAGATACTTACGAGTGTATAAATATAAACCATTGGGAGACTCCTAATGATACAAGTAATTTGCCAACAGTTTGATTGAGAACGGTTGAGTAGCAAGGTTATAAACGGCTTTGGTTGAATTGTCTTTGAATTCAATTCAAAGAAAGCATAAATAAACAGTCGAAATCTATCTTTATTGTTACTATAGTCTCTTCTTAATTACTTAACCTTCAATCCAAATCAAGTTTCACGATTCAAGTTTGTGAAATAAACTAAAACAACTCGAAATTAATTGCATCATTCAAAACTTTCAATTATTTTAAAATATCTCGGCAATTAAATTATAATTCGATTGAGACCAATTAAAGTAAGTTTGGGAATTAATTAGCCTCGAATTTAAGTTTTCATAATATTATTTGTATGTCTATTTTTCACTGTTGGTAATGAAATGTTTTTAAAGAGAAGCCTGGCGAAAGGCTGTCAACAAACTCTCAAGTTTCAACAATTCTATATTCTCGTTTTGATTTTGAAGTCGCGGGAGCGTATTATAAATCAGAATGCATCATTTGAAACATGTCGAGTGACGTCATTACACACAATGAACACTGAGACAGCACTGGCATTACATTTAGTATCGCGATCCATCAAACGCCGCGATATCGTGATGGCGCAGCCCACATTACGCGATGAACTAATATCTGAACAATCGCACTGTTTGCCCGCGCATGCATCGCGACTGATTTGTTTGTTTGTCAGCATGTCTCGTGACGTCACTGTGACGTATTTCTAAACACACGGTGTTTATACAAGCGTATGTGTACCCCCAGGCGGAAATTGGAATTTGAAAAAGATTTTATTGTTGTTTGTGATTTTTATTTTTGTTATTGACCAATGGTAATTGGAAAAACATTTATGCTTCAGCATAACCTGTCCAGTTATTTTAAAATAATTTACTTTTATCTAAATTATTACAAATATTTTAATTTCTAGTTGACATATCGTCGGGTTCCGGGCTATTTGTATTAACCGACATTTTTGAAACTTTACACCAGAGCAGTTTAAAGTTTCGATTTTTAGAAAAAAAAATTATAACTTTAGCAAATCGCATTATTTCTTTAAAAAGAAGGATATTACTGTTTTTATAACATATTCCCCAAAATCAGATTTTTTTTTTTTTCTAATATCCCTATTTTTAACGAAGATAAATGTCGCTTAATACAAAATGACCCATATTTTACTTTTTTTTGTTCCAGGCTAAATGATTTAACCGCCTATGATTATTGTTTCTTATTCCAGGCTAAATGACTAAACCGCCTAGGTTTATTATTTCTTGTTCCAAGCTAAATGACTTAACCACCTAGGCATGCAAATAATGGCTCTAAGCGAAGTGCTTTAATCAAAGAGTTGGTTATATTTTAAACCCAAGCTAATTGATTTAAATACCATATCTTAAACTTATTCATGAGCTGGCTCATTAATTTATGCGACTGATTTTTTTTTAAAATAAATTGGTTGTAATCATACTTGAATAATGAAGTTTGCAAAAATTGGCGGTTAAAACATTGATAAATTAAAAGGTACATACATAGGGTGTACCTACCTATCTTGTTAATAATTATGAAATGAGAAATAAAACACATTATAAATTGTTTAAAGATAAGTTTTTTATTTAAAATGACAATCACCTAGGAACAGCAGTAACTTCTTAGCTTACCAAGGTAACAACTAAAGTTTTTATCACAACTGTATAGGAATCAGAAGTTAAACAGTCTTTTTATTACGTAGCCTCACGATTTGCGTCAACTAAAACGAGTTGGGAGACGCCTGAAGCGCCCGCGCGGGGTGGCGAGGGCATTTAAACTCGCGCGGTTTATCGCGATGGCGCCAATATCATTGTTTTAACCAACGTCATAATAGTCAATCCATATAAAATGTTGATTGTATTAATGTGTATACTATTCTTATTCCGTTTAAGTTAAACTGTTTGAAGTACTAGAACTTTACTTTTGATATAACTGAAACGACACTGCGAATCAAATATTGAATAAAACAAATAGGTTTAACCATAATCTTTAAATGTTTACTGTTGAAATCCTAAATAGTTCATGCGACCGACATATCATTATCTACTGCAAGCTAAATGGTTGAAGTGACAACATCTAACATTTCATGTACAGAGCTAAATGTATGGATTGATACTGGGTATGAATTTGACAAATAGGCTAAATGTATTAAACGACATTCTTGTATATTAACAAGGTAAAGCTTATTGTATTAAGCGACATTGGATAAGAATTTAACAAAGAGGCTAATTGTAGAAGCGACATTTCTATATATTTATAAAGTCAGGCTAAATGCTTTAACGTACGTTGCCTGTAAATTGTTGCTCCAGGAAAAAATGTTTAAACGACTGCCTGGTATTTGGTAGTCAACATAAGCACACAGTTCCTATATTTGTCAATATTTTATGTCGCTTCATTCATTGCAGTCCAAAATGGGCCCCAAAAATGCGGTTGTATTAAGCGACAAAAAAGTGCTCCGATCGTCACCAAACCCAGCTCAAATGACGCAGAAAAATTCGCTGATTCCAAATATGTATAAAAGTCTATATCGCTCAGAGTGTCGCTTAATACAATTAGCCCGGAACCCGTCGATATTTAATTATTACAAACCCCTAAAATACAGGATACACAAACAACATTCCCACCGTAACACTGGACAATTTATCTGTTTTTAGATGCCATGCAAATAAGATCCTGAACAAATACCATTACTCATTCTCCAACTAATATTTGGAATTCAAACTGTCAGTTGTTACAAGGAATTCCGGAACTATGCATCTTGTTACTTCGGCCGGACTTGAGGATGGTCCAGTGTTGGTCAACCTCACGTCAGTCAAGGGAGTGTAGCTAACAATGCTCTCGGTTTGCCTGGATCGTTTGTAGGCAGCCTTGCAAGGAGTTCGGTTATATTGGTAAACTTTGATACGTATTTATTGTTGGGCTTGAGTTTCGACTTATTCTTTGTTTTGTAGTTTTGGCTTTAACTTTGAATGTTTAATAACTTTTCGTTTCTCTTTGAACTTATTTACTAACTCTACAACGAATGGCAAAATCATATTACATTTGGCAATACGTAACGATTTTCTGTACATTTATTTTCGAACCCAAAACAACCTTATTTACCGGACACTCTTAATAATTTTGTTGCGAAAAAAAAATCTGGCCGCAAACTCAATAAAAACGAATCACAATAAGAATACTCTTCGGGAAATGGCATAAAGAAAAAGTTTTAATTTGTTTAAATATTTCCGCGGGTACGGAGTTCAGTGGCGCTCAAGTTTCGTGTCTCAGCATTAAGTTGCCCGCGGCTCGTAATGGGACAAGCCACCTGCTCTTAAAGGCGACATAACAATTAACTTGAAGAAGAAAATATTAGTAGAGCTAATAGAGCCACTCAGATACACTCCGGCCTCTGCCCCCCATAAATAACACCCCTTCCCGGCAACAGACAGTCTACAATTTTGTCGTATTTTCGTAATGATTCTCAGCGGAGGAAACTCCCCGAGGATACGACGTTTTATCCTTGTGCTTTTATAGGCGAATTGATTGGGAACCACTGGAAATAATCTCGGGATGGGATTAGTTTTCTTAGGAAAGTTTTCCTGGAGAACTCTTCGTTTCCTTATTAACATACCCCTTAAGTATACTTTATCGGACAACAGTAATTAAATATTAGAAGTCTTTCGACAGAGCTGGAAATAAATACGGCTGTTGTGGCTGAAGAAATTGACTTAGTTGCAGTACGAATGGATATTATTTCGTCAAACTTCGTGGATTCTACAAAGAAACTAGTACGAGCCTATGAAATAAAAATAATTTGATGACTTCTCGAATGCTGCGATGCATTTGAACTATTAATTATTTCCAGATGTAGGTACACAAACCTTTGAGAAGGTTCAAACTTTTTCGAATAAATCAATCAAAATCCAATTCTTCATACAATAAACTTTTTAATCTGACATAATGAGTAAGTACTTTCATTTTAAATGTAACAAAATCCGGTCGTGAAAAAATAGCCTACACAGAAAAAACAAATGTCGCACTGACAGACCAAATCTACTATATTTATTTTTATTACGTGCTAAGGAAGGTTACTCGTAGTACTTACTATATTTTTGTTATGTACAGATAGCCCATTCAATATAAATAATGTCCACGTGATAGCCACAGAGTCGGCTGAAATTCATCCATCGGACGTAAGAAATAAAATAGTATTTTCCACAAACCCGCTGTTCTCAACCATTTCCATCTTCTAGTTTCTCTCTTACTTTCAATTTGCTAAACTACAATCTAGCTCATAAAAACTCCGAACGTCAAACTTAGAAAAAAAATTACGTATTCCACGATCCGTAAAAAAAACGGTGAATAAAATATGAGGGAAGTTTAGGAAAACCCGAAATCGTTTTTCGTATTTGAATAATCACTTTAACAAACAAAAGTCGACCGAATCGCTTCATTACTTATTAACCTGCTCGAGTGTGGGACAAACAGGAAATATCGTGGAAAACAACCACTACATTGATGTTTATCGAATTTAACTTTTAAGCAAATATTATTCTCACGACAGTTTTTTGATAGAATATTAGATAAATTCTAGATAGGATCTTTCTTCAAAATTATTTCATTTTATAAACTTTTCTCATCATTTCCATTTTTTCAGTATCTATGATTGTTAAAATTCGATCGGTTACATTTAAATTTTTCTTTCTTATTTAGTAATTATGAGGCCCACAGTAGATGATTGGAAATCCGTGTGCCCGTAACCGTTGAAACACTTCAAAAGACAGATATATTGTTATCTATAGACTTGGATGAATAGATGTCTCCAACATCAAAGGCGCACTGAGCTTTGTATTAAGAACTTCTCTACGCCATAATAGCATTGACTTTCTTTATTATTGGAATAAGTACAAGTAAATAGAAAGAAAACATTTCACTCTGCTGTTTCCATGTCGAATAGTATTGTAATGATGAAACGTCACCTAGTACAAGTACCCGATCCTTTTTTAATTACGTGACTCGTCCAATCATGCAAACTGAACAAAAAGTCATGATCCAAGCCCCCAGCTTTTAATTATTGGGGTATTTTCCAAACTTTGTGAACACTTCAGAAGTTGGGACCTGGCCTGGACTGCGGGCCGGTGTTAATTACCAACTTTTTTAAAACTGCAACTCATAATAGACAGCTCGGTTGAAAGATGAATGATGTGTTGGCTCCGAAGTTGCCTTTTTTGCTGAACTTCGCCGGAAATTTACGAAAACATGAATTGTTGAACAACAACAACATGAATTTGACGTTAAACATTTTCTAAACGACAGTCGAGTAATAAATGGGCACTCAAAATTTCAAACGGTTTCGACTCATCCATCGCGATAGGCGTCGAAGTGGTTTTATCTAATAGCCTATCATTAGTCAGTACACACAAGCAAAAAGTTATTATTGAACGATCGAACGTAACACAAATAGAAGTCTAATTGGCATAACTGCCAGGTTTGAATGGAGGCGAGCGTGCTGCCCGGTAGACACCTAAATATTCTTGGTCCGTGATTGAAAATGTGTGGCATACCTAATATAAACAGCTTAATTGCGACCCAAACTTGTGCAGGTTCGCTTAATTGATTTATTGTGTCGCTCGGTATCGGATAGTATAAATACGGTCTAGATTATACTACTGAATGAAAAATGGCGATCGAGCGCGCGTTCGACGGAGCGTAAGCGATTGCTACCAGCATAATGACGCTACTGAAGTTTCACTTGTTAGTCTTATGTAGATTGTTGCCAGTCATTACCTATGGGAAAAGGCACGCTTTCATACGTTCGCCTCCATTTTCGAAATTACTTATTGTTTACGAGGCTCGTCAGAGTGGGGATAAACGCAATCTGTACTCGCGGTTGGAAACCCACGTAATGTACGCCAACTACAAACTTTCAATACTCGGGTAAAAATGTGTATTATGAGAAAATATGTCCTCTCATACATTTTTATCCACTGTGATTTTAAGTGACACGCGAGTTGTATTTCTAATATTACATTGTTGGCTTCAGCGGTATAAATACAACAACAGAGTTTACCCTATTACCGTCTTTACGTATTGAATAAAGATATAATAATATTGTTACGGATCCGAAACAGCCCTTCCCAAAGAAAATAATTCTTTCATCATATCTGATTTGTTGAATTATGCCACTGACGCTTTCCATCTTGGATACTCATCTTGAATAGAGTTGACATCCATTGTGATATTTTATTATTACTCTGTGAAATGCAACCAGGCGGGTGAAATGCTTAAATCCTCACAATGGAGGTTCTGTCTTCGTCGGGTCGAGTGCGCAAAAGTTGTACAAGGATCTCGGTTCCGACGGGAATGTAAAGGGAAGGGATTAATTGTATAATCTTCAAATAAGACAAAGTTGAAGACGGCGGTCGGCGAGCGGGATTATTTATGTGTAATGCGGCGGCGCGCGTGTGACGTCACGCCGCGCCCACGCCACGCCACAGCCACTTCACTCCCAATCTGCATATAAATCGGATATCGATAATGACGTCGCTATCGCAAGCTACCCGAAATTCGTTCAAAATCCGATAAGCCTTGCCCGTGAAAGCTCTAATCCACAGAAGTTTGGATGACCCCGATAGTGGATAGACCTAGTCTTCTATTATGTAAATTATCAGCCACATGAAAGTTTCGGCCGGCCACTGCGGTCGCTAAGTTTGCGGCCGGAACTTACGATATTGACTTAGGGCCGTATCTGTCTGAGGATCGAAACTAGTAAGTAACAATAGATGGAATGGAAAATCCGTTGTAAATATTTAATGTTTAATATCTGTTCGGTCGTAGCAATAAACGGGGTAATACAGTATATCGTGGAAGCGTGAAAAAAATTGAGCAAAAAAATGAGTTTTAACGTTTACTATGAGTGTAAAATTCCGTGTGAAAATGAAGAGATCGTTGTGCGTGAGGGGACGCCTGCTGCTGGTAACGATGGGCGCAAATGACCCGCGCACGAAACACGACCGCGTCCGCTCCACGACGCCCCACACTCCGTCGGTTTCACCTACTTGCCTATTACGTATAACCATTATTTACTATCACTGCAGCCCACGCGCTACGAATATTCTTTTTTCTAACAAAAAACCGCTACGCCGTTTGCTACGCCGCGTAGCAACCCAGCGTAGCACTGGTCCTACAAACCAATAGGTAAATCGATTTAAAATATTTCAATTAATTTCCTAACAGATCTCAAGTTTAGCGTCATGAAATGGAAAGCTCTTTAATTATACAAAAAGCATGACCCTTTTCAAACTTCGCAATGAGACTCAAAATAAGAATTTAAATTCAATAATTATTCATTTGGCCGGGACAAGTAGGCGATATTGCGAAGTTGCGGCCCTGCTTTTTCCATTGACGTTTTCGAAAGAAACTTTTTAAGCGGTCTCCTATTGAGTGCATGTAACTTTCCTTTTAGTCTAAAGTAGAAACTTATTGTGATTGGTCGTTCCATTTGGCCGATACTATTTTACCTGTGAAGATACTTTTATCATCGTTGTAACTATTAACTTTTATGCCTCTGATGTACTTACATATATACTTGGAACTGCTAATCTAGAAGGAAACTTTGTTGGAACTTGTTTCAAGGTGAACGTATCCGCTAACTTAACGTATTCGGTTACTAAGAGAGTTTAGTTTGCGTATTGTTTGCACAGCAGGTAGGCAGCGCGGACAGATAACGCGATTGGCACTTCCGACGTTTAGTAGACGGGAGCACCTTCCAAAGCGCGTTATTTTTATAAGGCATGGGCCTTGCCCTGACCCAGTTCCTTTTAATCCATCGCTTACCTATAAGGTTTTATTGGCAATGGCCCATTACGACCTACATTATCAACATCATCATCCGATTTTACTATTTCCAGTCACGTAAACTTGAACGACGAGTATAAACCATAAGGCAGACAAGTTTTCCTATTGGATATGCGGAATTTGGGGAGAGGATATCTAGAGGTCAATGATCGAGGCACGCGACACTCACGGTGCCTACCTTCCTTTTTTCTTTTCCAATCAAACGGTTTTATGAGAGACCCTTTATTCTTTGAATAATTATTCAACATCGCGAATATTTTCTGGAATTGTATGTGAATAGAATACATAAATGTAAAAGGCGTATTTTACGCAAAACACTTTCAATTACCCCGAAAGCAAAACAGTATCAATTTGCTCCGTAACCTCTTTTTAGGATTTTTTTTAGTACGTGCTCCAGTCAGCTCCTAAGACAAATATGAATAGGGAAATGAATTATATGAAAAGCTCCTTCGTTGTGACGTGTGAGAGATTGCGTCGCTTTGCGTCGACCTCCGAATTTAACCAGTCGTTTGTGCGCCGCGCAAAACTTGCCTCGAGGTTACATTAAGCCGATTACCAGCGTCAATCAAAACCCGCCTTTTTCCCAGATACCGAACGCTGAAACCACCAACCGTACTTTAACTAATGTCTTTATTTCAGGAGTTTTTTTTTCTCTTATTCACGGATTTGTAATGTGTTAAGTAAGCATCTAAATGATTATTGCTTTTGTAACAAGTAGTAATGGTAATGACGAAACTAATATTTTCCGGCAGATCCTTGGAATAACGATACGGGCTATTTTCCGGGCGGGTGGTCGCCGACCTACGGCCGATCGAGGTGCCCCGGCCTTCACTGATAAATTACAAGTCTTAAAACCAGTGGCAGGTAATTCTGCACAAATTCCAAGCTTCTGGCCCTCCGGCCTGCTACAGGAAAGTTTCAACGATTACTTTTACTTGTAATTTATGTCTCAGGGTACCGATAAAACGATGGCACCGAAGAGGGTCACAGGTGAGTCCCCGCGGAATTTCCTCAATTTTTTAAGGCGTCTTTGAGGAAAGGTTTCCAGGCTTTTAACTGCTTAACTGCCCTCATATAAATTATGAAGTTCGATAGGCATGTTAAGTACAAGTTTTATCACGAGCGAGGTCGAGAAACTGCCGTAAATAAAATCAGAGGGCTGTTACTTTGGAGGAATTGTTTTCGTCTGGCATAAAGAGGAGTAGAAAAATTACACACGTCTTCAGGAAGGGAAATAATAACGTAATAGATGCCGTGTACTTGAAGAAAATGAAGAGGTCCGTTGTATGCGATATAAGGCTGGTATAGACTTGATTAATATTCGTTAGATGAGGCGAAGGGAGGCGGGGGAGTGTGTAGCGGCTGATATATCGGCGGCCATCTATCAGACATGCCGCAGCAGACTGCATGCGTACGCACGCGCCTGCCAACACCGCAAACAAACGCCGCCATGCTCTGAACGTTGGTATTATGCTGAAGTTTAAATCTAACATTTTTATTGATGAGTGGTTTGACGGGATTTCTAATTATCATGTGTTTGAGAACCAAGCCACATGAAAATGTTACAGAATAAACAATGTTTTGTTGAAGGGTATTAAATGGAACGTGTTAATTTCAGAGAAACAATATATGAAGACCGCTTATTAAAACGTAGATCTTGGTAACGAAGATTCCTTTGAAAGTATTATTATTGACAATATTACAAGTCACTAGGTACAGAAATAAGAACTGAAAAATATGAGACCAAGATAAATAAATCGATTAAAATAATCACTCCCGACCCGTTGACATGCATAAACAAAATAAACGTAAACACGCAACAAGGTTTGCGAACAACCTAATCCATTTATTGGGAATGAAATAAAGATTGTGAGATTGGCTGGATCACAACGCACTTACACAAATTTCGTTCCCGTGTCTTCAACGATGAATAATAGATGTTGGACACAGTTCGACCTCTCCGCCGCTCACGCACACTACATCACACCACACCCATCTTAAACACACTAGCTTATTCGCACCAATACAATATTATCTTTATACCCTCGCCACATTTGTGAAATACCCACCGTCCATTGATTAATTTTTCGGGTCTCCCCTTTTAAATTGCTCCCGTAGAAACTATCTCGAAGGCATTATCGAGGTAAGCCATAAATAAATTTAAATGTTCTTTGCGAAATACCTCAACACATTTATTATATCTGAGAAAGGATAGGTGTCATAAATATCTGCACGCGAAATACTGTTTTATTTGTTTTTAACCCCTTCTATTGTGTGAAGTGAAAGAACGATAAACATTTCTAATAATAGTGCGCAGAATCTAATCAAATAAATATTTGGAATGTCGCAACAATTCAGTATTAAAAGCTCAGCATATGAATTAGGTGAGCAAGCTTTCGACAATAATTGAATTACGCTCTAAGCTAGGCGGCCACATAGATTTCACTTTTGGAATCCGCTTCGGAATGCGTGCATAGGAATTATTTGAACATTTACGCCGGTAATGTTGCGGTAGCAACGGATTCACTCCGCTCTATAGCACCGCACGAGATTTATGTACGGTATTCAATATATCTTGTTTGTATCTGCTCAATACGCAACCAACCCTCAGGCTATTTCATTAATCGGAAACATATCACGTTGCGAAATACCATTTCCATACATTTTTCGTACTTTCCGGTACCATATCAGATTTATATACAACAAAAAGTATTGTTCAGTGATAGGTAAAAAGCGATTTCGTAGAGCGTCGATGAATAAAAACGAGTGCCACATTTCGTGGAGTTACTTTATAAGCGAAGCACATCGGGCCGGCGCGGCAACTGCAAATGGCGCGAAACGACAATTTTAAAGCACAACATTGAATATACATATAATGTATCTGGCAGCGCACGTGCGGGCCGATTACTCGCCGCGCGCCAGCCTCCGCCGCACTGAGCGACTTGTATGCTAGCGCTTTTAACGCATTACCATGAATAATATATACTCAAATTGAAATATCGCATTCGTGTCGCTCGAGCTGCCTATCTGCTCGCGCCGCCGACGCTCGACGCCCGGCGCTCGCACCGAACCTCCTTCTGTATTCTGCCCCTCGATTCGTTCTGCCAATAGGCTTTGCCTTTTATCGAAATCACTGAGCTCTTTTTTGAAAGACTAAGTTGAATGGAGTTCCAATTGATTTTCATATCGCAATGTTCAAGAGAGTAAAATACAATATATTTGATAGACTCCTATTCTCACAGAGAAAATGTTCTAAATTTTAATACGACTCCATTACGAGAAATTTTGAACAAGTTATTCAAATGTGTGTGTTCCGGGATCGTTATGACAGAATTATAATTTGTCGCGTAGGTACCGTTTGACTCCTTGTCAGGAACAATTTAACGTAAAGTGAGTCTTAATTTCCTACTCAAATTAAATGCTTGTTAAAGCAGACCAGAGATAATTATTACAAGATCTAAAGGCGAAGTAACAATATAATTTTGAAAATTACTTTCACCAAATAGTCCTCTCTTCTTTGTACAACGCTGTGTAAGGAGGAAGCGCCACAAATTGCCGACTTAAATATTTAATTTGTGAAGAAAACGGATTAGCGGGTAATTGTTGAGAAATTAATACGAATACACGTACAAAACGCAAAGTCGCCAAGAAACCGCCGATACCAGACTCCACGATGTGAACTTCGGTACATAATTTATAGAGGTCCCGATTAGTATTAAGGATTACGTGATCATTATGCGAATTAAGTAAGATTTCCTTGGAAACTATTAAAAGGGATCTCACGAACCTCGACCCTTAAGAACGCACAAAGCGAGGGTCACCTTCAGAAATCAAAGCCGGGCTTTATTTATGACCTGGACTCGGCTGTCCTATTTGGCTAAGATAAGTCCCTGTATTATACATAACAAAGTTTATACTGTTAAGGACGGCCACCTTACTCCATCTCGGAGTAAAGATAAAATCTCCATTAGTGGCAGATCTCATTCATCGTGTGCGTGAAGCCGGCTGGTGGAGCGGACTCGAGCCCACGTAATTACACTTACAGGGGCGCACACAAACATACAGGCCCGCCTGAAATCTGATATTCGCCTCTTACATCTTTACTGACATCCTGCTACGGATAATTACCGCATTTTTGTATTTAATCTCAAGCTTGAAAGGAGCCGGAAGTCTTGTGTACTTTCTCGAGCCAACCTTTCGGAAAATGTGATACCAATTTTACCATCACTTTCACTAATTACTTATTTACTTGGCTTGACTTGAAAGGATATGTCCAAAATAACTAAATTCGGCTACTATTTTGTCGGTATAACTTCATATACGTTGTATTTCCACGTAACAATAAAATAGGGAAATCTGTATCAGCAGTAAGTCGTAAAGAGGTAAGCACTGAACCGGAAAATGGGTATGGGCAAGACTGTATCCCAACTTTATCCAAAAGGATGTATCTTTTGGGAGAATATTTGGAATGCCTAGGTAAAAACAATTTCAATCTCAAAGAAGGGGCTTTAACCGGATTCCATTGCTTTAAATTTTATGGTATTATATGTGTTTGTATTACTCTATGGTATTTATAAAATTATGATGACTATGGGAAGCATTTGTAAAATGAGTATCATCTCTGGCACTAATACAGAATAAGGACCGCAAAGAGGTTTGCTACATATTTTATAAATAAGTTCGTGTAATTTGAAAGGCGAGTGATGGTCGGTAGTACTTGTGCGGGACCTCAGAAAGCCCGTGCTAATCTACGAGGGAGACAGGCCAGGGCCTCGCTTGACTAATCCGAGTGGCACTACATGGGACAAATAAGTTTGTTTAATGCTCAGAAGTGAGCATTAGTGCCGAGTGTTGCGTCGGCGTGCGGGTCCGTACGTAATCAGATTAATTAGATGATTTTGTGGGCGTTATTAAAAGTTGAGCCGGCTAAAGCGCAGCTCAGTTACCTCCGCCAAGATAGCGGGCTTATGCGCCGCATATATTTACTACTTAGCGGATATTATACGTACGCCGGGAATGCTCTTTAATGTTTTAGTATTTTCGACTGAGGTTGCGAACTCAGTGCCGTTTTGTTTCTGCGCCACAGTGGGCGGCTGAAATAATTCACTTAAGCTTAACTGGGAAAGATAATTAGGATTCTACGTCGGTTGATGCAAAATGAACGCGAAAAAGAAGGTGAAAGATTTTTTGCGCTCATTCAGAAATTGAATTTTATATTTGCAGACGAAAGTTTTAACGAGATGAACCTATTTTTTTTCTACGCTTGGGCACACATTGAAAACAGCGATTTAATTTTCGTAATTAGACGCGAATGGGGTTCTCGTATTTTTCATTGTACGTTTTGTGCAAGGGTGACTTTTGTGTTCAGTTCGATGGTTCGAGACTGGATGTAGCAAATGAATTCAGAGTGCTTTTGTATGATGCAATGTGTGACGATGTGGGAACTGGTGGGCGGCTCGTGGCGATAGTCTCTTAGTAGCGGATCACGGGCCGTTGGACATGGATCGCGCGACCGAACACGGCCCGTGTGCTGTCAATCATAAAACAGAAAAAAACCGCTGAAATTCCAGTGGCTAACTCCCTGTTTAGTATAGACGGACGGATGGACGCGCGAACCTTTTAACACAAAGCCTCGCTGCAACTGAACTTACACAAAGTGGTCACATAGTAAATACCGAAAACATAAAAGGTTCGACCGCACGTTGCATCATTCTGATATTTACTTTCCTTGTGTTAAACGTGCCTTCGACTTAAATTGTGTAGTGATTTTTTTCTTTGTATCGCTCGTTTTAAAGGGCGATCAACGGCATTCGCACGTGTGTTGGAGCCGGTCCGATAATTCGCAGCACAGCGATTCGTCGACTCCATTCTTTTGTTATTTCCTCTTTGTTCCCCGTGAAAGGTGGCTGCATTGTTTTCTCGTTGGAATGGATCGAGATTGTGCTAAGAGTCGAGATTAGTGACAACGTGACGCGTGTGTGTAACCTCCCTAATTTAGTTTCGATAATGCCTTAACCGTACCTTACTTGGGAACTGTTTTTAAAGAGTTTGTTTCGTATTTTATAGCGACGTAGAATGTTAGTTACATTGTTTCCTAAGATTTATTTTTATTTTAAATCTTTAGTTCGTTCTTTTTTAGAGAAAAGCTAACAATGTCTTTCTAGCTAGATGGACAGACGACCGGAAAAAAGCAGTCGGGGTAGAGTATTTTGTTTTCTGTCTTTTTTTAATTTTGTTTTCTTTCGTTCTCAGTAATCATGATCTGGCAGTTTGAGTAATTTATGTGGCCTACCCAAATGTCCTTTCTTTGGTACTGTTCGTCAAACGTTGGGCTCCTTATTTCCGAGTTGAGTTAAACGATTAGTGACAAATGCTTGCACTGACTGGACAGGTCCACTCAATCTGTGTGGTTCTTTCTTCAAAAGACCATTGCAGACACCGATCTACATGGTCATCAAATGATCTGACCAACAAAATTATATCCGTTTCTTTTTTTTATATATATAGGGGAAGTACGTCCAAAATGACATACGGTTTTGTTTTTTAATCATATATTTTTAATTAACATAGTTACAATCACTGTTTAGGTTGAATAATCATATTTGGTTCATAAGTTTTAACCCAAGTAAACTCATAATTGAATAGGACCCATAAAAAAAAAAATTAAATTAATCGAAGCCTCTAAGAAAATTCATTTAGTCCATATATTACGGACAAAATGACATAGATAATGAATACGAAAATTATGAAGTACATATTCCACAAAATATTAAATATGAGCCCAAAGAGAACAATTGTTGCACCGTAGCCAGCACTCGTTGGGCTTGGAACGGGAAAAGAGGTCGTTACAGTAAACGCATGCGCAGTCATCATCATCACCGTTCGACACAGCTGGAAATCTTCTACATTCGAGTCCACAGCGTAATGAGTCTTCTGTACTTGGGTTCAGCTTTTTTCTGACTGTTTTTAAGGATCATTATCGCATTTCAATTCAACATTGAAAACCTCATCATTGAATAAAGGTATGTCGTTTTGCCCCGAATGTAAGTATGTTGTTTTGCCCCACAGGTTATCTAAACACTAATTAAGTCATAATTACAATAAACACAAGATTTATAAATAAATACTTTTAAGTAATGCAGCATAATGCTACACTTTTTGAATTTACTACAAAAGATGTAATAGAAACCACGAGAAACTGATCAAAAACAGGACGAAATCAATAAAAATAAAAAACTTTTATGCGCACAAAACGCTTTCCTGCAAGTAACTTCGGCGTGACCAAGTCAATGGCGGTATAAACTTAACAGGTATGCCACCATGGCCGGCACCACATAAATATATGCCAACTGCAGGATTATAGCCCGCCAATTTCGAAAAAAGCCCAGTGTGTCATTTTGTCCGTATATGTCATTTTGGCCGTACTTCCCCTACACATTGACATTGATATTTTTTTATATATACAATGACATGAATATTTACTTTGTAAAGTAAGTATCGTATTTTTAAATTATTGTGAATGTGAAGACTATGTGGGTCTTTTTTTAATTTTGTTTTCTTTCGTTCTTAGTAATCATGATCTGGCAGTTTGAGTAATTTATGTGGCCTACCCAAATGTCCTTTCTTTGGTACTGTTCGTCAAAGCGTTGGGCTCCTTATTTTCCGAGTTGAGCTAAACGATCAGTGACAAATGCTTGCACTGACTGGACAGGTCCACTCAATCTGTGTGGTTCTTTCTTCAAAAGGCTATTTCAGTCACCAATCTACATGATCTTCACATGATGTGAACAAGATTATGTCTGGACTTTAAAAGAGACTGTGACCTCTGAGTTTGTTTCGGCCTTTCTTCTCAGAGTAGTCAGTTAGGAAACGCCGAACTCATGTAGTTTAAAAAAATATAATCGACATGTAAAAGTGTTTGTACAAACCTACTTACAGAAATAAAATCATTTATCATTTAGTTAGAGATTGAAAACCGGGTGTATTGGAACAAAGATTTCTATGCCCAGCTGTGAGTAAAATACGATTTCAGTTAACAAAATCTTTTGTAATTTTGCTGTAGGTAATATTTTCTTTAACTCTAGTAGCACTGGTTGTGTTTCCAATGAACACGGTACATAATAACACCAAGAGATTATATTCGATGCAAATTATGCAAATCTTCAATTGAATCAAGGTTTTCTGTCACCGGACAGCTTATATTCATGATGTGGCAGATGACGGTTTACAATTATAAATATTTGAATAAGTTACTTATGATAAAAGAGTCCTATCTAATATAAACGAAGTTTAGTATTCAGATAGTCAATTTATCATAATAAAGTTAGTATTTTTTTAAGAAAAATCGGATTAGTTTAAGTATTAAAGTTGATCTGTGCTTGAAAAAAGAATCTAACTAACCACTGAATATATTTATTTGTTTTGATCGTAATTACATTCTAAGCCAATTTTCGCATAGAAAAATCTGAAAAGGAATAGGTAGGTATACTGGTTTATTTAAGTTAGGTAGATCCCGAGTGCCACGCGGCATTATCGTCCGCTGAAATGGACAGTCCGGTCTCTTGAGGAGGCAAAGGGTTCGGTTCGGAGGCACTCAATAATTGAAGTCGTTGAAATTCCGGGCGGATTGTTGCGGTGGCACCTGCGGCGTGGGACGCGAGGGGGAGGAGGGCAGTTTAACGGGAAACAATAACGTTAATGTTTATTATAATGCCCGATTTATTGGCGATTCTCATTTACGGTCCACGGACCGAGTTAAATTCGCGCGGGCTTATTAACGCACCGCACGCGCAACGCGGTCCGTTTTACTGCGCGGTCCGGCTTTACGGTCCAACTGTATCTTAATTAAAACTAAAACGACACTGTAAATACATCGATCACAATATACTCTTTGTATCCGTAGGTGGTGAAGAATGTAGACGGGTTTCTGCGATGTAATGATCGCGAATAGAGATGGGTATCGGTGCGGACTCTAGACGAGCTTGGTCGCGCAATGAATAATAATTAAACAGGCATTATAATGATTGAGGTGAGTCGTTTCTGAGGTAATAGCACGCGTGCCACGTTAAGCCTGCAATTATTGGAGTTCGTAAGGATCGCCGCAATATTTCGCTATTATTCTGCGTTGAAATAAAGTCGTATATTGTGGAAACTCATTACGTTATAACACCTTTATACGTGCAATTAAATCATTTGGGTGGCTTTAACCTTTTTGATGGAAAACACTGGCTGTCTTTATTTTTATCAACGTAAAAATAATAGTAATAATCGCAGCGGCTTGTCTGAAAACTTATTCGACTACCAAATGTTTCGTAGAACTGCCAAATTCAAATAATTATTCTGAAAACGACCAAATTTTCTAACACTCATATGAATATATAAGTCAATACTATGGATGGGATTTAACCCTTTTTAAGGTAGAAGCAGTATACATGCCACTAATATTTTGTTTTTTATTCAACTGTATTGTTGACAACGATTTTATTTTTCATTGATGATAACATATACATTTCCGCAAATATCCCAATGAATTCCCAATTTGAAAAAAAAAAATACTTAATAATGTCATTATTAACATACTAAGAATTTACTAAGAATTTTCTCTGTCTTGTTTTTTTCTGTCTTGTTTTTTTGTTTTTTTCTGTCTTGTTTTTTTCTCTGTCTTATAAAGGGTTAATTTAACTTTTAACAACATAGAATCATACTTTTAGAACTGACTTTATGCCTAGTAGGTACTTAGTACTTTGTATCGTTATCAACCTTATTTACAAGTAATTTTCAAAACGTCTCATATTGGACACGTATCTTGAAACTAAGTGGTATAATTATATCAGGGGAAGAGCAGTAATAAGCTATTTCATGGTCCAATACCATTTACACCCAGCATCTAACATATAGGTACAGTATGAACTATAAATCGATACGATAATTGTCAATCATTACGTTCATCAGTCAGGTGGGTAGCACTGTAAAATATCATTAAATAATGTAATTAACTTCCTGGCAACACCGCGTTTGAATGTTGCCAGCCCTCAAAACATTACGTGCGGTGACCCGCATGTTATGTTCAGGTTTGTGCAAATATTTTGTATTTGAATAGAGAAAAAAGTGTTGCGGTGTAATTCCATTTTATATACGAAATCCATACTAATGTTATAAATGGGAAAGTGTGTGTGTCTGTTTGTCCGTCTTTCACGGCAAAACGGAGCGACGAACTGACGTGTTTTTTTAAGTGGATATAGTTGAAGGGATGGAGAGTGACATAGTCTACTTTTTTTTTTCTTTTTTAGGTGGCTGGGGTGTACCTACTTAGAAAAGCCCCGCTTTTCCCATGGACAATTGTATGTAGCATGTTCGCGTGTGTCTAATGCCCAGCTATCCCCAAATGGAAATACATATAATATCGTCTACAGTAGCGTATTAAAATAACGTTCTGTTCCGAGTTCTCTTCTGTGTTCTAAATCAGGAAAGAGGAACCGTGTTACCCCGAATTTAACGCGAGTGAAGCCGCGGGCAAAAGCTAGTATATTATAATTTGTATAAGTGATGTGTTCCTGAAAATATAAAGACCGCAGTTTTAAGATATATTTTTAACGAATGTTTTTCTTGTAGAATAATATAACATTCTTAATTTCTATATAATGGAATTGCCATCATTATCAGCCTATATTGTTCCCACTGCTGGGACACAGGATTCCTCTCAGCGAGAGGGAGTGGGCCATAATCCACCACGCGGGCCCAGTGCGGGTTGGTAGAAGTCACATGTTTTAGAATTTTTGGTTTTAAGACATGTCGGTTTCCTCACGATGTTTTCCTTCACAGTTTTTAGAGCAGTGGTGATGAAATTATTTACACAAAGAAATAATCAATGAAAATGGTAAAAAAAATGGAATTGTAAATGAATATATTTTCCAGTTACAGCATACATACTTAGAAAATTAAATAGTTACAGCATTCATCTGTAAAACCACTATAAAACAGACCAGGAGAAAACAAACAAAGATTTGTATAGCAAATTCACTTCAATGGATAAATCGTTCACACGTAAGGATAACTTAAGGGTGTGGGTAAGCGAATTTATGTGCTAATACACCTTGGGACTGGCCAATGTGCTAATGAAAGGTAATACATAATTCAACCCCTGAATTATACAGTGCCATGTAAATCGATATTTGCACCGCGTAACCGCAAATACAGTCCCTACCTGTGAAATAACTTGTAGAACCAAAACGTTGTAACGGAATGTTAGAAGATATGATTATTTGATAATGTTATGTAAATTGTATAATTTCTAGGGTTTTGGACTGTTGAGTGAGTTGTGGGTTTAGTTTAGAGTTTCTGGGGAGATTGTGGTTGTACATTGGCATTTAAGGGTTGATAATTTCAATGTAGGTAGTTTTTTTTTGTAAATAGGGTATTACAAAAAAGATTTTGTAGTCCTGCCAAAATTCTATTTGTCCTCGTTTATAAAGGATTTTGAATTTGGAAATATGTTAATTCTTTATACAATTTTATTTGCTTCTAAATTGAGTTTATGGAAATTGTATTCGATGTTTGTCGAGCGATTTTTATAGCATACAACTAACCAAGTTTAATCCCTGTGTCATTAAAAATTGAAACAGTTGAGCGGTTTCAGGGATTATACAAAACGTAAACTTTTCTCTCTAGAACTATAAATATTTGAACACTGGAATAACCATTTTCGATAACTTACATTAAATGAATAGAGAATGTTTGTTTTATATTTCAAAACTATTATGACCGATTCTAAAATAAACTATTCAGAATATTTTGTTCTGAAATAAAATGGAAAAACCCGGTCGGCCGGTCATGTACGGGCGTTGATTAGTCCGGTTGAAACAGAAACTATTCCCGAAACGGGCGCAACAAACGAAGTGGAAAAAGGCGATATGAGAGGTAGTACGATCTGATTGTAGAACGTAAACGGCAATCGTCGAGATGCGTTTCACACTGAATGCGCACACTTTTTAAAAGATTACTGTCCCCACCGCGGGTCCCTCGAACCCTGCCCACACCCACACTCATAACCATTGATTGGCTTCACCAGCCAGACCACAGCCTGCCGCACGCACAGTTACAAAGAAATGTGAACCAATTTCAAAAAGAAATACGACATCCGAGATTTTCATTATCCCCCGTTATTTTTCTGCTCTTTTTCACTTCGTGACGCTTTATAATGAGCTGTGGTCTCGAATTATTCAGATTAAAATACTAGAAATTGCTGCCATTAGGTACGCTTAATAATAGCGTGCATTTCAATTGTTACAATTCCTAAACCTACATCTGAAATATTTTAAGTGTTTATAAACCAAATGCCTTATGTTAAAACGGGCCAAAATAAATTAAATTTACAAAATGGCAATTTCGTGGATCAAATGTTTGGCATTCTAGGAAAATATGGGGCAAACGAGCATGTAGATATAAACCAGTTCGTAAATATAACAAATCCGCTATCAGCATAAAAGGTTTTACTAACGCACGACATGAGTATGAATGCCACATCTATTTATTTTCGTAACAATACCCCAGAGTAAACTCGACAAAGACAACACGCCGACCGGTATAAATAAAAACGTATCAAATAACTGAATAAAATGAAAAACCGTCAGTTGGGAGAACGAATTCATTCGTCGGATATGTAAAATGTTAAAGCATTCATCTATCCGCAGGTCCGCACACCGGAATTCATGGGCGAATGTGGAGCATGCAAACTGCCACGACAGCAAACCTCGCCGCATCAAAACAACAAGCGGCACATTTGATTAAAATAAATAAAAGGAATCATATGACGCGGGGCTCGCACACCCATCGCACCGCGCACCGCCGCACCGCGCACCGCCGCACCGCCGCACCGCCGCACCGCCGCACCGCACCGTCGCACCGCCGCACCAGCGCGCTCTCCCGCGCCCCCACAGATATTCAAACGTATCAGTGTAACAGCCCATCAATATTAAAACAAACTCAACTGTATGAATACAATATTCGTTCCATAATTCAAATAAAAACGGTTTCCAAATTACACACAAAGACTAACACGCAATCCAACCACGCAGTAATCATGTGTAATCAACTTCATGAGGATATATCATGCAAATACTTGAAGTGCATAACGTCGTAAATATCTCAGGAACGCATGTCGAACCCGAGGGAGACGCAACACTCTAAAATGGCACATGTATTCTAAACGGAAGCTAGGGTATCGAGTTACAAATCGTGGAGAAAATCTAGACATTGTTGGCGGAGCTCCAATCGAGAAGTGATCATATCTGTCAATATTCTTTGAGCATACGATGCGTTTAAACCCGTTCTATTGCGGCAGTAAAGTAAAAATCAAAAAAACAAATTTAGGTACCTATCTATACGACCTCCGAAGAAACATTTAGAAATCTCTGTCCGAAATCGTAGTAAAGCGGACCTCTTTAATCTAATTATGACAATTCAGTGAGTTACCACTTCGCGGGTTCTCGACAATTTCTTTTAATAACTTGGCATTTTGTGGAGGCCTAAAACAACTTTTTAATTAAAGATAATCAGGCTAAAATGTCAGCAATAACGCGGTGTCACGGAGGCAGACGGCAACTTCATAACTGTGATGCGGCCCTAGTTGACGTGCCATCAGCAAGAACACGTTTTATTGGTAATTATGGCAAGTGGTAAAACTTAACTTTGTGGCGGAGCTCGGCACGAGAAAATGCACATTTGTGGAGTTTGTAGTCGTGAAATGGATTCTAGTTTAAAACAGAAGGGGTGCTTCCGCTGAACGTAGTTAGGTGATATTGCTCTCGTTAGTGTTGCGGTGCGAGGGCACTCTGTATTATATTAACCGTGCACCTATACGAATTCCCGGCTTGCGTGGATCGTGGCGCTCGGCACCTCAGCCCCACCTCTAAGTATGTACATAGACGAAAATCTAAACAATTTATTCAAACAGTCACAGTCGGTCGTAAACTACGAACTCGCATGTTTCGGTATACCTAGTTGGTGGCTCGGTGCAACCTTACCCGTATATTTACAGCGCTGTCGAGTTGTCAAGTTGCGCGGCAACATTTGGCCGACATTTACATACAATTTCATATTCATATCAGAATTAGGTGGCGGGAGGAGGTGGCACTCGATGCCGTGCGGGGACCTCACTACGGAACTAACCAAGTCAGCTGACTTGACAGCCAGACACTGAATCAACAATTTTGCGCTAAGAGTTTTTATCGAGGGGCATTTGCATATGTGAGAAGACGGAAAAGTCTGCATGAAAGGCGAAAACTGCAGGGAAAATGTTTTACTATTTTTCAGATGTATGGGTATGTCGCACACCATACACAATATGCTGTGTCCTACATGATGAAGTTATTACGAAAATGCATAAGATAAAAGTGAATTACTAAAACAAATAAACTGTAACCATGAATTCAGCACATGTCTTAAGACACCGGGGGGGGAAAAATCGTCAGTTATCAAAAAAAAAAAAAAATTGCGTTTCTAAGAAATAGTCATATTTTTTTTTAATGACCTACGAAAAATTAGTATTGAAATAGTTAATTTGTAAGGCTGACCCACCTTTACTAATTAATTAAGGCGGCGCGGGAGCAAGTTCGAAGCGCCGAACGCTGCGCTAACATAGATTATGAAAAGGCTAAGTGTAAATAAACAATGGTACAACACCCTATTATCAAACGTCTCGAAAATATATTTCAATGCTCGCTTTGTGTAATTAACATTTCGATACAGCGAAATTAAAAGACAAACAGAAATCTTGAAGACTTATTTACCATCAGTAAGTAACAATAATTTGTGCATTGCTGATGCGAGCAAGACAAACGAAAGATAAAACATTGCAAGTTATATTGAATAAAAACTTTAGTCTTGCATACTAATGCTAAAATTTGTATTCGCCTGAGTTTGCTTGACTTTTCATTAAGTTTCTCGTTTCGCCGGGCGAGAGATGAAAATCAAAGTAATCATTAAGTCTGATTAAGCGTCTAACAAATCGGTCTTGGCTTGGCTTCTTTGTTTTTTAACTAATTAGTGATAATTAGTGCTCGATCTCGTTAAGACTGAGATATTTTCTACTATTACTTTTCATATACCTAGCTAATCGACCTCCACCAAAATCGTAGACAAATAAGGCTATATTTCACTAAAGCCATACTCATAAGTCTAAAAAAACGACTGACATTGAAGCTACAGATTCAGAAACAACTCCAGAAACATTTACAAAAAGAACTCGTCTATTTTTTAAGAAAGTGTGCCTTGAGAAAAATGGGATGCATTCAAGACGGAGCTAAAATAAACTGCTCACAATGCAACAGTCGATGTGACAGAACGCTGCGCCGACGCGGAGCGTTGTAAGCGTGCACTTTAGTTAGGAAAAGACAGGTACTCCGTGTGCATTAGGCGAATTAAAAACTTTGCCTTGTGCAGCTCTTCATTTGTTTCCAAATGTAAAGGCGAAACGTTGCGTCGCGTCGCTCGGGCGCGAATCACAGCGAAAGAGGTTGAAATCAAACGCTTTTAAACGTGGAAGCTTCAAAGGACACGAAATGAGCACGTTCAAAGTGAAACGCATCCGTATAACTTGGAAAACAGCCCGTGAACAGGTAATCGTGGCGATTGGTGCAGAAATAAGTTTGATGTGATGGGCACCGAACTGTGCAATCCCATTGCATGCGGCCTGCACTAAAATGTATGTTTATGTTGTGCGCCCCTGGCTCTCGGGGGAGAAGCGATCGGTTTTGAATAAGTTTAGGTTTAAATGCGACGGGAATTAAAAGCTATTAATTATACTGATAGGGAATTAAATTTTATGTTTATTTGTGTTTAATGTAGCGTTTTTTTATTTATTTGCTGCTAGCGAAAATATGTGCAACAGACAATAGTTACCTACGATTCAATAAGCTACTATATTTACAGATAAAGGCAAATACATTTAGTTTTGGGGTGGTTACATTATTATAGTTGGCGGTTAGAATAATTTTCATATTTTAAGAGAAATCACAAAACTGCCTACATAAAATATCAATTCGTGAACATTATTGTTATGTAAACTATTTTATTGATAGGATCAAACCAAAACTGGAACTTTAACGCAATTATTTTGTAACTCATAAAATATTTAGTTGCGTATAAAACCGCAGCGGGTGAACGCGAGCCCCACCTTTGGAACCCGTAACTGGCTATTACACATTTAGGATAGAAAACCTTTGGCAAGAATTACTAAGGTCAAATGTAATAAATTTAGTTTTAGCCCGCAAACTATGCGGTCGGAGATTTTCGGGGCAGGTTCGCCTTTTGTTTCGCCGATGCCTACTTTATTCCCTGTAATCCATTAAGACACATAACGAATAGTCCGAGGAGGGGATTTCATTGACAGCCCTCTTAACTGCGCGTTGCCGCGGCAAAGATTTGTAATGTGTTTACGAAACCCCTTTTTGTAGGACACTTCGGGTTGGGATGCGGTTTTCTAAAAGGCAATTTGTTATGATTTCAAACAAGGTCCTGTCAGATAAAATGGCTTTTGTTATTTATTTTCTGGACCGGATATTTTTAAGGCCTTCACGGAGACGAAACAAATGTTCGGTTCTGTTATAAATCGGTGGCAATGAAGATTTTCGGGTGCTTTGGATTTCATCGATACTTCTGGCTGGATTTACTTTTCTTGATATTGAGAAATATGAAGCATAAAATTCAGCTTTTATTCTTACAAAAGACGTTGAACAAGACAAGTTATAGAAATTTATACCCAGTCCGAAGCCTCTGTTTTAAAATATACGTGATAAGGATAAACACGTCCCTTATCCAAATAAGGCGGAGATGTAGCAAAAAATAATTTATGGAACAAAACTTTTTGAATGTTTTTTCATATCAAACCGAAACGCAATAAATAATAAATCAGTAAGATACACAAAGCTCTCCTCAACGTTGTTTTTAAGTTCAGAAAAGATGTTCCACAGAATAAAAATAAATCACTCCCGAAGAACTTGCACAATTGCTTTATGTTTTTCTCGAAAAGAAACAGAAAAGTAATAACTTCTCAACCAATTACAACACTCTAGTTACATTAATCCAGTGAACCCGGCCATTTCTTCCGAAAAGGAAAGTTTCAAAACAACTTACCCTCGAAAAGAATCCCGAAAAAGCATAAATATCAATGGTGAGGAGGGCTCGAAGCGATCTGAGTGCGATGGGGACAAACACGCCGCCGAATGCGTTTTACGACAAATGATACCGAGATTCGGAAATGATCAATATTATATTCTTTCCCAACCAAGCAACACTTTACCCCGCTATCGAGTAGCACGTTGTAAATAAAACGTCATGCTTGTTACCAGTAATATTAATTACAATGTAGAAAAACGACTCTAACCGTCAACATTATGAAATCGTTAAAAATTTTCCCCTGTGTACTGTTACATGATTTCATTATTAACGTTTATTCGCACGCACACAAAACCCGCTAAATAAGCCTACACTTTGATATGATAATAAATTAAATAAACGTCATAAATACCACCACCGAAATTAAATTAACGGATTATTTGCGTACGCAAATGTAAAGTAAGTGATTAAGCGTTTCCAACACGTGTTCGCTCCCAAAAGACTAATACGTTATGTGGCATAATTACTTTAGGTAAAGCGGCGCGCCAGTTTAGGGTAAGATGAAGAAGAATCGCAGGTGTAAACGGCCGCCTATTGCGCTTTCCATCACGGCCCTCCTCGTTTCGTGTCCCGGCCGGCTTTCCCTCGAAAATCAAGCTAAGATATGAGACTACGCGGTCGATTTTGGCTCGCACTGCTCAGTGCTGTGGACTACGACCGCGTAGCGCGTTTGCGGTACGACCATAGCCCGGACAACGGAACATTTAGAGCCAATTCCCGGCTGGCTTGTTGTATGAACAATTAAGTGTGCCAACCTGCCTCCGAGCGGGAAGAAACGTAATGAATGTTTACTGCTGCTAAGTGGTATGTCCAATGCCAGTATCATTAAGCTCTAGAGGTGTCCCATCACACGACACTACACGAACTCGATCGTTTTACGTCACAGTTCCGCTCGTATCTTAGATAAAAATATTTCCAATGCAATTGAAAATGTAACGATTATTCGCTACACGAACGAATGCGACTTCAACATTATTAAAATGATGTAAACACAAAGAGATACTCTCACCGCACCGCCATTAGAGAGCCGCAAACGCTTCAGGAACTTACCTGTAATGATAAAAATAAACATATAAAGAACATTGAGCTCCATCGGGTGTAACAATATGTTGTCTAAGTCTGAACAAAGCTCCGTTGGCCATAATGAGCGTTGCGTGCGGCGCGTCAAACATGTAAGCAAACAATTTAGACACGCCTGAGTAAATACGACTGCGAAATATCTCGGGCCGGGCCTGAGTGCGGCTTTTCTCGAGTTTGCTCGTGGGCGGCTATACCTCGAATTTGCGCTGAGCGTCATCTTTTCAACAAAGCTTTTGTTGATAATGAAATACAAACACTATTCTTCAGTCAAATTCTCACGGTGGAGCGAATTGTTTGAGGCGAATGTAAAGGTTCTTTTCATAGCCGTTACAGTTTAACTATTTACATTTCTTTATGGATATTTTATACTTGAGCGCATTTGTTTTGGCTTATTGAGGTTAGGCTTTGTAAAGTTTTTTTACATACAGTTAGCTGTAAATATTGTATCAGGCTCGGAGCGCGGCTTATGAACTCGGCTTCCGCAATCCCTAGTGTTTAAAAACGCAATTAAATACAGAATACACACACAACGAAAACATTAAAGACTACAAAGGATTACTTTACAGAATTCTAACATTTCACACGGAGCGTGAAAATAAGTGGTTCGTAGGTGGGTCATATTCACGGGTAAAATACGACAATGAAGTTTGCTCGGAGGCAGGATGAGTAGGGAATAAATTAATTTAAATTAACTAAGCGAAAAGGGCCTAAGAAATGGCCCCAGTTGCTAGAATCCGGAAGCTTGCTTGTATTTTAATAGCGTCGAGACAAAGGTGTAGATACAAAGGGATTAGCTGTGGTATTGTTCGTGTGACAGCACGGACTTGAAGACAATGAATCGTGGAACTAGACAAAAATAAGTTGGGGAGCTAGTACGGGGTGCGTTATTGCATTTAAATTGTAGATGTACACAACGAATTCACAAAGCAGGAAATACTCGGAAAACTGAAACTTATTCAATATATTTACGTTTCGACCCGGCCGTCATATTTCTCCGGCAGTTACACTAAAACATAGTGCCTTACTAATTTAAACAACAATTTATTATAAACTCTCCACACATCGTAAACGCCTTAATGGCTCCTAAACAGCCAAAAACAAGCCGCATCTTATAACACCGAGCGCACATTACGCGAACTTGCGACTGGCGAAGTCTAAATAGAAATGCTCGACAAACTCAGCATTAGGCTACAATACGCGAAGTGCACGATTGCGCATACATTAGCGTCTTGTCCTTTCGCCGGATATCTTGCGAACTTCGCCGTGGCTCGCGACGATTTACATTGCTTCCGAAATGTAAGTCTCGCCCCACATCTAACTCTCTACCCAACTATGCGTTAAACTATTTTGTGTTTACGAAAGAATGTAAAGAACCAAGAGTAACGCTTTTCCGTGTTTTTCCGTGTTTTTACCTTGATAGCGTATGAAATTTCGCGAGTGTGTTTGAACGTCGCAGTGGAAGTTTTTTTGAAAGCTGTTCCGCTTTTGTGTTCAAGTTTCTAACTTTTCTGGAAGTAATTTAAGATTTAGGAATAGAATGGGCTGCGTAGCACTTCTAGATGTTTTGATTTATGTTCCTCTTTGAGCTGCCTTTGTTTTATCGTTGCTCGCGGAATTTAAAGCTTTCAGGTTTAATCATTGAAGTGATTTTTCATATCATGAATGCGGAACCTTTTTAACACGCTTTATTAGGTCGACCTGTATGTAACTAAATATGTAATGGAATCTAAGGTAACTAATTTAACCATCTTCCAAGGATCGTAGCGTCATGAAAATTGGCAGCTTTATGTAGTTCTGATGACAATACAATAATATGGTACTGTCGAACTGATCTGATGATGGAGTCGGAAGATATGAACGGGAACTTCATGATGGAACATCGTATCATAGCTGTGTTTGGACTTGTTAGAAAAGTCTTGTAATGAACTTTGACCACGATTAGATTTCAAGGTCTAATGATGAAGCCGGAAGATAGGCACTGGCATTCCATGATGGAATATCGTATCATAGCCGTGTTTGGACTTGTTAGAAAGGTCTTGTAATGAACTTTGACCACGATAAGGTTTTTGGTTTTTACGTGCATTTATAAAAGCGTGTTTTTCTAGTGATTTTTTAAACTATAAATTTTTGTTCTAAACAAAGTGGAGATTCCGATCCAAAAACAAGCGAATTACGCAATAAACAAAACAACGTGATGCAGATTAAACACTTGACACAATAATCACAATACCTGTGCCGAGATATCTGTTTAATGTTTAAAGCAAAGGTTAACAAAGCCGTTCTCATTACGCTAACGAGACTGAAACACTATCTAATCACAGTTCAGTTGCCAAATTACGCGGTTCACTGTTTAAATGTGGGCTTACTTTAATCTCGCGATGTAGACGGTAATGCTTGTGGATGCCTACGTTTTGTCGAATTGTGGTACTTAGTGGTTGGTTTAGGACGAGCGTTTTAAAAGTTTTGAGGTTTGTATCTTGATATATTTGGCAATTTATTGGCATGTTCACCTAACCATGTGGTTAGGTGAAAAGGTTTGTGGCTAAATTATATCAGCCACACAGATCGATCGATCAGGTTAAGCTACGCTTGTGGTTTGCAAATTGGTGACCATCTTTACATACCAAGACCGCTCCGTGCCTCGGAAAGCACGTTAAGGCGTTGACTGCAGCTGTCATTCAGAAGCCAGAAAGTCTGACAACGAGTTTTACCAAAGAGTATCGTATTACCCAATAACTGGGTTGTGGAGGTCAGATAGGCAGTCACTCTACTTAGAATATTAGCATCCGCTTAGATTAGAAGCCAACCGCAACATTCAGTGTTTTTAGATTTCCTTTCAATTAATAACTGCATAAATAGATGTTCAAAACTAGAGCACGGATCTGTCAAGCTGTGTAAATGAAATACTTAGTTCAACATTAAACATAGTTGTTTGTTAAACATGTCTCTCAAATGCACGTGTTTATTTGGTGCGCCAAATGCAAAGTCGCCGTAAGAGCACTCATTAATTCAGTGCCAGGAACGCCTCTTAAGATAAGGCTAACACTGGTTTCTGGAAAACATACGCGGAACTGCGAGCGCACCCATCGGCTCAGATACGTTTATCGTCCGCAGTAAACCACCACGATATGTCAGGCTCCATGAGCTTTGAATCACGGGACGCATAAACCAACCAGTTAAACAGAACCACAATTTGTACGAGTGCCAAGGAACACTTCTTTATTCCAACGTCTTTGTAACCATTTTTGCTTGCGAACGCCAACCGTTCACTCAGAGCTGACGCGTGCAATACGCCTTATTGTTTTAATTTACTACACGTCACACTAAACGTACACATGAACGTTATCTTTATCGTCGAATAACTTTTCAAGACTTTTCTTCTGTTATCGCTCCGTGTGGCACTCTGTAACTCTCGCCACTCCACTGACTGATATTAGTAGAACACAAACGGTAATTGTTCGAACAACTCGTCTATCCACTGTTCTTGTCGTGTGACATCGTAAGTTCGCATCGGCGGGTGTGCGGCTAACTTATCACTTAGCCACGAACAAATTAATCCAAGAAGATTACCGTCTTTGTACTATGACCTGTCCCGATAACTCAAGAGCGCTGCCGCTCGTCCTTTATCGTTCTGGGCTCGATATTGCCGTAATTTATTCCGCAGAGAGCCAAATTAAATATAAAACGTCGTTGCGGTGTATCACTGTTAGTGACTGTGATAAATGAAGCCATTAGTAACGCGAGCTGTACTTTTTTCGGTTCATCCGGCGGCGTCGACGGGCCGGGGGTTGCGGCGAGCGGGAGTTTGTGGACAATTTCATTAGAAAACGTTATAAGTGTGTTGTCGGGTGACGGGGTGACGCGGGTGACGTGGCGGGGTGGTGTTCGCGGGGCGGAATTACAAGCGGCGCGATAAATTTCGTCGGCTCGCGACATTAGGCTTGCGGCAGTAGAGGGGCGCTAGAAAAGGCAGGGCCGCCGCAGCCGCCGGCGACCGGGAAGCGTTGATCCTTGCGAAATTAAAACAAGGAACGTCCACGGCGAACTATAAAAACGTCGTATAAATCTCCGGCGGCGCTCTCGATGTGTGGACTGCGGGGCTTTATCAGAACTCCTTGGTTATTTGTGTTACACGGCGTACAGGTGTGCGACCCGGCCGATATTGATCGCGATACGCCCGGAGGGGATACGAATTTTTAAACTTTAGCAATAGTTTTATTTGTTTAACGTTTTCTCTATGTTCACAGATTTTATTTAGTTATTGAAGTGTCGCGCTATTATTTGAGTATATATTCTGAAAAACGACTTTCCTGCTCCAATCAGAAAAATGTCAACTGAAAATCTCTTAAGGCTTTCACTGTCCTTTTTGCGTTCCATCCAACATTGCATACATACTGTTATATGACATATCAAAAAGACGCGGTGTAGGTAATACACTAACACAAAAGTCTATTTGGCTGAAACTATGGGCTGCCGTTCTCCATTTACAAAACTAAAAAAAAAAAACAATCTAACAGTGTTGTACCGGCCATTTTGGAACCTTTCATATATGAATGTTGTTACATTTTTAAAACTGGATACGCTCAATGCATTACATGTTGTTTTTTTTTTTCAATTTCGAATAAACTTTATGGATGTTACCTAGAATCGTTGACAACATAGCAGGTTTCCGAGAAGCGTATTTCAACGCTTTGAGGATTACTTTTTTAATAGGTAGTTTATTTCCCAGAACAAGGGGAAATAAATCTGTTAAAAATTCTAGTTATAAAAGTTTTTCCTATTTGTACAATGACGAATCCGAATCCTGCATATGGAGAATAACTCTTTTTAAGCTTGAAGCGGACATAAAAATAATATGTAGAAATCAACTCTATACCTACTACTCTCCATCTAGGCTCATTTTATATACTATACCAACTGACATGTGCCTCATCTACTCAAAGCTTTCTGAAATCCAAAACTCAACATTATTCACAATTAAGCTAAAAGTGAGCAATCCCCTTCATCTTTCAACATTGCATGTGTGGTACATTCAACTATATATCAGTTAACTTGAACTACGAAAATCACCCTTACAGCAACGACAAAAAGGCTCTGTCAAGACCAGAGTAACCACTGAAGTGCTATTGAATGTACAGTAGGCCTAAAACAAAATAAAAATAATGACTTCAGGGACCACCGGCTAAACCTGCTTTCTGAGGCAAGGAGGTGTCTCGGTATGCAAAAATGGCCACCCATCTACAGACCGACTGCGGCAAGTGTACCTTAACCTAATCGGTCGACTTGTGCGGCTGTTATGACTTAGCTACACATTGATACAATATTACGGAACAAAACGCACCCCGGCAAAAAAACTGTCACAATACAAAAATAGTTGTTTCGAGAAAATTTAACTTTTATAGATTTTTGTTTATTAATACGTGAATAATTTAAAGACTATAATAGCCAGATTATTGAATTTTTTTGTGTGAATAGGTTATTTAATGTTTATTATAAGGTTTTAAATTGAATAGCAAAATCGTGTTTTTTTTAACTAACTTTTAAGAAACTTTTAATTAGATGTGTAACTACAGACATTTCAATCGAAAAAAGAGTCATACTCTTTTTTCGATTGACATTTCTGTAGTTTTTTTAAATAATACACTTTTTATGTATTAAAAGTATTCAATATTAATCAAACATAAAGAAAACGTAACCAAATTATAAAATTCTTTAGAAAAAAAAACTTCTTAATGTATATTACTAGTTTTGGCCTAATTTATCATCATCATCATCATCATCAGCCAATATTGTTCCCACTGCTGGGACACAGGCCTCCTCTCGGTGAGAGGGAGTGGGCCGTAATCCACCACGTGGGCCCAGGGTTGGTGGATGTCACATGTCTTCGAATTTTAGGTTCTAAGACATGCCGGTTTCCTCACAATGTTTTCCTTCACCGTTTTGAGAGCAGTGGTGATGAAATAATTTACACAAAGTAATGCGCCTACTTGGGTTTGAACTCACGACCTACTACTCAAAAGTCGCGGCCGATACCACTGGGCCACCACTGCTCACGTTTACTCCATACTAACCCAAATGTGACACTGTTCATGCCGGTGATCGGAGCGAAACGGCTCCGTGAAAAAGAGTATTTAGTGCCATCCAGCGGTAACCATTCACAACATAAAAACGACGTTTTTGTAGCCAAACAAATGAAGTTCGCGCTTTTTAATGCTGTAATTATGTCATTTTGTACACAATATGTGTTAAAAAAACTGTCACACAGTTTTTTTGCCGGGGTGCGAAAAATTGAAGACAATCATATGTATTTTTCTCGATGTATCATCATGTACAGACGCCAGCACTTGAAACGACTACAATCTGTCAAATTTCGTTAATAGGTTTTCAAATTTATCGCTAATCCATTAGGTTCAAGGTTGATTGGCAGAATTGGTCAGTTTCGAGTAACTTGATGTGCATCTTTTACTGACCGTACAGTCGCGGTCAAAGTGACCGCTAGTTTAATATTAAATGATTAGATACTGAGTTGGCTGGCTTCGCCATAAAAACTACGACACTTACTATCAAAGCACTAATAAAAGAGAACAGTAAGAACAAAGTACAATTGTACTGACTGCGACATTGTTATAGTTTGTTTACTAAATTATCGCGGTTATGTTTCGCGTGGTAAGTAGAGATAAGGGAATTTCGTAGTTAGTTGATTTGGTATTTGAAAGATAACATTGCAGGCGTTCAGTTGTAGAAGTAAAAAATTTTCACTGAACGGTAAATAAATTAGTCATCAGCAGCAATAAGAACGAATGTAGTGAAACCAACAGAAGTGTAAATTGAAAATGGGAACACCTATACATAAAATTACTAATAGCTAATTCGCAAAACGTGATACTAATAGCCATTATCAATCACAAAACGTGATTTCAGCCATAAAGGTTAGACAAGACCCGTTTGTAGATTATATATCAAATCAATATATTTTATATATATATATATTATATATATCAAATCAATATATTTTATATATATATATTATATATATATCAAATCAATATATTTTTATTTCACATAAACTTACACTTGTGAAACGACAGAAGCTAGGTGCGCGGTTGATTCCTATGGAGAAAAGCCGGCAAGAAACTTCAATGCTATTCTTTTAAAAATAATATGCTTTTACAATGGTTTGAAAGGTATGGGAGGATAGTGTAAGCCTATCAACAAGTACCAGATACTAAATAAAATAAAAAATTGTCTACAGTCTACAAGGCCTACAAGTCAACTTTCTCACATTCGCAAAATATAAAAAATCTACATAAATTATAGTACGCGGCAAAAACACAGTGTGCGATAAGTTAATTACACGGTTCTCAAGAAACAAGCTAGTAATTACACCCTCCTCTCTTAATCAATAATAACTGCATTAAAATAAAAACAATAACACTTAAAGTGTCCAGTTTCATCCGTAATTAGTACTTTCTCGTAACAATCGTTGTCTGTCGGCAGCCCATGCAATGTTGCTCCTTAATGAAAATGTTCTAAGTGCTCGTGTTTAATGTTTATTTACTTCCATTTTGTTTTTTACTTCCTCCAGTCTTATAGTCTCTTTAAAAGCGAACGACATTAAAGGGTAAGAAGTCAGGTCTTGATTTCTTTTGTATTGTTCGGTTGAGTTGCAAAGGTCGTGCTAAATATGCGGGTAAAACCCGCATATTTTATATATTTTTTTCTACTGGTTATTGTGGCGAAAAACTGGATTTTTGCTTCGATTTATATTAAAGGAATTGAGAATTAATTGGCAGAATTTGACAATATTTTTGAAGTAAACACAAATATTGTTGCTTTAGTTCTGCATTATATAATTATCATTGCCATCGTTTGTATAAGGATAATCGAGGAGGATTGGACGCTAAAAGACAAGAAAAACCAAAACACAAATATAGAAATAAATAAATATAGAAATATAAAATATAAGGTATAATTTGAAAAACAAAAACACAAATATAGAACCAACAGTACATGTGAAAGTCCCAAAAAACGGGACACCTTAATTCAAAGAACAAAATCAAACACATTTTATACATCAATACAATTGTAACAAATAACGGCGCAAACTCCCAAGGACCTCTAGATTTGTTTTCATAGGAACGCTTTGACGAATGCCAGAGTCAACCAGCCGGAACAAAATTTAGATCTGTTTATTACGAGACAAAGAGATTCAAACTCTCTCTTAGTGTAATTGAGACGGCAAAATGTACTTCAGTATTCTAGTCCTCTTCGTGTATGGAGTAGTTGGTGTATTTCTCTTGTGTGTTATTGATAAATGCATCAGTTGTAACGTTTATGTTGTATTTTCAATGAGCTTTATTATCTTCTTTATCGTTCTGAAGAGCTTTTGAATCGCTTTCTATGTTGGGTTTATTTGAGTAACGATTTGTTGTTCCTACTTTTATGAGGACCTTCCTAGAACATGTCCGTGACGATTTTTGTTTTTCATCTGTTTCTGGTTTTATTTAGGGGGATTTTCCTGACTTGGCACCTCAGTATTGTAATCAAAACCAACTTTTTCTTTGCAACCGTATCAAAAGACTTCAAGATCTACTAACCCCGGGAGGGCTACATCAAAACCCATACAAGTGACGTTAAAAGGGTTCCCGCTTCCGCCATACCTACGTCATAGTGTCAATTTGGTGGAGGACGCGAAAGCGGTGACGTTTTTTCAGATTGACAGCTATACCCGAATCTAAATCTTGCCCACCGATGCCTTGATATATGAGTTGATATGACAAATCAGACAGTTTATGACACAGAAAATAAAGGTAAGCTTCGGGAAAATTTCACAGATTATTGTGGCTCTATTTTTATATTTTACCTTGTTAAGGTTAGGCACCTGCCTACATTTTATGGATTTGGATATTAACTTTGTCCCTTTGAAAGTTCAAATCTCTTTTGGCTCATCAGCAAGGTCAGGCCTTCTGAATAGATGAGTTTAAAAAACAATAGACAATAGAACATTACACGTTTCTGTCTAGTTTCCTGATACCTTCCATTATTCACCTGTCAACAGCTACGAGAATTGGTAGACCCTCGATGCCAATACCGCACGTCCCGATCACATTATTATTACATCCGGATTATTGTTGGGATTTTCCTTAATAATCAAAGATGTATTGCGTCAACAGTAAATCAAACCCTCAAAATGTATGACGCCAAGAATTTGGTTACACGGGCACCTCAGTAAATTGTGAGGATCCTAATTGACATGCATTACGGTGCGCCCCTGCCCTATCGACATTCAGCGCGACACGCCGCTTCCACGCCAAATATTTATAGCCTACAGCAATTAGATTTTTACAGCTTTTAACTTAGTAAAACGAACTTTTCACAAAGATACATTATCTAATTCCATCGCCGCGGATAACAGTTAAGCAGGTTTTATTACTTGGACGTTGATGAAAGTACGCCTTTATTGATTTTAAGGACGGCATTTGAAAGTATTTAAAGCTTCGTGTTGGGTCATAAAAAGTTTTAGGTTCGGTAGTTAATAGACGTAATTTTTTAAAGGCGAGACTGAGGAAATTGTGTACGTTGAACGCAAAGTATTAAATAACCGAACAGATATTTCCCTGTAATGAATATTTTGATACTTTGAGGGTTCTTATTGAAAATTTCAACGAGGATCAAATAAACGATGATAAGAATTTATCCGTAGGTAATAGAAGAGATAAAGTAGACGAGGGATGTATGGAGGACTCAAATCATCGCATATCCCGAAAGATGAACGTACGTACGTCCCTAAGCCTCTGGATATATAAAGATGGGGTTACATTTGAATAAAATTTTATTCGTAGAACTTACAAAGACCATAAAAACGTACATACGCGCTGCGTTCGATTCGAAATCATATTATGACTTTTCAACATGTATGAATGCAACTCGGCTTCCTATTTCTCGTTCCTTTGCTATATTGAATCCTCCATGTAGTTTCTCCATTTTCAATCTGGTACGGTCTGTTACGTAGCTTGATGTTACGAAATACAGCAGAGATGAGATGATATAAAACACATGTTGCGCGCAGTATGAGATCCCTCCACCATCCAATAATTCAAAAATGAGTTAAGCTCCACCATCATGGTATGGTTTATTGCAACTTATTTATTGGCAATTCCTTGATTTACGATCTTTTGTATTATGACGAGACGTATGAAATGAAGATTACGCCTTAACGTATTGAGAGACAGTTTTCTGTTGGGCTTTATCTTTGCAAGGATTGGATTTGAGACATAATTTATTTTTTGTTAGTCTGTTCTCCACCAGACTACGTATATTCTTTCTATCTTCAATACTACTATATTCGTCTTTATGCGCAATGGTTTTGTACTGTCTAACTTCAGCTTTTCTTTTCTTGACTCTGTATTAACACTTTGTATGCCGTGAACCTGGATCCACGCGAGATACAATAGTTTTTAATTGTGTCTGTAATTGCGGCATTCAACGGGTTAAAACTCATAATATCATCACATCACAAGTTACCAGCATCCCTTAAAACCTTTCCCAAAGTTTTTGATTTCGGAATAACCACATTAATATCTTCATAGACCTTATCAAAAATCCTCTAGAAACTTCAAAGCCATTATGACAAGAATTTAGCGAGTCTGCTCTCGTAGTGGTCTCGCCGTGGGTAATTCCATTAATCTCTAACATTAGCATCGAGGGCAGGTCGCCATTTGATCTGACACGAAACCAAGCTTATATACTTAGAATACTTCATATTAATGCCTCTAATGAAATACATTTTCTCTGCGGTTTCACTGAGGATAGCGGCGAATATTATAAGGATCTTTTGTGGTTTATATTATTACCCATAAAGCAAATGTTATTTGATGTCTATAACTGACTATAGAGATGTGACTGAAGGGTTCAAAGGGACAGTACAGAAAGCGGTGACCTTTTAAATACCTACATGAGATAATATTATTGCTTAAGGAAGTGAAAGGACATTAATTCTTAACATTTACATTTAGATTGATAAATATAGCCACATTGTAGAATGTAAGTCGAAATGACTGATTTTATGTCTCTCAGATTTTTAATGTCATTGCTAACTTTATTGTGTACTAAATTACGTTACATATTAAGTTAGAGTTAAATTCCTTATTAGCCTTTTTGGCTAGATCGTAATCAATTACTAAGAATTTTGTTCTTACTAATAAAGTATTAAAAAAATTGCTAACTTTGTCTGTATCTTCTACATTATTACCATTTAACGTACTGAATTTATTAGGAAAACAGGAACATGTAGGAAGGATTATTATTATTGCTCAAAGAATGGTAGTCCCAGTAGAGTTTTAGTTCGAATAAACACAGACAACTGATACCCACAGTTAGACAAAGTTGCCCCTCCCCCTTTTCCGCTTCGTCTGCATTTTGTAAGAGCTAAGCTTTTGTATTTAGTTTCAATGTTTTGTAGATATTTTGTTTTCTCGCAGAAATCCTCATGTATTCTAATGTTACACATTCACACGATTGACTCTTGCACTATCCGATACAGTGTGCGTCCTCAGCCGATCGTGAATCTCCCTTATAGTCACGACACCTCCATTTATACCCAAATTCAGGCGAACCCACCCGAACACCCGAATAATCCACCGAGGGCCGTTCTGCTCTCTCGTTTGTTGAAACGCCAAATCGCAGCGCATTATTCTAATTCGCTTTCAGGATAGCTTTCGAAGAAGCTATTTATTTGCGTCGTAAGCTCAATCCACGCCCGATTTCTAACCACGCACTTTGAATTACGCGTATTTAAAACAATATTCTTACAGACGAGATCTTTAAAAGTAACCGAAAGTAAAATTTGTTACAATAAAACAGTTTTATAGGCCTGCCGTATTGATAAACGACTGAAGTTAGTTGCAAATGAAATCGCGTCTACTTCCCAGGTCTCAACACCGATAGCACTTATAATAAATTACAGGAATGAAAGGAAATAACTTTTCTTATACATCATGATATAATGTCGGAACACATGTGGCAATCTTTATTCCACAGAAGTGCCGCAGAAGTGAAAGATATTTCAGATATAAAAACACGTGCCCGATGCTAATAAAGTTGGGCAATATCGGAAAGGTATTTTGTATGAACGGTTTCCCAGGGAGGCCAGAAAAAAGGGACATAAAACGAGAAGAAACGAAAGTGGAAATATGGGCAAGTCATATTTTATTTACTGCATACAATCGAACCTTTATCACGGTTTGTATCGAGTTAGAGTGTTGGTTGTGGGTTCCTACAGTTTAGGGGGATGGTCGGCCCGGGCGCTGTTGCGTTATCTGCTTGTTTATATTTTACAGCTGTCAATGGAACACATTCCTGCTATCTGGGGAAAAGTTTAGCGAGACATGTTTGACGTCGGATTGTGATGGCCGTGCTCTGTCACCGCGTGTGTCACACCATTGTGTTTTCATGGACGTTACTTTTGCGTCTCAGGAATAAATTATAACTTTGTTGTACAATGTTAGTCGCTCGGAAGATCTCGTAGATGTACCTACCTATCAAAGTATACGTCTGGTTTAGGTATTTGTGATTCTATTGCAAGGAATGCAAACAGGATACAGAATTTGACTTTAAAATCGTCGAACACCGTGTTCTCATAACGATTCATCCACGAAAACAATGCAGCGTACTAAATTTGGAACAAAGTTATAAAACAGATTTATAAATGTAAAATGCACTATCCTGAAAGCAATTTAAAATTCGCTTTTCAAATCAAGCAATAACAAATTCTAACGTATTCGTTGAATTGTTCTGGAAATGGTAAGCTTATTTCAACATCGCTCATATTATATCACTGAATGCTTACACTCACTCGCCTTTATTTGATGTTTGCATAACAGACCAATTTAGGCAGCCTCAGCTGAACGAAATTGCACATCCTATTGTACCAAACGTGGAACAGAATAAAATTAGAGCGCAACGAAAACATGTTTGCATTGGAAATATTACTCCATCAGCCCTAACCGGCCTCTCCACGTCTTTTTCATATATGCAACACTAAAACAAACGTCGAATGCATACAATTTACGTGAGCGACGCACGGGTTAAAAATAAACCTGAGGACACGTCGAGCGGAACAAGTAAATAAACCTCTCGCAGGCCCAACTAAAGACACCCAAGTGTTCTATCGGTGAGGCTCAATAATTGGATTCGAAGGAAAGGAATTTTAGCGAAAAAAATGTTCGACAATTTGTCAGTCAGCTAGGCGAGGGGGTCTGGGCGACATGATCGTGCTTCATCATCGTTTTTTCGTCAAAGTGCCTGCCCCTGCCCCGCGGACCCCCCACTAGGGAATTCTTATTACTTCGGATACATTCCGCGTATACTAAAATCAACTTTCCTTAAAAGAACTTTAATTCTCTCAGTTCTGAATAGCGGAAATCGAGTAGCTTTATTACTTCGCGCACGCTTGCTTTTGTTTTTTTTACGATATCTAAAATGTGACGACATAATACAAGAGAGGAATGTGTTGTGATGGCTCAACTTGACGATAAGATTTAAAGGACACACATTCTTTTACCGTGATAAAACATTTCTAAGTGTTGTATTATATTATACAACCTTTTCAAGAAATTACGACCAGTTATTTTTACCAGTTTCAATTTAATACTAATACTCACCGCCAAAGACAATATAAAATGTAAATTACTTGAATTTGTATGTATATTTAATAAAGTAAGAATGCAAATTCAATTTTAATTCGATAAAGCTTGACTGAGAAAATATCTGTAGTAATCTCATCTACATTACAGCACTTTGCATAATTGTAGAGCAACAAAACTATGTTACGTAAACGCAAGTTTACAAAACGTTGAAATAAATATGATGATAACTCATGCATTGATAGCGAAAAAGCTTTGCAGTTTAGCCGCCGTGGGGCGCACTGGCGCGCCAAACACCGCGCGTGAAAAATACCTTTTCATCTTGGGAATTCGTGCAGAGATGCCGAACTCTTATATTTATAAGGTGAAACGAGAAATAAACAAACCGAATGGATAGAAAAAAGGAGCGTACGCTGTCTCGCTCGCTACGGCTGTAGATCTCGCTGATTGTGAGAAACGCCGCGCCGCACCTTGAATTATTTGACACTTTGAATTGTCACCTACAGCCCGTTCCAGTTGTTATTTTTCGTCGTTTCCCCCCACGTCACCGGATAATGCGTAAGTGATAAAACAAACAGAAACTTGTTAACAATACACCAGTTACTTTAGTTTGCGTACGGAATGTAAACATTAACAATATAATTCAAACTTTGCTCCGGATGAACCCGGCGCGAAGATACTTAAGTAAACATTGTTCGTGTCGATCTCCGGCCGTTTTGAATTTAACTATTGAAAATAACCGTAACTCGGTAGTGAAACCGGTGAACCTGGATTTTTTATTACAAAGTTACGATTATTACGTGTGTTAAACTTATTTCTGAGTGAACTTTTCGATAAGAAATTAAAGTTGCCGTGTGATCAGGAAAAAACTGTCTAGTAGAATTTTATCTTATTTTATGTATAAAACAGAAGTGCCGTGACCAAGATACGTATCAAAGGATCTCATCCGAGTGAAATATTACCTTTCACGTGCAATTTCTTCCGGGAAGTGTCGGCGCGTCTAGTCCAATCAACATGGCCGTTCGGCTAATTATGTTTACCGTGTCCCGCTGCCTCTGTGCGCGACGTGGATTCATTCCATCCCCTCTAAATGTTTATAGGAACTGATTATGTCGCAGTACGCACAGTGTGACAACATTTAGGCCAAATCCACGGCATTAACATAACGCGGGCCTATTTGAGTGGAATATGTATGAACATGAAGACAAATAAACAAAATACTCGGATTTATTATCATAGCTGAATTTGGCATAGGTTTCGAATTAGATTTGATTTAATTTAGATTATTTCTTCGTCTGCGAATACAAATGCCACAATGTGATCTCCATCGCAAAACTGATCTTTTTGTAGCATTTTTTCCTCAAACCCGTCATAAAATAAATGAATTAGCATACCTAATTGTCCCTCGGAACGGGAATGAAAAAACGAAGAGCCCCTCTACAGAATCCGGACGGATTTCTACGAGGCAATCAAAATTTAGGAATAATTTAACAGCTTGATCCACATGCAAAGCCGTTTTTATAGGAAAACTTGATGTGAGAACAAAGAATTATATACGGCATGAAGACAAGGGGATTACCAAAATTAAAATACTTTAATTAACGTCAGCTGAAAAGATATAAGAGGCGTGATTGAGCCAAATCAGCTTTGAGCTAAGTTTTGTCCGCGGAGTGAATTTTCACATACGCGAGAAGCGAGCTTTTTCAATTCTGGAGAAGCTTTGAATAAGACGACTGCTGTCTGTTGCGAGTTCATTCGAATACTTCACAGATTCTCCTATTTTATACACAATCTTATTATTGTGTCACGATAAGTGAAACGTACCAAGTACGATAGAATAATCGATGTAACGCTTACATAACGTATTCATGTATTTGTATTGTGTACAGAGTAATGCTAATTGTACACACAGGATATGAAATATTAATTTCACATGAATGCATGAAATGTTATTGTATGTTAGATATAGATACAATGAATAAATTAATAGTCATTGATGTATGATGACTACGATAGTACCTTTCTGAACCTGAGTTGATGGAGCGGCTATAAAAAAATCGTAGCAAACCTCGTAGCAGCGAATCTCGTAGGCTGTAGCACAATGGCGTAGCACTGAGACCAAAAGGAAACGCCTCTGGCCTTTAGGCTAAGTCTACATGCTTTGGAAAACCGAGCTTACTTCCAGTGTTCTAAAGCGAGCCTCGTTTAAACACCGAAGGTAGTTGAGCAAAACGTTCCATAGAACTAGCCTAGTAGGTATACCTACCAGAATTTCTAACTTATCCTATAGCACATTAGCACAAGTTCCACCACCGATAGTACAAGTTAAATTGCTACATATGGCATACACGGCAATCTCCTACAAGACTTGGTTTGTTATATAACTCAAGTAATTCCCTACGAACGGCGACTGAGTTATACAGATTGCGTATCTCCCATAATCATAATAATTATTGTTAGTACGTTCAGGATATTAATATTAATTTCGCGTGAACACATGACACTAACTCAAAATTAGATATGACTGTAGTTGGGGGCTAGTGATATTGTTGTGTGGAATTGTGGCATTGATTTAATTTGAAGGTCTGTTGCTTGATGAATAGAAAGAGATTATGGAAATATGACGAATTAACCTACGTGGTTGAATTCTTCAATCTTCAACTTTTGACTTTGTAAGTAAATTAGTACGAAGTTTTTTAACGCAGCTTGCGGTAGAAGTAAAATTGTAGAAATGTTGACCTAAGGAAAAAGTGTATCGTAACGTAAAAAAGTCAATATAAAGTGACAAAGGGAGAGTGAGATGGTTTTCATGGACTTTGAGGTTGCTGAGGCCAATAGTGAGGTCAAAATGAAAATATAAGATGGCCGCTGACAAAATTTTCCAAATTTTCTTCGTGGGTGTAGTTTTCATGGTATTCGAGGGTGCTGACGCCAATAGCGAGTTCAATATATAGTTGAATATTTTAAACATTGAGTAAACGACATTACATTCGGAGTTGGAGAAAACGCGTGAGGAACTACGTCACTGAAAATGGTTCCCGGCTTCACACTTTAAAAAAATATATAAATATCAATTTTTCGTTTATTAATAATTATATTGTTTGTTATTTTCCGATTTAAAGTGAGGACGCAGTTTTAGGCGTAATTAGCTACAGAGTAATCAATCTTACGTTTAATATTCTAATTTGACTTATTGACCTTTTGAAAATGATTTAGTTTACTACACAAATTACCTGGATTTAAATGAAGATATAAATAACGCATTTTCCATTATAACTATACGCAAAATCATTTCACCTCACATTATAGAATCGATTATAAGCTTCATTGAGTAGCACCATTTGTATCGTTTTATACTAAACCGCAAACGCACCGTATTGCTGATTAAACAGAATATCTAAAAGCGATATAAATTGATCGATTTTAATATTCTATCAGACAGATATTATTGTATCTACCTGAAGAGAGTATGGAGAATATGAAATTTATTGAGAGCGACTTAGATAAGCAGTCGCTACATCTGAAATACTGGTATTCATCAGCATCTGGTCAGACTGGAAGCCGACCACAATATAGTTGGAAAAAGCTAGGCAGATATAATAATAATAATGTCTTAGGATAACCAACACAACGCTATCTGATCCCAAACTAGTCCCAAAGTCTGTACTATGGCAACCAGACAACTGAAAAACATACTTATATATTTCTAAATACATACATATTATATTATAGACAAATTACACCCAGACACAGAACAAATGATTGTGCTCATCACACAAAGATTTGTCCTGGGTGGGAATCGAACCCACGACCTCAGTCTTAGCAGTCAGGGTCACTAACCACTGGACTAACAGGCCAGTCAAGATGATTGATGATGATCATGAGATTTATCTGTGTCAGGATCTTTCTGTCTGCTATGATCCGACTAGTAACTAGTTTTTATGGGTTTTATAAGCATCCTTCATATTAAATACCACTATATAAGGTGTATCTATTCATACACGAAATATTTTAAGAGGTACACCTGTAGGTGGTAAAGAAGCTACAGCAACGAAAAATTTTTTATCTAAATTTATTTTTTTCTAAATTTATAATTTATAAATTATTTGACGCACATAAGAAATACTGGGTCCTTCTTATTTTTTACGGCCCGAGACACCGCGGCCATGCTCGTGCCGTCCGGCCCGCCTGATGCTGCGAGGGCGGCGGCCCTCGCAGCATTAGGCGGGCCATTCATAGAATTTGGGATAAAGGTTTTATGCAAAACGTCTCAAGCAATTTTAAAATTCTAATAATTACGAAAATTCAAAAACGCTTAGATAAAAAAATTATTTTTGCTTCTGTAGCTTCTTTAAGACCTACAGGTGTACCTCTTAAAATATTTCGTGTATGAATAGATACACCTTATATTATACACCATTCCCTTAACAAGAAACAAAATATTTCACTACTTAATGAAACACCCATCAACATTCTTTACACTTAAAACCAAAAAAAGTAGCACACATTTCCAATTAAAATTGAAGACCCATACTAAACGAGAATTAATAACATCAGTAGGCACTGTAGGTAGCATCGTTTCCCGTCGGGCCAGTAACTTCGCGTTTATTTTTATATTGCAAATGATCGGCTTATATCGGCCCATCAACTCGGACATTGTAACAGGATCAAGCAGTTGGCGCGTGAATTGTATTTATAGCATTTCAATTGAGTTTATAAATTTATATTCCGAGTAGCAATGTAAAACATTTTATGCAGTCAAAAGGTATGGTGGCTTTGCGATTTTTATATAAACGCTGCTAGATTGGTGTTTTGTCTGAATCTGTCTTTTTCGTTGATTAAAATTAAGTTTTACTTTTTTGGAAAAGTGTTCTGAATGTCTGCCATTTTTCTTACGTTACCACTTCACGTGAGCAATACTAACCACAGGTTATAAACTACCATACTTGGCAACCAAATTGGTGAATGCAATTATCTTAAAATACAAAAAGAAAGAAAGCTAAATAAAACCTCTAAGATCTAATAAAATAATGACTCGTAAGTTCTCAACGAGACATCGTAAGGGACTATCGACTGGAAGTTTCTCATTATTTTTTTTCGGATTTGCCCCTCTTACGAGTAGAGAGTGCGACGTTGCCTGCGGCATCGACAATTACGAGTACAGCACTAGACGGCTAATACAAATCGCTTGCCCGGGGGTGCGTTTATCCGGAATAGGGTAACCATTTTAGGAAAACCGGGCTTTTTGAAGAAAATTGTGGTGTATGTGTTTTTAAATGCTCGGCCCTTTTCTGTGCAAGGGTGTGTAATTGTGTTTGGATGTTAACGAACAAGAAAAGACAAGAAACGAAGGAAGGAAAGAAGAAGGTTTGAATTATAAGCCGAAATAAATTGAGGGGAATAAGATTTACCTCATGAAGCATGGTTCGGGACAATGGAATGGGTTTACGTGTTAAGCTAGCTTACAGATTTCAAGAAAAAATGCTATTTGGCTCTTAAATATCATAAGCCTAAATCGGATTTTTGTCTCTACTTTGATAAATCTAGAATTTCCCGACAAATGGTAACCCTAATCCGAACCTCGCCCTCACCCCTCATACCTCACGCGGAGGAAACTATTTCATCATACAAATATAAACCTAACCGTCTTCATAACAGAACACAATTTCATTTCACTTTACAAATATGTCGTATTGTCAGTACAGTGTTGAATGATATTGTTTTTAAATTCATATGGATGTATTATTTTGCGAAGAAGCTAGTACCTCCCTTTGATCGTCTAGACTCTAGAATATTGGTTTCTTGAAAGTATATTTCTAAGTTTTGTATAAATAATCTGGTATTATTTATTCTGATTTCTAGGAAAATATCAAAACATTTTTCTTTCTGTAGCCACTTCTTTTTTGGCCATAAAATAACTAGAATCAATACTATTAAAGTATGAATGAACGATACACAGTATTTATTAATAATAAAACTTTTGAAATCGCTTCGCCCAAACAAAACCACCCTCTTTTCTTCATATACCTAAATCTGAAGTCGCTATTCACCCTTACGATACAAAAACTGTACAAATAAACGTTTAGAAACTCCTCGAGGAATAATTCCGTGGTTCTATAAAGGAGAGTGGGGTAATTAGTTCCCTATTAGAATAATATATTGGTACTGACGGGGTGTTCTGTTCCGATTCAAACAAAAAGAAAATCCTCTCAATACTGGATCAGAAAGTGTTTTTTGTTGTGGTTTCTTTGCTTTAGAGTTTTAAGTTTCGTTGCGTTTTTCTTGGCTTGGTTTGATTTTGCTTTAGACTCACAAACCTTTTACATTCCCTCTTATATTTATGTTACAGACATTTTCGTTTGGTATAACTCATTTATTTGACATCGAATCACAAGGGAGACGTATTTATAAAACGTTTTTAAATGGCGCATTTTCTAAATGAAAGGGTTCAACGTAATATCTACGACATTGTTCAGAGTTTGACAGTAAAAACGACCGTGTAACTTTTATTCTGTCAGAATGTACGTTATTGAAATATGCACAACATTTTATTTCAGGTCAACTCTATATAATTTTATACTGACACACGATTGAGAGTTATTATTGTATTAACTACGTTCACGTTTTCCCTCTAATATTGAGTCAAGGGAGGATACCCTCCGGCTATAGATTGGCAATCTGTCAGTGTAACTCTCTATCACTCAGACGCCGATCAATCTTCAGTGTAATTCCAATCGCTAGATAATTCTGTACGATGTAAACAATTGAGATGTCGGAATTAATGAGATCGGATACATTGTAATATCGTTAAACAGTTTTATTTTAAAGAAATATCTTTTTTTACACCAAAACTTGAATCACGTACGATTCAGTTAATTTTATGTCAATATTTACGGTCTTAAAGCTGATGAAATTTTGTATGAGTTTTAAATCAATAATATGATATTTAAATAGAGGTTGTTAAAGTACCTTTGTAGCAATAAAATATGTTAAGTTACTATAAAAGGCCGTAGTTTTAAAAATATTTCTCGAAATGTAATACTTCTGTAAAATAGCGTGAGCAATAAATTGAAATCGTGTTATTATTGTGACGTTATTGAATACGTCTAGCGTTTAAAACTAATTAGTGCCCTTAAAAGTAGTTTTAATAGCATTTGTAGGAGTAAGGCCTCAATTAGGTAGCTAACCGTAATACACGGCCATTGTACAAGTATTGAAAAAAAAAAACTTTTGTTTTATGTTCCATTTATTTGATGTAAAAGGAACTATAAAAGTCACATCCGTGACTTGCTTTGACAAGTATTTAGTGAAAGTAACTACCTAAAATTTATGAGAACTTCTACTGTACTTACTTATTTTAATAGTAGAATTTAGATAAGTAAGTAACTAAAACGTACCACGTTGCCAGGGAGAATTTTACAGCTACGTACCGAAAATATTCCAAGAAAATGAGAGCGAAGAATTGAAACGCAATTCAAAATTGATACCAGATTTACATGTCGCTACGCGAATGTCGCCGGTGGTCTGCGCTAGCAGCCTTCGATCAACCGTCAGCGCATAACCAAATTAGAGCAATTTAAGTCAGGAAATTGGAAATGCTATCGGGCGGTCGATGTGCTTACAACAGGAACGCCACTACCGCACTGGCAGTTCAGATATCCACCGTTTCGGCGGCCACGGCTAATGTCGGAACAATGCACGAATCTGGACAGACAGATCCGAGCGGCCCCGAAGATAAACGACAACCGTGGAGCGTTGTAACAACTGATTGATATACGGCCTCCGATGATATCGTAGGTAACTATCGTGTACCGAATTCCTGACCCGCCTCAGTTACAGTTCGAGTACTGTTGACATTAAACGATGTTTAGATAGTGAGCGAGCGTTAAAGTTGACTACCTATCGCTTTTCGACTGTTTGCTTTGGTCAAATACACTCGATACTTCCCTTGAATTTTGCAATAACTACGTGGTTTATGTCCTACGATAACACGTTCTGTAAATAAAAATAAGTATAACATCCGTGTTATAAGTACTCTTTTCGAGTGAGCAGCTAGTCCGTTCGCAACATTTTCGTAGCTGACTCACTTACATTTTCTCGATCAAATATTTATTCTCATAAGAGAATTTCTCCGAGATACAATAATATTAAAATCGAATTAACAATCAAAGAAACTAAGTCGAATCGAAACTGTTAGAAAGTAATTGTACAAAGTCAGTCGCCCGACCATATGCAGAACAAGTCTGTTCGCAATTCCCGCTACCAGTTGCAGTCAAGACACGAAGAGAACATGTCGATAGCCGATACAAAGTTAAGAGCATATGTTGAGATAATAACAAGTAATCGTGCAAGTTGGATCGCAAGACTTGCGTACTAGTTATTGACGGAGCGACGGTCAGAGTTTGGTCTCGCTCGACGGCTAAAACAATAGCGAATCAAGCATGCAACGGAACTTCCTCAAAGACACCCTCTTGTGCGTGCGACGCTTAGCGAACGCGCTCACAACTTTATATTGGTTGGGAAACTTGAGCGTTGCCTCCAGCAGTCAGGTCCTTTATTCACCAGCATAAGGCGTTAAATTAGGAGAAAGTACTGGATTTTGATTAAATTTCTAACAGAGCCACATAAAAATCACGCTCACTTCCTCCTCCTAAATTATGATTACAGTATTTTAATCATTTCATAATATCGCCTTACTTAATATTATAACGTGGGAATAATTTGATGTAAATTCCCTCAAATATAACGAAACAATTACGTCGGCGGATGAAAACATAATCGGTTATTTTTCCCGCGTTACCAAATCTAAAAATAATATTCTCTGAGAAAAAGCATTTTTACTTAAACATTCCGGCCAAAATTGTTGTGAATAAAGTTGTCCGCTTAACATTAAATATAAGATCGCTTTAGCAAGGCAGATAGACAGATAAAGACGGCATACATTTTCATGAGAAGAGAAAAAAATAAAATATAAGCAATCCGTGGTGAAATTGTGAGAGCCAAGTGTGCGTTTTCTGTCGACTGGGGGCAGAGATTGGCAGACAGGGGTTGCGTAGGGGAGGCAGAAGAGCCTAAGTGGCAGCCGGCCGGCGAGGGAAAGGGCACTCTCGTACCGGACGATGGAGTCAACATTGCGGGCGCAGTCCCTCCCAGATAACTCTTAATCGGTGCTGGCTCCAGCGATTACACCGGTCGTTCGGCTAATTAATTTTTAAGTCGGCATCGCGGACGCCAGCTTCGACTTTCAAATGAATTCAACTGCGATTTACATATTATAAGAGTTCTGTTTTCTTCCTGTTTCGCCTCTCACGCTGATATTGAAGTAATGGAAAGACATTGTATGAGTCAGCGGCTTGTCGTTCCTTGGAAGTCGTAAAAAAATATTGAGGAATAGAGTTCTTTTTAGCTTTGAAGCAATGACCTGTCAATACGTCGCTACACGTCAAATTACTACTGGGAAATTTGGTTTCAGGAACTGTCGTGCCTTGTAATCGTTTACTGGTTATGTCTGTTTTGTCTGCACTCACTTTGTACTTATATTTGGAAATTCTTTTACAATTATCATTCTTTTTTTATCAATCATTAAATTTACTGTAGTATTATGATTAGCGTTGTAGGAAATAACTATTTTAAAGTCCTACTTCAAAATCAGATTAATAGACAAAGTTCAGAGACTATCTACGTCTCCTAATATCGTTACACACAGATACATGTCAATTACGGTGAAACACTGACCTTGATTGACGGATTGGGACACTAATGGTCAACCTCCTGACACTTTTAATTGACATATTGTCTTCGGCAGGTTCTAGTTAACTGACTTACTACACGATCTACTATTACAACAAAATACTGAACTAACAAATTTCTATTATGTTACTGGTTAGTAAAATCTCCAGAGTATTCTTAGATTATTTAATCTTTTCAAGAATTCTTGGTATTATCTCTTAAGCTATTCAGCTATATAAAAGAATGTGACTCACATAGATGTTATTTAATAAGATAGCAATTGTATCGGTGACAAAAGCATATTATCTTTAACAACACACCGACAATTACCTAAGTAGATAACCAAAAAACTTTTAAATATAATTTATCACTCAGCCAGATAACTCAAGAACAACGTGAGTGGTTCATACACAACTGGATTTGGTAAATTACCTTCACCTTAAAACTGCTCCAGAGAATGTATGGCCGGAAGTAATTTGCCGTACGTGTTTGTTTTAGCTTAAGCGTTCTCGAGCCATAAAATTAACCCGCTGCGATCTGTTCTTTTTTTCTCGCCACATCTGCGAGGATTAAACTACCGAAGGCACGTTATCTCAATAACTCTTTACTTCTGTCCCGACAGTCCCACTTAAAAGTACCCCAATGAAAGAATGCTCTCACGGAGAAATCTCACGAACGGATCGCCATTATGCATGCGATAGGCAAAGCTGTGTCGTGACGGACAAAATTTGCGAAGACCGTTACCGGCCCATAAATCCGGCGGTTCCTAAATCCTTGAAAAGGGCATCGTCGAGCAGCTTTCATCAGAAAATTCGCCATTATCTGAAGGAAATCGTTACCGGGGTTGAACCTCGCCCACCCCCAGCCCGACGGGCTTTCATTTACGGCGTTGCGTGCATGCGTCCCGCGGCCTTTGCTTCAGGTGGGCGTAGTCATTGTGTTCGGTATTTAAGTGGCTCATTTGATATTCTGAGACAGTTTGCATTCGAAAAGCTCGCACGTAGAGAGCCGGTATCGGGGCATCGGAGTCACGGCGTACTCACACATCGGAACTCTGCGTACTGCGTACCGTACACCGGCAGCAGTCACAACACAACACTTCATCGTGACTGCGACCGCACGTGATCGGGCGACTTCGTAAGATTCCGCTCGGCTCGCACGAGCCACACGCACGCGCCGAGTTTGCGCAATGTTTATCCACAAATACACTAATGAAGGCACCTACAAAAGCGACTAGATTGTTAATTAAACTTGCTCAAAATGTGACACCCTTACGAAATGACGTCGGCCCGGGAGCACAGTGCACGGCTTCAATGTTATTGAATTAATTTGTAATCAGAATTCTCGGTGTGCGTTCTTGAATGTAATAATGGCATTCCGTAATTTACTTCCTTAGATACATGTACAAACATTTGACCTATCAAATGGTTAACATTTGTGGCCATATTTGTAACGAGAACTGGGCGGAAAAGTATAAGGAAAACCTCTCACGATCAAAAATAAGGCCAATATTAATAATAAGAATCAATTGAAACATGAAAATATTCTACGATCTCGAAAAATACACAATTTCCGTAATGTAAAATAAGATGTTTTCAAAAGAACCTTGTACATTGGATGTTGTAACAAAGTTATTTTTGTTGCCCACGTGTTCCAATTTGTTCCCATCAAAGTGAGATAGACCATCGCTCGGGAGTCTTCAGATTTATTTGCCTCGTCAGTTTTTCTTTGCATCTTTTATTTAATTAGAATAATTGCGGTTACACAATATTTCGTAGTCACAAAAAGTAATTCAAAAGACCCCATCATTAGGCCGCCGACCAAAAGGAATAACCATTCCCTTAATCATTATTCTTAAAGACTCTTCATTAAATTCCTTTTATCTCTCCCGGGATATTTCCTTCGCTCGGCATCAATCACATTCACTCCGAAAAACTCGTTGGCTTTATTCTAAACTCTCATAATAGGTAATGAAGGTCTTGATCGTCGCGGCCGCTGCCGGCTGGCTCGCTCCGATTACTTTGAGAGCTGGCACAATGACTCCCCGGCTGTAGCCAATGTTGAATTCTGAAAAGTTCCTTAGTCCGCATCCATGCTAGATACGGGGCTAATTACGACGAAACTTTCTTAGATAGACACCTGCGCTGAGTCGCGGCCGCCAGACAAAGACCGAGTTATCGCAGACTTACAGGCACGCGCGCATCGCCACGCGAATATTAACTTTAAATAGTCACACAAAGATCCCTTTTCCTGTGACGCCATCCGAGAAACGAGACGATAGATTGGTGCTAAGACGACAGTCTTATTCAATATCGACCAGAGACAATAACGGCACAAAGAAATTGTTTTCCTGATTTAAATCTCTGCTCTGTTATTTAGTATCCATTAAAACAACATTAATTTAGTTGAAAGCTTCAATTTCACATAATGGCGTTCGTTCGGAATAAAAACAGTGTACATCTACAGTTTAATCGCTCGGAACTAAGCCGCCTGTATTATGAATTCCCATCAAAACAAGTAAAGCGGGCATATAATCACAATAACACAGTTTGCAAGTTTGACCGACGCGCCAAATTTGAGGGTAACGTGTTTAATTATTATGTGCACGGAATGATTTAGCTGTGGGTAAAATTAGCGGTGCCTAATAACAAATGGGACATGACAGTGCAAATTCAGTACACTTTCCCAAAAAGTTTGGTGTAAATTAAATTTGGCGAACGAAGTTGTCTCAACTTTGCGCGCGCGTCGCGGCCACGTTGCGTGGTACATGTCGGCTAAACGCTTCTATTCTTTCTGCTAATGGCAACGACACTGGAGCCAGTACAATCCCCAGCCGAAGTTAGTGAGTGCCTATATACAAGAGAAAGAGAGTACTCACCGGTCCGAACTGTTCGAAGTAATTCTTTACGTCTTCAAGCGTTGTTGGTGCCGATAGCCCTCCTACGAAGATCTTCTTTGTCCTGGTCACCATCTGCAGCAAATAAAGTGAGTCAAAACACAAGAAGTTAAAAAATATGACAACCATGAATCAACACGTTAACAAACAACGCTTATTTCAAAATGACGAAACATTTTTAGTAACGAGTTTCAATTTACAATGAATTCCGCTTTTTGTAGTTGTCATGGTTGTATAGGACCATCGGCTTATATGAATAGTAAACACAAAAGGGAGAGCATTGGTATGTGTTGGGATTCTGCATAATTTGTTCAGTTAGTTCATAACGGAAAAACAATTGGAAGCAACGCACAGCGGGCGAGCGAAATGTTCAAATAATTACTGCTAATATATTATGCAATCCTCCCGCGAAGGTTACTCAGGGATATTTCTGAAGAACGCATAATACATAATGACTCTGTGGAATAATAGCAACCACAGACCGACGATGTTGGACCGTGTTCAGACTTGTTCATTGAAATTTGTTTATTTAGCTTAGTCTGGAAATAATTCCTTTGCAGAATCTCACAGATTTGCTTATGAGTACCGCCTGTAGACTTATTAAACGGAGATCCAGTACATAAAGTGCGATAAATACGATGGCTACATAGGAAATTTATTTATTCAATGCAGATTTTAACAATCAAAGCGTAGACGTTTAAAATGGGATTTCATTATAATGTCAATATCGTTGCACAGCTCGAACTCAAAGGCAAGGCACCTGTTTTTCTTCTTGAATATTTATGCGCGGTAATAACGGAGGAAAAAATGCACGCTGCGTCAAGTTAACAATGGTCGTCGAGATTTTTACGGGTTTCCTATCGGTAACGAGGCTGTATGCTGTGCTCGATACCGTAATTATGACGCCACGACAAAGTTAGCAGATGTCGCATGAACATGAAAGGGACCGAGCCTCAGTAGGCACCTATTTATGTATCATATGACCGGTACAGTTACCGACAAAAGTCAAACAATTAACCCCCTGTGAGCTGTTGTGCTGGCGGTTTTTTTTTAACTCAGCGGTCGCTCGTGGAAATGTGGACTCAATTTCCACGTATTGTTACAGTTTACTCGTATAACCTGATAGAATTATGTCAGGTGGTAAAGTTGAGCCTTGAGAATTAAAATGTTTATAGCCTTCGCCTACAGGTAATATCATAAGCAAAATTTTGTGCGACAGTAAATGTACTTTATGTTAATAAATTGTCAGCGGTTGAAACTGAAGTATACAATCTCGTATTAGCTCAGTGGGTTTTAAGTAAAATAAAATAATAATACCAACATATAACAATACATAAAATCCCTTAAACCTTTGAGGCACTAGAAATGAGAAATATTATTACGACTCGGAAAGGAATCCCTATTACTATGAGTGGCGAAAGATAATAGCGCTGTGGAAATTGAATAAAACAAGATTCGGTAACGTCTAATGTAACTAATGTAAGTGAGTAAGAGGGCCGGAGTTCTGGGACGATCCCAAACGAAATCACACTCAAATGTACGTAAATGATGAATAAGTGGCATGGCGGGGGAGAAGCGCGGCGGGGCGGGGGTGGTCTACGTGTCCAAGTGGCGCCCCCGCACCCCGCGCCCTTCCTTCTGCCTTTTCCCTGTAAATCTCAAGTGTGACAACGCTTCCCTGCCTCCCCCCGTCATGTTGTCTCACCGAATCAACGCGTTTTTCTACTGTTAAAATTTTTTCGTATTACGATGGAAAAGCCTGAAGTAACGTTGCAAAAGTTAGAATATTTTCAGCTGAGTAAAAGGATTTTTTATACCATTTTAACCAACCAAGGAAGATTCGTTACCATGACATATTTTATGATAAAACAGTGAAATGAGAGCTTATTATCTTATCAATGCAAATTCCTTTTTTCAAAATTGCAGTATTTTTTTAAATCACTTTCAAACAGAACGCAATCCCAGTTGATACTCCAAAAATCGATTCGATTCGAGTACATAAAAATACTATGAGTTAGTAAGGTAAACATTTGGCCGGTAGCCGCCAAAACAAACAGCATCTTCATTGGATGGTTCAATGCCCTCGGAATAAGAGAAATAAACTTTTGAAATTGCAGTAACCAACACCGTTTTACGGTTACTAGCATATCCGTACAGAAATAACTAAAATGTTACTACCACTGTGTTACTTGACATACTTTATTAAATTCTGTGTTATTAAACAATCAAGGACATTGTTGCGTTTATATAAAGCTACTCCATTCCATTTCAACTTTTGTGTTGTTCAAACAAAACATATTATTTCATAATTACAACATTTTTGCACTGAAATAAGGACTTTATGCATATTCCTACATATTAATTTCTGAGGGGAATTCTTTGAAAATTGTTTCCAACAAAAATATTTTGATTAAACCCTTAGCACTATAAGTTACCTTTATATCATTATTACGTTGCTATAGTTACAGCCGTAACCCCAATGAAACCAATGAACGTATGAAATTTTAGGGGAAATATTTTACCTTGTTCAATATAAATGATATACTGCGAAGAGGCCATAAAAAGAAGGTGCAAACGGATCATGATCATACTTTTTTTATTTAAGTACACGACGGGTAGTCCAGCTGATCGATAACCGCAATGCCCGGGTAATATTCATACTGATCTTCCAACCCTTTTGACCGTAAAATACGAAATTTGATAGATTTATATTCAATACTAAGACACGCTATATGGGGTTCTACCGACATCTAACAAACGTATTTACGTACCTACGTAAGTACGGATACCGGTAGGCCAATAACCGAAATGATCGAATAAAACTGATATCAACCGGTAATACACGGAATTATCATTATGGAATTTTGATTAAACTGATTAACAATAATTACGTTTTGAAGTTTGAATATTATAATCACGGATTCATACGACCAAAATACTCGGGGAGCGATAAATAAAAATTTGATTAAGCGGTATTTATAAATGGGATTGTAAAGGGTGGTCCTATGGGAGTGAGTGTCAGGCTTGCCGGCCGGCACGTCAGCCCAAACTGTTGGCAATTACCTTAAATGTGGACAACGCAGTTCATTCCATTGGGAAAATTATTATTCACCGCATATCCAATTTTTAGCTGAGGCCTCTAAATTTGTCCGCGCTACCTTTGATTGCTCGTATTAATTGTCACGCCTGACAATTGCGTGCAACCCTAAGTTTATTTTGCGTAACATTAGCCATTTGGGTATTTTTTATCATTCCATTTAATTGAAATAAACATTTTTCTGCTGTCATAGAAAAAACACATCTCCATAATTGAATGTTTTTATGAAACAGATGCAAATGTTTTTCAATAATCTTTATTACAAACTCGTGAAAACAAATCATTCCATTTAATGAACTGAAAATAAACGCAGCGAGGAATGAAAATATGATAAAGCTTTGTAAAAACAGAATTAGTTTATTTTGAATTCAACTATAGCCGCGTAGCGCGACTCAAAAATGTGGGTACGTGCATCGTCCGCCAAACAACATTAGCGTCGTCCTCGTTAGGACGCGGCCGTAACCGGCTACGTCACAGTCATTTTGTTGTGAAAAATACAACAATTTAATTTAGACTAACTTGACCGCGGGCAGCAAACACCAAATGGCCGCAGCACGACAAAAAGCTACACACACCAATTACGTCCGACGGCAGCACGGCACCGTCCCTTTAGCGACGTGCCAGACTCCCGGCTTACGAGTTGCTCTAACTCAATTCATAATGTGCCACTACCGCGGTACACGCTGCGCACAAATTTTTACGTTCCCGACCAACAACGCTCTCGCACCACACCGAAATTGTCGCCACCGATATTTTCAGTAATAAACACCATAAAGTTTATCGGTCGAAAAATTAAAATGTCCGTACACGTGCATACATACATTTTTCAACCGTTTACACCGAAGGAAGTAAAATATAACAGTGCACAATGTTTTTATCCTGAACGTATTCCGTTTTGTAGCGCAACGTGACAGAGCAATGAAACTAAACGCATAAATGCATCCAACGTCAGCACTCGTACAATTCCTTCGAATAGTTATTTTTTATTGCTCTAAATCCACTCTACGTCGCACACCTTTTTCGTTCTTTCTAAAAAAAGTATTACAGCTAGCGAAATTCAGTTGAAAATATTTTCTTTCAAGAGTTGTATGTAACATGAAACAGTGAATATACCACTTATTGCGGCAGAGGCGGTTGGGACAATATTAATCAATTTTTACACAGGGAATTTGGGGGGGATTGTCGCGTAGGCGAGGGCACAAAGGTCGGCCGGCCCACCCGCCGCTGACGTTGCATTTCATTTTTGTTTGCCCACAGCCTCTGGCCCGCTTGTCTGTTCTTTGTCTTCCTGAATAAATGCGTATTTTTGAAGCACCTATTTTTCATTATTACTACACCCACAGGATAGAATGTGGCCGCCCTATCATTCGTTTACTCCACTTTGTGCGTTTTTGGAAAACGCTCTAGTGAAAGTATTTTGGTGGAAACGAAAATTGATTTTCGCGAACAAACTGGCGTTCCATCGTGCGAATTCTTGTTACAAAATTCGTACGGTGCACGAACCCCTGGTATATTTCGTATGCAAAGTTTATCTTATTCGTTGGCAACATTATAACTGTATCTAAATATGTATCGGTGGTGTTCGCTCGGCGCAGCGAGCATTTCGTATAGATAGGGGATGATCCCGTCTTCTCGTGTCGCACACCTTATCTACTTCACAGCTCATTAGGTCCCGCACGGGGCGCCTTCGAACAGATCTATGCCATTTGTAACAATACAGAGACCACACGGATGGCAAATGGTGATTCCAGGGCTTAGGGTGCCAGTCTCGTTAGTTCGGTGGGGGGCGACACGACGTGAAATAAGTACGTACTCGGTTGTGGCGTGCGACGTCAAGCGACGCAAGACACTAACCGCGTACGTTCTAAATGGGACACATTAACGAAACGTTATTGCTTCTCGGCTTCACCGACACTTGCACAGTATTAATTTCTATCTCGTACTGATGCTTGCTGTCTGTCGCTCTCCAGACTAGTTAATTCCGACAATAACAAGTCGCCGCCGCACCCACCCGGCGCTGTAGTGGAATTGAAATGATTCAGTGTTGCCATTCAATTAACACCTGCACGTGCACTAGCTAGCATTGCAAATAAAAATCTAACTATTTACTGAAAATGGATCAGAATAACTCATATAACATTGGAATTTAATCAATCATAATAATGGAATTTTGCGAAGTAGACGTAGGTACGTTTCCATTCAATATCCGATAAAGCAAACACAGATAAGTAAATACGAAAAAAAAACGAATACATGTAAATGAACAAACTTCTTTGAATTACATCGTGAGCTGAATAAATAACGCCTGATCGATGTGTTGATAAGCCCATGAAAAATTTAAAGAGGATCCGCACAATGGTGGAAAGAAACGGATGGAGTAGGTATGAAGAGGCCTGGGATATTCTTCTTTCAGTTTTTTACGTCCTATTACTCGTACGCAGCCCTCGGCGCGCGAACAAAGAACCACTTCATTCTATACAGTTAAATATATCTACGTAGTGGGCGGCCCCAGTCTTTAATGCTGTTTGATTGTTTATGACATTTTCCCGTTTCTATCGATAAAACACTGAAGAGTACTATTTAAATAACTGTTATAGCCATCACGAAATCGACTGTTCCAACGTTATACTTCAGAAATACTCGCACGAGAGTTCTGGAAACAATAGCAGCATTTAGGAGCCTAAAAAGTGAACCAGCTCAGTGCACTTGTCATCGAAAGCCATTCGGAACACATCAGAACGGCACATATGTAAGGGAGACTATTGTGGAGTGTGTGCGTACTTTCTTTTATGTACCAGCACCCGCGAGTGGATGAAAGCGAGACGTCGGGACGCCCTAACTCCCCTTTCTTGCTAAATGCAAAAACTATGCCTATACCACCCCTAGGCTATTATAAGATTGACTGGCTCTGCTTTGTTTTTTTAAGTATGCAGACGTGATGTAAGTGCACAAGATGGATGTGTTGTTCAAATTCTCCTACCCTTTGAATATTCAAAATCGAATATTTGTATATCGTCAGGAGTCGAATAAAAATTTGAATGTTGCGTGACTGAAATACAATTTACCCGAAAGATAAGATAAAAGTTCAAGTATTATGGATTGTTTCGAGAAAAAACACGCAATAAACAGGCCGTTACAAAATGAGTTGTATCGCTGAAGATAACGCAAATGAACTTTTCCAAGTAAATCATAATGTAAAGATTCCTCTCCCTATTAAAAGTGAAGGATACAAGATACTTGGAATTTTTCTTTTTTGCTACGCATAATCAAATAAAACTTGATTTTATGTTTCGAGTCAAATTATAAGCCGAGGGGAGGGCGAAATAAAAAGTGAATAATGAATGTCGAGGCCGAATCCCGGACCGCGCGGCCGTAGCAATTATTTTGTTTCGAGTACCATCAACATGGTTCGTTCTTTCAAATTTTCATACATTAAGCAAATGTCGAGAATGCGTAATAAGGATCTAAATGTTGTAAGCCGTCGCGGGGTTGCCAAGAGCATTCATTAAAACACCGGGAGACCGGACAATCGGACATTATTTTAACTTGAACTTTACATTCGTATTTATTATTACTTTTACTCAGTGGGGACGCTATTTGTAAATAAACAATAAATGTCGCGGTTAAAAGAAGCTGCTTACTGTAAAACTTTGTACTTAGACGTTTTGAAACATGCAGCATGTGTCTGTTTTGTATTATCTGTCTATCTTTTCTTGCGACAGTACACACATCACATACACACACACACACACACACATACATACATACATACACACACATACGTACATTATATTTTATTGTTAAAAATCTAACTCTATAGAAAAGCAATTGAACATTATACAAACTATTTTCTTCTTTTTTTTAAGGAATTTTGTACATCTTCTTAAATTTATTTTGCAGAAGTACCAAAAACCCTAACTCCGATGAAAGCATTAAATAAAATGTGTAGATATACACTCACAGATAAACAAACACAAACAATAGGGTACATGTTCGCATTGTTTACCACGTTTAAGATTAAACACTTAACCTATTTGATGCGTACATAAAATTTAATTGATGTTAAACTAAGTAATGTTTCGGGTAACACAACACTTTTCCTTCGACGACGTCGTGATACGAATACAATGTAAGTATCACTTAAATGTCCTTACGACGAACTACTTGACGTCACCAACCCTCCCTCAAACGAATATATGGAGCTGTTCGTAAGACTAAATAAATACAAACTACAGGAACAACTGTCGTCTATGACGGAGGCTGCCTACAAAACATGCAATCCTTGTGAATGATAGCCGACTGACTGAACTCTATTTATGCCGTATATTTTTCTCTATTCCTGCAAAAAGAAAACGGCGTCCCCACAACAGCACATTGGAAAACAAACCGTGTTACATAAGTATAACAGTTGTATTTCGAGTGACACTTGTAGCGCGGTTGAGCGCTTTCGTCTACACATCGGTCGATAGTGTTGACGAACAAAATAAGCTCCCCTCCGGGCCGGAGTGCGGTGTCAAGAGGCTATAGGATTAAACTTAAACTGGGTTTGCCCGCAGTTTAATTATACAAAAGGTATGTACTCTGCTACTCACGAAAATGTTCTAGTCCTCTCGCACACATGTTGGAAATTAGTTACATTATATCCTTTACACACAGTTGAATGGCAAATAGAATTTAAAATTAGACGTCTGGAAAGTGGTATCAAAGGACGCCAGTGAATATTCATTCCTTAGACATACATACAAATACTTGACATATTTATAATCGTCAGGCAAAAGGAATTCTCAATTTAAATCGGTATCGTGCGATATTTTTTTTTAATCCATACACGATTTCGGCAATGGCGCAATGCAGAATTAAACTTTGCTAAATATATAGCTTATATGTACGGTGGCTGAATTAAATCTAGTTTGTACCCGCCAGAAACGTAGTAAATTGTGCGTTTCGTGGAAAACTTTTGCACTTTTATAGCAAAGGAGGACCAGAGTCGATAAATTTTAAGCGTCCTCTTCAAACGAGCTTGGTGAAATAGAAAACGTTATATTTCACGATTACGAGATCGTAATCTCCTTTGAAATTTAATAATGGATATCATATGAGATGAAAATTTTATTACCTTAATAGCTGTGGAGTCATAGGTAGCTATACGAGTTATCAGAACATTTGGTTGAATAAATCTGCATTTTTGCAAAAAGATACTCTGTGTCATAGGGAAAAGGAAATAAGTAATCCGACATTAACTTTCGGCGGTGGGTATCTGTTTCTAGGAAAGAAATAAAGAAAATGAATCGGCGTCACTAATTGGCCGGCCTATGAGTCGGTGACGTGATGAATCTCGGACGAATGAATGAATGGTTCGGAAGCGATGTCCCCACTCCCCATACGAGACAGATTCTCGCCCTCTCCCCCACCGATGGGTGTGTTTGACGCATGATTTATTCTCCATGCCGGTGGTTCAGAATTTTGGAGTGCAACATACAAAACAATTCTATATAGGTAGATAGAAGATGAAAATATTTCACAGTGGACAGCAAAGGATGAATTCAATTTAGAGGCTGTGTTGTGCAAATTGTGAAGTTAAATAGTTTTGATAATGTAGTGCAGACTTTTTAGCGTAAAGCATATAATATTGTACTTTTTACGCTTGGCTCTAACTATAAAAAATACTTTGTAATTTTCTATAGCTTAAGTGAACACCAGCGGACAGAACGTACTAGACAAATGTACCAAGTTTTATGAGTGGTAAGACATAAAACTAGCTAAATGTTCCTCTTGTACTCGTGGTGCTGACGACGACGCTTCCGCTTGCGACCAGCTGACACGCCGCAATATGGCCGACTTCCGTGCCACGCGACCAGGAATAACGGCACGTCCCTAAAGGCTTCATGTTTGGGATCTTTGAATATTTTCCTAGGTATTGCGTCTTCGTTTCATTACTTCTACCATATAGAACGTCTAATCAGAGAATTTGTTTAAAAAGCACATTTACTCAGTCTCTAACGACAGCAGTAACTTGTGCCAAATTGAGGCTTAACTCAGCGTTGTAGTTAATTGTAATAACCTTCCAAGGATGGGGAGTTTGGCGTCGGGCTCTTCGCACTCAGTGAGGTGGGCGAGGGGGGCGAGAGGGCGAGCGTTGCGCAGGCGCATCGAGCGCGGCACTCGAGCACGCGCCACTACTCGAGCGCCCTCGAGCGGCCACTCGGCGCCCGCCGCGTCGAATTGAAAAGATACCTACGCCGACACCGCACTGAATATTCGCTCAACGTATCAAAACCGTAAAATGCAAATCTATGCACTGCGGTCGTCTAGAGTGCTCAGCGAACCACGGCTCGCGTACCGCGTTTCATCAAATGCAATATGACTGAAATTATCATACACAAGTAGTTTGTCAACGGAATTACATTGTTGATAATGGTGCCGATTCTGTTGTACACGAACTAAACTAACTAAACTATCTCTAAAATTCCTTACTTTTGGCTATGAGAATTGTAACGCTATTCTGCAAGGAAAAATCTCTAAATTTAAAAATTATTTTGACACGACTAAAATCGAATTTGACAATCGCGACTCAGCGTGGTATTTTTTAGGGTTCCGTTGCCAAATGGCAAAAAACGGAACCCTTATAGTTTCGTCATGTCTGTCTGTCTGTCTGTCTGTCCGTCCGTATGTCACAGCCATTTTATTCCGAAACTATAAGAGCTATGCTGTTGAAACTTGGTAAGTAGGTGTATTCTGTGAACCGCATTAAGATTTTCACACTAAAATAGAAAAAAAACAATAAATTATGGGGTTCCCCATACATAGAACTGAAACTCAAAAATGTTTTTTTTCATCAAACCCATACGTGTGGGGTATCTATGAATAGGTCTTCAAAAATGGTAATGAGGTTTCTATTATCATTTTTTTCTAAACTGAATAGTTTGCGCGAGAGACACTTCCAAAGTGGTAAAATGTGTGTCCCCCCCCCCCGTAACTTCTAAAATAAGAGAATGACAAAACTAAAAAAAATATATGATATACATTACCATGTAAACTACCAACGAAAATTGGTTTGAACGAGATCGAGTGAGTAGTTTTTTTTTTAAAACGTCATAAATCGTAAACCGCAATTTACCTTACATTCAATCAACTGAAATATAAAAATTAAAAAATATATATATTTTTAAACCGAAAATACCTACATATTTGTACGGAACCCTCGGTGCGCGAGTCCGACTCGCACTTGGCCGGTTTTTTTTCTTTTCGTTTCGCAACGTTGTACTTGTGTATGCATTGCGTAGAATGAATTTTTTGAGAGACGAAGGCGCGTGCTCAGGGGGCAGCCTCAACGTGTTTTATATGGATTTTTTTACTTTTGTTTGAAAAATATAAAAAAAATATTACCCACGTGTTGAGATTTAAATGTGCCGGGGTACACTAAGGGGGCCGAAAATTTCATTATTTTTGCGATAGGACACGCCATTTTCAAGATATAAGCAAGAAGAAAATAAAAAATACAGAACTGTTTTTGCACGTGAAGGCGAGGCGTTGTTGTGAATTTTAGTTCATGACCACTAGTTTTATTCCACACTTTTTTAATCGCGATTAAAAATAGTCAGATTTAGTTAAAAAAATTATTATAGTCAAAATTTTTGGTGAAAACCGGCAAACTCAGAATAGCAAAATTGACATTTTCACTAAACTAATAACTCAGTGCAATCTTAGTGCTTTCAAACTAAAATATAGTTAAGTTGTGTCACTTTAGTCTATTTCAGAATAGGAAATCGTCGTTTGACAGGATTAAACCAAATTTTAGTGATTTTTAGTTTAGTTTAGAGAATTTTGTGACAACAGAATCGGCACCAATGACTACAAATTTTTAGTATTGTAAAATCCTTCTTAAAAATGTTCAGTCTACATTTGATAAAATTCGATAACTTGGAATAAATTCTGCATTAACTGTTTCTACTAAATTGGAATTGCAAATCCTAATGCTAAAACATGGCAGCGTGCGTCTTTGTGTGTAGCAGTAGTTTTCCTCTAATTCGGCGAATGTATACAAAATCAAATTACAACATCCATCTAGCTGCCCTAATAGTGTCCGGGACACGTTAATAGAAAACGCAAACGAATGTGGTGCGACATGAGAGGGAAACGCGAGGTTGCAGGACACGCCGCTCTGTTTGGGTAAACGTCACACAGACAAAGTTGCGGATACATACGTACGCCCCAATTTATAATGCGGACAAGCCACACTGAAATGGATTTACAGCTGCAAACCTGCTTGTCTTTGATGAGGGTCTATTTTAAGATGTGCGCCGAGCGCACCGACACATTCCAATATTTCCAGCCGATATATTATTATTACGTTCGAATCCGAATCGATGCCGTGTTATAAAATTTATTACGCACTCGTCTCCTCGCCGTTTCTTATTTGTAAACAGGCGCTTGAGTAACTCCTCGCGGGGCCCTCGATAATGTTTGATGTCTCGTTAAAAATAAAATCACCCGTCGATCGACACTAACAAATCCGTGACTAATTTGTCGACAGACATGTCGGGAGACAATCTAGAAATAATTCTCTGACGTCCGATGTAAGGTTATGATTAAAATTTTAATGAGATTAACTAAAACGAGGTGAGCTTTTCGTAAAGAAGTGTCAAAAATTAATACACCAACCTATATTTTCAAAGCCCGTAAAAATAGAGAGACATAAATTGAATTAATCTGTAGTATAAAGTGGAGTGGTACTGTTTAGAACCGGGCTTTAATTTCGCGTAGTCGGAGGCTCGGGCCCGTAAAGCCAGTGAGCTAAATGCTTCGGTTCTAACGGTTTGTCGCAGATTTAGGTGGCATGTTTAAGTTTCGTGTAATCCGCTGTAGGTAAACTAAAGTCCGCAGTGTCTTTTAGGCACGCCTACTCAGTATGCAAGCGTTTTCCTGCACATCCGTTGTACGCGACCGCGGAAGGACTTCCGTACACAAAATACTATGTTTATGTTCAGTTCTTTTAGAATTCCTTGTCGCAGTTGACTCTTCGTGCCGACATGTTGCGACACTGAACACAAAATATACTTACATACTTTAAAATCTCCACAGAATGACTAAGTTTATACTTATTTAAGTTTTAGTTTCTCTTGTACATTAAAATAGATAATGTTGTTTCTGTCGCTGTACAAAGACTCGTTATTCAATCGCGCATATATATTACAATTAGAGGTAAAGAATGTATGAATATACATAAAGATTTTGCTCAGATAAATCACTCTTACTGCTCCCCAACTGAATATTTATCCCAAAAGCGATGTAGTGGAGTAGTGGCTTTATGAACGGATAGCGTAGTTCGAGATATTTGCCGCACTAATCTCCATTTTAAGAACGGTCGTACGATGTTCAAGCCTCGGATTATGGAACTTGCGTGACACTAATTAAGTCGGAATTAAGGGCGAGCCTATATCAAGAACCACAGCGGGAGTTATAAATGAAAGGGTATTACGCGTGTTTACTATAACAACCACCAATACACTGAGAACCAGCAAAAACGATTCATAACAAATAGATAGTACGCCCACATCCCGAAACACGATAAATTACGAATCGCTCCAGCGAAACAGATCTCAAATTGCTGCTGAAATATTCATTCGAAGCCACGATCTAATCTATCAATGTATCAAAGATAAAATCGAACTTACAATCTGTTAAATATGTCGTCGCTATTACTTTAATCCTTTCGAGGAAACGTAAGTTAACGCAAATCCTACTTAACGTTAACTTTCACCAAAGTAGACACTCGCTGATGGCTCTCAACATTGACGAGTTAAGATGAGTTTATTCAAACTTTTCTACTTATTAACTTGTGTATTAAGGGCTTATTTGTGAAAGTTGTTTCGTCGTATAACTATAAAGTTAGTGTGGTGTAAAGATAAGATTGGGCATCGGTTGAGCGTGGTATTGGGAGCGGTACCCGATGTAAGCTGCGCTCCAGACTTAATCCGCGCGGCGGGCTAACGGCGGTGGTTAGGCCCACTACGTAAATTTGTGTAATTTGGAATGTAGGCCAAGTGCCAAGGGATCGGGCTGGTGTTCAGCAATGGTGATTGATATGACGCTATACTGAGCACCGTCTTGCCCCGCCGCGTCCTGTCAGTCGACTAGACAACCCGATGCATTTGTAATGGGATCGCTGACTATGTTACTGTAGTTTTGTCGACTCAATATTGTCAGGTGACAGAGATTGCTCTTTGATGTTATTTGTGAGGCACAAATATTTAGTTTAACTAGCGATTTCGACAATGAGGTAAAAGGTATAGTATTTATTTGAATACTTAGAAGGTAGTTCTCCTCAATACGGCACGCATCGTGAGGAGGTTCTTGCCTCTGGAACCTGAACCACCGGTAGCCACTGTTTTTTTAATGGTTTTAAAATGATTAATGTTCAATATGCATAAAACTAAATAAACGAGACAATAACGAAAGTATATGAAGTCATCAGTGTTATAGTAAGTTAATTTCATCTAAACCAATCATCGAAATGACTAATCAAGATTCTTCCGATTGCCCGTTTACAAACCGATCAATCTACCGAACCACTTATAGCTCTACAACCAATCTACCCATCCAAAAATAGAGTAATTACACCTCCAAACTGCGCTTCGAATTTCCGACCACACCGTGAAATTTTCGTAAGCACGTTCCGAAGCACGTTACCACTTACAACGTTTCACTACTCCTGATACGTCGGGATGCAAATTTCAAATTCTGGTTTCCACGAGCGAGTTTTAAAGCGATCCATCTCCTTCGTTCTATAGAAAATATAACGTAGGGTCTACAACGATCGCTTCGAAGTGTAGCCACGCTGTGCACAACGAGTAACTGAATTTCAAATACGCAAAATCCTGTGGTTGCTTCTAGCGCTCGCTCTTCAATTTATGCCATTAGTAGCCTTCCGCCCTCTGTAAAATATATAATGTGTACGTGAAAATAATTTGAGACCAAAGGGTAGGAGCTGATGAATTTGTTTACCGCAGGTTACAAAAGGTTTTCGTATATAATTTATTAGAATTTTGCTAATTCTGTTTTATTTTTGTTGTTCTTTTGCTGCTGTAATTATACAAGGGGGCTTCCATTTAATTGGACCATGAAAAGTGCTGTTAAGGCAAATTATTTTTGTGCTAGCTTTTAAGTTGTTGCAATAAAATGTAAGTGTGTTCGAGAAACGTAATCCTAAACCTGGCCATGTCTCGGAAAGCTGGGGTAACAAAACAAACGTTCAACGAAATGATAGCAACAAAACCTCCGTCAGTTTTGTAAATTACAATAAACCTTAGAGCAGATCGTGGGCAGAATTCGTGATGGCTTCTCGTGCGCGCGACAATAGGCTTAAGCCGGCGACCGGAGCTCACTGCAGATGCGAGTCCGACCACACAACCATTTGCCGATATACTGATATTTAACCCTCTCCACCTCGTACCTATAACCCACGACATTATCGATCAATATATTTATTTCATGGTACAACACGTAACATGAGTGAATACAAAAACGATTGACTAAATAACAATGACATGTATTATCATAAAGTACAAAAGATCGGCCACGATTGTTACCGAATAGATCGGCCCACGATATCGGGCGCACCGTTGGAGAAGGACGACCTCGTTATTATTTGATAGGTCCCATGATGAAAATCCTCGAGGCACGCAACTTTCTTGGCGTTCACTCGTCAGTATAAAAACGACATTGTATGGCATTTCGTTGGCCTCGCCCACCGTGAACATGAATATGAATAGAACGCCTGGAACCCGCCAAAATGAGACAATATCCCGACAAGCGTTGAAGGATTGTCCTTCATCACGCACAAATTTGGGCTAAAGAGAAGACGAACGAGCGCAGCCGGCGCACCGTAGAGTACTTGCTCCTCGGGGCGATCGTAATCGAGTACGTCGATAAAAATTGAATTTCTACCTTTTACCCGTAAACGACGCGAGGACACGCCGAAGATTTACCTATAACGCTATCCTATTTACAGACTGGGAAATTCTATTTGCTTAAAGGTCGAATGGAGGCAATATCGGGACGTCGCGACGCTGCGGGCGGGGGATGCAATAAGCGGAGCGGCCAGCGGCGGAGCCGTCGCCAATTTAAAGAAAGCCCACTGAACCGAAAGACAAGCGCATTGGCGGCTCACGAACACAGCTACCCACACCCGCCCGCTCTCTCAGGCTCCTCATATAATTTTCAATCCAGCGAGCTTTAAAATCGATTGCTCTTTGTAAGTGCAAAACGAAACAAGGGGCGGGCAACTAACGTACCTACACCTCCGCTAAATTAACGCTTTAATCCAACAATTTTCACCGTAAAAGTTAAATTGAAAGCGCATTAGTTTTTAAAATAAAACAGTAAAACTCGCTAATTGTTAGGCTATATTTATATACACTTCACTTAACTTCACGACTCGTTAAAATCTGTTCAGTTTATAATGCACCGTTTAAATGCAATAAAAGTGAATTTATTTAGTTCTCATTAAACCATGAACATATTATAGTCCACATACATAGAACAACTGAATGAAATGATACTATCGAGTGTGTACTACTTATTTTATATATGAACCACTTTTTAAATAATTATCTGTTGGACTCTATTTGTCAGTCTGTCTCAATATTTGCGTTACTTGCGAAAACCACTGCGTAAACATATTTTCGTTTTTACCATGATTTTAAATATTTCCTGGTATTTTCAGAGTTTTCATTCAACGATTCCACAGCCACTGGCTAAGGAATAAAACGAATCTTACCCCTATTCAGTAAATCGAACTACACCAATTAGAGATAATGAACATTCAAGTTCAGAGTTAGCGAACGATAAAGTTGAATTACATTCAGAACTGTATCCAGCGAGACGAGATAGTTGCAATTTTGATTTTACGAATGTACCATTCAGATTTATATGAACCATTCGAATTTCTATATACCATGCCGATTCCTCAGAATTGAAACCCCAATAGGTATTCAACGAAAGTTCGTACGTACATAAATTAAACCGCAACGTTTATGTATTAGGGTGGGTAGTTGTATTGAGTGAGTCGGGTCGGCTAGTTTCATTGGTGCCTATAAACCTTTCATGCAAACTCCCAAATAGTATGAACAAGTGCGTAATGTACAGGCTTATCTGTCGCCTTAATACCTGTTTAATGAAAGGGTTTGATCGTAAATCTACATGGTTAAACTTAATACACCGTCCTATTGGGCTTTACCCCGCCAACGGTTAGTAATTAATGTGCTACCATCATAGAGAAAGTTTTACAACTACGGGTATTGAAACTACATAAGTATGAAAGTTTGGATCGAGCCAAGAGAGGTGTTTGCGTTTCACTTTAATTTGAGTTAAAATAAGTTAAAACGATTACTTGCAGGTATGTATATTTTAAATGTGTGTTTAAATAAGTTGTGTTAGCTTCGTAGTTTAATTATTTTGCTGGTTGGTGCGAATATATTTTCATTAAGCCACTCGTAAAAGAACTCTGTAAAGACCCTTATTGGTCTGCTGTTTTAAACTTTAATTAAAACCGAAAAATCTTCCTCGTTTTAATTTTCGTTTATTTATAATGATAGCATTAATAACGCTTGAATAATAAAGTGTTCATTACACAGAAAATGATTGCGAAAATGGCTTTTCAAAATTCCAAGAATTATGTTGAAATATTAATCAAGCGGATAATATTAAAACTGGTTCATTTCAATACGGTTACTCAGTCGCATTGTCTGTTGATATGAATATTGCAATTATGTCAAAAAATTCGAAGATTATAGAGGCTTTAACTACGAGTATGGGAAGTTATGAATAAATGAGCGGGAAGGCCTGGCTTCCCACGGGAAGTGGTTGGCGCGCTATAATAATAAGCTTCAAAACAAACTACTAAGTAATTACAACAAGAACAACCACTATTATTCAGTCAAACAGCTAAAGGCTATGTTGTTTTATATTCAACTGCGGTCAATTACAAGGTAAATAGGGGCTCTTTAGTTAAGACTTGTTGGTCTTGCATGTTAGTTTCTGATCTTTGAACGGGAATATTCAATGTTCAATTTTATTGATTGATCGTATTACGTTATTGAGTTCCCAGAACGTAGCGTGTCTTTTGGTCAACAGTAGGCAGGTACATAGTAAATTGGCGTAATTTTATAGAGGGTTGAACGCGGAAGCAATAAGTGAGGCAGAATTTCTGATATCCTTGCTTTAATATGAATACAGTCGTGCGGAAAATTCATGATTCAATCATGAAAATTAATAATACTTATTTGAAAGAAATAAGTTCCGTTCCAGTCTGTTTTCTCAATCTTTTAAGTACTTTTAAATTGAAACAGACAGGCGGAACAGTCTTAATGTGGATTAGTCTAAACGACTTAAGAAATTTTCTTTAAAAGTATTAACAAGATATAAATACTGATTTTGAAAATTAGAGTATTTTTTTAGTGTGCCTGATAAACACGTAGCTATCTACTGGTTTAAGTTATAAATTATTTATTCAATTTCCTTTCCTAGAAGGACTGGCTATGACGAACAGACAATAATTTGGTGAGGCCATTTTTTACTCAGTCAAACTTTTTCCTCCGTCAATTTTCTCGTAGAGAACTTGTAACAGCGTTGCAAACCATCAAAATAGATGGCGTACAACCTTGTTACGGCGTTGTTTTCTACGAAACGACCTCGAAAATTCGAAGGGTTTGTATACAATGGAAGCCAACTACCTACGCTAAAAAGTTACCAGGTGAAGTTTTAAGCAGAATTTGGTGAAATACGTTTTAAGAATTTTTAATGGCTTCACTTAGAAGTTTACACCCATTTAGCAGGAACAACTCATATTTATTAGACACTTAATTGACATCCACAACATTAAATGATTCATTTTTGGACTAAATTCAACGACTTTTGATTAAAAGAGATCCTTTTTTTAATTTTTTTTTTTGGATGGGAAATCATCAAATGACTTCTCCCGCTCTGGTCGGAGCGGGAGGGCATGTCAGACTTTTACTAACTAAAACCTACCCGTGTTCCTTCAGTTGCCCATGTGCCAGGGTCACGGTAACTCTTTCGAACAATCACGCGACCCCGGCAGGCTTCGGTCCTAGCAGACTACTTCAGTTTTGCTGACATCTCTTTGAGGCGCGCGTGGGACACTACGCGCCGTCGACCCGAGCTTGGTCCTTACCGGGCGGCGAGCTACCCATTGCTCGCCACCCGCAAGCTCGCGCCTACCGTGGCCGGGAGTCCGCTATGGACTCCCGGCGCCCGGGGCGTCTCCTCCTGCGGCGGCTAAGGACGTGAGAGCGCAGAGACTGCCACTCCCTCAGGCGCCCCGCCTCCTCCTTCGCGAGCATTACTGCTTCGCAGAAGGAAAAGAGATCCTAATGTTGATATCTTGATTCGTACAACATAATTCCGATTCACTTAATAATTTCTTTGATATATCTAAAAATAAATTAAGAACGGGAGAGTTTTTAATATTTAAAGACCAATATCTCAATTTCTTCTCCGCTTTTTGATCTTCGGTTTTCGTAAACAGTATGAAAACTATTAACGTTTCTAATTCATAAATGTGTTAGCTGCGATAAACGTTAACATCAAAAGTATAGCTGGCAGTTTATAATAAAGTGATCGATCATTTTTTGTTCACTTCGATATTTTTGGGTTAACTTTTAAGATTGAAAAGTAATTTCAGGGAACGTTGAACTTTAGTAACAGGTAATACTGTTTGTATTTAATTGAAGCGGGCGGTACAAGTTTTTTGATAGATATGTGTCGCATTGTCTTCTATTTCTTTTAACTCCGATATTAAAATACGAATTTGTATTTTAAGTCCTAATTTTTTTTCTCTAATTTGAAAATTTTGCATTATCAGCCTATAATATTTCCACTGCTGGGACACAGGCCTCCTCTCAGTGAGAGGGAGTGGGCCGTTATTCACCACATGGACCCAGTACGGATTGATAGATGTCCCATGACTTCGAATTTTTGTTTCTAGGACATACCCGTGTCGTCACAGTGTATTCCTTCTCCGTTTTGAGAACAGTGGTAATAAAATAATTTACACAAAGTAAAGCGCCTGTCTTGGATTCAACCAACAATTTGTAAGTCGCGACGGATCCCACTTCTGATTTCAAGCTTTACCTACATTTTATTCAAATACTTATACATCAAAATTATAGACACCAAAACTACCTCTCCATAGCAACTACCACGAAGGAATCAATACCAAAACATATGATATTCCATACATAACAAACAAATCTTAGTGGGTTAGCTGTGCGTAGACATCCACGTTTCATCTATCATCATCCCCCCTCTTCGATCATTAGACATGTTTGTTTCTGCCAAAGACAAGGTACACCATATTGCTGTTAACGTTCATTGAAGTTTCTTGATGTGTCTATGGCTTTATACCTACATATAGTGAGTCGCGAAATAGCGCTCAAGTATGTTCATATTTTTGTTATCGTTTAAAGGAAATTTATGTAATTTGCTGTTATGTAAAACTACATGCATTGTTGCACGCAATTTTATTGTGAACTTAGTCGTAATAAATTATACTGAAAAATTTCTGTAGCCATTTTTGTTTTTTTGTTTTTGTCTTTCTAAATCAAAAAAAGAATCTTTATACGCAAGTAGCGGATTTCTAGTAAAATATTTGTCAATCGACACTTGCAATCTGTGTAAACATAAAAATCAGTTCATGATTTCAGTTTTATCCTCATATAAAATGGCGCAGATAATTATAGAACTAAAAAGCAAATGCATAATAACGTCCGGTAGACGAACGCATATCTCGATCGAGTAGTTTATTTTAGTAACAGTTTCTCTTCTATATATTGAATAGTGACGTCATGTTTAATCAATCATCGTCAATTTCTTTGTTAAACACATTTGGAAGAATAAGGTCAGGTTAAAAATTGATCTATTATTGCAATAAAAAGTGTTTAGTCGTCTGCTTTGAAACCATTAGAGTCGCACGCGAAGTTTGTTTGTTTGTATTTTACTTGGCACTTTGAGTAAGCATTGTAGTGGCAGCAGGAAACATATTTCAAAGAATTTATTATTTCATCTGGTTTTCTATCTTATTTATTTATTTATTTATTAAAACTTTATGCACAAGTAAAACTACTGTACAAAGGCGGACTTAATGCCTGAGGCATTTTCTACCAGTCAACCTTAGGGTGATGCAGAGAAAAACATGGCAGGTGCAACATAAGGGATAGATAACTCGAAAACAATGAATAATAAATACATACATCCATATCACGAAAATGAACTTTGTCTGGAGACATAACGATCGGTAGAGGAGAAAACGAACCCAGCAAATCAGCGCTGGGCTGCTTCTGCCAACTTCTTCCGAATATGCTCTCGTACTTTCACTTTAAATGATAACTGACTGGTTGCCATCCTGATGCTCAGAGGGAGCGCATTCCAGAGAAAGACCGCCTGAACAAAGAAAGAAGAGTAAATGAAACCAGAGCGGTGAGAAGGACATCGTAGAAGGCGATTGTTGGTGGAACGAAGATTTTTACTATGCGCAGAGCACAAGTAGTGAACCTGGGAAGTAAGGTAGGAAGGAGAAGTGGGTTTTTCGAGTAAAAGTCTATCTTCCGTTTGATACTTTTTTTTCGTATTTGGGGTGTATCAAGTAACTGAATTGAAATTGTGACTGTAATGAACATTTGTGAGTTTAGCCGTAATTATAGTGGCATAGTAGTGACAGCAGAAAAAATATTTCAAAGAATTTATTATTTCATTTGGTTTTCTATCTTCCGTTTGATACTTTTTTTCGTATTGAGGTTGTATCAAGTAACTGAAACGAAATTGTCACTGTAATGAAAATTTGTGGGTTTAGTCGTAATTTTCGTTAAGTGATTTTCACAAGTAAGGTTTCATAAAAAGCAGACGACGACCCTGAAACTGTATTTTTACATCCCAAAATGAGGTTTTTTCGGAAGGCACTTATTTTAATCACGTACCTATTTATTCATAATTGTAATAGAAAATAATATTTAGTAGGTATCTGTTTATATGTATCCGGTTCTTTGATTAAAACAAACTTTAATATGTGGGTGTGTTTTCTTTGAAAATTAAACCTATCAATGTATGACACCTGTGCGTGATGGACGTTTTCCCAGAAAACTTGATTGAACTTTGTAGGAAAAACTGTTGATAGCTTTGTGCTTCAAATTTTGACGTTTTATCAGGAATATTAAGTAGCTAAGTTAGTAAAGTTTATTAACTTCTGCAGCTTTCATTTTAATGTGTTGTGTTTTCTCTATTTATAATTTTCGGTTTATTTTTTTAAGGCTTTATTAAATATTTTCGTAAAGTAGGTCAAATATGGGTGTAACATTGCTTGGTCTTTGCTCTGGCCTCGAACTAAAACCGTAAGTTCTAACAAAAAATCAATTTGCCCAAACAATTACTAACTAAGTACCAACATTTCACTGTTATAATCTAAAATCTGATTTTTTATAGTGAAACGCAACTATGAAATATAAGGTTCGTATCACAATACATTTTTTTTTCACGGGGCATCACGCAAAACGTAAATTAGCTGTCATAATAATGCGAGGAAATGTAATTGTATCATCAACATAAACTGCTTTCATAGTACCACTCGAATGACGGAGTTAGATCTTCTCTACAAGGCCGGTAATGGACGTACAAATATGCAGATGGTCGCGAATTACTCATTACAGACGGTTATAGAAATATATGACGTCATTTGGCCGTATGCATTATCATTGCTTTGTATTTCTCTTAAAATGTATGTGTTTGATATAGACTGCGTAGATGATCCTTATTACTCCCACTAAGGCCTTTTTCGCATTGTAAAAAGTTTATTTCGGAGGAAACAATGTAAGTAAAGTAAAAACTTGACTTTCCATAACAAATGCTTAAAAAACACGCTTTGTGATCGTTTAAATATTGCGTCGAGACTTTATAACCTTCAAAACAACTCTCGAATAAAATCTAGGGTTGAAATTTGCGCCCGACAGACGACAATAGGCTCGCCCCCCAACACATGGGACGAAATACCGTCTACGGCGCTGTTTGTGCGACTGCACACCCCTCCGGGCGACGTCGGAGTAAATGTATAGCTAGACTTCCCCGCAACAACAAAACATCTATAGCTATACATCTCCGCAGTTTTTTTCTCTAAGAAAACATTACGAAGGACAATCTGCTCATCTTCCCAAACATTATAAGAGTTAATTGAGGGTGAAGGGTTAATGTGATGCTTGCAGACGATGGGCTACCAACCCGTAATTATGTGTGCACTATTACATCCTTTTAACCCATACATAACGGCTAAAATGGCTTCAAACGGCTCTAGAGTAACTTGTAATGCTTCTTTATTTATGAAGAGATAAAGGTGAAATGTATTCGATTAAATTGGGAACAATTTGCGAGAACTTGAGATCTTAAAGTGGTGCTAGAGTTATTATTTTGAAATTTTAGGGCGTGTTATAACATGCGGTAACTGAGAAATCATTAGACGGTATCGCGGTATACAATGTAATTTGTATCGTTTTTGTTTAATGAGTTGGTGTAATTAGGGAGATACTTAAGTTACATCAACGGATTTTTCTTTTTTTAAGGTGTGTTTAGAAATAATTTATTGATACAAAAAACAGAGGACTAATGTATTTTTTACAAGAAGTTAACATAAAATTACTGTATTTGTTTCGGCGCTATCCCAACTAGCATTTTTTGTATGACTTTTATAGCAATACAAATAATTATTTAACATTTTCCGAAATGGGAAAGTTCGATTCTATTCATTTTTTATTTGCAAGCGCTGTAACCATATAATTCATATCAGATAAATACAATATCGTTACGAATGTTGGTTTCCGCCATTTGGCTGTTTCAAAGTAGGCTGAAACTGAAACTTTTACTTCATTTTCAACTTCCTAACTGCTCGCGTATCAAGATGTACTACGCTTCAATTTCTTACTGACATTTTGTAGTGTTAAATAAAACCTACCTATGCCGTTAAGTTCAAAATAAATTTCGTGCAGAAAATAGGACACGTTTTCTGTTTTTATGGTATTGAAAAACTATTTTTTTTTCAAGTGATCATTTTATGCCATAAAAATAAATATAGACTTACATAGTCTGAGAAATGGATATTAACGCGATAAATTAATTATCCTAGCACTTTTATTCAAGACAAAATTATGCCTAAATTAATAATCAGAAGGGTAGGAATTTCATTATGAAACTAATCAACTGTCAGCTACCTATTCACGATACCAAAAATTTAATAGGATTTTCCGATATTACAAACAGAACTGTCGTGGGCGTTTTCTGAAGGAAGTACTTAGAATTGAAATTAATTAATTCTAACAAAAGTAATCTATAGAATAAAACTTTGCTTCAGAAAATGTATCAAAAATCTTCGAATAGATTTTTAAGATTGAAATTTTACAAAATGTATCATTTTAATATTATTGGACATAAAAATATTTTTGGTTAAAATATTTTATCAGACTGAAATTGAGTTTTGGGCGCCCGGCGCATCTGCAGAGTTGATAGCGGTTGAATGGAGAGGTAAACGAGTTTAAAGCGACAGAATCGCGACGCGGCCAACATTTTATAAGTGACAGTCAGTCAGTAAAGCTGACTAGAACCCACGGACTCAGTGTCCTACAGGTGTTAATAATGCAGCTGCTAAATTTCAGACACTTGTCAAATTTCACATTTCAAATGAACGAAATTATTCATGAAAATAAGCGTCTTCATTACATACGTTTATACTTTATTAATAATAACAAAATCAGAGATTGTTGCAACGTTATTTGAATTTGTGAGGATTATAAATTAATTGGAATCCTCCAGAATACTTCCATAATCTTCTGTACCTTATTTACGCGAATAAATGATTTTGATTTTGATAAAAAAATAGTTAACTGTAGAGATTTTTTATAAAACTGCCAAACAATTTCATTATAAGTTTTGAGTAAAATTTAATATTTCGTAACATATTTCGCGTTTCGTTTATTTATTCGAATTTTATCGATATTTCATTTGTACAATTATTTTACCAACTAGTAAGTACATTGTTTTCTATCACATTATTTTCAACTGAAAATATGAGTCAAAAAATATTCCGGCCAAAATATTAGCCGCCAGATAAAACTGAGAAGTTTGCGAACTCTAAAACTTGAACAGATGGATGCAATACCGCGCTTATTTTGTTTCATGAGCCAAATGCGTGCCACGTTTATTTTTAGGCCATTTCTGTTTTAATTTCCGAGCATTAATAACTTTTAATATTTATTCTGACGGCACGCTAATTTCCTACGCGCCATAAAAGTACAAATAGATCTACGAATTTAAGTTCTCTACAAAATTGCCTACCGACGACTAATTTAAGAAAAAAGTAGGTAAACTTGAACCGTTCACAGCTAATATCACCGTTACATGCGATTCCACAATTTTATTTCTAGCTATTAGTGTAGCGACTCTTATCTTATCGCAATATTTAGGCATAAAAACAAAATATAGTGGTTGTTGTGAGTCAGTCTGGATCCGTTTGCGCCAAACAAAATAGCCGCTCTAAGATTTGTATTATGAGTGTCGGGATGAATATAACAGGTCGATTGATCTGTTTGTTGTTTTTAGTGAGGGTCGAGAGGAGGGAGCGACATTACGGCGCCGCCCAGCCGATAGGAACCACTTGCGGCTGGGGCAATGTGCATCCGAAGCGGCTCGAACTCTTCAACTTTATCAAACTTTGTTCCCGAAATAAACTTTTTACAATGGAACACTGAAACCGGTCACTTGAGCACGGATGTCGGTACTAACCCTGAACGTTGTGCAGGTCGGTTCCGTCTCGAAAAAACGCTGCGGGAGCACTGTCGCGGTGTGGATGGGAAGCACTGAGTTGAGCACTTGGGACAAACAACGTGGGAGCGGTGGAACACGCGAGATGTCGCGCGGCGCGGGCCGGCGTCGGCGCGAGAGAGGGCGCACGAGGAGCGGACGGACGCGGGCGACGAGCGACGAGCGACGGAGCCGCTGGGAGTGTGCCGGCGGCGCGCGGCCGTGCCGGGGGCAGGTTCGCGCACGCGTCGCCCGCCCAGCGCCCGCCCCCCGCATCGACCGACCACCCCCACCCCCGCCCACCACCCCCGACGCCCGACCGACTGTTTTTCTCTCCGACCGGGGGACGCACCTGATTTTTTCCGTGATATTTTTTCCTCCCTTCTCTCTTCGCGACGCGATCCGTTCGCTTTCATTACGGTTTCGAGTTTGATTTATCACCGCGGCGGCTCTGAAATATTCTTATGGAACTTGGTGTCGAACGCTCACCTACTAATTAGCATCGATTGATCGTAATAAATGAACGCTGATAAAATGCATTTAACCTTATTTTTCGTATTAATATCGAAACCTTGCGATTTATTCGCGAAGATACATCGATAAAACATTTTCCTTACGAAAATCCATTTAATTCAACTCATAGAATATATTGAAATATGAATCAGCTGTTTTTCACGGCTTAAGATATTGTGAAAATGTAAACTTTTCTTTAAAATAAACAAAAACATAATTAAAATAAATAACACGAAACAAAATATTTCAATAAAACGCACCCACTCCAATATAATTCAAGGGCAGTTTAGTAACGAAGTAGGAACGCTCGTAGACAGCAAGCCTGGCGCGTAGCACGTGTCTACGGCGTAGCAAATCGGATGCAGGGTTCTACGGCCGGCGCGCCCAGCGATTAGTATTCGCAGACCACTCGTGTCCTGCATAACCTCAAGAACTTAACATATTTGGCCGCGATTCAAATTTAATGTTTTCATATTTGTGTCATAACTTTCGGTAAAGGGGAAAACAAAAATTACCCCTGCGAAGGAAGGGAGTTATTTGTAAACGGTTGACGTCTCGGCATTTTTATACAAAGTACGGCCACCCTTGTTCCATTTTGAAATTGTTTAGGCGGTCGGTATGCGATTTTGTTTTATAGTTTAGATGAAGAATACTACTATACTGATTCATAGGACGAGATTGTGGTAGTGTACATCCATCATATGCGTTGCAATAAAACTTGTAAGACACTGACGAATGTAATGTGGAGTAGAGAGTCGAGAAACATAAAACTTGGTCTTTGAAACATTGTATTATTTTACAATAACTTGGAGCACTTGAGCTATTCAGAACTCGGTATAAAGCAATATCTGGTACAAATATGTCGCGTACAATGTGTTATATTTGTTTGAAATAATTTATTATGACGACTACTAAGGAATGGAACTCGTTGCCGGCTTTATTGTTCTTATAACGTTCTAATCCTGTGATCTTGTTTCTAGGAAAACGTGTTACTATAATTATGGTATTCTAATTTTATCATTTTAGATGTTTCATTTCTCAGTGGAGGTGAGTACTAAAATAATTAGCCTAATTTGAACAATTTGGCATTTGTAGGCTTCAATAATAAGTTATTAAAGCTTTCATAATCTTAAGAATCGAAAGAATAATGTCAGATTTTGGCCTACACAACTTTTAAAACTAAATTCACACGAACACAAAGTTTTTACCAACAGAAATTTAAATTTTTAATTTCAACTTATTAAAAAATATTTAGTTCTTTTCGTGAACTTTTCGAAAAGAAAATCATTTTAATAAGTATTCATTTTGTTCATCATGTTCCAGGGTTTTCTTTTTTATTAAATAAAAATTCAGGTAGTTATCTGTTCTGCCACTGTAATCGATTATTCTAAATAATTAAAGCGATTTACTCTTTACTTTTTATTTCACACTTCACAGTTGTGTTTTATTTTTTTAAACTAAATAATACGTTCATCGTGTTTATTATAAATTAAAAATCTTTATTAGTTTTTAAACAATATAAAAATGAAATTCAATAAATCAATTTTTCTGACCTGTGGTCGATGACTTAACTGTAATGAAATAGCAACCCTGTTAGCTTCTGTCAAAATTACGCGCTTAAACTGACAGTGAGTTGATGCAAACATCTTGTTTGTTGTGTTTTTGCCGGTGTTTTTCTGTGTACAGTTGTTTTCTTCTCGAACCCCTCATATAGACTTATCGTGTTATAATCCATACAACACATTTTGTGACAATGTCCCAACAACTACGTTGTATTAATTGTGGTTGTATTTTTTGTTTAATTTACTCTGTGTAAAAATTCATAACCTCCAATTTAAAATGTCTGAATAACTTCTTTTTTAAGAGTTCAGTGTAAAAGTGGAAATCACAGAAAAGCTTTTGAGATTAAACTATACAAAAATACGTAAGAATTTTCTCTGTCCATGACAAATTAATACTGAGCCAAAGTTACACTGGACATCTGACATTGTTCTTTCGATCAAGTAAAAATTAGATGTAGCTGCAGCACCTGTTTCATTTATCACCAAAATCAAATCTTTTTAAAATAAACCTTACAAATCCTATGTTTGATTGTCTGTAGTTCCTGATGTCTACATGAAAATAACACAAACAACAATCAAAAATAAATGTTATCATAGAATGATAATGCCAATTTTCTTTACAAAAATCGTTTTATAGCTAGTAATTCGAATTAATTGCATGTGAAACATTTATTGCCATGTTTTAAAGAAAAAACTATTCACTTCAAATATTCCTAAACTACCCACATTTTACAGCCATTTCCTTTTCCATAAAAAATGAACTACATCATTCTAAATTCTCACAAACGAGTGTCAACAAATTGGTAGCAATTTCCTATTTAGCTATCGTGTCAAGTCGAACTAAAACACACGTCAAACCCGTAACTTGATGGCGTTCATTAAAAAATATGTTCCACAAACAGTTTTTACAATGTACAACATGCTTTTCAACGGTTGGAATTAAAAGTAATCGTCGGGTGCGCCACGGAAGCAGAGATATGAAAAATAATAGCTATGTCTACCTGGGCAGGATATGCGGGCCCGATTAAAGGTACATGGCTTAAATCTAAATGCCTCTACTTTTGTATTTTTTGGGGATGAATTTTTGTCTTTTTTTTGGACAGTCATCATCAGCTGGTGTTGTTCATGACTTAAACTGTTATTTTTGGCTTGGTATTAAAACTTTACGGGTTTTAAAATGTTGCTTGCCAACACCCTAAATTTTGCTTTTTTATTGTGTGTAACCAGAGTACCTAAATCTTATTAGTAATAGCTTCTGCCCGTGACTTCGTCCGCGTTAAATTTCTTGTTCCCCCGACCATTCCCGTCGTGTCGAATCGCCTACCCGTGCGATTTTCCCCGTTTTGCAACATTTTTCATTACTGCTCCGCTCCTTTTGGTTGTAGCGTGATGTTATATAGCTTGTAGCCTTTCTCGATAAATAGGCTACCCAACACAAAAATAATTTTTCAATTCGAATCAGCAGTTCCTGAGATGAGCGCGTTCAATCAATCAAACAAACTCTTCAGCTTTATAATTATAATAATAATACAATAATATTAATATATAAGTAAATAAGTAATAAGTATAAGTATAGATTCTACTTCCTAACTGCCATGATAAAAGATGAAAAGTGCTATATTAACCACGAATTGCAAATAGATCAGCGGTGGCAGTAAGTATGTTTGTTATCAGCACTTATGAGGATTCTGACCGTCGCTCTAACATAATCTATAATGCATATCACTAATATTCCCGTTAGCCCCTCTAATTTATTGAATATGTTTGTTATATTTTCGTACACCCTTCGCATTGGGCTGAAAAGCCAGAATGGAGAAAAGGGTGAATAATAAAATCTGACCAACAACAAATTTTGAACTGTTAGCATCAGAAAACCCACATTATAAAGTATGTTATATAGGTGTGGGAAATGTTAATGACGGTGAGTCTTAAGCTTTTAGTTCGTTTAAATCCTGGCTTTATTATATTGATTCGAAAACAATGATTCCAACAACGAAACACTATTTTTTTTTTAAATCATTGGATATTATATTATTTATATGTCGGAGAGAGGTTATCCATATGCGCAGGGACATACAGGTTATCCGTGTTCATCGTGGACGGATAGTAAAAATAAAAGCATAAATAGATTAAGAATACTTTTTATAAACGAAATGTTCCGTGTTTGCTTGAGGGCGGCTCGAATAAAAAGTGACTCGCGCACGTTGACCGCTAGCCGAGTGACGTTTTCTGTGACAGACGTCAATCTCAACTGACAGCCACGAATGATTGCCAGCATCTTCATTGATGGCAGCTCTATTCCTCGCCGACATATAAAATAAAAAATTGGAAAGCTACCTCCAGAAACATCAACATATTCCGACAAAAGGTATAAACATATCGATGCGTATCGAATGTTCCATCGCCGAAATAATTTCTTGGTGGTATATTATTTATTTATTTATACAGCGATTGCAATGGGGATATGAAAAATAATAGCTTTCTCTACCTGAGATTGGGGTAGGACTGAAGGGTCCAATTATAGGTATGACTTTAATCTCACTTATAGGTTGCATGAATAATACAAGTTGTTTTTAATATACGGAACCGTTACGCTTCTTTGTCAAAGGGTTTAGTTGGGGTTGACTACTTTATAACTGTATACTCGTAGCTAATGGCGTTGTCGTGTGGTTTTAAATTTTATTTTTTCACTCTGATTTCAATAGGCGATATATTTTCCGTACGGTAAAACCATCAACTTTGTATCGTAACGGCAGTTTCTATATATGCAGATTCCCATAGGAAAATTACTTGTATAAAATGTAAGTTCTTGAATTGATACATTGTATTAATTTACCAGAAGTGAGTATTTGGGAAAAAGGCGTGAGCTTATGTATGTGTGAAAATTTATTTATTAGTTTGATTCTAGTTAAAAAATATGGACCAAAATATAGCCTCCTGCAGGTTACAACTAATCTCTCTGCAAAAATGAATACTATGAATGATACAGTGACTCCGGAAAACTCCAAACCAAAGCCTTGATTACTAAAATCGGCAGGCAGTAATAAATACCAAAGTATTCACATTCAATACCCTCAGATTGCAACACAAAATATCGACGGAAAATGTATAAAAACTCCGTCAAGTCGTATTACATCAGTAAAAGGCTCCTTTTGTCTGGTGGCGTGATTAATTGTATGGTGTGCACAGTGACAGCGACGCGGCTGTGCATTGCGTGACAGTAGCACTGTCGCTCAGAAACACTGAATGATTGGCTGGGTTATTGTAGAATAGACATAGAAATTATTTGAAATAGTATGTTGGTCCACAAAAAATCTTAAAAGACGGCAGTTATTCTGCTCATAGTGACAGCGCCGTTATGCAATGCGTGACAATAGCATTGTCACTCAACGACATTAAATTATTAAGTTAGTCATTGTAGAATAGACATAGAAATTATTTGAAATAGTTTGTTAGTCTGTTGTATTTTTCCGCAAAAAAATCTTAAATAACGGTGGATATTCTGCCCATAGTGACAGCGCTGTTATGCAATCAGTGACAGTAGCACTGTCACTCAGAAAAACTGAATGATTGGCTGGGTTATTGTAGAATAGACATATAAATTATTTGAAATTGTATGTTAGTCTGTTGTGTTTTTCAGCAAATACTCTTAAAAAACGGCAGGTGTTCTGCCCATAGTGACAGCGCTGTTATGCAATCAGTGACAGTAGCACTGTCACTCAGAAACACTGAATGATTGGCTGGGTTATTGTAGAATAGACATAGAAATTATTTGAAATAGTATGTCAGTCTGTTGTGATTTTCCGCACAAAATCTTAAAAAAAAACGGCGAATATTCTGCCCATAGTGACAGCGCTGTTATGCAATCAGTGACAGTAGCACTGTCACTCAGAAAAACTGAATGATTGGCTGGGTTATTGTAGAATAGACATAGAAATTATTTGTAATAGTATGTTAGTCTGTTGTCTTTTTCCGCAAAAAAAATCTTAAAAACGGCGGGTAATCCGCCCATAGTGACAGCGCTGTTATGCAATCAGTGACAGTAGCTCTCTCGCTCGGAAACACTGAATGATTGGCTGGGATATTGTAGAATAGACATAGAAATTATTTGAAATAGTATGTCAGTCTGTTGTGATTTTCCGCACAAAATCTTAAAAAAAAAACGGCGAATATTCTGCCCATAGTGACAGCGCTGTTATGCAATCAGTGACAGTAGCACTGTCACTCAGAAAAACTGAATGATTGGCTGGGTTATTGTAGAATAGACATAGAAATTATTTGTAATAGTATGTTAGTCTGTTGTCTTTTTCCGCAAAAAAAATCTTAAAAACGGCGGGTAATCCGCCCATAGTGACAGCGCTGTTATGCAATCAGTGACAGTAGCTCTCTCGCTCAGAAACACTGAATGATTGGCTGGGATATTGTAGAATAGACATAGAAATTATTTGAAATAGTATGATAGTCTGTTGTCATTTTCCGCAAAAAATCTTAAAAAACGGCGGATATTCTGCCCATAGTGACAGCGCTGTTATGCAATCTGCGACAGTAGTACTCTCGAAACACTGAATGATTGGCTGGGTTATTGTAGGATAGATATAGAAATTATTGGAGTATGAGATTGTGTGTGGTGTAACAGTTTATTTAATTTTGCAACTCTTTAAAAACATCGCTAACAAGGAGAGTACCAATCTTGGGAATCACAAATTACGTTGATTTTTATATATGTTGTAGAGTAGTCTCCTGTCAATAACTAGGTAAGACGCACTTCACCTTCATTTTCGAGAAAAATGAAAGTGAAGTTTAAAGATCATGTCCACTAGACTCAACAAATTAATAAAAATAAATGAATAAATTTGGAAAAAAAATTGTCGAGTAAACTACTAAACAAATTTTACGTGTTACACCAATGAAAACTCGTAGTCGAATGACTGCAGTTAAAAGCAGCCGCATGACAAGGCCAAAATTTGGCCAATCGTATTCTTATACGTACGTCCCTTTCCCCAGGTAGTAGATGTCGGAGCAGGTAAAATTAGGGGGAGAGGGGTCTTGCACAGCAGTAGCTTATAATAACTGAAAATTTATATACCTAACAAAATTTATTTACATTAAAAAATCCCAATTATAATAACGAGTATTTTTAGAATTAAAACGTTTGATATTATATTATTATTGTTAACAATAAAATAAAAATCCATTAAAGTTGACAAAAAATGTATAAACACATCAGATACATAATAAATTTAATATTAAAGAACTTCAGCATTTGAATTATTTATTGATTAAAATAACAAATTTAATAAAAATAAATAAATAAATTTGGAAAAAAAAGAGTCGAGTGGACTTGTAACTTTAAATTTATTTTTCTCGATAATGAAGATGAAGCGCGTCTTACTATTTTACCTAGTTATTGAGGGGAGACTACTCTACAACATATATGAAAATCAACGGAATCTGTGATTCCCAAGTTTGGTACTCTCCTTGTAAGTCTTAGTTATTACATCAGCTTATTGTAGCAGCACTGCTATGCATTGCGTGACACTACCATTGCCGTTCAGAAACACTGAATAGGCACTACTTGGGCTGTGTTTTTGTGTATCAATTGATTCATGGTATGCTTACAAAAACATGCGTTTAGGTTAAACAGAGGTTGTGTGTAATGTCAATGCTTTTGGTTGTTTCCATTTTTCTACGAATTCAAAAATATGCTAAATCGTATTGAATTAGTTAAAAGCTATAATTGTAAAGGTGCCAGCGCTGTATGCATTACGTGACCCTAGAACTGGCTTTCAGAAACACGGAATGGTTAATTGGGATATTGCAGAATGGGTATAGAAATATAATTGTTTAGAATTGAACTATTACCATAGTTGAATACTCAGCCTGTTCATCTCACTGTATTTTTAATGGAACGCATTGCGCATTTCAGTAACAAAATTGATGACTGATGAAGTTTTAGTAGTTAATTTTACATTCGATATTTTTTTAATATCCATACTGTGTACATTTTAAAAGCTCTTTTGTGAATATTATATGTTGTTCGTCATTTGTTTATTTATTTACTTCACAACCTGTTGTAATATTGAACTAGCATTGTACTCATTGAAATATCACTCAGAATCGTTTTACCACTAAAATGTCATTGTAGAAAATGTCGTTTTTCTTTTTTTTTTATGCCTTCTCTTTGTTTTATTTTCCTAATAGTTGCGAAAAATATCAGCAACATTGCAAAATGTCGTCGCATCACTAAGAAAAAAAACCGGCCAAGTGCGAGTCGGACTCGCGCACCGAGGGTTCCGTACAAACCTGTAGGTATTTTTGGTTTAAAAATATATATATTTTTTAATTTTTATATTTCAGTTGATTGAATGTAAGGTAAATTGCGGTTTACGATTTATGACGTTTTAAAAAAAAACTACTCACTCGATCTCGTTCAAACCAATTTTCGTTGGTAGTTTACATGGTAATGTACATCATATATTTTTTTTAGTTTTGTCATTCTCTTATTTTAGAAGTTACGGGGGGGGGGGGGGGGACACACATTTTACCACTTTGGAAGTGTCTCTCGCGCAAACTATTCAGTTTAGAAAAAAATGATAATAGGAACCTCATTACCATTTTTGAAGACCTATTCATAGATACCCCACACGTATGGGTTTGATGAAAAAAAACATTTTTGAGTTTCAGTTCTATGTATGGGGAACCCCAAAATTTATTGTTTTTTTTCTATTTTAGTGTGAAAATCTTAATGCGGTTCACAGAATACACCTACTTACCAAGATTCAACAGCATAGCTCTTATAGTTTCGGAATAAAATGGCTGTGACATACGGACGGACAGACAGACAGACAGACAGACATGACGAATCTATAAGGGTTCCGTTTTTTGCCATTTGGCAACGAAACCCTAAAAATAAAGCAGCAAATAACAAAATATTTCATTTTGAAAACTGATCTCGTAATATAGATACGGAAAGTTACACGTTTTTCAATATTATTTGCTTCTTATCTTGGGGCACCTATCTTGAAGTTGTTGCGAACTTAATATATTCCCAGGATACTTTCTCCGTTAAACATCTTCAAACTTTATATCGCTACACTTTGCTACATATTTTTGGTATCTCACAATTTAATAAACATATTTCCTAAAAAACATTGGAGGTGAAGTGTTTTCAGTTTAGTTGTAATTTATGGGAGGTGCCGAAAGTTTGGTAATATATTTTTGATATTATGAGTAATTACTTTGAGTATTTTTGGAAAAGTACCCATTTATGGAACGTATAAGAAAACAATACTTAAGAAGTTTATCAGCAAGTAATAACCTGTGTTTTGAAAATGTCAGTTAGAAAGTAGACAAAAATGTTTAAAATTAAGATCGAAAGCTAGCTAGATAGTGAGTCTGGTATCTATCTACAATTCTAATTTGAAATAGAATGAGTCAATTGAACAAAAAATTTACTTTACTTGTGAAGACGAATGCTTACACTAAGACTGCTCAAATATCAGTAGCCAAATAACTAAACACTAAAACAATTAAACTTAACCCGCCCACACAAGTTAAACTTGCACGGTAGAATGAGAGCATTCGTTAACAGTTAAATCAAACGCCTGGTTTGGAAGTGATACTAAGTTAAGACGGCGAACGGCGGGACTTTCCTAAGCGTCGAGTGCACCAGTTGGCCACAGTTTTGAAACGTAAAGATGCACAATTTGCTACAGTCATCGTCAGCTAAAGTTTATTAGGAGCTTGTTTGTACTATTGGGTTATAGTGGTTTGTGACTAAGTATGGTAACAAGAATTTTGGTGTCAAAATAAGCTTAGTAAAAGGGTTTAGCCGGATAAATATGACGAGTCTGCCCCCAAATAGAAACCTGTATCGAAACTTATGTTTTAATATGTACTTGATGAGTAAACACAATTTATGTAAGTTTTGCGATCGGTTTTCGCTTTGACCTTGTGATACGAGAAAAAATAATCGTACGCACGACTATTTTTCAAAATAGTATATCTCGAAAACTGAGCTAGAGGACCAACGCGAAACTTTAGGTTATATTATATAACATATCATATATTTTTTTTTAATTTTTAGAGTAACTTTTTATGTAAAAAAATAAATAAAAAATTAAATCATAATTTCTTTTTATGTGTTCTCTAAAACTTACAATCACGAAAATAATATATGTTATGCTCCTTTATATGTACTATTACTCATAAAAATTGCGTAAGAAAAAAATTGGTGCAACACTTCGAAAAAAAAAATATGATTCGCGCCTTATGCCCTTGTACTATAAGGCCCACATCACATTTTTTTTTCGAAGTATTGCACTAACTTGTTTCAGAATATAGATAATTATGTTTAAGAGGTAGAATAAAAGGTTAAAAAAGAAAAGAAAAAACATAAAGTGCTCACTATTTATAATTATCGCCACTTTTATTACTTTTAGTGTTAATCTAAATACCAGAAATAAAAAATATTAATCATCATCACTGTTGTGATTAATTACTACTGGAACATTTTGAGTCGCAAATAATTTAGTTAGAATCTCAGCAGGATGCACAATTTTGGACCAATATCGTCCATATGACAGAAAATAAATAATAGCTGCTGTATGTGAACAGCATCCCACTGTGCGGTTGCCATTGGGGCAATCACAGCAATAACGGAGTATTTACTTATTTATTAATTTTTTACATAAAAAGTTATTCTAAAAATTAAAAAAAAAAATGATATACTCTATAATATAACCTAAAGCTTCGCGTTGGTTTCATTCCTCTAGCTTAATCAGTTTTTGAGATATACTGTTTTGAAAAATAGTCATGCGTACCATTATTTTTTCTCGTATCTCAAGGTCAAAGCGAAAATCAATCGCAAAACTTACATAAATTGTGTTTACTCATAAAGTAGATATTAAAACATAAGTTTCGATACAGGTTTATATTTGGGGGCAGACTCGTCATATTTATCCGGCTAAACCCTTTATTCATTAATGTATTTAATACTTCAAGCACATAAATGTACAGGGGCGGACTTAATGCCATAGGCAATTTCTATAAGTCAACCTTTGGGTGATGCAAAGACATACAGTGGTAGCTGTAATGACTATGAGGATGTATAGATTAAACGATTAACCTACAAAAAATAAAATCTACAAATTACTGCAGTCATCGTCAGCTAAAGTTTACTAGAAGTTTGTTTGTACTATTGGGTATTATAGTAGTAAACTAAGTAATACTATACTTAGTACAAGATTTTTGATGTCACTATAAGCTAAGTAAAGATGCACAATTTGCTGCAGTCATCGTCTGCTAAAGTTTACTAGGAGTTTGTTTATACTATTGGGTATTATAGTAGTAAACTAAGTATAGTATCAAGAATTTTGCTGTCACTATAATCTAAGTAAAAATTTACAAATTGCTGCAGTCATCGTCAGTTAAAGTTTACTAGGAGCTTGTTTGTACTATTGAGTATGATGGTAGTAAACTAAGTATAGTATTAAGAATTTTGATGTGAAAATAAGCTGAGTTTCGTTTTGTTTTGAGCTTCTTTTATTACAAATGCGTGGCACTGGCTGTATGTAACCAAAATATTTATAACACCATGCTAACATTATAAATACGAAAGTAACCCCGTTTGTCTGTCCACTGTTTTCTTTTCAAGTCTTAACAAATTTCAATCAAATTTGGCATCAGCAAAAGCTAGTAATTTATCAAACACGGAACCTTTTTAGTTTCTATATATTTGATTAATCCTTTAACAACACAATTACTATAACCCCATCATGGTATTTTTTATGAAAGATATTCATATTCATTTATATTTTATTTCTTACGTCTAAATTTAAACTCTATTATTGACATACACCAAAACTCAAGCACACACAAATCATACTACCCTTATAAAACAATGTACTCCCATACTCAATCCCTAGGGTTGTCACTGACCTTTGTGAGTCTACCAGCAAAACGGTCTGTGTGCCGTCCAGTTAAATACGTAAGAGGATGCGCAACCCCTAATTGGATCACAATCGCACTGACGTAAGGCACGCTTCGCCGCCGGTCTATAGGGACCGGTAAGAATCGACGTCTCCTTCGGGCCTCCATGTCATGCTTGGATAGTTCTGAGTGAGCACCCCTAATTAGTGCTGAAAAGTTTACCGAACGGTAAGCGTGCGTGAATACGTTCTGATTTATTGTGGAACCGAGGTACGTATGGGGCGCAATTGTTAGGAATTCGACATTTTGAATGGCAGATTTTTGTACATTAAATAAAATAAAAATTGTTGTAGTCCAAAACTGTTATCTACCTATTCATTGAAACAAACAATACAATAGTCTATTAGTATTTCAACTCATAATTATAGCCAGTATACTTGTTTAGCTGTGCGGAACAACCAGTCAGCCATGACATTTCGATTATTGCAAATTTACTGCGACCGAAATAATTAATCGAATAAAACTCGACTAAAAAGCAGCTACAAGGCAACAATAATTAAGATCGCAAACAAATCTTAAGCCAGTTGATCGACGCGACTTCAAATCCGAAATAACAACAATTAAACAAAGACGAACAAAGTTAAATCGGAATGATTGCGCGACGATTGCGCGCCGATCGAACAAAACAGATAAAACTCTCATCAAATACAATCAGTGGTTGCCTGGACAGAGCTTAAAACTAGGCCTCTGGATCCCGCCATTTCCTCGGGGCGAATTTCATTACCACTAGCTTGTCCGGTAATCCCAAGCGGACAAGTGCCTTAATCTACCCGCTTTCGGTTCGATTCCGACTCTTAAACGCGCCACTTGCTTCATTTTTACGTATAATCCATTTTTAATTGCCTTCTCACTGTACCATTATTAAATTTTCAAAGCGAAATTAATTACGGAGATAAGTTTTGAAGGCCGTCAATGCGACAATAGATTGTATCGGTGTTAATTTAGTAAAGAAAGCCGAGTTTAGAGCAAACTGTTGTCACTGATTGACGTAAATCTTGGATTAAGATTTTATATTAGCAAAATGATCCAACATTGTTTGAAGACGAGATATAAATCTTTGTTTGATGTTTAATTGCTATTAAATGCAGATTGAACCAATTATTTAGAAGCTTTTGAAATTGATAATTGATGGGTACACTGATGATAATCTGAATCTAATTATTATGTATATTTTCGGTTTTACGGATAAGCTACTTATTAAACTAATTTAAATTCATAACAAAGCTTAAGAAATGTAACAATGTTTAAGAAGTTATCGAAGATTTCAAATGGAATTCTCATGAATACTTCTTGATGACAAACCGATAGCTTTTAAATGTTCAAACAGAACATTTGGAACGCAAACACAGTTATAATAAAACGTGACGCGAGATCGACGCGCATCTCTGTCTGTCGCAGCAAATGGGCGCGGATAAATCGAAGACTGCAGTTACGATTAGTCGATGATTAATGCTCGCACTGCGACGCCATCTGCTGAATTAATTGCTTCATTTCCTCTCGACGGCACCAAATGGAATTTTGTATTTCGATTCGTAAAACGTTCGACGTTTTTGTCCGCCCGGTACACTTGTTCAGGTGTGTTATGGACTCTGTGATTTATTATTACTTCACGCCCAAACGAGAGATTTTTGACATATTTTATTTTCAGTTCTAAGTGTCCGTTCTATACGAGTTTTTGGAAATACCAATTATTTTAGTTACGAATATCTACCGAAATAAAAGGTGCCATACACTGGCACAGAATTTAGCGTCTTAAGAACGAGTTGTAGACCTTTGTGTGACTCGAAAGTTTCCACAAAAGGGGGCCCCCGCATGATTTGTGAATGCGTGTAATTTTTCAAACGTCATATTTTTTGCAACAGTTCCACCAACCTACGGAGCAAACTTTGATATTGTAGAGAAACGACTTTTTGGAATGTTTTCGTCTTTCCCTAGCGCTTTGTTATGGAAAGTTAGATAGTGTTGGTCGCGGGAGCACCGGTGGCATCCGTTTTCGCTTAATAAATTTCGATGTTCAATAAGGATTCGGGTTGGAAGTTCTTCTATGACAATGTTACTTGATGTCAAATGGGTTCTGGAGATTGTACGAGTTTGTGGTCGAGCTGTGAGAGTGCAAATATTGGATTTTTCAGTTCTCAGACGTGATGAACTAAACGGCGATCGTATGAGTGAGTAATGGACAGGTGAAATTGCTCGCAGCCTTTCTGTTAGGTGATCCTTTGTCGGATTGGTTCCCGCGTAGTCGTGGAGCCGTGGACGCTGTCATGTCTGCCCGCGGCTATCAACAGATAGCTGTCGGCGCATCTCACTCAGGTTGACGGGCTTTTCAGACTGAGCTAAATAGAATTTTACAGCGTTATATTGTTGTAGTGTCAGATATCGCTCTTTGGTAAAAACTGAAGTTCCGTTAGATGCGTCTGTTGTATTGTTCTACAGGGGAAGTTATCATACAAAATGGCGGACGATTTCCAAGTACTGGTGCAAATAAATTACGGAACATGAATAACTGAACAGATGTTGACTGTAAACATTTGTTTTAATATCTATACGTATTAATCCTTGTTTCATCAAGACAATACGTGTTGATTTGTATGTGTAAGGTGATCCATTCCAACATATAGCACAGTTACAAAACACAAGTAACGAGAGAACAGAAGGCACAAACCCCTTGGTTTTATCAAAGTGCGTCTAGTTCAAACAAATGAAGTAGTTTCCGTGGAACCTCGTCAATTCCCAGACAAAGACGCTCTTCGTTTGACATCATTAATATCCAAGGAACACGAATGGCACCGGGTGAAAGGAGCGCTTTCACGGCTCACGACGATGCACTCATATTTCCGGATTTCATTCCCTCCCGAGCGCACTATATTACACATAGCAAATCCGAATGTCATCATAACGTACCCTGCCGCTGTTCCCTGTAGATTGTATTAAACAAAGGGGAATTAAATAGCAGACAGTGCGGTGTACCGAGCCACGACCAACACGGGCACGAACCACTTTATTCCACCTTCTGTACCGAATGCGCCCGTTGTACCTACGTCACGCATTCCAATTTTTATTTTTTGAAATAAGCTAACGTGAGTGCGAGTAATTTTGTTTGTGTTTTTGAAAAATTGCTGCGTATCTTTGTGGCATAGTTTTTGTTGCACCGCTTGTTGCCGTCTAGTGTCACAGGAGCGAATATTCGTGCGGTATTATCTTCGTGACAGTCCCGATCTTTATTATCCTCATCCGCCATGATATATTGTCGCTTACCTTTATTATTCGCGAGTCAAAGTAAAATCAATAGCCACCTACCTAAATATACTCTGGATTGGTTCAAAATGTAAATTTCAATTAATTTCATTAATTCGTCATTGTATTACAAAACAAACTGATTAAGTAAATAAACATTAGGCGTTTTCGATTACAATTTCACCGTCGAAATGGCAGCTACTTAATTAACATAATCCCGTTGGGAAAATAAGCAAAGTTAATTTTAGTTAAAACATCGAACATTTAACGTTTTAAATTTGCCGTGCTCGTATTCACGGGCGCGCACTGATCATTCCGAATTCGCTATGCAGGTGGTCGTTTTTTAAAAAGCGATTTCACCTCCAACTACATTCATTTACACATAATAATTGTGTTCGGTCGCGGCTGCCGACTCATTATCATATAAATGAGAGAGAAAAAGCAACGGTCGACCATTAATCAAGAGAATGGAGCAACAACACTGGCTAATACACTTATCAACTTTAATTCAATAATCCGCGGCGCGCGCGCCTGCCCTCGACACTCGAGTTCTCGTAACGTGAAAAATAACTGGCAAATTGAACGCACGACCTCACACACTAATCCCAATTAATCGTGCCATACGACAATGCCATTGGAAGTTTCACTGGACTTTAATTATAAATAAAAAACCCTTTTGTTTTCTGTTCAACTTGCAAAGCTTTGCTCTATAATTAAAATGGATTAAAAATGTTGTTTTGCAAAAAGTTACTCTAAAAAAGTGAAATCAGTTTATACTTTTTTATCCGAATGAAATTATTCATAACTCAAATACATAAATTCGATAAATAAAATTGTAACGGATGTAATAAATTTCAGGTACACAAACAGGCTCGATGTATTTATAAAAATATAGATCAGATATATAAAATTCCAATAAACTGACAATAGTATACCTAACTTAAAATATTGGGTTTTATTTCTACACTGTATTTATATTTGTACTTTTTTATGATTCAAGATATTTATTAGCGTAAAATATTTTATATCTCATACCGTGCGATTGAGATGAGTATGAATTGAGATTAAGAAATATTAAATTTCATTAGAGAAATCGGTTGAAAGTAAAATTGATTCATCTATAACACTCAAAACTTACTATTTCCGGCGGCGAAATAAAATGAAGGTAATCTGAAGATATTCCAACAACAAAAAAAAATAAATAAAAATATGTTTTGTTTACATAATGAAGGTGTGACTAATTTAACTGAAGTCCAGACTCCTGAGCCAGGTGATACCTGTGTTACAAGAATCACGTAAAACGTCATCAAATTAAATTTAATAATATACAATTAAATAAAAAAGTGTTAATGCTATACTTCCGCAATAAAATCCCGTAAACATAAGGCAGTAAGGCATTAAAGTTAACTTTTTGTTTCACAAACAGGTAAAATTGTTATTGCTATACCAAGTCGCCTAAACTTGCAAAATTATTACAAGGACATAAATAAAACGTGTAGAGGCGAGCCTTCGTAGCGCCGTAGCACCGTAGCGGCGTAGCTCCGTCGGCCTCGTAGCACTTGCTACGGCGTAGACTGAAAATTTGGAGCATCTAAACTGTTTAACTCCTTAAAACTATTATCATAATTCTGAGCTAACATTCTGTCATGGAACTGGTCTTAGCTCTGTTTTCAGCAATTCCGTGCATCCTTTACACTATACAACGATTAATTTAAACAATGGACTGGACTATGTATTGTTCTGGTATGTAAAATTCTAGGTACTATTATTATGGTTTGATTTTACCTAGCTTCCAGTTATTGTGATTTTTTGTGTTCGACGTAAATGTTATTCATAAATGGGAGTTTTATTGATTCAGGTTTACAGATTAACATACACTCAGTGACAAATCCGCTCAAATGTTATGTATGTTACTGCCATTTTTTTGTGGCTATGCATTTTACATTAAACTTTAACAAGATAATTTAAAATGACCTAACTAGAAACATTAATCATATTCTGCAAAAAAAAAAAATGTAATCGTGTAAAACTATCACAATGAGACGTCTTAAAGTGAAATAACTGAAACAATCACCCCAGAATAATATCCCGTTACAAAGCTGTGGGTAATTAGGCAAAATATTACATTATTATAATAAGCACGCTTTGTCAAAATGTCGAAATCAGCTCCGCTCCAGTTAGGCGGACGAAGCTAAGGTTTTGCGAGGCAATTTCATGCCTTCGTGAGCTCATGCACCATTGGCCTACCGTCTACTCACTCTGGAGAAATTTCACTAACACAAAGTTTATGATTAATTGGCGCAATAACACGAAGACTGGTACATTGTCCTGACCGCACCAATCCTTAGGGATTCACTACACCGTACTCATTACAGCGATCGTCTCTTAAGGTCTCATTCATTTTGATTAATTTATATTAATATTTTTTTCATAGGCACAAATGACACACTTCCATATAAAATTTAATTCCCTATTTAACCCTTTTAGACGTGTGCACTAGATCGTGTGCACTATCACAAACTTAGTGCACACGATGTTCTAAATTCAATTTACTATACGAATAAAAACGGCTTTTCCACTCAGATATTGAAGATTAAAAATACTCTTTCCTCGCTGAGGTGGAGCACGCGGTTAAAAAGCAACTTTGCACTCTTGTATAACAAATAACTATTATTTAAGAAAAAAGAATAAGGTTTCCATTCTTTTTCTAAAATAAAAGTAGCTTTTGTTGCGCCTTTTAACATCAGCCATCTGCCTGTGAAAGTTCATTAAAATCGGAAACAAACAGCCACACAGAACAAAATGTTACAATTTGTGTAAGTCTTTATAGGTATTTTAATACTTGTCTAAGTAATGACACATCTAATGCCATGTCATAGAGTGCCATTCAATTGTCTTGAAAATATTATACCTTTATCGGACTAGTAATACTATACTAATACATGATTAGAAATGTCAGTATTTTTCCGAGTCTCATTTTAGAAGCACAGGATGTGTGTGGGATACGATGCCGGATATTCATTTTTATCTTCTTTTAGCATCCATAAATACACGACAATAGCAAGATAAACTAAGAAAGCAATTCAATCTACGTATTGTATGTTAGTACATATGTCCCATTCAATAAGATATTCATAATTTATGCTTACGAACTTTCAAACAAGTATTTTGAATGACACGACTGTCAAGCCGTCCCTTATAACTTTTAACATTCGACCCTACTTCAGCCGAGATTACTACAAAGTTAATACAATGAAGCCTTAAAGCTAGGAGGTATAATAGTTGATTGGCTAACGGTTATGTTGTTACGAGTTTTTAATTAAACTGAAGTAGATTTCATTACTTAGAGCTGAGTGCCACGTGTTGCTCACAGACGCAGCGCTCCAGCAAAAGTCTAAGCTTAGATTTTTCTCGAAACAATGCCTATACGCCTCCGAGCTGGATATTCCTTACAACAGTTCTGACTTTCATAGCGGAGACAAAGGAACTTCCTACGTCCCAACAAAAACTCATCCACGCCAGATGATGTGTCTATGGCGAGAAATTGCAAAAAAAAAAGAAAAAGTTACTTCTACGTGTCTGTATATCTGTATGCGTGGAATTTTAAAACGAGCCGTATTTTTCCTCCTTCTCGAAAGAAACTGTAGCGGATGCAAGAGGATAGACAAAAGAGGCTCTCTATACTATGTTAGGTATCTGAGTAGAAGCGAATGTAGATGAGTTGCGTCGCCCGCGCCCCTCTGCCTAACTACTCGTACAAACACAAAAGTCCTTACATAAATCTTGTCCTCGGGAACTCGCGGCGCCGGCTCACCTCTCTACAGAGGTAACTACGCACTCTCACCCTCCGATGAATTCGATAACACAACAAATTAGAATTTCTCCTCGCACCCGCCTGAATAATGATAAAAACTCGAATTTACAGCCCTTAGCGCGTAAGTACGCTTTACAAAGTCACACCTGAGTGGCTTCTTTATTTTGTCGACACGTTTACATACTGTTCATGAGAATATAAAACTGCTTTGAAGAAACATACGCACGTTTTTGTAGTGAAATGAGGTTTACGCGTAGCTACAATAATGATTATATGGCTCGTTACTACGTTAAGCCCACAAAAAAAAACATTTACAACAGACTGCTACATTACTTTTGAGAAACACTTAGCAGGGTGAATGCTGATCTCATTGATGCACCATTTATCCTTTAGATAATAAGACAATGTTCTCAACTCCATAGATTAAGAGCATGTGCATGTCACAACAAGCAAGATAACTAATCCAAGTCAATAATCACAATAGGTGCTGTTTGGATTCTCAAACACAAACACAACCCACGGAAATTAGCACCTTACATTCACCGTCTAAAGTTTATAATCCATTGTGATTAGCAGTACCGTCAACGTAATCTTACACATACCATTGAACGTTCATAGGGGAACTTTTATGATGGCAAAACCACCTTTACTTAAGGCTTTTGGATTTAATTAACAATTTCCTGAAAGTCTTTGTCATGTGAACCACAAGAGGGTGATATATACTTAGATGTGAGTATATTTTTATGTACGTACAGCTAATTAATTCTGCTTTATGTTAGAGGATACCGTATTCGAGCTGAGTATTAGACAGATATCGCATAAGTTTTAATGCAGCTGTTTATTTAAAGGACAGACTGATAGCCTATTATTATTTATGAGACATTTTCAGAGTCGAATTAAGATTTTTAAACGCCCCAGGCGACAAAAGGGTTGTGTTATAAAAATGATAAATAATTTTCAACGAAATTAAAAGCTCTGTAACTAGACAGTTGAAGGTTTTGTATATAGCTATATAAAAATCTGCAAAATAGTATCAGACAATACTTAAGTAGGTATTCGAATTTCAAGGAAAACTTACAATATAGGTTTTTAATTTAATTATTGTGCATCAAATTACCCTAATTTTTGATTAACCATATGCCCGTAAAAGTTATTTCAATAAATAATTTAATTAGTCGTTAAATTATACATTTGATCACAGGTATAACACCAAAAGATTCTTTTTATTTGCATTAACCTCTAAGTCCCTGAGATACCACATTAGACATAATGGTTTTTTAATTTGTCTGTAATTGACTGGTTAATACGGTATTTAAAAAGAAAAAGTGTTTTAAAGATTTAAAACTATGATTGTGTCCACATTATAAAACTGTTACTTTTAAATGAAGAGGGTTTTTATCTCTAAAATTCATTCCCACACACATAAAATCGGTTGCCCCAAACCGCGAACCTCCGGTTTAAGGGTAAGCTCTTTCGCTAATAATTCCTCTATGTATCTTACACGTAGGTACATGTATCTAACGTGTGTATTCTACACGTATGCTACATCATCTTGATACATAACGCACACACGGATCTCGGTTCACAAGACTAAAGGTGTCCGGGCTTACTCGCAAAATGGATGTGTACACATTGCGTTTAATTGTCATCAATTAATTATCATTAAGCGCCATTGCCGTATAAAACACGGTACGTAAACAATTGCGCGATGCTTTGAAACAATCTGTTGTATGTAGAAAGGAATTTGCGTGAATTTCTATGGGTACAAAAATGTTATTTGTATTCCAGAGTATTTTACAGTGTGTGGGTTTACTTTCGTGCTGTTTTATAAATTTTCTGTGTAAAAAAAATAATGTTTTGTTTAAAAATATTTTTTATATTCTTTTACTTCGGTAAATAAAAATCGTTGTAAAATGCACGTTAAATGTCGTTTGAATAGGGCAATCTTCTAAAGTTAGCCTAGTATATAGCCTTGCGCTATCCATTTCGTTAAATTAGTTCTGAGAAGCAATTTCAAACTATTATGTAGGTACATTCATAATATTTATACCACTTCCGTAGAAGAACATGGAAGCAGTTTTTCAAGTATTTAGTAGTAATAAAATATTACTTGTTCTAATTTTAACAGTATGTAATATTAAAAATAATAATGAGAAAATGTTGTCAAGGGCGACGTTGATGAGTCGTCCTGGGGACTCCGGAGATTGTTCCCGTTTGCCACGGCCCTGCATCAAATATTCTACAAGTTTATTCGTACTAAACGCTTTCACTGAAAATGAGACTATAAAGTTTCCGGGCGACGCAAAATGATTCTATTACGAATATGAAATGTTATTACCTCGGACGGATTATAAGCAGTAGCAGGTTCTCACAAATGAAATTGCTTCCCTCCTTTGGAATCCATTTTAAGGATGAATGATATAATTCTTACGAGTAAAGATTTTGTAGAGCTGTATGCGTTTATTGGAATCGCTTTCAACAATCGCGACAGCATCCCGAAATGATGTTGTTGAAATTGTCACAAAAAAAAATTAAATGACGGCGTCAGATAATTTGATTCAATCAGAAATATCTTAATTAACTGTTTTTGTAACAGATTATCAGATAATAAAATATAAGCGTCGATAAAAGCTCAATTCAAATTGAAAGGGCTCATTGGATTTTTAGAAAATTGGATTTTATGTGGAGGGGTGGCAATAACGCGCTTACTCGTATATTTTAAAATAAATTGCTTATTATAATACCAACGGCTTATCGCAATTTTAGCTATCGTAAACTGCTGTGAAGGCAATTTAACCAACATTGAATAGTTTGGGGATGTAGAGTAAGGCGGATATGGCGTTTCAGGTCTATTGTTACATTTGCTATAACGATATTGTAAACTAGTCATTATGATAACGGTATTATTATTAAACTTTCCTATTTCGATACCCAAAACAATTGTTCTACTTCTTGTGTCGCTACGTTACGGCTCAATATATGGGTTTGGGTATGTTTTTGATCAAAGAATTATATTGTAGAATAGACTAAGTTAGATTGGTTCGTTCTGCTTTTGTTCTAGCGAAAAGAATTTTATTAACATATTGGCAATAGTTATGTAAATACGAAGTCATCAATATCTTTTTTTCACCTCATGACAAAGTCTTATCAAGATAAAACATTCGACAATATCTGCGTGGAACTACGGTCTGAATTGGAAAATACTTTATTTGTTACAGTGTATTTTTATGTGTTGGCAGTGATCGTTCAATATTTTTATAGGCTGCGAATGCAAACGACCAGATGGAGTGAAAAACTATCCGAAAAAACATCATGAATTGTCAGAAACCGTGCCAGATTCACGGCTTCCTCGTCCTGGTTTTTCAACCGACGAAAAAAAACGGCGGAGGTTATCAATTCGATGCGTATATTTTTTTTTTTTATGTATGACCAAGCATAACTTTTTACATAGTGGTCTGATTGTGTCAATTCTTCTTCTATTGGAAAGGGTATACTCCCAAGGTGGTCCCATATCAATTTGGAAAACTAAAATCGAACCCTAAGGGTCGGAAAACAGGGGATGATTGATTGTTCACTCACTGATTGTAATGTATAAACACGCATAACTTTATACAGAGTAGTCCGATTTTGATCGTTCTTTTTGTGTTGGATAGGGTATACATTGCCAAATATTATTAGTACATTAAAGCCACAAAAAATATAAAATAAAAACTTTTCAACAACACAAGTTTTTCGGCGGTTTAATTTTTTGTTGAAAAGTTTTTTCGGTATTTTTCATCTCCCACTTTATCGAACTATGTGGTCATCACTATATCATTGGGTCATTGTGTTAGGTTGCCATCATTGGTCATCAAGTGATTATTACGGTAGGTCAGCGACAAAAGAGGATTACCATTTCTACTTTACACGTCTACTGAATTGACGAAAAATTATTATATAAATATTCCCTACTTATTTAAAATTCCATATTCATTAACAAGGACGCGGGACCAGTGCGGGATGGTCAGTGCGGGATGTCAGCAATACTGAAGGGGTCTGCTAGGACTGATGCCTACCAGGGTCACGAGATTTCTTCGAAAGAGATACCGCGGCCCTGGCATACGGGCAACTGAAGGAACACGGGTGGGTTTTAGTCAGTAAAAGTCTGACACGCCCTCCCGCTCCGCTCAGAGCGGGAGGCTTCATTTGATGATTTTCCACCCACAAAAAAAAAACCGTTATGAGAGCAATGGTGATGAAATAATTTACACAAAAAAGCGCCTATCAGGGTTCAAACCTACGACCTACTTCCTACTCGTAAGCGCAGTAATTGGCCACCACTTCTTTTATTTATTTGATATTGAGGTACTTACATTGTATTCCAGCATTTTATATTAAACATATACTGATATCTTTTTATTCTGTTCCGATACTAATTAAATGTTTAGGTTAAAAATTAAAATTTCAAATCCTTGAAAGTGCACATCGACTGTTATCGCTGACGTATTTTACTAATTACGAATGTTACCTTGAATTGACCAACTTTCTCGATCAACCTTACCTGAAAAACAAAGAAAACAAGCAATTAAAACCACAGGTACATTTAAATACAACATATTTATTGCAACAGTTATCCGATACAGGATGGGCAGATTTCCAAGCGGATTCGAACCTAAGACCGTTGGCATGACTTGAGAACAGATGTTATAACACATAGGCTTTAACGACCACAAGTATTTATGCCTACATATATTCTGGTGAAGCATAGGTCGAAATTGTGTGTCTGTGTACCAAGCTCTTAGTGCGATTTACCAAACACTTGCACTTTATTGTATACGATCATTCTTATGAAGAGGTAAATTTAAGGGTTCTATGAATATTTAATTTGAGAATTCCGTATGAGAAATAAACTAGCTTTAAAACGAAGCCAGAAAATTACACGAGATCCTATATATTAAAAAAAACACGAAAGAAAAGAAAGAAAATTTATTTGTCAAACATGCGTTTACATAAACTGACTAGTCAGGCATGTAAGGTATAAGATTAATATGTTGTGAGCGTCCATGTCCACGACTAATAAGAAAAGATAAAAAAAATATTTATTATATTAAACTAGCTTTTGTCAGCAGCTTCGCCCGCGTATTATACGTATAAAACTTCCTCTTAATTACTGTAACCGCATCAAAATCCGTTGCGTACTTTTAAAGATCTAAGCATTTTTATAGACAGAAAGAAGGAAGCGACTTTGTTTTATACTATGTTAGTGATAGTGATAAATCATCAAATCAAATGTTATATATGTCGTGGATTGATGGCGCCACGGTGCGACAGACAGCGCCATCTAGCGAGTAGTTTTGTAACTAATTTAAATTACAAAAATATCCAACCGGAAACGCAAGCGCGCCCTGCCGCTTGGACACGATCGTCGGTAGAGGGGATGCAGCGAGGACTAGCAGAAGGAAGGAGTGTGGCGATAGTCTAACTCCAACAGTCTTAGCAGACGCTCAGTACCAACGCACGTGTTTGTTTCGCATACAGCCTAGTTTTAAATAAAGTTATTCTGTTCAAATTATCTTTTGTTCGAGTACCCACAACAGTGCACACATCTACGTAAAACTATGTCAGATCGTGAAGAAGACTCAATACCTCTCATCTCTGCCACCCAGGCTGCGACATATAAATCATCATCTGCCTAGCTTTATCCCGACTATCTTGGGGTCAGCTGCCAGTCTAACCGAATGCAGCAGAATACTAATATTTTACATGGATCGACTGCCTATCTGCCGCCCACAACCCAGGTACTGGGTAATTTGATATACGAGAGGATGAATTGAAATATATTATTAAAATAAATAAAACATAACATAAACATATTAAACTAGTTCTATTTATAAGAAACATACCCGGATCATATCCTCGAATCACTTGAGCGGAACTTCTAAATATATTTCAAAGGCGAAACAGTTACAAGTCCCCACCTACTTAACCCATTAACTCCTTCTTAGGATGTTTTTAGTGGTCTCAGTTTACTAAATGCTCGCTATTTGATGTTTATTTTGTTTAGTGAGAGATTTCCTTTAGTGGTTCTAACTTGCATATGTTTTACAAGGAATGGGGGGAAATAAGATTGTTGAGATTGGGGTTTTTATTCATAGAAATAGATCGAATTGAACATATAATCAGACAAAGTCAAGTACAGTTATCACTAACCATATATAAGGTGTATCTATTCATGCACGAAATATTTTAAGAGGTGCCCCTGTAGGTGGTAAAGAAGCTACAGCAACGAAAAAATGTTTTTTTCCAAATGTCTTTTTTTCTAAATTTAATATTTATTATTTATTTGACGCACATGAGAAATACTAATAATATATTAGGACAACCAACACACTGCTATCTGATCCCAAACGAGGCAGAGCCTGTACTATGGTGACAACTGATAAATATACTTATATATTTATAAATACATACATATTATACTATAGACAAATTACACCCAGACACAGAACAAATGATTGTGCTCATCACACAAACATTTGTCCAGGGTGGGAATCGAACCCACGACCTCAGTCTTAGCAGTCAGGGTCACTAACCTCTAGACTAACAGGTCGGTCTGGTGGTCATACTGGCTCTTATTTTTTACGGCCCGAGACACCGCGGCCATGCTCGTGCCGTCCGGTCGCCGCCCTCGTAGCGTCAGGCGGGCCATTCATAGAATTTGGAGTAAAGGTTTTATGCAAAACGTCTCAAGTAGTTTTAAAATTATAATAATTACGAAAATTCAAAAACGCTTCGCTAAAATTATTATTTTTCTTCTATAGCTTCTTTACCACCTACAGGTGTACCTCTTAAAATATTTCGTGTATGAATAGATACACCTTATATATGGATAGATTTTTATTTGTACATTTATATTGCTCGCGCCATAAAATATGGGACATAGCATAATATTCCCACTGCCTGGGACAAAAGGCTCCTCCTCTCTGTGACAGAGAGTGGGTCATCGTGGGACGTCACATTTCTTCGAATTTTAGGTTCTAGGATATGCCGGTTTCCTCACGATGGTTTCCTTCAATAATTTGAGAACAGAGTGGTGATGATATTCTGTGGATGTAACGTCCAATCCTTCGAGCATTACAAGCGTCATTTAATACCGTCGCATCATCTATACTAATATTATAAAGCTGAAGAGTTTGTTTGATTAAACACGCTAATCTCAGGAACTACTAGTCCGAATTGAATTTTTTTTTTGTGTTGGGTAGCCTATTTATCGAGAAAGGCTATAGGTTATATAACATCACGCTACAATTAAGAGGAGCGGAGCAGTAATGAAAAATGTTGCAAAAATGGGGAAAATCGCACGGGTAGGCGATTCGACGCGACGGGAAAGGTCGGGAACACGAAATTTAACGCGGACGAAGTAGCAGGTAGAAGCTAGTGTAGTAATATTTAATGAATTAATGAAAGTAATCCTAATCACTCATGAACAACTTAATCATCAAGTTGCCTGGGTGTTGTCAGAGTTAAACAAAAATTTAAAAAACCTTGCCATTTATATTTATTTATTTGCTAACATGTTAAATACTCATTAATAGGCATGCATTCAAATTTCATGACAGTATTAAGACATGTACCCTGTAAGGGCATTGCAAATTTCACTTCACTATTAAATTGATTCTAATTATTAAAATTGAATACACAATACTAAACATTAGTCAATAATTTATATCATTTCATTATAAAATAAATAAATAAATATCTTTGGACAACCAACACATCGTTGTCTGATCCCAAACTAGGCAGAGCCTGTACTATGGTAACCAGACAACTGATACGTATCTTCTTTACATATTATAAAATAAAGTCACTTCGCTGTCTGTCTGTCCCTATGTATGCTTATATCTTTAAAACTACGCAACAGATTTTGATGCGGGTTTTTTTAATAGATAGAATGATTCAACAGGAAGGTTTATATGTATATAACATCCATAATATAGTAAAGAAACATTGATAATTTTAGAGGTTTCTAATGTGATGTCATAAATAAACACATTTTTTTGCGCTTACATTGCGAACGCTGGCTGAACCCTTCGAAATAGCTCAAAATAATGTACTACAGTATTGTACACCTTAAAAAGTTCTACAAAAAAGTCCGCGATGGTATATGTCTAACTCTTAGGGATAACCCATAATAACCATTTATATCCTTTACTTTTTACGAGAAATAATGGCTTATTTATGAATGCGATTTTAAGCAATACAGCATTAATCCTTATCCAATTAAGTATCTTAAATAAATTGTGCATTTCATGTAGATCAAAATTGCCCTTTACAGCATATCATTAAAATTAATATTTTAGAAGATATCAGAGATTATAATAAAATAGCCGCAGAGCGGCTAGCGGGCCGTTCCACGTCCGGCCATCTCGCTTGGTAGCGGTCGGGTATTGCAGGATTAGTAGGATTGTAATTCATATTACTTTGGCTTCATAGTAAATGCGAATATCATGTGTGTTCGAAGTACTCAAAATAAACCTAATTATTCCAAGTAAGAGACCGTGAAATATGGCTTAGATGTTTAGATTTTTGGATGGATTTGGATTTTTGGTTATCCTGGATACTTACCATATAGGATACTTTATCCCGGTAGTACGTTCCCGGGTGATATTTTCCGACAGCTATACGGGCGATGCCACTGGCCAAAGTACTATTCTTATAACTATGTTTAATTTGGTGTCTGGTAAATAATTGAGTGTCTGTAGATATAGGTAGAATAGGAGCGTTAAGAAAAACCAGGAAGACTTATATTCAATGCAATCCTGCCCTATGTCGCATTCTTCTTACTCTGAATACTATTAGTTTTATTTTAAGTACATCAAACACACATGATATGTAAGGATCGTAGCAGGTGGCGTTCCGTAGTTTCTGCCTACCCCCATGGGAAAAAGGCGTAATTTTATGTATGTTAAACATGGATTAATACATTCTTACCTCGTGAATACGTCCTCTTGCGATAATTTCCGACATCTACGCGGGCGAAGCCGCGGGCAAAAGCTAGTTATAGATAAATTACACCCAGACACGGAACAAATGACTGTGCTCATCACACAAACATTTGTCCTGGGTGGGAATCGAACCCACGACCTCAGTCTTAGCAGTCAGGGTCACTAACCACTAGACTAACAGGCCAAAATAAATCGTTTACATCCGGTCATACGTTTTAGTTATGAAAATAATACAGCATAGTCAATTATCATTTCACATTTACGTCAAGCATATAATTAAAAGGTCGATCGATTCACAATTTGTCAGTTTTAAATTCCTCAACGGTATAGTAGCCTTTCTTTATTAACAGAGATTTCAACTGTTTCGAGTAATTGCGTCATTTGGTAGGGATTTTAAGCTTTCCGGTAGCTTATTGTAAATGCGAGCTAGTCTTATGTATGGGCTCTTCCCGATAACTTTTAAGCTTGTGATGGGTAGTATTAATCTATTTTTGTTCCGTTGGTTATAGTTTTCATTTATTTCGATATTTATTTTGCTCCAATATTCATTTTAAACAGAACACGTATTTGAAAGAAAGAATACTGTTTATTTGGACACTGGTACTGTTTAATTGATCGTTTCATCATAATTTGCCTAGCCTTTTCCCAACTATATTGGAGTCGAGTTCTAGCTGCTATTACATAGCCACAAGTCCAACCCTTCTAACTCGTTACATTGTCTTTTAAAAATATCAGTCATTTGATTAAACATAAAACTGCCTATCACAAAACATAATCGCTAATCGCTTCCACCCTTACAAAGCCCGCTCCCTAAGGTCCAGTGCAGCGGTGCGTGAGGCCCCACAACCCACGGGCCGCATGTCTCTGGCAGCCCATGAAAACAAATCGTTCATAATAAAGCATTAGGTGTAGGACCTTGTACTGTCTTCAGTGGCTGTTCTCGATAATTGGACTCGATGCGAGGGTATGTCTACAGCTTTATCGTAACTGGAGTTGAGGATTTTTATCGTTATAACATAAATATATACATAAACTCACGCCTTTTTCATCCTTAGTTAGAAACTACGGAACGCCACCTACTACTTACATACTATTTTTGCCTCGTTTAGATTCATACATTTGGTCATGCGCCCACCCTATCGCATCGCATCGCTTGCCGTCGATATTATTTCGTTTTTCTTTCTTACTTTTCTTTATTTTTGCTCAGGTCCTAAGATTTCTAGCGTGATGTTAAATAATAGTCAAGCCTTTCTATGGGACTATAAGATACAAAAAGAATTTTTGAAATATGTTGAAGTTTAAAAGATTAGCGCGTTCAAACCTACAAAGAAGCTCTTCCGCTTCATTTTTAGTTACTGATAGTGATACAAGATTGTTTAGGGATGTTTAGGTGCATGTTTAAGATCAGCCTGCATGCATGTTTTCTGGTTTTAAATAATTTGTTACATCATTGTCATCGGTATAGTATGATAACCTTTTTAAAAAAAACCTTACTCAACCATAGTACATGGCAAGCCAAGTATAGTAGTCAGTCTAAGGCTTTTGACAAATCGAAGCGGAAAACCGCTGCGGAATTACGCTAGTGAAGCCTGCTCAGATAATTCCCTAGTCTAGCGTAGATCGATTGACTCACGAGCCTGTAACCTGTAATTTAGCCACAAACCTCCTTGCCAAAACTACACTATCAGTTCCTTCATCAGCAGCCTATAATGTTCCCACTGCTGGGACACAGGCCTCCTCTCGGTGAGAGGGAGTGGGCCGTAATCCACCACGGGGGCCCAGTGCGGGTTGGTAGATGTCACATGTCTTTGAATTTTTGGTTCTAAGACATGCTGGTTTCCTCACGATGTTTTCCTTTACCGTCTTGAGAGCAGTGGCGATGAAATAATTTACACAAAGTAAAGCGCCTGCTTGGGTTTGAACTCACGACCTACTACTCGTAAATCGCGGTGGTTACCACTGGGCCACCACTGCTCACTTCCTTGATGATCTAAAATTGTTGAATCACAAAGTCAGCAAAACAAATCTTTGCCCATTTATTTTGGTCTATTTCATCTTTGTCTCTGACATCTTGTGATTAATAATTTCCATCCATTGCCTACGCACTTACACACCACTTTGTAATTGTCGCTTATATCGTTAATTATCTGTATCGCTTTATTTCAATTATGTTCCGAGAGATTTACAACGAATATTATTCAGAATAACATTATGCTGTTGTTATTTTTAACTAAAGCTAAACGAATTGCTAGGTAGAAAACTAAATAATATTCCACTACAATTAAAACCTTTGGAAAAAGTAACATAATAATGATAAATAATTATGTTACTTTTAAATAAAATCAGCAAAATAACAGCCAGAAAAACAAAAATTAAATAAATTGTGTAAGCAAAATAAATTTTCTGCTATCACATCAGCAAAATTCCACAATCACTCATGAAATACGTCTTTCTAATTACAGAACACATTTCAGAAGTGCTGAAAATTACGTTTTTGCGAATCTGTATCATTAGTGTAACTCTTGAGTGAAATTGACTTAATATCTCAAGAAAATATCTCAGTAATCGCTTCATGTAATAATTCCAGTGGCCGCAACATCTTGACAAATTAGATTTTTAACGGGTATTGCTGGCTAAGACTAAATTACAGCTGACTTTGAGTCGAGTGCAGGCTTTTAAACGTGAATTAGAGGCTACGTCGCTCAAACCTTAATGGCGTATTGTGACTGAGTGAATGTCACGAAAATTATGTGGCCGTATCGAGATTTTTAACCGTAGCATGGCTCTGATGGCTAGAAGGATGAAGATTAATTTATGATAGAGTGTTTTAGCAAGGAGCTTTTACTTGAAATTTAATAAAATTACAAGTGTTTATTTCACGTAAAGTTCACACAATATTATTTATTGTAGAACTCCATAATCACAATGCCAATAACACGAGTGAGACTCACACATGGCCAAAGTTGGGGGAGAGCTATAACAACCACATACAAAATGGATGTTCCATCATACCTTTGCGTCCATATTAAATATTAAACCAAACCAAACCGAGTTAAAGCGATCATAACGATTGCGCTCACAAACTTTTTGTTTGTTTTTCAAAATCCGCTTAACAAAACATACGTTTTAATTTTACACGTATGCCTACAATTGTTAGGTTGGAGTCATGATATTATAACATTATGTTGCTACGCGCGGCGTAGCAACATAATCGTGCCAGCCCGCCATCTGCCGGAAGTTTTACAATGTTTATGAGTTCCATCGGGAAGCGTACATAAATTCTGACGATTGGACGTGTACAAACGATAACGATGCAACGGTTTGACCATATTAAGCTCCGTAATTGTTTACAAGTAGCTAAGTATAGCCTAAAATGATATTATCGTGAACGAAGCGTTTGTTTGACCAACAGTACATAAAGCGTTATTACGTACTTAGGTCTCACCACCAATCGTTTCGTTGTACACAGTTCAGTGATCCCCAATCTCTTTTTCTGACAAAAGACATAAACATCCGAATATATTTTGATAAATAAAAGGATTGTAAATCTTGTTAAACTCGCAAAGTTAAAGTTAGCCAATGATATACAACGTAACAAAGTTAGCGGACATCTACAAAACAGGAAAGAGTCCCAGAATCATTTTAAATTCAGTATTAATCCCCGAAGCCAGTCCCGAGCATCGTTTCTTCCATACTTTGTGGGATTTCCGAAAGAAAGCTGCTCCTACAAACTTCTATCCAAACTCCCGTGTAATCTTACTTATAAAAATAAACTTTTGCATTAACTGATTTCGAATCAGGGGCGAGGAAGTTTCGCAAGGTAGGCCAGCCTACAACCGCTTCCGTACAAGTTGTAGAGTCAATCAGCCAGAAAATAGAAACAAATAAATACACGCTTAGGTAGTTTTGACTTGATAAGCGTAAGTAGACTCGGGCTCAAATTTATGGAAGAGTTCGGCAGATAATGTAAAAGTTGGCAGATAAGACAGGCTTTACTAGGCTTCGGCGCGCGCTCAGAAAAGCTGAATATTACCGACTGAGCCCGACTACTTGGGACAGGTTATGTTATAGCAATATTTACGTTGCATATACACACGAGCACTTAGACAGTTTTGTGGCGCTACAAATTGAGCATTTTGTTTTCGTGGAACATTACTGCTTTGTTTATACGTATTTGTTCTCATTTCTAACTTCACCTCGTAATATACTTTCCGATTATTATATTTTCCGTGTACTCGAATTTAATTGGCCATCACTTCAAAAGAGAGTCTCTTTCTATTTACTACAGTGGCAGCCAATTGGCAAGATATCATATTTCGTATATTTAGGAATCCTTACAAGTTGTTTGATTCGAACGAGTTCCTAGTAATTGTTTATAGGAATACGGAAATGTTTATTGTGACAGAGTATTTTTGGATTGTATTTTAACTCATGAAGCGTCTTGCGCTTTACTTGTGTTAACAGAATGTACAGACACACTGTGAATGTGTGTGTAAGCACAGAAGCTCTCGGAACCGTCCGAGATAATGGCGGAGTCGGAAGTGTGTGTTTGCTTGTACGTATTATGCGGTAACGCTATTCGTATTCACGCACACATTCACAGAGTTTTTTACACTGAGTTATAACAAGTAAAGCGCGTGTCGCTTGGTGAGTTAAAAATACTGTATCCAAAATTATATAATTTGGATATGTTTGGTTATTTCTTATTTGTGTTGGTATATATAGATGTCAAATACGCTTTATCTCAGTAGATGTCTATTCATAGAGTTTAGACCCAATTATACATACTACATATAAATGAAGGAACATTATCCATGTGGTAGTTCCACATGGATAATGTTTCTTCATTTATATGTTTATATTCGAAATTTCAAGAGATAGGGCTCAAACCGACATGAATTTAGAATATTTGTAGCCATTATGAATTACATTATGTTGGATTATCATGTTTAATTGATTTCATTTATATTGTATATCCAATGTACTGTAAGTAAAACACAAGTGTGATGTTTCTTTTTTTACTGAGTTTATTTTGTGTAAAAATATTTAGGTACGATTTCAACCCCTTTCAAAGTCAGGCTGAAACCAATTCCATTGATTTGACAGAGCTTTTAAACCCTACATTTCGAAATATCATAATTATTAAGTAAATTACTTTTTATATATATTTACTGTACAAGTGCGATGATACCAATCGGATTTACCCCACAAAATACGTTATTATCATAATTCGAAAGTCACAGTTGCCGAAATTCGGTCAAAAAGCAAAAGTACGACGAAATCTTTGTTAACATTTAGCATTCTGAAGCGTTTGTCTTTGCCTCGCGTCTCCTAAAATAAAATACATCAAAGTTAATCGAAGTCGACTCTCAATTTGAGAGCAACATTCTAATGTCTTAAAATCCTCTGTGAAAGGCTCTCGGCCTTTTCATGCAGAAAGGTCTTGATTTTCGATTTTTTTTTTCATTCCCCTTTCTTTTCGGCGAGCGTCGGAGATACGTGTCGTACTTATACCGAAGCCGGGTGTAATTAAGGTGCAAAGATACCCGAAATCTACCGCGTAGAGGGGCTCAAGGACCCTCAATGGTCGGCTGTGTACTCAAAACCGACGAGTCTTACGTAGTCTGACGTCACTCCTCTATCCGTGCGTTCAAAGATTCAAACCGAACTTAATTGGGATAAAGTTGCGGTTTTTGTTGCCATTGCCTCGTTAATATTTCTCTTTGAGTTCTTTCTAGCGTGGATTTCGTCCGCCGTCTCCCTGCGTACCATATTCATCAAAATAAACATAAGTTTAACGATGTTAGATCGACGAGACGAGAGAAGTCAACTTATTACAACTTTGGCGCACTACGTATTATATCGCGCACCTAAACGAACTAGCAGATGAAACAGACAGAAACATCGAAGCCAATCTTATTACGGTTCCCTAACTTATATTCCACATTACATTAATTTCTCCGGAGACGTCTCGCAAACTAAGCAATAGCAGCTGCCTGCCCGGTCGCATGTTTATTGAGAAATTGCCTAATCTCGAAGAGCTACAAAACAAAACCACATCGGAAATGTTGAACTAAAGTATTTCTTCTCTCTAAGGATGCTAGTGGTGGTACCCTTGTCTGCGCTAACCGATCACACCCTTAAGGCTCCCGAATTACTGTCCGGGCTGATTACCGCGTAGGCCCCCGCGCGCCCCGTGCCCCGCGTGCCCCGGTGTGTCCCGCGCGGCCCACCGCCCCGGGCCCTACGTCAACTATTATTTGTGTTCCCTTATAATTTGTGCGCTGGAAAAGTTCCACAAACACCAGTCATTTTATTAAATATAAGAAAACTTCCTCGGAACTTTTGTAGTGCGCTCCGGGATCGCTTGTTATTCTATTAGTTATCCAGTTAAACCAGATGAGATCGGACAATCGTAACTGCCCGATTATGTCTTCGTTTAATTTACGAGATACATTCAATATTACACGATGCTGTACCATAAATCTCATTTGAATAACTCGTAAACCTGTTTAATGAATTGTTACTGAGTTTAATAAGTAATAAATCTATATATTAATACGTGAAGTGAAAACTTTGGATCCCTTTTTACGAAAATTGGGTGGACGGAGGAGTATGAAATTTCGCACACTTATAGTTTATACACAGAAGAAGTGACGAATGCTAATATTTTTTTTAAATTATGCGTTAAAATACATTATTTTCAATAAATAACACGTTACACACACTACTGTTCATTACCGTGTATCTAATACGCACATGCATAGATATTCTTTTGTTTATGGTCCAAATCTGTCTTTATTATTTTGTGCAGTGTTACCAACACCCAGAAATATTTACCCCTAAAGCTTAAGTTAAAAACCCCTAAAATTGCCACCATTACTAAAAAAATCCGCTAAAAAATTACAATGAAAATAGCCAACGAAGGTTCAGTAATCATAGACCGGCACACAGTAGTAATATTTGTATAAATTTATTACGCCACATTTTTTAATCATTCACTCTGTATTCTAAGTATCGAGGAACCGTACTAGAAGTCGCTAATACTTTTATTGTAATCAAAAACACAATAAGAAATGTAAGATGGCAAAAAATCCCTAAGAATACCCCTAAAAATGGAACGCCCCTAAAAAATGTCAATCCTCTTATTTACCCCCTAAATTTGGGAAAACCCTTAAGTTGGTAAGCCTGATTTTGTGTCTATAGTGTTACTGAATGTCAAGTATAACCATAGGTAATAAATTAATTTTATAGATATATAACCTATTTCATTTTTAAAATCTATGATCATTTCAAGAATATTTGTCTTTAATATTATTTGTATTAGCGACGATAGGAATTTAGTTTAGATTTTTATGAAATATTTTTTGTGGTATTATGGGGAGTGTCAAGTATGGCATTAATAACTTTCCCATACAAAACTTAGTGTCGTGTGCAATCTGTAGAGGTTGTATGCCTCACCATTGTACAGGCTGGTTATAATTATGACATTTGGAACCGTCATAATTAATTAAAATTAATAGGAAAAATTCTATAAAAACAGAACAAATGTCTGTGATAATTCATTCCATATTGTTCCATATCCAGCAGTTAAGAAGTATTAAGAAAATAAAAAAGAGAGTCCTGAAGAAATATTCTTTACTCATTACACCTACGTCCTGGTAGTACAGCGTCAACAATTTGTCTATAGTGTTACTGAATGTCAAATATTACCATATTATTTTTTTATATTTATTATTATCTATATTTTTTCATTTAATAATGTATTTCTATTCAAATGAAGTACGGTCGAATTTCGACCAATGGGCGATCACTAGTATTTATAAATGTGTGTGTGAGCGTTCCACGGAGCAAATAATTTTCAATTTATTGCCTTCTCTGCTTATTCTCATTAGAGTAAAAGATGAGAAAAATCGTTTTAACAGAAAACTTCAACGAATATTTTCTATCGTAAATATCCATCAGAAGCCATAAAGGTACACACAAAAAGGCAAGAGATTTTTAATGCTCTTATATTCTTGATTTTCCTTGAAAATGAAAAAAATGTGTTCATTGGTGCGAACCGAAATCATCGTCCCAGATACGTCTTTCAACAACAAAAGCCACCCGTGTGCGTGTTTAACATACTTTCTTTAAACAGAACGCAATATTTACTGGCTTTCATGTATCGTCTTAAGGGGATAAATAATGGAGTTGCAAATGTGTGTTTGGCATACGAGGGTAGAAGAACAACGCTTCTGTGGAAGGAATATGATAATTTGACGTAAAATGGGTAGAAAAAAATACATTAGGAAAATGCATGAGGTGGTGTTATTATGGCGTTAAAATTAAATCATCGCGTGGTTCAGTTTTCCGATTCGGAATTCTAAAACTATGTGTAAATAAGTTGAAAAGTGCACTCGTCAACTTGGTAGAACATCAATTCTCCGTCGACTTGTGAATCGGAAAAGTTACCTCTAATTTTGCTACGGTAGCAACATTTTTGGTTGGCTTTTATCAATTAGTCACTGTAGATAGGTTTTTACAAATACTTTTACACGTCAATCACATTTTTAAAACTAGATGAGGTCGGCATTTCTTATTTGACTACTCTAAGAAGAAAGACCGAAACAAACCCAGAGGTCACAGTCTCTTTTAAAGTTCAGACATAATCTTAGTCACATCATGTGAGGACCGTGTAGATTGGTGTCTTAAATAGTCTTATGAGGAAATAACTACACATATTGAAGGAACCTATCCAGTCAGTGCACGCATTTGTTACCAATCGAGCAGCTCAACTCATAACTTAAGAAGCTCAACGATTCGACGAACGATACCAAAGTAAGGACATTTAGGTAGAAAGGAAAGGCTGATTCCGTATTTAAGTTGTTCAGTTCAGTATACTGGCTCACGACCACACCAAGCTTCTCGTGCAGGGCCACTTCACTTTCAACATTTTCCCGCCATTCTTATTATTCATTACTGACAACACTGTGTGAGTGACACAATGTTTACATACCAGGTCACTCAGAAAGTATTGCGAAAAAAAGAGTTTTTGTATAAGAGACTGGCCAGTTATAAATTATTATAAAAATAATGATTATTTATAAGTAAAAATGGGTACGTTCCAATTACAAAACTTCCCTCCACATTTTTTACGAGCTAATTAAATTATCGTGTCTCATTGGAAAATGGATTTGCGCCGGGAACATTTTCACGCTATGAATTTTTTACGATTTCAAGTGTCGCCTGAAACCGGACGAATCATACGATAGACTTCAAATTGCATTCATGGATAAGGCCCTTCCAAGGCAACTGTATATCGTTGGTATGACGAATTCAAACGTAATCTACCAACGGGGGGTGATGAAGAAAGAAGTGGTCGGCTTGCTGTTACGGAGGAAAACGTGCTAGCAGTGAAAAAATTTAATCCAAGACAATAGGCGAATTATGTATCAGGAGATTCAACACATACTTCAGATTGGATCGGGAAGCCTTCACGAGATTCTACACGTGCATTTTTTTGTGAGGAGGAAAGTTTCACGCTGGGTGCCGCACGATCTCACCGATTCTCAGAAGCAGGCCCGGGTGGAATGGTGCCGTGATATGATAAACAAATTTGAAGCAGGCTCGTCTCGGCGTGTTTATGACATTATTACAGGTGATGAGCCCTGGATTTATCAATACGATCCAGAAACAAAGCGCCAGTCGACGGTTTGGGTGTTTCAAATCGAATCAACGTCTACCAAAGTGAAGCGATCTAGAAGCGGGGGAAGATTTTGATCACGAGCTTTTTCAATTTGACTGGCTACTTGGTATCAATCCCTTTACGGAACCAAAGAAGCATCAACGCCAAATGGTATACTACCAAATGCTTGGCAGCAGTTTTCTCTGTTGCGAGCAACAAGTGACCAAACACAGGGCTCCGCGCAGGGCTAATGCGACAACGCGCCCACGCATACCGCGCTCAAAACGAAGGACTTCTTGGACAGCACGCCGGTCAAACTTCTGGGTCACCCTCCTTACAGCCCTGACCTAGCACCGTGTGACTTCTTTTTATTCCCAAAAATTAAAAATCAGCTCAAAGGGATACAATTTTCGTCGCCGGAAGATGCGCTGTCAGCATTCGAGCAGGCTGTAAACGATGTGTCTGCGGCGGACTGGAAAGTGTTTCGAAAACTGGTTCAGACGCATGAAACTTTGCATAGAGGCTGAGTATTTTGAAAAGATTTCATAAAAAAATATTTACCTGTAGAAAACTTTTTCTATTTTCGCAAAACTTTCTGAGTGTCCCACGTATTTATGGTTTACTTATTGTCGCCCCGTGATCGAAATTCGATTTGTATCGATTCGATATATCGATTTACGTATGAATGAACACTTTACGTATGAGATGGGAAAGACTGAAAGGTTTACGGAAAAATAATAACTACCGCACGGGTCCATCGATCAGGTTAAGCTACGGTTGCCATGACTCGTCCGAAGATGGGTGATCAACTTTACATACCAACAACCCTGCGTGCCTCGGATAGCACGTTAAGCCACGTCGAAGTTCTGACAACTAGTTCTACCAAGGGGTATCGTATCCAGTAACTGGGTTGTGGAGGTCAGAAGGCAGTCGCTCCATATAAAATACTGGCTAGACTGGAAGCTGACCCTAACAAAGTTGAGAAAAGGCTACGCAAATGATGACCGTATATTTTACTTAACATACCTTCTTAATGAACATACATACGTTCAAATTAAACTCACGTTAAAGATATTACGGGAACACCTTTTTTCTTGTAAAATAACTATCTTGGTCGTTATCGTCGACGTTTGAGGAGCGTTTACATTGTTCCAGTTGGATTGCTTGCGTTTTTACTTGCCACATATTGGTTGATACTCAGGAAGAATTTTAAACCAGTGCGGAAACTGTAACCATGAATTCAACATAAGATGCTAGACCGCCAAGGAAAAAAATGTTCGTCAGTTATCAAAATAATCATTAGTTTCATAGAAAAGTGCAATATCCACTTAAGCTGTCTAAATGTATGGAAGAGCTCTTCTTTGTATAATAGCCGAAAAATTTCATTAAATGCAGAATTTCATGGTTACAGTTGGGCACTGGTTAAAATTTTATTATGTCGAGATTTTTATTTGTGTTTTAGAAACATGAATATTGTAGTTATTTTATAAAAATTGAGTCGTAACTAATAAACATGTCAATAGCGGAATTAAATACTGAATGTACAAGTACTAGCTCAGTGACTTAAATTTAAATATGTTGGAATGATCATGTTAATTTTTTATCAGTTATTTATCATAGTCGTTTTCGATTAAAAATCAATACCAGTGTTAAAAATATTACAATGAGTATTTCTTAATTACTTCAACCATCACTGAAATGTAGCACTCAGTGTATGTAGCAAGGCTCGTAGAAAACGTTTTATAGAAAATAAAACCAACATTTTAAATCAAATCGACCGTCGAAGTTCCAATTTAACGAACGATGTCATCTACCTTGATATAAATTGAGTACACTGACCCACTAAACTGTTTAGTGCATATTGAACGGAGCTACCAAGACGTAGGGCGGAGCATGTCCGACGCATCGGAAGATGGATCGCGCTGGTAATCAGTTAATGCATTATGCGGTTAACTACAACCAAGATGGAAGCGTACAAATATTAGTACGAATTAACCAGAGACACCTCTTGTGTTGGCGAGTGTACTTAGCTGAAGATGAACAAATATTTTAAGAAATTAAGTCCGAACATTTTGCACGTTAACTGAGCTTGTTAGATTAAGTGCAACACTCCGCCATGTTGCAAGATGGATTCGCAAATGATGATTGATAGGATAATGATTGATAATATGTCATTAACATTGCAATAACGAGATGATTGATTAAGATCAAATTACGGCGATAACGACGTAACAATTAACGCATATCAATAACCAGACATTAATATAATTTACACGAATTTAAAGAAATGGAAGACGTTACATAATATATGGCCAGTTTTAATAATTGATGAACAAACAATACATGAATATTTAAAGTCCTTGCCAGTACTGTGTATGTGACACCAACAACGTACAAGAACCGAAAGTAAGGTGCACATTTAAAAGATAGATGGCGTCATTCGGATAATTCTGTTATCAGTTGCGAGAGGGCGCCCCTGCGCTCGTATACTTAGACGGCCGTTTCCTGCGACGTTAAGTCCTTATAAAGGTAACTGTTCCACTGAAAAACTCCTATTTCAGTGACAAAGCACGCTCTTAACCATCCAAGTGAAAATTCTAAGAGATTTTGTGTTTACTCGACGAGATACTATCCCTATTGTTGCGAGCGAATAAAGTTTACTTGATTTTTACCTATGGTTTCCCCATTATGTCGCTAGAAGTGGAATGAGCAGCAAAACAAATAAGTACGATTATATCATGTCGCACATTCAGCAGATTACGAAGTGTAGCTATCTCTGGAAGCAGAAATATCGTATAAGCATAGAAATAGAATTACTTTCTCACAAACTTTAGATTTATTGGCCATTGCGTAAGTTCGCTCGACAGCGTTTAGTTGTTCTTAATACTAAATCATATCTCTATGATAACAGATTGCTGATGGCTGAAAATAAGGTGAGCGACCGATATATCGGATAATAATAATATAATTTATAATTGATGATCTTTGCGTAAGTATCGGTTCAATATTGTCGAGTTAAAAATATGTCAGACCATTATGATGAATAGGCACAATGCGAATTAAGATTGGGCTCACATTTCGACTGAAAATGACACATTCGTTAGCAACAGTGGGGTTCGTTTTATCGGTTCAATTCTCCCATTCAGCGTGGCATGCAAAAAGTAATTTGAAGTAGTGTGACGCATGAGCGCTCACTTATCTATTTTTGAAGGAACGTAGTCCGCGATCCGTTAAATAGACTTAAAGTGAGTAGAGCCGACTTCCGCGCATGTGTGCCGCCGGCACGCACCGCCTCACTCGTCTTGTCGCCTTGTGAGAACATTACGAGAATTATTCTCAACACTGAGACTTATTGCTGCCTAACAAATGAGAGTTCAAAATGTTGCCCTTAAAACAATTTTATTTTCATATTCTGTTTCTTGAACACGAAATCGTTCATGTACATAAGTTTTTCTCTCTATTAAATCTCTAGTGTCTCCATGTCAGTTTTGTCAAAGCAAATTACTATCAACCAACTAATGAGATTGCAATAACAACAAACAGCAACCGTCCATGACACATCCACACTATTACGGTTAGTTACAATAATTAAAAGCGCAAATCTGATTTAAAGTAATCCCGCGTGGCTCGGGATTAAACATTAGCGGCTTGTGCGATAAACACACTGTTATTTCTGAACACAACCATTTCATTATTACCATAACAAGGTACAATCGCAGGTAAAAGCGTCGTATGACCTACCCATGGAGTATCGGAGGGCAAGGCAGAGTTGCGCCAGTGGCTAGTAACAATGACGACGCAGATAAAGAGGGTCGATAACGTGAAATAGCAACGTGAAAACGTGGCGAGAAAATAGCATTATTAACCTCTTGGGCATAATACGCGCGCCACTGCGCCAGATATGGTAATGATTATGTAAATCCTCCACTCACAGGTACATCTCAGGAACGTTATATACTTATTAAAACCAAGATTGCCACACCGAGGATCCCATCTGACAAAAACTTTGGGGCAACCCTCACTTCGCAAGTGTTTACAGGCGCTCAATTTTTACGACGTTAGTAATTCGAAATCTCGGGTTCCCTGAAATCGGACCATCGGCGTTGCAGTCTTACTTGGCGACTCTCTTTTCAATTTTCTTAGTTTCTCGCTCGAAGCAAGCAAGCATTGTATGGTAGATTCTTATCTCTCTCAAAAGCTATTTAGCTAAATGGAATTTACAAAGCCCGCACTGCAGTTCGACGAAGTACATTGTAATATTTAAAATCTTGAAATTTGAGTCTAAATCCAGGCATTGTATTACGTGTCTAAGATTTTTCAAGATTCATTTTACTGTGTTCCGGTTGCGGTTTCTTTAAATTATGCACTTTGCCAGATTGAAATGGTGGGTCCTTTCTGAAATGTTCCAGACTTATATAAAGGAGAGTTAAGTATTATTTTAAGCGTCTTACTTAGAGTTTTGTTTCAGTAGTCGATGAACATTGCTTAACAATTACACAGCAGCGTTGTTGGAAATGTTTAACTTTAAGTACCTAATTGAGCTCCGTTAATCAAGAGAACGAAGTTTTCACAAGTGCTTAAATTATTTACCTCAAACATAAAACATCGACATTCAAAGCGTTTCTGAAATATTTTCGCTTACACAGACGTCGGGCAGAACACAAAGTGAATTGTACGAATAGAAAATATTGAAAGCGAGCTGAGAGCATCAAAAATACTGACGCTGAATCTTGTTAATGAACTTAATGAGTGGAGGAGCCGGGAGTTGTATAGCGAAGGAACTTCACGAAAGCATCTTGCAAGTTTCAATTCTGAATGCTGTTACAACAGTGGGGAGACTCGAACAAGTAGGGAACAAAATGAAATGCATCATAAAATAAACGCGACGTAATTTCTGTCTCATATTTCAACATCTTCGGTTGTGCATGGATTGTTCATACGGTTTATTTTTATTTTACCTACCTTGTGGGTCGTGCTGTTCTGTTGTTCTGTTTGTTGCTGAAAATAGATTTGTGGAGTATAATAAAATATCGCATTTGTGACATAACGCTTAACCACTGGCAAATTTTTGACATTATTATATTACAACAGGATAGCAAGAGTGAAGTATGTTCTGGCATAATTTTATTTACTTTTCCACAAACACACCTATGTAACGTGTTACATAGGTGTGTTTGTGGAAAAGTACATAGCGTGGAGGAGGGTTGAACACGGCACAGGCAGGAAACGAGATACACTTTCCCCTTTCGCGTTGGCCAAGAGATCATCTATTTCTTTACATGAATGCTGTTCCTGAATTCGACTGTAATTCTAAAATCTCGCAAAATAAATTGCTACGTGCACCACAATCCACCCCAACTCTAAATAAAATGAATTTCAAAAGAAATATGCTGATGTAATTAATTTAAAAGCTACAGAGAAGAAAAAATGAAAATGTTTTCATCGTATCAAAACTTCACTATTTTAAGCCGAGATACTTGCGCATAAAGTCTTTTTATTTTATAATAACGTCAAAGTTTAGTTCGAAGTTCACTAATTTAACATCGAACTGGGAGCTCCTAAAATAACAGATTACAGCAGGCATAATCATGAAGTTTTTATTGTACGACGTAACTCGTACGTAGTTATGCAAATGTGTGGAGCCTCGTTTTTGCTAGGATTAAGGTTTTGGGTCTATTGTAATGGGAAGATTTGTGTCAAATGCGGCAAATCCAACGACCCGAACAATTACACGAGTACAAATGATAATTTGAAAGTTAATTCAGAAATAAATTAAAATATCATACCTATTGTGTTTCCACACAATTTACATTCCCCAACGATAATAAATTTTGACAAAAACCACTTACAGCGCATAGACTGTCGGAAATATAATCAATCTTGTTTGCAAAAAAGACACGTTGAATGAAAAAGGCATTGATAAAAAGGAGACAGCAAAATTGACACTAGATGTAATAAAAAGATTGGAAAATAATTTCGACAAAAAGCAAGTCTCCAAAATTCACGTCAGACACTCAGTAAAATGAAATACGTAGCCGGCACCGGCCTTCGGCAAATGGTTTAATATCGAAATGTGATCACTTAGCGCAATCTCTTACAAAAGAAAAAAAAACACAGGAAAAGCCCCGAATGTACTTAACTTTTACCAGAAACCGAAATATGTTTCAATTTTTATTAAAACTGGCAAAAAGCAAAATTGGATTGATAGCTTTTCAATCCAATCCTTTATTTGGTTGATGTGCAAAAATGCGTTTTTGTTTGTTTGATTTTTGAAGAATGTTGTTTTCGCATTCCGTACGGTTGAGCAGCGTTTAAATTAGAAAAGGCCAAAGTTGTGGAGCACAAAGTTGTGGCTGGAGCACGACCCCACTTCGCCACTTACTCAAATGAAATGCGTGCTTACCGGGCCTTTTGCTAGAACCCTTGATGTATACGCTCTTCTACGAAAACAGCCATTGGTTATGAACAAAATTAAATCAATTCTGCCGCCCTGTTTCCTAACGTAATTACAACTTTTAGGATTTGATTTATCACTAAACATAATATGTACCTACAAGCTTCCGAATGGTATTAACTTTCACAATGCTGAGATTTACGAGTTTTTCTATATTATTGCTATAACACTGACTTAAGAATCTCACAGAAACATACTGATTTTTAATTTTGTGGGTTATGGGAAACCGAAAAGGAATTATTTTACTTTACATTTCGTAATGGAAAACGTTTTCGTACCTACGAAAAACAGTATAAACAAAACGTGAAACGCATTCACAATTCACTTTTGAAACCAACTCTAAATCGCACTTACTTGCTGTAACTTTTCCGGAAAATACTATTGGCCCAGTTAAAAGCGATCTATCACGCCATTTTATTGATAACACAATAATCCACCAGACATCAAAGCCTTTAGTCCTTATATTGATTTCAATGTTATTTTAGGCCCCAACAAAAATGTTTCCGTGTATCTCAATAAAAAAGTATGAATAATAAAAAATACATTTGTTTATATGGGGGAAATGAAATTCGTAATATTACATTTTAATAATTCGAAATGTTGCACGGCCATTGAATTCTTCATGGCTGCAAAAGCACCCAAGAGGAAAATATTTACGCTTTTTCGAAATGCAGAAATCAAGTAACAAGGAATCGGTTTTAGCGAAGAGAAGCGTTAGGAACCGGGCTGTTGAATAAAACGAGGAGCTGCGCTATAACGCTTACCTTCCCCAAGTATGACCTGGGAATTGAAGCTGCACTGAGTTTATTGAAATGGTCAGTAATTAGTGTGTTTATTTACTTAGAAGATCTTCGATTTTTTTTTTGTGAGTGGGAAACCATCAAGTGACCTCTTCCGCTCTTGCGTGGAGCGGAAGGGCGTGTCAGACTTTTACTGACTAAAACCCACCCGTGTTCCTTCAGTTGCCCATGTGCCAGGGTCACGGTATCTCTTTTGAACAAATCTCGCGACCCTAATTATTTTAGTAGTTGATTTCAATAAATAATTCAAATTATCGTTAAACTGTTACCTACGTTTAATTGTATGATGTCTGGCAAATGGGAAAAGACAGCGCTGACTTAGTAACGAACGCTATTCTGAAATATAATTATATCCTACAAAAAAAAAAACACATTCTGTTAAATACAGACGTTACCAGTTTCCTTCATGTTTCTATCCCAAAATACACCATACCAATAACATAAGTAAAGCGAAACCACAAAGCCATAATCCTACACAATATTTCTCTATCTAAAAGAGGATAGGCGTTGCCCAGTGCAGTCCCAGACCTAATCACGGCGGGGTCCCGCGTGCTATTTGCCTGCCCACTCCTTCGATCGCTCACTATAACGATACACTCACTATAATGATTACCTCACGTTTTATTATCATTTATTTTGTATTAGATTGTCTAGCAAAGTTGCGTTCCATCACGCAGCGTTTGCAGCGCTTTACGGTTAGAATTTAAGCGAATATGGCGGCTTAATTTGTAATCCATATGAAGCCATGTTCTAATTGACATGATGATAATAATGTGTACGCAATTTACCATAATTTACATCAATATTCAAGTTAGTGTGAAAGGCTTATGGCTTGAATTTTAACGAAGGTTCTGTAACAGTTTTTCTTCTGTTTTTTATTGATCATGACTAATTTAATCTCGTAAACAAATATTTTCACACATTTATTTATTAAAAAATTATTAAAAAATAACAGTCTTAAAATGATAGTATGTACTTTATAAAAAGAAAAGAATCATAGGGCATCAGAAAATTTGCTCGTATAATTTTCAGCGGGAAATTAGCCCAAATTGCTGGCAGCATTACAATGTTGTATAGGGATGCTGATTATTTGGCCAAAAATAAATAGTTAGAGTTGGTTTCCATGAAGTTCTAAAATGATTATTTTTGTTATTTCAAGATCACTTTTTACATTTCTCCTTCAGCGGATCCTACCAGTCTCTATATAGGTGAAAAGCTAGATATATTTAGTAAACGAATTATTTCACTGGGAATTTCACTGGGCGCGTACGTCAACAGTTTAAGCCTTGGATCAGATACGAAACTCTTTCGAGTTCTTTTCCTCATTGTATTTACTGAGAGGCAGTGTAGTCCAACTTAATCCAGTTTAATCGATAAATAAACACTTAATAATGTAATTAAAAGAATATAGCAGAGTATCTTTATTGGAAGTGCGAATTAAATGCGGATTTAATTGTGTTTTTGTTTATTTAGGTGTATGGAGGCATAAAGTGTGCCGTGCAGTGCCGGATGAAAAGACTACATCCCAATTCTTCCGGTGGGTGTCGTAAAAGGCGACTAAGGGACTTACTAACGAATGGGCAGCAATGTTCTCTATGCATTTTATCACCATACTGAGATCGCCAACCCGCCTGGCAGGCGGGTTGGCGATCGAGCATGGCGATTATGGGAAGACCCCCTTTGGGAGAGGCTTATGTCCAGCAGTGAACGTTTTCAGCTGTAATGATGATGATCAAGATATCAACAGTTACCTAAATAAAGCCCAAATACATTCCTAGTCAATACTGTAGTTCTTCAAGGATATTAATCACTTAACAAAATACCTAAATAGAATATTTATTTCATAAATCAATCCAGAAAATAAATCGTTTCAATTCAATTCCAGCCCGATATCTACGTTCTTGCTTCAATCGAAATTCCTCTTTCATTCCAGATTAACCGAGAAACATGTACGCGTATAACTGTATAAGTGAACACAATAATATAATTTTTATCCTGAGTCGGATCTGCGGTGGGGAAGCTAATATCCTTATTTATTTCCGTTGGGTGTTCGTCCGCTAATTGCGACTTGCTACCCAGTGATTTTCCACGATCTCGCTTCTTATTGTAATTACTTGCGATATTTATGCGCAACTCTCAGTATTAATAGTAGATTCTCTATTTGAAATTCTTCTTACTCACTTAGGTATTAAATATAATCATTTCGTATCGCATTGTATAATGTGTTATTATACATACGGCGTCGTCCTTTTGCATTGCCGTCGTTATGTATAATGCCTAAGGTAAATAATATAAGTTTGTACAAATGAATAAAGGAAATAATAATATTCCACAACTATCACACAACGCCATCTAGTCCCAAGCTAAGCAGAGCTTGTGTTATGGGTACTAGACAACTGATAAACATACTTATATATTTCTAAATACATACATATTATAGATAAATTACATGGACGACGCTTGTGATCGAATCCGTTTCGTAAAGCGTCATATGTAACCATGATTAGGTGGCGAGCCTCCTTGCCGGATTGCCGCCATGGGATATAGAGGCAAAAGGCCACGCACAGATGTGGGAGTGAAGTGAGGAGGCAAAACGCCGGGGCGAAACTCCGCTGCTGCAAGAAATCACGCTTCTGCTCCAGCGGGATGTCATGGCGACATGGCGGGTACGAATGTCGCAACCCAGCGCTGGGCACGCCACTACTGCGACGGTAAGTCCCCTCTTTGAGGAGTGGCTAGAGAGGTGCCACGGCGTCCTCACCTTTCGCCTTATGCAGGTCCTCATCGGCCATAGCTGCTTTGGGAGGTTCCGGTTCAGGATAAGGCGAGAGGGAATGCCCGGGTATTTCCATTGCGTGGATTGCCTGGAGGACACGGTGGAGTATACGGTGGAGGTGTGCCCTGCCTGAGTGAAGCACAGCCGTGTCTTCGTGGAGGCGATCGGCGGCCACGGTACGGAGCGAGAGGGCATGGGAAGCCGTCACCTCCTTCTGCGAAACAGTAATGCTCGCGAAGGAGGAGGCGGAGTGCGTCCCCTAGCTGCCGCAGAAAGAGACGGCCACTCCCAAGAGACTCCCGGCCACTGTAAGCGCGGGCTTGCGGGCAGCGAGCAATGGGTAACTCGCTGCCCGGTAAGGACCAGGCCCGTGTCGACTGCGCGTATGCTCCACGCGCGCCTCAAAGAGACGTCAGCAAACTGAAGGGGTCCACTAGGATCAATGCTGGTCGCGAGATTTATTCGAAAGAGTTACCGTAGTCCTGGCACAGGCAATTGAAGGAACACGGGTGGGTTTTAGTCAGTAAAAGTCTGACACGCCCTTCCGCTCCACCCAGAGCGGGAGACATCATTTTATGATTTCCCACCAACAAAACAAAGGGTAACCATGATTATTAACAAGTCCGCCAGTCACATCTGTGCGCTAAAATAAATGAAAATTTGTCATAACCTAGCGATTACGTGTGTGCAGTCAACAAATTAGAATTAGTTCGTAAGAAATCTAACTGTGAAATTGCTTGCTATTCGAGACGAATGCTATTTAATGTATAATTTTGCTGCCATATGTATAATTATTACATGTATATTATTAATTATATTAACCAGTCAATTACCGTAATTACAGACACAATTAAAAAACGATTGTGTCTAGACCAAATGTGGTATCTCAGGGACTTAGAGTATAACGAAGTCAAAAAGTAATTAGTGCCTACGAGGTTTGGGATAAGTCTGTTGCCGAAAAATTTAGTTTTAGAATATTTGTCTGTTTGTTTAGATGTATATTTCATATTGGCACGAAAACGGCTGAACGAACGGCACACAGATAGGCTACACTTGAATTGAACACATAGGGTACTTTTAATCCCGGTAGTACGTTCCCGTGTACTACACTATACTCCGACATTTACTCAGCCGAAGCCCCGGGGAAAAGCTAGTCACAAATAAAACAATCTCATTTTAACACTTAAAGCTCTTAATTAAAGCTGTTGAAATACATTTGCAGCCATTTATATTAACAATATCATTCAAACCGTGCATTTCAATAGTAAATGCATCAGAAATACTAAGTTAAATAACAATTTAGAGTTGATAGCAAAAGCTTCATTATCCAGGACACTTCTGGCTTGTCATGCAGTTAATAAACGCTTTAAATACATTTCGATAGAATTTCATTCACAAATTCAGTGTTGGGTTGTAGCATTCGACGCGGCGAGAGATTCGCTATAATGGCGACTACTGAAATACAAATAGAACTGATTGGCTCTCCTCACTACGTCCGCACTTTCATACCTGTCTTTTGCTGCCCATATTCCCCCAACATATTCGCTTTAAACACTTGATTGGGTGCAACGGGAGGAGTTGGTCAACAGTTTGTCATTATTTTATTTTATACTGTGGTTTCATCTTGAATTTCGAATTGAATATGGATTTTCGTGACATTAATTTATTTGCAGGTCAACTTAATGTGTTTGCGAACCATTTCAATTTGTTTATTAAATACGATTAATTACTTTTAAGTCATACGTTGTAAGTCAATACGTTTATTGTTGAAAATGTCACACTTGAAGTGGAGCTTACTTCACCGATTACATTCACTTACGCCTCCACATTTATAAACCACAGGCATTACACTTGTTCACAAATTCCACAGTTTATCCAATTCCGCTTTACAACAAACTCTAAGATAGTCTATGGAATCGAAACAATAACATAGCCAGGCGACGTTTGTTGTCTTTCACGCACAAATCTCCGTCTCCGTCAAGTCTGGGCACGTTTACGCATTGCAAACACGTATGAGTGCATAGGGCGTAACACTAGCGCTACTCTGAATGCGGTATTCAAATTCTAAGCAACGTGGGTAAGCTGCCGTTGTGAATTGTTAAGATTAATGTAAGCGAAATCGTCTGGTGGATTGCGGGATCGTCAATATCCCGCAATGCTGATGCGGGATGATAGGTAGTCATTGATTACTGCGTGCTCACGATGTATTTAAAGCCGCTGAAGCTTTGCTTAGCAGGTAATGTATGCAATGCGGTGTTAGTTAGCCGTCGGTTGTGGTTTTTGTATCTAAGCTGAGTTAAGGAAGCAGGTAGGTGTATAAAATTGGAGCTGTTACTAATTGCAATTGGTTCTCATTGTTTTAACCTACTCCGATCTACATGATACAGTTTTTATTTTATGTACGTAATTGTAATGTAAACGCAATCAATCTTCAACTTGGATAAAATAAATGAACATTTTATGGCTTCGTCCCATCTCATCCCCAGTCCCAACTCGCCCGGTCCATATATATCTACCTACGTGTATAGCTAGAAGATGCAAAAGTACTGATGGTAAGAAAAGTGCTTATATGGTTTGTATTTATTTTATTCAGTCATCACCAATCACAGTTTTTATAACAATTAAAGATATCTGTTAAAAAAACACAGTTTGTATATGAAATAATTTAAACTATCTTCTAAGATATTACAGTTTGTGCAACCATTAAAGCTATATTTTATATTAAACAGTAATTAGGGACTGATTTACTGAGTTCTTTAAAAACGCTCTTGTCAGCTCAGCAATTCTGACATCATTAGAAATGCTTGTCTTCCTTCTTTTGTTGATTTAAATTCCAATAAAAATCTGAAATTAAATCCGGAAATATGTTTCAAAACATGATAAGATATTTTTTATGAAAAATTATAGTAAGGTATTCCACGCAGGTGCACAGCTACGTTGGTGAAGTAGTAAACAGATATTTATTACCTTTCTTTTGCGCCTCTACTTGCTTTCTTGTACACACGTCTTCTTTGCATTTCAGCAAAAAAAACATGTTTTAGCGTTATTTTCAAAATTAGTTTAGTTTAATTTAATTAAATAACACATTGGTCTCATTGCTCTCATCGGTCTCATTTTGTAAAGACACTGATCCGTTGCACTTAATATTTTTTTGCCTGTTAACACACATCCAAATACGAGACGAATTGTTTACACGGCATTTATAATATGTATGTCCAGTGTGCAAAAGAAATAATCCCCATTTGTTTTAACAATTTCAAAATTTCGCGAAACTTCCCGAGAAGATACTTCCCCTGACATGTTGCCGACGCATACATACGGATATATAAAATGACTTATTATGCACTGGGGCAGCATCGTGATGTCAAAAGAAAGGGATATTCATCTTAGAGTTTGTTAAAACAAATGTTTCTGCATAATTAATGAATTAGATAGAAAGATACCAAGAAGTTCTATGTAATGACCAAAACCAGCTATCACAATAGCATCAACGGACGCCACCGACATTTGCTCACTGCAGTTATTGACTTTTATGATTGTTTTGTTCGGACACATGTGCAGGCTTAGGCTTATTGTAGAATTTCTAGGTAACTAACTAACTAACTACATATTTGCACGGAATCTAAATAGGATATTTCGTTAAAAAATATATAGAATACGATCAAGAGCAAAATTTATGCATGATAATTAATTATTTTCTACATCGTAGAACTTTTTCGACAGACTGTACCCTTGCATCTAAAAGTCAGTTAAAAAAGCGGGCGAGTTGGGACTGGGGATGAGATGGGACGAAGCCCATTTTATGGCCAAGCCGAAAAGCTAATAAATAAGCCTTGATGTTTTATATTTTTACATTTAAAACTACTATGTACTTGTACAATCTGAAAACAAATCTCAAGAACCTAGGTAGGTACAATTTATGTAGGTATCAAAACTGCGAAATGCAAATCGAAAATTTAAGATTTCAATATCGTATGGTTGCACCGATAAGGAGAGACAAAGGCACAGTATATCTGGTAGATATCTCAAGTGGGGGCTTACAAGCATAATACACGTTGACAAAGCGGAGTAAGCTGTGTCGCATTTCACCCGTACTTATTCTAACTTATTTGTTGCATGGAGAAAGAATGTTATGTGGAAAGAAATACGTAGGTACTGTTAATGAAAACGCCAGAAAGATGGTCAAGGTGGTTATTGGTTAGCTAAATGGTATTTAAAATCAAATTTCTATTATTAAAATGTCTGTTTTTTTTTAATTTTCAAGTTTATAGGTTATAAAAAGTTATGCGTGGTACATAAAAAAACCGGCCAAGTGCGAGTCGGACTCGTGCACCGAGGGTTCCGTACAAACCTGTAAGTATCCTCGGTTTATGCATAAGGTTTATGTTTATGAAACTATTTTTTATTTTTTTTTTATTTTTATATTTGAGTTGATTGATGAAAGGTAAATTGCGGTTTACCATTTATGACGTATTAAAAAAACTACTTACTGGATCTCGTTCAAATCAATATTCGGTGGAACTTTATATGCTTATGTACATCATGTATTTTTTTTAGATTTAATCATTCTCTTATTTTAGAAGTTACGGGGGGGGGGGACACATTTTACCACTTTGAAAGTGTTTCTCGCGCAAACTATTCAGTTTAGAAAAAAATGATGTCAGAAATCTCAATACCATATTTGAAGACCTATTCATAAATACCCCACACGTACGGGTTTGATGAAAAAAAATTTTTAGTTTCAGTTCTTAGTATGGGAACCCCAAAATTTTTTGTTTTTTTTTTTCTATTTTAGTGTGAAAATCTTAATGCGGTTCACAGAATACATCTAAGTACCAAGTTTCAACAGCATAGCTCTTATAGTTTCGGAGAAAAGTGGCTGTGACATACGGACAGACAGACAGCAGACAGACAGACATACATGACGAATCTATAAGGGTTTCGTTTTTGCCATATGGCAACGGAACCCTAAAAATACGTGTTGACTTAAGAACCTCCTCCGTTTTTTTGTCGGTTAAAAAGAGGGGACGGAATCATAGGGCATCAATTTTTTTTTTTAATTATTGTAGTCTTTCATGTTATTTTATTCTATGAATAACATTAAACCCTGAAGTCAGATAATTGAAATAAATAATAATTTAATTCACGGAATAATGTGTGCCAACATCTGTTTTAAATTAAACGTGGTGTGTGGTAACTATCATTACTCATCATCATCATCATCATTTCAGTCGTAATACGTCCACTGCTGGACATGACCTCCCCCAATTTAGGGGGCTTTGCCATAATTGCCACGCTTGGCAGGCGGATTGGCGATCGCAGTATGGTGGTAAAATGCATAGAGAACGCTGCTGCCCATTCTCTAGTAAGTCCCGTAGTCGCCTCTTACGACACCCACGGGAAGAAATGGGGAATAACTATCATTACTATGTAGTCCTATATGTTGCATCCACGAAAATGGTAATGATGTAATGATTATATAATATATTCACAATATTTATGTTGAAACGATTCCATATTATATTCCCAGTTATACATTTGTAATTTAAATGTTTCTTTGTAAATTGAATAATATTTTATTTTGCCCAGAAAGATTTACCTTTATCTACGTTCCTGCATCGATAATTAATCACTTTCATGGAAAACCAATCTCTTCGTGTATTATTACAGAGTTATTGTTTTAAATTAATACTATATTCAGTTTGTCTTTCAGTGGCTTTCACATCGTTTGTGGTAACGTTATTTCTTAATTTACACCGGACAGAGTTCATGACAACCCAAAAACAGATGAAATATTTAATAAAATTATTAAACTTTTTATAAATCGGTTTGATGGCGTCCCTTATCAATTTTATTTTCACTTCTTGTTCTTCTTAGCGTGTCGTTGGCAAAAATAACACAAAAAAATATTTCGGTATATATACTAGATAATATAGAGATAAAGTTTTCTAAATTATATTATGTTATACTGTACTATATTATGTTATTCTCCTTTTCACTCAATTTTGTTATTGCTTTCCAATTGTTTTTTTACAATAAATTCAGATTATCCGTTTGTAAGTTTCGGTGCCACAGACACATAAAGCCTCCAAATGAACACTCCCTTTTGTGCGTTGAGCGTGAGAAAATTATATAGACAGGACTCCACACAGTCGGAAGACATCCAATTTAACAGCATAACAACTCAAACGTTGAAGTTTCAATCCCCCAAAAATGGTTAGTTATTAAGTCAAGTCAAATTAGATTTCTAGTTCAAGTAACAGGTGTGGTTTTCGTATCGCAAAATCTTATTTAATTGAATGATAACAGCCTGAAGATAGAGCTGTGTTTATGTAAATTTGACTCAGCTATGCATAGGACTCCCTTCAGACGATTAGCTGTTGTTTGACCGAACCGATGCTTCACAACGCTTCATTTTAGTTTTGATTGAAATTTAGCTTGTTTCAATTTCAATTTGTGTTTTAAGGGTTAATGTTATTTGTGGTTGAAATAGTATACGCTGGTGAACCGAAATTCAGGGTGCTATTATTTAGTCAAGGCAGATTTACAGGAAATAAAAAATAGATCACAGTACCGAGCTTAATTTCTAAAAACAATATTGTCTAGCTTTATTTCAATCAAAGCCGTAATCAATTATTGCCCGCATAGATTCGATTTTACTTTTAATTAAAAATAAATATTACAACAAAACGATTAACATCATCGAAAAACAATTTGAACTACACAAAAGGAGTTAAGTATGTATTTTTATCAGCCCATTCAAACGACCGTAGAGAAATTTGCATTAAATCCATTTACGGGGAAGATTATAGGCTCTTGGAATAGTCGGCTCGGCGCCACGGCCGTATTCCATACGGGGACGCACAATACACCTCGATTCGGATTACGCTATCGGCCCCCGTCGACGTAAGTGGCTACGTAGCCTTAAATAGGCACTTACGACGCCGCAATGAGATGCCTCACAGCTTCCTTAGCTGGATCGTGCGAAGATTGTGCTATCACCAACGATACGTGACACGTTTTTTCGCCGTAATTGAATTATGACAGGCCGTGAGGTGTTGGAGTGTGATATTTACGATCGCGAGATACACTGCCGTATCAACGAGGCGCGTGAGTTATTGTTATGTTTGTGATAAAGTAAAGAGTTTTTTACGGTGCGTGGGGAAGCTACTGACTTTTAGATAGTATTTCTTTTTTTGGATGAATGAATTATACGTGTTATGTGCTGAATATTAAATGGGACAGAACTTAGTCGTTCTAGGTGCTCTATTACTTATAATATTGTTTTTGTCTACTAATAATGTATACAGGGTGGCACAGACATTGACGTGCAAACTGTGATTAAGGATTTAAGTACTTGGTTCTGAAAACACTAGGCTGGCGTTGAAATTTTAAAAATAAAAAATAAAATCGCCTGGAAATTTCTGTCCGGTGTTATGGTGTCTGGAACTATGTGCTGAATTCAAGGTTACAGTATGCACGTCGACCTTTCTGTCACCCTGGGTTACATAAAATGTTACTAAAAATTAAATCCCCTACCTATAAAATACAAAATAATAAAGGAGTTCCCATATCGGGTCATGTTAGTTTACTCCGACTATACGAATGTTTATTTAGGCTAAAGAAAAACGTGTGTTGTACGTGTCCGCCTCATATATTTCAGTTTGTATCGATACGATCATATTATATACCCTTTGCGGCAAATCAGAACTTATTTTCATCGACAAAAAGCGTAACATGTACTGTAAGTCGGCACCGGGTGCCATCAAATTCTATGCACATTGTCGGAAAGCAATTTTCACTCAATCCCCTCTCGTCAACAAGTACAAACTTAGGCGGCGCACGTGCGTCCGTATCAATAGTATAACAAATAGGCTGATATTTCGTCAGAAATAACCCGAATCAAGTTTCAGTGCGAAAGCTTTTGTGTGTGGCAGGTGAAAAAGTGAGAGGCTTGATTTATTCGAAACGCCGCCGCCTATCGCGGGATGATTGAACGGAAACGTGTTTATACAGCATCGGGCAAACCGTGAAATATGACAACTGGAATACGCTCAGGAGCGTTCTCTATTTTTAATAGTTGCCGTCTGTACCGACGGCGATCTTGCGCGACGTGCGACCCGCCCTGACTTGCGTTTTAATATCACAAATATCGAGTCCGTACGAATACAAAAATTTGATTTATGTCAGTATTGCGAGTTGTATTGTTTCTTGCGATCCCGGCTAGGTTATTCTGTTCCTGTCAAAAGCCTTCGCAGCGTTATGCACGGCAGCGTTTATTGTATGCGTTGTTATTCAAATAAGTTTTCCGACGTGTGATAGCAAGGGAACAACTTTAGTACGGAAAGCCGTTCAAAATTCAATTCTAAATGTACCTATTCTGTGTTTACAAAATTTTAATTATGATATATTTTCCAACAAAGTCCTCGCGGTTTCAATTACGTTTGGAACTAAGAAATAATATTTACAATATTAGCATAACGCCTTGCCTTTGAGTTGAGGCTGCCATATATTAGGCACGAATATATTTTATATTCCTTTTATAAATACACGCTCAAAATGTTACCTACATAGATTTGTGATTTGGATGAAAATCATACGATTGTATGGAGCAATTTTTTTTATCTTTGGCTTCACTCGACACCTCTTATAAATTCGGGATATTTATTAGTTATATGTCCCGGGGGAACTTTCGACCGGGATAAAGAGTAGTTTATACCTTAAGCTAGGTACTAAGCTGTCTTTTAGTGAGGGATCTTTAGATATTCTTGGAGTGATTTTCTATTTTCTGGTATAAGTCCATTCCACGTTTCACCTGCTCACCTTGACCATAGAGTTTACTAAAATGATAATTGCATCGTGCTCAATAAATTCATAATTTTAGTAACATCATTATAAAATAATTTGTCAATATAATATAACACCTACTATTTGGTGCTATTTTATAATTATTATCATTGTCAATGGTATGTTGCCAAACTAGTTTGAGGTTAAATCCAAAAGGCAGAAATTCGAGGTACTTAAATAACAGTTGGATAGATACAGATATTTTTAATTCAGAATAAAAATTGTCACTTAGGCATTTTCCTTTTATTGAAATCCACGAAATACCTATCTATCTGTCTAACTTTGATTAATAATATTTTCTCAGAATAATGTGAAAAAGTTAAATGTATTATAGAAAGTTGTTCTATTGTGAAGATGCGTAAATCAAATAATATGTTTTGTGTTATTTCAACAATACTATCCCAAAAACATTTTTCTTAGAACTTATAATAAATATCTTTGAATTTATATGAAAAAGAAATGGAATCTAAGATTTTTTCAAAATGTTACCTAAAATATAATAGATAAATCTGGTGGTTTTAATGAAGAATAAAATTATCTTGACTCATTTAATAACTTTTATGAAGCTAAGTTGAGTAACATTTAAGAAAGTAATTATATTTAAAACTTCTCTAAACTAAAATGTTATAAAGAGAAAAGATATATTTTTTGTACTTATGTTTGTTTATTGCGCTATCACGCTACAACGGCTGAACGGATCTGAATAAAATTTGGGTGCATGGGTAGACCTTAACTAGGATTAGGACATATGAAACTTTTTATCGCGATGGTTCCATGGGATTGAGAATTATGCGGGTGAAACTACATGGCCAACTAGTATTTTATAAAAATACTAGCTTCTGCCCGCGACTTCGTCCGCGTCAAATTTTTGCTCCCCTGATCCTTCCCGTCGCATCGATTTGCCTGCTAGTTTTCGTCCACTTTTCGTTGCTGCTCGCTCTGAGTTATAGTGAGTCAACCTTAAAAGATAGACATATGCTCTCGCGGATTTTTTTTTAGAACTTTTTAAAAGGAACAATTCCGTCATACATGATTTTTGCGTTACTTTAACCGTTTACGCAGCGCACGCAACGGAAACTCTCAAAAGGAATAAATTTGCCCCGTTTTTGCAACATTTTTCATTACTGCTCCGCTCTTCTTAGTTGTAGCGTGATGTTATATAGCATATAGCCTCCCTCGATAAATAGGCTACCCAACACAAAAAGATTTTTTTAATTCGAACCAGTAGTTCCTGAGATTAGCGCGTTCAAACCTTTTTAACCGTTTTAACCGTTTACGCATAAACGGTTAAAGTAACGCAAAAATCATGTATGATGGAATTGTTCCTTTTAAAAAATTCTAAAAAAAAGTCCGCAAGAGCATATGTTTATCTTTTAAGGTTGACTCACTATGTCGATTGAGGACTCCCGGCCACCGTAGGCGCGAGCTTGTGGGTGGCGAGCAATGGGTAGCTCGCCGCCCGGTAAGGACCAAGCTCGGGTCGACGGCGCGTAGTGTTCCACGCGCGCCTCAAAGAGATGTCAGCAGCGCTGAAGGGGTCTACTAGGAACGATGCCTGCCGGGGTCGCGTGATTGTTCGAAAGAGATACCGTGACCCTGGCACATGGGCAACTGAAGGAACACGGGTGGGTTTTAGTCAGTAAAAGTCTGACACGCCCTCCCGCTCCGCCCAGAGCGGGAGAAGTCATTTGATGATTTCGCATCCTGAAAAAAAAAAAAAAAAAAAAGTTGACTCACTATAACTCAAAAGGAGCGAGCAGCAACGAAAAATGGACGAAAACTAGCAGGCAAATCGATGCGACGGGAAGGGTCAGGGGAGCAAAAATTTGACGCTGACGAAGTCACGGGCAGAAGAAATCCTAAAATAAAACTACAAAGGGAAAATAATACTTTAATTACAGAAGTCGGTGTCTTTGTATCTGTATTTTCTTTTTTTGCCACCGACTTCAAAAATTATGATAACTGCTTACACGGAAAACGACGGTGACGATTTTTTGTATATTGATATTGTTCTAATACTTCCAAGTATTAGAACAATATCAATACAAAAATACAAAAAATAATAATTAAAAGTTACGTATATTATCAAAGCTAACGCAAAAATTAATACAATTTATATGGGACTATCACTGTGGCATACCCTATGTATAACTAAAAAAAATGGAAATCGATCCACAAAAAAAGACAAATGAATACCGCCCCCATTTTGAAGTCAATTAAAACCCTCTGTATTCGGACAGCCATGATTGTATCAACGTTCACCACTTTCTTAGACACCCAAAGCTTAAGGAACTGTATACATAACTAAAGAGTTAATAAGGTTTCAGTTTCCTAGTATTTGTTATAGTGAGCGAAGGGGTGCGGCCAACGACATAGCACGCATGAAGTGACCACGTCAGCGACACATGAGTAGTATCATTACGATACGTTGGGTCACATTTGCTTATACAAACTCCAAGCATTTTGGAGTCGGTCATACAAAAAAAAAAACTATAAAGTTGCCCATTCGGGAGAAGGGGCAAGAAATAGCTTCGACACTCTTTATACAAATATGGGCATCAGGTATTTGCATGAGAATAAGCTTCATATTAGCTTACTTGGCTAAGTAAAGTCAAAGTGTGGTATGTGAATTTTGCTTTCGAGTGAGTGTGATGCTAGATGGTCCAAGGACATTGCTCGATCTGCCGCAAATACATTAGACACGGACCGATGTGTCATGGCTACCCTACAGATTTTGAAACATTTCTCTTCTGTATATTGTTTAGAAGACTACAACATAAGATTGAATAATTGGCGTAAATCACTAACACAAGTATCAAACTATTTGCTGGGAAAAAGTTCGCTAGAAGAAGACATAAGTCTAAAAATGTTCTCCCATTTTCAGTTACAATCAGTTAACAATAAGATTTGTTTTCGAAGTCTCCCAAAAACCGTATCGTCTCTTCCATGTCATTAACAAACGATTACCAAGATAGACGTACGGATACAGACCCCAGAACCACGAAAAACTGTCATCAGACCCCGAACATATCAAAATCAATGAGCCCAAGTACACACGCGTGCAATATTATGTACGCAGCCTATACACATAGGTACATACGACGAGAGTCGATATTGACTTTGATAAACGAGCCAGTCAGTGTCGCCCTACAAGAAGCCACGTCACTATGGTGCATTGCGGTTCCTACATCTTAACCAAGCCCTTGTTTATACTCAATCCGCGTAGTTTTTATGACTACTAACATGATATTACGTCCAACAGAACGCTTATGGTAGTCCTTTATTTGTTTGATACAGTTTATGGCACGTAAGTGGAATATTGTAAGTGGCCACAATCGTCGTTTTAAGATGTTGAGGTATATTGTTTTGATGTTTTCTCGTGAGATTTAGTTTCGTTAATCTGTGATTGGTTTTTTGTTTTGAGTATTTTCGCGATTGTGGTTTGTCTGGCTACTCGTATAGTTAATGGGAGATTTTTTTAGAATCAATGCAGTGAGAACACATTATATACCTAATTTAACAATTTTTTTTTTGTGTAAGCAGAGATAAATCATCATATCGTTGATGTATCCATACTAAAATATGAATAGTATCAAGTATCGTTTGCTCTTTTTAAACGATTTCAAAAAGTAGGAGGTTCGCAACCCGTCACTGTGTTTTTATTTTTTCTATGTATGTTCCGCGATATCTCCGGCAATTGTAGGTGGATTTCGAAAATTCATTTTTGTGAATAGAATGTGTGTGTGTGTGTGTGTGTGTGAATTTGATTTACTTTACTCGGGTATTTTTGGCATTAACCTCGATAATACGTTTTTAATCACTTTGTATACCTAAATCTAGATGACATTCTACTGCTTCCGGGTAAGCAAGTAATGGTATACCATTACCCATCCCTAGGTACCTACCATAACTAAAAAGTGAAAAATAAAAACGTTTTCCAAAAACTAAAGCAGCCGACTTCCAAAACAAAACATTACCTACTGAAAAATTACTTTAATTTCAGAAGTCGGTGACAAAAAACTAAAATATAATATAATAAATAATTATGAATTTTGTAATTACTAACCCAGCATTAGGTTATCTGGCTAATGTCTACAGAACTCCTCTAATTATAAAAAGAACCACTTCATAGATCTTTAATAGATCTATGAAATAAGCCATGAGCTTTATGCATAATTCCTCAAAAATTCGTGGCCAGCAATATATTGTGAGCATTCATAAGTTATATGAAAAACATTGATACATGCACGAGTTCACCTCACGATGTCACGACATCGCGGATCTCTTCAAGGTTTCATTGAATAGTTACATACCAAATACGAAAAATTGGTACCTTTGGTATGTATTCAAGAAAATGTCCGAATATCTATTAATGATACAACGTGTAAAAGAATAAGCGCAAGCTGATTGAATCAAACATAACAATCTAAACTAATATTACAATGAGGTATAGTTTGGTATATATTTCTCCGTTTGCATTATTTTTTTATAGATAGAAAGCTGCTCTATTGCGAAATGTCCACAGTATGAGAGTGTGGCTTGTAAAACACTTTTCATGTTATAACAAGTTTTACTAGTGAGTTTAGAGTTCAATACAATCATCATCATCATCCGTAGCCCGAGTTCACCAACTACTGGGCATAAGTTTCTCTTTTCTTGTGCCAATCCCCAAGCTCTTATGCCAGCCTCATCCAGATTTTGCCTGCAATGGCAACAATGTGTCGACATTTCGTTTCCAGTCCTTGGATGCCTCTCTTGCCTTGTCAGTTAATAATCAATAGTTGTTCTTAATTTTGTCGAAACACTTTTAAATTCCCTATGAAACATACAAAAAATTACGCATTATTATAAAGTCTGAGATAGATCCACTGTCGATCCTGAACAATCTACTTCTCAAAAGAATTTTCATTATTTTACACGTTGTAAATTCTATATTCCTGTATAATATATTCCCTGCCCATTATAACTTAACGTAACAGAATACCCTCACACAATTTAAAACGATGCTCTATTAAAATTATGAAAATATACCTATTCCGTATAGCGAAGGCTTTCGTTATCGTTAAGTAACGTTAGCGGAGAAGGCCGGCGGAGGCTTTCAGGCGACTAGCTGATAGCATTTACATAATATTGGAACAGTTCCGATACACCTAGGGATCATTAGCCATTGATCGGCTTACGATATGGAATACGGCTTTGGCTAGTGGTGTCGATAATAGCTTTAGCTTTTGTGTTTTGTTAGTAACAAAAGGTTGAATTTTGATAGCAACACGTGTGTGGATTATTTTGGGTAAAATACTGGGGTGTTGTTTTTATTGTATTCATCTAAACAAAAAACTTATTAGTGTGTGCAGTTAAATTCAATTTGGAATTGAAGAAAAAATGCAAGAAACTGTATTCATATGTTTCAGTAAAATCATACTAAGTCCCTTTAAAAATAATGCACGTGCTTTTACATATCAACGTAGGTACACATATGAGCAGCCGAAGAAAAACAAACAAAAACACAACCTCACCCCAAGCCAACATACCTATGACACAAAGAAAGCTAAACTGCATAAACACTCAACACTCATTACCACAACCCCTTAAAATATCACAGCCGATTGGATACAAAATAATCGACAAATTGCGCAGAAACTTAAAGGTGCATATCGAGCGAGTGCCCGCTGGTATTACTCAGCAAATAACCATAAGCATTAGCATAATATTGAAACGTCAGCGATATGGATTCAGCAGCTCATTAACTTAATTGATCAGCTTTCCGCTGGGCCCGAATCAATCGCACGTCCCACCAATGATTTGCATTAATTACCGTAGCGAATGTCACATATCGCCCTCATACACCAAGTCATTATTTTGATGGACTCAGTTCTGGCTATCGCCGATGGACTCTCAATGGCTTTTAGTCAAGCACACGTAATTAGTTGCTTTCGAAGTCGTATCTACAGTTCGGAAACATCGATATTCGTGTAATAATACAGTAAACAGATCAGTTGTTTTAGCTAATCCGTTAGTAATGAATGTCATTAGTGCTACTCAATGCATGTGCACAACTGATGTGTTGTGGTTAGCTTATGTATGTGTAGGATAATGCACACATGTCAACAACACACATAGGTAACTAATACCATCTATCTGAAAACAAACATCGCAAACAACAGTGAGGCTCTGTTTCAAAACATACAACTTTGACATCTGCCAAACCAGAACAAACACAATCCAGCGCAAGGCGGTGGTACACACCCGACTTAAATCAAATAACTGTATTGCTTTTAGCTTTGTAAAGCTTCAAGTGCAATAGCGTCAGTGGCGGATGTTCCACCCCCGTCTCCAGTCTGTAGTCTATGATATTGCTCCACGCCCTTTACATGTTCGGTGGGGTCTGAAAGCGGGAGGCGCGCGAGCACGCACGCGGCACGCCGCCGCCACGCCACCACCACGCCGCCGCGCTGCCACCTCTCCAGAGATATCGCAAGCGTGACGCCCGACCTAACTGCTCCAGTTTATTCCTTTAATTGCCTTTTTTCTGGAGAGTGGCTTTAAGCGCTCCCGCCATATCTCCTCACGTCGCAATTACGGAGACGTCTTATGATAAATCTGCCGTAATTTGCATGAGATAGCATACGCTCTCAACTTTCACGCGAAGCTTCCTACTCTTGTCGTTTATTACGTTAGGGAATGTTTCCTAGAATGAGAATGAGCTATTTAACTACTAACTAGATAGCGTTAACTATCGTTTGCGGCTGAAAAATCCGAGACGTGAATTGTCGGTCCCAAGTTTTTATTTTTCTTGTTCCGCGTTTTTATTTCGTTCGTAATCGTAGTTCTGGGGAGGAACTTTGTTTTTCGCGTGAAAATTTGGGTAGTCACAGAATAACAATTTTAAGTCAGATGCACTTTCATGCAATTTCTGTGCTGGAAATAAGACGGTAAGAGGCAAAAAAATAGACAGTACAATCTCCGTGTTGCAACGTGGCAAATTGGCGGCCGACACCCCAAGGCTGCGGAGCTCTCCTCGCCAATCTCGGCATTTTTTCCTAGTTGCCGGTGACTGTGTGCCTGTGTGTCTGTGTGCCCGCGTGCCCGTGAGTTCGTGTGCTTGTGAGCCGGAGTGCTGCGCGAGCGAGCGCCGGCGGCAGATATTGTAGCGTCAGCGGACCGCCCTGCGGACTGCGACGCTGCGCGGCTATTTGTCGAACGATGCGCCAAAACATCGCATCGCAATCGCACGGAAAAATTATTCCCCGCTAGATTGCTACTCTTCGCTTTTTGAAGGTGCATTTACTTTGCAGGTTGAGAGTTTTATATTGTACGGAAGATGAGGTACAGATTGTATTATCTTGTTGGCAAGCTTTCCGATGCAGTTCTCATTTCGATTCGATACAAACGTTGTACAGCGTTTTTGAAACACGCTGATGCAGGTGAATTCATTGAGGTGCGTGGAAGAACTGGTCCTACTAAAGGAATAGTGGCAATGGTGCCCATTTAGAGAAAACTGTATCAAGTTCTGTTAGGGAGATACATAATAGATAAGCTTGACAAAATGTGTTAGACGAGTTTCACGCCCTCTCCGAAGGAAAGTCATGACCCCTGTCAGGTCATAACAACTGCTAAAAGCAATATAGATTACTCAGACACTTTATTAGAAGAAATAACAGGTATAATCAGAAATAATGTAGTAGATGAAAAAGTTTCTTGCTTACTCAATCACTACAAACTTTTTAAAGGTCTCGTGTCGAAGAAAAGAGAGTAGGGCACTTTTTATTTCAACTGATCAGGTTTTCCTGAAGTGTGTACCGAATTCAAGTTTTGACGGTCTTGTAAACTTGAAACCAGAGCACGAGTTAGTGCCGTAACTGAAGTTTTAACTTTAGCTAACTTTGAAGAAAAAAAATAACTAATGCAATGGTACACATTGACAGTGTGACAAAAACCATGTTTTTCCTCATGAAACGATGTTTTAAACCAATTTAGCAGATTTTCTTTCATTTAAAATGCTCTACGTAAAAATGCAAACAGCCCCTAATAATTCCCGAAAAAACCGGCCCAGTGCGAGTCGGATTCGCGCACCGAGGGTTCCGTACAAACCTGTAGGTATTTTCGGTTTAAAAATATATATATTTTTTAATTTTTATATTTCAGTTGATTGAATGTAAGGTAAATTGCGGTTTACGATTTATGACGTTGTAAAAAAAAAATACTCACTCGATCTCGTTCAAACTAATTTTCGTTGGTAGTTTGCATGGTAATGTACATCATATATTTTTTTTAGTTTTGTCATTCTCTTGTTTTAGAAGTTACGGGGGGGGGGACACACATTTTACCACTTTGGAAGTGTCTCTCGCGCAAACTGTTCAGTTTAGAAAAAAATGATAATAGAAACCTCATTACCATTTTTGAAGACCTATTCATAGATACCCCACACGTATGGGTTTGATGAAAAAAAACATTTTTGAGTTTCAGTTCTATGTATGGGGAACCCCAAAATTTATTGTTTTTTTCTATTTTAGTGTGAAAATCTTAATGCGGTTCACAGAATACACCTACTTACCAAGTTTCAACAGCATAGCTCTTATAGTTTCGGAATAAAATGGCTGTGACATACGGACGGACAGACAGACAGACAGACAGACATGACGAATCTATAAGGGTTCCGTTTTTTGCCATTTGGCAACGGAACCCTAAAAAGGAGAACACAGAGCAGTCTTTAAAAACAAAGTTCAAGTCTAATAAACTAAGGTAGTTTGAAACATTAATGCTACCTACCCGAGCGGTTAAAAAGATGAAATGAGCTCCAGTCTCGATGGTCGATAAACTTATTACTAGAGGAGTGTTCGGTGATCGCTGGAGCGTGTGGGCGGGCTCGTGCGATGACGTGTCATTAGTCCTTTAGACTCTCGTTATATCGGACGGTGTCTTTGTAAAATGTTTTGTTATTAAAAGAGTTTTATACGTCTTACTTCAAACTTTTTAGAGTGGGTTGTAAAAGGGAATTTATGGAAAGTTTGTTGTGATATCACATGTGTGAGAAATATTTTTTGGGAGGGACTAAGTTGTTAAAGAAGAAGACTTCTGAAATAGCCTGTCAAGTACTTAAAAAAATGAATAAGTAGGTTACTACGTAAAACACTACCCAAGTGATTTAAAAATAAATAATTCTGAAGATAAGGTTTGATTATTTTTTTTATCTCAGCCTCTAATCAACACCTAAGTAGCCGAAGTTAATTAACAGCAAAAAATACACATGAAAATTTTGATAATATCTCTAGTTTAATCGGAAGCGAGTAATACATTAGGTACTTCCATTGCGCCTAGATATGTAAAAGGAGCTACATTTGGAATAAGTAGCGAATAATTTTTCTACCTCCATCATAGAGAACAGCCGGAAAATGAGAATGAATAAATGAATATTTCAGTATCACTTACATCTACATTATTCTAGTATTTGAACCGCTACTACCCACCTTTTAGGGAGGTCATTTATATGCCTGTTTCACGCGATAAGATTACATTAAGAAGAAACTATCGCAAGGTGTTACTACCCTAAAAGCTGCCCCTATTTTCTTGTTACCTCAGTCCATATTTCAGTGTAAAACTAGTGTCAATAAAAGGGTGTCGGTCTCGTTCGTGGGCGCTCCTGATGAGCTAGTAACTCGTGAGGCGGACGACCCATCATATGGTATGACACCCCATTAACCCAGGGCGGACTGCGCTTGCTAACTTACTTCGCTAATATGTTTTGAGACGTACGTATCTACTCGTGTAGCTATGTCGACCGGACATGATGCTGGAGGCTTGTAAATGAAGCGACCCTGTGTTATGGAGTTATTCGTCACCTACCTACAATCTGAATATATGATATGTTTACATTCAACCTGCTCCCCTTTGTGGCCACACCCCGAACATTGTACCCGAATTTAAGTTGAAAAATACGCGCTTTACTCGAAGTGTCGGCAAAATAAAACAAGCCTTGTTTGACTAATAGTGTGAATTAATTTTTATTACAGCGGACCCAAGTTTCCAATTTCTATACATGGGTTGAACGAGCTGCAACAAAAATATTAAAGTGTTGTATTAAGCTTTGTCCTCTTCACGTTTCGCGCGTCACGGGTGACCAATTTAAGTATTAATAAAATGACAAAACGTGACCCGGGTACAGTCCGCCATCCATCACGACCGCACGTCAAGTGGTGGTCGAGCGATTAAAAAACTGTACCTAACCAATGTACGCCTCTCCGCAGATAGGGAAAGTATTTCGGGACACACTCGCCCGGTAAATGTTCTAGACAAGGGTGAGATTAAATATTAAATTTGCGGTTAGGAATTTCGGGTTGAAAAGTAACGGTGGTGGGCATGCGCAAAGCCGCACTGATCCCCGGCCTTTTCAAAATCCAGTTTACAGCGTTAAATTCGGACTAAAAACAAAGGTGTGTAATTTTTTATCAGGTCCGAAATAACACCGGTTGTGAAGGTAGCCGGTAGCGGCGAGGGCTCCGGCGGGGAGACGGTACATACGTTTAAATTAATGAAATTAGGTCTTCTCTGAAATGTTTAACAAATAACACAAACATGAGATGGCGAAGTTCTGCGAAGGCGCGTCATGTGGCTCCGCGATAACGCAACTAATGATTGATATACTCGTGCGTCTCTGTTCAAACTAATGACAGGGTGAAGCGTGTTGACTTTCAAGTTATTAATTAATATTGCTATTATTTAGGCGCTGGTGATTACATATTTCCCGTCACAACGCCACTGTGTAAAACTGGGATGATGTGAAACAGAATTTTGTTAATAAATGAGGTTGGAGTCAAAGTTTGTAGTGCTGTTTTTTTTTTTTGGTAAAAGACTTTTATGGTAAAAAAAACCCTCTTTTCTTGGATTCTGTAACTAAACTACGTATAAAGGTAGCTATGGAAGAAAATTACAGCAGGTACGTCCGTCAGTAAATGTTTTCTTTGTGGAATTTTCTGCAAAATCAATCTTTATTGTAGAGTAAATAATAATAATGTGAAAGATGGCGCACTTCAACCCACAAAGCAGCTGAACGCTTTGAATCAAATCGTCTTCCACAAGGAACGCAAAAGTTGCCCAAAGCCTTTATATACATACCTATACATACTACGATGTTGATCAGCTCTTCTGTACATGTTGTAACCAGGTTTTAATAAGACCAAATTGGGTTTTTCTGTTTTGGTTTCGTGTGGTGCAGTACCTCCAGAAAGGCACTATCTCACTTCTTCTCGTGGGTGTCGTAAAAGGCGACTAAGGGATTTTGAGCAATCGCGTTCTCTATGCATTTTACCACCATACTACGATCGCCAACCCGCCTGCCAACCGTGGCGATTTTGGCAAACCCTACCTTTTAGGGGATGGCTATGTCCAGCAGTGGACGTATTTTGGCTGAAATGATGAAGAAAGAAAGTAAGAAAAGAAATTGGTTTAAGTAGTCATCAGAGAGCTCACAAAAGGAGATAAAGGTAGTCTGGGTTGTTGTCGCCGGATTCGATGATGTGAACCATACTTTTTGTAGAATAAATACGAGTAGGCGACCAAGCTGTCCAGTGTCTACGGAACTCTAAAAATTAAAGGTGGCGGAATATCTGATGAAAAATAATTTGTGTAGCAAATCTGCAGTACTCAGTTAATTAAAAGTTTCAACGGGGTCTCTTTCAAAGAAATAGTCGTTGTCCACCGGCCCTAGGTCATAAAAACTATAGAGAATCCACGCCTCATGGATCGCAGTACTAGTATCTACCTACTACAATTGGACAAAGTTTTACTCGTCCCTCGATCCATTATAAAACATTTTTCGAACAAATGAATGTAGAATTTAAATTATTTCACATATAAGATTTTAAGGAATGGTGGTAGTTTTTTTTTTTTTTGTTTATTTAGGCAACTAACAGTGATACATTTAGTACGTTACATGGTATGCGTATTACAAAATTGTAAATTGTATAGCTAATAATAAGTTTCCCTGTATAACAAGGAATATTTAGAGATTAGTTGCTTAATATTTTCGTTCTATTATGGCTCCTATATATTTTCTCGAGTGTATGTAGATGTTTTATTACATATACCCTCAAAAAAACTATCGAGCGCAGTAACAAAAATCTTTCTTAGAACCAAATTCAGCATCATACGAACATGTTATAAACTAACACGTCTGCGAATTGGTATGATCGATAATTTCAAACACAGTAAATTAAATGGATTTCATTTCACAGTCGAGTTATTATTCAGATGTAATTTAGCATTTTGTTCGCAACACATCATCTTAAGCTGAAAGTTGTGATGAAAATTACTCTGACAATACGCACACACACACACACACACACACGAAACAATTCAGCAACAATGAACCGATCAAAAGCGAGTACTTTCAGCGAAACTTTTTAATTTAACAAAAGTATTTGTCGTAAAAGCCTATAATAAGAACTTTTTTATTATTAAAGTAATTGTAGACGAGAAGTATGTTTGAAAATTCATAAAATATACGAGGTAGAAGGGAAGTTATGAGGTCTGAACATGATTAAATGCAATTTCTTAAGGAAGTATGCTACCCAGTTGTAGGTGGAAGTTTGCGTTTGGATGACCGGATTCTTGTGTCCCACGGCACCGTTCAGTTTGGTGATATTTCATGAAGAGTTACATAGTCTTTAGTTGTAGGTTTTAATATTAATTTATACATCGAGATTGAGAAAAGTTGAAAAAACGCATGAATATGGTCCGTTGTGATTATGTTGTCAAAAAGAAAAACTATTTTTACAAAATCAAAACGTAAGCTAGTAAGTGAAATAGAAAGCTATACTAATAATAATTTTAAAACCTATATAAATTCTATTTGGTATAACTGACAATTAAAACAACGCAATAAGGGGTTCTGCATCGTTGATCTTATTAGATTTTTGGATTGGATTTTTCTATCTGGAATTTCTCAGTTGCAGCCCAGAGTCTGGATTTTTGTCTGGTTACATGGAGATACTTATAACATAACAGGCTTATGTGGTGGGTAGCATACCTTATAGTACACCCGCAATCTGCCTAACACTTCAGGGAAATAAGGTAATGTTGTGTGACAGTTAGAAGGTACAACATATTCCGGAAATGTTGATCGTGTGTAACTCGCCACCTATTCTAAATCCGCCACTTTCATTCATACGTTTTAAAAGTTATAATTCATACACATCTTGACAAACGATCTGGTTCACGACTCCATATGTTCTCGTGTCTACGTCAGGTGTAAATGGTAGTAAAAGTTACAACAGCAGACCGCAGGTTTGCCCGTCACGCCATGCCCAAAGTTGGCGTGCATTACGTTTTGTTTTCTTTACGAATACCACGGATAACGGGTGGTAAACAGTCCCGTATTTTGTTAGTTTATTTATAAACGTTGGAAATAAATTGAGTGCCTAAACCGCTTTAGTTTTAGTTTTAAAAAAAGGATTTTTGTACTGAATTATTCTGTGAATTTTTGTGTTACAGGGGTTAAGTAAGCTTACCCTGGCTAAGTTGGCTTTAACCAAAATATTTGCTGCTAGAAAAAGTCCGTACATTTTCGAAGTTGCCCATTTAAACTACATGACATTGATTTATTCTGCACTAGGTAACTAAAACAAGGTCAATAACAAAAATCCTTTTTACCCTAAAACGTTAATCGCGAGGGTATTTTTAACAAAAATACGTTACGTTTAAAAAATGATTCCACGATGACGCAACGTTTACTCGTAACTTTGGCCGGCCTGTACCGAGCAGCACACGATTTTAAAATTATGGTTGTAATGTTAAATTTTTCAACATAATACCGACCCTTGTGTTATACAAGATTATTTTTAGTATATGCGAAACCTGAATATAGTTTGTTCAGAATCAGTAACTGAATCGATTCCAATAATTTTTACACCATGTTATATTTTGTACCAAAAATATTTAATTACGCTTCCAAGTCGCGGGCCGCGCTGTTTTGTTTCGATTTTAAAATTATCATGTCTTTCTCGTATTCAAACGTCCATTACACGGAGATGGTACGTACACTAGCTGTTTGTGGTGATCTGCATATGTTTTTGCGTGGACAACCAGGTAACTTATCAAGCTTATAAGTTTGTGATTATTAATGATACAGTTTTGAAATTTTTTTCATAGATTCTTTACACAAAAATACTAGACCCGTGTTTCGGGTTTTGCATAAACAAAAATTAATGTTGTATACCTAGGTTTTTTTTTAAACCGTAAATTTTGTAAAAAGGTATAATTAATATCTTTAATTTAAAATCGAAAATGTATTATTATTATACATGTTTAGTATTTAATTATTAACTAATACTTAAATTTTATTAAAAGTATTTTTCATTTATTTTCGAAGAAATATAATAAATAATAAATATATATAATAAATTCACGTTTTTAAATTATTTTTCAAGGCAAGTGTTTTCCTGTAGGCGAGTGAGTGGGCTGGGGAGCAATAGAACCATGAAACGACTGACTAATGGACGACCGGGAGCTCATAACATCACAGTTTCCCGGGATTCAGTGTACTTTGAAAAATAATGAAATACCTACTAGTACTGAAGTATTATTAGTATATTATACGTATAAATTTAAAAATAAAATGGGTCAAGTGCGTGTCGGACCACCCAAACAAACTTAACATTGTACTTCAAAAAAATGTTCTATATAATGGTTTTTTTTTTTTTCAACTACAATGTTAAGTCACATCGTACATCGATACCTATATGTCATAATCAATTCTCCAACTGCAAATGTAAGTTTTTTTCTATATTTGAACTGTGAGACCCTGATTTTTGCCTACTTCCATGATTATAGGTGAACGGGATGTTCGCCCAGAGCGGGAGAAGTCATTTGAGGATTTCCCATCCTGAAAAAAAAAAAAAAAAACCCTAGACTTACTTATATGATATTAAATTCAACATCTCAACTGATTGTAAAAAATACCTAAGCAGATGATGAACTACATTGCTGTCCTGAGAAATATTCTGTAATCACAAATAAATAGTTTTTAGGGTTCCGTGCGTCAAAACGAAAAACTCGGTCACTTCGTTGTCCGTCCGTCTGTCATGCCTTTTTGTCAGGACCGCATGGAGGTATCATGTTGAATTTAAAAAGAATTTACGAAATATCAATCTCTAGGCCCTAGAGATTGATATTTCGTAAATTCTTTTTACGAACCCAAACAAGTTATTTCGTTTTATTTTATATTAGCTTATGCCCGCGACTTCGCCCGCGTCAAATATTTGCTCCCCTGACCCCGTCGCATCGCAGCCTGCCAGTTTTCGTCATTTTTTTTTGTTGCTGCTCCGCTCCTTTTGATCATAGCGTGATGCTATATAGCCTATAGCGTTCCTCAATAAATAGGCTACCCGACTCAAAAAGAATATTTCAATTCGAACCAGTAGTTCCTGAGATTAGCGCGTTCCACCCCCCATATTAGGGAAGTGGGGGGTTAGAAAGAGACAAATAGTAGCCTATGTCACTCCCCATTCCTTCAACTATTTCCACTTAAAAAATCACGTCAATTCGTCGCTCCGTTTTGCCGTGAAAGACGGACAAACAGACATACACACTTTCGCATTTATAATATTAGTATGGATTATTTCGATCTGCAATACCAGTCAATCATGACACAAATCATCTGTAAAAATGAATCAAAACGAACAAGTTTAAAATATGAAAAATTACCACTGTTATCTCTAACATTGGTAATTTTGACTTATTACTCTCTCGGACAGTCTCACGATCTTAATTCTTAACCCTCCTTTTAATTCCTCTCTACTCAAAACTATCGACCCTCTAGGGAAAACTGGACCACGCATTACTACTAGGTTTAAAATTCGTTGTGAAATTTTAAAATTAATTCTGTATATTAAGCTAAATAATGAAGGGGAGAGCCGGGGAGTGATGGAACAGATGTAACGAGTGACTTATGGAGGGGACCGGGGTCATAACTACCGTCCAGCGGCGCATAAGTCCCGCGACCGCACGCTGGAGCTGCACCCCGGTGTACCTACATCATTCACAACGATGTTGTATTTAACGTGGATAACTTGATAGAATTTGTAAATTATTACGCGTCATACAGGGGAGTCTGGGAAGGATAGTTTTTGGGCGCGTTATCTGGTGTGGCGGTTTCATTTGGGTCGTTTGAACAACAATTAGTGAAAAATATTGAATGTCAGATCAAAATAAAACGAACATGATTCCGACATGTTAATATCATATTTCAAATAACCAATTTAATGAAGCATAAAACTTTACAATTTCATTAAATCCTCCCTAAATAGTTATAAAGAACTTCGTTATTTGGCTGTCAGTCAGCTTTTAAAAGCCCGACAACAAAGTTAAAACGAAGTAATTAAAAAAGAAAACACAAAATACTTACAAAGTCGGAAGCTCGGCTCTCTTCACTTAAATTACTTGCGATTACACCGACAAAACGTTTTAATGAAACACGTTAAATCGCGCCAAGTGGGCCCGCCGGCGCGCGCCACGCCAAGCGCCCATACCCTCCACGTCTGCCATAGTTCGGCAACTTCACCACTTACTGCGGTAGGTGGCGGGTAGTTTTTCCTCAAATATCTTAGCCGTAAGTAGAGTTGAAACTACTTCTGCAAAGTCCATTAAAGAGTATAAACTCACGCTGCGGTGATTACAAATGCCGTCGATTTCGGCGACCGTTTCGGGGTCGATTAAAGCTTTTTAATTGAAATCACCTGTGATAAACTTTGAGCAAACGAATGGGACTCGTGTTAACCAAATATAATCACAGCTCTGTGAATCAAATTACCTATCGATCATAGGTTTACCGTGAGAAATTCAAATGTACTTGTTTAGGTAACCGAGTTATTTTTGGAGTTTGGTTTGGCTACCAATAAAAGGTAAACCTTTGATCATCCATTTATCCTTTTGTCTTTCGTTACAGTATTTCACGGACATGTCGATGTGAACGTTTTGATTGACATTTTTATTTTTGGGATCTATTTTGACTGACCAATTAGAATCGTATGTTTTCGAAAACGTCAATGAGCCAAGAGAGCATAAAGTAACACTACGTATCCGTTAGAATTAACAGCGTATATGTATTATTTCATGGTACAGCATCGGAGAGCCAGTGCAGGCGCTCCATATAAATATGTAAGCGGAGGAAACGCTGACGTCTGCGTTCCGCCGCGTCGTTGCGGAAACCGCGTCAATTAAGTTGCCCGCGATGACATATTAGCCTTTGTTCCCCTGCATCCCCTCTCCCACTACGACCGGTATTTACTCGCAAGAAACTTGCAGTATGTACTACCAGATAATAGATCGGTAATGTTGCTCGCGGCTGTGCGTGATTTCCTATGCACTTGGTTCTACGTTCCAGTTTATATTCTATTCATCTGCATCCGAGGTTAATATGTTATTGCGCTTCATGTTATAATGTTGTTTACATTACGTTGGTTAATTTATTAGTATGAACATGCGGCGATGTAAGCAGCATTTAATTAAATATTTTTGAAAAAAGAATTTGAAAAGTTGTGACGGTTACGGGAGTAACAATGACTCTTCTTTGTTTTGACATTAAAAACGTATGTAGACTCAATAAATATATTTCCAAGAACAATAATAATCCAGACAGGTATAAAAGAATGAGATTAAAAAATGTATAAAATTTTAATATCTGCCGCAGTCATCTGCCAGATGCTGACTGGACAATTAAATACCGCTGAATCAATTCTAAATTAAATAGATCCACTGTGAAAATACAAAGTTTTGTGACTGTCAATGTCAAACAAAGAAGATGAAAAAAGTTTTTTCTTCCAATTCCATTTTGCTTTCACCATTCCTCTTTTGCAGTCTCTAAAACTTTTCAAAATAAGAGGTTTTCCAGGGAGTCTCAATTATCGATAAAGACGATATTAAAAATTCGTTTGTTTTGTTCTTAGCTTGCGCCTTGGAAGCGGTGTCCCCTTTTTTCCATTGTTTGCGTAAGAAGGGAAAGCAGAAGCGGCGGCAAACGATAATCAGAAATTTGAATTTCGCCCCCACAAGCACTGACAAAATCATCCGATTTTGTGCGTCGTTTATCATAGCAATTAATTAGGCGAACAAAAAATATTATGTTGGTTTTTCCGAAAATTGTTGATGTCAGCAAACAGTTTGTTGGGCTGAAACTTTTCTATTTTGTTTTATCTCAAACAGCTCCATCGTGCGGCTAAGGTACAAGCAATCGATAGCAAGTTATAAGCGGAATCTATATTCATAATTCACATATCTACATAGTGGCCGCTCGTTGGTATGATGAAGGAACATGGTCTAAATTTATTCGTGAGCATTACAGTGTAACATGGACGAGGCAGTGCGCCCTTAATGTATTCATGTAATTCGCATAGCCGGCATCCCCTTTGACCGGCCACGCAACACCGCACTGGCTGCCCGGATAGAGTAATATAACGTGATGTTTTAAAACCATCCATCACGTTTAATGTCCATATAAAAAGAAGGAGGTAGCGTGCCGACTCTATCCACGGATTTTTGAAATTTCCGCATGGTATGATTTTTTCATGCGGTTTTCCGCCTAAAACAACCTAGACGCGCCACACTCACTTACCTTTAGCATCTCTAAAGGAAATTCACTTGTTGCAAGACGCCCCGACAACCTCAAGTTTTATAAATGTTAATACAAAACAACACCGTCGACTTTCTCATTTTCACCTCACGAAAGTCTCTCGCGTCCGTTTATTGTGGGTGGAAATTATCAATTGACTACACTCTTGTATTCAGCAGTGCAAATACAAAAGCAAGGGCTTACCGTCTATTCTGTGCGAGGTCAAATAAAACCTCAAGTATCAGCTACTTGAATGTAAAAACGTTGGGATGCGGCCGGCCGGGCGCCGGGCGGCGCCTGACGCCAATTTACATTAAATGCGGCCTGCACCCACCAATGATAACTTACACTTGCTGGAACCGCAAAACTAGTGTTTACTATTCCAAGTTTAATATTTTGTGTTAAGTAAAAACTTGTAAAATTATGCGCAGAACAAAAAGTCGTAGCTCAGCGAAAAATCTTGGTTCTCGTGGCTTCAGCGAAAATTCACAAAATAGCTAAGATATAAAGTGGAAAATAAGTAATGCGGTTTTTAAAATCAAAACACTTGCAAACTGCATTCGTGTTTAGAATAACAACAAAAATAATGGAATTTATTAAAATTGACTATAGTTTGCAACAAACAGCTCTAGTAAGTAATTTAAAAACAAAAATGACGTAAAACTCTTGTAACAAAGTATTACAAGAGTTTTACATCATTTTTGTTTTCCACAAGACGAGGTCAGTCAAATGAAGTTAAACTGCCAATTGACAATGTTAACCAATTAAATTGCAACAAATTTATCAAGACCAAGTGCTGCAGCGCAATTTGGGAAAGGTTTTCCAATTATAAGTGCAATTGATTGATTCATTACAATTTAACTCACTAAAAGATCGAAAATGGTGTGATGAATGCAAATTATATCATGTACAGTGAATAATTTTGCCGGTAATTCCAAGTATTTTACTTATCATTTAACACAATTTAAAATCAGAAGGTATTTCGACATCAATCATTAAAATTTCACTATAACTATTCATTTTCGGTTCCATTTAGTGAAATAAAATTCCGATTCAATTTCTTGGAAAAATAACAAATTAACATTATTACCTTTAATAAACTAAATTAATAATTTTCTATTGCACGACAATTAATATCTGTTTCATACAATACTGTATTGTTAATCTAATTTTACCACTCGCATAGTGTTTTGGTTGCCCATAACCCATCGAATAGCTGACAAATCCACAGATATTTTGTTATTTTGATTGCAAATGAAAATATTTTCAATACAAATCTATCCTATTAGTTTTTTAATCATTCCATGAATGAAGTTTATTGATTTGTGTTTTATAAAATTACTGTTTATGAATTCAACATGAATTTTACCGTGAGACTGTCTAAGATTTTAACTGGTAGCACAAGTACTGAAACGTGGTAAATGAAAACTTCCTCTTAAAAAAAAAAACATGACACAGACATCTCACACCCTAGGGTCTTGGATGAACCTCTCGTTACAATAAGCAACCCTCGCTTCTACCTTTGCACAAGTTCTTTTGCCTCCTCCAAGTTTTTTTCTCGCGAGCTACTTCTGAATTCTATTGTTTTTATTACCCTAGTAAATATGTGCCGAACCCCTCTGCAGACGAAGCCATTATAGTATCGTTGCTGAATTCAAAAATGTCTGCATTATGCAGGGTTTTAAAAGAAACCTTTGAGTTTTTACTATGAGAATATAAAAATTATACCTACATAAATGTTACTGCTAAATAATTTTCTTGCTATCATACTTGTGTTTTGGAAGGGTAGGCAAAAGGGGTACGGTTATGCAGACATATAGTTTGCTGATGTTTGGTCCTTAAATGATGGGGTGGCTCCCTAATAGCCATTTATCAGTCGCAGTTCCAATTTCCGGCGGCTAGTGGGATTTTTTAATTTAAGTGCTTCGTAGCCCTAATTTTGTTTTGACCAGAGATTTGTTTCAGAGTCAAAGGGTTTGTCAGGTTATTTATTTTCTATTAACGAAATCCAAATGAAAGCTATACGATAAGAGGTAGATTAAAACTTCTTGTAGCGAGTTACATTAATTGATTGTGTTTAATTTGATTAATTGACATGTTCCAATGATATTTAGCGTTATTAACTAAACGAATAGTTTGATTAAAGTTATTCAGTTTTGTATGAACAAAAATCATGTTGAAAAACAATTTAAAGCTTACTTTTGATGCATCCCACGCAGATTATAATACAATTGTCTATTCTATTCCATCTATAACGCTATTTGTACAGAATATTAAATAAACGTACTCACGAAAACGGGGAAAAGGAAATTGACTAAATAGACTGTTATGCGATTCAATCACAGGACCGTCTAGGTAATGGACGGCCTCGAGATCACAAGCCGCATACTAAATTATTAGTGGTTAGTTATTTATGCACCGTGAACCAACATCTTAATAGCCAAAGGAAGTTATGTCCAGCCTAAAATAATATTTTGTGTAAATGTTCGAAAATAAACAAGCCGCGTAGAACCGGTTACTTTACAGTCACAATATGTCGTAACTTTGCAACGCTACTTCGCCGTTTTGTGGCAATATAATGTCGGAATGAGTTTATTGTAAAGGTTTAATTTTCAATTTACGTCTAACCACAACGTGATGAAATGTTATCAAAAGCTTACCTTTGGGTGTGCTCTCCTGGGGAAGGCCACTTTGGGGTCAATCTGAAATTGAAAACACAACATTTTAATACAATTTGAATCAAAGGAGATATGTTTAATGCAGGGTTGTTCTAATTTTGCGAGGGGAGCGTGTTTGGTCCGGTGACTTTGCAAATGTAAAAAATTCACTGAGACGCGTCGAGCCCAACTAATCATGGACCGCACGTCCGGTTTGGAAGCGGGCACGATAAATTCGCATCGCCTCTGTGGCTGCAATGTCCAGTCCTAAAATCCCGGCTGCAAAAAACCATCGGACTGAAAATCCTACGCCGTGGTCCTGTCACTCGATTTCGCCTCTCGTCTTTTTCATGTAACCGAGCTCTACTATTTCATACGTGGCACTGTTTAAGCCCTCAGATTTTCTCCCGGCAGCGAGCGGTCGCTCCAGGTCTTTTTGCTCGTATCTCGACGCGCCGTTGACCGCTATAAACGCAAAATATAAACCCAAAGAAGCTACCTTTGACATTTTAGAGGTAAAACGTTTCATTTCCACTCGTGCTAACCGTTTTGTCGAACGTTTTCCACATTCAGCAGAAATGCTCCAGGACTTTTTCAGTGCAGGTCTTAGTTTAAAAAAATTTGAATGTAAAAAATGCCCGATGTATAATCACGTACACTTGTACATTAAGACTCTGAGTATGAATTTAGGATGCTACCTTAAAATTAAAATGTTCATTTAAGAGGACCTTTATTGTTTTATTTTGAAGAATGTGTTTAAGTAAAATACATTCTAATGCTATTCATCAAAGTTTAAATTTTACGTACATTTTTAAGTCGTAGAGCGCACAATAGACGCGAAGCCGGTAGGCATTCACGTTCGCGTAATTACGAAGCAAAAGCGTGCGAGAATAATTTAAAAGATTTCGCCCAAGAGGACTGCATTATTACAATATCAGGGAAACCGCTTTACAGCGTCATTCATACATTCTTAATTATTTAATTATCTTCTGAGTGCGCCACGGCACACCACGGCAGCACAAATTCCGGCGTAATTTGATTAAATTGGATTTCAACCAAGACAATTTGTATTTTTTTTTTTTTATGAAAATGTAAATTGTAATTATTATAACGAACGGCGCGGCTCACGTGTGGTTGACACAAAAAATATCACTACCCACAAAACAGGAGATGTAAAACGTTGTTCGAAAGCTTTTAACCGCCTCACGCAAGCAATTTTGTAAACGTTGTAAAATGACCACGAAAGTATACAGAGCAAGCAGAAAAATCATAAAATCCCAGATGGTGGCGCTAAAGCGATTAAGCGGGTCGATGATAAATTTTAACGAGTTATTTTAATGGAGGCGATCGCAGTCAGTGGCTAGCCGGCAGCCTGCGTCGATAGAAAAATAAAACCAAACTCGCCAAAAAGACTGTTTAATACGTGACCCCGTGATTTTTTTATTGTTTCGTAAACGTTTAACGATAATTGCTTTTTGAAACGACGCCTTTTGTACATCCAAAATGTCATTCCATTTGTAATTGAATACATAAAATGTGGTAGCGCCCTTATCTACAAGTCCATTGGTACTTTTGTAACAAAAATGGATAAATGTTGAAAGAAATAACGGAAAATGAGTAAAGATGGGTTGTGACGTGAGCTGATCTTTGATCAAGCAGAACGACACACTTTGCGTATATAGATTTGGCTTCAAGACATGAAATGTCTATCTAACCATCTGATTCTAATTTAGGTCAATTGTATATTCCCGAAAATGCTAAACAATAGATAAATTATACAAAAATACATTTTTAGTGAACCACCTGGATTGTTTTGATTTTATGTGTATGTGTTTTTATTCGAAGTGGAAGGTTCGGCTACGGCGTAGCAACCACTCAGTCGGCGTAGCAGCTATATTTATCGCGTAGCAGTGCTACGCCCTATGCACATTGTTTACGAATATCAATCCGTAGGTTTTCATATTCATAGAACAATATTTTCAATTTAAAAATTTCAATAGTCCTGCGCAAAATGACAGGAAAACATCGATACAAATGTGACATTTTGATATGTAGCCATTTGCGTGATTACAATCGACGCAGCGGCGCACCCTAGCCGACTTCGACCTCCCCCTTCCTACAACTTCCCTTACGATAAAGATTGACATCACCCACCTTAGCTTTTGAATTATCCTAACTCAAATCCCCCAAATAAACTAAATCCAGCTCTAATCTGTACAACATAGAATACAAATTCATTTAAACCACACGAAAATTTTAGCGTGTCATCGCAAGAAAAGATTGTAGGCGAAAGCACATTAGTGGGATATCACTGCTGGTAGCGAAAGAGCATGTTCACTTTATGTACTCGCTACGATCGCATCGACGTAAAGTCGATTACGTTAAATTTTATATTAAGCAAACAGTTTTATCGATGTGTTATGTATTTTCAAGTCATTGCGGTAACGTGCCGCAATGAAAGTTCATTGTATCACTTTACTGTTTAACCTATGACATCAGCACACCTGCTATTATTAAAAACAGTTGTCGATAGTATCGTCGTGCATCTGTTCTCAAGACGTAGAGTTAAGTACACACCTATACTATTACTCTTCTAAACCCAAGTTAATAATCAAACGTTCTCCGTATCGTGTACTGAACCGGAGTTAATAAGCGAACGTTCTCGGAACGCAATTCGATCAACATGTTGTTAAATCCTGATAATTAACAAACGTCACACGTCGGGCTTGAGTTACTGACAAGAAAGTTTAATGACGCGCACTCACTGCAAGCGGTAACTGAATTTATTTACGTGCAGACGACACGTAAGTGTCGCCCCGGGCGGCGTTAAGTGGGGACCGCATCATTTGCTGTTCAGTCAGCAACGCGCACTCTAACTCCTCCTAATTGGAACGAATTTGGCTGCAGGTGCAACACTCGACTTGGCTCAAGATTAGGGGCGAGCTATTGCGAGTATATTCTGTGCCGTTTCCCCTTGAAATATTCGATGTGCAACGCGCGACTTGCGGCTCGCAGCCAGTCGCGCGCGCCGTCATCTACGTGCGCTCCCACTAACTTGAATTAAATTAAGAACAATATTTACCCTCGGTGCCGAGATAAATGATATTGCACACTTAAGCCAGAGTTAATGTTTAGTGACGACTTATGTACCCACATTCTTAGCATAAGCTAGTGAAAATGCCATTGCGCGAACGAGACGCCCTCATACATGCTCCATACAACAAAACGAGAGAGGTGAACAGAAACACCTCGACAAGAAAGACTTAACGAGGCGCGCTTCAACGTAGACAAATAACAGTACGCCAACAATGTTACGTGGCGTTATTTTAATTGATACAGCTTTAACTCATTCTGTTCAGAAAAATGCAAACAAGTTGCGATGCGATTGGAAAACACTTGACACAGATTGTTTATAAAGTAGGGTTTGCTTCAACGCTCGGTGAGACAAGCAGTAATGAAACCGGGCTAGGGCGGCTCGACAAACGTCATTACTGGGGCACGCATAAATATGCAAGGCAGGTAACGCACATTTTCATGCGACGTCGCAAGAATTTTATCGCTCGTTTAATTCTGTGAGAAAAAAAAATGGGATTCTTTTGGGTGTAACACGAGATAGGCGGCCGCGTGGGAACCGGCACGCTGGCCTTCTTGGCCAGGCTTCGGATCTAAGTGCAGCCGAAATATATTTTATCCACTTTGTCAGATATTACTTTCTGTTAACATCGCCTCGAAAGCGTAAACGGCGGAAGAGGCGAGACGTAATCTTATCCATCAGAGGCACCTTATTTGTTAGGCGTTAATGTGGCCGCTCTGTGTTGTTAGAAGTACGCCTATTAACGTGTGTTTTATTCATCGCCCTTTTCCTCCAGTGTGTTACACGCCGGCTACAATTGCTAGGGACCTTAACGACATAGTTCTCTTTTCTTAATGCCCTTGTTAATTTCGTTTACATTTGTTTAAGTGTTGGCGTCGTTTATTTACTTCGCCCCAGACGGAGCTGTCATGCTTTTCTAGTTTATGTTATAATCGTTTACTTGTGAATGATGAATTGTACCTGGTGTTGGAGGACTGTTATTAATTTTTGTTCTTTCTTTATACTGGTACAGAATAATATTGTTCTTGTGAAACATGTTTATCTAGGAGGTGTAGACAGAACCTTTCTCTTTATAGGTAGAATTTAACTGGCTTAGTTTCAAAACTTACTAAAACCTATTGGGTTTTCTAAATTTCTAACATGTTTTCTAAACCAACATAAAGAAGACACTATGATAGTAAACATATCAAAAGGACAGCTAAATTTGATGAACTCAAAACAGTTATTTCAAATAAATCAATAACAGGCACTTTGGAACTGCCAATGGGTCGGTCAGTTAGAAAGATGAAGCTAGTTACCCATTCCAAAGCGTAATAGGTACCTATGGAGAAGAATGAACAAGAAACAATAAGAATTTTCAGTCAAGACAATCTCCAAATCCAATATATTCGTCAGAAGAAGACTTCCTGCCAGGGTCACGGAATTATTCGAGAGAGTTGCCGTGGTCCTGGCATAGACAACTGAAGGAACAGAGGTGGGTTTTAGTCAATAAAAGTCTGACACGCCCTGCCACTCCATCCAGAACTGGAACGTCATTTGTTAATTTCCATCCCACAAAAAAAAAGAGAAGAAGACTTTTATTATCAGTAGCAAATCAAAATCTCAACTCGAACATACATGCTATTAACATCACAATAACATCCAATCCTTCCAACCAACTCCACTTAAAAATTCAATAGTTCCACAATTGACAGCGAAGGTACAAACTTTAAGCTTATCTAGCGTTTCAGGTCAGTTCCAAAGCCGGGCGAGCATTAGTACAATGTGGTCGGTGGTCTCGTGAGACAAAGATTACGCACAGTTCGCTCGCCGACGTAGATAACAACGGCTGGCTGGCTACTGGATGTGGTGCACCTTTTGTGTAGCTTGCTTCCAATTTTGGTGGACTAAAGGTGGGTTGAAGTTTAGGTACGCTCTGGATGTATGTTTGTAACTATGTGTGGGAGTAGTTCGTAAATGTGTAGATGGTAAATGTGTAGATGGGACATTTAGACATCTATGAGGTATGATGGTGTTTGGCGCATGGACTAACAAATTTTTTGAGGGATTGGGTTGTGATTCTTAGGACATGGGGTCTGTGGGTGAAAGATAGCATATAACCCACCCAATCCCACAAAACATGTTGTTGATCTATGCACCAAACATCCGGTATATTTTTGGGGGACAGTAATGAACACGTCTTTTGTAATAATAATAAAAAAAGTGAACCCGCAGGGTAACATGTGGCGTGCTGTTGGGCAGTAGCGACCCCACGGACCCTATCTCCCGGGAGAATTCTTGTTCCTCATCTTTGGCTTGCCTGTATTGACCGGCTGGAGTGAACACTGAAGAGGTTCAGAGCTCCCACCTCATTCTTGCCTTTATTGGCTGGCTTGAGTGGAGATTCGCAACAGCAAACGTGCTCGGGGAAAGGAAGTATTCCAGTAAGTGCTTGTAGGGATCTTGACCATCTTCCGGGCTCTGGAATTGTTCTAAAAGCCGTGGAATACCTCTCCACTTCTCAAGCACCTCAGGAAGTGTTGCCCCCTTGTCGCTGCGGCACTATGTGCCAGCGACGGTTTCCGGGGGCCCATTATTGAGTGTGCAAGTCACCCCCTGCCATTTAATCCGTGTATTTACAAAACATTGATGCGGCAGGGGCCATAGGCCTTCCATATTTCTTGGTAACCAGTCCATTTTAGTTTTCATCCAAATACATAGTCCAACATCTTAGTTTCCATATCCTGCAATAGTCCAACAACAACCGGAGGTTGTCCTTGGGTGCACTTGCACAGTGTATACAGGGATAACCGCCGGTTAGTGCCACACTTCATCTTAATTTTCTAAGGGGCCTCAGCGAGTTGGCTTCGGCCGCTCGTACGCCTTCCACATGACCGGGACCCTAGGGTCCCGAGATATGTTAACATAATTAAATGAAAATGTTTTATTTGCATATAGAAGGTGTAACATTTTTAATTGAGGCCCTGACTCCGGTAAACCCTGAGCTAGGTGAGACCTATGTTTCAATACAGGAGTCAGTGTCTCACCCATTTGTGGATCATCTTTATCTTTTCTTTACATATTATAAAATAAAGTCACTTCGCTGTCTTTCTGTCCCTATGTATGCTTATATCTTTAAAACTACGCAACGGATTTTGATGCAGGTTATTTTAATAGATAGAGTGATTCAAGTGGAAGGTTTATATGTATATAACATGCATAATATCGTAAAGAAACGCTGATAATTTTAGAGGTTTCTAATGTGATGTCATAAATAAACACATTTTTTTGCGCTTACATTGCGAACGCTGGTTGAACCCTACGAAATAGCTCAAAATAATGTACTACAGTATTATACACCTTAAAAAGTTCTACAAAAAAGTCCGCGATGGTATATGTCTAACTCTTAGGGATAACCCACAATAACCATTTTTATCCTTTACTTTTTACGAGAAATAATGGCTTATTTATGAATGCGATTTTAAGCAATACAGCATTAATCCTTATCCAATTAAGTACCTTAAATAAATTGTGCATTTCATGTAGATCAAAATTGCCCTTTACAGCATATCATTAAAATTAATATTTTAGAAGATATCAGAGATTATAATAAAATCGCCGCAGAGCGGCTAGCGGGCCTTCCGGGTTGATAGCGGTCGGGTAGTGCAGGATTAATAGGATTGTAATATTGTAATTCATATTACTTTGGCTTCATAGTAAATGCGAATATCATGTGTGTTCGAAGTACTCAAAATAAACCTAATTGTATTATTCCAAGTAAGAGACCGCGAATAAGGCTTAGATGTTTAGATTTTTGGATGGATTTGGATTTTTGGTTATCCTGGATACTTACCATAATACATAGGATACTTTATCCCGGTAGTAGGTTTCCGAGTGATATTTTCCGAAAGCTATACGGGCGAAGCCACTGGCAAAAGTACTATTTTTATAACTATGTTTAATTTGGTGTCTGGTAAATAATTGAGTGTCTGTAGGCAGGTATAGGTCAGAGTAAGAAGACTGCGACATAGGGCTGGATTGAATTGAATATAAGTCTTCCTGGTTTTCCTTAACGCTCCTACGTTAAGGAAAACCAGGAAGACTTATATTCAATTCAAACCAGCCCTATGTCGCAGTCTTCTTACTCTGAATAGGTACTATCAGTTTTATTTTTAACCGACGAAAAAAAAAGGAGGAGGTTATCAATTCGACGTGTATATTTGTTTTTTTTTTTTTTTTTTTTTTTAATGTATGATCACGCATAACTTTGTACATGGTAGTCCGATTGTGATAATTCTTTTTTTATTGGAAAGGGTATACTCCCAAGGTGGTCCCATATAAATTTGGAAAACAAAATCGAACCCTAAGGGTCGGAAAACAGGGGATGATTGATTGTTCACTCACTGATTGTTATGTATAACCACGCATAACTTTGTACAGAGTAGTCCGATTTTGATCATTCTTTTTTCATTGGATGGGGTATACATTGCCAAGTATTATTAGTATATTCAAGCCACAAAAAATATAAAATAAAAACTTTTTAACAAAAAATTAAACCGTCGAAAAACTGAAAAGCAAAAAATAATAAACCTTAAAATTATGAGTCGGCGCTGAAAAATCAATGAACAAAGATCACTCAAAGCGCCGACTCATAATTTTAAGGTTTATTATTTTTTGCTTTTCAGTTTTTCGACGGTTTAATTTTTTGTTAAAAAGTTTTTATAAGTACATCACAAACACACACATGATATGTAAGGATCGTAGCAGGTGGCGTTCCGTAGTTTCTGCCTACCCCCATGGGAAAAAGGCGTAATTTTATGTATGTACAACATGGATTAATACATTATTACCACGGTTAAGAAAAACCAAGAAGACTTATATTCAATTCAATCCAGCCCTATGTCGCAGTCTTCTTACTCTGAATACTATTAGTTTTATTTTAAGTACATCAAACACACAAGATATGTAAGGATCGTAGCAGGTGGCGTTCCGTAGTTTCTGCCTACCCCCATGGGAAGAAGGCGTAATTTTATGTATGTATAACATGGATTAATACATTCTTACCGCGGTAGTACGTCCTCTTGCGATAATTTCCGACAACTACGCGGGCGAAGCCGCGGGCAAAAGCTAGTTAAAAATATACGCAATAAAAAAGGCAAAAGATCATGGAATTTAGTGCATGTATGCTCTTGTGGTGTGTATTTGCATGTATGTGTGTTGTGTTTTGTGTGGATGTGTGAGTGTGTTGTATTTTGTGTGTGTATGAGTGATTAAGCTTGGTGGTTGTAATTTGGGTTATAGCAGAGACTTTGTTACCCTACTTTACTACATAATTATCACGAGGTTTTTTAACAATGTTTTCCGTCTGTAAGTAATCTACTGATTTTTGGGTCACGAGCCTGATGAAAATATCGGTGACAAGAAAACGTTTTCGTTTTATTCTGTCGATTTATCAGCAACATTGGCAGGTGTGATATTCGATCTATTAAATTCCATCTCGGAACAAACATACCTAAAATATGTTGATACTGTAATCAACATATCCACTACCACACTCTGCATATTTTCGCATTCAATATCCTTCGACCAACTTCATAAATCCAAGAACTCGATCACGTCAAGCGCAGAACCGTACCGCTAGGCAGTTCTCTAATCCTGTTTGTTTGATTGATCAATGACCTATCTAGTTACCAAACAATCTACGTCGGCCAGCCGGCAGACATCCGGAGCAGATATTTGCAGTCAAAACAGACTTAGGGCCAGTACGAGCTGCACTCTGCGCATGTCACTCCGCTTCTGTATTATTTATTAACTCCAACGAGCTTCCGATGTTACTTTATTCCATTGTGCAACTATCTACGGTTCGTGATGTCCGAGCTCGGGAAGTTCCGAACTGACACGACTGGGAGAAACGAGAAACTTTTCGTGCATAGAATGAATGCCTGTCAGCCCAACGTAAACATGCAAGCAAAATACTTGGTATATTATTTAGTTTGCGGATTGCGGATAGCCGTTGCTACGGGCGTCGGATTGTTTGCAATGTCACCGCGTACGAAAATTCTGCGTTCAGAAACTTTCCAGGTTCTTTTAATTTTGGAGAAGTGAATTTTTCTTGAAAAATACAGAAGTGACAATTTTCTCTGCTTCTTTCATTTAGAATGGAAAACATTGAAGCTAAAATAAAATTGTTTACTTAGTGAAATGTAAATGTTGTTACAGTGGAACCCCTCTGAAATAATATACACAGAACTGAAGGAAATCTGTCACAAGAGCGGGGCGTTCGTAGGTAACTCTGGCGAAGTCGGCAATGTTATTTGGCGAGCCGGTGCAAGTAAAGGACTCTATATTAAGCATTCCTGTCCCCCCAATCTCTTCAGGTGGGCGGGCGCGACATGAACTCTACTTCAACTTATTATTTCGGGGCCGCATGCGAAGCGTTTGTTTTTCTCCGACCTACGCCTCTAATATACATTTACATATGTATCATAAACTTAATCCCTTTATTAAATTCCTCGGGAGTTTTTTTGTTCTTACCAATATTTCTTTTTTTATCTCGCATTTTTAAATGTTAAAAGCCATTCCTATAAAAACCTAGTGCTTTGAACGGCGTAGTATTTACTGCCAGCTGTTATCTTGCACTAAATAAAAGGCCACAGTTTTAAAAGTGCCTTTATATCGTCCATCATTAATGAACTCGTTATAACGCTAATTGTTCCCACAATCGGGCCTGGGTGTGACATTAAAGCGACGTCAAAAATGTATGTACACTATTTAAAGATTCCCATTTCGCGGTGGTCGCGTGCAACCGATTTACGAAAGCGACTGGCCCCGTGCCCATTAAAGCAGATTACGGACGAAAAAAAAATCAACGAGCTCTTGGCGTTATGAGTTAATTTTGTAAGAATAACGCGGGCGTCGGTTAGTATTCCCCTTTATTTGGTGTTCCGGCTGCTCTGTTTGTTTAAACGGGTAATCCAGCGCAAAAACAAGCCAAGGCTACATTATGTAGTGGTGCCACACAAATGTGGGTTCTCAATGTTGCCGGAACGTAATCGTCGGACGATAAAAATCACTTAGTGAACCGAGCAGCCACTCTAGACGTTACCGCTAACTACTAACTACGCGGAGTATAACATAACAAGAGCGTTTACGGGGAACGAGACTTGTTATACTTATTTGAAAATTAACTTTCACTTCAGAAATATTTTGCACCGCTCCGAGAGAACCTCTCTAAAACGGAAGAAAATACTAAATCCCTTGAAGTAAACGTTGTTAACTATTAATTCAAAATTCACAACAAGGAACCATTCTATTATGGTTAGAGATTTAAGATGATATTTTTTTTCTTCTGGAAAATTTAGCTCTTAAATGAAGAAAGTTGATATAACGCAGCGTGGCGTAGCATTCAGTCGCGAAATATACTTATATCGCGGAACGCGTGCGCTCCATATTTTAAAGGTGTCGATAGGAGAAAAAAGGAATGTCCCCGAGTTGCAAGCGCGCCTGGTCTAAACGTGTTTACAAGTTATGCAATAATTCAAATAGCGTACTACAGCAAATTTATGCTGGTGCACGGTAACATACTTCAATGGCTGCATTGGAAAGCATTTTATTTCCATGGACGTCGGCGACTAGTATACCCATCGTATTTTCGAATTCAGGCAGAGGACGCTGAACGTGTTAGGTGGCAATATGAATTTATGATCATGGCGAATTAAATGCGTTTAAAGGGAAACGTGATTCGGCGGAATACGCATCGGAAATTAATTAAGGACTTTTTACACTTGGATGAACGCTTACCGACTGGTTTTTGTGCTTCTAGTGTTTTGTAGTCGCAGTTCTGGATGTATTGCATTATGTTGTACCGTTTTATTTTTGCTGATGACAAAAAACTGTAGGTACATATTTAACATTGCTTGCAGTTTTGGAATTTATGGACACATTTATATTAAAATTGTTGCTCCACTTCTGTTATTAATTGTATGTATGAATTTTTACTTAGTTCTGTTATGGCCTTTTAAAGTAAAAATCTATTTTTTTATATAAATTACGTGAGGAAAACGACTTTATCTTACCATGTAAAAAATACCAACAAGGAAGTACCTATTATTGAACAATTTATAAAGAGAACTTCATTAAGTAGACACGCATACCTTTATGCCAGGCAAAGGTATTTTTGCTCCGAGTCTCGATAAATTTCTGGCAGTTTCTCGCTGTCTCGTTAGGGCTCACTAGATGAAATTTAAGAGTCATCTCAGGCTGGCGGGGGCTCCACGCAGATCCGGCCGCGACAAAAGGGAGCCCTAGGGACCGAGTACAGCGGGAAAAGGAATTTTTAATTGGCCTCCAAATAAAATCCCATATAACTTACAACATAAAAGGCTTTTTTTTTTTCACAGCGCAATTCGTTACGGACCGTGGTTTTAACTATTTTAGCCAAATGTTTCAAAAATATAACGCTCATTTTTTAATTGACTCACGCGGACTGGTTGTTGCCGTATCGTATTTTCGCAAAGAAAGATTGGCCAGATAAGGCGTCAAAGACAGACGAAAGAGGAGGGAAAAAATACGCTCCTCTTCCATAGTCATAATGGCTTGATAGGCCCTAACGGCCACTTAAAATGAAAAGTGTGTTCCATTTTAAACTTTATTCATTATACAAAAGTTCTTGTTAGTGTAACAGACATTTTACTTTCATATTTTGGAGGAAGTCTGAAACAATTAGGACAGTTTAATCGCCACCTCTTTAGGACGCACAGTGGAACGAATGTATGGGAGCGGTTGGACGTAGACATGTCCGAAAAAAAAGAGTAAAATTATGCCAAACTAATGATGCCATCTTATTCGATTACTTAATGCCTTCATAACTTGTGGTGATGAATTTCTTCATAACTCCCATATTTCGGGAGTAATTTGAGAAAATGTAAAATTTTACTATGAAAATGAGTGTATCGAGCTCTCTCCCTCCTGATTCCGGGCTTGTTTCAAGTAGCGGTCTCTAATATCATAATGCTAATACTAAGAGCTATATTTAATACTAAGACACATAGTGCGCCAAATGTGCACTTTCTGGGATAAAGAGTGATGTTTATTTTATAACACAATTTTTTTATTTTTTGTTTATTTTGTTGATTAAAACCGTTTTTCTAAAGGTTTACCTTATTACAATAACATTTCTGAGCAGCCAATTAGAGAAGATATAAGCTAATTAGGATATATAATTAGGGACTTAAGGTTTACATATAAAACTGATGCACTAATGATTACTGATAAGAACATTGCTATTATTTAATTACTAAATGGCTCTTAATACACTAATTTAGCATGCATCATTTACTAATTATCACAATAACTAATTACCTTGCAATATTTAACAAAGGATACCTGGGATACCTGGATTTTATATAAATAGGTCACTATTAGTAACTTTAAAATCAGTGTTGATTTACACCTCGTTGTATCCAAGCTAATCTCGCAATGTATTTTCCAAATTTTAATACAAATCTTGATATTCACGTTGCTTTATGCGCACGCGCACATAAAGATTTACGCGACTTTAACTATTTGTTCAGTGTTTTAAAAGATAACAGTTGTGTTCAGTTATGTGAAAGTGCTGAAACAAGTTTAAAAGACTGGTGTCGTCGATTTTGCTACCGCATTTATGCAAAATGGACACAGTCTGGAAGAAGCACAGATAAGTTTCGGAAGAAACATGAGATTTGGCTACAGGCTGCAATTCAATGGCCGGAATTACAGAATGAAAATATGGAACCTTCTACAGAAAATATAAGTGACGTCATCGAGCCCATAATTTCTCCTGCTAAATCTGATGCTTCAACTTGTACACATCCTAGTCCTCGTAAATCTTTTGAGGACCTTAGTAACCGGCAAAAAAGAAGACGCACTGAAGATAGTCTTTCATGCAGCAGTAGCAGCGCTGAAATTATGTTTTCGGCCGAAAGGGCGCTTCAAAAGGCAGGACAAAGCGATACAGCTTATGTTATGAAATACTTGACGGAGAATCCAGAAGAGGCCTCAAAAATCAAAGCCTTCATTGAAGGTAAATCAATTCAGGTACGGGAAATATCCCCTTTGAAGGCATTGGCTCTTTATGTATCGATGAACTTATCGAAATGGCGCTATAACACTCTTCGGGATTTCAACACTCAAGAAGGAGCTCTTCAATACCCGAGTTACTACATGTTGGTTAAAGAAAAAATTAAGTGCTATCCGGCCAAAGAAGATCTCACAGTTACAGAGAGCTCTGCAAAAATCAAATTACAAGCCTTGATGGATTTAACCTCAAGAAGACTTATTAGGTCGTTAGAAACCCCTGTTGATCCCAATCAACAGCTCGTATTGACCAGCAAATGGGGTTTTGACGGATCATCTAGCCAAAGCATTTATCATCAAAGGACGAGTGAAGATGAGCAAATCGATCTTGCTAGTAATTTTATGATTAGTCTTGTACCACTGCGGCTCGTCTCAAAAGGTGTAACAATTTGGGAAAACGAGCGACCATCTTCCACTTCATTTTGCCGGCCAATATTGTTTAAGTTTATAAAGGAAACCAAAGAAAATGTGCAGAGAGAGATGGCTGAAATCGAAGCAGAGATTGAAGCCTTAACTCCATCCACCATCACTGATGGAATTAGTGTCAAACACCAACTGCTGTTGACAATGATTGATGGTAAAATTCATTCCATTATATCCAATACAGCAGCTTCAGTGTGTGACATATGCAAGGCTTGTCCTAAAGAAATGAATAATTTAGAGTTAATCAAAGATAAACACGCAAACGAGGACATGTATAAATATAGCTTAAGCACCCTTCACGCTTGGATTCGCTCAATGGAATGCTTATTACACATTTCCTACAAATTAGACATAAAATCATGGCAAGTAAGGGGTGATATAGCAAAAAGGCAAGTTGATGACAGGAAGAAAAGAGTTCAAGAGGCTGTAAGAAGAGAAACGGGCTTACTTCTCGATGTTGTGAAACAAGGCAGTGGATCCACCAACAATGGCAACTCGGCAAGGAGATTTTTTGAAAACTACACTAAATCTGCTGAACTGACCGGAATAGATGCTATGCTTTTAAGAAAAATCTGTGTGATCTTGCAGTGTATTTCATCAGGAGAGAAGATCAACGTAACTAAATTCCGAGAGTTCTGCTTTGATACTGCTAAGCTTTACGTGGAGTTATACCCATGGTATTATATGCCTTCTTCACTTCATAAAATTTTAATGCATGGGCCAGACATAGTTCAGAACATGTCAATTGTGCCCATTGGTTTTCTATCCGAAGAGGCATCTGAGGCTAGAAATAAAGATTTTAGAAAATATAGAGAGGGGCATTCTCGAAAGCATAGCAGTATCTCATGCAATGAAGATATTATGCACAATCTTTTACTGTCTTCTGATCCACTTGTTACAAGTATCCGTCCAAAAGGAAATAAGTTTGTAAAAAAATCTTCTTTTAAGGAATTTTATGAGCTTACGGATTCTGAGAAAAGTGATATCGAATTTGTTAACATAAATGATTTAGCGGACATCGATTCTGAATTTGAATTAATTGATGATGATGATGATGACGAAGATAATTAAATGATGTTATTGTTTTAAAATGTGTAACTTAGTAAATTAGAGCTTACATCTTAATTATTTATTGTACTTTTAATGAAACTAGGTAATTTATTATCAACTTACTTAAAAGTCATACTCTCATCAGTTCTTGTGAATATTTTTGTTAATATGTATTTCTGTATATATATAATATATTTATAGACCTCTTAATAAGTCTGTCTGCGGTTTAAAGTAAATACAAATGGGGAAAAAACGTTTTTTTTTTTAAATTTTCATTTCCTTTTATCCCAGAAAGTGCACATTTGGCGCACTATGTGTCTTAGTATTAAATATAGCTCTTAGTAATAGCATTACGATATTAGAGACCGCTACTTGAAACAAGCCCGGAATCAGGAGGGAGAGAGCTCGATACACTCATTTTCATAGTAAAATTTCACATTTTCTCAAATTACTCCCGAAATATGGGAGTTATGAAGAAATTCATCACCACAATTTATGAAGGCATTAAGTAATCGAATAAGATGGCATCATTAGTTTGTCATAATTTTACTCTTATTTTTCGGACATGTCTACGTCCAACCGCTCCCATACATTCGTTCCACTGTGGGACGGTCTGTTATTTTAATGAAACGGCGGAGAACATTGTATTACGTTAACGTCGTGTATGTATAGCTTTATAAATCCTAATTCCAGGGTTATCTGCGCCTTGTAAATGTTAAAATGGGTCCTTTCACTTTCAGCTATATCTTCTATAATTGTTTCTATTCAGCGCTACTCTGACTATAAAGTTTGCGATAACGTGATCATGAATATTATTATCCTCGGAACATTTAAATGAACCTATAGTTTTAGCAAAAGTTGATTACAATTTTTCGGCAGTATTTGCGCGCGTTTATTGACATAATGAACACAAAGGTCCGTAACGGTATTCACATTACAAATTAACGCAAATATATCATAATTAATATTATTTATTCCACAAATAAATGTTGGTCAAACACATTGTCACAGCGTTTCCGTCACTACCGCTTTACAAAGTGCATCATATTTTTAAACACCCACCGAAATGAAACCGCATAAAACATCGAACATTTCCTGTAGAAGAGAAAATTTTAATTTTCCGAAAAATTCCGCTGCTATATTTTAAAAGTCGTGATTTATTAATGCGGGTTCGTAAACGCCATTTATGCCGTTTATGCCGTTTACGGTGGATGAGAGCAGACATTTGTGTCAGCATGTGTCGCGCTCACGGCTCGTCAATGGCGTTTTGATTGTCCACTCTGCGTCGGTTCCTATTCGTCTATAAATCTGGCCGTACGTGTCTGTCAAGGGCTACTTCATATTCGACTGTTCTATACAATATACCTACCTATGTCGTTAAACATAAAGGCAGGGACACTGAAAGTTTTTAAAATAGGCCAGTAAGAAAATCAGCCGATGAAATGTATATGTATACAAACATGGAATTAGGAACTCTTTAAAAATCTGTATAGATGTATAATTAATTCATTATTTCATTTGTTTTTATAAATTGGTGGCAATTTTACGAACCCTGAAGATGCTGCGGGTGCGCCTGAATAAGGCGTGGAGGAGATCCCTTAAGAAGAGTAGGCCCACTGCTTCAGACAATGGTTTCAATGCAAGCGACGGTGCTTAGAAAGGAAAGGTTACTTCGAAAAAAAATATTAACAGGTTTCTATATCATTCTGTTTGCTTTTTCTAAAAACTCTTAGTGTGACTCACGTAATATGGAATATTTAAAGAACAAAAATTTGGCAAGAGGATCCCAATTTAAATTACAATCGTACAAGAATATATAACAGCAAAGACCTTAACTTTAGACGTTTTAAGACGTTTTGTAAACCTGAAAGCTAACAATAATCTGAAATATCAGCTCCAAATCCCTACTAAATCAGTGTAAAAGTAAAACACAGTACCAGCATCTTCTAACATAAATTCTAAGTCAACTAAGCGGAATTGGTTACTACAAATAGTTGCAAGTTATGGACCTGTAAGCTGTCAGTTCTAATTCACTGCGGAGTACTAAAGTAAGATGTGTTTTATTGATGTACAATGCTTCAAGCTGTGCCAATCTTGTACTGATATTGTTTTACGGGCGTAGAAAAGAGTGAACTATTCTGTAGTATGTTTACCATACAAATTACAGATTGTAATGTACATATTTTGCTAAGGGTGACACAATGGGAGGTTTTATAGTTAAAGTTGATTCTGTAAAGTTTTTTTTTTTGTGTCTTGTCGTGTAGTAAGCTAAACCTAGGAGGTTATCAGCTGCTGAACCAGAGTTGCTTGTGGCTGCCTCAATAAAGTACCTAAGGCCTCCAACCAGGGCAGTCCTTTAAATACAACTTTATACAGGTTGAGTGTTTTTTCTCAGGAAGTGTAAGTGTGGAATATTATGAAATAGCACTAAGTGGCATCCAATTAGTAATCGTTCAGAATTTTATTTAAAAAAAAATGCTATTTTTTTAACGTTAAATCACAAAAATCTAAATGGCTAGTTACATAAATGAAAACAAATTAAATGATATCGAATGTACATTTTATAAAATGCAACAATCCCAAAACGAAATTTAATAATAAAATTTACGTGTATTTTTATCTGAATCGCGCCTGTTAATAGCTTGAAATAAAACACATATTTTTTCGTGTATTTACTAAATATGCAAACCATTTTACAGCTTGTGAAAAATAAATTTATTAAAAATCGGTGTATTTTTTTGTGTTCGGCCCTGAAGCAATTTTAATTGTGAGCCTTTCAAACAGCGGTGTTAAAGCTAAACTCTATAAAGCTTGTATTTATTTCATGAATCAGTGAAGGCTTTCATATTAATTTTTACACTTTATTCAGGGCAGATTTTTATTTTTAGTGGTCACGCGTTTTTGGAATAATTTTCATTAAAAGAGCGAAGTTGAACATATTTTTGTAAAATATGAAGATGAGAAATCCTACTCATATTATAAATGTGAATGTTTAGATGCTTGTAACTCAAACACGCAAAAAAATGCCTGACGGATGTAGATGAAATTTGGAACTCAGATAGTTTATAGCCTGGATAAACACAAAGGATACTTTTTATCCCGATAATATTTTCCCGTGGGATACTTTCAGACCTCTACGTTGGCAAAGCCGCTGGCAAAAGCTAGTATTATATATGGCTTGCTTTAAGTACGACCATGATAATAATATGAATGATCTACATACCAAAATTAGAAAGACTCTCAACTTCTCTACTCGTTACTGTTCTCTTCTCTCTCTATCTTATTATTCATTGACAATAAACAGAAACATTAATAAACAAATCGTATCAAAGTTAAACAAGACGATAAGAATATTTATTTATTCACCACCAACTAGTTATTTTGAAATGCTTCAAATCGATGAGCCTTGGAACAAACTTGGATGAGGAACTAAATAAGTTTCAATATTTCTTCTTAATAAAATATAAATGGAGAAAGTTTAGTTGTACACTTGAGGGATGGAGCGACCGCGGTTGTACACGTTCAATATCGAATTGAATTTATTATGATATATATTAATTTATCAAATCGAATCAAAGTAAGGAAGCTGTTTCGATAGAAGATTGGTTGTTATGTATTTTGGTTCATTGGGTACAGTTTCGATTCGTTTTATTCTCTTTTACTTACAACTGTTTATAGTCTGTAGTAGTTAAATGTATTATGAATAAATGGTCATACGTTGATCATTTATTCATAATACATTTAGTAGGTAAGTATGACAGAGTTCACACAGTTCCAGTTGATAAAATATATTTTCGTATTTCGCGTTTATATTTTTGTGTACGTTAGTAAGTTAAGCATTAAAAACCGGCCAAATGCAAGTGGGACTTGCACACGAAGGTATCATGTGAAAAAACAGAGGAAAAACACGTTTATTTTATGAAGACCACCTTTAATGTTTATTTACTAATTTTTACTTTCATAATTTCTGGTTAAAGCGGCAATAGAAATATAGATTTTGTGTAACTTTCAAGTGTCTATCTATTACGGTTCATGAGATACAGCCCGCTGGCAGACAAAAGGACGGACTGACAGTGCAGGTTTGTAATAGGGTTCCGTTCGCACCCTTAGGGTGTCGATCCCTAAAATTAAAATAAACTTCTTCGTTTTCAGTCAGGCTTAAGAGTGTAAGGAAAACCAATAAACAGATAAAATTCAGGAGCCTAGTCTTATGCAGACAATTTTTGTTAGCAAATTAATTTTCCTTTTCATATTCACAAAACAAACAATCAACTATAAAAAATAACCTACGGAAAATATATTATTTAGCAGTAGAATATCGCATTATGACCTTTGGTTCCGTACAAAGGGGGGCGGCGCCATGTGCACAATGTTTAGTGGTTCAATCGTAAACCTTTCTATAAATATTGATGACGCTGAAACCTATTATGTTCAGGCATACTCCCGAAAAATGTGAACAATTTACGATGTAAAGACATGCGATTAACTTCTCTGTTGTACGGAATTGAAACAGAAAGTAATAACAATTGAGAGTCAAATCTTAAGGTGAACTCTACAGTGTAGTCCGCGACATTCGAATTTTACAATTTGCAGGTCAGTGCAGTGTTGATCAAAATATGATTCGCAACCGCGACAAATATGACTTTAACAATTTCACCAGTAATTTTATTTTATTTATTTACGATCTCTAACAAAAGATGTACATAATACATTGACATATAAATACAGGGCAACATCATATATTAAGTAGGTCTACTCCTTCATTTATAGGAGACATTACATACAATACGCCATGTTTCCCCGAAGGGTTGGGCAGAGGTGACCTTATAGTGCACCCACATTCCATCAGTTATGTTTCAGACTCGTGTAATACGTTGCCTTGTCCTCGTTAGTTTCGCGATCATAGCGCTACCATTGAGCATGTGGTTCCGAGTTTCATTACAAGGTCGAGCAAAGTGTTAGTGGGTTTCCCATCTGGATGTTTCCTAGTAGCAGCCTTGAGTCTGGATTTGTGTACTTCTGTAATATGCTTTGTATCTTAGCCTATAAGCAACGCTCTAAAATTGATTTTACCGACCTTAAAAGTGTACGTCCATTAAAAATATGCTGGGTTTAATTATACAGGATAAGTTTTTAATCAGTGCGCAAATTTTTACAAATTAAACTTAAAAGAGTTACAATAACCATGCAATTTTTATTTTTATATATCTTAGTACAAACAATTAAGTTATCGTTAACGAAAGATGTTTATTCTGAAACTGGTTTTTATGGTAACTTGCGCGCGGCGCCGGCGCAGCGGCGAAGGTGAACGACCGAGCGTAGCTACAAGTACCTACCAGCTGTTTGATCGGTCAACATTCTAAAAAGTTCGAAGTACCTACGTCGGCGCGCGGTTATTGACCTGTTACTATTGATTGACAATAGTATTACGAAATATGTAGGGTGTCCACAGTTTACTGATTTAAGGTCGGATACAAATTAAAAAAAAGTAGATGAAAAATAGTTGAAATGTGTTATATTACTGATACCTACTGAAACATAAAAAAAACCGGCTAAGTGCGAGTCGGACTCGCGCACCGACGGTTACGTACAAACCTGAAGGTATCCTCGGTTTATGCATAAGGTTTATGTTTATGAAATTAAATGTTTTTTTTAAATTTTATATTTGAGTTGATTAAATGAAAGGTAAATTGCGGTTTACGATTTATGACGTATTAAAAAAAAACTACTTACTAGATCTCGTTCAAACCAATTTTCGGTGGAAGTTTACATGGTTATGTACATCATATATTTTTTTTAGTTTTATCATTCTCTTATTTTAGAAGTTACGCGGGGGGGGGGGGGGGGGACACATTTTAGCACTTTGGAAGTGTCTCTCGCGCAAACTATTCAGTTTAGAAAAAAATGATTTTAGAAACCTCAGTACCATTTTTGAAGACCTATCCATAAATACACCATACGTGTGGGTTTAATGAAAAAAAAATTGAGGTTCAGTTCTGACTATGGGGAACCCCAAAATTTATTGTTTTTTTTTCTATTTTAGTGTAAAAATCTCAATGCGGTTCACAGAATACATCTACTTACCAAGTTTCAACAGCATAGCTCTTATAGTTTCGGAAAAAAGTGGCTGTGACATACGGACGGACAGACAGACAGACAGATATGACGAATCCATAAGGGTTCCATTTTTTGCCATTTGGCAACGGAACCCTAAAAATTGCGCACTGGTTAAAAATGTTTCCTGTATTTCACACTACTATAACATAGTTATCAGATTAAGAGTCTTGTCAATACGTCTTTCCTTAAATTATCACTCATTACAAATTCAGAATGTCATGTTCAAGTTTAGAAGTTGGAAGCACTTTCATGTTTATTTACCGGGAAAGAAATCAAACAGGACATAGGCCATATTAAGCGTTAGAATTGCTAGGCGTTATAGATTCAGTAATAAGTTCTTAGAAACATTAGCGTTATTATTTCCAACAACAGTAAAGTAGGTGGATCTATACTTTAACGCCCTTGTTAGCCAAGGGATGATATGTTTTATTTCTTGGAAGGTTATTTTTTATGACAGAATGTGTATTATATTTGTTTTTATTGCGGAGACTTCTTACATTTTTTTTTACATATTTTGTCACTTTCATATTAGCTAGTGTAAACAAATTAAGTGAAATTAATCCTACTTTACAACTAAAAAACAAACCAAGAAATCATAATATAATCCTCTTTTTGGGAGGGAGCAGGCTGTAATACATATACCACCTGGGCTCAATGCAGTTTTATAGATTTCACATGACTTCAAATGGTTGGTTCTAGGACATGCGGGTTTCACCGTTTTGAAAAAGGTGATGACATTATTTAGGCAGAAAGTGCTTAAATCTTCTGCCTGTATACGAACTCACGACCAAAGAATTCGTAAATCGAGGGCGATACCACTGAGACACCACTGCTCAAAATCAATATCTTTTACTAACTATCAGTCTATTAATATTACATCCGTTCGCAAAAAAAAATCTATAATTCCCTAAATTCTATACCCTTTTCAATATCAGGATAATAAAATTCTAAGCAAACCCTATGATTTAAAAAAATAACTGGATTATCCGGAGCTTGAAAAATCCTCTTAAAGGTTTTAATTTTCTTCCGAATCTTCAGCCAACGCTGTATTTTCTAATAATGAATTCTCGATTAATACTTCCTCTTTTTTTGTATCGAAGCTTTTTTGTTAAACCGTAGATTTAAAGCGTTTTGCTACCTACGTGATATTTATACAAATTATATTATATTTGTATGAACATTTCCGTATACATACAAAGCCGCAATTTAACAACGCGGAGTCATTAATAGTAAGTGTCGCGAATAATATTAGTGTCAATAGTCGATATAAAATCGTGTCATGTAAACACAGTTGCGATCTTCCGCGTTTGTTCTATGTAAATTGAGAAAATGCTCTCTCTTCTCGCTCGATTTGCGAGGCTTCGGCTAATCTTCCGCCAGTCGACTACAATTTAATCAAAGTAAACAACGACGGGAGCTGTAATTTATCTGGATTATTTCGTGGCGAGCGATAGTAATCGACTTTTTTCTCCATCTGTACACAGCGAACGCTCCGAACGGAGCTCGTAATGTGTCTCGAATCCCAAGATACAAAGATGATTATTATCTACATAAATGGCAAGACGTTATATAAATAACAGTATCTCTTATGTTTTTACCACTATACTTGGCGGAAACTGTACGCTTTATCGAAATATTTCGTTATATTTGTATAATAAAACATTCGCAACAGTTGACCCATTCGTCTGTTCCTAAAATACATTCGAAGCCAGAATAAATGGACAATGAACGTAATAAATTGGCGTAAATACAAAACTGTTTCCATCATACAAAAATTCGCCTAGTGTTTTATCGTAAAGCCGAAACTTGAAACAATACAGCACAATTTTAGTTTATGAAACGTAGAAATGGTGACTAAACGTATCTAATAATATAATACCTACATACTTAAAAAAATAACGTTAAGCTTGGAATTAATTAAAAATTCGCAACTGTAAGTTTGACTCAGGCCACAAGTCAACCGGGCGAATTAAAATTGCACGTAATTTAATTGTAGGAAAACAAATTTTCGTGTATAAATATTAAAGGCAGCTGTGATTTAACACTATATGGTGGCGGCGGGCTTATATGGCCGGAGGAGAGGTAAAATACAACATCGTAATTAATGTCACCGTGTCTGTTTGTTCTACGTATAATTTTACGTTTATTGTGGATACTTTTCCCGTGTATGGAAAACGGTAGCAAGTGCTGTTTCGCACGTGTAATGATAGGTTATCAAGTATCGTAATGACAGCACACTGCGATATGATGAGTGGTTGATGTTACCAGTTTGTCCCACATAATTTTCTTTGGTTTATAAGCCTACATGTTGTTCGTTGCAATTTAATCTTAAGTTTTTATTTACCTTTTAAAAATACATTATGAGAAACTAGAAGTTTTTAAGATTGATTGGGTTTAAAAAGTAGTAGATATTTCCGTTGTGAACAAAAGATAATTCTAGAATTCTAAAAGAAGCTGTGGTAATTGTAACAAGAATAAACTATCTTCAAGAAACGGAAATCATTTAAAACGCAGCTCCGCAAAATGAATAATTCCTAGAATAATAATATCAAAAGCCAACAGCACAGTTTGAAGTTAACCAATAGTGAGTAAGATTGTTCATTTCTTGATTTGAGCGGCCAAGCTAATCTCCTTTAAGAATCGCTCCATTGAAAGCAAACAACATTCAATCGTAATTTACTTAAAACTAATCTTTTTTCTCCTTTTTCTCTTACTTAATATGAATCTTCTTTTTGAACAGGCATTAAATGTAGTAGTTTAAGTAAATAATATGATATTTTTGTCTATTTTACTACAAATATCTATCAAGAATTGGAGTTTCCCTATTTTCCTATAAGGCAGGATTTTCCTATTTCTTTTACTGCCAGTCAGCAACAGTAAAAGCCTTTGATTAAATATCGTATCTATGTACGGGAAGGCAGGCTAAGAAAATCATATATTTTGTGAATCAAGACGAAGAAAGAAATGGCTATCCGAGCAGTTTCAGGACTAAGGCTAAATAAGCCCTTCAAAAACGACGCACTCAGTTTATTGAAGGGTTATAAATCTGGAACATTTCTGACAAAAAACTGCCTCATAGCAGATATAAAGAGGCAAGAAAATAAATGATAAAGTTCATTTTAATATCTCATAAAATTATTTAAAGGAGAAAGGAACTTTTTTGCTAGAGTCATAAGAAAATTATTTTAGATAAAGTTTTTATTCATCACTAGCTTTTGCCAGCGGCTTCGCCCGCGTGGAGGTCGGAAATTGTCCCGCGAGAACATACTACCGGGATAAAAAGTAGCCTATGTCCTTTCTCAGGCTCTAAACTATCTGTGTACCAAATTTCATTTAAATCGGTTCAGTAGTTTTAGCAGGAAAGCGAGACAGACAGACAGACAGACCGACAGACCGACAGAGTTACTTTTGCATTTATAATATTAGTGTAGATTACGGTGTGTACTTTAATGAAACATTCATTATCTTGTATTTTTTTTCTAATCACTTGATGAGACTTTTCACAGCCTATTCTCAATGACAAAAGCACTATAAAAATTGCCGGCTCATTGATTTAGATACATATGAAAAGAAATTTATTACAGAAAGAGACACCACTCAAAACACTCAAGTTTTCTACAAAAAAATCTGAATTGGAAACTCAAGAAAAAGCAAAAAATTTAGTCTAAAGTGTCATATTTTTATTATCCTTCTACTTTTTGTAAATTACTATCAAACCTATTTTGCATAGTTCGCAAGTTCTTTGGGCGTATCTTATAAAGTAAAAATAACTTCGAACTAACTTAAGTTTTTCGTATTTTATAACACTGCTATTGAACTATCGCGGTGCACTTTTTCTTTTTCTTTATTTCTTTGATTGAGTTCTACTTTGATATATTATGCTCGGAGGAGTTTCAAAGACTTTTATGTGAAGACTTACCTTTTTGCCATCTAATTCGTGTGTTGCTTGAGCTAATACTTTGTCTACGCTAGCTGGGTCGCCGAATGTGATGAAACCAAAGCCCCTGGAACAAAAAGAAAAAAAAACAGTTATTTACTTGTCAAATATTTATAAGTGTCAATGTTAAATTTAAAAATAAACACCTCTAAATGAGACGCTATTGTTTCTCAGTTACGATGCTTTATCGTTTACTTGGCTTATATCTCAGTGTAGGTCGAAAATGGTTCCACAAATACTTCATTTAAACATACCAAAGACTGTAAAACAGTTTTACTACAAAATTCTTTATTCCAACCTACATTTAAAACTCAACGTGAAACATTAGAATCGTGTAGTGTCCACAGAAACAGGAACAAGTGGACAAGCCGATAGGAACTGTCTCGCTGATTGCGCGACGACCCGGCACGGACACCCTAATGACGCTTATATTTGTTTTGCACAACCTTCGAGTTCGTTCAGCTACTTTTTAAAAGTAAAATACGGCCTTGGAATATCTTATCCTGGATTTAGTTTTAGTGATGGAATTGAAGGTAGATTTTCTTAAAGATTTGGGTTGGAATCTACAATGGAATGAAGATAATAAAAGTACAATATTTTTGTCGTAAAACTTAGATGACTACTTTCCAGCTTTTTCAGGACCAAAGCTGTTGACGTAACATTGTTAAGTTTTTTTAAACAAACTCATTTTCTAAAACATGAATAAAATAAACGCCCCTAATTCTTTTTGGCGTAATAATCCAAATTAATTCAAACGACTCGTCCTAAAAACACAACTCCATAAAATAAAAACCAGGAGAGTGTCCAGTCCAGAAGACATGATTATATAAAGATTATTCACATCGAAGTTAATATTTCAAACAAGTAAATTGAATAATAACACAGCGATTTTCAGTAAGCGGGGCGCTGGCCGCGACCGGGAGGCGATAAATAATAAAAAGCCTTCTCCACTTTAGGACTTGCAAAAATCACAATTTATAGAGCATTTTAATTTCACTTAGCCGATCCATATTTTACATGTGGCGGCGCGCCCGACCGTTCTCGGGCCTCGAATTAATACTAAATTGAAATTGTAAAAATGGAAATACAATTTTCTCGTTGTACACCGACGGCTTGCTACCTACAGGTGTTGCCAGAAATGTGTTATAAGTTAACAAGGCTTCCTTAATATTTTTGAGTGGGTCTGTTCCCGGGAAAACTGTCACGGACGAAGCCAGCTCGGTGTATTTGTGAGTTTCGTAATTCTTCGATTGCTCTCGAGTTCGTTTGATTAGGACAGGCTTAGGTTACATGTTCTTCGAACTAAAATGATACCACGGGAAATAAAGGTGAAATACGTGTTAAGTAAGTATGTATTACTGGATTTATTTTTGCTGTATTTATTGCTGTTGTAATACAAGATTACATAGCGTCCTCAAGCAGAGTCGTATAAATTTTGTATTTAATGTTTAGCATTGTGTAGTCCCAATTTTTAAACGTTTTTGTAAATTGAAATGCATGACTTTTAACAGACTTAATTCAATTTAGAAATAAAGTTATTAAGAACTAATCAAATGCCAACGTAACTGAGAATAAAAGTTATTTTTTTTTATTTTGTTCCAGTTAATGTAACAATATCAGACAAATTTTGTAGTGGGTAAGTAGGTTAATTTTATTTATAACTAGCTTCTGCCCGCGACTTCATCCGCGTCAAATTTTTTCTCCCCTGACCCTTCCCGTCGCATCGAATTGCTTGCCAGTTTTCGTCCATTTTTCGTTGCTGCTCCGCCCTTTTTGATCATAGCGTGATGTTATATATATATACCTATAGCCTTCCTTAATAAATAGGCTACCCAACACAAAAATAATTTTTCGATTCGGACCTGTAGTTCCTGAGATTACCGCGTTCAACCAAACAAACATACAAACTCTTCAGCTTTATAATATTAGTACAGATACATGAATGTCAACATTTTTATGGATCGAATTTTGGAAAGCATACCTCGGTCTCAAAAAAGGACGAAAGAAAATACCGTTTACACATTTAGAAAGTTGTTTAAGCACCTGCCTAAGAAAAATAACACCTACCTAAACAACCTGCTCAAGCATCTGCCTAAACAGCTTTGTAAATGTATCAACGGTTATTTATCTTAGAAAAATCTAAAAACTACAAGCTATAAAATAGGAGAGTATTCTAGGAATCATTTAAATTCAATTTTATTTTAATAAAATTAAAGCAGCAGAATTTTTAGTCCTAGGACTTTCCCGGCTTAATGCCAAGACACGCTTCTTCTAAAAGAATCATGTACCTACTTACTTTTACTAGTAAAAATGTGAATAGTGGTTTTCTGGTTCAAGGAAAGAAAGAAAATAAATTTATTTAGCATAGATTACCAGGCACAAAATACACAGTAACAAAGAAAAAAAAAATCTAAGTTGCAATGACAGAAACTTGCTTTCAGTGCCTAGTTAAGTTTTGATCTTTAAAAAAATATCCAATTGTTATTTTACTAAAGTTATAACTGCAGGTTGATCTGGCTGCCCATGATTTCATAAAAAAATAACCATTAGACTCAATCCTTCTACCTACTGGAGTAAGAACCCACAAATACTTTCAATATTCATACAGATAATCATTTAAACAGTCCCACACTGAATACAAAATAATATCACAGCACAATTATCAAATCCGAGAAATGTAAAATTTAATCAGCCCCAACATATTAGCTAATGCATAAGTACCAATCTCTTTTTATTATATCGTGCTGTAATACACAAACGCTCATTTCATTTTGCTAAAAATTCACGTAAGCGGTTTCGTAATGGAGTTTTCCTGTGATACTGTATGCCGGAAAAAAAACCTTTTTTTAAAGCTTATGATAATGTGAAATGTCTTAAATTAATTTGAATTTCGCCCTTTTCGACAGATGAGTCTTAGCACGTGTTTAATTGGTTTCCTTCGGGTAATGTATTTTGCGAATAAACTACACGTTGTTTCAGGTATTTTAACATTCCGTATTTCTGTGAACGAAGAGAGGTGACTTAAGGATTATATAAAATGAATGGGACTACCCGTAAACTGAAAACGCCATGAAGCAATGCCAATCCGTGTGCCAACGACATTATGTTCATAAATTATTGAAATTTTATTCCTTCCGAAGTTCCACGCAAGCGTGCCGTACACAAAAGGCTGTCATCGATAAACTCCGTTTTATTAGTATTTCATACATCCAAAAACAATCGTAGCCATCCTCGGGAACGTATTAAATCAGCTCCGGTCTTTATAAGATTCATGGCTTAATACACTCGCATCTCATACTCGTATACGAAAACGTATAGAGAGAAGGGCGTTCGTGTATGGAAATTGAAAATAACGAGGGCCTCCGTTCACACCGCGCATCAAGCCGACTATGTGCAACCCGACCACTTCTAATCGACCTCCAGTGCACCTTCCGATAACCCCTATCTGGCCCGATCTTCACACCGATACGGGGGGCGGGGGGGCTCTCGTGAACTTGGAGCCACTACGCGAGCTACGAGTGGAGAGGCCCTTTACCGAATGGAGTTACGTCGTACTTATCTTTAAGGGGACGTGCCTTATTTTCTTCCACTTGCAAAAGAGGAACAACTCAATTCTCTCGTACAAAACGGTGGTAATAAGCTTATGAATGGTTTTTGTTATTCCAATCGGTGTAAAACATTTTATCTGAGCTTCATAAGATATCGATGAATGGAAAGTTTATGTCTGTTGACTAGTTTGTTTTATGTATCTTTAAATAAATAAGAATAAAATGCTGTTCGTTGGGACGCGCATCGGAGCCGACTAGCTAGAGACAGAACAAGATGGAAACAGTTGGAGGAGGCTTTTACCACACTAGGCGGTCCTTATAATGAAAAAACAGAATAAAAAATAAACTACTACTAACTATTATAAATTTATGTACTGATAATCTAATAATAATTTCAATTTTAAGTTTATTTATTCGATTTTAGAATTTATCTATGTCTGACATTTCTTGAAATATAAAACTAATGTTTAATAAACATTGCATTTGCCTTATAGTCTGAAATTAATTAATTTTTATTTGTTATTATTATGAATTGTGATATAGTATTAAGTAAACAACATTATTTATGGTAGTTAACAATTGAAATTGAATCTAATTTTTTTATCATTTTTATTAAAATCGCATGTACGCTAATTGAAAGGAATCAATAAAAGCTTTTTATTTATTTATTTATTTTATTGTTTTTGACGGGATATTTGTATGAATTATTGAAATATAGACAACATCTGTCGGGTCAGCAAGTCACTTATAATATTAAATTTTTCTAACAGGTACACCAAGTGTTTTACACCTATTTTTCACACATTTCTTCCTTTCGGCTTAGTACAGGAAGGTGTTGTTTCGTGTCCCTCTTTGGTTATGCACAATAGCGCTTAAACGGCCCAGCCGGTACCAGCCCAAACCACGCTCCTTTAATTTATGTACAAAGAGATTTTGATACCACCACTACCGTAACGGTTATCCGGTTACAACTTAAACGAATCGCTTGTCAGTGTCCACTAGAGCTGACCAACGGTACGATGGGAAAAATAAAAAATGTGTTGACCGATTAATTTGAGCGTTCTCTACTAAAAATTGTTGGTCTGTGTGTTCGAGGTATATTGGGGAAAGATTTATTGTCAGTTTTTGACAAGCTCGTCTATTTACATCTATGGAATTGTCTCATTTCTGTTTTTTCTCTCTACATAGTATAAAACAAAGTCGCTTCCGTGTCTGCACGGTTAGATCTTTAAAACTACGCAACGGATTTTAATGCTGTTTTCATCAATAGACAGAGTGATTCCAAAGGAAGGTTTAAAGTATAATAAGCAGCCGAATCTGCTGGCAAAATCTAATTTATATATTTTTTTTAAACCGATCTATCATCAAAAAACATCATCTCATTACCATTGATTTGGTCTAGAAGTGTTAACTTAAAACTGCCAATTAGATTTTTCATAATCCCACCACATTTTTAAACCAAATCTGCTCCAAGTTTACACATTTAAAAAGATAAACACTAACTTGAATCTGCATATATTTATTTGTAGGCTGTTAATTGTAACACACAATAGTGTTATTTGAAATAAGCCCATTGTTTTCCGCGGCGTTAGGCTCGAACAGAACTATCGAGAACCGACGATAATCCACTCGCTATTGTTTGGACAAAACTCCAAGAAAATAAATATACGAGAGCGGGGTCGAGGTAAAACCCTAAACCGCAACGTCAGGAACAAATAGCGGTAACTCCCGTATTCATGGTTCATGGCTGCAGCCTCGGGTGGAAACCGATAGCAATTACTGGCGAAATTAATATCACGCCCCAAATACTGCTCGCACATTTATACGTATCGAGTGCAATATTGTCTCCTTTATTAGTCGACGGGACAAATGCTGGCTGTGTCGTAATTCCACCCTTATTCCCTCCAATGGGCGCCTTTCTTATTTAATGTTGAAGGTAATTAATGCTCCTTACATCGGCCTGGTAGTGACGTGGTGAGACCACAGTAGGTACTCCTATTGAACCGATGATAAATTAAGTAGATTTACTGCTCGCCAGTATTCGGTCGGCATGAATATAATCAATGATGCAATTTGTAAGGCAAACAATATCGAATTTGGCTTCTCTATTACGGTACATAAATCAGTATGTATACGTAATTCTATGTGGTGTATAGATATTAATTCCACATAAGTTTAATAGCGATAATTTTCGTGTTGCATAGATCAACATTATATTAATTTAGAACGTTGCAATTTAACTCTTAAACATCATGTTTGATCGTTTCCATATCGTGGTTTACTTACTCTATTTTAGTTGTAGATACACTAGAAAACCAATCTACCTACATACTATTCTAATAGTATGAATTTAACCACTAAGTCCCTGAGATACCACATTTGATATAGACACAATGGTTTTTGTGTCTGTAATTAGCGGCATTCAACGGGTTAAAAGAGAAACGTAAAACATAAATTTTAGATTCTCACAAAATAATTAATTTCTTGCAACATTATCTTTGATTCAAATAATAATGCGAATAATATTTCACTCTGGGTCAACAACCAGAAAGTAAAATTAGAAAAATGTCGGAACACCAAAACTAATTAACCAACCTCTATCAACATTAAGTACTAGTAAGATTAAGACGCGGGACTAAATACGGACTTAGAAAAGAAAATCAGTCCCAAGGCCTACTCAAGTGCTCACACAGTTTTATTTCTATTAGGTATATCTTCCAGTACACTAACTAATTAGCTTCAAAAACAAAACAGTTCGTTTACCTAAATATTTTCTATACAACGAAGATATAAAATATACCGCAGCGAAATTAAGTAATCCAATAATTAATCTAAATGGACCGTACAGCCGAATGGTTCAAAACAATCAGCTCTGCCGCAAAATACGCGCATTAAATGAAGTGAATGGCCGCCTCCGGGGGGATCCCTGATAAATTAAATTGATTAGAATCCTGTTCGATACCGGCCGTCGATGTAGCTCCGCGTAAAAATAAAGTCGGGTGAAAAATAACGCTCCCGGCTCCACGATTACTGTACGAACCACTTAGAAGAATAATTCCTTTTGCGTTACTTACTTTTCTAATCTTAGAACTTAGTATTCTCATCCCCTTCTCTATATATAACTATAAAGACTACACAACACTGTCACGCTAACGTCTCAAAATTAACCGGCTGATTAAAAAGCACACATTCAAGACAATGACGTCGGAATTTTCAATAAAGAGCGGAGAAGCTGTACCGAATAAGGTTTAACCGGCGATTAAAATTTAAGCCTCGAATTTAGACGGCCTAATCTCATCGTGGCGCCGGTTCACTGCATTTTGTGACCTGACGAATAAAACAATAGCTGCTGTGTAATGTAGAATGACGTTTAGGTGTCTATCGGGTGTGGGAGGGTGCAGAGGGTACGTCGCTGCGACTCAGTCTTATCAGGTTGAACACACGCCCTGTTTATTTATCACCAACCTAGTAGCCTGATGGTGGCTTCGCGACTGCTACAAGTTCGGTAGTGATATGCCGTATGTTGTGAATAGTAGTGTTATACGTCGATAGCGCCGGCTTGTACAATAGATACTGCTTGATGGTATTGCTCTACTGAAATACGAGCTTCTGTTTCATTCCTGAAACTATGGAGATTTGTTTACAATTTGAGACAGTTTGTGGTACCATTTGAGGTTAAGTGTTTTTCAAATGCATCTGATGACAGTGATGTTTGACAATGGTAAGGCAACTGTCAAAGTGTCGCTGTCGTAGCTAGTTCCCAACAAAAGCTAATAATTTAAGGCGCGAGGTGGTTATATTTTATTTTTGCGAAAATGACGCTTTGTTGTGTAAATAAATACTTCGAAATTGGAGTCTATCATTTCCCGAAAGACTCTTAAATTAGAAGATCGTAGTTTAAAGCTTTTCTATATATATATTTTTTTAAGAGTACATAGGTCCGTCGGAAACATTTTGAAGAAAGTGGATTACGAGGAAATATTAAAATTCCGACGCTTTACACACTTCATTTCAAATCACTGAGCTAACGAAATATTCAAATATAAAAACTTTTTTACAAAAAAAAACAACCGACTTCCTTAAAAACACTACAAAGTGAAAAATAACTTTAATTTCGGAAGTCGGTGTCTTAGGATTTTTATTTAAGGTTTTTGCCACCGACTTCCGAAATTAAAGTTATTTTTCACTTTGTAGTGTTTTTAAGGAAGTCGGTTGTTTTTTTTGTAAAAAAGTTTTTATTTTTAAATTTTTATTTATAGTATCCCGCACTAATTTCATACAAACAATGGATATTTATGCGATAGCAGAAATCGCGGTTGATTTGCTGTCATTTTTTAAAGAGTTCTGATGTCTGTCTCCGGAAGTCATCATCAGATTTATATGAAACTTATATGGAACCATTTCGAAATAAACCCCTTTCGAACAAAAAAAGAATTTTGCAAATCCGTTTATATATGACGGAGTTATGGCCGAACATACATAAAAAAAAATATATATATAAACATCCGAATTGATAACCTCCTCCTTTTTGAAGTCGGTTAAAAACCACATGTCATGTCAAATTTATCGTAAGCCGTAGAGATCTAGCTATGATCACGCCATCTTGAATTAGTTTTGTCCAACCTTCACTATTGAATTAAAACATAAACCTCAATTTCTACTTTTGAGCCATAACTTTAAAAAAAAAAACAATTCACCAGTCTTTTGTACTAAACAAAAATAAAAATGCTTCCAGTACTAAACATGTAAAATGAAAATTACTTAACTCGCTAGCTAATTCCACCAATGTGCTAATTTACAACATTTTCTTCTGTATTCCCTTCACGTGTACTCGCATTTTGCATCATAATAGAGCCAGACCGTCACTACCCCGTATTTGCTGACATGGCGTTGTAATGAACCACGTACCTAAGGTGCGTACACACACTATCGATTACTCTGATTTTAGACGTCGATGGACTTAATTTACATGTATTAGAATAGGAATATAAGTGAATGTGGTACTTATAGCAACGTTAAAATCTATAAAAGGAATTGAGTAGGTAATGAAATACGATAAATAACTTAAGTCAATATTAACGTTTATTGATTGTACGCCATAATTGATCGAATCGAAACATCTACTGATCCGACTAAAATGCCATCGACAATACTCTGGATTGTTAGCTTTGGGCAAATCTAGTTTGTTGATTTTTAAAAAGCAATATTTTCAGTCTAGTTAAATTTTAAGGTGCTATTTTAAAGAGCTGTGGATTTTGGGAATAAAAAAAAATATATATTATCATCTACTTATTTGGTGTTATTTTAACGTTAACGCACCGTTACCGCTACGCAAACGCTGCGTGAACGCGACGTAGTTTTCAACACATTCATGGCTACGACAAACCTTATGAATTTACACAGCGTCTACATAACGTCACCGATTTCGCCAGGCAGTGCGAAGGCACTCTAAAATCTGTCGATCTCGGCCGACAATATCGAACAATAACATCGAACCAGTCTATATGCCCCTTACTCCCACGTGCATGTTATGGTATACACGAATCCGATTAGAACGATTCGAACGCCATGTTAGTTGACAATGTCGGAGTTACCCGCTTTTGTTTCGCCTCTGTTTGCCCAAACTGAATTAAATCGAATGAGAATTATTGTTTTGACTATTATTATGATGCGTTGCGCTCGCGTTTGAGCTGAAAACTGGATTATCGGAGGTAATATTTAGTAGAATCAAATGCTGTTGATATTGTTATACTTATTTATTTTTTATTATTACTATTGACATTAATTCATTTACGGCCAAATTCATTATTAAAAAAAAACGACGGTTTGCACTCCGGGAGTGCCGGTAGAAGTGAAAACTTGAATATTAACGTTGTGCATTTTTGATATTTTGGAATGGTTAGGGAATAATTTTGCACGAATTGTTTTAATTATCAGTATCAAAGTACTATCATTTATGTGGTAGAATACAATATTTATTTATTGCGCTATCGTACACAAACATGACAATTTATATTACATTAAAAAGTTTATCTCTCAGAAAAATCACTTTCCGTCCGTCTTACAAATTTTCGATCAGGTCACGCGAGTTTAACATTTTTTATCCATTACAAAAAAGTGCACAATGCTGCTAAATAAGTTTTCACTTCAAAAATACTTAGGCTTTAAATAAAATATAATGCATTTAAGAACTACATGGCAACACAAAGACTGCTTCTTACATTAGCAACTCTTTATGAGATCCTGATTCAGGCACATGTTGAAAAGCAGTTTATTAATTGACTTTAATCAAGTAATATTTATACCTTACCTTTTCTCAGCTATGTTAGAAACGTCTTCCAGTCTTCGAGTGCAAACGATACCCCTCATCACGACTGGTTGTCAGACTTTTGGTGGTATTGGAACAACCGTAAAAACTGTCAAATATCTACGAATAAAAACTGGGACAAACGAGCTTTCCGTGGCACGGCGGAGTCTCGATATTATATTGATTATGATATAATTTAGTATTATATAGCATAAACATAGCATAATCTGCCTTATAATGTCCCCGCTGTTGGGGCACAGCCCTCCTCTTGGTGAGAAAGAGTGGGCCGTAGGCCGTAATCCACTACGAGGGCCAAGTGTGCGTTGGTACATGTTCAAATCAATCAAATTTTTTGCTCTAGGACAATGAACTGTTTTGAGAGCAGTTGTGATTAAATAATTACATTAAGTAAAGTGCCTTTCTGGGTTCTAACCTACGGCCTACAATTCGTTAGTCACGACCGTTACCACGGGGCGACAACTACTCTCATTTTATATTGATGTGTTTAAATCAAACTAGTGATCGCCCATTGGTCGAAATTCGACCGTACTTCATTTGAATAGAAATACATTATTAAATGAAAAAATATAGATAATAATAAATATAAAAAAATAATATGGTTATATTTGACATTCAGTAACACTATAGACAAATTGTTGACGCTGTACTACTGTGGAGAGGGTTCGCTGGCGGGATGGTGATGGCCAGGACCAAGACGTAGGTGTAATGAGTAAAGAATACTTCTTCAGGACTCTCTTCTTTATTTTCTTAATACTTCTTAACTGTTGGATATGGAACAATATGGAATGAATTATCACAGAAATTTGTTCTGTTTTTATAGAATTTTCCCTATTATTTTTAATTAATTATGACGGTTCCAAATGTCATAATTATGGTTATAATTATGACATTTGAAACAGTCATATTTAAAAAACCACCTGTACAATCTATGACCAGCCTGTACAATCGTGAGGCATACAACCTCTACAGTTTGCACACGACACTAAGTTTTGTATGGGGAACTTACTAATGCCATACTTGACACTCCCCATAAAACCACAAAAAATATTTCTTATATATCTAAACTAAATTCCTATCGTCGCTAATACAAATAATATTAAAGATAAAAAATATTCTCGATATGATCATAGATTTAAAAAATGAAATAGGTTATATATCTATAAAACTAATTTATTATCTATGATTATACTTGACATTTGACATTCAGATAAGACTATAGACACAAAATCAGGCTTACCAACTTAGGGGGTTTCCCAAATTTAGGGGATAAATAAGAGGATTGAGATTTTTTAGGGGCGTTCCATTTTTAGGGGTATTCTTAGGGATTTTTTGCCATCTTACATTTCTCATTTGTTTTTGATTACAATAAAAGTATTAGCGACTTCTAGCACGGTTCCTCGATACTAAGAATGCAGAGTGAATGATTAACAAATGTCGCGTAATAAATATAGCCAAATATTACTACTGTGTGCCGGTCTATGATTACTGAACATTCGTTGGTTATTTTCATTATTATTTTTTAGGGGATTTTTTTAGTAATTATGGCAATTTTAGGGGTTTTTAACTTAAGCTTTAGGGGTAAATATTTCTGGGTGTTGGTAACACTGCACAAAATAATAAAGACAGGTTTGGACCATAAACAAAAGAATATCTATGCATGTGTGTATTAGATACACGGTAATGAACAGTAGTGTGTGTAACGTGTTATTTATTGAAAATAATGTATTTTAACGCATAATTTAAAAAAAATATTAGCATTCGTCACTTCTTCTCTGTATAAACTATAAGTGTGTGAAATTTCATACTCCTCCGTTCGCCCAATTTTCGTAAAAAGGGATCCAAAGTTTTCGCTTCACGTATTAATATATAGATAACAAAAACAATGACTTAAACCAACCATCACATATTGCGCGCTCACGTCATAATCAGCTGACACAACATTTTCTTAATACCCCGATCACGAATGACAGGTCGGCCATCATAAGTGTCAAAGGCAACTTGACGGCCATAATTCATGGCATATTATTTGTTTACCATGCATTGGCCATTGTTTGCCGAATGAGTACAAGGATACCGCGATAGAGGCTGTTTACTTAGTTAATAATTACATAAGCTAGGTCCATATTCCAGGTTATTGATTAAATATGCGTCTAGTATTTGCAAATACGTTGGCGATTGCCGTAATGTTGGCCAGATAATTGTAATTTACTGCAAATATTGTTAGTTGATATTATTATGTTGGTATTTCAAATTTGTTAGTGAGAATGTTGTGGCGATACGACAATGAAATAAAAACAAGTTGCTTGTGATTTACTATAGATAATTATATAGAAATAATTGAACTATACCGTACGATGGAAAAACTGCTTTTAGTAGAAAGTAACTACAATTTCTATTTGATAAGAATCTTAAATAATGATGCCACGAAATGTATTGAGCTGGTACTCGCTTCGATAGGAGTAAATAATAAATCAATAAAAAGGTGTTAAGATTTATACATATGAGATGAAATTTTGTATAGTAGTTCATAATTATTGCAGATTGCTAATACTATCTGGCACATGGCTTTTTTCAATAATTCAGTTTTTATATTTACGAGTTGTCAGTAATCGAACCGACAAAACCTATTAAAAGCTCATTCCTTTATTTATTTTTAAATTTAAATAGGTACATACTATTTAAATACCCAATGAACAAAAGCAAATAATGATTTCATTTTAACAATACCATTATTTATTTTTAAATAATAGTCACAGTATGTATTATTACTATCATTTGTGATACAAAACAAATACTTAACACATGAAGAGAACATTTTAATTAAATGGAATGGCCTCACGATTCACGAATAGCTTTAGTATTTTAATGTGACAACTCAATTATTTAATGAACATAGCTCTGAAAAATAAAACGTACTGAATTAAAATCCCTAGTCAGATAATAAAGTTGAAGAGTTTGTTTGTTTGAACGCATTAATCTCTGGAAGTGCTAGCTGCATTAGTTTCTTTTTCTTGCATTTTATAGCTCAACGTTTGAGGTATGTTATAAGCTATTTAACATAACAACACAACCCTTTTCATTTTTTTTCTGGGTAGGAAATCATCAAATGACGTCTCCTAAGCTAATATGAAACTTGTTTTCATTCAAATACTTGATGTTCGATTTCTCTGAAGAGTGTCCATGCAGTTTGTTCCCGAATGGACCACTATGTAGATTATTTTTTTTACTGACCGTCTCCAAGATCATTCAGAAGTTCCTGTAATTGGTTTCATTGAAATATATGCTTTGTGTTTGAGTTTGTATAAGCAAATGTGACCCAATGTTTCTTAGTGACACTGCTCATATGTCGCTTCCGTGGTCACACTCCTTGCATGCTATGTCTCTGGCCCACCCTTTCACTCACTATAACAAATACTAGGAAACTGAAACCTTACTCAACTCTTTAGTTACATTATGTATACAGTTGCTTAAGTTTTGGTTTTCTAAGAATGCGGTGAACGCTCCGACGACGGTCACACGGCTGTCTGAATATAGAACGTTTTTAAAAGACTATTTTTTTTTTAGATGGGAAATCATCAAATGACGTGTCCCACTCTGTGCGGAGCAGGAGGGCGTGTCAGACTTTTACGGACTAAAACCCACCCGCGTTGGTTCCTGTACCAGGGCCATGGTAACTCTTTTGAACAAATCCGCGACGCCTGCCAGGGTCGGTCCTAGACCCCTTCAATACTTGCTGACATATCTTTGAGACGCACGAGGAACACAACGCGCTGTCGACCCGGACCTGGTCCTTACCGGGCGGCGAGCTACCCATTGCTCGCCGCCCGCAAGTCCGCGGCTATGGTGGCCGGGAGTCCGCTATGGACGAATGAAACGATACAATCCTAAGAAGCCAGAAAGAACGCTAAGCGAAATCGAAGTAATAATGGGGGGCGATGCAATGCGACGCGGTGGGTCAAAGGAAAAAGACGACGGACGAAGTCGTGGGTTGAAGCTAGCTATTAAAATAAAAGTAACTTGACATAGTTATAACTGAAAATGCGACAGCTATTTTAAAATGGTGGACAATAAAACGTGGGTAGTTATGAAATTGTTAATGTCGTCGGTCGGAAACAGTAATGGAACATTTCAAAATAGCCTGTTCTGAGTAATTAAGGTTTAAAGTTTTTGAAAATATTCAAATGCTATTCTATTTTATCTAGAGACCATTTTGTATTTTTTTTTTAATTGAATAATATGCAGATTATAGCCAAGTTTATTGTGTATTACTAAGATTCAGGATATCATTTGTAATTAATGAGTTATCAGTATTTTTGTGAAATGTTCCAATAATGAATTAAAAATTTCCTGAAAATCTAAGAACTAATTGGAATATTTCTAAATAAGCCAGTAATGAAATCAAACAACCAATAAATTTAGAAACCTTAATGGTTTATTTATATTTAAAAAAATAAAAGAAATCAGTTAAATCTTAAAATAATTAGGTGCGTCAAACTAATCTCGGTTTACTCTTGGAATGACATTTGAGTCGCATAAAGTAAGCAAGTCTTTTTTCTTTAGGCTTGATATCTTTGGTCGCTGGTGGTACTTATATCGTAAATTTAGTTCAACATTTACACCACCTCTGCCTCTCATTTTGTTGCGCACATTTAAGCACTTCATCGTTGCATTTGGATCATAGGTGTCGTTATAAAAAATTTAGTATGGAGAAGTATTTTTGCGATGTCATTCCACACAACACGATCACCGTCATTACGAGCACTGAAAATTTCGGGAATCAAGGAAGTGACACAACATTACTCTTTAACAATGTATTCATTGCTTTTCGAAGTATTCTCCGCGAAATTTGACACATTTTTCCATACGATGGAACCAATCATTGAAGCAACCATTCCATTAGGAAGTTGGGGTCTCCAAAATGGCCGTTTTATAGGCGTCCACAGCTTCTTCAGGTGATGAAAATCTCTGACCACGTAATTGATTCTTTATTTTACGGAAAGTATAGAAATCATTAGTGCTTAGGTCTGGGCTGTACGGCGGATGGGCTAATAATTCTATGTTTTCTTGCTCTAAAAACTCTTTCGTTCTGTGCGTGGTGTGAGAATTCGCATCGTCGTGATGGAGGATGATGCGGCGGTTGCGGTTCTCTTTACGGAGTTCAGAAACGACCTGTGGTAAACAAATGCTAGCATACCATTCTGCATTAACCGTTCTTTGTCCCTCAAGAGGAATAGTCGCAACATGGCCGGTTTTGGAGACAAACGTGGCCACCATTTTTTTTGCAACACTCCGTGAACGAACAGTGTTTGTTGGCTTTAACTCATTTTCGAACACCCAAACTCGTGACTGGTTTTTTGTTTCGGGTTCGTACGCGTATATCCAGGATTCGTCACCTGATACGATGTTGTATACAGCATTTGAGGACCCTGCGTGGAATCTTTCGAGAGTTCTGACTCACCTTAACGCGAGCCGCTTTTTGCTCTTCACAGAGCGAATGCGGTATCCATCGGGAAAACAACTTTTTTACACCTAATAAAATTGTTCATGCAAGATTATTTGTATTTGACTCATGCCAATGTCTAAAGTTGCCTGAATTTCGGGGTATGTCACATGTCGATCTTCCTCAATCAGCTTACGCACAGCATCAACGTTTTCTTGGTGTCAGCAATTTTTGGACGACCTTGACGGGGATCATCACTGAGCTTGACACGTCCACGTTGAAAATCAGCAAACCAGCGATAAATTGTGGTTTTGGATGGGGCTTCATCACCAAATGCAGAAATCATCACACTGTTTTTGTGTTAAACCACTTCGAAAGTCATAATAAATCATCGCTCTTGAATTTTCTCGACTCAATTCCATTTTCTCAATGAACAAGTTTGACAAAACCTTGTGACAAGACCGAGAATCTTTTTTTAAATAAAAAATGGTATTCGATTTTTAAAACCAAGGAGTTTTCAATTAAAAAGATTTTAAAATGACAGGAACAGTGGAAATATTCCATTCCCGATACTTTTAGTGCAGCCTATGTATCATTATTTTGTAGACCTATGTTAGGTAAGTTTAAGTTATTTTCTTCATCCATTACAATTGACTGCAACAGCTGATCCGATTCGATACCTATAAACAAATAAGTTTTTTATAATACCTATTTTTTAAATCAAACATTACAAGTAAACTAGCATTAAATTTTATGGGTGCACTATCAAATTTAAACCCGCGACTTAGGAATCGGAAGGCGGGGCAAGCTACCACTCGACCAACTGTGCTCGAAATATACCTATGTAGATTCGACTCACTAACTAACAGGTAAAGATTGTAAACACCACTTCAAGTACAGCAAACATACTTACGTAGGTATGTTTGCTAACAAGCACCTAAACTTTCGATTTTATAATATTAGTGGGATGGGATAGTTTTCATTTCACAAATGTAGGTGTTTTTGAAGTGTGCGAAACGCTAGCGATGACTTTTAAAGTCACACAAATATTATTATCAATACATATCTGGTTGACCGAGCTTTGCTCGGTATTTTTTGGTAAATCGTGTTTAACCAGTCAATTACCGTAATTACAGACACAATTAAAAAACCATTGTGTCGATACCAAATGTGGTATCTCAGGGACTTAGAGGTTAAAATAATAAGTTTATGTTAAAGTTGATTATCGATAAAGTTGGTCATTGAAAACACGAATAAAACGACATTTTATAAAAATGAATCCTAGCTAGATCGGTTTATCGCCCCCGAAACCCCTTGAATACTAAATTTCATGAAAATCGTTGGAGCCGTTTCCGAGATTCAGATTACATATATATATACCTACATATATATATATATATACAAGAATTGCTCGTTTAAAGGTATAAGATAAGTAGTTTATTTAAGTCTCTACGATACTGTGAAACAGACCTACAGGAAGGTAGTTACAAATGAAGTATTTATCTAGCTAATTAGGTACATACGAAGGTACCTAGGTACTTACAAAGGATGTGTTGCCCACTCATTTTCTCAACCGGTTTGGTCTGATGATCTTCTTGCTCTTCGATAACATTAAGCGCAGAACTTTCTTTACGAACAGCATTTAATTTTGTCTCTGGAATGAAAGGAAATTCCACCACACAACCACCACCTAGTAAGAAAAAAAGAAAAGCAAAATACCTTTAAGCTACCTAAAGCTGCATTTTTAATCAGTTGTTTCTTCCTTTTCTATAATTTGAAAAAAGATTTACTCACAAAAGTATCCAGTTAGTTTAGGATTTAGTAGGTTACCTAGTATGTTGTAAGCAAGAAATAACCTACTACTTTGTTTAACTTAAGCAAAAAGTGACCCATACTAGTATTATAAGCTATCTGAAACTTCTTTTTTAGTCACCATTTCACTTTTTGTTAAATTATTTTAAAACATTCACACAAAAACGAAAAGTGAGGTTATGTTATGAAAAATAGTATTTGTATAAAACTTACCGTTAAACTCATCATGATCACTCTCTGAACTCCTTGTTATTGCTAATTTAAGCAATCTTTTAGCTCTGGAACTCATTTTTACAATTTATTTTATCAAATCTCAATCTCCGTCTGACCACTACACTGAGCGTTCAAAGCGCTACTGGCACATAACACGAATAAACAAATAATCAAGTGAAGAATTTCAGAGCCATACTGGAACATTTGGAAATATTCGATTAATGAATCATGGCTGCACTTTAAAATTTAGGCTACCAGCAGGACATTTCTAAATAAACTGATACTGAAAACGAAGAGATCACTAAAATCTATATTTCTTTATCGGAATAAATAGTTTTCTGTCAAAGAGAAATGACATTTGAGTTGTACCGTTAGTGATTTGGATAAAATATTCAATTCCCTACCATTCTACATACTCATCTCAAAACACGTGATTTTGGAAATGTTCCAGTAATGAATCCGACCGACGATGTGTAAATTATTCACAGTATGATTGATGAGAATTTTAGTGAAAGACTATTTTAAAAATAATAATTCAAAACGAACTGTGCCTAATTATTGTTGTAATTAATGTTACTTTGATGACTACTCGTTAGTGAATGTGTATTAAAATTATATAACAAGTATTTAAGTTCTTCTAAGAATAATACCTGGCATTTAAGAATCGTATCAAACTTTGTTAATTAATAATTATCATTATTTTAATGATGTTATAAATTATTCAGGTGTCTTTTTATGGTAGCCTTAATGTAACTCCTTTAAAAGAGTTGACCCTGGAAAATGCTATGACCTTGTATGTCATACTAGCTTCTACCCGCAGCTATACCCGCGTGGATTTCGGAAATTATTCTGCGGGAACGTACAATCGGGACAACAAGTAGCCTATGGCTTTTCCTAGAATATCATGTATCTCCTTGCCAAATGTTATCGAAATCTGTTGAGTGGTTTAGGCGTGAAATATTACCATATTTGGACATGGCCTTATATTGATGAAGAAATAAGTACGGTTTCTTATGATTCCTTTCAACAAATTAACGCATGTCAATTTATTTAAAAGACTCCGTTCACAAGACATTGCGAGTTCAGAAGAAGCGTTCTATGAAACTTACCATATTTCCATATACGTCCACATAAAATTCACGCAAATTACATTCCATTCCAAATTTGAAACTCCAAATAAAAAGCGTTATAATTATTTATTCCATGCAGATACATTTTTAATAAGATAAACCTATAACTGTCGAAAAATTAATGAATAATGATTCAGGTAACATTACTGGCCACATGAATTGTTGCTATTAACCAGGAAACCATCCGTCACAACAAAATAATGCATTCGTAATAATTATTCAGATGTTGGTAATCTATGTACTGTAATGTAATTAATTTGTGGGCTGTAACGGAAAGCTCTCTCGTTCTAGATTAATGGATGGTGATTATTGCAAACGGGTACTTTATTGTTGTACAAGTTGTTTACTGTGATGCTGTTTTTGATTGTTTTGGAGCTAATTTTAGGAAGCTCAGTTTTTTTGTACTGTTATTCACTTATCTATCTTTTAAATCCCGATGGTGCGTACCATTGGGATTTTAAAACTTATTAAGGTACCTGAGTTATCTGTTAGGCTGAAACCATCTTTGTGTGAGTTTACAAAACCACTGATAGTTTTCAGGACCAAATCAAAAGAATAATAATATAAATATTCATAGTATTATCTATTTATATTTCCCATCTTATTTATAATTTGATATAGGATGTATTTTAATAGTATTTTTCAATAATTGTTCCTCTCAATCAAAGCGCCTGCCATGTAATCTCTTCACCACCCTTGGTTGAATGGTAGAGAATGCCTAAGGCATTAAGTCCGCCTTTGTACCTTTTTTGTGTGCGAGAAGTTTAAATAAATAAATAAACTTACTTCAGTTTTCATAAGTATTTATTAAAAGTAGTGGTCGCCTATTGGTCGAAATACGACCATAATTAATTTAAATTGTAAACAACAATAATAAAAAAAATATATTAGCTATCTGCACTCCTTCTACATATAAACTTTAAATGTGCCAAATTTCGTTCTCCTCCGTCCGTGTGATTGTCGTAAAAAGGGGTATAAAGTTTTTGCTTCACGTATTAACATATAGATTATGACCAAATCAATGATATCTCAAGAAATACTTTTCACAAAATAAAACTTTAAAATCAAGTAGGTTTCATAAAAAAATCATCTTCCATACATCCTGTATGAGAATCCTCTTGAAGATATTATATTTTCTTTACAGGTATTTCCTAGAACAATGAGACTAGCTTTTTCCCAGCTATGTTGGAGTCTGTTTCCAGCCTAACCTATTAACTAATACTTTTCATGGAGTGACTGCCTACCTTACTTCCACGACCCATTTTCTGGGTGACACGATACCACTTGGCCGACTGTTTGACAGACTTTTGAACTTCTGTCTACTTGTGACGACTGCCTCATTTACAAATGACAACCCAGACCAACGGCATAATGTGCTTGCCTAGACTCGGTGAGGTCTAGATATGTAAAGAATGGTTACCCATCCACTAACCAACAAACGGACAAAATCTACATGCCATCTCCATGCCATGTTTAAAGACCAAGTGCTTGCGTGTTGAGATCACAAATTGTAATGAAAATAATTCTGCTGACCACAATTTAGTGCTAAAATATGGGTTCATTTACCGCTAGTTTTCTACGTTATAGTTTATTAAGTGTGGACATGAGATAATGAAGTTTTAGTGCTTAAAAATGTACCCACTTGGTTGTTTTTTTTTTGTGTTTATTTTTATAAACACAAAAATGGTACACAGGTTTTATTTTGCATGTTTAATACCAAGGATACATTGTGTGAAAATATCATTATAAGCGTCAGAAATCTGGCAATTAAGAGAGTCTGGTTTGAAAACCTTCACTCAAAAGGTAAAATACGTGACACCAGCATTTTAAAAAGGCATACCTATTGTAGATACTATTTCAATGTATATGTTTGCAATCCGCTTCAGAAAACAAGGTTATCATTCTTTACTGAAGCGGGTTGAAAATAAAAACAAAACAAAAATATGAGAAGCTTCTCAATTATTTATATATTATAATAATTTAATTTTTGTTTTTCACCTTGTCATTCATAAAAAAAATCAAGTTCTGATAAGTGGTTTTTGAGTTTGCTTCAATAATATTTTTTTTCCATTGAGTGTATTTGATGATGTTATAATAATAAATAACTTTCTGTGTCTATTCTTACTTTAAAAATAAAGGTATACGAATTCGTGCGGGGAAGGTAAAACGGTAAAACTTTATTTAAATAAAACTGACTTCTAAAATAACAGTGCAAAGTGAACAATAACTTTAATTTCGGGTGTCGGCAAAAACGAAAATACAAATCCGACAACCGAAATTTTCGTTAATTTTCACTATGTGGTAGGTAGTCTTTTTTTAGAAATCGTTTTTTGTTTTAAGTGAAAACTTCTTTGGCGGCGTTGTGCACTTTTTTGTAATGGGTAAAAAATGTTAAACTCGCGTCAGCGTGACCTGATCGAAAACTCGTAAGACGGACGGAGAGTGATTTTTCTGAGAGATAAACTTTTTAATCCACACTAATATTATAAATGCAAAAGTAACTCTGTCTGTCTGTCGGTCTGTCTGTCTGTCTGTCTTGCTTTCCTGCTAAAACTACTAAACCGATTTAAATGAAATTTGGTACACAGATAGTTTAGAGCCTGAGAAAGGACATAGGGTACTTTTTATCCCGGTAGTATGTTCCCGCGGGATAACTTCCGACCTCTATGCGGGCGAAGCCGCTGGCAAAAGCTAGTGTAATATAAATTGTCATGTTTGTGTACGATAGCGTAATAAATAAATATTGAATTCTACCACATAAATGATAGTACTTTTATACTGATAATTAAAGCAATTCGTGCAAAATTATTCCCTAACCATTCCAAAATATCAAAAATGCACAACGTTGCAATATTCAAGTTTTCACTTCTGCCGGCGCTCCGGGAGTGCACTCGTCGTTTTTTTTTTAATTTATTGGTAGTTCAGTTTTTTAATCTAACCTTTTGCACCATGCTACAACTAAACGATACCACACCATACTGTAAAAACTTTTTTATTTACTCATTTTGTTCTGCTTTTCTTAGTTAACTAAGTATACATAGGTTTGCACCCCTTAACTCCTCAGTAAATTCATGTTAATTTATTAGGGACACCTCTATTTTATTTCATGTAGATATATGCAGATTTAAATCCATTATCCATTTTAATATGTATAAATAAAGGTACCTGTAATCCGGGTGTAGAAGTTTCTAAAGGAATTCTTGGAATTTCAGGAGCAATATCTTATGAACTATTTGCAATTTAGATCAAGCGTCTTATGAATATAACTACTTCTGTGTCGAGTATTTTATTTCGTTCTTCATTGAAAACTGTTTCTAAGTATTTTTATTTCATCACGTTTCTTTTATGAGCTATCTATACAAAGAAACAAAATCTTCAGAATGATACTTCCAAAACCGTTATAGAATCTCTTCATAAACCAGCCTCGAACAAACTCAAACACAGTATACAAAATAAGATAATGTAAACTGAATTCTAATTTACAGTGTAGAGGCTGCATCGTAGAGTGCGCTCAGTCGCCGGTAAGTCCAGGGCCTTATTCATAACACCATAATAACGTATTTTAATAAAGTGAAATTGAATAGCCAGCAGTGTACTCCCGCCCGTCTCGACTGCACTAAGCACTATCTAAATCGCAACCTCCGGTAAGGACGGACGGAGCTCCTCCAACATTATTTCCATTTCGCCAAAATACATTAGGCAATAGTTAGCCATTAGGACGGTATTATTTGACCAGGCAGAGGTGGCGTGCTGGCGGGTCGTTTTGCTTCTGCGAAATTTACACTGGCAGATACGTACCATGCTAGCAGACGGTCCGATATTAAAACGTCTGCAGCTTTTGTGCAGGAAACTAACTGAACCGTTTAGACCGGGAGCCTCATCCGCGCTGAAGATAAAAGTTTATGAGTTATACATAAAACGATTTTCAAATCATATTTATGAGTGTCGTCCGAACATCTGCAATGGCTAGTTCGCGAGGAAATTGAAACCGTCGAGTGCATAACGTTTTCACGAACAATTTAAGTTGGTATTGTGCTCAGGACGCCGCGAACGATGCGCTTTTTGCAATGGTCAGCAGATCCGGCAAAACTTTACTGTTGTTTTGTATGTGCCCCCTTCGATGTCTTTGCTGGAATGTTTGTGTAGTTATATTAGGAAAGTTTGTTGGCATATCCAGAATAGTTTGAAAGTACATACGGTTGGCTCATTATAGATTAGATGCGCGATATATGTATATTCTTGCAAGCGACAAGAAACGAGTTATCCTTTCAACAGTGTGGCGAAGTCAGCGAAACTTGAGTGTAATTTAATTTGCATCGAGGCCAAAATAAAGGCGTCAGCGACAACGGAGCGGTGCAAGTATAATGACTCGGGCGGCTTGCATAAATCTGTGTAGTTAGTACAACGAGTAGCAACCGACAGAATTGCTAATGAATTATTGTCATTATTAAATATTCCACTGACATATCTGTGAGCTTCGTATTAAGTAATTAATAGAGGTATTAAACATCAAAAGGCGCTTCTATATTGGTCACAAATCACAATGTATCCAACACGTCTGCTTGTCTACTTGAACATTCACTCGTTCCTTTTGCCATGTTAAATGCGTCCTTTAAAGTTCCAACCGCAGTTGATTTTACGTATACATATTATAGCTAGTGTATGACATAATCCTCGCAGCATCGCACTGCTCCGTCACGCTCCGGGAGTCAAAGTTTTCTGTTGCAACTAAAACGTTTCTTAAAATGCATTAATCATAGTATTCCGAGTCGCTTTGATATGAAAGTTTCGATCGTATTCCCGTATTTTAAAGTTTATAATGGCATGCACTCGATCTTGCGTGAACTTGGGCGTATCGCATGCAATATCTTACTTCGCTTTCGGTCCTACCGCATGTTTTGCATTTTCTTTGAGGGTTCGAGCCACTGTACGTCTGAAAGGGTTTCACTTCAAAAAAGGGCTCATGTATAATGGGGCTTAAACGTACATTCAAGGTCTCACCTTGATAAGAAATTCACTTAATTAAAATAAACGTTCAAGACAAAATAAGTGGGTACTTAAGTTCACAGTAAGAGGAGCACCCACAATCATACTAATATTAACCGTAAAGAGCCATCGCTGAAAATGAAACGCTCCTTTAATTTTCTCGAAATCACCCGAGCTCGATCTCGGTTTTAATTCGACAAGGAGAAGCTAGCAATCAAAAGAACTAACGGCGGCTCCAACGAGGCATTTCCATACGCGAGGGGGGCTTTGCGAACGACACGGTATTAGTTCGCAACTGATTACATTCCTCGCCGCCTCCGCTGCAAACGACTCACAATGAAGTAGCGACGAATAAACTTCATTACGCCGAGTTAAGCATGGGAAATTATAAGGAGGAATTATCTTCGAATGGCGGCGGTGGCACGTACGCTAACACTTCGGGATTATGGCCTAAGGCACTCGGAGGACACGTCGCCTGCCCCGCTCATTGTCGCGCCGCTCACATTATATGGCTTCAAAGTTAATATGTACGAGAACGTACCTGGAATGTTCGTCGTATTCGATTTGGGAAGAGCGGCGCCGATGTAAAGCGCTGCTTTTTCGCTTTGTAAAATTGGGTTCGGACGCCACTAGCTGACGAAGTGCGGTCCCTTGAGAAAAGTAAATAGTGGCCCGGTAGAAGGCTCCGCCAGAGGAGATCTAAATCGATCTTTGTCTCGTGCTAAACGCTATTCTTTTGAGAGATTTTCCATCTTTGCGGAAGCTCTGGGGTGGATTGTATTGGATGTCGAAATTGAAGGCTGGAGCATTTTCCGAACCTATGTTTCATATTACATACGAATACGTTTGTGTCGAGGATTATTGCGAATATTGTGTATACTTTTATAAATGTTGCTTAGGTTATAAATCTTCAAATATAAATTAGTTTGTTTCCAACTTTTCCCGTCATTTACACAAAAAGTTTTAACCAATGCCTCTTAATCCCGCTAATCTGTTATCCAAATGTGCTCCATAACAGTAAATAGAACTTCGTAACTAGGCACACCGAGCGGCTGTTTGTCGTCGTTCAGCGATCGTGTTTACCGCTACAAAATAAGTTTTAATTAATGGATTGGCACTTGGAGACACGCGTGCCGGCCGGGGACAGCGTTCAGTTACACACCCGTCAACCGGACGCTGCTGACCTCTCATACATGTTACTGTGAACGTATGGCGACATTAATTGCTCCATTCCCGGCGGAGAGCCGCAGAACCCACACGTCATTTTATTAATAAAAATGAACCTCTTAATTACAACAAACAAGGTAAACAAACCTGTAATACTTCTTCATCCGATGACAGACCATTGCACAAGTTTTTATATAAATTCGATACTTAACTAAGGTGTAAGTATAAAAGCGTAAGAAAAACAATTTGCCAACATAACTAATAACAGGAAGTCACCTCGTTACTCACAAGTGAATGGTAGGTCGCCAATCTTGCGAGCGCGCCCTCCACTTCTCGACTTAATGAATGAGAATAATTTTGCCAAAATACTTCGGAGAGACGGGACACACGCCCCGGGAATTTTTCAATTTGCAACTGACATAATGTAATAAGAGTTACACCGTGAGGATGCCGGCGTAACGTAATTAATAACCTGTGAAATATTACCTGTTACAATGAATTTAGAGGATAAAAGTTGAGTGATAAATTTAAATAACAAGGAGAGCGGCGTGTGTTCGGAACGGTACGCGAAATACTTATGAATAGTTTGTCCGGGGTGATAAGTGGGTGTGTCTGGAAGCTTTACGGGAATCGCAAGTTTGTATTCACCAGCCTAATGAACGCGTGAACGCGGAATAACTTCGCGAAAGCTTGAATAATGTATGCTTTAACGAGATGTTTTTCTTGAGCGAATCTCATTAACCCACTTTCTGATTGTGTGAATGTAAGCTTTGGGAAGTTCTTATTCTTTAGTGAGAGGAATCTTTTATGAGTTCCGTAAATCAAATCATCCTCCCCAAATTAAATGCCAGTTTTTCTCTCCATCTAAATGTTATCTGTAACATCGATAATGTTTTTGCTCGTTGTTCGAAATAAATTCAAAATTTAATAAAAGTACCCCTCTGTATCAAATCGGGTCTTACATAATCACATACAGATGACTGGCTAAAATCGAATTCCCTTTATTACGATCATAAAATTTACCGATATTATCTCAAGCGAGCCAACCGTCTATAAAAGTAATCCTTCTATTTTAATGGTCCTCCAACCTGCGGGATGCAACAATGTGTTCAATTTGCTTCGCAGTTATCCGTTCCTGACACCTTCGCCAATTTTATACGAGAGAACAATTTGCATGTAACAATATCTAACTTTATCTAACACCTACGATTTGATGTTCCTCCTCGGACTACAACAACTCAAAAAAACTTGCGCTAATTCCGCACAACTCTAGATCTTACTTCCCTCATAAAAGTTTATTGTTGGTAAGCAGTAGCGATAAATTAACGTTACAAGATGTTACATGAACAATAGACTTGTTTTTCTGCTGAACTAGAACCAATATAGCATTTTAAATATTCACATAAAATCCTTCGCCCGGCGTTGTTTAATCGGCGCGTTAAATTCGAGAAAAGTCGAGAACACATTAAATATTAACAGAGCTCGAACGTTGTTTCGACAAATGGGATAATATCGCGCTAATGCATCTAAATCTAAACATGCTTATTTTCGGATAAAACTGAACCGTCCGAGTGAAAACGATTCAGTAATTCGTTCTCTATAGAAAATCGAACGGCCTAAAATCGTTTCTTTTTCTCGGATCCCCCCCCGAATCACCATTAATCAAGTGGAACTCTGAAGTTTCACGCTACCTTCCGAATCTAATTTCGCAAACAAAGAAAACGAAAACCTGTCTACCTTTATCAATCAAAACTGTTTGAAAATTCTATTCCGTTAGTTCGCAGTGCGGAGTCGTGCAACGGAGACAATTGGAAAAATGTATCACGAATAAAAAGTCGTATCGGAATGTAATATCGAGAGGACGCGGCTCGGAATATTCTTGTCAAGTGAAAATAAAGGGTCAGGGAAAATACAGTGACAGGTTGTGAGTGGACTGTGGTCATCCGAAACGGCGCAAGTTTCGAATAAATAAACCCGGGAGCAAATAACGACGTCACCTTCACGTGTGCCGCCGCCTGCGCGCCTGTCAGGCAGGAGCACCTGCTCTCATATGACACATTCGTGACAACGAAGTCGGACTATTGTTAATTTTGCTCCAAGTGTATTCGTCCATGAGAGGGACTCGCTCTGAAAGGGATTATTATACCTAACATATTTGAATGCTTACGTTTTAACAACTCGACGTATTGGTTCTAGTATAACATTGCATGACGGAAGCAACGAAGCTATGATTTATAATCTCCGCTTCGACTTGGAAAGGTTTATGTCTTTCGAATGTTGCAATAAAAAGCGTAATACTTAAGTTTCCAGATTTTTAGGTTACAGCCACGACGAATGCCAATGTGGAAACTTTAAACGTTAACATCCAGCGTGGCAGGTGTTCCTACTATCATCGTTTACGATTCCGACTTTGAACAAAGTGAGCTTTTACGATTTTTCTTTTCAAAAGCTAATGACAAATTAGCCGAAATCGTAATACTTCCTTATACTTTACCACTGAAAGGCAGAAGAATAAACATTTTCCACTTTTTATGTTGAACAAAATGACAATACCAAAGCCATTTTATTGTTAGATAAATGGGAAAATAGACAAGTTGGCAAACCGCGGACCTTTCCAATCCAGAACTTTTACCCGAAAGAAATATATTTCGTTGTTGTGTGTCTTCTTTATTTCCCCATCTACTTCGTATCATATCATGTTCGTAATATAACTATGATGAAGTAGCCATGACAAGTCACCAGACTCATCCAAGTACTATCAAATTACCTATTTGTCTCAAGTGGGGGATCACTTGGGTGAAACAAAACAGGTGATCCTTCATATTTTCTTTATTCAGACAACAGTCACCCTCTGCAATATTGTCTAGGCTCACCTTGTATGTATACGTAGGTGACATGACAATCTGGATACTGAAAGCTATGCCATACTAGAGTTGACTCATCAATCAAACAAAATACTTTTACATAGGCTGTTATCTTTTTTATAAAGGTAAGGAATTTAAATAGGTAAATGCTTAGTAACTAAACTAGATATGAGCAGTGGTGGCCCAGTGGTAACGGCCGCGACTTACGAGCAGTAAGTAGGTCGTGGGTTCAAACTCAAGCAGGCGCATACTTTGTGTAAATTCTTTCATCGCCACTGCTCTCAAAACGGTGAAGGAAAACATCGTGAGGAAACCGGCATGTCTTAAAACCAAAAATTCGAAGACATGTGACATCTACCAACCCGCACTGGGCCCGCGTGGTGGATAATGGCCCACTCCCTCTCACCGAGAGGAGGCCTGTGTCTCAGCAGTGGGAACATAATGGGCTGATGATGATGAAACTAGATATAGGTAACTTTTTGGTGAGTGGAAAATCATCAAATGATGTCTCCCGCTCTGGGTGGAGCGATAGCGTTCAATGCTGCTGAAATCTCTTTGAGGCGGGCGTGACCTGGGCGCTGGTTCTTACCGGGCGGCGAGCTACCCATTGCTCGCCGCCCACAAGACTGCACCTACGGTGGCCGGGAGTCCGTAATTGACTCCCGACGCTAAATACTTCTTCGAATCAAAATATGAGAATCAGGAACGATGCCATGGTTACCAAATTACGTACCTGAACCAAACATTGGCGTTTAAATGAGCGAAAACTTCAAATCACGAATAAACGCTTCTAAATACAACCTAATAAAATAGCTAACGCATTAAAAAAAAAGACGAAGAGCCAAGAATCCGAACAGCGCATTTCCATCGCATTTGACTAGCCAAACATATCAGACGCAGCCCCCACTATCGGCCACCACTGACTTCATTGGCTTCTCACACTGAAAAAAGCAATTTCGCCAGTCTTTTGTCGGTGCTTGGCATATTAAGGAAGCAATATTATGCAGATTGGACGCAGAAAAACCATGACTCTTAACAATCTGGAGTATCAAATTAAAACCTCATTAGGCTTACCAATTTTGAAACTGGTTTGAATTTAATAAAAATATTAAATGCGTGAAAGAATTCGGTTAATTGTTCCGTTTTAAAAATAGAAGCGGCCGCTGACATTTATATTTAATGACGCACATTAAAATTTATATAAAAAGTGCCCAACCACACACAAGCTCCACTGTCGAAATGTACGAACTTTTATTATATTTTCGTCAGTCCGATGACCCCTGAACTCAAAACCCCAGGGTTCCTCATTCTCCCGCATCTGTAAATCTCCTCCAACCCTAGACGTGTTCCGTTTTGTTTCATAGTCCTACAGAGGAATGTTAAGGAAGCAATATTATGCAAATCCAAGCGTGGATGCCGCAAATATAAAAAGCTCTCGTTCGCCTCACACTTTGCATCTCAAGGCTATGCATCCCACTGATACCGGGATGCCCCAGGAGAAAAAATGAAAACGCAATTTGAAATTCTATGCGTTTTAGAAGCACCTGCGTAAACTCTGTTACAGTGCTCGAGAAAATAAGAATTTGCTAGAATAAAAATTCTATTCGCTTTACTATGCGCGTCTACGGAGTAACGTGGTGTCTGAATATAATATTTTCTTCAAAATACTGAATAAATGATTTTGAATAAATATTCGAAGTTTTACTTAGGACTATCATTACTAAGGGACATAGTTTAATCAATTTTCAATTGGATATTGATGCTATGTATACAACAGTTCTCAAATAAACATATCTGGAAAAAACATTTTTGTCAATAAATAAAAACATAGTTTAACACGAAAATGCCACACACAATGTTTTATTTAAACAATTTCCATTAAAAAAAACTAACTGAATAGTGGCTCAAAGCATAGATAAAATTCTATTTTTAAATTCTCCAACGGAAGAAGTCCGGGGTCGTAAGTTCGTAACTCGGGGTATATAATCTGTAATGACTATCGCATCCCTCGTCATATTGCCCCTAGCTATCAGCATGTAGGGTGCGGGATGATACAGTGTTAGCGATCCAAGGTTACCAGTGTCTAGAAAATGTAAGATCATCCTAGGATTTAGTTGTATACTGCCATTGAAGCTATTGTCCCAGAAATTCTTTTAGGCAGATGTAAAAGTTATTCGTTTTAATTCTAGGTTTTATTTTCGGCTTCATTTCTTAGGGTAAGATACGGTAATGTTTGAAGTGCACATTGTTCTTAAACTAGACGCTCCTTTGTCTCCAAAAATGCTGCTAGAAAGCCCCGTATAATTTTATCTTAGTGTATGCTTATCGAACAAAGACTATGTACTGAAAAGGATAGGTAAATAAGGTTAGATTCGATCAAGAGATGGTATACCTAACTGCGTTTACGTAATAGCAATGGCACGTTAAAATCAACCTAACCCGAAATCCTTACACTGACTCCCGGCAGCCCTATAACAAGACTGGGGCCAGTCGAGTGGATTCATACGATGTGGAGCTGATAGCTACAGCCGATGTCGGTCGTCAACGTCGCTTTGTCTTGTACACTGACGCCAGCAAACCGAGCCACGAGTATTTGCATAACAATGGTCCGAATTCGATGCGTACCTACAAAGCACGTCTATGTATGGAGGGTAAAAAAGGGTAATTTTAGGCATCATCGATGCTCGTCGAAGATTATTTTTGGAGTGCTGAATTTTGGATTTTGAAAAGAAGCATTTTGTGATTTTTTCACTGTGAATTTGTTCAACATTTTGTTCAAAGCGTCAGTTACTTTATCGTTAGATCGTTAGAACTCCTTCCGGAAAGAAAACATTATCATTTGCAATAAATGCTTCCGAAGATATACAACGACCATTACTTGAAGTACATTATGTGTAAACGTCCACTAGAATTTTATAACATTGGCAAATACTGACCAGTATTCGACAGGAAAGTTTTCGAATATCCATTGTCCAAATGACAAAGTGCAAGCGCTTTCAATAGATAATACGTAGACGTCGATCTCGATCAAAATCAAACCTGGTATAACATTTCAATGCGCGTTCGGCTCTCAGATTCATAGCCTGTTCGTATTATGCCAGTTAGTTCCCCTCGTATGGAACAAGATGAAGCTAGTCACATAATAGTCCTATTGTACGCCACTGAAGATGTTATCAGAGAAGCAATTCAACCAAGAGAAGCTGACATTAATTGATTCAAACGTTTGCAATAACTGGATGCAGCACTAGTTTTATTTGAAACGGTGTTACTGTATATCCTCGCAGCTTTAAACTTTTTAAATAACGTTAAAAAAGTTAAGCCACAAAAATGAATTCCGTCTGAGAGTTACATTTTTCTCGGAGATACCGCCAGTAATCTGCTAGAGCAGCAGGAAATCTTCAGCCTCCACTCCTTCCTTAATTAGCAGAATATTTCAGAGAAAAAAGAAGCAACAGGAAGCATTGCAGAGAGTAATAAAAGGAAGCGGCTCGTGACCGTTACGGCTGCCTAATGGAGTCACGTTATCTGGGAGGCGAGTAAACAAGTTTAGAACGATAATTTAGTTAAAATCAAAATTGATCGTGTAATTTATATTAAATTAAATATGCTGAATTTTACTCTTGATTTTATTAATATTACCGCTCTGTTCACTTGGAGTTCGTTTAGAATTTGAATATGGATTTTGCATGAAGATGTTTTGGATTATTTTGTGCGATTTAAGATGGACTTCGCTGTTGGTTCTTATACAATGTGGATAACTATTTATCTATAGACAGGGACTTATCAGAACTTCAGCTAGTATAACCATAACAAATGTAGTGTTAACATAACATCACGCTTGTAACCCCCGAAGGGTAAGGCAGAGGTGTACATATAGTACACCCATATTTTGCCAATGTAATGTTAATTGGTACTAACGATTGTCTAAGAAGTTTAATGATTTTCTATCGTATTGATTTTCTACTTACACGCTCGGAAATTGCATCTCAGCGTATACCCATATTTACGACATAAACGATAAAATATTGGTGTAAGTTCACAATAGTACTTATATCTAATTAAGAAAGCATGTATGTGGGTAGATCCTACTATAATATTATAAATGCGAAAGTTTGTGAGTATGGATGTATGGATGTTTGTTACACTGTCACGCAAAAACTATGGAACGGATTTGGATGAAATTTGAAATACAGTTAGTCTATGACTTGGATTAACACATAGGGTACTTTTTATCCCGGTAGTACGTTCCCGCGGGATAGTTTCCGACCTCCACGCGGACGAAGCCGCTGGCAAAAGTTAGTATTATATAAAATCAATTTTCCACCATCAAATAAAAGGTCCACTATGTAATCAATGTAGCATAGCAAGTATTTTGTAACAACCAAACAGTATAACCGATCACATTACCTAAGTTCTGTTAAAAACAACTTTTTTTACCAATCCCACGTAAATACGACCAAAAAGAGAACTTGATTTGTGACTTTACTTCCATGCTTTGGCATTTAAGTCAACCGTAAAAGCATCGAATAAATTGTAGGTCAGGAGGGACAGATAAAAGGAGAAACGTATTTCCTCTACTTTTTTCTTTTTAACTTATTTTGTAGAATATTGACTAGGTTACTTATTTCTCTCCATTTCTGCTTGCTCTGTGATTTTGTAGTTTATTTGTCATGCATGATTTCGCGATTTCATTTGTAAGTTTGGAGTTAGAACATTTTATTGGTATTTGTTTATCTACCTTTAGATTTGTTTTATATAGTCCACATTAGTTACACATCATTAATATGTACTGGCTTAAAAGTTCACGTTACTTAGCTACTGTTATCGACTCTTGGCAACACGAAGTAGGCATCGGCTGGGTATAACTTAGCATAGTTACCATGCCGTGATTGTTACACCTTAGAATGCATATTAACCGGTCAATTACCGTAATTACAGACACAATTAAAAAACGATTGTTTACATACCAAATGTGGTATCTCAGGGACTTAGAGGTTAAGTAATGTTCTATAGCCAATTCGATTATTTTACATCTACATCTGATTACTAGAAAATGGGCAGCAGCGTTCTCTATGCATTTTAATACCATTCTGCGTTCGCCAACCCGCCTGCCAAGCGTGGCGATTATGGCAAATCCCCTCGATTTGGGGGAGGCTCATGTCCAGCAGTGGACTTCTTTCGGCTGATATGATGATGATCTGATTTACATCCGTCAACTCACGCTTCAGGTCCAGTTGAAAACCAGAGCCAGGCACTAGTTGTCTGGGATTTTTTGCTGAACTGGGCCTTTTGGCGCAGCCGTGAGGCACACTATAATGCTAGTTTCCTACATCGCACCTGACAGTTTTTATTTGATTTTATTTTACTGTTTCCTGATGTCTATTGTGAGCCGTTTAGTCTGTACTAAATAAATGTATTTTCTTTCTTTTTTTACGTTAAAATAGCTAATTCATATACAATTTACAATAATTTATTAGTTAAAATGTTCATAGTAATAATAAGGTAGTTATGAAACTGACTCTGTTCAAAAACATACCGTTTTGTTAAAAGTATACAGGCATTTTTTAAACCTTACTCCTGCTACGTTACAGTCCACTATTTTACCTACTATATATTTAGCTGTCCAATGAAATATCTCTAGCCGGAAAAAAAAAAAAACATAACCACCGCAGGAAAATTAGCCGTGATTTGATTTACGGCTCAGATAGGCGGAACGAGCGTTTAAAACACAAGAGAGGTCTTGTTAAAGTATCGGCACTTCACACTTTCATGACGTACTTAGTTTGAAGCATCGCGACTAAGACATCTGAACTTCATCCTCGAAATGAGTATCGGAAATTTACATCAGCTCGTAATACCGTGCCGGCTGAGCCTTTATTGTAAACGCCGTAATTTGAATTTCGTCTTTGATATTCAAATGAACCTCTACTTGAGACACTGCCTTAGTTGAGTTTTTGTAAAGCAATCAAGTTTGTTTATAGGAGACCGTGTAATTGTAAATCTCGGTCTGTGGTCTTAATTAATGCATAAAATCACTTTCGATTCCTTTGACGAGACACCCCTCCGTAAAACTGGAATAAACAAAGGGAAAATCGAACCGGGTTCTTTTAATTCGGTTGTTACACGTAATAAAATTGGTGACAACCAGCTACGGATTTTATGCAGTTTGAATAAACCTCAAAGTTGTATCTCGGAGCAAGACGGCTCGCTCATACGACATAACGCTCGTGCGGGTTTCCCAATACGTTTTTGCAATTGATGGATGAATGATTTATGATGCGGCAACGTGACTTCAACCCTTTACGACGTAGAACGGAAATTGTCATAATTCCCAAGATTTATTGATAAACACATTTATACTATCGTGTGCCGTCATGACATGTATGTACATCTAGCATTTACAAACGATATTTAGGGTTCCTAATTTCCATGCGGATAAAGGTTGCGTGCGTTCGATCACTTTCCGTGTTGTAAACTTTTCATTCGGGCCGTCCGTCTTGAGATCGAATCGATATCGATGCGGTATCGACGAGTCACGAATTTGACTTTAACATGAACGGCCACAAACGTGGAAGCGTCCGATGACGTACAAGGTACACGATGCAAACGTGATTTTGTTAGATAAATTGTCTCAAAAGGCAGGGCGATGACACCTGCTCGGTTTACGTGTGACGCTCACGACTATTCCGACGATCGAGTAAACATCGTGATACACCCATTGTCGTGAACGCGTGTCTAGACGCGCTGAAAGTGGCGTTCATTTGTGAAAAATTATAAATAAGTTTTTTTTTAAAATTTCAAACCTTCGTGGCAGTAATTACAGAGGAAGCGAAGCGAAAATATTGCAAGCTCGACAACGTGTCGACAAGGCGTCGCGTTAGCACGTTAGCGTGCATTCTTTGCTTGCGTTCATTAGCATAACAAGTAGTTTCGTTAATCAAATGTACGAAATTAATAGCACAGTTTAGAGTCGACGTTCCGCCCGGCAATCACACGGCCATTACAAATTGCCAGCAATTACTGTGCGACACCACCCTCCCCTCACCTTTTGCGTTCGTGACGGTTTTTTTGCGCTCATACGGTTGGTAAATACTCCATAATAGTTGGCATATGTACGTCATTAATGAATACTTAATTGAGAAGCAATGCCATTTTAATTTATTTATATCTACCAGGCTTTATTTTGATTTTAATATTTCTATGTTCCACTATAACCAATTGTTGGGCATTGATCATTTATTGTTTGATGAATTCCAATTTCTAGACATTATTTCTTTGAAATTGATATTTAAGACTCTGTTTTCTTATATCATTTAGCTTTTTACCTACAAAATAAAGCCTACCAAGGAAATAAGTTTCAAAACAATAACATTTTTTTTAATAAAGAGAGTAACAAATTCTTTGAACTAATACATAAACAACTCTTCCAACTAGAATACTAAGTAACAAGAAGTAGTGAACGTACAAGAACTAACATCCACAGATATTTATTTTTACTCACTCAAAGGTGTATAAAGCTCACCATTCCTCATCCTTTGAATGATGTTATCGCGATTTCCCAAATGTTTCGCTCTTTTTGATCTAAATTCTTTATATTTGGCTTTGCGTTTCGCCTTTTCCCCTCCACACATCACGATTCTTTTGTGGTGCGATAAGATTTTATAAAAAATCGAATGTTTATTCAAACTGGACTGCACCCTGAATAGTTCGGGTTTTCTTTTGTTTTTTCTATTTTATTACATAATCAGTCGACAGTGTTCCCACTACTGGGACATCATCATCATCATCATTTTAGCCGTAAGACGTCCACTGCTGGACTTAGGCCTCCCCCAATTTGAGGGGCTTTGCCATAATCGCCACGCTTGGCAGGCGCGTTGGCAATCGCAGTATGGTGGTTAAATGATAGAGAACGCTGCTGCCCATTCTCTAGTAAGTCCCTTAGTCGTCTTTTACGACACCCACGGGAAGAAATGGGGTGGTGTTATTCTTTACGTCCGTCTACTGGGACATAGGTCTCCTCTATTTTGGGAGAGAGTGGGTCGTAATCCACCACGAGGCCCAGTGCTGGTTGGACGATATCACATTTCTTCGAATTGATATAAATATACACTTTTACACGTAAATCATATTTTTAGAACTAGATGACGTTCTAGGGGTTCTGGGGGTTCAGGGGGTTGTGAGTTTCCTCACAATGTTTACCGTTTTGACAATTAAGGTGATAAAGTAAGTTACTCACAGTAACGCGCCTGACTGAGTTCGACTACAACTCGTAAGTCGGGGCCACCACTTGCTTTATATTTTATTAAGGCGTCAAAATCAGGAATTCGCTTGCACAGAACCAGTCGAACTGGCGATACTTGGGGAGGCATATCTCCAGCAGTGGACGTCTTTCCGCTGAAATGATGATAATGATGAAGGCTTTTAAAAGTTGGACTGTTTCACATAGCAAAATTTGTGAAGGTAAGCCGCAAGAAGCTCTTAACAACACTTTTGAACAGATTTTTGAGCATTTTGAGAAAACGAACCCAAATAAGGAGTTAATTTTGATGGTTCTAATGAAATTAAGGAAGGTCGAAATAAACATAAGTATATGGAGTCTATTTGAATATGTATGCTGACGAGGAAGATCTTAATTTAATCTCGACTGCAAGTACCAAACGCCACCCTCAAACGTTAAAAATGCAAAGTAGAATTGAGGTTAAGTAAATCTTTGTGTTATTAAGCTGTGCTTATCATAAAATTTATTCACGGTCAAAGTTTTAAAGAAGCCGCTTATTCAGAGATAAAAAATAATAAAGATATTCATGCGATCAGAAAGTGAAGAAACATCGGAAAAAGAAAACTTTAATTAAACTTTGCAAAATCATTATCAGATAACATTATTCATTAATTTTAAATGGTCTCAGCCGAGCCGATGCCTGATAATTTTTCCCGAGCACCAAGAAGACAGGAAATGACGTAAAATTTATCTTCGAACCGGAGGAATTACTTTCTACCAACTCTGCGAAGAAATGGAAATCTGTAGGTTTATAACTTCGCGAGAAAATTGTTTTTTTCCGAATCGGAATAACATTAGCTTTTGGTGATGTGGCAACTTTTCGCTACAAACGTTATTAAATCTTTTTTTTTTTAAATGTCACGTCGCAAAATGGCTCATTTGCGATAGAATCCCTCGGTGGGTTTTCATTAATAAGGGCTTACAGAGAGTCAACAAATTTTTCGCGGCGCCGAGTATTTATTGAAGGGACGGTCGGCTATAACCCGAAAGGAATATAACGCATTCAAATATCAAGGAAATTTATCAACCTCCTAGCATCGAGTCCAATACGTTTGGGTCATTTATGGCATATTACAGTTCAGGACTCGTCAGCTCTCTGCCGGAAAAGTCAATTTGTCGCAGATTACGGACGACGACTGCCCAGAATCTTACCAAAACGTGCATGCTTGTAAACGTCCACTTGATATGAATTATGAATAAAACGAAAGACAGAATTGAATTCAACAACTTTTAGAAACTGGGACGGGTCTTGTTTATTACGCACTTGAATACGTAAAACATCCGACATTATTTTGCATAAAATTAGCAATTCCCTTTTATAATACACACGTGTAAAACATGTTTCCTGATTATGCAAACGTCTTTAAAATAGCTTTATGAAGCGAGTCTATCATAAAGTTTTAATCTAAAAATATTTCCTTAAATGCCGTAAAATACACGGGAAAAACAAATAAGTTACGTTTAAAAACACGATTTGTTATTTGGATTGCGTGTCACGAGACCGTTCGACAATCCGACGGAATGTTCTACATGACGTACAATAAATAATGCCACAGCTGTATTATTCTCGTGTGGACGCCGCCTAAGCGTCCACTGAGTGGGTAGTGTAACTCCATGGGCGCGTTTCGCGACGATGTTCTATTACAAAAGGGAATTGGATCTTGATTCATTGGTTCGGAAAATCGGCAGCGTACCTTGATAATTTCATTTCTGTACAATTTGACCGCGTCCGTGGTCAGACGATTCTTGGGGGCCTCCGCGGACCCGAACACAATACAGGGACTCCCCTACGGTTCTCACACACAATACTAAGCTTTTATTGCCTCCTTTTACAATCTCCCATTACCTCCAAGGCTTCAGCGCTACTGGGAATCAGTTTTGTTACAGTTTTTTCCTTTTGAACGATTTTCGTGTCCATCAAGTTTCGACGCTGATCAATGTTATTCTACTCGGTCGTAATCCTCTTTCACGCTATTAATTAAGAGGATTTTTGAGAAAGTATTTTTAAAAACACTTCCTTTTCTAGTTTGAAATATTTACTCGTTGCAATTCTTGAGATAAAATCTAGAACAGAGCTGGTCACAACACGAGGTACAATAACGGTGACACAGCTATTGATGGCCGCAGTAGCATCAAAAATATCACATTAGAGGGTAGTTTTATCGCTGGTTTGTGCCACGGCACGGACGCCGGCTACTCCCCTTTCAGCTTTTACACAGATTGTATTGGCGCAAATACGACCTGGCAATACTGTAAATACACTTGCTGGCGGCACAAATTGAAAAATTTGTAAAATTCATGAATATGAATAAGAGTTCCGTACTCGTGAATGGGGCATCAATTATGCAAAATGTACTCGTATTGCATTGATCGGTCGCCGGACAGCGCCGCGGACGGCCCGGGTTCGATTCGCTACGACGAGTTGGTACAATCGATATCTCGTATTCATCAACTGCCGAGTTATATCGATACTCATTTAAATGTCCTCCCTTATCACATATTGGCAATGTTCATCCAACAATGTTCACGTAATAAACGTAACAATGAATGTGACGGTCCGATGTGATCGCTTAAAGTACGCACAACTGTCTGAATTGTACGTCGAAATTCGACTTTAGTGCCATATAAATAGGAGGGCACACAGTGTCTATAATTTCATATTTTTGGATGGATCAATTTAGGCCGTTTTATTGGTACAATCTACACCAAACAGTTCAAATGTGGATGTGTTTCAATTAGAAAATGTTGTTGTGCATATTTCAAACCTTTGAAATTCTGTTCGGCAGTATGGTTTATTTGTTGGTTAAGTTAAATATAGCCGTGGTTGGAACAAGAGCGTAGTGAAAGATAATCCAGATAGTGGCACTAAAGTAGTAACGCGGCGCCCGGAGCGAACCATGTCAACTTCAAATTACAGGGCGCAGCAACCGTGTGTCCTCCACTTGGTCCCCGCACTTCTTCGGTACAAAGCTTTGTGGGCTGCGGGCTGTTTTTCAGCTTAACTTGCACTCTTTATTCCTCCGATAGAACAAATGGGATAACAACAGATGCACTCGTTCGCTTAACGTTTGAATCTCTTCATAGACTATCCATATAAACAGTTTTATTCAATCGGCTGCTTTATCTTTTCAAAAAGTCTTGATTCCAAACGTGGTTTTCACTTGAAAAGTCTTCAAACACTCGTAATGATGTAGTTAACTCGAACTGCATGCCTCTGAAGTTGGAGTTTAGAAAATTCCCTTGGAGTGCGACTATTTTTTATTGCTAAGTGAATATAATCCAATGCGATTTAGAACGTTACAGGTAAAATAAAAGTAAACTTATTCTGAAACGTTGGAACAAACACACAATTTTAAAACATCCCCGAAATTCCTTTTTAAGCAGTACATTTAAAGATAAAACGAGTAAAAAGAATTCATTAAGCTACCGTAGGTAGATAACATCAGTCAGTTCATGATAACTCCGCGTCGGTATGTGCGAAATTTGTAATCTCACAAAAATACATGTAACCGGACGCGTGCATTCCGCTAATGAAAGGTTCTCTTGCATTATTTCGCGAGCAAACAAACGTTGAAAATAATTTACGTTAAAAGATCGCCTGCATTTACATAATTATGTAGGGAAACATAAACTTTATACACGATAAAGTCAAATTTATGTACACTTGAAGCGAGCGAGTGTATTTATAAAAAAACTTAGAATATTATATTATTTAAATATTTAGACCTATTTTTATCCACCACGGCATATACATTAATAATAATCATCATAATCCCATTAATGTTGTTTTTTAGGTTTCAGTTATAAAGCGTTTTTTTTTATTTTAATTGAATTGCAAAAGATCTACTGGATAAATGTAATTAATTTAACAGAATTATTTTTGGACAAACTGTTTCTAAAGCACATTAAAGCGAATACGTTTATTTGTCAGAGCTCATTTTCTCGCTGGAATTTTAATTCTTTTAGCGCTTTACGTGAATTAAAGTTACGACGAACAATATAATTTTACGACCACTAAAAAGAATTCTCTTAAAAAAGGGAGATTTACATTATAACTAGAGAGAAATTGGCGAATCAAACAAAATATTCGAGTAGCATTAAAAGCAATCGATTCGTTGTAGAGCTCCGGCGAAGGGCTTGGTCTGATATCTATTCCATCTAGTCGCGCCCGGTCTATCTCGGCACGTTCCGTCAATAATTTTCTTGAAACATCACAGATCTCACTCGAGAACAAATCGAGGTGCAGTAAACATCGAATAAAGCGACTTGTCTATAAAATATCATTTCTAGGTCTTTTGTTTTTCCATCGAATCCCGTTCCACAAGTGGGCAATAATTGAAAACGAAACTGTTTTGCGCGGGGGCGGGTTAGCGAGACACAGCATAAAGGCGCTCAGAATAGATTGAACGTATAAAATTTTCAGTCGAAATTCGCACGAACCGCCGCCGCGGGAGGTGCTCTGTATCTTTTTACTTTGTAACCTTACTTTTTATTCCATTAGCGCGCGTGTGAGGCACTGAGGCCCCTCTAGCCAAATATCGTGGAATAATAAAAGCTGTTTAGTAATGATAATGCGGAACGCAGTTCTCGCTACACTAGCATAACTGAATTAAACTTGTGCGATATGAATTTCGTGTTTATGCTTATTGCGACGGCGAGTTTGTTTTTCATCTAAGCAATTATTTTATATTAAAAACTAAAATTGCATTAGAGGTACGAGTAAAATAGCACTATAATATCTTGAATTATAAGTACCTGCGCCAGAAGTTTTACACTGGCTGTCTGATGCAAAAAAGTTAGTCACGTTTAAGTCTGGAAAATCCAGGAGGGTTTCAAATAGTGATCCTCTTGGAGCATTCTCTTTGCTTTATATGCGAATTGTACAACGCTATTGCTCTAACACAAAACTTTTTATTTCCGTTTATAGCGAGTCAATCGTCCGCGAACATTTTTCAGGCAAACTTTAACAGTGGAGGCAATCGCTCCTGAAATTCGAAAATGAAATCGTTCCGAGCGTCGCCAAGATTTATCGATGGATGTTGGAATTTACTTTGAAACTTTCGGGGCATAAAACTTATGACACGTAATCGTATATTCCAGTCGAGATATCTGCGAAAGGGAATCTTCTAGAAAATTAATCTTGTTTCGTATATTGTTTACTCTGTTCGAGAAGTGCGTACCGTCATCTCGATCCGAGATAAAATGTACAACTTCAATATTGAGGTAAATGTACGGTGTGATATGAGAAATTACAACATTCATGTGTAATAACACGTTTACCTTCTTCATATTAAAGTATCTAAATTTTTACATACACCTTCTGTATTTTTGCGTACTGCTTGAACTTGAAGATGCGTTTTACGTACGACTAGAACTTGAGGGGGAAGCGTCGCGTAGACTAAGAAAGAAAGAAGAAAGAAAATACGTTTATTTGCGGTAAACATGACGCACAGTAAAACTAGAAACATACAGAAATAAAACAATAAGATGTGGGAAAATATGCGTCATATCCACGCAAAACGGCCGTCGCTCAGCATAATGCTGTGACCCTATGCGAGACAGAGCCCCAGCGCTGGTTTTCAGTGACAGCCGGCGCTGACGTAATGACGTTGATCGGTGCAGCAAACAGTCAGTACTGATAGATTTAATGAATATATAAAATAAAATAAAAAACAAAAGTGGCAACATTCCGTCCCGACTGCAATCTGACGCAGGCGCCGCCTGCTTTCGTAATCTGTGGGAAAACTGACAGACAACCAATTTGACAATGACAGAAGTATCCAATTACTAAAACCAGACTAAAATTAAAATTAAATTTTCCAACGTTCTTTTGCAAATTACAGGAATTAGAGTTTTAAAGTTTTTACAGTTTTTTTTTTCTTCATTTTAAATGACTATGCTTAGATTCTAATATTATTTGACAAAAAAATATTCATAATAAAATAAAAGTTAATAAGAAAAGAAACTATAAAAAAAGACGTGTGGCACTCGGGGACTGCCGCGGTAAAGCTATTGCATAGCATTTTGTATCAACTTATGCAATTATAATTATTTATTTATTTTATTTATGCAGTATTTCTTTATCTTTGATATTAAAAAAAAACGTACACTAAGGAAAACTTATTTTTGGTGGTAAAATTTGGAACTAAAGCATAAAGGTTAGTACATATGATTGCCACCGCAAAATTTGATAAGTAAACTTTAGTACCCAGTTTTGCCACCGCACAAAAGGACTAATACTCTATGCCCATAATACTCTATATGGCCTGGTTTGTTACCTAGTAACCGATGACAAATAACAAGACGATAAATATTTTGGGTTTTTACCTAGCAACCGATGACAAATAATACAAACACTTTATACACAAATTTTACAAGTACAGCTATTCACTGTTGTACATAAATACCTATACACCTATATACTTTCTCATAAACAGCTGCTTATGTATTCGTCCGATTTCGGAGCAGCTCGTCTCGATTCGTACGAGCTTCGTAGAGTCGTACAATACGGCTAGTTGCACGCACACAAACACCGTGTCGAAGACTGCCGAAAAGAAACGACGTTAGATAATGCACGGCCTTCAAGCCACTCCTCCGTGCCCGTCGGAGTGGGGAGCGTGAGGTTTTTTTCGTTACGGAATTTCTGGATTCGGTCCCCGCGCTCAAGGCCCTTGATAGAAGCTATGCAATAGCTTAAAAAGTTTAATTTAATATTATTATAAATTTAAACTAAACCCTACCCCTATAATTTCATTTTACAAAAAAAAAATGATTTTTAACGTTTTATTTTATTTTTTGTATTTAGATAACAAAGGAAAATAGCTGTAGGGCTAATTTGCTACGGTTCCAACTATTATAGGTAGGTACTTACCTACCTGGGTACTCATCTGGTTAAAAGATGTATAATTTGTAATCATCGAAACTATCTAAAATTTTATTGCATAAATGTTAATGTAAAAAAAATGGGAGAAGACACTGATTCCTGGAACACAGGTTAATCAACCTAGATCAGGAGTCAGGACTTTAATATGTATATAAATGTAACACTGTAATTATGTCAACAAAATTTTATTTATTATTATTACTATGAAGAAGAAGGTAAATATAATATAACAGAACATAACGTTTGTATATGTACAAAACCAATTCTAAGATCGTAAAACAAAGGTAAGAGCAAACTTTCGAAGCGCCAATAAACCTGAACACTTTGTACGGAGTCGGTATATTTTTCATTAATTCATCTCATTCACACTACGTCTAGACTTCCAATGGTAAGATTGCTTATCTGCTATTATAAATAATACATGAGTTAGAAAATATGAGACCAAAGTCTTGGACTTTCATTTTGTGCGGACTAGTAGAAATTAAAAGATTTTATTGGCATTCTTCCCATGGTCTTTATCAATTGAAATAACAGAAGCCTTTTGCAAGCATTGAATGTAATGCAATAAGGGTTGAACAAGACCTGGTTTTTAACCGACTTCAAAAAAAGGAGTAGGTACTCAATTCGCTTGTATTTTTTTTAACACAAATCATAATTTTACATTTACAAAAGACAGGATTTCTATTTTTAATTCTTGTTATGTAGTAAAATTGGTTTATAACATTAACTGTTTATTAACTGTTTAAACCACCAACCTGTCATTAGTGGATCTTTGATAGTTGTTACCGCTCGTCAGAAGCCAGAAAGTCTGTCTACGGGGACTAAGGGGTATAGTGTTGTGGAGAAAAGATAGTCGCTCCACGTAAAATAATGATATTGAGCTTCTTCTTCATCTAGTTTGACTGGAAGTCGACCTCGAAATATTTGGGGAAAGGCTAAGCTAATGATGATTTACTACCAATCTAACCTCACTTCACTTTTTTTTTAAACATTGTCATTAATAAGAAATTTCCATTGCATTTTGCCGAATTCTGCACTATGACCATTGTATTTTTTTATTTATTTAACTTTAATCTTCCCAGTCTTTTCCAAACTAAGTTAAGGTCAGCTTCCTGTCTAACCATAACTAATTTTTCAATATTATTACTTGAAAAAGATACCGTTTTCAATGCACTGATATGCAGTAAGTTTTATAGTTTTGGTAACTTTGATTCAAGTAAAAACTAATAATTTGATTTAATTCAGCCAACCCTAAATCCAATCAATAATATTATAATAATGTAAAGCAACTAATTCTGTGGACTTTATTCTGGCTTTGAATAGAATTACAGAAACATTATGTTTATGATGTGTTTGTGTTGAACTGAGCGAATCAAAACAGCTTGTATGTAGAGTGTACTTACTTCATATTATGGGGTTATTACATACTGGAATTTAATGCGTGCTCCCACAGTTTATGGGAGTACTCTGCCCTAATAGGGTTAACAGATCTTGACGTATAAAAATGAAATGATTGAATAACATACAATCGTGTAAACTATGTAGAATGAAATTGAATAGGACAATTTTTTGGATTTTACTCCTTAAGAATCGTTTTTCATATATAAACAGCTATAAGGAGGTAGGTTACCTAAAAGAGGCAAAAGGAGTGTGTAGACATCGTAGCAGGTGGCGAGATACCGTGACCCTGGCACATGAGTAACTGAAGGAACACGGGTGGGTTTTAGTCAGTAAAACTCTGACACGCCCTCCCGCTCCGCCCAGAGCGGGAGAAGTCATTTGATGATTTCCCATCCAAAAAACAAAACAAGGCGATGTTAAAGGTAAGACATAAAATTATATAAATACAAATACATATAAACATATATTTATATAATACTTAATAATTAGGTACTAAGACCGCCCTCAATAAGCATTTGTGTTACGAAAATGTATGATGAGTAAAATCAAAATTTCTCCGTTACAACATGCGTTATGTTATATTTCCTAATCTATCTATCTATCTATTTTATAATCGTTCGTAAGGATTAAACTTCAATCGTGCGTCGGTGATGACACACATTTTTTATTTTGTTAGCCTATATTGTGCCCCACAGGCGCGCAAAGGCTTGTATATTTCTTTCCAAGCCTCCCTGTCTTATGCGATCTCTGGCCATGTCATTCATTCACCGTGGTCTACCTCGGAGACGATGTCTTCTTTCAGGCGTCCGGTGGGGCGAGTATGGCCTGCTATGATAGTCTTAGGTCACACATTTTTATCACAGTTTTGGGAACAAAAACCGGAGATAAAATGCGTGCCTTGAGCCTGACCGTGCTCGCCCCGGAGGTAATGACGATATTTGCCTATCTCTCCGGGTGCACCAACGCGACCTGCCCAGCCTATTATGATAACTAGTGGTCGTCTGGTGGTCTAAAATCAATGTTTTGACATTAAGTAAAACTATAGACATTAATTACAAATAATATTAATCTCTTCTCAGTTTGACCACAGACTTTAACATCTATATATATATAAAATTAATCCCTATTTCCCTTGGTCACGCCACCACGCGTGAACGGCTGGACCGACTTCACTTTTTTTTTTTTGTTGTGTTTATTATTGTCAGGAGAAGGTTCTTATGAAAGAAAAAAATTAAAAAATTACGCGGAAATTATAAAATTTAAGAACACTTATTTAATAATACTTGGACAAATATTTTTGAATTTGATTAAATTCTTGAAGAAGGCTATAAGCTAATAAACATCACGCTAGAGCCGTTACGAAAATATAAAGTAAGAAAGAACGCTAAGCTAAGAGATAGCGCGGTAAGACAATGGGATGCGATTAGGTGGGTCGGGGGAACAAGAAATTTCACGCGGACGAAGTCGCGGGCAGTAGCTAGTAAATATATATGTGTATGTGTGTGCGTGCCAAACGTATGGTAGTATGTGTAGTGTTTTTTTTATTCATAGAATGTATTTCTAATGCAATATTATATGAAACATTAGCTTTCAGCACTCCTTTTCCATATTATACATTTTAACTGTGCCAAATTTCATACTTCTCCGTTCGCGTAATTTTTGTAAAAAGGGGTGCAAAGTTCTCGCTTCACGTATTTATACATAGATACTTTACAAAAAATAACACGAAGATTTGACTGTTATTTTTAGAAGACTTAATAATCGATTTATCTTTAAAAAATCATACAATAATCTCAAAAAGAAACCTCATGACTTCATTTAAAGAGAAATCCAACCCCAATCATTTATAGATAGCCTATGCTTTAATACAAAAGATATAATAACATTTCGGCTTATCCTCAGAAAAGATAAACAACTGAAAATTCTGGACTCGTTTCTTGAGATAGTCTTTAATCCTATTAACTGAAGCTAATGTTAATATTTGAATTGCTTTTAAGAAAGACTTTGTTGTGTGATCTAGCTTTATTTTTCTGGAAAATTCATCACATTTAAGCTGCCTAAATATAGCAAAAATGTAGTGGCATTACACACATATATAAGTAGGTATACAAAAACTGGTTTAAGTAGCCTTAGTTATCTACTTAAGCAAGCTTTTACTAACTGTTAATATGGGATATTTGATTGAGATATTAGGATTAAAGAAATACGAATTGATTTGAACTACCTAGTCTTCATTAACATTATTTCAGCCAAAAGCCGTTCACTGCTGGACATAGGTCAAGGACCACCAATTTGACCGGTTAAATTTTTGGAGTGGTTTGCCATGATCGCCACGCTTAGCATGCGGGTTGGTGATAAAACGCATAGAGGACGCTGCTGCCTATTGGACTGACCTGTTGGTCTAGTGGTTAGTGACCCTGACTGCTATGCCGGAGGTCGTGGGTTCGATTCCCACCCAGGACAAATGTTTGTGTGATGAGCACGATCATTTGTTCTGTGTCTGGGTGTAATTTATCTATAATATGTATGTATTTAGAAATATATAAGTATGTTTATCAGTTGTCTAGTACCCATAACACAAGCTCTGCTTAGCTTGGGACTAGATGGCGTTGTGTGATAGTTGTGGAATATTATTATTATATTATTATTATTATTCTCCAGTAAGTCCCTTAGTCACCTCTTACGACACCCGCGGAAAGAAATGGGTTGGTGCTATTCTTTACCTCACCACACAGAACAGAACATAGAACTACCTTTTTTTTTCTTGTGGGTGGGAAATCATCAAATGAATTCTCCTGCTCTGGGTGGAGCAGGAGGGCGTGTCAGACTTTCACTGACCTAAATCCACCCGTGTTCCTTCAGTTGCCTATATGCCAGGGTCACGGTAACACTTCGAACAAATCTCGCGACAGACATGGCGCTGGCAGACATAGAACTACCTATTACTTGTAAAGTTAAAATATGAAGGAAATAAAAAAGAAAAGGTGTGCTTCTAACAATAATAACATTACAATAAATGCATTAAAATTTTAAACACACAAATGCCGTATCGGTTTTATTAGCTTTGCATCCAATAAGCTGACTTATTATAGTGATTACCACGACACAATAAAAGTGAGTCGCCATAGGAAGCTATATTGACGCGCGAATCAATCACTACTGATATGTAATGTTGCCTATTTGTTCATGTCCGACATTGCAATGCTTAATCCTTGGCACACTGCTAACGGCATGTTCGATGTTCGCATAAAAATATCAATCGGTATAGAAATCCTCCACTACACAACACAATCATGCAACTATAGACGCTACCCCCCAGCGATAGAAACCACTGTCCCATAAAACCAAGGAAATTGACAGATTGTATAACTAATTGCGTTGGCGACTGTATCCGATTGGGACGTTCTTTTTTAAAATTTTAGAGAGGAATATCGAATTTCGTTGACATAATGCTGGAAAATTGAAAATGTATGTTTATTCTAGAAAACATTCGTTTTAAGTTTAGGTAGTTAGTTCAATAAATTAATACTTTAAATTGAGTAGTTATTTATAAGCGAATCTAAAACTAAACGCAGGTGCGAGTGCTTATTTCAAAGCATAATAGCAATTTCAACGTCTTAAAACTCATTACGTTTGATTTAACTTTATGATTCCATATTCTAAATGTTAACTTCTTCGACATACCTTTTTAAAGATAATAAAACAGAGTACTCATTTTATTATCTTAATGTTACATTTAAATCTGTCGAGAGGTTTCATTAATATTGAAGTATTTAATAAAAGAGAAGTCGATGTCCTATTAGAAATGAACGGTTAACAATACAGTACCTTCATACCTTAATTCTTGCTTGGAAGCAGAGAAAATAATAGAATATTTTGCATTTCATTTGGCATACTTTAATGAACGAAATTATATCATAATTTCTATTTGTGTTTTGTATAAGCACCATGTTAACACGTGAGTTAATAATTTTAATTAAAATATTTCCATGAAAATGCTCGTTTTCTTTGCTCTGAATTTAGCCAATAAGGTAGCAGGATACAACCGAGAACTCGAGCTATATAAGAGTAAGCTCACACTGAATCATCTCATAAATCAAAGAAAGAATAAAATTCTAACCCTACGCTGGCATGGTAGCAACATTTGACCGGTACTGAGGGAAGTCGTTAAGCAAAATCGTTATACCCACTTACGTTACTGGGATCCTGGTAAATTTAACCAAATAGGCAATAGGAGTGAGTGGTGGGGTGCAGCGAGCGAATGCAACAGTACCCGGGCGGTCTTGTTAGTCCAACCCAATCTGGTTTGGCCCGACGCGACGCGACTCTTAGCCAGCGAGCACACTCGCATTCTTCGTGTAACAATTTAATTTTCTGTTGAGTTTTGTTAAGATTTTTCTCATTGTGTAAGTTTTTGTATTTATTTTTTTACTTTATTTAGCAGGTCGTGCTGAAATACACATACTATGTCTGCGCAAACAAGTTTAGTGACGACTGTGCCTAGCAAGGTGACAAAATATTATTACGTTTATGAAAACAAAATTCAAATTCAATGTCATTTTATTAAGTCAAATGACTGAAAAATTTAAGCTGTAGTATTTATTTGAAAATCTCTAAATGGATGAACCTCAAAAAAAGTGAAGAAATGGGACTTAAGCCCAAAAACAATAAAAAAGAGAAAGCTTATCAGTGAGTCCATGAGCTCGATTTTGAAAAACACCACGTATTTGAATATAAGACACTTAGACACCATATACGGGACTTTGAGTGCCCAGTTAATTTAATAAATTTACATTATGTAAGGTAAACTAGCTTCTGCCCGCGACTTGATCCGCGAAATATCTTGTTCCCCTAACTCAACCCGTCACACCGCATCGCGTGCTCGCGCTAGGACTTCGTTCTCGCTAAGAGTACTTTCTGACTTTTTATTTCTCTGCTCTTAAGACTCCAAGTGGACATTAAATAACCTATAGCCTTCTTCAACAATTGGGCTCTTAACTGCAAAAATATTTTTCAAATCCATCCGGTAGTTTCAGAGATTATCGCATGCAAATAAACAAACAAACAGACAGAGTGTACAACTACTACTAAAGTATTGAAGATAGATGTCTCAAGAAAATCAGCACCGTCCAGTGTAAGCCACACTCAATTCGATCGAGCGCAGTGACGCACCAGAACAGAATTGTTAGTTCGCTGTCGGCCGCGATCGGTCCACCGACGGCACCACTCCCGAAGATTGCGCGAATTGTGCCTCCATCGACACTGTGTTACCTGATCCTCCGATTTGTACTTATCAGTAGGTAAAGCACTCTAAACGGGTTCATTCAGTGTTGAGAAAGCGAATACTGTTGCATGGGTTTCGAAATTGTAGGTTTTTGTGGAATCAAATCTGCAATTGTTGCAACTATTTTGTGATAGCTTGGTCTTAAGTTTCTGATTAGCGACTAAAACTTTTCCTTCATAGAAAGCATTGGTGGCTGTCACTAAAACTAGGCAAAAAGCAAATGCCAGGGTGAGAAACAACCCTCAAGGGTCTAAAACTTTAAAAACATTGTCACCGAAAACTAAAACCCATTAAACTTTAAACGTAATCCTTAATAAACGCGAAAAACAAACCAATCACTTTGCTAACTCTCAAAACTAACTCTACCCTCCAACCTACACGTGGAAGCGTGGTAGCCGTGCGATATGTCAACCTCCGTCATATCATAGCTAGTTGATAGCTTCATACGATGGCCGATTAATGAAGCCGACGTACCACAGAACGTTGCCGTAATAGTTTTACGACTAACCCTCCCTCCCACTAGACCCGTCCTAACCCCCTACGGGCAGACTCGACTACTTGATTATGCATCCGCGGTACTTCAGACCGATTATCGAACTACTAATGAACGTTACTGCGAACATTTTAGTATGTAACTGTTGTTTTTGCGAGGAAGTTGAACGTTGTCAGTGGTTGAAATGAGGGTATTTTTCTCTTTACCTAAACCATCATGGCCTTTATTTAGCTAGGGTGCTTCCATTACCTGCCTAACTAAAACGCCGGCGAATTTCCTCTATCTTTTTACCTTTGACCTACCATTTGTAACGTTATTCTCAAAAAACAGAAATGAAATATTCCAATTAAGGCGCGGTAAGATGCAATTTTATGTAGCGCATCGTGTCAAGAAATAAGGTTTAAAATAGCACGCGTTTAATGTTCATAGAGCGACCATAAAATACAAGGAGTGTTGCGGCTTTCATTAAATAAAAAATGAACGCATCAATGGAATAATTTTGAGGTATTTCTTTAGTTTATTGATTTCCGTTTATTATCGTTATAAAAAAAAACATAGTTAACGCATAAATTATTTTATTCGTATAATTGTCAAAGTGTTGAACTTTGACAATTATACGAATAAAATAATTTGGGTCTGTTTTATCATGATACTTTCTTTATTTAATTTTTTTTTTCTACATTTTGGTTTATCACTTTGGCGATGGCGGCGTCATTTATTTGTATATCCATGCAAAATTACAGCTGTCTAGGTACTATGAGTCTTTGAGGTAACCTGCGGACAGACGACCGGACGGACAAACAGACACGGCGAAACTGAAAGGGTTTCTTGTTGACTACGAAACCCTAAAAAACGGAGCGCTTTACGTTTTACGTTTTGTCCTAAGTTTGGGCAGTTCCTTAATATAGTTTGTTCGCCACAACGTCCATAAACGAATTGTCAACAATTCAATAGCACTACCTACATGTTCAGAGTAAACTATATTAATACCTCGAGCACAACCAGTAATATAGGGCCACTCCTCATATATAATGCAGTGACGACTAACAGCATAATTGCATCTTAATAGATTGCCTCTCATTATATTAATTAGTAGTATGAATTTACAACCGAGTACTACATATACCCGGCTATCGATAACTCGATAGTGCTGCGCAATCGGTCAGAATAATGCCCCGATGATGCCCCGACATTGTTATTAGATACGATATCCTAGCATAGAGATTTGATGCTATCCAACCTATTGCTAATACGATATTGAATTGATCGGAAAAATTGGATTTTCAGCGATGAGGATGCAGATTTTTTGTTGTGTTCTGAATAAACCGAAGGTTGGATTTAGGATTACTTTTGATTGGATTTGTGTTTTTGGAAATAGTTACAAAAACATGTCGTAAAGAAACAACCGAATTTAAAAAAAAGAAACACCGTGTAGTGAAAAATTACTTTAATTTCGGTTCTCGGTGTCTTTGATATTATATTTTCGTAATTTTTTTTTGCCATTAACTTCCAAAATTAAATTTATTTTTCACTTTTAAATGTTTTATTGGAGTCGGTTGCTTTTTGTTTTAATATACTTTTCATTATTTGCTTTTAGTTGTGGTACCTACTCCACCCTAAAGCTTATACTTTCACTTGTCAAATAAATAAAAGAGACAAGAACTTAATGACGCATCATCAATATAAGTGGAAAAAAAAATGTATTATTGAAGCCAACTCAAAAACCAAGTAATCAGAACTTGACCAAATTCATATGCGACTACTCGGAAAGTATACCCTTTAAACAGAAGAACAATTATCTAGATATTAAATAAAAAATTACGGAGTTCTAAGGTAGCAAAAATAAGAAAAAATAAATAATAATACAACCGAATTAAGAACACTTACACAAATATTTACCTAGACGCGAATAAACTATGAAATACCAGCCCTCACAAATCAATAACATAAAGAAAACTTTCAAAATCACCTCAATTTCAAAGCGAGAAAACTAATAAAAACAGTTGAAAATCCTTTCAACTATTGCCTAATGATTCGTTAAAATATGAAAAAGTATTTGAACCATTTGCGAGGCAGCTACTAATACGACGTCGTCTTAAGTAGAGGGGAGAGGAAAGGGGGGGGGGGGAGGACTCGCAATCCCTCTCATTTAACACCGCTCTATTCCTCTGTAGGTGTTTGCCGAAGCGATTTGAAGCAAGGATCCTCCTTTTATGGTGCTACTTACAGTCTCATAGTGATTCGCGGTTTTATTTCGGACGGCTCGTGTAAAGGCGCGTACATTTTTCACGAATGGAAGGGAACAGTAATCTTTGCATTTATACCGTGATCCTTTATTGATTTTAGATTTTTAGTGGAAAGCGAAACGAATGAAGCTGGCGTGAATGGAGACGCGCACGGTAAAGCCGATGTAAGCCGGGAGATGATATAAACTGCTATTCACTGGGGAACATATCAGCGAAGCCTGGAGTATTTCTATGTATGTATGCGCGATTTGTGTTCTGCAATTAACAAGGGCGTTTGAATGTGAGCGATGCAATTGTATTAAAGGTTTCCTTAGAATAGCGGCAGTCCATTTCTTCCCGTGGGTGTGGTAGGAGGCGACTAAGGGACTTAATGTATAGAAAACGCTGTTGCCCATTCCTAGAGGATGGGCAACAGCGTTTTCTATGCATTTTACCACCATACTGCGATCGCCAACTCGCCTGCCAAGCGTGGCGATTATGGCAAACCTCCTCAAATTGGGGGAGGCCTATGTCCAGCAGTGGACGTCTATCGGCTGAAATGATGATGATGATCATGAAGATTTTCTTTTTTACTTTGTAAATCGATTACTATAGTATTTTTCAGGCAATACCACGTACAATGCGCCTTTAGTAAATGTCCGAAACGTGATACACAAAATATCTGACAAATAACAGTAATATGATTTATTTAAACAAGCTAAAGCCAATTAACGTGTTTTTAGCGTTGACAATAAAAAACATTTCCATAAAAAAGACCTTTCATAATAAAAAAACCGGTGTGGTTCCGTAGAAAAAAATTAAATAAATTTGACTTGAAAAATCATTTGACATATTCGACGTATGTGAGCAAAGTCGCGGTTAAAACATAGTTAATTACTAAATCAAATATATTGGAACAGTAAACACGAAATAGAAGCTTTAAGGAGCTGTGGCTCGTAAAATTATGATAAAAGGTATCGTTTTTACGACTTGAATAAAACCATGGTTTGCGGTTAAATACTTAACGCCTACAAATAATAAACTTTCCGAGTGTTATCAACACGATACGTTCCAACTTGTTTAGATTTTTAATTATTAAAAATCGGACGATTTTGTTTGTTATTTTTCAATTAGCTAGAGTGTTTAACCAGTCAATTACCGTAATTACAGACACAATTAAAAACCATTGTGTCTGATATCAAATGTATCTCGAAAACTACAGTATTTATAAGTTAAAAACGCGCTTTTTAAACTATAATAAAAACGAAAAGAAATACTCTAATAGACACCGGGGATATCCATTAAAACATCTTAGAATGTCACATTTCATCTCGAAACCTTCATCCACTTAAGAGAAATCCGATATAAATCCGTTTTTCCTCTTCACAGAGAGAACTCTAATACCGTAATTAATTTTCTTTTTTACAATCATAACTAAACCAATTTGTTTCACACCTCGGTATAAATTCCGACATTTATAACGATAGGTACACAAAGTTAACACATTTTTTTTTTCTTTACGAAAACCCTCATTTCCCTAAGCCTTAAAGAAAAAACAATGAAAGGAGACCTACCATTAAAATAAATAAAAGGAAATAAAGCACCGACTGCAAATTATTTCACTTACCTACTTCTTTTTATAAAAATGCGAACGACGCATTAAATTTTGGGGAGAAAGGAAACTCCCTTGTAAGCAATATCGAGCAGGCAAATTTTTCAGATATTGCCTTCAGGTAGAGCACATTTATTATGTACCCGTATATATTACTCTTGATTCATTGACTTTCAATATTGATTTACTTTGCTTGCATAAGCTGTAGTTGGGCAAGACTGCGACAGGCAAACTATACGGACTTTGATATGAAGAATTAAGGGCAAAGTTGCAGTGAGCGGACTCTGGGAGAGCCACAACTTAGACAAGACACAGATGAGTATACATAGATTGAAACCGCACGAAAATACTGATGGAGGACCTTTTGAATGATAACCTTATCTTTATCATATTTTACCCAACAAACTTCAGATTTACGGCCCTTGTATCTCTTTATCATTAAGCTGTCCAACTTTATTGCTGACTGTAAATATCTGTGTCTAACTATGCAAGGCACGGCCTCCTAATATCGTTGTTTACGGCAACAACTTCCAAACTGTTATCACTTTCAGGACACCAGGACGGTACATCTCGGCCGTTGCCGATGTCCGCTTGATTTACGATTACGATAAGGTGTCGACCTAAAAAGTTTTGTGCTACCCTCGCGAAACGCAATCGCGTAAGATTTAAAACCAGAAAAATACCGCAAAGTTTTTTTGGTTTAGTCTTATACCTTTGAAGCTGTATCTTTGTATCGATGATTAATTCAAGATGTTACCAAAACAGCATAGTTTAATTAATATGACGTTGGGCCAAGTAATACCCTCTAACAATAAACATAAACAAAAGACGTTTACGTTACATTTGGCGGAGCACGTAATGGCGTGCAGGCTGCATTCAGATTCCCAACTGAGGCGCTCCAATATCGGCTCTTGGTATATTATTTCAGGGTGGAGGGACGCGGGGCAATATTGAGTTGTGAAACCGACGATTTACCTAACAGGAGACGCTGCTAACGGAGCAACTTTAGCTCGACACTTTGACAACTTATTTCTTGTCTCCAGAGTTACTAAGCCACTCAGTTTGTGTACGTAACGCCTTGATTGTTGTTCGCTGAGATAGTGATTGTAAAAGCTTGTGTTCAGACTTTTCAAGGACGTAAACTATTCTGCTTCAGAACCAATAACGTACTACGCTTGTATTTACAAACTCCGCATCAATATTAAACCTAATGAACGCTTAAAAACTTTAAGGTAAATAAGGGTCGGAGGAAAACGCAGAGAAATATTCGAGCTATGCCCAAAGCAGAACGGCTATTAACGGAAGTTAGTTTAGCAACCTGTAAAGTGTATACCGAAATCCTCATTCAACTCGTCCAAACGCTTAATTCAGTTGGAATAATTCGAGTTCTATTGTTAAGTTCCTAAATTTGAAGTCCAACATTTAACTGCTTACAATTCAAAGGTAACCGCAAATTTCGAAACGAGTGTGCCTCTATAGAATGGAACTTATTTGCAAACCGATAACTTTTAGTACGAGTCGAGTTGGTCAGTTCACGCCGTCGTGGGCAGCCGACCACGGCTCCCCAACTATGCAACAAAGCATTCCTATGCCTCTGATATTGTAACAATATTTCAAAATTTGCCAATTAGCTTCACGTTCTGTTAAAATTAAGGCTATCCTTAGCGATAACCTGGATTACTATAATATAAAACTATACGATCAGCGTTAGAGGTATTCAGGTATTCTGAAACTTTTCCTGAATATTTCTGCGGTTTTCATAGCAATCCGTCAATTTATCTCGGCTTTAGAGTACGTGAAGTACATGTAAACAAGATGAAGTTAGTATTTCTGGGAAATGTCGATAACGAAAGTTAGTAAAGTGAATGTATCAGAACATACCTCGACCGCCTCGTTGTGGGATCTTTCATAACCATAACTTCTGTGATTTCGCCGAATTTGCTAAAGTAGTCTCGAAGACTTTCTGAAAAGGAAAGAAAATTATGTTTAAACATGGTGAATATTTGATGAATTCTCAAACATGTGGGGTATTAAAAGATTTGCTTAGGATATATTTACATTTGTAGCTATAGGGGCGTCTAAAATAAGAGAGTTGTTTTCCAATGCGGTTCTCTAAATTGTACACTGAATGCCTTAGCGTTAAGTGCACTTAAAGAAAGGTTTGTGAGTGAAATCCTTACAATAACAAAAGAAGTCCGCCTTCTAAAACACTGCTCTCCAAACAAAAACACAGGTAGGTATTATTACCAAATTCGGTTTTATTTTTGGACCGGAGACCTGCTTGGGTATTTTTCCGAGGTACGTATTGGTACAACGACAAAGACCTTTCATGGCACATTCACTCAACACTTCTACACAATAGAAGGGTCTCGTTTTGTAACGTTGAAGCCTTTTCGATTCGCAGTCCATAAAAGTAAAACGATAAGAGTCATTCCCTTCAAATGACTGAAGGAATCGTCAGGCAAATGTTTGAGAGCGCACGCGCCACAGAAATGTTCGTGGGGCTTATCGTGTCACGAGAAATTTGGTTTGACAAGACGCTGGAGTATTTAGTATCATGTTTCTCTATTTATATTGACTTGTTAAAACGTTTCGTCTGTCGTAAATACATGCAAGGAGCATCCGCGTGGAGATTTGTTTGCGACTGGCTGTATGACTCACTAATGGATAGGGCGGGTAGGCTCTCCCTCTAAAATGAATATGCTGATTTCCCACGTCCGTGTTTTTAGGTGTATTTTACATAATTTCCGGTCAGCAACCGACACGTTATACTGTTTAATCACTTTCGGTGTTCATAGATGCACCCTACTTAATGTCTACGAAATAATTAACATGCTAAAATAATGTAAAGGGTATTGAAATTCATTTTATCCTGTACCCATCTACCAATATTTACTCGATCTAGATTGTGATCATAACCTAGCCGAGGACAGTAAACAAGCGTCAATAATCTAGGTATCCTGCGTACTGTGTACTTACCACCTATAATAACGATCGGAATCAGTTGAAAACAAAAGCTCGATACTAACTTGCTGTAAACCTGTGAAGTTCCCGATTAATACTAATTAAGAACAAACAGGCCAATCACGAGAGGCTTATTGCGGGATACATTCCAATTTAAACTTGCCTTCAATTCGATAACTGGGGGCGCTTCTAAAACCAAATGTTGGTCTATGTTTTTAAAGTCGATTTTGGACTTGTTTCGCTCGAAACTTTTCTAATCTGACCGCTACCCGGCCTTTGGTTCTGCACTTCCAAACAGTAATGAAAAGTAACGATTGCATGCTGACTGTACCATTAATCACCACCAACATTGTGTGAGGGTACGTTTTTAGATCCGTGAAGAATGACCTCGTTGTTTAATGGGAACACTTTTTTGGCCAAAGCGATCTAAAACTTCAATTAGGGCGAATAACTCCTCACGTAGTAGGCTAGATTGCCACTTTATTTATGTGTCGCCCTGCGGTCACTTTGCAATGAAGTGAGAAAAAAAATTGATAACCTACGTTGTCGGTAGCATTAGTAGTTTTCCATTTTGTCGTCATCTTCAGGGGATAATTACAACTTCACATACTAATTACACTAGACGGGACACTTGTTAGTCAATAAAAATAAATACCAACTGATAATTAATAAATGAGGCTGAATAAAATAATATTTTCTCTCTGTCGTCTGCACATTTTAAATAAAACCTTTCTCTGTTTGTCAGGTAGTTTCACTTGTCAAACTACCCACGCATCCACCAGCAAACCCTGACTCGAAAAATAAATTAATTAACGCACAATGAGTACACAACCCGCTAAACTATTCGCCAACCCTTGTTATCTACCCTCCGGATTTATATTTTATTTAGATGACGCCTACCAGGCAATACTGCGGAGGACAGCGCGACTGGATTCGGCACAGTTGTTCAACCACCATAAAATTAGCATTTGCTGGCGAGTAGCATTTTCATCTAAACACAGGCTGAGCCACCTGAATTATTCGACCGCTCTTCTTCAAGGGTTTGACTTGTTTTTTTTTTGTTTGGTTGATGTTAGAGGGTTACGCATATTTTTTTGTCGATATTTGACGCCAGTTAGTTTTTTTTTATGCAGCATTTCAATTGCAATTTAATTTAAGTAAATGTTTTTGCAACATAAGAACTTTGTGTGGACTGTGTAAAAAATGCTGTGAAAATGGCAACTGAGCACGGAACTTTCTCTATTCAAATTGATTTTTTGCTGCAATTTTTTATTGTGAAGAACAAATATGTAATCTAATATGTCTAACAAATATTCAGACATTATTCGAACAAAAAGACAACTGACCGCTCTTTTTCAAGGGCTTAATGTGTAATTTTTGTTTAGGTATTAAAGGCTTACACATTACTTTCAGTTTTGGGACACTAGGTTTTTAAGGATATTATGTTTGTTTAAAATACACACTTTAAAGTTATTTTCTGAATATAAATATTTGTCATGCCTTCTTGTTATTGACTTTATTTTTAGCACCGCTTCTCCATATGTATGCGTTCACTGTGTAAAAAAAAATACATTAAATTACCACCATTATAAATATTCTTAACCATAGATAATTAACGATAAAGTGATGAGTACGAAACTTTCTTTTTTCAAATGAATTTTCTACTATATACAATTTTTTAAAGTGAAGCCACGAAATATATGTAAAGGTTAATGCCATTTTTCGAATGCGTGGGTAGATGAAAGAGAAACAAAACACAACTACTCTAACCTATAACATTCTACCACTATATTTAATTCATAACACCGCCATTACTAGAGAAAATGGCCGCGGAAAACATTTTATTTCCTTCTTATAAAACATTTACAGTTTAATGACGTATTACATCTAGCTTGCAATAAAATTATTAATATTGTCAGTGGGGGGGAAACTGAGGGGGAGGCGACGCAGCACTTGCTCAACCACCATTAAATTGGAGGCTGCCACACTTCCTGAACTACCACCTTGCTACTGGATTACACCGTCATTATATTAACAGTTTAATTTTGATGAGTACAGCGGAACTCTGTCGTTTATATGTTTATAATTAGTGATCAACTTTAGAGTGCAGTCACGTGTAACATGCCTAATTTAAGGCAAAGAATTTTAGAGAAAATATCATTATTAGGACTGTTTGTAGAATCTGTCAATTTTCTTTAATAAGTTTTCAACTTAACCGCGTAAGTATTAGATTCAAGATTGATTGGGAAAATTTGACAGCTTCAGGTAGCTTGATGTGCTGGCGTCTGTGGCTACAAGACATCGATCAATATTTTGACTGAAACATTTTAGGCATCGTTGTCAAATGCACGTAAAATTTTCCCGTATTTTTTTTTACTAATAAATGAAACTCTCTGGTGTGTGAACTGAACAACTTTGAATTTTAAGTTTGAGAATGGACTTACCTGAGAATGATATTAACCGTATAGTAATCAAGATGACACAAAAATAAACTTTTAATTAAAATATAAATTAAAGGCGTCTGTGTACTCATTAAGTACTAGGCGTACTTGCACATTTAGTCCGTTTACAAAAAAATATACAGTTTGTAAACTCGGAGTTCAGTAATAAAAAATTTGACTCTTATTTTTCGTACTACGCTACTGAAAAGTGACACAGGGTTAGTTAACCTGACATACGTGTTTATTGAGTTGGGATCATTACAGTTCAATCGACGAAACACAAAATTGAAGTATAATGTCTGTCCCTGATAATGTAATTCGACTGAATATGAATGAACGGAAGTTGTATATCCATCTCTTTTACAATACATTACGATACGTAACACTTCTTGTATTTTATAACAATGTATGTATGTATGTACTAACTTTTGCCTACGGCATCGGTGGCGTTAATTTAGAATTTGACAATCAATTGGGTTTGTACTCTGCTCTGCTGTTGGGTTTGTATTAATATAATTCAATCATGATTCGAAAGACACGTGGCGCCATCTATTATCATAAGAACATTATTGTTATTTTTCTCGAGAACAGTACTGTTTTTCGGGATGAAAGGTACCCTATGTCTATGTTAGTACACCTGACGACCTTTATGCTAAATTTCAGGATGATCGGTTCCGTAGTTTAGGCGTGAAAAGGTAACAAACTTACGTTCGCATTTAGAATATTATGTTAGGATGACATTTCATTTTATTCGTATTGTACGTGGTTTCCTTGAAGATTTTGTACATTGGTTGCTAAAAACGTCAGGATAAGAAAAATATGTTTAAAGTTTTTACAATGTGTTTTTATTTTTGTGTGTTCATGAACACATTACCTGATGATATAGTACCGACTTTTCACGTACTAAAATATCGAACCACCTCATAACGTCAATTTATTTTGACATTACTAACACTAACCCAGAGTTGAGTGACTTAAATCGGCAACATCAGTGCGTTAAATATTTAAAATTTAACCCTAGGTTTCCCTCCAGTTCTCGTTGAAGCAAGATGGATTATTCGATTAACTAAGAGTTAGTTGTTAACTCCGAGTTATTTAGAATATCTCATGAACGCGCAAGTGGGCCTTATAAGCTTACTGAACAATAAAACTAAAAAAATACAATGACAGACATCCCAGTTATCAAAATAAAATAATGTCAAATATCCATCCTGGTCCTTTCTGTAATTGTTCATCCAACAATAATTACGCGAATTCTAAAACAACTTGGAATTCAAATGCTCCCTAATTGGCAGTTTTAATCTACTAACTTTTGTACAGAATTCAGCCAAAGTAGGGAACAAGTTGTCGTGGTTCGCGGCGAAGCGAATCAAAACCTTCTAACTGAAATTTATAAATTTATTTTGGCAAATTATAATGACTGAAGAGGATAATTTGCTTGATTTAAATTCGGATCGCTTTTATGGTGTTTCAGAATAGGCTATATTTCTTATTAAAGTTGGATGGAAATTTCAAGCTCTGGTATTGTTGACATTGAAATTGCTAGTTTTTGAAATGAAAGCATTAATTTATTCGGTTAGATTATTTGATGATCTATTGTCAATTTAACAGTGTAAAATATAAATTGAATTTTGTTATAAAATCTGTTTGTATTCTATTTTAAGATTTTATTTGAAATGCTAAAATCACGAAGCGACAAAACTAATAGCCTAACCTAAACTGTTGGGTGAAAATCCTGATTCAGATTTATTTATTTGCCAACAATGTAAGTACAGGTATAAGGTTTTAATAAGGTGGTACATCATTAAATGTTTCCGCTGCATTCTACCTTAGTGCATGGCAAGTCGTAAAACTAAAAAAAAACATATGAATCATGCAGTTGTCGGCTAACGATACAATTTTCATCTAAATTTACAATGATTAATTTTCATTCTGATAAATCATTTAATTTTTATCGTAAAATCAATAGATTTACCTAGATCTTATTTCACCCATAGTTTACTTTGTTACCTTTTACGGAAGTTTGCCAAATTATTCGCCCTATGTGCACGGGGCCTACGCCACGTGCGCAACCACCATAAAATTGGAAACTAGCCGGCGAGTCCAGCCGAAATGAACTGACACATTACGTAAAAACAATATTAAATTCAACGTAAACAACGAAACAGGTGAGCTTTTTATTTATGATTGTGTAGAACTGTAGTGGGTAAACTTAGAATTTAATAATACTGTGATTTAACCGTAGTGAAATAGTAATAAAGGACTGCGACCATACATCCAACTAGTATCTACCCGCGGTTGTGCCTACGTCGGAAATTATCGCACGCAAACTGGCTACCGGGACAGAAGGTAGCCAATGTTACTCCTTATAACATTAGGTATCTTTGACTGGCCTGTTTGTCTAATACTTAGTGACCCTGACTGCTAAGACTGTGGTCGTGGGTTCGATTCCCACCCAAGACAAATCTTTGTGTGGTAAGCACGATTCTTTGTTCTGTGTCTGGGTGTAATTTATCTATAACTAGCTTCTACCCGCGACTTTGTCCGCGTCAAATTTTTGCTCCCCTGACCCTTCCCGTCGCATCGAATTGCCTGCCAGTTTCCGTCTATTTTTCGTTGCTGCCTCGCTCCTTTTGATTGTAGCGTGATGTTATATATCCTATAGTAAAGTATCCTATGTCCGTCTCCTGGTTGTAAGCTACCTTTCCACCAATTTTCGGCCAAATCGGTTCAGCCGTTCTTGAGTTATAAATAGTGTAACTAACACGACTTTCTTTTATATATATAAGACTAGCTGACCCAGCGAACTTCGTACCGCCTCAGAATCAATAAAACCCATGTTAGGTGAGCTCCTACCAAATTATGCCAACCTGGTACTTCGAAGACATAAAGCGTTTTCTAGCTATCACACACCCATGTTAGGTGAGCTCCTACCAAGTTATGACAACCTGGTACTTCGAAGACATATTAATAAGGAACTTTTTTGGATGATTATTTACACCTTGGGTCCGAAAAACCCAAGTATCTTACGGACCCCTATTTTTTTTTAATAAAATATAGGCTATGTTACTTGCAGATAATGTAGCTTTCTAATGGTGAAAGAATTTTTAAAATTTGTCCAGTGGTTATTGAGTTTATCCATTACAAACAAAAATACAAACTTTTCCTCTTTATAATATTAGTATAGATAAGTATGTATTTAGAAATATATAAGTATATTTATCAGTTGTCTGGTTGCCATAATACAGGCTCTGCCTAGTTTGGGATCAGATAACGATGTTTTGGATGTCCTAAGATAATTATTATTAAGTAAAGTCCCGTCAAAAGTTTTTGTTTTCATATAATCACCGTATATAACTTGCATAATTATGCATTTAGTATAATAACAAGCTATTATTTTGACACTTACTATACAGACATTTCAATTTTATTTATTTGTTTGTATGTATGTATACATAATATGTAATAGCATGTTACTTGATATCACAAGCCTGCTCGCGAGACTTGTTCGAAAGAGATACCGTGGCCCTGGCATATGGGCTACTCAAGGAACATGGGTAGGTTTTAGTCAGTAAAAGTCTGACACGCCCTTCCGCTCCACCTAGAGCGGGAGACGTCATGAAACTTCACCCACAAAAAAAGGAAGCCTGTGTAAAAAGATCTGAAATATAATTGTACTTTTGCCATAAATGGGCGTTACGAACTACCCATTGCTTTTCGAGATGGGGTCCTAGTTCTTCATCCTCATAGGTTTAAAGTGTAGGCACGTACGTAATATATCTACATGTCACACAAGTTACTGAAACGTGTATCATGCCACAACACGTATCGCGACTTATGCGACTGTGTATACAAGCAAAGGGATTATCTAGTTGCCTAATTATACCTACTGTTGTAACTAGCTTTTGCTAATGCAGTTTGCAAAACCCTTTACAGTATACTTAAAATTTTCTCATACACTCTTTTTTCAACACTTAATCCTTTATTTGTAGTCCACTATGAATACCTACTAAGGTGGTAACTTAAAATTAAATGTGTTCGTTTTAGACCCTATTGCCCACAACAACATAGTAGGAAAGAGAAAGATTTGAAAACTTAGCTTATCAGTTACTTGTTACTTTTCATATTTTTTTTATATTACACACAACAATAACTTTTTGCACTAATATTTTTTAAGATATATTAACATTTTCATTTAGTCGTTTATACTGTAATAGCATTTTCTTACTAAAACACCTCGTTCTTTTAGGTCCATTTACCATCCGCAAATATGTTTATATATTCTATCATATTTTACTACCTTTTTTTTAATTTTGTTGGTTAGAAATATTATAAATGTGAATGTTTGTATGTTTGGATGTTTTATGTTTGACTCAATCACGCATATACGGCCAAACAGATTTGTATGAAATTTGGCACAGTTTATAACCGGATCGAGGTAAAAACATAGGATTTTATCTCAGTTGTACATACCCGTGGATGATCGCCGATCTCCATGTGGGCGAAGCCACTGTCAAAAACTAGTCAATTATAAATTGTTCGTGTTAATTTTCTTTTATTCACTCCAAACCTTGGACTGAGCCATCTTATCGCAGTTGTTCAAAGTAAAACCAAATGCACATTGAGCAGGAAATGGGAGGTGAAGACAACATCGTGTCGCCCCTTAGGTATGCGTGTTATTTTCGTCTTTTTCCAAATGTAAGTATCACGTACTTACTTAGCTTTTTTCACACACTGATTTCTCCACATGCATCTCATGTACGTACATACAAAAACGTGGGCTTTTCCGCACGCGTGATTACTTTATGATTTCGAAGCTGTCATTTTTCCACATAAGCAGTAGGTTCTTTCGTTGAAAATACACGGGATTCCTTCTTATTTTCGCTGCTTTTTTACGGTTCAAAAGGGTGCCAACGGGACCTTATAGAGAGACTTAAGCTTTGCTGTCGATCCATCCCTCCGTCACGTCGGATCGTCTGTCACACTGTGTGGAGCTGTATCTTTTAAACCGTAATACTTGATTTTCTTACAGGGAGTGTATTACAATTATTAAAAAATAAGTAAGTTACATCACATAACATCATGCACTTTTTCCCCGATGGGTTGACAGAGGTGCACCTTTAGAACCCCCATTTCGCCAGTAAAGTAAGTTAACTTTTTTTTTATTTATACTAAGTTTAGTGTTAAATATTGTACGATAGTACAGAACCCTGCGTTTACGAGTCTGACTTGCATTTGGGAACAATTTTCTCATATTTATTTCGTAAGATACAGGTTTATATGCAGCCAAACTGAAACACAATCCTAAAATGCATACCCTAAAAACGTAACCTCCTTCATACGAAATACCGTGTTGAAAACATAACACACGCACTAGAATATAATGCTGTTTACTAGTGGGCAATAATTCAAGCTAAATGACTTCTAATAATAAGATCTGTTGGGATGCCACACATAAATATACGACTATATTTCAGGATTATTGGACTTGGATCTTGGATAACAGACACTTTAGTAGCTTTTGTATTACTCGTTACAAGTTTATTTTTTGTTCGCCTCAAGTTATACTTTGTTGGTAAAACTCTTTTAAATCACTTCGTTATAAAGTATTGTAGTGTTTCTCACTACAGAAAATAAAGCAGTCATCATCATCATCATCATTTCAGCCGTAAGACGTCCACAGCTGGACTTAGGCCTTGTTACGTATCTGCTTAATCCTGTTAGAATGAAATGGATAAAGGCAGATCTATTACAATTTATTAAATGAAAATTGGAGTTGGGAAGTACAGCTAATATAAAAGACCCTGCCTGGCACGCACTCTTTGTTTTATGGTTCTGTCAGGCACGTAGTTGACCTTCGATGATCGGAAGTGGAGGTCCCAGGTGAATCTTTAGCTGGATCCCCTGGGTTTGATGTTTTTCTTATCGGCTCCAAGAGTAGACCGGCTTCAAGAGTAGACTGGCTTCAGAATGGACTGACTTCAGAGTGGAGTAGCTTCAAGAGTGCTCTGGCTTTAGAGGAATGATTTCAAGAGTAGACTGGCTTCAGAGAGTAGTCGCTTCAAGAGTAGACTGGCTTCCAGTGTGGACCTCAGCGGTTCGAACGCCCGTTTTTATATCAAAGTCGTCTTCCCTTTCCAAAAATTTTTCAAAATATTATTTTTCTTGTAGCCATCATCTCATCTGACAAGTGTAGTCGGCCAGGACATATCCATGAGTGCGTGTAGCTGGCCACATGAGTGCGTAAAGAATTTTATAAATATAATTTTAAGTTAAGTTATTTAGTATCGTAATCGTAATAATTAATAAAAATCAAATAGCTAGAAATATTGATAAAAATAATTTAAATCATGTAAACCAAAAAGTAGCCAGTCATAGACTAAGCAGAAAAGTAACTGACAGTTGACAATTTGGCTTGTCACAACATGAAAATTTGAGTTAATATTTTATTTCAGCTATTTTTAAGTTAATAAATCGTATTTAGATGGATTTGCTGAGTGTAGACATATAAACAAATATGTAAAAATAAGTAAAGCATGAACAGTATAAACATAGAAACAAATAAAAAGGATGATAAATAGGTATTAGGAATCATGAATTAAAGTGTAAGTATAGCATGAACACTATAGCCTCCCCCAATTTGGGGGGCTTTGTCATAATCGCCACGCTTGGCAGGTGGGTTGGCGATCGCAGTATGGTGGTAAAATGCATAGAGAACGCTGCTGCCCATTCTCTAGTAAGTCCCTTAGTCGCCTTTTACGACACCCACAGGAAGAAATAGGGTGGTGTTATTCTTTACGTCCGGCACCACACGCTAAAGCAGTATCTAAACTAATATTATATAGATTAGATTTTTTGTATGTATACTTGTAATGGATAAACTCTAAAACTACTAACCCGATTTTAAATGTTATTTCACCAATAGAAAGCTACATTATTACCAAGTAACATAGGTTATATTTTATTCCGAAAAAATGCACGGTTCCTGTGAGTCACGCGGCCGAAGTCGCGGGCAAAGTGCTAGTTTACTATAGTTCAAAACTTTTCCAATAAATAAGACTGCCTAGCCTTTTCCTACTTATATTGGGATCAGATTCCTGTCTAACCGGATGCAACTAAATACCAGTATTTTCACAACCCAGTTACAGGGTAATACAATACCTTTTTAGTAGTTTATTGGTTCCTTTTAGGCTGTCACTGTTGTCAGAAGGTAGAAGAAATACGCGTTGATGTATGAATGTGAATAATCATATATTTTGTAGGACAACACGTCTTATATACATTTTAACAATATGTGACCTAACCAATAAAAACACGTACATTAAAAATAGTAAAACATTTTCAAAAATATAACAAATAAGATCTACGATATTACATCCAATCACATCACAGCACAATGTTGTCTAAAGAATTCCGCACGGGGGCGCCTCACTCGCCTGTGGGTCCGTGGCGCGCCGAGCGGCGTGCTCGCCGAAGGCATAAATATAGGTGGCTAGTAATCCGCACTTCCATTTGGAGGCGGCCACCGTCGGGTGATGATGCGTGCAGTGAACCAGCAGGGCGCGGCGATGGAAGATGGAAGACTCCGTGAACCGCACACTGCACAACGCTGGTGTTCCTGGAGAACACGATGACGGCGTGTGGCATCTGCAGTCCTGATACTCCTGTTTCTTTAAAGACTTGTCAAAACGTGGTGTCAGTTCTTCTCAGGGCTGTTTGCTTCATTGTTTCTTTTACGGAATGTCTAAAACGTGGTATTGTGCTGTGATGACTTGTGGCTACACCTTTGATAAAAAGACTGGTTGCCAGACTGTCGGGCTTCTGACGACCCGTAAAGATTGTCATAGATCCACAAACGCCAGCCGAGACCAACGGCTTAACGTGCATGCTTTCCGAGGGACAGACTGTTTTCAGTATGTGAAGATGGACCCATCCATGGACCAACCGCGGCAAGCGTAGCTTAACCTGATTAATCCACGCTATAATTAAAAAAATATCTAAAAGTGTTTATTTTATTAAATGCATTTTGATTGGGTCTTTAAGCAGTTCCTTGCATTTATTAATGCAGTTAACAATCCACTAAACGAAAACGCTCAATATGAATCAACGTTCACGATACAAAACGAAACAAAAATCAAAGAATGCTCTGTTTAGCTATCACAAATCCTATTCAAGTCCAATTTCCATCGAACACGGATACAAAATCCAATTTTCCAAAAACAACGCAGTAACACACATCCCAGATTAATACCACGCACAGATAGATCCAGCCACTGATCAAGATGGATAGATAAACTGCATACAGCCCTCCTAAAAAGCTTTTATAATACGTCACAGAATCATCGACTACACGACAAACTCATCAGACATCAATAGTAATGACGCAATCAATCAATATGTAAACGAAAACAGTCCGCATCGCATATTTTATCTTTAACAATCCTTCTCACCAAACCAATTAGTGTGAAAACCTTCCGTAGTAGGTACAGTCCCAATGTTATAAATTTGGCACTTAGCCTGACGCAAATTTTTAGTGCTGTCAGCAAATAAAGTGGTGCAGTAATAGTTTTGCGACGGCCCAAACTAAATTGACACACTATACATAGGTAGACAACATTTTTTTGTGGGCGTAGGTACATTTTTCAATTAACCATTCTGTGTTTTCTGTGTCTGTAACTGTAGTGGTGTTGCGTTTGAAGTATTAGTTTGAAGGATAGCTTCGCAATTCGATTTCAATAGAATAAAAATCGAAATACTTTTTTCATAGACCTAAATTAATCTTATGTTCTACTGAACCACCCCTCATTTTTCTCAGGGCGTTTGTGAATTTCTTCTTTAAACTCAGAATTAAGAGACAGATCATATCTTTTTTTAAGACTATTTAATTTTACACGTTTCAATATAATCGTGACAAAAGCTGTTTCCGATTCACGACAAACGGTAATAAAAAAAATGAAAAGACCTCTCTAAGTGTGCTCTATGGTGGGCAAAATAAGATTGAGAACCATGTTCTAAACTATTGTTGCCATTCATCAATCCATTGAATATAAGTACAATTTATATAGTTCAGAATATTATTTCTTTACAGTTCGTGAAAATGCTGTTTGAATGAAATACCAAACAACATCAAAATAATCCTCATTGCATTTGCATCTAATGCCCAAATGTATGAAACCGTTACGAATGAGTTAACCTAAAATCCGATATTTGCATTTATACCTCAACAAAACATTGACGATAATTTGAAAAGCAAAATAGGAAAAACAAACCACTACAGTTACTTAATGTTACTTTTAACGTTTATAGACTACTTTAAAATTGTGTCCTGCGTATAAAATCACCCAGTTAAATGTGTATTGTGGTTGGAAACCTGCCAGCCACGTAGAGGCACGTCCGATCCTGAGAATCTCTCACTCAACCCGCTGCATTCGTCTGCGATGATTCGACAATCGACGTATAAATATTGAATAAAATCAAACGGTTGCGATTTGAATATTGATAAAAGTAAATTGGTGCATTTTTTGTAATGCATATTTTCCGACAATATGTTTATTGTAGCAACGTATCTTGGTTACGTTTCGATATCTAATTAGTGGAGCAATGGCGGTCCAGTGATATCGGCACCAAGTTACGAATTTCGAACATAGGCAGGCGTTTAGCTATGTGTAAATTATTTCATCACCACTGCTCTCAAAACGGTGAAGGAAAACTTCGTGGAGAAACCGCCATGTCCATGAACCTAGACATTTGACATCTACCAACCCGCATTGGGCCCCCGTGGTGGATTACAGCCCACTCCCTGTCGAAGATACCAAATAAGACGGAAAATACGAACCTCCAATAAATATGACCGAATTTGATTCAACAAAAAAGATAAAATTTTGATGCCACTTCAATAAAAATATTCTCAATAAAAAAGGAAACATTCGCGTTTCAATTTCAAGTGCGCCTCCGTCTTGAGTCCTGCCACCGCGGAAGGGACGCGCGTACATCAAAGTGATTACGAGCGAAAAACGCCACACAGTCAAGTGCGAGCGTTGTAAAAATCACTACGACGTGTGAAGTGCTATCGGGGCGTCTCAGTGGAGTGGCGATCGCTTGTTTTTCCCACTTTCGATGAACGCCGCGGGCCGAGCTCATTCAAGTGCCCTCTGATTTCGTCCCTGCACAGCGCTGTGTTTTATGAGGTCAAGAGTACCTCCACAAAAAACACGTACCCCGATAAATTACGCACTGACACATTCAGATTCGCCCATAATATACACGATCGTAATATATTGTTTTTTTTTCGTTATTTGGGATTCGGTAGCTGTTTTTGTGGCAGGTGCACTTCATTTTTTTGTTACGCAGTTTTCGTTGGTACTTTCAGCTGAGTTTTAAGTAGCTAAGTGAAATTGATGATCCTCCTAGTAAAATTATCTTGTTAACTGACTTTACTTTGACGACCGACAATCCTATACTATGTTCGCACAAAGTCGTCCTTTGTAAATAGTGGCAGTACTCGTTTGCTCTGGGCTATTATGTTGTCACTATGTGTTCCTCACTTTATGCACTATTGAGTGAAGGCTCAATTAGGTTGAAAGTTCAAGCCTAACCAGCTAGTTGAAAAAGCCCAGGGTTAAACCCCATTGTACCTACTTTGTTTCTAACTCAGAGAGGTCATTCGTTTTTACCTAATTCGGATTAGCCTTGAAAGAAACAAATCAATTTCAACGAATTCATTAATTATTTACGAGTAAATTAGGTAACTCGTGGTCTGTTACTTAACTAAAACTTAGGAATTATGTTTTTTCCTCACAAAACCTTAATTTTCTGGTGGGAAATTATTATTATTTCAATCCGTTTCCCTTAAAACAGTTTTACTTACTTAATCCACATTGAAAATTAATCAAAACACTTTTTAATTCACATAGAATTGGTTCGTTTCTGTCTTCTTTGACTGTTACCTTGAAAGAAACAAATCAATTTCGATCAATCCAATTAAATATTTACGAGTAAGCCTTACCCAATTTTAATACGGTTGTTGGTAGGTTTCTTAGAAGGAATAAATTAACTTTATTTATTAGAAAATGCTACCTTTATTTCTTTAAAAAATAATTTCTTTTTCCTTAACACTTACACTCCCAATGACATCGTTTTGGTTTTGACAGTATAATAAATAACATTCATTTTGTGGCGTTGGATTTTTTTTGCGGGTGGGACATCTTCAAATGACGTCTCCCGCTTTGAGCGGAGCTGGAGGGCGTGTCAGGCTTTTACTGACTAAAACCCACCTGTGTTCCTTCAGTTGCTTATATGCCAGGGCCACGGCAACTCTTTCTAACAGATCTCGAGACCCTGGCAGGTGTGTTGGTCATTTTTTAACACGGATTTTAAAACATACAGCGCAAAAAATGGCTCTACTTCTTCACTTAAATTTTTTCGCAATAATAATAACATAAAAATAGTTTCTATAATGTCACACTTCCCAAGTATTGTTAATTGCGACTTCTGTGAACAATATCTTAGCCATTATTACTTTTCCTCAATAAACCGTAATATGAAGCCAACATATGGGTCAAAGACGGTAGTTCAGTAATTTATTCCCAATAACTATCACGGCAAGTGCAGATGCTGTACTGTTTCAATTTAAGGGAAGTTGCTCGAGATGAACTTACTTTGAGGATGTCGCTTCGTGTGACGTTGTCAACTAATCTTGAGACCGCCGGGAACAAACGTCGAAGTAATGTTCCTATTACCTTCAATAAATGTTGGTAATGCTGGTGTGTTTGGCATTTCATATTGTTTAGAAGATATAGAAATTATATACATTGGGATTGGTAAAAGACTGATACTTCGTGGTTAAATTGAATTTTGATTAAACTAATTATAATTTGATTAAACTAATTAATTTGATTAAACTAATTTTGATTAAACTAATTATAATTTGGTCATAATTATTACCATAATAAAAGTGGGTAGTAGATCAGGGGTGGCCCAGTAATTTCGACCTCGACTTACGAGTCCTACGGACGGAGTCTTACGGTCGTGGGTTCGACCCCAGGGTAAAAAAAACATCAACACTGCACTCAAAACGGCGAAGAAAAGCATCGTGAAGAAACTGGCGTGTCCTAGAACCAAAAATTCATGGACATTTTACACCTACCAACTCGCACTAGGCCCGCGTGGTAGATTACGGTCCACTGCGTCTCATCGATAGGCAGCTGGAATCCCAGCAGTGGGAATATAGGCTGATTATGATGATGATGAATGTCGTGATAAAATAACATCATCTTGTGCACTCGAAGGGTGAAGCAGAGATGCATCTACAATAGCACACCCACATTTGACCAGTTATGCTGTTTTGTTTGTGCAGAATAAACATTTTTTTTTCTTTCTTTCTGTGTTTAAGTCCCATGTAATAGGGGGCCAACCTATTGCCATCAACCGGGCATAAATCGAGAGTCCGGGCTGCTACTGAGAAACTCCAGTCGAAAAAATCCAATAACACTAGTTGTTGAGTTTTTGACAATAGTTGTTGAATTTTTGCGGCTTTATGCCACAGAAATTCAACAACTATTAATTCCAAATTCAAATCCAATGCCCCCAATTGAAATTCGCAAACAATTTCCCTTTCAAAAGGCTGAACTGTTGGGACATCTGAGTCGCTACAGATACTGTTGTCGAGGCATTCCTGCCTAGGAATAGGTAGGTAAATATGTAGCTACAGCGACAGAGAGTTATTGTGGCTGCTGTGTATCCCAGCTCAGTGAGATTAGTTCACAATGTCATGATGAACTAAGTTTGGGCAAACATTAACTGTGTAATTTTGATTATTATTTTGTTTTAAGTGACTGAGTTTGAATTGAGAAGGAAGAAACAGTTTATTTATGCTCACTATTAAAAACAAGATTTAAACAGTGCATTAGATTTTCTAATCTTGCCGTGCATAGAATATGTTTTATCGTACTTACACACCCATAACAAAGCTCGTAGCTTGTAGAAAATTGTAAGGTAGGGTATTCAATATTAATTACGAGATTTGGAAAAATTCGTTAATTGGAAAGTATGAAGTAAATCGTCATCATATAAGACAATAATCGCCACACGGCAGGCGGTTTGGCGATCGCAGTATGATGGTAAAACGCATAGAGAACGCTGCTGCCCATTCTCTATTAAGTCCCTTACTCGTTTTCTACGACACCCACGGAAAAAAATACGATGATGTTATTCTTTACGTCCGGCAAGACACGGAACAAGGTTCATAATAAATTAAGTAAATGAATTTAGCTTATTTCCTTAATATTTATTTATGCAAATACGAATTTACTTAAGTCAAAGCTTTTACCCAAACACATTTCTATAGAACCGAAAAGCTCTATTCGGTGCTCTGTGTATACATGTGTAATTTATGCAAACGTGGCACGATTTATATCGTTTGACGTGACGTCTCACAATGATTGAGTGTGCGATAGTTGCATAGCTCACCTACAATATATTATCAGGTAATACCGTATAATTGTCGTGATCTCTGCGAACAACCGCCGCTGTCTCCTGTGAGATATGAGCTGGCACACGATACGTTGCTAATTTCGTGACATCCATTCATTTACCGATCTCGAACGTGAATGGGATCAGACAACAGGAAATATATTCTATACTAACTCCCGCACAGTTATTTATCTTACGTCATCACTGCACTTGCAGTTATTTCAGATTATCTATTACGATACTGTTTATTTTTGATCGGCTCCGTAAAACTCTAACTGGCTTCTGTACATGCGACTAATTTATGATTGGACGTATAAATTACATTGGAATAGAACCAGCAATTAAATACACGACGATAAATAACGCTCCTATTATGTGTTTCTGCTATTTATTGTTCCAAATTCAAAATCGACCAACTGAATTTCAAATTCGGAACGAATTAAGCAAACTTTATTACTCGTATTGTAAAATAATTACTTGTTTCAAGGTTTTGTAAGACTTGTTGCGAATGTTCTATGAAGTTTTTGTTATTTCATCATTCCGAATTGAATACTTGACGGTTACAATTAGCGGTTGCAAAATTGCAAGCATTCCTAGAGTATGTAACTGTGGAATTCTAAATATGAATTCTGGTTGTGAATGTAATACGTCACGGTATGGATTTTAAAAGATGTTTAAAGATTTATAAACGTAAGCTACCTCAGTTGGAGTCGTAAACTTGAGTGTAATGCGTCTGAATATCATATTACGTATAATATGACGGTAACTTGTGGCGTTAGGCCGCCTTTCTACACCTGGTGACATGAATAAACTGTGCCGTTGTGGTCTAATATTAAGTTCGGCTTGTTTATAATGTTGCTTCCCCGCAACGCTTGCTTATATAGACGTGTCGTGTTTGACTTAACTTGGAATCTCTTGTTTGTACCAACACATACGGTCGTAGGCGCGTATGATATTGTTACCGATTTAAACTTATTGTTTAGTATTGTTTTCGCTTATACGGATTATCCCGTTTAATATAAATACCATCACGTTAAGTAGACTTATGTAACTGCGTAGGTAGTTTGGTAAATCAGTTACAAAGTATTTGTTTGATTGAATTTTGTGAAATAAATACGGTGTGCTTTTATTTTGTGAATGAAATGGGTCGCGTAGGTTATGGATATTTTTGATTGTTCGTCTAAACAATACGTACCGAAGAAAACAAAGAATAATATATTAATTATTGTAAATATAAGACTGAATTGAACCAAAGTGCATGTAAAGCTTTTAAAATTAAATAACTGGGCGTGTTTTAATTATTTTTTTATAACACTAAGGTTTTGTACCATAACAGACTAAGTTTTTTAGTGTCCTTATTATTCTTAAGAAACCTTCTAAATACGAATTGACATTTCATCCACACAAACTATAATTTAATTAATTCCCCACAGCAATACAACTCAAAATAGGATTACAAGTTACAGCATCATCCCTGATACCAAGATTGTCAATTCAATTTCACGAAATCTTACCAACATTAATATTCAAAACTGGCAACCGCAAATAAATTACTATATCCGAAAACCGTCTGAATCCGTTTCATCTAATACCACTTGAAGTAATATCAACGCAAACAATTAATTACAAAACCGAACTGTAAAGCTGTGTCTACACAATAGGTATCTCTTGTACAGTTCTCGAGTCAACTAGTCTGAGTGACTTTAATTCATCGGCGAGTACGCCATCTGGGATTACTTGAGGCTGTCACGGCGAGGACCGTCCGAGACGTTCAGATCTTCGATCGGAACTTGTTGGTTAGTTCGAGGATCAAAATTGAGAGGGCACGGGCGAGAGATTGAGTTTGCGCGTGTGAGTGCTCCGCCTTATGTTGAGGGCTTGACAATATTTTGTTAACTAAGCAATTAGAGAGATACTTTAATGGTATTGTCTTGTTTTAGTAAAATTAAAGCGTATTTTCGAGCTAAACAAAGGCCCAGACATAGCCCTGCATTGTTAGGCTCACAGTCACATATCATCCTAATAATTGTTTAGACTTTAAAAGAGACCACGGCCTTTGAGTTTGTTTCGGCATTTCTTCTTCTAGGAATAGACGGCGTACACCTACTTTTAAAATATTGAGGCGTATAAGGGTCTAGTGTCATGTAGTGTCTCGTTCCGTGAGGTGTCGGACGTAAATAATAGCACCATTCCCGTGGGTGTCATAAAAGGCGACTTAGGGACTTGCTATAGAATGGACAGCAGCGTTCTCAATGCATTTTACCCCCATACTGCAATCGCCAACCCGCCTGCAAAGCGTTGCGTTTCTGGCAAACACTCTTTGGGGAGGTCTATGTCCTGCAGTAGACGAATTTCGGCTGGAACGATAATGATGATGAAAAATGTCTTAAAAAAATCTACTAATATTTTGTTACATTTCAATATGTTAATCATTTTTAACCCCCGACGCAAAAAGAGGGGTCTGTGGCATCATAGCTTCCGAACGGATGAAGAGATTTCAATAAAAAAAAAATTGTATTAAAGGTGACTTATGTGCGAGTGTTCTTAGATATGTTTGATGAAAATCGGTCGAGCAGTTTAAAAGTTGTGGAGGAGAAAGTGAGGAAGGGTAACCGAATGTCAGCAAATATACTCGACTGAGGTCTCAAATGAAAGCGCACTGAAAGAGAATATTGATGAATTAATCGAGAGTGTTCTTAGCTTCGTTTGATTCTACATTATAATAAGTATGTACCTATAAAAAAGTATAAAATTAAAAATTAAATTTAAAATTTAAAAACCCCCGACACAAAAACCTAATTTCCCTTTAAAAAGTAATTGCAGCACATGATAGAAATAATATTGTATACTTTTTACGTGCTAAAGTAGGTCAAAGTAATACGGTACGGTAGCACATATTGAATATAAAATAAAGAGTAATAAACTTAAAAACTTATTTCGATATTAATAATTAACGTTGGCGACGGGAGTTGTAAAACATACTGTAGTAGTGATATTGTTTGCTTGTTTCGAAAAAGATTTTAAAGGGAATTTCAAGGTGGATTTCATATTCAAGTTATTGTCATTAAACGTATTAAAGCCTAAATTTTCCGGCAGGTTTTGCTTAATATTTTATTTTCTGACTAGCTTCTGCCCGCAGCTTCGCCCGCGTGGATGTAGAAAAAGTCACCCATTTCAACCCTCCATTTCACCCTCTTAGGCATGGAATTTCAAAAAAAAACCTTTCGTAGTGGATACTTAATCTTCACAAAGAACACACCCTCCAAATTTCATGTCTCTAGGACCAGCGGTTTAGGCTGTGCGTTGATATATCAATCAGACAGTCAGTTACACAGGACATTTTTTTTCTGGATGGAAAATCATCAAATGACTTCTCCCGCTCTCGGGAGGGCGTGCCAGACTTTTACTGACTAAAACCCACCCGTGTTCCATGGACACGGTAGAGCATACGCTGGAGGTGTGCCCTGCCTGGGCGGGGCACCACCGTGTCCTCGTGGAGGCGATCGGCGGCGGCGACCTCTCGCGTCCGGCCCTGGTGCGAGCCATGGTACGGAGCGAGAGAGAATGGGAAGCCGTCACCTCCTTCTGCGAAGCAGTAAGCAGGAGTGCTCCTGCAGTCTCTGCGCCCTCACGTCCCTAGCCGCCGCAGGAGGAGACGCTCCGGGCGTCGGGAGTCCATAGCGGACTCCCGGCCACCGTAGGCGCGAGCTTGCGGGTGGCGAGCAATGGGTAGCTCGCCGCCCGGTAAGGACCAGGCTCGGGTCGACGGCGCGTAGTGTTCCACGCGCACCTCAAAGAGATGTCAGCAGCAGTGTAGGGGTCTACTAGGACCGATGCCTGCCGTGGTCGCGTGATTGTTCGAAAGAGATACCGTGACCCTGGCACATGGGCAACTGATGGAACACTCCTTTGCGAGCATTACTGCTTCGCAGAAAAAGGTGACGGCTTCCCATGCCCTCTCGCTCCGTACCATGGCTCGCACCAGGGCCGGACGCGAGACGTCGCCGCCGCCGATCGCGTCCACGAGGACACGGTGGTGCTCCGCCCAGGCAGGGCACACTTCCACCGTATGCTCCACCGTGTCTTCTAGACGATCCTCACAATGGAAACACTCGGGCGTTTCCTCCCGCTTTATCCTGAACAGGAACCCACCAAAGCACCCATGCCCGGTGAGAACCTGCGTCAGGCGGAAGGTGAGGACGCCGTAGCGCCTCTCTATCACTCCTCAAAGAGGGGACTTACCGCCGCAATTGTGGCGTGCCCAAGTTACACAGGACTTTGAATGTTATATATCGATACCAGAAGTATCAATTAATGTAAGGGACTAAACACGGTTTTTCAGGAGAGCCAGAAAACTATTTTATTTTTTGAAATCTGTCTATAACTTTTTACTGTCTGCTCCAATTTTAATTGTGTCTATAGGAAAGTTTCTTAGAATTTTCTCTTCTTTCATGCTGTAAACGCAAGATTTAGGAATACCCAGCGGTTTAGAATATAGCATGTCCCTTACATTAAAAAAATATGTTTAGTTGTGCCTTACGTTACTAATATTGTATGTGTAAACCGTCAAGCATAGTGTAAGCAGCAAGAGCAATAGAAAGTTATACATAATTCTATTGTAAAGGACTTTTACAGTGTTGCAATTTGATGTTACTATATAAGATTATCTACTAAAATTATAATAAAAATTTAATATCCGACTCGGCTGGGCAGCGTTCGGGAAGCTACGCAATATCTTCTCGTCCCACATTCCGCAGTGTCTCAAGACGAAAGTCTTTGACCAGTGTGTGTTGCCAGTGATGACTTATGGAACCGAAACGTGGTCGCTCACAATGGGCCTTATTAGAAGGCTGAAAGTCACCCAAAGGGCGATGGAGAGGGCTATGCTTGGAGTTTCCCTACGCGATCGAATCAGAAATGAAGAGATCCGTAGGAAAACCAAGGTAACCGACATAGCCCGAAGAATTGCTAAACTAAAGTGGCAGTGGGCAGGGCACATTGCTCGCAGAACAGATGGCCGATGGGGCCGAAAGGTTCTGGAGTGGCGACCGCGTACCGGAAGACGTAGAGTTGGAAGGCCTCCAACAAGGTGGACCGATGACCTTGTGAAGGCCGCAGGAATCCGCTGGATGCGGGAAGCACAAAACCGGTCGAAGTGGTGGAGCTTGGGGGTCCAGCAGTGGACATCTTTCGGCTGAAATGATGATGATGATGATGACTAAAATTATGGTATTTTAACACCATGGAAATAGGTTCTTTGCATGATTAATGTTAGTTCCAGCTTAGCTATCACAGATTTAATTGAAATTTAGTGATACAAAAATAAAACGATTTATTGTTAATAGATTTATTTTTATTTTCGACTTTTATGTCTGCGTAATTGTTATAAATTCAACACACATTAGTGTATATAAAACTTTTTGTTCAGTTTAAATAAATGTTCTAAAAGTAACAGTGTTCTAATTAACAGTCATACACACCTAGTTATCAATGTAAAAATAATTATGTATAATTGACTCCATGATCTCTTTTAATTAACAGTCCTACAAACTCTATACTTTTAATAATTACGTTTAATGAGCTTTATAATTATAATCACTAAATGAATTTAAAAAAATATTTTTTCTCAGACTTAATCAACAGTCGTATTTATTAAGTAATTGAATGAATGTACTAGAATCGAAAAACAGATGAAAAAATATGAATTTCCTGAAAGATGAATGAATAAAATAATGTAAATGATATGAATATTAAGAAGAAATTTATATTATTACAAGAATAAATAATTAGGAATTGGCAGACAGATTATGATGATAACTATTAGTAAATTAAACTATTTTAATGGTGAAATTGAAATGGTTGGAATGACTTTTTCTATTTGTTTTATTATCTAGTTATATCATCATTAGCTGTCATCACATCTTCATCGTCGTCGGTTTCATTGAGGGTATCTTTAACTGGCAATTTATTCCGAAGGTTCAAATATTCACCATGAAATCTTTTTGGTATTATACCGGTGTCGCACAATTGATTATGAATTAAGGTAAGGGACATTTAAATTGACTGATTTGAGGTTTAAGGTAAGGGTGTAAATTATTTAACACTATGATACTTACTTTATTTTTCATAGAAAAAAAAAATGTTAATGTCTGATACATCATTTTTTTTTGTCATAAATCGTTTTACGCAGGCCAAAAATGTTTACTGTAAGGGATTTTTTTTAACGATAGAATTTTTTCAATAATACCAATCAATAGAGCTGAAACTTCTGAATCTAATGATATATATAACTCATTTTCGCCAAAATGTCCCTTACGTTAATTGATACTTCTGGTATCGATATATAGGATTGCGAATTTCAATCAATTCAATCGGAACTTTTTATATAAAAACTCTTTATCTACTACTACAGTCAGTGTCAATAATATCGGGACAAACATACTGGTCAAAATGATCTAAACAACGTGAAAATTAAATAATAATTCGACAACTATCATTCTGATAAGTACTTTATCCAATTGAGATAAAGTTTAATTTTCTTAGTTGTTGGGATCATTTTGAACAGTCTGTTCGTCCCGATATTATTGACGCGGACTATATGTACCTACACGAAAGATGCCATTAACAAACAATCTAAGCATTTAATCTTATACCTTTAAACGAGCAATTCTTGTATATATATATATATATATAATCTGAATCTCGGAAACGGCTCCAACGATTTTCATGAAATTTAGTATACAGGGGGTTTCGGGTGCGATAAATCGATCTAACTAGGATTCATTTTTAGAAAATGTCGTTTTATTCATGTTTTTAATGACCAACTTTATCGATAATCAACTTGAACATAAACTTATTATTTTAAACACAATTTACCAAAAATACCGAGCAAAGCTCGGTCAACCAGATATTGATAATTATGGCCAAAAAATTACATAGTAATCCATCAAGTTTGGTAAATAACCTCTGTTTCAAAATGTTATTCGTATACTTTTTTATTAAACTAATCTATTGCTTCGTAAATAAACAACGTCATCCTTCATAAAATACAGCACACAAACATTTCAAAACAGACCGACCCCATAATTTTCTAAACTCGAACGCCTCCAACAAAGTTATGTACCACAAGTCAAACGATTAATACTTTGTATGGAGCTCTCAAAACATCTCGGTGTCTAGAAGTGTATCTTGTAGATTTAATAGACAATACCGCTAAGGATGGAGTTTCTTGTAAACTTTAGTTGGGACTTGGATAAGTTTCTGTGCAAGCCCCTGTCCTTAAATTGAAATGGGTACCAAAATAGCTGTAGTTGCTTCATTATTAACTATTGAACTTAACTATTGGGATATCTCTGGACTTCGTAGTAAGGTTAGCTCTGCACTATATACTTGGTTTAATTTGATAGCCTTTGTGTTGGATCTTAAACGAATTTGATATGAGCTACTTTGATAATTTTGTTGGACTTCTGGTCCCGAATGTTCTGGCTCCCTTTTAGTTCTTGGACCAGTAAATAGATACTATACAACATGTTCTTATTGATATCCTATAAATAGGGATGTTCATGCATAAAAAGTATCGATATTTTTTTCGATATGATATATCGTAATGTTGTATCGATACTTTGCGATATATCGTACAAATATATCAATATTTTTGATATATCGTAAGTAATTTGTATTTATCTAGTCTATAATAAAAAAAAAATATTAGATAGGGAACAGAAATATGAGTACAAACAGCTAGGATTAAGACACGAACCAACTTTATTTACTTAAATCTCAATTATTTTTTCAAAACCTCTCAAAAAAAAATTATTAACTAAGAAAAATGCGACGTTGTCAACGTTCTAAGGCGCAGTTGCATTAAAACGAAATATTGGGAATTTAATATGAATATTAGTCTTTGTCTTTTGTTTGTCTTTGTGTGTGTGTCTTTGTCTGTGTATTAGTGTTATTGGGTTTTTCCATCTGGAATTTCTCAGTAGCAGCCCGGAGAGTCTGGATTTGTGCCCGGTTGATGGCAATAGGCTCGCCCCTTATTCCATGGGACTTAAACATAACAGGCGAAATATGGGTGTACCTTAGGTACACCTCTGCCTAACCCTTCGGGGAAACAAGGCGTGATGTTATGTGTTTGTTATGTGTTATTAGTCTTTGTATTAAATTCCCAATATTTAGTTTTCAGTTATTCCATTACTAGCTTCTGCCCGCGACTTCGTCCGCGTAAAATTTCTTGTTCCCCCGAACCCTTCCCGTCGCGTCGAATCGCCTATCCGTGCGATTTTCCCCGTTTTTGCAACATTTTCCATTACTGCTCCGCTCCTCTTGGTTGTAGCGTGATAGCCTATAGCCTTTCTCGAAAAATAGGCTACCCAACACAAAAAAAAAATCTATTCAGACCAGCAGTTTCTGAGATTAGCGCGTTTAATCAAACAAACAAACAAACAAAGTCTTCAGCTTTATAATATTATTAGTATAGATTATTTTCTATTATTAAAATAGTAATCTTTGACATTGTGTTTAAAATCACATGATACTTACCGTATGAATCATATTCTTTATAAAACAAAACATGCCATATATAATTGCTACAGCTTGCTTCTTCTATATACATAAATGCCTTTGATATCGTTTTATATAACAATATACAGACTCTTTTTTTTGTATGTCGTAAATTGCATTAAACAAAATAGACAACCTAATTGTAATCAATCTATTACTATACTCAATTATTGTAATTTTATAAGATTTATTAAAATACGTTTGCAAAGAAGCTAGCGAGCACAAATTATATATTGATTTTTACTACTAAACTATAATAAATATTACTCACGCAGAGTAATATTTAGTGTCAGAGCGTTTCGTTTTTGGATTCAGGTATTTTCCATCCATCTACCAACCTTAAAAATAAATAAAATAAAATAAGCCGGACATAGTGGTGATAGGTCGATCAGAGCGTTGCACAATGATCTATTGATAGCAGTCCCGCATGACGAGAACCTAGTGAAAGCTGAACAAGATAAGCAGATCAAATATCTTGACCTGACTCGCGAGGTTGTCGAGATGTGGGATGTGGATTCAGCAGTCATTGAGCCGATAGTCATGACGGCCAATGGCATAGTAGCCAAGAGCGTCGACCAAGTATCGATATATCGCGAGCAAAAAATATCGATATGTGAAATATCGATATATATCGAGCATCACTACCTATAAGTCTAGGGTATTAATGAGACCATATCAAAGAATCCATAGGCATATAATGGCAAAAAGTTTGTTTTTTAAATACGTATGTAAGTTACATTGAAAAGTACGAGTAAACCAATTTCAAAATAAGAAAATGCGATGTAATCAAATTTCACGTAAAAAATCTTGACGTTGAATTATTTAGTAAAAAAAATTAAAAATGAAAAAAAAAACAAATTTTTATACTGGTTGATTCTTTGCCAAGGTCAAATTAATATACTAGAGCTATGAGATATCAAAAGGTAAGCCTTGTATTGGTATTTGTACTTGAATTTATACATAAAATATTTAAAATCTAGACTACCTTTTTCACTAACCTATAATTTATAGAAAGTGTATTGAAAACCTTGGCGCTTTTTTGGAAACTGTACATTAGGTATTATGTGGCCTTTTAACAACGTTTATAAACCCCTACACAACAACACCACTCTCTAATCACTGAAGCACAGCGTCGTCACAGCGCAGACTACGTTACTGCAGGATGCACCACACTCAAGTTCACTGCCTCTCCATGGGGATGCTCCCGCCACTAATGTCTTCAATAATTGGCAGCTGAACTTCCAATGTTCCCAATCACGAACTCAATTCGATAAAGACCAACCAGAAATGTGGCACGTAACCTTCTATATTATTAACTGAACTCTACATTGTTTACTTTCAAGAAAAGTATGACTGAGAAATGACGCATGAAATAGAATTTCTAACCAATTACATTACGGCAACGCTACCTTTTCTTGTGTTTTACTTTCTCGTGAAAGTACAACTTAGGGAAAAGAACAAATAAATCTATTTTTTACTCGAACGCTTCTAGTAAAAGCTCTGTACAAATTTTTGTCGCAAAAATTTCGCGTGTTTCGACGGCAATTTTGGACAGTTTTTCATGTTACCGAAAACCACTTTCATGGCAGCAACCGGTATAAAATTCAATTACCTAATTCAGTTTTAACACTTAAACGTGCATTGTTTGTTGGCAAACGATAGACCACGAGGCCTACAAAGGCTTTGCGGAGGTATATTCCCAAATATTTTACACAATGAAAGCAAGATTAGCAAACAGTGGCTACTCTTTCTGGTCGACCTGAGCTATGGTGGCTTGTCACGCGATACCCGCTTACACTGAGAAAATAAAGAAAAAATGAGAATAGATATTAGGATTCGGACGATTTAATACTAGTTTATTTTGGGTGTTCACTAATTTATGTTGTAGATACGACATTCGGGGAAAATGGTTTGTGTTTCTGAAAATTAGAATGAAACTAATTTGTTGATGACCATTTCAGTATCATTGTTTGTGGTTTTTCAATTAATGGTAAATATTTATGATGAAAATTTGATATTTATGTTACATGATATGTAAATATTAAGTAACATATATATCATATTTGCTCCGAATCAATTTAATAACGACGATATCCGTCCAACAGAACTAATATTATAAAGAGGAGAGTATGTTTTTTTTTTGTATGTTTTTATTTTAATGCTTTCATGCTAAAATGGCAGAGCGGATTTAGATAAACTTTGACAAATAGGTAGACCATGACCTGAGTTAGGTTATAGGATACGTTTTATATCGACATTCCCACGGAATCGAGACTTTTCATTTCTCACTCACGGAAACGAAACTTTTCATTTCTCACTAATATAATTATTCAATAATACAGCCAAGAGGTTTGCGGCTAAGTAATCACAGCCGCACATTTTGATTGCTCTGGTTAAAATACGCTTGCTGTGGCTCTGGATCGTGGATGGGTGACCATTTTTACAAACCAAGATCGCTCCGTACGTTGGAAAACACGTTAAGGCGTTGATCCCAGCAGTCATTCGTAAATCTTTGATAGTTGCTACGGGTCCTCAGAATCCCGAAATTCTGACAACTAATCTTACCCAAGGGGTGTCGTATTACCCAGTAATGGGGTTGTGGAAGTCAGATAGGGAGTCTCTTTATGTAAAATACAGGTATTCTGCTGCATCCGGTAAGACTGCAAGCAGACCCCAGTATACTTGGAAAAGGCTAGGCAGATAATAATGACAGTCACACCCACTGTTTACAAGACAAATATGTTTTTATGTTTCCTGTTCAAATTGTATCATCGCTTTCAAAATACCTCCACCCGAAAATTCAAAGACCTAGTTACAAACCCGTTGTCCACCGGAATACTGGAATATATCTTATATTACACGGCGTACGAACGGCAATCTTGTCCGGCAGCTTTGAATGCGCCAGTGAAATATAATTTCGATCGGACGGCAATCAGGGCCGGTTGAAGACGGGGCGTGATGGGACTTCGTAAAATATTAAATGTAGCGCTTTTGAGCAAGCCATAGCGTTGTGCATCGAACAAGTGGCTTGTAAATATTTATTATATCTATTGTCACTGGACAAATGGACGTTACAGTGTGGAAGTGCTGTAAAAATGTGTATTAGTTTGAATTATTGCTTTTCAGATTTGCGCTGTTATGTGAGACGTCGGATTTCATTATTTTAGTATCAAGTTTTGTTGGTTGTGGGTGTGATTTTTGAATTGAAATAAAGTCTTAATATTTATTAGCATTTTCAATAATTATTCTTCTCTCTGATGAATAAGCTTAAAATCACGGGAACGAGCCTTATCTGTGTTTTTATAATTATCCATCTTATATTTGTAACGACTAAGCTCTAACATCATCATCCCTTGAGTTACACGCCCAATGAACACCATCACTTTCTGAGTGTTGGTTAAACTACATTTTAGAAGAGCAATTCTCGTATAATAAGAAGCTTCGTTCGTTTTTTTATACCACTTCTTCACATTGTTTGTCGCTGAGATAAAATTACAACTAGATTTTGAACATGAATTGATCTTCAGATTATATAGGACATAAGACTGGTGTCCGTACGAAGGTCACACAATTTGTCCAAATCACGACGAAACCATGTCTCACTATATTCAACACCTAGATCGTAAGTTCTATTCAATAATCGTAATTATTGCGGCTCTTGGATATTGCCTAATGAACGTGCCTTATTGTGGTCAAGAGTCCCCTGAAGACAGAAATTTGCCGTCTGATTATAGTATTATACTTCTCTCAATTCGCAAATCTGTTCTCCCATCCCCGCATTTACCTGAAACAAACAAGGAAACATTCAATATTTGGTACATGTTTAAGAAACATTGCGTAGGGTTGGGCCCTAATATAAAATACCGGGGATTATATTTTACGACAGAAACCCTGGCGTCTTTACCAGCACACTTGTAGATCAACATCTAGCTAATATTTATTCGGGACACGGAAAAATCTTACTTTTTATATATTCCGTACAGTTTATTTGCCTCTTAAGATGTAGATGTGTTCTTATTTTCAATAGGTTTATCGTGTTTTGAGGAGCTGTTTATAAAATTTCTTGGTGGTTGAGGATTTGTAGACCTGTTTTTAAAGCACCTCTACATAACTAAGTATTTCAATGCATTTAAGATAAAATTAACGAATGGTGTAGAAAAATATGGTGAGGAAATTTTGGCACACGAAAAATTTTCTGAAGATAAACAGGATAATATTTTAAACAGTGTGCAAACGATTACCACGATTTCAGCATATGAATTTTTTCCCGATAGTTTCATTCCAAGCAGGACTGATTCTTTGAAAAAGCGCTAAGTCGATGTTACATGAAAAAAAATTACTGGACTGTAACTGTAACCATGAATCCAGCATATGATTCTGCCACAATTGCGGTGGTAAGTCCCCTCTTTGAGGAGTGGACAGAAGCGCCACGGCGTCCTCACCTTCCGCCTGACGCAGGTTCTCACCGGGCATGGGTGCTTCGGTGGGTTCCTGTTCAGGATAAAGCGGGAGGATACGCCCGGGTGTTTCCATTGCGAGGATCGTCTGGAGGACACGGTGGAGCATACGGTGGAGGTGTGCCCTGCCTGGGCGGAGCACCGCCGTGTCCTCGTGGAGGCGATCGGCGGCGGCGACCTCTCGCGTCCAACCCTGGTGCGAGCCATGGTACGGAGCAAGAGGGCATGGGAAGCCGTCACCTCCTTCTGCGAAGCAGTAATGCTCGCAAAGGAGGAGGCGGGGCGCGTGAGGGAGTAGCAGTCTCTGCGCCCTCACGTCCCTAGCCGCCGCAGGAGGAGACGCCCCGGGCGTCGGGAGTCGATTGCGGACTCCCGGCCACCGTAGACGCGAGCTTGCGTGTGGCGAGCAATAGGTAGCTCGCCGCCCGGTAAGGACCAAGCTCGGGTCGACGCGTAGTGTTCCACGCGCGCCTCAAAGAGATGTCAGCAGTGCTGAAGGGGTCTGCTAGGACCGATGCCTGCCGGGGTCGCGTGATTGTTCGAAAAAGATACCGTGACCCTGGCACATGGGCAACTGATGGAACACGGGTGGGTTTTAGTCAGTAAAAGTCTGACAGGCCCTCCCGCTCCGCCCAGAGCGGGAAAAGTCATTTGATGATTTCGCATCCAAAAAAAAAAAAGCATATGATTCTAGACGATTCTAGCGTAGAAAATGAAAACAATTTTTTTCCTGTAACATTGTAATAGCGGTTTGTTAAAAAAAAGAGTCCTGCTTGGAAGGAATCTCTGTAAACCAGAATATAAAATTACAAATAAACCACAACATAAATAACTATCAACCTCATACATCACTAACTGTAAATCCCAAAACGTTTTAAACCTCCAAGCTTCTAAACTGAAAGACCTGCTTAACATCGTCAACGTGAGTGCATAGGAGTGAATTTTAACGTACAAACTTGTCCGTACGAGAAAAATCCTTGCAAGTGAAGCTGTATCATGGTGGGGGAGGAATAGATCACTCCCTGTAGGAAAGCGTCAATCGCTAGCTGATTTATGGAGGGCGGGCTCCTCCGGCAGCGCCGACTAAACTGTACGGAGTTTTGCTAGTATTAGCGGACCCGGCCCACCGGCAAACAAGTCACTCACCTGCCGAGTCTCTCTCATCGAAAATGCGAACCCTAGTAAATGCCTTTATAAACGAATCCATTTTAAATTCGAATAGTCTACCGAACACGAACGGAACTCACAGACATGACATGCGTGTTAACGAAATGTTGGCGCTTGGTCAATTTTAACGTGAAAATTTTACAGTTTACCTACATCGAATTTACGTGACTATATTAAAATAAAATCTTAATAGAGCCATCGTGTTCGGTCGCTTCTAACTGAGACTCTTTCAGTTTCTACTTTAATGTCTCAGTTCAGTCAAAAATAAATAAAGAATCCTTTGCTAAAGAGGATGCGATAAGTTAGCCCGCAATATTCAATGTTATAAGTTCTTAAGTTTTTTGCAATTTCCAGGTAATTGTCAGGTTGTAAGTAGAATAAAATATATTTTGGGACTGTAATAAATATGGCTTTACAGAATTAAATCACAAAAATCATCAATACAACCCTCTTACTTCATTTAATCCCACTGAAAGACTTTATAATGAAATAGTAATTTATAATAGCCCCTTAATTTGCATGGGGTCTTTTATGCAAACTTTCAACGGAAACTTGACCTAAGAATTCAATCAGGACTCCGGTTTGCAATAATTGCACGATCCGAGAGTGCACTATTGCTAAACTTTTCATCCCGTTGTTGGCGTTCTATTGAAATCATCTTAACGCTATTCGTAGTTCTACGCGCCATGGTAATAAATTGCCAGCGAGTAAACTACTTACAATCGGGAAAAGTTAAAATTTAATCTCAAAATGTAGGAAGAAATTTAAAATTACGACATGATTTAAACAGATTGTACAACGAACGTTTAAAACGACGTCATTCGTGCAATCTGCTCAAGAATTTTAGTATCGAGAGATAGCCGTCAGATTAATGTATAAAATATAAGATCAACATTTGCATTTACGAAAATATAGATATAATTGAAACGTTTTAGGGGCATTGAAGAAGTTTTTAGTTCAATTTAGCGGCAATCAGGACGGCCGTTGAAGACGGAGCGTGAGCCGAATGCTTAAAATATTAAACGTGCCGGAATGACGGGGCGACGGGACAGCGCCCGCCAATTTGATATCTGTGTCAAATCAAATGAACGCCGACGCGACGTACCCCAAATATATGATATCACACGAGTGTTTTAGCATTATTTCCTAAAAACATTGTTTCTATTGTATAAAATTATGTGGAAACTGAGTGTTTCGCCAATAAAGATATCAAAAACCACTCCACTTTATTTTGAGACTTCATTTTGTTTCAGCAGAATGAAATGTAACCTGTCATCGCGTTTTCATTAAAACACTCTCATTTATTTAATGATCTGCTTTCGCATAAATTAACGTCCGTTCTTTACAACGAGACGAAAAATATAAAAGAATACAAAGTCAAATTAACGTCAACATAACGTTTAAAAGGGAAAAATGTAAAGCAGTAATAACTAAAAATAGGTAAAGATAAAATTGTGACAGCTAGAAGGAAACGGGCCCAGCCGAGCGTATCTCACGAATGCAGCAGCGGCGCCCGTTTTGATTTTAATTCAAGAAAATATAATTTTTTAATACTTTATTTACTTATATATTATTATTCGGTGAGTTTTTAACGACTGCGCATTTAAATCAACCGTTTCGTTAATATATTGGAAGTGGAAACTGTAACTTGCTGCGTAAATTGAGGATATTCGAATAAGCTGTATATTTTCGGTGAAATTTGCGCATAGCTTCGTATATCTACCAAAAAAACAGGTTTAGGTGACCGGTTCTTTTATATCGTTAAACTAAGCACCGACAAGTTGCTATCTGAATTAGTCGAAGCCGCTACCGGTCCGTATTGATTTCACAAAATGGATGAAAACTGCCACGACACCAACCAGTATTGACGACCAGTTACCAATTTTCCACGTGTATATACCCTTACCTAATTTGATAGGCAAGTCATCACTCAAATTATCCTAATAATGGGATAGCGTCACCAGAAGTTCGCAGAGCGAGGCAAGCTCAAGTGAAAGAGCCAAAATAGTTTCCGCCACACAACACCCTTTGCACGACAACATCCTCGTGTCACAAAGGCTGAAAAGCCGCAACAGCTTTTTAAAGTGTGTTCACCCACTCTCTGGCGAACGGTCTAAGGAAAGGCTAAAGCTGTGGCTAGATAGTGCTTCCCTACCAAACCCATTTGTTCCACCTGCTGAAAACCTTGCACCTGGACATGACTGGCTTTGGTTTATCTGGAAACCTTTAAATAGGGCATGACCTATAACCAAAAAATGTAAGAATGTGACATCTACCACCCCGCACTGGGCTCGCATGCTGGACTACGGCCCACTCCCTCTCAAACTGACAAGGCCAGTAGCTCAGCAATAGGATAATTATATTTATATATAGAGTGCTGTCGAAACGCTAAGAAGGGAGCTGAGGGTTGAACATAAATTAAATATATGCGGCCGAATCAAAAACATAGGATACACAACATAGAGGATTTTCAGAGAACATTCTCCTTTTTAGGGTTCCGTTGCCAAATGGCAAAAAACGAACTTATAGATTCGTCATGTCTGTCTGTCTGTCCGTCCGTCCGTATGTCACAGCCACTTTTCTCCGAAACTATAAGAGCTATGCTGTTGAAACTTGGTAAGTAGATGTATTCTGTAAACCAGATTAAGAGTTTCATACAAAAATAGAAAAAAAACAATAAATTGTGGGGTTCCCCTTACATAGAACTTAAACTCAAAAATTTTTTTTTCATCAAACCCATACTTGTGGGGTATCTATAAATAGGTCTTCAAAAATAATATTGAGGTTTGTAAATATCATTTTTTTCTAAACTGAATAGTTTGCGCGAGAGACACTTCCAAAGTGGTAAAATGTGTGTCGTCGTCCCCCCCCCCCCCCCCCCATAACTTCTAAAATAAGAGAATGATAAAACTAACAAAAATATACGATGTACATTACCATATAAACTACCACAAAAAATTGGTTTGAGCGAGATCGAGTAAGTCGTTTTTTTTTAAAACGTCATAAATCATAAACCGCAATTTACCTTTCATTCAATCAACTGAAATATAAAAATTAAAAAAAAAACATTTATTTTCATAAACATGAACCTTATGCATAAACCGAGAATACCTACAGGTTTGTACGGAACCCTTTGTGCGAGTCCGACTCGCACTTGTTTTTCGTCGGTTGAAAAAAAAAACAATAAGAGTCATCATTGTTTTTTTTGTAACTGACGAAAAAAATGAGAATGTTCTGTGAAAATTCCAATCATAGACTTCATATGAACCTTAATGTTGACTTGTTCTGCACCAGCCTGGCGACGTTAAGACGGCTTTTGACACAGTCATTTTTCTTAACTACATAACTTTCTTTATATGATTGGTTTGTTAGTCTGTAAGCCTTCTTTAAAATAAAATAAATAAATATATTATGCTACTTAATTTACCAACACTTGTTAATACCAACAAAACATTATTTCTTACTCACTATGTCCCAGTATTGTGGTAACGTAAATTGTTTTTTCGTCTCATAGTTTATTCAGTATTTCCATTGTTTCAAACAGTAAATCATCGGTTTCATAGATCGAAATCAACCAATCGTTATTGCGTACATTGTTTGGTTTGAAAATGGCAACATCAATATGTGAATATCTCATTCGAAACTCCAACGGTGCTTGTCGTATAATATTTAGCATACAAACAAATGAAAAACGAACCAATTAAAATGGTTCATAGTTACATAGAACATCAGATTGTGGTTATGAGGGTATCTTTCGTTTTGATTTGTGACTGAAATTATCGTTGAGAACCTTATTTTGACTACAGTTCACACTTGGATTTCTTTTCCACAGTGTATCATCATCTGCCTAGCCTTTTCCCAACTGTGGTGTGATCGGAATCCAGTCTCATCATCATCATCATTTCAGCCGTAAGACGTCCACTGCTGGACTTAGGCCTCCCCCAATTTGGGGGGGCTTTGCCATAATCGCCACGCTTGGCAGGCGGGTTGGCGATCGCAGTATGGTTGTAAAATGCATAGAGAACGCTGCTGCCCATTCTCTAGTAAGTCCCTTAGTCGCCTCTTACGACACCCACGGGAAGAAATGGGCCACCCCATTGTTATTCTGTACGTCCGGCACCACACGGAACAAGGTTTAAGTAAATGAATTTAGCTTATTTCCTTAATATTTATTTATGCAAATACAAATTTACCAGTCTAACTGGACGTAACTGAAAACCATTATTTTACACTAGCCCGCGACTTCGTCCGCGTCAAATTTTTGCTCCCCTGACCCTTCCCGTCGCATCGATTTGCCTGCTAATTTTCGTCCATTTTTCGTTGCTGCTCGCTCCTTTTGAGTTATAGTGAGTCTACCTTAAAAGATAGACATATGCTCTCGCGGACTTTCTTTTAAGACTTTTTAAAAGGAACCGTTCAGTTTTACATGATTTTTGCTTTACTTTAACCGTTTACGCAGCGCACGCAACGGAAACTCTCAAAAGGAATAAATTTTCCCCGGTTTTGCAACATTTTTCATTACTGCTCCGCTCCTCTTAGTCGTAGCGTGATGTTATATAGCATATAGCCTCCCACAATAAATAGGCTACCCAACACAAAAATAATTTTTCAATTCGGACCTGTAGTTCCTGAGATTAGCGCGTTTAATCAAACAAACAAACAAACTCTTCAGCTTTATAATATTATATATAGTATAGATGCAGCGACAGCTTATCTTTTTTTTGTGGGTGGGAAAACATCAAATGATGTCTCCCGCTCTGGGTGGAGTGGAAGGGCGAGTCAGGATTTTACGTATTCCTTCAGTTGCATATAGTGCCAAGGCCACGGTAATTCTTTCGATTAAATCTTGCGACCCAAGTAGATATCGGTCCTGGCGGACCCCTTCAATACTGCTGTCATCTCTTTGAGGATCGCATGGTCGCCCGTCGACACGGGCCTGGTCCTTACCGCGCGGCGAGCTACCCATTGCTCGCCGCGCGCAAGACCACGCCTACGGTGGCCGGGAGTCCGCAATCTACTCCCAACGCCCGCGGCGTCCTCCTGCGGAGCAACTGCTTATCTGATTCTACAACAAGTGTTTAATAAAATAGATTTTTTAAGGAATAACACCAATATAAGCAACTGTGTGTTAAAGTCCAAACTAAAGAATCTTTTTCTGGAGGGCGCAGACACGTCGTCGAGCTGTGATGGGCGTTGAGTTCCAGAGCAGAGTGGCCAGCTGGTCACTCTGGTGTGGAATTCATTGTCTGTTGTATGTTAGTGTCGGTCTGCCGTTGTCGGGAGATGGATTCTTTGGTTTGGACTTTAACAATTCATAGGTACAGCGAACAAAGTACGTTATTTTGAGTTGAGTTAATAAGTTGTTTATAATTTTAAGTTGTTTATAATTTTAAGTTATGTATAAAAACGAGCGCTTCTCGCCATCAAACTGTAAAGTTTGGCGAGGGAAATATGTAAAAAAAAACCTTTTATTTGTAATGGTAAATAAATAATAAATAATTAAAACCAAGTTACTGGGTAATACGATACCCCTTGGTAAGACTGATTGTCAAACTTTCGGGCTTCTGACGAATCGTAACGACTGTCAAAGAACCACAAATGACAGCCGGGATCAACGGTTTAACGTGTTTTCTGAGGCCCCGAGAAGTCTCGGTATTTAAAGATGGTCACCCATCCACGAACTAACCGGGGCAAGCGTAGCTTTACCTGATCTATCGATCGGTGCGGCTGTTAATTACTTAGCGGCAAGCATTTTATACATTGTATGCAATTACATATAAAGATCACGATATTCATCATCATCATCATTTCAGTCGTAAAACGTCCACTGCTGGACATAGACCTCCCCCAATTTGGGGGACTTGCCATAATCGCCACGCTTGGCAGGCGGGTTGGCGATCGCAGTAAGGTGGTAAAATGCATAGAGAACGCTGCTGCCCATTCTCTAGTAAGTCCCTTAGTCGCTTCTTACGACACCTACGGGAAGAAATGGGGTGGTACTATTCTTTACGTCCGGAACCACACGGACGTTAACGATATTAAAAAGATAATAATCAACTATCAATGTTAACTTTCCTCAATATCAGTAAACCCGAAGATTATTGTACTGCGTCAAAAATATTACCCACAGAAATTCAAGTATATTATACTTGAATTTCTGTGGGTAATATTTTTACCATCCAATATTTTTACCCACGCTAAGATGAGTTTCAATTTTCTTATTAACTGTTATCTTTCTCACTTTATTTTCACCTTTATAAAAGCTCACAGTAATCTCAAGATCGCAAAAAATAAACAATCCTAGATCTGGAAACTGAGATTACAAATAGAAAAGTGTCATAGAAAAATAAATATTACAATTCTAGGAATTAAAGCAACGCGGAGAAACTGTGAAAATAAATCAAAATACAGAAGAAAAGCCAAGTCTCTCGTAATATAGAAAGCGTACTATTTCATATTTTTACCGTAAATATATTTGAGTTTTTCGCATTTAAATTTGCAAATTTTCCGGAATGCTAGGTCGACGCAATCGCACTCCTCGACCGACGTGCCTTCTAGCTTTATTTGCTTCATTTCCAACGAGATTCAGATTGCCAAGAAGTTTTGCGTTCAATTTATATAATATTACCTTCTTTCATACTGTTCTAGAGAACCGATTTTCGACTTAGACCATTTGAAACTCTATATTTCTTATTATACATGTTTCATTATTTTTCAATTAATACAAAAATCAACCTGCCTAGCCTTTTCCGAACTAGACTGGGATCGGCTTTCAGTCTAACCGGATACAACTAAATTTACATACAGCGACTGCCTACGTGCTTTCCGGGGCAAAGATGGTCACCCATCCATAGACCAACCGCGGCAAGCGTAGCTTAACCTGATCGATCGAAACGTGCGGATATCATTACTTATTTATTTAACCATTTATGTACACACATATATATACAGACAAGAAGAAAAGAACAGAAAAAATTGTACAAAGGTGATGCTTATTTCTAAAGAAATCTCTTCCAGCACACCTGCGATAGGAGAGAAGATACAGAGATGTAGACAGCGTGTGTAACAGTATGAGAAAATAGAATACATATAATCAAAAAAATATTAACTTAATACAATTAATCAAATAATATAAGAATATAAACAAACAAACAAACATAAATACATAGATACATACATACAGACTACTAAAATAAATAACAATAAATTGTAATTAAAACAGTAAGTGCAAACACAACTATGCCACAAGCCATTCTCTTTATTTTTCCATTAATATTAATTTTGACAGGTAGGTATCAAAACACCAATAGATCCCAACCTGTATGTAAATACCAGCTAGACCCCAACGCTATCCCAAACAGTGACACAGGCAATTGAAGGAACACGGGTGGGTTTTAGTCAGTAAAAGTCTGACACGCCCTCCCGCTCCGCACAGAACGGGAGACATCATATAAAGATTTCTGAACCAAAAAAAAATTGCTAGACTCATCAATACCTTGTGTAGGTTTCCATGAGTCTAGCTGGTATTATGGCCACCTAGTCCCAACATGTCGAGAGACACCATCAGGCTACGATTTCCACGCAACCCGACACTGAGACTTCTGAGGAAGGCTATGATACCCATACCCGTAGCCCCGATGCCCTCAAATCGATGAACTATAAATCCATTGTCTAAGTTTGCACAGACAGAGCTCCTCTGGACTCAGAAGATTAATTTTCTTAGTTTAGATTGTTTCGTGACCCATTGTGCACGCGATAATTGGATTTTCCCGACTATCTGTGATTTAGTTACCTCTGGCTTCGGATTTGTCGTAAAATTCAATGGTATAATACTGAGCTGCTTAATTTATATGGAGGTGCGTGTCTGGAATTTTGTATAGCGTGAAATTAGTAGGTTTGAACTCAAGTGTCTAGAAACAATAAGCTCATTATTTGAAACTTTCCGTACAATGTTATTACTTTGTCTTTGTGGTTGTAATTTAATTGTTTAAGACTCTATGTAGGTATATTACCAGATGGAAAATTGTTGAAATGATAATATTTTTGCTGTATCTAGAAAATGGTCTCTTTTACATACTAGTACTTATTTGAAAAAATATATAGGTTACTTTAGTTTTTAGCTTTTTGTCTTTAGGGTACTTTTCAAACCTGCCAGGGTCGCCAGATTTGTTAGAAAGAGTTACAGTGGCCCGGGCGTATAGGCAACTGAAGGAACACGGGTGAGTTTTAGTCAGTAAAAGTCTGACACGCCCTTCCAGCCCAGAGCGGAAGACGTCATATGATGATTTTCCACTCACAAAAAAAAGTTACTTTTCAAAAACTGAGAACAGCTTCCGTCGCAATTACAACATAGAATTGCTAAGCAAGAACCCTTTCATTAAATAAAACAAATCTGCACACAAATTTCGACGAAAACATTTTTTTGGAACAAGGAAAATATTAAAAAAAACGGCTGCAATAACACTAAAAAATAATTTCAAACGTACCCCTTTTCGCCGTAAGGTAAATTTTTGTGCACTTATCTCAAGAACAGCTGTACCGCTTTCAGTAAGACCATTACATTAATATCGTGTCAAAATGGCGTCGGAATTAACATTGTTGGCTGACAGGAACGGTGTCTTTTTCTTGGCGGTTAGCGACAGCAGTAAAATTGTATCGTTTTATGGTGATCGTTAAACTAAGCTCGGTGTGTGGTTTCATCGCATGTGTTAAGGTGGCCGTCTAGTGAAAGCTAAGCTGAAACGCCACGTCCATACCAGCTTCACGTAGTGCGGTCATTCTTACAACAGTCTTCGTTTTGAGCAGAGAAAAATTTTGTAAATAACTTTAGCTTGGAAAGAACTTGAAATCATTTCAAAAGAAACCGACTCTTCTGACGAATGGACTAGATTTCAGTTCATTATGACAGATAGGGATGTACTTTGCTGATGCCCGTATTCGTAACATAAGGTGGTATATTCAATCAGCACCTGCCTAGCCTTTTCCTAACTGAAATGTTGGGTCGGCTTCCAGTCTAACCAGATACATCTAATTACCATCCATACTAATATTGTAAATGGGAAAGTTTGTGTGTCTGTTTGTCCGTCTTTCACGGCAAAACGGAGCGACGAATTGACGTGATTTTTTAAGTGGAGATAGTTGAAGGGATGGCGAGTGACATAGGCTACTTTTTGTCTCTTTTTAACCCCCCACTTCCCTAAAATAGGGGGAGGTGGAATTTAACGCGAGCGAAGCTGCGGGCAAAAGCTAGTAATTTATAAAGAGTGACTGCCAATCAAACGTCTGACATGCACTCCCACTCCGTTCAGAGCGGGAGAAGTCGTTAGATGATTTACCAACTAAAAAAAAGGTGGTATATTTAAACATCATCTTCTTAGCCTTTTCTATGTTGGGTCGGCTTCTAGTCTAACCGGATGCAACTGAATAGCATATTTGGTAGGTGATCTTTAATAATTAATTCTATTTTTCAACCTAAACAACAATCAAATGTAAACGTATCACCACCTCAATTTCATCGAAAGATGAACAAATAACACTTCCCAAAAGTAACAACGTAAACAGATTTCAATTGCGTGTCAAACGTAAAAGCCGAAGCTATAATTTTCAGCACTTTCCACATTGGACTTCAATCACAAACCGCGTCGCTTTTTAATTTTATTGATGCGTAAATCGTCAGGACTATTATGAAAAGTGTTAAACACTGCACTACGAGCGAATAAAACATTATTCAAGGGTTGACGTGACAAAAGGTTTGGATAGTTTTTATCAAACGTCCTATTTAGTAAAACTACGTGTTGTCATGAAATATGCGCGATTTTTTGACGTGTTCAAACGGTGTGGCGTGACCGTAATTGGTTGTTTTCGATTAGCTTTTACGTCTAATTAAAATGTTGTGTGTCAACTGGTTGTGGGAAAGAGTTTGTTTGGATTGATTTGTTAAATGTTGTTTTTAAATGATGCTTTCATTGATTTTAGTTGGATTTTGTACTTAGTGCCGTCTTAGTAAGTTGAGTCCGTGAAATAAAATAAACTTATGAGATACCCAAAATGACTACACTTCGTCATCATGATTAGCTACTATACTTTTTATATAATGATTCGGCGTTTTCTAGATTTTGTTTAATTTATTTCAATAGCGTCTTACTGTGGCCAGCAATAAAATGGAACCTAAAAAACCATAAGATCATCATCATCTGTCTAAGGTTGAACTTTTAATCCTATTCACTAACTTGACAGTTCAATGCAAAATAATGATACCATTCTAAAACTAATAGTGTCGGGGTAGTGAACGATTTCGCATAAAGAATGAATGATAAAAATGTTTTAAATTAAATAAAACTTTAAAAAATCGTTTTTAGGTGTGGATTATAAGAATAATTAATAATTTTTAATAACAGTTATTTCCTTTTTTATTTTCTTCTGATAGAAACAAAACTAAATATAAAAATCATTTCATTTTGCTTATTTTTTTACTAAAGTCATTTTATTTCCTCTGACAGCCATAGACTACATAATATCGATATAGTACACATCTTATTTTAAGACAAGTTATTAAATTTAAATTACAAAGTTTGCATGTAAGTACATTATTTCAAGTTCATTCAATTTCATTCATTCTTGTACCACCTCACTATCTTTTTTTTGTCAAAACCTGCACCCTAATTGCGAAACGCACAATTTATCAGAATCTGAATGGGATTGAAGATTATTTCGAAACCATTGCGTCATTTATTCGAATAAATTGTGACTCAGCAACGTAAATAACGCAATGAATGTTGTTTAACTATGAATATTAAACCAATTCCTACCGATAAAAAGTTCCGCAATTACCCCTCTGGTATCCTTTTAATTGTCAAGTTAGTGAATAGGATTAAAAGTCGAACCTTAGCATTTTCCCAACTACGTTTGAGTCGGCTTACTAAACGGATAGAGCTGAATACCAATATTTAACAAGGAGCGAATGGCTAATCTGAACTCCACACCCCAGTTACTGAGAAAAACGATACCCCTTGGTAAGACTGGGTGCCAGACTTTATGTATTCTGACGACCCATTAAAACTGTCAAAAATCCACGAATGACTACCGGGACCAACGGTAAAGGTTTTCCAAGGCACGGAGGAGTCTTGGTATGTAACCCATTCATAGACCAACCGCGGCAAGCGAAGCTTAACCTTTAAAATCATAAATCATCATTTCAGCCGTAATACGTCCACTGCTGGACATGACCTCCCCCAATTTGAGGGGCTTTGCCATAATCGCCACGCTTGGCAGGCGGATTGGCGATCGCAGTATGGTGGCAAAATGCATAGAGCACGCTGCTGCCCATTCTCTAGTAAGTCCCGTAGTCGCCTCTTACGACACCCGCGAGAAGAAATGAGGTGATGCTATTCTTTACGTCCGGCACCACACGGTACAAATCATAAATACATTTAATTAAGAATGATGACAGTATTGCTCAAAACTTTATTTGATACTAGCTTTTGCCAGCGGCTTCGCCCGCGTGGTGGTCGGAAATTATCCCGCGGGAACATACTACCAGGATAAAAAGTAGCCTATGTCCTTTCTCAGGCTCTAAACTATCTGTGTACCAAATTTCATTTAAATCGGTTCAGTAGTTTTAGCAGGAAAGCGAGACAGACAGACAGACAGACAGACAGACCGACAGACAGACAGAGTTACTTTCGCATTTATAATATTAGTGTGGATTAGTGTGGATTTAAAACCAGTTATTTTACCTGTAGCCATTACAAAACCAGCTAATAAATAATACAAAAGCTAAGGCATAACCTTTCAATAAAATAATAAGGCGGTTCCTATTGATTTTCTAACTGTGTTACCTACGTGAATGTCGGCCGGCGCTTCATTAAATATTTCTTACAAGATCGTAAGTAACTTGTTAGTGAGGACGGACGAGGGTTAGTGTCATCCCTTTTTAACTTGTCGGAAATTTAATAGAAAATCGACGGTTTAAACTGAAATTGCTTTTAAAACGTTTTTGTAGGGCTACTTTATATATTACAGTGATTTATTGTTGAAATTGTGGATCTATGTTGTAGGAACCTCAGCAAATCCAATTCAGAAAAAATACTAAGTATAAGAATAAATATATAGGTCCTTAGCAGCTTTTAACAAAGTGAAGTGGAAAGCACCTCCTTAGAGTAGAAGGACGTCATAGGCTTCTAATAAATAATAATTAAAATACTTACTTAGTTATAATTTTGTAATATATGACCCATCAACTTACGCCTTTTTCCTATGGTGGTAGACAGAAGGTATAAAACGCCACCTGACATCATTTTTTTTTTTTACTGACTAAAACCCACCCGTGTTCCATCAGTTGCCCATGTGCCAGGGTCACGGTATCTCTTTCGACCATCACGCGACCCCGGCAGGCATCGGTCCTAGTAGACCCCTACACTGCTGCTGACATCTCTTTGAGGCGCGCGTGGAACACTACGCGCCGTCGACCCGAGCCTGGTCCTTACCGGGCAGCGAGCTACCCATTGCTCGCCGCCCGCAAGCTCGCGCCTACGGTGGCCGGGAGTCCGCTATCGACTCCCGACGCCCGGGGCGTCTCCTCTTGCGGCGGCTAGGGACGTGAGGGCGCAGTGACTGCCACTCCCTCACGCGCCCTGCCTCCTCCTTCGCGAGCATTACTGCTTCACAGAAGAAGGTGACGGCTTCTCATTCCCTCTCGCTCCGTACCATGACTCGCACCAGGGCCGGACGCGAGAGGTCGCCGCCGCCGATCGCCTCCACGAGGACACGGCGGTGCTCCGCCCAGGCAGGGCACACCTCCACCGTATGCTCCACCGTGTCCTCCAGACGATCCTCACAATGGAAACACCCGGGCGTATCCTCCCGCTTTATTCTGAACAGGAACCCACCGAAGCACCCATGCCCGGTGAGAACCTGCGTCAGGCGGAAGGTGAGGACGCCGTGGCGCCTCTCTATCCATTCCTCAAAGAGGGGACTTACCGCCGCAATTGTGGCGTGCCCTACCTGACATCCTTACATACTCATTTCGACTTTTATTTGTTTGTGATATTTATGCTAAAATGTTTCAGGACTGTGGAAGAGTTTTATCCGTTTATAATGAAAACTATGGGCTCTGACAACGACTATTCGTTTTAATGGATATACAGAATTACGATTAATAGTTTCATGAAAATCTCTATCGATTAATAGTTTCATGAGAATCTCTACCGCTAAAAACTCACTTTCTAGTTTTAGTCCAGTTTTTGCATCTATTTTCTCAAAACTGTGCTATTTTACTGAAAACCCCTCGTCTAACATTACAGCCTACATGTGAAAAACGGGACTTCCTTCCCCAGAATTATCACAGTGACGTTTATCAGTCAGATCTCACGCCAAGCGTCTGAATTAGCAAGTATCGCCAGTTAACATGTCGCAGTGTTTTGCGATTAGCACTATACGAGGGACGATGATTAGCGACTCTCCACAAATCAGACGGAGCAGGTTTTTGTTAAGATTTTATCTGAAGTCAGCAACTGGCGATTGGGTATTTTTACCCGGCTAAGACGAAGCAAAAAGCAGGGTTATGATTTCGACTGGTATGTATGTATGTTCATCTGTTCCCTCATATAACTTCTAAATCACTTATCAGAATTTGGTAAAGATATTGTCTGGAGGAAGCGACTGGCGATTGGCTATTTTTACCTAACAACGGCAAAACAAAAATTAGGGTTAGAATTTGACCGGTATGTACAGACGCCACCAGGTCAAGCTACCCGAAACTGTCAATTTTTCCCAATGAACCTTGAACCTAACGCTCTAGAAATAAAGTCGAAAATCTATCAAAGAAATCTGACAGATTGTAGTAGCTTGATGTGTTGGCGTCTGTACCTATGTATGATCAATTTGACTAATGAGATATCGTTGGAAGCATTTTGGTCGTTGGTTGGTTATTGGCCATGTGACGTCACATTGAATGTGGCAAAAAAGTCATAAATAAATTCTAATAGTAGTCAGCGAACATGCAACAAAACATGCAGCGAAAATGTTAGGGCCAAATGGCATATGACCACGGCTTTCAGATATTTTCCTGTTTCATACTTTTTAGAGCGTGAATTTTTAGTAGTTCGGGGTTTTAGTTTCTGAACAAGTACTTTTTAGGGTTCCGTTGCCAAATGGCAAAAAACGGAACCCTTATAGATTCGTCATGTCTGTCTGTCTGTCTGTCTGTCTGTCTGTCTGTCCGTCCGTATGTCACAGCCACTTTTTTCCGAAACTATAAGAGCTAGGCTGTTGAAACTTGGTAAGTAGATGTATTCTATGAACCACATTAAGATTTTCACACTAAAATAGAAAAAAACCAATAAATTATGGGGTTCCCCATACATAGAACTGAAACTCAAAAATTTTTTTTTCATCAAACCCATACGTGTGGGTTATCTATGAATAGGTCTTCAATAATGGTATTGAGGTTTCTAATATCATTTTTTTCTGAACTGAATAGTTTGTGCGAGAGACTTCCAAAGTGGTAAAATGTGTGTCCCCCCCCCCCCGTAACTTCTAAACTAAGAGAATGATAAAAGTAAAAAAAATATATGATGTACGTTTCCATGTAAACTACCACCGAAAATTGGTTTAAACGAGATCGAGTACGTAGTTTTTTTTTAAAACGTCATAAATCGTAAACCGCAATTTACCTTTCATTCAATGAACTGAAATATAAAAATAAAATAAAAAACATTTATTTTCATAAACATAAACCTTATCTATAAACCGAGAATACCTACATGTTTGTACGGAACCCTCGGTGTGCGAGTCCGACTCGCACTTGGCCAGTTTTTTTACTTAGAAAAAGGCGGTTGACGTATATTATAAAAAGAGATGACACTACCTACTTAAACCGAGTTCACGAGTTCAATGTCAATATGCCTATAGAAAGATGTCAGTGTCTGACAACTCTTGATCGCAGTTTAGATATAGTGTTGATTGATTACATTCAAATCCTGTGGTGAAATTCGCCCTTAATAAATAATATGAGCACTTACTTTATACACTAGTTCGTTTGTTTCAGTCCAAAATAAACCAATAATATTGGTTGGTTTCACACACATCGCTAGGGAATTCTGTGCGAGAAATCCCTGATGGATAAGAATCATAATAGGTATATATCCGCTTAATTACACTCACTTAGGAAGCGTATTCAACGTTTCTTTTTATTTATACTGACAGATAGTCCTTTCTTTTTAATATAACGTTTTCCTGCAGCGCTCCATTGTTGCACAACGAGTTAGAATTATTCCACCGGCCAACAATGATAAACTGAGATTCCAAGATGAAGAGTCGCTACGACCATTAAAGTTTCAAAAGGTTCTCTTTAGAACAATACAGTGAAAATAAAATAATTTATACAGGAAAGCTTAACTTCAAAAGAGTCTTTCACTCAAAAATAAAGCGTGTTGTAGTACCTAAACAAGGTGGAACAATGTTTTGCATAACAAAGGAAAAAAAACACCTAAAGGAAAACATAAAGCCACACTTTATTCGCAGAATACTTATTCAAATGAGGCTGTCCCTTCTAAGTTTGTTTTCAATCAAAAACTCGCGCAGCTTTGTCCCGCTAAACTTTATAAATGAGGCGATTATCCGCGGCGCGGCGTCGTAGGTCCCTCTTGCGATAGGTGTGTGGTGTCCGGCCGCAGCCCCGACGTCGCCACCCCGCACCCGCCCCGCCGCCGCCCCGCCAACGCCCCGCTGCCGCCGCGCCGCCTGCGCCACTCGCCGGCTGCGTCGCGCTGATAAACCGCTGGTCACCTGCGCTGCATGAATTGCAGCGCTTTTTAACTTTCATCCCGCTAAGTCCTTTAAACTTCATCCGCTTTAAACGCCCGCATTTTATTTATGATTTAGACGCTGACAACTACACAGACAACTTTGTAAAGTTTTCGCAATATCCGACGAGCTAAAAAACTGTGTTTTTAAGTCACAACGCCATTATGTAAAGCAGGAATTCGTATAATTAAATAAATATCAACCGTGCTCGCAGACGGTATTATCTAAATATTCACAAGTACCTATGTATGCAGTGGAGGTTCGTAATAACACGAACGTGAAAAGAGTACAATAACACGAACCGCCGAGCCTAGGAATAGTACATCAAGATTAGCTCGAGGCTGCAGTCTGATTACGTCGCTATGTAAGACGAGAGCCCGTTGCAGCCTCCTCCGATTCTGAGATGAGGATTTGTATACACTTTTTCTGAAAAAAGTAACTTTCTTTTCTCGGAGTAAAGTCGCTAATCTTAAAAAGTCAATAATATGCTAATTTAATCCTTCTCTGTCACATATCAGAAGTGTTAATAAGTCGTGTTCCTCCGCTTGCTTCGTAATAAGATCTCTAGAAATTCTTAACATAATACAAACGTGTAAAAAGTTTTCTTTTTATTGTAAAGTAAGGGGAAGTGTTATTATTGACGCCCGTACAAAGAAGCCGGCGCAACAAGGTGCTCTTGCATTTGTTCTATCTGAAGTATTATATTGTGCCCTGGGCACTTCCCCACTCGCGCCTTCCTCAACTTTCTTTACAGTTTCCTTCTTGAGATTTTCTGTTCAATTAAATTATATAAATTCAATTCCGCAGTTTTTCATGGATCTATTTTGCGATCCGCGTTAAATATTAAGTTAGTATCGGAATCAAAAAATAAATGGAATAAAAGTGGGCAATCGCCTGTTCAAAATGAATTGCAAACAATATTACATTTTGGAAGCAATCTACGTTAACCCAAAAGGGAATGATGTGGCAGCTCTTTATATTGCAATTTTTGTGTCCAAACAAAACGAATTTGCCGCGCAATCAAAGCGGGAATCCGATTGATGACACGGCGGAATAATTGTTTCGTGAAATTGAAAATATCGCGGCTTGTATTCTGTGTAACACCTTATAAAACATAATTTTGAACGCAATTTGGGAACACGCTCAACTTTGGTATAAAAGTTATATGGAAAAAGAAATACAACGTAGGTATAGAGGGTTGATGCGATAATCTAATAGGTGGATTACTTTTTATCTTTTCTGGGTCGAATTGATACTAACTTTTATCGCAATAGGGGAGTCTCACGCCATGCAAACGTAATGTCTGCCTACGATTTCTATTCCAGTATAACATATAGACATATATAACATGTATTCTTTATTATGTACGCCATAAAAAATACATATATAAATGTAGAAATTTTACATAGGGTGACACTGTGGCTTCTTAGTCGATTCGCATGAAATAACTCGCCCGAAACCAGCGAGTTTGTGGACGAATCGACAACTCCTACATGTTTATTATTGGCATATTTCCAATTTTATATAATAAAGTTACGTGTACTTTTTGCTTAACTCTACCTGTTGCAAAAAAAAAAACTAATCATACCGATTGCTAATTGCGTATCTGTAGAATTAACTATTCGTCCACAAATAAATTATTTTCGTGCGAGTCAGCGACGAAAAAGAGTCAGTTCGCCCATTTTGGTTGAGTAAATTCGTGCGAATTAACTTATAAGCCAACACAATGGGCGCACAAACACACGCACACACAGACAAGCACATTTAGGTACGAAAGTGGTAAAACTTTGAAATACCTGTCGCGTAACTCCAAACTCAATCTATTTACAGTGTAACGGTAAAACTAAAGTAAAACATCGGAACATCGCACCTGTGACAAGTACAATAAAACTTTACCAATAAGCCATATTTCACAGTCGACTTCAATCTCAAATACCAATATATTATGAGGCGATTTCCTACGTAGGTACATAATTCAAAGAATCGGAGATAAGTTATCGGAGTCCCGCATATTCATAGTGTCGGAGTCGGTGCGGTGTCGCTTTGGATTACATAAACTGCGGGTTGTCCCGATGTGTTTGTGCCCATCTAAGTAGGCAACTTGCGCCCGCAAAGCACTTTGGAAAAGAGAGTCGTCGTGAAACGTTTTCTTTTTCCTAACTACGAGCTTTGTGGAACGAGTGAGCGACACAGCTATAGTTATGCCTGTTATGTCAAACACGTGGGCCGTCGCATCGATGGAGTACAAAATGTAATGTAAATAAAACGCCACTGACACAGCTTAGCGCACTGTTGCAGTTTTTGAATATTCGAATTTGGAATACTGAATGTAGCAAAAACCGTTGTTGCTGGCTGCCAGGAACTGCTTGCTATGCCAGTTTAAATATAGAAGTACTTTTTCGTTCTTCTACAAAAGTTTTGCTAGTGAAAAGATCACTTTAGAGAACATTAGACAGCCTAAACGGTATTAAAATCTAAACAAAAGAGTACACATAAGACCACTTCTCATAGCAATTAAACCTCACAAAATAAACTCTTAATGAAAACCGTCTACAATGAACGGAAAAAGGGTAACTGTGCAATTTTTCCTTTATACTGAGTATAGTCGATACAGAAAACCGCGGCTGCTAATAAAACTGTTCATATGTACCCAAGTGATAATTATCATAATGTAATTCCGCTGGTTTTCTTTGCTAATTCCATAAACAAACCGAGTAAACGAACCACTTGAGCTCTATGTTGCTATTCGGTTAGTATTTATTCGATTTAAATCGTTCGATGTAATGTTTTGTTAAAGTTCATTTGTTATTGATCGTTCAACTTAACACAGAAAGTTAATTTTGCCTTTGATTAACGAAAGGGTTACTTTTATTAGATTTCAAGCTGATTGAGAAGTTAAATGCATTGATTTTTATCGACTTTAAAAAGGGTAATTACCAAGAGACTACTAAAGCTTTGTAAATCGTTGTACAGTCAAGGACATTAATTCATGCAAAACATCCTAAATACGTTTGTCGATAGCCATTTCGTATAACTGTCAATTAATAACGGTTGTGATTTGATATACGGATAATTTGGTTAGGTAGTAAATTTGCTGAGCAAAGCTTCCAAAAAAAAAAAATTTTTTTTCAATTTCCGCTAATTGCGGAAATTTCTCGGAAACGAAAAGGTGTTGTAAACTGGACAAAAAATGCTTCATTTGGCCAAATGTGAGTGTAGTACAAGCAGTGGGGCAGTGTCTTTGTAGTTAGAAACGAATACAAGTTTGGAAATGCTGAATATATTGATTATAATTATTAATCGTAGCGGGAAAAAACAGAAAACATCAAAGTTATAGTAATGTGATACTATATGATTCCCTGTGGTCATACCACCGAACAAATGCCTAATGAGTAATGACGGACACAATTACATAATAGTCAAGTAATAGGTTATTGCAGGTAAATTGCTAATGGGTAGGCTTTCAGCCTTCTTTTTTATTAACAATGTATAACTTGTGCAATGTGATCACATTCTTTTATTAAAAACTAGCTTTTGCCAGCGGCTTCGCCCGCGTGGAGGTCGGAAATTATCCCTCGGGAACATACTACCGGGATAAAAAGTAGCTTATGTCCTTTCTCAGGCTCTAAACTATCTGTGTACCAAATTTCGTTTAAATCGGTTCAGTAGTTTTAGCAGGAAAACGAGACAGACAGACAGACAGAGTTACTTTTGCATTTATAATATTAGTGTAGATATATATATATAGTAAAATATAGTAAATATAGTAATAGTATGGATTGTGCGTGAATGACAGGTTTATTTTTTATTTGCTTTTGCAACACATAAAACGTTGATGATATCTTTCAAAATGTCCCCTCTTTAGTAAGTATCTACTTATAGGTCATCATTTCAGCCCAAAGACGTCCATTGCTGGACATAGGCTTGGTAGGCACCTGCCTACCAACCTTGGCGAACGCAGTATGGGGGGTAAAATGCATAGAGAACGCTGTTGCCCATACTCTTGTAAGTCCCTTAGTCGCCTATTACGATACTCACGGGAAGAAATTAAATAGTGCTATCCATTACGTCCGGCACCACACGGAGCACTACTTATACGTACTTTGTCAATTTTTTTTTTAATAGAATCCAATTTTATTTTTTTAACACAAGATCGTTTCTTCGTGATTCAGCCAACATCATGTTCCTAATCAACTAACTCAAATTTCACAGACAAACTCAACATAACCATATCAATATAATACAATAACTAACCCTTCGCCACCGCCCCTTCACAAAATCCAAAATCCATTTTCAAATGAGAAAACGCGTCTAAAATCTCACTCTCCACATCCAAAAGTTCCCGGAGATATTAGTCGCGAGTTTGTCTACCGAGATGGATTACTATGCGCAAGCACGAGGCTGGTACACCTCACGACCGAGGATCAAAGCACCCGACCAACTTGCACTTCCGACTTGTTACAACATGTCACATGTTGCTATAGCAGGGTTAATTAAAATCGCTTGTCGCTTGTACGCTGGAAAAATTGTGGGCTAGGAAAATGGATTAGTCTAAGGTGTGGTTGAATTGAGCGGGTTAGCGTGGATTATCTTTTTATTTACTGACTCAAAATTATTTTGGCTTGTAGCTAAGTATCAACAGCCGGTCCGTGGATAGATGATTATTTTTACATAGCAAGACCGGACTCGGAGAAAAGTGGTGAAAGATATCGTGTTACCTAGTAACTAGGTTTTGGAAATCAGATCGGAAGTATTTCCATATGAAATATTGGTATTCAGCTGAATCCGGTAAGACTAGAATCCAATCCCAACATACTCGGAAAAGGGCAGATAATGATGACTGAAAATTGTATGAATCATATTACATACAATTTTCAGTCACCATTATCTATTTTGCCTTTTTTGCCTTGGCTATACAAAACGGAGACCACAATATGACAGTTAATTAAACAAATTAAAAATTAAGTTAAATCCATTGTCACTTTAAAAAAACATGTTTTCAATTTCGATGTTACGATTTATTTGATAGTATCAAAATATTCTTGTGTTAAATGATATATGATAAATGATTTTATTTCTGTGAATAGATTTGTACAAACACTTAAACAGGTCAATACCTTCAGTTGCCGTCGTATTGCCGCCTGTAAAAAAAAATCAATCCAAAGCCTACCTTATTCGTGATTACGATTATACCTACATAAAAATCCGTTTTTAAAATTGAAATCAACATAATTTTAGTAGTAGCAATCAACTTATCAATCGCTCTGTAAACGAGACAAATAAATAACCACCAAAACATACCATTACCCTTTACCAACAACAAGTTAAATAACATTACTAAACAACAGTTAATTACGTAAACCAGACATCATTACACCAAATAACTACTATTATTCAAATTCCTGTCAATAATGATCGTATAAATGGCATGCATTATAAAAAAGCTGGTAGCTAATAACGGGTATTTAGTCCGTTATTCATCTATCAAAATGAATGCCTAATGAAACTGTCGAATTTGAATATTGACGAACGAAATGTACACACGCCAGCATACCAAGCTACTACAATCTGTCAAATTTCCTTAATAGATTTTCAACTTTATCGCTAAAGTATTAGGTTCAAAATTGATTGGGAAAATTTGACAGTTTCGGGGAGCTTGATGTGCTGCCGTATGTAGTAACTAAAATATTATTTAACAAATGCCTGCAGTGGTACGGTGCAGACCGCTAATTGAATGATGAAATATTAACATACGTAATAGTCAGTCCTAGGGACTATTGTAGGTATGTGTAGTGCGTATGGATAATGTAATAGTATTTGAATAGTATTAAAATAGACCATGGAATTATTTTTGTACAAATTCATGAAATTGTTCACACAAAATTTCCTTGTGTTTTCAGCGATTCGGTGATCAGTATCAGGTTGTATGTAGAATAAAATATGATTTACGACTGCTTATTATGGTTTTATAGAATTATAAAAATTAAAATCATCAATACAACTCTCTAAGTTAATTTAATCCCATTTAATTACTTTTTCGTGAAATGGTCAGACACATACATGCGTATTGTGGTCGTGAATCATATTTTGTTCAACATACGGCCTAAAACTGACCAGAAAATTGCAATGTATGTAAGAAATATTTAAACTCGCGGACTACTCTAGCCCGCTCTTCTTTTTTTGTGAGTAGGAAATCATCAAATGACGTCTCTCGCTCTGGGTGGAGCGGAAGGGTGGGTCAGATTTTTACTGACTAAAACCCACCCATGTTCATTCAGTTGCCTATGCGAGGGCCACGGTAACTCTTACAAACAATCCCGTGACCCTGGCAGGCACCGAACCCAGTGGACCCCTTCAGTTTTGGCTGGCGTCTCTTAGAGGCGCGCGTGAAACACAACGCGCCGCGACACGAGCTTGGTCCTTACCGGGCGGCGAGCCTCCCATTGCTCGCCGCCAGCAAGCCCGCCCTTCCTTCTGAAATTATCCTTCTTAAAATTCATAACAAATCATTTGTGTTTTTAGACAACTCTATGAACATACTCTATTATCATAGAGTTGTGTAAAAACACAAAAGATTTGTTTTGAATTTTCTTAACGAAAAAAAAAACGACCATAAAAATGAATTCTTTACAAAAACGAACAAAAACATTCATATCAATTATATTATTCATTGCGAATAAAAGAAAAACATTCGCCCGTTTTCAGCGGCGCACGATGTTATGAAATTCAGCTGAACTTAAATCTACCATTCCAATCTTTGAACAACAACACACTGTTGATCAAAAATACACAATATGTTATTGACTGGAGATTCAAATTAAAAATATGCATTTGCTTTACAATTGTTGTGTATTTTAAATAAAAATATTATTCAGTTTTTGATACTTCTACTGTTTTTTTTTTTTTTTGTAAATTATTGGCGAATGTAGCTAACTATTTATTGAGGCAGGACAGAGGAAAAAGAGAGTGATAATCGATTAGAAAAGTAGTGTTTCATTAGTGTTTGTGCTTTATCTGAGACCAAGTATTTTATTTTTCAGGATTGTCAATGGCATAATCATCACCTGTCTTGGCTTTTTCCAACAATGTTGAGGTCGACTTCCAATCTTACCGGATGCAGCTAAACACTAGTATTTCACATGGAGCAACTGCCTATCTGACCTCTATAACCCAGTTACTGGGTAAAACGAAACCTTTTTGTATGACAGGACTGGATGTCAGACTTCCGGGCTTCTGACGACCACATAGCAACCGCATATTTGTTGACAATTTAAAAATACTAGCGGTCGCCCAATGGTCGAATTTCGACCATTACTCATATAAAACTTAATGTATTTCTAATGCATGATTAAACTGAAATATATTTGTTTTACACTACAATACTACAAATAAAGTTCAACAGTGCCAAATTTCGTCTTCCTCCGTCCGCGTATTTTTGTTAAAAGGGGAAAAAGTTTCGCTTCACCTAAATTAGCATTAAGATTATGAAATACTATAAAAACCAGAGTTACTTTGTCATTATGTAACTTAAATCATGTGAGTCAATAAATATTTCATACTATTCATTGACACACAATTCAATACAACAAAGATTTAATGCGTAAAGTCACCTACCACATCACACTAAACGCCCATCTATTTTTCTATGAACGTTAAAATATGTAAACTACTAGCAATAACAGCTGTATAAGCTCTGTGGTATTAAAATAATAAGTGTTCCTCCGTGCAAAGCCACGGCCAGCAAACAATCGGATCCTGTTGTAATCTCCACTTCGCGACAGTTTTGAGTGTCTCGATTCACGTCATTACAATGTTTGGTGTGACATCAAAATGAGCTTTACTTGATAGTACATAACATCACGACATCTTTACTTGAAGGGATGAGCATAATAATCTGTTGTTTCGTAGAAAAGTACAATATCTACGCGGTCAAAATGGACGTACGAAACAGATTTATTTAAATATTATCTGGACATAAATGATTTTAATGTGAGCTTCGGTTTAACAGTGACCTTTCTAACCTTTCATATAGGTTAATAGATATAATCTCAGATATTAAAAATCCATGCATTACATAACGCCTTGTATCCTCGAAGGGTTGGGCAGAGGTATACCCAACACTCACACTTCGCCACTTATGTTTAAGACCCTTGTAATATTGGCGAGCCTATTGCCATCAACCGGGCACAAAATCAGATTCCGGGTTGCTACTGAGAAATCCCAGAAAGAAAAACCTAACACTTTGCAGTTTGCCCGACCTAGGAATCAAAGCCAGTATCTCATGTTCAGCAGTAGTGCTTGACACATTATTCATTATTAAAAGTGCCTCGTTGGTCTAGTGACCAATGAGGCACTTTTAATAATGAATACTGTAATATTCAATTTCAAGTCGTAGATAAATGTCAACCAGTGTGACTAAGATGTTCTAAAATTTCGTATTTTATGAATCACGGTCCCAAATAACGAACAAGTTAGCCTAATCGCGAGGCTGATTTAAATAATAAGCAGTTGCTTTTTTTATATCTAAAAGATATAAAAGCAAGTAAAGCATTTTCAAAGGCATTGTGGGTGAATTGTAATAAGATTTCGAGATTAAAACGTATCTTGATATAACTATCCCAACTGCATTTATTATATACATTTAAACGAAGTATATCTACTTGGAGTCAGTAATCTACTTATTTATTTGTCTACTGAATAAAGCGAGAGTTGCATGCCCGCAATAAAAATTAAACTTTTGTGTCTCATGTTGCTTAGGGTTCCGCTTGCATCTTAATAAACCGTCTTGCATTCGAGAGTTTTACATAAAACACACCGTGAAGATATTTACCTACTCATACGTAAGTATGTTATTTACTCATTAGAAAAATACTCATTTTCATCATATTATTCGTTGGCAGATTGAAAATAAAGGTGTCTTAAAAATAACGACTATTATCTGTAGAAGACTTTCTAAACTGAAAATCATACTAACTACTTACACAAAAGTGATAGTTTAAAAAAATAAAAAACACGCTTTTGTAGTTAGCTGAACTAAACAATAATTTGAGAAATAATTTGAGAAACTAGATTTAATAGAAAACAAAACTAAAAAGTACTAAAATTTGTGTGGCTTTAGGTTTTAAAAGAACGAATTAAGAAGTTTTGTATAAATAATAGATTTTTACAAAACTAAAAAAAAATACTTAACTAAACTAAAAACAATAGATTTATACAAAACTTCTCAAATTGAAAATCATTTTAAAAATACGAAAATAAAAGTTCAAGAAAATAAATAGTATTCCTACTTACTTATAGAAAATACAAGAAAGGTTAAAAATATAAGAAAACGGATGAAAGTATAACGAACACACTCGCTCATGATTAAATCGCACTTGACTGCTTTTTCCACAGCCAGACTTGAGCGGATAATAATGGAACGAGCAATTCGAGAGTAGACGATACGATATCTAGAACTATGTTCATTGCACTTTCGCGACATCAACCAACACTATAATGTTTCACTTCTACAGACTTGCGTATTAAAACTATGCAAAACAGCGACAATTTCGCTTACCAAAAACCAATATATCTTCTGGGTTTAATGAACGCACGAGTATTTAAACCCATTATTTTGTGTTGAATGAATACAAAGACTGTTTTGGAGTTAATTGTCTAGCACTTTTCGTATAGGTTGGTATTTTGATAGGTACCTTATTAAAACTGTGAAACAAACATTTAATCAAAGGAAAATTTTCTTTTTCGGAAAACCAACACTGATATGTAGTTATAACGTAATTTAGTTCATTTATTTATATTCTCTATTAAAGAAATTTGACAGATTGTAATATGAACCCGTTACCTATCAAAATATAATTAATGTGACTTTGGCCAAACACTAGCTTATACCAGCGGCTTCAACTGCATAGAGGTCGGTAATTATCCTGCAGCAATGTACAACCGGGATAAAAAGTATTCTATGTTTTAATCCAGATTACAAACTGTGTGACAAATTTCATCCAAAACATCCAACCATCCGTTCAGTAGTTTTGTGTGAAGAGTAACAAACATCTATACGTCCATTCATCGTCACAAACTTATACATTTATAATATTAGTATGTACCACCAACCTCATTTCTCAAAAATTACGTGAACCAAGTCAGGTAAGTACTTTAAAATTCACCCAAAACACGTGAACAAAATAAGCAGATTTCTCTATTATTCGGTGCACACCTGAGCTAAATTCCCGCTACGTGCGGTACTACATTTGACGGACAGTATAATCTGACAAGGAAATCTAGTTTAGTCGCTAATCGGCCCACTAGATGGCTATTGTTAAAATTGTTAAAATGGACGCTGCACCACCGAAATTTTGTCGAATCGAACTAGAAAGTATATCACTTCTTCCGTCTTGACAGCCTCGTTGGTTCACTGGTCGCTAGTAGGTACTACTACTGGGCATGAGGTCCTGAATTCGCTTCTCAGGTCGGGAATGGGTTTTTCTACAAAATATACGTGTACTTATGTAGGTGCATCTCTGACCAACCCTTCGGGAAAAGAAGTCGTGATTTTATATTTAGTCTTTAATCTTTATAAACTGCCAAAGTTATCAGCACTTTTTGATTAAAAGAACATACTGACAAATTTTCAAAAATACTGCACGATAAATTTAGTTATACCAATAATAGAAACGAGACTTCTAACCTAACCTAACTATATTTCAGTCAGCATATGCAAATCTAATCCAGAATACACTTAACATAATCTACTTAATACCAAATTGCATTGTAAACAAGATGGCGACTTGTAATCGAGTACCGCTAGTATAACTAACTCGCGTACGAGCGGTAGCGTCGTCAATAATTCATGCGGTAGGCACGTCGTACCCGCCAGCCGTTCCTAATTGATTCCTGATGCGGTGAGGTGATCGCATCACTGACTCCTTGTGCTGCCCTCCCAGGACCCGTCCGCTTCATTACGCACTTACAGGCTCGTGCAGAATGAGGAAAATCGTAAGAAATAATTTTATTATAAAATTTCATGTGAGCCTCTGTTCTCGGAGCGATGAGCTTGGCTTTTTGCATTTTTTATTTTTTTCGCAAATTAATTACTCGGTAACTTGATAAGCGGCTAAGCATGATAAGTTGATTACTTGGCATTCGCTAGACTTAACTACGTCAGAAACTCTCATAGTAACCTATCAACAGTTATCCTATTGTAATAGGCGAGGCACTTTTTTTTTTTTTTTTTTTTTTTTTTTCAGGATGGGAAATCATCAAATGACTTCTCCCGCTCTGGGCGGAGCAGGAGGGCGTGTCAGACTTTTACTGACTAAAACCCACCCGTGTTCCATCAGTTGCCCATGTGCCAGGGTCACGGTATCTCCTTCGAACAATCACGCGACCCCGGCAGGCATCGGTCCTAGTAGACCCCTACACTGCTGCTGACATCTCTTTGAGGCGCGCGTGGAACACTGCGCGCCGTCGACCCGAGCCTGGTCCTTACCGGGCGGCGAGCTACCCATTGCTCGCCACCCGCAAGCTCGCGCCTCTGTTCTCGGAGCGATGAGCTTGGCTTTTTGCATTTTTTATTTTTTTCGCAAATTAATTACTCGGTAACTTGATAAGCGGCTAAGCATGATAAGTTGATTACTTGGCATTCGCTAGACTTAACTACGTCAGAAACTCTCATAGTAACCTATCAACAGTTATCCTATTGTAATAGGCGAGGCACTTCACACAGAAAATGTCGTAAGTCTCGAATATTTACGTACAAAAGTACCGTTGAAATTCAAAACTGAGTCCATGAGTAAACAATCCGTAATTTCAATTTCAAATACAGTTAAAAGTTTCATTTGGTTGAATACTTATTCATTGCAACTGATTGTCATTCTTGGCACATACATAATCCCGCCGGAGAGTCCATGATCTTGAACGGGGCCTGACAGCTGGCCGCGGCCTTATTCAGGAATCCTATGCTGATACGCAACGTTAATCGAATTGGAATACACGGCCACCGCTGCCGTATCCATGTCCATCACGACTAACTCGTTTATGCCGTCCGAATGTCCAAAAATGTTAGTGCTGTAACTTAAATCTGGACTGTATTTTACATAGTGTTGGAATTATGGGCGAAGCAGTAGTGGCCCAGTAAGATAGACCACCACTTAGGTTCGAACCCAAATAGACCGTTTTACTTTGTGTACATCACCACTGCTCTCATAACGGTGAAAACATAGTAAGGAAACCGGCATGCTCTAGAACCAAAAATTCGAGGACATTTGATATCTATCAACCCGCACTGGGCCCGCGTAGTGGATTACGGCCTATTTCCTCTCACTGAAAGGAGGCCTGTGTTATATTATAGATATATGGGCAAAGATGTATTTTTCGAATATAATGCTTTACTGAACCATATGAAAAGAAAGATGGTGGCCATAAAATATAATGACCTCTCGTTGGAATTAATTTTATTACAATCCTATACGTATATGAATTAAATTGACTGTTGCTTCCGCTGTTACTACCATATTCGTACATTTTTCTTTCAAAACTAAGCACACTCTTGCCCGACCTTAGTCAAATCCGTCAACAGACCCGAGACTTTGTAGGCAATATAACATACTAGCTTTTGCCAGCGGCTTCGCCCTCGTGGAGGTCGGAAATTATCCCGCGGGAACATACTACCGGGATAAAAAGCCTAGCCTATGTCCTTTCTCAAGCTCTAAACTATCTGTGCACCAAATTTCATTTAAATCGGTTCAGTAGTTTTAGCAGGAAAGCGAGACAGACAGAGAGACTTTTGCATTTATAATATAATAATATATAATATATAGTGTGGAAGTGTAGATTAGCCACATCGGCGAGTCTCTCTCTAAATATAAGAATTGTTAAGTAGATTTAATTTATCATAATTTAAGTATCTCTAGGTGTTAATTAAAGTATCTCAAGTGTTATATTTTGCTCTTTTTATTGTATGTCCATAATTTATAAACTGATACCAAATTTTACCTACAAAATTTTAACTTGCTGTGGTCTCTTATAAGAGAAGGAGTGCACGTACTTAGTACCTGATGTTATCCTTTATATGTGTGTCAATGTATTGTGTACATCTTTTGTCCCTCATCCTACGTCTAATTATATTGTACAAGCACTTTCATTCGACCACACAAGACAGTAACAGACAACCCGTTTAGCTTCAGTACTGGTCGTAAATCACAGAATAGTACCGTCCGATGCCCTTCCTAGCTCGTTACGGAACTACGTGACTTATGGAAATAACTGTTCGTGACAGCTAGTTGACTTACAACTCTAATTGTGATATGGACTCCTTATTGTGTGTACCATCCGTAAAATTGTAGGCTCATGTTAAATGTAAGTCTTTAGTGGGGAGTTTATTCTTTATAAGCTTGGTTTAGTTGTTGGTAATAGTAGGTTTTGCAATGATACTCCTGGCTGCTATTTTATGTCAGCATGCACTGCTATTCTTACCCGATTACGGCGAAGCAAAATGGGGGTTATGATTTTGACCGGTATGTATATAAGTAGGTATGACTATAACTTCTAAACTACTGACCAACATTTAACAAATTAAGTATCGTTGGGAGCGTCTTCATAACTCGCTGGCTATGTAATATTACATTAAATTGATTATAGCACCCTTTAGAGGACATAACTTCCTGAACTAAAAAAAGATCCGTTAATAAAAAAACCGACCAAGTGCGAGTCGGACTCGCACAAAGGGTTCCGTACAAACCTGTAGGTATTCTCGGTTTATGCATAAGGTTCATGTTTATGAAAATAAATGTTTTTATTTTTTTATTTTTATATTTCAGTTGATTGAATGAAAGGTAAATTGCGGTTTACGATTAATGACGTTTTAAAAAAAACCACTTACTCGATTACGTTCAAACCAACACCACAGTTGTTCAAACCAATTTTCGGTGGTAGTTTACATGGTAATGTACATCGTATATTTTTGTTACTTTTATCATTCTTTTATTTTAGAAGTTACGGGGGAGGGGACACATTTTACCACTTTGGAAGTGTATCTCGCGCAAACTATACAGTTTAGAAAAAAATGATTTTAGAAACCTCAATACTATTTTTGAAGACCTATTCATAGACACCCCACACGTATGGGTTAAATGAAAAAAAAACTTTGAGTTTCAGTTCTATGTATGGGGAACCCCAAAATTTATTGTTTTTTTTTCTATTTTTGTATAAAAATCTTAATGTGGTTTACAGAATACATCTACTTACCAAGGTTCAACAGCATAGCTCTTATGGTTTCGGAAAAAGTGGCTGTGACATACGGACGGACGGACAGACAGACAGACAGACAGACATGACGAATCTATAAGGGTTCCGTTTTTTGCCATTTGGCAACGGAACCCTAAAAAGAGCTTAATTAACACATTTAAAAAAATATTTACACTAGCCTTTGTCAACGGCTTCGCCCGCGTGGCGGTCTAAAATTATTCCGCGGGAGCGTACTACCGACATAAAAACCCTACGAGTATGTATTAATCCAGGTTATAAAATCTCGCTCTAAAGTACTCTTTACATCTCTGTGCACGGGATACAAGAAAATATTCTCATCTGAAAGCCGTAGTCGTGTGTCACCTACCGTAACAAAATAATTCAATTCTAACAGTAATAAGCGATCATAATTAAGCATAAGGACAAAGTGCCATACTACCACAGCTTTCAGAAGAGAATATTTTCTTGTTTCATAATTTTTAGAGCGTGACTTTTCAGTAGTCGGGTTTTAGTTTTTGAACTTCTGTTTTCATTACTAGCATCGTCGTTTTTTTATATCTTTTCACTGTTGAGTTTCCTCATCAAAAATCTAGTCATCCAACTACTCTATGTCCCACAATTGCCTTCATTACTTTTTACTCTCACGACAAGGGATGTTCCACAACTTTTCATAGTCCCCATTTCGTATGCAAGCGAGCGCATAAGCAAATTGGCGCGCACATCTCATTAACGTCACTCATACCGCGGCATCGCCTGCTGTGTTTTTGTCCTCGATGTCACCAGGTGTAAGCTTTCGCCTCCCGTATTAAATAACTACGTAACATTATATTCGATTACATTAACTGTCACTTAAAGCGGACATTTGTTACAGTTTGAAAGGGACCTGCATGCTAGTGCCGGGTTTCGGTGATGCATGAGTGAGTGCTGTGTCTTGTATAAAAGTGATACGTTCGTGGAAATTTCACGTAATTAGGTGTACAATGTTTTGAAGAAAAACAAGGAATTATTTCCGTGAAGTATTTACTGTTGAATCTCTATTATTGATATCTTCATGCTACATTTTTAACCCGTGACGAAAAAGAAGGATACAACAAGCGAGTTGTGTGTTTCTGCGTCTATTGCGTGTGGCATCATAGCTCTTGGACGAATGAACTGATTTCGTTTTAAAATGCGTAGAAAACGCTACTGCCCATCCTCTAGTGAAATTAACATGCCACGATGCTTTGATTAAAATATTACCTACAGCTAATATTACAGTTAAAGAACCAATACATTATATATTTTTTTACTTTTCAGTTAAAACCGTACTTAAATCACAACATATTCATGCCCAAGGCTTTCGCCGCTCCATTCTTATAAAAACAGAATCTACAGAAAACCAAGTTTTCAATAAAAACATTTCCACTAAAACTACTCCAATAAACTTCATTGACGCAAAGGATTCTGCATGTAAGAACGAGCCAAGTAAGGCGTTCATTGAGTTTGTTTGTATCAGCTTTTTATTTTGAATTTACTTAAGCCACTGATAAAGTAGGTTCTGTACTCACTGTTTCTGTTAGAACTTTTGTCCACAGGTATTGTTGTTCTGTTGTTAAATGAACGGAAAAGGAGCCTTTTAGTGCTACCTTTTTTATGACTTTAAAATAAAAGCCACAATCTTTCACATTCACATTATGTGATCAGGTGACTGGTGACTGGTGGTCTGCTGTAACGGTTTTTTTTTTTTTGGATAGGAAATCATCAAATGACTTCTCCCGCTCTGAGCGAAGCGGGAGGGCGTGTCAGACTTTTACTGACTAAAACCCACCCGTGTTCCATCAGTTGCCCATGTGCCAGGGTCACGGTATCTCTTTCGAACAATCACGCGACCCCGGCAGGCATCGGTCCTAGTAGACCCCTACACTGCTGCTGACATCTCTTTGACGCGTCTGCTGTAACGGTGACTGATAGAGTAGTTAGGGAGCTGGCGAGCATTTCGGTATATGATTTGCACACGTTTCACGTCGAGGTGGATTGCAGTTTAAATCATTACGAATTGATTTGGTCCAATCAATTAAGGTGCTATGTCGCTGCGTTTTCGCGTTACAGCGGATTGAAGTTGCTTAAAAAAATTGGGGTATTCAATCATTTGCACATGTATGCCTCTGGAGTTCATGGTCACAATCATCTTGGAAACGAAGAAAATCGAAGAGGCAGACATTCAGGACTGTGCATTATCATGGGACGGAGTTGTAAAAATGTTTAAAAAAAAACCGGCCAAGTGCGAGTCGGACTCGCGCACCGAGGGTTCCGTACAAACCTGTAGGTATTCTCAGTTTAAAAATAAATGTTTTTTTTTTTTAATTTTTATATTTCAGTTTATTGAATGTGAGGTAAATTGCGGTTTACGATTTATGACGTTTTATAAAAAACTACTCACTCGATCTCGTTCAAACCAATTTTCGGTGGTAGTTTACATAGTAATGTACATCATATATTTTTTTTAGTTTTATAATTCTCTTATTTTAGAAGTTACGGGGGGGGACACACTCATTTTACCACTTTGGAAGTGTCTCTCGGGCAAACTATTCAGTTTAGAAAAAAATGATATTAGAAACCTCATTACCATTTTTGAAGACCTATTCATAGATACCCCACACGTATGGGTTTGATGAAAAAAATGGTTTTGAGTTTCTGTTCTATGTATGGGGAAGCCCAAAATTTATTGTTTTTTTCTATTTTAGTGTGAAAATCTTAATGCGGTTCACAGAATACATCTACTTACCAAGTTTCAACAGCATAGCTCTTATAGTTTCGGAAAAAAGTGGCTGTGACATACGGACGGACGGACAGACAGACAGACAGACAGACATGACGAATCTATAAGGGTTCCGTTTTTTGCCATTTGGCAACGGAACCCTAAAAAGCTCTACTAAGTCATTTGCTCGCGGTTCTCATTGCGCCCATTCGATTCACTCCGACTCTGTGGATTCGAGAAACATGTGGCAGATAATTTGCTCACTGATTTTCAGCTGTATAACTGTTTGAAATTCACGGAATCAAGGGACAGCGGGTATTGCATGGGATTATTGTTATTCTTTCTAGTTTTATTCTTATTTAATAATTTTGTTTAATATTATCCTCTAACTCTCATTTCAGCCGAAAGACGTCCACTGCTGAATATAGGCTATGCTAGGGTATCTGAGTCAAAATCAAAACGCATTTATTCAAATTAAGCTGAGAATTAGCACTTTTCGAACGTCAAAATTACAAAAGACCGTCCCCCAGAAACGCCCGCCCTTCACTACTTCCTAGTGCTTTAGCTTGGAAGAAGAAGTGGCACAACTAACTCGTCGATGTCGATATCACCCTGTATGGTGTAGCCAATCATTTCATCATGACTGGCCTGTTAGTCTAGTGGTTAGTGACCCTGACTCCTAAGACTGAGGTCGTGGGTTCGATTCCCACCCAGGACAAATCTTTGTGTGATGAGCACGATCATTTGTGCTGTGTCTGGGTGTTATTTATCTATAATATGTATGTATTTAGAAATATATAAGTATGTTTATCAGTTGTCTGGTTACCATAGTACAGGCTCTGCCTAGTTTGGGATCAGATAACGATGTGTTGGTTGTCCTAAGATATTTATTTATTATTTCACCATTTTAATCCTCGAAATAACTAGGAAGCGCCTAACCAGAGATATCTAGTCAAATTCCATTCTGTAATAGTCATGGTAGCGAAAGACTAGGGAATATTCTCAATAATTGAACGGACAGTCTCGAATAAGCCTAACTCGAATAATCCTACTCCTATTCAAATATATTCCTGATATATTTCAATCCATATGGACACCGTACAGGTACATTTTCGTGCCAATATTTAGTTTGGGAGACAGTTATTGGCTTCCACGAATCACACTGGTTTAGAAAGAAGCGAACTGATGGGAAAGACTACTGTATTTAGTTCCTAGAACCTATCGTTATCATCATCATCATTTCAGCCGTAAAACGTCCACTGCTGGACTTAGGCCTCCCCCAATTTGGGGGGCTTTGCCATAATCACCACGCTTGGCAGGCGGGTTGGCGATCGCAGTATGGTGGTAAAATGCATAGACAACGCTGCTGCCCATTCTCTAGTAAGTCCCTTAGTCGCCTTTTACGATACCCACGGGAAGAAATGAACCTATCGTAGTGTGAAGTATTTGTTGATAGAAGTCACCTACCGTAGGGTGAATGTTGCTCTTCGTAGAATCCACTTTTTTAGGGTGAACTGTCACTGTTGATAGAATTTCAGCTTGTATTTGTCCACTAGGGTTTTAGACAAAGGATTCTAGAGAATCAAGTATTAAGTTTGGTTTATCTGTTTTGCTTGAAAAATACTGTTACCAATCGTTATGGTGGTTTAAAAGAATTCCAGGAAAATAGGTGGGATTATTTCAACTTCTTTCCTTCCTTAGCCAATGAAATTCCATTATTCTTACGTTTTTTTGTAATTTTCAGGTCAGAGTCAGGTTATATGTTGAACTAAACTATGATTCGCCACCATGACACGTTTGCTCCAATTTAATTTAATCCCATTTAATGACTTTTTCACGAAATACTCCTTCACTCCAACTGGAGCTTCCCCCGTCAACTTTATAATGCTTATCAAAGAACTTTTATAAAACATTATGTATCTTTTGTTTGGCAGCAGCAGATGCTTAGAGTTTATTTTTATCAAACTGGTCTACAGATGTGCGACCAATCCCACAAAATGTTCACCTGCATCCCAAACGAATGCATGCCTTCCAAAAACGCTATAAATTCTAGCTTTACTGATATTTATTTCTAAAATTCCCATACGTTATAGGCGTAACTGTCGCGGCATCGTTCCGCGTCGTACGAAGCTCATAACAAGTTTGTAACTACGTTTTACGACAACACCCACCATGCTATCACAGTTTTCGCAATCGACTGTGCAACAAAGAAACAAATAGAGTTACTATCGTCACTGTCGACCCCTGAGGGATTAGCAGGACTGCAGAATAGGAGTGTGTATTGAGGAACAACGATAACATTATCGATATATAGAATTTGTTCTAAGTTATTTTGGGCACCTGGATATTTTATGTAAGTTTGTGTTAGTAACAACTTATTTAAAAAAAAAACAGATATTCTTTTTTTTTATCTTTTTCTATCGAAGCAGCATTGACCAAATTATTTGGATGGAAAATACCAGTGTACAAATATTTCAATTTTTTTTTCTTGTAATTAGTAATATATACAAGATTATTTTTAGTATATGCGAAACCTGAATATAGTTTGTTCAGAATGAGTAACTGAATCATTCCAATAATTTTTACACCATGTTATCTTTTGTACCAAAAATATTTAATTACGCTTCCAAGTCGCGGGGCCTTAGTGTTTTGTTTCGATTTTAAAATTTTCATGTCTTTCTCGTACTCAAACGTCCATTACACGGAGATGGTACGTACACTAGCTGTTTGTGGTGATCTGCATATGTTTTTGCGTGGACAACCAGGTAACTTATCAAGCTTATAACTGTGTGATTATTAATGATACAGTTTTGAAATTTTTTTCATAGATTCGTTACATAAAAATACTAGACCCGTGTTTCGGGTTTCGCATAAACAAAAATTAATGTTGTATATATCTTAGGACAACCAGCACACTGTTATCTGATCCCAAACTAGGCAGAGCCTGTACTATGGTAACCAGACAACTGATAAATATACTTATAATATATTTCTAAATACATACATATAATAGATAAATTACACCTAGACACAGAACAAATGATTGAGCTCATCACACAAACATTTGTCCTGAGTAGGAATCGAACCCACGACCTCAGTCTTAGCAGTCAGGGTCACTAACCACTAGACTAACAGGCCAGTCAAAATTAGAATTAAGTATACTAAAGGCACCATTTTTTTTGTCTAATTAATGATGATAATTTTATAGGAGAAGAACGGTGGTTCTTGAACTTTTATAAAAAAAAATAAACATATAATATAAGTGATTAGATGTAACATAGCCTGTTATATACCTACCTCATTTCAAAATCCTCACTGGCTAACATCTGATCAAACCCACAAGAAATATTAAACTAAGTAATAATATAATCGTTACCGGCAGCCACTTATTATTTCAATGTTCAATCATTATTTGCCCTAGTCCGCAAATACCCATGTACTAGTTGAGTAATGTCTTGGACTAAAGAATTTTTGGACATGACGTGTTGATGAAATTGGAAATGTTAATGACAAATGACCTGCTGTAATATGTCCAGTGACTTCTTATCCACTGTCTTTATTGCTATCTGTAGTTGGGACACGTATTCTAAATTAATATTATAAGCAGGAATGTCGGTTGGCCAACATAGTGGTAATTTTATATCGTGAGAGTAGACATCGTCGTCATTTAGCCGAAAGACGTCTACAGCTGGGCAATTGGTGTCCCCAAACATCGTCATTTCGATCACCTGTGCTTCTCGTATCGAGCGGTTATAGATGAGATATGCTGCTACTCAATTCAAATACTAACCAATGAATTGATGCCGCTTTTGTAACAATCACCTCTAGAACCTTTACACGACATCTTATTTTCAACTACATTAGGTTGGTGCATTTTGTATGGAGCTTATCGGACCTTGACATTATCCACGCGATAAGCGTGGTTTTCCGATTTTCGGGATTCTGACTACTCGTAACGACTGTAACAGATCTTCAAATGTCACCCGAGACCAACGGTTTTTTTTTCTTTTTTTTTTTTGGATGGGAAATCATCAAATGACTTCTCCCGCTCTGGGCGGAGCAGGAGGGCGTGTCAGACTTTTACTGACTAAAACCCATCCGTGTTCCTTCAGTCGCGCGACCCCGGCAGAGACCAACGGTTTAATTTGCTTTCCGAGGCACGCAGGGGTCTCAGTACGTAATAGAGATCGTCACCCATCTACGGACCGACTTCAGCAAGCGTTAATTTAACTTAACTTCATTATTTAGGCACGGTTGGAGTGAATTTTATAAAATACTGAGGCAATAATTTCGTCATATCCAGTATTTCTATAATCCTTGAGTAACACAATATGGTAGCTATAGTACTTGCCAACTACACTCGTGTCAAAGTTCTCGTAGAGTTGGTACCTACACTGTGCTCGGTAATTGCAACAGCCAGCAACTATGTACACTTAATATCCTATTAAATGTTGTTTTTAAGCTTTATCGTCGTATATATTGCGCCGTAAAATTGAACGTTATGCCTTGACAAGTGTCTTGCTTGTATGCTTAGGTGGAATTAAGACAGAGTTATGGCTGATGTGTTCAATGATGTATTCGTTGAAGAATAATGCAAGCATTTTGCTGGTTTATGAAGTCAAATTGCGGGGTTAATGTCTAAAACATTTACATGGGCAATGCCATTCGTTTTCACAATGCAACAACAATAACTGCATTACTTAAGTTGAGTAAGAACAAACGAGTTTTTCAAAGTGTGTGGAAGATTTGGTTGCAAAAAAAGTATAGAGGTATGAGGAATGATGTTTTTCATTATAATTTTTATGTTCGCCACCATTCAATATGGCCTTAAATTCGTACAAAAATCGCATAGGAAAAAGCAATTACAGTTTTTTTTATTTTTTAGCAATTCCCATTTTCCAGGCAACTTTTATTTATTTATTTATTCATGCTTTATTGTACACCAGAAAATACATAACAACAAGAACATTTAACACAAAAAACATACAATGGACAGCCTTATCGCTTTCTGCAATCTCTTCCAGGCTACTTTACTAACTTTTGTTTCCATAAAAACCTAACGCGTACTATTACGCACTTTTTAAAACAAACTAAAGGAAGAGCTCCTCATCGTCATCTTTCTGTCTGTCCCATTTTATTTAAGGTGCTACCCAAACGTAGGACACAGTAAAAAGTTCCGTCTTTACAGTTGGGTGTATTAGTACTTACAAACCAAAAAATAAGTATCTTGTAAATGCTCAAACACAAGACTTAATCAAAAATATTTCATAAAAATAAAATAGTATGATGATAAAACAATCATAAAACAAAATATTATATTTTTTTTTAAATTGAGTGGGGCCTATCATATTTTAAGTAATTATAATAAAAGGAATTCAGTGAAACAAGAAATACCTAGATATTATCTCCCTAACCCGTGCATTTATTTTTAAATTGAATTAAAACTGCAAAATTATTTTCATTTTGGTGGTCATTCGATTCAACTAACATTAAACGCATCGCTATATTTTTTTTTTGTTACTTCGATGCGTTTTTGTCAAATATCTAAAAAACTTCTTGCCGCCCCTTAAATTTGTTTATCTACCTCTAGCTTTCGCCAGCGGCTTCGCTTGCACATTATAAACCTTCCTATTGAATCTCTCTGTCTATTGGTCTCTCTCTCTGTCTAAGCTCACAAACACGAAATGCGACTTTGTTTCATACTATGTAAGGATATCAAAGGTTTCAAAGTAAGCAGCAGTGCATCGTATCATTACCTAGGTACACTATATTTTATTTATTACAAAGCAATTTATCCAATTATCGTTATTGTAGAGTGCTATAATCGCAAATGAATAACGGATGCAAAGCAATTCATTTATACAACAATGTAGTTAAGTCGTAATTGAACCTTAAAAACGTTTTACATAACAGTTTAAAGAGAATTAAATAATTTAAAGCCTTGTTGGACAAGGAAAAATGTCAATAATAATTAAAGGATAATATAAAATTATCAATGACTACTTAGAAGGTACATAAAAGGTGCACTGATATTTAAATCTAGCTTTTATAGTTAACTAGCTTTTGCCAGCGGCTTTGCCCGCGTAGAGGTCGGAAAATATCCCGCGGGAATGTACTACCGGGATAAAAAGTACCCTATGTCCTTTCTCAGCCTCTAAACTATCTGTGTACCAAATTTCATTTAAATCAGTTCAGTAGTTTTATCAGGAAAGCGAGACAGACAGACAGACAGAGTTACTTTTGCATTTATAATATTATATAGTGTGGATTAGTGTGGAAGTGTGGAAGTGTGGATATCTGTTCGTTCGCAGCGTTCGAGCGTCCAATCACCTGCAGCCTTGACGATCTGAACGGCCACCTACCGAGCCCAAACAGTATTTAAAGTAATAATAGTACGGGTCGATCAACCTGGATAAGCTGCGCTTGCCGCGGTCGGTCGATGGATGGGTGACCATGTTAACATACCAAGATGCGTCCGTGCCTGGTTAAATCGTTGGTCTCGGTTGTCATTTGTGGGTTTTTGACAGGTCGTCACTAGCACGAAAGTCTGACAACTGGTCTTACTAAGGGGTATCGTGTTACCCAGTAACTGGGTTGTGGAGGTCAGATAGTCGCTCCATGTAAAATACTAGTATTTAGCTGCATCCGGTTAGACTGGAAGCCAACCCCAATGTTGTTGGAAAAGGCTAAGCAGATGATGTTGATGACATTGTATACATAAATGTACAGTCAGTGCCCTGCATTACCTGACCCCTCTTACACAGAAAAAAATGAAGAAAAGGGGTCAGGTAATGCAGGGCACTGACTGTACCATCGATACGGACAGTCGAAGAAGGCAAATTATATTTAATATTAAGACTCCTTCAAGTTAACAAACCCTTTGTCCTCAAAAGAAGACGACATGACCATGTAAGCTGTACTGAAAGCACTGTCAACAACTTAGCAGTACTCAGTCACGTCAAAGGCGGTCCAGAAATTGTACTGATTGCCAATAGACCGAGGTACTGCGCCCGCGTCCTTTATTTCATAGTTACCTACTTATCAACCTCCGCAGTATAAAAGTCGCAATGTCTTGTATGTCGCACACAATAAATGCCCGTCGCGAAATCCAGTTACGGGAAGCGAGCCTCGACAATTGATAGAGAAACTGTGTGCACCGATGAAATTTAAAAAGTCATTTATTTAGAAATGCTTTTTCTCGGAACGCCCGCGGCTTGAGCGATATCAATTTTATTTTTCCGTTGTGGCTTCCACCGCGTAAGGACAGCAGTGCAGAGACCACTCCAAATGTGACCCCCGGCTTACAGCGAATATAGAAAGTTAAGGATTTTGTTTTACAAGTTAGTTGTATTTTTATATCGACAACAATGAATGTCGTGAAAACTTATCTGGACACATTCTGTGTCACATTTTTGTATTTTTTTTTGACGTTTATGGTTTTGTTCAATTCAACGTGGTATTAAGTACCTAAATATGCTGGTGCTGATAAATGACATTATCATCATTATCAGCCTATAATGTTCCCACTGTTGGGACACAGACCTCCTCTCCGTGAGAGGGAGTGGGCTGTCATCAGCCACGCGGGCCCAGTGCCGATTGGTAGATAGCACAAGCCTTTCAATTTTTGGTTCTAGGATATGTAGTTTCCTAACGATGTTTTCCTTCACCGTTTTGAGTGCAGTGATGATGAGATTACACAAGGTAAAGCACCTGTCGGTTCGAACCACGACTAACAACTCATAAAGTCACGGCCGTTACCACTGGGCTGCCACTGCATTGTAAAAACAATGATTAATTAGTTTTACATCTAATGTAGTCATTACTCATAATTACTTTAGTGTCTATATGTAACTACAGTAAAACTACTTGCACATACAACGTAATTAAAAATATTCAAATTACTCTGCGAGCAAACAAACATTTTCTCTATACAAATTAATGTAACGTTAACTTATTTTAATTAAAATCGTTGACATAACATTATTATATTATTTTATTTACGCTCTCATTTCACATGAAATAATTTAATAATTATGCTCGCAATTTATTATTTTAAATTGAAATTAAGTAGCTTGAAGTATTGATTTTAGTTTCAAATCTTTAGCCTCGCAATTCAAGGTATTTTTTTAATCCCCGACGCAAAAAAGGGGTGTTATAAGTTTGACGTGCCTGTCTGTGTGTGTGTCTGTCTGTCTGTGGCATCATAGCTCCCAAACGGATGAAGCGATTTCAATAAAAAAAACTATGTTGGAGTCAGCTTCTCATAATCATCATCATCATTTCAGCCGAAAGACGTCCACTGCTGCACATAGGCTTCCCCCAATCTGGGGGGGGGTTGCCATAATCGCCACGCTTGGCAGGCGGGTCAGCGATCGCAGTATGGTGGTAAAATGCATAGAGAACGTTGCTGCCCATTCTCTAGTAAGTCCCTTAGTCGCCTCTTACGACACCCACGGGAAGAATTGGGATGGTGCTATTCTCAACGTTCGAGTCAGCTTCTAGGCTAACCGAATGCACCTGAATACCAGTATTTCTTTCCATATAAAAATGTATGACAAAATCTTTTTATCTAAACTATTTCAACCGATAACATCGAACAACAAAATTACATTTTAAAAATAGAAGACAAGCGACCGAGCCCAGCTAATACAAAAGTCGATTTAAGGTAGCGAGCATAGACTATTTTTATTTTAATCCATTTTCTTCGTTGTCCGTGGATCACCGGACATCCGGCTGCGCGGCCAATGTAATTAAGCTTTGATCGCATAACGACACATTTTCTGGACGTTGTTCGTCCACAGTTATGAAATACCGACGATGTCTTTCTTTTTCAGAGTAATATTTTATAACATTTATTGAGACACAATGCTGGACAGTTTTATTTTTGGAGTACGGTTGTGTTTATTTTTAGATTCGAGAAAAGGTGTCTTTTCTACAATATATTAGTGATCGTCAAGTGGATGTAATGCGACCATAATTCATTTCAATTTTAAGTTTGACATCATATTTATTTTAACAGTTATCAGAACATAATTATTTGACATATTGTTTTACATTCACTAAGACTCAACGTTAAAGACAAATAATGTTAATCTCTTCTTAATTTGACCACCATCTTTAACCATAAGCAAAAGAGTTTTTAATATACATGTGTGTGTTAAATGCATAGTAGTGTGTCCAATGGTTTTTTATTATTATAATTTGTGTTTGATAAGCATTATTTTATGATAAAATTAGCTTTCTGCACTCTTTAGGCAAATTTCTTACTTCGTCCGCGTAATTACCGTAAAAAGGGGTACAAAGTTTTGCTTCACGTATTATTATAAAGATATCGTCAAGATCCGCTTGTTTTTGCCCTGACTATAAAAGGGAAACTTCATCTCCTGGTGTAAGAAATTTAGAGTTACATTCAGTAATTGAGTTATTATAGCTATTAGAGGCATTTTTCTTCACCTTAGTCTAGGACAGACATCTCTATCTATTGCCCATAGCTATTGATGTAGCGTTTAAAGGTCTCCCACAAGGTGGACTGGTGACTTGGTGAAGTTCGTAGGTATCGACTGGATGCGAGAAGCACGGAACCGGTCCAGGTGGTGTTGCTTGGCAGAGGACTATGACCAATCTTTTGGCTGAAATGATAATGATGATTGCAGTCGACGTTGGTTGCGTATATTTTGAATTTCATCATTTTTAATACAAATCGCTCATTGAATACAAAAGGGCCACAAATCAAAAACATAAATTGTGTAGGATGGCCTAAACAAAATTCAGAACACGATTTTTTTACATATTTTATGTTTTTTTTATGATCACACTAGCTTTTTTTGAACACGTTATGTGATCATAAAAAAAAAAAAACATAAAATATTTAAAATAATTATTTAAGGTAATTTATGTTTTTTGATTTGTGGCCCTTTTGTATTCAATGAGCGAAATATTTAGTAGAACAGTAGCCTAAGTTTTCTTCTCCAGATCTCATGATACATATCGGTTCAGTGGTATAGACGTGAAAAGGTAACACACAGACAGACAGAGTTACTTTCATATTTATAATATTAGTATGGATCGAAACAACCAAACCTTTATAAAAGTCTTCCTAATTAGCATTCCAACTAAAAAAAAATACTTGAAGAACAAGATCTTAACCTAACAAGTAAGTAACTACTTCAGAAGCTAGTAACGTAGGTCGTCTATTACAAATACTAAGAGGCACTAAGGATCTCGTGGAGCAGTAACGTGTACGATTCTAAAATTCCTCGAAATAGTCTGCTGGCTAAATAACGTATGGCCTTAAATCGACTCGAACTAGCGTGGAATGATAAGAAGTCTTAACAGTTAGTTACTAGGTTTTATTTATTTGGAAGCCTAGACTGGCATACCTTGGCATGTCCTATTTATCAATGGTAGGCTTTTTTATCACTACATATTTTGTAGGTAGTCATTTTTACCGCTGCACTATGGAAAATGGTAGAACAAGCGCATATCAAAAATGCTTTTTACGAATATCATAATTTGGCTAATATGGCTATTCTTTTAGGTTTTCTAATAGTCAAATTATAATATTCATTACGATTTTTTTTCTTAATACGCGAAATTTTTTTTTTTTTCTTAGATAGAAATACATAGAAAACAGAAGTGCCAAACTCAAGTCTTTGCGTATACATGTTTCAATACCATATTGTGAAAAAAATACTTGGTACAGATATGCAGTATTATACATTTTTAGAAAGGTTATTTTATGCTTTTTGCGATACAGCTTAATGATTTTAAAAGTAAAGAAAAATATTTCAGTAATTACTTAAAAAGTGACATACCTTTTTTTTCACTTGTATGTTTTTTCGTCGAAGGTTTTCAGTATTACCCACGTTTGCCCAAGCGCTACTTTTTGCGTCGACTAGTAGTCTAACTATTCATAAATGAATGCAAAAAAAATCAGCTGCGGATATTTGCGGTTTTAGAAGATATGAGAAAAAAGCTGATAAAAGTCAGAACCCAAAAATTAGTATCTTTTGCGGTTTACCACTGACACCATTCACATGAACAATATAGAACTTTTTGGATATTTTCTTCATTATTTCGTGATAACAAAGGGACCTTATCAAATTTGCACTCGGTTTGCGTGGGAAATTACAAGATAATAATGATGTAGGTACCAATTCGATATTGTAAAATGAGTATTTAAAGGGAAGCAAAAACTATTCGAACCATCTACATCAGTGTAACTTCAAGTGAAGCAAATCTCATCTACGCCTATTATTTCTGCAGATTGTGAAGTGTTAAAATGTCTTCCTTCAGCTGTACCAAACGAGACTTCATAATCCCCTATATAGAGGGCGGCAAGACCATGGAATCATTATCCAAAGTTTTAGTGGAAAAGCTGAATGTTTCTGAAAACAACTTGTGTTTTATAATTAGTGACATACAGAGGCACATTCTTCCTATTTTCAACAAACGCTGGGCCCTGGCATCTCGGAAAAAAGAAACATTTTTACAGAAGTATTGTACTTGGTTGGACTCAAGGTATTCGTTAAATTTACCGGATTCTGAACAATATTCTACGCCATCAACATCTGGCCAACGAGGACGAGCATGCGTGGCTTATGGAGACTCCTCAGAATCTACCAAGAAGAGGAAAAACACTCTTCTACTCCAAGACTATGGCTTCGAGCATATAAAAAACGCCTATCTGCAGGGACTACGGGCTTTACGTGAGTACACAGAAGCTCATCTTGTCGAAGAATTAAGAACCGCTGACACTCAAAAGAAATTAGATATCTCAAGTAAGTGGAACGACTCAGACCAGATGAAGATTCTTTCCGATACGGAAGCATTGAGTGCTTTTATAGATTTAGATCTAACAAAAGCACAATATAAGTACCTGAAAAACTTAACCAACGAACGAAAGTGTTGTATATTCCCGCCTTACTACAAAATACAAGAAATAAAAAGATCCTGTTATCCACCATCTTCTACAGTCGAAATCACGAATACTTATGCTAAAGTGATTAATATACAAGATTTATTGGATCATACTGCTGCTAGAATTTTAAAAATCGATTCTGTTTTCCAAAAACAACATAGAACATTGATCCTTTATTCTAAATGGGGATGTGATGGTTCATCTGGTCAAAGCCAATACAAGCAAATACTTGCAGAAGAGTCAGAAACAATTTGAGATGCCAATTTGTTCATCACTTCATTAGTCCCCATCAGATTAGTTGATGTGCAATCGGGATCCGTTGTTTGGCAAAATCCGGTACCTTCATCTGTCCGTTTTTGCAGACCCATTTCTATTGAGTTTTGTAAGGAAACTCCAGAAAAAACCAAGGCAGTTGTTGATGATATTAAAAAACAAATTAGGGCTGCACAAGCATCACTTATAAACAAAGATGGTGTTGTAGTAAATGTGAAGCATGAACTATTTCTAACGATGATCGATGGAAAGGTGGCTCAGGTCCTTACAGATACTCCATCTGGTTCCACATGCACGATATGTGGGGCTACTCCACGGCTAATGAATGACCTATCGAAAGTAACTGCCAGACCCGAAAACGAAAACGCCTACCAATACGGATTGTCCACCTTACACGCCTGGATTCGCTGCATGGAAATGATATTGCATATTTCCTATAATCTTTCGTTTAAGACTTGGTCTGCTTCAACTGAGGAAAATAAGAGATTAAAAAAAGAAAAGAAAGAAGTTGTTCAAAAACGTTTCAGGGAGGAGTTGGGATTAATCGTCGACAAACCTCGGCAAGTTAGCGGGAATACGAACGATGGCAATACCGCACGAAGATTCTTCTATAATAGCACTTGCTCATCGGAAATAACAGGTGTAGATGAGGCATTGATTAAACGCCTATACATTATCTTGCAAGTTCTTTCTTCTGGAATGATGATCGACCCTGAAAAATTTGGGGAATATGCAATAGAAACTGCAAGAATCTATGTAAGTAATTACGATTGGTATTATATGCCATCCTCCGTTCATAAAATACTCATACACGGGCAAAACGTTATCAAACATTTTGCGGTGCTTCCTATTGGACAGCTATCGGAAGACGCACAAGAGTCTCGCAACAAAGACTACAGAAACATACGACTTCATCATGCCAGAAAATGTTCCCGATCTGCTACAAATGAAGATGTCTTTAAAACGCTTTTATACACGTCAGATCCATATATAACAAGTTTGAGAAAACCGTACGTAAGAAATGTGAAAGAACTTGAAGAAGAGGCACTAAGTCTTTTAAACGTGGCACCTGAAAGTGAACCCACATTTACTGACCCTGATCCTGAAGTGGTATAAGTTAAAAATAATATTTATATTTAGTTATTACTTATATTTGTACCTAGCTACATCATTTCCTGAAGCCAGAGTATAGGATGTACCTATTAGTAATATGATTTTAATTTAGTTTTTTTTTTTTCATATATATATATTTTGTTTACTTTGCTTGTTGTAATTAACCATGGTTTAATCTTTTTAGTCATTATAAACTTGTATTCCACTTGAAATAAATTTTTAACTATTTTTTTCGTGATTTTTTCCCATTTTTTTCATTCTATGCAAAAAAACATACATAGATATACAAGAAAACCCTATAAACTACACATCGTTCGAATCTCCGAACCTTGCTGCATATTTGTGCCAAATTTCATCACGATACAACAAAAATTCATGAAGTTACAGATTTTTGATCCGATACCGACCTATATTTTCCATAGTGCGCTGGTCTGGTGTGAGCGTTTTTGTCTGCGGAATGGCATGTCGTTTCTAAATAATTACAAACAATCCTACTATAATATTACAATTGCGAAAGTTTGTATGTATGGATGTGTGGATGTTTGTTACTCTTTCACGTAAAAACTACTGAACGGATTTGGGTGAAATTTGGAACACAGTTAGTTTATAACCTGGATTAACACATAGGCTTTTTAACCCGTTAGTACGTTCCCGCGGGATATTTTCCGCCGACATCCACGCGGGCGAAGCCGCTGGCAAAAGCTAGTGTTACATATTCGTCAAAATCTGCCTTTTCACAACTATGTTGGGGTCAGCTGCTAACCAACCAAGCTATATGTATCGAACCAGTTACAGCTAAATACCATTATTTCACATGCTTCGACCGCCTATCTGACGTCTAAAACCTAGTCACTGGATGACACGATGCTCCTTGGTAATACTGGTTGTCAAACTTTAATGTTGACAGAATGAAGAAAGAGGAAATTGTTTTATTGAGAACTAGCGACCCGCCCCGGCTTCGCACGGGTGGACATTTATTTTTTAAGCTCTCTGAAAAAAAAGTTTTGTTTTGTATGTATGTTGTGCGACACCATCATTCATTTTAATACCAATTACAATTTTAAATTCGTAATATCTTTTGAATGGATTGTCCGATTGCAATAAAATAAAAAGTAATTTATAGCTATTGAAACAATCTTGCTCAATAAATAGTTTATTTGGATAAGGATTAGTATTTGACGATAATATGATCAATAAACATAGGCTAATAATTTTAATTACTTTTATTCTATGGAAAAGTGGTTATAATGGCTAAAATATAAATGTTTGGTTTATACTATCCCGGACTTTTTTGTAGGCATTATTGAGTTCTACAACTTTTCTATAGAAGTCAACCATACATCTCTAACCATTTAGGCAGCGTTCGCGAGAATCGTTAACGTACGGCAGTTTTTTCGACGCCTTACTCCACAATTTTCACTACCACGAAAAATTCTATCTATTTTCCGGGATAAAATATAGCCTATACGGATTCAGAAGAATCCTTCTAAGTAATGGTAAAAGAAATTTTGAAATCGGTCCAGTAGTTTTTGAGCCTATTCAATACAAACATACAAAAATACAAAGGTTTCCTCTCTATAATATTAGTATAGACTAGTGACCTGCCCCTATTGATGGATGCAATCTACTAATGTGACGACATGCCCAAACACTGAGATTTCTGTGCTCTGCCCATGTGAAACAGGACGTATTTTGCATAAAAATATACAAAATATTGCCGCTATAAATTCTCTAAATGCTGATACAACCGCATCAAAATCATTTGTGTAAATAGTTAAAACACACTTAGCGCCGATTTTGTTTTTTTTTACTATATAGTAGCAGTCGTTGCAGATATTAGGCCACCTCCAGGCGTAATATCGATCTACATGTACACTTATTATAAAAAGGTAAAGTTTTGAATTCAAAAATATTTTTTTATGTGATAGCCTAGTTCTTTAAGAAGGTAGCCTATTTAACATCATGCTATAGCTCTAACGAGCCGAGCAAAATGAAAATAAGTCGGATAGAACGCTACTGTACACGAAGTAATACGACGTGACGGGTCGGTGGCCAAATTTTCAAGCGGTCAAAGTCGCGGGTAGAAGCTGTATTCTTTAACATGGAGGACTCCTAGTTCCAACAAAGATTTCCTATCCCTAGAATACAGATCTATAGAAATATTACATAGTATAAAACAAGGACGGTTCCCGCGTCTGTACCTACGCTTCATCATCATCATTTCAGCCGTAAGACGTCCACTGCTGGACTTAGGCCTCCCCCAATTTGGGGGGCTTTGCCATAATCGCCACGCTTGGCAGGTGGGTTGGCGATCGCAGTATGGTGGTAAAATGCATAGAGAACGCTGCTGCCCATTCTCTAGTAAGTCCCTTAGTCGCCTTTTATGACACCCACGGGAAGAAATGGGGTGGTGTTATTCTTTACGTCCGGCTCCACACGGTACCTACGCTTAGATCTTTTAAACTACGCAACAGATATTAATACGGTTTTCATCAATAGACGGAAGGTTTATGTGTATAATACGCGGGCAAGGTCCCTGGCAAAAGCTAGTAATATAATAAATAACAAAAAATAAAACAGAAACATCACAACTGAAATATAAATATCAGAACATTGTAAATCTCGGTGTTAATTATATGAATAAGTGAAATGTAAATATTATATGGATAAAAAACGAAACAGCTTTTTAAAATTATTTTAGTTACACAAAATTGAGGTTATGTTATGATGTCGGAATTTAAAAATCACGCTAAGAATTTAAATATTTTAGAGGCCAAAGTCCGTAATTCAAAGTAATGCGGATTTTACTACTGCATAGTCCGTTTTTGCTCTCTGAACTGCGGGTTCAATTTAGTAATGGCTACTAATAAATTGTTAGTTTCTATACTAGCTGTTTCTAAATAATGATATATGTGCTATGCAGTAAATACTAGTATCGGCACTATTATTTAAATTGAATTACTAACCCAACCATCCGTATCGGTCACTAATACTTAGGTACATCCTAATTTCCTAACAATATCTATATCTATATCTATATACTATTATTACTATTATATACTATATAATATTATAAAGCTGAAGAGTTTGTTTGTTTGTTTGATTGAACGCTCTAATCTCAGGAACTACTGGTCCGAATTGAAAAATTCTTTTTGTGTTCGGTAGCCTATTTATCGAGGGAGGCTATAGGCTATATAACATCACGCTACAACTAAGAGGAGCGGAGCAGTAATGAAAAATGTTGCAAAAACGGGGTAAATTTATTCCTTTTGAGAGTTTCCGTTGCGTGCGCTGCGTAAACGGTTAAAGTAACGCAAAAATTATGTATGACGGAATTGTTTCTTTTAAAAAGTTCTAAAAAAAAGTCCGCGAGAGCATATGTCTATCTTTTAAGGTTGACTCACTATAACTCAAAAAGAGCGAGCAACGAAAAGTGGACGAAAACTAGCAGGCAAATCGATGCGACGGGAAGGGTCAGGGGAGCAAAAATTTGACGCGGACGAAGTCGCGGGCAGAAGCTAGTGATTTTATATAAAAGATTAAGTATACCTAATGATTATAAATAATTAACACCATAAAAAAGGGTTTGCAAAAATTTCTTTCATAGTCGAAATATAATATAATAGAGAATATCAGATTTCAGTGTTATTATCATCTGCCTAGCCTTTTCCTAACTATTTTGGGGTCGGCTTCCAGTCTAACCGGATGTAGCTGGGTACGAGTATTTTACATGGAGCGACCGCCTATCTGACCTCCACAACCCAGTTTCTGGGTAATACGATACCCCTTGGTAAGACTGGTTGTCAGATTTTCGGGCTTCTGACGACCCGTAACGACTGTCTAAGATCTACGAAAGACATCCGGCACCAACGGCTTAACGGGCTTTCCGAGGCACTGAAGGGTCTTGGTATTTAAAGATGGTCACACATCCACGGACCAACTACGGCAAGCGAGGCTTAACCTGAACGATCAACCCGTGCGGCTTTTATTACTTAGCCACCAGCCCTTTTTTTCTGTGGTAATGAAATCTATACTAATATTATAAAGCTGAAGAGTTCTCATCTCAGGAACTACCGGTCCGAATTGAAAAAATATTTTTGTGTTGAGTAGCCTATTTATCGAGGAAGGTTATAGGCTATATAACATCACGCTACAATTAAGAGGAGCAGAGCAGTAATGAAAAATGTTGCAAAAACGGGGAAAATCGCACGGGTAGGCGATTCGACGCGACAGGAAGGGTCAGGGGAACAAAAAATTTAACGCGGACAAATTCGCGGGCAGAAGCTAGTTAAATATACAAAGTAAAGCGCGAGTCAGGCAAGACTCACGAATACTTCACTAAAGTAAAAAGAGAATACCACTGGGCCACCACTGCTCTTTTATGTGTTTTCCTAATACAATGATATTTAACTTACATCTATATATATAAAAGAAAGTTGTGTTAGTTACACTATTTATAACTCAAGAACGGCTGAACCGATTTGGCTGAGAATTGGAGGGGAGGTAGCTTAAAACCAGGAGACGGACATAGGATACTTTTTTTATCCCGTTCGACCGCGTTTCAGTGTGACATGACATAAAACGTCAAAGAGAATACAAGTCACTATACTGCCTTGCAGTTTGGCATATTTTGTAAAAACAACCATTACTTTGTGAATAAACACTTTTATTTTATTTTTTTCATATAACGTGGTGTGACAAAAACATTGCCTTGGAAGTACCAAGTGGTCATAACTTGGTATGAGCTTATCAAACAGCAGTGTCAGCCAGAAAATGTTTTATGCCTTTGAAGTACCAGGTTATCATAACTTGGCAAGAGCTTACCGAACAAAGGAGTGTCAGCTAGAAAACGTTTTATGCCTTCGAAATACCAGGTTCTCATAACTGGGTAGGAGTTAACCAAACATATGAGTGTCAGCTAGAAAACGCTTACCAGATAGCCACCGCGTACCAGGTTGTCAAACTTGGTAGGTTTATTACAACACTAGCTTTTGCCCGCGACGCCGTTCGCGTAAATGTCGGTTATCGTGGACGCAGACGAAGTCGCGGAATAAAAAGTAGCCTATGTCACTCTCCATCCCTTCAAATATCTTCACTTAAAAAATCACGTCAATTCGTCGCTCCGTTTTGCCGTGAAACGCGGACAAACAGACATACACACTTTCCCATTTATAATATTAGTATGGATTTATTGACTCTGAGGCGATACGAAGTTCGCTGGGTCAGCTAGTATTATATAGAAAACTCGATGTTCCATCAAGTCGTGCTAAACAAGGATGAAGCACTATTTACAAGTTCAAACTAAAGTAAGTAGTCAAATAATCTTGAATAGGTGATCTATCCTTTCGAGCAGCTCATTTGTATTCGACTACTTCCATTTAGGTCTCTGTTCCTACTTGTGCTCCGATGTAAGATCAAGTCAAGGTGAACTTGTTTACTTCGTCTCCAATCTAACTGTCGGTTTTGACTTTTAAAACTATGGTAATGTCACCAAGACGTCCATCAAACGGACCAAGTGCTGATTTCGCTCCCTTTAAATAATCTCTCATGTATTTTATTCTAGTTATTCTGTGATCTTGTTGCTGAGATTTGTCTCTCTGTTGTTATTTGAGATTTAAAATCTACTGTGTCAAGTTTGGGTAGATATGGAATTGGATTTCAAATTGAGGTTGGCTTGGAGTTGATTTTGGGTACGTTTGATTAAAAAGTTAGATATAAAACACTTAGGCAAAACCTTTTTGCAAACGATCTCAGAATTAATCTGCCTACGTTTTCAGAAAAAAGAAAATCTTATATTTCGAAATTTTCTCGAAACGAAACTAAATTTGTTTATAAACGGAACACTACAAGCGGTAAAACCTCATAGCGCTGTATATTAAAAGATTACGCAGACTCTCAATAGAATGAAAATATTTTCATGCCGAAACCCGGCGCCACCTTGTTTACGGAGATAACCTCATCTACAATACGGTATCATTTTCAAGAAACAATTTCCTTTGAGTCAAGCTCAAACAAAAATTAATTTATATCGTTCCCGCTCAAAATGAAATCATCACGAGCCCTAAAACCGTTGAGAGGCTCAACGACTATGACATATTACCGAAATTTACGTAATACTAACACCATTCGGGCCCAAGGCGTCTATTACGAGATATGAAAAGTAAAACGTTTATAATACGGGCAGGAATGAAGTATGGGCGGTGGAGTTAGAAAAAGAAAAGATAAGAAAATAATGCGCCCTCATATATCATCACAATCGCCAGAATTCTCGAGTTGGTCCGGGAATGGCCGGCCAACCCTCCTCACGCGGGAGGATCTCCCGAAATATTTAACTAAGCAAATCGCGTTGCTATAGTGCCTAACCTCTTGTTATAATACCCTATTTTAATACGGCATTAATAAAGGTATTAGGGATTTATCAAGGCGAGCACCCGGGATAAAATTGCTTTATCTAGGTATCAGATTAGTAATTTTAATTGTTTATCTTTAACGCAAGCAAAATATTTTGTTTGTAATTGTCCTATTTACTAAATTAAGCCACAAAATTCCTTATCTTCATCATCACCATCTGCTTAGCTTTTCCTCCTTAACTATGATGGGTTCAGCTTTCAATCTAACCGGAGCTGCGTACCAGTATTTTACAATAAGTGACTGTCTGTCTAACCTCCACAATCAAGTAACGGGGTAATACGATACGACTAGTTATCAGACTTTAGAGCTTCTGACGACCTGTATCGACTGTCAACGCTCTGCATCGTTACTGCCGATAATAGATGATAATTATTATGTATAACGTCCGCAAATTTCTAACAAAATCATTAGCACATGGTGTAAACCGACGCATTTGTGTAATCGGTTCAAAAAGCCATCATCGACAACCTAAATTAACTCGGCACCGAATCTTGGCGTCAGAAACACGAGTTGGTTAACGAGTTCTACCAAATGTTTGCACCATTTCATTTGCGTGCGCATACAACAAACTATACAAATTATTTCTGAGAAGTATTCCGTCACGCATACTTGGGATTTGTTCGACCCGAAACCCGGTGACTTCGGGCATCATTCATTCAGGAATTGACTGGACAACCCAATTCTAGTTAATGGCGAAAGGGTTGTCAATTATATTTCGAGTACGGTGCGTACGAAAAGCCGCAAATAACGGTTCTAGAATACGAGTTCGAAACTCTAATGCGTTATTGCTTTACTTCTAAAGTCGTCTTTAGACATGAAATATGTACGTTTCACAACACAAGAAACTTAAATATGCTTAAATGCTTGTTATAAATTACAACAAGAGCACCACTAATACTTTTGTAACAATATATTTCTACACGACTAAACTTAAATGTCGGCCAACCTATCCAGGTTATAATGTATTTAGAAAATGGTGCTCATAACAAGCACTAACAAATTACCTGACCTTCAGATGCTAAAACCGGTTGTGAAAACCCTGTCATTTTCGCAGCAAAGCCACGATGAGTGGCGGAAAATTATTAAGAAATAATACGTGCCTAAAGAGGCCACTAAGTGAAATTACATAGGCTGATGACAGCGCGATTTCAGAATGGGGGTAGATAAATAACGCAATTAGTAAGGTGATTGATAGTTCCACCAGGAACCGAACTCGGGATAGTTATCTAATACCTTTTTTGTTATAGATAGGTGCGATCCCTTTTCGGTATATTGCCGTGGGGTGTTTACATCGTCATCGTGATTTCACTGTATGTTGGAGAAATATTAGCGGTTTTATATGGGCATTCTAAAAGCATTAGGACACTGCTGATGTGTTTAGTGAGACGAGCTTACTGAAATAGATAGCTTTATTATTTTAATGGCTGGCTTTTACCAGCGAAATTATCCTGAGGGAAGGTACTATCGGAATAAAAATACCCTTTTTATTAATCCAGGTTATAGACTATCTTTGTGCCACATTTCATTCAAATCCGTTCAGTAGTTTTGCGTGAAAGAGTAACAAACATCCATACATTCTCACAAACTTTCACATTTATAATACCTATTAGTATGATACTTTTGTATCTGCAGCTATAGATCTGAATATATATAGATAGATAGATTGGCAACGCACTCACTGCTGTAAAATTGTGTGGTTGTAACATTATAGCTTGTCAAATAATATTATAATGGTACCACCAATCCGCTTGCCAAATGTGGTTATTACGCGTATACCTAATTACATTTATAAATAAGTTTATATCTGATATCATCCATTGCCCCTTCGGTTGAAACAGTCATATTCCTAAATTGATAAAATTTAAAATAAAAATTGATAATTATTAAAACAAAAATTGATAAAATTAAAGTAAAAATTGAATAAAAACGCAACTGTAGAGTCAATGTAACGCAGTGCAGTGTCGTGAGACTCCCATTCATTGCGGTCAATTTGGCGTAATGTAATCAATTGCTGAACCAATAAAATAAATCAGAGGAGACAGTTTTAATTGATACCGCTCACTATTAACTGTAAACCATAAATATACTAGTTGAAACTAAAAATCTGCTAAATGCAGGTATCTAATAAAAAAACATTCTCATTTGTTTTTGGAACACTTGTGTAGATTTCGGTTTCTAGATCAACTTTCGAAAAACCAGTACTTTTTCAGTGTATATATTGGTAGATTCTATTAGTTAAGCACATCTGGTACATATTTTATTTACACAACGTAATATCTAAAACAACATACTACACTAGCAACTAGATTATTAAGTATCTGGTACTTGTTGACAGGCTTACACTATCACCTACACTGTCCTCTCAAATCTATTAGCACTGTAATTTGAAAACAATGAAAAAGCCATTTATTTTAAAATCAGTAGGTAACCGAGGACTTTCTTGCCGGCGTTTTTCCATATGAAAAGACCAATATCAGACGTCAAATGTGACGTCAGACCCATGTAGGTAAGTGAAATAAAATATTTTATTTTTGTACATCAAGCCCAAATAAATTGTTTTTAAACACAAAAGGTAACAGGACTCTTCTAAAAATCACACCATTAATTCGCAATGTGGCCCTAATTGATTCAGTTCCAAATGAGTAAATAGATAATACATTAATTATTACATTGTATAGACCACAAATTGAAACGTGACCGCCATGAATAGTTCAGTGATATGTCATTTGTACTGAATAAAATTGATATTACTGATAGAACATTTCGCGTCACCTTTATTTATTTTGGCAAATTAAAGTATCAACTATTTATTGTGTAAACGGTTGTGGGTAAATAAAATTGCGCGTCAATGTTAATTCATTTGCATTTTTAATACCTATGCTGTGTAGTTTTAAAATGTAACCGGATGGCATTAAAATAGAATTCACATTAAAACCTTACCATGGTAACCACATGTTTGTTTTTTGTTGTTGCATAGGTAAATAGAATAATCAGTTGGTGTGCCTTTGTAAAACATCAAATAAGTACCTACGCAGACAAACTACCGAGCAAAGTTTACTAACAATCAGAGCACTGCACTGACACAATAAAATAGCACTACCCTTTGAGTCCAGCAATGATTGAGTGAGGCTCGCGGCCTGTTTATTTACATATCGACTCAATTAACGAATACACCGGAGCTCATTACCCATTCAAATCGCAATCGCAGCTTTCCCACGTTAGCCGATTTTCCAGCGAAAACTCAATGAAAACTTCATAACAGTGTTGACTTTACGCTCGGAACCGGATCGCGTAATGGCCTTTGTCGTGCACAAAAAGCGACTGATCCGGCCCAGATCCGCTTTGTATAGCCCGCTTGCTTTAGTCAGTTGACAACATAATTATCGACTGTTGTGCAGCGTCGAAATGGGCCGGTCAACGCACCGACGACGTCGAAATAGACGATGCTATGCCGTTGTTGCGACCGCGCTCTAAGCCTTTAAGGGCTTCCTTGTTTTTTACAAGAAATCCTATGCTTAAAGCAATAGAGTCCAAATTGTATTGTTGTAAATTCAGCCAGGAGGTAAAAGATAAGTATTGCGGGTAGTTGACGTTCAGTCTAATTTTATTAGGTCTCTTAGGTGCATACCCGTCTGTCTACTTATAGTACACTTACATTGGAAGCAGTAAACCTAATCGATTGTCTATTAATGAACCATTGGGAGAATGGATGGTGCAACTATCCGTCTTCGATGTTTCATTACGTCTGTTTAAATCTATGTCTATTTTGTAGGGGAATGTTGTTTTAATAATATAATAAAGTTAATCTAAAAGTGATATCAAGTCGTGAAACACAAGGGAAGCAACAACTTTATGCGGCGAACATCTCAGTAACTAATAAAAAAGTCGTTTTCAGAACCTCGGGCTAGAGATGCACTTTAATGTGGCTCGAGGCATAGCTGCAGAATGTGACTAAATGAGTTCAACTTCGTACCCTAGATGGCGTTGTACACAATCTTTCATTCCAAGGGGAGGTTGGAGTCAGCGTTTAAAGTGAGGCACCAACAGAGGTCGTTTCATTATTTATTTAGTTTAAATTACTGCTATTTCTAATTATACTGATTTTATGCCTTTCCTATTTAAACCTTAGTTAATATATAAGAACTAAAATGTTAACGTATGCCTAAATATAGAGAATCTAGTAAAACTTGGTAACTACAATGGTTTAGTTGTTACAAGCGCTACTGCCGAGCCTGAGGTCCCTGGTTCGATATCCGGGTCGGGGAAAGTTTTATTTGGGTTTCGTATATGGGATTTCTAAGTAGCAATCTGGAGTCTAGATTTGTACCCGGTTGATGGTAATTAGCTCGCCCCTTATTACGTTGAACTTAACCATAACTGGCAAAATGTGGATGTACTATAGGCACACTTCTGCCTAACCCTTCGGGGAAAACAAGCATGATGTTATGTAATGATAGTAAAACTTAACAAGTTACAACTGGCCAGCTTGAACACATTAAGTGAGTAAATAAAACACACACACACTAATATAATTATGTTTGAAAAGGTTATACACGGCCCGCTGAAAATTCTATTGCTCACATTTTAATCCTTTCCGGCTTGGTTAGTCCCAAAGAGCATACCTTTTTGAAAACCACACCTAATAACCCAGTACATTTATATTTCACATGAAAGTTGAGAAATTAGAAAGAGCAAGCTTTAATCGGGGGCTAACCCTTTAAATATGTTAGCACGTCTTGGAATAACCCAAAACAATTAAGACAGAGGTAATAATTTAACTAACATGACATGTGCGCTCTCGATAAATTCACGGGGCATGTTAAGAAAATATACTCTGAGAAAATTGATAATTTAAAGTCTGAAACAGTTTACAAATGAAAAAGTGTTTGATTGTTTAATAATACCCATAAAATAAAAATAACTGAATGAACATCCGAATAAAAATTTGGGAGTAATAATTCAAACTAAATGTTAATGATGACATTTGTATCCCGTAAGTCAGAGGCAGGTTAAGAAAATAACATTAGTTAAGATAGGTAGGTGTTATGTATTATGAATGATCTTGAATATATTTTAAAACCTACATATTTTAGTACCATTGTCAATTAGATATTTAGAACGTGTGAACATAACGACTTTCTCTTTCCAGCTAAAGCACTAGGAAGTGGTGATGGGCTGGCGTTTTGGGAGACTGTCTTATGTATTTTTGACGTTCTAAAAGTGCTGACTCCCAGCCTAGTTTGAATAAATGACTTTTGATTTTGTGAGTACATATGAGAAGTGAATTAAAAAGGTGTCCTTATCCTGTGTGTATCTATTTTTATGTTCTATCTATAAGCAGCTTTTGCCAGCGGCTTCGCCCGCTTATTATACGTATAAGCCTTCGTCTTGAATCACTCTATCTACTAAAAAAAAACCGCATCAAAATCGCGCAGTTTTAAAGATCTAAGCATACATAAGGATGCGACTTTGTTTTTACTACATATAGTGATATTTAAAAAAAAAATGCTGTTCGTTGGTAAGCGCCTCACTTAAGAACAATTGTATCGAATTGGCATTTTTTTTTCTTTTTTTATATACATAATATTCGGAATTAGGTTTTAGTTTTAGGTAAATGTATTTTAGAAATTAAAAAATGGAAATTGGATAAAATAATCCGGAAAAATGTCTACAGGAAAAACTATACCTTGCTTTTCAGTAGGATATTTTATATATTTGTTGTTGAATGGACAGGGCAGCATCTTTCGGGTCAAATAGTCAAAAATAATAATGACTATTAAACTTGATACCTTGTAGAAATAACAAAGCATATTTTTAGATCATGGTAGAACATAAATTATTTGAAAGACTCATAAAATTAAAATGTCTACACATTTTCATATGAGGAGGAAAGTCAAGATGTTATAAAGTTTAACTCAAATATTATTAATGACATATAGTTACGTTTCAGAGATAGGTTAAAGAAATGTCTACGAAAAATCTTAAATAAAACGACAGAAAATGTGGTTTCGCTGGTCGCATTTGACAAATCTTTGAGTTAGTGTAGTGTTAAAAGTATAAAAATAACAATGACAATGACACACATAATAATATATGAACAATGTGTTTATAATATTATTTCAGACTAAGAAAGTGGAACAGACTTGTGTTAATCAATACTATTCTAAGTTTTATAATAATTATCATGGTAAGTTAGATTTAATTGCTTATTTTTCTAATCTTGGGTTGAAAGAAAGGGGTTATTTTTAATAAAAGAATTTTTTAAAAAATGATATTTTTTACAGCTGATCATGAGGTCCTGAGTTTTATTCTTGGGACGGGCAATTTTTTTTATATATTATTGGGTAGTTCCATCTAGAAATTTCTCGTAGCAGCCTGGAGTCTGGATTTTAGCCCGGTTGATGGCAATAGGCTCACCCTGTATGACATGGGCCTCAAACATAACTGGTGAAATGTGGGTACTATAACTGCACTTCTACTTAACCTTTCGACGAATAAAGGCTTGATGTCATGTGTGATATTTTGTTTTTCATTTCCTTTATAAATCATATAATTTTTCATTCTATTCGAACTCTTCTCCAAAAACAACAAAAGAGAATTAAGAACCAATATTATTTTTATTGAGGATGACACGTGCGTCCCATATGTTAGAGGCAGATTATTTTTTATTAGAATTGGGACACAAATAGATGCCGGTTACTTTGTTTCTTTCTGGAAAAAAGGTATGTCACTCATCAACTAGGGACAGATACTCTACGTCGCTTCTGTCTTGATGACTGTACCGGGTACGGTCTGCAAAGAAGGAATAGATAGGATAGAATATCGAATTTCTGATCGAATTAGACGGCGGCATGATGTTCTAGGATTATTTAGAATATATAGTACTGGTTTTTCCATCACCAGAAATCTTTAAATATAATTAACAGAATGGAGAATTCTATCTAAGTTTTGCAAGTTTTTCAGACGGTCAAACTTCAATATTATTGAATAAGTCTTTGGAAAAATCACCTCTTTGTAACTGAAACGGAATATTAGTAGAATTTCCGTTTTTGAAATAAATAATCAAATTTATTTTGTGGTCACAAGGATTCTTGTTTATTACCCATCAAGAGTATTGGCAAATTAAACAAACAAACAGAATCCTCGGAATTAAAACTCAAACCGGATAAACATGAACAATGTTTTTGAATACATAATAACCTACCCATATTTCGATGGAATGAGGAAAGAAAGTATAGAACGCCACGTGCCAAACAACTAGGTTCTTTTACTCAGCTTTCGATTTCGATTAAAATAAAACAAATATATGAAATCTAGCTTCATATTAAGTCCTAGTTTATTAATTACTAGATAATGCCCGGGGGCTTTGTCCACGTTAGTCACAAAAAATATCCCATGGGATAGTACGACCGAGATAAACATAAGTATCTTATGTTAATACAGGTTATAAACTATTTTTGTACCAATTTTCATCAAAATACGTTGAGCCGTTTTGGCGTGATTCAGTAACAAACATCTAAAAATACAAACTTTGACATCTACAGTAACATTACAAAGAGGAAAGATTTGATTGCTATTGATAACTCAATAACTACTTTACAGATTCAAAAAAATCTTTCACCGTTAAAAAACTATATTATTCCGGAGTAACATGATTTATAAATTTCACGCGGACAAAGTCGCGGGCGAAGTGCTAGTTTATAATATTTAATCAGAAAGCTCATAATATTCTATTAGGATTAGGAATAATATGGCTCGGTTTCCAATTAAATCAAATTTTATTTCCATGTTAATAAATATAAATATATTTCCAAAAGACGTGTCGTTGCTATCAGTACATTCACGACATATGTCAATCTCCCGAGGATCGATTATAATTAGACAAGCGGGTGGACATGTTCTACATATTTCTGTCGTCGTCTACACGCTAGTTACATAGCTACTACCCGTTTTAATTATATAGCGATAATGTTTATTAATTAGTTATCAAACATGTTTACTATTAATAGTATATTAGAGGGGATATCGAATTACCAAAAATCATAATTGTGTAGAATTTGACACTAACATTTTTTTATAAAAGCAAGTTTTTTTGTAGTTTTTTTTATATATACAGCATAAGTTATTGTTAATTGTTTCTTACTAAAAATAAAATTTGAAATAATCCTTCAGTAATCCAATTAAGCGCAAAAAAGGACAAAACAAAATGAATACGATACCATTAACAATTTTCAAGTCTCAAGCTCTTTTATTTTTTTGTTTCGCGAAAAAATAAACTTTTACAGTGTGCCGAAGTATTGTCGTAATTTTCAACTAATTTCCACAGTTAATTCTATAATTTAATTATCGTTTGAAATAAGAAAGTTTCTTTGGGGCGAAGAATCTTTAGCGCTTAAATAAATGAGCATCACTGAACCCCTTTTGTTTCACACGGTTCGACCGCTTTTGCAATTATTACAAAGTTCTTAAAAATACAGTTTGAGAAATCCTTTTAAGGTTCCTTTTAAAGTGAGTGACCGATTTTTTTTTTTGGAGACCTCTTTATTTAAAAAAACCAACCAAGTACTTGTCGGATAACGCACAATGAAGGGTTCCGTGGTTAGGATGTATTTATCCCAGGAACAAATTTTAGACTTTAGACCCTCACAATTAGTACCCTCATTTGATAAATCACAAGGTACAGTTTGCAAAACGAGTTATTTAAATTTAAAAAATTAACCCACATATTCAAAATTCTTTAATGCACACGATTTCGATATTTGGTTCACAGAAATGTTTCTGTGTTTTGAACTTAATCGGTCTATTAGATTCGGAGAAAATTTGCCACGACAGAAGGACAGACAGAGAGCCATACGAGTGATCCTTCATCTTTAGGACGTACGAATCCTTAAAAATGTTCGAATATCGATGTCTTTATTCAATTATTTACTTTGACATACATTTACCACTAACTTTACAACCTTAACCTCATTTACCTATACTTCAAACGGTCTATATTCTATCGTGGAACACCGCTTCTTTAAGTTTTCCAGTCAGGTGTTAAATTAATGAGTCCTTTCAAATAGTGTTCGCACATTAATTAGTTATTTTCATGTAGAACTAGTTCGTAATTCAGGAAGCAGTTGTTAGCGACAACGCACGTGACTCTAAGAAAATTATGGAGAGACCATTACGTGCACTTGTTTTACTTAGGATAGTTTTTGGGAAGAAGATGTTTATGAGAAGGTAGTAAGCAAGCAACTAAACCCATTAATAAAGAGGCATTTTAGAGCGTTAGCATTGGAAAACATGACGCAAAAACGAACAAGAACACAAAAAAGAACGAGTTGGGAAAAATTTGCGTCACATCTACGCAAAACGGCCATCGCTCAGCATAATGCTACGACCCTTTGTGAAACAAAGCCCAGTGATAGTTTTTTAGGGACAGTCGGCGTTAATACTCATGGTTCACTAGACGCCTAAAGCTATAAACGTTGCTTAGCTCGAGCTTTGAATTCAACATGTTTCCATCTCTATCTTGCACATGTAGCTTTATAGCTGTGCGACATTGACAGGAATAACACTTAGCCATAATAATAACTGTGAACACACATTTTGAAAATTTTTGGATCAAAATCTATGAATGTTACTTATCAATGTTACACATCCTTTTCAACATAATGATTATTTACATTAGGTGTACCTAGGAACTTTAAGAAAATATAATTTGAATCAGAATCTTCTTGTAAAACAGAAAAGTATGGACAATGTCTTGAAGAGAACATAGAAACTCACTATATAACACATCATGATACCTACTTCTCCCGAAGAGAAATAGGGAGAATTTTTAAGTCTCATGTAACAACGGGCGAGTCTATTGCCATCAACCGGTGCAAATCCAGACTCAGGACTGCTACTGAGGGATTCCAGACTGAAAAACTCACTAACAATTTGGCCGGCAATTGAACCCAAAACCTCATGCTCAACGGGAGCCCTTGCGGTTTTTAGAACAAAGAGGCAGTCCCACCGTCTCTATGGAGTTCTTTACTTGCCAGTTAGCACCCAATCAAATTCCACGAACAAAGTAAACCTCACATGTCTACATAATCAATATATTGAGGTTGATTCAATAGTAGGTACATAAATTAATTGCCGCTGGTCTTTAAACCCCGTTAATACTTCATGTGGCTTCGACCTAATGGAGACTAATATATTATTCCGTTAATCTGAATTCAGCACTCAAATCGCAATGTAAATTGGACCCATCATTTCTAGTACATCTCTCCGCTCAACCATTTAAATCCGAAAGAGTATAATTGAATCTTTCAATTAAAAATATTAAAGCAGTCGAGATGATGAAATGGTATTAAAATCTTCACTCTGTCTCACTCCAGCGCCGATATTGTCAACAAAGTTCCCTTTGGCTTCTATCTAATTTTAATTGAAAATTCAATCATTTATTCATCTGATCGGCGTCGTTAAGGTTCTTAATGGCTTGCCTGCCCTTTTTTACTTCATTTTTACTCGGTATTGTAATGGGCAGCTAATTTTCTTTATCGAGGATCGAAGGTTATAGGTATTATGGAAGTTTCACGGAGTATTGGCAATAGAAACGCCTTTTATAGGTAACAAAAGATAGTGGTAGACAAGACCTTTGAAAGACAAAGCAGGGTATTGATAAAGTATTTTCCTTGTTATAGAAATCAGCACTTGATAGTTAGTATTTTCTTGGAACTAAGTAAATGACAAAATTCCATTATTTTGCAGTAATAGTATTAAAGCAGACTGACACTAAAGGTCGTTTTTCAACCCTCGACGCATAAAGAGGGGTGTTATAACCTTGATTGCTATGTGTGTCTGTCTGTGGCACCGTAGCTCTTAAACGGATGAACCAATTTAGGAGCGATTTATATTATTTAAAACAGGGCTGTCTAACAGTGGTTCTTTGACATGTTTTATCAAAATCGGAGCAGCCGTTTCGACACGATGATCTTTTGATTAAAATATTACCTACAATTTCTTATTAAACTAAAAGAGCCTATACGCATATGTTTTGCTTTTTAGCGGTTTTTGTTTTGGACGGGGGTTTTTTTTAATTTTAAATTTGTAATGGTTATTATTTCCAGAGACTAATTCGATATTGGTGCCGATTCTGTTGTACACGAACTAAACTAACTAAACTATCTCTAAAATTCCTTACTTTTGGCTATGAGAATTGTAACGCTATTCTGCAAGGAAAAATCTCTAAATTATAAAACTATTTTGACACGACTAAAATCGAATTTGACAATCGCGACTCAGCGTGGTATTTTTTTTTTCTTTTGTTTTCGCAACGTTTACTTGTGTGTGCATTGCGTAGAATGAATTTTTTGAGAGACGAAGGCGCGTGCTATGGTGCAGCCTGGACGTGTTTTATATGGAATTTTTCACTTTTGTTTGAAAAATATAAAAAAAATGTTACCCACGTGTTGATATTTAAATGTTCCGGGTTTTACTAAGGGGGTCGAAAATTTCATTATTTTTGCGATAGGACACGCCACTTTCAAGATATAAGCAAAAAGAAAATAAAAAATACAGAACTGTTTTTGCACGTGAAGGCAAGGCGTTGTTGAGAATTTTAGTTCATGACCACTAGTTTTATTCCACACCTTTTTAATCGCGCTTAAAAATAGTCAGATTTAGTTAAAATAAATTATTATAGTCAAAATTTTTGGTGAAAACCTGCAAACTCAGAATAGCAAAATTGACATTTTCACTAAACTAATAACTGAGTGCAATCTTAGTGCTGTCAAACTAAAATATAGTTAAGTTGTGTCACTTTAGTCTAATTCAGAATAGGAAATCGTCGTTTGACAGGAATAAACCAAATTTTAGTGATTTTTAGTTTAGTTTAGAGAATTTTGTGACAACAGAATCGGCACCATTGTATGTCTTTGTATTTACTTTTTTACGAAAGGAGTTGATATTACACCCGTAAAATTAGTTTTTGGGTTTAAAAAACTAACTATAGTATAGACACTTTAAATAATAAGTGGAGAAACTCAGCTAATAGGCGTTTTGTGTAATATTCTTACGTACTCTTATTTTTATGTTGTCAAAAATCCTCAAAGTACCAAGTATGTGCGGTCGCGTATTAAATTGCTCTTCTTTCTCCACATCGTTTATAATATTCTAATAATCGTATCAGCAATACGTTTTCAATTATTGTCCGTTCTTTATCTTGTCCTATTTTTCTTATCCTTTCTTTCACAGAATCATTACCATCGTTTTGTCGTATTACTTGTTGCCTACTAACCATATCTTTTTACTTATCTTCCCTACATTACTGGACCATAACATTAATACAAAACCGTTAATAAATATCTGACCACGAAAAATATTAGGAGGAAAACATCTTAATTTATCTGTTGGAGCGTTCAGTGCACTCTCTCTAAATCCGATAAGACTGTAACTTTTCTAAGTTGGCAACATATTTTTATATGAAACATAAGTACCTAGGTAACTTAAACGAAAAATACGACATTCATGAATCCAATGTCAGAGCTACTTCTCGAATGATTATCTAACGTACGTACTATAAAAAAACATTTTCCACTATATACTGCGTCACTTTTCCATATTTTATGGCTGATTTAAATACTTATTTTTCAGACGATATATTTATTGTAGTCATAGGTCTAACAGAGTACTATTACATGTATAATTCAATGATTGACTTAATCATTTACTTGCTGCCAGCGACACCCACTTAGAGAAATACGTCTCTTTTTCTTCTTGTTGTGTTTGTTAATTTTTCCACAAGCGCTTTTTCTCTAAGTACTCCTAAAAAATCACCTATAATTTTGAACAATAAATACCTATCTAGTTTTATACTTCACCCACTACAGAATTATCAACCTATAATGTTCCCACTGCTGGGATTCAGGCACCCTCTCGACGAGAGGTAGTGGGTCGTAATTCACCACGTGGGGCCAGTCCGGGTTGATAAATGTCACATATCTTCGAATTTTTGTTCCCAGAACATGCCTGTGTCCTCACGATACTTTACTTCACCGTTTTGAGAGAAGTAGTAATAAATAATTTACACAAATATAGTGCCTGTCTAGGTTCGAACCTATGAACTGACCCGTAAGTCACTTCTCACGCACTATATACTTACTAAACTATGTATAACTTTACACCAAAATCGAGTGCGGCCAATAAACACATCGTTCGCTTCTAGAACATTCATCAAGTGATTTACAGTTGCTCCTTACGTTCAGACCGCACTTTTCGTTTCGTCATCACTCATCCTTGGACCAGCGGGCTTGACTTTCGTTTTCCACCTATCAATAATACGGTTTACGAATGGTTTATGTAGGTACCAATTTAGTTTATTGATCTCTTTTTGGTAACTTAGAGGTTTTGGGCCTGAGCACGTCAATATTTTATGAGATTTGATTGATAAAAGTGCCTAACTTTAAAGCTGGAAAACATGTCATTTGATTTATAAAGATTTTAAATTTTATTGATCTTATACATATTTAACGAGGATTTTTTCCGTTTTGTGAAGAAGGTTGTAGGCCTGGTAGACTATAGATTTGTAGACCATTTCCTATTTAATCAAGACCTGTTACGTGTTGACAGACCTACACTATCCTCCCATACCTATTAACACTGTTATTTGAAAACATCGTAAAGGCCAATTATTTGCCAGGGTCACGAGATTTGTTCGGTAGAGATATCGTGGCCCTAGCCCTGGCAACTGAAGGAACATGGGTGGATTTTAGTCAGTAAAAGTCTGACACGCCCTTCCGCTCCACCCAGAGCGGGAGATGTCATATGATGATTTCCCATCCAGAAAAAAAAACACCAATTATTTTTTAAAGGGTGACGTAGAGTTTCTTGTCGATTTTTCTCCATAGGAAGCGACGAACTGGAATCGTGCACCTAGCTTCTGACATTTGTTAACAGTAATACAAGTTTAAAAAAAAAACTTACTTCCGGCAGCAATCTATTACAAAATAACGCCAAAGTTCATTCTTATGTCTACACTACTGTCAAAGACCATACTTTGAAAGCAATGCTATCATTAAGTACATAAGTAAAAAATATATAAGTAATTAATATAGTGTTAAAGGCAAAGGCAGGTTATTTCTTATTATAGTTAGGCCATAAAACAAACCACGAAGAATAGATTATTACTGTACTGAAAGCTAAATTTATGAACAGTGTATAGTAATAATTATATGATTCAACTTACAAATTAATGCTTACACATTTGGTTTTGGTACTAAAATAATGTCGGTGAATAATGCTTTGTTGAAACAATAGATAGGTCAGATTCGAATGCTACTATTATGTTTAAAACGATTGATTCTATTCAACTATGGATACTATTCTTTGAGAACTATAAAACAACAAATCAGACAAATCCGAAACCAGATAGGAAACTATTTGCGGATTGTGTAAAGCAACAGGAGACTGATGGACCGTTTCGGTCTGTGGCCACTACCAAAGGCTTTACCAACGTCACTTAGGTACATACCTGCCGTCCATTTAAACGAACACTGGTTGTAATAAAAGGACACATTTTGGTTTAAGCCGTTCTCTACAATGCTACTGCCAGCGCCATCTATGCGGTGCGCGTGGAATCTGAATTTCCTCGGGTGAGATTGCGTGGTGAAAATTGAGATGTACGATTGGAATTGCGTTTTAAAGTGTTATGGGGTATATTTTTATGCTATTTTCGAGATAATAAGCAATTATAGTAGTGTTTCTTAATAGGTAATTGCATTTTAAACATTTGAACTATAAGGATTGCCAAAAATATCGAAATTTATTGAATTTAGAATTGATAGATGATGTTACATTTTTAGGAAAATACTGATTGATATGTTCGTTTGAAAATCTCCTTTCCTAAAGTTATTTATTCCATCTAATTACCTTTTGCAGTCGGGTAAAAACGGGACCGGCCGGAAAAACTTAGAAATAATCGGGGAATGCAAAACACGTCTATGAAAACATTTTCGCAAATGTGAAACAATAAGTGCTATCGCAGCTTTCAAGCCAAGCCAAGAACTCAAAGTTTGCGAGAATTTATTTCATTCTTATGGTCCTATTATGCCGTTCTCAGCTACACAACATAAATAATAATGCGAACCGTTATAGGGTCATTACAGTGAGAACGGGCCGAATGACGAGACCACGCCCATTCACGTATCGCACTAAAGTCATTGCTTATTCTGGCTGAGTTGAAGAAAAAAGGTACTTCAGTCTTCTTCCTTTAGCGTGAATAGACCAATTTAAAATTATTTTCGGCCAGTATCTAGCCACCTATGCAGACCTGCCAGTGCCCTATGTTTCAGGGTTATAAAACTCTTTTTCAAATGACCTTTGTAACAAGCCTATTAATGCTCTATTGTCTGAATTATTATTGTCTCTAAGCTTAGTTAGGCATTGTTTCGTATAATTGAATAGCTCTACGCATTGTATTCGTAGTTATGACAGCGAAAACTACCTAGTTACAGAATTTCAGTATCTTAGTACTCTTTAAGATTTGGTTTGGAGGTTTTATGGCGTGAAACATCGATAAAATGTTCAAATGAAGAGGTAAGTAATTCGTCAATAGTCTAGATATAATGGTAAAAAAGGTTTTATTAGAAGAATTAATATTTCCTTTCACACTGTGCCTTTACAAAGTTTTATATCACAGTTTACCAATAAGAAATCATAAGCTAATATTGTTTTGAAGTATAAAAGGTCTGCTTTTCAAACATCATAACGGCAACACTACCTATTTACCTAATTTGACATTTATCTTTTTCTTACGTTCCAGTTAATAACTTACCCTTTCTGAAACTACAGCTACGCATAAATAACGAACGGTAGAACAATCGGTAACTCTAAAACATGTCCGTTACTTAGTGCGGAGGCAGACTTGCGACGTTGCCGGTATCTGCGAACTCTTTGCTCTCGCCCATTGAGTCCGGGATGAAAGCCGGGTCATTACCTGAAACAAAGAACGAAAGCCGCTCAAACTGCGCATAAATCGTGCCACCCTGTTTACCTACCATAGCCCTTCCTACCCGCCAAAGAAAAACTCAGCCTCTTTTACCTACGTACAACCTATGAATGAAGCCTTTTCTCAACTCTAAATACATTTATATGTTTTTAGACGCGTTTTTACACTTCTCGGAAAATGATATTAGAACATTTTTTAAACATTCGCGGCTCTAAACTAAAAAAAAAGTGCTTTGAATTGTAAATTCGCGATAACAGATTCGGTTTTTTGAATTGTGTTGAGGTCGCTTTTAACCATTCCACTCTATTTTAAAAGTCATAAATAAATTTTCATTTATATAAATTTTAAGTATCGCTAACACTGACGTTTTGCATTTGAATAACTGTTTTTTAAAGTTAAATAAATCTGTTTGTATTACCCTAGACTTTATTGTAACTATTACAAGTTCATGAAAGGGTTTTGTGAGTGAAACGAAGATATATTTTCAATGCATTTATTGTGACAAACGAGGTTCATGACAATGTATACAGAGTGTTGGGTATATTGGTTAGATTTAGTATATCATATATATATTTGTAGGTGGCAGCTGTTGATACAAGCAGTGGTAACAATTGAATATGGCTGTAAATCAGCGCGATAGCAGACCGGGCTGACCCCTCATGTAAATGGCGACTCGCCTCCACCCACCGTCTCAGGGTCTTGGTCCAAATACCAAGCGTTAGCTGACGACGCACAAATATTTATTTATTTTACAACAATATATAAGTTTGTTAGCCTTTATCATAAACTTATAGATACAGTATGAATAACTTGATAATAATTCTTAATTTACTTTTATCAATCATAAAGTTATTAGTACCTTTTTCCTGTTTTATAGTCTTATAGTTTTACAAAACAAAGAGGTTCAATTTCGTACAATTCTAAATTTAAAATAGGACATTTTATCCAGAATCCGAGATAAACAATATAATATGTATGTATCTAAAAGAAATCAATTCTGGGCTAGTGTTGTGATTCGAATATATTCTAAGTACTGAATATAAATTTGTATAGTAGTATCACTACAGATATCGTATTTTCCTGTTATCGGAGACTTAGATTTTGACCCCAATACAAATCCTTTAAATTTCAAATTACCTACCTTTAAGCAATGGAATAGATTCTTTTAGGAATATATTACGAAAAATACAGACACAGTTTTTTCTCATTTAAATTTAAAACACACGCTATGTAAAATGATGACACCATTACAAAAATTTGGTTTACCAAGATGAACATAATTTTTCGTAGATATTCTAAATACGAGTAGTAAATGAAAAATTATGTTCATGTTAAAAACCTAATTTTAATAAATAATAGTTAGATACATTTTTAGTAACTAAAATATTGTCATTCACTCAACCGATTCAGTACACAGTTTTTTTTTAAGTTTTAATTTAAAAATAAAACCAGGAATATAAACGCGATTTAAAATTTCTTGAAAAATAAAGAGATGGTGCCTTTCTGGCTAGTGCTCGGGAGACACTATCGCATATCACATGAGGCATTATTGAGACACATGCCCCGAGCTTTCTTGTCGACTCTGATTTACTATTTCTAGAGGAACAATTGCGAACGCATTGCCTCAAACAATACTCATGTAGATACACAGTTTAATGTGAGGGGCTTGTGGTTAAGTAATAACAGCTGCACGGGTCGATCGAACAGTTTAAGTTACGCTTGCCGCGGTTGTTCTGTGGATGGGTGGCCATCTTTACATACTAAGACCCCTCCGTGCTTCAGAAATTACGCTAAGTCGTAATTCGTAGATCTTTAGTTGTCACGGTCGTAAGAAACTCGATGTACTGACAACCAGTCTTCCCAAGATATATCGTATTGCCTAGTAATAGGTTGTGGCAATCGATCCATGTGAATTACTGATATTCAGCTGCAACCAGCACCCCTAGCCAAGTTGATTATCTGCAATCGTTAACGCTAGGCGCTCAACGTTAAGTCACGTGGTTAAAACAAACGAACAGAAAATTCGTAGCCAAATTCACATCTTTCAAAATGATAGAATGATTTTTTATCGTTTCTACAATGTTCAACGCTAAATCCTTTGTTATAATGTGTCGTTTTTCTAAAGACATTGTAGAACGAGCGGCCGACTCAGGCGCTTCAACATGGCTACCAACTTATCGTTTTCTACAATTGCTGACACTGAGGCGTTACCGATTGTAGAACGGTAAACGTTTGTGACTTGGCTAGGGGGGCAGTTTCATTAGACGCCGACCGCAACATATTTGGGAAAATACTAGGCAGATTATGATACTCAGTTTAATTTTCAAATGCAAGAAACATAGTTTGTAATTGTGAAAGCGCTCTAAAATATATGACATAATAAACGTAACGTTAAACACCTGTTGGCGGTCGAAATATGTGTTTACTAGTTTTAGAGCTTATCGTAAATATCATGCAGCATCACACACCGAGATTCTATCTGATGCTTAATTAATGTGACGCATGAAACAAGCCGCGACTACACTTGGTTGGGCACACGCCAGCCTGCTCTTTTTGCTCCACACATGCACTGCTCACAACATAACTATGTATCGCATTCTCTCTAGGAATGAGACACTGAATGCGACGTCGCCGCCGACCACAAATCAGTAGCCACTTTGTTCTTTCACGGTCGCGAACAATTCTCTGCCGAGAAATCGTTATTGATCTATTTTTAAAGTGATTACTGTCTGTTTGTTATCGTATTGTTCACTTTACGCTTTGTTTCCGATTGTTCAGCTTAGAATAGTCGTGTAGCTACCAAAGCGCTGGTACATTGTTGAGAACGCAGACTCTACAAACCAAGAAAGAGCGGAAGCTAATTTAGAAGATTTTTACTTATTGTTTCGGAACTGTTTGTTATGCAAAAAAATGTTGCTCCATAATGAGACGGAGAGATTCTATTGTTGTAAGAGGTAGCCTCTAACAAAGACACGTTTGAATTATGTTTACCTGTCCGAAAATATAAAGAAGGTTATGAATCTCAGGTAATCATCTCGGTATACTTGTTTTTATATCAAAAGGTATAGACGGATGAAAATGCCTAATATTCTGAAGTCTTTGTGCTATCTCGTACAAAGGTGAGGTGTAGGAAAACGTCTGAAATTAAATTGAAGTCAGAAAAGGACGAACACAATGGTAGTCTGTGTGGAGGTTGTGGAGGCTGGAGGCCGAGATGTCTGAATGCGTCTACATCGACTTTATAACGCTGACGCGACACAATATACCCATTTATAAGGTTTTCCATACGAGCTTTAATTCACATTCAGATTCCGTGGATGCCTAAATATTTCGTTTCAGGACTTAGGAAATTGGCTTTTACGTGGGAAAAGTCTTAAAATATTTTACTTTCGCGTCGAGATATTGTAATTCAAGAAGTTTATACAGCCAAGTTCACCTTCTTTTTAAAATAATTCGAGCTCTCTAAGCCCAAACTCAGCAATTACTTTCCTTTTTTTGTTAGCGTATCTTATTTTCCACTGCTGGGCAAAGGTCCCTCTTTGTTTCGAAACCTCTCTATTTGTACGATTTCTGGCCAAATTGGCACCACAAACATGATAATTTTCAATTGAAAAATCAAAATCAGTTTTACTTTTGCATTAATTAATGAAAATCAAAATAATAAATGATCAGTTGATCACATGCTGCTCTCAAAACAGTGAAGGAAAACACCGTGAGGAAATATCAAGTTCTCCAAAAAATCGAAGAGATGTGACATCTATAGTCTGTGCCAGATGTGAAAAAAAATAAAAGTCGTTGACACCCGCCTTCCAATGTACCTATTCAAATATTTCAAAACGATACGAAAAAAAATGTAAGAAAAATGTCGCTAGCACGGTCAAAACGGTAATTTGAATACATTGGTAGGCAGGTGTCAACGACTTTTATTTTTTTCACATCTGGCACAGACTATACCAAACCGCACTGGGCTCGCGTGGTGGATTACTGGCCGTCCGTCTCATCAAGATAATGCCTGTGTCCCAACAGTGGGAACATTATAAGCTGATTACGCAAATGCTTTATCGATTGCTGTTACCATAGCCATGTGATAAATCAACCTAATCCATCCTCTTATTTTTCTCTCTATCTCCTAGATAATAAAGAAGAAAATTAACCTTTCTGCTTCATGATGAGTCACATAGACCCGCGATAATTGCTTTTGTACTGCCGAGGACGTTCCAAGGATTAATTAAAAATACATATGGCAGGTTCCCACTGGCTAACAGTCACTGTTTGCCAGATATTTTAACGTGATGTTTACTTTACACGCCTTAATCCCTGAAATGAGGTGGTATTGGACTTCTAAATTGTAAAAAAGTTTTATAAATAGATCCTTTTTCAACCATTTTTATTACCTAATGTTTACGGTGTTTCACAAATTAAACCTTTACGTTGTAGGTATACTAGAATACTTTTTGTTAGAAGGAACGAGTTTCAATGTTATTTGCCGCTATACCTAATTATTTCACTTTTGCTCTTATTGGATAGATTAGTTTCAAATTCCGGAAGCCATAAGATAAGGTATAAGGTAATTTGGTTAAGGAAATATTCAATAGGTAAATTTACCTACAAGTGGTTATTAATACCACTAGGTGAGTGTTCGGAATTCGACCATAATTCATTTAAAACTTAATGTATTTCTTATACCTAATTATGTTTAAAAAAAAGCTTTCTATACTCTTTCTCCATATAAATTGAAACTGTGCCAAATATCAAACTTCACCGTCTGCATAATTTCGTAAAAAGGGGTGCATAGTTTTTGCTTCACGTATTAATGTATAGATATATTGTTGGTTAATTGGCAAAGGATTTTGTAACCAATTTCTAAAATATACTGTAGGTATATACTAGCTGTGTAAGAATGTCCATTCAACCAATCGTGTTCATTATTTTAATTAACCAAAGAGGCTCAGACTTTCTTTACTGACTGTCTTTACTTTTTCAGTAGGTGTTTGGCTATTTTAACTAGGACAATATTAAGTTGTAGTTTACTGGCCATTTTTGTTTTCTAAGAACACTTTGTACTGTCTCACAACAGTATTTACTCAAGTGTGAACACAGCTTAGAAGTCATTAAAATCTGTTCAACATTACTTACCTTGAAAAGACAGCACACAGACCGATTTTCTTTTGTTTAGGGCAAACTAGGTAAAACTCCTTATCTACCTCCAATTGAACGATAAAAGGCAACATATTCCTTACATATCACTTCAGACATTTATCTTGGTCTAACTGCGATCCAGTAAGGAAGGGGGAGATAGCAAGGCGTTTTCAAACTTGTAAAAGAACTGTCTTGCGTCTTACATTCGCTCGTAGGAAACTTCCACTGTCCTTAGAAGCAATAAATGGCGCGATCGGTACGTAGTGCACTGAGAAACGATTTTATTCATTCTATTGTTCAACTTTATATTGTTTGCATGTTATGATGGTATAATCTGTATGGAGTGTTTTATGTTTGTCTGCGTTTCATACTGACCATGAGTTTGCGTAATAATATTGAATATGACTGCGGAAGAAAAAATGTTAAAAATATTTTCGTTATTCCATGAGTTCCTGAGACAGGTTATCGTATTACCGAGTCATCAAATACACACAATACATTTACGTAAATATACAATCCTAATCCTACTATTATTATAAATGTGAAGGTTTGTATGTTTGGATGTTTGTTACTCACGGATTTAAATAAAAATTGGCACGCAGATAGTTTATAACCTGGATTAATTCATAGGTTTTTATCCCGGTAGTATGCTCCCGTGGGATAAATATCGACCTGCACGCAGGCGAAGCCGCTGTCAAAAGGTTGTTTTTTAAATAAAAGTCACTTAATAGTAAACCGACAAAGATTTACAATAGGAAAAAACGAATGACTAATTTGGAAAACCAAGCTATTCCATATGCCTAAAAATGCCTATTAAAATAACACCAATGACTTTTACATAATTATTTACATTATTTAGTGAATATCGACTAAAGGAAATCTTCAAAGGATTTCTGCAATAATATCTAGTTAGAAATATATAGGTAGAGGTCTATCTATACCTACCTATATTACTTACTATGTATAGTGTATTGGTAATTAGATCCGGAAACGAATACCGACGAAAATACACGAGTCTCACGTTAATTTCTGTTATACACGTGTCTCGTGGATTGAGATAATATCCGTTGTATGTTTAACATATGATTATGTATATTTATTGAAGGAAAGAGAACTTGAAAATTTATCGACAAGATAAAAGGTACCTTTTTGAAAGAGAATCGACTGTGCACGGAAGATAAACTGACTGGTAGAAAATGCCTAAGGTATTAAGTCCGCCTATGTACATTTGTGTGCGTAAAGTATTAAATAAATAAACTAAACTTTTTTTGGATGGGAAATCATCAAATGACGTCTCCCACTCTTGGGTGGAGTGGAAGGCCGTGTCAGACTTTTACTGACTAAAACCCACCCGTGTTCCTTCAGTTGCCAGTGCCAGTGCCACGGTAACTCTTTCGAAAAAATCCGCGACCCTGGCAGACACTGTTCATCATGATACCAAAATATGAGACCGATACCTATAATAAATTTCGTTTATTGATAGCTCGTGGGAGTAAGTGCGCTATTTCTAAGGCAGCTTGCAAAACATCAAACTTTACATTACTTTCAAAACATTAAACCCAACTTTGATTTTCAATTCAAGACTGATGGTTTGCTCACATGCTGTTTATCATACTCATCATATGTACGTGGGTACATATGGCCCGTGGCCTTCTCTCTATGAGAGGGTGTGGGCCGTAAACGACCACATGGGCTCAATGCGAGTAGGTAGATATCACATGTTTGTGAATTTTTGGTTCTAGAACATGTTTCCTCACGATATTTTTCGACTTACAAACTGGTAAGTCGGAACAACTGGGCTACTCTCTCTCTCACATGATGTTGCCACCTCCTGTCAATATGAATGTCATCTCCACGTAGGATATAACCTACATGTGTAACTTTACGTCACCGGAGAAATAATAGATAAGTGTCAATTTCACCGGCCCTCATAACCTTCAAACCGGAACACCATATCACAGCCAAAGAATCATAAAATGGCAAATAATCATATCAAAATCATACCTTGTAAATATGCAGTATATTCTAAAGAACATAGATTTCCCATTAGACATTATCTGCTCTATAGGAAAAAAATTACCAGTGCACAGACTGTAACCTTGAATTCAGCATAAATGATTCTAGAGCAACAAGCGCCGAAATAATTCGTCTATTAAAAAAATTCTGTTTCTAAGGAAGGTGAAGTGCATACCTACGCGGTGAAAATATATGTCATTTTTTTATAACCCCTGATACATTTCTACGACAAGGGGTCTAGAATCATTTGATGTATTCCAAATTACTGTCTGCATACTGGTTAAAATCGTATCCTCTTATCGCATTACAAATGGCCATCATCTTGTTGTGTGCCCTCAGAAGATTACACACGATTATCTACATATTTCATTCCATACCTAAACTGATTTAACTCTCGTGATTACCGACTGGCATCGGCAACGCTCTCTACGCACTTCCTCCCATTCCATGTTCTTGCCACTAACAATAATAGTAAACAAGTAATTAATTACCCAGATGAGACTCCTTCCACGAACTACACAAGTAGATATAAACTAGGAAACAAATCCCTCATTACAACTAACATATTCACCTTCACACATACTCTTCACTTTCTATTTCCAATTGCCATTGTGGTTACGAGGAAAACGCCCACTAAATCATCTATCCCATGTCACTAACAAACCAGTAAATCATAAATATACAAAATAACACAGTTGTCAGAACACGACACGACTGTCTAAGTCGGCACGCTCTGATTCCGTACAGTGAGCAATAGAAATAACCTTAGACGTTGACAAATAACTGTACGGCTTCGAATTTGCGCCACGGTGCAACAGACACTTGAGCTGCGCCGATGGCAATAAGCGATGCTCGTTCTTATTACAGCACGAAACAAAACGAGCGTTCGCGATGCTTGGTTGAAGCAAAATTATACATAGTTGACAAATAGAGCCGACTCCGCCGACTGCGAGCCAATTCACAAAACGCTGCGCTGCATCTTGTCGATAAATTTTCACTCGCCACGTCGCCAATAGCGCACAATAAACCCGACTTCAGTCTCCCAATATTTTTTATCAATTCTTACGTTTCCCGTCGCTCCGTCGTCGTCATCATTCGCATATTGACTGAAAACGTTATCCTTCGTACTTACCGATAAAAAAATCTTTCATTTTACACACGAAAGCGTATCGTAAGTATAAAATTATTCTGCTATCTCCTGCACTGAAGTCCCGATTTCACATGTCGTAAAATTTTTACTCTCCCAAGATTTTTATCGTGTGGTATGAGTCTAAAATATGTTAAAATATCGTCGCTTACTCTTAGCTGACGTGGCGATGTCTATCATTGTAGTTGCCTGCTTTTAGAAGCGACGCCCTGTTCTGGACTTATTTATGTATATCCTGGAGTATGAATAGCACCATTCGCGTCGTCTAACAACGTTTGTTTGTCATTTGCAGCACTAATGTATGAACAGACAAAAGTTGGATACTTTTTACGATGGCTACCGTACATACTATTTAATTTAATGTTTATTTGATTACGAAATATGTAGTTTTTCAACACAATACTTGGCACTGTATCAAATATCCGTAACAGTTTATCGACAAATGTAGTTATTAAATATTTGACTGTTCAGGGTGCTTACACCTGATTTTAATTCCGATCGATTGACATTGGAATTGGAACTTTTCGTATTCTTAAGTTCGACGCTAGCGCCAAAATGTGTTTAATGTGTCAATTTTTAGGGTTCCGTTGCCAAATGGCAAAAAACGGAACCCTTATAGATTCGTCATGTCTGTCTGTCTGTCCGTCCGTATGTCACAGCCACTTTTCTCCAAAACTACAAGAGCTATGCTGTTGAAACTTGGTAAGTAGATGTATTCTGTGAACCGCATTAAGATTTTCATACAAAAATAGAAAAAAAAACAATAAATCGTGGGGTTCCCCATACATAGAACTGAAACTCAAAAATGGTTTTTTTCATCTAACCCATACGTGTGGGGTATCTATGAATAGGTCTTCAAAAATGGTATTGAGGTTTCTAATATCATTTTTTTCTAAACTGAATAGTTTGCGCGAGAGACACTTCCAAAGTGGTAAAATGTGTGTCCCCCCCCCCCGTAACTTCTAAAATGCGAGAATGATAAAACTAAAAAAAATGTACGATGTACAGACGCCACCAGGTCAAGCTACCCTAAACTGTCAATTTTTCCCAATGAACCTTGAACCTAATGCTCTAGAAATAAAGTCGAAAATCTATCAAAGAAATCTGACAGATTGTAGTAGCTTGATGTGTTGGCGTCTGTACATTACCATGTAAACTACCACCGAAAATTGGTTTGAACGAAATCGAGTAAGTCGTTTTTTTTAAAACGTCATAAATCGTAAACCGCAATTTACCTTTCATTTAATCAACAGAAATATAAAAATTAAAAAAAATAACATTTATTTTCATAAACATGAACCTTCTGCATAAACCGAGAATACCTACAGGTTTGTACGGAACCCTTGGTGCGCGAGTCCGACTCGCACTTGGCCGGTTTTTTAAAACTAAGTGGCATCGAGATCGGGCGTTGTTGTTGTTCCAATGTTGACATTATTGTTTTTATGAGTACCGAATTACGTAGTATGCAAAGTTAACATTGGAATCGTATTGGCATTAGATTGGAATTAAAATTAGGTTGAAGAGTAAGCCCCCAGTTTCGTTCATCAGCTCTTCTGGATTATAATTTACCGTTGTGCAGAACGAATGGATCTTTAAAAATAAACCACTACCTACCTACCTACCCACTTCCGCACATTAATTAAACCTGGAATATTCCATGGATTTAAAAAAAATCAACATGATCGATACGAAACGTCGAAAGCGACCGCGTTTCGATGGGAGGCACGGAAATAATTAGAGACGGTTTAAACCAAGCAGATCGCATTCACGGCATAATGAATGAAACGTCACTGTTACGTCGGCGGACGGCAGCCGAAGTATGACGTCATAGGGCTATGACTCGAACCGAGACGTAAACCGTTTACGTTTATTGCGTAAGTAAGTGAAAAAATGCATTGCATTTCTGTGTTCAACTTTGAATTTCGAACGTTCTAGAATATGTATTTTATATCAGCCATAGTGCAAAAGCTAACCGTATGCTTTTCTGTATACAGTTTGTAAAAACTGTTTTTTGAAAACAGTGTTTTGGCATAAAAAAACTGGCTGAAGTGAGTTACATGTTTCCACTGCTGGGAAATAGACCTCTCGCCTCTCGGTGAGAGGGAAGTACACCATAATCTAACACCCCGCGTGTTTCGAAGGTGTCACATGTCTTCGAATTGTTAATTCTAAAACAAGCCGGTTTATGTTGTGTCATGTTTTCTTCGCCATTTTGAAAACAGTAGTGATCAAACAATCTAAGTATACAAAGTAATGCGCCTGTCCGGGTTGGAACCTACGACCCTCAACTCGTAAGTCGCAGCCGTTTCCACTAAGCTACCACTGCTCATAGGTTAAGTACAGTCACCAAAAGAGAAAAGTAACTTGGTTGTCAGATATAACTGAAGTATTGTAAAAAATCGATGGATGTTTTCGAATAAAATTTAATGTAATCAATAGAAAACAAACAGTTCTTTTTCTCAAATTAAAATTTCATTCGAAACCATCTATCGGTTTTTTACTAAACTTCAACTACCTATATCCGACGCAGTATGTTAGATTTTGAACTATTGATTTTACCGATTAGTGTAGCTGTAATACGTAATAGCTCTAATTGGTTTAGATTACTATGGTAAGATTAGGTAATGAGAAGGTAGCCCTTTTGGTAAGAGGTGTGACCACTACAAACTTAAACCTAATTCACTGATCTATGACCTGCTAAGTATACCTCTGTCAACCGTTGGTTTAAGTAGTGGTCAATCCGAACTTCAAGTCAAGTGTCCTTATAGTTTTAAGTATAGTATAAGTAACCGGGTTCATCGGATAAAGTTGAATTTTATTAAAAAAACCGATGGTTATTTTGTAATTAAAATAAATTAATGGAAAATAAACCCATCATTGTTAAAATTTTATTTCAATTAATTAATAATTAGACGATATCTGACGAGCCTGGTTACTTATCGTTTTTGGTGACTGTACATTCCTAAAGTAAGATAGGTGTTCAGAAAGAGAAATTGTGCATCTAGAATTACGGATCCACAGTATTGTCTTATTCAGGTTACTATGAAATGCAAGATACCTGCACCTATTTTATTTCTCGTTACACACGACTTATTTGTTGCATTTCTATCTGTGCGGCATCTACAAGAATATTACTGTGTACAGACGCCAGCACAAAAAGCTAGTGCAATCTGTCAAATTTCTTTAATAGGTTTTCAACTTTAAAACTGAAGCATAATGTTCAAGATTGACTGGGAAAATTTGACAGTTTCGGGTACCTTGATGTGCTAGCGTCTGTACATAAGCCCTAAGTACATGCTTCGGCGTACAATTTTTTTTTAGCATCAAATAATAAAAAATTCTAATAACTTTCCCAACTAGAGAGGAGCTTGTGACTAAGTTAAAACCGCCGCTCGGGTCGCTCACCACCGTTGGTCTGTGGCTTGGTGGCCATCTTTACGTACCAAGACCACTCCGTGCCTCGGAAAGCACGTTAAGCCGTTGGTCCCGGCTGTCATTAGTGATGGGGAAGGATAGGACCTAGGAATCGAATCACTTAAAAATTTTGTAAATTACTAGCTTTTGCCAGCGGCTTCGCCCGCTTGGGGGTCGGAAATTATCCCGCGGGAACACACTACAGGGATAAAAAGTAGCCTATGTCCTTTCCTAAACTATCTGTGTACCAAATTTCATTTAAATAGGTTCAGTAGTTTCAGCAGGAAAGCGAGACAGACAGACAGAGTTACTTTTGCATTTATAATATTAGTGTGGATGTGGAAGTGTGGATAGTGTGGATGTAAAAATATGACTTTAATTTTCGATAAGTTAACGATCGAAATCATAGTAAAAACTTACTAGTAACGAAAAAAACGTAAATTATCGCAGCGAATCTAACTAACAACAAATGAGCTATGAGTTACCGTGACGTTCTGAATCAAGCGGCGACTGACCGTTCTTGTCAGCTCTAGATAAAAATAGTCGCAGTGATTAATTAATTTAGAAGCTCTCCTCTCCAAGTGTGATCTACTAGTGACTGAAAAACAAAGTTCATAGAAACTGTTTTTTGTTTTATAATTAAACGCACGTGTGATAGAAATTGTAACTCAACACCATAATGACTAATGTTTTTGTAACCATACATGTGGTTATTATTTTGGAATAACTTTTGCCTGCGGCTACGCTCGCGTGGTTTTTGTTAACAGCCCCACAGAAACGTACTACTAGGATTAAAAGTATGCTACGTGTTAATCTAGGTTATAAACTATCTGTGTACCAAATTTCATCCAAACCCGTTTAGTAATTTTTGCGTGAAAAGTAACAAACATCCATCCATCCTCACAAACTTTCACAATTATAATACGTTTATTATTAATATCACGATTTTTAATGTTAATACGATTGGTGACTTTATAATTATATTTTTGAGTAGCTGTGGTACTAGAATTGTGTGGACCGGCAAACTGAACACATCGCCCTGCGTCGAGGAGTGAGACAAGGGGACGTAATCTCCCCAAAATTGTTCGCTAACGCACTGGAGGATGTGTTTAAGACGCTAAACTGGAGTGGACGCGGAATAAACATCAACGGCGAGTACATCTCACACTTGAGATTTGCATACGACATCGTCATATTGGCGGAATCGCTGCAGGACTTACAGCAGATGCTGGACGGCCTAGTTGATTCTTCTGTACGCATTGGTCTCCGGATGAACTTGGACAAAACACAGGTTATGTTCAACGATCACGCGACTCCGGGACCGATTGCGGTCAATGGCGGTGCCCTCAAGGTTGTTCGAGAATACGTTTACCTCGGGCAAACTCTGCAGTTTGGTAAGAACAACCTTGAGAAGGAGGCTAACAGGAGAATTCAGCTGGGCTGGGCAGCATTTGGGAAGCTTCGTCGAGTCTTCTCGTCGCGTATTCCACAGAGCTTAAAGACGAAAGTCTTCAACCAGTGCGTCCTACCTATTATGACCTACGGAGCCGAAACGTGGACACTCAAGGTACGGCTGGTCCACAAATTTAAAGTCGCTCAGCGAGCTATGGAACGAGCTATGCTTGGAGTATCTCTGAGGGACGGAATCCGGAATGAGGTGATCCGGCAGAGAACCAAAGTTGTCGACATAGCTCATAGGATTAGCAAGCTGAAGTGCCGAAGTGGCAATGGGCCGGCCATATTAGCCGTCGAACCGATGACCGTTGGGGTAGACGTGTTCTTGAGTGGAGACCGCGAATCGGCAAACGTAAGGTAGGACGCCCTCAAGCTAGGTGGAGCGACGATCTTCGCAGGGTGGCTGGTAGCAGCTGGATGAGAGTTGCCGAAAATCGAGCTGAATGGCGTACAATTGGGGAGGCCTATGTCCAGCAGTGGACTGCTATAGGCTGATGATGATGATGATGTGGTACTAGGCACATTATGTCACCGCGGAATTAATGATTAACGCACTGAACGCTCTAAACACATCAATATGTTTGCGAATAAATACATACTGCAAGCACAGACTACACCTCTTTAATGTAAATAACCCCACTGCACAATGCACATCCTAGTGTTGACCTACATCGCTTGACCATCCGATATCGCTAAACAGCAATACGGAACTGATCGGAAACCATCAGAGATAACGTGCCTATACAAAATCAAGCGTTATATCAATATACGGATAATAACGTTATCATGTTGGCAATATCCGTTCAAGTCAATAACAAAACAATAATGGCCTTGATAGGAGTATGCATCAAAGTACATATCAACGCATTATACCAATTCAGTCCGACTTGACATACCTTCATATACAATTCAACATCTGCCTAGCCTTTTCCCGACTATGTTGGGGTCAGCTTCAATCTAACCGGTTGCAGCTAAATACCAGTATTTCGCATGGAGCGACTGCATATCTGACTTCCACAACCCAGTGACTGGTTAGTACGATATCACTTAGTAAAACTGGTTGTCAAACTTTCGGGCTTCTGACGACCTGTAACGGCTATGATCCACAAATGACAGCCGCGACGGAACGGCTTAACATGCTTTCCGAGGCACGGAGGCCGGGGTATGTAAAGATGGTCCCCTATCAAAATCAATAGTCATTTATTCAAACTAGGTTGAGAGTCAGCACTTTTTGAACCTCAAAATTACATAACCCAGACCTCCAAAACGCCCGCCCTTAACCACGTCTTAGGGCCTTATCACACTAGCGGTTTACGAGCGTCTTCAGAGCGGAGCGGGCGCACAGCGAATACGTCGCGATCACGTCGCGGCTGCACAGCGAAGACGCCGCGGGTGCATGGCGATTGCGCAACGTTCTTGACACCTGTTTGCGGCTGGTTTATGACGTAAAATACACTCAGTAACGGTTTTATCCGCGGCGATCTCGTTGTGCGTCCGCGACGTCTTCGCGGCACATGCGTAGCGTATTTGTTGCGCGTTCGCGACGTATTCGCTGCGCATTCGCTCCGCTTTAAAGACGCTCGTGAACCGCTAGTGTGATAACGCCCTTAGTGCTTTAGTTTGGAAGAAGTGGTGTAACAAACTCTCCAACAGCACAGCTGTCTGTTAAGTCGTCCAGAAACCAACCGCGGCAAACGTAACTTAACCTGTTCGATCGATCCGTGGCTGTTATAACTTAGCCACAAGCCCCTATACCTACATATACCATGTTTCATAAATCCAAAACATTGATAGAGATTCGATAAATGGACGGCAACAGTTACAATCGGACTGGAGCCGGGATTTGGCAAAACAAAACAAAACGTTATAAATATCGCAAAACCGCAACGGATAGAATCGAATATGAGGGAAGTAAAAAAATATTAAAATTTTGAACGATCGCAATCCCGGCTATCGGTATCAAAGCACGTCCAATCAAAACGAGACGTGACAATGAATCAGAACCTTTTCGATTCTGTGAATAGCCTCGCTAACTTATTGGCGGTCCTTTATTTGCTGATTGGTGTTTGACACCTCAGCGGGAGCGGAATCCGTTGGTATTTTTATTTAATTAACTTTTGCTGTTGGCTGCGTTTGTGGGGCGCGGGACACTGAAACACAATGCCGACTAATTTACGCGCGGTTTCACTTAAATCTTTCACTTTTTTAGAACCCGTTTTTAATTATTTTTTATAACTCTTTAACTCGGTCGTTTATGCAAAAACTCCTTTTTTCACGAATCAAAACTAGCTGTCTGCAGCGGAGTAAAGCGCTATCGAGCGTTGAAATGTCAATTTTATAAGACGACTATTTTGCAATGAGCGGGGACCAAGCTCAAACTAATTGAAAGAAACTGCACCAAACGAAAATACAAGCGAAGTTGGAGTCCCTCCTCGGAAAACTGTGCGGAAGATAAGGCGATAATAATTCTTCGTAAAATGTCACGAAAGTTCATAACTGATAAAAGTTTAGTCCCTTTTCTGAAATTTTAATAGAGATTTAATTTTCGCGAGTGCCCTAGCCGCTTCGATATCGGCATTAGCCCGCACCCTTGTGCCCCTTCACACACACACATAAATTCTGTCTGTACGTTATAATCTTGTATGGGATTATACAGCATGTAGTGTTAACTCTAACATAATGCCCTGCGTATAACGTCACGAATACGTCAAATGTAAACTACTTGCCAATGCTACCGGATGTATTCGATTTTCGGTTACGTATTATAATACCTAATTTTGTTCATACTATTTTCAAGATAACTACGAATCATTCACATAAGTTCATAACGCATATTGATCGACTCAACTACTGTTTAACTTACATAATGTTGATTAAACTAAAATTAATTGCACTAACGAACGAATAATCTAATGATTTTTTAAGATATTTGATATTTCAACTAGTTATGAAATACCTAATGGACGACTCGCCTACAGTTTATTAACCAGTCAATTACCGTAATTACAGACACAATTAAAAAACGATTGTGTCTATACCAAATGTGGTATCTCAGGGACTTAGAGGTTAATACTGCGCGCTGGATTGATTTCTAAAGTAGTGGGTAGTTACAATGTCAATCTCTTTTAATTATATGTAAATAAACTATGATTCAACGATTTTTGTGTTTTCTTAACTTTCTTTTAACGGATAATTAGACAATGGTAAAAACATTTCTGCGAGCAACTTGGAAGTAGCGCTCGCCGGCTGCTGCCGCGGCACCGCTCGCTACGCTCGCTCGGCTCGCGCGCGGTTGGTCACAGTTTTAACCTAACCTAACCTATTTACGCACTTCAAAATGACGAGACATGTTTTTATCATTGTCTAATTATCTACTCGCAGGCAAATTGTATGATTCGTCATTTTGAGCTGAGTGACATAGGTTAGGTTAGGTTAAAACTGTGACCAACCACGCGCGAGCCGAGTGAGCGTATCGAGCGGTGCCGCGATAGCGGCCGGCGAGCGCTACTTCCAAGTTGCTCGCACAAATGTTTTTACCATTGTCTAATTATCCGTGTTTTCGCAATATCCCTAGGGTTTTCGCGAACTTTCAAATTAGCAAATCATCCAATTGACATATACAAAATCACCAATAAATCAAACACAAGACCACAGATACATCAACAGTTGGTGAATCGATCATTAGTTTAATCAAACTTTGTTTAGTTAAATGTAGTTGAATAAACCGTAGTTGAATTGTTCTTTATGGATTTCGTTCATTAGTTATTACAAAAATAGGTGAAACGAGATATTTTAAATAATATATCTTTTGAGCGTAGTTATACTGAAAATAGTTGGAATAAACTTAGGTATTATGATACGTAACCCGATTTTCAGTTTTAAGTTCAAGTTTTTTTTCTATCTCATACACTTTAATTGCCTAAGCTTCCGTTGACTAACATGTCAATAACCGCTAGCACTTACTGCTCTCTCTTTGAGGTACTTAGAAGCAAGACAAGAGAGTAGAAAAACTGACTGCAATCGAACCAGGTATTTCATATTAATCTTCATCTATATTAAACGCTATATTCTTATTAGTCATCTTTAAAAAAACAAATACCCTCCCATCTCTTTCTCGCTCTATCTACCAGAGAAAGACAGCAATACTTTTAGCTATGTTTAGTTAGAACCGAGCAGAGTTGCAGCACTAGCAAAGTTTATTCTTTAGTTCTCACTAAGAAACTATTCCATAAGCGCTACATGTACTTGGGTGAAACAAATTGAAAAGCAAATAAAAAGGCTTCCCGATAAAAACGACGTGAACTTTTTCAATTACAAACTTGCATAGCGCGGCTGATGTTAAGTATGAAACCCATAGAGTTTATTAGATCGATTCTTGGCGATATGATATTTTGCCATTGTGATACTGATATTGGTTTTAACCGACTGAAGTGGAGTTAAAACGATATTTATGTGTTTATAGAAAGTAAATTGCATGTATATATGCTCTATGGAGAAATTTAGAAGTCGGTCAGTACAAAAATTGTTAAGCCTTATTATTTAGTGATCACCAAAAATCACCTTTTACACATCTGATTCCATCAGGTCGTCTGATTCCATCAGGTCGTTGGCCCAATATAAGTAATTGATGATGCCAAATCTGTAATTCGGCAATCATATTTTAAAACTAGAAGAAGTTGGCGTTTCCTATCTGACGAACACAGAGAGGCCGGAAAAAACGCGGAAGTCACAGTCTCTTTTAAAGTTCAGACATAATCTTGGTCAGATAATGTAATGACTATTACCAGATTGATGTCTGAAACGGTGTTTTGAGGAAATACACGCATGTTTCAGTAATAATGCAACTCAATTCAGAAATTCAGAAGTTTAACGATTCGACGAACAATACTAAAGAACGGAAGTAATTATTCATATCATTCACATAAAATTCATAGATGTCAATGTGTAAACAAAAGTGTAATGAAATAAATAATAATATGAAATTCTGGAAATACTCTTGGTCAGATAATTCATTCACGTCACACCATAAACATCTTCGCCACTGTTCCTGAATCAAGTTCAGCACTCGATGACACGTTGTCTCCAGCAGCAACCCACAGGAACAACAAGAATACTAACGGCACCGCTTACGAAGTATAAAAGTTACATTCGTCTGTATAGAACGGGATTAAAATACCCTTAAACGAAACCGATAGTCGCTCGGTTTTCCATTATCATGGCAATCGTTTTGTATTGGTTCTAATGCAAACCTTCTGGTTACGGACATATTAAAGGTGGGTGAAATTCAGAGCTGTCAAAGTTATATTGAATAATTAACTGTTAAGTAACATTGACAATTACAGGTCTTGAACGCCGTTTAGGGATATTTATTGCGTTCAGTACCATCGGTGTTTGTCCTTAGTACCAGTTTTTTTTTGACGTTTCTGTAACTTAAAATTAAATACTTCCACAATCCTCTCTTTGTGCTGTTGTATGCACCCATAAGCATAATGTTTTACGTGCGTTACGCACTACCATAAACAGCTAATTTCGCCCCAAAAATAAAAGCCGTTTCCTAGCATTTTTTTTTGCACAAAGATAGTTAGTGTAGTTATGTACAGAATGTGCGCCTGATGGCTTCGTGATTGTTCATTTTGACACTCTGAGCCATAATTCTCAAGACAGTTCACAGAATAAGCAAGCTGAATTGGCGATGGGCCGGCCGTATTAACCATAGAACCAGTGACCGTTGGGGTAGACGTGGTCTTGAGTGGAGACAGCGAATCAGCAAACGTAAGGTAGGATGCCCTCGGGCTAGATGAAGCCACGATCTTCGCAGAGTGGCTGTTAGCAGCTGGATGAGTATTACCGAGAATTGAGCTGTATGGCGTAATGGATAGACCTATGTCCAACAGTGGACTGCTGTAGACTGATGATGATAGCCATAACTATCGCTGATGCGTGACTGGGGGTCCACCACGCGGGTGGATTATGGCCCACTCCCTCTCACTGAGGAGGCCTATGTCCCAGCAGTGGGAACATTATAGGCTGATTGGTGATGATGATGATGATGATGATGATCGCTGATGGAGCGCTTTGCTTGTCCCTAGACTACGCAACAAATGCTGGGTTCACACCAATACAGGTGTCAGCTTGACGCGGAAAAATGCCGCATATGCGACATATTCTTTTCTCATTTTCAGCTAACATACTTTATATGCATCTTCTCTTATTAAGGAAATAGGTATAGTTAAGTTTATTATCACTTGTCGTCCTCACCTTCGTTATTTGTCAAGGAACACGTATTTGTTCTACTAAATGATACGAATCTTAAACTTTATTTATGCCATACTTTTGCTGTTGACGTCAGTACGTGTTGGTATTTCCATAATTCATCATTTTTTTAAATTGTATAGTTTTTTATCAGATCTGTTAGTAGTTTTTGCCTGATTTTTAACACCTACAAAAATCTGTTAGCTGTGCTAAAGTGAAAAGTTTTCACTAAATTGCTTTTACATTTGTTGAAAATTTCATAATGTTTACACGATAAACTAGTGACATTAAGCTTTATAATTAGCCTCCATTCAGGCATATAAAATTAGCTTTTATTCATTTACAAAACACTAATTCAATTCAGCAATTAGTATAACGTTTATAACTTGTAATTACACTCACAAAAAAAAAACTTGATTTAGCATTATGGGTCTTCATACGATGTGCATTACGATTAAACTTTGACACGAGCCAATTCCTACTGTACACTTCAGAGTTAAGGTTCAAATTTCTTTGCTGAAAACTAAAGTATATAAGATCTTTTCAGAATAACAAGTATGTGTAATTGAGTCATTAGTACCAGGGTAGCACGAGAGGTGCGAATGAGTCAAAGGTGCATACGATAAGTAAATGCAATTTCCTTCTAGACTGTGATCTTAAATAACTGCATTTATTACAGTGTAGCTTGGTATAGTCACTTAGGTGATATATATAAGGAGTGGTTCAAAGGGGCGTTGAATGAGTTATAGACTGCATGTAGTACATATTTTAACAAGTTATATCTTAGAATGTTACATGTTTGAGTTAGGAAATTAAGACGGGTAAGTCTGAAGTTTTTCTAGAGAATGCATTTTACCACCATACTGCAACACGTCACCTAAATATACTTCAAAATACCTACTCGTATTTATTAGTTTGGTCATTCATGAGTTAGTCAGTCACAAATTACAAATCGTCAAGAAATCGTAAAGGAAATCCGTGATTATTAACGCATCAGTGGATTCCTCACCGACTGTGAATTCTTCCACAATCTATACAAATAAATAAAATTGAAGAGTCTATTTGTAATGTCAAAATAACAGCTTTTTATTAAATGCATAGTAAGGTCTATTAGGTACCTATACCAAAAAAAACAGTTTTCAAAATGTTTGTCTGTATATCTGTCTATTTGTTCTAGCTAATCTCAAAAACGGCTGGACGGATTTTGACGGGACTTTAACTGGCAGATAACTGATGTTATAAGGAGTAACACTGGCTAATTTTAGTCTATGTAGCACGTTGCCGTGGGATAATTTCCAAAATCCACGCGATCGAAGCCACGGACATAGCTAGTCTTGTTATAAAACACAACACTATATTAAAGTCATGCTGTAGTTTACGTTTTAAACGCTTTTACGTAGTAATGTCGATCAAATCAACTATAGTTAGGTAAGGCAAATTATAATAAGGAGGAACCAAACATTCGGATCAATAAAACACGTTTCCATACAGAAAAAAAACAGTTTCCATACAGAAAAAAAAAACAGTTGTAGCGAAAGAATCTTTATTTACTCAAAAAAAAAAATGTCGCTTTATGAGAAACATTTAAACTTTATAGTAATGATGATATTCGTGAGCAGAGCTAGTATACCACGCACAAATATTAAAAGAATAACAAGACAGTGAAGGTAAGCAAAAGATTCATGCAAAACAAAAGTCTTTTATGTGTAAATTAAAGAAATAGACAAGTTCGTTTTTTATAATATGTTTGAATCTATAGCATAGACTAAAATGGTACCAGCTTCCTGATGTTACTCTCTTTTTAGTTCATCCGGTGTTTTGTATGTCATTCCCAGATCATCATAATCTTAGGTACAGACGCCAACACATCAAGCTACTACAATCTGTCAGATTTCTTTGATAGATTTTCGACTTTATTTCTAGAGCATTAGGTTCAAGGTTCATTGGGAAAAATTGGCAGTTTGGGGTAGCTTGACCTGGTGGCGTCTGCACCTTTTCATTAGCTTTTCCTCAACTATACTAGAATTTGCTTCCAGTCTAACCGGATGGAGTTGAGTACTAGTATTTTGGCATGAAGCGACTGCCTACTTCATAACCAAATAATAAAACTACTAATAAAACTTCTTCGTACCGGAAGGAACATTAACTACCGCCGCTGCAAGGGTTGTGGCTGGACAACCCACGAGCTGTCCTATCCACCGCTGGAAGACCTACCCACCTACCTGGCTACACCGGTCACCTACGACTTGGGAACTATCAGGATAGTGGTTTTCTGTAGGCAGGCTAGAATTGAATTCGCGCTCGATATCCAGAACGTTCATCACGCTAGCCTTCCGCTGAAGTAAGCTATATTTCAATATTATAAAAAAAATTATCTAGGTATATATTAATACGTGAAGTGAAAACTTTGGATCCCTTTTTACGAAAATTGGGCGGACGGAGGAGTATGAAATTTCGCACACTTATAGTTTATACAAAGAAGAAGTGACGAATGCTAATATTTTTTAAAATTATGCGTTAAAATATATTATTTTCAATAAATAACACGTTACACACACTACTGTTCATTACCGTGTATCTAATACACACATGCGTACATATTCTTTTGTTTATGGTCCAAATCTGTCTTTATTATTTTGTGCAGTGTTACCAACACCCAGAAATATTTACCCCTAAAGCTTAAGTTAAAAACCCCTAAAATTGCCACAATTACTAAAAAAATCCCCTAAAAAATTATAATGAAAATAACCAACGAATGTTCAGTAATCATAGACCGGCACACAGTAGTAATATTTGTCTATATTTATTATGCGACATTTGTTAATCATTCACTCTGCATTCTTAGTATCGAGGAATCGTACTAGAAGTCGCTAATACTTTTATTGTAATCAAAAACACAATGAGAAATGTAAGATGGCAAAAAATCCCTAAGAATACCCCTAAAAATGGAACGCCCCTAAAAAATCTCAATCCTCTTATTTACCCCGTAAATTTGGGAAAACCCCTAAGTTAGTAAGCCTGATTTTGTGTCTAAAGTCTTACTGAATGGTAAGTATAACCATAGGTAATAAATTAATTTTATAGATATATAACCTATTTCATTTTTAAAATCTATGATCATATCGAGAATATTTGTCTTTAATATTATTTGTATTAGCGACGATAGGAATTTAGTTTAGATTTATAAGAAATATTTTTTGTGGTTTTATGGGGAGTGTCAAGTATGGCATTAGTAAGTTTCCCATACAAAACTTAGTGTCGTGTGCAAACTGTAGAGGTTGTATGCCTCACGATTGTACAGGCTGGTCATAGATTGTACAGGCTGGTTATAATTATGACATTTGGAACCGTCATAATTAATTAAAAATAATAGGGAAAATTCTATAAAAACAGAACAAATTTCTGTGATAATTCATTCCATATTGTTCCATATCCAGTAGTTAAGAAGTATTAAGAAAATAAAAAAGAGAGTCCTGAAGAAGTATTCTTTACTCATTACACCTACGTTATTATCTATATTTTTTCATTTAATAATGTATTTCTATTCAAATGAAGTAAGGTTGAATTTCGACCAATGGGCGATCACTAGTCTATATATTAATACGTGAAGTGAAAACTTTGGATCCCTTTTTACGAAAATTGGGCGGACGGAGGAGTATGAAATTTCGCACACTTATAGTTTATACAAAGAAGAAGTGACGAATGCTAATATTTTTTTTTAAATTGTGTGTAAAAATATATTATTTTCAATAAATAACATGTTACACACACTACTATTCATTACCGTGTATTTAATACACACATGCATAGATATTCTTTTGTTTATGGTTCAATCGACAATAACTGTCTTTATTTTGTGTCTATAGTCTTATAGTTAGGGAGCTGCCGAGCATTTCGGTATATGATTTGCACACGTTTCACGTCGAGGTGGATTGCAGTTTAAATCTTTACGAATTGATATGGTTCAATAAATTAAGGTCCTATGTCGGTGCGTTTTCGCGTTACAGCGGATTGAAGTTGCTTAAAAAATCGGGGTATTAAATCATTTGCACATGTATGCCTCTAGAGTTCATGCTCACAATCATCTTGGCAACGAAGAAAATCGAAGATCCAGGACTCTGCATTATCATGGGACGGATTTGTAAAAATGTTAAAAAAAAGCTCCACTAAGTCATTTGCACGCGGTTCTCATTGCGCCCATTCGATTCACTATGACTCTGTGGATTCGAAAAAACATGTGGCAGACTCTTTGCTCACCGATCTTCAGCTGTATAACTTTTTGAAATTCACGGAATGAAGGGACAGCGGGTATTGCATGGGATTATTGTTATTATTTATAGTTTTATTCTTATAATTTTGTTTAATATTATCCTCTAAACTCACGGTAACGATTAAACTTCTGGAGCTGAAATCTATGCTATCATTTTTTTTCTCAATGCCAACCAGAAACTAAATGCGCTTGGAACTTTAATTAGAAAGATTTTTTAATTGCATGCTTGATTGTAATCTGAATAGGATTAGGATCTGGATAGGAACAGTCTTTAACTTTTTAAATCACGTTTTATTTGTGTAAAATACGTATATATATAGATATAGGCTGTATATCGATATACGCTCTATACATTTAGTTTCACAATACGGAAAAGGTCGGAACTGAGTTATACCGTTCTCACTCATATTTCCAAATAAAAGAGAGACACCACGAAAGGAACTATGGAGATATTTTATACCTGCTTGGTTTGGCGCGAGCGTCTGGTTGAAAAAAAAAATCAAATGGTCTGCCTTTGGAATATCAGAGGCCTGAACGTCTGCCTCATCGATTTTCTGGGTTTTCATAAGGAATTCAAACATCAGTCCAAGAGGTAGACAGACGTATGCGCATAATATAGCACACCTTTTTTTACATTTTTGGAGCACTGTCAATAGACAATGCAGAGGCAACATATTGGCAGACTATTTTTCCGTAGTTTTCTCAATGTTTTTAATCGAACAATTCAAATCTGCCAAGTCTGCACTTCATATAGAGTTTTTTTAATCATAAAAATAAATGTAAAAAATGAATACTACAAAAGTCAGAGCCCTGGATGTCTGCCTTTTCGATTCTTTGTATTTCCAGGATGACTGTGATCATCAGCCCCAGAGGCAGACGTGTGTGCATAATATAGCACACCTTTTTTTTTAAACATTGTTGAAACGCTGTAAATTTACAACGCAGCGCCACCATGGTGGCAGCCGAGATCCTTGATGTTTCTTAGGGTATAATTATCACTATTAATAACGTCTGCCTTATGTGCTGATCATATCGAAATTTTGCTCGCCAGCTCCCTAACTATTACTGAATGTCAAGTATAACCATAGGTAATAAATTAATTTTATAGATATATATAACCTATTTCATTTTTTAAATCTATGATCATATCGAGAATATTTGTTTTTAGTATTATTTGTCTATAGTGTTACTGAATGTCAAATATAAGCATTTTTTTTAAATGTTTTTTTATAATATATTTATTTATTTATTTATTTAATACTTCAAGCACATTAATGTACAGAGGCGGACTTAATGCCATAGGCATTTTCTACCAGTCAACCTTTGGGTGGTGCAGAGACATACGTGGTAGGTGCAATGATTAAGAGGATATGTAAATATGAACGCTTAACATATTTAAATTATTAACATAAAATATATACCTAACTATATATAAACATAAATACATAAATAAATATACATACATAATTGAATTTATTAAAACAAACGAGACAAACAATGACGAAATATTACCGTTGTGATGATACTGCCAACTTCTTGCGAATATGCTCGCGAACATTAAATTTGAAGGTCAATCGGTTGGATGCCATCCTGATTTCCTGGGGGAGCGCATTCCACAGAGAGACACACTGGACAAAGAAGGAAGAGTGAATGAAGTCTGTGCGATGAGTGGGACACTGAAGAAGACGATTATGCGATGAGCGTAGATTTTTATTGTGGTTGGCGCAAATGTACTGAAAGTGTGGGGCTAGATAAACAGGGGAAGAGGGAGAAACAAGAAATGAAAACAATGTGGTCAGCGCCCTTTGCTCTCTGCGCTGGCGTATGGGCAACCACTTAAGAAGGGACCGATGCGCAGAGACATGATCATATTTACGCAGATTGAAAACGAATCGAATGCAGTTATTGAGAAGACGGTCAAGTTTGTTGAGGAGATCTGCATTCAGGTCATAGTAGCACACATCCCCATAATCGATGATAGGGAAAATTAAGGACTGCACAAGCATTGTCTTCGTGCTCGATGGTAATAAGTTTTTTAATCGGTACAGAGCCCGCAGCGTTCCAGTAACCTTTTGGCTCACCCTAGCGACTTGAGTATGCCAGTTAAGAGAATTATCTATATGCAAGCCTAGGTCCTTCACGTCAGTGCTGAAAGGAACGATCGTACCGTTGAAAAGAACTGGTGGCAAGATTGTTCCAACCATCTTGCTAATGCTACGAGGACTGCCAATGATGATCGCCTGACACTTCGTAGGGTTTACAGCGACACCAAATCTATCAGCCCAGGATTTTATGGCTATCAAGTCCCTGTTTAGTTTGCCAATAGTGTCAGGTAATTCATCAACCTTCCCTTGAGAGTATAGCTGCAAGTCATCTGCATACAAATGATACGCACACTGAAGTTCGGAAATTATAAGATTAATAAAAATAGAAAACAGAAGAGGAGAAAGTATACCGCCTTGAGGAACGCCAGTTTTCAAATCATGCCAGCAAGAAGAAGAATCTCCAGCATGAACAGACTATAATATATGTTTTTTTCATTTCATAATTTATTTCTGTTCAAATGAAGTACGGTCGAATTTCGACCAATGGGCGATCACTAGTATTCTTAATTACGCATTTGTACCTACCATCTTTTTGTTTTTTTTTTAATCGTCCTGCCCTAGCAGGCACGTTACAGTCAACGTTACGTCTACTAATACTTATGAAACTTCTACTTAAACAAAACGTAAGCACACCAAACAAGGAACCTATTAGAACAAGGAACAAGCCATATCTCGCCATACATCTACAAAGTACTGCTTCAATGATCCAATAAGCCAGATATAATTTCAACGTCCAATTGAAACAGTTCCCGATATCGTTGGAAACATTTATCATCGCCCAAACATTATTACATTTAATTAAACTTTAAAACAAGTGTCGGCCGATATCGGAGGCGGGATTATCAGATCTATTTGCAAACGTCCAAATATCTCTAAATGGAAATTGTTAAATTGTGGTAGGTATCTTGTCTACCTACTGAGTTTATGTCGTTATAAATGAAAATCTTTAAGCAGATGTTATTTTAGATTCTGAGGCTGTTTTTCTTGAGTTTTGTTATTTTAAATAATACTTTGGTGAAGCGACTTTTTTGTCTTCCTAATCCGTAAGAAAAAAGTTAATTGATAAGTAGCTCAGGTCTCTTCATCGAATTAACAGAGAGAATTATACTCATAACTACCTATTTTAATTACAATTTAATAACGTGACAGAGCTGTTTCTACACTTTCATGTCTATTTTTTTTTTTAATCCATTCTACATTTTACCAGATGAATACTCAAGTCCTTTTTACAAAACATGCCACAAAAACTGCACCACTTTTCATCCACGAGAACGCTGCCTCATCAACTGAACATACTTTACTCTCTTGAGGTCACAGTACACTAAATCCCATCTGCATAAAAAGCAAGGATCAGCGAAAGTAGCGTCAGCAAAATAGATAGGACCAGAAGGTCGGCTCCATACAATGAGCAAAAAAAGGGGCGCACGCACACAAAGATGCCTACGGGGAACTTAAACTGTCAAACGAATACCAGTCGCAAGTACACTTGTACTCACTCTACAATCAATCGCATATTCGTGGAAACAAATGATAAATGACTTTATTTTTGCAAGTAGGTTTGTACAAACACTTTTACACGTCAATCATATTTTTTTTGAAACTAGATGAGGTCGGCATTTCCTATCTGACTACTCTGAGAAGAAACGCCGAAACAAACTCAGAGGTCACAGTCTCTTTTAAATTCCAGACATAATCTTGATCAGATCATGTGAAGACCATGTGGATCGGTGTCTGAAGTGATCTTTAAGGAAAGAACACACAGCTTGAGTGAACCTGTCCAATCAGCGCACGCATTTGTCAGTAATCATGCAGTCTCACTCAGAACTTAAGGAGGTCAATGATTCGACGAACAATACCGAAGAAAGGACATTTGTGTAGGTCGCACAAATTACTCAAACTGTCAGACATGGTAAAAAATAAATGAGAAGAAAAGGAAACCAAATAAAAAAGATCACCCCAACAGTCTTCACATTTACAAAAATTAAAACAATATAATACTTTAAAAGTAAATATTCATGTCATTGTATAAGTAAAATTCATCAATGTCAATGTGTATATAAAATCAGGAAATAGTCCCGGTCTGATCGATCATTAGAGGACCATGTACATGCGGGTGTCTGAAATGGTCTTTTAAGGAAAGTACCATACAGATTGGACATGTCCAGTCAATGCACACATTTGTCAGTAATCTTGCAGCTCAACTCAGAACATAAGGAGCACAACGATCCGACGAACAATACCAAAGACAGGACATTTTGGTAGGCCGCATTAAGTACTCAAACTGCCAGATTATCATTAAAAATGAAATGAGTAAGAGATATAAAAAAAACAAACATCATCTACATAGTCCTCACATTCAAAATCATTAAAATAAAAATAATATTATACTTCTCAGAGTATATATTCATGTCATAGTTTAAACAATAGTCATCAAATGTCAAAGTGTATAAATAAATAATAATAAAAAATACAATAAAAAACATTAAGTATAATTACAATAATACATAAATTGGACCAGCTTAATCGAAAGCTTTTTTGTCCTCAATATAATCTTTAACTGTATAAAAGGCTTTCTGGCACAACTTACGTTTAATGAATGATTTGAATTTATTGAGACTTACAAACTTGAGACTTACAAATTGACATAGATAGTGTCTGTATGTCGTAGCAGTAAGGTTCATTCCGATCCAGCCCTTCCCTTGCTGCCCTCTACCAGGGATGCCCAAAGCTGAGGTTCATACCCACAGGAGGTGCTCTTAGCGAGTAGTCGCTCTAGATTTAAGTTTTTTAAGCCCTGGCTGACCTTAATTTATTAAGGTAGCCACAGGCAAGCTGACCACCGTAAAAGTAGCAGTAAGGCTTATTTTCGTAGTAGAAGTGTATTTATTACGTTGATGCGGTTGACTGTACGTGAAGTGTGCCTTTGTGTGCGTGCTTTTTTGTTCGTTGCATGGAGCCAACCTTCTGTTCCCATCTGTTTTGCAAAAGCAGAGTCAGCAAAATCAGGGAAATGCATTGTCTGGCGGAGCGTAGCGCGGGCGGTGACGCGAGTCCGCGAAATGGCATTCGTTTCGCCCGATACGCGTACTCTGACCATTTTAATTGGTCTATTGTTAATTAAGTAACGTTTCAACGTTCGCCGCAACGTCACCGGTTAGCATTAAAACCATTATAATAACTTTTAATTCCGATCATTGTGATTTGAGGTGGGTCGGTTAGCGTTTGTGAAATTTCGGTGTAAAGGTTAATGAGATAATGATTTTCATTGTAGTGAAAATTTGCTTTGTTAAGATAATAAAATGACAAATAATTTTCAATACCAGAAATGTACTTAGTTTTGGTGTGAAAATATGATTCGACACTCCAAATAGCGCATTAATCTTAAAAAGAAGTTTCTACTTGATGAATTAGGATAACAAAAAAAGCTTCAGTAATTTTCACAGGTCGATCCGTAATTCCGTACTATAAATCATTGCGCCATCTGCCGGCGACATGTGAAATAATTGCACGCCCGATCTTACTAAAGTAACTAGACAATTCAATGAGTTCCGTGAAATAATCGGCAAATAACAAATTGAAAGTTATAAATAATGTCGTCACGCCGTGTCCAAAGAAATTCGTCTCAGTCGCCAGTGGATTGAGAAATTACTATTAGAACAATTAGTTTTAAGCGAAAGCTGGTCATCATTTATCTCCTTGGGACAATCACATTGGTTACACGGTTACGCGAATAGAATTTTAGCAGTACAATTATTTATAGAGAATAAACCACATTTAGTTCTTACGTCTTCGCGTCGTAAGAATGCGTCACTATGACGCGTCGTTGCGTCAAAGTATGATATATTTATTGGTCATTATAATTGCTCGCAAGTGTACCACGTAATTGGCCTCAATCTTTGAGTTAAAAGATACCTGATGTTTTGCAAGCCGCCTTAGAAATAGCGTACTTACTCCCACGTGCTATCAATAAACGAGACTTATTATAGGTATCGGTCTCATATTTTGATACTTTGATCTCATGATGAGCAGTGTCTGCCAGGGTCGCAGATTTGTTCGATAGAGTTAGTGGCACTAGCAAAGGCAACTGAAGAAACACAAGTGGGTTTTAGTCAGTAAAAGTTTGACACGCCCTCCGTCCGCTCAGAGCGGGAGAAATCATTTGATGATTCCTCTGACAAAAAAAAAAAAAACAAAAAATAGAGCAGCCGTGACTTACGAGTTCTAGGTCGTAAGTTCGAACCAAGGCTGGCGCTTTCCTCTATGTAATTACTAGCTTTTGCCAGCGGCTTCGCCCGCGTGGAGGTCGGAAATTGTCCCACGGGAACATACTACCGGGATAAAAAGTAGCCTATGTCCTTTCTCAGGCTCTAAACTATCTGTGTACCAAATTTCATTTAAATCGGTTCAGTAGTTTTAGCAGGAAAGTGAGACAGACAGACAGACAGACAGACCGACAGACAGACAGAGTTACTTTTGCATTTATAATATTATATAATATAATATATAATATAATAATATATAATATATTATAATATATTATAATATATATATATATATATAATATAAGTGTTGATAGTGTTGATTACTAGCTTTTGCCAGCGGCTTCGCCCGCGTGGAAGTCGGAAATTATCCCACGGGAACATACTACCGGGATAAAAAGTAGCCTATGTCCTTTCTCAGGCTCTAAACTATGTGTGTACCAAATTTCATTTAAATCGGTTCAGTAGTTTTAGCAGGAAAGCGAGACAGACAGACAGACAGACAGACCGACAGACAGACAGAGTTACTTTTGCATTTATGATATTAGTATGGATAGTATGGAAGTATGGAAGTATGGATATGGATTTCATCACGCTCTCAAAACAGTGAAGAAAACCATCGTGAGTAAACTGGCACGTCCTAGAACCAAAAAATCTGAGGCATCCACTAATCCGCACTGTACCCATGTGGTGGAATACAGTCCAGATAAGGCAAGTGTCCCAGCAGTTGGATGTTAAAGGCTAATTATGCTTATTATTTATGCTTTGATCTCATAATACAGCTACTTTACGCCAACATCCGGTACTTTCTTTTAAGGAGCCGTAGCCGATATATAATATTCTACTATGCTAATATCCCTTCTTCGTATTTGAGTAATGTGCGTTTTACGAACACTTTCCATAGTTTTTTTCCAATTTATACAGGAGAAATAAGAATATTCGCTTTAATGGAGAAATAAGATAGACTATCTATATTTTAGGCACAGAGAGCGGTGTTAAAAATACTCGTGAAGAAATCTATTCGATTTCCGACACCTGTATTATATTCATAAACAATTTTTCAGAAACACCACCTTTAGTACCTTGTGTAAAAGCGACGTTGTTGTAGAATCTGTAAGATTCCCTGCGACGCGAACTGGGCTCACTTGCGTCACTTACAGCGCGCTGTAAGGACATGCATTGAGGAGCTACGTTCCGCCGGCTGGGAAAAGATGCTGGGCGATTTAGAGCCGACTCACCAGGCATTCTGGGAACTTCAGAGGAAACTCAAATCCAAAGAAGTCACCACAATGCCCCCCCTGATCCGCCCCGATGCGACACTTGCATTCGAGGATGCCGACAAGGCCGAGTGCCTAGCCGACAGCCTCGAGGCACAATGCTCGCCTAGCACACTGCCAGTAGACCCAGATCACCTCGCTGAGGTCGACGCTGAGGTCGAGCGCAGAGCTTCACTCCCGCCCGTTGAGGACCCAGATGAGCCCTTGCCCCCCGTCACACCTGACGAGGTGCACGAGCTCATCAAAGGTCTCAAACCCCGCAAGGCCCCCGGATCAGACGGTATCACCAATAGGGTGTTCCAGCTGTTCCCCGCGCACTTAATCATGCTCATGACCACCATCTTCAATGGTGCCCTGAGCAATAACATTTTCCCACAGGCTTGGAAGGAAGCCACAGTCATTGGCATCCCAAAGCCCGGCAAACCGAAGGCGGAGCCCTCGAGCTACCGTCCCATCAGTTTGCTCAACGTACTCGGCAAAATCTATGAGAGGCTTATTTATAAGCGTCTCAGAGATTACGCCGAGACAAAGGGCCTCATCCCTAACGAGCAGTTTGGTTTTCGAACCCAACACTCGTGTGTCCATCAAGTGCACCGTATCATCGAACATATAAGCGTTGGTTTCCAACGCGGTATGTTCACGGGTGCAGTTTTCTTCGACATAGCGAAAGCGTTCGACAAGGTCTGGCACAACGGCTTGTTATACAAGCTGTACCAACTCGGAGTGCCAGACCGTCTCGTGCTCATCCTACGAGACTTTCTATCGAACCGCACCTTTCGCTATCGCATCGAAGGAGCACTGTCCTCCCCCATCCTATCCGAGCAGGAGTCCCTCAGGGCTCTGTCTTGTCCCCTCTCATTTTTACGCTATTTACTAGCGATATCCCCAGAAGTTTAAAGGCTCAGTTGGCTCTGTTCGCAGATGACACGGCCATTTACTTCACGGGGCGCAGTCAAGACGCCTTGATTCGCTACCTCCAGGCCGCAGTCGACGACCTCGCCGACTGGTTCAGGAAGTGGCGAATCGAGGTCAACCCCGACAAGAGTCAGGCGGTTCTCTTTACGAAACCGCGACTCAAACCCCGCCCCCCGACCCCCCTATCCATGTTCGGCAAGCAGATCCCTTGGGAGAAGCGAGCCAAATATCTAGGCGTGATCTTAGATCAGCATCTCTCCTTCTCTGAGCACATAAAGAAGGTCCACTCGCGGGCCGCTTTCGCTCTCGGTAGGCTACACCCCATTCTCAATCCAAAGAGCAAAATGTCACTTCGGTGCAAAAAGCTCATTTATACCGCGTGCATAAGGCCAATTATGACCTATGCATGTGCAGTCTTTGCACACGCGAAACCCCACCACGTCCATAGGATGCAGACCCTCCAAAACCGTTTTCTCCGCAACGCCACAGGTTCGCCTTGGTACGTTCGGAATGCTAATCTCCACCTCGATCTTAAACTCCCGACTATCCATCAATTCATGAAAGGCATCTCCAAGCGTTTCTTCGATAGGGCCGCAACCCACCGCAACCCTCTGGTTGTCGCGGCAGCCAACTACATCCCCTCCCGCATTAGTAAGACCCGCCGTCCGCGGCACATTCTAACCGATCCTGATGACCCCATTACCCTCCTCCAGGAGAGCAATAGGGCCACCAGTACTTTACTTAAACCGAAACGTCCGTCATACCGACCTCGCCACCGAGGTCCGTCGTCGCGACACCCCCGACTAGCAAATAGTCCCCCCCCGACCCTTGCATGAGCCAGCCCGCGTCGCTGAGCCCTTAGTTAACGACCCCCCAGATCCAGCCTATCCCTCGCTGATCCCCCCCACCAGTGACTCCCTAAGCCGAGGTCCGAACCCCACCTGCCCTTAGGTCTTAGTCACTTAGTTTGTAGTTTTCCTTTAGTTTGTAAGCCCCTGGCTGGAGGCCTTAGATTTGCGTCTAAAGTCATTCGCAGGGAAAGCCCGCTTAAGTAGTAAAAACCCTCGGGTTAACTACGAGAAGTCCGTGTCAAAAAAAAAAAAAAGAATCTGTAAGACTGTACCCTGCATTCCTGCATTAGTAAGTCGCCACTTTAAACACTTATAGTTCTAAGCTGTATAGCAAAAGAATAAGGGGAATATAAAAATCTACCCTTTAACAAGGGTTTCCCCTTGGAAAAACATCTGGCTTAAGTCCAAGTCATATAATGCACCTGAGCAACTTGCGGTATCATAAATAAATTCACATGGTATGAATTCTCATGAAATAGACGAATATGCGTCTTACATCCACGCAAACACTCTCACCCTAACTTCACACGACTCTAAATTATACAAGCATTTGAAATACATTTCGTTCTAATTTAACTAGCCTATATTGTCTCATTGTAGGGCAAAGACCTCCCTCTATCTTTTCTCCTTTTGCTGGGAAAAAAAATAAAAAATCTTTAGTACTAAAATAAGAGGTAGGGTAAATCTCCTTAAAAATAGATTTTTTCTTCTGTTGTTTGCACTTAAGTGTCAAAGGAGTACTTTGGCATTCGTACTAGGATGACCCTGTATCACGAATGCCATGGATGCCAGGAGTCAAGCTCGTCCCGCCATCTTCGTTTCGGCCTCCTGCGATGGTGTTGTGCGCTTAGTGGGATAGCTTTCTGCGCTCCTTCTCCATACAAACTTTGACTGTGCCAAATTTCGTAGTTCTCAGTCAGCGTAATTTACGTAAAAAGGGGTACAAACTTTATGCTCCACATATTAATATACAGATTAGAAATTGAGACTGAGAATCTTTACGACAAATATGATATGATAATACACCGCAAGGTGCAAGACCGATAAATTAAATCCCAGCAATTTACCTCAAATAACTGTCAGAAAACAGTCTAGACTGAGTTACTGTCTACAGTAGAAATTAATACCACGATGTTTCCGGTCTTAGAAACTATGACAGAGGTACCTGACTCCTGATAAATCATGACGGCATCGGAACGACAGACGATGATAGTTTTATGACCAGAATTGCATTAGTAACACGATCGTTAATCACTCGGAATTACTTTAAAGACAATAAGAGAAAAAGAGAAGACCAGCTAAAAATATACAGATATACCTCTTGTACAGGAAAGTTCAATTCTAGGGTGTTACAATCTAAAATCATCCGTTTTATTTGTCTAGGCAATAAAATTTTATCGACACTTTTGGGTCGAAGAATCTTAATTTTAGTTCTACTAAAATAGAAGAGTTTCTTTATAAAAATAATGCCAAATAAAAGAAAATAGAACGGGTATAGAATACCTCTGTTTTCCCGCAAGCATACGCCGAAATTACTTGAGAAGTTTGAAAATGTAAAAAGTTAAATAACAGCAAAACAATCTGTAGGAGTTGTTTCATTTCCGCGTTTGTTATAAAAGCTTGTTAGATAACTGAAGATTCGGAGACCAACAACTATTTAAGTAGGTATAGTAAGATAAGATAGAAGCAAAAGGTGCCCAAGTTTACTTTCATTTAAAAACAGTTTCAGAAACATTGGAATGATGATATGAAGCCCGCGTGGCGAGTACGCCCTTCTGCGATAGGTCTGTGTCACACACTTTTATCACAGTTTGGGAACAAAAATCGTGATAAAATGCTTGACTCGAGCCCATCACAGAGTTTGTGCTCACCCCACTGTTAGATGTAAGACTCACCAAAAATAATTAATTGAGTTTAATGGTTATCAAAAAAATAGTTATTTGTTATACAAGAGTGCAAAGTTGCTTTTTAACCGCGTGCTCAATTTTGATGACCGAGCAAGCGAAGGATTCTAAAATTGAATCACGAGCGCAGCGAGTGATTCAAAATTAGAATCCTGAGCGTTAGCGAGGGAATCAAAAGAGCACGAGGTGAAAAATCTTTGCACTCGAGTGCAACGAACAAATTGAATTTAGAACATCGTGTGCACTATCACAAACTTAGTGCACACGATGTTCTAAATTCAATTTACTTTATCCTCTAGAGAATAAAAACGGCTTTTCCACTCAGATATTGAAGATTAAAAATACTCTTTCCGAGATGGTGGGATGAAAAAGTAATTTATTCAAAGAAGTTTTTTCTTGAACGTCAGATTTACCTACAAAAGACAGTCCCCCAAAAAGCCTGCTCCTCACCACTTCCTAGTGCTTTAAACGATCTACCCTCTTAAAAAACGAACCAATAAAAGAAACAGTCGATTCACAACAACACTATTGAAAATACAGTTCCTCAGACACCTTCATAATTTCTAGGAAAAAGCAAAACAAATGAAACATTATTTCTTTACCTTAACACTAAATGACCTGTTCCGACACTTCCAACTATCAATTTCCCCGTGTGTTTAATAATTCAATGTATTTCTTTGAGTTCACGCCGAGACCTTGTCATTTCACTTCAGCGTAGGCCTGTCATTACACTTTTTCCCTTCAATTAATGTACACATAGGAATACACACTTGCAAATTACTAGTTTTGTTTGCAAGTGTGTGTTATGCCTTTCAATACAAATGGTTTAGAATATGTGTCATTTTAGTAGCCATAAACGTTTGTTTTTTTTATGGGCTTGCGGCTAAGTAATAACAGCCGCATAAGTTGATCAATCGGGTTAAGCTATGCTTTTCGCGGTTGGTCTGTGGATGGGTGACTAACTTTACATACCAAGACCTCTCCGTGCCTGAGCCAGCACGCTAAGCCTTGCCTTGGACGAATCATAACGCGATTTTTTCGACGCCAACACCATCTATCGAGCTTCGAAGAAATCCAAGATAAAAATATTTTGCTTCATAAGTGTTATTTATTACAAATCGTTTATTTTATTAATTAGCATTTGATTCAATGCGCGTTAGTATAATATTTTGCTTTTTTAATATAATCTATTGATACCTCAATCATCAAAATCGGTTCAGTAGTTTAGGTGTAGGTGTTACACTGCAAACATAATGTAATGGAGCAGCATTTTTTATTTGTTTGGTTTCGCTTTCTTTGTTCGAAATGAATGAAATCGAAATAAAATAGTAGTGAGTATGTAATATGAGCTCATAGACTCCTTTTCAGTTATTCCTACTCCACCAAAACCCTAAATTTAATTTATGTTCTAGATTAGATTGTAGTAACATCACTACACCAAATTATTTAGGCGGATCCAATTTTCTATTGAAATGTTTCCCTAAATAATTTTGCAAATGCGCAGAATGTTCCGAAACCGCTTCATCCGATTGTTCCTGAAAATGATTATTATTCCGTATAAAATCATAGTAGTTAAACTATTCGAGGTAGGTTCCGATAGATTAGTGTTTTACGAGGCCTAAGTACTACACAATACATTACCTACTAGGACTCCGAACTATGTTGATACGGAGGAAACTCGTAACTACAAGATTTGTTACCGGGATTGAGATGTTGCAAACTTGCTGTGCCTGCGGCTTTCTTCGTGAATTATTTTAGTTTTTAATTATTATAAAAAAAACTAACTGACTCAAAATACGTCTTTCCGTGGTCTTGCGGTCATGGAAAAATCCTATAGAAAAAAGGACGTTCTATTGCGGCATTTTTGTTTCCAATTTTTCTATTCATAAACCCGAATTCGGACTATAACGAATATTGTAAAACTAAAAATAGCCAAATCGGTCCAGCCATTCTAGAGTGATGAGGTTCCCAACGAACATCATATTTTTTTCTATTGATATATGTAGTTACGAATAAATATGTTTGCATCGTATACCTATTGCAAATATTCTTTTTTTTTCTCTGTGAAAACACAGGTAATCGCAACGATGAAAGATTTTCAAAATCAAGATTGCGCCGGCGCCACGGTATTTAACCATCGAAACTAATAGAATTATATCGCCGCTGCTGTCTGGAGGACTATACCCGTATACTTTTATGTTTCCTTACAAGCTAACCAAGTCAGTGGGCGTCACCGTTTACTTAAAAAGCCCGACAGTGGCGCCAAATTCGGGAACAAATATTTTAATAAAAGACGTCTTCAGCTGCAAGTATTCCCAGCTCTGTGTTTATTATCAAACAACATGAAACAAACAAACAGCGTCATTCAATTTGGATTTACAGAAATGCAGATCGTTTTAAATAGAGTGAATTATATCGAGTATGTTCTGTACGTCACTGTTTGCACTCCGCATATGTTTCGACTCAGGCGCAGTGTAGCTTGTTATGATCAGGCGCAGCATGTACTGAACTACTCGTGCTAATATGAAACTGCTAATAAAATATTCTAGAACAATAATACTGTTAGTGTAACGTAGAATATGTGTGAATTGAGTTTTATGAGCGAAGATTTTACTTTGAAAGCTAGACTGAAGAATGAAGATTGTTTTTGTTGGGCGTTCTCGTAGATGGAGAGTAAAATGTGATACTGTTGTGATTTATATAATGTTTGTCTGCGGTTTTGAATAGCTTTTTGGTTGGTCAAATGATTTGATTGAACTGTGTGTATTTTTGTTCCGTATGGTGCCGGACGTAAAGAATAGCACCATACCATTTCTTCCAGTGGGCGTCGTAAGAGGCGGCTATGGGACTTATTAGAGAATGGGCAACAGCGTTCTTTATGCATTTTACTACCACACTGCGCCAACCCGCAAGCTTATGTCCAGTAGATTGGGGGCAAATTGAGGGAAACTTATGTCCAGCAGTGAACGTAAAATGATGATGATGTTTGTTTTTGTAACATTCAACTTATATTGGGTGAACGATACTATCGTAGCTAACGTGTTCACCGCTGAACAAAACATTACGTATTTGTCAGATAGATGAATTCTAAACGATTTTAGTTCATCATCTGCCTGGCCTTTTCCCAACTATGTTGGATTTGGATTTCAGTCCAACCGGTTGCAACTAAATACCAGTATTTTACACTAGCTTCTGCCCGCGACTTCGTCTGCGTTAAATTTCTTGTTCCCGCGACCCTTCTCGTCGCGTCGAATCGCCGTGCGATACTCCCCGTTTTTGCAACATTTTTCATTACTGCTCCGCTCCTCTTAGTTTTAGCGTGATATTATATAACCTATAGCCTTCCTCAATAAATAGGCTACCCAACACAAAAATAATTTTTCAATTTGGACCAGTAGTTTCTGAGATTAGCGCGTTCAATCAAACAAACAAACAAACAAACAAACAAACAAACAAACAAACTCTTCAGCTTTATAATATTAGTATAGATATGTATATAGTATAGATAAAGCGACTGCCTATCTGTCCTCCACATCCAAGTAACAGCTAGATAAACATTTTCAACGCAGATCAAAAGTCATAACTAGCAACCATGAATCGGTAACTCGCCCGCATGCACCCAAAACCGTAACAATGATACCCTTATCACAAGGAAAGATAATAGAACATCCATTATGTCATTTGCCTCAAAATCCTCTAAACTCGCCGATTTTAAGTAATTAAGTGCACGAAAACAAACCATTAATGCTTTGTGATACAACCTTATGAATGAATGAAATTAATTGTAAGGTTTCCTTTTTAATTACATTTCGCAGGTCGACCTATGAATAAGGTTGTCGGGTACTAAACCGGACGTGCCTGTGGCCTCCAGCCAAGGCTTAAAAAACTTAACTGGAGTGACTCCTTGTTAAAGGTATCCCCTACCTTGGCTTAGGGCATCGCTGGTAGAGGGCAGCAAAGGACGGGCTGCATCGGAATGATAACGAAAATATATTTTCTTCGTCGATTGAAGTTGGTCTGTGTTCAATTTCCCCGGTTGCTTTTAAAGGTTCGTATCAAATGACAAAGTACTTTTCGTCATAAATGTTATATGCCTTTATCTTACATACTTCTTTCACGGTTACAGTTCATTTAGATGTTTCTGTTTGCGGTAGCGTCGGGAGTCGGATTGCCTCATACTCAAATATGGCGAGGGGGGTAATAGCTGATCTTTGCGTTATGCTCGTGCACGAATGCGGTTTGTAGTGAGTGGTCGTCTTGTTAACCATACTTTTTTAACTTTTAAAATTATTTTTCCGTGTTATCATATCAACATGTCTGTGAAGTTTACACACAATGATAACATTTATATTATATTGTTGTGTGTTATGATATGATATTCGAAATGAATGACTCATAAATACAATGTCAACTCTTTTTTTATTGTTTTCTATCATGTTTAACAATGATTAAATATTACCAATTTAATTAGGGTTATTCCCTGAGTACCCCGATCTCCGAGGACCCCGTCCCGGAGAACCCCGAATACTACAAATATGATTACATTTCTTTTTTCTATTGCTTTCAACTTGTACGGTCGACATAAAAATTGCTTAAATGTATGTGTTTGAAATACATAAGACGAAAGTAGTTTATTTGAAATTTTGTACAATGTCGAATCATAGTTTAATAGAGGTAATTACAGTTTGAATAAAATGTATCAAAAATATAAAATAAATGTTACAATATTATCAGATCATTTAAATGACAAAACTAGTTGGTCGCTGTGATTAACTCAAGACAATGTTTGTGTTCTTTCTCCAGTACTAGCGTACCTAGTGATAGGTTATATAGCTGTAATATAATTTTTATTATATATATTTTTTTTTACTGTGTTAGTCATTTTTTTTTGTGTATTTATTGGTTTTGACATGTTCTATGCTTTCACATATTACAATGATTAGTATTGCATAAAATGATTAGCTAGCGACCTCGACAAGTTGTCATTCAATTCTTGCCTGAGCAACCGGCAGCAAGTTCGTCATGCTCCCTTAGATGTCAATGCTTGCGGTAGCGTCAGGGGTCGGGTTACCCCCTTCCCTCAAATAAGGCGAGGGGGGTAATGGCTGATCTTTGCGTTATGCTCGTGAACGGGTGCTGCTTGTGGTGACTGGTCGTCTTGCTGACCTTGATGTTGGTATTGTTGTTAATTACCTACCTGTTTATTTGTTTTTACGCCGATGGTCCTAGTTTATCATTTTGAGGCCTCGAGTTGTAACTCGGGTCGTAACAGCTATGTGAACGTGATTCAGCATTGCATATGTAAGCTGTCACGCCCTTATGCCAGGAGGCTTTTATTTTGGTACCTTTATTTACATGATAAAAATATTTTTTGCTTTTGCTTGAGTATAGATTTCATTTTATTTCCTGGATTATTGGGTTGGCTAGCTGACAGATGGCAAATCATTTAATTTAATGTTTTGTGTCTCATAATGTTACCTCCTTACAATTGTATAGAATCAAGTTCTTCTAACTTAACAGACAGCTGTGCTGCTGGGGAGTTTGTTCCGACACTTCTTCTTCCCAGCTAAAGCACTAGGAAGTGTCGAAGGGCGGGCGTTTTGGGGGGACTGTCTTTTGTAACTTTGACGTTCAAAAAGTGCTGACTCTCAGCCTAGTTTGAATAAATGACTTTTGATTTTGATTTTGATACTTAACAAATATATTTTAAATTGTATTTTTGATTTACTGTATTGTAAAAAATAACGTAAGTGAAACTGATTTAACTTATAAGAAGATTATTTTAGAGTTAACTATTTCCTATGCTACATTAATTACATATAAAAATAATTCCTGAAAGTGCGAGTTTTCGCATATTGTTAAATTATGTTAATGCTCCATGTAGAGTAGATATTTTGATTTTCTGGATTGAAAAAGGGAACTATTGTGATAATAATTAAAACCTGTAATTGCTCTAGAAGACCCTATATTGTATTCTCTAATTATAATATTTACCTTAACCAAGCAAGACTTTATAATCTTTCAATACTCAATACTTTATTGCATTCCACAAGGTATATGGGAGGTAAAACATTTTATTTAGAAACAATCGTAGACCCTGTCGGGCACAGCAAAGGAAAATACAGTAGGTAGAGAGGAGGACCTTTTGATTATCTTATAATGTAACTTATTCTAAAATAACGTTATTAAAATTAAATGAAATATATGCTTTGGACTTTTCTAAACTAGTTTCAGGGATTTATCATTTATAAATTCGTTGACGCTATAATAACATTTACTTAATAATAGCATTTTTAATTTATTAGTAAATAGATGGCTTTTTTCTCTGTCCTTATGGATTCTGGTAACTTATTGTATATTTTTATCGACATAACCAGAGGGCCAGATGAGTGTATTTTTAGGCGGGATGTTTTTTCCTGATTCTTAAAGTTAAATATTATAATTTTAGTAAATAATAAAATTTAATTTAACATATCATCTGCTGACGGTACTTTTAAGCTAAATTGACTGTTAATTGAGTTTAAGAGATAAAAATAAATCGGGGTCTTCCGGGACGGGGGCCTCAGGGATTGGGATACTCGGGGAATAACCCTTTAATTAGACCCTGCATATTAACAAATCGGAGTCATTTTTTCTGATTTAAGAAACAGCCACTACGAAAATATACTTCTCTCATTTATGTTACGAACTACAAAATTGCAAGCCAGCAAGTTTCAACAAGATATAAGTCCCAATACAAGTCAGCTGAGCCTTCTAATCCTCATATAACGTCACGTTAACTATCTATCTGTTTCTCCAAGTTAGTAGAAACGAGTCTAACAAGACACTTGTCCACGAACTTTAGCTCCAGGTTTCAGGTCGTTACATTTCTTGTCTTGTCTTGCGACTTAAGTCTTGGAACTGCATTCAAAAGCCTTGAATTTGGTTTCTTTGGTTGTTTGTTCTGGTTGTGAGTGATATTCTGTTTTGGAAGTAAAGGAGGGTTTAATTTGTTTATTCTTACCATATCTACGTAATCAAATAATTTATGGTATCTTGTACTTTGAACTTTTTAAACAATTTGTCTTAAAACTATAAAGCGTGATTTACACGGTGTATTTCTTTTTTTGCTTGCGGCTAAAATGCGATCGAATTTCGTTTATGATGTTGGACCGAAATATCGATTATCAATTTTCGTTTCCAGCCCAAAAACAGTTATTTTTTTTTTTAATTCAGTTCTAGTAAATTAATACTATTAATTTCATGATAAATATCCAGAACAACTAAAAGCACAATAACTGTAAACATTGCGTTTTCTAGCAAATAAAATAAAAAATCCACAACCACTTTTAAAAAACTACTAAAACACTTTATAGTAAAAAATTCATCTTCCCTACACTAGTGACGAGCCATATCCAGCTACCGCTGATCTGTGTTTCAAGGAAACTTGTTTTTTGTTTAGATATTTTGAGTTGACAGTTGTGCCCGTGTATCGAACTAACACTTGTTCATATTATTATTTTTTAAACTACCCTCAAAATATTTTATTCGACGCCAAGTTATTGTAATACGTCCAACATCTAGTTTATTTTAATTGTATGTCTAGTTTTAGTTATTCTCATGTAAGTGAATGTAATTCTTATGAGAATAAATGATCTCAAACCTCAAATATTAGGAAGAAAATAAATATTATGACTTTGAGGAAAGTACTTACGTGTGATTTAAGTTTGAACGGAAATTATCAGTGTATTATTATAAGTTTAACCAAATCAAAATGTATCGATAACAAAAAAAAACGTGTTTAAAAAAATAATAATAACTAGCTTCTGACCGCGACTTCGTCCGCGTCAAATTTTTACATCCCTGACCCTTCCCGTTGCATCGAATTGCCTGCCAGTTTTCGTAAATTTTTCGTTGCTGCTTCGTTCCTTTTAATTGTAGTGTAATGTTATATAGCGTATAGCCTTCCTTAATAAATAGGCTACTCGACACAAAAAGAATTTTTCAATTCGGACCAGTAGTTCCTGAGATTAGCGCGTTCAACCAACCAAACAAACAAACTCTTCAGCTTTATAATATTAATAACTAGCTTCTGCCCGCGACTTCGTCCGCGTCAATGTTTTGTTTCCTAAACCTTCCCGTCGCATCGAATTGCCTGCCAATTTTCGTAAATTTTTCGTTGCTGCTACGCTCCTTTTAATCGTAGCGTGATGTTATATACCATATAGCCTTCCTCAATAAATAGGCTACCCCACACAAAAATATTTTTTCAATTCGGACCAGAAGTTCCTCAGATTACCGCGTTCAACCAAACAAACAAACAAACAAACTCTTCAGCTTTATCATCTTAGGAGATAAAAAGTATCCTATGTCCGTTTCCTGGTTCTAAGCTACCTCCCCACTAATTTTCAGTCAAATCGGTTCAGCCATTCTTGAGTTATAAATAGTGTAACTAACACAACTTTCTTTTACATATATAGACTAGCTTCTGTCCGCGACTTCGTCTGCGTCAAAATTTTGCTCCCGTAACCCTTCCCGTCGCATCGAATTGCCTGCCAGTTTTCGTCCATTTTTCATTGCTGCTCCGCTGCTTTTGATTGTAGCGTAATGTTATATAACCTTTAGCCTTCCTCAATAAATAGGCTACCTACCCAACTCAAAAAGAATTTTTCAATTCGGACCAGCAGTTTCAGAGCCTATTCAATACAAACAAACAATCAAATCTTTCCTCTTTATAGTCGAACGGGATAAAAAAAAGTATCCTATGTCCGTCTCCTGGTTCTAAGCTACCTCCCCATCAATTTTCAGCTAAATCGGTTCAGCCGTTCTTGACTTATAAATAGTGTAACTAACACAACTTTCTTTTATATATATAGATGTAGTATTCAATATTGTACAGGGGCACGGAAACTTTCATGTTCGAGTCCGACTCGCACTTGCCCGGCTTTCTTTTTTGGAACTCAGTGATTAATTTTTATTGTTTCCCTGTCTATTTATTCATGTCTCTCCTAAGATCTTACTGATATTCTTTATTATTGTTTCCTGTCCATCTATTTCTGTCTCTCTCCTAACCTCCTACTGGTAGAGAGACAAAGAGAGAGAGCTCTCTCTACCAGCAGAAGGCCAATTATATTAAAATTAAGGCCATTCTACGTACAACTCATTCAGCAAAATCAAGTTAAGAGTCCGGCCGACTGTCTGGTGTGCGGCGAACGTGCTTAAGTACTGAAGATCTTATAATGCACCCTAAATAATTAAAAAAAATGTTTTGTTGGCATTTTATATTAATCAGTAATTAAGCTTACGTTGCTAATGACGAAAGCGCTTGAAGTGACCAAATCTCGATGGTAGTTGGATAAGGTTTGACAAGAGATATAAACATAAATTATTATTCTCATAAATAAACTTTTTCTAAGCTTCTAATTATCATAGGTCTAAGATGTATGTTTGTTTACATAAACAAAAAATATTTTACAACGATTATTTTCTTTCTAATCTTGATTTAAATACCTATTAATGTACTTACGTAACTAATGAAATGCGGTGACATATACTGTTTGATAAACGCAAAACTGATGTTTGTCGCATAATACGGTAAGCTGAAAATAACTTCGATGATAGATGCAAAATATTATGTTTTATACTAGCTTCTGCCCGCGACTTCGTCCGCGTCAAATTTGGCTCCCCTGACCCTTCCCGTCGCATCGAATTGCCAGTTTTCAAACATTTTTCGTCGCTGCTCCACTCCTTTTGATTATAGCGTGATGTTAAATAGCCCTTAGCCTTCCTCAATAAATAGACAACTCAACACAAAAATATTTTTTCAATTCGGACCAGTCGTTCCTGAGATTAGCGCATTCAACCAAACAAACAAATATACAAACAAACAAACTCTTCAGCTTTATAATATTAAAAGTATAGATTACTTAAATAGGAGAAAAATGAATACCGTATTTGGTTGTCTCTATGTCGGCCTAATCTGTCAGCTCCAAAGATGCTAGCTGAACTGATGGCAGGGTGATTGACCTATCCACATCACTCAATTTTTAACGCGTTTGTTGAGCTGCCCGTGGTTCGGTTCCCGTGTGAAGTGGGTCCGCCTGGAGTACCTGCAAGTTCCCTCTCAATATTGCCGAGACGTGCCCGAGATGCAAAACCGCAGGCCAAGACAGACTTTTGTTACCTACGACATGTCATCATCATAAATAATGTATAACGTTCCCGCCGACTCTGAATTATTCAACGTTGACGGCCACTTTATTAAATTTGTCGTTTTATGAAAATATTAAGCAATCCTGTATAGTTGAGTAAAAATTAATATGGAACGAAATTAACATTTACAAATTAAAAGTTTCGCATCGTATTTTGTTGGCGTAACTAATTTTGACTGTGTTTAATTAAGTTTCGAGTAATAGAAAACAAAACATTAAATTGATTTTAGCATTCTGAATTAAATGTTTAACTCATTTAATTTCAAATGAGGGCACAATTTCAAGCTCTTGACTAAGCTTTTAATCAAGGGCTCTTATTCAAAAACATAACGAATTTAATTAAGAGATAGTAATAGGTGTGAGCGGTGGTGGCCCAGTAGTAATGACCTGGACTCACTAGTCGTAGATTCGAACCCAGGCAGGCGCTTTATATTTCACCATTGCTCTCAAACCGGCGCGGCATGTCGTTTAACCAAAAATACGAAGACATTCGATCTCTACCAATCCGCGCTAGGACCACGTGGTAGATTAGAACCACTTCCTCTCGAAGAGTGGTGCCTTTTATCCCAGTAGTGGGAACACTATAAACTGCTTAGGCTAATAAGTGTACATATTTATTTTCGGGATTAAATATAATGATCACCATAAAATGCTTTGATACCCTTAGTTCTTTAACCAAAAATATATACTTGACACCAGAAAAATAAAGTCTAAAATTACAATAGTACTAGCTATTTTAGTCACGACTGCTCTTTAAATTGTATTCGAACACCAAATGTTGTAAATGATCACCAAATCATAACTTGTACGACAAAACTGTACTGCGACTCACAATAGTTCGAATGCACGCTTGTGCGATACACTCGAGCTCACATAGTACACTAGGTTAGGTTAGGTTAAAACTGTGACCTCCTATGAAAGAGATGAGAAACGACTAGATTCAGTGTGTCGCATAAGCGTGCATTCGAACTATGGTGAGTCGCAGTACAGTTTTGTCGCACAAGTGTTATTCGCACACCCTTTTGTCGAACTCACTATTTTTGGGTTAACAATGATTTTTTTTTGGAGTCAGTTTGCTTAAATAGGATAGCAAGATGTAAAAACTTTGGTTATAATTTTACATTAAAATGCTGTTTTAATTTTGGTGATCATTTACTACTTTTGGATTAACAATGATTTATTTGGAGTCAGTTTGCTTAAATAGGATAGCAAGATGTTAAAATTTTGGTTATAATTTTACATTAAAATGCGGGTTTAATTTTGGTGATCATTTACCAGTTTTGTCTGTTATATGTTACTATATCTGGTGGTAAGTTAAACATAAGCCTTTATTTTCTTATGGCGTTGAATGATCCTGTGATAGAGGAAATAACAATTAATCGTTCAAATGAATCTCGAGATGGGGATTCGACATTCAAACCTAAGAACTCACAACACAATCACACAACACAAGGAAATCAAATCAAGAATACAACACCTAAATCATAAAATCGACATCACAATACGTAATTGTCTTTTCTACCATAGGGACATAAAATATCTAACTTCAATTCAAAACGAATACCAACACTGCACGTCCTTATTCCACAGAAACTGTAATGCAACAAAGGTTCAAAACGTTAAGCCATAAAGTTTATTTTAAACATCTTCGGTTGCTGTAATGTGAGTGGAACCATGTTGTGTGCAATAATGAGGAATATTATAACACCGCGAAGTAATCCTCGCTTGGAATTAAGAAACTTTGGTACCACTAATGAATGCATCGAAAAGTTTTGTCCTCACTTGCAATCCACGAATTGTAGGGCTGCGCTGTGGTGTATTAGTCTCGTTATTTTTATTTTAATAATCCGAATCCGAATGACGGGATTGGGAAATATATTTTTCCCGGTTTTCTTTTTTGGTTTAGGATGAGTATTTGCTTCTTGTTTTTTTTTTTTCAGTAGTAATAAATCCTATGAGTTTATGATAATATTTTGATTAAAGCGATCTGTCTAGCTATTGCGTTGCGTCTAAATAATTTTTCAGAATTAGGACCTCTCAGATTAATGTATCGTGTATTCATATAAAGGCTTCTTCAGACAGTTGTGACGCAACTTTTTTAGAATATTTGCCATGAAGTTTTCATTGCAATTGTTCTACCAATGTCACGTTGCGCTGCCGCGTCGCGCCTGTTTGCTGGAGCCTTAATGACTAATGAGATAAAATGGCAAAAAACTGCATTTAAGCACTAAAGCGCTGCCGGAATATACTTTGCCGTGACTTTAGTAGAACAATTTCTATGAACGCTTCATGGACGTTCTACCTAACCAAAATCGCGTTGCGGCACACAGTCGAGCCTTGAAACATCATGGAGTTTTTCTTAACCCTATCTTACTGACGATCCACTCAACTCATTTACATACCTAACGTTTGCTAATATAATAATTTATGTAGCTATATCCATCCACATTTACTAACCTCGGTTCCAAAAAAGATTCTGAGTATTATCTAACTACATAATTAGGTATTATTTCTAGTAATAATTGTTTTTCATGCCTAATAGTTTTATAATTGTATATGTTTTAATGTTAACCTATGCAAAGATTCCATTATGATTAATTATACAGAGGTTATAGAGTCATCAATAATTAGGTATAAACATTAAGAAACCATAAAGTTCTACATAGTCTGTGAGTAATTCTAGGACTCAAAAGCTCTGAAAATAAACTCTAGACTCAAACTTCACGACAGTGTTCCTAGGGTTGGTAATTTGCGTAAGTAGGTACAAATATTACGACTGAAACAACATTTTTATTAAGTAAATTACTGAATCATATCTATACTTAGCAAGTTTTAATTTGGCCATAAATATTTGCACTATAAATTTTTTAGAGTTCCGTACCTACGCCCGAATGAAAAAAACGGAACCCTTATAGGATCACTCATGTGTGTTTGTCTGCCCATCTATCAAAGCCAATTTGCTCCGAATCGACTGGACCGGTTAAATAGAAATGAATTTTCAATCTGTTCTTGCGAGGAAATTAAGAAAAATAAAGTTTTGCAAACTGTAGCGTGTGAAATCCAACAAAAGGAGTTACTTTGAGGATCTCAAATATATATTTTAATCTGTACATCTATATCTATACAAATAAATAAAATTAAAGTGTCTGTTTGTAATTTCAAATTAAAAGCTTTTCCATAAATGCATATGAGTATATACGGTACTTACATCAAATAAACATTTTTTTTTTGTCTGTCTGTCTGTTTGTTTCGAAGATTAGCTGGAGCTAATCTTCGAAACGGCTGGACCGATTTCGACGGGAAATGCACTGGTAGATAGCTGATATTATAAGGAGTAACATAGGCTATAGTAATATATATTTTGTCTAGGCAGTACGTCTCCGTGTGATAATTTCCGAACCTCACGCCGGTGAAGCCGCGGGCACAGCTAGTTTATAATAAAAAGTTTTAAAGTCATTTCAGTAAACAGATGAAAATTTACCATTCGCCGGCCCATATCACCGAAACTATTGAGCCGAAAATGAAAAAAATTACAGAACATAGTTCTGTAACAGATTACAGGAAAACTTTTTCTACTGTATTAAAACAACATAGTAAATCTATCAATATAGTGCGAAAGAACTCTGATTCAGAAAACAAAAAAAAAAGATTTCCCAGTATCTAACCATATATATGATTTCCTCACGAAAATAGTAGTAGGTACTCTAAACAGTCTAAAAAGCGTACAAGATACCAGTTGTCAAGATAAATGAAGAAATTCCTAGAAATATGTTACAGACAGATGTACGTTGCCACAAGGCGACTATTCCCACAGTAAAAGGTACTTTTCAGAACGTCTTTAAAAATAACTGTTACTAATGTACTCATCGTTTTACTCTATAAATCAGTCAAAGACTCATTAGTAGAGCGTTAGTGTAACCGAGAGTAGTTTACAAACATACAAATAAATTTTAAAAACCTGTAGTTAATTCAGTTAACGAATGTGTTGTTTTGTTAATTACAAATTACTGCATAGGGTTGGTCGTACATTTTATTTTTTGATACCAATTTGTGGTTATACAAGGTAAATACTATGAATATGACAGTAAATTACACTGCATTTAAGTTATGACGTTTCCAGTTTATATGCAAAATTACAACTATATTGTCCAATAGTTTTGTCACTATACTTGGTCAAACTTTGGCAAAATGTATAGTCTGCCCAACACTAATATTTACTGTGTTTGACAAATCACTTTTTTTTAATTCGTTGCTAGGATTTATTTGATACTTTCAAAATACTCTCTGTCGATGTTTTCATTCAAATCAAAATCAAAAGTCATTTAAACTAGGCTAAAAGTCAGCCCTTTTTGAACATCAGAGTTACATAAGACAGTCCTCCAAAACGCTCGCCCTTCCCCACTTCCTAGTAGCTGGGAAGCAGTGGCGCAACAAACTCCCCAACAGCACAGCTGTATGTTCTATCATTTACTGTTGTATTGTTGTCTCTAAATTGTGTATGAATGCACTGATTTGTATTCAAAATCAAAATCAAATTGTATCCAAATTTGAGTTCGGCTGAGCATGTCTTTTACTTCCTTACTTCTCAATAAGTCGTCATCTCGGTACTCACCATAATATCATAATTCACACAGTTCATCCACCGTTTCTTTGCTCTCCCTCTACTCTTATAGCCACTGACATTCACATTCGAAAGACGACTAACCTAACCTAATCCTAAAATAAATGACTGGGGGGTACTTATGGTACCTTCTGAAATTAAACGCGTCCAAAACACGTTGTAAACCGGTAATGAGCCAAAAGGATGCCACAAATAGCTGATACAAACGGGTGAATTAGCCCGCACACTTGCTGGCAAGCCACGAAGCGTACTCGAGGGCCATCAAGAATTGAAAGGATGACGATCTCGCCGCAAAAGACCCGTCCGCGGTGACCGGGTCAAGAGAGGCTGATGAATTTTTATTTGACGCATTTAATGTGAAACACTGCAAAAAGACTTCAAGAAAAGCTCTGAAATTCTAGGATTCTAGATTTTTATGTTTTAAAATTGTTGAATAAGAAGAGTTTTTTAACAACAAGACGGTTGTAGAATCCTTGAATGGAATGACTATGAAACACATCACTCTAATTCTAAACATAATCATTAACAATTAAACTTAGAAAGCTTTTATCATTACAATAACATTTTTACAACCCAATAAACCAAATTAAACATGAATTGTGCCTATTTTAATCAATACAATTAAATACCTCTATAAAACTCGCTTAAGATTAATCTAAGTAGACGTTTCTACTACAATATAAATGTATTTGCGTACCTAATACGTAAATAAAGTACTATTAAGGGCCATTGGGCCAGAGGTCAAGTGCAGAATAACAGATCAACCAGCGTTCCTGGCCTTAATTATTACTACCTATTAAGAATAAGAGGGAAGGGCCAAGTTCAATATCACGTTGAGTGTTGTTGGTGATGAAGAAACAAAGACAGAAAAATGGTGTTTATGGGCATTACAGTTGAAAAAATAACATAAAACTTTAAATGACAGAAAACGAGACATTTAATGGCATAAGGGCGTCAGCTCAGCGTTATGCCAGATGACATTCCAAGGACCTGGTGCTGATTTCCAGATGCAACCCACGATTCCTATGCCTTTATTTTTGATTTTACTATATTAATACTTTAAGTGTTAAGGTTTGTTTGGATGATTGAATATTTGTTACTCATCACACAAAAACGGCTGAATGAATTAGGATTTTTTTTTTTGCTTAACCGGACTTGCCTGTGGCTAACTTAATTAATTAAGGCCTCCAGCCGGGGCTTTAAAAACGTACAACTAGAGCGACTACTCGCTAAGAGCATCCCCTGTGGGGTACGATTCTCGGCTTAGGGCATCGCTAGTTGGCAGCAAAAGACAGGGTGGATCGGAATGAAAAATGTGCCACACGTAACACCGGCCTGCAAAGCTTAGCACCAGGTTTTTTAAATTACCATGCGATTCTTTAATTTGGAGAATCCGAACTAAATAACACAATCACCTTGTTTTTTACTACAATTGAATTGACATATGTTTACCAACGACCCCCTGCCATCGACATATAGATGCAAAGGAACTTACTAACTTTTAAAATAGGTATTCGTGGGGTTGGATGGGAAGCCATCTAGATTAACACTTCTACAATACCTCATCATCTGCCTAGCCTTTTCTCAACTAGTTTTAGGTCGGGTTCCAGTCTAACCGGATGTAGCTAAATACCAGTATTTTACATAGAGTGACTACATATTTAACCTCCACAACCCTAACAAGAAAGAAAGAAAGAAAGAAAAATATTTTATTTGAGACACGCACAGGGCATAAAAACCATAAAAAGAACATAGAAACTTTTAGGATAACAAAAAGTTAAAAGATATAAAATTAAAAGAATAAGACCTGTGCGAGGCCAAAAAGGCTCCTATCTCAGCATAATACTGCGATATTTGTTAAAAAAAAACAATTACCGCAGCGCTGGTATTCTGATAGGGCCCACTGTGATGCCACGGACACACTTACGGACGTGACAAAATAATCCCACAATAAAAAAATAAAAAAACAATATTAAATATAAAAATTAAACAATTGATAAAATAGGTACACTTAGGATATAAATAAATAAAACCGTATTACCTATTAATTAATTATACAATCTACCCAGACCCGACTACAATCCTACTACAATCTAACACGACAACCCTTGATAGGACTGGTTGTCATACTTTCGGGCTTTTGACGAAAAATATCCACAAATGTCGGACATAATCAACGGCTTAACGTGGTTTCCGAGGCATGGAGGGGTATTCGTATGTAACGATTGTCACCCATCCACGGACAAACCGCGGCAAACGTACGCTTCTGGCTCTCTTAAGTAGGGACTGTAGAAGAAAACGACATTTAAACGTGAGTTCTTTTGATAGTGAACGTATGCAAAATATTGTCTATTCTAGAAGACGTGTTTAGATTTTGTACTCAGCAAAAGCCTCAAGGCAAAAATCTACAAAATTGTAAAATAAAAAATCAAGTTAGTACATCAAAAGGTCGTGTACTTCAGGATGTGAAAGATGGCGAGTGGTGGGGGCCCCGAGCCTTGTATCTGTCAAAGAATTTTTAAGTGTCATCGAGCAGTGAATGGGTTTGCGTCAGCCGCGGCCACTTACACACGGAGCGGTTCTCGACCGGCTACTTGCCTCGCCTAGAAAACAGCCGATGTTTGAAATCTGCTCATATTGCTGAATATCTCTTCGGGGTTTGAATTTTGAATTTCGAAGTCCGGATTTTGTTTTTCGAATACGTGGGCGAATTTTAAAATTATAGGAGAATAATTCGATGAAGAATTAAATTTACATGAAATATGATACAAAAGCTACCCAGCTGCAGGAAGCAAAATTTTTACATTGATGAATATCTCTTTGTTGGTATTTCGAGCTCCGAATTTTATTTTCAGACGCGTGGCTGAATTTTAAAATTAAAAGTTTTGGTTATTTTTTTATTCACTTGAAGAAAGGAGATTAACATTGAATTAAGAAACATAAAAGAGCCACGACCTAAAATTTACTTATTTTATTTACAAAACAAACAAATTGAGGGCTATCTAAAATAATGCCTATTTTAGACTCTGAAGACATATCCCTAGCGGCCACCAACTAATTGCTCACTAGTAATTATTGAAACAAATGTTAGCTTTAGATCAAATCTATTTGCAGTTGTCTCTAAGTTGGTTTTAGTGTGACAGACTGCACATAATAATTCAAATGGTGCGAAAATAATGGACGACATGTATCGGTTTTAGACCGTGAAGCTTCTAGACAATAAACTATATTGAAGGATTGAGCTGGTAGTCTGCACATGTTCACAAAACGATTTGCAAAACATGCTGGATACTTTGAAATGCAGTTAGTGAAGTTAAAATTAAATTATTTTGTCGGTTAAAAATTTTAAGCACACTTTATAAAACAAAACCATAATATGTCTGAAACTAATTAGGTAGGTACTCATAGAAATATAAAAAACAGTAGGTACTTTTTCTAGAGCCTAAGCTAAATAAATACGTTTTAATTTACTTATTAGTTATTTTTATCCCAATATAATTAAAAGTAGGTACCAATTTTCTAATCAAACGGATAAATTGAATTATTACGAACATAAAACAACAAAAATAATTACGAAAATAACCCAAGATTATTTTCAGGAAAAAGTTACAAAGGTCCATCGATCGAATAATTTATACAGTCGTTATACAGATTAATCGCACGACTAGAATATATACGATTGTTTAACCATAATGTGCGATTAGTCGGAATTTATCTGTTCTATATGCAAAACACGCCTTATATGCAATGTAGGCATTAACTAAATTGTATCAGGAATTTAGGCTGGGTTGATAAAACCTGGATTAAATGGATAATATTAAATCAAGGTAAAAATTAAGTGTCCATTTTGTGCAAACATTACATTAGGTATACCATGTTAAAAATCATTGTTTCGCTTTATATTTGTGTTAATAATTTCATCACCGCTACTCTCAAAACGATAAAGATAAACATCGGGAGGTAAGGGGCTGTCCATTAATCACGTGAGGCTCGAAAGGGGGGAAGGGGTCCATAAAAAATCACGAAATATTACAAAGGGGGAAAGGGGTGTAGTAGTATATCAAGTGTATGGTATGGTACCGTGTGGTGCCGGACGTAAAGAATAACACCACCCCATTTCTTCCCGTGGGTGTCGTAAAAGGCGACTAAGGGACTTACTAGAAAATGGGCAGCAGCGTTCTCTATGCATTTTACCACCATACTGCGATCGCCAACCCGCCTGCCAAGCGTGGCGATTATGGCAAAGCCCTCCAAATTGGGGGAGGCCGAAGTCCAGCAGTGGACGTCTTATGGCTGAAGTGTGTATACCTGTATTTTAAAAAAATTACAAAAAAAAATTGAAATCTTTGTAGGTACTAAAAAATACACGTGATATAAACCTCACCATGTATCATCAAGGAGGTTCAAAAATGATAAAAAAAAACATCACGCGATTAATGGACGGCCCCTAAACGGAATGTCCTAGAATGAAAAACCGGAGACATGTGACATCTACCAACCCGCAGTGTGCCCGCGTGGTAGTTCACTGCCTGACTAAGAGAGAAGGCCTGGGTCCCAGCGATGAGAGAAATCAAGGCTGATTCCAGATGGTTATTATGCTAAAGGTCATCATCTGCTTAGCCTTTTCCTAACTATGGTGAGGTGGGTTTCCATATTAACCGGATGCAGCGACATCACAATTTTGATAATTTTTCTGATATTGATTTATTAATAATAATAATATATTATTATATTATTATTATCCTTTATTCATTTGTAAACTCCTATAAATTATATTTTTAAATATTAGTACAGAAACATATAAAAACATTTAAAAATATAAAAAATAGTAGCCCACCGGTATCGGGAACAGGGTCCAAGCTACCGGCGGTCAGGGCTCCAGAGAGAGGAACCTCCTGACAATGCGAGCCGTGTCCAGAAGTACCGCTTTCTGAATCAAGCCCTTGACCCAGCTGCCTAAAGAGAGCCTCTTTAGATGTTGGTCGATTATTATATATTATTATTTATTATTATTATATTTGCATTGTCATTCGCACAGTTTAAAAAATGTATTCATAAAATCCTTTTTAAATGACACATAGCTTCAATTCTTATCTTCCCACAAGTTATTTCACAAGACACAATAGTTAATCTATGATACACAATTTGTTTGCTCAGTTTACTTGGACCTTGTTCAAACTGTTTTTTTAGGGTTCCGTTGCCAAATGGCAAAAAACGGAACCCTTATAAATTCGTCATGTCTGTCTGTCTGTCTGTCTGTCTGTCTGTCTGTCTGTCTGTCTGTCTGTCTGTCTGTCCGTCCGTATGTCACAGCCACTTTTTTCCGAAACTATAAGAGCTATGCTGTTGAAACTTGGTAAGTAGATGTATTCTGTGAACCGCATTAAGATTTTCACACTAAAATAGAAAAAAAACAATAAATTTTGGGGTTCCCCATACATAGAACTGAAACTCAAAAATGTTTTTTTTCATCAAACCCATACGTGTGGGGTATCTATGAATAGGTCTTCAAAAATGGTAATGAGGTTTCTAATATCATTTTTTTCTAAACTGAATAGTTTGCGCGAGAGACACTTCCAAAGTGGTAAAATGTGTGTCCCCCCCCCGTAACTTCTAAAATAAGAGAATGATAAAACTAAAAAAAATATATGATGTACATTACCATGTAAACTACCAACGAAAATTGGTTTGAGCGAGATCGAGTGAGTAGTTTTTTTTTTAAACGTCATAAATCGTAAACCGCAATTTACCTTACATTCAATCAACTGAAATATAAAAATTAAAAAAAAAATATATTTTTAAACCGAGAATACCTACAGATTTGTACGGAACCCTCGGTGCGCGAGTCCGACTCGCACTTGGCCGGTTTTTTTTTTTTCTTTTAAGTTTAATTAATATGTGGATAACGATGCTGGTTGCGTTATTACTTAAGTGTTTTGTCAATATCTGTACTTTAATATTAAGCATTACTGCGCAATTGTTTGTTATCCTGAAGAAATAAAATAAAACTTTTTACAAAAAAATTACAACCGACTTCCTAAAAAAAAACACTACAAAGTGAAAAATAACTTTAATTTTGGAAGTCGGTGTCTGAGGATCTGTAATCAAGGTATTTTTGCCACCGACTTCCGAAATTAAAGTTATTTTTCACTTTGTAGTGTTTTTAACCGACTTCAAAAAAAGGAGGAGGTCATCAATTCGACTGTATTTTTTTAAATGTTTGTTACCTGACTGGGTGAACTGATTTTGATGGTTCTTTTTTTGTTTAAAAGCTGGTGTTTCCCGAATGGTCCCATTTTAATTTGGTTCCATTTGAACAAATACAGTCGAATTAAAAACCCCCTCCTTTTTTTGAAGTCGGTTAAAAAATAAATTAAAGACATGGAACGACTACCTTTCTAACCTTCAACACCCAGTTACTGGGTAGATACTATCCTAGGTATCCTGCAACCCGAAATCTAGTCTGAGGGAAACATAAAGTTAACAAAAACATTAATATACATACATACAATTTCATAAAGTTTGATTAACTCATCGTGTAAGTTTTCTAATCTCATCATCATCAGCCTATAATGTTCCCACTGCTGGGACACAGGCTTCGTTACTGTGGAGTGGGCCAAAATCCACCATGCAGGTCCAGTGCGTGTTGGTAGATATCACATGTCTTCGAATTTTTAGTTCTAAGACATGCCGGTTTGGTTTCCTCGCGATGTTTTCCTCCACCGTTTAGTTTGAAATTATAATCTGGATCCGTTTGAAAGAACAAAAAAAATCTGATTAAAAAAATATCAATTCGTGTGAATCGCCTAGGGTGGGATGAAGTAGGTCGTTTGAGGTCGAGAGGGACAATGCTTCGCGCGCACATCTGCCCCCTCAACCGGTAATCGCGAACTACTTGACATCGTAGCAATGCTTTCAGAGCGCTATTATGATGAACAGTATTTTAATTATTATCTCATTTATATGAGGATTGTATGACAGGTAGTATGGTCGTGGGTAAACAAAGAATGGGTAAAGAGCCAACACAAGTGAGAAGTGACTTTTCAAAACACCGTGTTTCCATTTTTTACTCGAGAGCACATTTCTACGAGACTCAGTTGGCAAAGCTATATAGCACCTATTTACGATTTAGGATGAAAAACGAATCCTTCTTTCCTATAGTAAAATGGATCTCAATATAGGAATTTCTATCAAAGGAGGCATAATTACTTGACATCGTAGCAATGCTTTCAAGAGCGCTATTATGATGAACAGCATTTTAATTATTATCTCATTTATATGAGGATTGTATGACAGGTAGTATGGTCGTGGGTAAACAAAGAATGGGTAAAGAGCCAACACAAGTGAGAAGTGACTTTTCAAAACACCGTGTTTCCATTTTTTACTCGAGAGCAGATTTCGAAACCGATAAAAAAAGATACGAAACCCAGTTTACAAGGCTATATAGCAACTATTTACGATATAGAACGAAAAGAAAGCCTTCTTTCCTGTAGAAAAAATTATACCAATATAGACATGTCTATCAAAGGAGACATAATTCCATATAAGAATTAAATTGTCTGATTGATTTAAACCAAAGGCCACGTTTCCTGCGTGTATTTAGAGTAGTTTAAGAAGGGTGCTGTTTAAAAATGGTGAAAACATTTCAAAAAACCATGTCCTATGGACGTAAATAAAAAGGTTTTATTTTCAAGCAATTATGTCCACTGCCGCTCAGAACCGTTCGAAATGGCGGTGCTTGGGGGAGGCCTGTGTCCAGCAGTGGACGTCTTTCGGTTGAAATGATGATGATGATGTTTCTATGTAACGGAATCTTAGAACGTGATTTTCACCCCCTTAACAGCGTCGGATTAATTTGAAACTTTGCACACTTATCAAGGATTGATGACAATACAATAATTTCATGAATAAAAAACACGTTTTTGTAGCTAACCGAACTTGATACCAATTAAAAATTACCTCAAAAAGCACCCCACGCTTCCTTCCATTATTTTTTACTTTTTAGTTTGGTTTTCTGTGAAAACGTCTGCTCGACTATCTTTAAATATATAATTCTACTGTACGTGTGTATGTCACTGAACTCCTCCTAAACGGCTGGACTGATTTGAATTATTTTTTTTGTATGCGTTTGGGTGGCACCCTGGATGGTTTAGATTCATTATGGACCCGGTAGATGGCGCTTCTATCGAGTTCTAGGAAACAGGACAACGTCTGTATAGTCAGCTAGTAGTGTTATCATTTATTTTCTTAATTTATAAACATCAACGGCCATCCTTCGATTATTAAGACATCTGACAGAAAACTATCTCTAACTATGCCAACAAAAATTTCGAATACCCAAATAAATTCTTCACAAATCCTCCGGAATTTTTCTCAAGATGATCTTAACTTACGAACCGTATCCGTGAAAGGGGTAGTCACTTGAATAAAAGAAGTCTCTACGTACTAAAGTAGTCACAAGGAAATGTTGACGTCACACCCAAGGGAGTCTCTGATTGTCTTACATTACACTGTACAGTTTTAGCAAATTTCGCACCTACTCTGTGCGCGGTTAGAGAGAATTATTTAATGAGATTTTCTTGTACTGATTCGAGGAAACAAAAAATGTGTGGTTCAGGTTTATCATGGAAAATTCTTAGTTTCTGATCTTTTAAAGCGATAAGTATCCTAGCAGCTTCCACAAAATGCTTTTTCAGGCAGATAAATATCAGTATTTTACATGGAGTGACTGCCTATCTGACCTCTTACCCAGTAGCTGGTATATCTATACTCCTTGGTAAGACTGGTTGTCAGACTTTCGGGCTTCTGGCGGCTTCTTAGGTGAAATATTCAACAATATTATCTAAAATAACATTTTAGAGTTCACATTTTCAATATTCATTGCACTTACTATTTTACAACTAGCACAATCTACCACAATAAATTCCAATCTAAACAATTTATACAAATCAAAGTTTACAAATTAAAGGTGCCAATAAATCGTTGAATTAGTCGCAAAATGTAAAGGTACGCTCACACTGAAACAATAATGACTCCGATACAGCAATCTCCGTTGGCAATTAAGACTGTGCCGGTCCGTACACGGCTAAAACGAATGGGCCTCTTCAATCAACGAATCAATCTACAATCGCGAATGGTCGCCACTTGCCAACGACAGCTCAACAAATTTATTGCCTCGAATGGGTGGTAATTTTCAAATTTCGAAGCCTGTTGAACGCCGCTCGGAAAGCGCAACACTACGTGACTACCAGTCGCAAATTACCGCTTACTTTGTGTACCGCGATCGCAATAGATTGGAATCAGTGCCGATTGTGGATCTCTCGTAATTTGACTCACTGTTGTACCACAGCTTCTATTGTCTGAACAATTTATACGTTGGCAAATGAAGCGCATTGTACAAAACTTTAGTTGGCGAAATATTTATTTGCAACAGTACTGTTAACGTTTGTGAAAATTTCGGAATTACACCGTAACCCTTGTTTGCAGTTAGTTAGAAATGACGAAAAAATCTGAAACATTGTCTGAGTTTTAAAAATCTCGCATAAAATTTGCGAGAGGAAATGGTGCTATTAACAATACTTGAGGAGGCAGAACGACGCTAAGGCCGCGCTCATCGGTTCCGAGTCATTACGAGTTTTACTCGTCTCGTGCCTGAGCTTAAACCCGGGTAAGGTGCGGCCTGATTAAGTCGAGCAGACGTTGGCCCGTCTGCTTGCCAAAACCACTTGAACCAACACTCCGACGACGCCGAGTACTACACGTTATATTAAAGTTTGGCAATAGTCGCTAAGTGGATGCCTGATGTTTGCTTACTCCGCTTCTATCGTTGGTACCTCTTACTTTCAAGTTTCATGTAATTACGTCTATACTGTCTCCGTTACGATCCTTTGTTGTTAAACCAGATAATATTCTAACCAGTTTTATTATGTTCGTATAAAATCTAATCTGATAATCTGGATTTTGCTCGGCTTTTACAATATTGATGTTATTAAAGAGTATAACTTTGTATAGTCAATTTAATTTACAATTTTGTCTAAATAAAAATGCTAAGCTATTCAGTTCACTATTTAATATATATTTTTAATATATTACTGACAAGTGTCCCTACACGTCCAAGTGTGTATTTAGTTAACATTCAGTACAATTTCTGTTCTCTACAGAACAATAACAAACATTTGTGTTAAGTATTAACTATCGCAGTCACGTAGGCGATACGGGGACCACGACTTCTGAAGCTCCCGGTAGTTCCTCCGAGATCTCTTTCAGCGTTTTACCTGAAACAATGAAAAAAGACGTTAATTTACAGCTTTGGACTTGGGCCAAACATTTCAACCAGCCGTCTAAGTTGGTCTTGTAACAAAATGAATGAAACAAGTGGACATTTAGACACGCGTTGTGTTCCTGATCGGTTATCAGGGCGAGCTGAGAGATGGGCTTAGGTGAGAACAGACAATATAAAACTCATTTATATCCCGTCATCGTGACGTGTGAGGCGTGCCAAGGCGTTTTCCAATACGCTCATTTATCACACGCCCCTCGACATAATGAGACGCATCCCGACTCGACGCACACCCAAAATACTTAAAATTTATTTTTATTAAAATTCCCATTAATTTTTCTTAATAGAATTTGGCAACGGATGAAATTAATGAAATATCACGACTATCGCGACGCTCACAATTTTTCATTGGTTCTAATGGTAGAAGAAATTCAAAGTTGAAGTAATAAATTAAAACATTCCTATCCTGAACTAGACAGTGCTGCAGCCACTTATCAACTGCTTTAGACAAAATCATTGTGAAAAAAATAATCTAACTTGATATTTCATTAGATACTAAACTGAAATACCTACATACGTATAAACAAGTTGCTAAAATCTGAAGCACAATGTACGCAAACTGATTGCTGTTCCCGATTTTATTGAACAATCAAAAAAAGCGATCGCAATTGCCATTGAAGTTCAACTCGATATCGGCGAATAATGAACTGTCACTCTTATAACAAGCTAATAAAGACAATAACGAAGACATTCTATCTGAATCTTGTGTTGTTACTTCAATAAAGTTCAATGAAACGTTCTATTTTACACACTGTCGTGAATCATGTAGATTTTCTTGCCACATCTCACTCGAATTTTTATTACGAATGAATATATCGAATTACGACTGTGCATTCCTTCCTGTGTGCCCACATCTGAAAGCTTTACAAACGTTTTGGCAAGCAACATATTTCACAACATTTGTATAATAATTTTACCATTAACATCACATATTTTTAGAGTCGTTGATACCGATCAATTTTAGACATTGGAAAATAACAGGAGTAGGGAAGTCACATGATGGCTTCGCACACGTCCGATGACGCAAACACACGGAAAACAGATTTAAATAAACTATAACAATTATGTTCACGGCTTTAGTTTGAAAACTTCTAACTCATTCGGAACACGAATAACATTTTTCTTTTCAATGGACCGCAAAAATCTGCGTTCTAACTATTTCGCATAGTGCACGATGGAGCTGGGCGATCTGATGCGCTCGTTGGCATTTTTGCCAATGATTCACAATAATTTCATACTGGTTTAACTTTTTGTACGTACGAGTATCGTAATGAGAATTTACAGAGAATAGTAACTGAGTTAGGGCTTGTTCAGACAGACACGACGCGACTCTTGTAGTAAAATTTCACCGAAGTTTTTATAGAAATTGTTCAACACGACTCGCGTCGCGCCTGTTTGTGGAAGCCTTTAGACAATAATGTAACGGTTAATGAGTTTTTATTGTGAGTGACGAGCCATTGGTAACAATTAACGATAGTTGCGCAGTGCATCATGACGGCGGTTCTGTGCAAGTGTGTGTGCAAGTCACGCGGTGCAATGACGCACGGTGCGGGTGCGCGGCGGGCGCGGCTGTGCGTGCAGCCCGCGTCACGCGCGTGACGTCCGCGTGACGACAAACTCTGGCAACCTCATCGTAAATCATGAAATATTTCACAACATCCATCCAGCGAACTAGCATAGAATACGCGACTATCCACGCCGCTTCTCAAAACTGTCGTAAACGTTCTAATTCCATCATCTCTTACAGATCTTCAAAAACTCAATTCCAGAAAAAAAAACACACTCTTCGGCCTAAATAAATGAACTCGCAATTTTTATTCTAAAAATCAGTTAAATGCATATCGAAATAAAACAATTGTTTTTTATCGTGTGAAACTTCCAAAAAGGTGAGCAAATCAAAAATGAATCCCATTTTTAATAAACTCAATACAAACAGAGGAACAAACACCGATATTAAACAATAACGCTCTGAATTTGCTTTCAAAATAAACGTGGCAAAACAATAAAAGATAATCTGCGTATGTATAGAGCTGACAACAAAAATACAATTTTCAGACACTGACAATTAATAGAATTTACAACAGGAAATACAAGGCGAAAGTGGAAAAAATACACCAATTACAATTTGGTTGTAAGCAGTGCAACTGTCGACCTCACCTGCATTTTTGCGCAGCATTGCTCGATTAATGAAACAACGAAAATATTCATTGGCAATCAAACAGCCAGCCGGCACTTGCGCAAATATTGGTACAGAGAATCTGCGTTAATACCCACTCGAATAAAAAGATAAAAACCCTTAAATTATTGAGTTTCGCACAGCGGTGCTCCATTGATCAAACAGACGAGCAAGTTACGTACACGCCTATTTGTTTTCTGTCACTAAATTGTTTTCATGTTACTCGTGAACTAAAATGCTCCCTTAAACAACTAATGTTGTTTAGTCTGGCATCGGAAAATTGAGTATGAGTTTTGTTAGAGAATGGATCAAAGTGATTGTCATTGAGGATGTGCCAAAACATCTATTTGATGTAAATACAACAATCAAGACATCATCTGAAGCCCTGAATGTATAGTTATTAAGAAGGGGATAATTTGTTTACGACGTGTTTACACTAAACCGCTTATCTGATTGCCATGAATGTTTAATACCACCTAGGTATTAGCTGTGGTTTTACGAAAATTCATTACAAAATAAACATACATAAATTCAAGCCTTTTTTCCATGGGATAGGCAGAAATTACGGAACGCCACCTGCTACAATCCTTATATACCTCTTTTGCTTCGTTTACGTTCATGCATCTAGTCATACACCCACGCCAGTTGCGAGTACTACGAATGTGATCTTTCTGAAGAACATCACCAATAAGGTCACTATATAATCGCAACTTCAGAATTATAATCGCACCTACAGAATTATAATAATAATCGCACCTTCAGAATTATTGAGGCCTAATAAGAAATTTTAAGATTTCAACACTGACTCATAAAATGATCAAAACTCTTATTAATATATCACAATAACAGGCCTCTGTTTTAATAAGAATTTTATCATTTTATTAGTCAAAGATGAAATCTTAAAATTTCTAATTAGGTCTCTATAATTCTGAAGGTGCTATATGTCCTCCTAGGGCGTCTACAACACACATATACCATTTGGTAGCCGCTCATCACACACCCTCTCAACGTGACCAAACCACCTAAGCATACTCATTTCAATGTTCATCACTACATCTTGTTGTTACAAAATGTTTCATAAAATTATACAGTGCAGAATCACTCTGCAAAAATCGTTGTAATGTCTTGGCTGCTGAACTGGAGCCATTTTGCGGTGCATAGTGTTTTAATTAAACCGACGGCAGCAATAATATTTGCACATTAATCGAAAATAAACATAACGTCGAGGAGAAACGGGATACTTTTGCGAAATTCGTGCATTATTGGAATATTAAAAAATTTGCTTCGTCAATTTCGGTTCGTTCGCCGCTTCCATTAAAGGGCACTTATTGAGCGAAACGTCCTCTGACAGGTGGTAACGATTTTGATTTATTTAATTCGTTACATCATGGGGAGAATATTTAACATGACAGTTGCGAACGCTACGAACGAAATAGTCGATGTTTGTTTCTGGATTACAGGTTTTAAATTTTAAATGTTATGTTTCAATTAGAGGGATTAATAATACCTAAGGTTGTATTTGAGGACAGTGTCTGTCACCATGGATTCTGGATTTTAAATCCCTACAGACGTTGTCCTGGCTTAACGATACGACAATAACAAATACAATAAAAAAGAAAAAAAACCGGCCAAGTGCGAGTCGGACCCGCGCACCGAGGGTTCCGTACAAACCTGTAGGTATTCTCGGTTTATGCATAAGGTTCATGTTTATGAAATTACATGTTTAATTTTTTAATTTTTATATTTGAGTTGATTGAATGAAAGGTAAATTGCGGTTTACGATTTATGACGTATTAAAAAAAAACTACTGACTAGATCATATCAATTTTCGGTGGTAGTTTACATGGTTATGTATATCATTTTTTTTTTTCAGTTTTATCATTCTCTTATTTTATAAGTTACGGGGGGGGGGGGGGGGGACACATTTTACCACTTTGGAAATATCTCTCGCGCAAACTATTCAGTTTAGAAAAAAATGATAATAGAAACCCCAATACCATTTTTGAAGACCTATTCAGAGATACCCCATACGTATGGGATTGATGAAAAATTTTTTTTTGATTTTCAGTTCGAAGTATGGGGAATCCCAAAATGGATCGTTTTTTTTTTTCTATTTTAGTGTGAAAATCTTATTGCAGTTCACAGAATACATCTATTTACCAAATTTCAACAGCATAGCTCTTATAGTTTCAGAAAAAAGTGGCTGTGACATACGAACGGACAGACAGACATGACGAATCTATAAGGGTTCCGTTTTTTGCCATTTGGCAATGGAACCTTAAAAAAGTGAAATCGGTCCAGCCGTTCACGCGTGATGGCGTGACCAAGGGAAATAGGGATTAATTTTTATATACAGGGTGTCCAAGAACCTGGCGTCCAACTGGATTCCCACGATGCCCCAAGTTCTAACAGTACTCAGAAAAATATTTTAAAAAATCCACCCCATGTACTTACAGAATTATACTGATTTCAAAAAAAAAGGGGAAATGAGCACCCTGTGACATACTTTTGAATGCTGTGACTGCTAATGCTGATAATTTCGATATTTCTTGGAGGTTTTGTAATCTAGGGTATTGCTGTGTCTAAATAGAATGTAAAAATAAAGTACTTATTGTACCATTTTAAAATAAAATATTATTTTAACTAAAGGTGATATGGAAAACTATTGAATTTCGCAACTTTGACCGACTGTAGTGTAAAAAAAATGTACCAAAATAGTATGGCAAGTGACGTCAAATTTTGACGCGTTTATTCCTCTTTTTAAAAAGGTATAATACTTACACATTAATTTGAAAAAAAAAAATTTTGATAATATTTTTACTCAACAACCCAATTTTTACGATGTCTTACAGAATTCTTAGAAAGAAAAATTTACGACGAATTGAATCTAACCTCTAAAGAATTACTATTGTATGCTCATAAAAATAACAACAGGCCTCTCAAAAAACAGGTTAGACCGTAAGGGACGGTATGTGCATGCATCTCACCATAGTGATTCGTTATTACAACAGGAGGGAGCAAGACAGAAACTATCTTTGCGATTTGCTGGTTCTTCTTTATGGTACCCCATTATTCAGGTAAGAGTGAGGGAGAAAAAGGTTAGAGGTGCGAGTGAGATAGATAGTGACGCTATCTGGGATCGTGCTATTTAGGATAACAGTACGGTCAGTACGCGTCACTGCCTCCTGCCGTTACTACGCACCTCTCTCTTATTGTTACCATTGATCACGTACTACGATTTAAAGCTTTGTTTATTGGACTCGATTACTCTTTGTGCTCTGGACTTTGAAACGAACTCTTTACGACGACCTTTGCCTGTGTTTGGACAGTTTGTGTTTTGTGTGTGCTACCATGGCGACCTACACTCCGCAAGAATACGCAAATATGCACTACATTTATGGAGAATGTAGAGGTAATGGACGAGCTGCAGCGAGACTTTACAGAGAAAGGTATCCGAGGGCTACGCGATATCCCGACCATCGAGTTTTCATTAATGTGCACAGATCACTATGTGACGGGCGGTTCCCCAATCAAGTAGCTGGTGAAGGACGACCCGTAAATGACTTCATACGCGATGAAGTTTTAGAGGCGGTGTCGGCAAATCCAAGCATCTCTGTGCGAGGAATAGAAGCTGATACGGGGATACCGAAGAGCACAGCACACAGTATTCTCCAAAAAGAAGAATATCATCCGTACCACGTACAGCGAGTGCAAAGTCTTTTACCTCGAGACTATCCGAGCCGAGTCGCGTTTTGTGAAACAATCCTGCAAAAACATCGAGAAGACGAAAACTTTATCGACAAAATTTTGTGGTCAGATGAATCAACATTTAAGAAGGATGGCTACATGAACCTACACAACTTGCACGAGTGGCATGTGGAAAATCCGCACTTGATGCGAGAAGATAGATCCCAGTACCGGTTCAAAGTGAACATGTGGACCGGTATTCTCTGTGGGAATATTATTGGTCCATTTGAGATGCCCGAGAATTTGACTGGCGAATCATATTTAAATTTTCTTCAAAATGATTTGCCAAACTTACTAGAAGAGACCCCACCAGATATGTGGTTCCAACACGACGGCTGTCCAGCACATTTTCGCGTATCCGTTAGAGAGTTTTTGGACGAGCAATACCCGAACAGGTGGATTGGGCGATCAGGAACAATCCCGTGGCCAGCCCGCTCACCTGACTTAAATCCGCTGGATTTTTTTTTCTGGGGAACTATGAAGGAGCTCGTTTATGCGAAGCCCATTAATGACATCGCTGACCTTCGTGAGAAGATAACACAAGCAGTGCAGGTAATACGTCAAAAAAGTTACTCGCGAAACATAAAGCGGTCCTTTTTAAGGAGAGTGAGAGCTTGTATTGCCGCGGGTGGTCAACATTTTGAACATTTATTGTAATAAAATATCTTTAAACTAACATTCTTTGCTTTTATTCTACTGGGAACCCATCTACCTGTGTGTATTTCCTTCTTGCGCACTCTTGGAACCGAAGTAAATAATAGTAGTAACATAACAGTTTCTAAGATAAGAAAGGGTCCGACAGTTACCGTTAGTAGGTAGGCACTTCGTAAAAATTGGGTTGTTGAGTAAAAATATTATCAAATTTTTTTTTTTCAAATTAATGTGTAAGTATTATACCTTTTTAAAAAGAGGAATAAACGCGTCAAAATTTGACGTCACTTGCCATACTATTTTGGTACATTTTTTTTACACTACAGTCGGTCAAAGTTGCGAAATTCAATAGTTTTCCATATCACCTTTAGTTAAAATAATATTTTATTTTAAAATGGTACAATAAGTACTTTATTTTTACATTCTATTTAGACACAGTAATACCCTAGATTACAAAACCTCCAAGAAATATCGAAATTATCAGCATTAGCAGTCACAGCATTCAAAAGTATGTCACAGGGTGCTCATTTCCCCTTTTTTTTGAAATCAGTATAATTCTGTAAGTACATGGGGTGGATTTTTTAAAATATTTTTCTGAGTACTGTTAGAACTTGGGGCATCGTGGGAATCCAGTTGGACGCCAGGTTCTTGGACACCCTGTATATAGATAAATCAGCTGTTCCATACATTTTATTCATCGGCAAAAATTTGCGCAGGGGGTTCCAAAATAGTATACTAAATCCACGATCCATCCTATATTTGCTAAGTTAAATTAACGTTTATTTTGTACAGTTGTATACAACTGTTTGATTATAGTATGAAAAAAAAAAACTTAATTTTTATGCAAAATTAATTGACGTATTTTAGTGATATGTATCTATCAATAGTATTTCGTCTACACATAACCGTTCCAAACTATTTATAACTTTCACAATAAAATCACACGTAAGTATATAAACAAAGTATAAAAAAACTCGATTTATTTTCTCATATCATAGTTTCCCGTACAAAAACTGTCGTGCGACGTCGTAATAATAATTTTTACAACTTTGTATAACAATAATATTATATCCAGAGCTTCATACAACAACGTACATTCGTTATGAATATAATCTCTTCTGGCAGAGTAACAAAAAGAGATTGGGTTTTAATCCTACCGGAATATCTGCGAAATCCCCAACAAAGGCGGCTAATATTTCGCTGAAAATACATATTTGATGTGCCTACCAACATACTTATTACTGATTGATTTACAGAATGGGCTTTCTATCTATTCTATAGCTCCGCTGTATCGCGTTGTTTTCTTTCTTTCAGCCAGCACGGCTTTCCAAACGCGTGAAAAATTTAACAAATGACACCGTGATAAATTGAAATTGAGAGTTTAGGCTTCAAAAATAACGCATCGGCGATTTATCACGGCAACATTTACATCATTAGGGGTATCATCTGTGTTATTTTCCGAAATAAAACATGCTATTATCGCGCACGGATCGTAAAAGTCAAAACGTGAATTATTGGTTTTTCAGTAGCGGCTTAGAGTATTGTCATGAGTGAACAATACAAAAAGCATGCAAACAGTCTTTCTGGTTTTTTATTTCCGTAATCCTTAGCTACGCTAAGACGTCATTAAGCACTATTCTCGACGATTAATGCAGAAGCGTCAAAATAAACTATAATCCCCACTAAGCAGACAACGTGTGACTATACATTCCGACATTCGAACACAAAACGGATAAGTGTAACCTTTCAAAATGACATTTAACTGGAATCCATTCGCTGTGCGTGACAGTACCTACGAATAATACATTCGTCAAATTAACGAAAAAGGGGAGATAACTGACAAACACAATAAGCTTTTTAAAAAAGCGCTTCGTTTTTATGATTGCCAAAGGAATCGGTAGCATCTAATTTAATATTAAAAAGCTATTTGTATTAAAGGAATGTTAGCGTTAACGGGAGGGAGTGCGGGACACGTGGGCAATGACGTGACCACACGTGTCGCTGCCGATAAAGCTTGCTAATTGAACGAAACATAACCCGCCATAATCGCGTGTAATGTGTATGTTTTGTCATTTACGATTGGCTAATTAAAGTTCTTTGAATTTCAACACAGTTTTTATCGTAGTACACTCGTTATGCGTGGGCTTTGTAATAACAGCCACATGACATGCTCCCCGACTTGCGGTTTATTTATAGTTTGCGCTCAAACACGAATAAAAATAGGGATGTCGAACATTACAAATTGTATTATTTTATTTCGTGTGCGTGACAGCGAAGGCGTCCTAGTTGAATTTATTATTTGATCGATAGTAGATACGTTCAATACGTACAACCTTGCCCTTACAGGTTTGTGGAAATAAGTACAGGTTGATATTTTAGTTATTTAAATCCGTGCAGGCACGAATCCGGACGATATTTACCTACATATTTTGGGTCAGACAAAGGTGGTTTAACCCGACTGCGGTAAAATGGAGACTACGCCGGAATATTATTTACTTTGTCGTTTATATTTTCTTTTAGGAATTGAGGACAGGCCTAAATGTGAGTGGAGTAGGCACTCAGAGATTTTACTATTGTTTCTCTTGTGTTAATATTAAATACGAGAAACTCAACAGACAGAATATTTATAGATAAATTAGATAAATAAACGCGGCGCTCCTTTGTCTTAGGTGCCATTACACGCACAAGCCTCGAATACAAACAGTGTGAGCACAAACAAATAACCGTGTACCATACAAATATTTATCCGGTTGCTGGAATCCGACCTGGAACTGAGCACAGGAGGTAGATGCTCCACTTTGCGCTATTTAGACTACCTACGGTACTAAATACCTTTGCCGTACATTTCATCAACGAATGTGGTTACACAGATGGGTTTTGCAAAGAGAACTCCAGTCAAACAATGATATACATGAATAGTGGTATGATTATTTTGCAGGCACCAGTCTTATGTTGTTGAGTTACTGCAATGTTTCCAGAAAGAAAATGGCTTTTGCTTTCGAAAATTAATAAGCGTGGGTTTAGTAAAAAACTGATAGAAAACCTAACATAACATCACGCCTTGTTTCCCCGAAGGATTTGGGCAGAGGTGTACCTATAATATTTCGCCAGTTATGTTTAAGTCCCATGTAATACCGGGCGAGACTTTTGCCGTCAACCGGGCACAAATCCAACATCCGGGCTGCTACTGAGAAATTCCTTTTAGGAAATCTCAATATCACTTTGCTCGACCAGGGAATCGAACCTTATGCTTAACTGTAGCGCTTGCGACCAACGAGGCAGTCAACTCAAAGAAAAGTCAAAAATTCTTCATCCGTAATTTTCACAATATACTCTACCACTTATACATCACTAGCTTTTGCCAGCGGCTTCGCCCGCGTGGAGGTCGGAAATTATCCCGCGGGAACATACTACCGGGATAAAAAGTAGCCTATGTCCTTTCTCAGGCTCTAACCTATCTGTGTACCAAATTTCATTTAAATCGGTTCAGTAGTTTTAGCAGGAAAGCGAGACAGACAGACAGACAGACAGAGTTACTTTTGCATTTATAATATTAGTGTGGATAAGTGTGGATAGTGTGGATAGTATATATAGTATATAGTATATATAGTATAGTATGGAAGTATGGATAATTAACATAAACATAACATCATGCCTGCATTACAAAAAGGGCTAAGCAGAGGTGCGACTATCAGCTCAGACGAAAGACATTCACTGCTGGAAGTAGGCCTCCTCCAATTTGGGGGGGTTTGTTATAATCGCCACGCTTGGGAGGCGGGTTGGCGATTGGAGTATCGTGGTAAAACTCAAAGAGAACCTGCTGCCATTCTCTACTCGCTACTAAGTCCCTAAAAAGTAAACCAATATATTAATTCTACCGACTACTAATACCAACTAACAGTTAGCCTAAATTCTAGCACTAACTTTCATTGTTGACAAGATTTATTGAAGTTTTAATTACCGTTGTTAACTAAGCGGTGGCTTCCGATACTAAATGGGGTTATGATACGCGTTAGTTAAGAATAAATGAACTAATTTCGAGTGTGGCATGCTTTGCTGAAATATTATGAGGCATGTGTATGCCTTGGTTATATGATGAATGACAAAAGAGTCCGCGATATTTAGCGCACTATGCTCTTTTACCGAAAATTTAAGTTTCCTATGTAAATAACATCTTTATCTGTGTTAGAATTATATTACAAAATATTATTCAGGTACTAGTGTGCCCACTACTTCATTCGCGTGGACATCCAAAATTATCCCACAAGAACGTGTTACCGAGTCAAAAAAAATAGGCGATGTTACTTCTTATGACATTACTTAAATGTTACTTCTTATAACATAAAGTAAGTACCAAAGCAAGTCCCATTAAAGTCCGGTCCAGTGGATTTGGAGATCAGCCGAAACAGAAAGACAGAGACAATATACTTTCATATGCCTTTGGTAAGAAGTTGTTATGATGACTTTTTTTAGGTATTAGGTACTGCATCGTTTGTCTAGTGGTGGCAAGCGCTACTGTTGAATATGTGGTCCTGGATTTAATACCCAGGTTGGGTAAAGTAATATTTCCTTTTTGTGTCTGAGATTTCTGAGCCCAGCCCGGAATCTAGATTTGTGCCTGGTTGGTGGCAATAGACTCTCATTTTCTCTCTCCTCCTCTTCAGAAAAGCAAAATCAGCCTATGGTACAAGGCCCCATTTCTCCAGCTGTGTTTAAGTCCCATGCAATGGACTTAAACATAACTGAAAAAAATGTTTATTTTATGATATTATTGAGATATTAATCGACACCACAAAACTTTTTAATTCACTAAACAATCACCATTGTTTACTAAATTAGAAAGTGTTATTTGTTTTCTTGAGAGCCCGATCTTATAGTAAGTCGCAATTCAATGATTACAACTAAAAATAGTTAAGACGTAAAAGTTAAACTATTTTTTATAAACAACGTTTGATAAGCTAATTATGACAAAAGATTGATAAGAAACATAATAAAAAGATTTTGATGTTATTGTTTGTATATTTAATTTTTTCTATTCTATTGAACAAATCAACAAAATCGGACAACTAGACTTTCGGCTTTGCTTGCACTGACTGGACAGGTCCACTCAATCTGTGTGGTTCTTTCTTCAAAAGACCATTTCAGTCACCAATCTACATGATCTTCACATGATGTGAACAAGATTATGTCTGGACTTTAAAAGAGACTGTGACCTCTGAGTTTGTTTCGGCCTTTCTTCTCAGAGTAGTCAGTTAGGAAACGCCGAACTCATCTAGTTTAAAAAAAATATCATTGACATGTAAAAGTGTTTGTACAAACCTACTTACAAAAATAAAATCATTTATCATTTATCGGAATATCGTGTTACCTAGTAACTGGAGAGTGGAAGTCAGACAGGCAGCCTCCTCTCGGTGAGAGGGAGTGAGCTATAATCCACCACGCAGGCCCAGTGCGAGTTGGCAGATGTCACATGTAGGTATTCGAATTTTGGTTCTAAGACATGCCGGTTTCCTCACGATGTTTTCCTTCACCGTTTTGAGAGCAGTGGTGATGAAATAATTTACACAAAGTAAAGTGCCTGGTTGAGTTCGATCCTACGACCTTCAGCTTGTAAGTCGCGGCCATTACCACTGGGCCGCCACTTCTCCTCTCCTAGCTTCTCAATATCTGGATGACCGAGCTTTGCTCGGTATGTTTGGTAAATTGTGTTTAAAGTTTATGTTCAAGTTGATTATCGATAAAGTTAATCATTGAAAACACAAGAAAAACGACATTTTCTAAAAATGAATCCTAGCTAGATCGATTTATCGCCCCCGAAACCTCCTGTATACTAAATTTTATGAAAATCGTTGGAGCCGTTTCCGAGATTCAGATTATATATATACATATATACAAGAATTGCTCGTTTAAAGGTATAAGATAGTCCAGTCTAAACTGGCAGCGGACCCCAATAAAGTTGGGTAAAGGCTAGATAGTTTGATTGACCTTGCCAAACTCACTGTAACATTACTTAATGTGTCCTTCAATGTAGCCAGCAGCATTCAAAGTTCCAAATTCTCAATGCAGACAACGGGTGTTACGCTTAGGTAAGTACTAAAATTAGAAAAAATCAACTGTTTGGAAGCAATCTCGACCTAACCTGGACAGACAGATCCAGATCAGGGTGCTTAGGTAGTCTTGAATTTAAATCCGATCGGTTGACATTGGAATTTTGACGTTTCGTATTCTTGAGTTCGACGCTAGCGCCAAAATGTGTTTAAATTAGATTCGGGCGTTGATGTGGTTCCAATGTTAACACTATTGTTTTCAAGAGTACCGAATCACGAGTATGCAAAATTAACATTGGAATCGTATTGGCTTTGGATTGGAATTCAAATTAGGTTGAAGAGTAAGCCCCCAGATTGGAGGATGGACGGATCTAATACCGCAATCAAGACATTGCAAGTTAATTATATTATTGGATTTCGTCCTTAATTTAAGGTATACAAAATGTAGACTGCAGTGGTGGCCCAGCACGGTGGAGCATACGGTGGAGGTGTGCCCTGCCTGGGCGGAGCACCGCCGTGTCCTTGTGGAGGTGATCGGCGGCGGCGACCTCTCGCGTCCGGCCCTGGTGCGAGCCATGGTACGGAGCGAGAGGGAATGGGAAGCCGTCACCTCCTTCTGCGAAGCAGTAATGCTCGCGAAGGAGGAGGCGGGGCGCGTGGGGGAGTGGCAGTCTCTGCGCCCTCATGTCCCTAGTCGCCGCAGGAGGAGACGCCTCGGGCGTCGGGAGTCCATAGCGGACTCCCGGCCACCGTAGGCGCGAGCTTGCGGGTGGCGAGCAATGGGTAGCTCGCCGCCCGGTAAGGACCAAGCTCGGGTCGACGGCGCGCAGTGTTCCACGCGCGCCTCAAAGAGATGTCAGCAGCAGCGTAGGGGTCTACTAGGACCGATGCCTGCCGGGGTCGCGTGATTGTTCGAAAGAGATACCGTGACCCTGGCACATGGGCAACTGATGGAACACGGGTGGGTTTTAGTCAGTAAAAGTCTGACACGCCCTCCCGCTCCGCCCAGAGCGGGAGAAGTCATTTGATGATTTCCCATCCTGAAAAAAAAAATGGTGGCCAAGTGGTACGCGCCCCAACCTATTATTTTGTACGTCATGGGTCGAACCCAGACAGGCGCTTTAGTTTGTCTAATTTATTTCATCACCACTACTCTCAAAAACGGTGAAGGAGAACATTGTGAGGGGACCGACATATACTAGAACCAAAAAATCTAAGGCATGTGACATCTACAAACCCGCACTGAGCCCGCGTGGTGGATTATGGTTTTTATGATTCACTCCTCATAGCAGTCGGAACATTATGGACTGATTATACTATTATAATTATAGATTTAAGGTTCATATCCCAGGTTGGGTAAAGTTCTGCCAAGGTCACGGAATTGTTCGAAAGAGTTACCGTGGCCCCCAGCATAGGCAAAAATCTGACACGCCCTTCCGCTCCAGCCAGAGCGGAAGACGTCATTTGAGGATTTCCCACCAAATAAAAAATAAGATTGGGTAAAGTTTTTTTTTGTTTTTTTACTAGACATTTCTTAATATCTAGCCTAAATCAGCAACTACTTATTTCAGGTTAACAGCAATAGGCTCGCCCTCTTTATCATAGCTAGTAAATTGTGAGTTTTCTATACCTACAGTTCTACGTATCACTTCTTAGAAGACCAGTATAATGGTTTGCTAATACAAGAGTTATTTAACGAGAGATGCAGTAGTAACATCCACGTATTATATCACAAAGGTGGTTTACTAAGACAGTGGTATCCTACTATCCACTAAGACAGCAGAACCAACAATCCACTTATGTTCTAATAACATAGGGACTGTGACCAATCCGAATATCAGACAAGCTAATTATGGTATTCTCCACAGTATCGTACCTTGTCGCTTGGAACACTTAGCTTTAATGAAAGTTTACATTACAAGGACATATAAGTTTGGTGTAACTAGAATACTTGTCCACAGAAAATGTAGCTTTAAGTTAGGAGACTGTTTGTGAGTGACTTCTTCAGATTTTGATCTGTTGATCCCAGAGTTGGTCTTACACAAACGTTCAAAATTCCGAACTCACGGTTTTTCCACAAGCAATACAGTGCAGCGTTTTTTTTTGGGTGGGAAATCATCAAATGACGCTTCCCGCTCTAGGGTGGAGCGGAAGGGCGTGTCAGACTTTTACTGACTAAAACCCACCCGTGTTCCTTCAGTTTCCCATATGCCAGGGCCACGGTAACTCTTTCGAACGAATCTCGCGACCCTGGCAGGCATCGGTCCTAGCAGACCCCTTCAGTGCTGCTGATATCTCTTTGAGGTGGAACACAACGCAAGTGCAACGTTTAAGGGGTCGAATTGACAGGCCATATTTGCAATGCCACCCAACTCTACTCTAAAGCACAGATGACTGACGTTGCTCCAAAAGCCTCTAAGCTGAAATAAGAACGAGCGTCAAAGTCAAATATTTATTTCAAATTAGCTTTTCCCAGCGGCTTCGCCCGCGTACTGTACATATAAATAAACCTTGCTCTTAGAACACTCTGTCTATTGATGAAAACCACATAAAAATCCGTTACATAGTTTAAAAGGTCTAAGTGTACAAACGGGGGACGTGACTTTGTTTTATACGGTGTAAAAATAAGAACATAAAAAGCACTACTGTCGTATGCCTAACGAGATGAAGATCAAAATATGTCGAGCCCCGACAAAGCCAGAAGGCCTCGAGACAAACCTCGTAGAAGATGGCGGGACGAGCTGAAGAAAACAAACGACCAGTATTCTACATTAACTTTGAATAGAAAGAGCAGGAAGTCATGTAGATTTTGCCATCCCGCAGCAGTGGGATGATACAGTAACGGGAGACTGCCTATAGGAACATATATGTATTGTCCCATCCTGTTCCACCCTTTATAATTTATAAACATTTTTGCTCTGCTTGCGAAAGTACTAAGTATATTTAAAATATAATAAACATAAATTGTTCATAGAGCAGTTTCAAGTTTCAATCCAGTGTGAATAATTTAGTTTTGAGTTTGAAAATATAAACAAAAAGCTTGCCTATTCTTCTACAACATCAATTTTAATAAAATATCTTAAGAATTTAGATGAGCCTACAACGTCTATACCTTTATTGACCAGCTTTTGCCAGCGGCTTCGCACGCGTGGAGGTCGGAAATTATCCCGCGGGAACATACTACCGGGATAAAAAGTAGCCTATGTACTTTCTCAGGCTCTAAACTATCTGTGTACCAAATTTAATTTAAATCGGTTCAGTAGTTTTAGCCGGAAAGCGAGACAGACAGACAGACAGACAGACAGACAGACAGACCGACAGACAGACAGAGTTACTTTTGCATTTATAATATTATTATAAATATTATAAATTATAAATTATAATATTATAATTATAATATTATAATAATAATATTATAATATTATAATTTTAATTATAATATTATAATATATTATAATATTATATATATATTTAGAATATTTAGATATTTAGATTTAGATATTTAGAATTTAGATATTTAGATATTTAGATTAGATTTAGATATTTAGATTTAGAATTTAGATATTAGATATTTAGATTTAGATTAGATTTAGATTTTGACAGATTCACAGTAGATACTACTTTACCTACCTCATTATCACCATTTCGGCCAAAAGACGTCCACTAATATACATAGGCCTCCTCCAATTTGGCGAGGTTTACCGTAATCGCCACGCTTGGCAGGCGGGTTGGCGATCGCAGTATGGTGATCAAACGCATAGAGAACACTGCCCATTCTCTTATAAGTCCCTTAGTTACCTTTTACGACAACCACGGGAAGAAATGAGATGGTGCTATTCTTTACGTTTAACACCAAATGGAATGGGCACGCCACAATTGCGGCGGTAAGTCCCCTCTTTGAGGAGTGGATAGAGAGGCGCCACGGCGTCCTCACCTTCCGCCTGACGCAGGTTCTCATCGGGCATGGGTGCTTCGGTGGGTTCCTGTTCAGGATAAAGCGGGAGGATACGTCCGGGTGTTTCCATTGCGAGGATCGTCTGGAGGACACGGTGGAGCATACGGTGGAGGTGTGCCCAGCCTGGGCGGGGCACCGCCGTGTCCTCGTGGAGGCGATCGGCGGCGGCGACCTCTCGCGTCCGGCCCTGGTGCGAGCCATGGTACGGAGCGAGAGGGAATGGGAAGCCGTCACCTCCTTCTGCGAAGCAGTAATGCTCGCGAAGGAGGAGGCGGGGCGCGTGAGGGAGTGGCAGTCTCTGCGTCCTCACGTCCCTACCCGCCGCAGGAGGAGACGCCCCGGGCGTCGGGAGTCGATTGCGGACTCCCGGCCACCGTAGGCGCGAGCTTGCGGGTGGCGAGCAATGGGTAGCTCGCCGCCCGGTAAGGACCAAGCTCGGGTCGACGGCGCGCAGTGTTCCACGCGCGCCTCAAAGAGATGTCAGCAGCAGTGTAGGGGTCTACTAGGACCGATGCCTGCCGGGGTCGCGTGATTGTTCGAAAGAGATACCGTGACCCTGGCACATGGGCAACTGATGGAACACGGGTGGGTTTTAGTCAGTATTTAGTCGCCCAGAGCGGGAGAAGTCATTTGATGATTTCCCATCCTGAAAAAAAAAAAAAAAAAAAAAAACACCACACGGAATACTTACCTACCTAAATAAGTGTTTAATAATTTAGGCTATAGGCTCGTCTCATAGAACTTAGACTTCTCTGCGGCGAAATGTAGGTGTACCATAGATACACCTCTGTCAACTCTTTGAGAAATACAAGCGTGATGTTATATTTTATGTTTATAAATATACTTCTAACGAAGGGCCTTTTTACTTCGGATCGTACAATTTATTCTTATCTTTATGTTTTTGAACATTAAAAGGGAAGCGTGATTGCCATCAACTGAAAGACTCAATTTTCTTTTTAATTTATAAACTTTTAATGGCGTAGACATTTTTAATATTCGAATAGGTACTTTTTTTAAATTGAATAAAAAGAAAATATTGAGGAAGTACCTAATCGTCGAAACAATAATTAAATACGTCAATTAAGAAGATGAAATCTGACAACCAGTCTTACCAAGGGGTATCATGTAACCCAATAAACTAGGTTGTGGAGGTCAGATAGGCAGTCTCTCCAAGTAAAATACTGGTATACAGCTACATCCGGTTAGACTAGAAGCTGACCCCAACATAGTTGGGAAACGGTTAGGCAGATAATAATGAAGGAAGAAGCTGAAACGTTTGATAAAGCCCCACCTTTATCTATATAGCCTTTTATTTACAAAGAGACGTCGTTAAGAAGCATAATAGATTTAATTCCATAACAGACGAGCCGCCTTTTTAACTCATCCGACCTATCTTCAACTGTCAATCTTTTCAGTTCGAAAGAGGCCACTTTCCTGCACATAAGGCGTGCGTACACGAGCACATTGTTGTCTGCACTCAAGACCGCACAATGAGCCCCCACCTTTATCATAAAAGATACACCGGATATTAAAAAAGGACCGCAAACTCAAACATAGGTATATTTTTACTAAAGGCTAAGAATATTCATAAAACCATCATGACCATAGAAAACCCACTGATTGGAAGCAGAGAACGCTTGATGTAGAGGAGTTAGTGTAAAGGCTATTCAGTGCGCTACATTTCACAGCACTTGAACTTACCAATATCTTCAGTTTGGCATATTTTAAATGAAATTCTTCATTTGACGAAGAAACTTGGTAGGTGGATACCACATGTTCTGAATCAAGACCAAAAAGATCATCAATTGTTAGCTGTTAAGTGTAACTTAACAGAATACAACAAGAATCCTGACATACTTAGGAGAACTCTCGCAATCGACGAAACATGGGTGTCCCTGTACTTACCCCCCGATCGCAACCAGCGAAGGTTCTGGCTGGGGAGAAATGAGAAGCCGCCCGATGGTGGCGTTTAACATTCACGAGAGGAAGAGGATGCTACTGATGGCACTAGATTACGACGGCATCGCATTTTATAGGCTTCTAGACCAAAGTCAAGCAATGACCGCTTCAGTGTATATTTCTATCCTCAATGAAGAAATCCCGGAATGGATGAATAAAACAAAATGTAATCGACCTGTACTTCTTCAGGACAATGCTCGCCCGCACAGAGCAAAGATTATTTCAGATTTTTTTTAAGAAAAAAATATTGCTGTTTGGACACATCCTCCTTACTCACCAGATTTAAACCCACTGGACTATGGCTGTTTTGGGGAATTGAAGAGAATGTTGCGAGGTAACATGTTTGATAGTTGGGATCAGCTCACCCGTTCATTAGAAGACATTCTCAGACAGTGCAAGGAAAACGAAAAGTTCAAAAGTATTCAAAGACTTCCAGAGCGCTGGCAGGCGGTAATGGAAAGCGAAGGAGATTATGTATGAATTATATGTATTTAATATATTAATAGACTCTTACATTTGAAATAAAGTATATTTTTCTTACCACATGTTTGGTGTGAACAACCTATTAGAAAGAAAGCTTCATAATTTTCCATACAGAAGCTTTGTAGATTCTAGAACAATAGCGGAGTTTCAAGCAAATTTAGGCTCTAAATAAATTTACAGACACGTAACCTGTGTATCTATAATATATCTAACTATCTACTTATAAGTATGCCTAAGCTAGACATTGATAGCATCGTTTTAAGTAAACCGACGTAGTAATTTACTGTGAAGAAATTGTCTAGTCGAATAATTTTAGTCTAACGCGGTCAAAACTTTTGAAGGCCGCTTTAAATACTCAATACTAGAACATTACCAAAGATATTACTAAATCTAGAGGACATTTAAACGCTGTTAAACATCTTTATTAACTAATAACGACACGAAACTTCAACTTAGCCACAAAACTGAACAACAACGTTCTTGAATTATATTGAGAGATCGTGTGTTTGAATTCATTGAACATTTTATTGAACTGTCCACACAACAAACACACTAAAAACACTTATAAATCTAAATTATCTTCTTGTAAATGAGTTTGACCTTAATCTTTTGCCTATCTATATTGTATCTTTTGTTATAATGGGCGACAGCGAAACACAAATTTTCAGACACTTCAAAATACCGATTATAATTTAGAAGAAATTGGAAAGCTGTTTTGTTTGACTAAATCAATCAAAAGTGTACAAGTTGTGGCAAAGTTCGGGGCCAGGGCTGACCCGGCTGCGTCATTAATGGGAGGGATAAGTCTCTTAATTAATGCAGGTGCGCCCCGAGCTGTGTCAGCCCTATACCGGTGACCCCGTCGGCCACACTCAAGTATCATTTTTATACTAATAGACTGGGTACAATCTCTTTAAAAATAATTAAAGTGTAACATTATGCAAGGCTCGCAACAGTTTGCACTGGTTGCGTGTGCTAATGTAAACCGTAATGTTTACCTTGTTTATTTACACTTACTGAGCGCAGAAAATTAACTACGAGTATTTTTGTTGGTTGTCGTACGAGTGAATCACAACGCTGATTTATTTCACAACGTTTCGTGTGCCTCTCGATCAATAGATCTATCTGCCAACATTCACGTCAATCTTTGATAGCAAAAGTAAGTACCTAGTGTATCATTTGGCTCTGTTGATCGACGACGCACTCGTCAATTTGACAATGCAGCCCATTCTGACGTGACCTAGATCCCACCACATGCCTACGTCCACTATTCCAATTTATAGATCCTGTATGTATACACAATTTCATGAAACTTAAATTACAACAGTGTTAAGCCATAAAATATGACGTAAATATTGCGCACACGTTTCGTTTTAAGCAGGTTTTCCAAACTTCACTCGTAAAATTTGCCAAATGGGATCTTAATTTTAACTGGTAGGTGATTTATGAATAATTAAAAGTGATGAAACAACCTAAGTTTCAACCTGTTTGCGTTTCTATGCACTTACTCATACGTTCTTTACGTCGAAAAGATCACAAAGCTATGTGCGTAACTGGTATTTGATGGTAGCACTTTATTAACGGATTATAACAACGACAAAAGTTTACCTAAATAAGTCGAAAGCCGAGACGAAATTCAGTCGTAAACCGACTTCTCATAAAGCATATATACGGCTAAAATATCTGTCAGAAAATGTATATTTCCGTAGACATATTAGGCATATCTTCCAGTGACCTATAAGGTAACTGGGGAATCCTCGTTCCATGACATTTGATTTACACGCTCTCTAAAGGAAAACAGCAACAAAATATGTACCTACGAGTATGTAGAAAAGAATATGTACCTTTATAATATGAATTCTGCATGAATAGGCACGCGTGTGGGATAAGCCATAAAGTTCGTTGGGAGTCGGGAAAAATTCCCGAAACTAGTACCGTGTGGAGGTAAAATTCATAACGCGCTTAGCAGTTCGGCTCACCTGTCTCGTTAAACTTCGGAATTTTTAAATTAAATTCCGAATACCGCCGACTCAACAAAGTTGCGAATTCTTAAAATTCGGTATCGTAATTAATCTTTCGGTTTAATAAACAGATCTAGAGGCGGACAAAGAAACTGGAGTGGTTTATTCCTTATTAATGGTGGGGATGACACTAAATCTTGTAATTAATGCAGGTGCTCGCGTCTGAGCAAACTTACCGAGAGGATCTTCGGCAATTATCGGAAACTCGCTTTCTGTTACACGTTACGCGGGAAATTATTATGCTATATTAATTCTGCTAAAAGCTTTTCGGGGGGTTTTAAACGTCGTTCAAGAATGTAATTGTTCAATTGAAGACCGGCTTATAACTTCATGGTGTAAGTGGCACTCAGGATTGTTTACGACCTTTCGTTGCCGTTAAGGAGGTCAGCGAACTATTAATTGGTAAGTATGTACTCCACTTTAATTACTTATTACGGGTGGCGGTGATAAAGGAGTAATACAATCAGAACCAGATTACGGATGAAAGGAAAAACTCACTTAACTTAAATCAAATACATTTTTCATTGACTAGGTAGGTAGGTATACTATCTCCGTCTTATTAGCGATCTAACTTTAGTTCTGATTTTTGCATTTCCAACTTTATTTCGATTAAGGTAAAGTTTCTTATAAAGACATGACAACTTAGCAACGCACATAGTTATAAGATTTGTAAAAACAACTGCTTTACTCATTTTGGGTTCCATATTCAAAAACAAGCTCGATGGTTAAACCACAGCTGAGGTAAAACCTTAATTTAAAAACCTTATTTGGAAATAAGACCATCTATGTTTACCCTAACCAATAAAAAACCTATTCATCAAAATAATTAAAGACAAACTATCTGCATTTGTCGTTCAATCATATCTTACAAGTGCGTTTCAACCACGCCAGACGTCTATTTCGAACTAACTAGTACAACTTTACAATACGTATTGAAGTGACGTCACTAAACAGCTGATCGACCAGTCCCCTGTATAAAACGCGCTCGACGCATGAAGCAACTGTAAGCAGAAAATGTACATGTCTATGCTTTTTGACTGTTACATCCGTCTGGCAGCAAGAGCAACGTCAGCAAGGCACGACACTAAACGCACTTCTGGAGTATGTTATTGATTTTCACCGCCCGATGGGCGGGGCCAATTCTGTGCGAAAGGGATCACGCGATCGCCTCCTCATTAAATCAGAAGAGGAGCATCAATTTCACTCCGTACAGTTTCTAATTAAGGACGTACCCATTAAACAACTATTTAAAATAGGTAGAGCCTAGTGGAAAAACATTTTCGCGAAAATTATGGACGTCAAAGTAGAGCGTCACGAGTTCAGATATATCATTTTAATCTCCTTACATGTAAAGCAATACGTTGAGTGAAATTACAGTAAACTTTGAGATATATTACGCAGTTAGTTAAAATTATTTTCAGTACGTAACTTAACCAAACAAACTTGCGTGTTGGAAATAATGTTTACGTCGGTATGACGCTGCGAAAACTCATCAAATCACTGGAACGGGGCACTTTTCCAATAAAGTAGAAAAAATCCGGCTATCGATGTTTAGTTTCTAGGAATCAGCTTCGTTAATAACGCAAAGGATACGTCAACGGCCGGATGTCGTCCAATAGAGTCATTGGCCAATGCATCGGCATGGAAATTCCGGGAAAACTCTTTTAATTTTCGTATTCAACGACTGTTTTGTTCTATTTTCAAGCAAATTGCTTCACTTTGTAGTTTTCCTCCCACAATATTACAGGCAGTAAAATCCGATCAGAGCAATTCATGAGAAAACTTCTCCAATAAAATGGATGGTACACAAACATAACGCGGTAAAAAAAAACAATACAACATCACACAAATGAGGTTTAAAAAATCGGAAATCGAATCGAATCCCGCCGATACGTGCCGAACGCGTTATAAACACGGCCACAGATAACAAAATAAAAATGGCACACTCAACTCTTAGAACGAGAAAGGCGAAAATTGTCTTGTCCCGGTGACATTTCCCTGAGTTCATGGGGTCAGGGTTGGGACGTACCGTAATCGTGACTCGGCTCATTCGTGTCCTGAATAACAATACTACACGTTTAGAATCCCGACTTGGAATCTGCATAACAATATGTACACACACAGTTCGATCCGATTTCGTGAACCGGTGTGAGATTAAACGAGACTTTTGTGAACGTAATTTATGGGTTGATCTTCGTATTTCAAATAATTTAGGCACTGATAGATTATGATTTAGCTGTCGTGTCTGGTCTTATTTGTGATCTGTGATAGAATCTGTTTGTGTGTGCATGTCATACATCAAACAGCTTTCATAACGATTTCATCTAAATAGACTTTGCAGTTAGGTAATTCTGTAACAGATGAAAAACAAGGATCACATGATGGCCTATCATTTATTGAAATCGAAATAGAAATTGTTTAAAGCAGCTTTATTAAAGGCGAGTCAATAACCTCTATTGACGTCTGTGTGCTGTCAGAAGTTTCTAGTGCTCAACGATTCAGGTTATCAATAAAACGAACAGACACAAAATACTGCAGAGTTCACAACTGTTATCAAAGTCTTCTCTCATGTAATTAATTGCACGACAGTTAACAAAATTCATTACATAAAAATATTCCAAGCTCTCCCGACTTTACTACAGTTTACTCCACACACGCGTCAAATAAAAGAAACAAAATAATTTTCGTTTGTGAAATTTAAAACGACAACAAAGGCGGAATGCTTTGAACATCTGTCATATTAATAGCATCGCAACATTGTATGGAATTAGATGACATTTGGAGCATAGTCACTCACAAACAACACAGCCGAGGTTGGCAACACGTCTCGATGAATCTATGAGAATATAATTCGAACGTTGCGGTGTGCTAATGTAACATTCTTTACAACCATCAGTTCTGCAATATATTGCAATGTGCAATTACAACGCAGTCGAACTTTTAATGCGGTTTGTCTGAACAAATAATGTCAAGACCTGTCACAGCTTATTAGAATTTGTGAACAAGAAACTAGAATTTAAAGAAAATCAAGCACATTTTCTCTATTCTCGAATTAAACAATGAGCCAGTGATCTGTGCCACTAAAAATAAATTAGATTAAATCAGCTATAGGGACTTATATCTGAGGTTTCCCTTTGCCCCGTGATTGGCGAACCTTAACCACTTTCAATTAGGTCTCAGTTGAACAATGGCAATTCGAAACTGGGAAAAAGTAAAAAGGCGGCCTAACCCGGCACAATCAAGACTCTCAAGTGCAGAAACATAAATGAAACCATTAATTATCCGCGAACCCAGTTATTCTTCCCTCCTGCCCTCCTCTGCCCGCACTCCATTCCGCTTTTATATTTTTCTCTTTCCCGTTAATTTGTCCAAAGTTAATTGAAGGGATATTTCAGTGAGGGACGACGTAAATAGCTCAAGTTGAAACAATCCAGCAGTGAGTTTTCAGAGCTGCATAACAAGATGATCTTAAATTATGCTTCACCCCAGTTTTGTTCGCGACGCTGCCTTGTTAAAGGAAAATTCTAATTTCTTTCGAGATGTTTTCCTGTCTGTGACTGGTTATCGAAGTGTACTGTTATTCTGTTATTAATCATTTCTTAGGTTGGGGAGCTTGCTGTAGTTTTAATATGGTTGTAAACACGAGGTTTGATTAAACCTTCGTAAGGCGCGTTTGGTTCGTACATTTTTCACGTGTGAGAGCTAAAAGGGTCGAGGTGCGTCACCTAGTGAAGCGAGTAACTGGGAGGATTGACGGCACGCCCGCCGTCGCTGCATTGTTTACCAAAACAATGGGCGACCTCTGCGGAGTCATTAACCTACCTCGGATGTCAGCGCAGCGCACCGAGTTTGCCGTGCTGCGGAATCTTAAATCGGCTTTAATCCTAAAACTGAATATTTAAATACGCCACATGTTCTCATAAAACTAGCTCGTAAATTAATGTCGTAGTTATTTAATCGTATTATCTGCAGTAATTGCGACTTTATGGAAACAATTGATTATTTTGATGTTGTAAAAACGTTTTCAACACACTTGCTCGTAAAGTGAGCCTTATTATATCGTTCTTAGGGCCATAAACCGAACTATAACATACACGTGCATAATAATATTACACACTAGTGCATAATAGAATGATCCCTACAAAGTTAAGTTAGTACCTAACTGCAAATTATATGCGAGTAAACAGAGCATTTTCAATTTAACCGGGTAATACAGTTTTTTTTTTTTTTTGTAACAACAAAGAGGTTTTATGCCACCGAAAATCTATTTACATTTTTGAAATAAATAAATGTGTCCCTAATTAAGACGAAAAAACATTTATTATTATCAAATTATTTATAATTCACAATAATTTCTTATAAAATATTTGCATTTTATCACAAAAATTATCATTTTGAAGTAGGCTGTATGGCTGTAATCAATCAACTTACATTTGGCGCGTGCAAAAAAAAAAAAATGGCGCGCCATTTCCCAATTTTCCCCTAATTTTCATATTTTGTTTGTATCGCATTTGTTGCTGTGTGGTAAAACGATTTATGCAATACATATTTGTTTTTTCCTCGCAAGTGTGTTGAAAAACGTCGTATGATACACGTGTGTATTGATGATTACCGTCCTCGGCTCTCTTAAGACCCTCACCTGACGGCTCGGGTCTCAATGGCGCCTCAGCGGTAATCACCAACATTACACACTTGTACCATAATGTACTATTATGATCGAGTTTTACCGTGACACCGAATCTAATTACGTTCAAACACGGCTATTTTATTCGTTCGTGTATTTCTCTGGTTGTATGAAACTTAGTTAAATCTTTCTTCCAAGAACATAAACAAATGGGGTGCGTATTGCTTTCACAGCAGGGTTTCCACGTTGTAGCGAATGGCGTTAGTACACGTGACCACAGCACGTGCTTACTTCAAAAGTATCTGGGTAGCTATATAAATTCCTTTTCTCTGAAGGTTGGTAATTCTGTAGGTACCGGTAAATAAATACCTTTTGTGCCCATGCCACATTTGGATTAATTCGGACCACACACGTTGTCGTAACTGGGTTGACAACTTACTTTAATTTATTATATAAGCTGATACTAATGATAATGCCAAAGAGTTTGTTTGTTTCAACGCGGATAATTCTAGAACTACAGGTTGGAATTGAAAAATATTTGTTGCATTTGGTAGCCTAATTCTTGAAACAGCCTTTATGCTATTTAATATAACGCTAGAAGATTTAGGAGTCGAACAAATCGAAAAAACGCTAAGCAAATACGAAGTATTTACGCACGCAGGAGATACAAAACCTAAAGTACGATATAATACAATCCGATTTGAAGGTCTAACTTTATACTTAATGATGTCCTGGTAAACATTAACGTTCATTATTTGGTATTAAATTACGAAGTCTAACCAATCGTCTTAAAAATCATATCATCTGATTCAAATGGTGGTTACGAAGCACAAATCCTTCCCCAGATCAGTTTATTCTTATGGAAATTCTAATTGAGATGTAAATTTTTCGGCAGCGCTTATTGGCGCACAATGTAAGCGTAGAGGTACTTGCAGTTTATAGTGCAACGTTGGTGGCAGGTTTGTGATAACATGTAAATCTCAAAAAGTCCAACATTGTTGACATATTTCAATCTTAGCAAGGCCACTTTCATCACTCTGCTCTCTCAAAACGACAAAGGAAAATATCGTGAGGAAACCGGCGTGTCCTGGAACCAAAAATTCGCAGGCATGTCACATCTACCAACACGCACTGGGCCCGCGTGGTCAGCCCACCCTGTCTCTAAGAGAAGAGACCTGCGACCATGTAGTGCAAACATAATTAGACTGATTATGTTAACAGTTGTAGTTTTTGGAATAATATAATTTTAGTGATATTTTATTTCATATTTTTATTGACCAACTAATTTAATCACTACTTTGACATTGAGTTGTATCAAAAAAAAAAGATTACGCTTATTGAATTATAATAAAAATACCTAATGTTTAATGAGTAATGATGAAATATAATTTTGATGAATATTATCACGGTTTATTCATCATCTCTTCCTACCAATTTGTACACCACGATATGCGGCTAAACATATCTGATCTTTTCCATATCTCGTTATTATCTTGCATGCAATGTATGTACACCATGTTTCAACAAATAAAATTTACATTATAACAACATTACATTATAACATTGTAACTAGCCGCGTTGATTGACGGTCTGTCACTGAAGTTTCTGAGAAACTTATTTAGTTGGTTCATTTTTCCAATGCGCTTCCGAACATTTCATTCGCAATAACATACCAACTAATGGGTTCCCGGTAAATTTCCGACTATCAACTGTTTTTTCGACGCGATAAAATTTGTTATTTCACACTTAAAATAAACCACGAAACCTTTTAAAGTTTTTGGGAATATGTTGAAAATAATGTTACTGTTTGGGGGAGGCTATTAAAATGTAAAATGGTTGGACATTTTGTATCATGTCATGGAGCGTGTGTTGGTGAATATTGGCAACATGTGACGTAATATGACATTGTTTGTTTCAGTGGCAGCGGGTTGACTGGAGCGTCCTGCTGACAGCGGACACTACAATGAGGAGATTGGTGTCACGCGAGCTGCCGACCAGCGCCGTCCGCCGGATGACGTCACGTGGACCGCCACATCCGACGTTATCACCTGGAGCTACATGAACCCGACGAGCCAATTGTGTTCGGTATTTCAATTACAGTGTTACCAAAAATTGGTTTTCAATGCAAAAGGCGGTCATACTATTGAAATTGATTTAGGACTTTTTCTGGTCGTTCTTTTTTTTTTCAAGGTTATTTTGGTATGATTTACGATCTAGATATGTCAAATTATCCGACTGTCTTTTTCGTCACAAATCTCCAAAGCGAAAATAAGAACACGAACTTTCATTAAGGGTGTCACTCGATGTAAGAAATATGGAAACAGTTAACACTGTAATTCTTATCATATCTCTTTCTCTTGATCCGTATGGTGCCGGACATAAAGAATGGCACCATCACATTTCTTCCCGTGGGTTTCGTAATAGGCGACTAAGGGACTTACTATAGAATGGGTAGCTGCGTTATCTATGCCTTTTACCACCACACTGCGACTGCCCGTATCGACAATCAAAGATCCGCCGAAGGACAGCCGGGACCAGCAGTTTATCGTACTTTCCGTGCTTTTCTTGGTATGTAGAGGTCACCCATCCGTGAATGAACCGCGGCAAGCGTAGCTTAACCTCAGTTCAACTGTTATTAGTTTATTACTTAGCCACAAGCCCTCGAGACACACAGTTTTAGCCTTTAAATAAACGAACATTCCTTAGAGTGTAATGTCAAGTGTTTCTTAGTTAAGTAAATACAATCAGTGTGTGGTTAAGAACATGACGGTACACAGGACTACACGTCAAGCTATATATTTCCAGTGTAAGCTGACCTCTCAATATACGGATATCCCATACAATGTGAGATCAGTTTATACTGGAAATGCATAGCTTGATGTGCAGCCGTGCGTACATTGCTCAGTTGAGATTGTTGACAAACATACTGGCTCTTAAACTAAAGCTGCATACATTTTAATGGCGGACATTTCAGCTAAATAACTACAACGGTCATAAAGTGAGTGAATAAAAAAGAAAGAGATGGGTGTAGGAGGAAAGACATAAAGATTTACGTTTTGTATTTTGCAGTGGAATTCAGTCTGTGCAGTTTTATTTTGTGTTTAATTTCTATAAGAATTTTTTCTCTACTACATTATATCCTCCTGAGACCCAAATATTTTTCGGGCAGACTAAAGAGTGACCCAAAGTACTAATAGTATCACAAACTAGACTATACCAGATAGACCCATAGACAAAAATTACGATATTTTCTTTACTGTTGGGTATTTCTTCTGTATGTTTTAAGGGTGTGTTTGAAACTATTATCTTAGTTCGAATAATTTGTCCTAATACTAGTACGCGGGAACATAGTTCAGTAAAAAATAAATAAAGCCTGGGCCTATCCGACATAGTGATTTTGTTCTAAAAAAATCACGCAGGGTCTCAGGAGGTTAAGTTGGTAGTGCGACCAAAGCGATGGGTTCCGATTTCTTGGTATATTCTTAGGGCCCACCATTCTTTCACGATAGGTATATAAACAAAATATTAGGAAAATATCACTATGCACAAAGCACAAAGAAAAACCATTGCACAAGATTTTACTGTAAGACACACACTTAGCTAAATATAATACATTAGACAATTTAAAAACTCTAAAATGCTGGACATAGGCCTCCACCAATTTGGGGGGTTTTCCATAATCGCCACACTTGGCAGACGGGTTGGCGATCACAATATGATGGTAAAACTCATAGAGAACGCTGCTGCCCATTCCCTTAGTCTCTTCTTAAAACACTCACGGGATGAAATGGGTTTTTTTTTTGTATGGGAAATCATCAAATGACTTCTCCCGCTCTGGGCGGAGCGGGAGGGCATGTCAGACTTTTACTGACTATAACCCACCCGTGTTCCTTCAGTTGCCCGTGTGCCAGGGTCACGGTATCTCTTTCGAACAATCACGCGACCCAGCAGGGATGAAATGGGATAGTGCTATTCTTTACGTCCGGAGCCAAAAACTCTTAGCCACTAAATATTCCATTCACAAAGTATAACTTCACTTCAACCATAACAAGTTGTAATAGACGCGGCCCATAATTGCATCCTTTGTGCGAACCCATTACTTTTGAGTTCTCAAACAAAAGTGAATTTTCTAGAAAAGAAAGACCAGAAAGAAAGAAAGAAATAAAAGTATTTTTACTAGTGTTCCTGTCTGTTTGCGTACTGGCGATATCGTTAATCCTCTTCCACACTACAGTGTTCTTTGACGATCTTTTAAATTACTATAGTCTTTTATACACACTAGCTATTGCCCGCAATTTTGTCTGCGAACCAGATTTGAAAATACTAGGCTACGTACTAACCTTCTCCAGGTCATGGTTTAGCTTCCTAGGTACTTTTTTGTCTAAATCTTAATTTGTATGTTTGGATGCTTGTCACGCAAAAACGGCTGAACGGACTTGGATGATTTTTGTTGCACAAGTAGTTTATAACCTGGATTAACACATAGAATACTTTATATCCCAGTAGTATGTTCCTGTGGGATAATACTTAACCTCTACAAGAAACAAACCCGCTGACAAAAACAAGTTATAAATTACGCTATGATGAAATGCAACAGTATTGTAGTTATATTCTACTAGTTCATATATAATTTTCTACTAACTCAATTAAGCTATATACTATCAGGCATAGAGATTAAATTGCCCTTTTCACAATGTAAACAATCAGCTGTTCTGGGAAATAACTGCAATATATCACACTGACATTGATTGTAAAGCTTACAGGCCTATTATAAATCATAGTAGCTTTTTGTATCTGTCACAGAGGTTTTTCCGGGAAGGTTTCTGTGTAAAATAATTACATTAATATTTAACTTTATCGTTTTTAATGTGCAAAGCTAATTACTGTCCATTCCAAGATGGCATGGAAGCAATGACCAAACCAATATAGTCATCATCATCACTTTAGAAAGACGTCCATGCTGGACGTAGATCTCCCCAAAAGGAGTTTTTGTCTTCATTTGTAATAAAAAATAAATACCATACAAATATCCTAACTACAAATTCTCATTCATACAGTTTCGTGTAGCAGACAATGTTCCATTCGATTTGATTCTAGAAATACACACAAGCCGTGCAGTTACACGCTCCGATATCTTTCTGATTGTCTATCCATAGTTTTACCTCCTTTTTATTGTTATTTTGTCTATAAGTGGAGATTGGATTAGTCTGTATCGCAGGAAAATCCTTTATTCTTGAAATTACGAGATTGTAAGTGCAATGATTGAAATGTTGGACCGTTGCCAACGACTTGTCTTCGCATGAAACTGAAATCTCTAAACATCGTTATTACTACATGACGTGAGTTTGAGTGGTAAATATACTATTACAAAACAGTAAAAAGAAATTAATGGTCATTGTTCTCATAAGCAATTTTTTATATAATCTGCTTTGCATAATTTTACACACAGAAAAAAATTGACGGACATTTTCAACACTACTTTGGACTAAGTACATGTCTGGTTGCGAAATAATATGGAAAGACATCAAATTAAACAAAACACTATCTATTTTCATTCCACACGACAGCTATTTCATGTAAACAGCACAACCCAGTTCAACAAAAGTACTTATAGCAAAAACTAATTTGAGAAAACCTTCAAATAATAAGGTCGTTCATTACGCGAACAATGTATTGCGACTGTACCAACATTGCATATGAACGTTGCGTCATACGTAGTAGAAGGCAGTTGCACTTAGGCACTTACTAAACCGCGCTGCGATAAATGTGTGCACGCTGCCTTTTATTGTCAACCGAGGGTAGATGAGAAAATAAATGCAGACACGCCACTGTTTTACGTCACCTTATTCAATTTCACTTCAGTGTTACGAAATGATGCCATTTCGTATCGCAAAAAGTACCGTAAGTACGTTTTCGCAATACGTACTGCTAAATTATATGTCATTATAACTGCGTTATTGTAGTCGTAAACAATGAGAAAAGAAATGACGAACCGTATTTTATCATTGGGAAATCATAGTTTCGTAATCAAAGATAAGTAGTTTAATGTATGACACAGCATTAAATATAGCTGCTAATACTATGCTGATTTTAAGAGGAATATTAAAAAACCGGTCCCCAAGGAAGTGTCGAGACAGAATTCGCGAGAACGTTGAGTATCTAGATGACTTAATTCAATTATTGAACTCACTCTGCAGCCACAGTAAGTATGTAGGCAGTCGACACACTGTTTTCAAAAAGAAATCGTGTAAGCTCCAAACGTTGTTTATTTACTACCTAATCTATGACGAACTACTCAACCTATATTCCCGTCCTATTGAATACGAACTCTATGACGAGCTTCTTGTTATACTTTACGACAGTAAAAACAGTTTTGCTCACGTATAGCTTAGCGGGCTGTGTGCTACGCACCCGATTGGCATCGGGAAGGCCGTGTATAGCTGCGCGCGTGTGCGTCGGCAGGCCAGGCAGCTTTGTGCCAGGACTTGGCACCAACGTCGATACGGACAATTTGGGACCCGGCCGAGCCACCTAACCCGTTATTGGATTGTCATAATTTCACATGGCGTGTACCTATCGGCTTTACTGCCAGGAACAACCCGGATAAACTTGATAGTTCCCACGCCAAACGTATTAATAGTTGTAAAGAATATTCACAGAAAAAGTTCACAGGAAAAATAAAGAAAACTCTAAATAACATGCAGACGACGACAATGAAAGACAGTAAGCGATTGTTATAAATTGCTTTTCTGACAGTTTTGTGTTTAAAAATATAATCCTAAGCTTTATAGTAAAAAGCGATGGTATAAAGTAAGCAAAAATACGACAATTTGACATGGATTTTGTTACTAATGAAAAACTGTAATTTTCTAGTGAACTGTAATAAAAGGAATAAAAGCTATTAGCACGATCCTACTACTACTATCCTTGAAGGTTGAATGGCCGAACTTATCCTACCTTTTTATATATTATAGCACTATAAATCCTATACAAACTAATAAACATGTTTGAGTACCTAGTCATGGACAAGATGTCTTAACACACAAAGCACATTTATAAGCATCCGAACTCTGGTCAAACACGTGAGCGACCAAACAATTGTTAGCTTCGATGACTCAATAGGAATCCGAAGATGTTGTGTATAGAACGGACAGTGCTGCTGCATCGGTTGTATTTTAGAGCTGTTACTACTGGAACTATAGACAATACTCAACTATACTAGCTAGAAAACAAATGCATTTTGAGTGTTAATGTGGGGCTATAAGAGTATGGGAAGACGATTGATGGACTATGTGAAAGATGAAAATGGCCAGAAAGAGTATGACAAAAGAGATGATACCAAATAAAGAAATATGGAAGAAAATGACCTGTTTCTCCAACCACAAATAAATTGGAATAATGGTAAGATACTGATAATGCTAGATAACAAATACTATAAACTCACAAAAACAAATGAAAATCTGATTAACTTTTAGATTTGTGAAATTCTTGTTTACGAAAAAGATATGGCCTTATTGGCTATGCAGCACATTCAAAATTAGATTTGAGATGCTGATAGATAATAATCTACGTCAGTTTAAGTAGTTTAAGAAATTTTACACTCAGTGGGCCTGACACGAAAGGATGGAGTGTTAACGTGAAATCAACCGATTTAAATATTGATAATATTCGTTTTGGACTGAATATTGATTAAAACTTATGAATATTTCTAGATGAAGGTCTCATTCACTTTTTTTTTACTTTGGTTGGTCCATATAAAAAGTTTTAGCTAAAGACTTGCAAACAAGTAAACCAACAAACGAAACAGTTCTTAACACTAGACAAACCGCATCCTAGGAAACCAGAAGTCTATTGGTCACCAATATCGTACAAACGATTGCACAGAATCGTGGGAAAGGCAGGTACCTGTATTATGCGTGGACAATGCTGGTCGGTATAAAAAGATGCGGCCGACAATACACGCTCTATATAAAACCACCAACCATGCCCGGTCACACGAGCGTCCAGCCAAATGAGAGAAACGGAGAAAACTCGGTTCGCTTATATTGAAACTACTTGATTTATGCTTTAGGGATGTTAACTGTTCATGCACTTTTTATGCTTGAGAGAGGAGTGGTTAAAGAAATTAATGTTACGGTTACGTAACAGTGTAACGTTGGCAAGTGTAATGTGATTATCATTTCAGCCGAAAAACATCCACAGCTAGACATAGTCCTGTGTGTGAATTGTCTGATATGGTGATCACGTAAATCTAATCCAGTTAAAAGCTACGATTTTAAGAGTATCGTTTTCTAGTTCCCTATAATATATATAATACCTACTAAGACAGGGTAGGCCCTTATCCTACCTATCAACATCATCCAGGAAAACAAATCCAGTAGCGTCTTGTGACGGGTCGGTGAGCTCCCTAAAATAGGGTTGAGCTACACGATGACTGATAAATACTTTCCCTCTGTTGGGACAGGTCAGTTCAAAGTTGCAATGGCTCTTTCTTCAAAAGGCTCTTTCAGAAATTGCCCTACATTGTTAGACTCACATAAATTCGAATAATATAATGTTTATTTAATTTAATACTATGCACCGTACGCAAAATACCGCTCAGACGTGGAGTTGCGGACACCAGCCCGTCCTACTTAATATAATGTTTGGCCTTTAAAATAGACCATGACCTCTGAGTGTGTTTCGGCGTTTCTTCTCAGGGAACAGTCAGCAAGGCAATGCCGGCGGCATCTAGTTTTTAAAATATTGACCAAAAAATGTTGTAGTTTAAAAGTGTCTTATAAGATCTACTTACAGAAATAAACATTTCGTTTCAGTTTAAAATCTTACCGGGGCATTATTGAAATAATGGGCTCAAGTACATTGTAGTACGGCTAGATAGCTGCACCGTGAGCTATATTGCCAAAATCTAGCTAACAAACACAGCAGATACATAAATAATGATCACCATGCTAACCAAATGACAAGAGGGCCTTGCAACTGTACCGGATTACGATGGCGATTAGCGACTATGTATTTACAGCTACGTAAAGCGTCGATCAGCGCTATAAAGTACACGGGCAATGTTTTCAGTAATTTATTATAGGCAACCATTTCTGGAAGTAGTCGCTTCATATCGCTTAATATGCATAGGCGGTATCTTTTACAATAATTGCTACAATCTTAGGTATAGAGAACAAAATCCACATCTTTTGAAACTTGTTGCTAAATGTGCATTTCTTAGAAATGTTTGCAATTTCAGTGCAGTCTTGGAAGTGGCATAAATTGCTCTGTGTTGCCGTAAATTGCTCGGTATTGATGAGACGTCATAATTAACAATAAAACACACCACACACACACACACATCCCACTCACACTTACCCTCACTCTCCTTAGAACGAAGTGATATATTATTAATTTTGTGTTTTTTTCTTTAATTATCTTTGTTATTATTACTTTTTTATACTTGTAAACCTACCCTTTAATGCAAGTCATAAAGTTAACATGAGAATTATTGTCTATCTCACTTTCAAATCATATTCCTTATAAAAAGATAAGACTGGTTCTTGTGATACAAGAACTCCTAGTACAAGAGCCAGCACCCTAATTGCGAAACGCACAATTTATCAGAATTTGAATGGGATTGAAGATTATTTCTAAACCATTGCGTCATTTGTTCGAATAAATTGTGGCTCAGCAACGTAAATAACGCAATGAATGTTGTTTAACTATGAATATTAAACCAATTCCTACCGATAAAAAGTTCCGCAATTACCCCTCTGGACTACAACAATGTTCGTAACCTAAAATTATTAAATAAATAAAAGTTAAATAAAATTGCCAAAAATTACTGAATATTGTGCAATTTAGTTGCCCGTGTACTCGTCCGTCGTCGACGTACGTACATTCAGCGTATACAGCGAACACGTGTGCTGAACGTATTAACACATCGACGCTTATGACGGTTAAGTAATACCTCACGGCCACCTTCGAGGAGCGACGTGTCGTGTGCGCAACATGCGTTGTAAAATTCTTAGTATGTTACTGAGTATGAGACTGAATATGAGATTAAATACACTAAAGTACATAGGGTAGTTGACCATCCTGCCAGGGTCGCGGAATTGTTGGAAAAAGTTACCGTGGCCGTGGCATAGGCAACTGAAGGAACACGGGTGGGTTTTAGTCAGTAAAAGTCTGACATGCCCTTCTGCTCTACCCAGTGCGGGAAAGGTCATTTGATGATTTCCCACCCACAAAAACAAAAGGTTTGTAACTGAGCATTTTTTTATGATACTGCAATTGTATACTGCGGTTAAGTAATAACAGCCGCACGGATCGATTAGGTTAAGCCACGCTTGCGGCAGTTGGTCCTTGGATGGGTGACCATCTTTAAATACTAAGACTCCTCCGTGCCTCGGAAAGCATGTCAAGCCCTGTTATTTACGGATCTTTGACCGTCTATACGGGCCGTCAGAAGCCCGAAAGTCTCAAGACCAGTCTTACCAAGGGGTATCGTATTACCCAGTAACTAGATTGTGGAGTTTCAATAATTATGCAGTCGCTCCATATAAAATACTAGAATTCAGCTGTATTCAGTTAAACTGGAAGCCGACCCTAATATTGTTGTGAAAGGTGGATATGAAATTTCGGATACGGATTGGATACGGATGTAGGAATGATTATTATACCGGATACGGATATGAAATTATTTCGGATTATCCGTTAGTTTCGGATAATTTCGGTTACGGATATTAAATTTTTAAGGAATTTCAAAGTAAAATACAAATAGCTTATAAAATGGTTTTATTTATATGTCACCATTTGGTAGGAATTACAATCAGTCTGTGAGTAATGATTACAGCTATTTAAAATAAAAATTATTATAAATATATATTGAGTGTTCTCTAATCTACCTAAAATAAATGTAATAACAAATCCGATATTATCCGAAACTTTTATTTCGGATTCGGTTACGGTTACGGATACATTTTTATATCGGATATCCGATAGTTTCGGTTACGGTTACGTCCTAACATCCCTGGTGAAAGGCTAGGCAGATGATGACAGCAATTGTTCAACTGTGGTCTTTGTCACTCTGAATATCAAATCGTATACGGCTCTATCAGTGAATTTGTTGCAATGTTTTTTTTCTTTTTTTTTTATCTCCGTTTTCTTACAATCTGTCGCTATCTATTAGGACATTCAGTAATATGTATGGCGTCTTAGTTGTCTTGCTTGGTATGCGTCCTGTGACACATACTAGCTCTCATGTAGCATGTAGCTATGTGCATGTAGATATTGTCCGATGAAATCCTGTGGAATTTTATGTTTTAATCTGCGTATGCCTTCTTTATCCATTAGGTGGTTTGCCAGGGTATTTGTGTGGCGAATTATTCTTTCTTTGTATGACTTGATATAGCTTTTTATTTCCTCTTTGACTGATGGAATTTTCAAATCATGGTGTAGAGCTTCATTTGGTACGAACCATGGGGCGTTTGTAATTGTTCTTAGGAGTTTGTTTTGGAATCGTTGTATGATCTCTATATTAGAGTGTGATGCTGTTCCCCATAGCTGGATGCCATAGGTCCATATAGGCTTGATTATAGCTTTGTATATGAGGGTTTTATTTTTCAGATGTAATTGGGATTTTCGACCTATTGTCCAGTATAACAGTTGCAATGTTGACTCTAAAAATATTCGGACTTTAATTGACCTGCTAAGCAATATTGTATCATCTTCATCATCATTTGACCTGAAAGAAGTCCACTGCCGAACATAGGCCTCCCCCGATTTGGTGGGGCTTGCAATAATCGCCACACTTGGCAGGCGGATTGGCAATCGCAGTAGTAAAATACAAAGAGAACGCTGCTGCCTATTCTCTATTTCTCTAATCTAAGTCGCCTTTGACGACACCCACGGGAAGAAATGAGATGGTGCTATTTTTAACTCCATACGTACCACACGAAAGTATATTGTATCATGCAGACACAAATAATATTGCAATAAGTATATCGGATATAAAATCCAAACACAAACGTAATCGTGAAATAGACTGTGAAGAGTATGGACAATTTAGTATCTTGATACTATGACATGACGTCATTACACTTAATACAGCTCAATACTCCGATACTACGTTCCTATCAGAGCAACCGCACTAGAGTTAAGGGCTTCGACACCGCCCGAATAATTTAACTCTCGAGCACTTACTAATTACTATACAAGATGTCTCCACAGTCTGCCTCTGGCTACATGTAAGCCAGTGTACGACCATTAACCCAGCCTAGATGCCCATTAATTTAATAGCGAGTTTTCTTTGCCACGGCGGCGATTAAACGACTACGGGAGTCGGCCGACTAATTCAACCGGGGTTAGTGCGCTAACCGCCCGTTAGCCACGCTTACGCAGCTTAACTTACTTCAGATTTATGCATCGGACCCACTCCACGAATGGTTTCACACTGTATTGCTATTCAAAGGATTAGAATTTTGTTTTAATTTTACACAACTACTACTTTACTGTGATTTTAACACGCTTTTAATTTGTGCCATTGTCCTGGCCAAGATCTCTAGGATAGCAAAAAAAAAACGAAAAATCCGCTTTTGTTGCTAGCCGAAGTAAAAATAGAAAATAAATAATACTTTGAAAAACTAAAAAACCCGCCTTTTGGTTTTCTATGAAAGCGTGTTTTTTTTTGTTTTTTAATCTTTTATTTTTTTTTTCCTATTTGATACAATTTAGTTTCCTTAAAAGCGTTGACTGAAAGTTTCCTTTCAAGAAAAACATTAAAGGTGAGCCAGACGTTCATAAAAACACGGTCGTATCCAATATCAAAGACGAGTTTAAAACTTTAAAACAATCCAAACGAATCCATCAGAAAGTTTTCACTTTTCAGTGACTTCCAAACGTGGAGTCAAACGTTTAAATATTGGAAATTAAAACGTCTACAAGAGGTGCGACGTTCGTTAGTGAGATAAAATATTCTCGCTTATGCTAAACTGTTTATGTAAATGAAATAAGTTGTCGCCTTAGCTCTTGATTACAAAGAGAACTTGGAGTAGTTTTGTTTACGGCTTAATCGCAGTTGCGTCTTGTTTTTCCAGAGTGTTTATTCTTAGCCGACAGGTGCGACTCGACTATAAAAGGTGAAACGTTTTAGTGCAAAGTTCATACAAACTAAGAGCACTTAAATTATTAATTGAACAAGCTCCGTTTTTTATGGGTTTTTCGCTGGAGTGAGTGACAATGATATCTTGAGGAAACTAGATATTCTAGCGCAGTTTCAAATTATTTTTGCCGCAAGTTTTACACATGCTTAGGTGAATGATCACTGAGTGACTTTATTTCAGCTTATATATTACAAAAATAGCTGTTTATATAACACTTCTAAAACTTCAACATTTTATCACAAAGCAAACAAAAAGTTCGCTCGAAAAAAAACTCAACAAAATTAAAATGCAAATCCGTTTACTCAGAGTTATTCATTCAATCCACCCTTAAAATAGAGAATACGTAAAATAAAAGTAAATCCCTAATTCGAGTCGAAATGAAATTAAAAACTTGCGCTGAATGGCAAAGTTGCAAGTACTTGCGAGGCCCGATCAGGTTGTGGCGAACGAGATTAAGGGGTGAGAGTATCCGATTTCTACATTATCAATTTACAATTTCCCATCTAGATCTAGACACTTGTGAACTAAGAACAAAGCGATAACTTTTAATTTGTTTAGGTCCAAAGGAAACAGTTGGCTTGTATCTTTGAGTTTTTCCAGAGAATTAAAGGGATTGTTAGCGCATTTAAATGAGAACAATAGAAGTTTTCAAAATATTGCTCTGAAAGGAAAGGTTTAGGTTTAGCGCACGTTTTTATCTAAAATAGTTCATAAGATACTTTCTTTATCATCGAAGATATTTTTGCGCTCATATTTAAACGAGCTTCTACCTGCGACGTCCCCCGCGTAGTATGTCGATAAAAGTAAGCCATGTCTCTTTCTAGGATGCCATCCATTTTTTGCCAAAATTTATCGAAACCGTTCAGTGGTTTTGGCGTGAAAAGGTAACATACAGACAGACTTACTTCCGAATGTTATAATATAGACACGCATTTAAAAGGAATCATCGAAATTGATGCATTAATTCATTTCGATCCAGCCCGTCCCTTCCTGCCCTGTTCCAGCGACGCCCTAAGCTGAGATCCGTACCCCACAGGGGGTGCCCTAAACGTGTAGTCGCTTAAGTTTTAAGTTTTTGAGCCCTGGCTGGGGGCCTTAATTTATTAAAGTAGCCACAGGCAAGTCCGGTTAAGCATCCGACAACTGGGCACGCCACAATTGCGGCGGTAAGTCCCCTCTTTGAGGAGTGGATAGAGAGGCGTCACGGCGTCCTCACCTTCCGCCTGACGCAGGTTCTCACCGGGCATGGGTGCTTCGGTGGGTTCCTGTTCAGGATAAAGCGGGAGGATACGTCCGGGTGTTTCCATTGCGAGGATCGTCTGGAGGACACGGTGGAGCATACGGTGGAGGTGTGCCCTGCCTGGGCGGAGCACCGCCGTGTCCTCGTGGAGGCGATCGGCGGCGGCGACCTCTCGCGTCCGGCCCTGGTGCGAGCCATGGTACGGAGCGAGAGGGAATGGGAAGCCGTCACCTCCTTCTGCGAAGCAGTGATCCTCGCGAAGGAGGAGGCGGGGTGCGTGAGGGAGTGGCAGTCTCTGCGCCCTCACGCCCCTAGCCGCCGCAGGTGGAGACGCCCCGGGCGTCGGGAGTCAATTGCGGACTCCCGGCCACCGTAGGCGCGAGCTTGCGGGTGGCGAGCAATGGGTGGCTCGCCGCCCGGTAAGGACCAGGTTCGGGTCGACGGCGCGCAGTGTTCCACGCGCGCCTCAAAGAGATGTCAGCAGCAGTGTAGGGGTCTACTAGGACCGATGCCTGCCGGGGTCGCGTGATTGTTCGAAAGAGATACCGTGACCCTGGCACATGGGCAACTGATGGAACACGGGTGGGTTTTAGTCAGTAAAAGTCTGACACGCCCTCCCGCTCCGCCCAGAGCGGGAGAAGTCATTTGATGATTTCCCATCCTGAAAAAAAAAAAAAAAAAGCATCCGACAACAGGTTGACCCGCGTTCTGTCATTCCCAAAAAAAAATGCATTAATTTTTGGACCAAAAACAATAAAGAAATCAAAACGTGAGCTCAGTCGTTTCTTTAAGCACTAAGATAACTTTCTGTAACTATTTGCGAAAACAAGAGGCAAAACCTCATATAATCTTAAGTAAATACTTAAGATTATATTTACAAGAAACGTATTTTAAAATAACGCAACCTTCTTTTATAGAAATTGACTCATCTTTGTAATCGTATCAAAGCTCATGAGATGATTGATTTATCAGAGCTCTTTGATAACACGAAATCTCTACAAGTACCTACTACAATATTACTAAGGTAACACCTTATCATACTATTGATAACGTTTTCATAGTATCATGCCGGCTATATGAGATGCGAAAAAATAAGTATTCAATAGATAAATTAGGTACAGGATTACCCAAGTAAGTTATTATTTACGTACTTCTTATTATGTCGTCTCATCATTAAATATGTTACCGGCCAAACCCAGTTTTAGGATGAACTGGTTTCGCCTAGGCCAAACCAGTTCTCCCTACACGCGAAAGGTCAAACGAGTATAGACCTATGCAGAAAAGACAAAAGAAACAGCATGAACAGCTTACTACAGTAAAAAAAACCGCCCAAGTGCGAGTCGGACTCGCGCACCGAGGGTTCCGCACAAACCTGTAGGTATCCTCGGTATATGCATAAGGTTTATGTTTATGATATTAAATGTTTTTTTTTTTAATTTTTGTATTTGAGTTGCTCGAATGAAAGGTAAATTGCGGTTTACCATTTATGACGTATTAAAAAAGCTATTTCATAGCATTTTTTTCAACTTGTGCAATTATAATTATTTATTTATTTTTTATTTGACCGATAAGAAAACATTTTTTTTTCTTTTATTGAATAAATGAGAAGTTACTGCCCCCGCTTTTTAAATCTCTGATATCTTCTAAGATCTTCATTTAAATTACATGCTGTAATGATCATATTGATCTATATTAAATGCACAATGTATTTAAGGTATCTAATTGGATAAGAATTAATGCTGTATTGGTTAAAATCGCTTCGTAAATAAGCCCTTATTTCTCGTAAAAAGCAAAGGCAATAAATGGTTATTGTGGGTTATCCCTAAGAGGTAGACATATACCATCGCGGACTTTTTTGTAGACCTTTCTAAGGTGTACAATACTGTAGTACATTATTTTGATCTATTTCGTAGGGTTCAGCCAGCGTTCGCAATGTAAGCGTAAGAAAATGAGCTTATTTATAACAACACATTAGAAACCCCTAAAATTATCAGCGTTTCTTTACTATATTATGCATGTTAAATACATATAAACCTTCCTCTTGAATTGTTCTATCTATTAAAAAAATCCGCATCGAAATCCGTTGCGTAGTTTTAAAGATCTAAGCATAATGCACGGCCTTCAAGCCACACCTCCGTGCCCGTCGGAGTGCGGAGCGTGAGGTTTTTTTCGTTACGGAATTTCTGGATTCGGTCCCCGCGCTCAAGGCCCTCGATAGACGCTATGCAATAGCTTAAAAAAACCGGCCAAGTGCGAGTCGGACTCGCGCACCGAGGCGCACAAACCTGTAGGTATTCTTGGTTTAAAAATAAATGTTTTTTTTTTATTTTTATATTTCAGTTGATTGAATGTAAGGTAAATTGCGGTTTACGATTTATGACGTTTTAAAAAAAACTACTCACTCGATCTCGTTCAAACCAATTTTCGGTGGTAGTTCATTCTCTTATTTTAGAAGTTACGGGGGGGGGGACACTCATTTTACCACTTTGGAAGTGTCTCTCGCGCAAACTATTCAGTTTAGAAAAAAATGATATTAGAAACCTCATTACCATTTTTGAAGACCTATTTATAGATACCCCACACGTATGGGTTTGATGAAAAAAAAGTTTTTGAGTTTCAGTTCTATGTATACCCCAAAATTTAATGTTTCTTTTCTATTTTAGTGTGAAAATCTTAATGCGGTTCACAGAATACATCCACTTACCAAGTTTAAACAGCATAGCTCTTATAGTTTCGGAAAAAAGTGGCTGTGACATACGGACGGACGGACAGACAGACAGACATGACGAATCTATAAGGGTTCCGTTTTTTGCTATTTGGCAACGGAACCCTAAAAAGTAGCGATGTAGTGTCAAGGTATCATTCCAAAGTGAAACTTTAACCGTTGTGAACTGTTATATATCTGTTGGGCTCGCGAAATTTGTTTGAAAGAGTTACCGTGGCGCTGGTATATGGACAACTGAAGGAACCCACCCGGGGTTTTAGTCAGTAAAAGTCGGACACGCCCTCCCGCTCCGCCCAGAGCAGGAGACGTCATTTGATGATTTACCATCCGAAGAAAAAGAAACTGTTACATATAGGTAATCATGTAGAGTCATTATGTTGATGAGAAGGGAGAACTGGTTTGGGCTGGGCGAAACTAGTTCATACTAAAATCGGGTTTGGACGGAAACAAATACACAAAACTACTCTACAAAATGACGTAAATGTGCACACCTTCTTTCATAATATATTATGTATTTTACGTTAGGTAGACGTGGGCAATATAAATGATGTAAACCATAATCGGATTGATGCAAATCATGATTACGGAGTTTTTCAGGATGACGTGCGCACACGCCTTTTTAACGTCACTTAGAATGTATATTGGCGCCTACGCACTAAAACAACCTAACGTATGAATCACAAATGTTAGTATTATCTTGTTGGTATGTGCTTTTACAGTTACCACGTTTTGGGTTTAAACGCAGAAATTTCCAATGGGATTTTTTTAATGACTGTCTAATACCAACCTTTATAATTATACCTTCGAAGCAAACTTATAATTCAAAGATAATAATGGGTAGTAACCAACGTAACACACAAGTTATTAAACTATTAATACAAAACGAATGGATATCTAATAGAGTGAACTACCATGCACTCATCAGGGTGTACAGTAATTCTAAGGGGAATTAAATGTGTGTTGACGATGTTTTCCTCACCGTTTCTAGAGGAATAGTTAAGAAATTATTAACAGAAAATAAAGCACCTGTCAGGGTTCGAACTCACGACCTACAAACTCTTAAGTCGCGGTCGTTACCACTGATCAGTACTGCTCCTTTTTCCTGCTTAACATAATTTGGAAACTATTAAAGTAATCTAGATTTGATGACAATATTTTTTTTTACTTTCCCATTTACTTAATCTTATTGCTTAGACTGACTTAGATAATTTATGGTTTATTACGGAAGTCATTAATAGGTTATGGGTTATGCTCATAAGGGTTCATGAGCAGCGACGTCACTCCATGTAGATAATTATAATCCCATACCGTGGGTGAGCAGCAATTCGTCTGCCAACATGATGATTATCACAACATACACGTATATCTATATCTATATCTATATCTATACTTTATAATATAATAAAGCTGAAGAGTTTGTTTGTTTGTTTGATTGAACGCGCTAATCTCAGGAACTACTGGTCCGAAGTGAAAAATTCTTTTTGTGTTGGGTAGCATATTTATCGAGGGAGGCTATAGGCTATATAAAATCACGCTACAACTAAGAGGAGCGGAGCAGTAATGAAAAATGTTACAAAAACGGGAAAAATTTATTCCTTTTGAGAGTTTCCATTGCGTGCGCTGCGTAAACGGTTAAAGTAACGCAAAAATCATGTACGACGGAATTGTTCCTTTTAAAAAGTTCTAAAAAAAGTTCGCGAGAGCATATGTCTATCTTTTAAGGTTGACTCACTATAACTCAAAAGGAGCGAGCAGCAACGAGCAGGCAAATCGATGCGACGGGAAGGGTCAGGGGAGCAAAAATTTGACGCGGACGAAGTCGCGGGCAGAAGCTATCATTCATAAACATATATCGTTTCATGTGCTGCCGGACGTAAAGAATAGCACCATCCTATTTTTTCCTGTGAGTGTCGTAAAAGGCGACTAAGGGACACTAGAGAATGGGCAGCAACGTTCTCTATGCATTTTACCAACATACTGCGATGGCCAACCCGCCTGACATACGTGGCGATTATGGGAAATCCCCCGAATTAATAATAATAATAAATATCTTAAGACAACCAACACACCGTTATCTGATCCCAAACTAAGCACAGCCTGTACTATGGCAACCAGACAACTGATAAACATACTTATATATTTCTAAATACATACATATCTATATATTAATACGTGAAGCGAAAACTTTGGATCCCTTTTTACGAAAATTGGGCGGACGGAGGAGTATGAAATTTCGCAAACTTATAGTTTATACAGAGAAGAAGTGACGAATGCTAATATTTTTTTTAAATTATGCGTTATAATACATTATTTTCAATAAATAACACGTTACACACACTACTGTTCATTACCGTGTATCTAATACACACATGCATAGATATTCTTTTGTTTATGGTCCAAATCTGTCTTTATTATTTTGTGCAGTGTTACCAACACCCAGAAATATTTATCCCTAAAGCTTAAGTTAAAAACCCTAAAATTGCCACAATTACTAAAAAAATCCCCTAAAAAATTATAATGAAAATAACCAACGAATGTTCAGTAATCATAGACCGGCACACAGTAGTAATATTTGTCTATATTTATTACGCGACATTTGTTTATCATTCACTCTGCATTCTTAATATCGAGGAACCGTACTAGAAGTCGCTAATACTTTTATTGTAATCAAAAACACAATGAGAAATGTAAGATGGCAAAAAATCCCTAAGAATACCCCTAAAAATGCAACGCCCCTAAAAAATCTCAATGCTCTTATTTACCCCTAAATTTGGGAAAACCCCTAAGTTGGTAAGCCTGATTTTGTGTCTATAGTCTTACTGAATGTCAAGTATAACCATAGGTAATAAATTAATTTTATAGATATATAACCTATTTTATTTTTAAAATCTATGATCATATCCAGAATATTTGTCTTTAATATTATTTGTGTTAGCGACGATAGGAATTTAGTTTAGATTTAAAAGAAACGTTTTTTGTGGTTTTATGGGGAGTGTCAAGTATGGCATTAGTAAATTTCCCATACAAAACTTAGTGTCGTGTGCAAACTGTAGAGGTTGTATGCCTCACGATTGTACAGGCTGATCATAGATTGTACAGGCTGGTTATAATTATGACATTTGGAACCGTCATAATTAACTAAAAATTATAGGGAAAATTCTATGAAAATAGAACAAATTTCTGTGATAATTCATTCCATATTGTTCCATATCCAGCAGTTAAGAAGTATTAAGAAAATAAAGAAGAGAGTCCTGAAAAAGTATTCTTTACTCATTACACCTACGTCCTGGTCCTGGCCATCACCATCCCGCCAGCGAACCCTCTCCACAGTAGTACAGCAACAATTTGTCTAATAGTGTTACTGAATGTCAAATATAACCATATTATTTTTTATATTTATTATTATCTATATTTTTTCATTTAATAATGTATTTCTATTCAAATGAAGTACGGTCGAATTTCAACCAATGGGCGATCACTAGTAATAGATAAATTACACCCAGACACAGAAAAAATAATTGTGCTCATCACACAAGATTTATCCTGGGTGGGAATCGAACCCACGACCCCAGTCTTAGCAGTCAGGGTCACTAACCACTAGACTAACAGGCCAGTAACTTGGAGAAGGCCTATGTCCAGCAGCGGAGTCATGATTATGATGATATCATTAATTACCTACGTGAGGTAATCATTAACACCAAGGTGTTGCTGGCCTTCCTCGAGGAGCTGGGGTGGATCGAATAACCGATTTCCCACCCGTACGCAAAATACGCGCTCAGACGTGGAGTTGCGGACACCAGCCCGTTCTACCTATAACCTATTTATCAATAATTACCGGTGAATAGGCCCCAATTGGCAGCTGTATACCTCCTTACAGGCATATTTGATAAACGCCTTCTATTCTACATAGCTCTTCGATATTCAAATTAGAAATTCCAAATATTATAACGACGAAAGTTTCCTAAGGAGAAGCAATTTTGTTAAATAGAGAGGTTCTAACTAAAGTAAGGCTTGGATACGTGACAACAGGTCTGGAGAATACCGTCAGAGGGGCCTTTTGAATTATAGCCGCCGTCTGTCCCACCACTTATCTCTGCATAATGGTACTAGGTTCGGTTACATGATTCTAATGTAAGTCTGGGAATTTCGTCTGGTATAATAATTTTGGTGCCTACTGTTTTATGGTTCGTTTGTTTTGTACGAGTAGACGAGGTTTGAGAAAATGATAAATATAATATTTAAAACAATACATGTTTTTTTTTTTGCTGAATTAATGGAGATCATCCATATTTGGCCTGAAATTAAAGGGGCAGACAAAAAAAAATTTTACCTGTAATATTTTTTATAACAATCTTTAAGACCATTCCTTCATCTTGAACAAGTACAATTATAGAAGTCTATAACATTTTTTTGCATGTTAACTAAATATCAAGGTCATCTTTCATTTATTTCATCAATTTGTAGTTATTAATTTTATTAAAATGTGTGTAACTAGATTTTTCAGTTTGAAAAACAGCTGAAAGAATGGCCGTAGAGATTTGTCGCAATAGTAAAAAAGATAAAGTCTTCCCGAACAATGTAACCGTTTTTTTTTTTCTTGGGTTTTGGGCCCAACATAATATAAAACGTGACTAGTCGCCTTTGTTTATCTAGCGACTAATATTCTAATGTCTCTCAATCGCAGCACGATAATTATAGTACTCAAAGCAAGTCCTCGTCATCATCATGTATCCTATCTAATGACCCCACTACCCAGTTGCGGAGTATCACAGAGAGGTAAAACTAGTTGTCAGACTATCGAGCTGCTGATGACGCGTTCATAGTCTATGCAACTATTTAGATCTAAACATAAAAGGGATTTCCCAGTCAACAAATAAACCGAAAATAGGACAGGATATAACTGTCCAATATCTATTAGATTTAATTCGAAAAAGAAGGAAATAAATATCACCATTAAGTCCGCTTAATGCCTAGTGCGTTGTCATTTAGAAAGATATAAATGTATCGTAATCTTCTTGAAACGGGACATAGTATAATTTATCTAATGCCATTTGTTAAACAAAGAGTATAATAATATTTGAGTAGCAAAATACGTGAAACATTCCTTGGGAATACTAGTACAAATGCCATATTAATTTTAGGAGTGCTAAATACAAGTGGTGGAAATACTAAAGTGTAGTTAATTGGTTGATGTTAAACAGAGCTTAACATTGAGTTCTGATGTTTGAAACCACATCGTACTACAGGCTCCTGATTCTTGATTGAAATACCAAGGATACTGTAATTATAAATATTTATTTCAGCTACGGTTTAAAGTAACATAGTATCACGCCTTCTTTTCAGAACTGTTAGGCAGAAGTACACCTATTGTACACCCACTTTGGCCAACAAAGTCACCAACATCATCACCATTTCACCCAAAAAACATCCACTGCCAGCCATAGGCCTGCCCCAAGCACCGTCACTTCGACCGGTTTTGTGTTTCTCGCATTCAACGGTTTACTGCTGTTTTTACCAGACTATTATCGGTTCACTGTGTAGAAGGCCTTCCAACGCTATCTCATGAGGCGTGCCAATAAAGTATTGATGTTGGAGGAGTTGATGGACGTTGTTAAAGTGCTAAGCTCGTGGCCAAATTCTGGTCTGACTATGACACGCTAAGAAGAAGAATAAAGTATTTAGATAATGTTTTATTGTTGCTTCCATGCATAGGTTTAAACTCCATCTTTACTTACATTACATATCGCTACCCATCACTTTTGTGAAATTTCTCCAAGTAATTTATTTTAACCTTGAACGAAACGAAGAAACCATTATAATGACTTACAGAAATTGCATTTATGTCTCAATTAAAATAAACTCCAAAAGTAAAGGCTCAAGTTAAAGCAAGCCGGTGTAATTAAGCCCTAAGTTACTCGACAATGTATAGAATTTTTGTTGCTTTGCTCACTTAACCAAATTAAGCAGCGTTAAAACTCATTTCTCAAAGCAATTTCATAGAAGGAGTCAATTTTAGGGCGGAAATTGCTTCATTTAACGCTACTGGGTGACAAAATAGGCTCAAAGATATTTACCTATTTCCTATGTAGACCGATTTGTCGGCAGACTGAGACAATTACTTGGGTTTGTAATTAAATAAAGTAATGATTAAGTTAAATCATGATAATTAGGTGATTCTTATAGTTAAGCAAATTAGACGTTATTAAGTGCCGCTTGTTATTTCTTGTGTTGTTTAGTCAGATTTATTGTTATTGTATAATTAAATGATTATAGGGGGAGTCGGTGCTATTTTCTATTTCAAGCACCGTGCGCCATGATGATGGAATACCGGAAAACTTTTGAAAATGGCCGGTTAGTATATTCAGAGATTCATGTTGATATTATGAGTTTGTGAGGTATCTAGAGCATGTAGGATTGCAGTGCTTAATGCTCGAAAACTAATTCTGAACCGAACATTAGAGCAACCGAAATTTCGCGGTTTGATGTAATTCACGTACCACAAAACAGTTTCTGGTCTTCATCAAACTGATATTACTCCTCTCACCTTTTAGCTAGAAAGAGATAGAGCATAATATTCCTAGCTAGAAATACTTTGCTCGCTAATACAAAGTTTTAACATAAAACGATAGCTTAATTTAAATATATTATAGATACAAATTGATACTGGTTGGCGATATTAAACGCAAAATTCAAGTGCCTTTTGAACATAGCAATGTTATTGAATCTTCTAGGAAATTCAATTTACGGCAACATAATAACATTAACCGCCCCATTGGTCTAGTGATTGCTCGAGACTAAATCTTGAAGACTTGCTTTTGATCACCAGGTAAAGGAAATATAAGTAGGGAGTTTTAATTTAATAATTTTATTGGAATTACGTGGGCTTGAGTCTTCAGTTTTCCACTCGTGTAAGACGAATCGACCTTAATGTGATTCAATTTTCTGTTAGGTATTAAATTTTAGTCGTATAAAAAGAATCTCTGCAATCTCATTAGACATTTGTTTTGTATAGTTTCTAGGGTTTTTATGGCACATTATCATTATCAAAAGAAATCTTGTTGGACTGTATTCTGCGCCTGCTGTCCAAAAGGTAAGGAATAAAACCCTTGACCTTGCGTTGGCAACTACGCACCTAAAACGTTGGGCTAGTGCAGTTATGTTTTACCTAGTTCCTCATCTACCCAGTCACTTTCCAACTGTGTTGAGTTCAGCTTCTAGTCTAATTGGATGCTGAATACCAGTATTTCACATTTAACTACTGCTTATCTAACCTCCACAACCCAGTTAGTGAGTTCTGGAGTATTAGGACACCACTTGGTAAGACTGGTGGTCAGACTTAGGGCTGTCAGTGTATCCGTCGCGACTGCCAAAGATACACGAATGACAGCCGGGACTAGGGTTGCCAGGTCAGAAAACCGAAAAGTCGGACAGACCTGCCAGTTTAGCCGGACATTTGGGTAAAAACGTCGGACATCTTTAATTGTTTAGTCTTAAAACAAAACTAAACATAAGACTAAATAACTAATTTATACACTTTAAATTGTTTGTAACATAAACTAATTAATCTTTTTGGTTGGGAGACACCTTTAAAAGCTCATTTTCCTTTAAGATTGAAAAGTAATAACTCGGAGAGGACAGTGCTAGTTCGCTCGTTTCAGCTAGCGATTCAAGATGAGGCGGGTGAAGACAAAAATTATCACATCTAAAAAGCCTAACAAAAAGCCGGACAGGCCGGACACCATCTAATTTAGCCGGATATGCAACTAAAAAGCCTGACTGTGTCCGGCTTTATCCGGACGCCTGGTAACCCTAGCCGGGACCAGCCGCTCAACTTGCTTCCGAGGCACAGGAGAATGTTACTATAATGTAAAGATTTCTATCTCTATCTGTTTTGACCCATCTACGGACCGATCACGAACAGTGCAGTTTAACCTGATGGATCGACTCGTGCGGCTGTAATTACTTAGATACCAGCCTCTAATTTTTCACCGACTTATTATAAATATAATAATAAATAAATTTTTTATTGGCATAAAAGTGTGTAAACACACCTAAAACACCAGGAGGCAGTGTCTTCTCCCAATCAGTAGGTTCGGGATTTTTATGTTATTGAAAATATTTTGTCTTCACTGACAATGGTGGTATTACCACATCCAGAAACTAAAATGGCGAAATCTAGTCCACAGACAATTCTTCCATAGAGATCGCGACCCCCACAGGAGCACTGCGCATTGAGGACTCAAACCCACTATGATGTAAATCAACTTACTTATCCTAACAGTTGTGATGCTAATTACGTGAACCTAAGTCAGCATGGCAGTTTCCATGACCTGCCTCAGCGGCGCCACCCGTCCTTAGGCCTTCAATATTAAATCATTCTCCGCTTATTTATAGAAAATTCATCACATAACAATATAGGTTTATGAAATAATGTAATATCTGTATACTAAATGTTGGCACGGCATTGTGTTAATGATAAAAGCTATATGAATGACACAGCGCATTAATGCATAAGTGTCGACAGGTTTACAAAATGGCTTGTCAGTATTTGTGCCGAAAAATAAACAGCAGTTGACACAGTTTGCAGTTTTTTTTTATGAATAAAAAACGTGTATTTACTACAGATTTTACACACGATCTTAATATAGACGGTGATGCATTTGAATCTCTGTTTTCGCTGGGAGTTTTAAGTGCAATACCAATTTCAAGAGCAAAGTATTTTTAACATTGAACGCAGACTGTAGTACATAATACATTTTGGCTCTCATTAAAAGCGAAGAATAAACTTAAAGTAAAGACGGGAGGACTAAGACGCTGTCTTCTCATACTTGCTATAAACACTATGCTGGGCTACATAAGTGTCAGCATGGTCAACTCAACACACTAAGATATCTTTTAAATTCTCATACATTAGAAGTAGCGATAAAACATGTACCCTATACGTATCACAGAAAAGCCAAAGTTCTTCTACACCAAACCCCAAGAAAATATCCCCATAACTCAGTGGAACTCGCAACCTGTCTATACAATTTGTAACGTGCAAGTTTACGCACCGTGAAATTATTCCTCGCACCTCCTCTGTTTGCCGTCCTTGTCCTACAGGCTCAGGCGCATCTTCACGCGTGCTGATTTTTCGACTTGAGTGCGCCTCAACGAATGCATATACAGAATAACCTGGCCAAATCACGGAACCCCTTCGTCACCAACTGTCACACGGCACAAGAGGGTTCGGTAAACGGTCGGGTAACACCTAACAAGTGCTTCGGAGTTTACTTTGTTATGCTAACAACGTTGATTTGTTTCTAGTTTTGTTTTTCTTTCGGATGGAATGTTTAAGCTTGTTTTTGGAGGTACGGGGATTTTCGGTTTAGGTGAAAGGGTAAATCTGAAGAAACAGAACAGAACTTCAGAACTTCTGGAAAAGTGAAGCCGTAGAATGAAGTAGAGCTGCAATCGCTATGAACTATTTTAAGATAAATAACCCGAAAGTATCGGCATGCGTAGTGTGGGACGCCCCCCAGCTAGATGGACCGACGACCTTAGGAAAGTGGCTGGGGTAGACGAGATGCGGAAAGCGAAGGACAGGGTGTTGTGGCGCAACATGGGAGAGGCCTATGTCCAGCAGTGGACTGCGATAGGCTGAGTTAATTGAACCCGAAAGTAACATAGTAAAAAACCCAGAGCAGAAACTTTGGCAGTGAGAAATAATTCGACGTAAAAATGTTAGAAAGGGTGGACAACAAGCGAAAGGCGGAAAACAGAAAACCAAAGGGCGTGATGCATCTAGGAAGTTGCAAAACCCTAACAGTGGAAAAAAATTAATGAATAAGAAAAAAAGATTAATTAATAACGGTCTTCCGAAAATTCTTTCCCATATTCGTCATACAATCGTAGGTAGGTACTTTAAACTGCGTAATTTTAGAACATAGTAGAATATTCATAAGATACGGTTATTCGTAACAACATAACGTAATTTGTAACTTCCTAATCGTCTTATCGGCTTATGCAGCTTCAAAGGATTACGATTACGTTATCGTGATTTGGATTTAGTATCAGAACTGAAAAGAATAATATCGTATGTGTCAGCTGATCAGCCCACGCGGTATAAAGGATATTGTTGTACGTACATGTAGGGCGGTAAGATGGCTCTTTGGTATTACTTTGCGATATTTTTATCCGATTCACGGTATTACAATAACGGTTATAGTACGTCTACAAATGTCGCGTTTTAGCGTAGTATTAAAGGTCATTGACCCATCTACATTTTCTAGCATTCTTTATTTAAAAAACTGAAATAAAGTCTGTTAACGTCCTGTCCTCAATATCTACCGTGATCTTTAACATGTTCCAAATACGAAAAACTATACGTATTCTATTCTTTGGGTGCCTACTAGCTCACATATTAGGGAAAATACAATGAACTATAGTCACAAATCTAGGCAAGTTTTCTTAGGTAAACCTAGGTATTGATGAACGCTAACAAGAGCGCTATCTTTTTGAATTAATACAGATAAATAATAATAAATCAACACCTTCATCCGGACCTTGTGACCTTGTGAAGACCGCAGGAATCCCCTGGATGCGGGAAGCACAAAACGGGTCGAAGTGGCGGAGCTTGGGGGAGGCCTATGTCCAGCAGTGGACGTCTTTCGGCTGAAATGATGATGATGATGATTATGATGACCTACATCCGATAAGACTGGAAGCCGACCTCAGCATAGGAAAAGGCTATAGTTGAGCGAAATACATGTGACATATGACAATGTGAGCAGTGGTGGCCCAATGATATTGGCCCGGCTTATGTATTTGTAAGTCGTGAGTTCGAACCCAAGCAGGCAGTTTACTTTGTGTATTTATTTTCATCACCACTGCTCTCAAAAGGTGAAGAAAAACATCGTGAGGAAACCGGCATGTTCTAGAATCAGGAATTTGAACACAGGTGACTCAATAATATACCATGAAAGCATGGCATATAAGGGAGGAGGTCTATTCTTGGAAGTGGGCGAAACAAGGCTGCTAATGATGGTGATGATGACCAGCCATCGACTCGACGAAAGAAATGGCGGATCATAGAGCTTTAGAGAATTTTAAGCATTCAAAAATTGCTTAAGTATGTCTGCAACTACTTGTATAACCACAAGTACCCAGTTTGTGCCAATAAGAACAGAAACAACTATACTTAAAGAAATGATCCCAGGAAACTCATTTGGCTTCTCCAACGTTCGTGATTCTAAATAAAAATGTAAAACATTTCAATTAACGAAAGCAAGAATAGCAGTGGACACGTATCTGCCATGAAAATCTGTTAAAAGACTGGAATTACAGATGAGATTGTTCATTTTAGAGGATCTTTCCTCGTGGGAACGAGGCAAGATCCTCTAAAATGAACAATCTGTAATGCCAACATACGAAACTTTTAATCAGCACTTAGCGACACCCCGTTGAGTCTGAGGAAAAATTGGCGAAGACGGCTATTCTGAAACCACTCTCTAATACTATTGTCTTTCTAATAACATTAGATTACAGTTACATTAAAAACAAACCTTACATCCAAAAGCGAAAGCTTGTTTTAACAATAGAGAATGGAAATACAATTTATTATAGGTATTACGTCGTCCATGACGAAACTGATGTTGAATAAGTGAATTCCTTCAACTGTATCTGTGTGCAAATACCATATAATTGTACGCATCCTCAAATATTGGTAGAGGCACGTCACTAGACAAAGCAGTGCAATAAAATAAATCAACAATTGCATTCTTACGTAGACTAATATTATGCGACAACAATGCAAATTCAATTATTAATATTTACCTTCACTACTTATACCTGCAGTTCTGCTTAGAAAAAAAATACTCTACTTTTTAACAGAGAAAAACCCCTAAACTTTTAAGGATTCATTTTGTTATTTCTAGTTCATCGAAATGTTAACATACATCCACTTTTCGCTTTCATGCGACTGTAACATATCCAAACTAGGTACAGAATTTCAACCAATTAAGATAACTTTAACCTTTCCAATTTCAAACTGCACCAATTAAATTCCATTATAAGGTAACGCAAACACAATTCTGCATTCGAAAGGCTAACTATTACCACCAGAATACCCTTCTGAACTGATTAGCGAGCAGGGAGATGCCGCCAACTGGCACACGCGTCGCCTGCGCCGGGCAAACTGCCCGACTCAGCACGCCTCAATGAACTGATTGTCCAATTAACTCCATTCATATGTTCGACGCCACTAACCCACACGCTAAGAGCCTTTTTCAGGCTAATACGATCGTTTGTTCGGGTAATGTCGGAAATTGCGAGCGCCATTTGCAATAGAACAAGATTGTGCTATGTTGAGAATAAGTGGTGCGGATTTTGATGAAGTTGCAGTTTTGTTTGTAATAGTGAAGTTTCTTAAATTTTTCCTATGGTATATTTTTCCTTCTTGTATCTTTTTGGTGCGCAGATAGTAAGTGGGTGTCAGTGTTAAGAAAATTTCAGATGCATGTCTCGTTGAGTTCGATTCTTAGGTCGGGCAAAGTGTTTCTGGGGTTTTTTTTCCAGAATTTGTCAGTAGCAGTACAGAATCTAGATTTGTTCCCAGTTGATGGCAATAGGCTCGGCCCCTATAACAAGGGACACAAACATAACTGGCCAAATGTGGGTATACCATAGATATACCTCTGCCCAACTGTTCGGAAAAACAAAGCGTGATGTTATGTTATGAATCAATTAATCATGAACCCATTGCAAGCAGCAACATTCTGGGTGAAATCGGGGCAAAATTTCCTTACCAACAGTATGTTGCACACAAAAAAGAACTGCATTTAAAATGAACATTTAATTTCGGCTCCAAAATGCAAGTTTAATTCAGAGCACGTATTGAAAAGTGCCAGCATCAGACACAAAGGCTATGAAAAACTTGTGTAACCGTGAAGTAAACACACTCACTTCCTATTGGTACGCCCAAAGTGGGCCAGCTAAAGGATAAAAAAAAGAAGTAGCAGAGCATTTCACGAAGACGTTCCAGATGTTTCTACAGATGCTTTGTTTTGCCAATAGTGTTCTTTTATTTTTAAAGTCAAGCTGATTTTTCGGGAAGTGTTTGACTTTTTGACTTTGTTTGATTTTTGAAAAGCTTTAGCTACAGACTTTGACAACGTTTAGTTTCATTTATTTTTGGGTTTGTAACAGCCTATAAGACAAGGATTAGGATTCAATTCATCAACTACAAAGAAAGAAAGAAAGAAAAATATTTTATTTGAGACACGCACAGGACATAAAAACAAAAAAGAAGAAAAAAGCTATAGAACTGATAAAGCTATTGAAGCTATAGAACTGATAGAGTGTGTTGAGACTAAACCTTTTGATTGACGCAAGGAAATTACCATACAATTATAAATTATCAAAAAAATACAATAAAAGTTACTTGGTTTCTAAATACACAATGAATCTTCTACGAAAAGTACGTAAGTATAGGCAATTAAACTCACATACCGTTTCTGTATAATCTACTAAACTGTCGATAAATTATAAATTATCTTTGGAAATTACACAAATGGGCCATCGACAGTATCATTAGCTAGGCCATAGAAATGCATTTAAATTCATTACGGCAACCGTCGCAGTAAACGTCTAATTATAATAAGCTTGAATAGGTGCCTTTACCTTACTGGTGTTCTAGGAAAACTTCTGTAAATTGTGGTGGAAGCACATATTTTAGGCATTTAGGTAATGACAGGTTCTCTCTAATTGACAAGTTTCTGGGAACGGAATAAGTAACGCTTTTTGAACCTAATTCTGTAGACAGAGAGGTGACTTCAGCATGATCATTATAAAGAAGACACAGCTGCGTCTAAGAAGCTTAAACACGTGCCGCGATGACTGATTCATTTGCCTTTAAGAAAGTATGCCTTTTTGAGCAAACCTATTGATGAGTATGCCTACACTTTTTGAGCAATGGTGGCTCAAGGGTTATAACCGCGACTTACGAGTTGCAGGTCATAGGCTCGAACCGAGAAATATGCTTTAATTTTTGGTGTTACACTCTACGGTGTAGGAAAACGTCGTAACCGACAAGTCTTAGAACCAAAAATTTGAAGCCATGTGACAATGAACTGAGCCTCCGTGGAAGCACACTCCCTCTCGAAGACATGAGACCTGTCTCCCAGCGGTGGGAACATTATGCTATTATGATGATTTTGCTATTTATGTATATAAACATTTATGATTCTACCTACACGTGTATACCAATGGAAATTTTCACGCTGGGTTGGCTCTAAATCGATTGCCTTTACAGCATTCAAGATCTCAAGATCAAAAGCGTACGATACCGGCAGATGTCAGTGAAGTGCGCCCGTGATTACGTTATTGCGGTAACAGAGATATGAGCACTAACAGTACGATCCAATTTAGTCGCTTTCACTCAAATCATTACAACTCATGTGACCAACATCAAAGAAATCAGTTGAATTCTAACAGAGATTATTTTTATGCTCCCATACAATTTATCATCGTGATTTTTCTAGACTTTTAATTTATCACTTGTTTTTTAATTTCTATCATATTTTAGCGTTTAAACAATTTTTTACATCTCCTACTGAATAATTATACTAATATTTAAAGTGAATAGTGTAATAGCGAACGTATTATTGAAGAACTTTTACAGTTTGCTAGCCAAATAAGTATCTTTATAAATTCTTTAAAACGATTTATTATACTGAGCTTTGTTCTCTGAAAAGAAAACTTTCTGTTGTTGGAGAGTCTGATAAACAAATGGTAGAAGTTTTACGCAAATAAAGAACGTTAGAAGTGTATCTTTTTGTAACAGATACAACTCTTTAGAGTTTTGTTAGGTGATAAAACTTAGTAGTAACAGAATAAAAGATGGTGAATATAAAGTAAATATGAGTTATGTGAACGTTTTAATTATTATTAAAGTAATTTTAATCTTAAGCCACACGCGCTTTTCTTGTGGTAACGAAGTGGGCAAACACGTTTTCAATGCGGGAAGACGAGTAGCGACAGCACATAACACCCACACGCACACACACCCACTTCCAACTTCGCCCGTGGCCCGGATGGTAACGAGAGTTTCTGCGCGCACATCCACAATCACATGCACAGCGTCTTTGAACACTTGTTAACTACAAGAAAAGCCCGCGCCTCTTCAAGAAAAAATATTTTTTATTGCTACGAGTGAGAAATGGGAGTGATTCTGTATCATCTGTAGGGATATTCGCCGTACTGCGGAGCGGCGGCATTCCCCTACAAAGGCGCACTTGGTACAAGCTAATACTTACACGTTCTCCAAGCAGTAAAAGGACCGTTTACATTTTTCACCGTGCTAATTTTATTTGACTCGCCCTGAATATATTATGTCCTATTATTACGCCGCCCACCCTCCGCAAGCGTTTAATGCTAACAATGAGGAAATTTTTTCCTCTTTAAATTGTTAACATTAAATTTTGGAGAAAATGTAAAAAATCTGATATCATTTCATTTTATTGCTCATTAAGATTAACTTTTATTTTCTTGGTGCGTTTAATTTTAGCCGTGATTTCAAGAATAAAAATGTTTTTGTGTAAAAATACCGGACGATATAAATATTTTATGGGTCTCACGCTTTGTTTGAATGGAGATAGAGCTTATCCATTAACGACATTCCAATCCATGCTGGTGACGTAGAAAATGATGCGTATTACTCGTTCCTCACAAGATCTATAAAGACGTAAAACGTATGTTATTTTTGCGTACACATAAAACGTTATCGAACTGACGCACTCGCTAGATCCATGTACCTAAATAAAGTCATTTAATTCATAAACAGATGGTAGATAAACATAATTCTGCAGAAAAAAGTTTCTCTCAACCACAAAACGTTTAGTTTTTTTGTAGCGAATCAATCGGTAGCATCGTTGCACTTCAATCGATTCTCATTAATTTGTTCAATATCAGCTGGTCAATGACTGACACTGATTGTCTGACTCACTCGGAGACTTATCGAACTGCTTGACAACCATGACGACTAAAGACTTGTTTCATCATTTTATTTACCGGCTTTAAATTGACTTTTTGCTGGGTGGTTTTCATAAATTACGTTTAAGTTCAAATGTCATTTGAAAACGAAACTACCCAACAAATAGTTAATTTCAAAAGATCTTAAAGCTATGTTCTGAATCTGAACGTTTCTTAAATTGAGCCATTTCGAGAAATTAATTTTATAATTTCCACAAACGCGACATTATTCAGCTCGGTCTGAGATATGAAATTAATCATTCGTAAAATCTTAAGCTAAGATTTAATCTCGTTATGTTAACTTACGTTTCTTCCACATCTACATCGGATTGTACAGTCAAAGAACTTCTCGTGCAATTTATTGCATAATTCTACCTGAAACAAAAAGAAAATGTGTTAGTGCAGTTCCACTAAAACATGGCCGCCATTTGCGGTAATTAGAAAAATTGTATTTATTTTATACTAGCTTTTGCCAGCGGCTTCGCCCGCGTGGAGGTCGGAAATTATCCCGCGGGAACATACTACCGGGATAAAAAGTAGCCTATGTCCTTTCTCAGGCTCTAAACTATCTGTGCACCAAATTTCACTTAAATCGGTTCAGTAGTTTTAGCAGGAAAGCGAGACAGACAGACAGACAGACAGACAGACAGAGTTACTTTTGCATTTATAATATTAGTGTAGATTAGTGTAGATAATATATATATATATATATTAAATATTATAATATTATATATATTATATATTACTAGCTTTTGCCAGCGGCTTCGCCCGCGTGAAGGTCGGAAATTATCCCGCGGGAACATACTACCGGGATAAAAAATAGCCTATGTCCTTTCTCAGGCTCTAAACTACCTGTGTACCAAATTTCATTTAAATCGGTTCAGTAGTTTTAGCAGGAAAGCGAGACAGACAGACAGACAGACAGAGTTACTTTTGCATTTATAATATTATAGTGTATATAGTGTATATAGTGTATAGTGTATAGTGTAATAGTGTATAGTGTATATAGTGTATATAGTGTATAGTGTAATAGTGTAGATAGTATATATAGTATATAGTATGGATGGATGGATAGTATGGAAGTATGGAAGTATGGATAGCTAAATTCTGACAGCAATTCTTTATGTTGAACGCAAGCACGTATAAATCTTCACAAATACCAAGTGATCCGGAATGTTCATATTACACCTAATTGCCATTATTATTTACATATCTACCCTCTTATGAATAAATACCAAACACTAAATTCCAAACTTATAAATGGCAATGCCACTGCTGTCATCTGATTTAGTAGCCGCAACCAAATAATAATTCTGCGTAACTAGAACGTTGGAAAACAAATTACAGTAATAAGATAAGCGGTCTGCGATTTCTAGCTGTGAATAAATCAAGTGGTCTGCAGCTTCAATTAATCCGGCCGCCATTAAGATAATCTGAACAGTTTTTTCTATCAATAACCAGACGATAATCTATGGAGAGATCGGGAATGAGTGTCAAGCTGGCGGGTACTTTCTTGACAGACTTGTATGTCCTCCTAGGGCGTCCCCTCCCGGCGTTTCCACTCACATCTGCCTATAAATACCTTCTGTAAGCCATCCTACATTCATCCTCTCAGCATGACCAAACCCTCTAAGCATACTCTTTTCAATTTTTGTCACTACATCTTCTCTTAAACTGCCGTTGTTGGTTGTTTCGAGTGTTATTGACAAACTATATGCGAAATTTTTAATAAATAGACTGATAGGAGCGACAGGTGAGAAAATATCGGAAGTGCAGGCAGTTTTGAGAGTTTTAATTAATTGATTTTTAAATGAGTGGTCAAACTGACCGGTGCGGGAAGACAGCTGAAATCCAGAAGCGTTGATCCGAAACAATCCAACCCAATAATAGCATGCTTCGATCGCTCTAAGTATAACCGGCGCCGACCCCGTTAGCAACTCTACCTGCCCGAACATTGCAACATTAATGGAGGCACCGTGTCATTTGTTCTTAAATATAAAACCGCCACTGCTGACCCACTCTAGGCTTGACGTTTCCAGAATTATACACACTGTGTTCTAGTGAGATTTCAGCTCTGAATATTGTAGTTTAATGGAATAAATTATAAATTTTTAGATAACTTTAGACTGGAATGGAAATGGAATTTCAGGAATGATTTGTGATGGAGAGGATATAAATAGTGATATAGTTAAGTGGTGTACCTATCTGACGTAGAGCTGAGAGCTTGTTCTCAAGAGCGATAGCATACACGACAGCTTACTTCAAGCTATCGGTGAACACACGCGCATTAGCTTAGCTTGCGTGCAGACTGTCGAAGATATTACATTTTATGTGAATGCGACATAGTTATGGTTATGAATTCTATTGATAGGCAAACTTTCTAACAGTGCAAATGGGAAAACGACTCATGAAGGACTAAAAACTTTGGAGAGGCATCTGTCTTTAAATAACCCTAGATGGCCTAAATATGTTCACTAATTAGGATTCGTTATTAAATGACTAATAAAAGCAACATAATGTCACGAGGAACGATCGAAGGGTTAGGAAGAACGGTACCTATTATACACCCATACTTCGCTAGTATGTTTAAATACCATGTAATAGGGAGCGAGCCTATTGCCATCAACCGGGCACAAATCCAGACTTCCAGCTGCTACTGAGAAATTCTAGATAACCAAATAACACTGTCCGACCTAGGAGTCTCAGGACTTCATGCTTATCAATAGCGCTTGGAACCACTAAACCAATAAGCCAGTCGAATAAAACAGAGTACTCCAAACCCAGTCAAACTATAGGTTCTGCTACAAATGCCGAAGTCTCAATGATTTTGGGCAGAGGCGCCTTCACGACAATATATCAGGGACTATGGCAGTAATATATTAGTACAAATGTGTCTACACATTGACAGTGCACTTACTATTAGCCACGGCTGGCTACACAGGTTACAGCCGTGAAGCGTTCTTAATGAGCCGATCAGTAATCTGGGATCATTCTTAGGTGCCAATGAAATGTTTTTTCTAAGAGGAAGTTGTTAATGTTGATGATAAGCGTCTTTGTATTTGCTGGTTCAATGGTTACAGAATTGTTCAATGACTAAAAGGACCTAGGTGGGACCGTCGAGCACTTGAAAATGTTCTGCCATGGCCATTGATCTAGACTCTCTTTTGCCTCGTACACTCTCAGTAGTAATTAATTGCATACCATTTTATCCCTTGTGGTGCCGGACGTAAAGAATAGCATCATCACATTTCTTCACGTGGGTGTCGTAAAAGGCGAATCTTAGGTAATAGGTAGAACGGGCTGGTGTCCGCAACTCCGTCTGAGCACGTATTTTGCGTACGGGTGGGAAATCGGTTATTCGATCCATCCCAGCTCCTCGAGAAAGGCCAGCAAGGCCTTGATGTTGCTGACTATCTCACGTATAACCTGGATCTTAATCCAGGTTATACGTGAGATAGTCAGCAGCAGCAGCTTACTAGAGAATGGGCAAAAGAATATTTTATGCATTTTACCACCATACTACGGTCGCCAATCCGTTTGCCAAGCGTGGCGACTATAGCAAACCACCCTTATTTGAGGGAGGCTTCTGTCCAGCAGTGAAAGTCTTACGGCTGAAATGATAATGATGGTGATGAATCCATATTGTTAAAAAAGAGGTTATTAAGAGCTAAGCACTCTCTGCGCTGAACGCTCTCTCGGACGCTAAACCTGACTGTGATGACGCTCGAGAACGAATGGAAGACGATTATCAGTATGCCTGGAGTAGTGTAAGATGAGTGTATGACTGTCGAGTACTTTTTGTTATTTTACTAAACTTATTGTTTGTGTTTTTAACTACTGTGACTGGCCGTTTTTATCTATGTTAATATTATACCGACCGCTTCCGATGAATCCAATGTGGCCATAATGGTGATCTATGCAATTTTGTTTTCAACCCAGTTCATAATAATGCTAATTCAAATCATATTCGTGAACTCAGTGCTAAAAACTAAAAAAACTATTTTTCGTATCTAAATATTAGACGTTATCATCACGTTTAAAACCTTTGTTGTAGTAAATTATAACATAAATAAATTAACTAACTCTAGTATGTCACTTTTTATAAAACTTAAGTTAAATATTGTTAAGAAATTAGTTGACCTAATATTAATTGTAAGAACTTATGCCGCCTGTGATACAGGTTTATCCTAGTACAGGCTCATCATACTTTGTACTTCCTATATTATTTCTAAGATTTATACTGTATTTTACCTATTTTAAGTTTTTGAATAAATATTCTATTCTATTCTTCTATTCTATAAAGCTGAAGAGTTTGTTTGTTTGTTTGATTGAATGCAGTATTCTCAGGAACTACTGGTCCGAATTGAAAAAATCTTTTTGTCACAATCCACTAAAACTAAGAGGAGCGGAGCAGCAATGAAAAATATTGCAAAAACGGGGAAAATCGCACTGGCAGGCGATTCGATGCAACAGGAAGGGTCGGGGGCACATGAAATTTAACGCGGACGAAATCGCGGGCAGAAGCTAGTGTTAAAATAAATAAATGAAAACTAAGAACTGAAGATGGACCGAAAATGGGGCCTGGGACAGACTGGATGCGGGAGGCGGAGGACAGACCGCAGCATTGAAGAGGCCTATATCCAGGAATGAACTGCGATAGGCTGAGTTGATTGAAGAATTGAAAAGTGGTGTTTAGGCCTAAGCAGACTGTGGGAGTGGCTTGGTTCGGCCCCTCATCCGGTCTCAAGATAAAATAGATTAGTCGATGGAGTAGGTCAGCTCATTCAGATACGATTCTCACGAACAAATTCTTGTTATATGTGGTTTTGTTTTTGTTATACACTTATACCTGAGATAGATTCATTAGAACCAGAAAAATAAATAGGCAAGGCAGTAGTAGCTATGAGTATTTACTAGTTACATAAAAAATTCAGGGCCTAACGACATCGGAGAATAATGTTGTTCATCATCATCTGAGTTCATTTCGAAAGTAATGGTAGGGCTATGTAACATCTTATGCATCAATAAAATCTTGTCGACATCATATCGTCATGCGAGTATAGGATCTTTGGAAAATGTTCACAAAACTTTAGGCGCGTATTTAAGGATACAGACGGAAAATAATCCATCGTCATGGAGTTCTTGGATTCCATATTGGTGCTTTTCATATAACACTACAGTTAATACTGTGACCAAATATACACCTTATGAATTAGTTTTCGGTAAACCGTTCGTCACCATTTTAGCTAAAATGGTGAAGCCATTTTAGCTGAAAGACGTCTTCTGCTGGACATAGGCCTTCCCTAAAAAGGCACCCCCCTTTTTTCGAGAAGACCTATGTCCCAGTAAGGGCTTTGCCATAACCGCCATGCTAGGCGCTCGTAGTACGGTCATAAAATGTATAGAAAACGCTGCTGCCCATTCTCTTGTAAGTCCCTTAGTCGCCTTTTACGATACCCACGGGAAGAAATGGAATGGTGCTTTACTTCCATTTCTTCCCGTGGGTTGAAACTTGCCCACTGTTATTTACCATTTATACCAAAGTTTGTGTAAGTACTAACATTTCTTCATCTTTAGCCGACACATGTGACATACGCAACATAAAAATTAAAGATGTTACCAAACGAACCTAACATTTATATACCGGTATTACTAGTTTTATTTGAGTAAACCTTGTAAGATTACTGCCTAATAAATGTTTATAAACTTAAGGACCATGTCTAGCCATTACATGAAAGGTTTATTACTGACACTGCAGAATTATGTACCTACTTTAGCGAGTTTTAGAATCCAAGATTAAGTGAAGCCAAACGTTTACGCGGTAGAGTTGTAAGGAGAGTTTTTATGAGAATAGTGTACAACGTCTTATTCGACAGTAACTTATAAGTAAACTTGATGGCAGCTCAACAATTGCTTTAGAATCGTTTCTTAGCAAAAATGTAGAGAGAAGTTCATATTTGATATTTAAACAAATCAGAAATAAAATTTTCTGTAACTTTTTTTATCGCTTGTTTGACAGACACTGACCCTGTTAGGTATATTTAGTCCGATGGATATAAAAAATATGCCATTGAAAATTAACACTTAGCTCAGCATGGCAACCAACAGATATTTAAATAGATTTAGGTTCAACCTTTATCACACTGGGACCTAATACTGTCAATCGTTTCAAACAAAACCTACCGTACCTACCTAATAAAACCTTCCTAATCCCCAAAGAGGTAGGCATGACAATTTGGACAAAACCCTAGATTTTACAACCATATTAACTGACATAACAATTTCACCAATGTAAACACAACATTTACTTAAAACGCCACCCATCCACTAACACTTAAACGAACTGCGTATAATTTTCACCGTGAGTCTGAGATTCAAAAAGAGCGCTAAGAAAAATAAACAGCACTTGTATCTCAACGCGGCCATCTCATCTGTAGCGAGACGGTACGTTTCTTAAGAACTCACTACACAATATAAACACCGTCTGCGGGGTTTACGTCAAGCCTCAACTGCGAAATTTTAACAACTTCTCTGATATGTGTACATTTGATGCTAAAACAATAGACCTGTAGTTACCATTGACTAGTTGTTAGCATTTAATGGATTCCTGCGTGGTTAATGTTACTCCAGAATTACCTACGTGATTGAGTGCCAAGAATTCGTGGCTGCGACTGGAAATACATTGACATGGGCTCGCTGTCTTGTTTGTAGTCCCTGAAAGAATTTCTGGAAGTACTTGTGTAAAGGTGTGCCTACTATTAGAAAGTAGATGTTGTACGTCAAGATGATATAACTCTTACCGTTGTGACAGCATGCCTGTCTTAATTTAAAGTGGAATCTTTCAATCACTATTTGGTTAGTCACACGAGGTGTTTTGAGACGGAAATAAAAAGGTTTGCAAAATTATTTTCTAAAGAACGTTTTTAAAAGATGTCGTTTCAAAGAAAGCTGGAACCTCATTCATTAGTATAGAAGTAAAGACATTCTATAATTACGCCACAGCCTCTAGAATACCTAACTCATAAAAGAAAAAAAAAATAAGAACCATAAAGCTCAACGACCGTCGCTCCGTCAATTATTGCCTCATCACAGTATTTATTGGGACTTAGCTGTACCGAGAACCGAGTCGAAGTGCTCACTGAAAAGAATCTATTTTAACTCACCACTGAACTAATGTGGGTCGACTACAAACTCAAGTATCGTGAAATATTGAAAGAAAAGTAGAGCCTTCTAAGTTCAAGTTAAAGATAAGTAATATGGCAATGATTTTATAAATAGAGAATATTAGATAACAATGAAATTGCCGTCCACGTCAAAGTCGTGGGTAAAACCTATTTTCCATTGCAAATTTCGTGTCCCACATCCTCTGAAAGACCCGTTCCATGTCCACAAAAAACGAAAGATATTTACGTACATCTAAAATTTTACAAAGCAAACAAGATAAGGTTTGACTCGGGGTTACGTGTGTGTGTTATCAGATCGTTTCATAGTCACAATGAAGTTTTGTGTGCGTACGCAACGAAACTCACTAAACAGTTCAATGTACTCTGATAATACCAGTAGGTATCTTATGACAGTGATCGATTGTTAAGAAGACTTTTAACTTAAGCAAACATACGCACTGGGTATGAAAACAGAAAAATCTCCCGAGACGATATGCCTTCACGTCAACTTAAGACGGATTGCAATGGAAATTATCAGTCTCAGCGACTTAGTACCGTGAGAACGTGTTACTGACACACAAAAAAAATATGGACGAACTAATTTGAAAATAGAATGTTGATGCAGGAACGTGATGATGGATTTGAAATTGGAAACGGTCTTAAGAACAATAAATGGCACAATATTGGCATAGAAAAAAGAAAAAAGGGTTTAAAAAATGACGTTTTTGTGAAGAAAAAATAAAGCGAAACGCGGGAGTACTATGTCTACTATGCACACACTCTGCTTAATTTTTGGCAGGAAAAAAAACGTGATATTTTATTATGAAATTAAGATCTGTATTAATTAGTAAATATAGATCTTAATTTATATTATATTATAACTCCCCCTCTTTAGTACCGTTTTTATTAATTTCACTTATCATAAACGTTATTGGGTATATTATGTCGTCAAGTGTATGAAATTCTAAAGATGTTTAGATTTTTGTCTGTACATAGCCTAAAAGTTAGCACTGAAATATGACTGGTGTGCTACAACGTGCAAATGAGAAAGATATTGACTCTAATTGAACTACATTAATTTATATTATAGATACATTGTAGACTGACTGATTTTAAAGTGTCACTCACCAGCCACAGAATGAACGAATTACGATTATGCTGGCCATGAAAATATTACTGAATTTATGACGCCTACAAAGTTGTAAACAATAATACGTATATAATGTTAGATATATTCTTGCACGCGGTTCTAAAGATCTTTTCTTACACAAAGACGTCATAATATTTCTTTGATTTTACTCAATGCATGTACCCGTCTCTAATTATCATTTGTCTGTTTGTTTACCGTCTATTTACTTCTTATTATTGTAAAGTATGAAAGGGACACCATATACCTTACATATACCATACTTGTGTCGATGTTAAAAGGTACCCATAGAGATACTCAATATGTTTCTACTGTTAATTTAAATAATTCATTAATACAAGAAAAAATCCAGCATATGATTTTTTTTAGACTGTCTAGCGCAGAAAATTTGCATTGGAATTTAAAAAAAAAAACGTTTTGACTATAAAACGAGACGAAAAATTTCTACGCTACGTCTTGATTCACATGCTAAATTCAAGGTTACATGTTGCGTACAGGATACAATTTTAACCCGTAGATAAAAAAATATTTAGGCCGAAATCTACTTCCAAACATACGGTGCGCAGTAACACATGCTAAAGAAACTAACGACATAATGACAAAGGGTAAAACGTTGATTGATTTAGGCAGGGACTAATTACAGGGCTGAGGTACGAAAAAAAATATGTTTTTGTACCAAATTGTTAGAACAGAAAAAAATTACGACGGCCCGTAATGACAGTGCCGATTAGCGTTTGAAATGTATGGTAGAATACATTTGGAATGTTTGTGAAATTAGGTGAAAGAAATCCAGAAAGTCTTCTTGCAAAATAATTTATTTGACTTCCGCTTATTGAGTAGCAATAGAAATTCTTATGAAATAGTCACAATTATAGGACTATTTCTATATCTAAGCTAAGCAAGAGGAACATAAGTCCACGGGCTTAATGAAAAATACCTAGCATACGGTCTCGATTTACGAGACTTAGAAAGTATTGAGGACGTAACAGACAATTGGTAGGTCCTATTCACAACAAGTGAGCCAAATTCAAATGTAGAAAATCCTAAAACTGTCAAACTATTCATAAAATGAACCAAAAGAATTTAACTTTTCATATTCTTACATTTTCGAAGTTTAAAATTAACTAGGTAACCTTTTTGCAGCCAATTGAACAGTTAAAGCGGTTTTCACCTCACACTTATATCTGCGGGAGCAACAACGAAACATGTATGACGTACGTGGAGATAGTTTATGTGCTAACTAATAACAATGGCCATTTCTGACAGTCCACAGTGCCAGTTCACAGCACATTGTTCATTGCACAAGCACATGCAACCTATACAACTGTGCAGATGGCATGTCCATGTCATTTCCATGTGCATATTTTCACAGCGGATTAACGAGCCCTAATTGAGTGAAACAATCGCATTCCGAAGGATTATAAAGGAAACTGCTAATCCATTGAAATGTTTGAAAAAGTCTGTTTGACAAGTCGTCTGCTCGAAAATGCAATGAATGTTGTTGGACTGTTAAAAGCTAGCCACTGATAAGATAGTTGCAAAAACTTAAAATGGCAATACTATTACTATTGCCATTTTAAGTTTTTGCAACTATCTTTTCAGTGGCTAGCTTTTAAGACGTTAAAAGTCTTGTTTATTGGCCTGCTGTTAGTCGATGTTGTTATCTTTCATCATTTATTATGGTATCTTGTTACATTAGTTTTTTCTTTTTTGAGTAAATAAGACAAGGATGGACTAAGGACTGTTTTTGGCTTTAGCCTCACTTGTTGCGATTTTCCACGAAGTCCGTATGGTTTCTTTTATCATTTTTTGCATGCATCTTTTATTATCAAGGTGTCACATAACAAATAATAAGCGTTATATTTAGAAGTGTTAATGACTATTTCAAAGTAGCTATAATGCTAACCTAACCTAACCCACGATAACTCTAGTTTAAGGTCACAATATACTGCACATCGTGGCTTCTAGCCCCAATGCTTTTATAAAGATGTCAGTACACGAATTAATATTGTATCGCGTTAACGGTTCGCGATACAGATGCTGTTTTACAACACAGCTACAATTCAAATGTAGACAAGTCCCGAAACTGGATCGCGATGCAGTCTCACCGCTGAATCAATTGAAAACGAAGTCGCTAGGTGAGGGGGCTTTGGTACTCTGTGGCGGTTACCGCCTAGTAGATATAAGTAGGTATACAAGCGCGAAGCCATTTTGTTAAATGACCTTGTGACGCGGTGCAGTGTTACTGCAACAAGTCGCGCGTGCGTAATCAGACTATAATGTTCCCATTTCTGGGACACAGGCCTTCTCTCTTCGAAACGGAGTGGGACATAATGTATCCCGCGGGCCCAATACGGTTTGGTAGATCACATGTCTTCGAATTTTTGGTTCTAGGACATGCACCCGCATTCTTCACGATATTTTTTTTTACCGTTTTGAGAGCAGCATTCAATCAAATGAAATTTTATTACTTAAAATTGGGTTTCATCAAATTGTTCAATTTTGACAATCATCATGTTTGTAGAGCCAACATGGCCAGATATCGCACAAAATAGAGAGGTTTGAAAAGAAACAGACTATTGCCCCTGATGAAATTATTTCCACAAAGTAAAGAGCCTACCTGGGTTCGAACCGATGACCTACAACTCATAGGTCGAGGCCGTTACCACTGAGCCACCACTGCTAGGTCGCGTGTGCATACGCCCTTAATGCATAACTCCACATTATCTTTGTAATGACATCTACATTCTATAGATATTATTGGTCGTTACTTGTTATTCATTCTATTCCTTATCAGTTTTAAGCACCGAGAGGGCAGACTAGAGATCACTTGCCATGGCCGTAAAATCAAGTTTATAACCATAAAATAATAATTAATTTTACACGACACTCGATATGAGACTTTAATACCTAATTAAAGGAATAGTTTAGAATTGTAACTGTAATTATGAAACGGACGACACGCTTACGGAAATCGTAAAATGTTAAATTAAAGCTAAACGCGGTTTTACTACGCGTGCTAAAAATGATGTATTTACGATAAAAATATACAGTCTGAATAAAAAATCGCAGACATTCGTTTTCTTCGTGATTTTGTTACGCGATGTGTCAGCGTGATAGTGATAGAGATGCTTCATTTGATTCACTCTCAAACAACGTGAGAGACGGAATTAATTCGCAAAATCCGACACATTTCCAGCGACAGAATAATGATACTTTGACAGCCTCGACTACGTAATAACCTAATTGTCACTGAAATATTCTTCGTGCGAAATAACCGTAATTAATTAGGCATAACAGATTCCATCAGACCTATTAGTGCTCTTATAGGTCGTTGATCCCTCATATTTTTATACAACAACGCTAAATGATAAATAATGGTGTTTTACAATAACTGCCTACGCTTCCACAATGTATATTTAAACACGTGAAGAAACATTTAACACTTCAATGGTATTTAAAATATTTGTCAGACATATCATGAGGGAGTTGTCAAACAACAAAAACTTTTGTAGGTCGCGCTATTTGTCTTCGCGGTTACAAAGTGTCAAAACAGAGATTTCAATCGTCTATCTCGGAGTCGTGCGGTCCTAATCAAAAAGCGCCTAACATCTGATACTTTCCCGAAGAAGCTGTGGACGAGAAGTGCTAACGGAAACAAATGAACTGTTGCTAGCTGAAGGCTTTCTAGAACTGTAATATCACGCAAAGGATTCTCGCTTTTACTACGGGTAAGTAAGGCCTCATTTCGAGTAAGAAAAGTTGAGATAAGCAAACAGGTCTGGTCGCTTTCAACGCACTGCACTGCATTCTATTGCAGCCGCAACGAGTCGGTCGGGGAGACATTTGACACGTCCTCGCTGACAATAATATGTGTGTGCAAACCGGAGCGAAATATATGCAAGCAGTTCACGCCCTTTAACACACCTCTCTCAAATTATCGTTCCAAGTATTACAATAAATAAACCAGTTAACATTTTCCATTACGTACGGTACGCTTTCAGACGCAAAAAGAAAAACATTTTGTAGACGAAAGGAAAAATTTATCAGCCTATTATGTATAATTGTTGCTATTATTCTGTTTCACAAGTGAAAAGGTATGCTAACTGAAGACGTGTTCCCAAGAATTTTAATTATAAATTAATGGTGTCAATAAATTTTCGTACGAGAGACGTGCAAGCGTCGGGAAATTCCGAGTTAGTCATCAATGATAACAATCTTAACGTGACGCGTTAAACACTCTCACAAATCATCAAATCCATTCAAATTCCCTTTCGCTTCGTTTATTAATTACATGGGCGAGTTATCCCGCGTCTCCCCCTGTCCCCATCCCTCTGCCTCGTCCCTCTCAACCCTCACTAACGCCAATAACTTGTTTATCGCGCGACTGCGGAAACTAGATCCCTAACTCCGATCGGAAAATATCCCCCGAATTTCCTGCGCGACCGACACAACTTCGCTTTACAACTAAGTAAAGCGGCGAAAGAGGGCTAATGCGATTTTATCATTATTTCTCAATGTTTTACAATGATATAAGTATCCTAACAACTGCAGTTTTATTCCAAATGCCATCGGCTCATAACAGTGAGTTAACTAACATTTACGATTAATTAAACTGATCAAACGCACGACAAATATAAGATCTCATTAATTTAATGTTGTTAAATCTTCACTTTATTTAATGAGACATAAGATAATTAATAAGATTTCAATCTGTCGACATCCATTCCGTACTCTGCGCTGTAAACTTGTTATAATTCAAACATTGACGCCTTTCAGAATAATAATTACTTATATCAGATTTATTAATTAGATATAGTGGGAACGTCTCTTGGGTCTGTCTGGCGGTGCAACGGGCGCGTCGGGGGTGCAGGGGGGCACGGGGGCGGCTGGGCCGGGTGGCTTCCGCACCGCCACCGGAGATTGCGTCCCAGCCTCCTGCGCAAGCCGTCTAACTCAATCATCTGCGTGAAAATATCGAATAAAACTTGCTCCCGGCGACACTTTTAACTGTACACGTGGGAGGGAATGCGCCAATTCGCTATAGTAGTTTCGTTTACAGAAACGAAATAAAAATCATATTCGTATTTGAGCCGCGAGCGGTCCGCGACGCGGCGCGACGCTCTCCGTCTGAACCGAGTCTCGCCGAGGTGTCATCGTCTCTGATGACGAGCTTCCTGTTTGAAAGAAAACGTCTAAAATTCATTAGCTCATGTGACCGTCGAGCATCTCGGCCGTGTTACGTTCCAACAGAAAAAAACCTCGCGGCGGCCGAGGGCACATCGGTTGGCACTGCTTGTCTTGACGGCGGGACGTCAAAAACATGCGTGTGTGAGACTCGACATCAATCAATGTGGGCTGCTTTTATTTTTGTTCGGGCTCTGCTGACGACTGCGACTTATTTTTAGGGTTGCACAGGACTACTAATGAACTAGTCGATTGTGATCCTCCTCTTACTGATGACTCATAAAATGACCATCTATTTTCTTCACTCTACCACTTTTTACAAGTATATCTTCCATTTTGTGTGTAGATTTCTTATGCCTATATGTCTGTGAATCCAATTTTAACTTTCAGAGCAAGACCCTAAAATTCCCTTAAGGCCTATGAATAACTGGCTCTACGCGACTGGGGTTCGATTTCTTTCGACAAAAATAGGTACATATGTCTGTGGAACCCAAAAAATCCATGGGATTTTTATGGCACTGATACTATGTTTGCAGCCAAAGGCTTATAGTTGTTTCCAAGTGAAAGATTATGCAATAGCATATTTCTTTTTGCAATTAAACCTTATAAGCTTTGACATAGCCGTGGGACATACTCAAGATGCAAAAAAATAAGTCATTAAAAAATTTGCCTCGTTTTGCAATTATATTAAACAATTTAATTATTTCTTGCCTAACCTTTGATGAATTTAAATACCTACCATATTCCTAAATAAAGCATAAACGTTATCTATAAAGCGCACAGCCGAAGCATACATTGCACCATAGCATCTGCCTTTAATGTAAACTTCATGTCTGCACCGATAATCGTGCACAACATCTGTCCGTGACCATTTCTATCAGCGAACGTTGAGTAGGTCAGATTTCAATCCCTACGCTTAGTAATGGGACTCTCACGAGCTTTGACGACGCTGTCTGTCTCTTGCAATGACACATACAATTGTTGTCAAGGGAAACAATCTAGCTAAACAATACGATATTAAAGGACCACAAATCAACACTTAAATTGACAACTTGCTAAGTCGTTCTTCATCTCTTTGAACTAAACTATTAAACAACTGTCATATTTCATAAGAATCATCATTATTCTAGAGCTAAACCCTTATGATGTTAGTGCTTCATTCTAAGCCGCCATTACAAACGCAATCGTTACTGTGATCTGTACAAGGAACACTTACATTCAGGAAGCTATCCTAGATTTATCACTCTCTCAAAGGCGCGCTAAATATCGTTACAAGTGGTGACATTAACATCCATCATGTCAATGGACAAATTATTTGTTGAAATAATGAGGTGCCTACAGATGTGAAGTAAACTATTCCATTAGCTAAAAATTCGTTAGACCACACGTCCACACTAAATAACGTAACAAACTAAAAAACATATTTTTAGAAAAAACAACATCTTTCTTAACGATTCTTTTCTTGTTTCACAATTATTACAATTCGCATCACTAGTACGGATTGCAAAAACGTATTTAATCTTATGTTTATAGATGTCGGGATTCAATGTAATTTTTCTACATTTGAAATTCTAAAACTGTATTAGATCTAAGTTATCTGAGATGATCTCTTGGCTTTAGCGCGGTAAAAAGTATAATAGAACACGATGAGCACCCAAGATCTTGAGATTTTAGACTTGGAGTAGTTATCCTTTCTGCAAAGTCGACAAACAATATTTCTGAGGCTTGGAACATTGCCAAAATTTGATTTTAATGACAGTTTATACACGCATATGTCCGCTCTCTTAGTATTTTCCTCTTTTTTGTATTTCTTATTTAGTGATCAGAATTGAACTTTATGCTAGTGATTATAGCTTTTACTTATAACCTACTATGAATACCGAAAATGAGGTGTATTTTTCTTGTCAAATTGGATTTTGATTCCAGTGAAATATCTGTGAAAAATACTTGTACGATAATTCCGAACGAACTGTTGACTTCGATGGTATATCTTTCGTCTACGCCGTCAGCCGATACGCGGCGTATGAATCAAAATTGTGATTGTTGTTTTTTAACTAAGCTCTAAATATCCTGACCTATAACTGGACGCATAGCTCAAAACGTCGGCCGAATATTTATAAATACGGTAGCGGAGTCGGTAATGCGCCTCGACAGACAGTTGCTAAATTTCAATGTGCTCTATTTCGAATTTGTAGCTTCGGCTTTCACGTGGACAGAGAATAAACTGGACAGTCAGTCGCGGACAGCCTTTTCGTAAAAGATTAAAGCTGACACAACGAACAAAATGACACTAAACGATCATTTGGAGACGCGTCACGCTACTATGTAAACGGGAAATTGAACCCAGACCTATGCGAATTCTAGGAATTATGGAGGAAGACCTAAGCTGTCGGTACAGTCTATAAATTTAAACTCAACCCAGAATATTTGTGACTACTTAGAAACAACATAAAGAACTATTTTAATAATCGTGTTATGACAAGCTTGAGCATGATGGTTAATTTCGAAAATTTATTACGATTTTAAAGAGAATCGAGACTAAGTTTCAGAACTTCTACGTACGGAAAGAACCAGCAACCAAATCGTAAATATCCTTAGACACATGTTTCAAGACGATAACAAACTCCAACGAACTATTTACTTCCAAAACTTGAAGCTAGTGCATTCATAAAACTGAAGTAGATAACCGGTATCCGACCTATTCACGGCTATCACTATAATATACAATTCAGGTATGCTTACGGGAATCCCTCACCTCTATCAAGCGGGCTGCACATGGGAGGGTTTCAAAGAATTATATCTAGTTGAACTAAGTACGCTATTGGCAGAGCGTTCGAATATCTCGTGAGTGCGAACTGCAGCCGTATATATTCTTGGAGCTTCGGAAATACCCTAAATCCGACGTACATTGTGGACCATATTACTCCGTGCACTTACATTTGTGCTCGCTATGGACTGCTCAGCCAAATTTTTGAATTATTCCCATATGAACTGAAGACAGTTTATGATCGCGTATCCTATTTTCTGAAAACGCTTCAGCAAACCCTCCGTATTGCCATCCACTTGGCTACAAGACTTGCTCTTAGATTATCTGAATAGTGAGTCATAGAGCAAATCGTACAAATATTAGCTAAACAAATAACTTGTAAAGTTGGAAATGTTTGTTTGAGCAGTAATAGTCCAAATAAAGAGGTATTCTCGTGAGCTAGTCAATTTATATTGGAAATAAACTTATTTTCTATTATATTGGAACAAGGAAGAGTTTCACGTTTCTCATGAATCCAAGCAAGTTAAAAGAATCAATATAAGAAATGAAGTTATTGTACTCTGACTTCATTAAGCTATATTAGTGAACTAGTTTCCGCCCGCAGCTTCGCCCGTACGGTATATCGATAAAGCGTATCCTATGTCCTTCTCCAGCGTTAAAACTATTTTGGAGATTAGCCGGAACAAACAGCCGACAAATAAATATATACGTACCTTATATAGTATCATATGCATTTAGTAAAAATCTGTTATTTTAACATTACAAACAGACACTTTAATTTTATTTATTTACTAGCTTTTTCAAGCAGCTTCGTCCGAGTTCTATACGTAATAAAAACTCTCCTCTTGAATCACTGTGTCTGCTGACGAAAACCGCATTAAAGTTGTTGCGTAGTTTAGAAGATCTAAGCTTTTAAACACGAAATGCAACTTTGTTTTATACTATGTAAAGATATAGATATTTAGTAAGGAACTAAAATGTCTATTGCGAGATGGTTCCATTTTATTAGATATCTACTTAACCTATCGGATATTTAACGAATCTTTGAAAATAATCCGTAATGCTCATAATACAGACCTAAATTGAAGTTAACCTCCCGGACATAAACCGCTTTGAATCAATGAACAATTCATCCTTTACGCGATGACGAGTCCTGTTCAGCCAATGAATGTGTTCCTTTGCAAGACTGGCTCCCATCTAAAACGACATTCTCAATCCAGTCACACACGCCTCGCTCCTTAAAGCTATTGTATTGATTCAAAAGCTCCCAAAAATCTGTAGACATGTAAGCAATAAATGCGGGGGAAGGACGTTTTATAGCTGTGTATGTTCGTGAGAGCATGCTTGCGGACGTAATTGCGTTTCTAGGCGTTGTGACATCGTTCCTCGTCTTTATAGGGCAATTACTGTCGTTATCTGGCATTGATATTGCATCTAATTTATTCATGCTCCCATCTACATTTGAATAAATACATGCCAGCTGCACTGACCTCCTGGATACGTATTTGTTACTTTTCGCTACTTGCAAGTCTTTCTATTAACATAACACCATTATTCTTCCTCTCAGATAAGATATGCTACAAAATGCAACACAAATATAAACATTTCAAATGAGCTGTCTATTTTGGCGGCTCAATTTGAAGGTAAGTCTCGTCTATATGGAAGTTAAATTGCGAAGGAGTAGATTGTCTGAATATTTCATAGAGGAATGCAGTAGTAGATGTGCGATATGCAAATTCAGGGGCATGTCCTGCTGAAACCCGATTTTGACGTTACGCAGTCGAGCACCTACTCTTCACGCCCCGAGCTGACGCGCCCCATACGTGCTAACGTCTCCGTCTGATGCAATTTTGAGACTTGACTTATACTCTTTTAAGGTCAATTTTCTTTGCGTCAATTCGGAATATCCAGAAATTCGGAATGGCACATGCATATGTAGTAGACATACAAATGAAGATTACTTCAATCATGCTATCTGCTTAGCATTCGAATGCCGGCAAAGCTGTAATAAGAATGGCTATAAATCGAATGATATATTTAAGTAATGTCCTACAAAATTTATGGACGGTAATCAGGCTCATTCGTGTATAATACTGCAGATAATTTATATGGTTAAGTAACGTAATTGGTGAAACTTAATTTCGCAATGACGAATTTCATAAATGAATAACTTTTCTGCGTGTGCCAAATTAATTAACGTTAACTTCAGTGCGTTATATTGGCTGAATGTACGGGACTTTATTTACATTTATACGACAGTAAATGTAGGGTTTATTGCCCATTGTGAAACATTTGATATATTCGAATACACAAAGCAAAACGGGTACTAGTATTATTGTAATGACGCGGACGTCACTTTAAAAGTCGTATTATTTAGCTTCATTATGGTTCTCTATAAACACTGAGTCATGTTATAACACAATAATAAAATGTTCTCGTTAATTTTATCGCCTATTTAAAATCTACACCAGCTCACACGATATGAGATATTCATCCATTCATAATTTTTGGCAACGTCCACATATATTTTAATATTAACCGTTCTAGACGTTTATTTATCATACAGCAACGTTGGACATCAACAAAGTTTCTCACAGCCTATTCTTTTCTACTACAGCTTCAATTTTAGCCAAGTTAAAATGTTTAATTTTGAGTTGATAAGGAAGTCAGCTATCGCGTTGACATCCTGATTTTTTACTCGGTAAGATTGTGTCGAGTAAAATAAACACAAGATTCTTATCTGGAAAGAAAACATTAAGCTTTATCAGAATGATAGAACACCTACTTGTTCCCGAAATATCGGGCCCGGCCACTTGCGAGCGAACTTATCGCGGTGTGAACCGTCTTGTTTGCATATTAGGTGGATTATTAGCTAGTACTTGTAACAAAATCTGATCGACCGAGTCAAGTACCCCCTTGCTTATTCAAAAGATTAGCAGAAGAATGAAAACTGATATATTTTTTGAGAATATGGTTTGCTGCTCGTTGAGTCTATCATTGCCGTCAGATTCTGGAATGAGATTCTGAAACCTTGGTCTTTTCGGTATCTTAAATTATAGTCCCGTGTTTTCTTTCTCACAGTTCGTAACCTTGAAGTTACTGTTTCATTTTTATGATTCGTATTTTTTTTTTGTTGCAAAAGTGGACAAACATTTTCCAAAAATATTGTCAATGAGTTACTGAAACTGTTAAAGCCACACACTAAGTCAAGCTGATCAATTAAAGCCAAAGGCAGAAATGGGACAACAGATAATTGACATTAAAGTAATATATTTTCTACATTCTTAATAAGTTTCTATCAAGATAAACTATCCTACTCCCAAATACCGTCCTCCGTACCGACAACCTCGAACCAAGGCAACATAATCCAGTAATATATTTGTCCTAACCTAGGTACTAAGTCGGAGCGAAGTCTAGTCTGAGACACTGGAAGTGCTAGATGAAAGGAAGGTATCAATCAGTCTGTTCGCGCTGAGCTACCCAATAGTGATTCATTTGTTCTCCTTGCACGGGAAGTAAAAACTCGTCTAAAATTAACCGCCTTTATTCCACGGGACGTTTCGTTCTTCATTTGCGGTTAAAATGGTGGACTTCCGAGGTATATTCTGGTGTGACTTTTATCATAGTTATGTTTTTTTTATAGAAAAAAAGCACATGTTGCGCAGACCCCAAATAAATTGTGATCCTTATACCAATTTATTTGGGGTCCTGCCCTTGCAGGAGAATGATGATAATATTATATTATTTAAAAATTCGCTATGTTTTTTTTAATGTAATGTATTGGATTTTTAAAAATTGGTTTATTAGAATTTAAAATTCGGTATAAGTACTGATTTTTTTAAATTTGGCATACTGGTTATTGTTTAATTCGGTATATTTGATATTTTAAAATTAAGTTAACTACAGCTGTCTAAAGCACTTTTCTTCTTAATCTCATGAACTCATGGCTAACTAAATTCGGGTTTTTAAATTTGATAACGTTCGGTAGGTCATAAATAAAAAAAGTTCATAAGTATTTTTTAAATATTTAAGGACTTACGTTTCTACTTGGCGACAACGAGTATTGGCTTAGCCTGTAAATATTTGTTCTGAGAGAATGTATGTTTACTCGTGTTATTTGTTAATGCAATGAACCTACAGCGTATGACATAGGTTTAAAACCAGATCCTTTTTAATAAAAAAATAGAGTTTATTAAATTAACCTGTGAGTTCGTAATGTGCATTATTTGTATTGCGCCATATAAATACAAGCTATAGAAAGTGATCCTCATTATCAATGTTTAATTAGTTACAAATAGGTATCTAGCTTCTGAACACGATCCTTTAGCGTATAATCGCATTGTTCGTCCCCGATGTTACTTCATTTTCTCTTAGCATTCTTTCAGATTTTTCTTCTTTTTAAGAATTGTGAAATCAAATGCAAAAAACAATTTTATAGGTCTGACTAGCAGTTGCAGAGATTACCAATAATTAATATTGTAATACTTATACATTAATAATAAATTATCATTACTGCTTATTGAAAATGCCACAGACGCATTCGATGTTTGTCTTCCTTCAGCTACCAACTAGCTACTTTTCTTCTTACCGTATCAATGGTAACTACTTAGATGTCGTATAAGCCTTGTAGCTTATAACCTTCCCCGTGATTCGTTCGTATCCCCATACAAAATTTCATCAATATCGGTGCAGCCGTTTAGCCGTGAAAGCGCAACAAACGAACTCACATTAAACTCGCATTTAAGATATTACTTAGAATTAACATCGGACTTTAAACTGTTCACTTATAAGTTAGCCAACCGTTTATTTACTTATACTTTTTTTAAGTACGATGTCCACTGGTATCTCTTACAAGTCACGGTGATATGTTGTCCCTTATCTTATCATGACACTTTTTACTTCACAAGCTTTGTAACTGCAACCCTCGAAGTTAAAAGTAGCTGTCATGTTCGTTTTTGAAGTCGTTTCAAATGAAGGTACTTCAGTAGCTGTCAAATTAGTTTTGGAAATCATGATTGAGTATGAGATAAAGTGTTGCAAATCTTCATCTACAGGGAATCCTATTGTGGGGTCCTAGGGATTTTTGAAAATCTAATACCTAAAGTTCCTATGTAATCTCTACGTCCACTGTTGGACATAGGCTTCCCCTAATTTGGGAGGGTTTGCTATAATCGCCGCGCCTGGCAGCCGGATTGGCAATCGCAGTATGGTGGTAAAATGCATAAAGAACGCTGCTGCCTATTCTCCAGTACGTAATCGTGTAATCTATTACTAGTGCTTTTTTTTAATGTTGTAGGTACTGTGTTTTTCAGAAATGAATAAAGTTTTTATTTCGTGAGTCTAAAGGGCAATGGTCAAATTCCATCAAGCCACAGTTTCGCCAACAGAACTAACGATGACAAAAACCTCTCTCTCAGTTATTTCTATGTAAACAAAACATGATCACAGAATCGAATACAGATCTATGGAATCCAAAGTAAAAACAAAGACATAAACATTATCGGAATCGACATTAACCGGACCACACGATTATCCCTTTGAACTAAAAATAAACGAGGGTACCAAAAATACCTACAGTAAATAAAGATTCACCTTTTGTTCACATACTTTCAACATGGTTATATGACCTACGATAAACTTTTTAACGTGACTCGTTCCTGAAAATGATCTGTGGCCTTAGTGTGAGTTTGATTTCATCATTAACAGCTTGTAAAGTTTCCATTGCTCGGACACAGGCTACCTAAAGGAGGAGGAGGGAGTGGGCCATAATCTACCACGCGGGCCCGGTGCGGGTTGGTAGATGGCACATGTCGATTTGGTTCTAAGACATGGCAGTTTCCTAACAATGATTCAAGACGGTGAAGGAGTTTCATTTATCCACCTGGATCTAACGCATCGCACGCGCTCGGCGCTCCGATTGGTCCTTCACCAAACAAGGGCCAGTCGGAGCACCGCACGCGCTTGATCGAGATGATTAAAAGAAACTCACAGTAAGGCCACACAGGCTATCTAAGCACTTGTAGGCGTAGGGATTAACAGAAACACAATTATATAGATAGATCTGTGTTTCCAGTTGTTCTTTCTGTTTCCGTATCTACTAAACCTAGAAGGAAACGGCAGAACGCTCATTAGCATAAATCTACCGATATTGTTACCAAAAATAGTAACATGAACAAAACTGCGATTTCCAATACACATACAGTACACGTTTCTAATAATATCCTGAGTTAACTCAAGAAAACTTTGGCCAAAGTTTGACCTATAAAATGTTACTCAAATATTTTTGTTTCAGCCATGTTACCTTTACAGCGGCTCGAATATCTTAATGTTATCGAAAATAACCCGCAGACTTTGTTTAGGGTATTTTCACCCGTTGCCTGACAATCGCAACTCAATCAATGAAATATTTTACTCTAGTTTAACTATAATTATTATTATTTATTTTAAGTAACAAAGGTGTTTTCCTAGCAAGCTAAAAGAAAGTTATGTGCAATTTAACTCTGCTCAATAAATAGTCCCATTTCTTCCCGTGGGTATCGTAAAAGGCGACTAAGGGACTTACTAGAGAATGAACAGCAGCGTTCGCTGTATTATACCATCATACTGCGAACGCCAACCCACTTGCCAAGCGTGAAGATATGACAAACCTCCTCCAAAACAGAACCGTTCAAATTGGTGGAGCTTGAGGGAGGTCTGAGTCCAGCAGTGGCCGTCTTTCGGCTGAAACGATTATGATCATAATTATGATTAGTACTACTATTAACATTTATTGATATTCGCAATATAATTGTCCAAACTACATAGTGTTATTTGCTGAAACATTTTCCAATGTGAATTTACTACAACTCGATATTAATTATATCCGGATGTTGTATTTCATTATTCACGTAAAATTATATTGCTGTTCGACCAATCTGCTATGAGACGAATTAACAACATAGTCTCATTGTTAAGTACTACGGAATTGCACAAAACGACTGCGGCAAGGGGATAAATTATAGCATTTTACGTCTCCCGCTTCCCATTACTCGATGGCATAATTCCATTTGATATAGTTAAGGTAATTTATATCTTACCTACCTGGTATGTAATAATACCTGGAGAGAGTCCAAGTAGCGGTCTTGAAAAGTCCAAAAAGTCTTGACTGGGTGCATGTAAACCTTGATATGAAAACCAAGAATTTGAAGAAACTAGAGAAGCTTTGGAGAGAACTTGACTTTGCCCTGATGCTATAGGAAAATTCTTGACGACTATCTTGTGTGTCTGTATGTTTGTGGATTTGAATGTTTGTTAATCGGATAAGGGCGAAATTGACCACACGGGTGGATCATGACCTGGATTAGAACATAGGAGACTTTTTTCAACGGAATAAGTACGTTCCAGTGGAATAACTTTCGACTAGCACGCGGAGAAGGCGCAGCCGAAAAGCAAGCTTATCATAATATTAGTTCGGTTCAAAATCAGAATAACAAAGTGTCATGTTTCCAGTTGATTTTCTCTTACTAAATGGTGACTAATCCGTCGCCTTCCGTGTTAGAAATTAACCGAAACTACTAATATGACAGACGATGAATTATGTACAGTCATAAAGAAAACATGGATCCAGTTAGATGTACCGAGGCTTTACAATACGCCTGGATGTGGCATGTGATGCACTAAGATTAAAAATGATGGGTGGTTATGCCTAATTATTATTTTTTTTGTTATGTAAGCAACTAAGCATATTAGTTTGATTATAAAGAAACTACAAAAATGTCACTATGACGGGTAAGCAGTAGATCTTTTGAATTTAATTTTTGTCTGTGTCGAGCGACTACGGAACTGTCTTTAATAGGATTGACATTATTATGAATTTTATTCTGGCTGTTGGCTTTTCCATTAACATGACCTGCTTATCCCTTATTCATCTTCGTATATTTTCTTAATCTAATTTAATAAAATTATTAACTTTTCAAAAGTCAATGTCTAAAGCTTGACAGCAACATGATATTATGACTCATTCATAATCCAAATGTTAGCCTCCACTAGTTAAAAATAAAGAAATGATACAAACTTTTATTATTATTTATTTAATAACTTTGGATGACTTACAGCTAAAAACTAGTAGCTTTCACAACCAGTAACCCAAACCCTTATGAGTGACGCCGCCAACTTAGCAAAGAAAAACAAACATCCATTTTGACAGGTTCAAAGAAACATCTGGCCAAAAAAAGTTGGCCCTTATTAACATGAAACGTCTTACATCAACCGAACGAACTTTGTTCTTAACTGTACAATATACACGATGAGTGTTGCTTTCCTGTCACGGAAGTGAACGTTTGCGTTTGTTAATTTAGTTGTTACCGGTTTTTGTCCCGACTTCTGAGTTACACATTAGCTGGCTAGTCTGAGCTAATTTTTAGTGCTTAAAACAACACACATGCTAATTCTGTTAAAAGACAAATACCTAGGTGGCCGCCTACTCGCCTGTGAGGTGTTCTGAATTTGAATTCCGAAGTACTTTTGTTCCTTAGTTCTTTTTCTGAAGTTGAACAAAATATCAGAGATATTTTTGTGCATAATTTTTTTCGAATCAATGTTTTGTAAATAATAAACAAACCATTTAAAAAATGTTTCACCGGCTTTTTGCTGTCTTGTTTATTTGTACGCGTCTCATGTAAAAACTACTGAACTACATGAGATTTTCTCTATTTTATAGTTCAACGTCTACAAAATAAACTACAGAATTATTTATTTTATATAGACATGACGTCAAGTTATACAGAAATAAAAAATAATATCACCCTACTTACGTAAGTACGTGGGTGGAGTCGGGACGAAAGATAGGCAGAAAATAATGACAAAGTAAAGTGCGTCTGACAGAACAAAAGTTTCATAGAATTTTTTATTTTATTACGTTTCGCCTAGTACAGTAATTAATCACTTAATATTTCCAGCATTTAGGGATATTAATGGTAGTAGCAGGTGTGCGAAAATTGTGGTTGACTATTCAAAAAACCAACAATATCGAAAACAAGTAAATAAAAAAGAGAAAAATAGTACCTATTAGCCTGAACAAACGACCTAAATTGAAATAAACGGAAAATAGCGTGTCATAGGTGCAGCCATATTGAATAAAGACTGATTAATTGAGAAACATGAAATATTCAATGATTACTTGAAACCGAGCCGTCGTGTTAGGTCGGCGTCATGCCAGACATAAGAACCCAATGATTAATTGCCTAGTGTTAGGGCGACACAATTTTATAGCCCCGTTTTAAATTAGATATTCTGTTTGATAGATCATATTGAAACAACGATAATGGGCTCGGTGATCAATTTATTACAGGTTCATTTTGAACGGTTATTTTTTTAAGTTTAGAATCTAAATTAGTTCTAAACTTAAAAATTAGAATTTGAACAAAACATTTGAATAAATCTTATGGACGTTTGTGATTTAGAATCGATGAGATGTGATGCGTTCCCTCGTTTTGAGAAGATGCTTTTACACCTACAAAACTTTAAATTAGATTATTAGTTTAAAATAAACTATACGAAGAACATAACAAGTTCTTGCAAATGAGAGAGGAATTGGAAGAAGAAATTAACTATTCAAGCATAATTAGATGACAACCTCTTTCAACCAGGAGAAAAATGCAACTCGGTCCTTATGTCATCCCTACTAACTCTCTCGTCTGTCTCTCTGACTGTCTGTCTCTCTGACGTTAATACAAAATAAAACCTATATGGATTTAGATAAATTTTAAAACAGTGATAGACAGGGATAGACCATGACCTGGGACATAAGGAACTTCTTATCCCGGCATTACGGTCGCGTGGGATAATCTCCGATCTCTACGTCGGCGAAGCCGAAGGCAGAAACTTATCCTACACATATTATAAATGTGAAAGTTTGTATGTTGAGATGTTTGGATATTTGTTACTCAATACCTAACGCAAAAACAGCGAAACGGATTTGGCTGAAATTTCGACTGGATTGACAAAAATCTGTTCCGTGTGGTGCCGGACATAACGAATAGCATCACCTCATTTCTTCCCGTGGATGGCGTAAAAGGCGACTATGGGATTCACTAGACCTGCCAGGGTCGCGAGATATGTATGTTCGACAGAGATACCGTGGCCCTGGCATATAGGCAACTGAAGGAACACGGGTGGGTTTTAGTCAGTAGAAGTCTGACACGCCCACCACGTCGTTTGATGATTTCGCACTTACGAAAAAGAAGGGATTTATTAGAGGATGGGCAGCAGCGTTCTCTATGCATTTTACTACCATACTGCTACCGCCTTTCCGCCTGCCAAGCGTAGCGATTATAGCAAAACCACCCAAATTGGGGGCGGCCTCTGTCCAGCATAGGACGTCTTTCCGCTGAAATGATGATGTTGATGATACTTTTTATCTCGCTAGTACATTCCTAAAATAAAACGACTTAATTGGGAAAGGGCTAGGAAGATGATGAGTACGTTCCAAAAGATCATTCCGTTAATATAGTTTACTTTTGTAAGCTAATCTTTTTACTAAAGTGTTATCTAGGATCTGGCACGAATATGAGATGAGAACTAGTCCAATGAGGCCGTGACTTGTCATCACGTTGTAAGCTATCCTCATTGTCATGAACAGAATCATTCGAGAACGAGGTGACGCGACAGGCTCGCCTTACTTTTATCCCTAATGAATATTAACTAGGCGAATTAATTGTAGCTTTCAACGCGACTTATATCAGTCTGCACTTTTGGCTTTTAGTATTACTATGGAACAGAATCTGACATCATGAATATGACAAAATATGTAAACAGATTGTTATCTGTTTACATATTTTCAAGTGATACGAACACTACTAATCAAGCTGAAGCTGAACTACTGAAAATTTTTTGTAGGGTATTGTTAATCTATTGCTTCATATGTTCAAAAAAAAATACTTCTTAGCAACGTAATGACGCAATAAATGTTGTTAGTGTAATATTTACCCCGCAAGGACATGAGTCAGCCAGATCAGGACGAAAAAATACTACATATAGACACTTCTAAAAGCACACAAGTCACCAAATGAAAACGTTTGAAATATTAGAGAATATAATAATAATTTTGTTTTCATCTCTGTCATCACATCACCAGCTTCTAAATTTCTTGAAATTAACGCACGGCAAGAAACTTAAAACCAGCGACTACTGTTTGAAGCTACAACTCATTAGTTTGGGATTATGGAAGACTAAGATACTCGTTCCTAGCTCAGAGATCTGTCCAGCAGTCTTTCAGTCCGAATTCTCTTCGAAAAATCTCCGAAGCAGCCCAAAATTTTGGACATTCCAAAACCAAACATAGACTCAGCAATACTGCCGTTTTAATAAAAAAAGGGCACAACTAACATTTTTCATGAAATTGAGTTATATATATCACCGGAATCAGGAAAAAAAAACCTATATGCCTAATTTTTTTTTTTTTTTTAGCAAAAAAAATAACAGAGATACCATAAGCTTAAAGGGCACAACTGCAACATTTTAAAAGTTTTTAACCAGGAAACGGGCACATTGTGAGATATGCCTTTTATTTCACCTTTATATTTTTAATATATTTCATTGGAAAGGCGTAATTGGCTTACGTCAAATATAAAAGGCTTATGTGGCAATTGTTCTTATTTTTTTTTATACCAACACCCTAGCAATTTTTGAAGAAGAAAAGTCACAACTAGCAGTTATGTCTTTACTATTTACCCTATACTTTATTTTTTTATAAATAAAGCGTTTAAAAAAAGGCACACTGGCGGTTATGCCTTTACTACTATACATCTATGAACGAAGATGAAGTGGTGGGTCAAGGTTATTTACACGTCCCACTGCAGAAACACAAGAAAGTGCACAATAAGATTGTTTTTATTCATCAAGAAGTATAAAATATAATATATTCTAATATTTTACTGTATGTATACTATTTTAATAATATGTAAAAAGGCACAATTGAATAAAAGTGCCTTTTCAATGTAACATTTTAAAATTTTACATTGAAAAGGCACATTTGGTTGTATATGCCTTTTAACTGTAATATTGCTTCTGTTATGTAATTTTTTATGTTAAGTTGAAAAAAAATAAGCTAATTATTTATTATATGCATTAAAAATAATAAAAAATATTGCTATAGTCTTATATTTACTAAATATATACAACTATTTAAATTCACACAATTTAGAAAAACATAGTTTAGTCGTGTTTTTTTAAACATAATTCAAAAAATATTTTAACATCGATTTTCTCAACATTTACAAAATGCTAGTTGTGCCCTTTTTAATAATGACGGCAGAATATTGCTGAAATTCAGCACTTTTCAAGGTGAAAAATAATAAAAATCGATATTCTGATTTTTTATTCCTAGGAAAGAATTGGCGCTATAAACTCTCCCAACGGTAAATTCACCTAGATAATTCTCAAGTGAACAGGTAAGTACAACTACTTAATAGTAGGAAAGAAACTTCAACAAGACCAATTCAGAATACTTATAAGTTTCGTAGGAACTGAAAGAGGCCGACCGTCAGTCGTAATATCAAATATGAATGATTCAGGTAAACGACATGTTGTTTCAGTACTAAGGGTGTGTTTTAAGTAATGCTGGCGCCAGCGGAAGCGGAAAACGTTTTTGGTAAGAAATTACCAATAAGACTGTGAGAAACTCTTTTGGTTTCTAGGGATCATTCGAACGGTGTATGCATGCGAACCTTTTTATTATTAACATCAACTGTCTTTATTGTATGAGCCTAAAACATTTTACTGAACCACACTGTAGCCGGTAGCAGCTAGATGAAACCAACTGAGGATCAAGTAAAATTGCAAGCGATTGCAGATTTACGAGTATGTAATGATGGTAACTGACTGTTAATTTGACTTTAACTGTTAAATAACTTTAATGTCGGAAGTCGGTGTCTTAGGATCTGTATTTAAGGTTTCTTTGCCACCGACTTCCGAAATTAAAATTATTTTTCACTTTGTAGTGTTTTTTTAAGGAAGTTGGTTGTTACTTTTTTGTAAAAAGTTTTTATTTTTAACTTTTTAGTTATGGTATGTACCCCGCACTAATCTAATAACGTTATTCGTTCATTTGTCCCGCAAATACTTAATGCAAATTTAAGACTTATTACTTTCACATGGATCCCATTGTCAGAATGGAACCAACTTATGAGAAATGGGACCACACGGGAAGCACCAGCTTTCTAATAAAAAAAGAATCATCAAAATCGGTTCACCCAGTTAAAAGTTATGAGCTAACAAACATTTAAAAAAAATGCATTCGAATTGAGAACCTCCTTCTTTTTTTGAAGTCGCTTAAAAATGTATATTAACTGCTCCCAAATTTCGATATTCATTTTTATTCATATGTTTTCTATATACTTTGATATAACCTTCTCATTATTTGAAATACCTACAATTCTAATTCGAACTCTTAATAAGTGTTTGTCATGGCAATCATGTCAATTGGTTTAAGTTAGTTTTAATATCTTATTTATTTATTATTTATATGGATTCTTTTATATATTGTAAATGTGAGAACGTTATAAGCATTGTAGATTATAGCTTTGTATACCAGTCTTTAAGTAGTGATTGATGTAGTGAGTGCTTTTACCGATTATTTTGAAAAGAGTCATCCTGGAGTTTCTTGCCGGCTCTTCTCCATAAGAAAGGACTCATTGGAACCGTGCTTCTACATTTTGACGTTTCATAAGTGATTTTTTGACGTAAAATATTTTGATTTTACATTGAAATTCAAAGTCAAATAAGTTATTTCGAATAAGTACATAACGTCACTTATGAACGCCAAAGTGTACAAGGAAGTAGAATTGTACATGAAGCAATGAGCGAAGCAAAATCGCACTTGTCATGTAAGGGCATCTTGCAGTCGCAACACTTTGTTGCGTTGATGTTGCATGTGAATGTTTCCCAGTAGGGACTTTTACTTTATGTCACATCTGACATTCATGTTTTTCCTCAATTTCACTGATGACCTTCTCTACTTTTCGCTAGTTTTCGCTTTCCGCTCAAACTGACATAAGCGTAACTGTATCAGCAGCCTTACGTACCCGCCTACATTACCTTTCGACAAAAGGCAGCTTAATAGCAGTCAATTTGAGCTGTGTTACCTAATAACGTTTGTTTTATTAAGCGATATTTTATCGTTTGTTCCTTTTCTATATTGATGTTAGAAACTGACCGAATTATGAACAAACGAATGATTTGAAGTATGTACATATAAGTCATCAACATCACGGAAGGGCTTGTAGCTAAGTAATAACAGCCGCACGGGTTGATCGTTCAGGTTAAGCTACGCTGCCGCGGTTGGTCCGTGGATGGGTGATCATCTTTACATACCAAGACCCTTCCGTGCCTCGGAAAGCACGTTTAGTAGTAGGTCCCGGCTGTCTTTCGTAGATTTTAGACAGTTGTTACGGGGCGTCACAAGCCCGAAATTCTGACAACCAAGGGGTATCGTATTACCCAGTAACTGGGTTGTGATCAGATTGGCAAAATACTGGTACTCAGCTATATCCAGTTAACTAAAAGCCGACCCCAACATAGTTGGGAAAAGGCTACGCAGAGGGGGATGATTTATAAATCATCAATTGAATTTAATCTAATCTTTACTAATTTACTGGTTCATGAAGATTTTAACACGTTAACTGCCATGGGTAAAATCAGAAAAAAGAATGTAAGTACTTAGTGTTATTTGACTTTAACACTAAAAGTGCGGGCGTCCCAAATTTGACCCATTTCTATATTCTTCCTGCTCTAAATTAATATTTTGTTATGCATAATCGTAACTTTTTATTACTTTTCATGAAATATGATGATTATTATATTTATTCTTTAAGTATACGAGACTTCAACCACGTAATTGCAATATACATATTTTTTTATCCGAATTTACCTCAGTCGGTATGTTCAGGGCTTCTAGTGTTAAGTCGATTATTGATTGAAAAGTGTCGGACACATAGTCCGACACTTTTCAACATAGTTAACGTGTTAATTGGGAAAAATGATAACCACTCACATATTTTTTTTCTAGCTTAGAAGAATTTCAAAAAAGTCTGTCATTAAAACTTTACGTTTGTCGAGTGCGGCTTTAAATCCCGAGATGAAAGAGAGAAGAAACATTTTTATACAAATTAAACGTAGGAGGTACTTACCTCACAATATAAATATGTTGTTAATTTAGATTTCAATAAGAATACGACCTTTGACCACTGTGGTTTTAATTAGGAAGATAAATCCGTAAACATGGCACCATATTTTTTTTAAATTCTTTAAAGGGGCACAAAATTCCAGGAGTCCCTAAAATAATCTTTATCTTTACATAGTATAAAACAAAATTGCTTCACGCGTCTGTACACTCTGTACGATGAGATCTTTTAAACTACGCAACAGATTTTAATGTGGTTTTTATCAATAGAGAGAGTGATTTGAGAGGAAGGTTGTTATGTACCCATAATATGCGGGCGAACCCGCTAGTAAAAGCTAGTTTTCAATAAATTGTCACTGATTGTTTTGAAAGCAGTAGGTAATTTCATACTTCTCCTTTTTTTCAGTCACACTACCTAAACCTGTAACTACTTAAAAATATCTATATTACTATAGAGAGAATAGTAAAATAAACGGTACATGTCCGTGTTACGTGGATCAATATTTAAATTTAAACTAGTTTGCCGGAACGTCCATACATATGAGATTCAAAGTATGTTAGCGTAAATACAGAGAGTCTAAAATTGGACAATAGAGAATCCATTTGCTACCAATGTTTGATTTTTTATCGGACTGCACCTCCGGCTATTCGAAACGATCATAAAGTACTTTTTCCTTTATCTGTTGTTTAGTTTTAGCTCGTATTGTATATTTTGATGCGTAAATTTGGGTTTTAAAGGTTTTTTCAGTTGGGAAGAAAACTCAATGTATTTCGAAATTGGACATTTTAATTTAGCTCTACAGCAAACGTTGTTACAGGCGTTATATGAGTTTAAGCAGTTTTATAAAGTGTAATTAGACATCAATTTGTGAGCTCGGAAGGTCGTGAATGTGAGCGAGAGTGACGGCAACATTTTGTCACGTAATCGGATTACACGCTCCCAACTTCATGTCTCCCACATACAGACGCCGTTTTTGTACTTTAAACGAAAAAGAACAATTCCGGACATACATTTTTTATTTGTTCGTGTAAATAATACTGCTATATCGTTTACTGGAAGCAAATATACACTTTTTAAACGAGTCTTGCTTTCGAACAATATTTGAATAAATATAACCATCTCCACTTTTAATATTTTAAAATCTACGTTGGAGTAAACTAATTCCATATTTCAAATGTTTTAAAGGTTACCTAAGTTTATAGACGTGTCAATTGAAAAAATAAGCAGAGCTACTCCAAAGGGAATTCCTTGGAGAATCGACATGAGCAAATAATATTTGCAAGTTTATTTGGAACTAATTCTGATTTTCTAAATATGTTCATAGAATTTCATTAATATTGATCATTTATTTCAACTCAGTACTATATCAGGCAAATTTTGCAATACTCCCTAGATTTTAATTCGAAAATTAAATAAGTAACAGCAGATATGTAGGTGTAACATTTGCGGAACTAGTTAGAAATAAAACGAAAATAGGTATTAAATTATATGAACATGCTCATCTTAGTCAGTCACTCAGTAAAGCAAAACTTGAAACGATTTAACCTTTTAAAGACGTACGAGTCTATAACGATGCTGATGACGATGCTAATACAACGAATATTCCTACCATTAAAGTATCGCCCAAGGTACAAAATACGTACACGTATTTTTTAAATACGAAATTATAAGTCAGCCTGGAGTGGGTGTTGCTCACATAAATCCAAGTCACAAAGTACACGGTACGACTCTGCGAGCTAGTAGTTGTAACATACACTGAAAACTAGTCGGTGAGAGCGGCCGCGGCGACGTCCCGTGCCACCGCGGAGCATTTTGTTACACATAATCGGATTAGGGGCGAGTGTCGTCTGCGTATGCCGTCGTATGCGCCTTGCACGGCGCCCGCATATAAATACGACCCGACCCTTACTCAGGATTTAAATACGAACTCCGACTAGATACAGAAATAATGAGCTTACCGTTCCACCAAAGAAAAATACTGAAACATTGTAAATAGTGTAGCGTTTGGCAGCTGATCATAGATTTTCCTATATGCATAAAAAGTGGCGGCGCTAGACGTCGTAGCCAAACTCAGCCTTCCATTACACGGATCACTTGGCTTGCACTCAGGTTCACTAGCTAAAGCCTTTCCTGCAGGTTCCAAAATTACCCTGACACATTTCAAGAGATATTATTAAACCATACCTACCGTTGAAATATTGCTAAAAATTAAGACATCGAACAAAAAGATTTTTAAAAATACAACAACGTGTGAAAAGTAAAAATACATAAAAAATGTGCAGTAAACACTAAGATGCGCCACAATGTACATAACAACAAGATAAAGTAAAGTAATCGTGCTTTTATCGTAATCATGCATAGCGTGACATCGACCGTTAGCGCTCAGCTAGCTAGTAAGCTCTCTACGGTCTCAAGCTGCTAGTCTACGGTGTGAGATATGCTTCCGGTGGTTCCCGGGAAAGATCTATTTATGCGCTATGTTCCGCACTGTTTCTGTTGGTGTCCATAAGCTGTGTGAACAGGGCATGAGCGGTACAATCGACAAAATATTTCTCTCCGGAATCACGTCGGGCAGACTGTGTATAAATGGAGTGCCTCACTTACCAAACTTCGGAAGATGGCAACTAAGGTGCTCCACCACAATTACCGCTTGCGTAACCCTGGGAAAAATATTTTTCTCCGTGAATCTAACGTGTAAGTAATTCTTATATCAGTGGTTGTTCTTATAATATAGGCAGGGGATATCTCAACAATTACTCCGTGAGTTTGCTTTGGGGTGTGGCATCTTATAACTACTGACATGCTGATTTACAGTACTGGTACTCAGTGAGGAAGAATTAGGTTTGTTCTCTTTACACTATTACAGAGTGGGTTGTACATTTGTGTTGGTTTGTACTGAAGAGAAATTTCTGTTGGACATGATCTACTAAATATTAAAAAAAACTTGAAACAAAAACGCTAGGCCCGCTATTCGGTGCTATAGATACATATATCTATGAAACTAAAACACAAGGACTAAAATGTATAAAATGTATATACTTCTGTTTCTAACAATTGCAGCAATTGGTAACTAATACTCGCTGTTGATCGTAATATACGATAATATACTGAGACAACAGTGAAGATAAATAAGAAATACTTTACTTCTACAGTACAAGAAGTGAATTATATAATTTGTCGTAATAAATATTACCATTTATGAGTTAATACTAAGTGGTAGATACCTGGAAAAGATACACAGGTATATTATTAATCAATCCATTAGTATTATCTAACTACTTAGGCTAGTATTTATAAAATAAATTAAGTATATACATCATACGTCGCGAAAAGAAAAACAATTGACGATAGAAATACATATGGGCGAAGTTTATTAGCTAAAATAAAAAATTGATAAATGAGCAGCAGTAGAGAACCATTAAATAGTTTCATAATCAACGCAATGAAGCGATAATGTACATAAGTGCATTTAGTGCAATGTCTTATGCAGAGCTAAGTGTCGCGACTGTTTAGAGGTCTTCCATATATAAATAGGCAAATCGGTCATAATCAAATGATTTACTCATTACGAGATAATGTGCTCTAGATTCGCATGGTACATTGATAACAAAAATTATAATTAGTGAGATAGAACTCATTAATTTTCAACGCGCATCTATATAAGTCATAACATTGGCGTGAAATCAGCGCTTGGAATTGTACCCTGTGAATCCAAAACACTGTATCTGCAGATACAGTGTTTTGAATTAACAACGTTTATTCGATTTCTTTTAGCCTGTTTCATGGTATCGAATTCATATTTTTTTTACTTTGTATGCAAAGTACTGAGATATTACAATGCAAATTACACTGTATTTACATAAAACTACAGGCCTAAAATAGAAAAACACGGCAATTGAAGATGCAGTGTATTGCCAAAATAATCTTCGCGCGTTGCAAGATACAGTGTTTTGTCAAAACAAAGTAGAAGGGCTAGCGCGACACGGGCGCGCCAATCAGAAGGAGGCCCGACGATCGATCTTAATGATTATTGGTTGCGCGGCGGCGGGAATGTATGAGCTGGTTGCTGCGCGGCTATTGACAAGTTGTTTACGCACCGTGCCGTGAGTGACAGTTTTCTTTTGTTTCCGGAGTAATTAGTGAATTAATGTGATTTTAAGTTCTAATAATGAGTGGTTATCGTAATAAATTGTTGATAAAGTTATCTCAAAACAATGTGCAATATTATAATAACTCTAATTGTGCTACTATGGCGTCTGAACTAAACAGTGATATACAAAAGGAGGAAGGTACAGACATGGACACTCCAAGTCTCTGTGTACCTTATGATGACTCAAGTATAGACTGTCGTGTTATCAGTCCTTTGATCCCATTAAATGAATCTGACTGTCCAAGCTTGTGTGAAGAAATAGGTGAAGGGAACTACACAGAATTATTAGCTGTCGTTACGTCTTCAATTTCGCAGGAATGCTTACAAGCCTCAGAATCGATTTCCGATAACTTAGACAGCCATCCTGAATTGCAAGTAAGTCATGATTATGTCAAAATCACTACAAATGCTATTATAGAGCATCAACCATGTTACCAAAATACGGACATGCTTGTCCCTAACACGAACATCAGGCAACCACGTGCAACTAATGACATCGCCTATGACGAAATTCTACAATTAACTGAAGTAAATTGTGTGCATTCAATGAAACGTAGTATTATGAGTAACGACAAGTCAAATGATATAGAAAACCAAGAACACATTGAAATTTTACAGTCCAAAAAGGCAAAGAGATTGAGAGACCCGAAAGAGATTCTAGAAAATCAGAAAAATAAGCACCCAATGAAACCACCTTGCAGTAACTGTAAGAAGTCATGTACTGAACACATAGATGAATTGAAAAGAGAAGAAATACATAAACAATTTTGGAGCATGGACAGACAAAGGCGTCGCGATTTCTTGTCCAGACAGGTGGACAAGTTACCAACTGCTATCAAAACTGCTGGTTCTAACTCAAGACGACATAACACATTAGTCTGGACACTGAATGGAAAAAAAGTGTGTAAGAAGTTTTTCCTCAGCACATTGGGTTATACAAATGACGAAGCCGTACAAGCAGTTTTGAAAGCAAATTTTATGTCTCGAAATCAAAATCCAAAAATAGGAGCTGCGCAAGACCCTCGAGGGCATCACCCATCTTCAACGGCATTTTCCACGTTTTATCAAGAAAAAATGAGGAACTTCATCTTAAAATATAAACCTGTTCATTCTCACTACAACATTCAACATGCCCCTAATCGCCGTTATCTTCCAATAGGGGTTACTTTTTCCTAAATTTTTAATGATTTTAAAAGTTATTGCGAAGAAAAATCTATGGAAAAGTGTAGTTGGACTCATTTTCATAAGATGATTAAAGAAATGAACATTTCTACTGCAGAGCCAGTACATGACATATGCACAAAATGCAAAAATCACGAAATGGCGCATAAGTCAATGCCATTTCCTTGTAATTGTCAGGATTGTATTGATTTGGCTCAGCATTTACAGAACAAAAGGAACTCGAGAAGAGACTTGAAATTGGTGGAAGAAAAGTGCGAAAATAGTGGAGGGAAGGAGTCACTTTACACAGTCGATATGCAAAAGGCAATACAAATGCCATTATTGACGACAAAAGAGTTTTATTTCTCCCGCAAACTCGTACTTTTTAATGAATCTTTTGTTCCACCAGGAAAAAACAAGTCAGCGGTATGTATTCTTTGGCATGAAGGTGAAAGTGGCAGGAGAGCTTATAATGTAGCTACGACTTATGCTTTTTTTCTGAGAAATTACTGTCGTGATCAAAAACATGTTTACTTTTTCTTTGACAACTGCAATGCACAGAACAAGAACAAAGTCCTTATCTCAGCTTTAGTACGATTAATCAATGATAAGATGACAGAAATTGAAACAGTAACGCTGGAGTATTTTGAGAGTGGTCACACGTTCATGGCTGCAGATACTGTGCATGCAGCTATAACCAAAAAATTCAAAAAGGCTGGAGAAATCTACGACTTTGACGATTTTGTACACAATATAAAGACGTCGCGAAAAAACATAGAAGTGGCTGTACTTAGTCACAAAGATATGATCGTCTTTTCAAATGATTCGAAGCCAGCATACCCTAAAGGTTTTAATATTCATAACCTGAAAGTTATAGAGTTTAGAAGGGGGCATCTTTCCATGTTTGCTAAGAATGAATATGATGGAGATTTTAAGGAAATACATTTCTTGAAAAGAAAGGATGCGCAAAAACTAATTGCTGAAATTGCTATTGACAAAAGCGATCTACTCCATTCATTAGCAAGAGAAGTTGAAGCCAGAGGCATAAGTGAAATTAAAAAAAGAGAATTGTTACTGCTGTGCAAGTCTATGCCTCCAACAAGGTCAGTATTTTATAAAAATCTTGTTGTATCATCTGAGCAGGACCTTGACGAACACAATGATGAACCAAACTACTAATATTCCGGTGAAACTGACTTTGTGACTGTTTATTTTAATATAGTTTAATTTTTTAATTTTGTTTTGCTTAACGATCAGCTTATATAAGCTGTTACACTATCTTTAAAGAACTGTAAGACTGATTTGTAAAAGTTAAGTTTGATTAAGAGGTATGTAATATTAAGTTTTTCTACTGATTTTCAAGTTCCTATGTGAAACTGTAAGACTGATTCTATTTTCATAACGAAGTTGAAAATGTTAATTTTTTTGATTTCATTTATTAAATGAAACAATAATTGTAATGTCGGAAGATTGATTTTGTTAATTTGACTTATGTTTAACTTTTTGGACCAAATATAAAAAAGCTGTTCACTAATTTAATAAACTCGTTTTTTTTTCTATTTCCCATACATTTTGATCTATCAGTTTACTCCATCTAATAAAAAATCCGACTGTAACTACCTATCAAACATTTCTAGGTCCTATTTTACCAAGTCAATTCACTGTAACTCTAAAATGCAGTGTATCGTCTTAACAATTTCATCCTTCGCTTCTGACGACTATTACGGCAACACAAGTTATCCACTATAATTAATTAGTTACATTGTTTGTGTATATAAAACATACTGGGCTTGATAACTCATAAAATTACCTTTAAATTGATACCAAACACTAAATATTTCATAATTTTTTTTTGGAATAATCTTCGAAAAACTAAAAAAAACGTATTTGCTCATTTCCTCAAAATCAGTTTTTCGTAGTTACAGTGTATTGGATTTACAGGGTACAATTGTGAATCGGTATGTATTTAGTTGGGAAAATAATTGGTACGAGCAGAAAAGCATATTGTGAAGCAAACAAACAAGCATTGTGGGGCAACCGACGGCTCGGGTGCGGTGTCCGGCGCTGGAGGTCGTCGCTCATTGAGCGCTCGCCAATTGAGATAATGGCCTCAAATGCAGATCATTACTGACCCATTCATTGGAAACTAGCTGCTAGTAGCTCGCTGCATTCGCGATTTATATCATTACGATACGATAGGGCACTTCTATTAAATTAAGTTAACGTTAACCACGCGTGCCGCCGCGATGAAATGTGTGTTTACCTGCGAATCTAATATATTATTGTAAATGCACGCGATTTACGGATAGCGGTTGAATTGTAGCGCAGTAGGGGTTATGCGGAAATAGAAACGGAATATTGTGAAGTTACTAATAATTTTGATTTTACGCAGCACGATGCATTTGCAGACTTGCGGTTCACCAACGGTTTATTACTAATTGAGAATCGTTATGCGTTGTGTTGTTGCGTCAAATGTGGCGGACTGGCGGTTTAGTAACAAGGACGGGCTTAGGCTGGCCGCATACGTACCTAATAGCGACTATTCATTTTATTTTTCTTGTTTAGCGCCAGTAAAAGTGCAATAGCAGTATATTCATCGTCCTCCATGTTACACGTGCTTTCACTCTACCTACTGGCAGAGTAAATTCCTAATACAAAAAATCGAACATCTGCGTTAGTCTCACGGAATTTCGAATCAGGAATACTGATTAAAAAATCATATTAAGAAACCGTACGTATACGGCTGGCCTTATACACAATTAAAAATAACGACCCAAAACGTGCTAGTACACATGTTGTCCAACACCTGACACGTTTTTTTTTAAAGTAATAATAAACAAGAGCGCGTGTTTTATCTTATTTATAATCGGTTGCGTTGTTAATTACCTACTGGTTATGAAATAATTTTATTATTACGAGTGTGCAATAAAATTCAATGTACCATTAAGTGTGCGCGTGGACCAATGATTTACACAGTAACTTTCGTCGTAACAGAGATTTACGGTGTCACACAAACATCTATTTTTGAAACAGTTCGACTCTCTTCACACTTTAATTATAGACGTACAATATAACAAAATGATATTTTAGCTTCGTGGTTTGCCTTGAAAATAAATACTGTTCCAGTTTATGAGTGGAGGTATGCACGTTACGCTTAAGAACGTTCGAAAACTGAGCAAAAAGTTTCACAAAGTTCGTATTTCAAAAGAGTTTGTTGGAATAGAAAATGATTGACGGAAAACTAAGCTCGAAGCAGTGAAAATTTTCTTAGAAAAATATTGTGTTTGAAACTGACTAATCTACTCCCACTTGCAGTGTCAGTTTTTATTTGCATGTTTTAAATCGAAGTAGACAAGCGATCAGTGCGGTCATAAAAGTAGATTAAATCGATGGCGACGTTTGTCAAACCTTGGAACATTTTGTAACCCACCTATCTGACTTGTTGACAATTAATATCGCGATACGAGATAGTTATCGTGCGATAAGTATGAAAAATAAACAAAAAATACACGGCTACTGTGGTTGAAGAGACTTGTTCGTTCAACGTTTTTATTTAAGCCGCATGCTGGTTGCCGCATGCCGCGGTGGAAATCTTTCTTCCCAGCGCCATTTTGGAAATAGTGCCAAGTTCTTGTTTTGAACAAAGTAGGATGAATTGTGATGACTCGTTCTTAACGTTATGGCCGCCACATATTAAATTTTGAGCGGGTTACTGCCGCCCTTTTATGGCTCTTGGACACGACGGTAAACGAAACTTTAGCTTTTGAAGTGCCTTGATATTGACTATCAAATAAATTCGTGTAACTCATATATTTGCTTTCAAAATAATAAATATTTTAAAATAAAATTGAATTTATGTAATAATCGACAGACTTAACTTATTACGAGTCATATTCAAAAATTGAACGGTAAAATGGGGTCATTTTGACGCCCGGAAAGACGGACCTTCATACATCATAACCACTCATTCTATGTCATAGAGACGGAAAAATCACTTGTCAGATAGAAATACAAATGTGTCAGGAAGTGTGGTGACACTCACGATCACGTAAATACTACGCATTAACTAAATAAATTGTTTAGAGCGCGACTTGACACGCTTTTGTGTCCAAAATAAACTTGGAAGCCATTAAACTTTTATTTTACGGCCAACATATTGGATTCACATAATCTAGCTAGTCACATTATGACTAAAACGAAAATCTTACGACACTATTTTTAAATGTTTATCTGTAGCTTTTGAAATTTGTCGTTGATCTAGTGGGCAAGCGCTACTGTTGAGCATGAAGTTCTGGGTTCGATACCCGGGTCGGGCAAAGTGTTTTTGGGTTTTTCCATCTAAAAATTCTCAGTAGCAACACGGACTCCGGATTCGTACCCGGTTAAGATAAAAGGCGCGATCCATCCATATCCATATTAGATGGTACTTAAACATAACTGAAAATTGAAATATGGGTGTACTATAGGTAGACATCTTCCTAACCCTTCCAAAAATACAGGAATGATGTTATGTTGTCTTTTAAAATAGAAACACTCATGCGAAAAACATAACCTGACTTCAGATGTTATTGCAGTTCGCCTGAAACTTTGTCGCTAAGAATCTGTTTATTTGCACAAACAAGGCACACAATGTTTCTTGAATTATAATATTGGCTAGCAAACACATAAGTATGTAAAATATATGGTGTACAGAAGGCCATATAGAGTCGCATATCTGTACATTTGTTTTATCTCAAGGATTTTTGGCTTTCGGTTTAAATGAAATACTATGACTGCATTACGTATTATATTCAGACATTTTGGGTGTTATGAAATACATTGCGTATTTTAAAGATATATAGAATACACACTGAATTTTGGTTTAGTAATAACGGAACAGTTATCGGTGTTATTAAGTTAGATAAATGCATGTCTACAGTATCTAGAATCATAAAATGCCAGTCGATTGTACAAACCTTATCGATTACTAGATACCTACGTAGTATCCACAAATATACTTCAATATTAATTAGGTGGGAGAAGTGGTGGCCCAGTGGTAACGACCGTGACTTATGAGTAATAATAGGTCGTGAGTTCGAACCCAAGCAGGCGCTTTACTTAGTGTAAATTATTTCATCACCACTGCTCGCAAAACGGTGAAGGAAAACATCGTGAGGAAACCGGCATGTCTGAGAACCAAAAGTTTGAAGACATGTGACATCTACCAACCCGCACTGAGCCCGCGTGGTGGATCATGGCCTGCTCCCACTCACCGAGAGGAGGCCTGTGTCCCAGCAGTGGGAACGTTATACACTGCTGATGATGATTAATTAGGTACCTTCATACAATGTAGTGCCGTGGTTGCTCACAGTGGGCCTTATTAGAAAGCTGAAAGTCACCCAATTGAGAGCGATATGCTTGGATTTACCATTCATGATTGAATCAATGAAGATTTATTCAATCATGAATGGTAAATCCAAGCATAGCATAGATCCATAGGCAAACTAAGGTAACCGACATACCCCGAAGAATTGCAGTGGGTAGAGCACTTTGCTCACAGATGGCCGATGGGGCTAAAAGGTTCTGGAGTGGCGACCGCGTACCGGAAGACGTACAGTTGAAAGGCCTCCTGCAAGGTGGATCGATGACCTGGTGAAGGCCGCAGGACTCCACTGGATGCGAGAAACACAAAACCAGTGGAAGTCGCGGAAATTGGGAAGGCGTATGTCCAGCGATGGATGTCTTTCGACGAAATGATGATGGTACAAAATAGCGTAAAATACATGGTTCTAATTTTTTTATTAAGAGTAGGCAACTATTTGCGCAGGAGTTTGTATTCAGATAAGAACAGTTAAAATAGAACAAGGATAAAGTTTGATTTTATTTTGTACAAAGATTACCAACATGGGCATTTTATGGTGTTACCATCCTGATCCCGACATCTAAGGAACAGTATTGTTAATTGAATATTGTTCTCTCATCCTCAATAGGTACATTTTTGTTAAATAATTCAATCATTTTATTTCTGTGAGTAGGTTTGTACAAGCTCTTTTACACTTTTACACATAAATAATATTTTAAAGACTAGATGAGGTCGGCGTTTTTTATCTAACTACTCTGAGAAAAAAGGCCGACACAAACTCAGAAGTCAGTTTCTTCTAAAGTACAGACATACTCTTGGTCTGATCATGTAAAGACCTTGTAGATTGATGTCTGAAATGGTTTTTAGGGAATAAACCAGACAAACTGAGGTGACCTGTCCAGTCAGTGCCCGCAATTGTCAGTAATCATGCAGCTCAACTCAGAACTTATGGAACTCAACCGTTAATATTATATTAAATTAATACATTATTAATTTATTTAAATAAAATACAAACTATCTACAAAGTGACCACGACAGTAGACATCTGCACCTTTTTCTCTAAAAATAGATTTCGATGAAGTCATAAACAAAAAATAACACTGACCGATTTAATTTTCCAGTCTGGCAACTGTCAAATTTTTGTAACTGGGAACTTGAAATAAATTCTTTGATATACCGTTTCCTTCTCATTACTGAAATTACACGAACTATTAAAAACTATTTTTAGGAAGCATTCATCACGAGGCTTCAATAAAAATGAAATCCTATAAAACAGTTAGATTGGCACGAAACGGCGTCGTAGAAATGTCAGCGAGGAGTGAATGGACTCAAGTTTTTGTTTATTTATTTCTGCATACGTCCGCATGCATGTGCCAACAAAGCAAAGAGATCAGAAAAGACTCAAAACAATGAAGTCATTAGTCGTTGCTATTTCCAGCAAATAATGTTGGTAATAACTTCTACGAAATTGTAATAGCGTTTCTCGTGGATTTTTCTTATCTTAAAAACAGATCGACGTTAAGCAGTTACCATGTTAACCTAGCTATGTCGAGATTCTGAAATAGCTTCAACTTTATAAAATTCTCGGGCTACTATGTATTTTAAAACGCATAAACATATTTTATCTTGTCATTTCCACACTAAAATACGGACAATCAATTTTAATATTGCATCTATTGGATTTTATTTTATGACTAGTTTAATGTACTTCTCCGTCAACAAAGTTCCGAGTATGACGAACGAGCGATTGGTAAGTTTTATTTATTTTCGCGGTAGAGTTATATTTAAAGCATTTATTGAGTTGTGACGTTCGTAGAACTCATTGAGGACGGATAATTAAACATTAGTTATATAACGAAGTTCAATGACGTGACACCGACGACGAGTATCGGTTTCTAAGTGGATTAGTGCGGCCTATCATAGGCCAGCGGTGCAGTGCGTGTGCGCAGCGCAAAGGTCGTGTGTGCAATCGTCTCGCAAACTATCGTAACAAGTCTCAGCTGAGGCCCAGCTAGCTGTCACTCACCACTCACGATGCGGACGACACGAATTATTTCTTTAGATTGAACAGTAAATTGTCTCATGTCTCCGCCCGTTGTTGCATTCCACTCTATTCTAGTCGAGTTATAAAAAAGCAGCTCTATTTTTGGACCTCTGAAAATATCTACCCACCCGTGCGCGTATAACAGGATCAAACTCGGCCCGAAAAAATGAACCTAGACAGCAAAGTTAAATTTATTCCATCACTGACCTGCCTCACTACTTAAAAGAATGAGTAAGGCTTCATAAAGCCTTAGCGTCTGATAAATGTACCTAACATTAAATTCGGTCGATGCCCGCTTTATACCACAGAATGAAACATTTTTGTTTAAAATTCCACCATGCTTCTTCTACGTCATCATTTATTAACAAAACATACTCAGAAACAGCACAGGGGAATTCAAACGTCAAGATTCATAGCTTTGTGCATTAATTACTTCAACATTTTTGTGTCAAAGAGTATTTTTAGCGCTTTATTGAATTGGCTAATATTTGTGTCAAAATTATGTAGAAATAGGTTTAGATTAGCTCTCCCGAACAATGCTCTAGTACAATATCTACCTAGGGTTGTAATATTAACGTTATCGGGACAAAATGTTGGTAAGATATTCCGTCCAAAGTCACTAACCAGACCTACAGGTATATGAAGTCCCTGATATGAGTTTACAAACACACTTAAAGTAACAAAGTCACGACATTTAATCCCTTTCCCGGTATGTTATCGCACTCGACTACGGAGTACCCTTTGCCTAAACTAATATTTGCATTTCCCTGTAAATAGCAAGTGACTATGTCCTGACGCCTACACATGCTTACACTGTGTTGTGTGAACGACGTAAGGTCGAAAGGTATTCTATGTAATCAGAATCTCTTATTAATAATGTTGATCTAACGCAATATTGTGAAAATCGGAAAATTTGCTCGAGAGATAAAATCGAAAATATATGTTGCGGGCACGCACTAATCCCACATGAATAGTTTATGCTTAGCGGCATTGAGAACAGCTCTATCTTATTCCCAATGTCAATAGCCAATTCCACTTTCAAAATGATTTCTTTTGTAATTTTATTTTCTGCGTTTCAAGAGTAGCTATTGTGTTTTATTTAACGGGTGCAAAACACGACTCTGCTGAAAGGCTGACATTTGATTTCGTCAGCGAATTTCGTCGAATTAATTGTTGGCAAACAAAAAATGTTAAACAAAATCCCGAATTACTTTGAACTGCGGTGAAACAGTGACGTTTGTTTAAACATTGAATATTTATAATAATTGTAACCAAATTAAAAGGTTCACCACATAAAATGTGTATGTAAATAGTAAATTAACAACAAACAAACGGACGCTAATGGCTTTACGGGAATCATGTTAAATCACGTCGAATGTGGAGTGAACTTGTTTATTTTCCTGCATTCGTAGAGTTATCGTGTCATAGAGATGAGTCTTGGCCTTCATCCAAACACTTTCACTCAAATCATGTGGACATTGCACAAAACTGAAACGCCTACATTTTCGTAAGAAGCGTTATCATACTCCGAGCACGGGATTCTTGCGGCGACACAACAAAGTGGATTGTTGTTTTATTGAAATTTTATTTTTGGGTCGTTTTAATAAGTTTCAACGGTCGCTTTAAAAGTTGTTTCAGTATTTTATATGACTGGCGATTCGCAATTTCTAGCAACAAATAAGAAAATCTTCTCTCAAACATTTCTTGAATGTTGTTGAACTGTATTCTAAAGTGGTCTGTAAAACGACAAAATTGTGAAGCAATCTTAACTTTTATAGAAATAAAGAAAATAGTGGGAGATGGGGACGAGCGTGGCGGACGTCCATTAGACGCCCTCGAAGTGCACAGAAAGGACCATTAATTGTGGGCGACCGTCTCCGACTTCACCTGAAACACTACCTTCAGTAAACTAACTTGCAAACTTACAAGATACTCATGTTTAACTGAATGCACGCTGCAAGGAAGGCTTTGATTTTAACATAGAGTTCGTAAATGTTGATAATAGCCTCCATTATTGAGAACCTCGAAGACTACATGTACGAACTGAAAAAAATAATTTCAGATCTGTTATGAAAGATCAAGAATTGAGATAAAATCCTGAAGTTAAAACCTCTACCTATTTTTATTATTATCATCCAAAAAAAAACATGTTTCATCACGTAGTGCGTAAGGAATCAAATGGAATGAAAATCTGAAAAGAAATAATGGGCAGTCGCTTTCAACACATGCATCATGGAAGATAACGAAAGACGGAAGTTTAACTTGTTTAAATTTTATAGCCCTGACTATAAAGATAGAAGTTTCTTGGTCTATACCACTTTTATTGAAAATATATTTTCAGCAATACACTTGAAAACAATGAAAACGAAATGCGATAAATCCTTGCAGACATGTAAACCACAAATTAACTGATGCAACTACGTGTCATATAAATCAATTTGTTAACATATCAAACATGAAAAATCACTCTAGATCGGATAATTTATAAATGCGAACTTAAGTATCTCCAAACTTATCTACTGATTTAGAAATGGGAGAAAAATAGAGAGAGAGCTTGCGTCTCATGTATGTTGCAGCAGCAGCGTGGATCTAATCTAATGGTTCATCTACATAAGATGACAAATCAGGCTTTGCTCTGTGAGAGAGTGTATCGAGTCTCTGCATGTGTCTACAATTGGAGTAGGCTAACAATTGTTTTGCAAAGCCTTGAGTGGCCCGATTGGTAAATGATCAAATGTGTTTGTAAGCTAATTCTTGGATAGGGACTTTGCACATCTTTATATTCTTTTTTCTTGATTTAAATTCACTTTGAATATAAGTAGGTAGATACGTACGTACGTAATATATTCCGTTTAGTGCTGGACGTAAAGAATAGCACCATCCCATTTCTTCCCGTGCGTGTCGTAGAAGGCGACTAAGGGACTTAATAGAGAATGGGCAGCAGCGTTTTCTATGCATCTTACCATCATACTGCGATCGCCACCCGCTACCTAAGCGTGGCGATTATGACAACCCTTTAGGGGAGCCTTACGTCCAACAGTGGACGTCTTTCGGCTGATATGATGATGATGATGAGGTAGATACGATCTCTAATGCAGATTTATGTTCGGCAGTGGACATTTATGCGATTATTAAAATGATGGCTTGAATAACGGATACATGCGGTGCCCGTATACGGGTAAATAAACTGTGAAAGCTGTACCGTTGCCTATTTAATTATTCTACGAAAAAGCTCATTCGTACTTGAATGAGTTGGTATTTCGTAGAATAATTCCCCCTGCTTTATTACTTTCGATTAATTATTATAAATACCACCAGCTTAGGCAATATGTAAAAAAAGAAAGGATTGCATACGCAAATAGCATTACTCTCACACGTCTACTTATGTAAGTCAATCATTTTAGTTTAGTCATTTAGAAGTACCAAATGGCTGTATACTAAAAGTGACAGATGACAATAGAATACAATATCATATACTGAAACTTATTTTATTATATTGCTATAGCCAGGCCTACCGAAAGGACTAGCCAGCACTAGCAAAAGACAGAATTCTGTGGAAAAGGGAGAGGGAAGCCTTTACCATACAGTGGGACAATATATTTTATATATATATATATATATATATATATATATCTACTAAGGGTATCACCCTATTACCCTTAAGGTGACGTAGCGAGATAAACGTGCTTTTTCTTTTTAGCGTACCTTTCTTACCGTATGGCATCCGTACTTAATCTTTTAGTGTATGTTTTTTGACTATATGATCTAGTATCCTGTAAAAGGAATACACGATACGATGAAATTTTCTCGATACAAAAAAATCGCAAAGTTCTATCTATGATTGTGATTTTTTTAGCCTCAACGCGCGATGTGTATGTATTATTAAACATAGTTTACTTTAAAACATTGATTATAATTGTATCTAAGTTTTTGTAAAAGAGTTTTCGTTTTAATAATACTTTTCATTCATAAAAAACGGCGATTCGTTTTGGCACATACGTTATTTTATTCCAAGCGCACACACATTATCGCCATCTCTTCTTTTGCCTATCATAAGTAGTGTCATCACTCTCGTTCGTTCATAAATCAGTCGCCCAGTAGGGCTCATCGACGACGAACCTATGTCACTTTTTTACAAATCGGTGCGATTAAAATTACGTTTTTTAAATATTTGTGTTCACAGAAAAAGGTAGTAGTTAAGCATTTTGCTGTAATGATTTAATATAATAAGTGTTGGCTTTCCAAATAACTTTGTATTTCGAATGTATATGTGTCTATTTTTGTGACTGTGAACAATATAACATTCTTTTTCTATTACCATTTAGAGACGACCTAAATTATGTATGAAAATGGGAAGAACCATAAACCAAAACTGAACAGTACCTTCAAGGTTAGGAGTGCCTGCACAGGGCAATTAATTTATTCATTTTGCAAGAATGAAATACCAATAAGATGATCATAACAGTAAATCGAATTCACCACCTTCACTAAGGCATTACAGCAACAATCTATTCTCACTTTGTAAAGTAATATTGAGTAAACACCTAATTTTCTAGAGAAGAACGTCTGTTTTATCCCAAAAACTTATAATAATCATGCATTTAGAAATAAAATAAAATATATAATTTGTTTTTAGGTTTGAAGTATGTCAACAATATATCTATATGTGAAGTACTGTCACTTCAAATACAGCACAAAAAATGAATGGAGTAGCATTAGAATTGTAAAAAAGGTGAGGTTTTACTTGACAGCAGCTCAAAGAAGGGTAATGATTTAAACAGGCTGTGTCAAACACCGAACTAGTTTAAAAAAATATAATTGGCATGTAAAAGTGTTTGTACAAACCTACTTACAGAAATAAAATCATTTATCATTTATAGCAGATGTGAAGTTTTATTGAAAATATAAATTTTAATTTCATGTATCAATCAATCAATCAAATCAGTTTATTTCGGGCTACATAGACCCAAATCATAATACCATACAGAGTATCATACATACAAAAAAACCACGTAAACATAACTATTGTACAGGAAGTGACGGCGACGTGTTGCGCTGCGTAGTATCGCGTAGCCTTCCACGGAATCGCCGATACACGACACCCTTCGGCCAAAACTCTTCCTTGAGGAAGGTCTCGATTTGATGAGTTGGAACTCGGACCACGAATGACTTGAAGTTTGTGTTGTGGCACGGTTCCAATTTCTCGACCCTCAAGGTCCAGTTGGAATTAACACGTACAAACTCCACGATCTCCTCAACCTTCGTGGTGTAATGTTGACGGGACACATAGAGCTGCGTCGTTAGTGTAGCTGGACGCAGCAGCATACTGAGTCCTGCTAGCGCGGTCCCACACTGGTTCCGACTACGAAGCTTCTTCCTCTCTACCTTCACGAAGCCATCCTTGTCAGGCACGTGGCCTGAAGCCAAGCCTAGCTGTTTCGAACCCTATATGTACCGTGTTTGATACCTAATCATTAGCAGCCTATAACGTTCCCACTGCTGGGACACAGGCCTCCTCTCGGTGAGAGAGAGTGGGACATAATCCACCACGCGGGCCCAGTGCGGGTTGGTAGATGTCATATGTCTTCGATTTTTTAGTTCTAAGACATGTTTACTCACGATGTTTTCCTTCACAGTTTTGAGAGCAGTGGTGTTGAAATAATTTACACAGAGTAAAGCGTCTGCTGGGGTTCGAACTCGTAAGTAGTAGCCGTTGCCACAGAGCCACCACTGCTTCTCGATATCTAATTGATATCTAATCAAAGCACTCTTGTAGACAAGAGTGCTTTCTGAAAACATATTGGCTATTTATAATTTTTCATTCCTACAAGATTTTATGGATGATCAAAACAATGGTGTTTTACTCTGTTTTAAATAACACTAAACATACTTCTATAACCTTATGAAGACTGTATAGCAAAATATTTGTGTACTCCATCTCTGAATTACCCCTAACCCCAAAATAACTGTAATGAAAAATAAAATTAATAAAAGAACAAACATACATACGAGTTAATAGGCTGATAAACACATTGCCCTCTGCAGTCGGGTAAAACACCCAAATAAAAAGATATAATCTAGACATAGTTACAAAATATCGGCAATAATATCGGTTTTGATTTTCTAACCGCAGTCACACGTAATTACTAAAATATGTATGTATAAGTCAAGTAATTTTAACATTTATCATACACATTGCCATACGAAATTGACCTTGAAGGAAATATAAATAACTTGTAAAATAAGGTGAAAAAATACTCATAACTAGTATTTCGTACTGGACGAAGTCTATGTAAAATATTGTAATTGTCATTTACCAAATAAATGTATAGTAATCGGTGAAATGAAATTGTTATTAATATCTTAAACACCATCATATATTTTATTCATAGACCTCTAGAAGATTAATTCGTTATTTTTAATTTCATGTTGTAAATCTATATACTAATACGTGAAGCGAAAATTTTGGAACCCTTTTTACGAAAATTGGGTGGACGGAGGAGTATGAAATTTAGCACACATATAGTTTATACAGAGAAGAAGTGAAGAATTCTAATTTTTTTTTTTTAAATTATGCGTAATAATACATTATTTTTCATTTTTAAGTTTTAAAATTGTATTTCGCTCTTTATTTGCCTTTTAATATTGTGTTATTTATTATTTAAGATTTAGTATTGTGACTTCTTTTTATTATGATTTGCTGCACCGTCCGGCGTCACACGTCAGCGCCGGCTGTCGCTGAAAACCAGCGCTGGGGCTCTGTCTCGCAGAGTCGCAGTATTATGCTGAGCGATGGCCGTTTTGCGTGGATTTGACGCATATTTTCCCCAGCTATTTTTTTTATATTTTTGTTGTGTTCAGTTTGTTTTTGCGTCTTATTTACCGCAAATAAACGTATTTTCTTTCTTTTTTCTTTCTTTCTATTAATACCATATTATTTTTTATATTCTTTTATTTCACTGTACAACCATATAAATTATGTTTTTAAATATTAAAATAACAAAAATTATAAAAACATTTAAAAATATAAAAAATAGTAGCCCACCGGTATCGGGAACAAGGTCCAAGCTACCGGCGGTCAGGGCTCCAGAGAGAGGAACCTCCTGAAAATACGAGCCGTATCCAGAAGTACCGCTTTCTGAATCAAGCCCTTGATCCAGCTGCCTAACGAGAGCCTCCTTAGATGTTGGTCGAGGCTCTTGGCTATCAAGCCGTTGACTATCGGCACAATGATCGCTGAATCCACATCCCACATGTCGACAACCTCGCGAGCTAAGTCAAGATACTTGATCTGTTTATCTTTCTCAGCTTTCACGAGGTTCTCGTCATGTGGGACCGTTATGTCAACAATCATTGTGCGCCGCTCTACTCGATCCACCACCACTATATCAGGCTTATTTGCAACAATAGTCCTGTCAGTGATGATGGATCGATCCCAGTACAATGTGATATTTCCATTTTCGAGAACTGGGTCGGGCACATACCTGTAGTACGGCACCTCTGATTCCACAAGACTGTATTTCAGAGCAAGTTGCTGGTGGATAATCCTAGCTACTAGGTTGTGCCTATGCAAGTATTCTTCGTTAGCTAGTCGAGAACACCCAGAAATTATGTGTCTAATTGATTCTCCTGGACGGTGGCATACCCGACAGATGTCAACCGTGCCATCTTTCACAATAAATCTCCGGTAGTTGTTCGTCATCATAACTTCGTCCATAATTGCACAGACAAAATCTTCGGTTTCCCCAAAGAGGTGACTGAAACGCAGCCAGGCTACGGACGCTTGTAGATCTACATCGGATCCATGTAAGGCCCGGAAATAGCGTCCGTGGAGCTCCTTACTCTGCCATACCTTCATGCGGTCATTAGTGTCGAGTATTACAGGTTTACGCCAGTTCTCGTTAGCTATGGAGAGCGAGGTGAGGCCCTTGTCAACCGCGACCACATCTCGATGCATCCCCACGTCGGTTTCTAGGAAATATTCCCTGAGGCTGCATATCTCGCGATTGTGGAGAGTCTTAGCGTTTAAAAAACCTCGACATCCACACTTTCGCGGGATATACGGTCTCATTACCGATGACCGTGGGTGATGCATTCGATATGCAGTCAACAGCGTACGGACCCTCCTGTCCAGGGCGTTGAGTTCGGTTTGAGTCCATTTGAGTATGTCGACAGAGTACATCAAAACCGGCATGACCCAACCGTTGAAGGCGCGCACCTTGTTTCCACTTGATAGAAGACTATTAAAAACTTTCTTCAGGTGGCCAAAGAAGCGCTCCTTCAACGATTGCTTCATGTCAATAACATTGATGCCCAACGCTTCCGACATACCCAAATACTTATAGGTTTTGGCTGCGGAGAGGGCTCGGAGGCTTATGGAATCCGAGAGTTGGGTTCCCACGGATTCCACAGTCTCCCCTCGCTTTACATGCATGACCGCACATTTGTCCACACCAAATTCCATTCTGATGGCGCTACTGAAGGTTTCAACTACTTTCAGTAGCTCCATCAATTGAAAATTGTTGGGGGCAAAGAGTTTTAAAATCATCCATGTAAAGGAGGTGGGATATAACCTGACCACCTCTCCTCATCCGATAGCCTATGCGTGAATCCTCCAGCAGTGTGCTTAGAGGATTCAGGGCTAATCAGAACCAAAGCGGACTCAAACTATCACCCTGAAATATGCCTCGCTCGATCCTTATCGGTTCGCTGTTCCCTTGGATATTTCAACATCCTGGATAGCGAAGGACCGTCCTCCACTGCCTCATACATGAAATCAGGAAGGTGCGAAGAGATGCATCGACTTTATACAACTCCAGCACCCTCATGAGCCATGTATGTGGCACCAAGTCATAGGCCTTCTTATAGTCTATCCAACATGTCGACAGATCCTTTCGGGAACGACGAACTTGTTGGCTTATGGTCATATCAATGAGGAGCAGCTCCTTAGTACCTTATATACTTATTATTATTACCTCCTTTATATATATTTTTTTCACTTAATAATGTATTTCTATTCAAATGAAGCACGGTCGAATTTCGACCAATGGGCGATGACTAGTAATATAAATACTTAAATTTTTTATTATATATTTTTAATTATTTTGAGTTAAACAATCTCGTGTTACCCAACATCGGTACATAAATATTAGCTAGCTTTTTCCCGCGACTTCGTCTGCGTAAATCTTACGTTACGCGGACGCAGGTGAAGTCGCGGAATTAATAGGGTTAATGGGTAACGAATAAGGTTTAGTCGTGAAAGCGTGACAGACAGACAGAGTTAGTTTCGCATTTATAATATTACGTATAGATAAAGAAGATAATTTATTGCTGTAAGATAGTTTTATTGCTTATAATTAAATATTTGTATTATTTGTCTACTCCATAGCACGCTATGTGCAAAAATTTCATAGACCGACTAAATTTATGCTACTTTCACGTACTTTTTTCTAAGATGTTTCCGTCTCTACCTTGCTATTGTAGTTTGACAGATGTGCAACAGTGACAGGAATAGTGCTTACAGCAAGGCTATGCTAAATTAGTAACGGTTTTTTATTTCGAGACATTTTCTGTCATTAGTTCAACTTTTGGCCGCTGGTTTTCCTATTCTCTATAAACGGTTCAGATATAAGTTTGTGGCGGCCGGCCACTTTAGGTTGACCCGTCATAAACCACGCCCATCCTACTATCATTCACTTTGAAGGTGGGCCCTTAATGAATTACGAATTAAGGAAACCAACATGTCCTAGGACCAAAACTTCGATGACATGTGACATCTACCAACCTGCACTGGGCCTGGGTGGTAGATTGTGGCTCACTCCCTCCTCACAGCAGAGGGAATATTATAGACTGATTCTACTAATATTGTAAATAGACAAAATACGTCACATTAAAATAAGAGCAATGACAAAAGTCACTAATCCCTTGAGCTATGCACAACAACTAAAATGGAAATGGGCAGGTCACGTAGCGAGGCTTACAGACCAGGGGTGGATCGTAAGGGCAACTCTATGGAGATGCCCACAAGGAAAGAGAACCAGAAGAAGAACACTAACACGACGGAAGGACGAAATAAAAAGAATCACTCAAACTGGAGCCAAATAGCACACAAAAGAGACAAATGGGCATCTTTGTAGGAGGCCTTTACCTAACCTGGGGTCCTTGCATTAGAAAAAAAACCGGCCAAGTGCGAGTCGGACTCGCGCACCAAGGGTTCCGTACAAACCTGTAGGTATTTTCGGTTTAAAAATATATATATTTTTTAATTTTTATATTTCAGTTGATTGAATGTAAGGTAAATTGCGGTTTACGATTTATGACGTTTTAAAAAAAAAACTACTCACTCGATCTCGTTCAAACCAATTTTCGTTGATAGTTTTTATGGTAATGTACATCATATATTTTTTTTTAGTTTTGTCATTCTCTTATTTTAGAAGTTACGGGGGGGGGGACACACATTTTACCACTTTGGAAGTGTCTCTCGCGCAAACTATTCAGTTTAGAAAAAAATGATATTAGAAACCTCAATATCATTTTTGAAGACCTATTCAGAGATACCCCACACGTATGGGTTTGATGAAAAAAAATTTTTTGAGTTTCAGTTCTTAGTATGGGGAACCCCAAAATTTATTGTTTTTTTTTCTATTTTAGTGTGAAAATCTTAATGCGGTTAACAGAATACATCTACTTACCAAGTTTCAACAACATAGCTCTTATAGTTTCGGAGAAAAGTGGCTGTGACATACACGGACAGACAGACAGACAGACAGACAGACAGACATGACGAATCTATAAGGGTTCCGTTTTTTGCCATTTGGCAACGGAACCCTAAAAAGGATACTAACAATCGAAATTATTTTTAAATTAAGTCAAGAAACTAACCTCACTAATAATAAAACTAATAGAATTAAGAAACTGTGTATTGAAGGTATAAAGGCTTTTTAGGGTTCCGTTGCCAAATGGCAAAAAACTGAACCCTTATAGATTCGTCATGTCTGTCTGTCTATATGTCTGTCTGTCTGTCTGTCTGTCCGTCCGTATGTCACAGCCACTTTTCTCCGAAACTATAAGAGCTATGCTGTTGAAACTTGGTAAGTAGATGTATTCTGTAAACCGCATTAAGATTTTCACACTAAAATAGAAAAAGAGAAATAAATTTTGGGGTTCCCCATACTTAAAACTGAAACTCAATTTTTTTTTTACATCAAACCCATACGTGTGTGGTATCTATGAATAGGTCTTCAAAAATGGTATTGAGGTTTCTATTATCATTTTTTTCTAAACTGAATAGTTTGCGCGAGAGACACTTCCAAAGTGATAAAATGTGTGTCCCCCGTAACTTTTAAAATACGAGAATGATAAATCTAAAAAAAAATATGATGTACATTACCATGTAAACTTCCACCGAAAATTAGTTTGAACGAGATCTAGTATGTAGTTTTTTTTTAATACGTCATAAATCGTAAGCCGCAATTTACCTTTCATTCCATCAACTCAAACATAAAATTTAAAAAAAAAAACATTTAATTTCATAAACATAAACCTTATGCATAAAACGAGAATACCTACAGGTTTGTACGGAACCCTCGGTGCGCGAGTCCGACTCGCACTTGGCGGGTTTTATTTTTTATTTTATTTATACTAATTGCTAATTAACGTAAAATAATGTCTGCGAATGCAACCTTACCATATAAAGGAGACACAATAAAAAGAGCATATTTTAAAGCTTCCTATTTAAGTGTTCTCAGAAATTATGTTTCTCACTATCACTAGTTTAGATAGCAATATGTCGGTAGTTATGTTAGTAAGAAGAGATGGTTGGTATGCCTGAGGTAATTAATTACTTTCGCCCGCATCGAAGTTAATGAAGGTTTAATTAAATATTGCATGACAGTGAGCACGATGATTAAATGATGACGTTTAATTAACCGTGGGTCTGATCTACGTTGGTACTTAGCTTGTAATGTGTTGGGGGATGCTGGGTTACAGTTTAGTGGTAGATAGTGGTTCTGGACTGAAATTTGTTACTGTTTTGGGTAGGCAAGTTTTTAATCTACACTAAATATAAAGATGTAGAGTTTGTGAGTTTGTTTTTAATGTCAAAGTCAAAGCATTTATTCCAAATAGGGACATAAAAAGCATTTTTAATGTCAATATTTACATTAAAAAGAATTAATTCTAGTCGCCCCTTCCAAAAGGTAGATTCTTATGGAGAAGAAGGGGCAAGAAAGTCCACAGTTACTCTTTTAAAATGTTTAATAGGAAGTAATCTCATGGAATTATAAGTCGGATTTGATAAGATCGAATTGGTTTTGGTAGCCCAATTCTTGTGGGATTCTTGTGTAACATCATACGACTCTTAGGAGCTGAGATAATAAAAAAAAGCGTAAAGGAAACATTAGCGCGGGCGGGTAATGTGATATGACGCGACGGGTCCTGGGCCCAAATTTAAGTCGCGGTGAGTAAGTGTATTATAATTGTCAAAACAATGTCGTATCATAGTCACTCACAATGGGCCTCATACAAAGGCAGTAAGTCACCCAAAAGGTAATAGAGAGAGGAGTTTCCTTACGCGATCGAATCAGAATTGAAGAGATCCCTAGGAGAACCAAAGTAACTGACATAGCCCGAAGAATTGCGAAACTTAAGTGGCAGAGGGCAGACCACATTGGTCGCAGAAAAGATGGCCGATGGGGCCGGTAGGTTATGGAGGGGCGACTGCGTACTCGAAGACGTAGTGTTGGAAAGCCTCCCAAAAGATGGACCGATAACCTGGTGCAGGCCATAGGAACTCGCTGCATGCGAAGAGCACAGAAGCGGTCCAAGTTGCGGTACTTGGGGGAGGCCTATGTCCAGCAGTGGACGTCTTTCGGATGAAATGATGATGATGATTATGAATGGTCGTATTTTGTTTTTACTAAACTGGTAGATTATTATTCCAACTTATGAAGTGACAGCTTTTTTCCGAAAGCTATTGTGAACAATAGTGTTTGCTTCGACTTAAATAGATATACGATAAAATAAAAGCTATGTCGACAGTTATTAAACTTCTTGACTTCTTTTATTTCGGTTTTGACGTTTTCTATCTTTACTGTAACAAATTTCAAAGCAACAGTTACGTACATCTTCGTAAACGTTTAACTTTCCCTAAAAGAAATCAAAAGATGTCACTCAAGCCATATCAGAGGTCGTGACGTCACAAACGTTCGCGAAACGTAAATAAAATATGAACCTAACTACCTGACAATCTGAGACGTCCATCTTACTCAACACGCCATTTCATATTAACACAGTGATCGATACCGAGTTGACAATGTTCAAGAGAATCCGATAATGTGGTCGTGATCTTTTAGTTTCGGCTGATTTCTTCCTATCGGTAGTTGTTATTTTTTTTTCAGGATAGGGGTCATTGTTAAGCATGGGGATCGACTGTGTGAGGAAGCCATATTATTTGAATACTTGAATTAAAATAAATGTGATAGACAACCATTAGGCTTTCCAGCACGCAATAAACCCGAAGGTTGTCGGTGTGTGGCTAAAATCTAATTATAAAATAGGCTAGGTGTTTTGTAAATAAATAATTCTTAACAATAGAAATATATTTTGTTTTTGAAACTATCATTTTCAGTGGAACTACTTCAAAAGAACGAAAATCTCATATTTCAAAAATGAATGCATGAGTGTGCATTTCCATTTTAATTCTTATTGACACAATGCTATGTTTGAAAATTGCGAAAAATGCATATATAATGTTTCCCGCCCACGATTGAAAAACTCTCGACAGATTTGTTACCTACAACAATTTGTATCACTTATTGATCGCTATTGCAGCTAAAAAAATATAGAAGCAAAATAGCGAGTCATATTAAAGAAAACTCAGATTATTTATTTCAGCGCCGACATACCACGTTCATCTTTATTCCTCTCAAAATAAGTACGTAAGTTGAAGAACTTAATAAAACACCGCTTAGCATTTATTTACAGAACTAAAGCTAAGTAAAGCGGGACATGGATGTGTGTGATTTCCTCCGACTCTGTCCGGAATAGTAATATCTACGGTCTTCAGCCGCTCTTTCATGTCGTGAATAATATTTTGGGTAAATATGAGTTGCTCATAAAATCAATATCTAGTGAAGATTTTTTTTAGGTGTTTGCCCATTTCGTGCACAATCTCAATAGCTATTTGGAGCTTTTAATAGCCGTCGTGGCGATTGATTAAAAAATAAAATAAACACCTATTAACTTAGGGCTGATTTTTCAATCGTTAGATAACTGAGAGGCAATTCTTGTCATTTTAAGAACGTTCACAGACTGATCTCAGTCAATCTGTCATAAATCCCTCGAGTTTCCATAGATTTTTGAAATTTGTTTGTTGCCGATATGAGACTGCGACTACGTTTTGGACGTTAATAATTCCGAGAATTGGCCCTTCTGATATCTTAAGAATAAATACCTATGGCGGGTTGACTGTTCTTGTACAGAAATATGCCAAACCGCCATTTTTATTCTTAAGTAAAAAGTTATCGGACGATTGAAAAATTTACCCATAATCATCTTACTGAAAAAATAATTTTATAAAAGAACGCGACTGTTAATTATTTTTGTATTCCTACGGAAACACCACAAAAATTTGACTGTAAAGTCCTAGTTTTGATAAGTATAATATTTATTACCTACAGAACAGCGACCAGATATATTAGGACTTGAAAAACGATTCACTATACTATTACTACGAACATGTATACTTATAACTAAGGGAAAATAATCATAGGGCATCACAAAATTCGTCCGCATCGCTGTCAACAAGAAAACTGCCCAAAATGCTGGCGGCATTGACACCCAAAAATAGGCCAGCCCTCTGGTTACATGAAAATTCAACCAACCTCTGTTAAGTGTGGTCAATCTACGTCCAAACCTACTGTTAGTTTTGATCGAATACTCAATTATTACCTACAATACCAGTAAAACAGCGAGCAAATATTAATTTAAAATCTATTCCATTTCATAACGTTATTGGCTTTACATACCTATTCAATTACAGATTCGCATCTAATATAAATACATACATTACAAACACACACACACAGACGAATTGCGTCAATAACGTTAAGAATATATGTTATTTATGTGTTTCACCCACATTATCTAATTAAATGTGTGAACTTTGAGATTATTCAAGAAGATTTACATAAACTAAGGTAGTTAGCAGCCCAGCGCTAACAGTACCCACCAGAATCTAGGTACGTATAAATGGAGATAGGCGCTATTTACGAAAATAAGAAGCAATATTGAATTTTCGCAATTTATTTCAAGAGCACCTTGAAAGAAAATTGCGAAAATTCGAAATGCACTTTTCGAATTTTCGTTATTTATTTCAAGGTCGTCGTATTAAAAAAAAAGTTTTAAATACTCGCCTATTACTTAACGGTTGTTTTTTTTAAATAATAACAATCGCCCGACATTCAATTTTGACGACACTAATGAGCAATATAAAAGAGCCACAGAAAAGTGGCTTAAGAAATCTTAATATTTCAAAACTACACGTTAGTTTCAAGAAGTTAAAAGCTTGAAAACAGCATTATATTTCACATTAAAACGTTATTACATAGTGGTCTGGTCGAAATCAAGGATAGAAAAAGTAAAACAAATTGCCATGTTTCATAATTTTGGAAAACATTTAAATACCTACTTACTTTTATTTTCACGTTGATTTAATTATTGTTTTTATCTTGGCATAACGATTTTTTTACTCAAAGTGCTTACGGCAGATGTTGTAGACAAAGGACTATGGAGGACTATGGATTTAAGAGATCCCAGAAGCAAACGGTCAAAGGATGGGTGTGAGACATTCCACTGTACAACAAGTACTTCGGAGGTTTAGGAAGACTGACTTAACCTAAGAAGACCAAGCAATGGCAAGGCAAGATGCAAAATGGCCTGAGAAGACCGACTCATTCTGTATCAACGATGATAAGAATCGACATCAGATGTTGCGATCCAACAACAATTTTTTGCAGACAAGGTCAGTCAAAAGCGGTCTTGCAGAGGGCAATTTGAAGACTTACCAGCTCAAAACTCGAACGGCATGATAAAGTTGCAAGATTGTGAGCACAAACAATGAGATGAAGATAAACGGAGCAGAGTTATGTGCTCTGATGAATCGAAATTCGTGTTGTATAATCATGACGGGAGACATCTAGTATACACACGTGTGGGGCCGGTATTTCATCAAATGGTCGCACGGCGCTAGTGACGATAGAAAATGGCAATCAGACCGGGATACGTAAACGGGATTCTCAACGAACACGTCCGTATTTGGTCCAGATTGGCGATAATGTATTGTTTATGACTGATAATGCTCGGCCCCACACAGCTCATGTGCCTTCAAGACATTGAAATCCATCAAATAGAGTGACCAGCAAGAAGCCTTGACCTAAACCCTATAGAACATGCCTGGGACGACCTTGGCAGACGTAATAAAAGCCGTAATCCCCCTCCAGTCGCACTAAATGTCCTGAAAATGCACTTGAATGGGAAGATATTCCTCAACATTCATTCGCTGAAGAATCTGGTATTCAACAAGTCAAATTGTGTAGAAGACTATTGAGAGCACGCGGAGGCGATACGAAATATTGCTTATTTAATGATAAAAAATATAGTTCCAAATTCATAAACCCACTTTAAGAGATAATTGTTTTTTTATCCAAATCACCCGCTATTTTGTTTTTTCCTTCTTTAACACAATCATTTTTTTTTTATCTGATGTTTTTAATTCCTTATTTATTATATACAGAATAATATTGTTTTTCGCGTCAAAAATCTATCTTGCCTGAGGAAACATTTCATGATAAACTTATCATGAAATTAATATTTTCGCAGGCGAGATAGCTTCTTAAAATTAGACTGTAGAGCAATGCTGCCGTCCACTAACTAAAAGGCCGTTAAGCCACAGTTGGTCGTTTTTCACTTTGTAATGTAGTCTTATACAACTTTCGATGCTCTATCTTTTGGTGTAAGAATCATTTTTCTATGATTTATAGTTTTAGAGATACAGAACATTGCTGAGCAGTTAAACCACATAAATTTCGTTACTCCCTTAATTAAAAAGCGGCTAAGCCACAATACTTCCCTAGAATGACGTTAACATACTTTAACGGCAAATTGATGTATCATTTTTTTCTAAATTTACTTAACTAAAAGTACGTTATCTAGTTATGCTTGACTAAATAGCAGCTAAGCGTCTTTAACTACCTTCATGTATTGTGTCACAAATAACCATCTGAACATCTTGCCTTAGCTATAAAGCAGTTATCAAGAAAAACTACACTAGAAAGCAGTTATACGTCAATAGCGGCTTTTAAGTTATGTATTGAAATTAGTATTAGCTAAATATCAATCGCTAGAGAGCAGCTAAATTACAATACTAGACTAAAAAGCAGTTAGACGCTCGTGATTTGCGTTTGCGTTTGACCAGCTCAGGCTATAATTCCTTCCTTTTCACTTCGGGTGCTCGTTGCGGACGGACGTGCGGCGCGTCTCTTGATTTTTGGCGCCACAATTACGAAAATGGCGCAAAATATGCAAAGGTAAGCTGACATTATTATTTCATTTATTGTAATAAATAGCTATTTGTAATATTATGATAAATACGAAAGTATGTTTGGATGTTTGTAAATCTTTTAAGCAAAAACGAAGGAATGGTTTTTAATTTATCTAACTTTATAAATGCCTGTTTTTGTTACCATATATTTTTCTGTATTCCGCAATACCTGCATAAGTAAAACGCGTGCTGCTAGTTTTCATTATGTACCTACCTATTGCAAGAGGGTTTTAAAGTACCTACTGTTTATAAGTTCATCGTTATTGTTGTTGTAGGTATCTGTTTCGATTGCTGATTGTTTTATACCTACTAGTGCGAAAGAGATGTGTCGTATAATTGGTTCATTAGTTAACTGATTATATTTCATTGTATTTTAGACGTTCCTGTGTATCATCAAGGATCCAAACTATGATGAATAGTGTGTTGGTGGACCAGGAATTTTCAACTGCACAACGCCTTGACACTAACAGCATGCCATCTATACGCATTTCCACTTGCTCTAATATTAGCCAAAAAGAATCAAAGTACCCCCGCATGAACAATAACGATTTAGTTAATCTTCTCTACCAAGAATGTTACTCGATGACATCACAAGTGTTTCAAAAATTCAATGAAACACAAATCACATATAATTATAGCCAACCAGAAGAAACTCTGAAGCTTACAATAGAAACATTAACTCAACAGCGTGAAACACATTCCATATACTGCCACGAATCGATGCCCCCTCCTTCCCCGATGCCATCTTCTTCTCACTGCATTATATCAGAAATATTAGATTATGACAGTGATGACTCTGTTAAGGATAAGGACTACCAACCATGTGAAGAAGTTTTTAGTGATGATACTGAATATGGTTATGACATGCAAAGACAAAATACTGTTTCAAACCCTAAAAGTAAACCAATATTGAAAAGGAAAACATCAATAACTAAAACGTTTCCCAAAAAATTAATAACGCGACGACATACTCAAGAATTTACAAGAACAGAAGAGATTATTGGACATCGGTTACCTAAGAAAAGACGTACATCTTTATCTATTTTTGATTGCTCTATTTCTACAGATTTAGTAAATTTAGCACCACCATCTTCCACAAAGAGAAATAAATATGATACCAGCTTGAAAGATAGATTAGTTGAGAAGGAAAAGGAACGCAGAAGCAAGTACTATGTAAAAACAGGCTGTGATATGAAGTGTACAAAATGTTGTTCAACTATATTTACTCCCGAGGAACGTTTGGATATTAATAACAAGTATTGGATGATGACATATTCTGAAAGAAGATTATTTATAAGAAGTAATTATACGGTAGCAGTTCCTAAGAGAAAATATGTTCGGGAGCCAAAGAGAAATGCAAAAAGAGCTTTTACTTTACAAAAGAGTGATGGAGTTTTAATGAAGGTATGTAAAGTATTTTTCTTAACTACTTTAGGTTACTGCAAAAAAAATGACAAAATATTGCATAATTCTCTTAATCCCGACAAAGATACTGATAAACGGGGCATGCACGTAAAGACTCCAGCTCTTAATAGAGATATTATTACGGAACATATTGAATCTTTCAATCCAGCTGCACCGCACTATCGTCGTGAACACGCTCCTCATCGTCGTTATTTGCCCAGTGAAATTAATATTACGTTTATGTATTCTGACTTTTGTTCGAAATATCCAGAATACAAAGTGGGCTATGAGCTATACCGATCACATCTAAAGAGTCTAAACATATCGTTCGCTCGACTAGGAAATGAGGAATGCGAAATATGCGAATCTTACAGATTGCATAGTCTTGATACAAACCATAATGTTCGCACGCAAGCTATACCTGATTGTAATGAATGTTCGACATGGGCAAAACACCATGACAAGTATAAAAAGGCAAGAGAGTTATATGATTTACACAAAACTTTGGAACAGAATACTCAACAGATATATTTTAGTAGCGACTTAGAGAAAGTAATTATGTTACCACGACTAGATACGTTTAAATCCGTAATTTTTTGTCCTAGACTTACAGTATATAACCAGACATTCGCACCAGTAGGAAAAATCACAAGGGATGTGAAACCTTTAGCCGCCATATGGCATGATGGTATAGCAGGCCGTAAACAGGGTGATATCATGAGTGCTTATTACAGCTTTTTACTTAAATTTCGAGATATACAATCAATCAATTTGTGGCTTGATAATTGTACATCTCAAAATAAAAACTGGTTATTGTTTTCTATGCTAATCGACCTCATCAACAGTGACTTAATAGCCACAAAAACTATCACTCTATTTTATTTCGAACTGGGTCACACATTTATGAGCTGTGATCAATTTCACCATCAAGTCGAATTATCGATGAAGCGGAAAAAGACCATATATGATTTCACAGACTTTGAAAATGCAGTGGCCTCAGCAAATAATGGTAAAGTTCTGGTTAAATCCATGCAGCCTCAAGATTTTGTAAACTACGTAGGTAACGTATCAGATCGACGCATACATAATTCAAGTCCCAGAGCGTATCTTAAAAATATGACTCAAGTGTGTTTTAAACGAGGAAGTTTTGATCTCCATTATAAGGAAGCTTTTGATGAGGAATATGTGTCCCTTAAATTTTTAAACGATAAATACTTGAAGAACCCGCATTTTGTTTTAACATTTCGTACGCAACCGAAAGGAATAGATGAGGAGAGAAAGATTAATCTTTTAACAAAGTTATCGCCAATTATACCTAAACATAAGATGTTATTTTGGCAAAATTTACCGATCATTGAAGGAAATATTATATCTGAATTGAACCAGAAGAAAAACAAAAGGAACGTAACTTTATAAACTAGGATATTATGTAGTAGACATAAAGACTGAAAAAGTGCCTTTAGAATAATTTTGTTCTTTATATTTTATTAAATATTTTTGTTTACTTGATTACTTAATTTTGATAATACTACACGAGTGTTACTAGGTATAATTGCTTATGTACCTAATCTGATTTACTCATTTTGTTTTAGTTTTTAATTAATATTTAAGCATAAAAAATGGCCGAATTTATATTTTTTATATTAAGTCTAATAGTTTAATTGATTATGACGTTATGTGTTACGCACAATTATATTATTTCAACTTTGCAATTATTGATCTCTGATTGTGATATGTTTATTTCATAAGTGCATAAGAATTTGAAACCAAGTGTCATGTGCCATAAAGCTTTCAAAAACGATACTTACATGTTTTGGGTATTTTTATAAAATAATTATAATATAATTTTTCCTATGGTTTCGCGAATACTGATTATTATTAAAGATGTAATTGTGATCTCATTACCGAATAAGATTTGTAAAAGCTTGATTAAACTTGTTTTTTATTTTATTTTATATTGTTTAATTAAATAATAAGCTATTTGTTAAGTTCCTACACAATTTAATTAAACGTACTGATTGTCTATTATTTTTTATTAATAAATAAAGTTCTGATTTTCATAAAATAGTTTTTAACTTTTCAACTTTTTACCCGCAAGTGCTTATTTAAAAGGCAGTTAATTGCGAGCGAGATGTCTTTAACTGCCTTCTAGTTGAGCAATAGGAGAACCAGTATAAAAATATGTTTTACAATACCGAGCTTAAAAGCGTTTAAAATCCCATAACTGCTTTCTGAGTAAGCGAAGTTAGTCTTCCAAGTGTTAGTTACTAGGCTATAAGTCTGTTAAAATACTTTAACTGCCTTATAACTAAGTATATTTTGATAACTTTTACTATAAGTACAAGACATAGCGGCTACAAGAAATTGCTTTACTATAAAGCAGTTAAGGTATGGTTAGCGGCCTTATAGTGCAGTATATTATGTAAAAATGAAAAAAATTGCTTAGCTAAAAGTTAGAAAATGAATTTAAATAAAATGTGATTAATATAAATTAATGAACTAAATCACATATAGTGCAAAAAGACTGTGCCTACGTATATAACTTGCAACCTTGTTCCTAGGTAGCATACTTTTCAAGAGACATCAATTCCCACTTATTTTTGCGTTTTCTCGAAAACTACTTTTTGCACTTAGCTGCATTTTAGTTAGTGGACGGCAGAATGTAAAAAGCCACTAACCAGTGGCCTTTTCATATTGCTCGTCAGTGTAATTTTAAATTCGCTTGAGTGATCGGCAACCAGACATTTTTCCACTACCCTGCATGATGTAAGGTTCTCTTTAGCAGGCAACCTTAACAGTACTTATCTACTTACGTCCTAATAAGATCGTTATGGAAACTACGGTGTTTGACCAGACATCCTGTATAGTACGTAACAGATTTTTTATGGATCTAAATAACTTTAATTGCTTGGTAATACCTAATATTTTGTGTTTTTGGTGTTATAAAAGTTTGAAACTATCACTTTGCAATCGCTCATACACCAAACACCTAAATTCTCACAAAGTTACCGACTAATCTTAAAACAATTTAAAAACATACTAAGCCCATAAGCTGAGGCTTATCATCGTAATAACAAAATGAAATGTTTTGATATGAACTGTCAGAGGATTCTGCAAATGGTATATTTAATTAAACATGGGAAATAGAGATTTTCCAGTAATCACGGTCCCCAGTTTATCCTCGCAATGTAATTAAGATACAACATTCGAAAAACATTCTGTATCAGTTCACTTCAGTTAACAGAAAGAACCGAGAAACTAATAAAGACGCTTTAACGTCCTTCTTCAAACACCAAAAGGTTCTACTGGGAGGACTTAAAACAATCTTTTCCAACCACTGAGACAAATATTTATTACGGAAAGTCAACAGTTAATTTCTTTTCTCTTTTATAAAAGAAAACGCAAGAATTATGAAAAATGCTTCAGGATCTAGTACAATTTTATATAAACTACCTACTTCTCCTTCTTGTTTGAACAAAAATGATGGAAGAATTAAGTGGATAAACATAAATATTTTACTATGAGCTGCTGTAATCTTATCTTTGAGCTCATTCATTAAAGGTTTTCATTAGGAAAAAAATGTTTATGGAATATTAAGCTCTGCTACAAGGGTCTAGGTTATAAAATCGAATAGAAGTATAATCTTTAGTTTAAAAATGAATTTACGTTATTAGAAGTGTAGGCACGAGAATATTTTTTACTTTACCTGATTAATTTCGAGCTGATTTCTGATACCCACCTACATACTGCTACTCGAATGCACCAACTTGGAAATAATAAACATAAATTCTTTTTGGAATAGTAGTTCGATTGGAAATAGTCAACTTCCTACCTACAAATGTGTGTGAATTACGCGGTTTCAACAAATTAAGTAGCTTCCCTTTTGACGCTTTAAAAATCTAGATCTCTATTAGTCGACTGGTCACCTAATTCTGTAAAAGTGTAGTTTTTTTAATAATCTGTCTATGGAAAGAAGACGTCGTCGCTACGAACCTCGTAGAAGATAGCGGGACGAAAGGACGGATCTATTGAAAAGAAACGACCAGCGGTCCACTATAGACCTGGATTGAATGAGCTGGAAGTCACGGGGCGAGACCTTTGACCAGCAGTGAGATTATGCAAGCTAACAGTATTTTTTTTTTCGGTTTAAAGACATTTATTTCTCAAAGAACATTACAGTTCACTTAGAGAGAAACTTAATTAAATTATATTATATATATATTTTTGGAATTAATACCAATATAGTATTTTTGCAAAACCTCAAGATATAAATTCTGTTGATTAGTCATACCTTACTACTGAATACCTAAACGCGCATTGCGCGTAAATCACCATCAGATAGTTCGCTGTTATCAAATCTCAACGTTATCTCAACAAAAAACTACGTTCTTACGCAGTGCCTCACTTACACACGTCACTTGTGAAATCTGATAGCACACACTGATTTAGGACCAAATTGTAATGTTTTGATTCAAAACAACGCGTTAATTAAACTATGTTTCTCCGTAGAGACAGTTCATGCGAAACTTCTATGAGCAACGATTACGCGTCATACTAATAAATTCGCTCTTAGATCATAATACAATGTCATCCTCTATTGTAAAACAAATCACTGCTCTGTAGATAATTAAATTGAAGAGCACATTTCGCTTGTAATGCGACGCCACGCAACGTAACGTCAAAATCGAGAGCATTTTCTATTAGTTGGTCGCAGAACAAATATCACACCGTGACGAAAATTCGAAAAAAATTGTCGTAGCTTTTAGCCCGCGCTTCACGCCGCCGTCAATTAGCATGTCGTTTGAAGACACGCTGCTCCATCGTTTAACAAGTTTCATGTGGACGTAAGACAGAAAAACTTGGGAGTCCGAATTATGCCGTGCTGCCAAAGTTTTAAAGTCCGTTATTGTGAGTAGCAGTTGTGAAATGTGGCATTTTGTAAACTGTGACAGCGGGTCGGTAGCATGAAGTCGTGTGCGCGACAGATGAGTAATGACAACAACGCAGCGGCGTGTGTCGTCTCCGAACGTTCCCAGATGTGCGTCTGGATGCACGGATTGCACGAGTTATGCAAGCCGGAGAAATACTCCTTGTAGGTAATACGAACAAGAATACCGAGCCGGATTGTCGACCTCGCCGGTAAAATTACAAACATTCGAACGTCTACTACATAAATACAAACGACATCGTGGAATATCAAACGCTAGTATAATTTTAGGTCGTTCTCAACAATTATTATAAGATTTATAAGAACTATTTAAATCACATAAGATACTATTTAAATGTTCAGCGTGCGACGTACGAATGTTGTGTTGGCAAGAAGTAAGTAGGCAATTTTCATAAAATTCTAACTAAACAATAATTCTTTACTCAAACATGTTTCCGCAGACAAAAAACTGTAATAAAGCAAAATAGATATGACAATATGAATTATGAATAACTTGTACGAACCACATGTGTTGTCAGGTCAATCAACGTTCGATGAAAAAAAGTCAAGAAATATGATAGAGGCCATCACGCGACACGTGTGTAGAACATGAAATCGAAATCATAATGTTATTTGAACGTCGCGGAAGAAGATAAAACTCTACTAAATCTCCGGAGTATTTACAATAAAAATAGTTATCTATCACCACGGACGCATCTCACACTTGTACTCTAAACAAGATTTCTTTATTTACGCTCCAATCGTTCAACGCGACACTATAACAAAAACTTTATTACTATGAGCGGCGCTTAAGAAGCTGCGCCTGCGCACCGAAGTAGCTTTCATGTCATAAAAAAGAAAACAAACATATAGCTTTACTATATTCTGATTAAAATTATTAAAACAAAACGAATACTACCAGAGTTGACGCATATTACCGCAAACAAACCTTAGCCCTGCCATCCATCACTCGCTAAAAGCTAGTCGCTAGTCAATGATATATTATTTTTTTCTTTTCTGATTTATGTTCTGTAAAGAAGTGTTCGCACACGCACACCCATGTCTATTTGCGGCCAGGCCGAAATAACTGGCAAAACGAAACGTGTATCCGGTCCCTAGCCGACTCCCAAACTGCTGTTTGCTCACATACGACCACCGTGCGCTTTGTAAGAGGGATTATACCACGATTTGCGGTAATGCGGTTGGCTCTTCACCGGGAGCACTCTTTCCTCTTTGACCACTTGCTAAATCTTTTCCCTGTCCGATCACTCGGGATCGGAATACTACGGAATAAAGTTCTCTAGCTAATGTCGACCGATGCGCTTTGAAGCTTTGATGAGCACCTGCGGCTTTCAATAACCCGCATTGATTTAGAATTGCTGCCGTTACTATTTTAAGTTTGTAAATAATGGACGTATGCACGCTCGCTCGGATGGTTACTTTGGATAATTTATATAGCCATGCCTCAAACGCAAGTAGTTATGCTGACAGAAACTTTATTAAACTAAATTACATTTTAAGATTTAAAAACTTTATATAAAAAATTACTATGGGTACAGATTTTTCTGCTAATCATTTTACAATACTATTTTCGAAGCTTCTCAAAGACTGAGTATCATTTTAATCTTTAAACGGCAAAGCACCTGTTGTTTTTAGGCCAAATAGACGTGGATATCTATCTTCCTCCTCGGTTTCGTTTTGCACTAGTAAATCCGTCTTGAGAACTTAATATCGTTGGAGTGGAGACACTTGTTCACCGCTCACTCCTGTTGCAACAAGACGGTTTCCCGATAAATACAGAGCTCGGATGAATCAGTACTTATTAGTGGAGCCAATTCCAAGCTAAGTAACGTTCGTTGGGAACTAAGTTAGCACCTGATTGGTACCTAAGTTCGCGAGTCGGCTACGTCGTCGCAAACCTCCCTCAAAGTGGAAATTAAATAAGGACAATCCGTTCGTTCTGCATCAAAGACTTCGCTGTTGCATTATTCAACGTATGCAAAATCTCTGGATTAATAATAGATGACGACGAAGGTGAATTCCTCGCAATCGACTAAGGAATTGAGTTGTGACCCTTTCAGAGTTCCAGCCGGGTTCGCGAGCTTTTGTCTTCTCAGGAAATTGAATGATAATTTCCATCATTTAAAAGGAATTGTTCGAGTTTATGTATTCAAAAATTAACTGGTTATACCAAGCTGAAGTGATAGCCGAAAACGGAATTTTCACTGAACTATAGAAGTAGGATAAAAATATTAGGTACTCACATCTTTACCACGGACAATATTATACTCCGCTTGGAATGAAAATAGAACTGCTTTCGACATAGATAGATGGGAGGAACATATCGTTGTCATTTGCTGCATTTCGGAAATACCAACAAGTTCAAAAGCAACGACCCATTATCTCTTTAAATTTGTCTTAAAACGTACAAACATCTTGAGGTATTTATCATTGTGACAATAATATAAATCTCTAAAGTCGCCATGTAAGATGGCATTAATCTTTGAATTGCGAACACCGTTATCGAAATTAACATTTCCAATCATCAAGTGCTCATTGAATCCGTGAAGCCTGTTCATAAAAGAGTCAAAGGGAACTGTATAACAAAACGGTTCAGTAAAAGTAAAGACGCAGTGCGCACGAGCACGATTGAGGCAAACAATCGTCGTTGATAATAACCGTAACGAGTCCGGCGTCGATCCCGTTTCCATCTGTATTGTGTTGGGGGCAACGAGCACGCAACCTCAGTCATCAACTGTTTACAGCTCAAACTTCAAACAATGCTAGACTTCAGAACTTCGAGGGAACTCGTGCATTGATTACCGAAACAACCTTATGTGGATGTGTCAATATTTAAATCGTTACTCTCGTAATGTAGCCGTCAAATGCTTTAAGAGGTACATGAAAGACTTTTTTGGTTATTGGTTCGGGGTAAGCCTTAAAACTTCATAAATTCCAGGACTTCGAGCGAAGTCGTCCGTTTATTTCAAGAATAGTATTTATGGGATCGAACTTATAAGGAAAAAAACTGGTGTAACCGACATAGCATGCAGAGTAAGTAAGGTGAAGTGGCAGTAGGGCTGGCCATGTTTATCGAAGGACCGATGGTCGATGGAGAAGACGAGTCCTGGAGTGCGAGACCGCGTCTCGGCAAGCGTCGACATCAAAAAGATAGCTGGGACAGACTGGATGCGGAAGGCGGATGATTGGGTGTTGTTGCGCAACATGGGAGAGGCCTAGCAGTAGACTGCGATAGGCAAAGTTGATTTATGGAATCATGGAAACTTTTGATTACCACCAAATTACCCAAGGAGACAAGTTGCGACGTCTTGTGCAAGAAGATGGAATAGCCTAGCTTAGTAGAAAGAAGGAAGCCCCTACACCAGGTAGACGCAGAAAGAATAAAAAAAAAGTAAACTGATAGACTTATGAGCCATACAAAAGCAAGGTGTTAGTTCTGAAGTCACAGTGACATAGCAATTAGACAAGTACCCAGAGGACTTAAAGAAAAATGCAACGATATGTTGATTGCTCGTTGCCCTGCAGGCCGAAGACTTTCTAATCCTTATCGACACTACATCTCCAGTAACATTTGAACTTCGACTTATGCAAATGACAACTATAGATGCTTTAAATAACGGAATTTACTATATTATAAATATGAATATTTATGTAACAGCATGCAGTAAAGTTTCAGAATTTCTGTTTTGTTAAAATTTGTTAAGTCTGTGCAATGAAGTATCATGTTAATGATAAAACAGACGCTTCAAATAAGATAATGAATAATCTTTTGTTCGACAACTAAACACCCACTTTACCCACAGTACCTAGACGTCTTAACAGTTACCAGTGCAGGCAATAATGAGTTAGTTAAGTAATACATATAAGCTAAAATTACTTATCCTTGTCCCATTTGAAAGTCTAGTCTTTATTACAAAAACGACGAGTGCCTTTAACGATTGGTAGATTTGACGGCAAGACGGGTAGTAAAAATTGGTTGACAAAAGCGACCGAGGGAAAGTATCATCAACGGACATTAAAATGTCATTACATTTTTATGTAAGTTCCCACTAAATATTTAACGTATAATTGATGGAGGTGCGTTCCCATGTTATTTACGTTCATATTGTTTTCTCATATCAGTGTCAGTACCTAAATTAACATGGACCATTACAATTTTGTCATTCATATCTTTATGATTAAATAATCACAAAGATTTGTTTTTGTATCTACAACTATTGACACAAAAACACGGTAATAACTAATAATGTATACAGTTTAATTTTCGAGTAACTCGTGTTATGAAATTGATTAGCAGCTCGTAACATAGCAACAAGTTGTAACATTTATGGGTCTCTTCGATACAATATGCTATATGTATAGGTAATTCCGTGGGAACTGACATAGGTTTACTGTAAATTTTCATTCAAATCTCTATACCGTTACTTTTAGTTGATAATAATATATTGATGAATAGAACAGTTGACCGATTTTCCTTGCAAGACCCGGATGTAGGTGGAAAATAATTTAGATCTTACTGATAATATTAATAGAGCTCATTTTAGATGAAGTCGTTCATTGAATGAAATAATATTTATAACCTGTGCTTCCTTCATACCATTCCAAATATTATCTACGAACATGAGAGCATCAAGAGAACGCATTAGCGAATGTTATACATTATTGAGATAGTAATAAAATACAGTGGTATGTCGTTGTTGTCAACCAATTTATTTTCGTCATTATAATTTATTTATTGGATAGCTACTTAGATGTTACCGGATAAAAACACTACATTCTCGTTAGAAAATATTTCATCAGAATTTCATAAGAGGGCGGCTAGAGTGTTTGTCTAACTAGATTCTTATTGAAAATTTTACTGTCGTGCGACTCTTGCAAAATTGATACGTTTGTGCGAACAAGCCTTCGATTGCGAAGTAACGCGAATGTACTGAGTTGTACAACACTATGTACCTGTCAGTCTTATCGAAAGCAGTGATTGATTTTTTGTGAAAAATTTGGACAGCTCGATAATTGAAGACTTGATATTTGTAACGCTGCCTGAGATTAAGGAGTCTAGGGCGCTTCATTCCCTATCAAAATGCGATAACAGTTGGTGTGTCCGTGTGTCGTGATACAAATATCAAAAATTATCTTATCACATTAACTCCGGTAAGGTGCAAACATCTTAAACAAACTAACGTCAGTTCAGTTCAAATTTTAAACACTTTATAAATTCTACGCAGGACGTTAACCGGCAACCGCGTGTTTAGTTAAGAATAAAGTTGGCTCGGAACCGGAAAGAAAAACTAGGCTCATTATGACGAGTACAGTAAACGAAAATTGGCAGAAAATTATAATCACGTGGAAGACACCACGGGACAATTTAAAAGAAGTCTAAAAGTAGTTTTGCAAAACGATATTGTGGTAGCACATGAGTGCAAACCGTTCGGTTTTAACGATGTAAGCGACGCTTGCGCAGTAGTGAGCTCATTTCTGACAGTTCCCGGTATAGACCGTACGATCGATGATAGATCCGATAATATCTCGAGTGTTTTGCTTGTAATCGCTGATGCAGCGCCCTAGATATCTCCAGAGAAGAACAAAGTTGGCATAGATATTGAGGATCAAAGTGCGGCGTGGGCGCACGACCCAATACCGCGGGCGGCAAATCACTCGCGCACGCGCACCGGTCCTTTTGCGTGTGCATCGCGCAATTAATTTGTTTGTACGCGCTACAGAATTAATGTACTTCATCATACACCCAGTAAATAGGACACGCAAATTAATATAATATTACTGCTATTTAATAACTATCAGTCTTTCACAAAAAATCTTGAACCTAAATCCAAATTTTGATTGATGCTGCCCTAACTGCGTTAAAGGATTGGAATAAAACAATAAATACTATTTCTTTATGTATTTCAAATAGTTCACAAGTTATTATCAAATACAATATTACTTAAAGCCAATTGTTGTCCTGCCCTACTAAGTATGAATAGACTCTAGACCAAAGTCGACTTGACGGAAACGCGCCGGTACCGAGCCTTACGTACTTGAGATTGAGGTTATGTTGTGATAACTGTTTGGAGCAGAAGCCGGCTATGAAACTGTAACTGGAATTTGCCACTTAATTTTGCTAGTGATAAGAACTAAAATAGCTCCCAGGCCGTGGGGTGGTGAAGTCGGAGAGGCGATTGAGCCTGCGCGCGCAGCCGGCATGGCCGCCGCCGCACACCTGATTGGCAATACAACCCGATAACATAACTGAATTACAGCATTTTACACACGTTCACGACGCCTTAACTACCGCCTGGATTCATCTCACACCGATATTAACACGTGCACCACTTCTGCACACCGACAACGACAACTTCTGAACACGTTAAGTAATCAGCTGATTATCAAACTTTTACCGGTGTTTACGTATCCGACACGGTACTTCGTCACTGGAAACGATCCGCGTTTCTCATTTCACGGTCATAGGAGGCGTCTTCCGCGAGCTAAGCGAGCGGTCAGGCGTCGCCGGCCCGTGCATCGGATGCACTTCCGCTAGAGGCTCGGGCGGAGCGCCAGAGGCCGATGAGCGTACCTGGACTAGTCTGCCAGCTGAGGCCTCCGACGAACATCTTCCTGCAAGATAAACAATACCAATAAGTCACAGAAAAGAGCGCGACGGGCCGGCTTCTCGGGATTAGAGACGTACCCCGGGTCGTTGGGCACCTCCGCGGGGCTTCTGGCAACATCCTGACTCTGGGTATCCATGGGCTCGGACGCCTACGGCGCGGGGCTGGCCGGGCGGCGCACTACGACTACGAGCGAGCGACGGCACGGCGGGGACGGCTCCCGGAGTCGCTCGGCTGCACTACCGACTACCGGCACGAGACTGGCGCGCCGCGGCGCACCCCTCCACGCAGCAGCCGCCCCCGCCCGCCCGCGCCCCGCATCGCCCGCGCCGCCGCCGCATCGATTCATTCACTCCGTACACAATTATTCATACGGTGAGCACGACGGACGCGAGCAGCGCGCCGACAGCACCACGTGAGCGCGCAGCACGTGCTCGTGCCCCCCCCCTGAACCCGCGCGCGCCCGCCGCCGCCCCGCCCGCGCCCAGAGCACGCCCACCGCGCGCCTACACGCACCACCACCCCCATACACCCAACTTCCAAACTTTATTGAAACTAATATTAATAATTAAGTTACAGAAAACTTTTCAAAACATTCAATTCGTTATTTGGTATCAGACATCGTTACATAAAAATATACCAAATCTTCCAACGTGTTTCTTACACCCTTCATTTATGCTACTAGGTACATAAATGTTGCATCATAATAATTTCGTGCGATAGCATCAGACGCACTAAGCACCGATCGTGTCGTAGCGGCGCGAAGCCTCTAGAGCTGACGTCACGCCCGCTCGTAGCACCGCGCTACGAAGTGAATACTGCTACGACCGCTTAATATACGGACATGTAATAAACGAAAACTTATTTTCGCATTTGTCGAGTTGCATCAAATTATTAGCATGCAGAAATAATTGGCGGAAATAAATTCTGTATACATCATGTGATTCACATGTGTTTTTAAAATATAATTATTTTGGGAAACACACTGTTAATTTTTAAAGCATTTTTTTTTTGGTATCCCTCACAATCTGTAAAAGTTGACGCCAAAAGTTCGCCGACTATGGATATAGACTATAACATAATGGATTAAAAACTCGTAACTTGGTCCATTTACTTTATCAAAACACACAAAAATGAAGCCCTTACTTTACTCAGCCGCAGTATGATATACAATAAAATGAACATTTAAATGTTCGAGAAACTTTTGGAAGTCATATTGTAATAATATTATCCATACAAAGTAAGTGCCCTGACAGTTTTTGTTTTTCGTTTTACGTCGCGTGTTGAGACATCCTTAAAGTGGGAATTGAAAAAAACACATTTGTTGGTTCTGCACAACATTGCCTAAGCAGAACAGATTTCGATACGTATTTTTTTCTAGGGAATGGTGGAATGTGCTGGTAAAAACTATATACTTGCATTTTTTTAAATCATAAAGACCAAATTACGAAAACAATTTTGAGGTGAGCTGCAGTCATCTTTGAGATACCTATACTAAGAGCTTTTAGACTTCTAGGCTATTTCCAAACTAGACACAAAGTCTGGCTACATAATTTAACCATTCCAGTTAGTGGTTGCGGCTGTGCTGAATATATCATTCGCTTCAGATCAATACTGGGTCCAAAATGCCATGCCGTACTGACCCGGTCTAACAATAGAGCAACCCAAATCATCACGTATTTTGTTATACAGTCTGGATCACAGATCTGGATGTACTCAGTCCAATCCAATGCAGAAGAAAGGCTTTTCTTTCTTGGGTCGGCTCGAGCTAGACTAAAATAGCTCATGTCGTGAAGGACGAGCCAGTCAGGTGACGACGCTGCCTGGTTATGGCGACGTAGGTAGTTAGTGGTGCCGATTCTGTTGTCACAAAATTCTCTAAACTAAACTAAAAATCACTAAAATTTGGTTTAATCCTGTCAAACGACGATTTCCTATTCTGAAATAGAACTAAAGTGACACAACTTAACTACATTTTAGTTTGACAGCACTAAGATTGCACTGAGTTATTAGTTTAGTGAAAATGTCAATTTTGCTATTCTGAGTTTGCCGGTTTTCACCAAAAATTTTGACTATAATAATTTATTTTAACTAAATCTGACTATTTTTAATCGCGATTAAAAAGATGTGGAATAAAACTAGTGGTCATGAACTAAAATTCTCAACAACGCCTCGCCTTCACGTGCAAAAACAGTTCTGTATTTTTTATTTTCTTTTTGCTTATATCTTGAAAATGGCGTGTCCTATCGCAAAAATAATGAAATTTTCGGCCCCCTTAGTATACCCCGGCACATTTAAATCTCAACACGTGGGTAATATTTTTTTTTATATTTTTCAAACAAAAGTGAAAAATTCCATATAAAACACGTTGAGGCTGCCCCCCCAGCACGCGCCTTCGTCTCTCAAAAAATTAATTCTACGCAATGCACACACAAGTACAACGTTGCGAAACCAAAAGAAAAAAAAATACCACGCTGAGTCGCGATTGTCAAATTCGATTTTATTCGTGTCAAAATAATTTTTAAATTTAGAGATTTTTCCTTGCAGAATAGCGTTACAATTCTCATAGCCAAAAGTAAGGAATTTTAGAGATAGTTTAGTTAGTTTAGTTCGTGTACAACAGAATTGGCACCAGTGTCTTGCCCGTCGGATACGAACAACCAGCTATATGACTGATGGTAACCACTGTTACCAATGCACAGGGCTCGTGCAGTTATGCACTTCTTCCGTCACTTGAAAACGAAATACTGACTCCCATTCCCAAAGTTTGAGGAATTCCTATCAAATCAACCCTTGTAAAATAAACGTGCAACGTTATCGAAGAGAATGGCATTTATGAACAGCATTATGACCAAATTGAAGCTTCAACATCGCTAAAATTTCGAATAGATCCACTGCATTGAATTTTAAATCGTGTCTGGGCTGAAAATATAACTCGTTTCAGATCAATACGGGGACCAAAATGCCGTACTGACCCGGTCTAACAATAGAACAACCCAATTCCTCCTGTATTTTGTTATTCAGTCTGGATGTAGGTAGTGAACCCAGTCCTATGCAGGACAGAGGCAAGTCTTTTCTTTCTATTGTTGGCTATACGAAAAATCCTCAAGTCGTGAAAGATTAGCTAACCAGAAAGGATGAATAGGGGCTGCTAAGGGTGAATAGTGATTCGCCAGTATTTTCTCAATGTACCAAAGTCAGAATTCCTGGAGTTGCGAAACGAATAACGAAGAATGACAGGTGGAAACTACTGCGGTGTTACCAAGCACAGGACTCGTGCCGTGATGCACTTTTCTATCACTTGAATTCAAGAAACTGGTCAACATAGAGAAGAGTCTACTAGCTCATGAAGTAGGTTTCCTAAATTAATAAGGTATCGAAGAGAATGGCAGGACGTCTATCAACCTACTTTCTGAACAGCATTCACAAATAATTAAGCTTCATCATCGCTAAAACGTATTAAAATATATCTCTGCATTGAATTTTAAATCGCCCCTGAGCTGAAATACAATTCGTTTTAGATCAGTACTGCAACTAAAAATGTCGAGCTGGCCTGCTTTAGAGCAACCCAGTTGTTTCTGCAGAAGCGTATTTAGCTAGAGAAAATGGTGCATTGCTTAAAATGGACAGGCAACTGAGCGCAGTTGTCTGCAAACCCCGCCATCAGTGGATAGCGGGGTTTTGTCAGAAGTCTAGAAAAGCGGGTTTTACGTCTTTCAATGACGATCTGTGAAACCGTGATTCGCGATCACGGTTTCGCTTCGATCCGTCTCCCAAACTTAGTGTTTATTCCAATGCCTTTGTCTGTTAACAACTGTTTAGTACTAGACATAAAAGATCCAATTAGATTTTGTAATCAATCTAACTACGTTATCTGGAACAGTCTTCTGCTGCTTAATAAAAACCTCCAAAAAATGGACTGAATGTACCTAACCGCAGTCTACCGATGGTCAGCAACATGCATACTGTTGAAGTTCAGAACCATTGCAAAAGCAGCAATACTACTACTAAACTGGCAAGATTTTTGGTGGGTGCATGTAAACTAAAATTGTACGCCTCGTATCAATACGGAAATTAATCTGGTGAACTGAGCCCATCTAAGAATAGAAGCAGACCAACTCCCTCTATATTGTTAGGTGCGATTAAGGGATTTAATTAGAGACATACCTACATGAGCACGAATGCTGAATTAAATGAAATGGGCATGATAAATTAGACAGGAAATTGCTGCGTGAAAATGTGCGTGAGAGCAGGACAAAAAGGTGGGGAAGTGGGTACTGCAGAGGTACTTTGCAAAAGACGACCTTATATAGGCTTATAATTAATAACTTTTATGACTTTCGAACAGTCAAACCAACTTAGACAGAGAATAGATGAAAAAAAAACAGTAAGCGAGAGATCCGGCTGAGAAACCGAAGAAGGAAGTTGAAATATTAATTATAGAACGATTACTTGGGGTCATTACTGAATATAACGGCACTTAAGTGTTTTAAACTTGGGACCCATTTTTAAAATTAAATCCATTACAAAAAAAAAAAGGTTGTTTTGTTAAGGTTCCTGTGAAATTCACACGTCCGTCGGTTAAAAGATCCATTAAGTTCATAATTGGGATGGTAGAGAAAAGATCTATTTAAAAATTCCAGTAGCCGCTAAATTACAGGTTGAATGAAAGCGCTAACAAGTGATAGTTGCAGTAGTGACAACTACTGGGATCGAAACTACAATCAGAAATAGAATAACCTAGTTCTTTCTGCAGATAACGTAAGTATGAGATAATTGAGCAGATGCATAGGAACTGGCGTGATTTTGTTAATCATCTATTTCTTTTATCTGAAGCAGTTTTCTGTTGCACAATAAACACAGACTTCAAAAAATAGAGGAATGTGCCTAACAGCTAAGTCTATCAATGTCAACACAGCATGCATGCTGTTAAAACCCGAAAACTACTGCACAGATGCATCCATAAAAACATTGGTAAGCGAGGTGGTGGTACCCGAAAATATTATCTGTTTCAGATCAATACGGAAACAAATCTGCCAAACGGGGCCACCGTTTAAATATATTTTACTTCAAAAAGGTGATAAAGGTTCCCGTTAAATTCACACGTCGGACGGAAAATCCATTATGTTCATAATTTCGATACAAGCGAGGTCTATTTAAAACTTCAGTAACGGCTAAATGACAGGTTGAAATGAAAGCGCTAAAAGGAGATACAGTTGCAGTGGTGTTTGCGGCAGTACAGAAATATCATCCGTTTCGGATCAATACTGCGATTTAAACTGCAACCAGAAATAGAATAACCCAGTTCTTCTTCCAGATGACGTAAGAGGTAGTTAGGGCATTATATCGAGCATTAAAATAGCCTCCACGGCGAAAGGCGATATTGAAATGTACGTCGAGCTAGGGAAGTCAGGTCCGGAAATTTGTTCTTAGTCCTTAATGGAACTTCACGATTTCATATAAAAAAGAGCGATTAGAGTACTTTAAAGCACACGAAAACACAACGTACTTGGGTCATAAAATCTGGACATTGCTTTTAAAAGAGAAATGTTTAATGTCTGATATTTCATCCACTTGAAACATTTTTAAATGCCACTAAAATTATTCTTAAACCTCTTTCACATTATAACGTCCTCATTATAAAACCGTCCACTATAAACTCAACAATATGGAATAACTTGTTCTCTCAGTAAAACTTGGGGAAGTTTAAACTGTCATACAAAATATTTTATGAAACAGATTCAGTTTTAGCCTACACTAAATAATATGATTTTTGTCAGCAGATATTTTTATTTGGTTTGACTTTTAGATGTTTTTTTATCTATTGTTGTTTATATATCTCAGTGTATTGGCCTACCTGCGACAGCGTCATTCTCAGTGAAGTTTCTAGAAACATGAAACGAGATCTACTTTCACGACACATAGAAACATGTCAGTAGGTAATTTAACACAACGAGGGACGCTAGTTGCAATACAAACACGGTTCACGTATGCCTTTCTATTTTTTTGAACCGCAACGATAAACAGCGAGTCCTTAAAATTCGACCATATCAGTTTGGTAAAACCGTGTAATATTGCTATAACGATATTATTAACTTTGTATGTATATCGGGGTATCGGCCTCACTCAATTACCCAATACGTACTTAATAACTTAATGCTAAATTGCATTATCAGTAGAGATCTTAAACACTAAAAAAAAATATGTTTAATTAAAACTACACAAATATCGATGAAGTAGGTTCAATTGTAGAAAGAGAGAAAGTTAAACAAAATCATACAACAGAAATTAATTGATAAACATATCGTTTATTATATTACTTCTTATATAAATAAGTTATATTTGGCATGATTGGGCAATGCTACATTACAAACTGGTTGTATTTATGTTTACTCTAGTGCCGATATCGATCTTTTCTCGATAGATTTTTGCTATATTCGAATCAGTAAGGTTTAAGATATTTTGCATATCTATCTGTTTTGATACACCGATTTCCTGAGTCTGTTATTAAATTGAGAACTCGGCTGGTAGTAAATTGTTTTTCCTAGAAAGCAAATTAGTTTTCTGTTATTCTGGGTGAGCTAATTTTCATTTAGTGGGGGACACACAGACAAGGCAATAAAATTTTCTAAAAATATTTGTAATTGACAACTTAATAGTGAAAACCGATCTGCTTAAACTGGACGCCAACTCCAACTGAGGTTGATAAAACCCGAAGACGCGTTTAGGGTCGATCTCACTTTTCAATCTACCGTTCTTTTACTCAGTTTGCCTATGTTTCGCTTTTCTATTACACCATAACGAGAAAACTTTATTTATACACATTATATCAAGACGCAGCAGTCTACAATCGGCGGGTGGTGTGAGGAATAAATCTTCTAAATTTGTTCCTTCAAATGATGCTACATTGGAGCCATAAATATCAAAATCAGAGCGATATCGGCACTATAGTGTATGTATCTTAGTTTTATAAGTCACAATTATTAGGCAAGCATTATAACATTTAAAATTCTATGGAAAATAGCTTGTGCTTATAATTATTAGAGTTAATAGTAATCACAGTACGGAGATTCGTTGGCGTTATGTTTAAAACTGGACCGCTAATGTCCTATTTCAAAATCTCAATGATAGTGCTTGCTGATTTAAGGACGGTTAAATGGCATGTTTAAACAACCTTTCATTTCTTTGCATATTTCTAGAAAAGTAAAACTTATTATTTATAATATATATCCTGACTCCCGAAGTGCTCTACGATTGATTATGTTGCCCAATCACATGATTGGTAACTGAATTTTAGACAACCAACGAGAACGGGCTACAATAAGCGGTGTAAAGCAACGTTAGTGATTCGTGACTACCAGTCTCGCATAGATATTATAGACTCTAGAAGGTCGAGAATCTCTCTTCGTGGAAACACGCCTTTCCAATGACAAATTCCTTGCAATAAGACTTGCAAAGTACAGACGCCAGCACATCAAGCTATTACAATCTGTCAAATTTCTTTAATAGATTTTCAACTTTATCGCTAAAGCATTAGGTTAAATGTTGATTTGGAGAATTTGACAGTATCTGATCTTGATGTGGTGGTTGTCTGTACCTAATTAACATAAAAATAAATTAGAACTTTGAAATGAGACATTAACGCACAGATGATTATTACAATAAACAGCTAGATAAAATAACTAAAATACTAGAGATCAAAATATTTCACTAGTTATGATTAAAAGTACATATCGCATTAACAACCACATTGAGACATAATATGGCGATAAGTACATCAATGATTACGTCTAGAGTACACAGCCACAACAACCATTAAGTAATACCTAGTAGGTACATACGTAATTAGCCTATGACAGTTTCAAAGAGTATAACCTTGAAAAATGTCCTAATAACAGATTTTTTTTAAACTTTTCGTTCTCTGAAACTAATAGAGCTAGGAATGTGATTCCAAAGCGAAACTGTAGACAACATTATAACAAATATTACGTATCTTACTTATTTTGCTAAAAATATTTTTTTTTACTGCAATAATTTTTTTTTTTGGCTATTATTCGTAAGTTCAAAAAGCGTGACCGCTTTAAAAAAAAACTGAAAAATAGCAGTTAGTGTGTTAATTTAAAAAAAAATGTCTTTTTTAGGAAATTTTTCTAGGTTACTCAATGACAGTAAGAGCTAGGCAGTCAAAAACTACATAAATAGTAATGCAAATGAGCAGCGTACATAACAAAATCATATTCATTACATTTGGCTTTGGGGGCACATTCTCAACCTGCTATATACCCTTTGTCCCAGATAGACTAGGACTGTACGAGGTAACACTAAGTCTGAAAATCTGTAGACTATCAGCAATAAAAAAAATGTATCACTGAAGTGAAAAACACAGCCATTTAACAACACATCATAGGATCCTTTTAAATACAAAATTATGTTTTGAAAAATCCACAAAAACCTATTAATGTATAATAACAAAAAGTCGTAACTTCAAACTTATATAAAAATAATTTAAAACAGACAAAACTTTGCCAATTACGTTTATAAAAAAAAAATTGATAAATATTATACTTATTGCAAGCTTAGCAAATATGAGGCTGACATAAAACAAATAAAAAAAGCCGTTGCTCAAAAAAATATTGCATTGAAAAAGCAAAAACTAACTTACATAATAAAAACATAAATAAAAGAAACATTGCACGAAAGCTTATGAAGAAAATATTGCAAGCAAATAATTATTAAAGCTTAAATCATGGCCGCAAAAAGCTAGCATAATTATATATAATATATTGCAACTCAATTACAATAAAGTTTTAATAAATAACAAAGAAACGGACATCTGTATGGTCGAAGCGCAATTTAAATAAAATGGGTTCACTAGTATTCCTTCCAACTAGTGGAACCACTATACACTATGGCAGGAAAAAGGATGCACAAACTATAACCCAGATTCAGCAAATGATTCTAGAACTCCGAGCGAAAAAAAAACGACTGTTTCATACAAAAGTGCAATACCCACGCGGTCAGTAAGTATTACATGGAAACTTTTTTTGTATTTACGAAGTAAAATTTCAACGCAGGCAGTTCAAAATCATATACTGAATCCAAAGTATGCAAGTTGCGCGTTGATGTCCCTGCCCCCCTGTATTTAACCCCCTGTACGGTGAAACCATACACTACTGGCGAATTATAATTTTTACCTTACTTCATTAATTTATATTAATTGAACAAAAACTCTCAAAACGGTAAAGGAAAACACCGTGAGGAAACCGGCAAATCCTAGAACCAAACAATTCGAAGACATGTGACATCTACTAACTCGCACCGGGCTGGGATGATAGATTATAGCCCACTCACTCTCGAAGAGACGAGGCCTGCGTGGGAACATAATAAGCTAATTAATGAATGCTAAACAATTAATACACAATTAGTGGTCATCGCACTTTTAAAGGCAGTATTATCATTTGACTATCTTCCATCCTTCTACATGATGAAGTAAGGTAAAAATGCTTATTCGTAGTGTATGAGTTTCATTGTACAACAACTTTTAAAAAGCTTTTTAACTTGTTTGAAAACTGTCTTCTGAATAGTCCCGAAAAAGTAGGCCAGTTTATTTTATTATTTATAACACTTAATTGAGAATATGCACCATACAGTGCTATCGATGATTTATATTTTATAAATTGCACAAAATAAATAATTGAAATGCTGGTAACTTTTGTTAATCACCAAGTCCTCCTAGCTAATATCCCTACCTAAGGGGCACAGAGAACAGACACCAGTTACGTAATAAATACTAACTACTCCCAGTACCAATATATATCGCAAGATTATTGGAGTTTAAGTATTCATATCAACCAATAAGTGATACTATATTCAATAACAATACAACCTTCGTAATTTCATATAATATGATTACGATATTTATGTGACAAAAACTATAGGCGGTGTGTAGTCTGTTTGCATGTAAAACGAAAGCATCCTTATACATATAGGTTTGAAAGCAACACTATGTGTAAATTCTGTAAGAAAGCGTTATATAAATAATCACAGGTACACGTTTACAATAACATTTGGCACAATTTTAGTAAAATAACCACATCATTAAAAAACTAACATCAAATATTTTGACGATAACTGGAGAACTTCTAAGAACTTCTTGGCCTGTCTTGAACAACTTTTTGATCTAAGTATTAACCTACAGTTTTACTTATACACTAATCTACAAGAATCTAATGAGTAGTTTAAAGTTTTAATTTATCTTCGAGTTAAAACTACTGGAAACATTGATGTTAAAACCTTCGGCTACGAGATAAAAACGTCTAAATAAAAAATACGTGATTGAAATCCCATCAAAAATATAACCACTTGATCTATTAGAAAACAGTATTTAAAAAATATTTATTCCACTTCATAACTAATCAGTTTCAAAAAGGAATCACTGTGGGAGTCTACCCTTCTTAGCATAAAAACTTAATAAAATTAAATAAGAAAATAACCCATGGATAAAAACGCCTACAAAAAACAGCATTGCAGAATTTCTCAAAAACGGAAATATGTACTGCTTATGTAAAGGAGAAAAAGTAAACTTTAGTTAAAAAATACATCACTAATAAAAGGGAATTAAGGGAGATCTGCTAGTCCTAACGTAACTTAAATAGCTTAGTTAATCACTTTTACTGTACCCTGATAAAGTAAATTTAATTAGTTTTTTGTTTATTCAATTCCTATAATTGAGACGGGTTTTAAGAATATAACCTAATCTTAAACCTTAGTACAGGCTCTGCCTATTTTTGGATCAGATAACGTAGTGTTGGTTGTCCTAAAATATTATTATTAATATTAAACCTAACCTATTGAAATAAAACTTTGGTTTCATTTGGACTTGTCCTCTGACCACAAACTATCAAGCTATTAATTACGATCAAACATCCAAGTAGCCATCAAAGCTTTTCGCGAGAAACTCCCCTTCTTAGCAATCAGGTAAAACAAATAAGTAAAAGCAGTTGATCTTGACTAATTGGAGTGTAAACAAGCCTCAATTTGCAATAAATAGTAAGAATACTTATTAGTACTAATAATATTAACATCAAAATATATCACTACAAACAATACAAACCCAATTTGTACTTCCAACGCATAATCACACAATCATAAGTACTTCTTAGTACACAAACACAATGCCTACATACTAAAATAATTTTCAGGTAACATGAGGTAGATAAATTAATCATTTTTAGCCATACTTTGCAACAACCTGTTTACAAACATCAGGCAACAAAATGGTTTATAGTTAGGGTTTTTTTAATGTTTGTTAATATTATATTTTGCGGTTTTTGGAATATTTTATGTGCCATTAAGCAAGGTCACACAACTGGGTAATTTCACCCACTAATTTAATTTGATCTTGTTTTACTCAAGCCTCGTCAATGTCTTCACTAAGCTTCTCATTTTGAAATTTATTATGCATTCTAGGCCCAAGACACACAGAAACTGGCATCAGCAATGTGGCTTGTCTCGTAAATGGAAGCCGTGATAGTACAGAAAGCCAATTCTCGTAATTAAAAACGTTCGAAATCGAATCGCAATCTCCGCGACAATCTAATGTCAAAAATTTATGGAAACTCGAGATACTTTTGACAGATTGAGACTAAGATCAGACTGTGTACGATCTTAAAATTATCAGAAATGCCCGTCTGAATTATTGCTCATCTATGAGGATGGAATTCATGAAATATTCAGCAGAACTATCTTATAAGAAAAAAATAATATGCAAGCACAACTACTTCCCACATAGTTTTCTAATCTTAATGATATTTGATGTCAAACTTAATGTTGCGCGGCCGCGCGATCTCTCCGTATATTCGCGGTACCGTAACTGTACCGGTTGCGGCATACCAAAGGTTAAACGAATTTTATCCCAGGATTATTCTAAATTACTTATAATCATTTTTTAATTATGCTTCCATTGCTATTCTTTTACTGATGCCAACTTAGCATGTACTGGGCCTTAGACCTCACAGTTAGTGAGCCTGCACTCAGAAAACTCATTACAGAACATGCTGCACATTTATATTTGCACCATACCTACAGGTACATTTTTAGATTGATACTATTTAAATTTAGACATGAATTCATCGATTATACGACTTAATAAACGTTAAGGAGATTAATTTTAGTAATATATGAGATCAAGTAATGGTTATCTACTATGGAATGGAACCTGGAATTTATTTCTTATTCTTTTGGGAGTTTTCAGCGGTTGACGCTAGCAAAGCCGATAGAGTGGCGTGGGTAGCACTCAATGTACCAGACGTAGGGCTGACTATATTACTAGAGGAATGTCCCACGTTATTATTATTCAGTAAACCACCACTGGTTCCTGAACTAACGATAGTAACGTTCGGAGGTGGTGTAACACCATTCGCGAATCCAGTTGACAATACCTTTTGCGTATTATGCATCATAAACGACTTGGCAGCTCCAGCGCTGCCTAAAGTAAGAACTTTCTTTAACATAACAGAGGAATTACATGCATTATCGATCATATCTTTGGTAGTAGAAATACTGTCGAAGTCTGTAGAACTCGCTGTGACGACTGTACTTATCTTTGGAGTGGACGTGTGGAGGATCGGGCGGACCGCTGTAACGTTGAAGGTCGCGCTCGAAGCAGGAGTCAGGTTGTTGCGATTGATGATGTTCCGTGAAACGATGGCGTTGTGGAGAATGTTCCCGGTTGGAAACGACTTGGAACTGACATTGACATACTGCGGGGTGCCGATGATGGTCGCGTTCGAGGTGCGTGTCCCGAAGCCGATGATTGTACTGCCTGCACCTTGAGACATGACCGTGCTGAATGCACCTTTGGTGTTTATTGGTATCCTGAAAATAAAACAAAACGTTATAGCCAACTGTCATATTCATAACAATTAATAAAAGTTTATATTGACGACCGAATGTTTAGTGTGTTACTTTGCTCATACATATGTTAACTGTATAGGTTATCAGGGCGTTGTTTCTGTAACCAGACCAGGACGCAGGAATTCCAAGTTAATTTATCTAAACAAAGGATAACATTAGGAAAACTCATACATCGTCATCACTGTTAGGAATAAACGCCTAACATAAAGATAACGTAATCAAACACTCACCCACGAATAACCTGTGAAGTAGTCCCAGGAATGTTCTGTATGGTGACAGTGGCTTGCGGCAGATGATGTACGGTCCTCTGCCCAGTAGGCGGGATGTTCGAACTGGTGTAGTAATGCAGAGTGCTCCCAGTGATGCGGGGAGGTGCAGCGATGTGGGCTACCGGCACACGGTGCACTATGCCACTTGTGGTTGACGCCACTGTGATACATTTTGTTTGATTCACTGAGAACTGGAAAGAAAAAAATTAGTGAAGGAATTGTAATTAAAAAAAAATATATATATTACAATGTACAAAAAACCCGTATACACTCAACAAAAATAATCGTCGCGACACCACACTGTTCAATGCAAAATAGAAAGACGAAACGAAAATAACTGGCTTGCTTTCTATAAGAGAGAGAGAGAGAGAGAGACAGACAGAGAAACACGCGCACACCGCACGGCTTACAACTATAGCAATAAGTGTCGTTACAACTTTTGGTCTTAATTTTTTCCGTCTAGCCCCCTTTCGCAACGCGCGATAAGGAACTTCGTTCCATAAATTACACTTTGCCTGAAAATTCAGCCCACAGAATAATTTCTACAGTTAGATGCTCTTATTGCTGCAAACCAGTTTTCAAACGAGTAGTTTGTTTAGTATCTCATATAATATTCTTGTTGAGTATAAGCCAAGCATAATAACTAGTCTGTACCAAAAATATAGACCGAAAATGTAAATGGATGAGAAAACGTACCTGTGAATGCCAATTTACAATGCCACTCACCAATTCAGTGTTTTGATTGGATTATTTGAACAATTCAATATCATATTTTAAGGTAACTAATGATTTATTAACTCTAGGGTTGGATTGTATAATATATTAAGATGTATTCTGTTGTTAATCAAATAAGAAAACCTAGATGTTTTTCCTTGACAATTGAGTTTCTTTTCTTTTTATAACCTCAATTTTCGTCGACAATTTATCAATTACAATGGAATAATGTTACAATTGAATAATTGTTTGAAAATGTGGTCCGATATAAAGTTGAAAGCTTTGAAATATAGATTAATGTTACTATTAAGAATTTAATTAAACAGGGATTGGTTATACTTTTATCAGATAATTTTGGGACAGATCATAATGCAAGACTAAGCATTGTATATTTTGGCTAGACGGTTTTATGATAAATAATGCAACAACTTACATTACTAGTGTTCAAGGTAGTTCCCAAATCAAATTCGTCACCAACCAATGTGATAGTATCAGGATTCGCTCCAGTCAACTTCTCTATTGCCTTCCTAGCGTCAGCATCACTCTCAATGTTCCCCAAGTTACTGCTCAAAAACTCGATATCGGATTCTAACAAGCCATCCACCAAATGACTTTGTCCATCCTCAGAGTCTTTACAAAGTGAGAAATCGTCATTCTCCAACTTTATATCTTCCACTTTTATTCCTTCAACATCAAGGTCCTCCATATGTTCAACTTTAATACTAATGAGATCATCTTCATCTTTCATTTCCTCCATTTTAATTTCATCCAAATCTTCAACTTTAATACCTCCAACTTTCATGTCATCCATATCCTCAACTTTGATATCAGCAAAATCTGTGTCTTCTTTCATCATAGGAACATCTGAGAAGTCTCTGCTATTTTCACCATTACCAATATACTGGCTGGCATCGAAACTGTTACTATCAAAGTTATCGTGATTCGGTTCAACTTTGATGTCTTCTATTTTGTATTTGTCCTCTTCTTGTATGTTGCTTGTGCAAGGTTGAGGACTGTTGGCGTTGCTTATGTCACCACTGATGGCTCTTTTAAGAACATAAGCCTTTATTTTCCTCAGCATAAACATAGGAACTTTGAAGCCTGTTAGTTCTCCCAGCATGGGGAGTGAGTTGTGTTTGTATGCATCACTGTTGGCAAGTTCTTCAATGTCTTCTAAAACCTGAAAATATAACAAAATCATACTAAATTACAACTTATTATTATAGCGATTAGCTTATCAGGCAAAAAAATTAAACATAATTACCATGATGTACGTCTTCCCGCCCACAGCATTCACCAAGTTATGACTGGCAATCCATTCCTTATCTGATGAGTCAGCTGGATATCTGAGTAACCCAGCATGTCTGGTGTACAGGCGGCCACGAGAGTGTCCTAAGCCTAGCAGCTGAAAGAAGAAATATTTTCTACATGTTAAGTACTCCACCATCACTCTGCCAAAAATGCTTAAAATTCACTAATGTATTAGAACTTTTTAAATGTGAAGAATCTAATATTGATTTCAAACAGTTATGTTGATCTGAGATTCAAAGTATATTGGAGATTTTGGCGTTCGCTGCAGTTCTGAAGCCATAGCATTTGATGGCGCGCTTCTCCCAGTCTGCAGACGTTTTGCTGACGTTTTCTATTTTTACTCTACTGTAGAATAGGAAGTTTGACTATCCTTCTCGAAATCTCGTGTTCAGGTGAGCACGAGGTCATATTTTTTTGTCAAAGACAGGGCAGTCGCAAGTGATGTGTATTACTACCCAACGTACTTTTGCATTTCAATCTCAAACAAATATATGAAGCAAAGTGTTTTGAACGAATCTTTCTTCAATAACACAACGTAAATCGTTGATTTGATATGGCTATCATGAATTTTAATTTATGGCTGGTGCGCGCAAAATACTATAATAACACTAATACAATAATAACACATTTGTGTATAATTTAACCAGTGCCATAATTATACTTTTTTGATAGCAAATAGTAAGTATTTGTCTAGGTTTATTTAATGTCGTAGGTAACCATTTGTACAAAAGTAATTCATTTGATATTAGATATTTTATACAATAGTATAGTCTACATTTTGTTTATCTTACAACTCTGCAGGAACATACCGTCAAACGAGGCATCTTTACCATATTTTTTTACCTTTATGCAATTTACTCTAACACGGAGCTAGTTGTTTAAGTTTTTATTGATTTATTTTGTAAAAAAAGGTGTCTCTTTTGGAGGAACCGATGAATTCTACTAAATCTCACATAGTATCGCTATATTAACCAAAACTATGAGCAGGGTAAAATTGACACTTTTTTGGCAACTTTACCTAGCCTACGTTTATATTGAATGTGTGTCCCAAAATGCACGCGATGTAAAGTTACTAATAGTCCCGGCGCTAAAAAAGATGTATTTATTTTCGAAACTACCATCTTCGTTTATCAAGCACTACCAATACATAGGGAAAGTTGCCACAAGAATTTCATAACAAAAGGCAACAAAAGGAATCAATGAAAGGCAATTGCATGCAGCTAAAATGAGAATGCTATGACGAATTTTGATGTTACACGAATGGATAAAAGAAGCAAGTCAATAAAAACTTTTTTACAAAAAAAAAAAACAACCGACTTCCTTAAAAACACTACAAAGTGAAAAATAACTTTAATTTCGGGAGTCGGTGTCTTAGGATTTGTATTTAAGGTTTTTGCCACCGACTCCCGAAATTAAAGTTATTTTTCACTTTGTAGTGTTTTTAAGGAAGTCGGTTGTTTTTTTTTTTTGTAAAAAAGTTTTTATTTTTAAATTTTTAGTTTTGGTATCTACCCCGCACTAATTCCAAACAAACAATGCATATTAATGCGATAGCAGAAATCGCGGTTGATTTGCCGTCATTTTTTAAAGAGTTCCGGTGTCTGTCTCCAGAACTCATCATCAGATCTACATGAAATTTATATGGGACCATTTCGAAATAAACCCCTTTCGAACAAAAAAAGAATTTTGCAAATCCGTTTATATATGACGGAGTTATGGCCGAACATACATAAAAAAAAAAAATATATAAACATCCGAATTGATAACCTCCTCCTTTTTGAAGTCGGTTAAAAATTGGCACCAGCCGAAGAAATGTTTGGAAATCGGCTATCTCTGTTGGAATTGACGATTTGCTTTTGTTGTCATTGTATGGTCACGTGATACGGAGGAATGAGGAAAATGTCGTGAGGAAAGTTTTGAGTATGAATGTAGGCTATAATAATAGGGGAAGATCAAAAAAGGACTATGTGAATGATAAAAGGGGTTATCTACCGAGGTGACAACTTTACTAATGGTATGGAAGAAAATGACATGTTGCACCAACCACAAATAAATTGGAATAAGGACAGGAGAATGATGTTACTTTAAGAAGGGTTTTACAATTAATTAAAATTTATTTAACTTCATGCTAATTGTAAATATCAATTAGTTAGTATTGATGACTTTAGAATGATTTATTTTTCTTTATGAAATTTTGCCAACCCTCAACAACAGCTAACATGAGATTTGACACAATGGTAACTATCAGAACTGGGTAAAAATGATACCTACTTTATGAGCATGAGACCCCATAATAAACAGTGTTTCTTGGGTCAACCTTGCAGGGTTCCACTTGTCAGGGTCTCTGATGGCAGGGGACGGCAATGGTGATGAAGACGCACTGTCTGTTGAGTCCTCCTGTTTGATCTTCTTCCGTTTTATAGTTATGTCAATGTCGTTTTCGGAATCCTTTCTTTTTGGGCATGGGCTCTGCAACTAATGTCAAGTATTCATGTATAACTGAACATGTTTTTGACATTTATTGGTTTTATGAGCAGTAAACTTCATACCTAAGTACTAAGTCCACTGCTTGTAAAACATGCAAACATCAGATACTAGGAAGTATTGTGGTAGTTGTGTATGAGCACTTAAGTAATCACTAGAGTAACTGCTACTTGAGTGATCTTGTAACATACAAAGAATATGTGAATGTTAAATACTCATAGATTCACAATAAGACCCTATACTTAGGAGCTTATTGTGAATTTTGTATGTATTACAAGATATTCTCAACAAAATGGTTAATTAAAAAATTAATACAAGGTATAGACTTTTTTAAATGATGAGTTTACTTACATTAGGTGGTTTGACAAGTTTAGAGTCAACACTATTACTGGATTCTGAATCACTGGTCTCATACGGTGACTGTGCTGACCGAGGCGGTGTGCTGTACAGTAAACGAGTGGCATCCAACATTGCTCGACATACAGCTCTCACCTACGAAACAAATCACAGTTTACATCATAAAATTAAACATTCTACAATAAAATGATAAATAAAAGATAATAAATCATGTAAATATTTTGATAATATGAATGTAGGTATATGAAAATATAAATGTACACATGCTCTGTTGTTACTCAAAGTTAAAAACAGATAAAAATAATGTTGTTTACAGTTTTAAAAATAATAATACCTGATCTTCACTAACAGATTCATCTCCCAAATTCAGTCTTATGTTGTTGACAGCTGGTACAAAGAATTTCTGAAACATAACATGAACTTACTTTAATAACAATCTTCTTCATATCTTTATTTGGACATGTTTATGAAATAAACTGATAAAATAACAATTAAAAACAAATCATCAAATATTTGTGTTAGTATAAAAGAAGATAAAGAATATTAGTTACTTGCGCAATTGGTAAATATTTTCCAGTAGTTATCAATTAATAAACAAAATACCTCCTGCGGTCCACTTATTTGTAAAAACTTACTTCTAAATATCTCTTGATCACTTGATCTATTTCTCTTGTAACAGCTGACTGAATAGTTTGCCGTAACATATCCAAAGACTTGTTGGCACTCGCTCTAAACTCCGCAATAGGTCTTGAATGTGGCTGCACTGGTCCAGGTAAACTGAACCTTCTATGCATAGCCGCCAATGTGTTTATGGCAATCTGGCGAGTAACTGCTGGCGCCTTCTGGAATTGAAGATCAGAGATGTGCCACCAGATATAAAATTGAATAAAACAAATGGAACAGGTTTCATTTTCATCTTAGGTTTTTTTGAAACAATGAAAGATCTTTGGTAAAAAGTAGACAGTCCAAGCCCTGGCAGTTTCAAAAATATTTTTTTTTTAATATTCTGAAGATAACAAAATTAAACATAATAAAATTAAAGATAACTTTAATGCGGTTTGACGACATAATAAAATACTCAATATTAGTTTACCTAACCATTGATTTATGTAAACAGACTCATTCTGTTTTAATTTATTTACAAAACAACATCACGCGAATTCTTTATTTACTCCTGACATTTTCATGGTCACTATACAAAGCTATAGAGTTTATATCTTACCGGTTGCATAGTATTGGGTGTATTAGAACGAGCATTCAATGATTTGGTCGGCGCCTGGAAGCCCCACGTACCACTGGAGCTTTCAGTAACTGGATTTTGATGCGAAGTATCTACGTTATTCCAATTCTTTTGCACCACCATGTCGAATTCCTGTCATATACTGTTTTGTTTGACTTTCATATCCGAATGCCCGAGAGATCATTCAAGATCCTGTTATAGAATCACTCAAGATCACACAAAAATAATGCACAGTTAAATTTCTGTATTTTCCAGGAAATCTTTAAGTGCAATTTTGATTACCAAACCGAAAAAAGCTTCAAAATCAAAAGCTGCCCAACAAAGACAGAGAGGAGTGGGGGTTGGACGCGATATCCTAGTGTTGCCCAATTTGAAAAATATACAATTTTAAAGTGATGTCTGTCAGTTAATGAGGATCAATTCGACAAAAGGATATAGCAATTTTGAATACTACATCGAATACAATATAAATATCTGAGTCCATTTCTTTTTGAATCACTCAAATCCATCGAGAAATTACGAAGTTATTAAACTTTAAAAAAAGGGAGTTTTAAAACGCACGCCGCGCGCGCGAAACTGCTGATGACGTCACAAGGCTCGATCGCAACGCGCCCGCACTGCTTTGTTATGATTTGCGGAGTTTAATCGTTGTTTCTTTTTTATTTATGTTTTATAGATATTGGTAGATAGGAAACATGGAAGTCGGATTTACCCAAGGCCCAGTCGGACAATCTCGCGAAGATTGATTCGTTTATGGTTGAAAAGTAAAAAAAAAAAATATTCCAGTGCACAGGTAGGTACTACGTTTTAGAATGTTTTGATTTGGCAGGCAGGTACCTTTTTCGTGTTTCTACAATGTGTAGGCACCTCTCTACCTATTTTAAATAATATTTCTTACTAGCTTCTGCCCGCGACTTCGTCCGCGTAAAATTTCCTGCTCCCCCAACCCATCCCGTCGCACCGAATCGCCTGCCATGCCCGTGCGAGGTATTTGTATGCGTGACGTTTTTCTTTGTGCTCGGCTCCTAAGGGTCTGCGTGACCTTATATAATATATAGTCTATAGCCTTCCTCGGTAAATGGGCTATGCAACACTAAACGTACAACTCTTCAGCTTTTACTTGGGTGTGCTACGCAATGAATTTTTTGAGAGACCAAGGCGCGCGCAATGGACGTGTTTTATATGGAATTTTTCACATTTTCTTCGAAAAATAAAAAAAAAATATTACCCAGGTGTTGAAATTTATATGTGAGAGGGTTACAAAGGGGGTCGAAAATTTCATTATTTTTGCGATAGGAAACGCCATTTTCGAGATATAAGCAAAAGAAAAGGAAAACAAAAATACAGTACTGTTTTTGCACATGAAGGCGACGCACGTGAAGGCAAGGCGTGAGGCGCGCGCAATGGACGTGTTTTATATGGAATTTTTCACTTTTTCTTCGAAAAAAAAAAAAAATATTACCCACGTGTTGAGATTTATATGTAAGGGGGTTACAAAGGGGTTCGAAAATTTCATTATTTTTGCGATAGGAAACGCCATTTTCGAGATATAAGCAAAAGAAAAGGAAAACAAAAATACAGTACTGTTTAAAGCACGTGAAGGCGAGGCGTTCGTTGGTGTGAATTTTAGTTCATAACTACTAGTTTTAATCCACACCTTTTTTATCGCGATTAAAAATAGATTTAGTTAAAATAAATTATTATAGGTAAAATTTTTGAAATGCAGTATAAAGTACTTTTAGTTAAGGGGACATGGGGCGTCGCTCCTCATGAAAGTACACCACTTCTTTCTATTTTTTGGGTATTTTGGGACACAAAATAACAATTTGTCCGGTGTAGAAACACTTGTATTTTCGCATCGTGACACGATACAATATTTTAAGAAGACATTATTCGTTTAAATGTTCTGCGAGTCACGTAACTAAAGGCAGAAAGAACGTGCGCGGCGGTGCCGCGGACGCGAACGTGGAAAATGACGTCATCAACGAATTGTGCGTATTGGCGGGCGTTTTTGAAAATGCAAAATTAAAACCGCTCTAACTTCGTCATTTTTAGTCCAATTTTAATAATTCTTTCACTGAAATAATTGGTTTAGGTATGACTGTAATTCTACATATTTAACTAAAATCGTCGCTGATCCTCATTGCTCAGAGCATTCATATATTGGCTCAGAGCATCATATTAATTGTACCAAAAGAGTTGTTTAATTATTATTTGCATGAATAAAACTCTGTAAACTAACTATATTTGTTACGAATTACAGTCACTCATTATGTCTTGATCAACATACAATTGAACAATGATCTGCAAATGACAAAAACCGGTGGAAAAAATAAATAAATTAAACTGATAATTATAAATTGCTTAAAATGATTTATGTTTGAGTTCTCCATGTCCCGAGAATATTCTCCATAGAAATTAATATTGGAGAATATTCTCCAATAATAAGAAAATAATAGAAATGAATATACATAAACATAAACATAACATCACGCTTTGTTTCCCCGAAGACCTGTTTGTTGCCTAACCAGGCAGAGGTGTACCTTTTAGTACACCCACATATTCTAATAGGGTAGAGTCTGACAAACGACAGCTGTCCAAGAAAAAAGGCGGGAATTTTAAAAAATCAAGAGGTGACAGCCCTGGCTATACACTGCGTAAACGGATTTGATACTATTTATTATTCAAGACATATTACCTATGCGATATTTATTTCAGTATTTCAAATTTATATACCTAGACCATAATAACCTTATTACACTTTGTTTTTACTTGGATCTGTTAATTAAACCATCATTATGTGTTCGCACAACGGTGGGTAAGCAACTTAACGTTACAATCATTATTTCGCCTTGAGGATGATCATTATCAGTACTTAAGGTAAGTGCTAAACGAAACTAGCTTGGCATCTTCAGTGTTTAGTGATCTACAGTGTTTCACACTGAAGTTCACAGCTCAACTTTCCTGGCATGGCCTTATACAGAAAAGGTTGAATTAAAAAATGATTAATTACTATAAGTTTATTTATGGGTATAGATGATGCGCTGTCACAATAAAATCAAAATAAACATAGGAGTTATGAGTCATTGTCAAAATCAGATTCCAAAAACTCTACACCTGATAATATTGAATCAGCTTCATTGCTTTCATCGCTGCTACTGCTACTGCCCCCAACATGGTATGATGAATTTTTCAAGTTCGGTTTCAACAATACGGCTCCTTAATTTGTACTGATGTTCAATATTTAGTACATGATCAGTGTACTTCTTCCAGTCATCAGCAGTTATGGGTAGAAAACATTATTTTATTAAATTTTGCATTTCAGACCCTGGTATTCCTATATTTTTGCTTGCTACTTTTCTCTTTGCCTAACTCCATACAAGCTCAATTGCGTTGAGGTCACAATGATACGGTGGCAGCAACAAAATTTCGTGATTGTGAATGTCACTGTATTTTTTTTTAGAAGTACTTCTGGTTCATAAACTACTGCAGGTTTATTATCTTTCACCAAACACATTAATTCAGCTTTGGTATGATATTCTTCGAAATTAATACTCTTGAAGCCATATTTGGAGATGAGCTTTAGAATCAGACATAGTAGGGGCTTTGTTGCTTCACATGGTAACTTGCATTGTCCATTACAAGTACGCCAGGTTTAGTGAGATTTGGTATCAACATTTCCTCAAACCACTTCATAAAGTTGGTAGCATTCATATCATCATGGTAGTCAGCTGATTTGGATTTTGTGCTGAATACCAATAATGCACCTGGCACAACCCTTCCTCCGATCCTGCATGCACAATAATATGTCTTTTTCCTGAAGATATATTAGTAGTGACACCACTTGTTGAAGGTCCTTGCCACGATTTTTTAACTTTATAATTCTGATGTACATATGTCTCATCAAGGTAAATAATCTGTTTACCTTCTAGCATCTTTTGATGTATTGTCCTCAAGAACCTGTGTCTCCATGCCACAATATCATATTTTTCTATCAGTAAAGCCCATTCATTTTTTTTTTTTGTTTTGAAATTCAAACCCATTCTTGTGTAAAATATTTCTCACGGCATCCCATAAATCCAATTGCTTCCTTCAGCTCATTGTGCAAGCTTCTCAGTGTTGGGACTTGTTTTTTCTCTCCAAAAAAATCGTTTATTTTGTTTCTTATAGCCAAAATATCCAAATTGGAAACTGTTGCTGGATGTGGACGATTTTTCCCCGGAGTATTCCACTGTCCTTGAATTGTAGACCCTTCAATTTTAATTCTTCTAGGGTTTTCACACTTAAATCTGAAGGAAACAAATACAATAAATTATCTAACAGTTAAATAATACTAATCAGTTATTACAGTAAAAAACCATAATAAAGTAGAAATATAGCATATTATTTAATTTAGCCATCCATACCTACATACAAATCATAAATATATAAAACCTTTAAAGTGACTTAAAAATCTATGATTTCTGAACTCATACCTGTCACTGAGGATATATTTTCTAAATAATGTGTTTCGCAAGTGGACATTTCATTTTCTTCGAGAGTTTTCAATTGGTTTACTGATTCCATAATTTTAAGTTTTGTCACCTCGTTGTTAATAGTTCCTGAAAAGTAGATACATCGTGAAATATTTCGTTTTTTTTTATAAATAGGCGAAAAGTATCAAGCTGTTTCAAAAGAAATTCAAACAACTAACCTAAAAGTGAAATGATTGAATCCAGTAGTCGTATTTTCACTGCAGATTTCTGATTGAGATCACTTTTTAGGTTTTAAATTTGTTAATCATAGTAAACAGAAGCTTCCTCGCCGAACTTTTGATTGTTTTCGGCATTATTTTAATCAGAATCAACAAAAACAAGATACACGTAAACACAAGATGACACAAGTACAAAACGTCAATGTGACAATTTTGACAGTCCTAAAATATTGCCATATTAAAAGTTTAGAAAACAATTCGTGGTCAGCTTTCGCTGGCCAAACTCTAAGTAATAGATGATATAAAAACAAAATCTCTAATATTAACAACATATAACAACGGAATCCATAATTTTATTTAATATAGCGATTAGTTAATATAATTAACGATTGATATAATTTTAAAATAACTATTTTTATAAGCATAATTAAACATACATTAAATATAACATCGTTTGACATACCACTCAAAACATATAAAACTTATTTGGTCTAATATGAATAGTAGCCTAAGTAGATATTAAACATAACTAGTAACTGATTACCACCTGCGCTAAGATAGGTCGACGGAGCCCCGCTTCGCGGAGCTCCTATTACAGGGTGGTTTAAAAAAATAACTACCTATTCTAACCTAACCTATCCGAGTCGGGGTGTTAACCATAATGACGTTTTTTATATATGTTAAACGTTAGACCTAATGATTTTCGATTAAATAAACAATATACGTATTAAACGTTAGACCAAATGATTTTCGATTACATAAACGTTATATCAACAAAGTCATAATAATTAAGTTTTAGAATAAATAAATATTAGATGGAAAGAAATTATATCAACAGTTGGTATATCTCACGTTGATTATATCGTAAGAACGATAATAAAATGAAATTAGACCAAATGAGTTTATACGTTATGAGACGCACCCATTCTAATAAATGACTAGGTATGAAATCGGAGATGAAGATGACATCACATTTATCTCCAAAAATAAAATAAACATATTGATAAATAAATTTCTGTAAACATAATGCTTGGGCTACACTAGCGGGTAACGTCTATGCCCACCAGCGCGATAATTATTGTGACAATTTTTAACGCGCTAAAGTGGGTGGCTCCACTTGAACGGTCAACGTGAATGCCCATTATTGGCGATAAAAACGGCGTTAATTTTACTTGAATTCAACACGATGGACGTTGACAGAGCTCTGTATTTCATGAGAGTAAATTTTTATTTATTGAATCATTACCGAATTCCAATTTCAATACCGAGGAGCATTCTACGATTCTTGAAACTTTTGACTCTCGGATCCCACAAACATGGTTCTGTTTGCAGAATCTCGAGAAACGCAATTACTTTCCCGTTACTCCACTCCATAGCCATAGTACGTAAGTATGTATTTCAAAAACAAACACGTGCGATCTCGTCGCGCTCACGACGCACACTGACGTAGTGTGGCCGCTTCATCGCATTAATTCTCGCATTAATCTCTTTGATGTACCGCCACTTAAGCTATCGCCTAACGCCAAACGGCAATGTTCATGCCGTTGACAAATTATCGCGTTAAGTCGTGGTACTACTACGGTTAACGTCCATTATCGCGATAATTAATGGCATGTCACGTTAGTGTGGCCCCAGCTTAAGATACACACACATCATCTGTTTGCGACACAGCATCTTTTTAGGGTTCCATACCATAATGTTAAAGAGGAACCCTTACGGTGACTCATTCTGTCTGTCCATCTGTCTATCACAGCTGGATATCCCAATAACTACTAATAATATCTAATAATAACCAACTTGAATTTTGAAATAGTTTAAGATGTTGTTTGCACTACTATTTTGCAAATAAGACGACGACGCAGCTCTATGTGTCCCGTCTACATTACGCCACGAAGGTTGAGGAGATCGTGGAGTATGTACACGTGTGACCGTCGACCAACTGGACCTTGAGGATCGAGAAGTTGGAACCGCGCCACACGAACTTCAAGTCTTTCGTGGTGCGAGTTCTAACTCATCAAATCGAGACCTTCCTCAAGGAAGAGTTTTGTACGAAGGGTGTCGAATATCGGTGACTAGCTTCTGCCCGAGACTTCGTCCACGTCAAATTTTTGCTCCCCTGACCCTTCCCGTCGCATCGATTTCCCTGCTAGTTTTCGTCCACTTTTCGTTGCTGCTCGCACCTTTTGAGTTATAGTGAGTCAACCTTAAAAGATAGACATATGCTCTCGCGGACTTTTTATTAGAACTTTTTAAAAGGAACAATTCCGTCATACATAATTTTTGCGTTACTTTAACCGTTTACGCAGCGCACGCAACGGAAACTCTCAAAAGGAATACATTTTCCCCGTTTTTGCAACATTTTTCATTACTGCTCCGCTCCTCTTAGTTGTAGCGTGATGGTATATAGTCTATAGCCTTCCTCGATAAATAGGCTACCTAACACAAAAAGATTTTTTCAATTCGGAGCAGTAGTTCCTGAGATTAGCGCGTTCAATCAAACAAACAAACAAACAAACTCTTCAGCTTTATAATATTAAATATATATATATATAATATATATATATAAATATAAATATATAATATAATATATAAATATATAATATATATATATATAGTATAGATTCCGCGGAAGGCTACGCGACACCACGCAGCGCAACACGACGACGCCGCGCCGTCACTTCGTGTGCAATAGTTTTTATGTTTACATTGTTATTTATTTATATGTATGTTAGTCTGTAAGGTATTTATAGTATGGGTCTTTGTAGCCCGAAATAAATTGATTTGATTTGATTTGCATATTCTCAAATATTTTTTCCTCTTTTTTTAGGCCGCATAGTTTTCGACTTTTGACGAAAAACGTAAAAAAGATACTGTTCCCCCGTTTTCTCCGAAGTTTGCATAAAGAAAAATCTGAAATTATTGGATGTGAGAGATGTTTGTGTAAAGATGACAGGAAAAATAAAACGATGTCGTTAAATAGCACACTTTTTCAGAAATCATCAACAAAAATTATATTCGTTCCGCTGTCGGTCAAGAGATAGCGCTGACCTAAAACTGCAATAGTATGACTGCATTCCGTATTACAATAACATCGATTTGGGCGTGCTAATACCGAAATGGCGATAACGCTGTCCCGTGAATCGTCATAGATAACGTCCTGACATGCGCCATCTTCACTGACCTCTATCTAATACGCTGGACTGGCTACCGCTATCAATTTATTGTGCCTATTTGAAAATCGCCATTTTGGCGCTGACGGCAGCAGTGAGGGGGAATGGAACTAATACTAGTGATGTACAACAAATGGTTTGTTATCGATAAAAACTTCTCTGATATCGACTACAATGATAGAAATATTACCAACGCTATTTTTGTTACTATTTTCTATAAATTAAATTGGTTTAGATAATTATTAACATGTAACATTCGTGTTGTCTTCTAAACGTAATGTTTTTAAAACGTGGAATACGTTTTATAACATAAAATACGTTAGGATTTACTAAAATCATAGATAATTAATTTAAAACAAGTAATATAGGCATATATTTTGTTACTAAAACACAAATAAAAAGACATGTCTGCACTAGTTGAGTACCTAACTAAACCAATGAACTATAGATAGTCGTAATAAACAGATATTTTACATATAAAACATAACTTGAAATAGCAGTATATAGTACTGTTTATGGACTGTAATTCATAATAAGTTGACCCCTTCCTTGTTCTCCTTAGGGCAGATTTTAGCAACGTCAGATATCTTTTATCCTGGGAATTAAATCGACGTTTGACAGTTTCAGTACGAATGAACTGTCAAAAATTCAAAATGTATTCTCTGGATATGACTTATTCTAGGTATAAAAGTTTGGTGAAATTCGCCCTTTAACGTAAGTATAATAAGCCCCGGCTGGAGGCCTAAAAAGGTAACTTTTTAGAACTCGCCGGGCCCCAATCCGTTTAAGTAGTAACAATCTTTTCAGGATTAACTACGAGATGCCCCACAAAAAAAAAAAAAAAAAAAAAAAAAGCCCTTTAACGGATAAAAGTTAACTATCGGATCAATAAATAATAAAATTCTGTAAAATAGTAAATTAAGTACCTCTAATTGTCTTATCGTGCACTCTTTAAAGGAAGGGATTATCTTTTACTAGTCAGATACCGTATGTCGCCATGTGGTACGAGACACAATAAATTTTTATTAGGTCTGTAATTACGGTAATTAACTTGTAACAACTTAATTACCGCAGGGGAGGGGGACAGGGAAATAAAAAAGCATTCTGAAATCACATATTTTATTAAATTAAAACTTACTGTCGAGCCCATATTATTTGCCGAGTCAAAAAATGTCTAACCTTCTCTCCAGTTATTAATAAAGAATATTTTTTTGACACTAATAAGATTGCAAATGGCCGTTGTTTGTTGTATTTGAGCTAAGCGTCTCTGCGAAATAAAAAGTTTTCCAATGCATTGTTTGGAAGTCTCATTAATATTAGAGTCGGGTATTGCCCAAAATATATGTAAAAATTCACCTAACTCGGTTTGTAACGAGGATGGATCATCGTCGTCAAGGCGGTATTTCTTCGTAGTACGCATATTTTCAGCATTCGTAAAATCATCAACATTAAATTTATTTATTTTAGCACGCTTTGCACTAGAATTAGTTAATATGGATACATTATTGTCCTGAACGTTGCCGGTAGAAGTTTTTATTTCGTGATGGATTAATAACTGTTTAATTAAAACTTACTGTCGAGCCCATATTATTTGCCGAGTCAAAAAATGTCTAACCTTCTCGCCAGTTATTAATAAAGAATATTTTTTTGTTTCTGCGAACAAACGGATGTTTACATATTTAGTTATTATTTCTTTTAAAAGAATATTTAAATGACTGTGAAAATTGTCTGAGACATAACTATCTCTAAAATGATCTTCTAGCTCAGGAAACAGTTCATTTGTTTTTGTTAAGAGGTTCCTTATTACCTTTGCAGTGAGTACTGCAGGAAAATTCAACTCTATAGGTGGTTTATTTTTATTATATTTACATGCTTGTCGGAATAATGATTCCACCATAAAACAAATATTGACTACACTCACAGAGGGCACAGTTAAACCACCTCTCTGCTTTTGGATAATAAGTGCTACCCCATTTCTCCTATTTGACACTGCATCTAGTGGTACAGCTTCACAGGCCATTAAACATTCATCACATTTAATTTTTTTTCGAATCGATCGAATTACAAAACCTGCAATATAGCCAATGCATTGTTTGGAAGTCTCATTAATATTAGAGTCGGGTATAGCCCAAAATATATGTAAAAATTCACCTAACTCGGTTTGTAACGAGGATGGATCATCGTCGTCAAGGCGGTATTTCTTCGTAGTACGCATATTTTCAGCATTCATCACATACCAGTTTTCTTTTTTTTAAATCAGCAATTACAGATCTTAAAGTAGACACGGTAATTTTCATACGTTTCACATTTTGAGACAATACTTTAATTCGGGCTTGTGACATTTTCAAGGCTCTTTTGACCCTTTCCAATTTAATTTTGGAAGATTTTGGGGTGTTCTCGTAGCGGTGATCTAATTTTACACTAGAACAGATTTCCGCTAAAGTTCTAGATATCTTTGGTGTACTACAGTTGCTTGTGTTGTAACTTGTGCTTGGAACTGTAACAAGAAATTATATTTCATTACTTATATTATTCAAAGAAGGATGATTAGATAGTGAAAATATCATTGAAAATAATTTGGAAAGGTATGTCATCATCATCATTTCAGCCGAAAGACGTCCACTGTTTGACATAGGCCTCCCCCAAGCGTCGCCACATCGGATTCTAGTGACTCTCATCAGGTCATCGGTCCACCTTTACGTTTTCCGATACGCAAAGAACATGCGATATGAACGCGTATATTTAAAAAAAAAATTACACAAGGGCACAAAATTAAACATTGTTTAGTATTAGTATTTAACCACTGTTAGTCGCCAACTTAGTACATCAGTAAACCATGTTCAGTATTTTAGATAATTTTTTTTTACATAACTACCTGCATGGGCTTCACATGGCAATATTTCTTTTGGATTAACTTCAATATATTTGCAATCATAATTTGTTAACCCGACTTGCACAGGTACTAAAGGTAAATTAAATTTATCCAAGTTCATTTCAATATCACTCTGGCATTGGTATCTCGTTGGTTGGTCAGCGTCTTTAAGCATCTCAGTTTGTACCAAGGACAAATTAGTTTCTGAGAAAAACAAAAGTTTTATTTTATTAAGATAATCAATAATATTTCTTGGATACCGACAAAGTATTTACTTAGGTACTATGAATGTACACTCACCAAGAAACATTGTGGGGATACTGCATTTTTTCAATGTAGTCCGTGACTGATGTTTTATGAAACATCCATCCGTGAAGTGTTTAGAACAAAGATAATGATACATGGTTGGAGTCCAATTGACAACCTTCATATTTTTTAACCAAAGTTTGAGAGTGTAATCGGAGGGGAACCTGTAATTAAAAGAAACATTATAGTAGGTATGGGTAAAAAATTAAAATAATATAGTATATCTATAATTATATAGAACACTTAATGAGAATTATGAATCATAGGTGTTAAATTATTTGTTATTGACTCTAATAATAATAAACCTTAAAGTGTTTTGCTATTATTACAGATCATAATAATGTGCGTATTATTATTTTAACAAAGATGATAAACATTATTGTTAAGCATGTTTTTTTTTTACATCTTAATATAATATTACGAAAGTATCGATATGAATTTTGACATCCCTAACAAAAGTTATTGGTTAAGTAAAAATGTTCGTAAAATCCCGTAAACTCGAACAGAAGCAGTGTATTTATACAATAATAAACGTAAACGTTTATTATTGTAAAAATACACTGCTTTAAGCGGTTTTCTAATAAGTATTTATGATTTAGATACACTTACTTGTGAAAAGTGACACCACTGCCTTTTTCGTATCGTGTTTTACAATATACGCACGATTTCATGTTGGACGAACAATACAAGCTATGTTATAATCACTGTCATTATTATAACACTTTAATCTAAATCACAATCACAGTAAATACTTTAGAAAACTTTTTATTTCGCAGAGACGCTTAGCTCAAATACAACAAACAACGGCCATTTGCAATCTTATTAGTTCTTAGAACTCTCACTGGGGGCGCTTTGAATCGGCACAGCAAATAGTTGTCATTTTGTATGGGATAGCCAGTCCAGCGTATTAGATAGAGGTCAGTGGCCATCTTGTAATAACGTCGACCATCGACCTTTTTTTTTTTTTTTTGGTTCTTTTCGTCTCTCTTTGGGACAGGCAAAGGGAGCTGAGCCCATACAGCCAAACGACCATCGACCATGCCCTAAACTAGAGATGGGCGTCGAATCAACGAACGGTTTAAATCGACAGTCGACGTAGAATCAACACGTGGACGGTCTATCATTGAAGCGTGGACTAGTCGATTCATAGACGGCTGAAATCAAAAGTCCACTATGTTCTTACATACGGCCAACTCAACGACGATGCCCAAACTTAGTCGGTTATTATAAGTTCGTGCGTTGATACCAGCGAAATTGATCGTTAGGTCCATAGTAATAGAGTGGATTTTAGTTGACATGTTAGAGTGAACTGGTAGAATTATGCGAGGAAGTAGTCCACAGTCGTTTAGATTGAACGCATCGTCATGAAGTGAACTAGTTGAAGAATTCAACTAGTTGATCGACTCGTCGATGAACGATGATGAACGGTCTAGTTTCGTTAACGAAAATTACGTCGACGACCCATCTCTACCCTAAACTGATATCACCGTGAGCGCTGTCAAAAATGACAGTTACGGTTTTTGTTTTGGGTCGCATCATATCTTAAACTAACTTGGATTTATTAGAAATTGTGCTTCTGGCTACAGTCGCCACCTAACCAAAGATGAAGAAGAAATTTGTGGTGTATACAAGTTTTATATGGTGTACCCGATATATTATTTTCCTCTATGATGGTGTCTAAAGGTTTTGACGTTGAGCGAGCACTGTTAGCGCAAGCATTCCGTATTGTGACAGTTCTCAACTGTCATAACCATGATATCCAAATCGGAACGCCAGTTTATTGATGTGAGCGCTGTGAGCGATATTTTCTTATTCGGAAGACAGCCTATGAGCCTATCTATACATCTATACATACATACATACAAATAAATAAAACTGACGTGTCTGTTTGTAATTTCAAATTAACAGCTTTTCACTAAATGCATATGAAAGTAATTTTTTTTTTTATTTTTTTCTGTCTGTTTGTCTGTTTGTTCCGGCTAATCTCTGAAATGGCTGGACCGATTATGATGGGACTTTTACTGGCAGGTAGCTGATGTAATAAGGAGTAACTTAGGCTTTTTAACTTTTTAGCTTTTTATTTTAGCTTTTTTTAACTTTTTATTTTAGAAAAATACCTGCGTTAATTTCCAACATCTACGCGGGCTAGGCCGCGGGCAAAAGGTAGTATGCAATAATCTAATACTATTCAATATTTATATTAAGGTGTATCTATTCAAACACGAAATATTTTAAGAGGTACACCTGTAGGTAGTAAACAAGCTACAGAACCGAAAAAAAATATTTCTAAAGGTATTTTTTTCAAAATTTAATATTTATAAATTAATTGACGCACATAAGAAATACTGGCTCCTTCTTATTTTTTACGGCCCGAGACACCGCTGCGCTGCCATGCTCGTGCCGTCCGATCGCCGCCCTCGCAGCGTCAGGCGGGCCATTCATAGAATTTGGAGTAAAGGTTTTATGCAAAACGTCTCAAGCAGTTTTAAAATTATAATAATTACGAAAATTCAAAAACGCTTAGATAAAAATTCTCTTTTTGCTGCTATAGCTTCTTTACCACCTACAGGTGTACCTCTTAAAATATTTCGTGTATGAATTAGATACACCTTATATATGATGGTAAGGAACCCTCAGAACGCGATCCCAACTAACTCTTATTTTTTTTAAATTATTTTGTAGCATTGTAAACTCAAATGAATATACATGGTCAAAGTAAGAGAAATATTCACACACCCATTGTGTGCACGGGTGCACACATCGGATTATCGTTCACATTAGTACTATTAAATATAAACCCATGGTAGGATTGTGTTGAGTGGAAAAAGGTCTGGAGGCCTTTGCCCTGCAGTGGGACAGCACAGGATGATTTATTTATTTTGGTTTGGGTATTTAATCGGGTAAATATACAAACTGGAAACCACCTCGGCTCTGGATAGTTAACCAACACCCATCTAAAATTGGGTTTATGAGTGTGTATGTTTCAGTTGTTTCAGGACTTTCAGCTTCCGAATTTCCGGATGATTCACTTGCTGAGCATACTCACTTGCCCAATAAGTGAATCATCCGGAAATTCGTGCCCAGATGTCTAAGGGTAGCTACACACATAAGCGGGCCGGCATAATCAGTTCGGCAGTATCTGTCGAACAACAAAGCCGGCCCAAAGTAATTACTGCACTTGTTCGGCCTGTGCCGATCGGGTAGTTCATTCGGGTCAACAAATCATTCGATTCGGCAGTACAGCTTGGCAAAAAAGAGTCTGGAAAAAATGAGGGCGCCTGCTTAGCAGGTATGGCCACCTTGTATACTAGGACTAAAAGAGATAAGATACTTGTTGTTTTAATCCACAAACACGAGATCCCGGAAATTCTCATCAGTCAAGATTTCAAGACTTGATAGGCACATAGTCTTTTACTTTCATTGTATTTAGTAGATTGCGCATTATTTCGCTGGTATAACCTTTTATCTAAGAGTGCCATAGTAATAACATAATGAAAACTTATTCAGTTTAAAAATAATTAATATACACTCAGGGATTGCCGATTGAACCCGATACACTAGACACAATATTCAGCAATCGCATTTGCGGCCGCCATCTAGGGTATTTACAACCATTCGTTGGTTGATATGCCTGTATCAAATTTGACATGAATGATACTGAACGAATCCTGTATTTGACAGTTTATAGTCGACAAGAAGGCGACTTACAGCTGCTTACTGTTCGAAACTAATCGGAAGTCAGAGAGTACCTATAGCATATCGCATTCGAAAGGTACGGGCAATATCGAATAAACTTGAACAGTTGGTTGACTAATGAAGGCGTCAGGTATGTCTATGTGGGTTACATAACATTATCACTATTCACATGACAATGATAATGAAATAACACGTTAAAATATAGATTTTATTTAAAAAGAAAAACGTGACATAACATCATTCGTGTATTCCTTTTCGGTGCTTTAATAGATTTTTTCCGTTAACACTGATGTGCATTTATGAAATCTAAATAGTGTAAAAATCTTTCTTAGACGTTTACAGCTCCCATTACAACCCGTCTCCTCAAACTATACATAATATATTACGTAGAATAGGCACCTGAAAAATAATAAATATAAATTATACTTTTTTTACTGTGGTATGCGATAATAGCATTAAGCCTTCCATGTTTCTTTAGTGTTGAACTTTTTGTCTAATTGCACACAGATCGAAATCGTCTAATTCTTTCTTCAGCCAACTGTTTTGGTGTTTCTCCAGGTGTAGAAAACATCCTTAAATTTTTCACCTTCATTAACAATTTCTCTAATTGTACTGTGAGATTTACCTTGAAAAAAATATAAAGACAACCATATTAATTCCATGTATATTTTTCAATTTCAAGTATCAAACATCAAGAGTCAACGTACACGCGATTTGTCAAACTAGAAAACATAACCTCAATAATCTATTAGTAAATAAAACAATAAAATGGCTTGAAACTTATAATACCGATAAAACTTAGTATTAGAAAGGAAAAACAATGACTGGCATTGACTAAAAGATACATTTCTTGGATAAATACCTGTCGTGTCGGCAGTTCTTTCTAAAACAGTGTCAATCGGAGACAAAATTTGTTCCGCTTCAGATTCCGCCAAATTTCTTACGAAAACTTGGTATATCACAGCTCACACCACTACTCCTTATTGTTTTATTAATTTTTTATATGTACAAAATCATTAATAATTGATATTTAATTAGAAATAAGTAAAATACAACTGGGAACATAACACAATGACAGATTAGCTACTTGTTGATGATAAATAAAGCAGTGTTGCCACTAAAAATATATTTTAGTTCCAATGGTTACCACGACAGACTCTTTTTTGCCAAGCTATACTTGTGGAACGAAAAAGCCGACCCGTAGCAACTACAGCTTGGCAAAAAAGAGTCTGGAAAAAATGAGGGCGCCTGCTTAGCAGGTATGGCCACTCTGTATACTAGGACTAAAAGTGATAAGATACTTGTTGTTTTAATCCACAAACACGAGATCCCGGAAATTCTCATCAGTCAAGATTTCAAGACTTGATAGGCACACAGTCTTTTACTTTCATTGTATTTAGTAGATTGCGCATTATTTCGCTGGAATAACTTTTTATCTAAGAGTGCCATCATAATAACATAATGCAAACTTATTCAGTTTAAAAATTAATTAAATTACACTCAGTGATTGCCGATTGAACCCGATATACAAGACATAATGTTCAGCAATCGCATTTGCGGCCACCATCTAGGGTATTCACAACCATTCGATGGTTGGTATGCCTGTATCAAATTTGACATGAATGATACTGAACGAATCCTGTTAATGCTGACAGTTTGAAGTCGACAAGAAGGTGACTTTCAGCTGCTTACTGTCGGAAACTAATCGGAAGTCAGAGAGTACCTATAGCATGTCGCATTCGAAAGGTACGGGCAATATCGAATAAACTTGAACAGTTGACTAATGAAGGCGTCAGGTATGTCTATGCGGGGTACATAACATTATCACTATTCACATGACAATGAAAATGAAATAACACGCTAAAGTTTAGATTTTATTTAAAAAGAAAAACGTGACGTAACATCATTCTTGTATTCCTTTTCGGTGCTATGATAGATGTTTTCCATTAACACTGATGTGTCAGTTTTACATTTCTTATTTATGAAAATAGTGTAAAAATCTTTCTTACACGTTTACGGCTCCCATTACAACCCATCTCCTCAAACTATAGGTAATATATTACGTAGAATAGGCACCTGAAAAATAATAAATATAAATTATACTTTTTTACTGTGGTATGCGATAATAGCATTAACAAAAAAAAAAAATACTTGGCTGTTTCGTTATAGTGTTAAACTTTTTGTCTAATTGCACACAGATCAAAATCGTCTAATTCTTTCTTCCGCCAACTGTTTTGGTGTTCCTCCAGGTGTAGAAAAAATCCTTAATTGTTTTCTCCTTCATTAACAATTTCTCTAATTGTACTGTGAGATTTACCTTGAAAAAAATATAAAGACAATCATATTAATTCCATGTAGGTACAGACGCCACCAGGTCAAGCTACCCGAAACTGTCAATTTTTCCCAGTGCACCTTGAACCTAATGCTCTAGAAATAAAGTCGAAAATCTATCAAAGAAATCTGACAGATTGTAGTAGCTTGATGTGTTGGCTTCTGTACATTTTTCAATTTCAAGTATCAAACATCAAGAATTAACGTACACGCGATTTGTCAAACTAGAAAACATAACCTCAATAATCTATTAGTAAATAAAACAATAAAATGGCTTGAAACTTATAATACCGATAAAACTTAGTATTAGAAAGGAAAAACAATGACTGGCATTGAATAAAAGATAAATTTCTTGGATAAATACCTGTCGTGTCGGCAGTTCTTTCGTAAACATTTTCAATCGGAGATAAAATTTGTTCCGCTTCAGATTCCGCCAAATTTCTTACGAAAACTTAGTATATCACAGCTCACACCACTACTCCTTATTGTTTTATTCATTTTTTATATGTTCAAAAGCATTAATAATTGATAGTTAATTAAAAAATAAGTAAAATACAACTGGGAACATAACACAATGACAGATTAGCTACTTGTCGATGATAAACAAAGCAGTGCTGCCACCAAAAAAATATTTTAGTTCCAATGGTTACCACGACAGACTCTTTTTTGCCAAACTATACTACATACGTTCCCGGCCCGCTTATGTGTGTAGCTACCCTAAAATATTATGCTCAGCCGTGTTGTTGTTGATGGCCACACAGAGTATTTTCTTTGACATGACCCCACCGCAATGCTAAAGCATGGCACCATAGCTTTTGAGCTTTCAATAAATTCGTTTTTTTCTTTCGTTCGATACCTTGAAGTACAATCAAAACAGCTCGCTAAATAAAATAATTTTGATCTCAAACCTTATGTGCGCGTAACTCGCGCACGCCTTGCGGCTCGCATAACTTTAGTAAAGACAATACAATATTCATTTTGAAATTCCCACGTTTAAAATTATAACTTTATTCACATCACAGATGAAGATTCTGGACTTACAGAATTCGAGCGTATTTCATTGCATTGTCATCTGCTTTCTCTTTCTCTTACGTCTGTTGTTGAGGGCCGACGTACGTGACTTAAGTGTACGTCGATACTTAATATAAATAGTGCTAAAGCAAAACAAAAGGTAAGTGAATAATTCGGTTTGTGAGGCTCGTGTCCGTTATTCATTCGTCGAATGTTATTCATTCAAATAATTACAAACATCTACGTATGACGAGTTCGTAACTGATATCGTTTACGACTCCGCCACTGCTTGCAGTCCGGTTTGTGAAGTGGGTGGAGTACGACGTGATCCGTTATCAAAACAGTTATCATTTTCCGAAATATTAATTGGTAAGATAACACACCCACAGGTTTATCATATCGTAAACTTGTAAAAAATATGTTTTTAGGTCATTTATTCGGTTCTAGTATTTACCGTATTCTGTAGTTTTTAAAAAGCCTTACTCGAGCCTTTCGGACTTTGTACTTTGCTTTGCCACGAATTTGTTTTTGTGTTCTTGAACAGTCTATCATTTGTCACTTATATCAAAAATTTACATTTCTAAGTACTTAGTGAAGATATGATTCCATACCTGGGGCAGGTTATGTATGTATTTATAGAACAAGTCCTCATTTTCCTACAAGCTAATAATTATCAATTACTACTAACAGCAGTCATTTAAATTCGGCCCCTTGCGTTCTGTATTTATTAAGAAGATGCGCGCTCGGGTTACAAGCGGTTAATAGATTTTCAATTATTCAGGCAGGTATTTATTATAATTTTTAGATGGAAAGTGAAAAACCTGTCAGTAGTGAAAAATCTACCTATTACTCTATTGATCATCTGTTCAAACATAACTTTATAGAAAGTTATTCTAGTGAGCCAACTGTTTTTAAATACCTTGATAGGTAATCAACAATCACCAAATGTATAGGTATTTTTGGTTATTTTTTTTTCATAAAAAGTTGCAAGTCATTGCTTATCTTTTAGGCATATTATCTCCCTAATCTTTCACAGACTTAGTCATACCTCAATTTAGTTTTGGAAATGGCCCTGAAAACCTATTTTGTGGGAAGTATATTATCCTGGGCATTTAAATAATTTTTTTCATAGATTTTTATCTGATCGCCCCTATTAGAAGTTAGACCATTATGTTGGCTATATCAATAATACCTAAGATATCTCTCTAACGTAAACTTGTTCATTTTGTAGTATTATGATATAAAATAACATATTACTGAGACCAAATGAGGTATGTCATGAATGAAGATCTCTATAAAATGAGCAGAGCATGGATAAAGAAAGACAATCAGGATCTGTGATCTTGAACAAGATAACTGATTTGCCAAACATACCAGTATTTCTTGTTTTTATTTTTGTAGCCTTTGGCCTTGTTGTTAGAAATTAGTTTAATAACCTCAGATAAATCATTGTTGACATTGTTTTATGTTATCTTAATTTATATTTAGCTAGAACTGTATTTAATCAGTATTAGAGTCAGCAACAGAAGTTGTTTAACACTTCAGTTATATAAACTGAATCACTGTGGAAAATATTAAATTAAATTCAGAACAGAACTTAAGTTTAAATAATAGTAACACAGAAACAACACATTGAATAGTTCTGTGTGTATCCAAAAATACTAGCCTATTATTTTCCCAATGTAAGGGAAAAGGCTCGTCTCATACAGAGAAAGCACGAGCATTGTTCACGGCTCTTGTTCTAGGGTTGGTTGATTTCATAGTTATTTGAACTATAAGTCTGTTCCACCAATGACAGTTATATGTAAGATATACTCAGAAAGTCCAAGAAATACAAATGGTGTGTAAAAGTAACAGTGTTACTTGACTTCTGTTGCTGACCGCACCTACTACTTACTCATTTGTGATCTATTATTTGTGACGTCAAAGAATATCAATGAATTTACTGTTATCGGCACTCATAAATCGTTTTGTTAGCAAGTAGTCACACGGTAGTCAATAGGAGTCACTTGTCAATCAATATATTACATTATTCTTGTAGACATGCATAGGGATTCACTAGTTCATTATACAATAGTGCAATAACTGTTGAAAATATCTAGTGTTCCGATACTATCAAAAACATGTTATTGTTTATAGGAATTTTGTTATCAATCACATTACGTATAACAATAATGGCAATTATGTTTGGTTTTTTTTTTTAATTTAGTCCATTAACTTGGGTGGTTGCGGTATGAATATTGAATAATAAATAGTCAATTAGTGCAACTACTCTATTAGTAATTTATGGATTTGATAAAGTTATAAATGTGTTAGCTTGCGATAGTGTTCAATGTACAGTATATATCAGAAATACGTGGTCAGATTTAAGGTTGTGGTACCGACCACCAAAACAACTTTCTCCATGGTAGCTACTTTGTAAACACAAAATAAATTAACCCATCACATTTTAGTTGAGTTGATTTTAAAGTTTTGTATGGGAAAGTCGGTCATTTTTCGCAATTAGATTGTTTTGTTGGTCCTATAGAGATAGTTGTTTTGATACTCTGTACACATATTATGGTACCGTACGCAAAATACGCGCTCAGACGTGGAGTTGCGGAAACCAGCCCGTTCTACCTATTACCTACTCTGTACACACCCTTAAATTTGACCACACCTTTATGATATAAGCTATATTTCACAAAATCAGTAAGTAGTTTAAAAACAACTTGTCTGCCCATTGTGTAATAGTGGCCTGCATAATATATTCATTGAACTTTCATAAATAAGAGTACATAGTCTACGAATTTTGTTTATTTTAACACGACTTGCGCTTACCAGGGTTATTTCACCAATTCGTGGTAATGGTAATGTTTACGTAATTTATATTGATAAAGGTGACAAATCTTGGTAGTTATTTACGGGCTGTCATATAGTACCTATTTTATGTTATGTACACACCTATTTAAAGAAATTCTTTCGCTGCTCCACCTCAACCCCTCGGTTTGAATTGGTTACAATACCAGGTCATGTAGATACAAGTAGTTAGATTAGAGTTATTTCGTAAATTTTCGTCCATTAAACATACTACAGCAAAAATATTTCTTTGATTTCAGATACCCACCATGTCGAAAATCAAGGCTGGGCCCGTCGTTGATATCCTCGGTGATGAGATGACCAGAATTATTTGGGACCTGATTAAAGAAAAGCTCATATTGCCCTTCTTGGACATCGAACTGCACGTCTATGATTTGGGTATGGAAAATCGTGATAAGACTGATGACCAAGTAACCATTGACTGTGCTGAAGCAATCAAGAAATACAATGTCGGCATCAAATGCGCGACCATCACCCCAGATGAGAACAGAGTAGAAGAGTTCAAGCTTAAGAAAATGTGGAAGAGTCCCAATGGAACAATCCGTAACATTCTTGGCGGCACCGTTTTCAGGGAAGCTATTATTTGCAAAAATATTCCGCGTCTCGTAACTGGTTGGGAAAAACCTATCATTATCGGCCGTCATGCACATGCTGATCAATACAAAGCAACTGACTTTGTTGTACCTGGTGCTGGAAGCCTAGAGCTCATTTGGACGCCACCCAAGGGAGAGCCTATCAGACACGTTGTTAATGATTTCAAGGGTGCTGGTGTCGCCCTGGGCATGTTCAATACTGATGCTTCCATCATCGACTTTGCTCACTCTTCATTTAAATTTGCACTTGGGAGGAAGTATCCTCTTTATCTGAGCACCAAAAACACTATTCTTAAGAAGTACGATGGTCGTTTCAAAGACATCTTCCAGGAAATTTATGAAAAGGACTACAAATCACAGTACGAAGCCGCGGGTATTTGGTATGAGCACAGGTTGATCGACGATATGGTTGCTTACTCGATGAAATCAGAGGGTGGATTCGTGTGGGCCTGCAAGAACTACGATGGTGATGTGCAGTCAGATTCCGTAGCCCAAGGATACGGTTCTTTGGGTCTTATGACATCTGTTCTTATTTGCCCTGATGGAAAAACTGTGGAAGCGGAAGCTGCTCACGGTACAGTAACGAGACATTTCAGATTCTATCAACAAGGAAAGGAGACATCCACCAATCCGATTGCGTCAATCTTTGCATGGACTAGAGGTCTCTTGCATCGCGCTCATTTGGATGACAACGCTGAACTTAAGAACTTTGCCGAAACTTTGGAGAAGGTTTGCATCGACACAATTGAATCTGGAATTATGACTAAGGATCTTGCTATTTGTATTAAGGGTATGAACAATATAAAGAGGTCGGACTACTACGAAACTTTCGAGTTTATAGATAAGCTTGCTGAAAATCTTAAGAAAAGTTTGGGTAAATGACTAACTACACAGAGGGTGTTGTGTAGCCTGTGAACAATTTTTACCAATCAATGTTTACGTATGAATTTTTATCATGTCACAAAGGGAATGAGGGTATTTTATTTAAACCTTATTTATATCAATTATTATAATTTATTACTGTAATAAATGTAACTTTTAAATTATATACCTTTTTTACTTGTGTTTTGGGTTTCACCTTTTCCTAGTTGGGGTCCCGATTATAATTGTAAATGAGAAAAAACAACAATGAAATACTTAATTGTATTGTTCAGTTTCCGTCTATATATTGTATGCATAATAAACATAATAAGCAGTTGAATGAGACCCATAAGAAACAGCAAAAATTCTTGTGTACGTTACCCTAGCAAGAAAGTGTCTCCTAGAGTTATATGAGTAGAACGTATAATGTGTGCCTTATCTGCTGTAAATGTGCCCCCAAATAAAAAATGTGTGCCCCCTGTCGTTTTGGAAAAAAACGGAAAAAACGATTCTTGCTGGGGTAACGTTTTTCTAGCAGGAAAATTCTAAACGAATGATCGGAGAGAGAAAAATTGTGCATGACCAGAGAGCTTATATGTGTGCCAAAATGTGCCCCCAAAAATAAAATCTGTGCCCCTTCAGGTTTTCGAGATATTGCATTTCCTGCTGGAGTAACGTTTTGATGAATCGTATATCTCTAAAACCATTGCATGTGCCCCTGTAGAGTAAACATACACGAGTAGCTCTTAATGTGTGCCCCTTAGTGCCCCAATTAGATTCAAGAAAATATTTATAGTTTTCAAGTTATCGCGGTTTTATGAAAATCCGAAAAAACATCGTAGCGCCTAAATGAGACAAGGCACAAGTTCGCTGAAAACTGTATTCGGTCCTTCTTGACGCTAATAATAACCATACAAAGTTTCAAAACTGTTCATGCATGCGTTTTTGAATAATCTTGCTTAAAAGTCTAAACGATGGTGTCATAACTTTGACGGCAAAATACAAGGAACCGGCTCAATCCCAGATGTGTACGTGTAAACCAAAATCTTGTGCCTTTAGTCAAAAATATATGGTGAAAATATTCCGCTTGGAATGTTTCGCATTAAGTAAATATAAACAAAAAACCAAAATATGTAAACAACGGCTGGTTATCCGACCAAATTCCAATGACTACTAAAAAGCCACTGATTCATATGACCGTCTTTATTGGACGTATTATACCTAAGCTGTTGTCCGTACAGTCGCGTTCAAAAGATTTGGGGGCTAATTAAAAAATATATTAAATGCACCTTGTGACCATATTAAATGAAACAGCTTGTTGATGTGGAAATTATTATTTTTATTCCCTTAATTTTAATTCTTAAAGTAATTATTGCATCAAATCACAGATTAAATTTCCTACCTATAAGTATTAGAAATTATTTGCACGTTGTGTAGTCATTATTATTTAAATCACAGATCAGTTTTTCACGTGCAAATAATTTCTAATACTTATAATTAGAAATTATTTGCACGTTGTGTAGTCATTATTATTTAAATCACAGATCAGTTTTTCATCTAACAAGGAGACCGCCAAGATTGTCCGCCTCCGATTTCAATGATTTTTATATATGTTGTTATGTTTGAGTAACTGAGTAATTAACCAAAAGGAATTCACGCAACGCCCAATAGTTTCAGAGTTGCTTCTACCGAGCAACTTAAATATAAGTTCAGTATACAAACTCAAAAACATTTGCAACTCTATCTGCAGAGATAAAAGGTTCAAATTTCTTGCAATTTTGTATGTTTCTTGATGAATAAGTATTCTAATTTTATAAGAAAAAAAAATGAAAAAAAAAATCGTTAGCAGGAATCGAACCCTGACCATCTGCGTGCCAGCCACGTCACCCTGCCTACTAGGGTAGCACCGCTATGCAATTTCAATTTAAATGATTTTTTAATAAAATTATCATCAAATCAAACATTGCAAGTTTGAACCTTATATCTCTACAGATAGAGTTGCAATTGTTTTGAGTTTTTATACTGAACTTATATTTAAGTTGCTCGGTAGAAGCAACTCTGAAACTATTGAGCGGTGCGTGAATTCCTTTTGCGTTATTACTCAGTTACTCAAACATAACAACATATATAAAAATCACTGAAATCGGAGGCGGACAATCTTGGCGGTCTCCTTGTAAGCCTAAAATATAATTATAAATCCCTCATAGGTACGTAATACGACATGAAAAATGGAAACACGTTGTTGAAACAGATCATTGTGCGGTTGACTATAGGAATACACTAAATACAACTCTCAAAACTGTAGGTACCAAGATTTATTTGGTTAAGGTGAATGCTCCAACCAACCCGCGAAATTCAAATTTTATTACGTTTTTTGCAATTTGCAAGCCAGTGCTAGGTTGTACAACCTTACTACCTCTAGGTATTCATCGCACATTTCATGAACTATATTTTTTTTAAACATAGGGACCAATTAAATTTTGAGTCAAAGACCTGGCAAATGGCAAATATCTGGATATTTGCCATATCTTTCGTTCACACATAAATTACTGGATGTATTTTAATGAAATTTAGAATGGAGAAGATAGCTTACCTTGGAATAGTACTTAGGCTACTATTTATATAATGTACTTAATAATGTTTATGGTCATAGAAACAGCTAGTAGAATATAATCCAATTACAACTTTATTTTATTACTTATTACTTTTCTACTTCAGTGTACTCAGGCACAACACGTGTGAACCGGTTAGTGAGTAAAGTAAAGAAGGTCATCGATGTGTATGAATCCGTCGCTTTTTAGTAGTCATTCAAATTTGGTCGGATAACCAGCCGTTGCTTACATATTTTGGTTTTTTGTTTATATTTACTTGATGCGAAACATTCCAAGCTAAATATTTTCACCATATATTTTTGACTAAAGGCACAAGATTTTGGTTTACACCTACACATCTAGGATTGAGCCAGTTCCTTGTATTTTGCCGTCAAAGTTATGACACCATAGTTTTGACTTTTAGCAAGATTATTCAAAAACGCATAGATGAACAGTTTTGAAACTTTGTATGGTTATTATTAGGGTCAAGAAGGACCGAATACAGTTTTCAGCGAACTCGTGCGTCATTTAGGCGCTGCGATGTTTTTTCGGGTTTTCGTAAAACCGCGATAACTTGAAAACTATAGATATTTTCTTAAATCTAATTGAGGCACTAAGGGGCACACATTAAGAGCTACTCGTGTATGTTTATTCTACAAGGGCACATGCAATGGTTTTTGAGATATGCGATTCATCAAAACATTACTCCAGCAGGAAATGCAATATCTCGAAAACCTGAAGGGGCACAGATTTTATTTTTGGGGGCACATTTTGGCACACATATAAGCTCTCTGGCCATGCACAATTTTTCTCTCTCCGATCATTCGTTTAGAATTTTCCTGCTAGAAAAACGTTACCCCAGCAAGAATCGTTTTTTCCGTTTTTTTCCAAAACGACAGGGGGCACACATTTTTTATTTGGGGGCACATTTACAGCAGATAAGGCACACATTATACGTTCTACTCATATAACTCTAGGAGACACTTTCTTGCTAGGGTAACGTACACAAAATTCTTTATATTGCGCTTTACGGATTCAGATCATTACTCTGATCAAGTGCCCCTGACAATAAAATCGCAAAATGTGCGTTACGATTGCTCCGCCAGATTATCCAAATAGATTTTTTTTTAGCCAAAACTTTTGTCGAAATTTGACAAAATCGAATGGCACAAACCAAAAATTTGTCAAAGTAGAAATAAAGAAGTTATAAAGGTTTTAAGTTGGCCGCGCGAACGTAACGTGGAGGATTGCGCGGCCATGAAGATCTCAGCAACTACTTGGGCTAGAGATCTAATTCTTTTTGTCAATTGAAGACAGAATTTGTCAAAAATTGTCGAAAAAAGAATTAAAGGCTCTAGATCTATATTTTACGTAATATTCACCTTGGAAGTACCTTTAATTAAGCATCACATGAGGAAACATGTAAATCAGATTTAATATGAATAGAAAAATAATAACATCAAGGCTTTTCCATTGACAACTTGTAGGCATACTAGCGCCATGCTGTATGCGGAAACTGTGGAACATGTATTCAGCCGTGTCTAAGGTTGGACTTTTAATCCTATTCACTAACTTGACAATTGGAGGGATACCAGGTTTTGACAAAAAAAGATAGTGAGGTGGTGCAAGAATGAATGAACTTGAAATAATGTATACTTACATGCAAACTTTGTAATTTAAATTTAATAACTTGTCTTAAAACAAGATGTGTACCATATCGATATATATGTAGTCTGACTGTCAGACGAAATAAAATGACTATAGTAAAAAAATAAGCAAAATTACATGATTTTTATATTTAGTTTTGTTTCTATCAGAAGAAAATAAAAAAAGGAAATAATTGTTATCAAAAATTATTAATTATAATCCACACCTAAAAACTATTTTTTAAACTTTTATTTAATTTAAACCATTTTTGTCATTCATTCTTTAAGCGAAATCTTTCACTACCCCGACACTATTAGTTTTAGAATGGTATCAATATTTTGCATTGAACTGTCAAGTTAGTGAATAGGATTAAAAGTTCAACCTTAGTTTAGTTCTTCGTATACCGCACAGATGGCATTCAACGCATGTTTTTACATGTCGTGGGCGTACTTGTTTTGTGGTTAATAGTACCCACTTGCTATGTAATTTCTTATTAATTATTACGACTATAATTTTAGTGCCATAAAACGTTCATTAAACTCATGTTAAGATAAAACCGTTCCTACACGATTATGCAATTTTCTTATCGTGTACAGAGCGTATCAGCGTTTGATAACAATGAGAACGTATGTAGGTAGGCATGGTATCTATATACCTAGCATTATCTTCGGATTTTTATCAGTTTTTCATGACTGTAAAATTTATTTTCTATTACTTGTGAAATTGTGAGCGACGGAGGTAAAATAATGGGATTGTGGGTAGTTAAATATATCAACATCACTCATCAGATTTCCAGAAATATTATTTATGTCCCGGTATTGCGACCGTTAGTTTCTAATATTACGATAGGTAGGCATTCATCACTGTTATAAAAAATATTATTATGTTGTATTCGTAATTGCCTTCGGTTCCGTATTATAATTTAAATTCATATTCAAATAATAGTTTCTACCTAATTGTCACAAAGTCTAGACGAAAAATCCGCTGTGATACCTTCAAAGATATAACTTCAGGAAGAATTCGACTACTGGTCAGATTTCATTTTTGATCCGTGCTAGAATTAAAAAAAAAAATTTACTTAAACTCACGATAATCTAGACAAAAAATATTTATTTTAGTTAACTCTAAGTCGTCGCCATACACATAAATGGATTTGGACTAATATGCCTGTTTTTAAAAGTGTACGACTAAATGCCGACAGACACTACGCTGACAGACTGAACACCAACGAGTCAACGACACTTTACTTCGACAGGACTCATCAGCGATGCATGTTATCTCAAGCGTATGTATCTTTATAATCTAGTCGTTTCGTAGGAGGTCACAGTTTTAACCTAACCTAACCTAATCATTAAAAAAAAAAATAACCTCATCTAACTAGTTCGGTTCTTGATAGCCTGCATCGATTTCCAAAGTAAGTATCTGAATAACGGAGATAAGTTGCGTCGCTGATGAGCCCTATCGGCGAAGTCCTGTCGTCGAAGAGTCCCGTCGAAGTAAAGTCTTGTCGTAGTGTCTGTGTGTTCAGTTCAGTGGTGTTCAGTCTGTTGGCGTAGTGTCTGTCGGTGTTCAGTCTGTTGGCGTAGTGTCTGTCGGCATTTAGTCGTACACTGTATTTATTATTTGGCAATGGGCCTGTAGACTAGAAAAACGGAACCCTAAAAAATGCGGTTTTCACGAATAATTTGATAAGTAGGTACGTAGGTAACTTATAAAATTATTATACCTACTTAGATATTTTTATTTTGTTTTGGCCAATTTTGGTCTTGTCCAGATACCACAGCCCACACATTCGGCTTCAATTATCTAAACTGAAATCAGATTCTGCAATTTGCGGTTATAGGCATGCAATAAACAACGTCATGTAATTTATTATCTACCTACCGATTTTGGATTCCGTAAGTTAACTAGATAGATAGGTAGGTAAGTACCTACTTTCTTTTTAGACTCCACGTAGGTAGGTACTTCTAGTTATTTCATTTGTTCCGCCACTTCTTCTTCCCAGCTAAAGCACTAGGAAGTGTCGAAGGGCGGGCGTTTTGGGGGGACTGTCTTTTGTAACTTTGACGTGACGTTTTCAAAAAGTGCTGACTCTCAGCCTAGTTTGAATAAATGACTTTTGATTTTTGATTTCATGTAGGTAATATGTGACTATAGTAGGTAAGTAATTTGTATGTAGCACCTATTGTAAACTGATTTGGTATGTAATGTCAAAGAAGAAGAAAGTTTTTGCTAAAAAAAAACTTCCAAAAAACCACTACAAAATGAAAAATTTCGGAAGCCGGTGTCTTTTTTATCTGGATTTTAGTTATTGCTACCGACATCCGAAAATAAAGTAATTTTTCAGTTTTAGTGTTTTTGGAAAGGTTGTGTTTGTCGCAAAAAGTTTTTTCTTTTTCATTTTTTAGTTATGGCATTAGGTACCTACCCCGCACTAATTCGTATATTACCTACCCTAATTTGGTCCTACTTTGCTCCAATATTGCTCCAAATGTTGAAAATTATGAATATTTTGAAGAAAAAAAACAACTATAAATTTTACTTGATGTATTATTATAAAGAAATAAAGCTTATTCGACATGTATTTATAGGGAAATGGATATTATGAAGTAAATTATGAATTTATTTTTGACAAATAATAATGAGCAAATTTACCCATGGTGTTAGGTATCTTTGCTCCTAGAAATAGTTTCTATGTAATCTCCATTGTTAAAGCTGTTGGAGCTTATTAATATGTTGTGCTTTTATGGATAAATTGATGAGATATAAGTAAAAAATGAAAAAAAAACAGTGTAGGTATTATTGTTAACATATTAAGTGTATTCGTAAATTTTGTTACAAAATCACCTAAAATTGGCTTTGCCACGTTATATTTTAAACTATATCAATTACTATTATCTTACTGTAAAACTATAAAAAAAACAAAAAATTATCAAGTACAGTACTCAAAATATTAAAAACAAATGTAAGAAACTGAATAAATCTACTTCAGGAGATGTACTTTTGGCTGTCTTTGGACAAAAAATCAGTCAAGATTATTTATTATAAACTTAACAAAAACATTTATAAAAATCAGGAAATGTATTTTTAGCTGCCTTTGGACAAAAAATCAGAAGCTAAATCAGAAGAATCATGAACTGATATGTTGACACTCTCTGCATAAGTGCTTTGGCTATGCTAGCCCTACGGCGCGGCGGCGACATGGTTTTTTCGAAGTTGACGGCTGAGAAACAAAGAAAGAAAGAAAATATGTTTATTTGCGGTAAATATGACGCAAAGAAAAACTGAAAACAACAAAAATATTTTAAAAAGCTGGGGAAAATATGCGTCACATCCACGCAAAACGGCCATCGCTCAGCATAATACTCCGACTCTACAATCAAAATAGAAGTTAGGTTTATAGACAAGTAACAATCCAATAAAATATTTACATTTCCGCATAACTGATTACATAAATAATAACATAAAAATAATCCGCTGCGCAATTTTCGAGATGAACGTGGCTTTTTCGAAACCAAAAAATTATTAGATTTTCGACCTCTCACGAAAGTGGCTTCATTAAAAAGAAATGGCGGATGAAAAGTTTAACAATTGTGAAATTTCACTTAAATGTCAAATGTTTCGGATGCGTTAAAAATTTAATGAATTGTTGTAAATTTTCAATGTAGAATAGGCGAAAACATTTTACAGAACAGGAGCATAATTACCCGTAGAGGAGCAAAGTAGGACCAGATTACGGTACTACTGCAGTAGCAGGTGGCATAAGAACATCATCACAATAAACACAAAAACTACCCCAGTTAAGTCAATAAAATTTGTATGGGACCACCCCTACCTATTAAAAAATAAAAAGAATGTTTAAAATCGACCCACAAATTATTAGCGATATCGCGGAACATGTAAGTAAGTATTAAAAAAAAAACAATTTCATATGAATTGAGAACGTCGTCCCTTTTTTAAAGTCGGTTAATCAGATAGTTTTCTCTCCGGTAGAAGTACCTTGGTAGGTAAGATTTCTACATAGTAGATTTGTACTGGGTAGTCAGTTATTTATTTATCAACTTTCAAAAGATAATATTCCATCACCCGCACTTTTCTCCGATCAATAATAACCCAAAAATTGGCCGTCTGCAATTCTTCAAATCGCCTATTCACTTTACAAATCGTTTTCATTTTTCTATTACAACAGCGATCCCCTATGCGGCAAGTCGTCAAATAACTTTTCTTAGTGAATTACCGGAGGCGGTTGACGCGGTTTCCCCTACAAGATCGTCCCTCCCGCGACTCCCGCCATTTCTCCCTCTTGTGGAGTGGGCCATTCAGAGACGGTTCGCGAAGCTCTCACGGTGCTTACGGCTTGCTTCAGTTTGGCGGGCTAAGCGTCAGCCAACAGGCGTGCGCGTTGTGGTAACTCCATCTAACATTTGGCGGGAACGAAAGCTCGCGTTCGCGGAAAATTAATCGCAAATACAGCGAATTAAAAATCTTAAGTTTATGTGTATATCGTGAATGATGTCTATAAAATCGAGTCCCTTGATGCTTTTACGATGGTTCATCGTAATAAATATTATGGTAAGCTCATTTTGTTTATTATGAATGTACCTAGATGTTTATTGACTGTCATGTCGGTTTATTTTTATTGATAAACCAATAGAGTGCTATTTTACTACATACGAACCAACTTATTATATAAACTTGTCTTATGCCGATGATATAAAGGATTTTTGTGAGGACACTTGTACTTCCACCATAAATTGTTCTAAGTTAGGCATTCAAGGAAAAGTACTTGAAACTTAAACTTTAGTCCGGTTGTAAATACTTAATTAATGTATTTTTTAGGAGTCTCCCAATACCCAATACATACAACAAACAATTTTTCAAGTATTCAGGTTTACTTACAACCCTATTTATAGTAAATAGAAAAAAAAATAAGCTATACTTAACTGTTGAAATACATATTTTACCGAAGAATAAACAGCACACTACCGACGCTTAGTGTGCCCTCAAGAACTTAATTCGCGGAATCGACACGCAATACGCACATAGAACTTCCACAGTTCCAAACTGTCATTAACGTGCACAATTTAGCCCAATCTTTTCACTCGTCCCTCGAAGCCAAGTAACATCAAAGCGAGAACATTTAGTTCAATTACCATAAGATAATATCACTCGAGTCCACTAACTGTAACCATTGCAACATCGTGCATGGAGTCGAATCGATCTCCGCCCAGAAGCGACGTTCGATTGCCGTAACGCTGAACTTGCGGATCGAAATGCCATACATATCGAAGGGCGTAGATGCATGCGCCGATCGAGAACCGCTAGCTTGCCATATCAATTTACTAGCGCCGCTCTGGTGCACCCAATTACTAGCTCTGGTTCACATGATTCCTATTCATCAGCCTCTAGATTGCTTTAGTACCTATTAAAAGAACGTTCGATGAGGAAACATGATTTTTAAGAGCATCGATGTTTATGGGGACGCGGTACGGTATGTAGAACGCATTTTTGGAACAGTAAATCTAAAGAATTTCTTACATTTTTAACGTATTTTGCTATTTACAATTTATTAAGGGAGATGCATTAAGGTAGTAATTTGCAGGTTGGTGTCAGGTTATAAATATTGATTAAAATATGATTTGCAATCGTAACCAATATGGGTTTACAGAATTATAATCATTAAAGTCAGCAACTACTCCTTAAGATGGCGCTAAAGTAGCACGCGAAATTTAAATGTTCATACGTTATTTTCAATTAGCAGATCAGTGTCAGATTGTTCGTTGATTAAAATACAATTCGCGATCCTATATGTATACAAGATTATTTTTAGTATATGCGAAACCTGAATATAGTTTGTTCAGAATCAGTAACTGAATCGATTCCAATAATTTTTACACCATGTTATATTTTGTACCAAAAATATTTAATTACGCTTCCAAGTCGCGGGCCGCGCTGTTTTGTTTCGATTTTAAAATTATCATGTCTTTCTCGTATTCAAACGTCCATTACACGGAGATGGTACGTACACTAGCTGTTTGTGGTGATCTGCATATGTTTTTGCGTGGACAACCAGGTAACTTATCAAGCTTATAACTTTGTGATTATTAATGATACAGTTTTGAAATTTTTTTCATAGATTCTTTACGCAAAAATACTAGACTCGTGTTTCGGGTTTCGCATAAACAAAAATTAATGTTGTATATTTTTAATGAAAAACTTATTTTATGTGGTATACAATATAATTACAAGAAATAAGATTGTATCATAGCACAAACAGCCATTAAGAAAAATGGAGCATAAAGATAGTCAAAAGATTAGCCATAAAATATGACTACCGTTTTCTTAATTAATTTCTTCGAGTTTATCGAGGAGTTTCGAGGCGTGAAGTATCAACGGTCATGCGGAGCAACGCACTTGGTGCGTAGGTAATTTATGTGGTGCAACGTGCAGGTGTAAGATTTGCACGAACGGTTTTTCCGATCACTTCATTAGCAAGGGTCAGACGTCCTGCCAATCTCTTATGTTAGATATGCTTACCTACCTTCTTAAATAAGAACGTGGAAAGTTTATATTAAGAGAGTGGGATTTCCTGTGTTCGGAATAATATGCCTACCTTTAAGTACCAATATTCAGCGGCAAAAGTTAAGTCTATGCAACGTTTGAAATTATATTTACGAATTGAAATCTGCCAACTGCTACTTGATTGTAGAAAAAGTTCTTTGAAGACAAGTATATTACCCGTACGTAATTGAATCAAGCACTGTTTTAATGATATTAATATCCAAAATGCCAAATATACCAGCAATTTTGTTGCTGACTGTACCTAAATTCCACGTCTAAAACCTTAACAATTCTACCGTAATTTGTTAACAAAAATTAAAAAAGAAAACAATAAAATAATATTGTAAAAATACGTAGATTCATAATAGAGTCTGATACATCAATCTATCCAGTGGTCAGCCACTTGGAATAAACTTTTTCCGCTGCGTCGATGGTGCGTGCTTATATTTTTAAGTCCCATTGGCTGTAAGTCGGAGGTGGTCGTGCATTCCCATATTACTATTCAAGTCTTACAGCCATCATTACACACCGAGAGAACTTGTAACTCTGCAGTGAAATCAGTCGTTTTCTTGGATCAAAGAAACTTTTGCTGTAAGAAAAAGCTATTGTCGTTTTGTGTTTCAACACCACTTTATACTACTTTTCTCAAAATAATCATAGGCTAGTCCTTTAAAAAAAAAGAATCCTAAAGGATGAGATCATTGGTCTTTCCTCTTTTCTTGCATTTCTGAGTTATTTATAAAATTTAAGTATACTTCTGATATTGTGTGTGCATCTACAGCATTGGAATCACTTGCACATACTTCCATAGCACTGTATTCTTCTCCCTTCATCAAATTACGTGAATCTTTAACAGTTGTCGGCATTAACAACATCCTGTAAACACTTCTTGGACCTCCCCCGGTGTGTCAGCCCAAGTACAGCTAATGCAAACCATTTCCGACGGACTCACTAGGACGTCGCAAAACATGTTCACACCTTACCATCTCAGGTTACTCTGCAAAGCTTTGCGTGCATACTAGTAGTTAGACTAGAGTTCTCCAAAGATGTCAAGAATGCCTATACCCTCGTATTATGCATTGCATTTATTATTTTGACGCAGAAATTCTGCTCTCATTTTATCAAAGCAAAATAGATTTGATTACCATACGATCTAATACTGGTGGTCGGCTATTGTGCTTGGCCCTAGACCACAGGAGTGCCTGTGGTCTTTCACTGTGTTTTTTATATCATCCTGGCTGATTAGACCCATTTTATGGCTTCTTGCTGAAGTCTCTAGCTATTAATTTTATTGTTTCTGACTATATAATGCATGTTGTGGTTGTGGGGTCAGTGTATGGTCTGTGCGTAGCTGGTTTTTTAAATTTACTTTTCTTAGTCCCTCTGCGATGCCAACTTCATTAAAAATAACTGAACGAGATTTGTAGTTTCTTGCTACGGTGTTAACTGCTCAAATCACCTTTCCATTTTGCATTACTGTAGGGGATTAGTCATTTTATACTTAGTTATAAACATATGTAGGAGTACTGTTAGACGCATTACGAAGGACCATGAAGCGTGGCATTAGGGGCCTGCCTAACAGTGAGCGGAATTAGGTCGAAATGATGATGATGACAGACTTACTTAAGACTCCATACACATTACAAATCGGTACTTTAAACCCATGTAATCGTGTGAGCTAGGCTGCTAAACGTACAAACGATTTACGAGATTCTAGCGTCAGTTGAGAATCGACCCCTGAATGCCCCTGATGCAAACGCGCAAACGCCGCGTTTCGTTGTCAACAAAGGTATTAATTTACTAAGAGGGCATTGTTACGTGTTGTACCTACTTAAGTATTAATAGCGGCCCCCCTGCTGCGTTTCACAGAATTTTGATTAAAGTTACATAACGACGACGGTCGTATCCACGTTCGATGTCTGATCTTCATTGGCGCTCGTGGGAATCGTCTCCGGGTATGCAATTAGGGAACGCCGGGAGCGGAGGGTAGTCAATTACCGCGTACTGTTTTTATTGCGACTCTCCTTGTCGATGCAATGAAACCTCGGCCGAAACATAAACATAAGGAGGATCATAAACTTTATTGCTCCCCAGTTGTTTCATTTGCACTCGCTGGAATTCCTAGTTTCACACTAATTTGGTTTTTAGCAAATGGAAACAATAAAAATGTTGATTGGATATGTTGATTTGCATAATTATTAGCATCCGCAAGTTAATTACATTCTAAAACAGCAAGTTATTGTAGGTACATAAATCATAAAAAAGCTGTCATATCATTTGTAAAGACAGCCTTTCCTTGTTGTTTATGATGTTTATCAAGCGTTTAAATTACTCACCTGTTATAATTCAATGAATGGGAACGTGTCTTCAAGTTCCACATTTTTTTAAATTAATTAGATACTTTTTTCACCTCCTGTCCACTACTCATGCGTAACAAAACACATTAGTTAAGCAATACAAACCACCTCGTGCTCTCGCATAAAAAGCTAGTGAGAAAGTGATTGCGAAAAAAAATTAAAGGAAAATATCCATAGGTATCATGTCATATGTGTATTGTCGCGTCTTCGAGTCAACGACCTAAACCAATTATAGTTGCATAATAGAATGTTTTTTTTCCAATGATTTAAATTGGTTTTTTCGAACCTTAGCCAATTTTCGATAACTATACAGATAGCGTCAGAGTCGGTTACATGGCTTTAGATATACTTGGCCGTCACCCGTAGATGTTTTTATTTGTGCGTCGTAGTTACTTACTAGTTCCATAGTATAGTCTACACAAATGTTTGTACATTGGTACCTAGGTACCAATGCACCATGTTGGTTTGCAATATGTAGGCAAATAAAAGTGAGCCTTATGAATTTATTTCACTGTTTACGTTCTTGTATTGATCAAGCAATTATCGAATGGCTTTTTCGTGTTCTCATGCGTTTTCTCTTGTAGAAAATTGAGAAACGAAATAGGTGTTTGTGTTATCGAATTTCATGGGATTATATTTCGATGTTGATCTTTTATTTATAAGTACCTACTGCATTCGTCCATATTATTTTTTATTATGTAAAATGTAGTTGCTGTTATTTATTCATATAGGAATATATATTTTTAAGATATAAAGTCAGGGAATTTATTGCTAAGCCAATTGGCTACTTACTTAAAATGGCGGTATATATTCTAAGCACAACTGTGATTTTTTACATTTGTATGGAATGGCTACCTATGACACGGCAAATTGATGTAGAGTGCCAATTTGCCACATAGTTATCCTGACTGTGTATACCTAAGGTCAGCAAAAAAAGACTTTCTGATACTTTTATATGTAAACTACTGAGACATAAAATTATCCGACACATTGCATATCAGTATTTCATTTAATATCTAAGATTTAATAATTACTCTAAAATTTGTATAGCAGTTCAGATTGTCATGAAAAATATGCTTTTTAATTAAGATTTTTAAAACTGAAGTGTCACACGATTTGTGAAGTCTCTATTGCATTTGAAGTATGAAGTACATATCTATCTACAGCATTCACGTTATAATTCAATGTTCTTTCAGACTTTCTTATTTTTTCCCGGGCTCTTCATGGTTGTTTCCTAATCATAAATAGCTAACTTACTTATAAATTAGAGATGACTTTCTTAAAAATTGAACTATGAAATGCAAAAATATTTTTTCAAATCTGACAGATAGTTCCACAAATTACCCCGAAAATATATAAAAAAACATTACAATACTAGTATAGATTTACTACATATACATAAGGGTACTTACTTATGGAACACTAATAATGCCTACTGATTAGAAAATGACGGAACCGCAATGCAGTGCCAAGCTACATGTGCATGCACCTTAATATTCCATGATTTCAATTCTAAATGCAACCGATTTGAGTCCACAGACGATGAATAATGCAATCCATCATTGTATTCTGTTCAATCATTCAATCCTTTATTATGCGTATAAATAGATTTCTCTGAACCGTCTTATAAGTTAATCTTATTATTAGATTATAATCTCTATTTTCGCGTTGGTACATTGAACTTGATTTCACATCAATTCCAATTTGATAAATTAAGATTTTGATGGCTTGTATAAAATCACTTAATACAGCCAATAAAATTAATTGACTTGATAATTACTGATCGTTCTCGTAAAAATACGAAGAGGTGTTAAAAGTAAGTAGGTATATCTAAAATCTACGTCATCGTCTTAATTGATAAAAATTGGCTTTGACATCGATGCTGCTTATGACTGAAATGATATAATTTAACAAATTTTGATGACAAAGTAAATTTTTGTAAATTCTTACAGAGTTCGTCCATTGTTCAATGTGTGAACTGGTATGCAAAACTTTTTTTTCCTGTCGTTTATAAAACGTTTACCCTGCGCCTCGGAAGTTATTCGTAGATCTAAACGATTGTCAAAGGTCTACTACTGATTTGAGATATAGTGTCAGAAGTCCAAAAAGTCTGCCAACTAGTCTTACGAAGGGGATGGTAACCCAGTAACTGGGTTTGGCGGTCAGATAATACAGTCGCTCCATTTAACATACTGGGAAGTATTCATATTGGGAGACGGCTAGATATCTATCATTTAACAAAATGTGATAGTTTACGCTCAAAAGAGAATTATTTGTATAATTTTTGAGCTCGATCTCGATAAATATTTTTTGAGCTCTGTTTTACGATTGTTTAATCATGATATTTTTAAAAGTACGAATAAGCTATGCCTAACTGTGCGACTAGAAAATCAGCGTTGTGCGGTGTCCTAACCAAACAGCGGCTTAACCAAACAGGGCGACATAATTAGGTACAGACAAGCTACCAGAAACTGTCAAATTTTCCCAATCAATCTTGAACCTAATGCTTTAGCGATAAAGCTGAAAACCTATTAAAGAAATTTGACAGATTGTAGTAACTTTGTGTGCTGGCGTCTGTACCTAGACTGTAAATAGACTAAATTAATATCAACTCGGACAAACCCCCCACGGTTTAGTCTGAGTTGTGTTAGTTTAGTCGCTGCATATTTCTGAATGAACTCATATCATGTCTCCTCATGATGTTAATAATTTAAACTGGTGTAGATTTTATCTTGTAACATTATACTAATCCGTCCTGTCGAGCAATATTAAAGTTGTTCAAGCTCATGTACAATTTATCTCAAAGTTTTAACTTGTTTTTATTGATTGGCGAGTAGGTACTTACTTACCTATAGTTATTAATTATTATGAATTAATTAGAAGAGTCAAATACTGATTCAGATGCAAGGCCGGAAATTAAACATCTATAACATTTTTTTTTAACGTAATGAATTTATTTTGATTAAAAAAATAAACTTTTGAATAGAATCCAATACCTAATAATAACTTATGACTTGAGTTACAAATGAAAAAATAATTATTTTTACTTTTATTTTAGGTAAATTAGGCGTAATTATGTCTCTACAGGCAATTTGCCTTTGGCATTAAGTCCGCCTCTGTACATAATATGTGCTTAAAGTGTTAAATAAATAATTTATGGAATCTCCCACTTTATAGTTACTATCAAGAATAAGAGATTGCTCTTGTCTCTAGTACCTAGAAACACATTGTAGGATACATAATCAGCCCATAATGTTCCCACTGCTGAGACAAAACCTTCTCTTCAGTAAGAGGGAGTGGCTGCAGGTCATCCATCACGCGGGTTCAGTGCGGCTTCGATGTTAAAATTTTTGATTCTACCGGTTTCCTCACTATGTTTTCCTTCACTGTTTGAGAGCAGTGGTGATGAAATAATTTACACAAAGCAATGTGCTCGTTGGGGTTCGAACCTACAATCTACAACTCGTAAGCCACGGCCGTTACCACTGGGCCATTTAGCATTATTAGAGCTCAGACCAAATAAAAAAGGTAGACGGCGCGTACGCCAACAATAGCGTTCGAAAAGTGAAGCACCATTTAGAGAATTGTGTGCGTAACCTCAGTATCGCAACACTAGTATTGCGTCTGTGTGCGAAGGAAAAAATGTTGCCACCAAAAACTTTTTTCCCCATTTCTGATTAAATAATTGTGATTTTTTATGACATAGAAATACTTTTAAATAAAACACTTTTTTACGATTGGGTACTTTTAATAAAAATAAAAGAGACAAATTTTAAAAACCTTTGTGTTGCGTTAATTTCCGGTAATACTGCCTTTTTGTATCCGTCGGGATTCTGGATATAGTATAAACTTTTGAAATATGGTGAAATCTTATATTTATATACATTTCAACAACAGTACGTATTAAATTTACTTTGTGATCCATGCCGGCGAAATTGTGTTCCTTTTCCAAATCATAAAAAATATTTTTTGCCCCTATATAGGTTTTTAAAATTTGAGAAACGTCATATAAATGTTGTCTTTCTGACTTTATTATTATGTCATCTTTGATGATTCTTTTTAGTACGATTTCACAAGCGGAACAAATTGCAAAAATATCTTTGGACGGAAAATGTAAACCACCTTTGTCCCTGACCGTAATTAACTTATGAAAAAACTTTAAAAAAAAAAATCTTATAAAGTATTTTATAATTTTTTGTGACTTTAATGTACTAATGGCAAGGTATACCCTATCCAACAAAAAAAGAATTATCAAAATCAGACTACTCTGTATAAAGTTATGCGTGGTTATACATTACAATCAGTGAGTGAACAATCAATCATCCCCTGTTTTCCGACCCTTAGGGTTCGATTTTGTTTTCTAAATTTATACGGGACCACCTTGGGAGTATGCCCTTTCCAATAGAAGAAGAATTGTCACAATCGGACCACTATGTAAAAAGTTTTGCGTGGTCATACATTAAAAAAAAATACGCGTCGAATTGAGAACCTCCTCCGTTTTTTTCGTCGGTTGAAAATGATGTCTCTGAGTGGATAAAAGTCTCGAGATACAAGATTCACATTTAAACTTTTTTGATAAGTAATGTACGACAGCACCAGCAATATAACCAATTATATACTGCCTTAAGTTGTTGAAGTCGGGCACGTCTAAACGTCTGACCATTTCTTCTATATCATCTTGTAATTTATTAATGCTTACTCTGTTTATTTGACGTCGAAAATAGATAATAATTATTTTCGTAGCAATTGAAAAGATTTAACCAATGCACAAACTAATTTTAAAATTAATAATAATTAAACTACCCGCATTTCGGGGAGTTTTCTATACGGATATACTGGTCACACCGAAGATATTATGCGAGGTTTCGTGTTCCAAAAACGCATTATGAAATATTTTAGTATTTTGATTTCAAATTAAACAAAATGAAACACTTGTGAAAAGTTATCCCACATGGCTTTTTTTGTATTACAGAATTGTTTTTACAAGTTTTTACAACACAGGAAGGCATTTTACAATAATTACCAATTTTAGGGTTATGACGTGTAGCGCATTCGGTGTCACGCGACGCACTGGAACACGATCGGCTTCCTTTTTCTAATTTGGCTTCCTTTACCCTGCTTCACTGCGAGAGCGCGGCGCTCCGTCTACCTTTTTTATTTGGTCTGAGTATTAGAGACAATAAATGTTAAAGTTACTTTGTTAGCTTTTGAGAATGGGATAAGCTTGGGCCTTAGTATCTACCCACTTAGTTTAAACGGTAAATAGCTGTTAGTTGAAAACACTATTGCAGTTTATAGCTTCGAGTTAACGACGCAATAAATTGCTTGTCTCATAACAACATTTTGGATAGGTATAGTTAAAGGATATTTTACGCATTTTGATATTATTTTCATTAGGAGTCACGCAAAACGTGTGTCGTACACGCAAGACTGCCTCATTGGTCTAGTGGTCATAAACACTACTGCTGATCATAAGGTGGTGGGTTCGATTCCCAGATCGCGCAAAGTAGAATTGGGTTTTTCCGTCAGAAATTTCTTAGCAGCAGCCCGAAGTCTGGATTTGTGAACGGTTGATTGCAAAAGGCTTGCTTCCATGTACACTTCTACCTAACCCTCCAGGGATAACAAGCGTGAAGTTATGTAAGTATATTTAAGTGTAATAAAACGCAGAGGATGTTGAAATATTTCTTTAGTTATGAAAAAAAACTGTTGTTTCCTAGATAATTGCAATAACTATGCTTAATTTAATGAAGTTTAGAAAGAAAATTGGCGTAGAAATTTTCAGGTTCAGATTTTAATACTAAATACACGATTACAGTTTGCGTGACGATGTCGTGATACCACTCTGTATGCTTTGTCTGTTTGTATGTTCCGAGTTGCTGTAAAACGGCTGAACGGAATGGCATGAAATTTGGCACACAGATAGGTAGTTTGTAACCTGAATTACCTAATGCATATGTAATCCCAGTCCCAATCCATAAATAATAGAGGCATATCAAACAATTGAACGAGAACTAAATTAATGCAAACTTATTCACAAAATAAGCATAAGGTCTACATGGCAATAAAATCCCATGAAATTCGATAACACAAATACCTATTTCGTTTCTCAATTTTCTACAAGAGAAAACGCATGAGAACACTAAAAAGTCATTCGATAATTGATTGATCAATACAAGAAAGTAAACAGTAAAATAAATACATGTAAGACTCACTATATAGTGCAAATAGATACTTAGGTACCAATGTACAATAGTTTGTATACTATGAAACCAAGTAGGTACCTAGTAGTAAGTATCTACCTAAGACGAATAAATAAAAACATTGACGTATGATGGAAATAAAAATTAAATATATTCTAATAAATTTTAATAGTAGGCAATTGTTAAAAAACCATGTGTTTTATACTTGTAATAATATTAATTAAATTATTATTATCAATGCATGTGAATTAATGTGTATTTTTTTTTTTTTATAATTAAATTTCTCACCTTGCTAATTATTAGTATTTAAATCGAATTGTATAATTCTGGCTACGATAACTCGGCACAACTAATACGACCCTCACTGAATCAAAAGTACACACTATCACACACATAGACACACACCACACACACACGCCAGACACCACACAAACTTTACACATATGCTCATAACATACCTGAAATCACCTCTCTCTTCTCCACTCTGGAATTCGTATCCTGGGCCCCAAGATACAGACTAACTGTCTAGTTTGGGAACCCCAAACTAATATACTGTAAATACATATTTCAGCTACTCATGTCGTCTCAACTTGATGTTAACCTACTGTATGTATGTTTACCTACTGTATGTATGTTTGCCTACTGTATTTATTACCGGACAATAAATATTTTCCTATTTTTATTGTTGAATATTTTTTTAAGTCATACATTTACTGTAATATAGAATGCATGGAATAAAAGACTTTAATATTTTTATTTATTTATTATTTACGTGTGACGGCAAATAATCTCTCACATATCTAATGCCATCTAATCCACTATGACACTATCTGGAGACCTATTCTGAAAGGCCGTGAACGAAGATACGGATTCATCCGAAAGTAACAGTGGCGAAGGGTGATTTTAACAGAGGTAAGCCGGAGCAAAAAAAATGCTTACCTAGGCCGGACGTGGCGCACGTAGTCCAGTTACTTAACGTCTGTGACTGACTTCATGTCTTCAGTCCACCTTTTACTATACGTGTAAGCACTGATAGATAGAAACAGTGTCTTGCAAGTATAATAAAAGTGGCTTTGAAAAAAGCCGTTTGTGGTGTGATCAGTGTGATGATGTTGACGTATGATGTATACTAGAAAAAACTACTTAACTACAAGACTACTGACTTATTCTACTTATAATACTACTTACACTCTAAAGCGTCGTCTCTCACTCACTCTATTCGTCTACTGCCGGGGTCGCGAGATTGTTCGAAAGAGATAACGTGACCCTGGCACATGGGCAACTGAAGGAACACGGGTGGGTTTTAGTTAGTAAAAGTCTGACACGCCCTCCCGCTCCGCCCAGAGCGGGAAAAGTCATTTGATGATTTCCCATCCAAAAAAGAAAGCTATTCGTCTATTCTTTCGTACAAAGTGCGCTAAGACATATTCATAAAAGCCGAGATGATTCCTAATTTTTAGCAATAACTAAATGTTTTTCTATAGAAAAAATGGCAAGATCAGATAATCGGTCTTGTTTTTGAGAATTACGCATGTACGTATGAATTTGCTTCAAAGCCGAAAACGACCTCTACGCGGATCTTCCCGAAGTCATGTAAATCTAAACAGCTACGAATATGCTTTTCAGTCGGCACATATTTTTTTGATGAATTCGTCAGATTATTAATATCTGTAAAACCCCCTTTATCTTATTCAATTTACAACTACCAGTCAGCCATTGATATTTATCGTAAGCATTAAAGTGTTTGAAAAACCCATCGCTTCGTTTGTAGTTTATAGTCATATCTGGTCGAGCACGACCTAGCCTAATTATGTGTTTCTTATTTTCAAAACTTAACCTTGAAAAGCATGTTTCCTCACGGAGCAAATAATCTGTCACACAACAATCTAAAACTATTAATGCCGCTATCCTAAAAAATCTTATAAAAAGTAAAACAGTTTCTGAGGACTCACGGCACCTCGTGAACACAATACCGAGGTGACCACTAGAGCCTCTAGCTAGACCAAGTAATTTGTTAGATTTATAGTTGAAATAGTATTCCACGTTCTTCGTATAGTGGTTTTAAACCAGTTGCACTATTAATACTTTTTTTATCACTTATTTCGGTTACGCAAAGTTTATAGCAGAAAAAAGGTTTAAACGAATGATGTTGTTTATTTTTTGATATTGTTTAACATTTGTAGTTGAATTGTTTATTTTTGGTAGCTTCGTCAAACACTTTGTAAACAATTATTATTTATTGGTCGTATTTATGCATTTTATTAGATATATTTATGGAAATGTTATTTTGCCCAAAAGTTCACTATTCCACACAATCATTCGTACGCAAAATACGAGACGTGGAGTTGCAGATACAAGCCCATTTTACCAACCACCTATTAAAAAATCGACCCAGATAACACTTGTCCAGATTGTTAGGAACATACTTTATAAATTTAAGCAGGATTAGTTATAAAAGAACACTCTAAACTATTTTTAATCAAGAAAAATATACGGAGCTTGTTTACATTGATGTTTATTAGACAGCAGCGCCATCTAGTCTCCTATTCCTACACCTCGTTCACTGTTTCTATCGTAACTCGACTTTTTCCAGCTTCCTCCTCGCCTCAAAAAAATGCGTGTTACGTGACCTGAAGTGACGTCATGACGAGATTATTTTGTATAGAAATTGATGTGTTCATAAGCCTGGGCGGACACCGAGTTATACTGCAGCAAAATGTTTGCGCGCGGTGGCGCGGGAGATTCACGCGCACTTTAAATGTTTTGTTTTCGTTGGAATATAAAGACAATTTTTTTATGAAGGTTGGAGTTTTGTAATACTTTAGTTTTATGGTGTAAGATTAAATACATTCAGTGTGATTATTAAACACTGCTGAGAACTACTGACTGTATTAATTTCCTAAGGGATGCCGACAGAAATCGGCTTATTAGTTACCTGCGCCACTGCTGTGCAGCTTACCTGTGGTGTATATTTTGCATCATACAAGGCCATTAAAATCAAAATCAAAATCAAAAGTCATTTATTCAAACTAGGCTGAGAGTCAGCACTTTTTGAATGTCAAAGTTACAAAAGACAGTCCCCCCAAAACGCCCACCCTTCGACACTTCCTAGTGCTGTAGCTGGGAAGAAGAAGTGGCGGAACAAACTCCCCAGCAGCACAGCTGTCTGTTAAGTTAGAAGAACTTGATTCTATACAATATTGTGTAAGTAATTAATATTATAAAACAAAACATACATTATTCGCCATATGTCAGCTAGCACACGCCAATATACCAACAAAAAAAAATTGAATACTAAAGTCAAGCTGAAATAATAAAACAAAACAAAAACGTAAACAAAACTTAAAACTAAATAAAGCCTCCAGGCATAAAGGGAGTGCCCGCTTACATGTTCAACGATGCAAAATGATCCATATACATACATTGATGCATATAGCTAAGTTGAAGTTACAATAGTTAAACTAGCACCTCCGGAGTAGAATAAAATAACAGTTAATACAAATAACAATAACAAAAACCATGGTCAGCAAGACGACCAGTCACCACAAGCAGCACCCGTTCACGAGCATAACGCAAAGGTCAGCCATTACCCCCCTCGCCATATTTGAGGGAAGGTGGTAACCCGACCCCCGACGCTACCGCAAGCAGTGACATCTAAGGGAGCATGACGAACTTGCTGCCGGTTTGTCAGGCAAGAATATTATGAACAGCTGACGAGGTCGCTAGCTAACTACATGTTGCAATACAACTCATTTAAAATCATTGTAATGAGTAGATTATGTCCACAATAAATGAAATTAAAAGAAAATAAAAATAAATAAATAAATTAACAAAATCTGTTAAATAAAAAAAATAAATAAAAAAACAATTATATGAACTACCCATATAAACTGTCAGTAGGAAAGCTAATTCTGGATTGAAAGAACATAAACATTGTCTTGAGTTTGTCTTGAGTTAATCACAGCGACCAACTATTCTTATCGTTTAAGTAGTCGTTGATAGAATAGTATGCCTTTGAACAAAGGTTGGATTTTACTTTAGCTTTAAACTCATTAAACTGCAAATCTAGTAAAGCAGAGGGAAGCTTGTTATAAAAGGTAATACCAAGACCAAAGAAAAGAATTATGAACCTTATGAAGCCGGTGAAAGGGAGCACGTAGTTTGTCCTTATTTCTAGTATTAATATTATGAATATCACTGTTTTTAGTGTACAGGTGTATATTTTGCCTAATATATAAGATGTTGGCGAAGATGAATTGTGATGCCACCGTAAGAATACCAATATCTTTAAACAAATCTCTCAGAGAAACTCTAGCACCTAGTTGGTAAATCGCTCGAACAGCTCGTTTTTGAAGAACAAAAATATTTTGAATGATGATATTTTGAATTAATCAACACAAGCAATTACATAAGAAACAATAAGAAGTTTTGCCCATCGCGAAGATTCGTGCTCATAGAATTTCTGCTAAACGTGCCAGAGAAATTCTTTGTTTAGATGATGTTGTATGGTTCGATGAAAAAGAGGTTGACAACGAATTTTCCTGACATTAACAACTCAAACTAGAACGAAGTGCTACTATGCTAGTTATAAATAATTTAAAGGAGCCCACTCCTTTCAAAGTTCATGTGCTCAAAATGATTAAGTTTCATCTGTAATTAATACAATTAATCGTTTTTTGTTTGCTTAATTTCTTGCAATGTTTGATTTGGTGTTAATTTTATTAAAAAAAAAAACATTTACTTAAATTGAAATAAAACAAATTTTGGAACTGTTGTTTTCATTTAATAATTATTTCTAGATATAAAATTGTAAAATGCGTGACGTCACACTAGGGGGGGGGGGGGGTCTCCCAAATGTGTCAAGGACGGGGGAAGGGGTCAAAAATCATGAAATTCGTGTGACGTAATTTATGGATGGCCCCTTATTAAGGAAATCATTCGTACCTATTAAAAAATCGTATAGACCCTAGCATAACTTTATTCAATTATAATATCCACAATAAAAGTTACTGAAATCGATTCAGTTGTCAATTATGAACAAACTTCTTTAAGACTTGCGTTCATTCTATTTTTTATTTAAAAATACTTAAGTACCGTGTAGTGCCGGACGTAAAGAATAACACCACCCCATTTCTTCCCGTGGGTGTCCTAAAAGGCGACTAAGGGACTTACTAGAGAATGGGCAGCAGTGTTCTCTATGCATTTAACCACCATACTGCGATCGCCAAACCACCTGCCAAGCGTGGCGATTATGGCAAAGCCCCCCAAATTGGGGGAGGCCTAAGTCCAGCATTGGACGTCTTACGGCTGAAATGATGATGATGATGACTATTTAGATACCTACCTTAGTACTGTAAAGATGTTAGCATGCAATATTCATGAATATTTTATAAATATTTATGAGACAAGCACTGTAACGTATTAAGAATATTAGAGATTAAGAGAATAATTTACATCTCTGGGAGAGACAGCTCGGTGAGCTGATGGTGCGACATATCATATAAAATATAAAGTGATTTAAATAATTACGCAAGTTGTACTTTAAGTACACGTTACATTTCTTACCTATTCGTCTCTTCATTTTGCCTTTCGGAGTTAAGGTTTTAACTTTAGACCTATTTAATTTACAATTAAAAAATATATTAAATGGCACACAAGTCATTTCATTTGATATGTCACTAAGAACGGTTTGCGAAACTTATTTTTTTCTAATTCTCTCTCCAAAATTGACTATGGGAGTCACTTTTATTAAAATTTAATTTATCTACGCGTGTTGGGTCACAAAAATTCATATGTGTATTTCAACTTAATCGGTCCAGTAGGTTCGAAAGAAATTGGCAGACGAATAATCGTATAACGGTTCCGTTTTTTTATTTAGAAGTACGGAACCCTGAGTCCCATCACCAAGTGTGGCCGATCCCATGACCGCACATCCTCCGAGCCCATTAAAAGGCGCGCATACTGCGTACCACCTCCTCGAGCCTGACTGCTCGAGCCACGATACAGCCTCAAATTGGCAGCCAAAAAAATAAATGACTCCAGGGAGAGCCATTTAAGTTTATCCCCGTCAACAGCCCAAGTTTCAAGAGATACCTAATACATTTTAAGTGCTGTTATAAAGCATCCTCTAACATCACATCACACACCTACCTACATACATACATGACGTGAAGAGGTTACAGACTCCTACGGTAAAACAATTAGCACTAATTGTGACCCCAAGCATTTTGCCTAATAGGTACGCAGATCCTTCATAAATCCAGCCCAAGGGTACATTTGCTAATGGGATTATTATTATCACGTACAGAACACAACAGCCCAGGAGTGTGGTTAAGCTGTAAAATCGAAGTACTAGCCTTCTCTGTGTATAATTACTTTTATAATTATTTGCAGTCATTAAGTTCTATACGTTTAAGTAATTATTTACCGTATCGAACATCACTAGGTTCTTATTCTTGTAACCGCACTCCTGAGATAACATAGGTACCTAAACCTATCAATAGAATTGCAACAATCTTGCAATAGAAGAATAGTTTATCATATCTATAACTATAAGCCATGTGCCCAATGTGACTCACAACAGACAAAAATTACGATCTCAAAAGGGGTCAATTAATTAGGGGGTCAATTTTCAAAGAACCTTCCTTATAAAAAGGCGTGTGCAAGATTTCATACCTAGACCGAAATTAAGATTTTAATAAGTAGATGGACAGATACCATACGCTTGCCACGGTCGGTTCGACCATCCATAACGTACCAAGACTCCCCCGTGTCTTGGAAATAACGTTAAGCCGGAGTTCTCGGCTGTTATCTTTACAGACGTTACGGAGAGTCAGAAGCCGGAAAGTCTGGCAACCAGTCTTACCAAGGTATTATCCAATTACTGGGTAGTGGAGGTCAGATAGGAGGTCGCTCCATGCAAAATGCTGTTATTCAGCTACATCCTGTTAGATTGGACGCCAACCCCAACATAGAAAGGAAAAGGCTTGGCCGATTGATTGAGCAGGACAGAAAATAACTGCTTATTATGTTGTGTGAAGCTGTGTATGACAAAATATTTATAGGATTCAAATACTAAAGTGACTAATAATACATAATGGAACCTAGAGTCAAATAAAGCATCCATTTAAATCTTTAAACCATAGATCTCAGACCGCAGTAAAAACACATTTTCCCCATACAACACATTAAATGTAGAAATGCATGAATAGGCCTCTGGTCGTCGGTACCGTTGCGTGTTGCTTACTGCCGTCGATGGTCAGGTCACAGTGCCTATAACCTGCGCCCTATCGATCCATATAAGTACAGCATAATGCCCCTAGGCATGCACTTAAACTAGCTTTGGAAAGTCCATCAGGCTCTAAGTATGTTTAAGTGTGTTACTTAGAAACACTTGTATTGTGATAAAATCTATAGTAAGCCACATCGGGTAGGTCCCAAACATAATTTAGGAAAATTTATCTATCTAGAAACTTATCTTAGGTACTTATCTGCTACGGCCTCTACGAATTAGCTACGGTCGTAGCAAAAAGTTTTTCGTAGGCAAATCTGAGGGGTAATTGCGTAACTTGCTATTAGTAGGAATTGGTTTCATATTGATAGTTAAACAACATTCATTGCGTTATTTACGTTGCTGAGCTTACAATTTATTCGAACAAATGACGCAATGGTTTAGAAATAATCTTCAATCCCATTCAGATTCTGATAAATAATGCGTTTCGCAATTAGGGTGCAGGGCATGTGTCCAATTACAGTGTTTGTTCGAAAGTCTATTCAAATTGTAAGTAGGCATCCTCCTCCCATTTATCTATTGTCTTGTCAACATAGTTTGCTTGAGAATGCACATTAAATTGCTTATAGCGTTCTAAGATTATAGATTTTTGAGAGCGAGCGATTTCAATATTTCCTTAGATTCTTAATTCAATTTGTATCCAATGTTTTAATAAATAAATCTAACGAAGGAGTGGAAAGGTTCTGCAGTCTTGATATTCAGTCAATTTAGAACCAGGTTAAAATTCCGTTACAGGTCATTCTGATCGGACAAACCAATAAACAAACCGACTTAAATGGATTGATTGCGAATTTAATTTAATTACGTTACGCCTTTTATGCCAAAAGTAGAATAGGCTTCTGATAAACCAGTCGTACAAACCGTGAGTAATCGAATGCCTAACATGCACGGAACTCTAAAAATCGATTAACTTCCCCAAAAAAACTAGCTCATTAATTAACTGTAAATAGTCAAAAAAACTGCGCCTAAAATGTTTATTCATACATCTATTACTTTTTTTGCGACATGAGTGTTTAATTCAATTAAGTAACCATTACACCGATGACAGGCGGTGTCAGCGCAGACGCACAAAAAGTTGTCGCGGTTGTCGGCCCGCAACCACGAGCAACAACCACTGACATATGATACACGACCCACTTACCTCCATCACTAATAACTCTAATCAGGATAATTGTAATTAATTAACACAGTTACTTCTAACAAAGAACAACGCAAAAAATTAGCGCTTGCTCAGGCGCACTGCGGCTCTAAACCGTTATTGTTATGGATGAACAGCACTCGCACTCTCTCGTGACTTCAAAGAGAAATACCACTGACATTTGTACTTGCTATTAAAGAAATACTTTTAACCAGTTCTTATCGCGATCACCATAAAACAAGTGGACGTGTAATGTATGGGCTTCTCCGTGTTATATACTTTATATGGTCACTTCGAAAGTGTAACATGTTTGTAGGTATGTAGGTGGAAAATCGGATGAATAACACACATTATGACTTCCAAACTGGAACAAGTTTGTTGGAGTTAGCGCAGGACATCTGGGAAATCAGCAATCAGAGATGGCAAGGAAAAGATTCGGTGGTTTCATGTTACATAATGTTCGTGAACTTCGCTGACACGACTCAAACTTGTCTCGTTTCCAGAAATCAATGTTGTTTGCGATCGCGGTGGCCGCTGCCCCTCGGAGGGTGGCACACCCCCGCTCTATAAATCACTGTCCGAATTACGGCGTTTCTATAATATTTGTAATCCGGTGCTGGGCACGCGGCCGCATACAACAATTGATACACCCTACCCTACGCGGACAACTCGCAAATTAATTGAAACTAGTTTCGTCCTCGTTAATATTTTGATTATGTCAAGTTCAAATCTTAATGCTTATATACTGCAACATGTAGGTACATATAGTATACAATGTACATATTAGAGCTTTCCTGACACCCATCAATAGGCCGGTTTTTGTTAGCCCGGTCATTTCCATTTTATTCGCCCGATCAAGTACAGTCTTTCACAATAGTTCAAGTAGCGGTAGTACAGGTTGCTAGTTCATCACCATTGAGCACCATTACGAACCTGATTCCTCAGCTGGCTCACACATACGTGAAGCTAAACAGTTTGTATACGCATTAACACAAATAGGTATATCTTACGCACATTAATTACAAACTTTATGCCCTTTGAATAAACTAAGCGATGTTATTATCAAGATACTCTAGAATATTGTATAAAATACGGGAGGTTCGTAATGTAGAGGTATTAACGGTAATACCCAATTATAGACTCGCATCAGATCGGCGCATGGACCGGGGAAAGAAGATTAGTTTTTCAACCGCAATCTATAGGGGTGAGAGCAAACGCTATTAAAATGTTTCGATCTCCACTCACTGACGGCGTCACGTAAAATAAATTGTAGATACAAATGATACAATTACATTGCACTTTCTCGTCAAATACAAAGTATGTGATCTCGAGTAATTATAAAAGTTACAACCATGGATCATGATTTCTCTAAGTATTGTTGCTGACATGTTAATTATTGCATTTGCATTTTGTACAATTTGCGTGATAGGTACATATCCACTCTTACCAGTTGTTTTTTTTAATTCTTAAATAGAATCATTAAATTCTTCCGGGTCAGCAAATAGTACGAATATTTTTTCTCATTGGTTTTTGGTACTGTTAGTGACCTGAATCTAAAGTTCAAAATATGACCTGCTCCGGTGCAGAGCACGCGAGGTATGTATGAAAAACTGGCCGAGTGGCTAGCATCTTGTTACATATTACACGCCTCATCGACTTCTACTCGGTATTGACACGATCAATTATACAGATTACTCCAACGATTACTCACATATTGAATTCCCTATACCTGACCGTAGCCAATCTTACTTTGTTTACTTCATTAGTACTTTAACAGCCCATTATCCTCGCAATACGTTATGGTTTATTTTTCGCGTAAGTTTCCCTTTTTCGATATTGTTTTCGCCCTGGAGGATGGTGAAAGCTAACAAGATTTCCATGCTATTGAAGAAAACTTGTTTACAAGAGCTCCTTCTATTTGCTGATGTTTAAAATAAGTTGATTTCACTGAGTAGTCTAGACGGAGCCCGGGAGGCTGCGCCCCCCGGGGAAATGCCAATATTGCAAACCAATAAAGTCATCTTCATTCTATTTGGAACTTCGTCATCTCTTATTTATAAACGTTTTATTGCTGCCCAAGGATTTTTAAGTTGTTAGATTTAATTTGAAGGAGAAAGTCTTGGTAACATATGAATTACTTACCATAAATAATAATGATAACCATTAACTTAACATGCAACTGTATTGGTAATAGTTTCCAACTAAGCAATAAGGGGAAAATTCTAATAGCTTCGCTGTTGGAAGTAAATCCTAGTGAAACAGAGGTGAATTGATAGGTCGGGAGAAATCTACAAATGTTGTCAGTGTTCCAACAAAATAAACAAAAATAAACAATTACTGTATTAGCCTGACTGGACAGGAAAGAAAACCAGTTTTCGGAAATTTACTTAAACAGTCTATAATGTATATAATAAATAAGTCACTCATCGTAAAGTCGTCATCATCCAAAATATTTTTAACGTTCCAGCGTGTTTGAAGTTTTGTTAACCAGAGAAAGTAAAACAGATTAAGCACAAATCTTATCAATTCAAAATTCGTATAACAAGATCGATCGAAGCATAAAAGACACAACAATCTGCCGAAGATAATGGCTGTAATATAGATCAACAAAAAATGGGATTCGATGACTTTTTGTACGCATTTCAATATCCATTAACTATAAAAGTTGGATCTCGTTTCGTAGAAAGAAAGTATTAATGTAGTATATAATATCTGTGATACAATTTCCATTGTCGAGTTTGGCAAAATCGTGAAGCCATCCGCGCGTGAATCGCACTACTTAACGGTTCAACTTTGACATAGAAAAGTTCATGTCCAATAGTGACCCAACCATACTGATCAAAGATCTTCCAAAAATTTTCAAACTGATTGAAGCAGCTAATAATACACTCGTTAATAATTGTTCTTGATAATAATTATAATATACGTTGTTATTATAGAGTCAAATCATCACAAGACAAGCACAATCGTGAACTTATAGTACCAACAGTGTTAAGATAACACACGTATTATTTCACATACCAAGCTAGATTATGAGATTATGAAAGATCATGCAACAAACAATATCCCCTCCCCTCTATACTCTATGACCGAAATGATAAAGCAATACACGACTCTAATCTGCACCTGCTTTCTATCAATGATAAAGTTCCACGAGGTTAGTAATGATCATGATTATATAGACGGCAATTTTACTGGGCATGAACATCGAACAATAGATTACTTTATCTATGAAGATAGATTTGATATCAGTGCATTATAAAGAGAGACGTCATAGATGCTGTGCCCATTGACTTGGATCGTAGCGCGAGGACGCGCGTGCCCGGTCATCGACCACTACACGTCGCGCAAGTTCACTCGCGCATGGGAAGTAGGAGTTGTTGCGCGCGCGCAAGCGCATGTCGGCACACTCAAGTGGTGTCACCGATGCTGCTCAAAAGACACCGCTCACACCAACCTCACCTTTACACATCCGGGATCAAATTTTCAACCATTTGTAATATATAGGAAATATTTGCAGTAAATTATCCGGTCAGTCCGGCTCTAAACTTCCTTGCAGCAATTATTAGCTGTTGATTTACGAGCACATAAAATTCTGAAGGGTTCATTTTGCATACTATTTTGTGTTACCCAGGAAGCTTAGCTATACGTTGCGTTTCGGCTCCTTCCTAAGCTCTGGTGTTGTTGTTTTCTAACTTCGTTTATGGGTTATTAAACGATACCCAAACATTTTTCGTGACAAAGGGAACTTTACGTTTTACGACGGCACATTACAATTTTAGAACGAAGAAAAAGTAATTTCGATTTTCCCCTCTTGTTAAGAAATTCATGTGGAGCGTGTTTAACTTCAGTTAATCATAGCGAGTGTGCATAAATTTGTTTCTTTAAATGCTCGCGCCTCGCACGTTCCCTTCCGGTACATTGATTGAGTTAGAGGAATTCAAGTTTAAACAATCGTCATTCATTTCATATTTCTTATGTTTTTGCACTACTCGGTAATCGGTATACGTCTCTACTGTCTTGGAATACGTAAGAGAACTCAGAATGAGCCGTGATTGGCAAGCAGTGCATTGCTCATACTGCACATATCTTATAGCTCGCGTGACAGAATATCAATTCCTCTGGAGATTTCCGCAATGAAACTCGTTCTTAGAATTAACATAATTTTCTTATAATCCAATTTTGTCGTTCTAATACAGTTATTTAACTGTTTCGCATACTATGTATTACTTAGTGGCGAATATAAATGACTCTTTTGTAGTATCCTGTTTAAATCAGCTTGACGGGACCTTGTAGCACAGTTATTATAGATAGTTATATTACTATGACCATATATTTCTTTTAAATCTCTCAAATATGCAAATGTTTCGCTCTATAAATTATAAATGATTTCAATGGCTAAATTAATTCTGCTACAAATTTTGATCACAACAAACATATTTTTACACCTGTTTATAATTTAAATGACTATTTGAGAATTTATTAAATGAAGTCTATTATTTTGTGCAAAGTGATTAAGAATCTTTCTCCAGTGGTGTTGCGGCGGTGACTGTCTTAAACCCAGACAAATTCTTTTAGTTTCTCCAGGACCAGGAGTAATCGGCGTGAGCATTCCCTTCAACTTTTTGTAGAATTCACGTAGTTATCTTTTTATTATTTTTTGTGCGTAAGTTGCTTGATAACCGAGGTGACCGCAACGTGCAATATTCTCGTGCGGTTGGCACTCTACCTGTCTATTGTTCACACTGGACGAGTGCTGCCTTTTGTATTGTTATACCACGTCGTAAAACGCACGTTGTTTTGCTCTTTTGTAATATTCGCACTCCATATCCACTTTGAGAGATGTTGGTAATAGTTCGACTCAACTATGGACACTGCTTTTCTAATTATCTTATTAATTTTAAGTTTATTTATCTCCAGCGTCGTTTGCTTTGGTTTTGGACCTTTGACGATTTGACATAAGACAATAATTCCCTTATTAGTCGATTCGCACAAATTTACTCGATCGAAATGGGCGAATCTACACTTTTAAATGATACTTATATTATTTTCAATAGGCGACTCGAACGAAGTTAATTTATTTGTTGGCGAATCGGTAAAACACTAGAAAAGGCAATTGGCAAGTTTTGAATTTCTTGCACCTTATTTCATGTATGCAATTGCCTATTACGTATTTCTGGAGTTGTGTTTGAATCTAACTGCAGTGATGCATTGTGAATACTGTGATGCAAATATATCCATAATAACTTAAGGCCGATTGCACAATGGTATACTGGTTTAGCTTTTATGAGTCTTGACTATACGTGCCATATAGAACCCGCCGCACGAAATGAGTTGGTATAACTGTAAGAGTTAAATTAAATACCTGAAAATGTGAGGATAAACATAACTCTTGAAGTAGGTAACGTTTGGTATCCAGGCTAAGATAGTGTCATCTCATGCATGAGGTGGATAGGCGAGTGAGGTTTAGAACTGAAGAGGATAAGAGCACGATAGATGAATATTAATGGAAAATTTACAGATACTGCAGTCATAGAAGACAAAACAAAGAAAGGAAAAGAGAAGAAAACGAAACGTACTACCTATATTATAGTCAATCACACTATAGATAGAAATAAATTCCTTAACATCCAAGCGAGCAAAATAACACAAACGTTATTTGCATAAACAATAACAAACAGGCTTACCAATTAACAAATGCAAATAGCAATACATTATCTGCCTACCTTATTGCTGTCACTTTCAAATAGGACTTAGTTGAATTCTCTTACAAAATAACTTAAGTAGACCCACCAACTGGTTTACAAATTACTGTTCACAAATATGCCTGAACTACCATCAGCATCACTTTCGTTGTTAACTCAAAAACTTAGCTCAGATGACTCTGCATGAATACATGCTTGGAGAATGTTTACTTACCCATCATAATGATGAAGACCACACAATATTCCTGGTCGTAGTAAAAACGAAACCCATCAATGGACCTCTCATTAGGGCCTCACTTTATGTCGTCATCAAGGAAGACTTGTATCCTTGCCCAACGCATTAGCTTCAGAACAAAATATAATATTTACTGGCAATAATCCACATGTCCATCCGCATGGAAATTAGAAATGTTAAAGATTTTTTAATCTCCTTTACATGGAGACGGGAAATAATGTGTAAATTGAGGAAGTAGGTAAGTTTAAATGCTTCATAGTTCGTACTAGTTTTGCTTTACAACAATCCTTAAATGATAAAGTTGATCAGAAAATTCTACTTTTATCATGACCGTTAGTAGAGCCGATATAAAAAATGTCGCATAATTTATTGATATTTTATGGAGGTTAAGTCGTTAAAATTAGTTTGCTATAAATACATTTCTACAGTTATTTATGTCATAATCAACACAAATCTATGAATAATGAGCTCTATAGTCGCTATATCGTATTTTATAACTTTATCTAATATATTTTGTGGTGTTTTAGATTTGTTAATATACAGGATGGGTGGCCGAACATCGACGCGCAATCTATGACCCACAAGGAGTCAGTACATGATTCTGTATACCCCTGCATTGAAATTTGTCGACGGCTATTTAAAAAAAAACTGTACCGTGCCATAAATTTTAAACACGTAGGTATTTCACTTTTCTGCATTTTTTTTTAATAACCTTCTTAATATTTCTACGCAAGGAGGTCTAGAATTATGTGCTTTTTTTTTTTTCAGGATGGTAAATCATCAAATGACTTCTCCCGCTCTGGGCGGAGCGGGAGGGCGTGTCAGACTTTTACTGACTAAAACCCACCCGTGTTCCATCAGTTGCCCATGTGCCAGGGTCACGGTATCTTTTTCGAACAATCACGCGACCCCGGCAGGTCACGCGACCCCGGCAGGAGAATTATGTGCTGAATTCATGATAAGAGTTTGAGCATCGATGGACCTCATTATATATAGTCATGCAGCTGTAGATTTTGAATCAGCATTTATATTTAGTGTTTGTCGTATGCGTATCTGTCCCTAAAAACGTACAGTAACGTTAGTGTAACGGCTATAAAATCAGAATGACAAATCGCGTCTTCATTCGTCGTACGTAACCCATTCCCATATATGGCTACTACTGCATAATACATTTGCGGTGAAGGCCCGTAAAAGCTTATATATTTATTACCAACCTTCCTCACTATATTCTTGTCAGGTCCTGATGTGTGAATTGCTTTCCTACAGGCTTTCTCAAGGTAATACAGTTACCTTCTTAACGAATTCAACGTCGTCATCACAATTGTCATATGCAGCTCATTGCCGTAAAAACTGAGCATGTTTAGGTAACATGAGGTCTCACGAGTAGGTAAGTGCTACCTTCTAGGTAGTAAATAGTTTTAATCGTAGTATAGCGTTACGCTCTCATGAATATCGTGATTACGTCAATTTACTCCATTAAAAACACACTCACATTTCATTTGGTTTGCAGATAAAAATCTCAGTAGAAGGGTAGGTAATTAAAACAATTAATTATGCGCTGTTATGTCACGTAATGCAATTACACGTCATGGTAACGACGGTAATGGACCGATACAGATCGCTACAACAGCCTTGCATTTTAACAACGGAGAAAACTTTGCCAGGTTGAATAGCATTAAGTGGTTAACAGAGAAATTCATTTTATTATAATGTCATTATTATTAATGGAGTGTTAAAGAGTGATCAAATGCTATTCAAACGTCATTACAGCCATCAAAGGAATGAAAGTTATCTTTCACCTGATTCTAATCGTGACACTCGAAGACTCGTTAGTGTCGCTATATTCGCAGATAAACGAGTTATTTGCTTTACACCAATAGCTTTTTTGCATTAGAAAGGTAAGTTTCTAGATCATTACCGTTTTTAGACTGCCGTACAATGAGTTTACTTCATAATGGCAAAACCGAAATTATTAACTCACAACTTGCACGAACTGTGGATATTGAACTAAGTATAGACTGACGAGTGGTTAGTGATTTACTGGGAAATTGATGAGAGAGCTGGGTTCGTGCTCGGGTCATTTACGCGCCAACTACGCGGTGAAACCAAATCATACGGCTAAATAAGTTCCGTCGGATAATTGTTAACATTACATACAATCGAAGCAACCGCAATCCGCATGATAGGTTCGGTAACGGACGCGTTTTTGCGTGTGCTCGTTTAGATTCTAACAATGCTTTCTTAAACAAAAAACTGGTTAAATCAAATTTGGCTGCATAGGAATTGGGTCACTAAATCACTATACTATAGAGAACACAATGTGTCCGTTAGTAAAGAAAGATAATAATTACTTTATTTCTAACGAGACTATACAATTATTATCAACAGCCAACAGGAAACGAAGGCACTTTCTGCAAGCAATCGTACGCGATTTGTTGCTATCAAACATTCCTAATCTGTGTACAAAGTGAATCGTTTTTCAAATCCCTGTGAGATAGCTTCACAAAACGTTTTTCTCATGAATTATGTAGTATGTTAGGTACGTAAATACTGACGTAGGAGTGTAGGACCGACCCTTCTTCCTTTCTGTATAATTTCATTTTCCGAAGCCTGAATAAGTAATGCAACGATTTCGAAACGTTTCATAAAATTTTAATTTCGATCGATGTTACATCGTTTACTTACTGACATATTGGATTTTTTAACAGTACTGTCATTTTCAGCACCGACTAGGTGATGCTACTAACAAATAGGATAGCTAGAGCTAGACTAAAAATAACTCCTTTTAAGTTAGTAAATGAGATACGTAATTATTCCTTGTCAGAAACATTTCTTGCATGATGTATGGCCGTCGTAGGCGGAGCGGACATCCTCATATAAGCGAAGACAATGTTACAACTAGGAATGTCATAGCCATTTGCAACAATGACATAATACGAGTACACAAACACGAACGAAGTGGAGCGAATCGTAATCCGCTCTTAAAACGCATTCGTTTCTTCACGCATTAGTGCATTCGTGCTGTTATGAAGGATGTTTGTTTGCCAAGGTCGACGTGTAAGTTTACACAAGTACGTTGCCCAGTAAAAATATCCAGCATGAAATATAAAAATAGCACAAAACCACGAAATACTTTGCCTTGGTTGTGTGAACTTGTGTGTAAGGAGCATTCTTGGAAACGCTGCGTACCTACGCCTGACGTGATTAATACGCTTGCGTTGTTACGATCATTGTAAATCATAGCGAGGGGTACGTTCCCTTGGTATGCAAATGCAAATCAAACTCGCGGGGAAATATAATAGTTGTAAAAGCCTTGTTCGTCGACAGGCCGTAACTTTTTACGACTGGGTATAATTTTTCATTATAGTGGAAGAATAACTTTAATCATCTAGTCGTAAAGTTCTTGTATGTAGTTTGAAGTTGTGATGTCTTCCTATTTTAGTAATATTGATGATTAAGACTGAACGCACATAGGTGTAGATACAACCGCGAACAACTGCTGTACAGCTTTATTACAAAACCACCATTAGTAAAAGGTTGAAAAGTTATCCACCGCCAGAGCTCGCGTTAGAACCTTCCTAACTAGAGTAGGTAGATCGAGCGTTTTGGAGAGCTCCACATATTAAACTTTATTCGTTAATAGACCTTCTTCTTCCTTTTCATCTTTCCATCGTATACGTATTATCATATGCAGCCTTATCCCAACTATGTTAGAGTCGGCTTCCATTCAAACGGTACGCAACTGAATGTCAGTATTTAACAAGGACCGACTGCCTATTTGACCTCCAAAAACCAGTTACTGGGTAAAACGATACTTTGTTAAGACTGGTTGTCAGACTTATAAGCTTCACGACCTGTAACAACTGTCAATGATCCTCGAATGACAGCCAGGACCAACGGCAACGGTTTAACATGGTTTATGAGGCACGGAGGGATCTTCAAATCAAATCAAATACTATCCTGATCGCTCGACTCGTATTTTATAACTTAGCGATAAGCCCGTCACGGTCCACGTATAACAATAAATAATTCAAAGATATATTTCTGTTTCAGATAGTCCAGGCAGATAACCGAGCCTCCTACTTGGGCGCTCGTTGTCGGGCCAAAAGCGACTGCGCTGGTGTCACTAACTCGCAATGCGAGAGAGGTGTGTGCGCTTGTCAACCGTACTACGCGCGAGTTGACAACTCTACCTGCCTTGAATGTAAGTACCTAACACTTTTATTTTTAAACCTTGGTTCTAAATATGTCTAGCTAGTCTGCCAGCAGCTTCCCACGCGTAAGTTGGATACAGCAATAATTTTCTTCAAAACTTTCTAAGCTAGTGAAAGCTTTATCAAAATCCAACCAGTAATTTTCGATATTGATCGGAAAATGCGAACTGATGCAGCCAAGAATTTATTCTATAGTACCTGCATTGAAACTCTATTTTATCCTTTTTCCTTGCACGCGCAGTGCGTAATTGACGCACTTTGGTACGCGGTTTTCACCTCTCATTGGCAATACCTTACCTAATCACTCTCGTGTGGTCAACTCCGCGGTGAGACTAACAAATTACTTTCACTTGGATGATCAATAGCCATCAAGTAATGGCTGTAGTTTTCATTATAGGCCATCAACATTATCTTTTGTATTAAGTAGTAATAGGTACCGAAAATCAATTTCGTTTTTCAATCGTTGTTCATGATTTGTCTTCACATACCAAGACCGTGTGTCGGAAAGCACTTTAAGCTGCTGGTCTCGACAGTCATTCATGGGTCTTTGAAAATCGTTACGGGTCGTCAGAAGCCCGAAAGCCGGACAACCAGTCTTACCAGGAGGTATCGTATTACCCTGTAACTGGGTTGTGGAGGTCGGATAGGCAGTCGCTCACGAAAAATATTGGTACTTAGCTTCATCTAGTTAAACTGGAAGCCACCCCCAACATACTCGGGAATAGGCGAGACAGAAGATGATTCGTAGTTTATGAATGTTATGTCATTCTGTTTACTGACTTCGATAATCACGTAAAAGGTTAAGTTGGTTCTATAACACTTTCATTTCATTGTGTCATTATAATAATAGTGAAACGAGTGCCTGAAAACCGGACGAACAATAAACCACTTCCCATTCACACCTTGCTTTCACCGCATTTCGCGTAACCATTATAATAATTCTCAGAGATCATCATCTGTAGATATTAATAGCACTTTAACGGTGGCAAAAAAACGTTTAACTTGGGGATTATAAGTAATAACATTCCATTTTGTCTAGACTTTATCGGAATCTAACTAGAATCATCCAATTTCGGTTCGCCTAAAGGAGGGTTCCACGATACGTATTCAGAAAGATCGTAAACGAAGCGAACTCAGTGCTATCGCACAATATCGGAGATCTTTTATTGCGATAGTCCTATAATCCCACGCTCGTCTCACTTTCTTTAGCACAAAGGTATGGGACCAAATCGGACAACTGGACCATGTGGATTACAACTTCCAACGGTTCATTCGCCGATTATGTTCCGCGTTACTTCGAATAAGGATCACTGAGCCGAATTTGCTTTTATGGGTTGCGATACCTTGACTGATATAACGGACTTTTTATTTACTTTATTTAATTTGCGTGTCCAGGTTAAGATGAATGTTAGAAAGAGGAACCACTCACGGATACGTTGAGTAACATACTTTACGAAGTCCGGTCGGGTCCAGTCAGGCGGCATTTCAAACTAGGATTGGACACAGGGCCCGCTAGCTCAACGACCATACTAACAGCGTAATCAATAATCATAATATCCCATCTTCTCCTTTCTTGGTGTGTAATGCGTGTGTAAAATAAACGGAATTATTTACTTAATTTTATTGCTTTGGCCTTATAAGTAGACTTTAAAGTGGCCGCGTCTCGTGAGGAACAATGCGTCAGAGAATTATTTAGCGATGTCGTAAAAGACGCCATTTTATTCATTTACTAGCATGCTGTCTATACGATATTTACAATACTTGTAAATTGTTTAACTATTTAATTAGTAACTGGTCTGGTCTTTATGGGCTGGTGTATCAAATTTTTATGTAAATTTAAATAAATACTCTGAAGGGAAGTCAAATTAAAATCAACAGGGCACCCTACAAAACAAGGAAATCATTATAGGAAGACATTGAGCATTGGAAAGGGGGTAACCGTGTGTCGGTTTTGATGTGAGCCGTCAGCTTGTCATCTCAAACTTCCTCGTGGTCAGTGTGCCAAGCGTGAGCAATCATCTCCACAACACAGAAATATAAACCGTTTGATAAAGACACAGATATAGCCCGACTGTCCATCTGTCAGCTGGAAATAATTGAGCAATTGAAATTGTGTTGAGCTCTTACGCCTTTACCCTATAAGATACTGAGACTGTAAAAAGCAGAACTCATTATTTAAGTACTAGTGTGTATGTATACTCTGCCTTATTTTATACTACAGTGTTTACATAGTCGTTAAATTAAAATAATTGAATGGCTCATCTACAACTACAACATTGTCCACGGTTATAAAGTAACAAAATGCCTTCACCTGCGTTTCACTGTTTTATTTTATCTCAGGTTAACCTGCTATTTATTTGAGATAAATAAGAGATAAAACATACCTATATATTATCATGGGAATTTTATTTCAACCTAAGAAGAGGTCCTTGGATATTGAAGGTAACCTACCTTCGATATCCAAGGACCCCTTCTCTGGGTCTCTACTTGAATTATCTACTGCAACTGGAACTCTATTTGAATTGTTGCATTATGGAAGATCCCATATAGCAACATGATCTGCCTCATGATCTTCCTACACTTATTCTAATAAAGGGTTGGTGCAGCATACCTTCAAATCAAATCAATGTATTTACTATAAGTGTTGGTTCAGTCTTGTTACATACGTCTATTAGTTTTGATATATCAGTGTTTGCCTCCTTTCTAGCTATACCTGGTTGCTTATGTCTTTATATTCTTATTCTGCTCATTTTATCCAAAAAAGGTCAGGCGAAACAAAATTAAGTATTAATAGAATTGTCCTAGGTAGATCCCGAAGCTCTCGGTGATAAAAATCCATAATATAAGACAATAGTAGGTACCTCCAACTGTGCCAGTATCATTTGTATCGAACGCTCTCCAAAAATAGAAGTGCGGCTGTGCGCCAGAATATTATAGTAACTTTAGTTCCGTAAAAACTGAGTGCAGGCTAGAGAGCCTACAGTATTGATTTCGAGATCTCCTATTTTTTAAATTTAAATCGAAAGAGAATATAAAACTACAATGGCTCCAACCTCTATCGTGGGAAGGAGAAGATGTGCAATTTTTTCGAAGATATTGGGTTCAAATTTTGTACTCTCAGTCAAAAAATGCGATATTAGAGTTCCATAGTGTGAGAAACAACTGAAATCTACAGAATCATTATTTCTTGCTTGCCCCATTGCTTCTGGTAACGCAGTTACTTTATAATACCAAACAACACATTCGTTGCCCATTAGCAAAATGTTCCAGACAAAAAAGGAATATATTAGCGAAATGTTCTCATCAGCGTTCGTAGTTTAATGTTAATATGATGCCAATAAATCCTTGTCGTCTAAAGCTGAGTGCATGGACGCAACGTGAATACGTCCATCTCGTTTATTTGCGGTAGGTACCAATTTAAATAAACTTGTTGATGATTACGAGAGTGGCCCCGTCGGCAAGCTTCGACTGACTTATCGTCCGGTTTGCCAGCCGTAAATTGGTCCCGCTATCCTTCGAGGGTATGAAATGTAGGGACTCTTATCCATTTTATTTATTTACTACTATACGAGTCCATTAGCTCTGAAACTATGATTGCTGTGTCTTCCGCGTAACCTCTTAACGAGTTCAACCTACGAATAAAAATTGTCTTGGGTGCAAATGTCGTGTCAGGACTGGGTGTTGGTAAAAGTAGGTGGGTAGGTACACTACTTAACGTTAGCCACGGTTGACGTGATCTCCTACACATTTCTGAGACAACTAAAATAGTATGCAATGTTAGAGTTTGGTTTCTGCACTTCACTCTTCAAGTGGACCATTATACGAGGGCCATGGAGGCAGTCGGTAGTTATTCCAACCAGCCCACCTTCCTCCAGAAGTTGAACTAAAAGTGTAGCTACTGAAATAGATAGAAGCTAAGGCCTAACCACCTATCATTTACTAACAATAACTATCTAGGACGCACCGAAACAAAATCTCATGGGTAAAGAAATGCCATTACGAATGCAGAAAGCAAGAAGATACGCCATCGATTAGTCGATTCTCTGTAATAACGGTATGCAGGCACAATTGGTGTTTATTGCTACGAAGTTGAAGATAAACACACAAACATTTCTATATATAATAATGTTTCTATTAACCCTACCTCTCACCAAGAAGAGGCCTGTGACCCAGCAGTGGCAACATTAGAGGCTGATGATGAATAATGTTTCTATTATACACTTAAGTTTGGGAAGCTTACTTTCTAAGGGCACATTATAGAAAGCGTTATTAAACGTTTTGTTCCGCATGTAACGCGTTTACGGCATTATTGTGGAAAATATGACACCTTGTAGTAGTCACAGCGTATTAATCTCTGTAATCACTGGCGATTTTTGTAGCAAAGATTCAACACAGCTTACTAATTGTGAAATGAACTTTTCGAAATCAGTCCTGGTCAATTACCTTACCAACAGGGTTAGCTTGGAAAACTTTCTACTACGCGACCGGAAAAAAACGGATTTCCGCACATATAATCCAAAGGCCAAATGTGTATGCCTCAAAGTAATTTTGTCACCTCATAGGTACAAACAATATGGGGGCACGTACTAAGACGTGTCTGGGTACCATGTCAAAGCATGTAAGCATGGCATACAGTTTTTCTGTGCAGCACAAACGCCCATTTTGCATCCATTAACCCAGATATGCAAAGTTAACAAGCGTGCAGTTTCTTACGATGTAGCTATCGTAATTCAAACGAGGTATCTTAAAATACATATCTCTACAGTTGGTTTTTTGTTTTATGTAGTTTTAAAGGTATCACTATAGTTCTGCTTATTGACTATTTAGATTCTATTATTGAAAATAACAGTTTTTCTCGCCACAATTTGTTGTCTCTTGGAAACTCACGCGGTTTTCAAAAACCTAGACTTGTAGCTTCAAAAAGCTTATTGCATACCTAGCTTATACAATACAGCACTATATAAGTTTCTCACGCCAATAATTTCATCACAATTTTAACAACTACCGCACATTTATTGTGTTGGCTTTTTCATTGTTTGTTGCTCTGTTATTTCTTTCAGTATTGTTCTGAAAATATTGTTATTTTGCGTAAGGCTACTTTCTTTTGTTTATAAAATTATAACAAAAAATCAGTGTTACCATTGATTTACAAAAAGCCCAGTGTAACTAATAAGTAGGTATTCTCTGAGATTCATCACTGTCACTTGGATGGACCGATTGTCGAAGAACTACATCTACCTACATAAAGAAAACCAGATTTGCTTAAGGTACACATACACACACTTAATGCTAGACTCACATGAAGTGTAATTGTCACTATCTGTAACTGTTCCCGTACAATATAAAAAGAAGGTGGTTTAGGGCGCTATGACTGGACAACCGTTACAAAGATAGACTTAGCTCCTATAAAAGGCTCGAATCTATCCGCCTATCGCCTTCTCACTGGTACTCAACTGGAAAGATCCGTCTGTGTGAATTTCGGATGTAAAATACCGAATGAATGAAAGACAGCTAATGACACCGTTTCATTCACTCATTACACGTATCGAATCGACCTTGACTTTGTATAACAAGATTATAATCTTCGGATTGGAAATCGAAAAGTCACGCACATGTCCACTCTTTTCACGGTTGTCAGCAGCGTGCCAAATCTAATAAATGTAAGTATTCTTTGTGGTCTTCGTTTTGAGATTAATGTGTCAGACGTCGTAGATGGTTATCGCGAGAAATATAAAAGAATTATAATTGTAACAAGCTGAGAGCCATTCAGAGACGTCGGTTCACGTACGTGCGCTAAAAGCAAACGCGTGTAAATACATTTAAATGATTTACCACAACTATCATTATAACTGGCTTTTAATTAAATTGGTGGCACGTTTGTTTATTCATTGATTTAAGTGCTAAAATACGTGTGTTTACCCTCTATTAAATTGGGCAAAACGTCGGAACTAATTAATAACGGACAAAGTGAAATGATGTTTGGACATGAAAAAAATATCCGGCTTCCAAAAAAATGCAAATGTTTATCTAACAGATTTCCCGTATAAATCTATGAATGGAGCTAATGGTATCATTAATGGCGATATCGATCAGAACTTGCGACGGATCAATGCGGCTGTAGTTAATAAATCTCTCGTGTTTATTCTAAAGTGTTAATCGCAGCTACCTCTGATATTCTTGTAAACTGCCGCTCGCATACCAACCGTTGTCGGTGTGACTCTATTATTTATCGTTTAAACGTTCGAAAGTCGTGTTATGCATAAAGATGTTGCTTCCACGAACTAAATCCTGCTTTATCATTTTGTGAATCTAAATATAAACATATCATTTTAAAAGTGCCAACGAATGTTCAGGATGGCCTTAATACTAGTATTGTTTATGACGTAGTAACGTAAATGTATGTACATACATTGGATGCAAATTGTCGGCCACACCCGTATAAACGGGCCAACAACGGTGAACTTGAAATCAAATAGGGTCGCACACGCCTTCGGGTCGTGAACCCGTCACTCAGTGCACTGTCACCATAGAGACTAGGACACGTAGAGGAGACAACTAGATCTAGAAGGTGGGACTGGCCATTGAAATTTATTCTCAATGGCTTGATGATTGACAGATTTAGATTTGAATAACGAATCATATTGTTCTATTCTCGGAATGGATATGCAACTACACGGTACTGGTCACTTTTCATCTAGGTACCTCTATTTTAAACATAAATACCAGCTTTTGCAGTTTGCTTAAATGCGTTTCTGATGACATTCACCATACAAACTAGAATAATTTATACACGTCGTACGCAGAGGTTAGCTTAGCAAAGATAAGCTCAAACCTTGAGTTTTGTTTACAAAATTGTTTTTTAACTGCGCTCAGTTGGAGTCCAGAAATATGTATGAATTGAATTCAATGTTTGTGTCTTTTTAGTTTAGGCTGCGTCTGTCAGATATTGGACTGTCTTTTCTTAACATCAATGTACCTATGACTGTCGTTTAGATTCCTAACAAAGTCTAACGCTCCTTCGTTCTAGTCAGTTATAGCATTCCGTTTTTTCAGTCTGATTCCGGTAACGTTTTTTGCAACAAATTCGAATTGATGCGATTGTTGAAATAATATGTAAATCATGATCTCGTTGGTGATTGCAATATTCACAATACTTTTATTGTGTCTTTCAAAAACTGAATTTTAAAAATTTTTTTGCTCATTTTTGTAGAAAGTATATAACTTTTCACAATAGTGCTGTAACCAAGTCGTGACGTAAAATCGTTATCTATTCCTGAGATCATAGTTTTGACTTTTATACTTTTCCGCTTTTACAATGAATTATGTTACTGACAGTCTTTGTATGTCTGTATTAATTTATATGAATGGTCGTTAAAATATTTCATTGCCTGGTATGGACCATTCAACTGTTTGTGACGTAGAAATAATGGTTTAAAATCTTTACAGCTACACTATTGGGATCAGAATGCACGGTGTCGGAGCAGTGCACCCTGAAGGTCGCATACAGTGCTTGTCTCGAGGGGGTCTGCCGATGCTCCGATGGACATCTGCAGTTCAGGAAGCACACATGTCTTTCACGTAAGTAAACTTCTTTGTATCTATTGAAAAAAAAGATTTCGTGATTTATAGTAACAATTAACATATAATGTAAACAACTATGTGTAACTTCCCTTCAAAAATTATATGATAAGTTTACCGGGAGTGCTTGATTACTTTCGGGGTAGAATGACGTCACGAAGTCGTGACGCTTTAAAGCTGGCAAAATAGCAAAAATAATTCAATTAAAGAAAATTAAATAATATAGCAAAAGTAATTATTAACCAGTCAATTACCGTAATTACAGACACAATTAAAAAGGGATTGTGTCTAATACCAAATGTGGTAGGTATCTCAGGGACTTACGACGTTAAAGGAAAAATAATTTATATAAATAACTAAACAGAATTATAATACTGTAGGTACTGTACTGTACAAGATAATATAAAAAATGTAAGCACATTTTGCAGATAAAATCCACACTTAAATATATAAATATAAATATATAAATATTAATAAATATTTTAATATTATAAATGCAAAAGTAACTCTATCTGTCTGTCGGTCTGTCTGTCGGTCTGTCTGTCTGTCTATCTGTCTGTCTGTCTCGCTTTCCTGCCAAAACTACTGAACCGATTTAAATGAAATTTGGTACACAGATAGTTTAGAGCTTGAGAAAGGTTATAGTCTACTTTTTATCCCGATAGTATGTTCCCGCGGGATAATTTCCAGCAAAAGCTAGTAATACATAAATAATAGATAAATACGCGAAATGTTATTATATTATTATTATTATATTAATGCTATTCGCAATCTCCTGACTATGATTACTTTATGTAAATTAAAACACGTTCCCACAATAAAAAAAATATTATCTCCTAAAACGGGGCTTCTCCTCTCCTATGCTTTTACTATGCTCTACAGGGTCCAAAATGATCTAAATGATATAGTCACCGCCTAAGTACACATTATGGTAAAGCAATAAAAATATTGAGTATTGACTTATTCGAATACGACTCTGTCATTCCAATTTTCCTTTTTTAAACAACTGAAAAGAAAACTCTTGGTTTCGACGATTTTTATTACCTACGTAAGGTAGCTGTTTCGCATGTGCAAGCGAATGGCTGACCCCATGTCAGTCTAGTTTTACTACCGACATCCATGTTTATTGCAACAGGTCATATGTTTAGTACCAGTACCGCCTACAGTCGGCGGTTTTTTCGACCAGAACAAGGAATATTTTGTACTGGGTAATACCATCACGAGCCACTGTTTAAACATCAAACAACGAGGCGATACGATCGATAAATAAATTGGATTTCATTTCCCAATGCTAATTTTTATAACCACTTGGAATCGGTAAAAGGAAAAATGCGTAACATTGTTTTTTTTAGCGTAATACTTTTAAATGGCGGGTTAACGAGCGTGGCGCGGCTATCAATTAGTTTTTCATAGGAAAGATGTCATCGGCGTCAGAATCCGGTAGTATTAATATTTTCATAGTTCAATTCCTATAATTAAATAGAAAAATATTTCGTCGGCTATTATTATTATTAGTAGGTATTTGGGTTTTTATATCGTGGTCGAATAATTAGACGTTGACGTGTAAATTTTAATTTATAAATTTACATTATTATTTGTACTAGTAGCGTGAAGGAAAATCTTAGATCGTAGTCGTGTGACAGATTGGGTCAAATTAAAATAACAGGTAACACTTTACCACGTGTTGGGTGGTATCGATATCGAAAATTAATGTAATGGAACGAAAATAAAACAAATAAAATAATAATTTGAGTTCTTCTTTGGGCGAAGGTCATCGATGCCGACCCGTAATAGATTAGCTGATTTTGTAATTTTTCGTCGAACAGATATATTTCACAAACTTCCAAAACCCAAATATAACAGTCACCTGGTTCCTTAATATACGTGTCAGTGTTATATAAAGTTTTGAACAAAGTTGGAATGACGAAAAAAATTGTTTATTATTATTTCATTGGTTTTCGATCGATACGTGGGTAAAGTATTGTCAGCTAATTTAATTTGACGCTGTATATAATATTAATGTACACATCCCTTAGTAATAACAAAATCTTGAATTATTATAATAATATCGTTGTAATGGACTATGGGGAACTACCATTTTCAATACATCAAAGTATACAGGTTCATTGATTCATATCGAGAAGGGTTATCCAAAACTACTGGATGAAGAGAAAATGATTTTTACGAACTATATCGTCGATTTTAGTTTACAAAAATTGAGATGGACTTCTCAATGAATCGCATGTGTTTTACCTTTAATCATTTAATAAAGAGTACGTTTATGAACTCACGTAAATATGAATGATTGAAATTAAAACTTTCGTTTTTAATTAATTGCCATGACAAGGGATTCCTTCTAAATAGTTAAAAATATGTTGATACAACTTTCGATTTCATCCAAATGTCCCAATTTCTCATAGAAAATAATACCAATCCACTAGTCATGGTTAAAGTTACTGTATTGGATCATAACGAATAAGCCGTGTAATTCTATGAAGCGGCCGAAGGAAAGTACGGGTTGAAATGCCATGAATTTGACCTTCATTCCAATACTATTTCACTGCTAGTAGCGAATTCCTCAACAGAATAGAAAAAGTGTCTCGAATTCTAGTTAATTGGTTTTCCTACCTCGTTTTGCCTATTCATCATTTGTTTGTTAGTACTGTTTAATAGATTGTTTAATAACTTTTAACCTAGCATTCATTGGTACCACTTCGAAGTAAGAGTTTGATGCGTATGTTTCGAAACAGCTATTAAACAAACGAGCACACCAAACAAATACCGTAATTTACAACATAAGGGCTTGCTACGTCACATTTGGTAAAAGCCCAATAAAATCTAATAGCCGTTGCTTCATAATCTCCTCTTCGCTAGTCTCAATTGTTCAGATGCTTTAACAGACCTTATTTCCGCGATTTATCGTAAGAGTTCTGTGAGAAAATGAAGCAAGTAATTGTTCTGTCAAATCCACCAGCGTCTGCTCATGTGAACCGCGCTTATTATCGCACATAATGCGAGTATTGTAACCTTAGTGTGAGAACTCCTAAGTATAGCTTTATACATTCTTTACAAGCCAAGACACCATAATAAAGATATTTATGTGTAGATAAAGAATCTGGATCACGAATAACGCTGACATTTTAAGTCTTGACCTCGTTACCTCTAACCGTATGAATATCCAAATCAAACATAATATATTCTAAACGATGAAAGGTGGAATATGTTTCACTATTTAATATCTCGACCTGTATCTCTATTCGCGAAAAGGTTAGAAGTTCAAATCAAAGTTGCGCGCAACAGATCATGAAATGATTTCGCACACTCCACTCGGAACTAGAAACAGTTATACAAAACAAAATGATTGACGTAGTAATGCACTTGTTATTTTAAACAAAATTGATTTAATAAAAATATAAATGGAATAATATAATAAAATAACGGCTCATGAAAAACAACGACACAGTCATGGATAGGAGTAGGTCGACAAACTAGCGATGTTGCGTGCCGCGCCTTACTGTTCCTGATTAACATATAATAGCCAATCAAATTACCATTTGTGATTTTACATTCACGACACTTCACTAAATTAAAGTAATTATGTATTTAGCGGGCATGGGAAAACAATATAACAATTTAAAACATTTACATTAATGCAATCGACAACAATACGCTTTACAATTAGAGGATACAATCCCGAGCATGTTTTTCAATCCCGGGATTTCGGGATTTTTTAAGCGTAATCCCGGGATCCCGGGACTATCCCGGGATCAGACTATGTGGTTTCTAATTGGGCTAAAATGAAGAAAACAACTTAAATAATATAAAAAAAAATCTTTTTAATGTCACAACAAACAACAAAAATCACAATATAATAAGAAAAGATAAAGACAAAACAAAAAACTATAATTTTGCAAGAAATCAAAGAGCCACACAAAAAAAATATTTAAAATTTCGAAAATATTATCGCAGAAAAATATCAAAGCATCCAATCTTTGACTTCCAAGCCTGTTTCGTAGTTTATTGCCAACATAAGCAGCAGCTGAAAACACTCGCTCAGGTTCTACGCTGGTAGGAGGAATAGACAATACGTGTAGATATTTATATGCTGTTTCTAAGTGATATCCACGAACTCCTCCATATTTGAACAGGCTCATTTCACGTCTCATACTACAATATTTGCCAACCCTAATTCATTTTGTACTTGTACTTCAGCATGTGGGAATTTAATACTCTTGTTAGTTTCCAGCTGTAACTTTTCCTTTAAGTCCCTTCCAAGTTCTACGACAAACATATGTATATGAGGACTGTACCTGTTTAGTGTGTACTTTGTATCTAGTAGGCACGTATCGTACGACGGCGTATCTAAGGGTTGTTTTTTGTCGTTATTTAATAAATGCTATTCATATAATCTAGGAAAGGCTATTGAGAAGGCGCAATGGACTACGGAATACAATTTAGAATTGTTTGTGGCAATCCCGAAAATCCCGGGATTAGCCAAGTACAGTCCCGGGATTTTCGGGGCCAGAAAACGGTCGGGATCCCGGGATCCCGAGATTCGGGATCCCGGGATTGTATCCTCTATTTACAATATTATATGATCATGTCGACGGCGACGTATAAAAATCAACTTAAAACTGTAATGTGTCGGACTGTTAGACCATGTAATAGTAGACCGTAAGACTAGCTTCGGGAAAATTGCTACCAGCCACCCGGTGTAGCTACAGTCACGAAGTAGACAAATACCTCGGTGTATTTTATTGAACGACCAATTGGCCTGTGCCAATTTAGCATTAAACCTTAAAAAAACTGCATGTGCTACGTGTGCTTACGTGTTTTATCTCGTTATTTCAGCTGCCCCACCCGGTCACGTCTGCTACAGCAACGAACATTGTCGGTTATGGGACAAGGAGAGTCGTTGCGAGTTTGTCATACTTAACCTTTTTGGAAGGTGTGCATGTAACAGCTATTACAAACAAGTAGGTGACAAGTGTGTCGCTCAGAAGATTCCACCATATGCCACCGAAGCCGTGGTAGCTGAAATGGATGCAGTTGTGGCTCCTTCAAACGGAACAACAATCTACAAAGATCCTAGTCCCACAGTTCAACTAACATCTCCTTCAGTCAACTCCTTTGGATCCCCTCTCTCTGTAATCAGTACTGACGATATTCAGCCAAGCAAACTACCTATGTACTCAAACAAAAACGATGTATTTAGTACTGACGAAGATAGCCCCTTGATGCAAGCTGTCATGAAAGTGCCGAGTGTAGAACCAACGAAGCGATTACCCGTTTCGACTAGAAAAGACGGCGAACCGAATGAAACGATAAGGGTAGATGAAATGACGGCTAATTTGCATGCAAATGACCAGCCAATTTATAGGGTTGTAACTCAGCCTTCCGTGGAAAAGAAAACCAACAAGAAAGGCGGTGCGTCAAAGGAACAAGTTAATTCTGGCGGCAAGCCTCATAAGGGTGGACATCAAAAGAAGTCTTCTCTAAAAGGTATTTTATATTTTTAGGTTTTTATTTAAAAACAAAATGTCTTTAATAATTGAACAAGTAATATAAGGACACGATTATTTCCAGACAAGCACCGCATCCGTGCCGATACACCAGTTTACGACCTTGGCCCTGCATCTCTCGGAATGCCATGCCTTACGGATCCGCAATGCCAACAAGTGGATCCTTACACGCGATGCCTCAATAAGAAATGTGATTGCACGTACCGAACAAATTCAACGTCAGCTTGCTCGGCTCGTAATAGAGGCTGCTTGCCAAACACGTTCCAAGTTAGTACTTATTATGTTTTCTTAACGCTTACGACGAACCGACGACGTGGTTTATGCGTTTGAATTTGACCTATTTGTAATTTCTTCTAAATCACTGTTCGGATTTACGTACAGTTTAGATAATTCTTTATACTTTCCAAAGAAAACTAAAGTAGTTTTTCAAGTAGCGTATTGAAAACGTAACAAAACAAGTTTCTTTATAAGTTATTTTTTCTGCTGAAGAGTTATCGAATAGCATAAGTAAAATTTTCTAAATAAATATTTTATTTGACACACAAAGCTCATACTCAATTAGCCAAATAAAGATTTATTTTGGGTGAATAAGACACTTAGAGACCATATCCATACAATATTATTTGAGTTCTCCATATTTTTATTCTCATTCAGTTTCTTTTTAACAGTCTTCAAAAGTTTTCAAATAGTCTTATGTTTTTGTTGACTATGTATTTTCCATAATATTTACATCTGGCAATTGTACATCAATTTGGATCTTTCTTTCTTTTTTGTTAATGGATAGTGCTCATGGTGGCCAATTGTTTTGTTTTTTTTTTTTTTTGAACGACTAGTTTTTATTGCGATAATACGTGTGTAAATCTCGATGATCTAATATTTTCTGTTACTGTTGTTTACAAATCAAGTACCTATTGAAAATAACTTGAATTGGCTTTAATTAACTTTAGTCGGTGACAAAAACTGAAATAAAAAAACACTCGTTCCAAAATTAAAGTTATTTTTATTTAACTTTGAGTGTTTTTTTTTGGAAATCAGACACACGGTTTTTTTTTGTAAAAAAGTTTTTATTTCATAGATTTTTCATTTTAACATTTTTCTTATTCCAGTGCCGATCAACAGGGACTTGTATCAGTTGGTACTTCGTTTGCGATGGACGTAAGGACTGTCCGGACGGTTCCGATGAAAAATGTCAAGGTACTGGTAAAGGTTCGTACACACTGCACTCTTTATCTTTTGCGCACATCTTTCATCTTTATTCTCGTCTCATTTTCACTTAGTACTCATTTTCCATTTCATCTTACTCATCCTACTCATTTTCCGTAATTTATAATGTTTTGTCACTAATTCGTACTAATGAATTTAAGGAGGTTCATCGGAGAATGTTGCTAATTTTTTATTCACCACCGCATTAATTGGCGTGCGATTATATAATGCCCAGTAGTGGACTACCATAGGCTGAAGATAATAATAATTTAGCATAATTATCTCTACCGTATTGGCTAGTTAACAAATAGTAGTTTTTCATCGATTTTGTTCTTTGCATTGCTTCGTCTACCTTCACGTAAATAGCTTTTTTAACTTTGCGATGAACTGTAAAAACAGTGCCTAGGTCAGTTCATTTTATTATGCACTCAACTGAAATATCCTTCAATAGCAAATTTAAATCAGGCAATGTATAGTACGATTCGACTCCATACAATTGCAGTCAAACTATTAAGTGAGTAGTAGGTTACAGAACATAGCCATTTTCATTTCACCATCATACGTTACATTCAAGATATTCACTTCATTTTGGCCAACATTATACGTACTTTTAGAGTCCTCTATGGTTGTGTAAGATAATATCTTCATTTACAGAGCTAACAGGGGAGCGTTGTCCTACTAACTCGTTCAGATGTGGAGGGCCTGGGTCACCGTGTGTGTCCAGGGCTTCAAGGTGTGACGGAACTCCTCAATGCCCTGGTGGAGAGGATGAGAAGAACTGCCGGACGACAAGACGTAAGGGGTAAGTTTGATGGCAAATATACGTAGGTAATACATTCGAGTACATACATAAACTCACGCATTTTCCCATGACGGTAGGTAGATAATGAGATCTATTTCATATCTGTATATCCATACTAATATTATAAATGGGAAAGTGTGTGTCTGTTTGTCCGTCTTTCACGGCAAAACGGAGCGACGAATTGACGTGATTTTTAAGTGGAGGTAGTTGAAGGGATGGAGAGTGACATAGGCAACTTTTTGTCTCTTTCTAACCCCCCACTTCCCAAAAATGAGGGGTGGAACGCGCTAATCTTAGGAACTACTGGTTCAAATTGAAAAAATATTTTTGAGTTGAGTAGCCTATTTATTGAGGAAGGCTATAGGCTATATAATATCACGCTACGACCAAAAGGAGCCGAGCAGCAACAAAAAAATGTACGAAAACTGGCAGGCTGCGATGCGACGGGAAGGGTCGCGGGAGCAAATATTTGACTTGGACGAAGTCGCGGGCAGAAGCTAGAATATTATATATATTTTTTTTTTTAATTGTCATCTAGAAACATTCCTCAATTCTTGAAAGAACGGCAAAGATTTTGTTTTTTTTTTTTAAACTCAATCATGTTCTACTCGAAAATTTTGGTTTCCTTAAATTTTGTATTGGAACCCGAAGAAATTTGCTTAAAAAAGTTAGGAGAAGTTAGCGTAACTAAAATTTCTGAAACGACTGTGGAAGCGCACGTGTGATATACAAAAAACCGTGAGATTACAATCTAGCGCCGTTGAACTTTAATAATAAACCATTACCAAACATAATTGGATCATTAAAAAATTAATCTCTACTAATTTTGTAACAAACTTGTTTCCTTTAGGTGTCCACGTCATACATTCCGTTGTGGTTCAGGGGAGTGCCTTCCTGAGTACGAGTTTTGCAATGCGATAATATCTTGCAAAGATGCCTCGGACGAGCCGCCACACCTGTGCAACGAACAGTCACGGTAAGGATGCATCTTTGCATTAGAGTTTATAGTCTTACGGTAACTAGAGATAATAGTTTACAACGATACTAAATAAAGACACCGTAATAGTTTCGTTAAATTACCTACACAGTACACACTCGTCACTTCGCTTCGAAGCTCTTGACAAATGCGTTAACAGTATCTATCACCCGCGTTGTGTTAAGCTTGAGGCGGTGGCCACAAAAACCTTATAAGCTGTTAAGTGTATTTGCCATAGCATTTCGAAATCAAACCACGTGCGACCTGTAACGGTGTTTGTCCAAATATTTGACCTTTATGGTAGTAGTTGACACGTTTCTCGTATGTATTCAGATGGCGTGCGGCTGACTTTTGTCCGTTCCGTTGCGGGAACGGTCGGTGCAGGAGTACTGCTGTGGCGTGCTCCGGCCGCGATGGATGCGGGGACAACAGTGATGAAATAGCTTGTAGTGTCTGCAGTAAGTTACTTATCCCATTATAAAACACGTTTTATCACCATCGTGTAAAGACTTCTTCAGACAGGTGCAATGCGACTCTGTAGAACAATTTCTTAGAAATTGTGCTACGAGAGTCGAGTCGCGCCTTTTGTGGGAGCCTTAAATGCAACATTACTATTTATTAGGGCGTTAACGCCTATTTAATATTTATACAATATGTGTGGAGAAAATGTGCCTGTTGTTAACAGTCGTCACACGGGTCGTCAGAAGCCCGAAACTCTGACGACAACTCTTACCAGGGGTATACGTGTTACCAAGTAACTGGGTTGTGGAATTCAAATAGGTATTCGCTCCACGTAAAATCTCAACGTATTCAGCTTGATACCTACCTACTCATGTTTTCAAGTTTAGACATTTATAGAACATGTATAGATAACTAAGCAGTAGGTCGCTTAATTAAGCGTAAACTCAAAAAACAACAATGCAATTTATTCTATCGCAAACGAATGCAAAAAATGTGCTATACCTTGACCAATCATAGTGACGTAAATACGGTATTGTCGGTATCCAGTTGAAATACCAAAACACAGTGCGCAGCATAATGATTTCTGACAGGAACTGTTAGGTGACCACTTGACCAAACATGTGAAATATGAATGACCGTCGCTTTCTGCATATTAGCGATTCGACACGATAAGCGATGCCGTTACGCGGACAATAGTGTTCAAACGATCCGGCAAACGGCACCGGACGGCACCGCAGTTGTGCCGACCCACGGCAAACGCCATAACAATGTGTTAATTAACCCACGTTTGTCTTTTTTGCAGGATGTCCCGCCCCCCCGCAGCCTTGAACTTCAATGCATCGCTAGACACGATTAAAGTTGATTATCCGATTGCTGGATCTCAATGCTCAATATTTTGTGTAAACAGTAAAACATTCCTGCTTATGCTTTGATTAATTACGATAGGAAGTTTTTAGGACAAACTGTTACTGTTTATTTTCCATTAAAAAAAAACACCCTCATTTCGTAGGACCTCTAGTGGTCAATGTTATGGTACAAAAAGGACAGACGGCAAAACAAGGATGACTTAGACTTGGTCATTGTTCCTTTATGTACCATTAAATTTTATTAATCATATTTGAATTGACAATTATTTTTTACAACGTTGATATCTCATGTTTTAAGTCTTAAACCATGAGGAATCTAACTTGAGGAATATTCAGAGCAATGTTTTATTGTGAGACGCAGGATTTAAATTAAAACTTTTGGCTCATTTTTAATGTAAGCTTAAATGTAAATATAAGAATATTTCACTATTTAAGTAACTAAGCACGACACTGGTGAACAAAAAAATATTTCACAATTTCTTCTAATATTCGCATGCTCAGATGAATATGGTTTACAATAACTCTTATTTAAGTATATTTATATTTAAGCCACGTATAAAACAAGACTGAAGAGTGATAGCCCGTGAATATTATCAACTTGTGAATTAGACATAGATCAAGAAAAGCGAACAATGCAGCTTACGTAAACCCCGCTCAAAATGGTTGTAAATATAACTTTTTTTTTCACGAAAATCATTCGTTTGGCACAAGCATCTTATTTTCGTATTCCACAGACTATAAAAACGTATAATTAAGATTTTTATTTAAGTTTCTTGTGTATTGTGTGAACTTACCTGGCTAAACGCAGTCAAGTGTAACTTATTGTAATATAGTGTGGTTATGTGTGTGAATGTGATAATGTATTTATTAAATTAATTTCATTATAAATTTCGGACTTTTATTATGTAACTGACTCCTTTAATTTCTCCTGATGAGTAGAATGAGTGAATAGTTCCATTCTGTCATATAAAGAAATTTCTTTCCCACAAACTTCCTAATTTGATAATCTCACAGGTACATTACGAAATTCTGTGTGAATCTTCATAGGAAAACCTTTGTCTTAACTACAAACTTTCCGTTTATGTGAATTCGAAAGATACAAGTATGTCTTGTAGGTGCCTTCGTACTTTTACTTTTTTCGTAATCGCCATAACAAACATAGCTAAATATGTTTTGTCCAGGAGCATTGATGGCCCAATGGTTACAACTCCAACTTACGTGTCCTTGTTCGTGCGTTCGACCCCAGGCACGGTACTTGACTTCGTGTAGCAAATTTATTTCATTACTGCTGCTCTCAAAGCCGTGAAGGAAAACATCGCGAGGATACCAACATGTACTCAAAAATTTGAAGATTTAATGTCATGCACCAACCGCGCACTGACACCGCGTTGTGGATTATTATCATAATTCATTTATTTCGGACATAATCCATATAAGTGTTGGTAACAATTTCTTTAACATCTAGTTAGTACTTTCATGGACTTACGTACATTATGGCCCTCTGTCCTACCTAGAGGAGATTTGTGTCCCAGCAGTGGGAACATTACCTATAGACCAATAATGCATTCGATACGATCAGGGATGTTAGGGAGCTCCGTAACCGTAACCGAAACTATCGGATATCCGATATAAAAATTTATCCGTAACCGTAACCGAATCCGAAATAAAAGTTTCGGATAATATCGGATTTGTTATTACATTTTTATTATAGGTAGATTAGATAACACTCAATTTATATTTATAATCATTTTTATTTTAAATAGTTGTAATAATTATTCACAGACTGATTGTAATTCCTACCAAATGGTGACATATAAATAAAACCATTTTATTAGCTATTTGTATTTTACTTTTGAAATACCTTAAAAGTTTAATATCCGTAACCGAAATTATCCGAAACTAACGGATAATCCGAAATAATTTCATATCCGTATCCGTATCCGGTATAATAATCATTCCTACATCCGTATCCAATCCGTATCCGAAATTTCATATCCATAACATCTCTAGATACGATGTAGCTGGTGCCTGTTTGTATTCTCTCTTAAAAGAGAGAATGCCTGTGTTCCAGCAGTGGGAACGTGATAAGCTGATTAAGCTTATGCTTCCTGTTATTTTATTTTTTGAGTCAAATGAGACAAACTAAGTAGTAGGTTTGTCAACTTAACCTACAGCTGCGACATCTATAGGAAACAACTGAAAGTAGTTTAAATTAACACTAGCTTGAAGATGATACCCTTACTTGTTAGAGTTTTAGTTCCGCGGAGACCACTAGATGGCGTTTCCCCTTATTTTTGGTTCAGCGTCAACCTAAAACAATTGAAGACATGAGTGGGTGAAGGGGATAATATGTCGCATTTTTAAATGTTCGCTGTTCTATGCATGAATGATGGTGTTATGTGCATACAAACAATTTTAAACCTTAAAAATATTAAACTGTTTCGCCGCTAGACACCCTTGGATAAATGTAAGGCTTTTTGAAATATCCTAAAATGTTTATGCGAAACTTTGAACTCAATTTTCTCGAAATTAGTAAGTAGATATTTTGCGACATATCCCCTTCATCCACTCATGTCTTCAATTGCTACATATAGAACACAAAGAAGGTCTGTCTTGTTAAAAAATAATAATCTTTCCTTTTCTTACACCATGTCCTTCTTTGCATGTCGATGGCAATCTAAATTGAGGAAGCCCATAGCTGAGCAATGAGTTTAGCTTCATCAGTAGGAGTACCTAGCGCCCATTCGTTTCAAGTATTGTGCAAATACCTATCAAAGCACATATAAAACATGGCTTTAGCTTTTTGCTAACAAGATAGGTTTTGGCCGTTGGTGGTTAGTGGGACAGATAGTCTGTTCCATCGACGCGACCTCTCTCTCTGCCTGTGCCGCTGACTTCTACAACAGACGCTGTGTAGTTAACTACCTAACCTACATACTCCAGCTAGCCAAGACCGCAGTTTTCATCACAGCTATCTCTGGCGGCTCTACGGTTACAATGTTTTTTGAAAAGGCCTGACAAAAAGCCGGATATTTCCTTATAACTACGCACATTTTACTTTTCAAACTTTTATTTGCTAGTTCTTATCAAAATCAATTCTATTAAAAGAAACTTTCAGTCGAAAACCTATAGCATAAACATACACTAATTCTTATGATGTTCCCACTCCGGCGACTCAGGCCTCCTGTCTGTGCTGTCAGTACGGGTTGGTAAAATGTCAATGTCACACATCTTCGATTTTTTGGCTTTAGGCCATGCCGGTTTCCTCACGATGTTTTCCTTCATCGTTTTGAAAGAAGTGGTGATGAAATAATTTTCAGAATATTAAGCACAGTCTGAACCTACGATCTTCAACTCGTAAGTCGCGGCCGTCCAACACTCACCACAAATGAATGTCCGGACAAATCCGGACGAATACTCGTCTTTCCTGACCTGAGATACCAACAAGCGAGCCAAATATAGAGACGACGTAAAGAATACTAGACATTGTAAAGGATGTTTATTCTCATAGTAGGTATGCAAGTATTTACAAAACGCCTTCTCCGCGAGCAAACATTCAGCTTGATTGAACAACAATCATTTTCGCGTCAACACAGTTACGACTGCTTCGTTAGCACCAGTTCAATTAAAATGGAACGAAACAACAGTAAAGTGCTTGTGTTCTTCATAAAAATATTGAAAATATTACTGACTCCGATAGCAAGGTTGGTCATGTTTTGATTTTTCGTTTGGTATCGCCTTCAGTAAAATACAACGCCTATAAAATTCCCACTGCAGGGACACAAGCCTAAGACTCCGAGTGAGGGAGTGGGCCGTATTCCACGACACTGGTTTTTTTGTTTATAGGACATGCCGGTTTCCTCACTACATTTTCCTTCACAGTTTTGAGAGCAGTTGTGATGAAATTTACACAAAGTACCTGTCAGGGTTCAAACATACAACTTACAACTGATTAGTCGCGATCGTTACCTATACGCCCCCACTTCTCCTATGATAGGAAAACCCAAAGTGGTATTGGGTTTTTCCATCTAAAACACAGAAGTAGATAATATTAACTACCTACCTGTTTAGTTATTTAAAGAAAAGTTTGCAATGAATTGAGGTACCTATTTACTTACAGGCTTCGAAAGTTAACACGGAAATGGAGCATACGACAAATAAAAATTACAATTAGTGTTGGTGCAATCGTAGCTGTTATCGCACTAGTGGCTTACTTGTGTTGGTTATTAATTTTTAAGCATACAAGTAATGAGCCCCACAAATTAGTTGAGGTCTTTGGCACTCCCATGATGCGCATGCCGTTAGACATAGTATACAAGGATTTGAAACCGTCGGATGAAGAAACTGATTACAATATTTTAAATGAAGAACAAAAGGAGGAAAGTAGGTGTCCAGCAATAAGTTTTTATAACAAGTTGTTATTTTTTTAATGCCAATCGTTTTCAATCTCTATTATCTCTCTAATATCAATCAAAGAATATTAGTCACTAGTGGTCGAAATTCGACCATAATTCATTTAAAACTTATAGTATTTCTAATGCATTATAAATTTAAAAATATTAGCTCCATAGCTCTCTCCATGTAAACAACTTTAACTTTGCCAAATTTCATACTGCTCCGTCCGCGTAATTTTCGTAAAAAGGGGTATAAAGTTATTGTTTCACGTATTAATATTTATTTACGATTTTAGTTGGACTGATAAACACTCCGGGATGTAAAATACCCTTAAATGTGATTAATTATAGAAAGGAATTACGAAATAATAGAACGAAAATTTACAATAATATGTGTGGAACGCGAGCCGTATTTTTGAGAAAATATGATCATAATAAAGTAATAGCTCGAATAAAAACACAAAAGATGGGAAATTTCACGAAGGAAAACGTACGCATTCAATGTTGTCACAAATTCATAGTCGACACTCTACATAATCCACACGAACGTGACAAATTATTGTAAGTATTGCATAATACATAATATCACACCTTTAATCACGGAAAGGCTAGGCTGAAGAGTACTTATAGTACACATTTCACCGGTTATGAATCGAACCCAGGGTCTCATACTCAGCAGTACCGCTTACGACCACTAAACCAACGAGGCGGTCAACAACCAAAAACACACCAAACAACTACAATATACTAAATTTTACTATATTTTGAGATTTTTTAAATTTGACCCCATTCCTCACAAACGGTATCCGCCCTGTGGCCGATTGAGAGTTCTGTGAAACTCCATAAATACAAGTAAACATATTTATATTCTTTTAACAACTTACGAAAATACTTAGGTATTTATGCTTATCACAAAATGTTAATGTAACTAAAATTGACTTATTACCATGGCTGTTTCAGATTCAGCAACTGTACAGATTTCCAGGACGAGTCTATAATAACTCTACAATCCGATTTTGTAAATATAGTTTGCTCCAAAATTGAAGACAATTCATCACATATTATCTATAATGACATGTACGCCTTTAGTAGGAAAATTCAAATTCCCACCACCAAACCAGAAATAAACACTTGTAAAGTCAAATACAACGTTCTTATATTGGGCATGGAATCAATGTCTTTACCTCGCCTCGTGAGTTTAATGCCCAGAACACTCCGTCACTTCGCAGAAAACAGTTGGCTTGGTTTTCGTGGATATAATAAGGTACCTACCTACTCAGATTTATTCTTATTAATTCCTTTTGAATATATTAAAAAACATAACAATAACAACTAAACAGATTGCAGATGATACATTACCTAATTTGATGGCAGCATTAACGGGAAAAAACATGACATCAATAATAAAAGAATGTTTTGCCTCAATGGATGACTGTAACTACCACTTTATTTGGAAAGCATTCAAGGACGCCGGTTATGTTACAGCCTATGGTGAAGATAACTTAGGGAACACATTTATAAACGACTACGCTTTTCACAAGGCACCCACGGATCATTACATGCAACCATTTTTTGTTAATAGTGAAAATAAACGCAATAACAAGTCATTATGCACTGGAAAAGTATCATCGGGTCAACAGCTGCTAGATTACGCTGTAGACTTTGCTAATACTTACAAAATGGACTCATTTTTTGGATTTTTTTGGCTAAACTCTTTTAGTCGCAGTGAGAAAAGCCGACCACAAGACGCGGACAAAATTATAGAAAACTTCCTGAACCAGTTGATTTACACGGGTATTTTAACGAATACTTTTATCATCATTTTTAGCGCCCACGGCTTACGTTTCGGTAGACACCGTCTCGAAATGGAGAGCTACTACGACGATCGTTTGCCAATGAAATTTATATTGGCTCCATTACTTTTTAAAGGAAAACAAGGTAACAAATACAAAGCTTTGGTGCTGAATCAGCATAGCTTGACAACGCCTTATGATTTTCATAGCACCCTCATGGATATTAAGAAAATATCTCTTTGCAGTAATTCTAGCGATCCAATACCTGAAGGGTGCCCAAATTGCCACTCGATGTTTAAACCGATAAGTGGAAATCGCACCTGCAAGGAACTGACTATTCACGAAAAGTGGTGTACTTGTCACAAATTGTATCCTCTCACTATTCAAGACCCTATAGGACTGAAAAGTGTAGATGCCGCCGTTAGCCACATTCAAGGAATGACTAAGAAAATAGAAACACAAAAATGCTGGCATTGTTCGCCTGTTTCCCTAAAAAACGTTACAAGAATACATTTCTATTACGACGAAGACAAAAGTAAAATATTTTATGTTGTGGCAATTACTATGTCACCTGGTAACGGAACTTATGAAGCATTGGTATTGCGGAAAGATGGGTATCGTGTTGTTGGGCCAGTCAGCTCTATTTCTTACTACCAAGGTTTAGGTAATTGTGCTCTTAAACGGAGAGAACGCCTATTCTGTGTTTGTCAAAAGGATACTAAATATTGCTAGCTCATTGTATTTAAAATTATAATCGGTCATTGTTTTAAGTAGTTCTTTAAAAATAAAATTGCAGGTGCTCAAAGCGTTTTTTTTTTATAACTCCAGGATTATCCCCCACCTGTCTATATATCCCAATCTGAACCCACATTTTGTAATTAATATTCTTAAAAACACGAAATATGTATAGCAACTAGGACTATGATTCAATTTGATAGTTGGTTGATATGTGCGTGGGCGGCGGCGGTGCTGGGTCCGCCACTCGTTGTTTTGATAAAATAATCTGAAGAAAATTGCGACAATACGAGTAGGTAAGTTGACGAGATTAGTACTGACTGCAATGTGTGATGGTCCGACCTGCAAACTGTATACGGTTGTTTATCGTAGGAGACTGGGGTCTGGCACAACTCAGCGCTTTTTGCTACCTCTAGGCAGAGGATAACCTTGTGAAGTCCCCAGAAATCCGCTGGATGTGGGAAGTACAGAACCGGTGTTCTTTGAACTCTGAACCGGAATTTCTTTTAGGTGAAAGTGTCGGCGCTTGGGGGAGGCCTAAATCCATCAGTGGACGTGTTTCAAAATGATGATGATGAAGGGCAAAGGAGAGCAAGGGATCATCCTTAAGGATAAGTCCACGGAAAAAATTAAGAGGTTTACGTTGATTTGGTGCATAAGGCATATCGAGCATGACCTCTCCCCCGACGGCCCAAGCTTCAACCGTTCGGGCTACAATACTAAAATAAATGAAACTCGTTCATATGAAAAATAAGGTTAAGAATCATCCGGGTTTTATGACGACACCAACGATAGTGGTGTTCCTATTTTATGTAACAGGTCAGAAGTAGAGAGAGCAAGAATGATCAACACGCTGAAGTGCACGGTGATGGTGAGCGAGACCCAGTGGCGTGCATTGATTTTCGGTATGGGTAGGCACTAGCCCGCCTGTTCTTGTCTAAGCAGACAAATGCAGGTTTCTTTTAGGTATCGTAGGTGCGGTACCGCGCTGACGCGTCCCGACATGTTGCTGCGTCCCGCTATTCCAACCACGCAGTTGTACGTGTCGCGTGTACATCATACCACGAAGGAAGAGGACATCGTGGAGTATATCAAGATGAAGACCTAGTTCACCGTGAGAGTCGAAAAGTTGGACTCGCGTCATAAGATTAACGTCAAATCTTTTGTGGTGCGGGTACCGACTCATCACCTACAGACTTTCATGAAGGCAGAATTTTGGCCGAAGGTGTCATGTATCGGCGTTTTCGCGGAAGGCTACATGAGACCACGACTCAGCGCAATACGTCGCCGACCCAACGTAACAAATGACTGTATAAGCATAGGCCTGTCAACAAGTATCAGGTACCTACTGTATAAGATAGAAAATTGTCTACAGTCTACAAGGCCTACAATGCATATCACTGGCGAGTCCTCACTGTCGCACGCACCCATCACCGTTTAACCTACGGAAAGACACCTACTAACGAACTTACCTGATAACGAAATATCACAAAACAGATAAGTGTTCTGTGGGATATAGACTACCACCTAATGGGTAGTAGGTGGCTTTTAATACGTGTGTACATACAAAAACGTAAGTAGACGTGGACTAATTAAACGCAGTTGTGAAGCAGTAATAAAATGCTCTGCGTAAGATGTGCATCTGGATTGAGGGCCCATTTTTTGAACCCTTGCGTACCCAAATAAGATTTATAGGGAAATTAGTTAAAAATAGTAAAAACTTAAAGCAAAGGGTCATAAATTTCTTAAACGTGAATTAAAACTGTTATGATGAAATAACTTGGGCCCTCAATCCAGACGCGTGCATAAAGTGGCATAGCCTTAATCTCAGTAAGTACTATCTCTGGGTTAATAATTTTTGTTTAAGAATTTCTTAAATATTTTAAGAAATTCCCAAATCTGTAAAATATAACATTACCGATTTATGGCGGCATATCTAGGGCCCTCACTTCATTATTGTCTGTACTGAGGAATCTGCAAAACATGAATTAATCTGAAGAAATACATAAATACGACGTTAGCATGTTTTAGTAAAGGCTCCCCGCCAGCGGCTTGCCCGGCGGCACACACAGTGCCGCCGGGCAAGCCGCTGGCCAAGCCGCCCGCCGTGCACCCGGCGGCATTCAAAGCTGCCGGAGCGGCTTTTATTGCCCGGTGGCATAGCCACTCGGCGTAAACCCGGTGGCATTGCCGCCGGCACTGTGTGTAGTAGCCTTTTTTTTCATATTTTTTTTTTTTTTTTTCAGGATGGGAAATCATCAAATGACTTCTCCCGCTCTGGGCGGAGCGGGAGGGCGTGTCAGACTTTTACTGACTAAAACCCACCCGTATTCCATCAGTTGCCCATGTGCCAGGGTCACGGTATCTCTTTCGAACAATCACGCGACCCCGGCAGGTGTGTAGTAGCCTTTAGATACCTATATAAATTAGTTAAAAAGAAATAAGGACACAAAACTTAATTGTTAAGAGGTAAATGAAGGTCGAATTTTACTAAAAAGTCTGAACTGAGAGCCCATTATTTTCGGCTTTATTGACTAGGCTCAACCTCATAGATTAACGCAAATAAGAATAAAAGTTTTAACTATTTCTTAATTAAATTGTTACATATCGTTCGTTCTTCTAAATGTCATACTTTAAGAGAAAATTGATTTTCAACTTTTTGAAAGAGAATTATTTGTAGATTGACCATAATGTTCAAAGTACCTGTACATTTTGTAAAGTGCATTCGGCAAGTCATAATTTGCAGCTAAAAGTACTATATACCTACTAATTACAATTTGGTTTTCCTTATTTTTAATGTAATTTCTATTTATGTGATGTTACTCTTTAAGGTAATACTATGAGCCAAGTTGCCTAAAGCAAATTAAAAAAAGGTTAAAAAAAAAACTAAAAACGAAAATGGAAATGTTTTTTTTTTTCAATCAGAGATATAGTTGCACTCATCACTAAAAATTACTTCGCTCTCTCGCAATTTCGTATTTTTAGGATATAAGACTATTTTAAGGTAACATTTATGTGAAGTAAAGAGTTTTTATAATTATACCGATCGTGTTTTATTTATCACAATGAATTTGTTTGATCTGGTGCTACAGTGATCCATAGATACGATCACTACTTACATGTATAACATACTACTAGTCGGTTAGTTTGCCTTTCATTTTATGCAAACACTGTTGAAGCTAAATAAATGTTCTAGTTTTATTTATTTTTATAGAAATTACATTAAAAATAAGGAAAGCCAAATTGTAATTAGTAGGTATATAGAACTTTTAGCTGCAAATATTATGACTTTCCGAATGCACTTTACAAAATGGACAGGTACTTACTTTGAACATTATGGTCACCATACAAATAATTCTCTTACAAAGAATTGAAAATAAATTTTCTCTTAAAGTATGACATTTAGAAGAACGAACGATATGTAACAATTTTATTAAGAAATAGTTAAAACTTTTATTCTAATTTGCGTTAATCTATGAGGTTGAGCCTAGTCAATAAAGCCGAAAATATTGGGCTCTCAGTTCAGACTTTTTAGTAAAATTCGACTTTCATTTACTTCTTAACAATTAAGTTTTGTGTCCTTATTTCTTTTTAACTAATTCACATAGGTATGTAAGTAAAACATGTTAAAGTCGTATTTATGTATTTCTTCAGATATATTCATGTTTTGCAGATTCCTCAGTACAAACAATAATGAAGTGAGGGCCCTAAATATACCGCCATAAATCGGTAATGTTATTTATGTAATCGGTAATTTTACAGATTTGGGAATTTCTTAAAATATTTAAGAAATTCTTAACTAAATTATTAACCCAGAGATAGTACTTACTGAGATTTAGGCTATGCCACTTTATGCACGCGTCTGGATTGAGGGCCCAAGTTATTTCATCATAACAGTTTTAATTCACGTTTAAGAAATTTATGACCCTTTGCTTTAAATTTTTACTATTTTTAACAAATTTCCCTATAAATCTTATTTCGGTACGCAAGGGTTCAAAAAATGGGCCCTCAATCCAGATGCACATCTGCGTAAGGCCGAAGCCACAGAAGTAGGTGCTTCGCTTGGTACTTATGGCCTGGCTACAAGCGTATAGCCTACATGCTCCACCTGACTTACGGAAATTTAAATCAAAACAAGCTATAAAGTTAAGCCTTCGTAGCCACGGGCGATTATTTACCGCGTATTTGTTTTTCCACACACTTTTCCAGTTGAAAATCCAGTAATGTATTTCTGACGCGCTTTGTTGTTCAACATTCTCAATGGTCTACTCGAAACCGAGGGTTGATATCTGGTGCGCGAAAAAAAATCGTTGGTTTAAAAATCGCCCCAAAGTGCCTGGGCTAGCCAACCGGTACACAGTCCAAACTTAAGGGCTCCCGCATACGGGCCACCGGCCACAACCACAAAACGCCGCTACCGGCATATTTGCTGTAGTTTTCATACATTTTATATGGACTCGCCGCACACGGTTGACGCCGGTGACCGCCACACGCTACAATCGTCGCTGCTCGCTTCTTGTGGCCCGCACCGGCCACTAAACGCCGACACAAAACACCGCCGTCCGCCGCACGCCACTCGCGCGATTCCTAAACGAAAATGTTTGAAAAACTTTTTTGGATGGTTTAGATGACTATCGAAATGCTCGTTACATTTATGAACATTTGTTAAAATTGGATGTATCCAATAACTACGGTTTCGTCTTCTACGACAACGTTTTCTTATCAGAAGCAGCGCAAATCTTCTTCGTTCAAGTCCATTATGATACTGCATGCATTGGTTAAAAAAGTAGCACCCAACGACCGCAAGTGTCGACCACCGGCCACAAATGGCTGTCACGTGCTTCAGCTACCTCTGTATCCGCTTCTAGCTTCTCGTGGCGGCGTTTGTGGCTGTCGCGAGTGGCTCGTGTGCGGCGACTCTAAAGCTATGGTGTGGTCGCCACATAGTTTCTGCGCATGCAAACTGCTGCATGTAGCCGACCCTTTAGAACTACGCTGCGCTGACGCTTATTAGGTCATTGGTAACCTAGTGACTCTATCAACAGGATGGAGAACGTAGACATAAGCAGCGGTGCAATTGCATATCTTACACACTAACCATAGCAATGCTTTTCATTTAGACAGTTCAATAACGATCAATTACGTTATTTACATAGTGAAGCAGACGAATTTTTCAAACGTATGAAGACGAAGGTGTGTTAGGTCCGCATTTGAGGTGCAGATTACATAGCACCTAGTTTAACAAGCCACATTGCACGGGTGGAGTTTCCCACCAAGCATGGCACGTTGGCTGGCACCGCCGAGGGCGGGAGGCTCCTATATTACAGCTGTGTGTCGTCAGCCTAATAGTTACGAGTATTACGATCATGTTGTACAAACCACTTGGTGATAAAACAACAACATGGCTATTAAACCACTAGACCGATTTATGAAGAATAATTAAACAATATTGAAATAGGCTGTACCTTATTTTCTGCGCCATTTTCCCTGACGTTTTTAGCGACATTAATTTCTGCCTCATAACATCACCCGGTGTCCACTGTCTGCTCCAGGGAAATGCACTTGCAAGCGCGTGCGCCACTTTCTTGTTCATTGGCGTCCCTTGCCGGTGACGGTTGCTACTTAGCAGGTGAATTATTTTTAATATTTTGACAATCGTCAACATTATGTCCTTCCTTATATTTAACTAGCTGACCCGGCAAACGTTGTTTTGCCATATAAATAATTTCCTAGGCGGGGATAACTAATTAAATGACGATTGATCAGTTTTCGACCGGAGAGGAAAAATGATTAAATTACTAAAATGGCTATTAAAAAATAAGGGTTGATCGTAGAAGGGTGAAAATTGAGGATTGTATGTATTTTTGTATGTTGTATCATAAAAAAATAGAAATTAAAAATATTGTCTAAAAAATAAAAAATAAAATTTAGGGGTGGACTACCCCTAACATTTAGGGGGATGCAAAATAGATGTTGGCCGATTCTCATAGATACCGGATAAGCACAAAAAATTTCATCAAAATCGGTCAAGCCGTTTCGGAGGAGTATGGCAACGAAAACTGTGACACGAGAATTTTATATATTAGATGAAACTGTTTCTATTAAATAAATAATACAGTAATTATATATTTTTGTAAATTAACGGCTTTCCGTAAAACGTTTTTTTTTTTATTTCAGACAATGCTGCAATTTGATCAGTTAAAGGACAAAGTTATAAGGCTTACTCGAAGAAAAAATTATTTATTTATTTATTAGGGACAAAAAACAGTTACATGCTAAGAGCAATACAAAAAATCCTACAAACATGTAACCCACACCATTGTCCACATATTAATATAAAGAATAAGAAGAAGTGAAAGACAAAACGTATACAAAGAAAAATATGCGTGTGATAGCTATAACATAACATACATGAATTTAAACTAGCCTCCATTAATATTACATCATTTTAGACAGTATATCTATAGCCTTTTTCTTGCAAAGTTGGTTTGAGAGATTGAATAAGTCCAATTCCATGAAGTTAATGTTGTATGCCTCTACAAGGCGACGAAGGGGCGCACGTTCTCCGGCGTTGGTTTTGCACATGTCTGTGTGGAACAGTCGAGGCACGCGCACCCCTCTTTGGATAACAGTTCTAGGCACTATGTAGCGTAATTTATTTACTAGGTGAGGACAATCGAACCTATTGTTACATAAGCCATGCAGTGTCATTACGCCCAGAAGCAATCGCCTGGACTTCAAACTCAGAATGCCGTAACGACCCAGTAACTGCACGTAGTGAACTTTTGGTTGATGGCATTTATAATTCATGGATCTTAGGAACTTTTTTTGTACCATTTCTATACGAGAGCAGTATTTGTCATAGAAAGGGTTCCAGATCTGTATAGCGTATTCCAATTGGGACCGTATCAGAGTCTTGTATAATAATAAGTATGTGGAGGGCCGCACAAAGTCACTTGACGATCTCATGACGAAACCATACATCCGAAATACTTTATTTACTACATTATCGACGTGTATGTCAAAGTGTAAACATGAATCTAGTGTAACGCCCAAGTCACGAACTGAAGTAGCACTATCTAAGCGTATGTTATTAATACAGTAATTGAATCTAATTTTATTCCTATTTTTGGTGAATGAGATGGTATGACATTTGGGAAGGCTTAAAAAGAGCTTGTTTTTTACACAGTAAGCGTGAAGCCTATCGAGATCGTCTTGCAGGATTTTGCAATCCTGAATGTTTTTACAGGTTCGATAGATTTTAATATCATCTGCGTACATTAAGAAGTTAGAATTCACAAAACAATTATTAATATCGTTAATAAATATAACAAAAAGGAGAGGGCCTAAAATGGATCCCTGTGGGACTCCTGACTTTACAACAATAGGGTCAGATTCCTAACCATTAATTACAATTTTTTGTGTCCGATTATAAATATATGAAACAAACCATCGAAGTAGATTACCACGTATCCCATTGAAAGCAATTTTTTCCAAAAGTAATGTATGATCCACCTTATCAAAAGCCTTCTGTAAATCGGTGTATACAGCATCCACTTGAACTCTTTGGTCCATTTTTTCAAATAAATAATTGGTAAATTCTAGTAAATTAGTGGTAGTTGAACGACGTTGGACAAAACCGTGTTGCTCGGGTAAAATGAGCTGATGAATGTGGGGATATATGGCACCATGTACAAGAGTCTCGAAAACTTTAGACAAAGTAGAAAGGATTGAAATGGGGCGATAATTCTCGACATTGCTTTTGTCGCCAGACTTATAAACAGGAGTTATGAATGCACGCTTCCAAATTGCGGGGAAAACACCCTCATGCAAACATTTATTAAAAATTATACGTAATGGGGTACACAAGCTATCACAAGTCCTTACGAAGAAGCTGGGTGGTAAGCCATCAGGACCCGCTCCCTTAGAGGAGTCTAGTGATTTTAATGTCGTTTGTACAAGTTCTGCGGATAGATAAATATCGGTTATGCAAGGCGAGTTATTTGCGTAATTATTAGACGGTTGCCAATTTACAGGATCCAAAGTAGAAGGTTCGTAGACGGAAGAAAAGAAGGATGAGAATAGATTACAAATGTCTATGGGATCATCTGTAGAGACATTACCGAGGTACATACTGGCCGGATAGTTGGCTTTTCCTTTTTTAGACGAGACGTAGGACCAGAAATGCTTTATATTCTTAGGAATGCTATCTTCAACCGAATTAATGTAATTCCGAAAGCATTGCAAAGACTCTCTGTGGAAAAGCTCGCGATAGTTAGAATTATGTATACTGATTATATTAATTCACATTGTTATATTGGGGATCTCAATATATCACTACTTCTTTTACTTTCCGAAAATAAGCTACAAAGTGGAGCCACCTGCTAGGCCTGCTACTCTATTTGATACCAGTAAGTTCTGTGAATGATTTATGGTTATATTTCATCAAGTCTCTTGCCTCATGAGGCGCTAAGTAAAATCTACAAACAAACAAACGCCACGCACATGCATGCGCAAATATTAGCAGACACATTTAAAAAATAAAAAACTTTTTAACAAAAAATTAAACCGCCGAAAAACTGAAAAGCATAAAATAATAAACCTTAAAATTATGAGTCGGCGCTTTGAGTGATCCTTGTTCATTGATTTTTCAGCGCCGACTCAAAATTTTAAGGTTTATTATTTTATGCTTTTCAGTTTTTCGGCGGTTAAATTTTTTGTTAAAAAGTTTTTATTTTATGATTTTTTGTGGCTTTAATGTACTAATAATACTTGGCAAGGTATACCCTATCCAACAATAAAAGAATTATCAAAATCGGACTACTCTGTGCAAAGTTATGCGTGTTTATACGTTACAATCAGAGTGAACAATCAATCATCCCCTGTTTTCCAACTCTTAGGGTTCGATTTTGTTTTCCAAATTTATATGGGTGGTCTCATATAAAATGGGAGTATACCCTTTCCAATAGAAGAAGAATTGTCACAATCGGACCACTATGTAAAAAGTTGGGAGTGTCAGTGAGTGAACAATCAATCATCCCCTGTTTTCCAACCCTTAGGGTTCGATTTTGTTTTCCAAATTTATATGAGACCACCTTGGGAGTAAACCCTTTCCAATAGATGAAGAATTGTCACAATCGGACCACTATGTAACAAGTTATGCGTGTTTATACGTTACAATCAGTGAGTGAACAATCAATCATCCCCTGTTTTCCAACCCTTAGGGTTCGATTTTGTTTTCCAAATTTATATGGGACCACCTTGGGAGTATACCCTTTCCAATAGAAGAAGAATTGTCACAATCGGACCACTATGTAAAAAGTTATGCGTGATCATACATAAAAAAAAAAAAAAAAAAAAAAAAAAAAAATATACGCGTCGAATTGAGAACCTCCTCCGTTTTTTTCGTCGGTTGAAAATAAAGCCTCAGGTCAAATCAGGAGAGTACCCATAAACAATAGGGAACTTTGCGAAACAACTGAAATAAATCCTTATACATACCTACTTAGTTTTCAATTTCCTATAAGTAGAATCAAGAGTATTTTACTTGGTATGTAAGTAATATAAGGTGTATCTATTCATATACGAAATATTTTAAGAGGTACACACCTGTAGGTGGTAAGGAAGCTATAGAAGCAAAAAGATTTTTTTTATCTAAGCGTTTTTGAATTTTCGTAATTATTATAATTTTATAACTGCTTGAGACGTTTTGCATAATACCTTTACTCCAAATTCTATGAATGGCCCACCAGATGTTGCGAGGGCGGTGACCGGACGGTACGAGCATGGCCGCGGTGTCTCGGGCCGTAAGAAATAAGGAGGAGCCAGTATTTCTTAAGTGCGTCAAATAATTAATAAATATTAAATTTTGAAAAAAATACATTCAGTATAATTTTTTTTCGTTGTTGTAGCTTCTTTACCACCTACAGGTGTACCTCTTAAAATATTTCGTGTATGAATAGATACACCTTATATACGAGTATTTTTATTTTACACTAGCTTTTGCCAGCGGCTTCGCCCGCGTGGAGGTCGGAAAATATCCCGCGGGAACGTACTACCGGGATAAAAGCAGCCTATGTTTTAATCCAGGGTATAAACTTAACTGTGTTCCAAATTTCATCCAAATCCGTTCAGTAGCTTTTGCGTGAAAGAGTAACAAACATCCACACATCCACACATCCATACATCCATACATACAAACTTTCGCATTTATAATATTAGTAGGATTTGTTAAACATGCATCAGTTTTTGAAAAAAAAAAAAACAGTTTTACGCATATGTACCTAAACACCATACCTAATAAATTGCTTTCTATTTGCATTTATTTGTTTCCAGCTCCAGCTATAGAAGACTTCAGAATTATAGGTAAGTTCTACAACTACAGCAGTTTGTATTTAACGGGTTTGAAAGGTGAAAAAAATGGTGATAAGACCATGACGAATTTTCTTTCAGAAACTCAAGACTTCCTCATCAACACAACAGGATGTTACATACCAAATTATGCGAAAACTTTCAAGTACGAGAGTCCAGTTAAGGTGACGTAGCGAGATAAACGTGCTTTTTCTTTTTAGCGTACCTTTCTTACCGTATGGCATCCGTACTTAATCTTTAAGTGTATGTTTTTTGACTATATGATCTAGTATCCTGTAAAAGGAAAACACGATACGATGAAATTTTCTCGATACAAAAAAATCGCAAAGTTCAATCTATGATTATGATTTTTTTAGCCTCAAGGCGCGATGCGTATGAATTATTAAACATAGTTTACTTTAAAACATTGATTATAATTATTGTATCTAAGTTTTTGTAAAACAGTTTTTGTTTTAATAATACTTTTCATTCATAAAAAACGGCGATTCGTTTTGGCACATACGTTATTTTATTCCAAGAGCACACACATTATCGCCATCTCTTCTTTTGCCTATCATAAGTAGTGTCATCACTCTCGTTCGTTCATAAATCAGTCGCCCAGTAGGGCTCATCGACGTCGAACCTATGTCACTTTTTTACAAATCGGTGCGATCAAAATTACGTTTTTGAAATATTTGTGTTCACAGAAAAAGGTAGTAGTTAAGCATTTTGCTGTAATCATTTAATATAATAAGTGTTGGCTTTTTAAATAACTTTGTATTTCGACTGTATATTTGTCTTTTTTTGTGACTGTGAACAATATAAAATTCTTTTTCTATTACCATTTAGAGACGACATAAATTATGTATGAAAATGGGAAGAACCATAAACCAAAACTGAACAGTACCTTCAAGGTTAGGAGTGCCTGCACAGGGCAATTAATTTATTCATTTTGCAAGAATGAAATACCAATAAGATGATCATAACAGTGAATCGAATTCACCACCTTCACTAAAGCATTACAGCAACAATCTTTTCTCCTTTTGTAAAGTAATATTGAGTAAACACCTTATTTTCTAGAGAAGAACGTCTGTTTTATCCCAAAAACTTATAATAATCATTCATTTAGAAATAAAATAAAATATTTAATTTGTTTTTAGGTTTGACGTATGTCAACAATATATCTATATGTCAAGTACTGTCACTTCAAATGCAAGAGCACAACGAATGAATGGAGTAGCATTAGAATTGTAAAAAAGGTGAGGTTTTACTTGACAGCAGCCCAAAGAAGGGTAATGATTTAAACAGTCTGTGTCAAACGCCGAACTAGTTTAAAAAAATATCATTGGCATGTAAAAGTGTTTGTACAAACCTACTTACAGAAATAAAATCATTTATCATTTATAGCAGATGTGAAGTTTTATTGAAAATATAAATTTTAATTTCATGTATCAATCAATCAATCAAATCAGTTTATTTCGGGCTACAAAGACCCAAGTCATAATACCATACAGAGTATCATACATACAAAAAAACCACGTAAACATAACTATTGTACACGAAGTGACGGCGACGTGTTGCGCTGCGTAGTATCGCATAGCCTTCCGCGGAATCGCCGATACACGACACCCTTCGGCCAAAACTCTTCCTTGAGGAAGGTCTCGATTTGATGAGTTGGAACTTGGACCACGAATGACTTGAAGTTCGTGTTGTGGCACGGTTCCAACTTCTCGACCCTCAAGGTCCAGTTGGACTTAACACGTACAAACTCCACGATCTCCTCAACCTTCGTGGTGTAATGTAGACGGGACACATAGACCTGCATCGTTAGTGTAGCTGGACGCAGCAGCATATTGAGTCCTGCTAGCGCGGTCCCACACTGGTTCCGACTACGAAACTTCTTCCTGTTCTTCCTCTCTACCTTCACGAAGCCATTCTTGTCAGGCACGTGCCCTGAAGCCGGGCCTAGCTGTTTCGAACCCTATATGTACCGTGTTTGATACCTAATCATTAGCAGCCTATAAAGTTCCCACTGCTGGGACACAGGCCTCCTCTCGGTGAGAGAGAGTGGGACATAATCCACCACGAGGGCCCAGTGCGGGTTGGTAGATGTCACATGTCTTCGATTTTTTGGTTCTAAGACATGCCGGTTTACTCACGATGTTTTCCTTCACAGTTTTGAGAGCAGTGGTATTGAAATGATTTACACAGAGTAAAACGCCTGCTCGGGTTCGAACTTGTAAGTAGTAGCCGTTGCCACTGAGCCACCACTGCTTCTCGATATCTAATTGATATCTAATCAAAGGTCTACAAGAGTGCTTTCTGAAAACATATTGGCTATTTATAATTTTTCATTCCTACAAGATTTTATGGATAATCAAAACAATGGCGTTTTACTCTGTTTTGAATAACACTAAACGTACTTCTATAATCTTATGAAGACTGTTTAGCAAATTATTTGTGTACTCCATCTCTGAATTACCCTTAACCCCAAAATAACTGTAATGAAAAATAAAATTAATAAAAGAACAAATATACATACGAGTTAATAGGCTGATAAACACATTGCCCTCTGCACTCGGGTAAAACACCCAAAGAAAAAGGTATAATCTAGACATAGTTACAAAATATCGGCAATAATATCGGTTTTGGTTTTCTAAACGCAGTCACACGTAATTACTAAAATATGTATGTATACGTCAAGTAATTTTGACATTTATCATACACATTGCCATACGAAATTGACCTTGAAGGAAATATAAATGACTTGTAAAATAAGGTGAAAAAAATACTCATAACTACGTAATGGACGAAGTCTATGTAAAATATTGTAATTCTCATTTACCAAATAAATGTATAGTAATCGGTGAAACGAAATTGAAGTTTTTTAATCTCTTAAACACCATCATATATTTTATTTATAAACCTCTAGAAGATTAATTCGTTATTTTTAATTTCATGTTGTAAATCTATATATTATTACGTGAAGCGAAAATTTTGGAACCCTTTTTACGAAAATTGGGTGGACGGAGGAGTATGAAATTTCGCACACATATAGTTTATACAGAGAAGAAGTGACGAATGCTAATTTTTTTTTTAATTATGCGTAAAAATACATTATTTTCATTATTTTCAATATTAATACCATATTATTTTTATATTTTTTATTTCATTGTACAAACATATAAATTATATTTTTAAATATTAAAATAACAAAAATTATAAAAACATTTAAAAATATAAAAAATAGTAGTCCAAGCTACCGGCGGTCAGGGCTCCAGAGAGAGGAACCTCCTGACAATACGAGCCGTATCCAGAAGTACCGCTTTCTGAATCAAGCCCTTGATCCAGCTGCCTAACGAGAGCCTCCTTAGATGTTGGTCGAGGCTCTTGGCTATCAAGCCGTTGACTATCGGCACAATGATCGCTGAATCCACATCCCACATGTCGACAACCTCGCGAGCTAAGTCAAGATACTTGATCTGTTTATCTTTCTCAGCTTTCACGAGGTTCTCGTCATGTGAGACCGTTATGTTAACAATCATTGTGCGCCGCTCTACTCGATCCACCACCACTATATCAGGCTTATTTGCAACAATAGTCCTGTCAGTGATGATGGATCGATCCCAGTACAATGTGATATTTCCATTTTCGAGAACTGGGTCGGGCACATACCTGTAGTACGGCACCTCTGATTCCACAAGACTGTATTTCAGAGCAAGTTGCTGGTGGATAATCCTAGCTACTAGGTTGTGCCTATGCAAGTATTCTTCGTTAGCTAGTCGAGAACACCCAGAAATTATGTGTCTAATTGATTCTCCTGCACGGTGGCATACCCGACAGATGTCAACCGTGCCATCTTTCACAATAAATCTCCGGTAGTTGTTCGTCATCATAACTTCGTCCATAATTGCACAGACAAAACCTTCGGTTTCCCCAAAGAGGTGACTGAAACGCAGCCAGGCTACGGACGCTAGTAGATCTACATCGGATCCATGTAAGGCCCGGAAATAGCGTCCGTGGAGCTCCTTACTCTGCCATACCTTCATGCGGTCATTAGTGTCGAGTATTACAGGTTTACGCCAGTTCTCGTTAGCCATGGAGAGCGAGGTGAAGCCCTTGTCAACCGCGACCACATCTCGATGCATCCCCACGTCGGTTTCTAGGAAATATTCCCTGAGGCTGCATATCTCGCGATTGTGGAGAGTCTTAGCGTTTAAAAAACCTCGACATTCACACTTTCGTGGGATATACAGTCTCATTAACGATGACCGTGGGTGATGCATTCGATATGCAGTCAACAGCGTACGGACCCTCCTGTCCAGGGCGTTGAGTTCGGTTTGAGTCCATTTGAGTATGTCGACAGAGTACATCAAAACCGGCATGACCCAACCGTTGAAGGCGCGCACCTTGTTTCCACTTGATAGAAGATTAAAAACTTTCTTCAGGTGGCCAAAGAAGCGCTTCTTCAACGATTGCTTCATGTCAGTAACATTGATGCCCAACGCTTCCGACATACCCAAATACTTATAGGTTTTGGCTGCGGAGAGGTTTCGGAGGTTTATGGAATCCGAGAGTTGGGTTCCCACGGATTCCACAATCTCCCCTCGCTTTACATGCATGACCGCACATTTGTCCACATCAAATTCCATTCTGATGGCGCTACTGAAGGTTTCAACTACTTTCAGTAGCTCCATCAGTTGAAAATTGTTGGGGGCAAAGAGTTTTAAAATCATCCATGTAAAGGAGGTGGGATATAACCTGACCACCTCTCCTCATCCGATAGCCTATGCGTGAATCCTCCAGCAGTGTGCTTAGAGGGTTCAGGGCTAAGCAGAACCAAAGCGGACTCAAACTATCACCCTGAAATATGCCTCGCTCGATCCTTATCGGTTCGCTGTTCCCTTGGATATTTCAACATCCTGGATAGCGAAGGACCGTCCTCCACTGCCTCATACATGAAATCAGGAAGGTGCGAAGAGATGCATCGACTTTATACAACTCCAGCACCCTCATGAGCCATGTATGTGGCACCGAGTCATAGGCCTTCTTATACGACGACGAACTTGTTGGCTTATGGTCATATCAATGAGGAGCAGCTCCTTAGTACCTTATATACTTATTATTATTACCTCCTTTATATTTATTATTATATATTTTTTTTTCACTTAATAATGTATTTCTATTCAAATGAAGCACGGTCGAATTTCGACCAATGGGCGATGACTAGTAATATAAATACTTAAATTTTTTATTATATATTTTTAATTATTTTGAGTTAAACAATCTCGTATTACCCAACATCGGTACATAAATATTAGCTAGCTTTTTCCCGCGACTTCGTCTGCGTAAATCTTACGTTACGCGGACGCAGGTGAAGTCGCGGAATTAATAGGGTTAATGGGTAACGAATAAGGTTTAGTCGTGAAAGCGTGACAGACAGACAGAGTTAGTTTCGCATTTATAATATTACGTATAGATAAAGAAGATAATTTATTGCTGTAAGATAGTTTTATTGCTTATAATTAAATATTTGTATTATTTGTCTACTCCATAGCACGCTATGTGCAAAAATTTCATAGACCGACTAAATTTATGCTACTTTCACGTACTTTTTTCTAAGATGTTTCCGTCTCTACCTTGCTATTGTAGTTTGACAGATGTGCAACAGTGACAGGAATAGTGCTTACAGCAAGGCTATGCTAAATTAGTAACGGTTTTTTATTTCGAGACATTTTCTGTCATTAGTTCAACTTTTGGCCGCTGGTTTTCCTATTCTCTATAAACGGTTCAGATATAAGTTTGTGGCGGCCGGCCACTTTAGGTTGACCCGTCATAAACCACGCCCATCCTACTATCATTCACTTTGAAGGTGGGCCCTTAAAGAATTCTCAAACATAAATAAAATGTGCGGTGGACGATATATATTCATTGACACTATAGGGGATGATAAAATTAAGTTCCGAATGTACAAATATACCCAAGAGGGAATAACGTGCTGTTATCAATTTATTAGTGAATCTACAACTCCTGGACATGAACACGATCACTATCGTAAAATGATATTTTAAATATTAGGTATCCACTTTTCATGCCATGCCAATCGCACCCTAATCGGGTGAAACACTATCAATAACAATCTGTCACTTGAAGACAATTACGAGTACGTTGCTTCATATGTTTGCAAAATTTGTCTGCTCAAAAACGCAAACAACGCATCAACAAATTTTCGAATAGGTAAATTCCTTTCGCAAGGTAGAACAAGATGTAAGTAAAAGTTAAGATTTTCATTCCTCGACTGCGTACCAATGTACATATATGCTAAGTGGGACCACCGGGGGTAAATAATCATTTTGAATGACGGTTAAGTGGGTGCCTAATCTAAGATTAGACGGGTAAATAATACTGATAGGTACCTAATAGGTATAACTAGTAGTTTTTAACTTTTAGGTACTCCCCATGAGAAATTTTCAAAAACAATTCAATGGCTTGGCTTCAACAAGAACTTATTACAGTAACTTTACATACAAACAAGAAAAAACAAATTTACAAAGACGCATAAATTAAAAAAATTAAAGAAGACAATCTACAATCAGAAAGAAATGACCGGAATATGCCGTGGAACGTTTTTATGATAGGCATAGACAGCATGTCCAGAACAAGAGTATTTGATATCATGCCTAAGACTACCAAATACTTAAAAAAACATAAATGGTTGGATTTCAAAGCATATCAAAAGGTTAGAACAGATTATTGACTAAAGAGAATTTTCACAAAAAAAAAGAACTAAAATTATATAACAAAAATTATATGAATGAAGTAAACACATTTATTTGGCAAAAGTTTATGAAAACAAATAAAAAAAATATTAAGGGAAATGATATAGAAATAGTATGTGCGTTACGTCTGCGCCAGAATAGTTTTTTAAGTACATTCGACCGCACATCGTCGGTGGTAACAGTTGGGAATTTGAGCTAACCTTGTGTAACATAGAGTTTTCATAGAATAAGAAGCCAGTGTACCTGCACTGCACTGACTCGATATGACGTGAAGTTCGGGGAGCACCAAGCTGAGCTACGATACACGGTCATAACGCATCCGCTACCATACCACACATGCGCTGCGCAACGCGGTCGTAGCGTATGTATACACTACGCAACACGTTCATAGCGCATCCGCTAACCAACGCGGTCGTAGCAAAGCCCGCTATGAAATGCGGTCGTTTGCTACACAGTCGCTACGAAACGCAATCGTAGCGTATCCGCTACGCAGGGAAGCCGTAGCCGCCGCCCGCTACGCAACGAGGTCGTAGCGCTGCCGCTACGCAATCTGGTCGTAGCGTTGCCGCTACGCAATCTGGTCGTAGCGTTGCCGCTACGCAATCTGGTCGTAGCGTATTAATTATTATCATCACTAAAGGCCCTACTTTTTGCACACAACGATCTGTGTTTTCGATACGGACAGTCTGACGACAGGCTTCCAATGTAATGCATTTAGATGTATTTTATGCATCGGCTGTTAATAATCCTTTGCGGCACCTAGTACTACTTATTATAGTATAATACTTATACTAACTATTTTTAACGTACGACACATTTATTAACAGAAAGTTATTTTTAGGTTGAAAATAATACATTTCGAAACTTAATTTCGGTCCTGACTGGTAAAAGAGTGTCTACTATCAACTCGAATTTATTGTACTTCTGGTTTATACAAGTGTGTAGATTACTTTATTTGGAAGTTTAGAGACGCTGGCTACAAAACAGCAAATGGGGAATCTAAATTACCATCAGAAACCTTCGGTAGTGAGTTCAGAAGGAGTCATACGGATCACAACATGCGACCGTTGTACCTTATAAGAACGAGCTATTCTGGGGACATACTGTGTACGGGAAAAAAGCCTACTGCCTCGCATTTGCTAGAATACGCTCACAAGTTTGTAGATTCATATAAAACAAATCCTTTCTTTGGAATATTTTGGATTAATACCTACACTTCTTATAATAATACTCCCCAACTCGCGGACAGAGAAATTGTAAATTTCTTCGAAAAACTAAATAAATCTGGTGTGTTCAACAACACGTTTGTTATCTTCTTTAGTGACCAGGGTACCAGTTTCGGCGAAATGAGACTGCCGATGGAGTCTCACTATGACTATCAGCTACCTATGTTATTTCTGTGGACTCCATTAGAATTTCGACACTATTACACTAGCAAACACAACAATTTACAAGTGAATCAAGAACGTTTAATAACCCCCTATGACGTGTACATAACGTTGGCAGATATACTTAAATTATCAATTAATACAAGTGAAGAAATAGGGGAAGTACGTCCAAAATGACATACAGTTTTGTTTTTTAATCATATATTTTTAATTTACATAGTTACAAACACTGTTTAGGTTGAATAATCATCTTTGGTTCATAAGTTTTAACCTGCATAAACTCATAATTGAATAGGACCCATATAAAAAATATAATTTAAATTAATCGAAGCCTCTAAGAAAATTCATTTTGTCCATATAGTACGGACAAAATGACATACATGATGAAAACGAAAATTATGAAGTACATGTTTCACAAAATATTAAATATCAGCCCAAAGAGAACAATTGTTGCACCGTAGCCAGCACTCGTTGGGCTTGGAACGGGAAAAGAGGTCGTTACAGTAAACGCATGCGCAGTCATCGTCATCACCGTTCGACACAGCTGGAAATCTTCTACATTCGAGTCCTCAGCGTAATGAGTCTTCTGTACTTGGGTTCACCTTTTTTCTGACTGCTTTTAAGGATCATTATCGTAGTTCGATTCAACATTGAAAACCTCATAATTGAATAAAGGTATGTCGTTTTGCCCCGAATGTAAGTATGTCGTTTTGCCCCACAGGTTATCTAAACACTAATTAAGTCATCATTACTATAAACACGAGATTTATAAATAAATACTTTTAAGTAATGCAGCATAATGCTACAGTTTTTGAATTTACTACAAAAGATGTAATAGAAACCACGAAAAAACTAATAAAAAACAGGACGAAATCAATAAAAATAAAAAACTTTTATGCGCACAAAACGCTTTCCTGCAAGTAACTTAGACGTGACCAAGTCAATGGCGATATAAACTTAACAGGTATTCCACCATGGCCGGCGTCACATAATGATATGCCAACTGCAGGATTATAGCCCGCCAATTTCGAAGAAAGCCCGGTGTGTTATTTTGTCCGTATATGTCATTTTGGCCGTACTTCCTCTACAGTCGGAGGTATGTTCACAGTGTAAGAGTCTGTTTGAAAAGGTGTCAACGAACCGGACGTGCGCAGACGCAGGTGTCGACGAAATCTGGTGCAGTTGCCATAACATGTCAAGAATTGATACTGATGATGAGAGAGTCGAGACTGAAGAATACTCTCAAAACAATACCTTGCACGTTGTGTGAAGAATTTAGTGACACCACTGTTATCAGGGCCCACGAGTATCTCCAGGGAGACAATACATATCATATCATAGGTTTCAATATGTCGCCGGGTGAATTGAAGTTCGAAGTTATAGTAGTTTACCATGGTACACATTTCAAGGCTCTGTCAGTACGTAGCATAACTCGTTACAATGACAGGGGAAACTGTGCACTGCGTAGCCAAGATCGTCCTTATTGTGTGTGCGTGTTTGACAGTTTCTGTTTTCATTAATTAGTAATTTTTTCAGTAATAAATTTGTAGCATACCAGTGCTATTTTTAGCAGAATCGTGTGATTCAAAAATAACTATTTACCAGTTTATAAACTTCATTTAATGTTATCATTTTACAAAAAGATATTGTAAGCACTGGAAAGTTTAACATAAACTGTATTTTTTTCGTTGTTTTATAAAATATAAATAAACTTAATTTGTCTTATTACTTTAATTACAGGATGAGTCTACTATAATATTACAACCATACCACATTTTGTACCTTTAACTATATGCTTCAAATCAGAATCATAGTTAATTCACATTTATTGCCACGAACTAAATGCTTGAGGTAGCTTTATGAGTTATTTGTAAGAAAAAGGTCCTAACAATTTTTCGTTGTAATTGAATTTGAAGTTTGTCAAATAGAATATTGAGTTTAAGGTTCCCAAAATTGACAATATCTGAGATTCTAAATTCAAGTTAACATTAAAAACCTTTTTATGTTGTACAAGTATAATACTGATAGTTTCAAGGTACTGGCACAGAGGTCATGGTCATTCAGATATGAATAAAATTCTTGAGATCAGGATCTATTTTAAAATAATTATATTATTTAATTTGTTTTAATATTAGTCCCGGTCCTTTTAAGGGGTGACTATGGTTATGGTTAAATATTTAACAGAGAAGTTACATGTACTCCCCTGATAAGAGACTTTTTATTACTTTTAAAATAAGTCTTTGTTTAGACTTGCAATTTTTTTTTTAATTATTTCGTTTTTCTGTTAGTAACTTAACAATAACCCCTTGGAAGACCTGGATTATTATTCAAAGTCAGGGTAACTTCATACATGAATAAATTAAATTGAACTATTTAACATCAGAACTCAGTCTGTTTTCAAACAAACATCTGTTTTCATAAAACCCACAACATTTGTTACATTATGCTATAAGATGTTTAACTGAACTTGGCGATTGCGATTTGTTTGGGTATATAACAAATAGAGAGAGTTGAATAACAGCCAATGCAGCACCAAACAAATTCGTCATCTGTGAACAAAAATATAAAATAATTAGAATACTTCAAACTATGATTACCACAACACTTAGAATGGCAAACAGAAATGAAGTACCACAAAAAAAAAATAGTTTTGTTTTCTGCTTATTTAATAAATGAATGACCAAAATAAAGAATGTAATTATTCAACACAAATTGAATATAGCAGTAGTAGTGTGCAGATTGTGAGAGGGACATCAATACGCAAATTGTAACCATAAATATCATATTAGTTCTAGAAAAAAAAACTGCTCTTTCATAGAGCAGTGAAAACCTATGCAGTTAAAATTTATGGAACAGGTAATTTCTTTTTTGAAATAACCAATGAAAAATCTCATTGCAGTATCTTGTATGCATCATGGTAACAGGTAGCATGTCAATATCCCTGCCCTGTATTCAGCAGTGGAAGTGAACAGCATAAAATGATTGTATGCATTCATATCGACGCTTGAAAGGCAAAATTGACTAAGCAACATTTCGCCTTTCAAGCGTCGATATGATATATAGAGACATACCAATAAAAAGTGGTCATCCTTTATGGTTCCATAGAGAAACCACAGCATAGACACAAAGAAGGACATCAGTATCATTGGGAAGGGCAGACATTCGGTGCTCTTCACTCTTAACACATACAGCAGTTTGCTCATTGGGGCTGCAATCGTTAGTATGGTAAAGGAACAAGCCATCAGTCCTGAAATATGAAACAGTATAAGTTAGTAAAAGGTATTAAATAAATGGAAAATATAATTCCTACAAGATATTATCACAAACTTGTTCATTTTTATCAAACAACTTGAACAGTAATTTATTGAAGATTACAAATGATAACAATTAAGTGCCTTTATAACAGCTATAGATAATTCAAATGCTCACCTAGTGTACTAAAAAGTACTGCTTTATCATCTTCCGTAACAGCATAATATAGTATAAATATCACAAAAGCAATGGCTCCAGCAACCTGTTTTAAAACGGTTGATTTCTTAAATGTATAAATGTAAAATACTGCAGTGTATGATATCATCAACGATACACCTATTGTATTGACTAAAACTATTATGTTATCATGTTTAACTAATCCGTAGAGAAACCACAGGCAGCAGCTGTAAGTATAAATAAGAACGGTTAATTGTTTCATTCATATACCTCGACTTATTTGATTTTAATTGCCTTGCCTTTACTTACCATAGAATTCCACTAACAAAAGGTAGCGACGAGGTCTCGGCAGTCGTTCGGTTAACGACATATTGTTTACACACGAGGCTGAAACAGGTTTAAAAAAAGTTATACACAGAAATCACAATACATCAAATTCACGTAAACATTTTTAAAAGTGTCGTTTTATACTTACGCGCCAGACAAAAACTGCAAAATAGTTGTGATTACAGCTAGACTGCTAACAACATTCTCGAAATCTGATAGATGCATATTGCTATTATATAGCTCTTCTGCAATTTTCTAAAGTTTATTGATTATTAGGTTTATTAATCGGACCATGTTACACAGAGAATATTTTTTAAAATACCGTTATAATGTTTTTCATAGTAGTCTCACACTAAACACGTAAACATACACTGACAAGACAACTCACAATATTGACAACTGACAGCAGCTGCCCTGCCTAGGCCTGCCTGCCGGTCTAATAGTGTCTCGCAGGGGGGTGACACTACGTACATTTTGACAGCAAAGTAAAGAAAGAGTTGCCATCTAGATGTTGGCCACGCAGTACAACCAATCATAGAGTCAAAACCTTGGTTTTACCGCTACAAAAAAGTCTCAAAATCCGTTGTATCAGTCCTTTGTCGTATTCGTTTAGGTTTTTGTAATTCCCCTGTGTTTTTACAAAAAATCCACGTTCGTGACTCCTCTCTCTGCGAGTGCGGGTTGGAAGAGGGCACGCTAGATCACATATTTTTCGAATGCTCAAGCAATGATCCACTTTTAGATCTATATAGCCGACTCCCTAAATTTAAAATCCCTCTTCCCATTAATTTCCCCTCATTGTTAACATATTCCTCTCCTGAATTGCTTGTGGCGCTAATGTCCTTCATCCGTCACAATAACATAAAACTATAAGTTATTCTTCCCGTACTAACCCCAATCAAGATCTACATGTGTGTCAACTGTATCAATCAGAGAATTTCACTCTTGTCCTCAGTTATTTTTTAAATTACTATAATTCTGAATTTGCCATACACACTTGTTTCCTCAACTCACTTTAGACATTGGCAGAATAGTCGACATCGGCTTTACTTGCCATTTCATAAAAATAGAATAGAATAGAATAGATGTTGGCCCAATTACTATTAAATTACATTCAGTTTTCAACAGGTGGCGCTATAACTTGATCGAAATATTTTATTTAAAATAAGATTATTGATGTAATATTAATTAAAATAAAAAAAAAATGAAAACATTTATTTGACTCTTAAAAAATACATGTTACAAGCCAGACAGTGAAATAGCACATGAATGTATTGCCACAAAATAGATCCTAACCCCCAAACTAGGCCAGGGGCCTGTGTTTTAGGGGTCAGCGTTCAGCCATGGGTTCAGTATACAATTTCTAAAGTTGACAGCCTTGGTTGTTGCCATTTTGGTAACACGTATAGTTACTTATAAATTAAAAATAGAAGGTATAACACGCATATTATGTAGGAATTGAAATTACAGAAAGAAAGTATAATGCTAAAGAGTTATGTGTATTTGTATGTCTGTATGTGAAGTTGTGTTAGTGGAGTGTATGTGTGTAAATGTGCATGTGGTAGAAGTGTGTTGTTTGTATACATATGGGAGTGAGTGTGTGTCTGGTTTGGTTTGCACCTTTGAATATGTGTAAGGACGGGAAAAAGTAAAAACGATCATGTTATATTATATTATATTATGAATGTAAATAAACTTTCAGTCTCCTGATAGTCCATCTTTTGGAGCCAGTCTGCTATTTTCTTTTTCATTTCCTGCCGACACATTTTAGCTATGTTTAGTTTTTTGTTGGCGAGGTTGTAAAGTTTGCTGCTTAAGCTATTAAATTGGTGTTTGGCAAATGAGGTCCGGCAGGGTATAGTAGGGCATATGGAGGATTTGCTACGCTTATTTGGGTCGGGTAAGGGAACATTCGCTTGTTTTCTTTGGATGGATTTGAGCACATAGAGCTGGCGGACAGTGAGGACTTTTATTTCAGAGTATAATTGGTAGGTAGAGTACCTGTAAGGTTTCTTGGTCATAACCTTGAGCACAGCTCTCTGTGGTCGCTCCAAACCGAGCAGGTACGTCTTTGCTGCACCTCCCCTTGCGGTTATGCAGTATTGGATAATGGACTGACATAGTGACAGGTAGACTAGCTTTAGGTTTTCCAGTGTTGCAGAATCCCTAAGGGTCCTGAACACATTTATAAGCCGTCTAGTTCTGGTAATGATTGAGCCAATCTGCCTGTCCCACTTCAGTCCATCATCCATCAGCACTCCCAAATATATCGCCGAGTCTACCCGAGAGATAACCTGGCAGTTACAATTATTATTGTGTCGGTGCTTAAAAGTATGTGCTATTATGGAAAAGTCAGGTAAGGGTTTAGTGTTGGGTCTCAAAGAAAAGGGTAGAAAATGTGTTTTATTCAGGTTTAGGGTAAGGAGATTTAGTCTTAGCCAGGTCATTATTTTGAAGAGGGAATGTTCAGCTCTTTCCTTGACCACCTGCCAATTCCGTCCCCACACAAACACTGCTGTATCATCTGCATATGTAAAGATTTTGGTGTGTAGAAGTGACATTGTGCAGAGGTCATTTATATACACCAAAACTAACAGTGGGCCCAAAATGCTCCCCTGTGGAACCCCAAAGAGGATTGTGCGTTCCTCACTAATGCAATCGCCTATTTTGACGTATTGCGTTCGCTGGGAAAGATAGTCTTTAAATATATTTAAAACAGTGCCTCGTACTCCTATTCCTTCTAACTTTGCTACAAGGATAGGGACAGAAACTGTATCAAACGCCTTGGAGAGGTCTAGATATATACATAGGCATCTATTTCTTTTGTCTAGGTTTTCCACTATTTTGTCTGTCAAATCCAATACTGCGTCTTCTGAGGAGACACCTGATCTGAATCCATACTGATTGTCGGCTAAGATTTCAAAGCGATTCAGAAAATTTTTGAGCGATTTGTAGAGCACTTTTTCTAAGATCTTTGATAAGGCTGACAGCACCGATATGGGCCTATAATTATTGACGCAGTCTCTGCCCCCACCCTTGTAAATAGGGTGTATAATAGCTTTTTTCAAAGCATCGGGGAATACGCCAGTACAAATGGCACGATTGCAGATGTGCATTATAGGTTTAATCAGTACACGTCGGCACTCTCTGAGAAGGGAAGACGGAATTCCATCCCATTTTTTTTTTTTTTTTTTTTCAGGATGGGAAATCATCAAATGACTTCTCCCGCTCTGGGCGGAGCGGGAGGGCGTGTCAGACTTTTACTGACTAAAACCCACCCGTGTTCCATCAGTTGCCCATGTGCCAGGGTCACGGTATCTCTTTCGAACAATCACGCGACCCCGGCAGGCGTCGGTCCTAGTAGACCCCTACACTGCTGCTGACATCTCTTTGAGGCGCGCGTGGAACACTGCGCGCCGTCGACCCGAGCCTGGTCCTTACCGGGCGGCGAGCTACCCATTGCTCGCCACCCGCAAGCTCGCGCCTACGGTGGCTGGGAGTCCGCAATCGACTCCCGACGCCCGGGGCGTCTCCTCCTGCGGCGGCTAGGGGCGTGAGGGCGCAGAGACTGCCACTCCCTCACGCGGCCCGCCTCCTCCTTCGCGAGCATTACTGCTTCGCAGAAGGAGGTGACGGCTTCCCATTCCCTCTCGCTCCGTACCATGGCTCGCACCAGGGCCGGACGCGAGAGGTCGCCGCCGCCGATCGCCTCCACGAGGACACGGCGGTGCTCCGCCCAGGCAGGGCACACCACCGTATGCTCCACCGTGTCCTCCAGACGATCCTCGCAATGGAAACACCCGGACGTATCCTCCCGCTTTATCCTGAACAGGAACCCACCGAAGCACCCATGCCCGGTGAGTAAATTCCATCCCATCCAGTAGCACAATCCGGCCGCAGCTGCAGAATAGTGGTTTCAATGTCCGCCTCATCAACTTCTAGAATAACGAGCGAGTTGGGTAGATAGTTTTCGGAGCAGTTTGAGGCAGGGGGTTGAGGACAGATAGATTCATTATTAGGTGGGGTTTGAGATTGAAGGTTAGCTAAATTTTTACCGACGTCAGTGAAAAAGTTACAGACAAGGTCAGCAGACGACGTTGGGCTATGTGATACTTGAAGTAGTTCCAGAGGATCGTTTTTGACTTTATGAGTCTTAGTTATTTCTTTGATAGCTTTCCATAAGGCTTTAGGGTCATTACCTGCTTTGTCCAGTTGACTTCTCATATGCGATTTTCAGTTTTCGTAGCAATTGATTTGTGAAATTCCTATATCGTGTATATTGTAGCGAGACGGTTAAAGAAAAACACCATATTCACACCACTTTTATAATTTCAACGAAACACGAAGTAAAAAAAAAATACAGCAGTAATATAAAAAAATATAAAAAACAAGTATATGGTTGACTGCAGATGTGACTAAAAAAAATTGGTTTTTGTTTAAAAAGAGGGATGAGTCAAACTTAGTGGTTAATTAGATTTAACGGAAATTATCTTCGCGCACGACCTATCCCCAATACGATTGCAATCGATTAAAAAAACAGGCCTATGCACGTCGATTTATAGGTTTCTTTTTTATAACGAACACCTAGTTGAATCGTGAAATGCACGTTACATCAGGATGCGTAAAAAATAGAAAATTATCTAGATAATCTATTACAGGAAAATAGAAAAAAATAGGTGAGTTAAAAGGTTCCTTATAACCAGCCGGGCGAAACAATCCAGAAGGACAGTCGGTGCTGCGTGCAGCGACGGCAGCAAGCAACCGTCTATGTGGGCGTCGGGCTCTGCGTCGGTGGCAAACGTCCGCAACACGCCGCTGACCTCAGTTTAATCCGACGGCTGATAGCCCGTCGGGGGGGAAAAAGCCGAAATTCGGCTTGTATGGTCGTCGTCTAAAGACAAATAAACAGGACGGTCAGACCAAGGTTACAAGCGGAATCTTCGATATAGCTAGCGAGAATCGCCGGTGGAACAGATTAGAATAGTAAAAGGAAAAGAAAAGACGTAATACGTACCAGTTAAATGGAAGAGTAGCACAAAGAACTTTAACAATATGAACAATTTAAAAGTAGCACCAGATAGGACACACGTAGGTTTAGAAATATAATTATATGGTTAAAATTGTAAATTTAAACTTGGGAGTTCCGAAAATAAGAATATTGATGTGAAACGCTCAGCTCCCATCTGCAGTCTGCCAGTTGACAAGCAAAAATTTTTGGCGTAAGATTTTACAGGATCGAAATTTGAAATAGAACAAAAAATATAAAGGCCAGTGTTTCTAAAAAAAAGGTTGATTTAGAAACCAAAAAGTTTCGTCCGCAGCGAATTTACGCTGCAATATGTTACTTTAAGTGTCATGTTATCTGGTGATTTTTTTGCTTTAGTATGTAACCTATCCCGATTCTTTGTACAGCGCAGGAGCCCCGGCGTGATCCACGGTTTTAGGATTTTTTGCTTATTTGGCACTAAAACTGTTTGTGTGTGTTTATTAATAATTGATGAGATTGTTGAAATTAAATAGTTTGAAATTTGTGCTTTCTATTTCCAGCTTTATGGACGGATAATCAATACGAGTTTTAGTGTTACAGTGCTGACGTTTAGGACACACGTTTTCTATGAACAGTACTACAGGCATGTGATCGGTTATATTTGATTCTAGTACAGCTTGGCAAAAAAGAGTCTGGAAAAAAAGAGGGCGCCTGCTTAGCAGGTATGGCCACCCTGTATACTAGGACTAAAAGTGATAAGATACTTGTTGTTTTAATCCACAAACACGAGATCCCGGAAATTCTCATCAGTCAAGATTTCAAGACTTGATAGGAACACAGTCTTTTACTTTCATTGTATTTAGTAGATTGCGCATTATTTCGCTGGAATAACTTTTTATCTAAGAGTGCCATCATAATAACATAATGCAAACTTATTCAGTTTAAAAATTAATTAAATTACACTCAGGGATTGCCGATTGAACCCGATACACAAGACATAATGTTCAGCAATCGCATTTGCGGCCACCATCTAGGGTATTCACAACCATTCGATGGTCGGTATGCCTGTATCAAATTTGACATGAATGATACTGAACGAATCCTGTTAATGCTGACAGTTTATAGTCGACAAGAAGGCGACTTACAGCTGCTTACTGTCGGAAACTAATCGGAAGTCAGAGAGTACCTATAGCATGTCGCATTCGAAAGGTACGGGCAATATGGAATAAACTTGAACAGTTGACTAATGAAGGCGTCAGGTATGTCTATGCGCGGTACATAACATTATCACTTATCACTATTCACATGACAGTGAAAATGAAATAACACGCTAAATGACAATGCCCATTTTGTTAGGAGATTTGGGCCCCTAGAAAAAACAAAGCGGGCAACGGTGATTTTAACTTGGTTTTGAAGAACAAAAATTACTTTTTCAGATCCCGAAATCATTTTTCAGTTTTTCACCCTAGTTTCAGAGAAAATAAATTTTTAAATATGATACAATCGTTCTGTAGAGCGCGTGGCGATTTCTTGACGCCCTAACAGCGATGTTATTGTGATTCGGAACGCGGGGAAGGTGTGGCCATGTTAACTATTATGTTAATCGATTTGCCAAATCGATTTGATAAAAGTAATATCATTTAATAATTGTGGTGTGACCGTTTTGTGGTAACTTTTGTTAGTGTTGATATTTTGCTGTTTGTGCAACAGTAACAACAGTTTCTCTTCCTTTTTTTCTTGTTTTCTATTTACATAATTAAAGAGATACTTTTGCATATGATTTATATTCTTTACTAAAAGTGAATAACAATTTCAAAACGAAGATAGAAGTGTAGTGAAATATAATTATGACACAAAGCTGTGATGTTTGATGTAAATAATTTAATGCAGCTATGGTGCAGTTTTGCCACCGACATTAGTAAATACGATTTGAGTTGGAGTACTATTTATTATTCCTCAATTTATTCCTGTTTTCTACTACAAAGTATGCATTTATTCCATAAAAAACCTGATTGTGCACTAAAATATGCTTTATCGAGTTTTTAAAATAAAAATAGAAATGGCAGGGTCTGTGTTATCACGCTTTACTCGTTCACTAGACCCATCATCCCCTTCTAACGTAACCTACCAACTCTCTCAATAGTTGTAAAAAGTCTATTATTTGGTACAGAGTTAGTATTTTTAGTTTGATTCACAGTTTAAAATATCTCTTTTAATTACAATTAGCTTTTCATTTGAATGGAGAGTTTTAATTTTAAGCTTATATTTGTTCTTACAAGAGAGTAAGTTCCTACTTTATTTAGACCTTTTATTATCATAGAAAGCCAGTTTTAGTTGGCCATATCATGAAATGCAACTAATTTATGAAATTGCTAGTCACATCATAAAGTGATCAATTCTACGATCTGACCACGACATATATATCCTCAGATTATAATTCCTTCGTGTTTTAGTTTATTTACTACCTACTTCTATTTTTTTTTTTATTTTAGCCCGCGCGCTGCCTATTTTAATCCGCGATTTGAATATACGTCTAATCAGTTACATGATACCTAGATTATGATCGGAGAAAAGCTATTGTAAACATCTTCGGTACTTTTAGTCGGCGGAATAGTAATACATCGATATTTTCAATCGATTACTACCATTTCATTGACATAATCTGTGGTCTATCTTCGCAACATTCAGGTTAAGTTTTAATGGCAGAACTACCTTTGATTCAATAAAATAATTATTAATTATGGTTTCTAATGCTAGGGTGAAAGAGATGTTGATAAAATAAAATTGGACTTATAAAATTACGATTTCATTTTTGAGAAGTAAACAGTCTCTGCCCGGCACCGAAAATAAGGAGCCCATCAGCGGGCAATGTCCTTTAGATTTTATTTAAAAAGAAAAACGTGACGTAACATCATTCTTGTATTCCTTTTCGGTGCTATGATAGATTTTATCCATTAACACTGATGTGTCAGTTTTACATTTCTTATTTATGAAAATAGTGTAAAAATCTTTCTTACACATTAACGGCTCCCATTACAACCCGTCTCCTCAAACTATAGGTAATATATTACGTAGAATAAATAGGCACCTGAAAAATAATAAATATAAATTATTCTTTATTTACTGTGGTATGCGATAGCGGCATTAACAAAAAAAAAAAAATACTTGCCTGTTTCGCTAAAGTGTTGAACTTTTTATCTAATTGCACACAGATCAAAATCGTCTAATTCTTTCTTCCGCCAACTGTTTTGCTGTTCCTCCAGATGTAGAAAAAATCCTTAATTGTTTTCTCCTTCATTAACAATTTCTCTAATTGTACTGTGAGATTTACCTTGAAAAAATATAAAGACAATTGATACATACGTAAAGAAAGATAAACCAATAGAAACTTGGCTTTAATTAACTATTTTCACAAGCCATAGAAATAATATGTATTAGATTGACAACACTAATCAAAGATGACAACTGACATTATGAAATACTATCAGCCAGTTAGTAAGGAGATTATATATCATTCACCCCCTCTATGTTTTCTTGAGCGAGGAGGTAATCATTAAGACGAATTGGGAGTCTCCTTAACCTTGCTGATCTACGAACAGCCTGAGGTTGTTCGGCACCGTTGTTATTGGTTTCAGGAGTTCTAAAAATGTCTTCTTCATCATTTTCATCATCGTTTGAATCATTTCTGTTTTCTGTATTTCGACAACTTAACTCAGTTATCCACCAACGTAACAGGAAGCGGTGCCAAATGCCTGTTAGATACTGTCGATTCCTGGCTATTGGTGCGTCTCACGTACGAGTAACTTGGGTTACTATGCAGGAGCTCAACTTCCTCCACATAGGGATCGGTCTTAGAACTCGTACATATTTTTTTAACAATACTGGACCTGGAACGAGCCACGATGGAAGGGATTCTCCAACAGGTGTTCTTCGAGGAAAGTTAAATAGTCTCTCATGTGGAGTGGCATTTATCGATGTGCACAAAAGTGAGCGCACGCAGTGTAGCGACGGTTTTAAAGCTTGCTCCCAGTTTTCAATGGGTAGATTTTTTGAACGTAAGTAAAGTTGTATTGTTCTCCAGAGCGTTCCATTCAATCTTTCTACCTGGCCGTTTCCTTGCGGATTATACGGCGTAGTGCGAGATGACGCGATGTTACAATTTCGTAAAAAAGTTTGCAGATCTTCTGACATGAAGGAAGCACCTCGGTCACCGTGTATATATAGGGGTTGACCAAATTCAAAGAAAATATTTCTGAGACAGTTTATGACAGTCACAGAGGTCATGTCCGCGCAAGGATAGGCAAACGGATACCGTGAAAATTCATCTATTATCGTGAGTATATACTTGTTCTTAGTGTTTGATGGCAAGGGGCCCTTAAAATCAATATTCAGCCGCTCAAAAGCTGATGTAGCTTTAATAAGTGTTCCCTTGGATTTTGCGAAACGTGGCTTAATTTCTGCGCATATTGGACATGAGGCAGTCATTTGCTTAATATCATTGATAGAGTAGGGCATATTTTTCTGCCTGATCCAGTGGTACATTCTAGTTATTCCTGGATGAGAAAGGGCATCATGTAATTCATATAACTTGTTGTTACTCATGGATGCGCAAACTCTGGAGAGGGCATCAGCTGCAACATTTTCGTTACCTGGTCTATAAATTATGTCGTACTTGTAGCATGATAGTTCTAGCCTCCATCTTTCGAATTTGTCGTTTTTTATTTTGCTTGTATGACTTTGGCTAAAGATGTGGCTCACAGATTTCTGATCCGTTATAAGAATAAAATGTCTATTCAGTAGATAATGCCGCCATTTCCTGAGACTTTCAACGATAGCACAAGCTTCCTTTTCTACAGAAGCATGCTTGCGTTCACTGTCTGATAGCGTTCTTGAAAAGAATGCAACGGGGCGACCTTTTTGAGAAAGCGTCGCGGCTAAAGCAAACTCAGAAGCATCTGTTTCAACTGTTAATATTTCCATTTCATCAATAGCAACCAATGCTGCCTTCTGTATGTCTGCTTTTAGTTGCTGAAAGCTGTTCTGCGCAGTCTCATTAAGAGGAAAGTGGGTTACATTAATTAACGGTTGGATCTTCTCGGAAAATTTGTTGACCCATTTGGCGTAGTGAGCAAACAGCCCTTGTGCTCTTTTGAGTTCAGCGGCATTAGTTGGTAGCGGCAAATTTATAAGAGGAACAAGTCGATCTCTATCAGGCTCAATCGTATTATTTGTAATCGTGTAACCCAAAAGGCTTATCGTACTTTTACTAAAGTTACATTTTTGTTCATTTAACGTTAGTCTGTATTTCTTCACTGCGGCCATAAATTGTCGCAAATTCATATCGTGTTCCTCCTTGTTTTTGCCACAAACAGTAACGTCGTCAAGATACGCAAAGATTCCTTGTAGTTTTTCCTTATCGATAATATATTCAAGAGTTCGTTGAAAGGCGGCTACTCCATTGGTGACACCAAATGGTATCCTCGTAAATTGATAAAGTTTTCCACAAGCTTCGAACGCAGTAAATTTTCTTTCTCTTTCTATTATCGGTACCTGATGATATGCGGTTTTCAAATCGATCTGGCTAAAGTAATTAAATTTAGCTACCTTTGAAACAATCAATTCTATGTTAGGAAGCGGGTATGCGTCTAGGTATGTAAACCTATTGATAGTTCTGGTATTGATAGTTCTCACCACCAGTAACCAGAACCTTAGCGCGCCATGGAGATATACTTGGTTCTATTATACCATCTTTTAACAGTTTTGCTATTTCTATCTTAATAAATTCTTCATCTTCTTTGTTATAGCGTCTAGATTTAATAGCGATAGGAGCTAAATCGTCAGACAGGTGCGTAAAAATGGTGGCTGGTGGTACAGAAGCTTCCATTACACAGATTTGGAGAGCCTCTCTAGTACCTCCAAATTGGAATTCAAGCTTAGAATGATCTTTCAAAATATCATGCCCAATTATGACATCTGCGCATAAGTTGTTTACTATTAAAAGAGGACGTTTTACATATTTATGTTTGTTAATGATAAGAGTAGCAAAACATATTCCATCGACATATGATGTGTGGCTAAGCGATGCCAGATTAATGGTCTGTTTATATGGCCTTTGTTTCAATTTCATCATATGAGCTATATTTTTCTCGATGAAACTCACAGAACTTCCTGTATCAATGAGAGCGTCTACGAGAATATCATTTACTGTGATGGCAACTGTTGCTTGTTTTAAAGTAGACGGTGATGCAGCGGAAAATACAGTGCTGATAGACTCTGGTTGTGATACAGTAGGGTTTATAGGAGTGGATATGGCGTTGCTAGTGGTGGAGTTCCGTGACCGACAAACTGACGCAAAGTGTCCTTTTTTGGAACATAACTGGCAATAAACATGGAAAGCAAGACACTTAAACCTCTGATGAAGATTCCCACCGCAAAAGAAACAGCGCTTTGTTGATTGATGTCTTGTCAGAGGAACTGATACTACAGCGCTAGAATTTGGTATAACTTGCAGTTGTGAGGTTTCTTTAAGTAAAGCAGGCGTCGACAGAGCGTTTAGTGTAGTAGGGGTACTAACGCTCATTGTGGCGGAATCTTTCTCAGCTGTTTCAATGGTCACGGCCTGTTTGAGAATTTCATCCAAGGGTATAGAGGTATTTTCTAATAAACGTTCTTTTATTTTAGGTGATAGAATACCTGCTATAAAAGCGCAACGTATCGCTTGATTTCTATGTTCTAGTGCCGAGACCGATTGGAGGTTGCAGTCTTGTTGTTAGAACTATTTTATCATTATAAAATAAGAGTCGTGGCTGTGACATGTAAAAATATAATTTGAATTAATAACAGCGGTTGCTAAGCAATACATCAGACATAAGTTTAAAAAGGTTATCAAAAATAATAAGGTTCTAGTAAGTATAACATACTCCTTAACATCCTCCCTTTTTGGCAACCCTTTTACTGCATCAAACCAATTTGTTTTGCGATTGATACAATCCGTGGCTTATGTAATGCTTTGGTCAGTAAATCCGCTAGTTGGAACTCGCTGGGAACGTATTCTACACGTATTTCTTCGTTAGCAACGAGTTCTCTCACATAGAAATGTCGAATAGCAATATGCTTGGTTCTTCTGTGGAGTTCTGGATTGTGTGAGATCTTTATGGCTGCATCATTATCAACCTTTAGCTTAGGTATTTCTTTCAATTTAGATATTTCACCATAGAGTCTTTTGATCCAGACAATCTCTCTAGCCGCTTCACTGGCAGCAACCAATTCGGCTTCAGTGCTTGATATTGCAACACATGTTTGTCGTCGACTTGTCCAAGATATTGCTCCTCCAGAGTATAAGCATAATATGCCTGACGTTGAACGTCCGGTACTTTGGTCTCCACCGTGATCAGAATCACTGTAGCATTCTAGAGTTCCAGCATTGCAGCTCTTCTTAAAAACTATTCCGTAGTTGAAAGTACCTTTGATGTATCTTAGGATACGTTTCAGCCTTTGGATGTCTTCTTTAGAAGGGTTTCCTAGACTTCGGGATACAACGCTTACAGCATATGCTAAGTCCGGTCTGGTTCCAACGGTCAGATATGCGAGTGCTCCCACAGCTTCTCTATACGGAAATAAAGCAGGGTCTACCACTTCTTTATCCAGATCTGGCAGTTCACCTTTTTGTACAGGAGTGGTAACAGGTTTGCAGTCACCCATTCCAAAGCGATCTAAAACTTTCTGAGCATAGTGCTTTTGTGACACTTTTATATTACCGTCATGGTTCTCTTTTGTCGTGATTTTAAATCTTCTCTTCAATTCTCTCATTAACTTTTCAGAATCTTCCTGATTTGTTGCAGCGACCAAACCGTCATCTACATAGAGAGCAAGAATAATTTTGTTACTTGCACGGTTTCTTATAAACAGGCAGGGGTCGGTATCGCATTGATTGAATCCAATGGTTTTTAAATAATCCACCATACATTTATTCCAACACCGAGGCGCTTGCTTGAGACCATACAAACTTTTCTTGAGTTTACAAACCTTGTTAGATCCATCAGAGTAGCCATCAGGTTGATTCATATATATTTCTTCACTCAGTGAACCATAGAGAAAAGCAGTTGATACATCAAACTGTGTGAGTTTTAGGCCTTCATTTGCAGCAACGCTTAAAACCGATTGGGCTGGAAGTCTCATCATAGTCGATGCCCTTTTTCTGTGTATATCCTCTAGCAACTAGTCTTGCTTTGAATTTATCTAGAGAGCCATCAGCATTGGTTTTGATCTTATATATCCATTTACAGGATATAGGCTTCCTGTCTTTTGGAAGGTCCACCATTATCCAGGTTTTGTTTTCCTTTAAAGACTTCACCTCACTTTCCATTGCTTTGACCCACTGATCTTTATGCGTACTAGTCATTGCTTCTTTGTAGGTTTTAGGTTCATTGATCTGATTAAAAATTTCAGTTGACATCATGACGTAATCTCCGAATCTGATAGGTGGTCGTATTTGACTTCTATCTCGTAGAGTCATTCTGGTGGCTATCTCAGTTATATCATCTGAGATTCTGGGTCGTTCAGTATCATTACCATAATCTAAGGCGTCTTCATAAGGAGGCGATTCTGGCATTGATGCTTCTGAAGGCGTTTGTAATGGTTCAGTAGAGTCATCTTGGCTTTCTATTTCCTGACTCACAACCAAATCCGGTGATGTGGGGGGCAAAGTCGAACTAAGCTCATCTGAGCTACTTGCAGCGCGATCCAAGCTATTTTCGACACAATCATCCTCCCTTGCATCACACATCGGTGGTACTGAAAGAGGAAAGTGTGTTTCGACTGAAGGCTGTTCATCCGAATCACTTTGACCAAATGGAGTCAATACTGATTCATTAAATGTAACGTCTCTTGACCTGATGAGTTTACCATGTTTATTTAGTAAGCGATAGCCTTCATCGGCCTCATATCCAATAAGAATGCATTTCTCAGCCTTTTTAGATAGCTTTTTCCTTTTTTGTTTAGGAATATGAGCATAACATTCACATCCAATTATTTTAAGGTGACTTATTGCTGGTTTTTTCTTAAACCACAATTCAAATGGTGATTTTCCATTTTCTGAAGTTGGACCAGTTCTGTTTAACACGTACGCAGCGGTATTTATCAATTCTGCCCATGTAGCAGACGGTAATTCTTCATGAGCATGCATCATTGTACATGCGGCTTCAACTAAGGTTCTATTCTCACGTTCGCTAAGACCATTTTGTTGCGGTGTATAGGGCATCGTGAGCCTTTGTCTAATTCCAGCTTGTTGTAGAATGCACCTGACGTTCTGATTATCAAATTCACCTCCGTTATCACTAAGAAATTCTTTAACTGAGTATCCAGCTACTTTACATTCTTGTAACATTTGTCGGAGTTTCAGGTAAACTTCCGATTTTTGTCGAACAAAATAAATGTGTCTGTACTTGCTGTAGTCATCTTTGAATAAAATGAAGTAGCGAAATTTGTTAAAAGAAGGAGGGAATGGACCACATACATCAGCGTGTAAAATTTCTACAGGTAATTTAGCTCGTACTCTTGTTCCGAAAGACTGTCTGTGGGTTTTACCATAAATACATCCAGTACACAATTCTGAATCTAGTCGAACTTTAATTCCTAGTTCTCGTTCTATAACACCTTTAACATGTTTTTTATTCTGATGAGCTAACCTTTCGTGATACAGTTGTAGTGTATTTTCTGATGACAAAATGTTGACAGTAGGTGTTGACTTTGTAATAGTCTCTACATTGAGCTTGTATAAGCCACCATTCTTAATCCTTTTGCCAGTCAGTCTAACTTGTCCATCAACTTTCAGCGAGCAGTGTTCTCTTTCAGACATGAAAACACTATTATTTAGTCTGTCTTGAGCAGCCAGTACTGAGAATAAGTTTCGCTTAATATCAGGTACATACCATACATCACAGAGTGTTACTCTTGATTCCTTGCCATTTATAATTGTTTTCAAGTCAACAGTACCTTTGCCAAATGCTTTGACAGTAGCTCCATTAGCAGTAATCACTATACGATTACGACGAACCAACTCGATGTATCATAGTTTGTATGCATTGAATTTACATCTGTATTGACTTGCATGAGCATTAAGTGCAAATTTGTTGGGGTCTGTTTACTTTCAGGCTTGGCTGGTTTACCGTCAGCTTTCCATTTATGACATTGCCTTACTTTGTGACCGACTTCTCCACAATATCCACATTTCTTCTTTGCTTTATTATAATTCTGTAAGGCTAGAGCTTCTGCAGGATCTTCATTTTTCAAAGAAATAGAGCGCTCATAGGCACACAGTTGTGCAGTCAGATTTTCTATTGTTCTATCTGTCTTTGACATCAATATCCAGCTTGATTTGAATGAGAAATATGATTCAGGTAGAGTATCTAGAATTTTACAGATTAATAGGATATCTGGTAATTCAGATTTATCTATCTTCATTAATTCATTTATCAAATCTGACCAAATGGTTTTTATTTTGGAGATATGAGTTGTGATGTCGTGTGACGGATCTTTAGAATAGCTGAAAAACCTCATACAAAGATCATAACTTTTGTCTACAGACGTGCCATCGAACAAACGATGTAGTTCGTCCCAAACTCCTTTAGATGAATTAAAACGCATGATTTTCTGAAGAGTTTCATCTGACATATTTGCGGTAAGCAGAAGTAATGCAGAACTATCAATTTTATTATATTTTTCAAGAGCATTGTCATATTGAGAAATTTCGTCGACATTGTTGGTAATAGGTTTCACGGGTTTTATTAGAGCACCGTTTACCGCATCCAATCCACCAGGCATACCTCTTAGTAGTAATGTCGCTTTAAATTTCCAAGTCGACCAGTTCTTCACACCCTCCAGGTGACCAATGTCAATTTTACAACTTGGTGATTGCATTATGAATATTTGTCTTCCAGGGTTGTTTTAAACTTGGTTGATGACTTCTCTAGTTACTTTCACTTGCAACCACGCTCTGCTACCACGTTAGAACTATTTTATCATTATAAAATAAGAGTCGTGGCTGTGACATGTAAAAATATAATTTGAATTAATAACAGCGGTTGCTAAGCAATACATCAGACACAAGTTTAAAAAGGTTATCAAAAATAATAAGGTTCTAGTAAGTATAACATACTCCTTAACACTTGTGCCAGTAGTTTTAAAGTTCGGCAGTACTCCGAAATCGTCTCATCACTCTTCTGTTTTCGTGTAGCAAGAATGTGACGGGCTAATATCTCATTTTGGGGCGTAATGTAGGCTTTGTTTAAAATAGATACGGCATCTTCGTAAGACTCGCAGTCTCGTATATGAGTGAAGATATTAGCAGTGAGGTGGTTTGCTAGTAGTTTAAGCTTTATTACCTCGGTTGTTCCGTGCGGAATTTCTTCTGTCAGAAAATTAGTAAAGGTATGAAACCAGTGTCGCCATTTTTCACCAGCTCCGGAAGCATTAGTCTCGACGTCAAATTTTTCCGGGCGAAGGTATCTGGCTAGATAGCTTTTGTTTCCTAACTCTTCTTCACCGTCTGCATTTTTCTTCGACATTTTAGATACAATAGTTAATTAAATTGATACATACGTAAAGAAAGATAAACCAATAGAAACTTGGCTTTAATTAACTATTTTCACAAGCCATAGAAATAATATGTATTAGATTGACAACACTAATCAAAGATGACAACTGACATTATGAAATACTATCAGCCAGTTAGTAAGGAGATTATATATCAACAATCATATTAATTCCATGTAGGTACATTTTTCAATTTCAAGTATCAAACATCAAGAATAAACGTACACGCGATTTGTCAAACTAGAAACATAACCTCAATAATCTATTAGTAAATAAAACAATAAAATGGCTTGAAACTTATAATACCGATAAAACTTAGTATTAGAAAGGAAAAACAATTACTGCCATTGAATAAAAGATAAATTTCTTGGATAAATACCTGTCGTGTCGGCAGTTCTTTCGTAAACATTGTCAATCGGAGACAAAATTTGTTCCGCTTCAGATTCCGCCAAATTTCTTACGAAAACTTCGTATATCACAGCTCACACCACTACTCCTTATTGTTTTATTCATTTTGTATATGTTCAAAAGCATTAATAATTGATAGATAATTAGAAATAAGTAAAATACAACTGGGAACATAACACAATGACAGATTAGCTACTTGTTGATGATAAACAAAGCAGTGTTGCCACCAAAAAAATATTTTAGTTCCAATGGTTACCACGACAGACTCTTTTTTGCCAACCTATACTAGAGTTGTAGAGTGCAGTTTAGATTTTAGTAGAATATGGTCCAAACATGTTTTGATCCTAGTGGGAAGTGTGTGCGTAGGGAAAAAGCCGTGGGATGCATTAAAGCAGGGATGTTAGGGAGCTCCGTAACCGTAACCGAAACTATCGGATATCCGATATAAAAATTTATCCGTAACCGTAACCGAATCCGAAATAAAAGTTTCGGATAATATCGGATTTGTTATTACATTTTTATTTTAGGTAGATTAGATAACACTTAATATATATTTATAATCATTTTTGTTTTAAATAGCTGTAATAATTACTCACAGACTGATTGAAATTACTACCAAACGGTGACATATGAATAAAACCATTTTATTAGCTATTTGTTTTTTACTTTTGAAATTGCTTAAAAGTTTAATATCCGTAACCGAAATTATCCGAAACTAACGGATAATCCGAAACAATTTCATATCCTTATCCGTATCCGTATCCGGTATAATAATCATTCCTACATCCGTAACCAATCCGTATCCGAAATTTCATATCCATAACATCCCTACATTAAAGGTAAGGTATTCCTCTGAAATAGGGTCCGTATTCATGCTACAGATGTCGATGTTGATATCACCAATAAGGACGTGAGTACTCGTTTTTAGTCCAGTGTATACGGTATTTAAACTGTCCAAGAAGTTGTCGTGGTTAATTCTAGTCTTAAGTGAAGGGGGGCGATAAATAGCAACGATTTCTAAGTTCTTTCCTATTTGACAAACCATGCAATTTGCATCTTTGAAAGCTGGTTCGTATACTAGACATGTTATTTTTGTGCTGGTAAAAATAATAATACCGTCATTTTGGTTAACTATGTTTTTGGTGTAATGTGATACATAACCATCTAGAATAGGTAGATCTTTTACCTTACTAAGCCAACATTCAGATAATACTATTACATCAAAGTTTACCTTTGTAAGAGCCAGTAAGATGCGAAGTTCGTCAAAGTTTTTATTTATACTTCTAATATTGATGTGAATTATCTTTATAGCTTGACTAGAATTGCCAGCATATTTGTTACAGTCACAGGGTGGCAAATGCTATACATTTTAATTTTTGTCTACTCAGCGCCATCTATCTACGAGGACATAAATTAAAAATGAACAATGTTGCCAGCGTATATCCATAAAGTAATTGGTAGTATATGTAAGTAAAAGGGGAAGCGCATAATCTTCGATTTTGATCTATTGTGAGTTAGTTAATATTTTTCTGTTTTTTTTTTTGCATTTTCAAATGTTCCTTGATCATTGCATTTTATGAATGCTTTGTTCATATTGATAAAAAATTAAACTATTAGTAGAATTTACAACAGGCCACAGGGCGATATTGAAATTTTATGTCAATACAAAGATGTCTGCGGTTGCGCATGTTTTTGTAATTATTTCGTTTGCTTCCCGATTTTGAGTGTAAATTACGCGAGTTTAGTTCGCTACTCCGTATTTACTAAAAGTCTTGGAAGATTAACATTCCCTTAGTGTCTGTTCTTTCTAAATTACGTCGAGTTGAGTCCCCTGTGTTCCTCTGTGATTTAATCGAACCGAATTACTTAGGCCCCCCGTAAATTGGAGTTTGGACCATATAAGTTAAGTGTTTTGTGTTTAAATAACAATGTCTCGAAACAAGTGTTGTGTGCCCGGTTAATCAATAAAAGCTGGTACCGAAGTTAATGTTTGGTTTTTATATGTAAAGTAATGTTTTGTTTTACGCAATAATTATAAACATCCAAAATTGATATTTGTTTTACTATCCCCGAAATCACAAGTTTATTGTAATAATGAATTAGCTTTACCTACCGAGTAGAATAGTGTGGAATAGTTGAAATATTCTGTTGTAGTAAAACTAAACCTAACAAATTCAAATCAAGATTTAAAATCTAGATTTGAATTTTTAGGTTGTTTTACTGCAACAGAATTTTCAACCATTCTACATTATTCTACTTGCTAGAATTACCGACACATGGTACTACGTAGGTATATTGACAGATGAATAGTGTATGTCCTGGTAACTAGATGGCGCTGCCTAAGAAATACTTAAGTTGCCAGTCTATCTCTAGTATATATAGTAGTCTATGGTTACAGTCCTCTGGACAGCAAACGTACGAATTCGTTAAGTTACACGAGTCAAGGTCGTTATTAATATCGTATGGTCACGATTAGCCATTTGGATAGAAAACAGAATCAATATTGGTGCAACATGCGTACGTTTTGTATTTGTAAATACTGTCGTACTTATAATTATTGTTCTTAAGTCGTAAACAGGACTTGTAGGAATAGAATATTGGTGCGAATCGGAATAGGTAAGTGTAAGAATGCGTATGTGGTAGGTGCAGTAGAGGTGTGTGGTAGAGTGAATGTGTCGGTGAATGAATTGAGTTGTATTTTTGTGTGTGAGAGTTATTGTGTATACACGTTATTGGTTTTAAGTAATTCTTATTTTTTATCAGTAAAATAATGGTAGATTTTGTAAAATTACGATTAATATAAATTAAATGTATTAAAACTAAAACTAGCCGGACAATAAAGAATTTGAGACAGATTAATAGTCACAGACTCCTGCGCAGGTCCAATAAGGATTGTTCAGACGAGATCAGAACTTGTTTTTCACCTTGTACCTTGCGCAGGAATATGTTACCATTTGAAGACCAACAAAATTGGAAACCGTTTTGTTTTGCAAATTCCTTGGACAGGTGAAATAGTTTCTTTGAGCTTGCCGGGAGGTGATCACTAACATAAACTGGTTGCCGTTTGCCAGAGATACCAATAATTTCGGTGTTGAGTTTGTTTTCTGTAGTCGTGCTGTTTTTGTTAAATGCTCGCACTGCGGCTATAGTTTCTTGTTTTAACTGCACGGTTTGGAACTCCGCAACGATTGGGCGAATAGTGTCAGGCTTACCAGGTATGCGATAAATATCCCGAAGATCCGATGCTGTTGACACCGACCCTATAGCCTGGCCAATCTTGCAAACAATGTTAGAAAGGTCGGTACTTGTTTCATTTTCAACCATTGGGAGGAGATAAGTATGAGAAAAATATCAAACTCATCTTACAAATTGAAATAGACACATAAATGAAATACAATTTGGTAAAGCACAAATATCAACTTTATTTAAAAAGACCTGGTGCCAGATTTTACCTATGATGTATTAAGTGACAGTTCTTGAACCGAAAATAAACAATCACAATATTAGAGATGGGTCGTACTAGGTAAATTTTGTACTAGGTGCACCTAGTCCAAGTCCGTACAAATACTAGATCCAAATACCTATTCCACCTAGTCCATGAAATACGCATACTTTATAGATGCTTAGTCTTTGCGTACCACCGATACGCGTAGGTTCGTACGTCAGCAGTAATAAATTGTACCTTCATAATTTCCGCAGGCTTAGGACTATCAACGTAAAATTAAAACATGTTGGCCTTTGTCCGTAAAATGATCACAAGCGACACTTCTTTTTTTGGGAGCCATTTTTTAAAACAAAACTTGAGAGGTGTCAAGGGACACCCGGATGGAATGAAGTTCCTTTCCAGGATTCATGGTTGTTTTTTTTTAAATTATTTATTATGTACAAAAAACCTGTATACACTCAACAAAAGTATTGTCTCTCTCTCTCTCTTTCTGTCACTCTCTCTCTCTCTCTCCCTGTCTCTCCCTCTCCTTCTCTCTCCCCCTCTCTCTTTCTCTCTCTCTCTCCTACGTTCCTAAACAAAGTATATACAGTCGAATTGAGAAACCACCTCCTTTTTTTTAAGTCGGTTAAAAAGTGTCGTTACAACTTTTTCTCTTAATTCCGTCTAGCCCCCTTTCGCAACGCGCCATAAGGAACTTCGTTCCAATAAACAAATTAATTAATGTCACAATAAAAATAGATCTAAGTTCTTAATGATTTATCAAAATTTCGTTCCAAAAACCGATCACTAAATAATTCCGATAGTACGTGTTTGCGACGTCGAGTCAAGCGAGATCACATTCGCATGAGTCCGTATTTCATACTAGATTGCATCATCATAGTCTTCATTAGTATCGAGTATTGTCAAAGTACCTATTCTATAAAATACTCCTATTCCGGACTAGTATCGAGTCTCGAGACTAGTCCGACAGACAAGGATGGAAGGACTGCGGAATAGTGTAGTTAAAAAAGGACAGTATATATTTTAGCACAACACAGTGCGTGTCATGTTACTTTTATGCCATTGAATTAGGGTTCAAATTCAAGTGACTGACACACGAATGATTTTGTCAAACATGAATGAGCTATGACTATGCTGCTATCTCGCTTCGCCGCGTAGTCGGTACTTTTATTCGCGCGGACCGAGGCGCGGGTCACAGCACCCGCTAGCTGCACCGCCCGCAGCACTGCGTAGGCACAGTGAGACTAGGTGGATCTAGTATTTTAAAAGTTGGAATAGGTGCAACCTAGTCTCTTTACATACCTATTCCCTGTACCTATTCTAGTATATACGCCTCATCTCTACACAATATGGCGATTTGCTGCATTCTGTGTACGCGCATTTTGTAGTTCCCGATCTATATTGTTGTATTTCGTTATAATTACCACAATTCCATCGGGACTATTTTGTTTCGTCCTATTTCTGGAACGTGTTCTACTAGAACATGTTGCAGAGATAGGACGAAACGTTCTATTAGAACAATGTTAACATACATATAACTATAGCTATGTAGGTATGTGATTAGTTTGGGGACCCTAATTGCGAAACACACAATTTATCAGAATCTGAATGGGATTGAAGATTATTTCTAAACCATTGCGTCATTTGTTCGAATAAATTGTAGCTCAGCAACGTAAATAACGCAATGAATGTTGTTTAACTATGAATATTAAACCAATTCCTACTGATAAAAAGTTCCGCAATTACCCCTCTGGTTTGGGGCCAAGTTATAGATGGCGTATTGTCAAATAGATTTGCAATTTTATCACGCAAGAGGGCTCTCTTTTCCCTGTATATATATTACTAGCTTTTGCCAGCGGCTTCGCCCGCGTGGAGGTCGGAAATTATCCCGCGGGAACATACTACCGGGATAAAAGTAGCCTATGTCCTTTCTCAGGCTCTAAACTATCTGTGTACCAAATTTCATTTAAATCGGTTCAGTAGTTTTAGCAGGAAAGCGAGACAGACAGACAGACAGACAGACAGACAGACCGACAGACAGACAGAGTTACTTTTGCATTTATAATATTATATAAGTGTGGAAGTGTGGATGTGGAATTTACTCTTTGGTGTCTCGTCTGTATGACCAGGGTTGCCAACTCAATGCCACGGTTGGGTGCTAGTAACATCTCAAATAGTGCTAAATTGCTGGAAAGTTTCAAAAATAGTGCCAAATATATGAATTTAATAAAAAAGAACACTTAACAGAATATGTTTTAATTTTCGAATTATTGTTACATTAATATCTAAAAGTTCTATTAAAAAAACAAAAACAAACAAAGATATAGTTAAATTGGAAAATGTGACCATTAAATTTTACAAATTAAAAAACATACAAATTGGAAATACTAAATTAAAATTATCTTTAAATCCAATCATCCTCACTACTTGTATGGTCTGTCTCTGCTGTGGTTCCGTGTACAGCTGTTGAGGTGGATGGCTGTGGCTCATTTACACTTATAGCGGATTTTTGCAATTTAAATGTGTACATATCTTTCAGATTACAGACTACACTAGTTTGTGTTTTGTTACTTCAGAGTTCAGCCACAGCTGCATTTTGTGAGCGAACAGACAACATCAAAATTAGTGCTAGATTTAGTGCTGGGTGCCGTTTCTTAAATTTCAGTGCTAGGCACATGAAAATAGTGCTAAATCTAGCACTCAAAGTGCTGAGTCGGCATCACTGTGTATGACAATGACAGCACTGACATTCAGCGACGACTTTGTTTAAAATGATAATGAGTTGATCACAGCATGGATTTAGTAAAGACTATCTAATTTATTAAGGAGCTCGTAATTTAGTGTGTTTTTTTAATATATCTATATTGCTGAATTGCTGAATGAACATGCTCTTGACCTGGATCACGCCTGATGGAAAGCGATGCATGAGGTCTGTGATAGAACGAGCGTGCCCAGATGATATCTTTATGTTTTACACTTATACGTACAGTTGGTATGATGATTGAAATAGGGTTAATAAACTGCCACTAGCTCACTTCAGATGTCACTACCACGTGTCTAAGAATTTGACAGTAGCTATGAATACATGAACAGGCGCGGTCCGAGAGGGGGGGTTCTAGGGGTCATGACCCCCCCCAAAGTCAGCCATGCTGTCGAGACTCTGAACGATTTGCCTGAAAAACCCAATAATAGTCCCGACCTGAGAATCGAACCCGGGACCTCATGCTCATGAGTAGCGCTTTCGACTACTAGACCAACGAGTAGATGTACCTTCCTAAAAATATTCTCCAGTACTCACTGTGACCCCCCCTCCCCCCCAAATCATAGGCTGTGACCGCGCCTGTACATGAATTCAAGCGACTTCTTTTACGCTTCTTTTATTATTATAAATTAATATGCCCGTTGCATAGCTGTTGGCTACAACAATATGCGGATCAGTCTACCTATTTACCAAAGATGTTAAAAGACGAAAAAAATTGGAGACCCGAATGTTACATCGAGTTGCCACTGTGCTATCCTTTTAAAACCATAACTTTTAACTCGTGAGAAATTCGTACATTTACTTAGCACAAGTTGGTAAAATTAAGAATATTATTGATTATATAATTATAGTACATACATACTTACAGTGATAGTCCCATAGTTCTAGCGAGTACAGGGGGATGTGGGTAAAACCTAATAATGCGCAAGTAATTGCGTTGGCAAAAAAGTCTGCTGATTTCTCTATGAAATATTAGATGAGTAACTTCCGCCGTTATTCAGTGTAAGTTGTATTGATAGTTAAAATTATGATAAAACATATTTTTGAGGTCGTGAATCATAAATTTTGACTTACATATAACCTGACACTGACCCTGCACAAAACATTAAAAAAAAATAATTAACATCCACCACCAAATGAACGCAACGCAACTTTTACGGCACAGAGTACGTTAAATGCTGCTCATTCAATCCATCAAATGTCTGTCACTGTCAAAAATTGTTGTTCTAATCGACTGGGGTATTGTGGATTCCTAAATTGTATTTTTCTTGAAAACCACTGATTAATTAAGATGTGCACACCGTCCCAGTTATTTTTTCATGGACTAAATTATCCCAATTGTGTTTTGTAACCAGTAATAAAATAAGACATCTAAAATGAAGTCTTTCAAGCTTATTGTCCACCAGTCTAGCTTCAGTCGTAAGTATTTTAATAATCAGACATAAATATTTCACAAAAGTATTGTTTTATTTCTATCCATTACAATATTCCTTCAAGTAATGTAATAATTGGTCAACTTTTATAAAAATTATGTTTACGAAAATTTTATTGTTAAAGATTTGCAGCCTTCCTTAACAAAAATTTTTATTTACTCTTTTGTTGTACTAATTTCCATTTTTATATTCTAGCTCTGGACTTAATAATTAACTTAAAAGACTACCCTGGTCTGAAGGAAAAAGATATTGTTGAGATATATCATCCGGAAAATGATTATCCACGCCTGCTACTACAAGTTACCAGAGTGGATGCACCAGGACGTGGAAGAGGTATGTGACCCACAGTAGCTGTCAAAAATATGCTCATTGACGTGGAGTTGCGGATACCAGCCCGTATTACTTACAATAGCTGTCCTAATCTGAAAACTATATTTTCTTCCATATTAAATTCATTTTTAGCATTCAACATCATTAATTTCTGTGGTAAGGTAAAATTATGGATCAGTAAAGAGTTCATAAAACATCTAAAGTTAATTTAGTGTTTATATAGACATACATAAACCTGCGGCAGTTAAGTAGAGGTATTTGTGGAAAACCAGCTTTCAACAAATACTAGAAAATATTTAATGCATTCCCCAACATGAACTTTCTAGGCATCGGCATAGGTTAGGGGGGTGGTAATATGGACAATGCCCACTGAAGAAAGTTCTTTGCCTACTGTAGAACATATATTATTCAGTGGTAGTATGTCGAGGTTGGCTGTACAGACGCCACCAGGTCAAGCTACCCGAAACTGTCAATTTTTCCCAATGAACCTTGAACCTAATGCTCTAGAAATAAAGTCGAAAATCTATCAAAGAAATCTGACAGATTGTAGTAGCTTGATGTGTTGGCGTCTGTACATTAGATCTGATAATTTCTTAACAGTAAAAGTGTTATAAGTATATATATGTGTTTTGGCAGCGTACTTTACATAAAATATTTTTAGGGGACGGGGGATTATTTATTACTATGACCATTTATGATTTCTCATGAAATTACTGGTTAATCCAGCTAGATGGCTGCCTTTCTAGACAAAATCCCTATCTCCGCCAATGTTTTTAGGCTTACAATTAGAAAGACCATTGTCATGCTCAGCAAAGGAAGAAAGATAAAAGGTATGCGTGGTTTTACATTAAAAAAAAAACACGTCGACTTAAAGCTCCTTCGTTTTTTTCATCCGTTAAAAAAGAGCTTTTATACACTACAGGTTCATAAGCTACGAACTTCTATTAGTTCCTTTGTTCCTTTATTCATAATCTATTAATAATAATATAATAGATAAAGAGGTCAAACATCAATTTACTGCATTATAGTAACATTGACATTACAATTAATCACTATTGGCTCGTATTCTTGAATATTACCCGATTGTAAAGCTTATTCTCATACACATCTTATTTATTACTACTTTTGTTCTGGGAGCATGTTCCCATGGGATCATTTCCAATATCCACGCAGGCGAAGCTGCGGGCAGCAGCTAGTTTCAAATAGACAAATAACAGGCATTTTTAACCAACTTCAAAAAAAGGAGGAGGTAATTAATTCCAATGTATTTTTTTTTGAATTATCAAGGGTTCAGTCAGACAGACAGATGACATTTGTTGCCCATTCTATCACACATACGTGGAGTGGCAACTAAATAACCAGACTGATGCTATAAAACTTTTTATTGATGACCAATCACATTTGAGTATTTATCATCTGCAATATACTCCCCTTTCCAATCCCAACAGTACTCCATACGAATTTTCCATTGTTCATAACAACCCTGGAAATCTTTCAGGAGCTTGTCAAGCACCGCCGTCGCTTTTGCTTTCACCTCTTCAATACTGTCAAATCTCGTTCCCTCAAGCCCCGATTTGACCTTAGGTAGTAAAAAAGTCACAGGGGAGCTAGGTCGGGCGAGTACGGTGGGTGTTCCACCATGGTGATGTCGTATTTTGCGAAGAACGCCTTTACAGACAAGGAGTCTTGGTAACTTTTTTGCGAAATCTTTGCGCAACAGTACCCCATGAAAGATGAGTCTCCTTTCGTCAGCAGTTCTAATAAGGTTGATCAACTGTTAAGTGATTAAAATTCTTGTTTTTCCATAGATACCATCAGTGTAGAACAGAGCATAGCCACAACTTTCCAATTGCGAACATTTGCAGATGTTTACGTGAACATTGTCAATGTGGCAGATGTGGCTTTGGACTCTGTGGAGCTCACATTCAAAGATCAGTATATGGGGAGGTCAGAAATGTGGAGGTTGAAGAACAGCTTGGTATCTCATTTATTTCATTTTATAGACAGTAAAAAGTTGGCTTCCACTGCAGCCTGCATGCTATTAATTTGTGGGAGGTCTTGCTCAGCAGTGTGAGAGTGTAGGAAAACTTAAATGAAACTATTGTTTGATCCCATGAAACTAGCAAACTCACGAGTACAATGAAGCTTGGAAAACTTAGATAAAATAACAAAACTTAGCATGTCAACTGTGTGCAGATTCTCCATTTGATTTTACTGTGAATATGAAATTATATGACTGCATAAACAAACAACCTAACTAAAACAATAAAATGTTATTTTAGGTAAGCACCTGCGTGTACTTAAACAAAAAGATTGAATACTGTGGTGGTGCCATAAGATGTCAGGTCTACGAGATGTGGTCACAGGGCGACAGAGTGGCTTGCGGCGTCATCACAGAGGATACCAAGATCGTGTTCAGATCCTCTACATCCATGGTCTACCTGTTCATACAGATGTCTTCTGAAATGTGGGACTTTGATATACATGGTGACTTGTATTTCGAAAAGGCAGTTAACGGATTTCTTGCGGATCTTTTTGCGAAATGGAAGGTAAGGAAAAATACAGAACAAACGGCGACTGGATAAAACTTCTTGTAAATACTTTCCATATAAGACTACTATGATGACAATTTTAATAATGAGTACTCGTTTTTATAGAAAAACGGCAGCAATCATGAGGTGACCATAGTGTTATTCTCAAGAACATTTTACAAAGCTAAATCTTTGGAAGAGTTCCCTCAACACATGAAGGAATGTTTGCAAAAAGATTACAGGGGCAGATTTTATGAAGATTTTTACAGGTATAGGTATTATCTCTAAATTGAAAATTACTATGGTCATAGAAAAATAAATAATTAAAATAACACTTCACACTCGGTTCGCTTCGCATATAAATATTCAACAGTTTAAAGGAAAACTGGGCCTATCCTTCGCCTTGACGAAAGCAATTGAGCGATTGAGCGAAACACGTTGAGAGCAGAAGTTTTTTTCTGAAACCGATACTTAATAATTTTTCCGTAGCCTTATCAACATCGTCGACGCCTGAGAATTCAGATTTTCATCATATTTAAATTTCTGCACAGAGTGGCGGTTCAAAATGAGAGATATGAAGACTGGTCAAATGTTCTCCTACAATTAAGGCGATTATTCACTGATTATCAAAAAATCGTATTGCAATATCATGAAAGACCGAACTTGGAAATTCCAACAGCAATCAACTCCACAGCAGCCCAAGGAAACTTTCTTGAGGTTTTAAATATGAGTTTAAATGGTAAATCTTAATTTATTGTTATTTAAGTTACTGCTTATATCGGCCACTTTCATCTAAGACAGATATACCTAGTCTTGCCATAAATATTAAAGGACAGATTCCAAATTCAAATGTAATATCTTTCTTATTTTTAACTGTAACAGTATTTATGGCCAGACTAAGTATTTTATTCTAAGACATTAGTCTGCAAAGACAACAAAACTACTAAAGAATAGCATGTAAGATTTGGGCTTGTAGTATTAGTAAGTATATTGGAGTATTATGACTTATTTTCCATACATTTTCTATATTCCAGTATTTGAAAAACACTATCTGGACAGATGTTTCGATCGTACCGGCCAGCTCAGTGTGGTCATCACGCCAGGCGTCGGTGTGTTTGAAGTCGACAGAGAACTAACCAACGTCACAAAACAACGCATCATAGACAACGGTGTTGGTAGCGACTTGGTCTGCGTAGGGGAGCAACCCTTACATGCAGTACCTTTGCTCAAATTCCACAACAAAGACAACAATCTTAACTCTATAGACGATTACTCTATGCCACATTGGATAAACTTATCGTTCTATTCCACAAACAAAAAGGTTGCATATTCAAACTTCATTCCTAGAATTAAATTGCCGCCGAGGAAAAGTCAAGAGCCGTTACGGAAAATGTACGAAGATGAGCGTAAAGGGAAGCTGTTGAAGGAGGATGAATATATGCACAATTCTATATTTGACTACGACGCGTATGACGCTCAGGTTTTCCAGTTGCCTCTGGCGCATAGCACGTGGTGAGACTTCCATTTACTATACGTCGATCTGGGTACGGGAAATTACTCAGTTAACCGACCAGTTTACTCTTATTATTGTCTTATGTTCTGTTGAAATGCCTATCCTTGTCCCAACTATGTTGAGGTCGGCTTCCGGTCTAACCGGATGCAGCTGAGAACGAGTATTTTACATAGAGCAACTACTTATCTGGCCGCCAGAATCTAATTTTTTTTGAAAATTAAAAAACAAACTTTTGCAAACTGGGTGCTTACCTACTCTTGATTTCAATTCCGATCGATTGACATTGGAATTGTGACGTTTCGTATTCTTGAGTTCGACGCTAGCGTCAAAATGTGTTAAAATTCGGTATCCATTTTGGAGAACTAAGTGGAATCGGAATCGGGATCGGGCGCTGTTGTTGTTCCAATGTTGACACTATTGTTTTCAAGAGTACCGAATCACGTGTGTGCAAAATTAACACTGGAATCGTATTGGCTTTAGATTGGAATTAAAATTAGGTTGAAGAGTAAACCCCTGTTCCATCTGACATATTGAAGTATAAAGGCTTTATCTTAAAATATGCCACGATTTCGCTTATTTATTTAAAGTTTCTATATATTATTTACATTTCTATACAGAAATAACCATTATTTGTGTCTTGTTTAGCGTACAAAGGGTGACACGCACGAAGAAGACGTCAGTGGCTGGATTAGAAGGCATTAGTCGAAGAAGTCCACCCACAACCAGTCTACATCATAGGAAGATGTCGGATCCAGATATACATCACACTGTTGCAGACATATTAGCCAGTGGTAGTAAGTTATAAAATAAAAACAAACTACAAACAATTTTTTTATTTATTTATCAATATTCTTTTGTTTTTAAAAGGCTTTGGAAGATGTCAATCCCGCGTCTAAGGGCCAATTTTTCAATTGCCAGATTACATATTGACAGCTTTTGTTTAGAAAATATGTCAAATTGCCATATTTATCTTCTCTTCAGATAAAGTTATCGGAAGGTTGGAAAATCATACCTAAAACGGATAGTAGAAAGTTCAAAATGTAGTCCAAGTATCTACCTATTTCATTTATTTTTTATTTTTATTGAAACCTTAATATAATAGTATGAAATATGTAATGCACATTATTTCTTCGTTCAAGAATGTCTTGGTAATAATTGAATTTACCCATAGAACCAAAAAAAGACATTTTATTTGCTCTTCAAATAACTTACTTAAAACCTATTTTATAAAATTCACAGATAAACAAGGAGCCTACGACACAAACAGTGATGCGACGGACTCGCCCCTCTCAAGCAACAGACTTTCACCCCGCAGCTCAATCTCGTCCCACAAGCCGGTCATCAGAACGGGACGAGCTCTCATCAACCCATTCGACCCGTCGCATGTTACCGTTAAATTGACCAGTAACAGACGACGTTGGACGCATATATTTCCTAAAGGTAATATAACATTTGGGAATTCTCTAGTTTGTCCACTTTCCCAATCTAACATTGTCCGTTTTGTACAGTAATATAATAAAGCTATAATTACTATTACACAGTCACGTCTCAATAACTCAACACCAGAGCGAGTTCGGCCTACTGTGATAGGCTTGAGTCACACGTTTTTATCACACTGGGAGAAAAAACCGTGATAAAATACGTGACTCAAGCCTATCATAGAGGCTGTGCTCGCAGCGTAACATAATATTACTAGTTTTTTCCTGAATAAATAAAAACTAATGTTCTTAATCATTAATAACAAACTAGTCTTATAGCAATTTAACGTTAACATATTATTTTAAGTGATAGATTATGTTATAACTAAGAATAGTGTCAATTTTCACTATCACACAAAAACTAAAATTGTAGGTTTACTCTTTTATAACGAATAAAAAAGTGACTTGTTACACATACCCATAATATTCTGCTTAAATATATTGTTTTGTATGGTTAGGTCCAACCGGTGTACTGATACAACAGCATCACTACCAAGCGCGACCTGCAGGGGAGCCCGCCTCGAGGACTGAAGACCACCGCTGTGAAAACAACATACCTAAGGAAAATGGATCGTCGTCTATCATTAATAATAATCATTCTATTTATCAGGTTGATGGTGAGTAAATAGCTTATTGTAGTAAGTAAGTATGGTCACAAAAGAGATAATGAATCGCAAGTCGTCGGGTATAGTAGGAAACCGACGGATGTTTTGGAATAGATAGAACACAAATAGTTAAGTTTCAAATTAAATTTGATTCCAACATGTCCATCGGTTTCTTGCTAAAATTCAACTTAAACGACGGCCCTAGTTACTTATCTCCTTTGAACTACATAGAGTGCTACAAGGATATTTTGGGGTGGACGTTGTTTGTAAGCATTTGTGAAGTTATGTAACAGAAATTGTATTGACAAAACAACATGGAGACGTTAGTTCCGATTTCGGCCACATGCCACAATAAACTTATACCGTTGTTATGAATCAGATATTACCTAGCAACTGCGAAAGTTGATATTTTCATATAGTTGATTTGACTTAATTTTGGGGTCCTTTATCCAGCAGTAAGACAGTAAACCCATTAACACATATGGCTGTAACACAAACAAAAGATGTTAGTAGGATATAACCTACTTACAGACTTGTACTCGTAACAACTTCTGATAGGCAAATGTCACATTGGCATGCAAGATAAAGCTGAAATAAGAAGTATATTTAATTGAAAATGCTTTCCTTCCATTCATTTTCTATTTGAATTTACCAGTCATAATGGCTGGTTTTAAATGACAAAAGAGACAATCGACAGTGGTGCCCTCTACGTTTACACTCAATTTTGTTTTACAGGAAACGTTATAGGTCGCAAGCGTATGATAAGCGCTTCGGGTACCTTAGCGGTGTTGGGTGTAGCATCTAGCACGCCTTCCACTACCAACAACGCTTCGCTAGCGTTGCTATGGGGCGCTACGGGCGAGCAGGAGTGGACGCCCGCCCTCACCACAGGTTTGTACCTACTGTTTGTAAAAGGTGTGTGTGTATATGAGTATGGCATTGGTTCGTTCATGTATAGAAGGCGAGTAATTTATCAAATATCTGAAAAAGTTACATAATGTTGGTAAAATATTGAGTGTATGAGTATAACCTTTAAAAAGCTATTTGGTAAATTACTTGCCTAATTGAGGACATTTATTGGTTAACATTTTAGCACAGAGTCCTCTATACTAAGATCATTGTTAACTGGTAATTTTAGTATCAAGATCAAATTGTCGAAAATTAAATCAGTCAAATAATGTTGATTTTTAATCTACATGGTACCTTGAGTCGCCATTTATTTAGTGTAAATAACAATATTTCCAAAATATACTATCTTTTGGGTATCTTTTACTGTACGGTTATTTTGAATATCACTGTAATTTCAAAAATGTAGTTTTTCTTGTAAGGTCAGACTCACAGTCTTTTAATAACGTTCAAATTCCTCTTCTAGATTTTCTTGCATGTGCCATTATTTAATGGTTAATGTAGCTACCACTTAAGCCCATTTCAAATAACGATCAAGGACCATTCATTTATTTTAAACTAACAACGCACCTTTTTCGCACGGAAGAAGCTATTGGTCATTGAATCGATTAAAATAAGGAACAATTCATTAAAAAAAAACCATTGTGGGACCACTTATTGCATGCAAGCGAAAGTCGAATAGAATATAAGGTCGCCTTTTGGAAAAAATATAAATTACCGACTATCTAGAAGATGAATTTGAAATATCTTCATCAAATGTCCATCACAATCTTGTAAATGGGAATCTAGAACGGAGTCCAATAATTCCATAATTGGAACTCTGCATCGATTCGGAAATAGTGAAAATTTTTTATTTGTTTTGTTGTTCTAAATGTTCACTTAACTTTTGATGTTTCATGATACCATCGCGTTGAAAAATTATCTTCAAACCTCATTGGATCGAAGCGAACCGAGCTATAGGTTTGATATTCCATTTATTGGATTTGCATTGAGTAGTTTCTGCATTGTTATATGTGTTAACCTATTGACCGCTTGGTTTTATGTCCATTGCCACATTCAGCACAAAAATTGACAAATAATCAACTACATGCAATGACATATAAAACAAAACCTAACATAGGTTCTCAGTCGTATAAATACGTCTGAGGCGGCTCGGGTACGAAAACATTAGTCGTATTAATCCGACTGGGGCGGTCAATAGGTTACTTAGTATTTAGTATCATATTATTTGCGCTACCGGAGATACATATTGTAAAAATGTGCGCTTTTAAACAAAATATAAGCATATTTATTTATTTATGTAGGTTTTCTACAATATTATTTATGTACTCGATAATTCTACACGATGTTAATATATATGAAATCAAAAAGCCTTGTAACGCTATAGTTTAAAGCACAACTAGGAATTATTACGTAGGTATGCATGTATAGATGAAAATTAGCAATTTGTGACAGTCAATTGATTAAAAGTCAGAGAATTTCATCTATCTTTCTGTGTTCTTCTTTAGCCGGTATATTTTCACCTGACATTATGTTATAGCCAGAGATCAGATATTCGCATTCATATTCACCTAAAGTTGAGATATTAGCTAATATTATGGACTGCGCATTAACGTCAGATTTCAGTGACCAAATCGGAAAAAACCATGGCGATCTAAAGGTAGTTATCAAAGTTGTTGTAGCAGAGATAATATTTACGCCCAATCCCAGGATATGGTATTTAATTTAATAAAAACATTTTTTTTTCTTTTAACTAACATACTCCACCCCTCTTCTTACACCCTGCTTAAAATTAATATGCATCTGAAATTCTGAATAGTTATACAGTCCAAGAACCCCGGGGCTTTTAAAATAAATAAAGAAGTTGCTACAGTTGCAGTTGTTGTATACAGTAATACACCCGACTAATTATGCATTCCCTGTGTTGCTGGCATCCTGCGATTTGTTTTAAAAAAAAACTAAGAGCTTCCATACTTTCATAGCTAAAAGTTAACTTTAGGTAAATATGTATCCGAATATCCGATCTATGATAATGACGTACACACTAGACTTGTGTAAGTAATGCGAGTGATGCATTGCGCGTCATATATCTCGGCCGCGTACTGTAGCATTAGGCTCAACTCACACCAAAAGAGCGTCGAAGAGCAGCGTAGCGGAGCGCAGTTTCAGTGTCATATGAATTTCAACTTTATTTTCATTACTATAATACTTATTATCGCATGAGAAACTCAAACGAGTCGCGCGGATGGCCACGGCTCCGCGGGAATTCCGGCGACTTCTCGAGAAGTCGCTGGAATGCTCGAGAAGTCGCGGGACTTCGCGCGCCTTCTCGTATTCGTTGCACTGCATGAATGCGAATGCACGCGCGCAACAGACGCGCGAGGGGAGCGGGCGCGAGGGGCGGGATATTGCCAGCGGCCGCTCGTGACTGCTCGAGCATTCTCGGGACTTCCCGCGACTTCTCGCGCAGTCGCACGGCTCCGTTTATGGAATTCGCCGGAATTCCCGCGGCGCCGCGGGCATCCGCGCGACTCGTTTGAGTTTCTCATGCGATAATAAGTATTATAGTAATGAAAATAAAGTTGAAATTCATATGACACTGAAACTGCGCTCCGCTACGCTGCTCTTCGACGCTCTTTTGGTGTGAGTTGAGCCTTACACATGACTCGACTCAATCAACCATGGCACATGACACTAAAACATGACGCGCGGGCTGCGGCGCGCTGTTCGGTGTTCGTAATATCTCTGTAATCTTTGCTGTGTGTGCAAGCGAGAAGGAACATGCTCCAGTCGGTTGGCTGCGAGATAAGTGAACTATTATCTAGAACCGTATTGTTATTGAAATAAGGTTTACGTTTTATTGAAACCGCGGACTGCCTACGTGATGTTTCAAATCATGACTCGAACTGTATGACACTATGACAGTTCGAGTCATGGTCAATAATCACTATTGCAATTCATGTCTATCGTTTTAATTCAATAATTCCTTATATTGGGGGCTAAATATGAAAGAAAATCGAATATATGAATATGAAACAAAATCAAATGTACGTTCCGGCGAAGCGAGGGCGCATTGCGTTTGCCCATGTCACATCACATCACAATATAGGTAATGCGATATCTCATGTAATGATGTATATCTTTTACAACGCGGCATTTCATTACAAAAACCATCGCGCGTGGTGCGTCATCTCGCGTCATGTTTGGAGTCATGGTGTAATGAAACATTACTCGGGACGAAATGTCATGCCATATGACATTACTTTAAAAGGCACTGTTTTGCGCATGTCTAGTACACACACGACTTGATTGATCGCAACGAGAATGTTGTATTCATAAAAAAGGACCGCGAAGTTTGCGTGCTTCGGCGACAGTCGCTGTCGGTTAGGACACGGCCTGTAGATATTCTGTAAATATCTCACCGTGATAACTTGTGTGAAGTGAGTTTAAAGTGACAGCTCACTTTTAGGTCACTTGAGTGAGATGTTTACAGAATAGATCAGCTGATTAGGTTATAGTCTAATTATTTCACATTAGCACTCGTCAAACATTATAATGTTAAAAGTAATAATCACGTAATAATAACATTTGATCTGCATGCATTATGCTTATCAGAAATTAACGCTTAAAATAATAGTAGTATATTTGGTATCAACACACTGTCATTTCATGTTAATTGAATAATATTTTTACTAAACATTTCAGCTTCTCGATTTTTGTAAATAACTTATTAAAATGGTTAGAAATAAGTTTGCGGAAAAATAACAATAAGCATGTTTGGTATGCTTGCAGGTAAAGTGAATGAGTAATTTGTAAAAACCGTATTTAGTTATAAAAATTGTTAAAGTTCGGATGACAACTACAGCAAGATTTATTTAAGATAATTATTACTATGTAGTTCTCAAGAAACAGTTTACTAAGTGAATGCAGAATTATTGCCTCTAGCTTGCTTGCGAAGACTTAAAGACCAGCCACACCAAAATTATAAAAAAACTGGTAGAAAAAAAACCAAGGCCACGAAAATTTTAAGAATGGGTCGACTGTATAGGAGCTTAACCTACCGGGTCACTATTTTGAAGCTCATTATTGTTAAGTCATCAGTGCCCGCGGTGTTTCTGCCTCGAATGAGCTTCAGCTTTTGTGCGTCAAAAACCATGTACAGTGACTATTTTGCATTAAGCCGGCTAAAAAATAAAGTAGCTTTATAAACACTTGAAATATAACACTCAAATACCCTTTCCAGGTGTGGACTGGAAATCATTGACAATTCCGGCGTGTTTGCCGATCACAACGGATTATTTCCCGGACAAACGTTCATTACAGAACGATTATCTTGTGTCCGACTACAATCTACTGCCGGATGACGTCAACGCTGACTTTGCACAGAATAGAGCCATTTATAAAGAGCCCCTGACTACGATGGAAGTCTTTAAAGAGTTGGTTTCCCAGAGATTGGCTCAGGTTAGTGTGAAAATTAATTTTAAGTGTAAAATTTCAAAATTATCCAGCATACTCTCTTAATACGCAGATTGCTTTTTGAAACCACTTGCCCCGTGCACTTGTCTTGTGTGTGGCTTCATTAATTGGTTACACCCTTTTTATAACCTTTCCTGGCTTCGATACCCCGATTCTAGCGTATGTCGACCAGGAATCGGACCCAGAAAAAGGTGTTAACGATTATTTTTAAATAACAAATTTCAATAGCAGCCTGAGGCGCCATTTTGTGCCCAGTTAATGAGCACATGCGCGATCCACGGGTATATGCACCTCCCTTTCATAGAAGTTTATTTTCTTGTTTAACTTCTTCATTTCCAGGGTTTCCAGCTTATAGTAGGCGTGAATGAGAACGAAGTGATAGAGTCTCACTGCCCATCCACGGCCGCCCCGCCCCCTTCCAAAGTGGCCCCGCAGTGCGGCAAGCAAGTCAACGCGGCGCCCACTAAACGATACCTGCTATCTATTGGAAGGATCTTTCATAAGCTAACGCTTGTTGGATCTACCATCACTGTTACTAGATATAGACCTAGGTAAATTGATTGCATTTTATTCTTATTTCTTTATAAAACACAATAGAAGCATAGCAGGTTTGCAGCGGGAAAAAATGAATTCTTTATCTTGATCTACGTATATTAAAAAAAAACGTATGGGTTAGGGGGAACCCCGTCAGTGACGAAGTTCCTTACGCTTTTTCATCAGTCTCGAATTTAATTCGAGATTGTCGAACAATACGAACACTACTCCCGTGTTGAATCATTTGTCAATTTTCACAGCCGCCATGTTGGAGTTCATTTTTACTGCATTATCGGCTTGAGCACTCTCACAAACCAAGAAAACGATACCCATGATGAAAATTTTTGCAGCGGGCATTTGGTATTTTAATTTTGACCTCACTATAGGTTTCGGCTTCAAGTTTACTCCCACCATAAGCTGCGTTAAAGAACCTCGTTCCAAAAACACCCTTCATTATCAAACTTTATTATATTTTCATTCGTTTATACGATGTTAGGGCACATTACGCTTGAGAAATTGTTGGACCTTAACCTTTTGAACGCCAATCACTTGTATACAAGTTCGAGATTTTCGTGCCCTCAGCGCCACTACTTGATTAGAAGTAATAATAGTATAAAATAAATGAATAAAACAAATAAACTTTTACAAGACCTTTTATTTTGTTTTTATGGAAAATTGCCCTGTTATAAGCCATATTTTTAACTTTTTCACACATAATAAGTTCTTGTTTGTTTTATATTCAATAGAAACAAAAACGCCAGAAAATATTTTAATGCCCCAACGCCAAGTACTTGATATAAAGTAAGCCAGTGATGGGACACAACGAAGACCTCGCTATATTTAGCTTCGTAAATTGGTGAATAAACATTAATTTCAACTTATAATATTATTTCTCTATAGGACATTAATCCCATCCCTACGTTTTACTATAGATACGTTATACATTTGTAGTGTGGCGCTGGAGGACACATCGCGTATTATATAGATGGGCGTCGAAAAGGTTAATTAAGTCTCTATACATGGTATTTATTCATTTATGAAAGTCACATGATATTTTAACTCCTTTCAGACATCCATACCCGCCGTTCAACATCCACTACCGCTACCGTTTCCACGCGCCGAACCACGATACATACGAAGTATCCTGGGTGTCTTTCACTACAGAAAAACTAGAAACTTATAACTGGAACTATATGGACCACTACATATGTACACGAGGGGACACAGATTTCGCTCTGGCCGAGGTGATTGTTACGGTAATAGGCCAAACGGCAGTACTTATTGATAGCTTTATTGCTTAATAACATTGCTGCCGGGCCTTTTTTTATTTGCTGTTTGATTTGCGTATGGTGGATATCCCGATGTTGAAATTGTTTAAATTAAAATTTGAGTATAAGTATTTGGCGAAATTTCTCACTTGAGTTTCGATGTAAAGAGTTTTGCCATTCATTTTTATGTGCACTCTGTAAAATTGGATGTACAAACGCCAGCACATCAAACTACTACAATGTGTCAAATTTCTTTAATAGATTTTTAACTTTATCGCTAAAGTATTACGTTCAAGGTTGGTATAATTTGTCAGTTTCGGGTAGCTTGATGTGCTGGCGTTGAAAAACCCAACCAACCATCTAAATATTTAGACTTCGCTGTACCAAACTACCCAAAGAATCTTCAGTCCTTTTAATTAAAACTATTAAAATGTATAAATCGGGTTATTACCATACGTAAAAACTTTCTACCGTACTAACAAAAACAAATATTTTTAGGCTCTCAAATACTGGAGATTCCGTACTCTTCTTCTGCCGCTATACAACCCAGCAACCAAACAGATAATGGACGATAATGTGATCCACTGCGATATCTACCCGACGCCGACACGGCACGACCTCGACCAACTAACAGATGGGTTCCTAAAAATGACTGAACAATACTTCAATAAGGTCAAACGACCTAACAAGCAGAGGGTAAGTATGACAATAGGTATCAAAGACGTGAAATTAATTGATCGGCGCTAAATTTTATTCGAAATTATGTTAAGAGCTTCACCCTCATTGCGTAACGCAACGTAAGCAATTGCTTTTATAAAGACAGTTCCCACAGCATCCATTGCGTAGAAGTAGTTATCGCGAACACAGATTCTAAGGCAGGCGGCATAATGGATGTCAGAATTAAAATGATTGCCATTGAGGCCAGGAGTTACAAAGACGCTTGTTACGCAAGTAGGCTGTCGGTCAAAGGCTTAAACGTTTTGTGGCAGTAGTTTTAAAATTTTGATGTTATTTATTAAATAAGTCCACCTACCTTGTAGTGAACTATTTTAACTTGATGCATAGTTTGCGTAGGGCGTACTGCATTTGGCGTAACTTATTTTGTTAGAATGGAGTGCGATTTAAACAATTTTTTCAAATTTCGGCTACTTTTAATTTTATTTAGTTATTCCCAAAAATATCTCTAGTATTTTTTTTTGCCGTTTCCGCACATTTAAGCTTCTTACACACTTACTAGATGTGCTCTAAAAGTAGACATTTAGCGCTGATCAATTAATAATATTCATATCCAATCTCAATAGTGAACACAAACACAATGATCAGAATTTGTTTTATTTTAATCGATTTTGTCATTTAATTTTATATAAATATGAATATTTTTTGTGTATGTGTAATTATGTATGTAAATGATTCAACTATCACTTATAGACATTGTCTAGCAATTTTAAAAATCATGATTTGGCCATTCTAGGTGAAACTGTAAATATTTCTCCAAAATAATGTTTATAAGTGAAGCATATGAGCATGATTGTAGTTACTTGCACATTGTATGACACGTAGATACCTACTACTTGCACTGCATGTATCGTATAAGTGCACTCTATCCTAAATAATATGTAGACTTGCAAGAATATTGCTTGACAATATCAAAATTAATGCTCTCATAACTATTTACACCACTGAAATTATGTGTACGAAATGTTTACTCAAACATGAAATTATTAATTCCACCGTCGTGATTGTGTAAACGCAAATTAATTTTCAACTAAAGTCTTTAAAACTGTCCCCACTGTCTTTAATGTATCTTTTACTGTAGGATGAAGCATCGTTCATGTTAAATGTATGAATGTGATGTTGGCAATTGGGCATGTTTATAATTTAATCTATCAGATTTTATTTATTTTTATGTGCACACTAAGTGTTATTTGTAATTTCTTGTTTGAGTCTGAGCGCATGATGTAAGTTAACTTGATATTTTAATCCTAGAGACCGCAGACCGGGCGTGACATGAACTGCCTAAGCATTGTGTAGACTTTAAGCTTTGACGTACTTACTACTTTTCAGTACATATCGAACTAAGCATCGCTATCAACATTACCTAAATAACAAACCAAATAAGGCGCCATCGATTTGGAGTAACCGCACAGGTAGTAGCGTCGCTTAGCATCGATTTCCTTCGTCGTCATCAGGCGACATCGTCTCCGCTCTGCGGTCAAGTTTCTGTGCTACTGTAAAATTGTTGTGCGAAAATCGCACCAGTAAAATGCCTCGCGATCGCGGGCCCTCAATACGGTTATTGGGTGTGTCCGGTCGGAGTCAGGCGACAGTAGACGTTTGGGCCTGTACTGCGGAAGGGCCGGTACTGTGACTGGGCCTGTCTGTGGCGGGGCCTGTACTGTGACTAGCCTGTCTGTGGCGGGGCCGGTACTGTGACTAGCCTGTCTGTGGCGGGGCCGGTACTGTGACTGGCCTGTCTGTGGCGGGGCCGGTACTGTGACTGGGCCTGTCTGTGGCGGGGCCGGAACTGTGACTGGCCTGTCTGTGGCGGGGCCGGTACTGTGACTGGGCCTGTCTGTGGCGGGGCCGGTACTGTGACTGGCCTGTCTAGCGGGGCCGGTACTGTGACTGGGCCTGTCTGTGGCGGGGCCGGTACTGTGACTGGCCTGTCTGTGGCGGGGCCTGTACTGTGGCTGCTGCAGATGGCGCTGGCGGGCGGTGGCGCGGGCGACGCGGCGCTGACGCGACGCCGACACTCCACGTCCATCCTCACGCGGAGCGCGCAGGTACCGCACACTCGCACTCACGTACACATGACCCACGGCCCCCTGCCACCGACTGACGCTCCACGCGACCTCCACCACGATAACACACACACCGTGTCACTTAGGCAGGCAGGCTCTACCGACACAAGTGTCTTAGGATAAGTGTGAACGTCGATTGGATTGTAGTGTCATGTCATGTGTAACGTTAGAGTCCCGTTTACGTTAGTTATTACTTAGTGTGCAGCCCACATCCGTCGCCACTCCTTCCGCCCCCAACTACTCCTTGTTGACACTTTTCAGTTTGTGCCGCGATCAAATGGGGCAGACCTCCATTTTTTATAAAAAAAAAAACAGTGTGCAGAATAAAATTTAACAAGATCCAAAATTTTAATTATAGAATGCTTATTAAGAAAATAATTGGTCTGGTCTTTTGATCGCATGACTTTGTAATCAAAATTTTATAATTTCGTTGTTATTTTCTGTGGCATATTTGCGTATTCATTTCATTGGCTCCATGAAAATCGGGTTTGTAATTTGATTGTTAATTTGAATTAACCTTACATTGGAGTGGCGTTTGACCTTCTAATTTTCACACCTTAACCTAGTAGACTAACGTTAACACGTTGATTATAGCGACACAGTAGGTACTAATTACACAATTAATCGTAATTTTATAGATAACAGTGCAGTGGAGGTCTTCGCCAGGTGGCTGTCACTTCTTTGTTGATTGTAGATATTTGTTTTGCATCAATCACCCACAATGCAACCTAAATGAATATCCAAAAAATCCATGACTGAAAGTAATATTTGATGATATATTCAAAAATTTCTTTTTGTTCATCAACCATCACAAAAGTTCTGATTATACAGTACTCTCAAACAAGAACCACCATATTGTATATGCATACTGCGTATATATATGCACTGCTTATTATAAAATTATGCAATTATTATGCACGGAATGCACCAATACTGAGACATTTTGTTTGCTGGCTTTTTAAATTATATTATTTTTATAATTTTTGTAGTATTCTACGCCATGATACTTTGAAATAGCATAATACTGACATTTATGAACTCTACTCTGGAGTATTTTAAATATCGTGATTGACATCGGCTTTACGTGCCATTTCTTAAAAAAATAGAATAGAATATCGTGATTGACAATCAGTCGAATATATGCCCCAGTGCTATGCAGATAAAGTTAATCTTTGTGTGTAACTTCATCTATGTACTACAAAGGGCCATGTGAGCTCCAATTAAATGTATGAAATTCGCAAGGTTCCCGTGCCTATTCCATACAAAAATGTCAACTAAATAAAGTACTAGAGGGCGGGCAGTACTCAGTTTTATACTATTTCGAATGTCATGATAGGATGTAGGTAATCTGCTGCCATGTTAAAGTGCGTGTTGTGTGTGGTGTATCAGGGCGGTGTGTCCAACTCGCCGTTCAGGGAGCGTGTGGGCAGTACTCGCCTGCCTGACCGACCGAGGCTACGGATCGAAGCCATGTCAGTACCTACGTGACGTATACATATCATAGCCTGATCTGACCGATTTTAAAGACAGAAGCTAAAGTTCTTTTTTTATTCGCGTTTGTGTTAACCTCTTTAAGCAAACTGTCTTTAAAAATGTTCTGTGATTTTAAAAGTATTTATACGCGTCTATAAAGTTGCCCTTATGCCTGGCGTGTTTTCTACAACTTGGATCACCGTGGTAGTCAAGCATTACCTACACATTACTCGAGTTACGTCTATCTCAAAAATAGATTGAAAACAAACAGTTTTATTTCAAAAGATAGTTTGCGGTAGTCCAAACTCCGAGTCTAGAAAAGTGGCTTAAGGAACTAATTTATTACTAAAAAATAATACAGATTATTACGTCTATGATACAAAGATAACTCGAAACTAAATCAAACTGTTTCGAAAGAAACGTTGTTGTTTTGAAAGAAATTGAAACTGTTTTCTAATAAATAGTGACGTAAACCCCAAAGTTGTTCTTGTTTTCGGACCGCACCGCGTCGCTAACCATGTTTTGTAGAAAGGCGGTATGAGCCCAGTTACCATAAATACGACTAGAAGGACGCGTATAAAACATCGCAATGCATATACGAGGATCGCTTCATGTCCGCCGCATGGTGTGCTCGCGCTTGACCAATTTTCTTCACATTACTTACATTATTGCACTCATTCGTTTTCCTAACACACATTCATTCATCTCTCCCTTTGTAAACCAACTATGCTTCATACCTTTGTGCTCTTATAAACCTTTAACTAACTCACTTGCTTATTTTTATTTATATTTATTTATTTATTTATGTAAGTTGCACCTATATTTTTATTTAGATAAGTAACTTTTTTTTTCCTTTCTTTTTTTATACTAAATTGACAAATTGTTTTTTGCAGATATCCCTTATAATACCAATTCTAATTCATGACACGGTTTATTTTACTATCGCTAAGCTATCATCGAATGCTTGCCCCGTGCCTACCCTATCAGTTGCTTATTCTTATCCTTATTGAATGTTTCATTGCAGCAACTATCACCTACTAAGTCACTAAACACTAGTCAAAGTAACAAGTAAGTATACAGTTTGCTTCATCATACTGTTTTTATTATGGTGTTATAGAGTCAAGCGTCGAAGATGCGTTAAAAAAACATGAATATTTTGTCTACGTTCTCAAAAGTTCTTCATATACCCGGATAAAAGTGGCCTATATCTTAAACCAAGACATGGTCTCTTTGTGTGTCTTCTAGGCACAATTAAACTGCTTGCTAATTTAATTGCATAGGTAATTTTTATAAATTTTATTTTACATTCTGTAATTAACTCACACACTAAATTAACACTTGTTAAAATTTTAGGACAATCGTCTACTTTCAATATTTCGTATAATTTACCTGTCATTGCTTGATATTTAATTACTTTTACCTATTGTAGTAGAGTAATTTTATTCTAGATACTATCTACGTGAAGACGATGCATCTAGAATAAAATATACAAAATATTGTAAAACAATTAAAGAGAGAGTAAAGTTGAGTATGTTTTCCATTTTTCTCCATCTGAAACTACTAAGGAAGGGGCAACTCAGGCAACTAGAACCAATTTAATTTTTTTGTCAATGCCTTTTATGTGCCTATTTGAAATAATTTATTTGACTTAGATTTTTTCAAACTGCATCCAAATCAGTTCAGTCGTCAGTACATGATTGAGTAACAAACTCACAGAAACAGATACATTTATTAAATAAATATTACGTGCTTGCAAGACGCAGGAATTCCTAAGTCTGTACTACTTTCGTGGATGGAAATACATCCCATCCCATCCCGAGCGCTTACGATTGACTCTAGAACGCTCTAAAAATCATATTTTCTATAACTCAACTTCTGCTTGGCAGCTTTTTGCGTTTAGAGTTATCTGCTTCATTATCATAGTAAGATTTGTATTCAGATTGTGTTGAGATGTTCTAATATAATAATGACTTCAGGGCCGCAGCGAAAACTGTTCTAGAGAGAACGCAATCTCAGACTGGTGAATGCGACGACACGTATGATGACGGGTAAATATTTCTGAAATTATTACTATAAATCCAGTTTTAAGGGTGGTTTTTGCTAATTTCACGACCCCAACACAATATCTAAGTATGTTTTCATACTCTGTTGTTTTACGACTGTGTCTTTAAATTACAACTTTCTTATTACACCGTGTTATAATATTTTCAGGTAATAAAAGACACATTTTGTTATAAAACCTAACCAACACACCTAATAAATATTTTGTACTTATTTCAGTGTTCCAGAACCGAAATTGAAAGCGAATTCGTCATTGGCTGATATTGTGGAACGCATGCGCAGCCCACAGTTGGGCGTAGGCTTCCTACAACAGACCGTCAGTCTACCGTCCCACACATTCGTCTCTATATACGCCATACATTGGTTACAAGCTAATATGGAAGGCGTCACTTACGAAAGAGCTACGGCCATTATGGAGGTAAACTGATGCACAGTATACAGGGTCAAGTGGTCATGATGGGTTTCGATATCTAAACATCATAAAACAAAAATTATTAGACGCCATTTTTTGCTACCGTAAGGTGGTAGGAAAAATCGATACCAATCACGGAATTTTGCAAATAAATTAAATTTGACCCTTTATTTGCTATTTTAGCCACATCGAATGTCTAGTTAAGTTTTAAGTGACTTTCATAAAGCTGTTGATTGAAATTTGATTGTTCAGTATTTCTTGCAGAAATTACTACAAGAAAAAATGATATGCCATGCATCTGGTGATACAACGAAACGCTTCGTCGTGGGATACTATATGTATCATATCTTGCCACAGAAAAAAGAGAAAGGTTAGTTGGTAGGGAAAGTTAAGAAAAGTAGAATTTGCATTCAAAACAAAGGGTACGAGCCTATAGCTATACAAATTCCAAACCAAAACGGGGGCTGCATCCTTTACTGTGTAGTAGTTTATTTATCGGGCGAACGCAATGATCCACAAAACGTTTTTAAGCCTCATCTTCTGCTTAGCGTTTTCCCAACTATTTTGGGGTCGGCAAAGTGTATGCTTAGATGGTATGGTCATGTTGAGAGGATGAATGAAAGGCGGCTAACAAAAGTTTACAAGGCAGATGTGATTGGACACGCCGGAAGGGTACGACCTTGGAGAACATCACTAATCACCTCATTACTGATGTTTATCAGAAAGTTCAGGTGTACTGGTAACCGGCGTTTGTGTATGATCCGAAGTATGAACTGAAACGAATCAAAAACAGATTTTAAGGATCATAGTCTTTTTTTTCATGGATCGATTGCCTATCTGACCTTCAAAACCCAGTTGCTCTAGTTTCTGGGTAAAACTATTCCCCTTTGTAAGACTAGTTGACAGAATTTCGGGCTTTTGACTACCCGGGTTTTCACAGCCAATGTACTACAAAGGAGGAGGGTTGATAAGAGGCTCTTTTCGCCCATCACAAACTCGAAAAAAAAAGTTTCGATATTCAACTATTTATTTAATGCACTTGTACAGTTGAAGATATATATTTTTTAATTCAATAAGATTTACGTGTTAAATAATATAGTAAGTCATACCAATTATTGCCCAAAAAGAGAGTATTTCGTCTTTTTTGTATATTTTTGACGTTTTTTCAATCTTTAAATTAATATTTTTTAAAGAAGCGTTCTTTGAAACAAATTATTTTTGACTCACAATGAAACTACTGTTTATAAGCTTTTATGTGAGTACTATTTTATTTTGTTTCACTGTGCGCTTCTATCCTAAAAGAAAAAATATATTACGCGTGAGAGTAGAATAGACTGGATACGATTAAAACAAACGATGAACTAGAACAGAATATTATTCTGAATATCATTCGGACTTGTTGACTTCTTTGTTCGTCCCTGTACTCCTCTCCGTATCGCACACTATTGAGAGATAATTACTCTGTTTCAACCGTCGTTTGTTTCAACCGTATACAGTGTACTCTATCAATTGTGTCACGATCGGAACGTGTTTTAACACGCTCAAAAAGTATTTGCGTAGCGTAGATGTTGAATTTGTGTTCGGAAGCTATAGTTGTGAATATTTATTGGGCTAATAATATATGCTAGTACAATACAAGATGCTACCGCTGAAGGATGGTACAGTAGCGATTCGAATGAAGAAAGTCAGAAGGAAGATTAAAAAACATATTGCTAAAAGTATCTCAAGCTTTCTGATTATTATTGATTATAGCCCATATTTATAATATTGAAATAATAATAGTTAATAACTTGTTTTTTGGTGCTAAAATGAATAACAATAGCGTTTATATGAATAAATGTTCATAATAGATACATAAATATTTATTTTACTTATCCCATCAATCACAGGATTTTTTTTTTAAATAATTGTTTTTTATATTTGTCATGATGTATACTATTAAATAAAATTCACATCACATCAAGTGGCTGATGGGCGAAAAATGCCTCTTATCAACCCTCCTCCTTTAAGAGCGTAAAATAATATAGAAACCTGTTATTTCCACAGACAGTATGCCCGACTACGTGAAGCCTCTAGGCGACCTTCAAAGCTTCGAAAACGAATGGATGGAGGTCGAAGTGTTAGGACCACGGTCGCCATTACTTTCCGCCGAGACTTTGATGGGGGCCATCGATATATATGGCACCAGCCCGGTGACTGACGACACGGGAGTACCGGCCTTCCTCTGTGATAACATCGACCCCAGTTATATGCAGTTGGGTTCTGATAGTGACAGTAAGTATTAAATCAAACTCCAGGCATTTAATTTGAATAAATGGCCAGTTAGAAAAACGAAGTTAGTGATCCATTCCAAAGAGTAGAAGGTACTTATGGGGAAGAATATGTCCATGGAGTTTCTTGTCCATTTAAATTAAATATCGGTTACATCATCTAAGTTGAAATTTGAATGTTATACTAGGGTACAGCCTAGTTTTATACTAAAACCTAACATGTTATCTCAGATTTGTCAAAAGATCACATGATCTCAAGTTAACAGCGTTATCGGTAAGATGGACACAGTTATTGCCTGTTATAATCATGAAAATTAAGGGTGACAGGGAAATCGATGCGCAACCTGTTACGTTTTTTTTTTAATAATCAAGGAAAAATGTCAAGGCAGTGGGGATCCAAAATCATGTATTGAATCCAAGGTAACGGATTTTCTCTCGTCACCCTGTATACAGAATATACTACTTATATCAACAGCTTTCATTTTAAAGTTTCCTCTATAACACATAGGCAATAACTGTGTCCATCTTACCGATAACGCTGTTAACAGCGTTATCGGTAAGATGGATAATCATGAAAATTAAGGGTGACAGGGAAATCGATGCGCAACCTGCTACGTTTTTTTTAATAATCAAGGAAAAATGTCAAGGCAGTGGGGATCCAAAATCATGTATTGAATCCAAGGTAACGGATTTTCTCTCGTCACCCTGTATACAGAATATACTACTAATATCAACAGCTTTCATTTTAAAGTTTCCTCTATAACATAGGCAATAACTGTGTCCATCTTACCGATAACGCTGTTAACAGCGTTATCGGTAAGATGGACACAGTTATTGCCTGTTATAATCATGAAAATTAAGGGTGACAGGGAAATCGATGCGCAACCTGCTACGTTTTTTTTAATAATCAAGGAAAAATGTCAAGGCAGTGGGGATCCAAAATCATGTATTGAATTCAAGGTAACGGCTTTTCTCTCGTCACCCTGTATACAGAATGTACTACTAATATCAATAGCTTTCATTTAAAAGTTTCCTCTACAACACATAGCTTTTCGACATTCTGCTTTGAGATTCTGTATTGTGGTCGTTCAGTCAAAGGTTTTGCCGATTATGTTTCTCTGCGAACGTATAGCGTAGTCTCGAAGATTAACTAAGAAATATTTCCAGTGCCTCTATACAAAAACACGCACTTAGACATCGATATTAGCAACAAGAGCGATCGCATCGAGTGGGGCCACGCTCGCTACCAAGCCACGTTCCGACCGGACCAGGCCTACGAGATGTGCATACAGTGGGCCGTCGCCAGCGGGAACATCGTCGCTGAACTGGTTACTATCACACCATTTATTTATTTAGGTTTAGTTAATAAAGGCATAATTTTAAAAATTCATAAATCTACTGACATGAGAATAACGTTTTTAACGAGCACCGGCCATAATCAGCCTGTAATTTTTCCCATTGCTGGGACAGTGGGTTGTGAAAAAATATGTAATCCGCCATTTTGTAGCGGCGGCCATATTGGATTGTTTTCATGGCGTACTGTATTGGACTAGTCAAGCCCTTTCATTTGAAATTCATATCGGTGGGTTGTAAAAAAGATCCGCCATTTTGTGTCCTCGGCCATCTTGGACTTAGGGGCCGTTCAAGTATTACGTAAGCACATTTATTACAATTTTTTACTCCCCCATCCCCCTTGTCATCAAAAGTAAGCAAAGCTCTTACCCCCCCTCCCCATGCTTACGTAAACATTGTTATATGCATTTTTCTTTTAATGTACTCTGTTTTTTTTATTGATTCATGAGCAGCAATAATTCTAGAAATAAAAAAAAATTGATTTAAGATAGGGGACTTTAACGCATATAATATTCATTTAAAATACGTCAAATCGTCAATAGTAACGAAACGAAACAATAGGTTGACGGAAGAAATTTTATCAAGTGAATAGAGCGCGGTAATAAAAAAATATACTCGTAGTACCCGTAAAGGTATGGAAGTGTTTAAAAGAAGATAGATGTACGTGGCTGACATACTTAACTTAATTCTTCAATAAGTTGTTGCATGAAGGAGGGATCCCACAAGAATGGTGCAATAGTTCGCTAGTGCCCATCTTTAAGAATAAAGGTGATGTACAGGACTGCAACAGGGGTCCACCCTTTATGGCAGAATTTTTTTCGTCATAATATTATTTTGCATAGCAGCGGATGGCATAAACTTCATTTCGCAGAAATTCGTTTGGCATACACTCATTTACCATACATTCACAACGCATAATTTTATAAGTCAGAATCATCTTTAGGCATAAATTTTATTCCATAATAATTAAAAAGTAGAACCATCATATCACAGAAAGTTCGCAGTCAGAATCGTTTCTTGGCATAATTTCATATCGATAGTTATTAAAAGGCAGAACTACCATATCTTAGAAACTTTAAACTTAGAATCATCTTTTGGCATATATTTCATATCGAAGAAGCATGCAGCATGCAAACAAGCATGCAGCCTGCAAGCAAGCATACAGCATGCAAGCAACCAAGCATGCAGCATGCAAGCAACCAAGCATGCAGCATGCAAGCAAGCATGCAGCAAGCAAGCATGCAGCATGCAAGCAAGCATGCAGCATGCAAGCAAGCTTACAGCATGCAGGCGAGCATGCAACATGCAGCATGCATGGTTTCTGTCACGGCTCCGGCGCTGCGAGGCTCTGGCGGTCCCACGCGAGCTCATCGTCGCAGATGGTTTTACGCTCACCACCGCAGCTTCGGCTTGCCTCAGCTGCGGCGGCGCGCGTCAAAATCACCTGCTCCTCAGCTCGCGGGCCGCCTCGCCCCTCCGCGCCTACGCGGGTTTAAATTACACTCTAGGGGTAGGGCAGAGAAGACTACGTGGAGTCGGTTCTGCAGCGATTCGTTTCTGTCAATAACTTTTGTAGCACAACATATACTGACTTTTTGAGACACTATTTTAATTTTATTTAAGGTCAAAATGCAATATTATACAAATGATAATATGCCTAACAAAATTATTCAAAATGAAATTCTGCCATCTTCATAGTATGCCAAGTAAAATTATACCAAATAATCGTCGCACTAAATAAATGTTATGCTAAACGAAATTATGCGAAATTTTAAGTCTGCCAAAGTTAATTACGCGAAATAAAATTCTGCCATCTTAAAAGTATGCCAGCGTAAAGTCGGACATATAAACAGTCGGCCAAACAACGATTATGCTAAACATTTTTTATGCCTTACAAATATTCGTTTAAAGAAAATTATGCCAAGTGTGTTATGCCAAATAAAATTCGGAGCATCAAGTTTCTGCCAGATAGAGGGAACCCCTGCAACAGCTATCGAAGGATAAAGCTCATGTCACATAGTATGAAGGTATGGGAGAAAGTAATAGAGAAAAGACTGCGAGAGGAGAGTGAGATTACCCCGAATCAGTTTGAGTTTATGCCAGGGCGAGGAACAATGGACGGCACTTTTGCACTCCGGCAATTGTGCAAGAAGTACAGACGTGCACACAAAGACTTGACATGATGTTCATTGATCTGAAGAAAGCGTATGATAGGGTACCTCGGGATGCGATGTGGTGGGCTCTGAAAGAGAAAGGGTTGCCTGGGAAGTATGTAAAGTTAATTCGTGCTATGTAGAGTCAACTCGTACCTACGTCCGGTCGGCTGCTGGCAATACCGACGAGTTCAATGTGGCTGTAGGCTTGCACCAGGGATCGGCTCTAAGTCCTTACCTCTTCCTGTTGATCATGGACGCTCTGACGTCGGACATACAGGAAGAGGCACCCTGGTGCATGCTGTTTGCCGATGACATTGTTCTTGTCGGTGAAGATGTGTCTGAGATCCAGAGCAGATTGGAGAAGTGGCAACAGAAGCTGGAGAATGTTGGCTTGAAAATCAATAGAACCAGAACCGAATACATGTTCTGCGATTTCGGTGGTCTCTCCAGCTCTGGAACCATAGCGCTTGATGGTGTGCTTCTCTCGGTCTGCTCCGACTTTCGGTATCTCGGTTCACTCGTGCAAAGCGATGGCGAAGTAGATCGGACGGTTAAGCACAGAATAAACACTGGATGGATGAAATAGCGGCAGGTCACAGGAACAATCTGCGACTCCCACATCCCCCTTAAACTTAAGGGGATGATATATAAAACCATGGTCAGACCTGCTGTCTAGTAAGGGTCGGAATGTTGGGCCTTAAAAGGGATGAATGAAAGGCAATTGCATGCAGCTGAGATGAGACTGTTAAGAGGTATGTGTGGTGTTACACGAATGGATACAATAAAAAATGAGGACATAAGATGAAGTCTGAAAGTGACACCAATAATTGAAAATTTGTGTGGAAATCGATTGTCATGGTATGGTATCGGATCACGTGATACGGAGGAATGAGAAACATGTCGTGAGGAAAATATTGAGTATGAATGTCAATGGCTTTAAGATAGAGGGAGACTAAAGAAACGCTGGATGAACTGTGTTAATTATGATATGGATAGAAAGGGAGTGACTACTGAGATGACGACTGATAGAGAAGTGTGGAAGAAAAAGACATGTTGCGCCGACCGCAAATAAATTGGAATAAGGGCGGGAGAATGATGAATAGAGCGCGGCAGGTAATTTCCCTACTCGGTTCTAAGCCTAAACGTCTACATTATTTGTGGGAATCCCTGAAAATGCGTTACATTTTCACAAAAAGATAATGTGTCGGTTGCCATAAGTGTAAAAATGTGAATAACTGCTGCTTACGTAATCACCATCTAGTCTCCCCCACCCCCCATGTCATCAAAAATAAGCAAATCAAAGACCCCCCCGCCCCCCTGTAGTGCTTACGTAATACTTGAACGGCCCCTTACAATGATACTGAATATTTTATTCAAGAAATTGTATTGTCATCGGAATCAAAGGTGTGTACCAAATTTTAGATCATTCTGACAACAGGAAGGGAGTTAAATTCCAATGACAAAATTTGACCTATAAAACATCAAACGGGGCAAGCTAAATAAAACAGTTTAAAAACGAAATATGCATACATATTGGAATCGAATGCTGACAAAATGGAGTCGATAGCGGACTCCCGGCCACCGTAGGCGCGAGCTTGCGGGTGGCGAGCAATGGGTAGCTCGCCGCCCGGTAAGGACCAAGCTCGGGTCGACGGCGCGTAGTGTTCCACGCGCGCCTCTAAGATATGTCAGCAATACTGAAGGGGTCTGCTAGGACCGATGCCTGCCAGGGTCGCAAGATTCGTTCGAAAGCGGGAGAAGTCATTTGATGATTTCCCATCCAAAAAAAAAAAAATGCTGACAAAATGATGTCAGATAGGTACTTTTGATAAAAATGAGGTACCGATTCCTCTGAATTTAACTGAGTAAGCAGATATTCGGTCTTCAGTTTCGCGTCGCTTCTCTCCTTGTGTCAGATAGTTGTGGTGTTCCTCCAATGTCACACATTTCTTCCACAAATGATAACATATATTTGCCGTCATCTTGTCGACACACATTATTGATAGAATTATAAAATCAAATATTATTTCCGAACTGTCTGTGGTTATACATCATTACTGGTGGCTGTACTGCTTTACTAATCCAACTAAGCTATTCTTGGCTATAGCCCGGACACTTATCGAGACTCCCGATAATACTGCTAACAATACACTAACAGAAACTCTCAATAATACTTTCCTCGACTGGGGAATCAAACGTAGGATCAGTCACGCTTGAGATCACTTGACGACTTCATTATACACGTCTAAAACAAAATACCTCTTTTTAATGACATACATACATAAAACTCACGACTTTTTCCCATGGAGGTAGGTAAAAATTACAGAACGCCACCTGCTACGATCCGTACATATCCAAAATCCTTTTTAATGACATTTACTTTTTAACATAATTCTGTATTAAATCTTTTTTGCAGATATTCGGCTGGGCGCGCAAAGCTCAAAGCTGTAGACTACAAATGGTGCCGATACCGGCAGACCCACTTGCTTTGCCCTTCACTTTAAAATCGGACCCTCTCAGGGGACCTATTTACGTGCCTCTGAATGAAGAGCCCCTGCTCAGGAGTAAAGTTACGTTATTCGAAGGTAATTTACTTTCTTTATTTTATGTTTTATCTCTTTTAAATTATTTCATTCCTAAAGGACATGACTAGCGGGCTTAAGAGTGCCTGCCTAGGTGTAAAAATCAATGTGTAGCAAATATTGTTTTATTTTTGCAATCGCTGTAGTTTATAGTTTACAGACAAAAAAGTTTCACGGGTTTAAAAGGTAAGGAATATAAGAAAAATAAAGAAAAGTTTTCGACAAATAATTCTGTTTTTCGATGAAGAATGATTTTCTATTATTTGAGACGCCATCGAGTCACTATTGCTTTTTTATCATTCAGGGTCCCAGGACCCGTGCAATAATCGCACAGTATACACAACGAACGCGTAAACACAACGTGAGTCGGGAACTGCAATGAATCGTCATGATCGCATGAGCAACTAGGGATGGTGAATGGCGATCTGAGATCGATAAATCGATTATTTGTGGCTTAACATCGAAAGCAGTTGTTTATATTGAATAACAGTGCTGTAGCAGCGATGGTGGCGACAGTGGTAACGACCTCCGAGTTGTAGGTCGTAGGTTCGAACCCAGACAAGCGCTTTAGTTTGTGTAAGTTATTTCATCACCACAAGAAATGTATCGTGTGGAAAGCGGTATATCCTAAAACCAAAAATCGAAGACATGTAACATACATAAGTATACCAAACTGAACTGGGCCGTCGTGGTGGATTACAGCCCATTCCCTCTCACCGAAAATATGCCTGTGTTCCAGCTGGGGGAACAGTAGGCTGTCTATGATGATTATGATGAACAAGTCAACTGTAGAACCATATTTTTCAATCAATTATCTTACTTCAGAAACAGAACTGATATTAGGCACTAAAACAAAAAAAAGGCATACTATTAAAAGTGAAAACCTCACTTTTATAACTACAAATAAATCTATACTTATTATTAATTTAACACAGTTAAAAATGGTAAAATTAAATATTAACCAGTCAATTACCGTAATTACAGACACAATTAAAAAACCATTATGTCTATACCAAATGTGGTATCTCAGGGACTTAGAGGTTAATTTAGTAAACAATCTATTTAAATCTCGATTTTAGTGAACCGATTTTTCATGCTACAAATAATCGATTTTCTAACAAAAAGATTGCTGCCTCTTTGCTCCTTACACAGGTGTCCGCCACTAATATCAGATGGACTGTCAAATATATTTCTTTGACTATGCATCTGACATAAAATGTTACAACACTCCTTTACCCGCAGTGATTGCCTAAAAAAAGATGGTGTTTGATCTTAGAATTGTCATGAAATCAACACGTGTCTATGAAATACTAACCTTACGTGTAGGCATGTCAAATAAAATCAATTATACACAAAACATATGTATTCCTAGGCAATAAAATTCACGTAATCTACAAAATAACTAGTTCTTAATTTATTGTTTCCATAATATAGGTAGATTGCTATAGTAACGAGATGATTATATGTAGATACAACGGAACTTCAAAGTCAGGAAATGCATTTATAAGAATAGCAGAAGCAATGAACATACTGTTTATTCAGGCATTTTATCATTGCCCTAAGCCGGATTAATATAACCATGATAAAAAAGACCTTAATTTTTAAAATCTTAGTGTAAAAACTGTAATCCTGCACAAGTCCCCGTACTCGAAGGCTATTTCTGGTCAAGTCCTTTACTGTTTTTAATACATAACGTAAAAATGTTTTGTTTTACTTTTTAAATTTCGCAGGTTTCCCTGAAGACACATGGCTGGAACGTTTGTTCCTGTTCCAAGAAGCCATAGTAGGTCGTTTCGGGTTCATAAAGTGTACTGTGGAGAGTACATCGCACGAGGCGGGCGTAGGCGATCACTTGTATGTGCACGTGACTGGGAACATGTTCATACTCATACCTACTACTGTCAAGTCGGAGCAGAGGGCGTTGAGGACCAAGCCAGCCAACAAACCGCTTAACGCTAGCCGGTAATAAGGCATCTTTTCTTTTGTATTTTGCCTCCTTTCACAGAATCTTGAGTGTAACCTTTAGGCGCCTATTCCGCCGCCGCGGGGAAGCGACTGAAGATTGTAGGTCCTGTTAAATGTAAAGAGATACCTACATCCAACGAATCAATCACGCGAAAACGGTTAAACAGATTCGGTAGATGAAATTTGGCACACAGCTAGTTTATAACCTGGATTAACGCCTAGAGATATTATTTATCCCGGTAGTACGTTCCCGTGAGATAAATTTCCAACTTTACGCGAACGAAGCCGTTGACATAGCCAGTATATTAATCATTAATCGCTGCCTGTTCACAACGCCGGCGAGTACCCTTTTGTCGCAGCGACAAGAGCTATCAAAGAGAGTACTCGTTCAGCGTCGCTCGCTTGGCCTACAGAACACTACCTGACAGACTCACGCATTCCAACGAGAAACCGCTTGTTGGCGTAGTTTTTGCAATAAGGTCTCTACTCTTTGCCTATGGTTGTGGTAGCCTAATTAAACAAAATATCTGGATGACCGAGCTTTGCTCGGTATTTTTTGGTAAATTGTGTTTAAAATAATAAGTTTATGTTCAAGTTGATTATCGATAAAGTTGGTCATTGAAAACACGAATAAACCGACATTTTATAAAAATGAATCCTAGCTAGTTCGATTTATCGCCCCCAAAACCCCCTGTATACTAAATTTCATGAAAATCATTGGAGCCGTTTCCGAGATTCAGATTATATATATATTTATATACAAGAATTGTTCGTTTAAAGATATAAAGATATTTAAAAGATAAAATTAGATTCGCATTCGACATGGTACCATACAAAATTGCGTTAAATAGCTTAAACGCAAAATAAAACTCAAAATAGAGAACAGTTAAATTAGCAAAGAAGCTTTTATGTACAGCCAAATAAATGTATTGGGTACTCGTCCACCAGCAGAAAAAGGCTCGATCAGTGAACGCAGGCGTCTACACTTTTCTTTCCATCTGAAATGCCTTTTTTTACGACAGATACCCCGTTCACCCAGAAGCGGCGCCCAGTCCTCATGAGGGATACATCACGAGGCACGTCAGTGGCAAGAACAAAGACGATTACGATAACAGCCGGCGGGTAAGATCAACAGGATATACTATACCCGGACGTATGTGCCGCATCGAGGTTTAGAGAGTCGCTTAAAAGTGATAGAGACGACGCTTTGCAAAGCCAATCTTATTCTAAAAATCGATGTGCCATTTTTACGGCCATATTCATTACATGAGCACTAGTGACTTAGTGGTATCGGCCGCGACTTGCAACTTTATGTTTTAATCTCATTACCACTTCTCACAAAATGGTGAAGCAAAACAACGTGAGAAATTCGGAATGTTACAGCAAGGAATAAGGAAGACATGTAACATCAGCAAACCCGCACGGGGCCGCGTGATGGATTATGGCTCACTCCCTCTAACAGAGACGAGGCCTGTCTCAGCAGTGGGAACATTATAGGCTGATTATAGGCTAACATTATACGTTAACATTATAGGCTGATTATAGGCTAACATTATAGGCTGATTATAGGCTAACATTATAGGCTGATTATAGGCTAACATTATACGTTAACATTATAGGCTGATTATAGGCTAACATTATACGTTAACATTATAGGCTGATTATAGGCTAACATTATACGTTAACATTATAGGCTGATTATAGGCTAACATTATACGTTAACATTATAGGCTGTTTCTGTAGGCATATTTTCATAATAATTATAAGGTATAACTTCTGATAAATGAATATCCTAACTTTTACTAAAGCAAGTTGTAATTTTTGTGAGCAGAGCAATAGGGAAAAAAACGATGCATAAAAAAACGGTATAAACAGACAATTTATAACCTGCGCTTGCGCGACGTTAGTATTTTAAAAAATCATGTCTAGAGGCGTCAAGACGACGTCACCACCCAAAGGGAAACTGCTTGCATAATGTTTAAATGATTGGACACTTGAAATGTGTCCATTTCGACTGCTCGGCCATAGTGGCGTAGAAGAAAAACGACTACGTCTCCATTTAGAAGGAATTTGTAAAACACTAACAGTGAAAGTCGCAAATTCGTAGAAACAATATTCAGAAAGTTACAAAGGTTTACAAATGGTAGAAAACCTATGAAGTATGCCACAGCTACCGGCGACGCGGACAGCGGCGCGAACTGCGGCGCGGCGAGCGTCGCGCGGCACGCGGTGGCGACGGGCGGCGCGGTGTGCGAGTGAAACAAATGTACAGACGCCAACACATCAAGCTACTACAATCTGTCAGATTTCTTTGATAGATTTTCAACTTTACTTCTAGAGCATTAGGTTCAAGGTTCATAGGGAAAAATTGACAGTTTCGGGTAGCTTGACCTGGTGGCGTCTGTACTAGCGAGTATCGAGGTGGCCACAGCTCAGAGCGGCGCGCAGGGCGGCATCGGTGGACGCACTCAGGCATCGCGCGACCGAAACAAATAATTTTGTTTTTATCGCGCGTTGAGCTTATAAAAATAATGGATACGGAACAATTTATAAGTGAAATACTGAGTAGACCAGCAATGTGGATGTGAAAACATCCACATCATAAATATAGGCATGTTATTAAAAAAAAATGACGAAATAAAACAACAATTTCCTGGCAGTAGTGGTAAGTATATATCTACATCGGTACCTTAAAGTTAGAAACAGCTGTCCTAGAGGTGAAACTATTTTCTTAAAATAAACTTTAGTTTTCAAGTCTTCATGTATGTATCCGAGTATATAATCAAAAGTTTCTATGCTTGCCCGCGTATATTCAAACAAATTACAAAGATAGTTCCAATATTCCTAATAAAGAGAGTGAAATTCCACTTTTGATAGGGGCATTTTAATAGTTTAGCCGTTCTCTAAATACGTCCACCGCTGACGCCGCCGCGGTCGCCGCGGTCTAGCTGTGGCATACCACCGCTCGCCGCGCCGCTCGCCGCGCCGCTCGCCGCGCCGCCCGCCGCACCGCGCCTCGCACCGCCAGAGACTGTGGCCAGGCCGTAACAGAACTTCAGTTCTCCATGTGCCGACCGCGCGATCATAGCTTTTACGTCCTGTAGGTCGTGAAGTACAAACATTAGGGCTTTCTATAATATATACAGAAATCAGAAATGTTGCGCAATTACATTACTACGGATTACAACAAGTTCGAGCTAAGCAATAATTAACAAACCGTTTTTAATACGCAAAATACATTGCAGAACCCTTTATACGTAATATTATGCAGAGATAGATATCATCGACAGTCAGTAAAAAGTTTTAAATCTTGTGCTGCATTTCACAATCTTATATAAGATTAATTTAAAGTCTAGGAGCAATTGTCACGCCCCGATCTAAAACAGCTGCAGTGGCTGGTATTTTTCCGGGCTTCGGTCTAATCAAAACAGAGTTTATACAATCGGTGTTGAGGCCGGAAAGATCTCGATGTCCAGCAATGGATTACGATATGCTGCGATGATTGAATTTTACTAAATTTATAATATAAAAATATAATTTACAATTAAGCACCCAGTGTTCTTCCTCCTCTCTCCTACTTGATCTTGCTGTGCCCGACAGGGTCCATAATTGTGACTAAAATAATAATTTCTCTTCCAACTATGTTTTAACATTATGGTATGTATAAAGCATTGAGAATTAAAGTAATAATATTTCAGATGGGTTTCCTCTGGTCATGGAATCACATGATATCCAAAAAGTGGAAGTCGTCACCAGCACCAGCGACTGGGGATGAAGGCTTCCAAATGCGAATGCTCAGAGACTTCAAACATTTCTGTGCGAATCAGGAGCAGAGACTCAGTCAGTTCTGGGATCAATGTTGGGAGATGCGAGAAAAAGCCCGCGGCATGCAGTCCTGTTAATTTATAAGCCAAATGTTAAATTTACGATTACTGTTAAATATATTTAGATTTTTTTAATTTGGAATTATTATTGTCAAATTTCCCTGTTCTCCCTTTGATTCGTACCTATTCCTTTTACTGTGACTCTAAAAATAACTTGTTTTGTCAAAGTGTGTTAGTGTGAGAAAACAAACACCATTTTAACATAATTTATATTTTTATTCAAAAACAATTTAGTCCATCAGGTAAATAAGTCAAAACTTATAACACCCCTCTTTTTGCGTCGGGGGTTAAAAATCAAAAGTTATTCATTCAAATTAGGCTGAGGATCAGCACTCTTCGAACGTCAAAATAACATAAGACAGTCACCCAAAAAGCCCGCCCTCCAACACTTCCTAGTGCTTTAGCTGGGAAGAAGTGGCGCAACAAACTCCCCAGCAGCACAGCTGTCTGTCCAGTTAGAAGAACTTGATTCCATACAATTGTAAGTAGTAAACATTAAAGAGACACAAAACATTCAATTAAATGATTTGCCATATGTAAGCTAGCCAACCCAATATTCCAACAAATAACATGAAATCTAAACTCAAGCAAAAGCAAAAAAAAAAATTATCTAGGTATATAATGTAAATAGAGCTACCAAAATAAAAGCTTCCTGGTATAAAGGGCGTGACATCTTACATATGTAATGCTGGAATTATGTTCACATAGCTGTTACGACCCGAGTTACAACTCGAAGCCACAATGATAAACTAGGACCATCGACGTAAAATCAATTAAACAGGTAGGTAATTATTAATAACAATATCAACATCAACGTCAGCAAGACGACCAGTCACCACAAGCAGCACCAGTTCACGAGCATAACGCAAAGATCAGCCATTACTCCCCTCGCCATATTTGAGGGAAGGGGTAACCTGACCCCTGACGCTACCGCTAGCATTGACATCTAAGGGAGCATGACGAACTTGCTGCCGGTTGCTCAGAGAAGAATTGAATGACCACTTGTCGAGGTCGCTAGCTAATCACATTATGCAATACTACTCATTCTATGAGTGAGATACAGATACAAATTATGGAATATAATATGTAATAATATCTTTACTTAAGATTTGATTCAAGTCCTATCAAATTGTATTTATTTAAAAGATCTAAAAATATATAAATTATACAAATAGAAATTCATTGTTTTTTGTTTTTTTATACTAAATCTAATTTGAAATCGAACATTCTTTAAGATAATCAAGAAACGATTTCGTACTGCTTGAACTATCAGGTTTCTTTGTGAAAACGAGACGACGCGTAAGCATACTCGAAAAGCATGGAATTTCTTTTTTATTATTACTATCGGCCTCATCAGTATTCGATTCATAATTTAAAGCAACCTTTTGACTCACAAATGTAAGTAATGTCAAAATATCCGTTTCCGTTGCTGAGTCTTGCAACTCTTCACATAGAGCTCGGATGAACCAAGAGCCAGCAGTATTATTTCTCCACGCGTAATACCCCGGAACTGTAGCAAGTGCTAGTAGAAAATCAGGATGTAACGGAATTTTGTGTGGTTCAAACCATCCGTCTGTCTCGATGTCGCTTCTTAATTCAATACCATCGTCGTAATTTTCACCCTGACAAGCTTGAAATATGAATAACTTCGGCTTGCCGGCAAGTGTAGGGCAATTTGCGTCGGTAAACCAAGACCACAATTTTTCTGATCTGTAATGGGTATCTCTTGCATACAAAATTCCAGAGTCTCCGTGAGTTAACACCACAATTAGAAGACAATCATTCTTGGAGTGATTCATCTTCGCTGTCCGTTTGATATGCTTCATAATTTCTTCGAATGTTAGGTTAGGGAAAACATCGACACTAAATGCTAACTCTGTTAGGCATTTCTCCAGATTCTGACAATCTTTAGGAGTGCCGGCTCGCGGTGACAATTTTAAATCATAGTTAAAGTGGTCGTGACTAAAAATGAGGGCCTTACCACGGTACTTGTGTTTCATGTTGTAAAATTCGTTTCTAAATGTGTTGTAGGAGTCAGGATGGCAATTCCCTTTTCCGCCATTGCCATATTTTGAATGTTCCGCTGTTCCATTTCCTGTCGCCATTTTTTTAAGGTTATGTGGTTTAATTATTACAATATTGTAAGTAGGTACCTATTGTAATTTAAATAATTAGTGATAGATATTTAATTCTATCATCGACTGCTCAAGTTGCAGTATCGAATATAAACTTCTACTCCTACTTGCAGCAAGTATTGCTGGGTATCAATCAATTCACTTTAAAGAATAAAAATGTTATGTAGTGCGCGATCACTGTAACGCGTATTTATAGACAGTGATGACGCAATAATCAGCATAATTACGGCATAGCAGCATGGGGAAGTCCAATGCACGTTGGTGTTGCCATGGACCTATAGGGTGATAATAGTTAGTATAGTTACTATATACACATTAGTGATGTGCTGAATATCCGTATCCGTGTTCACGGATATCCGAGGGAGAAAAAAGATCCGTATCTTTATCCGCAACTTTTTTGACGGATTTTTTACCTTACAAATATTTAATAAATGATGAAATTCTATATATCGACGGTTGAAAGGCTATTTGATCTAAGCGACATTTGCTGAAAGTTGCAGGACAATGATTCAAAGTTATATTTTACAAAAAAAAATCGTTATGAAAGAACTAGTGAGTAGATTTTGGTGAATATAATATAGTTTTTCCAAAATCCACTCACTAGTTCTTTTATAATGATTTTTTTATTCTAAAAATAAAACTTTGAATCACTCTCCTGCAACTTTCACCAAATGTCGCTTAGATCAAATAGCCTTATTATTTAGTAATGAAAAACTATTAAATTCCATTCATAACTTTATTATTTCTTCAAATCAAATATTTAATGGCTAAACTATAAACAAGCGTCAAGTGGTGTCGACTAGAGATGAGGCGTATATACTAGAATAGGTACAGGGAATAGGTATGTAAAGAGACTAGGTTGCACCTATTCCAACTTTTAAAATACTAGATCCACCTAGTCTCACTGTGCCTACGCAGTGCTGCGGGCGGTGCAGCTAGCGGGTGCTGTGACCCGCGCCACGGTCCGCGCGAATAAAAGTACCGACTACGCGGCGAAGCGAGATAGCAGCATAGTCATAGCTCATTCATGTTTGACAAAATCATTCGTGTGTCAGTCACTTGAATTTGAACCCTAATTCAATGGCATAAAAGTAACATGACACGCACTGTGTTGTGCTAAATATACTGTCCTTTTTTAACTATACTATTCCGCAGTCCTTCCATCCTTGTCTGTCGGACTAGTCTCGAGACTCGATACTAGTCCGGAATAGGAGTATTTTATAGACTAGGTACTTTGACAATACTCGATACTAATGAAGACTATGATGATGCAGTCTAGTATCAAATACGGACTCATGCGAATGTGATCTCGCTTGACTCGACGTCGCAAACACGTACTATCGGAATTATTTAGTGATCGGTTATTGTAACGAAATTTTGATAAATCATTAAGAACTTAGATCTATTTTTATTGTGACATTAATTAATTTGTTTATTGGAACGAAGTTCCTTATGGCGCGTTGCGAAAGGGGGCTAGACGGAATTAAGAGAAAAAGTTGTAACGACACTTTTTAACCGACTTAAGAAAAAGGAGGTGGTTTCTCAATTCGACTGTATATACTTTGTTTAGGAACGTAGGCGAGAGAGAGAGAAAGAGAGAGGGGGAGAGATAAGGAGAGGGAGAGACAGGGAGAGAGAGAGAGAGAGACAATACTTTTGTTGAGTGTATACAGGTTTTTTGTACAGACGCCACCACATCAAGCTACTACAATCTGTCAGATTTCTTTGATAGATTTTCGACTTTATTTCTAGAGCATTAGGTTCAAGGTTCATTGGGAAAAATTGACAGTTTCGGGTAGCTTGACCTGGTGGCGTCTGTACATAATAAATAATTAAAAAAAAAACAACCATGAATCCTGGAAAGGAACCTCATTCCATCCGGGTGTCCCTCGACACCTCTCAAGTTTTGTTTTAAAAAATGGCTCCCAAAAAAAGAAGTGTCGCTTGTGATCATTTTACGGACAAAGGCCAACATGTTTTAATTTTACGTTGATAGTCCTAAGCCTGCGGAAATTATGAAGGTACAATTTATTACTGCTGACGTACGAACCTACGCGTATCGGTGGTACGCAAAGACTAAGCATCTATAAAGTATGCGTATTTCATGGACTAGGTGGAATAGGTATTTGGATCTAGTATTTGTACGGACTTGGACTAGGTGCACCTAGTACAAAATTTACCTAGTACGACCCATCTCTAGTGTCGACTATAGTTCCAAGGCCACGCGCATCGACACCGAATCAGTAGGTAAGAAATATAAGATCCGTATTCGCAGATCTTCACACCATATATCCAGATCCGGATCCGGCACATCACTACTAAACACAATAAAAATAAGCATAGGTAGGGTTACTATTACAGCAAATATTAAACGCCATATTAACATGATGCAAATAGTCAGTATGACTACATAAGTGATTGCCTAAAGGTGTCTTCACACAGCGAGCGGGGCGCGGCGGGACGTGACGGCGACGCGCCGCGCCGCCTTCATACAAAACCGTCGCGCCACGCCGCGTCGCGCCGAACGCTCTGTGTGAAGGCGTCCGTAATATCTAGTACATTACAACTACTCAGCGTCGCGTCGCCGTCTCGTCACGCCGCGCCCCGCCCGCTGTGTGAAGACACCTTAAATAAAACCTTAACCCTTATAGGACGGCTCATACAAAGTGGCCAGTAAACTGAACAGTGAACAGTGAAGAAGTGACCGTCCACTTTAAGGTCCTAGGTACCTTGAAGTGACTGTCCAGTTTACTGGCCACTTTGTATGAGCCCTCCTATAAAGAGTGAAGAAGTGACCGACTAACCGTCCACTTCAATGTCCTAGGTATCTTGAAGTGACTGTCCAGTTTACTGGCCACTTTGTATGAGTTGTATGACCCGTCCTATAAAGGGTTAATGTTGTATGTTCAAAGCGCGGCTCAGCCCCGTGAGTTGGAAATACAACCGTGCTGTGCAATTATATGTAGGTTTTTCCTAATGTTACTGAAAACGAGTGTTGTTTTGTTAATTTTAGTTAACAGATCAGTTCGTCTAATCCAATAGTCGATTATTTTAAATCGACTAAAGCAGATAAAGCGGCGTTGTGGAACTAAAAACCTCTGTTTTTTTATAAACGTAAGTAGATAGGTACCTTCCATGTTCTATGGGTTTCGTTTTCGCATTTAGTCCTTTGAGTGGACCATTGTCCGTGGGCTAGGAAAGGTAGGTACCTTAAAGAAATCGTAAATATGTAGGTAATCAATGAAACACTAAATAAAACGTAGTTATAGCATGAAGAGCAATCGACATAGATACCAAATAGCCTACCATAAGACAAGAGCGTGGCCGTGAAAATTATTTTCATAAATTGACTTAGGTGTTTGAAAATCATAACAATAGTGGTTCAGGACTGGATGCTTGGATGCTGTATTATCAACTAGCTTTTGCCAGCGGTTTCGCCCGCGTATTATACATATCTACAGGATTTTTTTTTTTACCAGCGCGTAATTTTTTTTTTTGATGGTTCAGTATCAGTAATCGAACACATTTCAACTATTTTTTCAATAATTAAAAAAAAAAATATCCGACCTTAAATCAGTAGACTGTGAACACCCTACATAGTTCCTAATATGATATCAACAATAGCGCGTCGCATAACATGACTCACGCGGCGGTGTTGCAGCGACAGTCTGAGCTGCGCACGCATGCGCTGTCGAGACGTCGCGTCGTGTCTAACGTTTTCCCGTGCAGCGCCGTGAAAACGCCGTGCCAAACGTGTCGTAACTCGTAGGTCGCAATGTCAGACTACCCCAAGTCCCAACCGTGAGTTTTAGGCTGACCCCACATTAGGCGTGCGCGATCCTCGGGCGTGTGAGAAGCGCGAGCGCCGCGCGCGCGTCGCGTTTAGCTGCCCTGCGACGCGCGCGCGGCGAGCGTGCGGCGCTCGAGTCGCGTTCTTACCCCTTCGCCCGCTACTGTTTCGGTCAGTCACATGGTGGGCAGTGTTGTGTTGGCACACGTTAAAAATAGAGTCACCGAGTGAAATTAATATTGAAAGCTTTATCCTAGAAATACAGAATCGTCCTGCGATATGGGACAGGACTACAAAGGAGTATAGTGATCGTATTGCAAAAATAAAGGTGTGGGAAGAAATCAGCACTTTATAAAAGACTAGCTTCTGCCCGCGACTTCTTCTGCGTAATTGTCGTTTATCGCGGACGCAGACAAAGTCACGAAATAAAAAGTAGCCTATGTCCTTTCTCAGGCTCTAAACTATCTGAGTACCAAATTTCATTTAAATCGGTTTAGTAGTTTTAGCAGGAAAACGAGACAGGCAGACAGACAGACAGAGTTACTTTGCATTTATAATATTAGTGTGGATAGTGTGGATTTTGAAACGAAAATTGTCCAAATTGTGACTGACTTGACTGAAGGGGGTTAAACGCCAAGGCGAGCGCCGCGTGCGCGCCGCAGGGCAGCTAAACGCGACGCTCACGCAGCGCGCTCGCGCTACTCACACGCCCGAGGGTCGCGCACGCCTAATGTGGGGGAGGCCTTATGAGATGGTGCGAGTGTGCTTATTAAGTGGTGAAAATTTACGAGCAGGGTGCAGGATGTATGCGAGTAGACCTCGTATGCGAGCTCTTGAGAGCCGTAACCCGGCCGTCCCTAATGGAAGGACCATTTTAGCAGCCACTCAAAAGCTGCTTGATCATGGGCCATTCAGGACCCGGAATCATGCACAAGGATCTGGATCTGGATCTCTGTACTATAGGTACACCTCTGCCCAACCCTTCGGGGTAACAAGGCGTGATATTATGTTGTGTGATCTGGCAGATCTCGACCGGCAGTCAAAGTCGAAGAAATAATTTTTGATTTCTTTGAGCGACATTCAATTACCACGAAACGGCACGTCGCGTCGCTTCGTTGTGAGCCAGCACGCTATAAGATCAACAACAACAATTAAATTACAGTGATTCGTGACATGTAGGGGTACGCAATTTTTTTTTTTTTTTTAAAGAATTGGTTATTTTTAATTGAACATTGTAATCTTAATTTAATTGATCATAATGATTTATTTTCTGCATTATGTGCTCCTACGCCCATGAAAATAGGAAGGAAAAATCGGTATTACTTCAAATAACTTCAGGTCACGGCCTTAATTTAAAAACAAATAATTCGAACCTGATAATCGCGCGGTCAGTAACCGCACGAATGCTTCGCCGGGGTAGTACTTCGAACTCTTAGAATTTTGAGCGAGCGTCCAGCAGTGTGGTACTCGCACGTTCATTCACCTACGCCGCCTCGCGCGAGTTACCATAAGACCAGTTTCAAAATAAACATCTTTCGTTAACGATAGCTCACTCACTCGTAACTCTTTTTTGTTCTAAGATATATCAAAATAATAAAAATTGCATGGTTAATATAACTCGTTTAAGTGTAATATGTTAGAGGCGCACTGGTTAAAAACTTTTCCTGTAGGTGTAAGTATATTTATCAGTTGTCTGGTTGTCTTAGTACAGGCTTTGCCTAGTTTGGGATCAGATAACGGTGTGTTGGTTGTCCCAAGATATTATTATTATTTCCTTTATTTCGTTATTTACACTTATTAATTATATTTTATAATATTAGAAAAACAAAAATAAAAAACATTTAAAAATATAAAAAATAGTAGCCCACCATGAACAAGGGTCCAAGCTACCGGTGGTCAGGGCTCCAGAGAGAGGAACCTCCTGACAGTGCGAGCCGTGTCCAGAAGTACCGCTTTCTGAATCGAGCCCCTGATCTAGCTGCCTAACGAAAGCCTCCTTAGGTGTTGGTCGAGGCTCTTGGCTACCATGCCATTGACAGTGACGACTATCGGCACAATGATCGCTGAATTCACATCCCACATGTCGACCACCTCGCGAGCCAAGTCATGATACTTGATCTGTTTATCTTTCTCAGCTTTCACGAGGTTCCCATCATGTGGGACCGTTATGTCAATAATCATGGTGCGCCGCTCTACTCGATTCACCACCACTATATCAGGCTTATTTGCAACAATAGCCCTGTCAGTGATGATGGATCGATCCCAGTACAATGTGATATTTCGATTTTCGAGCACTGGGTCGGACACATACCTGTAGTACGGCACCTCTGATTTCACAAGGCTGTATTTAAGAGCAAGTTTCAGATGTGTAATCCTGGCTACTAGGTTGTGCCTATGCAAGTATTCTTCGTTAGCTAGAAGAAAAACCCGGAGATTATGTGCCTAATTGATTCTCCTGCATGCCCGACAGATGTCAACCGTGCCGTCTTTCACAATAAATCTCCGTTAATTGTTCGTCATATATTATTGTTACTAGCTGGGGTTCGGGATAAATTAATTTAAACCAATTTACCAAAACACACAAACTGTTTAATTAAATAAACACAAATATCGCAACTACAAGAAACGTCACTTGGAATCACTTGTTTCGCTTCGCTACTGTATCACTCGAATCGTATTCGCTCGCTTCCGAAATCGAACTGCCTGTCGGCCCGACAATCCGCTATTTATATCCCGAGCAGAACATTCTCGAACATTCGACACCGCCATAGCGTAGAAGCTTCTAGTAACTTCCATTGAACTGTTTAATCCCACTATTCGACAATAGATGGCAGTAGCGTCTACGTACAATTTCGTGTAGTACTTGCTACTCAATAACAGACGGCGTTAGCGTGTCATTTCCAGTAGTTCCTAACACTGCCCCGTCCTTAGATGGAATTAGCGTGATGTTTCTAGACTTTTCGATGTTACGTAACACTGCCCCCTCCTTAGACATGCTCGTCCCGAGTATCATTATTCCCGTAGTATCATGCCAATCCATCTACATGAATAATTTTAGACGCAGTTCGCATATCCTTTTACCGCCGCACAACTGGTGCATTTGCGACACCAATCCTCAACATCCTGTCGATAGTGGATCCAGTAGAACCGTTCTCTGATCTTCAATAGAGTCCTTTTTACATCCCTATGTCCTCCTGAATAACCGCTGTGGTAGTGCTGTAGAACATCTGGTACCTTTGCTTTCGGGACGACCATTTGCAAGTGACAGTTATCCCCTCGACCATTTTCCTTTTTGCGGCACAAGACACCATCCTGGAGCATCAAGCTCTCCCACTGTGCCCAATAATTCTTTGTGGTGGTACTCATCGCTGCAACATCACACCATTTCGGTTTGGGAGCATCAGCTTTAATCCACTCGAGAATTGGCCTGATATCTGTATCACGTTGCTGGGCATGCCGTAGGGTTTCCTTCCATTTGTCACGAAGGTCCAATCTTAGCACCCTAACAGGAACTACTTCCTTAGCTTCCTGTCTGACACAATGTTTGTACTGTTCAGGAGAAGGTCTTCTTGATAAAGCGTCCGCGTTACCATGGGATATGCCGTCATTGGCCTGTGACATCGAAATCCTTGGGGCTCTATTAACAGCAGCCAATACTCGCCCCGCACTCTTATCGCTTACGAATTTCTCTTGCTGTTGCACTGTAATGTCGGACACCCTTCTAACCAGGGTGTGATATTCGCTGGCAGTGTTTCGCTTCGGGCAATTCGACCGGAGGTGGCCCTTTTCTCCACAAGTGTAGCACCTAGGGCTGTACCTCAAACGGTCACGAACAGGTGATCCCATAACCTCTCTGAAGCGATGGGCTCGATGATCATGCCTCACTGCTTCCACCTCCAACGCGTGGGCCAAGGCGTCCTTCAGCTTCTCATGGTGCCCAAGTCTCACAGCAGCCCTTACTTCCAGGTCCCGTATGCCATCTATGAAGGTTTGAATTAGTATACCTTCGATGAGCGCGGGCGCAGTCTGGTACGCCTTTCGAACCAGCTTTTCGATTTCCAGGGCCCACTGCTGTAGGTTTTCACCACTGCGCTGCACACGATCCTTCATCTGGGCACGAAAAACGTGTTCCAGGTGCGCGTCACCATATCTGGCCTCTAACGCCTCAACGAGCTGCTCGTAGGTAACATTTTTGCCGAGAACCTCTAACACAGTTAAGGCCTGGTCACGAAGTGCCAAAGTAAGCGCGGTCATGGCCTGGCCCGTTGTCCACCCATTTGCTTCCATGACAGCTTCAAATTGAATTTTGTATGCCGACCAGGAAGATATTCCGTCGAAGGGTGGCACTTTAAACCCGCGCACGGAAGGTGCAGCAACTATCGAAGCCGTAGTCCGATCTCCAGCTTTCAGAACTCCAACCGCTTTTCTTATATCAGCGATCTGGACTTCGGCCTCGGAGATACGATTTTCATGTACCTGAACAGTCTCCTTCATGGCTTTGATGTCCTTGCCAAATGTCGCGTGTAGATCTTTCAAAAGGAGAACCTGCTCCTCTTTATCACGCTGAAGCTGCTCTTGCAGGCGGCGGGTCTGTTCTTCCTGTCGACGGGCCTGTTCTTCCTGTCGACGGGCCTGTTCTTCCTGCCGGCGAGCTTGCTCCTCTTTGTCCTGCTGCAGCTGTTCCTGTAGGCGGCGGGCCTGTTCTTCCTGCCGGCGAGCTTGCTCCTCTTTGTCCTGCTGCAGCTGTTCCTGTAGGCGGCGGGCCTGTTCTTCCTGTCGGCGGGCCTGCTCCTGCAGCATCGCCATTAGCGCAGAAAGATCCATGGCTGGTGATGCTGTAGGAACACCAGACGCTTGGGAGACTGGCTCTGTCGTTGGCTGATTACCCCCAGGTGTCTGTCTAGAAGTTCCTTCAAACCGCCTTTGATCCACCTCCTGCTGGCGCTGACTCCTGGTACGGATACCTTCCGTATCCTCCTTCGGTAAAACTGGCAAAATTTATCCCTTACTTCTGACACCAAATGTTACTAGCTGGGGTTCGGGATAAATTAATTTAAACCAATTTACCAAAACACACAAACTGTTTAATTAAATAAACACAAATATCGCAACTACAAGAAACGTCACTTGGAATCACTTGTTTCGCTTCGCTACTGTATCACTCGAATCGTATTCGCTCGCTTCCGAAATCGAACTGCCTGTCGGCCCGACAATCCGCTATTTATATCCCGAGCAGAACATTCTCGAACATTCGACACCGCCATAGCGTAGAAGCTTCTAGTAACTTCCATTGAACTGTTTAATCCCACTATTCGACAATAGATGGCAGTAGCGTCTACGTACAATTTCGTGTAGTACTTGCTACTCAATAACAGACGGCGTTAGCGTGTCATTTCCAGTAGTTCCTAACACTGCCCCGTCCTTAGATGGAATTAGCGTGATGTTTCTAGACTTTTCGATCTACGTAACATTATTATTATTTCGTTTATTTCTTTATGTACATATTACCTAGTTACATTTTTAAATATTTTTAGAAAAATAAATTTATAACAAAAAACATATGAAAATATAAAAAATAGTGGACCTCCGGTATCGGGAGCAGAGTCCAAGCTACCGGTGGTTAGGGCTCCAGAGACAGGAAGCTCCTCACGATACGAGCCGTGTCAAGGAGTACTTACTGCCTTCTGAATCAGGCTCTTGATCCAACCGCCTAACAGGTGCTGGTCGGCACAATGACAGCCGAGTCAACATTCCACATGTCAACAATCTCGTGTGCTAAGTCGAGATATTTAATCTGTTTCTCTTTCTCAGCTTTCACGAGGTTGCCGTCATGCGGAATGGTAACATCGACTATCATTGTGCGGCGCGCTAACCGGTCTATCACCACTATATTAGGCTTATTGGCGACAATAGTCCTGTCAGTAATGATAGACCGATCCCAGTACCTACAACGTGACATGGTCATTTTCGAGAACTGGGTCGGGCACATACTTGTAATACGGTACCTCAGAATCCACTAGTTTGTATTGCAAAGCAAGTTGCTGGTGAATAATCCTGGCTACTTGGTTATGCCTGTGCAAGTATTCATCGTTAGCCAGACTAGAATAACCAGAGATAATATGTCTGATGGACTCACCCGGATGGTGACATGCCCGACACACGTCAACCGTCCCGTCCTTCATAATATGTCTCCGGTAGTTATTCGTCAAGATAACTTCGTCCATAATTGCACAGACGAAACCTTCAGTTTCCCCGAATAGGTTACCAAAACGTAGCCAGGATACGGACGCTAAGAAATCTACACTGGGCTCATGAAGAGCCCGGTAGAAGCGCCCGTGAAGCTCCTTGTTTCGCCATACTTCCTTGCGGTCATCGGTAGTAAGTTTTACAGGTTTGCGCCAGTTCTCTCTAGCCATGGAGTGCGGGGTGAGCCCCTTGTCCACTGTGACCACATCACGGTGCATACCCACTTCGGCTTTTAGAAAATACACCTTGAGACTGCACACCTCGCGGTTGTGGAGGGTCTTTGTATTTAAAAAGCCTCGACCCCCGCACTTCTGCGGGATGTACAGTCTCATCACCGATGATCGGGGGTGATGCATCCGGTTTGCGGTCAGCATTGTACGGGCCCTCCTATCCAGGGCGTCGAGTTCTGTTTGAGTCCATTTGAGTATGCCGAAAGAGTACATCAAAACCGGCATGACCCAACCGTTGATGGCGCGCACCTTGTTTCCGCCTGAAAGAAGACTAATTAATATAATATTAATATAATATAATAATTCTTCAGGCGACCAAAGAAGCGCTCCTTCAACGATTGCTTCATGTCAGCATCGTTAATGCCTAACGCTTCCGACATACCCAAATACTTATAGCTTTCGGATGAGGAAAGGGATCTGGGTGTATGGAATCCGAAAGTTGGATTCCCTCGGATTCCATAACCTCACCTCGCTTTACATGCATGACTGCACATTTGTCCACACCAAACTCCATCCTGATCGGCGCAACTAAAAGTTTCAGTTACCTTCAGTAGCTCCATCAGTTGCAGTTTGTTGGGGGCAAAGAGTTTTAGGTCATCCATGTAGAGGAGGTGAGATATAACCTGACCACCTCTCCTCAGCCGATAGCCTAGACCTGAATCCTCCAGCAGTGTGCTTAGAGGATTCAGGGCTAAGCAAAACCAAATTGGACTCAAACTGTTGCCCTTATTTATTCCCCGCTTGATCCATACAGGCTCATCATTCCGCTGGATCTGTGGACATCCCGGATAGCGAAGGACTGTCCTCCATTGCCCCATGCACGACTCAAGGAAGGTGCGTAGAGTTGCATCAACCTTGTACAACTGCAGCACCTTCCTGAGCCATGTATGTGGCACCGAGTCGTAGGCCTTCTTGTAGTCTATTCAGCATATCGAAAGATCCTTGCGGGATCGACGAACCTGTTGGCTTATGGCCATGTCGATGAGGAGTAGCTCCTTGGTACCACGAGACCCGTTCCTACATCCATTTTGAGACGCAGACATAATGGAGTTATATGCGAACTAATTTTCGCTCTCAAAATGGATGTAAGAAGTTTATAAACCGTCGACAAACATGTGATCGGCCTATAATTCTTAGGTTCCGCGGTACTACCTGACTTATAGAGAAGGTGGGTAACGCCTGTTGTTAGAAACTGCGGTAGCAACACAGACTCTAAGGATGACTAGAAATGAGATGCCAGGCGACTGTGTGAACTGGTGAGCCATTTTAACCAGAAGTTGTGCAGTCCGTCCGGTCCCGGTGATTTCCAATTCGGTAACGGACGGACTGCTCTGGCTACGTCTGTTGGCGTAATTTATTATTATTATAATGTTTAAATAAATAGGAAGTTTGACATTTTAAATATCAGTACTTCTAATTTACCATTTTCCTGTTTGTGTCGGTCGGTACCTAACTCAGTGATCTAAATAAAAGAAAGATTTCATGATATTTTAATGTCGTAATTATTTTTACACTTTTCTGTTTAAGAGCCATTTTACATTTTTGCGCGAATATCTAAGATTTTAGTCGCCTTATTTACCTCTCATCTCATCATTATAAATACTCTGGCATTGACGAATACATGTAAAAAATAGATCAATCTTTTGTTTTGTTACTTTTAGTAGCATATTTACAAAAACTTATTTGTTTACTTTGTAGTAATTAATCTCCCACAACGAGTTTTCTTAAAAATCAGCGCAGGGTCAATTTCAGACTCCTATTTCTATCATTAATGTTTAGAAATTTGAGTAAAAAAAATACACAAAACATCAGACATATAATTTAGTTGTTACATTTAGTACTAGAATATTGATTTTTAATAACATTAATAAGTAAAAAAAAAATAAGTCTTAATGCAATTTTTACGATTTATTCGCAATTTTATCGCGTTTTTTTGGTTTGCATATAGCACTTCTAAAGAATATCAACTTGAGGTTGGATTCTATAGAGGCTATTCACGAACTCGACTCTGATCATCGACCAGTAGTCATGAACCTGGTCCCCCGATTAGGTACCCGCGACCCCTCTCAACCCCCCGCCACTAAAGTGATCACTAACTGGAAGAAAGTAAGCGAACGCTTACAATCTAACACGTCACATCACTTAGACTCTATCCCAGATCAGTTCGACTCTGTCGCCGACACAACGGCCGCGATCAACTCTCTCACAGAGCACGTACAATCGATCGTGAACGAAAGTTCACGGGAGGTTCCAGATACGGATGACCGTAAATGGAGGCTCCCCGACGATGTGCGTGATCTGCTGACAGAGAAGAACGCGGCCGTTCGTGCCTACAGCTACTTTCCCTGTGACGCTAACAAAGCTCACATGCGTTACTTACAGCGTGCTGTAAGGACACGTGTGACTGAGCTGCGTGACGCTAACTGGGACAAGATGTTGGGTGAACTAGAGCCGGCTCATCTCGCATTCTGGGAACTTCAGAGGAAACTTAAATCCTCTGAGATTTCCACTATGCCCCCCCTGACCCGCCCCGATGCGACCATTGCATTCGAGGATATCGACAGGGCTGAATGCCTAGCCGATAGCCTCGAAGCCCAATGCACACCCAGTTCGCAGCCAGTAGACCAAGCGTTTGTCGATAAGGTAAACGCGGAAGTCGAACGCAAAGCCTCACTCCCGCCCGTTGAAGACCCTGATGATCCCCTGCCCCCCGTCACACCTGACGAGGTGCACGAGATCATCAAGGGTCTGAAACCTCGTAAAGCTCCCGGATCAGACGGCATCACCAACAGAGTGATCAAGCTGTTCCCCGCTCACCTGATTATGCTCATGACTACCATCTTCAATGGTGCCCTGAGTAATAATATTTTCCCCCAAGCGTGGAAGGAAGCCACCGTCATTGGCATCCCTAAGCCCGGTAAGCCCAAAACCGTGCCCACGAGCTATAAATCTATGAGACTTATTTATAAGCGACTCAGGGATTATGCCGAGACCAAGGGCCTTATCCCCAACGAGCAGTTTGGTTTTCAAACCCAACACTCGTGTGTCCATCAGGTACACCGTATCGTTGAGCATATCAATGCTGGTTTTCAGCGTGGTATGTTCACGGGCGCTGTATTTTTTCTTCGATATAGCGAAAGCATTCGACAAAGTCTGGCACAACGGCTTATTATATAATAAGCCGTTGTGCCAGACTTTGTCGAATGTATAAGCTGTACCAACTCGGAGTGCCAGACCGTCTCGTGCTCATCTTACGAGACTTTCTTGCGAACCGTACCTTTCGCTATCGCATCGAAGGGGCACTTTCGTCCCCTCACCCGATCCGTGCAGGAGTCCCTCAAGGCTCTGTACTAGCCCCCCTCATTTTCACGCTGTTCACTAGCGACATCCCCAGAAGTAAGAAGGCAAGGTTAGCTCTGTTCGCAGACGACACTGCCATCTTCTTCTCGGGATTTAGTGACACAGCGCTGGTTCGCTACCTCCAAACCGCAGTCGACGAGCTCGGCGAATGGTTCAGGAAGTGGCGAATCGAAGTCAATCCCGATAAAAGTCAGGCGGTCTTTTACACTCGACCGCGACGTAACCACCCCCCTCCCCGACCCATCTCTATGTTCGGCAAGCAGATCCCTTGGGCGAAGCAAGCCAAATATCTGGGTGTCATCCTTGACGAACACCTCACCTTTTCTGAGCACATAAAGCAGGCCCGCTCGCGGGCCGCTTTCGCTCTCGGTAGGCTCCATTGCGTCCTGAACAAGCGGAGTAAAATGTCTCTTCTGTGTAAGAAGCGGCTTTACACCGCTTGTATCAGGCCCATCATGACATATGCAAAGCCATATAATGCCATGTCATATAATATGACATACAGGGTGTCCAAGAACCTGGCGTCCAACTGGATTCCCACGATGCCCCAAGTTCTAACAGTACTCAGAAAAATATTTTAAAAAATCCACCCCATGTACTTACAGAATTATACTGATTTCAAAAAAAAAGGGGAAATGAGCACCCTGTGACATACTTTTGAATGCTGTGACTGCTAATGCTGATAATTTCGATATTTCTTGGAGGTTTTGTAATCTAGGGTATTGCTGTGTCTAAATAGAATGTAAAAATAAAGTACTTATTGTACCATTTTAAAATAAAATATTATTTTAACTAAAGGTGATATGGAAAACTATTGAATTTCGCAACTTTGACCGACTGTAGTGTAAAAAAAATGTACCAAAATAGTATGGCAAGTGACGTCAAATTTTGACGCGTTTATTCCTCTTTTTAAAAAGGTATAATACTTACACATTAATTTGAAAAAAAAAAATTTTGATAATATTTTTACTCAACAACCCAATTTTTACGATGTCTTAGTGACGCTATCTGGGATCGTGCTATTTAGGATAACAGTACGGTCAGTACGCGTCACTGCCTCCTGCCGTTACTACGCACCTCTCTCTTATTGTTACCATTGATCACGTACTACGATTTAAAGCTTTGTTTATTGGACTCGATTACTCTTTGTGCTCTGGACTTTGAAACGAACTCTTTACGACGACCTTTGCCTGTGTTTGGACAGTTTGTGTTTTGTGTGTGCTACCATGGCGACCTACACTCCGCAAGAATACGCAAATATGCACTACATTTATGGAGAATGTAGAGGTAATGGACGAGCTGCAGCGAGACTTTACAGAGAAAGGTATCCGAGGGCTACGCGATATCCCGACCATCGAGTTTTCATTAATGTGCACAGATCACTATGTGACGGGCGGTTCCCCAATCAAGTAGCTGGTGAAGGACGACCCGTAAATGACTTCATACGCGATGAAGTTTTAGAGGCGGTGTCGGCAAATCCAAGCATCTCTGTGCGAGGAATAGAAGCTGATACGGGGATACCGAAGAGCACAGCACACAGTATTCTCCAAAAAGAAGAATATCATCCGTACCACGTACAGCGAGTGCAAAGTCTTTTACCTCGAGACTATCCGAGCCGAGTCGCGTTTTGTGAAACAATCCTGCAAAAACATCGAGAAGACGAAAACTTTATCGACAAAATTTTGTGGTCAGATGAATCAACATTTAAGAAGGATGGCTACATGAACCTACACAACTTGCACGAGTGGCATGTGGAAAATCCGCACTTGATGCGAGAAGATAGATCCCAGTACCGGTTCAAAGTGAACATGTGGACCGGTATTCTCTGTGGGAATATTATTGGTCCATTTGAGATGCCCGAGAATGTGACTGGCGAATCATATTTAAATTTTCTTCAAAATGATTTGCCAAACTTACTAGAAGAGACCCCACCAGATATGTGGTTCCAACACGACGGCTGTCCAGCACATTTTCGCGTATCCGTTAGAGAGTTTTTGGACGAGCAATACCCGAACAGGTGGATTGGGCGATCAGGAACAATCCCGTGGCCAGCCCGCTCACCTGACTTAAATCCGCTGGATTTTTTTTTCTGGGGAACTATGAAGGAGCTCGTTTATGCGAAGCCCATTAATGACATCGCTGACCTTCGTGAGAAGATAACACAAGCAGTGCAGGTGATACGTCAAAAAAGTTACTCGCGAAACATAAAGCGGTCCTTTTTAAGGAGAGTGAGAGCTTGTATTGCCGCGGGTGGTCAACATTTTGAACATTTATTGTAATAAAATATCTTTAAACTAACATTCTTTGCTTTTATTCTACTGGGAACCCATCTACCTGTGTGTATTTCCTTCTTGCTCACTCTTGGAACCGAAGTAAATAATAGTAGTAACATAACAGTTTCTAAGATAAGAAAGGGTCCGACAGTTACCGTTAGTAGGTAGGCACTTCGTAAAAATTGGGTTGTTGAGTAAAAATATTATCAAAATTTTTTTTTTTCAAATTAATGTGTAAGTATTATACCTTTTTAAAAAGAAGAATAAACGCGTCAAAATTTGACGTCACTTGCCATACTATTTTGGTACATTTTTTTTACACTACAGTCGGTCAAAGTTGCGAAATTCAATAGTTTTCCATATCACCTTTAGTTAAAATAATATTTTATTTTAAAATGGTACAATAAGTACTTTATTTTTACATTCTATTTAGACACAGCAATACCCTAGATTACAAAACCTCCAAGAAATATCGAAATTATCAGCATTAGCAGTCACAGCATTCAAAAGTATGTCACAGGGTGCTCATTTCCCCTTTTTTTTTGAAATCAGTATAATTCTGTAAGTACATGGGGTGGATTTTTTAAAATATTTTTCTGAGTACTGTTAGAACTTGGGGCATCGTGGGAATCCAGTTGGACGCCAGGTTCTTGGACACCCTGTATAATGCCATGTCCCAAATTAAGTATTAAGTAGACCAAAGAAATTTAATGTCTTTGAAGTAGACATACCAAGTGCTTTAGAAATTGGTAATCAAAATTTTTTGCTCATTTTACTATATAATGAATTAGGCACCCATGCACAAATTTCGAAATTATTTTTTCATCTATTGTATTTGCTCAAATTATTATAAAATGAGATTATGTGCTGCCAACCATAAGTGTTAAAAAATGTATTGCCTGCATTGCATTGTGTTCATATGAAATAATGTTTGAGATTGCGTAAAGTACTTAATAAGAAATATTTGTAAAAATTACATGTGTAACAAAAGAGCTGAAGAACAAAAGAGATCAACTTCAACAGTACATATCATAAAGGCTAAATCATTTTTTTTTAAATGAAATTTTAGCAATATTGCGTTTGTGTCCATGCATTAACTTAGATAATATGGGCTGGTGTCTGCAACTTCTTTGCAATAAGCATTTTTTGCATAAAGCATTAACTTATAAATTTGTTCCTTGAATACAGATCTGATTTCAATAGTGTTACCTACATTTTTGTTATGTTTAAAGATATTTTTTGCATATTTCATAACACTGTAGGTTCATACCTACCAAAAGACATTAACTTTTATTTAAATTAGAGCATTTATTGTTGTACTAGTTGTTAGTAGCACAATAATATTTTTGCCAATTGTATTGTGTTAGTAATTAATATTATGATTCTTTATTGGGTGAAGGCTTGAATGAAAATGTCTAATATTGCATGCTCTGGTGTCATAATAATTTTCTGATCTGATAATGTTATCTGTAATTGTATTGTATTTTAATTAGTATAATATTTAAAAATATCTCAAAAACAAAAAAAAAAAACTTGAATATGCTACTTCAGATTTAGAAAAGTATATGTGATAGTAGCATTTTATTGACTGATTTATCTTTAGTGTGAATAAAATTCAGAATATCTGTGAGGAGATACCATGGATTTATATTAGAAATAACTACTGCCCGCGACTTCGCCCGCGTGAAATTTTTTGTTCCCCCGACCCGCCTAATCGCATCCCATTGTCTTACCGCGCTATCTCTTAGGCGCGGGACAAATACAAGAGGCGTCGGGCGGAGGCGAGGCGCGGGCGCGGCGCGGGCGTGGTGCGGGCGCGGCGCCGGTGCAGCGCAGAACAGGCGTGCTAACGGTGTCGGAAAGGCGAGGCGCGGTGTTTCTCGTTATTTTATGTTAAATTCTATATCGTCACGCATTTTCCGGGTGCGCCGAAGGCGAGGAAGCGGCGCCCGCGCCGCGCCCGCGCCACGCCCGCGCCGCGCCCGCACCCCGCCGTCTCAGTATGTCTCGCGCCCCACCTCTTCTATACATTTTGTATGAAATATCAAAGAAGTGGCGCCACGCCCGCGCCGCGCCCGCGCCGCACCTCCGCCCGACGCCTCTTGTATTTGTCCCGCGCCTTAGCTTAGCGTTCTTTCTTACTTTATATTTTCCTAACGGCCCTAGCGTGATGTTTATTAGCTTATAGCCTTCTTCGAGAATTTAATCAAATTCAAAAATATTTGTCCAAGTATTCTTAAATAAGTGTTCTTAATTTTTTTAATTTACCGCGCAATTTTTTAATATTTTTCTTTCATAAGAACCTTCTCCTGACAATAACAAACACAACAAAAGAAAAAAAACTTAAATCGGTCCAGCCGTTCAAGTGTGATGGCGTGACCAAGGGAAATAGGGATTCATTTTTATATATATAGATAGATAATATGAAATTATTGGTAAATTGAAATTGTGCCTTGTTCAACTTTATAAATATTCTAGATACACTACACTTTATTTTGTATGATGATTCTTGTTTAGATCGAATAACTTCCTCATAGAATTTTGATGTAATGATGTGACTGGTTTGTATTTTTTATAAATGCTTATTTTATGTAAGTATTTAGTAAACCATTACTAAGCAATAAATTTCTTCCATCATAAGTGGCCTATTTTATTTTGAGATCAATATTATCAAGTCAGTTTACTTACCTGCCTCTTTGTCGAACATAACTGGCGAAAAGTGTATTGTTATGCTTAACCCATTTTCCAAAAATAAATTCTTATTAGAAAGTGCTTCTGCTGCATTCCTAAAACATCATTGGATACCGGCAACACCATAGGTAAGTAAGAGCAGTACTGATTAAAAACAATGGCTACCAATAGCGGTAAAAGGTACTAACCAGAACTCTGAAAGCTTGCTGCGAGCTACATACAGAGCGCGCCGCCCGTTCTGATATCATGTTAGACTCAAATGCTGAAAACACTCATTGGGCGAAAAACCAGGCCACATAGCGTTCTGGCATTTTAAAAACGGTTCATCGTCTAGAAGCAGCTAGATACGTCGCTCTGAGGTTAGGACGTGGAGCCCAAAGTGGAGAGGAAATGCCTGACATATAGGATGTATCCACCGAAGCCGCTTTTTGCAGCCGCCCTCCTTTTGTTTTTGTTGTTGGGAAATCATCAAATGACGTCTCCCGCCCTTAGGTGGAGCGGAAGGGCGTGTCAGACTTTTACTGACTAAACCCACCCATGTTCCTTCAGTTGCCCATATGCTAGGGCCACGGTAGGTACCTCTTTCGAACTGATCTCGCGGCCCTGGCAGGTATCGGTCCCAGCAGATCCCTTCAGTACGTAGGGGAAAGTGGTCACCATTCGTACGTGGGGCACATTCGTACAATTAGTAAAACAGGAAAACTAAACGGCACACAAACACGCCTTTACTTGTGTACATAGACATACCGGCCACCATGTTGCTAGCGAAGTGTCACGCCAGTAGCACCACGGTGTTTCGGCTGACGAGACGTATCTAACGTTTTTTCATGCGTGGTGAGTAAATTTTATACGCAAGTTTAATTTGCAGTTGTAAGTAGAATTGTTTTGTTTTTGACAAAACGGTGAAGATTAATTAATGTTTAAATTGTTTGTTTTTGAGCTTTAATTGTTATATTTCTGAAATTAAATTGTAATTTGTATAAAGTTGTGTTTGAATTTTTTGTTAGGCATGGGGTGCATTCGGACAGCCTAACAGGGGGCACATTCGTACGCGTACGAATGCTCCCCTTTAGATTTTATTAACTACCAGAACATCAAAATTAGATTTTTATGAAATAACAATAGTGTACGCTTCAAATAATTCGGTAAATGTGACACCTAATCCTTTCCGCATTAGGTGTCAAACACTGTCCTGCCAGGATCGTGAGATTTGTTCGAAAGAGATACCATGACCGTGGCACATGGGCAATTGAAGGAAGACGGGTGGGTTTTAATCAGTAAAAGTCTGACACGCCTTTCCGCTCCACCCAAGAGCGGGAGATGTCTTTTGATGATTTCCCACCCACAAATAAAATAAAAGCACTGTCGCTCTAGAGCGACATGGTGGAAAAATGTCTAGACATTTTTACCGGAATTGGCGAACCTTCCACCTCTGCGGCTGAGGCACAATCTGAACCGAATGCTTATCTTCCCATAACACCAGAAGTCATAAGACCATATCCTACAGCTGTTAGAAACAGAAAAACCAATAAAGGAAGAAAACCGGGTAAATCCCGTATATATGTAAGTATACAGATACACCTGAAAAAACTGAACTAGAAGAGAGACATAGACAACAAGAATTTAAAAAAATAGAACAGAAAAAGAAAGCCAGAGGCAAAACAGTGAAACGTAGTTTGAAGGAACTTAATTCAAGACAAAAGAAAAAGAAAGCTAAGCAAATAGAAAGTGATGAAGATTCAGAGGAATCTGAAGGATCGCAGCTTAGCTTGCGGGAGAGTTCAACATCTCCAATCGATTTCGAAACGGATGAAGAGACTGATGATCGTAGTATCAATGATAATTTAAGTGTGAAACCAGAGAAAATCAAAGATAATTGTTTTCTTTTGGTAAAGTATGAAAAAAGACTTCTGTTGCTTATTGCGTCGGAAAAGTTTTCAGTCATAATTCGGGTACAGAGCTGAAAATATCTTAGGTACCTTCAAAAGAAACCGGGATCATCATGGTCATTCTTTTTCCCTGATTTAGAAGACATACACACTCTGTATATCAGCGATGTCGCCATGATCTTCCCTGATCCATAAACATAAGCGGGCTGTACAGCTAGAATGGCTAGCTACTTTTTACTTTTGTGCAATAACTTCCAAAATAACAACTAAATGTATATGATAACCTACTTTAAGTATAAAATGTCAAAGACAGTACAAAAATCTCATAGAAAATGATTGTAAAGATCTTAGACTGATTGTAAAGCTTAGAATTTATCAATAAGTAAACTAAGGATGGACGATTTTTTATTTTATTTTTTTCTAAAGAAAGATTTATCGACTATGAGTCAATTCAAACATTATTAAGTTACTTCTTTGATAGATATTTTTTTCTTCTAATAATTAATATAAAAAATAACGTCTTTAATAGGCTTTTTAATTACCCTGTATGAATGTACCCCATGGCGTAAAAAAGTACCCCACCTACTGTACGAACGTACCCCATACGTGGGGTACGTTCGTACAAATATCTTATCGTCGAAAAATGACTATAATTCTTTAACCTGTTGACATAATAGTTTCGGACTTTTTTGTAACAAACTACAATATATTTGATACAATTAGGTACATAAACTAGATAAATTCGACAATTGATCCTAAATTAAAATCAAAAAAGTGTACGAAGGGTAACCACTTTCCCCTACTGCTGACCTCTTTGAGGCGCGCGTAGAACACTACGCGCCATCGACACGGGCCAGTTCCTTACGGGGCGGCGAGCTATCCTTTGCTCGCCGCCCGCAAGCCCGCGCCTACGGTGGCTGGGAGTCTGCGATCGGCTCCCGACGCCCGGGGCGTTTGCTCCTGCGGCGGCTAGGGACGTGAGGGCGCAGAGACTGCCACTCTCTCACGCGCCCGGCCACCTCCTTCGCGAGCATTACTGCTTCGCAGCAGGAGATGACGGCTTCCCATGCCCTCTCGCTCCGCACCATGGCTCGCACCAGGGCCGGACGCGAGAAGTCGCCGCCGCCGATCGCCTCCACAAGGTCACGGCGTTGCTCCGCCCAGGCGCAGCCGCCCTCTTCACGTTTCATTTCGGCCCCACCATCAGTTTTAGCACCCCTTAAAACAAGGAAAACGACACCCATGATAGAAAAAAGGTGCATTAAAAAAAACTACGACGATTACTATTGATGTCCTAGTTGGACTGTTTACTTCCAGTCTACAAAATCCCTAAACTCATCACCTTCTGTTGCTGAGTCTTTGCTTATTGAAAATGTTAATGTTTGCGATTCGGAATTTCATTTTGAACATATTACTTGTAAAGATATAATTAAAACCTTCCACACTTTAAATGTAAAAAAGACTGCAGATCTGTGGGGTAATTCTGTAGAAGTCGCCAAGTCTATATTGACATTGTAGCACCTACTTTAACTCTTATATTTAATAATTGTATCGACTGTGGGGAGTTTCCTGACCTTATAAAGAATAATAAAATAATACCTTTATTTAAATCTGGTAGTACATCAGACCCCTCTAACTATAGACCTATTTCAGTACTACCTACCTTCAGTAAAATTTTTGAGAAATTAATTTTAGACCAATTGCAACGATTTTTTTATAAACATAAATTATTACATACCAAACAGTTCGGTTTCACAAGGGGTTGTTCAACTACCGATGCCGGTGTTGAACTCCTAGGGCATATTTATAATGCATGGGAAGATAAATGCGATGCTTTGGGCATCTTTTGTGATTTATCTAAAGCGTTCGATTGCGTTCTTCATGAAACTTTAATCAGGAAACTCCGCCACTACGGGATCCGGAACAGCGCTCTGGATCTTCTTACTTCATGTTTGAGTAATAGAATTCAGAGTGTCGACGTCAATGGAAAAAGGTCTCCCGGATCTATCGTAACAATGGGCGTCCCACAGGGCTCAATTCTTGGTCCTTTTTTGTTTCTTATTTATATTAATGACTTGCCTTACCTCATTAAAGATAATCATAATATAGTTTTGTTTACGGATGACACCTCACTTTTGTTTAAACTTAAACGTCAGCAGCTGGTTACTGACGATGTTAATAGCGCGATCTCAAAAGTAGTTCACTGGTTCAATGTTAATAATTTGCTTCTTAATGACAAAAAACCAAATGTATTAAGTTTACGCTACCTCACGTTAGCCAAGTGAAAACGAATGTGTTGATAAAGGGCGAAGAATTGAATCCTGAAGATAGCACTGTATTCTTGGGCTTAACTTTGGATGCCAAGCTTCAGTGGGGCCCACAAATAGATAAATTGTCGAAAAAGCTAAGCTCCGCTGCATATGCTGTTAGAAAAATTCGGAATTTAACTGACATAGAGACAGCTCGTTTAGTGTACTTTGCCTATTTTCATAGTGTAATGTCGTACGGTATTCTGTTGTGGGGAAATGCCGCCGACATTCAGACTATCTTTGTCTTGCAAAAAAGGGCTATTCGATCAATTTATAAATTAAGCCCGAGACACACACTCAGAGAGAAATTTAAAGAAATTAATGTAATGACTGTGCCTTCACAGTATATTTTTGAAAATCTTTTATATGCCCATAAGAATATTAAATTGTTTAAAAAATACAGTGATATCCATAGTATAAATACTAGGACCAAACACAAATTTGTTGTACCTTCAACAAGGCTCAAGAAAATAGGTGGCTCATTCAGATGTCAATGTATACGCTTTTATAATAAACTTCCAAGCCATGTTCAAGATCTAAGTCTCAATAAATTTAAATCATTCATTAAACGTAAGTTGTGCCAGAAAGCCTTTTACACTGTTAAAGATTATATTGAGGACAAAAAAGCTTGGGATTAAGCTGCTCCAATTTTTATTTTTAAAATATTATTGTACTGAATTATATTTTTTATTTTTTTATTATTAATTACTTTCCTTTTTTTTATTAATTATTTATTGGGAATATACACTTTGACATTTTGATTATTGCTTATACACTTTGACATTTTGATTATTGCTTAAACACTTTGACATTTTGATTATTGCTTAGCTATGACATGAATATATAATCTGAGGAGTATACTATTATTATTATTTTAATTATTTTGAATGTGAGGACTATGTAGATGTTTGTTTTTTTTATACTTACTCATTTCATTTTAATGATAATCTGGCAGTTTGAGTACTTAATGCGGCCTACCAAAATGTCCTTTCTTTGGTATTGTTCGTCGAATCGTTGTGCTCCTTATGTTCTGAGTTGAGCTGAAAGATTACTGACAAATGCGTGCATTGACTGGACAGGTCCACTCAATCTGTATGGTTCTTTCCTCAAAAGACCATTTCAGACACCTCCATGTACATGATCCTCAAATTATCAGACAGCGACTATCTCCTGATTTTATATACACATTGACATTGATGAATTTTACCTTATACAATAACATTAATATTTACTTTTAAAGTATTATATTGTTTTAATTATTGTAAATGTGAAGATTAAGTGGGTGTTATTTTTTTTTTCTAGGTTCCTTTTCTTCTCATTTATTTTTTATCACAGTCTGGCAGTTTGAGTAATTTATGCGACCTACACAAGTGTCCCTTCTTTGGTATTGTTCGTCGAATCATTGACCTCCTTAAGTTCTGAGTTGAGCTGCATGATTACTGACAAATGCGTGCACTGATTGGACAGGTCCACTCAATCTGTGTGGTTCTTTCCTTAAAAGACCACTTCAGACACCAATCCACATGGTCTTCACATGATCTAACCAAATTATGTCTGGACTTTAAAAGAGACTGTGACCTCTGAGTTTGTTTCGGCCTTTCTTCTCAGAGTAGTCAGATAGGAAACGCCGACCTCGATCTAGTTTTAAAAAATATGATTGACGTGTAAAAGTGTTTGTACAAACCTACTTGCAAAAATAAAGTCATTTATCATTTGTCATTTATCATTTAGTCTGTCGGTAAATTGAACATTAATGGCGAATCGTGGGCGTAAACCCCTGCCCAAGCCTTTGAAATAATACAGGTGTGATGTTATTTAATTTTTTTTTCGCGCAACTGTTTTTTCCCGCGCAAGTGTCTATCATGCTAATGTCTATTCGCGGAGAAATGCATTGTCGCGCAAATGTCTTTTCGCGCTAGGATACCTAACTGCAGCTACAGCTTACGTGTGCATCATTGAGCAATAAGTAGGCACTTATTATTTTTGGTGGGATGTAAAATATAAGAGGACTTCCCCAAAATTGTCTTGGCAGTTAGGTAGGTCGGCTTAACTGCTACAGACATAATTATAAAGCAATTGTCCTAATCAAATTATTACCATTGAAGTGCACTGGACTGTACTTCTAATAAGTACCACCAAGTGTGTTATGTATCATACATATTTAGTTGATAACATTGAGGAAAATATTTTTTTAATTTTTTTTACGTAGGTACTACATAGATACATATACAAACAGGCAACAGTTACAGCGTATGCATTATCGGCTTATAATATTCCCACGGCTGGGACACATCTGTTCTCGGTGAAAAAGAGAGAGCCATAATCAACCACGCGGGCCCAGTGTGGGCTAGTAGATATACATCAATCTTCGATTTTTTGGTTCCAGGACCTGCCGATTTTCTTACGATGTTTTTCTTCATCATCGTTTTGAAAGCAGTTGTAATGAAATCAAATACACTAAAGGTCTTCCTGGGTTCGAACTCACGACCTACATCTTGAAAGTCGGGGTTGATACCACTGTGCCACCACTACTCTCTGCTGTAGCAGAGAGTAGTGGTGGCACAGCAATATATGTTCGACAAAGAGGCAGGTAAGTAAACTGACTTGATAATATTGATCTCAAAATAAAATAGGCCACTTATGATGGAAGAAATTTATTGCTTAGTAATGGTTTACTAAATACTTACATAAAATAAGCATTTATAAAAAATACAAACCAGTCACATCATTACATCAAAATTCTATGAGGAGGTTATTCGATCTAAACAAGAATCATCATACAAAATAAAGTGTAGTGTATCTAGAATATTTATAAAGTTGAACAAGGCACAATTTCAATTTACCAATAATTTCATATTATTTCTAATATAAATCCATGGTATCTCCTCACAGATATTCTGAATTTTATTCACACTAAAGATAAATCAGTCAATAAGATGCTACTATCACATACTTTTCTAAATCTGAAGTAGCATTTTCAAGTTTTTTTTTTTGTTTTTGAGATATTTTTAAATATTATACTAATTAAAATACAACACAATTACAGATAACATTATCAGATCAGAAAATTATTATGACACCAGAGCATGCAATATTAGACATTTTCATTCAAGCCTTCACCCAATAAAGAATCATAATATTAATTACTAACACAATACAATTGGCAAAAATATTATTGTGCTACTAACAACTAATACAACAATAAATGCTCTAATTTAAATAAAAGTTAATGTCTTTTGGTAGGTATGAACCTACAGTGTTATGAAATATGCAAAAAATATCTTTAAACATAACAAAAATGTAGGTAACACTATTGAAATCAGATCTGTATTCAAGGAACAAATTTATAAGTTAATGCTTTATGCAAAAAATGCTTATTGCAAAGAAGTTGCAGACACCAGCCCATATTATCTAAGTTAATGCATGGACACAAACGCAATATTGCTAAAATTTCATTTAAAAAAAAATGATTTAGCCTTTATGATATGTACTGTTGAAGTTGATCTCTTTTGTTCTTCAGCTCTTTTGTTACACATGTAATTTTTACAAATATTTCTTATTAAGTACTTTACGCAATCTCAAACATTATTTCATATGAACACAATGCAATGCAGGCAATACATTTTTTAACACTTATGGTTGGCAGCACATAATCTCATTTTATAATAATTTGAGCAAATACAATAGATGAAAAAATAATTTCGAAATTTGTGCATGGGTGCCTAATTCATTATATAGTAAAATGAGCAAAAATTTTGATTACCAATTTCTAGACTTAAAATCACTAGCACTTGGTATGTCTACTTAATACTTAATTTGGGACATGGCATTATATCTTAACATTAACCACCATACTTCATTTAAAATTCTTTAAAATTATTTATTGAAACAAGAAATGCAAAAACAAAATAATCTCACAAAATGTATGTTAAAACAATGCAATTTATCTACTTTTAAAACATTATTTTTAACAGCCATTGAACATTATTTTCTACTATGTAGGAATAGTTTCCTGTTATATTTTTTTGTATAACTAATGCTAACAAGAAATGTTTATACCTAACAAAGGTATAAGACAAAGGACAGTTTATGTTATCAGTGGGATGGTATTACTTCTTACCAAACACAAGGAGGCGAGTGAGCATGCTTGTGATGCAAGGAACTTGCTTCTGTTGATGCATGGGCATCAGGTCTGGAGTATTAGACTCAAAATCTAGAGCTACTCTTTGACATACAAATGTTAATAGTGTCAAGATGTCTCTCTCTGTTCCAGCATAGCGTAACTCTTCACACAACGCTTGCATAAACCAGGAACCACGAGTAGTGTTTCTCCAAGAATAATATCCAGGTACAGTAGAAAATACAATCAGGAAGTCTGCATGGACTGGAATTTTGTAGGATGCAGAGGGTGATCCATCTGTTTCAGTATAACTAACCAGATTAACACCACCATCCAATTTATCACCCTGGCAAGCTTGAATAAAGAATAACTTTGGTTTTCCAGCAAGAGTTGGGCACCTGTCACCAGTAAAGTAGTACCACAAGTTTTCTGGCTTGTAATGTGTATCTTTGGCATACAACATTCCCAACTCTCCATGGGTTAACACAGCAATAAGAAGACAGTCAAATTCAGTATGGTCCATGTCTGCTGTTTGCTGAACATACTTAATTACTGCTTCAGATGTCAAATTCGCCAGCACAGTTACTCGGAATCCTAAGCTTTTGAGGACCTTGGCGAAATTATCACTGTCTACGTTCGTGCCAGTACGGGACTTCAGGCTGTGAATATCGAAATGCTCGTGGTTGAAAATAATTGCCATCCCGCGATACTTATGGTTCATGTTGTAATACGGTGCGTTTCTGTCAACGGGCATTCTTGCATAGCGGCGTGCGTTCGAGGATTCATGACTGCCCAGTGCGTCGCCTTCATCGCCGCCGCCGTTTGCGTTGGCTCTTTGTTCAGTTTCAATACTTCCATTGTCTTGAGGTTCTCCGTCCAACATTTTGGTTATTTACTGCCTTATCAAAGAGTAAGAAAAAATAAGACTCCAGTTACGCAGTATGTACCCGAATCGAATCAAAACCGATAGATTGTCCCAAAACTTTGCATCTAATTGGGAATGCAAAATCCGTGTGTGTGATACCGTGACAATCAAAAAGTACAAAATTGACATGTAAATGTCAATCAAATCAACAACTTCAAATCAAAATCTAAACCTCGGTTCGACCACAGATATTTTTTTTTTTTGGTTCTTTTCGTCCCTCTTTGGGACAGGCAAAGGGAGCTGAGCCCATACAGCCAAGTCTGATTTAGTTTTCTTTTTCTTCCAATTCTTCTTTTTTTTTCTTTCTTGTCTTTCTATAATATAATCAAGGCCGAAACCATGTCTTCTTTATTCAATGTCTTCAATATCCAATAGTCAGGCCGAAACCAAGTCTTATTTTTATCAATGTCTTCAATAACCAATAGTTAGGCGTAAGCCAAGTCTTCTTTTAATATATTCAAGTTCAGTACCTTTTGTTAGACCGGAGACCGGAGCCGAGTCTTCTTTCATGTTTTATTTAATATTATCTCAATATCTCAATATCATATAATTTTATGTCAAAAGTGTAGTAGTTGTCAAATTCAAATTTCATCAACAGTTGATACAATAAAATCGTAAATTGGTAAAAAACAATCTTTTTTCGTCAAAAGTTGCTGAAGCGAGCGCGGGATATCTTCAGCATTTTCATAAATACCTAGCAGGCGATCAACTAAAATGATCCTTTGAAGAGCAAAATTAGGACAATCAAATACAATGTGATCCAATGTTTGTATAGCAGAATTACAATAATCACAATTTGGGGAAGACAGAATGCCAATTCTAAACAGATGTGCATTAAATCGACAGTGACCTAGCCGTAGACGACAAATCGTTGTATAAAACTTTCTGTTCCGATAGATATTTCCTCCTGTAAACCAAGGAGGAGAAATCTTTGTTTTAATTTCAGCTAGCCACTTTCCTTTGGTTTCAACTACATGCTGCCAGAAATTGTGAAATTCACGTGCCAGTTTTGATTTGAAATAAGTCAACGCATCTGAATTTGGAATGGGCTTATGCAAAATTGGACATTCCTGATGATGATTAACAATGAATTTAGCCAGGTAATCAACTTGTTCATTTCCAACTACCCCGATATGTGAAGGAGTCCAGAAAAGGACGATATCTTTGAACTTATGTAAATTATTGTATTTTTCTCTGATATTATAAATTATGTAACTTGTTTTTGCATTACAACTGGGATTTTCTAGTGCTCTCAATACACTCATACTATCAGTGATAATAATCCATTTATTTTCTTGCCTAGTCTCAATATACTCTAAAGCACTGAGTATTGCCATAGCCTCTGCTGTATACACAGTTGCTACTGAAGACAACCTATTTCCAAACCCACTTCGAGCCTGAACGTCATAAATAGCCATAGATACAGCATTATCATTTTTTGAGCCATCTGTGTACAATTGATTGTAACCATTCCATTCCTCAAGCATTCTGTAAACATCCTCTTTAAACTTCAAAGATTCATTAATTACTATTTTAAATGGACAATACTTTGATTCATAGGAATATAAATAACAAGGCCAAATGGAGCTAGAAAAATAATTTTGATTAGAACAATCTTTTAAAATTTCAGATAAACCTTGTACTAGAAAAGGGGGATTGATCCCATTAATAGCCTTCTTTAACTGCAATAGAAGAGGATGATCACTGATAGAAGAAATCTTAATGAAGAATTTTGTTCTGAGGTAATTGAATCTAATTATCAATGGAGGCAAACTACATTCGACTTGCATTGACACTATAGGTGTTGAACACATAGCTCCCAAAATAATACGTAAGCATCTATTTTGCACTTTGTCTAGTTTTTCTACTAGTTTTTGTACACCACTATAGCAAAAAAATGCATATTCGAAGTGACTTCTTACTAAGGACTTATATAAAATCAGTAATGTCCCTGGATCAGCACCCCAATAAGTGCCAGCGAGAGATTTCAAAATATTACAAGCTTTTAATGCTCTGTTTGCTAAGTAATCAACATACACATTCCATTTAAAATTACTGAGAAAAGTAACACCTAAAAATTTTATGGAACTATCCACTAACATAAGGCTATTATTGTAATAAATTTTAATACTAGGAGAACCAACAACATTTTTGGAAAAGACAACAACCTTACTTTTCTCATAGCTGACCTCCAAACTAAGACTTTCAAAATAATGTCCCAATTTTTCCAAGCTAGCATTGAGTTTTGTTTCAATGCTGTTAAGGTTTTCTCCTGAACAATACACAACCAAATCATCAGCAAATTGTAAATTACAGACATCACTACCCAGCACATTATTTAATCTAGCAATATATAAAATAAATAATAGAGGACTTAATATTCCTCCTTGAGAAACTCCTCTATAAGAATACCTAGGTCCTATTAATTGATTATTGACTTTTACATACAATTTACGTTCATTTAAAAACTCAAAAATCCAACTTACTATTTTTTCAGGAACATTTAGTGAAAGGAGAATGGATGACAATGTACTTAAATTTACATGATTAAAAGCACCAAGAATATCGAAGAAAACAGATCCCAACATTTTATGCTCGACAAGAGCACTGTGTATATCCAGAGATAAATCACTAAGACTTTCCCGAGCAGAATGACCACATCGAAAGCCAAATTGATTGTAAGGTAGTAGACTATTACTTTCAATGTAAAATATCAAACGTTGTTTTAGAAGCTGTTCAAATATTTTACCAACACACGAACTTAGAGTAATAGGACGATATGAGTCAGCGCTGTTAGGGTCTTTACCCTGTTTCAGGATAGGTATTAAACAATCTGTTTTCCATTCCTCAGGAATAATAGAACAATGCCAAAGTGAATTCAAAATATTTAAAAATATAGACAAACTGTGTGAATTTAATAATTTTAACATTTTGTATGAGAGCCAATCTAAGCCACATGCCGAATCTCTTCTTGATCTTAAAGCAGATTTTAGCTCTTCAATAGAAAAAGTTTCCACCATGAAATTATTTGTGCAATTTTGTAAGTTATTGTGACTGACTGTGTAAAAATTCTGAACTGAATCAGGAGTATACTTATGCAGAAATTGAGAGATCCATTCATAACTAGAAAACAAACTGCTATTTGTAGAAACATTTTTTAACTTCCTCATTTTTGCCCAAACTTGACTCATTGGAGTGAGTCTATTAATAGAATGACAAAACTCTAACCAACATGCACGACGCTCCTGTCGTAGGATACGTTTTTTTCGGGCTTGCATATGTTTGAAACTTATAAAATTGTCTAGACAAGGATTTGATTTAAATAAGATGTATGCTTGCTTACAATCTTGTACAGCTCTAGTGCACTTCTCGTTCCACCAAGGGAGTCGAAGCTTCCTCCTAGATCTGCGAGAGTCGCAAGTGGTATTGTTTTTATTAAAACTGATTACTGACATCTGAACTGCTTGTAGAATTATTGAACAAAAATTATTATATGTATCAATATGACTCGAGTTATTATACTGAAAACTTTCCATCATGTCATTTACAATCTTTTTATAAATAGACCAATCAACTAATTTCAGATTACAATGAAGAGGAATATTTGAAACATTAGAAGGATCCACATCATTAGCAGTATCTATAACATATTTTGTAATGGTAGGCAAATGATAGCTGCCTATAGAATCCTGATAAACCTGCCATTCACAAGACAAAGCCAAGGAAGAAGAAACCATAGTTAAATCAAGACCATTTGGTCTCCATAGATGAGACCCTACAGTAGTTGGCTGACCATCATTTAAGAGTATCAAGTCATTTTCATCCATGGAATTCATTATAGCTCTGCCACGAGAGTCGTCACTACAACAACCCCAAAAAGTGTGATGGGCATTAAAGTCCCCAGCAATTATCAATGGTTTAGGTATACTATTTATTAGTGAATCAAATTTGTTCTTTTCAAAAGTAGGACTGCAATTTCCAGGACTGTAAAAACTAACTACTGAAATGTATTTGTTATTAATTTTAATTTTAATTGCAATATTTTGAATAGAATCGTCAAAATATGTGTCTAATAATCTAAATTCAATGCCATTACGTATAAATATAGCAACACCATTGTGATCATTACCACAATCATTCCTAACTGTGGTATAGCCACGAATGTTGTATTGTATGTGTGGTTTTAACCATGTTTCTGAAACTAAAGCTAAATGTATGTCATTATTATAGAGAAACTGCTGAAACTGTAGTTTATTACTTAGCAAACTTTGTGCATTCCACTGAGCAATATTTAAAATTTTGTTAGTGAATTTTATATTATAATATTTTTACCTTTAATAGTCTCTCTAATAGCAGATGTTATAGTTTGTGTACAAATACTTTCATTTTGTGTTTTATTTAACTTAATCAAGTTAACAATAGATTCTGTCAACAAACTTAATGCTGTGCTATTAGACAACATCAAGTTTATAATATCTGTCGAATGTTCCGATTTGTTCAGTGATGGGAAATTAGCTTTATTAAATAAGTCCGAAAAAGGGGTTTTCGATGTATTTCTGCTTTCAGCAATCTTTCTTTTCTTAATGGGACATTGGCCAGATATGGATAAATGATTACCTTTGCAATGAACACATACAGCTTTTTCAGCAGGTACAGAGCACTCCTTGAAGGAATGACCCTCAGTACATACTGAGCATCTTTGCGAATTTTTACAAAATTTGGCTAAATGCCCAAAACGTAAGCAACGGAAACACTGCTTGACTGGTGGAATATAGGGCAGTACTGAAAGCCGCCACATCTTAATATGAACGTAATCTGGTAAAGATGTAGATGAAGCAAAAGTAATAACTACAGTTTGGGTAGGCTGTAGTTCAGATGAGCTACCTACTCTAACTTTTTTCATTATTCTTCTAACGCTTATAATTTTTTTTGAACTTGATATTGCCTTAAAAATTTTTTTGTTTGACATATCCGTAGGTACTGACGTGATAACTCCAGACAATTCTGTCGTTCCAGCCGGAATCGACGCTTTGATCGACTGTTCTTTCAGAAAAGTAACATTGTCCAAGAATGAATTGGCTAAATTCGGGCGATCGAAAACTACGCCGATTTTGTATCTGTTAATTTTTTTCAAGTACTTAATCCCTTTAACAAATCTAGTGAAGCATCCACTCAGGTACATCATATCTCTTTGGCCTATTGGTTGTTCTTCATTTGTGCTCTCGATAAATACAATAAAGTCATACCCAGCTACGGCATCCTCAGGGTACCTGCGACTGTAGTCTGTAACCCTATACGGGGCATACTTCTCTGTAGCCTTTTCTTCCGCAGTGCAGGAGTCGACGTAGTCAGACTCACTTGTCTCCGAAGATGAATCCGGAGGACCAGTAACAATTTCTCCACCAGGATCTTGTTTGGGTTTTTTTCTTTTCTTAGGCATCTTAAATCTTGTTTTATAAACTAAGTTAATAGAATAAAAACAGGAAAATATGTACAAACTAAATTAAAATTAAAGTAAAATTACAAGAAGTAAAAAAAAGACCGCCTATTATTTCAAGGTTCCCGCGCTTTTTCTCGACCACAGATAATCTACACCAACAGTATTTTTTTGCTAGTTTAAACCACGCAATGCGGCACTTGGTAGAGTAAAATCGACTAAAACATGCAAAATGTCCGGAGCCTGAGGTAATTTTGACCCTAGACCTTGGGTGCCTTTTATTTTTTATTTTTCTGGATGGGAAATCATCAAATGACTTCTCCCGCTCTGGGCGAAGCGGGAGGGCGTGTCAGACTTTTACTGACTAAAACCCACCCGTGTTCCATCAGTTGCCCATGTGCCAGGGTCACGGTATCTCTTTCGAACAATCACGCGACCCCGGCAGGCATCGGTCCTAGTAGACCCCTACACTGCTGCTAAAATCTCTTTGAGGCGCGCGTGGAACACCACGCGCCGTCGACCCGAGCTTGGTCCTTACTGGGCGGCGAGCTACCCATTGCTCGCCGCCCGCAAGCTCGCGCCTACGGTGGCCGGGAGTCCGCAATTGACTCCTGCGGCGGCTAGGGACGTGAGTGCACAGAGACTGCCACTCCCTCACGCGCCCCGCCTCCTCCTTCGCGAGCATTACTGCTTCGCAGAAGGAGGTGACGGCTTCCCATGCCCTCTCGCTCCGTACCATGGCTCGCACCAGGGCCGGACGCGAGAGGTCGCCGCCGCCGATCGCCTCCACGAGGACACGGCGGTGCTCCGCCCAGGCAGGGCACACCTCCACCGTATGCTCCACCGTGTCCTCCAGACGATCCCCACAATGGTAACAACCGGGCGTTTCCTCCCGCTTTATCCTGAACAGGAACCCACCGAAGCACCCATGCCCGGTGAGAACCTGCGTCAGGCGGAAGGTGAGGACGCCGTGGCGCCTCTCTATCAGTGGACTTGCGGCGGTAAGTCCCCTCTTTGAGGAGTGCCTCAAAGAGGGGACTTACCGCCGCAAGTACGGGCTATCTGACGGATAGGGCCGTAGTCTACCCCGGTCACGAGGGAGAGTGGAACCGGCGAGAGATGTCGTGCGGTGTCCTACAGGTACCGACGGAACCCGACGACGATGACACTCTACTCCGCAAGGGAGTTGTGGAACTCGGCGAGAGTTCGGCTCGGGGAGAAGTATACTCCCACCACTACAATCTCTCCGAACCGTGCTGCTACGCAACCCCGTCCCCTCTTGACAGCCTCGAGGGTCGGGGCTCCAGCGGAGGCCGACGAAATGAGGGTCACTGAGCCGCTCAGGTCCTCCACCCAGTCATCCCTGGGCGGGACAAAGTACTGCTCAGCGACTACAGCGATGTTAATCGACCACTGCGCCATGCTCTGGAGTAACAGATCCTGAGCGGAGGCACAGTGGTTGATATTCGCTTGGAGGAGGCGTAATAGAGTACCTATTATTGACACTCCATTTCAGCCCCCTCCTGAGCTCCCTGTGAGGGCCCTGCCGTGGTGGTGCCGGCAACGATAGTGGTCAAGGCGGCAGCAGCGACAGCGGTGACGGCGGCGGCGGAGGGCTTGCCCTTACCCCTGGCCTTGGCGGATGAAGCGCAGGCCTTACTCCCAGCCCGGTGTTCGGCTGGCTTGCCAGCCGCCGCACATGCGTAGCAGTGCGGCGTGGCATTGCAAGAGCCGGCCTTGTGACCGGGCTGACCGCAACGGAAGCAATGACCGCTGCGGTCCACCTCTGAGGTACACTTCACGAATACGTGGTGGCCTGTCTGGCATCGGAAGCACCTCAGAGGTCTGGGCTCCAGCAGTTTGGCCTGCGCTGAAACCCAGCCCACCAGGAGCCTTCTGCCCTCCGCGGTGATTTTGTGAGCCGCCGACACGGGGCAGCTGACTGTTACGGTCCTCATCCCCGTGCTGTCAGGACGGATGGTGCCTGCCCTCACTTGATCGGCAGAGCACTCCCCCGTCCTAACAATGGCGGCTACCCCTTCCGCCTCCGTCACACAGTCATCCAGAACCAGGGTGCGCATGTCAGCGCACTTGATGGGCCTGGACACTCGGGCCTCGTCCTTTTTGCGCCGCTGCTGCCTCTTCTTGTTTCGGGCCTTCCTTGCGGCCTTGCCCGCCTTCTTTTTCTCCCCAACCACTTGCCATTCGGCGGTGGCAGGAGGAGATCTAGCAGGTGCGGGCGGCCCTCTCACCTCTGTCGCTGGGGTCCTCACGGGGGCCTGCTTGGGCCGGCCTTTTGTCTGCCCCGACCCTTTGGCTGGGGCAGACGCGGAGGCGGCATACGAGGCCGCCCTCGGCTGGCCCGAGGCTGCCTTCGGCTGGCCCGAGGCCGCCTTCGGCTGACCCGAGGCCGCCCTAGGCTGGCCCGAAACCGGCCGGCTTGCCGCCAGCGGGGGGCGCAGGACAACGGCCTCCAGAGCAGAAAACCTATTCTGGAAGGCAGCGAGCTCCCGCTGCACCAGGGCCAGGCACCTGGGCCTCGGCAGGCAGGGGGCACGACCTGCCCATGCCGCGCTTCCCCCTGCGACGCCACCTGACCTTGGGTGCCTTAGAATATAATATTTCGAACGTCAATTCATTTTTTTTTTGCTTCGTGGTTTTATCTGAAGAATAGGTATATCTTTTGACATAATTATTTTTTTTACATAAATCGTCTTTTTAGGGCGGCTTAGGGCGTTGCTGATAGAGCAGCAAGGAACAGGCTGGATGGAGATGAACGAACGTCGCTACAAAAACCACACACAGTATTAATTCCAGCAAAGAAAGTTATCCGACGATTGAAAAGTAGGCCGTTTAAGTTGTTAGGCGAGTCAGGTCCACAGACAGATAGATGTAGCGGTTATTGAAAGCAGTTGCTGTGTACGGTATTCGTTATTACAGCTTGGCAAAAAAGAGTCTGGAAAAAATGAGGGCGCCTGCTTAGCAGGTATGGCCACCCTGTATACTAGGACTAAAAGTGATAAGATACTTGTTGTTTTAATCCATAAACACGAGATCCCGGAAATTCTCATCAATCAAGATTTCAAGACTTGATAGGCACACAGTCTTTTACTTTCATTGTATTTAGTAGATTGCGCATTATTTCGCTGGAATAACCTTTTATATAAGAGATGCGAGTGCCATCATAATAACATAATGCAAACTTGTTCAGTTTAAAAATTAATTAAATTACACTCAGGGATTGCAGATTGAACCCGATACAAAAGACATAATGTTCAGCAATCGCATTTGCGGCCACCATCTAGGGTATTCACAACCATTCGATGGTTGGTATGCCTGTATCAAATTTGACATGAATGATACTGAACGAATCCTGTTAATGCTGACAGTTTATCGACAAGAAGGCGACTTACAGCTTACTGTCGGAAACTAATCGGAAGTCAGAGAGTACCTATAACATGTCGCATTCGAAAGGTACGGGCAATATCGAATAAACTTGAACAGTTGACTAATGAAAGCGTCAGGTATGTCTATGTGGGGTACATAACATTATCACTATTCACATGACAATGAAAATGAAATAACACGCTAAAATTTAGATTTTATTTAAAAAGAAAAACGTGACATAACATCATTCTTGTATTCCTTTTCGGTGCTATGATAGATTTTTTCCATTAACACTGATGTGTCAGTTTTACATTTCTTATTTATGAAATCTAAATAGTGTAAAAATCTTTCTTACACGTTCACGGCTCCCATTACAACCCGTCTCCTCAAATTATAGGTAATATATTACGTAGAATAGGCACCTGAAAAATAATAAATATAAATTATCCTTTTTTTACTGTGATATGCGATAGTGGCATTAACAAAAAAAAAAAAATACTTGCCTGTTTCGTTATAGTATTGAACTTTTTGTCTAATTGCACACAGATCAAAATCGTGTAATTCTTTCCGCCAACTGTTTTGGTGTTCCTCCAGGTGTAGAAAAAAATCCTTAATTTTTTTCACCTTTATTAACAATTTCTCTAATTGTACTGTGAGATTTACCTTGAAAAAAACATAAAGACAATCATATTAATTCCATGTAGGCACATTTTTCAATTTCAAGTATCAAACATCAAGAGTTAACGTACACGCGATTTGTCAAACTAGAAAACATAACCTCAATAATCTATTAGTAAATAAAACAATAAAATGGCTTGAAACTTATAATACCGATAAAACTTAGTATTAGAAAGGAAAAACAATGACTGGCATTGAACAAAAGATAAATTTCTTGGATAAATACCTGTCGTGTCGGCAGTTCTTTCGTAAACATTGTCAATCAGAGACAACATTTGTTCCGCTTCAGATTCCGCCAAATTTCTTACGAAAACTTAGTATATCACAGCTCACACCACTACTCCTTATTGTTTTATTCATTTTTTATATGTTCAAAAGCATTAATAATTGATAGTTAATTAGAAATAACTAAAATACAACTAGGAACATAATACAATGACAGATTAGCTACTTGTTGATGATATTTTTTTTTTTTTTTTTTTTAATTTATTCCTGACCATGGATACATGTCCTTCAGTCGTAATCATTAAACATACTACTCTTATTCTCAGCTAAGTACATCCCGAAACAATTAAATTTTTTCTACAGTATTCAGTAAATATCTAAATAATGAATTGAAATAAACTGTGTTGGAAAGTAATTCCTGAACGTGGCGGGGAACACATAAAAGAGTTTTGTTCTGCTATATCACTAATTTCACTGACAAGTAACAGTCTTTGCATGTCGAACGATTCACAGTCTAACGTGTTTTATATCCGCATTTTCTTCAGAACAATAGGTACATTTGCTTTCACTGATGAATCTTAGCTTCAATGTCTTCAGTAATTACTTTAAAATATGTATTTATGTTTTTGTTGTATTCTCTTCCGTTTCATCTTCACATTCTTCATCTTCAAAGTTTTCGTGTGATTCGTTCTCAATTAGTAGCAAATCATAGAAGATCTCGTCGTGGAATAAAGCAGCTGTTTCAATGTTAACATTTTCGTAGAAATCTGAACTGTTAACATCAATTTCTTCAACATTATTTGGTTTTTCATCCATATCTTGAATTATATTAATAAATATAAAATTATTGAAAACTTTTTGTATCTTTCCCGCCAATCACCATTTTCCTTCTCCCTGTTGATGATAAACAAAGCAGTGTTGCAACCAAAAAAAAAAATATTTTAGTTCCAATGGTTACCACGACAGACTCTTTTTTGCCAAGCTATACTTTATCAATTAACGTTCTTTCGTCTTTAAAATTAGTATTAGGTACTTAGTTCATTTTTAATTATTCACCAAGTGGCGTTGCATTTGTTTTCATTTTTAAATAGGTACTTCTGTAACATTTGCGTGTTTATTTGAGATGAAGATTGATTTTTGTAATACCTAGTTGTTTATTTTATTTGCAGCGTTTTTATTTATGATTAGTTAAATAAAATTAAAGAGAAATTCCCTTTGGTTTGCAACTTTGTTTCAACACTACTATTCCAATTTTACTTTCTTTTAAGTTTATTTGCGAAACTCAAAGATTATAGAAAAGGCATCAATTCATGAAAGGAATTGATGTCTTTCATCGAAAATGTATTTGTTTCGTTTTCGATGTTTAACTGAGCATGCAAACTTTGGGCACGCCACAATTGCGGCGGTAAGTCCCCTCTTTGAGGAGTGGATAGAGAGGCGCCACGGCGTCCTCACCTTCCGCCTGACGCAGGTTCTCACCGGGCATGGGTGCTTCGGTGGGTTCCTGTTCAGGATAAAGCGGGAGGATACGTCCGGGTGTTTCCATTGCGAGGATCATCTGGAGGACACGGCATACGGTGGAGGTGTGCCCTGCCTGGGCGGGGCACCGCCGTGTCCTCGTGGAGGCGATCGGCGGCGGCGACCTCTCGCGTCCGGCCCTGGTGCGAGCCATGGTACGGAGCGAGAGGGAATGGGAAGCCGTCACCTCCTTCTGCGAAGCAGTAATGCTCGCGAAGGAGGAGGCGGGGCGCGTGAGGGAGTGGCAGTCTCTGCGCCCTCACGTCCCTAGCCGCCGCAGGAGGAGACGTCCCGGGCGTCGGGAGTCGATTGCGGACTCCCGGCCACCGTAGGCGCGAGCTTGCGGGTGGCGAGCAATGGGTAGCTCGCCGCCCGGTAAGGACCAAGCTCGGGTCGACGGCGCGCAGTGTTCCACGCGCGCCTCAAAGAGATGTCAGCAGCAGTGTAGGGGTCTACTAGGACCGATGCCTGCCGGGGTCGCGTGATTGTTCGAAAGAGATACCGTGACCCTGGCACATGGGCAACTGATGGAACACGGGTGGGTTTTAGTCAGTTAAAGTCTGACACGGCCCAGAGCGGGAGAAGTCATTTGATGATTTCCCATCCTGAAAAAAAAAAAAAAAAAAAGCATGCAAACTTTGTAAGCATTGTCTGAACTTTCTAATATTATCCTAGTTATACTTAATCACTTATTTATCGATTATTTTGAGTTAGTTATTATTTTAATTTATATAGGAAGTTTAACACGCAACACTTTGCGGTTGAAAGCCTCTGCCATTAAGCTCTCTCCAGTAGCAGCATGAGCATTTTTCGGTGTAAGCCTCTGTCTTCGTGCTCCAGCTAGTGCCGCTTGAAGCGACCCTGTGAGTCACGCGACGACATTGAATCGGGCGTTCCCGGACACGTCACGTGACCTCTCCCTCTCCTCGCTGTGGTCGTCTTAGCGGCTGGAAGCTTTTCCTTGCTCGAAGATAGACCTGCTGATCCCACGCGGTCTGACCCATAGTAGTGTGGACGTTTGCCACAAAATTTGGAGCAACCGCGCAAGTCTTGGTCGGACAGGCTTTTGTCCCCTGAAGCACGGGAGCCTCATCGACTCTTGTTGCCGTTACCGGTAAGCGAACATGAAGTATGACCCCGTTCGCTTTTTGGCAACCCGAATCACCAAACCTGCCGGAAGTTCTCTCCTCGAAGACTTCTCAATGAGAGAAATATGCAGTCACAGCTTCTGTCGATCGATCAGGAGCAACTCAGTCCCGGTATGTCTCTTGGTCTGGTCTCTCACTTGGCCCACTCCGGTGGGTATGAGTAACTGGCTAACGGCGCCCTAAGATCTTTGAAACGCACAATGCCCACCACGACGACAGCATGAAGATACCCTCGGTTTGGATGTTACTGAGACCTAAGGCTAAATAAATCTCTTATTATTAAGATTCACATATGACGACTAATAGAGAAGTGTACAAGAAAAAGATATGTTGCGCCGACCCCAAAATAATAATATCCCAAATTGGGATAAGGGCAGGAGAATGATGATATTAAGATTCACATGTAAGGTTTAGAATAGCCGCGTTTTCTTTGGGAACAATGTCGCACAATGAGCTGTTGCGAGATGTTCTTTTTCACTTCAGTAGCTCAAACATGTAAGTTTTGCTGCCTGAAATCAGTGAGCAAAATCGCATTTTGCTCACTGAGTGAGACAAAGTTACTTTTTAGGGTTCCGTTGCCAAATGGCAAAAAACGGAACCCTTATAGATTCGTCATGTCTGTCTGTCTGTCTGTCTGTCTGTCTGTCTGTCTGTCTGTCTGTCCGTGTATGTCACAGCCATTTTTTACCGAAACTATAAGAGCTAAGTTGTTGAAACTTGGTAAGTAGATGTATTCTGTAAACCGCATTAAGATTTTCACACAAAAATAGAAAAAATACAATAAATTTTGGGGTTCCCCATACATAGAACTGAAACTCAAAAAAATTTTTTTCATCGTACCCATACGTGTGGGGTATCTATGGATAGGTCTTTAAAAATGATATTGAGGTTTCTAATATCATTTTTTTCTAAACTGTATAGTTTGCGCGAGAGACACTCCCAAAGTGGTAAAATGTGTCCCCCCCCCCCCTGTAACTTCTAAAATAAGAGAATGATAAAACTAAAAAAAATATATGATGTACATTGCTATATAAACTTCCAACGAAAATTGGTTTGAACAAGATCTAGTAAGTAGTTTTTTTTTTATACGTCATAAATCGTAAACCGCAATTTACCTTTCATTCAATCAACTCAAATATAAAAATTAAAAAAATAGGATTTAATTTCATAAACACAAGCCTTATGCATAAACCGTGAATACAGGTTTGTACGGAACCCTCGGTGCGCGAGTCCGACTCGCACTTGGCCGGTTTTAATTTTTGCTTTCAGAAAGCCGCGAATATCATAATCAGCCTTGGGTTAATCATATAATTCGGAACATGTACACTCTATCTCTTTCCCACCATTAGAAAAAGAGAGAGACAAAGACCGGCCCTTTCGAAGTTCCGATTTTGAATTCAACCTCAAAGACAAACACGTTTGGAAATTTGTACTTACTAAAGAAATTTTGCAAAAAGATAATTATGTCTTTTAATAGAGGGTGATTGGATGATGGGTGCAAAGCTTTAAGGTGAAGATAGTATAGACAATTTAGAACCATTTATGCCATGGTTGTCTTAGACGAAGTCTTACCAAATTTTTTTAACCAAATTTTTTAGTTTTTTTTCGGAAATTCTCAAAATTTAATGTAAACTGCATAATTATGGCCAAATTAAATGATAAATGAATTAATTTTTTATTTATTTAATTAAAGTAATGTGTAAACAACCAAGCAAAACATGTTTTAGGCTTCTGTGTCATTAGACATTTTTTTACAGATATTTAAAGCTCAGAAAAAATAAAAAATTTGTACAATACGTCGTTTAAAACTTATTTAAAAAAAAACGGAGGGTGCTTTTTTTGTTCAAACCTTTTTGAAAACATGCTTGATAATTGCTCTTTCTTTTGAGGTATCATTTATGCGGATATCTTACAAATTATTGAAATTAGGACCTACAAAACCAATTCGAGGGAGAAATTTTAAATTTTAGGCAGTCTAACAAAACACAAAATTTTTGCTTAAAAGAATACTTTATGTGCTCGAAATGATAACATTGTTCATTTCTAAGAATTTTTGGCACATGCACGAACCAATTGAGGGGATCCCATTGAGGGGATTCTCTAAACAATGGCCACCGAGCGCGGTGCGACGGCATTTCCAGGTAGAACGCCCAATGAATAGCAAAAAGCGATAAGAGTTGGTTTTTACAGCGAAATGGTCTTAGTTACTGAGGCAACAAAGTCGTTTTTCTTTAGTCAGGGTCAGTCGGTCTGTGATGAAGCCGTTACATCTTTTACTTATTAGTCAAACTACTGCCCTTGTGCGTGGACGTTGTCGTGTTGATTCACAATTTACCGTGTTCAGTTGTAGCCCTTTGCGTTCCTGCACGTGTTGTTTGCGTTAGTTTTGAACTTTTTGTTTCACCGTGTCCAGTCGTAGCCTCGCGCTCCTGCACGTGTTGATTTTTGACTTAATTGTGTTGAGTTGACATTTAGTGCGCTCCTACGCCGTTTTTCTTAATTGTTAAGTGACTATGGCTACTTTTTCCAATCAAGAATATGCGGATATCGTATTTATGTACGGTAGAGCAGACGGCAATGGATCTTTGGCGCGACGGATGTATCAAGAGCGCTATCCGAATCGCAGGATACCGAATGTCCGAGTGTTTTACAACACGTTTCATCGTCTTGCCCAAGATGGGTTTCACCGCGTGGAACCTGGAGTCAACCCGGGCAGACACGAAACTGCCGTCGACGAAGACATTTTAGCAGCATTTCAAGCGGATCCTACTACCAGTACTAGAGCAGTAGCTCGAAATTTAAACATTTCTCAATGGAAGGTGTGGCATACAATGCACCAAAATGATAAGTATCCGTTCCATGGCAATAGTGTGCAAGGTCTAGTAGAGCAAGATCCTCAAAGAAGAATTCAGTTCTACCGTTTCCTCCTCAACAGAGACATCGAAGATGCGTGGTTTCTGAAATCAATCTTGTGGACGGACGAAAGTAAATTTTCAAGGGAAGGTATTACAAACTTTCACAACATCCATGAATGGGCCGACGCAGACAACAATCCACATTTTAAGAAGCAGGTGTCATTTCAGATGAAATTCTCTGTGAATGTATGGGCTGGAATAATTGGCAGAACATTGATTGGGCCCCACTTTTTGCCTGATCCATTGAATGGCGAAAATTATTTGCAATTTCTGCAAATTGATTTACCACTGCTGGTAGAGGAATTAGGTGTCCCGATCTTTGAAAGAGACCGAACAGTCATCTTTCAGCAAGACGGCTATCCAGCGCATTGGACTTTAAATGTAAGGGAACACCTCAACAATTGCTTTCCTGATAGCTGGATCGGCAGGGATGGACCCATCCCTTGGCCCGCTCGCTCCCCAGATCTGACCCCGTTGGACTTTTTCGTGTGGGGCCGGGCCAAGGAACTGGTGTATAACAACATAGAAATAAACACTAGAGAAGAATTGATACAAAGAATAAATTCAGCGTTTGAGACAATGAAGCAGGAGATGATGTTGAAAATAACGACTACAGAAGTTAGAAGACGGGGCCGTGCTTGTATTAGGAATCACGGCCGTCATTTTGAACATGAAAAATAAATAATTTTAATTCAAATGTTGTTTTAATTAGTCTGCCTAAAATAAAAAATTTCTCCCTCAAATTGGTTTGTAGGCCCTAATTTCAATAATTTGTAAGATATCCGCATAAATGATACCTCAAAAGAAAGAGCGATTATCAAGCATGTCTTCAAAAAGGTTTGAACAAAAAAACCACCCTCCGTTTTTTTTTGTTATAAGGTTTAAAAGACGTATTGTACAATTTTTTTATTTTTTCTGAGTTTTAAATGTCTGTAAAAAAAATGTCTAATGACACAGAAGCCTAAAACATGTTTTGCTTGATTGCTTACACATTACTTTAATTAAATAAATAAAAAACCGGCCAAGTGCGAGTCGGACTCGCGCACCGAGGGTTCCGTACAAACCTGTAGGTATTTTCGGTTTAAAAATATATATATTTTTTTTAATTTTTATATTTCAGTTGATTGAATGTAAGGTAAATTGCGGTTTACGATTTATGACGTTTTAAAAAAAAACTACTCACTCGATCTCGTTCAAACCAATTTTCGTTGGTAGTTTACATGGTAATGTACATCATATATTTTTTTTAGTTTTGTCATTCTCTTATTTTAGAAGTTACGGGGGGGGCGACACACATTTTACCACTTTGGAAGTGTCTCTCGCGCAAACTATTCAGTTTAGAAAAAAATGATAATAGAAACCTCATTACCATTTTTGAAGACCTATTCATAGATACCCCACACGTATGGGTTTGATGAAAAAAAACATTTTTGAGTTTCAGTTCTATGTATGGGGAACCCCAAAATTTATTGTTTTTTTTCTATTTTAGTGTGAAAATCTTAATGCGGTTCACAGAATACACCTACTTACCAAGTTTCAACAGCATAGCTCTTATAGTTTCGGAATAAAATGGCTGTGACATACGGACGGACAGACAGACGGACAGACAGACAGACAGACAGACGGACAGACAGACAGACATGACGAATCTATAAGGGTTCCGTTTTTTGCCACTTGGCAACGGAACCCTAAAAATGAATTCATTTATCATTCAATTTGGCCATAATTATGCAGTTTACACATTAAATTTTGAGGATTTCCGAAAAAAAACTTAAATATTTGGTTAAAAATATTTGGTAAGACTTCGTCTAAGACAACCATGGCTTAAATGGTTCTAAATTGTCTGTACTATCTTCGCCTTAAAGCTTTGCACCCATCTTCCAATCACCCTGAATAATTTATTGAATTTTAAACTTATTGTTGTATTTAATCGAAAATAAGTATTTACTGCAAATAAAACTGATATTTAACCTGTATATATTTATTTCTAGTTTCAATAATGTTACGTAAATATTTTGAATAATAAAATATCATGGGTGCTATTTCCGAACACGCCTTAATTTAAATAAAAGAGCGGGAATAAAATTTCGTAGCTGGCGTAAAGAGTTGAATAAGTTAAAAAAATATTAAAATAATCGTAAAATATGAGTGAAACTAGCGACGAGAACAGTATTTTAACACCGGAAGAGTTAAAACAACAAGTTATTAATGCAGAATTAAGTTTCCTACCTGACAAGTCTCGCGAGAAATATCTGAAAGCATACCATAGTTAGGGAGCTGGCAAGCAAAATTTCGATATGATCAGCACACAAGGCAGACCCCGGTCACCAGGGAGACTGGAACCGGCGAGAGATGTCGTGCGGTGTCCCACAGGGATCGGTCTTGGGGCCGCATCTGTGGGACATCGGGTACGACTGGGTGCTGCGCGCCGACCTCCCAGCGGCGTCAGCGTAGTTTGCTACGCTGACGACACGCTGGTCCTGGCGCAGGGGAGGTCGCACGAGGCGGCGGTCGAACTTATGACACACGGGGTTGCGACAATCGGTGATAGGATCCGGCAATTGGGACTCGAGGTGGCATTGCACAAGTCCGAGGCCATGGGTTTTCATGGTCCTCGGAACGCGCCATCTGCGGATGTCCGTTACCACCGCGCGGCCAACTCTTAAAATTTGATGAAATTTTGCCAGGAATTTGTTGTAATTTGTTACAATACACACCTCTTTTCCTGAATTTGTTACAAAAAAAACTAAGACGCTACGACCAAAAACAGTTGGCCGCTAGAACCGCCACTTGCCGTAGTGATCGCCCGTGATTACACAGAAACTAAATAATGCAGATAGGCGAATGATACATCAAAAGAAAGGTCTTAATTTGTTATATTTGTTTCAAAAATAAAAATCATCAAAATTTAAATATTCAAAAAGTTATGCTATATTTAGTTTTCAGGTTAAGTGTAGGTACGTATCTCACCATAAAATCAAATTAATAGAGGCTAATGTGCATGGACAATTAGTTGCTAATTTGTTACAGCAAATAAACAAGAAAAATACCTACTAGTAAATAGGTTCGATATTTTTTTTACAGTCGATTTTAGTTGGCCGCGCGGACGGCAATATGCGTAAAATACAATGGCGTTTATTTCTTTATTAATAGTAGGTTCAAGCTTAGTTCTAGTACTAATCGACAGGTATCGTAGCCTAGTTTGGATAAATGTGGCGAAAATAACTACAGGCTTTATATTTTAGGAGATATTCACTAAAATATAGTAGTATGAAACTGTATTAGAGTAGAGTGACCATAAATTTTCATAATAAAGTGAGACTGAATCGCCATTATTGGAATGTTCGGTAGTCTTATCTTAATTTTTTAGGGTGAAACTCTGTAAGACATCCTATAGCATACTTTATAAAATTCACAAATCGATAAAAATAGCTTTATCCAAAATCAGCATACAGGCAAAAATTAAGTAATATAAGTCAACAAAATATATATATTTTTTTTTATAAACTACCATAACATTTATAAATTAACTGAAACTTATGTAAGACTCAGAATGTAGAAACATTTTCTTACAGGTACTTATTTCAATTTTAGAATAATTTTAAAAATAAGTACAGTAATTTTATTTACGCCACATTTATCCAAACAAGGTTATGTCACATGTCGATTAGTACTAGAACTAAGCTTGAACCTACTTTTAATAATTAAATAAACTCCATTGTAATTTAGGCATATTGCTGTCCGCGAGGTTGCCAGGTCCAGTTTTTGGTGATTGTGGTAGCCGGATCTCTTCCGGGGATTGTTAGCACCCCTTGCCTCACCGTGGCCTTGACCGCTACCATAGTCAAGGGTAGGTGGGCTGCCGGGTACTAGGGGCCGTTTTTTATTTGTGCTTATCATTAATTGGGGGGGGGGGGGGGGGGGGGGGTTGCCATAATCGCCACGCTTGGCAGGCGGGTTGGCGATCGCAGTATGGTTTTGATAAAATGCATAGAGAAAGCTGCTGCCCATTCTCTAGTTAGTCCCTTAGTCGCCTCTTACGACACCCACGGGAGGAAATGGTGTGATGCTATTCTTTACGTCCGGCACCACACGAGACTAAAAATATTTATAGAAAAGAAAAAGGTAAATTCTAAACTGTAGAACTGAAATAACAAAAACTTTTTTCTAAAATAAAGACTGCAATTGCAATGTAGCGCCCTCAGTTTTACTCACTGAAGTACCGATTAGTATTAACATTAAAGATTTTTTCTTAATTAGTGCTATAGAATTTATACCAGGCACAAAAATAGATCACTATGTCATTTTTAAAATAAAATCACTATATTTTTAAAATTATTCAAAACTGAAATAATTATCTGTAAGAAAATGTGTCTACATTCTGTGTCTTACATTAGTTTCAGTTAATTTATAAATGTTATGGTAGTTTATAAAAAACAAAATTGTTGACTTATATTACTTGATTTTTGTCTGTATGCTGATTTTGAATAAAGCTATTTTATCGATTTGTGAATTTGACTTTTATAAAGTATGCTATAAGATGTCTTAAAGAGTTTCACCCTAAAAAATTAACATAAGACTACCGAACATTCCAATAATGACGACTCAGACACTTTATTATGAAAATTTATGGTCACTCTACTCTAATACAGTTTCATACTACTATATTTTAGTGAATATCTCCTAAAATATAAAGCCTGTAGTTATATTCGCCACATTTATCCAAACTAGACTACCATACCTGTCGATTAGTACTAGAACTAAGCTTGAACTTACTATTAATAACGAAATAAACGCCATTGTATTTTAGGCATATTGTCGTCCGCGCGGCCAACTAAAATCGACTGTAAAAAAAATATTGAACCTTTTTTCTAGTATTTTTCTTGTTTATTTGCTGTAACAAATTAGCAACTAATTTTCCATACACATTAGCCTCTATTAATTTGATTTTATGGTGAGATACGTACCTACACTTAACCTGAAAACTAAATATAGCATAACTTTTTGTATATTTAAGTTTTGATGATTTTTATTTTTGTAACTAATATAACAAATTAAGACCTTTCTTTTGATGTATCATTCGCCTATCTGCATTATTCAGTTTTTGTGTAATCACGGACGATCACTACGGCAAGTGGCGGTTCTAGCGGCCAACTGTTTTTGGTCTTAGCGCCTTAGTTTTTTTTGTAACAAATTCAGGAAAAGAGGTGTGTATTGCAGGGATGTTAGGGAGCTCCGTAACCGTAACCGAAACTATCGGATATCCGATATAAAAATGTATCCGTGACCGTAACCGAATCCGAAACAAAAGTTTCGGATAATATCGGATTTGTTATTACATTTTTATTTTAGGTAGATTAGATAACACTCAATATATATTTATAATAATTTTTATTTTAAATAGCTGTAATAATTACTCACAGACTGATTGTAATTCCTACCAAATGGTGACATATAAATAAAAGCATATTATTAGCTATTTGTTTTTTCCTTTTGAAATTCTTTAAAAGTTTAATATCCGTAACCGAAATTATCCAAAACTAACGGATAATCCGAAATAATTTCATATCCGTATCCATATCCGTATCCGATATAATAATCATTCCTACATCCGTAACCAATCCGTATCCGAAATTTCATATCCATAATATCCCTAGTGTATTGTAACAAATTACAACTAATTCCTGGCAAAATTTCATCAAATTTTAAGAGTTGGCCGCGCGGTGGAAACGGACATACCTGCGGGTTCCCAACTCACGGTGGGAGGCGTTCACATCGGCGTCGAGTCGACGATGAAGTACCTGGGACTTGTCCTCGACAGCCGGTGGAACTTCGTCGAGCACTTCCGACGTTTGGCTCCCAGACTGGAGCGGGCTGGGGCTGCCTTAAAGCGGCTCCTGCCAAATCTGGGGGGTCCAAACGCCTCCTGCCGGAGGCTCTACACGGGGGTCGTGCGGTCCATGGCCCTCTACGGGGCACCGGTGTGGGCGCCCTCATTGAGGCTGCGCCCAGCGCGCCGGTTGAGTGCGGCCTAGAGTCTCCTGCGAGGCGGCGAGCCTCCTTGCCGGAGTGCCGCCATGGGATCTGGAGGCAAAGGTCCTCCACCACATGTGGGAGTGGCGCGAGGAGGCGAAACGCCGGGGCGAAACTCCGCTGCCGCGTCAAATCGCGGCACGGCGGACAGAGCTCCGGTGTGATCTCATGGCGACAAGGCGGGTACGATTGTCGCAACCCAGTGCTGGGCACGCCACAATTGCGGCGGTAAGTCCCCTCTTTGAGGAGTGGATAGAGAGGCGCCACGGCGTCCTCACCTTCCGCCTGACGCAGGTTCTCACCGGGCATGGGTGCTTCGGTGGGTTCCTGTTCAGGATAAAGCGGGAGGATAAGTCCGGGTGTTTCCATTGCGAGGATCGCCTGGAGGACACGGTGGAGCATACGGTGGAGGTGTGCCCTGCCTGGGCGGAGCACCGCCGTGTCCTCGTGGAGGTGATCGGCGGCGGCGACCTCTCGCGTCCGGCCCTGGTGCGAGCCATGGTACGGAGCGAGAGGGAATGGGAAGCCGTCACCTCCTTTTGCGAAGCAGTAATGCTCGCGAAGGAGGAGGCGGGGCGCGTGAGGGAGTGGCAGTCACTGCGCCCTCACGTCCCTAGCCGTCGCAGGAGGAGACGCCCCGGGCGTCGGGAGTCCATAGCGGACTCCCGGCCACCGAAGGCGCGAGCTTGCGGGTGGCGAACAATGGGTAGCTCGCCGCCCGGTAAGGACCAGGCTCGGGTCGACGGCGCGTAGTGTTCCACGCGCGCCTCAAAGAGATGTCAGCAGCAGTGATGGGGTCTCATAGGACCGATGCCTGCCGGGGTCGCGAGATTGTTCAAGCGAGATATCAGGCCCCGGCACTTGGGCAACTGAAGGAACACGGGTGGGTTTTAGTCAGTAAAAGTCTGACACGCCCTCCCGCTTCGCCCAGAGCGGGAGAAGTTATTTGATGATTTCCCATCCAGAAAAAAAAAAATCAGACGTTATTAATAGTGATAATTATACCCTAAGAAACATCAAGGACCTCGTCTGCCACCATAGTGACGCTGCGTTGTAAATTTACAGCGTTTCAAAAATGTTTAAAAAAATAGGTGTGCTATATTATGCGCACACGTCTGCCGCTGGGGCTGATGATCACAGTCATCCTGAAAACACAAAGAATAAAAAAGGCAGACATACAGGGCTCTGACTTTTGTAGTATTCATTTTTTTAATTTATTTTTACGATTTAAAAAACTGTATATGAAGTGCACACTTGGCAGATTTGAATTGTTCGATTAAAAACAATGAGAAGAACCACGGAAAAATAGTCTGCCAATATGTTGCCTCTGCGTTGTCTTGACAGTGCTCCAAAAATGTAAAAAAAAGAAGGTATGCTATATTATGCGCACACGTCTGCCTCTTGGACAGATGTTTGAATTACTTATGAAAACCAAGAAAACCGATGAGGCAGACGTACAGGCCTCTGATATTCCAAAGGCAGACCATTTGATTTACTTTTTTCGACCCGACGCTCGCGCCAAACCAAGCAGGTATAAAATATCCCCATAGATCCTTTCGTGGTGTCTCTTTTCTTTGGGAATATGAGTGAGAACGGTATAACTCAGTTCCAACCTTTTCGTTTTGTGAAACTAAATATATAGAGCGTATATCTATATACAGCCTATATCTACAACGTTATTTTTAGTATATGCGAAACCTGAATATAGTTTGTTCAGAATGAGTAACTGAATCGATTCCAATAATTTTTACACCATGTTATATTTTGTCCCAAAAATATTTAATTACGCTTTCAAGTTGCACAAACTACATTTCCGCAATCATACGCACACAACAAAGGTCACGGGAGTTCATAGTGGTGGTACGAGGCGCGGGCGCAAAGCGAGGCGGCGCGAGGCGGCGCGTGGCGGCGGCGGCGTCCGAGTGAAACAACCCCTGTCAAGCCTCCTACAAACCGGCGCGACGCGGCAACGCGACGCGACACTCGTAGAACATTTTTTATGTGAAGTTCATGGAAATTGTTCTACAAGAATCGCGTCGCGCTGTCGCGTCGCGCCGGTCTGAATAAGCCTTCAGTCGACCGATTGCTACGGATTGATGCGCATGTGTCACACACGCGTCCGTTCTGTGCGACAATACGTGATTCGCGAGCGCGCGCCCGTTGCAGTGTTTTGTTTAGATTTTAAAATAGTGTAAAATGTCTTTCTCATACTCAAACGTCCAATACACGGAGATGGTTCGTACTTTAGCTGTTTGTGGTGACAATGTATCCCTGGCAGTGCGTCGGTTCGAGGAGCCACGTAAGGGGTCACGTAAAAGACATTGTGTACCAAACCGAGCCTCAAAGTGAAATTGACTTGATAAACAAAATCGAAAGTGCATTTCAGACTGTTAAAAACAATCATTACGTTTTACGTAAATTAAATAGAAATCTGCGTAAGCGCGCCCGTCTGTGCATACGACAAAGAGGGGCACATTTTGAACAATTACTTCCCTTTGTTTGAGTACTAATGAGGTACTCCCCCTAATTAGTAAGACAATGTAAATAGTGATTAAGCCAATTATTGTAAATAGTGATGATTAACATTTTTAAACACGCCAACATGGTCAAGCGTAGAAATTTATTATTTGTTTACAGCCTGCTGTGGTTCAGTAATGCGATGTTTAACAATCTTCATCCATTTTGAACTTTAAGTTGTTGGCATAAGGTGCAACAAATAGCATTGATTACATTTTACCACTTACTACTGCATTTACGAATAAAGTACATAATAATATTTACCTACACTTGACCATTACGACAGTCCAAAGCCTGCAAGTGTGATGGAAAATGTTTATCACCAACTAATACATAAACAATCATTGTGGCAAATTATTATCAATGAGTGAGAGTGAGAGCCGCGCGCGCGGCTGGCGTGGTGCCCTTCGGTAGGCTGCATATGTTTTTGCGAGGACAATCAGGTACCGTAACAAGCTTATAACTTTGTGATTATTAATGATACAGTTTTGAATTTTTTTTCATAGATTCTTTACATAAAAATACTAGACCCGTGTTTCGGGTTTCGCATAAACAAAAACTAATGTTGTATATCTATATACGTATTTTACATAAATAAAACGTGGTTTAAAAAGTTAAAGACTGTTCCTATCCAAATCCTAATCCTATTCAGATTACATTCAAGCATGCAATTTAAAAAAAAAATACTTTCTAATTAGAGTTCCAAGCGCATTTCGTTTCTGCTTGGCATTGGGAAAAAATATGATTGCATAGATTTCAGCTCCAGAAGTTTAATCGTTACCGTGAGTTTAGAGGATAATTTTAAACAAACTTATAAGAATAAAACTATAACGAATAACAATAATCCCCATGCAAAACCCGCTGTCCCTTGATTCTGTGAATTTCAAACAGTTATACAGCTGAAAATCAGTGAGCAAAGTGTCTGCCACATGTTTTTTTCGAATCCACAGAGTCATAGTGAATCGAATGGGCGCAATAAGAACCGCGTGCAAATGACTTAGTAGAGCTTTTTTTTTTAACATTTTTACAACTCCGTCCCATGATAATGCAGAGTCCTGAATGTCTGCCTCTTCCATTATCTTCGTTTCCAAGATTATTGTGACCATGAACTCCAGAGGCATACATGTGCAAATGATTTAATACCCCGATTTTTTTAAGCAACTTCAATCCGCTGTAACGCGAAAACGTAGCGATATAGGACCTTAATTGATTAGACCAAATCAATTCGTAATGATTTAAACTGCAATCCACCTCGACGTGAAACGTGTGCAAATCATATACCGAAATGCTCGCCACCTCCCTAGCTACCATGTCTTCAATGAATGGAGACTTACAAAGGGCGCAAGCAGTTTTTCGGAGACGGTGTTGCTATCTTATTTTTTAGATTTATCACAGACGAGGCGATCATCTACAATGTGGAGTATTTACTCAATTTTATTGAATTGGTACCTCTACCTACAATGTTAATTATTTTGATTCAGAATAAATAGTTATTTCAATCTATTCCTGTTTATTATTTCATCTCCTACAGTGTTCTCGCTGCTGAAGTGAAAAGTTATGTGTGTTACACGAGAGCAAAGTTTTTTGCATCTCGTGCCTTTGAATCCCTCGCCACACTCAGGATTCAACTTTAGAATCACTCGCTACGCTCGTGATTAAATCGTTGAATCCTTCGCTTGCTCAGGATTCAAAATCAGCACTCGCAGCAAAAAGCGACTTTGCTCTCTTGTTGCACAAATAACTATTGTTTATCATGAATACGGAACATAATGTTAGCAGCATCACCGCAACCATATCATGTTTCCCGTAATACAAAAATATGTTGCTGTTATCACAGGTTAAAAAATATTGCGCCACGTTTTCCAATGAATACGCTGCTTTTGTTTACCAAATTAGCAAAGGCGTTGCTATGACGACTATAGGTACACCTAGAATGAATTGAGGATATTGAGAAATGTACTCTAGTACTATTGGTCATAAGCATTAGTGAGGATTAAAAATATGTCCATTTTTAAAGTGAAACAATGGTGGTCTAATGACAAACTACAAAATGAACAACCAAACGAAGGAAACCAAAATGCCAATTGTCTGAAAGTGGATAAGTTTAATTCGCACAGTGATAGTGATTGTATTTTGGTTGGTGAAGGCTCAGTATTAAAAATATATAAACCGAATTTAGAAGAGACATCCTCTCATACTTTATTGGAAACTCAATTGAGTGATGTTGTGCTACAAATTGAGACTGGAAAGTTTACTGGGTAGGTTAATTAATTGATTGTTGCCAAGCGCCGCCCGGTTCGTACGAACTTATCATTTATGCGGTTTGACTTGCCTTTATTTTTGTAGGAATTGTGAAGATCGTCAGATTTTATTGTTGCATCCACAAAGCTACGAAATTTATCATCTGAAAAGGAAGGAAGGTCACATGGAAGCTGGTAAATATAAATTTACAATATAATAATGGTACTGATTTTTAGGGCCGGAAAACAGAGACCTAGTACAGTGCCTCCGATCATGGTCGGTGGAACTGAACTGAAGATTGTGCAGCAATTTAAATATCTGGGTCATCTGGTCACGGAGGACTTAAAGGATGATGCAGATATTGAAAGAGAACGCAGGGCGTTGGCGGTACGGAGCAATATGCTGGCCCGTAGGTTCGCTCGATGTACCACAGAAGTAAAGTTGACACTTTTTAGGGCATATTGTCAATCTTTTTACTCGAGCGGCCTGTGGGTCCGGTATACGCAACGAGCCTTCAACGTCCTGCGTATTCAGTATAATAATGCCTTCAGAATGCTGTTGGGGTTGCCGCGGTACTGTAGTGCGTCGCAAATGTTCGCAAATGCGCGCGTTGACGGTTTCCACGCTATAGTTCGCAAAAAAGTGGCGTCATTATTTCAAAGACTGCGCGGTAGCACCAACAGCATTTTGCAAATGATTGCATCACGTCTTGACTGTCCCATACAGGCACACTGGGTGGGAATAGTTACTGGAAAACTATAATTACTTTTTCTAGTTTTATTAAATTTTGTATGTACTAACATAGATGTTAAGAAAATTGTTACTAACACTTTTATGGATTCTGTCCGAAATAAATGAATAATAATAATAATAATAGCAGGAGGAAGATAGCTCTAGTTATTATTTATCAAAACCAATACCTACATGCTTTGGATGAGTAGATATTATAAATGACGACATTCAATGCAAATCGTTACGTTTGAAAATTGCAGGTGATCAAAACTACATAACACCAATAATAAAACATTCATTTACAAGAAAAGCAGACAGTGTGAGTTGTGGCCCCTTCGGAAATATAAAAACGAGAGATTTTATTTGTATACAAAGTCTGGACGGGAGCCTGAGTTTCTTCGATCAAGACACGTTCTTGTTCATGTGCCTTTTCAATGATGTCATTATTCCATCACCTGTGTGTTATATTGGCAGCAGTGATTCGTTCGTCATATGTAAATCAACGTGGCTGTTAGAAATATACAGGTAAGATCGGGAGTTCCCCAAGTAGGATTGTTCTTTTCGCTTTCTTCAGTTCATTGTCAGCCTAAGAAGGATGAAGGATATCGTAATTGTAGCTTGTGTAGGATCATTTAATGATTTTTATTCTATCTTTTAGCTATCAACAGTTAAGGGAATCTAGCGAATTAACTTTAAGACAGAATAAAAAGAACATACCACAGTGGGTATACAACGCCGGAGAAGAAATTTCACGCGTTCAAGTTATTCAGGTACCTATACATAAGGCATCAAAAACATTTGAATGCTTTATTTACCTAATAGGTATCTACTACTAAACTCATAACATGTACAAGTACATAAAAAAGACGTTATTATTGCCCTATGCAAACAAAAAATGTGTCCGCATGTTCCGTCCGTTGTTAACAGGAAAGGTGCCTAAAAGGCTGGCAGCATTGCCACATTGTGCTGAAAGAATCATCTTTGGCCAAAAAATAGGCCAGCCCTTTGGTCACGTTAAGAGTTGACCAACCGCCTGGCAATATCTCGAAAAACTGAGTAAGCACAGGACCTCACGGTCTTTAAGTTTAAACCCCAAACAGCTCGAACATTACAAATAAGAATATTTGCGCCGTTTGAAGTTTTCAGCACCTGCAGCAGCCCCCTAGCCGCGCTCGCCGTGAACGCTGCCAGTATTTTGGGCTCCTTTCCTGTTGACGACACCGACGATTTTTTTATGCCCTCTGATGCTTTTCTTTTTAATATAGGTACCGACTTGTAAAGGCTTACTTTAATAATATGTACCTACCATGAGAAAATCTACTCTATTTCTAATATTGCTGTTTTTCTCCAGACCAGTAACAACTTTTCTAGTATACTTGCTCTTGGTGAAAGGCATATTTACTGCTTCCAAGACAATGGACTGATGAAATACATGATTAAATTTGATTTTATGCCGATTTGTTTCTGTGCTTATCTCATTGGTTGGTATTATGGTAAGTTACTCTCATGTACCTACATTCATAACAAGGTAATTAGAAAAATAATAGTTTAAAAAACTTAAAAACACGCTTCCATAGAAAACCAAACTAAAAAGTAGAAAATAATGGAAAAAAGCGTGGGGTGCTTGATAACAACTTTTTTACAATTCTCAATATCAATGCAACTCTATAAATTAATTTAATCCCAATAATTAAATTTATGAAATAATCATTAATTCAATCGGATTAAATTAATTCAGAGGGTTGTATTGATGATTTTAATTATTACAATTATGTAATTATGCATAAGTGTTGGACATTTTGAATTTCACGGCCAGCTTGGGGCTACTACCCCCTTAATGACATGACGGAAAGAAAAGCATGTGGAGCTTATTTCAAGTGCCACACACAACATCAATGAATTCAAACATTGTTAATTTGATTTTCGTGTTTTGGGCTAAAAAAGCTGTAAAGAATAATAGTATTTTTCAGATTAGTAGTACTCCGTTTCTGACTATCATTGTACTTAATAGTACTTATATGTAATTTTGAGAAATATTTTCTTAGTAAGGTCTTTTTTACAGAACCCGGGGCTCGTTTACTTGTAATGGTAACATCGGAAGATTCAAAGTTATTCATCTACGAGGGCACAACTTTACTGTGGAGCTGTTCACTACTCAGCCCTGCAATATCAATATCTAGATGTTTTCTAAAATCTCTCCCAGGAGGTCTGGTCACACTCTCCGTTACTGGAATTGTAAATGTGGGATACTTAGGAACGGAACCAGACCTCAACTCAAATGCCCCACCAATGATTAGTGAAAATAACGATCCAGAACAAATACAAAAAGATTTGGAAATTGTTGAAGAGTCATTACGAAAAATTTTAAGCAACAATGAAGGTCAAATAATACTTCTTTTGGTAATAGTAAAAAAAATGTTTATTAAATTTTCAGCATTATATAACAAAACTTTCGTTCTAGGTGCAGATAATGGACGATCTTCAATGGAAGAAATACTCAAAATAAAAGCAGATGTAGGCAAGCCAGTACAAAATTTATTTCAAGAATTTCCTAAAGACAAGAATGAGGCCCTGCATTTGTTGATGTGTCCAGTGCTTGTGATAGTAACATGTGAAGATCCTAAGTTAATTCTTAGTGTTCAAGTGACTTTTGAGTGCGCTTCACCGTTTTCTTGTTCAGAGTCGACAATTTGTTTGGATGGTGTTAATGGGACAGAAATAATAGAGAACCAAGTTTTCTTGACAAGTGATTCTGATGTTTCCGAGACTCGAGTGAAAATATTAATAACCATCACTGATAATACAGGAAAAATTGCAGTTTTGACGAGAAAAGTATTACTTCCGTCAAGTCTTTACTGCACCCCATTGGAGACTGTGGCCGACAGCCGATTAAAATTACGCATTCAAACAAATAATCAATGCATAGAATTTTCAAAAATATTCACAGGTACCATATTAAAATTATACATTACTGTCATTTACTTGCTGAAGACTTAACTATTTCCATGTTTTAGATTTTTCAGAAGACGAATTGAAAAAATATGGAAATACCATTACGTTGGCGTACAGGTCGACTAAACAAACCATAACGTTAAAAACTGATGGCGAACAATATTCATTGGAGTCAAACGATTTCAATGAAATAATAGCAGTATTAGATCATTTTCTAATTAAATTAATCGACCACCACGCACGAATGGGCGTAAAAGATTTTAAATTTAATATAAAACAAGATCAGGAATTCACTAAGCAACTTATTCATAAGTTTTTAAAGTGCGTTGAGACACATGCAAAGGAACGAAACAAATTTAAAGAATTAGAGGCAAGTTTTTCCAAGTGAAAAGAAAGTCGATCAAAAATTATCAGCCAGCTAAAGATGATTGTTTTAATGTTGCCAGGATGAGCTGAACGTGCTTCAGAAACAGTTCACACTGGTTCAAAAACGACTCTTGGTTCAATACGGTTCTTCGCCACCTGGAGACTGCGATCCTTTAGAATTTCTCATGAAGGATACACATACGCGTCTGATCAAAGTGGTGCACGAAATAATAGAATGTAAGGAAACTGTGTGCAGGTACGCAACCATGCACAAAACATTATGAAGTACTCGCTGACCCAAGACACGTCGTCCTATCTAATTTTGAATAGTTCATACAAACATCCCATAGAAAAAAAGGACTTTCAGTGTTTTCCGAATTTGAAATTTGTCCCGGAAACTTTTCTTACCGTAACAGTAAGATTCATGTATTACGAACGTTTTGATACAAAAAAAATATAGCCAAATCGGGCCACCTGTTCCCTTGTGATGGCTTGGTATACCAATGAGCAGCATTCCTTTTTTTATCTTAAAAATTATGTCTGTTTTCACTAAGACTAGATTTTCAAAAGACTTCGAAAGTTGAGTTTAGTATTTCCTTTATCCACCCTAAAGTGTATAAGTAGAAACGCATATAGGCCTAGTTGGATAAACGGATTAACCACTAAAAGAGTGGATTTTTTGAGAGTGGATAAACCGAAACAGGAAAGTTGGCTTTCTAACACCTCTTTTCATTGCATGTTGGATTGTCAGTTTATGTCATATTTTGCTCCAGAGCCGGAAGCGCCTTAGCAGCAGTTGGAAATCTCATTATTTATTTATTGAAGCAATCTGCAAGGGATGAATTTAAGGTCACTCTAGTAGAAGAAATGTTGTCTCTGGGTTCACTCTATGAACTTTATCAGGTAAAGTAAATAGGATCATAAATAAATTTTTGACCTGTGATAGCACATATTCATGTTTTGTCTATTTTGTAGGAATGGGAAGAGGCAGTTACTCAAGCTATATCCTACATCTTGAATAACGTGTTTAAAAACACAGAAAAGGATAAAGAAAAACTAGCTCCAGTAACCGAACAAGGAATTTTATCACATATCAATCTAAAACGTTTTTTGAAACAAATGAGAATGATCTTCGATAAAATGTTTTCTGAAATACTAGAAAACGATGATGCGGAAAAGGATATTCATAAAGTAACGCGTATACAAGAGCTTGTGGAAGTGATATAATTAGAAAAATGGTTATAAACTTGTGTACTTTACTTTATCTTAATCGTTATTACAATAATTGTTTAAAATAAATTGAATTTTACAAACATTAACAAGCTTTATTTATTACATTCAAGACAATCGATATAAATATTTATAAGTAAAAAAAAATCTTATGCTACTCTTATGCAACGTGTAGCAGAGAGTACAAGACAAGATTTAGATACAACAGATGTACCAGGAGCAAAAGTACCTTGTCACGTCATTTTTTCTTAGGGTCCTTTAAACCAGCGCCAGCGTTGAATTTAAAGAAAATGATATCTCCATCCTCAACAACGTAGTTTCGACCTGCAACAAACAACGTATAATTTTAATTTCATAGGTGCAGAACGTATATTTTATTTATAGCATTTTTTATAGTGATAGTTGTAGTTAGAGATGGGCGGTAAATGTGAAAATACCGGGTATTAACCCAGGTAAATTCTCAAACCATGGGTAAATATAAATATATCATTTGGGAATTTACCTCAATTTTAATTTACCGGGTAGAATCCCATGTCTATACTTCGACTTTTAATTATATTCAGTAACTTGACAGTAATCTATACTAATATTATAAAGCTGAAGAGTTTGTTTGTTTGTTTGTTTGTTTGATTGAACGCGCTAATCTCAGGAACTACGGGTCCGAATTGAAAAATTCTTTTTGTGTTGGGTAGCCTATTTATCGAGGGAGGCTATAGGCTATATAACATTACGCTACAACTAAGAGGAGCGGAGCAGTAATGAAAAATGTTGCAAAAACGGGGAAAATTTATTCCTTTTAAGAGTTTCCGTTGCGTGCGCTGCGTAAACGGTTAAAGTAACGCAAAAATAATGTATGACGGAATTGTTCCTCTTAAAAAGTTCTAAAAAAAAGTCCGCGAGAGCATATGTCTATCTTTTAAGTTTGACTCACTATAACTCAAAAGGAGCGAGCAGCAACTAGCAGGCAAATCGATGCGACGGGAAGGGTCAGGGGAGCAAAAATTTGACGCGGACGAAGTCGCGGGCAGAAGCTAGTGATACCATATTAAAACTAAGTGTTGGGGTAGTGAACGATTTCGCGTTTCGAACGAATAATAGAAATGGTTTAATTTAGATAAACAGTTATTTCCTTTTTTATTTTCTCCTAATAGGAAAAAACTAAAAATAAAAACCCCGGTCAAGTGCGAGTTGATAGTGCAAATTCCTCCTATCAAGGAAGTAAATGGAAAATGGGCAATGACCGACGAACAAAAAGCCCTAAGGTTCGCTGAGTATTTAGAGCAAATATTCCAACCAAATGAAACCCAGATTGATGAGATGATAATTCAGGGAGTACAAATTAGTTTAGACATTAAGTTAGTTACTCCAAAAGAAGTATCTAGAGAAATTAAGTGTAATTTTAATCGAAGAAAATCCCCTGGGTACGACCTAATTACAGGAGAGGTTTTACAGAACCTCCCAGGTAAAACTATAGTTAAGCTTACCACGCTCATTAATGCTGTATTTCGGTTGAAACACGTTCCTGATATGTGGAAAGTAGCTGAGGTATAGCCAATCCATATCATGATAGCCAAGTCTGGGAAGCCACCTTATGAAACCACATCTTACAGACCAATCTCACTGTTACCAGTGTTGTCAAAATTGATAAAATTGATAAATATTTGAGAAACTTTTTCTAAAGAGATGGAAGCCTCTTATTGAAGCTGCAAATCTAATCCCCGATTACCAGTTCGGATTTAGAGAACAGCACTCAAAGCTCGACCAAGTTCACAGAATCACTGATATTATTGAAAGGACACTAGAGGAGAAGGTGTGCTCCACGGTTTTCCTTGATGTTGCACAGGCGTTCGATAAAGTGTGGCACGAAGGCCTCATTTATAAGTTGCAACAGAACAATGCTGTCTCAACAGTTTTCAGATATCATAGAGTCCTATATATCAAACAGATTGTTTAGAATAAGACAAGGAAATGCCTACTCAAACCTTAGGCAGATAAAAGCTGGCGTACCCCAAGGAAGTGTACTAGGCCTGGTCCTGTATCTATTATACACCTATGATATTTCTAAGCTAGAAAATGGGGTAATTGCAACCTTTGCTGACGACACCGCTACCATGGCTGTTGGAAATAGTCACGACGAAGCCGTAGAAAAGGTTCAAGAGACCGTAAATCATCTTTATGAGTGGACTCCAACATGGCGTATCAAACTTAATGAAAGCAAGTCTATCCACATTGACTTCACGAATAAAAAGCCACAATACATCCCGGTATTCATGAACAATCAACAAATTCCATACGCGAATACTGCTAAGTATTTTGGCATGACCCTGGACGCAAAACTGCGCTGGAAAGAACATGTCAAAAAGAAAAGAGCTGAGTTAGATATTCGATACAAAAAAAATTGGTTGCCTGTAAAGTCGGTATACGGGCGAAAGTTTTACGTGACAACGACTTTGAGTGGTAAAATAATTTTAATGTGAATATTCATTCGTATAGTAGGAAGAAGGATGAAATAATAGTAACAATTTAAAACATTTATTTGCATTTATTTGCATGCCTTTCACTTTTTATGTCTGTCTCTCTCGCTCTTAGGCGGGCTAACCATGCCCGAGTGGAAGGGACGCGTGCCTCTCACTCGCTCTCATTGTGAGCGCATAACGTGAGCGGAGCGTAACGCAGTTTCTTGAAGTGTCACCCGGCAAACCAATTTATAAGACGTTGTCACGTCAAAAAAATATTGGCTACTTGGTAGACAGTCGCCATTTTAAAGCCTGTATGGACCTACGGTATACAGCAGCTGTGGGGCTGCACCAGCCAAAGTAATCGTCAAATCATACAACGATTTCAAAACAAAGTACTTAGGGATATAGTCAGCGCGCCCTGGTACATAAGAAACAGCGACCTTCATCGGGACCTCAAAATGGATGTCGTAAACCAAGTTATACAAAAATATGCAGAAGCTCATGAACACAGACTTCATCATCACGTGAATGTCGAGGCGATTCAACTCCTTGACACCACTGAATTAGTGCAAAGACTAAAAAGGGTTTAAACCCTTTGAGTTAGTGTAGTGCAGTGTAAGTGAACACAAACTGCAGTGAAAGTGCTAACATTTATAAAGAACACGTTAATCAAGTGTCTTCCCCTTAACTGTCAGTGAATAAGAAAGACGTTATTAGACAATTTCTTAGTTTTATAGTTACTTAGCAGTTTAAGTTATATTTAAATTACTTATTAGCTAATAGGCTAGATTGTAATGTGAATAAAGTATCATCTAATGTGATACTATATAAAGCAAAAAAAAAAGTGCGAGTTGGACTCGCGCACGAAGGGTTCCGTACCAATATCGGCAAAATAAAATCACGTTTGTTGTATGGGAGCCTCCCTTCAATATTTGTTCTATTTTTATTTAATTACACTGGTCAACAAAATTTTGTAAGAAGAATGGTGTTTACTCATTTTGAATAATCTACCTTCCCTCATTCTAACACCATATTTAAATTGATTGGATCAGGTCTCGTTTTTGTGTTACAGCTACTATCCGAAAATAAAAGATTAATCGTTTTTAAGTTTTGTTTTCCCATTCAAAGTATTTATTATTTGAAAAGCGTAGTTGTATTTTCTGTTTTTCGAATGAAATGATTCTTAAATAATGTCAAGAAAGTGTAAAAATGACCCTGACAAGTTTTGTTACAATTGTGGAGATATAAGTTTTGAAACTCAGCGAAGAAATTTGACGCCATTAGAAGCTTAACTTATTTGAAAATATTTGTAGGTCCTCAAATCAGGCAATAGATGAAAATGAAATATTCAAAAAAAGCTTTTAATTTTCTCGGCAATCACCGCTCAAATGACTATAAAAGTGAAATTTGAAATCAAATTTCAAAAAACTATTCAAAAAAAAAAAAAATACAAAAAAAATATTTATTTCATCTTAAAACATTGTGTCATTATTATTCGTACCTATTTGATACATTTTAATTTTATTTCTATTGTCCTTATTCTTGTTCTAACCATAATTAGACAAAACATTTCATGTTACTTACAAACAGTGTTTTTTTGTTCAAAATCAAAATCAAAAGTCATTTATTCAAACTAGGCTGAGAGTCAGCACTTTTTGAACGTCAAAGTTACACAAGACAGTCCCCCCAAAACGCCCACCCTTCGACACTTCCTAGTGCTGTAGCTGGGAAGAAGTGGCGGAACAAACTCCCCAGCAGCACAGCTGTCTGTTAAGTTAGAAGAACTTGATTCTATACAATATTGTGTAAGTAATTAATATTATAAAACAAAACATACATTATTCGCCATATGTCAGCTAGCACACGCCAATATACCAACAAAAAAATTGAAAACTAAAGTCAAGCTGAAATAATAAAACAAAAACGTAAACAAAACTTAAAAACTAAATAAAGCCTCCAGGCATAAAGGGCGTGCCCGCTTACATGTGCAACGATGCAAAATGATCCATATACATACATTGATGCACATAGCTAAGCATATAGTGTTGACCAGTGTTATTAAAAAGTATTTTATTTAAAAGTCCAAGTATAGGAAGGGTTTTCCTGTCTGTTCTGTTTCCCTCCCTAGGGTTTTATTTAAAAGTCCAAGTATAGGAAGGGTTTTCCTGTCTTTCTCTTTCCCTCCCTAGGGTACTATAGGGCCCCTTTTTTTTCTAGACCAGTTTGTTTTTGTTGTTTGTTTATTTGTAATAAGCTGGTTTTTGGACGTCCCTTAATCATTCCGGCAGCAATAATCTATACTAATATTATAAAGCTGAAGAGTTTGCTTGTTTGTTTGTTTGATTGAACGCGCTAATCTCAGGAACTACTTCAGAACTACTACTACTAGAAAAATTCTTTTTTCGGTGGGTAGCCTATTTATCGAGGAAGGCTATAGGCTATATAACATCACGCTCCAACCAAGAGCAGCGGAGCAGTAATGAAAAATGTTGCAAAAACGGGGAAAATCGCACGGGTAGGCGATTCGACGCGACGGGAAGGGTCGGGGGAACAAGAAATTTAACGAGGACGAAGTTGCGGGTAGAAGCTAGTGATTAAATAAAATTTAGTGCATTGCTGCCAGGGCCATTGCCGCTGACCCCACGATCTTCACACACCAAATGAAAAATCTCTTTCTAAAATATCTCTTTCATATTGTTGCTAACTGTACTAATTATTTACACAATACTGAATATTCATATATAATTACCCTGCTGTCTGTATTTGCCAGCTGCTTTGCAAGCGACTTCAGTGCCTTCCTCTTTGAAGTCCTTGTAGTGCATCACTTCAGCCATAATGAAGCCCTTTTCAAAGTCGGTGTGAATTCTACCGGCGGCTTGCGGCGCCTTTGTTCCTTTCTGTCAAATTAATACAAATCTCATAAGTATAAACCCAGATGCAGATTTGGACAGTTTGAGCCGTTTGTCAAAATTCGGACCACATATTTTTTGTATCGGATTGGGATGTACTGCAGCATTTTTTTTTTTGTGTGTGAAATCATAAAATTATGTCTCCTGCTCTGGGTGGAGCAGAAGGGCATGTCAGACTTTTACTGACTAAAACCCACCTGTTCCTTCAGTTGCCTATGCCAGGGCCACGGTTTTTGGTACGAACATGTACTGCAGCCTGACGACTGACTGTAACATATTTTACTGTTACATTTAGGATAGCACGACGTCAAGTATGTATTTCCGGAATCGAACTGTCAGTGTATAGTTCTCCCACTTTTCTACAGTAATGTTTAAGCCCCATTTAATAGGGGCCTATTGACCTCAAGCGGGTTAAATCCAGATTCCGGTTTTTAATTGAGAAAATTCTGAAAAATCTTTGACAAACTTGGGAATTAAGCCCGGGGCCTTATGCTCAGCAGTTTGCAATGCACCTAAGAGTCGGACAAGACAAATTGTCAGGTAAGAACTAGAGAAAATAAGTAGCGATTGCTGTATGGTCTATTACCTGAATCGTCCAAGCCTTCACCTCATCTTGTCCAGCAGTGAAGAAGTACTCCAGCTGCAGCGCTTTGTATCCTTGAACGATGATTTTGTCCAATGCGCTGTGTGTAAAACAATTCTGTATATTAATTCGTGAAACTAAAACTTTGTAACCGTTTTGCGAAAATTACGCGGACGGAGGTGTATGAAGTTTGTCACAGTTAAATTTTATATGGACAAGGAGTGCACACAGCTAATATTAATATCTAAATAATAACCCCACCGCCGCATCCCCACGTTGACATCATGGTGGGGCTTGAGCGCTCTTGGATTCTAAGTCTGCACCGGTAGAGTTTATTTTGCCGAAACGAATATAAAGTGAGGATTAAGAGAGCTACAGATACCCACAGGGCAACATGCTGTTGGGCAGCGGCGACTCCACGGACCGTATCTCCCGGGAGGAATCGTGTTACTCACCTCTGGCTTGTCTACATTGGCTGGCTGGAGTGAACAATAACGAGGAACAGAACTCCCACTTCTTTTTATGCCTTTATTGGCCGGCTAGAGTGGAGATTCGCAAGAGAAAATGTGCTCGGATGTAGGAAATATTATGGTAAGATGCTGGTAAGGATCTTGACCATACTTCCGGGATTGTCCTGATAACCGTGTTATACTTTTCCACTATTCATAAGCACCTCAAGACATGTCGCCCCCTTGTTGCTACGATACTATGCTCTAGCGACCGTTTTCGGGGACTCAAGAAGCTACATTCAATATATCGTCCTCTGTAATATAGCAATGCGCCAAACAGGCTTTCCGGTCTGTGATTGGCTAAAATATCTGCGGTACATACAGGTAGATATTATAAACTGTTTACCTAGTAAGATTGTGTTCCTTTAAGAAGGCCTGTCGTTCTGCTGGCTCCATATCAAATAGTTTCATTTCAAGTGAGCCGGAGAAAGGTATGAGAGGTGCTCCGGGGTCATTCTTATCAATCCATTCCTTTAATTTCGGCAACCTAAAATAATAAGAGAAACATCACTATCTGTGTATTGAGAGAAACCTTGGATCGGAAATGTACATTTACTGGTATTTTTATAACAAAATCTATACTTAATCAAAGTTTTACAAACCATTTATTCTTCTTTCGAATATAGTCTTTCTCTGACAAATTCACAAGATATAAAGCAGGCTTTGATGTCAAGAACAGGTATTTGTTGAGCACTTCTATCTGAAATGATATTTGTTTCTATTAGGTGATATTCCCTAAACGCAGAATAGAAGAAAATCCAAGTTCTGTTAAGCCATAATACGTATGCCTATCAATGAATAAAAAAATCTAAATATCATGATATTTTGAGTAAAAATATCGCACAAAGCATTATTAGGTTTTACGAATATACTTTACGTCTCTGTAGAAATAAATAAAAAAAATAATTACGTCGGCTGCACTCCAATCTCCAAATCGAATGTGTTTCTTTTCATCTACTAAAACAGTTTTGATTTTCGTCAGTGAATCCTGTGAAACAATAAAGTTGGTTATTAATACAATAAAGCTCGACATCCTATAAAGAAGAGCATTATCCGTATTTTTCTTTAAGTAGACTTACGTATTCCGACTTCAGCTTTTTGTCTGGACCACGATTGACGAGTTTATCGAGTTTCTCAAAGTTCTGCACCAGTTGTTCCTCGTCCTTCAAGCGAAGCTCCTCTCCGATGGTCTCCAAGTCTCTAACGGGGTTCACTTCACCGTCAACGTGGATAACGTCTTCATCATCAAAAGCACCTAAAAATATTGATGTCTATTAAAATCCTTGTTCCCAACTGACGTCATTTCCAGTAAAACAATTATCAAGTTTACGATAGTGTAAATAACATGAGACTAATTGAGTAAATAATATAAATATATTATAACGAAAACTATAATTTTAACCTTAATTCGACGCCGTGCAGTATACTTCCCGTTGAATGTAAAAAAATCTACATAAAAAATAGACCGTATATCTTGAGTTCTAGGTGCTATAATTGAACCCTGAACTAGCCAACTTGCAACTTGCAACGTAGTTCAACGCGAAGTATACTGCACGGCGTCGAATTAAGGGTTAAACCACATATGGTTCAGATTGATTATTTAACTTGTTCGTCTAACTCATTTACTGTCCGTAAATGAGTTAAATTAAACTTTCCGAAATCACATAAGTTGTTAGTCAATATTAAGTACATATTGTTCTAAATTTGATTTATATTAAACTAGCTTTTGCCAGCGGCTTCGCCCGCGTGGAGGTCGGGAATTATCCCGCGGGAACATACTACCGGGACAAAAAGTAGCCTATGTCCTTTCTCAGGCTCTAAACTATCTGTGTACCAAATTTCATTTAAATCGGTTCAGTAGTTTTAGCAGGAAAGCGAGCGAGACAGACAGACCGACAGACAGACAGACAGAGTTACTTTTACATTTATAATATTAGTGTGGAAGTGTGGATATAGTGTGGATTCAGGGGAACTTACGACACAGATTGAAAATAGCGTCACAAGCTTTAATATGCGACAAGAAGGCGTTTCCGAGTCCTTGTCCTTCGGCCGCTCCCTTCACGAGACCAGCAATGTCGACTACATTCAAGAACGCAGGCACTTTGCTGGAAAAGAAAATGTTTTTATTAATAAACTAGCTGCTACCCGAGGCTTCGTCTGCGTGGAAGTTGGAGATTATCCAACGAGAACGAGCTCCCGAAACAAATAGTAATAGTGTGCTAAGTTACTTCTTATAATATCAATTATGTATTTGCCAGTGAAAGTCCCGTCAAAATCGGTCAGCTGTTTTAGAGATTAGCCGGAACAAACAGACAGACAAAAACTAAAAAAATATATATATGAAAGTATCACATATACTTTCATATTTATTTGGTGAAAAGCTGTTAATTTGCAATTACAAACAGGCACTTTAATTTTATTTATTTGTATAGATTAAATTGAAGAGGAGCTGGCATGGCAGGCTGGAGTTCTGGCTAATGGTAGGCACAGGGTTTACAGAGTTCGATTAAGATCAGAGCGTCGGCACCTTTGCCTAGTTTATATTGTTCGTTATTCTTGCTGTTGTGGCGGCATCTATACCGCCACATGCGAACTATGCATCACGCTGACGTCACACAAAATCCTGCATCGCGCAAGCAGAGTTTACCGCGCAACTAGAATATTGTATAAATTGTATAATAGTTGCACTACATTCAAACGATTGATATCGTTGGGTCAGAGGCTCCTCTCTTTTCTAAAGGGAATGTGTTAGCTTTACACCCTTTTCCAGATATATCTATACTGTACTAGTTTATGCGGTAGTTGATGTGACTGACCTGACTGGTTTGTGAAACTCGCAGAGGTAATCAAATCGTTCATCCGGCACTGGTACCCTACGTGCTGCAAAGAAATAATTCGTTATACATCTGAATTGAAGTTTTCCAAGTTCATGGGATGCATATTATTGTGTGTTGCTAACCTTATGTGTATCCGTTGCCTTTATTAAACAGGTAGGATATGAATAAAATAGTAAGAATATTTTGCTAAGCGAATTTATTATATTATATTCGAACAAACTATCTATCTACTATGTTGGCAAAAAGAAAACAATTATGTAAATATTGTAATGAGGCCTGCGAAGGCGACAGATAACATATATAAGTACGAATGCCTTAGACAAGAGATCATAATAAAGCGGCTCTATCTTCCTAAAATAAAATACATAAGGAGTATTCTAAGATTATTTTCTTTCCATTTGGCCTGTTACTGTCGAACGCTTAGTTAACTTTTGAAGGAATGAAGGTTTACGAAGTTGAACATAATTTGAACTTCCTTTAGCGCTATCAAGTGCAGGTTTTTGTAATTGTGACGAACACAAACACGATTTTGGACATTGTTCGACATCGGCTGGGTTCAGCGTAGGTGGTCTATGAACACATTTAGGATATTTAGCAAATGGATTATCCATTGATCTTAAGCGTAATCCTACGTCTAACATCAGTTTGCATCGAGATTCAAATACGCTTAAAGCTTCAAGGTACCTTGCCACTTTATTTTTATCCATGAGAGGATTGTGTGTCTTTAAATACAGTGCTATGTAAATAAAAGCGGATGTTTGGAATGAGAGACCTGGATATTTGGGTCTAAACACATTTACAGAGCAACACGCTTCTGTTAACACATTTCCTAAAGTTTGCTCTAAGTATCCGATGTTCGGCAGACTTTTTAAAGACAATTTCGGAAAGCTTTTGGATTCTTTAAATATAGTTATGTCTTTATATAAATATGGTTTAGATATAAATTTACAAAGACAAACCTCACTACAAAATAAATAACATTTACCAGCATAACTCGCTGCATACTTATTAGTGCCTATTTTTAGTATCTGAGCTGGTAAGTTTTCGGCATAAGTAACCACGCAAATCCCATTTTCATAAATGAAATCTAAGTTGACTATATTAATTATAGCGGGCATTTCGGGAATTTCTATATCTATCGACGTCAAATAAGAATCTGGAAACGCCATAACCAAATCGATATGTTCATCGCAAATCCAATAAAACTTCTTCCGATATTGAACGACACCTGTTTTACCGCCGAAATAGGTCCCCATATGTTTATATGCTTTCTTGTGAAAGCATACTGGACACATATTTTTGTACTGGGATTGCCTCGCTTGGAATGCTTCCTCCGAGATCCACATAGCGCGGACAATATTCTTTTCAACATTGCTTAAATAATGGTGAAGTTTAGAATGTACTATCGTTATGTGATCGATTGCTTGCTGCAGAACATGCCATTTGGATTGATTACCATCAATTTCATAAAGATTTTGATAGTTTTCAGCAATCCAACTTTTAATTTTATATTGACTTTGTTCCCAATTCTCGTATCTTATTTGAATTAGATCGTACGGATATGGTGGCTTATATTTGAGAATATCATAGTAGATTTCATTTTGTGAATTTTCTAAAATTCTGGATTTATTAGAACAAATATCAAATATCATATTAGGAAAAAGACAGCTTTTGACGTGGCCTTTTGCTCGGTAAGGAGAGACAGGTGCTCCATCTAAAACATACCCGCAAGTTACTGTTAGATTGTTAATAGCGACAGTTTGCATAGCTCTAACAATGTGGTCTTCCTCTATTTTTTTTCCTGCTTTAAGACACTTTGTCATTTGTACAGCCAGTTCTGTCCAATGTAAGTTTTCTAATACGCTTCGCACAGCGCTCCCTCCTGATATACATAATAATCCAAATTGCTTAGCTAATCTAGCAGCCAGTGTGCTTTGTCCCGATTTAGGTGTTCCTATAACACCGATTCTTAAAGGGAACTCAAAATATGATTTAATAGCGTCACAAGTAATGTATTTCAGTGGATTTGTTCTAAACTTAGTTACATTATCTGCACTACTAATAAAATATATAAACGATCTATGAATTACTGGAAAAAGTGTTCCACGAAGTCTAGAAATTTTGTAAGAATTTTGAATAGCCTGCGGATTTTCATAGATATATACTGGACAAAGACGATAGAATTTACTAAAAAAATAAAATCCTCTTAATAGTAACTTTTCGGCTACATCAGTATTGACAATAAAAGTTTGTTCAAAAAATGATTCACACCTATTTTTCAAGTTTATTAATTTGGATAAAGTATATCTTGTTACTTTGTTGAAAGGTTTCGTAGCATCTACTGATACAGTTTTAATTCTGTTTTCCATTAACAATTCGCTTAATGATGAGATGTTATCAACATCTGTGTCAAATATACCTTCTATTCTAGCTTCTATTCTTTCACTGGCCTCATCAGATTTTTCCCATACACTAGTATCTTGAGGCTCCGGATATTCTTGCACCATTTCATTATAAGTGTTAAATAGGATTGGATCAACATTTGCAGATCCTGCTGGATGCGCATCTATTATAGCGCTTTGAACGGAATCAGTTTTTATAATGGGTTCTGGTTCTGGTTTCAAAATAAATATACTTTCGTACAATTCTTCGATTATTAGTTTGGCAACAATTTGTTTCGTAATAGAATGCAACCATATTTTACGTTCATTAGCCAATTTTATTGCGGCAGTCATTTTAGCCTCCTTCTGTTGAGATATCCATGACTTGAGCATTATGGGAGCAATTCGATTGATGGCAGTTTCCGCATTATTTTCTAATTCTATCACCATATCAGGTATAGCATAACATGCTAACATGTCTTCAACGTCACTAGGTAGTTTTGGATAACCATCTAGGACAAAGCCTATTGGCGAACTAGAATCGAACCAAATTTTAAGAATAACTTTTTGCATAAGTTTTGATAAAATAGGCGCTCCACGTTCAAAATAGTCATTCAGCATTCGAGTCAATTCTTTTTCGTTTCCTAAGATATCGGATATTAAATTAACGTTTTCTTCATCCATTTGAAATTCTACTACACCTTCTTCGTCTATAAGCCCGTCAATAAACGCATTTTCGTAATGACGTCCAATCTTTTTGAAATGTTTTGGCACCAAATATTCGTTGATAGCGTCTGCAAAATCAATGTGTAACAATCCGAGCTCTTTTGCTATTTGCTTGGATAAACTGGTTGCTCCACTACCGATGCTACCAATTATGCAAATTTTCAATTTTGGTATTTTTTTATAAGGTATATTATAAAATTGATATCTGGTGAAATCTTTTTGGAATAATTCTAAAGACTCTTCTTTACAAAAGTAATGTATTTTGTTGTCGTATTTCAAAGAGAACTCTGGATTCCCCTCCCACAAAATATCATGATCATAATAAGTAATAGGGCAATAAATACTAGTCTCGCAAAGAAATCGGTGATCATTGTATCTAAGAAGATCTTTTGTGGTTGGATCACCTTCATTTTCATCTGCAAGTTGGGGTTCTTCATCCTCATTGAGCTCGACACTCGGTCGATAGCATTGACGTAGTTTTAGTAACATTTCTTCAATAAGTTCCACCTCTCTTTTATTTTCTAATTCAATTTCAATGTAAGATTTGGAATTTTCCTCTATTTTTAGTTTTAAAGTGTCCCATTCTTCACGAAATTTTTCTATAGATTCGGTAAAAGATGCGATTAATTGACTTTGAGCTTCTGTTTGTAAAGGTTCGGTCGTCGTGGTAGATACCGTTTTATTAGTATCAGTAATAAATATTAAATCAAGAGTATCGTTAATCTCATCATTTACAATATTTTTTATATCGTATAGTATCATATCGTTTTGTAAGTGTGAACGTTTCGTAGCTTGCAATCTGGTGTGAATGAGTGGATCTTTAGCCGTCAAAATCTTGTCATCATAGCGTTTAGAATTTTTGTGACCACTGTAGTATTGATAAAGTTCTTCATCAATTTCCCTATTTTCGATTAGAGCAATAGTATAATCTGGAATTAACTTAGAATCGCTAATATACCCAAAATATTCGGAATCGGAAGGAAAACCGTCTATAATGTACTTTCCATATAACTGTTCAGACTGTGTATCTTCTTGATGTTGAGTGTCTAACGCAGTAATTAATTTAACTATCTCAGTCATTAATTCTTCGGAAGTGGGCTCAAGTTCTTTTTGTAAATCATTGGTTACAATATACTGGGTAACTGCTTTTGTAACATCTTCATCACCCAGAACCGGTATTGAAGGCTTGTTTGTAACTGTTAGCAATTTAATAGGAGCATATTGTGAAATGTTTTGATCATTACAGGCAATTTGGCACTCCTCTATGCTGTCTAACATAGGAAAAAAAGAAAGCTGAGTCCTTAGATTGTAGAATTCATTTAGAAGACTTGGATCGATTTTTTCTTCTTCCTTTTGTTTTTCTTCTCCTCTTTTTGGTTCGTCATCTCCTTCTAGTTCTTCTTCTTCTCCTTTTAGTTCTATTTCTTCTCCTTTTAGTTGTATTTCTTCTCCCTTTAGTTCTTCTTTTTTTGTTTTTTGTTTCTCTTTCTCTGCTGCTTCTGCTTGTTGTTGTTTTTTAAGCCTATTTATTGCGATTTTTTCATCGAATTCCGTTTTTGTAATAAGTAAAGGTACATATATTTGTAATAGTTTTAGAGCGGAGCTACACCATTCACTTAATTTTCTTACTCTGTCTGTTTCTGTAGCCTGCCATTGTAAAATTCTAGCGTCTTCTATAGGGGCTATAATCTCGGACAAAATTGTTTGAGCAATCAGGACATACTTCCTTTCTTTTTCAGATTCTAAAATTGTGTTGAAATTTAATAAGGGAGCATCAAAAATCCATGACAAACATTGAGAAATCATCGTTTTCCCAGAACTTTTCGTTCCTGTTACTATAACTCTACAAATTGGTTCTAAATATTTTAATTTCAAATAAGGGCGCGGGTTTCTATAAAATGCAATGAAATTAGTAAGTGACGACATTAGATATACGTGTTTAAAGAACAAAACAGCATATTTTGGTTTTCCTATCACTGATCGTCTTAGTTTTAGTTCAACAGGACACCTGCTAAACCAGGGTGAGGCACAATATTTGAAATTAACGTCATCACTACTTAGACCATCTAATCCGGCTACAGTACTGGCCCAAAATTCTTCCATATCCTCTGGAAGTTCTGCTAAAAACAACGGCCGTGGTATAATCACAGGTTGAATTTGGATTAAAATTAACGTTTCAGCTACGTGATGAAGCATTTCACTGCAAGAAATTCGGCCGTCTAATTCAACTACCATTTTTGGATCAAAATCTTTTAATTTGTTTTCTATATATGGATATACATAAGTTTTATAATTGCATATTTGTTCAATTATTTTATCTTCATAATCTGAAGGTAGTCTACAGTTATATTTAGGTTGAAAAATATTAGAAACTTGCGGATTTTCATAGCCATCGAAATAACATTTACGAGGCCACCTTGGTTCTGGTATATAATTTGAAATAAATAATTTATTTGTATACATGCCTGTTTTATAGTTTATGTAGCGATTACCTCTCATTTTTACTAAGTCTAATTCAGGACAGGTTATATGAATAATGATATCCGGCTTAAGACAAAGGTCGAATAAGTCATTGAGCTGACAAAGAAGTGCTGCTAGTTTTGACTCAAAACGAGGTTTTTCGTTGGTTATAACATCGGAACAAGTATTTAGCAAAAATTTTGGCAGTTCGGCTGGAATATCTTCTTCTTCTTGAAGAGCTTCTTCGTCCTGGATATCGGAATGTTCTTCTTCTACGTTTTCTTCTTCTTGTTCTAACATTTCACTAGTTGTAGATGAAGGAGCTGATCCTTGATTTGGTTTTTGTTTCTTTTTCTTTAAGTTACGAATTGTTTCAAACAACATTTCATCTATGTACAGAAATGCTTCTTCACCATGCAATGAATTTATATAGACAAGAGGATTTCTAGAAGAAGTCACTAAAGGAAGACCCGATATTACATACCCTCTGTGTTGAACTACTTCAGAATTCAATTTAATCTTCAACATTGTTAATATCATGTTATATACGCACACTTTATTGTGTTTCATATTAAAATCCCAAGTTCTCCCTGCACTACTTTGCTGTGATATTTCATCAAGCAATATATTTTTTGGGCATAAATGCACAACATTGTACTTTTTCGCCATTGCTTCGCCAAGATTAAATGCTTCAGCATCCGGTTTTCCCAAGATTACGTAACATGTCGGCTTAGTGTTCAGATATATTTCTTGAGCATCAATATCCGTCCAGATGTCCAAAAAGTTGGTGTTCTCTGGAAAAGGAGCTCCTGTGTTGTCCAAACCTAGTATTGCAGCTGCCAACAGCGGACTAGTATGCTCAATAGCTTTTATTTGTGGATTGATATATTCCGTCTTTCCAGTATAAACTTTATCTGTACCGATTTTAATTCTTTTTACGTCATATTTGTCAACAACATCCAAATTACTTTTGTAATTCTCGAATTCCATCATTTTATTTTCTTACATCAGAATGTGAAATGTAAAAACGTAAGTCCATAATTACGTCATGTCAAAGTTTGACAATTGATGGATTTTATTTTAATCAAAGAGAATTTAGTAAGCTTTTAGATTTTTTTTTAAATCTGAAGAGTTTGTTGATGCACAAAAAAAAAACTAAAAAATAATTTCATAAGAAAATTGTGTAAATCAATTCATCACCATTGCTCTCAAAATGGTGAAGCAAAATATGGTGAGGAAACCGGCATGTCTTAGAACCAACAATTCGAAGACACGAGACATTTACCAACCCGCTCTGGGGGGCCGTTCAAGTATTACGTAAGCACTATAGGGGGGCGGGGGGGTCTTTGATTTGCTTATTTTTGATGACATGGGGGTGGGGGAGTCTAGATGGTGATTACGTAAGCAGTAGTTATTCACTTTTTTACACTTATGGCAACCGACACATTGTCTTAGTGTGAAAATGAAATGCATTTTCGGGGATTCCCACAAATAATGTAGACGTTTAGGCTTAGAACCAAGTAGGGAAATTACCTACCGCGCTCTATTCATCATTCTCCCGCCCTTATTCCAATTTATTTGCGGTCGGCGCAACATGTCTTTTTCTTCCACACTTCTAGTCGTCATCTCAGTAGTCACTCCCTTTCTATCCATATCATAATTCACACAGTTCATCCAGCGTTTCTTTGGTCTCCCTCTATCTTGAAGCCATTGACATTCATAATCAATATTTTCCTCACGATATTTTTCTCATTCCTCCGTATCACATGACCATACCATGAAAATCGATTCCCACACAAATTTTCAATTATTGGTGTCACTTTCAGACTTCATCTTATGTCCTCATTTCTTATTGTATCCATTCGTGTAACACCACACATCCCCCTTAACATTCTCATCTCAGCTGCATGCAATTGCCTTTCATTCATCCCTTTTAAGGCCCAACATTCTGAACCTTACAAGACAGCAGGTCTGACCATGATTTTATATATCATCCCCTTAAGTTTAAGGGGGATGCGGGAGTCGCAGATTGTTCCTGTGACCTGCCGCCATTTCATCCACCCAGTGTTTATTCTGTGCTTAACCGTCCGATCTACTTCGCCATCGCTTTGCACGAGTGAACCGAGATACCAAAAGTCGGAGCAGACCGAGCACACCATCAAGCGCTATGGTTCCAGACCTGGAGAGACCGCCGAAATCGCAGAACATATATTCGGTTTTGGTTCTGTTGATTTTCAAGCCAACATTCTCCAGCTTCTGTTGCCACTTCTCCAATCTGCTCTGGATCTCGGACACATCTTCACCGACAAGAACAATGTCATCGGCAAACAGCATGCACCAGGCAGCCTCTTCCTGTATGTCCGACGTCAGATCGTCCATGATCAACAGGAAGAGGTAAGGACTTAGAGCCGATCCCTGGTACAGCCACATTGAACTCGTCAGAATTGCCAGCAGCCGACCGGACGTAGTTACGAGTTGACTGTACATACCACGAATTAACTCTACATACTTCCCAGGCAACCCTTTCTCTTTCAGAGCTCACCACATCACATCCCGAGGTACCCTATCATATGATTTCTCCAGATCAATGAACATCATGTGCAAGTCTTTGCGTGCACGTCTGTACTTCTCGCACAATTGCCGGAGTGCAAAAGCGCCGTCCATTGTTCCTCGCCCTGGCATAAACTCAAACTGATTCGGGGTAATCTCACTCTCCTCGCGCAGTCTTTTCCCTATTACTTTTTCCCATACCTTCATACTATGTGATATGAACTTTATCCCTCGATAGTTGTTGCAGTCCTGTACATCACCTTTATTCTTAAAGATGGGCACTAGCGAACTATTGCACCATTCTTGTGGGATCCCTCCTTCATGCAACAACTTATTGAAGAGTTATGTCAGCCACGTACATCCATCTTCTTTTAAACACTTCCATGCTTCCATACTTCGAACTCACGACCCTCGTAAGTCGTGGCCGTTACCACTGGGCCACCAATGCTCTCAAAGCTAATCAAAAGCTAATCAGTTTTATTTATATAAAAAATAACAGTATTATCCGCATTATCCGGATACTCCGGATAGTAAAATATTAATATCCGTATTATCCGATAGTAAAAATGAACGGATATTGCAAGCCCTATTCCATACTTCTACGGGTACTACGGATATATTTTTTTATTACCGCGCTCTATTCACTTGACTAAATTTCTTCCGTCAACCTATTGTTTCGTTCCTATTGACGATTTGACGTATTTTAAATGAATATTATATGCGTTAAAGTCCCCTATCCTAAATCTATTTTTTTTATTTCTAGAATTATAACTGCTGCTCATGAATCAATAAAAAAAAAACAGAGTACATACATTAAAAGAAAAATGCATATAACAATGTTTACGTAAGCATGGGGAGGGGGGGTAAGAGCTTTGCTTACTTTTGATGACAAGGGGGATGGGGGAGTAAAAAATTGTAATAAATGTGCTTACGTAATAATTGAACGGCCCCTGGGCCCGCGTGGTGGATTATGGCCCACTCCCTCACATCGAGAAAAGGCCTGTGTCCCAGCAGTGGGAACATTATCAAATGTCAAAGTTTGACAATTAATAGATTTTATTTTAGTCAAAGAGAATTTAGTAAGCTTTTAGAAACTTCTTAAATCTGAAGAGTTTGTTGATGCACAAAAAATACTAGTAAAATAATTTTATAAGAAAATTGTTTTCAAGAAATAGCTAATAATAAAAGCGAAAGGACACTCATTCATACATTCATCCAATCACTGATTAATCACGAAATATCAAAAACTGCTGGACCTACGAAGATGAAATTTGGCACATAGGTAGATAATGAGTAGGAGACATCATCTAAGAAAGGATTTTAGGGAACTCCTCCCGTAAAGTGGTGATATAGGGGGGTGGAAGTTTGTATGAAAGTCCGTCAATTTCGAAGCCAGGTTCTTCAAATTTTAATTACAAAATTTGAAGAACCTGGCTTCGAAATTGACGGACTTTCATATAATTGGCTGATTAATTTACACGTATCTCAGCGTTTTTGATCATTCCACTTAAAAAACTGAAAAAGGGTATCATGGTGTGTGGAAAGCGCTTCATTTTCAAAGTAAAATAATTCAATTTATTATTTAGGATATGCCTAAATAATAAATTTGGTTAGAAAGAAACGCAACAATATTTCCGACATCCACGCGGGCGTAGCCGCGGGCAAAGGCTAGTAGCTAATAAATGTCTAAACTATTTGCTAGACAGAGTCATACTATGTATGCAATGGGCATACAATGTCAGTTTCATGGAGCAACAATTAGTAACACCCCTAAAAACTTAGGCATAAAAGCTCCTCTATTTCATCAATAATTTTAAGTCTAGAGAACACAGAAGTATTTTTTTATAAAATAAATTGAAGAAATTGACTGAATAATAGCTTGGTGCTTAATACTCAGTCAATTTTTCCAATAAGTTCTTTCATAGTTCCAACCAAATTACAATACCTATGAGTGTTATATCATGCGAGGTTGGCTAAGAAAGAAAAAATTATTTACGAGATATTGTTTTAAAATTTTCAGATACTTATTTTCATTGGGATCAATGGTGCAGAAGGGGAAGTTTTCAGCCGCTGCTTGGCTTTTCGTCAATACATTGAAGAATGTTGACTTCCCAACATTAGGCACACCCACAATGCCGACTTTTAAGTTTGTGCCCACTCTGCCGATTAACGGCTTTTTTTCAGGCTCTTCCACTTTCTTAGGAGGCATGCTGAAAAAAAAAATGCACTTGAATTATAATTCCTTGAGTGTATCGGAGTGTTCTGGGAGAATGGAATAGAAAAACATTGCCCAATGCCAAGTAATATTAGAACTGACTTGACAAGACATTGAAGTATGAAAGTAAATGGAGGTAATAAAATTGTACCTTCATACTAAAAAAAATGTTAATCCACTCCGCAGGATTCTAACAGGTGTCCCAAAATTTTTATAACATTGGTAGTGTCCATTTAGACAAAAGTAATAGATATAGATAGCGGTAGTGATAGTAGGAGTGTTGATAGTAATGCACCACTACACAAAAGATTAAGCTGAATTACCAAGTATTTAGTCATTAATAGTACAGCTGAGTGAGTCAGATCTGCCTACATGGATAAGCTTTTCCTGTAACTTCATACTCATTTCTTTCTTTTTTTTTTCTTTTACTGTACTTCATATTCTGTATGTAACAAGCAATTCAAGTTTGGGGGATTACACCATATTTTTTCATTGCACCATTTCTGTTTTATTTATACATCTTGCTCACAGAACACTACTATATGAAAGAGTTACTTATATGGAAACATTAATGCTAATGTGCCATTTCTGTTAAATAAATGTTAGTCCCAAAGTAGTATGTTAGTATTTCACAATGTTATTGTTGATCTAAGCAACCAACTGCTACCTTCATTTTGACAATTGATTAATTATTAATACTATTCTGTATATCCAGGTTGGAAAATACTATTTGACTACCTTTTAACTAAGGTTGCGACAACTTAAAAGAGCTTAAATTTTTAGTATAGATTTTATTGCAATAAGTGTGGCTTGCTTACAGAATACTACTATATGAAGGTCTTACTTAGATGAAAACATTGATGTTAATGTTAAATAAATGTTACTACTAAAGGTATCTTTCAAAATTATTACACAATGAAAGTATTTCACAATATTATTGTTGATCTAAGCAACCAACTGCTACCTACATTTTGACAATTTAATAATTATTGGCACAATTCCGTACATGCAACCAGGAAAATACTATTTGACTACCTAAGGTTGAGACAACTTAAAAGTTGGGAACTTGAAAAGTTAGATTTTTTTTAGTTTTTTTGCAATAAGTGTGGCTTGGTTACAGAATACTACTATATGAAGGTCTTAGTTACATGAAAACATTAACGCTAATATGCCGCTAATGTTAGTCCCAAAATATATTTAAAAGGTATCTTTCAAAAATTATTACACAATAAAGTATTTCACAATGTCATTGTTGATCTAAGCAACCAACTGCTACCTTCATTTTGACAATTGATTAATTATTAACACTATTCTGTATATCCAGGTTGGAAAATACAATTTGACTACCTTTTAACTAAGGTTGAGACAATGTAAAAGAGCTTAAATTTTTAGTATAGATTTTATTGCAATAAGTGTGGCTTGCTTACAGAATACTTACTATATGAAGATCTTACTTAGATGAAAACATTGACGCTAATGTTAAATAAATGTTAGTCCTAAAGGTATCTTTCAAAATTATTACACATTGAAAGTATTTCACAATATTATTGTTGATCTAAGCAACCAACTGCAACATACATTTTGACAATTTAATAACTATTGGCACAATTCTGTACATGCAGCCAGGAAAATACTATTTGACTACCTAAGGTTGAGACAACTTAAAAGTTGGGAATTTGAAAAGTTTGAATTTATTTTTTAGATTTTGTTGCAATAAGTGTCCACACTTATTGCAACAAAATCTAAAAAAAAATTCAAACTTTTCAGCTACTTTTTTGATTACAGAATACTACTGTATAAAGGTCTTAGTTACATGAAAACATTAATGCTAATATGCCGTTAATGTTAGTCCTAAAATATATTTAAAGGTATCTTTCAAAATTATTACACAATAAAGTATTTCACAATTTTATTGTTGATCTAAGCGACCAACTGCTACCTACATTTAGACAATTCATTAATTATTGACACTATTCTGTACGTCCAGCCAGGAAAATACAATTTGACTACCTTTTAACTGAGGGTAACTTATTGCACCAAAACGTTTAAGAAGTCTCACACTTCTTAAACATTTTGGTGCAATAAGTGCGGGTTTTTTTCTTGGCTCAACTTTTGAGTTTTTTTTTAGATACTGCAGGTTCTGGTGCTAATAATAACATAAGCCCTAGAACCTACAGCATCAGCTAAAGTAGGCTAATACTATTTATTAGAAAATTTAATTTGTTTGCACAACAAAACATTAAAAATTTAAATTATTCGTTTTAGAATACCGATTCCAAATGTTTGATTGGAAATAAAACCCCTAAGACGACCCACTGACCAAAATGTGGCTTTGATGATATGGCTTAGAAAGGGTACTGAGATGACGGAAGTTAAAGATGTACGGAAATTTATTGCAGAAGTATGGTGCAAGTTACGCCGGCCCCAAGTAAATTGCAATAAAGCCGAGAAGATAATGTAGACGTATGTAAAGAACTTTCAATAATATGCCTAGTTTATTTTGGGTTGTTGTATTAGAAACAAGATAACCTCTAGCAGAAAAAAAATATTGTTCTTACCTGATCGGTATTTACCCTGCTGATGATAAGAATATAAGATGAAATCACACCACAAGATTTAACTTTGAATGTTATTTTACTTAGTTATAAATTAGTTTCAGAAGCGAAAAGACAACGTAAACGTGCAAATTGCAGGAAAATCTGTCCGGCAAATGTATTTGACAATTGCCACCACAGAATATTTATACTCTTCGATTGACGTTTGTTTCCAACAGATAGCAAGATTTTATAAAGCCGGTGTACACAGGTTTTGTAAAGGATATAGTTTTAGCACTGATCTAAGGCACTGACATATTATTATGATTTTATAAATATCCATACTAACTAATATTATAAAGCTGAAGAGTTTGTTTGTTTGATTGAACGCGCTAATCTCAGGAACTACTCAGGGAACTACAGGTCGGAATTGAAAAAATATTTTTGTGTTGGGTAGCCCATTTATTGAGGAAGGCTGTAGGCTATATAACATCACGCTACGGTCATAAGGAGTGGAGCAGCAGACGAAAATAGATGAAAACTGGCAGGCAATTCGATGCGACGGGAAGGGGAGCGAAAATTTGACGCGGACGAAGTCGCGGGAAGCTATTAATTATTCATAAGAAGCGTCTTTTTCAAAAACATGAATGGATGAGGTCCTGGGTTCGCTTCCCAGGTCGGGCAAAGTGTTATTGTGTTTTTCCATCTGGACTAAATGGTCACCCATCCAAAGGCTGATTTTTGAAAGTGTAGCTTAACCTAGCAAACTAACTACGAGCCACAAAAGAAGCCAGACATACTGGCGTCGTTCCGCGTTACGTAACGGTTTACCCTCCCATAAGAAGTTCCGAAAAAAAAAACAGTACAAAGTGAAAAAAAAATCATTTCAAAAGTCGGTTGTATTTTTGAAGTGATAACTTCTTATGGGAGAGTAAACCGCTTCGTTACGTAACGCGGAACGGCGCCAGTATCTAATAGTTATTTGATAAACAAGAGTGCAAAGTTGCTTTTTAACCGCGTGCTCAATTTTGATGACCGAGCAAGCGAAGGATTCTAAAATTGAATCACGAGCGCAGCGAGTGATTCAAAAATTAGAATCCTGAGCATTAGCGAGGGAATCAAAAGAGCACGAGGTGAAAAATCTTTGCACTCGAGTGCAACACGTAACTTTTCATCCCACCTCAGCGAGGAAATGAATAAATGCAAAAAAAGCATTTACAATCACAAGATACTTTTATTTCAGTTTAGGTATTAATATTTATTAGGTACTACATTATGATAGTAAGTATTACAGAATTATCTTTAAATTATTTCAAATAATACTTAGGTATAATTAAGAAAAATTTAAAGTAAAGTTGCTACAGCTGCCTAAGTGTAATATTTTTGTTAGTGACGTGAAAAGAAAATGGGGCGCGCAAAGTAAATTAAAAAAAAGTACACCAATAAGGTTCCGAGTCTGAGTTTTTAACAAATTAGAAAAAGGTTGTATGATAAATTCGGCACCATGGAGGTAGAAGTAAATGGGTTTAATGATGTTTTGAATTTACAAACTTAGTGCACACGATGTTCTAAATTCAATTTACTTTATCCTCTAGAGAATAAAAACGGCTTTTCCACTCAGATATTGAAGATTAAAAATACTCTTTCCGAGATGGTGGGATGAAAATGTATTTTAGTTATTTGTCACCGACTTCCCAAATTACAGTTATTCTTCATTTTGTAATGTTTTTTTCGGGAGTAGTGTTTTTTTTTTGTTCACTTTTTAGTTAAGGGACGTGTGTCCGTGGGTGTGGGGTACGCTAATTCATGTATCACTACTTGCTATGGAAGCAGTAGAATGTTATCTAGATAAGTAAAGTGGATTACAAACGTATTATTGACACTTACACACTAACAGCAATTTTAAATTTATTTGAGCTCACCTCTGAGGCATACCCTATCCGCAAAAAAGAATTTTCGAAATCTACCCGCAATTGTCTGAGATATTGCGAATTAGATACAAATTGAGGACCTCCTCTTTTGAAGTCGGTTAATAAAATCAAAAACACTCATATGACCCAGTGAAATCACCAATGGATGAAATAACGTTTTATTACACTGGATCATTTTTTATCCAGTGCGCAAACTGTAACCATGAATTCAGCATAAATCATTCTAGACCCCCCAGCGTAGTAAATTTTCATCGGTTATACAAAAAAAAATCTGCTGTTCCATACATTTTGACCCCGTAGGTATTGCATTTTTCTATGAAACAGCTGATTTTTTTTTTGTAAATCTGATGATTTTTTTTTGCGCAAGGGGGTCTACAATGTTATATGCTGAATTCATGGTTACAATTTACGCACTGGATAAACATTTATCCAGTATATGCCGTTATAGGGGCTCGAGTTAAGGTCTTGCAGGCCATCACAATTTCGAACATCGGGTTTGAATAACTTTTCCCACTGGACGACGATACAGTGTTATCTAAATTGTGTCCACAACCGCTAGGATAAATTGTCACAGATGTAGATTTATGTAGTCTTCTACCTACAGCCATCGCAAGCCGCCTCTGTCTGAACAACGCAATATTCTACCAATTTAGTAAAGCTGGCTGGGTGTACACGAATAGAATAAACGGCATGCAATTAAGAATGAAATGGAATGAAACTAAATGCATTTTTCAGACTAAGGGCCTGTGCTAACGAACAGCTGTGATGAAAGTACTATCTGTTATGGAGTTAGTCAAACACTCGCGCTCTCCATTTTAAGTCCGCTACATCGCCCACTAGGCTATCTGAATAACGCTGAAATATTCTATAATTTGACCGCAAAATTATGGGATTTGCACGCGAAGTATAAACACTTCTTCTATCTGTACGAAGAATAGAAATATAGCGCTACAAGTTTATTTTAGCACGTGGCCGAAACCTGAACTAACACCGCCATCTTGTCAAGGTCGCGAGATTTGTTCGAAAGAGATACCGTGGCCTTGGCATATGGGCAACTGAAGGAACACGGGTGGGTTTTAGTCAGTAAAAGTCTGACACGCCCTTCCGCTCCACCCTAGATCGGGAGACGTTATTTGATGACTCCCGCCCACAAAAAAAAACCACCGTCTTCTTTTCCAATACATTTCACAAATGTTAACCAACAGCGCTCCCCTGTTAACGTCATTCCAGCGCCAACAGATCTCTAGGCAGTACTTCTCTTTCTATACAAAATGTGTCGTTATTTCTTCGTTTTTTACATCGCGCAGTAGAAATCTTTCTTCAATTACTTTTCCATTGTGTGCATCATGTGCATGCTACGAATGCAGTGCAGTCGTGTCGCTATTTCAAGAGTTATCTTTTTTAAAACAACAATGTGGTTGTCTTAGAATTTATTAAATGAAATATATTATTCTTCAATAACATAAAATATCTATGTAGTAAGCGCAGCCCATGGGGGAGACATTGGTGCAGGATTTTGTAGGTATGACATCACAACTGCAGATATTGACAGCATGAAGGAGCTCACAATCTGAAAAGATAAAAAAAAGAAAGAACTTATTTCATATTGTGTACAGAAAAATTACAACTTATGTTGTATTTTTAGTTATACCACAACTATGTAAGGTATAGCCAAAATATACAACAAAATGAAGATTAACTTAACACTTGCTAACATTAACTTAAGCTAATTATATGATTATAATTGTAACATCAAATTAGTTTAATCTATACTTATAATGTATAATAAAACTGAAAGTTTTGTTTGAACACACTAATCTCAGGAACTACTAGTCAGATTTGAATGTTACAAAATTTAAAGTTATAAGCTATTTAACATAATACAATAACCCTTTGGAACCTAGCAAAAAGAAAAGTTAGAAAACAGAACAGAACACTAAATAAATATGACATAGTATAGAAATTTCACACACACATTTCACATTTAAAGTCATGGGCACAAACTTGTAAATTTATAATAATACTAGCTTTTTCCCACAAATATGTCCACATAAATGTTGGTTATCACCAGAGATCGGAATTGGGTGTGTGAAAATGCCTAAAGTTTGCAGCGGGACTTATATGGAGCTGTTAGAACCACTTAAGTTAAACCGGTTTTGATTTTTACAGGTTTAGTTTCGGTTTTTTTTGTTGTACATGTTCCTTACCTTTGAAATACCGAACTATAAACATTTACAAGCTGCTAATACAGTTATAAATTAATTTTTGTTTTGTACTTTTCCAGTTAAAATTCGCTTTTTTAGTCCTAATTGTTCTTTGTCGGTCAAACACAGAATTTTACATATCTGCAAAATGCTAATGCGGTTTTAATTTCTATTTTTGATCTGTATCTTAAGTTAAACAGTTTTGCTACAGATTGATTCAAAGAAAACGAACATTTTCGCGCATATAAGCGCGGCGTTCACTTTAATGGTGTCGCTCCGTTTTTACTTGCCCTGCTTAGGCTGCTTACCTGTTAAACAATGGATTAGCGTGGGCTTTTGTACCGCGAAGAACACGAAGCCTTTTTTAACATTAGAAGAACATTTATCATTTCTAGGACAAAACTAATTTATTGCATGTTCCAAACTCTGAATGTGGAAAGTATACGCACAACGTTCTTGCAATTGAAATAAATGTTTTTATTTTTTGATGGAGTGCAAGTTTAGTAATTGAAAAAAAAACAACCGACTTCAGAACTATGGAAATTCAAACATCCAAACATGCATTTGCTCGCTTTTTTGTCAGACGTTACGGCGTAATCAAATGTTTTTAATTATTTAAAAAAATAATACTGAACCAACTTTTATAAAAATATGGGACTACCTCTGAAACTTGACCTACCTAACAAAAAAAAAGAATCAATAAAGTATATTATTGATTGACGGAGTAATAGAGTAACATACACACATACATAAAAAACATACAGTCGAATTGAGGACAGCCTCCTTTTTTTTTAAATCGGTTAAAAAATAAAGCCCTTCTGGGTTAGCCCTTGAAAACTACACACAACAATAATAAAAATATCTAATATCTTGCAGATGTGTAAGATTCGGTGTTTCAGACTTACAGAACAAGTAGAACTAAAAAACCGAATTTGAACAAAACAAAAATTAATTTAAAACTATATTAGCAGCTTGCTAATGTTTATAGTTCGGTTTTTCAAAGGTAAAGAACATGTAAAACAAAAAACCAAAACGAAACTGGTAAAATTCAAACCGGTTAACTTAAGTGGTTGTAACAGCTCTATGTTAGGTCTCGCTGCAAACGTTAGGTATTTTCACACACCCAATTCCGATCTCTGGTTATCACGGACAAAGTCGCAGAATTAAAAGTAGCCTATGTCCTTTCTTGAGCTCAAACTTGCCTCATACCAAATTTCATCAAACATTGGTTCTGTGGTTTAGTCGTGAAAGTGTAATAGACAGAGATACTTTCACATTTATAATATTAGTATCATTATTCTTTATTTGCTTTAAAGATGGTATAAAGTTGTTAGTTTGGTTTTTATTTAATGTCTACATGTTTAGCGATGCAAAAATTGTATTAATTGCAGGCAAAATAATTTATATAAGATTATAATATAATAGATTTTAATATTTATATAAGATATATATATTTTTAATATAATATAAGAACTAAAAAATATCACAGATTACTTGGTACCTAATACAGTAATAGTCATTCTCATTAATACCTGAATGATCTATAATACTTATTCTTTATTACTTTATGTATGATTTTAATACTAAATGTTCTGTCTGAACATAGAATTTTTGGCTGTTCAACTGGCAGGGTAGCATTCTCTAAGTGCCAGCAATAAAACTACTCATGCACATTAGTGTATGGTGTACAAAATATAAAGTAATGTAATCTAGTCTATTGTACTGTATTATTTGACTACCAAATTAATCATTCCTCACCTGTTTAGTATCATCAGAGACTCTGGAATTAGCAAAACTAATACTGGAACAGAAGACGGCAGTCCAAGCGCACCATTTAAGACGCATCATAAGACCACACATTGAGAACACCATACCTGGAAACAGTAGAGTTTGTTTAACAATAAAATGTAGGTCAAGGCTTCTGGTAAAGATAATAGAAGAATGTGCTCATACCTAAGATATTCATGTAATCTGTGGTGAGGTCCTCAGCTGGTGCCGATGTTGCTGGCGGAGGTTTGAAGCGGCGTTCCCGATCAGCACGTCTTGGGTCTGATGTGAGTTGCATCTGAAAATGAAGGATGAAATTCTTAAATGCCAATAGATACTTGATTTCACAGTAAAAATACCTATTTGAAACAGTGTTAACTTAGTCAGCCTATACGATAATAAACTGAAATGAATATTTAAGCATTGATTAAATTAAAATAGGGTTTATTGCTCACCTTTGGAGGTTTTAATACGGGCCCACAAATAATTGAAACTTTCAAGGTATCGTTCTCATAAAATGAAACCTATTACCAGACTCACAATTTCCTGTGGTGACGGATTGTTAAATTATTAATACTTAAGTCTATAGTAAAAGTAATACCAAATTATTTTAGTTTCATTTCAATCCAACTCTGAATCCAACACTCGCTCTGTTTTAGCAGAGCAGGCAGAGCCAGCAATTGAATTGACTTATGTCAATGTCATTATTTTATGTCTTGTCACCTCTTACGTCACCCTGGCATTAGGCATACTTTGACAATGGCACTAAGTGTTGCCAGTGCGTTGTGTGTTTAGGGATTTAAAAGTTTAATTATAGCTATGGCTCCATACTCACGCACGGGATTCGCGGCTTCGTGCAGGACGCGACTGAAGGTGTCGATTATTTTAATGATTAAAGTGAAAGCTCTAGGGTAGTGCCGACAATTTAAATTTTCTTACGTTATTTGCAATTTGCAGTTCAGTGCAGGTTGTATGATATGAACTTGTATGCTGACTAAATTAAGATTCGTGATAGTGACACACCTGTCGTTACAGAATTATAATCGCGCTAGTGCCTCCGTATGAAAAGTTAATTTTGCCCTGCAGTGAGCTGATAATGGGCTGGTATTAATCATTACCGAGATGTTAATGAGGATCAATTTGACAAAAGGATATAGCAATTTTGAATAGTACATCGAATACAATATAAATATCTGAGTTAATTTCTTTTTGAATCACTCAAATCCATCGAGAAATTACGAAGTTATTAAAGTTTAAAAAAGGGAGTTTTAAAACGCACGCCACGCGCGCGAAACTGCTGATGACGTCACGAATCTCAATCGCCCGCCACGCGCGGCATTGCTTTGTTATGTTAAGCGGAGTTTATTCGTTGTTTCTTGTTTATTTATGTTTTATAGATATTGGTAGATAGGAAACATGGAAATCGGATTTACCCAAGGCCCCCCAGTCGGACAATCTCGCGAAGATTGATTCCTTTATGGTTGAAAAGTTAAAAAAAAAAATATTCCAGTGCACAGATACGATGAGATGACAAGTTATGTAGATTTCCTTTCATCTACAGTTCTGATCCACTAAGTACCTATACGTAGGCAGGTACTTAGGTTATGAACTAGGTAGGTACAGTCACGAGCTTTAATTTGGGACCCATTTCCGTTAAATGTTGTTAGAACAATCATAATGCAATAAGGTCGAAACTTTGAAACTTTGCTTTAAGGTTGAAATGTTGAATGTCAAGTTAAGACATAAAATGTCTTATCTAATCGACCTATGAAATGATAACCTCGTTGCAAAAAGCTATCATTACGATTTTCTAATTACGTACATGTGTCGTGTCAGTGTCATTTAAGAAAATAGTTTAATGTGATATTTTCACAAAATATAATTTATTACCAATTAATAAAATGCTTGCGGCTAATCGTGACCAAATAAGGCTCCAAATTATTGATTTGCACGAACAAGGAGTAGGCATTCACAAGATATCGCGACGAATAAATGTGACAAGAAACACAGTTCGCCGCTGGGTTCAACGCCACGGGAACGAGGAAAATATTATTGACTTACGACGAAACAACCATCACCCGCAAGTTATAACACAAGAGCAGAGCCGCTTGATGCAAAGGCAATACCTGATGAATGGATTTACGCCAACGAGGCATTTTGCGGAAGCGTTTGAAGTCCACCCTTCAACAGTTAGAAGGCATCTTAAAGCTATGGGACTGCACCACAGGCGGCCTGCAAAAAAAATTGCGTTGACGGATGCCCATAAAGCTGCTCGACTTATTTTCGCACGTCAGTATCTAAATTTTGATTGGACGACGACGGCTTTCATCGATGAAAAGACTTTTCAATCTTCCCAAACGGGCAGACTACATTTGTGGCGAATTGACAGGACGCGATACACGGAAGACCACGTCATAGCTAACAACGCGTCTGGTCGCATTACAGTTAACATGTCTGGCTGGATTAGTTCAGCCGGCATTGGAGAACTAATAAATTTACCACCCAGGGCCACTGCTCAAGATTATGTCGATTTATTAGACGAGAGTGTCCTTCCAACATTGCAACTATATTATCCACAAGAAGATGTTGCTCCAATAAACTTTGTTCAAGATAACGCAACAATTCATACGGCAAGAATCGTTAGAACTTGGTTCGACAATAATAGAGCAAATTTAAATCGTATTCCGTGGCCTGCAAAGTGTGCCGATTTAAATCCTATAGAAAATGTATGGGGCTTAATGGTTCAAAAATGGTCAAATAGAAACGAAAGAACTAGAGAAGCACTTATGGATCACTGCCTCACAGTCTGGGAAAGTTTAAGGGGTACTGACATATGTGACAAATTGATTGGATCCATGCGTAACCGGCTCCAGGCTGTGATTGACAATGAAGGTGGATATACGCGGTTTTGAATATTTATGATAAAAAAATTACTGGAGAGATTTAAATTAATTTAGTCGTAGCCTTCGGTGATAAGTGTTTATTTTGTGCACCGCTAACCATGCTTTCTATATAATGAGGATCAATTCGACAAAAGGATATAGCAATTTTGAATACTACATCGAATACAATATAAATATCTGAGTCCATTTCTTTTTGAATCACTCAAATCCATCGAGAAATTACGAAGTTATTAAACTTTAAAAAAAGGGAGTTTTAAAACGCACGCCGCGCGCACGAATCTGCTGATGACGTCACAAGGCTCGATCGCCCGCCATGCGCCGCACTGCTTTGTTATGATTTGCGGAGTTTAATTTAATCGTTGTTTCTTTTTTATTTATATTTTATAGATATTGGTAGATAGGAAACATGAAAGTCGGATTTACCCAAGGCCCAGTCGGACAATCTCGCGAAGATTGATTCGTTTATGGTTGAAAAGTAAAAAAAAAAAAATATTCCAGTGCACAGGTAGGTACCTACTACGTTTTAGAATGTTTTGATTTGGCAAGCAGGTACCTTTTTCGTGTTTCTACAATGTGTAGGCACCTCTCTACCTATTTTAAATAATATTTCTTACTAGCTTCTGCCCGCGACTTCGTCCGCGTAAAATTTCCTGCTCCCCCAACCCATCCCGTCGCATCGAATCGCCTGCCCGTGCTAGGTCTTTGTATGCGTGACGTTTTTCTTTGTGCTCGGCTCATAAGGGTCTTTGCGTGACCTTATATAATATAATAATATAGTCTATAGCCTTCCTCGATAAATGGGCTATACAACACTAAACGCACAACTCTTCAGCTTTTACTTGGGTGTGCTACGCAATGAATTTTTTGAGAGGCCAAGGCGCGCGCAATGGACGTGTTTTATATGGAACTTTTCACATTTTCTTCGAAAAATAAAAAAAAAATATTACCCAGGTGTTGAAATTTATATGTGAGGGGGTCACAAAGGGGGTCGAAAATTTCATTATTTTTGCGATAGGAAACGCCATTTTCGAGATATAAGCAAAAAAAAAGGAAAACAAAAATACAGTACTGTTTTTGCACATGAAGGCGAGGCACGTGAAGGCAGGGCGCGAGGCGCGCGCTATGGACGTATTTTATATGGAAATTTTCACTTTTTCTTCGAAAAAATAAAAAAAAATATTACCCACGTGTTGAGATTTATATGTAAGGGGGTTACAAAGGGGGTCGAAAATTTCATTATTTTTGCGATAGGAAACGCCAGTTTCGAGATATGAGCAAAAGAAAAGGAAAACAAAAATATACTGTTTAAAGCACGTGAAGGCGAGGCGTTCGTAGGTGTGAATTTTAGTTCATAACTACTAGTTTTAATGCACACCTTTTTTATCGCGATTAAAAATAGATTTAGTTAAAATAAATTATTATAGTCAAAATTTTTGAAATGCAGTATAAAGTACTTTTAGTTAAGGGGACATGGGGCGTCGCTCCTTATGAAAGTACACCACTTCTTTCTATTTTTTGGGTATTTTGGGACACAAAATAACAATTTGTCCGGTGTAGCAACACTTGTATTTTCGCATCGTGGCACGATACAATATTTTATGAAGACATTATTCGTTTAAATGTTCTGCGAGTCACGTAACTAAAGGCAGAAAGAACGTGCGCGGCGGTGCCGCGGACGCGAACGTGGAAAATGACGTCATCAACGAATTGTGCGTATTGGCGGGCGTTTTTGAAAATGCAAAATTAAAACCGCTCTAACTTCGTCATTTTTGGTCCAATTTTAATAATTCTTTCACTGAAATAATTGGTTTAGGTATGACTGTAATTCTACATATTTAACTAAAATCGTCGCTGATCCTCATTGTGTTAAGATTGAGGTTTGTGTCATAAATGTCTTAATAAATATAAAGAATAAAAAACTTTGTTTTTCTAAAGATTTTATTAATCAATATTTTAGCTGAAATCTTCTAAGCCCCCATAATCATAAACGGCCTTTAAACCTATTTTATTTTAAATATGTTGTTTTGGTCCGTCACTTTGATATTTATGTTTGAGAAAGAGACAAAACTTTTTAACTAATATAGGTTTGAAGAATAAGCGGGTTAGTTGACTAGCTATCATATATTGACAATATAATTTCGTTCTTTTTTATTTGTTTCTTTTTTCTTATGGGACCACAGGACCAAAAAGTAATTATTACTCGGAAATCGGTAATGATCGTTTGCCCTCGCTCCAGTTGACGTTAGGCCCTAGAAACGTAAAGTTTTTTTTTTTTTTTTTTTTTTGTTTATGGCGTTGCACTGTTCGTGCTTATTGCCACTGACAATATTTTATATAATAACAAAACGTAGGAATCAAGTACTCGCGAAATTATATATAAGTACAACGGGAAATTTGGAAATAGAAAGGAAATAGGTTGCTAATATAATATATATTATATACAAAAAAAAAAAAATATAACAAGTTTTATCAGTAGGTTATAAATAAAAACAAATAAAAAATAACATGAACGCCACAAGGTGGCCCAACAAATAGGCCGACTCGTGCATAAACTAAGAATTACCTAAGAACTACATGGTAAATTAAGTACTTATATACAGTTTATAAACTAATATTTAGATAGCTATATCATTATTTACAAAGAAAAGACCTATGGTTTTATAAATATCTACATTGAAATTAAATAAAATACACGAAATAGAAGTGGGAAAAGGGACTCGGAGGGAAACAAGACTTTGGAAAAGTGAGGAGTGGTCATAAAGGGGGCAGGAAAAAATAAGATGGTTCAGATCTCCCACCTCAGCGCCACATTCACACGCAGGGTTCTGCACAATGCCAAGCCTGGCAAGATGAGCAGGAGTGCACACGTGACCCAATCGCATACGTATGAATATTGTTGTAATCTTTTTGCTTAGCTTGTACTTGCTAAACCAAGGTTTTACAAAAATGGATGGCTGAATAGTGCGATAAAATTTCCCTTTCACTGATTGCTCGGACCAAAGCTTACCCCAGGATTCCTGTAGGTAAACCTTGGGCAGAGCTGCCAGATCTTGGGAGTTATTTTTGTACGGAAAAACATCTCCACACAATACGGCATCATTAGCCAACTGGTCAGCTCTCTCATTACCTAAAATGCCACAATGCGAGGGTATCCACGCAAAATACACTGAATACCCCTTAATAGAACACCTATAAAGGAGTTCACGTGTTTCAAATATAATATGAGGATTATGAGAATAGAAAGGGAATCTGGCCAAAGATTGTAAGGCACTCCTTGCATCAGTTAAAATGAGTGAATTTCGTAAGCCCATCATAAGTATATATTCGACAGCTTTGAATAGACCGTAACATTCTCCCGTAAATACAGATGACTCGGGCGGGAGCTTTATTTTTTGAACTATATTATATTGGGAGTGGAATACACCTACTCCCACGCATGAGTCTCTTCCATGCTTCGAAGCATCTGTAAACAAGAGCTGACAGCCCTTCCAGTCTCTATCCATAGTGAAGTTGAAGTTAATATTATGACATATGTCATCTCGGTAAATGTTAAGGTTATAGTATATATTTGGTGACATAATTAATGAACTGTAATTACAGTGAAATATAGGAAGAAATTGAGATTGGTGACAGGGAGCTTCAATTAAATTGTATTTTCTAAAGCTTTTAACTAAACACGGAGTATCTTTGTGCCTCCAGTAAGTGGACGAAATTACTTCTTCAGAGAGAATGGAAAGTTTATTTCGCAAAGGATGACATGTAAATTGCAAACACCGAGCCATAAATCTATCAGCTAAAAATTGACGTCGTAAATGAAGTGGAGGGTCTCCACATTCCACCTGTAGACAATTAATAGGACTGCTTTTCATTGCACCTGAAACCACTCTAAGTGCCTTGGACTGAACACTGTCAAGTTTCTTAAGACCAGCAACATTAGCAGGCTCCAGCAAAAAGGTGCCATAGTCCAATACGCTTCTAATCAAGGTGTTATAAAGTAGTTTTAATGAAAAGGGATGTGCACCCCACCAAACACCAGAAAGACATCTAATTATGTTGATATTTCGTTCACATTTAGCAGTTATATAATCACAGTGTGGTAAACCAGTAAGATGTGTATCCAAAATAAGGCCTAAAAATTAAACCTGGTTTTTAACAGGCATAGGGATATTATTATACTGTACTGTAACTATAGGAGGCTTACGCATCCTTGTAAACAAGACAATGTTGCTTTTATCAATTGACAGGTGTAGACCATTGGTTTCTAGCCAAGTCTTCAGTAAACATAAAGAAGAGGTTAAGGAAGTACAAATATTTTCAACAGAATGACCAGATAAATAAAGAAGTAAATCATCCGCATATTGAAGGACTTGTACTGACTCATTTAAAGAGGATTCCAAATCATAAGTGTAAATATTGTAGAGAATTGGACTAAGTACGGAACCTTGGGGGAGACCTTTCCATACTAAACGGGTAAATGTATACCCTTCAATATGAAGATTTAAAGATCTCTCTGAAAGCATGTTAATTATGAAGTTAGACAGCATTTTTGGAACTTGTAATGAATTCAGCTTTTGTTCCAGGACTGATACCAGGACATTATCGTAAGCTGAGCTAATATCCAGGAAGGCAGCAATTACAGAGTTATTGGAAGAGAAAGCTAAACGAATATCAGTTGTGAACACACTAAGGCTGTCCATCGTACTTCTACCCTTCCTAAAACCAAACTGTGATGTGCCTAGCAAGTTTTTGCTCTCCAAATACCATTCCAAACGATTCTTAATGAGGTGTTCAACAATTTTTGCAAGAACTGTAGAAAGTGCAATTGGTCGATAAGAAGTAACATTAGAAGAAGGTTTGTTTGGTTTTAGAATGGGAATAATCGTTTGAGACTTCCAACTTGATGGAATGCTGCCAGATATCAAAGCTGTATTGATGAGATTTAAATAAATTAAAAGAACAGAGTCAGACAGATTAGCTATAAATGAATATGGTATACCATCTTCACCAGGGGCTGAATCCTTAACATGTGAAAGGACTCCTTTCAACTCACTTAGTGTGAACAGGGAATTCAACTCAGAATTAGGAATAGGAACATATGGAAGGTGGATTAAAGATCTTTGTTCTGGGACTGAAGGGGGAGCTAAATTATCCATAAATTCATTGGCTAATTCTAATGGTAGTTTTGAGGCTGTTGTGTCGCTGAATGCTGACCTGAATCGCCTAATATTTTGCCATACTAGAGATGCATTAACTTCTGGCGAGATAGATGCACAGAATCTTTGCCAACCTTCAAATTTCTTTTTCCTAAGGAGCTTACGAGTTGTTCGAGCAGCTTCTAGGTATATCTGAAAATTGTGGCGAGTCATAGTATGACCATAATTTTTTTCAGCTTCTTTTCTTTTTTTAATGGCTTGAGTACATTCAGCATCCCACCAAGGTGGTGAAGGAATTTTGCCTGTAGCACCATTCTTAATAGGGAAAGTATTATCTGCCACCTCTATTAAAACTCTTGTAATTTGATTAGATAATAACTGAGGGTCATGTAGTTGTAAAGAATCAGATAAGGCAAGCATTCTTTCTTCTACACAATTTTTATATGTATCCCAATCTGCATTTTGAAGTCTGTACTTTAATCGTGGTGTTGGAATGCAAGCAGCTGGTTTTTGATGTGGAAAAGAAATGATTAAAGGGTAATGATCACTACCATAAGAAAACGTTAAAGGAGACCAGGATAATGTTGATGCTAAATCAGGTGTGCAGATTGAGAGGTCAGGGGCGCTTATTCCCTCATCTGGATTCGTTTGGCGTGTTGGGAGACATGTATTTAAAATACACAAATTATTAGAGTCTAGAATTTCCAATAACTTTTCCCCATAGTAATTGAAACTAGAACTACCCCAAGACTGATGTTGTGAGTTAAAGTCGCCCATTACCAAAAACGGTTTAGGTAAAATTGAAAGAAGATTACTTATTTCAGAAAGGATATTTACAGTGGGACGAGAATAATATATACATACTAAACAGATTTTATTTACAATAGCAGCGACAGCAGATATATCATCACTGAGACTTGGAAGAGGAAAAGATTGAAAAGGCAAGTTGTTTTTAATAAGTATGGCGACACCGCCATACCCATCGCTTCTGTCTGTTCTTAGACACGCATAGCCAGGAATTCTAAAAGAGAACCCTGGTTTAAGCCATGTCTCACAGAGAGCGACTGCAAAGGGATCGTATTTGTTCATTATGTAGGACAGATCAGATTTTTTATTCAGAATGCTGCGACTGTTCCACTGAACAATCTTGGATAGATTTGGATCCATTATGATTAAGATTAAACAAGTTAAACAGCGTATCAATTACAGTGGCAACGTTGGACGGTTCAATATTATTATTTTTAGATAATGTGGTAATTAACATGATTATTAAATTTAAAATTTGACTTTCACTATTATTTGTTGTTTTATTTTGGAATGCAACACCATTCCCTGATACAGAAACTTCGTTATTGATTAATGCTTGATGAGCTGTACGGTCATACCCCTTAGCTGTTTTTGGGGGATCCCGAGGTTTAAGGAATACCGTTTTTCTTTGTGAGGAGACAATTGGTGGGTTACGTGATTGGGGCGAAGGTTGCGAATAGAATGAATTTTTAGTGGTATGTGATGGGTCAGATGTTACCACATCTGCATACAATTTTGATATAGGTGGATGTAGCTGAGACGCTTCAGCATACGACACGCAGCTATGGGCCATATAATGCTTAATTGATTTTTGCCTCTCAAATTCTGGGCATTTTTTATTGATGGCGTAATGAATGCCACCGCAATGACAGCACTTACTACTACTCTCATCTTCAATCCTGCAAGTGTCAGCAGAATGCTTCTCCCCACACTTGAAGCACTGAGGGTTCGACCTGCATTGTACCTTTGTATGGCCAAAACGACAACAATTATAGCACTGAATTGTTGGGAATGTATACAATTCCACTGGCATGGAATTGTAACAACAAAACACACGTTTTGGTAAAGTTTGTCCGTCAAAGGTGAGCACGACTGTTTGCGATGGTTTCCACACAGGGGTCGGTTCGTGCACTTTATAATTGAGACGCCTTGCCTTGATAACCTTCCCGCATCCAGCAGGGACAGATATATTTTCGATTATTTCCTCCGGAGACCATTCGGTAGGTACGCCTTTAACAATACCAATGCGACACACATTAATTGATGGAACAAATGCCTTCAATTTCTCTTTGGCCAAACTTGGGTCATCTATAAAAGAATTGGCATCTACGTAACGAGAGAAGCTCAATGATATTCTATTACGACCAATGCGTTTTAATGAACCGTTAATTATATTATTGAAACTGCGTTTTTTAAGAAAATGTCCTAAAGTTATTGGGTGTAATGTTAGGGCCGAGTTTTGAGTATCAGAAATTTTTTGGATGTGTACAACGTATGGCGACAGGTCTGTGGCTTCGTACAAAGCCCTAGTAACCTGTGGCGCCTTCTGGGGAAGATCAGACTTAATGAGGTTTTCAGTCTGGGGTCCATCCACAGAGCGTGGAGTGGATTCTTGCTGAACTACAATTGAACTTTGACTGAATGTGACCGATTCATTATCGCAATGGCAATGAGTTCCTTTATTTATTTCGGATAAAGTGTGTGAATGATTATTTCGCCTTCTTTTATTGCAATTTTTGCATACTTTACGTGGAGCTCTAGTCCTTTTCCGCTCCGATCTGGTTATGGACGAGTCGGTATCCATACTGGATTCTAGAATAGTAATATTAAGCCCGACCGAGGGGACTGTGCCCCCCGGATCAGGTGGTTCGTTGTCCATTGTGGCCACTGGCCAGAAAAAATAAAATATAAAAAACTTACCCTATATATGAAGAATTATATCTACAAACAATTAAATTAACTAATCTAATGAATATTTACATAAATCTACACAACTTATCTCCAATCGCAAACGTTTTTTATTATTTAAAAGAAAACGAAAGAAAAATCACGCCCGCCAAATTCGATGATTCCCGCGCTTTTTTTTTCAAAACGTAAAGTTGTCGATGGTAAACATTATGACGTTTATTGTTTGTGCAGTGACAGCGTTAACATAATAGCTCTAAATGGCGAAAGTTTGCTACACGATATTCAACCTTAGGTGGGTCCCAAATTAAAGCTCGTGACTGTACTACGTTTTAGAATGTTTTGATTTGGCAGATAGGTACCTTTTTCGTGTTTCTACAATGTGTAGGCACCTCTCTACTTATTTTAAATATTATTTCTTACTAGCTTCTGCCCGCGACTTCGTCCGCATAAAATTTCCTGCGCCCCCAACCCATCCCGTCGCATTGAATCGCCTGCCCGTGCGAGGTCTTTGTATGCGTGACGTTTTTCTTTGTGCTCGGCTCCTAAGGGACTTAGCGTGACGTTATATAATATATAGTCTATAGCCTTCCTCGATAAATGTACTATCCAACACTAAACGTACTTAACTCTTCGGCTTTTACTTGGGTGCGCTACGCAATGAATTTTTTGAGAGACGAAGGTGCGCGCAATGGGGCAGCCTGGACGTGTTTTAAATGGAATTTTTCACTTTTGAAAAAAAAAAAAACTACCCACGTGTTAAGATTTATGTGACTGGGTTGTTAAGGAGGTCGAAAATTTCATTATTTTTGCGATAGGAAACGCCATTTTCGAGATATAAGCAAAAGAAAAGGAAAACAAAAAATACAGTAGGTAGGTAAGTACTGTTTTTGCACGTGAAGGCGAGGCGTTCGTTGGTGTGAATTTTAGTTCATGACCACTAGTTTTATTCCACACCTTTTTAATCGCGATTAAAAATAGTCAGATTAAGTTAAAATAAATTATTATAGTCAAAATTTTTGGTGAAAACCGGCAAACTCAGAATAGCAAAATTGACATTTTCACTAAACTAATAACTCAGTGCACTCTTAGTGCTGTCAAAAATAAAATATAGTTAAGTTGTGTCACTTTAGTCTACTTCAGAATAAGAAATCGTCGTTTAACACGAATAAGCCAAATTTTAGTAATTTTTAGTTTAGTTTAGAGAATTTTGTGACAACAGAATCGGCACCAATATCTTTCCGGACGAATTTTAAATTGAAATGATCTTTACAGCAGTTTAAAGTAATTTTAGTTAAGGGGACATGGGGCGTCGCTCCTCATTAAAGTACACCACTTCTTTCTATTTTTTGGATCTTTTGGGACACAAAATAACAATTTGTCCGGTGTAGCAACACTTGTAATTTCGCATCGTGGCACGACACAATATTTTAAGAAGACATATTCGTTTAAATGTACTGCGAGTCACGTAACTTAAGAGGCAGAAAGAACAGGAACCTCCCGAAACAGCCATGTCCGGTGAAGACCTGTGTAAGGCGGAAGGTGAGTACGCTGTGGCGCTTCTGTATTCACTCCTCAAAGAGGGGACTTACCGCTGTAGTTATGGCGTGCCCAGCACGGGGTTGCGACAATCGTACTCGCCATGTCACCATGATATCGCACTGGAGCTCTGTCAGGTTGACCCCAGGACATACGTCGCAACAACAAAGCTTACCAATAAATAACAAGGAATGGTAACTGTTTGGTGGTCTCCACATGGTGTTCTTCATTATAGCTTTCTAAACTCTGGTCAGGCAAGGTCAGCAGATGTTTACTGTGCCGAACTTCGAACAATGATGGCAAAACTGGCAGTGAAACAACCCTGACTCGTGGATCGATCTTCACCATTATTGCTCCATGATAACGCAATGCCTCACACTGCACGGGACACCGTTGTAACTCTACAGGACCAGAAATTAGAAACCATACGTCAGGTTCCGTACACACCAGACATTGCTAGAACTGACTACCATTTTTTCGTGATTTGGACAATTTTCCATGTGGTAAAAAAAATATTCCCAGGAGGCAGTAGGTACAAACTGCTTTAACACATTTTGTCGAATCTTGATTCCCCAAAGTTCTATCGCAAAGGCATATGTTGAATTTCCTATTAGATGTCAACAATGTATAAATAATGAGGGTAAATATTTTTTTGACACAAAAAATATGTTAGATCTTGGAAAAAACGACAAATTGATTTTGCAGTATTATAAATCAGCAATTTCTTACTTTAGCCCCTAATATTAGGTATTACTCAGAGAGTGCACCCCAGCGCATCGAAAATACACGTTTTTCCGAACTGAACAACATTTTTGAACTTCCGTGTGGAACGTCCATTCTTCGGTGTGGTGCCAGAAGTAAAGAATATCACCATCCTGTTTCTTCCCTTGGCGGAAGTTGGGTGTCGTATGAGGCGACTAAGGTACTTACTAGAGAATGGGCAGCAGCGTTCTCTATGCACTTTACCACCATACCGCGATCGCCAATCCGCCTGCCAAGCGTGGCGATTTTGACAAACCCTCCCAAAATGCTAGAGGGAGGACTATGTCCAGCAGTGAACGTCTTTCGGCTGAAATGATGATGAAGATGATCATGAGAGGTTTTCTTGACATATCAATCGGACAGGGGTTCCCTCTATCTGGCAGAAACTTGATGCTCCGAATTTTATTTGGCATAACACACTTGGCATAATCTTATCTAAACGAATATTTGTAAGGCATAAAAAATGTTTAGCATAATCATTGTTTGGCCGAATGTTTATATGCTCGACTTTACGCTGGCATATTTTGAAGATGGCAGAATTTTATTTCGCATAATTACCTTTGGCAGACTTAAATTTCCGCATAATTTCGTTTAGCATAACATTTATTTAGAGCAATGTTTATTTGGCATAATTTCACTTGGCATACTATGAAGATGGCAGAATTTCATTTAGAATAATTTTGTTAGGCATATTTTCATTTCTATTAAATTGCATTTTAACCTCAAATAAAATGAAATAGTGTCTCAAAAAGTCAGTATATGTTGTGCTACAAAAAATATTGACAGAAACGAATCGCTGCAGAACCGACTCCACGTAGTCTTGTCTGCCCTACGCCTAGAGTGTAATTTAAGCCCGCGTAGGCTCCATTGTGAGGATCGTCTGGAGGACACGGTGGAGCATACGGTGGAGGTGTGCCCTGCCTGGGCGGAGCACCGCTGTGTCCTCGTGGAGGCGATCGGCGGCGGCGACCTCTCGCGTCCGGCCCTGGTGCGAGCCATGGTACGGAGCGAGAGGGAATGGGAAGCCGTCACCTCCTTCTGCGAAGCAGTAATGCTCGCGAAGGAGGAGGCGGGGCGCGTGAGGGAGTGGCAGTCTCTGCGCCCTCACGTCCCTAGCCGCCACAGGAGGAGACGCCCCGGGCGTCGGGAGTCCATAGCGGACTCCCGGCCACCGTAGGCGCGAGCTTGCGGGTGGTGAGCAATGGGTAGCTCGCCGCCCGGTAAGGACCAGGCTCGGGTCGACGGTGCGTAGTGTTCCACGCGCGCCTCAAAGAGATGTCAGCAGCAGTGTAGGGGTCTACATGCCTGCCGGGGTCGCGTGATTGTTCGAAAGAGATACCGTGACCCTGGCACATGGGCAACTGATGGAACACGGGTGGGTTTTAGTCAGTAAAAGTCTGACACGCCCTCCCGCTCCGCCCAGAGCGGGAGAAGTCATTTGATGATTTCCCATCATGAAAAAAAAAAAAAAAAAACCCCGCGTAGGCGCGGAGGGGCGAGGCGGAGCCGTGACAGAAACCATTCATGCTGCATGTTGCATGCTCGCCTGCATGCTTTAAGCTTGCTTGCATGCTGCATGCTTGCTTGCATGCTGCTTGCTTGCTTGCTGCATGCTTGCTTGCATGCTGCATGCTTGGTTGCTTGCATGCTGTATGCTTGCTTGCATGCTGCATGCTTGTTTGCATGCTGCATGCTTGTTCTCATGCTGCATATTCGCATGCTACTGATAAGGAAATAAAAACCACATATGTTGACAATCAAATGTTTTATTGAATATTCCTACATGCAGAATGTGTGTAAGAGACGATTCTGACTGCGAACTTTCTGCGATGTGATGGTTCTACTTTTTAATTATTATGGAATAAAATTTATGCATAAAGATGATTCTGACTTATAAAATTATGCGTTGTGAATGTATGATAAATGAGTGTATGCCAAACGATTATCTGCGAAATGAAGTTTATGCCATCCGCTATTATGCAAAATAATATTATGACGAAAAAAATTCTGCCATATAGGGTGGACCCATCAATCGGACAAAAATCTAGAATTCGAGCTGCTACTAAAAAATCTAATTGGATAAACACAATAATAATGGGTACCCCTGTTCATACAGGGGTACCCATTATTATTGTGTTTATCCATTTAGATTTTTACCTCGTCCAGCACGAAAACTAAGCATGGGGTCATCCCCATGCTTAGCTTTCGTGCTGGACGAGGTAGTCACGAGGTAGGCAGTAAGTGGTGACTCAATATGCTATCAATAGCTAAGTAAGAACTAATATACTGAGTACCTTCCTATCAAATGATTTGATAAGGTTCACATTTGGTTTTGCCTTGCATAAGTATCAAGTAGGTAAGTACCTAAGTAAATACGTCCTACCAAAACATATTTATCTCATGTATTTTCCGAGTAATGGTCAAAATATGCAAATGTGCAATTATTGTAACTGGCCGCAGAAAAAAGGGAAAATATTCGGTGAGTTTGGTGCTGGTCTACTATTGGTCAAAAGATCGGCGCACGCCCACCGCCCGCGGCACGCACGCCGCACGCCTCGCCCGGCCATTTATATGTGAAATCTAAAATAATACAGTCATCTACTTACTTGATATTAAATTTTAATGGTCGTACAGTTTTCTATTTGTAGATATACCGGACGCACGAAACGGAGTGCCTTTTCAAAATAACTTCCTGTAGGTACCTAGAAGGAGGTTGCTCAAAAGGAGTATACAAATAAAAAAAGTGTAAATAATTAATCAACAAAGAAGCACCGTTCAAATCTCTGGCCGATTGTCGGTATGGATATGACTGACTGAAAATATTTTTAAGTACACACATGTTTTTTACTACCTAGGTAATGCTTGTTTTTTTTAACACTACACCACCACCCTAAATAATATCCAACTTAGTTACGTAAGTACTTACTTTCTTTAAATTCTATGGAAAATAAGCACTTACTACAGTTATAAACTGCTCGACGGAATCGTACCATGACCGCCATGATGTTGGCTACAAGGCTCCACAGTTCTTTAGGCTTGCTGGTAAGCGACCAAACCATCCGAAATCGTTTACGTGAAGTGGGTCTGTGTCGTGTTCTCGAAAGGCCGCTGAGAGTTCCAGTTACAGCACCTTGCAATCGTAGGGCTTGTTTACAATGGGCTCGCGAACATAGAAATTGGGAAGAAGACAAGTGACGTTATGTTTCCTTTTCTGATACAAGACGTACTCGAGTTTGGAGGACCTCTGGATGTCAAGAAAGTTTCTAAATTTTTTCAGTAAGTTCATTCATATGGAGGGGGAACACTGATGGTTTGGGCTGATATTTGGATCGGTGAAAGAGCTGATCTCATTTGGATCAGGGGCAACCTCAATGCTCAGATTTATGCGCAGAGGATTGCTTCAGATGTGATCACCCCTTCGTTTCGACTAATGCTCGTGCATTAGTGCACGTCCACACAAGGGTAGAGTCGTGACACGCACTCTTGCCGATGCTCGCATCAACGTTCTGCCGTGACCTGCTCTATCGCCAGACCTCAAACCAATTGAACACACATGGGATATTCTCCAAAGAAGAATTCTTTCGGGTATGGATACCGTGCATGGGGTACAAGAACTTTTTGACTGGTTAGATAGAACGTGCTGGCCATTCCTCACAGTGATTTTGATGAACAGATTTTAAGCATGACAAATCGCTATGATTCGGTGATTCTTGTCAGTGGTGGAATCACAGTTTTTTTTTATATTTACGACAAAAAAGTAAAAAATTCTCATTTTTGCCATTTCATTGACGACATTAACTTAGGTTTATCATCATCATCATTTCAGCCGAAAGACGTCCACTGCTGGACATAGCCTCCCCTAAGCACCGCTACTTCGACCGGTTCTGTGCTAATATTAACTTAGATTAATTTCCTACAATTCGCAAAAAAAAATTCTTAGTTTTGTACAAAATTTAGGTAGTTGTTTAATTAAACATAGGAATTACAATAAGAAGCAATATTGACGTGTGTAATCCTACCTACTTCAAAATTCTTGACTAAGTACATGAAATACTAGGTACTACATTTACAAGTACCTACAAAAGAGTAGTTGTAGGTACCTAAATCTGAAAATTAATTTTATCTTCTGGTCTGGCAAGCCTACTGATAATTACAAAAGATACCTACGAATAGGTTATGATTTTTTGTGCCAACATAGATTTGTAAAAGTTATAGTCGTTTTCGATTGTCGAACTACGTTCGGCTATCAAACCTCGAAGATACTACCTACTTACTAAGTTACGAGTTTTGCTTTTAACTGAAGTTCGGCGGAACTTGGAACAACCTCTAACATAATACATAGTTTCAGACTTTGTATTCTACTTATCAAGGCACTGATTCATCGCAATTAAATTCTCTGTAAGTAGGTAGGTGGGTATAGTAAATCGAAATGACTATTATTAATAAATGGAGATACACTAATCTGAAAAAAAACAGATATTTCCTACAATAGTGCAAAACCTACGCCTACGGGGTTAAATTATATGGAACAGCAGATTAAAAAAAAAATTACCTACTATTTCAACGCTAGGGCTCCAGAATTATGTACTGAATCTATGGTAGTGCGTTATCCCTACCAGCCTGTATATTTTCCGGAAATAGAAAAAAACTAAGTAAATATCTCGCTAGTTAAAAAACAAAAACTAAACACATAAAGCTTCTTCACCTACATACTCACATAGTAACAAAACATACAACCCGTAAAAATTTCAACTCACCACCATCAGCTGACACCACCAACTTGCGATTGCAAAAATAAGTACCTACTTATTATAACGGAAATACTTTGGTGTAATTATGAGCGCGAGTGGAGCGTAGCGGGAGCAGGCGCGGGGCGGGGACAATTAAGTAATATGGCGGATTAATTAATAGTCTCTCTGTGAACATCGCTCATACAGTCATCATTAGCTTCAGCTAGCTAGGGATGTTTCTTTAGTCATTGCGCTGGTATTTCGATACTGTTCTAGTACCTAATTTATTCTGAGGTGTTCCATTAGGAAAGGTGATCAATAGGAATATTTTTTTCGGTTCCATTACCTACATATGGAGTAATTATTATTACCTGTGTTTTCGAATGACTAACAACTCTAGATAAATCAATAAGTACAAGACCTATGTTGGTCATTGTTAAGTGCTAAATTCTAAGTAGGCACTGCCCGTTTATTATCAAAAAAACCTCTTCACCTGCCTAGCCTTTTCCCTACTATTTTGGGGACGGCTTCCAGTGTAACCGGATGCAGCTGAGTACTAGTATTTTACCCTTCACAACCCAGTTACTGGATGATAAGATACCCTTGGCTGTCAGGCTTTTGAGCTTCTGACAACCCGTAACGACTGTCAAAGATCTACAAATAACAGTCGGGACCACGGCTTAACGTGCTTTCCGGGTCTTGACATAATTGTAAATATGGTCATCCAACCACGAACCACGGTAACCGTAGCTTAACCTGATCGATCAATCCGTGCGGCTGTTGCTACTTAGGCACAAGCTCTAAAACGAAAACATATACCTACCTACTACCTATCTTGGTAAAATTTCTCCATACTTTGCGCATCACTTTGGCAACTATGAGTCAGAACTACCATTTCCCTATTAGCTCTTCATTCCGAAAATCAAACTTATATCAATAATTTGGGTCTGATTCAGACATGATTCTGGCAAAATTAAGTCAAATTACGCGGCCAGCCTAATTTTATTAGTGATGCGAGATAATATACGTCATTACGTATATGATCGTCGAGGGCAAAACAATGCTTGGGTGTTATTTAGATAAGATATTTATTATTTAAATCGCCGCAGTAAGTATAGGCGAGAGGAGCCGGTAATTCGGTAATCAGTGGTTGCAGTTCATGGTTACAAGGTCATCGGGACCCAACGAGATAATTTGGTTTTATTGATAGTCGATGATGCGCTTTAAGTGATCTGGTGCCATCGATCAACTATTTTAAGAATACGTTACCTACAATCGTTGTCTATGTTTTCTCAAATACCTGTAAACAGTAGACAGTCTTGATACAATTTGGACCAGTTACTTAGCTACCTATAGATACAAAATAAAACAAAGTACATTCTGAAAAAAAAAAAACTTCCGTTACCGATTCCAAAAGTAACGGTATTTCTTATAGACCCTTTTTACTCTCCCTCACTATAGAAAATATTGAAATTTCAAAGCAAAACATGACACGTGCTGACTTCTCGCGTCAAAATTCTTGCGGGGCGGAGTCCTTAGTACAACAATACGAGTCCTGGAGTGCCTAAAGATCCCTAATTCCAGGGTGCAGGTCTAACTTCCGGAGACTGCTGCGCGCCAAATTGTCGAAGAAAGGGTATTGGGGCGCGCCATTGTCAACCGATTCCAACGAACAAAACGGAGTTAACAACATGTAGCGATCGGGTCTTTTGTGCCGTCGCGCACTCCTTAATTATATGGAACAGTGAAAGGGTCATATTTTCTATTAAATTTATACAATTGTAATACATGATGTTTCTTTTTACGGCATTTTATTTTTGCTACGGTTTTCGAATAAAACGATGTTCATTCTAAACCAAAAGAGAGCTGTTACGTAGATAACCCATATCTACGTACAAATCAACTGTAAAACTTATTGCGAACAGTAAAAAAAAAACTTAAGTATGTTTTTAATTCTAGAGACTCATCTGACATTTCAAGTCTAAAGTGTTTTCCTTTTTTACTATTTGTGTTTTTTGATATTACACCTGTCAAAACAGTAAATAGCTGGGTTTAAAAAACGAACTTCAAAATATTAAACATTAAAAAAAAACTTGTCTGTGTTCTTTGCACAAATACGCGGAATACACGTAAAGTAAATACGCACAATATTAAAATATAAAATACTGTTTTGACAGATCTAATATATTATTACGTGAAGCGAAAACTTTGGATCCCTTTTTACGAAAATTGAGCGGACGGAGGAGTATGAAATTTCGCACACTTATAGTTTATACAGAGAAGAAGTGGCGAATACTAATATTTTTTTAAATTATGCGTAAAAATACATTATTTTCAATAAATAACACGTTACACACACTTATATTCATAACCGTGTATTTAATACACACATGCATAGATATTCTTTTGTTTACGGTCCAAATCTGTGGTCCAATCGAGAACATCTGTCTTTAATATTTTGAGTCTATAGTCTTACTGAATGTCAAGTATAACCCTAAGTAATAAATTGTTTTTATAGATATATAACCTATTTCATTTTTAAAATCTATGATCATATCGAGAATATTTGTTTTTAATATTATTTGTATTAGCGACGATAGGAATTTAGTTTAGATAAGAAAGAAATATTTTTTTTGGTTATATGGGGAGTGTCAAGTATGGCATTAGTAAGTTTCCCATACAAAATTTATTGTCGTGTGCAAACTGTAGAGGTTGTATGCCTCACGATTGTACAGGCTGGTTATAATTATGACATTTTCAACTGTCATAAATAATTAAAAATAATAGGGAAAATTCTATAAAAACAGAGCTTCTGTGATAATTCATTCCATTTCCAGCAGTTAAGAAGTATTAAGAAAATAAAGAAGAGAGTCCTGAAGAAGTATTCTTTACTCATTACACCCACGTCCTGGTCCTGGCCATCACCATCCCGCCAGCGAACCCTCTCCACAGTCAACAATTTGTCTATTATAGTGTTACCTAACTGAATGTCAAATATAACCATATTATTTTTTTAATATTTATTATTATTATTATTTTTTTCATTTAATACTGTATAGGTATATATATGTATTTCTATTCAAATGAAGTACGGTCGAATTTCGACCAATGGGCGATCACTAGTGTATTTAATTAGTTGTAATAGTTCAAACTACAAATGCTATCTATAGGTTAAGTAGTTGTATCTAGTTTCGATTAATAAACATTACGTTCACTTCATGCGTTCTAGCTAGGACCTCTTTTCCTAAATAGAAAGGTAAGGAAGGAGTTAGATACCAAAGAAGGTTTCACTGAAAGAAAAATACCTATTTTAAGTATTTGGCTGTACCTACTTACTACCTTCTGGTCATCATAATCACGCCTAAGGCTCATCACTGAGAAGGCGAAACTTATGTTTGAAAACAGGCATTGCAATGCTGTATCCATATTTTGATATCTACACTAATAATCTTTATAAACACTTTAATAAAGCTGAAGAGTTAAAATTTTCTTTTGTGTTTGATAGCCTAATTCTTGAGGAAAGTTACCGGTTATTTGAAATTACGCTGCGGCCCATAAGAAGACATTTAAAAAGAACGTTAAACAAAAATGAAGTATGTAAAAGCGCGGGCAGGCAATGGAATGCGTCGCAATTGGTCAAGGTCCACAATTGCACGCTGACGAAGTCGCGGGCAGAACCTAGTCCCTCAATAAAATTCATCATACCTCCCAATACCTGCATCTAATAAAGGTGCCACAGTTCTTGCATTCTTCACTGAAATCCAACACTGTCGCAATTCCTAATTTGAATCATCCTGTTTGCGTGATATCGCATGCGGTGGCACGGCGAGCGAGTGCAACGCTATTGTACCCTCATGACCAGATTACTATAATCATTGTCCACGTAATGTGGTAAATGATAAGGTGTGCTCCAGGGCTCAAAACATATGCTTTTGTAACTCATTCGTTCCAGTAGGTACCCTCGATGGCGGCCTCCGCTCCCAATACGCGCCCGTTTTGGTCAAACAACCCTTAATAGAGGAATTTATTATGTATCGGTTGTTATTTGATTACTATCAGTTAATGATATCAATAATAAGAGTATTTTTGTGTCTAACAAGTGCTATTCATAGTCAGTTTGTTCTGTTTTTTGTCATTTTGATGTTATGAATACCTACCTACATTTAACATTTCAAATTTTGGCTTACCGTACCGTGCCTACTTAGGTTTTATGAAAGCTTAGCTTAGAAATTAAAATTTCGGTCGTTTTTGAAAATGAATAATTTTTCTTCCTTCTTATGTATGTAGTCGTATTCCTATTTTTGTTCCCCAATATCATTTTAAGTTTCCCAAAACTCGAAAAAAACAATTGCTGAAACCTACTTAAAACGCTCTTATCTTCAACTGGCATTCTCCTACGTATTTACGTACAGCCTCCGATTTGCTCAGGATATCGGAGGCTCCGATATCCTGAGCAAATCGGTCCAATCACTTCTAATTACAACACGGTAATGCTAGACCATTCGTTGCTGGCAGGCTACCTACGAGCTACGCCTAGTTATAGGTAGGTGCATAGTGACGCAGATCAATCGGCAGGATCGGCTCATTATGCAGCATCCATGAGCACAGACGTGGCCTGTCATTACGGCAAATGGAGGCAAATTGCGCACATCTAACGCACTGCCGCCGCCGCCGAACCGTCGGTAATGCCGACTGCCGGTAAAAGCGTGAACTCGAATCGTTTCGGTATTAATGTGTATGGTAATGAGGATTCAGGCCTATAGTGGTTTCGACTACATAGCTACCTTAGTTATGTTAAACTATGTTGTATTGACAAGATTTTTTTTCTGTTTTTCGTTTTTGGTTAACTTCTGCTGTCGCTAAACATAGGAGTGCATATTACCAAAGATTAGGTCAAAGATAAAACTCCGGATGTTTTAAATCCTGTGTGTCGTGCGAATCTTCTTAATCTATCGTGGTCCAGACTAGCTTTTTCCGGCCTGATACTAGCTATCCTATCGTGGTGCAGACTGGCATTGTTTGGTTTCACACCAGCTAAATAATTCCTAAAAAGTTTCTCCAAAGAATTCGTCTTCTTAAGAAATACTTCCAGTAGGTAAACAGTTAATGCAGTAAAATAAAATAACTTCATCGCCAGAATTACCGTTAGGTCAAAAAACTTTTTAACAAAAAAATTAAACCGCCGAAAAAACTGAAAAGCATAAAATAATAAACCTTAAAATTTTGAGTCGGTGCTGAAAAAATCAATGAACAAAGATCACTCCAAGCGCCGACTCATAACTCCGGTTTAATTTTTTGTTAAAAAAAAGAATTTTCAAAATCGGAAAGTTATGCGTGGTTATACAATACAATCAGTGAGTGAACAATCAATCATCCCCTGTTTTCCGACCCTTAGGGTTCGATTTTGTTTTCCAAATTTATATGAGACCACCTTCGGAGTACCTATACCCTTTCTAATAAAAAAAGAATTATCACAATCGGACTATTATGTAAAAAGTTATGCGTGGTCATACATAAAAAAAAACAAAAAACATAGATTTACACGTCGAATATCTATGTTTTTTTCGTCGGTTGAAAATGAATGTTTGTCAGTCATCTTTGTAGTGCCTATCTACTTTACAGGTCCAGACTGGCATCTTCTGGTCTCACATTAACTAAAACGGATTCTTGACAAATTTTGCCAAAGAATTCGTCTTGACGTCCAGTAAGTAAACGATTATTGTAAAACAATTATATAACTTCACGCAAGAATTAAGGTTTTTTAGAAGCTTGAGTATTCATTACCGACTATTATTTAACCATACATTTTTGGCGTTTAAACGAATCTTACTTTAAAGTAACCCACTTGTTTTACGTTATTGTTCTCACAAACCAGACACCTGCCAATATTTTCAAGACTGAAATATATCTAAACAATCTCACATAAACTCAAGCTTTTTCTATGTAGGTAATGTGACCAGGTTTCTTTTGGTTGGTTGAGTGGTTGTATTAAATGTGTTTTCATAACAATCATAAAGAAATAATTAAAAAAATCTATCTATGACCACGGTTCGTGTAAATCTGCTGAAATGTTGTGAATAAAAAGGATAAAATTACGTTAGCAAGACATTATTTTGTTTTTAATGAAACCTTTAAACTCGTTTTATTTCTAGAACAACAATTTGTAAAAGGGCTGAGGTAGACTCAGACGTTTTAAAATGTAATTTTTGTCGATTAATATTGATACATCCGTGATAAATATTCAAGAGGCCTAAATGTAATTGTTTCTCACACACGTTCACCTGTATGTAAGATACGGAAGATACCTAGCAATTGGTACTCATTCAAGAAAATCATCTAATTGTCACCGGTCTATTATTTGCCGTAATTTGCGTAATAACCAGTGCCCTTGTGTCGGTAAATGCTACTTATTCACGTGTGTATATACTTACTCACGACTGCGCTCATGTGTTACAAGGTACTATATATGTTAAGTATATACAAGAGGCTTGCATCTTTGTGAATAACACAAGGTAGTTTCTTCGAAAACGACCCTGATGACGAAGTTTGTCCGCTAACTTAAAATCTATCAGACATAGATTTTAACACGAAAGAAGAATTGATATTGATCAATAAAGATTTAAATATCTGCGCCTGTATTTTTGTTAACCTAGAGTATTTTTGCAGGCTAGAAAAAACATATTTCTTTATTATGGACATCGGTAATTACTCACCTTGTTTCACAGTATACAAACAATTAATTGTTTGATCATGTTGTTTAATTTTTCAAACAAGATCATGATCATCATCGTCTTCCTTCTCCGCAAAAATATTATCAAAATGAAACGATAGAATAGCACATTTCTATACAACTCATACTTTCATAGAACATTCATTAACATTACCACATATTTATGTTAAAAATAATTCAATATATTTCGTAGACCTTGCTACGCAGGGTCTACGATGGCGTAGATGCTTCCTAACTTATTTAAGAACAACGTTAAATAAAAACTATTGCCTATTTCCAAAAATGTACTATAAGTGCAATAAAATAATTCCATATTTTATGTTAAAGTCTGCCAAACTTATTTTGTAAACCTGTTTATAATGAAATATAAGAGTAAATCTTGAAAAATAACAATATATGGCGTAGCAGACATATAAAATTAAAGTAGCTCAGTAAAACACTTTTAAAAATACATTTCCCTCAAAGTGAGAGTTTATACACTGAACCTAAGTAGTTTTGGATGATCGTTTTGGCCATAATAGGTATTTCACCATCATAGGCATGGCTAGTAGACATGCGTTGAATCTTGAAACAACGGAAAGTCGGCTTAGTTTACTTGAGTATTGTAGATACCAAATTGATGAGTGACTTGTTTTAAGACATCTACTTATGACAAAAACCACATTTAGAAAAAAAAAAGCTTCAGAAGGAAAATACTAGCACAGTAGACTGTTAACGTAATTTTTTATCGTGTATTGTAAAAGAGAAAATAACCTCTAAGCAAGAATATTTTCCAAAGACGTAGAGTTTTAGATAATATTCATCAGTTGAAATGATCGAACATTTTGATCAAACGTATCCTTTCAATGGGTACTTCAAGTACAAATACGCATGCGGCAAACGCACCAACGCTAGTACATTTCATACGATACGCAAACAGCGTGATTATCTCTGACGTAAATAGCATCAAATTAATATGCGGTATATAGTACCGCTAGTAGATACACATAATGTTATAGAGGTCTTCATAACAGAGGAATTATTCGCATCGGGGACCGCGGTAACAAGCGAAATGACATCAAAAATGAAAATTATTTTTAATCGTGTCCAATTGCCGTGCGGCGTGACGAGTACTAACCACCGGCTCGCTGCTAGCCAAGCGTGGCCTTAATTAAAAGGTAGCTCGGACAACTGTGCCGCTAGGCCATACTCCTGTGCTTTGTGTGTTTTCGGTCTCTGTGGTAAGCAGGAATATGGCAACGAACTATAGGGTTAGAGAACATGTGTCAGGGCTGCGGATTTGTTCGAAAGACTTACCATGGCCCTGGCACAGGCAAATGAAAGAACACGGGTGGGTTTTAGTCAGTAAAAGTCTGACACGCTCTCCCGCTCCGCCCAGAGTGGGAGAAGTCATTTGATGATTTCTCAACCAAAAACAAAAAAAACATGGTTAGTGAACATTTCCATTGAACCAAAACATTTGACGTTATTTCAGTTGGTATCTTATTATCTCTAGCAAGTTGCGAAGTAATCAATTAGTAATGTAAATATTGATCTGTTTGTGAGCACCGCCGACCTTTATAAGCACGACTCACGTACTACCTCGCGAGTAGTGCTTTTACTTAGGTATCTGTTTTCTCTTCGCTTAGGGAGAAGCATTAATGTTATCATTGAGCTATTTTAAACCCAATGCTCCATTTCGTACCCCATAGAATCACCTCTTTAACATCAGTTAAAGAGCTGTAATATCCTTATAGTTCGTAATTGAAACATGTCCAAATGTTTATTTATTCTACAACTTTTCTATATTAATATATTTCTCTTACTTTATCTCAACATCGATGGTGGTCAAGCATGAGGCGATACTGTTCGGTTCCTCGAATCCAGCTATCAGACAGAAAAGACAATCATCAGAGCAAAAGTTTCTATAGAATGTTGCTATTGGGTTTTTTGATTTCACCGAAATCGCAAGACTTAAATAGTGTCCAACTAATAGGTATTCGGTATTTTCTGCTTTAACCTTTGAATTTAATAACCTAGGTACCACTTATTTGTTAAAAAGCCTGCAGCGATATGTACCTTAAATGGTATACGCCAATTTGTTCCTTGGATACATTATTATCACGTTAGAATCGTGAGTGGTTATCGCTTTACAGATACCTAACTATATTTTATGGAGATATGTTGATTATCTGGGTCTAGTAGGTACTATTACGTCATCCTGTATAAGTGTATAGATATTAAACGGATTCAATTATCCTATGTTTAAAGTGTCTATGTTATATGAGAATGTATCTACCTTGTAACGTGATATGCCATAGAACATAGCTTTAAAGGATTCGGATTATGTTTGAAGTTGAAAAATTTAAATGACAGCAGCAGCATCTATGCCTACTAGGCCATTCTCATCTACCTATCTGGCTTCCAGTCTAACCAGATCAGCTGGGTACCAGTTTTTACATGGAGCGACTCCCTATCTAACCTCCACAACCCACTATCTGTGTATTACGATACCCCTTGGCAAGATCGGACCTTCCTAATAAGTGATATAAAATCTATAGGTACTAAATTCGGACCTATAGATTTTCTTTCCGTGGGTGTCGTAAGAGGCGACTAAGGGACTTACTAGAGAATGGGCAGCAGCGTTCTCTATGCATTTTACCACCATACTGCGATTGCCAATCCGCCTGCCAAGCGTGGCGATTATGGCCAACCCCCCCAAATTGGGGGAGGCCTAAGTCCAGCAGTGGACGAGTTACGGCTGAAACGACGACGACGACTAAATTCGGAGCCTATTGAAGTTGGTGTTACAATTTTTACACGATAGGTACTTAGTTTAAGAAAAAACTTCATATAAAAGTTTGACTTAACATGTCGTAGGGATTGTGAAATCAAACGTAAAGAGCATCGGATCGGCAAAAGAGGGGTATTAGTTAGGGGAAAGTGGCCACCCTTCGTACACTTTTTAGATTTTATTTATTTAATTTATGTTTGATTGTCGAATTTGTCTAGTTTATGTACCTAAGTGTATCAAATATATTGTAGTTTGTTACAAAAAAGTCAAAAGGTTAAAGAATTATACTCATTTTTCTACGATAAGATAATTTGTACGAAAGTACCCCACGTACGGGGTACGTTCGTACAGTAGGTGGGGTACTTTCATACGCCATGGGGTACATTCATACAGGGTAATTAAAAAGCCAATTAAAGTCGTTAAATTTTTATTAAGTATTTGAAAAATATTTATTTATCAAAGACTAACTCAATCATGTTTGAATTGACTCATAGTCGATTTAAAATATTTCTGTAGAAAAATAACAAAAAATTAAATCCTTCATCCTTAGTTTACTTAATGATAAATTCTAAGTATTACAATCAGTCTAAATGAGATCTTTACAATCATTTTCTATGAGATTGTTGTACAGTCTTTGACATTTTGAATTTAAAGTAGGTAATCATACCTACATTTGGTTGTTACTTTGGAAGTTATTGCACATTACGAATATTTAAATTAACTACAAAAGTAAAAAGTAGCTAGCCATTCTAGCTGTAAAGCTGCTCATGGTTGTGGATCAGGGAGGATCATGGCGACATCGCTGATATACAGAGTGTGTATGTCTTCTACATCAGGGAAAAAGAATGACCATGATGATCCCGGTTTCTTCCGATGGTAATATATTTTCAGCTCTGTTCCCGAATTATGACTGAGAACTTTCCGACGTAATAAACAACAGAAGTTTTTTGTTTCAAACTTTACCAAAAGAAAACAATTATCTTTGATTTTCTCTGGTTTCATATTTAAATTATCATTGATGCTACGATCATCAGTCTCTTCGTCTGTTTCGAAATTGATTAGAGATGTTGAACTCTCCCGCAAGCTAAATTGCGATCCTTCAGATTCCTCTAAATCTTCATCACTTTCTATTTGCTTAGCTTTCTTTTTCTTTTGTCTTGAATTACGAGTAAGTTTCATCAAACAACGTTTGACTGTTTTGGCTCTGGCTTTCCTTTCCTGTTCTATTTTTTTAATTCTGTCTATGTCTCTCTTCTAGTTTAAATTATTCAGGTGTATCTGATATACGGGATTTACAAGGTTTTCTTCCTTTATTGGTTTTTTTTGTTTCTAACAGGTGTAGGATAAGGTCTTATGACTTCTGGTGTTATGGGAAGATAAACACTCGGTTCAGATTCTGTCTCAGCCGCTGAGGTGGAAGGTTCGCCAATTCCGATAAAAATGTCTAGAATGACAGTGCTTTTTTTGTGGAAGGGAATTCATCAAATGACGTCTCCCGCTCTTGGGTGGAGCGGAAGGGCGTGTCAGACTTTTACTGACTAAAATCCACCCGTGTTCCTTCAGTTGCCCATGTGCCAGGGTCATGGTATCTCTTTCGAACAAATCTCGCGACCCTGGCAGGACAATGCTTGTTTCCGGATTAGGTGTCACATTTACCGAATTATTTGAAGCATACACTATTGTTATTTCATAAAAACCTAATTTTGATGTTCTGGTAGTTAATAAAATCTAAAGGGGAGCATTCGTACGCGTACGAATGTGCCCCCTGTTAGGCTGTCCGAATGCACCCCAAGCCTAACACAAAATTAAAACACAATAAATATACAAATTCTAATTTAGTGTGAGAAATATGACAATTAAAGCTTAAAATAAACAATTTGACCATTAATTAATCATCACCATTCTGTCAAAAACAAAACAATTCTACTTACAATTGCGAATTAAACTTACGTAAAAAATTTACTCACCGCGCATGAAAAAACGTTACATCTCGTCAGCCGAAACACCGTGGTGCGACTGGCGCGACACTTCTCTAGCAACATGGTGGCCGGTATGTCTATGCACACAAGCAAAGGTGTGTTTATTTGCCATTTCGTTTTTCTGTTATACTAACTGTACGAATGTGCCCCGCGTACGAATGGTGACCACTTTCCCCTACCTAGATTAATTTGGTTTAAGGAAATATCCTTACAAATAAGTATTCGGGCGACGCATGGTAGACTGGAAAAGTTTTATAGGTACCTATAGACACAAAGGTACTTTTAATTGAAAATGTATGTCTGTGATCACACACATACCGATACAAACAGAAATAACAGTTAACGTCATTAACAGGGTACACTAACGTCTTCTAAATGACGCATAATTGCCTGAAGTGTGCATAATTCATATATACAATTGCTACTAGAAAAGACCATTAACGCAATTACTTATATCGTTCCTATAGCGGACTTCATCACGTTTTGACTGCCCTGCTTAAACATATAATCACTACTGAAATATTTCACTCCACTTACAGTAATATCGCGCATTAAGTCGCTATCGCGTGAGTAATTACCTTAGTTGAAACAATACAAAATAATAAAAGCGAATCGGGCGCTGGCTATTTGCATTTCCGATGGACGGTGGTCGAGGCGGCAGGTGTTTTTCCTTTCTCTCCGACTGACGGTGAGCGCGCTAGAGCGAGAGCTCGACCACTCTCTTGTACCGTTCTGTTTCTCCTTGCCTCATACGAAATTATTATTTTGATTACGTTTAATTTGCATACGGCCTGCGGAGCGGTTGCCCCGGGGCCGCAGGGCCGGTGCGCCGCCCCGCGTCGTTACGACCCCTGTACTTTTCTGTAATGTTTTCGCCATTTTCAACAAAATTCCTCACAAATCATATAATTTCAGGTATCATCATGGTTATTACGAAGAAGCGCCCGTAGTCCTCGTACCTCTGTAATAGGTCGATCGATGCTCAAATTCTTGATAACTACGAGTAATCAACATAGAACCAGCCCCGGCAGGCTTAATGATCCAACGTCTTCAATTATTGGTAATATCAGACGTTTAAACGTTCTTAGGAAGCTGACAGGCAGGTTTGGTTGGATGGGAAAACCACTAATTTATTCCTAAGGTCACATTTGTTAAACGGCTGCTCACACGCATGTCATATTTATATTTTAAATGTCTCTGGTACGCCTATACATAGAGTCACTACAAGATGTGCAGATAATCGTCACAGAAATAGCGACTGCCGTGGATTATAGTTCTTGGATTGTGCAATGGGATATTGGAAACCCATGGTCACAAATCTCAATGGAAATTGTAGAAAATTGTGTGTAATAAAGGATTTACTTTACGAAACACATAATAAGAGCATGTCGGGCGGCTTCTGTTCGGCGCACACGCATTGGCGTGGGCTGGTCCAATCGGCGGCCGGGACACGCCCACATGCGCACAATCTACTCTATTCTCACATTACTTGCTTTGAAACCCACGTAGGTATCTGCTTATAAAAGTTTGTGTTGTGCTTTATATTTAAAGATTTACGAAGGCTGCAAATCATTGCTTTTTAACTACGGTAAAGTACCTGTGATTAAGTTACTGTTCTTACTTACGAGCTGCTTGCGGTATAGGTATTTATTTAGATTTTATCTAAACTAATATTATAAAGAAATAATGAATAGGTAATCTCAAAAAATACTAAACCGAATTTAATAAATCTTGCATCTATAGATACCTACATTATCGATGAGTATAAACGTGGTGTCGAGAGCAGTGGTGGCCCAGTGGTATAGGCCCCGACTAACTAGTTGTAGGTCGCGGGTTCTAGCCCAAACAGGCGCTTTACTCTGTGTAAATAATATCATCAACTCTGCTCTCAAAACGGTGAAGTGAACAAAGCGGTGAACAAACTATGTCCTAGAACCAAAAATTCGAAGACCTGTTACATCTACCAACCCGCACTGGGCCCACGTGGTAGATTATAGCTCCACTCCCTCTCGAATAGGTCCCAGCAGTGAGATCATTATAGGTTAATTATAAAGATGATGAATATAGTCTGTTTTTATTTTAGTGTATTGTGGTATCTTACGACTTCTACGCGAACAAAGTCGTGGGCTGAAGCTATCGTTGTTTAATAATATTAGGTAAATGTAAGAGTTTCAAACCACCAACAACAACCTTCGTTAACTAATTAAAAGTAATTTCATTTCTGTTTGGTCACTACTGTAGGTTTGAAGATTTATTTACTTACTTTCTGTGGTCTATATAATGCAAATCTTTAAAAAAGAAAACCGTATTCTATGGCCTCCTATTTAAAAACAGAAAAGTAGAGCTGACCAACAATAACTTTAACAGAAACTATAACGTATCATTGGAGACAATTGGTTGATCGATAGCTGTCGGCGATATTCCTATTGGGCTTTTCATCGGCTTTGATATCCGGGACATAGTGAGGCTGCACCTAATGACATAATCGCGGCCCGCGGCGTCGGTCGCGCGATCACAGTGATTACGAGACGAGCGGCGAGCGTAGCGGGCAGCGGGACAAGATACTGTTGCAAATTGATTCAATGCTACAGGCACTGTGACTGAACACACCTGACTATATAGAATACTAGCTTTTGCCCGCGGCTTCGCCCGCGTGGATGTCATAAATTTTGTTGCGTTAGTTTCCAACCATATGCCTAAATAATAAATCAAACGATGTTTACTTTCAAAATGAAGGAGTTTCCACACAACTCCATTCCCTTTTTCAGCTCTTCGGTGGTATTATTATCAGAAACGCTGATATACCTACGTATAAATTATTGTTTTTGAAGGACCTAGCTTCATAATTTACGGACTTTCATACAAACTTTCAACCCCTATTTCACCCAAATACGGGGGGAGTTTCCAAAAATCATTTCTTAACTGACGTCTTCTACTCATAACTTAATTATATGCCCAATTTCATCTTTGTAGGTCAAGTCGTTTTTGAGATTTCGTAATTATAATTAATCAGTGAGTGAATGAATGTATAAAAGAGTGACCTTTCGCTTTTATGTATATAGATAGACCCGGTATATTCACTGAAAATTCAATAATTTATGACGCCTTACCTTCGTAAAATTGCACAGAAAAAAAATATTTCACGAGGACGTCAATTTTCTTTTACTACGTGCCGTATACTTACAGAGCGTAGTTTCTAATCTAACAATAGGTACTTAGTACCCTGCGACTAATGAGTAAGCTCACCTTACTGATGGTTAGACTCTAGTGCTCTTTAATTAAGGTTAATATTACAAACCACGTTTGAGTTAGGAGTGTGGGCACTCTCACGGAAAAATATGTCGTCAATGTAGAACTTTTTCATCATATTTTACTTTGCAGAAATAGGTTCGATTGGGCATTGATGCACCAATAAATGAAAAGAAATAAATGATTAGTTTATTGGTTTAAGAACATGCCAACAACACATTAGGTGAGTCACACATACACTAAACATGATTGTACCAGCAGTGGTCAAAAACAGGTTGAACAGCTGGTTGCTGTAAGTTTGTTATTGCCTGAAAAGCCACCATTCTTGCGAAAGTGATTGTTACCTAAACCTACTTGGAGGTTAGGTTAGTATGTCGAATTGGCGAGGTGGACATATCTACCATTATACGTAAGAGTAAAACGTTGGGTATATTGCCAAAATAGACCATCTTTTTTCCAAAAGTTTTTAAAAGTCATTCAATGGAGTTTGCTATGAAGATCAATGTTAAGTAATGAATATTAACCATGTTGTTGATTTTGGTGTTTATGTAATTTCCTTCTATGTCACATAGTTTTCAATTGGTTCTATCTTTTCAATTCGTCAGAGCTTCGTGCGTCCTTTGGTTGCTATAGGCTTTTCGTTCGTTCCTTCGTTTTTCGTTTTTTATTTAACCCTTTATGTAGTGTTGCGATATACCTACAGGGTGAGCTTTGAGCTAAGTTTTAGTCACTTTTGGTGATGTTCCACCTTCGCATGAAGGGCATAACGCTTTTTCGTAACTTGAAGAATTATACCAGTCAATTCCTAACGCAAACCCCGTTAAAGAACTTTGTTCCAAAATAGTCTGAAGTCAAGTGAGACTTTCACAAAAAAAAAGTTGGAAACCATTCAGCTCTTAAACCATACATGATCACCGAACATACCTATATGGGGGTTTTTCGGGAAGCCCTTGGAGAGAGGCTTCTACAATGTTCTTTGCCTATCCTGCGTTGAAATTATAGTTAGAACTAATCTAATATCATAGTTTAAACAAAGCCTAGCTATCGGCTGATAATTATATACATAAGTGGCAAGAACTACAAAGCTAGGAAAGCATACCATACTGCCAATACCTAGGTGGGTAAATTGTTATTAACTCAACACCTGAAACACTATAAAACATTTCCCACGTTTTTGCTTACAAAAAGGAATATCAGCATTTGCGCCGGTCTGCCACAGTAAAATATTATATAATAGACGTAAAGAAGGAGTTTGTGCTTTTTACCTATGTGCACATCATAATCTGTAATTGTACTTACTTACCTAATTAATAATGTACACAAGTAATCTGTGGAAACGTTGTGGGTTGTACATTTACCCATTTGTTTTCCCATATTTTATTGTAACACATAATTTACAATTGTTTGTTTTTCCCAAATAAATAGAATAAAAATAAATAATCATCTATACAAATAAATTAAATTAAAGAGTATTTTTCTAATATTAAAATTAAACCTTTTCACGAAATACATTAAAGTATGTAAGGCGTTAATAACAAAAAATAAAATAAAATGTGTGTCTGTCTGTTTCTTCCGGCTAGTCTCCGAAGCGGCTGGATAGATTTTGAAGGGACCCCACTGTGAGATAGTTAATGTTATAGGCTACTTTTACCCCGCGATTGCACGTTCTTGTAGGATAATTCCCGAAATCCACGCGCACTAAGCCGTGGCAAACGCTAGTTCTAAATAAAAATAATCAATAACACAGTGTTGTGAAAGAAAGACGACCGTCGTTCAAGTCCTAAACTCTAAATATTTAATGTAATTTTTCCTTTTTTCCACGACTTCGCCCTAACCTGTTGTTAGACGCTGCAGAATAAACACAGGATCAGCCATTGTCTGTTATTATTGTTTTAAAATTCAGCTCCAACTGTCACAATACTACGCCACGGCCTCAGTAAGCCGGTGAAAAAAACGGTAATTTTCACACTGTCTGCATTTAATACTTCTAGGTATGTTGGACATAATAGCCTCTAATAGCATTATATTTTCCATGACGCTATGGGATTTTTTTCATTGTCCTACCATCTGTGGTTTTCTATGCATAATAGGAGGCTACGAGATTATAGAGTAGCGTTGCCAGTGATACCTGTACTTCCGTGGGACTGTAACGGGAACACATTAACAAAAGAGTTGGTTCGATTGAGGCCGTCCGTAGCCTAACATTTTCTAAAGGAAAATCGTAAAGAAAAGTCGTCAAGTTTTCAACGGGAGTCTTTGTCAAAATACTTAGCTATTGATGTCGGTGTTCTTAGAATAATAAAGTTGACTCGCTAAGGGTTTTAGAAAATTGCACCGATGTTCAATAGAATTAAAATTTCAAAGAAAATTGCTAGTTGCTTTGAGCTTCAGTTCATATTATGTAGGCAGGACTACTTCATTCAGGATAGATTTGTCATTACGTAAATTGGAATCAATTTCCTTTCTTTGATGAATCGTGCTACTTATTCATAGAATCTTTGCACAGATCTGAATAAAATATGAATTAGGTAGTTGATTATGTGAACTAGGGGAAGGTGACGTTAGACGTACAAACGCCTAAGTCGTAATACAGCTAACTTATGGGGGTTAAAGTATGAAATTGCCGTTTTATTGTAATAGATACTATGAATTGAAATATTAAACGAGAATAAACAAAAAAAAAAAAATATTTAACGATTATTCGAGTGAAACATTTTTTTTTCATTTTACCTAGGTATAGAATTTTTCTTTAAAGAAATGTGCAAAATTCGATTTTCGAATACCAACTGTTTTTTTTTTATTCAGCCTAGACGGAAAAGATGGATACTGCGAAAATTCGAGTAATTTTTCAATACGTGTTCCGACGTGGAACTAACGCGGCAGAAACGACTCGCAATAGCAACGCTGCGTTTGGAGAGGTGACTACTAATGAACGCACCGTTCGTTTTTGGTTTAAACGCTTTCGTAATGAAAACTTCGACTTGAAGAACGAACCACGTGGAAGACCACCCACACACGTGAATAACGCTGAATTTTAGGAGATAGTGGAAGCGGATCCGAGTCAAACTACCCAGGAATTAACAGCATGGTTTAACGTTACCTTACCTACAATATTAACTCATTTGCATCAAATCAATAAGATAAAAAAAAGAAGAATGGGTGCCTCATGATTTGACTGATCTGCAGTAAGAAACTCGTGTTGAAACTTGCGGTGCCTTGTTTAATCGGTACAAAAATGAAGGAATACTGGATAGAAAGTGATGAAAAGTGGATTCTTTACGATAACCGTATGCGAAAAATGCAATGGTTGACCTTAGGTCTAACGCCGCGACGGTGCACTAAATAAAGGTTACCAATACAAAGGTAATGGATACAAGCTGTTTGGACTCTTCATGGTGTTATTCACTATAGCTTTCTCAGGTCTGGTCAAGCAATATCAGCAAATGTTTACGGTGCCGAACTTAAATGATGGCGAAACTGGCAGTGAAATAGCCCCGACTCGTGAATCGATCTTCACAATGGTGAAGATCGATTCGATCGATGGTGAAGAGCAATAATGATTGCTCCATGATAACGCAAGACTGCACGGGTTACCGTAACTTATAACTCTACAGATGCTGCTGTTAGAAACCATACGTCATCCTCCGTATTCGCCAGACCTTGCTCCAGCTAACTACCATTTTTTTCGTGATTAGTTTATTACGTGGTCAAAAATTTTCTTACCAGGAGGCAGTACAAAATGCTTTCATATTGTTTGTCGTATATCCGTAGAGTTCTATCGCAAAGGCACAAATGAATTAGTGCTCATATCTAATGATGTAAAAATGTAGGTAGGTACTATGGAACTGGTCTCGTGAGCTATCTAAAGCAAACCCTGGACTGCGGAAAAAAAACAATAAAAAAGTAAGGTTTTAAAATTATTTGATTAAATTTCATGCTCCTCTATAAGCCATAAAAAGAACGGTAAAGTTAATATCATTGTTATTTCGTGCTAAATATTCCAAAATGCATTTAAACACAACCAAACCGTTTTTTTTGTCTGTGATTTTGATTTCAAACATGGAAGTCCAAAGAGGCCTTATATATATAATTCATACCTGCTCCTGTTCCTAAATCCTACCATGAAAACAAAACAAAATTAGGAAGACCTAACAATATGTATGAGTTTACCTACCTATATTTACAGCAGGAATGGACGATAACATAAATTATTCTTTCTATGTACATAAAATCCTTGGCACCTTATTCTAAGTACCACTAGACTATAAGTAGCTGGTATGAATAAGGCTTTGGAATAAGGTAACTACGTACATCTCTTTTTTTAAAACACTAAAAACCTATTATGAATTTAATACCTATATTTTATTGTCTTTTTTTAATACTGCTTGATAGTTTAGTATGATTCACTGGGCGCAACAGATTTCTTAAAACTTCATCAGTTTTTCTTCACGCCACGTTCGTGCCGAAACTTACCCTGTGTTACTTCAAGCTGCTTATGTAACGTAAAACAATGTAATTCCCTGTGAGGTGGCCCACTGAACACTACACCTACGATTATTGCGTAACATCATGAATTTCGCAATGTTTGGCCAATCAGGGTTAGTAGGTATTGCAGATTGTGCGCGAGTTTCAATGTTATTGCACAAACTCAACGCAACACATTTTTGAAGTGAAAACTTCTTCAGCGGCGTTGTGCACTTTTTGTAATGGGTAAAAAATGTTAAACTCGCGTCAGGACACGTGACCTGATCGAAAATTCGTAAGACGGACGGAGAGTGTTTTTTCTGAGAGATAAACTTCTTAATGTAATATAAATTGTCATGTTTGTGTACGATAGCGCAATAAATAAATATTGTATTCTACCACATAAATGATAGTACTTTTATACTGATAATTAAAAGCAATTCGTGCAAAATTATTCCCTAACCATTCCAAAATATCAAAAATGCACAACGTTAATATTCAAGTTTTCACTTCTGCCGGCACTCCCGGAGTGCAACCCATCGTTTTTTTTTTTTCAATTTAATAAATTATAGGCACCTTTGATGAACTATTAAGGAGTCAGTCGGAAAGATGAAGCTGGTTGAAAATATTTTCATTACACCAAGTAGGATCAGTTCTGTTGTGCGCAATATTTTACTATTTATTCTTCTTCGTCGTATTGATGATTTACAATTAGATTCATGACCAAGATTACGACGCGCGACGTCTGGACTTTAAAGAGACTGTGACCTCTGAGTTTGTTTGTGAAACGCCGACCTCCTTTAGATTTTAAAACATTATTGACATTGTATTGTAAAAGACCATTTATCATTTATGAATTTGGATCAGAATTCAGCCGCGTTAACAATACTCTGGGTAGGCCTCGTTTACGCGAAAATGATATAGCGCATTGAAACGACTGCACCAAAAAAAAAAAAAAAATGCGAAGAATGGAATGTGAATTTGTAATTTCGCTAAAGTAGGAACCTTTATAGGCTTAGGCCTAGGTAACCCTGTCATTCGCAGAAGCAATTGGTGACTAGGGCATAGATCAGGAATAAGTATGTACATAAAATACCATTAGATAAAACCAATAATACCTGCCATTCGTCTAACAAGTCCGTCTTTCTGTCAAATTATCGTAATTTAAAATGTCATTAATGAAAGACAACGCATTTGGTAGGAGGTAGACCCGCCCGGGTAGAGCCCTTTGTCTTCTAATAACATGCTACGAGAGACCGCATCAAAGTAAATGCGACATAAAACTTTATTTTATTGCTCCAAATTGTCTCAAATTTGACAAAGATTGTATCGTAATTAACATAGTTGGAGAAATGAAATGATCACTCATGATCACGTGGGGAGCGACAGTTTGGTGGACACCAATTTAGGTAGATAAGTAGGTACATTTGTATAAATTTGGAGACACACCTGCTTTTTTGTTAATCATAGTAATAAAAACTACTTATCGAAATTGACAAAGATTTCCTTGACGGATACGTTTACATTACAGTTTAAGTAAGGCTTTTATTACAAACTAGGTTTTGCCAGCGGCTTCGCCCGCGTAATATTATATATAAATCTTCCTCTTGAATCACTTTGTCTATTAATGCAAACCGCATTAAAATTCGCTGTGAAGTTTGAAAGCTCTACGCGCGTACAGATACGAAATGCGACTTTATTTGGTACTGTGTAAAAATTAAGATTGTGCTACTTGGGTAATGGACTTGCCATTACCCAAGTAGCACAAAAGTGCTGTATAACATTTTAACAGTGCACAGTGAATGCATTAGTTGCTGAATAATAGCGTAGACAGCGCATCCTCAGAGGATATAACTCTAATTTGGGCACAAATTATTCAGCACATAGCTGTATAAGAAATCCAATTGACAAATAATTGCATTATAACAACATTATAGTAGCATTTATGTGTGTAACAGTCACCTAAAGAGTTGAATATTGCCTGATTAATGAGGCACGTGTTACTTATTATACAGCAAGGAAGACGAATGTGTACATTGTGTATACTTTTATATAGTTGAAATTACATACTGAGCGAAATTGTGAAATGCAAAAACTTAATATTATTTATTTTTCTTTGATATGAACTGTCAAATTGAACATGAAGTGTATCGTTGTGTGCAAGATCTCAGGTGCCATTTGTGAGGATATACATACATAAAATTTAAGGTAAGTAAAACTTCGATTTCCTCCTATTATATTTGAAATCTTATTGGGAAGGTAACTTTACTGTCAAATATCATACATATTTAGTTCAAAATTTTCACGCGCCCTCAGAATACCACTAAATACTAAAAGAAAAGCAACAAAATTAGAATGAAAATAAAATAAATATGTTCGTTTTTGTACAAAGAAACCAAAAAAAAACTGTTTTCGTGTAAATAATTTTTAATCCAAATTAATTACAATTGATATCCTCTAAAATAATCAAAAATTAAAAGATACAATTTTATAATAATACAAAGTAACGCAGTGAATATGGCGGATGGCAAGTGAACAGTTTTAATCTCAATGTAATGTTAAGGTTTGTACGGGTGTTCACATGTGGCCAAGAGTAAAATAGTGTAGCACTTGTGAAATACAAATCAGACATGGATCGATGAGGAGAGTAGTATTGGTTCACATTTGCGACAGTTACCTAGATAACTACTTTTATGGATCCAAGCTTTTAGGGTTCCGCCGTGGTTCTTTTATAGCCATTTTGTTTCCTTTTTTAGTTGTTATTCGACGATAAGTACTTAATTAAAATTGTAATTTAAGTAGATGAGATTATAATTTAATTGTATGTAAGTATATTACATAAGTTATGGATTTATTCAATATGCGACAAAATACCTATAAATTAGTAGGTACCTATCTAAAAATAATGTATTTTTCTGGCCTAATAATGTAATTACTTCCACATGAAATAGCATTATGTTACGTTAAGTTTAGGTACTTAATATGTTATTATATCTTGTGGTTTTTTTTCCTCAAAAACTGTATAGGTAGTGTTGTCATTTTAAAAAACTGATACTCCTATTATAGTAAGTATATTTTTCTTGTTTTTTACAGAACAAGCCTTTCAAAATAGTTCAGACTATAGAGAGAGGTGTTGTAGATCTAACAGTCGTTCCTGCATCGTGGAAAACTAAGGAAATTCTATGGTGGCCATCGAGAAGTACTTTTATACTCCTTGAAATTATAAAATGATGAAAATGCAAGGCTTGGACCAGGGTGGTACACCCTAAATTGTGCTTTAAAAAGGGAAAATTAAATTAATATAAAGAAAATTACGTTGTTTTTTTAGATACTAGCTGTACCGGTATTTCCTAACTGACTACTTTTGAGAAAAATTGTCGAAATCTAGAATCTTAAAAAGTCTCGAAATTTATTAATTTAAGTACCTATTATAATAAAAAAAAATCTTGGATTTCTATTAATAAATCTTCTTCATTTTTAGGTAAGTACCAGAAACATATAAGTAAAACAACAATATTAAATTTTTGGCAACCATATTAGTCCCGAAAATGTGTAGGTTATAAGAAGATTTTTATAGCAGGGAGTACCTACTCAGCCTAATGTCACCCAACACACTGACCTCAAAGGCTTTTTTGTATTGTTTTGTTAATATGTGCAATTATTATTTATTGTTACTTTAATTTAAATCCGACGTAAATTTGACATTTTATTTTATTTCAACTATGTGACATATATTTTTATTTTGTTAATGACATTTTATTCTTTTCTGCTGCAGCATTGTTACTCTTATCTTAATTTTTGTAATATGGGTTATGTCTGAAATAAATTAATTTTAATTAATTAATTTATTTATTTATAAATATAACATACGGAACCTGTCGCGTCCAATATTCCATTCGCGCAGGCTGACACTTGGATACATGCTGTTATTCGAGTGTTTAGTAAACACCTGACTAATAGGGGCAAAGTGAATCTGTATGCAGCATAAAGCATTCAATTTTTGTTAAATAACTTCACAAAGTAACTGATTATGTTATAGTGGGTGATATGTTGTCTCTTAAAATGCAACGATTGTATAGTACACGTGTGGGCTATTATTCAGAAAACTTACAGCTGATAGGGTACTGCATTACTAAGCGCTCAATAACAGTGACTTTGTGGCGTGTTTGTGGTGCTTAATAGAATTACTGTACAGAAAAAAGCGTTATAGTTGGCCATGTTTTTTTCGAAACAGCTTTTGCAGCCCAGGTGAATACTAATAAGTCTTTATAAATGCTTAGATTACCGCTGTGGGCCTTAAGTGACAATTTATAATGCAGTTCTGTGCTACTTGGGTAGTGACTGATTTAGTTTCTTTTGAAATATAATACGTACTTACTTATCTATTAGCCTCTTAGAAGAATGTAGTCTTGCCAGAATGTAGTACCTACTTATCTATATGACTACGTTTTCGAGAAAACGACGTTTTAAGTTTAAATTTACTATTGCTTTGTTTACACTTATAAAATTTTAATAAATATGATTGATGTTGAAAATTTTTCAGTGTGCTGGTCTGTAAAATGATTCCAATGAATTGGTTAATTTCTTCTTTTTTAAATTTATTAATTTACACCCTTAAATTAGGCAGGTCTTTGAAAACGAACTCTGTATTTTGTGAATGCAAGTTTAAAAACCTTTTTTCAGAGCTGTTCAAAATAGTTGTTTTTACTCTAAAATTTAGGAAATATTCGACAGTAAAAAAAAATAGGTAGTACCTACATTTTGCCAAGTTGCTTATTTATGGATTTAGTTCAAAATTAGTTCCGCCAAAATGTACCAACTTCATAGTTATTATGCTGAGCTATGGCCGTTTTGCGACGATGCGATGTGACGCAAGTTTTCCCCCAGTTTTTTCTTATTTTTGTACGTTTTGGTTTTTCTTTGCGTCATGTTTACCGCAAATAAACGTATTTTCTTTTTTTTTAATTTTTTCAATTATTTTCCCGAAACCGTTAAGTAAACTGTGGTTCGCAATCTGCTATAGTACCTACCTAAGTTAAATAAGCTTCAAACAATGTTTACGACATTCTTTTAAATAGTAACTCGTATATTTGCTTATATTAAACGAAGGTATCTATAGGTAACATAAACGTAAAGTAACGTAAAGGTCATCAGACGAACAAAAAAATAAGTAGGTAGGTACAGTTTTATGTCAAGCGAAAAAAAGTGAAAAAGAACCCAACGCAATTAGGAAATCATTAAATATTGGGATATAAATTAATATTTATGTAATATGTATAGTTTTCAATAAAACTTTGTAACATGACAGTAATTTTCGAAAATAATAGGTATCTATCCGAAAACGGGAAGCAACACAAGTTGAAAGTTTCCCAAGACTTACAAAACTTGAAACACAAAAATAAAAATATAAAGCCCTCAATTTATATATTTTATTTGTTTTTCTTTACCTAACTACGATAACCTGCTTACTATATTGGGACATAAGTAGGTACGGGGCTACTGAACATTCGTTCGTTTTAGTCTGAGATATGAATGTATAATCAAAAAGGTCATGTTGGCCACTGAAACTTAATTGAAGAATTCACAAACATTTTAAATAAACATTCAAGAATAAATATAGTTATGAAAAAGTTCGAATTATACAAAAGTTAGTTAAAAATCGTATAACTGTGATATCGAATAGCGCAAGATCTGCTACTCACCGTGAGATGGCGCTTTTCTTGTTTCAATGAAGGTGCTTTCAAAAAGCTAAAATTCTATGACATTAAAAAACTTAGTCACTTCTTTATGTGTTGTTTACTGATCAGAATAATGATAATTGTATTAATCAAGTATAAAAATATTCAACATGCATCACGTATACAAGAGCCGCAAACATCTACTAGACATTAAACTTTTTAAATCGATATCAAAAGAAAGATAATGTGGATATTTTATAATTAATTAGCAAATAATATGGAAGCGTATTAGTATTTAATGACTGCATTCTGTTTGTGGGTGTGGACGAAACATGCCATTTGTTCTTTCACAGAGTGTGTAAAAACGCAAAGTGATCCGCCTACAATTGGATCCGACATTTGTATTCATCACCATCCGTCCGTCTGTTATGGTGCGGAACCTAACTGATGCGTGACACGCAATCGATGCGGTGACACAGTACCGCAACGTATAATTCAAATTACCGTTAATATTAAATATGGAAGAAAAGTTTTTATTTGTGGTTTTGTTCACTTGGACAGACATAAATTGGACCGTTCTATTTACATATTTTAAAAGTGTTCGGCAATGTTGTTAGCGACATTTTTTCCTTTTTTTTTTTTTTAAATAACGAAACAACTAGGTAGTTAAAATCTTACTTCTTTCAACAGTATTTCTTAACTTTCGTTTGATCCGCGGTATCTTATTCAATCTGGACCATTTTACCACAGTAAAATTGTTTGTAATGTTAGTCGCGTGCATCAAAGCAGTAACCACCATTTTGAATGGATGCTGATAATCCAGGCAGTACTTAGTAGCAACACGACGCGTGTTCCACAAAGAGCGGCAGCTGAGGGGGCGGCCGGGGCGGCACAGACCCGCCTCAACGATTGTTGCCGACGAATAAAGAACACTAACCAACATCCCCGTAGAAATTCATTTCGCCATGCTTTTTATTCCTAATAATAATCACCCGAGGCGAATAAAAACACCCACTCATTAAGTACGCAATTCCAATTTTTTTGTGATTTTATTAGAAACATTTTCTTGCTCCACAAATAAATGCATGATGGGCATATTTTATACCTAAGTGCGGACAAACAAGTCGGTTGCAACAAAGTGTTTGAAACGTCATCGCGTGTAATACACGATGTAAAATCGTTCCCGCAATAAAACCGTGAGCGTATTTCACAAAGCTCCATAAATAATGGTCAATATGTCGAGCGGTATTGTCGATGCTGACAAATTGCCCCTCTCGGTTGCCGCCGCATTGTTGGCTACCGAACCAGCGTGGTACACTTTTGTAATCTCTCCCGCACAATGCAACACGAATCTTCCGTATGACTTTTGTCAGCTATCATTTTCACTTCTATCCTCTACAGAATTGCAAATCGGTTTTATTATGTTCCGTGGGTCGTGAGTCTTCGTTTTACGATTTTATGATATGATAAATGGGAATGTTTGTCTCGAAACGTTTGTCGCCGATAAATGTTAGGTTTGTGTATTGTGTGGAATTTATGAATGAAATTTCGTAAGAAGGCAAATAAAATGGATCGGTAGATTATAGTGCTATAGCAAAAAAAAAAAGCTTGGAATGCTGTTGTTAATATGAAATGCAAAGAATATATTGCGATTCTTTACGAAATAGGTCCAAAGCCCTGCGTTGTTTATGTTTTCTTTATCTTATTGGAGCTCAGTACAAACCTTCAATTAACAGCAGCCACACTTATTATCAACAGCCAAGTACCTACTAACTTTGATTTGGCTGAATCTAAATCTTGGTTGTTGTTTACATTTCCCACCCAGAAGAAAAGGCACTAAACATGCAACGCTTTTTAAATAAGTGAATTGGTAGGTAATTCTCCAATAAAATTAAAAATTGTTTCCTACAGATTCTACTACTTATGTAATTGTTCTTAACCATTCTCAACTGTGTTGAGAACCCCCAGTAAGATCACTTTCTGAAAGTTTATTTTATTAATCAAAAATACATTTACCTATATTTAGTGTTTGCCTATTAAACAGGGTGTGAACCGTGTCCCCGGCACTCCCTCCAAACTTGCACATATTTGCTTTAAAATCGAACTGCACAATAACATTATTGTTCCCTAACAAAAGCAAATTACTATGAAAATGAAATAAAAACCCTCTCTTCATCCCCTACTATTAAGAGATGATGTAGCGATACTCTGCGTAAGCGCAACTGTGAATGTTTCGCGGATCGCTACGCTTTGTACTTTCGTTACGTTTAAAATTGGACTTTATCTGTCTTATTAAACGGTTTAAATTATGTGTTCGTATTTTGTGACACTGGAATAAAATCTAAAGTAACCGTGACGGTTGAATAGGGCATAAAACCCCATAAATCAAAGTCAAAAAGGCATAGAGAATGGCCAGAGCGGTGGTCGCGAGTAGTATGTCACCAGCTGCTTGGCTCGCGGGCTTGCAGTGACATTGTTCGTTAGTTCCCATCAATAATGAGGGTAATTTTCGGCATTTTGTCACATTAGTGAGACGTATTGAACTATTGTTGTTTGTTATTTAGAGGGATTATACTTGTTTTGTGACGTAAACAATACCCTTGCGATTCAAGACAAATTTAATTGATGGTAGACCTAATGCAGTTTATAAAGTCTAACGAGGTAGTTTGATACTTTTTTGATTACCAATCTTTAAAGAACTTTGGTCTTTCTGGTTTATTTTAATATCAAACAATTTTTGCAGGAATTACTGGTTTCTATTCCGATTAAAAACGTAGTTAAGCTGGAAGATCCAGGGTTTATTTTGCAATTAGCAGGTCAGTGCTTGTTTGTATCTTCATTAGAATAAAATTCGCGATTTACTTTTTAATGAAATATAGTCATTCAATCGAGGGTTATTTGATGATGTAAATGGTTATAATTCTGTAAAAACATGCCTGTCACGGTCGCGAACCTTATTTTAATAAACTTAGATACACAGGCCCGACTTGCAAATTGCAAAAACGTAGGTAAGTAAATTTGAAGTTAAACTTAAAGTCTGCCTCTATGTTGTTATTCTGGAGCTTAAACTTAAAGTCTGCCTCTATGTTGTTATTTCTGAATCGGTAAAAACCCTACGTTTAAATTCATATAAACCATTGCAAAACAAATATCGAACCATCCCTTTAGTCAATAGCACGTATAACTATTTGTATAACACTCAGTGGGGCTCATGTTTATCCTCGTACAGTCCACGGCTGTTTGTTTACTGCAACTGAACTTTTTGCATGTTTGTGTATTTGTTCAAACACTTCGAACTTCGAACATGTTTGTTCGAAGTCAATAAATCTGTCCGTTTTCGTTACTTGGGGATTATTTATTCAAGATTTACGACAGTCAGTTTTGATTTAAATACCTAAGTACCTACCTATTACGTTTGTTACTATGATTTGGTACTAGGTACTAAAGAAAATTGATGAAAGCATTATTGGCATGGTATCTTAAGAATAGAAAACGAGAAAAGGGTCGTCAAATTAAGACGAAGGAAAATGACTTACCAAAAGGATGGAGATGATTAGCTCGTTACAGAGATGAGTGGAAGACACAAGGATATATTATAATATTTGCATTTTTAAATCAAAGACACAGAAATTAAAAAAAATCGAAGGCCAATTTTTTTGTTTTTGTTTACCTTTACAATGACTCATTCTAAATATTTCAAACATATTGCCGAAAGTCTTTGAACTCTACAAAATGAGCCACAAAATAAGTTATTCTTTCAAATATTAGCGCAAGACAGTTTTATTTGTAAACGACCGCCATTTGTGGTTAGGCAACAAACATTAAGTTCTAAGCTTTATGTCTCCATTAAAAAATTAGGCTGTTTCGTGACGCAACTGTTAGCTTCACCGCGAGGTACGAATAATTTTGTATAGAACTGTAGCAGATTGAAGATGCATTACTTGGCTTATTATGCATACAGTTGTACATATTTATTTAAACTTAGAAAGGTTTAAAAAAATAAAATATTAAGTGTCTATTATTATAGCTCCAATTTTAGGTAACGCACGATTTACAGAAATACATTATGAAAATTTTATCGCAAAATGTTTTATTTCCTTCGTGTTTTTATGGAATAGGTAGTTACTAGGTTTCTGGCTTTACCCGCGTGGCTATCTGAAATTATCCCACGGGAACGTGCTACTGGATAAAGTCAAAATCAGTCCGGCCGTTTCGGAGATTAGAAGACCGGAATAAACGAACAAACAGACGGAACGACACAAAAAAAGTATTTGTTATAAATACCATATATACCTACTTTACCGTTACTTCGGATACATTTAGTAAAAAACCTGTTATTTTTAACATTAAAAACAGACACTTCAATTTTATTTATTTGCATAATACATACATACATACAATCACGCCTTTTTCCCATGGGGGTAGGCAGAAACCACGGAACGCCACCTGCTACGATCTCTACACACTCCTTTTGCCTCTTTAAGGTTCATACAATTGGTCATACACACACGCCGGTTGCGAGTACTACGCACCTGACCTTTCTGAAGAACATCACCAATAAGGTCACTATATGTCCTCCTAGGGCGTCCCCTCCCGGTGTTTCCACTCACATCTGCCTTGTAAATACCTTTTGTGAGTCGTCCTTCATTCATCCTCTCAACATGACCAAACCATCTAAGCATATTTGCATAATAGATATCATATAATTTAATGTAACCATTATGTTTGGTATAATCTTTAAGTAAGTACTTATTGCTTAATTTAGATAAGATAATACTTATTACCTACACATTAGGGGCAGGATCAGCGGTTAGAAAAATGTTAATAACTCTGCAATAATTCGTAGTTTTTCGCATAAGGCAAAGCACGTAATACGGGCAAGTGCAGAGTTCTGTTCTCGTATGTGGACGGGCAGGACAGAAGCGGTTGCGGTTACAGCCACGGACAAGACGCCCCGCGCGCCATCTGCCGAGCCCTAATTACTTCCTACGCTTTTCAACCCGACTGTACCCCGCTACTGGCTTTTGTTACTTACCACCGTTTAATTTTTTAAACGGTAATTACATGTTTATAAAGAAATAAGAAAGTACGCCACACAAAGAGCCATGCGAACGGTAGAAAGTTTCGGTTCCGGTCGTTCTCACACTGTCGTGGAAATAGTTTAGTTTCTAACCGCAAACTAAATCATTCATATTTAAATAATATCCTGTTAAAAAACCTCACTAATTTATTAGATGTGTTTTCCCTTTAATGAACGAAATTGGTTTCATGGATGCTGTTTCTAAGCTTTCGGCAATGCTCTTGTAAGTTCCCCTACTCGCCGCTAGATGGTATCATAATTATATGTTAGAAATATTTAACGCCTTGAAACATGTTGCCGATAATTTAAGAAAAAATAAAATTCTGTGGGATTATTTGTACTGATTATGTATTTTCAAAATTTCTTTGTATAGTCTGATTAACTTATTTTTGAGTGAAGTTTTCCAGATGAGCTTTAAAAAGCTTAAATGTTAGAAGTTGCCTTAATTATAACAATGTTTACTATTGCATGTCAAGATGTTGTTAATAGGTACCTATTTACATAGTAACAAATGTCTAGTACCTATACCTACCTAATGATCACGCCTGTAGTTCCTGGTCAAGGTAGCCGACGTGTAGGGATGTCTTTCAAACAGAGAAGTTAATTTAATTCATGAGAAAATTGGCACTCTTTGTCAATTTTCCTATGTTATAACCAATCCATACAAGAATCAAATAATGATAGTTGCGGTTTGAAAACCTATACGAACAATTAAAGTTTGTAGTCGATTTGGCCAAAGACAACAATACCTACACTATTGAAGAGGTAGAGATCTCTTTTATTGATTCATGAGATCCATTTTAATCAGATGCAGTCCAACATTCATACTCCTCCAGACCGTATTTCGGCCATTCACAGGTGTGTGTGCAGACGCAGGAGCACTCACTCTTCCCTCACTCTCATAGTCCGATGGGACGGCAATCCGACACGACCGGACAAAGATCAGGCCCACGCCCAACAGCTTCACGTGCTTTTCGAGGTACGGGGGTATCATAACGCTGATTTCCAAACTCCGGGCTGTAACTAAGAAACTAATTGAAAAACCCAATAACACTCTGCCCGACCTGGGCGTGGGTTCCTGGGTTTGATTCCCAAGTCGATTGACAGAATACCTACAATGTAATATTTATTTTGAAAGAGTCACGTTACCAGCTATATGTGTAGGTGTACCTATAATAAACTCGTTTGCAGCTATCAATTTAAATCATAATAATATCAATTAACATCAATATGTCTCGAGTTAATCGAATGCTTAGTCAACATCACTTCATGGAAATTCATGAGTCACTGTACTGGACATTCACAATAAACTGCATCTTATAATTAAACTAGCTTTTGCCTGCGGCTTCGCCCGCAAATTATACGTATATACCCTCCTCTTGAATCACTCTTTCTATTTTAAAAAGCCGCATCAAAATCCGTTGCATAGTTTTAAAGATCAAAGCATACATAGGGTTTATTTTATACTATGTAGTGACGAACGGGTAGTAGTACCGATTGTTTTTCTTTAAGAATAATTAAAAATCGCTACTGCGTAAAAAGATAATGATAAATGACTTTTCAGTTTTAAATGGTTTGTACAAATACTTTTATACGTTAAACATATTTTTAAAACTAGATGAGGTCGGCGTTTTCTATCTGAGAAGAAAGGCTGTAAGTGTAAAATGTGCATTTTAATAAAAAAAAAAATAGAAACAAGATAATTTTATTATAAAAGGTTAACTATTCAATTTAGAATCTACTTTAAACAATCTCATGCATTCATAGCCGATATCTTTATTGTTAAACTAGCTTTTGCCCGCGACAAATTTTTGCTCCCCGGACCCTTCCCATCGCATCGAACTGCCTGCCAGTTTTCGTCCATTTTTCATTGCTGCTCCGCTCCTTTTGATCGTAGCGTGATGTTATATAGCCGAACTATTGGTAGTTCCTGAGATTACTGCGTTCAACCAAACAAACAAACAAACTCTTCAGCTTTATAATATTAGTATAGATTTAAGAAAATGCTTCCTCATTTAAATATGATTTTAAAAGCCCTACCTATTCAATGACATCCAACTTGACATTGTACGTCGACTGTAATTTTTAATTTTTCACAATTTGATTGCCGCCAGAATGAATTTTGATTATCTCTGTAGTGATACAAGTTTAAGACAAATAGATTGGCGTAAAAACCATCAAAATCGGTCCACGCGTTTGGTCTCTAGAGCGCCACAAAGGAACAAACATACGTCCTTAATAGGCTGATACATACACCTACCAACCCGTGCTGGGCGCTCACGTGGTGGGTTACAGCCCATTCCCTCTCACCCAGAGGAGTCCTGTGTCCCAGCAGTTGGAACCTTCTAAGCTGATTATGATGTGGTGATCAATGCTCGTGCCTTCTGTGTCTCAGATGAGGTCTTTGCCTGCTAATGATACAGTAACATTCTGCTATTATACCTTTTAGCAGTAGAAACTTGTAAATGGCCTTCAATTTCGTATTGTTTAAGAACATTGTAGGTATACGCTAGCTGTAAGTTTCCCGAATAAAATAAGTTTAAACAAGATTTCGACTACCAGCTTTTAAAATCTAAGCAGTGTTTAGATAGGCGTTTAGGCAAGAAACTTGAATCATGTAAATACTTACTCCTGAAAATGAAGAATATTCTTACGGCTTGTAACTACCCAAAACTGTGTTGCGAATAACTATATAGGTATAGTTATTCGTAACAGTATATAACTATATATAGCTATGTATAACTATCGTCATCGAGTCATGTTTATATGTATCATTCAAGAGGCATGAGTGTTGCTAGGAATGACGCTTTATTAAGTAATAGTCAGCAATAAAAACCTCCACATGGCCTTAATACTTACCCTTATTTATCTACCTACTAGTCATCCCAATATTTTCCCAACACATAAGTACGAAACACAAAGCCGTTATTAAATTAACACAAACGACTTCACTCGTAAAGCTTTTAATTATGGAACGTCTAAACATTTTACCGTACCGACGTGTCAGCTCTTCTGGAGCGATCTAATTCAATTAATTTATTTTGGTCACCAATTACAGGAACAACGGCGAAGCGACCGAGCGCAGAAAATACGAACAAAATACGTCTATTTATTATTTGTGCATTGTCCCGGGAATGAACCTGGGCGGCGCCGCGCCACAATGGGGCCCTCCATTATCCGATAAAACAATAAGCTCTTTATTAAAAAGACATTCAATAATTTATTTTATTCATATTTTATTCGCACCGGACCGGCTCTGAACAAAAGTGCTCAATATATCGCTAGATATATAGGTACCAGTAGGTGCACAATAACCGCTGAATTTGTCGTGTTTATTAATTTAGCGGATGGCACAAAGGTGATATTGATAGATTTGGTCTTTTGTTTTGATAAAATTTCCTGTTTGTTATCGCTTCACATTTTTTGAATTACCTACCTTTGGTTGTATGAGAGAGAGGGTGCTTTTACGTATAAATAAGCGGCCATGTAGCTACCGTTACAGTGAATGTGACCAGGTTGTAATGAAGAATAGGAATGGGCGGTGCAGAGCCACACAAACAGCTGAACTATTCAGAGAATGTTTGAACAATTCGGGTCGCGCGCCATCTGTCGAGGGTCGATTGAGACATTTTTGCGAAATAGCGACGTAATTACAGACTTCCGCATCCGGCAGCGCGTGCGCAGACGTCGACGCTCACGCCCACCGCATTTTCGGATTTGTGAAACTTAACACTTTTCGGGAACAATACGCATATAAAGTTGCCACAAGCTAAAACTCTATTCATGTTTTATTTCCATTCATACATTGTTGCACATTTTATCCAACGTTTTGAAAAAGTCGGTTCACAGAACTGGCGTATTGATTTCTCTAAATATGTAGGAATAAATCACCCATTAACAAAGTACCCAAACCTACAAGCGGTGAGTTCATTCCGATTATTAATTATGAGTGTGTGTTAGTGTAATCACTCTGATGGGTTGGTAATCAAGACATAGTGGGCACGAACTTATTGAAAGCTAACTGCTGTAATCTATTTTATTATCATAATATTGGATGACTTTATAATGTACTTGAGTAGCTGGTAGGTGATACTTAAAGTATAAAATATTTTTAACTTTTATACTTGGAAGCTTTACAGGCGTGGGCCACGTAAATCACGTAGTTAATATATATATATATATATATATATATATATATATATATATATATATATATATATATATATATATATATATTATTGTTTATTTATTGCTTGTTTTTATATATATTATATGAAAACAAGCAAGAAGTCAACGCGACTGAACCACCGCGGATAAAAGCTAGTTAGCTTTTGTCCGCGGCTTCGCCTGCATGAATGCCGTAATACATTGTTTTCATAAATGTTTCTAACTACACGATATACGTGATGCATGCCAGTAAAGCTCCCAGTCGGCTTATTTCATTTCTGACATCTTCAACAATCTTCGTCATACTTCAGCCAATTTAAACAAAACCTTAATCAACACTAATATTAGGTCTTTACCTATGAAATTGCCGTTCTGCAGTACTGGCCATTTCAAATCAAAATAATTTTTGTTTGTCTAAGATTCTAATTTCAAATTTATTTTATTTTAAAAACATGGAATTCTTTTTCCAGAAGTAGTCATTTGTTTATTGATTAGTGTTACATTTTCATCGCATTTCAATCTTTTTCGTCATCATGGATACGTTAAAAATTCGAGTAATTATGGAATATGAGTACCGTCGTGGCAGCAACGCGGCACAAGCGGCACGCAACATCAACGACGTTTACGGAGCTAACACTACAAACCAACGCACCACCTGTTATTGGTTTGCTCGCTTCCGTTCTGGAAATTTCGACCTGAAAAATGAACCTCGCGGTCGTCCGAAGACTTTGGTCGACAATGACGAATTAAAGACGATTGTGGAAGCTGACGATACACCATCTACGGCTGAATTAGCAGCAGCTTTCGACGTTAGCGTCAAAACAATATTGGTCCATTTGCGTCAAATTGGCAAGGTGAAAAAGCTTGACAAATGGGTGCCCCACGAACTCAATGATGGCCAGCGCGAAGTACGCGTCGAGACGTGCCTTGCACTGCTCAACAGACTCACAAATGAAGGAATTTTGAACCGCATTGTTACCTGCGATAAAAAATGGATTCTGTTTGATAACCGCAAGCGCTCAGCAAGTTGGTTGGATCCTGTTTCAGCACCTAAACAATGCCCTAAACGAAAACTTACCCCTAGAAAAGTGATGGTCACTGTTGGGTGGTCTAGCGCCGGTGTGATTCATCACAGCTTCTTACCAAACGGGGTGAGCATTACTGCAGATGTGTACTGTGAAGAACTGAACTCAATGATGGAGAAGCTGGCACATCTCCAACCAGCATTGGTCAATCGCTCGTCTCCGCTGCTCCTGCACGACAACGCGCGACCTCATACTGCACAGCAGACGGTCTCCAAGTTGCAAGAACTGGGATTGGAAGCTCTCCGTCATCCGCCCTACTCACCAGACCTTGCGCCTACAGACTACTACTTTTTCCAGAATTTGGATAACTTCTTGGCGGGAAAAAAAATTCAATACCCGAGAGGCAGTACAAAATGCCTTTGAAGAATTTGTTGCCTCCCGTCAAGCTGATTTTTTTAAGAAGGGCATCAATAAACTGCCACTGCGTTGGCAAAGATGCAGTAATTGCATGGGTGATTATTTCGATTAATAAATAAAAAATACATGAAAAAAAAAATCGTTTAATTTTTTTCATACAAAACGGCATTTTCATAGGTAAAGACCTATTATTATAAATGCAAAAGTAACTCTGTCTGTCTGTCTGTCTCGATTTCCTGCTAAAACTACTGAACCGATTTAAATTAAATTTAGGTAGTTTAGACTTTAGAGCCTGAGAAAGGACATAGGCTACTTTTTATTCCGTGACTTTGTCTGCGTCCGCGATAACCGACATTTACGCAGACGAAGTCGCGGGCAGAAGCTAGTGAATCATAGCCATCTTAACCTTCCTCGAGAATCATTCCGTTCTTTAGTGACAACTATATCAAAATCCGTTCAGTAGTTTTTGAGTTTATCGCGCTCAGATGGACAGAAAAACAGACAGACGCGGCGAGGGGACTTTGTGTCATAATTGTAGTGATCTTATTCAAAAGCTTGATTAAGCTGTCACATGTGTTTTGATTAGTTATAAATATTAATATTAGGGACTTAGGTACTAGAGAATGGGTACCAGCGTTCTCTATGCATTTTACCACCATACTGCGATCGCTAACCCGCCTGCCAATAGTGGTGATTATGGCAAACCCCCCCTAAATTAGGGGAGGTCTATGTTCGGTAGAGGACGTCTTTCGGCTGAAATGATGATGATGGTAAAAGTGATCTTGGCAGACGAGTATTTCAGATACAAGGGAAAGTACAGACGCCACCAGGTCAAGCTACCCGAAACTGTAAATTTTTCCCAATGAACCTTGAACCTAATGCTCTATAAATAAAGTCGAAAATCTATCAAAGAAATCTGACAGATTGTAGTAGCTTGATGTGTTGGCGTCTGTACCTATAGAAATGTAAAAAAATCTGGACGAAGTTCTGTATCTATTGTTTACCCTCTTAAAATATCTACATTAAAAATGATGTATAAGTTATATCCTGCCCCTTTCTTCCGCTGTCAAGAAACTTGGAACTAAACGACACTTATTCAGGGTTCAGCGACAGGAATCCACATAATTAATTAAAGGTCCCGACACATACAACTGAGTGATTTATATTAGTCCTTCGGCATTCCAGTTTTTGCTCTGACACACGACATTCATTAACAACAGTCACACGTTAAAAAAAAACTGCCATGCGGGTGTAAATTTTACAAATACATTAACTGCGGCGCCTTCCAACACAATTTACGAGATCAACACTAAATTATGGATGTTTTTTAAATAATTAGACTGTTCTTCGTGATGTTTACAATGTAAGCAGAAATCTTTGTAGCTAATGTGCCTATAATACAGGCGACACGAGACCTTATATTTTATTTTTTCAATCTGTGTTGTCCAAGTATTGGGCTAAGGTCCTCTACGCAGCTTTCCATTCTTACCTGTGTGTTGCCTTTTCCGGCTAATCTCTTTTAAACACCTTTAAGTCATCACGCCAGCGTTTCCACTTAGTCAAACATAGTTAGTTTATATTAAAACTGTACAAAAGAGATTAAGCAAGGTGCTACGCCGTAGCTCGTCGTAGCACCAAAAGCTCCATAAAAAAAACTTCTTCTCTTTGAAATTCTTTGTATAGTTTTTCTGCATGCGCAATAGTGATAACCATTTGAGACCGTTAAAAAGATATGCCTATTCGTGTACCCATAAACACTGAAGACTAATTTGAAAGAGTAAAAGGGAAGCATCACCTATGTACGTTTTTTCCGTCCCTTTCTTCTTGTCTGTATGTACATAAATTGTTCAATAAGGAAATAAGGGATGAAATTTGCCTTTCCTATATAATCATGTTCAACTCGTGTAAGGAAGAAGACTTTAGAAAGTAAAACATGATGTATAACAAATGTCACAACTTTCTTTCAATTAAAGTACATGAAAAGAAATACCGAGCGTCGGTTAGAGGTTACGGATCGTTCCGCCGCCGTTTGATCGGGTGGCTGCGACTCGCTGCTCGCCGACAAAGCTCACATTTGCATCCACTTTGTCATTCATGTCGTATCCTCCAACTCATTCCTATTCCGCTTATATCACCGCAGAATGTAGAGCCATGGTAATGATTCAGAAATTTCCGACTTTCTTTTAAAACTTAATGATGTGTGCAAGCCGAGGGTAATGCCAACATTTTAATATGTATCTGGTACTCTATTCCACTACTGATATTTTCCAAATTATATACTGCGAGTCTCTTTGACTGTGAAAGCGAAATTAGCATCAATAAACTGTTAACACAAAGAAGCTCGATTACTTTCCAACATCAAAAGAACAAAATAAAGCGCAAACTAATAAAGTGACGCAATACGAGATTGCTTTAATACTTAAAGTCCCCAAACGAGGGCTGATTGAAAAGCTCCCCTAAGCGCCGTCAAATGACAGAGCACAGTTTTCATTTTACTGAATAGATGCGCTAATTTGCATCATCTTTTTGAATTGCAAACAATATCTCGCCCTGTGACCTTTATTTTTTCATCAAAAGTATTGATGAATTTCATGAAGTAACATTCTATAGAAGAAGACTTTGATGTCCTTTATCAACAAGCTTTTAACTTTTTAATTATGCTCGAAGTTCTTGTTGATTAGGTGCAAGTCAAAGTAAATTAAATACAGTTCGGGGACGGAACCCCAACAGCAATTTGCTATCATTATTTTATCACGTCACAAAAAGACGAGTCGTATTCGCGGCAGGCGCGTATTTACAAATTTTAAATCCGCTCGTCGGCGGCGCGTGTGTGCGAACTCGACGCCCCCCGACTTTATTGGCGTCGTCGACACCTCGCTTCTTTATTAACTAGTGTTTGATCTTCGTGTGACGCACGAGGAAATAGATAAATTGTTTGTTTTCCTCGCTGATGTCAATGCGACAAAGGGTTGGATTTGGTGTACCAAAAAAGTCTTTTATTTGTATACGTCTGCCGGAGTGTGCTCTAAATCATTATTTGAAGTTCAAATATTAATTTCTTCAGGCACTCGACTTAGCGCTGTCATTTAAGCGGAACATTAAATGTAAACGAGTCAAGTGAAGGGTTGTTTTCATTTCCGTGATTAGTGCCGCCGCCGCGTTGTGTGGATATTTATCACCTCTCGGAACGCGGCGAGTGTCAAATGGCGCGGCGGATGGCGGATATGCCGCGTGTGACGAACCGCACCACTAAATTAAAACATTTTAACTTGACAGCTACCGTCACGGTTATACTGCATACGTTTTAACGGAGATTTGCCTTCGGCGAACAGTGTCGGACTGAATGTTGTTTGAATTTAAATTTATTTGAAAATAATGCGTAGATACGCAATGGGCGGAGTGTAGGCGTGCTGTGTGCCATTTATAGTGTTATAATTAGTATACATTGCATATGTATGATCGATTAGAATCAGTGTTTTTAGCCATCAATTATAATTTAAGTTAATTATGCAGTAGAGAGATATTTAAAATAGGTACTTAATTTTTTTGCCATTTATCTTAAATAGATATTTAGGTATCGCTTTGGAATCCTATCATTGAGGAGACACCTAGAAAATATATTTAATGCAGTTACAATATCAGCTCCTACCCTTCTTTGTTCCAACCGCGGCTATATGTCACTGCGATGGGAATCGCAGCTACTGTTTTATGATGCACTCTGACAGCTCCAATAGTCGTGTCGCCTTTACACAACAAAAAAACAAACGACACACGTTGCTTTGTTCCTGTCAGTGAAATTCGAAGTTGTGCTATCGTTCTTTTGCTTTAACCGGTGAAAACCATGTTTTCGAATAAAGGTACAAAATGAGATATAGTGTTTGCTAAATGCGTTCTCTTTTGTGTCTCGACGTTTCCCTTCACATATTGAAGTATGGCAGATTAATGTGAGTTCGAAGAAGTCGATATTACTTCTGAAGGGGGTTTAAACTAAACCATGTGATTTACAGCGACCGGACTGGGTTGTTAAAAAGTTGTAAACTGCCTGTGTTTCCGCCGCTTTTTGCAACAATGTTTTAGTATTCTGACGACTTATATGTTAATGTTTTGTATAATGTTGTTAACTGTCTAAAACAATGAACTTTCGTAACTTTGGTACATAACCAATGCTTTTCTTTAATGTAACATGAACATATCTTTCTTTGACTACACGATTTGATCAACAAAGCTTTGTCTTGTCAACGGTTGTAACTTGTGTTGTAAAGATCTTATCTCGCTTTATGTAGGTACAGGTTGTTGTACTGAGAGTAAAATCTTTATGAATCGAAACAGTTAAGTATATAATCTTCTTCTTTGTCACGATGAAGCCACGACGGTGAGTTGAATTTATATGACTCAAAACTTCGCCACTTCCACGGCAAAGACACGGCAAGAGTGTATGTAGTACTTATAGTACTCAGAATACACTCTTAAAGGAGTTTTGTGACTTTATTGTATCTTTAAATCGAATAAAGCGTAGGATCCTATCTTTACATACCTAGTTTTTTGGGGAAGTTTCTCAGTTAAAAAACCAAAACTAATTAACCAGTTAGTCTTCTATCAGAGGGTTTGTCAGTACTACCTAATTACCTACTTAACTAAAACTTTTCGTTGCCAAACACAACTCAATCGGGTTTATTTTGAAACATAATCGTGATACTTACTAAATCATCATCATAAAAAGTATCCAATTAATTTATGGCGGAGTGTGGTGACACCATTTCTCGGAAGGTGTTACCATGTGTGGAGTCGTTTGACTTGCCGACAACGTCACTATTTATGAGTTGATATTAATCATAACTTGTTAATGAGCCCTGGTTTATTTCAAGGGCAAGATCCGGCCTGAGGTTACAACTGGGAAGGAATGAAATAAAGTTTTCTTTAGTTGAATGCAATAGAAGAAATAGAAGGTTAATTTGTACCATCAATCGACGAATAGAGTCCACAAGAAGAAAAATCTATTGATTTCGGATATGATATTGCTGATGTTTATTGTTTACAGATGAGAAAAGAAAGGTTTTCTTTGTTTTTTTATGTTTTGTTTAACAACAGAATCGCTGGGCATAGGCTATCGAGATCTCTTTCGACTGGGCCCAGATCAATCCTAGGCCACAAGACTAGTGAGTAGTATGTGATCTTATTTGGATGACTGTGGTGTATTATAGTCAGTAAGCGACGTAGCAGCTAATCCCCTAATGCCTGACTACTAAGCATTAGCTAGGACTGCCTCAGGGATATGCTGGCTTTTGTATTGATTTAGTTGTTTAGTATGATTTAGTTGTTTAGTTTTGCCAATTTTGTATTGATTTAGTTGTTTAGTTTTGCCAATTTTGGGTACGAAAATGACTTTCACTTTACGCCATGCTCTGCATGCATACCAAGCATGGTGTCAGATGATCAACCTCCTTTGTAGGGCTGGAGAGATACCGTATAGCCTTGTGGACTAATAGGGCTGAAAGGTTATGACGGCCCACTTTATCCTGTCGTCTGTTACATATACTGTGGACTCTGGACCAGTCTCGGTCCATTGGGGTCTGTTATGGTTTAGCTTTCCAACTGTCGTCTAGAGGTTTACAGTCGAAGAAGTAAGTCTCGTATCATGAACAGTTAGTGTGTAGGAGTCATCGGGGGTTTTCATCGTGCCAAGAGTTCAATCCTGATGAGGGAAGTATAAGACATATGGATTGTCTATTTAAATAAAGAGCATCTTTGAAGCTGAGCGGGATGGGTTCGTGGCTAAATAATAAGAATCGCACGGATCGACAAAAGGCTAAGCTACGTTTGCTACGATTGGTTCGTGGTTTGATGTCCATCCAATACATATCGAGAGCTTGCGTGACTCGGACAGCCCGTTGAAACTTTGGCTTGCATTCGTACATCTTTGACAGTCGTTACGCCCTTAAAATCTGAATCGGTTTCTCCAAAAGGTATCGTGTTACCTGGTAACTGGGTAGGAGAGGTCAAATAGGCAGTCGCTCCACGTATAAAACTAGTATTCAGCTTCATCCGGTTAAACTGCAGACTGACCCCAACATAATTAGTTGGGAAATTACTGCTTTCCAGAAGCCATGACAATAATGAATGACTGTTGCGAATACTGAGAGTGACTTAATTTACTCTGTACAGCTCTTAAACTCTCTCTGACCAAGATAACAACTTTCAGAATGATGGTTTGACATGGAATTTAACAACAGGGCAATTCTCGTAATTTTAACCCTTGATAACTAAACATTCGTCCGTTCGACGACCCACCTACCCGCGATTCTCGTGTTCGTGTACCTCTAGGTGAACATCGATATATGCTGTGGCTGTGTGGACTAATTCTTAATTACTGTTTTGATGAATTTTTGTTTAAATATGATCCAAAGAATATACCAATGTCAGAAGTTCCTTTGTATAAATACTTTTTCCAAAAATGCATTTTATTTGGCGTAGTCGGTTCGACGAATGTTTAGTAACCATGTAACAACGAAAATAGTTTAGTTATCTAGGCTTTAGAACGTTCACTGTATCAATCGGTCAATAATATAAGTTTCCATACATTTTTGACATTTGATTGTGACGTGTGAGTTGCCGAGGTGAGACCTGCGACTAGATTTTGTTCGTTTTCAATAACGAGAGTTGGCTTTCAGATTTAAGCGATAAGCCTTACAGTAAAAGATATTAAGAGTGTAGGTACTTTGTGGAATCTACAGGGTGGTAGATCGACGCACCACCTGATATCATGGATTCAGAACATGGTTTTGAACGCGCCTGCGTAGAAATTTATCATCGTTTTTATAACAAAATACCAACTACACTGATCTGTACATTTTGACCGCAAAAGTATTGCATTTTTCTATGGCACAGCAGAATTTTTTTTGATAACCGGCGTAAAATTTCCACAGTAAAACCGTGTGCTAAATTTATAGTTACAGTATGCGCGTCGTTGTACTCTGCCACCATGAATAATTTAAACACTTGTAACCTCTTTTACTGTAAAACCAGAAAATGAAGTACTTTTTATATGTAACATAGTATAAAAGACAAAATACAAACAGCCAGGTGTCAACTAACTCCAAACAGTAATACATTGAAATATGAAACGCAAATACTACAGATATACGGGACATTCGAAGCAGGTGGCACAAAAGCGCTTCTATTTAACGACGCGTTTAATACCTTCCCTTTGAAGTACACTATCTCCATCGATCGAGTTTAAGGCGGTTTGAACGTCAACAGCCAACCATTTGTTTTGACAGTGATTAAGGATTGTGTCAGTGGACTTGTAAACTATGATATGCTGACGTGAAACGAGTTTTTGTTTTACATTTGAATTTTTATTGGGGCCTCAATGTTGCCGTATATTCTTGTCGTTTGCAAGACGTAACGATAAGCCAAAACTTCTTCGGGCTAATACATGATTGAGTTGTAACTAAAAAGTCTAAGCATGGTAAACTTTCGGTTTATATAATTAACCTATAATGTTCTCACTGCTGCGACATAGGCCTCCTGTCGATCAAAGGGAGTGGGCCGCAATCCACCACATGGGCCCAGTGCAGAAAGGTAGGTGTCAAATGTCCTCGATTTTTTGGTTCTGAGACATGCCCGTTTCGTCACGATGTTTTCCTTCACCGTTTTAAGAGCAGTGGTGAAGAAATAAGCACAAAGGCATTTGGTATAAAAGACTCTTCAGTTTCGAACAGTGAAGAATATGATTAACTATAGAAATGCAGGGCACTTCACAGCATATTACTCTATGAGATCATATGTGAACGCGCCTTTAGTGCAACTTTCGGCATCTCCTAACTAACTTACAGCTTCTCGCTACATTAACCTGAGCTCAAAGGATTTTCGCCATCCAACGTAAAAGGTAAGCACTCGGAAAGTTACGGCAAAAGATAACTAAACTAGCGCAGAACACCTGCCTGGAGGAAACATAAATCATAACGAACAACTGTGCTTATACCCACTTCTAAAGAGTTAAAATGAAATAGGTAATCTTTAACTAGCACTCGACAATTATTAACATTTAAATATTTCGCAAGTGGTAAAATAAAAACGTTATTTTTATGAGAAAAATAAAATGGAATTTACTACTAACTCTGGTTTTGCCAATCTATTCCAAAATGTTATTAGACAAAACAACGTTACTGTTTTTTTTATTATTATAGGTACCTCGGTATTATTCCGTTAGGTTAGTATGGCAGAAATGAGAAAATTATACGACTATGTTTCTACACACATTAACTGCTCCGTACTGTATAATTATAGATTAATATTTAGGAACATTTGCCTACAAATTGGTGTATTCACACGACTTTAACGGATGTCGAAAATTGAATTATTTTTGGAAAGGAAATAAAGGTTTTACTAAGTTTTTTACCGCCTAGGTATATTTTCTCAACGTCTTGTTTCCATATATCTGAATCACTATCAAGAGCGAGACTCTTGACATACAAAAACCAATCTCTCATATTTTACACTAAACCAAATATTTGTATCGTACGAGAATCGCTTTGTTATTGTGCAAATCAAGCAATATAAGTAAGAAAGTTAATTGTAAAGAACTGCCTAAAACTGGAAACATCTGAAACTGTGTAGGTAACGCCATATAAATACACAAATCAAAAATGTCTATGGATCAAGCTAAGTTTTTGAATATCAAACGATGAAAATCCTCTGTAAATTCGTATCCTTATCGAACATCTTCCTGCAACGGGTTTGAGGTCAAATAAGTGAAAATTTTGCCATACTTCTGAGTTCATTAGTCATTATCAGAGCTGTGAGAATTTTGGAAGCTGGTTCTCAGCTACGGGCTGTGGCAAACGCTCTGGCCACTACGCAGATTGTTATAAGTCGAACCTTTGGAGATGTCACTGCATCACTTGCAGCGTGGCAGAGCGACATGGATGACGAGCTCACATCACCACACGCAGACAAGATCGTTACATACAAATTACTGCTCGACGAAATCGTACAATGACCGCGATGATGTTGGTTACGAGGCTTCATAGCTCTTCGGGCATGTTAATAAAGCAATCAAATCATAAGAAATCACATGCATAAACTCTATTCCTCACATGCCGTCTACGCGTACCACTTCTGCGATTGCAGGGTGCAGTAGACCCGCAATCAAAAATGAACACAGAAAATGGGCAGAAGAAGAGTGGCGAATTTTTGACGAATCTCGTTTTGATATGAAGCCAGATACTAAACGAACTCGGTATTTCTGAACCCCTGGATGTCAAGAACGTTTCAAAAACTATGCCAGGAAATCCACGCATACAGTGGTTGAACAATCATGATTAGGGCGGGTAATTGGATCGGCAGAAGATCCGAACTGATTTGAAAAAGAGGCAATCTCAATGCACAGCTAGATGCATGGACTGCTCAAGTGCCAGATTTGAATCCCATTAAGCAAACAGGGGATATGCTTCAAAGAAGAGCTCTGCCAAATATGGATGCCGAACACACACCAGAAAATCTTATTAGTCTGTTCCAACGTGAATGAACTCATATTAAGTGGTATGCCGAATCGCTGCGATTGTATTATACCTACGCGTTAACGGTGGAAATATAAACTACTATTGTGGTTCAATCTCAGAGTACCCCGTAGACCACCTCGCAAACCTATAACACCCTTAGTTCCACCTCTTCGCCGCACAGTATCTGGTGCTAATTCACCTATACCCCGCATGTGTAAACTCATAAACGAACGCAGTGACCTGGTTGTCAGTCCACGCTGACTCAATATCGACGTTTATCAGACGTAATTAGTAATCGTTTTTAATAAAACTATCTAGAATTTAAGTACATTAAGTGTTTAAAAGGAGACGGATACGCTTCCATACAATTTTGGGCCTGGATGTAAAAAGATCAAAGTGGTGTTAATAGATAGGTACTATATTATAAAACAATCACTGAAAATTTTGTAGATTTTGGCAATCTGAGAACAGAGTTAAAATAGATTAACGAAAAGTGAGATTATGTAACAATCTACACTTAAAACCTGATTTTTGAAGTGTGATTGGTATCATCACATCATCCACATCGCAGACAAACAATACGGTGGCCAAGCTGTCTAGGTTCACCAAGAGGTGGTCTTTGAGCCAAGATCCAGCAAGCTTGGCAAACATGGCCACTGGAGTTTACCTGAAAGATGTAAAGTGTTTAGTAACAGATTACATGATCACTTTAAAAAAATCTCAGTTCAGTAGTAACTTAGTTCAACGTAATGTATCTTCATAGGCGTTTTAAATGTTTACCTATGTATAGTTTATTATTTTGGTAGTATACTGTGAAAGAAAACGCTGTAAAGACAAGCCAGCGTGGTAGACGTTGGTGAACTAATAAATAGGAAGTGAGTAAGTACTTACAGATTGTAGTGCACGCCGTTGACGAATCACTGCTAAAATCATTTCGTCATCTAAAGCTCGACGACCTATTGTATTACAGCGATTAGTCGCTATGCCACAATTTACGCAATGATCCATGGTTTCAATTCTCAATCGGTAGGCCGTTCGTGAAATCCAAAATAACAAGTCCAAGTCAAACGTTTAAGCAGGGTGCTCAGTGTCCGGTATGGTAGCAAGGCAAAGGGTGTACAACGAGGTAGATCAGAAGTCCGTAGAATGAAAGCAGGGGTCGAGGAAAATATCAATAAAACTATGAGAGGAAATACACTCAAAACGTATACGCAACGCAAACGATACGAAACAAGTGAGTTGACCATGCTTACATGACACTGACGTGATATGTAGGCATGGTCCGATATATCAAAAACGAATTCAAAATCTGATTTAATACAAAAATCGATTCGTATCGATTTCTAAAACTTGAAGATTGGATTTCAAAAATCTACCAAGCCGAACCAAACGCTAACGATCTACCACCAAACGAATCGACAGTAAAATCACTGGATCTTATTACCAAACGAAATCCAAACGCAAACTGGATTTTGTTAGAAATTCGCTTTCTCTCTTTCTAACTAAACGTAACTTAGCGGAGTAAAAAAGATAGCGTGAATTTTTTGATTTAGATTTCGGCATTCGGAAATCTAACGGACATTATAATGCGATCAATATAATCTTTACTGTATTTCAATTTCCAGATTATACGTTGATGTATTTTGGTTTATGGTTCAAGGTTTCTTGGAGCGAGGCTTGGCGCTATGGATATCAGATTTCTATAAACGGATTTTGAAATCTGAAATCGGATAAATATCAGTTAGCGCTCAAAACCAAAAACGCCCATGCCTAGTGTCATGTCATGCATATCATGTCAAAGTTAGCACAGACTAAAAATACAATAATCGATTGGTAAACGTGGGTCAATTTATTTTAATTATGTAGATATTCAATCGGTTTTAGCTGTTCAATACGTTAATTCTAATACATTTAATTATTTTAATTCAATTAATCATCTAGTGAAGGCATTTTCTTAAATAGTATACACCCTGTCACGTTAGTCGATTATAATTTAATCTGTATACCATTTACTTCGTAACCTTAACTTCATTTTCTGATTTCTCATTTTCCAGATTGTAAATTGAGTTAATTTCTCAGATTAATCCAACAGAAAAATATAACCTTTTTTTTAAACTATATCTCTACTTATTACAATTTGGCCCAGAAATGCCCGTCTCCTTTAGGTTATAATCACAAAGAGCATTTTGCATGCGGTGTTTGCCTGTAATTGGTTGTGCAGTTAGATTTAAGACACTATTACTAGACTTACTACTATGTTCCTACCTGTATAATATCTGTAACAACTGTTGGTAAACCATAATTAAATAAATAAAAAATTTACGCAATAAAATCTTTTAAAACTTTTATTGTTATTGCATATTACATTTTAATGGCAGGACTAACTAAGGTCAAATACCCAACATAAGCAAAATCCTGAAAAGTATTTCTTAATAAGCTTAGCGTTGATCTACACATACGAAAACTTTTTATTTACTCAATGTAAATATGCATTTTTATTTAATTTCAATAGGAATATTTTTTTATTTTAGTACCTTGATCCCTAGACACTTTTGATGTGTGTAGATACCTAATCCTATATGGCCAGATTTCTGTACAGGTCTTCCAATAAACTCTTTGAGACTACTCCGATTCAAAAAAATGTTCCAGAATTCACTACTACTTACGACTATGGTGAGCATTAAACCTTAGAAGTACCACCTCATAAAATATCTCCACAAATATAACAATAATGTTGTGACCATTTCGCAGACAGGGGAGAGACGACCAGAATATAAAACAGTTAACATAACCTCCCTCATCTTATGCTCAATCAGTTCTCAAATAATTCGGTTAGGGACGATAAATCTCTGTTTAGGGAAAGGGAATTAGATTACGAGAAACTGAATGGGATAACGTCCTGCATTATGTGATTATAGAGGTCACTTGCGATCGATTAATTTTATGATCTAACGAACGTTAAGTGTGGTACCAGTGATATCAGATTAAATGTTTGTTAGATTTAGATACCACCCTCTTGCGTTTAATTTTGTTAAGGATAGTTAGGTTTCCATTGTTACTTGTGTGATTGTTTTTATACGCTAAAGAGGGTTTGGGAATAAAGGTCCCTAAATTTTCGTGTCCATCTAAAATGTTAAAGTTAGACAGTGGTATTTGCAAATAGTAAAAGACTCTAATAAAATCTCTAGAGTATCTTTAATACATAATCATGGTGGACCTAAAGCTGATAAAACTGTACTGTTTTGGCGACAAGGTATTTTACTATTTGCAAATACCACTATCCACCCTCAACATTTTAGAACTTATTGTTAGAGTTGATAGTTCCTGAATTTACCAAACCTCGGTCTTGATACTTATTCGCTACTTAACGAGATACTAACTTCGCAAGTTACAGGTTGTAACATTAAGTCAGATCAGTTTAATTATACTCACAAATACTTACTTCAACCACCAATGTCCGTGGATCCTCCTCTGTATTACTGCTACTTGTAGATACCATCGATGCTCCAAAGATCTCTTCAACATTCAGAATCAATAATGCTAGCAATAGGAAATAAAGTAGCAGTTTAGTAGTAGGATTCTGATTTCTGCTGCAGCTTCCTACAATATTAGATTGACACATCATTGTGGTACCGCGGAGTGCGTAGCTGGGGACCACCGAGTGTCGTGTCATTAATAAAGCGTAGATTGAGCTACGCCGTCGTGTAATGTAGTCGGGTGTTGCAGATGAGCTCGGTTTTTACGGCACGAGCGCCCACCCGCAGAGGCGACACTTAATGCTGTAGCATACTGGAGTTATGCTACGCCACGCGTAGCAAGGTCTAGCGTAGCTGTCGTTGAGCATAGAGGTTTGCGTAGGCCACGTTTTTTTTGTGTTTTGTGGTAAATTCGGTTTCTTTTGATTAATGGATTTGTTTTTGTTAATATTTGGGTGCAACCATTAAATATTTAGAATACTTACGTAGTTTTTAAGCGTCTTTTTGTCGGGTGGTTGTACAGGCCACGGTACTACATACCGCCAATAATTCTTCCAAGTTAGATACTCTCGCATTTCCAGTTCTGTGTCGATGGCGGAGCGTATACTGAATATATTTTCATATTTACTATGCTCCCCTCGTCATTTGTGGTTTCAATTCACTTTTTACGATGAGTGTCGCCCTCTTTGCGTCCCAAATTACTCCTAACCAAAAATGTCGTAATCATCGCGCTTTGTCAATCTAAAAGTATACTTATTCAGTTGGATTAAAGCTCACACCGCGTTCATTTGGAATGCACTTAAGGTTATTGCAATTTGGTAAGTATTTGTGCCAAAATTCATTTGTGTGCGACTTGATTAAAACAGTAGGTGTATCAGTGGAGGGATCAGACTGCTAACTGTTTGTTTAGGATTGTATTTAATTTTTAATTTGTGATTCTCTAGTGTTTTTATACTTACAATTTTTTTTTATTTTGTTTTTTGTCTATTCTTTCGGAACTTAACACTTATTGAGCTGTATTTATCCATGATACGGGGTGGTTGAATTATTAGCTTTTTGTAGGTACATTTTAACTTCTGCATAAAGCTAAGACTGTGAAAAGTAAACTTAACTTCACCAATTGCTGATACTACTTCATAATCGCTACGTTTTGTGTTATTTCTATTTCAAGTAAGATAAAGCATCAAAAGACTGGTGCAAGTACTTATAGCTGCTGTTTAGGTCGGCGACGAAACACAGAAAACCACCGCTAGATGGCAGCACCGGTATCTTAGGAGGATCTTCGTGTTTTTGTAGGAAATATACTAGATACTTACTCTTGCCATCTTTTGTTCCACAGCATCCAAAAAGGCATAAAAATAAAAATGCAGACATCCACTCGGAAAAATATATTCAATTTTTATAAAATCAATATCAGGCATTTTTTTAATTCGCACAATTTTGTACAATATACATTTTACAATTACAGTTTCCAAGCTAACAATTATCACCAAATAGTTATCAATTCGACAAGGACGCAAAAGCCATTGATATGGAACATATGTTGTAGAAAGAAACCGTTAATTTTAAGCTATCTGAGACTACTATTGTATGATGAATGACGAATATGATGATCCTGTACAACATAGTTATAACCAGTTATAATTTACAGTTTTATTTTATTTTATTTTCTCATAAACATCATGATTAATACCTACCTAATACAAAAATGTAGTTTTAATGTCAACAAACATGAGATTAGAATTGGCATCTCAATTAGTTTTATTCTGAACATTATAATCTTTCATTAGTTGCATTAGGCACCATAGCTGAGTAGTTAGTTTAAAAAAATAAGAATTTGGTTACTTAAAACATGTTGCTATGACCTGTCACACTGCCCTCAAGTTCTAGAAGTGACAAGTGAAGATGCCACTTCCATACCATGCTTTTCAGTTATCACTGAATTAATACATTTTAAAGCAAACATAACGTAAGATAGATATAGAGCACAGTAACGTATGCCAGTTCCAGCGTTATGATTGTTCATTGGCTTTTGTATAATACGTTAGGTACAGGTATCAATTCAAATAAGATCACAATAGTATTTAAATTTATCACAAAAGTAGTCCAAGACTGGACAAAGTGTTTCTTTACGTGAAAAGTGAATAGGTACACAAGTATTTGCTTAATTCTGTACAATAAATAAAAGATTTGATTTGAAACATGCTGAGGTATTGTTTCAATAAATTAAATCTGCAATTTTGGACTAAAGAGTGATTCTACTTACACTAATTAAACATATAATATCTAGCTATAATATGAGATAATTAATTTTTAATAGTATCTATACTGTACAACACTTTAAGTCTCACAACAAATACATACACGTCGGGTTGCGTCGAGCGGCGCATTGTCTATAGTTACACGTGCGGGTCCTATGGTACAGTGTAGTGATATGTGGTATGTACAGCGGGCGCGGCGGTATCACAGGAGCGGCGGGGCGTGGTGCGCGGGCGCCGCGCGCCCCCGTCACACCATCGAGTTCGGCTTCACGTCCAGCCCGTGCTCGGGCGAACGCCCCCCCGCACCGCCCTCGCCCTGGCTGTTCTCCTCCGAGTCTGAACATGAGTCTGAACTACCCTTCTTGCCACCGTTGTGTGTCTTCACGTGTTTGGCCAGGTGGTCAGACCTCATGAACCTCTTATTGCACACTGGACATGCGAATCTTTTTTCCCCCGTATGTGTTCGTAGGTGTCGCTGCAGCTCGTCTGAGCGCGTGAACCGCTTCCCGCAGAACAGCCAGTTGCACACGAACGGTCTTTCACCAGTGTGCCAGCGAAGATGAGCTTTCAGGTGGGATGTCTTGCCGTACACTTTACCGCAACCGGGTATGTGACAACTGTGTATATTTTTCTTTCGTAGATGCGCTCCCGCTGGACCGAGCCTCTCTGCTTCTTGACAGTTGGGACAGTCACAGGTAGCTCGGCCAGCGTATCGGCGTTGTGACCTCGGTGATGGTGCTTGTGCAGGCGGCGCTGGGGAGCCGGGCCCGTGCAGCCCGAATGATCCTTGTGTGGGGAGCACTGACTTGTAGGCGTCTTGTAACAGATGGGGCGCTGGTGGTAATAAATGCGCGCCACCAGATAACGAATGTGTCAGTTGGGAGTAGTCCTGGCCGGCGTAATTTGCCATTTGACCGCCGACGTCAAGCCAGCCGCTGTGAACATCCCACCAAGTGCTGCCGACGGCACTGACGCCACTCATCTCAGCTGCTTTAAGAGCACCAGTCCCACCACCACCGCCAACATTGAAGGGCCACGACTCATAGGGGTGACGCGAATACATGGAGCCGAGACTTGCGCTAGATTCACTTTTGCCGAGTAGTTGGTCTCCAGAGGACGGGAAGTAGAGATCATTGCCATACGAGGGCGCGGCTGCGCAGGAGGTGGGTCCGCGGCCGTACGGCGAGCAGGCGGGTGGCTGCGAGCGCGGCGCGGCGCCGGCGCCGGGCGGCGAGTGCGCGCCCGGACTTTTCTTCCACGGGTGGAATCCCTTGCCCACGGCCGCGTCCGCCAGCGGAGGGGGAGATTTACTGGACAGTTTGTTGCACTGGGCCGCCAGCATCGCCAGGGGCGTACCGCGTAAGCTCGGATGTTCCTGGAACGACAGAAAATAAATAGTTAATTATTTTTAATAAAAAAGGCAATACTTTATTCGGGTTTAATTATCGACCTGTGTTTTAAATCGTGGGAATCGGTCGAAGTGTCAAATGAGATTTATAGCCTAATTTATATGTGAACTAATGCCGCGGTGTTCCGCTCGTGCCCCGAGGCTTCAGAAATAATATAAATAAATTATGAGAAGCTTATAGGTAGTGTATTTACAATTAGGCGGCGCGGTGACAGCTCCCTGCTGCTACCGGCCGCGGGATGACGTTATTAATAAGAGCTGCCCACACGTCACAGCTCCGGCTCTCGTGAAGCTCAGCTCTCAATTTTATTGATGTAGAGCAATATATTTTCTTTATCATTTCTAATAACGTTCAGAATTCGTTGATGAAACGTGAGTGCTTTGGACCCGCAATTATTAAACAGTCGTCTTCTTTTTGTTATTTTTGAGAAATAAAAATTATGCCTGTAATATTATTACCAAACGGGTAACGAATAATGATCCGTTCGTTGATGTTCTTTTTGCTAAATAAAGGTGAGAGCCATAAGAGCATCCGGCCGGATATTTCACCCCAATGTGAGACACAATGGTTTGATAAAAAAAGTTCCATTGTATGCAATAATATAATCCCGGGGATCACGACACGGGTCTGAGACGCGGGGGGTGAGGGGCGAGGGGGTGCGTGGCCACGCCCATTATATTGTGATTGGCGCAGCTGTTGCGTCGCAATGTGCGCCAACCCTTAACGTTGATGTTGATACCATTCAGTTCAAACGGTTCAAGTTCATTCAGATCACTAATTTTAAGATAGTGAAATAAAAGAATGGAATATGTGAACGCCTCTCACGGTGTCGTAATTGCCTTTGTTCACACATACAATTTAAGTCACTCTACAGTACCTACATTAAATTCACGTCTTAAAAAACAATGTTATATCATTTTTTATTCCTAAATAAATGATTGATTTTGGTGTTCAATAAATGTGTGTAAGTAAGTAGGTAGGTATTCCAGATCCAACATGGGCACAAAGTTTATACAAAACGGCGCTACAATGTCAAGATCTCTATTTGTTACAGTCCTAATCACGGACATGAACGTAGACAGAGAAAGATAGCAACAATTACAACACACAATGTATTATTAATACCTACCGGTTGATGTGGGCCAGCGGCATTCTAGTAAATAGAAATAATGGGCCCGGCCCATGCGCTATCAAACGTCAACATCTACGGAGCTCACTTGTAAATATGGCTGCGCTCTCAATTAACTCCACGACAATTACAATTACCATAAAAAAATAATAAAACTCCGCCAAATTGCGGCGGCGGGCACTTATGTCGTATGAACCCGCCACATTACCTCCACGAATATTATTTGCTCTCAATTATAGAATTATGTTTGTTGTCTTGATTCGACGATTCGACATCCTTCGTTCCTACGTGTATATAGCACGTGTAGCGATCAAATTGATTCGACGATTCGATTTCGTAAATGTCGCTATAACAAAAATGAGTTATAAAATTGACACCGTTTCCGATGTTATTTCGAAACAATTTAAAGATAATGGGTATTAGGCGACGAGTGGTAGAATCAATGCGAGACGGCGAAGGCGATGGCCGGCGCTGAAGTCATAATTACCCTAGGCATTATGCTCCATTTGGGCGCAGGCCGAAACAGAGTGATATCGGGTAATTGGTCGTCAACTCGGCCGCTCGGCTCTCGGCCGCGAGATTGGATCAAAGCGTAGATGACGCCTCTGAGCCGACACAGCGGCGCCACACCCGCATTATACAATGTTGATGGCCTTTTCCTTGTCAAAAATGACGAAGATCTTTTGTCATAAAAAATATGAGATGAAATAAAACGAAATTACCTAATGTGAGCTCAAAATTGTAGTATCACTGGAGTCAGGTAGTCGCAGCTGATAATGCACACGGAGTTTTGTTTTGACTGAATATAGGTTTGTAAAAAGGGTTTTAGCGGGAAATTAAAGATGAATTTCTACAGTTTGAACACCTAGGTATACTACTACAACAGTCAAATGTTTTTCGATTATCTTCAGAAAAGCCGAGTGCTGACAAATAAATTTGTCTGAGCGTTTGCGAGGCGTATTCGCAGCCTCTTCGCACTGCCTACGCGACGTGTCCCTGCGTAGCGTTTTGCTACGCGAACCTACGCTGCGTCTACATAGTCGCGTAGGCGTACCATAGGCGACAGACAAAAGTTCTATGAGAAGAGTATTTAACATAATTGTAGACGTAAAGTACCTACCTACTCATTTCATGATTATTTTATTCGGAATATGGAGTCACATTATGTGTTATTTTTAATAGTGTAATACCTTGAATGTTCAATGTCCATACTATAATTTGTCAATTCTATGTTTAGTCTATCAGTAAACTACAGTAGAAGTTATAATACACGAACCTAGGTACTCAGCCTTTTTAAAATAGGTAATTGCCTTTCTTGAGGTCAAACTCAAAACCTTAATTTCTGTACACATATGATGCGTGATAGCACATTATGTACTTACAACTATACTAGCGTAAAACATAGAGCTGCTGAAGCAAAGAATTGCTGTTATTAAATATCTATCTACTATTCTACGAGATCATTTGAAAGGAGGCCGGATGTATCAATGACTAAGCGTATCAGATTACTTAATAATGCAGTGAGCTTTATTAGGTCAATCTGACACACTGAGGTCACGCTCTCCGATATTATATCAATAAAAATATTTGTTTTATTTTACCCACTTTTTGCACTTCACAAATAATTACATTCTACCGAGCTAACTGCAGTGGAAAAATAACATGTCTTGTGCTTGAAAAATAGAATAATTAAATTAATGTGTGAAGCAATAAATCGTGGTAACTGAAGGCGAACGTATCTCACGGAGCGGGAGATGGCGGCACGGCTTCACGCAGATTGGATAATTTAAAATTATCTACCAAAATTATGATGAACAGAAATGAATATTCAAGTGAAACGCTTAGCTCTCAACGTGTTATTAAGATGATCGTGAAGTCGTTACTGACAAAATTGTATTTCATAAAATTCATAACTATACTTATGAGCTAATATTTTTCGACAACACGTTATTGAAAATAATGAGTCTAATCTTTATTCGACGGACGACCATTCCGTTCATGATAATAATATTGATTGGTTATTTAAATAAGTTGATATTATAACTTGGAAGTTGATAGAATATGAAATGGGCAGTTAATATCTTACCACGCAAACGCAAGGCAAGTCAAAGTAATATATTCACCACCAATAGAAAAGTAGTACCTATTAACATGAATATTCATGATTGATATTATCTATACCTATTACATTTTTAGGCATCACGCTAACATTTATGAAATCCTAGTTGATAAGATAACATTTCATACATTAACATAGGTATGAATCCAATTTCATGAACGGTTTTTCGATGCATATTATTGTATCTTATTACAACATCAAAGTTTAAAGCGACCCACTTCTGTGGCAATTGATGTGATTTTGGTCGATAAGCCGAGACCAAATTGCCAATGGGTAATTGCACAATTAGAGAATTATCGAGTTAATTCCGGGTGAAACCGTACGCCGACGACGAGCGCGTCGCGTCGACCCCACCGCTCCCCTTCAATTCTAATGCAAACTGCAACCAACTAATTTGGGATCTACAATTTATGACATATTGTTGGCTTTAATGTCGCAACAGAATTGACTCAAATCTATTTCATGCAAATGGATTCGCTCGTGTATACTTACTCACTTACTAAGCGCATTGTGACATCGTTTTATGGCCTAACATAAGCTAAGTATACTTTATAATTTCCGAGTTTTGAAATTCTGATAACTACGCAACGTAAAGTAGCCTATAGCAAAATGAAAGTGGAATGAAAGTTGTTATACAAAAGTGATGGAACATTGTCTTTGAAAGCTTGTTAAGAATGAGTAATCACCAGTCGTCATCGACTCGGTCCAATTAATGAAGCGAGAATATGACATCAAATTACAAAATAATTTGCCAGCGTCGGCTAGTCTCGGGGCTAATTATTCTACTTACGTTTGCAGCCGTTAAAGGGTTCAAAGTGCTATTTGTCATGTGACACTTACGAGGGCGAATATCGATTGGCTGTTCCTATAATGCTACAGTTTTAGCTGGAAGCGCGCGCATGACTTTAATGCGTAGTCAACTGTAGGCCAAACGACGCCCGATGTCGTAAAAATAAGTTGTATGAATTAAGTAAAAGATAATGACTTCGGAACATTATTTCTACATTAAGGTTCCTCTTGCACGCGAACGGTCTCGTTGATGTGTGAAACTCTCACTGGCAGCTTAATTACAGTTAATTAGATCACTTTTGTATCTTGTATCGCTGTTGCTGAAGGATTTTCTTGCATTCATATAGTTTTTGTTTTATTAAATGAGTTCGAGGTAACTGTGCTTGTGTGGAGTATAGGTAGCTTTAAATGTTAAGGGGTCTACAGCTGAAGCTTAAATTACGTTATTTTGCTTGCATTCAATTCAGAGCCATTTTAAATTCTTATAAACATTTCGTGTATGTAAAATACAAAACGAAATTACCAATACGTGAATGCAAAATTGATAAAGCCTCCTTGAATCGCTAAATCAGAAAATATTTAATAACCATATTCTGCGAGTAATGTTTACTATTTATTACATGATAATGACAGTTGTTACAGGTAAGTAATAATACGTTAGAGTGCGAACAATCTTCAAGTACCGGTCGATTGACAACTTTATGACAATATTATAGCGTTCAGGTTAATGAAGATATCCTTTAAATAGCTTTGAGGTATGTAATTATCAGGAACACTACGAATGAGGATAATTTATTTTAAAAACGTCGAAAAAAGTTTATATTTTGATCTACCTATAAAAAACAATGGATGCGTAACAAGGGCTGTGTACGTTATACATTGGAGCGCGAACGCGGGCGATGAGCGAAGGCGTGAAACCGCGCTAGTTAACAGAGGTCATTAGGCAGGCCACATGGCAGATCGCTCAAATCGAGCCGAAACAAATTATTAATTTAGATGGAAATTACCGTTTGTGAGGTGCCGGACGCTTTGACGCGCATGTGCGTACTCCGACGCCATATGTGGCCGACCACGGTTTTTGTTCCGATTTCAAATTGTCATGGTCTATTGATTCATGCCGACTTTTTGCGGCCGAGCGATATTTTTGATATATGCCTTTTCAAATCATGTTACGTGCATGTTTATGGGTTCAAATCGGGACGTAAAAAATTGTAACTTAGGTAATTTTCCGACTCTTATGCGAAGAATTTTTTGTAGTGTCGATTTATGATCTATGTATTATCATACAACACACAATACTCTGATATATCGCTTCGCTTTTTAGGAATAGTTACCTGCAAACATTTCAAAGTAAAACATACAAAAACATAAGAGAGTATAAAAGTAGGTACAGCTTCTCTGAATTTATTTCACAAATTCACGCTTGAATGAAAATCCATCCATGTTTTCCTTACTACATTTCCATTACAAGAACTTATCGATAACTCAGCTATCATAAACCTAAGCGATCTAATGGCCATGTTTTAATATTCACAAGCAACGCCTAAGCCGTAATGTGCGCGTTTAAATTTGATAAGTCGATGAAATTGTGTGGTAATGTGTCGGACACGGGCGAGCGGCGCCCTGTATCTGTCCGGCCGCTCCGAACATTAGCCCCGGGGCCGAACCGGACAAACGCGGCCGAACTCGGATTATGAATATCTAGGTGTAGTTTTGAATATTTTTGACGTGAATTGTGCGTAGAAGTTTGAAGAGGTAATCGCAATTTTAGTTTTAATTTTTCAGGTATGAGAGCTCAATTAACATTAGCATTATATTTAAGTTTTCTTTCGTAATAGCGTCTAACGACTAATAAAAAATCCTCACAAGTATTTTCAACACTTTAATTGTGCCGCGTTAGAAACACGTCTGTCAAAATTATCAAGTAATATTTTGCGTGTTGGAATTTGCTCCAAAATGTTGTATTGTCGGTCGACCTTCACCGGCTGGGACCAGATAATAGGTGCACCAATTTGAAACCAGTTCCCTCGTGATAAAAAACAAGAGACGGACGAATGGAAACAAGGGACCCCCTTCTCCGAAGGCTTTGTTCTGTCTCATTGTAATTGTGTTCTAAAGCGTTGCGGGAAAATATTATGTGGGTTCATATTTAAATGATGTAAGTATCAGTACAAGTTTGTGTGTGAAGACATGGTGGCAGGAAATAGTCGCGCAAGCTGAAACGATGTATTCAGCACATGTTTTAAGAAACACTAGCGAAAAAAATTCTGTTGTCTCGTGGAAAACTGGAATACCTCGACAGTCAAAAGGAATAGCAATTTTTTTTAAACCAAATAATATTTTTGACGGAAGTTTTCAGAATCATGTACACATCAACTTATGCATTTCCAGTTTTAGCTGAGCTCCCATTTTTAAACTTTTGTCGCAGAGTGAAAAGTCAGCTTATACTGGAAATGTTAGCTTGATGTGTGGCCCTGCGTACAGATGGGTTGTGCGTCAATATTTGCCACATTGCATTTTATAAACATCAAACTGTATCGGTATTAAATTAAGATGCTGCTCACTTTTCTTAAAGTGAATTTCAGGTTTTGCAGGGAAGGTAGAGTTGGAAGAATTTATCTACGTTGTTGGATTTCTACGAATTCCGAAACAGTGGACCTGAGATTAAGGATCATACTTTTTCATGCCACAAGTATTTATCTAGGCACTACTTAAAGACAGAATTAAATAACTTCCCCGGTGCAACAAGTACCTACAACGGCTTTATATAACACAACGAGCCATTAAACTAGAGTCCAGAGCGTGCACACTCAAGGTCATACTCTCGCAAACACATTCGCATTGCGTGCATCGCTCGACATCGCCGACGGCCGACAGTCTCACTCAGACAGTTCCAAGAAAAAGTCGTTAAACTCACGTATTTTTGGTAGCAGCTTAATGCCAGTAATTTCCAATGAAATTATTATAATTAGCTCCATTTATACGATAGTAACAAACAAATAAAACGGCTGGAACAACGCGCCTGAGGGCACGCAACTCGCTTTTCCATTAGTTACGAGACGAACTGAACCGATTTGTAGCACTATTTTACATTAAATTGAGGTTTACTGCTGCTGCAAATTGAACTCGATGTTTCCTTGACTTATTGATCTAGACGGTTGGAGTCCCTTACTCGTAAACTTTATATACTAGAACGCTGAATAACTTAAGTGTTGACTTATGGTACTGCAAAGAACACAACAAGCATAATTAATGACTGCCATTATACAAAGGGGGTGAAGAAGCTTTCACTCACCCTTAGAGTTGTAAATAAACCATCTTAAACCAAAATTCGTGATTTAAATTTGCTTAAAATGGTTTAAAACCACTGCTTAAACCGCAGCGTATTACTTTTAAGTTAAATTAAGTTAAAAGGCTTATTGAAATCATTCCCTTCATGTTTATAGGTGAAGTCATATTTTATACATAAACTACTTTTCTAGGATTAGGCAGACTGAAAACAATCTAGATATTCGTATTTATTCAAATATACTTAAGTTTTAAATTATCAGTAAAAATATGCTGTGGTCAGTAGCCACACTAGCCACATTTTATTTTTAGAATATATAGATAAATTTACTGACGTGAAAAAGTATACAAATCTACTTACAGAAATAAAATCATTTATATTTTCTTTTTCTTCATATATCCTAAATCAGGGAGTAGGTATTGTCTAGATCAATTCATGTAAAGCCCCAGTGAATTCTGTTAAAAAAATCATTATGAAACCGCTAAGACCGACCGCTAAATCGTTAAAACCAAAAAGACACAACAAGATAAACCAAATGATTTAAAATTCGTTTTGCAACCTTAGTCACCCTACATAAATATGTTTATAACATAACTACACACATCGTACTCTTGTCTGTCGTATTTAATTGAAGTAGTCCATTGAAATCGCGTGTCTTTAGTGCGACGCGTAATTAGCTAAAAACAAATGTTTTGGCAGCCTATAAACATGTGACACTCATAATAAAAACCGCAGTGACACATGTCGATACAGCGCACCACGCTTGCTAGTATCAATTAGTTGACATTTCGTCCGGCCGCTGATAATAGCGTGGAACAGTTTCAAAGACACGTAATTTCCTTCAACTTCTGTTTCATATTTTTTACATTTAACTAATTGAACCGCGTAGGGTATTAATTGCTGAGAAAATTACCGGCGTAGGCCCCCGGGGGTCTAAACCACAAAGAGTCGACGCACGACGCAGCGGCATAGAGCAGTTGCCTCATAAAAACGAACAATTATGCATTCAACTCTTTGTTTTACAACAATTACCTAAGACCAACGTTTCTACCATATTTTCTTTCTCGTAAGTGGGTTGACTTGATTACCTATGTGTAGCTAATTATATGTCTATATTACTTACAGATACAAAAAGCTGCACAGATACAAACTATGTATCTACATTACAATTGTACCCAAGCATTCTTATGGATCGCGACACATTGTAATGATTTGTACAGACGCCAGCACATCAACTTACCTCAATCTGTCAAATTTCTTTAATAGATTTTCAACTTTATATCACAATAGTGGAAGGTTAATTTTCGATTGGTAAAATTTGACAGATTGGGGTGGCTTGACCTGCTGGCGTCTGTACCAAATGCTGTTGCCTATATTAATTATAATGATTGCAGTTTTCCTTACTTCAGTTTTGTTCCTGTGTGTGTTGTGAATGTTTTGATTTCATTAACGATTGCGTCTCTATCACCTTAAGGCTCGATTCCTATCAACTCTTGCGTAGGCGCAACAAGTTTCTATAACCAAAGCAGATTAAGTCGCGACGCGCAGCAATGTGCTACGAAAACGCTGCAACGTAGAAGTTAAATGCTGAAATACCGTACAGAATTAATACTTAGGTATGTTTTCAATCATAATCGTGAACCGCACCAGTAAAGTCCATTACTTACTTATAACAATAGCAACAATTAGATAATAAAACAAAATACTATAATTTGGCGTCACGAAAAGTGGTGGTGGTGAACAATCGCGGGTGTATCAGCGATTACGAGGCGTTGAGAGGTTTGCCGTCACGTACCGCGCGGCGGAAGAACAAAGCGGTGTTCGCGTATCTACTAAACAATTGAACGGCCACAAAAAGTCCCATAATTCAATTTGCATCCCGCTAGATAGTAATAGTCGGCAAGAAGTGGGTACGGTTAGTGCCGCGGGCGGCGGGCGCAGCTCCACTTGCAACGCTGAGAACAGCTTTCGCCGCTTTTCAACACTTCGACGAATCGATTAGATTGACGTGTTTCTTTTACTGATTTTACCTATTACGGCTGTAATTTACGTCGGATTTTTACTTTTTGCACGCTGTTAGCTGTTGCAAGCGTTGAAATCTGCTGAGTTATTATATCGATATGTGTGGAAATTAGATTGCAGGTTTTTTCTGTTTTCACTAGTCTTTACTGAGACGAGTATTTCGACAAGCAAGACTCAATGATTTATAATGAGTAGGTAAGTGTAAGTATTACGAGTCAGTAGGTAATACAGTTTGATAGAAGAAACACTCTTGACATTTTCAAGTGGTTGATGCAAACGAAACTGGTAAGAGAATGCTGAACTATATAAGAGAGTCGAGCACAAGCTTGTAACAACAAACGATATCTTAACAACTGTTACACATCTTGTAACTCGTACTGATATGGTAATAAAACAACGTTACGTGGTGGTATCGTTGCCGTGCGTGTCGACAGGCGAGGTGCGAGGCGCGAGGCGCGAGCGGTCCAGTACGAGGTGACTCGCGCATTATTATGATAATGCAGGCGGAGCAGATGCTATCGCCCGCTATCCGCTCTCGTAACACAATTGAATTAGCATAGCGGACCGCAGCGGGCGGTCCCCGCCACGCGATCACCAATACACCTCATCATCGATTCTATGTCGAGACTTATCGAACTAGACGACTGTGATATCTTCAATTACATCGCCTTCATCCAGTTCTTTGCCGAAGATTCGTTCCCACATTGTAACTAACACTGATTATCTGATTCTGTATGAAACATGGCACGACTAATGCTGCTTATCATTTTCACAAGTTATAAAAGTTAACTGACGGGAACGAGGTAATGTGGTGTGGAGCCTGCAACTTAGGAGCTGACTCTTGAATCACTTGATCGATCGTTTGACTCTGATTTAGATAGTTGTGGCATTTCTAATTTCCCGTAGAGTTAATTCTCTGAGAACGAACTAGATCGTGACTACGTACCTGAATAAAGAAAGCGTGAAGAGATGTGACATGGAGAGAAACTGGTCGATGACAAAATAAAAACACTACGGGCCGAAATCAGCCAATACAGTGCCAAAACTTACAGTACAATTTCGAAGTATTCAGGTGGTTTTCGTCTCGCAGGTAAATGGTGCTAAACGTTTCCACACGTCCGCTGGCCAGTTGCGGCGTGTTGTTATGAATGAACAGCAACTGAATAGACTCACCGCAACCGCAACGCACCGCTTGTCAGACGAGACCATTCCATCTACTTTAAATAATTGCTGTAGCGCCATAGATGAACAAATATCGTGGAGTGGTTGGTCGGCCTTTATTGGGAGCTGCTTAATAACTAATGGCGGTTAATTATGTTACCTACTTGTACGTAAGTGTTTTATAGAAGCCAGGCAAATTGCAGCGAAGTGACGCAAGTGAACAAAAAAAAACTGCCATGTAGAATTTATATACCTACGTTAGTAGAGTTTTAAGTAAACACTATGTTTACCAAAATACACAAATAAAAGGAAACAATTAACAAACCGATCGACCAACTCCCCTACAAAAGATCAACAATGTGACTGCATTAGGACCATCAAAATCAGGCGCGGTTTAAACAGGAGAGCCGTCGAGTATTCATGGAGGAGTCGGCGAAGAGCTCGTGATATATGACCCTCAGGGAGGGAGCTAATGGACCCATGACTACGACCCTCTCGAGTCTGGGATGAAAAGGAAACGAGGAAGATGTTGGAAGTCATGATTTTGGAAAAATGCAGGAAAGATTGTGTATTAAATGAATGGATAGAAAATGAGATGTACAAAATAATCGTGAAGCACGACACGCCATGAAGTTTCTTTACTATTGCAATATATTTATAATTAGTACATAAGTATTAACAAATTGTATATTGCAAACTGTATAGTGAATCAATGTAGGAGTATACTGCTCTCTACGATTCATAATTTTTACTACATTTTAGTTCAGTTGGTTCCAAATTTCATCTCCCCATTTAAAAGTTACAACGAATCCCCTTCGTTGAAGAGATATCCGGATTCATACCATAACAGTCTGTTGCCACGGGTGCATTTAATGGCCACTACAATATAAGGAGCATTTGTTTGACTTCTACAAATTGCAACCGGAAAATTTACACTTAAAAGCCGGATGCTTTATAGTAAATAGTCGCAATTTCCGATATATCTTCTAATGTATGGTATGTGCGCTGGTTTTACGGTAATTGAATAGGTAATTGTAAAATGTATGGCTATTAGCCTTGTGTTATGATTGTGATGATTCATTTGTTATATTTGTTGCATAAAACGTAGCTACTTATATAGACAGGCATATGAAAAGAGATATAATTCGTTCCATGTAAATTAAGGGACCAGGTCGTGCGAACGATGACGTCAGAAATAAAATCAAAATTCAATACAATCACAAAACATAAGTGGCACCATTAGAAGTGACAGTCACTAACGGCCGAATACTGAAACGCCACTCAAATCTAATAATCATCTAAAAGCGACTTAAATATAAGCATCCCTAAAATTTAAATGGTATTCACAAACACCACTCAAGCAATTCGAAACCACGATTAGCTAAGCAGTCCTCAAATGTTTACATTATGGCAACATCCTGCTAAAAAATTGTTCTCAGCACATTCTCAGTTACAAATTAATTTAGTTTACGTCTCGTTTTCGTTTTACGCAGTCTACTTTGAACAAATATTCTGTATAACTAATAATCAGTTAAAATATAAAAGCGCATTGTAGGTTTGGCTTGAATTACGATTGAAATGATGTATTTATTTACATAAAAATCAAATAAATTTCAAAAGAAGACTTCTTAAAAAATGAAAATTTCTTGAGATAATTGTCTTAGATTGGAACGTTACACTTGACATTTTACGCGCGATTATTTTTGAAACATTACATCTGAAGTAAAATCGGCTATTGTTTTGTTAATAATATACATATATTTTAATTAATTCACGATGGAGGAGAAGAAGAAACGTGGATGCAATTATACGCCTGCTGAGAAAGATATGCTCTTGGAACTGATAAAGAAGTAAGTACCCTGATCTCACACTGTACGGAATAGGATTTATACGAGATCGTATCAATGCGAAATCAGCTTATACAGGAAATATATAGCTTGATGTGTAGCCGTGTGTACCTACATGAACAATGAAATACTGTATTTTGTACTTAGGTATAATATCCGCTTGTTAGTATACATGCCCATACCATACATAGCCAGGGCAACCGTTGTCTGTATCAAGCACATACTTACCCACTGAATATTGTAACCACTTCCCATCTGAGAGGCTCAGAATAAATACACGATTTATGTCTAAGTACTTTTATTCCAACAAGTATGAATATAACCAGATAATGCACATTTACACATACTCAACTGAACAATTCACAGGTCTTAAGTTTAATTCCAAACTGTATCATGTTGTAAATACAATGTTACATATTTTCAGATATCAAAATATTATAGAAAATAAAGAAACCAATGCTAATATGATTTTGAAGAAGCGAGAGGCTTGGGATACAATATGCCAGCAGTATAATGCTATCGCTGTGAGCAGCATCAGGACGTGGCAACAACTCCGTCACCTCTATGAAAACCTCAAACAGAGGTCTAAAAAGAACATAGCCAAAGCAAATGTAGACTTGTTTTTTTTAGTATCTATTTTATCATAACATTTATTTATTTTCTAATTTTCTTAAATATTTTTAAGCGTCTACAGTTTTACGAGACCACTAGAGAGGTACAAAAGAAGGCATCAATAGATAAGGTTTGTATAAATTCAATATTTCTGGAAAAGTAGACAATATCTTGATTCTAATTTCTATTTTTACAGAAAGAAATCAATCGCACTGGTGGAGGAACCTATAAAAGCGTTCTCTCTGAACAAGATGCTCAGATTTTAGCCATGGCTGCTCCTCAAATTCAACCATTACCTAATTGTTATGATGATGCTGCAATATATTTTGGTTTGTGTAATATTAAAATGTATATCTTTATAATTTGACATAACAAAATATGTATTCTAATAATGTTTAATTTATAGGTGACACAGAACCAGAAGTCAATTTAACAAAACAAACAAATAATGCAGTTATATCTTCACCATCATCATCTCCCATAATCCAGACCATTGGTAAATTTAGTTTCATTTTTTATGATTTCCCAAATTCATTTATTGTGTAATATATGTGGATATTTCTTTAGAACACCAAGACACAACTAAGGCCTACATAGCAGACAATAGCAAACCTTGCACAGTAACATCAATAAATATAGCTGGTAATTAATCATTTTCTGTTATTGTAGAAGTTTAAATGTTAAGCTAATTTGAAATTTAGCTTTAAACCGCATTTCCTTTACTTAATAGATAACCAGCGAGCTGCAATGGTCATCAAACCCCAACAGAAAAATAAAAAACCACGATCATCCACTGCTGGTAATTATCTAATTATTGTTCTTTGTACTAATGGTATAAAATTTTAATTAATATTGTACTAATAATATTTTTCAGGACAATTGAAACCTACATTGAAACAACAATATTTTCGAACAAAACTGAGAAATGCAAAATTAGAAACCAAATACCTTATTAACAAAAACAAAATGGAAATAAATAAGTATAAAATAGAAGTGGAATATTGGAAATTGAGGCTGCAGAAATTAAAATCTAAATTGCATTGAAATAAACTATATTTATGTGGAAAAATGTGTATTTATTAAATTGGTCCTTACGATAAAGTTCTGATTAGTTTCAAGTCCTATAGGTTCTGTAGATTCCTCCTCAACATAGGGTAAAAAAATATCCTCCTCCATAAGTTCATCAGATCGTGACAGGGCAATATTATGTAGCACTGCACATGCTACAATGACCGGTGGTATGTTTTTTATATTTAGGCCCATCCCGTTTTGTAGGCAAGGAAATCTTCTTTTAAGAACACCGAAGAGCCTTTCCACAGGATTCCTGGTGCTTATTTGGGATCGATTATAAGCTTCTTCAGCAGCTGTCCTTGTATGCAATAATGGAGTTAGTAGATAAGGCCGACACGGATATCCACTATCCCCAATAATAAAACCTGTCCCGAAGTCCCCACGCTCTAATTGAGCACACAGTGGTGAATCATTGAAGATGGTACTGTCATGTACAGAACCTGGCCATCTTGCAATAACATTCCTTATGCGCAGTCTTGCATCACACACCATTTGCACATTTAAAGAAAAATAGCCTTTCCTGTTCCGATAAACTTCAGATTGGGCACCACCTGAAAATAAATTGTAGTTTTATTGTGAGGCAATAAACTTTACTAAAGTACTTAATAACATGTTTTTGAAGAAATAATTCTACAAAAAGTTATAATTGCTAATGTCACACAAGACTTCTTATTTGTTGTACTGTGTAATATTAGTGATAATCAGACATTATAAAAAAGCACATAATTGACAGTGAAGTTGGTGAGTACATACCTGGAGAATTTATTTTAATGTGAGTGCAGTCCACAGCTCCCACAACTCTTGGAAATCCTGCTATTGCAAAGAACTCATTTGCCACAGCTGGAAATTCCTCAGGTGTTGGCATATTTATGTATTCCGACTTCATACTGGCTATTTTGGCTGTTACTTTATGCACTATTCGATGCACCGTGGGTTGTTCAACCTTAAAAATATCCCCTATTACGCGTTGGTAGCTGCCTGTCGCATAGTATCGGAGAGCTATGAGGATTTGGTCCACTGGCTGTATGGCTCGGTTTCTTTTAGTTAACGGTTTAATACTGCTACCGAGTACAGAGTCCAAATACAATACAGTTTCTTTCGTTATGCGGAACCGTGAAATAAACTCCCTGTCGTTGTACTTTTCAAAAGCATTCAACTTTTCTTCATTCTTGCGCCTCGCAGTTGGCCTTTCGTGATCCGAAAGTGAAGACAAAGACGATAGAGACATTTTTATCACTATTTGTAAAGTTTCAATAGATTTAACTTGATTTGAGGGACCTCGCGACCACTCTCAGATCTAAGGGCTGCTCAAATCAGTTTGACAGTTGATTTGACAGCTAAATATCGTTGAGTAGCGTTCCAGTATACGATTTTTAAACTGAGTGGTATTTGAGCACAATTTAATTTAAGAAGCACTTAGATTTAACAGATACTCAAAAGTGACGTTTTGGGTATACGAAATTAAAGTTTAAAAGCTGCTCAAACATCTAAGCAGCCCTTAAATATTTGAGTGACGTTTCAGTATTCGGCCGTAAGCCTTATAAATAATCCGTTATGGTGATAAGAGATTCGGCGGTTTTATGAATGGTATCGGTGTGGAGAGCTGCGGCGTGCGCGGCGGGGGGCACTCCGCGGGGCGCCCGCGCCGCCTGCCCAGCTTCTTTGTACCTCGCCTAAGTGTTAAATTAATTGTTGCCCACACACCAACAACACCCTTTCAACTAACAACGGCTTTATAGGACGAAATAATCAATATTGATTCAAATTCTCTTTATAAATGGCTACTAATATCAACATGACTTGACACGCATTAGTCTAATACCTCAACACATTCGAGTTGACAGTAGAACAATGAAGACGCCGCTTCTGATTTTTTTATTCGGTAGAAGGCATTAATTAGTGGTGCATCTTCGAAAATAACCTTCTCCGTTGTCGGGACATCATATATTGACAGGGCGCGCGATGACGGCGCTGACGGGCAGCCGCGGCGCCTCTGGGCCCGTGACTTGCAGCTTGCCTTCATTACGCGCCTCCGAGCCGCCTCGAGCCGCCCCGGTACCACTCCACACACTAACAAGCCGGGCTAATGCAATGAGTTGCAAAATCTCAACCCATCATCGAGTCCAACCCAATTTTTTACTATTCAATAATCGTCTCTGCGTCACTTCTACAAAGACCAGAATGTCTCAACAAATGTAAGGGCCTGTATCCAGGAGCTGCCTGCAGCGATTTTGATGACATTAATGACTCCTAAATCGGAGCGATACTTTTAAGTCTCATGGGTTCGATGCGACTATATTAGTTTCCTTTGGCTGTTGGGAGCGGCGGAGACCACTATTAACTGAGGGCGGTAACAACAAAGAGCCACAAAAGAGAGCCCTTCGAGAGCAATCATTGAGGGTGATTGAGGCGGCGACCTGTGAGATGCAATGAATCTGAGGACCGATAGTTTGTTTAGCGATGATTGGATGACTGATTGTTTCAGGGTTATCTGATACAATATCGAAGTAGGTATACATAGAGCCTTTATGAGAGCTAAATAAACAATGCAAATACAGCGTGTAAACCGGAAAATATTCGAATAAAATTATAGAAACAATACTTGGAAAAACAAATGTGATTCACGTAGGGTATTAAGACGTTAGTATCAGATGAAGCAGCTTCGTCATTTTTATGTTATTATGACGCGTATGTAAAATCATTTCCAGGACTGTTTGTGTGATTAGTACGAGGAGCTTGCCTTTTTCTTACGTACCGCATTTTTTCATTACACATCTTTAAGTTCGTGTCTATTGCTTAATTGCATGCAATTTTTTTATAGTAGTAGTTAGTCTGAATAGTGGGATCGAGCTTTTAGTGCTGGTCATTAGGTTTGTGGCATCACCCGCATAGCCTAGCACGTCGAATGTTATCGTTCACAGCTTGTATAGCGGTTATGTTTGCTCATGCGCAGCCATTCGTCTTCTTAACGACTTCTCACATTTAGCCTGCCAGCTCGTTATGTTGAAAACAAATAAGTACTTCATAATGATGCCATCCTTCTAGGACTCGTTTTTAGGTCTAAACAAATGTTAGTCGTGTTTTCTGCTTAGCTCACAGATATAGGACAGCAAATAAGTTAGCGCATTTAAATTTTATAAAAATCTTTGTTTTTTAATGTTCAAGAACTAATGTTAATTGCTTCATAGCACAATGTTAACTAATTGTATATACCTATATGGAGGTGCATATAATTATATCCTTCGGGCGATTCTTACTACGACCGGTAAAAATGTCAAGTAGCTGACATTTCCTCGTTTATGTTTTACATCCAAATAAGCGTGAAAGTTGCAAGTCAAAAGTGAATAAGTATGCATAATTTTATTTATTTAAAAAAATAATATGCACATAAAATATACTTTTTACTGCTCAACTACACATTTGATCACTTAGTATGCATTTTTCAATATGTGTAACAAGACACAATATGTAAATAAAATAATAAAATATTATTAAAAACATTTCTACCAGGGAAACAACACCATAAGTAGGATGTTATGAACCATAAAAAATGCATATTTTTTCCCTTGAACACGGTTCAATACAAACTTCCAATAAATAAATATGTGATGTACTAACAACCGTTTACAGCAGTTTGACATTTCTGTCGACATGTTACTGGCTGTCATTTGGTGATGTCACTGGCCGAAATTACCTCGGAAAACATTAAAATTTCAGAGCTAAAACGGGCTGAAGTCGGGTACTGAAATGTCAAATTTGTCAGCTCTGAATTGTACCTGTGTTTTGGCTGAATAAATTTGATTTTCATATGAACTTTTAACTTTGCATTGGATACAAAAGTATGGTAACCACATTTTTTTTTTAAACACAAGACTGATTCTTTTTTACGCCACCCTATCTACATGTACCTGAATGGATCTTCACATAAACAGTCCATAAATAGTCTCACCAAGAATACATCTGCCACACAAAAGGAAATAAGATCAAATACTTTTAAAAGAACGTGATATCGAGAAAGCCGTAAGTGATACTTAAACGCATCAATTATCCGGTAACGGTACAAAATTAACGTCGAACTAGTATTAAAAGGTCCTGCGGTTGCGGCAGGAAACTGCAGTTGCGTTGCGTTGCGGTTGCGCCGTTTTTGTCCAGTGTGGGCTGGTACGTAGAACTAATAAGCCTTACTACGCTCAAACTGAATAATTGACGGTTGATCTAGTTGTCCTGCGGTGTTTTTACGGTTTAAATGTGACTTGTAACGCTTTTGCTTAATTGCGGGGAGTGGCGGACTGAAAAATGGTGCGTTTTAAGTTCTGTTTAGTTTTCCTTTTTTGCCACTAGGTGTAGTACCTAATTTGTTATGGGTCTCGGATGAAAGACTGTTTGTGTATTTTTATTATATAAGTGCTTGAATTTGTAAGAGTTATTTTTATTCTAATTTTAAGTGTCGCATGAGGGATTATAACACAATGTGTTTCTAATATATCCTAATTACGCATCTTAATCACAATTTTAATTAACATCAAACGGCACCGATCCCACAGATCACGTGACAACCGAACCAAAAACTCAACAAGGCACAAAATGCGCGACAAAACAATTAGACGTGCGACTATAAATCGTTAAAACACGCGCACTGACAGATTTGCACTTCATTAGTGATTTTTTTTAACCCTGTCGCTGCAGACGCTCGACTAACATTGTTAAATTTGTCACCGGCTTCACGTCGCGTTGACGGATAGCAACGTAAATAACTTAACGAGAAAGCTTACAGACGTTTATAAGATACTTCAGATACGATTAGTAGAATGTGGGTGTCGGCTGTGTCGAGTGCTGTCATGTCAAGGTTTTGATAAGTTTAGGATCTACGTTTAATAGGAAGATAAACAACAACGTTTCTGTAAATACGACCTTGTTTTATGGTCTTTGGAGAAGATTTTAAAACAAGTTCTTCTGAACTGAAGTTCGGAAGGTCTACGGTTAAGCTATGCTTGCTCCGGTTGATCCGTGGATGGGTGATCATCTTAACAGACCAAGATCCCTCTGTGCCTCGCAAAACACGCCAAGCCATTTGCCATATGCGGATCTGTGACACGGTGGTATTTGAAAGGGTATCATATTATCCAGTGAACTGGGCTGTGCAGGTTAGATAGGCAGTCGTTCCATGTAAAATACTGAAACTCTTTTGCATCCCGTAAGACTAGAAGCCGACCCCTACGTAATTGGGAAAAGGTTTAGCAGATTGATTGAACGTCAGGTTTAAATACCTAGAAGGCAAGATAGAGAAAAGATGACATTATAACTGTCAGAAATAAAATAAAGCATTCTCTTATGTTATAGAGAAACAAACGTTTCCACAACAGAAACATCAACAGTAGGTATCCCAAACAACATAAATATCAATTGTACAGATCAGAAAGATAAGCCAGTCTCCCAAGCCACAGAGTATCAATCTAAAACCGTCACATCCACGTGACGACTGTTTAATGCTCGGTCGGAATGTCCCCGACTTGTGTGCGCACTAAATATTGTTTCCCCGACAGCTTCATTTAAATACCTTTTGTCAATGAACGGGTTAACACGACGAGTTGGTGCTATAAAAAAGAATTATGGTGGGCCCCGTCGCTACCGATACGGTTTATTTTTTAAAATAATTGGTTCATGCGACAAGTATTTTAATTAGAATTACGTACTTTGGGATGCATGTGTTGTTCTATCATTAGGCTTATTATATGGTAGTATTTTTGGATGACAGATGTTAATATAGGTAAAAGTAAGTTGACTCATATTTAGTTCTGTCATAGAATTTTTTTCCTTTTTTAACATCACCTAGTTTATTTATACTGACATGAACATGAAATGTATTTTGTCCAGCTACAAACACAAATGTTAGCAAAAAAATACAAATGCCACTCAAGAAAAACTGCATCTTACTAAACATTTTAACTGTAAGTGGCCTTATCCCAAAGTTAAAGTGTTTAATCCTAAGCAAACCGTAACACAAAGCACCGTTGCTATCAAAAGTGACGGATCTCAAAACGCATTGTAGTACCCGGTATTATGGTATCGCCATTTTTGTTTTTCAGCGATACTCAACAATGTTACTTCTGCGACAAAGTATTGGATTTGCGACTTTGGTGAGTCTCATGGTAGATGACAAAACGGAGTACCTTAATCCCCATAACAGCCATTTAGGAGCATTACAAATAAAAGTTTGTCGGCCGTCGATTCGGTTGAATGCCACAATGGCCATTGAAGGGGCTTCACGCTGCGCGCCGTGAATGGGCCAGCGCCAAAAAAATGTATTAGACACGCATAATGGTCCCGATGTATGGGATTGAAGTGCGGATGAGATGAAAGTTCTTGATTTTGTTGTGTGAAGTGGGTGACTGAGCTAGTTAAGTTTCACGGCTGGTAGTGCATGAAGTACCTATTAGAGATTTAGGCAGTTCGTGCTGGTTGCGGATTTGCAAGGACTCACGATTTTTTTTTTTTTAAGTGTTACCGTAGCGTACAGTCCTGTAATAATGAAAGTGTATTTACACCAATAGGATAAGTTGCTGTGGTTTTGATAAGTGACGTTTTAGGTTTCCAGTAAAATTATCTAAGTAGGTAGGTACCTACCGATTCTGCAACACTAAAAATGCTCAAGTAAAAAATTTAGGCATACCTATTGCAAAATGATCAAAAGTGTTACCAGACAGGAATAGTCGGAATTAAAGTCACCGCGAATGTAGATAGACTTCGCAGAAATTATCAGTGAATCATATTTCTAACGGCAATAAAAACTTCCACAGTGCTCGGCCCACGTACTTATTGAATAACAGATCCATATCGTGATTACCAATAATAAGACATACCTATTGTTCAATATTAAAATTACTAAATAATTTTGTAGAAGAATGTCCGATCTTCACTAGGAACAATACACATTGTTCTCTGTTACAAAAGCGCAATAAAATTGAACGGTTTAATTGAATTTGTTTGTACGTTTGGGGAGTGTGTTCTCGTTGACAAATATTTAGCTGGAAGATGGATGGCAGAGGAAACAATCGAATTCTATTCGGAAGCTATTGTTTGATTCGATTGGTTTGATTGAGCACCCTTTGGCAATCGATAGAGGTAATCGGGAAGTGGAATCGACTAAAGAAAATTTGTTATATTTTTTACGAATGATGGATATTCTGCGAAAGATAGCGGTATGAATAACACGTGGTTAAAATGATGCATTGATAATATGTACATACAATAAGATAAATAAATGTATATGAAACTGATACATGTCACGGAAACATAAAGATAAACCAAACTACAAAGTGAGAATCCATTTTATTTGAAATAAAATAAAATGAATTCAAGAACAGAGCCCAATTTACACGAAGCAATTTTTTGTAAAATTGAAGCAAGAATTGATTTGCATCACACAAACACTATTAAGACGGGGCGAGTTTTATTGTTGCTTCAACTTAAGGTATGTCACAGGGTTATTACATGACACCGTGTAAATTAGGCTTAAGACTGGCCTAACTTCATTTTAGTACATAAGTAAAATATTGTTGATCCTTTACTGAAGAACAGTAAGTAGTTACTATTACTGAAGATGTTCAAACTCAAGATTTGCCAACGAGCAATGGAGCGCAGCATAATAGGTGTCAAGCGTACGGACCGAGTTAGAAATACCACCCTGCACTCCATAGTTGCGGACGTTGGAGAAAAACAGCCAGGCTGAAGTGGGAGTGGGTTTAAGACATCGCGCATATGCACTCGGAGGGATGGACAAAGATCGCCACTATAGACGCTTGAGGAAGGACATCACCCTTGAGGTAGACCACGTCAAAGATGTTGTGACGATCTTATAACTTTCGAAGAGATCGCAAAGACAGGTTGGAATGAAAAACTGGAGGCCTTTGCCCAGTATTAGGACACAATATAGGCTGTCAAAAATCTTTTCATCCCCCCATCTCGGAAAGAGTATTTTTGCCCTTCGATATCTGAGTGCAAAAGCCGTTTTTATCCGCTAGGGGATAAAGTAAATTGAATTTAGAACATCGTGTGCACTAAGTTTGTAAATTCAAAACATCATTAAACCTATTTACTTCTACCTCCATGGTGCCGAATTTATCATACAACCTTTTTGTAATTTGTTAAAAACTCAGACTCGGAACCTTATTGGTGTACTTTTTTAAATTTATTTTGCGCGCCCCATTTTCTTTTCACGTCACTAACAAAAATATTACACTCTACTTAGGCAGCTGTAGCAACTTTACTTTCAATTTTTCTTAATTATACCTAAGTATTATTTGAAATAATTTAAAGATAATTCTGTAATACTTACCTATCATAATGTAGTACCTAATAAATATTAATACCTAAACTGAAATAAAAGTATCTTGTGATTGTAAATGCTTTTTTTGCATTTAGTCATTTCCTCGCTGAGGTGGGATGAAAAGTTACGTGTTGCACTCGAGTGCAAAGATTTTTCACCTCGTGCTCTTTTGATACCCTCGCTAATGCTCAGGATTCTAATTTTTGAATCACTCGCTGCGCTCGTGATTCAATTTTAGAATCCTTCGCTTGCTCGGTCATCAAAATTGAGCACGCGGTTAAAAAGCAACTTTGCACTCTTGTATAACAAATAACTATTTTAGCTCTTAACTGACATTCGATTATTCTACCATTTTTTGGATGAAATTACCCAAACGACGGAAATATACTTACACCTACACCTTACAAATGAAAAATTATACACTGTGGCATGTTGCATATTTTTTGTATGTAATATATAATAATCTTATCTATCTTTACTAATCTTATAGTTCACATGCTACAAAACGCTGGAACGTCTAATGATACCTAATGAACTATAATAGACACCTATCTAATTAATCAGGTGCCGCTGGGAGGAGTTTTACTCTAGGTCTATTGTTTGTCGATGGGAAGATTCTTCAGATGTGATGTCAGGACAATTAGAAGAGCACTGCTGTAAAACAGTGAGTTTTCAGTCACCTAGTGTGAAATTGCTAACGATTTTTTTTTGCCTTATTAAGTATATTGCGCTGTGGTCTAAGTAGGTAGGCTAACATAACACTTTTAGGTAGATATAAGTGTTACAATATTTACAAGGAATCTTTCAGGTATGAATATGGAATAATTAAGAACTAAAACTATGATTTGTAAGTTCTGGTGTGACCGGAATCAGAAAGATTAAGGATTTTCTTAGGAAAACTCTTATAAAGATGTTGTATCGATTTATCTATACTAATATTATAAGTTTTTGTTTGAAAGTTTGTATGTAAGGGGTAATCTGAAAGCACTACTATCTGTAACGAGTAATTTCAGGTGGGCGATGCGATGCTTTAGGATTTATATAATGTGAACAAGTAATTTCACGTGGACGAAGGAATCTAGTACATAAAATTGTAAAGAATATCCCTCAAACAAAAATTTGGCACAGAAAAATGTGTGTAGAGATATTTACTTTTAAGCCTATTTAAAGGCCTTGGGGATTGTGGTCTGTCAAAAAAGACTCTACATACATAGCTACTATTTTCATAATTGATTCAATGTATGTTTTTAAATTTTAAACATTGTGTTCATTTTGTTTAATACAATTGAATAATTTAATATCAAAGGAAATCTCCCGACGGCCGATGATAACATGGTGACTCTATATATTTGTATGGTATAAATTATACTCAGTTTTTAACTTAGTCACTTAGTTTATCGGGAATTTCTTTATGTGAGTATTAAGGTTTCTATGTTATTTGTGCAATTATTTCCCTTGCTTAAGCTTAACTATGTTATTTTATTTTGATTACTTAGTTAAGTAAGCCCGGTAAGTTACATTGCGTCATCTTCTTCGTTACAGCTTATTATAAAGACAGGGGCAATTGTTCAAAATCTTAAGCAACTTATTTGAAGCGCAGTTGGTGGGTATCTTATCGATTATCCTTAATCCTCATTATTTTGCAAACGAAAAGATAAATGTGGTGAAAAAGAACCAGAAAGTTTCTTCAATACCTACCTACCATTAAGTTAGCATAGGCTTAAGATAACCGCTCTCAAGTAGGAATATTGTAAGCAGAATCTCCTTCCCCCATTTGTAAATACACCATTGTATACAACAGCTGTTTTGGAGCTGTCAAAGTTGACGTTAAAGTAAAAGTTCACAACAAACTTACGATGGTCTTGTTGTTGGGCGGCGCCGGCAGCGGCGCGTACATATCAGTGATCATCGCCGAGAACAACACTAAATGTGACACATAGCGAACTCGGAACTGTTACAAAGTGTCACTTGTTAAACTGCGCGATGCGGTGTCCGCATACTGACGTGAGCGGTGCGAGCGCGCGAGCGACGTGTGGCGCGCGCTGTGGGTCGCGCGAGCGGACCGCACGCGGGGGAGTGGGAGGTCTAGGGGGGGAGGGGGAGGCTGTGGGCGGGGCCAGCCAATCCCAGCCTCTTACTGCGCCCCGCCCACGCCGCCGTGCCCCGCCCGCAAGGTCGCAGCGGGCGTATCGATCGCACGCGCTCGCACGACCTGACTCCATTTTATTTCGGCGTCCCTCGATTTGCATAAACTTTTTTGTTTCAAATTATTGCTTAGTTGGTACTTCGGCGTAATGTTGGCTACAGTTGAGCTTTGAGTCGTTTAAGTTATAGATGTAGAGGTGTTTGAAAATTGTCAATGCCGACGCGATAAACACAGTTGTAAAGTTATTTGGCTGAGCCTGACTTGCCTCTAAATGTTTGACACGCTTACCGTTAATGACTTGTATAGTTTCGTATTGAAGGTACGTAGGTAGGTACCTAATAAGTTAATAAGACTTATAAGTAAAATATGTAACTATTTCCTTAGAAATAATAATTAGAGAGAAAAAGGTTAAGAAGCCGTTACAATGTAAACCAGAAAATGTAGAGCCATGTTATCGACATTTTGCTGTGTATAGTGACCGTTCATTATATGATGACTTGATGAGTGAATAAATAACACTAAGAAGCAAGATCATAAGAGACGTACCTATTCTTGAGTGGAGACCGCAAATCGACAAACGTAAGGTAGGACGCTATCAGGCTTTTAGGTGAAGCAACGATCTTCACAGGGTGGCTGTTAGCAGCTGGATGAAACTAATCTCTCAGCTAGCTGAGAACCATGACGTGCAATTGAAAAGGCCAGCAGTGGACTGCTGGAGAATGATGATGATGATGAAGCAAGCTCTAGATGGAGATGGTAAGAAAATCATAAACTCCTATTTAAAATATTGCTCCTAAGTACTAAGCTAGCTTTAAACGAGAGATATGAGAGGAGAGCATGGAGGTCTTGGCCCTACAGTGGGACAGTCTAGCTTAATAAGCATAATATTATAATAAGTACCTATGTGATGGTTCCCATATTCTGTTAACTCACAAATGTTGAGGAGAGACTGAGATCTACAACTATTCTTAAATTCTTAATTCTCCTGATTCTGTCAGTGTTTTCATCTGATTTCTAAGCAAATAAAAAGTTACTTATTACGGACTTAGCCGTCGGATATCACTGTCACACAATTCTTCAGGGCTATGCCAGTCAAAAGAATGAGTCCATTATAACTTTGTACTAATAAGAGTTAGATGCATTTTTTTTTTTTTTTTTTTTCAGGTTGGGAAATCATCAAATGACTTCTCCCGCTCTGGGCGGAGCGGGAGGGCGTGTCAGACTTTTACTGACTAAAACCCACCCGTGTTCCATCAGTTGCCCATGTGCCAGGGTCACGGTATCTCTTTCGAACAATCACGCAACCCTGGCAGGCATCGGTCCTAGTAGACCCCTACACTGCTGCTGACATCTCTTTGAGGCGCGCGTGGAACACTGCACGCCGTCGACCCGAGCTTGGTCCTTACCGGGCGGCGAGCTACCCATTGCTCGCCACCCGCAAGCTCGCGCCTACGGTGGCCGGGAGTCCGCAATCGACTCCCGACGCCCGGGGGAGTTAGATGCATTGGACTGAAATAATTAAGAATGGTTGTGTTACAATTTTACCCAACTACGGCGAAGCAATACGATTTTGGCCGGTATGTAGGTATGTGGATATGTATATATGTATGCATTTTCATCTGCTCCCCATTACCTATATCTAATAAAGAAAAATACCACCCCATAACAAGAGCAAATGTGTAGCATATCTACAAAATCGCTAAATGTTATATTTACTTTTTATAGGCAATAACTAGACATTAGCAAGATTCTATAAGAAAGAAAAAGATATGGAAGTCCCTAATAGAACTGGAAAAGTCGTCATTACTGTTGTTATAAATTAAGCCTAGATTGCAATAGAAGAAGAAAAAGATAGAAAAAGGTACCCGTTTTATCTATTTTTATTAATTACCTGTGTATTAAAAAAATTATGTGTGTCGTTGTCTGTATTTCCGAATAAAATAAATAAGTATCTCAGCAACGGAGTGGTGTAGAAATCTTAATACCTGATGTCGTGGTGTAATTTCATGTAAGTACATTGTGATAAGCTGGGTTTGTTTATTAATTGAACTGAACTGAAGCAACATCAAGGCTTTACAGAAATCTATTCTAGTGACTAGGATAAACATGATTTCACTTTTGTTCAAACAACGTGAAAATAATAAGCAGTTATTTAAGTACACATTGTTCACTCACCACTTCACCAGTAGCCAAAAACCAGGATCTAAATAACCGGGGTCATAAAATTATAGTTGAAATTTAGTAAGACTCCGATGGATGTTTTCGAATGAATACATGTTTTAAACAAATAATTAAATAGAAAACAAACAGTTCATTTATCAAATCAAATCTCCTTCGAATACATTCATGGGTTACTTACTAAGCGTCACCCAAAATTTGATGACCCTCATTACTTCTATCTATTTTGGTGACCGTACATAAAAGAAAACACAGAGCATCTAGCAACTTCATAAGTCTCGGTTATCTTTAGATTTAGTTCAGTAGAAATATTTTTACCACATATTTATCAAGAACCCGTAGAATTAATTTAATTCCAAAAGAAATTTTTGTGGAACACAAATCTGCCTGTTTAGAAGTCCCCTAACACACATTTCCCCTTCACCATAACATCTGACAGAACGTTATTACCAGCTAATAGCGCCGGTGAACGACCAACAAGGTGCTAAAGATAATGAAATATAATGCTCACCACAAAAAAAAACATAAACACGACCAAATAATTCGTAATGGCACGAAAAAACGGAGCCACGAAAGTTTGCGTGAAAAAAAATGATAGCGCCCTTCCGCACCCGAGTTCCTTCAGACGATAAACCTTCTTAGAGGGACGTCGTCGCTTCGAGAATAGCTTAAACGGCTAATAGTTTTATGACACGCATAACACCAGTAAAATGCTCCGACATACAACAAACTATATTGAACTTTACGTTACAGCTCTCAAGGTGCAACATCCCATTTGGAGAAGACCGGAAATGACAGTCGCGAGGCATTATAGCGACATTAGACAGGGGTGCCATCGGGTTCATAAAATAGTGAAATCGTGGCGAGGTGAGGGGTGTACGGCGAAGAGGGGTGAATGGGCGTGTCCGGGATAACGAAATAAAAATGCTCAGCCCGCTCATGGGCGACCGTGCGAACTCCGCTTAACGCAATAAACATTTTAATTTGAACGCGAAACTCACGCTGAGATGTGAAATTACGACGAAAGGGCGGCGTGTGCGGAAGAAATCAAATTACATGGAAATTTCATGAGAGGCGTTCCTGCGAGCCCATCGGAGATAACAAACCAAATGTGAAAAATTAGAAAGAGAGTTAAAAAAATCATTGGTTTCGAATTTTTCAATTATTAGGGGGGACTCCCTATTTCTATGTGATCGTTAGGAAGGCACTGTGTAGGCAAAAGGTACCAATGCATGATCGTACCTACCTAAATATATCTTGGGAGGTATTAGTAGTAGGTACCTTTTTCGGCCTACTGATTATTTCCGCTTGTGGCTAAGTAATATAATAACCCGTAGGTTAATCGACCAGGTTAAGGGGCGTTTGCCATAGATGCTCCGAGGATGAGTGATCATCGTTACATACCAAAACCGCTCTGTGCCACAGAAATGGTCCCGGCAGTCTTTCGTAGATATTTGACAGTTGTTACGGGTTGTCAGAAGTCCGAAAGTCTGTCGACCAGTCTTACCAAGGGGTGTCGTACTACCCAGTAACTGGGCTGTAGATCAGATAGGTAGTCCCTCCATGTAAAAAAACGACGGGTTGCACTCCGGGAGTGCCGGCAGAAGTGAAAACTTGAATATTAACGTTGTGCATTTTGGATATTTTGGAATGGTTAGGGAATAATTTTGCACGAATTGCTTTAATTATCAGTATAAAAGTACTATCATTTATGTGGTAGAATACAATATTTAGATATTTATTGCGCTATCGTACACAAACATGACAATTTATATTACATTAAAAAGTTTATGTCTCAGAAAAATCACTCTCCGTCCGTCTTACGAATTTTCGATCAGGTCACGTGTCCTGACGCGAGTTTAACATTTTTTACCCATTACAAAAAAAGTGCACAACGCCGGTAAAAAAGTTTTCACTTCAAAAACTGGTTTTCAGCTACATCCAGTACGACTGGAAGACAAACCCAACATAGTTGGGAAAAGGCTAGGCAGGTGATAACCTTTTTCCGCCTAACTAAAGACACTAATTTCATGGGAAATTTAGAATAGTTAGTGTCTCAAACTTGTCTTAAGTAAACGCTGATCACAGTCCTATAAGATAGCTAAACTGACATCACTTCACAGGAATCACTACATAGTATAAAACAAAATCGCTTCCCTCTTTCTGTTCCTATGTATATATGCTTAGATTTTCTAAACTACGCCACGGGTTTTGATGCGTTTTTTTTTAGTAGATAGCGTGATTCAAGACGAAGTTTTATACGTATAATATGCGGGCGAAGCCGCTGGCAAAAGCTAGTAGGTAATAAAGTGCAAAATAATATTTCTTCAGAGAAGATCTTGTTTCTATGTTTCTACATAAACACACCTTACCATGTCTACCTCCAATCGTATCTCTAACCACTTCCATTACCAGATAAAAGACTCTAATCTCCAGTATATACAGAACAGGTCTACGTACAAGGTCCACAGTACATAATATCCTGTATTCAGTTATGACAGTTGATACAGCTCAGTTTGGCCGGCGTCGGGCGCTCGTGGCGGAAATAGGCGGAAGTGACCGACGCCGGACCGACTCTCGGATCACTCGATTACTACCATTTAACTTGGTGTCAGTTTGTGCATCATATACAGATGTACCAATAGATATTTGATGCCTAGATGCACAGATTTCCTTCTAATAGACAGAAGATTGAAGGTAGGTTTCCTACTTGTGAATATGGTGGCTAAGTATGCTACTGTATCTATACTATTATATGATAAAGCTAAAGATTTTGTTTGATTGAACGCAATAATTTCAGAAAATACTGGTTCAAATTTAAAAAAAAAGTTTTTTTTTTCTTAAGAGGCGAAAAAGAAGAAAATATTACGAATGTGAAGGGCAGGCGATGCGATGTGACGGGGTGGGTTGGGTGTGCAAGAAATTTAACGCGGACGAAGTCGCGGGCATAAGCTAGTAAACATATACAAGATATATGTTATAATATTAAACACTGTGTCTTAACATAGTTATAAAAGCAGAACTTGTATTAACTGTTATTTTATTCTACTCCGGAGGTGCTAGTTTAACTATTGTAACTTCAACTTAGCTATATGCATCAACATATGGATCATTTTGCATCGTTGAACATGTAAGCGGGCACGCCTTTTATGCCTGGAGGCTTTATTTAGTTTTTAAGTTTTGTTTACGTTTTTGTTTCATTATTTCAGCTTGACTTTAGTATTCAATTTTTTTTTTGTTGGTATATTGGCGTGTGCTCGCTGACATATGGCGAATAATGTATGTTTTGTTTTATAATATTAATTACTTACACAATATTGTATAGAATCAAGTTCTTCTAACTTAACAGACAGCTGTGCTGCTGGGGAGTTTGTTCCGCCACTTCTTCTTCCCAGCTACAGCACTAGGAAGTGTCGAAGGGTGGGCGTTTTGGGGGGACTGTCTTTTGTAACTTTGACGTTCAAAAAGTGCTGACTCTCAGCCTAGTTTGAATAAATGACTTTTGATTTTGACTTGAAGATACGTTATAAAAAGGTGTAAATAAATTCCTAATCAACAGATCAATAAAAAGATATGGACATACCTACAATAGCAACACAACTTTTCAAAGACGTTTAACGTGCCCACTACAACACTGGGTCTGTACTACAATCAGTAATATCAAAAGGGCTAACTCCAATAATGGCCACACTTGGTAATTGTCCCAAGTTGCGAGCCAGTGCCACGATATCCCTATAATTGTCCTATTCAACTGTTACAAACTTAGTTCTTGTCTTGTAAACAATAGTTACTGTCAAATGTGAAACCCAAATTACTATTTGACGATGGAAATTTTCGACTGAAAATGTACCAAGTCCTTTTGGAACCACTTTGGTACCTATTTGAAAACACTGATTTGTTGACATGGATTATTACTAAAGAACGAGGCTTAGAAGAAACCGAGAGGAGGAAATTGCTTAACTAACTAACTTAACTAAAATTATTATTCACTGATTTAAGACTGCTATAGTTATGCTTAAGAGAAGGACTTTGGCTAGATTTAAGAAGATGGAGCACTGTCACTATCATAATTACTATTCCAGTCGAAACATCTCCACTGCTTGACACAAGCCTCCCCCATTTTGGGGACTTTGCCATAATCGCCACGTTTGGCAGGCAGGTTGGCGATCGCAGTATGTTGGTAAAATGCATACTGAACGCTGCTGCCTATTCTCCAGTAAGTCCTTAAGTCGCCTTCTACGACACCCACGGGGAGAAATGAGATGGTGCTATTTTTTACGTCCGGCACCACACGGACAAGAATTAGTTCCTACATAATAAGCCGAAATAAGTATATGCAAGCAACAATGCTGTCGAATTACAAGAAACTATGTATCTATTACTACCAAAAGCTTCAACTCAGAAAATCTAATCCCTTAACTCTAAGCAAGGAAGATTCAAACAAATCGATCCAAAGAGGAAAACACTCGAATGAGCTCCTTGTTTCCACGTGCCAACGACCCTCTACCTACTACCTCTATCTATATAGAGGGTACGAATATATAGGTACATCTTACAGCGGTCTACCTATCTACTTGCCTTAAAAGCTTCAACATTTCCGGATATCTGTCTAGTGTGGTACGGGTATACGTAAGTGTAGCTATATGTACTACCTTTCGAGACGATGATTTCCTATTGGTTGGATTTCGGGTTGGTTTTTGATATTCATGGAAGTAGTTCAATGTTGAATTATGCAAGTGTTCGCATGGAATCAGTTTTTCTGACTACTTATGAATACCAGACTGAGTTCTGTGAGCGAGTTTTGTCGGATAGTACTTAAAAACTGCGCTCTAGAGCGGGTGTGCTTTGCTTTGCTTGGAGTTTCTTTTAAGGATAAAATCATGAAAATGAATAAAATAATGAACCGGTTTTACCGACATAGTTTGCAAAGTAAGCAAGCTGAAGTGGCAGTGGGCTGTCAATGTCTGTCGAAGGACTGATGGCTGGTGGAGCAGACGCGTCCTAGAGTGGAGACTGCTAATCGGCAAGCAAAGTGTGACAGCCCCCCAGCTAAATGGACCGACGACCTAAAAATGGTGACTGTGACAGACTGGATGCGGAAGCCGGAGGATAGAATATTGTGGCGCAGCCTGGAAGAGTCCTATGTCCAGCAGTGGACTGCGATAGGCTGAGTTGATTGATTGACATAAGAACTCAAAACGACTGTGCTTTGAGAATTCAGAAACGACACTTGTAACCAGAAATATTCTGTTTTTGCAAACTTATTTTAACTAAAGGGATCAACCAAAATGGGGTCTTAGGTCCTCCTACTTAGTGATAGGGTAACCTTAAGCAAAGGATGTGACTAGTTAGCAATAGATAGCCAACTAGAGGTAATTTAAGTAACGGTGAAAATCAACCGATAGCAACCAAAGACAAAAACTGTACTCTACAGTTACTTTATTAAGTAAAGTGAAATCTCAAGCTCGCTAATGAGAAAACACTTCTTGAAATAAAACTGACCAAAGTTTCAAGAAAAATCCTGATGATTTAATTCAACTTTGATTCTGAAAACATTTGGCCAGAAGGTGGGTGCAGTTAGCCTTACGGTGGCAAAAATGGTGAGCCATACATTTTGACCGAGTAGTTATTGGAGTTTTCTATGAAACCGCAGATTTCGTCGATAAACGAACGACGAAGAATTTCAACTTTGTGGGTTCTTCTAGAATCATTGCGCAGAATTCATGGTTACAGTTTGCGCGTCTATGTAGCCACCCTATATACCTACCTAGAATAGATAGAAATCAAAGTATCTAAATAATTTTCGAAAAAGTCTTCACACTGATACATAGTTCCTGCAAATCCCTAAAATATTATTCCCAACCTTATATTGTCCTCTTATATGTAAGTGAACTGTATCCCTGATATAAGTGCCTACCAAAAATCTCTATTTTAGATACATAACTATTTAGACAATTTTCAAATAGAAGCACACAAACCCATAATGTTTGTTACTCTGTCGCTATAGCAATACAATTGGTGAATGCAAGCACAGAGGGCCACACGCTAGGCGCTGCCCGCGGCGTCGCCTGCAATTGACTTCAATGCTCATTGTGCGGCGTTGTTCAACGATAGCCTTTTCAATTGAGCATTCTTATGAGCGATTGTATTAAAACAAATAGGTATTCGTTATTACTATCGTGGTTACATGCTAAAATGAACGTAGATCACCGATGACTTCGAACTTAGAAGTTATTGTTGCATTGTTTATAATTATCGCATTATATGTAAACTAGCTTTTGCAAACGGCTTTTCCTGCGCATATACACCTTTCTCTTGAATAACTCTGTCTATTGATGAAAACGGCATTAAATTCCAAAGAGTACCTAGTTTAAAAAATATAAGCGTACAGAAACGTGAAGTGGCTTTGTTTTATAATAAATAGATATGTAGAGACGATATAGATGTGCCTATGTCTGTCTCGTCGCTCTAGTGGTCGTAAGAGCTATTGCTGTGCATGAGGTCCGGGTGTCGATTCCTTTATCTGGAATTTCACAGTAGCAGCCCGGAGTCTAGATTTGTGCCTGGTTGATGGCAATAAGCTTGCCCTATGGGACATGGGACTGACATAACTGGTGAAATGTGAGTGTTTCTATAGGTACACCTCTGCCCAACCCTGATTATATAGATGTGAATACATTTATGCTCTTTTATTATTGATAGACTTGCGTTTGACTACTTTATCATCGGTGGTAAGCGAGGATGAGGTTGGCTGTGCTTAAAAACAAAATGCAATCATTCGTCTTTTTACTAATTACTAGTGGTCGCCCAGTGGTTGACATTCGACCGTAACAATAAATCTATATGCATATCCATTAAAACTAAATAAAAAAATAATGTGGTTATATTTGACATTCAGTACTAATATAGACAAATAATATTAAAGACAAATATTCTCGATATCATCATAGTTTTTAAAAATGAAATAGGTACATATCTGGTAGGTGTGTCTGGTAGGTAGGTGTAATTTATCTATAATATGTATGTATTTAGAAATAAATAAGTATGTTTATCAGTTGTCCGGTTACCATAGTACAGGGTCTGCCTAGTTTGGAATCAGATAACGGTGTGTTGATTGTCCTAAGATATTTATTTTATTTTTATTTATAAAATTAATTTATTACATATGGCATGACATTCAGTAAGACTATAGACACAAAATACTAAAGACAGATATTCTCGATTGGACCACAGATTTCAACAATAAACTTATAATTATATTTGACATTCAGTAAGGCTATAGACAAATAATATCAAAAACAAATACAGACTCAATTTGACCATAGAATTCCAAATAAACAAAAGAATATGTATTAAATACACGATAATGAATATTAGCATTCGTCACTTCTTCTCTGTATAAACTAAAAGTGTGCGAAATTCCATACTCCTCCGTTCGCCCAATTTTCGTAAAAAGGGATCCAAAGTTTTCGCTTCACTTATAAATATATAGATATCGACCTCGGTCCTAGAATTTCTGACGTGTTTTGTTTTGGACTGACTGATACTTTCTTAACCAATCAGTCTAGCCTTTTCCCAAATATGTTGGGGTCGGTTTCCAGTCTAACCGAATGACAAAATACCATATTTAATATAAATCAATCGCCTATCTAACTCGAGATTTCCTTGTATTGAATTTCAATGATTTCAATAAAGCCTTGTTATGCTATAACGAATGAGTCTACTTAAATAATTGAGATGGTTTATGGACTAAATTAATTTATTTGTAGACTAAGAAACAAGGTCCAGTAGATAAATCTGTGCTGATCAATTAATTACAAAATTATGGGTTCTTATGTTGGAACAGCAAACAATCATCAATTAATTAATAAAACATCAGTTCCTCTGAACTACTTCAAATGCGCATGCGCAATAAGAGTACATACAAAATTGAATCAGCAAACAGCATGCTATATCTTACTGAAAGTTGATGTCTTCTTCAGAAACGTGACAGCTTGAAAGTAATAATAACAAAACCTAAGAATGAGCAGTTTTATCTTTACGAAAATATTATAGAAAACGCTCTTAGTCGTAAACTATGAGACAAACAACACAAAGTTGTTTTGTAAAGATCTAACAGGAAAAGCTAGTGAAATTTCTATAACAGAACCTCACTAAGCCTGTTTGAGCATATAATTTCACACTCCAAAAAAGTGCAGTTAAAAACTCCTTTCGCATAAAATACCACAAGACTTGGGCCCAACATTGTCATGGATCACGTGTCTTGCGCGCGCATCCACCGCCCGTGTCGAATGCATTACTCTCGGCTCTCATCGCTCACAATACCCATTTCACAGTGTCCATCGAATCGATGACGACAAATCGAAATTACCGATTTCGTCATTCGATATTCGTTCCGATATAATTCCACTAGTCGATAGCGGAAAATCGTAATAGAGGCGTCGTCGGTATTACCGCTCAGAAATCATTAAGGAATTGCAAGAGGCAAATGAATTAGAATTATCCGCTATCTATGCGCAATTTATCATCCTACGTAATGTGTATAAGCGTCTGGATTTATGAGTTTATTGATATGTCTTAGAGTTGCCTTCTTTTGCTGTAGAAAGCCAAAAGACTACATAGAAAAGGTATGAGTATTAGCACTCTTGTACACTATGACCCTGCCAATGCCCAGCGCCATTATTTTAGCGTTTATTGCTTTTTACAAATACAACTTTTATCACGATTAGATCATTTTTAGTGAGAAATTTGATCATGTACCTATTTTATCTATGTACCTATTGTATAATTATCTTCTCAGCAAAGGGCATTATGTACAAAAGCTCTCAAGCAGTTACTTTGTCACATGTTTTGTTTCAACATAAGCGTAACATTAGACCAACTGGTTTCAATTGCCTTTTAAGTTAAAGATTCTACACATTCTCAGATCTGGGCTAACATTCTGTTAAAATAATTATGCTCGGCAGTTGTCAAAAAACAAATGATAGGTAGTTACTTTTCATAGGCCGAACAGTTGTGTATAGCTCTTAAAGACATAAAAGGCAATGAAACAACCCATGGGGTGTTGGTACTAAAGTCACAAATATATAAACAAACATAATAACAAATGCAGTACTTACTAATATCTTCATATCCTTGTGATCTGCGGTCACGGGGTCGATACTAACCTGGTAACAAAGAAAAGAGTGCATTAATTTTAAGATCTAATGTAATATCTACTGTTTCTAAATCTATGCATTAATATATAGTCAACGTATTTGGGTACATAGGAAAATTTCAGCTCAATTAATTTATATGTAAGTATATACTTTCTGAGTTTATTTTGGACATTACAGACATCGGTGAAGGAAAATATCGTGATGAAACCTGGACTTTAGGTTAAGTTTTATAAGGCTGAAATTGCCAACCCGTTGTGAGCAAGCGTGGTATCAAGGGTTCTTGCCTTCTCTGTGTAAGAAGAGGCTTTTTCTCTGCAGTGGGACAGTTATTATAATTCCAAGGAGCTTTCTATGAGAGATAAATGTGACAAAACGAGCCAAATAAATGAATATTGTGTCTTCTAAAGACCACCGTGAAACCTATGTAAATTGTGTTAAACAAAACATCAAATTCGCGTTTTATTAAACCGATCCGAAACTGATCGCACAAAAACCGAGCCCCTGTACAAAACATTGTTGATTTCCTATTTTTCCATCAGTCAACGTAGGAAAACAAAAAACTAATTAGAAAGTCCCTAAAAAGTTAATATCATAAGTCGGGGCCGTACACACGAGCGAATTTAATTTGGAGCTTTTTTAATTACGCCAGGAGAATGGTTCTGACCGGGCTGGTTTCGGCGCCGCGCGGCCGCCAGCCCTGTAATTATGGGGCCCGTAATTGCGGGACCCAACAGTGTGCACCCCGGCCCCTAACCCTCCCCCGCTAGCTAGCCGCAGATAGCCAAGCCAGGGAAATTAGAATACCCGGTTTTTTTTTGTCAACTTTAATGTTTTGCAAAATTGATGTTGTTGCTGTATTGTTTTTTCTCTCTACCAAGACAGTAACTCTGTAGTTCATGTTTCAGAAGACTTTTAGCGCTCAACCTTTTGTATATAAAGAATCCTGTGAAACACAGTACATTAGGAATAACAAAGGAAGTTGTTAGTACATTCCATGTTTAATCGTAGCTAATTCCGTTCGCATTTTCGTCTTCAAAGAATCGTTTTAGCGAACTTGTGTAAGAACTGAGTTTCTCATGTGCCGAGTTAGCTGAACCGCGCCATGTCAGCGTCGCCCGCTTCCCAACGATCGCTGGAGTTCGCAGAAATGCTTACATTGCGAACTCCCTAGTTTAATTACAAAGTCACTGTCCAGTCACTGACAAGTGTATTCAGAAGATTAACTTTATTTAGTGGGCGGCTTGATATTGTGTTTAATGTCGTATTGAAGTATAACTGCATAATCAGTCTACAATGGTCCCACTACTGGGACAGAGGCCTCTCCTCTGTGAAAGGGATTTGTACCTAAGTAAGAGAAAAAGGTGTGATGGGAGTTTACCGTGGTTTACCGTGAGCAAATAAGCAAGATTGTTTCCCAGAATTCTTTCTGAGGACGAAGTGGCCTATTTAAACTATATATTAGGTGTTTTTCTTTAAGATGAAAAAAAAAATGAAAAAAAGAAAAAAAAACATGAAAAAAAAATGAAATGAAAATGAAAAAAAAATGAATGAAAAATGAATGATGAATGAATGGAATGAAATGTTTCATTTAAATGTAAATTATGAAATTTAAATGTAACAAAAGCAGGTGATTGGCCTTCGCAGTGTTTGGTCACCGCTCCTAACAGTAGGTGCGAGTGAATCGTTCGCTTAATTACGATGACTGGCTTTTGTAACTCCAAAATATATTTTAACATTTTAAGTCCACATTATGATAATTATATATTCGGCCAATGACTAATGTATACCGAACTACTTACTGTTAGGAGAGGCTTTGATACAAATCTGGTATCTTTTAAGTAGCGTTTTACTTTTTTAGCGAACGATAATTAATAAAAGTAGAAGCAGGGATTAAATATTTAAAGTTTGTTTAATTGCGTTAAAATGAATTATTATATTTAGGTATCTACTTAATCACATTTTAATTTAATGTAACTATTATCTACTAATTAATCTAGACAAAAAGAAATTACTTGGTTGTTACGTTTTTAAATTTTCTCTGTACAAATAGCGGTATTTTCAGTAAACAGCTAACTTATTTCAGAACGAATTGGAAAACCAACACCATTTCCTGTCAATATTAGCACCATTCACCACTCCACCTCACAAAATTGGCTATTATTGTACCTACACATATTTGCCTAAAATCAATTGGATAACAAATAGCATTATAACTTAGAAACAACAATGAAAGAAAGGCGTCTCGCATTTCATTGTCGAGGCGACGGCAGACCCCGGGAGGTGTTTGTGCCGTAATCACAACGTAATCACACCAATTAAATATTTTTATTCCCATTCTACCTTTGTATGTACTGTGCCTTTGTCGGTATATTCGGTGAACGTCTTTTGTTTGTCGAATATTCAACCGTGAATTTTTTGCGCACTGTCGACAAAAATTGGTCGTCTCACAATCAATGAAATAGCTAATTAATATTGTATTGTGATAAATTACCTAATTGTTGTGTGTTTGCAACTTTTTTGTTAGAAAATGGCGGTAATGTAATTAGTATTGTGAAGTAAAATTAATTATAGGTATAGTTTTAGTTAGCTTTTATGAGTTTATTAAATAAGACTCATTATTTGTGCAGATATTGCTATTATTCACGTTTTAATTAGTATTAGTAATTAGATAAGGTATGGTGAATTTATTTCACAGTTAATTTAACTTCATTAATTTTATCTAGCTCATGGATCTGGTTCTCAAATAAATACTTGCAGTTCTGAATGCATTTTCAAATTGGATTTTTAAGTGAATGAATTTTTTTTTCACTTATTTCGTCAGTTTAATAATGACTGAACGTCATTTAAAAAGACAAAAAAATTTACAAATTAAAAATAAAAGATTTTCTTTAAGTTTTTCCTGATTTCAGGATTTAAGATCCTGAAATTTATACTTTAAAAAAATACAATAAAATACATATTCTTTACATACTCAACAAAAAAATCACAATTTTCACCAAATATTAAAAAATAATATTTACCTCGTTGAAGTAGTTATTATTGACATTATGGGCAGCCGGATGCGGCACCCCGTGCTGCTGATAGTACGCACAGTTCATATCGCCATCCGGTTCTAATACAACACGGGCACAAAGTCACTAGCACACGCGTGACAATTTTTCCATGTCAAAGAAAATTTCGGGGAACAATTATCTCGTAACGAATCGATGCGGCGAACGAATCTCGCCTACTAAATGTTAATTGTAGGGTTCTTGGTGCTGTGTCGGTGTTGTTCCCGTCACGCTCGCACAGTATCTGCGTCTCGCTCGGGCCGGTCTGCGCGGTTTGTTTACGGCCGGGGCGGCGACTGGCGCAGGGCGGCTCGAGGGCGGGCTTACGTCGCACACGCAAAACTAATGTACTACGCACTTTAGTGCGTTGGGAAATTAAATCTCTGATTGTTTTACTGTAGTGTAGAGACCCAACTATTCTGGTTATAAATATATTTTCACACCACAATAATTCATAGTAAAATGGACCTATTATGCTAACCGACCTTTCAGTATGGTAATAGGGAAGATTTACAATGATTATTATAAAAAAATATGAAATATTTCGTACTATAGTTTGTTGTTCGATGAACCAGTATGAAAATCGTAATAAGCTTTGATTATAAACGCATTTTTCCAGAAAACTGACATTGCCTCAGCCAAGCACTCTAAAATATCTTAATTGGATTGGAGTTTGTTTATAAATGGTTAACTATCTGGTACACGAAACCATGCCTTTGTGAGTGCTCGAATTTCTTTTATAAGGCTACCGTACACCGTCCTACATTAAAAACTGAAAAATAGCATCGTTTGAGAAAGAGAACCATAATTCAAAAAAGATTCATAGTAACTGTCAGCGACCAAAGAGTTTCCCAGAGGAAATTTACTAGAGGAAATTATTACCTTCTAAGATCCGGATTTCTATAGTAATTGTATAACGGAAGAAATTGTGAAACTTAATAAAGCGTTCGCCTTCCTTTCGGAGATTTAAAATTTAACAACTAGTGAGAAGCAAGTCTAATAAAAATTTATATCTACCTATACCTATTTAATAGTATAATTAATGTGTTTCGAATCAAAATGTATCTCAGTGCGTAAGTATCTATAATAAGATAATTTTTACACCATCCAAAAGTAATAAATGTTTCCGGTTCATAATAAAGAACATCGGGATCGTAACCCATGCGACTATTATAAAAATTGCTCCATTTTTTACTGTCCCACAGCGGCGGGGGCGGATACAGCTCCTATGACAGGATACGCTTTCCTTACAATGTTGGTATCATGCGAAATGGTCACGTGATACCGTAACAGATGTTCTACGAGATTTGATTTGATTTTATGGATAGTTATTGTGTTTAAAGGAAATGGAGTGTTTCTAAATAGCTGAGTTTTTTCTTTATAGTAGTTCTGTTTGTTATGGTTTCTCGTATTCAGCCAACGAATGATATTTACTCTTAGTGTACGATTCTATTAAATGCTCGTTCATTTGTATGTGATTGTGAAAATACGTAGATCGGTTAGCCTTTGCCCTTCTAAGTCTGTCAAAACTTCACTCACTTCAAGCCTAAAGCAAAATCAGCCTATAATTTAACTGGGACACTGGCCTGCACGCTGTTAGAAGGAGTGGGCCGTAATTCACCACACAACACTGCACTACGTCCGTGTGCACATGGGCGTAGTGCAGTGTTTGTACTCATCTTCAAATATTTCATTCCAAGACATTCCAGTATCTTCAAATGTTTCCCTTCACCATACAGCAGTGGTAATGAAATAAAGTCACAAAGAAAAGACCTACGACCTACAACTCGTAACTCGCAGCCGTTACCCCTAGGCCACCACTGATCTCACGTAAAGCCAAGCATTATGTATCAATACTAGGTGAACCAAAGGATTGTAGCTAGGATACTTGAGTGACGCAATAGATAACTCGTGTTTTTCAAATAAAACTTATCATGATTTCGTTGCGATAATATTGTATTTAACACCACCATTTAGTTAGCCGGTCTGGTGAATCCATCAGACACTTGGTACCTGTTGGCACCTTGTAGAAATTATGTAACATTACATTAGAACGAATATTTATTAGAACATCGAATAACAAGACAATTAAAGATTGTATAAATGCCAAGGATTACGTGTCTCAAATCATACTAGTCAGTAATTAAAACAAAATGTATACTAAGCAACTTACGATAGAGATCGATAAAGCTCTTGCATTGCATAGCATCATTACTGTCGATCAACACCATATATTTAGTAGAACCTTATTTTATATAAAAAAAACCAATATAATGATTGGTCGATAAAAAGTAAATGCCAATAAAACGGTGATGACTGCTGAATTATTGATCTATACTTAAAATGTTATCAGAGGGAGATTGGCAGTGTTGGAGTCATGAACAACGTTCAGAAAACTGAAACTATGGTCCAAAATCTAAGTAGAAAGTTCAAGCTAGGCATGTGACATCATCGAATTCCCAATGCCCATCATTGCGACTACGATGATATCACATCGTCTTCGAATTTTTAGTTCTAGGAGATGCCGATTTCCTCACGATGTTTTCCTTCATCGTTATGAGAGCAGTGGTGATGAAATAATTTACACAAAGTAAGGCGTCTATGTGGGTTCGAACCTAGGACCTACCACTCGTAAGTTGCAGCAGGAATGGCTGCAAAACCACGTGCTAATTTAACATAAACCACATCTGGACACCTGGGACCTGGACCTGAAATATGTATGTCTACCATTGTGTCTACGTCCCTTGCTGACTGGAAACAGAAATGCAAACTGAGGATCGCCTAAATGCGTAAAAAAGTAGGATTGATTGTCATTGACGTAACCGCAAAATTATAGGTAGACTAATCGAAACAAAACACAAAATTGTTTACTCGACGCTTGCACATAAGCGTGTAACTGAATAAATATATCCATTAACGTCACTCAGAAACGTTTGTATTTTTAAACAATTCAGCTGTCGTGATTTTCACATTGAGGTCCGGCGATGTCACCGAGCGATAGGGCGAACATTTTGTATAGAATATAGAATAACATGTGCAAATGATAGTTATTAGAGCAGAGTAGGTGAGGCGTGTGCGCGTAATTATTGTAATCTCGGGGCGCACGCTGGGCGCAGGCGCAGGCGCGGACGCGAAGGAGCGCGGGCGCAGCGCGGCTCTATTGTTGACTGTTATGAGCGAGTGCGAATATGGAGGAAGTGCTGCGTTGATTATAAGGGAGTTTTATTGGAAGTCGTTTGTTTGGTTTGATTATTTTTGTTACAAAGGCCTTGTTATTGCCTACTTCGTGTGTTTGATCTAGGAAGTTTTCTGTAGGCGTAATAGGTGATCGTGTACAGATATTTTTATTTTTCATTTGTGTAACTATCAGAATGAAATGATGGTAAGAGTAAATCGAATTGGCAGATGGGTCATACTCAGAAAAAGTGTACATTTGGTATCTTTTCTTGTCCCGCTTCTTCATAATTATGTAAATATCTTATATTGTGATATTTTTTTCTTTTTTCCCGCGTTTTTGCTATATTCGTCTATTAATACGAAGAGTTTTCTAGTATTTGAGCTTTATTTTTCATTAAAAGAGTATATTTTTTGAATGTCGAAGCATTGTTAAAAATCTCCCCATTCATTTTTTTAGTGTCCCAATGACCATTTCACATTTTCAGAGATAAATTATTACGAATATACATCGCTTTATTAATCATTGAGTGTGTTTATATTATTCTTGATGAATCAATTAATTAAGTTGGACCAATTTTATTCGTAAATCATTCACAGATTTTTTTATTTAGTTAAACAAATTTTGTCCCAAAATTATGAAGTTTCGTTACTCAGGGTTAGTAATACGCAATAAAATTATAAACGCAATTATTTAAAGTGGTAAAACTATTTTGTCCTATTCTGGCATCAATATTACTTACGTTAAAATAATTTTCACGACAGCCACTATGATGGATGATAAACGACTAGTATTGTGGTAAGTTAATATATTTTTTGTTTACTTACTGTTTTCTTTTCTTATTTTTTGTATATTATTTTAACGAATACGCACAATGCTTGCGTTTTAAACACGTGGTTTACTTAAAAATATTTGTAGAGTTTATAATTTCTCATATTTCATTCTCATTTTCCTTATATTGCGTTACGCTACGAAACTGAGAAATTGTTAAGCTTAGTACACATCATCAAATACACATCATCAAAATATTTTTGTTCTTCAAAAACGAGCTGTTCGAGCGATTTACCAACTAGGTGCTAGAGTTTCTCTGAGAGATTTGTTTAAAGATATTGGTATTCTTACGGTGGCATCACAATTCATCTTCGCCAATATCTTATATATTACTGTACACTAAAAACAGTGATATTCATAATATTAATACTAGAAATAAGGACAAACTACGTGCTCCCTTTCACCGGCTTCATAAGGTTCATAATTCTTTTGTTGGTCTTGGTATTACCTTTTATAACAAGCTTCCCTCTGCTTTACTAGATTTGCAGTTTAATGAGTTTAAAGCTAAAGTAAAATCCAACCTTTGTTCAAAGGCATATTATTCTGTCAACGACTACTTAAACGATAAGAATAGTTGGTCGCTGTGATTAACTCAAGACAAACTCAAGACAATGTTTATGTTCTTTCAATCCAGAATTAGCTTTCCTACTGACAGTTTATATGGGTAGTTCATATAATTATTTTTTATTTATTTTTTTATTTAACAGATTTTGTTAATTTATTTTTATTTTCTTTTAATTTCATTTATTGTTGACATAATCTACTCATTACAATGATTTTAAATGAGTTGTATTGCAACATGTAGTTAGCTAGCGACCTCGTCAACTGTTCATAATATTCTTGCCTGACCAACCGGCAGCAAGTTCGTCATGCTCCCTTAGATGTCACTGCTTGCGGTAGCGTCGGGGGTCGGGTTACCACCTTCCCTCAAATATGGCGAGGGGGGTAATGGCTGACCTTTGCGTTATGCTCGTGAACGGGTGCTGCTTGTGGTGACTGGTCGTTTTGCTGACCATGGTTTTTGTTATTGTTATTTGTATTAACTGTTATTTTATTCTACTCCGGAGGTGCTAGTTTAACTATTGTAACTTCAACTTAGCTATATGCATCAATGTATGTATATGGATCATTTTGCATCGTTGAACATGTAAGCGGGCACGCCCTTTATGCCTGGAGGCTTTATTTAGTTTTTAAGTTCTGTTTACGTTTTTGTTTTATTATTTCAGCTTGACTTTAGTTTTCAATGTTTTTGTTGGTATATTGGCGTGTGCTAGCTGACATATGGCGAATAATGTATGTTTTGTTTTATAATATTAATTACTTACACAATATTGTATAGAATCAAGTTCTTCTAACTTAACAGACAGCTGTGCTGCTGGGGAGTTTGTTCCGCCACTTCTTCTTCCCGGCGAAAGCACTAGGAAGTGTCGAAGGGCGGGCGTTTTGGGGGGACTGTCTTTTGTAACTTTGACGTTCAAAAAGTGCTGACTCTCAGCCTAGTTTGAATAAATGACTTTTGATTTTGATTTTGATCAAAAAGTACGTAATTATAGTCACGGGTACGTAAGTTGGCGAATGATTTTGTAGTGAGGGTGGAAATGTACCTACATACTTATTCATAGGTATATAAGTGTAGTAATCACAAATACTTAAGTTTTCTGCCTTTACCTTTACTTTAAAAACAAATGAAATAATAAATAGTTTGTAACACAAGTCACAAAACTTATATGCGTTTCAGTAAAATACCATGGCTCCTGTGTCAAATGCCGAAAGACAAAGAAGATAGCAGCCATCGAAACCTTCTGAATTTGAAATTCTTTCCGAGTCTATCAGCTCAGTATACGGAGATTCGACACATAAGGAAAAAGCAGATATAAAAAAAAAATGATTTGTTAGAAAGTTTGTTTTAATCATTCTAAATAAGTCTGCGAAGCCAAATATAATCACTTGTTTTATTTCTTTCAATCCATGTGTACTATACCTTATAACATCAGTTTCGTGACGGAGACTTTCAGTATCGTTACTTATCAGTTTAGTTACAAAATCAAAATGTACACTTTTTCTGAGTATGACCCAGATGTGCAATTGCCCTGCCAGGGTTGCGGATTTCTCCAAAAGAGGTAGCGTGGCCTGGCACAGGCAACTGAAAAAACACGGTTGGGTTTTAGTCAGTAAAAGTCTAACAGGTCCTCCCGCTCCGCCCAGAGCTGGAGACGTCATTTGATGATTTCCCACCTAAATAAAAAGATGTGTCCATTGTACCAATTAACTAGGCCACTAAGTTACTATTCAAACTTTCTAACCAGCACTACATACTAAAACAAACATGCCAAATGTCTAGCAACTCTCTTTGTATTGGCACATTCTCATTATGTAACGCGTTTCGTCGCGTGCGCATGTCAGGCCGCCCTCGATCCGCCCCGTGCCGCCCTAGAACCCGAACGTATCGGATTGCAATCACAAAACAACTACTACATTTCATTATTATATTTCGCATTATTCTGGCCCTATTTATAATGTGACAAAATGAAATGGTGTATTATATTTACGATGTAAGTAATGGAAGCTGGGACCAGCTGTCAGCTGTGTTGCCTATTTATGCAAAGTTGGTCCAAAACGGACATTTTAACTGATCAACTCAATAAAATGGACCTTTTAAGTGTCAAACTGTTGACTGGAGAAATCTTGTTCAATCATTTGTGATAAAATAAAGCTCAAGGAAATAAGCTTTACAAATAATTTCAATCATGATAATAATTTCCTTGCTTGCTTGATTAATTATTTTCTATAGAATTACCAGATAATTTGACACCAAAACATTTCTTACAAGATTAAGTTAAGACTAACCTAACCCAATAAGAAAAAATAAACATGATTTCACACCATACACGCACACAAAACATTCAGCTGTAACCCTATACCTGAAACAGCATAGATACCCTATATATAATATACTTAGTATAGAATCGTTTGCACGCACAGTCGTCACACTGGCCCGAAGTGCACGGTATTGTGCAACCCGAGTGCACGACAGTTGCCCATAGAAGGGGTGCTCCGTTTCCGGTTGCAATCTTACACCAACTTCCGCTGAACATCGACCACAGATAACGGTCGGATTTAACAAGTATACCGAATGTAAGACAACTGTATTTAAAAGGGTTTGAGTTGAATTTTGTGCAGTAAAAAAGTTGCTCATTCGTAGGGTTTCGTAGAAAACAAGGAGCCTTTATAGTTATCCCATGTCCGTTCGTCCGTCTATACAAAGATTAGCTCAAAGACTCTTAGTAATAGAAAACTGTCATTTGGTTGGTCACAGTCACAAATTCATTAAAATTTGGATATTTTTCCTCTACTAAAGTCGGGATGTTTTTTTTTTGTCTCGTCTTGTCGTTTGATAGGTCTTTAAAAAAATTTGCGGGTTTTATCAAACCAATGAAGAGATCCGTTTGTGAATTATTAAGCGTTAAAGCCCTAATTTTTGTTAGGGTCAAGTGTCGTCGTCTTCCCTTGCCAGCTAAATGGTTGCTTTCGGAAATGTTAAAAAAAACACGGTATAGGTAAATAACGAAGTTAAAGTGAAAACCAACCCAACAGCAAAGTAGGTTTTAGAAGTTAACGAGTAAGACTCAACCAATTTACCTTTGCAGTTGGAATGTATTATAGACAATGTTAAGTTTGGTCTTGGCATAAATTCATCCCAACTACGGAACCCTTTATTGAATGTCACGCTCATGCACTTGACCGGTTTTTGTTGTAATTGTGAGTTTAGTAGGTATAGTAATTTGAGATCCATGTCGCATATTTTTATGGATGACGAAAAGAATTTACCTACTACGCGTTTATAAAGTTCCATTGTTAAAAGGTGCAATATTTTACGCTAAATATCAACAAAGCATAACCAAAGATAATCTAATACACACAGATATGTAGAACGTTTAACATTTCATTGACAACACGTGTGATTTGGTCTTTTGAGTGCACCGTATTGTTGTCGAGCCCGGATTATCTCCATTCACACATATTCATTCATGTTTCAATACGGGGACATCGGACGACAGTTTCCTATGCAAAATTTCGCTTAATCCCGGAATAAAGGTATTCAAAATGTTTCCGCTGATCCGTTGGGAACAACGTCCCGGGACAATGTCTGTCCCTGTGAGATGTTCACTTGACGATATACGTCAGTCCTTGACACTGTTTACGAACATAATAGGATTAAGTCTAAAGGGGATATTGTGTTTTGAAATATTGAAATTTGTTGAATGCAACACTGGATTTTATTGAGATAACAAATTGTAATACGTTTCGATAGGTACTTTAAAGTACAAAGTACTTGAGTAAGTACCTGAAATATGAATTATGAGAGGACTTAGTTACTTAATCTGATTACTATACACGTGCAGTTCTTATTTCTGTTCTACAGTTTCAAATGTGAGACTATCGATTTAACTTCCTGTATTTTTCGGATCAAGTATTATAAACTAAATCATTTATTAATAACCGGGTATTCCATATATGAAGTGCATGTATCGCGGCGCGAACCGACACCAGCGCCGCGCCGCGACGTGCCAAACAACAAAATAAACCAGCCAACCCGTGTAATAATGGTGTTTCCACCCCGTAACAATAACTACATAATAGTCGAGAGCTTTTACGAGCTTTTGTGAGCTTGTCGAAGCTTCTACTTGGCATTTTTTGTGATGAATGCCGCTCGTTGCGCCGCGCTTCACTTTACGACTGGAGAATATTTTATTGAATACTTACGCCGCGCTTAAAGATTTAGCATTGCTCGGAAGAGCCTCTTAAATACGTTCACTGCTTGTGCCATCGTCATATTGTTTGGCAGATGAAATACTTTCTTTGAGGTCGGTCGTAAGTGCGCAAGGATGCAGTGTGAGTATGTACAGCTAGGTTGCAGAGCGGTCGAGATGAAACAAGATCATGCGCTGAGACACTGACAAAGCACCGATTACCATATAAGTGCGCAGTCCGTGAACGCGTTCCATGTGAGAGTTGCTCAGTTGCGCACACGACGCTCGAGATGAATTTTTCCAATTATAAAAGAGATAACCGCAACGTATAAAGAAATAATAGCGGTTGTTAATTGAAAACTTAATCGAGAATTCATATTTCATGGCCGTAGTCTTTTAGAAAACTACTTTCTCTATTTTAGGCGTGCTTATAAATATGTATTAAATTATGTTAGTAATTAGATAATAGAATAAAGATACGTATTTTATACGCGATTTATAATTAAAAAGCTTAGAAATTAATCAAAAGAGTCTTCCTCTGGCAATATTAATTGGAGATTAAAACCAATTCGAGTAAATAAACTTTATCGAAAATCTCTGCCCAAACATTTTGTAGCAGATTAATTTGATTTTACAGATTAGATCGATACAATCTAATATGGAAACAGAATTATAATAGGCACGATATTATTATAACAGCGTGCATTGCGAATAGGAGAGACGCTTATAGACGGTACTGGGCGATGTCCGTTGTTGAGATAAAATTAATGGCCGCTATTAAACCGCGAAACACTCCGCGGAAGACTTCATTAATTTCCCGCAACGGAATACGCCTCTAAACGCCGAGATGATCCGCCGATAGATTTATTAATTATTGAGCGTTATAGCATTTCCTTATCTGACACGCATTCCAATTAGCCATCACTATGAAGTTTTAAAGAAGGCAAATCAGGTGAGTTTAGAGGAGGGTCGAGGTGTGTAGCGGGAGGTGGGATGGGGAAAGGGGGGAGGTCGATAGCCGCAATAAATCAAGATATTATCTTCGCCGAGCATTACGAGCGCCGATACCAAAGGGTAAGTCGCCGGACCTCGGCTTCACGCACAGTATGTACACACATCTATATCTACCGAATACGGTGGAACACTTATGTGGAATTGGGGTTTGTTGGAAGACAAGACCTAAATCTATATAACACAGAGAACTTGTATTTTAACTGAAAGATGCTTCGAATGATTTTGAGAAATATTTTTTCGTAGGTCATATGGAAACTTTCATAATAGCTCAGGTAAATATTAAGAATTTGCTATTAATATGGACTTTATCCATACCTGTAAGAACTAAACCAAATTTGCTAAAGAAATAACGCAAATATTATTGGTGTATTCTACGAAAGTTCGTAGGTCATATTCGTAGGCAAACAATTTTTTGTCTACTTGTAGGTAGATAATTTAATAATACTAATTCATCTACAGTAAATGTTACTTTTTTTCGCTTTTGGCAACTGAGCCGAAGTCGACTATTCTCCCAGTGTTACGTGTAAAACATTTACACGTGACACTGTGTAGTTTAACGCTGTGTAGTTTTATATTATGAGAATACTCAAATGACAGTTGAAAATAAATCATATTTAATTGTCGTGTGCTACGATAGTTCGTAGCACTTTTTCGTAGCCCTACAATATGTCGGTACCATACCATACTATGAAATTGTATCAGACGAGTATTGTTGGTTTGATGTGAACAGTGATAAGTTGTACAGTTTTTGAAAATGTTTACTAAATAAAAAACAAAATGATCATGACTGATGTTGTGCAGTAAAGTTCACGTAGTGATATAAAAAGATACCCCAAAGGCATTGAATCTGTTCTATTTTTTAAATATACCGAATACCGGTATTGACTATTAAGCAATAAATCATACAGATATATCTCCGTCTATCGATATCATTGTAATGTCTATGATATAATTTCAGCTTTTTTTTACCCAACCGCGAGGGTATATTTCAAACGTACAAACGAAAAAGCAATAATCAGCGATACAATAAAGTATAATTACACACTAAACCGTATAATTTGTGAACCATTAATTAAAATTCAACTAAAGATGAAAACAACAAAGTTGTCTGGGAATCACAAATCAAACGCAACTCGGCGATGGCCGGGGGCGCAATAAATCAGGCGAGCGCTTAGGCCTTCTTAGCTTTTCTAGATAGAGATTTATCCCGTAATAACATGTTGTTTTTCACTAAATCAACCGCCGAATTATCCGGTAGAGGAGCAATGATTAATCGGCGGGGCTGCCGATGTAATGACGGGCGCATAGCGAGCGGCGCATGCGGCCCACCGCGCTGTGCCGACTGCACGCGCATGCCTAGCTGAACTCCGCATTCTAGGGTTGTCCACTCCATCACTATCATTGATGCAGTGACCACCGGCGTTTTATACATCGTTGACACTAATGCACAAGTTTATTATATTCATACTTGTCCATTACATTTCATGGCTAGCTTTGTAATGATTGGACTTTAACGAGATTTGCATATACAGAAGTGGTTATTGTTTTTGAGAATAGTTGTTAGAGTGCAATAAAGTGTTAGTTGTGAAAATTACGTGTCATTTAATTTCCAAGTAGATGAGAACAGCTAGGTTAAAGGCAGAAAATTATAGATCAAATGTTTCCTATTATTGTGATTTACGACAGCTATTTCAGAAAACAAATTGAAAGAAATAGCCATATAATTGCTTGGAACATCACAGAACAAAATATAGTTTTAAAATACATGAGAGCTTCCATTAAACAAATTCCTGTGAAGTCGACACGACTTCCATCTGACGTTCATCTGTGGAGCTTTTAATTAAACGCTATCTTTAATTAAAGCTACACGCGACGGACGATATTTCATAAAAATAAAATAAGTTAGCAGTGCACCTAGGAAGTCTTTATTAAGATTGCGATTGCAAAGAGGCGTGGTAAGCCACTTGTTCGAGAATTTGAATAATCGGCGCATTACAAGTTAACATTATTATGTACGGTCAAATATACCGCGATTTCAACATATAATTATTTACAGTGAACGGACCGTATAATGTTCCTCATTCATCTATTAAGTCAGTCGGTCAAGAATTTTTAATGCTTTTAGTCAGCCATTTTGTTCTGCGATTTGGATACGAAAGCAATTTTATACTTTTGTTAGTACCTACTTCTGCGATATAACGTCTGAATTTTGTATGTCAAGTTGGTAATTATTGTAAATTCATAAATTATAGTAATTTGTGGTGTTTTTGAATAACGACGTGTTATTTCTCCAGTCTAGTAGGTAAGCTTCACGAGTTGCCTACTGTAATTGAATAGAAAGTTTTTTTAAACGATACTGCAGTTACTTTTTATATTACCAATAGCAAATCATTTAAATAAAGAGCAACTGGCTGCCAACAATTTGTTCGTTCTTCTATAACGAGATTCTTATCACCCTGAGTACTACCTACCTTCTTTGAACAAAACAATAAAAAAGATGAGTAACAAGTTTACCAAACTAGTTGGTAAATGATAAGTGAGACAGTCCGGCGGCGCGCGGGGCGGATTGATCGCAAAACGCGGCAAAATTCCCAAGTTTGCATACGAAGGCATCGGCCATATTTCAAGAATAATGATAGCAAGCGAGCGTGATAATAATTGTTATTACTATGATCCACATCTGCTATTATTTTATAATTGAGGGCTTTTGGGTGAAACCCCACAATTATAAGGAGAGCCTAAAGCAACAACCAACATGCATGAGGTGAACGAGTTTTTGCCTCGTTCCCTAAATTATGATATATTTACCAAAATGCATCCCATCAATAGGTCGTGTGATAAATCTGCTGTTACAAGGAAAATTTATACGTTTTGGTTTTTTATTGAAATTAAGATAATTGTTATTGAAAATAAACGACGTTGGCGACCAATTAGGATTGGACTCAGTGAAGTATGTTATGTATTGTTTACCACATTGATGTTTAATTCCGATCTTCACAACGAACACTTGAGCGACATCAGACTGACTCATCATTTGGTTGTCCAAATAACAGAAGACTTGATGTGCTGTTTAAATGCGTCAAAATCCTTTTCGAGGAACGTGAAAATTAACTGAAGTTAATTCCAACACATGACGTCAGGCAAAGCATGAAGGAATGAGAGATACTTTTTAGACATAACTTGTCTCATAGATTAAACTTACCATTTATTATTCGGGTACAAAATCCCGTAAAATACAATACACAAAACTAAAACATTTTTGGTACGAAAAAAATCACAAATCTCACTTTTGCAAACAAAATCTTTCGTAAAAATATCGCCGGCCAGCCGCGATCATTCGATTAAACCTCGAAAAAATATTAATCGCTCGAATATCTACATAGCGTAATCCTGAGAACGGAGAGTTCATTATTTATTATGAATATTAGTCAATTTTTATTTAGTGAAAAAAAGCGAGCGGCCAGCCCGGCTGCAATTAACTGGCCCAACCCTGTAATTATGGACAGTAAATTTCTGGACGGCAGGACTCGGGTATATTGTTCTATCTGGCTTATAAGGATTAGCTCACCGCTGCCAGGCATCGCTCATTTGAGGTCAGATATCTAGATGTGATCTGAGGTGGAGAAGCGGCTCGGGGAGTGCTGTCGCGTTTTTGGAACGATGACCATGGTTTTATATTTCTAAATAGATACTTATAATATGGATTGTAGAGTTCTATAGAGATAAAGTTTTGTCAAATATTAAGAATTTTTCGTTCGTTTTCTGCAATGTATCTCAACATATAAGGACCTCCTAACCCCCTCTTTGCTACGCCTATGATTTCACAGCTATCATAAATGAATAATAATAACACTTCCCCTATTCTAAAGTGACCGTTAAAATGTCGAAAACTTTCGACTATTACAGGAGAAACTAAGGAAAGTTCCCAAGTTAATTACATGTAGGCTCTATCAGAAGTGGGAATCGCGTACTGTGGCCTACTAATTGAGTTTCCTATTTAAATAATTTAGGACGGGTTGGTGGTCCTATCACCTTTACATAATAATAGTACTCTACACGAGTAGTCTGACGATAACTACGACTAGGTATGTATTTTTAAAAACCTACCGTTCGACTACTGACTGATAATTAGAATTTGAAACTGTAACCTGCAAAAGTAAAGCTGTAAGGATAAGTTATTGCTAATAACATCCTCAACGCTAAGTATGCACCGCGTTTATCTTTAATTCTAGTGTAGCCACCCTTTCAGTTATTATGAGTATCTTGTTACACTTAACATTAAAAAAAAAATACTACGGTACACCTAAGTATGATAATTAGGTAAGTATTGGCAAACACGCACTTACAAACACGTCCTTGAAACCCAGGATGTAAGATGTCACGTCAAACGAACCTAGTCGATAGATTGTAATTTAAGAAAATGATATTCATAACAGGAAATAGGTATCGATACCGATGCGGCACCGAGTCGATCTCTGACCCCTATTCATTCACAATTAGGCTCGTGTCACGGCACATATGTCGTGTCGTTGTCGTGTTGCGTCGTGATTTCGAGACACAATGGCATTCACGTCATGACGCGGCAGAATGTCGGCCATTCATGCTCTTTGCACCACACACGGTTGTCTATTTTTTAATACACACGGAAATTGTAACGTTCTGTGTTTTGGTTTCGTTATGGTAAATAGAGAGTTGGGAATTCTCTGTTTTGGAACGTAGAAACTAGAGACAGATTTTTTAGGAACGTAGGATTGGAAGGTAATGTCACTAATTATAAAATAATATTGGCTCTACGGTTTACGAGGGTTGGTAATTATTTTTTTAAGCAAATTAATATCTTACACTATTTCATTTACAATTCTCAGACAGCAGATAAATGTATTGTTGTAATATTGATAACAACCTTACTTGCAGACCAAAGATTGGTCATACATTACGTAATTGGCCCTATTTGAATTGGAAAAGTCCTGGAATACTAAAACTAAAATACAGCCTATTCATAGTGGTTGTGAGAAGCTGAGAACTTAACGAACATAAAATAAACTATCAGTATTACAGGTTTGGCTTCTAACTAGCAAGTAGTCACTAACCAGATACTATTTATTTACGATCGTATTAAGATTAGCGCATAAAATCTTCATAGTTATAATAATAATGTTTTTCTAACACTCCTTTAATTCACTCCACTATTTTCTGAGTAACAAACCGCTGATTAATGAAATAAGGCTTTACGTATCGTACTAAGAAGTAAAATTGCCACGGAAATATCTTCCTAACTACTCCTGAGCCCCAAAATAAAACCACCCAAGATCCAAAGACGGTAGGTAATACCCACTCTTTCAAATTCAAAATTAATTTCAAGTCCGATAAATAAATACTTATACTTCAAGTATGAACCAATAAGGGTTCGGAAAAAAGAACAATGACCACAGCGGTCGTGGTCGGAACATACGCCGCGAATGGCGACCTGCGACCCACGATTTGCATACAATGTGGTTGCGTGGGCGCATGTAGCGCATTCTTTGTGTGCACGTGTGCTTGGACGCGACTCGCTAGGGGCTATATTTAGTAATAGATAGTACAGTTTCTTTTTACATTACTTGAATAGTTCCCGAGTTCAATGTGTACTTTTTCTTCGTCGGTAGTTCAAATATTCCAACCAGTCGGTGCAGCGGTGACAGAGAAGTATGAGATAATTTCGTCAGCTGTCACCAACCGACTTGGCCAGTGAGGTGGTCTCCTCACGTCTTTTGGTCAACTAAGAATCAGGAACTTAATTTTCATAATTTTGTCTACTAGCAGCTGTTTCCTTAAAGTTCTATGATCTATAAAATATGAATTGTAAAGTTTTTTAAGATTAACAGATTCCTAACAATTTTTGTGTAAGTTATAAGCTGTTTCATCAACACCATTAAAGCTCAAAATCAAAATCAAAATCAAAAGTCATTTATTCAAACTAGGCTGAGAGTCAGCACTTTTTGAAGTGCTGACTCTCAGCCTAGTTTGTCAAGTCCCTGTCACGTCGCCAATCAACCTTGCAAATGATTCACGTATTTCCGACCAAACACCTGTGTGGGCTGAAACCCTCAATCCTCTAGTATTCCACACCGTTTCAATTTCATTACCAGATCAAAGGGAAATGGCCATCAAACCAGCCTACCAAATACAATCAAATGGTGACACCACACACTAATGGTCTGGCTAAACATATTTCACAGTACGCAATCACGCTGGCATGTATATTTGAATCGGCAATTTTTCAACGCGTTCGTACCGCAATGCAGTTGCCTCGGAGATTTATTACACGAGAGAGGAGTTGTCGGTTCGAATCAGGCGCAGCTTGATTAATGCTTGTCGCACGATCTATTTACTGCCCACGGCCCGGCAAACTGTTTCATACTAGGATATCGGTTGTGGACTATTGTATTTGCTGTTACGTGTCAAGTGATTCTTTTTGTTTCTGATTTGAGAGCGGATTTTGCGTTTCGGTTTTGTGGGAGCTGGCATTTTAGAATTAAGTATTTTTTTAAATATTGCATTGTTGAACTTTGATTAGATACTCATATTTTTTTTAACCATTTGATAATGTACTTTTCTCAATTGCCATGCTGTAAAACATGTGTTGTATTTCTATACTTTGCAAGAAATTCTAGTGCCTTTCCATATTTAGCATCTATATATTATTACGTGAAGCGAAAACTTTGGATCCCTTTTTACGAAAATTGGGCGGACGGAGGAGTATGAAATTTCGCACACTTATAGTTTATACAGAGAAGAAGTGACGAATGCTAATATTTGTTTAAATTATGCGTAAATATACATTATTTTCAATAAATAACACGTTACACACACTACTGTTCATTACCGTGTATTTAATACACACATGCATAGATATTCTTTTGTTTATGGTCCAAATCTGTGGTCCAATCGAGAACATCTGTCTTTAATATTAGGTCTTTACCTATGAAATTGCCGTTCTGCAGTACTGGCCATTTCAAATCAAAATAATTTTTGTTTGTCTAAGAATTCTAATTTCAAATTTATTTTATTTTAAAAACATGGAATTCTTTTTCCAAAAGTAGTCATTTGTTTATTGATTAGTGTTACATTTTCATCGCATTTCAATCTTTTTCGTCATCATGGATACGTAAAAAATTCGAGTAATTATGGAATATGAGTACCGTCGTGGCAGCAACGCGGCACAAGCGGCACGCAATATCAACGACGTTTACGGAGCTAACACTACAAACCAACGCACCACCTATTATTGGTTTGCTCGCTTCCGTTCTGGAAATTTCGACCTGAAAAATGAACCTCGCGGTCGTCCGAAGACTTTGGTCGACAATGACGAATTAAAGGCGATTGTGGAAGCTGATGATACACAATCTACGGTTGAATTAGCAGCAGCTTTCGACGTTAGCGTCAAAACAATATTGGTCCATTTGCGTCAAATTAAGCAAGGTAAAAAAGCTTGACAAATGGGTGTCCCACGAACTCAATGATCGCCAGCGCGAAGTACGCGTCAACAAGACGTGCCTTGCACTGCTCAACAGACACACAAATGAAGGAATTTTGAACCGCATTGTTACCTGCGATGAAAAATGGATTCTGTTTGATAACCGCAAGCGCTCAGCAGTTGGTTGGATCCTGGTTCAGCACCTAAACAATGCCCTAAACGAAAACTTACACCCAGAAAAGTGACTAGCGCCGGTGTGATTCATCACTGGTTCTTACCAAATGGGGTGAGCATTACTGCAGATGTGTACTGTGAAGAACTGAACTCAATGATGGAGAAACTGGCACATCTCCAACCAGCATTGGTCAATCGCTCGTCTCCGCTGCTCCTGCACGACAACGCGCGACCTCATACTGCACAGCAGACAGTCTCCAAGTTGCAAGAACTGGGGTTGGAAGCTCTCCGTCATCCGCCCTACTCACCAGACCTTGCGCCTACAGACTACTACTTTTTCCAGAATTTGGATAACTTCTTGGCGGGAAAAAATTTAAATAACCGAGAGGCAGTACAAAATGCCTTTGAAGAATTTCTTGCCTCCCGTCCAGCTGATTTTTTTAAGAAGGGCATCAATAAACTGCCACTGCGTTGCCAAAGATGCATTGATTGCATGGGTGATTATTTCGATTAATACAAATAAAAAATACATGAAAAAAAAAATTGTTTAATTTTTTTCATACAAAACGGCATTTTCATAGGTAAAGACCTATTATTTTGTGTCTATACTGAATGTCAAGCAAGGTAACCACCATAGGTAATAAATTAATTTTATAGATATATAACCTATTTCATTTTTAAAAATCTATGATCATATCGAGAGTATTTGTCTTAAATATTATTTGTATTAGCGTCGATAGGAATTTAGTTTAGATTTATAAGAAATATTTTTGTGGTTTTATGGGGAGTGTCAAGTATGGCATTAGTAAATTTCCCAAACAAAACTTAGTGTCGTGTGCAAACTGTAGAGGTTGTATGCCTCACGATTGTACAAGCTGGTCATAGATTGTACAGGCTGGTAATAATTATGACATTTTGAACTGTCATAATTAATTAAAAATAATAGGAAAAATTCTATAAAAACAGAGCAAACTGTGATAATTCATTACATATCCAGCAGTTAAGAAGTATTAAAAAAATAAAGAAGAGAGTCCTGAAGAAGTATTCTTTACTCATTACACCTACGTCCTGGTCCTGGCCATCACCATCCCGCCAGCGAACCCTCTCCACAGTAGTACAGCATCAACAATTTGTCTATAGTGTTACTGAATGTCAAATATAACCATATTATTTTTTTATATTTATCTATCTTCTAAATATATAAGGCAAACCTGACTGACTCATCTATCAACGCACAGCTGAAACTACTGAAGGGATTTCGCTGAAATTTCGGATACAGATAGTTGTGATGACGTAAGCATCCACTAAGACAGGATTTTTGAAAATTCGCCCCCTAAGGGGGTGAAAAAAGGGTTAAAATGTTGTATGGAAGTCCGTCATTTTCAGAGATAGAAGCCTGAAACTTTGTTTTAAGGTTAACGATTAGAAATAAACAATTACGTGTCCTAGGGTTTTTGAAAATTCAATCTCTAAGGGGGTGATAAAGAGCTTGAAAGTTTGTATGGCGAAACAAGATTAGTTAAACTATTTTATTCGAAACTTCACAGAAGTACTCCTATCGATAAATGAGTAAACAAGTGTTTCAGACTCTTTCAGAATTGAACCCCTACAAGGTGGAAAAGGGGTGACAAATTCTGAAAATCCACATGGGTATCGTTTTTATGGTTTATCGGGTAGCTGATTACGAAAACAACAACTATTTCACAAAAATTGCACAAAAACATAAAACAAAATAGTTATAATTAGATATGCGCAAGGGGAAACTGTATTTGTACCAAGAATTCCCTTGATCCCGAATGATCTTCCCTTTGAACTCATATGAATACAGTTTCCCCTCAAAGTCTACTTTGCAATGACTATTAACAAATCACAAGTGCAGACATTAAAATTTGCGGGGATTTGAGAGAAAACTGTTTTTCACACCGGTAATTCTATGTGGCTTGCTACCGCGTAAGCTCGCTCAGTAGTCTGATAATTTTGGCACACAGTAATAGATTAGCAAAAAAAATGGTGTATAAAGAAGTTTGGTAGTTTACTAGCTTTTGGCCGCGACTTTGTTCGTGCAATTCTACTTCCTTTCTTAGCGCTCGTCTACGATACTATGATATAACCGAACTCCATGCGGACGAAGTCGCGGGAAAAAGCTAGTTATTATATATTTTTTTTCATTTAATAATGTATTTCTATTCAAATGAAGTACGGTCGAATTTCTTCCAATGGGCGATCACTAGTTTAGCATAATTTTCCAACTGCTGGAACACAGGTCTCTCAAGGAGAAAGAGTGGGCCGTACCTAATCTACCACGCGGGTCTTCGATTTTTTGGCTTCAGGACATGTCAGTTTTCTCACAATGTTTTCCTTCGTCGTTTTGAGAGCAGAATCGATGAAATTATTTAGGCAAAATAAACCGCCTGTCTGGGTTCGAACCCAGAATCGGCAAACTGTAAGTCGCGGCATTTACGACTTGGCCAGCACTGCCCTATTAATATCTAAAACCCCAAATAGCTCACAGACTCTAAACAATTTTTCAATCTGTCATACGCAAAACAAAGTCAAACAGAATTATAAAAGCAAGTACCGTATCGAAAGCGGTGATAATTTTTCATGGTGCAGTTCCCACAAAGCCTGGGGTGCCAGGAGCCAGGGTGCGGGGTTAGTTGACCGCATTACGAGAGCGACAACGCGCACCACCCCCGGGGACTATTTATCAAATGATCATTTGATTTTCTTGTGTTTGATCACTGAACACATTAGAATTTGCAACAGCTCGACTTTTGGTAGCTTCACTTCTTTTTGGCAACTTTTTTATTTTATTTTCTGTTTTGTTTTTAGCCTCCATGATGACCAACTCGCAATTATTTTTAGGTTATGTTTGGTTTTGTTTTGATACTTGTAAAATTAAGAGCATGAAGTTTTTAAAACTTGTGGAGTAATGTTGACTTTACGTTATTAAATATCAGTGTACCATTGCATAAAGAAACAGGCTTACGCTCCATATTCATGTCTGAATTAAAATTGTGAAATAACTATAGTAGTTTAGATTGAACAAGCCCGATTGATTTAATGTAACATGTCAATTTAAAATTAGCATAAAAAAGAGCTTTTGCATCTGCCACTCTATCTATGCAACTTTGTTGTCTTCCATTATGAAGGCTAGTGACACTTTATAGATGGGTGACTGGGAAAATAAGCGAATGTTATTCGTCTTTAAAAAAATACTTCTATTTAGCTATGTGTATGTAGGTATTTGATGAAATTTTCGGGTAATTATATAAGGAAGTAATTAATTTATTCTGCTACATCCGGTTTGACCAAAAACTGTGCCCAATATGTAGTTCAACATAGAAAATGCAAGGCCGATGATGGTTAGATTCTGAGCAACTCAAAAAACTGTCCGCGTCGGAATCGAACCCATACTCCCCAAATCCGTCCACTGAGCCCACTCCACTCGCGCACCCTCGCCCTCACTCGAGGATACGTCTTATAAAATACGATCTGTTTTGATTGTGGCCTGGGGCACAAATCAATTAGGCCTCCCCTCGGCCCCCCGCGGCGGAGCACCCGCGACATCCAACCCAGTGGCCCGTTTTATGACACATCTCACAACGGACCGAAAAGCGATTCATTAACATTCGCCGACTTTATTAGGACCAATTGGCGCGCACTCCGCGACTTCGTTATTATCATTGATTGGTTATTTTATGAGTGCGCTGTAAATCAACTTGTTGTTAACGCGAACTGTGCGGTGACGGTTGCAGGAAAGCTTATCCGGTTGGTGATTAAAGATAATATGCGTAATTGTGTTTTATTAGTGTTATGAGGTGTGGTGCGACGTCATACTGAGTATTTTCGCGTTTCAGTATTGGGACAGGAGTTTAAGAATCCAATACATAAAGACGTAGTATCCAGCTACAATCGGGTACCTCAAAACTAGGGAGCAAAGATACACAGGCCATGATCTGTATACAAAAATGTAAATATTACTAGTGATAATTACCATTACATTCGTTTTAAGGCTTCTTCAGATCGGTGCGACGCGATTCTTCTAGAACATTTCCATGAAATCTACATACATATTTTTCTACGAGACTCGCATCCCACCTCATCAAAAGCCAAGTAAACCGTGAGAAGGAAGTTTTACGAAATAAAATGTTTTCGGAAACATTACCCACACACTGCCAATTATTCCGATGTCTCATTACATCGCGATCATTCCAAAATTGTTACGACGTAACATTTCGGTATGTCCGTAGAAACTGAACTTCCATGTACCCGAGATTTTAAACACACGGCTAGATCATTAAGCGTATCGATTTCCTATTAATCTTCCATTTAATATAAAATCTAATATAGAAAATAATGACGTAATAGAGGCCGCCGGCGACAGGGTCGTTTCCCACGCCGCCGCGGACAATTTTTATAGTTGTTTTTTTTATAAAGATGAAAATAAATTAAGTTTCGGTAATCAGACGCCGCCTGATTTCTGACCCGCTTCTTCGCAATATTTCTAAAAGCTATTACAAATACATTTATATTACCACACAAAAAAGCTCTCGGGCAATTTTCGCCACATAATGAGGCCATTATGGGGAATTTTGTTTTACCAACATAATAACACCGCCTTTTATTCGGGCGATCCCGTCCGCAAAGGACTTCGTGTTTTAAAGGACAATATTATTCCAGACTTGATGAGATTTTCGTGCTAAAATTTTAAGACTAAATTGCCATCATTATGTATTTAACGGTGAGGATTAAGATAACAGCGGTCGAATAGGTCAGCCATCTCGGAATTACTGATTGCTTAAATACACGAACGTGGTCATATACTTGTGTATGTGTATTATGTGGGAAGGTAGATAAATTAGTCTTCACTTAAAAGCTCTCATGCCTTCTTTAAAGCTTTTATGGGCACAATATACTAAAGTTTATTCTGAAATCCCGAATTTCACAGTGAAGATTATTTTATCTAATTTCAAAAGCTTGGTATTATATTTATCTGATCTTGGCAGGAATAGACTAGTGATGGTCTTTAATACTATATTTTGGATAAGTAAGTTTTCACCAAGGAGATCCACGTTACTTTGCTCGAATAAGAAGGCATAACATCAGTTACCGGAGACAATCATTTTGGGAATATGTACTTCTTTCAGTATTCGGATTTTTCAATATTCATGAAAAAACAGATGCGTTAGCAACCTTCTTTAGAGAACAGGTACTTTGTTAAAAACAGGAACTGAAACTGGTAACAGTATTATTTTGAGTAAATACTTATTACACAAGTGTTTTCAAAACAAGACAAATATTATGTATTACAGGACCTGTAAAAATCTTGCAGCTAATAAAGCTTCAAAATATCACTCTTGCTTTAGTAAAAACTCTTTCCAGCTCACGGTAGTGAGCAGCCGGAGGGTCCGTAATGGCGAGCTCGTGAGCTGTCCATTACTCCGTCACCGCGTGCGCACCCGACCTGCAGCCCACTACATCACGCTTAAACGCACTGTCTAGCATTTTGTGGGGAAAAAGGATTTTTTTCTGAAGTTCTAAAGTTTGTTTCGGTTTTAGAGAATTTTTCTGTACTTCCATGTGGACAGCGGACTAGTCGAGTGTCTTTAAATGCTTCATCATGTCTTATGACATCGTACATTTTTAAACTTCATGAATGAAGCAATAACCACTTTTCAGATCGATGTTGGTTGACAATTAACTATGCTGCCACAGATGCAGTTTAATGCAGATTAAGAACAGTCTCATACTAAAACATAACTTTCTTTATTAAAACAAACCTTATCAAAAGCCGTGATCTCAACCCAAATTATGTTAGTTACAAAGGATCATCCGAGGATGGGCTTCGAACGTTAAAAATATCGAACAAAAAAGTTCAATCACGAAGCGAGGTTAAAAATAAATTTAGCTATCGACCCGCCATCGCGCATTACAGGACACGTGACGCACAACATCAACGGTTTAATTCCGTTACGCGATCAGAGAACCCTAATTATTGTATTATTGTGGTGATCTATCCGAGCTTAAAGAGGTAGTGGATTGAGTTGGTTTTGGCACGTCGGCGTCGTAAGATCGCAAGCGCGTGTTCGCGGTGGAGCGCTGCGCCTGCGCCGCCGCCCTCGCTCCCGACATTATCCTTGTAATTGGCGATTTTATGCAATTTATGGCGATTCGCGCAATTTACGAGCAGCGGACAAGTGGGCGACGCTGAGCTTTTTACCGGGATATAGCGAAATTGACTCAGGGTTTCAATTAAAATTTTTATATTCCGCAAATTACTTGCCAATTATATTCCATTAGTCAACGTTAAAGAACCACAAAATTGGTTTTTGTTTTAATTTTTTGCTGAAATTGTTTTACTCTTGTAAATAGTGATGAATATCTTGAGTTAAGGGCATTAAAATTTTAATATCTTGAGTATTAAGCTACGCAGGTATACACTTGATTGCATCATCAAAAACGACATGCACATTTTAAGATACCAACGTGTATTAAAAATCTCATAAGAAATATTTTACACTGTATTGCACCCTACTCCAATATAATTTGTCTGACTCTTAGTGTCTACTAAAAGACAGACAGGCGAAAAGGTATTATTGATTAGTTAAAAAAAACCTGTAAAAGCTCTGATCCTGACTTTCGCTGGTTTCATGTAGCTAGGGTCCATTGGGATAAGCCATAATATTATATGTCCAAATCCAAAAGCATTAGTTTCTAGTCTATTTTTATGGAAAATCTATTACGTGATGAACTGATCACGTCATTGGTGATCTACGTTATGTCATCAACGTAGGCATTGCGATTTTAACTTGTGACCGTCATTATAGTTTTGATGAAATAATTGTTTATAAATTATCATATGATAATTTAATGTGGCCATTGAGCAATAAATTGCACGTAATTTAAGGCGGAGAGTAGACGAGTTGCGATCGGCGCACATCGCGTAAACTCGCGTACCCAGCATTGCGCGCACGCATGCCCAAGATAAATATTGAATACATAATAACCTCTCTCGTCCGCGTAATAACCCCGTGTGACATAAGCAGCTGCGACTGATTAAACAATCGTGTTTTCCATCAAAACAATATAATTTCGTAAAATTAAAAAGCTATTATCGATCAGATATTGAACATGTGTGACTTCGTGCCGGGAATAGTCAAGAAATTGCTGATGAGGTACGTACGGCAATGCTGATGGCACAGCCTACAGGCCATGTTATTATTTACTCAAGTTATGTTATAATTTTGTTAAATTGCAACCTCTTACTTCATGACTATGCGGCTGACTTTGCAATTTTTTTTTTTCGTGCTCTGTTTATATCTACATTTTGATCACGTTGTTAATGAGCTGATCGATGAAACATTTAAATTAAGTTTGTTAACTTGGTATTTTAACGGAATCTTACCGTACATTGTAACTACACCACTACGTCACGATTACGCCACAACTAAGCAACGGCCAGTACCTACGGCTATGTAAGTTTACAAAGTATTTACTAGAATGTAAATTTAGGGAAGTGTCAGAACTGACGAATTGAGGTCATGATGTCATACAGATAGAGGAAGGCAGGGACTTCGACGCATAACCCGGTACCATGGATTCGGGACATGGTTCTGAAAATTCATGCGTAAAAATTTTGGTCCGTTATTAAAACAAAATTCGCTGCACCATACATTTTGACCGTGTAGGTATTGTATCTACTTATATATATAAAATTCAAAATCCTGAGTGACTGCTGACTGATATATCAACGCACAGCCTAAACCGCTGGACCTAGAGTCATGAAATTCGGAGGGTGTGTTCTTTGAAGTAGGTATCCACTAAGAAAGGGTTTTTTGAAATTCCTTTCCTAAGAGGGTGAAATGGGGGATTGAAATGGTGATTTTTTTAACATCCACGTGGGCGAAGCCGCGGGCAGAAGCTAGTTTTCTATGCCACAGCAGATTTTTTTTTTGGATAATTGACAAAAATTTGTACAATTTTTTGTATGTTATTTTTTACGCTCGGGAATATACAATATGTGCTGAATTGATGGTTTCAGTTTGCCTATCGACAAACAAACACAAACATACCAAACAAACACAAACATTGACAAACAGGTTAAACTGGGACTAGGTAAATACCACATTAGTACTTATACTGATGTGGTATTTTTCTAGTCCCAGTTTTTTAAGAATATCGAAAAGTTTTGGTTGTAGAGCTCAATAGCGGTCTCGTAGGGCTGTACTTTGTATCGTGTCATCGTGTGTTGAAGTCTGTCACTTGACACTACTTACTTAAAACTTTAGAGTGTTATCTTGAAAATCCAGACATCCTTTTTTTTAAACGACCATGCAATAAAAAAAACCTGTTTCAGAAAAGAAAAAGTTTATTTTAATTGAATAATAATACTTCTATGAAAATAAATTTATTCTAAGGTATAAATAAAAATTGTTATTATTTATTTCAAAACCGATTAAGCCACATTCCTTATCAATATGCGATTTGTCTAGCTCCACGATGAAATAAAATGACTATAATCGTCGATATTTGATTAAAAGACGAGATAAATCAACCCAACAATTATGTGGATATTTGTCAAGCGCGAAATTTATTGCCGATAATAATTCCACGAATGTTAGTGCGGTATTATAAAAGTCGAAGTCGACTGGTACGAGTACGTTCGTAGAACAAGCCGGTACGGCGTCTCGTCCGAAATAGCCCGGCCAGATATCCGCCGGTCTTATGACAGGCCGAGCGATATTTATGTCGTGCGGCCCCGCCCACCGCCGTGGCACCATTCAGCCTGTTTGTATTTATTTCGTGCCTATTTATTTGTATTTGCCTTCGCTTTTGAATAATGCATGAGCGGAGCGTTTCCGTCGTGTGTAGGCAGCGTGACGCCGCCGCTTGTCGCGAGTCCTTCTTCGGACGTTTTAGCCTCGGGACTCTTTGTGGGCTTTGGTGAAGTTGCCTCTTAGCGTTTTTCGATTAGTGGTCAGTAATGGTGAAGTTTAGACGCCTTTATGTAAGTAGATAAAACCTCGCTTGAGGTCACGTAATTATGACAAAGAGGTGCTCGATATTATTATTGCTGTAAATAGTTCGATCTTCTCAATCTCACGCAATATAACTATAATAGAAGATATCTGAATTTTCAACATCTTGTAGCGTTCATAGCAGCTGTAAAGATAACCGATTAGATTATTCTACCATCCACAACAGCAATCAACGTTAAATTAGATTTCAGCTTTCGTATCGTGTTCTCACGGAGTTAATTAACATCGGGTGTGGATTAACGGAATTAATTATCGATAAGAGCCATTCGATTGGTGGATGCGTTCCTTTATTATTTGTTAGGTAAATCACGGTGGTATCGGCTGTATCGAGTGCCCCGCCTCGCGATTTGCTGGCCGGCGCGGTTGCGTCAACCAGCCGCGGTGATATCACGCTTTGTCTCAGCACTACGCCGCTGGGACATTGTTCGTATTGACTGAACATAAAGTGTAAAATTATCTTCGAGAAAGTTGTGTGTGAATTAAGTAGGACAATAGGAATTTCTCTCCCCAAGAGACGAACCAACTTGGGTTACCTATATTTTTATTCAATTTTTAACCGACTTGAGAAAGGATGACGTTCTCTGTTCGTCTGAATTTTATTTGATTGTAGGTATTTTCCGCAATATCCGGCAATTGTGGATCAATTTCAAAACTTCTATTCACTTTGCTTAGGTAGATTTTTGCGTTAGCTTCGATAATATGTGTTTAATCCACTTAGAGAATCTTGATAGGTACTTAATTGATAATGCTCTAATACTTCCTGATACTGTTGTTTACATGCCAAGTAGTGGTATTCAAATAAGTGTGGGGCCATAACTCACCATTTCAGCCGAAAGACGTCCACTGCTGGACATAGCCCCCCCCCCCCCCCCCAATTTGGGGAGGTTTGCCATAATCGGGTTGGCGATCACAGTATGGTGCTAAAAATGCATAGAGAACGCTGCTGCCCATCCTCCAGTTAGTCCCTTAGTCGGCTGTTACGACACCCACGGGAAGAAAGGGAATGATGCTATTATTTACGTCCGGCAGCAGACGAAACGAGCTATAACTAAATATGAAAAATAAAAATCTGCTTTACAAAAAACAAAAAAAAAAAAAACAACGTGACTTTTTTTGTAAGAGAGATTTATGTGAAATACGCGTGTTTTTATTTGAAATTGGTAGAAACTCCAAAAAATATATTCAATCAAAACGACTAACTACAAAGTGCAAATACAAACACGCTGTTTATCTGTCAGCATTACTAAATCAACAAAACAAGCCATCTTCTAAAAATGACGTCGGAATCTTTCAAGTGGAGATTCAAAGTAAAAAAAAGGCAACGGTTATTCGCGATAGTCCTGCAGATCAGTCGCGCCGTCCGCGGCACGCAGCTTCATAAATCACTGAGTGTGCACGCGACATTAAACGTCCACTTTATACGCGATTACCGATATATAATGAACTTATGTAAAGACGTTATGATACCTTCAATTACTCATTGACAACGTGTTATTGTTGGCTTATAATTACCGGCTGACTAGCTTGCCACAGTTTTACGAAATCGCCTATCAACGCCAATTACTTTGCATTGCAATCCCACAATTGTTTGTTTCAACATGTATGCCAATGTAGCTCAGTGTTACACTTTGTTTTTTATTTGGATGACGACTAGCGCTTATGTTGCCTATAATTATTTGTAAGGATACAGATTACATAATTGTTCCGTGAATAAAAAGTAGAGTACACGCAGCAACTATTTATAAACCATTAATTTCGACAGGGCAAGTCTTTAGTCGTTCTTGCATATCAAATAAACTGTTGTATGTCTTTTTTGTCAAGATTGAGAAGTGTCTGGACAATATTTTGAGCCAATCTTTTTAAGAATCATACACGAGCATATTTCTTCGGCACTCGACCCGATTTTTTCTGAATAACCCGTCGCCTATAAATATCCAGAATACCACCAAAACGATGTCAATGCCTCCGAGCAATTATGAAAAAAAAAAACAATAGCAACACTTAAATATACTTAATATTTTTTCATCTGACAACATAATAGGCGTAATAAAAAGGAACACGTGCGCACAGGCATCGCATGATGTGGCCCATCAGACACTCGGCTACGACTGTCTTATTGATTGTTTTAAGCCAAACACAGCAAAAACATATTGCATGACTACAGTGTACGACTGTACAATGGCGCCTATGGTATGAGCTTCTTTAATTGGAATGTACACGTGTAGATGATGTGTAATGAAATTATAATTTATGTATTTCAACATTGGATTTGTAGACTTGATTTATAAAATACTAGCTGTTACTCGTGGATGTGTTTGAAAAGTTATTTATTCAAACTAGGCTGAGAGTCAGGACTTTCCCTAATCGCCCGCCCTGAACACTTAAAGCCTCGTTGTAAGGTTTATGGGTAGATTCTTGGCTTCCTCGGTTTTTAGTCTAAAGAAAAAGAAAGATGATTTTTCAGTTTGCTTTTTGTTTCATTTCTTCAAGTTTTCAAAAAAGATTGCAGTGTCATCTCGACTATCGAAAAGTCGCTTTAATCTCAAACAATCAAGTCCCTCCATTTATAACTCTAATCTCCGCGTTGTCATGGCAACCAGTTGTCTCCCGGTCCACTACCTCTCTTCAGTTTATGTGTTCATTAAGTGCCCTACCTTATTTATATCCCCATGGGCCTTTGTTACTGCAGGGGAAATTAGGTAGCTTTGTCTATAGCTGACTTTGCACCGTGAGGGAAACAATGACACTAAGAGGGGCTTCTTTATTTAAGAAGATTTGGGGCTATCACAATACAGTCGTATGTGAGTAACTATGGTGATTTATGTATTCAATATGAACACCACACATACCATTTCAACAAGATACAGATTAAATCCGTTCACATGACACATGACGAGACAAATAGAAAATCTTCAATGTCGAATTTTTTGTTGTGGTTCGCCGAAGTCTCAGAATGAATGTAACTGTCACAAATGTATGATTAACGCATCATGCCGGTTACATTCCTTGACGGCGGCCGCCCGTTACAAGTTCATCCCATTTAAATTTAGCGCGGCGCGTGCCGTTCGCGGGACTCTCCGGGGGGCGCGCGGGGGTCGCGGGCGCTCCGCCGTGGGCGGGACGCTCTACCATCACTCAAGTGACGAAAATTGACGGAAAATGGGCGGACACCGCTTGCCCGCGACGTCATCAATTACCGCGTCCCGACGGTCACCGGCGTGCAGTCTCAACGACATCGCCGACCGAGACGCATACCTAATATCCTTCTAAACGCATGCCATTTTTAGAGCGCGACTCAACTTAAATCAAAAATAGCAGCGACTACTCCAAGACGTGTAACGTGTTCCAGCTCTTCATTATATTGGATCAGGAAGACGGGAAGTAGCTAGACGCACGCTCGTACCGCAATCTGGAGCGATATCTCGGACAAGGATTATTGAGATGCAATCTAGAAGCCATCGATCGCTCGATAATTCGATCTAACTGCGCTCGCTATTGCGCAACCAGTCATCAGATCAAACCGTCGATATCTCGATGATACCTTTATTAAATGGTAGCTACAGCGAGCCCCTGTTCGGACACTCATAATTCACTTTTGTAAGTCACTTCTGGATAGATTTTATAGGTTCTTGCTTTTCAAACAAGCCTATTACCTGCGTCGGTTCGGAACTATGACATACAACTATAAGATGTAACGAGTAAACCTAACCGCAAATAAATGTCTAAAGCAGTATTTCAAGTGGAGTGTTTGCTTACGTTTTCTCGAGAACGAGCGAACGCAGGAAGCCGCAAGCAGGGCAAAAGCTCGGCGATCGATTTTGAAAATTGCCCATAATTAGCATGTATCTCACTCGTCCGGACGACTGTGCGTTTAAAAGTGGGAACTCAACCACAGGCTGCACAATATTCCAGTAGCGTTTACCGAGTAACGGCAGGCGAAGGCGACGGACACAAATTGCCGGAGGAGCTGCCACTACGCAAATTGTAGCGAGAGCTGGATCGATTGTTCCCTCGCAAACATCTTGACGGACACCGCAGTCAGACATTCTACGGTTCACCCTACCTGCAGTCGTAATCGCTAAAACTTTCGACTTTACAAATGTAATTTAAAACTCCATCAGTCAAACAAACAGTTCAGTGAATGTGCTATTTTGTAAACTATGTTTATGTTCACGACAAACAACTGCATCACATTACTACACCCACACGCGGCCGCGTCGTTATTGATGTGGTCGGGACCATTAATATCCACCCGACACCTCTCGGCTTTTTGATCGCACCAATTTTCATTTTATCGATTCTTTCGGTTATGGTGTCTCATGATATTCGAAACTTATTGGTGTTAATTCAGTTATGAATTGGCTGATTTTGAAGGCTCGTTGAGATAGGTGGAGCTATTAAATATTACGCAGTCGCGAACGCTACTTATTTTGCCCTTGAGGTGAGCACAGGCAGGCGCCCGCCGGTCGCGCTTGTGAATAATTTATTTGGAATCTAGATAATGCTTGTATTGGTAGCAACGAGTCACGTCTGAGACATTTGATCGTGTAACAAGAAGCGCGGTGTTTGTGCATGCAGCCGGGCCTGTAATGGTGGCGTAATTACGCAGCCATTATCAGGTGACCCCATATTGCGGTCGGTTGGCCAGTGCAAACAGTGCGTCGACCACCTTAATGGACTCAATATGACTACACCTACACCCAGTCACGTACCTATAGCAAGGGCGGATCCAGGGGGTGGGTCATGGGGGTCATGACCCCCCCCTGGGCTGGGTCCACCGTGGACCACTATTTAAAATTGTTAAACATAGGTAATGGTTTTAAGTAAGGATATATATTTTTTTGTCACAATATAGATTTTATGTAAATATCTTCAATATATAATCAATCCATCCACACTATATCCACACTAATATTATAAATGCAAAAGTAACTCTGTCTGTCTCGCTTTCCTGCTAAAACTACTGAACCGCTAGCTTTAAGCTAAGCGTCCACAGGTCGGTAACGAACGCATCGGACGCATCGCATTTAACGGATCGTAGTATTCTTTGTATAGAAAGTCACACAAGTGCGTCCACTGATCCGCATTGTACGGATCGCACATCGGCAATGCCGTCACCAATGCCGAGAGGCAACTTTTGCGATGCGTGCCGAAGACGTCATACGGAATGCCAATCAGTGGACGCTTTAAAATTGAATTTAGCTTGAGACATAGTTACGAAAATATTGGAAAAACTTGATGTCATCATTTAACAGATCAGGAAATAGTGCATGGTATACTCCATGTTCCGATCTCTTCTTGAATATGTCGTGTATTCAGATATTATGTTTTCTTTTTTTAGATGTTCTTGCATTTTCTTCCTCTTTTGCTAACAAACAAGCAGTAACGACAAATTATTCTTCTTCGCTTTCCTCCATTCTCACAAACACACGTACGATCACTAAGAAAATCCGAATGAAACTGGCATCGGCAATCTAATTGCTGGTACTTGCATCGGCAATCCGATCGCTGCCGATACAGTGGACGCAGTATGAAAAAATAATGCGGTTGATGCGATGCGTCCGATGCGTCCGATCCGGCCTGTGGACGCTTAGCTTTAGACGGAAATTATTACTTCTGACTGACGTCTTCGGTACCTGTATCATAGACAAGAAACCTGTACTTTACCATAGATTAGTAGAGAAAGGATTTCCAAAGTAATGAAATTTTAGTTGCTGTTTCTACCCGTTTTGGCAAACTATACATACATTAATAAAATACCTACTTTTTACTTTTATGTATGACTAGCTTTTGCCCGCGGCTTCGCCCGCGTGGATGTCGGAAATTAACGCAAGAGAACGTACTACGGCGGTAAGAATGTGTTAATCCAGGGCAATAAATGGCACTCAGAGTAATATAATATAAGTAATATATACTCTGTGTGCCATTTTCGATCCAGATCCATTCAACCATTTTTGCGTGATTGAGAAACAAACACCCAATCTATCCTTAAATATACAAGATTATTTTTAGTATATGCGAAACCTGAATATAGTTTGTTCAGAATCAGTAACTGAATCGATTCCAATAATTTTTACACCATGTTATATTTTGTACCAAAAATATTTAATTACGCTTCCAAGTACGACACCGAACGACAATACGCATGTTTTAAAATTATCATGTCTTTCTCGTACTCAAACGTCCATTACACGGAGATGGTACGTACACTAGCTGTTTGTGGTGATCTGCATAAGTTTTTGCGTGGGCAACCAGGTAACTTATCAAGCTTATAACTTTGTGATTATTAATGATACAGTTTTGAAATTTTTTTCATAGATTCTTTACATAAAAATACTAGACCCGTGTTTCGGGTTTCGCATAAACAAAAATTTATGTTGTATAAAAGGCAAGCCTGACTGAGTCATCTATCAACGCACAGCCGAAACTACTGAACGGATTTCGCTGAAATTTGGCATACAGATAGGTGTAATGACGTAAGCATCCGCTAAGAAAGGATTTTTGAAAATTCGCCCCCTAAGTGGGTGAAAATGGGGTTAAAATTTTGTGTGGAAGTCTGTCATTTAAGAGCTAGAAGCCTGAAACTTTGTTTTTAGATTAACAATTAGAAATAAACAATTACGTATCCTTAGGTTTTTGAAAATTCAACCCTTAAGGGGGTGAAAAAGGGCTTGAAAGTTTATATGGGGAAACAAGATTAGTTAAACTATTTTATTTGAAACTTCACAGGAGTACTCCTATCAATAAATGACTAAACAAATGTTTCAGACTCTTTCAGAATTCAACCCCTAAAAGGTGGTAGAGGGGTGAAAAATTTTGAATATCAATATGGGTATCGTTTTTATGGTTTATCGGGTTGCTGATTACGAAAACAACAACTATTTCACATAAATTGCACAAAAACTTAAAACAAAATAGTTATAACTGGATATGCGCAAGAGAAAACTTTATTTCTACCAAGAACTCCCTTGATCCCGAATGATCTTTCTTTTGTATTCAAACGATTACAGTTTCCCCTTAAAGTCTACTCTGCAATAAGCATAAACAAACCACAAGGGCAGACATTAAAATTTGCGAGTATAGACTTGAGAGAAAACTGTTTGTCACGCGGGCAATTCTATGTGGCTTGCTCCCGCGTAAGCTCGTCCAGTAGTCTGATAATTTTGGCACACAGTAATAGATTAGCAAAAATGTGGTGTATAAAGAAGTTTTGTAGTTTACTAGCTTTTGGCCGCGACTTTGTCTGTGCAATTCTACTTCCTTTCTTAGCGCTCGCCTACGCTACGTTACGCTACGATATAACCGAACTCCACGCGGACGAAGTCGCGGACAAAAGCTAGTCATACATATTTTCACATTTATAATATTAGTAGTAAGTAGGACTATCTATACATACAGACATACTACAAATAAATAAAATTGGAGTTCTGTTTGTAATATTAAGATAACCACTTTTTACGAAATGTACATATATATGTATATGGATGTATACACGGTACATATACCAAAACAACATTTTTTACAATTTTTGTCTGTCTGTCTGTCTTTCTGTCTGTCTGTTTGTTCGGCTAATCTCTGAAATGGCTGGACCGATTTTGACGGGACTTTCACTGGCAGATAGCTGATGTAACAAAGAGTAACTTAGGCTAATTTTATTTTAGAAAAAATCTTTTACTCTAGAAAAATACCTGCGTTAATTTCCGACATCCTCGCGGGTGAAGCCGCGGGAAAAAGCTAGTAATTCATTTAGCTGTTACCCACGACTTCGTCCGCGTGGTATTTAACAAAAAAGTTTTTCATTCGTTTTATTTTTTTTCGTGAGATCTATTTTTTTTTCTAAAGTTAAACTTGCCTAAGTTACTCCTTGTTTCGTCAGCTATTTGCCAGTGAAAGTCCCTTCAAAATCAATCCAGCCATTTCAGAGATTAGCCGGAACAAACAGATAGACAGACAAAAATTTTAAAAATGTTGTTTTGGTATATGTACCGTGTATACATCCATATACACTTAGTAAAAAGCGGTTATTTTAATATTAAAAACAGACACTCCAATTTTATTTATTTGTCTATAAAAATTAAATTATAACTTCTTGTGACTTGATCACAACTATGTGACCCCCCCCTGGCACCAAAGCTGGATCCGCCCTTGACCTATAGGTTGGTAAGCCAACAGCTAGCTTTAACCAACGTGGATAAGTGCCATTTTAATTGTTCTGTGGCTATTTGTAATGACGATTTGTCGTGTGTCAGCAAACAGAATAGCATATTAGATAGACTCATCATAACTGTCCATGTTTTCTTGTTTTCACCAGACAGTTGTTCGGCAAAAAAGGCTAGCTTCATTGACAATTTTTCAGACTTACTCGGAACATCGGTAGACGATTAAAATTTGAAATGACTGTTAGGATCTGCTAAATATTAAAACATGGTTTATTTTACAAGGCATTAAGATAAACTTTTAAATTAGATTGAGTAACTACCAAACATGAAAGCAAACCACAAGCTCTATCCTCGAGCATTATAATACAACGAGTGACAACAAAGTGCGAGGGTATGGCGGCGACCGTCCGTCGCCACTCTTTGATGTCTCAATTAGTAACGCGACCGAGTAATTGTGGCGAAATTAATTCGCGCCCGCACCCGCGCTACTGCCTAGCAACCATCTCGTTTTACTGACGACAGGACAGACGCAGCTAGGGGATTCGACGAATTATTCATTTTGACTGAACCCCGGCAGTAGTGAGAAAAAATTTTAATCGACAGGTCGGATGGTACAAAGAAAAATAAATAAAAAACTACGTAAGTGCCTACTTGAAACGCACATAGGTAAAAATCTATTTCATTAACTTCTCCACTCATTTAGTCCTTCTAAATAAGTGGGTAAGTAAATGAAAAAGATTTTTCATTATTCTACTTTCAAGTTTTTGCTGAAATTTACAAACTCTACCGGCGAAAATATTAAATTTATGTGAATCATAATATTTATAATCATATGCGAGATATTAATTAGATAACGCACTTTCATTGCTACCTCGATTTGATTTACCGATTCATTAAAGTTATGCTTCTTGGGTTTAGAAATAGTCTAGAACTCTACAATTTCTTTCTGCTAGGTGTATGACTAAGTAACTTCACAGTAGCTACTTCATAAATTTCTGGTCTCCCCCTTCATTTCGTCAACAACTTAGCTGTATCAATCATTGCTACAATCTTAGCTATATTTTTCATTGTAGAAGATCGTGACTTACAACGCAGGTTCCTCGATCTTTTAAGTAGCATCGTTACTTTATTGAAGGTCATTTCAATCCAATCGGTGATTTAGGCTGCCTATCAGCGAACAAATCAACGACCATAAATTTTGATCTCAAACAATTTGCACTTTACGATAAATCAGTGGTGAAACTTTTATTCCAACGCCGTCATAAGTGCTACAGCCCAATATTTTCATTCTCTCAAATCGATATCGAATAGCACTCGATCCCTAAGACACAGGAAGTGACTCGACGTTAAATCGTAATGCATTTCACACTCAAGAGTGTTTCAAAGAGAGCCTTAATAAACCAATTACGGTTCATTACCTAATGCAGGGCGGAAGAGGAATATTACTCGCCCATCATTACGACCACAAACTCCCCTTTGTGTAAAATATTGCATTTCACGTGTTTGTTGAAAAAAACTATGGCGAAAAGCGTTAACGGCTTTATCGGACGGGCGTGCGACTTTCATTTTTAGGGTACTGTTTAGATTTATTAAGTACCTACGTAACTTTCACGCCTACCTTTTTAAAGGGGTAGGTAGAGGCATAGATTTCTTTGACATAGATATTCTATCCTTTCTTCTCTAGTCACATAATGCATATTACTACTTCTTAAAAACAAATCCTATAGTGATTTTTCAGTCTACACGACTCTTAGGAAATCCTAATTTAGTCAATATTTTCATAATTTCCCTTTTATTCGATGATTGCAATTGCAATTAATCACCTGTTAACAGACAAACCTCCGTCATAATATTTCGTGATGTAGGTAGGTATTATGATTTGAAGCTCTGCTATAACAATACCAATTATGACGTCATACAGGTAATGAGGTTTGCGTGAGGACCTTGGTCATTATTTCTCTAAGATACTAGAAGAGATAAACTTCACCAAAATCAAGCTAATATACCTAAGTACCAATTCATCATCAATAGAAGTATAGTATTTTTATCTGATTCATCGACGCACGCTTAACTTGTGATAACCAAGTATTCAAACAACGGCGAATGTGTGCGTCAACACAAGTAGGGTCAGTACTTACATAGACACACAATTCCGATTTCACCCTTGTCCAAACAGTTATGTGCTATACGCGAAACTTTTTCTCTAGATAGATTTCAACCATGATTGGTCTTCATTAAATCGCGTTTGGAAAAACTGCTTTCATCAGTTTTCTGACGGAGTAGCCGTCAAAAATCTACGGAACCACCAGAATACGAAGGTACCAAAACAGTAGCCTTTTTACCTCAGTACAGTGAAAATGAAAACGCTTGCTATTTGCGGTCGAGTGATGAATGACGCCGGTCACTTCCCCCTTCACCCCCATTATACTTGACGCTACACAACATATGGCTGATTGGCCTCCACATGGGGGCATCAACCATTGTTTGTTTTGTACCTGCGGACAGTTATAATCTACTGTACGGTTTTTAGGGCTTTGTGCTAATGATTAGTTTATGAGGAAATCAGAAAAAATAATCAGGACTAGCGGTAGAAGCTGTTGTATGGTAAAAATATTGTCACCACCATCATCATTATTTCACCCACCACCACCACCACACCACCACCACACCACCACCTCCACCGCCACTGCTGGATTTAGTCCTAAGCAACGCCATTTCGGCTAGTTCTGAGCTTCTCGCATCCAGCGGATTCATGCGGCCTTCACATGTAAACATAATGGTTACAAAGTGCTGTATAGAATAAGTATTGAACTCCGGTAAATTAAACAATAAACAACACTATACTATTACTTGTATTATGTAGGTATTACAAGATATTTATCTTCAGGTTCAGAACCAGTCGTAAACTTTTTTCACGTCTGCCATGAAACCCTTTCAAACCAATACGACATTTCAAAGTAATACTCCGAATGTTAAACATTTACTAAGAAAAGTATTAAAGTGACATAAACATTTAACAGCTGGTTTGAAAGGAGAAAGCTGAAAGGTTCTGTTTGTTCAGCCAAGGAGGGGAACACAATGAGGCTGGAAGCAAAGTAATAAAAGTCACATTAAGTCAAGAGCGAGGATCTCGGTGACTACAGACGGGGATGAGTTTATCTGAAACACAAACGACGAGGACTTAGGATTGATTGGAATGTTACATGACCTGTTTTCCGGAAATTCGTGTCGTATTCAATGATGAGATGTATAGAAGAGAACTCCTCTACATTCAAAGAAATGTTGAAGTATTTTCTTAAAGGTGTGACCTATTAAATAAATTCGGTTTACAGTAAATTGTTGTGTAAAACTAAATACAGTAATAGACATTTCATTGGCGCCGAAGGTATTAACAAATTCTAATACATTTCAGAATACCATGAAATGGGAATATGTAAGTTAAGTGGAGGGACCCCGCCTTAATCACCGCCTTTAATTATCAGCCTATTAGATGCTATTCATGCCGCTGAAGCTTATTTCAGGTGTTATTTGATCAAAAATTTAAAATCTAACAATTAGTTTCCACCGTTCCAACCCGAGTAGACGAATAATTTAGCCGATCATGTATTCAGTACCAAAGACATTGGATTTCAAAGACATCGTGGCCTATAATTATATATAATAATTCCAGCCGAACAAATGGGGCAAAGGACATAATTACAGCCATAGATTTAATTAAAGCTAGTTATGTGAAAGGTGTCCACTTTCACGCGCACGACGCGAGGATTCCGAGTCTCGGAAGTTCAATTGCGATTCTATGCTTTGTAATTAATAGCTTTAATGACAGATCCTAATAGCTTTACAAATAGCGCGTTTGTCTACGAATACGTTATCACTAGTGTATATTCTGGTAAGTTTTTTTCTTCGGATAGATTACATAAATCATCGACACACGTGTGTCCACGATAAATCATTGCACGTAACTTGTAATTAAAAGCAAGATTTCAGGTAAGATTTGAGAACAGAGTATATAATTAATTTTTGTATTTCGTTAGATGAATCACCGTTGATTAGATGCGTGGAGCTGCGCCGGAGTCGGTTCCGTGACCACTTGTTGTGGATGCAGATGTTTACGTTATAATTACTCGCCGGCTTAATGACCTTTTCACTACAATCGTCGTCTACGCGCAAGGTATTACTTAAAATAGTTGATTTACAGATTGTTTGATAAATTAATGAATCCTCGGTACAGACCATAAATCAGTGTGAATTACCTTTTAAAAACGTTTTTTCGCACGTCCTCACGGGCGCGATTATAGGAAAATTATAATAATTGTGCGCGGCGTAATTACGTGATGTAATATAGAGGCAAGCGATATATTGCCGCCAATTTGAATTCATGTAAAATATCGCGCAATAAATTTACATTTTATAAGTTTACGCGGTGGACGTGGGCGCTATATCTCTGTTTAGGATCAAACACTCGTATCTGGAAATTGTGCATACCGATCTCACGGTGACCAGGTCACTCAATAACGCCTATTAACATTAAACACCGTACGTGGACAGCATTCTGATGACATTATTGGTAATCTATGATTTTGAAATGATACTTAGGAGCCATTTTACATTTTTGCGCGAATATCTAAGATTTTAGTCGCCTTATTTACCTCTCATCTCATCATTATAAATACTCTGGCATTGACGAATATATGTAAAAAAATAGATCAATCTTTTGTTTTATCACTTTTAGTAGAACAATTACAAAAACTTATTTGTTTACTTTGTAGAAATTAATCTCCCACAACTAGTTTTCGTAAAAATCAGCGCAGGGTCAATTTCAGACTCCTATTTCTATCATTAATATGTAGAAATTTGAGTAAAAAAAATACACAAAACAACAGACATATAATCTAGTTGTTACATTTAGTACAAAAATATTGATTTTTAATAACATTAATTAGTAAAAAAATAAAGTCTTATGGCAATTTTTACGATTTATTCGCAAGTTTATCGCGTTTTTTTGGTTTGAATAAAGCATAATTACATTAAAAAATTCATGTCAATATAAAGTATGCTCTATAACAAATCGAATTCTCAAGTTTTATTTAAATCTGTTTATTTAATAAGACATAATATCGTTTTTGAAATCACTCTAAATTAGAATAAATTACGATGCACAAGCGGGTAGCGTTTAGTACGGCGCAAGCGCCCAACGGGGAAGGACCTGTGCCAATTTTTCCCGCGTCTCAGTGTACGGGTACTCGTATCGTGAAGGCAAAAATATACTACGACTACAACATTTTGCTACTCTTCGCATTTTTTTTTTTTTTTTTGAATAAGAATTTTGTTAATTATCAAGTAAACCATTATTTTAATAGATTGTAGAAAAATTTTGACTAAAATAATTTATTTTAACTAAATCTGACTAGTGTAAAACTAGTGGTCATGAACAAAAATTCACACCAACGGCAACGCCTCGCCTCACGTGCAAAAACGGTACTGTATTTTTTTTTTCTTTTGCTTATATCTCGAAAATGGCGTGTCCTATCGCAAAAATAATGAAATTTTCGACCCCCTTTATAAAACCCCACACATCTCAACACGTGGGTAATATTTTTTTTTATTTTTCTAACAAAAATGAAAAATTCCATATAAAACACGTCCAGGATGCCCCCTTGCGCGCGCCTTCGTATCTCAGCAAGTTCATTGCGTAGCGCACAAGTACTAAGTTGCGAAGCCAAAAGAAACAAAACCGGCCAAGTGCGAGTCGGACTCGCGCACCGAGGTTTCCGTACAAACCTGTATGTATTCTCGGTTTATGCATAAGGTTTATGTTTATGAAATTAAATGTTTTTTTTTTAATTTTTATATTTGAATTGATTGAATGAAAGGTAAATTGCGGTTTACAATTTATGACGTATTAAAAAAAACTACTTACTAGATCTCGTTCAAACCAATTTTTGGTGGAAGTTTACATGGTAATATACATCATATATTTTTTTTAGTTTTATCTTTCTCTTATTTTAGAAGTTACGGGGGAGGGACTCACATTTCACCACTTTGGAAGTGTTTCTCGCGCAAACTATTCACTTGCGTGACGAAGAGTCGAAGACAGTGCGCAGGCATGGGCGTACCCAGGTTCTGGGCCAGGGGGGGGCAAATCAGATTTTATTATAAGCAAATAAATAAACGTAAATTAAAATAGGTTTTTTTTAAATATACAATATTTATTTTAAAAGTAACTCTCGAGGGTCTTCAGCAAAACGGTTTATAACGTCTTTTGTGAAAGAATCACTCATGGCGTAAACAAATTTTCTATGTAAACTGAGCATACAAAGCCCATTTAAGGTGACGTAGCGAGATAAACGTGCTTTTTCTTTTTAGCGTACCTTTCTTACCGTATGGCATCCGTACTTAATCTTTTAGTGTATGTTTTTTGACTATATGATCTAGTATCCTGTAAAAGGAATACACGATACGATGAAATTTTCTCGATACAAAAAAATCGCAAAGTTCTATCTATGATTGTGATTTTTTTAGCCTCAACGCGCGATGTGTATGTATTATTAAACATAGTTTACTTTAAAACATTGATTATAATTGTATCTAAGTTTTTGTAAAACAGTTTTCGTTTTAATAATACTTTTCATTCATAAAAAACGGCGATTCGTTTTGGCACATACGTTATTTTATTCCAAGCGCACACACATTATCGCCATCTCTTCTTTTGCCTATCATAAGTAGTGTCATCACTCTCGTTCGTTCATAAATCAGTCGCCCAGTAGGGCTCATCGACGACGAACCTATGTCACTTTTTTACAAATCGGTGCGATCAAAATTACGTTTTTTAAATATTTGTGTTCACAGAAAAAGGTAGTAGTTAAGTATTTTGCTGTAATGAATAATATAATAAGTGTTGGCTTTCCAAATAACTTTGTATTTAGAATGTATATGTGTCTATTTTTGTGACTGTGAACAATATAACATTCTTTTTCTATTACCATTTAGAGACGACCTAAATTATGTATGAAAATGGGAAGAACCATAAACCAAAACTGAACAGTACCTTCAAAGTTAGGAGTGCCTGCACAGGGCAATTAATTTATTCATTTTGCAAGAATGAAATACCAATAAGATGATCATAACAGTAAATCGAATTCACCACCTTCACTAAGGCATTACAGCAACAATCTATTCTCACTTTGTAAAGTAATATTGAGTAAACACCTAATTTTCTAGAGAAGAACGTCTGTTTTATCCCAAAAACTTATAATAATCATGCATTTAGAAATAAAATAAAATATATAATTTGTTTTTAGGTTTGAAGTATGTCAACAATATATCTATATGTGAAGTACTGTCACTTCAAATACAGCACAACGAATGAATGGAGTAGCATTAGAATTGTAAAAAAGGTGAGGTTTTACTTGACAGCAGCTCAAAGAAGGGTAATGATTTAAACAGGCTGTGTCAAACACCGAACTAGTTTAAAAAAATATCATTGGCATGTAAAAGTGTTTGTACAAACCTACTTAGAGAAATAAAATCATTTATCATTTATAGCAGATGTGAAGTTTTATTGAAAATATAAATTTTAATTTCATGTATCAATCAATCAATCAAATCAGTTTATTTCGGGCTACAAAAGACCCAAATCATAATACCATACAGAGTATCATACATACAAAAAAAACACGTAAACATAACTATTGTACACGAAGTGACGGCGACGTGTTGCGCTGCGTAGTATCGCGTAGCCTTCCACGGAATCGCCGATACACGACACCCTTCGGCCAAAACTCTTCCTTGAGGAAGGTCTCGATTTGATGAGTTGGAACTCGGACCACGAATGACTTGAAGTTTGTGTTGTGGCACGGTTCCAACTTCTCGACCCTCAAGGTCCAGTTGGAATTAACACGTACAAACTCCACGATCTCCTCAACCTTCGTGGTGTAATGTTGACGGGACACATAGAGCTGCATCGTTAGTGTAGCTGGACGCAGCAGCATACTGAGTCCTGCTAGCGCGGTCCCACACTGGTTCCGACTACGAAGCTTCTTCCTCTCTACCTTCACGAAGCCATCCTTGTCAGGCACGTGGCCTGAAGCCGAGCCTAGCTGTTTCGAACCCTATATGTACCGTGTTTGATACCTAATCATTAGCAGCCTATAACGTTCCCACTGCTGGGACACAGGCCTCCTCACGGTGAGAGAGAGTGGGACATAATACACCACGCGGGCCCAGTGCGGGTTGGTAGATGTCACATGTCTTCGATTTTTTAGTTCTAAGACATGTTTACTCACGATGTTTTCCTTCACAGTTTTGAGAGCAGAGGTGTTGAAATAATTTACACAGAGTAAAGCGTCTGCTCGGGTTTGAACTCGTAAGTAGTAGCCGTTGCCACTGAGCCACCACTGCTTCTCGATATCTAATTGATATCTAATCAAAGCACTCTTATAGAGAAGAGCGCTTTCTGAAAACATATTGGCTATTTATAATTTTTCATTCCTACAAGATTTTATGGATGATCAAAACAATGGTGTTTTACTCTGTTTTGAATAACACTAAACATACTTATATAACCTTATGAAGACTGTTTAGCAAAATATTTGTGTACTCCATCTCTGACTTACCCCTAACCCCAAAATAACTGTAATGAAAAATAAAATTAATAAAAGAACAAACATACATACGAGTTAATAGGCTGATAAACACATTGCCCTCTGCAGTCGGGTAAAACACCCAAATAAAAAGATATAATCGAGACATAGTTACAAAATATCGGCAATAATACCGGTTTTGATTTTCTAACCGCAGTCACACGTAATTACTGAAATATGTATGTATAAGTCAAGTAATTTTAACATTTATCATACACATTGCCATACGAAATTGACCTTGAAGGAAATATAAATAACTTGTAAAATAAGATGAAACAATACTCATAACTAGTATTTCGTAATGGACGAAGTCTATGTAAAATATTGTAATTGTCATTTACCGAATAAATGTATAGTAATCGGTGAAATGAAATTGTTATTAATCTCTTAAACACCATCATATATTTTATTCATAGAGGAATATAATAATATAATATATAAATAATATAATAAGGAATTAATCTTCTAGAGGTAGAAGATTAATTCCTTATTTTTAATTTCATGTTGTAAATCTATATATTAATGCGTGAAGCGAAAATTTTGGAACCCTTTTTACGGAAATTGGGTGGACGGAGGAGTATGAAATTTCGCACACATATAGTTTATACAGAGAAAAAGTGACGAATGCTAATTTTTTTTTAATTATGCGTAAAAATACATTATTTTCATTATATTCAATATTAATACCATATTATTTTTTATATTCTTTTATTTCATTGTACAAACATATAAATTATATTTTTAAATATTAAAATAACAAAAATTATAAAAACATTTAAAAATATAAAAAATAGTAGCCCACCGGTATCGGGAACAGGGTCCAAGCTACCGGCGGTCAGGGCTCCAGAGAGAGGAACCTCCTGACAATACGAGCCGTATCCAGAAGTACCGCTTTCTGAATCAAGCCCTTGATCCAGCTGCCTAACGAGAGCCTCCTTAGATGTTGGTCGAGGCTCTTGGCTATCAAGCCGTTGACTATCGGCACAATGATCGCTGAATCCACATCCCACATGTCGACAACCTCGCGAGCTAAGTCAAGATACTTGATCTGTTTATCTTTCTCAGCTTTCACGAGGTTCTCGTCATGTGGGACCGTTATGTTAACAATCATTGTGCGCCGCTCTACTCGATCCACCACCACTATATCAGGCTTATTTGCAACAATAGTCCTGTCAGTGATGATGGATCGATCCCAGTACAATGTGATATTTCCATTTTCGAGAACTGGATCGGGCACATACCTGTAGTACGGCACCTCTGATTTCACAAGACTGTATTTCAGAGCAAGTTGCTGCTGGATAAGCCTAGCTACTAGGTTGTGCCTATGCAAGTATTCTTCGTTAGCTAGTCGAGAACACCCAGAAATTATGTGTCTAATTGATTCTCCTGGACGGTGGCATACCCGACAGATGTCAACCGTGCCATCTTTCACAATAAATCTCCGGTAGTTGTTCGTCATCATAACTTCGTCCATAATTGCACAGACAAAACCTTCGGTTTCCCCAAAGAGGTGACTGAAACGCAGCCAGGCTACGGACGCTAGTAGATCTACATCGGATCCATGTAAGGCCCGGAAATAGCGTCCGTGGAGCTCCTTACTCTGCCATACCTTCATGCGGTCATTAGTGTCGAGTATTACAGGTTTACGCCAGTTCTCGTTAGCCATGGAGAGCGAGGTGAGGCCCTTGTCAACCGCGACCACATCTCGATGCATCCCCACGTCGGTTTCTAGGAAATATTCCCTGAGGCTGCATATCTCGCGATTGTGGAGAGTCTTAGCGTTTAAAAAACCTCGACATCCACACTTTCGCGGGATATACAGTCTCATTACCGATGACCGTGGGTGATGCATTCGATATGCAGTCAACAGCGTACGGGCCCTCCTGTCCAGGGCGTTGAGTTCGGTTTGAGTCCATTTGAGTATGTCGACAGAGTACATCAAAACCGGCATGTCCCAACCGTTGAAGGCGCGCACCTTGTTTCCACTTGATAGAAGACTATTAAAAACTTTCTTCAGGTGGCCAAAGAAGCGCTCCTTCAACGATTGCTTCATGTCAGTAACATTGATGCCCAACGCTTCCGACATACCCAAATACTTATAGGTTTTGGCTGCGGAGAGGGCTCGGAGGTGTATGGAATCCGAGAGTCGGGTTCCCACGGATTCCACAATCTCCCCTCGCTTTACATGCATGACCGCACATTTGTCCACACCAAATTCCATTCTGATGGCGCTACTGAAGGTTTCAACTATTTTCAGTAGCTCCATCAGTTGAAAATTGTTGGGGGCAAAGAGTTTTAAAATCATCCATGTAAAGGAGGTGGGATATAACCTGACCACCTCTCCTCATCCGATAGCCTATGCGTGAATCCTCCAGCAGTGTGTTTAGAGGATTCAGGGCTAAGCAGAACCAAAGCGGACTCAAACTATCACCCTGAAATATGCCTCGCTCGATCCTTATCGGTTCACTGTTCCCTTGGATATTTCAACATCCTGGATAGCGAAGGACCGTCCTCCACTGCCTCATACATGAAATCAGGAAGGTGCGAAGAGATGCATCGACTTTATACAACTCCAGCACCCTCATGAGCCATGTATGTGGCACCGAGTCATAGGCCTTCTTATAGTCTATCCAACATGTCGACAGATCCTTTCGGGAACGACGAACTTGTTGGCTTATGGTCATATCAATAAGGAGTAGCTCCTTAGTACCTTATATACTTATTATTATTACCTCCTTTATATTTATTATTATATATTTTTTTTCACTTAATAATGTATTTCTATTCAAATGAAGCACGGTCGAATTTCGACCAATGGGCGATGACTAGTAATATAAATACTTACATTTTTTATTATATATTTTTAATTATTTTGAGTTAAACAATCTCGTATTACCCAACATCGGAACATAAATATTAGCTAGTTTTTTCCCGCGACTTCGTCTGCGTAAATCTTACGTTACGCGGACGCAGGTGAAGTCGCGGAATTAATAGGGTTAATGGGTAACGAATAAGGTTTAGTCGTGAAAGCGTGACAGACAGACAGAGTTAGTTTCGCATTTATAATATTACGTATAGATAAAGAAGATAATTTATTGCTGTAAGATAGTTTTATTGCTTATAATTAAATATTTGTATTATTTGTCTACTCCATAGCACGCTATGTGCAAAAATTTCATAGACCGACTAAATTTATGCTACTTTCACGTACTTTTTTCTAAGATGTTTCCGTCTCTACCTTGCTATTGTAGTTTGACAGATGTGCAACAGTGACAGGGATAGTGCTTACAGCAAGGCTATGCTAAATTAGTAACGGTTTTTTATTTCGAGACATTTTCTGTCATTAGTTCAACTTTTGGCCGCTGGTTTTCCTATTCTCTATAAACGGTTCAGATATAAGTTTGTGGCGGCCGGCCACTTTAGGTTGACCCGTCATAAACCACGCCCATCCTACTATCATTCACTTTGAAGGTGGGCCCTTAATGTACTTCGGTCATGGTCGATCTTAGCTATGTTTTTACGCGTCGGAGTGTACTGAATAACCGTTCAATTGTAGCGGTGAAATCCGTGGAATAATGCACTCCATGAAAATTTCTAAGGCTGGCTTCACCTTCGGGTAAAATGATTCTGCTACTCCGTTATTAACTCTGTAATTCCAATATTTTCAAAGTCCTGCTTCTGATTATTCATCCAAAAAGTGCGCCATAGTTCGGCTTCAGATGTGATCCCTTCTAATTCATACAATATAGAAACTTCCTCCATAGTGTTTTGCAATTTTGGAACTGTAATTTTAATTATCTGAGCAGGATGCAACAATGAAAGAGTAAACGCTGGTGAATGGTCTTTGCTCTCGCCTCTAATGAAGAAAGTAACGAATCCAAATAGGGCACGCATAACGAGCGACGAAAATAATCGCTAAGGGGCTGGCCACAGTAGGCTGCTGGTGGGTTTCCCCTCTGTTGTTGGCGGCTTGCTGTCTTAGGTAAACGCAGCTCAAGGTTCAAATCTGTAGCAATTATTTAAGCTGATTGGATGAAATCTTCACTCGCTTCTTCCGCGGAAGGCCTCTTTTTTGTGGGTGGGAAATCATCAAATGTTGTCTCCCACTCTGGGCGGATCGGGAGGGCGTGTCAGACTTTTACTGACTAAAACCCACCCGTGTTCCTTCAGTTGCCTATATGCCAGGGTCACGATAATTCTTTCGAACAAATCATCCGCAACCTTGGCAGGCATTGGTCTTAGCTGACTGACCCCTTCAGTCATGCTGACATCTCCTTGAGGCGCGCGTGGAACACAACACGCCGTCGACACGGACGGAACTTCCCATTGCTCGCCACTCACAAGCCCGTGCCTACGGTGGCCGCGAGTTTGCGATTGACTCTCGACGCCCGGGGCGTCTTTTCATGCGGCGGTTAGGGGCGTGAGGGTGCAGAAAATGCCTCTCCCTCACGCGCTCCGCCTCGCCACGAAGCTGTCACCTCCAAGGAGATGACAGCTTCACATGCCCTCTCGCTCCGTACCATGGCGTGCACCAGGACCGGACGCTAGAGGTCGCCGCCGCCGATCGCCTCCACGAGGACACGGCGGTGCTCCGCCCCGGCAGGGCACACCTACATCGTATGCTCCACCGTGTCCTCCAGACGATTCACGCAATGGAAACACCCAGGCTGTTTCCTCCCGCCTTATCCCGAACAGGAACCTCCCGAAGCAGCCATGTCTGGTGAGGACCTGCGTAAGGTGGAAGGTGAGGACGCCGTGCCGCTCTCTATCCACTCCTCAAAAAGAGGACTTACCGCCGTAATAGTGGCGTGCCCTGCACTGGGTTGCGACAATTGTACCTGCGGGAGCTCTGTCCGCCGCGCCGTGATTTCTCGCAGCAGCGGAGTTTCGCCCCGGCGTTTTGCCTCCTCGCGCCACTCCCACATTTGCCTTTGCGTGAGGACTTTTGCCTCCAGATCCCAAGACGGCAATCCGGCAAGGTGACTCGTGGGCTCATGGGAGACCGTGCGGTATCCCCGGACTAGCCGGATGGCTATGACCCTATGGGACGCACTCAACCGGCGCGCTGGGCGCAGCCTCAGTGAGGGCGCCCACACGCAAAAAACTATCTTCGAAAACTAAGCTGACATACGTCACAAAATTCGAAACACCCTAAAAAATTGAAAATAAATAATCGTTTTAATAATAACGTCTTAAACTATTATTTTTATTGGATAGGTCTAGGTCTTCAGGGGACCACCATATAATTTTTATTGACTTTGCTTTGATAGTTTTATGCGTTAGCTTCGTCAATACGTATTTAATTCACTATGTTCAGCGTGATGATATTCTAATACTTCCTGTCACTGCTATTGACTTGGCCAGTAATGGTATACGAACTAGTGCAGGGTAGATTTAAATGTTTTTGCAAAAAAAAAAAAACAATGGACTTCCATAAAAACACAACCAAGTGAAAAATAACTTTAATTTCGGAAGTTATTGGCAAAAAACTAAAATAAAGATCCAAAGACCCTGACTTCCAAAATTAAAGTTATTTTTGCTTGCAGCGCTGCTAGCGAGCAGGTAGAACGGGCGCGGCTCACGATTTTTAAAAGATTTAGATTGTATTTCAAATAGAAAAATGTTATTTTTCTTAATTTTTATCGACAAAAGTAGATAGTTAGTAGGGACATTCACAAACTCCAGGGGGGGGCAGCTGCCCCCCTCTGCCCCCCCCTGAGTACGCCCATGTGCGCAGGCGATGACGGACGGACACAAGTCGATCTCGATCCATTCAGAATAGTCCTATTACTTGAGTAGTGTAAGAAAGAAGAAAGAAAGGTTTCTCGCGCAAACTATTCAGTTTAGAAAAAAAAAATATTAGAAACCTCAATACCATTTTAACCCACACGTATGGGTTTGATGAAAATTTTTTTTTTGAATTTCAGTTCTAAGTATGGGGAACCCAAAAATTTTTTGTTTTCTTTTCTATTTTAGTGTAAAAATCTTAATGCAGTTCACAGAATACATCTTCTTACCAAGTTTCAACAGCATGCTCTTATAGTTTCGGAGAAAAGTGGCTGTGACATACGGACAGACAGACAGACAGACATGACGAATCTATAAGGGTTCCGTTTTTGCCATTTGGCAACGGAACCCTAAAAATACCACGTTGAGTCGCGATTGTCAAATTTGATTTTAGTCGTGTCAAAATAATTTTTAAAAGAGATTATTTCTTGCAGAATAGCGTAACAATTCTCATAGCTAAAAGTAAGCAATTTTAGAGATAGTTTTGTTAGTTTAGTTCGGTGTACAACAGAATCGGCACCAATATGTAATTGTTTTAATTTTTATTTTTTATTGTATACTTTACATAACATATAGTTGTATTTTTTTTTAGTCTAGAAATCTTTATTAGACTGGATAAATAAAAATAAGTATTTTCATAAATATCTAAATACCGCATTATAATTCTAATGGATCAAGATTGTTTAGACCGGCTCGACACTCGCGTTACACTGTTTGTATTGTGCATGTGTGGATAGCTGCGCACACATACATAAGATTGCCGTCTTTTACCTAAACTCGAGCGTTCAAATTTTGTAAGAGGGCTCTTAGTTATGAATTATAAAATCTGCAATTTTAAGGCGACTATAAAATGTAGTACGCTCAAGACATTCGCTACGAAACTTAAACAACTTTAAAACAATAAATCAATCAGATAAGTATTTTTTCGGCTGCTCAGATCTTCAATGAATAATCTCGAACACAATATCTGTGGGTTACATCGCGATTGAGACAGATTACATTATTTTTATCCGCGTAAAAATATTCTCAGTAAGATAATGCTTAATTCTTGACATATTTTATATAATGCGAGCCCCAGGCCAGTGAGCCGACACTATGTCTAATAAATTTATGGACCTTCATTTTCATGTTGATCGGCGCTCGAAATTATAATCGTCGCGCTTGAGGCGCGGCGCGTGAGTCGCGACTTGCGTGACGAAGAGTCGAAGACAGTGCGCAGGCGATGACGGACGGACACAAGTCGATCTCGATCCATTCAGAATAGTCCTATTACTTGAGTAGTGTAAGAAAGAAGAAAGAAAGGAAATATGTTTATTTGCGGCAAACATGACGCACAGAACAATCAGAAATATACAAAAATAAAATATAAAAGCTAGGGGAAAACATGCGTCACATCCACGCAAAACGGCCATCACTCATCATAATGCTGTGACCCTATGCGAGACAGAGCCCCAGCGCTGGTTACCTACTGGTTGGTGTACCTACTGTCTTTTTAATTGAAGGTTTTGTCTCGTCATTCCACTGACCTTTTTATTTTCTACGATTCTGCTGCGTAGGATGACGGAATGAAGGAAGGGTTACTTAATCGTGACCTGAGGCGCTGCACTGGCAACCTGTTATATTGTTGCGACCTACTGTTGTGATCTTTGAGTCGAGTTGCAATGCGAGTGTTGCAAAAACGATGCTTGTTCATAATTTTACTAGACATGTCGATTCTTAAAATATATATGATGTAATGAATGAATACCACAAACTTATCAAGTTATTCAAGAAGTTAGGTCAGTGCAAGGACAACGGATAAGGGTATACCTTATCCGTTGTCCTTAAGCTTAGGGACCTTCATGAACCTGTCATGTCATGGCTGACTCTGATAATATAATCATTAAAAAATTAATCGGTAACTATCTGCAATATCTCTCTAATGGCGCGTCTTTTTATAATTTAATTGTTATGCAATTTTTTGAGAAGAATACGAACATAATGCTATATTGCTCATCCCCCATAGCAAAATCTTGATAGTTAAACACACAACAAACTTATAATGGAGTGTTTAAATTAGATCAGCATCTATCCAATAGTCTAATACTGGCGTGATGCTGGACCATACATTCAAACATGATTGTTCGAAAGAGATAGGTACCGTGACCCTGGCACATGGGCAACTGATGGAACACGGGTGGGTTTTAGTCAGTAAAAGTCTGACACGCCCTCCCGCTCCGCCCAGAGCGGGAGAAGTCATTTGATGATTTCCCATTATGAAAAAAAAAAAAAAAACAGACCAAACTTATTTAAACTAATAGGTCATTTAAAAAGTTTTTTTGTATTGTAAAGTGGTGGTAAAATCTATTTGGCTGTAATGTATGTAGGTATCTGGCTGGTTTTGACCATTAAATATATGTATAACATAAAAAAATTATAACGCTTTCCCGCTATTTTTCAACTGTTTTTCTATACGCCAAAATGAGTGCATCTAAAGAAGAAGAAATTCGATACATTTTGAAGTTTTATTACAATAAAAGGGAAAATGCGAATTGGGTCAAGCGTTTTCGTTCCGGGAACGATGCAGCTCGATCTGATAAAATCAATCTGTTACGAATCTATGCCATTTTTGAAAGCTGAAGTGAAGCTTATATTAGTGGACTAGTTACGATATTGATGCTGAGTTAGGGGTTAACCGCAAAACAGTTTTGACCAATTTGAAAAACTCTGGGCATTCAAAAAAGCTCGATGTTTGGTGCCACACGACCTCACCAAAAAGTACCGAATGTATCTTACTCAATAGTAATGAAACCTAACCAATTTTTTAAAAAGAGTAGATCACCTGTGATAAGAACGTGCGAAAAGTATGGATTGTGGAGTTGTTGAAGACCTACATCGCTTATTGATGAACTGTGTTGGGTATGAGTCTGAGAGCTCGATTTGATTTGTTTAGGGTCTTGAGGTTTGATCAAACTTGAAGTAGGCACATTCCATAAAATCCTGAGTCAGCCAAATGGCGATGATGCGAAGAGGTAGTTTAGGTTCATAGCCCAGATATGACCCATTGGACCCTAAATACATATTTGTATTTAGGGTACGATGGGATGGGACTGACATACGCATTGCGATCATAAATAAAAATAAAATAAAATAAAAATAGCCTTTAATTCCTCTGACCTCCATACACAATTTCTTATAAACTAATATTTTTTGAACTAATTACTAATTATAAAAATAAAAAACCATATTTAACTTAAAGTATTTCTTCTTAATTCTATAAGTTGTTTTTTTTTCTCATTGCGATCATAAATGTCCCTAAATAAATAAAGGAAAAAAAAATAAGTAACGTGCGGAAAGATCATGTCAAGTCAAGCTCCATAGACTTTAGCGAAACTGGAATTACATCTCAATAAGGTGATGCTGTGAGTATGATGGGTTTGGAAGGGCATCATTCATTATACATTTTTAGCGTCAGGCAAAACCATCGATTCGGATCTCTACTGTCAACAACTGATGAGCCTCAAGCAAGAAATTGAGAAAAGCAGCCGTAATTGATCAGCAGAAGGTCTTTCATTATGATAACACCAGACCACATAAATCTTTAGCCACTCAGCAAAAATTCAGAGAGCTTGGCTGGGAAGTGTTGATGCATGCACAGTATAACCCCTATCTTGCACCTCAGACTACCTGTTTCAGGCTTTTAAGAGACGAATGTCAAAGCTACTTGTCGCTGTTTTTTAATCAGAAGTCTCAAAATTTCTTCAGCAATGGGATTATTCCGCTGCCTAAAAATGGTAGATACATATTATAAACAAGATTTGAATATAAATATAATAAAGGCAGAAGAATGATGAATCATTATTTTCCTGTCCTTATCCCAATTTATTTTTGGTAGTCGCGACATGTCTTTTTCTTCCACACTTCTCTATTAGTTGTCATCTCAGTAGTCAACCCCTTTCTATCTATATCATAATTTACACAGGCAATCCATTGTTTCTTTGGTCTTCCTCTACTCTCATAGCCATTGACTTTCATACTCAATACTTTCCTCAAGACATTTTCAACGACATTCCTCTGTACTATGACAACCGATTCGCAAATTTTGAAAAAAATAAGTGTCTTGAATTTATATAATAATACGAAAAATCTTTTTCCCCGACCTAATATTTATTTTCAGCATAAGAATCGTTCCCAGACCTCGTGAAAGTTACTAAAAAAAAAACAGCTATTTTCACTCTGCTACAATTTTATTAATGTAATGTATACAAAAAACAGTTACAGTTTAGAAGGCGTAAACTCTACAACAACTAACATCAGTACCAGCTCCACATAACATTGTTCTCACGGTGTAAAATTTCTAAAAAAACACAATAACAGCGTAAACTCGTAGGAGCGAAGAAAAAGTGCGAATGTAAATGTCAAAGCAATGTGCGTAGGAAACTGTTCGCGGGGTTAAATGATGTGGAAACTGACACGGCTGCATGGGGATCAGCGACTAGTACTTACTTTGTCCATGGCGGATAGGGTACGATGATCATGAGTGTGTTCTAATTTACACATCGGTGTATAGAAACGGTACCAATTGTGTTTTTGCAGTCGGTCAACCGTTGACTAACATAATCAACAAGGTGTCATCTTTTACAGATCCCTCTAAATTTCTAAAATCTTGAAAAAATACCAGTATCCAAAAGTTTTCTGAAACTGAAAATGGGATTTGTTTGATTTTTGTAAAATTTTAAAGAAGATCGTTTTTTTTAGCCCCCTGTATAGTAGTAGTAACTATAACTCTTTTGGTTTCTTTTTTTTGTTATAATCGTATTTCTGAGTATTACGGTTAAACGAAGTATTGTTGCTATTACCACTGTAATTTAGAGATCATAAGGAACAAATCTGTATGTGTTTCATTAGTAGACGCCATTAGTTTTGGTGGGCTTAATCGCCGTACAAAAGCTATCATCTCCATTGATTATTAAAAGTTTGCCTAGGTAACAGATATAAGTGTGTAATGTTTCAAATAAATAAAGCTGCCTGTATCTAGCACTTTTATATTTCCTCTTCCACTTCATCAAGTCCATAATCTCCTGAAACGAGCAACACCACGTGGTCGTCGAAGTATGAAGTCATATATTTAAATAAATCATATTTATGAAGCACTAAACGTATCCATTCGTAATTATTCAGCAGTTCAATATAATCATCAAGTTGAACGACTTACATATTAGTAAGGGAACATGGAAACAGCCTGCTTACTGCACATTAGTTTGCCGAAGCATTAATATCATTTGGCCATGTACGTATCAAGTGTATACCCCATATACATTTTAATCGCTTACTCAGAAATCATTATAATAATTACGTATAATGCGAGCAACATTGTGGGCTTAGGAACAAAGAGAGCGACACCTCACTGCCATGCCGCCGGTGGCGCGATGACGGGCGCAACGAGTGACGTACTCACGAGATCTCACAGATAGCACTGAATGTCGTTCGTAAGATCGTATCTCGCTTGATTACAAACACTGGAAATACTTTTACAATAGTCATGGGTGGCACAAATAAATGTATCAACTTGATGCTCGCTCCTATCTTTGCAGATACAGGAAATTGGACGGAACGTTAGATACTTATAAGATTTAATAACATTTAATTCCCCTCTCGTCACTCCTGAGGCATACATGTGACATTAAACACAACGTTGCAACTCCCGTAATAAGCTGATGTATGTATGTGCATACAGAATAAGGAAACCTCATTTTAAAATTAAACGTTGCTATAATTACCCACGAAACTAGTTTTAAAAATATCATTCACAACAAAAAGTGAGACTTTACAAGAAATTATTACTTACTTATTATTACTTACCTTTGGAAGATTGTACATGTCCTTTTAATTAACCAATAAAACGTTTTGTTACAACGACATGAACTGATGATAGAAACTATGAAGAAACATCGCAATTACAAATAGGTACGACGCGTATTATTGAATCATTGTTGGCATTTCGATTAATTGTATCATGTTTTGTAAACGTTATCTTACGTTGCAGTCGATTTTGTTTACGGAAACATGTTGCATCTGGCCACGTGCTGGTTTCCAGTGGAGTTGGCCCGGAGAAAGCAAACTGCTGTTTTATGATAATCAAGTCATTCGTCTCGGGAATGTGCTCAGCGACAAAACGACTTGTTCAGGAAACGACGCACTCAAGGGTTCCGAGATTTATCTTTTTAGTGACGTTAAAAATAGGGAGAGCTAAAATCGTTGCTAAAATTAGGACTACTGTTTTAGTAATACATTTTTTTTTCTGAAGTTCCTTGGTTTCAAAACCTCTACCAAGCTTTTATTGAATGTGAATACCTATGACATTACACACTTTCTGCGACATCAATCTCCAAGCCTATCATTAAATCCGCAACTTAATAATAAATATTTGCATATTCAAAACACTTAACAAATATTGGATTTAAAATTAATCCGTGGATAAATTTATCATAAATTAAAATAAATTTTATTTTATGTTAAATCGATTCGTGACCAGTCGATACCTCGATCGAGTATGTTAGCGCATCGGAATATCTGCGAACGTTGCAAATGTCAGTTTCACACTTATCTATGATCTCACAGGGAGGAATATTTTATACTAAGCTCTTTGCCTATGAGTGCCGCTCCCAGACTAGATGGAACGCTGTAATATATAAAACTATTGATGGAATACGTTTCAACAGGTTTTATGAAAATGAGCAGTTATGAGTAATTACAACGGTTATTTAAATGATAAGTTAAACAGACAGATTCTTGAAAATTAAAGCAAGTTTCACAATGCTCAGAAATCCAGCACTTACCTACCAAACGAAAACATTTAAAATGGAACTTAGTATGAAATTATCTGCTAAATAACTTACATAACCAAGTTTACTAGACTCAAACTTTATCAAAAAGTAATTTCATTCAAGACTTTTATACAAAAAGTCATCTTAAATTGCTGCTCAAATCCCATCAAAAATATTCTCTCTTGCAACCCAGAAACTCGGCCAGACCGTCCAAATACCCCCATAATTACACCGTGTACGTTTTTATATGGCGAGTCACGTCACAGGACAGGTTCCGGTGACATCCACCTCGCCAATGGAGGGTCGACTCGCCGCCATTGGTGAGATTCGTCTCACATCTTACGATCCTCTGATTTGATATTGTTTTTTGTTACTTTTGTAATGTGAGGTGTATCTTATTGTTCCTGTGATTCGTTGTGATTTTATCTGTTCGTGTGATGTGATATGGATGTAGGGAAAAGATTGTGACATGATGGGCCCGGGTTTGTTACTGATTATGATGTTTGATTCTGATGTCAAAATGTGCTCCTTAGTAACTTTGGTTGAGACCCTTTCAGTATGGGCTTACTTTTTTCAAGACTCTCTTATTCTTAAATGGTAAGAAATCGTCGCGCAGTTTAATGATCCAATAAACTTAAGGGGGAAACGCCAGGGTAGCCTCGAAATTCAAAACTTCTTACGTTTTTAGGGTTCCGTTGCCAAATGGCAAAAAACGGACCCATTATAGATTCGTCATGTCTGTCTGTCCGTCCTTATGTCACAGCCACTTTTTTCCGAAACTATAAGACCTATGCTATTGAAATTTGGCGAGTAGATGTATTATGTGAACCGCATCAAGATTTTCACACAAAAAAAGAAAAAGAACAATAAATTTTGGGGTTCCCCATACTCAGAACTGACACTCAAAAATTTTTTTTTCATCAAACCTACACGTGTGGGGTATTTATGGATAGTCTTCAAAAATGGTATTGAGGTTTCTAATATCATTTTTTTCTAAGCTGAAAAGTTTGCGCGAGAGACACTTCCAAAGTGGTAAAATGTGTGTCCCCCCGGAACTTCTAAAATAAGAGAGTGATAAAACTAAAAAAAATATATAATGTACATTACTATGTAAACTTCCACCGAAAATTGGTTTGAACGAGATCTAGTAAGCAGTTTTTTTTAATACGTCATAAATCGTAAACCGCAATTTACCTTTCATTCAATCAACTCAAATATAAAAACATAAAAAAAAATGTCATAAACATAAACCTTATGTATAAACCGTGAATATCTACAGGTTTGTACGGAACCCTCGGTGCGCGAGTCCGACTCGCACTTAGCCGGTTTTTTTTTTCGTAATTTTCAGTTCAGTGTCAGGCTGTTGAGCAAATCATGATCCCATTGAATGACAGTTTCATGAAAAAGTTATCTTATATATATAAAAATCTTGTGTCACGATGTATGATGCCAATAAACTCCAAAACTACATAACAGATTGTTATCAAAGTTCTTAATGATTTGTAATTTGGTCCAACTTAAAAGATAGGATAGTTTTTATCTCAATTGATGATCTCAATATTTGAAAATTCAATGTTTTTTTTTTTATAGTACGCACGGCTACAGGTCAAGCTATACATTTCCAGTATAAACTGACATCTGATTGTACGAAAAGCCTATACAATGTGAGGTCAGCTAAAACTGGAAATAATATAGCTTGACCTATAGCCGTGTGTAGTATGTGCGTATTCATTGGTTAGTTCCAAGAATCCCTAATCGGTGGCGGTGTATGTTAATTCATCGTATCGTTCGACACCAAAGTTGCGTAGACATCCACTGGCGTTTTTTTTTTTTTTCTAGATAACCTTTGCATAATATTAAAGTCGCTTGCTGCGTCTGTACACTCTGTACGCTTAGAATTAGATCTTTTAAACTGCGCAACGGATTTTAATGCGTTTTTCTCAATAGACAGAGTGATTTAGAGGCAGGTTTAAAAGTAGTTTAGATACATATTATAGTAGAGAAAAGCCGAGAAATTCAAACATTTCTAATGTGATGTCGTAACAAATATATTTTTTGTGCGCTTAAATCGCAAACGCTGGCTTAACCTTACGAGATAAATCAAATTAATGTACCACGGAATTATATATTTTAAAAATATCGATGAAAAAATCCCTAATAGTCTATGTTTATTTCCTAAGGATACCCTAGAAAAACCACTTATATCTGTAATATATTACAAAAAAAATCTGGGTCATTAACCAAACTATTTTAAACAATACCGTATCGTTCTGTATTCAATTAAATACATAAGATACGTTGTACATTTCATGTCAATCAAAATTGCACTTTGCAGCATATAAAGTTAATATTTTAGAAGATATCAGAGATTATATAAAATAGACGCAGAGCGGCTAGCGGGCCGTCCGTCCGTCCCGGTTGGTAGCGGTAGGGTAGTGCAGGATTAGTAGGATTGTAATTCATATTACTTTGGCTTCATAGTAAATGCGAATATCATGTGTGTTCGAAGTACTCAAACTAAACCTCTCCATTATATTATTCCAAGTAAGAGACCGCGAAATAAGGCTTAGATGTTTAGATTTTTGGATGGATTTGGATTTTTGGTTATCCTGGATACTTATCATATAGGATACTTTATCCCGGTGGTAGGTCCCTGGGTGATATTTTCCGACAGCTTTACGGGTGAAGACACTGGCCAAAGTACCATTCCTATAAGTATATTCGATTTGGTGTCTGGTAAATAATTGAGTGTCTGTGTAGGTAGAATAGGAGCGTTAAGAAAAACTAGGAAGACTTATATTTAATTCAATTCAGCTCTATGTCGCAGTCTTCTTACTTTGAATACTATTATTAGTTTTATTAAGTACATCAAACACACATGATACTCTGATAAAGAATAGAGAAGTAGTATGAAGTAGTACTTAAGAATTAATATGAATTATAAACGTACTTAGGTACTCCTAATTATATAAATTTGAACATTTGTATGATTGGATGTTTGTTTCTCAACCCCGTAACTAACGGTATATCTATACTCTATACAAATAAATAAAATTGGAGTGTCTGTTTTTAATATTAAAATAACCGCTTTTTACTAAGTGTATATGGATGTATACACGGTACATATATCAAAACAAATTATTTTACAATTTTTGTCTCTCTGTCTGTCTGTCTACTGTCTGTCTGCCTGTCTGTTTGTTCCGGCTAATCTCTGAAATGGCTGGACCGATTTTGACGGGACTTTTATTGGCGGGTAGCTGATTTAATAAGGAGTAACTTAGGCTACTTTTATTTTAGAAAAAAATCTTTTATTTTAGGAAAATACCTGCGTTTATTTCCGACATCCACGTGGGCGAAGCCGCGGGCAAAAGCTAGTTTTTTTATAATTCTGTAATTAATAATTATATTCTGTAAAGCTATATATGTTACGTTCGCGAATCACATTTTAATTAACATACAAACTGACCTGCAAACAACTAAGAAAATTGGAATTTGTCGAGATAGTTTAGCGTATCGTCCTTAATACAATATGGTCAATAATACACTTTTATCAGCAAAAACGTACCTATGAACGAATTTATTTATTTAAACCGCTTGTTACTAAAACGCCGAAAGAATAAATAAGTACGACAGACAATACTATCAATAAGTTATTTTTATCAGCAAAAATTAATCTATCAACGAATTTATTTGTTTAAAAACCGCTTGTTACTAAAACGCCCAAAGAATTAATAAGAGTACCACAGATGAGCTCTAAAACTTATTACTGAAAAATTTTATATCTGATATTAAGATCAAAAGTTTAATGAGTGTATTAATTAGATTGCAAATGGCGGCCATCGCTATGATCATTCAACCGGTTTACAACTAAACTTATGTCTGTGCCCTTAAAAAGTTACCTACCTGCAATCTGAAAGACAAATAATGACATTGCAGTATTAAAAACTGGATTCGCCTGTAGTTGGCTATGGGAGATAGATAATGATATAAGGTAGAATAAAAACTCTATGGGACCTATGTAATGGTGTTAGTGCATGAGAAAATATTATAATATACTTTCATAGTATTTATGTGGCTATAAAGTTAATGTTAAGATCTAGGAGTATCTACCCACAATGGTATGCATATTGAATCAAATTATCATTTTAAATGTTAGCTTACTCTATCTCTTACTTTTATTATTTATAGAATTATCTGGTCGTGACATTAGAGGTAATATTACCAAAATCTAAATTATAAGTACAGACGCCAACACATCAAGCTACTACAATCTGTCAGATTTCTTTGATAGATTTTCGACTTTATTTCTAGAGCATTAGGTTCAAGGTTCATTGGGAAAAATTGACAGTTTCGGGTAGCTTGACCTGGTGGCGTCTGTACATATGTTTTGAACTGAGAGCAGTGGTGGCTCAGGGGTATCGGCCCCGACTTATAAGTTGTAGGTCGTGGGTTCGAATCAAGGCAGGTGCTTTATTTTGTGTAATTAATTTCATCACCACTGCTCTCAAAACGGTGAAGGAAAACATCGTGAGGAAACCGGCATGTCTAGAACCAAAAATTCGAAGACATGTGACATCTACTAACCCGCACTGGGCCCGCGTGATAGATTACGGCCCACTCTTTCTCACCGAGAGGAGGCCTGTGTCCCAGCAGTCCCACTGCTGGGACACAGGCCTGGGATGATGATTATGATGTTTTGAACTGTTTTCCAGGAAAAGATTTCCGTGTAAACTTGTAGAGATTCAACTGTACCCGTAACTATTGCCTACCTTCGGTCGAAAATAGTTTACTGGTTTACATATATAAATGTATATAACATAGCTTTATGCAGAGTTGAGAATAGTATACTCCCAACAGTACCTCAAGCAATATCTTTAAAGGGCGACCTGCGGACACCGTAACCGATTTCGCCTGCAAACGGGAAAATATACCGACACTTATTCATACTGTATGTGCGTCTATATACTTCTTACACATTTACTATAAAACTACAATTAATATGTAAAACATATACAGTCTCCTAATGAGTTTGTAGGTAATCTTCATCAGAATGAGAGTCACATACTTTACAAAATGATCAACCGTCCAGGCATACATTGACAGACGAGATAAGTACTAATCAATTATCGCCTTATACGCTACTTTTTTAGCTATTAATTTAATATCTTAACTAGCAGCGAATACACATGGCTACTTTATAGAACTGCAAGAAAAACTTGGCTGATCATTCGCATATTAATCATTAGTCTAAAGAACACTTTAATAATGATAAACTTTAAATAATAGTGTTGCAGCACCTGTCGCAATAACAATAAATAGGTACCTTAGTACACGACATGAACCTATCACCACTTCCTGGTGATTATGTACAACGTATTGAATATCACGGCCATTTACATAGAGAGGAAATAATTAAATTACCAAATTGTACCTTCATTATAAACATATTTGTAGCTAAGGTTTTTCAAGTCACGTTTTGTCCATATTCAAATGCAAAACTAATTAATGACCCACAATTTGGTTTTATGTTCTGTGAACAATGCTGACGAAGTCACATCTAGTCATCATAAAATTATAATAAAGTAACTTCTGTAAATGGAAGGCGTATCTACATGGAGTCAACTAGACGAAGACAGATATTACTCATTACTTTAGTCGATATGTAATAAACTTTATTACTTATTTATCGATTAACAAAGTTTTTCATTTCTATATATCTTCATTAGGCTGTCAAAGACAATAACTTTATCGACTCAAATGGATATTTACAGCCCGAGGGATGTAATTGTAATATTTTTTTCTAGTCACGTATCCGTCAAACAAATTGTTGGTGAGCGAGTTGGATATGTTGGTTGCAAATGTCAATGGTGCCCGAAGCCGCATGCGCACGCACTAGTCGATGTGAACGCTATTAATGCGAAATAACTATAATTTAGGCGACGCCGGCGTTTGGCGTTTAACCGCCAGCCTCTGGAAAGGCGACGGAAGCCTGTCACAGGCGCAATTACAGTACCGAGAATCAGCATTAGTTCGTCGTGTTGAACTATTTATGTATGTAAAATAAGAGCAGCCTCTCGTACGGGGAAACGGCGATTGCACGCATCTCTCATTAAGCACTTTAGAGCAATTTGAGGAGTGGAGAAAAAGTCGGCCGAGACGCGGCACAAACATCGCGTGGTCAATTAAAATGTTGCCGCACCAGTGCCGAGTGCCGACTCGCAACCAACGGTACGTTCGCGCACAAAACGGTCAAATAACACAGTCGACTTGTTCTGAATTGCTCGTATCCTCCGCTATCTAAGTAAAGAGAGGTGACAGGAGTAGCTGACGACTGATGAGCGGCTGCGATGCGATGCACGGCGAGGCGTGGCGAGAAGGCACGGTGATTGGCACCGAACTTGTTACCGTTTCTCAGTTTCGACATCAGTCATTAGCTGTTTGGGCTTTCCATTTTCATTGGCCATTTATGCGTTTGAATGTCACAGATCAAGTCTCTAGTTTTTCATGTTATGTTATTATTACCTAGCTAAATTTAACGGGAACCATATACATTTGTGTATAGGCCTATATTCGTGATGTTGTAAACGCGAGTCATCTAGGTAGCGGTGAACAAAACAAACAATGCCGTGATCCACCTGAGCCGCTCCGCGCCGTGCCTGGGCCGCGCTGCGACCACGCATGCGATGCCCGTCAGACATGTTTTCAAACACTTTCAAAATATCTACACTAGGCATTGTAGTGAATAACTGTATGAAATATAATGTTAACGAAGTGTTAAATTGTTGAACTGTTTTGTTTTGTTAGTTTTACAATGGTGGTATGTTTCTAGTGTTGTAGAGTAAATCATTGTTTTTTTTTACTGTGAATCTTTTTGTACATAATACACACAGTAGGTAGGTACATTCATGTAAAATTAAAATAGAAATTACCAAGATTTACAGCAAATATGAACACGCTCTTTGTTGCCGCGTAGGTACTAATTGCAATCTCAGCAGTGGACATCAATCACCCGGCCGACGTAACAACGAAAACACTGTTAGTTTTGCCGCCGAATTATTAATTACATTCCCACAAAAAACCTACACACAACGCCGAAACGCATAAATTTCTTCCTTTTTCACCGCACAAAGGAGCCGGGCGGCCTACAATATAACGCTAAACAGATTAGGTGCACCCGACACGGCCGTCGCGGCATAATTTTTGGCGCCAGTAGTCCTGCCTCTAGATTAAACTAATATGAAAAGGAAATTGAGTAGAAAATGGACGAAGCCTCTATGTGTCATTAAGAATTGGTTACGCGCCGCTCCAAAGTGCCGGCACAACCTTTATTATATTTGACTTCATTTAATTGAATTAACTTTTACCTTTTTATGAACTGCCAGTGATGTTCGGAACGAATATAATGGCCTATTTTCAGATAATAACAATGACGTTTATGTGACGGTTATTGCTTTATAAATAATAAACAGGCCTTCCGATTTAGGTAGAAGGATAGAATATTGTAACATAATTCTAGTAGGTAACTTCAGCATGCTGTGATTTATCACAGACCGGTAAAAAGATATCATATATAATTCAAGAGCAATTACAGTTTCCTACTTAAACTATTTGAAACAAATTGAGTAGGATTTATTATTCAGGACGGACGGCCGAGTAAACGGCGACTTGAATTATTATTCAAAGGCACGGCAATATGAAGAAAATTTACACATAATGTTTTCTCTTACGGTGGGGGATATTTGGCGGTCCACTCGAGCCGCGGGGGCGGCCATGAATAGTAATAGAGGTTGGCTCGAGGGAGCGCGGGCGCTGCCTGCCTCACTCGCGGGTAATGTGCCGCTTATGGTGCGTGCTAAATCGACAATACCCGGGGGTGCCTGCCGACTAACAAACCATTTCATAGACTCACCTATTTGGCTCGGTTTGTTCTTAATATTAAAGTTCATGAACCGTGAAGATTTCTCCGATTACGGTTATAATAAGTTTATTTATAAGTTTGGGATTAGATTAGTTCAACAAATTCTACATTCGTTATGCTTGTTGGAAACCTAAGTAAACATTTGGTATATTTGCCACATTTAGGCTATATCTATAAAGGCAAGTTGTCAGACATGAAAGTTACTATCTCAAATGAAACTAATGTAATAAGTTTTAGGTTAAGTTACCACCATGATTTGAACTTAGTGTTTTCAACTTAGATTCATTTTGGATAAAATAGCTTACGACGTTATGGAGCCTTATAAGTGGACCGTAAAATAACGCAGGATAACGTAAAAGCTACTGCTTCAAGTACCGACTCCAACTTATCAAGTTATCAGTGATAAGAATGTTAGTAAGACTGTTTACACTAAGTTAGTAGTAAGATGTGCGGTAAAAGTGCTGGTCGCTCATGGACTCACATTCATGAGCAGGTCCGGAGAGGAGGAGCCCTTGCCGCTCATGGCGCTGGCGCCGGGTGGTGGCGCATGTCACACACTCACTACACTCGCGGCGCAGGCGACGCAGGCGGCGCGGGTGGCGCGTTCTCGGAGCGGGCGCTCGACTGACGCGAGGCCCCCACCGCACCACGAGCCCCCACCGCTACCGGCTGCCTCATTTCTCACTATAATTTGCGTGCTGCTCGTTTTTTACCATTATTACTCCCTCGTTTTGTTTTACGTATTATCGAGTGCATCCCGCTCGCACAGGCCGCCATGCGCGCTCGGCGCCGCCCAGATAATAGCCGCGTGCAATTACGTCGCAGCGCGGTGACGCCGAGTGTACTCACCGGTACCGCTAACGCCATCTTGTGACGGGCGGACAAACTGGAAGTACTTGGACACTTAGCAGTCATAAAACGAGCACACTAAATAATTAAAAAGTTGATAGAATATTTTGATACAACTATTTGCAAAAACGTTGATTTCTTCATGACCAACGGAATTATTAATAAAAAAGATCACAGTCAGAACTATGAGAATCCAAATTGTTCTCTTTTCAATGCAAATAACTGAATTTTCTAAACCCTATAATACATAGTCCTCCAGACCGTATTTCGGCCACGGCGGCCAATCTCAATGGAGACTAGCCATCGGCGCGGGAGATATTATAGTGCTCAAGTGTGTGCGCAGACACAGGAGCACTCACTCTTCCCTCACTCTCATAGTCCGATGGGACGGCAATCCGACACGACCGGACAAAGATCAGGCGTAGGACCAACGGCTTAACGTGCTTTTCGAGGCACGGGGGCATCACACCGCCAACTTCCAAACTCCGGGCTACTAAGAAATTTCTAATGGAAAAACCCAGTAGCACTTTGCCCGACCCGGGAATCGAACCCAGGACCCCACGCTCAGCAGTCGCGCTTGCGACCACGGGACCAACGGGGCAGTCAAACCCTATAATAGTAAGTTAACTTCAGGCAGTAACACTTTTTCCAAAAAGGGTTAAAGTTCAATAACAACTTCAAAACTTTTGTCGTAGCAACGCGTAGCCCGCGGCGTAGCATGCAGCGTAGCACCTCCATAATTTTATAACTGACTGGAGTGCTGAAGAAAACCATATGATATTCAAAGACGTATTAACAGCTTATACTACTAACCACAATAATAATTTTAAAGTTTATAAATAACTATGGGTAGCACTGATTCCTATTGCTACGAGTAAGCAAAGATAACCACCAACCCATATTCTGAGTATGTAATTGCTTGTTCATATTATAAAATTTCTAAAATTTAAAAACATCCCTTTATTTTATTAAATATGAACCAAATGAGAAGTTATTTTCACCAAATTACTACATATACTAGATTCTGATAACAGTATTCCACAAACAAACTTGAAACAGAAATTCACAAAACGAAGGTATTTTTACCTTTTTATCGTCTGGTAAACTTACTGCTGTTCTTATCTCAGTAGTTATTTAGCGTTCATTAAAAACATTTATCTTTCAAAAATACAGTTTTATGTGGCTTTTGTACTCTTGTCTATAAATACAAACATGAAAATAAAGTAGAAACGAATTTACGATCCCTCACAAGTTGTTTAAGCTCCTGGGTAGTTCAGGCTGTAGGTGGGCTTTTATTGCATTTCACAACCTATTCAGGTTTTCCATACAGTCCCTTAATAATATAATTCCTACCTCAACTTGATCTTAAATAATTTATTTACAAAGTATTAAAACTCTCACGTATTTGAAACATTGGTTAGAATCAAACATGTTTTAGTTTGGTACCTGTATCGATAAATCGTTAAGTATTTATTTGATAATTCATGTTACTAAAAAACTTACTATAGTACGAATTAAAAATGCCGTTATCTTTCGATTCGATCGGTGATTAAACTCATAATTTATATTTGCACCGATCAACGATTTACGAAACTGGTTTTTGATTTTCATGTTTTGGTACCTATATTTGAGTGTTAGTAAGATAATTATGAAAATTCAATGAAGTTTCGGAACGCCGCAGGTCACAGAGCTTCATATGATGTAAGGTCAAAGGTCATTTTGTAACTATAATAAGTTTTCGCTATGTTTTATTAATGTAATCGATTAATGTGTAGATTGCAACTATGTTGATTACGAAAATCGAATAATCTGTAGTTCGTTAAAGTAATGTCTAACAGGTTTTGATTTAATATTGTATTTAGTTTGAGATGTCGTACCTGTTTCGTACATGTAAATTATTTTAATTAAAATATTAGTGCGATGATCATGATGGTTTTTCGTAAATACAGGTGCTAAAACTAAATTTCTGTCTCAACTATGCAATTGAATTTAAAATACTTGACTACGTATTTTCAGAGGTAATAACAAAGTTTTAAGAGTAAAACTATCGTAATAGGAAGAGAAATTAATCAAATCACAATATTATCAAAAATCATATTTTAATTTCTTTGTTTCAATAAAATAGACAAATACATTTTACAACAATTGAAAGGCACATGATTCATTATAAGATTTTAATTAACAAACTAACTTACATACATCACATTTTAAATTCACGGTAACTTAAAAAGATTTTAAATATTACCTACGATAATATGGACACATGCAAGCACACAGAGATGTCCCAAACGAACAGAAACTTTATTTACACTTCCATTTTGATCACTTATTGTCCTAGAGCCACAGGTGGTTGTAAGTTATAATGTCCCTGAAATACTGCGTAGTTGTCCTTCGTAGCACACTGGTAGGTGCTGATGGGGGCAGGGTACTGCTGGTACATCCTGTGATCACGGACTGCTGGACGAGGATACAAGGCGTCCTGCCTCACCTCAGGGTACCAGCCCGACATCATACCACTCCCGAACATCCCGCTACTGTTATAGTTAGGTGCACTCGGCATAATCGGCATCATGTTTGGTGCGACCGCTGCATAATTCAAAGAAATCTGTTTCGAAGCACTTGTAACTGGCACTGTCCCGTAGTTAGTACTTCCAACTGAAGTAACCGGTGCTGGTGCTGGCGCGGGCAGCTCTACTGTACGTTCTGTTTTATCACTTGTAGCACTCGAAGTTTCATCCTTGTCATCATCTTTGATTTTCTTGCTCTTCTTCGACACATTAGCGTGAGTTTTTACATGTTTCGCGAGATGGTCGGAGCGCATGAACCGTTTGGTGCACAGTTGACACGCGAATCTCTTCTCACCGGTATGCGTCCGTAAGTGCCGCTGTAGTTCATCGGAACGCGTGAACCTCTTGCCGCAGAACAACCAGTTGCACACGAAGGGCCGCTCTCCAGTGTGCCAACGGAGGTGGGCTTTCAAGTGCGAAGTTTTCCCATAAACTTTTCCACAGCCTGGTACGTGACACACATGTTCACGCTTAGCGCCATCCTTGCCGTAGTTGGGACCAAAACCAGCGGCTTCTGTGAGGCAGTTGGGACAGCGGCATTTAGCACAACGACGCTGAAGTTCTCTGGCTTCCTCAGTCGCGGCGGGCGTCGGTGGCCAGTACGCCGGGTACTGCGCAGGGTAGGCAGGCAGCTCACGCCACGCAGGCGGAGCGCACCAAGTGCCTGACGATGCACTGCTGCAAGAGGACAGGTCGGAAGCCGGCGATATAGCGTCACCTCGGCCGTAGCCACATCCATAGCCCGACATCATGTTCATCATCTGCAAAGATTAACACATCATTAGTTATATCTCGCGTAAACTAAAGGAGAGCCGGCTCGATCACTTTCAAATTTTTTTAAGTTCAACAAAATTACAGCTAAATTGTCGTGACAAACGAAACGTTTACTGGTGATTTATTCTAATATTAATAAACTCTCAAATTATGGTCGGTAGTTTATGGGCGGGCGGACGGACCTGTTGCGCGGGCGGATCCACGTATTGCATTTCCGGTGAGTGTGGTGACAACGTAGTGCGACGAAACCTTCAACTGGATAATTACAGGGCGGCGCACCGCTCGCGCCGAGACGTTTTTAATAACTGGCTTGGAATAGACGTAACAAGCGGTTGTCACCTCGCCCCGGCCCCTCTGCCCCGAGGGAACGGCGCGCGCGCACCCTGGACCCCCCCTCCACCCCACGCCCCGCGCCCCGCCCGCCACAGCCTCCGACACACCCCACCAAGCTCCGTGAGTTATGAGCTTACCAGTTCGGCTCTTATGAGAACGGGAAAGTCATGAGAGCGAGACGACAACCGTCCAAACAAAGCTAAAGGTTACGTTAAGTGTGTGTTTACTTTGGGCTTTATCGCGTACCGCATTGGGTTGAAGTCGATAAGTGAGGTTTTTTAATTAGGCTTTAGATTAACTAAATACGTTTCCATTATGTTCTATTTATTGTGTAAAAGAAATCATAAGTATGTTAAGATATGGAAAATACAGTCGTTGATGTCTTTTATACTGTAATTAATAAGAGGTTCTAATACAGAATATAAATTTATAATTTACACTTTCTGTAAAACCTTTAAACATATAAGATGATTTAGCTTAGACATACATAAGCAATTCCACTCGGTACCACACAGTATTGCTCTGGTATACCACGGAACAGTAACATCACAGGCCATACAAGCATCATTTCTTTTGTAGGCAGATAACATTCAGTTCCCAGTTCCCTGAGACGCTTAATGTATTTAATTTTTTCTCTATTTCGGTCGGCAGTTCGCGGCAGACGCATGATTTATGCATATTCGAGCGGAGCCAAACCTTTAATTACACGTTGTTAAAATATGGCAGTTTGTTAAATCGTTCGCTCTGCTTTTGTTTTACCAAACACCGCGGCTCTTAGAGAACCGTTCCCTTTTCTTCCTTCAACGAAATATGTGTTATGTATTTTTTATTTCTATAATTGCCTCGCTTTCCAACAGCTTGTAGGTTTATTTGTACATCATGTTTGAAGGCATGGGAAACCTCAAAAGAACGTGTATCACAGATTACTAATTCGTAAAGGTCGCACTGTTAACTTTTAATATGATATTTTGCCTACCCCCACCAAAAATATCTTTACCTTACTAATAATAAAAACTCAAAAGAAAATGTTCGTCTGTTACCTTTTCAATCCTAAACCACTGAAACGATCTTTTAGACAATACTGGGACTATTAGTGTAAAAAATTATAAAATACTCAATACACGCAGACGAACTCGCGTGCAATAGCTAGAAGCTATTCTTTCATATTTCATTAGTCCTCTCCCTCGCTTTTAAATCACTTAGAACCTTTATTGTACAGGAACAACCATGAAATCGATCCCATAATGACATCTTATAGAAATTATACGATGCACTTGCAGAATTTAATGACTCAAAGAGCTTCAATAGCTATTGTAACAAAAGTCTTTCTCCGAACCTACTACCGACTACCGTGCATACTGTGCTAGTACAAATAGGACTTGTCGACATGTTTACGACACCCTAGAACAATAGCCTAGCAAGGTACTCGGATGACAGGCTACTGTGTCGGAGCCGGCGGCCACAAAGCCCACATGCAGTGGACAATGCCGACTACTAATGTCCTATGATCGGCTCTCGCCGTAAATCAGGCAGCTACTGTGTTTTTGTGAGCAAAAAATTATCTTTTGCCGCTTGCCTGTCTTCGGACGTGTCGTGTCAATCGATAGCATGTGCAATATATTGTGCCGATTGCTTTTGATCTTTGACATAGAACTTTGTACATTGCGTTTGTGTTTGCCGCATTTATTGACAGGAGTGCATAACATGGGGTCATGCTGGTTTTACTGGTAATAAAAGTAGTCTATGCAAAAGTAAGTTTAGCTATCACTGTTTTCTCAGTTAGCAAATTGATATATATGCACTGCCTTAACTTAGGTTCTACGTACTTACAGTAGCTTTTTACCATCTAAATTTTTTTGTTTTCTACCGCTACTCTCCAATTCTACACACTCCACTTTCAAAACAAGCCCGTTCACGATCTTATAGCTCACGATATCATAATAAAATCATTAGCGAAAATATCGACATCTGAATCGCGCGGCCGCTTCCGCTCAAGAAGGCCGGTATATTACATTAATTACAGGTTTCTTATATCGTGGGCGGGTAATTGGTTCTATCGCACGCTGTCCTCACTTCCTGTCTTTTGCTGGCCCTGTATGAGAACACTGGGACTCAAAAGTACCGGCTTGGTGTCGGGTGTCAACTATTGTGGCAGCCAGTGCGGCACCCACGCAATGCAGTAAGATGTGGAGTAAATTGTGCATGCGAAGCTCTTTATGGGATCTACAATTTTTTGTTGATTCTTCGGCTATTGTCATGGATGATGGCTGAATTATGATTTTAACTGAGATTACAGCATTTCCTTATTTGATTTTATCTTATAAAAAGCTCCTATTTTATATTTATTATTTTGAAGCAAAAGCACTTGCAAAATGAATCATAATTTTCGGATCTAAGTTTCATACATTTAGATGTTCGATCTGAAGACAGCTAATTCAAGACTTGTCTAACACTCTAATCTTCCCTTCACTAAAAAGTTAGGAACATTGATGTCTTACAAACCTGACATACGAAGTTAGATTTTAGAATACTAAAGCTTACGAAATTACTAACAGACATAGCTAACTGCAAATAGCTTACCTAATCATTATACCTACACAGACATTATAAATTTCAAGCTTTCAATACTACTTATACAAAATATGGTATGAAAGTATAAAAGTATGTCTAGGGTCACGCAGTGAGTCGGAAAGATCCTCCTATCCCTAAAATGTACCTAAGTTAAGCTTGATGTGCCATGTAGCTGAGATAAAATTTTGTGAAATGACTCCAAAAATCCGCTGATCTCGGATTATCTCTTTTTATAGAAATCTGATATGCTTTTGCAACAACGAACGTAAAAAGCTCAAATGCTACGCGGGTTATGAATAAGTTTTACATTGCTATTGTAAAGGAGCGGACATTGTTGTTATCTGATCGGAATTCCGCTCATTTCGCGTCTTACGATATCTGCGTCTGAAGGAGTGAAGGGTGCATTATGTCGGTGTAACAAGATCACCGAATGTACCTGTTACAACAATGTGAAGCGCACAGGTTCGCACCAAGCGATGCTCCCTTGTCAAGCCATTGTCATAGGAACTGTCAAATCTTTGCGTAACGTAGTGGCAAGCTGAAAAAATGTGCATTGTTCCTACTGGATCAAAAGTTTTTTCATCAAAGGCTTATCGGTTGTAATGTTTTACCCATTCAGCAAAGTATCTTTGACCCAAGGTAAGGCTAGATTGAAAAGGATATTTATAAGTAGTCAAGTTTCGTAGAGCTTGTAGTTTCTGTAGACAGGTGGAACTCGCTACATTGAAGAACAGATTTAGATTGAAATTTAAATAGCTACATTGGCAAGACAAATAGCTAATAGCAGCTTTTCAACATTGTAAGTATCTAAGTAGGTACCTACCTAATAACGATAGTTTTTGTATAGAAACATCAGCAACCATCTAACTAGTCGGCACGATGTTTGTATAGAATAACATACATCAAAAATCACACACAGAAAGTGAAGTCCGCTCGGACAGCACAAAAAATATTCGGAGTAGGTAAAAGATTTCTGCGGAGCATCATGACTCCCCGTGGCGCCGCGGCGGATTTCAAACGGACCTCTCTCTATAAACCTGACAGCCGAAATTGCCCCACATCAGTAAAAACGACATCTCGAGAGCAGTTTGTTTTACACAACAAGCCGTTCCGATATAACGATGACACGTTTTTGACGCCAATCTATTGCTCTCATTAGGATCCTTTTTTTGTAAAAATGGCCAATTCTGTTAGTAATTAAGGCAATATGAATGAGACTAGCCATTAGTGTCAGGTTTATAGGGAGTGGACAAAGCAATATAGTCTAATGGTTTTGTAACTAAAAAAGTTTAGTATGGAACCTGAACTAATTTTATGATTGTTATTGCGAATTATTTGGACTAATAAATTACGGCGTTACCTACCGCGTTGATTAGGAATACATTCTTCATTTAGATATTTAAGTTAGATGAAGCAGGCTATTAAGAATAGCTAAGTTAAAATCGTACAATGGTACCGATATGCACGTAGGTACTTGATAATCTTGGCATTATAGTATTTTTTGTGTTACGAAACGACGACGCGCGCTTTACTTGTGGTAACCAAGTGTATCTACGAATATATGTGTGTAAATGCAGGATCAGTCGGCATTGTCCGGGTCAGTGGGAAAGTCGGAAGTGTGTGTGCGTGTGAGTGTTATGTGCTAACGCTACTCGCCCTCAAGCAAAAATTCACAGCGCCCTCTTGGTTACCACGAGTGAACCGCGCATTGCTTCATAAGATAAATATATATCTATGTACCTTAGCTAAAGTAACTTACCTAATGTTGTGATCGAAAAACACCCTTAAGAGGCCATATACCTACGAAATGTTTCCGATTTCGCTGATTTTATAGACGCTTAAAAGACGATATTTCTAAAAGTTTTAATGCAACACATGAAAGTTAATTTCAATAATGATCTACAAATGAGCTGCTTTTTCATTTTCATTAAGTATTTGATTTTGATTAATCGACCTCAATACGGAGACTGCCATGTGAATTTTGCTGTAAGTGGATAAGAATATCACAAATTTGCTGATCGTATTGTTGTGAAAGTCCTACATACAATTTAATTAATATCTTTTGACCACCTTTATATTAAAAATCATAGCAAGAAAATAATTAACTTAATCAAAAGAGAAAATGGGAAAATTGGTTTTGATTTCAGCTATTCAGAACTCTCGTTCATAATATGAAAATAATATAAATAAACTTCCGTTCAAGATCAATCGATTTCCTAATAATAATATGCACAAATTTAAAAAGAATTGCCAGTAAATAATCTTTTTAACAATCTAAATCACGTATTATAATTCCCGAGAAAATTAAAAAAGGAGCTTATTAATTAGATAGATCTTTCATGCTGTGCATTAAAACTTATGGTAATGCAGTATTTTAACTGTAAAAGCACATCTGTAAAATCAAGTGAAATCGAAAAGTATACGGCCTTTTAAGAATACCCATGAAATAAAAATGCTATCTAGTACTACCTATCTATATCCCTGAAATCGAGTTCATGGGTTCTGTTAGGTACTAAAATTATGCCCGGTAGGTACCAGGCAGTCACAGTTTCGCATTTCGCCCTAAAACTATATTACAAGGTAGATACAGGCATTAAGTTTACACGAAAATTATCTACATTTCTAAGTTTAGGTGTTGCAAAGGCTCTAACGTGATCAAATAAAAATTCTGCGTAAATTAAATGTTGCGCAACATAAATAGAATTCTAGAGATTCTAGAACCCAACATAGAAACATATTCTGTCTGCTAAAACATTGTCGTGCAACCTTTATACAAGGAAATGTTCTGAAAATTTAAACAGTCAACGTCATCTATCGGTGAGCGGCGAAACTACCATGTGTCATGGCGGCATCCCATTGGCTAACCAACATAGCAACCTCAAAACGTGTTGCTCTTTCTTGCCACCTGTCGCGAAATCGAAAAGATGCAGTTCAGATGTCACGTGTTCGAATTTTTGGTTCTAGAATCTAGGACATGCCGCTTTCCTCACAATGTTCCTGACACCGTTTTGAGAGCACTGGTGACGAAATAATTTACACAAAGTAATGCGCCTGTAGCGTAGTGTGGGACGCCCCCACACCTAGATGGACCGTCGACCTCAAAAAGGCTGGGACAGACTGGATGCGAAAGACGGAGGATAGGGTGTTTTGGCGCGGCATGAGAGACTTATGTCCAGCGGTGGACTGCGATAAGCTGATTTGATTGATTGATTGAATCTGTCTAGGTTCGAACCTACGACTAACAATTCGTAAGTCGCCTCAGATTTGGGCCACCATTGCTCTTAATAAAACTGCTCTGAAAATATCGTGTGTTAGGGTATTTAGGTATATGCTTTTGCCGAGTCACCCCGTAGGTACTGAACATTAATTAAAATTATATGTTTTCATTGCCCCCAGAGATGTTTAGAGAACAGTGAAAAGGTCAAATATCAAATATTTCAAATATTTATTGGAACTAAAAACAGATTCACATTGGTGTTCGTTAACAGCTACTGTGTTACAGCCATTAGCGCCCACCTCCGAGAGTGGAGACGTCGGCTAACTAAAGCTACACAATACAAATAAAAATAAAAACAATTATATTAAAACTTAAAATAAAAGTAATTTTTTTAAACTATTTAACTAAAATATGATTGATTATAAAATTTAAAACAATACAAAAAATATTAGATTAAGATAGTCCAGTTCTCTAATGTGAAGAGTGTGTGTGTATGAAAGGTCTTAGAGCATTTTGAAGCCTGTTAATATGTTTATTGCTTTTCGAACTACTCTCCGTTCCTTTCTCAGCACCGTCGCATCCGCAGCAAACAGGTCCACTGTTTGCTGCCACTCTTTCATTTTTGGAAATAAATACAATAAAAGTCACAGGGTGTCAGTCAGGTCAGGAATATAAGGAGGATGACCCACTCACTAACTCCAAGCCTTCGATAGTCCTAGCGAATGGTATGCTAATTTGACAGGACTAAACTAAAATTTATCTTCTGTCCTTTCCTTAATGAAATAGAAAGAAAAAGATGCACTGAACTTAAATTTAGTTTAGTTTGTGAATAAGGGAATCGGCACCATTGACTAACATACCAATCTGCCGTAAGTCATTTTATCTTTCGAATTCATTACACATTTACAGATTCCCAAAGTTTCTAATTCGAAATTTAAATAAATTTTTCAATTCCAAAGATTCCAGTATTTGCGGATTATTCACGAAAAAATATATTTAACTAGTGCAAATTGCGTCTTATCTCCAACTTACCTTACAGTAACCAACCCTCCCTATTACAAAGAGGGATGTATACATAAGTGGATAGAATGGTAAGACCCAAAAGTGTTTCATATATAGGAACTGGGAATTATAATCATTAGTACGAATGTAGAAAATCCATAAGGTGAAAGAAGAAAAATAAATAATTTTCGGCTCGAAAATTTTTATTACAACACACGTCACAAAACATACATTTGTACAACCATTTCACATTATAATTATACAATATAGTAAATAATGACTATTCAGTTTTAGATCGAGGAATGTTTTATCTCGTCACAAGGAGTTATAATACCGAATAGATTCAAGTTTAACACGTTGGCTGCGGAAAACGCGTTTCATATTGACAAAAGTGTTATACCCTGTTTACATTCAGCGCGTTTCCACGGCAACTAGGTCCTTAGAGAGCCAAACTATACCAAAAAGGCACATTAAAACAAAGAATTGATCGTTTTGTAACAAAAATGTACTTATGCGAAACTTTTTTGAGTATCACGAGCTTTCTCTAAAGATTGACTAAGACCAAACCAGCGGATGATCCCCACTCTACGAAATTCCTTTTGTGTAAACAGGGATAGAACATTCCTTCGTTGGTCTATTCCTAATAAATGTAAACAATATCGACAAAAGAATGCGCTATCTACCTAGCTCTTGTTCTGGTTCTATGTTCGGTATGGTTCAATTACAGTTGGCACACACTATACAGATCGATTTAAGAAACGCATTTCCCGCAGTCAACAAGTCAAGTCCTTCAGGATTCAGTGGAAATTAGATACATTAAGCAATAATACACAATAAGACTTACATTATAATTTGAACCTTAAATATATATTTACTATATATATATTTAACACATGAGTGTTCTTCAGTTATTTAATATCTTTCAAGCCAATGTGTTTCTTATATATATATATATATAATAAATTAATTAAATTTCAACAATAATCGATTCTAAGACAATGAGCAGTATCATAGAGTAACAAAATGCAAATTCAGATTTCATAATAAGACATAATTAATATAGTTTTATACAAAGTCGAATACAAGAATTGACATATTATTTATTGTTTTATTCAATATGGTTTGCATTAATATTTATACCGTACAAGCACACTCGTCCAATCATACTCACTCGTAATGTATCAACAAAACAGAAAGAGAAAGAAAATGTTCAACTTGTCAGGCATTTGATTGCTTGTTATTAAGTAGTTGGTAATGAACATCTGCGGAGAGATGTGGTGGCCCAGTGGTATCGACCCCGACTTACAAGTTGAATGTAGGTCGTGGGTTCCAACTCAGGCAAGCCATTTACTATGTGTCAATCATTTTATCACCACTGCTCTCGAAACGGTGAAGGAAAACATCGGTAGGGAACCAGCAAGTCCTAGAACCAAAAATTCGAAGACATGTGATATCTACCAACCCGCACTAGGTCCGCGTGGTAGATGACGGCCCCTCCCTCTCACCGAGAAGAGGCCTGTGTCCCAGCAGTGGGAACGGTATAGGCTGCTGGGGAGCGGCACTTTTTCCCACCGAAAGCACTAGGAAGTGGTGAAGGGCGGGCGTTTTGGAGGACTGTCTTATGTAACTTTGACGTTCAAAAAGTGCTGACTCTCAGCCTACTTTGAATAAATGACTTTTGATTTTGATTTATGTAATGAACAACCGAAATGCATAACTTAAAAATAGAAAATAACTATAAACTAAACTATCAGTAGAAACTATGGGATCAAAGAGTAGCTCTTAAAAGTTTAAATTAACTACATTCTTTAATAAATATTCTTCACAGATATGCAAAACTTGAAAAAAAGAAGTCTAATCAGATAAATCCGCCATCTTCAATTATGTTTATCACAAATTACATTATTAGCGGACGGACAACCGAAATATTGAAAATAAATAGTGATTAAAGGAATCAAAAACAACTTGGTTTGTTCAAGCAAAAGTAAATAATTCGGTTATAATTCCGATATTTATAACGAAAAAGAAAAAATTAAATAATTTCCAAATAAAAAAACGAGATAAAACGGTTTTTATACAATAAGGTTTCTTTAGCAACTGACTTATACTAAATTTCATGACCTAGGTGCAGTAACCTTATAATTCGTCCCTGAGGAGAGTGTATCGGTTCTTGGACGGCGCTAGCTTCTTGAACGTGGACTCGGGAGGAGTCGTCACCTTGACTTCGCCTTCTAGGTTCAACATGGGCTGGTCTGGGTCGGGACCATAGTGGAACTCCCTGAAAAAAAAAAAAAAAGACTCAATCAATTTATATTTACAACTGCTGTCATTAAGTGGCCAACAATGGAAACTATTATTCTTCAATCTACATTCAGGATAGTAATCAAGTAGGTTTTTATCATAACAATAGCAGATTTAACTATTTATATTATGAGATTTTACGGCATACGTATGTGAGAATTCTTGAGGGTCACATACAATAAAACGTCAGGCATTTTATCGTCATCGGGGCTATTCACATTTACTCGAGGCGCAGGAATATCTGCCGCCAGCTCATTGTGTACGATCTATTGTCTTGATTGTGGCAATACGGAACTACTTATACTCGTTATAGTGAGCGTTAGGTATGGTTCTATAGTGAACTAACGTGACTACTAGTATATTAGTCTTATTCAAAGTGACATGGCATGGCTTCTATATTCAAATGGAGATTCAACTGCAGTATTAACTATTTTCCGCGATAATTTTTATTATTTTATTCTGTCATCGCAATTCTGTGAGGACTGCTGGACATGACAAATGCCAATAAAAAACGTAACGACGAGAAAGGTGCCTAATATCGTGTCGGACACCTGCCTACTCGGAATTTAATGCCTCAACAACTAGATTAACATAACAGCTTATATATTATTTTATTATCAATAATGATTATGAGTGTGTGAAGTCGTTTTTATGTCCTTTTACATAACTGCTGATATTGATAGCCTTACTATGATTGTAGCATTGTGAACACATTTTAGTCTTTCAAGTTTTACATATTTAGCAAAGTTGAGTTATCGCAAATAATAATTCATACTGACGTACATACATATATACTTGCATTCACACTTTCGTTCATTCTAAACCATAATATACAAGTTATTCACCATTATATTTACAAATTTAGCCTTAACCTCTCCCGTCCCACTGACGCGATATCGGGTCAGCCGAAAAATGTCCTCTGCGTCCCGAAGACTCGATATCGCGTCCTATGACTTCACGCGACTATATGCTTTTTCTATGCCGTGATGGTGTTTTCGGTTGTGAAGTCATAGGACGAGATATCGAGTCTTCGGGACGCAGAGGACATTTTTCGGCTGACCTGATATCGCGTCAGTGGGACGAGAGAGGTTATTAACTATTACTTTATTCAAATTTTAAAAAGAACTATGATATAAAATTATCACACAGCAGTTCTACTTATGAAAAATTCTCATGACAAGTTAAATTACAAATGTGTGACATTTTGAATCTTATCAACAAGATAATCTAACTGTTAAAGTCAATCAACACTTGAATGAAGTGAAAGTATGTGTAAAACATATTTGTATACCAATGTTATTTACTGACTCATCTATTATTGAGTATGATTACATAGAAATTGATGGTTGTCAAGAATGTTTTGATTCTCTGGGCACAGTAACAAATGGTATTACTGAAGTCTTAGCAAAAAAAAAAGTTAACCAGTCAATTACCGTAATTACAGACACAATTAAAAACCATTGTGTTGATACCAAATGTGGTATCTCAGGGACTTAGTGGTTAAGTTAGTGATAAAAACTGGATCATGGATTAAAAACGGTCATGCACTAAAAATGCAGATAGGTTTGCAAATAGCAATAGTTAAAAATAGACCATAAAACAAATACCCATATTCTAAAGGCAAACTCGTACTATTTTTAAAGGGACTACCAAGGTATGCCTGTGACATTTTAATATATAAAAAGAAATTAAACACATCTATTCAATTTTAGTGCACCACACAGGAACTAAGGCTTAGCTTTCTTAAATGTGGTCTCATTTTAGGGTATTCTTGTGATTTAATTAAACCTTAAAAATGAGGATTACTGTGAAATATTATTGAAACATACATGAACCAAGACATACCTGTGCAATTTTCCAGAGTATAGGTCCAGCAGGAATTGTTTTAGTCTGCCAGGTTTCTCCATTTCCTTGTAGTCAGGAAACATGTACATGTGGCGGAAGGAGTCAATGGCGATGAGTGGCAGGTCAGACATGGACTTGCCCAGGTGATGCAGGGGATGTTCAAACCGCACACCGTCAGCCGTCAGGAAGTTTACATTCTCTGTAATTGTTATGGAGATGTGTTATTGGTTGATAACTACATAAATTTGTATTGGAAAGCATGTGTTAAACATATGTGACTGGCCTGTTAGTCTAGTGGTTAGTAACCCTGACTGCTAACACAGAGGTTATGGGTTCGATTCCCACCCAGAACAAATCTTTGTGTGATGAGCACAATTATTTGTTCTGTGTCTGGGTGTAATTTATTTATAAGACGTATGAATTTAGAAGGATATAAGTATATTTATCAGTTGTCTGGTTGCCATAGTACAGGCTCTGCCTAGTTTGGGATCAAATAATGGTGTATTGATTGGAGATATGATTATATTGATATATATGTACATGAGCAGTTGCCGTATGTGTATTTCAAATTTTTCATCATATCCATGTTCTTTTCCACATCTCTATCTACCTATCTGTATCGGTTCAGTGGTTTAGGCATTTTTTTTTTCAGGATGGTAAATCATCAAATGACTTCTCCCGCTCTGGGCGGAGCGGAAGGGCGTGTCAGACTTTTACTGACTAAAACCCACCCGTGTTCCATCAGTTACCCATGTGCCAGGGTCACGGTATCTCTTTCGAACAATCACGCGACCCCGGCAGGCATCGGTCCTAGTAGACCCCGTCACTGCTGCTGACATCTCTTTGAGGGGCGCGTGGAACACTACGCGCCGTCGACCCGAGCCTGGTCCTTACCGGGCGGCGAGCTACCCATTGCTCACCACCCGCAAGCTCGCGCCCACGGTGGCCGGGAGTCCGCTATGGACTCCCGACGCCCGGGGCGTCTCCTCCTGCGGCGGCTTGGGACGTGAGGGCGCAGAGACTGCCACTCGCTCACGCGCCCCGCCTCCTCCTTCGCGAGCATTACTGCTTCGCAGAAGGAGGTGACGGCTTCCCATTCCCTCTCACTCCGTACCATGGCTCGCAACAGGGCCGGACGCGAGAGGTCGCCGCCGCCGATCGCCTCCACGAGGACACGGCGGTGCTCCGCCCAGGCAGGGCACACCTCCACCGTATGCTCCACCGTGTCCTCCAGACGATCCTCGCAATGGAAACACCCGGTAGTAGACCCCTTCACGTGGTTTAGGCATTAAAAGGTAACCAACAGACAGAGAGTAATTTTCGCATTTATAATATTACTATCTACTAGGGATACAGCTGTTTACACATTCAAAATAGTTTCACAATTCATGATACATTTGACACTGTCCTTGACACCATAATTATTTGAATAATGATAATATGGCATTGATGTACAGATTTTCATGAATTTAAGAATAAAATTGGTACACTTGAAAAGTTGGAGTATTATTTAATACAAAACACTAATATTTTAATGAAAAATATGTGTGATACTGATATGTGATAAGAGTTAAAATAGTATCCCTAAACTTACGTTTTTCTCCCTCTAACTCATTTTGAATAACTTCTTTGTACTTCTTTATGCTCTCATTGTCATCAGGGTGATGGAATAGAATCAGGAATGGCAATCCCTCCTCGGTGAGTTCTTCTGCATTCTCAAAGGTGATCTCTCGGACCAAAGGTATGCACTTTTCTTGGGCCCATTTGTATAAATCCTCAAAATTCAACAAGGAACCAGTGAATGTTTCATCAGGCTCAGTGGATTTCTTCCTATCAGTTCTAAAGACCACAATTGGCTGACCTAGAAAGAAATGAAAATTGGTCATTACAACCTTATCACTGCATCATGAAAAGATTTTATACAACAAAAGTAATAATGACTTAGTAATTGCTTGCTTTTTGCAATAAGCAGACATTTATAATTTGAATAAAAAAACAGTGAATTACCTGCAGGATGCATCTGCTGTGAGGCTTCACCAAAACCAACATGGAATTGGCACTCATCTTTAAGGTTAGCAGCCACCCTTCTAAATGTGTCATATTCTGGCTGGTCCCGTCTGTCCATGTACCCAATGATGTGCCTCTTGTCCTCACTAAGATCATGTAACTCCTTGATAGCACCAAATGTGACAACAGGGTCAGTTAGTTGTTTCTTGATGAAATCAGCAAAGGCCTCAACTGAGCGCTGACCTAAAAGAAAATGAGAAGCGTTCACAAATGTAGGGTCTGAAAATAGTCTGGAATAGTATGGCTAATAAGGAGATAACAAATCAAGTATAGGAAGAACTAGTTTGGTTTTTTACGTTTAAATTAATGTATAATGTACTTTACTACCTCGACGCATACTCCAAGGGTTGGATCTAGGTGGCCAGGGAAAAGGATACCTGGAGGGATTTGGGGGAGGCCTTTGCTCAGCAGTGGGACAGTGTAGGCTAATTAAAATAATGTACTTTACATTGGTAGCCAATTGAATTAAATTAAGATTACCAACAAATTATTTGAAATATTTTTTCTCTTACCTCTATACTCTTTTTTGGCCGGCATTCCATTCCTGAACATTTTTAAAGTGGGATACTTGGTTATATGGAACCTAGTTGCTACAGCTCCTTCCTTGTCACAGTCCACTTTACCCATGACCACCTTCCCAGTGTCATAGCCCGCCTTTGTTACTTCATCAGACGCGTCGTCAAATATTGGCATCAGCATATTACTGAATTTGCACCATTCAGCATAAAAATTTAGAAATACTATTTCATTAGAAGCTGAAATAAAAAACATTGTCAATGATGCATAAAATCAATTGCAACCAAATTCGGAATATCCATTATTGATCAAATTGAGAAAATGGAAAACTGCATTTTCTAGTCCATACCTAGGTGAAATGGTTGAATCTTTATCTTGTAGAAACATTGCTACGCTATCTAGTATTGACATCTAGCAATGTAGTTAACATTTCTGATATTGTTAATGGTATTAAAAATGTTAGTGAGAAAGAAAAGCGAAGTACAAATAAATTACTAGAATATTAACTTCTTTATGGAGAAGTTTAAGATAAGATTACTGTTATAATATTTGCTTATTTATTTTGAAAGTTTTATGTAATTAAACCTGATGATGTGGCTACTTTTTAGGAAATGCTTTAACTTACATGACTAATGACTTAGACGTTATTCCTGAACTAATATAAACAACAGGAGAGGTCTGTTAAATTATGAATACTTAGATTTTGATAGGGCTCATATCAAATTTCCCCTCTGCAACCATGTATGAATCAATTATTAGTCATATTGGTCAGATTTTTTTAAATATTAAAACAAACAATTCATTTTGTTTATAAATAACTTGTTATAATCAGGGAAATATTTATAGTATTTCCGCATTATGGAGGAAAATAAAAAGCTTCTAGAAAACGTGGAGAAGGTATGTAACTCACCCAATACCATATCCAAATTACTTTGTGTAATTTGCACAGCTCCGCTATCGGTAGGGTTGTAAAAACTATGGCATATCTGAAACATAACAATCCTCGGAGATTATGCAGCAATTACTTATTCATAATAGACCATAAAATCAACAATCCATTAGTGCACTTTTTGTGAAAAGATTTTCAGACATTTTGACATTACAAATGCTTACCAGGAAAAGGACACTACCCAGCGTTTTGTAATTAAATAAGTTAAATGCATTCCAATTCATCGTGAATTGTAAAATAAGTCAGTTTTTAAGTTGAATTGAAAATATTACTGCCGCTACCGCTGCTGGTGTTGGCTGGCACTTGGCAGTTGGTTGGCTACAGCAGTAGCTCACTTGGCAGTTGGCACTCTATGTAGTCTGTGGGTTCTGTGATTCTGTCTTCTTTGGTACTGTGGCACTCTGGCAGGCAGGAAACCACAGACTATAATTTTATAAGGATGTCCATGTATTTCGTGTAACGATCAGAAAATCAGCATTTGTAAAGGTTCCAACACGGTTACACCAAGGTTACACCTATCACATCGCGGCGGCGACTAAAGTCACTAATTAAATAATTTCTTTATTTGTATACAATGCAGGTGTAGCAATACAATACACCGTGTGTGTATCTAGCATTAAGGAAAGCAAATGGTGACATGGAAATACAACAAGAAATCGCCAAATATGGAACCAATTAATTTATTCACGGAAAACAAATAAAACGAAACTTTACAAACCATGCGATTGAAACCGAAACCGTAGGTTTTAATTTAAATATCTCAACGAAATCGGCCTAGCTTTTTCCCCAACTATTTGAATACAAAAAGAAAGAAAGATAAAAGAAAATAAAGAAAAATTGTTTATTCTGCACAAACAAAACGCACATTACAAGATAAAAATTAATCTATTTATTATTATAAAAGGTAAACCTGACTGACTCATCTATCAACGCACAGCCGAAATTGCTGAACAGATTTTGCTGATATTTCTCATACAGATAGTTGTAATGAGGTAGACATCCGCTAAGAAATGATTTTTGAAAATTCGCCCCTTAAGGGGGTGAAAAAGGGGTTAAAGTTTTGTATGGAAGTCCGTCATTTTTAGAGCTAGAAACCTGAAACGTTGTTTTTAGGTTAACGATCAGAAGTAAACAATTACGTGTCCTAGGGTTTTTGAAAATTCAACCCCTAAAGGTGTGAAAAAGGGCTTGAAAGTTTGTTTGGGAATACAAGATTAGTTAAACTATTTTATTCGAAACTTCACAGGAGTACTCCTATCATTATATGAGTTATCAAGTGTTTCAGGCTCTTTCAGAATTCAACCCCTAAAAGGTGGAAAAGGGGTGACAAATTCTGAAAATCAACATGGGTATCGTTTTTATGGTTTATCGGGTCGCTGATTACGAAAACAACAAAAATTGCACAAACACATTTTACAAAATAGTTATATCTGGATATGCGCAAGGGGAAATTGTATTTGTACCAAGAATTCCCTTGATCCCGAATTATCTTTCCTTTGAATTCAAACGAATACAGTTTCCCCTCAAAGTCTGCTTTGCAATGACCATAAACAATGATTTGTTTATGGTCATTGCAAAGCAGATTTTCTTTCTTTTTCAAGGGTAGACATTATTTGCTCCCCCCGCGTAAGCTCGCTCAGTAGTCTGATCATTTTGGTACAAAGTAATAGATTAGCAAAAATATGATGTATAGAGAAGTTTTATAGTTTAGGTACTAGCTTTTGCCCGCGACTTCGTCCGTGCAATTCTACTTCTTTTCTTAGCGTTCGCCTACGCTACGTTACGCTACGATACAACCGAACTCTACGCGGACGAAGTCGCGGGAAAAAGCTAGTAAAAGATACGTAAAATGCAACGTAGCCAAAAGCCCCGTATACCAGTATTTTATATGAAGCGACCGCATAGGTGACCTCATTTACCTTGTTACTGGTAAACAGGCCCGGATTGGCCATACGGGCAAATCGGGCAAATGCCCGATGGGCCGGAGGCCCAGTGGGCCGGTTGGGCTGCTGGCTATACCAATAGTATTCAAATGATTTTCCATGTTCCCTTTAATTTAATTTTATAAACAAACACATGACCTAAACTAAACCCTAAACCATTACATTAGTGCAATAAAAGTTCAGTTTCTAATCAAAACTTCTTAATGCTCTCTCTTTCTAATCATAGGGGGTATATGTTTGTCAACTTCCTTGAGGAGGAGTGGCTTTTCTGAATGAATTCCTTCTTTAAGAAACAGCTCCAAAGGAAATGGACGTGACGAAGCCCCGACACTATGACAAAGAATGAGATAGACTTCATTATAACGGATAGGAAGCATACATTTAGAGATGTCTCGGTGATCACAGACTTGTTCGAGGCTCTCTTAATATCAATTTTAAGCTCGAGCGAACTCGTATGGTAAAGTCAGGGCTCCGTCCAAGTATGCTCCTAACTGTGTTAGGATCTGAACCGTTCCAGTTAGACCTTAAGAACTGATTGCTGTGGAAACCACAAACGACGTCGACAAAATGCGGCGTACGGGCAAGAAGTCCAAAGGACAATGCCAAATATCGGCCCGAATCATGTGGCGTGCGACAGACTTTCTATAATAATGATAATTCATACTATAAAACAGTAAGAATTATACAATATAAATAAAATCTGTAGAAGTACACCGTTGAAAAGTAATTTTAAATAGTTATTAAATTTATCAACACATTTCAAGGCTACAACTTCAATTAGAAATGTTGCCAATACCAAAATAAAATAATATCGATACGGACACTCGCAAACCGATTACAATAATATCAATATGAAGCTACGTAAGTAAGTATTTAAGTACTTACGTCGTACCTCGTAATTCATATAATAATAAATAGCGTTTATTTATATTTTTAGTAGACATTTTATAGTTATATAATAATTAAAAATAATTTAATTCGATTATCGATACCGTCTAGAATAGTTTATTCTTAATAATGTTATTAGAGTGCTGACAACACTTGACGTAAAACAACTGCTGTCATTGTCAAAAAGTTTGACTTCTCACTTCTCCCGCGTGTCATCTGTAAAAAGTAAACATGTGGTTTTTTTTCCTAATACCAAAGTATTCTAGAATCATATAGGTATGTTAAATGAATATTCTTACTATAAATATATATATATGATGCAAAGATAATGTGCTAAAAGTCGTTAATTGAATAAAATCATTTGTTTATTTCACGGTATTGTTAAAATCAGAAGTATGAAGTGGTCAACTTTAAAGAACTATAACTTTTGTTGGTGTACTTCTAATAGAAAACTAATTATACAATCAAATTCTATAACAATTTCCCTTTTTTATGAAATATTGATCATCTTTGTCGGTTCTGGCCGAGACTTGTAGGAAACCTTGGCATTCTCCTTTGCGAAAGAGTCTCTGGATCTTATGATGGAACGACGTGAAAACCCACCTGTCACTTCGTCAGAACATCGGGCACTCAACAATAAGATTAGATCATTGGTACGACGCGACCTCCGTCGCTCTAATACACGTTTCATAGAGGAAGCGATTTAGAAAAATCGGGGGTCGAAAGTGTTCATCCAATCAGTTGGGAGAGCCTAAATCTAGTGTAAACGAAGTTGACTAAATCTAGTGCGGGTATCGTCGTTTTTATCCGGAGATCCTTTCGGAAGTCGAAAACTTCTACGGCCAGTTGTACGCATCGCAAGCATTTCGACCTGAGCCTGAAAATTAGGGTTCTAGTGTCACTTTAACCCGCCACTTCACAGAAAACAGCCAAGACGAAATCGGGGAGGCGAGTTTCAGCCATCGGAGCAGGCCGGGTTTCGAGGAGGATACAGCACCATAGACCACATCCACACAGTGCGGCATATTATACAGAAGGCCGAGGAGTATAGTCGGCAGCTGTGTCTTGCGTTTGTGGACTATGAAAAGGTTTTCGACTCTATCGAGACCTGGTCTGTTCTGGAGTCTTTGCAACGATGCCAAGTTGACTGACGCTATATCCAAGTGCTGAGATGTCTTTTTGAAAACGCCTTAATGACCGTCCAAACTCAGGACCGGCGAACTGAACACATCGCCCTGCGTCGAGGAGTGAAACAAGGGGACGTAATCTCCCCAAAATTGTTCACTAACGCATTGGAGGATGTGTTCAAGACGCTGAACTGGAGTGGACGCGGTATTAACATCAACGGCGAGTACATCTCACACTTGAGATTTGCAGACGAGATCGTCATACTGGCTGAATCGCTGCAGGACTTGCAGCAGATGCTGGACGGCCTAGTTGATTCTTCTGTACGTAATGGTCTCCAGATGAACTTGGACAAAACAAAGGTTATGTTCAAAGATCACGCAACTCCGGGACCGATCCCGGTCAATGGCGCCCTCAAGGTGCCCTCAAGGTTGTTCGAGAATACGTTTACCTCGGGCAAACCCCGCAGTTTGGTATGAACAACCTTGAGAAGGAAGCTAACAGGAGAATTGAGCTGGGCTGGACAGTATTTGGAAAGCTTCGTCGAGTCTTCTTGTCGCGTATTCCGCAGAGCCTAAAGACTAAAGTCTTCAACCAGTACGTCCTGTCTTTTATGGACTACAGACGAAACGTGGACACTTACGGTAGGGCTGGTCCATAATTTTAAAGTCGCTTAGCGAGCTATGGAACGAGCTATGCTTGAAGTATCTCTGAGGGATAGAATCCAGAATAAGGTGATTCTGCAGAGAACCAAAGTAGTCGACATAGCTCATAGGATTAGCAAGCTGAAGTGGCAATGGGCCGGCCACATTAGCCGTAGAACCACGGGTAGACGTGTTCTTGAGTGGAGACCGCGAATCGGCAAACGTAAGGTACGAGGCCCTCAGGCTAGGTTAGCGACAATCTTCGCAGATGGGGTGGTAGCAGCTGCATGAGAGTTACCGAGAATCGAGCTTAATGGCGTGCTATTGGAAAGGCCTATGTCCAGCAGTGGACTGCTATAGGCTGATGATGTAATTCAATACAATGAAATCTCCATTAAGGTTTCCCTAATAAACGTTCTTCTTCAGTCCTTTCAATTTCGAAGCCACAAGAAGGTGGTCAAAAGATGTGGCCTTAAAGAAGATTTTTGGTTCGTTCACAAACTTTGATTCAGCTTTGTACGTAACTTTGGGAAAAATACAAGAAAATTAAAAATTAAAACCGGAAGTCCGCCTCAAAGTAAGGCTTTTTATATACGAAACTGTAATCACAGCCAAACTATTCTTAAGGCTATTCGTAGTTACAAACCTCAGGCTTAGATATATTAAAAGCGTACAATATGGTATCACAAACCTGTTTGGAATTGAAAAAAATAGTGAGAGATTTTCATACTGTGAAAGAAGTTACAGATGACTTTATTTCTTGGGCCAATACACAGTAAAATAAATTTGTAGCCGTTCGATAAAGAAAAAAGAAATTAATGCCAGGCGATATCGCACAGGATGAAGATATCTCTGATAAGTATATGTATAGTAATATAAGTAAATGTTATAACATTTTTTTTTGACACAATCAAAGCATGGATCATCGTTTTCTCGCAAATGGACCATTGTGCGCTGATTTTTCATGCCTGGACCCAAAAAAGTTCTCAAACTATTGTGACAATAAATTTAAAGGAGGAGAATTAGATGAATTAAGCAAACATTTACTGAAGTTTAATAAAATCGCTACCGGTGAAAATTTACGAACAGAACTGAAAAATTTAGCTTTACACTGGCTATCCCAGTGCAAAGCTAATTTTTTTGATTAAATCTTCTGACTTAGAACCATATAAAACATTTAAAAAAATCGTGGATGACGAAAGCGAAGAAAAGGATGAAATTGTTTTAGGACACGAAGAAGAAAGATTCATTGTATTGAAACTTTTCATCAATGCAAAAATTACGCAGTTTGCTGCTTCAAGATTTTGTACAGACATAATTTATTTACTAATGCATTTACTTTACTTGCACTAGCTGATACATTTCTGCTTACTTTTTCAATGAGTCAAGTTGCACGTGAAAGATCGTTTTCGACCTAAAAAAGTAATAAATAAAAAATTATAAAAAATAGCATGAGAAGCACTATGTCCTCTGAAAATTTAAAGTCTTTCATGTTATTGGCAGTGGAAAAAGTCATCAAATCTTTAAATGAAATTGGATTCCGGCGACATTATAGACAAATTAGCCGAAAGCAGCGAACTGCTTGAAAATCATTCATTCAATAAATAGGTACTTACCTAAAATTTACGTTGGTAAGTTTTCTTTTACGAATGGTAGAGGGCCGGTTGTCTGTGAAATGCCCGGACCTATTTAAAGCCCCAGTCCGGCCCTGCTGGTAAACACGATACTCCTTTGGTAGGTTGTCAACCTTTCGCTATTCGCTATCCGTAATAACTGACAAAGATCGACGATGGCAATGCCGGGCCCAATGGTTTAAACGTGCTTTCCGAGGCGCGCGCGGAGGAAATAAATTTCGAAAACAGGTGTCGAATGTCGCTTTTCTATACAAATAAATAAAACTGAAGTGTCTGTTTGTAATTTCAAATTAACAGCTTTTTACTAAATGCATATGAAAGTAAATACGGTACTTAAACCAAAAAAATCTTTTTTTTTAATTTTGCCTGTCTGTCTGTTTGTTCTGGCTAATCTCTGAAATGGCTGGACCGATTTTGACGGGATTTTTATTGGTAGATAGCTGATGTAATAAGGAGCAACTGGCTTTTATTTTAGAAAAATACCTGCGTTCATTTCCGACATCCACGCGGGCGAAGCCGCGGTCAAAAGCTAGTCTATACCTCTTCTATACAAATAAATAAAATTGGAGCGTCTGTTTGTAACATTAAGATAACCACTTTTTACTAAGTGTATTTATTTATTTTGGCTTCTCAACAGTGAGTACCTACTGTTACCTTATAATTATGACATTGTAATCTTAATTCGAAGTGCCTCACCAGTTACAGAGAAGCACCACATGCACTACATTATGCGCAGATAATTATAATAACACACAATTAATTAATTAAAATAAGTTACACAAAAATAATACACATATGAAAAATTAAAATTATGCAATTAAAAGAAAAAAAAATGGTCTCATAAATTAAGATTGGATTTAAAAAAAAAATTACATACAATGAATTGAATTAAAATACTGGGTGTAAGGGACAGCCCACCACAAACTGATGGGGTGAATTCAGTATATCATACTAAGATGACCAGTACAAGAAATTATTTCAGGACCACTTTGGGAATCCAATAAACCTGATTTGTTTTATTTCCTCACACGCAATTCAACTCGGATCTATTCAGAAAGCCGCCTTTGTGCAATCGCCGACGACGAGTTCGATGAACTCTGTAGTTAGACAGGAAGTGAACAGCTGATTTTACGCGTCGTTCGTTAGAGTATTTCAACATCCATTGCTGCTTTTTTGATTTTAGCCATATTGTTTGCATAAATGGAGTAGGGTTGTAACGGAGCTTCACCTCCGCTTCCGTTACTGCGGAAGTTCCGCAAGGAATCGTATCTTCGCTTCCGCCTCCGCCTCCGTGCAACTTTTGCGGAGTTGTAACGGAGATTTATTCACGAATCAATGAAATAAATAAGGAGCAAGTTCAGTCCAAACTAATACGCTTGCTTACTACAAATGAATCAAATGTGGCAAGTGGAGGAGGTGATGACGAAGCTTCTGGTGCTTCTGCTGCCAAAAAGCTAGAATTGAATCAAACCCAATACATGATGAACCAAGCTCAAGTTTCCAGATTTTACCACCAACATAAAGTGTGCATTCCAATCTGGCTAACATGTAACAGTGAAGAGGAAACTGAAAATGACAACAGCAATAGTCATCATTTCAGCCGAAAGACGTCCACTGCTGGACATAGGCCTCCCCCAAGCACCGCCACTTCGACCTGTTCTGTGCCTCCCGCATCCAACGCATTCCTGCGGCCTTCACCAGGTCATCGGTCCATCTTGTGGGAGGCCTTCCAACGCTCCGTCTTCCAGTACGCGGTCGCCACTCCAGAACCTTCCGGCCCCATTGGCCATCCGTTCTGCGAGCAATGTGCCCTGCCCACTGCCACTTAAGTATGGCAATTCTTCGGGCTATGTCGGTAACCTTGGTTCTCCTACGGATCTCTTCATTTCTGATTCGATCGCGTAGGGAAACTCCAAGCATAGCCCTCTCCATTGTTCTTTGGGTGACTTTGAACCTTCTTATGAGGCCCATTGTGAGCGACCACGTCTCAGTGCCATATGTCGTCACTGGCAACACACACTGGTCAAAGACTTTTGAGACACTGCGGTAAGTGGGACGAGAAGATATTGCGTAGCTTCCCGAACGCTGCCCAGCCGAGTCGGATTCGACGACTGACCTCTTTCTCGAAGTTGGACCTACCTAACTGGACAGTCTGTCCTAGGTACACATATTCGTCCACAACTTCGAGTGTAGCGCCTCCAATCTTCATTGGAGTGGGTATCACACGAGCATTGGACATGATCTTTGTCTTGTCCATGTTCATTCTAAGACCCACTCTTTCAGAAGCTCTACTGAGGTCATCGAGCATTGTACTGAGGTCCTTCATAGTCTCAGCCATAACTACTATATCGTCGGCAAATCGAAGGTGAGTGATGTACTCGCCATTGATGTTGATGCCAGCCCCTTTCCAGTCCAAAACCTTGAAGACATCCTCCAGTGCAGCGATGAACAGTTTCGGAGAGATTACGTCTCCCTGTCTCACCCCTCGCTGCAGTAGGATAGGTTTCGAGGCGTTGTACTGGAGCCGGACTGACATAGTGGCGTTTTCATACAAACACTTCAGCACCTCGATGTACCGATAGTCAATCTGGCACCGTTGAAGAGACTGCAATACAGCCCAGGTCTCGATCGAATCGAAGGCTTTTTCGTAATCCACAAACGCTAAGCAGAGAGGCAGGTTATACTCTTCGGTCTTCTGTATAACCTGCCGCAGCGTATGTATGTGGTCTACGGTGCTAAAGCCTTTACGGAATCCGGCTTGTTCGGGAGGCTGGAAGCCGTCAAACCTGCGCGCGAGACGATTCGTGATGACTCTTGAAAACAGCTTGTAGACATGGCTCAGAAGTGAGATGGGCCTATAATTCTTAAGTAGGGTATTGTCACCCTTCTTAAAGAAAAGTACCACCACACCTCTGTTCCATGCCTGTGGCGTTTTGCCCTCGAGTATGACGGAATCAAATAGCTTCTGAAGGGCTTTTAGAACGGGTTTCCCGCCGGCCTTCAGGAGCTCAGCCGTAATTCCGTCATCACCCGGCGCCTTGTTGTTTTTAAGCTGCTTCAGAGCCATCCTAATCTCGTACAAGCTGACGTCCGGGATATATTCAGTGTAGTGTCGAGTCAATCTAGCTCTCGGGTCGTTAGCTAGATTCATAACGGGGTTTCTGGTGGACGTGTATAACTGTCCATAGAACTTCTCAATCTCTCTTAACAGCTCAGGTTTGGCGGACACGATTCTGCCATCGTTGGTCTTCAGTTTTACAAGCTGACTCTGCCCAATAGACAGATCTCTTGCAAAGACTTTGGAGCCCTTGTTCCGCTCTATCGCATCCTTAATACGTTCCGTATTAAAGAGGCGAAGGTCGCTTTTCAAGGACTTAGATATCCGTCTATTTAGCTGCCGGTACTCGAGTGCAGCTTCTGAAGACTGCAGGATCATTCCGCGCCTCTGTTCCATGAGCTGTAATGTTGGATCTGAGAGTTTCTTTTTTCTATTCGTACGGCGGGTCTGGAATAACTTAGACCCGACCGTATAGACAGTTTCCACGAACCCATCGTTATAATCGTCCACAGAGCTCCCTAGGTAATCAAAACGATTCTGGAGTTCGAGCTGAAAGCTCTCGGGGTTCTGAAGTTGGATCGGTGCTGGACGGAGCGTTGACTTCATCAGCCGAGATCTTTCCAGCTTGATATTGATATTCAATGTGCCTCTTACCATGCGGTGATCACTCCCGGTTTTCACCGCGTTGATCACAGAGACATCAGTGAACTCTCCACCTCATCATCGGGGTGTGTCGAGGTCGGGGCGTACACCTGTATGACCTTCAGTGAATACCTTGCGGATATTCTGAGTATAAGGTACGCCACCCTGGTCAACACACTCTCGATCTCCACAACGTTGCTCACAAGGGACTTATGGACGATGAACCCGACACCGCCTTGGGACCGCTGCTCGCCCTCCCGGAAAAAGAGCAGGTTTCCGGAATTCAGGATTATCGAGTCCTCCCCCTCTCTTCGGACTTCAGATAACCCTACTATACCCCATCGTAACCTGCTCAATTCTTCCTCGAGCTCGGCGATCTTCTCGTCAGTCCGGAGTGTACGCGTGTTGTATGTTGCCAGGTCATACCTGATAGGGTCACTTAAGGCGGCTTCTAGATACATGTTGCCAGGTCCAGTTGTCGGTGGTTGTGGTAGCTGGATTTCTTCCGGGGATTCTTAGCACCCCTTGCCTCACCGTGGCCTTGACCGCTACCATAGCTAAGGGTAGGTGGGCCGCCGCGTACTAGAGGCCGTTTTTTATATGTGCTTGTCATTATTTGGGGGCGTTTGCCATAATCGCCACGCTTGGCAGGCGGGTTGGCGATCGCAGTGTGGTAGTGTACAATGCATAGAGAACGCTGCTGCCCATTCTCTAGTATGTCCCTTAGTCGCCTCTTACGACACCCACGGGAAGAAATGGGGTGATGCTATTCTTTACGTCCGGCACCACACGATACAGCAATAGTAACCTCATGGTATGGAAAATTTTACTAGTTAATATAATAAAGAAAACCGACTCAAATTAGACGTTGAACGTTTATTGTGGTGGAGAAATAACAATAAATATAAGCTTTTTCGGCCATCATTCACACGTACTTATAGGCCCCGCCAAGTTTAGTGCTAAGTGAACAATTAGTTAGTTCGGCTGGCTTAATTTATGAACCCCATTTTTTTTGGGTGGGAAATCATCAAATGACTTCTCCCGCTCTTGGGTGGAGCGGAAGGGCGTGTCAGACTTTTAATGACTAAAACTCACCCGTGTTCCCATTGCCAGGGCCATGGTACCTCTTTCGAAAAGATCTCGCGACCCTGGCAGATCGGTCCTAGCAGACCATTTATGAACCCCTTAGAAATCGTCTGGAAGGTGACAAAGCCGCAAAACTATTGTTTGTCAAATATAATTTGCCTCTCCTTAATTTTGATTACTAGAAGGTAATGTTTATTTAATTTAAATGTTTGTTTACTTAAGCTATAGATGTACGTTTTTGAATTAAAGGTTTTATACTTTTATTATTTTTAATGAACCACAAATTACAATTTTTTCTACATCCATTTTCACCTCCGCCTCCGCCTCCGTTAACCTCCGCATCCGCGGAGGTGAAACTCGTCGCCTCCGCATCCGCCTCCGCCTCCGCTAAGAAGGCCTCCGTTACAACCCTAAAATGGAGTGCTGATTCGTTAAACATACGGTATTTTTCGGATTTCAGCGAGGTAATCCCCTTAACCTGTGCGCCAGTTTTTTTTGGTGGTTCAGTATCAATCATAGAACACATTTCAACTATTTTTTCAATACTTTTTATTTTTATCTGACCTTAAATCAGTTTACTGTGGACACCCTACACATTTCATAATATGATATCGACAATAGGAATAGGTCAGCAACCGCGCGCTGGCGTAGGTACATACTTCGAACTTCTTAGAATTTTGACCGATCAAACAGCTGGTAGGTACTTGTAGCTACGCTCGGTCGTTCACCTTCGTCGCGCGGCGGCGACGCCGCGCAAGTTACCATAAAAACCAGTTTCAAAATAAACAACTTTCGTTAACGACAACTTATTTATTTATTTTTTGTTCTAAGATATATCAAAATAAAAATGGCATGGTTATTATAACTCGTTTAAGTTTAATTTGTTAAAATTTGCGCACTGGTTATAAACTTATCCTGTAGGTATAGCATTGCTTGCTAAAGTTGTAAAATACCTAAATATTTAAAAGTGTATGCATTTAATCTCAAATACTGGTTCAATTAAACTGTTCTCACAGCATAGTGTACAAAAAATGCAAAATTTTGGTATTTATTTTTAATTTTCAAATATTTTTATGGTTTTGTATCAAGAATAACTAGAGCTATCACCTGTTTTTTCGGAAGCGTTTCCTTTACACCCTTTATAAGACTTGTATATGCCGCAGCCTTCTGGTTAAATTAGGCCAGCTAATTGAACAACTAGGCCGTTCATTAAACGCCGGCGGCATCCCATTGGATGCCTAGGCTGATAGTTAGCCTTGCGCTTCACCACTACAAATCAAGGGATTGATTTTATTTATAGGCACCTACATTAGGTACTATTAGGTCTTTACCTATGAAATTGCCGTTCTGCAGTACCTACTGGCCATTTCAAATCAAAATAATTTTTGTTTGTCTAAGAATTCTAATTTCAAATTAATTTTATTTAAAAAACATGGAATTCTTTTTCCAAAAGTAGTCATTTGTTTATTGATTAGTGTTACATTTTCATCGCATTTCAATCTTTTTCGTCATCATGGATACGTTAAAAATTCGAGTAATTATGGAATATGAGTACCGTCGTGGCAGCAACGCGGCACAAGCGGCACGCAACATCAACGACGTTTACGGAGCTAACACTACAAACCAACGCACCACCTGTTATTGGTTTGCTCGCTTCCGTTCTGGACATTTCGACCTGAAAAATGAACCTGTCGGTCGTCCGAAGACTTTGGTCGACAATGACGAATTAAAGGCGATTGTGGAAGCTGATGATACACAATCTACGGCTGAATTAGCAGCAGCTTTCGACGTTAGCGTCAAAACAATATTGGTCCATTTGCGTCAAATTGGCAAGGTAAAAAAGCTTGACAATTGGGTGCCCCACGAACTCAATGATCGCCAGCGCGAAGTACGCGTCGAGACGTGCCTTGCACTGATCAACAGACACACAAATGAAGGAATTTTGAACCGCATTGTTACCTGCGATGAAAAATGGATTCTGTTTGATAACCGCAAGCGCTCAGCGGGTCGGTTGGATCCTGGTTCAGCACCTAAACAATGCCCTAAACGAAAACTTACCCCTAGAAAAGTGATGGTCACTGTTTGGTGGTCTAGCGCCGGTGTGATTCATCACAGCTTCTTACCAAACGAGGTGAGCATTACTGCAGATGTGAACTATGAAAAACTGAACTCAATGATGGAGAAGCTGGCACATCTCCAACCAGCATTGGTCAATCGCTCGTCTCCGCTGCTCCTGCACGACAACGCGCGACCTCATACTGCACAGCAGACGGTCTCCAGGTTGCAAGAAATGGGGTTGGAAGCTCTCCGTCATCCGCCCTACTCACCAGACCTTGCGCCTACAGACTACTACCTACTTTTTCCAGAATTTGGATAACTTCTTGGCGGGAAAAAAAATTCACTACCCGAGAGGCAGTACAAAATGCCTTTGAAGAATTTGTTGCCTCCCCGACCTTTTTGAGTAGTTAGTCCAAAGATTACCGGTGTAAAAACTCTGACAGTAAGCTTTGAAAAGAGTTATCTTTACTTGGTCAGTGCACCGAGCAAATCTTCGTGCCAACATATTACCACTGACCGCCAGAGCCCTACGCTCCCTCTCAATGTCCACATGGTCACTGAGGTCGTCGGTAAGAAAATGCCCAAGATATTTAAACTTCGAGACTCTACGTATAGGTGTTCCGTTTATGGCAAGTTCGACTGAACTATCTCGGCACTTACCAGGCGACCCCAAAGACCATGTACTCACATTTTTTGGCATTATATATTAGTCCATGTGAAGCAGCGTAGGTTTCACATACATGTAGCAACTCCAGTATCGCCCCAGGTGACGGGCCCAGCAGCACCATGTCATCAGCGTAGCTGATGTTGTTGCAACTGACACCATTTATCCTGCATCCAACACGCATGCTGCTGAGCTCGGCAATTAGGTCATTTACATATAGATTGAAGAGCCGGGGAGACGACAAACCACCCTGTCTCACCCCGCACTCCAATCCATATGATTCCGAGAGCGCATTAGACCATTTAACACGGTTAGTTTGATTACGATACCAAAACTGCAGAACACTGAGGAGTTCCGCCGGTATACCCCTACTCCTCAATTTACTCCAAAGCACCTCATAAGAAACGAGATCGAAGGCCTTGGACAGATCAAGAAAGCAGGCGTCTTACGGTCAGTGTAGTATCTGACAGTATGCTTGACACTAAGGATCGCACTTTCGGTTGCCAGTCCAGGACTAAACCCAAACTATGCATCGTCTAAATGAACATATTTTGCCAAATATGAGTCAAGCATACTGTCCAACACCTTAGCTGCAACAGTAGCAAGCGAGATCGGGCGATAGTTGCTTATGTCCGAGATATCTCCTGTTCTGTTCTTCACGATGGGTACAACAATGGTCATGATTAATTCTGCCGGTAAATACGAATGGCTGAGACACATCGTGTAGAACAAGGACAAGACCCTCGGCATATGCACACCTGCATGTTTTAAATGTTCTATGCTTAGCCCATCATGCCCGGGGGATTTGCCCCTACTCATACCATTTATCACCGACCTCACTTGCTTCGTGGTGAAACGCAGTAGCGGTTCCTCCCCCCGAACATGAGAGACATAGCCGATTCCCAAGTGGACCAAGTGGTGACCTTACTTTAAAATGGTCTCTAAATAAATTGGCAATGTCCCCATGCTCCGTTACTCCTCCCCATCATCAGCGAGACCAGGCTTAGCCTCCAACTTGCCAGTAGACTTCCAAAATTCACAGAAATTATTTGTAGCTCGTTGTTCCGCTAATACGTCCATTTTAGCCGGCTTTTAAAAATTTTACGCGACTCGTACATTTGGTCGTAAACAGTCCCAGAGTTTGGTCGATCAGCCAAAACCCAGGCCTGGAATTTAAGCCTGGCCTCACGGTGAGCATCTTGAACATGCTTGTTCCATCCACATAATGGATTACCCCGCTTACGTCTTTTGTGCACTGCATTAGATTCCCTCGCTGCCTCACAAAGGACATCGACAATATCTTTGTACAATTTGTCAAGGACAGGTTTATGTTCCTCCAAGCTGCAAGAGCCACGGCTGCACACCAAAAACTCCTGTGGTAAATCTATCTCCCGCAGTTTATCCGAACACATTAAATGATAGTTTTCTATCTCTGCTTTATTTCTGACGCCTCAAACAATAGAACTGTGGGATGCAGCCCCGGTCATCAACTTAGATCTAACTACATCTAGGTTACATCTAATATATAAAATTCTCGTGTCACAGTTTTCGTTGACATACTCCTCCGAAACGGCTTGACCGATTTTGATGAAATTTTTTGTACTTATCCGGTATCTATGAGAATCGGCCAACATCTATTTTTCATCCCCCTAAATGTTAGGGGTAGTCCACCCCTAAATTTTTATTTTTTAGACAAAATTTTTAATTTCTATTTTTTTATGATACAACATACAAAAATACATACAATCCTCAATTTTCACCCTTCTACGATCAACCCTTATTTTTTAATAGCCATTTTAGTAATTTAATCATTTTTCCTCTCCGGTCGAAAACTGATCAATCGTCATTTAATTAGTTATCCCCGCCTAGGAAATTATTTATATGGCAAAACAACGTTTGCCGGGTCAGCTAGTATGATATATATAGGTAAGTGATCAGACACAAAAACATCTTCATCAATACCTACACTAACAACCGTCTGCCAGGCTGATGAAGAGACTACACAGTGGTCTAACCACCTCCTACAGCCGTGTGCCTCGCTAATAAAGGTGTAGTTTTTGGGATCGTACCCCAACTTAATCGTATCGGCACAGACCCAGGATTGATCATTACAAAAACTTAGTAGCTCAACATAAAATAATTCGTGCGGATGTGCATTAAAATCGCCCATTATATATATATGTTTTCCACATCTTGTGTCGCAATTATTGCACTTACCTCACTTAAGACCTCGGTTAACAAAGGCAGGTTTTCCAGTGAGTTAGTAGGCATATACCTATACAGAGAACACAATAATAGTGCGACTACCCGCGACCGCTTTAATGGCCACTAACCAAGAGCTATTACAAGATATTACCGAGACAGACTCAAAAACACTCTTTCTGCAGAGAATAGCCACTCCTCCGTACGGCCGTCCCTTCAGAAGCCCTACTGAAGTGTCTACAGCTGATCTACCGGTATATTCAAATTCAGGGCTTATCATTCCTAACATTGATATAACATACGGTAACAGCCAAGATTCCTGCAGGCATATCAAGTCAGACAATTCACATATTTTTCTAATATTATCAACAGATCTTTTTGCCGATTTACAATTAAAAAAAACCGGCCAAGTGCGAGTCGGACTCGCGCACCGAGGGTTCCGTACAAACCTGTAGGTATTTTCGGTTTAAAAATAAATGTTTTTTTTTATTTTATATTTCAGTTGATTGAATGTAAGGTAAATTGCGGTTTACGATTTATGACGTTTTAAAAAAAACTACTCACTCGATCTCGTTCAAACCAATTTTCGGTGGTAGTTTACATGGTAATGTACAACATATATTTTTTTTAGATTTATCATTCTATTATTTTAGAAGTTACGGGGGGGGGGGGGGGGGGGACACACTTTTTACCACTTTGGAAGTGTCTCTCGCGCAAACTATTCAGTTTAGAAAAAAATGATAATAGAAACCTCATCACCATTTTTGAAGACCTATTCATAGATACCCCACACGTATGGGTTTGATGAAAAAAACCATTTTTGAGTTTTAGTTCTATGTATGGGGAACCCCAAAATTTATAGTTTTTTTTTCTATTTTAGTATGAAAATCTTAATGCGGTTCACAGAATACATCTACTTATCAAGTTTCAACAGCATAGCTCTTGATAGTTTCGGAAAAAAGTGGCTGTGACATACGGACGGACGGACAGACAGACAGACAGACAGACAGACAGACAGACAGACAGACATGACGAATCTATAAGGGTTCCGTTTTTTGCCATTTGGCAACGGAACCCTAACTAGTTATTTTTACATTATTTTGACAATCCATAATTAAATTTTAATCTAACTGTACGGGCCTCTTTATTAGTCCTGTACATAAAATGTACAAAACGCCTAAAAGTAATTACCATCAGGCCATAACTGGTCATTTAAAAACATGTCTACCTTATGTTTAGATACATATAATTTGTAAGCGTTATACTTTTTATAGGACTTGATGTTTAGCTTTCTTAAAGACACACTTTCGTTAGTCTTACTTTTTATGTAGCTAATAATGTCATCATCAGAGGCCTCTGTACTCACATTCGATATTAATAACGGGACTTTAATATCTGCCGCACGGAATTTACTGTCCGGTACAATAGAAGCACAACCTTTTTGGCTTGCAAATGTATAAGTTTTCGAACGCGAACGTTTGTTTTGCAAAAGGTAAAGACCTATTATTTTCAGTAGCAACTTGTGGTTCATGATGATTGGTGTTACATTATCCTGAGTCCCAACACTATTGAACTTCCAAAATGTTGCACCAAGTTAAAATATGTATTTTTAACCATAAATAAAAGTAGTTATTCTAGAAATTTTTAATTTATTTTAAAACCCCAGTTTTATCCCAACATGGGAGCTCATTGCATAAAAATACATTATTACAAAATAATAAAAGAAAAGCACATAATTGGACGGATTTATAAACATACAAACATAATAATATCTTAATCTGATATACAGAAAATAGAGATTCTTATTAGAAATTACATACTAATATCATCTTAACTATGAGGCCACTATGTGAGTTTTATAAATTGCTAATTAGATTTCACTAAACAAAGAGCTGTGCTTTATTGAGTCATATCCATTAAAACAATACAAAGCTTATTTAATTCTATAAAAGACAAAAAAATGGCAACATTTTATAGTCTATAATAAATGACTATTTCCTAAGTAAAAATGTTTTCACCAAGGAAATAGTGATTTAAGTTAATTTATTTCTGTACTCTTAGCATAAGTAAAACATTACAAATTCTTATAGCTAATCAGAAAATGCTTTCTTATTTTAAATTGTTATTCTTAGCCTGCTGCATTTTTTCACTTGTGTTAAAAAGGAGCACAAGAAATTGTCACAATTGTAATATGGAATGTCATTACTGGGTCAAATTACCTGAATAAAATATTAAGTCTTGTTAGAAATGTTTTTGTTGGGTCTCTATAAAATCAAAGTCTTCAATAAAAGTAGTCCTGATAATACCATAAACACTGGTTTAACGGCATCACTTCCACTCTGAAAATAAATAAAAACCCTTTTAGAGAGAGTCAAAGGAATAAAAAGCAGAGCTCAAGTATACCATCATAAGTTATACCGAATCTCACTGTCTTGACTACTTGATATGAAAAACAGATATTAATAAACAAACTGCAAGAAGTCTAAGATACTTACTATGATATAGTAGTTGCACCTATCACCGAGACAACAATCTGAACACACCCAATCTTGGTACCAAATGTGTGTACATAGTGGCATATATCGCTGCCTGGTAGTGGCACATTCCGTCTTGTTTGAACACCGCTTCGATACATAATACTGTTTCTTTGCGCCTTGTGACCAATAGGGGGTACTGCCCCATTTGATTTCAGTCAAGCAAACATCCTGATTATATTCACAGTTTTTTATTGTTTTCACACATTTCTCATTGTTGTCCTCTTGATTTTCACAAACGTAACATTCCAGACCTAAAACTATTAAATGCATTGTAATATACACCGGAATTCCCAAATACTGTCTATTGCATCAACCGAAATAGTTGGTTATTTACCATTTATGACTGAAACAAGAATAAAAACACAACTGAAAAGGTACAACTTGTACATGTTGTTATTCTGATATTTTGCTGTTCCAAAACAAAGCACTTATTAAACTTTCTGTTATGAATTCATATGCTTCATTTATTTTGTAAACGACCAAACAACGAACTTTTGCCACACCCGTGCTGACAGCAAAGTGTTGCCATTACTAAATCACTAAACTGGATATCACGAAATGATTTTTCTTTGTGACGGTGAGTTACGGCTTTATCGGGGATTTTGAGATGGAGGTGTAGGATTTGTGTTCGAGCGTACCAAGGGGAACCTGTGGCCTTACGGAGAAAACGATTTAGGACGTCGCTTGGCTGGCTTGTGCATCTGTTCCAAGCTTCCAACACTCACAGCAGTATCCTGCCTATTTCGTAGATTTAGCCTTTTATTTTAATCTCTGGTAAGATAGTTTGACATTTTGGAAATCTGGCCCTGGATTACGCAGGTTAAATTGGACATATAATAATTGACATAATATAACTATTTTGAAAATACAGCTTCGCAAAAAAGAGTCTGGAAAAAATGAGGGCGCCTGTTTAGCATGGCCACCCTGTATACTAGGACTAAAAGTGATAAGATACTTGTTGTTCGGGTCAATCACCGAACAATAATGAACATGTCAGCGTAATTGCGACACCGCGCTGTATGACTTGAATATTTTATGTATAATAATTATTAATCTAAGTAAAACAGTCAGTACGTTTCGGACAGCATATCGGGCGCGATTCAATCTCATCCTATTCACCTCATTAGTTTTAATTGTTATCCCATTTGCATTACTGAAATATAGTTATCTTTATAATCTTTAATCTTAGTTTATCTCAATCTCACCCCAACCCCGAACATTGGTCCTTCGAGCCTTCGGAGCGGGACCATTACGCGTATATCTACGAACTGTACTGTGTAAGTGTCTCGCTTGGAAGTTATTACCAGACCCTGTGAAAACAGACCTGAGTGATTTCGGTCTCACAAATCTCATCCCCTGCTGATCCTGATTGAACCTGAAAGCATCGCATCATCTCATCGCGCTGCTACTCCAGGTTTGTTCTTGCAGCTATCGCAAGGACATTTGATCTCCAAAGAAGCCTTCAATACAAGTAAGGTCTCCTTTTTATCTTTATAATGTCGAAAATGGACGACATTTTAGCGACCCAACAACAACTAATCGAAGCCGTAGATAGGCTCTTCACCAATTTCAAGAAGGATGGTGCAGAGCGCAAGACCTCAGACTACTTACGTCGCCGATTAGCCACCTTGGAACAATACTTTACGGAGTTCCATAATAATCATATGACTTTGCTATCTTTTGGTGATGAATCTCATGCATATTTCAGTACTAATCAATACGATCAAATGAAGGAAAAATATAACAACATTAAAACTACTATTCAAAACTATAACCCTCTCGCAAACAGACCGCAAACCCTCGAATTGAAACCTCCTGCGTTTCATCCTACTGCCGAATCTCAAACCTCGAACCTCGCATCTCCCGCTGTTTCTAAAACCCTTGTTCTCGAAGAGAGTAAAGCCGAAGGTCTCTTCAAAAAGCAAGCTACCAACTTTAAGGCTTTCTTGAGAACATCTTCCAATATCGACCTTGATCTCATCACGGAAAAATGAGAGTTTGAAGACGTCCTGAAGACGATACAATCTCGTTGGGTGGCTATTGACTCACTTCATTGGGAGCTGGACAACGAGTATGGCGGAACGAACCCGGAGTACGAAGAGCAATTTACTCATTATGAGAAATATTATAACAAAATCAAGAAAGACATCAATAAGAAAATGTGGTCCGTTGCTCATATTGAAAAATCTACTCCAAAAAAACTTTTTTACAAAAAAAAACAACCGACTTCCTTAAAAACACTACAAAGTGAAAAATAACTTTAATTTCGGAAGTCGGTGTCTTAGGATTTTTATTTAAGGTTTTTGCCACCGACTTCCGAAATTAAAGTTATTTTTCACTTTGTAGTGTTTTTAAGGAAGTCGGTTGTTTTTTTTTGTAAAAAAGTTTTTATTTTTAAATTTTTAGTTATAGTATCTATCCCGCACTAATTTCATACAAACAATGGATATTTATGCGATAGCAGAAATCGCGGTTGATTTGCTGTCATTTTTTAAAGAGTTCTGATGTCTGTCTCCGGAAGTCATCATCAGATTTATATGAAACTTATATGGGACCATTTCGAAATAAACCCCTTTCGAACAAAAAAAGAATTTTGCAAATCCGTTTATATATGACGGAGTTATGGCCGAACATACATAAAAAAAAAAAAAAAAAATATAAACATCCGAATTGATAACCTCCTCCTTTTTGAAGTCGGTTAAAAATGGAGATAGTCACCTTTGATGGAAACTACAATAAGTGGATTTCCTTCAAAGATCTTTTTACCGAAGCAGTGCACAACAACCCTTCTTTGTCGAATGCACAAAAGATGCAGTTTCTGAAGAGTAAAATCAAAGGTGAGCCCGAAAAATTGATCCAGCATCTCCAAATAAGCTCCGACAATTATCCTGTATGCTGGAATATCCTCAATCATCGTTATAATAATAAACGACAGATCTTCACCTCTTATCTTAACAATCTCATGAACATCCCTGCAAACCAGCAACAATCATCAAATCACATAAAACGCATTCACGACACGACGTACGAGAGCGTGAACGCTATCAAGAATCTGGGAGTCGATGTGTCTTCTTGGGATCCTTTCCTAGTATGTATATTGTCTCAAAAACTGGACTCAGATACATACGAGGATTATCTACAAGCCTTAAAATCCCCGCGAGAGTTGCCTGTCTTGGAAGATTTCCTTAATTTCTTGGAAACTAAGTTTATGATGCTGGAAACTTCACGTAAGAAGCTTGATAATTCCACACATAAATCATCTCCATCTCAATCCAACAACAATAACAAAACATCATTTTCAAAGGGTCCCAATCATAATCGAAATTATAACAATCCTAAAACGAATTACTCAACAAGCCAAGTTTCGCAATCGTCAAAGTCCAAACGCAAAATTAATAATCGCAAGCAATGTCCTATTTGCAATTCCGATGACCATCGAATTCATGCATGTTTAAAATTATTGGAATTGCAACCTAATGAACGTAAAAATGCTATTGCCAACTTGAACCTTTGTATTAATTGTCTACATTATCACGAAGGCAAAAAATGCTTTTCCGAAATAAGGTGCAAGGAATGCAATAAAGAACACAATACCATTTTGCATGAATCTTTTACGTCACACCGATCTGGGTTAAATGCAGCCACGATTACGAAATCGCCAGCCCAGCAGCAAGAAAGTAACACAGTTGCATCGCTTCGTAAGGAACCCTCAGAAATATTGCTTGCCACAGCAATAATTAACGTACAAGCAGCAGATGGATCTTACCAAAAAATGAGAGTTCTTTTAGATCAAGGGTCACAGACATCCATTATTAGGGAAAGCGCAGCTCAGTTGTTAAGACTACCGCGCCGAAAATGTAATGGTTATATCTCTGGAATAGGAAATAAGGAAAACAACTGTAAGGGAATGATTACCATCAAATGTTCGTCGCTGGTTAGCGAATTCACCTTTGAAACGGACGTATATGTAATGAATAAACTCATAAATAACTTACCCAGCTGTACCTTATCTAAGCCAGACTGGCCTACTCTTAACCAAATAACTCTAGCAGATCCCGAATTTTACAAAAGTAGGCCTATTGATATCTTATTAGGGGCAGATATCTATTCCACTATCCTTATGGACGGTATCTGTCGGTCAGAAGGTACGATGCCCATTGCCCAACAAACCCAGTTGGGATGGATCTTAAGCGGCAACTACAAAACGTACCAGTGCAATGTGATCCTAAATAATATTGAAGAGATTCAGCAATTTTGGGAAGTGGGGGACATACATGAAACTCCAGCGATATCAGAAGAAGATCAAAAATGCATCGAGTTTTACCAATCCTCGACCTCTAGAAGGAAAGACGGAAGCTACGTCGTTAAAATACCATTCAAGGAGAATTTTGAGAATAAAATAGGGGAGTCGAAAACAAAATCGATTGCTCAATTTTTCCAAATAGAGCGGAAATTAAGTAAACAACCAGCACTGGCACGTGACTATAAAATGTTTATTTCTGAATACCTAGAACTCGGACATATGACACCCGTTACGTCACACGTACAGCCGGACTGCTACTTATCGCATCATTGCGTCCAACAAGCTGAGTCATTGACTACCAAATTGCGAGTTGTTTTTAATGCCTCGGCTAGAACCTCGAGTGGACACAGCCTCAATGATCTTATGTGCCGAGGACCTACTTTACAACAAGACCTTCAGAGCCTTATCTTAAAATGGAGACAATTTAGGTACGCTTTTACAGCAGATATCGAAAAAATGTTTCGCAAAATCTGGCTACATCCCGATGATCAGAAATATCAGAAAATTATCTGGCGGAATCATCAATCTCAACCTTTAAAAGAATACCAGTTAGCGACAGTCACATATGGCACAAAAGCCCCACCCTTCTTAGCCATGATGACATTGAAGCAACTGGCCATCGATGAAAAGCCAAGCTATCCACAAAGTTGCGCTCCTGACATCTTAGAACACTCGTTTTACATGGATGATCTCATGCATGGTGAACATTCAGCGAGAGCAGCTATACTTCTCAAAGCAGAGATGATCAACCTCCTCAAATCTGGCGGGTTTAATCTCAGAAAATGGCGATCTAACTTGCCGGAAATAATAGACAGTTCAGATGAACTGCAGAAGGAAGACTTTGACTTTAAGCAACCGGAGTCAACCAAAACTTTAGGTTTTAGGTGGGAACCAAAAAATGATCAATTCATCTTTCATCCCATAGAATTTACCACTAAAGACATCCTTACAAAAAGACAATGGTGCCGATTCTGTTGTCACAAAATTCTCTAAACTAAACTAAAAATCACTAAAATTTGGTTTAATCCTGTCAAACAACGATTTCCTATTCTGAAATAGACTAAAGTGACTTGTCTTAACTATATTTTAGTTTGACAGCACTAAGATTGCACTGAGTTATTAGTTTAGTGAAAATGTCAATTTTGCTATTCTGAGTATGCCGGGTTTTCACCAAAAATTTTGACTATAATAATTTATTTTAACTAAATCTGACTATTTTTAATCGCGATTAAAAAGGTGTGGAATAAAACTAGTGGTCATGAACTAAAATTCTCAACAACGCCTCGCCTACACGTGCAAAAACAGTTCTGTATTTTTTATTTTCTTTTTGTTTATATCTTGAAAATGGCGTGTCCTATCGCAAAAATAATGAAATTTTCGGCCCCCTTAGTATACCCCGGCACATTTAAATCTCAACACGTGGGTAATATTTTTTTTATATTTTTCAAACAAAAGTGAAAAATTCCATATAAAACACGTTGAGGCTGCCCCCACAGCACGCGCCTTCGTCTCTCAAAAAAATCATTCTACGCAATGCACACACAATTACAACGGTGCGAAACCAAAAGAAAAAAAAATACCACGCTGAGTCGCGATTGTCAAATTCGATTTTAGTCGTGTCAAAATAATTTTTAAATTTAGAGATTTTTCCTTGCAGAATAGCGTTACAATTCTCATAGCCAAAAGTAAGGAATTTTAGAGATAGTTTAGTTAGTTTAGTTCGTGTACAACAGAATCGGCACCAGTTCCTATCTCAAATATCTAAAATTTTTGACCCTTTGGGCTGGCTAGCACCAGTCACAATAAAACTTAAGATCTTGTTCCAAGAATTATGGAAATCAGACCTGGGTTGGGACCACCCTGTCCCTCATGAAATCGCGTTGGAGTGGAATAATATTAAAGTCGATCTATCTCAAATATCTCGATTAAAAATACCACGTTGGATTCAAACCCAGGAAAAGGATATCATCGAACTCCATGGATTTTGTGACGCCAGCACAAAAGCATACGCTTGCGTCGTGTATTGCAAAATACAGAGAGAAAATGAAACTCACGTGACCCTTATTGCAGGGAAATCAAAAGTAACACCGCTGAAGAAACCACAATCGATCCCGCGATTAGAACTATGCGGCTCTCTCTTATTAGCAAAACTTATGCGAAAAATCATATTATCCCTATCGAACTACAAGGTGCATGTTTATGGTTGGACTGACTCAACGGCTGTTCTAGGTTGGTTAAGTGGCGAACCGGAGAAATGGAAACCCTTTGTTGCGAATCGAGTAAAGATTATCACTGAAATAATCCCTAAAGGTAAATGTAATTACGTAAAATCCAAAGAAAACCCCGCAGATTGCGCAAGCCGCAGTTTAACTGCTGCGCAATTAGCCAATCACTCGCTGTAGTGGCAAGGTCCCGACTGGTTACCGCAATATAAGCCAAAGGAATCTCATGAGATGCCGATTTATACGAGTGATACTAGCGAAGAACTCAGAAAGAAAAAGGAAGTAAATACGGTCATTGTTAACCCCGAAAATGTAATAATTAATCAACTATTAGCAAAATATAGCACTTTAAGGAAAGTTACTCGAGTATTAGCTTACATCAACAAGTTCATCGACATTATTGTTTACAAGAAAGAACGCACGTGTTTTCTTACTCTGCGAAATATAAAGACAGCTAGAGAAATGTTAATTAAGCACGTCCAAAACGAATATTTCGACGAAGAAATATCCCGGCTGAAAAATAATGAACCTTTGAATAAGAAAAGCCAGATTCTTAATCTCAATCCCATACTAGACACTAATCAAATTCTCCGTGTCGGTGGTAGACTTAAACATTCGAACCTTGATCCGGAAATGAAGCATCCCATCATAATCCCGAATCAATCGAAGTTGGCTGATCTTATCATTGATGAATCCCACGAACTTGTATTTCACGGTGGAGTTAAAATGACTACTGGATTTATAAGACACAAATACTGGATTCTTGGAGGAAACAGAGTCACAAAGAAACGATTAAGAATGTGTGTCAAATGTAAAAGAAATAATCCCATACCACAACATCAAATCATGGGTGACCTACCTCCAGCACGATTGATTCCTAAACGACCTTTTTACCACACCGGCATAGATTATACCGGACACATCCTTATTAAGGCAAACAAAGGTCGTGGCATTAAAACCTGTAAAGGATATGTCGCAGTTTTTGTTTGTATGGCAACTAAAGCCATACATTTAGAAATCGTATCAGATCTCACAGCGTCAGCATTTATTGCCGCGCTTCGACGAATGTCGGCTAGAAGAGGGGTTCCTGGGCACATCTATAGTGATCAGGGAACTAACTTCATAGGAGCCAACAAAATCTTAAAACAAGAGTTTGCCGAAATCTCCGACATCTTGTCTGACCAAGAAGTAACCTCGACAATCTCTGAAATGAATATTGAGTGGCATTTTAACGCCCCGTCATGGCCATCTGCTGGCGGACTCTGGGAAGCTGCAGTAAAGAGCCTAAAACATCATCTCAAGCGTGTCGTGGGAGAACAAAAATTAACCTACGAGGAATACAATACCCTATTATCCCAACTCGAGGCTTGTTTGAACTCCAGACCACTGTGCCCTCTGACAGAAGATCCTGAGGATCTGGACTTTTTGACCCCGGCTCACTTTTTAGCAAGTGGCCCCAACTTAACGATTTTTGAAACAGAGCATGATCTCAGAACACGGTGGCACTTGACGCAAAAAATCTATCAAGACAAATGGAATAAGTGGAAGACTGACTATCTCTCGCAGCTTTCTACGAGGTCCAAATGGCGACAGCATCAAAAGGATCTCAATCTAAACGACATCGTTATCATAAAGGACGACAATCTTCCACCAGGAAAATGGAGTCTAGGTCGCGTAGTGGTGCTGCATCCTGGAAGTGACGGACACGTAAGGGTCGTCACACTTAAAACAAAAAACGGTTTCTTTAAACGCCCAGTTGTAAAACTGGCCTTACTGCCAACAAATAAAAATTATCCAGATCCGAATGCCCCAAAAATTGATAATAAAGTGCCAGCGGCGAGAAAAAAGCGTCCTATCTCATTCTCAGCTGTGGTTTTATCTTTAACATTATTCTTACTGTCAGTAACAAGCACCGTTCAAGCATCCTACAACTTCACCCTGTTGACAAACAATAGCGTCTACTTCGACAAAATATCTAATATGCATTTAATTAGAGATGATTGGCATTTAATAGTCTATTATGACACAAATCCTTATCAAGAAGGAACGGCGGCATTATTAAAATATATCAAGTATCTTGAAACCTTATGCTCTACGATCAGAACACAAACACCTTGCGACGGCGTCATGTTACAACTTGAGCACGAGTTCGAAGAACTTAAACATTACGACAATATTTTCATGATAAATGACTCGTTTATGACTAATAAGAAACGTCGGCGTCGTGGCTTGATAGACGGAGTAGGCTACGTTGCAAATAGTTTATTCGGAGTGTTGGACCAACGATTTGCAGAAAAAAAAAGAGAAGGATATTGACCTTTTGAAGCAAAACGAAAACCATTTATACAACCTCTGGAAAAACCAAACGTCCGTCGTAGAAGCAGAATTTAATCTCATGAAAAGGATGGAGAATACTATCAACAAACATCACAAAATAATAAATCAAAAACTTAATTATCTTCAAGATTCTTATAAAAATCTCTCTCAGCAAGTGCAAAACATAACTGTTATCACAGATTTCATAACCTCGGCTTTCACTGCCAACAACTTGTTGTATACCCTTCGTCGAATCCAGGACTCAATTTTAGACACAGTAACTGATATTTATAATGGAAAACTAGATTTTCATTTGATATCTCCGAAGCAACTCAGATCAGAGTTAAGCATAATATCAGCGCAATATCTGGAGACTTGGTAGTTCCTGTCGACAACTTCAATTTTAAAGATCTTTACAGCTTGCTCAAAGTACGAGCCAAATACTCTGGAAAATACCTAATCATAGAAATAAAAATACCCCTGATTGAAAGAGATCTTTACGAGGTATTCAATCTTATCCCGGTTCCACGTATTGTAAAAGATAACATGATGATGAAGGTCGAAACTATTTCGGAATTAGCAGCCATCAACGTGAGAAAGGATTCATATTTAACTATCTCAGACACGGATCTACAGTCATGCATATTACAAAACTCTGTGACTATTCTGTGTCATATCAGAAAGCCTGTTCACCACATGAAAGGCGATCATAGCCTTTGTGAGACGATCCCAGGCACAAGAACTTGTAAAACTAAAACTAACTCGTGCAAGAATGACTGGAGAGAGTTGACAACAGATAACAGATATTATTATTTCTGCTGCAATGAATGTAACGTCAAACTTCTGTGTGAAAATCAGGTTATGGCAGTTAGGTTATCAGAAGCGGGTCTTTTGCGTGTTGGGGAAGGCTGTTTAGTAAAAACAGAAGATTTTATAGTGTATTCCAACAAAAGATTGTCTAGTAAAATTAGTACGACGACAAAGATTATCTCGCCAGAAATATCACCAATAAATCACTTAATAAATATAACTATGCCAGAAATCTCATATGAGTTTAATCCCAATAACTCAGACAACCTCAAGCAATTTGAAGCCATTAAGCGAAGTCTTGAGATCATGAAGCAGAGTGAACCTTTGAGCACCAGTATCTCCTACCACGACGTCCATCAGTATACTGCTATATATCTCATCATATTGGGAATCCTGTTATTGGGAGTAGCTTACGGCTTTAAATGTTAGCGACAAAGGCAACGTAAAAGAAATCGTTCCACTTCTACAGCAGAGCGGTCAACAGCCTCTGCGACGACTGCGTTGCCATCTCCACACACCATTACGGAAAGTGTTGTGTTAAGTGTAGTGAAATTAGGGAAAAAGGGCAGTCTAGTAGCAAATCAGTGAAAAGTGATTCTGAACGACTAGCTCTATCTAGTGAGTGCCTACAAAAAAGTGAAGATAGAGGTTCTTCACCAAACTTTCGTGTGTTTTCTCTTCCTGATTTACACTGTAGCGATTCCGTTTAATTTGTAATGTTACTTTAATCTCATCTTTTAACATAACTAACCCTACATTATTATTTTAGAACTATTTGAATATTGTTTTCACCTTGTTAATATTAAGTGCATTACCCATTTAACTATACCTATTTACTAACCCCACCTTTTTCTCCCTCGGGAGCATGTTCGGGTCAATCACCGAACAATAATGAACATGTCAGCGTAATTGCGACACCGCGCTGTATGACTTGAATATTTTATGTATAATTATATATTAATCTAAGTAAAACAGTCAGTACGTTTCGGACAGCATATCGGGCGCGACTCAATCTCATCCTATTCACCTCATTAGTTTTAATTGTTATCCCATTTGCATTACTGAAATATAGTTATCTTTATAATCTTTAATCTTAGTTTATCTCAATCTCACCCCAACCCCGAACACTTGTCTTGGTGTTTTAATCAATAAACACGAGATTCCGGGAATTCTCAACATACACAAGACTTGACAGGCACACAGGCTTTTACTTTCATTGTATTTAGTAGATTGCGCATTATTTCGCTGGAATAACCTTTTATCTAAGAGATACGAGTGCCATCATAATAACACAATGAAAACTTATTCATTATAAAAATAAATTAAGTTACACTCAGGGATTGTCGATTGAACCCGATACACAATAAATAATGTTCAGCAATCGCATTTGCGACCACCATCTACGGTGTTCACAACCATTCGATGGTTGGTATGCCTGTATCAAATTTGACATGAATGATAATGAAAGAATCCGTTTATAGTCGACAAGAAGGCGACTAACACCTGCTTACTGTTGGAAACAAATCGGAAGTCGGAGAGTGCTTAAAAAGAAAAACGTGACATAACATCATTCGTGTATTCCTTTTTGCTGCTCTAATAGATGTTTCCATTAACACTGAGGTGTCAGTATTACATTTCTTATTTAGGAAATCTAAATAGAGTAAAAATCTTTCATAGACGTTTACAGCTCCCATTATAACCCGTCTTCTCAAACTATAGTTAATATATTACGTAGAATAGGCACCTGAAAAATTATAAATGTAAATTATGCTTTTTTTTACTGTGGTATGTGGTATGCGATAATAGGATTAACAAAAAATACTTGCCTGTTTCTTTACAGTGTTGAACATTTTCTCTAATTGCACACAGATCAAAATCGTCTAATTCTTTCTTCCGCCAACTGTTTTGGTGTTTCTCGAGGTGTAGAAAAAATCCTTAATTTTTTCACCTTCATTAACAACTTCTCTAATTGTGCTATGAGATTTACCTTGAAAAAAATATAAAGAGAATCATATTAATTCCATGTACATTTTTCAATTTCAAGTATCTACCATTAAGAGTCAACGTACACGCGATTTGTCAAACTAGAAAACATAACCTCAATAATCTGTTAGTAAATAAAACAATAAAATGGCTTGAAACTTATAATACCGATAAAACTTAGTATTAGAAAGGAAAAGCAGTGACTGGCACTGACTAAAAGATACATTTCTTGGATAAATACCTGTCAAATCGGCAGTTCTTTCGAAAACATTGTCAATCGGAGAGAAAATTTGTTCCGCTTCAGATTCCGCCAAATTTCTTACGAAAACTTGGTATATCACAGCTCACACCACTACTCCTTATTGTTTTATTAATTTTTTAGATGTACAAAAGCATTAATAATTGATAGTTAATTAGAAATAAGTAAAATACAACTGGGAACATAACATAATGACAGATTAGCTACTTGTTGATGATAAACAAAGCAGTGTTGCCACTAAAAATATATTTTAGTTCCAATGGTTACCACGACAGACTCTTTTTTGCCAAGCTATACCTACTTTTCCTTCCTCTTAGAGAGTGGAGAGCCGACCTGTTATAAACTGCCCGGGCCGGTTTCAGGCCTTAGTCCGGGCCTGATGACTGATACGAATTTAAAGTTTAATTACTTAATTTTTTCACTTTGAATTCAATTGTCAAAACTCCAACAAAATATATTATATGGTTAAAGTCACTTCTTTAGAGTATAATCATTTATTTTTCCTTTACAACAAATGTGGCTGTACAAATATACTAGACATTACAATTACAATTCTTACAATAAAAAGGCGTCGCGACTGAGCGTCGCGGAGGATCGCTGTGTTACGCCCGTTATCCTTGGCGATCGGGGCTCTCTAATCCTACCGTCTCCCGCATCATTTCGCCTGCGCTAGCGGCGGGTTGGCAGAGGAGGGGACGCACGGTATGGCACTGCGTAGCAACAACATCGTACTTATTATGACCATAGAAAACCCGTGCTATATCCTCCCCCTCTAGCCTAACTAAGTGTCCTCGCAGTTGGGCTAGTCTAAATACCTACGCGGCCTACCACGTCTACGTTTTTCTCGAATGGGTGGTTCTACCTGACCGGCGAAAGGTGTGAGGTGCGAAACATGGTATTTACCTACGTTCTTACCGGTCTGCGCGTTCTCTAGACCGTAAGTGGTCGGGCTTATAAGTTTCCCGATTTTGTATGGGCCGTCACGACGTGGGATAAACTTCGCGGTCTGTCCGCGGCCTGCATCATTGGAACCCTGCGTTTTCAATAAAACTAGGTCACCTACCTTATAGTCTGGAAGCGGCCTCCTCTTTTGGTCAGCATTCTCCTTGAGGACGGCTTGCGCCTTCTCATGAGTGTCTCTGTATAAGATCGGACGACCATCGCGGTCGGACCATGGTCTCCCCCTAGAGGGTTCGTCAGATTCCATATCCTCAATGATTTTACGAAACTCCGTATCCAATATCTGGTTGCTGCGGATATCACCACTGTTCCTATTTGGTATATCAACGACCGTCATGCAAAGGTCACACTCACCCTGGTCTTCCGAACAAACGGGCTGCGACAGCGTATCTGCAACCACGTTCGAGCGCCCGGGTGTGTACTCAATGCTAAGAACAAATTCTTACAATGTGAGGGCCCACCTGGCCAGTCGACCGCTAGGTGACCTTTGACTCATCAGCCAGCGTAAGGGCTGGTGGTCCGTCCTAACTGTGACCTTCACGGTTTCTACATAACCGCGGAACTTACCGAGTGGGGCACACGACAGCGAGAGCCTCCCGCTCGGTCGTGGAGAAGTTCCTCTTGGCGCTAGTGAGTAGTCGACTTGCGTACTCAATTGGCCTCTCGTCGTGTCCCTCCCCCTGCATAAGAACAGCCCCAAGGCAATAAGCGCTGCTGTCAGTGCAAAGAGCGTATGGTTTGGACTCATCCGCCTGACAGAGAATAGGAGCGGACACGAGGAGAGACTTGATGCGTTCAAACGCCTCCTGTTGCTCGGCGTCCCATCGCCAAGCACTCGACTTCTTCAGGAGGTTAGTAAGAGGCCTCGCAACTTCCGCCTAATGTTGTCAATGGCTGATGTCTTGTCTGGATCCACCTGGATTCCGCCTGGCACGATAACATGACCTAGGAATTTTACAGACTCCCTCGCAAAGAAACTCTTGTCTCTATTGATCCTTAACTTAAACATGGCCAGTCGTTCGAAGACTGCTTCCAGGTCAGCCAGGTGCCTCTCGATAGGCCCTGGTGACAGTAATATGAGATCGTCAAGATATGCGAGAAGATCCACTTCCTTCAGGTTTGACCGGAACCGATCCATCATCCTCTGAAAAGTGGCTCCCGAATTCCTTAGTCCCATCGGCATCCGCTTAAATCTAAAGGTACCAAGAGGCATTGTGAACGAAGTCTTGTCTTGGTCCTCTGGACAGACACTCACCTGATGGTAACCAGGCGCGGTCGCAGCCTATGATTTTGGGGGGGGGGGGGGCGGGGGTCACCATGAGTACTGAAGAATATTTTAAGGAAGGTTCATCACCTCGTTGGTCTAGTAGTCGAAAGCGCTACTGATTAGCACGTGGTCCGATAATCTACGCAGAGCCTTAAGCTACCGTCTTTCTTACCCACAAGCACAACATTGGAGGCCCAAGGTGACTCGCACTCTTCGATGACGTCATCTTGCAGCAGCTTATCAAGCTCCTTCTGCAAGGCCTCTTTCTTTCTTTGTGACATTCTGTACGGTGGACAAGCAATAGGTTCTTGGTGTGAACTCACCTTTATTCGATGTGTAGCGAACTCCGTCGCAGGTCCGTCGCGCGCGAACTGCGGCGCGCGGTGTTCAATAAATGCGGTAAGAGTATACCGCTGACCAGGGGTTAACTTCGAACCTTCGTCTGAGCGCAACGATAACTCGGTACATGCGTATTTGTATAAACAAAATCATTACAATGCCCCGGATTATCCGAGAATGACCAAGTGCGTCGGGCGACGTCTATTACCATGCCGGGCCGCGCCAGAAAATGTTGCTTCCGGGTAGTACTAACAACTAGGGATGTTATGGATATGACATTTCGGATACGGATTGGATACGGATGTAGGAATGATTATTATACCGGATACGAATACGGATATGAAATTATTTCGGATTATCCGTTAGTTTCGGATAATATCGGTTACGGATATTAAAAATTTAAGGAATTTCAAAAGTAAAATATAAATAGCTAATAAAATGGTTTTATTTATATGTCACCATTTGGTAGGAATTACAATCAGTCCGTGAGTAATTATTACAGCTATTTAAAATAAAAATGATTATAAATATATATTGAGTGTTATCTAATCTACCTAAAATAAAAATGTAATAACAAATCCGATATTATCCGAAACTTTTATTTCGGATTCGGTTACGGTTACGGATAAATTTTTATATCGGATATCCGATAGTTTCGGTTACGGTTACGGAGCTCCTTAACATCCCTGCTAATAACTGACACATTACCCTACGACCTCTAATGATTATATCTACCTCGGCTGACAATAGGTCTCTCCACCCTTGCGTGCCATCAGCCAGGCGTACAAAACGTTTAGTTTTGCTAAACTGAACTCCTAAATCAGCTAAAAGTCGATGTAATAGAGGGCTTGCAATACTATGCGTAGCACCGGTATCTAAAATTGCCACCGTTACGGCCCATAACACTAATATTTACCATTGGGTACTGTTTGCGCGCAGTCACATTCGTTATCTGAACGCACGAAGCAGTCTCACTCGCACCAATGTTATTATCATCACGACTAGAAAAATCTACATCAACAGTGTTGAAAGATGTTTTCTCGTCTGGCTTCGACAATGTCTTCACGCAATCATCACATTTCGATCTTATGACGCCTTGCTTACCGCAACCATAACAACGTAACGTAGTGTCACTATTAGTTTTACTAGTCGTCGCAATATCGCGGTTACGACACTCATCGCTAACATGCCCAAATATCTTACAATAACTACAACGAGTTCTAGTTTTGTTGTTGCTACGCGGTGCAGTCGCACTCGTGGTAATTGAATTAGAATTCGACGTCGTGAGATTGCGATCGGTGGTAGTCACCGACGATGTTTTGGTTTGCGGTGTCGTATTCTTAACATAAACAGACTTCGTTACCTTAAGCGCTTTATAAGTATCCTCCACGATCCTCACCTTATACAACAAATCATCTAAACTACGTATACAATCACGCGGCACTCGTTTGATTACGCGCTTCTCCTCTCCTCGTTGTACGCATCTTCACGCTAGTGATGACAACGGTAAGGTAGAACGTCCGTGCTTATCCCTAACAAGGTGAGTGGGTATAGCTTGGCAAAAAAGAGTCTGTCGTGGTAACCATTAGAACTAAAATATTTTTTTGGTGGCAACACTGCTTTTTTTATCATCAACAAGTAGCTAATCTGTCATTGTGTTATGTTCCTAGTTGTATTTTACTTAATTCTAATTAACTATCAATTATTAATGCTTTTGAACATATAAAAAATTAATAAAACATTAAAGAGTAGTGAGTGTGAGCTGTGATATACTAAGTTTTCGTAAGAAATTGGCGGAATCTGAAGCGGAACAAATTTTGTCTCCAATTGACAATGTTTACGAAAGAACTGCCGACACGACAGGTATTTATCCAAGAAATTTATCTTTTATTCAATGCCAGTCATTGTTTTTCCTTTCTAATACTAAGTTTTATCGGTATAAGTTTCAAGCCATTTTATTGTTTTATTTACTAACTAGCTTTTGCCCGCGGCTTCGCCCGCGTGTATGTCGGAAATTATCGCAAGAGGGCGTACTACCGCGGTAAGAATGTATTAATCCATGTTATACATACATAAAATTACGCCTTTTTCCCATGGGGGTAGGCAGAAACTACGGAACGCCACCTGCTACGATCCTTACATATCATGTGTGTTTGATGTACTTCAAATAAAACTAATAGTATTCAGAGTAAGAAGACTGCGACATAGGGCTGGATTGAATTGAATATAAGTCTTCCTGGTTTTTCTTAACGCTCCTATTCTACCTATATAAACACTCAGTTATTTACCAGATACCAAATTAAACATACATAGTTATAAGAATAGTACTTTTGCCAGTGGCTTCACCCGTATAGCTTTCGGAAAATATCACTTGGAAACCTACTACCGGGATAAAGTATCCTATGTATATGGTAAGTATCCAGGATAACCAAAAATCCAAATCCATGCAAAAATCTAAACATCTAAGCAATATTTCGCGGTCTCTTACTTGGAATAATACAATTAGGTTTATTTTGAGTACTTCGAACACACATGATATTCGCATTTACTATGAAGCCAAAGTAATATGAATTACAATTTATTAATCCTGCACTACCCGACCGCTACCAACCGGGACGGCCGGACGCGGGAAGGCCCGCTAGCCGCTCTGCGGCGATTTTATTATAATCTTTGATATCTTCTAAAATATTAATTTTAATGATATGCTGTAAAGGGCAATTTTGATCTGCATGAAATGCACAATTTATTTACATAAGGTACTTAATTGCATAAGGATTAATGCTGTATTGCTTAAAATGGCATTCATAAATAAGCCATTATTTCTCGTAAAATGTAAAGGATAAAAATAGTTATTATGGGTTATCCCTAAGAGTTAGACATATACCATCGTGGACTTGTTTGTAGAACTTTGTAAGGTGTACAATACTGTAGTACATTATTTTGAGCTATTTCGTAGGGTTCAGCCAGCGTTCGCAATGTAAGCGCAAAAAAATGTGTTTATTTATGACATCACATTAGAAACCTCTAAAATTATCAGCGTTTCTTTACTATATTATGCATGTTATATACATATAAACCTTCCTCTTGAATCACTCTATCTATTAAAAAAACCTGCATCAAAATCCGTTGCGTAGTTTTAAAGATATAAGCATACATAGGGACAGACAGACAGCTAAGTGACTTTATTTTATAATATGTAAAGATAAAGATAAAGAAGATTATTGAGGTTATGTTTTCTAGTTTGACAAATCGCGTGTACGCTAAGTTTTGATGTTTGATACTTGAAATTGAAAAATGTACCTACATGGAATTAATATGATTGTCTTTATGTTTTTTTCAAGGTAAATCTCACAGTACAATTAGAGAAATTGTTAATGAAGGTGAAAAAAATTAAGGATTTTTTTCTACACCTGGAGGAACACCAAAACAGTTGGCGGAAGAAAGAATTAGACGATTTTGATCTGTGTGCAATTAGACAAAAAGTTCAACACTATAACGAAACAGGCAAGTTTTTTTTGTTAATGCCATTATCGCATACCACAGTAAAAAAGTATAATTTATATTTATTATTTTTGAGGTGCCTATTCTACGTAATATATTACCTACAGTTTGAGGAGACGGGTTGTAATGGGAGCCGTAAACGTCCAAGAAAGATTTTTACATTATTTAGATTTCATAAATAAGAAATGTAAAACTGACACATCAGTGTTAATGGAAAAATCTATCATAGCACCGAATAGGAATACAAGAGTGATGTTATGTCACGTTTTTCTTTTTAAATAAAATCTAAATTTTAGCGTGTTATTTCATTTTCATTGTCATGTGAATAGTAATAATGTTATGTACTCCACATAGACATACCTGACGCTTTGATTAGTCAACTGTTCAAGTTTATTCGATATTGCCCGTACCTTTCGAATCCGACATGTTATAGGTACTCTCTGACTTCCAATTAGTTGCCGACAGTAAGCAGCTGTAAGTCGCCTTCTTGTCTTGTCGACTATAAACTGCAAGCATTAACAGGATTCGTTCAGTATCATTCATGTCCAATTTGATACAGGCATACCAACCATCGAATGGTTGTGAATACCCTAGATGGTGGCCGCAAATGCGATTGCTGAACATTATGTCTTGTGTATCGGGTTCAATCGGCAATCCCTGAGTGTTATTTAATTAATTTTTAAACTGAACAAGTTTGCATTATGTTATTATGATGGCACTCGCATCTCTTATATAAAAGGTTATTCCAGCGAAATAATGCGCAATCTACTAAATACAATGAAAGTAAAAGACTGTGTGCCTATCAAGTCTTGAAATCTTGATTGATGAGAATTTCCGGGATCTCGTGTTTGTGGATTAAAACAACAAGTATCTTATCATTTTTAGTCCTAGTATACAGGGTGGCCATACCTGCTAAGCAGGCGCCCTCATTTTTTCCAGACTGTTTTTTGCCAAGCTGTACACGTTTGGTCACGTAGGCACTGGATCACATTTCACAACGGTTCGAGCCACTAGTTTGGGCGCCACTTTAAAGTCATTTCTTTAAAGTAAGTCTTCTTTTAAGTCTTCTACATTTATTTTTCCTTTACAACAAATGTGGCTGTACAAATACACTGGACATAACAATTACAATTCTTACAGTAAAAAGGCGTCGCGACTGAGAGTCGCGGAGGATCGATGTGTTACGTCCGTTATCCTTGGCGATCGGGGCTCTCTCATCCTACCGTCTCCCGCATCATTTCGCCTGCGCTAGCGGCGGGTTGGCAGAGGAGGGGACGCGCGGTATGGCACTGCGTAGCAACAACATCGTACTTACTATGACTATAGAAAACCCGTGCTATTGTATTGGTTGGCAAAAAAGAGTCTGTCGTGGTAACCATTGGAACTAAAATATATTTTTTGGTGGCAACACTGCTTTGTTTATCATCAACAAGAAGCTAATCTGTCATTGTGTTAAGTTCCCAGTTGTATTTTACTTATTTCTAATTAACTATCAATTATTTATTCTTTTGTACATATAAAAAATGAATAAAACAATAAGGAGTAGTGGTGTGAGCTGTGATATACCAAGTTTTCATAAGAAATTTGGCGGAATCTGTAGCGGAACAAATTTTGTCTCCGATTGGCAATGTTTTCGAAAGAACTGCCACAGGTCGCCGTCACGTCACGCCGCGCCCCGCTCGCTGTGTGAAGACACCTTTATTGTTTTATTTACTAATAAATTATTTAGGTAATATTTTCTAGTTTGACAAATCGCGTGTACGTTGACTCTTGATGTTTGATACTTGAAATTGAAAAATGTACCTACATGGAATTAATATGATTGTGTTTATATTTTTTTCAAGGTAAATCTCACAGTAGAATTAGAGAAATTGTTAATGAAGGTGAAAAACATTAAGGATTTTTTCTACACCTGGAGGAACACCAAAACAGTTGGCGGAAGAAAGAATTAGACGATTTTGATCTGTGTGCAATTAGACAAAAAGTTCAACACTATAAAGAAACGGGCAAGTATTTTTTTTTTTTGTTAATGCTATTATCGCATATGACAATAAAAAAAAGTATAATTTATATCTATTATTTTTCAGGTGCCTATTCCACGTAATATATCCATTACCTATAGTTTGAGGAGACGGGTTGTAATGAGAGCCGTAACCGTCTAAGAAAGATTTTACACTTATATTTCATAAATAAGAAATGTAAAACTGAGGAAAAAATCCATCATAACACCGAAAAGGAATGCACGAATGATGTTATGTCACGTTTTTCTTTTTAAATAAAATCTAAATTTTAGCGTGTTATTTCATTTTCATTGTCATGTGAATAGTGATAATGTTATGTACCCCACATAGACATACCTGACGCCTTCATTAGTCAACTTTTCAAGGTTATTTGATATTGCCCGTACCTTTCAAATGCGACATGTTATAGGTACTCTCTGACTTCCGATTAGTTTCCGACAGTAAGCAGCTGTAAGTCGCCTTCTTGTCGACTATAAACTTATTTAACACATTAACAGGATTCGTTCAAGTGTCATTCATGTCAAATTTGATACAGGCATACCAATAATCAAATGGTTGTGAATACCCTAGATGGTGGCCGCAAATGCGATTGCTGAACATTATGTCTCGTGTATCGGGTTCAATCGGCAATCCCCGAGTGTAATTTAATTAATTTTTCAATCCCCGAGTGTAATTTAACTGAATAAGTTTTCATTATGTTGTTATGATGGCACTCTTAGATAAAAGGTTATTCCAGCGAAATAATCTGCAATCTACTAAATACAATGAAAGTAAAAGTCCGTGTGCCTATCAAGTCTTGAAATCTTGACTGATGAGAATTTCCGGGATCTCGTGTTTGTGGATTAAAACAACAAGTATCTTATCACTTTTAGTCCTAGTATACAGGGTGGCCATACCTGCTAAGCAGGCGCCCTCATTTTTTCCAGACTCTTTTTTGCCAAGCTATATAATCTCTTTATTTTAAACATAAATGATATTTTGCCATTATTACGGCATTTTGAGCATAGGGGTTTGGCGGGGTTTGTCAGTTTTCTTGCCTAAGTGACGCAGGATTTCTAATTTGAAGTTGGTCACACTGACTGAAAGGCAGTCACATAGGTACACACTATATTTCATTTTGACACTTGTAATCCAACAAGACGAAAATTCCAATTTGTTTCAGACGAAAAGTAAACATAAATAAAAGAAAATTAGATTGTGGAAACGATAAATTAAGAATGGAGGGAGTCCTGTGGAAGTGGACTAATTATTGGAATGGTATACTATAATAAGAGTGTCGTAAATAATACATTCCATGTTTCCGAGTCCGTTTTCTTACAATGAAACACTGTTTTCGCTTCAGGTTGGCAAACCAGGTGGTTTGTACTGGAGAATGGTATTATATCTTATTACAAATCGCAAGAAGAAGTCAACCAGGGATGCAAAGGGTCTGTCAAAGTATCGGTTTGCCAAATCAATGGTAAGTATTGTTACAAATTATTGATAGGGTTGCTTAGCGCTTTAAATTACCCTGGGGCCTTTAACCATATGCTCCTGACGATACTTATTCATGTCTCAAGGCGGTTGAGATGCCAAATTGTAAGTGTATAGTGAAAGTTGTTTTGGTTAGGTAATAACTTCATTTAACATCAGTTTAAATTGTAAATAATTATGACATAACAAGGTACAGTAACATATAGTACTCTATAAATTTCCTAATAGACCTTTCAATAACAAATGTTATGGCTGTAGGTACTTGGCAGCAGTAGGTCTGACAAAAGGAATCACATTTGAGGCCTCAGAATGGGGAGGATTAGGTACACTGTTTCACTGTGTTTATTATCTTGAAACCTCCTTCCTCTTGTCTATGCTGATAACTGATATCTATAAGGAATAAGCTACCTTTGTGAATTTTTCAGTGAATGCAATAGACAGCACAAGGCTTGATCTAGTCATACCTGGCCAGCAACACATGTACTTGAGAGCACCTTCACCCCAAGACAGACAAAAGTGGCTGGTGGCTTTAGGCAGTGCCAAAGCTTGTGTGGATTCAAAAGAATTAAAAGGTACAGATCATTAATTTTTGTAGGTATGTACTTGGTTTGAAATAGTATTATCAGCAAGTTTTAACAGTCAATAGTCCTTGGAGTGATAAATTTAACAAGTGAATGTATTGTAGTTAGAAGTAATACCTACTTTACAATTTCCTCTTTAAATCCTTATCAACATAGCAACTCTTTGCATTATGTTGCTGTTAATCGATAATGAAAACCTTATTTTTACTTTATTTTAATAACTTTCAGCTGCGGCATTGGAAGACACAAATTCTTTGGGCCATAAGAAGTCTGAGTTACGATTATATTGTGATCTGATGATGCAGCAAGTCCATGCAGTAAAGAGTGCAGCTAACACTGAAGCAGGTCCTGATACCCAGGTGAATATTATCAGTATATTTTTATTACCAATTCTTCTAGTTCTGCTATAACCTGGTATTTTTAAGGCAGTTAAATAATTTGAAGATCTGTTCAGAATATACTGAAATTTGGTTCTTTCCACAGAGTTCCCAAATAAGTAACTAAAAATATTTCATACTATTGCATGAGTTAGATTTAGTAGTCGTAAGATAACTGATTATCTTTTTTTTTATTCCAGGCTATTGAAGATGCCTCGAGTTTACTTACTGCAACATGTGATACCTTCATAAGAACATTAGAAGACATAATGAGATTAACCTCTCATGCAGGAATGAATCCTGTACCTTTCGAGATGCCAATACCAAATATTACAAAGAATAACAGTTCCATCAAGACTCCTAGACAAAGTATAAGTCGAACTCTATCTCAAGAGAATAGATGAAATCATCATACCTAACTATTTAAATTATAAACTTAACAATAAAAACCATAATATATGTTATATTCATGTTTATACAACTGGTGATAAAAGTTTTGCTTTCAAATTATACCAAAAGGGAAAAAAATATTTTGGAAAATGTATGACATCCATTTTTTTTATGGATTATGTAAAAATTTATGTTTATTTTGTTAATGAATTAGCATTCATAATTTCCTTTACCGAATAGACATCACTGTACAGATCCCTGAACTATAAAGGTCATATACATATTATTCAGGATCATACACATATCTCTAAAATATTAATATTGTACTTAAGTGTTGTTTCCTCTTCTTTATTTGGGTAATATCAGAGCTATTTCGTTTCTTGTACTTATTAAATGACATGTATCACGCTTGCATAATATTATATTCCTGTGATATAAATAAGTAAAGCAGCTGTTTATCACATATAAAATTAGGCTTTCATAATGCCTATAAATTTAATATGTTAATTTTATGAAGTTGAATGTATTTTGTACCTATTATTATTTGATTTACATAAATACCTAAAAAAATTTTGTAGAGTTTCAAGTGACATGGATGAAAGTTCTGATAAAAAAGTTTGTATGTTTACATTAGTGAAACAATGTACATTCCAAGTGTCAAATTTGCTTTTTTAGGCATTTAAATGATTGTAATTGAAAATATCTGTTTGAGCAAACTGTCTAATGGTTATGATTGTAATTAACTCAATTATAAAATTATACCTTTTTCACATAAACAATAGTAATATATAATGAAATAAAAAATATGATAAAATGATCAAAGTCTTTATTTAAATATAAAAAAATCAGAGTAAAAGAGTATATTTGTTACCATGTGGGTTCTCCAAACCTTAGAACTGTTTTTTCTTGGGCATCCAATTCAATTCCTGTCTTTTTTCTCATATAGAAAATAGTGCAATCTCTATTAGTACAAAGAACTTCTTCATGAAGGCTGCCTTGGCATCTTTGGCACTCAGTCCAAAGCCTGGAAAACTTTTCCTGGAGCTGCCTTAATTTAAATATTTCAGAAATATATATGTGTCTCTCTTTATGTAGGCAATGATTGCATAGAGCTTTTACAGTATCATTAGGCATAACAGTTTTACAACCTATACATTTCTCCTTTTTCTTTGTAAAAGCAGCCAAAGCACCTACTTTGGAAGTTACCATTGCCTTGGTTCTAGTATGTTCTCCCTTCAGAAGGAGAGATTCGGCTTTCTCACCTAATATTGGTTCAAAAATTCTTAACAGTGGTTTAGATAACTGATTTTCCATATAATGATTGAAATCTATGGGTACACTGTTTTCTAATACATATATGGGATCTTCAGCTTTCATGTAAGCAGGTGTATTTTTAGTTGCACAGCATATAACATATGGGACTCTGTCACCAAGTTTAGGCGCCGTGCCAGCATCTCGTTTTTTCATTTTATTGGCTAATTCAACATGAGCCTGTTTTGCAGCATAGTCATGTTTTGTAAGCTCTTTTGTTATAACAAGCTGAGATATATCTATGCGGTTGCACAATAAGTCCGAAATTATTTGTTTTGCATAATTAACAGCACCATCTGGATCTCTATCTATAAGCAACTTTTGAAGGCATGTGCTCATCATGTTTGATACAAGAGGGCAGTTATCTCTTCTCACTGTTTCAATTCCTTTGCAATCCATTTTATCATATTTATCTGGTTTAGTGAAGTAGAGGCCTGCATATCTCTTCTTATTAATAAGTAAGTATGGATAATAAACTTTTTCAAATTCTAATTTGATTGGCTTGACAAATTTTGTGGTGACAAAGTCAGCGGCCTCTCTTCCTAATTCCATGCTTTCCTCAAGAGTTTTAACACCAAATTTTACCATAACAGAATCAGTATCACCATAAATGACTACTGCATCTTCTTTATAACCATTTGCCTTTGTGTATTTCTTTTCTACTTCTGTTTTAGTAAATTCTATCATTGTTCGACCATAAGCTGTTACACTGCCTGATATTTCTAGACACGGAAGTTTGCCAACTTGAGCTCCTGTAAATCCATACACAGAGTTGGCACTGATTTTTAAAGCTAATTGTCTGCCATCAAGAACAGACCTCTTAAATGGATCTTTCTCATCCTTTAAGTCTGTTTTAGCTTTCTTTCTTGCAGCAAGTAATGATTCCAATATTTCAGGTAAGAGACCTTTTCTAATATTTGCCTTCACAAACATGTTTTTTGAAGGTGTAATAGTAACATCATCATCTTTCAAATTAGTCTTATTTTGCATATTTGGTTGGACTAATGTAGTATAACATAAATTATGAGCCATCATAATACTTGGGTACAAGGAGGCAAAATCTAAAGTTGATATAGGGTCTGCATAATATCCTTTTTTAGGTTCAATCACAGTTGCTCCTTCAAATTGATCATCTGAGCCCTGGCCATGATAAGCAGGCATTAAATATCCAGCATCTTTAGCTTTCCTTAGTAGTTGACTCACTACTTTTATTTGCTGCCCTCTTGTGAGCAGGCAAAGCAGGGGGACACCTGTCACTCTTGCCATTTCCATATAGTTAATAATACACATTAACTTATTCAGAAGTTTTAGTGGCAAATAAGCATCTTTTAGGCAGTACATTGCCAGTCGCCTTCTTGTCTGTTCACTTTCGTTTTGAAGGTCTCCAATTATACTGTGATGAACATCTTCTTTTTGCTCTTGAAGGAAATGGTAACTGACAGCATTTAGAGTATATGATCTTAGTTTATAATCTCTTACCAAAACAAGTAATAAGTCAAATGGAACCCTGCCTTCAAAGTTAATATTTTTGTTTTCTCTACGCCCCATTTGCTTTGATTGTAAAACAGAATCTTTTATAACAGATCTAACATTTCTGATGCGCCCTAAGAAGTCAAAATTGCCCACTTTTAAATGCTTTGCTCTGTTTATGAGATATGGCCAATCAAAATTATTGATGTTATAGCCAGTAATTATGTCAGGATCAAGTTCACGGAAGAAATCAGACCACTTTGCAAGCATTTCAGATTCTGATTCAAAACTCAATACTTGTGATCCTACTATAGGTGCACATGTCTTCAATGTGAACACATTTCTTATGTAAGGCTCAGGCTCACCCTGTCTGATAACCATTGATGCAATTTGAATAACAGGATCGTGGTTGGGCTCTGGAAAGACTCCTTTACGTCCAGCACATTCAATGTCAAAACTCAATATTTTGAAAGGTGCAACTTTTGACCATTCCCCTTCTGGTTGGTGAGCTATAAATTCATTCCAGGCTACATCAACTTCGATTTGACATCTAGATTCAGGTTTTGTTTGAGAATCTTTTGATCTCAGAGACCATTTGTTTACTGGCAACTCAATCCAACTACAACCTACAACTGCAGTATCCACCATGAATCGGATATCAAAATCAATATTGCTTTCATAGAATAAAGGATCCATTAATCCAAAAGAGGTTGGTTGTCTTTCAATTAATCTTTTGGCTGCAGCAATAAGTCTAGGAAGTGCCACAGATACTCTTGCAAAAGTTATGTCTTTATCCCCTTGATAATACATAAGAGATCTAGCTTTAACCAAACGCACTTCTAATGCAGTTTCTCTGATATTATCCTTGTTTGAGCGCAAGTCCTCTAATAATGCCTTATTCAAGTTACTTTTAAGTTCATTACATGAGGAATTGGTAAAATTAACAGGAACAGTTACATAGAAATAAGGTGTGAATCCATGAACATGACAGCAAACCGAATTTCCTTCCATAGTGATACCATACATTCTCATGATTGGTACAGGAGCCAGCTGTGACCCGGGCATGCCTGGCATAGGCTGACCATTATAGTTATCAATATCTATTTGTTGAAAAACTAACTTATCTTTCTTGGGATTCATTGGAGGTGGCGCAGGTCGTGACCATTTAATGTTTGTAGACTGATTTTCTGGGCCGTCGCCAAGCACTTCTTGCGATTCAAACTCAGTGTCCATACAAGCGAGTTGCTCTTCAAAACTACATGGCACTTCATTATCGTCGTCATCGTCACCCGATTTAAATCTCTTTGGTGGCGGTGGTTTACCGAATTGTTTCTTTTTGTTCATTATTTATGCTTTGCGTTGCAGAATGCGGTCAGTGGGTCGTCTTATGCAGTTTGCAATAGACAATAATATTGATAAACTAATTAGATAACGATTCCCGCCAAAATCTGGAAAATTAACAGTGTTTCAGTTAGGCGGCTGCAAATACAGGTTTTAATGGATAGCAAAAGTAGTGAGAGAGGTTTTAAACTTACCTTTGAGCTATTTGTTATCGTTAGATTTAATGTTTAATATAAGATTAAAGATACATTAAAACCAATTCCAATATTCCAGTATTACCCGGCTTTTTACATAGCCCTATTGTGATATGTGTCAGTTTTCAGTTGTCAGTTGTCATGTGTTCCATTGTTGTCCTCCTATGGAATTAGTATTTATTGTGCATAGAATCAGTATGTACGATATAGTTTAAGAGAGCGTAATCAAGTGGACACGAGGAAATTAAGTTTAATAATCTGAAAAACACCGCTTTTACAGAAGAGACAGATGTTAACTAATTTGATTTGTCTTTAGTGAAGTGTAAATGAAGAACCTACTGCTAACTTAGCTAAGGAGCGAAATAGTACATACTAATGTCATGCATACGACATACTAATGAATGAACTCTATGGAATTAGTATATACTATATAGAAAGCCCATTTCCCAAATTCTTCCCATGGGTGTCGTAAAAGACGCTAAGGTACTGAAGAATGGGCAGCAACGTATAACGCGATTAGATTAGTGCGGGGTATCTACTATCAATAAAAATTAAAAAGTTACAACTAAAAACTTTTAACAAAAAAAAAAAAAAAAAAAACAACCAACTTCCTTAAAGAAAAACACAACAAAGTCAAAACTAACTATAATTTCGGAAGTCGGTGGCAAAAAACCTTAAATATAGATCCTAAGACACCGACTCTCGAAATTAAAGTTATTTTAAATGATGTTCTGCCACTCACTGGCAAACGGTCTCTTGCCCACCAAATTCATTCGTTCCACCTGCTGAGAATCTCGAATCTGGATATGAGTGTCCTTGGCCTAAGGCATATGATTCCATCAACGACTATTTAAATGACGAGAATAAGTTGGTCGCTGTGATTACCTAACTCAAAACTAAGAATGTTTGTGTTCTCTCTCCAGGATTAGCGTACCTACTGGCATGTGATATGGGTTTTAAAAATTAAGTTTTTCATTAGATACTGACATGATCTACTCATTACATTATTGTTTATCATGAGTTATTGTATTGCAATATGTGGTTAGCTAGCGACCAAATTGATCATGCAAGTCTTGCCTAAACATCGGACAGCAAGCTCGTCATGCTCTTTTAGATGTCACTGGTTGCGGTAGCGTCGGGGGCCGGGTTGTCTCGTTTTTGGAAACGTGGCGAGGCTGGCTGATCTTTGTGGGATGCTTGTGAACGGGTGCTGCTTGTAATGACTGGTCGTCTTGCTGACCATGGTTGTATTATTGGTAATTACCTACCTGTTTATTTATTTAACTAAGATGGTCTTTTTTAGGGTTCCGTATCTCAAAGGAAAAACAGAACCCTTATAGGATCACTTTGTTGTCCGTCCGTCTGTTTGTCTGACAAGACCCTTTATCTCGGGAACGCGTGGAGGCATCGAGTTGAAATTTAAACTATATACTCAGGTCTCTTGAAGCTTTAAAAAATCAAACTTGTAAGTTAACGTAAAAAAAAGTGTTTGTGGCCATGGTCGTAACAGCTATCCTACTAATATTATATATTGTAAAAGTTTGGATGTTTAAATGTTTGAATGTTTGTTACTAATCACGAAAAAGTGGCAAAAGAGATTTGCATGAAATTTGGCATACGGACAGTTTATAACCTGGATACTACATAGAAAACTTTTTACTTTTTCCCAGTAGTAGGTACATTTTGTGGGATATTTTCCAACCTCCACTCGGGCGAAGCCCGGTGGCTTCGCCCGAGTGGAGGTTGGAAAATAGGCAGGCCTGGATTATGTTCACACTAGGGCAAAAGCTAGTGTGAACATAATCCAGGCCTGTATAATTATGTAACCTGTCACGCCCTTTATAGCTGGAGGCTTTTATTTTGGGCTTATGCTTTGTCAACATTTTTAGGGTTCCGTTGTCAAATGGCAAAAAACTGAATCCATAGAGATTCGTCATGTCTGTCTGTCCGTCCGTATGTCACAGCCACTTTTTTCCGAAACTATAAGAGCTATGCTGTTGAAACTTGGTAAGTAGATATATTCTGTGAACCGCATTAAGATTTTAACACTAAAATAGAAAAAAAAAACAATAAATTTTGGAGTTCCCCATCCATACCTAGAACTGAAACTCAAAATTTGTTTTTTCATCATACCCATACGTGTATATCGACATCTATGAATAGGTCTTCAAAAATGGTATTGAGGTTTCTAATATATTTTTTTTCTAAACTGAATAGTTTGCGCGAGAGACACTTCCAAAGTGGGAAAATGTGTCTCAAAATGATAAAACTAAAAAAAATATATGATAAACATAACCATGTAAACTTCCACCGAAAATTGGTTTGAACGAGATCTAGTAAGTAGATTTTTTTAATACGTCATAAATCGTAAACCGCAATTTACCTTTAATTAAATCAACTCAAATATAAAAATTAAAAAAACAAAACATTTTATTTCATAAACATAAACCTTACGCATAAAGCGGGAATACCTACAGGTTTGTAACGGAACCCTCGGTGCGCGAGTCCGACTCGCACTTGGCCGGTTTTTTTTAAATATTTTGATTATCATTTTCATTTCAGAGAGGTTTCAAAGCTTAAGTGCCCACTTGACCCATATGACTGTAATCATTTTCCACACAATTCATCTGTAGTTGTAAACTTTGGTTGTAAGCCATCCCATCATCCCATCATCGAATTTCCTCCTACTTACAGCTACAACGGAACCAACGAGTTATGCAATATCATAATCAACCTATAATGTCCCACAGCTGGGACACAGGCCTCCTCTCGGTGAGGAGTGGTTCATAATCGACCGCGCGGGCCCAGGGTATGTTTTTTTTTCTCAATTTACCGTTTTAGTTAGGGAGCTGGCGAGCATTTCGGTATATGATTTGCACACGTTACACGTCGAGGTGGCTTGCAGTTTAAGTCATTACGAATTCATTTGGTCTAATCAATTAAGGTCCTATGTCGCTGCGGTTTCGCGTTACAGCGGATTGAAGTTGCTTAAAAAAATCGGGGTATCAAATCATTTGCACATGTATGCCTCTGGAGTTCATGGTCACAATCATCATGGAAACGAAGAAAATCGAAGGCAGACATTCAGGACTAAAAAAAAAGCTCTACTAAGTCATTTGCACGCGGTTCTCATTGCGCCCATTCGATTCACTATGACTCTGTGGATTCAAAAAAACATGTGGCAGACACTTTGCTCACTGATTTTCAGCTGCATAACTGTTTGAATCAAGGGACAGCGGGTATTGCATGGGATTATTGTAATTTTTTATAGTTTTATTTTTATAATTTTGTTTAATATTATCCTTTAAACTCACGGTAACGATTTAACTTCTGGAGCTGAAATCTATGCAATCATATTTTTTCTCAATGCCAATGAGCAACGAAATGCGCTTGGAACTTTAATTAGAAAGTACATTTTTTAAATTACATGCTTGAATGTAATCTGAATAGGATTAGGATCTGGATAGGAACAGTCTTTAACTTTTTAATCACTTTTTATTTGTGTAAAATATGTAGATTCTGAACCAAGACTCCGTTTATTTCTTTTTTTTTTTGCAATGAAAAATTAAATAAGAAACGATCATATTTAGCAAGCGTCGTCATCGCTGGTATCCGAGAAACCTTGCTGATCATCCATGTCGGCGCTCTCATCCATGTCTCCTTCCTCGTCTGAAAATTGGCGTCGGGTTGAAAAAAAAAAATCTAATGGTCTGCCTTTGGAATATCAGAGGCCTGAACGTCTGCCTCATCGTTTTTCTTGGTTTTCATAAGGAATTCAAACATCAGTCCAAGAGGCAGGCGTGTGCGCATAATATAGCACACCTTTTTTTACATTTTTGGAGCACTGCCAGTAGGCAACGCAGAGGCAACATGTTGGCAGATTATTTTTCCATGGTTCTTCTTATTGTTTTTAATCGAACAATTCAAATCTGCCAAGTGTGCACTTCATATACAGTTTTTTTAATCATAAAAATAAATAAAAAATTGAATACGACACAAGTCAGAGCCCTGGACGTCTGCCTTTTCGATTCTTTGTGTTTCCAGGATGACTGTGATCATCGGCCCCAGAGGCAGACGTGTGCGCATAATATAGCACACCTTTTTTTTAAACATTTTTGAAACGCTGTAAATTTACAACGTAGCGCCACCATGGTGGCAAACGAGGTCCTTGATATTTGTATATATATATCACTATCACTATTATATATAATTATCACTATTAATAACGTCTGCCTTGTGTGCTGATCATGTCGAAATTTTGCTCGCCAGCTCCCTAACTATTTTAAGAGTAGGGTACTGGTGATGACATAAATTGCACAAAGTAAAACGCCTGTCCGGGTTCGAACCTACGACCTACAACGCGCAAGTCTCGGCCGTTACCACTGGGCCTTTACTGGTTCCATGCATTATGTAGGAACCTAACTATGTACTAATATGTAAATTTTGTTATTTATTGGTAAATGTTACATAGTGCTACCTGGATATAAACAAAAAATGCGCGTACAGGGTGGCAGGGATATCAACTACATTCTTACAGATTATTCCTGACGATCATTTCTTCCCGTGGGTGTCGTAAAAGGCGACTAAGGGACTTACTAGAGTATGGGCAGCAGCGTTCTCTATGCATTTTACCACCATACTGCGATCGCCAACCCGCCTGCCAAGCGTGGCGATTATGGCAAAGCCTCCCAAATTGGGGGAGGCCTAAGTCGTGGACGTCTGACGGCTGTAATGATGATGATGATTCCTGACGAACAGCTGTTACTAAAACAATATCATAACAGTGACTTTAAAACACACGGGATTTCTCTTTCACTTGCTAAATAAAAAAAAGTGAGGGGAAATAACATCATCAAAATAAACTAATTAGAAAAATATTAAATTTTTAATTAATGGAATCAAACTTAGGTTTTCAAAGCAGTCACCGAACCTTTAAGTTATTTGCATTATAGAAAACTGACTAATATAGCCGTACTTATCTATACTACATGATTACTACATATGTCATGATTAGCTTAACACCTCAAAGGTATAGGTACCGTATATATTGGAAGATATTTTGTAATTTAGGATTCTTCTAGTACCTAAAACCACAGTAGTCCCTTAGAGTTTTTGATCCTTAGGAGAAACAAAATCGAATAGCTATTTTGCATTAATTTTTTTTTTGGAAAATTTATCCATTTTCTTGCTGATTTGTAGATTGAAACTTGATCAGAATGTTTCAAAATTTATTTATTTATAGTTAATTAAAACGGTACAACATCAATTACATTAACATAGAAATAGATAAAAGATTGACAATACATACATAAATTTAAACAATAACGTAAAATAAAAACTAACATGGGACAGAGGATATTTTCTCTCACTGAACACCAGACATATACGCATATTTAGGGTTAGCAGTCAGAAGGGCATTGAGCATCTTTAATATACGGCAGACAGGGGATTCGGCTCTGGCTACAGTCTTAGATGGCAGTTGCGCAAAAAGATTGTGGCGGTGGTTCTGACGGTGTCCGATGTATTTATCGGGCACAAATAACCGGCAGAAAACGCCTATGAGGCCCTGGAGCTCTGGGCAGTCAATACGTCCCCGTAAGGTCTTATAGGCTACCAACAGTTGATTAAGGCCTCTTCTTACCTCCAATGAGTTAACGTACGTGCTCAACGTACCTAAAAGAGTTGATAGGGTACATATACTTCACCGCCCAAACTATATTCGTGATGAATTGGTCGCAACCCTCTACCGTATGACATGACGTAGCATTTGCTTGTGTTAAAAACAATTTGTTTACAATGCTCATAGATAGCGTCAATATCTCTCTGTAGGAAATTGCAGTCCTCATCCGTTCAGATTTGTGCAACTAACTTAAGATCGTCGGCATATAGCTAAAATATAAGAACAGCCTCCTAGGACCGTTTTCTTGTAGTAGTAACGGTTGAGGTACCTGCTCTTTATAACCACTTCTCAGAAAACCACCCTGTAATATGTGTATGTCGTGATTGATTGCTTAGCTCCATAACGGTACAGCGTGAAGATAATCATTTATATTATATATTTTTTGTACAAATCTACAACCTTACCACCTACTTTATTTATTAATGGAATTATTTATAACGATCCGAAATTCCTGGTAATTGATTTCTGCTACTATAATACGAGGAAAAATAAACAAATACCGTTGAATTATGAAGCATCCGCGGTTATTATCGTAAGTAGTTAGAATTCTATAAATATAGCCTTTTATGTGCATGTAGGCAACCGTTTAGTAATGGCTATTCATAGTCCAAAAGTGTCTAAATTTATGGCCAATGCGTAATAGTCAAGGCTCGATTCGCCCGTTCGCTGGTGTCTGTAGTAGGCGCCTGACTGGCTCAGGGTGATTCACCGATCTGCACGCAGCATAACGAAATCTGAATCGCCATGAATGGTAATCTCGACGTTTGTTTACACAGCTAATAATGCAGTTCATATTTTATCAGTGCGGGTGTGACTTTAGGACATTCGGATGACAACTACTTTTTTACTTGGCCTAAATTATGATATAGCCAAGCCACCACGATGCTGATATGTTCATAAGTTATTATAGGTAATCAATGGAGTCAGTGACGTAACTGTATAACATATTTGTTATCAGTAGGAATGGCTTTCACTTTTACAGTTCAACAACATTCATTGCGGTGCTAAGGGTATTTTTTTGAACTTATTACTCTAATGGATTAGCAATATTCTTCAAAATGATTCAGATCATGATTGATAGGAAGTAAGGCAATTAGAGTGCTGTTGTTTAGTTCCAGACAAAGGTCCGCAGCTTCTTGCTGCTGGCAGTTCAACATCATTCTTTGCGATATTTACGTTGTTGAGCAGAATTATTTTGATCTTCCGAAGCAATGTATCAACAACATTCTTCAAAATGATTCAGATTATTATTGACAATGTAAAGGGAAGTTCGCTACTTCGTGCTGCTAATACTTCCTCAATTGCAGTTTATGTGGATGTTGAAAGGTAGAGTGCAATAAGTGCAACACGTGGCTGAGTGATTATCTTCTAGCTTAATTTACAAATCATGTTAATCCTTCAAATCAGCCTCTCGCAGTTTATTAAAGGCGGTTAGGACCAGTGTCGTACCTAGGAGCAACATTTTATGCGTCCGTCAACCCGCATCATTTATTTTCAGGAAGAGCACACAATAACTCACACTAACAATAACTCTCACAATAACTTTAAAAGTGTTATTTAAGTTGTGTACGCATGCACTATAAGAGTGCTTACTATTTTGCATGTAGGGAGACCGTACAACACGACTTCATGCCTTATAAAATATTTTAAAAGTTTATTCTTCTGCATATGTCTGTTAAGTTTATTGTTCTACTAGCTTCTGCCCGCGACTTCGTCTGCGTTAAATTTTTTGTTGGCCCGACCCTTCCCGTCGCGTCGAATCGCCTACTCGTGCGATTTTCCTCGTTTTTGCAACATTTTTCATTACTGCTCCGCTCCTCTTGGTTGAAGCGTGATGTTATATAGCCTATAACCTTCCTTGATAAATAGGCTACCCAACACAAAAAGAATTTTTCAATTGGGACCAGTAGTCCCTGAGATTAATGCGTTCAATCAAACAAACAAACAAACTCTTCAGCTTTATAATATTATAAGTATAGATAGATGTACTTAAGTTTACTCTACTAGTATAGAGAGATTGCTCTAACGTTCTTGACCAATGATTGTAAATATTTTGTGATTCATCTTAATTTGATGATTAGATCTTGGATGGCTTGCAGACTGACGCGGTTACAGTCTCAGATTTTGGAGTGGTCCATGGGTACTGGTTAGTTGGTACCCTCGGATATGTGCGGTGTTCTTTTGTATATTCTTACGGAATTACTTACAAACAGAAATAGGAATTATTTTGTAGAGTTATGAAAAAAATCTCAAGAATGATGAGAATGCATGGTGTAGGTAAGATCAGTCTTATTAGAAAATATTTGTATCACCTCGGGTCTAGATGAGATTTGCTTTTGATAATTCTTACAGAAATAGTTATTTATCGAGTTATGTAGGAAAACAGAAATATTTTATTTTGCCGAATTACGCAGAGAATCTTAGAAAAATGTGAGAGCAAGTAATGCAAGAGTGAGGTGAGCTATCCCGAAAATTATATTATTGTTCCATCTCGGATAGGTTCGACTTTGTTTTGGCAAAATTCATACAGAAATGGGACCAGGCTGTGGATCTATAAAGTAAGCCCCCATGAAGGTAGGGACAGACTAGATACGGAAAGCATAGGCCAAGGTGTTGTGGCGCAGCCTGGGAGACGTCTATGCCCATCATATCATCATTTCAGCTGAAAGACGTTCACTGCTGGACATTTCCTCCACAAGCACCGCCACTTCAATTCTGTGCTTCTCACAACCAGCGGATTCTTGCGGCCTTCACCAGAGCATCGGCCCACCATGTGGGAGGCCTTCCAACGCTACATCTTCCAATACGCGGTCGTCACTCCAGAACCTTTCGACTTCATCGTCCACCTGTTCTGCGAGCAATGCCCACTGCCATTTTAGTTTGGCAATTCTTCGGGATATGTCGGTTCCACTACATGCCCATCATGTAGCATTGCCTTATGAAAGTACCTACCACTGCCAAACTCCCTTTTATTTAGGACCAAAATAAAATGCCAGATGCCTTTTTTATGAGTCAGAATGTTTGTGGTGGCAGTGTACACATGTACCTAGAATTATATTGCGATTTTAAAAAGATGCGTAGGCTTAAGGCTGCTTACAAATAGGTACCGTTAAGAATCCATTCCCCTCTGTTGACTTTGACAGCTAACAGGAAAAGATAAGGTACAATGGGTACAATCTAAGAGTAGGTATGAATCGGTACATTGCTGTATTAGTACGGTCTATCGACAATATTGAGAACCATGGGAAGCGAAAACCTTTGACTCTTGAACTTGACCTAGATCTCTTCTGAAACTATGCTAAGTGTAGGTAACCATTTGTTTTTTCCTCACTGCACTAAATTTTCATAACGTAGGCTCTATTAATAGTTGTCCATCACCTTATCTATAAAATTCTAAAAATACTATTATATTTTCCTGTACGTGTGTATATCACTGAAAACCGCCTAAACGGCTGAACTGATCTTGATGATTTTGTTTGTGTTTGACTGAGTTCCTGGATGGTTTAGATTCACAATTGGAGTTGTAGGAAACGGGGCAAAGTCTGTCCGGACAGCTAGTTTAGCATTTAGAATATCCAGTGCGTGACTGCTGGTGGCTCGCAACTATTTGTAGGACGTATGTACCTTTAGGCACTTGTGCCATTCTCGTATCACCCTATTTATTATGATCTCCTTGTGACGCAAGACTCTACGAAGTAGGCTACGTCCTTCCATGTTATGACGTGCAAGTAAGTGCTAGTCACATCATATCACATTGCAATATCAATCATAGCTAAGCATAATGATTAACTAGGACACCATCGCGAGAGTCGGTAGTGGAAGTTTTCCAGCTGTTGATTATGATATTGACATTAAAATAACACATTAATTAAAAAAATAATCAATCGAATAAGAGCTTATTCGCTTGAAGGCTTTCTACAGTCTATTATTAGCCGATAAAATACTCCCTTGAGTTTTCAGTTCGCACGAACTACCCGACATATTATATTATTTCTTAGCTGCAGCTACTTACTTATGCGTAATTTGTCGGTAGTGAGTACTTAGGTAGTTATTCTAAGATAGGTAATAGTTAATAATGTAACTTAATGAGCCGTAATAGCTCCAAGGGTATTTATTACCCAAGGATGGATCACCGAACAAATTGTTTAAGCTCATAAAGATAAAACAAAATTAATGGAGATTGTGATGTGTTGAGCTTTTTACTTAGTTATTTTTAACAGGTTTCTTTATTTTTGGTAATAAACCGCATAGAAAAATCAATGTTATCGGTATGTTTATCGTTTCCTTAGTTAGATAGTATTTAATTTGGATTTTTCGACTAAGCGTGCCGCATTTGGCATATGTCAGAGCACAGAGCGTTTGAAAGAAATAGGCTTCTTAACTAAGTATTTTTCTACAGATTTTTATTTATAAATAGGTATGTAGGTCTACCAAAAATGATCCCGAAAAGACAAAAAAAAATGTAAATTAACGTCTTACTGGAAATTATTAAGATAACAACGACTCCACAGGTATCTCTGTTCTCGGGACGCCCGGACGCCCAGAAGCTCTGTAAGCTCACGTCAGCGTCGTTCTGGGAAGGAGCGCGATACGGCGGCGACGGCTGGCCGACTCCACTCAATGAGTTTCCATTAGGATGATGAGTGTTCGCTCTATTAATACCCCAGACGTGACAAATACATTATCGCCGCGATTCATTCACGGTTCAACTGAAACTAAACAGATTTTTTTAATGACTTGAGATTTTGAGTTGCTTTTACAGAATTGAACAAAGTGAGAGCTCGAGTTCTGTTTTCAGGATATTGGTTGTTCTTTAGAAGAAAATGAAGACTAGCCTTTGTTACTAATAGAAATGTATCAAAAAACAGACACGACCGACAAACAACAGGTGACATAAAGGTAAGCAGGATGCTAGGTAGGTACACGATGGTCTGTATGACCTGAATGCATACTCAGCGAATAATGTTCCCACTGCAAAATCAAAATCAAAATCAAAAGTCATTTATTCAAACTAGGCTGAGAGTCAGCACTTTTTGAACGTCAAAGTTACACAAGACAGTCCCCCCAAAACGCCCGCCCTTCGACACTTCCTAGTGCTTTAGCTGGGAAGAAGAAGTGGCGGAACAAACTCCCCAGCAGCACAGCTGTCTGTTAAGTTAGAAGAACTTGATTCTATACAATACTGTGTAAGTAATTAATATTAAGTATAAAACAAAACATACATTATTCACATATGTCAGCTAGCACACGCCAATATACCACCAACAAAACACTGAAAACTAAACTCAAGCTGAAATAAATAATAAAACAAAATCGTAAACAGAACTTAAAACGTAAATAAAGCCTCCAGGCATAAAGGGCGTGCCCGCTTACATATTCAACGATGCAAATTGATACATACAGCTAAGTTGAAGTTACAATATTTAAACTAAGGACCTCCGGACCAAAATAAAATAACAGTTAATACAAGTAACAATAACAAAAACCATGGTCAGCAAGACGACCAGTCACCACAAGCAGCACCCGTTCACGAGCATAACGCAAAGGTCAGCCATTACCCCCTCGCCATATTTGAGGGAAGGTGGTAACCCGACCCCCGACGCTACCGCAAGCAGTGACATCTAAGGGAGCATGACGAACTTGCTGCCGGTTGGTCAGGCAAGAATATTATGAACAGCTGACGAGGTCGCTAGCTAACTACATGTTGCAATACAACTCATTTAAAATCATTGTAATGAGTAGATTATGTCCACAGTAAATGAAATTAAAATAAAATAAAAATAAATTAAAAAAAAAACAGTTAAATAAAAAATAAACAATTATATGAACTACCCATATAAACTGTCGGTAGGAAAGCTAATTCTGGATTGAAAGAACATAAACATTGCCTTGAGTTAATCACAGCGACCAGCTATTCTTATCGTTTAAGTAGTCGTTGATAAAATAGTATGCCTTTGAACAAAGGTTGGATTTTACTTTAGCTTTAAACTCATTAAACTGCAAATCTAGCAAAGCAGAGGGAAGCTTGTTATAAAAGGTAATACCCAGACCAACAAAAGAATTATGAACTTTATGAAGCCGGTGAAAGGGGGCTCGTAGTTTGTCCTTATTTCTAGTATTAATATTATGAAAATCACTGTTTTTAGTGTACAAGTGTATATTTTGCCTAATATATAAGATGTTGGCGAAGATGAATTGTGATGCCACCGTAAGAATACCAATATCTTTAAACAAATCTCTCAGAGAAACTCTAGCACCTAGTTGGTAAATCGCTCGAACAGCTCGTTTTTGAAGAACAAAAATATTTTGAATGTCCGCGGCTTTGCCCCACAGCAGAATGCCGTAGGAGATTATGCTATGAAAATAACTAAAATAGACTAGTCGAGCTGTATCAACGTCCGTGTACTGTCTAACTTTCCTTACGGCGTAGGCGGCCGAACTGAGCCTTCCCGCTAGGCTCGATATATGTGATCCCCACTGAAGTTTGGCGTCTACTGTTATGCCCAGAAAAACTGCCAAGTTAACAGTTTCAAGCACCTCATTATTTAAAACGACATTGGGTCCCAGGTTCCTAACATTCGGTACGGCAAACTTTATACATTTCGTTTTCTTAGCATTAAGAACTAGGTTATTTGTAGTAAACCAATCCGTGGCCATTGAGAGCGCATTATTCACGTCGTCAAAATCTTTTCTATTCCTGTCTACTTTAAAGATAAGTGAGGTATCATCAGCAAATAGTACAATGTCACAGATATTCTTTAAATAGAATGGTAAGTCATTTATATACACTAAGAATAAGAAAGGACCCAGTATTGAGCCTTGAGGTACACGTAACTGAACTAGTAGCCCGGAAGATTTTACACCATTGATATCTACACATTGGTGCCTATTTTGCAAATAAGAACTTATGACATTGAGAGCTTCGTTTTGAACACCGTAATGACGCAGTTTACGCAAAAGTGTGTCATGGTGAACGCAATCAAAAGCTTTGGAGAGATCACAGAAAACTCCGATAGCATTTTGCGAGTTCTCCCATGCGTTGAAAATGTGTTTTAGCAGAGCAACACCCGCATCTGTTGTCGAACGACCTTTTGTAAAGCCATATTGCTCATTATGAAGGAGGCTATTTAAATTAAAATGTCTTAGTAACTGCTTGAGTATTAACTTTTCAAATATTTTACTAAATGCAGGTAAGATAGAAATGGGCCTAAAATTGCCAAAGTTATTTTTATTACCTGTTTTAAATAATGGTATGACTTTACTACTCTTCATGAGGTCAGGAAAAGATCCTGAATCAACACATTTATTAAAAGTTACAGCCAGATAGGGAGCTACGATGTCTATTATATTACTTAACAGTTTAATGGAGATGCCGCAGTCATCTCAAGACAAGTCGAAGACGATGCTGTGATCCTAGTAGGTTCGAAAAACAAGTTTATTAAATTAAATGACTTAAACAGATTGAGTAGTCTAATACTTAAAGGAGTAACATCTAAAATATTAATATTAAAATCTCCACATAAAATTATACATTTATTAATTGATTTTAATTTATTGAGTGAGTCCTCCATGACCGACTCGAAACGAATAAAATCCCCAGACGGACGATAGACGCACTGCTGGGACACAGGCCTCCTCTAAGCGAGGTGGAGTACATGTCCAGTACCGGTTAGTAGTTGTCGCATGTTTTCGAACTTTTGGTTCTAAGACATGCCGGTTTCTTCACGATGTTTTCCGTCACCGTTATAAGTACCTACAGTGGTGATGAAATTGTTGATTCAAACAAAGTAAACCCCTGTCGGTCGCCTGTGGGTTCGAATCAACCTACAATTAGTAAGTCGCGGTCGTCGTTTCCAATGGGCCACCACTGCTTTCTGACCTCAATATTTTCATGACATTAAAAACTAAAACTTAAGTTTGAATAAACGTCAGTCCAGAAGCATTGAATGTAATTAAGTACTTCGGTATATTTACGAGTGGTCGCCAAGTGATCGAAATACGACCATAATTCATTTAAAAGTATTTCTAATGCAATCTCATTATCAAAATAAAAATCTCCATATACATACAATTTTAACTTTGCTAAAATTCATGCTCACAAAAAGCTTTTTTTCACGAATTAAAATATAGATTAAATCGAGGCAGTATCAAGCTCTTGCGAAATAATGTAAAATCAAGTAAGTACGACTTCAATAAATACATCGTAATTGTTTACTAAAACGATCTACTTATCTACCAAACCTGCAGGAAATATCGGCCAATAAACATGCTATTAATATTATTAATTGCTTATATTAATTAGCTTGCATAAACAACATAAAATACAACACGCAATATTATATTTACGGGCTTAACGTAATTAGAAACTTTAATTTGCTATGCGAAAACGACCATAAGAGGATATGGTCTGGATCTGGATCAGTAGATATTTATGATAGGTTCGCGTTATGTGCTTGTTTACGCGTTCCTCCGTTCCTCTACGATTTTGATTGATGTTAGCATAAAACAAACAATTTTACTGCGGACAATAAAACGGGCCTGTACAGACGCACATAAAGCTACTACAATCTGTCAATTTCTTTAATAGGTTTTCAAATTTAATGTTAAAGCATTAGGTTCAAGATTAATTGGGAAAATTTGACAGTTTGGGGTAGCTTGATGTGCTGGCGTTTGTAGTTATAATTATTTTGCGAGGGTACGGGTTCACGTTAAGTGCGTAGTAAATCGTGCACGTGCTATATACCATCATGTTTGTACTGTGGGAAAGAATGCTGTTAAAAGAGAGACATTGAACAATCAAATAGAATCGATTGAAGATAACGCAAATAATTCTGTTGGTAGGTAGATACATATTGAACGGTTGATTGACATACATTTTGAACGAAATATTTTTATATTAGAGGGAAACGTCAGCGAACTTAAAATTTTCTTTTTTTTTTTGCAGTTTGTAGTAGATCAGGGTGTACGTTGAAACATGAATGAATGAATTACTATTTTATGAAAAAGTCACTAAACTGCAATTTGCAAAAATCGTAAGAATATTTTAATTTACTTTCTCACGCTTCCTCTTTAATTAAACTGCACAGTAAAACAAATTAATGTTTACGAAATATTAACTTAATCTGAGTATTTTCAGATGTGAAATCTACATCGCAAGCGCCTTTATATTCCGACGTTTGGCTCCCAGACTGGAGCGGGCTGGGGCTGCCTTAAAGCGGCTCCTGCCCAATCTGGGGGGTTCAAACGCCTCCTGCCGGAGGCTCTACACGGGGGTCGTGCGGTCCATGGCCCTCTACGGGGCACCGGTGTGGGCGCCTTCATTGAGGCTGCGCCCAGCGCGCCAGTTGAGTGCGGCCCAGAGGGTCATGGCTATCCGGTTAATCCGAGGATACCGCACGATCTCGTGCGAGGCGGCGAGCCTCCTTGCCGGAGTGCCGCCATGGGATCTGGAAGCAAAGGTCCTCGCGTACATGTGGGAGTGGCGCGAGGAGGCTAAACGCCGGGGCGAAACTCCGCTGCCGCGACAAATCGCGGCTCGGCGGACAGAGCTCCGGTGTGATCTCATGGCGACATGGCGGGTACGATTGTCGCAACCCAGCGCAGGGCACGCCACAATTGCGGCGGTAAGTCCCCTCTTTGAGGAGTGGATAGAGAGGCGCCACGGCGTCCTCACCTTCCGCCTGACGCAGGTTCTCACCGGGCATGGGTGCTTCGGTGGGTTCCTGTTCAGGATAAAGCGGGAGGATACGCCTGGGTGTTTCCATTGTGAGGATCATCTGGAGGACACGGTGGAGCATACGGTGGAGGTGTGCCCTGCCTGGGCGGAGCACCGCCGTGTCCTCGTGGAGGCGATCGGCAGCGGCGACCTCTCGCGTCCGGCCCTGGTGCGAGCCATGGTACGGAGCGAGAGGGAATGGGAAGCCGTCACCTCCTTCTGCGAAGCAGTAATGCTCGCGAAGGAGGAGGCGGGGCGCGTGAGGGAGTGGCAGTCTCTGCGCCCTCACGTCCCTAGCCGCCGCAGGAGGAGACGCCCCGGGCGTCGGGAGTCGATTGCGGACTCCCGGCCACCGTAGGCGCGAGCTTGCGGGTGGCGAGCAATGGGTAGCTCGCCGCCCGGTAAGGACCAAGCAGTGTTCCACGCGCGCCTCAAAGAGATGTCAGCAGCAGTGTAGGGGTCTACTAGGACCGATGCCTGCCGGGGTCGCGTGATTGTTCGAAAGAGATACCGTGACCCTGGCACATGGGCAACTGATGGAACACGGGTGGGTTTTAGTCGGTAAAAGTCTGACACGGCCTCCCGCTCCGCCCAGAGCGGGAGAAGTCATTTGATGATTTCCCATCCTGAAAAAAAAAAAAAAAAAGCGCCTTTATATTATGGTTATCTTGATTGTGTAAGCTTTTTGACTACTGAAAATACTAACTCTAAGGAACTTTCCTTAAGAACTGTCGATTCATAACTAGCTATTTTTATTTTATTGAAATGAATTTATGCTCTATTATCTACATATACAACGTGTTCCTAATGATATCCCACAAGTCTAGTGTATTTAGAGACCATTTGTCAAAAAATCAATTAGCACATGATTAAAGAAAAAAGTAGTGTTTTTTTATTGAATACGCCTGTATATTCTATTAACTAGGTTCTGCTCGCGACTTCGTCCTTGTCAAATTTTTGCTCCCCTGACCCTTCCCGTCGCATCGAATTGCCTGCCAGTTTTCGTCCATTTTTCGTTGCTGCTCCGCTCCTTTTACTACTATCGTAGCGTGATGTTATATAGTCTATAACCTTCCTTGGTAAATAGGCCACCCAACACAAAAATATTTTTTTTAATTCCGTCCCGTAGTTCCTGAGATTACCCCGCGTTCAAACAAACAAACTCTTCAGTTTTATAATATTAGTAGGTATAGATAATATCTATAACAGTAGGGTGATATTTGACCTAATCGCTCACTACTCACCTAAGTTTTATTCTGAATATTTTGTTTTCAGGAATAAGTAAATTTTATTGTGTGTGGTTTAATTAGTTTAAGGTGCAAATCGAAAAAACAAATACATTTTGTTCAGAAAAGTATCCGATGTCTTAATCCGGGTTACCAAGTCATCTGTGTGCCAAATTTTATCCAATTACGATCAGCCGTTTTTGCGTGATTGAGTAATAAACATACAAATATACAAACTTTCACATTTATAATAGAAGAAGATTAAAGTAGGATTTTATGAAAAACAAAACAGTGCGATATCTTTTCGGTTAGTACTTATTTCTTATCCGTCTTCAAAAAAGCTGGGTGTTCTCAATTAAACTGAATGTTTTTTACTTTGTTACTGTTGGCAAGTATTACTTGGTCCAAAACTTCTTGTTTCAAACTAAAAATATTTGAAGAAAAAGAAATTTTATTTCTTTGGCCGTCGAGTGAAAAGGAAATAACAATTAGTATTCGGACAAATTTTAATTCGGCCGCTATGTAACCAGTGACGACGCAAGTCTGAATATTAATGAAGTAGTCTATGGCTAGAGTTTCAGCGGTGACCCATGGGAATTGGATGAGGTTCACACGACTATTCGCGGGCACTCGCTGCCTAGCCCGTTAAACTATACGCAGGAATATATCGTCGAACAATAATGTTGAACAATGTTTGTGATTAACAGTAAACAGAATACAATTTACAGTTTGTTGTTTTCATCTTTCTGAATGTTACGGCGCTGAACAGTTTATTAATAGTTTAATAATTCATTTTCTTCAAGTAAGTAGGTACAAGCTATTGTCATCGATTTTTTTTAGTACTAGTTTTTGCCAGCGGCTTCGCTCGCGATCGAAAATTATCTCACAGGGACATACTATCGGGATAAAAAGTATTGTGTTTGTCAATCCAGGTTATATAATCTATCTGTGTGCCAAAAATCCATATCCATTCAGCCGTTTTTGCGTGATTGAATAACAAACACTCAAACATCTAAACGTACAAACTTTCAGATTTATAATATTAGTAGGATCTTAAACGCACCAAAGTATTGTCAACCCCTGAATAATAGGAACCTAAAACATCTTCAGGCATCTTCAGTGACCTTATTTCTTTCACAAATAATAACTTTTCTTATTAACCATCTATAGTAAAAACATAACATAACATCACGCCTTGTTTCCCTGAAGGGATAGGCAGAGGTGTACCTATAGTACACCCACATTTCGCCAGTTATGTTTAAGTCCTATGTAATAGGGAGCGAGCCTATTGTCATCAACCGGGCATAAATCCAGACTCCGGGCTATCTATAGTAAATGAGAGCATAACTATAGAACGCTCAATTCCACGCCCGTATATCCTCAGCGATAAATACGAATAAGCTCGACAGCGGCAATTGACTGGCGACGAAACCTTTCCAATTAGTTAATTCGATTCTAAGATCTGTTGCGTCTGGCTTTTGTTCTCGTTGCTATGCTGTTGCTTCGGTATTGGTCTGTTTAATTATACACACGGCTAATACCGATGACTGATCATCAAGTGCTCATTCTGTACAGACGATATTGAGATCATCGCACAGTAGCGACCAACAAACGCGACGTAAATCACTCATCCCTCGACCATTGGTTCTCGGTATCGATAATTGAATAAACTCGTTCATTATTATATGGAGTAATAAAACTTGGTCGCACAAACGCTTCGTTTGTGTCGTTTTACGAGTTCAACCAGCTGCATCGGTTATCTCTATAGACCTGCACTGACCCTCGATGTTTCAGACCGCGTAAGGAAGGATCCACTATTCATAATTATTGGTCGCAAGGCTTATTGGGACTTGTCATTTGTCCTTCGAGAAAGCCCTTGTTCGCTGGAATGATGAGTACTGAAAATTCTCACACGTTTACCGATATGCCTTTCAAATAATGCATCCGGTCACTAACGAAACGTCAATGTTACTGAATGGACGAAAACTGATCATGTCTTGGTGTAAATTAGTCGTTTAAGCAATATGGCAGGATGCACCACCGGCGTGGCAAACAGTGCGCACGACTAGATGACTGAGCGGATTGCAATGCGGCGCGGGGGAGCTTCGGGAAGGCGGGCTATCTTATCTGGGGAATGTGCCATCCCTGGCAGTGCTCGGTGGGTTGCCACTTAGCGCCGTGCCGCAAAGGGAACAGAAAGAAACTTTTGTTACTCAAAATCAATAACGCTTATCTGGGTCGTTTTGTGTGCATAACGGTTACGGCACTGCCAAAGAAAAACGGAATATTTGAGTCATTAATCTTTGACAGCATATTACTTGTTCAAAAATTAAATATTTATACAGTTTCATTTTTTGTGAAGATGTTCATGTAAGAATGCAAGTGAGATTTATCATTCGCTTTTGTTTGGTGACTTTAAACAGGCAGTTTTAATGCGAGGGCCGGGTATATTAAAATTGAAATCACCAGTCGGTTTCAATAACATGATATTTACAATGCCTCATTTGAATAAAATCTTGCAATGAATATTCGGTAGGTACAGGTATAAGAGGCATTTCAAAGTCACCTGTGCGATAACTTTTGTAACTTTTATCAGCAACAAGATGAGTTTATCGTCGGATGACAATGAAAAGCAATAATAAAATAATTATCTGCATCACATGTGGAGCATCGACTTGCAGTGAGGGCAATGCACTGTATGACGGTAAATCGATTCGCGGTTCTCTTCAAAATGCATCGTTTGTCTTCTCGGGTATTATCAGTTTTAGTAATAAATTCATACAATAGGATATTTTATGGAGGTTTTTGACCTTAGTGCTTCTGTCAAGTCGTTTCTCAATGTGCACACTTAAGTTGATATTAAGGCCATAAAAACTGTTCACTATCACAAAAGTCAAACGAAGTTGTACGAGTAGTCTTTACGCACTTGAACTTTGTTATACAGTATGATTTATAACTACCGCTAGCTTGCTTCTTTAATTTAGTTTAGGTAGTCAAAATAAACCTGAACAGTTTCACAAGATGTTATTTGCATAAACTTTCCAGATAATTAAAAGCTAACTAATTAAGATTTCTAAACATTGAGCTCGGTGAGTACTCATAGAGCAGCTCCGTTCATATTTGACAGGCTTATTTACAACATCATAAATTGATCACAACCAGCTACTGTATCAGAGTTTGATATATTGTATTATGTATTTATGCGATATCATAAATAATGTAATAATATTGGCCCTACTTTCACCCTCATGTTTTGAAGTATGGACTGGAGTAGTAGCAAAGGTCTCGATAAGCAGTAGTTTGTCTGATAGTCTTTGGCAATTTGCCGGATGTATCTAGATAATGGTTATAATTTGCGTTAATGATGGGACACCCACAGTGCGTGATTATAAAGTGGTGTGTAAGATGTTTGAGAGTTGGACGTTGACCTTTTGCGAAACGGATCTAGATCACAGGAAACGAGATATTCTTGAATGGCGTCTTATCAGCTGCATGAGTGTTGTCAGAAAAAGTCACAGTGATACGTCTGCTAAACTTTGGCCTTTATATCTTTATCGCGCGTGGTAGCGTTACGAGTCTCGGCTGACTCTACAAACATTAAGGCGCTGCTCAAATGTACGACACTGTAAAACGCCCAGTTTTTTGTCTCATAATTAGGCGTATTGGTACATATTATAAGTCAACAATTATAAAGTGTTTTGTTATTAATATTTCATTAAAATAAAATAGTGTCTTTAAAATAATGGGAAAACGGAGCACAAAAAATATTTTTCGTCACATAATTCTCAAAATGTTGAACGTAGACTATCATATTTTATGTGATAAAGGGAATTCTTAAAAATTAGGGCCTGATCCATAAACTTTTTTTTTTTAAATACTGCAAAATTACTTTTATTTTGTAGTTTAAACCTAATTTGTTGCAGCGAAGCACTATTGTCAAATATCTAACATTTTGCTTCTTAATTTAATTTAATTTTAGCCTTTATTAACAATCTTACAATTTAGTAACATAAATAATAGTTAAAAGAAAAAGAATATATTTGTTCTTCAGACATCAGTTTCCGAAGATTGTTTTGCCTTCGCATAGGCCTCCTCCATATTTTGCCATAGTTCCCGGTCATGGGTTTCTCTCTTCCACATTGGCCCAGCTATCACCTTCACATCGTCGTCCCACCTACGTATCGGGCGTCCTCGTTTCCTTTTGCCTTCTCTTGGGTACCATTCGGCTATTAATTTTGCCCATTTCTCTTTTTTGTCTCTGATAAGGTGGCCTGCCCATTTCCATTTCAGCTTTTTTATCGTATATGATACGTCTGCTTTTTTTTTGTTTTTGCCCTAATATGTTTCAGGCTGATTTTGTCCTTTCTCTTAACATGAAGCATACTTCTTTCCATGTTGTGTTGGCAAGTTTGTAACGTCTTAGAGTTTTGCTTCGTTAAAGCCCATGTTTGGCATCCGTAAGCCATGACAGGAAGTATACGAGAGGAAATACTTTGCTTTTCAACATTTGCGGTATAGACTGACTTTTTGTGATTTCTTTTGAGACCAGTATCGCTTTTTGCTTCTTACTGCGCCTTAAATGCAATCTCATGTGGGCCGGGACTGCGGCTTATGCTCAGTAAATGTTAGGATTACGTCAGTACCTAAAAGATAATAAAACACACATAATCCATTGTTTGTCGAACGACAAAATTGTATCGTAAAATAGAAATTGTCTCCGATATGAATAAATAATTTACGACTGGAGAGTAATATTGGGAAATGAGTAAGCGACATGTCTGTGAAGGACTCTACACACTTCCCGATTATTTTTATTTCATGATTGCTGTACTACTGTGTCTTTAGAATTAGGGCAAATGTGTCCTGAACATTAACCTATTTTAAATTGATCGCGTGGTTTTTGTTTAAAGCTTTAAACTAAAACCGCTCTATATATATCTGTAGCGTACTTAGATAAAGATTCCCTACGTAGATAGTTGAACAGTGTGTCTTAAGTTATTCAAGCATTTTCCTCAATGGATTGTCACTGGGACTTGACAAGTTATAACAGGAATAACAGGAATTGATACATTAGCAAACAAACACGTAGGGTGTAAGGCTGTAATAAAAGTCACACTTTGTCAACGCCCACGAAAGAGCAGTTTATTTTCGCAAAACTTCATATCTATTTTGTTATGATGTGGTAGGTAGGTATCAGTACTCGAATAAAAACCGATTGACGACATCGATGTTGGACTCGATTAAACGATAGTGTTACAGCTACATAATGAAGGCGTGGGCGATATCATTAGAGGGTTTATTCAGTCTATTCATGGGCGTGCGTCAATTTGTTTAACTTAATCGCTCGTTGTCGTCACTACACCCTTTGTAGCAGGCGTCATGACGTCACTACATTCACACCAAGCAAACATTTGTTTTGATTTGTTTTACTAATTAACTGTGTCTGCACTAGCTAATAAACAATGGCAGTGTTTATTTTGTTTGGTCTACGTTTAAGGCAAAACTAAGACGGATTTGGTGTCAGTTAATCAGTTTAGCTCGGGTGGCTATTTTGACGATATGTTTTACAAGAAGCTGTTGTCGTTAGTTTAGACTTTTGCAGGTAAATATGAGGTGGAATAACTTTGTAACCTATTACAATGTTATTCCAACTTTTAGGTAGTTAGTTACCATTAGTTTTGCAGTCAGTTAAGGAAAATGGTTTTTGTGGTTCTTGCATGAGTAAGTAGGTGATTTTGTACGTATGTCCTACAAAATCGCCTAATTAATGTTTAACCTCTAAGTCCCTGAGATACCACATTTGGTCTAAACACAATCGTTTTTAAATTGTGTCTGTAATTACGGTAATTGACTGGTTAAATCGAAATCATGCTCGATTAGAACTTTTACCTATAATGGTGGAACTAACTATTACACTACCCTAGTTTGTTTCAGCTAATTTCAGTATATCGACTGCCTCGTTGTGGTCGCAAGCGCTACTGCTGCATGAATACCTGGATTAGATTCCCAGGTCTTTCAAAGTGTTGTTGGGTTTTTCTCCCTGAAATTTCTCAGTAGCAGACCGGAGCCTGGATTTGCGCCCGGTTTATGGCAATTGGGTCGCTCCTATTACATAGGATGATGGGATGATAACTGGCGCAATGTGGGGGTGCCTCAGGAACCCCTCTGTCCGACCCTTCGGGGAAACAAGACGTGATGTGATGACATTTATTGTATTCATCGTCTTAGATCAAAACATGAAATCACCAGTATAAGCAATCAAAATTTTATTTACCACAACTTCCTTTACTTTATGTGTGCAGTTTTATAGTTCAGTTCCTTATTGTTATCATTGCAATCAAAATGTACTTTAGGTCCACCATTTTCTTATTTCCCTCCATCTTTCCTATTTAAACATAAAATGAGGTCTTTTAGCGAGTTAACGACGGGATGTAAAAATAATAAAACGAGTGACATTACGTGAAGGATAAAACGGTGATTTTACATAAATTAAGTAGTTATTATATCTATTCAATGATCGATTTATATGAAAATGAGCTTGCCTAGTGCTAATATTGAGTTCATTAGACATTGAGCATTATGGTTTTTAGCACAATACCGAGGTTGAAAGTGTGTAATGTACACATAGTAGATACGTACTACTGATCTGGAGTCTTGCTTGACATCGATATAAGGGTTTAATTTTCAAAAAATCTGAACCTTTATTTTATTCTATTATTTCAAGGCTACATCACCATGTGCATGACCTTGTTCCAACTATGTTGGGGTCGGCTTCTAGACTAACCGGATATATCTGGATTCCAATATTTTACAGGGAGCGATTGTCTATCTGACCTCCACAACCTAGTCACTAGGGTAATACGATACCCCTTGGTAAGATTGGTTGTCAGACTTTCGGGCTTTTGAAAAGACCCGTAAAAAATGTCAAAGATCCACGACGCGACAGTCGGAACCAATGGCATAGCGTGCTTTACGGAGGAGTCTCCTGGGTTCGATGAGGTCGAGCAAAATCTTATTGGGTTTTTCTATCAGGCATTTTCCAGTTGGAGTCCGGAGTCACATCGACATCTACCATGACTAGGGTTGCCACCCGTACTTTATAATAAAGTATTGTACGTTAATTCACATAAATGTACTCTATACTTTATGAGAAAAAACTTTTTAACAAAAAATTAAACCGCCGCAAAAACTGAAAAGTAAAAAAATTATAAACCTTAAAATTTTGAGTCGGCGCTAAAAAAATCAACGAATAAAGATCACTCAAAGCGCCGCTCATAATTTTTAAGGTTTATTATTTTTATACTTTTCAGTTTTTTCGGCGGTTTAATTTTTTGTTAAAAAGTTTTTATTTTATAATTTTTGTGGCTTTAATGTACTAATAATACTTGGCAAGGTATACCCTATCCAGTAAAAAAATAATTATCATAACGGACTACTCTGTATAAAGTTATGCGTGATTATACATTACAATCAGTGAGTGAACAATCAATCATCCCCTGTTTTCCGACCCTTAGGGTTTGATTTTGTTTTCCCAATTTATATGAAACCACCATTGGAGTATACCCTTTCCAATAAAAAAAGAATTGTCACAATCGGACACCAATGTAAAAAATTATGCGTGGTCATACATAAAAAAAACAAAAAAAAAATATACGCGTCGAATTGATAACCTCCTCCGTTTTTTTTCGTCGGTTGAAAAATAAAGTACACGAAAATACTTTATTTTGCAAGATTTGATTTCTTTGTGATTTTCAAAAGATAAGTCGTAAATACTTTTTGCAACTTGAAATTTATTTGATTCAAACTGCAAAAAGCAATAAAAAAAATATGTTTTGAAATATAATAACAAAGAAAAATAAATCGTACTTTATTTTTATACCATGTACTTTTTTTTCTTACCTAAAATAACCAAAGTACTTTAATTGCATGAAAAAAAGGTGGCAACCCTAACCATGACCCGCACCGGGCCCGTATGGTGGATAATGGCCCAGTCTTTTTACACAAAGGAGACCTGTGTCTCATCAGTGAGATCATTTTAGACTGTTTATGAACCCAGAGTTTCGAACTTTCGATTTGTTCCCGGTTGATGGCAATATCCTTGCCCCCTATTACATGGGACTTAACCATTACTGGCGAAATGTGGGTGTAGTTCAGGTACACCTCAGCCCAACCCTGCGAGGAAACAAGGCGTGATTGTGTGTGTGAATTTTATAAACAGTATGTCCATTAATATCAAGTTGACGCCTAGTTTACGTGTCACAGTTCTGTACTCAAGTACGTAGTTAGATGATTAAAGCATAATTATATTCGATTTAGATAAGATTAGATCGATTTACTGCAAATTATTTAATTTCAAATCTTATGATTAGGTTTAGTGGCAAATTGCGAGCCAAAAGCAGGATAAGCTGGTAATTCTAACTAGGTATCAAATAATTTTAAAATTAATAATTAAGCACCTAAGTATTTATAATTAATGTTAAATGTTTATGTATGTCGCAATAAGCGTAATCTCAGAATTTGCTTATAATATTAATAATAAATATGGATAAAAGCTAAAACCAATGTCTTTTTATATTAAAAATAAAAATTGCTCTCGCGTGGGGTAATTCCGTAACACATAGGCCTATATGTGTGTTGCCGGTACCTTTTTTATGTGGGTGGGAAATCATCAAATGACGTCTTCCGTTCTGGGCGGAACGGGACGGCGTGTCAGACTTTTACTGACTAACACCCACCCGTATTCATCTAGTTGCCTATGCCAGGGCCACGGTAACTCTTACGAACAAATCCGTGACCCTGGCAGGAATCGATCATAGCGGAGCCCCATGAATGATGCTGAAATCTCTTTGAGGTGCGCATGGAACACAATGCGCCGTCGACCCGAGCCTGGTCCTTACCGGGCGGTGAGCTACCCATTGCTCGCAAAGCCCATGCCTGCGGTGACCGGGAGTCCGAAATGGACTCCCGATGCCCGGGACGTCTCGGCTAGGGGCATGAGTGTGTATAGATTGCCTCTCCTCATGCCCTTCACATCCTCTTGCGCGAGCATTGCTGCTGCGCAGAAGGACGTGACGGCTTTCCATGCCCTTTCGCTCCGTACCATGCCCTGGACCAGAGCCGAACGCGAGAGATTGCCGCCTCCGATCGCCACCACGAGGACACGGCGGTGCTCCGCCCAGGCAGGGCACAACTCCACTGTATGCTCCACCGTGTCCTCCAGGCAATCCAAGCAGTGATGACTCGAGCATTGCCTTCTGCCTTACCGAGTGCCGGTACCTGGTACTGGATACTGTCAATCTTAAGTATTTTCTGATAATGAAGGTACTTTTTGCTCAAAACAGCTATATTTTTTCTTAAGTACCTAAATAGTTCGCCTGTTAAGCGTTTCAATTCTAACATTGTTTGTATATGATGATAGGTACATGATATCAAAACCTGCCATTTATATGCTAAACACATCAAACTGTGGCACTCCTGTCAACGCGTTCCTACTGCTTTTAGCTTAGTAATTATGTCTGATTTATCTCACGATCGCATAAACTTGCGGAATGTCAATTTTAGTAGGTGTTTTACATTTTAGAATAAGGATATTGAGTAGATTTACCTACTTATCAGACGTAAACACACTGTTAACTATTAATTTTGTAGTTCCGTGTATTTTTATTTCCTAACAAATCAAGGGAACATGATTCATTTTTCTCACAGTCTTCTATTTTAGATCACTTTTAAGAAGCTGGTTACTCATTCTATGTTCGAGTAAAAATCTTATTATTGTTTATCAAACAGATTTCTAGTACGGCCTATGTAACTAAAGGGCCCGAGAATTATGCAGGTTTCTACGTCTCAACATTGCAATCTAAAGTCGCGTGATATGAAGAATATATTCTACTAGGTTTTGACAACGGCTTCGTCCGCGAGGAGAAAATAATCTCACGGGAACTTACTAGGTACTAAAAACTAAAATCCGTTGCGTCGTTTTTGCGTGATTAAGTAATAACCATGCAATATTGAAACATACAAAGTTTTACATTTATGTAGTAGGATCTTAAATGCACCTAAGTTAATGTACCAATTAAATTGATATGTAAAGTGACGGCTCGAAACATAGGTTTGGATAAACCTAGATGGTGGCGGGGTTGTAACATTCTAATTCCGAAACATCATCACTTGTAATGGTAATAAAAATATTTTAGAAATAGTTTATCTTTAGGCACAATAATTGTGCGGGAAATTTATTACAGTTGCCTAAAACTCCTTTGGAGAATGTTTTATTACATACACGAATAATAACCATTATATAAAGAAAAACCCCGGAGTAATAGGAACCTAAAACATCTTCTAAAATAAAATATATAAATGTGAAAGACAGACAAGTTCTACTCATTCTCATGTTCTACTCAGTTCTACTCATGTCCGGACATATTAATTGGAGTCAGCAATATCATATCAACTTTGAACCCGTCTCATCACAGAATTAATTGCACAAATATCCGAACACTGTCGAATCGTCGATCAATCGATGTCGATGACACGTCATTACTTCAACCTCAGAAGAACATCGTCGTCCTAACCGCCTATTTATAAAGGCAAGTAATACGATCTCAGTCAATTGAAACGTATCAAGGCTTCTCTTCAATTACGTGTTGACTGACAGAGGGCGGAGGTTAACAGCCAATGAGCCCTTCACATCGGTGCGTTGATTAAATGAGTGGCGAATACTTTCCACTTGCCTGATGCAACAAAGTAGTACTGACGTCAGAGACAATGAGCAGGCTGCCTTATGGCGCAGCAGAATTCTACGGAGTGGATGCTTTGATTTTTCCGGTAAAATCAAAATTGAACGCTGTCCTGTCAGACTCTGTTCTGTATTTTGTGAATTATTAAGTACATTTTAATCTGCCGACTAGAGGAAGACTTTTCCTCATTTTTCGTCCTTTAATCGTTATCAGCAATAAGCGACTGCCAAGTTCCATGCAGAGTAGGGGCGCCCACGGTTTACAAAGAAATTGGAAAAAAACCGACCGACATGTGAAAATGGCCATTGAATAATAATGTGAGTAAACACAAAATCAGAAATGAACGTCGATATGTTACTAAAAACATTCTTTTCTTGTGCATTCGAGTAGAAAAAGAGGCTTCGAATACTCGGGAGCAATTTCCGTGACTGTGCGGGCATCCAGCCAGTTTCATACTTTTTGCTTTTTAATTTATTTCCCCCTCGTGAATACATTACGTTCAGCTTACTGCTGAACTTTGTGAGCTCCATTGTGTATTTTGGCGACATATCATACTTTGTCATAATTTTAGCTAAATTATTATCAATTGAGAAACTTTTATTTCTTCCTTTGTCGCTGCTCTTAATTGAATTCGAAGTTGTTTTGCAAAAAACGTTCCTTGTGAGTTGTTATTTTTTATATGAAGTGCCTTTTGATTCCCTTATAATTCTATGAAAGTATAATTTTAAGGAAAACGACCCGCAAGTTTTACAATACAAATATGAGCACGTATGTACTTCAGTACTAGTGAGTGTTGCATAGTTTGGCGTCTTCGGTATACACGCTGTCATTAGGTACCCGCCTACCCGTGCAGTTTATATCTTTTGTAGTAAAAACTCATATAATACGAGATACATCTCAAGAAACTCATTGGCATTCAACATTCGTATTTAGTTATAAAAAAATAATTTCTGATGCTGCAGATCTTTCCGTCTCAACTCGCCGCCTCCACTCTAGGGTTGCCAAGCTACTGATCCAAACGGTCTTAATGAAAAACGTCGAAAAGTTTATGAATAAATTTTACTATACAGTCTCTTTAAAAATCCCATAACCTACTTTTGTTAACGCTACCCCTTGTTTTGTTTGCGAACAGAATGTGCGACCCAGTTTCTTTTGTATTATTCTTATTGCTTGTGAAATACTTAACTGAAACTTAAATAAGTTTTGTTCAGAGCCAGTGGGCGAGAAGTTCTAGTTGCCAAATGTTATACGCACAATGGCTTAAATAAAATACTGTGTAAGATGATGGTTTTTTGCGTAAATAATTTTTTCCTTTATTCTGAAAATAATTCCCGTTTTCATGTGCTTTTGAAGCAAGTTACGTAGAACTGTTTACAGTTTTTAGATTACAATCACAACTCACTTAGGGATGTCCTGCAACTGGTGCAGGTGTTGTTCCATTCTAAGTATTGAGCAATAAGTCAAAACAAAGCTACTGCTGATACAGAGTTTTAGAACACACGCGTAATTCCTGAAACGGTAACCGCAGTATCTGACTGAAGACTCAAAGCTTCAAATTCTGTTCTTCCACAATCTCAAAGCTAGCTAAAGGACCGCCACCCTTACTTATAGGGATCTTGGATATGTTTTAATAGGCAGGCGACAGACATAGTGTGTACAAAAACCCTCCGGCGCCTTGAAGGCTTCGTCATTAAGAAAACAGACCACATGAACTGAATGAGCTGAGGGGGCGCCCACGCAGCGGCCGCACAATGAGACAAAAGCTCTTAAATGGCGTCTGTATAGGCACTTATGGCATTGTGCCGTATTTACTTATATGAACACTTCGAGTGGATTTAACTCGCAATTAATTATGATTTTAGGTATGAATAGTGCTATGTTTATTGTTTAAGAAAGTAAACAAGTAAGGTAAGTGTCAATTTTTTTTGGTTTCAGAAGGTTGTTCTTGCGCCTGAAAACTTCCACATCTGGTCTGACTGTAAGGGAAATACTAGTCTTTACAAAAGTTATTTCAAAGTGGTAAATAGCACATATGTATGTACTTAGAAAGATTTAGCTGTGTTTACTTTAGACCGTTCGCGTTCTCTTTATTAAATTTTCACGACTTCTTCGCCAAATAGGTAGAGGGTGGGGTTGCAATCGAATTATGCAATCGACTACAGTTAGGTACAGGCAAACCACATAATAAATGGTGACGTTTTCAGTAGACGTTGACCCATATAAAGGTTTTTAGCCTGCGTAAGAAGGATGATATGGCACATACCTACAAACCTACAATGACTGTGTAAAATGATACCTAATACGTTATTACATACGTATTAGGGAAGGGGCCTTATATTATGTATTCTTGGACTAGCAGGCAAAACCTGTCTGCTAATAAATACTCCTCTGATAGTTCGAACTTTATAGGTATTTAGTTTTTAATATAATTTTCTTAGAGCTGAAAAGTTTCAAGTGGGTCAAACATTACTGAATAGTTTTTTTTTTAAATCCCCGACGCAAAAGAGGGGTGTTATAAGTTTGACCGCTATGTGTTCTGTCTGTGGCAGCGTAGCTCTAACGGGCTTGATTTGGGCGCGGTTTTTTTTATTAAAACTAGACTTTCCAGCGGTGGTAAGTTTTATCAAAATCGGTTCAGCCGTTTAGACATGACGATCGTTTGATCAAAATATTACCTACAACTTCGTATGAAACTTAAAGGCCAATACATATTTTTTTTTAGTTTTTAGAGGTTTTGTTATAGTCGGGGGATATTTTAAGTTTAAATTGAACTTTTTTTTTGTCAGTGAGCTACGGTGTGTCCTGTTACTTAAATCTGGTGACTGGTGATTATTAAAAAAAAACACAATCTGGGTTTAAAGATAAACATAAAATCTGAATCAACCCGCACAAAGTTGGCCACCGCTTATGATTTAAATGAAATAATAATAAACGCGGTATTATATCTAATTGAAGTTTACCGCGAATGGGCTATAAGATATTCAGAGGCAGTAGGATTTAATATCTTCGAAGTGGTCATTTTAATTGATGCAATTAGGGGGCAGTTAGCGTTCCCGTGTAGCGCGAGTGCGGGTGTCGGGCGCTGACACGTACGGGACCCGAGAGCGGCGCGCGCGCACGTCCTTCACATGCGAACTGAATAACTTAATGAAAATAACATTAAAATACTCTTTTTATTACCACGTTTAATGTAAGTGGTTGACTTCGTGAGATATCGACTTGAGATGCGATGTCGCGAGTTCTAATTTGGGCATTAACTTTGGGAGAAAATAAAGTGAAAAACCGTTGTGAAATAACTCGAAATGTGTAAGGATCTCTTCTTAGTCGCGTTTCGTCGTGTCCCTGAAAGGCTTTCGTGGCTGTATATACGATGCTCTTCCACTTTGTTCGCTTCTCGGCTTCTTTCATGGCCGTTGTTCCAGAGAATCCAGTGTTCAGTCCAGTTACTTAGTCGGATCAGCGGTTAAGTGACCCGCCGCTACGTCCTATCCCATTTACCTTGCCCAAGTTTTTAAGGTTATCTGGTTCCCGGAAGTTGTTCGAGGATAGATTTGTTAGTTCTCTCGGCGCTCCATGGTACGCGAAGTATTTTCTCCAACACCATATCTCTAAAGCTTCTTCTATTTGCAGGATAATAAGCGTGCATTTGGAAATTCTTTATCCTGCGGATCAATTTAAGTGCGATCACCCTAAATCGCAGATTATCTGCAAGCGGTTATCGTGATGATGACTAGAGTCTGATGGATCGACCTAGATGTGAATAGAACAATAATTCTCAAGGTAAACATTATCTTACCTACTATAATCTCAAGATATGCATCACTGATAATATGGACTAATTAAAAATCAATTTCTTTTAGGCTATCAATGCTCAGACTATTAATCGGGATAAATCCTTGAGCAGTAGGTGCCGCTGTAACTGTAACAAGGTGGTCTAAAGGTCAGAAGGTCGTGAAAAGGATCCTGCTGCTTATTCCCGAACAGGCACTACAAAGATCCTTTCCGCGACCTTCAATTTCAACTAATCTTGGCTACATAGATCTGATAAAAAAGTCTTGACTCAGTTCATCCTCATAGGATACCCTTATATCTAATATGGTACTAACTAGTTGTGTTAAAGATGGCCCGATTGTTGAAAATGTATACGGATCCAAATACGGATATTTGGTGTCAACATCCGCGTATACGGATACGGATCTTAACTTTCTTACTCAATCGGTGTCGATGCGCGTGATCTTGAAACAATAGTTGAAGCCACTTTGCTTGACAGAACATGTTTCGACTTGCATTGTTTTTGTCTTTTATTGTGTTTATAGTTTAGTCACAAAATACTTAACTGATTTTTAGAAATAAAAAATTTAACTGCATGGAATTTAATGTTTTTCATTGCTACCTTATCACCTATTTATAGAATTTCATCTATGTATTGAAAATTAATAAGGTAATAGATCCGTGAAAGATCCGCCAAAAAGTAATGGATATGGATACGGATCTTTTTTGTCCCTCAGATATCTGTGAATACGAATACGGACATCCGGGACATCACTAGTACTAACTAACCAGCTGACAGACAGTATATTTTCCGAAACCAGCGAAAACATTCCCCAAATTACTTCAGTAAAAAAAAAAAACCGCTTCATAAATAAAAGAAATTGTCTGAATAATATCTACCAATATGAAAACCTACTGTAATGAGTTATCTAAAAGTCATGCAGAATAATCTATTGGATTGCTGCCAAGCAAAAATTGAGCTCGGCCAATCAGAGCAATATATTATATTTTTATGATGCTGTACAACTTAATCATCTGAGATTAAAGGAGACTTTATTAGATGCCCTTCACACACGATTCATAAGATTCATGACACGACTTTTTGCGTGAAACTTAGACACTAATCAACCGCCATGTGGGTTAGGTTAACTTTTAAATTTACGTCATATTAGTTGGTTTATCTGTGTCATATTTCGCATAAACAATTTATCGCATGAAGAAATTGAAGTCAGAAGCTCAATGTATGATATCAACGATAATCTTGATACCTACTACTTATTCCAGTCTCTGTGATGTACCTACTTAATTATGGAACAAAGAAATATTCACCAAGTTTTCTGATTTTTTCAAGTTCATTGCGGGATAACCGCTGATACATTGCCAAAGGTTATTGTCAAAGACGCAAATAAGTTTAAAAACGGTTCCAAGTATTGAGATTAAGTTTTGCTCAAGTCATGGAAACTTATCGTGGTGAAAGCTGTAATAAAATATAGGGTCTTCTGATCCCGGACACTTCTTGGCACGTCTTGAGAACTCATAATTTTTTAGTGAATCTTTATGTAAGTATTAAAGGAGTAACTTTTTCAAGTTTGTTGGGCTTAAAAGCATTTGGAGTATAACAACACAGTGTGAAATAGGTTTATAAACGTAGATTACTGGCTAATCAATGATCATAATATGTTGAGACAAGAAAAAGGTGGACCTTACAACATCCGACCCAATCATCCTGCAATACAAACCGCGTTACAACATGCACATACCAGCATACTCGTACTGCACCTTTTAACATAAACGTTTATGTTAGGTACGTTTAAGCAATAAACAAAATTAGGTTACGTTTAGGCAATAAACGTGAACATAAGCACTAACTAACCTAATAGTGTCATATCGGATAGATAACGCATGCGCCGAGAGAACACCGTCCCTAAATAATAATTGAGATTCATTGAGTAAGTGGAACAAGTCCGCAGACTGTCTGCACTATGTTCTGTGGTCTAGTGTACTGTAGGTAATGATAACCTCATTATTATCCTATTATAATTTTGTTATTTGCTCCCAATGTAATTTTCCGTTAGATTAGAGCTGTTTTGTTATGTAATAATTAGTTGTAATTCGGTGAGCTTTTGCGGTCATGTTTTTTGTTTCAATTGTTTCACTTTAATTAGAGTGAAACGGAAGATTAAGGCTTACAGAAAGTTGTCTACATATAGTCTCTTTGTACCTTCACATACTTGGATAGCACGATTGGCAATTTGTATGCCGAATGGTGGTCGCGGAATGATGATAGGCAAAGAGCTCTTATATAAAAGCCAATTTGGACTTTTCTTGTGACAGTCCGCACTTCACCTACTGTTTAGCATAATCCTCTATATTCTCGTGCCAAAATTGAGCCAGCCTCATCCAGGCGATGGTAACAAATAACTTCATCCGCACGTTTCACTGCCGCTGCCGTATGACTGACACTTCATCTTGGATGGTGAAGTGGCGTCCAAAGACTGGACGTCACTCGGTCACTGTCTTAGCTACTCCACCTGTCATCACTGCGCTGTTAATTATGACACTCGGAAACATTTTCTTAACACGCAATACGAGGTGTCGACTCAGGAAAACCAGTCATCGTCGATCAACTGAGGATTACTAACCACTGTGTATTTGCATGATACAGTAAGTTTTTTATTGTACGCAGATGGCAAATGATTCACAGAACACTCCACTTTTATTCAGCACAAAAAACTGTGGTTTCCGCTCCAAAGTGGATATTTTTCTATTTCCTGAATCAAGACGTCGCGGTCGCGACGTAGAGCTGAGTCATTCTTCTGTTTTAAACTGTAAACTATTTATAATTAGTGACTATTGATTTATCATTGCAAATTAAGCAGAAGGGCTTTGGTTCTCGGCGATTGGCTCCTTTTATGAAACAATTGAATCTGTATTGTCAAAGAAAACTTAGGAAAATTCTTGTCGACTTGATTTTAAACCCTAGGGGAGGCCTGTCAGTAGGATAAATAGGTCATACTTGTAACTAGGGTGCCTTTTTTCTCTTGCATTCACAGGCAATTTAGAAGGTGATAATTTTTGGCAAACGATAAGAATTGATGAGACAAATAGGCAATAGGGAATTGCCCCAACTGATATACTGGGTGGCAGGGATACCGAACTGAAACCATGAATTCAGTATATGATTCTACACCTATGGGTTTTCAGAACCAAGGTAATAAGGAAAGGATGACAACTCACAAATGTTATGAATTACCTATATAAATATTTTTTGACAACATTTTCTTTTACTGCATTATGTAAATAAAAACAAATGCTGTAGCATGGAACTTAATAACTGTTCAACTTGACAAGTATATGGTATTTGTAGTAAATAATATAGGAAGCTACGATTTTTCTTGTCTTTTCTAATGCCTCGTCATCGTAGAACGAGTCTTCTGTTCATAAGTACGTATCTAGCAAGAAGTACTAAAAATATTAGTAGCCATGAAAATGGCATTAGCTGTGATTGATGCACCTAAAGTTCGTTTTTCAAACTCATATACTAATTTAACGGGTGTAATGTCAAACTCACGTCAAACTTCTGTAGTAAAAATACAAAGACTTGAAATGTAAGATTAATCTCTGGGATTAAAAATAAACTATAGGGTCAAGATACATTTTGTCCTGTTTCCACAATAACACGTTTTCCCTTAATAAGATATATGGAGTCTCAGGACCAAGTGAGGAAGATATTAGATAAAATACAATCTTAACCGGTCAATTACCGTAATTACAGACACAATTAAAAAACGATTGTTGACATACCAAATGTGGTATCACAGGGACTTAGAGGTTAATTCAGAGTTACCGTTCACTCCCAGTGTTATTATGACTCCAGACAGGGTCGCGGAATTGTTCAAAAGAGTTTCTGTGGTCCTGGCATGGGCAACTGAAGGAACACAGGTGGGTTTTAATCAGTAAAAGTCTGACACGACCTTCCGCTCCACCCAGAGCGGGAGAGGTAATTTGATGATTTCTCACCCAAAAACAAGTGTTATTATGACTATGACTACGGGTAACGTACAAACGAAGTCAAACCTTCAAACAAAGCCAGTCTATTACTCAAGTCTGGAAGTCAACAGGTGATGTAATTGCGCACCGGGTAGCAACACATGGGCTACCTGCTGTTATTAGGCATTTTGTATGTGAGACACACGCTAAATTGCTGTAGTATTGCCATGTAGAAGTATACTCCACTAAATAGACATCTATGCTCGCAGCCATCTTCAACTACTCTTTGAATCGGGATATACTTATGCTGAGAAGTCAAATAACTGAGTGTTTTTTTCGTTTAAAAAGTTACTTATTCCAATGGTAATAATGATGAATATTGGAAGTGTAGCCCATTTTTGCCTGCACACCTAACGCTTTTGTTGCTAATACATTCAGCAGGTCATGTATAAGTACATGTATCGGACAATCTGACCGTGAGCACCTCTGAACGCACCTGCGAGCGCTTTGTTTAGTCTGTACCTATGTATATCTGAGCTAGGTTCCTTATGAGCTTTTTGTCTAAACTGACGTATACCGACATTCTCTGCGTGTTTCTGTCTTGTTCACTGTTATGTAATGCAGTAACCTAAGTACTTTTCCTTTATTGTGATGATGGTTTTTGTGTTCGGTTGAAAAATACGCAGATGACAAGTAGGGACACATTTAATTTGCCGTCAAGATTGCAAATGATCAACTCATCATCTGCCTAGCCTTTTTCCCTACTACGTTGGCGTCTGCGGCCAATAAAACCGGATGCAGTTTAATATTAGTATTTTACGTGGAGCAACTGGGTTTGACGCATTTGGTGCACATCTCAACTTGTACACCATGCTCAAATGGTGAACTTAGCAACTGGTGCACTTCTCATATGGCACACTTCGCAACTGGTGCACTTCTCAATTGGTGCACTTCGCAAAAGGAGCACTTTTTAAGATGAGTGAAGATTTGGAAAAATTGTCTAAAAATGAAAGCATCTTTGGTTAATTTGCGTAGGTAATTTTCTTAAAAATACAGTCAACAAATTCTTTTCAAGTAGGTACACACTTACTTAAACTTAAACAATTTTCAATAATAATATAAAAAGTCACACGAAAGTAATAAAAAAAATATGTAAGAAAGATTTACCTACTGCAAAATAATTGTCACAAAACAAAAATAATTTTAATTAAACTCTACATAATCACTATAAGATTTTTATTTTTTCAAAAATATAAAAAAAGTCACTCGGAAATAATCCATACTTAATATTATAAATGGGAAAGTGTGTGTGTCTGTTTGTCCGTCTTTCACGGCAAACCGGACCGACGAATTGACTTGATTTTTCAAGTGGAGATAGTCGAAGGAATGGAGAGTGACATAGGCTACTTTTTGCGTCTTTCGAACCCCCCACTTCCCTAAAATGGGGGGTGGAACGCGCTAATCTTAGGAACTACTGGTCCGAATTAAAAAATTCTTTTTGAGTCGGGTAGCCTATTTATTGAGGAAGGCTATAGGCTATATAACAACACGCTACGATCAAATGGAGCGGAGCAGCAACAAAAAAATGGACGAAAACTGGCAGGCTGCGGTGCGACGGGAAGGGTCAGGGGAGCAAATATTTGACGCGGACGAAGTCGCGGGCAGAAGCTAGTGAAAATATAATTATGTAAGAAAAAATTACATTTACAGCAAAAAGTTCATAATAAAGACATGATATAATATCATATTATTTCAATAACCTTTATAATATTATAATTTAACTGTAGATACTTCTTTTAGTTACAGTTATTATTATTAATTAAATAAAAGCTTTAAATGAAATTATAACCTGTTTCTCAAAAACAGGTTCTAAATAATATAGATAAACCTTTGTTTCTTACTTAGTCATTGTTACTATCAATTAAGTAAATAGCAATTTTTCCAAATCTCCTCTCATCTTAAAAAGTGCTCCTTTTGCGAAGTGCACCAATTGAGAAGTGCACCAGTTGCGAAGTGTGCCATATGAGAAGTGCACCAGTTGCTAAGTTCACCATTTGAGCATGTTGTACAAGTTGAGATGTGCACCAAATGCGTCAACCCCGAGCAACTGCCTATTTGACGTCCAAAACCCAGTTACAGAGTAATTTGGTAAGACTGGGTTGTCACAGTTTCGAGCTTCTGACGATTTGCAGCCACTGCCAAAGATACCAAGAGTGACAGCCTGTTTGACGTACTTTCCGAGGTGCGGAGGTCTTCGTATGTAAAGCTGGTCATCCGTCCAAAGATCAACCGCGATATTCGTAGCTTAACCTGATCGATCGACTCGTGCAGCTGCTATTATTACTCACAAGCCCCTGCAAATGTTAGGAAAAATACAAATAAAGTTTCTATAATAGTATTTTACAATAAAGCGTACTGCAGTCATTGCCTTAAACACTATCCAGTAACATTTAATTGGACTGACGGCTGACCCCGAAATTATTGAGTGTGCTGCCTATATGTTACCCTGGTTTGCCAACCTAGTCGGTTATGTCGCTACGGGAAAGTCCTAAATTCTATGTACCCAACGCATAAAAAATGTCTAGACGTTTAATCCATTGTTCACTACCGAACATCAAATAATTATTTGCATGATTATGCAAATAAGGGACTGTTTAGCTCCAGTGATAGATTGCTATTGAAAAAGTCTTCCAAGTAAGTTGCCATATCGATGCTTTATCTCTTAGAAAGAAACTAAGTTAACATTCCTTCACGCATCGCACAAAAACCGCGTACCTACTGATTGATTGATATGATAGTCACAATTAGAATTTATTTAATAATTTATAAGCCGTTGTATTGGACGAGAAATGTCTCGTGCACCGGACAGTTGTTAGTGGTTGATGTATTAGCATAAACGTTCTTTATAAGAAGCCGACGGCGCTGGCGCCGCGTCGCGCCGATCATATTAGATAGAACACGGGAAATTACACAGCTAGTTCAGATACGGTGTATAAACAACTATTTGCCCGATAATTGTGCTCGTTTACCTATTCGAGCAATTTCAACAGCATATTTTTATTCGCTAGCTATTATTATTTGTTTATTTTGCGTCGCGTGAATTATTAATAAGCGGGTAAGACATGATTGCTCTCAAGGTGTATATTTTCAAAGGTAATTGGTTGTATTGTATAAGTGGTAATTCGTTACTTTGTTTAAATCATTGTAGTGAGCTCGTTATGTGTTATTATTGATCGATTTACACAATTTAACCGGGATTCGTTAGGTATGAACAATGGTAATTTACTGAACGAGTACTCAGGCATGTGTTGGCCGGTGGGTTATTAGTGGCGCCATTATTAGTTTACTGTAGTAAATCACATAATGTCGGATAATGATCTGCGTCGTACACGGATCGAGTGTGAATTGAGAAACCGCAAGCTTCGCGCAGAGTGCATGTGTAGTCTGTTGACGTTTGTATATGTAAGTACTACGTCTAGTTCACATATACTTAATTTATGTGTGTTGGTTATCATATCTCCCTCGCAGATTGAACAGTGCTACGGTTAGTGATTACTGTAGAATACTCCGTAGCCACTTCCAAATAATGTAGTCCTCGTTATGCTACGCGGCTGGCGCTTTTTCTTTCGCAGTATATTTTAAAGACATGATGTAAAATCTCAACTGTATAGAACTTGTCTCACTTACATTCACACACGAGACTGAGATTAGTGTTGCGCCCACAAACACGTAAGTACATACGTATTTCCTTTCGTAGCCAGATTAGTAAATTAAACAAATGTTTGCCTTCCATTGCTACGTAGCCAAGAATCGTAAACAGGCGATACGCTATGGATGTAGGTATTACGTAGGGATGTTTTCGAGTTCATCACGTTACCCTATATGGAGAGCTACGAGTAATCGTAACTATCTATGTTTACGAGATTATGAAGTTACTCAAGAATAAAGTGGCAATCGGCCGGCAACGTTGGCCGTATAACTGATGACCGTTGGGGTAGACGAGTTCTTGAGTGGAGACTGCGAATCAATAAACGTAACATAGGACGCCCTCAGGCTAGGAGGAGTGACAATCTTCGCAGGGTAAGAACCGAGCCAAATGCCCCGCTATTGGAGAGTCCTATGTCCACCAGTGGAGTGCAGTAGTCTGATGATGATGACGTTATCCTATAATTATTTATTTTAATTACATTTATAACACCTAGACACCTAATTAGATTGCTCCGAGTGGTAGTGCGCCTAGCCTTTACTCAACCGTGTTTGATTAGCTCTGGACGTATGTACTACGTAGGGATGTATGTTTACGTTTTCAAGATCATGACGTGACCCTATATGGATTTGCTTCACATGTGGTTATCTTTTTCTTAACACAATTGGGGTTGGCTACGGACGTAGGTATGATGTCTTCGAGATCATGACGTATGAATTGCTACGAGTGATCGTAAGTATTACGTAGGGATCTTCGAGATGGTGACGTTACTCTAGGAGTAGTTATTTGGGTAGTCATTTGTTAGTTAGATGGCTATGCGCTTGATGACGACTATTTTGAATAGGCTGCGAACGTAGGTGAGTGCTCTTCTCGAGATATTGACGTAACATCATATATATTGCTTTCTCAACTGTGTAGGATATATGTTTACGAAGGGATATTTTCAAATTCATGCCGTTACTTTATACCCTTAAACAAAATATTTCATTATCATGTAGTACCTATTCTCTCATGACACTTTTTGATTGATCATTACTGCTACGTGACTCAGTATGCAGCTAACCTTCCTACATCTAAGTTGACATAAGTTGATGGTATATGCTGTTCTCGAGATTTTGACGATATCTCATATGATTTGCTATTAGAAGAGATCATCGTTTTACCAAGGTTTTATCAACTACGTTAGGATTGGCTCCGGACGTAGGGATCTATTATCGAGATTACAAAAATACTTCATATGGATTGCTATGGGATTCATCATGCGCCTAGACTTTACCACCTAGAGATTGGCTCCGGACGTAGTATTCGAGATCGTTACGTTACCGTACACGGATTACGAGTGAGCGTCATGCGACTAGCCTTTTCTCTACTACCTAAGCATATTGAGAACTAGCTTCTGCCCGCGACTTCGTACGCGGATCCTGTTGCTTATGCCAGCGACAACGGGGTCGTCAAAATCGAAGATCTGAAACGTCTGATGTAGAATTCTAAGGCCCGGGGACGGGAAAACAACGGGATGAGCGAGACGATTGGAGTAGTTCCAGATCATTCAATTTTGTATGTCAATAGGAAATCAGCTTCACAAAATGTACAATTTTGAACCATACCTACGATGGCGGAATATGTGGCGTAGTCAATCATAGGAGTGTACGTAAATGCACTCCGTTCCTTATCAACCCAAGGAAGGTCGCCATGCCCTACGGCGATATCTTGAGACACATCCGATTCTTCAGATGATATCGACATTCTGTTCAGAGAATGTCGAAGGCGATCAGAATTCAAACGTTTGTTGTGCTCTTCTTCTGTCTCTTCATGCCGTACTCCAGCAATTCTTTATCTCTCACTTTCTAACTGATTATGAATATTTTGTTGTGTGCGTGTTCGGGACAATGTATGATAATCTCGATCAGCAGTTAGTCGCGCATCACGTTCATCACTCGTTTCGAAAGACCTGTTAGTAGATGTGCGAATTTGCTGAGAACTCAAGCATGATTCTGTATCGGTAAACGTCTCCGACTCGCGAGACAATGCGTGACGTTCACGATCAGCGGACAGTTGCGCATCATGTTCCGCACTTGTCTCTAGAGACCTAGCAGCAGATGCGTAGATACGCTGAGAACTCAAGCGCAATTCTTTATCCGTAAACGTCTCCGACTCGCGAGACAATGCATGACGTTCATGATCAGCGGACAGTCGCGCATCATGTTCCGCACTTGTCTCTAGAGACCTAGCAGCAGATGTGTAGATACGCTGAGAACTCGAGCGCAATTCTTTATCCGTAAACGTCTCCGACTCGCGAGACAATGCATGACGTTCACGATCAGCGGACAGTCGCGCATCATATTCTTCACTGGTCTCTAGAGACCTGAATGTAGATGCATAAATACGCTGAGAACGCAAGCGAGCTTCGCGATCCGAAGATGTTTCTACGGAGCGAGTTGCAGCCTGATGTTCTCAAACAGCATCATGTCTATCCTGACGCTCTTCGGTAGATTCTTGGAATCTTATTATCTTCAATCTTTTAGCTCCTTTAGAACGTTGGGACAGATGTGACCTCTTTCTAGGCATGGTTATAGTTTTATTCTGAAGATACCTGATCAATTAAAATCTAAGTGACTGCTCCCCTGCGTTACCGGGTAGGCTACCGTGTACGAAGATAAGTGGAAAAGGAAATTAAACACTCAAATAACATAAGCCCGAAGGCATATTTCTTCGATAAAATAAAATAATAAATGGGAGTTTTAGCAAGTAGAGTCAAATTTTCAATGATTTATAGAATTTTCATCGAAAATCAGTCCTAAACTGTTACCGCCTGGAGGTAACAGTTTAGGACTGAGCACCGCGTGGAGGTACTCCCAGCTTATGTTATTTTATAATTATACAGTGAAATTAGTGATAGCTTTGATTTCCACACCAGGTGTTCCAGATCTACAATCTTTATACGTCAACAGAGAGTGCTCATCAGGCTGAACAACTCTTGCTAAGACGTCACTCCTATATATGTTATAGTGTAGCTGGGCTCTTGGAGTTCCACATCAGCTGTTCCAGATCTTCAAATTTTATACGACAACCAAGAGTGCTCATCAAACTGAACAACTCTTGCTAAGACGTCATTCCTATATTTGTTTTAGTGTAGCTGGGCTCTTGGAGTTCCACATCAGCTGTTTCAGATCTTCAAATTTTATACGACAACAGAGAGTGCTCATCAGGTTGAACAACTCTTGCTAAGATGTCATTCCTATATATATTATAGTGTAGATGGGCTCTTGGAGTTCCACATCAGCTATTCCAGATCTTCAAATTTTATACGACAACAGAGAGTGCTTATCAGGTTGAACAACTCTTGCTAAAACGTCATTTCTATATTTGTTATAGTGTAGCTGGGCTCTTGGAGTTTCACATCAGCTGTTCCAGTTCTTCAAATTTTATACGACAACAGAGAGTGCTTATCAGGTTGAACAACTCTTGCTAAGACGTCATTCCTATATTTGTTATAGTGTAGCTGGGCTCTTGGAGTTCCACATCAGCTGTTTCAGATCTTCAAATTTTATACGACAACAGAGAGTGCTCATCAGGTTGAACAACTCTTGCTAAGACGTCATTCCTATATTTGTTATAGTGTAGCTGGGCTCTTGGAGTTCCACATCAGGTGTTCCAGATCTTCAAATTTATTCTCTTAGCAGAAAATGCTTATCACGTGAAACAATTTTTGCTATGGTACTATTTTTGTATCTCTTATAGTTTAGCTGGTCTGTTGCAGTTCTGCATCAGGTGTTCAAGTTTCCAAGATAAATTATAGCCTATATGTTGCCCAGACTTAATACCTATACAACAAAAAAAAAAACATTCAAATCGGTCCAGTAGTTACGAAGATTAGCGTGTACAAACAAACAGACAAACAGACAGATTTTTTTTTTGGTTTCGTGCTCTATTACTGTTTCTAAACCCCCCTCAATTTTTTTTTTTAATATATTCAATGTAAAGACACAGTTTTTTTACTGTTTTATTATATGTATAGATAGATAGATAGATGTATAGATAGATGACTCCGGACGTAGGTATTACGTAGGGATCTATTTTCGAGATAGTGAAGATACTTTATATGGATTGCTACTAGATTCATCATGCGCACAGCCTTTTGTCTACTACCTATTAGAGATCGTGGAAATGGATTACCACGAGTGATCATCATGTGACGATTATACATTACTCTGTATAATGTTCTCTACTATCTAAGTATGTTGATATTGGCTCCGGACGTAGGCATTACTTGGGGATCTGTTATCTAGTGAAAATACCTTATGTGCATTGCTAGGACTATTAGTAACTAGCTTTTGCCAGCGGCTTCGCCCGCGTGGATGTCGGAAAATGTCCCGCGGGAACGTACTACCGGGATAAAAAGTAGCCTATGTGTTAATCCAGATTATAAAGTAACTGTATTTCAAATTTCATCCAAATCCGTTCAGTAGTTTTTGCGTGAAAGAGTAACAAACATCCACACATCCATTCATCCATACATACAAACTTACGCATTTATAATATTAGTAGGATAGTAGAATAATCATGTACCTAGTATATTCTTAACACTGTTGGGATTGCCGAAGGTCGTAAGTGTTACGCAGTCTATTATTTATATTCAACATTTCCACGTCGTCGTATATGGACTGCTCAGAGAGATCATCATCATTATCATTTCAGCCGAAAGGCGTCCACCACTGGACACAGCGGTTCCCCAACTTGGGGGAGTATCATAGTCGCCACGTTTGGAAGGTGGGTGGGCGATCGCAGTATGGTGGTAAAATGCAAAGAGAACGCTGCTGCCCATGAATCGCTTTTTACGACACCCAGGGGAAGAAATTACATTCCGGCACCACACGGAACCATCATCATCATGATATATCATCATGCTCCTACCCTTTTATAAACTATGTTGAGATTGGCTATGGGCGTAGGTCTGCTGTTTACAACATATTGGAATGCTATGAATAAGAACGTATGTATCTAGCCTTCCTTCGTCTATGTTGTGATATTGGCTACGGACAAAATTATTACCTACGTAGTGAACTATTATTAAAGAGATCATGACATAACCCTCTAATATACGTATAGCTAAGAAAATTATCATGGGGCTGCCCATCTCTAATATATGCTGGTATTGGCTACGGATGTAGGCATTACGTAGCGAATTATATTGTAGAGATCATGACGTCCTATATGGATTACTACGTGTAATCGTCTTGCGCCTACTTATTTCTCAACTATGTTGGATTTGGCTACGAACGAGTATTACGTAGGTATAGGTAGGAGGGACGGTAACTCTTTCGAACGAATCCGCAATCCTGGCAGGCATCAGTCCCAGCGGATTCCTTCAATTTTTGCTGACATCTCTTTGAGGCGCGCGAGGTACACAACGCGCCGTCGACCCAGGCCTGGTCCTTACTGGGCGGCGAGCTACCCATTGCTCGTCACCTGCAAGCACGCGCCTACGGTGGCCGGGAGTCCGCAGTGGACTCCCGACGCCCGGGGCAACCATATGCAAGCCTGGGCCTTTTTTGAACTACATATATAAGTTGGGGAGTTGCACGTAAATATCAATATTACTACGATGTAATTTAAACTAATACACAGTTTAGTCTTTGTTTGCCACCTTAGTACAATATTGTTGCATTGGTAATTGAAGATTTTAAATACAGCTTGAATGACGGTAAAATATATACCTGCCATGTCAATGGGTCACCTCTATTATTACGACACTATTACTTTACTGCTATACCATACTTTACGTTTGCCATTAGTATCTGCTAACCTACATACTTACTACACTAGTAATAATCAATTTTAAAAATGTACGCAGACTCTATGCATTATGTATCAGCCCCAATCAGTATTCGTTGCTGATACAACTAACGTACATAATATATATACTTATGTTTTTGTATATCGTAGATATTGACACTAATTGGTAGCAACATTGATTTAGCTGCCATCCGTAATGTTGTTTAAAGGGACTGGTATTTTTAGATTCTTATCAGTAGATGTGATTAAACCCGATTTAGTTTATTATATTTTGTACCTTTACATTTATTACAGGACATAGGGTCAGTTGTGACCTGAAAAGTAGCTATAAAGAGTATTTATTACACATCTTGTCACTGAGAATGTTTTACCAATTTTCCAAGATAAAAAAGGTAAGTACCAATTTGTTTATCTCATCAGTCTGTAGCTTTTATTAACTCAAGTTTTAACGTCACAAAATTCACAAGTCAGTTTGGGTGTATACTCGTGCATCTTGTGACGTAAAATCTGTACCGAGCAAGGGATAATCTTGTAAAAACTAATCTTAATCCTCAATAAACAGATAATTGTACACATTCACTCGGATGAGTATCGGAATTTAATGACATATCCGAATAATTATCTGACGATTCGCACGATCGATTAAACGATACCGAGAAATCTTTTTATTCGATTAATCGATAAAGAAATATAAGATATGAACAGGAAGCAAGCGCGTCAAGAAAATATGTGGTTATCAGAAATGTTGTTATTGCATCCTCTTTGTTTTCGTATTTGAGTTTACGTTTATTTTGATAACAACCTAACAAAAACATGAGTACATCAAAGGAAAATCGTGTTGAGTGGCCTTGAGAACAAACTGCGCTTTACTCATTGCTCCCTTCCTAAAAGGTCCTTCTTCTTAGCGTATCGATGGAAAATTAATCATATACATTTAGACCGCAGTTTGTTCGCCAATTCAGCGCCGGAAAGTTCGCTCATTGACGCAGTCAGAATATCAGCAAAAGCTCAGGTGAAATGATATACAGCATATAATGGAAGGTGGGCCACTATCTGTGAGGAGGTGGAGCATACGCACTTGAGATCTGAGCCGTCCGTGAACCCCCATTCGTGGAGATTGTTTTTGCTCCTATCAAGGGTGTAATGATCATTTAACTTAGTGACACATCGAAGTCTATTTTTAATTTATTTGTCATCCACCTCAAAACCAATTCCCTATAATAAACACAAAAATATATAAGCGCACTTGTCTTGTGAATGAGTCCACATTTAGCAAATAATTGATTCTTTGAATTTGCTACAAACTTTTCAGAATAAACATACTTAGTTCGTAATGTTGGTTGGTATTGGTAACTAGAATCATTCTGCGGTCTGCTAGTAAACAGTAAACTGTCACTAGTTATTCACTCTTATGAGCTATCTGACCTTTAAACCTAATACCTTACTGCTAAGGTAAGGCGGCCTGGCGCCGACGCATGGCCGCGCCGATCCTTCGTGGCGCCTGCGCCTGCGCAAACCTATGTATAAAGCGTCTCTTTATTTTATTGTCCGTCCAAATTATCATTAAGTATTGCGATTCAGAATGTTTCGTATAGCTACACATGTTTATGAATGTCGAAATGTTGGTCGTAGCTCGTAGCAAATGCTTTTGAATAGGTACCTAGGTATGATACGGATAAAGGGGTCGCGATCCCTGAGAGATATATTATAATGTAACCTGATTTGCCAGAAATGGCGTTAATGTTTACAATATTAATCACTTTAATAAACGTATAGAATACATAACAAAGTGCTATCAAACCTGAGATAATGATGCAACGAACGCTAGTTTACTCACCTTATAAAAGTGTTTAAAAATAAACGAGTGTATGACTCATTTCTGTCACCCATTCCTATTGGGTTGGAATACTGAAGTGGCACGCTTCGTATGACAAACCGATGGACTGATTACAGCCGCGTAAATACTATGAATCCCCTGAACACGCGAGTGACTCATCCTGTCAGTCAGTGCGAGGAAATTATGTCTTTGATATGCCTTTCATACTGGTTCAGATAGATAGCGGAAGGATATTTACGAGTGAAGATATGAAATTAGGTACCATATAGGTAAAATTTTGTTAATTTATGCAATCGAAGCAAATGATAAGGTATCTTGAATTAATGCGCTATTTATTTATTTACTTCTTGCTATTTAACAATAAAGAACATGAAGCTTAAGTTTTTGTTTTTAAACGACTTCAAAAAAAGGAGGAGGTTATCAATTCGTCTGTATTTTTTTAAAATTTTTTTTTTATGTTTGTTACCTCATAGCTTTTGACTGGGTGAACAGATTTTGATTTTTTTTTCATTTGAAAGCTGGTGCTTTCCGAATGGTCCCATTTTAATTTGGTTCCATTTGGACAATGGGATCCATGTGAAAACCATATAAGTCTAAAATTTGCATTAAGTATTTGCGCGACAAATAAACGAATAACGCGATTAGATTAGTGCGGGGTATCTACCATAACTAAAAAGTTAAAAATAAAAACTTTTTACAAAAAAAATTACAATCGACTTCATAAAAAAACTTTTAACAAAATAAAAACTTTTTTACAAAAATAAAAACAACCGACTTTCTTAAAAACACTACAAAGTCAAAAATAACATTAATTTCGAAAGTCGGTGTCTAAGGATCTGTATTTGAGGTTTTTTGCCACCGACTTCCGAAATTAAAGTTATTTTTGACTTTGTAGTGTTTTTTTTAAGGAAGTCGGTTATTTTTTTTTTTTTGTTAAAAGTTTTTATTTTGAACTTTTGAGTTATGGTAGATACCCCGCACTAATCTAATCGCGTTATTCGTTCATTTGTCGCGCAAATACTTAATGCAAATTTAAGACTTATATGGTTTTCACATGGACCCCATTGTCCGAATGGAACCAAATTAAAATGGGACCATTCGGAAAGCATCAACTTTCAAATAAAAAAAGAATCATCAAAATCGGTTCACCCAGTCAAAAGTTATGAGGTAACAAACATAAAAAAAAATACAGACGAATTGATAACCTCCTCCTTTTTTTGAAGTCGGTTAAAAACACTACAAAGTGAAAAATAACTTTAATTTCGGAAGTCGGTGGCAAAAATACCTTAAATACAGATCCTAAGATACCGAATTACGAAATTAAAGTTATTTTTCACTTTGTAGTGTGTCTTAGGATTTTTAATTGAGTTTTTTGCCACCGACTTCCGAAATTAAAGTTATTTTTCATTTTGTAGTGTTTTTAAGGAAGTCGGTTGTTTTTATTTTTGTAAAAAAGTTTTTATTTAAAAATTTTTAGTTATAGTATCTACCCCGCACTAATTTCAAACAAACAGTGCATATTTATGCGTTAGCAGAAATCGCGGTTGATTTGCTGCCATTTTTTAAAGAGTTCCGGTGTCTGTCTCCGGAAGTCATCATCAGATCTATATGAAACTTATATGGGACCATTTCGGAATAAACCCCTTTCGAACAAAAAAAGAATTTTGCAAATCGGTTTATATATGACGGAGTTATGGCCGAACATACATAAAAAAAAATATAAACATCCGAATTGATAACCTCCTCCTTTTTGAAGTCGGTTAAAAAAAACAACCGACTTCCTTAAAAAAACACTACAAAGTCAAAAATAACTTTAATTTCGAAAGTCGGTGTCTAAGGATCTGTATTTGAGGTTTTTTGCCACCGACTTCCGAAATTAAAGTTATTTTTGACTTTGTAGTGTTTTTTTTAAGGAAGTCGGTTATTTTTTTTTTTGTTAAAAGTTTTTATTTTGAACTTTTGAGTTATGGTAGATACCCCGCACTAATCTAATCGCGTTATTCGTTCATTTGTCGCGCAAATACTTAATGCAAATTTAAGACTTATATGGTTTTCACATGGACCCCATTGTCCGAATGGAACCAAATTAAAATGGGACCATTCGGAAAGCATCAACTTTCAAATAAAAAAAGAATCATCAAAATCGGTTCACCCAGTCAAAAGTTATGAGGTAACAAACATTAAAAAAAAATACAGACGAATTGATAACCTCCTCCTTTTTTTGAAGTCGGTTAAAAACACTACAAAGTGAAAAATAACTTTAATTTCGGAAGTCGGTGGCAAAAATACCTTAAATACAGATCCTAAGATACCGAATTACGAAATTAAAGTTATTTTTCACTTTGTAGTGTTTTTTTAGGAAGTCGGTTGTCATTTTTTTGTAAAAAGTTTTTTATAAGACAAAGACCACTGAGACCCATTTTTGGAGACGCTTTTATCTATTAATCCGGGTTACGACGTCCAAGTCTTTAACATAACATTATGTCCTTTCACGATACTGCTTACTTTGGGCTGTGTACAATAAATATAGTAACACGTGTGGGGCCTATTACGTATGAGTCTCAAGATTATACTAAAGTTAATTTATTGCTATTCTAATGTCTAGACGAGTGTCATAACACGTTTTGTCCCGTTACTTCTAATTATACAACAAAGGTTTAACATCGTGCAGTTATTATCTGTGATAAACATGAATTTATTTATTACCAACTGTCGGATTTTGTCGCGTAGCCGACGTTCTTTGTTCTTGAAAAAAATCTTTTAGCCAGGTACATACAAACTTTGCAACCTTGCAGAGCTTGGCAAGGTAGCAAGATTTTTCCAAACCTTGCAAGTTCTGAAAGAAATGACATTGAATTTTCCGCTCGAGGTTCAATTTTACCACATTAGACAGCTTACGGTTTTAATATCGATCAAAGGCGAGAAATTCTGAATGAGGATGTTCTTCCTGCTTACGACACAAAAGACGTCGGAAAAAGAGATGACACGACAAGACTGATTACGTACGATGTTGTTCGTAAGTGTGGCTGTAAGTTGTCTGTCAGCGTCGCCGGCGCAATGACGTAAACTGACGTCATATCTAGTAGAAACATTGATTGGAATTGAACCAGCACCTATGTAGTCGTTATCTCGAACACTTGAAACAGGAAAAAATGTCTCAAGGTATTATTGCAAGTGGCATTTCATTCAATATTCCGCCTTTGTTGAATTGTTAAAGTGCTGTTCATACAAGGCGTGCGTTCAAAGATAAGTTATAAGAGTGATTCGAACCCGGATACTTTCTGCATGGATAGGATTACGTACTGCTTTTATGTAAGACAGATGATTGTCGCACTCAATTCAAGTGGAACTTCTATTTTTCAGTCATACTTGATTGTCCGGATGTTGATTGGAAAATATCACGATAATTTTCTCTACCAAAATTCAAACTGCTCATTTTTTGCACTACCCTTAGTAAAACTAAGAACAGATTGTAGACGTTTTAGCTATGCTAAAGACTATTATAATAAAATAGTGTTCTATTGCAGGGTATAAAACCATACAAAAAAAATTACAGTAAAATAAAAGTCAAATTCAAATTAAAATAGTAATCAAGATTATAATAATATGTATATGGCGACGAATACATGTAGGTATGTACTTATAGCTAAGTGCTCCACATCCACCGCAGGCAAAAAGTAGAAAACTTTAGATGTGGTGATCGACCCAAATATTCGAGCGATAATAAGAGCCAATTAGCCATTAAATTAGCGTAGGAATGATAATGAAATTTCCGAATAAGCAAATAGCAACAGTCTATTATGGCCAATACGGAGCAAAGGTCACGCTAAGTATTTGTAGTTTATCAGCAGCGTTGTGGTATCTAGCTGTAAGTACAGTATAGCCAAACATATGCCTCTCACATGTTGGGGAATTGTTAAAAAACCCTAATTTTAACTTAGATTTGCGAGTACATTTATTGATGCATCACAACATATAAGAATAGGATTATCCCTCGGGGATTGCTAGGGCCATTACACTTACAGTGTCTTACACAAGTACCTACCCTAGAAATGGCTTTTTGACAGTCCAACAACATTTATTACGTTATTTACATTTTTCAGTAGACAAATTTTCGAACATATAAAGTAATGGATTAGCAATATCCTTAAAATTCTTATTTTGATTATCAATCGTGTGTTACGTAATTAGGGTGCCGGTTTGGACTCGAAATAACTTAACAGTAAAATTTCAGTTAAACTGATAGTGATAACTGAAGTAAAAAAAGTGTGAAGGCCAACCCTACTTTTATTATACTTAATCGCAATAATTTATATCAGAAATTACAAAAAACAGTACTAGAAATAAGAATAGTTCCTAGTACATCTAATATGATTAACCTTCAAAATAACTACAATTGTTTCGAACTTCCTCTTTTTTCTGAATATCAGCATACGCTGGTTTAAAGTTAGACTTCATTGAGTGAAGTCACTGAGTGAATTTATTTAGCTCTCAAACTAACTGTAAATATGCTAAAACCAGAGCTTCTTCACATAAAACGTGCTTATTTTGAAAAAGGTGAGAAACACAGAAACGTTCACTTCGTCATAAAAGTTTGTATTGCTATGTATTTTTCAATTTTAATATTATTTTGTTATTTTTTTTTCTTTACCATGTTATGAATATTTTACTGAACAAGTCACTTTTGATCATGGTCTTCATTTTGAGTAGTTTACGCGGCTTACCCAAATAACATTTTTATCCGTTCGGTATTGTTCGTCGAATCGTTGAGCTCCTTAAGTTCCGAATTGAGCTGCATCATCATCAGCCTATATTGTTCCCACTGCTGGGACACAGGCCTCCTCTCGGTGAGAGGGAGTGGGCCGTAATCCACCACGCGGGCCCAGTGCGGGTTGGTAGATGTCACATGTCTTCGAATGTTTGGTTCTAAGACATGCCGCACGATGTTTTTAGCTATATTGAGCTGCATGGTAATGAACAAATGAACTAACTGGACAGGTCCACTCAAATCTGTGTGGTTCTTCCCTTAAAAGTCGATTTTCGACACCAGTCTACATGATTATCAAATAATCTGACCAAAATTATTTCCAGACTTTAAAAGAGACTGTGACCTCTTAGTTTTTTCGGGCTTTCTTCTCAGAGTAGTCAGATAGGAAACGCCGACCTCATCTAGTTTTAAAAATATGATTGACGTGCGTACAAACCTACTTACAGAAATAAAATTATTTATCATTTTATTATGTAGAAAATCTTTTATAAATATAAAGTTTCCAAGAAAATTGTAAAGCCAACAATACCTGTTTAAGATTTAGAAATAAATACATGCTTAATTAAACGGCATCGTTATTAATTTATTGCGCACTTTGTCCCATTAATTTAAATGCGACAATACTATTGTCAGGTGCTTCCTTTTATTATCCACAGTATTTGCATGTTACGATGTTTCATTCAATAATTCCATAGTGTAGTCAATTGTACACTGCGTAATATAAAGGATTTGAATAGATATTGACGTCAAAATTACGAGCCGGGTATAACACGGATGCTGATTAACATAAATTAATGGTCAACATCATTTGTCTTCAGATACATTACACAAACTGAACATTATAATTTATTTTGTTGAACTAAGACTGGTTGTATGCCTACCTCTTAGATTCATTAGTCAAGTTACCACAGAATACCTAACGCGGAGCATGAATGCGGGAATATGACATTTAGGAAACCTCTCGAGAAAATTAATTTCCCTAATGAGTAAACAGAATTAATTACGTTTCGTTGTGATATTTGCTCCTTGATCCAGTTGAGAGATAAGAGCAACAGGGCCCATTAGCGGATATTTATTGCTTCGATACAGACCTATCTGACGACATCCTAGTAACATAAATTGACAAGTGATATTTAGTGCTGCTAGTTTGTGGCGTTCGTTCATTTGGCCTGAAGTGTATGGTGCGGCAGTGTGCGCGGGCGGGAGATAGTTTGGCAAGTGCATGGTGGTGCGGGGTGCGTGGTGCAGCGTGCAGGCGTGCAGGCGTGCAGGTCGCGGTGGTGGCGCGGCGGCGCGGGAGGCTGCTCGGAACTGGTCCGGCGGCCGGCGCACGCGCGGGGCAGAGTCTCGCGGCGGCCGGCAGCGACGCGCCACCGGCCACCTCGCCACTCAGTGCACGCGCTGCCTCGCCGCCGCCAGCCTGCGTGGCCGACCGTCCACCACGCTCCTAGCAGCTCCCGACAGACCCGACGCACACTCTCGTCACACGCGACCTAGTACTCACGATAAATCTCCCCTCGTTATTACTGAAAAATAAGAACCCTTGAAAACTTTGCAAATATTTTGTAACACGTGAGTTTCGCCACCACTGTTTCTGTTTACATTTTCCGAAGGTGCTATTTTTTGTTTTACCAAGTTTTTTCAAAGTGCATCGCGAGTGAAGTTATTATTTTTGAAGGTGCTCGAGGAATCAAGATAATATATTTTAAGGTAAGAAAATTTTAATTTATAAAATTATAGAAATGTTACGTCGTCCCTTGGGGTATATTTTTGAGCTATGTTCATTATGAAAATATTTAATGTTATATTAGAAAGTCACTTGCACAGCAACGAAACAAGTTAACGTACTATAAGTAAGCAAGTAGGTACTCGAGTTGATGTAACCTCGTTATGTTGGGGCAAGTTAAATAATGTCCGATTCTTCAAACACATTTACATATTTGGCAAGTTCGAAATCTCAAATAAGTATATTTGAATCAATCATCATTTTCCTTATTGATAATGACTAAATTTTTTACTTCAACAGAAACAATCAAACATCGTAGGTACTCGCAAAGATAATAACAACGGTGGGCGAACTTTACTTGTAGGACTTGTAAAATTAAGTTAAAGTTATATAATGATGTTAAAGCGCGATACCAGTAAGTGTTGTACGACTATTACTAAGGTAACACGACTATAAACCAGTTAATGATGTGGTAACTCTAATATGATATTCATCCACTACGACCGAGTGATACGACACGCGCATATTGCCACGAAGTTATTCGAATGCCACTTATCATACAAGTGGAATAAATTTAGAAAGCTATCAACAGAAATTAAAATATAGGCAATAACAAATAAAAATCAGTTGTCGCGGATACAGTCGTAACTCAGTCCGACTTTAATTGATTAAATTTATTTTTAATTGGCTTATTATATTTGTAATTCAAAAGTATTTGGATATTAGTTCATTATTCTCATAAATTACATTTTTATACATCGGTATATAAGGCTATCAAACCACGTTGCTGGTTTAGTTTATTCCAAGTTCAGCGTATCGTATGCAAGGAAAATATGTTTAAAGGAAATATTATTATCTTTGAAATGTACTCAATAACGGTCTGCAGCAATTTGTTTACAAATACATGGTTTCTTTGTTTATTTATATGATAACGCTAAATACCTAGATATTGACTAACGCATGCAAGAATACAAATGGCTGATTTGTAAGTGACCACAAGTTGAATGTCCTGAAACTTAATTGTCAAGAAAGTTGCATCACATTACGAAACAAAAGGTTATGTGATTGAATAAAAACAAAGTACTACTACAAACTATTATAGATACTAGGAACATATTGGTATCGTCATGAAAAGTTATGAAATATTATCAGTCGAGTCTTTTCTTTTTACTATAAATAAAAGGAAGAAGTGTTGTACAACTTTTCTCACATTTTCTTTTGTAATCATATTGCAAAAGGTCCATGAAGGCTTGCCATCTTAATAATACCACAATCAGTCCCTAATTTTCCCACTACTGGGACACTCTGTGTGAGAGAGTGGGCCATATAATCCACCACGCGAGTCCAGTGAGGTTGGTGGATGTCATGCCTTCCAATTTTTGGTTCGAAGACATGCCGGTTTCGTCACGATTTTTCCTTCACCGTTTTGAGAAAAAATCACAAAGTGTTTGCCTGGGTTCGAACTCACAACCTACAAGTTATAAGTCGTGGCCGAAACCATAGAGCCACGACTGATCTTATTAATACATTTTCCACAAAAATATGCATTGAAGCCATAACATAATATTCCATAGTGTTGAAATAAACATAAACACAAGGAATACAAAAAGTGGGTCCCTGTGTTGTTCTTTCAATTCCGCCAGTTTTAAGAAAACGGGCTGCTTAAGTTTTTTATAATAAGTTTTTATGTAATAGTGCTTAGTTTCTTAACTTTTTTAAGTTATTTTTTTTTTAGCAAAATTCAGCTGAAATCTGAATTTTAACATTTTCATTAAATTTATGTCAGCAATTTTATTACATATTCACCGCAAAATAGGAAAAAAACTCATAGCTTTATAAGCTCTGTTTTAGAACGTTACGTCTTCATTTCAATTCGAAACAATATACAAAGTACATTCAGCCACAAATCAAGCTATACATTTCCAGTATAAGCTGACTTTTCATTGTACAAAAGGCAGTAAGGTAGTAAGGTCAGCTAAAATTGGAAATTAATAGCTTAATATCTACATATCGGCACACGGCTACCAGTGTGTACGTTTTTGGTGAACATTAGGGATGAGCTTCAAGATCTATGACTGTAAAAATCTTAGCACTGTCCAAATTGCAAGTCTCTCTTAACTCAAGCCTCGACGTGATTGTATGAATGGACGCCAAGTAGCAACCAATTGTCTCAAGTAGGTCCATAGTTAGGTCACAATCGTTATGCTTGTCTTACCTAAAGCATATTACATTTCACCATTACTGTACCACTACCCACGGATAGAATCTATGGATTCTAGAGAGCTTTGTGATAGACTGCTAGTGATATGTCATGTATAAAATCAGAATCAAAAGTCGTTTATTCAAATGAGCATGAGGATCAGCACTTTTCGAACGTTAAAGTTACATGAGACAGTCCCCCAAAACGCTCGCCCTTCACCACTTCCTAGTGCTGTAGCTGGGAAGAAGAAGTGGCGCAACAAACTATAGTAGACCGGGCTCAGGATTCTTTTGCTTACCACTTTCTACACAGCGAGGTGACTACTCATATATGTCCTGGTGATCCTTATAAAACTTATTCTGTATGTTTTGAAGGTAGGTACTTCCAACATCTTTACTGGAAATTCGACAAAAAAAAAAACAAATCTCTCCATTCACGTCATAGCTGTAACTAAGAATCTCTTAAATTAAGTAATTATTGAATGTTACTAATAAAAGTGTACGTAGTGTGTTTAATACTCAATGCACAAATCACTCACACACATCTTGAGTTACGTTTTGTTACATCCTCAATAATTCCATAATCTATATGAATAAGAAGATTATTACTATTACCAGCAATAACAATTCATTGGAACTCCTTTGTTCTCAATTATTTTTTATTCAAATATGATTCACGACCCAGACAGGAGGCAATTACCATGGATATATTAATCCCGACTAGAAGCGCTCCCTATGACAACACTATGTTTCATCGTTTCAGCGAAAGATTGTACGAGTATGATGACTAAGCAATCATTTAGACAGTCGCTTCTAGCATGCAATCATTTGCAATGACTGTATATCTGAAGTAGTATTACTTGGATTGTATACTTGTATTGTTATCTGGACAACGTTGTAGTAAATAAATATCTTACTTCATAGTAAACATTACAACATTCTTAAACAGTAAGTTGTCGCATGTCCAGAATTCCTGATTTATTTGAAAAAGGAAAACAAAGTCTTTGTAGTTTATATTACGCTTTTGGCAAACATTCAAACTTTATATCCGCAATCTATCAGACAAAAGGTTTATCTTAATAGTACTTATTACAATTTTAAACATCGTCCATTATTTGTTGGGGCCATAAAATAACCGCAAATCAATCATTGAGATGTCAATCGGTAGAACTCGAAACCTGAGTGTTTTTATTCTTTCTGCAAGAAGCTTAATAGTCATTCCCTTTTGAAGAACGTGGAAAAAGGATTATAAATGGTCTCAGAAACAGAATACTAGCTACTTATTCTTTGGAGACCCTTTCCTAGTCATATACTAGTGACGTAGATAAATAGTTCGGTAAACAATCTATCAATTCACAGTTAAGCTTGGATGACGGCCATTTTGCAGAATCATCATAAATGTATGTTTTCAAATACACAGTACACACCTACATTATAGGTGCTGAAAGAAATATAGGTAAGCTAAAACAGCCAGACTGTAGGTAGGTAGGTCAATAAACACGGCTTGAAGCCGTGTGCAATACCTGTTCAACTTTCCTTAGTAGGTACTCTGACTACTTGTATTGTTTTATTACCTTCTGAAGATACGGCGCAACTAATTAGGATATTAGTGATGTCATTGGGGACATAATAAACTTTTGGAGCATCGACTGCAGTCGAAAACCGACAGACTGACCGTTGCTTTATGAATTTATTAGCTTTTGCCAGCGGTATCGCCCGCGTGGTACTCGAAAATTATCCCAAGAGATCCTACTACCCAGATAAAAAGTTTTCTTTGTGTTAATCTGAAAATTATCTGAGTATCGTACAGCCGCTTTTGCATAATTGATTCACAAACATCCAAACTTTCACATTGATAATATTAGTAGGATAGGATTTTAGTAGAATTTGTGTATCTGTTTGAACTTCTACAAGTTATTTCATGATTACCTACTGGTTACGAGGTTATCACATTCTACACAGTAATTTATGGTAAAATAGTCTTAGTAAAAAACTTAATGTAAGGGCATTGTCTTGTGCTCACAAAGACTTGGATTTCCCGACACATTTATGATACACTATTTATATCATAAAGAATTCACTGACCATTGTCTGTTCGTATAATAGGTATAACCAGCACTCTATCATGTCGGGTACCAAAAATAATCTGAGGACATTTTTAAAAGTCGTTGTCTCGATGACGCGAAATCAAATTCAGATTGTGTAGGTTTTTCTTAACAATGGAGAGATGTTTAATTAAATACAAAGTAAAGCAGAGATAACCTTTTAAACTGAAAGATAACGCGAGCAATTTCACTGAGCGTTCTCACGAGCACTCCGCTAATTAAAGTTTACTCGACGTCGTATAAGTTAGGACACTTCAGGTCTACGGACGCAGTTAATACTAGAAGACATGTTTACTACTTTCTTGTTGAGCGAACCTTTTCAAAATGCTGCTACAAGTTAGTTTTCGCTCTCAGACGCAGCTCGCCGCCCATAATTATTGGTTTTCAAGCCATCCGTTTGCTTAACTGACCGCCTTTCGTCTTATCCTAATTATGTGTCTCGATAGTAAATGTACGAGTTTGTAACTAAATGCTGCCTTAATGCTGTCAGTGTTACAATATTGTTTATGTGTCACATATACAAAGATTCAAATGAGTTGTTTAAGGAAAGAGTTTTTTTTCCTTATTTAATGCAAGGATTTTAGTCTTATGCAGTCTTTAAAAAGTGTTTAGGTATCACATGGAATTTAATAAAACTGTACTGAGCTCATTTTACAATATTTTACTATGAAAAAGTTACAAAATACTTTAATTCATTTTCGTAACCATAAAAGGACTACACATGCTACGGCGTAGCAGCTTGTAGACATTTTGTAGATATTAATGAAAACGAAATGTAATCATGATTTGCTCAAAAGATTTTATTAATCACTAATGTTAAACTAAGCTAAAATATTTACTTCCACCTGGTTCCTATCATATAATAAATTTACCAGCCATCATTCGACACGACTTTTCACAATGATTTTTACACTACCAATCGCAGCTATCACAGTTTTATAGCGTAGAAGGCCAACATTTTTAAATTAAGTTCCCTTTATAAGTAAATTAGACTGCACTAGTTTTGTACAAAGATTAAAGAAAGAAAAAAACTACTATGGGTAGGTACGAGGAATTGTTACTTCGTAGAAATTGGACATCGTTTTGAATTCTTAGCTTCCAGATACTTTGTAAACCCGGATATAATGAATGTTAACTAATTGATTCCGACCACCTACTTAGTTACTTTACCTAATAGCCATCCATCTTATTTAACTGAGATATATTTACATTTACTGTGTTAATATGAGGTCAAACAGCCGTGTAAAATCCATTTACGTGTTACACAGACGCATTTATATAGATACAGATGATATTAGAATAATTGTAATGATTTAATATCACTCATAAGCCACACATTTTGTCATTAAGTCTACTTTCATCAGTCCCGATATCAGGCTAATGATGGCTCATTTTATGTAAACAAAGAGATTACCTCCGCTGATGAAATTGTACTGCAATTGAACGAACAAGCTGCCTCCTATCGATAAGGACGTCACCGAGTAATTCAATCTGTTGTGACGTCACATATGATCGTAATCGGTAAATATTTGAAGAATGTTTATCGTGTTGTTATACAGACAAGGAATCGATGAAGAGCACGATTGTTTTCTTCGATATCTTAATTGCTTATCGATTATTGCATTCCGATACAATAGAGTTTGCTAGTGACGTATCCCTGCTGATAACACGATGAAAACAGGTGAATAACGATGATTGTATTGTCGGCCCATCGGATAATAATATAGGGTCGGTCTCAAACAAAATATTGAGATTAGAAGCTCAACCATTGAAAGCTTGGGCTTTTTCCAAGAAAGAAACGTTCGTTTTATGTTAAAAGAAAACACTTACTCGCCAGATACTGTGTTTATGTGGTGGAGGCGATAGAAATACGATCCAGACGGGAAATGTGTAGTTTACCCATCCTTGAGTTTTCTTTTCTTTTCAATTGACCTAGTTTGGGCCTAACAATGGTTTTGGCTGACTTTTTTACCATGAGCAATTAGGCGGTTATGTATTAAGTTATTACCAAAAATGAAAACGTACACATACAAGTATTTTTACAATGTTAACTACGTGCGCCACAATAAAAAAAAAAAAACAATAAGGCGATGTTGAATCCTGTTAATTTCGTTGCCTGCGATGGAACCATTGACTGAAGCAGTGGGCCCACTCGTCTTTAAGGATCTCTTCCATACCTTTTTCAAACGCAGGCACGGAATCTTCAGGCTTCACAAAACGAATGCTTCTAAGTTTATCTTTTATTTTTGGAAATAAATAAAAGTCACGAGGTGCCAGGTCGAGACTGTTAGGAGGATGACTCAATAAATACACACCTTGTCTTTTGGTTTCGGGTTCGTAACATAATATCCAGGTTTCATCACTTGTGAGACGTGATCACCATTCGACATAGTCATCTCCGTCATAGTTTTCATGTATTGAGCGGTACCGTGACCTATCATTTGCCGCACAGCACTCACATTATTCACAGTAGTCGCCGTAGATGAACGTCCTTCCCGCGAATCATAAGTGAGCATGCTTTTTTTTTTTTTTCTGGATGTGAAATCATCAAGTGACTTCTCCCGCTCTGGGCGGAGCGGGAGGGCATGTCAGACTTTTACTGACTAAAACCCACCCGTGTTCCTTCAGTTGCCCATGTGCCAGGGTCACGGTATCTCTTTCGAACAATCACGCGACCCCGGCAGATGTGAGTATGCTTCGACCACGTTTAAATTCATTAAACCAGTTGTAAACAGTAGCACGGGATGGGATTTCGTCATGCTAATCGAAGCCTATCGTAACATTGTTGTTGAGTAGAATCGCAACGAAAGTCGTGATAAATCATTGAGCGAAAATTATCTCTGGTCAAATTTATTAAGACGCACGACAGATACTTTTTAAATTGCCGCCAATTTGTAAAAACAAATGACATATGAATTCATTACATATCTACAGATTTCAAGCGAGTTCCTAATACGAAATTTAAATAAATTTTTCATCGGCTACTTTTCTTACTGGCCTATTCTAAAAATATTTAGTGTGTGTGACCCCCGTAAGCCCACAAAAAGAAAAGACTGTTTATCTGTTTTTGACTGTTTTTACCTGATAAATTCAATATGTACATTTGGAGTAATGCTTTAAAATCAAATGAATGCAATTTTGTAAAAGGTAAGTGGGTGATACTTGTTCAATTTCCTCAAAACATTATATTAATGTCGATTAGAATTATCGTTATTGATTTGTATTACAAATTGAATGTCCAATCATTGTGTAGGTACACTGGTCATGAATCAATACTTTTTTATTGTTTCTCTATATTGTTTATCTTACACCGTCACACGCTCTATTTCAGCGTGATAAAACGCCGGCACGTACAGACACGTACAGACAAGTAAGATGTAGATACAAGTCTGTACTCTTGGCAACTAATTCCTGATGAACAGATAATAGTTACATGTTTCATGCAAAAAAAAAAACAATATTCAGGTGGATTATAATTATGACGAACATAGTCCTTATCTTAACCGGTCAAGTACCGTAATTACAGACACAATTAAAAACGATTGTTTGCATACCAAATGTGGTTTCTCAGGGACTTAGAGGTTAAGTGTCCTACGTTTTATAGTGATGAGAAATTTGGAAGTCTTCATTCATTTTATTTTAATTACAACTTGAATGAATAGTCGGCGACCCCCCTTATCAGGAGTCAGAGTGGCGAGTGCTGGGCTCAATCCGAGTTTATAAAGTTGTGCAACTGTACCGCGCATGTATGTGTATTGATAATGAATTTAATAATAATGGAATATTTCATTGAACATTTTTTCATTGATGTTCTGATGGATTCCAGGCTCGGTTAATTCCAGTAGTGCTTTGATATAAATGTTGTATGGGAAGTAGGAATTAACCGACGCACTTGTTAAAAGATAAAGATCTTGGATAACTGTTAGTTTTAGTTTGTAACAATTACTTGGTCAATCGAAATTTCCGTTGATTGTCAGTGAGTAGGTATGTGATTTAGGAAGTAACAATCATGTTTTTCTGCGATTGTTTTCGGTATTTCTGAATTGTTATTTTGGTTTTTGAGAGTTGAAAATGTAAATTACTACACCCTGTTAGTAAACTTGGGTTCAAAATTCTGCACATTGTGATTTCTTTCTGAGATGACATCGACGCGTGGCTAGTTCGGGATGACGCAGGAAAAGAGTTCTTGGAAAGTCTTAGGGGAGACCTTTGTCCAGCATTGGGACAGAACAAGTAAAATAAAAGACAGAAAACGGTGTTATACTTCTATCTATACAATTATCTCACGAAATCAGTTCCTATCTCGTAATCTTTTAATCTGAATGTGCTGTTAAAGCGGATTTGCTGATACAACTCTGTAGCGTTAGTAGCACGTGGTTTACTTTTTTTAGCAAGTTAAACAATTAGATAAAGTGTAGCGTGTAAACTCACAGTTTATAATTTATCTGTTGGATGAATCTGAGCTTAAACACAGATCAGATTAGTGCTACTTCCAAACACACATTAACAGTAGTTATAATAAGGATAGGGTTGCTAAATTCAGATTACAGAATTGGCAGACTAGAATTTTGTGCTATAAATACGTAATAATAGGTCTTTACCTATGAAAATACCGTTTTGTATGAAAAAAATTAAACGATTTTTTTTTCATGTATTTTTTATTTCTATTAATCGAATTAATCACCCATGCAATCAATGCATATTTGCCAACGCAGTGGCAGTTTATTGATGCCCTTCTTAAAAAAATCAGCTGGACGGGAGGCAACAAATTCTTCAAAGGCATTTTGTACTGCCTCTCGGGTATTGAATTTTTTTCCCGCCAAGAAGTTATCCAAATTCTGGAAAAAGTAGTAGTCTGTAGGCGCAAGGTCTGGTGAGTAGGGCGGATGACGGAGAGCTTCCAACCCCAGTTCTTGCAACTTGGAGACCGTCTGCTGTGCAGTATGAGGTCGCGCGTTGTCGTGCAGGAGCAGCGGAGACGAGCGATTGACCAATGCTGGTTGGAGATGTGCCAGCTTCTCCATCATTGAGTTCAGTTCTTCACAGTACACATCTGCAGTAATGCTCACCCCGTTTGGTAAGAAGCTGTGATGAATCACACCGGCGCTAGACCACCAAACAGTGACCATCACTTTTCTAGGTGTAAGTTTTCGTTTAGGGCATTTTTTATTGGTGCTGAACCAGGATCCAACCAACTTGCTGAGCGCTTGCGGTTATCAAACAGAATCCATTTTTCATCGCAGGTAACAATGCGGTTCAAAATTCCTTCATTTGTGTGTCTGTTGAGTAGTGCAAGGCACGTCTCGACGCGTACTTCGCGCTGGCGATCATTGAGTTCGTGGGGCACCCATTTGTCAAGCTTTTTTACCTTGCCAATTTGACGCAAATGGACCAATATTGTTTTGACGCTAACGTCGAAAGCTGCTGCTAATTCAGCCGTAGATTGTGTATCATCAGCTTCCACAATCGCCTTTAATTCGTCATTGTCGACCAAAGTCTTCGGACGACCGCGAGGTTCATTTTTCAGGTCGAAATTTCTAGAACGGAAGCGAGCAAACCAATAACAGGTGGTGCGTTGGTTTGTAGTGTTAGGTCCGTAAACGTCGTTGATGTTGCGTGCCGCTTGTGCCGCGTTGCTACCACGACGGTCCTCATATTCCATAATTACTCGAATTTTTAACGTATCCATGATGACGAAAAAGATTGTAATGCGATGAAAATGTAACACTAATCAATAAACAAATGACTACTTTTGGAAAAAGGATTCCATGTTTTTTAAATAAAATTAATTTGAAATTAGAATTCTTAGACAAACAAAAATTATTTTGATTTGAAATGGCCAGTACTGCGGAACGGCAATTTCATAGGTAAAGACCTAATATGTATGTGAGAAGTAGGTATAGTAGTATTGTATTGTGGCGAAGAAATAAACATGTTTGTAGCGTAGACGGGTAAATTAACGTAAATAATTCAATTAACAAAATACTGCACTCATTGTTCAAGAAACCTGAAGGCCAATTCTCGTAATTAAAAACGTTAAAAATCTAGTCGCAGTCTCATCTCGGCTACAATCGAATATCAATCCTTGTCAAAAATATACGGGAACTCCAGGTTTTTTGACAGATTGAGGTTAAGATCAGACTGTGAACATTCTTAAAATTATGGGAATAGTCCTTCTGATCTATTTCGAAAACATGATCTAGTGCCACATACTCCAGAACATTGGTTATAAATTGGTTGATTGATTGGTTATAGACCAGAAGATTGTCATTGACGTTCTTCTAAAACTTAGTTTATACATGATGGCCAGAGTAGTTTTGTCAGTTGAATTCTGGGGGAAGCCCATGAGATTGCAGCTCGTTGCGTACGCGCAGTGGACCGTAGCCGTTGTTGCCAGCCCTGGTTTCGGGTAGCCGGCGACAATCAGGCTGCGTGGGCCTATCGTTCGGGCGAGGTCGCTCCGCTCACCCCGCTATCGACGAACGCCTCATTAGCTCTATTAATAATTCAACTCGTATCTCAACCCTATTGTTCTGCCAGATTATTTTCCATTCGTTAGTTATACGCGCCCATATGAGTTAATTATCTCTGCAATGTGACATTTTGTTGCTCTTGAAGATTGGCTCTTTGTAAACTTCAGTGTTGTTCTTTATAAGGTAATGTGCGGTTCATGGCCATGTTCTCGGTAACGTTTAACGTTTAAGATTTTGCATTTTATGGGAGTTATCTTGTGGCTTTTCTTGCCATGTGTACGTAATGGAAATTATTTTGCACGATTCTTTTAGAACAACATCTCATTTATATAAAACCATGTAAAAACTGTGATTTCACCAAGATAGTTTAGGTCTCTCGCTACGAAATAATCAGACAAGTAGGTCATATGATCTGATTAGCAACTTTAGGTAAGTATATTAGACGTGACGATGTAGATGTCAGGTGATAGGCTATGTAGGCGTGACCAGGTGAGAAGGCGTGGCACTAAAGCTACCCTCCCCATACCTGCCACTCCCACTACTGTTTAAAATTGAGAGGACCCTTGGATCCACTTTAATTTTTGACCAAAACCTTTTGAACTTTTTGTCGTGTTGTCGATTTTACCTGAGTATAGACTGATTTAACGCGTCTGTTCATAGATCTTGCCAAATTATTCAGTTTGAAATTAATTTTCTCCGTAATTTTACGAAATTGCAATGCTAATTAAAATTATAAAATATCCATGTAGGTATAAATAAGTTATAACAACGATTACAGCTAATATAAATTAATAGCTACTCCTACATATGCAATTGAAATTAGCAGCAATAAATGTAATTAATTTAATGATAGATAATATTCAAAATAAAGCGTATGGATAGCGCAGATAAAACTGTTTTATCTCATTACCGACAAACTTGTTATTATTACTTTAACTAAATAATATGTAGATTATTATAATTTCCGCATAATTCAACAAAATGCTGGATTAAAGTTGACAATGAAAAATTGCTAATTTGTTATTTTAAGTTTATGTTAAGAACCAAAATAAAATTTTTGAGCCGTAAAAATAATGGGTTAAGTGAGTTTTAGTTTATCGATTTTAAGTATTTATTTTCAAAGCTTTTATCGCGTGCTCTACCAAAGTTCGTCATCATCATCATCATCATCATTACAGCCGAAAGACGTCCACTTTTGGACATAGGCCTTGGGCAATTTGGCGTTTGCCATAATCGCCACGCTTAGCAGGCGGGTTCGCGATCGCAGTATGGTGGTAACCTGCATAGAGAATGCTGCTGTCCATTCTCTAGTAAGTCCCTTAGTCGCCTCTTACGACACCCACGGGAAGAAATGGGATGGTGTTATTCTTTACATCCGGCACCACACGGTACACAAGTACACAAATACCTACACGGAACCAAAGTACGTATAACTACCTAATTTTAAACAAAATAAATTCTTAAACGACGCTGTTAAATCACATTAAACCGAGCTTCCGCGTAAAACCGGAGGATCTCTTTGTTTATCTTATTATTTAAATTAGTAACGAATACGTCATTTGTATAAAGATAAAAATATCTCTAATTCAAGCTATTCGTTAATTGTTCCCAAAGCCGGAGCGAAGTATGGTGAAAACCCGACATAAATCAATTCCGGCTTGACACTAATAAAATTGTTAACTCCACCGTACCATTACTCATCGTCACCTAATCTCACAATCCTAATAGCTTTAATGGATCCTAAATTCTTCTATTTTATTGTTTCGCAGTACAAACAATAGTGACACTTTGCAAATGCTGGAATGTCTACAATTTGCACTAAGCATTAGGTTTTATGTAAACCTCAACAATGTGAGAAACTACTTAGGAGCTTTTGTACTTCCTGGTATAAATCATGAGGTACTTACCTCTCTTAATCGTCTTAACTTAAAAAAAAAAAAAAAACCGTTGATACTTCGCCTAAATAAGCTACTGGGTACTTAAAATTATTAAAAATAAACTAAGAAAGCATAAAATTATAATCCTATAGGTAAATACAAAGTGTAAGTTAACGTCGAATAATGCTAAGGTATGAAAAACAAAACATGAAGTTTACGAGGTATTTGGATTCTATGCAAGTAAGGAGGATAACCCGTTTGTGTTCGTACGTAACCTATCTATATATTTGCATTACTAGCCATGGTACGGCTAATGCATAGATTTGGCGAACTCGCAGGTCTCACAAGTACTACACTGGCTCATAATCACCATAATATGGAAAATGAAACGGTAAACGTGTCTTATTTATTGTTTCTACAACACTAGAAGACACAACACACAAAATGACATCACAACTCACAAGCTGTACGCAAATGAACTCACTAAATAGAGCGGATTCAATTGTGTCCGCCCCAAAGCATCTGCTGCTTAATTGTCATTGTATTGGATTAATGTCGGCGGGATGATGACCTGCCAGTGATGTGGTCTGAGCCCCGCGGTCCCGCGGTCCCCGCACTCACACCAGCCACTGTTTGTAGAGGCCAGTTAATGGACATGTTGTATTTGGGCTGTTAACTCAATTAGCTGCCAGACGCTGGCTCGTCAATCAACGGTACTCATTGTGTTTACTCTACAAGGAAATCTTTGAACATCCTACACTGAAACTACGATTTCTATTCCTTAATTACAACCTTCGTAGACTTTATTCATTCAGCTTGGTCAAACACTACGTAAAATTAAAACAATGATATGCACAGCTTCTCAGGAAATACCCATTCGCATATAGGTACGAACAGAATTTATCTTAGATCTACAAACAAGGGGTAATTACGGATTCACCTCCAATATTTGCTGAAGATGAATCGCAGCACAGTGGCATAATGATAATCGCAGTTAAAATGATATAAATAACTTGCTTCCTGCACTTGCATGGGTGTTACGAAAGAGAACATCACAATTTGTTTTAAATTAGATTTCGTGGGGAACAACGCAGACTACTGCTTATTCTACGAGAGGTTTATGGTTTAAAAAAGTTATGTCTGTTGAAGATAAGCTAGATTATAGGGCTTATAATAGCAAACATGGTATTTATACTGTTCTCGGTTCTTTAGAAATACACACACCAAGTAGTTATGTGAGACTGTTGTCTCTAAATTGTGTAATCGGATCGCATAATCGGTTATTACCCCTTTGTATGGACCTGAATATGATATATATAGATAAGGCATATGGATAAATTATTGACTGACTGAAACTGGAACCTACAGTAAATTCCGGAAAAGCGTAGCTTTAGGCACACAAACCAGCTGAATGTACCTGTGCTAAGCTTACCAGACTTCAGCTCACGCTGGACGCGAAGTCGAAGCTTCGCAGCTACGCAGTGAGTGCGTGTTTGTCAAACAACAAATTTCGCTGAGAAGTGCACCCTGGAGATGTCGCCCTGCGATCATCGAACCTGCTAAGAAAAAACCTGATCTTGTTTCTCTCCGCTTGTACAGTTAGCTGCGGAGCATTAAGTAATCGGAGCCGAGAGCGACGAGATAATGTTGCGCACGCGTGAAATATATCCGAGCGTTTTTATTGCGACCGCGTTCCGCTCCCGGACTGGTATGCGCGTGTCTCTGCGCCGAAGAAATTCTGTCGACGAGTGGTTTGCCTCACGGCGACCTTGTCGCGCGCACGCAGCCTCCCCCCCCCCCCCCCCCCCCCCCTCGGCAGGCCGCAGCGCCTGCGCCGGCCCGCCGGGCGCTCCTCCGTTGCTGCCTCCGTGAAAGTAGGTGACGGCGCGACGCCCGCTGCGGTGGCACCCGTCTTCACACTCGCTTGCCACTTGCGGGCCCTACGCCCGATTTTAAAAGCGGCTTTCTAAATGTTCTCGTATGCTTGTACCTGTATGTGACTGCGCTTAAGTATATGGTCCGACTGCAGCTGTCATAGAAGGTAGTTGATAAAGTTAAATGGCTACATCGTCTTTCACATCAATTATGTTGGCAAACTAATCAAGTCGCTACTCTTAAGACTTTAGCACATTGCAAAACACCATCTAGATTAACGTCATACCTGGAACATTCTTGAGGAAAAATATTTAAAATCTCTAAATCGGTATTATTATAGATAGATAATTTTGCTAAATTACTAAAATTACCTCGTCTAGTTAGAATGTTATGATGGTTGTGTGTGTTTACTTAGTCATTAGGTAGGTGATTGAGGCTTGATTGCTCCTATTGAATACCTAATCAAACATCATCAGTGCTACGTTATCGAGATCAAGTCTTGGTAATGTCTCAGTCGCAGTTTTTACCTTAAAGGGGCACAATGTCGTGGAAAAATAACGTTTTAATTAGTTATATTTATTCGTTAAAACATGCCTCATGAATTACACATGTAATTAACTGTAAACCCTGTGATTGTAGGCTACTTAAGCATTCGTGTAGTGATTTCCAATTAAAATAATAATTTATTAATGTGGTTTCTTTGTATAAACAGTAAATAATTAATACACCAGGCGCTATAATGATGGAGGTCCAAGCCTCTTTCGGATTATTTTGATTTCCAGAACTGATATCAATTTGTCCAACCACACAATGGATAAAGTTACTTACTGAATCAACAGTCTGAAGACGGTTAAATAAATATTTTATTATAAATCAGTTATACGAATCGTGTGGGACTTTCTTTTTGCAACAGTTTATCAGTAAACGGCTTGCACAACTTATTCGAAGAAGCATTCCATTGTGAATAATGTCCACGTAGAACTCAACGAATTCAATCAAATGCTTAGTACGGGCTTCCAGGATTGCTCGCGCTTGCCCACTCGGCAGCTCTTCGGGGAACCTGTTGCCTCCCAGCATTTCAGTCAGTTGCCTTCACATGTCTTGTGCGATTGGTCGACCGTCACTGTGAGGATCTCCAACTCAAATCTACGTGCCATGTCTACAGATTTGAAAGTTAGTACCTCTATCATAACATATAATATCAATATACTTGTGCCCAGTACACGTTTTCTTCACAATTCCCAAGACCACTCAGGAGGCCTGAACAATTTATCGCATGTACCATCTATGATTAATGTAAGTTAAATTGTAAGCAGTCATTAAATAACAAAGAATACGATAGCATTATGTGCGTAGTATGCTAATAATGTGTTTGTTATTCTTATATCAACTTAAACTTTTTATCGCTTCTATTGTCCGATCGGTATTTTCTCGATTAACAACGGGATGATTGACATGTTGGACAAAAAATAAAACAATACTAGTAGCGCATGCGGTCGCTACTGGCTTTTATCTGACATTCTCAAAAACTTCGAGCTCTTCATTGATGTTTTGTTCACTGATCTCCTCGGCTCTTCTCGGAAATTACTGATTAATATTATCACTGCTTATTCTAGTTTCTAAGAAAACTGACTTCACTTGAGTTTCAATTGTATAAAATGCTTTTGCAGCTATAAGTTTTTCTTCGATGCAAGTTTTTCTGCCGTCTGCGCCGGATGTAGCGCTATGACGGGTAATGAAACTTTTATAATTAGCTGAAGTATAAAATATCAAGCTCCTATAATTATAATTTAAATCAAATGAATTCCAACGGTGCGTTTTCTTTATCATTTTAACAAGGATTCGTTAACTCATTCCGTGTTAATCAAGCGAAGTAAGTATGTTTTATTTACATTCTACAAAAAGTGTACTGTGCTAAGCGATTCAATTACGTTTTTATGAGTTTTTTTTATAAAGCGTGCCTAAAACGCATTACTGAGGAGGATCTGAAACCGGAACTAGTGTAATTGACAATATATTTGAGAGATGAGGTTCTGAGTGCGACCGGGTCGGGCCGAAGACGGTGACCACTCCATCTCCGTGTAAACGCACTTAATATGAACCACTTTTTGCTTCACTCTGTTATTATTAATGAATAAATGCTATATGTCCGAGTACTCGAGGTCAACGTACGTGCGGAATGTTGTAAAAAAAAAACGTTAAGGACATCAGCCCGGCATTCTATCAAGTAGAACCGATGGTCCACTATGCGCGGGGTCATTAATTCTCTCATTAGCTTTGAATTATTAATTAGACCATAAATCGCGCGATATGCTTGTTATGATATAATTCTCTATAATTTAATATTGTTCGACGTAGTTTGCTGATGTGAACGGTTCTAGCTACCTACACGGTATTGAAAAGGTTCATCTTGAGAAGTAAGAAGGAAGACGGTATACAGGGTCGCAGGGACCTGTTACCATGGATTCAGTACATGATTCGGAAATAGTTATTTGTTATACAAGAGTGCAAAGTTGCTTTTTAACCGCGTGCTCAATTTTGATGACCGAGCAAGCGAAGGATTCTAAAATTGAATCACGAGCGCAGCGATTGATTCAAAATTAGAATCCTGAGCGTTAGCGAGGGAATCAAAAGAGCACGAGGTGAAAAATCTTTGCACTCGAGTGCAACACGTAACTTTTCATTCCACCTCAGCGAGGAAAGAGTATTTTTAATCTTCAATATCTGAGTGGAAAAGCCGTTTTTTTTAAATTGAAGTTAGAACATCGTGTGCACTATGTGACAGTGCACACGATGTTCTAAATTCAATTTTCTTTATCCTCTAGAGAATACAAACGGCTTTTCCACTCAGATATTGAAGATTAAAAATACTCTTTCCGAGATGGCGGGATGAAAAAAAATATTCAGTGCAGGGGGTGCTGAAAATTTTCGTGGGATGGAAATAAAAATGCTGGTCCATATATTTTGATCACGTATGAATAGTATGAAAAAGCATTTCTTTTGCTAATTGTCTACGCCAGGGGCTTAGGAATTAGGTATATGTGAACATTACAGTTTGCTCGTCTTTGTCCCTGCCACCCTGAAAAATGTTTTTTTCTTTTTTCATGTACATTATTTAAATTAAGTAACAAAATAAACGATAATGTTTTCGAATTACTTACTGCCGTAATAACTAACAGGAAATCCCTTAATATTTATTGGTCAATCTCAATAAAAGATAGACTAATAAATATTTAGGAATTTGGTGGAATACTTGTATGTTGATGTCGATAACATATGTTTATTAATTTAGTATAACATTAGCTTCAGGTGAGGCTATGTAAACACGTATCACGAACACAAACGATGTGTTGTGACGAATAAAAATAAATAAACATTCAATCAAAAATCTATACTTGTATACTAATATTATAAAGCTGTAGAGTTCGTTTGTTTGGTAGAACGCGCTGATTTCAGGAAGTGCTGATTCAAATTGAAAAATTCTTTTAGTGTTTGGTAGCCCATTTATCGAGAAAGACTATGAAATATATATAACATCACGCTGGGACCCTAGGAGCGGGGCAAAAACAAAAAGGTCACAAATGCGAAGACCTCGCACGGGCAGGCGATTCAACGCGACGGAGAAGGTCGAGTGAGCAAGTTTAACGCGGATGAAGTCACGGGCAGAAGTTAGTGTAAAATATAAGGAAAATTATGATTTCATTACTTCAACTATGTATCAGAATCTGACTCAAGTAATCGGGTGATTGACAGTAATGTATTAATAAAAGTTATTTACGTTTGGGAAAACCGTGTCGGTAAACTAAAGAATGAACTAAAAAAAAAATAACTTCATCGATTTCGTTTGTTGGTGAAATTATGGACTGTATTGGTTTATTTTTCAGATGATTTTTAAAAGGTGGTTGTATTGCAAGACAAAAATATTTGTACAATGGTTTTGATACAGAATCTGTGCTAAGTTATTTTACCTTTTGTGTGTTATCTTCTTATTAAAAAAAGTAAGGTTACAGGATGAGGATGCACCCAGGGAAATCAGGTTACAAAATGTATTTTACCAAACAGAGTAATCCATGGATTTATGAAGGAATCATTTTTGAAGAAAAGAAAAGGGACTACGCTACGCCTACGAGTGCTACGCCGGGCATTGTCGTAGCGGGACAGTTGCTTTTGACGTAACGCATTCTTTTTAACAGGGTTTTATTAGCTTCACCTGTATGTTTGTATGTTTGTAACCGACTCTTTTGGACTCGATTTTGACCCACTTCGAACGGTCAGATTTCATTTAAACTTGGTAGACTTATCGAGAAGCGATGACAATACCATAATTTCTTATATTTGTGCCATTATGTTTGCCAGGGTTACCAGGATAGCAAAAAAAACTGTCTTCGAAAACTACGCTGACATACGTAACAAAATTCAAAAACTACGCTGACATACGTCACAAAATTCGAAACACCTTAAAAAATGAAAATAAATAGCAGTTAAAAAAAAACACGCTTCTGTAGAAAACCAAACTAAAAAGTAGAAAATCAAATCAAAAAATCAAATCCTAAAACTTTATTACTCCTCGCAATGACAAACTTATTCTAGGTTTTACATATTATTTGTTTTTTTTAGCAATGGGAGGAGCTGGTGTCTGAGTTAGGCGTAAAATGCCTGTATCACCAGGTCCCCACCACGCGGAAAACAGAAAGTTTTAGTTAAAAAATATGATAATACAATCTTACGTTATAGGTAAGGAGATTTAAGGTTAAAAACTTAGTTTATTATAATTTTTGGGGTAGAAGTTAAAAATAAACTATAAATAAAACAAAAAGTTAATCAAAAATACTGGAAAAAAGCGTGGGGTGCTTGATATCTATAAAAAAATACCTCAATAAGCACCCCACACTTTTTTCCATGATTTTCTACTTTTATTAGAATTCTACGCTGCACTGAGGCATTCGAAAAGCTCTACTTCAGTCAATTTAAAGGTTATTTTCCTTTGCTTCAGGTGTTCCGCGTGTGTGGCGTGGCGCGCGAGTGTGATGCGCGGCGGGCGGAGCGCTGGTCGCCGGCGCCGCGAGTAGCCGCGACCATGCGGGGCCGAGCCGCACTCGCCGCCGCCCTGATCGTCTGCTCGCTACTTAGCACGACACACGCGTCCTCAGCTGTCATCAGTAAGTACTAAATCTTGAAGAAGGAGGCTTTTCTTGTTTTTGCTAGAATCGAGCGCGTAGCCACGACCATGCAAGGACAAGCCACACTGATAGCTGCAGCTTTAATAGTCTACCGAACATTAGGGTCAGATGACAAACTCTTTTTTATCTATGTCTTACTTTCCAAACTTTTTCTTAGGCTTTTCTCTCCTTGTGTGAAATTCAAGTTTATACACATGGCCCTTACAAATAAGTATTGATATAGATGGCTAAGTTAGAATAGAAAAACAATTATGCTATAGGTATAAACGAACTAAGCTAAACTTCTACAGAGCTGTATCTACTGCTTATTTGCAACACAATGTTTACCACCATCGAAGAAAGCGATGTTTGCAACAATATAGCTTAACAATAAGGTTCGACAGGTCGGTTGCACAAGGCACGACAATTGGTCCGTTGCGAAACCGCGTCCGGACCGTTCCCACATAGATCACACATTCGTTCGCCTCTCGATCATGACATGCATAGTGAGCGCAAGCGCACCTTGTTTATAGCTCTTAAATCTAGGATTGTTCGACAGCGAATAAAGTGTTATGTTTCAAACTGAACTGAAACACGAACACGATCTTGTGGGTGTTGAAATCATTCGTATAACTACAGCGGACCCCGGTAATCCGACCCCAGTCTAATCCGGCACCCCCTGTTATCCGACATATCTATTATTATTTAATATTTTTTGACAGTCTTCACTAATGTAGATAATGCATAACTGAACAGGAAATGCATCTGTAATTTGCTGGATTACAAGGTACACTTTGTAAAAAAATGCGGAGAATAGGGGGTCTTCTTAGGCAGTAATCCGACAAATTCGATAGTCCGACACTGCCCTGCAAAACGTTTGTCGGATTACTGGGGGTCCACTGTACCTACAAGTAGTAATTTTTGGGCAGGTACTTATTGTGGTAAGCGTTCCCCCCATGTTAAAATGTTTGTCATTTCCCTTCCTCTCCATCGCTTGTTGCTACCAAAACTTGCCTATACTTACTAAGATATTGCCTAACTAAAACTCCACGCCTTTTTAGCTACGCGAAATTAGTTTGAAATCTTAGTTATTTAAAAAAGGTAAAAAAAAAACATGGAAACAAGAGTATTTTAGATATCCGTATATGATAAATTGCAAAAGAATGATTAATAGACGAAAAAAAATAAATTGAGCCACGAAATGAAAGGAATCGTAGCGAAATAGAAAAATAATGATATAGAGACGTTAGAAGATTGCTGGTTATTTATCATGAATAGTTTATTATTTGCGTAATAGGCCTCCACAACTTCATTAGGTTGTATTCAGAAGCCATTTAGATCAAATTGATAATCATAGTCGGTTTCAGGGGCTTATATGAATAGGTGCTTAAGATAATATTATCCCTAGGCTTAGAATTACTGTCGTTAGTGCCTGCAGGAGCAACTTTCTAAAAATTATTCTCATCTACCCGCCATTAGGTATTGAAATGGCCATTAAGTGCATATCTTGTAATCGCTTCATGGGTATCTTGCCAATGCCTTACATACCTGAAAAGTTGCAATTAAATCGCGTGTAAATTGTTTAAAGCACCGTATATTTTCGATATTAGCATAATTTCTTGTCACTTAACCGGAATAATAATATCATTTAGCGGTAATGGAATATTACTTTAGTACTTTAAGCTCGTATAAAACATTAATTTCAAGAATTATGAGCGTAACCAAAATATATCAAGTTTGTAATGGTGCCATGGTGGGGAATAAATTAAAAAATAATATCACACTTAACCAATTTTATGGGCTCGATAATTTTATCGTATTTATAATATAAAATATATTATAGTTATTATCACGTTCTCAAAGTTAATGGTATATTTGTATTTGGTATTTCGGGATGTTTAGTAACTTCAAAGATCAGGTTTACACTTTACAAAGTATTGTCAGGCGAAGCCTTGAATTACTAGCAAGTGTTTTAATTAAATGAACACAGGCGAGAACGCGTGGAGTCAAACATAATGGTACTGCCCTTTAATAATTAAAAAAATGTTGAATTACAATAATACTCGTACTTACTTAAACAATAGAAAGTTTCGTAGACCCTCTACGAGGTTACGAAAAAGGTCTACGAAAGTACTACGCACCCAAAAATATTCGCAAACTCGATCCAAACCACTTGATATTTTATTACTTGAACCACAAATTTTATTTGTTAAAAGGATTTATCGTTTAACCTTGTATAAAATGGTGTATCGATTCTTAATTGGGCCGTCGCCGATCCGAGTACATATCACGTATCATCTCTATTAAGGCTCTCGATGATACGAATCAATCGAGTTATTATCCCGACAGAACAAGTTCATCCAACAGAGGACAAGTTCAGTGTCGAACTGTGATATTGTATAACGACATTGATTCACGATTAAGGCGCTTATCTAAACGTTGTTATCAGCACTCATCTAATACGAGCGCTAAGGGCAGTCGTGACGGGAATGTAGGTTAAACCGATTCAAGGGCTCATATTCGTATTATGATGCGTCACTAGCATTTCATACTTCTTTCACAACTTTTTATTTCCGTCGGCAATGTTTGTATATTTTATTTAGTTAGATAGGTCATGTTGAGAATCGGCATTAGTGACAGTTCCCTATTATTGATATCAGTCACGCGAACCTACTATTTTAACACGCGCTAAATTGTGAATATTTATTTTTATGAGAGTTGTAGTATAAATTATCAACAATATGAATTACCTATATAATTTGTTAATTTACAATTCAGCGAATTATTTATAAAACCGTTTACCTTGAAACCCGCTCGTTGCTATGAGATATTATGAAATGTAAATAAACTGCGTGCCCACAAAAATCTATAAGGCATAGTCGTCTGTCGTCTGTACAATTGAATTGAATGAGTGATTCATTGTTTCTAAATGAAGTTGGTATTTAATTGAAGCAACAATGCAGTAATGTGGTCGCGGATTAAAGGAATTTATTCTGTCTGTGAAAACAGCGTATTAAAATATTAGCCACGAGTAAACATTTGGAGAGGAATTCTCATTCGTAGACGAGCACATATTAATTACCTACAAAAATATTGACGCGGCCGCAGGACAGTCCGACCGGTGCCAGTGGCGCCCGATGGCTACGTAATAAGAATGCGGATCCGTGGATCTAAATCAAGGTAACGTGTGATCAGGCGGCCGCGACATCGACACTGAGGCGCAACGTCGATGTCATCTATACGAAACTTGACGCGCTGAACTTCCACCACGAGCTCATCAATAGGACTCATGAAAGGACTTTGTTCAGTTTAAAATACAATTTGTCAGAATCTAGGCTGTTAAACGACATGTTTTTACAGATAAATGTATTTGTGATAACCTCATTGGGACTATTTTTATGATATAACTTTGTTTCTATTTCATTTTGTTAAACTCGTTTATACCTATTATGTGATACAACGACTTGTTTAGGTTCTTTATATGTTATGTTGCTATGCGGGGACATTCGGTGCACTATAATATATGCAAGAATGATGGTTGTATCTTATATTTTTTATAGAACCGTTGTGTAGGTTCCGATTCCGTAGACAGTATTTTTAAACCGATGTTTCAATAATAGCTCTCCAATTACATTGGAATTTGGCATCTTGAAGGACGACAACATTTGATTAAGCTGCTCTATCAATATATCTCTCTTTTGCCATTAATATTATTTACAATTATAATAAATTTATTTGACGTAATCATAATGATAGTGAATCTAAATATCCTCACTTGCTTGATTACTTATCAACAGATAATATACTTTCCCTATTCTGATAAATATTCTGATTAATTAATGAATAAAGACTTATTAGTTTTCTTTACCTTCCTTGACAACTTCTGTTATCGGTTTGTGGAATTCTTAAAGCTCAAATAAAATGATTGACCGTGCTTAGTAAATAAATTCGCTTTTATACAGTTGTGCAGCGTTCGGTGCACTGCTATATAGGACAGTCGTTTCCCACGCATGTTGCTCAAACCGCAGCCTCCTCCGCAGTTCGTGGTCATTCGTACGACACTCGGCAGGTATCGTGCGAGCATCGGTATCGAACTTGTATAGCTTCCCAGACTTTCGTGCCTGTCAGCAACGCTACCAGGAGATACGTCAGGTTCTGCAGCTGTTTCATAACGTTAATCGCTGTCAAGATTTTCTGCTTCGTCTGATGTTGTTCCAAGTTGAAATCAAACATAAATGTTTATATATTTTTATGTATGTATACATTCTTTACCACATACACTTTTAAATTCTGTGGTTTAAACTCTGTTATCTGTTTAAAATTATCAATTTCACTGGCTTCGAAATAACATAGGCCCGGCATGTCGCAACTGAATTCAATATTATGCATTCTACACTAAATTACTTCACTTTAGGTCAGTAGTACAGCAACTGGATACTAACTCAGTTTCAATTACCGGTGCTAAATAAACAATTAACGCTGTGTTGTAATTGCAGAGGGGCAGCGTGCGCCGTGCTCCAACGAAGGCGAGCCTGTTAAGCTGCAAGACGCCAGACTGGAGCAGGACTGGAGTAGCTGCTTCCGTTGTATCTGTAAGGTAAGAATTTAAAACATCCATACTAATATTGTAAATCCGAAAGTAGCTGTTAACTGACTGGATTTGCATGAAATTTGGGACACGGATAGACGATGACCTAGGTTAGGTTATAGGATACTTTTTATCTCGGTATGATCTCCGGGGATAATTTTCGACCTCTATGTGGCCGGAGCCTTGTACCATCTCGGTTACTTAGCATTTGATTTGTACTGGAAGTGAAAATTTAAAGTTAAATACGCAAAGCAAATCAATAATATAATGAATAACCATTAAGGTATTTATCTTAAGTTACTTCCCATGTAGTCTACTTGGAAAATATAACCTCAAGGAGTTAATAGCGCACCTTTGGACCTACAAAGATCGTAATAGGTTAGCAACCTTTCTAAACAACATTTATATGAGAGTCAGCTAGCTGTAGAGTACGTGTCGACACGTGGTCGACGTCGCGGTCCATCATGATTGCTTCTTCAACCATGTGGGATAAAAATGTACAGTCAGCCTCGACAACTTATATACACATCGACAAGAATCTGTTTTGTTGTGTTGTGTTAGGTATATACATTTATAATCAACTAGCTTTTGCCAGCGGCTTCGCCCGCGTGGAGGTCGGAAAATATCCTGCAGGAACATACTACCGGGATAAAAAGTAGCCTATGTAAGGACATAGCCTGAGAAAGGTCTCAGGCTCTAAACTATCGGTGTACCAAATTTCATTTAAATCGGTTCAGTAGTTTTAGCAGGAAATCGAGACAGACAGACAGACAGAGTTACTTTTGCATTTATAATATTAGTGTGGATAATGTGGATAATTGTTACACCTTGATGAGTAGGTACATACCCACTTTTTTGTACATATTCTCATCACGTTATCAAAGGGTCCGAAAAACCAACGGCCATTAATCCGAAGGTTAACCTATTTGCAATTTGCCACCTAAGATTTATTTAAATTCCAACGTGATTGGAGCCGTGTTTAGCTTACAAATACTTTGATATTAATCGTTCTGCACACGTGCTAGAAAATCTAATTGAGCATCGGGAGGCGTAGTAACTGCTATATTTATTTTTAATATAGAATATGAAGTACCTTTACAACAAGATTAGCGCCATTATTGTAAAAGTTACTTGTCTCTGTTCTACTTCCAAGTAATCGAATATGGATTTGCTAAAAGTCTTGTTATTGTGTGCAAAATGTCCGATTTAAATACACAGATTATTATTAGCTTAAGTAAGTTAGCTTATGCATAAGCAATTAAGTTTGATATTATAAACAGATGGATTACTAAACAAATCTGTGCAGATTAATGCTTGATTAATAAGTAGGTATGTGCCATTTGCTATAACGAGTATGTACTGTCTTAAGTACAACTTACTCATTTCGTAGTACTATTTATAAGTTATGCTGCGGTTAAAGTGAACTTGGGTTCAAATAAGTTATTCTATGTTTAGAATAATTTACGTCAATCTAACATTCATATATTCCTATTTCAACAGACTAATCATCTTAGAGTTGGATGGTAATTGGAATCGGTATCATTTGACATTTAAAACGCTGAGAAAAAGACAGATGAAATCGATTACCATTGAATTTACATGATAAGGTGCGGGATTATTAGATAAAGTGGGACCTAAAAATGTCATCAAAATATGCTTATTTTTGTATAGCCATTTTTGGTTGTAAATTGGAGGATTTGTAACAACTTGTAAAATTAAAATGTAATTAAATTACGTGATAGATAAAATTAATGAAGATAATCAATTAACATTATCCACCTGTGACTTGATTTTAAAAACAAGGCTTAGAATATCATTAACGAAATTAAAATAATGTAGCCTTCATAAATATTGCGAAAGCCATGTCACAAATCACTTAAGAAATCATCGACAAACATCGAAGCGCTTGGTAACAGCACTATCATCTAACAAGTTACGCACTTATCGATAAATGTATAAATAAATGTGAGGTGTGAAATACAGCACACTAGTATCGTAATTGTCTCTCGGGGTTTACTTATTGAACGTTTGTATGCCTATACGGCGGCCACTGTCACCAAATCAATTTATCACGCACCAAGTACAGAATAATAATTCGCAGCCGCGCGTGCGACTAACTCACACCTAGACAATAACTAGTAATTTGATTAGAGTTTTTCTTGGAATTCCTGAATGTTTAGTGATGTGATGCGTTTTATATGTTAGGAAAGTTTCAAGGGAAACTATCTTTTGAGCTAGACAGTGACGAGAATTGGAGTGCTTTGAGATGGAAAGGGAGTGGTTAATATACCACAGTGAATAGATACATATATTGGATTTAAAAAGTTTTTTGGCAAATCCTTTTAATTAGTCTAAGGTGCCTCGACCACTGGGGTCCTAAGCCACGGACCCTGACTTTTGTGGTCCTTAAAGACCATAGATAATCAATATAGGATTTGATATTTCCATGTTAAAGATACTTCACATGTTTCGCTTATTTAGGAGACTGGGAGACTGCGGCGTCATGTTGTTTTCAATTCACAAACGTTTATTTGGGCATTCGACGTAGCCTAGACCAACTGACTACAATGTATTGATAATGACATCAACAAATAGAATATAATGTCAAATTAGGAGTTCGGTTCAATTATCTCTCACTTAGACAAGTTAGGCTACTGCTTAATATGAAATGTGTGGTATAGAGCTGGAATAAAGTAGTATGTGTATCTAGAGTAGTGCTAATTGTTACTGCAACTCTGTGACGTTTCACATGCCATCGAAGGACATGGGATATAACCTGTTATGTCAACTTCATGTCGCACTTATTTAGTTTGAGAACTTGTAAATGCCGCACATGTTCGGTACAATTTTGAACAGTTAAGGTTATGTTCATATCCACTTTGGTCGTTGAAATTCCCACGACGCAATTGGTAATAAATTTGAACTAGACGTGTAGGTTGTTGTTGATTTAAATTGATTTACATGAGGAGTTGTAATTTAGTGCTAATTGCGTGCAACGTGTGATGTGCTGGTGAGGCCGGGCGCGTGCGGCGCTGCTCCCGGCGCGCGCCGCCTGTCTGCGCGCTGCAAAAACTGACAATGCGGAACCTCTTGACAAGCACTGCGGGCGCAGGCATCCGACGCAACTGTTCCTAACATTCCATTATTATTTATCCTCGACCGCATTCCACAACTTCGATTTTTATTTCTAATAGGTAATTACCCACAGAATCCGCCTTCAGCTTAATAAAATGCCTTTCACAACAAAAGTTCAAAGTGTTTGGTATTTCTTAAAAGAATAAAAAGACATAATAAATACGTGATCGCTGCACAGCTGTTAGCGTGGACACGATCACACGACATCAGTATGTATGTAGGAGCTCGGCAGCACGGCGTACGTAGATATATAATGGTATTTCCCAGCCGATCTCACCTCGTCGGATGACTTGCGCGGAATTCGAAAGCCCATCGCGAGATTTATCGCTTATTCTGAATTAAAATATACATTTGCTTACTTAATGGGCATTTTTTGTCACGTGCCACGTAGCGACTATGGGACAAAAATGTGCCGGATGGTATTTTTTATGATTTATCAATGTTTTGGACGTCTGATGGAATGTAGGCAGTGAAGGTTAATTGCTTTTTCTTGTATCGACATTAACAAAGTAAATGATATTCGGTAGAGTTGAGATTTAAGAGGGCACGAGTATAGCGGCGAGCGTCATGTTGACTCGAGGGTGCCATTAGTCTTGCTTTTTTATACAAACCAGTAGCCGGTTGATAGCATCGCGCAGCTCCCGCGCACCGCTTCATGCCATTTATCGACGCGCGGGTTATATGCGCGTGCGACGTACCAATGAACTTCACATCATTACGGTTTAGGACGCCTGGCCAACGGTCCACTTCTCTCACAACACTTACGTAACACAAAATGGGACCACCATAAAATGTGTGTAAACTTTATCTCTGCATCTACTACGATCGAAAAGTCAATAAATTAGCGACATACCAAACTTGTGATCCAGTTTTATTATTAGCATACGAGATTTAAGATAGGTAACTAAATAACTTGCAAATCATTGTTAAGTGAATAGTTTCAATGTTTTTCACTAACGTGAATATTAATTTGTTATTTTGAAATCAAGGTTTTTCAAAAAAGTTGCATGGCTATAATTGGTATTATGTACAATTTTAAAAGCTTTTAAGCTGCTACCTGGCAATAAAACATTAACTAGATACGAACTTGTTCAATTACTGAGTTTGTCGGTATTCGTAATAGGTTTACCAGGTTGTAGCTGTCAGCGGTCAGCATGTGTCTCATAAACTATTCAGCGCCCCAAATATCTCCAAGTTTATCAGCTCTTAAAAATAATCAGTATAGACTAACGAGTGGCCTAGCTGAGAGCAGTGTGGCCCAGTAGTAACGGCGCCGACTTACGGGGACAGGTGCGTTTTTTTGAGTAATTTATAAAATCACCATCCATCACGCTGTCAAAACGGTGAAGGAACACATCGTGAGGAAACCAGCATGCCCTAGAACCAAAACTTAGAAGACAAGTGACATCTACCAACCCGCAGTGGGTTCACGTGGTGGGTAACGGCCTATTGAAAAAGAAAGGAAGCCTGTTGTCCAGCTGTGGGAACGTTATATGTAAGTGGCCTAGCTCAAATATGAATTTAATTCGGTTTGTTCGCGACTCCTCCACTGCATAGCACGACTTCCTAACTGCACACAAACGCATTGCTTTAAGACCAGAACGGATCCTAAATAAACAGTTAAATACTACTGTACCGTAATAATAGCTCCCGAGTTCCTTCATGACAATATAATTGAATCATGCGCAGTAATTTCTAAGTCTCGCTGGGAACGTGTCCGTCGGACTGTTGCTTGGTAATTAAGTAATGTTACACGATAGGCTATTTTTGTCCTGGCCCTGCAATCTATTAATATCTCATAAATTTTGTTTTATAGTTACAAGTAAATTGCTAACTCAAGTACCTGTAATGATCGCACGGCGTTCGGCTCGGGCCGGCAGCGGCGGCTCCCGAGAATGTATTCAATAACGAGAGATATTTTAAGATTATTGCTCATAATTTCTAAACCCCTGTGTTATCTCGTATTTGATTCATAATTCATTTACTACAAAAATGATTGTTAGGAGTTATTTCATGAGTGGTAACAAAAAGAAACGATAGAATCGGATAACCTGGGTGTTGCTGAAGAGGGCAAATTAAGTTTGTAACCTGTGGTAGTTAGGTGCACGTTGTATTTAAATGTGAAAGTGGGTGTTGTTGGTGGCGGTGGCGGGCGCGGACGCTGAGGCGGGCGCGGGCGCAGCTGGCGCGAGGCCTTGCCGCGAGCGCGCGGTATGCGGTCGCACCGGTTCTTCTAGCAACGCGTATTTTTTACACGCCACACATCATCGACATTGTTGTTATGTTTTGCTATGATGCAAAAAAAATCAAGTTTAATTCAGTTGCAGGTATTTACACGGACTTTGAGCCGTTATACCAAGAACAGAGAAGAACTTTCGTTCCATATCCGCGTCTATTTTAATAATTAATATTTACAGTTAGTTGCTTAGTCGAAACTCCGTGATTAATATGAGCTAAGCTTTTAGTGCATAGCTGTTGCATGAGTCAGATTAGATCGTTTTTGAGAATTTCTTTTACTACGGCGAAATCACGAAGATAATTCACAAACATATTGAGTTCGAAGGAAAGGACCAGTTTTATGTCAATCACGAAGCCTATTTTATTGCTCGCATGTATCTTCAGAGCATTCAACAAATCATGTAACACTTTTGCCTACCTCCTAGTAGCGCAATGTTTATTCAGTTATCGTTGGAATAGATAACATTGTCCGCATCAAATGAGTATATCAAAGCGGAGACGAGGCGCGTGTCGCGCGCAAAAAATGGTTGTTGTGAAGGCGCCAGCGCGACAGCGGCGCGCACCCACACGCGGCCTTGTGTGCCGCCCCGCCGCCGCGCCGCCCCGGGATCATTTACCAGACTAGATACAATTACAGCTTATAAGTACCTGCCTTTAAATGTATATAATTAGCACTCCATTCTAAACTCGATAAATCTACATAAAAATAATTATATCAAGGATTTTGTTCAGATTACTTGTGTAAACGTAGCATTCATAGATATTACTTATGTACCTACGTCTTTTTAAGTTATAAATTCCAGTATCCTTTGCATTACACGTAAAACGGTATTATTTACTTACCATCAGCATGCTTTGTAAACCGAGTGGGCTGAAAACTGGATAAGTTTTGTTTTCCTGCTTTGTAACTTAGAAATACGCTTATCTATGTTACGTAAGTAACAGTGAAATATTTTACTTTATTTACGTCGACTATCTTGTGTTACCTTTATATTATTTATTTGAGCTCCTAAAAAATGGTTTCATAATCCATTTTTTACGAGCTCAGAAAAAAACCACATATTATTTCATCAAATCATGATGTTTGCTAATAACATCTTACTTAAAAACCACTTTGACTTTATTTATTTTCATAAATTTTTATAGTAGACTAGTTTCTGCCCGCGACTTCGTCCGCGTCAAATTTTTGCTCCCCTGACCCTTCCCGTCGCATCCAATTGCCTGCCAGTTTTCGTCCATTTTTCGTTGCTGCTCCGCTCCTATTGGTCGCAGCGTGATGTTATATAGCCTATAGCCTTACTCGATAAATGGGCTATCCAACATTTAACATAGTTCCTGAGATTTGTACGTTCAACCAAACAACCTCTTCAGCCATATAATATTAGTTTGTATAGTACAATATTTAGATTTGATTACAATTAAAAGAGTTATAGTGAATCAACCTTAAAAGATATACATATGCTCTCGCGGATTTTTTTAGAACTTTTTAAGAGGAACAATTCCGTGTCACATACTTGTTGCGTCACTTTAACCGTTTACGCAGCGCACGCAACGGAAACTCTCAAAAGGAATAAATTTTCTCCGTTTTTGCAACATTTTTCATTGATGCTCGGCTCCTTTTCATTGTAGCGTGATAGTATATAGCCTATAGCCTTTCTTGATAAATGGGCTAATCAACACAAAAATAATTTTTCAATTCGAATCAGTAGTTCCTGAGATTAGCGCGCTCAATCAAATAAACAAACAAACTCTTCAACTTTATAATATTAAGTACTAGCTTCTGCCCGCGACTTCGTCCGCGTTAAATTTCTTGTTTGCCTGACCCTTCCCGTCGCGTCGAATCACCTACCCGTGCGATTTTCCCCGTTTTTGCAACATTTTTCATTACTGCTCCGCTCCTCTTGGTTGTAGCGTGATGTTATATAGCCTTTCTCGATACCTATTTATTAATTAACTACCTAAATCGTTGTTATTATGTTTTATCGGCTAATTTGTGGAACCATGTCGATACATTTCGGTAGTACGTCACTTCCCGTGTTAGATAGTGGAAGCGTTGAATATCCTCACCGCTTCCTGGAAATTCGCGTAATTTTACAATTGACAACCTCAAATAATCATGAATTATATAATTCTGAGAATATATGGAAATATGAATAATAATTTATAAAGAACTGTTGAGTTTGTGGTACAGACGTAAGACGCACGTGTAAGAGGGACAGAACGTGACTGATTATCTCATTCACTGAACGTAGTTGTAGCTAAGAATTTAAGTGAAAATAAGTTTTGAAGTAAAAAAATTAAATATTATGAAATTTTGGCTAACAATAGACTAGCCTACGAGATTAGTCTTGTAGAAGATTTCATATGAGCTTTTATGAATCGCCATAGATTCATAACATAACACACTGCTCCTTTTGGTTGTTATCTTAAATATCAATTTAGTTTTCTGAAAAGCTCTAAACTGATTTTTGAGAAAATTTAATAACACGCAAGCGAAGCTTTTATCTATACTAATAATAAAGCTGAAGAATTTGTTTGCTTTTATGTTTCTTTTTTGACGTGCTGGTCTCTGGAACGATCAGTTGGATTTAAAAAATCGTTTTGTACTTGAAAGCTCAATTATTGAGAAGGGCTATATACGCTTCTTAAAAACGAAGTAATAGAGCAAATATATCGTAATGCGACTGGATGTGCTAAGGGTACCAAAAAGACGCGGACGATCGGTCGGACAGTCATAGGCATACGCTAGTGAATCTATTTAGGTTTATTAAATATTCAGTCCTAGTTTGAATCACCAAACACATTGTAGGACATTTTGTATGAAATGCGTGGTAAAGGCAGTCCGTCGCTATCATACTCGCGCGTCAATTAAAACCAAAAAAATAATCTGAATTTGTGTACTACATGCTTCTAATGAACCGACACGACCAGAGATAAGAGGAACTGTATTAGTTATTTAAGAAGCCTGTACGCCTAACTGCGAAAGCCATAAACAAAAAAATGTTATTTAATGATATACAGTTGCTAGCTTATTAAGGACATATTATCTTTATAACTTTACAATATATTGGCTATATCTTCAAGGTACTCCGATGGGCGATGGTTCACTCCACCTGCCACCGAGTGTGTACGTGATTAAACCAAAGCGTAATTTCATTGAAATGCTTGATAATTTCAATCAGCAGTTTCTTAGTAGTAATATTACAAGAAATACTGGCCGCGTTGTATAAAATGTGGACGTTAGCATTCATTTAAAATGTTTATCTCTTAATTTACATAATGGAGTCGCGATCTACACAGACTGCTCGGGGACGGTTCACACGATGATTCTCGTTTAAATTTATGTTAAGCACCTATTCGGTTGCTGTTTTGCGATATTCTGATAAGTACATAACACACATTATACGCTGATATACAATTTTTTGATTTCCTTATAGTTGAGACCTTTTGACACGAAATCCGTAGCACATATTTTGATTTACATAATAATTTCTCGTATAAGCCTTTAGGTATAATTTATAAATAAGTAACTCAATATAATATGGTATTCTGTATAAACGTCAGGCGATAGGAGTGGGAGCAAAGTAATTGCATAAATAGGAGAAAAAGCCAGGCTATTAAACAGGTACATTACGTTGCCTCTGTTGCATTAAACGTTCTACCAACGCATTCGAATTCTACCACGAAAGCACTGGCATTTGGAGAAATAGAATGTTTACATTTAGGCATAAATAGTTTACACAAAAGCTGGCAGTTTTCTTTAGTAAATTAAATTATGTAACGTCACGTGATTGTTCCGCTACAAGGATGCTACCTCGTAGACCCTCGTAGCACTCTCGTAGATCTTATCCTCGCTACCGAATCTGATTAAGTTTATGACACACAATTACGCACACCTGTTGTATATTATTAGTTCCTTTGTTATTGAGAGTAAATAATTAAAATGTCAAGTTTGATGCTTAATTTTTTATATTTTTTCCATTTCATAAATATGTATATCGATTTATTTAATATTAATTATAGATTATTTTTTTATCTATGCTAACGAAGTTCTAAAATAGCTGTGATGGTACTAAATGTCTTAAAATATGACACTTTTAGCTATCAGATCAATTTAATGATTTTATCTTACTACGTGCACAATCACTGGTATTCGTAGTATATACTTTTAGTGATATCACTTGCTACGTGTATCCCAGACGCCTTTGTTTTAAAGGCAATTTTCTATTAAAATTTTATGTTATACAGGATGGCATATCGCAAGCAAACTGTAACCATGAAATCAGCGTAAGATTTTGGATCCCTTAGCATAGACATATCGTCAGTTACCAAGAACAAAATTGCCGTTCCATAGAAAAGTGCAATACCTACGTGGTCAAATATATGGCACAGCAATGGCATTTTTTTATATTCTAGGTGCATCGTCTACACATATAGTTATATTAATATTGTATACTAATATTATAAAACATTTTTCATCCCACCATCTCGGAAAGAGTATTTTTAATCTTCAATATCTGAATGGAAAAGCCGTTTTTATTCTCTAGAGGATAAAGTAAATTGAATTTAGAACATCGTGTGCACTAAGTTTGTGAATTCAAAACATCATTAAACCTACTTACTTCTACCTCCATGGTGCCGAATTTATCATACAACCTTTTTGTAATTTGTTAAAAACTCAGACTCGGAACCTTATTGGTGTACTTTTTTTTAGGGTTCCGTTGCCAAATGGCAAAAAACGGAACCCTTATAGATTCGTCATGTCTGTCTGTCTGTCTGTCTGTCTGTCTGTCTGTCTGTCCGTCCGTCCGTATGTCACAGCCACTTTTTTCCGAAACTATAAGAGCTATGCTGTTGAAACTTGGTAAGTAGATGTATTCTGTAAACCGCATTCAGATTTTCACACTAAAATAGAAAAAAAAACAATAAATTTTGGGGTTCCCCATACATAGAACTGAAACTCAAAAATGGTTTTTCCCACCTTTATTTCAACCTGTATTATAACATAATTTATTTAAAAAAAAGTAATAACAACTGACTCAGAACAAGATTGCAGTATACCGTTTTAGTGCCGTAGCATCTTAGGTAATCTGTATCTACTACGACGTGTGAACCAACGTTGTTTTGGCTTGCACCAACAACCAAAAATAAACAAATTTTCAGTAAAATAGAAATAGTATTAGAATTTTTAGCTCTCCGGAATTTGAGGTAGTCGGCATGACGTAGAACTTAGTTAATTTTAAACGAATAACTTACTAAATGTGCGAATCATTGCTGGAACACGCCTACGATTACCTCACTAACCCATTTTTCAGTCCAATCTTTCAACAAGTCTAGTGCGGAAAGATAATCAGCTGTTACACTCAACATTAATTATTTCTTATTTCCAGATCGCAATAAAACAGAGCGTTTGGCTTGGAATAATATCGTATTATCGCTCTTGGTATTTAGGACTGACTTGACTGCGTAGGTCTAGTGGTTGCAAGCGTCACTGCTGAGCATGAGGTCCTTGGTTCGATTCCCAGGTCGAGCAAAGTGTAATTGGGTTATTCGAACAGGAATTTCTGAGTAGCAGCCCGGAGTCTGGATTTGTGCCCGGTTGTTGGCAGTAGTCTCGCCCCTTTATTTTCATGGGACTTAAACATAACCGGCGAAATCTGGGTATACTTACTATAGGTATACTTCTGCCCAATCCTTCTGGGAAGCAAGGCGTAATGTTCTGCTATGTATTTAGGACAACTTCATGCACTTTATATTTTGTGTAGTTAACATTTTAAATGCATTAATAATGCTTATCTTTTATCAAAACGTGTATATTTATCATCATGATCATAATATCACGACGTTAATTGTTAGTAGTATGTCAAGAGCGAAGGCTTATCATTAATAAAGTGGATATCCTTGGACGCTAATCTCTAATCATGATCGCAGTACAATACTGTCTTCCTGATATAGGTAGTTAATCTCCAGGTTTCCTCTTTCGAATTAAATGAATGAATTGAATACATTATGCATGCATCGAATACATTTGCAATTGAGACCACACGACAACTTGTTAATGTAGCGGCTAACCAGTAATGGCATAGCTTCTTAGCAACCTATTTGAAAGCACCTGTGCACTATTCAAATCACTAAATACCTTACATGAACAGATGTTTTGTACCATTTTTTCAACGAAATTAAAGCTACTTTTCCAATGAATCCGGGTACAATTTTCACTTTAGCTACGTACCCTGATTTGTCTATCGAAATCTGTGTTCATAATCTGTTATATTTTGTTCGGTGCCTACACATTATTTATAACAAGTAATGGCCAGTCGACAGACTTACAGTTATTATACAACGCGTAACGTAAATATTACGCTATTTGAGGGTGATTTCAAAGAGAGCCGCACGTGAAATTCAGCCGAAGTATTGAAAAGTAATAAACATAAGAGTTCCAGCGACCTCGGTTCTAGTTCGTTATAAATTGAACTAAAAAAATAATTGTAGGGCACCTCTTTTGTTCTCGTTGTTATTTTAGCCGGTTATGATATTAGATATATTGGTTGTGAAGGAGTATGTCTACCTAGGGAAAGTCATCCAGATTGGTAGACCCAACTTTGAGAAAGAAGCCGACAGAAGGATCCAGTGCCTGAACGGGGTCGCCACCGTCCGATGACGGACGCGGTGGGGCCGCAGCGGAGGAGGAGTTTTGGTATAGAGTTGGCCATTCTCCCTATCCCCTGCGGCCGAAAAGTGATAGGCGGCGGGGCCACTGTCCTGACTCGTCGCAGGGTGACTAAGGGTGCCATTCACGGGGTCGTCAGCCGCCCATGTGCTAATTGGTCCCCGGGGTGGTCACGGCGTGTTATGTGTTCATGCGCGCCGTGAATGGGGGTATCCCCCAGAGGTGGGTCCGGCGACGGATAGCCGCAACAGGTTCGCGGAAGAGTTCTTTCGTGTCCGTGTTCCCGCCATAAGCGGTGTAGGAGGACACCGTGGTGTTTTAGTGGGTTGGAGTCCCCCATAACTGCAATATTTCCCCGTGGTAGCGCAGCATGCATGAGCATTTCTCCACGAAAAAAAGGGTAGCGTTTGGAAAGTTGCGTCTTCACGTCACCAATACCGCACCGTTGAAGCCTTCAACCTCATAACATGTGGACACTGACAGTTGGGCCACAAATTTAAGGTCGCTCACCGCGCTATGGAGCGGGCTATGCTCGAAGTTTCTTTGAAGTATAAAATCAGAAACGAAGTTATCCGGAAAAGAACTGGAGTTACCGACATAGCTTGCAGAGTAAGCGGTTGTAGTGGCAGTGTGCTGGCCATGTTGTCGAAGGACTGATGGCCGATGGAGCAGAGGAGTCCTGGAATGGATACCGCGTATCGGCAAGCATAGTGTGGGACACCAACCATTTAGATGGGCCTACGGCCTCAAGCCTCGGCCTTAGTAGCCTGAAATAAAGGATTGTATTGTATTGTAAAAAAGTGGCTGGAATAGACTGGATGCGGAAGGCGGAGGACAGGGTGTTGTGGCGCAGCATGGGAGAGGCCTATGTCCAGCAGTGGACTGCGTTAGGCTCAGTTGATTGATTGATGATATTATATTACAAATATCTGTGAATCTGCAACATATTTGTATTACATTATATGTCCAGTGTTTGTCTACGTAGTTCGTGTTTTTTTTACGATAAAATATTTTTCTTGTTTAAAGAAAATGTCTCTATGGCATGTTTTAAATTAAACTGTACATTGCTATATCGCACGCTGAGTGTCAGACATTTATTGCCATTAACTTTCTGCTGAATAGAAAGAAGCGAGAGCCTCTTTTGTTTCTTCCAGTGTGTTCAGAGCTATTTAACACGTCCGATATAAACAATTTACGGAGGCTACTAACATTATAGTTCTGAACTATAACATATTTAATCAGTTGTATAACTAGGCAGAATAGCTCTAATAAATATCGTTCACTGTAGAACAACTTCTCGTATTATTTAAATGTATTCTAAGTAATGTTTGTATGTCACAGTAAGTAAGCTCCATTCATAAAACAAAACGTTAATTTACTTACTGAATGTGATGACAAAAAGTCTAATTGTATAATCTGTGGGACTTAGCCCGTCACAATAGTGCAAGGAGTTGGTAACACGGCATACAGTCACGAACAGAACCCTCTGAACCAAACGATGGATTACGAACATTAAAGCTTGTAAAATAAGGTCGTATTTTGGTTAATCACCCGAGGGCCACTCGTACATCTTCGTTGCTAATGCTAAGTTCTCAGCAATGGCGGAGCTGCGTTTCCTTCGCAACCACGGGCTATACAAATTAGGACGCCATAATGTTTGGTGTTAAAACGTTTGATAAGTTTACAGATTTGTGCAAATATTGGCCTCTAATATTGATCATGTCTGCGAGCTTACATGCTAATAAGTTGCTTGACTTCTTGGATGGATAAATATTTTTTATTAACAAACCGTTTCCTGAAATAACTTTGACGAGTCACAGATGAAGGATTTTTAAGCTGTTATTGTTGAGATCATGAGTTCTTTAAAATAATATTTACCACTTACCGAGCATCTCTACTGAGGCCTATGACTGTAATAACAAAAAAAATGCTTTTTTTAAAGACGAAAAAGAAAGAGCTTCATTAGCGCTCTCTGCTGCACCTAACCAGTTCGCAATAGTTCATACAGCACAGAACGTAACTGTTGAATCTGCTACTACATACATTGCTACAAGTCAAATTATTAGAGCTTTTTACCCAAAGGGTCTCAACGGGACCCTGTTACTATGCCTCCGCTGGTCGTATGACTGTCAGCAAACTGTATCTCAAGAACCGTAGAGGCAGATGGTAGAAATTTTCACATAGTGTGGATTTTTATTGCCGCTGTATGTACAAATCAAAATTAAATTAAGTTAAAAATTGAAGTGGTCTGCATACTAGAAATGTGTTTTTTTTTCGTCGGAGTATCTTGCCTTGTGATACAGAGCCCTTTGTGTGTTCGCACTTGGCCGGTTTCTTATTCTTTCAGATGAGGAAATCGTAAAATTAATATATTAATATGTAGAGGTAAAAATCCCAAATAAAGCTGCTTTATAGCAAAACTTGTTAAGATTTTGTTAAAGCTGCAAGTATTCCTAATGTACAATGTGTACATATGTACATGCACGGTGATACCTACATGCCGAGGAGTACCGAGAGGTTATTATGTAGAAAAGCAATTAACATTGACTGCGTCTGCGCCACGTGTCCATGCAAATGCGTTTCAGAACAAAGAGCCGTAAAATAAACGCATGCAATAATTACGACAATGCTTTTTGATCTTATTATGGATGTCCATACTTCATTCACAGTTAATGCTCAGTTATAATATTACAGTTATGTATTAGATAATTTTAATTGGTGTTTTGAAATATGCATTTGTTCATCAGTTCCGTTTTGTTTTACTAATCAGTCTTTATGTTCTCAGTTTTTATTGTCCGTGTAATGTTGGATGAATCATTGCATTCCTTTGCCTCGGTTAGACAATATGACCGCGAACGTGTCTGCATTTAGTAGCTTGCTTACAAAAATTGCATAAACGTATTGTCATGCTCTGTGAAAGTGAGTCTAAATATTGTGTTGTGTATGACTATATATTCAGCTTCATTCAAACACAAATATTTGTGTTTCAATGAAGTTATTATTTTACTTACTTTAATGAATTATTTTTATGATTCGATGCTGAAATGTACATAAATATTGTTTTTCGAAATAAATCACTCATTTGTTGTTCATTTCGTGTCATTTGACCAATCAAACTTTGCACTTCCAGATGTAGCTAGATCTCTCTTAACTATTACCTAAGAGCCAGCTGCAAATACAACTAAACATTGACATTAATAAAGGCAACAGTACGAGGGTCGTATTATTACAGTAGAGCGTCGTTCACGAACATTAAAAACACCATAAAGTAAAACCAATCTCTCAGATGGTCGGTGCGCGCCACTCGCCAGTACATACAATAGCTGACACACTTTAATGTATTTCTACATTTCCATATCAGCGTAGCAACCACAACCACATAAAAGATAATAACAAAAATAAATAAAACGAAGTGCCAATAAAATCCCAAATACATTCGCTGCATATTAAAACTGTAAAAAACTGACAAACAAGGAGTGAACAAGGAAACATTTCAAAGAAACCTCTTCCATATCAAAACACGTACACTATCAGCGTCGGCTTCAGTCGCTCCCATTTGTACTATATTTTGTGAGCAATAAAATACTTGGCTTTACTTGATACCACCATCCGCTCATTAACCAACCAATTTTAATTAAAGCTAGCGTGTAATTGGTAGAATAACGCGATAAAATTTATTTATCATTAGGTGGTATTTATGCCAGTTTGTTGTTTCCTTATAAAATATCGTACATGTGTAATGTAAGGACAATTTATTTGCTATTGTCAATGTGACTGGTGACAATCCTAAGACTTATGTAATTTATGTAGCAGCCCTCGGTAAATTGTTAAGGAATGCTTATACAATTGTACATCCGTGATGGATGCTGACACAAATGTGAATACTGAGACACAATTAGTTGCTAATTTATTATTACATTATTACAAGTTGTACGTAGCGAATACAACAGCATTTTAACGGTACTTATAAGGAGAATCTGGTACTACCTACTAATGGATTAGAATTGAATCAGACGTTTCAATATTGATTCCATAAATAAAGTAATCAACTACGGCGGAGGGCCCTTGAAATTAATGTCTAGGCCGGGCTACGTTAGATTTCTATTCCTTTTTTATGAAAATCTGTTTGTTCAGAATAAAAAAATTGGTGTGGTAAAAAGGATACAGCGAATTTCAATATTTCGGGGCTACTACTTACAGGAAACTGTACAATAAACCTTTTGCCTAGGTATCTCAAAAATGTCGTTGAACATCCTATATCTTTAAAGCTGTAAATAGAGAGTAGATTGGAAATCTGGCAATTTCCAGAGTGCATTATACGTTTATTATGATCTTCCTAAGTTCATTTTGGACACCTGTAATGAAGGACATGGTGAGCAAACCTGGACATATCTGTCTGATTCAGTGGCGTAGCGTGGGTGGGGCGGATGGGGCGGCCCGCCCCGGGCGGCTAAGGCCGGGGGCGGCAAAATGTCGCCGGTGAAGCGGGTAGAGTAGAGATCATATGTTTCTTGACAGAACGTTTGACAAGTCAAAAAACAACAATGAGTAAATTTGAAATTTGCCACCCTGCCTGTGATTCGCCGTTGACGCTCGGAAGTAAGGCCGTAAGGGTGCATTCCGTAATTGTCGTGCGACTCGCGAAACTAAAATGGAACGTTCCTAAACTCTCGCGAAACTGAAAAGGAACGCTCCCTTTCAGTTTCGCGACGCGACGGTACCCGAAAACTAACCAGAGAATGGTTTTACAAACCATCATCTAACGGTGAAAAGGTTCTCCGAACATGGATGGTGTACTCGCCTTTGAAGCAATCCTTGTATTGTTTCTGTTGCAAGCTGTTTGGCAATTCCGGCTCGAACTTCGTATCTGAAGAAGGATTCAACAAATGGTGGAAGCTAAATCCAAGAATCGGAGACCATGAGAACAGCCTGGACCATGAGCAGAGCTTCTTGAAATGGAAGGAGTTGGAAGTTCACCTGAACCGTAAAGCAAACATCGATCAGAAATAACAAGAAGTTTTCGAAAGTGAGGAGAAGAAGTGGAGGGATGTACTGTAACCGGTATTTTAATATTATCCAGTTCTTAGATAAACAGAATCTGGCCTTCAGAGGACATCGAGAAGACATTCGAGGATATCATAGTGGCAATCGTGGGAACTTTTTGCAGTTAGTGCACATCCTAGCTAAATATAACCCTCTTCTAATGGAACAACTGACAAAGATAAAGCTGGGAGCAAAAGTCCCAGTTTCGTATGTATCTCCAGAAACCCAGAATGAATTTATAAACTTACTGGGACAGCAAGTTCGATCCACCATCATGCTTCGCATTCAAGAAGCTAAATATTATTGCGTAATCTTCGACAGCGCACCAGACATCTCCCACAAAGACCAAATGAGCCAGGTTATACGATACGTACATATCGAAGGAGAAAAGGTCGACGTGGTTGAATCTTTCCTCGACTTCTTCGAACCAAAAGGAAAAAATGCAGAAGATCTCAGCAACGATATAATCGCGAAGATAACATCAGACGGAATAGACATACAGAATTTAGAGAACAGGCTTATGACAACGCTGCCACAATGTTAGGAAACCTCAATGGAGTTCAAGCCCGGATTAAAGCACTGAATCCGGACGGGGTCTGTATAGGAACGATGCCCGCCAGGGTCGCGAGATTGTTCGAAAGAGATACCGTGACTCTGGCACATGGGCAACTGAAGGAACACAGGTGGGTTTTAGTCAGTAAAAGGAGGGCGTGTTAGAACACGCCTTCCCGCCATACCCAGAGCGGGAGAAGTCATTTGATGATTACACATCCAAAAAAAAACTACATTCGTTGCATACTCAAACCACTTACTCATCTTGGCTGGGGTGTACCAGACGTGACAGCAGCAGCGTGTACGCTGCTTCTGAATCAGTGAATTCCGTGACGTGTTTTGGAACTCTGGAGAAGCTATTTGCCTTCTTTTCTGCATCAACTGCTCGGTGGAACGCTTTGGTTGCCGTCACAGGTCAAGCAGTGAAACGAGTCACTGAAACGCGCTGGAGCGCTAAACATGAAGCTGGCAAGACGCTAAAAAATAAGTTTGAGGAATTTCTTGAGGTACTGGCAGAATTGACGGATTCATCTCAAACTTCCGAAACAAGATCGAGAGCCAGTCTTCTTCTGACAGCCATGCAGTCATTCAACTTCCTCACTTTTCTTGGCTTTTGGGCTGCAGTGCTACCTGAAGTAGATGACGCACAGATTTACCTGTAGCAACGAGGACTGAGTGTGGATAAGTGTACTCAGAAACTCTGCGCTTTAAAAGCTCTCCTAGTGGAAAGCAGAGACCGTTTCGTCCAAGCCGCAATCGACTTTGCTAAGACTCTCTACGAAAAACTCGGAATCGAACTCAAAACGAGCAGAATTCGCAGGAAAAAATGCATGCATGGCGATAAATCCGCAAATGCAGCTTTGTCTCACGAGCAGGAACTCCGTCGAAAGGTGTCCGCATCATTTGACAAGATCATTCAAGAAATAACAACTCGATTACAGCAAGTTCAAGAAATAGCGGACAAGTTCAGATTTTTGACGCCAGCGAAACTTTTGGACAGCAAGTACGAGTGTGATCTTTCCCATGTATTAGAAGACATCGACAAAGACGAGTTTCAGATGGAGCGGAAGCGTTTGCGGCAGTTTGTCGCCAGTTCTGAATAGAGACAGATATAAGGGGCAAAGGACCACTGGAGCTCCTACAGTTCATTCAAAAACTGAAACTGGGAATTTCGGTTCCAAATATAGTCATCTTGATTCGTAAAAATATTTGACTTTGGCAATTAGTGTCGCTAGTTGTGAGAGAAGTTTTTCGAAGTTGAAGCTAATCAAAAATTATCTCAGATCCACTATGAGCTCCACTAGACTATCAAACTTGGCTACATTGTTGATTGAACAAGAATTGGTTGCAAATATTGATTTTGACAAAGTCATTTGTGATTTCGCTGCCCGTAGAATCCGTTTGTGAAACCGCTGATCTTAGTTTACCTTCAATAACAGATACCTCATTGCCTGTGAAATGATGTCTCGAAATTTAATTTTAATTAAGTTTCGTGGGGGGCGGCAAAATGGGTCTCCCGCCCCGGGCGCCGAGATGGCACGCTACGCCACTGGTCTGATTGCAACATGCAGTGAGCAAGCATAGTGTGCACTTCTAGTTTTTATCTCTATGTCCATGACTCCCTGTAATGGGACAAAGTTATAGGCCGCAGTTTAGTAATTAACAAGTCTAACAAACCCCTCCTATTTATTTTTAGAACGGCTTCGTGGAGTGTCGGAGTGGCGTGGAGGAGTGCGGGCAGATGGACGACTGTGCGGTCGTGATGCCTCGGGAGGGATGCTGCGCAAAGTGCAAGGGGTGCTGGTACAACGGCACGGAGCATGCCTCTCACACCGAGTGGAACGAAGACAACAGAGTGTTGCGGTGCGAGGCCGGAGTGGTCACCATCACCAAGCCGGAGTGCTACGTGCCCTGCGAGAGGCCCAAACATCAGCGGCATACGCATTATAACTGTCCTGTTTGTGATGGTAAGTTTCGGTTAACTCATTATTATTATATTTTGTTCTACTTAGAAGCTAAAGTGCAGTTACGACTCAAAGTACATTACAACTTTGAAAAGAACCGTAATTTTGTTTGGAAGTAAAGTAAATTTTCTGTAGGACCCAGTAAGATTAACAGAATTTGTAAAAGTCATGTAATAAACAATCTAAAAAAGACAAAAACACAACGAGTGAAACAATTTACTAGCCATTTCACGCCAACAGTTCCCACCACAATTGCCGAGTATCTGTACGTTATTCATCTCACATAATGTGAGAGCGGGGCGGGGACGCGGGCCTGCGCTGGCGCAGCCGTGTCTCGCGAGCGCTGCGCCTGCGCCCACCCAGACTCGCGCGCCGCAAAAACAACCACCATGATCCCACACAAAAACAAACACGCCGCCACGCGAACTTAATAAAACCATAACGGCACGCAATTTACCTGTGCTTCCAAACCTTAACAAGTTTATTAAATTCCATAACAAATAATAGTAATTTACAAGATGACGACTCGATATCGCTTTTGAATATCGCCGACACATTCCTAACTATCGTTTTATTGCCTGTGTTTATATTTTATTAATTACCCGCCGGTCGCTAAGCGGGGAGATCAAGGGATCATCGGACGTTGCACCACGCTTCGGAAATAGAGGAATTAATAAGGTGTTTAACGTTCCACCTGCGGCTGCCTAGTGATTTTTCATGTGTATTTGTTTGTACTTTGTAGCGACAATTCGCTCACACACGGCACGATGGTATCCGACGATGGAACGCATAACACGTGTAACGTGACATAGCAACGTGATAGACAATGGACCACTCTGCCATAATTCCAATCCCGTTTCTTGCTCCATACCGAGTCAGAGATGACTATTACAACAACAGAATAATTTAGTCATATACTGAATGTAATTTAATATAGGTATCACATATTGAAGGTTACATGATACAATACAAGAAAAAAAAACTTGTTATACAATTATTTGCTATTCAACAACCCGCCTATAAAAGGCTTGCGATGCGGTAAGTACATAGAGGTGGCGCCAAAGAGTAATTACTCCGTACGTGGATGCTGAATAAACAACAAAAGCATTTAAAAGTCTGCAATAAAATCCCAGATGAAGCGCGAAGTTGTATTACAAAGAATTGATTGTTGAAATTTTAGTGGTAATGAAAACAGAAACCAATTTTTAAAATGTACTTTTGTAATGAAGGGGTCTGGAATTATTTCGAAATTGTTTTCTGCGCGCGGACCACCCGAGACGCGCGTTTCGCGAAGCCGTTTCCTCTATCAGATGCCTACTCTATAACTAGAGACAAAGAAATTGACAACGAAATAAGGTCTTATTATAGTCGACGGGGGTTCGTTAAAATTATATTTGTGGTGGTCTGGGAGTCTCCCACGGCGTTGCGTCTCTATTATTGTCCATAAATCAAAAAGTTAACAACCTACTTAAAAGGTTGGGGCGGGTGGGTTTTTGTGCGGTGGTCAAAGCGGCCGACGAGGCTGTGCTGCGGGGACCTCGACGTGTGCCCTCTGTTTGTTTGTTTTACGATCCCAACACTGCATTAGATTTTTTCTTTACTTGTTAATTCTTCACGATTCTTTTCTTATCAACATGGGAAATGTTTTTATGGAGCTTTAACTGAAAAGTGACGCTTAGGTGGTGTGCAAGTTATTGAATCTTCAAAAGTCGACTAAAATGAATTTTGTTCGGCAAATTCGACTTTAATACTAATAAATTGAGCCAATATTTGCTGCAATTTCTACATTATTATTAGTATTTATTTAAATAAATAGTTTTAAAAAATCCCAAGAATGCAGACTCGCTGCTTAAAATACACTTGAGGAAGAAAAGTTTTTACACGAAAGAACTTAACTAATCTAAATTCAAGTGATGTTTCGTAAACCGCGTATTATTAGGTATGCCTGCGACAGAAACCTGAGAAATTGAAATAATTAGCTTGTGATGTACAATCGTGACGTGATGCGACTCTATAATACATAGTTTATGACCACATAATGTTTTAAGCCGAAATTCACAGAAATATATCTTCGCTAAGTGTTTGGGCGTGTCCGTTTAACATTCTTGCTTTAATTTGTAGCAGTCGTCTCCACAGTTTTTGAAAACACTTAGGTAGTAGGTACATGTATGTTGTTTTTTAGACCCTCGTACACTTGCATAGTTCATAATATGTTCAATATGTATGTATTGGGGACAACTAGGATGCAGATAATCACAGTGATGGCTGGTTTGTTTTCATTAAAGTTGTAGAATAAATCAGAATCTAATTGACTCTATTGTCAAGATATTAATCAGAAATACATTTATCATTTGTTTCGAAATCGACAAAGGCTATATAAATATTCATAGCGTATAATAAAAAGTAACGTATGCACAGAACCTTCATTACACAAGCAAAGTTATTATCGAATAGCGCATGTGTTGGGGGGCACATTGTATGACAAAGCACATCGCTCATATAAACGACGCGCACCAGCGATGAATACTTAATTGTATGCCTACAAAAGGACAGCCTACTTTGTGTAGTCGTCTCTAGTTTTACGACAGACACTTGACCGTTTTCATTGTCACAATTATATGCGGCGAGGCGGCGGTCCGGGCTCCGCGCCTTGAATCCAATGTCCGTGACTGTTGAATGAAACGCATTCTAACATGAGGACAAAATAAATGTAAATATTGTACGCTGAAGCTCTAAACGCTTTATCATTTTAAGTGACTCGCCGAGTACCACACAGAGATACTTGGTTCTATATGAACGGAATAAACTAAGTAACTTTATATCCGTTTTTCCCATTGGAACCTCAGTCCTAATGGTCTACATTCTGTCCGTATATTCCACCATTATAATTGTATTCTTATCAAAAATCATCATGCAAAAGGCATTATGTTTATGATATTAGACATCACAGCGAAATTAACATACAACACTCATAGGCGAATACTGTCGGATACAGTTCAAGTTAAGAATGTATTCGAACCGTTCCCGTCAGTGGTGTGATGTGCGCAAGTCCGGGCGTGGTGGCCGGTGCAAGGTGGTGTGCAGGTGGGCAGCGCAGGCGCAGCGGCGGGCGCGCCGTGTGCGGCCGTCCGCGCTACGTCATTCATTAGCCCCTGATTGATTCATCGTCTACCCGCACTAATTTATGGAGTTTGCGCTTTGTCGTAGTCATTGTGCCGCCAGAGGCCTCATTCCCATTTAGCGAACAATGGCTGGGATTTTTGTTTTAAGCTTTTACTGCTAATCTAAAGAGTTTGTTTCCCCTAAAAGGAATCTCTTTTGTATTCATTTATTTGCTGAGGGATCGAAAGGACGTTTGACTTTTAGCGCTGCTATAAATTGATGGTAATGAGTTCGTGTATAAATTTTTCAAAGAGTTTACGGTTGATTAATGGAGTTCCTTAGTCTTGAGAAGGTCTGTAATTTTTTACGATAATTTAATGTATGATTGTAATATTTCAGAATGCGTGATAAATGGGCAGCGTGTTTGGGAAGGCCGTGACGTGCGCATCCCGGAGGAGCCGTGCCTGTCGTGCCGCTGCGTGCGCGGCGCACTTTCCTGCGCCAAGCGCGCGTGCGCCGTGCTGCCGTGCACGCGTGCGCAGCAGTACACGCCACCCGGCGAGTGTTGTCCTAGGTGTACGCATCCTACCTCCGATAAAATACTTCCAAGTAAGTTTTAAAGTTTTTCCTTGACTGTTATCATGACACCCTGATTGTAAACTACTATGCCAGCAATAGGGAATATGCATGTATTTTTTATAAAACATAACATAACATCACGCCTTGTTTCCCCGAAGGGTTAGGCAGAGGTGTACCTATAGTACACCCACATTTCGCCTGTTATGTTTAAGTCCCATGGAATAGGGGGCGAGCCTATTGCCATCAACCGGGCACGAATCCAGACTCCGGGCTGCTACTGAGAAATTCCAGATGGAAAAACACAATAACACTGCCCGACCTGGGAATCGAACCCAGGACCTCATGCTCAGCAGTAGCGCTCGCTACCACTAGACCAACGAGGCAGACATGTATTTTTTATATATTTTTAATTCACTTTTTACATCGTTATAAAATAGTAAAATATATAAATACTGTTGGAAATGCTCAAATATTTTTTTTTAAATAATATTTAAAACATAGCTTAAATTTGATCTGCTTGAACACCGGCATTTTTCGCGGTCTGTGATTGACGTCACAAGCCACTACCAGTGTTTGTCGACTATAAGCTTGACAGATACTTTTGGTTCTTTTTATAGAAGTTTTCAGTTTCACGACATGGAAAAAGCTAAAAAATCATTTTATAGATATTGTCTTGTACCAATGTGCTAAAACACTATTATAAGTACACCTGATAAAGTATTTTTCCTGTTCCAAAAGATGCGAATACACGAAAACAATGGTGTATGGTTAGAGAAGATATAATGTATCTTCATTATTTACGAAAGATCAATTTGATGGAATTCAATAAACTTAAGCGAATGTTAATACATTACGTATAATCTATACTAATATTTTAAAGATGAAGAGTTTGTTTGATTGAACGCACAAAAAAAAAACCTTTTAATATAATTCTAATAGGCGATTCGACGCGACGGGAAAGGTCGGGGGAACAAGAAATTTAACGCGGACTTTCTGTAGTGTTTTTCATTAGCTAGTGCAATTTCTACTAGCATTAAATCATTAAGGACGATGACTGAAAGTGGCTTTGTCAAAGCACAATCGGATAATCTACCAAAAATAGATGCATTCATGATGACAGCATATTTTGCATCAAATCCAGATTTCACGTGCTCTGAGATCAAAGGATTGAAAGTTGCAAGATAATTATTATAATACATGATATATTATAATGTATTGCATAGGTTTTTATTCATAAATGCCAGGAATATTTACCTAAACATATATATATAAATAATCTTCGGACATTAAACCTACTGCGTCTGTTACAATAATTTATAAATAACTAGCTTCTGCTCGCGACTTCGTCCGCGTAAAATTTCTTGTTCTCCCGACCCTTCCCGTCGCGTCGAATCACCTACCCGTGCGATTTTCCCCGTTTTTGCAACATTTTTCATTACTGCTCCGCTCCTCTGAATTATAGCGTGATGTTATATAGCCTATAGCCATTCTCGATAAATAGGCTACCCAACACAAAAATATTTTTTCAATTCGGACCGTTCGCGCGTTCAATCAAACAAACAAACAAACTCTTCAGCTTTATATTATTATATAGTATATATAGTATAGATCAACTAATCATGTAGCTCAACTCAGAATTTAAGGAGCTCAATGATTTGACAAACAATACTAATGACAAGGACATTTATGTAGGGCGCATAAATTACTCAAACTTGCAGACCATGATAAAAATAAAATGAGAAGAAAAGAACCCAAAAAAAATACCCACTTAGTCTTCACATTTACAATAATTAAAACAATATAATACTTTAAACGTAAATATTCATGACATTGTATGAATCAAATTTGATTAATACATGTCATGAATATTTACTTTTAAAGTATTATCAATGTGTTTATGAAAATCAGGAAATAGTCATTTAAGTACCACATGGGTGTCTGAAATGGTCTTTTGAGGAAAGAACCACACAAGACCTCGAACAGTTAAAGCTTAAAGCAAGAAGTTTAAGTATTAACCATTTCTACAAATAATCTACGATTTAGTATATCAATAACTTCTATGAATTTCTGCATAGGCTTTGTCGTTTGCATAATTGTTGGAAATGACGACACAGCATCATTATGTTCGGCTGATGTTCTGCAGTCAATTCTAACGGAGTCGAAAGTTGTTAGCACGGAACTATCGATTTTACTCTATCTTTATGTAATGTTTTAAATACCTTCTAATATACTTCTCATTATCAGTTTCAGGCACCATGCTGTTGAAGCCTTGTATAATTGGGAAGGAGTATCACGCACATTTAAGTCCATTCCGGGTGGATCCGTGTACGGACTGCACGTGTCTAAACGGCACGGCGGTGTGCACGCGTCACACGTGCCCCGTGCTCACGTGCGGGGCACGTGCGCTGCCACCCCCACCCGGCAAGTGCTGCCCCGAGTGCCCCCAGGTCGAGGAGGCAAATGCCGCTTGTGTCATCGGCAGGAAGACTTACCAGGTTTGTTTTATTATACGATGCGCTGACTGTGTGGATTAAACTCTATTTTTAAAAAGCGATTGCCTATGATTCTCCTCCTCCAAATTGATCAGAAATTTGCGTTGCGAAAATTCGAAAACAGAATCAAAGTTGAATCTATCAAAGTGTACTTATTGCATTAATATCAAGTCTTCTACAGAAAGTGATTCACACATTGAAAAATACTCAATATACTCAAGTCCTTAGATCTTACAACTTATTGACGTTTTGTGATTACAGGACGGTGAAACATGGGAACTGGATGCCTGCAAGTCGTGTGAATGTCATGGAGGTGAACCAAGATGTGCCATGGAACGATGTCCAGTGCTGACCTGCCCTCCCGACCAGACGCTCCGCCAACTACCCGGACAGTGCTGCCAAAAATGCGTTGACATCGACGGCATCTGTACGGTGTTCGGAGACCCTCACTATAAGACTTTCGATGGAAAGTTTTACAGTTTCCAAGGATCTTGCAAGTATCAGTTGGCTTCAGATTGTGCCAATGGCACGTTCTCAATCAGAATATCAAACGATGCTAGGAACACATCTCACTCGTCGTGGACTCGAACGGCAACACTTCGGATAGGCCTCACTAAGATTAACATGGGAAAGAAGATGCGAATTAAAGTTAACGGACATAGAGTGCCTCTCCCACATAAAGTAAATGGAATTGCAGACATAACCCGCAGTAATGGATCTGTTCTACTAAAGGCTGATATCGGTATACAGATGCTATGGGACGGTGATGGATTTCTCGAAGTGACAGTGTCTAGTGTGTATAAAGGAAAATTGTGCGGTCTCTGTGGCAATTTTAATTCGGTAGCTAGAGACGATATGAAGACTCGTGATGGTAGGCTACTCACTGATACTTGGAGGTTTGGATCTTCATGGCGAGTAGGAGGGACGCGGGCCTGCACAAGGCGTCAGAAACGTCCAGGGCCGAATATATATCGTCAATCAAAGGTGATGAAGGCTCGACGATTGTGTCGCGGATTCGTACGGTATGAGGCGTTCACAGATTGTACGACTAAGGTGAATCCCCACAACTACCAAGAAGCTTGCGAGGTGGACGCTCGCAGTTGTTCAGGCACGAAGTGCCACTGCGCGGCTTACCGCGCCTATGCGCGCGAGTGTTCGCGGGTGGGTGCGGAACCACGCGAGTGGGCGCGCACGGCGTGGTGTGAGGGCCCGGCGCCGCCGTGGCTGGGCCGGCGCCGCAAGGGGCTCGGGGGCCGCGCGCCTGCGCAGAAGGACTCGAGCCTGCTGGACCCCAGCGCGGTGCCCAAGCCCAACAACAGCCGCTCCCGGCCGCCGCCTCCTATACTGCACTAATGTATTTGTGGCGATGCTTCTACTAGTCAAAAGCCAATGTGGCGACGTGAGGTAAATATCTTAACTAAATCCTATGAGTTGATTTGTAACATTAAGATTAAAATAGCACCCACGTACAACACCCAATTAATATTTAGACTCAAGTTTAAATAACACTGAATTCCACTATTAATATGTAACATTTTGTCTGAATCCGTTTGTTTATTAAAATAGAGGATGACCTGCATTGTTGCAGCTGTTGCCAAGGTTTTATATAAATAATGTAATACATTATTCGAAGAAGTCCATTTGTAAGGATTTGCACTAAAATGTAGTTCACCTTGTTTCAGAGTATTATGAATATTTCGCAACTGGACTGTTCGTGGGTTGCGTCTGAAAGACACAGCCAGCTTTAAAAGGAATGAAGATCTATCTACTTAAACAGTATTCATAAAACTATTTCTAGTTAAGTAAACAAGAATATTATCACTAAGTCTGCGGGTACGAAACTTGCGACGGCCGGAGCGACGGCGGGGCGGGGCGGCGCGGCGCGGCGCGATGAGATAGCGGTGTCTTGCGTGTGTACGAAACAAACTTCCGCGCAGTCGCGCTCACGTAGTATTATTATAACTCTTTTGTTTTTATGGTGTACGTTTTACTGTCCCATATAGCCGGTTTTGATAAAATAAAAAATATTAACTCTTCATTGTCAATTTCCATATTATTACTGTGATAAAAATGCAACACTATGTACCCGCGCGAGCGGCGAAACCAAACTAGTTTGTTCTCGTCGCTCCGCGCCGCCACCGCTCTACCGCCGCTCGTGCATCGCTCGATCGCGCCGCTCCGCCGTCGCCCGTTTCGTACACAGCGCTTAATGTTTTTATGCATTTGATTACATCGCCGTCGCGCCGCCCCGCCGCCGCTCCGCCCGTCGCAAGTTTCGTACCCGCAGACTAAGACCACCTCTATAGCTCACTATTGCCTCGCCAGTTCCGACCAGCATGCTGTCGCTCATTCCTTACAAGTATATTAATCATTAGGATCGGGAAACAGTCTGCTAGCTGCTCTATATGAAACAATAGAACCGCAGGGAACGCTCGACATGTTTCTAATGTGGAGCTTCTGTTTGTTTGCTGGTTGTTATATGTGATAGGCAAGCACTAGGTTTTCATTTATGAAAATAAATTTAGTAATTTATTGCATTGTAATACTAAACGTTTCTGTAAAATGTGATAATTAGCTTTGAATATTCAGGCAAGAGTGGGACGTTTGGTAAAACATAGTTCAAATTGAGATCTCATCTGTAGGTAGTTCTTTACGAAATCTTAGATAAATCTAGCTATCCGAAGCCAAGATGCTAAAGAGATTGTGAGAGATATGTATAGATGTACATACATACACGGTATGCATTACACACTGTTACACTAAGGATGAATAGCTGTAATGTTTTAATCGAAGACTCTTTGTAAAGCTTAGTTGATAAATACGTTACCAATGAATTTTTATATTTGACTTTGATGTATGTAAAAATAATTATTTAGCTGAAGAAATGTTAACTGTGTGTTTATAAGGTATTTATCACAGTTCGCACGGGCGAATGTGCGACATCGAATTTTTATGTCTTTTGTGAATGTGCTAAGTGCCATCAGAAGGCGGCTAAAATCTACTAAATTGTGATAATGATATCTGTCAATGCCTCATTGTTCTACGATCATAGCTTACTTATACACTATTTACTTATATTATTGTATGTATGTGAATGTCCCTCAAATTATGCGCGTAAAGATTATAATATAGTGTTTAAATATATTCCAGTATATTATGTATATAGGGTGCTTTATTGTTCGTCTGCGGAACATAAACGTGTGTCTCGTTCCTCTCCAGATATTCGGAGTTGGTAATGAGCCAAAAAAGATACATTCTGCTATATATTACGTAATTTTATTTTATTTATTTAGTAGATATCAGCCGATTGTAAAAAGCCGCTAAACTCTCTTTTTTAAATCTGATTTTATTTCATCAAGACTCCTTTACAAAATAACTATTATGTACTACTTATTTCGTATTATTAAGCAGGGTCTACGTTTTATGTAGGCTTTTAAGTTATTTAAGAGATTTATTTTATATAATTAATTTGGTAAGTAAAATTATGTTCAGCAAATGTGTCCAATATTATTTAACATACCTACCATGTGAATAATATGAGTGAATCTTATTGATTTATTTTAATTGAATATTATAAAAGAGATGCATTTAATTAAAATATGAATGTTAATTTCTATTTACTAAATGGTAGGTATAAAAATGCCATACGAAATTAAATTTAATGTCTATGTCAAAGAATGTAAGAATGTGGTATTTATAAATGTGTCATAAATCGTGAATAATCCTCGTTATATGCGCAGGTATATTTTATGCATACTGACCCAAGGTACAATAATATTTTGAATGTTATTTACTTATTTGGCGATCCTGATTATAATGAAAACGATGAACAAAGAATTACGTAATAAATAATAATAATTATTGAAATGTGTTTTTATTTATTCATCCTGCAATGTTTAGTTTCACAATATTTATAACTCTTTAAAGCGGAATGTTATATCCAATGGTCCCATTACTTGTGTCTGGCTGACCGCCAAATATCTTAAAGTTTTATGTCATCAAAATTATCTAGGACAATTTGGCGTCCGCTTTAAAAACAGAGGAGTCATTATATTTATCTTGAATAGAAATCTTAAGAAATGAAATGATATCTCAACATTCTCGACACGAATATTATTTTAAGAATTAGTCGTTCTTACACGCGTTGCGTTCTATATCCGTCGGCTGTGGTAATGTCGTAGATCTCATTCAAAATAGGTAATAGAATAAAAGATTTATTAATAAAGTAGATATAAACATTATACGCAATCACACACATCAATTAAACAAGAACAAAATATTATTTTGTACAATACATACATAATACTTTAATGATATTGACCAATGAAACAGATGTGATGTTTTCATTCCATCGCATGAAGTGATCTCGTCCAATGTTCCCAAGACTCGAAAGGTTGAAGTACCGAAATATAGTAGAGATTCCTTACATTAGATTATATATATATAAAAGTGTGTAGATATACAAGTTTATTCTCCTGTCATCATCTCCATGAACTCTGAAACAATATATTAATTTGCTACAGTAGTCTGCTAGGGTACAAATATATATTCTGTATTGGTATCGGGACTAATTAATATGCATTGCGTTCTAATATAAATAACGTTTCGATTTGGCTCATGTCCACTCTCTGCGGAGTCACATATAGATCTCTCTTGGGATTACCATTAGCATGGTCAGGTATTGGGGGATGAAGATGGACTCTCCGACCCAAATCAATAACATAAATTATACTTAATGATTCAAAATTTATCTCAGTCAGCTGGAAGCATTTGTCTGAACAAAATATAAGTTCCTAAAAAAACAGCATTTGCATATACGTGCTTCCAAATAACTCCTGTCTGCCTTGTTCTACTTCAGCCTGTCTTTAGTCCCGGCTCTTTCAAATGTAATTACTATAATATTAGTGGTAATGTCTCACCATCGAAGTCCACGGTGCCGCTGCCGTCGGTATCAATCTCCTGGATGATGCCGTCCAGTTCGACTTCTGTCAGCTGCTCGTCCAACTCACGAAGGATCTCGCGCAAGCTCGATGTGGGAATGTAACCGTTGCCTGTCAACAACCATTTCATTATACTTTCGTACATCTTTTATCTTAAGAAAAGTTATATTAATATGCCCCAAGTTCTACCCAAGTTCAAGAAGAAGTGAAAGAGAACCGCAGTTGCTAAAAATATTGTATGAGCGGCCCGAAAATAATTCATCAGCTTTAAATTGTACAGGTAGGTATCTGTTGTAGGAATAAATTCCAATATCAGACAAGATAGGTATCACTTGAGTATTGTATGAAGTAGGACAGAAATGCACTTCAGTTTGATGGATGAATACCAGCATACAGAAATTGTTTTGCAGATTGCACGGGAGTAAGTGATTCTCACCTTCCTTGTCGTATAATCTGAACGCTTCCCGGAGCTCCTTCTGCATGGCTTCCGCGTCCTCCTCAACGATGAACTTGGCTGCCAGCGTCACGAACTCTCCGAACTCAAGACGACCCGACTCTGGAATTCAAACAATTCATCTTATTTTTAGGTACTCTCTTGTAGGACATTGAACGCTAAAGAGCTACCCACTTGATAAATCGTGTTTGGTACTGAAATTAACAATGGTAAAAATATTACATTTTGTTCCCATGTAACGCATCCCTAATATGCAGGTATAGGTACGCCAAACCTAGGTGTTTCATGTCTTAATTCACACTTCATCTTTCCAAATTATCAGAGAACTTTAAATAAAATGTAATTCAAACTGCTGAGTAGCCGCTGTAACGTATATAGCAAAACTACGATATATAAATATAGTTCGGATGACGCACCAATGGGTGAGTATGAGCAATAGTTTAAAAATAATCTGATAAGTTAAATTTATACAATAAGGTCCTTTAAGGCCTAAGAGATCACACCTACTAGGGGTGGACACATTTAAGATGATAAAAAGTCATCATCATCATCTTTGCGTTATCCCGGTTGCATCCTTTCGGAGCCTGGGGTCCGCTTTCCTACTCTTCACTCACTTCAGTCGGTCTTCTTCTAAGATGACAAAAAGTAGTAAAACAAATAAAAACTCACTGTCAGCATCGACTTCCTCGATGAGCTCTTCCAGGATCTTCTTATTGAATGGCTGCCCCATCATCCTGAGGATGTCTGCGACAAAATCGCAAGGGATGCTGCCCGAGCGGTTGTGGTCGAAGCCATCGAACGCCTTGCGGAGGACTGCAACAAACATCTTGCGTTAACTCATCCACCAGAACATTACGTAACTCAACTGCAAATCAAACGCTCGCCTTCTCCTACCGTCAATATTTAGCGTATGTGACATGATGTCAATTGCACGTTAGGTTTGGACTAGGCTGGAATTGACTTTTTTTGTTCAATATTCGTTTTGAAGACCAGAGAAATGCTGTGTTGCACTGGCAATAAAACTAGTTAAACTGATCGTTCGACTGGGCGGTTAGCGGTGAGATTAGGACATCGGTTCAATGCACTGAGATGTGGTGCGAATAAGTTGTGCAATGCAGCTATTTCGGTGCATCAGCGTGGTGCAGCGGTGCGCTCCGGCGACGCGGCGCGCGTGGCGCATCGTGAGAATGTAGGGCGACAGTAAATAACAAAAACAACTCCAACATGCGTGTCTCTCATAGCCGCCCTAACAAACACTTCTTTGTCCTTTTTCACACCATTCTTAAACGTCAAATTCTTTAAAGTTCTGGGTTGGGCTCTCTACTAAATAGTCCAACCATTAAGATCTAATTCTGCTACGAAAGGTACGTATCTAACTAAAGCGTTTTATGTTCCAAATAGAAGACTTTGTGGAAAACTCTTTTATTTTAATATATAGTTGTCTAAGTTAGCAGTTCAGTATTGGTAAGTGGCATGGCTGGTCGTATCTTGACCAAGAAACGCAGGCGCTTCTAATTTGTTACGTTCGAAATAGTTTTGAATTCATAATATATTATCGGATTATTTAATGAACGTGCGTAAACGAAGAGCAGTCACTTCGTAATGAATATTTCACTCATTCATGTTTATTTACTTTAGCTGTCCAGTGGCAATAACCACTTATACCTCTTTACGCAGGCACGTATTGGCACAAGGTTTATGAGTATAACCCTAAACTATATTTAATTCAGACGTGGAATACTCTCGAAATTAATAATCTGTACTCGATGGGAATTGGAATAATAAGTTAATAATCATTTCCGATGACTAAACGACCGTAATAAATTTTCCATCATAACTTTCTTGACTTTTAGTTTGATAGCCGTTATAACGAACGTGCGTCATCGAATTTAATATAAATATATAAAATTCCTGTTTTGCTCACCGAAATAAACTCTTTCAGTGTTTTAATGACTTGCTTGAGTGATAAAGTATAGAGGAGACTTTTCATTCAGAGTTTATAAATTTTGATGTTAAAGGATATATCCGTCACTTCAAAGCAAACAAAGACGTTTCATTGTCTTATAAAACCCTTTTAATCCATGTTTACGACTGATACTGGATACCTACGTAAACTTTTGATCTCATACGTGGCGTGGAGCTACTAACACTATAAAACGCTGTGGCTCGACACAGGAACCGCACGTCTACTGCGTACAGTTGAATTTTATTTGCAACCGTTTTAGACATTACACAGTGAACACAGCGCAGCACAACATTGTTGCCATATAACTGCTTTTACGCGCTTCAGTAGGTTTTCTACATGTACTTCCTTAATTGTACTACTATTTCCAAGGGCCAGGGTAATCCACATTTTATTTTAAATGAAAATTTGAATTTCGCGGCTACTTTAGCCCACCATCTTTAAGCGTGGAATGTTTTCCGAAAGTCCTGGAGGAGGTTCGAGGATCCTGATGGTGTCGCAAGTAGCACTGGACCTTTACACGAAAATAACACGCTTGTTTCACTCCTCATTTTGGACGTGTCAAATGCAAGTTGGGTGCAAAGAGTATAATTATTCTTTTCAATGTTTTGTAAGACGTAATATCCGCTACAGCTAGCTAATAAATCTAAATCTGTGAACAGTGGCGCACTGGGTCTAGTTTCCTCAATTATTGAGGATGACGCTGGTCGTTTGTGACAGGCACAATTAGAATCAAGGATGAAGCCGACGACAAAACTTTTTATAATCTTCTAATTATCCATGCATCTTAAAAAACTAAATTTACAAGTTTTTTAATGTTATTATCAGCAGAGCGCGATAACGCAGCTATGTTCAACGTTGTGCAGCTGTTCCATGTTATTTTGGCAACAAAATAGTTTTAAAAACATGATTTTTATTTCTGCCAGAGGTTAATTTTAATCGTCAAGACGTCTTGGCAGTTGTCTCAAAGTCCCATGAGTTTTATTACGTTTTTTTCTAGATCTTAGCTGTTTATTAATTACACACAGGCGGTGAGATTCGCTTGCGAAAGCGCTACAAACTCAGCACAGCGCTGCTACTGCAATGTGCTGCAAGGGTAAGGCGAGCTTTATAGTTTCTTCAATAAAAGTAATTTGAAATACAGGATAAAATTTTAACCAGTACGCAAACTGTAACTATGAAATCAGCCTATGATTCTATTTTAGACATAGCCGTGGATTCAGGCGTAGACATTTTTCGTCGGTTATAGAAAAAATGGTTGTTCCGTACATTTTGAACGTATTGCAGTATTCCATGAAACAGCAGATTTTTATTTGATAATCAGCGAAGACTTTCTGTGCCCCTAATGTAGAGAGCGCTAATCTAGAATAATTATATGCTAAATGTATGGTTACAGTTTGCGCACTGGTTAATTTTTTTCCTGAGTAGCATATCAAGTTTCATATCACAATCTTTCAAAAGTACACATAGGTGATTTAAGACACAGTTAAACATGCTCTACGTCAATATTATAATGATGAACGGCGGCAGTTTGTACTGAAAGTGGTGTATGTCCACCTTCATGAATGAGTCTAAAGACAGCAATGAATCACTATAACAAATTGCATTAACAGTATTTCGCGCATTGGGCTTGCAATCTTAATGTCCAGCGCTGGACTCGCATGATTTAGGTTCGTTGGCAGATATCGTGGAACATAAACGATTTACGTGTAGTTTATTGTGGACATCCAAACTTTAAACAAACTCGAGTAGGTGTTGAATCTGACAACCAGAAAGTGTGCTCTAAAATAACTCAAAATATTAACGACATGTTATGAAAATTTAATTTCTTCTTTGAGAGGGTTATTTATAACCATGGCTATTGGTAAGGTGGACAAATATTTATATTACACAATTTTAATTCTGTTGTGAAAAATAAGATCATTTATATTATATTATTAGATAAATGCGTGCTAGGCTGTCAAAGTTTATTCTTTCAATAAAAAAGTCCCTTACGTTAATCCCGACTTCAAAGCTCATAATGATTTCAGAAATAGATAAACGTGAGAAGTTTAAATTTATTATGAAATGGGTGAGTTTCCACGAAAATTGTTTTACGCGTTTACTTCAAATAGGTAATGAAAACACGCTGTCCTCACCTCAATTCAAACATTTTGTACGTGAGTAAGTAAATTCGCGCCGCTGTCATGTCATTGTATGTAAACAATGTTATGTTGTAGGAATCGCAAACTATTGTAAACATTGGAAATAGCTGTAACCGTTTGAATACAGAAATAATTTTAGTAATAAACATTAAACCAGTGACACACATAGCGTAAGCTTTCAATTAGTCATCATTCGAATTTAGAATCGAAATATCGATAATAACGGTACACGGTTATTACGAAGTTCTGGGAAATTGGTTCCACGTTATTGGTTAAACAATGACGATGGCGCGTTCTATCTGATTTCCACGGTCCGTTGGCAGGCTTCCAGCCGTGTTGCCACGCCGGCCGCCGCGCCCGCTGCCGACCAAACACCCAAGCCGAATTTTTGATACGCCCATCAACACAAAAAAGTCTTGCACTCCGTTTACTGTGTAAATAATTGATGCAACTTTGTTCATTGCAGAAACCCGGGTCACCATTTTGGGATAAAATTAACCTATGGGCACTTAAGTAACATGATATCTTTCGGTTTTTATTGTTAAATTATTTAAGTATCAGTACATAATAAGCAGATTGGTTACTATAGAACCTCATAGTAAGCTAACATTGGTTACTAAGAAGAAACTTTTTTCGTACAAAAAGAAAATCTTTCTTCTTTAAATACTGTTGTTCTTTAGTTAATCTTTGGCTAAGAACAAGTCATAAATCCTATCCACTAAATAAAAACAAGAATCGAATTCTAGAGACAAACAAAACAATTAAGAAGTTTCAAGAATGATCGGAATAATATTTAGTTGGGGTTAATTCTTTATAATCTCTTAATTTGTTTTATAGGAACCTAACGAATATTCCTAACGTTTGAGAAACGGATTCCACAATACAACATCACTGTTTTACAAAAATAACAATTTTCTTTTAATAACATAAACAGAACATCCTCTTGTCTGTGTTTATATAAGAAAACGGTTTCATTTCTGTAGACAAGTTATTATCAATGTATCAGAATTTCAAACGTGTTGTTTATTTTTCTTGATTTTCTTAACGACACTTACTAATAGTTGGCACTGAAACATTGAATCAGCAGTTTGTGTACGTGTAACGGAACACGTCCACACTTGTACTGAAAACCTAATTAGACTAATTAATTGGAGCTATGTTTTATAAGAAGTCAGATTCACGTTGCAACTGGAAAGCGGTTCGTCATATTATAACGCCCATGTCAAAACCGAGAGTTAGGTTACCGTTCACCGCTTCTTGTTTGTGACAAACACACGAAAGATTTTATAAAGGTTCTGTTTTTAATTAGTACGTACGGAATCCTTTCCGTTTTTTCACTAGGACGTACGAAACACTAAAAAACCCGAATGTTTTCCTCATGCACACTTTTGCACACTTCTGAGTCAGAAGCGGTCAAAGGAGTGGCATATCTACATCAATATGAAATGAAACTAGATTCAAAGGTGCATTGCAAGAATATATATGTACATAGATACTATGATTGTAACGATTTCCTGTCGTTACAATCAAAGTGCAGATGCAGCTGAGTACCAGTATTTTACATAGAGCGGCTCTGACCGGATCTGAGCGGATCTGACCTCGCCAACCTAGGTACTTGGTAATACGATACCCCTCGGTAAGAAAGAACCAAGGGGTGTCGTATTACCTAGTACCGGGGTTGTGGAAGTCAGATAGGCAGTCGCTTTTTGTAAAATACTAGTATTCAGCTTTATCCGTATAGACTGGAACCAGTCTCCAACATAGTTGGGAAAAGGCGAGGCAGATGATCATCATCATCTCCTATGGAGCTAAGATTGTAAAGGTTTCTTTCTCGAATCATATTTTCATGCTTTACGGTCATTACTTTTTCGGGATGAAAGGAGGTGGCATGTTAGCAATATTTGCTAATTAATAAGCACCAAAAAATTATTCAAACTGACCTCTAAACAGCCACTGATGATGCCGTGGAAGTGGCGAAATTTTGGCCAAAAAAGACCTGAAATATAGTAATTGTACCAGCGCTACAGAGAAGAAAAATAAGCACCAAAATTGGTTGAGGTTTGTGTTTACTTATCTCTTTTGTGGAAAACAGTTCCGTACAAGATCTATATTAAGATATTACGATATCAGTTTTGAAAAGGAATAATGAGTGCAATAATATTTAATTAATTAGATACATTATTCATATCAACAATGTGAAACGGTGCAGTGTTAAATTAAAGGTAATGCACTGTTTCTAATGGCTGGCACACCCACAACGACACATGTTGGTTTATATCTTCATTAACTTTTGACAAATCGTAGGATGTATCATGGACTTAGTTGATTATAAAATAGGTACCTACATTTGTTTTTTAATGATGTTCGTTTTTGTACCTTTTTAACGATAAGAGTAGAACGTTTTTTGGTTGCAAGTTTCTGCTGTCTATCTGGCTCGTATGTCTGTCCTTTGCTGTGCTGCTGGGGAGTTTGTTGCGCCACTTCTTCCCAGCTAAGCACTAGGAAGTGGTGAAGGGCGGGCGTTTCGGGGGACTGTCTTATGTAACTTTGACGTTCAAAAAGTGCTGACTCTCAGCCTAGTTTGAATAAATGACTTGATTTTGATTCGTCTGTCCGTCCATCCATCTGGCTATATCTTATGGATCCTAATGGTAGGCAGTTAAAATATTCACAAAGTGTGTATTTCTATTGCCACTATATGACAACACATAATAAAAATAAAATAAAGTTAAGAAAGAAAGGGGGTCTACAAAAAATATGCTTTTTCGGCGTTTATTGCTTTGTGCTATGGAACCAATCGTGAGTCCGATTTGAACTTGGCCAGCTTTTATAGGACCACACAGCCGTTGTTCAATCAGACAATCTTCTTCTATTTTCGTCCCCATAATTAGGCCCACATGCAAAATTAAAATCATTAATTTCTTTCGCCTCGCACGATTCCCGTTTTATTAACTTCATCCTCCATTGTATAGTTGGCGTATCGCCAATATAAAGCTTGCGTTTTTCCATCATTTATGTAAACATTATAACATTAACATTTTCATGTTTTATTTTAAAACGTTATTTATTCGAGAGTTTGGATTAAAAATAAATGTTAGCTCTAGGTTTGTTAAGGGTCAGTGAACTTACCGGCAATCTGTTCTGGGGGGAGCTCATCGGCCTGAAAATTAAAAGGAAATATGATTTTATTATTAAAACAAAAATTTCAAACATAAGTGTGTAATTAATGTTTATTAACGAATAGCAATAAAATAAAGCCTGTCTTATTATTTATCAAAGTTATTGCAGAGTAACGGAATGTTTTCAAGAATGTTCCGTCGGCTTTATTTGTGTTGGCAGAGGTAAATAAAAATATTTTTGTGGAAACTAATGTGCACGAAAATATTCATTAAAATACATAAGTTTCTATGCAGATAAATAGGTGGTAGAAGTGACTTTTCCGTAGGATTGCGTTACCAAAGCATAATAAATTTATTTTATGTGCAATTGAAACTGAAATAGACCTGTTGGACTTACGTACACGCTACTAAATTTATTTCAAGCCGACTTTAAATACTTAAAACTTTATGATGCTTTACATTATTTTGAAGAGCATTACTGTATTTCATTTGAATCCAAGTTTCTTAACATTGCAACCATTCGTAAACGTTGACGTATGTTCATGTTTTTCATTCAAATTACCTAAGCATTTTTAAGTAGGTATTCTGAAAGTATTCTACAGTAATATGGTAGTAGGTATATAAGGAATTGCACAAAACAAATTGAACGGCTAAATTGAACAATGTAAAAAAAATGTTATCCTCTGTTTGTGAAGAAAAAATTAAGAATAAATATTTGAAAAAATTTGGACTCTTCTCTAACTAGAATTTTCAGTAAAACATATTGATATGTGTTGTTAAAGTATTTTAAAAATTACCGTGAAAAATAACTAAACACACTAGAACTACTCTCATCCTATTTAATTCAATTAAAACAATGTTGAAGTTTGAGAATTCGAAAATACCTACGAGTAGAACATAAGTATCAATTAAAAAAAAAAAACAAACAGAATTAAAATCTCGAGAAGCATGTGTATGTGTAATTAATTACAAACAGGCAACGACAGGAACTTGCAAACATGAAATTTCTCTCATTGTGTAAAAGCTTTCTTAAAATAAATTAACAGATAAATTGCTGAGTCTATCCATTAAAAACTTTGTTGCATTTCATTTTTTTTACCCAGATAGACCTCGCTAACTTATACTACAAGCGTTACCTATAACTGAAAACTCACTATGCCTTGACAGCATTATTTCATTCAAGCATAGTAATATTTTGTATTATTGTTAAGTTGAGTTGACAGCAGCACAATGTTTCGTGTCATGTTATTGTCACATTGTAGATTTAACTGTTAGAAATAACAAAATAAATGCTAAGTTAGTTGTCACTTCCGCGGCGGCTGTCACTCAACCACAAAATCGTTCTGCTGTAGACGAGCACAGTGACGGCAGCTGTTAGCGTCCACTCAACAGCTATCACCATTTGTTTTCTTCTCAAATATCCCCTCATATTTCATTTTGAATAAATAGTAACACGCCTGAGCTACATAATTTTTAATTTATTTTTTTAATAATGTTAAAGTAAATCGATTTATTCTCATATTCCGGACACCTACCCAGTCTGCTGTATCCAGAACCATGTTTGATGTCACTAGTTAACACTATGAGACGCACAACACGACTGCCCGCTAGTCTGATGTTTCCAGCGTTCAGGGTTATTTCTGCTGCCCCACGAGTAAGGCTGGCCTTTCTGATACTTTCATATAAACGCGCGATGTGTGCGGCGCCGGCGGGGGGCGGGGGCCGGGGGCCGAGGGGCTCCCGGCGGCCCCTTTGGCCCCGAGTCCTCCCCGGCTTCCTGCGCTTGCGCCGACCAATGGCGTGAGCCTCAAACGGCAGGATGCTAAAGTATTTTTAGTAGAAACGTGGTTATGAAAAACGTAAACAAGCGGTGCGTGCGATGCTGAAGCGTGTAATGTGCCGCCCGCCCCCCGTAACCTCGCCGCCCGCCCAAACGACCCCGCTACTGCCGTGTCATAAATGCGAATAATTAGGTATAATTTTAAAGTCGTTTGTCGTGTGTAGGCAGTTTATGATTATGGAGTTAGGAAATTGCAGTTTTTCTTTTATCGACGCGACGCAGTCGTTATTAATTATTATAGAAATAATTTTTATTGGTGCCTGCTTAATATCTGTCTACCGACGAGATTTTTAGAACTGAGGAAAATTTTGAGCTTCATTATTAATACATTTTACTGCTCGGTCTTTTCTACTGGAGATTACCTGTTGAGTCCATTCGAGGGTCGGATAGTCGTAGATAAGCTGTGAATGTGATTTATTCAACGAGTGCGAATAAGCCACGGTTGGATGAGCTGCTAATTGAGCAAGTGAGTAATTATGTGTATGATCCATTCGCCCACGCGCGTTAACTACGGCTTATTTTACTAGGTGGCGTCAATCATTAGGGCATCACACGCCATTAACTTTTGCTCCATTAAAACTTGAGACGCGAGGCTCAGAGAGAATAGACGTGACGTCCCTTCACGGTACCTCTTCCAGCACCCATATACCTGCTGTTGAATTAGCTGAGCTCTGTTTGATTTACGACAAATGTAAATACTCCTCTTCAATATCATAAACCGATATTTAATTTTATATGCGGGCTGAGTACTTTGGTAAGTAGTAAGGAAAGTTTACTCTGGTACAGTCACGAGCACGAATATGTATACACTTACCAACTTTTAAAAAGGATTTTCTCCTATTGTACTGATTGTAATTTTATTTTATTACGAACATAGTATTTTGGAACCCACACTATTACGAAATTAGCCTTATCTCAAAGATGCAATCGTTATGCGTCAAAGAGAAAATCGCTTTTGAATTTGGCTATGTGTTTACATATTATTACTCGTGACTGTACCGATGAGAGAAACATATTTGTAGGAGTCGGAACGAGCTAGATGTGCACAGCGGATGTGATGGTTTAGCAAACAGCAATACCAAACTGCGCAAGTGGAATATTAAACTTAGGATGATTATACTTAGTTACAGATGTTGAGTTCTGTTTGTTTGTTGCACATTTAGCTTGAACAGTGGTGGCCCAGTGTTAATGGCTACGAGTTCCAACTTGTAGGTCGTAGGTTCCAACCCAGTCAAGCGCTTTACTTTGTTTAAATTATTTCATTTGCACATGGTTCGTGAGGAAACCGGCATGTTCTAGAACCAAAAAATATCGAAGACATGAGTCAACCAGCACACCTCCAGCTCCTCTCACAGAAAGGTGGCCTATGTCCGAGCAGTGGGAATATTATAGGCTGAATTTGTGCTTTTAGCTTGACTTGTGAAACTGAAGAAGGTATGATGGACCCATCTACTGTAACATGAGAAAGCTTCTCTCGTAGTATGTGTTTTATGTACTTGTGGTGGTTAACACACTAGCGTCCCACCCGGTGATATTTCGTCTGCCTATGTACTCGTACAATAATAATGATGAGCTCCACGATGACTGATTCACGCAAGCCGTCTGTTGGGACAGAACAAAACTGCAAAAGTTCTTTCTTCAAAATGCCCTTGCAGAGGTATGCTAAGATAGCCTAACGATGCAGGGCCCTCCTTGCATTGTTAGACTCGCGAAAGTCCCAATAATATAATGTTTTGTCTTTAAAAATACTATGAACTTTGGATCAGCTAGCTAGGAAATGCCGGGCCATCTAGTTTTAAAATATTTATTAACAAAATATTGACGTGTAAAAGTGTTCTTAAAGGCCTTCTTATATTTCATTTCAAAGGACTCCTTCAGACCGAATTTTGGCCATAGTGGTCAACCACAGCGGAGGTTAGCTATAGAGGCGGGAAATAGTGCGAAAGAGTGTGCGTAGTCACAAGTGCATTCTCTCTCTATATGTGCAATACTAGAGGCATCGCACGGTGTTGATTAAAGAACTGAAAGTCTTATGTGTCTGTTGCTACACCGGCACCAAAACATACATAGTTACGCTGCTTGGTGGCAGAAATGGTGGCAGTAGTAAGTCCTATCCCTGAACAACCGCCATTTTAAAGAGCTCTACCAGAACTAAAACTGCCAGTCAGTTTATTTTAAAATCCATTAAGAGTCCAGTACGTCCAAAACGTAGAGTAATTAATGTGTATTGCGCATACGAACCACTACGATAAATATACTCTGAGATCAGACATTTTGTACAGTATTACAGTAATATAAACAAATATAAATCCTTACGTAAGTCATTCAATGAATAGCTGAAATTGTGCCCTGAATTACAGGCCCGTTGAAACGCTTTCCCAGAATACAATTAAGAGGAGACCTAAATTATGGAACATCATGTCTATAATCTCCAAAGGGATAGGAAAGGCGTAAAGTACACCCACATTTCGTCAGTTATGTTGAAATCCCATGTAACATAAGGCAGGTTATTGTCACTAACTGGGCAGAAATCCAGGAAAATACGTAACGGAAAAAACCCAATAAACACTTTCCCATACCCGTTTACGTACCTACTTTCGAAACAAATAAACGATTATCATTGACTAATTTCTGCCCGTGACTTCGTCCGCGTCAAATTGTTCCTCTGACTCTTCGCGTCGCATCGATTTGCCTGCTAGTTTTCGTAAATTTTTCTTTGCTGCTCCGCTCCTTTTGATCGTAGCGTGATAGAATATTGCCTTCCTCAATAAATAGGCTATCCAACACGAATAAAGATTTTTCAATTTGGACCAGTAGTTCCTGAGATTACCGCGTTCAACCAAACAAACAAACAAACTCTTCAGCTTTATAATATTAGTATAGATTATGACCTGCACACTAATTGCGTAACACTATCAATCATAAATTGATACATTTGGAAAGTTTTGCTAATCCATGGTAGGATCTATGCTTCGTATCTTCGAAAAGTTTGTCTGCTCAACACTTAAATAGTGCAATGAATGTTGTTGAACTGTTAGAAGGAAACCCAAACCTACTGCAGAATAACCCCGCTGGTGATCGAACATAGGACTACTGACCACTAGACCAACGATATAGTGAATTTATATTATGTTATCTTCAGGGAAATCCAATTTATTTGCTTCAGTTCTAATTAGAAAACTTCGCAATACATGTTGCCAACACATTACTTGTCAAAAATCACAGCAGTGATCATTCATCACGATAAGATGATTTACGCGTAGTTCCTCCGTTGCAAATGAGTTTCTGAAGTTTAGCAAAAGTGTCCATTAACAATAATTTTATGTTGCAGATATTTACTGCTCATAAACCGTTAAAATAATGAGAAAAATTCTTAAAGCAGCGTTACGTACTTCTTTGCAGTTTGCGAGACGTACCTTTCTATCTTTATGTAGCAGGTAGACATCTTAGCTTATACATACATAGCAAAGCATTTCATAATCAGCTAAAATATTCTTATTGCTGGGTTACAGATCTACTGGATGACCTGTTACAGACTATCCACCACGCGGGCCCAGTGCGGGTAGATGTCACAAGCCGAATTTAAAAAAAAAAATCGACTGGCTTCCTCTTTCCTTTACCGTTTTTGAAGCCAATGGCGACGAATTTATGTATTTGCACAAAGTATAGCGCTAAAGATAGGGCCATCATTGCATTATCGAAGCAAAAATGAATTCTGTGATTTCTGCTAAATCCCTTGAGAGTTTAGATTGCTTAAAAGATATTCAGGCAATAACTAGTTTTGAAGAACAGTGTAGAACTTAATATTTCGCATATTATGGGATGACTTCAATCACATTATGAACCCATAGGCCTACATTTCTATAATTCTGAACCTAAACATTTCTAAGGAGATGCCTGAATAAACTTCGAAGACTGAGTATTCATTCTTTAATGAAGATAAAAGCTGTAGGTATCACTGACTGTGAACGCACCTTTTCAAAACATTACAAGACGTTGATTGATTTCATAAAAATAGACACTGTTTTAAAAACATGTCCTTTTGTTATTGTCAGTGTGTTACTCTTTAAAAAATGATTAAACGGCAATGACAATCCATCATCACGGCAGATGATGCGCGTGAAGAATGAATGGAGATTTTGGCACAGATTGAGTTGTCAACAATAACGTCCTTTCGTCCCTGGTGCATTGCTCCCACTGGCTCCACTACTGACTGCCAGTTGACACCGTAGTATTTTGAAACATGACATGGTATTTTCATTCTATTTTGTAAATAAATCCTAGTCTCGCGTAATGCATAGTTATTTTTGTTTTCGTGCGGTTATTGCTTCATTTCGTGTTTATTTTGTTGCTCTATAAATTTGTCAAGCTTCGTGCTGATTGTGTGGCTCAGGAGAAAATGTTTTGGCATTCCTAATTATTTTTTATTCTCTTCTTTCTTTTTAAAGGGAGTTCTAATTTCGTTCGGTTTTCGTCATGGTATTTTATAAGAAATACTTATAGACTGAACCGTTGATTTGACCTGGATTTAAGTAGTAGATACCGCCAAAATACAAATGTTTAAATCAATTTGCCAAACCTCAAACGGGATAAAAGTATTTTGATGTACGGGTGAATGGCTAACCACTCTACATGTTCCACATCATTTAGAAAGTACAATATTTGTAGGTATGTTAATTACAATAAAATTAAAACATGCTGGGTTTCGAATTTTCCAGAATCCATTTTGCCAAACATTACTCTGCCAAGTGAACGTCGATCGATTGTTTTACTTAGCTAAGACGACGATTATATTTATTTTTCCATCAACTCAGATCGAAATAAACTATAAGTGCAGACCCAGCCATACTAACAGAAAACATTTTATGAGTGATCGATGTGAATATTTTCAGAAGACAAGCTCTTTAAATACCGTGCGCATATAATATTAATTCTACTTTACATTTTGTATATATAATTTTATGAAACACCAAATACAAATCCCGATTATGTTATAATTTATTCGTGATAGCGTAGAAATTAAATAATGTTATATGAATTTATTGTGTGCGTGTGCAGGAGTAGCGGTATTCAGTAGTGTAATGTAATGGGTGGGTGCCAATACAAATGTACTGACTATAAATCAATTGGATTTTTATGAGCGCTGGAAATCTCGAGACAGGTTATTTTGAGCATCAGTTATGGACTCGGCAGTTCGTAAAATAATTCGAATCCAGGACAACCGTACGTTACTCAGGCGCGGTCGCAGCCTATGATTTTGGGGTGGGGGTCGCCATGAGTACTGATGAATATTTTTAGGACGGTACATTACATCTCCTCGTTGGTCTAGTAGACGAAAGTGCTACTGATGAGCATGAGGTCCCGGGTTCGATTCTCAGGTCGGGAGTATTATTGGGGTTTTCAGGCAAATCTTTCAGGGTCTCAACAGCATGGCTGACTTTGGGGGGGTCATGACCCCTAGGACCCCCCTCTCGGACCGCGCCTGACGTTACTCCAGTTTAATGATAAAACGGCGAGTATCAGTCGAAATCGTAGTCTCCATTATAACCGAGAGGGACGTATTTTCGTTCGAGAAAACATGGAAAATCTAATAAATATGTAGATACTTACGACCTATCCGCACTGGACCCGCATGGTAAACTACGGCCCACTCCATCTCAGAGAGGAGAAGCTTGTGTCCCAGCAGTGGGATCAATAAAGGCTGATAATGCTAGGCAATCAACTAAACAAGCCAATGGAATAGATGATCTTTGAATAAGAGACTTTAATTTACATTTGAATCAAATGTAATCTATTGCGAATCGTTCTGTCACTAATTTAAACGGCTTCCAACATTTTTTCGTGACTTCTTTATTGTTCTGGCTCTGGTTTAGCAAACATTTAATTCAATGAGTTGGTACTACATACAACTTCAGTCGGTTGGATCGGTTGAAAGTGTACGAGTATGTATATCATGATTTCATGAAGCTCTATAACTTCACGTGTGTATATCACTAATAGGTACCTAGTAGTTACTGTGAGAGCCTGAAGTTCTCGTGTACCGGGATCAGCCAATAAAACACCTTTGTAATGTTTTGTGGATAATTATTTCTAGAATAGTTCTACGAATCTTATTTTTATCTTCTTCCTTCGGCTTGTCAACGCGATCTCTCGCCTACTGTTTTTTTCTGTTATCTTCTATATATTAATACGTGAAGCGAAAACTTTGGATCCACACACTACTATTCATTACCGTGTATTCAATACACACATGCATAGATATTCTTTTGTTTATGGTCAAAATCTGTGGTCCAATCGACAACATCTGTCTTTAATATTTTGTGTCTATAGTCTTACGGAATGTCAAGTTTAACCATAGGTAATAAATTAATTTTAGAGATATTTAACCTATTTCATTTTTTAAATCTATGATCATATCGAGAATATTTGTATTTAATATTATTTGTATTAGCGACGATAGGAATTTAATTTAGATTTATTATGAAATATTTTTTGTGGTTTTATGGGGAGTGTCAAGTATGGCATTAGTAAGTTTCCCATTCAAAACATAGTGTCGTGTGCAAACTGTAGAGGTTGCATGCCTCACGATTGTACAGGCTGGTCATAGATTGTACAGGCTGGTTATAATTATGACATTTTGAACGGTCATAATTAGTTAAAAATAATAAGGAAAATTCTACAAAAACAGAGCAAACTGTGATAATTGATTTCATATCCAGCAGTTAAGAAGTATTAAGAAAATAAAGAAGGGAGTCCGGAAGAAGTATTCCTTACTCATTTACACCTACGTCCTGGTCCTGGCCATCACCATCCCGCAAGCGAACCCTCTCCACAGTAGTACAGCGTCAACAATATGTCTGTAGTGTTACTGAATGTCAAATATAACCATATTATTTTTGTTTATATTTATTATTATATATATTTTTTTAAATTTAATAATGTATTTCTATTCAAATGAAGTACGGTCGAATTTCGACCAATGGGCGATCACTAGTCTATATATTAATACGTGAAGCGAAAACTTTGGATCCCTTTTTACGAAAATTGGGCGGATGGAGGAGTATGAAACGCACACTTATAGTTTATACAGAGAAGAAGTGACGAATGCTTATATTTTTTTTTAATTATGCGTAAAAATATATTATTTTCAATAAATAACACGTTACACACACTACTATTCATTACCGTCTATTTAATACAAACATGCATAGATATTCTTTTGTTTATGGTCCAATCGAGAATATCTGTCTTTATTTTGTGTCTATAGTCTTATAGTTTGGGAGCTGGCGAGCATTTCGGTATATGATTTGCACACGTTTCACGTCGAGGTGGATTGCAGTTTAAATCATTACGAATCGATTTGGTCCATCAATTAAGGTCCTATGTCGCTGCGTTTTCGCGTTACAGTGGATTGAAGTTGCTTAAAAAAATCGGGGTATTAAATCATTTGCACATGTATGACTCTAGAGTTCATGGCCACAATCATCTTGGGAACGAAGAAAATCGAAGAGGCAGACATTCAGGACTCTGCGTTATCATGGGACGGAGTTGTAAAAATGATAAAAAACAATGCTCTACTAAGTTATTTGCACGCGGTTCTCATTGCGCCCGTTCGATTCACTATGACCCTGTGGATTCGAAAAAACATGTGGCAGACTCCTTGCTCACTGATTGTCAGCTGTATAACTGTTTAAAATTCACGGAATGCGCTTGGAACTGTAATTAAAAAGTATTTTTTTTTAATTGCATGCTTGAATGTAATCTGAATAGGATTAGGATCTGGATAGGAACAGTCTTTAACTTTTTTAATCACGTTTTATTTGTGTAAAATACGTAGATTTTGAACCAAGACTGTTTATAGATATACGTAAATAGATATAGGCTGTATATAGATATACGCTCTAAACATTTGGTTTCACAATACGGAAAAGGTCGAAACTGAGTTATACCGTTCTCACTCATATTCCCAAATAAAAGAGAGACACCACGAAAGGAACTATGGGGATATTTTATACCTGCACGGTTTGGCGTGAGTGTCGGGTTGAAAAAAAAAATCAAATGGTCTGCCTTTGGAATATCAGAGGCCTGAACGTCTGCCTCATCGATTTTCTTGGTTTTCATTAGAAATTCAAACATCAGCCTAAGAGGTAGACGTGTGCGCATAATATAGCACACTTTTTTTTTACAATTTTGGAGCACTGTCAATAGACAACGCAGAGGCAACATGTTGGCAGACTATTTTCTGTGGTTCTTCTCATTGTTTTTAATCGAACAATTCAAATCTGCCAAGTGTGCACTTCATATAGAGTTTTTTTAATCATAAAAATAAATGTAAAAAATGAATACTACAAAAGTCAGAGCCCTAGATGTCTGCCTTTTCGATTCTTTGTGTTTCCAGGATGACTGTGATCATCAGCCCCAGAGGCAGACGTGTGCGTATAATATAGCACACCTTTTTTTTAAACATTGTTGAAACGCTGTAAATTTACAACGCAGCGCCACCATGGTGGCAGACGAGGTCCTTGATGTTTCTTAGGGTATAATTATCACTATTGATAACGTCTGCCTTGTGTGCTGATCATATCGAAATTTTGCTCGCCAGCTCCCTAACTATTACTGTATGTCAAGTATAACCATAGGTAATAAATTAATTTTATAGATAAACCTATTTCATTTTAAAAATCTATGATCATATCGAGAATATTTGTTTTTAATATTATTTGGTCTATAGTGTTACTGAATGTCAAATATAACCATATTTTTTTATATTTATTATTATAATTATATGTTTTTTTCATTTAATAATGTATATCTATTCAAATGCAGTACGGTCGAATTTCGACCAATGGGCGATCACTAGTCTATATTTTAATACGTGAAGCGAAAACTTTGGATCCCTTTTTACGGAAATTGGGCAGACGGAGGAGTATGAAATTTCGCACACTTATAGTTTATACAGAGAAGAAGTGACGAATACTATTTCTTTTTTAATTATGCGTTAAAATACATTATTTTCAATAAATAACACGTTACACACACTACTGTTCATTACCGTGTATCTAATACACACATGCATAAATATTCTTTTGTTTATGGTCCAAATCTGTCTTTATTATTTTGTGCAGTGTTACCAACACCCAGAAATATTTACCCCTAAAGCTTAAGTTAAAAACCCCTAAAATTGCCACAATTACTTAAAAAATCCGCTAACAAATTATAATGAAAATAACCAACGAATGTTCAGTAATCATAGACCGGCACACAGTAGTAATATTTGTCTATATTTATTACGCGACATTTGTTAATCATTCACTCTGCATTCTTAGTATCGAGGAACCGTACTAGAAGTCGCTAATACTTTTATTGTAATCAAAAACACAATGAGAAATGTAAGATGGCAAAAAATCCCTAAGAATACCCCTAAAAATGGAACGCCCCTAAAAAATCTCAATCCTCTTATTTACCCCCTAAATTTGGGAAAACCCCTAAGTTGGTAAGCCTGATTTTGTGTCTATAGCAAGGAACTTATACCCGACACGTGGAATGTGCATTGTCAATTTGACAATATTATAAAAATAAACCTTATGTATATGTTACTAAGTTCTATTACAGACAATCACTTGGTCAAAGAGAAGTTCGGTCCGAGAGAGAAAGCGTTGCGAGAGCCCTGTGTCCCTTTCTTGAAGTAGGGTGCCCATAATGAACGAAATTATAAGATTATTTACGGGTAAAGTCCATTGACGCATTTGCCCATTAAAAATGTCCCAACCATTTTTCTTAAAAACGACGTCTGTTAGATTTTTACGACAGTAATTAATACTAAACAAAATGGTTATTTGCCCAGCGCGCCAGATATTCCAGGTTATACAATAATACTCGATAGCGGAGTTTATGCGTTGCGTTGCGTTTATGTTTACTGCGTTTTACTTTAATCCATCTTTAAAGCGTAACTATTATTATTTTTTTAAATCAAATTATTGGTTAATATATTATATCCTGTTATATTAGTATCTACCTACATCATATTGCTTGGTCACACTAATGAAAGGGACAGAGGGCTCTCGCGAAGCTACCTCGCTCGGACCGCGTATTGGCAGCCTGTGCGCATTCCAGGTTGGGTTTAAGTTCCTTGGTCTATAGTCTTACTGAATGTCAAGTATAACCATAGGTAATAAATTAATTTTATAGATATATAACCTATTTCATTTTTAAAATCTATGATCATATCGAGAATATTTGTGTTTAATATTATTTGTATTAGCGACGATAGGAATTTAGTTTAGATATGAAATATTTTTTGTGGTTTTATGGGGATGTCAAGTATGGCATTAGTAAGTTTCCCATACAAAACTTAGTGTCGTCTGGAAACTGTAGAGGTTGTATGCCTCACGATTGTACAGGCTGATCATAGATTGTACAGGCTGGTTATAATTATGACATTTGGAACCGTCATAATTAATTAAAAATAATAGGGAAAATTCTATAAAAATAGAACAAATTTCTGTGATAATTCATTCCATATTGTTCCATATCCAGCAGTTAAGAACTATTAAGAAAATAAAAAAGAGAGTCCTGAAGAATTATTCTTTACTCATTACAGCTACGTCCTGGTCCTGGCCATCACCATCCCGCCAGCGAACCCTCTCCACAGTAGTACAGCGTCAACCAATGATATCATTGGCGTCAACAATTTGTCTATAGTGTTACTGAATGTCAAATATAACCATATATTTTTTCATTTAATAATGTATTTCTATTCAAATGAAGTACGGTCAAATTTCGACCAATGGGCGATCACTAGTTCTTTATTTAAATTTCCAGTACTTATTTCACATTGATTATTTCTTATTTTGTGTTGACTAAAATGTATACTTAAGATCTCTATTGTAATACTTATGATCACGAATTTAAATTGATTGATTGATTGATTTAAGGTCGTATTTTGCAGACAGCTTCAACATTAATTACTTCCCAAGTAGCACAAAAGTGCTGTATAACAGCATTTTAACAGTGCACAGTGAATGCATTAGTTGCTGAATAATAGCGTAGACAGCGCATCCTCAGAGGATATAACTCTAATTTGGGCACAAATTATTCAGCACATAGCTGTATAAGAAATCCAATTGACAAATAATTGCATTATAACAACATTATAGTAGCATTTATGTGTGTAACAGTCACCTAAAGAGCTGCAAATTGCCTGATTAATGAGGCACGTGTTACTTATTATACAGCAAGGAAGACGAATGTGTACATTGTGTGTACTTTTATACAGTTGAAATTACACACTGAGCAAAATTGTGGAATGCAATAACTTAAATTATTTATTTTTCTTTGATATGAACTGTCAAATTGTAAAACATGAAGTGTATCGTTGTGTGCAAGATCTCAGGTGCCATTTGTGAGAATATACATACATAAAATTGAAGGTAAGTAAAACATCGATTTCCTCCTATTATATTTGAAATTTTATTGGGAAGGTAACTTTACTGTCAAATACCATACATATTTAGTTCAAAATTTTCACGCGCCCTCGGAATACCACTAAATACTAAAAGAAAAGCAACAAAATTAGAATGAAAATAAAATTAATATGTTCGTTTTTCTACAAAGTAACCAAAACAAAAACTGTTTTCGTGTAATTATTTTTTAATCCATATTTACAATTGATATCCTCTAAAATAAACAAAAATTAAAAGATAAAATTTTATAATAATACAAAGTAACGCAGTGAATATGGCGGATGGCAAGTGAACAGTTTTAATCTCAATTTAATGCTAAGGTCTGTACGGGTGTTCACATGTGGCCTGTAATTCAGCCAAGAGTAAAATAGTTTAGCACTTGTGAAATACAAATCAGACATGGATCGATTAGGAGAGTAGTATTGGTTCACATTTGCGTCAGTTACCTAGATAAGTACCTTTATGGATCCAAGCTTTTAGGGTTCCGCCGTGGTTCTTTTAAAGCCATTTTGTTCCCTTTTTTAGTTGTTATTCGACGATAAGTACTTAATTAAAATTGTAAATTAAGTAGCTGAGATTATAATTTAATTATATGTATAATACATAAGTTATTGATTTATTCAATATGCGACAAAATACCTATAAATTAGTCGGGACCTATCTAAAGATAATGTATTTTTCTGGCCTAATAATTTAATTACTTCCACATGAAGTAGCATTATGTTACGTTAAGTTTAGGTATTTAATATGTTATTGTATCTTTTGTTTTTTTCCTCAAAAACTGTATAGATAATGTTGTCATTAAGAAACTGATACTTCTATTATAATAAGTATATTTTTCTTGTTTTTACAGAACGAGACTTTCAAAATAGTTCAGACTATAGAGAGAGGTGTTGTCGATCTAACATTCGTTCCTGCACAGTGGAAAACTAAGGAAATTCTATGGTGGCCACCGAGAAGTACTTTTGTACTCCTTGAAATTATAAAAAGATGAAAATTCAAGGCCTGGACCAGGGTGGTACACCCTAAATTGTACTTTAAGAAAATTACGTTGTTTTTTTTAGATGCTAGCTGTACCGGTATTTCCTAACTGACTACCTCTGAGAAAAATTGTCGAAATCTGGAATCTTAAAAAGTCTCGAAAGGTATTAATTTATTACTTTAAAAAAATCTTGGATTTCTCTTAATAAATTTTCTTCATTTTTAGGTAAGTACCAGAAACATATAAAACAACAATATTAATTTTGTCGCAACCATATTAGTCCCGAAAAAGGGTAGGTTATAAGAAGATTTTTGTAGCAGGGCAATTTTGTACCTACTCAGCCTAATGTCATCAAACACACTGACCTCTATTTATAAAGGCTTTTTTGTATTGTTTTGTTCATATGTGCTTTAATTTAAATCCGACGTTAATTTGAAATTTTAATTTATTTCAACTATGTGACGTTTATTTTTATTTTGTTGATGACATTTTATTCTTTTCTGCTGCAGCATTGTTACTTTTATCTTAATTTTTGTAATATGGGTTATGTGTGAAATAAATTGATTTCATTTTATTTATTTATTTATTAATAAATATAACATACGGAACCCGTCGCGTCCAATATTCCATTCGCGCATGCCGACACTTGGATACATGCTGTTATTCGAGTGTATGGTAAACACCTGACTAATAGGGGAAAAGTGAATCTGTATGCAGCATAAAGCATTAAATAACTTCACAAAGTAACTTATTATGTTATAGTGGGTGATATGTTCTCTCTTAAAATGCAACGGTTGTATAGTACACGTGTGGGCTATTATTCAGAAAACTTACAGCTAATAGGGTACTGCAGTACTAAGCGCTCAATAACAGTGACTTTGTGGCGTGTTTGTGGTGCTTAAGAGAATTACTGTACAGAAAAAAGCATTATAGTTGGCCACGTTTTTTTCGAAACAGCTGTTGCAGCACAGGTGAATACTAATAAGTCTTTATAAATGCTTAGATTACCGCTGTGGGCCTTAAGTGACCATTTATAATGCAGTTCTGTGCTACTTGGGTTGTAGTAATTAATGTTGAAGCTGTCTGCAAAAGTTTCAGTTTGGAAGCTGTGGACTTCGTAAGACGTGTTTCACATTTCTTTAATAATGTGATTTCATAATTATGCTTGTAGCCAATGTAGCTACTACAAAATTACGTTACGTTGTAATTTAAAAGCTCTAGCTACATTTATGACATATAGTGTATGGGTGGTATTTAAATACGAAATGTTTTTACACTCTTCTTTCTAGAACGAACCTAAACAACTTTGAAACTTAAAACACGATGCACCTAATGCAATGTTTAGTCATCCATCACAAGCCCGTTTATAATACTAGCTTTTGTCAGTGGCTTCGCCCGCGTGCAGGTCGGAAATTATCCCGCGGGAACATACTACCGGGATAAAAAGTAGCCTATGTCCTTTCTCAGGCTCTAAACTATCTGTGTACCAAATTTCATTTAAATCGGTTCAGTAGTTTTAGCAGGAAAGCGAGACAGACAGACAGACAGACCGACAGACAGAGTTACTTTTGCATTTATAATATTAATAATAAAAATTAATAATAAAATAATAATAATACAGGTGTAATAATAATAAACATGCAGGCTAGTTAGAAAATTTCTTCAGTCTGAACCGGACACCTTGCACCAATACGCCCATGCAAATTCGTCTACCATACAGTCCACTTATCATATAACTCCCCCCACACTTAACCCCAATGCTGGACACTTGGCTTAGGCCCGTGCCATCATTTCTATCCGGCTAGGCCGAGAAAAACAAATTCTAAATAAAAATAATAATAATAATAGTGTGGATATAATAGTGTGGATGTTTCTTGTTACATACGTAGATATTTTGTAACATTTATTGCTGCTATTTTTAACTAAAACCCTATCAGTCATCATTAGTCTTCAGAACCGGGTACTTAAATCAGAATCTGCAGGGTACTAACAAGTAATATCAACCAACAATTTTACCACTGTTGGGACACAAGCCTACTCTCTTCGAGAGGGATGGGCTTTAATGTAGTACCTCGCGGGCCTGCAGGTTGGTAGATGTCACATGTTTTTGAATTTGGTTCTAAGACATGCCCACCACTGCCAGGGTCGCGAGACTGCCTGGATCGCGAGATTTTTAAGAGATACCGTGGCCCTGGCACATGGGTAACTGAAGGGACACGGGTGCGTTTTAGTCAGTAAAAGTCTGACACGCTCCTTCCGCTCCGCCCAAGAGTGGGAGACGTCATTTGATGATATCCCACCCACAAAAAAAAGACATGCCCACTAGAAGGAAAACATCGTAAGGAAACCCTCACGATGTTTTCCTTCACCGTTTTGAAAGCAGTGGTGATGAAATTATTTACACAAAGTGAAGCCCCGCCCTAGATTTGAACCCACGACATGGAACTCGTCAGTCGGGGCCGATACCACTGGGCTAATACTGAAAGTTGGTCTTATTAATTAGCTTTTACGAAGCTCGTTGAGCGATAACAGTCAACGAGATTGCCAAATGCGTGCACAGAGGTATTCGTATCATAACATCATGACTTTATGCAAACCATCCCGATCCACTTTTATTATTAGCTTTTTGTTTCGTTTGCAGACGAGAAGGTACAAATTGAAATGACGTGAAAAGAAAATATGTGAAATTTTGCTCTAGTTAAATAAACACATGGAATGAACGTAACTACAATAATACGTGTGAAGGAAGACTTGCAGATGTTATTATTTTAAACTATTCCTCGGATTTTCTCACCAGCTAAGAACATTTCACAGTATCTAGTAGGTAGGTATATGTAACTATGAACTAGTTATTTAATGCGAATTAATGTTTACAATAAAGTACATATAGCACTAACGATCAAAAAAAATATTTACTTCACTGTTAAATTGTGTACAATGGAAAATTGGTAACACTCATTTGTACACATAAGTAGATGTGTTGCAAACAAGCATTGATCACCACCCTTGCTCAAGATAAATTGGCGATTCCTGACTCGTAATAATTGCTATAGCTGTTCCCCGAGGTACCACCCTCGATCCCGTAGGAATTTCGGGATAAAAAGTGTTAATTACTGCTCTATTCACAACGGCATGCCTACAAAGTGAAAATTAAGTAGAGGTGGAATATATCGGAAGACTGGAACTGTTTCTTGATTCCTGAACATCTCTTGTTAAATTGATTGACAGACAGACATACTAGAACATGTTTGCAAGCGCTGACTCATTAAACAGATTAGCGAAATTATTACCCACAGTACTTAGTAGTTCAAATCAAATTTATGTCTACCCACTTGCGATTTGTAATAACAGAAATGATTTATTGGCAACAGCAAACCCTTACATCAGTCTGTTACTCTGATATATTTGTGTTGTACACCTTTTATTTTAAAATTAACTTCGTTTCAAAATCATTTATATTAATATTTTGTTCACGCCTACGTACGTTTTTCCTTATTTTTATGGGTATTATGATTTATCAGTTACAAATGGGAAATTAAGGCACGTACGCAAATAGCAACTATGATAATAAAGACCGTGACACAAGTTGGACAATATCTGAAACTGAGAGTTTCAGAAACAGAGTTCTTCTTCTTCGTCGTATCGATATTACCGGAGGTTTTAAATAACCTTCGACCAGAATACAGTCACTTCGTCTGCGTTATCGTTGGCTTCGCAAAGGTCGTCCATAGTGCAGGTGTTAGTGACTCTACAGGCGCAGTCTCTGGGTACTACCACAGGCGCAGTCTTTGGAACCTATGACTCATCGGAGTAACCCCCTTCTAAACAAGATTCAGTTTAAGACGGATAGGTTCTCAACGTAATATGAGTGCTGAACGGCCATCTTAACGTTCACACTTATTGCCATTGAAAAAGCAATTGTATCTTATTCATCAAACTTCTGAAACCAATAAAAGCTTCTGGCGTAGGTAGGTATAGTAGATAAGCGTTTCATTCTGTTGTTGGAGCTATTTCTGTTATAAGTGACGAAATCGTTAATGGCCAATTATTCAGATTTCTCACAGACAGATTGTGTTTTAGTTCACAATCTTACGAAATGAATAATAAAGATTGATTAGACAAAAACTGTGAGTTACTAAAAATCCCTAATGTACACATCGGCCCACGCACAGTGTCTCATTTGTTTACAGAATTGTGCACGGCTGTGGATTGTGGAATGATATGTTTCAACGTGAAATAATGCTCCCGTCCGAACTTTAGCCCACTTGGTGTTTTATTGTGTGTACGCGATTCGGAGTTTTATCTCGTACAGCTGGTTGCCGGATAATCCGAATATAAATAGCCTATAGACAACAAAGCATCAACAAATCCAACTCGTATCGGGTACCGCTGCTGACTGTCGAATGTTTAGCGGGCCGACGCGCCTGTTTTACGGCCGTTCTAAATTATTAAAATTGTTCTATTTCCACACTCGTTTCGTCTATATTCATGATAATATTCAGACGTAAATTGTTATCAGATGGACATCTTTTAAACTAGTGAAACCCAAATGCCGTCGTTACATTATCGTCAGTAGAATCAGGTAGGTATCATTAAAAAGCTCAAGGTGAAAAGTAAACTTCTGAGAAGATAGAGGTATAACTAGCCTACGTATGTATGTATATGGGTCATGTAAATATTAAACAGCTACATAGGTATCTTTACCTTTATTATTATAACAAAATGCCCGCTATTCCCGCAGCTTCCTTTGCGTAGGCCGAATCTACCTAAAGGTATTATTATGTTTGGGGAAGTAGCCAGGAAACTTATACCGTTAAAATTGACAGCATGAGTTCTTTGAGCACTAATTCCGTATCAGAGAGCTGGGTATGCCTTAATAAATATGCCTACCCATTTCCCAACTATGTTGTTGGGGTCAGCTTTCTGTCTAACCGGATGCAGTTGAATACCTGTGTTTTACATGGAGCGACTGCCTATCAACCATCCGACCTCCACAACCCAGTTACTGGGTAATACGATACGCTTTGGTAAGACTAGTTTGTCAATCTTTCGGGTTTCTGACGACCCGTAACGACTGGCAAAGCTCCATGAATGTTAGCCGGAACCAACGATTTGGTAGGAGCCTTGGTATGTAAAGATTAAATTGATCGATCGACCCGTGCGGCTGTTATTACTTATTGAACAAAAATATAGCTATACTAGCTGACCCAGCGAACTTCGTACCGCCTCAGAATCAATAAAACCCATGTTAGGTGAGCTCCTACCAAGTTATGCCAACCTGGTACTTCGAAGACATTAATAAGGAACTTTTTTGGATGATTTTTTACACCTTGGGTCCGAAAAACCCTAATATCTTACGGACCCCTATTTAAAATTTAGCCTATGTTACTCGCAGATAATGTAGCTTTCTAATGGTGGAAGAATTTTTAAAATCGGTCCAGTGGTTATTGAGTTTATCCATTACAAACAAACAAACAAAAATACAAACTTTTCCTCTTTATAATATTAAGTATAGATTTATAAAAGTACCTGTTTTCCGCGACTTCTACGATCCACTATAAAAACTAGCGTATGTCCTTCTCCAGATCAAAGTCTACCTGTCTGTCAAACTTCATGGCGAGCGGTTCTTCGGTAAAAGTGTAAAAATTCATATGGATAGAACAGAAGACCAAGACCCTATACTTCCCTTTTTGAGGAGTGGACAGAGAGGCGCCACGGCGTCCTCACCTTCCATCTGACGCAGGTTCTCACCGGGCATGGGTGCTTCGGTGGGTTCCTGTTCAGGATAAAGCGGGAGGATACGCCCGGGTGTTTCCATTGCGAGGATCGTCTGGAGGACACGGTGGAGCATACGGTGGAGGTGTGCCCTGCCTGGGTGGAGCACCGCCGTGTCCTCGTGGAGGCGATCGGCGACGGCGACCTCTCGCGTCCGGCCCTGGTGCGAGCCATGGTACGAAGCGAGAGGGCCATGGGAAGCCGTCACCTCCTTCTGCGCAAAGGAGGAGGCGGGGCGCGTGAGGGAGTGGCAGTCTCTGCGCCCTCACGTCCCTAGCCGCCGCAGGAGGAGACGCCCCGGGCGTCGGGAGTCGATTGCGGACTCCCGGCCACCATAGGCGCGAGCTTGCGGGTGGCGAGCAATGTATAGCTCGCCGCCCGGTAAGGACCAAGCTCGGGTCGTGTACGTTACCCTAGCAAGAAAGTGTCTCCTAGAGTTATATGAGTGCCTTATTTGCTGTAAATGAGCCCCCAAATAAAAAATGTGTGCCCCCTGTCGTTTTAGAAAAAAAACGTAAAAAACGATTCTTGCTGGGGTAACGTTTTTCTAGCAGGAAAATTCTAAACGAATGATCGGAGAGAGTAAAATTGTGCATGGCCAGAGAGCTTAAATGTGTGCCAAAATGTGCCCCCAAAAATAAAATCTGTGCCCCTTCAGGTTTTCGAGATATTGCATTTCCTGCTGGAGTAATGTTTTGATGAATCGTATATCTCTGAAACCATTGCATGTGCCCCTGTAGAATAAACATACACGAGTAGCTCTTAATGTGTGCCTCTTAGTGCCTCAATTAGATTTAAGAAAATATTTATAGTTTTCAAGTTATCGCGGTTTTACGAAAACCCGAAAAAACATCGCAGCGCCTAAATGAGACAACGCACGAGTTCGCTGAAAACTGTATTCGGTCCTTCTTGACCCTAATAATAACCATACAAAGTTTCAAAACTGTTCATCTATGCGTTTTTAGGGTTCCGTTGCCAAATGGCAAAAAACGGAACCCTTATAGATTCGTCATGTCTGTCTGTCTGTCTGTCTGTCTGTCCGTCCGTCCGTATGTCACAGCCATTTTATTCCGAAACTATAAGAGCTATGCTGTTGAAACTTGGTAAGTAGATGTATTCTGTGAACCGCATTAAGATTTTCACACTAAAATAGAAAAAAAAAACAATAAATTTTGGGGTTCCCCATACATAGAACTGAAACTCAAAAATGTTTTTTTTTTCATCAAACCCATACGTGTGGGATATCTATGAATAGGTCTTCAAAAATGGTAATGAGGTTTCTATTATCATTTTTTTCTAAACTGAATAGTTTGCGCGAGAGACACTTCCAAAGTGGTAAAATGTGTGTCCCCCCCCCCCCGTAACTTCTAAAATAAGAGAATGACAAAACTAAAAAAAATATATGATGTAAATTACCATGTAAACTACCACCGAAAATTGGTTTGAACGAGATCGAGTGAGTAGTTTTTTTTTAAAACGTCATAAATCGTAAACCGCAATTTACCTTACATTCAATCAACTTAAATATAAAAATTAAAAAATATATATATTTTTAAACCGAAAATACGTACAGGTTTGTACGGAACCCTCGGTGCGGAGTCCGACTCGCACTTGGCCGGTTTTTGAATAATCTTGCTAAAAGTCAAAACGATGGTGTCATAACTTTGACGGCAAAATACAAGGAACTGGCTCAATCCTAGATGTGTAGGTGTTAACCAAAATCTTGTTCCTTTAGTCAAAAATATATGGTGAAAATATTTAGCTTGGAATGTTTCGCATTAAGTAAATATAAACAAAAATCCAAAATATGTAAGCAACGGCTGGTTATCCAACCAAATTTGAATGACTACTAAAAAGCAACGGATTCATACATATCGATGACCTTCTTTACTTTACTCACTAACCGGTTCACACGTGTTGTGCCTGAGTACACTGAAGTAGAAAAGTAATAAGTAATAAAATAAAGTTGTAATTGGATTATATTCTACTAGCTGTTTCTATGACCATAAACATTATTAAGTACATTATAAATAGTAGCCTAAGTGCTATTCCAAGGTAAGCTATCTTCTCCATTCTAAATTTCATTAAAATACATCCAGTTATTTATGTGTGAACGAAAGATATGGCAAATATCAATTTGATTGGTCCCGATGTTTAAAAAAAATATAGTTCATGAAATGTGTGATGAATACCTAGAGGTAGTAAAGTTGTACAACCTAGCACCGGCTTGCAAATTGCAAAAAACGTAATAAAATTTGAATTTCGCGGGTTGGTTGGAGCATTCACCTTAACCAAATAAATCTTGATACCTACAGTTTTGAGAGTTGTATTTAGTGTATTCCTATAGTCAACCGCACAATGATCTGTGTTTCAACAACGTGTTTCCATTTTTTATGTCGTATTACGTACCTATGAGGGATTTATAATTATATTTTAGACTTACAAGGAGACCGCCAAGATTGTCCGCCTCCGATTTCAGTGATTTTTATATATCTTGTTATGTTTGAGTAACTGAGTAATAACCCAAAAGGAATCCACGCAACGCATTGAGCGTTTCAGAGTTGCTTCTACCGAGCAACTTAAATATAATTTCAGTATACAAACTCAAAAACAATTGCAACTCTATCTGTAGAGATCTATGGTTCAAACTTGCAATGTTTGATTTGATGATAATTTTATTAAAAAATCATTTAAATTGAAATTGCATAGCGGTGCGTAGCCTAGTAGGCAGGGTGACGTGGCTGGCATGGCACGCAGATGGTCAGGGTTCGATTCCTAGTAACGTTTTTTTTTTTCATTTTTTTTTTCTTATAAAATTAGAATATTTTTTCATCAAGAAACATACAAAACTGCAAGAAATTTGAACCTTATATCTCTGCAAATAGAGTTTCAAATGTTTTTGAGTTTGTATACTGAACTTTTATTTAAGTTGCTCGGTAGAAGCAACTCTGAAACTATTGAGCGTTGCGTGAATTCCTTTTGGGTAATTACTCAGTTACTCAAACATAACAACATATATAAAAATCATTGAAATCGAAGCGGACAATCTTGGCGGTCTACTTGTTAGATCAAAAACTGATCTGTGATTTAAATAATAATGGCTACACAACGTGCAAATAATTTCTAATACTTATAGGTAGGAAATTTAATCTGTGATTTGATGCAATAATTACTTTAAGAATTATAATTAAGGGAATAAAAATAATAATTTCCACATCAACAAGCTGTTTCATTTAATTTGGTCACAAGGTGAATTTAATATATTTTTTAATTAGCCCCCAAAACTTTTGAACGCGACTGTACGGACAACAGCTTAGGTATAATACGTGCAATAAAGAAGGTCAGCGATATGTATGAATCAGTCGCTTTTTAGTAGTCATTGGAATTTGGTCGGATAACCAGCCGTTGTTTACATATTTTGGTTTTTTGTTTATATTTACTTAATGCGAAATATTCCAAGCTGAATATTTTCACCATATATTTTTGACTAAGGCACAAGATTTTGGTTTACACGTACACATCTGGGATTGAGCCGGTTCCTTGTATTTTGCCGTCAAAGTTATGACACCATCGTTTTGACTTTCAGCAAGATTATTCAAAAACGCATGCATGAACAGTTTTGAAACTTTGTATGGATATTATTAGCGTCAAGAAGGACCGAATACAGTTTTCAGTGAACTTGTGCCTTGTCTCATTTAGGTGCTGCGATGTTTTTTCGGATTTTTATAAAACCGCGATAACTTGAAAACTATAAATATTTTCTTGAATATAATTAAGGCACTAAGGGGCACACATTAAGAGCTACTCGTGTATGTTTACTCTACAGGGGCACATGCAATGGTTTTAGAGATATACGATTCATCAAAACGTTACTCCAGCAGGAAATGCAATATCTCGAAAACCAGAAGGGGCACAGATTTTATTTTTGGGGGCACATTTTGGCACACATATAAGCTCTCTGGCCATGCACAATTTTTCTCTCTCCGATCATTCGTTTAGAATTTTCCTGCTAAAAAAACGTTACCCCAGCAAGAATCGTTTTTTCCGTTTTTTTTCCAAAACGACAGGGCACACATTTTTTATTTGGGGGCACATTTACAGCAGATAAGGCACACGTTATATGTTCTACTCATATAACTCTAGGAGCCACTTTCTTGCTAGGGTAACGTACACGCTCGGGTCGAGGGCACGTAGTTTTCCACGCGCGCCTCACAGAGATGTCAGCAGTGCTGAAGGGGTCTGCTAGGCACGCCCTCTCGCTCCGCCCAGGGCGGGAGAGGTCATTTGATGATTTCCCACCCAAAAAAAATAAAAAATAAAAAAAGACCCTATACTTACCATGTCTAAAAACCTTGAAAATAACAAGTTACTGGCACGCCGCGCTTCCAGCGGTAAAGCCCGACATGAAACAGTGACTTATGTGGCTTTAGAGACAGCATGGCTCCATTACTTTGAAGTGGACACAGGTGCTCTCCGCACCTGGTTATACCTATTTCAGGAACCTATACCGTAATGTACCTACCACTGTTTGTCTCTGCGTCACCCAAAGGTTGACTGGTAGAAAATGCCTATGGCATTAAGTCTGCCTCTGTACATTAGTGTGCTTAAAGTATTAAATAAATCCATACTAATATTATAAAACTGAAGAGTTTGTTTGTTTGGTTGAACGCGGTAATCTCAGGAACTACAGCCCGAATTGAAAAATTCGTTTTGTAATGGGTAGCCTATGTGTTGAGGAAGGCTATAAGCTGTATAACATCACGCTACGATCAAAAGAAGAGGAGCAGCAACGAAAAATGGTCGAAAACTGGCAGGCAATTTGATGCAACGGGAAGGGTCAGGTCGGCAATTTGTTAGTTTTACCTCGTGGTTTTACTGGTCAAAATATGTGAAATTATCTAGGTTATGTAGATCGTTTTACTTATCATTGTATTTGTATCAAACAATAAATACCTGCAAAAAATGGCTCCGGTTAGTCTGTGTAGTTATTGTTTGGACAATAAAGCAATGTGAGTAAACTCCCACCATTAGGTTACCAAGACTCACATGCTATGAAGCTACAGGCTATTGAAGGGAATACATCAGGGCTATAAATTGTATGTCTGCCCAAATTCAGATTGCATCACTTCAAGATCAAAACGCCAACAATCAGAGAATATGGCAGGTAATAGTGGTACACTCGAGCCGCTGTGAATCGAGAGACCTCTATTAGCATATCCGCTCCATAACCAAATCACTGCCTTCTAAAACTTAGGTAACTGATGACAACAAAGTCTTCCGTGGAACAAGGTCTTCCGTGGATTCAAATCTACCCTACTGAATGGATCCATACAGTCTTTAGTCCGTTGCATAAAAAGGGCTCCGCTAAGATGTGTGGCACTTATTTCACATGCCAGCAAAATATTGCGTCATATGCTTCAGCTCAAAAGCAGCCTATAATATTCCAACTGCTGGGACACCACGCGGGCCCTGTGCGGGTTGGTAGACGTCACATGTCTTCGAATTTTTGGTTCTAAGACATGCCGGTTTCCTCACGATGTTTTCCTTCACTGTTTTGAGAGCATGGGTGGTGAAATAATTTACACAAAGTAAAGCGCCTGCTTGGGTTCGAAGACTTCGGAACTCACGTATGTCCTTCTCGGACCTGCTACTCGCTATAAAGGCGCGGCCGTTAACTATTCGTTACGCTCGTTAATCACATGCTTGACTAACGTCTAAAGCCCTATTTTTCCCAGGAGATGACACCGGAGCAGGCTGGATTTGTGAGAGGGAAATGCACCCGGAAACAAATATTAATTGTTCGTCAGGTTATCGCCATATTCGTTCTATATCTGCTTCGTACATTTCTCCGAGGCGTTGGACTCAGTTCTCATTTATCTTGGTGCAGTAATCTCAAACCGGGGTGGATGCATATATAAAATTAAGAGACTTAGTGCGGTAACTAAATCATCAACGGACAAACTGAAAGAAGTCTGGTGGAACAGATATTTTACAAAACCTACCAAAATCTAGCTCGTGCATATACTGACTTAGGGATGGAGTTTCGCACCAACACCTCTATACGCCAAAAAGCATTTCGGTATCTGTTCTGGTCAAACGCGCATCTTTAAATACTTTGGACACGTTTCAAGTTGTGAGGGTGGCTTAGAGTACCTTGTCGTGAATTTTAGAGTGGAGGGCACTATACCACACGGACGCTCATCCATGAGAGAAGTGCAGTGTAAATGAAGAGAAAACGTGAGGTACCTAATCACATCAGCTCCTAGACAAAAAACTACATGAGGACCTCGACCGCTCTAACAAGATTGCTACGAAGAAGATGAAGTCACATAATGTTTTCGCTGTTAAAAAGTTATCAGATCAAATGTAGAATTGGTTCTACCATATCAGCAACCTACTTTACATGAATTGTTTTTGGTGCGATTTAATTTATTTTTATAGGGTACCTATTATCCTTAAGAAATGCAGACTTTCACCTCCCTTTACGTGGTCGGAAGGACATTACAGATTTCTTAATTTTTGTGTGCGTAGCAAATTTCAACTTTCTGGGACTTGGAAAGTGCCCTAAAGGTTTTGATGAGTTAGTGAGTGAGTCTGTGGCTCAGTGACGAAATCGGCGTATTTTAGGTATGTACCTATTTAGAAAACCCAAAGTTTAAAAGCAAGACCAATATAACTTAATGTGTTTTAGACGTAAGTATGCGAAGTTTCTCCGTCCCCTTACCGGCCCATCGTGCTGCTCGACGAGGTGGGCAAGCTCTTTGAAAGAGTGATTGCAGACCGCCTCGTCGGGTGGCTGGTGCGAGTGGGACCGGACTTGTCGGACGGCCAGTACGGCTTCCGCAAGGGGCGCTCAACGGTGGACGCCATCATGCGCGTGCGAGCCCTCACGACGGGGGATGCAGTGGCCCGGGGTGGGGTCGTCTTGGCGGTGTCTCTTGACATCGCCAATGCCTTCAACACCCTACCCTGGAGTTGCATTAGGGAGGCACTCCGGTATCACCGGATGCCGACCTACCTCTGTCGCGTGGTCGAGGCCTATCTGACGGATAGGGCCGTTATCTACCCCGGTCACCAGGGAGAGTGGAACCGGCGAGAGATGTCGTGCGGTGTCCCACAGGGATCGGTCCTGGGGCCGCATCTGTGGGACATCGGTTACGACTGGGTGCTGCGCGCCGACCTCCCTAGCGGCGTCAGCGTAGTTTGCTACGCTGACGACACGCTGGTCCTTGTGCAGGGGAGGTCGTACGAGGCGGCGGCCGAATTAATGACACGCGGGGTTGCGACAATCGTCGATAGGATCCGGCAATTGGGACTCGAGGTGGCATTGCACAAGTCCGAGGCCATGGGTTTTCATGGTCCTCGGAACGCGCCACCCGCGGGTTCCCAACTTACGGTAGGAGGGGTTCACATCAGCGTCGAGTCAACGATGAAGTACCTGGGACTTGTCCTCGACAGCCGGTGGAACTTCGTTGAGCATTTCCGACGTTTGGCTCCCAGACTGGAGCGGGCTGGGGCTGCATTAAAGCGGCTCCTGCCCAATCTGGGGGGTCCAAACGCCTCCTGCCGGAGGCTCTACACGGGGATCGTGAGGTCCATGGCCCTCTACGGGGCACCGGTGTGGGCACCCTCATTGAGACTGCGCCCAGCGCGCCGGCTGTTTGCGGCCCAGAGGGTCATGGCCATCCGGTTAATCCGGGGATACCGCACGGTCTCGTGCGAGGCGGCGACCCTCCTTGCCGGAGTGCCGCCATGGGATCTGGAGGCAAAGGTCCTCGCGCACATGTGGGAGTGGCACGAGGAGGCGAAACGCCGGGGCGAAACTCCGCTGCCGCGACAAATCACGGCACGGCGGACAGAGCTCCGGTGTGATCTCATGGCGACATGGCGGGTACGATTGTCGCAACCCAGTGCTGGGCACGCCACAATTGCGGCGGTAAGTCCCCTCTTTGAGGAGTGGATAGAGAGGCGCCACGGCGTCCTCACCTTCCGCCTGACGCAGGTTCTCACCGGGCATGGGTGCTTCGGTGGGTTCCTGTTCAGGATAAAGCGGGAGGATACGTCCGGGTGTTTCCATTGCGAGGATCGTCTGGAGGACACGGTGGAGCATACGGTGGAGGTGTGCCCTGCCTGGGCGGAGCACCGCCGTGTCCTTGTGGAGGCGATCGGCGGCGGCGACCTCTCGCGTCCGGCCCTGGTGCGAGCCATCGTACGGAGCGAGAGGGAATGGGAAGCCGTCACCTCCTTCTGCGAAGCAGTAATGCTCGCGAAGGAGGAGGCGGGGCGCGTGAGGGAGTGGCAGTCTCTGCACCGTCACGTCCCTAGCCGCCGCAGGAGGAGACGCCCCGGGCGTCGGGAGTCAATAGCGGACTCCCGGCCACCGTAGGCGCGAGCTTGCGAGAGCATGAGGAGAGGCAATCTATACACACTCATGCCCCTAGCCGAGACGGCCCGGGCATCGGGAGTCCATTTCGGACTCCCGGTCACCGCAGGCATGGGCTTTGCGAGCAATGGGTAGCTCGCCGCCCGGTAAGGACCAAGCTCGGGTCGACGGCGCGCATTGTTCCACGCGTGCCTCAAAGAGATGTCAGCAGCAGTGTAGGGGTCTACTAGGACCGATGCCTGCCGGGGTCGCGTGATTGTTCGAAAGAGATACCGTGACCCTGGCACATGGGCAACTGATGGAACACGGGTGGGTTTTAGTCAGTAAAAGTCTGACACGCCCTCCCGCTCCGCCCTGAGCGGGAGAAGTCATTTGATGATTTCCCATCCTGAAAAAAAAAAAAAAAAAAGTATGCGAAGTTCGTCTTGTCCTGTGGATATCAGTTCTCTAGAATTATCCAGACCGAAGCTATATGTGGGTCAGAAAATACGACGAAACGCTTCGAGATAAGATAGGAAGTGCTTTCCTGCTTTTGCTTTTGATTAGTCTTGGCGGAGGCACTACCGTGCAGTGGGTTCCTTTTTAGGGTTCCGTTGCCAAATGGCAAAAAACGGAACCCTTATAGATTCGTCATGTCTGTCTGTCTGTCTGTCCGTCTGTCTGTCTGTCTGTCTGTCTGTCTGTCCGTCCGTATGTCACAGCCACTTTTCTCCGAAACTATAAGAGCTATGCTGCTGAAACTTGGTAAGTAGATGTATTCTGTGAACCGCATTAAGATTTTTACACTAAAATAGAAAAAAAAACAATAAATTTTGGGGTTCCCCATACTTCGAACTGAAAGTCAAAAGTTTTTTTTAATCAAACACGTGTGGGATATCTATGAATAGGTCTTCAAAAATGGTATTGAGGTTTCTAATATCATTTTTTTCTAAACTGAATAGTTTGCGCGAGAGACACTTCCAAAGTGGTAAAATGTGTGTCCCCCCCCCCCCCGTAACTTCTAAAATAAGAGAATGATAAATCTAAAAAAAATATAATGTACATAACCATATAAACTTCCACCGAAAATTGGTTTGAACGAGATCCAGTAAGTAGATTTTTTTAATACGTCATATATCGTAAACCACAATTTACCTTTAATTCAATCAACTCAAATATAAAAATAAAAAAATAAAACATTTAATTTCATAAACGTAAACCTTATGCATAAACCGAGGATACCTACAGGTTTGTACGGAACCCTCGGTGCGCGAGTCCGACTCGCACTTGGCCGGTTTTTTATGGTACAACCGCAACAAATCAGAACAAACTGCGACGTAGACAGATACAATTGATTTATAATCAGGCTGTATTGTTTCCACTGCCGGGACACTGGCCTCCTCTCGATGAGAAGGAGAGGGACGTATTGATTATTGATCGTTAATTTATAACATGATCATGAACGATGCCAAATACCTTTTTATTTTGTGTATAAAAATTGTAAAACCATATTTTTTGCGTTATTTGCGGCTCCTTCTCAATCTTATAACTATTTCTTTACGTACTTTTATTAGTGATCATAATTATGAAGCCTTTTTAGTCATACCTCTCCAAATGACCTATTTACAGAAATTGGCTGATTGCCGACCAAAAAAATTACAAAGCCCTTAGATTTCATTTTTAAATGTTTTTCTCTTCTTTAAAAAACGGCGTTAACTTCTCTAATGCCTGTGTTTTATTAAAATTTTTAAAAACATTTCGTAATTCAAAACTTGCAGGAGGTTGCACGCACGTTATGCAAGGTACCTACACACGCAGCGACTCACTACCCACTCTACCCCAATCTTGAATAAAACCGTGCTATGACACACTTGCACGTTCATTGAATATCTTAAATAACTCGGAGTTAACATGTAACTCAGGGTTAGTCTAATATTTATCTTGCGTCACCAAGAGATAGACATAAATCTATGGATGATTCTTAACTCTAAGGTATATTTTTCTAAAGTAAAAAAATAACAATTTTATTGGCCTATCTTTATAATCATACAAATGAACCATTCTGTACATTTATTATTTAAAGATTATATCTTTCAAATGTTTTTACCATGACTGGTTTACAGAGTCCGTTGCGAGAAGCCGTTAAAATCTGGGTTAGTGTTAGTCATCATCATCATCATCATTTCAGCCGTAAGACGTCCACTGCTGGACTTAGGCCTCCCGCAGTTTGGGGGGCTTTGCCATAATCGCCACGCTTGGCAGGCGGGTTGGCGATCGCAGTATGGTGGTAAAATGCATAGAGAACGCTGCTGCCCATTCTCTAGTAAGTCCCTTAGTTGCCTTGTACGACACCCACGGGAAGAAATGGGGTGGTGTTATTCTTTACGTCCGGTACCACACGGTACGGTTAGTGTTAGTAATGTACCATATTTAAAAGATCAGATAACTTATTGAGTATTTTATATTGTTCGACAAGTATTTTATATCTTTCGACGTTGGAAAATATCCTAAGTAATTTTGAGTCGGCACCAAACAAGCAACTTAAATAAATAATTTGATTTGGTTATTTCTATAAAAAGGTAATTTAGTGATCTTAGTTCATTGATTGTTTGGTGCCGACTCAAAATTACTTAGGCTTCTTAGTTTTTGCTTATCAGTTTTATCGGTGGTTTTTTTTTTTTGTTAAAAAGTTTTTTTTTCTGGCTACAATCTACTAATTACTACATGGTTGTGAAATCAGATTATTCGGTAAGAAGTTACGCGTGGCCAAACATGAGTGAACAATCAATCATCCCCTGTTTTCCTATCCTTACGGTTGTTTTTTTTTTCCCCATACCTATTTATTTGGGAAAAACTTTAGGTACCTATATCCTTTCCAACAAAGAAAGAATTATCAAAATCGGACTGCTCTGTAAAAAGATATGCGTGGTCATACATAAAAAGATAAAAAATATACGCGTCGACTTGAGAACCTCCTCCATTTTTTTCGTCGGTTTAAAAATACGATATTAAAAATTCTTTTGCCAGCGGCTTTGTCCGCGTTATCGTCACTGCTCGGCGCTTAGTGTCTTAGCGTTATGTTATATAGCTTATAACCTGTCCAGGGAGTATGGACTACAATCGTACCAAGTTTTGTTAAAATCCCTTCAGTAGTTTTTGACCCATGCGTGCACAGACAGACAGACAAAAAACCGGCCAAGTGCGAGTCGGACTCGCGCACCGAGGGTTCCGTACAAACCTGTAGGTATTCTCAGTTTATGCATAAAGTTCATGTTTATGAAATTAAATGGTTTTTTTTTTTAATTTTTATATTTAATTTGATTGAATGAAAGGTAAATTGTGGTTTACGATTTATGACGTTTTAAAAAAAAACTACTTACTCGATCTCGTTCAAACCAATTTTCGGTGGTAGTTTATATGGTAATGTACATCATATATTTTTTTTAGTTTTATCATTCTCTTATTTTAGAAGTTACGGGGGGGGGGGGGGGACACATTTTACCACTTTGGAAGTGTCTCTCGCGCAAACTATGCAGTTTAGAAAAAAAATATATTAGAAACCTCAACACCATTTTTGAAGACCTATCCATAGATATCCCACGCGTATGGATTTGATGAAAAAAAAATTTTTGAGTTTCAGTTCTAAGTATGGGGTACCCCAAAATTTATTGTTTTTTTTTCTATTTTAGTATGAAAATCTTAATGCGGTTTACAGAATACATCTACTTACCAAGTTTCAACAGCATAGCTCTTATAGTTTCGGAGAAAAGTGGCTGTGACATACGGACGGACAGACAGACAGACAGACAGACAGACGGACAGACAGACATGACGAATCTATAAGGGTTCCGTTTTTTGCCATTTGGCAACGGAACCCTAAAAATGTACATTGTGTGATTGCATTTTTGGCATCAGTATCGCTCACCATTCATCCTCCAATATTAATTTTGAATATACAGGGTGATTGGAAGATGGGTGCAAAGCTTTAGGGCGAAGATAGTACAGACAATTTAGAACCATTTAAGCCATGGTTGTCTTAGACGAAGTCTTACCAAATATTTTTAACCAAATTTTTAAGTTTTTTTTTCGGAAATTCTCAAAATTTCATGTAAACTGCATAATTACGGCCAAATTGAATGATAAATGAATTCATTTTTTATTTATTTAATTAAAGTAATGTGTAAGCAATCAAGCAAAACATGTTTTAGGCTTCTGTGTCATTAGACATTTTTTTTACAGACATTTAAAGCTCAGAAAAAATAAAAAATTTGTACAATACGTCTTTTAAACCTTATTAAAAAAAAAAAACGGAGGGTGCTTTTTTTGTTCAAACCTTTTTGAAGACATGCTTGATAATCGTTCTTTCTTTTGAGGTATATTTATGCGGATATCTTACAAATTATTGAAATTAGGGCCTACAAACCAATTTGAGGGAGAAATTTTTTATTTTAGGCAGACTAATTAAAACAACATTTGAATTAAAATTATTTATTTTTCATGTTCAAAATGACGGCCGTGATTCCTAATACAAGCACGGCCCCGTCTTCTAACTTCTGTAGTCGTTATTTTCAACATCATCTAAATGATAAATGATTTTATTTCTGTAAGTAGGTTTGTACAAACACTTTTACAAGTCAATAATATTTTTTTGAGCTAGATGAGGTCGGCGTTTCCTATCTGACTACTCTGAGAAGAAAGGCCGAAACAAACTCAGAGGTCACAGTCTCTTTTAAAGTCCAGACATAATATTGGTAACATTATGTGAAGACTATGTAGGTAGCTGTCTGAAATGGTCTTTAGAGGAAATAACCAAACAGATTGAGTGGACCTGTCCAGTCAGTGCACGCATTTGTCACTAATCGTGCGGGTCAACTCAGAACTTGAGAAGCTCAACGATCCGACAAACAATACCAAAGAAAGGACATTTGGGTAGGCCGCAAAAATTACCTGCCAGATCATAATTACAACATACTTGACAAGTAAAGAAAGATAAAAGAAAAGAAGAAACATACCCACACAGTCTTCACATTCACAATGATTAAACAATATGATACTTTACAAAGTAAATATTCATGTCATTGTATAAATAGAATTTATCAATGTCAATGTGTATATGAAAAATCCGGAAAGGATCTCGGTCTAATCACTTGATGACCATGTTAGTCGCTGTCTGAAATGGTCTTTAGAGGAAATAACCTCACAGATTTGAGTGGACCTGTCCAGTCAGTGCACGCATTTGTCAATAATCGTGCAGCTCAACTCGGATCTTAAGGAGCCCAACGATTCGACGAACAATACCAAAGAAAGGACATTTGGGTAGGCCGCACAAATTACTCAAACTGCCAGACCAAAATCGAAAGTAAAATAATGACCCACATAGTCATCAAATTCACAGTAGTTAAAACAATATGTACATATAGTAAATATACATGTGGCTGTAAAAAAGAAAAAAAATATAAAATAAAAAAAATATCAAAAATATCAAAATAAAATCAGAATAAAGTAGCAAAATAATATATAAATATCAACATTCAGTGCAGTTATTGGAGCAGCTCAATCCCAAGCAGTTTTATCCTCAATATAGTCTTTGACAGTATAATAGGCTTTTTGACATAGTTTCCGCTTTATCTTGAATGAGGCTGGGAAGTTTATTATAAAAACGTATACATTGGCATCTAAAGGAGCCACCTATTTTCAACCGACGAAAAAAAACGGAGGAGGTTCTCAATTCGACGCGTATTTTTTTTTTTTTTTTATGTATGATCACGCATAACTTTTTACATAGTGGTCCGATTGTGACAATTCTTCTTCTATTGGAAAGGGTATACTCCCAAGGTGGTCCCATATAAATTTGGAAAACAAAATCGAACCCTAAGGGTTGGAAAACAGGGGATGATTGATTGTTCACTCACTGATTGTAACGTATAAACACGCATAACTTGTTACATAGTGGTCCGATTGTGACAATTCTTCATCTATTGGAAAGGGTTTACTCCCAAGGTGGTCTCATATAAATTTGGAAAACAAAACCGAACCCTAAGGGTTGGAAAACAGGGGATGATTGATTGTTCACTCACTGACACTCACAACTTTTTACATAGTGGTCCGATTGTGACAATTCTTCATCTATTGGAAAGGGTTTACTCCCAAGGTGGTCTCATATAAATTTGGAAAACAAAATCAAACCCTAAGGGTTGGAAAACAGGGGATGATTGATTGTTCACTCACTGACACTCACAACTTTTTACATAGTGGTCCGATTGTGACAATTCTACATCTATTGGAAAGGGTTTACTCCCAAGGTGGTCTCATATAAATTTGGAAAACAAAATCGAACCCTAAGGGTTGGAAAACAGGGGATGATTGATTGTTTACTCACTGATTGTAACGTATAAACACGCATAACTTTGTACAGAGTAGTCCGATTTTGATAATTCTTTTATTGTTGGATAGGGTATACCTTGCCAAGTATTATTAGTACATTAAAGCCACAAAAAATCATAAGATAAAAACTTTTTAACAAAAAATTAAACCGCCGAAAAACTGAAAAGCATAAAATAATAAAGCTTAAAATTTTGAGGCGGCGCTGAAAAATCAATGAACAAGGATCACTCAAAGCGCCGACTCATAATTTTAAGGTTTATTATTTTATGCTTTTCAGTTTTTCGGCGGTTTAATTTTTTGTTAAAAAGTTTTTTCTTGAACCTGGTTGTAGGAATAACAAATTTGTTTTTGTTTCTAGTATTAACATTATGGATATCACTGTATCTTTTAAAGAGATTAATATTTTTATGTGCATACAAAAGATTTTCATAAATATACTGAGAAGGCACTGTCAATAAATTAATCTCTTTAAATTTATCTCTGAGGGAGTGTCTGGGACTTAATTTATAAATTGAACGAATTGCCCTTTTTTGTAAAACAAAAATTGTCTGAATGTCGATGTCGGCGGCATTTCCCCACAATAGAATACCGTACGACATCACACTGTGAAAATAACTAAAATAAACTAAACGGGCTGTCTCTAAATCAGTTAAATCACGAATTTTTCTAACCGCGTATGCTGCAGAGCTAAGCTTTTTTGACAATTTTTCTACATGAGGGCCCCACTGAAGCTTGCTATCCAGAGTTATGCCTAGGAATACTGTGGTATCTTCGGGTTTCAACTCTTCATTCTTTATGAGAACACTAGTTTCTACTTGTCTAACATGAGGTATCGTAAACTTAATACATTTCGTTTTTTTCTCATTTAGAAGTAGATTATTAACATTAAACCAGTTAACTACATTTGCAAGGGCACTATTTACATTGTCAGTAACTAGCTGCTGACGTTTGAGTTTAAATAAAAGTGAAGTGTCGTCGGCAAACAATACTATATCATGTTTATCCTTTATGAGGTAAGGTAAATCATTAATATAAATAAGAAATAAAAATGGGCCTAAAATTGAGCCCTGGGGGACCCCCATTCTAATTACAGATCCAGGTTATCTTTTTCCGTTGACGTCAACTCTCTGAATCCTATCACTTAAGTACGAAGTAAGAAGATCCAGAGAGGCGTTCCGGATTCCGTAGTGGTGAAGTTTCCTGATCAATGTTTCATGAAGAACACAATCAAATGCCTTGGACAAATCGCAAAAATGCCCAAAGCATTACACTTCTCCTCCCATGCATTATAAATATGTCCTAAAAGTTCAACTCCGGCATCGGTAGTCGAACGACCCCTTGTAAAACCAAACTGTTTGTTATGTAATAAATTATGTTTATTAAAAAATCGTTGCAATTGATCTAGAATAAGTTTTTCAAAAATTTTACTAAAGGTAGGTAGCACTGAAATAGGTCTATAATTAGTAGGGTCTGATGTACTACCCGATTTAAACAAAGGTATTATTTTACTGTTTTTCATAAGATCAGGAAACTCACCATGGTCAATACAATTATTAAAAATAACAGCTAAAGTAGGTGCTACAATATTTATAATAGACTTAGCAACTTCCACAGAATTACCCCATAGATCGGCGGTCTTTTTAATATTTAACGAGTGAAAGGTTTTAATGATATCTGTAGAGGTGATATATTGGAAATGAAATTCATTATCACATACAGGCACGTTTTCTTTAAGTAAGGACTCTGCGGCAGTCGGTGATGAGTTTAGAGAGTTAGTAATTGATTTGGGAATCTCTGCAAAGAAATTTTCAAAGGCCGCGGCGACTTGAGAATCCGATTTAATTATACTGTTATCAATGACAAGACTGTAATCACTATTTCGATTGCATGACCTTCCCGTTTCGCTATTAATGATATTCCATGTCACTTTAATTTTATTACTGCTATTTTTTATTTTTGAACTCAAATAATGTGACTTGGCAATACTACAAACTTTTTTAAATAATTTAGAATAATTCTTAACATACAAATTAAATTCAACAGTGTTTATACATGTCCGTTCATCATACAATTCATAAAGTCGTTTTCTACGTAATTACGCAATTACGTAATTACGAACTCATTTTAAAGTATTTTCAATTCCGTAACTGAAGATGTCAATTCCGTACTTACGTAATTATTAGTATCATCAATCCATCAAAATAGTCAACCAATAAAAAAGCATTATACGTACACATTTATAATGTGGCAACACTATACTATATACCTACATCGAAACTGTACAAATAGGGTATTCCCCGCAGTTTATTGTATATCTATTTTGCAAAAAATAGTTCTAAGACGTACAGAATAGAGTTCAAATATATCAACTTGGCGAGTCGGCAAGGCCGGGGAGTCCCTGACGAAAAGTCCCTACGACCACGAGGAACTTAGGGGAGCTACTATGCTCCTCACATTCTTAACTAAAAAGAAAGTAGTTTCATTGCTCAATTGTCGGTTGTTCAGTTCACATCGCTAGACTCTCGACACAGTTGACACTTGATCTGATACTTAATTAAAAGTTGGTGGTAAATGCGCGCAAATATTAACAATTTGTAGCAGTTGTATCTTTATCGTGGGTGACTTTGAAATTTGAATGTGTGGATTATCTCTTCAAAGATGTAAATACTTAAATCAGTCTTATTTAGTATTAAAAGGGCATTAAAAACCTCATGGGGCGTGGAGCATGCATAGTTCATACAAAATAATTTGTAAATCAAACATTTTCTTAAGGTGTATTTATTCCGATTAGATTATAGAATATCTAGGTTCCCAAATATATATTAATTAAGAACACTGATTAAAACATAAAAGGTCGGTACCTATCAAAAATTTGAAATTCCTCATAGTTCGTCTCTAAATCAGGAATGAATGAACTAAGCATGCTCTTTCGCCTATTATAGAAGAAAAAAACGTTTGGCTACAAAATAAGTGTTTACATTATTTTGTAATGAGTTGACAACTATGTTTAACCAATATCATTTTAACCTAACTTCCTTTTATTTTTTTTCAGGTCTTCTTCAAATAAGACTGTATACAAGGAGTTTTTGAACAAACGCACACAAAGCTCTATCTGGGAACATTTCTTGAGAGCTGATAATGGACAGAGTGTTGAATGTAAGCATTGCAAAAAAAAATTGAAAACTCCAGGTGGCGCAACTGGAGCGTTACACACTCACATGCGTGCCAAGCATATCGGAGAGATGCCGCAACAGCAGGAGTCGCAAACCCCGAGTACATCAACGTCTAATAGTGGTCAAATTCAAACACGAAAACGTACTTATGAACCTTCACAAAAGAAAATTAAACTCACTGATTATTTTTCAAATATGGAGGTTCGAGTGGCCAGAATGGCTGCATTGGATGGGATACCATTGAGCACATTTTGTACGTCAGAAGATCTGAGATATCTTTTTAAAAACTCTGGCTACGATTTGCCGAAATCTTCTAAGGTACCTGAGGTAAATAAGGCCCAGGGGGTAATAAGGCCCACATTTCAATTTTCGCGGAAAATCATTTCTATGACACTTCACTGTTTACGCACGCGTGCACAATGTCAGTGTGAATGTTTCCATATTGGTCCGCAGTCGCTAGCGCCGCCATCGTGCCAGTGACGTGCGATGCGTTGATGAAGTGACTGGCTACTGTGCAATTTTATAATTTTACATACCAAAAAAACTGTAAGTATTTTACGTTTCATTCAATAATTGACTAATAATGCTGTATCTACTATCGTAAGTATGTCTCGTACAATACAATGGATATGGTTTTTCCTAGTCAGAGAAAGTTTTTTTAGGTTTATTAGGTTATTTTGTAAAAAACGTGGCATGAGGTTAATAAGGCCCATTATAACAGTACTTAGGCCTTATTGGCCTCTTAATATTTGAATATCAGATTGGATTTTTTTGTGTTCTAGGTCAACGTACTATGTGAATTTTACTGACAATATATGTGTAACATTGTTACAGATTTTGATTAAAATGCCTCCGAAGAGAGCTCAGTGGACAGAAGACAATTTACGGGCCGCTTTGGCAGCAATACAATAAATGAATAAAGGAAAATGATTAAATAAGTAAAAAACAACAATTTACTTTTATTTTAACTTATTTCTAGGCAAATTTAGGACGATTTACTGTAAAAATAAAGCATTTTTTTAAATGGGCTTTAATGTACTACCGTATTATAATAAGGCCCCTGAGAAGGGTTTTAAAGAGTGTATTTTCTTATTAAAAAATATGCTTTTCTTAATTGTTTTACACCATTTATTACAGCAATATGTACAAGCTATGTAAACAATATGTTTTTGACATCCTATACGCATTATACTCAGATTTAAAGCAATTTTTTCTTAGGTGGGCCTTAATTGCCACCGGTACCTTACGACTATAACACAGATAATTCTGAAACAGAGTGATAACACAAAAAACAAATTGAAAAATCAATTGAAAATTATGAAGTCTGAAAATAAAAGATTTACTATCACGTTTGATGAGTGGACGTCTACCCGTAATAAAAGGTATATGAATATAAATATCCACAATAAAGACTTTGATATGGCCAAATATAAAAATTTGGGACTTGTACGGATACAGGGATCAATGCCAGCTGAAGTAGGCACTCAATTATTACAGCAACATTTGAGTGACTTCGGTTTAAGTCTGGAAGACGACATAATTGCTTTCACAACAGATGGAGCGAGTGTTATGGTCAAAATGGGTAGAAAATTTGACGGCCACCACCAATTGTGTATGGCTCATGGGATACAACTAGCAGTCCTGGATGTTTTATATAAAACACAAAAATCTCCAGAACCTGAAGTCCAGGAGGATGTCTCAAATACCGGCGCTGAAGAAGAAGAGGAAATTGAAGAAGATGAGGATGCGTTTATTGTAGAATCGACCAGAGTTCCAGAATCGGAGTTTTTATACAAAGGCACTATAAAAAAATTAAGAGATCTAATAAAATCGTTTAAAAACTCCCCTTTGAAAAACGACTTGTTGCAAAAGTACATTTTAGAAGAACATGGTAAAAATATTGACCTAATACTAGACTGTAAAACGCGATGGAACAGCTTATCAGATATGGTAGGCCGATTTCTCAAATTAAAATCATGCGTTTTTAAGGCGTTATTAGATTTGAAATCAAATGCGAAATTTACAGACGAAGAGATCCAAGACCTTCACGACATTCATTACAGCTTGGAAGTAATAAAAACTACAGTTTTGTCATTATGTCGCCGTGATTCAAACTTATTGACGGCCGACGCTGCGCTTCGATTCATGCTAGAGAAACTTAATCTTCAGTCAAACGATCTCAGTGGAAAACTAGCCACATCTCTTAGAAAGAGAATTAAGGAAAGGCGAACAAATGTATTCGGTGTTTTGCAATATTTGCATAACAATGAGGAATTTTTTAAAACAGCTGGCTCAGAATATTTCACGAAACCATCGTCGGATGATATACGAATGTACATAGTGGAACTTTTGGAACGGTTGAAATATAATTCTACTCAAAAAAGCACTAATTCACAACCACAACCGAGTGCATCGGACGCAATTGCTACCAGTGACGATGATGACGAGGAGTTGACAATCGCACAACAGTTAGACAAAGAAATAAACAAAGTGACTGTAAATAAAACAATTTCAACAGTAAACACAGATCTCCATTCCATTATTAGGGTAGAAATGTGCATTTACGACAGCGCTGGCGGCGGTCGCGAAGTTTTTTTGACTGCAGCGTATAATTATTTACTTTCGATAACGCCTACAAGTGTTGAAGCCGAGCGAGCATTTTCATCCGCCGGATATTTTTGTAATAAACTAAGAAGTTCCCTAGGTGACAAAACTTTAAATGCCTTGTCATTTATGAGATCACATTTTCAAGAAGAAAGATTATATTCGGGACGATAAAAAATGGTTTGACTTAACTAAGTTCTTGAATAATTAATAACAATTAAATAAAATTAACCACCTCTTTAAATGAATCAATAATTTGACAGTACAGTGTTAGATTATTTTGTCATGGAACTAATATATATATTTTTTTTGTATCTGTCTGTGGAGGCTTGTTATTAGCAATTTAGTTATATATTCTTGTTACTATAATGTTATTAGTCTGTAAGCTTTCTAAAAATTAAAAATAAAATAAATAAATATAAATAAATATTTTTTTGTTTAAATATTGTGTTTATTTTGATACATCCTTGAATTTGAGATAATAAAAGATAACTGTAAAAATTTTAGATACTCTATCTACAATATTCACAAAAATTCATAATCAATTTAAAAAAAATAGGAAAAATTACGTAATTACGGAATTACGGAATTGGAGAAAAAAGTTGCGTAATTAGTTACGTAATTGATATTTCCGTAATTTTGGAAGCCCTAGGTAGGATGGATGGTGACTGACACTGCTCACAGTTGTTCGTTTGTGAGTTCACCAGAACATTCATCGCCAACACATATTCCTTCATGAGATCTCCTGCTTCATTGTCTCAAACGCTGAATTTATTCTTTGTATCAATTCTTCTCTAGTGTTTATTTCTATGTTGTTATACACCAGTTCCTTGGCCCGGCCCCACACGAAAAAGTCCAACGGGGTCAGATCTGGGGAGCGAGCGGGCCAAGGGATGGGTCCATCCCTGCCGATCCAGCTATCAGGAAAGCAATTGTTGAGGTGTTCCCTTACATTTAAAGTCCAATGCGCTGGACAGCCGTCTTGCTGAAAGATAACTGTTCGGTCTCTTTCGAAGATCGGGACACCTGATTCCTCTACCAGCAGTGGTAAATCAATTTGCAGAAATTGCAAATAATTTTCGCCATTCAATGGATCAGGCAAAAAGTGGGGCCCAATCAATGTTCTGCCAATTATTCCAGCCCATACATTCACAGAGAATTTCATCTGAAATGACACCTGCTTCTTAAAATGTGGATTGTTGTCTGCGTCGGCCCATTCATGGATGTTGTGAAAGTTTGTAATACCTTCCCTTGAAAATTTACTTTCATCCGTCCACAAGATTGATTTCAGAAACCACGCATCTTCGATGTCTCTGTTGAGGAGGAAACGGCAGAACTGAATTCTTCTTTGTGGATCTTGCTCTACTAGACCTTGCACACTCCTGCCATGGAACGGATACTTATCATTTTGGTGCATTGTATGCCACACCTTTCATTGAGAAATGTTTAAATTTCGAGCTACTGCTCTAGTACTGGTAGTAGGATCCGCTTGAAATGCTGCTAAAATGTCTTCGTCGACAGCAGTTTCGTGTCTGCCCGGGTTGACTCCAGGTTCCACGCGGTGAAACCCATCTTGGGCAAGACGACGAAACGTGTTGTAAAACACTCGAACATTCGGTATCCTGCGATTCAGATAGCGCTCTTGATACATCCGTCGCGCCAAAGATCCACTGCCGTCTGCTCTACCGTACATAAATACGATATCCATATCGATATCGATATCGATTCTTGATTGGAAAACGTAGCCATAGTCACTTAACAATTAAGAAAAACGGCGTAGGAGCGCACTAAATGTCAACTCAACACAATTAAGTCAAAAATCAACACGTGCAGGAGCGCGAGGCTACGACTGGACACGGTGAAACAAAAAAGTTCAAAACTAACGCAATCAACACGTGCAGGAACGTAAAGGGCTACAACTGAACATGGTAAATTGTGAATCAACACGACAACGTCCACTCACAAGGGCAGTAGTTTGACTAATAAGTAAAAGATGTAACGACTTCATCACAGACCGACTGACCCTGACTAAAGAAAAACGACTTTGTTGCCTCAGTAACTAAGAACATTTTGCTGTAAAAACCAACTCTTATCGCTTTTTGCTATTCATTGGGCGTTCTACCTGGAAATGCCGTCGCACCGCGCTCGGTGGCCATTGTTTAGAGAATCCCCTCAATGGGTTCCCCTCAATTGGTTCCTGCATGTGCCAAAAATTCTTAGAATTGAAAAATGTTATCATTTCGAGCACATAAAGTATTCTTTTAAGCAAAAATTTTGTGTTTTGTTAGACTGCCTAAAATTTAAAATTTCTCCCTCGAATTGGTTTGTAGGTCCTAATTTCAATAATTTGTAAGATATCTTACAAATTATTGAAATTAGGATATCCGCATAAATGATTCCTCAAAAGAAAGAGCGATGATCAAGCAAGTCTTCAAAAAGGTTTGAACAAAAAAGCACCCTCCGTTTTTTTTTTTTAAATAAGGTTTAAAAGACGTATTGTACAATTTTTTTATTTTTTCTGAGCTTTAAATATCTGTAAAAAAAAATGTCTAATGACACAGAAGCCTAAAACATGTTTTGCTTGGTTGCTTACACATTACTTTAATTAAATAAATAAAAAAATTAATACATTTATCATTCAATTTGGCCATAATTATGCAGTTTACATTAAATTTTGAGAATTTCCGAAAAAAAACTAAAAAATTTGGTTAAAAAAATTTGGTAAGACTTCGTCTAAGACAACCATGGCTTAAATGGTTCTAAATTATTTATACTATCTTCACCTTAAAGCTTTGCACCCATCTTCCAATCACCCTGTATATTCAATGTACAGAATTGACCTCTGTACAGTTTTATTATAAGTATAGTAGTTTTATGATATCGTAATGTAGTGATAAAGAGATGGGTATAAAGTTTCCGTTCATTGCTCGTTCATTTATTTTTGGTTAGATTACATATATTATATCAGGACATCAGGGCACAGAGCTATCGTATATTTTACCGACTGTGTAGGTAGCAGCTATTATTCCCATTAAAAAAACAATTACTTTATTTAATTTTCATGGGAACGCATGTATTTCAGACTGACAAAAAGTCAATGTCAAAAAGACTGAAAGAACTTTGAGTTTGACAGTCGAGAGTTGATATCGTTCGATTTGTTTTGTTTATTTTCATTATCCAAGAACTTATAAAAGTTCCGTGTGTCGTATCTACTTTCAATTGGGAAAAAATGCTAAATGATTGAAGGATAAATTCAATTTCTTGCACTAAAATGGAAAGTTACGTAGTTATATCTTTTATTGGCGAAGGATCCTTTGGTCGTGTTTTTAAAGCTAAACATAAAGAAACTGATGCAGTTGTAGCTTTAAAAGTTATACGAAAGGTATGTTATGTCTCCATTTGTGTAAATTCTGCACATTAAGCACCAGGTACGCGTTGAATTGTAGTTTTGTTGGGCCACAGTTTTACTCCTTCCATAAGTAACATAACGTGAACGTCACGAGTACATGACCCAAGAAACAAACGGGATGTGCACTATAAAATAGGTAGTGAAATATCAATATACCGACAAGGAGTCGTCTTACAGTTGTTGTATACTAATATTCAGTTTCTACATATCAATAACAGTTCATTACTTTTAACAACAATTACAGAAAGGGCGTTCAGTTAAAGACTTGAAAAACTTGAGACAGGAATGTGATATACAAAGGCAGCTTAAACATCCAAACATTATTCGGATGATAGACAGCTTTGACACCGAATCTGAGTTAGTTGTTGTCACGGAGTATGCAGAGAAGGAGTTACATAGCATCCTTGCTAAAGAGGGATGTTTGAATGAAGATCAAGTTAAGAAAATCACTTGGGATTTGGTTTCAGCATTGTACTACTTGCACTCCCATAGGGTGCTTCACAGGTTTGTACCGATAGAATCTGAATTTTATTTATTTGATTTGTTGTTACTAGGTCTACCTTATAAGTTAAATTGTTTTAAGTTCAACAAACTCCTACAACATTCTAAGTTGTATCAAAACATATATGAGCAGTGTCATAATCAGCAAATATTGTTGCCACTGCTGGGACACAGGCTTCCTCTCAGGGCTGTGTTATTCAGAATAATGCTTGAAATTAATATGAAATACTAACATCAAACACTCATTACATTTTTCAGAGATTTAAAGCCACAAAATGTGTTACTGGACAGTACTGGACGTGCCAAGCTATGTGACTTCGGTCTTGCGAGAATCATGACAAATGCAACACATATTCTGACTTCTATAAAAGGTACTCCATTATACATGGCGCCAGAATTGATTGAGGAGAAGCCCTATGATCATCAGGTGCGTTTTCAATACCCATTTTTTTTACAATATTGATATCTTTTACACTTTTCATAATTGTTGTGATTGAAAAATAAAATAAATACAAACATACATAAAATCACGCCTTCTTCCCATGGGGATAGGCAGAAACTACAGAACGCCACCTGCTACGAACCTTACACACCCTTTTGCCTCGTTTAAGTTCATACATCTGGTCATACACACACGCCGGTTACTAGTGCCATGCACCCTTCTGAAGAACCACCAATAAGGTCACTATATGTTCTCCTAGGACGTCCCCTTCTGCACGCGTAGCATAACCTCCATGGAAACGGAATGTGTCGACAGAAGACAAGACAAAATGATAGATTGTATCGTAGAAAAATTGTGTAAAACTGAAAAGAAGAGATGTTTCTATTCTTGAGTCGGCAAGAGTATGATGTCAAGTATGATGACAATTTCTCTGATGAGATAGAAACATTTTTACAGAATTAAAATACATAAGGAACTTTTTTTGTTCTTGGTAGAATAGATATAGAATTAGTCATGCTACGCCGGCTGGTGTGACCAATCACATCTGCCTTGTAAATAACTTTTGTTAGCCGCCCTTCATTCATCCTCTCAACATGACCAGACCATCTAAGCATACACTTTTCAAATTTTGTCACTACATCTTCTTGCACCATTGTCTTATCTACTGCACCGTTGTCTTATCACATCATTCCTCAGTGAATCATTCACAGTCACACCACACATGCTTTGCAATGAACACATTTCCACAGCATTTATTCTACTTTCATACTTCTTTTCCCACAACCAACATTCACTTCCATACATAAGCGTAGGCACCAGCACACCATTGTGAACGGCCAGTCGAGCCTTATCGGACATCAACTGGTTAGTCACAATCACATGTATAGGACCATTTACTTTATTTCCCGCATTTACTCTTCTTTCAATAAAACATTTAAATACTGTTGTTTATTATATGTTCATTATGAATTGAATAGTCTTTACAATTCAAATAGGGTTTTGAGTGATGGAGGGATGAGGAATGGTGTAAAGTTCATTCATCCTCCAGAGAAAAGAGTGGATCAAATGGGAGTTGTGTCTAGTGGAGTACTGCCCAATAATTGATGTTGGGACATTGTATACTGGATTACATTTTTCACCGTCTCGACCTTCATATGGTGTGTTGTGTAACTAGAGTAGAAGGCAGGAAGGCCTTCAGATTCATCGCAGGTGACTAAAGGAGCGTGGGACGCGGGCGGACGGGGATGCGTGTGCGGCTCGTGTGCCTGCGAAAGATAAATGAGGCCGCTTATCGGCCGGCTTCAAAGGGTAGGACCGCGCTACGAAATCATTGATACATGCCGCGCATTGAGTAGGGTGCGTATGATTTGAGTTTCGATAGATTTTAATTGTTTATTTTTCCACATTTCTGTTTTTGTTGTTCTAGTATGAAAATGTTACTTTAAATGTGTAGTATTTATTGCTAGATCAATTTCATTACATGTTATTCAAAAATAAAAATAATAAAAAATTCTATGCCAAAGGCTTCTACTCCGTTCACCTATTTCACCCATTTTTTTCAAGATGTTAAAAAATGTCACCCGGTATATGTTACTTGCATGGTAAACTTTGCTTAAGCACTGCAGGATTTTGCGTTACGTCAGTGTGATGTAGTTTGCAAGCGACTGTACACTTTCTGCCACAGAGTAGTAAATGTAATATGCATGAGCTTACTTAAGTAACTATACAAAATATCAATGAATGTATAATAAAAAGAATCTTAGAAAATATGCTTCTCCTTATTTCAGGCTGATCTATGGTCACTTGGATGCATAGTGTACGAGCTGATAGCGGGCCAGCCACCTTTCTGTACCATGTCCATATGGCAACTAGTAAGAATGATAAGACACAAGCCAGTGCAGTGGCCCACCTTCATTAGCACTGATGCTAGATCATTTTTGCAGGTACGTATTGTTAAAATAACTAAGTCAGACAGCTAAATTGAATAGATCAGTGCTGCCTTTATGCTAGTCTCATTTTGAACTGTTCATGATTGAAATGAAATGAAATGTTTATTTATGCAAGGAGATCTTTTAAAACACTTTTCCACATCAATATTTTAGTGATCACATTTTATAAATAGATGGCGCCGGCATTTCATAGCTGCCTGAACTCGGAGGTTCTCGATGATTATTCTGCTAGCCCGAATAATGTTTCAGGAAAAAATATTATTCTTTAATTAAAATTGTAGAGGTTTCATTCAAGAATCAGCAGTTGATTTCTGTTTAAGAGCATAAATCAATGAAATCCGTAGCAAAAAGCTGCATAATCAACATAATATTTAATTGAGTCAACATTTCAGGGCCTGCTTCACAAAGATCCAATGAAAAGGATGACATGGCCTGAAATTCTGGAGCATGCATTTGTTTGTGGCCATGTGACCATACTGCCGGAAGATGTTCAGAGTGAATCACCATTCACAAAACCACTGACTCACAGTCAGCAAGAGGCAAAACAGCTTCAGAGGGACAAAATTAGCAGTAATTCAAGGTAAGGCAACTGACGATTACTACAATCAAATGTACAAAATATTGACAAACACAGTTCTTATAGCTTTCAGAAGCATGCTTATGATTTTAGTCCAGCATAGACAAACAAAACAAATGAACCCTTAAATAAATCATTCAAATGAAATACATTTCTTTTTTTCAGAACAATTCCTGAATCAAAACCTGAACCGAAAGAACATGACTTGCGAAACGCGAGAGTAATGCAAGCAATGGAGTGTGTCCCTATGTCTGATGACGACAGCGTCAGAGCGACCAGCGCGTTTAGTGTTAGAGACAGTCTGAAGACAGATGATGAAGATCAATCACATCCCATCACTGCAGCCAATGCTAAACTACTCAGACACGAATATAATGTCTTGAACAACTCAAACCTCGTTGTATGCAATCTAGAAAATAACATGGCGCAACTAATGGCAGCTAATAAAAAACAATCAGATATGAACAAAATGGATAAGATAGATGAAGAAAAGTCAAATACAGAGAAACATGTTGAAGAAAAGAAAACACAAAAACCTCTGAGTGCCAGTGATAGTCAAAAAGAATTACAGGACACAAATAAAAAAGCAAAATCTATAGATACTGCATCTCAAAGTTTGGAGCATCCGAAAAGTTCTACTAAATGCAGCAGTGATGTTAGTTCTGGGCTTAGTAAGAGCGTTCCACCTTCATATACACAGAAAATATTGCAATTCTCAAGGGATAAACTCAGATTTGGTAGTGGAGGAAACAAATTAACGAGAAGTATCAAAAGATCCTTCCATTTTAGTAGGAGTTGGGACAAAAACAAAAATGATACTCAGCGACGAACTAGCGAACCTGCTATTGAAGTTTCGAGTTTTGTAGATGATAAGGAAAAGTGTTCTAAAGAGGAAAAAGATCAGGATGTGGAGAAATCCGAAGTTATTGAAGAAACTTCTGATGATAAAGATGTTGCTGATAATGATAGGATGCTGAAGACTGAAGACAAAAGTGACGGTAATGTTGCTATTTAAAAATGCATTATAGTAAATGTCCATATTAAATAATCTGTTTCTTTCATCATGATATTAATATGTTTTGTTGTTTGTGTTTCCAGTAAAAGAGCCATCTTCTATAGAATTGGAGGAGTGGGAAGCATTCCTCAATTCCAACATTAGTGAAGTTATGGATGGCGACGTGGAATCTCTTACTCAACTGAATATGGTATGTAATAATGTTATGCAATGCCAATTCTGTCACACAGTAGCAAGCTTTAATAGCAAGGGAGGGGTTTTTTATTGCTCCATTGTTTAAGATGGGTACCAATTTACATATTCATTTTATTTCAATAATATTAATGACCAACGGGCAAACATCTTACACATTTTTCTTATGTAATGCACATTAAGTACAGACGCCACCAGGTCAAGCTACCCGAAACTGTCAATTTCTCCCAATGAACCTTGAACCTAATGCTCTAGAAATAAAGTCGAAAATCTATCAAAGAAATCTGACAGATTGTAGTAGCTTGATGTGTTGGCGTCTGTACATAAAATTGTGTTACCTTTAAGTCACTATCTCAATCAAAGGTGTCAAACACGTTGTGGTTTATGAAAATGCCTAACTTAATCTTTCCATTCTATTCGATTCTGTTAATCACATATTTTAGGGGATTTTCTAGTTGGTATGACATGAACCTGCCATTTATTCCTGTATGGAAAGCTAAGGCTTACATTATTCATTATTATTACAGGTAAGCATGGTGATAGGCGTAGTGGGTAGTGCAGCGCGGGCGGGCGGTGGTGGGCGAGTTTGTGGCGCTGTAGCCGCGCTTTTAGCGCTGCCGGCGCTTGCGCATACACTGCCGAGGCATACCCTACTAAATATACAAGACGTGAGTTTATTTTGCTACAGTGCATGACCATTTTTAAATAATTAATTCTTTGCAAAAAGGCCTCACCTTGCTGTTTCCAAAACCTTAGACAAGTTGTCCTCAATGTTAAAATAATAACAGCAAGAAATTGCCTTACTAATAACGTGACATTCTCCGTTTCCAGGTGTACCTCGAAGCTAAAGTTGTGTACAATTTCGTAGCGGCCATTAATACGCTCATGAAAGACACCAAATACAATGACGATGGAGCCGATGACAGGTACGAATTGCACTACAATGTTCCTTCTGAACTTTCAACCAACGCGTGTGAAGTCTGTAAACTGTCCTGATTTTTTACTCGTATTTTCTGTCGTGTTCTCACTAATACGGCTTTTTCCAAATGATAAGACAAGATGCCTTGGTAGCTTAGTGACATTATCTTTTAGTTTCTAGTAGTGATGTGCCGGATCGTTAAAAATGTATATCCGCGGATACGGATATGGATACGGATCTTAACTACCTTACTCAATCGGTGTCGATGTGCGTAACATTGAAACGCCAGTTGAACCCATTTGACGCTTTTCTTGACAGGACATGTTTCGACTTGCATTGCGGGTCTTTCGATTATTTTAGTTAGTGACTAAATATTTGTTGTTGTTTTTTGCTAGTTACCACTGTTCCACTCCTATGCAAAAGCCTCTCTCCACTCCTTCCATGTTTCGCGAACCCGCGCGTCCTTCTTTCAGTTTTGACGGAACCTCTCCAGTCCGTCATGCCATCACTTACGTGGTCTGCCGTGACGGATACGGATCTTTCTACTCCCCCGGATATCCGCAGATACGGATACGGATATCCGGCACATCACTAGATTCTAGTAATGATTGTGTGTTAACTTGTCCCAGACTGCAGGGCGTGGCCCGCATGCTGGAGGTGTGCGCGTGGCTGTGCGTGCGCTCGTGTCGCGGCGTGCGACAGTTCGCGACCGCGCTCAGCGCATACAACGCGCATCCAGTCTTCACTCGGCTCTTGATGCACTGTAAGAATATATTATTTCAGTCACCTACAGCATGCGTAGTATGACCACCATAGAAACGGGTTATGTCGACGGGAGAATAAGCAAAATGACAGATTGTAGAAAGATTTCAATCGTCTTAACTGGTTGAATGCCACAATCACAGAAACAAAAAGCCATTGTGTCTCACGTGAATCTACGTTTCGGCATCATCATCATTTCAGCCAAATGACCTCCGCTGCTGGATATAGGCTTCCCTATATTTGGGGGGGGGGGGGGGGGGGGTTGCCATAATCGCCATGCTTGACAGGCGGTTTGGCGATCGCAGTATAGTGCTAATATGCATAGAGAATGCTGCTGCCCATTCTCTAGTAAGTCCCTTAGTCGTACGACATCCACGGGAAGAAATGGGATGGTACTATTCTTTATGTCTGGCACCACACGGATAAACAAAGAAGTCGAGCAAAAAGTGAGTATGGCGATGTTAAAAAAAGTTGAGCAAAAAGTAAGTATGGCGATGTTAAAAAAAAGTTGAGCAAAAAGTAAGTATGGCGATGTTAAAAAAAAGTTGAGCAAAAAGTAAGTATGGCGATGTTAAAAAAAGTTGAGCAAAAAGTAAGCATGGCGATGTTAAAAAAAGTTGAGCAAAATGTAAGTATGGCGATGTTAAAACTACTTCGTCAGGCGACAAAAGATCAAGCATCACAACCAATTTTTCTCTACGTTTGATATTAGGTGTAGAAACATTCAAACAGAATTATAATCATTAAAATCATCAATACAACCATTTAAATTTATTTAATCCCATTGAATGTCTATTTAATTATAAAATCAGTCCTTAGCCCATCCACCTTATACTACATCACTAACTACCGCCCTGTTGCTATGAAAGAAGAACTATGTCTTTATCTCTCTTTTTAACGCGTGTCTACGGGTCGCGACTCGGGCAGAAGAGATGTCAAGTTGGATAGAAAGGACTTGTCGATTCTTGGTAGAATAGAGATTGCGCCTACTGGTCAAGAACTCGACAACAGAAGTCCAATTTTCCAACTTCAGAAACCTTTATATTCAAGTCGCAATTTCATCTCAGGGACAATGAATGAAAAAAATTGTATTTTTTTTTAACACATTGAAACATTAAAATACAAACTGTTTTATATTTACAGGAATTTTCCCTTAGATCTAATATATCAAAGGTATCATCCAAGACCTACATATAACAACATTTGAAACTCAAGATTCGCGAGACATGCCATTCTAATTTTATTTTCAAAAAGATGACGTCATGGCTGTCTTGTAAAAAGGTCATGTTACTGACAAATTACAGTTCACATTCGCCTAGCTAGACGCCCTGACGGATGATACTCATATCTCATGCTAAGTGACATTTCAAAATCGCCACAAGACATCTTGACATAATGCTAAAATTATTTAAACAGAATTATGTCAAGCCAGTGTTGAATCTCCAATTAATTTTGACTTCCTGTTGTTTGAAAAACATTTTTATTTACAGATTCGAAGTCTCCGCGAATAGTACTGAACATTGTGGGACTCCTTATCACGGTGCTGCAAGATTTACCGGAACATGCTGATGTGGTGGAGAAAATACTATTTGACGAACCAAGTTTTAACTTCCTAAGACTCGTAGAACAACCAAGCGATGCGTTGAGAATGAGAGTTTGTATACTAATAAGTTTGCTTTGTACATTCTCCTGTACTGCGTTTTCTGTAGCCATGGAGTCGAGGTGGAGTAAAAAAGAGACTGAATCTATCGAGGCTCTACATACTCATTGTAATGTGGCACTAAATAGGGCAGCTAGACTGGCCACTAAAGAGCTCAGTAATATGCCTTTTTACATTAGCTAGTAAGACTTCTAGATACTGCATACTTTTGGATAGTAATCCATTATACTTATCATGACTTTCAAAATTATATTTCAATTTATTAATCATATTTGTCTTAGCTAAGTAGTCGTTGTAGCAGTAAATTGCATTTTTATATCCTTTTTTAATTATTAAGAAATACTACTGATCGAATATACTGAATCTCCAACATCAAATATTAAAGAAACGATTAAATTAGGTAATACGATCTACAAAGGTATATTAATTAATTGAGTGAATGAGATATCAATCTCAAGACTGATGGCAAGACTGTTGTTATAAGTAGAGATAGCCACCGCCATAAAAATGACCGTTCAAGACTCAGAACATATACTGGATAACTTTTTATCCAGTGCGTAAATTGTAACCATGAATTCAGCATATCATTGTAGAGCTCCTTGCGCAGAAATTTTTCGTCGGTTTTACAAAAACAAAAATCTGCTGTTTCATAGAAAAATGCAATACCTACGCGGTCAAAATGTATGGAACAGCTGATTTTTGAAGTGAAAACTTCTTTACCGGCGTTGTGCACTTTTTTGTAATGGGTAAAAAATGTTAAACTCGCGTCAGGATCACGTGACCTGATCGAAAATTCGTAAGACGGACGAAGAGTAGACAGCCGGCGCGGCGTAGGAGAGGAAGTATCCCCTCTCTTTCTACGGCGCGGCGAAAATGTATGCCTGCGCCTTTTCTGAGAGATAAACTTTTTAATGTAATATAAATTGTCATGTTTGTGTACGATAGTGCAATAAATAAATATTGTATTCTACCACATAAATGATAGTACTTACTTTTATACTGATAATTAAAGCAATTCGTGCAAAATTATTCCCTAACCATTCCAAAATATCAAAAATGCACAACGTTAATATTCAAGTTTTCACTTCTGCCGGCACTCCCGGAGTGCAACCCGTCGTTTTTTTTTTTTTTTGTATAACCGACGAACATTTTCTACGCTGGGGGGTCTAGAATGATATGCTGAATTCATGGTTACAGTTTGCGCACTGGATAAAAAATGATCCTCTAAAAATGTTTCTCAATAGTTTCTTAGAAGATGGCCAATTTTGCTCAACAACAATTGAAATTTAAACAATCACTATCAAGAAACACAGTGTACTTATGCATAAAATGCTAATATTTATGTATAAAGAGCAGTCTAATAAAATAAAGATTAGTACTGGACATTTTATTTACCATGATGATAGTTATAATTGATCAGATATTAATTTAGGCAACATATTATATTATTGAACAAGACTGATTTAATATGATTAGATACATCTTCACTTCCAGAAATATGGCGGTACGAAACGTTTTCACAAATCACAAGTATATGAAATGATAATGAATCAGAATTTTCGTCGGTAAATCTAAAATAATTAAAAACAAATTATTAAACATTTTTTTTTATTTATTAGCCTACACTGTCCCGCTGCTGAGCAAAGACCTCCCCCAAATCCCTCCAGGCATCCTTTTCCAGGGACACCTCGGTCCAACCCTTAGAGTACGCGTCTAGGTCGTCTAGCCATATCTTCTTGGGCCAGCCTTGGTGGCGCCGTCCATCCTCAAGCACCCACTGACAAACATAATATTCTAAAACATATATAACTGTATTTACTGATAAAACTAAAGTTCAAGAGTTATTTGTTTGAACGCGCTAATCTTTGAAACTACTAATATTTGTATTTGATAGCTCAATCGTCGAGGAAGCTTAGAAGGATTAAAGCTATTAAATATAACGCTAAGTCCGTTAGGAGCCGAGCAAAAAGAAAAATAATCGTAAAGAACGCTAAACGAAATTAATTACGCAGGGACGATATGGAAAATATATGTCAAGAAGTGAAACGATCGTTTTTACAGTTTTTGAACGATGTCAATAGGTATTCCATTTATTCCATGGAGGTTGCAGGTTCACCTCCATAGAGTTTTGACATAGGTTCAAACTCTAACATCTTCCCTTGAAGCTAGGTAACGACGGTCTTTAAACGTGCACGCCAATCTGCCTACAAAACTTAGCAAATCTTGGCTTATACAGTGCTTTCGTAAACGTGTCAGCAATTTGGTTATCTTCACCAGTCTTTGCAATCATCATAGTAGTCCCATCAGTTATGGCTTCTCGTAAAATAATGCCGTAGCTTGATATCTTTGCTCATATGGCGAATTCAGTGCAAGCTTGATGGCAGACTGTATTCACATGAAGAACTGGAGTTATCGTTGATTGCTCTGTTGTCAGTCAATTGTTTAAGCCATATTATTTCTCTTGCAGCTTCACTAGCATTTACAATTTAATGTGCATCTGGATTGAGGGCCCATTTTTTAAACCCTTGCCAAACGTAATAAGACTTATAGGGAAATTAGTTAAAAATAGTAAAAACTTAAAGCAATGGGCCATAAATTTCTTAAACGTGAATTAAAACTGTTATGATTAAATAACTTGGGCCCTCAGTCCAGACGCTTGCATAAAGTGGCATAGCTTAAATCTCAGTAAGTACTGTCTCTGGGTTAATAATTTTTATTTAACAATTTAGTTAAGAATTTCTTAAATATTTTAAGAAATTTCCAAATCTGTAGAATATGACATTACAGATTTATGGCGGTATATCTAGGGCCCTCACTTCATTATTGTTTGTACTGAGGAATCTGCAAGACATGGATTTATCTGAAGAAATACATAAATGCAACTTTAACATGTTTTACTTAGATACCTATGTGAATTAGTTAATAAGAAATTATGACACGAAAGTTAATTGTTATGTGGTAAATGAAAGTCGAATTTTACTAAAACATCTGAACTGAGAGCCCAACATTTTCGGTTTTATTGACTAGGCTCAACTTCATAGATTAACGCAAATTAGAATAAGATTTTTAACTATTTCTTAACTAAATTTGAACATATCGACCGTTCTTCTAAATATCATACTTTAAGAGAAAATCGATTTTGAACTTATTAGAAGAGAAAAATTTGTAGGGTGACCATAATGTTCATAGTAATTACATGTACATTTTGTTAAGCGCAGTCAAAAAGTCATAATTTTTGCAGCTAAAAGTATTCAGCTAGAGACTGGCTTCAGTGCTAGAGATTGATGTCTATAATTGACTTCCCCATGATATTAGACCTCCATAACCCCTCGCGTGTTTATGATGCACACGTGTGCATCATGTTATTTCAATGCCCAACTGTTTATGATACACCATGTGCATCATGTAAAATACATTTCAATTCCCGCTGTTTTTTTATTGAAAACATGCGAGAGGATAAACACATACAACTCCTGAAGTCGACCCTCCCCTGTCACGATCATCACCATGATCCGCATTGCCGTAACAGCACAGTTTTTTCTGCATGCCTGTTCTAAATGTAATGCAGAAATCTCGAGTACCATTCAAATATTCTTTTTGACCGAAATATTCTTTTTGACTTTTGAGATATCTCTTTTTTGTAGGAGCTTTTAAGTGTCTGGTTGCCACACTAGGATATCTCTATATCAGGCCTTCTACCTACCATCAGTGATGCAAGTGTTCCAACCACCTGCCGGAGGCTCTACACGGGGTCGTGCGGTCCATGGCCCTCTACGGGGCACCGGTGTGCCGCGTCGGTTGAGTGCGGCCCAGAGAGTCATGGCTATCCGGTTAATCCGGGGATACCGCACGGTCTCCTGCGAGGCGGCGAGCCTCCTTGCCGAAGTGCCGCCATGGGATCTGGAGGCAAAGGTCCTCGCCCACATGTGGGAGTGGCGCGAGGAGGCGAAACGCCGGGGCGAAACTCCGCTGCCGCGACAAATCGCGGCACGGCGGACAGAGCTCCGGTGTGATCTCATGGCGACATGGCGGGTACGATTGTCGCAACCCAGTGGGCACGCCACAATTGCGGCGGTAAGTCCCCTCTTTGAGGAGTGGATAGAGAGGCGTCACGGCGTCCTCACCTTCCGCCTGACGCAGGTTCTCACCGGGCTTCGGTGGGTTCCTGTTCAGAATAAAGCGGGAGGATACGTCCGGGTGTTCTGCCTGGGCGGAGCACCGCCGTGTCCTCGTGGAGGCGATCGGCGGCGGCGACCTCTCGCGTCCGGCCCTGGTGCGAGCCATGGTACGGAGCGAGAGGGAATGGGAAGCCGTCACCTCCTTCTGCGAAGCAGTAATGCTCGCGAAGGAGGAGGCGGGGCGCGTGAGGGAGTGGCAGTCTCTGCACCCTCACGTCCCTAGCCGCCGTAGGAGGAGACGCCCCGGGCGTCGGGAGTCGATAGCGGACTCCCGGCCACCGTAGGCGCGAGCTTGCGGGTGGCGAGCAATGGGTAGCTCGCCGCCCGGTAAGGACCAAGCTCGGGTCGACGGCGCGTAGTGTTCCACGCGCGCCTCAAAGAGATGTCAGCAGCAGTGTAGGGGTCTACTAGGACCGATGCCTGCCGGGGTCGCGTGATTGTTCGAAAGAGATACCGTGACCCTGGCACATGACATGGGCAACTGATGGAACACGGGTGGGTTTTAGTCAGTAAAAGTCTGACACGCCCTCCCGCTCCGCCCAGAGCGGGAGAAGTCATTTGATGATTTCCCATCATGAGAAAAAAAAAAGTGTTCCAACCACTTCTCTCTAAGGAAACGAATTATCTCCTTCAGCATCTTCTCTCAATTCGGAGTCTTTAACCGTAAAACAATTTTCTAGTACCTTCTTAGTGTAAGCATCTTGATGTATTTTGAAATGGATACAATCGTCATCGTTTTTTATTCCAAGTCCTAGTAAGTAGTAGGGATGTTTGTTACTTTGGGTCTTTATTTTAAATCGCTTCTTTAAATTCTCGAGAAAAGAATTTCTGTGACTTGCCAGCAATCACGCCATCGTCAACATATAGAGCTAGAAGAAGTCTGCCTTCTTCTTTTAACGCGCTTTTATTAGCTTCATACGTATGCTCGTATGTAACGGAAACTTTGAACATGATTTTGACCCCCTTTAAAACGTCGGATTAACTCGAAATTTGGCATACCTATCAAGGACCGATGAAAATATAATAATTTTATAAAGTTGTGCCATTATCCTTGCCGGGGTAACCAGAATAGCAAAAAAACTTTCTTCGAAAACTACGCTGACATACGTAACAAACTACGCTGACATACGTCTCAAAATTCGAAACACCCTAAAAATAGAAAATAAATAACAGTTAAAAAAAACAAACACGCTTCCATAGAAAATCAAAAGAATGGAAAAAAGCGTGCGGTGCTTTTTGAGGTATTTTTTTATTGATGTTCCGTCCCGTTTGACTTGTTTAATCTGTGCGTCTAACGGAGCGTACCGAACGGAGTGACATCTGTCACTTGTCAGTTTTGATTTCTCACTTTGGTTTGGTCTTGAAAAGATGGTGGGTCCTATTTGGCGTGCCGACCCCTTTTGTTAAATTAATCCCTTAGAACCGGTCGTTTTGTGGACAATTTGTCGTGACCCAATTGTTTTGTGTGTAACCAACCCCTTTTGACGAAATAGAACGGGTTTTAGTTTGAACTTTGGTTGAAACAGTTTGAGGTTAAGTGATTGAACCGCGTGTTGGAGAAAATCTCTGGCGTATTGCAGCGGCCTGGTGTCCTGAATACCACTTACAACGTCATTACACAATACAATATACACTCATTTACATACATAAATTCAGGTAGGCTCCAGAGCAGGTGTTCTTCGACCAGGTGAGTCTTTTGAATATTGTATTAATCAGCTCCGCGCACGGCGGACAGTTCGCCCGCCACTCTTGCTCCAGGGCCCCACCATCATACCTTCCACTGCGCTTATTGAATCCTATGGTCGGGGCCCTGGCCTGGCGTCGAACATTCTTGGTAGCAGAGCGTGGTTGTAAGATGTACAACCAACAAAAATTGGTAATTTACAGTAAGCTAATTGCTTGGCAGTCTCTAAAGGGAAGTAGTAATTCGCTGTAAATATTTGTTAACTTTAATTAATTGTTTATTGGAATAATTTGTTTTAAATTGTTGAGACGGGTAAACTAATGTTACCAAAGTCAGCCGGGTTACATATGCTAATAGAGTTAATTGGATTGGGCTATGTTATAACCCCTTGTAGGTTCTGACCTGTGGTATTGAATGTCTGGAAGACATTAAAATATAGGAGTTTTGTACCATGACATGGTTGTTTGTGAAAATTGACATTTGAAATTGACATTTTGAACATTAACATTATTTTAAATTGGAATAAAGGTTTATTATTGTTGTACCGTTGACATAGTGGTTTGTGAAATTAACATTTGAAATTGGCCATTTTTGGAATTGGATTTGAATTTGAATATTTGAATTGAATTTAAAGTTGAATTTTTGAACGTTGACATTGGTTTTGAATTACAATAAAAGTTTATTTTTGTTCATTGAATTGGAACCAATATTTTGTTATTTCTTGAGTTGTTGACTTTTTTTGCTTGGATTTCCTTTGTTATTTATTGTTGAACCTTGATATTTGATTATTTTTTTGTTTGGTTTACCAAATTGTTTTGTTTGTGCAATGACATACAAATGGAAATATTGGAGAGCCGGACACCTATCCAGGTCAAGCCGGAGACCTCGGTTGTTTCAGGTCCCGGACTATTGAGTAGACTGCCTACTTTGGAACTGCCACACTTTGACGGTCGCTTGGACCATTGGTTGGGTTTCCAAAACCTTTTTGAAAGTTTGGTTGATGCACGCTCGGACCTCAGACCCGCCCAAAAGTTGGCCTATTTGTTGTCTGTCCTGGAAGGTGAGGCCCGAGCCTTGGTACAGCATTTGTCGGTGACTGACTCAGCCTACCCTACCGCTTTGGAACTACTCTCCCGGCGGTACCAAAATAAACGTTGTTTGGCTGACGTTCATATTGAATGATTTTGGGGTTACCGGTCATTACTGGTTTGTCAGCATTGCGTACTAACCTGTTGAACCCGTTGGTGGCAGCAACCAACGCTTTAAAGCAATTGAGGTTGCCGGTGGACCATTGGTCTTACCTTTTGGTGCATGTTGTGCTGCAACGGCTTCCTGCCGATTTGAGGGCTCGTTTCGAGCAAAAGTATGGTGGGGTGTCACACATCTCCCCCCATTTGGTGACCTCGTCCAATTTTTGGAGGATGAGTGTCGGTTTGTGGATAACTCTAGCGTTGCCACCGAGTCACGCCAACCATCTTCCCGGCCACGAGACCAGGGACGGACTAGGGCTCGCGGGCCTGTTGATAGTCGCCCCGCCACTCGTTTTGCTGGCACCCAGAGTCGTCCTGTTTGTGAGTTTTGTAGGGACATGGGGCATGGCATGGCAACTTGCGCGGCCTTTTTGAAATTACACTTGAGTGCCCGCCGCCGAATTGCCAATGCACGCCGCCTGTGCTTCTCATGTTTTGGGGCTCACTTCCATCGGGACTGCCCCAACCCCCGCCCTTGTTGAATTTGTAGGGGGTCTCATTTGGACATTTTGCGCTAACGCGAACCACGCTGGCAGACCAGCCTCTGATGAAGGTTCGCGCACGGGGGGTTACCATGGAGTTGGTCACCGGGCTTCTGGCTCGCCGGTTCAGAACCGGGGAGAGGCCCGCAATTTTGAGCGCTGCACTCCACCCCCCGCGCAAGTTGATCGGGAGCCGCGCTATCGCCATTTGGTCTCCCCGCGTAAAGGCGATTACGCAGTTGTTGCTAGGCAGCGCTGGCCAGACCAGCACCGCCTTCCCTCCCCTCCATTGGCGGAACGTCCCCGGTTGGAGTCACGCCCCCCGCCATTCAGGCATCCGGTGGGATATGCCCTTCCAGCGATGGCGCGTGGCTCGGGACACTGCGCGTACGAGGAATTTGACCTCCATCCTCGTCGGGAAAGACTTGAGCCTGGGTGCGCCGATCGGTCGCCGCCCAGGCATTGTTAGGAATTTGGCGCCTGCCCCGCTAAGGTACCCCTCAGATCGATACGGTTTTGTTGCCAACGGCATCGGTCAGGGTCTGGGGACCCACGAGGGACTCTGTTGTGGTCCGTGCCATTTTGGACACGGGAGCCCAGGGTTGCCTTTTGTCTATTTTTTTGTTGTTTTGTTTGTGTATTGTTTTGGGCGAAATTGTTTTCTTCAGCGCCTTTGGACTGCGGAACTTGGTTGGGACGAGTGGCTCGTCCCAACCAAGTTCCGCAAGGTTCCGTTCGGGAAACCCTATTGGAAGATTGGCTCCAATTTGTATCCGCACTCCCTGCAGTCAACGAGGTCGTGTTACCCCGCGCTATTCCCCCCCCCCCCCCCTGGGAGCTACACTGCTACCCTTCATGGGTTTTGTGATGCGTCTTCGCACGGTTATGCGGCTGTTGTTTATCTGCGCACCGTCAGTGCGACAGGCCAGGTGAAGTTGTCACTGGTCATGGCCAAGAGCAAGGTGGCCCCCCTCCGGACGGCACTGACCATCCCTAAGTTAGAATTGTCAGGGGCGGCGCTTCTTGTGCGTCTATTGAACCACGTTGCTCACACTTTGGGTGGAACTGTGGACATTCAGGTTTCTTACGCCTGGACGGACAGTCAAATTGTTTTTTGTTGGTTGAAGACGTCCGTCCACTCTTTGGAGGTCTTTGTTGCGAACCGAGTGTCCCAGATTCAAAATTCTGAAACGCCTTTGATTTGGAGGCACGTGCCTGGAGATCTGAACCCAGGCGACGTGGCCTCACGTGGGTGCATGGCACCCCGCTTGATTGCTCATCCCCATGGTGGGGACCAGACTGGCTGACTCACCCCGAGGATGATTGGCCTCGAACGCCAGTCTTGATGTCGGGTCCTTTGCCCGGGCTCAAGGTGCTCGCTGTTGGAACGAAGGACCCTGATTTTTTGTTGAGTCGATACAGCTCCCTCGACAAATTGTTGAATTGTTGATTGTTGTTGTTGAATTGTTGGTGACTGATCGTCACATTAAGAACTCGCATGCCGGTTGCAATGCGCTGTTGGCCATTCTGCAGCGAGAGTTTTGGATATTGTCGGGAGCCGTTAGTAAGTTGAACCCCTTTTTGGACGATACGGGTCTTTTGCGTGTTGGGGGATGGTTGAGGCACTCTAGCCTTCCTTATGGGGCCCGTCACCCCCTCTTGTTGCCTACGGAGGGCCATTTGGTTAAATTGTTGTGTTGTTGTTTGGTTGTTGACGGTTGAGGCACTCTAGCCTTCCTTATGGGGCCCGTCACCCCCTTTTGTTGCCTAAGGAGGGCCATTTGGTTAAATTGTTGTGTTGTTGTTGTTGTATGGTTGTTGTTGTTTGGTTGTTGTTTGTTATTGTTTGACCCGCCAGCCTGCCCCCATTGGGGGGGTATTTTTGAGGCCGCTGTGAAAGCGGCAAAGGCACTCTGGCGCAGATTGTTAGGAGACACCGTTCTCACCTTTGAGGAGTTAGCTACGGTATTTTGCCGCATTGAAGCTTTATTGAACTCGCGTCCATTGTGCCCGCTGTCTTCGGACCCGAACGACTTGGAGGCCCTAACCCCGGACCATTTTTTGATTGGACAGCCACTTATCGCCCTGCCCGAGTTTTTGTCGATGTGAGCCAAAATCGGCTATCGCGGTTTCAGTTGGTGCAGCAGGTCGCTCAGAGTTTTTGGAAGCGTTTGGAGCTTGGAGTATTTGCACATCCTCCAGCAGCGCGTCAAGTGGACTGATAAAACGCATCCGCCCAAAATTGGAGACCTCGTCCTGATTAAGGATGCCAACCTTAAGCCGTTGTATTGGCGCCGGGGGCGCATTCTCAATTTGGTGGCTGGCACCGACGGGGTTCCTCGTTTTGCAGAGGTTTTGGTGGACGGATCGGTCGTGAAGAGAGCGGTCGCAACCTTGTCAAGATTGTCAATTGATTAGCGGACGGGAAGGCCCGTCCGGGGGGGGTAGATGTTCCATCCCGTTTGACTTGTTTAATCTGTGCGTCTAACGGAGCGTACCGAACGGAGTGACATCTGTCACTTGTCAGTTTTGATTTCTCACTTTGGTTTGGTCTTGAAAAGATGGTGGGTCCTATTTGGCGTGCCGACCCCTTTTGTTAAATTAATCCCTTAGAACCGGTCGTTTTGTGGACAATTTGTCGTGACCCAATTGTTTTGTGTGTAACCAACCCCTTTTGACGAAATAGAACGGGTTTTAGTTTGAACTTTGGTTGAAACAGTTTGAGGTTAAGTGATTGAACCGCGTGTTGGAGAAAATCTCTGGCGTATTGCAGCGGCCTGGTGTCCTGAATACCACTTACAACGTCATTACACAATACAATATACACTCATTTACATACATAAATTCAGGTAGGCTCCAGAGCAGGTGTTCTTCAACCAGGTGAGTCTTTTGAATATTGCATTAATCAGCTCCACGCACGGCGGACAGTTCGCCCGCCACTCTTGCTCCAGGGCCCCACCATCATACCTTCCACTGCGCTTATTGAATCCTATGGTTGGGGCCCTGGCCTGGCGTCGAACAATTGATATCAAGCATTCCACGCTTTTTTTCCATTATTTTCTTCTTTTTAGATTGGTTTTCTATGGAAGCGTATTTTTTTTCATAGATAATATATACAAGGAACTCTTCGAGGTTTAAGCCTTTGTTCTAAAAGAAAGCCTGTGATGCAATTGGTCTAACTCAACGGTACTTTTTAAATTAAGTCCGCACAAACTCCGTTACGATTTGCATACTTCGGTAGTTCCATCGCTATATACTTCTGGCTGTTTGACGTAAATTTCTTCATATAAACTTTCATAAAGAAACGTGGTAGATATGTTACGGCTAAAGGTGGGTGTGAACATAATCTTAAGATTAGCCGGCTAAACTTAGGTTTATCTTCGAGAAGCAGCTAAAGTTCGATGTCATGTTAGTTTGCGTCATGATATTCCATCTTTAGCCGGCTAATGTGCACATTAACCGAAACGAAACGGCTAAAAATGTATTCGATGGACGCGCCGGGCCAGCGGAGGGCTTGAGGGGGCGGTGAGGAGACAATGCGCGCACACGTGGCAATGTTTTTGTTTAGTTTACAATTATTACAGTGTATAATTAGACGATGGTTAAAACATTTCAGCGCCAGATTGTATGATTTGTAATTTTGAACTGGGTGAAATAGGTTAGGTTAGGTTAAAACTGCGACAAACCGCGCGTGAGCCGAGCGAGCGCAGCGAGCGGTGCCGCGGCAGCGGCCGGCGAGCGCTACTTCCAAGTTGCTCGTGTAAAGAGACATTGCAACTACCTACCATTTTAGAAATCATTCCAGTGCGCAGTAATAATAAACTGTAGGCGAGTCGTCCATTAGGTATTTCATACATAGTTGAAATATCAAATATCTTTAAAAAAAATTAGATCACGCGTTCGATACTACAATTAATTTTAGTTTAATCAACATTAAGTAAGTTAAACAGTAGTTGAATCGACCAATATGCGTTATGAACATAAGTGAATCAACCGTAGCTATCTTGAAAATAGTTAGAACAAAATTAGGTATTATAATACGTAACCGTAATGAGAGTGATTATTTTTTAATAAAAGTTTTCGTGTCAAAATAGTAAACATTATTACATTGTTTCCTTTTTCATTTCCTTCTACATTTTTAGCCAAGGGCCTCCAGTTACACTTAAGTTTAGCCGGCTAAAGATAGAAGAAACTAACATTAACACCTCCTCGAAAATAATCCTAAGTTTAGCCGGCTAATGTTAAGTTTATGTTCACACCCACCTTTAGCCGTAACAGATACATCAAATTGCGAAAGGATCATACAATCTCGAGCAGCAACATTTGTACTGATTGAGCTCATGTTTGTGACAGATCTAAATGATTTTCCACGGTCAACGCTTTTCTTTTGAGAGTAACCTCAACGAATAGTCTGGCTTTATACTTTCCGAGAGTTTCGTTTAATCTTGTAAACCATTTAGTTGAAATTGCTTTGCTTCCTTTGGGCAAACATGGGACTTAATGCCATTGCCAGTCCCATGTTTCGTTACATTTCAGGGCACTTATTTCATCATCTATAGCATTACACCATTTATTTTATCAACAAACTTCATTGCATCCTTGAACGTCTTTGGTCCTTCTTCATGTTCATAGCCCTTTTCAACGCAATTAAGGACAAAGTCATCAAATGTATCAGGCGGATTGACTGTTGAACGATGTCTTAAAGTCCTTCTATGTAGAACTTGTTCTCGACGTAGATCAAAATGAATGTCTTCTTGTGATGCTTCTTGAGTTTGACCATTTTCTCTCAATATGTCATATTTAAACTCATTTTGTAGAGTTGTATCAATCTATACTTAATATTTATAAAGCTGAAGAGTTTGTTTGTTTGTTTGATTTAACGCGCTAATCTCAGGAACTACTGGTCCGAATTAAAAAAATATTTTTGTTTTAGGTAGCCTATTTATCGAGGAAGGCTATAGGCTATACAACATCACGCTACAACTAAGAGGAGCGGAGCAGTAATTAAATATGTTGCAAAAACGTGGAAAATCGTACGGGTAGACGATTGGACGCGACGGGAAGGGTCGGAGAAACAAAAAATTTAACGCGGACGTGGTCGCGGGCAGAAGCTATAGGTGATAAATCACTTCCAGTTGATGAAGTGTCGTCGACATCAGCGTCAGACTCAGCAGTATCAAAATCAAGAGAGTCAATAATTGGATCAATCGGTACCTACATTTGATTTCACAGATTCTTGATTTTGTGCTATCTGTGAATCTTATTCTGGTATGATAGTGCATCTCTACTTCAATAGAGGGTATTGGAATATTAAAAATGTTTTTATCTACCGTAGCCGCCTCCACTGCTGTCTGATTTATAGGGTTTTTTATAAGAGGGGCGCGTTCATCAAAAATCATGTCTGTCGATCTGATAAGCCTATAATTTTATTAAGACCATATTTTATACCCATCATCTCCATCATATCGAATAATTGTGAATTTATCGGCTTTCCTACAACGATTTTTTCGCCTTTGTGTCGGATCACGTCCATAACACGGTGATCCAATTATCCTTAAAATAACTCGAAAGGTGACTTTTCCTCAACTGTTGTCGGTCTCGTTCGATTATGTATGAAGACACAAGTATTAATTAATTCTGCCCAAATACCTTCTGGAATTTCATCATGGGCATTCATCATTGCCCTAGCAATTTCTAATATAGTAGGTACTATAATCTCTTCCCGAGCATCCATTTTGTTCTGGCGAATTAGAGTGAAACGCTGTTTTATATCATTCTGTCGAAATGTATTACATATCTTTTCACTATCGAATACTATTTTCGCACAGGAACTCTTGTTCATCATTCCCAGCGGTTCTTATTACCTCAGCTAGAAACTGTTTAACTTTGCTGTGACTTTTGTGTTTCAGGAAGTAGACATGACGATACCAAGATACGTCGTCTTTGAAAAGAAAAAGTATCGAGATTTGGAATAGAAGCGCCTATGACTTATCACAAAATTGAAAAGAATATTTCGGTATTAGAAAGTTACTCGACATTACTGCATTACGTGTAGAACAGGCATGGAAAAAGAACTGTTCTGTTAAAGAAGTGCGCATCATGGTGGTGATCCTGACACTCGAAGGTCGACCTTAGGACTTGTTGACAACATTTACTTCTTGCTTTGGTGTGATAATTTTAAAACTAAGTGTATAAAGCCCACCGAGCTTTTTCCGCTTCTCGTACAAAATTTCTTTACCGTTTACCTTCAATGTACTTGATTCTGAGCGAGATTCGAATGTACCTACTGTTCTGTAGTTTGTCTTGAGCAGCAAGAACTGAAAATAAATTTCTTTGTATTCCTGGAATACAATATACATCTTTTAAAAGAAGCGGTTCGACTTGTCCGTTTAAATCAGAATCGAAGCGCATTGTTCCTTTGCCAATAGCATTGATTTTCCATCCAGATGCTTTAGTGATAGTGTGATTATTTTGAAAATGTAAAGGCTTTCAAATAAGTCAGAACTACAATTCGTAACATGACTAGTTGCGCCATTGTCTACGTACCAACAATTTATATCTGCTTCTGTTGTATCTTCAACTAACAGAACTGTTAAATTCATGGTCGAATTTGTCGGTGGTCTCCCGTCGGAAATTCATTGATAACGTTTCTTGACAATGTGACCGATCTGTCCGCAATATTTGCACTTAAATTCCTTTTTCAAGTTGTTCTTACTCGTCTCAAATTTTACTACAAGAGCTTTCCTATTAGTATTACACTCTTTATTTATTAGCGCTCTTTCAGAGGCACATAACTTTATCGTCACATTCTAAATGTTTTTATCGTGTTTTATCATAAAAAGCTAACTTGACATAAATACTGTTCCGGAAGCGTATCCAGTATCTTGCAAATTACTAGGATTACATTTTCTTCTATTGCAGTACTCAGGTCGTACAACAAATATTTTACTGCAAATTTATTTGTGGTTATGTAATTTTCATCCTGAACATTACATAACCACAAATAAATCTTTTTGGTAGCTGAGGAACTTCATGCTTAGATCGTAACTCTTATCTTCCCTAGCTCGGTCGTATAGCCTAGCAAGTTCATCCCACATGTCCTTTGCTGTTCTGAATCTCATCACCTTGTTTAGTATATCCTCAGTCATATTTGCTGAAAGTAATAACTGCGCAGTGTTATCTAACAATTCATAACTTGTTGACTGCTTTTTTTTGGGTCCATTATTTTGGGTGGGGCCAATGCTCCTGGATGTTTCGGCATTCTAATTATACCCTTTATAACATCCGTTGTATCTGTTTTTTTTTTTTAAGTAATCGAGTAATCATAAATTACCATGTTTGACAATGTTGTCCATCCAACTTGTTTTTTCAATCGTTGCCCAGCTACAGGATGCATGATGACGTTCGTCACTTTAAGTTATAATTAAATAAAACTATCGTTTTCATAGTTTTTAACCATGTCAATAGGTATTGCAATTATTCCATGGAGGTTGCATAGCATCACCTTCAAAGAATTTTGACATACCTAGAAACTCTAGCAGATAAAACATATTATAATTAAAAGCAATATTTTTAAGTCACTGCCAATTATTGTTATCAAAAGTCCGTGTTCACGTTATGTCCTTGTGACAACATAATGCGGATTCGCACATTTATATTTTGTACAACAGGAATCATTTTCATCATTTTTGATATATTAAATATAGCAGTGGTCGATACAACATTTAAAAAAAAAATGTTCATGATTTTACCTACAATTTAATATTTTGACATTTTGACTCATAATTATTACTGTAATCTAGATGTAACATTTTAATTGCATTATCTTTGCCTATACTGATTAAAATAAGCATTATAATTAAGGAATGACGCAGAACTGTTAACTAGAACGATCGATTTTGATGAAGATAACATTCCCGCAGTTTTATCAAGTTACGGTTGATGTGATCACTCCATTTATGTTATAATGACAAGCGCATTATAAGAATTACGATAAGGAAGGATTTATATTCAGCCTTGAACCGAATGCAATCGTGCAAAATCGGAATGTACAAAAAATACAGGGATCACTCCAAGGTTAGATAAACCTAATCTACACAGCTTAATCACTGCAAGGCGCCGGGCGATGACAGAATTACGGCCAAAAAGGAGTTTGGCAGTAATTTCGTCATTACCCGGGTAAGACCAGGTTTTTTCCGTTAACACGTTCTTAAGATCCTCCAGAAGCTGTTCGATTCCGTCATACTGGAGGGTAAAACGCCATAGGGATGGAACAGAGTTGTGGTGAATTGAATAGATTCTTTTTGAAGAAGGGAAAAAATACCCTACATAAGAATTATAGGCCTATCTCACTTCTGACATCAGTCTTCTCGTCGTCGTCAAGTATTCTCGTCGCTTTTCCTGCAATGTCTGAAGACTAAGGTCTTCAATCAGTGCGTCCTGCCCGTAATGACATACGTTGCCGAAACGTGGACACTGAAAGTTGGGCTGGTCTACAAATTCAAGGTCGCTCAGCGCGCTATGGAGCGGCAGCGCTCGGAGTTTCTTTGAAGGATAAAATCAGAAATGAAATTATCCGGAAAAGAGCTGGAGTTACTGACAGAGTAAGCAAGCTGAAGTGGCAGTGGGCTGGCCATTTCTGTCGAAGGACCGGTGGCCGGTCGAGCAGACGAGTCCTGGAGTGGACCGCGTAAGTGTGATCCGCGGCAAGCGTAGTGTGAGACATCCCCCAGCAAGATGACCGACGACCTAAGGAAAGTGGCTGGGGCAGAATGGATGTGAAAGGTGGAGGACAGGGTGTTGTGGCGCAACATGGGAGAGGCCATATCCAGCAGTGGACTACGATAGGCTGAGTTGATTGATTGATTGATCTCACTTTTGATCCGTCTACAAGGTATTGTCAAAGGGCATCACTGGTGGGTACCTCAAGCGCCAGTTCGACGTTTGCTAACCTCCCGAGTAAGTCGGATTCCTTAAAGGCTGTAGCCCAGTAGACCCCTTTCATACCCTACGGCAGGTTGTACAGTAGACCGAAGAGTAGAATCTGTCTCTTTGCTTAGCGTTTGTGGACTACAAGAAAGCCTTTGACTCGATCGAGACTTTGTTTGTACGACAGTTTCACCAATAGTGCTAGATGGACTAGCGGAAAATCGAGGTGCTAAAGTATTATGGCAACGCAACCATGTTAGTCCGACTCTCGAATATAGAAGCATAATCAGAGGGTCGAAAGGTTGGAGTCGCGCCACAACATCAACTTTAAGTCGTTCGTGGTACGAGTTCCAACCGACCATCTACAGACCTACTTAAGAGAGGACTTTTGGCCGAAAGGTGTCGTATTTCGACGCTTCCGAGGACGGTTACGCGACACCACGCAGCGGAACACGACGCCGTCTTCATTACGTGTTTAGAGACAGTTTTAGTTTAGTTTAGTTTTATAGAATACTAGCTTCTGCCCGCGACTTCGTCCGCGTCAAATTTTTGCTCCCCTTACCCTTCCCGTCGCATCGATTTGCCTGCTAGTTTTCGTCCATTTTCGCTCCTTGAGTTATAGTGAGTCAACCTTAAAAGATAGACATATGCTCTTGGGACTTTTTTTTTGAACTTTTTAAAAATAACAATCCCGTCATACATGATTTTTGCGTTACTTTAACCGTTTACGCAGCGCACGCAACGGAAACTCTCAGAAGGAATAAATTTTCCCCGTTTTTGCAACATTTTTCATTACTGTTCCGCTCCTCTGAGGTGTAGCGTGATGTTATATAGCCTATAGCCTCCCTCGATAAATAGGCTACCTAACACAAAAAGAATTTTTCAATTCGGACCGGATTCGATTCGGAGATTAGCGCGTTCAATCAAACAAACAAACTCTTCAGCTTTATAATATTAGTATAGATAATTAGTTGACCCAGCGAACTTCGTATCGCCTCAGATTCAATAAATGTTGTTATAAACGTACCAAGTTTGACAACCTGGTACGCGGTGGTGATCTGGTAAGCGTTTTCTAGCTGACACTCATATGTTAGGTTAGCTCCTACCCAGTTATGATGACCTGGTACTTCGAAGGCATAAAGCGTTTTCTAGCTGACACTCCTTTGTTTGGTAAGCTCCTGTCAAGTTATGATAACCTGGTACTTCGAAGGCAACGTTTTTGTCATAGTACCACGTTTTATAGTGACTTGTATTCTCTTTGACGTTTTATGTGACGTCTCACGGGAACGCGGTCGTAAAAAGGGGAAAAAAAAAAAAAAAAAAAAAACGGGATAAAAAGTATCCTATGTCCTTCTCCTGGCTCTAAACTACCTCCCTGCCAATTTTCAGCTAAATCGGTTCAGCCGTTCTTGAGTTATAAGTGAAGTAACTAACACGACTTTCTTTTATATATATATAGATGTATTAGTTTATAGTTAAAGATTTTATATTGTTTATGTATTGTTTTTATGGGCCTTAGTAGCCTGAAATAAAGGATTGTATTGTTGTATAATACGTAGGGTTCTAGGACAGGGAGACGTTATTTTTCGGAAACTGCTCACCGGTGAGCTAGAGGATGCCTTCAAGGTACTGAACAGGAAAGGTCATAATCAGCCTTTACCGTTCCCACTGCTGGGACACAGGCCTCCTCTCGGTGAGAGGGAGTAGGCCGTAATCTTCCATGCGGGTCCAGTGTGGGTTGGTAGATATCAAATGTCTTTGAAGTTTTGGTTATAGGACATGCCGGTTTCCTCACGATGTTTTCGTTCACCGTTTTGAGAGCAGTTGTGATGAAATCATTTACCCAAAGTATAGCGCCTGCCTGGTTTCGAACCCACGGCCTACAACTCGTAAGTCGGGGCCGATACCACTGGGCCACCACTGCTCCCCTTGATAGGAAATGGGTTGGTATCAACATTAATAGCGAGTATATCACTTATCTTGCGTTTTCCGTCGATATAGTAATTATGGCTGAGACTATTGTGCGGTACCTACATGTGCTCGATGGCATTATTAGATCTTCCGAAAGAGTGGATCTTAAAATTAACATGGACAAAAAGAAGGTCATGTCAAATGCCCATATAAAGCCCCATGAAGATTGGAGACTTCACTTGAAGTTGTGAATGATTATTCTTAACTGGGTCTGTAAGACAAACTTGACAGTTTGGCCAACAGTGACTCCAACTTAGAGAGAGATGTCAATCATCTTAACCGACTCTGCTGCGCAGCGCCCGGGAAGCTACGTAACTTCTTCTCGGCTCATAAACCATAGAGTCTGAAGACAAAATCATTTGACCATTGCTTGTTGCCATTGAAGACGTCACTAAAACGTGGTCCCTCACGATGGAAGACTGAAGACAGAAGACTGAAAGTTACACAATGACCAATAAAATCAAATAATAAAACGCTTGGGAGTTTCCCTACGTCGATCGAATCAGAAATGAAGAGACTAGGAGAACCAAGGTAACCGGTACCTATAGCACAATGAATTGCTAAACTAAAGTGGTAGTGTCACATTGCTCGCAGAACAGATGGCTGATGGAGCCAAATGGTTCTGGTGTGGGACCGCGTACCGGTATTGTTAATAACAAATATGTCGAGTCGTGATGATTGTTTTCTACAAATTTTGTTACAGTTTCTCAAAGTCATATCGTGTTTAAAACATCGTTTCAGAATGACTTGATAACAATTTTGTTGTCTATTTTGTTTTTTTTTTTCATAAATTTTGTTTACCTACCATTAGTCTTTTCTTTTGGGAGTAAACGTTAGTTAAACGAAAACAGTGACTAAACTAAAAAACAATAATTGAATACCTTGCTACCTGTTTTGTACCTGTAAGTAAGTACCTGTGTGTAAAGGAGAGTGGTATTGTAGAAGGACCGTTCCTTTTCACTTTGCATTGTCATATAACATTTTGCCGTCACACGGTTCAAGTCAATCAACTCAACTACTTCGGTCTTTGATATTTTTATTTAACCCAAAAGAAGTCGAGGGCCCAGCTGGTTACATGATAAAACTGTATCGACGAATTCTGTGCGTCATGAAACATATAATAAAGTGCATCCGATCATTTAGCCTTGACCCACGTATAATCGTTCACATGTGAAAGAATGAAAACATGGGGACATTCAAAGGTTAGATATATTTATCTAAATGCAGCTATCTGGGTACTTACATCCTCTACATATGTTTATTATTATTTAATATTACAACAGAGTGTATACTTACTGCTCATAAAACAGTGCATGTCATTTAGCCTTGAACTACACATAATCGTTCAAACCTGAACGACAAAAATAGAAGGACACACGAAGGTTAGATAGAGTTAATTTAAATGCAGCTATCTTGGTATTTACATCCTTTATAATATTCATTATTATTTAATAAAATTGCAACTGAGTCAATGCTGTTGTTCATGAAAATAGCGCATTGGCCTTGAACCATACATATCGTTCAAATTCTTATTGAATAAAAACAGGAGGACACTCGAAGGTTAAATAATTTTAATGTAAATGCAGGTAGTAGCTGTTTTTAAAGTTTAGGCATTTATATGTCACCGTAACATCATCAGCATCGTTAGTTCTAGACACGCGGCAGAGTGTCAAGCCAAGTTCAAGTAACAGAACTGGCGAGCAGCACCGTGTGTAATATTACACGAACCATTTGGAGCCACTTTTGACCCCCTCATAACGCATAAACTATTTCACATAAACGTGTCAAATTTGGCTCATATATTGAGACTTGCAAGATACATATCGCCACCCCCGGAGAATAAAATGGTAATAGCAAAATCACTACTTTTCAGCAAAAAAAAAAAAAACTGATTTTCGACTATATCTTGCCAACTAATTTGTGTAGAGAAACGAGAAATAGGACAATGGTAGCTAATTTTTTATGCTTTATAATGCTTTTAAAGAAGTTTTAAATAATAATAAATAAATAACAATTTATTTCAGATTCATCTTGCGATTACATCCATATTTGTTAGTACGATGAGAGCTTACAAACTAGTGTTAGTTAAAAAATTAATTGCTAAACACAATACACAAAACTAATAAGCAAGTGGCCAGATCGGGTGGACTTCCCGATGGTGGTGGAAAATCACTATACGACTGCATGCAGCCGTATCCAGCGAGCCAGCATCGGAGAGTCCCACCGATCCGCCAGCGCGCGCAGGATGGTGTTGGGACTGTCGCGCGTACGGCGCATGATAGAAGCGCACCGTTTGCGCATGATGGCCGCAAAGCCGTCTGTGTGGGCCGCCGCGAACATCGCGGAGGCGCTACAGTGGCGCGGCAGCCCCATCAGCACCCGGAACGCGTTATTGTATTGTACGCGCAGATCGCTGTATGTCCGCTGCGTATAGTTAACCCACAGGCCACAGGTGTAAAAGGACTGACAGTATGCTTTAAAAAGCGCAACTTTGACAGTCCCCGTACACCGCGAAAACCTGCGGGCCAACATGTTGCATCGGACAGACAGCGCTCTGCGCTCCCTATCAATATCCACTCTGTCCTTAAGGTCCTCGGTGACCCAGTGGCCCAAATACTTAAATTGCTCGACTTTCTGTAGAGCTGTACCACATAGTGTGAAATTCGGAACGAATGTGTATCGCTTGTTGTCTGGCCTGAAAATCATTATCTCACTTTTTTTTACGTTGTACTTGAGCCCATGAGTCACCGCATAGGACTCACAAATATTCAGGAGCCTTCGTAAGGCACCAATCGACGGGCTCAACAGCACCATATCGTCTGCGTAGCTGATGTTATTGATGCATACTCCATCTATATGACACCCGATGCCGGTGCTGCTGAGCTCCTCGATCAGTCGGTTGACGTACAGGTTGAAGAGCGTAGGAGAGGTCAGCCCCCCCTGCCTCACCCCGCACTCCAACCTATACTCCCCCGAGAGCGAGCCTGCCCATTTCACACAATTGTTCTGCTTGTTATACCAATGCATAAATAATAGCATAATTTCTACAGGTAAACTAGTTTCATCCCTTAATTTACCCCATAGAATATCGTACGATACAAGATCGAACGCTTTCGATAAATCCAGGTAGCAAGCATACACTGGAGTCTTTCTACTAGTGTAATACTGAACAGTCCGCTTGAGGCACAGGATAGCACTCTCGGTGGAAAGGCCGGGCCTGAAGCCAAACTGCGCGTCGTTTAGCGAGACGTGTTTATCCAGGTGCTGACCAAGCAGACTGTCCAGCACTTTGGCAACTACTGTGGCAAGGGAGATTGGTCTATAGTTGTTTACATCTGATGTATCACCAGTTTTATTTTTGATGATGGGTACAACTATAGTACGCATTAAATTATCGGGCAGATGGGAGTGGCACAAACACAGGGTAAAAAACATAGAAAGCACTCTGGGTAGGTGAACACCCGCGTGCTGCAGGTGCTCGATGCTGAGGCTGTCGTGACCTGGGGATTTACCCCTCACCATGCCTCTGATCACCGCGCGCACTTCCTTCGTAGTAAAATAAACTCTACGCTCACTACCTTCCTCAGCATCGGGCTCCTGCCGCGCTCGGCCCAGAGGAGACTCCACCCTGAAATAGTGGGAGAACATAGTGGCGATCTCGCTAGGCTCGTGCAATCCCGCCACGCTGACGGGAAGGCCCGGCTTATGATTCATTTTATTGGTGTTTTTCCAGAACTGACCGAATTTTTTGTTTGAATGAAGTTCCGCTATAATATCCATTTTTATTTGTCGTGAATTATTTTGACACCACTTTAACTTTGATTTAAAAGCGCGCCTAGTTTCACACATATCATTATAAAGACGGCCAGCCCCGGGCTTACCCCCATACAACCAAGCCTGAAAACACAGCCGAGCCCTCTCGTGAGCGCCGCGGACGTGCTTGTTCCACCCGGTAATGTTATTACCTCTACGCTTTTCGATAACATTATAACTATATGCAGCGGCATCCGACAGTATACAAATAATCTTGTCATACATGTTATCTAACAGGATTTTATGACTTTTGTCGCTACACATTTTATCCGAGCAGTTTCTTAATTCCGAAGGAAAATCAATTTCCCGAAGCCTAGAGTGACATACATTTTTAAATTTCGCAATTTGAGTCGAGTCACGTTCACCCCAGACTATTCTATTTATGCAAACAGTTGGCATACAAATTATAGGCTTAACTAAATTAAAATTACATATTATAGACACAGGGTAATGATCAGACCAATAGGTATTATATAACACAGAGGCCGCGGACACAGAGTGTCGCGCGGCACTAGTCACAAGACAGTGGTCGAGCCAGCGCCGACAGCCGTGTGCATCACTGACGAAAGTATGACTATCCGGCGGCATTAGTTCCATGTCTATACACGACCACGATTGATCGGCACAAAAAGTTAAAAGTTCAGTAGCAAATGACTCACCAGGGTGTGCATTGTAGTCCCCTAACATAAACACTGACTCCACATTGTGACTGTCAATTATGGCTGTCATTTCACTGAGACACTCTGTGAATTCCACTAGGTTTTCATTCGATTCGGTAGGCATGTATACAGAAAATATCAAAATGGAACGATCACTGAGGTCGATTTTTATCGCGGCGAGACGCACACTATTGCACTTCACTACTGTTACCGTCGGGAACGCAACCTTTCTCCACAGTAAGGCAACTCCGCCGTAGGGCCTACCGCGTAAGACCCCCGATGCGGTATCCACTGCAGATGTACCCGTGCAGGCGAAGTCGTCGTCTATCGAGGCCAGATACCCGAGGTCGTGCGGCAGTAGCCACGTCTCCTGCAGTGCCACAACGTCAGCCGAGCGACAAAGTTTCCGCACACATTCCACTGATCTCACCACGTTTTTACAATTAAAGCTTATCAGATTGATGTTATTCATAATTTAGATCTGTCAATATTCTCGCTAGTCACACGGTTATTTTCATTATCACGTCTAATGATGTTTATAAATCGACGATAGGCTACCCCCTTTGGCCAAAAATCATCACGCAGGAAAGTTATTAATGAATGTTTCGGTACGAATATTTTGTAGGACTCGTAATCCTTTGCTAACTTCATGTTCATTTTTTCAATTTTAACATCAATGTTAGTTTTCTTCATGATGTAGGTACTAATGTCACACACAGACACGCTCTTTGCTACATTATAAATGTACATGGGTACCTTAGTTTCCGCTGCCATAAAATTACTTCCAGGCTCAGGAATCGCTTTTCCTCGCTTCCCAATGAAACGATTTCGTGATCTTTTGTTTTGGACACGAATCCATTGGTCACTCGGGGCCTGTGTCTTCCATTTTCCTTCCCGGACAATCTCCGCCAACGATTTCTGTTTTGGTGCGGTAGGGCTGGATCCATTTTTGTTGACCGTGTGTACGACGACCGGGTTGGGTGACGGTGGTAGCGGTGCGGCACAGGTAGCCGGACCAGACAGCAGCGGCAGCGGGTCGGGGTGCAGGGGACCACGGCCGCCGCCAGTCGCCAAGGGGGGCGGCGGCGGCAAAGCCCCGTCGGCCGCACAGCACACCGAAGGGGGAGCGGCCGCAGACTGCGCGGGAAGAGACGCAAGCGACTCGATCAGCTGACTCGCGACGTGAGTCATTGCAGCCGCGTCTCGTAGTTCAACGGTCGGATCGCATTGCTTATTTTGCGGCGTTGATTCACTACTACCCTCTAATATCCGGTGCTCCAAGATATTGTGAATACTGGATTTTAGTGTAGATTCTAATGATATTTGCTCATTGCACTGTAGCGGCAATCCCATGGGACCGCTATCGCACTCATAGCTTGTGAGTCTTGCGGGATATGCACCTCTTCTGGTGTTTACGTTGCACCACCCTGATGAAAGATGCTGCACCTCACTTTTCAACTGGTCTACCTGCTTGACAGTAGCATAGTCCTCTTTCATCATGTTGAGATCTTGCCGTAGCTTAACAATGTCTTTCAATAACCTCGTCACGTCGACATGGTCGAACAGAACTGGGGGTAACTTCTCGAGGTCGCGGGCTACGAAGACTGGGATATCCTCGGAGTCGGTATCGCGGATCAGACAGATGATGTCGTCAATGTCTCGACCATTTTTTCCCGCCTTCCTCCGCGTTATCTTACGTTTCTTTGTCGGTAGGGATTCGAACAGCAACTTTTTCGCCGTTACAATATCACTTTCAGAGAAAGCGCTCGCACAGATTCTGCTTATACTTTCATCGTCCATCACGGATATTTTGTTATGGACGAAGGCTAAAACTTCGTTAATCACTACATTGCAATTAGCACATTTTACCACTGAGGACATTTTTAAATCCCCGATACACACCGTCACGCACAATACTTATTCAACCGATCGCTTGCGCGCGCGCGGCGTGAATGTTTTACTAAGGTTATTTGAACTAAAGATATTTCGAATTTAAAAAGATACTAAAATTCTTGTACTGTTTTAGTTTATTAATATACACTTACAATTTTAATCGCGGCAATTACCAGAACCTATGAATATTGCAATATTACATTACAATAATATTCATTGAAAAATGGATGCCAGATTAATGGAAAACAAGATCATTTGCAATTTTATTCTAGTTAATTTTCAATTTGCATAATTAGGTAACAGAAACTTAAACTTTTATTCTAGGGTTTAAAATGAAACAACGTTATTCTAATAAACTATTATTTTAATTAATAAGTATAGAAAAAAACCATAAGAAAAAAATCAGTCTTCGTGAACTTCATCGGAATCCTCATGATTAAGTTCTTCAGAGCAATTAGCAAATGTGAGGGAGTTATAAAAGGCATGGTAGTAGCTAGGGATTGCTTCTGCCCTACAGAGACTCATAAGGTCGCCGTGTAAAGCCTTACTTATTGAAAGGGGTTTGTTGTAAGCTGGTTTCAATAATTGTATCTCTGTAAGAGAGGTTGAAGCATTATGTTTACCCCGCTTGTTTCTTGGCGCAATTCTTGGAAGCGGTTCGACATTCAACCGAGAATAATCTGCATCATAATCATACTTGAAACGTAGAACTGTAGGCTGTGAATGCAAGACACTTACTTCCATTATTTTAGACCATGCTACTTTATGTCCCTCTTCATCTTTGGCCCAGTTCTTATTCTTGATTAATTCTTTTATGTCTTTAAACTCATTTTGTGTCATTTCCTTCACAGTGTACTTCTCACCATTAACTTTTGCATTCAAAATAATTGCGTAAATCTGTTCAGGTGTATAAACAACTTGATGTTTTAGCTCTCGTTCTATATTAGAGTGCATTGAGTCACCTTCGCTTTGACCATGCCCCGTTTCGAAAAATCGGTGTGTGATATTGATTTTCAGTTTCTGAGCGGCAAAAATATAGAATGCAAAAATAAATCTATTTTTATTTTGACCTCCGCAACCGTCAGAGTAAAATGAGATGTTTTTGATACCTCTTCCTGCTTCACCCATGAGAAATTGCCATAAACAGCTACCAATTTCTATTGCTCCTCTTTTTGCGATTGCGTAGTGCCAAACATAGCAGTAAACTTTCAGTCGAGTACTGTCAAATATTGTGAAGTTATACACAGGGTATTTCCTCTTATAGTGAAATATTCCCACTTGAGATTGAGGAATATTCAACACCTTCTCTAAATCAAAGATTGCAACAGTTGTATCTGAAAGGTCAGCTGATTGTTTTTCTTCGTTTTTTATTTGACGCACGCGTTCTTTATTCTTCTGGTGCTGGTTAAATTTCTCTCGCAGAGTTTCTTCTGTACGAGGATCAGCTTGTCGGTAAAGTGCACATTGACCACATTGGTCTTTTTTGGGGCGATGAAAGGAGTAATTAAATCTGGTGTTAAAAATAGTTTCGTACTGTCTTTTAGATGCCATGCGGCAAGAATAGTGCCCTTCAGTATACCAAGCCTCGTACAACCGGTACATTTTAGATATATTAAGTAATTCGGACAGATATTGTCTGGCCGATTTCTTCCGAGTATAATGACTCTCCACAGTAGGAAATAATTGAATGTGCTCTTTAATATTGTCTTCGGTTTCAAGTGACATTTTGCGAGGTCTATTATCATGACAACCTCTATTGTCACTCAAACCTTTATCAGATTTTACCTTTTCTAAGGCTGTATAAACTGTTTGATGTGATATAGATAGAGTATTAATGAAGAATGTTTTACATACTTGCACTTTTTCTGTGTCTAAATAAAAATAGTATTTAATAGTCTGAGTGCGGTTGTTCTTTCGGTTTATTGTCACTTTTTTTATGTCTTCAGCTATTATATGCTTAGCGATGAATTGCCATTGTAACTCATGATCAGCGAGTTGATAGTATTGCTGCATTATAGTTGCTCTTTGCTGTTGGTTGATCTTGTCTCCACATTTTTTTTGACACTTGCATTCAGCCTTTATCGTTTTTTTCTTAAACTCTTTCTTTGACCTGCAACCTACGTAAGCTTCTCCTGAATTCTTTAACCTTTTACTCTTATTGTCTTGTTTTTCTCTTTCATTTCGAACCCGTTTTCTTGTCAATTTTTTCGCGTTAGTAGCACACAATACCTGTTCTAAGCTTGCAGCAGCAGTTTCAGCTTGAGTTATCACTTCACCGGAACTGTCTATGTTATTTCTTTGGTAATCATCTTCATTAAAACTAATAATATTATAATTAATTGCTGAATGGTTAACCTCTACCTCTGACTGAGAAACATTTGTCAAATCGAAATCTTTTGAGCTTGATGGCACATTTTGGTAACTAACTAAGGTGCACTCAGTCAATTTACCGTTGGAAGAGTCACATGGTTGCAAAGTCTCTTCTAATTCAAAAGTAATAGAAATAAAATTTTCCTTATTTACAGTAAGTTCACTGCCCATAGAAATATTTAAGTCTTTCTGTTCAACTTCCCCTGGGTAGATAATGCTTGTAAAACTGGAAGATGCGTCGACCATATTATTGTCTTCCTCAGCGATAGCAGAAAAGTTTAAACTACGTCTTGATAAAGTTTTTCTATTAATATTTTCATTACCGAGCATTTTTTTTTGTATCTGACAATGGTCTATTTTCATACACTATCAAAGGTGATGCTACAAAATCTACTTCATTAAAAATGGAAGATATGTTTGATATGCTCGATGGTGATTTTGTAATATTATTAGCAGCTGATGTTAAATAGTCCGAATCTCCTCCAAAACTTAATGAGCTTTGACTCCGCTGTCTTAGAATTTGGAGTCTCTCTGGACTTGGCAGATATTCACCGGATGAACTCGGAGAGAAGTCTTCATTCCCTTGTTTATCATTTGGATTGTAGTACGTTTTCTTTGTTAATTCTGCAGACCAGAACAAAAGAGTTTTTAATTCGAACCAGTAGTTTCTGAGATTAGCCCTTACATACAAACTTACAAACAAAAATATTACCTCTTTATAATATTATATAATATAGATATAGCCTTCCTCAATAAATGAACTAAGTAACTATCTAACACAAAAATATTTTTTCAACTCAAACCAGTGGTTCCTGAGATTACCACGTTCAACCAACCAAACTATTTTGCTTTATAATATTAATATAGAAATATAGATTAGTTTGGTGAACCTAGCTTCTTATATTTTTTGCTTTTTTATACTTACATTAAATAAAAAAGCAAAAAATATAAGAAGCTAGGTTAAGCTAGAAAAAAATGAGGTAGGTAGGTACCCATAATACGATAGCTTTTTGTTTATTTTAACATAACCATAACATGACATAACAATCACACCTGTATTCCCCGAAGGGTTAGGCAGAGGTGTGTAATACACCCACGTTTCGCCAGTTATGTTTTAAGTCCCATGTAATAGGGGGCGAGCCTATTGTCATCTACCGGGCACAAATCCAGACTCCGTGCTGCTACTGAGAAGTTCCAACTTAATGGAAAAACCCAATAACACTTTGCCCGACCCGGGAATCGAACCCAGGACCTCGAGGTTAGGACCCGCGCTTGCGGCCACTCGACCATCGAGGCAGGAGTTTATTTTTAGTATAATTATTTTAAATACAGGCAAAAATTACTACTTACCTACCTACCAAAAACATAAAATAATATTTAACACTTACCGCGTAAATTATATTCATGTTTCGTTATTTTGTCTTGATCTGTAGTACCATTTTGGGGTGGGTTGTGATCTAAAACATTTAAACGATACGATTTAATGACATTGAATTAATACCTAGATAATAACAAACAGTGATGACAAATTGACATGCATATAGATTAGTTAACGCAAAGAAACTTCATTGTAGGTAATGAGCATTAGGTAGGTTCCAAGGAAGATCAACTGTTTCACTCGAAGTAGGTACCTATTTAAAAATAAGCAAGTTGGTATCTAGGTAGGTAGGTGTGTCGAATTTGCAGCTATCAACATCGGGTCACAGATCGAGTACCTACTTACTTAAATAAGATTCTATGGCCATTCTATCTACCTATCACTAATTAAAAGACAATGATACTGTGTAAAAGGCACAGTCGGTACTCACCATCATTAGTAAGATGTTTGGAATCGTCACTTATTTTAGACACCATACTCATAATAACGTCTAAACGAGGATTCCGTTTATTCATTTTATTATTGCAATTAGGTTTACCACTTTTCACTTTAAAAAAACACTGAATTTACACAAAAATAATAGAAACAACCGCAGCTAAAAAGAAATTACGCTCACGCAATGACGGTTACAAGTGCACTAGAGAAGGTCGAGTAGGTAAACAAACATTGCCACGTGCCGATCGCCGCACGCAATGAATTATCGTGCTATCACTCTCTAATGCACCTATGCACCTATGACCGAAAAGAATGGCAAGATGTTTCCGTGTTTACTTTTCTCAGTACTTTTTACTAAGGACATGTTAGTCACCGAGCCTAAATGTATTATTACGAGAACAAAATGGTAATAGCGTTAACAATTTATTTTATCTATTTATTTTCCGAGAATCCTATTGTAAAAGTATTTGGCATATATTTTATGAAGAAACTTTTTTACCAATACTATGATACATTATTTTTCGGGTAGAAAATTGATGATGAATATTATTGCAATATTTTATAACTTTTTAAATACAGGCAGGACATTCACGAAAAAAATTGTGTAGATGTATTAGGCACCGTAGACCTCAAATATGACATAACACTAAAACTATGGTAATGACGGTTATCATTTTGTTCTCCGGGGGTGGCGATATGTGCTTCAAATTTTATAAACATATCTCAAACGGTTATTTAGATATTAACGTCCAAAAATCGTAATTTTTATCACTGACTGACCTATAGATCAAAACTCAAACCCAGTTCTAGATGACCTAGAAAGTTCAAATTTGGCATGCAGATAGGTAATTAGGTGAATACAAAGGAATAAATCAGAAACTGGTTTATTTTTATAACTTTATTATAATTTTTCACTTAATTGATTCTATTAGGAACACTTATAACAAAAACCATTTGGTATTAATTTTGTTATAAATAAGTACCTACTAATAATGTATGTACAAAAAGTAATGATATCCCATCAAAAACATAAATGTGAGATAAGAGCCAAGTTCAATATTATGATATATGCCTTGGTTGTTGACTCCCCCCCTTTCTATCCATACCATAATTCACACAGTCCATCCATCGTTTCTTTGGTCTCCCTCTGCTCTTACAGCCATCGACATTCATACTTACTTCACGACATTTTCCTCATTCCTCCGTATCACGCGACCATACCATGACAACCGATTCCCACAAAACTTTTCAGTTATCGGTGGCATTTTCAGACTTCCGGTTATGTACTCATTTCTTAATCTATCCATTCGTTCTATCCACACATCCCTCTTAACATTCTCATCTCAGCTGCATGCAACTACCTTTCATTCATCCCTTTTGTGGCCCAACATGCTGACTTATACAGGTCCGAAGTTGCCGATGGTTGACAACAGTGCTTATATTTTTTTTCTTACCTAGTAGTCTAGCTGTACCCTCAAAACAACTGAAAGTTTTTATAAAATTTTACTGAAGCTGATCGAGGCTGCTAGAGGATAAACTATGACTCAGGATACTAGACAATTCTTACAGCTGATATCAGACAATTCTAGACAATTCTTAAACCTAATTATTTTTTTCATTCCACTTTAACACGACGTCCACAAAATTAGATAGGAATGAAAGTTCATTTGCTATTTCATTTTCATTTTGCGTTAACATTTTCGAGTGAATAATGCCGAATGAAAGGTAAAAATGACCAAAAAGTGAACCGTCTGCCAGCGAAACAAAAGGAAAAAAATGGTTTTAAATCTAAAGTAGTAATCCTGGATCTAAATCAAAATGTATTCGATCGGTCGATGACCAGAGGTCCATTTCGACCTCACTGTCATTGTGCATTAGAATTTAAGGTTATATTTGAGGTCGTGTTCGGATAGTTTTTGTGAAATGATGTCATTTTTCAATTTCCGCGTGCGAAGGCTATTTGCTTACTTAAATATAATTCTTAGAATGGTCTTGGTTTTTTTGGGATGTTACAAAAACGCTTTACAGTGTTATTCAAACATGATAAATGTAGGTATGGCATAAAATTCTTAAATTCATATATATTGCAGTATTATTTAAATACTGGCTTCTGCCCGCGACTTCGTCCGCGTTAAATTTCTTGTTCCGACCCTTCCCGTCGCGTCGAATCGCCTACCCGTGCGATTTTCCCCGTTTTTGCAACATTTTTCATTACTGCTCCACTCATCTTAGTTGTCGCGTGATGTTATATAGCTTATAGCCTTTCTCGATAAATAGGCTACCCAACACAAAAATATTTTTTCAATTCGGACCAGTAGTTCCTGAGATTAGCGCGTTCAATCAAACAAACAAACTCTTCAGCTTTATAATATTAGTATAGATAACATCGCGCCTTGGTTGCCCCGAACCCGCTCGTTGCCCGTTGCCCCGTTACCCGAACTTACGGTGCCGAATGCTGGCCAATCAAAAAGACTCAGGTCCAAAGAGCACACACCACCGAGATGAGGATGCTGAGATGGGCAGGAGGGGTTGCTCTTAAGGACAGAGTAAGGAACGAGTATATTCGAGGAAGTTTTAAGATCCGCCCAATCGACGAAAAGCTCTCTGAAGCGTGCTTGAGATGGTATGGCCATGTAATGAGAAGAGCAAAGGAACACATGTCAAGGCAAGTTCTTGAGATGAGCACAGGTCCAAAGAGGCGAGGTAGACCCCTTCTAACTTGGCTGTCTGTAGTCAACAATGACCTGAAGTAAGCCCAAGTGAATGACGTGACGACCCAGAACTGAAACATCTGGCGAAGAATGACGAGGAGAACCGACCCCAAATGAAATGGGATAAGGCTAGGCAAAGAGAGAGAGAGAGAGCCTTGGTTGCCCCGAAGGGATCCGAGGTAGAGGTGTAGAAAGTACATTATTATTAATTCTGCATTTTTATTGTATTATTCGCCCTCCGGTCAAAACTTATTCAACCTGTTTTAGCTTTACTTTTATTTTTTAAATTAGGAACTATCTTTTTTGCATGCTAAATTTTCATACAAATTATTACGTAGTAACTGTAATAGACCAACGTTGGTCCAGTGGTCTTAAGCGCTACTGCTGAGCATGCGGTTCGATTCTCAGGTTGGGCAAAGTGTTGTTGGGTATTTCTATCAGGAATTTCTCAGTAGGGGCTGTCTATTAATCACGTGAGACTCGAAAGGGGGGGGAGGGGGTCTATAAAAATATAACAAATATAACAAAGGGGGAGGAGGGGTGTAGTAATATATCACGCGTATTTTTTCTTTCTTTAATTAGATGATACTTATAACTGTATTTAAAAAAAAATACAAAAAAAAATTAGATTCTTTGTAGGTACTAAAAAATACACGTGATATAGGGGGAATGGGGGTAGACTTAAACCTCACCATGTATCACCAAGGGGGTTCAAAAATGCTAAAAAAAACATCACGTGATTAATGGACGGCCCCGTAGCAGCTCGGAGTCTGAATTTGTGTCCGGTTGATGGCAATGGGTTCAACCCCTATGACATGGGAATTAAACATAACTGGCGAAATGTGGGTATTTAGTACACCTCTGCCCAACCCGTCGTTGTTGCTTTTTTTCCCACAAGGCGTAATGTGATGTGATACTGATATTATTCCATTCTAAACTCGGTACCAACGTATTCGTTCAAATATTCGAAAGCTCAGCCTCTTTTCCTCGATATTAGGTTTATTCTATAAATGTATGACAACAATAAAATAACTACATTCAAACAGTGGAAATTTTATCCGGACAACCATCCGATAAATTAATGTCAACGATAGCCCATCAATATCTGCAATACTTTTAATTATATTTTTGCACTTTTTTGAGTAGGTATATCGTTATACTGTAATTAAAATTATACAATGAGGATGTCTATATTAAGAGGCCTATGTCCAGCAGTGGGCTGCGATAGGCTGAGTTGAAAAAAAAAAGGATGTAGATTTGGACAAACACATTGATATAAAAATTGCATCAGGTATCAATACCGGAAATCTAAAAAAAAAGAAATTGGTATGTGGGTCACACTCAAAAGTTTTTAGACATACAAAACGGAATGATGTAGAAGCCTCTTAATATTTTCATTGCTCAAGTCTCCGTTCCTTTTTTTTTTCTAAGCACCGTCGCATGCGAGGGAACCATAATGTTGTCACTATGTGTTTATTTTTTATTTTTGGAAATAAATAAATGTCACAATATGCCAGGTACGTGGACTGTACGGACTCACTAAATTCGCACCTACAGGCTTCGATTGACATATATATTCGATAGTTCCTCTGGCGGAGTGAGCTGGAGCGTTGTCGTGATGGACGAGGGTTTAAATTAATTAAATCAGTTGTTAACAATAGCACGGGATGGGGCTTCGTCATGAAATGCTAATAGAAGTCTATCATAAACATTGTTGTTGAGTAAGATCGCAACGAAAGACGTAATAATCATTCAGCGAAAATTTTCTCCAGTCAAATCCGTTTCGACGCACGACAGACAATTTTTAAATTGCCGCCAATTAAAAAAAAGAAATGACATATGAATTCATTACACATTACCAGATTCCCAGATTGTTCATAACTCGAAATTTAAATACATTTTTCATCGGTTGCTTTTCTTACTGGCCTATTCTAAAAACTTTCAGTGTGACCCTCGTATCCAACGTCGGGGACTGTTTTCTGTGATTTAAAACAACAACAAAGACTGGGTTTATTTTGTAATTACTTGTATAGTTACTTAACTGGTTTTACTAGGTACTTATTTGAATACTTTATAGCTTAAAGGTAATTAAAATTGAAATTATTATCTTGTACTTAAAAGTGTATGTCAAATAAATAAAGATCCAGAAATCATTATCTCGATACTGGGCTAGCTGTAAATTGTTTTTGTGTATTAATAAATAGGCTACATAATGATTTCGACGATCACTGGCGGGTATTACCTATAGATAGTGTAAGATTTTTCACTTGATGTCGTATCATTGGCAGCGTTTCTTTCCAGTGTGTTGCTAGGCTTATTTCCTAAGGCGCTTAGTGATTTATTTTTATTGGAACTGATCGCATTTATTCAGCAGCGTGTGTCACGTTGACATGTAATAATAGAAGTCCACATGACAATACAATTTGTCCTAGAACTATTATTATGTTGAAGTAATGTCTAATATGTTAATTCAGAGGCGATGATCTCTAACTATGGCGGTGTGGCCTTCATGTATGTAAATTATACTAGTCGGACTGTAGGTAAGTAAAACAATGTCAGTGTGAGACCATCGAGACAAAAATAAAAGTTGTAATTTGTATGTTATTGATTTGCGAACAGTGGTTTGTACACTGCCTGGGTTCGAACACACGAATAAAAAAAAATCGTAACAAAAAACAAAAAACATCGTAAGGAAACCAGCATATCCTGGAACCAATTAATCGAAGAAATGTGACATCCACCAATTCTCACGGAGCCCGCATGGTGGATTATGGCCCACTCCTTCTCACAGAGATTAGGCCTACGTCCCAGCAGTGGGAACATTATAGGCTGATTATGCTAGTTAAAAATGAGGTGCGTATCAATGCGCACCTCATTTTTTATCATATTTTATTTAATTGCCGTTTAAAGTACCTAGCCTTTAATTATTTTTATATCAACACTGAAATGATTTTTTATCGATATCGCATTTGCAGCAGCTTATGTAATTCGTCCACATGAACGAATAACTTGCTCACATTAAATTTATTAAACTTATTTTAAACTGTTCGACACAGTGCCATGTTAAAGTTACGCATAATGTATTTTAAAATAAAACCTTTCTATCTATAGACTTCCAGTTTCATTTGTGTTTATTTACGTCGTTATCTGTTTGTGCAAAAATAAATTATAATAAGACCCGAGCAATGTTTACATCCTATCGTAATTAGATACTCACACCGGGAGTGTTAATGACCTGCCATCGAATGCAATTATTTATAAACAGCTTAATACAAACAAATATAATCGGCTGTTGCCTTAGTGCATTCGCATCAAGATCAAAGACCTGTGTTCTTGGTCGTGCTTTACGTGGTTTGTTTAGAGCGTGCTGCACTTTATGGCAGGTTACATAAGGAGGTGATCGGCCGACCTCGCGCCCGGCGTGCGCGCGTGCATTCACCGATCATGCACGTTCAAATCTGCTGCCACGCAACCGCCAAGATGTAGATGACCTGCGACAAACGTATTAAAGATCAAAGTACAAGTAATTATGATAATCAGCAATTACCGAATCTTAGTAACTAGGTAAAGATGTTTCCGTATTGTACTTGAGTGCTTAAGTACCGGATAAATTGCTTACCTAATCAAGAATAATGTCAGCTCTGTGCTCAGCATTTCTAGTGTCTGCTTATTTACCTACTTGGCGTCATAGATTTCTACACATCATTATGACTAAGAGTTCGTTGAACTTGCTAAATGCATTTCGAATGGGTGGTTTGGTAGGCACCCGACGCATTGGCGACATTCGTAAAACACGGAGTTGACAAATATTCCGCATAGCTGCCACACCTACATGTTTAATTGCAGATACCTTGGTACATGTCTTCATCACCGAACACGTAGTAGAGTTTCTTAAAGAGGAGTCCTGTCTACTTCGTATTTTTTTTCACATGTCTATACCGCACTTCTTGAATATTTAAACTTGGGAAATAAACAAATACAGGTAAACAATTGCTACGTAAAAGCTGACTAGATCATATAATCATTAAGAAGCATCTTAGATCAAGCTCTACTTCAGAATTTCGGATCTTCAACGGATTTTTAAAGTACGTAATGTTTTCCTGCAGATAGAAATAACGTACCTCTCTATATCTGCAGGAAAACATTACTTACTTTAAGAATGTTTTGACGATCCGGAATGTTTATTATTATTCTACTTAATAATTCCTACTTTATTGTAACGGTGTGACGATTAGCAGGAAATCTAATTACTTACAAAAGTGAGAGCTCACCATCAAATAATGATTGGAAGTTTCATCGTATGAACATGGTCCTTCCGAACCATTTCGCGTAGCAGTCGCAGACCTGCCGTAACGGCCATTTCTAATATTTGTAATATTGGAAATAGCCGCTACGGCCGCTACTCCATGGACGAAAAAAGAATAAAAGAAAAAATGGTTATTTGCGAATGGGGGAAAATCGTCATATCTACGCAAATCACCATCGCTCAGCATAATGCTGTGACCCAAAGGTAGAGAACTACAGCGCTGGTTAGCAGATCATCATGTGACAATATCAGGGCTTCATAAAGTGTAGATATCTATTCCTGTATTCAGAAGACAATTGACATAAAAGTATAATTAGCTTTAAAAAAAAATTGCATTGGTATATAGGGAATAGAACATGGACTAGTAGATAAACAATATCTGAATTAAATTTATTGTCAGAGATATTATTTTGCAAACAAATTTTTATTCAGACACTTTTCAGGATTGGTATTTCAGGAAATACCGAAGTAGTTTTAAGTTAAAATTAATTTTATTTCGAATTTTTTTTTATTTTACTGAACTAACTTAAGTCACTTAGGTTAGCGAACTAATCTTCTGCGTAGTCCTGAGTCTTTTTAATAATGATTATATTTTAAAACCAACAAAACAGACTTGAATGTAACTTTTATTGTTATTTGAACACAATGGCTGAATAATTGTCAAAACAACAAGTTATTTGCAACAAACATTAAAAGTAGGTACCAAGTGTAGGTACTGTAGGTGCCTACTTACAGGAGATTAGCCTCGTTGGTACTACCGTCTATGTATTGTGTGTTGATGAACTGCGGTAGTCTAATTCCTTTGCTGTATTGACGTCAACAAATAATAATCACCCGTATAGCCAGCAGTTTAACGGGCATCCTAGATGGAAAACTTCTCGGCAGAATTTACTACCGCATTTGTCATTGTATGCTCTACATACATAAGGAAATTTCTGCTCCGGATCTAGGTTTGGGGAAAACCTCAAATAGTTTCATACACATTATATTGTAATGTTGCCTATCTTCCTGTACCTTCCCTGCGCATTAAGGCATTAATTAGAGTCATTACGATTTTCCTAGTAGGTATAGGTTATTGCCTATCATCAGTATATTCCACCCAACACATGCAAGAGTATATAAGTAATAAAAAAAACGATTCAATCGATCAAAGAGTAGCCTGGAGTGACGCAGAACTCGGGAGGAGGAAGAAGATCTTGCGTCAAATACGAGAAAAGAGATTGGCCACAGAAAAGAATGGATTGTGTGAAAAATTATGATAGGCTACGAATACGAAGAACGGTAGTAAACATCGAGATGATGACTGAAAGAGAACGGAGGTATGAGGTATGGTAATCATCATTTCAGTCGTAATACGTCCACTGCTGGACACTAGTCATGACCTCCCCCAATTTTTTTGCCATAATCGCGACGCTTGGCAGGCGGGTTGGCGATCGCAGTATGGTGGTAAAATGCATAGAGAACGCTGCTGCCCATTCTCTAGTAACTCTCTTAGTCGCCTTTTACGACACCCACGGGAAGAAATGGGGTGGTGTTATTCTTTACGTCCAGCACCACACGGTGAGGTATGGTAATGATCAACCCATATGTAGAAGAATAAGATGTTCCTCTCACATAGAGGAGGCTAGTGTTCCAGCAGTGGTAACATAATAGGCTGATAATGCTAAGAGTTAGGTAACTGCTTCTAAATCATAGATTACCTGAAATAAATAAGTATATAAGGTGTATCTATTCATACACGAAATATTTTAAGAGGTACACCTGTAGTTGGTAAAGAAGCTACAGCAATGAAAAAAAAAAGAATTTCTAAATGTATTTTTTTTTAATTCATATTTATAAATTATTTGACGCACATAAGAAATACTGGCTCCTTATTTTTTACGGCCCGAGACACCGCGGCCATGCTCGTGCCGTCCGGTCGCCGCCCTCACAGCATCAGGCGGGCCATTCATAGAATTTGGAGTAAAGGTTTTATGTAAAACATCTCAAGCAGTTTTAAAATCTATATATTAATACGTGAAGCGAAAACTTTGGATCCCTTTTTACGAAAATTGGGCGGACGGAGGAGTACGAAATTTCGCACACTTATAGTTTACACAGAGAAGAAGTGACGAATGCTAATATTTTTTCAAATTATGAGTTAAAATACATTATTTTCAATAAATAACACGTTACACACACTACTGTTCATTACCGTGTATCTAATACACACATGCATAGAAATTCTTTTGTTTATGGTCCAAATCTGTCTTTATTATTTTGTGCAGTGTTACCAACACCCAGAAATATTTACCCCTAAAGCTTAAGTTAAAAACCCCTAAACATGCAACAATTACTAAAAAAATCCGCTAAAAAATGATAATGAAAATAACCAACGAATGTTCAGTAATCATAGACCCGGCACACAGTAGTAATATTTGTCTATATTTATTACGCGACATCTGTTAATCATTCACTCTGCATTCTTAGTATCAAGGAACCGTACTAGAAGTCGCTAATACTTTTATTGTAATCAAAAACAGAATGAGAAATGTAAGATGGCAAAAAATCCCAAAGAATACCCCTAAAAATGGAACGCCTATAAAAAATCTCAACCCTCTTATTTACCCCCTAAATTTGGAAAAACCCCTAAGTTGGTAAGCCTGATTTTGGTCTATAGTCTTACTGAATGTCGAGTATAACCATAGGTAAAAAATTAATTTTATGGATATATAACCTATTTCATTTTTAAAATCTATGATCATATCGAGAATATTTGTCTTAATATTATTTGTATTAGCGACGGTAGGAATTTAGTTTAGATTTATAAGAAATATTTTTTGTGGTTTTATGGAGAGTGTCAAGTATGGCATTAGTAAGTTTCCCATACAAAACTTAGTGTCGTGTGCAAACTGTAGAGGTTGTATGCCTCACGATTGTACAGGCTGGTCATAGATTGTATAGGCTGGTTATAATTATGACATTTGGAACCTTCATAATTAATCTATACTAATATTATAAAGCTGAAGAGTTTGTTTGTTTGTATGTTTGTTTGATTGAATGCGCTAATCTCAGGAACTGCTGATCGGAATTGAAAAAATTCTTTTTGTGTTGGGTAGCCCATTTATTGAGGAAGGCTATAGGCTATATAACATCACGCTACGGTCAAAAGGAGTTGAGCAGCAAACGAAAAATGGACGAAAACTGGCAGGCAATTCGACGCGACGGGAAGGGGAGCGAAAATTTGACGCGGACGAAGTCGCGGGCAGAAGCTATTAAAAATAATTGGAAAAATTCTATAAAAACAGAGCTTTCTGTGATAATTCATTCCATATTGTTCCATATCCAGCAGTTAAGAAGTATTAAGAAAATAAAAAAGAGAGTCCTGAAGAAGTATTCTTTACTCATTACACCTACGTCCTGGTCCTGGCCATCACCATCCCGCCAGCGAACCCTCTCCACAGTAGTACAGCGTCAACAGTTTGTCTATAGTGTTACTGAATGTCAAATATAACCATATTATTTTTTTATATTTACTATCTATATTTTTTCATTTAATAATGTATTTCTATTCAAATGAAGTACGGTCGAATTTCGACCAATGGGCGATCACTAGTTATAATAATTACGAAAATTCAAAAACGCTTAGATAAAAAAAATCTTTTTGCTTCTATAGCTTCTTTACCACCTACAGGTGTACCTCTTAAAATATTTCGTGTATGAATAGATACACCTTATATAAGCATAAGGATGATGATGATGATGATGATGATGATGATGATAATGATGATGTGTATTCAGCCTAACGCAGGCCACTAATGGGCAAGTTTCTCGCAAGTGACAGCACAATTCCCGGCCTCTCATATCTAGTACTAGCTTCTGCCCGCGACTTCGTCCGCGTCAAATTTTTGCTCCCCTGACCCTTCCCGTCGCATCGATTTGCCTGCTAGTTTTCGTCCACGTCGTTTTGAGTTATAGTGAGTTAACCTTAAAAGATAGACATATGCTCTTGCGGACTTTTTTTTAGAACTTTTTAAAAGGAACAATTCCGTCATACATGATTTTTGCGTTACTTTAACCGTTTACGCAGCGCATGCAACGGAAACTCTCAAAAGGAATAAATTTTCCCCGTTTTTGCAACTTTTTTCATTACTGCTCCGCTCCTCTTAGTTGTAGCGTGATGTTATATAGCCTATAGCCTCCCTCGATAAATAAGCTACCCAACACAAAAAGATTTTTTCAATTCGGACCAGTAGTTCCTGAGATTAGCGCGTTCAATCAAACAAACAAACAAACTCTTCAGCTTTATAATATTAGTATAGATATGCCAACTTCTTTAATCCACATTATTGCGTAGCATTATTCCGTTATCTGAAGATAACTGCCAAATTCTGAAGGGTAACATGAAAGTTATCTTACAATGAGGCGCGTATCAATATCGTGTTCGCTAACATTTGGAAGACAAAGTTGCGAAAATTCTCGGATATTGTTACTATGATAAAGGAAAAAAATGGGAGCGGGTTCGATAACTCGATCGTTTTATTAGATGTTATCTTTTCCTTGGAAGTTTTGTGGCGCCATCGGACATAAAATTTATAGGTATATCTATGGAAGTATTTTTGAAACTTTTCTGAAATTCAGATGAATTTGTTGTACGTAGTTTGTAGTTGTGAATCAGTGAATGTGTTAACAGAAGATTAGAATGAATGTATCATTATTGTAGTTAACATATTATTATCCACCCATTACAAGTAAAGCACGTTAAGCAGTTGGTCCGACTGTCATTCTTGGTTCCTTGACATTAATTACCTACGGGTCGTCACAAGCCCGAAAGTCTGACAACCAGTTCTACCCAAGGGGTATGGTATTACCCAGTAAATGGGTTGTAGAGGCCAGATAGGCATTCGCTTCACGTAAAATACTGGTACACAGCTGCATCCGGTTAGAATGGTAGCTGACCTCAATATAGTTTGGAAAAGGCTAGGCAGATGATGATCGCCAAACACTTATTTACATCGTTTTCTAGAGCAATGACCAATAATAACTATTACCATAAATGTGAAATAAAAAGAAAAACAAAAATTTCTAAAACCTTTTGTTTTATCAAATCAGTTATTAAATATCTTATCAACGTAACACCTTAAAATTAGGTTAAAGATATAGATATCTAGCTACCTAATCTTGCATGATAACGACATACAAATCCGAGATAGTGTCGAATAAAACAGAATGTTTTGACCGATAGCGATTTTTTTATCGAAACACAACACGCTATAAACTCGGATCACGTATCTTTATTTGCGCGACCGCTGCGGGTTCAACGGCCTCGCGTATTCACTGTACCATTGGGTCATGAGTATTTTGACAACGCACCGCGGAAATTATCTAATCGGCACGCGGCCGCGAGGACACGGGGTCAACGACTCCGCGCTGCTCGCCGCGGGCTCGTAGCGCCTCGCCTCGACGAAAGTGAAATTTGAAGTACCGATACAGACAATTAGGATGGCCGAATTTGTTTATTGACTGGTGGGTGGTCGGCACAGCTGCACGCCAACTACTGAATAAGGAATTGTTTTCTCGACTCTTACTTCATATCAATATTTTACAAAATTGGTAACGAATCGTTGTTAATAAAATCATATTATTCTGTTTTATGTTGTATCTGGCATCACAGTATAATATGAGAAGAATACCGCTACGAATTTCGTAGCAGTTTCGTAGCAAATGGCGGTTGTTATAGCTAAACGGAATTTTTTGCAGTAAAGCTAGGCTGTAGCCATCGATCGATGGCTGTAGTACTTAGATAAAGCAATTTGAAATTCGTTTCTAATCATTCAAGCCTACTCTGAGCAATAATTCTCATGCTTGTAATTTTGCAGGTCCGAAACGGTCCCAAAAATATAATTTTAACGTAGTGATCATTTGCAGTATCAAAAAGAACGAAGGTTTATAGCTATAAAATATTGCGAAAACATTAAAAAATGAAAGAGCAAAGTACGTAGGTAAATAAAAAAAAAAAAACAACTGAATCATTTGCAAATGACCTAAAGAAAATACAGGTAATATGGGTTAGTACGCTTGGGGTCGATGACACTTCAATACTTGCTCGACAGATTTGTAGGCATAACATAATAGAATCGTGAGAATTGATGACCCCCATTAATACTGTACTAGAATTCAAATGTGTGTACTAGCAGCTAGGTGCCTCGCGACTTTGCCTGCAACAATTATTCATCTTAGCAAATTTAAGCTCAAACGTTTGGACGAAACCTATAATCTACTAATGTATATAAATATGATAAAATAATCGTAAAATAATAATAAAAAGGAAAATCCATTATTTTTTGACAAGGTTCTTTTTCCAAGAAAAAAAATAGTTTTACAACAAGAAGATCAATACGTTTTTAGGAGATCAATACAATAATGTCCATTTGTTTTTACCTACGAAAAATAAATAGAAAGATCTCAATTCGACGAATACCTTTAAAGTTTTTTTTTCTGCGTTTTGTATCGAAGGTGAGAAATATTTTGTATTCACTGTACCATCGTTTTGGAAAACTTTCTGAAACTAAAAAAGTAAATGGTTTAACTCCGTAATGTTTATTTATTAATTTATCAATTATTATTTTAATACTAATTAAAATTCTGATATACAAATAAATGACTGTGATCTACGATATTCAAGATGTAAAGACAGACAAACTGAGAAAGTATTTTATCGAGATAATAGGTTTAGTTTGAAAATTTTGTCGAATTGCACAAGTTGCATAACACAGAAAAAAAAAATGACTTTAAACCTACAACATAATAATTTATCGGAAATACCTAACGTATTTTTAATGATCATAGAATGATTATTAGTTTCTATCGAAGTCAAATAAATTGATCTTTATTTAGTAAAGAATCATTGCCGATATTTTGCTGCCATAAATTATTTAATGAATTGTGTTTTTGAAAACATGTTCTTCCATTTTCGAAACAATTTACACAATTCTCCATTTCTCCATTTATATACGTAGAATCTATATGGATTTCTTTTTTTTCTAGAACTGGACTTATTTTATAATGAATGAGTTACCAATTTTTCACTGACCATTTATTCATCGTAGCCTTCACCACCAACTGCTGGGCAAAGAATATCGTCCGAGTAGCAGCTATTTATGTTTCATAAAAAAACTTGTATTATTGGGAAGTATCTATACTTAGGCCGTAGGTATACTCGTGACAAATTGAAAGAATCATCGTAACCGAAATCGTCATTGGATGTTTTATTAATTATATGACATTATCATTCCTCATCATCATCTTTTCACCCGAAAGACGTCCACTGCTGGACATAGGCCTCCCCCAAGTGGCGATTATGGCAAACCCTCCCAGGTTTTCCATAATCGCCACGGTTAGCAGACCGGTTTCCGATCGCAGTATGGTAGTAAAATGCATAGAGAACTTTGCTCCCCATTCTCTAGTCTCTTAGTCGCCTTTTACGACACCCACGGGAAGAAATTTGATGATGCTATTCTTTACGTCCAGCACCACATGGATATTCCTAGATACCGTTAATACTTACTCATTGATTATTATCAAATGTGACACATATTTTATTGTTTTAGCTGAAGATTAAACAGGTGTTACTTTGGGTTGGTGCTTCAGTGAGCATCCTGCGTGTTCAATTATTGTCGGAGTCACTGTTACAATAATATTTTTTATTACAAGTGGTAACGGTTAAAGCAAGAAATAAATTGATACAGTACAAAATAATTAAAAACCAGACAAAATAATGAGGTATGCAAAGCTGATAATGAACTCCATCGAAGTAAAAAAATGCATTGCTACTAGCCTGCGTCTGGGCATGCATGGCTCTGCATCGCTGCCAATGCGGTGAAGGCATCGACTGCCCGGGACACCTTGGCTTATCATGCAGTAGGAGTGCAGGTCGGATAGCACAGCACGCCAGCATCAATGACATCATCTGTCGTGCTCTTGTCACTGTGAGGATGCCTCGGAAGTCAGGTCGGCATTTGGTGTGGGATGCATGCATTGATATCATTGCGCTGTCTCATCTTCCTGCATGCAATTTTCTTTAAACTCGTTCTGCTCGTAAACAAAAAATTTTTTTTTTTGTATGCTGTACGTAACGGTGTGAGTTGCACATTTGAATTTTGTACGTATTCTATAAGATAGTTTATAAGATTTAATGTGTAACTGTTTGTTTTTTCAAATAAATAAATAAATGCAGCATGGCAGGCTGTACTGGAGCGGCTGCTGCACGTGCGAAAACCTCAAATGGAGCAAATTTTAAAATTTCGTCGCTCTCGTTTTTTTTTCGTTATTGGAAATTATGTGTTCGAACAGTTTGAGGTTGAAACTCTAGAGGCCATAGGGTACGAGTGACCATTTAGTTTTTAGGGACATTACCAAGCGACTGGTTGATTCTTCACGTGACCAGAGGATTGTGCTATTTGTTGAAAAGCTAATAATTAAAACAAAAAAGAGAGAGTATTAGCACTGTCATACAACGTTGCAATGCTACCAGCCTTTTGGGCACCTTTCCTGTTGACATCGATGCGGGCGGACAATTTTTTGATGTCATACGATTCTTTAATTTTTATATACTTGGACATATTATTTTTTGAAGCTTTTAAATTATGTAAATACATATGTTAAAATAATTAACTATAAATATTAGTAAAATATGCCAAACTAAAATTTAAATAAATGCTCATTTTCAACCATTTTCAGTTTTTATAGAAACGATGCGATGCGGAGAACATCCATGAAGATTTTCACGCGTAAACGAAAATGGATTTTGCATTGAATGTGATTATTATTTGGTATAGGAGAATTTAAAAATACAGAAGTAGGAGATGTCGTACGTATTTAGTCGAGTTTAAAAACAATATTTTACTATTGTCAGTAAAAATTGAAAGTTGATACCTTCCAACGAATGACCTATGCATGAACTCTTTACGTCTGTTATTTAATTATGACGCACAATCAGCTGATATTTATTTTAGTGCACGTCACGAAATCCACTGATCTATAAATAATTTATTATAAACACATTACACTTAGGCATGCTTACGTATAACACCTCGTCATAGATTCGGTTGCGGGGAATCCATACTCATTAACGATATTGTTTTATCTAAGTGCTAAACCCAATAAGTCATTTATTTTTTAAAGGTTTAAGGTTTCAAGTTGTTTAACACGCCAGTTAATTCGGAAATCGATTTATTGCTTCAATTTTTGTTCAGCTGGTAGTTTTAACTCGTCAATTTTCATCAAAGTAATCATTCAATTGAGTTCAATTTGGTCTTCTTTGATATTAGATCTCGCGATTGCCAAAGTAGATAAAATAGTGCACAATCGAGACCTCAATGAGTAATTACGGAAGCTTTCAAACTCAATTTTTTTTTTGGGTTCCTTTATTGATTTTACACAATAATAATTATTAATCTTTACTTACCACCTAACCTCAAAGCCAATATGATATGGCAAATGTTTGCTATAAACGAGGATTTTACGAAACAAATAATTTTGTAGAAAGATTTTTCTTTTGTAGATACCAAGAAAACTAAAAGAGATCGATGGTGTCATTTTTATCTTGAAATGTGTGATCGATCCGATAAGATTTGCAGTAGGTTCGTTGACTTCAGCTCAAATAGTGCAAAGAACTTCCTAGTTGGTCATGCGGGTTCATCGTTATAAATACACAAAAACCGCTCAAGGTCGAAACACCGACCATATTGCATTCTGTACAAAGTTCGTCGACCGATACCTTAATTACTTTAGTAGTAGTAGTAGAATTTCTATTAATCATCGTCATTAAGACGTATAAATAGATAAAGAAAAATGGACTTTAATTGTATTGCGAGGTAGGTATAGAATCAATTAACAGCATGACCACGTGTATAATTTGTTGAGCATAACGTGCCACTGAACGTCCTTGTCAGAGCGTTCAACCCGGAATACAACCGTGCCGATAAAGGTCAATAAACTGTTATCCAATCTCGATAGCTGCTTATGTAAGTCCTTCACACGTTATAATGTGATGACCTTCATAGTTTATTCCCCTACAATAGAGGTTGTTGACATATTATAATACTGGCTCATATTCTTAATACCTATCTGCGCAACAGTTTTTTTGGTAAATACGTTGGAAAATTATCTTATGTTTGTCGATTTGAATACCTTCGGTTTTATATAATAAGTCTTTGACCTCAATGGATGTTGTGCTGTTTTTATTATAGGTTGTTTAACCCCATTTAAAGATTTCCCCTGTAAAGTGCATACGTTTACCTATGAGCTCACGTCACTAACCAGATAGAATGTGTGCTTAATTGACCACTCAATTAAATATGACAATATCAGCTGCACCTAATATGCACTATTAATTGAACCACAGGTAGGCCTATGAGACCAAAATCTAGTTGCAATCTCAGTGACAATCTACGCAAAGACTTGCCACTATCACCACGCTTGGCAGGCGGGTTGGCGATCGCAATATGGTGGTAAAATGCATAAAGAACGCTGCTGCCCATTCCCTAGTAAGCAGTAAACGTTTTTGTACTTAAATAGATAAGACGTATTTGTTGAAAAAATAAATACGGAAACTCAAATAAATGAACGAGATACGAAGGCAAAATGTCAAATGACAAAGGCAAATAAGTTACTATGTTTATGTAAAGTGTTTATCATGGAAGATCGTGCTCGAATAAGGTCAATGCACTTTCAGTAGATGCTCTATCAAAATAAAATCTTTCTCTTTCGCTCATTGACATCTGCATCGGGTATGATAAGCTAATTCTAAGAAGTTTGCCAGTCTTCTAAAATAAAACCCATATTTTTGTATGCACCAATTTGACCCAACTTTTTTTTACTATTTTCCTTTCCATAATTGGGTTCGAAAATTTCTCCAGGTAACTTTGAAGTTATTTACTTATAATGGAGGTAAAATTATAACAGACGCTAAATAAAAAAAAATCACATACCGCATGGTCAGATGTCTCACCCAACACTGATATTCGTAAAATAAAATGTAAGTACGTAGTAGTAAGAACATTTCTAACCTAAGTTTATCGAACTTACTATAAAAACAACTTTCGATTTTCGTTAGAAGTGACTAGCATAATATTTGCTAATTTTCACAATGTGTAAACTTTTTAAAGTCTTCTAAAAATAATCTAATCAAAAATGCATTAATATCTCGCAGCATTAATGCCTTAAGTGACCTAAATGTATCTAACAACAATTCTCAGTGGCTACGCAGCCCTATTCCGCAGCGAAAGTTTTACAGGTCACTAGGTCAGTAGTAAAGAAAGTTTTGATAAGCACTTTTACGCAAAGTAACGTACGATTAGAAAGATAAAACATTTTAAAATTACATAAATTGTTCTAGTTGTTTATTCGACCAAAAAGGTGACAAATCAGGTCAACGAACCCAGATTTGATAATCACACGTGTCGTAAATGATAACATATACCAGTGCTCAATGATGTTCACTTGAATATTTATCAGCAAATCAATTCAATACGTAATAGATAAAAATGGCAGCGACCGGTTAGTACTATATATAAAACGACTCAGAGCACCTTGGATCATTATTCAAAACCAGATAGTATTCTGCACACTCGGTCAGGTTTTCGCGCCGCAGTTACATATTACGAAAAATTTACAATATAAATTGTATTAAAATTCAGCAGGCTTGAATGCTTTATACTTAAATTCAAAAAAGCATTTCAGGTCTTTTTGCGAATTTTAAAATAACTTTTCTGCAATATTAACGCAAATAATATTTTGTTTGTTAATTATTTTTATTGTCATTGAATAATTTGAAAATTCGTTGGAAGTGTGGCTAGCTGGTGAAAAACAGCTGATCCTGAAATCAGGACAAATAATAAGTTATCTTTAATTACTTTTGAGCTTTTTGTAACCTTGTCAAAGATGTTTTCCAACTTCCTTTACTATTGTCTTACAATAATAGCAATTAACTATTTATCGAGTGAAATAATACGTACTTTTATGTATTCAACGTTATTATTTTGGATAATATTTAAAAATGTTAAATATTATAAAAGTCTTCCGCCTGGTAAGTGCCCAATTATTAATTTATGCCTTTAATAACGCCATTCATTATGTGTTTTTTACTTAGTAGCAATTCATTTTGATCTATTAATTTATAATTTTGCAAAAACATAACTCATATTTTTAAGCTTTCATCAGTATGTCATAGGCCCAACTAAATCCAATTCGGATATGATGTGTTTGTCGTGTGTAGCTTATCTTAGTCAACATTTTTGCGAGTCTCTTCCTCATGTTTGAAGGCATTCGATTCTTTAAGATAATCAGTTCTTTGTAATTTATGTTTTTACCTTTGAGGGGTTAACGTTCTCTCAGATGAAGATTTCATTTGAAGTAACGCTTAGAATTGTCACAAAGTTGTTGTGATGAATACCAGCACCACTTTAATAATATAATGTGTTAATTTACCCTACTAACAAATTTTCTTACTTTCAGGACCATGGGGTATCCCATTGCTAGGCATCCTGCCGTTCCTGAACCGCAGACCTCCCCACCTGGTCTACCTTAACATGTCCAAACAATATGGCGATGTGTTCTCCGTACAAATGGGCAGCAACCTCACTGTCTGCCTCGGTTCCACCAAGCTGATGAAGGAGTTCTTCAGCAGAAATGACTCTACTGACCGACCTCATACTCCGTTGATGAATCTTTTGGAAGGACTTGGTAAGAAACATAATATACTTACATAATTATATCAAATATTTTTTGTTCTATGTATTCGTTTAAACAGCAATAAGCTGTCCTTCTTGCATCATGAAACACGTTACGCTTTTCACAATATTTAAAAACTCGTTTCTACCACACCTTTTACATTTTTTTATAATTGATTTTTAGGAATAATCACAAGCGAAGGAGCCCTCTGGAAAAGGCAGCGTCAGTTCCTTCATGAAAAATTCCGGGCTCTCGGAGTCAAGCTCTGGCCCAACACCCGCTTCGAAAAAGACATCACTGTAAGTTTTGCAATGAAATGATTAAAGACAATCATTTTAGAATTTAGAAAAGCGTTTTTGATACTTACTAAACATTTCCTTTTTGCAGACGGAAATCGAAGAATTGATCACAGAATTGAACGACGCTAAAGGACAAGCTGTAAACCCCTCACATTTGTTCGGAAGACATATTCACAACGTCATTTGCCAGCTGATGATGAGCTTCCGCTTCGAAGCCAATGACAAAGCATTCACCATGTTCAACGAGAGAGTGTCCAGAGGCATGAAGCTGTTTGGAATGGTGCTTATTGGAGAACACGTGAAAGGCTACCTGGTAAGTTCCACTAATTAATAGGTTAATAAATGCCTAACTGGCTTACCGACCCAAAATATCTCGGTAATTTTGAAGAAATCGGAAATGAATCCGTTTTTTATTGGATTTTGGAAACCTCTTTAAGAAATAATTCTTCTAAATTACAAGTAGCTATTCACGTAACGCAACTAATTCTTATTGGATGAACAATAATTTTATTTTCGTTAACACACAGTCATCACATTACAATGAACTCAATGGTTTTGGTGCCCGGAGGTTCAGAGACCTACTACTAACGGTCAAGGTTGCGGGTTCAACGCCTGTACCAATGACTTTTTCAATGCCATATGCAATTCTAAGTTTAGTCTAAGCTAGAGATGACGTAAGCGTTTCGCGGATACTGAATCCAAATAATAGCCTTGTTTATTTATTTATACCCAGCATTTAACGTAATAAGATGTCTTTGTCTCACTAAAGGTACTATGCGAGTTGAATATAGTCGTGAGCTAATGGCGATGATAAAATAAAAAATTTGGTTCTAAATTCCCTTTCGTCTCTCGTCAAGAAAAATGTGCCCATGACAGGGACTACCCAGTGTCCAATGGCCATGGTCTGTCTCAATTTTAAACCCAATTATTTTCTCTTGACTAATTAAGGAAAACGGAATGGCATCCGAGAAATGTAGTAGCAGCTTTATTAGGATCCGGAATAGTTCTTATAACTTTCATACGAAACTTTTTCAATTTTTACTGTGCTATAATAAATCGTTGATGTTATCAAGCATTTGACAAACATTCAAACAGTTAGACCGCGCTAATTAACGAAAGCATTTTCCTCAATGAAACAATGAATTAAATTGAATAATGTATTTTTCAGAGACTTCCGGGAAAAAAGACTATAATTAATGAAATTAAAAGAAATTTGGTCGATGTCAGCAAGTTTCACCACGACCAAATAATCGAGCGTGTCAAACAACGCGCCAGTTCAACGGAGCGCAAAGAACCAGCTGATCTGTTGGACCACTATCTAGACAAAATTGACGAGGAAAAGTCCATGGACAAGAACGATAAGAAGAATATATTCCCTGGCATTGAACCAGGTAAATTACATACTCCGAATTCATCTACATCGTCATTTCAAACGAAAGATGACTACTGTCTGAGATAGGCCTCTTGTTAAGGGTCGTAACAGCGACTGGTCCTAAACTTTCATACATAAAAAAAAATACCTACTTTAATTTTATGCCCTCTAACATTACGACTGTAGAGGGTCTGCTCTTATGTTAATATTAGTTACCTACAGATATTTATAGAAACTAGTGGTCGTCCAGTGTTCTAAATTCGACAATAACTTATTCAAATTTTATTATATACATATATATAAAGAAAATCTTTACACAAATTTTAATTCAACCAACACTTTCAGAAAAACAAATAGTGCAAGTAATGAACGATCTATTTTCTGCGGGAATGGAGACTTCGCTGACGTCACTACTCTGGACTTTTATCATGATGTTGAAGAACCCAGAAATTGCTGAAAAGGTGCGGACTGAGTTGAGGAAGGTGGTGGCTGCTGGTGAATTCGTAACCATGGCCCATCGTCTGGAACTGCCGTATATTGAGGCTGTGCTGTTGGAGACTATGAGGATTGCGTCCATTGTGCCTTTGGGGACAACGCATGTTAACTCTACGTAAGTATTCATTTTTGTAAGATAGTCTTTTCTTTCAACTTGCAGATTCCTTGAAACTCAATAGATTAGTCACTTTGTTTTTAATACCAATTTCCTCACTAACTAACTTCTACTCGTGACTTCGTAGGCGTGAAGTTTATAGTTTTGACATACATACATATCCTGTGACATTCAGGGATAATGCAGCGTGCCATTAGTGAAAGAATTTTCGAAATCACATCAGTATTTCTGCCGATGAACCCGTAAGGAGTATAAACTCACAAATTTTACCTCTTTTTAATTGTTATAAATGATATACATATAAATATGAAAATCATGAGATTCGATTAAGGAACTAAATCAAATTATTTTGTAATCTAACGCACAAGTATTTTTTGCCAGGAAACATTAAGATAATAATTAAAGATATAGTGTGAACAGAATGGAAATCACATAATTATTGACTAACTTGAACCAGTTTATTGGCAATAATTTTAATTAGTAGTTATCGCCACCTGTCATAACTATACTTAAAAGTACTTTACTTAATAGTTTAGAATAATATTATTAAAACATTCTGCGTAATACAAGAACATTAAGTTGTATTAATTTGCCTATTAATTCACCATTCAAATATAAGTTTTAAAATAGGAACGATCGGAAATAAATCTATTAATTAATTACCAGAAATAGATCTCATGGACAAGAATTAGTTCGGAAATAACAACGATTAATTTCAACTCTTTTAGTGGTTGTAGTGTCAGTCATGACATTGAGTTTAAAATATTTACACAAATTAAAAACAAAAAAAAAAACAATAATTCTAATATTTTTTCTTCTGCAGTGATTGGAAAATTGGAAAGTACACCGTCCCAGCCGGCACTCACATCGTACCACTGATCAACAAAATGAACATGGACGCAGACATCTACCCGGAGCCAGAACTCTTCAAGCCTGAAAGATTCATCAGAGAAGGCAAGTTTACTGTTACCGATACTTTCATGCAATTCGGAACAGGCCAACGCATGTGTATCGGGAACATGCTCGCAAGAATGGAACTCTTCCTCTTCTTCTCCAATATCATGAACAACTTTGACTTCAGTATGCCAGAAGGAGAAGACATTCCTCCTTTAGAAGGAATACTGGGAACAACTCATGCTCCTATGCCTTTCAAATTGTGCTTTACCAACTTGAAAAACTAAGTCAACAATATGTATGTGAAAGGGCTTGTTCAGTCTTCGGATAAGATTTACCTGATAAATTGGAGAACGAATAGAATTTGTTTAAAATTATCAGCCTGATTAGTTTTCCAACTCATCCATCCGGAGGCGTTCAAACGGGCCCTTACGAACTTATTGTTTAAATCTACATCACACATGTGTTCTACTACAACAATTTTATTAGTGTGTAATTTGAAGTCATTTACTTCACGCCTATTTTGCGCTGCTTTGGTACCTTTACATTTACTAGCTTTACTTGGATTTTAATATTATACTTAACACGTCGCTTAAGCCCAGTGTTAAGTTTTATTTTTATTTTTTGGGGAATAGGTTTATCATTTTTTGTGTTTATTTTGTTGCTACTACTAACATAATATTAAGATACTTTTAGTTTAGGCTAGGTTTACAATTGTTAAATGAAATTTTAGTACATAAAATCATATTAGTATCATCCGCCTTTAGATTTAGATTTTTGCTTTTACATATCACTATTGATATAGCATTAATAGCTATCCACCAGATAAGTTGGTTTTCTACAAATATCTTGGATTGGATCGTTATTCAAAGGCTTACAAACTTTCACCGCTATACTTCCTAGGGAACCTTATTGTTAATAATTTTAGCAGAACTATTGTTCGATAGCAAACACGGTATACAAGGGTTGTATGCACTATTGTACCTATTTAATAGCTTAGTAATTGGAACAGTGTTAAACATTGTTCGTAGCCTTTGACGAAGGTAAAAGTCTACTGCTGTGAGCGACATTATTACTTTAATTAACTCTCTCAAAGAGAAGTTTGGGTAGCATACTAATTGGGTCTTGGCTTTGTTTTATTATTCTTGCTTTAATTATATTTATACTTGGTTGTGTATACAGGATGTCAGGAGGGACATTGACGTGCAAAAAACCTTGTCCATACATTTTGATCGCGTAGATATTGCAGTTTTATATAAAACAGCTGATTGTTTTTTGATACCCGACGATAAAATTCTACGCTATGAGGTACATGGGAATCATATTCTGAATCTATGAACAGTCAGTCAGTTTGAGCGTCAATGTCCATGCCACCCAGTATAAAATCGACTTCGAAAATGACTTTGATACTTGTTGAACAGAATGTCTTTATAAAATAAACTGAAGTTTTAAAACCTAATATTAATGCAGCCAGCGTAAAATGATTCTTTAAATTCGTTCAAGCATTCGAAGTCATTTAATTCGTTTCGATAAAAACATTATATACATATAGAGATATTATCCGCCTGCTGGGGTCATTTTTGGCATATAAAACATTGTTGTCTTTACAATTTTCAATTAATTATCTTCTTACATTCTCACTTGGAGCACGTATTCGATAAACAATGAGAAGTCGAATATTTGCTACCCTAGCATTGTATGAAGAATTGTCTTCCAGTTGCTTTATAGATAACCTAGGTATGTTTGATAGAGTACACAATGTTGCTTATGACCTTGTGCATTCATATTTATTATGTTATGACTGTGTATGACACGGTTATATAACTTTTCTAGATTATTTTTATTATAAAGTGCTTTTTTTGTTAATTTATATTTATTTTGTTTTGTTGTCTTTATTTTAATAAATGGTTACAATTAATTTGTTTGTTTCTTTGAATTTGTGAAAACATAAAAACTAACTACTTGCTGTATCTAAATCTTATTAATCTGCCAAATTCCCATACCTCAGTCTGGAACTGCCTTTCAATGTGTTCAAAGTCCGTTAATGTTACGCACCTTTCAAACTACAGTCCCTGTAAGTCCCATTATTTAGTGACAACCCTAGTCCGCTATAAAGTGGTCGTTACTTCCAAATTCAAAAGGCCCTTAGCTAAAAAAGAAAAAAATAATTTAACGTTCCCTATTCAAATTCGCACTGAATGGATTGTATAACTCTGCGATTTGCATAACTGAGGACCATTGTAGGCTTCAGCATTCAATTCTCATGTTTATGGTACTCGTTTTAAGAACTAACAGGGTTGTCCCTTCACCATTTTATGTGCACATAAAACATTCTATAGATTATATAATGCCTATTTTGATAAAACTGGTTGTTCCTTTTATGATGTTGACCTCGAAATTTTAATAAATTCAAAGGTCGGAAGGGAGACCCTATTGAATGATTTCCATAATCACGTGGCTCTTGACCTTACTACACAAGTTCAAGGTTTTAAGGTGGAGTTTCATTACTCTAACTGATATAGAAGTAGGCAATGAGATAATATTTGTATTACGTCTTCATTCAGTCATACTTATGTAGCTCATGTTTTGTTTTCAGCTTCGTTTTGCGATACCAACTGAGATACAATTGTTTGTTTTTTTACATAATAAAGTAGGTTGGTTGTAACTATTTGATCTCTGCTTGTTTTGCCTAAATTGGAATAGTGAACCAGCAAGCTTCAGATAGTGTGGTCCAACCCACAGTTTGTGTTTATAATAACGTTGTACGTAGTAGGTACATTGTAACTCAATGATTGTTGGACATCAAATAATTAGTAATTAATTACGAAATTTTATTTGACGTTTAATCATTTACTCTAATTAAATTAGATGAACGTCTACCAGTGATACCATCCAACTAGAAAATTTTGAGAAAGTGCATTATGTATGTACCTACTTGTTAACAGTATCTAATGAACCATTTTAAAAGAAATAATTTAATAAAAGTAACATCTTGGCAGCCCATCTAGGATACCTTAATAATCTTTATACAAAAATATCCTGGCTGTATTTTAATACCTTATATTTTGTGGAACGTACCTTTAAGCTTGCCACGTGTAACCCGTCATCCGAAACTAATCGTCAAGGTTGAAGGGGATGAACGATCATGTAACGTGGGACTTGCGCGTGCGCAGCGGCGCTGATTGACAGCCATTCATACTGGCCTTGATATTGGATAGTTAAAGCCAGTTATTATTAACAAAATAACCATTTATATGAAACATGCTTTTGGTAGTAAAATATTGGAAAAGAAAATATAGGCAGGGACCACAATGAGTTGGTGTTAACTTTTAATATTATTCGCACTGGCGTTATTTACGAGTGGAGACTGTGTATCGTCAAGAGTCTGGGATAGACCCCAGCCCCAACTATACATACCGACGACCTTAAAAAGGTAGTTGATGGGATAGAGGTCAGTATAGCTATTCTTCACAACCATGCGACAGGCTATCGTATCGAAAAGGACATTTTGATAGCCTGATCCGGCTTTCGACAGCTGTTTACCCCTGTCGGAAAAATAGCGGTGGTCTATTTGATTTAAATTGGCAAAATTTTCGGGTTTTGTATTTGTGAACAGCGTTTATATGACTCCTACGAAAACATTATTTGTTGTTCGATTCGGTACGGAAGCATATCAAATGGTCGTGGATAACTATGCAGATGCAGAGGGCGTAGGGTTTTGTAGCGTGGCGCAGCTTGAGAGAGGCACATATACAAAAGTTAACTGCGATAGGGTGAGTTGATGATATATACTGTAATTTTTGTTTTCCAAGAGAGATTTATACAACAGACCTTGCTGAGCTATTTATGAGCAAAATAACAACTTTATAGGGACAATCCTAAACAATATTATGATTTGCATAGACATTGAAAACAATAAACGTCATTAGATTACACTGTTGATTCTTACTGACACGCAATTTGTGTCTATCAGAGGAAAACGGAAAGAAAATATTACTCGCGCTTCACAATTGAATTGTTATCATTAAAATAATGAGTTTCCGGATGCCCCGCGTTGGATCAACAACAATTGACCAATTTATCAATACTGAAGTCCAGGAATAAAGAACACTTTACTTTTTAACACGCTTTTATTAGGTCGACCTGTATGTAACTAACTATGTAATGGAATCTAAGGTAACTAATTTAACCATCTTCCAAGGATCGTATCGTCATGAAAATTGACAACTTTATGTAGTTCTGATGACAATACAAAATTATGGTACTGTAGAACTGATTTGATGATGGAGCCGGAAGATATGAACTGGAACTTCATGATGGAACATCGTATCATAGCTGTGTTTGAACTTGTTAGAAAAGTTTTGAAATGAACTTTGACCACGATTAGGTTTCAAGGTCTGATGATGAAGCCGGAAGATAGGCAGTGGCATTCCATGATGGAATATCGTATCATAGCCGTGTTTGAACTTGTAAGAAAGGTCTTGTAATGAACTTTGACCACGATAAGGTTTTTGGTTTTTACGTGAATTTATAAAAGCGTGTTTTACTAGTGATTTTTGAAACTATACATTTATTTTAAATAGTGGAGGAAGAAAACGCTTTCATCATTTTCTAAGAAACTTTTTGCAGCTGGTGCGCGTTCGACCTCCTCCTCAAGTCCATTAAATTTAGCATTAGCCTTGCTTATTCCCAATTATGTTGCTGTCGGCTTCCCGACTAACTAGACGCAGCTGAGTGCCAGTGTTTACATGAAGCAACTGCCGATGTGACCTCCACAACCCAGTTACTGGGTAATACGAGTCCCTTGGTAAGACTAGTTGTCAGACGAACTGACGACTGTTAAAGCACGACGAATAACAGCCGGGAACAATCGCTTAACGTGCGTTAAAATATCGGACCTACTGCGGTGCAACAACGTCGCTTATGCAAAAAAATTAATATTTCAGGAGAAGTGTTTGAAAATTCAACATTCAACTGGTAATATTTAAACTACAACTCTGAACTTTATATTAAAGTTAAAGCGAACATTTAATAAAGGGGTTAGCTACGTTTTCTCATACTCAGATCAATTTTGACAAAATTTGCATAAGTGACGTTGTTGCACTGTAGGTGTGATATGGTCGTGGTCACCCATTCACGGCCCTGATAGCTTAAACTGATCTGATCTATGCGAATGATATTACTTAGCCATAAGCCCTACTTGCGTAATTAAATTATGAGCCTGAAGTCAGCGTATGTAACTGGCTCCAAATATAGCATCACAACTACAGTTGTGACGCTATATTGTCAGTCAGTTGCTTAATTGTCTGTGTTCTGGTATCAACTTAATGGAATGTTCTCCATGCTGCAGTGATAAGCTTTTTATTACTCTATGTTAAAATTACCACAGTAAAATATTTAAAAATTGCAATTATTGCACGATAACTTTAAATAAATGACAAATTGATAACTTTTTTATCAATAAACGAGAACATTACAGAAGTACCTACAATTTTGTAAGTATAACTTATACATTGGTATAAGTAAACTAACTATTTTACAAATATTATCACAATATGTTTACAATTAGTCGACAGTTTGATCTTGAAATATCACTATTATTTATGTATGGCTGGAGCTTTTGATAGTGAAACTGATAAACACATCATACGCACAAGGTTATTACGAAATTGTGAAATTATTGAACATACTCGAAAGAAGCCAAACATTTGTATTCTTCAACTTCTGGTAGAAAAAACACATTCTTTCTTGTTAGACTTCATAAAGTAATCCGTAAGTGTCCGTATAGTTACTACTATCCAACAGTAAAATAATTCAAAACTCAATCAATAAGCCTAGCCTTATTATTATCTCTAATATGTTTCAGTCAGCTTCCAATCTTTCCGCTGAATACCATTATTTTTCATGGAGCGATGCCTATCTGATCTCCACAACCCAGTCACTGGGTAATACGTAATTCCCTCATAAGTAAGTTAAGACGGGTTGTTAGACTTTTCGGGCTTCTAACGACCCGTACCGACCGTCAAAGATCCAGAAAAAACCGCCTCATGCGGAGACCATCGTTTGTGAGGCACGGAAGGGTCTTGGTACATAAACATGTTCATCCATCTAGGCACAACCCTTTACAGTTATGTAATATTTTTTTATTTTTTTATTGGACTCGGGGAGCATTGTACGAACTTTTTATATAGCCGACCCATACGGCGCACTTCTAAGTACATAGATTGGCAATAAGCTCTAAAGACTGTAACTTTTACCTCACTAGTGCAAACGTGCAAACCTACGGGCCAGCATGTTACATCGAACTGCCAATGTTCTGCTCTACTCTGCTCTCTCCACGTCCACATCGTCGGACAGACCATCAGACAGACCCTGGAAAGTTGAGCGCCCCACAGGGTGACCGGTGGGACAAAGCCGTAACATTTGTTACCTGCTATAAAAAACTCACTCTTGGTCGCGTTGTACCTGAACCCATGAGCCACCTCATAATCCTCACAGATACGAAGAAGCCTCCTAAGTGCAATGATCGATGGGGTCAGGAATAACATAGCATCCGCGTACCTGAAGTCATTTCCCGTCAATGGAGCACCTGGTATTGCTGCGCCCACAGATTAGCGTGTTTACTTGCAGGTTGAAAAGCTTGGGCGAGCTGAGTCCCCCTGCCTCATCCCGCATTTCAACCCGTATGCATCCGACAGGACATCCGTCCACTTTTTCTTTTACTATCTATATGCTTTGTAATGAGATCGATAGTTTCCTCCATAGAAAGTCGTAAAACACAAGGTCGAAAGCCCTGGAGATGTCCAGAAAGCATGCATATACGTGTTTTTCTACTTGAATAGTACTGAACAGTCTGCTTGAGACAGAAGGTAGCTGATTCCGTAGATAAATACGGCTTAAATTCAAATTTGGCGTCGTGGAGTGTTAAGCACTTATCCAGCTGCCGATCAATCCGCCGATCAAGACCGCCCAGCATCTTTGCAATGATGGTTCCCAAGGAAATAGGCCTTTAGTTGTGCCAGTTTTATTCTTGACAATAGGCACAATAATAGTTTTAAGTAAGTCTGCTGGAAGATATGATAAATGCTTCTATTCTGTAAGTAGATTTGTACAAACACTTTTACATGTCAATCATATTTTTTTAAAGTAGATGAGGTCGGCGTTAAACCAAAACAAATGAGCGTGATTTGTTTTGGCGTGAGGCCAAAACAAATTCAGAGGTCACAGTCTCTTTTAAAGTCCAGACATAATCTTTGTCACATCATATGAAGACCATGTAGATCAGTGACTGAAATGGTATTCTGAGGAAAGAACCACACAGATTGAGTAGACCTCGCGGTAAGTGCTTACCTGCATATCGTAGGTTCTTAGTCTCGGTCATGATCAAGCAACTTGCCTCTCTTTAAGTTACGAATGACACGAGCTACTTCCCCGGCCCCAAACCTAATAAGCATGTCACCGGTTTTTACAAATAAATGAAGTATATCCCTCATACCCACTTAATTATGATTCGACAGACATAATATTTATTATAACCTTAACCCGCGATTAACTGGAAGAGTTCACGAAAATATGGCATGTTTTATTTTATTTAAATTTCGGCGAATCAATAGTTCAATAGCGTACTCCCATTACGCAATAATGCAATGACCGCATACAAGAAAACATACATGAAAAAATACTGCGTTCGTTCAAAGTCAAAATTGTTTTTGTCGCTTATTGAATCGATTACTGATAAAGCAGTTTTACAAAGCTCAAAGCCAAATAATTTATTTCAAGTAGGCCTTTCAATGCAACTTTTGAACGTCATTTTCAAGAAAATGAAATAGGCGCTCCCTTACAAAAGGTAGTTTTGTATGAAGAAGAATGGGCAAGGAACTCCACTGTTACTCTCTTATATTATTTTTACTAATCATATAGACAGACAGACGTTGTCAGATTAATCGAATAAAACTATAATTATGCTTGCACTTTGCAGTCTACTTCGCTCAAATATTAGAACTCGGAAACAAAAGAAAGTTGTTATATGAACATCGAATGAATTATACTTTTCCGTATTGCGAAAAGAATTACTTGTCTCAGAACTAAGAGCATCCTTTTCCTGTGGAAAAAGCTACGAACAGAAGCTTTTATAGCCTTTCCCCCCAATCAAAATCGTGCGCCTAGCAAACCTCTCGCAAATGAGCGTCGCCTTCTCTATGGCACGTTCGAGAAAGACATTATAATGACAGTTCAAATATGGATTCCACCGCGATCGCTGTCTTTTTTTTACCCGCTGTACTATTTTATCGCAGAACGATATAATTGAATGTTATAAGTTCATAGCAGTCCCGCTGTTTCAATTAGTGGTATATTCTGTGGCTTCGACGGTTGAACTGAAGTGCTGTGTAGTGCCTCTGGACCTTGTCGACACGTGGTGAGCCGAGCTCTGAAGACTCCGGAGCTCCCAGATTCTGCTGGCAGATCGAGTGGCTTCACGAGGAGGTAAGGTGCACGGTTTCCCTCATCCCTTAACCCCTAGGCACGACACTTGCGTTTATCAGTTTTTTCTGTCCGCGTCGAAGGTACCTAATTTTGCCTTCCGTCGGAGCCCCACCATTATTGTGGTCCTTCGAGCCGGATGATACAGTTTCCGCCCCTTTTAGGTCACCTAATAGGAGATTTAGTGTTAAAACCCGCCGTTTTTAGGTTTTCGTTAGCCTAGAAAACGTACCGACGCCATTACGCACGCAGCGTAGTGCGAAGGAATTTATTTCATTTTGTTACCGCTTAACACTAAATACTTATTTTACCGCTGTCATACTAATATTTAATCTTATTATTCGCTGTAATATTCATATTCTCAGTCGTATTCGCGAAATAAGGTTCTATTTCGATAATTATCGCTGAGATTTACCTTTTTTAGAAGTACCCACTTGTACTTTATATTATTCGCGAACTCACAAATAAATTATTTTGTTACCTTCAATTTAAAATTCTCATTTCATAATGAAGAAAGCTATTAAGTCTAATAGTATGGAGTTATCATTGTTGGCATTGGAAGCCAAACGGAATGCTTTATTCGAGTGTTTACAGTCTGCCTACGATTTATCTAAAGACATAGGCACGGGAGATGATGCGAAAGAGGCTTTTCTGGACGCTAGCTCAAACATTGACGCTATTCGTTCCGAATTTCATGGAGTTATGGATCAGTATGATAACTGTCTACTGACAGCTGACCCCACCGCGCGCGCTGACTACAAGGCGCTGGTTTCGTTTGAACAGTTATATAGTCACTTAAAACGTTTGGTTGCTACCAATGCAGACGTCGTTCCGTCCATCTTAGAAAAAAAAATCTTCTATCATTAAGTTACCGCCGATTGAGTTAATGAGTTTTAACGGTGACATTCGTTCATGGCCATTGTTTTACTCAAATTATAAATCCGCTGTTCATGATAATCCATCTCTCTCGGATCATCAAAAATTACATTATTTACAGGGCAAATTGACCGGTAAAGCGCTAGCCGCATGCGCCGGCATTGTACCTACCGCTGAGAATTACGAACTCATTTTCAATACGCTAGTGAATCGGTATGAAGACAAACGCACACTAGCGGCCACTTATTTAAAACAGATCATAGATTTTAAACCGTTAACTTCCGTTACTTCCGATAATTTAGACATTTTTAATGATAAGTTTGTTAACGCCGTCCGTGGCTTACAACATTTAAAAATTCCAGATTTATTGAATTTAATTTTCGTACAAATAGCTATTACCAAATTAGACAGTGAAACTGTTCGTAACTTTGAAAACAGTCAGGATCAGTCTGATATTCCTTTATTTGATGACTTAGTCAATTTCGTTAATAAACAGAGTAAAATATTGTATCGCGCTAACGCTTTAACAGCCGGCACGCAAGTACATAATTCCGCAAAATCAGCTGATCGCTCCCGCAGTTCTAACGATAGTAAAAAACCGCAGTCTTCCCCGCATTATAACGCGTATATAAGCACGGTCGAATCTGATTCAACAGATAAATGTTTGTGTACTAATGTCACACATCAACACTTATTTAAATGTCCTGATTTTCATAAATCAACTCCGTATGAACGCTTACAGGTTCTTAGGAAAATTAACGGTTGCGTTAATTGTTTAAGTATTAAACATAAATTATCGAGTTGTCAATCCGCATCTGGCTGTAGAACGTGTAAACAACGTCACCATACACTATTACATTTTACTCGGGATTCGAACCCACAGACCGCGGAAGCGGCGAGTACCACTATGCCTGCGCCGCAGCGCGAAGCGCCCGTGCCCGCGTCCGAGCCGGTGCGCTCCGCCACGCAGCCTGATGTAGCTTTGTGTTCGATGTCCGTTGACGCTCCGCGTTCTGTTTCCTCTAATGCCGCTTGCAGCGAGACGCCGCAATGTGATTCGCATACTACCGTTTTGCTCGCGACTGCTCAAGTCGTGGCGTACGATAGTGCTGGACGTGAGCATTTAATAAGAATTTTGCTTGATTCCGCTTCGCAAAGTAACTTCATTACTAGGGAATGTTGTGAACGTTTACATTTACGTCAAAACAATACACGGTCTACGACTGTAAGAGGTTTTGGAGGCACAGAGAGGACGTCGTTCGGGACAATAAATTTACGTATATTTTCACGATTTAACAAAAATATCCGATTTGATATTGACTCGTTAGTAGTTGATCAAATTACGGACAACTTACCTTCCGCTTTTGTTGATATTAATGCCCTACCTTACTCGAATAAACTTCAGTTCGCTGATGATAGTTTCGCTATTCCAAGTAAAATTGATATTTTAATTGGAGCATCGCTGTTTCCGCATTTACTTTTGCCTGACGTGGTTCCTGGTGGCCCGTCAGTGCCCGCCGCTGTCAATACGGTGTTAGGCTACGTACTCATGGGGGTCGTACCTACACACAGTAACCGCCCAGCATGTGTCACATCGTGCTGCGCCATAGTCCCTTCGCCTATGGATAACAATTTGATTTCCCGCTTCTGGGAACTTGAAGAAGTTCCTGGCCCGCCCGTTCAGCATCCTGCTGATGCTGAATGTGAATATTTTTATCATTCAACTACGCAACGGGACCCAGTTACTGGTCGCTATACCGTGGGACTACCGTTTGATAAGGATGTGTTCACACTGGGTGACTCATTCAATATCGCTCGTAGACGTTTTTTATGCTTAGAGAGGAAGCTTGAAGCTTCACCTGAGCTACGCGCCGCTTATGAGGAAGTTTTGAATGATTACCTTTCTAAAGGTTATATCTCGCCCGTCTCAGTTCTCCCGCATGAAACTGCAGATGTGTACCCTACTTATATAATCCCACATCATGGGGTTCTCCGCCCAGACAAGTCTTCGTCTAGGTTGCGTCCCGTGCTGGAGTGCAGCTGCAAAACATCGTCCGGTGTTTCGTTAAATGATTTGCTGCACAGTGGGCCCAACCTACAGGGTAATTTATTCAAAATTATTTTAAATTTTCGTCTACACTCTGTAGCGATGACCGCTGATTGTAAACAAATGTTTTTACAAATTATGATTCGCAAATCTGATCGACGTTATCAGAGAATTCTTTATCGTTTTAATCCTAACGACCCGCTTCGCTTATATGAATTTAGTAGTTTGTTTTGGCTTAAAGTCCAGTCCTTACCACGCTCTGCGCACTGTGCAGCAACTCATCGCTGACGATGGCGCTGAGCATCCCCGCGCTGCTGCCGTCACCTCCTCGTGCCTGTATATGGATGATGTTGCATTTTCTGTCAATACCGAAGACGAGGCGATTGACACCGCTAAAGATTTAATTGCTCTTTTTAAGGGCGCTCAATGGGACCTTGTGAAGTGGAACAGTAATTCAAAGTCTGTTCTTAATGAACTTCCCGCCTCTCATAAGGTGACGACTGAGGTTGAATTTGACAAAACCGCTGACCATAAAATCTTGGGTCTTCGCTGGTCTATAGACCAAGATATTTTCTATTTTAAAATCAACCCGCCAAGTTCGAATACCGCGTGCACTAAGCGCACCATACTGTCAACCGTCGCGAGACTGTGGGATATCATGGGATTCGTCGCTCCTTCTATTTTAGTAGCTAAACTTCTTATTAAGCAGTTGTGGCAGTTGAAGGTGGCTTGGGACGTCCCTGCTCCTACTCATATTGTCAAGGCTTGGCAACAATTTACTTCAGAGTTACCAGCCCTAAACGAAATTAAAATACCGCGTTGTTTAGAAGTGAAGAACGACTGTGAATTGACATTGGTCGGGTTCGCTGACGCCAGTGGCGAAGCTTATGGTGGCGTAGTATACCTACACGTTGGCTCTGCCTCCGGCAATATTGTCCGCCTTTTATGTTCCAAGTCAAAGATCGCGCCTTCTTCGCCCATTACGATTGCTCGTATGGAACTTTGTGCAGCACTTTTGCTGTCAAAATTGCTTCGGACTGTTCTTGAGACTTATGACAACCGTTTTGCAATTAAAATTTACGCCTTTACCGATTCAAAAGTCGCACTCTACTGGATTAAAGGTTCACCGCATCGTTGGCAAACGTTCGTTGCCAATCGAGTTATTAAAATTACTGATAATATCTCCGCAGATAACTTTTATCACGTTGCAGGGGTTGAGAACCCGGCAGACTGTCTGTCACGTGGTGTCTCTCCTGCTAAGTTAAAAGACCACCCTCTGTGGTCCCAAGGGCCCCCCTGGCTAACGTTACATCCGTCGCAGTGGCCTATTACTGAAGGTACGGAACCGCTCACGTTGGACGAGATACCTGAACAAAAGAAACTCGTTCACGCTGTTTTAATTCCCGCTGACGATTCTTATGTTTATGATACTCTTTGCCGCCTTTCGTCATGGAGTAAAATACTCCGTACGATTGTTTACATTTATAGATTCGCTAATTTGTTACCACGTCGCGATTCCGTACATATAACCGCAGCTGATTTGAGTTTTGCAGAAAACAAATTGCTGAAACTTATCCAAAATAAACGTTTCAATAAAGAAATTTTAAATTTAAAACTGAACACGCAGGTTTCATCATCTCTTAATAAATTAAGGCCGTTTTTACATAACGATTTAATCAGAGTTGGTGGACGTCTCACCCATTCTGATCTAAGTTACTCACAGCAGCACCCGGTACTTCTGCCAAGCCATGATTTTTTTGTTAACTTATTAATTGAATATTATCATAAGAAATATTTACACGCTAGGCCTGAACAGCTCATGTCACTATTACGGCAGAAATACTGGATACTGTCTGCTCGTCGTGCTATTCGTAAGGTAGTTCACGATTGTAATATTTGTTTCCGCGCTCGACCGCGTCCCGTCTTCCCGCTCATGGCTGACTTACCGGACTGTCGGACGCGTCAGGTTATTAAGCCGTTTACTCACACGGGCTGTGATTACGCAGGTCCTATATCTTATACTCCCATTCGCCGTCGGGGTGCAAAGGCTTTGAAAGCATATTTTTGCGTGTTCACTTGTCTCACAACTCACGCGCTACATATTGAAGTAGCCACTGATCTTAGCACCGCCAGTTTTTTAGCTGCACTTAAACGGTTCTTGTCTCGCAGGGGCCCTGTCCAAGTAATGCACTCGGACAGAGGCACTAATTTTGTAGGCGCTAATTCTTATTTACGCGACTTATATAAATTCCTTAATAATATCGAGTTCCGCTCTAGCTTCGAAGAAGAGCTTGCTGAAAACCGTGTCACATGGAAGTTTAACTGTCCGGCCGCCCCACATTTTGGCGGATGTTGGGAGAGTATGGTGAAGGTCGTCAAGACGCACCTTTTCAAGGTCATCGGTCAACAGCTTCTCTCTTACGAAGAGCTAGTTACAGTGCTCGTTCAGATCGAGTGTTTGTTAAATTCTCGGCCTCTTACGGTTCTGAGTGCCGATCCCGCAGAACCTACCGCGTTAACGCCAGGTCATTTTTTGCATAACGCTCCTTTACTCTCATTGCCCGCGCCTGAAGTAGAATCAGATAATCTCAACTTGCTTCAGAGACATTCTCTGCTTGATAAATTAGTGCAATCTTTTTGGAAAAGATGGAGAATGGAATATTTACATAGTTTACAAACCCGAGAGAAATGGAATACTCCGTATGTGCCAATCAAGCGGGTGCGTCTCATAACGTATAAACTCATTTGGTCTAATTTCATTTTATTATCGTTCATAAGATATAATCAACGTGAGATATACCAACTGTTGATATAATTTCTTTACATATAACGTTTATTTATTCTAAAACTTAATTAGTATAACGTTGTTTGATATAACGTTAATGTAATCGAAAATCATTTGGTCTAACGTTTAATATGTATATTGTTTATTTAATCGAAAATCATTAGGTCTAACGTTTAATATATATAAAAAACGTCATTATGGTTAACACCCCGACTCAGAGTACCCCGACTTTTGACTTTGATTTTTTTTTAAACCACCCAGAAATAGGAGCCCCGCTTAGCGGGGCTCCGTCGACTTTTCTTAGCGCATTTCGTCGTATTAGAGCAAATAAGTTTTATATATTTTGAGTGGTAAGGTCAGGTGGGGTAAGAGGAACATAGTTTACTGGTTTTTGAACATTACGACCTCCAGCTAGTAAAAATATGTATGTATTCTAATAGCAATACAAACAAAGTTTCGCTAACGAACCATGCTAACTATTATTTTAACACAGAAATTGATTCTTCCAGTAATAACGGAACAATCTGACAACGAAGCCAGGTCTTCTAATTGTTTCTCTTTCCCGAAATTTGGGGTAAGAGAAACGCTTCGATTCGTACAAGTAAAAACACGTATTTTTATATGTATCTCTAGAAATTTGAGAACTGCCTTTCGACCTAATGGAAATGAAACCATACCATAGTTAAAATATGGTTTAATTTAGCATTACCGAAAAATAAAGAAATTTTGGGGTAAGAGGAACATATTAGTAAGGTCAGGGGTGGTAAACTACGAATGTTAAAAACATATACATTTGGTTTTTAATAAAAATTGAAGAAAAATAAACGATGAATGTCACTAAGTAAGTGTTTATTTATTAGTAATGTATTTAAATCACTTTTTCAACTTTGAGAAACTCAACTGAATAAAAACAAACACAAATAATTGTGGAACTCTTTGTTATACTTAACAAACGTACAAAAAAAAAAACTTAAAACACTTTTCTGACATTTTTTCACTCTATGCATAAACGGATATATTATACAGTGCACTGCGTGTATACATAATGACCAAAATATTCTCAAAATTAGTTAAATATGGCTTAACTTATAACTAAAAAATATTCTCCATTACTTTAATCAGTCTCAATCAACATGACTATGTTCTATTTAAATAAATAAACAAAACTAAAAAACCTTTGCTTACTTTTTATGTAAATATTACCAAAAAAAAAATACAATAGGAACTTCTAAAATCAAATTGACATAGGCCTTAAATTCTAATATCACCACCACCACCTCATCAGTCTTAAAAAATAATCTTTTATCCCGTATTGGTGTGATACTATAATAAAAGCATGTACACGTGCGAAGCCGCGGGTGGGTCATAAAATTAATTTACTGAACATTAAAATTTTGGAAAGACATTTTAAAAATAATTTGGCCCCTACGGCCAATAACTGGCTTAGGTAGCTTTGCAACAATATCCTCGTGATACTTGACTTCAGATATATCTTCCAAAGTAGGATAAGTGAACATTGTTTGGTCTTCTATTTTAGTCACTGTCTTTCTAACATATTTAACCACTGGAACACCATCATCATTGATGTGTAACACTACTCCAACGTAATGTTTAACAAATTGTTTCGTGCAAAATTTAACCAACAGCCAATCATTTTGATTAATTTTTAAATTTGGCTTGTCCTCTCTTTGCTCATCTTTACTGTCATCCTCCATTTCATTCTTCGAAGAATTAGCTCGCATCTGTTTATTTATCGCCACTTCTTCGTCTTCCTGCATCAATAATCCTTCGCAATATTGCTCATAATCTAAATCATCATCACTATCATCACAAATTTCTATATCCATTTCACTTGCACTGGTCGATATGGATGAAGCTCGCACTCGTGATTTTTTATTTTTTTTTACTTTCTTATTTTTTTTACTATCTTTTTTAGTACATATTGTTTTAGGTTTTCGTTTAATTTTTTGTTCTATTGAGGTATTTATATATTTTTTTTCGTCTTTCGCTGCAGTGTTAACAACATCGTTATTTTCTTTATTGTTTAATGAAATTTGTATCCTGTTTGCTTTGACCTTCTTTTCTTGTTTTTGTTTCAGTTTTTCAGTTTTTTCTAACTCTATTTGCTTAGATCTTCTGTAAACATCATCGTGTGTGATTACTTCCGCGCCAGTAGCAATTTTTCTTCTTTTAAGTTTATTACTTGTCCCTGCTTTTATGTTCATTAGAAGTAAATCTTCGAATGTTACAAGCCGGTTTTCAAGAATTTGAACCTTAGATTTTGGCTTTTCTGTTTGAGTTTGCGTCTGATGTATATAGGAATTAATTTTGAATAAAACAATGTTAAATAACAAATCTGGACTTGAACTACTATTTGACGGATTGCTCAATTGATGGTGACTTTGGAAATGGTTTGTAGGACGAATTTCTTGAGTCTTTGTTATGGTAACATATGATGTTAAATTTTGTTTCCATTCTTGCAAAAGAATTTGGTTAAATTTAGATTCTGGAACAATGTATTTGTCTAGTGGGTAAATTCCTGCTTTTCTAAATCCAGCTGCACACACATTAGGATCTATAGCAGTCCAAATTTGACCAAGAATTTTTGCGAACTCTTTTTTCGGGAGTTGCTTACCGATGTTTGATCGTTGCCATTTGACTAAAGCTGCATCCCACTTATCTTTAAAAGATTTATTTACTGCCAAGTCTAATGGTTGCAAAACATCGCTGGTATGAGGAGGAATTTTCAAAATCGTTATTTTTGCGGCTCGGGCCTTTTCAATAATATTTACACCTACATGGGTCGAGTGTCCATCGTAAACCAAAAGTATAGGACGTTTTTGTCCTACTGTCGGTAGAAAAACTTTTTCGAACCACGCCTCAAAAACAGCTGTCTCCATCCACCCATTCGATGTAGCAGCATACGCTGTTCCTGGATAGCCCTCTTCTGAGGTCCACTCGTCCCATACATTTTTGCCCTTGAAAATAATTAAAGGGGGAGCTTTTTCTCCAAGAGCATTACACCCCAACAAGACAGTAGTATTATCCTTTCCAGGAGATGCTATCGTTCTTGTAGAAGTAAATCCCCTAAGACCAACTACTTTAGACTTAGAGGGATCTTTGCTGAAGCTCGTCTCATCCACATTCCATATATGGGATGGTTTGTTGCGAAGATCCAGTTGGTCCACGGTTTCCTCAAGCAGATCAAAATATGGATAAATTATATTTGGCCTACAAGCATTTTTTCGTGCATACTCAACCGGTTGCGGTTTTTTTACGGAAAGATTATGTCTCTTCTTAAATGAAAGGAACCAATCTTCCCCAGGAACACCATTTTTGAAGGGGTTCTTCACAGCCATCTTTTCTACATAGAGTCCTACAGTCTCCATCAATTCCTTTCTAGTTAGGCTAAAACCATATTTTTCCATTATATGCAAGTTTTTAACAAGGTTTTCTTCTACGTCCTGCGACAAAACTGTGGCCCTACCCAAAGTATTAGACTTTACACCTTTACGATCATAAACCCGATTGATTATAGTTGCTCTTGGTATTCCATAGTGTTTTGAGGCTGCATAACCCGACAGTGCACCACTTTTAACAGCCGCCACTGCTTCTAATAATTTTTCTTTCGGGTAAGAGCTCCGTTCCGTTTTTCTTATATAATTTCGAGGCATTTTACTTTTTCTGTAACAAATAAATGCATGTAAGTACCTCCAATACGGCCAAAAATAAATTACAGGGACAACTAACAATTAATTAATTGACACTAAAGATTGTTTTTTTTAGTATAATTGTGATAACCACGATTAACAATTAATTAGTGGTGTATATGTTTAAGCAATTTAGTAATTAACAAAACAAGATATATTCATGTTGATCAAACCCTCTTTATTTAATCAATTGTTAGTGACTTACCACAAATAACAACACTGTTGTATAGAGATATCAACACATTTTGGCGCGCACACATAGTGCCTTGTGTAGGTAAATATCTGTGTACCTATTTGTGCTCGGAAGATGACTGTCAATTGGCCCAAGTCACTGCCACACAAATTAAAGTTGTATAATAATTACAATCGCATGCACACATAGCTCGGCGCGCCAAGATGAGTTAAACTATCTATACCTACCTAATCTAGATAGGTGATATTTCAACTTGCTAAATGTTTGTTACCCCTAAAACCGGGAAAGAGGAACATAATGTTTCTCTTAACCTGGTATGGTAGTTCCTCTTTCCCGGCTTGGTATTTTGTAGGTTATGTTTTTGATGACACCGAAAAAGCACTAAAAACACATGCTACAAACAATATAACATGCGGAAAATAAAGATTCAACATTAGAATTACACTTACCAACAAAATTTGCCGTATCACAGATGTTTTTAATCCTTAAAAAATCGCACACAAAAAACGCCGCTAGGTCATAATTTTATAGTTTGTCAACTGATTTTTTTCTTTCTCTTTTACTCACGTATTTATTGTGTTGTAGCGCCATCTATCCAAAAATATTGAAACTATACCTAATACTGTTTTATCGACGGAGTAACCATAGAGCTGGGCTTTATAGTTTTTTATTTATGAGTTACTGTTTCTCTTTACCTGGCGTCCCTCTTACCCCACCTGACCTTATGTCAAACGATTTTATATTTAATGTATGTTATGCTTATAAAAATTAGTTATTTTAAAATTATAAAAATCGTTCATTATATTAACTAATCGGTATATAAAATAAAATTATAGGTTCCGTTGTTATATGTTGTAAATATTAGAGATTTTGTTGTTATATCATCTATTACTTACCCTAATCAAGCCTGGCACGGTTGTTGTTATTATAACTGACAATTCACCTCCTTTATCGTGGCCATTAGCGATAGTAGAGAAGATTCTTCCTTCCAACGATGGTATAACGCGTGTAGTTTCTGTAAGAACAGCTAAAGGTACATACGTGCGTCCGGTCGTACGTTTGTGCCCATTACCTACGCAATAAGATTGTTATTTTTTTGTAACCACAGTAGTTTAAGTGCTAGCGGTTAGTTAGTTTAAGATTGTCGCAGTTTACCTTATATAAATCGCAGTTTCAATATTATATTTTCGCAGTTCTTTATACACTTTATGATTGGGTTTAAAGGTGACCCTTTAAAAGGGGTAGGAAATGTTAGCGTCATTTATTCTATTTTGTTAAACTATTACGCAAGATGTCAAGCTAGTCCTTTCCCCCCAATCAAAATCGTGCGCCTAGCAAACCTCTCGCCAATGAGCGTCGCCTTCTCTATGGCACGTTCGAGAAAGACATTATAATGACAGTTCAAATATGGATTCCACCGCGATCGCTGTCTTTTTTTTACCCGCTGTACTATTTTATCGCAGAACGATATAATTGAATGTTATAAGTTCATAGCAGTCCCGCTGTTTCAATTAGTGGTATATTCTGTGGCTTCGACGGTTGAACTGAAGTGCTGTGTAGTGCCTCTGGACCTTGTCGACACGTGGTGAGCCGAGCTCTGAAGACTCCGGAGCTCCCAGATTCTGCTGGCAGATCGAGCGGCTTCACGAGGAGGTAAGGTGCACGGTTTCCCTCATCCCTTAACCCCTAGGCACGACACTTGCGTTTATCAGTTTTTTCTGTCCGCGTCGAAGGTACCTAATTTTGCCTTCCGTCGGAGCCCCACCAAGAATCATATCATACGTAGGAACTTGCCTACCATAGGTACTGTAACGAATTATGGGGGCGAAGGAAAAAAACAATATTGAAATTACATCAACCCGCCAATATTTTCACTAGTTTTTCCAAACAATCACCAAATACAAATCATTTGAAAGCTCATTCTAAATTCACTTGGCTGTTTGAATTCACCTAGAGTTATTTTACTGCCAGTCTGCATTACATAAGGTTGAATTTGCACAGAGCCTTAGCAGTACCTAATGAATAATTATCAGTGGATCTATTTTGTAAATTCTCACCGTGAGAACTTAGGTGAAGTGACCTTGAAGTGTGCTGTTATTCCATCTGATGCTAGGGACAGCATATTTTTATAGAAGAGTACTACTGCATAGGTATTCTCAACCATCCGCTACGCTTCACTACCGAATCGAAGATCAATCAATGTTACCGCAGGAGTCCTATAAACGCTACTCACAAATCCAAAACCCAAAAATTTTGTTGATTTAAATTAAATAAATGATTTCTTTTCTTCCGACAGCTGTTAGCTGTCGGGGGGCAAGGCAAATCAGGTTATCGAAATTGATCATTTTCGATGCAATAGCCTGTCGAATGGTTATGAATAGCTATTACTGATGTTTAGTTATACCAATAGGTACTAAGTATAATTAAAACAGATCTTGCAGCTACTGAAACGTAAGCTGACATTGACGAGTGCATCATGATTATCAGCCCGTAAACGTGCTCTGCTGAACAAAAACCTTGAAAAGTTCGCTTCAATGACTTTCTGAAACATTGCCATGATTATCACTACTAAACATAGATAGAGGATATTTATACCTATTATATGAACATAAAAAACTACTGCTGCCTCGTTGGTCTAGCGGTCGAGAGCGCCACTGTTGAGCATGAGGTCTGGGGTTGTATTCCCAGGTCGGGCAAAGTATTTACTTTCCAGCCGGACATTCTCAGTAGCAGCCCGGAATTTGATCTGTGTCCGGGCTCAGGCTCGACTATTAGGAATATGGGACTTAAACATGACTGGCGAAATGTCAGTATAATACGTTTATAGGTGCATCGCTGCCTATACTGTCGAGGATTACATTCGTGATATAACGTCATGCTATTAAAAATAAGCGTAGATGACGTTATACAAGTATGCAAGCTGCATTTCCTGTACAAGAGCTTATCACAAATAGTTACATAAGTGCGGGCACGCGCGGACGCGCAGGCGCCGAGCTGACATTAGCCTAAGGTCAAGGTGAACACTATTATCCTTGTGATGTGACGTCACCGAATGGCGCAATTGAATGCACATCAATTGTACTGACATTCGCTCGATGTTTACTATTCGCATAGAGCTGTGCACACCGAAATGTTGAAATCTGTAACTACCGAAAAAAAAAAAACGTTTTTTGAGGGCTTCGGAGTGTTGGTTCGACTATTTTGTTTCAATAGTGTGTCTAGTAGGATTTTCAAATATTTATGTTTGTAAATTTTCAGATGATGGATCCAACAAACCGAAACAATAATTCAATAAAATATTAAAATTTACATTAAAACGCGGTAGGTATTTTAAGATAGTGATAATATAATTTTAAGCCTGGGCTATTCCCAATTATCTAAAAATAACATTGCATAGTATTCTATCATCCAATTTGCAGGAAGTGTCTAATGACTTCAGTTTCAGAATTGTCTAACCAACTAAATTGACGCTTCCAATGACGCCAGATGTGAATGCACTCATTGTCTTAAAAAAATGGTTGCCTAGATTTGAATATCTAGGTTACGACACCCACAACCAATAGCTTGAAAGATTTCACTTTCAGATATTTTATTTAACGAGGAAAGTGTTTTCTGTTTTTACATTACCTTTACATATAGTACGAAACGATATAATATTATTACGGACGAGATACGATTTCGGATGATAATAATATTATGAAACCAACGATGCAAAAGTAATATGTAAGGATCATAGCAGGTAGGGTTGTATAGTTTCTCTCTACTCATACGGGAAAAAGACGTACATTTATGTTTGTAATATATATATGACCGCCGAAACAATATCACAAATATTAACTTCGTTGCGCAGAAACAAACAATATCGAGAAAATTAATCAAGGCTGGCAATATTAAAGAGGCTACGGGCCTGCCGGAAACGGGCAAATAACAAAATTATTCATAAGACTTTCTTATGGGGGTTCCCAAAATGTTTGGTTTTTTGCGTAGGTTTTTAACATTATGTAATATGAGAGAAAAAGTCAGGGTTTTTATACGAGTTACCTTGAATTTATTAAAGCCAGCGATAAGTATTTCATAACGACATGTTAAGTGTAGGTATCTGCACACCCTTAGTTTTATGGCGTGATCTACCGCACCCTAAGGTAGACGGAGGGTTCTGTAGGGCTTCTACCGGTTAAACCCTTTTTAACCCTTCTTCCACGAACATTAGGGATCCCTTCGAGTATCGACGAGCAGCTTGGTGACCATATGTTGCAGCTCAAAAGAATTTTTTTCTCATCCCAGTCTTATAGATACAGTAATAAAATGACATAAATAAATAAGTATGAAGAAAATGGAACCCCCGCGTCTTTCTGATGATAAACACGAGACATTGACCTCGTTGTGGCTCGTATACATAAACAATGGCCACACCGGTCTGTTATCTAGTTTGAGTGCGGCTATTGAGAGCTACTCATATGCACTTACATGTGAGTACACGTGAACCGGTGACAACCTGCGCAGGCGCTACGTTTTAACAAGTTACGGTTATTAATTAGTGGTAGAACTATAAATCAAATGGACGTGTCAGCAAATTCTAGTTTAATTAAACGGTATTTAATGTGATTGATAATGCTCAATTATGTTTAATGTTCGTTGTACATATCCTCTGCCCATAAATATAAATAAATTATGTAGCGAATGCATAGTGTACGGGGTAGGGATTTATCGCTAATATTTTAATGCGATCAGTATATTAATTCGGCTACAGCCCGTAACCCATAGAGTTAGTGCAGGGGCCCATAAGGTACCTACATCTTGAAAAGAGTTTATTAATAAATCATAAAAACACTTGTTTTTTTAAATATTGGTAAATTACAAAAAACAAAATGTGTTTATGTCACGTAGAAAATTCAGACGGGTAATTGCGTAATACACTATCAGTAGGAATCGCTTTAATTTTAACAGTTCCGCAGCATTCATGGCGTTGTTTATGTTGCTAGGCAAACAATTTTTTCTAACATATAACTTAATGGATGACAGATAAGGTTCAAAATTATTCAGATTCTGATACGCAATTAGGGTGCAGCAAAATAATAAAGGATGGATACGAATACGACACTGAACTAAGTAATATAGAATACATTATATTATTTCAAGTATTTTTGCCTTTTTTCTCTTTTGTTAGGTACTTACACGAAGAAAAATAGCAAAACGGGTAATTTTAACTTGCTTCACTCAATCTAGGGAATCCCAAAAAAAAATATCTAAATTATGTTTTTCTCTTTGGGTATACGGGTCAATACACTTTGTTGTGTTTAATTTGGTATATGAGTAGGTATTTACTAGACGTATATTTTTAAATTAAAAAATCTATCATAATTAAACCGTACTTGGAAACCTCCTTATTAATACTAATCAACCCGTCGCACGTTTAATTTTGAAACGGTGAAGGAAACCAAAACAAATCAAATCAAATCAAAATATTTTTATTTCACATAAGCCTGCAAGGGCACTTATGAAACGTTAGAAGCTAGGTGCACGGTTCCAAATTGTTGATTCCTATGGAGAAGAGCCGGCAAGAAACTACACGATTACTCTTTTAAAAATAATTGGGTTTTACAATGTTTTCAAACAACAGTTTTAATAGGTATGCGAGAACAGTGTAGGACTGTCAACAAGTACTACTAAAACCACCAACCAACCAGGTACTTAATAAAATAGAAAATTGTCTACAGTCTATAAGACCTACAACATTCTCACATTCATAAAATATAAAAGAATTTACTTAAATGATAGTATTACATAAATAAAACATAATAACCTATTTAAACCACCGTTGCTATCGTTAGGAAGCCGGCGTGTTTTTCAAAACCAAAAATTCAAGACATGTGACATCTACCCACCCGCACTGGGCCCGATTTAAGCCCACTCCTTCGCATAGAAGGGAGGCAAGTGGCCCAGCAGTGGGAACAATATACACTGATTACGCTTATGCGGTCTTTTTTAGCTGTTATAGTGAGAATTTGCAACCATTTCTGGATTTTCATGTGCATGTACTTTAATTTGTCTATATTTCTGTAACTTTCCTAAAACAAATTTTCCAACAAAGTATTAATGCATAAGGAAAATGTGGAGCAAAATCTGTCTAATCTAAATGATTAAGTGGACATTTATTACTTCAATTATTTATGTATAATAAGTAGCTACTAATAACTTTAATAATTTATAATTGATGTTGTATTATCTTACTAAATGTGGAGAGGGGCGATATCAAACTTTTATCGATTAAACGAATCGATATTAATACATCTTGAATTCCTATTATTGTGATGAAAAATATTTAATTATATAGGCATTATAGAAAAGAATTTTAAAAAATCTCTAAAGAAACACATTTTAGCGGATTTAAAATTTTAGGGTATCTTCGGGTACTGAAATAATTTAACCATTTTTGATGTGTAACCATCGCGTCACTTAATACGTTTTTCTCATATAGGTGAATGTAATTCTTTTTGAGAAATAAAGTTCTTAAACCATAATTTTAAAAGATAAATAGATAATACTCGTAGTATCATGAATTCATGACCATACAATGGTATAAAAACGACGATTCAATATAGCGATTTACAGTGCCGGTAACTCCTCATATTTACCTATCCACATACTTAAAAATTACGAGTTACTTTCGGTCCAAAATCGTTATTAACCAGTCATTTAGAAAGAACGATCATTCGTATAAATCGATACTAAGCATTCACATTTCCCATCACTAAACTATTTATAATATAAACAAAATGGTAGTAGTTGCAAATACATCGTTTTCCTTATATATCAATGCCGGGGTCGCCTTGCCTCTTGCTAATGCTTTTACTACAAGCTATGTAATTGTTTTATTACCTCTGTGTGAAATTACTATAATAGGAAAGGTGGTGCAGTATTGATTAGTTTAATTTTTATTTTTTTATTTAAGACGTTTATTTCAGATATTGTCCATATTGTTCTTAGTAACAGAAAAAACTTTATAAAGCTATTGTTAGTACATACAAAAACAAAATCAAAAAGTGGCATCGCATAGGAGGGCCAGTTTATGGCAAGCCCTGAACGCGACCACCCGCAGTGTGTAGTCGCATCCAATGCTGCCACATAGGCGAACAGCGTCCGACGAAAACGCTCAGAAAGCTATTTGAGCTGGCACGCATGCGCTTCATAAAAGAAGCGCTTCGCTTCCGCATGATGGCATGAAAGCCATACACGCTTCGCACCGCAAACATTGTTGAGCAAACAGCGCTGCAGTGGTGCAGGAGCCCGAATAGCACCCTGAACGCGTATTATACTGGAGTCGCAGAGCGCTACACATACAGCCAACCACCACGCGTGCCAAGTACACGCAGCGTTCATACGCTGCGTGTACTTGGTCCACAGGCTGCAGGTGTAAAAAGATTGACAAAAGGCCTTAAAGAAGGTCACTTTGACTTGCTCGTTACACCGTACAAAGCTGCGGGCCAGCATGTTACAGCAATTATTAAGTATTAGTAAGTACTACCTATTTGTACTACCTATTTGTACTACCTCTTTGTTATGCTCAGTTGAGTTTCTGTGAAAATTTAGTCTCATCTATTCCTGTGGGGTTTATAGGTGCTGCCTTAAATTCTAAGGCTTTGAAAAGTGATTTCAATTGATTTAATTTCAACAATTAAACACTTTTTACCTTGAATAAAGGCTTTCGTATTTTCACCGCATGATTTTATAATTTGTAAAGATGAGGCTTTCAGCCAAGGCAATCAGTTAAGTAACCAGTCAAGCATAATGACTTAATACTGTGATCTCATAAGTTGTTTTTAAGTTAAAATATTGGGCCATCGTAGTCAGAGATCACACACAAGTTTGGAAGGAGAAAGGTGAAGCATTTGCCCAGTAGTGGGGCTAAATATAGACCATCAAAAATGAAAAATTGCTTGGATTTTCTTATCTAATAAAAAGTCAAACATATTTTAAAGTAATAAAATTCAGAGAATTAACATTTTGATGAGTGGCAATGGTCGTAGAAGACATTTTTAGCCAATGTCACGCAATATCGGATGGAAATAATTTGCGTAACGACCACGCCTATTCATGACGGGCAGATTTTAGCAAACTCAGGCCTGTTGGTATTGGCCAATAAAGTGATCCTTGTGTTGACTGAAGTTGGAACGAATCGCTGTACCCCAACTCTTTGTCAATGTGGCGATTTTGAAATTGTATGATGAATAAACCTTTAGAAAATATTTTTCTGAACAAGTGCTGTGATACCTACGAACAAAACCTAATGAAGTATTTTTTAACCTCTAAGTCCCTGAGATACCACATTTGGTATAGACAGAATGGTTTTTTAATTGTGTCTGTAATTACGGCAATTAACAGGTTAAAGTACGTAATACTAAAACGTAACTTTCTCAATGCAGAATACAGATAGAGAAACCCGGTATCCCCGAAAACCCACAAATTACATGATCACAATTGACAGTCAGACGGCAAGTCAATCATTGAGTAATGTTGGGGACCCTTGCGTAACGATTGCGGTGCGTAAGGTCACTAACATCATCTAATTTTGCACGCTTTCGTAACATTCAACTAAAGTAAAAATCGAGCACGCCTCTAATATAATTCTAGACATCAAGGCAATCTCGAATAAGATTTTAAAACAGAACAGAATTCAGCTGACGGCTGTCCGGAATTACAGATTGCAGAAAAATCATACGTCCTTGATCTAAATAAATGAATATTTGTTTTAGCAATATATCACGTTTATGAATTCGCAACTGTTGCTGAATGATGCCTTTAGCGATCAGATACAGTTGTGTAAGCCGCACTTGTGATCAATGCAATTGATCTTTTATAAACATTAGTAACACGCTTAGAATCTGTTTCAATAAAAACACCTAGACTTAGGATACCTAGATCGCCTACCAAGCCTCTGGCCTGGTAGCTGTCCTACGGGATCAATACATTTACATTAATTTCTTGTGAGATTTGGGCTAGCCAAATCTCACAAGAAATTAATGTAAAATAAATTATATATTCCATAAAAATTGGATATCCAAAAGCTTGGCGTACAACGTGTGTACTCATGTCTTTTTATCGATTTGTTTACTACTTACTAATGTGTAGTAAACATATTTGTTATTATTTTTAGACAATTAGAAATAAAAATGACGATGTTTGTCTAGTTTCTTCGAACACAGTATTCATCATAGTTGTTGTTGTTATCCTTCCAGATAGACTGAGGTCTTCATCCTCAGTTACGTCAGAAATGGGTATTTTTATCCCACGTTTTATATCTTTGTTGTTCTCAGAATTAGTTAGAACATACAAATAGTTATTGTTTCGGATTTTCTCTTATTTCTGAGTACAATTCTTAGCCAGGCTCCTCTTCAGATTTTACTAGAGCCTGCGTCAGTAGATTTGCACGAGCCATTATAGGCTAGGGTACCTAAAACAGCTTCGAATAAACACAGATAACAAATAACAATTTATTCAGACTTATAAGGTAAGTATTATAATAGATGAAACACTATTGTACTGTTGAATATCTCATTATCATGTCCTTTATACCTACTGTGAGCATTGGTGGCCCAGAGAAGAACACAGGTGGCGAAGAAGTAACGGCTATGACTTACTACTTCTAGGTTCGAACCCAGACAGGCGCTTTACGTTGTGTAAATTATTTCATCACTATTGCTCTCAAAACGATGAAGGAAAACATCGTGAGGAAACTGGCATGGCCTAGATCCAAAAATTCGAATACATATGTCATCTGCCAACCCGAACAAGGCCCGCGTGGTGGGTAAGGCCCGCTCACAGAGAAGAAGCCTCTGTCCCAGGAGTGGGAAAATTAAAGACTGATTATGCTATGTACAGACGCCAGCACATCAAGGTATCCGAAACTGTCAAACTCTCCCAATCAACCTTGAACCTAATGCTTTAGCGATAAAGTTGTAAATCTATTAAAGAAATTTGACAGATTGTAGTAGCTCGATGTGCTGGCGTCTGTACCTACTAACCATAAACACTAAGTTTAGAATGCCAGTAGAAGTAAGTGCCTTTAGAATAGCATGAGAAAATAAGGCTCACTCATAGCGTCACGAAAAAAGGATTTAATAGTTATAATTTGATCAAACAGGTGTCGAATTCCATGAAATAAAATATTATTTTAATTTTAAAATGTGTTTTTAAGACATAAATCAATTATAATAAATACCTACGACTGAAGTTACCTACAGATTGTCTTAATATTGTGCAAACACGAGCTTTCGTTCGCGATGACATCATGCTCCTACATTTGTACCAGTTATTCAACAATTAATAGTTAGAATCAATCGGTACCTACGTCAACAATACAATATACCTATAGATGGGTGTTTCATTCATGTCTGTTTCGAAACGGGATAGCTACTATTACTTACTTGCGGTTTTGTATTGTTTTAAATATTCTATTGTTCTTGCAAAGAGCAGTGGTGACCCATTGGTAACGACCGCGACTTACGAGTTAGGTCGTGAGTTCGAACCCAAGGAGCAGGCGCATTACTTTGTGTAAATTATTTCATCGTCACTGCTCTCAAAACGGTGAAGGAAAACATCGGGAGGCAACCGGCATGTCTTAGAAACAAAAAATCGAAGACATGTGACATCTACCAACCCGCACTGGGCCCGCGTGGTGGATTATGGCCCACTCCCTCTCACCGAGAGGAGGCCTGTGTCCCCGCAGTGGGAACATTATAGGCTGATGATGATGATTGGCATAGCGGGAGAACACGAGGGGTAATTGCGTTACTCGCTAACTGTAAGTATGTCTTTCATTTTGACAGTTCAACAACATTCATTGCGTTATTTACATTGCTGAGCAGGCAATTTTTTGGCACATTTGAAGCAATGGATTAGCTTTTAGAATTCTGATTATTTGTGTGTTGTAATTTGAGCGCAAGAGCTTAAACTCCTGGTTGTACCGGCAATGTGCTTGCATTAGAATATTTTAGATAAATATACATATATAGGTTCCTACATGCCGTTTAAAAATAGTAAGGAAAATATAACTATCAATATTGTTCGTAGCAATAGGTATATATTTCTGTGGAAATTCATGAAAGCTCCCATCTGAAACAAGCTATAGATACCTGGTAAAAATGGAAAATGGAACATTATTTTACGTGAACTCAAATATTGGTGAGTATGATGGAAAGTAATAGTTATCAATGATTGACGAAAGCTTTTACTTTTAGCGCTACAACAGGTTTGGCTGTGAACAGACGGGTCAAGGTCGTGCCTCACAAAAAGCAGTTTGGCGCCGCGAGCACATTCTTAAATTCGGACGGAACCAATAAACTCGTCTGGAGAAGTTCATTATACGACATTTTTCGTACGATTTTAATGTCCAATTTTTTAAAGAATCACCTTATTTTTTACGAGTTTGACACCCACTCGCACAGGTGTCTGCTTGCCTGTTTATCAGTCTGTCTAGGAGTTCGCAGAATGAAGCATCGGCTTGAAACAAGAGGCGATTGACACCATGTCTGCCGTCCATATAATACGTCGATCCGTATTTATATTATCTTTATGTTGTAATAAAATTAACTTTGAATAGATAATTTTGTACGGCTTGTTTTGTAAAAATTTAAGCGAAATTATAGGTATTTGGATCTCGGAGACTTTAGAATGGATTGTAGTACCTACTCTGTTTTGTATTTAATTATAAATTAATTCTTTCTACGTGTTTCAACCTGTTCTCATGGGTTCGTGGACCTGAATATACCTATATTATAATTATTATGAAAAATGCTGATGACGCAATAAGAAAAACATGGTTTTAGTGACAAATAAGATATACTCATAGTTATTTTCATTTCGTAGCACGTACATAACGTTCTTATTTTAAACAAGCATTCCTTTATCTTTATGTACCTTACCCACCTTAAATCTTAAATGAAGGAGCAACAATTCTGGTTATATCAGAAGGAAAAAATTAGCATTGTGCATGCGTAGGTAAGACAGCCAAAAATGAGACCGGCGCCTTCCACCCTTGACCTGATGGGTGGTTGCGCAACCCCGAAGGTGTGCAGACTTCGCAAGGTCGCCAGAATTAATTGGGCATCTTTTTCCTTGCCAAAGTGAACTTACTCTTTGATTTATTTGTTTGTAGGTAGCCGCTCGTAGATTGTGCAGGGTCAGGTCCCAGTAAATTAGTTCGATAGTGATTTTCCTACGTAATTATGTTTATTGGAAAATTACGCACATGGAGTCAGTAAACCGGAGTGACGTATTACATCGATGTACGAAGTTTTGTAGAGGTTTTTATGATTAAATATTTCTAATCAATAAGTGAAAATTAAAGTGCCAATAACTGTTGTAATGTAAAATATAGCAATTTTACATAACTACACAATAACATATTAAGTTTTTAATTACAATGGAATTTTGGTTTATTTATTTATTTAACAAAAAATAATAAAACATGTTAATTCAATTTAAGCTTAATTAATTATTCTTTTGATTTGATTGTATTTATTTCATAAATTAAGATCGAGCTATTTGTACATTAAAAAAAAAAACTGTTTATATTTTAAACACATACTGTTATACCATACCATACTGGCTTATTATAGGATGGGTACCGCCAGCTTAACGTGCTTTCCGAGATACGGGTCTTGGTGCCTAAAGATGGTCACCAACCATGGCAAGCGCAATTAAACCTGATCGATCGACCCATGCGGCTGTTATTATTTAGCCACAAGCCTCTGTAGTGCAGTACTCCAATTCATGGAGGCTAATTGAAGTAAATAGGCTACACGTGCTTGTCAGTCAATGGGCGTGGTCCCAACAACGTGACATAATGTGCACGTTTTCAGATATTAGGCAGATATAAACATAGCTACATTAAAATGAACACCCATTAATGGCACTTAAATAGGTTAAGCTGCAACACTTTGAAGTCGTACCAACGTTCCAGTGGTACCGCGTTTATACCGTCTGTCTGCGGAGTGCGGTACTATTAGTGATTTATATCTTCAGTAGCTGCAATCTCCGACTTTAACACTCTTTTACACGCGGTCTATCTAGATACAGAACCAAGAAAATATAGAAAGCACACAGTTTATACCCACAGAGAAACTCTATACATGTACTTCATACAAAAAACTTCACATCCTTTTCATGATCCTTATATTTATCAATAGTTAATGGTTTCGTGTGAGTTAATAGTTAGTAGCTTTCAATTTGTACCTCGAGTTTCTTACTTTATTGACCTCAGTAAATCCTTTACACATTCGAAATTCCACTTGTTATTGTCGCACCAAGTACCGATAGTTAAAAGATAATTTATTGTATGATTTGAAGACCTTGGGCAAAAATCTACGGGTGTTGCGTAGCCACTTCTGGTTCATCTTGTTTACAATGTACTTGTGTTTACGATGCTCTGCCGGGTTCGAAGACCGGCCATGATCTATCGACACCTGACGTATAATGTACGTCTATATTTTGTTTATCATCACTTTTTGTATGAATGTATCTAAGTGTTTAATAAATTACAAGTTCGTTCGACGCGACTCGCTGGCGACGCTTGACACGAAGCCTGTCGGTTGGTAATTCCGCATTAGATGTATGCTGGTATTTCCTTGAAATGGATCGATAAGCCACCCTCGCCTATTTTCGTAATAACCCTTGTTTGTCTTCAAGTATATCCCCTCTTCATTTATATATTGATCTGGAGCAATTAGCAACTGTATTAGTAGTCTGCCTATATATTTCAAAACTTTAGTTAAAATTAATACTTTTTACGAAAATTACGTAGACGAAGAAAAAAGCACGGTAAAAAACTTATATGGTTCTAAAGAGTGCAGAAAGCTAACATTTTTTATAAAGTAATGAATTTCTTTTCTAAGAATTATGGTAGAATTTTTACCACTGGGCAAACACTAGTTATATTAATGAAGCGTCATTTTAAGCTTTATATGCATTCATTTTCCAAACCTACCTAAAATTCAGCTATTTTATGTTACTGTGTCAAGGAATTCACTGTGATCTCAAGGGTATTCGCAAAAAAAGGTCACTATGCATTTGTTAACTTATAAAATGTTACTGCTTATAAACGTATAAATTGGGATTTTTTTAGCAATTTTATTTTCAGTTTTCTTTGGGGAAAGTTGCGAAAGCTCTCTACCTATCCAACTATGACGCGATTGTATTGATTTCTATAAAGTATTCGCTAACTCAGAGATAATATAACATGTAAATATGTGTGATAACGATCATATGAGGAACACCTGTGAAATATCGAAGCGATTTGTCTCACATAAACCGGCTAAGAAATTATTATATAAGGCCATGAGATGAATAAAATTTTTACGAAAAATATCGAATTCCAGATATAATCAGTAGCGTATTTCTTGAAATGCGCATTGTTGTCGGCCTGAGTTGCATCGGGATAGGGGTCTGCGATAGTGAAAATAGGGAAGAAAATTGCCATTTGTCGTTTGCAGCGTTAAAATCTCTAAGTACCATTTTTTTAGCTTGCGCTGTCACACACCTGGGCAGAAGCCTCTCTCCACTCTTTCCACCTGTAGCGAGTCCCGTCTCCTCCTTCCAGTCTTGATGAAACCTATCCAGCTCATTAAATCTCTTACGTGGTTTGTGGCGCCTCACCTCATTGTCTTAGGACCGCAGTTATATGTTATTTGGACCAACAGTTTGTCCGTCAATCACTTAGTGATGATTATCATTTTCAGAATTATGTAGAGATGAAATGATGGTGTCTAATGAAAAGCATTTTTTACGATGTACGTGTGATAAAAATAACTTACAAGACGATACCAGAAGCTTCCCAGCTGAGCTGAAGGTATACATAAAAATCAAGTAGATGTAACTGAGACATAAGACCTTGTAATATTCCACGAAGGAGTGACGATGAGTAGCTACACATCATTAACCCTACAGCGTCGTATGAGTAAGCCACCGACTCTTATTACGATAATTTATGAAACGAGTTTGTGTAAGTACTTTCCTCAAATTAATGCGAAAATTCTACGCAAATATGTCTTGTCTCGATAAAATTAATGGATAGCTCTCTTTGTTGTTGTCACACAGGATTGCGAAATATTTTGACATAAAGCTGCTATAATTAATGAAAAGCAAACATGATACTTAAAGTACGAGAGAAATCCGGGAATTATTAGTAATTTTTATAGGTACCTAATGGTATCTGTTAGGACTCAACTCAAAGTTGCAATAGGTCTTTCTTTAAAAAGCCCTACCAGACATGGCCATGCATTGTGAGACACACATAAAATTCTTTCTTATTATTTTAGTAGTGATTTAGGCTCGTAGTATAGAACCTCACTCAAGACTCAAGCATTACTTAAACTGTTTAATTAATAAGGCTGAAAAAAAATTGCTGATAATGTTGAGCAGATAAATTTTTCGAATTTTTGTTATAGCAGTGGATTAGTAATAAAACATTACATCATATAAAGGCTAACAGACATCTAATATATAAAATTCTCGTGTCGCAGTGTTTGTTACCAAACTCCTCCGAAACGGCTGGACTGATTTTTATGAAATTTAGTGTGCATATCGGGTAGGTCTGAGAATCGGCCAAAATTTATTTTTCATACCCCTAAATGATAAGGGTTCCCACCTCTAAATATTTTTTTTTTCTATTATTATTTTATTATGATTTGGCATTGAAAATACATACAACTCAAAATTTTCACTCTTTTTCACCGGGCAAAACAACGTTTGTCGGGTCAGCTAGTAAAGTAATCCTACTAATATTATAAATGCGAAAGTTTGTGAGGATGGATGTATGTGTATATGTATGTTTGTTACTCTTTCACGCAAAAACTACTGAACGGATTTGGATGAAATTTGGAACAAAGTTAGTTTATAGCTTGAATTAACACATAAGCTACTTTTTATCCCGGTAATACGTTCACGCGGGATATTTTCCGACCTTCACGCGGGCGAAGCCGCTGGCAAAAGCTAGTATTAATAATATGTACATGCATTTAAAACAGAAAAGAATCACAGGGCATCGAAAATTCATACGCATCGCTGTCAATAGGAATAGTGCCAAAAAGGCTAGCAGCATTGCTGCCGCGTTGTAAGGCGATAGTAATAATTTGGCCAACAAGCTGGTTCTATTATTTCTTACCTAGTAGATACTATCTTATATATTTTTATATTTATAAATGCGAAAGGTCACTCATTCATAAATTCATTCACTCACTGATTAATCACGAAATCTGAAAAACTTCTGTACTTACGAAGATACAATTTGGCGCAGAAGTAGATTATGAGTTGGAGATGTCAGCTCAGAAAGGATTTTAGGAATCACCCCTGGTGAAAAAGGGGGTGGAAGTTTGTATGAAAATGTTAGTCCTCTGGCCATAGATAGGCTACTTTTATCGCAGTATTAGGGATAGTTTTTGACGTCTACGAGGGTGAAGACGCGGGTAAAAGCTAGTTATCTATATTTATGTTCACGGTTTGGCTATTAAGCAAATGTGATTAGGTAACCATTCCGGGCCACGAAGCATGGCCATATTGGGAAATTCTATTCCTGAAACCCTTTGATAAAGTTATAGACACGACTACGGTTAGTGAAGCTGGTTATGAATTCTGTATTGGTGTCAATTATAAATAAAATAGTAATTTTAGCTATGAGTCTATTTTTTTTTTTGTTTTGCTTGACACTGTTCAGAAAAACTGTTGTTGTAATTGTTATGACCTAAACTTAAACTCGTTATTTTGACCAAAACACAGGTGTGTGGGCATTATAGTACTTTTAATGACCGCAAATTATATTGATTGCAATTTTGACGTCCTGTATTGAAAGCTTTAGAGTAAGGATAAAGACAGCCCGCAGGTAATGTCAATAAAGCAATGTTACTATTGCGTGCGATGTACAGCATTAGCAAAAATAAATAAAAGAACAAGTGTAACCTAGCAAGCATAACATAGATCATAAATAAATCTAGAAGGGAAGACTACATTAATTATCGCTGGAAGTGCTTTCCTAACAGTTGCTATACTGCGCTTGATCTCTCTCCGGACGTGTCGGGTTGCCATCCGATCAGACTATGAGAGTCAGTGCATCTGTGTCTGCACACACACACTTATGCACTATAATATCTCCTACGTCTATGACATTTTTTCGCTAAAATTAGCCGCTATGGCTGAAATTCGGCCTATTATTGTTCAGGAATTTAAAAAAAACATTTTTTTACTTTGGTCATTTTTAACCGACTTCAAAAAAGGAGGAGATTCATGCTTTTGGGGTAGTCCCTTATAAATTTTATTGACTTGGCTTTGGTAGTTACTGCGTTAGCTGCAAATTCGTATTTTATTCACTTTGAGTATCGTTATGATGTTCGATTACTTTGTCACTGATGTTTACCTGGCTAATACGAATTAGTGTGAGTAGCTACCATCACAAAAACTGAAAAATTACTTTAATTTGGTAAGCCAGTGGTAAGTAACTAAAATAAATATCCAAAGACACCGACATCCGAAATTAAAGTATTTTTTTAGTTCGAAGTGTGTTTTTACTGATAGTGAATGGATACGTAGGGAATTACCCCAATCGGGAAAATAACTATCAACAGAAACATTCCTATGGCCTATAACCACTAACATATGTACCTACTTATTTTTATCAGCTGGCTCCCGGCGCGTCATAGCAAAGTATTGAATGAAAAATATTACTTCACTTTAATTCAAAGCCTTGCAAACCGCCAGTGACGTAAGCGTTGTGTATCATTTTATTATTTAGAAGAAAGATAATTTTTAATACTAAGATTTATGCCACAACTATACACAATCTGCTAGTGAACAACTGGCTTTAATTGCCATGTAACAGACAGGCAGACAGACATATTCTGGGGGAAGCTCACTGCAAATTAAAAATTAGTTCTCACCTTCATGGACGATTAACCTAGATTTGAAGACTAATAAAACTGGTGAGTACCCACCTACATCTAAAAACCTATCTACCTACGTCTAGTAACCCATTTAATAGAGCTCATTTGGTAAAAGATGCCTAATTTTAACCCCTTAACGCCAATAGTCCCTGAAAAGTTTGCGAAATGCAATTAGATTTTTTTAAATAATTTTACTATCCACAAAAGTGGAGTCGCGCCTTTTGACTGGTAGGTCGTGTGTTCGAAACTTGACAGGCTTTTACTTTGTGTAAATTATTTCTCTCTAAACGGTGGAAGAAAACATTGTGTGGAAACCGGCATGTCCTATAACCAATTTGACATGTGACATCAACCAACCCGCACTGAGCCCGCGTGGTGGATTAGGAGCCAACACCCTCTCACAGAGAGGAGGCCTGTATCCCAGCAGTGGGAACATTATCAGCTTAATGTTACTAACCGCCTATAATGTGAAAACTATGGAAACCTCAAATGAATCTTAGTTAACAAACGCTGATGGACGTATCGATATCGCTCCAGTTCCTAGAGGACAATTAATTACTTTATTTCCCCACGTCCCTATTAGGTGCTATAAATATGCCCATTATACCCTTGACTTTGAGATAAACAAAATGAATCACATTACCTACACGTATTTTCAAGTGAATAACAAGAGAATCCCAGACATGTCGCTCGTCACATTCTTAGTCTCGCGACTTATCAAGAAAATTAGCTGTCAATGTTCCATCAATCAAGCACTTGGTTCGATGCCACTCAATCATTAGTACGTACTTAAAGGACTATTTGCAATTAAAATATCGGTACTAAGTAACCATTGTGACATCCCGAAGAGTAATGTCGTACAGTGATCGTAGGTACTTCAACTTATTTCTGATACGGCACTGTCCAATGTTCTAGATGTGTTGTGTGTGAGTAAAAATTGTTTGTGTCAATTCTAAATATTCATATACATATATTCTAAATATACATATATCTGTCCATTATATGGATATGGAACGACCGTAAGTACTGTTCCTACTACGATACTAATTAGCATAATGTGCTACGAGAGCTAATCGTATTATGTGACGTGTTCGCACGTGTTCGTACAAATTGTTTAAATATTTTGTATAGATAAATACGAAACGTGTTCCAGTGATCAAGTGCTGGCCCTGAACTCGGTGACCTCCTTACTGTCGGCTATTACAATCAATTACTACCGTTGTCTATGGCTCCTCAAAATAGATTCATCAAACTGAACTGAACTACCTCCCTGAATGACTTGATTGCACTTCCCGGTCGCAAAACTGCGCACTTACTGTTGTGTAAGCACATTCGATATTGTTATACAATATTGAACAGAAACAATGTTTTATTTAGGTACATTGCGTTTGATAATGTAGCTTGGTAAGCTTCCAGAAGAAATTGTACCATGATAAAGTTTATTTTATGATGCAAAACAATTACAGAAAAACTGTCAGCATAAAATGCATGATTCACATTATTTTATATTGTAGGTACTTAGATATGCTTAAAGTTATTTGGTTAATTGTCATTTCGCTAGAGCTTAATAGTAATCAATTAGCCTAAGCTTTACTATCTACGTAATCAAAATCAATCATCAATCATCATAGATGATTATGAATCAATGTTGTAGGTATTTTAAGGGGCTAATTCGTGTGTGATGTGTCTGTGGGGTGTAGCCGAATTTAAACACAGACCACATCAAAATTATTACGTTTATTCCACGCTTTCGTGTTTATTAGCAACGCTGCCATTATAGTCTGTCTTTACGAAATAAAAAACATATTCTAACTAGCTGACCCAGCGAACTTCGTACCGCCTCAGAATCAATAAATGTTGTGTTAACTTATCAGATCCCACCAACACAAAGCAAAGAGCACCAAGTACCATACCCACGTTAAACCAAGTTATGACAAACTGGTACTTTGAAGGCATAAAGCGTTTTCTAGCTACCACACACCCATGATAGGTGAGCTCCTACCAAATTATGCCAACCTGGTACTTCGAAGACATAAAGCGTTTTCTAGCTATCAAACACCCATGTTAGGTGACTTTGTATTCTTAAATAAGTGTTCTTAAATTTTCTAATTTTCCGCGCAATTTTTTATTTTTTTCTTTCATAAGAACCTCCTGACAATAACAAACACAACAAAAAAAAAAGTGTTATCGGTCCAGCCGTTCACGCGTGATGGCGTGACCAAGGGAAATAGGGATTATTTTTTATATTTATAGATTAAACAGAAAGCTTATTCTATAAACGCTCGAATGTTCGAATATAACTAAAGTATTTTTATAGCTAGTCTCTACAACATAAGGTCGTCTTTTCCAGACAATATTTACATACCTATACTTAATTTTTCAAGTTTTCACAAAATGTTCAATGGGAAATATTATCAGCTTGTCCATAATGGTCGCGTGATTGTTCGAAAGAGATACCGTGACCCTGGCACATGGGCAACTGATGGAACACGGGTGGGTTTTAGTCAGTAAAAGTCTGACACGCCCTCCCGCTCCGCCCAGAGCGGGAGAAGTCATTTGTTGATTTCCCATCCTGAAAAAAAAAAAAAAAGCTGGTCCATAATCTCCTAATGAGTTTCTATGCTTTAGGGCGGAGCTAGGCTAGCTTTGTAAGCCAGAACTCCCACGCACAACGGACCGAATAAGAATCTAAGTACGGAAAAGTGAGTCCCACCATCATTATTATATCCATAATCTCCATCACCGCCAACAGAAATGAAGACTTTGTAACCTACGTCTTCATTCCTAATGGCAAACAATATTCACTGTCTTTTGAATAATATTTATTTTGTTGCTATGAAAAAAGAAACTAGTTTATTAAATTGCTATTTTAAAAATAATATGATCGTCATCATGACTTGGAAAATCAAAAAAAAGGTAAAAAGAACGACGTTGATAGATGGGGGTTAAATCGCCGATGCCAATCGCCCAAGCGATCAAATTTACACCAACAATATCAGGAATATGAAATATTCGTTTATTATTGCGTTTTTGTCGACATTTGTCAATAACAAAAAAGTACGTTTATTATCACTGCCATCCGGTAAGTTTTGAGACATACCTACGGTTATAAAGTTACTTTAGTCATATTTTATTTTAGAAGTCTTTATGTATGTATGTATTTGTTGGTTCTGATAATATTTAAATTTAAATTTCATTACGTGAATTGTGTTTGAATAGGTACCTATATGTATTTTATTTTCTCTTTTACTCTTACACACACTGTCTGCATCTCTTTATCTTCTCTCCTATCGCAGGTATGCTGGGAGAGATTTCTTTAGAATTAAGCATCACGTTTGTAGCAATTTTTGTGTTCCTTACTGTTGAGATATATGTGTATATAAATGGTTAAATTAATTAATTAAATGCACGTCTGTGAGTATTAAGTTCAAGTCAGGCACGAGTTGAATCACCCAATAAAGCAGTGTTTAACACGTTGATAGTCGATCATACAAGGACTGGTTTTTCCTAAACACAAAGTCCGTAATTTCAGGCGAAATAACGGGCATTTTCATCTACGTATCAATTACGGCCAAATGATTATATGGAGCTCGAACAAAAAAATGAATGACAACACAACTTGACAGTTGTTCCTACGCCCGGTGTATTTTTAATTTAATCTGACACTTTTTTTTGACGGAGATGGACTAAGAGACTAGACCCCTGAAATGGTATGCACTGAAGTCACAGTCTGTCCACGAACTTCGAAACATGACTTTACAATTTTGACCTGAAACATGGATTTCTCCCTCCCTCTTAACTCGTTCTCGTGTAGACACAAACGATATCGCTTCGAAAATAGTTCATACTGTAGTGAAAAGATTTGCTTTTCGGTAGAGGGACTACCGGGCTACTAACTGCCAAAGGTAAGCCGGAGAAAAATGAGCCCATGATTTAGCTTTTAAAAAGTGGTCTACTTATTTTTTCCAACATACAGTTGTGAGAAATGGTTTTTTGTTTTAGTGGGTGTTGTGTGGGTGATTAGTGAACCCTGCTAATAATACAGCCCCAGAGAACAGCGCAAGATGGTTGATAAAACCATAAACTGTTTCTTGACCAACGGTTTCGTGAATGTAGATGCCTATGGTTGTAAGAAATTATTGAATATAAACATACAAATGCTGTTACAGATACTCATATTATATGCTATAATATAATCCTTAAATCGCAATTTATATGTTGTCCGGCATTGACCATCACGGACTAATATCGTGTTGCGACGACTAATCAATTAATTTGTTAAAGATAAGAAAAATAGTAAATTAATTCCTATGAAATGTAAACCTACAAACTGCAGGAACGTGTAATTAATCACTGAACTTAACTAGACTGCTATGTCAAGCGATCATACCTAATTATCATTACTAATACTCAAATCGGAGTGTCCAAAATATTGTTGCGCCTTAAGCAAATTTTTATAAAAGAATTCATTGCAATGATCATCAACATCATTTATTTATTTATTTTATTATTTATGTACACACAGTAAAAAAAACAGAGTGATAAGGCATATTAATACAATTGAGTACAAAGGTACTGCTTATTTCTTAAGAAATTTCTTCCAGCAGACCTGCGAAAGGAGAAATGAAAAAGAAATGTAGACAATAGTGTGTGAAAATCTGCCTAGCCCTTTTCCAACTATGTTGCATTACAGTAAACCAGATGCTATTTTACATGAAGTGAATACTTATCTGACTCCCACAACTCAGTTACTGGGTAAAACTGGTAAGACTGGTTGTCAGACTTTCGGGCTTCCGACGACCCATACCGACTCTCGAAGATCCACGAATGATAGCCGGCTAGCTTAGTGTGCTTTCCAAGGCACGGTGGGGTGTTGGTATCTAAAGATGGTCATTCCAAGGCTCGGAAGGGTCTTGATATGTACAGATGGTCACCCATCCATGGACCAACCGCGGCAAGCGTAGCTTAACCTGATCAATCGTCCCGTGCGGCTATTATTACTAAGCCCCAAGTATTATTTTCATTGCAACGATCACAATGTTTAAACCTAGTTCCCTACCTAACATTATAAACACTTACCGCACATTTTACTTTGGTAGTTAAAGGTATTGTAGGCTTATGGTGTAAACTGTATAGGTTATTGCCCTATTGCAGTTCGAAATAGGATTTAGAAGGAATGTAATAAACAAGAATATTAAATTACTTACATAATGTCAATAAACCGTGAATAATGTTGTGAATGACGTGAATCATGAGTTAGCTGCTACGAAATCACTACGATGGCGTAAAATAAACCCACTGCAGTTGATTCATATCCTGTGACCATTCATTTATTTAGGTGGTACCTACCTAACGTACTGATTCGTTCATTCGCGTGATGTAACTTGGTACGCTTAAACTTGTTTGATTTACTAAAAACAATGAAATGATGTAAATGTAGAAGAGAACTGACGTAAATAACATGAGTAATCTCAGTTTCACATTGGACTGTAACCGGCGGATTAAATTCGTAATTTAATTTATTAAATTTTTGCTTAATATTGTGACAGGAAAATAAACTGTAATAATAATTATAATTTTGCTTCTTCTTCTACGTGTGCCTTACAAAGTTACGTAAGTTTGCCCAGAAGAAGCAAACTTTCCATCTAAATTCTAATCGTGTTTAGATCGATCCAAAAATAAGTTGCAACCTTTTACGTTTTTAATAATAAGCTAATGTCAGTGAAGTCAATTTAATTAATAATGAAGAGTGCATTGCCGAATTTTTGGGTCACCTTGTGTTGTTTATCTGTGACTTTCACAAGGTTGTCGTTAATGCCTACTAAGTTATCAAAAGGGCGAGCTATTTCATATCGATAACACTACTCGCATAATTATGTGTTTTATTTATGAAAAGATTTTTTCACTGCGCTGACGTTGGTTAAATTCAGAACAACAATCACGAGAAGTGGAAATAAAAATAAAATAGAGATAGTGATAAATGACGTCATGTTAACTTCATAACAAAATGACATTCAAAACCGGCTCTTCTTTTCTTCGGCGTTGCTTTTTACGTGAATGTGAATCTGTCGCGGAAAATCTAGCATTGGTTGAATGTCAAATGCTTAACTCAGAGCCCTCAGGAGATTTGAACCCTAAAGGTCAGATAGCACAGCTGAAAAATATTAATTTTATTAGCACAATATTAAAATCGAGCCACATTCTAGCCCAAGAAGAAAAACATATACAACGTGTATCCTCTAACTCTTGGATATTAATGAGACCATATCAAAGAATCAACTGGCATATGAATGAAAAAAAAAATAAGTAATGGGTTTTGGTTTTCTACAATACGGATGTAAGTTTCATTGATAAGTACGAGTAAATAATTTTTTATTCAAACCAACAATTCAAACATAAAGCTAAGAAAATGCGGCGTTATTATATTTCATGTAAGGATGTGTTACATAAATAATCGTGACGTGGAATTATATTGTACGAAAAGGTATAACGGAAAAGTCATATGCCAGTTTATTGTTTGACATGGTTACATTAATACCCTAGAGTTATGGCATATCAAAAGGTCCACCTTGTAAAAAGCTCTACACGGTTAGGTTAAAGATCGCTTAAACAAAACAAAGTAAAAAAAAACCCTGATTTTTCTCAACGGGCGAAATCATTACGTAAGAAAATGTCTTCGACATCAACCTTACAATACCAGTTTCCATTCAGATATGTCAAATGTAAAGGAACTCTCGATTGTTTAGTTATGCTTGACATTTACGCTAAAATACGTTTTAAAAAGGGGTTCCCTCTATCTGGCAGAAACTTGATGCTCCGAATTTTATTTGGCATAACACACTTGGCATAATCTTATTTAAACGAATATTTGTAAGGCATAAAAAATGTTTAGCATAATCATTGTTTGGCCGAATGTTTATATGCTCAACTTTTCGCTGGCATACTTTTAAGATGGCAGAATTTTATTTGGCATAATTACCTTTGGCAGACTTAAAATTCCGCATAATTTCGTTTAGCATAACAAGTATTTAGGGCAATGATTATTTGGCATACTTTCACTTGGCATACTATGAAGATGGCAGAATTTCATTTAGAATAATTTTGTTAGGCATATTTTCATTTCTATTAAATTGCATTTTAACCTTAAATAAAATGAAATATTGTCTCAAAAAGTCAGTATTGTATTATGTTGTGCTACAAAAATTATTGACAGAAACGAATCGCTGCAGAACCGACTCCACGTAGTCTTGTCTGCCCTACCCCTAGAGTGTAATTTAAACCGGCGTAGGCGCGGAGTGGCGAGGCGGCCCGCGAGTTGAGGAGCAGGTGGTTTTGACGGTCGCCGCCGCAGCTGAGGCTGGCCGGCTTTGCCGGCCAGCAAGCCGAAGCCACGGTGGTGAGCGGAAAACCATCTGCGACGATGAGCTCGCGTGGGACCGCCGGAGCCCCGCAGTGCCGAAGCCGTGACAGAAACCATGCATGCTGCATGTTGCATGCTCGCCTGCATGCTGTAAGCTTGCTTGCATGCTGCATGCTTGCTTGCATGCTTGCTTGCTGCATGATTGCTTGCATGCTGCATGCTTGTTTGCTTGCATGCTGTATGCTTGCTTGCATGCTGCATGCTTGTTTGCATGCTGCATGCTTCTTGGATATGAAATGTATGCCAAAAGATGATTCTAAGTTTAAAGTTTCTGAGATATGATAGTTCTGCCTTTTAATAACTATCGATATGAAATTATGCCAAGAGACGATTCTGACTGCGAACTTTCTGCGATATGATGGTTCTACTTTTTAATTATTATGGAATAAAATTTATGCCTAAAGATGATTCTGACTTATAAAATTATGCGTTGTGAATGTATGATAAATGAGTGTATGCCAAACGATTTTCTGCGAAATGAAGTTTATGCCATCCGCTGTTATGCAAAATAATATAATGACGCAAACAGTTCTGCCATAAAGGGACCCTTTAAAAAGAAATAGATTGTGGAGTTATTTTAGTTTTAATGCAAATTACGATCGTTTTATCTTGGTACTTTTTATCAGTCAGTGAAAATGAACGTATGGGAGTAATAATAATTTTCCTTAACGTTCTGCAACACGGAAAAATGTGACTGAGACTTGTATTTCTGGATAATCCTGTAATATGCTCATTTATTAGTTCCTTCACATTATTTTATTCATGCCATACCCACAGATTCAAAGAATTCTGGCAATTCCATAAAACTACGCATTCCTTACCCGTTACATTGTGAGGGTGAGGTTAAGAAAATCAATAGTTATTGTATCAGAACAGTATGGTCTCCAAGGTCATACAATAATGTACACGAATGGTGTGTGGGATTGTGCTTTTGGCCTACAATTTCTCACTAATTACTACCACTGTAACGAAGCGTGGGCTTCAATTGATTTGTCTATATCATTTCCAGGTGAACCGAAGTAAAACGCCCAAATTAGCTTTAAATGGCCTCTGTTATTGAGTAATTAAGTAGTTATTGGCAAAAATGTGATTCACGCTCCGAAAGCAATGTAGAATGCATTTGCCTTATCTACTTATTACGCACTTCGAGGGCGATAACTTGCGTATCGCGCGGATTTTCCGAATTTCTGAAACTTTGAAAAGTAAATAAGGTAAGAATAAATACAATCTGGTGTAAACATTTTTCTGGAATAACTAAATTAGTGAAAACCAAGAAAGGCGACTGTAATTATACGAAGAAGGTTGAATAACTATTCATTTTAAAAAAGGTATTGGCCAACTTTATTAGCAATGGTGAAAGCCATAAACGCACGAAAAATAAAATATAAAAATAAAACATTTATGGCATCTCTTTGATTTTTTTTAGATAAATGTCTAGTTACTGTAATAAAAATAGGTTTGGCCGAAAAAAAAAATGATTTCTTACCTAGTTATGTTTTTTTTTTCTAATGCAATAAATTAAATGAAATTGTAATAAATTATATAACAAATAGGTATGTCACTTCAAATAAAATTTTATTAAATACTTCTTTTATAACAAAAAAAAAAAAAAAACTAAGTGGTTTTGACAGACCAATAATATTATGGCGGGTTTATGTTTGTCGGTATAGTTTCTAAACTTTTTCTGCGAGTACTTCACACAGCGTAACAATAAGTTTTTCATAATTTTTCTTAGAATCCTAGGTCTTAATTGGTTAATTCTTATGGTTTTAATTTTTGTTATTTTTCAGTAATACGTAACTCGAGAACAAGATTGCTTAACGAAGAAATTTATGAAACATTACAAATTAAATTCCCGAATGCCTCTACGTTGAAAAAAACGAAGGAATCTTCAAAAAAAAAATCAGGTATGTCAGTTGCATTCATTATTTGATAACGGAAGGCTTTTTAAGTTTTGCAAAAATACTGTATATTTTCAGTAACTGTTAAGAATCTATACTTAAAGTAAACTGCACATCATTTATTTTCTAATGGAAACTACACACTCCCTAAAACCCAAAAATTAAAGAAATTACAGGAAAAACTTTAATTTATCTTACTCCTTTCAAAGATTCATCTAGTTACAGTAAATAACTTAGATAAATAATAAACAGTTAGTTTTTGCAACGCAGTATGTGTCCAGTAAGCATTAAGTAGGTTATCAGTTGACCTGAGAAGTGCGTCGTTGATAGATTTGGCTAATGACGTCACAGGTCGCGACTACAACTACTGCTAGGGCACATTCACAATGAACATCTTCAACTTATTCAACAACACTTTCAGGAAAAAATAAAAATAAGTGTAGGTACATACATACATATTTGTATCCTAAAATAAAAATAAGTGTACATACATACATATTTGTATCCTAAAATGGATGTTCCGTGTGGTGCCGGACGTAAAGAATAGCACCATCCCATTTCTTCCCGTGGGTCGTAAGAGGCGACTCAGGTACTTACTAGAGTATGTGCACACAGTGTGTAGGTATGTGTTAATGGTGGTATAATGCATAGTATAATGCTTCTCTATGCATTTTACCACCATACTGTGATCGCCAACCCGATTGCCAAGCGAATATGGTAAACCTATAAAATAAACCCCAAATGGGGGAGGCCTATGTCCAGCAGTGGGCTTCTTTGGGCTGAAATGATAATCCTAAAATGTTCCCACTGCTAGTACACAAGCCTCCTCTCGGTTAGAGGGATTTAGGGCCAATTACGGCCATCAGGTGGATTACCACCACGGGTGCACTTACGGGTTGGTAAGTCACATGTCTTCGAATTTTTGGTTCTAGGATATTTCTTCGCAATGTTTTTCTTCACCGTTTTGAGAGCAATGAAGATGAAATAATTTACGTAAGGAAATGTACCTATCAGGGCTCGAACTACAACCTACAACCAGTAAAACGCAGCCATTATGGGCCACCACTGCACCTAAATTATGACAACAAAAAACTGGCAACATTCTAGATTCGTAAAAAAGTTGATGACTGCCACTATTTTTGCTACAAACACAACTTTGTTCAAGGAAAACAGTTACCTAACTCTTTCAATACAAATAAACCTAATGCCGGATATCTAAGAAAGTAATTAAAGATTGTATGCAACACTAGTTCCTAGTGCATTGACCAGTAGTTCTAGTCCGTATTCCATGCTGCGATAAGGGCTGGCGTAACCGACGCTTCAGGGAAGTTAGACAATCAAGATTTACTCATAACATTAGCGCGCTGTTTCCATTCAAAAAGGTCGTAAACACCTTTTGGCAATTGCTCCTTATAGTAAATCCCTTAGGAGGGCGTGCAAGGCGCTTACGCAAGGCTTTATCGATTGGTCGCGCTTGCGTTGCGCTCACTCCGCTCTAAACAGGTCGTTCACCCCAGCCATTCACGCAAATACGTAGATTTGGAAACCTTATGGACCAGCTGAGTTGTTGCACTTTCATACTTGCTTCCTACTCCTTTCTTTATTGCAATAAACTGCCTACAAAGTTGTCACTGCGAAATATTTCTTGTTGGTAGTTTACTTTTATTTTCATAGGCGTTCAGAAAGCTGTAGTAAATTTTCAGGTTGTTTCAGTTATCAATTTTTTATGATCTTTCAAAGAACATGTGGTATTATCAGCTCTAATCAAATGCCCTGACCGGAGTCCTCGACAAATAAATTCAAGCGATCACAATCTTCTGTTCGTATTTATTTGCTACCCGTTTATTTCTCTTTGGTGCTGTCTTGTTTCTCCTAATTGTTTGTAATTATTATATAAACGATAAACATAAATATAGCAAATAAAAAAGCTTGATGATTTCTACTAATCTTATAATATCATTCCAAAAAAATATAATTTATTTGTTTGTATGTCCCCTACATGCAAACTAATAAATTATATTTCTAATCTCTGGAACTACCAGACGGATTTGACAAATCTTTTTGCATTAATATCCCAATTCTTGAGGAAGGTTATATACTGTTTCACATGCTACGATCGTAAGGAGCCGAGTAAAAAGAAAACAACAGAGAGAAAGATAAGAAAAAACCGGCCAAGTGCGAGTCGGACTCGCGCACCGAGGGTTCCGTACAAACCTGTAGGTATTTTCGGTTTAAAAATATATATATTTTTTAATTTTTATATTTCAGTTGATTGAATGTAAGGTAAATTGCGGTTTACGATTTATGACGTTTTAAAAAAAAACTACTCACTCGATCTCGTTCAAACCAATTTTCGTTGGTAGTTTACATGGTAATGTACATCATATATTTTTTTTAGTTTTGTCATTCTCTTATTTTAGAAGTTACGGGGGGGGGGACACACATTTTACCACTTTGGAAGTGTCTCTCGCGCAAACTATTCAGTTTAGAAAAAAATGATAATAGAAACCTCATTACCATTTTTGAAGACCTATTCATAGATACCCCACACGTATGGGTTTGATGAAAAAAAAAAACATTTTTGAGTTTCAGTTCTATGTATGGGGAACCCCAAAATTTATTGTTTTTTTTTTCTATTTTAGTGTGAAAATCTTAATGCGGTTCACAGAATACACCTACTTACCAAGTTTCAACAGCATAGCTCTTATAGTTTCGGAATAAAATGGCTGTGACATACGGACGGACAGACAGACAGACAGACAGACAGACAGACATGACGAATCTATAAGGGTTCCGTTTTTTGCCATTTGGCAACGGAACCCTAAAAACGAAGCAAAATCGCGGGCACACGATGCGATACTTTATTTTATGTTAAAATAAGAAATATGAGTATTTTGCGGACAGAGGCTAGTTTGGTATAAACATTGCATTCTTTCCGAGGAAATTTAGTGTGATGTCTCAATTAAATATGTATTTTAGTACCTTGTACCACGTCGCAAATTTTCTTCTTTAGGGGAATCTCCTTAAGCAGCCAGAACTTGACTTTTGGGTAACTTTGTTCACTGATTCTCCACACTGAGTAAAAACAGTCTTACTTTCCTTACGTGATAAAGGAAAACGGCATGTCATCACAACACATTCTGTTTACTATAACTTACATAATAGTGAACTCACTACAAGTAGTGCGAATTACGCTGAACACGTAACGTGAGGAGCGTTTCGGGTTACGTCGCGTTGCAATCCCGGGAAGACATTACGGTTTCGACACGGTCTGAACTGGCCAGTGTGCGACACTTCCACGTAAAGACACGCGAACCCCGTGAGACTGTCTAGAAATGTCACGGAAAAAACGCTCACTTTGCCCATTACCTTTATTGAACTTTACTTGTCACACAAAAATAAATAAACAACAGTAACACACGAACACTTATTTTCGATACTGCTATGACTGACGCCTAAAATATCTGATGTTGTATCCGGTGTAATTATATGCAACATATTAGTCAGCGCATGGAGGTGACATTGCTTGCAGTTCTGCCCACCACCCGCAGTAGAGTCACTTGTAATGAACGTGGAGATTACTCACTCACTAAACGATATAATAATCGAAAATCCAACTGTTTTCAAGTTACAAGCAACTGAAACACAAATTATATGACTTTACAATACATTCACTTTAATGATCCTAGTTATTATTGTTTAAACTTTATAAAAACGCGAAACATCTTTTACACGCGTATGCTATTTAACAAATATTAAAAAGGAGAACATTTACGAAATGTCAGACAGCTAACTACACATTTTCAATGCAAAAAACGCAGCTGTTTCTTTCTCATATGGATATTAAAGTTGAAAGCGTTTCAACAGCTGCGGCGGGTATCGACAGCTTTATGTCCGAAATACGAAACATCGATACATCGCGTCGTTCGTATTCGCTGAACAGAGCACGACCGTACGATTATAGTATCAACAAGGTGTTCGTTACATATGTCTTAAATTTCGCCAAATGTGCATCGAACTAGGTTCGGTTTAACGACCCCTACATAACATTGCTTACAAATGTATAGCTGATTTACACAATTTACGTGCACACCTGTACCTGCGTAACTTTTAGTAGTATGTTCAAGATTTGTTCTTATGAGCTGATAATGCTTATAATATGCTGGTACTATTGTGGTTTGATTCGTCTAATTAACTTATGTAGTTGTTTATTATTCAGTAATCACGTCAATAGCGGTAAGCTTGCGGGAAATTTTAACACAATAAGGAGTAGAGATACGTAAGTTTAATTAGAATTTATTTGATAAAAATTAAACCGCCGAAAAACTGAAAAGCATAAAATAATAAACCTTAAAATTATGAGTCGGCGCTTTGAGTGTTCCTTGTTCATTGATTTTTCAGCGCCGACTCAAAATTTTAAGGTTTATTATTTTATGCTTTTCAGTTTTTCGGCGGTTTAATTTTTTGTTAAAAAGTTTTTATTTTATGATTTTTTGTGGCTTTAATGTACTAATAATACTTGGCAAGGTATACCCTATCCAACAATAAAAGAATTATCAAAATCGGACTACTCTGTACAAAGTTATGCGTGTTTATACGTTACAATCAGTGAGTGAACAATCAATCATCCCCTGTTTTCCAACCCTTAGGGTTCGATTTTGTTTTCCAAATTTATATGGGACCACCTTGGGAGTATACCCTTTCCAATAGAAGAAGAATTGTCACAATCGGACCACTATGTAAAAAGTTGTGAGTGTCAGTGAGTGAACAATCAATCATCCCCTGTTTTCCAACCCTTAGGGTTCGATTTTGTTTTCCAAATTTATATGAGACCACCTTGGGAGTAAACCCTTTCCAATAGATGAAGAATTGTCACAATCGGACCACTATGTAACAAGTTATGCGTGTTTATACGTTACAATCAGTGAGTGAACAATCAATCATCCCCTGTTTTCCAACCGTTAGGGTTCGATTTTGTTTTCCAAGTTTATATGGGACCACCTTGGGAGTATACCTTTTCCAATAGAAGAAGAATTGTCACAATCGGACCACTATGTAAAAAGTTGTGAGTGTCAGTGAGTGAACAATCAATCATCCCCTGTTTTCCAACCCTTAGGGTTCGATTTTGTTTTCCAAATTTATATGAGCCCACCTTGGGAGTATACCCTTTCCAATAGAAGAAGAATTGTCACAATCGGACCACTATGTAACAAGTTATGCGTGTTTATACGTTACAATCAGTGAGTGAACAATCAATCATCCCCTGTTTTCCAACCCTTAGGGTTCGATTTTGTTTTCTAAATTTATATGGGACTACCTTGGGAGTATACCCTTTCCAATAGAAGAAGAATTGTCACAATCGGACCACTATGTAAAAAGTTATGCGTGATCATACATAAAAAAAAAAAAATATATATATATCCTCCGTTTTTTTTCGTCGGTTGAAAATACATACCAACGACCACTTCTACTACCGTGTTTTATAGTAATATTTATTTAATTCTAGAAAAATTATAAATTGTAAGTTACCTAAATTACATATTTACAATAAATTATTCCTGGAATTGTTTATTTTAATTAGATTAGGTGCATGCAATAATAAAACTACTATAATCCGCCCGTACTACTAAGTGCAAAGTCAAGTCGTACAATTATTTGGATTTTACGGAATATTTACCACTCACTGTGTATCGATAAGCCTGAAACAACAAATGGAATATTATATCGTTTGACTGTTGTGGGTGGTCATATTATTATAATCTGTTTCGAAACAGTACACAGCGCGCCGCTATCAAAACAAAATTATTATGTTTCCATTACGTACGCAAAACACTGATTATGTAATCAAAAGAAATTAACTTTTATATGTAAAAGCTTGGTATGAGTTACAGTTAAAAGTGATGGCGGATGGTGTCGCGCCGGTCACGTGACGTGCGCGTGTCGAAGTCAGCCTGTAGGGCTCCTGGTTATCACTCGCCTTATCACCCTGACGTATAGGTAGTGCAAAAATGGTGTCACCTACTTTTGCATATTGAAGGTCGCTGATAATATTTTTTTTATTATAAAAATCGTGTAATCATCAAATCTCTCGATCTTCGTGTCACGGACAACCAGAATTGTGCCTACTTGAATGAAATTCAGAGTAAACCTTTTTGTCGCACTTATCGTAATTTAATTGAATTATGGAACAGAAATCTATAAAAGGAGCTTCTTTATAAACAACTATATGTTGCCGGTGCCTTCGTCTACACGCGTTTTGCATTTCATATTTTTAATAGGTAAATCCAGCATTCAAAGTAGTCATAGTCTTCTAGGTCACAGGCTACCTACATATCTGTCAAACATAACGATCGGTTCAGTTGTTTAGAAGAGGTAAGGTAATAGACAACAGACAGCTTTCGTATTTAAAAGTATGACTGAATTAGTTACTCTACCTGAAATTAGATGACTCTACATATCTACCTCTAGGAAATAAGTACCTACAAAAGCTTATTTCCGTGAGTGCATTTGTTTTGGGGTTATGATTCTTGAAAACCCGTTGGTAGTAAAAAACTAAAAGCATAAAAGCGTAGGTAGTAAAAAGTTATAAATCTGCATTACATTTATTTTTACCCGGAATGCAGTTCTCACGTTTTACGTTGTTTTTTAATCTCATACCTCATTTGTGCTAAGCCTAAGTAGGCACAAACGATATTTTTCTCGTTTTAACAAAAGTATACCTAAAGTTAAAAACATTGGCTTAACGACAACTGTTAACGACAAGTGTATTTACTTGTACAAAGTTAAAATTGATTAATTGACAACATAGTTCAAAGCGGTTACTATGCAACGTTGTAATATTTAGAAAACTCTGAGTAGCGAGGGGAAATATGAAAATAGACATACGCAAAATAATTATGAAAGTATTTAATCAAATACCGTGTACTTTTTATTTTTGTTTTATAATATTGAGTAACAGCATATTTTACAAAATTTTCCAAAAGGAAGTTTTCCAAAATTGATGTCTTGTATTGAATGTTAAACTTGGACAAATTGTTTTTGTTTTTTTTAAATTGAGACGCTTTCGTCTCAATTTAACTTATTTTATTTTTTTCGTGCAAACAAGAAACATTGATTTTGCTCCTCGAATAAGTTACTAAAGGGAAGGCTAGTCCTTCCCTTTAGTAAAAATTATGTCAGCAAAATAATTATGAAAGTATTTAATCAAATACCGTGTACTTTTTATTTTTGTTTTATAATATTGAGTAACAGCATATTTTACAAAATTTTCCAAAAGGAAGTTTTCCAAAATTGATGTCTTGTATTGAATGTTAAACTTGGACAAATTGTTTTTGTTTTTTTTAAATTGAGACTCTTTCGTCTCAATTTAACTTATTTTATTTTTTTCGTGCAAACAAGAAACATTGATTTTGCTCCTCGAATAAGTTACTAAAGGGAAGGCTAGTCCTTCCCTTTAGTGGACAAGGACTCCATGATCCACATTTTTCAAGCTTAACCCTCCATAAAATTACCATATCACAAGAAAACGGACCAATATAAAAGAATAACGCATTGAAATGCTTTCCTTTATTTAGTTTTTTTTCCTTGTAAGGATCATGGTCAGAAACCAGTGTACGCCTCAAATTTATTCAGCCAGTGTCAGAGGTTGTACGATAAATTGTGGGGCTTCTTGTATGTATGTGTTGCTCACGTTTTTATCCTACGTGATCTCATTAAGTGCAGGTGACGTAAAACACTGACATAATTACTAAGAAGTAAATTAGTATTTTTGTCATATAGCAAATATGGAAACAGATTTGCGCGAACTCGTCGCAAATATTTTTCCTAAATGATGTATTACAATAGGAACAGAAGGTATTCATCATGATATCTTAGGAATGTATCTATTTTATGGGAATAAAATTAATATTTATTATGCTTTTATGCCCTTCCTACCCTATAGTAAATTTGTTTTGATTTCTCGAGCACGCCGTAGCGGCGCCTACAAGAAAACGATGATGAATCACTTTTCGCAATCGAGATCGAGTAGACATTCCCAATAACTAGAACACTCACGCTTTATGCCTAATTTCACTTTTTTTATTGTTAATATTGCATAATTAATCAATTAGTAATACGGTGCCTAAACAGTTAACCTGCTCTAATTGTGTATCTTAAAAAGCGCGTGCGTACACGCATCATCTATAGAGATTATTTCGTAACAACTGTGACAGAATAGGCTTGTGAAAATAAAGTAAAATATAATGTGTAGCATGTAGAACAAGGTTCATTCTGCTACATACGTACTGAAATAAATCAGAATACGCAATGAAAATTTAATTTAATACGTACTGACAGAAAGGTTACGAAGGCTGCTACTAAAATTCGCACGTACATACATATATGTCAAGGAGTAAATAATCGAGGATAAACAAACACTACGTGTGCGCATATGTTCACTGACGTAGATGTACCTATTGTAAGAACCTACGTAACACATCTGTAGCGCTAATTAATTTCTATCAATGACAAAAGAGTTGAATGGAGCCTCTTGCTAATTACTTAAATCTGTCAAACGATTTGTGGTTACGCAACTTCAATTAGTTAAGAACTAGAATAAAATGTTATGCTGCAAAATTTGATGGGCTCCTTGTCCTTTTTCGTGAAAATAACATCATCGCGCAACATGTCTTTTTCTTCCACACTATTCTATTAGTCGTCATCTCAGTAGTCACCCCCTTTCTATCCATATCATAATTCACACATTCCAATTATCGTTTCTTTGGTCTCACTCTACTCTTATAGCCATCGACATTCATACTCAATAAGTTTCTTAATGACATTTTTCTCATTCCTCCGTATCACGTAATAAATATCACCATAACAACCGAATTCCACACACCTTTTCAGTTTTCGATGCCAGTTTCAAATCAAATCAAAATATTTTTATTTCACACTAGCTTCTGCCCGCGACTTCGTCCGCGTCAAATTTTTGCTCCCCTGAACCTTCCCGTCGCATCGATTTGCCTGCTAGTTTTCGTCCATTTTTCGTTGCTGCTCGCACCTTTTGAGTTATAGTGAGTCAACCTTAAAAGATATACATATGCCCTCGCGGATTTTTTTTAGAACTTTTTAGAAGAAACAATTCCGTTATACATGATTGTTGTGTTACTTTAACCGTTTACGCAGCGCACGCAACGGAAACTCTCAAAAGGAATAAATTTTCCCCGTTTTTGCAACATTTTTCATTACTGCTCCGCTCCTCTTAGTTGTAGCGTAATGTTATATAGCCTATAGCCTTCCTCGATAAATAGGCTACCCAACACAAAAAGAATTTTTCGATTCGGATCAGTAGTTCCTGAGATTAGCGCGTTCAATCAAACAAACAAACAAACTCTTCAGCTTTATAATATTATATAGTATGGATATATAGTATAATATATAATATATAGTATAGGTAAACCAACATGGGGACGTATGATACGTCAGAAGCTAGGTGCACGGTTCCAAATAGTTTCAGCGTTCCTCTTATGTACTCATTTCTTATTCTATCCATTCGTATAACATCACACATCCCTCTTAACATTCTCATATCAGCAGCATGCACCTTTCAATCTTCCCTTTTGTGGCCTCACATTCTGACCCATACAAGCCAGCAGGTTTTCGTGAAAATATGTTAAACATAAAATTCCGCAAACATTTTCGTAACTCGTTTGCGGTGTGTGGTCTTGAAGTGCTCGTGATTTATAAAAAGCTCTACCTGAACTCAAACGATTATAACGTCATCTGTTTGTCACGAAGTTTATACTAAGTATATACCAACACCCACTAGTGTTTATAACTGGTTTTACTTGTATATTCTATTAATTAAATTTAATACCGCATTAATGAATCGTTATGTCATTTTATCTGTTAAATGCTGACAAGTTGATCACCAGAATTAAATTGTGTCATAATTGCCAGTCGTTATAAACTTATGAGGTTTGAGAGAAAATTTGATTTAGATAGGTACTCTATTAATAAACGACCTGTACACTGTGTATTTATCTTTTTTCGGTGTTTTGGCTAAGTTGTTTGTTATAATAATTACAAGAACTTTATCTCGTATTCCTACAAAAAATATCTTCCCAAAAATAATAAGACATAAATTATCACAGAACATTGCACATGAAATAAATATCAGCAAAGACGCCAGTCGGCTTTGGCAACGAGCGGGAAGTAGGGGTACACAAAATGATACTGCTACAATATTTATAATCGGCCATAATTCGCCCCTTGTTCACATTTATTGCAGAATCGATATAGAAGTTTATACTAAGTATATACCAACACCCACTAGTGTTTATAACTGGTTTTACTTGTATATTCTATTAATTAAATTTAATACCGCATTAATGAATCGTTATGTCATTTTATCTGTTAAATGCTGACAAGTTGATCACCAGAATTAAATTGTGTCATAATTGCCAGTCGTTATAAACTTATGAGGTTTGAGAGAAAATTTGATTTAGATAGGTACTCTATTAATAAACGACCTGTACACTGTGTATTTATCTTTTTTCGGTGTTTTGGCTAAGTTGTTTGTTATAATAATTACAAGAACTTTATCTCGTATTCCTACAAAAAATATCTTCCCAAAAATAATAAGACATAAATTATCACAGAACATTGCACATGAAATAAATATCAGCAAAGACGCCAGTCGGCTTTGGCAACGAGCGGGAAGTAGGGGTACACAAAATGATACTGCTACAATATTTATAATCGGCCATAATTCGCCCCTTGTTCACATTTATTGCAGAATCGATATAAGCATTGGTTGATACGATGTAGAGGTGTGAACAAAAAAATCTGCCGAGTTGTTTTACGCATCTAAGTCTACTTTTCGTCCTTCCATTTTTTTGGAACAGCCGAGGACATTAAAGTTAATAAACCGTGGATAAGGTTATCTTTTGACAACGGATATAATGCTCATAGTCACCATACTAAGCTAGACTCCACAATACCTATAATTAAATAAAATTATTGTCATTTAGACACTCCCATACAGCTATCTGCCATGTGCGTGTTTAGAACACATTAATTTTGCGTCTCAGCGGTGTTGTGTACCTGGACAATACTAATTATATATTTATTTCATCATTATGTTGAGTTCAAACCTTCGTACGATAATGATTTAATAATATCAGGCACTTTTATTATAATTGTGACATTTCATTTATGATGTGATTTCTGTACCAGTGTAGCTTTTCTTCTAAAGTCCTGAAAATTGGCTACAGAAGATGGTATCCGCAACTGCAGTTGTGTTAGTGCCAAAACTATCCTTTCACTAGAGAATCCAGACTTTTTACTAAACATTGAAACTTGTCTTCAAGCCAACCACTAAGTCAGTGCTACGACCCTAGCAACGATCCATTTTCCTTTGAAAAACCAAACTAAAAATTAGCAAGTAATCTTCAATTAGTTTAAAATAATAATACAGTGATTATAGAAAAGAAACACGTTTTATTGAAGCCCACACTTATTAGAGCGTGGGCTACTTTCTACGGGATTTTCATAATTTCATAATTGCTACTTTAAAAATATATGAAAATAAAATATTTAAAAATAATAGTTTTTAGTTTTTTTAAACTATTATTTATTTTCTATTTTTTTAGTGTTTCGAATTTTGAGACGTATGTCAGCGTAGTTTGTGACGTATGTCAGTGTAGTTTTAGAAGACAGCTTTTTTGCTGTTCTGGTAACCCTTGCAATGATAATGGCACAAAATGAAATTATTGCATTGCCATCGGTCTTTGACAGGTGTGCAAAGTTTGAATGAAATCTGGTCGTTTAAAGTGGGTCAAAATCGCGCTATAAGGAATCGTTACAAACAAACATACAAGTGAAGCTAATATGAAGCGTGTAAAAACAACGCTAATCCTGCTGCTGGTCAAAATAATGTGACAAAGTGATTAAATTATTGTAGTATCGTTAGTCCTTGATCATCATCATCATCATCATCATTATAAAAACACGTCCACTTCTGGACGTTGGCCTTCCCCAATTTGGGGGGATTTGCCATAATCGCTACGCTTGGCAGGCAGGTTCGCGATCTCAGTTTGATGGTAAAATGCATTGACAACGCTGTTGCCCATTCTCTAGTAAGTCCCTTAGTCGCCTTCTACGACACTCACTGGAAGAAATAGGATGGTACTATTCTTTACGTCGGGCACCAAACGTAACGGAGTCCTTGATAAGTGTGCTAAATTTCAATTTTATCTGACGTTTTGAAGTGGGTGTAAATCGCGTTCAACGATTCCGTTTCATACATGGATAGATAGATATAGATGGCGCTAATAATAAAGACGTGTTAAAAACCGTTTTAGAAGGCGAAAACGTTTGAAGATAATTATAATTTTAGTAAAAGTTCAAATGTCTCAAACTAATAGTCTAAGCACTACACTAAGCAGATAATAAAGAGCCTTCAACGTTATAAATATCTCTTACGAACAGGAAGTAAGATAATGTTTGTTATATTATATGTCATTATGGAATTGAGGTCAATGAAAAAGCGTTTACAATATGCTTATTAATATAACGTATGTTCATCTTTAATCGTTATTATAATATAGATAAAAATTATAGTTCTTTGTATTTTATTCTTCAATGTTTGATAAACGCGCCTTTGACTTTGCTCAAGCCAACAAAAATCTTCGTTATCAAAGAACCTTTGAATTTTTATGAAATATAGTTTTTTTGACGATCATCATTATTCGAAATATTCCTATATACCTTACTGTAATACCTAATCGTTACAGGGTACAATATAATTTTCACGGAGATAACCCAAAAGTTTATGTTCAGGAATCAATGTCCTACCACCTAACTTAGTTTTATCGAAATGATTAAATTCTAATACCGCAGAAACTTAAATTTAGGTCTATAAAACACAAGAAATGATCAAATTGCGAGTCTATATCTTTATTAATATTATCGTTTCAAAAGTAACTCAATCTGTATGATACTTATTTACTCCTATAGGCATGGTATACCACCGAACGGATTTCGATAAAATTTGGCAAAGAGATTGTTGGCATCCTTGGGAAGGACAACAGGCTTTTTGTCCCGGCAGCACATCCCCTGGGATAATTTCCGACATCTACGTGAGTGAGGCCGCGGCAGAAGCTAGTATAAAAATGTTACCGAAGTGATTTTTGTAATCTAAACGCGGAAAGCTTGCCAAGCTTTGTTTTCTGAGCTTAGAGCTACGAATGTGGTATAAACAACAAAAAACGTAAATTATGCTTTACTTGCATTCTGCGAGAACAAAACTAAATTCCGTGCCAACTATGTATATGCACTAAAAAAAGTCTTTAGCTGGCGATTTTTTATGCATCCATCCCATCGAACTTTCTTGTCGAGATTGTTGCGACTGTGCGCGCTGTCATTGTTTCCATAAAGAGACTGTCTGCCCTTAACTACCCTATACATTGTCTTGAGTCTGTCTCCACAGTTTTAATGAAATATTTCACACTCCGAACGTGTTCGTTGGTTACGGCGCGTCGCAGCGTAGCGATCAATGCACACAGACGGGTACTGTAGTCTCCTGGGACGATGTGGTCCTTCGATCAAAAATGTACTATTATTCCACTATTATTATTTACATTATATATTTATAATGTGCTATTATTGATCGAAGATGTGGTCGCTCGAACGTAGCGTGTTCTGACCGCATGTGTGCTACGACTTTCCCTAACACAAAATAGAATCATATTTCTGTAATTATTGACCTATCTTTAAACCGCTCTTTCCTGAGCTTATTAGTTCTATTAATTATCGATTGTACTCATTATATAACTCAATCACGCGACTCGAAGAACAAATCTAGCAACATCGGCCGATAGGAAACTTCGAAATATGATAACAGTCCAGATAAATCCGCTTCACCGATAAAAGGGACGGTCATTGCTCTCTCGGCCTAGGAGCAAAACGTGACTAGTTAATTTATTGATACGAAGCTGAAAACTGATATTGCAACGAAAGATATCGTTACGTTTATAGCGTACGGTGGTAAGCAAACTTAATCAATATCAGTCGCGGTTTCGAATGCTTAGCATAAGACACTTAATATATCGATGATTTGGTAGCTCCCGCTCCGACCCTTGCTTGAGCCAGCCCATACCGAAAATTCTGTACCCTTAAACTTGTCCCTTAACAATAATTCGGATGCAGCTCGTCCCTTGCTGAACGCCCCCCCTTCCCCCCAGCGACGCCCAAGCCAAAGTCCGAACTTGTGCCCGTGCCCTTAGCGTGTAGACGCTTAGTTTTTAACTTTTAAAACCCTGGCTGAAGGCGTTAATTTATTGAGGCAACCAACGGTTGACCTGAGAGAAGTAATTCGCAAAAAAAAGTTCACGCCCATTTGATGGCCCCCCTGCTAATGCCTGTTATCAGGACATCACAAGGTACAGCCCTTTCACGCCACACTGCTCGGTGTTTCTTCCACTATTTTTACAAACCCGGTTTCTAAATAAGGGATTATTAACTAAGTGTACTGACATAAATAAAATTACACTGCTGTAACTAAAAACTAACTGGCTGGCCCTGAAAAAATAACGGAACAGTGTCTTATGTGAAGCTGTTAGAGTATAGGCTCTAATAGTTCTTGCACACCGGATATCATTGTAATCGTGTAATGAACCTGTTGTTTTACAATATCACTTCTATGTCCGTTTGTTTTCTATGAGATGGAAAAATACATAACTCTCACTTATAAATAAGTTGACGTTGATCCAATACGGTGTTTCTATTAGTGGGCAACTTATTTCACCATTTAGATACTGTTATTTGTTTTGTTTTGCTACAGTTATGTACGGAAAATTTCAATAAAAGTCCATAGTAGAATTTCTATGTTAAAGGAACACGACAATTACTTAGTTATAAAACTACTAGCTGTTTCCCGTAACTTCAAAAGTAGCGTATATCCTTAGCCAGATAACGGTCTTTGAATGTGCTAAATTTCACTTAAATCTGTTTAGTCGTTTTAGCGTGAAAGCATTTCAAAGAAACATCCTTATTTTCAAATTTATAAAATTAGGGCAAGAACCAACTAGCATTGAAATGGTCATACGGTTTTCCGGGAGAAGTTTTTTCAGGAGTTTGACACGGTATATTGTTCGAGCATTAGGTAACAAAATAATTATAATATATATAATAATATAATATCTTACGACTACCAACACAACGTTATCTGATCCCAAACTAGGCAGAGCCTGTACTATGGCAACTAGACAACTGTTAAACATACTTATATATTTCTAAACATATTCATACATATTTTAGAGATAAATAAATTAATTATGAGGCTTCAGCAGAAATTTTCATGTTTCAGAAGCTTTTTGGTATAAACATAGGTATTTTTTTAGAACGAGTCTGAAACTCCTCTGAAAGTCCTTTGAAAAACCTTTGTTATGTACAAAATACAGCAACTACTTACTACGACGCAATGTTATTTTTTTAGGAAACGCCCTTAATTTTTGCAGTATTTCCGGCAACATTTGGACACAATGGTTTTCGGTACAATGAAGCGTCCCTGAATGTACAATAGTACAGGTATTCATTTCATAGTACTGATGTTGGTAGGTACCGCTCCGATTAATCACTTAAAGGTTATAAAAGCCATTGAAAACATAATCGATTGACCTAAATTGGGTATTTTTTACGATTTTCCGGAAATAACAGCAAATATCAATTCTATGTTGTGACAATTTGAAATACGTTACGGTTTTATATGCTTCCTTATTTACTGATTATTATGTTAGACAAACAAACAACAAACTACAGCAAAAATTCATATAACAACGAACATTCATTTGTATCTTTGTTTTTAATTCTGTCTTTTTATTTATTTACAGTAGAACTTTATCAAGCGTTTTACTTTTTACGTAGGTACCTAAGGTTATTTTTAATTTAGTGTTAGATAATATTATTTAACAAAAAACTTATGCAACTGATAACATATTAAATAACTTGTATCTTTGTTTACAATGTAAAGAACATTATTTTTCACTTTGACTAAGATTACTCAAACAGAACACAACTTTTAACCTTAGAATAATTTTAATTACGTTATTACTCATTTGAACTTTGGTCTTGAATAATTGTCTATTTTGCTTAATTGTTTGATAATATGTGATTCACGAACAAAGCAAGGTGTACAGTTCGTATTAAGTCGATAAGCTATGAATGCTACATCTGCAATGCAAAGATAACACTGGTTGCTATATTCTAGCTAAGGGGTTTTAAACTAGAAGAGATTTAAGCCCCTAGCAGAGTCGTGTGCTTAGATAGCTTCTACCTATTTAAATAGATTAGACATTTATACAGTAAGAACACACATCTTGACTAGAATAGCTTCAATTTATGTAACTTAATGCTATATATATATGTACATGATTTTTAATAGACTACAATGATATGCGCCCGGTGCTACAAGATAAAAATACGAAATACGTTTTTTTAGGGTTCCGTTGCCAAATGGCAAAAAACGGAACCCTTATAGATTCGTCATGTCTGTCTGTCTGTCTGTCTGTCTGTCTGTCCGTGTATGTCACAGCCACTTTTCTCCGAAACTATAACAGCTATGTTGTTGAAACTTGGTAAGTAGATGTATTCTGTTAACCGCATTAAGATTTTCACACTAAAATAGAAAAAAAAACAATAAATTTTGGGGTTCCCCATACTAAGAACTGAAACTCAAAAATTTTTTTTCATCAAACCCATACGTGTGGGGTATATATGAATAGGTCTTCAAAAATGATATTGAGGTTTCTAATATCATTTTTTTCTAAACTGAATAGTTTGCGCGAGAGACACTTCCAAAGTGGTAAAATGTGTGTGTGTCCCCCCCCCCCCGTAACTTCTAAAATATGAGAATGATAAATCTAAAAAAAATATATGATGTACATAACCATATAAACTTCCACCGAAAATTGGTTTGAATGAAATCCAGTAAGTAGTTTTTTTTTAATACGTAATAAATCGTAAACCACAATTTACCTTTAATTCAATCAACTAAATATAAAAATTAAAAAAAAAACATTTAATGTCATAAACATAAACCTTATGCATAAACCGAGGATATCTACAGGTTTGTACGGAACCCTCGGTGCGCGAGTCCGACTCGCACTTGGCCGGTTTTTTTTTTTATTAAGTATCACTATTTGATTAATTTAATTTTTATACCAGTTACCATAATGAGAGAAATACAAAACTTAACTGAACTAAACCATATTCAATATTAATTAAGTTCCATTTAGAAATGGAAAAAATTGCAGTAACATTGCAATATTATAGGTATAAGAGATATGCTAGTCCATAACTTAACCTATAAGCAATAGCGGTTATTACGTCAAAGCGCATTTCAACCGAAAGTTACACATAGATGTGAAGTAATTATGAAACACACGAAAATATCGGAAAAAAACAGACTGATTTGAAAAATTTCCGTCTACGAATATTACTTTAACTAAGTTGAAACCGCAGGATCACAACCGTGTTGAATATTTAATTAGAAAACCACAGAATGAATAATTTAAATTAGAATATGTGTTTTTTTTTACGAAATCTGCTACGAACTGTAACGAAGGTAATTCCTATTTCTACAAATCAATCTTCACTCTTTTTAAGTAAGTGCCATCGCTTTTCCCCGCTTCTAGATAAAAGTGTATTATCTCTCAAATAACATTAATTGCACGACTGGAAACTCTCATTTGTCAATCCGTACAACGTCCGCACAGTATGTCCATGTTAAGCTCCTAGTAGATTAATACGGACATAATTTCTAAACGTCCACAAGTAATTAGGGGAAGGGGGCAAGACAGGGTACCTACTTAACGTTTTAAGTCTAGTAAAACTAAATATTACGAGTTTACATTATGTTTTTTTTATTTTAAAAATCATCTTTGGTAATCAGTATTTCATTATTTACTATAATTAGGATAAAATGTTACGTAATAAATTAATTAATTGCACAATTGAAAACTGTCATTTATCAATCTTTACAATGTTCAGACATTATGACCATATTAAACTCTAGTCGATTTTTAAGGGCATATTCTCTAAACATTTTCTACGTAAGTAAGGTCCAAGATGAGTAGGTTATAAGTACCGACCTTACATAATGCTTTGTAGCGATTAGTAATTGTTAGATCATTGGAAAAACTTTTATCGTGATTTCTTTGAATTTCTTTTTTCTCCTACAACTGAAGTGTGGTGACGACAAATCTGCAAGGTGACCCGTCGAACTTTTCACTTTGTGGTAGTTATCTTGTTATATACATACGTATATTAGTAGCGGAAAAGACAAGACAAGTTTTCTTAGTAATCATAGCTAAAAAAAGAAAGATCACAAATTAAGAGTAAAATGTCGATATCTGAATTATCTAATTATTATCATTATGGCTGACATGTTTTATTTTAGAAGCAGATCAAAAAGTTCTTATTTTCTTCTACATTGGCAAACACTATTACTTTGTTTTATTTGGAAATCCTAGTTAAAAACACTACAATAGTGAGCGTATTATTAATGGTTTTATATTTCATAGAGTTTAATAGTTCATAAGGCCACTAAAACAATACGATTGCAGCTGTGGTCTATTCACTGTTATCATGATTCGAAGTGAATGAAATGAAATATTAAATCATTTATCTTCTTTGTACATAGTATTTTAATAACCAATATCTTTGAGCGAGGATGCTAGGCTGTATATTAAAAAAAGTTTATATTTTTAATAATCGAATTAGGTAGATATCGTCTACGTAGTAATTATAAAATCGACTTACTTATATAATACATTTCCGTATGTTATGTATCGATAAAACCCTAGAAGGCTAATTATACTGACTGGCTTCCTTAGCGAATTAAATTAATCTTCAAATTTGATTGTTTTTTAGGAGAGATAGCAACTGGGATACAGACACTTTTCCGACTTGGTCGGAGTGCATACGCACTAAGGTCTGTCCACATTAGGTCAAATTGTATCGCCACAAAATTCAATGTGCCGTAAAGTACCAGGAACTGTTTTTGACATAACCCATCAAATATTATGTATTGCGACTTGTGCAATAAAACTCATGACTCGATAAGTATTTTTCTCACAACATACCCTCATATTCCTTGTAATCATTATTCCACATCAAAATCGGTAGGTACGTCTACCTTATAAGTACATCAATCCGTTTTCCTGTTATTACAATTGCATAGCGATGCAGTTTTCATCTTGTTAATCGGTCTTCTGAATCACCCGTAAGTAAGGTAAGTACTAAAAATAGAAACATAGATATGTGCGTAGAGCTAGTCATGGACATCGATTTATGTGCCCATTGCCTTTTATTACCAAGTATTGTGAGCGCCTCGTAAACATTAAAAATAGGTGATTCACTACGAGGTTCAAATCTCAACTTAACTGTTATGAAATAAAATATAGGTATTTAGATAGTAGGTACTCACCTAATTTAAAAACGTATTTTGAATCCCTCTGATCTTTAGTTTAAGTCATTACATTCTGTAATATTGGTGATCGTTTAAATATAAATGTCTTAGCAATGGTTTTGGATCACTGTACTTAACACTTCATAATTTATACGCAGACACGATCATCATTAAAAGCGCACTTTAATGAATGGGGTATGCGATCTGGTTGTATAATTTTAAGAGTGATATTTAAGTGTCGCTTAGAGGTCGAGCAGCGTAGAAGTTCGCCCAAGGCTCTCAATCGCGAGTCGTCGACCCGCCGTCACCTTGCCTCGCGCCAACTTACGCAATTCGTTAATCTTATCATCTGCATGCGCACCCGCACGACCTCGATCTCCCCTCTCACCCCTCGCCGAATTTCGACGCCTACATTAACATCAATAGGTAAAGTAAGTGAGGTCATCCCCAAAGTCAATTCGTATTTAACATTCGAAATGGGTAGGTACATTCACGACTACGACATCGAAATCGCATGACTTAATGTTTCAAATTGAATAAGGCTTCAGTCATGTATTTCAGTTCGTAAAACTTGCGTAGCATCATTATTTTTATAAACGAAGACAATTACGATCAATTGATTTGTTTAATATGTGAGTTAAGTAAAAATTAGTTCACGAAAACAGAAATGAAACGCGGACTACATTAAAAAAATAAAAGTGGTCTACGAGTGGAGTGCTACGGGTTTCGTAGCGCACCAGGCCGCCGGAAAAGCGGCGGAGAGAGGAGCGCCCGCGCCGGTGGGACGAGCCTGCGCGCGCGCCACCCCGCGCGTATTTATTCGCAAGGCCACGCCAGCGGCGCGCCAGTGCGCAGACGTCGGTCGCACGCGATATACAATCATTGAGTTCTCGGCATCGCACTATCGCGATTTACGATCCGCGCACTAATGCTACGTATCGTTTACTAACTAAAAAAAAATACAACAGTTGTTTTTATTTATTTTAAAGAACAATATAAACAGATAAAATGATAACAATGCTATCAAATTCTAAACTTTTGTGGGGCCTATGGCAAGTGGTGAACTACTGTGCTTCGCGTACTTCACTGCCGCTGCTGCTGGTGGCTGGCGCGGCGCTGCTGGTGCTGCGACTAGCGGCGCTGGTGCGCGAGGTGCGCAAGCTCCCGCCAGGGCCCTGGGGCCCACCCGTTGTGGGCTACCTGCCCTTCCTCGGAGTTCGCCACAAGACCTTCCTGGAGCTTGCTCGCAACTACGGTGCTCTGTTCTCCGCGCGACTTGGAAATCAGCTGACAATCGTTCTTAGCGACTACAAACTCATTAGAGAAGCTTTCCGAAGAGAAGAATTCACCGGACGCCCCAGCACCCCGCTAATGCACACTTTGGATGGCCTCGGTAAGTTTGCAATATCACATAATAATTTTGATAACTCTTGTGCTAAGCTGGCTTTTCTGGGTTTAAATTTTTATTTTTTTCTGATTTATAATATTTTTGTTAATATTTGCAATAAGTACAAAAATTTTCTTTAAAAGTTCATTTTGCGATTCTATTAAATAATTATGATTTTCTCTTACATTTACTGAATATTTTCTGAAAAGAAATAGTCACTGTTATGTTAGTAAATGTTAGTGTAACCCATAATATACCGGCAAGAAAAGTGCACATGTGCATGTGGGCGTCACTAGCCCGTCCCACCCGCGGCGGTGCGCGTGCGCCGCCCACCTTGTGAGCCCTCACTATAACGCCTCCCTCTGTGCAGGCATCATCAACAGCGAAGGCCGTCTCTGGAAGAGCCAGCGACGCTTCCTGCACGACAAACTCCGTGAATTTGGCATGACTTACATGGGAAACGGCAAGAAAATCATGGAAGGAAGAATTAAGGTTCGTAATATTAATTTTATCCCCATGTCTGCAATGTTCAATTTCATTTTATTTGGAAAATTATTGGTAATCAACGATATTAATGGGGTTATTTCTTGTTTAGAGCGAAGTTTACGAGCTAATCGCTAACCTGCACCGGTCGGAGGGAGCGCCCATCGATGCGAACCCTCTCCTCGCCCTGGGCGTGTCCAACGTCATCTGCGGCATCACTATGTCCGTGCGCTTCAGTAACGGCGACGTTCGGTTTGAAAGGCTCAACAATCTCATTGAAGAAGGCATGAGGCTGTTTGGCGAAGTGCACTACGGCGAATATATTCCTCTCTACAACGTAAGTACTAACAATAATTCAGCTTATATTAATTACAGATTACATTCCATGCTATGTTTTTAGATTTTGTTATAAAAAAAAACTAACAAATCCTATTTTTTACATGCAGTACCTTCCTGGCAAAGCTCAAGCACAGGAGAAAGTAGCGAAGAATCGCGAAGAGATGTTCGCTTTCTATCAAACACTGATTGACGAGCATCGCGAAACTCTCGATGTCGATAACGTGAGAGATCTCATCGACGTATATCTGATCGAGATCGAGAAGGCCAAGACTGAGGGCCGCGCCGGAGAACTGTTCGAGGGCAGAGATCACGGTAAGTTTCACACAGAAATAAACTCTAGTTTTTATTATAGTACAAAAAACTTAGTCTTGTAAATATTAGTTTTACATTGAAGGTTTCTAATAAATAATGTTTCTTTTTTCACAGAACTTCAACTAAAACAAATTCTTGGAGATCTATTTTCGGCTGGTATGGAAACTATCAAGTCATCCCTCTTATGGATGATTGTATTCATGATGAGGAACCCCGAGGCGAAAAGACGCGTACAGGAAGAACTCGATGCCATCATCGGTCGCGACCGCTTACCAACAATCGAAGATATGCCAAACCTTCCTTACACCGAAGCTACGATCCTAGAGACGCTACGCATGTCCAATATTGTACCTCTGGCAACAACACACTCTCCTACAAAGTAAGTATTTACAACATGAAAATGTGAACAGAAAAAGTTGTTAAAAATTCTATTACCAAAAATACTTATCACTCTTTTTTTTCATAGGGATGTCCACCTAAACGGCTACAGAATACCCGCTGGCTCTCAAGTTGTACCACTCATCAACTGCGTACACATGGACCCCAACCTTTGGGACGAACCCAACAAGTTCAACCCCAGCCGGTTCATCGACGAGACAGGCAAGATCAGGCGGCCCGAGTTCTTCATGCCGTTCGGCGTCGGTAGGAGGATGTGTCTGGGCGACGTGTTGGCGCGCATGGAGATGTTCATGTTCTTCGCGTGCATGATGCACCAGTTCGACATACAGATGGAGATGGGTGACGCGCTGCCGTCGCTGGAGGGCACAGTGGGCGCCACGATCGCGCCCAAAGCGTTCCGCGTCAAGTTCAGCCCGCGCTCGGCGCCTGCGGCGGCCGCGCCCGCGCCCGAACACCCCCACCTGCGCCACGTAGGCGCGCACTAGCCGCGCCACGCCGCGCCACACCGCGCCACGCCGCGCCACATCGCGCCACACCGCGCCGCGTCGCGCCACATCGTGCCTCACAGCGCGAATACACCCACCAGTATTCAATGATCACTCGTTTTAGAGCGAATCGACAACCATTTATTTAAGTCTTTATTATATAAGTGACGACATCGCCGTCGCGATGCTCGAGGCTGTGCATAAAGTGTTCAATTAAATAGTAGACCGAACGTTAGATATATTGATATTCCCATCGTTGAGATTATAAAATGACGTTTGTGTGAGTTTGCAGTATTAGCGTGTTGGTAGACTAGAATGATAGGAACTTCAGCAAATCACACCATTATACATTGTATTTAAGGTTTACGTTCTAAGTTCTAGTACCTATACCAAAATAAAATGTAGAATTCTAGGTCATTATTTATTAGTGTCACTTGCGAGAATGTGGTCTGTTGTGTGTGATCTCATGTTTGTTGCGTTACAGTAGGCTTTAGATATAAGTTTGTAAGTGTTCATCGATATGTTTAGTGTAACATGTACCTATCAGGTATGAATTAACATTCCATGGTAGTGTAACAACCAGCAACTAGTCTAGAGCGATATCGTCGCTATATAATAAAATAATGCCTAACTTTAATGTTCTTGTATTGTACAAAATTAATTGTGTTGCAACCAAGTTGCCCTGAACTGAACTTCAGTCGAATAAGTCTGTTAGCTCGCAGCTCACCGCTGTGTGCTGGCTTTGTATATAATGCTCTATTTTATTATAAGAATGTACGTTTAAGTAATGAATTAAAATTGTGAAAACATTGATTTGAACATCCTGTTTTATTAATACCTGATTACTTATCAAGAGTTCTACGAGAAAGCAAAAAGTACCGAGTAGGTATAGAACCCACTATATGCAGAGTTAAATACATGCCCGATAACATCATTAGTTTGAACATTATTAAAGATTTTTACACGAAATACCAAAGGAGCCTCCTGGCATAATTAATCAATCGTTTTTCTTAGAAAATACATAATCTATTCAGATTAAATAGCAATAATTTAAAATTCGTTTGGCTTACAAAACAAAGTTTATTGAACTTTAGGTCTTTCGTAACTGCAACATTTAAATAATTTAAACTGAATTAAACTGGTATGCTAGTTTGTAAAGGTGCAGTTGCGTGAACATAAACACTATTAAGTAATGTTCGAGGTGAATGACCCGTTGACAGTCTACGTCACACATATAGCCGCACAATTTGTACTAACGAGGGTATCGACAGCTGACATTACTCACGGTCTTTCCTATTACTCATAATAATATGGCACCTATCATACACTACATATTTCCTTCGTTGTAGTAATTAAATACACACAAGTTTCTGCATATAATTAGCGAAAGCTTTGCAAATTATATGTAAGTACTATTGCAGAATAAATAAAATATATATTTACTCACGTAGTCTTTTACAACTAAAGAAATACTTGTTCACACCTCGTACGTCACTGTAGCGGAGAGAGCTTGAAACAACTTTTTCAGCAACTTTCATTACTTCCAGAAATAGTCAATTTTTAACCCTAAACATGGATCATGCTGCCTTCGTGTTTCGAAAGCAGTAGTTTCAGTCAGATTTCCGCATTAAGATTGCTAAGCAAAATCTGTAGGCCAAACGAACAAAATCTATTCGCAACCTCATCTTAGTAATACTCAATGTCAAAAAGTTGTCAACATTTTGGGAAATTAGAGGTGTTTTTGTCAGATCGAGACTCAGATTAGAATGCGGACATCCATAAAAATACGGAAATCGCGCCCTGGTATTCAAGTTATGGACAGTTAGTAGTAAGTAGTTAGGAACAGCAAACTCCTTTTATTTAACGTAGATGTTAATAACAGAAAAATCATTTTACTTTACAGCAATTTTTATTCAGATTTATAAACTAGCACATCTAACTACTAAATGCATCAATATAATTTGAAATCACACAGGATCACAATAGAAGGAGACCCGTGGAGGAGTGAGTGTTAAGCCGATGGTTCCTCGCATCTCTTCCTCTGAGGGTTGATCGGACGCCAGTCGCACTCGCCGGCGACGAAATAGTCGCGCGACTAAGCCGCATGCCAGCATCCGAGAGAGTTCGTCGCCAGGACACATGCGTTTTCCTGCGGATTTAACAGGGTTTTTGTTTAATTTTCTTATACAATAACCTGTCCACAAATTACATTTAGGTACGTTTAAAATACTTTTTTTTCAGGTAGGTAATTGTTTAAACCAATTGGTAGGTTATAATCTTGTCGTGTTAATTAAAAGAAACACCAACACCGAACTAATTAAACTTAACTAAAGCTTGTAGTAAAATAAAATCAAAGGTTGCTTTAAAACTTCCAAGAACCATTATCCGAGTAGATAGTTCTTTACATTGTACTGGTACTACGAACAAAGTAAGGATACAGAAAACCAGATAAAATTTCCCCTTTCAATGGTTATGTCGGACTCATACATCCTTAATTTCCCTCGAAGGAGAGTTCCTTCGTATTTACGATACAGAGGGCAATACAACAGAATTTTCAGAAAATAAAGAGTCATTCCGTAGCAAGTAAGATTTTTATCGATTACGCGGCTATGAAAGCAGTGTTCCTTCTTCTAAGAGATATGCTTTTTTTTTGTGTGTGGGAAATATTCAAATGGCGTCTCCCGCTCTTGGGTGGAGCGGAAGGGCGTATCAGACTTTTGCTGACTAAAACCCACGTGTTCCTTCAGTTGCCCATGTACCAGGGTCACGGTAAAGAGATATGCTTTCTTTTACATTAAGTCCTGGTCCTGTTGAGTAATTATGAAGGAATAATAACATAAATAATTAATTATTCAGTTTTAAATATTTAAAACGTCCATGTATTTATCGTTTCCGATGACAAATCACAGTATCCTTCAATATTACATCACTAAATTGTTGTTCGTAACGGATTATTATGTAATAAATATTATTTGTGGTTGAACTCTGACCACATTAATAGGGGACATGCATACCATTCGAATTCATATAGTCAGGGGAAAAAACGGCCAATAGTGAAACCGACTTAGTACTGCAGGTACAAAGCGAAGGCATGTTGAAGAATACTCGTAAACTATTTACTCGAGGTTTCTGGTTAACACCAAAAGGGATGGTCCCTTTAGGTTTGTTTTTTTTTAAGAGGCTATTACACCACGTATTCAGTCGTTAGTGGGCTTAGTAAAAGGATTTGATGACACCCAATGAACATGGGACCCTAAAAAGAATAGGTACATACACAAAAGATACAATTCTCTACTGACAACGGTACTCTAAATCTTTGCACTAAACATTAACACGTTAACTACCATGTCGAACAATGTGTCCGACACTTTTTGTTCCATTCAGGCCTTGTCGGACTATATGACCGACAACACATACAAAATCTGAACATGTCGTTGCTGCCTGGCGGCCATGTTTTGGAATAAATAATGTGTTTATGGAATAAATAATCTATTTCAAGTGAAATAACAGTAAGTCCATTTTTTAACTTTTTCTGATTTTAGCCATGGCAATTAACGTGTTAATATGGTTATCAAACTTTCACTACCGGGTCCAATAGTGAATCTAAACCATCCAGGGTGCCACCCAAACGCATGCAAAAAACATCATTCAAATCGGTCCAGCCGTTTAGGAGGAGTTCAGTGACATACACACGTACAGTAGAATTATATACATATATAACTAGCTTTTGACCGTGACTTCGTCCGCGTGAAGTTCGTTTATATCGTAGCGTAACGTAGCGTAGGCGAACGCTAAGAAAGGAAGTAACATTGCACGGACGTAGTTTTGTTTTCATTGTTCTTTAATTTTTAAATTTTTTTTCAGGTGTAATAAATATTGTGCATTTTTTTTGTATGAATCTTCTTGTTAATTTTGTTTTATGTTTTTGTGCAATTTTTGTAAATTAGTTGTTGTTTTCATCGGCGCCCCGATAAACCATAAAAAGATACCCATGTAGATTTTCAGAATTTGTCACCCCTTTTCCACCTTTTAGAGGTTGAATTCTGAAAGAGCCTGAAACACTTGTTTACTCATTTATTGATAGGAGTATTCCTGTGAAGTTTCGAATAAAATAGTTTAACTAATCTTGTTTCCCCATACAAACTTTCAAGCCCTTTTTCAACCTCTTAGAGGTTGAATTTTCAAAAACCCTAGAATACGTAATTGTTTATTTCTAATCGTTAATCTAAAAACAAAGTTTCAGGTTTCTAGCTCTAAAAATGACGGACTTCCATACAAAATTTTAACCCCTTTTTCACCCCCTTAGGGGCTGAATTTTCAAAAATCCTTTCTTAGCGGATACTTGCGTCATTACAACTGTCTGTGTGCCAAATTTCAGCGAAATCCGCTCGGCAGTTTTGGCTGTGCGTTGATAGATGAGTCAGTCAGGTTTGCCTTTTATATTATAAATAGAAGATATATATTGTTTTTTTGCTTGAGTATAGTTTTCATTTTATTTGTTAGTATATTGGGTTGGCTAGCTTGGATATTTATAGCAAATCATTTAATTTAATGTTTTTTGTCTCTTAATGTTCACTGCATACCATTGTATAGAATCAAGTTCTTCTAACTGGACAGACAGCTGTGCTGCTGGGGAGTTTGTTGCGCCACTTCTTCTTCCCAGATAAAGCGCTAGGAAGTGGTGAAGGTTGGGCGTTTTGACTTTTGAGGGACTGTCTTATGTAATTTTGACGTTCAAAAAGGGCTGATCCTCAGCCTTATTTGAATAGATGACTTTTGATTTTGAATAGAGTCGTCAAACACGAACATTCATCATCAGCCAATAGTGTTCCCACTGCTGGGACACAGGCCTCCTCTCGGTGAGAACGAGTGGGCCATAATCCACCACGCGGGCCCAGTGCGGGTTGGTAGATGTCACATGTCTTCGAATTTTTGGTTCTAAGACATGCCGGTTTCCTCACAATGTTTTCCTTCACCGTTTTGAGAGCAATGGCGATGAAATAATTTACACAAATCAATGCGCCTGCTTGGGTTTGAACTCACGACTTACTACTCGTAAGTCGCGGCCGTTACCACTGGGCCACCACTGCTCTCAAAACACGAACATTAGTGCACTCAAAAACAGCATTAGCAAAATGTACATAGCTACTTACTAGAACATACAATCAAACAGTGCGCGAAGAACAGGAAAGACCCATACCGATTCCTGTTGTTAGAAATAGATGAACAAATATAATTAACTAGCTTTTGCCAGCGGCTTCGCCCGCTTGGAGGTCGGAAATTATCCCGCGGGAACATACTACCGGGATAAAAAGTAGCCTATGTCCTTTCTCTCTAGTAGGCTCTAAACTATCTGTCTACCAAATTTCATTTAAATCGGTTCAGTAGTTTTAGCAGGAAAGCGAGACAGACAGACAGACAGACAGACAGACAGACCGACAGACAGACAGAGTTACTTTTACATTTATAATATTACAACAGGAAGAGATAAGGACTTAAAGCCGATCCTAGGTGCAGTCCTACAGTCACCCTGAACGCATCGGCATTCCCAGCAGCAGACTGGACGTAAGTACGAGAATAAGTCTACATACTTCCCAGGCAAACCTTTTTCCTTCAAGGCCCACCACAACTAGTGTTGGGATTTTATCCGGATAAATACTCAAAATGGATAAATACTCGATAAATATCCGTTTTTACTGAGTATTTATCCAAAACAGCGGATAAATACTATTGTATGTTTTCGTAACGTAAGTTTTGTCATTTTACTAACAAAAGGATTAAAATTAATGAAAAATAGACAATGCAGATTGGTATCGTACCTTATTAATCATTTTAACAATTACAAAACGCCGATATTGACAATAATTTCATTCAACTATGAATACAGTTAGTCAATCACTGTCAAAGTTAGATAAAAATATACATTTGTGCATTGGTTTTTCACATACATACATGAACTCATGCCTTTCTCCCATGGGGGTAGGCAGAAACTATTTAAGTAACGCTTAAATCATTGTAAAAATAAAAATAAAAAGACCTCGTGAAAGTCGAGAAAGATAAACAAATCAAATAACTTGACTTGGCTCGCGAGGTTGTCGACATTGTAGGATATGGATTCAGCGAGCAATGTGCAGTTTTGAGACCAGTGGTGATGTAATTATTTACCACAAGTAAAGCGCCTGCCTGAGTGCGAACCCATGACCTACAAGTTGTAAGTCGGGGCTGATACCACCGGGCCACCACTGCTATCGCCAATATGAAAGGCATGTCAGACTTTTACTGACTAAAACCTACCTGTGTTCATTTAGTTGCCTGTGCCAGGGTACCTCTTTTAAACAGATCTGCAACCCTGGCAGGCATCGGTCTTCGCGGACCCCTTCAATATGTAATGACATCTCTTTGAGGCGCGCGTGGAACACAATGCGCCGTCGACACGGGCCTCTTCTTTACCGTGGCAAGCAATGGGTGGCTCGCCCCCGCAAGCCCGTGGCCACCGTGGCCGAGAGTCCACAATGAACTCCCGACGCCCGGGGCGTCTCCTCCTACGGTGGCTAGGGACATGAGAACGCACAGACTGACTCTCCCTAACGCGCTCCACCACCTCCTTCGCGAGCCTTACTTCTTCGCAGAAGGAGGTGACAACTTCTTATGCCCTCTCGCTCCATACCATGGCCTGCATTAGGGCCGGACGCGAGAGATCGCCGCCGCCAATCGCCTCTATGAGGATACGGCGTTGCACCGCACAAGCAGGGCAAACCTCCACTCTATGCTCCACCGTATCTTCCAAGCGATCTACACAGTGGTAAAATTTACTGAAACCTTCTTTTAGATTTTCTCAAATCCAATGACTCATTATCAGTATCTGTCTGTAAATATAACCCATTTTGTGTTGATTTCATATCCTTCAATATTATAAACACTAGAAGTGCATTGCATTTGTTGAACTCTTGTTGAAAGACAGGTTCTTTTATGGGTTCAAAAACAGATATGCATTGATATACCTAATCCCAAAAATTATCGTCAAGCAAAGCTGCTTGTAGCATTTGACTTGACGATATATTTTTCTTTTGCGTACGCTGAGAGAGCGGCTTTTCTATTTTTCATACTCCTGATCGTAGATATTTGCCCTATTTTGTGTAGCATGGCAGGTTTAACTTTTCTCCCGTTACCTTTTGTTTTACGATTTGTTGTAGCTTCGATCGTGGTTTTTGGGTTTAGTTCTTGTGATTTTTTGACTGTCTTATAAATCGATGAACGCTGGCTGCACGCACGGAAAAGCATGACTCATTGTCACGTTCCGCCTGAACTGAGCGTGTAAGCGAGAGCGCGAAACAAGCGATAGAGAGGCACGATCGGCCTTAGCGTTTAACTTGTGAAATCTATCTCTCTTCCACTCCATCGGCCAACACATCCGAGTAAAAGAGACTTAGACATTATCACGTAAAATTATCGTCCGTATACCGACTTTACAGACAACCAATCGTTTTTTATTGAAGATTTTATCATATCTGCACAGTTTATAATTTTTTGAAACTACCGCATTTCAGTGCACCATGAGCCAGTAAATTACTAGTGTGTGCTGCGCAGTTTAAAGGCTCAACACCTTTAACTAATTGAAAAGCCCTTTGCATGTTTATAGCGTTGGCAAACAACAACAACAACAACAAACTTGTCTTCGCCGCATTTTTCTTGACTTTTAGAAGCTCTTCACAGAGATAATCAATTATGTGGCTATTCTCTACACTCTCAACAAAGAAAGATTCTAAATTTGTATCTAAAGACCATGCTCTATTAGAGACGTTTGGGCTTCTAACACAATTACAGCCCTGGCAATTGACATTAGAACTAAATAATGTAATAACGTAGTATTCTGAAAAGCCTAAATAACAATAAAAGTCATTAACATTTTAAAATAAACATCCGATGCGCAAAAAAGATATTTATCCATCATTTTGAGTATTTATCCGATAACAATGAGTAAAAACGAGTATTTATCCGTTTCGGATAAAAACTCGAGTATTTATCCTCCGAGTATTTATCCACTGCCCATCACTAACCACAACACATCCCGAGGTACTCTATTATACGCTTTCTCCAGATCAATGAACACCATGTGCAAGTTCATGTGTGCTCGTCTGTACTTCTCACATAAAAACACAATTCAAAACATTACTAACATAACGTGACAAAAGCCTAACGGTTGAAATTAGAAAGGTCGTAAGTCACAAGCCAAATCCCATTGAACCATTGTAACGAACCTACTGTTATAATAACAAAACCATATTGGTTATTCAGTAGAAATGAAGAGGTCAGTAGAGAAAACCGTTCTTCTAATATTATGTCAGCCCGACAAGAGGTACTGACACAAGTTAAATAGGTTATGGATTTGCAAAACACTCAACCAGTCACTGAGGTTGATAGCGTATAAATGACTACCCAGACGTACGCAAGACGTAGAGTTTTAACTACTATGGTTGGACTTTTAATCCTGTTCAGTAACATGACAGTTGGAGGGATACCAGGTTTGGACAAAAAAAAAGATAGTGAGGTGGTTGCAAGAATGAATAAATAATGAATAAAACTTACGTGCAAACTTTGTATTTTAAACTTAACAACTTGTCTTAAAACACGATGTATACTAACTATATCGATATATATATATATATATATAGTCTATGGCTGTCAGAGGAAATAAAATGACTATATTAAAAAAAAGTAAAATGACATGAGTTTTATATTTAGTTTTGTTTATTATCAGAAGAAAATAAAAAAGGAAATAACTGTTATTAAAAATTATGAATTATTCTTATATTCCACATCCCAAAAACGATGTTTTATACCTATTATGTGTATGTATTTAGAAATATATAAGTATATTTATCAGTTGTCTGGTTACCATAGCACAGGCTCTACCTAGTTTGGGATCAAATAACAGTGTGCTGGTTGTCCTAAGATATTTTAGATTATATTATTATTATTATTATTATTTATTTATTTATTTATTTTTTTTTTTTTTTTTTTTTTAGATTTTTTTTTTATTTAATTTAAACCATTTTTATCATTCATTCTTTGCGCGAAATCGTTCACTACCTCAACACTATTCGTTTTCTTATGGTACCTATCATTATTTTTCGTTGAACTGTCAAGTTACTGAATAGGATTAAAAGTCCAACCTTAGGATAATTGGAACGGAAAATACAAGGGTTTTTTCGTGTTCGCAAGCGTCACTGCTGAGTACCTATAATAGGTCCTAGGTGTCCACTCTCTAAGTCCGTCAATGACGATACCATTCCGTCCGAATGTAAATGATCTGACAAATCAAATGTCAAATTCTATTTTTCGGAAGATCAAAACACATCGGGAGTAGCGACACTGTCAAATCGTGTTGTCATTTAGACATTCATACTTAGCGAGCCCCAAACTGTTCGTATGTCTCTAGGTGATACAGAATAGCAATTGACCGAAACTACGGTTAGGGTTTTTGAAATAGACCTCCGGGGATCGATTCCGTTTTTCGGTCGGGCAAAGTGTTATTGGGTTTTCTCATTAGGAATTTGCCAGTATCAGCCGGAAATGGAGATTTGTGTCCACTTCATAGCAAAAGGGTCGCCACTATTACATGGGACTTAAACATAACAGCCAAAATGTGTGTTTACTGTAACTAAGTACATATACCTGTGACTATCCACCCGAGGAGTGCAGGCGTATCTGGAGGCAAAGGTCCTCGCGCACATGTGGGAGTGGCGCGAGGAGGCGAAACGACAGGGCGAAACTCCGCTGCCGCGACAAATCGCGGCACGCCGGCAGAGCTCCGGTGTGATCTCATGCCAACATGGCGGGTACGATTGTCGCGACCCAGTGCTGGGCACGCCACAATTGCGGCGGTAAGTCCCCTCTTTGAGAAGTGGATAGAGAGGCGCCACGGCGTCCTCACCTTCCGCCTGACGCAGGTTCTCACCGGGCATGGGTGCTTCGGTGGGTTCCTGCTAGGGCTTGCAATCCGGATATCCGGATATCCGGTGATTTTAAAATCCGGAGTTCACTTGCATCACTATCCGGAGTTTTCGGATGTTACGGATAGTTGTTTTTATTTTTTAAATATTAAATAAAAAGCTGCCAACTGTGGAGTACATAACTGTTATTTCAACACACTTGCTCGTAAAGTGAGCCTTATTATATCGTTCTTAGGGCCATAAACCGAACTATAACATACACGTGCATAATAATATTACACACTAGTGCATAATAGAATGATCCCTACAAAGTTAAGTTAGTACCTAACTGCAAATTATATGCGAGTAAACAGAGCATTTTCAATTTAACCGGGTAATACAGTTTTTTTTTTTTTTTGTGACAACAAAGAGGTTTTATGCCACCGAAAATCTATTTACATTTTTGAAATAAATAAATGTGTCCCTAATTAAGACGAAAAAACATTTATTATTATCAAATTATTTATAATTCACAATAATTTCTTATAAAATATTTGCATTTTATCACAAAAATTATCATTTTGAAGTAGGGTGTATGGCTGTAATCAATCAACTTACATTTGGCGCGTGCAAAAAAAAAAAATTGCGCTCCATTTCCCAATTTTCCCCTAATTTTCATATTTTGAAAATTGTACATTTACCAATTGTTTTAATAATTAAACGATTTATGCAATACATATTTGTTTTTTCCTCGCAAGTGTGTTGAAAAACGTCGTATGATACACGTGTGTATTGATGATTACCGTCCTCGGCTCTCTTAAGACCCTCACCTGACGGCTCGGGTCTCAATGGCGCCTCAGCGGTAATCACCAACATTACACACTTGTACCATAATGTACTATTACGTTATTTATTAGAGATGGGCCAACTAGACTTTGGCCGCCTAGCCGACTAGTCGGCTGCAAAATAGCCGACTAGTTAGCCAAGCCAATCATTGATTTCGGTTGAGTTCGGTTGTCATCAGCTATGTTCAAAATGGCAAACCTACTTCTTGCCAGTTGTTTGCTATAGACTTCCTTCCTTTTGAAAATCCTTCAAACGAATCTGTGAGACTGATGATTGTTAAAATTATTTCTAAATTTTTTGATGCACAACAACCAGATCAAACAGTCATAACTTCAGCGGACAATACACAGGATACAGAAGGTTGTTATTCTTCAACTGTAAGCGTATCAATAAAAACGCAAATACGAGAAGAAATAATCCGGTGTATGAGTCAGCCATCTTCTGCGCAGCGACCGATTTCTTCAACAAATGATTTAGACATCACAATTCGAGTAGAGATGGCGCTATTTGATGACAATGGTCAGAGAAGCAGCAGTTTAGAAAGGGTTTACAATCTACTTTTATCAATACTACCGACCAGCGTTGAAGCAGAAAGAGTGTTCTCTGCTACAGGATATTTATGTAACCATTTAAGAACTTCCATGAAAGAAGATTAATTAGACAGCTTAAGCTTTTAAGATCGTATTACCAGAATTTGTATAAAAAATCATTTAAGAATTACGTAATATTATATTATGAAGGGTTATTTGATTATTTTGAGATATTTTGTTCATTTTTGTTTTATTAAATTTGATTAATACTATTGTTTAACAAATTGAGCTGATTTACCAGGGAAAGTGATATTTTATTTAATTATTATGTTTTAAATAGGTTGATTATTAGGTACCGTGTGGTGCCGGACGTAAAGAATAACACCACCTCATTTCTTCCCGTGGGTGTCGTAAAAAGCGACTAAGGGACTTACTAGAGAATGGGCAGCAGCGTTCTCTATGCATTTTACCACCATACTGCGATCGCCAACGATTAAATGTGATTATTACTTGAAATATTGGTATAGTTTATTATTTCTTTCTCATTTTGCTTGAGAGACTGATTAAACGTGTTACAAAAGTTAATCAGTTTTATTTATATAAAAAATTAAAAATAACCGTATTATCCGCATTATCCGGATACTCCGGATAGTAAAATATTAATATTCGTATTATCCGGATAGTAAAAATGAACGGATATTGCAAGCCCTAGTTCCTGCTCAGGATAAAGTGGGAGGATACGCCCGGGTGTTTCCATTGTGAGGATCGTCTAGAGGACACGGTGGAGCATACGGTGGAAGTTTGCCCTGCCTGGGCGGAGCACCGCCGGCGGCGGCGACCTCTCGCGTCCGGCCCTGGTGCGAGCCACGGTACGGAGCGAGACGGAATGGGAAGACGTCACCTCCTTCTGCGAAGCAGTAATGCTCGCGAAGGAGGAGGCGGGGCGCGTGAGGGAGTGGCAGTCTCTGCGCCCTCACTTCCCTTACCGCCGCAGGAGGAGACGCCCCGGGCGTCGGGAGTCTAAAGCGGACTCCCGGCCACCGTAGGCGCAAGCTTGCGGGCGGCGAGCAATGGGTAGCTCGCCGCCCGGTAAGGACCAAGCTCGGGTCGACAGCGCGTAGTGTTCCACGCGCGCCTCAAAGAGATGTCAGCAAAACTGAAGGGGTCTGATAGGACTGATGCCTGCCGGGGTCACGAGATTGATACCGTGACCCTGGCACATGGGCAACTGAAGGAACACGGGTGGGTTTTAGTCAGTAAAAGTCTGACATGAAGAGCAGGAGAAGTCATTTGATGATTTCCAATCCAGAAAAAAAAGGAGTGCAGGCGTGATATGTGATCAATTAAACAGAATATAACTAATGTTTCGAGTCCAGAACCTTTTTAGAATTCCGTATAGTAAGGGTGCCAACGGGTTCAGGATAAAGCGGGAGGATACGCCCGGGTGTTTCCATTGTGAGGATCGTCTAGAAGAGACGGTGGAGCATACGTTGGAGGTGTGCCCTGCCTGGGCGGAGCACCGCCGTATCCTCGTAGAGGCGATCGGCGGCGGCGACCTCTCGCGTCCGGCCCTGGTACGAGCCATGGTACGGAGCGAGAGGGCATGGGAAGCCGTCACCTCCTTCTGCGAAGCAGTAATGCTCGCGAAGGAGGAGGCGGGGCGCGTGAGGGAGTGGCAGTCACTGCGCCCTCACGTCCCTAGCCGCCGCTGGAGGAGACGCCCCGGGCGTCGGGAGTCGATAGCGGACTCCCGGCCACCGTAGGCGCGAGCTTGCGGGCGGCGAGCAATGGGTAGCTCGCCGCCCGGTAAGGACCAGGCTCGGGTCGACGGCACGTAGTGTTCCACGCGCGCCTCAAAGAGATGTCAGCAGCAGTGAAGGGGTCTACTAGGACCAATACTTGCCGAGGTCGCGAGATTGTTCAAGCGAGATACCGTAACCCTGGCACATGGATAACTGAAGTAACACAGGTGGGTTTTAGTCAGTAAAAGTCTGACACTCTGGGTGGAGCGGGAGGGCGCTCCACCCAGAGCGGGAGAAGTCATTTGATGATAACCAATCCAGGAAAAAAAAATAGTATACAGGTTTATATACATAGTATATATATGTATATACAAGAATTGCTCGTTTAAAGATATAAGATTTAGTTTATTTAACCTATTTCATTTGCCTTTTAATTTATTAATTTGTCATTAGTTAATAACGAATTAATTAATAAAAAAAATATATATATCATAACTTAAACTATTCGCAAACTAAAATACAGCGTCCAAAAACTTATTCGCATCGATGTCAGCTGGCAACGTACTCAAGAGGCGGACGGCATTGCCACGTTGTACGATATTATGTTAAACTAAGCCAGCGGCTTCGCCCGCGTGTAGGTCGGAAAATATCCCGCGGGAACATACTACCGGGGTAAAAAGTACTCTATATGTTAATCCAGGTTATAAACTAACTGTATTCCGAATTTAGTAGGATAGATATATTACTGAGGACTTTTTTGTAGATCTTTTGAAGACCATCATCTTTGTAATACACACTTTTGGTGTATGATCGCATTTTTATCCGACTTGTTTCAAATTTACCCTCACTGCTCAGCTCCTATGTGTCTTAGCGTTATGTTATATAGCCTATAACCTGCCCAGGAGTATGGACTATAATCGTACCAAGTTTGGTTAAAATCCCCTCAGTAGTTTTTGACCCATGCGTGCACATACAGACAGACGGACAGACAGACAGACAGACAAAAAAATTACTGATTGTATTTTTGGCATCAGTATCGATCACCATTCATACTCCAATATTAATTTTGAATGTATTTTCAATGTACAGAATTGACCTCTCTACAATTTTATTATAAGTATAGATATTATATTATATGTTGAATATTTTGCGGTGGTACGGAATCCTTTGTATGCGAGTTTGACTCACACTTGGCCGGTCTTTCTACGAGAGGATTTTGCGCATAACTCGGACATTTAGAATAATTATTTTTGTACAAGAATTTCTTACCTGTCTGAAACGGTATGAACTCTTGAGGTTTCAGCAGACTTCCATCAGGACCGAGAAATCTACTCGGTTTAAATTCTTCAGGATTCTCCCAAACGTCTGGGTCCATGTGTATAGCCCATTGAAGTGGTATGACCATTGTTCCTTTAGGAATCATATAGTTTCCTAGATAAGTGTCCTGTGGATGACAGACATGTAGGTACGATAAGATTTTGTTTAAATAAATAACTTTGATTTTTATAAAATAGTTAGCAATCTTCTAAGAATTAAGCAACCCTTCCTTTTTCATTACTGCCATAAATTACACACTGATCCTTTTAGTACATTTCTGCATCAATTTTATCATTTCAGGAACCGAGAAAAAAGAACTAGAAAGCAATATTAACTTAGATTAAAACTCCATTTTAAAACGCATCCAGAAAATGTTGGCAATCTTTGAAATACATATAAAATATGCTTACTTCAACGCATCCGTGGGGAATCCCCACTGGCACTATCGATCGAATGCGCTGAACCTCGCAGATAGCCGCCATCAAGTGAGGCAGTCTTGAACCGTCCACTTCCTCTTCCTCAGGGTATACAGACAGAATTTCTTTGTGCACTAATTCCTGAAAAGATGTTGATTATTTTAACAATAACTGGGCATACCTAGTCTAAAAGCGTGGGGCAGCTAAAATTACTCTTTATTAACTAACATTAATTTATGGATCAATCTAACCTTTCGCTCAATAAGTAAGCAAAACTAAGATCTTTTGACATGTCGCCACCATCAGCTGCGCTCGTATCCAGCCACAGACCTCTCTTAGTTTATGTTAATATCTGGGCTTAACAAAGTGAGCACTTATTATTTGCTTTGCCACTTCGCGTAAGATATTCATATAAATGTAGGTTAATAAGTTTCGGAACGATGAAGCGCCTTTCAGCAGTACTTCCACTTGAATACATCGTTTAGAACTGACAGCGATGATTGACACTCGATTAAAAGTTCCATGGTAATCCTGCTTCAGACGCCGCGAATTCATCAAATGATTCGACACAAGACGAGTTTACTAAACCCTGAATGCTCACTAACAAAAGATGAAGCAATATTTAACGTCAATCATAAACAAGAAGGTACATACATACATGGTGGGCCGCATTAAGAAAACTAGACATTTTGAGATTAGCCAAAATTCTACAATGTCTGAATTCCCACCTCTACAAACAGTAGAATATTCTGAGCACCATGACGTACGGTACTGTGATGTGGACACTCACGCTGGAGGCTGTCTACAGGTTGAAAGTTGCACAGGGAGCATTCCATGCTTGGCATCAGGCTAATAGACCAAATACAAACGTCGAGGTACGGAGACGTACGTAGATCTTCGATATTGGAAAGCCTATAATGGAACTCAAACGGAGTTGGATAGGACACCTGGCGAGGCACAGTGATCACAAGGAGGGTAAGGCTGTGACGGAGTGATGTCCAAGGACTGCAAGACGAAATAAGCGACCGACGTGGTTGGCATCCCGGGCAAACCTTAATGAGGCTTGCACAAGAGCATGGGGATTGGCACACGAAAAGAGAGGCCTATGCCCAACAGGCCTTGACTGGCCTGTTAGTCTAGTGGTTAGTGACCCTGACTGCTAAGACTGAGGTCGTGGGTTCGATTCCCACCCAGGACAAATCTATGTGTGATGAGCACGATCATTTGTTCTGTGTCTGGGTTTAATTTATCTATGTATGTATTTAGAAATATATAAGTATGTTTATCAGTTGTCTGGTTACCGTAGTACAGGCTCTGCTTAGTTTGGGATCAGATAACATTGTGTTGGTATTAACAGTGGATGAAATCGGGCCGTGGATGATGATAAGCACATACCTGTTCTTTAGGATAAAGAGCCATATACAACAAGAACCAAGCCAGCGTAACAGACGTAGTATCAAGACCAGCTCCAAACATATCAGCTAAAAGATACAACAACTGTTCATCAGTTACGTATTTAGCACCCTCATCACCACTCTCGAACCTTCTCTTCTGTTCTAGAAGGAAATTGTCAAGGATGCACTCTCCATCGGTAGGAATCAAGATATTTGGATCAAAGAAATGCTCCTCAGTATTTGAAGCATGTTTGCTGTACTTAATACATTTCATATGGCCTTCGGAATGCTCGCTAAAGAGGTTGTCATGTGGAGCATAAGCTGCTTCCTTTATCGGTGGCAACCCTATAATTTTTCGTCGTCGATCAATGATACTCGCGTATAGTCTGTGCGTTTGCGCTTGGCCGCGTGTCAAAGTTTCTATTGTTTTTTGGGTTGAAGAGGAGATGAATCTGAAACAAATGAAGTAATTAACGTTTTGTACAGTTACGTGGCAGGCATTTCACGATTCATTTTTTATCACATCATCATTATAAGGTAATGCAGTACTTATTCCTTACCTGACGAAAGGCAAAAAGTTTACAACACCTGCAATACCCATTTCGTGACAGCCCTCCTCTTGAATTTGTCTGAACCAGTGCCATGTTTTATCTTCAGGAGGGAATTTAAACCCAAATATAATTTCGTTGACGACATTTCCTAGAGAATTCGACAACATTTGGGACAAATCCATTGGGGAGTCTGCCGCTTTTTCTACATTCTGGAAGAGTATTAATAATATAAGAGAAAACAGAAAAAAAACCACAGAAATTGTGTATTAATAAACATATTTTCTTTCTTTTCTAGTCTTTTCTTTATTTCTTTCTTTTCTAATACCAACAATATTATAACACTGGTGCCGATTCCCTTATTCACAAACTAAACTAAATTTAAGTTCAGTGCATCTTTTTCTTTCTATTTCATTAAGGAAAGGACAGAAGATAAATTTTAGTTTAGTCCTGTCAAATTAATCAGCGCTTGACGTAAATTGACGTAATTTTAGTAGGCAAGTTTTTAATCACGTCTAAACTTGTATGGAGTAGTGACAGGCGCTGATTAATTTGACAGGACTAAACTAAAATTTATCTTCTGTCCTTTCCTTAATGAAATAGAAAGAAAAAGATGCACTGAACTTAAATTTAGTTTAGTTTGTGAACAAGGGAATCGGTACCACTGTTTTTTTACATACAACAATGACGGCTATTATTATTTAAGTCATTATTGTACTACACTAATTAACATTTCATGAACCATTGTTTTGTTTCAAAACAAAAGTTGAAGGTCAATTTTTAATTGTGGTGGCCTCAGAGCATTTATCACTGTCATTAAAAGGTTAGATTTTAATTTGATATTGATTTATCTTAAAATTAAAATAACGTCAGCTAAACATTAATTGTTTCACTCGTAAAAACAGTGCAGTCATCGTATCCGCTGAAGTAAAAAAAGCTAACAAATGAGTCCAATACACAGTTAAATTAAATTAGCTGGCAAAACTTTAAGGTCGTGTTGGGTAACCATTTCGAAAACTAATGGAACAAATATTTTTTATCGTTTTTCTTTAAACATAGACAGTTTTTTTCGAATTTCCAAAAACCAAAAGTTTTGATGAAAGTTGGAACTATGAACAAAGCATTTTTTTATCATATTTTTTTTACAAGTTTTTGGTATAGATACCTAGCACGAGGGTAAAGTCTTGCCAGCAAATTTAATTCGATCCTGTATTTAATTGCATATTCTTTGACTTAGGCGTCAATCGTATATTTTTGCTGTAAAATGTCGGATAAGTTTATAGGAACTACGGATTAGGTACAGAATACTAATCATACTTTCAGAAGTTCGTAGACGCCCGACGCTATCCGTTTTTCCAACTTTTCTCGCGACACGCTGTGCTTACTCATGCCGAAGCTTTTCAGCCACGACGTTATCAACTTTCTCTGGTCCTTCCACAGCCCGCCCTCCGCGCAAATAATACCTTCAACAACATTTAACATTAACACCATACCAAACATTTTTATTCAAGTCCGATATTTGATTACTTACCATTTCCTTTCATAATGCCGTGCGTTAAGAACAAAGGAGCTCTTCCAGAAAAGTTTTCTTTAGCAAAAGCTTCTCTCACTAATTTGATATCTGACAACACGACGGCGTACACGCTTCCCATACCGATACCATAAATTGATCCATAATGCTTGGAGAGCTTCGTTAGTGTGTGGTGAGGTTGGTGGCGGTCGAGGAACGGCAAATAGCCAACGACCGGCAGCCCCCAAGGCCCCGGAGGCAGACACTGCCATTGTTTTATTTTTTTAAAGATCCAAAATCCCGCGACGAATGTGACTAGCCACAAAAAGAAAAAATCCATTCCGAGCTAAAACAAAGAAGATATTTTGTGCATATTATTACCCTATTATACAGTAGGCGAGGACCTTTGCAAAAAAACGTCCGAGAAACGTTAAATGAGGCACTTTCAATAAAATGTTTGTAAAAAAAAATGTCTGGCTGTAAAGGTAGCAGACTCTTTGTCTGGTCTTTGTTCTTTTCGAAACATCTAAGATAAGTTAATATTCTAGAAATGTTGAGCATTTTAGCAACATACATATTTATCACTTGAGCGAATAGTCTGGACTTAGTGGTTAGTTATAACTGGTCCTTTTTTCGACAGTCGCATTCGGGTGAAAATACTTACTAACGTAGACACATGGGCATGTGTGTAACTACGACTAAATCAATATAAATTATCGATAGTAATAATAGTATAAAATTCATTGTAACAATGCTTTTTTTTTCGCATTACCTATTACGTTCCAACAGCATAATAAAGCAGCATCCTAACACAAAATCTAAAAAAAAAACTATATTTCTTACGATTTCAGTTGACAGTAGACTTTCGATCGATGGATAATCACATAATCATAATATTTCCAAATGCATTACGTTATCATGACTATTTATCAGCCCAATTACTACTGACGCATTTCGGCGTCCTTGTAAACCGCGAAAACGACGCAGTATCTAATTGTCGTCCAAATTTCAGTTTTATTTTACAGTCATTTTACCATAAAATCCACTTTAATCAAGAAAGCTAACACTCATTGTAAACAAACCTTTAGAATAATTCGACTTGAATTGTTACAAAACACAGTAGTAATCATAAAAAGATTGTTTCTTGACTGAGATATTCTCTCTCTTCATCTCTTATAATTATAATACAACATAATATATTCTTCTAAAACATTAATTATTTCCTCACTACGGAAAATATTAATAATATCTATCTTCTTTATTTGCAAATATCCTAACGCATAAATAAGATAAAACTTAAATAATATATAAAACTAAAAAAGAAACAAGACACAAACCTAAAATATATATCATTCGGTCAATCTCTAGCGAATCTGTGGCATGTGGGCATGACAATCAATGCTACCAACCTACAAAACTACCAAAACAAGTGACGCTTCACCTAATTTTCGTTATCAATGTATGCAAACACACCTTACATAGCTTAAATATAATATTAGAAATAGAACAGTAAGTTTATAATTGAATTAAAATGAAAATAAGTCTTACTTACTTGTTATAAAGGTGTGTACCGGAAAAGTAACTCAGAATGTTTTGATTAGCGTCACAGAAGTGAGGTGCGGGCGTTCGTGCGTTGTCAGAAACAATCAGAAGGCCTCTCGTTACGTGGCCGGACACTTACCGACTGCTCGGAATCCCGCCATCACCAACTCCAATAAAAAATTAAAATTTTAAATTGATATCCCAAGACGAGATTTGTTTTTCAAATCGTATTTAATATTTATGTTAGACCTTTCTTGCTATACGAACTCCGATCCGCCGATCTGTCAAAGATTCGATCAGTGTCGATTGTAGTGAAAAATTCGTCATACATTGGCCGGTATTCAGTATCTTTTTACTTTTTGTTCGTGTTGTATATTTCAATGGAGAAGAATTTGAATGAACTTCGTACTAAAAGGCGATCATTCTCGGTCCCACCCAGTGGGCCGTGTCCAGGTAAGCCTGATCATTTATACACAGGAATATACGACTACAGATGAATTTTTCATTTATTTGCGAATAGAACTGTTATTATTTTTATGGTTCCTTTATAGGAAACCCATTTCTTAAAATATGCATATCGCGTATCCTCTAAAAAACTGTCATAACACAAAAAAAGTAAGACTTTTTTTTCAAAAATATGTATATAATATATGTATCTTAAATGCAACTTAGATTTAATCATGGTATTAATAAATATGGTGTGAAATTTATTAAACCCTATCAAATTAAAGGCTGCGATGACTAAACCAGCTAATTATAATATTTCCATTAACCTAAGTCGTTTGTATAAATAACTAGGTACTTAGCAACATTTACTCGGATAACGTTAGATAATCACAAACTACGCACCGCGCGGGCGCACATTATCGCATATCAATGTATCAATATATCATAATTCAAATAGGCGCATTATATGCATACTTTATTCTAATTACACAGTTTAGCATTTTTTATGCTAATAAATCGTAATATACGTATATTTAACAGTTTACACGGGGCTAATCGTTGTATTTATTTACTTAAAGTTTCACCCACACCACATACATATACATACAAACAGTAAATCTAACGGTTATATTTGTAATATGTATATATGTATATGCCAATTACAGGTAAACACAGCATTGACAACAAAGACGCCAGATTACCACTTAGTTGCTAAATTAAGTCTAGGTACACTTACTTAAGAAGAAAAAATAAAATTACCAAAATAAAATAAAATATTATTCAGAGACTTTATTAATTATAAGCAAGGCATTTTTTTATAGGCTCTCGTTTGATCACTATGTCACCTGTTGGTAAGCGATGTGGTCCACGATGGACAACACTTCTCTAGGAGTAACCCATTCACTCATGACATGAGCTAACGACCCCTAGATTGTAGCTCTCAGGAATCACAAATTCCGGTAAGGTAATCAATGTTCAATGAAGTTCGGATTACCTACTTTTGGAGATCTCACTCAAGAATTATTGGAGTCAATATTTATAGCCAAAGATTAGCATTTATTTTTAAGACCATTACTGGTTTTTATTTAGTTTTATCACAAAATTTTATGATTCAAGCATTAACCGTAACCTGCGCATAATGATTAGAGCACAGTTTGAATCATTGTTACCTTCAACATCGAAACGTATTATTCATACCCGCTGTGTATAACGAATGATTCTGGGTTAGTTAACCAAAACCACATAATCGCTATGTACAATAAAACAATATGAGCTAAGAATTATATTACTGATCATTACTTCGGTGAAGTCAACAATTGCCTCATCATATACTACTTGGTACTACTGAATAAACATGGTATAAATTAAATAGTTTACAGAGTTAGAAGGCTAATAAACAATTAAGGGAGTCAACAAACTACGTGTTCGTCCAGGCGTAACCGTAGACGTGGTTAAGACGCTCCTTAGACGATGCGTAGCACCGCGTAGAGCCGCGTAGCCGCGCGACGAGGCACGTAGCAAACGCGTAGCAGCCGCGTAAAAAAAAAAAAAAAAAAAAAAAAAAAAAAAAAAAAAAAAAAAAAAAAAAAAAAAAAAAAAATGTTTTCAATTCGACTGTATTTTTTTTAATGTTTGTTACCTCAGAACTTTTGACTGGGTGAACCGATTTTGATGATTTTTTTTTATTTGAAACCTGGTGCTTCCCGTGTGGTGTCGTTTAAATTTGGTCCAATTTTGACAATGGATCCATGAGAAAACCAAACTATTCCTATTTTGCCGAATTAGTGCGGGGTAGACACCATAACTAAAAAGTTAAAATAAAAACTTTTTTTAAAAATTACAACCGATTTCCATAAAAACACTACACAGTGTAGTATGTTGTAATTTTATTTAAAACGATTTCATTAATGCGAGCATTTTTAAAAAAATGCATATTTGGTTAGGAAAGTCCACGCACCTCTATTTAAGTTCGATCTTGACATAACACAATAAGTTCCTACTTACTTGTCTGCGTCAATGTAAAACAGTCTGTTTAATATTGAAAACTGTTCTTGTTGTCTGTTCGTTACAATATGACAATTCCAACGTTTACAAGGTTTTCTGTAAGAGCAGAGGAAATAACTTTTACAAAGACATACATATTCTAATAATTGCTAGTATATCCTCGTTACGATAAGTTGTTGAGGTCGGTTAAATATTGTTTTGACCTGCTGAGTATCTACGCAATGTGCAAGCAATGTTACCTTATCGAATCATAATATTATTAAGATCGAGAATAAATCTCTAATCTTCGATTTACTCAATGAAAACATTATTATGTAATTTTATACATACAACTGGATATTTAGTTGGCGTTAATTGAATCTTAATTTTATTTTCTTGCTGATGGTTCGTCAAAAAAGCTAGATTTTTTTTACGCATGCAGCATGCAGTACCTCTATTTGTTTGCTTGTAAATGACGGGCGTTATCTATTGCACATGATTATTAAACTACAAGAAAAACTTTTTTTTTTGATATTTTAATTATACTTTATCGACAAAAAATGCGATATCAAGATCTCCGATCGATACTTTTGTGTTAGGCTGGGGGGAGCGCGAGACGGCCGGGCGAGGTCGCGCGCAGTCGCAAGCGCAGGCGGCGCGAAGTGTGAAGGCCGGTCAGCGGCCGAGCTGTGTTATCGGACCAATCATAACGATCACCTCACTTATGTAGTATCGACTAATGTAAAGTATTAGCTCCACCACGTGCCACTGATTTTATTAATTATTACGAGACGCAATTACGCGCGCCCGCTTTAATTGAATAAGTAATTATATTCTCGCACACCCACACGTATTACATTGCGCGCCGGTGTAGTGTTATAGCCTGTGGTCAAGTTGTACCGTGCACTTGGAAATGTGAACTGAACGATTAATTGAACGATTGCTGACATTCTACAAATTAAAAGCTACTTTTCAGTCTAGGTCACACGTAAAAGTTGTCTTACTTATAAGATTTTTTTTCCAAAGAAATGTGTCAACAAGATTGTTTTGTTTCATTATAACTTCAGTCACTGGTTTACCTAATTGAATGCACCTATCTCCATTGTGATTCAGAATTCCTAAAGTTCCAATTAAGGGATGTATCCGTGTGTGTATTTTATCCAATGAACTGGGCTTATATATTTCAAGATATCGCAGAAGTCGTTGTATTAAAACCGTCTACGGTTTTTGCCAATTGTAAAGGTAGGTTCGACATTCGACACTTTTGGCTAGGCATTTATTCCAACGTACTAGTTTTTTGCCCAGTGTGGTACAAAAACTGCAGGCCATCTCGTTAAAAAAGAAAAAGAGGTGAACGTCAAACGAAGGTTTGGTTTTGAAGGCAAACCATTAATAATATCCCTAACTTTAATAATGAATGTCAGTATTATTAGACACCCACTCCGAAACGTTTAATATATTAATTTAAAAATTGTAAGACAATTATTTATCACTACAATAACGATGAATCAAGTGATTAAGCGTGAGCGGGGGCCGCACGAGACAATAGCCGCGGCGGATCCAGAACTGTGTGGAGCATTCGAGGCCCTTGTTGCCATTCTCATTCAGCCACCGTACAGTTATCCCGCGGCCAGTGTTACTGACACAATGCAAGGTTAACATGAGGTGGACGCCCGCAAACTGCCCGCATAGCACTTAAAAGGACATTTGCGTTTTATCGAGCTGTTCTGATCAAACAGGACAAACCAAAAGTCGAAATCCGTTTCCAAGTAGGTAAATTAACTATACTCGATTTTTTTTAAATTTTATATACATACCTACTGCAAAATGTTATTTCCTGGATAATTATTAAAATGCATTTGAGCATTTTACTCACCTGCAACCTTGTATAAAAGCTGTATTTTTCCTTATATGTACCTTGCAACTACACTTGCTGTGTATCAATTAATATCTATCTCGATTTTAGGTTCTGTTGTACAAGATAATCTACTCGAACGAGTAAATAAATTTTACGTCTGCATTTAACTGGAGCGTTAATCGATAAAAAGTGCAGATATCAGAACTAGTCGGACGTGTCGGCCCTCAGCGTCACTGGAATGTTCGTCTCATTATGCTCATCATTGATTAAAGTCAATAACTTCATCGCGAGTGCCGCGCACATTCAGCATCGGCTCAATGGCATCTCTAATGAGGCACTCTTGTCAATGAACACGGCGAGCCAGATCTCAATCGCGCCATGTCTCTATTCTCTTTTACTTTCGAACGCATCCAGTGGGGCGCAGCCCGCGGGCTTCGATCGTCCACTCCGGCGCGCGCCTCTCAACAGACTGTATTCTTTTTTCTCCTTTACCCCAGAGAACAGCCTAGAATGCCTGCATCCCATGTATACGTCTTCCTTCTTTTATTTTTAGTTACTGCGAAAAAGGTAGTCGACCAGTCCCAGCGGCGGGGGTCAACGTATTCGAGGCTTTTTACCCCTGTCTGCTGCAGCTGTTGCACAATAATAGAGAAATTCCTGGAATCTTCTACATGGGTGATCGAACTATTTATATCTGCCTGAGACAGGAAAATGCATTACTGAGGCTAAAAATAGATGCGAATCAATTAAAACATTCCGTATTCATTGAATACTGATAGTCTTAGTCATGTCATGTTTTATTGTAGATTAACTATGCTACAAGGAAGTCTTTTGTGTAGGAACATTTATTTACTTACCTATTTTTTATTTATCAGCAAATAGGTAAATTGGAAGACATTTACCAAACTTAAAAAAACACAAACTTATTTTATTATTAAACACCAAAGTCACATGTCGACATAAGAAAATAACTGTTATTTATTAACTTTCTCGGGTTAATTCAACATTTTGCAACCTTCGTTTCACTGTACTTTCTACGGTGATGCGGCTTCTTAGGGTCCTCGGAGTAATGTCCAAACTGGTGTCAATGATCAGCACATTATCATTCCTAGGACTTTGACTTCTCTTAATTAGTCTCGATTGCCAGTAAACAACTATTATAATTTTAATCATACTGTCTCTTCCATTAAGTCAGTTACTGGATGTAACTGGCTTTTGTTGAAACTGCGAAAATAACGTTGGGTACGTTAAATATGTTTGTTCACTTTACAGTTGACTAAAATACGTTTTTATGGGTTGGGCTTAAAAGGATATTTTGCAATGCTTGTTTTTGGTGGCAAACAGAGTTTGTAAAGCTCAATAAAGCAAGGAATACTGAGCAACTTCTCATCCTCTTCCTACTTTAAGGAGAAATACACAAATGGGCAGTGCAAAAGTAGACAAGTGAAGCTCGCTCGTCCGAATCGAGTTACTTACGCGCCCAACGGGCCATCGATGTCCTTGCATTCTTTGGAGGTAGAGCAAAATGGTACCGGTTCAATAACCCTTGACAATGTGAAGGGATTAGCTCTTAGCCTAAGAGGCGCGGCAGCTTACGTAATGAAGCAGGCGTGAGGGTCGAGACCATTTGGCGGTCATGAGGTACTAGCTGCCCTTTAGACATTTACGAAATACTTTCCTTTCCCATATACACAACGTAAGTACTTGATCTGAAAATATTCAATGTACTAATTCAATCAACAAGTTTAAAAAGCATCAGCATCGCGATGTGAATAAATATTCAAGTATTGGGGTCAGATCTCATGCACTGTTTATGTACGCACGACGTGTTGTGATGTTAAGAGGATGAGGTGTAATATTTGGGCAGCATATTGTTCTTAAGCAAATTTTACAGGCAATCATTTTGGTCAATATTTCATCTCGAAACACGATGCTTACGTGACAGGCAAACAGTCGTAAAGTGTTGGGGATACGCAAGACTTGGTTTCTATTAAACTCATCTTACAAGTTTTCCACTGAAAACTACTTAGTGAGATGAAAGCCTCGTCTCAACGAGCTCACGGGTTTGAAACGTTTCATTGAGCTCTTATTCATTAAGTTCTGTGAAGTTTCACGACTGTGACTTAATGTGGGAACTTTAATTATAAGATTAAAAGCAATTAACATCAAACTACTTTTGCTATTAAAATAAATTCTAAACGATGTAATTTGTGAGTTCGTATTATCGAAGTCAAATAAATGGCAAATGTAGTTAAGAATTTCTAAATCGGGTCCGTATTTCTAGTATGCGTATCATTAAATCTAATATTTTCTATAGTAATAATAAAGCTAAAGATTTTTTTATTATTTGCTTGTTCGTTTGAGCGCTCTTCTCTGAAACTACCAAACAGATTTGATTTTGATTTTTTCATTTGATGGTCCACTTCTTGAGAAAAGCTAGGCTAATGTAACGCTAGGACGCTCAGAAACCGAACAAACAGAAAAAATGCTAGAAAGAACGTTTAGCGAAATCTAAGCAGGCGATACGATGCGAGGCGGTAGATCTTGGAGGAAGAAATTTCACGCAAACGAAATCGCGAGCAGAAGGTGGTTGTTTCTACTTTAATTTCTTTCACAATTTCAACTTGCTGAATCTGCAAATTGTAAAAGATATTTCATAGAAATCTACAGTTAAGACAAGAATTTAATGTTTAAGTAAGTATATTAAAAAGAAAATAATCGTAGGGCATAAAAATATTTGTCCGCATTAAGTCAACGGGAAAGCTGCCCAAAAGGCTGGAAGTATTGTCGCGTTGTATGGCGTTGCTGATACTTTGGCCAAAATAGGGCAGCCCTAACCGCTTAGCAATGTCTCGGAAAACTAGGTGGGCTTTCGGACCCCATGGCCCTAGAGTTTCAGAGAGCTCAGCACAACCAGCAAAACTCTATTATGTGTACCTAATGCAGGACAATGTTCAGCTTCTACAATTACACTAATTCCCGTTTCGGCTTGACGTTTGTCATCCACAGTTGCCCTATGCCGGACAAGTCTTTGCCTCGGGACAGACAATAAAAATACGAGTCCCCTCGAGCAGAATCCTAATCTCGCAAAAACTTTAGTCAATTGGTTTGTGAATGGTAAAAAATCCCCAGGTAGTTTTGGGTCAAAGATTTTTTACTACAGCTTTTGTTTGAAGCAGCGGTCACAGTAACGAGTGAACGTTGAACTGAAGCAAATTGTTCGAATATACAGAACCACAAATCGATTTCTTATTCTTAACTCAATGCACAGGGCGGCGACGGTGACGACGACGGCGACGCCATGTTTACAAACAAAGAGATCAATGCACGCCAAGTAGGTTAGCGCAGCACCGCGCCGTACGCGGCCGCGCGCCCGCCGGCCCGTATTGCGCGGGTCGTGGTCTCCGCACACCGGCCGCCTCTCAAACGGAACGGACGCACTACCATCACATAAACATCATTAATCGCTATTCATTTGAATAACATTCGGCCCAAACAAGCCCTCAAAGACACACGATGCCCTTGCCGCAGGTTATTGTATTCTTCAATTTGTTTTTCGAAATAAATAATTTGTTTCGACACAGAGTTGTGATACTAATTTAGATTGTTTATTTATAGATATGACTAAAAATAAACAACTACATTAAAATAAACATCAAGATACCCAACAAAATCCGGCCAAAGTTTCTGGAGGGCAACAATCGTGCGCTTCCGCAGGAGAAATCGTTACAATGGCCTCTCACAAGCGCCGGAAGAAAGTTCCTAGCGATTTGCATAGCGCGCGGCGAGCCACAAGCGCAGGCGATCCCGCTCTCGCAAGGCTCCGCGATGGCCCACATAGACATGTCTTATAGTTTATTGTCGCGGACCCATTTCCGTGGGTGCACGACCACGACCACCGCCTGGCTCGCGGATCGACACACTTCGCTCACTCCGAAAGTTTCTCCGATAGAGAAACTCACAATATCTAATAGCACCGACATCCGTCTATGCAGATTTCCAGAGCAAGCCTTCACAGAGACTGTGACCTAAATACGAACGTTACAAAGCGTAGAACACGTGGAGAGAGGTTGTTTATTTTACACACTGACAACATGTTTCTTCCTCCGAGTGATCATATCGTTCGTCCGCTCTCAGGTCATGCTGAGAGAGTGCAAACGGCATGAACGGCGGTTAAAAATAAAATTGATAGTACACACAGAATCAATGACAGCATCAACTCGTTTTCATTACAAATGGCTGGTGGCAAGAAAAACTTGCACTAGTGTTACGTTAGAAAGCGTAGACATTTCACCATAAAGCCTAGAAAGTGTACATAAGAAGAAAGTGAAGAAGTAGGGGAAAAAATGTGCAATACAAGTGCACGAAGGCGCGGGAACGTGGAGCGGTACAGACAATACGCACTTACTTCGAATCTCGTAGTTTCCAGTTCGATCGCCATCACTTTTTCTCCCTAGATGAAACCGCTGCACTCGCTTGCACACATTTCTCGACGCTCCACACGTTTGCCTAGTTCTTGTATCAATGCACTCATTTTTACTTTCTTTTCCGTTCGCTCTTGTTCGGTTGTGTCTCCGCGCGCTTCTATACTATCATAGCTATTTAGGTGCATTGATCGACTCTCAATGAAAATAAAAACAGGCGCTTTCGCATTCCATGGAACGTTGGAACAATAATACTCATTATCTCTCGAAAATTCGAGAACATTTACAGACTTTCTCATTTAATATGATTCTCTCATTAAATATGATTGATATTTTATTGTTATATCAGTTCCAATTTAGTAAATAACACTCGATATCAATTAAAAATGTACAGTTAAAAAGCTTTATCTAACTTTCATACTTTTCGAGACTGCTACAGTGATGGACAGAGTTTTTACAACAAAAGTCTGTAATGTGATTAAATTACGAGATTGAAACAAGAGTATTTCTCTGAACAGTGTTTACCTGAAAGTGAAAATCGAACATTGTACACACATCCATTATTAGTACGTGCACAGACGTAGATCACGCATCGCACGAGCCACACATGCCGGATGCGGATCTAACAGGCATTCGTCTCTTTTTTTTATGTGATCTTGCCTCCGTTGAGAGTATAGGTATCTATTAGAAGACAACGAAGATCGAATATTCTGTTATTACTTGTTATTTTAATGACAGTTTCTTGTGTCAGTTCCGATGAATCGTTCGGATGGTCACATGCGAGCTATAAGTCCGAGAGAAAATATACAAAGATTGTCGATCCAACACGACATACGTGCACTTCATATTCAACTGGCGAGTTTGTATGCATAATAACTAACTGAAATTCAGTACTTAGGACGCCGCGTACACTTCTTGATCCGTGATAGTCACGTGTTGTATAATTTTTATGTTTTTGCATGCATTATATCGATTAGTTTAAATGTGGTGCTGTATGTTTGTGTACGCTAATGTGGCATGTGTCATTAGTTGTCACGTGTAACGTGCGGTATGGCCGTGCGGCGGCGAGCTGGGAAAGCCGCCGGTCGCCAAGCGACGTCGAGAGAAAGAGTGTGAAGGAAAGAGATGGGCATTTCACCGCGCGGGGTCAACGCGCTCGCTATACTGTCGCTGATTGTGCCCCAATTGCAGTATGTGGGTCTAGGCCGGCGTTCGTCGACCCGCGTGACACACTTAGCGGCGCGGGCGCACGACCGCGGTGCTTTCACGCCCCACGCGCAGGGTGGGGGCACTGCACGGAAAGCTGAGAAAACTTACCACATGGGCGGGCTACGCTTTGGTCACTGTATACCTGTGTATTTTCTATAGAAGCGTTGTGCATATATGTTTATTTAGTAAATGCCATCGTCACTAAGTGAAATGAATTAATGTGTCAACAGCTGCTAAGTTAATTTTATTGTTAGATTTAAAGGGTTTAATCCATGCATATGCATACCCATCATTCGCAGAATCGTTAAAAGATTCTGAAACTGAATCTTATGAACTTATGTATATAATGTTGCTACGAATAATACTTATTATATACCAAGCGCCGAAAATCGTGAGAAAGAATCAGTTTTGGTAAATGCAAGGTCAATACATCTTTTCTAATGCTGAATGGCAAAATCTGTTAATGTTTCTAGTTTTCAAAGTTCATTTAACAAAAATGTGTTTCTTTGTAGCGAAATATTTTAAGGAGCTGTAATTTACCACGGAGAGTCATTGTCTCTTATATAATAGAAAAAAAATCGACTACCGACCAATGTGTGCTAAAATTGCTATTTGCACAAATTTACAGTGGCCTTGGAAATTACAACTTATCATATTGTACACTGCCGCACACTGTCTCGCACAGCAGGACACGTATTCGTTTGCAATTCATCTCAACGTACGAACGGTTATATTCTTTATTTACAAAGAAGGTACAATTCATATGCAACATTGATAATATTAATAACCCACAACAATGCGACTGACATTGATCCTTATGGGAATGCAGCTCAATTAAGCACAGTGGGGCAACTAATGCGAGTAATGAATAATAGTTTACACGATAGGCGTTTGTTGCTCGTTAGCTGCCGGAGAGAACAAGGTCGCCAGATGTAGAGCAAGGTCAATGTGGACAAAGTCTTTGAGTGATAGCGTGACCTCTGCATTCATTATCGACTCACAAACGTGCGGCAGCTGCACTCATACATTTCTACCGGACGAGCGCTGACATGGAAAAATTATATTTATTTTATTATTTGCGTGGTACGCATACTAGGGCGTTGTGAATCGAGTTCGATAAGCGTAATTTGCTATATCAGAATATAATTAATTGTCAGCACGTTTTGCTGCGACTTGATATACAACAGAGAAATAAAACAATAAAGTTATAATTAAAATTGTGAATTCAATATCAATCTCAGCTGACGTTGCAATATGAAACGAAATTCATATTATTGCAATCAGCTTTAAGCTCAATGAAAAGTGCTTCAACTTTTAGAAGTACTCTGTTACCATATTTCGTTATTAAACATGACTGCATTACTTGCAACCTACATTTATCTATATACGGCATAATTATGACTAAAACCACATAAAGAGCATTCATATAATTGCTGTCTATTTCGAGCAATTGAAAAAGTTGTCAGTACTGTCTAAAGCTTTCGGTGGCGCATCGTGGTCTCCATTAATCACACCAATAAGTAAAGTTGAAACAAAAAGTAGGCTGTCATGGTAATTGATGGCAGCATTCGCTACACTGTCACAATTAAATGGTGGTTCAAATGGAGCAGGTGTACAAAAAACAAAGTTCTTGGAAGCGAGAGAGCGTTCGAAGAACCTGTTGTGTCCGTACCTGCACGACTTGGGACGACTAAATGCATTTTGCACATAGTCGAATGATGTCATCCAGGATATTCGAAACGTAAAGCTGTTCTGAAAATAAAATAAAATGTCGTCCCCACAAGGTGATGCGAGTGCTTTTCCCGGTCAATGAACGTTAGTCATGCTCTTGAGTCTGGAGAGTCGCCATTGAATATTTTAGAAAAGTAGAAGTATGTGACGAAGAAATCGCGTTTTCTGTGTCTGTTCAAAAGTGCAGTGACTTAGAACGAGTAGTTCTGAAATATTACAACGCTCTGAAACATGTATGTATTTCTTGCGTTCAATTATCCCCATACATTTCTCTAACATCAAAAATACACCAGACATCAGCTGCCAGCAAAATAATATCAATAAAGCAGCTAAAATAAAAAAGTTTAGCAAGGATGCAGGTGAAGTGTGCCGGGCTCGTAACAGTTGGCATTCAGTGTCAATTCTACGTATATCGTATGGTGTGAGACATGTACCTTTAATTCAAAATTAACAAGCGACGCGATCGTCTTCGTCGGCTTTAGTTTCAATTTTATAACCATAATTAATGTTAAATTTCATGATATGGATCGGATGCATGTTTCTTGGATGCATAACATAAGTACTTAATTGGTTTAATACGTATGAAATTATATTCGGTAATATGAAATAGGATTTGGATTCGTCTTATATAACAAAAAAGAGGGCCATGTTCATGAATTTGAAACCGTTTAAAATAGGCAGAATAATCTCCACCAAGGAAAGTGCATACCGATTTTGTTTTGATTCTTGCTATTTAATGCATAGTACTTATCTGTCAAAATTAATCTAGCCATTTAAACTGCAACATTTAAATGGGCATTGCCAGTACTCAGTAACTTTCATATAATAATGGTAAAGCCCTTTAATATAAGCATGGTGACGTCACTTCGCCAACTTGCGAAGGTTATTTGAATAGCAACAAAGTTGGAGTCTGCGTCATCCGATTGAAATTGAAACAAAAAGTTGGTGGCGCGGGCGCCTGCTTTTCATTCAACCCTTGGAATGCTACGTCATCGACTAGACGTCAGAAATTATGAGTCAAGAGTATTTTTATACAGAGCTAACAAGTTAGAAATGTTTAAGTTGCATCATGAGCTTTTTGCACTGATCACTTTTTTTGTGTTTTTTGGGAATGTCATCTCGCAGGTTAACCTATCAGGTTTTCGGTTGCTTAACCGGACTTGGCTAGCTTAATAAACTAAGCCATCAGCCAGAGCTTAAGAACTTAAAACTAGAGCGGTTTCTCGCTAAGGGTACTCCCTGTAGGGTACGGACCTCGGCTTGGGGCATCGCTGGTTGTGCCCGCAAGGGACGGGCTGGATCACAATGATTATTTTTTGGAGACAAATTTAAAGTTACAGGCTCAGCGCTGCGGGCTGGCTCGAACAAGTGTCGGGGTTGCACTGATCAGTATGCTTTTGTTAACATTCGACGTGAAAAGTAGTTAGGGACGTAGTTAAATAATTTCAAACTTCAAAAAATGTAAGCGTGCTTCTGGTCTATCATTAGTCTTGCACCGGCACTGTTTTGAGTTAATTTTGGTAATGGAATGAATTAGGGTGAAGTAGATAGAAAACACAAAAAATTGGAAAATTGATTTATTGATCGTAAATAATAAAAATCATCAATCTACATCTGCCGCAAATTGCTATAGATGTCACATTAGTCTGTTCTCAAAATATCACTGGTCAAAAGTTCCTCAGTAATCGTCACTTCAGCTTGAGTCTTGATTGTTGGAGCTCAGCAGATGCGAAGTTCTTCAGTTGCTGTTTAGTTGAGTTCTTCAGGGAGGGCGACAACGGGGTCGATGACCTCAGGGGCGATGGGCTCGGGCATAACCACGGGCTCAGGGATGACAACCTCGGGTAGGATGGGCTGGGGCATAACTACGGGCTCAGGAATGACAACCTCGGGCAAGACGGGCTGGGGCATAACCACGGGTTCGGGGACGACGACCTCGGGGAGAACAGGCTCGGGCATCACGACGGGTGCGGGAATTTCGACCTCGGGCAGAGTAGGCTCAGGCATAACCACGGGCTCGGGAAGCTCGGGCTCGGGCAGAGTAGGCTCAGCCTCATCGACGATTTGGACGGGGATAGGGATGATCTCGGGCTTGGCGGGGACGTCGACGGGGGCATCGACGTTCACGATGATCTGCACGAGGGGCAGAGGGTTGGCGGCGGCCACGGCCAGCAGGGCGAACAGAGCAACGAAGGTCTTCATTGTGTGTGTTTAAAGTTTTTAACTGAAACAACATATTTAAACTTATACTTTATACTCGCAACAAATACCGGATGAAATAATATTCATCCACTCAAGTGTGGAGTCAATTAATAAATATTTATACTTCTATTAAAAATATTCGTGTATCATTAAAAGCACACAAAGGTAAACTTATTTTGAAATTATTAAGATGCAGAATAAATTAAAATTGAGCAAAAAATTTTTGAACAAAATGCCATCCGACAGACGTGACACATATAATCAATTAATATCTGGATGACCGAGCTTTGCTCGGTATTTCTTGGTAAATTGTATTTAAAATAATAAGTTTATGTTCAAGTTGATTATCGATAAAGTTGGTCATTGAAAACACGAATAAAACGACCTTTTATAAAAATGAATCCTAGCTAGATCGATTTATCGCCCCCGAAAACCCCTGTATACTAAATTTCATGGAAATCGTTGGAGCCGTTTCCGAGATTCAGATTATATATATATATATATACTTATATATGAATTGCTCGTTTAAAGGTATAAGATATAGATACGGATACGTGACTTCCATTGCAACACGGGTTTCCATTGCAAAAAAATATGATAACTACACTATACTTTCAGGATTCCAGATTAACACAAAACATGGTAATAAATTGTTTAGTAAAACTAAAAGAATTTTAAATTTACATTTATCTAATACTGTACATAGTAGCTTGAATTTGTGCTAAATTAGTTAAAAGTGTATTCTTTTGTTTTAACTCACCTTGCTTTCACAAAGATCAATGAAAACTATAATTGGTTGTGCAAAAAAACTCAGTTTTTATACAAATTTAAAGCCATAAAACCGTGTATCGATGAGTTATCAGATTACTACAATTAGGAATTAACTTTTATCAAATTATCACAAATGCCACCAATAAATATTTAGTAGCTCCTTCCTCTATTATAAATATATGGAGATTATAAAGCTACTTTACAAATTTACAAACCAAATAATGACGTTTTAGTCTACTTCAATTTACCTATAATATAATGCGATAGCGTTTAGCAAAAAATAAATAAATAAATAAAGCGTAATATGTAATGGGTAAAAATCACGAAATAAACTACGACAATCAATAAACCTTAGTATTTTAACCTTCGATAAATATTACTTGAAACAGCTCATCTTGAGATACTAAACGAACGCATAGAGCCTCCGTCTGAATGTGTAGATCCTACGATCTGATCTAGTTAGAAAAATCAACTATGTGTAATTTATAAGACACATGTTAATAAAAAATATTTAAGAAAAGCCTACATACTAATACAGTCGTCTATTATTACTAAATGGTTTTTGCTACGCGCAGTACATTAAATCCCTGTTCTCCAAACTAGGGGTGTCCCTGCATCTTAGAGATCAGTATCCTCCCGCAGCAATGTCACAAGCCAATATTAGTAACATATTAAAAAAAAAAAAACGTTTACTTAAAGGCTTAACGATGGGTCTCCTACCCTATATACGAGTATGTTGAAAGAACCATAAAGAATTTATGCTTATGAAGCTTATGAATTCTTTCAACCTCATCTCGACAAGCAATTGTATAGGCCATCATGCCCACAGTGCATTAGGATATGTCAAAAGAATGGCTTAAGGAGAATGTCGACACAATGTGCAATACGAAAGTAGAGGAATGAAAGGTCGGAAGCAACACCGACCTATCACGAATAAATAAAACGTATGCACCTCTGGATGTGGAACCTGTAATGTTTGAAACTTGGGTGGTAAATCTCTTCGATGCAAAGTTGCAACAAGCCACGTAGACAATCGATACATTCTTGGGTAAACCTTTAGTGGTTTTGAATATACTAGGAGTAGGTATAGTCTCTGCCGTACCTCTGAGGTCTTACATACTCCATACTGACAGGTGAACATGAAATATGTAAGACCGAAACCATCTAAAACGACACTATGACTGCTCTTAGCATTTGTGTCATCATAATTTCGGGCGAAAGACGTCCACTGCTCGACACAAGCTTCTTTCGCATCCAGCGGACGCCTGTGATGACCAGATTCACCCAGTCTTCGGTCCACCTTGTGGGAGGCCCTCCAACTACTCCAGAATGGCTGCATCGGCCATCTGTTCTGCGAGCGATGTGTCCTGCACACTTAAGTTTGGCAATTCTTTGGGTTATGTCGGTTACCTTGGTTCTCCTACGGATTTTTTGAGTTCTGATTCGATCATGTAAGGAAACTCCAAGCATAACCCCTACGTTTCCCTTTGGGTGACTTTCACTCTTCTAATAAAGCTCATAGTGGGCGACCACGTTTGCGGTGTAGGTCTCTGTGATCTACAGTGAAACAAATTATATTTATCATATCCCCTTCTGTAATTGGATATAGGTATTTATTAGGCAGGATAAGGCAAAAAGGTTATGGGATCTATTAGTCTGGTGGATTGTTTACATATGTTCCTGAATTTGCTTTATCTCTAATTCAAGTTTCTGGTGAAACGAAGGGCCAGGCTTGCGTCTTCTCCTGCCTTAGAAGACAGTAAACCTTTCGGTAGTCTCAATAAAACCAGTCTTAATTCTATACTGACTAGACAATAGTAGTAGCCTATGTCAGGCTATCGCTTTCGAGCGTCACAAGAATCGCTTTCGCTCAATCGACTCTTGCTATTTGCCCGGAATGGGAAATAATTTCTTTCATTGCCATAGTAACTCACTAGCTCCCCTGAGAATGGGAAAGTCCGTAAACATGGCATAGCTCTAGTGACTTAGTGATAAATAATGGCAATGTAACGAGACATTTTACAGTTACACGCTCTTAAATTGATATACCTTCACTAAGTCATAATAGGAGACCATTGAAGACCCTTTTAAGCAAATATTAAGAATAACCTCCCTTGTCTGCAATTATTTCACACATCGTTGCCCGAATCGACGTGATTTTCAGTTAACGGATGTCAAATAAACCACCCGATCTGTCCTTCTATATCTAAAGGTTTTATATAACATTTTATATTTGCCTATTCCCATAGCTTCGCTTCAAGATAACCTAAATAGGTAGAGGTGAACAAACGACACAATTCGTGCAGGATGCAGGATGTGATTTGCGCGTGCCAAATCTACCAACAATCATCCATTAATATGAACTGACTGTCATATGAAACTGGGGTCAAACGTTGCTAAACAAACTAAGCATAATTTCTTCCTAGTTAATGCAATATTGACCTCTAAAGCATTTATCCTAAACGCTAATGTCCATTTAAAAACGATGTATTGGAAAAAAAAAACACATTGGAAATAAGCTCATGCCTTTTTCTCATGGGGCTATGAAAAAGCTACAGAATGCCACCTCCTCACATGCTCTTTTTGCCTCGTTTACGTTCATATATTCTGGTTATACACGCATGCCAGTGGCGATATTCAATAAATATAATAATAAAATCAGTTATAAGTTTGTAAAAATTAATAAAGGGACTAATAAATCACAACATGTTTTTATTATTGTAAAGTATAAACATTAACGAAAATCAAAATCAAATCCATAACTGAGAAGAACTGGCTCTTCATAATCTAAATGATAATGATTTTATTTCTGCAAGAAGGTTTGTTCAAACATCTTAACGTCGCGTCAATCATATTTGAAATCTAGATGATGTTGGCGTTTCCTATCTGACTACTCTGAGAAGAAAGGCCGAAAAGAGCTCAAATTTTACAATCTCTTTTATTGTCCAGACATAATCTTGGTCAGGTAATGTAACCATGACCATGTAGATTGATGTTTGTAATTGTCTTTTTAGAAGTAAACTACAAAGATTGAGTGGATCTGTCTGTTCATAACACATGGCCAGTTCAATGGATCGTAGGTTTTAAAATCGTAATCATTTAGATAAATGTGTATCTACATCAACATACATATTATTGTGGTTAAATAGTTATCATAATATGGTATTAACGTGGATTAAGACTTAGGATTAAAAGAACGATTACTCACTAACAAAAAATGACTAGTGTCACAGGAAAAATGTGAAAAAAAAGACAGGAAAACTCTCGATTGGTTTATTATACAATAGCATTTAATAATTATGACTCAAACCAGACAGATATATTTTCAACAAAAAGATAATCGTAAAATTATCGGCAGGAAACCAAAAGCCCGCGTTATGAAAACTACTGAACGTGGACAAGTCGGAGCCGATGCCGGTACGTTCCCCCACGCATTGGAAAACTCGGAAAAGTAGCGACCAGACTACTTGAGGCTCGAGAAATATCGTGTCCATCCGGTGGCTTCTACTCGTATATTACATTAAATCCCGTATATTTCCCCTCTCGGCTCGTTAAATTTGTGGTGTGAGTTGGAAAGCTTGCGCGGGTGCCGACGTGCGCGCATGTACCTCCCGCCACGTTTCGCGTGGAAACTGTGCCACGTCGCGCCTTCTCTCAGTAAAAGTACTTTCTTCAAGCCGCTTTCGGAAACTCGTCTAGAACAAATTTCCTCGCTGTAGTAACCTTGTACTATGTGACATAAGGCGTTCGCCTGCGCGTGCACTATAATTAGAACTGTCGGTCGTTTATAGCGTACCGAGAACCCGCAATCGATACCGGAGCGGAGCGGCTTGCGATCGTGAGAAATATTGCCGCCGTAACATTAAACTGTGCAGCCTGATCCGTGAAACAATGGGATGTTACGATGATTCAGTACGCGCATTTAATAAAATATTCCTACGTTATGATAGGCATAAACATAATTTTATTAGTCAGCATGGCCGGCTGCCAGAATCTATCCTTCAGTTTGCATTAGTTTTATTTATTTTAAAACTGATGGCCTCATTTATTTAAATGAAACATAATCTTTTTGACCTTTCATTTAATGAAAGCTTTTACTGTCCTTGTAGCTAGCTACGCAGAACACATTTTAAATAGGAGCGTAAATCCTGCTGATAATATAAATATATTTTCAGTTTCACGAAGAGAAATTTGTATGCGTACTTTGTTCCTAAGTAAAAATAAATTAATGGGATGCTACTGACAAGCCTAAAAGGGAACCCCTTGTATGTAGCTACCATGTCGTGAAAGTTTTATTAAGACAAAAAGACCTAGCAATTTTATTTCTGGTCTGAAGTGCAAAAAAGCACTCCAAAGGGGCTGTAAATAGTCATATTAAAGTAATATTTGGAGTTTGACTTATTAGCTACTGGTTGTCTATAACTTATTTTCTTAAATATAATTATTTTAAAACCACCTAACAAAGCAAGCTGCCGCAGAATCAACGCGGTGTCAAACTAATCGGAGGCCTACTCTCTAAGTCCGTCAACGAAGATACGGGACCATCCGAAAGTAGTTCGAAACTTCGAAATGAACAATACTCCCGATTTCTTAAAATATCGGGAGTAAGGGCAACTGCCATATCCGTTGTCATACATTCTTAGTTCGGTCCCAAAACCAATCTTATGCCCGCAGGTGCGATGCGATGCAATTTAGGCCGAAATTACGAAGAGTACTCCCCAGACGTAAACCCCTGAAGTAACCCTTCCTTCATCACTTCCATGGTCTTAGCTCTCACCTATCTACGTGTTTTGATCACGTATATTGAGGTATTCAACTCAAATGAAGAAAAAGTCCTCTCTTTCATTTGTTTCTGTTATTTACGTGTTGGCTATTTTTCTAAGTTGTCTTTATTAAGATGGCTTGCTGGGGTACGAATCTTGCCTACCTTTTTTAGAACCCCGTGCATCCCTAGTAGATACCTATAAATCAACGTATCTCCTGGTGTAGACATAAACTCATCAAATATTGTTTACATAGTTGACTAATCATACTTGAGAATAAAGCAATGGTGCCGATTCTGTTGTTACAAAATTCTCTAAACTAAAGTAAAAATTACTAAAATTTGGTTGGCCTGTCAAACGACGATTTCCTATTCTGAAATAGACTGAAGTGATACAACTTAACTATATTTTAGTTTGACAGCACTAAGATTGCACTGAGTTATTAGTTTAGTGAAAATGACAATTTTGCTATTCTGAGTTTGCCGGTTTTCACCAAAAATTTTGACTATAATAATTTATTTGACTATTTTTAATCACGATTAAAAAGGTGTGGAATAAAACTAGTGGTCATGAACTAAAATTCACACCAACACCACACCTTCAGGTGCAAAAACAGCACTTTATTTTTTTCCTTTTCTTTTGCTTATATCTCGAAAATGGCGTGTCCTATTGCAAAAATAATGAAATTTTCGACTCCCTTTAATAGATTCCTATACACATAAATCTCAACACGTGGGTAATATTTATTTTTTTTTCAAACAAAAAGTGAAAAAATCCATATAAAAACACGTCCAGGCTGCCCCATTGCGCGCGCCTTCGTCTCTCAAAAAATTCATTGCGTAGCGCACACAAGTACTACGTTGCGAAGCCAAAAGATGAGATGATGAAAGAGCCAAATGATGTTGGTATTGTTGTTAATTACCTACCTGTTTATTTGTTTTTACGCCGATGGTCCTAGTTTATCATTTTGAGGCCTCGAGTTGTAACTCGGGTCGTAACAGCTATGTGAACGTGATTCAGCATTGCATATGTAAGCTGTCACGCCCTTATGCCAGGAGGCTTTTATTTTGGTACCTTTATTTACATGATAAAAATATTTTTTGCTTTTGCTTGAGTATAGATTTCATTTTATTTCCTGGATTATTGGGTTGGCTAGCTGACAGATGGCAAATCATTTAATTTAATGTTTTGTGTCTCATAATGTTACCTCCTTACAATTGTATAGAATCAAGTTCTTCTAACTTAACAGACAGCTGTGCTGCTGGGGAGTTTGTTCCGCCACTTCTTCTTCCCAGCTAAAGCACTAGGAAGTGTCGAAGGGCGGGCGTTTTGGGGGGACTGTCTTTTGTAACTTTGACGTTCAAAAAGTGCTGACTCTCAGCCTAGTTTGAATAAATGACTTTTGATTTTGATTTTGATTTAGAAAAAAAAAATACCATGTTAATTCGAGATTGTCAAATTCGATTTTAGTCGTGTCAAAATAATTTTTAAATTTAGTGATTTTTTCTTGCGGAATAGCGTTACAATTCTCATAGCCAAAAGTAAGGAATTTTAGAGATAGTTTCGTTTGTGTACAACAGAATCGGCACCACTGTCTATTCCTTACTCCTTAAAGGAATACACAATATCAATTCTTCTTATATCTTTATTTCTCATTTCTGTCATACCAAACTACTGCTTATGATTACGGATCCAATACATAAAGCAAAGCTATCGGTGCTCTGTTGAATCAAAGGTGCGCGATTTTCGCTCGCCGCTGTTGACTTCATAATTATATTAACCGGAAATCAAAACATGTCACGAACGTCCTCGTGTTGACAGGCACGTCCCGCCGGACGTACATCAGTACAGACGAAGTATTGTATCAATATACTAGAATTAATATCCCTGAGGTAAAGCGTCTAGCTTACAACAAGTACAAGATTTACTGCGACGCTGATTTCATAAGCATAGATCATAGGGCTCACATTTTCTTATACTGTTCCGGCCCCCATAAACGGCAAAATTTTGATTGAGATCTCTGACAAGTTACATTACCCAACTGTCACCCACCGATCAGAATGAAACTTTGCACATCGAAATAACACTAAAAAATATTGAACGGGTTTTTTTTATTTTTCCGGAATCCACTTTTCGGGGTAAAAAAACACCCCTTATAACCCCTAAGTAGGCTAACCCACGTAGCTCTGGGTAGAGTGAGTTTATTCGACTGCTTTTGAATCAGAACATTACGATCTTGACCACAGATAGGCTAACCTACCTTTACCCTAATATAACTTATCCCCACAAACCGTTACAACCCTTATTAACCTAGGGGGTGGTTTCTACCCCTAAAAAGTGGATTCCGGAAAAATAAAAAAAACACGGGTTCAAAATTTTTTAGTGTTATATCGATGTGCAAAGTTTCATTCTGATCGGTGGGTGACAGTTGGGTAGGGTTACGTGTGAGTCTGAACCTTTTGTTTTTATAGGATTCTTAATTTCGCATCGTTTGTCACAATTGCTTACTTTACTTCTCGGACTTCTTGAATTTCAAACCTAACATCAATTTTTTCTTCTTGCTAAGCTTGATGATAAGAGTTGGAACCAAAATATCGGTTTCGGCATGTCAGAATTTCGTATAGACCAGTTTTCAAACCTAGACCATGAGCTGACTCCGCGGCGAAGAAGCTCTCAGTAAACGTTGCTTGACAGACATTGCTCCTTAGTCAGTCTCATTCAAAATAGTTGGCTGAAGGTACTACACTTGAGAATAGACAAAGAGTTCGTTGCATACGATCAAGCGAGCAAGGTTCAATATTCTATTGAAGGAAATAGGTTATTCTGGTGCATGCACTGTTGTGATCTTTATCACGGCATGTTGTTGGCACCGGCGGAAACACGTGCTGGCTGCACGTGTCGTTGAGGTGGTGCCAACGGCCTGTGGTGGAGGCCTGCCAGATAACTGCAGACTGTATGAAGCCGTACGCTAATAGCTGATGTACTAACTGCTTGTACACAAACTAATTTGCACCATCAGTCTTTAACGTTTCCATTGCTGGGACACAGGCCTCCTCTGTGAGAAAAAATGACCCATACCATCACGTCTATACCGTGACCCTGGCACTTGGGCAACTGAAGGAACACGGGTGGGTTTTAGTCAGTAAAAGTCTGACACGCTCCGCCCAGAGCGGGAGAAGTCATTTGATGATTTACCATCCAAAAAAAAAAAAACATCACGTGGGCCCAGTATGGATTGGTAGATGTCATATGTCTTCGATTTTTGTTCTAAGATGTTTTCCTTCACCGTTTTGAGAGCGGTGACGATAAAATGAAATACACAAACTAAAGTACATGCCAGCGTTCGAACTCAACTCAACCTACAACTCGTAGGTCGATGCAACTGGGCCATCTGCCACTGCTCAACGTGTGTATGCAGAAATCTACTATTAAGCCTGTCAGACAAACTATCTATTCGGTCAATCGTCGAATCCGAACCGTCAGGGTAGCGTTTGGGAAGCTACGCAATATCTTCCCGTCCCACATTATCCACGGTAGTGTCTCAAAACTAAACTCTTGAGACAGACTCTGCCTGACACTGAAACGTGATCACCGACAATGGCCTTCGTTAGATGAAAGTCAACCAAAGGTCAATGGAAAAGGCTTTGCTTGGAGATTCCCTAAGTGATCGAATCAGAAATGAAAAGATCCATAGAACAATCAAGGTAACCGACATAGCCCGAAGAATTGCCAAGCTTAATGGCAGTGAGCAGGGCAAAATTGCTCGCGATACAGAATGCCGATGTAATAGTTGAAATTTCCTATCTGACTAGCTTCTGAGAAGAATTGGCAAAACAAACTCAAGGGTCAAAGACTCTTTTAAAGTCCAGATATAATCTTCGTCAGACCATGTGCAAACAATGAAAATGACCAGTTCAGTCAGTGCAAGCATTTGTCTGATAAAAAGATTCTGGGGTGGGGATCGCGCACCAGGATACGTAGCGTTGGAAGGCTTGCCGTCCACGAGGTGGACCGATGACCTGATGAACGCCGCAGAAATCTGTTAGATGCAGGTCTTTAGAGGCCAATGGACGTCTTTGATGATGATGACTATTGTGCCTGTAGCAGACCTGTGCTTTGTTGTATATTTAAATTTTGGCTGTGAACAAAAGTAGCGCTGTTACAGACGTTTGTGGTAAAGAAACTTTTAAACGGAATATAGAAACTAAATACAATTCTTTATCCCTAAGATTTTTTAAACTGTAGGCCTCTTTTCACTATACCTTTCGACAAACATCATAAACATATCGAGTCATAAGCACGTAAAATAATTTCAGGTGCAAACAATATCTAACAATAAAATATTATTTACCTACGTGACGCGAACATGGTAGCGATAATAATTGATAAGCTGGCGTTTAGGAAATGATAAAATGAAACAGAAGCTTTCTAAGTGCGTCTGAGGAAAGGTCTTCCTCGCAATTCATTTATTGAGTTATTTATAAATGAGTTTGGTTTTTATTTATTTATCCTTTATTTCAGGCAACTAAGGCCGATGAATTACAATACAAATACCTATAAGTAAGTTGATTAACTACAATACTAATCGACTCGCTTTTAGGTACCAATCGATTTTATAGTATGCATTTTAGAGTTAGATACTTTTTACAAGTAGGTAGTTAAAAGTATCTATTGTAGTTCCTTTAGATATCAAGTAAACTCATCAATGCATTGGTAAATTATACTATTTTAAAACCGTGCAACATTTTTTTCAGCAACTTAAGAATAATTATGTTCCCCAGAAAGTAGTACCTATCACAGTAACATCTTTCGTACCAAACAAAGTCCTTTGGGACAAAAACTATCGGAATAATCAGAATATCGAACGTTGTCGCTTCATCAGCATGCTCCGTGAGGCTCCACGGAAAGCCATTTAGTAAATTGCCTTCCCTACAACACTGCAAGCGAATGAAGCCACCGGGAATTCACCTTAATCCCGTAATAAATTGCTATTTGCAGAAATGCAAATAAGAATTAAATAAAATGTCTAAAAAAAATCTTATATCGAACAGATAACAGTATTTTTTAGACAATGCAATTCCATACGGCTATTCAAATTCCTAAGTCAGTATTTATTCTTCTCACTGAGTCGAGAGGTTGCTATGCAAATGTTCAGCCGATGCTGGGGCAGCACAATCTGAACACTGTTTATGATAGCGAAGCAAATTTGTACTTATGTGAACTAGTTTTCTTAGTGAGATCATCTTAATGTCTTAATTTAGCTTCATCAACTTCATCGTCTTGGCAACTTTTCATCGTAATTTCTTCCGTTTCGAAGAGAAAGCCTACTTATTCGTTAGAAACTGATGATAAACCATTAGGAAAACTTGAGCAAGACCTGTGATATTTTGAAGAAACATCTGCAAAATAATATTGACCTGTGAATTAAAGACACACAGAACAATCAGTAAATAATGATTTTTACTTTAATTGGCTCTTCAAAGCTTTCAAATTATTTGTATAAATAATAACTGCAATATAATTTGGTAACAAAACCGTAAGTTGTGCCGATTAACGCTCGTCCGCAAATTGGTATAAAACCAATCAGAAGGCCTACTTTCTTTGCTTTTAGTCCAATAATCCAAATTCAGTTAAACTTTTGTAAGTGCACGTCGAAATGGAATCGATATTTTCATTATTGTCACTTCCGTTATTAGCCACCGCCGTTATGTATAATATAAAAGGAACAATAAAATAATATTATATTTTATTACAGATGGCAATTAGCGTTATAAATGGCGGCGGATTATTTTGTTGACGCGACCTGAGAATGTTCAAGAATTGATACGATTTTATCTGCAGAGGAACTACATCTTTATGGAGCTAATACATAGGTGTACATTTGTACAACCTATAGATCTCTCCCCCAAAACATTTATTAAGAGAACCGTTATCCGAAATGCCATAAAGCGTGCCCTCGGATATTTGGGACTTTTTATGTGTCTGGACTTGGACAAAGAGCCGTTAACTATTTCGAAGGCAGTAAAGCAGTTTTCTTTATTTCCGAGAGCAATATGGATCCTTCGTCGCGCACGTGTTGATTCAGGTCAGCGAGATTCGTTCCTGAGGCACCACACCGCGCCAGACACCTAATGAGATTCCTTATTGACCAACTCCTTGACTCAACGCCCTCATACCTTACAGAGAAAAATATTGTAAAACTAATATAGAACTTATTTCTTGTCCGGAAGAAAGCTAGCTATTTTCTATACCTCGACCATCGGAAACTAACAAATTGAACGCGAAATTAACTGTCAATCAGAAACTACGCTACGTCTATAGAAACTTGTCCAATAACTCACGGACAAGAATAATTCAAGATAATATTATTTTCCGCCATCTGCCTCACCAGTCATGAAACTTAAACGATTTTTAATTAGTTTGCGGAAATTCATTAACCCGTAACTATTAGAGATTTTGAGTACAAGGTTTCATTATTCATCTTTAGACTACCGCAATACAAGAAGATAAGATACAAGGAATTTTATATACTCGTACCTATACAAGACTCTTTCCCACAGCTGTAGTTTTATTTAGTAACAGTAAAATAACAAGTGTATTGGAAGCAACTTAGCTACATTATTTACATAAAGATACTGAGAAGTAGGCTGACCTTTGTTTTAAATCCTTCGAGTATTCGCCGGGTACTGGTAAAATAACCTCCGCAAGAACGATATAAAGATAAGACCGAAACATTCGTATGGTTTCAAATAATAGGTACCTACCTTTATTTCGTTGACGAAGCGATAAGCGTGGGGGTTTAGGTAGCTGGCTTTATTTTCTACACTACATAATGGTTATGATCCTGCCGTCGTACAAATATTTGGCCCCATAACCTATGACTGTTGAAATTCCGAGTTTTGGAACAAAAACTCCTTATCTCCTTTTTTTTTGGAGATGACCTTTCTGTAATTTCGGTTGTCAGTGTGAGATTTGTATCCTTGAGTACATCAATGATAAGTTACACCTTTAGTGTCTTCAGTTACCCGAAAAAATTATGTAGAAAACCGTCGCTGTTACATACACCAAACTTACACGAATATTGATTTTATTCGAAGGAGAGACCTACCTAACTTACCTTGACTCGTATAATGCATGCTACGTAAATAAGAACTCAAGTCGAAAATCTTTTACGTACCTGATTGTGCCTTGTGCGAAATTTTTGATTTAAAATGAAATAGCAGTTTTTCACAGTTTTCATTACTCGTTTTTGGAGAGCTCTTAAATGTTAAGACTCGTTTCGTTTTAATGCCTCTTAGTAGAATTTGCTCGAAATTAGTTTAACGCGGGGCAGCTGCTTCCCCTTTCCAAGTTATCCCCTTCGAACATAAATGTTTTAGTTATTGTGCTAGATAGCGAAAACTCAGCCAACATTAGCTAAATTGAATTTAGGCACTACCAGATTTCCCACACGTGTCTCGGGTCGGCAGAAAAACTCACTTGTTCATTTTTCAAATACTTTATCTACACCTACCACCATTTCAGGGTCTTATTAATCTCAAGCTTTAGATTCAGAACACATCCACCTATAAACTGCTGTTTTTTTTTTTTGAAAACGTAATTTAGGTTACATCAATTCAAAATAACGTTCTCATCTTTTTAATTTTAATACGAGCCCAAGTACCTATATATTTCCCAAGCTTTTAAATAAGTAAGTATATTAATTTCTTATTTTCTATGATGCTATATTCGGATATTGTTCGTATTAGGGACAGGACTAGACAGGACTAGAAGTTTTCCACACTTAAACTAATAAACCTCCCTTTTTTGTGGGTGGGAAATCATCAAATGCCGTCTCCCGCTCTGAGTGGAACGGAACGGCGTGTCAGACTTTTACTGCCACTAACCCACCCGTGTTCCTTCTGTTGCCAGGGTCATGGTACCTCTTTCAAACAATTCCGCGACCCTGGCAGGCCTCGGTCCCAGCGGACCCCTTCATAATAAGCATCCTTACAATGACGTTTATTTTGTCAGCGTAAGCTAAAGCTCTACAATATTTATAAAACTTGACATAACGCCCCAGTTTTCAGGGACACATAATAAATTTCGTAGTTCCCATATAATAATTGCACAATTTGCAGCTTTTCCTAATATTCCAAACTAACTTTTGCCAGCGGTTTCGCCCGTGTATCATACATATAAAACTTCCTCTTGAATCACTCTGTCTATTGATGAAAACCGCATTAAAAATCCGTTGCGTATTTTAAAAGATATATGCGTATAGACGCGGGAAAAGACTGTGTTTTATACTACGTAAAGATTCGGCAACGAACATTCGACCAATTCTACTTCGCTCGACAATGTAAGTAAGTAGGTAGGTAACACAAACATAGCAACAGAGTAGCTACTAAATTGAAGTCTCATTATGAGTGGCTCGCGTGCCACTTTTTGCGTTATTCGGTGATTAGGTCATATTGAGGAGGTAGCCACACTAGCCGGTAGAAGGCCGCACTCTTCGGCGGAATGCGCGCTTGATGTATCACGAACACGTGACTGACTAAAGTAGCTTACACTTGATTAACACTTACTTGCAGAATCGGAACTAAGCAGTAGATTTGACCTCATGTTGAGTAGTTATGCTCGTTTTTTATCCGACTACGGCTTGCAAATAGGCGGGTTATGATTTTGACCGGTAGGTATATTATGTATGTTTGAATGTGGGTATGTATGTATGTTTGTTCATCTGTTCCTTCATAACTTCTAAACTACTTTTCAAATGTGCTACCACCACGGCTTCTAAATGACAATAATCTCTTGTTTTATACTTTTTATAGCGTGATTTTACAGTAGTCAAGTTTTAGATTTGGAACATATTTTTTGTGTCATAACTTTGCCTTTAAGCTATGACGCGATACTTACTTTAAAAAACCGGAAAATTAAGTTTAAAAGGTCAAGTATTTACTCATAAACGGGATACCTACCATGTGGGATCCACAAACAATCCTATTTAGCGAAATTGAAATTGACAAACCTTCCAATCAACAAATTGTTCAAAGTAAGGAGCAGTTACGAACGGTGACGTTATCATCACATCGTGTAAAATTGTTTACAATTCGACTGAGGTACAATTGAGTGGTTGGTTTGCCTGATATTCGCTTATATAAGTTTATTGTAACAAGAATTTTATTAATTAATTCTACTGGACAGTACTCCTTATTTTGCCCCTAAAAGTCATTGCCATCGCTGAAATGTCAACTAGGACGAGGCAAACACTAATTAATTTATGTCAGTACGCCATCGATCTAATCATGATAGTGTCATCGTACTTTTGAAGTACCTACAATACATTGGATAGCAACAATTGGCGTATAGTGGGTCCGTACTCGGCTTATTTCAGTGCTACAACCCGAATTTGCTTACTTAGCGGTCCCACCTATTGACTATTCCGCCCAATATTGGCCGTTAGGTCAAGTTGGTCTACCAATTTGTTTTGCGATGTTGACCCTTCCAATAATACCTCCCGCCACGGCCCGGCTATAAGACTTGACCCTAAATAACGACTATTTTATGCCGAGACACTTTCATCAAATATGACGCAGTAGACGTAATTTACTACAGTAAATGACCACAAAACAGAGCTTAAAATAAGATTAGATTGAGAGTGATATACCTAATAGCGAATTTAGTTACAAATATGATAAATTTATAAAATGGCGTTTAACTATAAAATTAGCCTTTTTTATTTTTGTAATTTTTATGCCATATTAATCACGTAAGCAACGTATTTCTATTAAAAATGCGTCAAATGTTTCATTGACAGCACAGCTGTGTGCGTATACTACCTACGCGACTTGTACCGCGATGGGCGCGGGCGCAGTTCTGTGGCCGCGGCGCGCGCGCAGACTCTGCGGCGAATTTCGCCGCTCTCGCCCACTGATCTACATTTCACCTCCAATATGGGTCAATAACTGCCCACGCTCAGCCCCTCCGAGCGCGGCCATTCACCTCGGCACTCCAAATCATTGTTCGCCAAATGTATAGCGTTGTCGTAGGTCGTCGACCCAGCGTTGGTGCGGCTGCTGTCAGCCGTCAGCAGAGAGTCTTCTTCGAACGACACTCGACACGCCGACATCAGTGCAAACGCAAACATCCTCTGTCCATCCGCTATAAATTATACATATCGAGCCTCATCGCATATCTACTACCATAAACAATGTGGTAGCTATTCCGCATGCTGCCTTATTATGAATTAAGATATTCTAATTTTATTTTTAGGGCGTAAAAAAAATAATTAGAAAGTTTGATAAGTTTTTAAAAGCATTCACTTTATTGCGAAGCTTTGCTGGGCGCTACGTTTACGTACTTATCGGAATGAGTTCAGATCTTGAAGTGCCGACAATATTTGTTATATGATATTCAATAGGCATTAACTAATACGAAAGCCTATCCAAACAATTCCGTAATCAATAACTTTAGTAAAAACTTAATAACTTGCAGAGTGGATTGCTCGAAGAGCTTCAAGAGCTTTTACCTCTGTGAACGACATTTAATATTAACAGGCCACCGTTTGTTACTCTAGTTTGTGTGGCACTGTTTTGCACACAAATCAAAATCTGTTTTACCAGTTTATTAGCACTTGGCCGAGTAGCCACTCTACTATTAAATAAAGTGTTGTAAAATACCAACAAATTAAACACCGTAGTGATAACTGATACAGTGATAACCACTCTGATAAGCGCGAAAATAAAATTCGTTGCGTGCAAAATTATAATTACGTAAAAACTTAATGGCACGTAGGTAATATAAAACTATACCTAATTGATAAAATGTTCATATCTCTGTATCGAATTTATTTATTTATTTATTAGCTTTATTTTTATCCCTTACATGATTTTGTGGTGCGTACTTATTTATTTATTTGTTAGTAATGTTAGTTTTGTACTTAAATAAGGTTAGTATTGTTAGGTGTGAGGGCCGCCTATTGCGGTGAAAGCCTCCTCCAAATCTTTCCAGATGTATCTTTCTTTTGCCTACCTGGGCCATAAGTTTCCATCTATTTCTACGATGTCGTCACTCCATCTTTTCGATGTTCTACCCTTCTTTCTTTTTTTATGTCTGAGGTACCAGGTTGTAATTATTTGTGACCATTTTTCATATACCGAATACGATATCTAAAATAAATTTATACTTCAATAATATTTTATGGCAAAATATCAACTCCCCCAATCTTGACACAGTCATCCCTGCAAAACTGCGTGCGTAAGATGTAAAACTCGCACTAGATGAGAACAGCCACTCACAATGCATAGTTCTGTAGCTATCCAAATACTGTAGTGAAGGAAAGTGGCGCGCTGAACGGACGCACACAGCACACTGCCTCCGCAAGAAGTGTCACGTTGAACTCTTACATAAGGACTCGCCGTGCTTTCCAAAATATTATTGGTTTTTTTTTTCCTTTTTGGCGAACAATGCCTTTGTCACGCATCTACATGCGCGTTGCAAAAGAAAGTTGCTCGTTGCGCACATAATTGCTATCATTTAGGCCTATCTAAATCTTAATGCTTACATAAAATAACCAATTTAACGAACGGACCTCTCTTAAGAAACACTCCTATAAAAAAGATACTCGTACGAAACGTCTTAATTGTCGTTGCCATGTAACTGTATTCTTTACGTTCTGAGGAATACTTATTATAGAAAGTTTTCTGTTACTAAATATAAGACTTTATTTAGTACACCTTGAAACATGAAAAAATATTCAAGGTCTAAAAAATATTTCTTCAGCAGGCTTAAAAAATGAGTTGTAATGTTGTAATGTAGACTTTTTTAGGGAATAGTTGCACGCGAAATGTTAGTGGTAACGAGGCACAGTGTGCCCGGGGCTCTGCTGGTGGCGTTCGTCGGCCCGCGGACAGGTTGCGTGGCCCAAGGAGAAACATCGCTTGCTCTACATTCGTCGAGTTTGGAGCCGATGACTCCTCGTGACCGTGTCCTCCTTAGCGAGTGCTGCTTTATCTTACCGAATTTCTCTCTTCTGTTCCGCATCATCACGAACAAAAAGTCAAGACCCGTTCGGTGGAAACGCGGCCTAGTTGTGACGACTACTTGGCCACATAGCGCCGCCCGCTCTACAACAAACCCAAAAGCGACTACTTTCGCCCCGGCAAAGTGCTAATTAGACTCAACGGGACACTAAAAATGGAGTAGTAGGTATCATGTGTGATGAAGACAATAACAACTTAGACAAACGGTTCACTGTCCACTGCGGTAAACGTTGACTGTTGACACTTACCTTCTTTCAGAATTGTAATCTATTTAGCCTATCCAACGAAATCATTTGTATCTGACCTTTTGAATTTGGCGGATTTGTTAATTTGGCAAAATCTCACACTAAAATTCATAAAATCTTATTCTTTCCCTTAAATTATAATAAAAATTCAGAGGCCTTTCAACTTTTAACAAATTAGAATCAACGATGATTAATTTTCATTCAAATACATAAACGCTTTGCATTCAGTTATTAACTATATCATAATACAAAACAGATAATGTAACTAATCTGAGATAAAATGTTATTTGTAAATACAGTATCTAAATAACTAAATCCAGGTAAAGCGCCGTTCGATAAAGCTGAAGACAGGCGTAAAGGTTATATAGGAATAGTCTATCTGTCCATACGTGTCAACATTTCAACAATGGCAGCACAAGAGCAAATGTACGCGTTAAAAAAGACCAAGTTTTTTTAGCGTCAGCGCAGTCCTTTGTTGTGTCCGAGGCTGGCCTTTAGGTACAATTGCAATATCTTAACTAGATCTTGACAGTCGGATTGTCTGTCATATGCCTATAACTTTTGTTCTGTCGTCTATATATTAATACGTGAAGCGAAAACTTTGGATCCCTTTTTACGGAAATTGGGCGGACGGAGGAGTATGACATTTCGCACACTTATAGTTTATACAGAGAAGAAGTGACGAATGCTAATATTTTTTTTAAATTATGCGTAAAAATACATTATTTTCAATAAATAACACGTTACACACACTACTATTCATTACCGTGTATTTAATACACACATGCATAATTTTTTGTGGTTTTATGGGGAGTGTCAAGTATGGCATTAGTATGTTTCCCATACAAAACTTAGTGTCGTGTGCAAACTATAGAGATTGTATGCCTCAAGATTGTACAGGCTGGTTAAAATTATGACATTTTGAACTGTCATAATTAATTAAAAATAATAGGGAAAATTCTATAAAAACAGACCTTTTTGTGATAATTCATTCCATATCCAGCAGTTAAGAAGTATTAATAAAATAAAGAAGAGAGTCCTGAAGAAGTATTCTTTACTCATTATACCTACGTCCTGGTCCTGGCCATCACCATCCTGCCAGCGAACCCTCTCCGCAGTAGTATAGCGTCAGCAATTTGTCTATAGTGTTACTGAATGTCAAATTTAATATAACCATATTATTTTTTTTTATATTTAACCTCTAAGTCCCTAAGATACCACATTTGGTACAGACATAATGGTTTTTTAATTGTGTCTGTAATTACGGTAATTGACTGGTTATTTTTTTTTTCATTTAATAATGTGTTTCTATTCAAATGAAGTACGGTCGAATTTCGACCAATGGGCGATCACTAGTAACTATAAAACTTTAATGTGGAAAATAAATGACAATCTTTAACTCTTAACGCTGACTTGTATAAGTGTTAACAATAATTCTGCTATCAATGCGTTTAAATGTGCTTATCAGGGTTATTTTATAAAGTACTCAGTCACTCATTTGTAGAAATTATCTCACGCAAACCATTAGCATCAAAAATATAGTAATACAATATAAACCTAGTTCATGTTCATATACCTACCTACCAGCGAGTAGGTAATACTCAAGAATTTTAACACCGATTGCAAAAATGCTGTTTGTACGCACTCATTCTACTTTGTACCAACAATATAACCATGCGGAAGTAGAATTTAAAAAAATCCACAATAGCGGTAAACTGTTGTATTTTATAAATTATGCAGGGTGAACATTTTGCTACGCTACGTCATCTGCATACAATATGAAGCACCGCTGTTCACATTACTGTAGAATAAAATAATTACGATTCTTGAAGCTTAGAGAAATAACATTTTCAAAATATCGAGAAATAAGTCACAAAATGTGAGCAAAAATATTTTGCACGTGCTACGAAACTTCGTAGGCCGTAGTCTCGTAGCCGTAGTCACACTGTAACCGCTATTTTTAGGCACATTTAACTTCGCAATCAACTTATGCTAATTTTTACATACGAAATGTGTCCAAAATGTTGCTCCCCGATATGTACCTGGTACAAACTCGAAAGTTTTGTCCCGATGACATAACATTCGCAGCTCGGTGGCAGAACGACGAACTTAGCTTCGCAATTCTATTTTGAATATTCATTTAGTCAGCATACGAATAGTTGTTTTAAAATGTTATTCCCCTACATGTGAGGTACTGAATAAATACATATGTAATAATGTTGTAGTACGGAAAAGACGTAAGTAGATAGTGTAGTTGTAATCTCGGCGATGCTACGGTTCCTCATTTTCATTCATGGTATTTACATCTTTTCTATCGCAAAAAAACTTTTACTTGAGAGCACTAGAATATGTAAGTATAGCAATTTGAAGGTCTGCATTAATGAAGTACTTAATTGGCATCAGTATATACCTACTGTATTGTTTTATATTCAATAAGTGCTATACATAGGTATCCGATATCCGTCGTGTTAAATGTACTAATGTATGTCTTAAGACACAGTGTGATATATACCAATTCCAAAATTTAAAAAAAAATATTATAAAGTCCGAAGTAGTTAAAATTATTCGCAAACTTTGTCAAAAAATATAAGAAATAAAACTTATATATCATAAAACAAGCTTTGGGTGAATGATCGTCGCTGTGTGAGCACTTGTCAAAATTCCTCTAAGCTCGCTCGAGATTTCATGACGTCCATAACTTTTACTTTTTAAAATACTTTCTTGATTATAAAATGATGATGATGTTATTATAGTTAGTTGGGGTGTGCAATAGGTGCGCAGGCGCGTCCAGTGCACGGCTAAATGTCGCGCGCGCGGCCTCAGCACTCACAAACGGCCTTTGCAGTTCGGCGCGGTCGACGACCCGCCGGGGTCGTTGACTGGGCCCGCATTTAGTTTTCACTTTCGTTCACTAAGGATAACTGTACCATATACGTCACGTACATGCCCACAATTCCGTTGACGGACCAATCGGTTCCTTACACCTGCGGGGAATACGCAATTCCGCTGTCACACATTTTGTGCAGTATACTCGTATCTCGCCAAAAGACCGACAACTGCCTCCCAGATGTGCAATCGCGAAACTCGGGTCTTTAAACTTTAAAGGATTCGATAACCTATAGCAATTAACTTTTAGTCGGACATCCTACACCAATGAACCTCGGTGGTTATTGTCCAATCTTTTCGGAATGCAATAATTGTGATCAAGAAATGTGTATTTTTTTAACTGGCATCCAAATTGACCAACTATTTAAAAAATAATCGTCAGTAGAGTTTTACATTGACCTAGGTTTTTATAACTGTGACTCGTGACTGGTCAACATGCGCCTGGTAACAATCAAACGCGATAAAGCCTTAAAATAGAATCAAGTACATATCAGATCAAGTTATTAAAATGTTAAACGATCGCATACCGTAGCATACGTCCAAGCTATGTCCGTCACCTGCCTAGGCACTAGGCAGAAGGTTGTTGCACTAATGATTGCGGGTGTCGTAACTCGGGCGTTGGACCAGTGTCCTTTTGATGCATTTTGGGTACAATTAGGTAATTTTGGCGAATAGTGGGGATTGGCGGTGGCGAGGGGGAGGTGCGGTGCGTGGGGTTGCGGGTTCGGCGGTGGTTGCGCAAGCGGCGGTCGTCGACTCGGTTATGTCAGCGGTTTACGTAAGCGTCACCTCGCAACGCTCTCGGGGCAGGCGCCAATTGTAGCCCCGCGATCGTTTCGCACTTCTCGCGGACTATTTGCGGACGGCTACGGTTCGTTAGCGCTCCGCACTCGCACCTCTTGACCGACTCTCCGCATTGTTCCTCTACACCCTCCGCGACGTGCTAACTTCATTAGAGCGGCCGGTGCCGCGGCTCTGCGCTGCAGCCGTGCTCATCATACTAAACATTATCATTAATAAATTGAACATCGTTCAATTACAATGAGTGATTCAAGTAGGTATATATTTATTTGAAAGGTGGCTAGCTGGGTCGGTACATTGTGTAATGCTAAACAACCTCCAATTAAGTTCAACCTTTCATGAATCGATTAGCGCTAACATCAAATCGTCCATTGTAACCGTTGTTAAGAACAGGTGTGCCCTAAAGGAGTAATTATGCGATATGGTTGCGGTCGAAGTAGAGAAGGGGCTGGAGCGGTTGCGTCAGCGCAGCGTGCGGAGAGCGGCCGGGCTCAACGCACAAGGTTGCCGAGGTTCAATGCTCTAGAAATACGACACCCGACCCCGGGCAACCGCATGCTCCGGACCAAACCTGCGTGCGCGCCGCCCGCTCCGCGCGTATACTGCGCCGCACCAACATGCAACTCACTAAATAATCAATTAAAAAATAAAATAAAATTTACTGTTACGATAATTATCCTACCTCTATATTAACTAATAACTCTGTCAAGATGCCAGATAAGCTGGCTTTTAATCCTTTTAAATTTATTGACACAGATTAAGTCTTCATCAGGCTTAGTCATCTCAGTTTTCTGTTATTATCTCCCCTGAAGAAGGAGGACCTGTCCATCAAACACGGTCATTTTGGCGAATAGTTAAACGTCTAAACGATGACAGTTTTGTTTTAACGGTACACGCACAGCTTCGCAGGGTAACCTTCAAAAGAGAGAACGTGGCGTCGTAAGCACGTCCAATGTGCCAACTCTTTTTTATGTAGTTGTTTCGCAATTTTTTTTATAAATAATTTTGCCTTCGACCTTTGTAAGCCGCCCAATTTAGCCCGATTGGTATTCCTGCGGCGGGCGGCGTCGTGTGCTTTTCGTAACTTGTGGTTCAACAACGCGCGGGCGCAACGTGATCGTCATTACATTAGCACCAACCACACACATCGCGTACAAACTGCTCCTAAAATACTCATTCATTATACAAATGTATTATAAATATTCGCGTTACTAACTGCAACATACTCGTAATTAGCGGAGCTCTGCAACATTAAAATGCGAGTCCTACCCACCCATATATTATGGAATTGCCTATTGAATGAGCTTACCTACCTTTATGGGTGATTTACATTGATCCAGTATTTCCATATATTCAAGGCTGGATTTCAGTGACACTTGACTGATACTAGATCAATGTAAACACCTTCCAGTACAGTCTAGCGTCCAGTATCCAGTGCTAGATTGGAATGCAGCAGCCTGTATTTTTGGTCACCAGTGTTACTGGACTGAAATACTGGATCGATGAAAATTAGTCTTGAGTGTATATTCAAATTCAGCTTTGAATATAGGTACTTGATGCTATACTGGAGTGAAGTGTTTAGATTGGTCATCTTATTTCAATCTAGTTTTTGAATCCAGTGACAATCGATCATTTGACCAATCCCTGGATACTTCCTGCCAGGGTCACGAGATTTGTTCGAAAGAGTTACCGTGGCCTTGGCATATAGGCAACTGAAGGAACACAGGTAGGTTTTAGTCAGTAAAAGTCCGACACGCCCTCCTGCTCCGCCCAGAGCGGGAGACGTTATTTCATGATTTCTCACCTAGAAAAAAAAGCCCTGCATACTTACTGAATGCTGGACTATTTTGGGAAGTGTTTACATTGGTTGGAACAATGCTTAATTTTGCTGTACTGTGACATTCAAGCCCTACTTAGATTGAAATAAATCGTTGGATAAATCTGCTTTAACCTAATGCCATAATTTACCCGTTCCAGTATACTTTTTACTTTACCCCCACAAAATTGCTGTAACCCGAAACGTTATACAGAGCATCGTAATATACAACATAATGGAGTTCAGAATCATGTACTGAATCCGCGGTAACAGGTCCCTGCCACCCAGTGTTGTTGCAGAATGCCTCTAAAATACATATTTCACAAATATTCATAAGTGCATAATTCTAATGTCACGCGTGTTGCTCATCTCTCAACAAAATGCCTATCCAACTTAAGATAAAGTCACGTTAGCACCGACATTATATCGCAAAGAAATTAATAAGTAAGCCGCTAAGTTTATATCGAGTCTGCACCTAATTGTTAATCAGTAATTACGCGACACTTAAAAATGAAAAATGTAGGTGAGTGCGCCCAACAGTTCTTGTCTCATTGTTTCCTTTTTCAAGTGAACCGTTAAACGTTGACAATTTCTCCGCTCACTTCTTTCTTCATTCTGATTACAAGAAGGCGTAGAAAGCGTCGCAATGCTTATACAACCTTTTAACAGCGCACGTGAGCGACAACACCAGGGTACGATTTTCCAAGTCTCTACTGATCCGCGATTGCCACTTTGGCCTGAGTTCACCGACCTCGTTGGCCCGCTCTACGAAGATGCTCACAATTTTGCAAACCGGCGCCAACGTTTCACGACAGTAAACACGGTGATGCGATCTTCTGTGTTAATACGGAGCCGAGTAACCGTAAACGGTCAACTGAAAGATTCTTCGTGCCGACAATGTTGTAGCAGGAAGGGTGCGTAAGCGCCGGTGCCGGTGCGGCAGTACCGGAACGGCTGTCCGCAGCCTTTCACGCACTTAATTTGGCAGGACCCCCTTCTCACCGCGCCTGCCGCACACCTCGCCGCAACACTGAGAGAAAGTAGCTAGCCTACGCAATGCTAGGGTCATTGACCGTACTCGAAAATGCTTACTTCTGACAAAGTGACACATTAACAGTGAGCATTTCATATTCAGTATGTGTGGCAGTTTCTTGCACTGATGTTGAATGGGCGATGCGATTAGGTCAGGTTGGCGAAGTGGCCTATATTGTGCAGCGCGCATCGTGGGCGGCCACGTAGGCAGTACCACACCACTACGTACCCGGCACTTTACTCCTCTTAAATTAATTCCGAGAAACATAGCTACCGTATTCAAAATCTTGATAGGTGCTGTTAAGCAAGACCCATCAACCTTTGTTATATAGTAAAAAGTGTCCCGAAATAATGGACTATAAAAGGAAAAGTTTACTGTGAAGATACTTATCTTTTACAACCAAATAAAAGTGGGTACATTATGTTGCAAAGATGTGTCTTGACTGGTAGAAACTCACGCGCTGCCCTCGTAGTAAGTACTTATTCAATCAGATAACGAAGGGCACGGCCTAAATCTGGGTATGATCAGGGTCATCAGAAAAAGTAACCGTATTAAAAATATAACAGAATAGTGCTCCACTGGTCCACTAAGCGCATGGCAACGCGTACGCGCCCCGAGGCTGCGGCGATTCGGTAACATAACTGAATTGAAACATAATATTTTACTATTATTGTTGTTATACATGCAGAGAATAGCGCTAATTATAATTATAATGGCTTTCTAAAACGATTCATCTTGTGCTCCAAATATTTATTGTTCTGTGGGTCAGATATTGTAACGGAGTATTTGTGGTCCATAGTTAAATCTTCATAAAAATTTTATGAAGATGTTGACGCGCATCGGACACATTTCCTCTATCGATTTCCGGTTTTCCTCTTCATAATAACTCAATTAGGTAAAGTGTGAGACTGTTATTTATAGACAGGAATTTATGGCTTGACGTTTAAGGTGTTGAGATTTACAGTGGAAAACGTATCAGTCGTATTCACATAGAAACCTTGTAAATTTTACCACAGTTGCGTTTAACAATTATTGCATTTGTGCGATTAAGCAAAAAAAAACTTGATCGAAACGTTAATATTAATCTCAATTAGGTACATTTATATTATTGTTCAACTATATTACAGCAGACCTCAGTACATAAATACGTGTAAATCAATTATGGTGTGCATCTAAATAAATTAGCATTATTATAATGAACAGGTCACGTGGGACCACTCCGGACAGACCGCACTGCATCAGATAACATAGCTCCATCAGGCTCGGTACAAACATCTGCGCAGTTGTCCATCTGTCCGTGTGCAATCAACCGTTAATTTATTGTATTAGCTCGCATGAGGAATGAGATATCCGTCTTTACGTGGAGAGTGGTCTCACAAGAACAAGCGCGCACGTGCCATGGAAAAACACAGAAAACAAGGACGCACTGCAATGGTTCATTCAACCGGACGTTATTATTCAACGAGCGCACTATGATGATGATGAAACTACGCAAATCTTCATTATTACTAACAAAGAGCAGCGTTTCGAAATATTGGAGCACGTACAATGTCGTAGGGCACGTCGAGGGCCCTACAGCAGGCCCGAAATATGACACGCCGACAAACGCAACGACCCTACGCAAGCTGTTTACTGAATACGTAACATGATTTATTGTTATAAGCGGCTTTCATGTTGCTGTAACATATTTTCAGTAAATTACGGCCAAGTACAAGTTATCGCGCGGTATGTCATTAAATTACAAATGTACGACAATTTTAGCGAATATTTCGTTAACTGTAAAACGCGAAATTTCAAGGCTGGAATGACTATGTGCAGGAGTTAATACTTTTACGTAATTATGAAAAATACTGCAAGTTTACCGTTCACTACGTTTTTCCATGAAACGAAATCTACGAAATTTAATTTAACTTTCTTATCTACATAGCTCTTCGAAGTAAAACTCAAAGCTCTCTGAACTGGCCAAACTACGTAAAGCAATCCTGATAAAGTTCCAATGCGGACTATTGGAATAGAAACAGATAACTAACAATTTACTTACGATAGATTTATCTTTATTTGAATACATTGGAAAAGGCATTTTCATTTTAAAATAAAGATATAAATGCTACGTGACTAAAATATAAAATGAAACCTTGCACTGAAAGAAAATCGAACGCAGCTAATTCAACGGGCGGCTCGTATATTACTTTTAATAGTTAATATACCCGTTTAAGAGGCTGTCGTTGTGCCATCTGTAACAGGAGATGAATATTAAATGGCTCCTTTCAATAAAATGACTTCATCAACTTAGTATTATAGCTACTATGAGCGTGTGCTCGCGCGAAGATTGCGCCATTTAGCAAATAAATTAATACTAAATCAGACCTTTTAAACCTTTTTAGTATTCATATTTTTATATTGGATTAGACACAATTATTTTTCACAATTTAGTGATTTAAACTGTTTGGCGCTGTATTATAATCATCGATTTATGAAATACATCGATTCGTTGAATGTTGAATATTATTTTCAATTGCCTAAATAAAAAATAGACAAGGTAGTTTTTGTCAATAGGAAAAATAAACCCATTTCGTGAAACCGAAGTATTGATCAATCCTTACTACATAGCCAGGGAGGAGATCGAAGTAGCGTTTGAGATAGAACATTTTCAGCAAAAAATATCGTTGAGCGGTAATGTTGTTTCTAATTAAAATTCTGCAATTCGCTTCCGACTCTATATAAATTAAAGGTTTTTTATTTGCAATTAAAAACCCTTTTGATTTTCGAAGAGGCTTCAAACTGTTTTCAGTTTAATTAAATCTCAGTGTTATTTAATTTAAAATGTGTAGAAGATGGTGATGGTGTTAGAAATTATCCTGAACATGGGTAAAATGTATCAAAGATGTCTACGTGATGGTGTTAAAGATTAGCCTAATTATTGGAATATTCCGTTTTTTGAACTGTCATAAGTAACAATCCGGTAGAGGTGTACCCACCTCACTCGCCTACGTCATACTAGAGACACGTTTAGAAATCCTAACATGGACACCTAATTCATGGAGACGGGAATCGAACCCGTTAGCTTCCTCGGACCAGTCGCCTTACTAGTCCAGTGCAGCTTCTGGTTTCGTACCGATATCCCGACGGCATAACACGTTAGAACTTTTATATAAGATCCTGTTTTATGTGAAGAATTTATATAAGGTTACAACTGAATAGAGATGAGAATGCGAAATTGGAAAATGTGTAAGTACCTAGTTATTGAATTTACCAATAAAACTCTTTACAATAAAAAAAATCTTATGTCTTCCGAAAAAAGCACTACAAAGTGAAAAATAACTTTAATTTCGAAAGTTGGTGACTTAAAACTAAAATGTATGTCCAAAGACACAGACTTGCGAAATTAAAGTTAATTTAAAGAAGAAAGAACGAAAGATATTTTTTTGGAAAATATTTTATTTTCCACTTTTTAATAACCGTACCTACCACGCCCAATTCGTATACCACTACTTACTATGTAAGCAACAGTGACAGGAAACAGTAGAATATCATCGAGATATACAAAACGGATTAAAAATGTATTCACTAAGCTAACGACAAAAACATCCAAGCAGAAATTAAATTAAATGTATATGGGACTACCCCTGAGGCACACCCTATGCACTAAAAAAAGAATTTTCGAAATACATCCACAATTGTCGGAGATATCGCGGAACATACATATTTAAAAAAAAAACCGGCCAAGTGCGAGTCGGACTCGCGCACCGAGGGTTCCGTACAAACCTGTAGGTATTTTCGGTTTAAAAATGTATATATTTTTTAATTTTTATATTTCAGTTGATTGAATGTAAGGTAAATTGCGGTTTACGATTTATGACGTTTTAAAAAAAAACTACTTACTCGATCTCGTTCAAACCAATTTTCGTTGGTAGTTTACATGGTAATGTACATCATATATTTTTTTTAGTTTTGTCATTCTCTTATTTTAGAAGTTACGGGGAGGGGGGGGGACACACATTTTACCACTTTGGAAGTGTCTCTCGCGCAAAGAAAAAAATGATAATAGAAACCTCATTACCATTTTTGAAGACCTATTCATAGATACCGTATGGGTTTGATGAAAAAAAACATTTTTGAGTTTCAGTTCTATGTATGGGGAACCCCAAAATTTATTGTTTTTTTTCTATGTTAGTGTGAAAATCTTAATGCGGTTCACAGAATACACCTACTTACCAAGTTTCAACAGCATAGCTCTTATAGTTTCGGAATAAAATGGCTGTGACATACGGACGGACAGACAGACAGACAGACAGACAGACAGACATGACGAATCTATAAGGGTTCCGTTTTTTGCCATTTGGCAACGGAACCCTAAAAACATACTTACAGACAAATTGCGAACCTGCTCCTTTTTTAAATCGGTTAAAAAATGCATGACTAGTGTATTTTTTTCAGTTTAAAGGAGTCATCCAGTTGTATGACACACTTCGATGTTCCAGATCTACGAAATATGTCCTAACTTACCTACGTTCTCGAATTTCAAACGTTGAAATGTTCGGACATCATTATCCGCTCGTTTACTCATGCCCTCATACATTAGGCTTTAGGCTACAAAAACCAAGCTGTAGGTAACTACGACGGTTATTCAGGCTTTATACTAACAAAATAAAAATATGCACGCGATGTTTGTACCTACACGGTAAAAAATTAATACCAACTGGCCCAAACTATGAATCATTTTGGCATTTACAAAAATAGGTATTCTTATTTTTTAGGTCTCGAATGCATCGAATGCTGAGAAACACGTGTCACAGTAAAGTTCCGACGATTAAGCTCCGATCAGGTTGTTTCGTTATTGCCAAAACGGCTACCAATTATTTTTATTCACAGCAACATGGAAAATACTCTTTGTCCGACCTATTCTTAATTATTCACCGGTTTTGTTCAACTTTTTGTCGTAGAAGTGCTCTGTATTGTACTTTTCAGCTGAAATGGTCGCAATTTTGCTAAAAGCTTTTCGTTCCCAAAATACGAAACCCTATATCTTTTTTTACATCAAATGCCATGATAAGCACTTAGGTGTCACACAGTATAGTTAATTGTTGCCTGATAACAAAAACCTGGAAGTATTTTCAATGAAGCATGCTAATTTCCAATTGATAATTTATATAGGTTGATCATTTGAATAAATTGCCAATTCTTTGCAGTTCTATATCCATTTCTCTATAAACTCGCGCCTAGCTTGACCTATGACACGTAGCTGCTCCAAACGTAACCACCAAAAGTCTGAGTTGCCATGCCACCCAGCAGTCCGCGTACACGCAACATGATTAATATGTTACCTATGCCCCGAGTTTATAAATAATACAGTTTAAAAACAATGAACGGTACGTTGGTCGTAGCGTGGAGAAATCTAAACATCACAACCCTAAATAAATTGCTATTAGTATGCATACCGGAGCAACAAACGCAGCCAAAATCGAACGGCCTGTGATGGTGTAACCGCGTGAGTGAGGTAGTAATGGACCGGGTTCGTTCGCCGATAAAAGCGAAAGTGCTGCGTTCACTGGGACAACGACCGGCTCCTGCGGACAGCCCTGTCGGTTTCCTGCATCCAGGTCATCATCATCAAACATTGGCGACTGCGTCACCGGCCTCTTGTTAGTCAGCGCAATCCCCACGCGCATAGGAACAGTGTTCAACTGCCATTTGTTTTGCTAGTTGGTAGGTATGTTTCATTTTGAAATGTTGTAGGCTTATCATGTATTTTGTTCAAGCCCCATATAAGATTTACTTTGTATTTTAAGTTTGACTTGAGTAGTAAGCTTTAGGACGTACGAACGTTCCCTTTTTTTGGGTGGGATATCCTCCCGCTGTGGGCGGAGCGGGTGTCAGACTTTTACTGACTAAAACCCACCCGTGTTCCTTCAGTTGCACATGTGCCAGGGTCACAGTGTCTCTTTCGAACAATCTCGCGACCCTGGCAGACGGACGTTCCCTTGTGACTACAAAATCCGCATAGCAATTTTAAGATATCGCAATATTTGCTATGCTCAAATGTACGGAAAATTAGTGCCTACGAAAAGCGATTCGTTTTTAAGAATTCATGACTTTCATGTGATTTAAATAAATGTACTGGTTTATGAAATTACCTTTATCTGGTATTTATTAATATCCGATTAAATCGGAAACATGCTTTAGGTGAGTTGACTGAACTGTGTTGGTAGGTGTGTTGGTACCTACCTAACTACATTATGTTAGCAAAGCTTTATTCTGTGGTAGAGCTTTACCTAAAGTAATTAGGTAGGTATACATATTTAGAGATTTTCTATAATCTAATTTCTTCTTACCAGGTATGCAAAGGTACTTATAAAAAAAAGGTATTAATTTTTCACCAGCTTTTGCCAGTAGTTTCACCCGCGTGTATATGTCGGAAAATATCCCAAGGGAACGTACTATTGGGATAAAGTATTTGTCTCCAGGTTATAAAGTATCAGTGTACCAAATTTTATCGAAATCGGTTTAGCCGCTTTTGCGTAAATTAGTGACAAACATCCAAGCATAGAAACATTCACATTTATAATATGACTAATTTTGGCCCGCAGATTCGGTTGTCACTTGTTTTATAAAATGTAGGTCGAATTGTTCAGCAGTCACCAAGAAATCAGAAATCAGTATCCATGGGTAAGTATGTCCTGCCAGGGTCGCGAGATTGTTCGTAAGAGATACGGTGACCCTGGCACATGGGCAACTGAAGGAACACGGGTGGGTTTTAGTCAGTAAAAGTCTGACACGCCCTCCCGCTCCGCCCAGAGCGGGAGAAGTCATTTGATGATTCCCATCAAGTATGTAAAGTGTACTGTGTCGGTACCTACATGTACCTACAGGACGACGGCATCAGATTAGTCTGCGTTGGTTTGTTGTAAAATATCACACTGTCAAGATATCAGCTACCTGGCTGAAGGCATGAAGGCTTTTTATAATAAAGGCAAATAATGCACTAAGCAGCTGATCAACACTGTCAGTAGCTGCGGTCACTGCGTTTCCATACAAGTATTCCAGCCAATCTGCTCGTCCGTCAACGCGTAAATATTTAATTCCTCGTCATCTCATAACACGACGCCTCGTTCCCATAAATATTCAAGGCGTGAGATGTCCATAGGCCCCCGTTAAATTAACATGGACTACGAGCTGCGAGCTATGAATGTTGCAAAAAGCAAAGTTTGGCAATGTGTGCCGACAATAATACGTTTATATGCAAGTACCAAATTGCTTCAATATACACGCATATGTAGGTAGAATACCGTCTGGCAAGTGCTGAAAAATCAACAGCGTATTAAAGTTGTATAAATACCTCTGGCTCAAAGCGTCGGCGCCGCCGCCCGGTGGAATTGTGAAAACAACGAGTTTCAAGTAATATCGTTAGCGCCCGCACTCACGACGGAAATGGTTTTCGAAATTCATGCCTTTTTCCACTCTGAAAACAAGTTAAATTCTTGTTTCAAAGGAAACTACCAACCGGGTCTAACTTTCACAATAACTACATGGTCCTATCTGCGTGTACCTAAAGCAGTTTTTGGATTTAGTAATTCAAATAAGTACAAGTATACTATTCAAATTATCTTGTAGGTAGAGATAGAAGCCTTTGGTTGTATCACTGTTTTTCTTATACATTTTCGTAGGTACCTAAACAATGCACAGTGGGTTGTACGTTGCTGACGTATTCCAAGTATTCCTTATTCCTCTTTAGTGCTCCAACTAAACATAGGCTTGCAAAACAATAACATTTTACTTGTCACAGTTTAGTATAAATAAAGGAAACAAAGTGAGTAGGGTCAACTATTAATTTTGTAGGCGAACACCGCCTGCCAGAATAACAAAATATAGCCAGCGCGACATGTAAGCTACTTAACCCAGCCAGGCGCTTTGTTGTCTGGCTGAAAACCCGACCGATTATCTCGATCCAGTAGCGTTTAACGTTTTGAAATATAGCCTGTTATCGTCTGTAGTATAAAGTTTTCACATTCTAGCACTAGCAGGAAAATAGAGCCACCAACCAAATATAGGTAGCCAGTTATCCAATTAGGTGACTAGATTAAAAAATCCTTGCCAATTAAGTGGCTAGATTTAAAAATAACTTGCCTTTTCCAAGCTCCTAACTTACATTTGCGAAGAAACAAAAATTGTATCGCCACATGTTAACATGAATCATCATAACGAAGGCTAAAACCGTCTAGACATTGTAATTATCTAACATTTTACGAGAGACTGTTGAGCAGCGCTCTTGCTTACTAGAACATTTTTACGAATTACGATAGAGGGCGTAAGCGTGTCCACCAAAAATAAACAGTTCAAAACTGATGTTAATCGGACTAGTAGAATACCTATCTTTTAGCTGTTTCCAAAAGTTACTTTTCGATTCCTTTACCTAATGGAAATTGTGAGCACTAGATGTAAGACTTAAATGATTTTCCCAAATTTTCGGTACTTATCCTTGATTCGTTTTGCCACATCACCGTCGTTCCTATTTCAGTCGTTCTTTTGCATTCCCTTTTTTAACCGACTTCAAAAAAAGGAGGAGGTTTCTCAATTCGACCGTATATATATATTTTTTTTTATGTGTGTTCACCGATAACTTCGTCGTATATGGACCGATTTTTTTCGTAACTAATCTACTAACTAACTAACTACCTAATCTACCTAACCTTTACAAACCTTTATGGTATCACAGGGTTGTTTTTGGTCCTGTTTCTGATATATATTTATTAGGAAAAAAATTGTACCTATTCAGAAGAATACCATCATCTACTTGTTACTCCACAACATCCGTCAGAATTCAGTACAGTTTACCTATTTGGCGACACACTAGCAAAAATTCTAAAGTATAATTTACTAGTAGAAAGGATGTAGTCCGTGTCATCGCCTCATCGCGGTTGCTGTAAGTAATGAAAACAAACATTCGCAAAACAAACAACAAGGATTTGATGGATGATAGTGGCGCATTCTCATCTATGTTTACTGCATTGTTCAAATTTCCCTCTTGCCAGTGGAGACAGCTAGTCGCGTACCTGTCTGGTGGGCGCAATCGTTACCGAGGCGCGTCGGTCTGCATCGGCGGGCATGCGCACACCAACCGCGCCAGCGTTCGACCAAGTTTAGTGAGAAGTGAGGAGGAACGGCACTGCACGCTGGCTGCGAGTGGTCGAGTCGCCGCCGCGCCGCGCCGCCCGCACCCGCAGTCCTCCCGCCGCGCCGGCTCTGCGCGCTCCACGCCGACCGCATCATGGTGAGTCATTGCTACAGTGCGAATCTATTCATTTACGACGACCTTTAAAGTTTAGATACAGATAAAAATAAAACGCTACGCTCCATTTAATAAAACCAACGCTTTTGCGTAAAACCTCTTGAAGTAACTGATTCGAGTAATCCCCGTCACAAAATGGCATTAACCTAATTATGTGGTGTTTGATCACACTTAAAGAAATCGAGGAAACTGCGTACCGATCCTAATGAAGGTCAACCGTTAAAAACACTTATTCTTACGAACTAACGTAATGTAAACATAATTTCAGGTAATGGATAACCGTGTGAACGAAGATAACGAAACAGAACACAACTCTTCAATTTTTATAACTAATTTTCAAAATGGAGACGTCGTGAACTATTCACTTGTTTTGATCAAGGGGATTATAACAAGAGGCAATTCTAATAACCATGAAAAACTATTCTGTACAATAAAAAGTGAAAACTTTCAAAACAAATCGCAATGGGACGTTTATAATGGAGAATTCAAAGTGCTACTAGAACTCAAAAGAGGAGAAAATATAATTGATTTGGAATATGCAGAACAGCAACGGAAAATATTGCTCCTGGACTATACTCCAAGAAAAACAAATCTCCGGGTCACTCCAGTTTACATCATATGTCAAGGCCACGATGGATGTTTTCAAAGTCCACTAGATATTGACAACTCGATAGAAAGTGCCTGTTCGCGAATAGCTCTTGGTTCAAAGTTAATACAAAGTATAACAGCCGAAAAACTTTTCGAAAGTGGAATCGGAAGAAAAACATTTCAACTTGAGCATGAAGTAAATCCTAAAAAACCAGAATGCATTATATTTAAAAGTAGTCTGAACGTCAACAAGGCGAGAAAAATGAAACAAACGGAATTATGGTCGCATTTTGGAAGAGAATTGATGCTTTCCGACTTAGGAAGTAATGAAAGAAAATTCCTGGGCTTCATATCATGTACTCGATACAAAGGTACTGACATCGACAAGCCTATGACACATGAAGAAATTATATCCCTTACTGAAGCATATGCTGCATTAGGGGGAGGCGGTTTGGCGCTTTTCGGTACAGCTTGCCTTTACACCTGGCCAACAACTGTAGAAGAAATCGTTCCAAAATTCTTAGATGCAACACCAGTAAACGTACGACGATTTATGGATGACAGTGGATACCGTGGCACATTGGGAGGATGTTTTGCAACTACATTAGGATCAGTTTTCCACGAACTTGGTCACACGTTTGATCTCGGACACACGAAAGATGGTATAATGGGAAGAGGTTTTGACAATTTGGACAAAGTTTTTGTTATTGGAGAAAAACGATCAGCTTTAGTTAAAGATAACATGAATAATTTCAGTGGAAAACCAGTACAACATTCTACCGTTTCACTACAACGCAATATAAGTGTTACAATGAACGTGGCGGAACCATTACGAGTTTTAGGACCAAGAAGTAAAACCACATTGGGGAATTTTGCAGCTATGTCGAAATCTGACATAATAAGAAGAAGTCCAAACGTAACACCGATTACCAGGCCATCAAGTGTTTATTCAAATATAACAAATAGACTTACGGATTCAAAGAAAAACATTAATCGAACAAACGGAAATGATTCAATTTATTGGACCAGAAATTGTGCAGTGTTATTGTCTTATCACCGGTGGTTCAACAATGAATATGGAAGAGAAAGACAAGCGATAACGAGGTATCTGAAATTTGACAAAAACAAAATGATGATCATTTCTACTGCCGGCATTAGAATAGTTGAAGTAAGAGATGAATCAAATGGAATGGTGTTGGATTCATATGAATTTACAAATCTTGTGCCAGAAAAAAGGTTCTTAGTTCCATTTACTTTTTCACCAAAAACCAAAGTGCTAACAATAGTTGTAGAAGATGATTTGGGAAACGTGCTGAAACAGACGTTTTCATATTAATTAAATAGATGGCGTAACAGTATTAGGAAAGTTGACAATAAGGTGAAGAAAATTAAGAAAACCAGAAGAATGAAGTATTATAATTACATTAAAAAGAAAAGTTTACGTCTCCTAGCCTAGAAATACTATTAGTTTAACAAGTGTAATAACTAAAAAGTAAAGAAAAGCAATGGATTATTAGTGTGTGCAAAGTTTATTAAGTGGTAACCCCTAACGGCAGTGGGCAACTGGAGAATAAATATTATGACATTTGTGTGATTGTGTGCTTCAGTCAGTCAGTCAGTTAGTGAAAATAGGATTGTTTATGTCGTATTTTTGGTATTTCACTTGAACGAGTCCATAACAAGCGATTCTGTGAATGTGTGTGATATAATATCTGTAACTTTGTTGAAAACAACTAACGCTAATATTTTTGTACTGAAAATGGCTAGCACCTCTACAAATAGTGATACTGAAGATTGTTTTTTTCGCGCTGTAAAACACTTTCCACCAGTTATAAATGGAAGAATTAATATAATTGAGTTTATAGATGCATCTACAGACTTGGTGGCAGTAGTAGGTACGTTTGAGCGCTTCATTTTATATGATATTAAATTATCTAATTAATATTAATTTACAATATTTGTGTATCATTGTTACAGAACGCCTTGGCACAATATTTGCTCCTGTAAAGTATGACATGCAAGGAAATATTGATGTAAGTGTTATGAATCACTCTTATAGGTATTGAATAATTTCTTAGTCATCTCATTATATGTAATATTATTGACTACCGCTTGCTCTATTGTATAACTAGGCTCTAAACCACTTCAAATAATAAGTTTATAAAAGTATGATTAAATATTTGTTTCAGAAAATCAAAAAGCTTTTCATCTATGACAAAAACTCTTGCTTACTTGAGTTAATGCTTGCTGAGACTGCTACTGGCAAACCTGGAGCAGAGAGTGTGCTGTGGCTTAACAGGTGCGTCAAGATCATTCAACCAGGCAAAAGATTTTAAAACTTAAAACTAAGCGATAAGGCCGCCCGTTGTAATTGTGTAGTCATTATTATTTTATGTTATGTATTTTTATGGTATGCAATAAAGTATATATAAATAAATAACTATGTTATAATGACTCCTTTTTATATTTACAGGGCCCTGCTATTCTTCGAGATTGTGTTTACGCAAGTCCTGTGCCATGTTCGAGCCAATGAAATTGATGTGAATTTGAAAAAGATATTTACAGTGGCATATGAAGGGTCTGTCAAAAAGTATCACAACTGGGTCACACAGCAAATATTTTCTGTGAGTACAATGTATACTGAGATTTAATTGGCCGGATTTAAGCAAAAATGTTCCAAACCACACAAACCTTACGAGTCTTTGATATGTTAAAATATACCTTATTTGGAGTACATAGGTCACACAAACTCGAAATTGTCAAGGTTGTGGTTGGAATATTTTTGCTTAAATCGGTCCAATTATATCTAATCCTAAACCTACTGCTACTACTCATTTTATCTATCATGTTTTGTGTTATCTAAGAACTTTTCTGATTAACATGTTGACTATCCCATCTATTTTGGGTATTTTTGTTCACTTTTTCCAGTGGGTTTTTTATATGTTCCTAAGACAGATGAAATGTTAATGACTGCTTTAGTATAAAGGCCCTAAATTCTACACTAATAACATGTTATGTGAAAATGTCACAGCTAGACCAATAATGTACCAACAGTCACAACATGTTAATCTAGGTATTGTGGTATGTTGTATTTTTGTTAATATTATAACATTTTTGCTTCCAGTTTATCTGTAAAATGTCACCGAATCTTCCTGAAGTGATGAAGTCTTTTGAAATGGAAGGCGATGTAAAAGGATTTCGAATGAAAATAGAAAGTTTCCAAGCAACTTTACATTTAGTGAGATGTACAATAGATAACTTCTTCAAAGATAATAAAATATTCAATGAGCCCGTTGATCCAGTAACAAAAACTTAAAACCATTGGAAGAAAGAAAGTATGAAATTATGACTTAATCTGGTATATTTTTTTATTTTAAGCATAATTTAGTTAAGATAATATAATATGACAGTTACATAATTGGCTGACCAATAAAAGGTTTAGATATGACAGTTATATTTAGTAGTAGTAATATAATGAATGTTCTGAATGTGAAATTGTAAATAGTATTAAATACCAAATAATGTATTTTATGATAATGCCTAAGAGTGTACCATAGTGCTGTGTTATAAGATTAGAGTATGCGCCAGAGGCTGGGTTGGGTCATATTTGCAGCCCTTGAAGGAATGAGGATATATTGTTTATTTTATATTCCACTAGCTTTTGCCAGCGGCTTCGCCCGCGTGGAGGTCGGAAATTATCCCGCGGGAACATACTACCGGGATAAAAAGTTGCCTATGTCCTTTCTCAGGCTCTAAACTATCTGTGTACCAAATTTCATTTAAATCGGTTCAGTAGTTTTAGCAGGAAAGCGAGACAGACAGACAGACAGAGTTACTTTTGCATTTATAATATTAGTGTGGAAGTGTGGATAATAAAAGGGCACCTAAGCAATGCATTTTGATGTATGGTAGTTCATTGACATTTTGTTTGTACCTATTTATGTTATCATTAGAAAAAAGATAATATTGAATGTCCAGTGCCTTGTGAAATATTTGAAGGCAAAATAAGTAATTTTTTAAGATTATCCAAACATTTTACCAAGAGGTTATATTTGATACAATTAAGAAATATAGATTATAGTTCAGTTGTATTATTTAATACCCAAGATATGGTATAATAGAGGTGCTCATTCTATGGTTTACGTGTATTTTGTGTGATATCCCTATAGACTAATTTAAAAATCATTATGAGTGTACAATATATTGAAATTATGAATTCATATTCTTAATTTAGGTTAAACTTATGTTTACAAACATGTGTATCCATTAATGTTTAATTATTAGAAATGTGTTATATTTAAATAAAATACCAAAGCTTTGCTTTCATACACTTTCACTCTTATATTCAAGTCCTTAATTAATAAAATGAGCATTTAATGTTGTGTAACAACAAAATAAATTCTTTTCATGTAAATTGTATGAGTAATTATTTCCCCCTCTACCATCATAACAATAATTTTATTGCTATAATTGAATTGTGACTCAGTCTGGCTACTTATCCAACTTTACAGTAAATATAAAATATGCAGATTCCATGAATAAAATATGAGAACTGTCACCTGTCCTTTGGTTGTGACAAATAAATACTTTTGGCAAAGTTGGATGCTTGTTTCAGTGCCAAAAAACTGAAGACTACTTCAGCAATTGTGAGCAGCCACAGCATTGTGTGAAGTGTTATCTCCATGGGAGTACTCATCAGGTAAGGATTGAACAGGAAAAAGCTGACTAAAGGCATTTGCATTAGTATGGTCAACATGAGGAATCCTGCTAGCTCTGGGACCTAAAATACATTCAATTAAAATTAATAATTTGTTCATAATTCAAAAACTAGATTATTTAGAATAAGTAGGTACTGACCCTACGGGACAGGTTTCCATAGTGACCAAGATATATTCTTGCTGACTCAATGACAACCAGTAGAGTAAACACAGTCAATGAAAGGTACTTTGTTAGGTGTCCCAGAATATTCAACTGAAATAAATAGGTACTTGATTAGCATGTGGTAAGTGAAATAAATACTAGGAAACTTGAAATGGTAAATAACTGCAATGTAAATATTGTGTTAAAATTATTATTTTACCTTTGAATAAAGAAAAAAGCCAATGACAAAAACCCAAGTTATGTATAAGTAGTAATTGAAATAAAGACATTTTTGTAAATGTAGCATTGTTCTGTATTCCATTTTGAGTCACTTAAGTTACAAGGTACAATGCAGATCATCATTTTATCATACGGAAGGAATAGATTAATTTTCCATTATCTTGTATTATTTATCAGGTGAGCTAAACGTATGCGGATAATATTGTTCGTGGTGATAACATATTATCATTTATCTTTGTAAGCTCTTCCAAAATTGGTTCAGAGTCAACACAACTAGATATCATTTGATATGATGAACTCTGACACCACTAACTTCTCACTCACTCAGATAAACGATAAACAAAACTTAGGTAACTTTTATCAGTAAATTAGAAACCCAATCTCGTTGACAACAAAAATACCAAACAAACCAAACTTCAAAAGTTCAAAATCCTCAAATCCTGTCAGTCAGGGACTCCTGGTAAGTCAGTTTTACACATGGTATTAGTATGTACTTACTTAATCTCTGGTCTAGAACTCGCAGTTATAGCTATCTGTTTTATCTATGCAAGACGCTTTCAGCAAATTATATTATTTTCTAGCACTTCTGCCGCATGGAGCCTATCATGAGAAATCGTATCTGGTATAGTTTTTTTTTTTTGTGTGTGAATGACGTCTCCCACTCGTGGCGGGGCGGAAGGGCGTGTCAGACTTTTACTGATTAAAACCAACCCGTGTTTCTTCAGTTGCCTATGCCAGGGCCACGCTAACTCTTTCAAACAATATCGTGACCCTAGCAGACATCGGTCCCAGCGGACCCCTTCAATTTTTGCTGACATCTCTTTGAGCCGCACGCGGATCACAACGCGCCGTCGACCTAGCCTTACCGGGTGGCGAGCTACCCATTGTTCATCACCCACAAGCCCGTGACTACGGTAACCCGAAGTCCATAATGGACTCCCGACGCCCGGGGCATCTCCTCCTGCCGCGGTTAGGGGTGTGAGAGCACATAGCTTGCTTCTCCCTCACGTGCCCCACCTCCCTCTTCGCGAGCATTACTGCTTCGCAGAAGGAGGTGACGGCTTCCCATACCCTCTCGCTCCATACCATGGCTTGCACCAGGGCCGGACGCGAGAGGTCACCACCACCGATCGTCTCCACGAGGACACGGCGATGCTCCGCCCAGGCAGGGCACACCTCCACCGTATGCTCCAGCGTGTTCTCCAAACGATCCACGCTATGATAACACCCGGGCATTTCCTCCCGCCTTTTCCTGAACAGGAACCTCCCGAAGCAGCCATGCCCGGTGAAGACCTGCGTAAGGTGGAAGGTGAGGACGCCGTGGCGCCTGTCTATCCACTCCTCAAAGATGGGAATTACCACCACAATTGTGGCTTGCCCAGCACTGGGTTGCAATAATCGTACACGCCATGTCGCCATGAGATCACACCGGAGCTTTGTCCGCCGTGCCGCGATTTGTAGCAGCAGCGGAGTTTCGCCCCGGCGTTTCGCCTCCTCGCGCCACTCCCACATATGCGCGAAGACCTTTGCCTCCAGATTCCATGGCGGCACTCCGGCAAGGAGGCTTGCTGCCTCACTGGAGACCATGCGGTATCCCCGGGCTAGCTGGATGGCCATGACCCTCTGAGACGCACTCAACCGGCGCGCTGAGTGCAGCCTCAATGAGGGCGCCCATACCGGTGCCCCGTTTCCCCTTTCATATTCCTTTTTATAAAAATTAAACCCATGGCTCAACGCTGACTCCTAAAATAAAAATCCACGTTTTGTTTGGGGGTTACAATCAGATTTGTGACAATACATTCTTGTGCTTATGAAGGTCACAGAAATCCGCTGGATGCGAAAAGCACAAAACCGATCGAAGTGGTGGAGCTTAGTGGAGGCCTATGTCCAGCAGTGGATGTATTTCGGCTGTAATGATGATGATGAATGATGATGTTGATTTTCTGCCAAAATGATTAATTCTTGTATTTCAAATTAATGGGACCGTCCAAACTTTATTATTTAATCAAGTATTCGTGCAAGTTTCGTGTGAATTATGATATGAATAGAAAGGGGGTGACTACTGAGATGACGACTAATAGAGAAGTGTGGAAGTAAAAGACATGTTGCACCGACCACAAATAAATTGGAATAAGGGCAGGAGAATGCTAATAATTCGTGCAAGTGTACACACGGCTGCACATCAAGCTATACAATTCCAGCTTTAGCTGAGCTCGCATTGTGTATATGTCTCGTGCGCTGAGAAGTCAGCTTATATTGGAAATATATACCTGTTACCGTGCGTACACCTAAATAAATGGGATATTTCATACAAACTAAGTCACCCCCTTTATCCTCAGCAGCCAGTAAACGGTCAATCTGGCTGATGTATAACTGACTATCGTCTTATGGACGCTTGACTGAGCGTGTAACTACGTGATCGATCACACATGATTGACTGACGTCGATTATCTAGATATTTTGATTTTATTGTCTTCAATAATGCAGTCACTAAGTAAGGAACAGGTGTGTAAAGGCTTGCTGTTACTCACGCATCAGAAACGCATCAGCTACTTTTGATTTGAACTTCATTGCTGATTCTAATCATCATAATTTTGTAAAGCTGTACTTGTTACGGAAACGAATCGTATTTGATTCAACATTCAACCTTACACTGACCTGCAAATTGCAAAAAACACAAGTAAAGATTACTGCGGGTTTGACCGTCTAATAGCCGCAAAAGATTGGGATAGTTTAGTACTGCAACACAAAAACTGTCAGGATCAAATTGGTTGTGTGAGTTGTGTCACTGTCAATTCCTTTGACAGTTGACACTGACATAACCACACATAACCTAGCTTTTCCATTATTGTTAATTTGATGGAGACTTGAAATATATAATTTTGTATTGACAATTTCTTACAAAAAATTAAATGTATGTGCAATATTATTCGGAGCTACTCATACTGTGATTAAAACTTTATAAACATGTTAACCCAGTCACTTCGTGTGACCCTTGGTAAGTTGTTTCAAGAACATTTTAAAACGCTAGGATTAAACAGATTATAAATGAAACTGAATTAATAATGAGGTATTTTCAACTCGTTTTAGGTCTTCTACGGCTGGAAAGTTCGCAACTGGTGCTCGTAGCTGGTATAAAATATTTTCCACCACCAAAAAACTATGACCGTAAGTTCTTTTATAAAAGTTTTATTTACACACTTAAACACGCATTAGTTGAACATAAATACTTGCTACTAATAGCAAATGCTCCCATTTAATGTAGATTATAAAGTTAATATTCTTTCATTCATTCACTGACAATAACTACTGGGCCTAGATGCATGAATACATATATGTAACAAGAAGCCCTGAAATAGGTTATTAAAAATGTATCCCCTAAAGGTAGGCTTATCATACTCTAAGATTGTCACCGGATTTGGCAACCATATCTCGTGTGGATTTGTAATTACGTCTGGAGTTTTTACTTGCACAAATCAATTACATTACCACCCGCCTCTCTGACCCCAATCAATGCCCTGGGCTGAGGTAGAGTTGCCCTCTGCAACCGGTTGGTAGTCAGATTTAATATAATAAGTACAGATTTTATGCAGCATAAATATAATACTGTATGGTTTTTTTTAAATAAAACATATTTCTTACTTCCATAAAATGTTATTATTAATATCCATGTTAATTTCTCTAAGACTGGAGATTGTCTTTCTTCTCCTGATGTACACTCAACAGTCTCTATCTCCTGCTAGGGTTGCAAGATTGTTCAAACGAGATTCCATGGCCCTGGCATATGTAACTGAAGGAACATGGATCATTTTTGTATTACATTTACAATGGATCATTTGTATGTATATGGATCATTTTGCATCGTTGAACATGTAAGCGGGCACGCCCTTTATGCCTGGAGGCTTTATTTAGTTTTTAAGTTCTGTTTACGTTTTTGTTTTATTATTTCAGCTTGACTTTAGTTTTCAATTTTTTTTTTGTTGGTATATTGGCATGTGCTAGCTGACATATGGCAAATAATGTATGTTTTGTTTTATAATATTAATTACTTACACAGTATTGTATAGAATCAAGTTCTTCTAACTTAACAGACAGCTGTGCTGCTAGGGAGTTTGTTCCGCCACTTCTTCTTCCCAGCGAAAGCACTAGGAAGTGTTGAAGAGCGGGCGTTTTGGGGGGACTGTCTTTTGTAACTTTGACATTCAAAAAGTGCTGACTCTCAGCCTAGTTTGAATAAATGACTTTTGATCTTGATTTTGATTTTGATGGGTGGGTTTTAGTCAGTAACCCTCCCGCTCTGCCCAGAGCGGGAGAAGTCATTTGATGATAACCCATCTAAAAAAAAAAATGATGATGAAGTTGCTGACTGTAAAATCACGTGATGGTAAATGTAAATAAATATCTGGAAACTTTAAACCTTTGTTACTTGATTTATTTTGTATTCTGTATTTTATTCTGCCTCTATATCATGTACAGACGCCAGCACATCAAGCTACTATAATATGTCAATTTATTTAATAGATTTCAACTTTATCGCCAAACCATTAGGTTCCAGGTTGATTGGGCGAATTTGACAGTTTCGGGTACCATGATGCGCTGGCGTCTGTACATAGAAACAGACAAGAAGTCTAAAAACACAGAAGATATTTTTTAAATAAACTTTCAGGTCATTTTTATTTCCATCAAAATTGACCACAAATGATTCCTTTCAAAGTCCTCTGCTACCTGTAGTTTCGAACTCAACCACAGCTAGAACACACAGTCTAGAAAAAAAAAACACATGTATAAAGTACCTTATATCCTTAAATAATTTCCTTAACAGATATTGAAATACCTGATCGTCAGAGGCTTCGTATTTATGACAAGGTGCCCATATATGCCTCTAACCTGAAGCCACCTAAGATGCAAAAGCGTCTGCGCTACATGCGTGGTCCAGAGCCACTCCACACAAACCTACAGTTGCAGCAATATGGTGTTGTTGTAAGTTGTAATCTTGCTTCTTTGGTCATGTTCACAAATTATTGGCATTTATCACACAATCATCACTCTTTCTTCATTAATGTGTGTTCTTTCACATCCAATGGTCAATTTTACTTTCGCAAATAATAAGATTATAGCCAGAATTTATTACTGAACAACACAGTATCAACTAAATGAATACCTAAACTTTTCAGGCTACTGGTGGTGGCAGATTGCGTTCAGAACATTTTGAAATGGCCCGTTTAGTGGTTGCAAGGAAGTTGGATCAGAAGAGAATGTTTGCCATATGGCGAGTAGACCCTCCATGGCAGCCTGTAACGAAGAAAGGTCAAGGTCAACGTATGGGCGGAGGAAAAGGAGCCATCGACCACTACGTCACTCCCATCAAATCTGGCAGAATTATCCTTGAAGTTGGTGGCAAGTGCGATTATGCTGAGGTATGTAGAAAAGTTTCAGTAAATATAAATTAAAATATCTAAATTAACTTTTAAATGACTTTAAAAAAGGAGCCGGTTAGTGTGCGTTACGATTGCTCCGCCAGATTATCCAAATAGATTTTTTTTTTGCCAAAAATTTTGTCGAATTTTGTCAAAATCGAATGGCACAAACCAAAAATTTGTCAAAGTAGAAATAAAGAAGTTATAAGGGTTTTAAATTGGCCACACGAACGTAACGTGGAGGATTGCGCGGACATGGTTATCTCAGCAACTACTTGGGCTATAGATCTAATTTTTTTTGTCAACTGAAGACTGAATTTGTGAAAAATTGTCGAAAAAAGAATTATAAGCTCTAGATCAAAATTTTACGAAATATTCACCTTGGAAGTTATGGCCGCGCAAACGTGCACTTGACATTTCTTTGTTGTTGATTATTTCTTTAATCTTAAGACTTTATCGACTTGATAGCCTCATTTTCCGCAATTTTCCGGCCGACCGCAAATATTATTCGATCACATCCGAATCCGATCACATACACGTCCGTAGTTCGTAAATTAAAATCACAATTGTATACCAAAATAAAATATACAGTTAAAAAGCTGAAATAAATGAGATTTTTTTTTTATTAATTTTGAGGGTAGATGTTAGTTATGTTCGTTCTGGGTACTACAGTACCTTGGCGCTCTACAGGGTAGGTATGCCGTAAAACTTTTACAAGAAGGAAGGTCTTGATTTGTCGAAACTAGCTAAACCAATAAATAATACTAAAGTTTAGTTAAACAGAAGATATCAGTCCAAAACAAAAAAGTCGTGGCCGCGCAATCGTAACGCTACGCGCTACTTTGAACGCTGATATCTCATTACCTATAATTGCTAGCAGTGGCGTGCACAGGGTTTTATGACCGGGTAGGCAATGCAAAAAAAAAAAAACGTGTCTCGTAATTGCTCAAGTTAGTGAAGAAAAATTCACTAGGTGGTTTAAAAGGTTGAAATGGCGATTTCCTGATGATGATAATTCTTTTTCCGTCGAAAGCACAGAAAGATGTTGTGCTCGTTGTTGACTTTGTGTGTTTCTTAAATAGGTACGTGAGAATACGTTTTAATGAAAATGAACGTTCTGTCGATGCGCTGCTTGCTTGGATAGTAACAATAAACTTCGCTAAACGTAAAACTTCTTCGTAACACTTCTCTCAATACGATAATTACCAAATGTATTTATGTTTGAGCAAGCCGCGGGATAGAAATCATATAAATCTGCAAATCCCGAACAATTCCACACTGTATTCGAACTACTAAACTAGCAAGGAAAACAAAATAATTTAAATGTGTGTAAACAAAAATACAGCCGGTTTTATGTTTCTTAATTATTACTATGAAACTTACGAATTGCATTACCTCTTTGCTGTGTTAATTCTCGTACACTTCCCTTTAGATACACTTTGTAACAAACACACATTTTCAACACAAACAACATTTTGAAAAAAAAAAACTAACAAAAAGCGTAGTACTTAAGTAAATCGAAAAACTAACACAGTTAAAAAAAAAACTAGTCGAAATAAGCAACAAATCGACCTAAATATTAACGTTTGTAAATGAATTAATCACAACAAAACTCAGTCAAAATAAAAACATAAAACAGCGCGCTCCACTAAGAAATCAATATGGATCCTTTCGTAAACAAACGATTTCTAATTTTTGACAACTAAAACGTTGACAAATAAAATTGTATCATTGCGAATTGGAATTTGCTTGAGGCTACGTAATATTCAACTTGATCGCATAATACTCACAGCGCACCAATAATGGCGTATGGGCACATGAGTAGATAAACGGAACAGAGATAAAGCTTCGAACAACCGCGCGAGTCGATTGCACTACTACAAGCACGCGGGGCATGTGTGCGTGACCACTGGCCGCTTGTCGCGTACGCGGCGAGACTGAAAAAAACCGGTTTACGCTCGCACAGCCAGTTGACAATCTCAGGGTTAGTGCAACGCACGTTGTTTGTTTTGTTAGTTACAAGTTTGAATATTTTTATGTAAAACGTGGTATTTTATTGTTAATAATGGTTGTTTATTGTACTGTGTGTATGAATAATACTAGAAAAAATAAAGATATATCATACTTTAACTATCCCAAGGAGTACAATACGTGAATAAATATTTGATTACTTATTACTTTTTCAAGTAAGTTACCTACCTACCTTTATTTTATTGTATGGTCCTTTTTTATTTTTTATTACAAGTTGTCAGTATGTGGGTGGGTTGATGTTGCAGCAAAGACATTAAAATAAATACGAATACTCACTGACCTCTATAATTACCACTGGACTGGCGGCTGTCAAAGTGCTATTGTGCCCATTTGATAATCGCCATTTTGGCGCTGTCGGACGTGGTTGGACGTAGCGAGTATTGTGGTACTAAAGTTTAAAATAACCACAAAATAACTTTTCTTTCGAAAGTCGGCGGCAAAACAGTCAATGGAATAAAAAACAAAGTCACCGACTTCCGAAAGAAAAGTTATTTTGTAGGTTATTTTAAACTTTTTTAGTGGTTGTTTCTGAAGTCCGTTACATTTTTTTTTATTTTATCCTTGTTAGTTTAAATATTCAACCCAAATTATTGTCAAATACATAATTTTCTTACATGTGCACTAGAATTTTGTAATCCGTAGCACCGGTAATAACAGCGCCCATGTACACAATGAGCTAAAAATAAAAACTATTGAACCAAACTAAATGAACACTTTATGGGACCAAATGGCAGATATATTGTATCGAACAGAAAAGAATCATTGAAATCGGATCAGAAACCTCTGAGTAATCGGTGTAGACAATGTTGATATCTTTTTAGGTTTTTGTTGATTTTTCAAAAAGTGCTAGTCCGATATCGTTAAAATTTTCATGGGACCATTCGGAAAGTATACCCTTTCCAACAAAAAAAGATTTTTTCAAATCGGTTGGTAAACGTCGGAGTTATGCCCGAACAAACATAAAAAATAATATAAACATCCGAATTGATAACATCCTCCTTTTGGAAGTCGGTTAAAAAAGAGTGTCCATGGAGTTTCTAGCCCATTCTTCTCCATAGAGATTTACGCATTGGAATGGGTACCTATGGTACTTTCACAGTTATTATATCTTGTGACTGGGACTGTAGCACCATAACTATTTTTGTACTAATTTTATTTTATGTCTTTTGACAATTCAAAAGTGGCTTAGTTGAATTTAATTATTTGATTCGATTCTATCATACTGAATAATAAAACTATTTAACAAATGTTTTGTTTAATTTGTCTTACCCTATTGTGACAACCCTACCAAAATAGGTAACAATTTTGCTCGTTCTTAAGAAGCTTAGTCTCTGTTCCGTTTGTCTACTCATGTGGTATGGGCGTCCCACCCGTGATTGGTTAGCTTGGCGCAGGGAAGCCCGCGATTAGATATCCTGCGGCAGGAGTTCGCTTTATTACGCTTTATTAGCGCGCTTTTGTGTGACATGTGCAGACACGAAAATGTAGAAGAAATTACCACTACATGCGTACATTTATGAATGAAAAGAAGACACTTTCGATCGCTGCCTGCTTGCGCCGCGAGTACATTAATAGAACCGTATGAACGTTGCTTCTCATTTATATTAGGCGTTTAAACTTTTTGAATAATTTTATTACTTAGCATATTTTCTTTATTATTGAAATATTAGTAACTAGTCTAGATCTAAGTCTAGGGTCTGCAGTGTCTTTTTGCATATATGGACCGCACGCCACTGATTGCTAGGAGATCGGTGTAAACAATATTTATACGCCATATTACCCTCATTAGAATGACATTTCGTTTTACCCTCAGAACAGTTTCCAACGAGAGTTATCTCAAAAATTATTTCATCTAGTACAATGTTCGAGTAGGGTTACCATAATTTCGATTTGATTTGGGAATACCTCTAACTGGGGACAAAGAAAAAAAAAACAGGATAAAACAAAGAAAAGAAAAAGACTAACACCAAGAAATAAATCTGACAAGAAACAAAAAACGAATGCGAGGAAAACGTTTTCAAGCGACTCAGAATTAATTTTGCAGATTGTTCAATATAATTGCTCGTCCCCAGTTAGAGGTATTCCCATACTCGAATATTGTATGATATGAAATAATTTTTGAGATTACTCTCGTTGGAAACTGTTCTGAGGGTAAAACGATATGTCATTCTAATGAGGGTAATATGCCTTATAAATAGTTGTTCACACCAAACTCCTAGCAATTATAGGTAATGCGATATCAGCGTTCAAAGAAACGTTACGATTGCGCGGCCACGACTTTTATGTTTTGGACTGATATCTTTTGTTTAACTAAACTTTAGTATTATTTATTGCTTTAGTTAGTTACGACAAATTAAGACCTTCCTTCTCGTAACAGTTTTACGGCATAAAGTAATAAGATTAAAGAAATAATCTACAACAAAGAAAGGAAAAGTGCACGATTGCGCGGCCATAACTTCCAAGGTGAATATTTTGTAAAATATTGATCTAGAGTTTATTATTCTTTTATCGAAATTTTTTGACAAATTCAGTCTTCAGTTGACAAAAAAAAAAATAGATCTCTAGCCCGAGTAGTCGCCGAGATTTCCATGGCCGCGCAATCCTCCACGTTACGGTCGCACGGCCAACTTAAAACCCTTATAACTTCTTTATTTCTACTTTGACAAATTTTTGGTTTGTGCCATTCGATTTTGAAAAATTTCGACAAAATTTTTGGCAAAAAAAATTATATTTGGATAATCTGGCGGAGCAATCGTAACGCACACGCCGGTTATGCATTCAACAGATTCTATCCCATATCGATTTTATTAAGGTAGGCGACTGCAACCGCAACCACGAACCGTAAGCAGTCCATTCTTCTTTGGAATGCGCTCCCTCTCGATATCAGGACGGCCACCACTCGGTATGCGTTTAAGCGGAAATTGCGGAGTTATTTTCAAAACAAATAGTGTAGAGTCATCTCAATATCTCTCGGTTTAATCTGTGTATATATCAGTGGCGAAAGCACCATATAACACGATTCCTACCGGCTTGCCTTCGGGGATTCGCATTGGTAACTCTATCACTATTAAAAATACAATAGTATGTAAATAGTGGCTACTATTGTCAATAAATATAGTTACACTACGGGTATTTAATTCACCATAACATTCAAACAACAAAAAAGGTTATTTATAGCTTTGTATTACAACAAAAGAGAAATGTTCTAAATTAACCCGGCGCCAAAACGTCATAATCGGGAACTAAAAATTCATACAACAGCGATCCCGTAATGATGTCACTTTAGGTCACGTGGCACCGCTTGATATGTACGAGAGCAAGCCGCTGTACAACGGGTTATGACAGAGACAGGTATAGAAAAATGCGTCAGCGAGAACGAGATAGAGGAATATTGCATATTTTATTCGGTTTTCAGCTGTTCAATTTAATTGTATTTAATTCATTATTATATTCCTATATTAATTTTAGAATGATAGTAAGTATTCTTTATTGATGAGTCAGTAAGTTAAAGCCGACTTCGCATCGGCTTCTCTTTTCGAAAAAATTACACCTCGCCACTGATATATATATATATATATATATATATATATATATATATATATATATATATATATATATATAAATATATAAGTATGTAAGTGTATATTATATTAACCCATTGGATACCGTGATTACAGACACAATTAAAAACCATTGTGTCTATACCAAATGTGGTATCTCAGGGACTAAGAGGTTAAATATGTATGTGTTCATTATAAGTTTATAATCTATTTATATTTCCCATCTTATTTATAACTTGATATAGGATGTATTTTAATAGTATTTATCAATAACTGTTCCTCTTAATAAAAACACCTGCCATTTAATCTCTTCACCACTCTTGGTTGACTGGTAGAGAATGCCTAAGGCATTAAGTCCGCCTTTGTACCTTTTTTGTGTGCGAGAAGTTTAAATAAATAAATAAGCAGCAAAGTAGCATAGTCCAACCGAAATGACAGACCGCAATGTCTCGACATGCTGCGGCGGTTTCATTCCGTCTTCTGTTTCGCAATAATCATAACAGTCTAACAAAAAAAACCGGCCAAGTGCGAGTCGGACTCGCGCACCGAGGGTTCCGTACAAACCTGTAGGTATCCTCGGTTTATGCATAAGGTTTATGTTTATGAAATTAAATGTTGTTTTTTATTTTTATTTTTATATTTGACTTGATTGAATGATAGGTAAATTGCGGTTTACGATTTATGACGTATTAATAAAAAACTACTTACTGGATCTCGTTCAAACCAATTTTCGGTGGGAGTTTACATGGCTATGTACATCATATATTTTTTTTAGTTTTATCATTCTTTTATTTTAGAAGTTACGGGGGGGGGGGTACATATTTTACCACTTTGGAAGGGTCTCTCGCGCAAACTATTCAGTATAGAAAAAAATGATATTAGAAACCTCAATACCATTTTTGAAGACCTATTCATAGATATCCCACACGTAGGGTTTGAAGAAAAAAAATTTTTTGAGTTTCAGTTCTTAGTATGGGAAACCCCAAAATTTATTGTTTTTTTTTTCTATTTTAGTGTGAAAATCTTGATGCGATTCACAGAATACACCTACTTACCAAGTTTCAACAGCATAGCTCTTACAGTTTCGGAGAAAAGTGGCTGTGACATACGGACGGACAGACAGGCAGACAGACAGACGGACAGACAGACATGACGAATCTATAAGTGTTGCGTCCTGTTCGATTAGTTACCTTATGCGCCTACGTTTCTAAACGTGTAACAGAATGGCATCTGACTTGTCAGTTTGATTTTGACACTTGACTTCTTGATTTGGCGCTGAAAAAGGCCATCGCCGTATTGGGACCCCCGCGACGCGTTTGTTGAAATTAATCCTTTTAAATCGATCCGTTTGTGACAATTAGTCGTGATCCAATTGCTTTGATTGTTAAACAACCCCATTTGACGTAATAATACGGGTTACGTTTGCTAAAACTGAAGTGCTTGAAAAAGGGAACGTCGCCGTGTTGAATCTCGCAATCTTTTGTAAAGTCATCCCTGAGAATCGGTCGTTTTGTGGACAATCTGTCATGACCCAATTGTATTGATTGTAACTAACCCCAATTTGAAGACATAACACGGGTTTAGTTTAGTTTCTTGACATTGAAGAACTTTGAAGGTTAAGTGGAAGTGACGCTATTGGGAACGAGTGATTTGAAGACCGCATGCTGTGATTGCCTCCAGCCTTATTGCAGCGGATTGTAAACCTGGAGAATACTCATAACGTCACAACACGATACATATACACTCACTTACATACATAGCTCCAGGTAACCCCAAGGAGCTGGTGTTCGTCTACCCACAGGTAAGTTCTTTTGTTGTATTGTAGGTGAGTTACTTGAATTGTACTTGTATTGTCTGCTCCGCGTACGGCGGACTAGTTTCGCTAGCCACTCTTGTCTCTAGAGCCCCACGATTATCACACTTCCACTGCGCTATTGAAATCGTATTGTGAGGTCTAGTCTGGCAGCGAACAATAAGGGTTCCGTTTTTTGCCATTTGGCAACGTAACCCTAAAAATACGTCTTGGTGACAGCCAGTCACGTAAAAGAAAATCAAAACCAAGGCTTCTAAAACTCACTGCCGTGCACTCGTGGAGGCGATCGGCGGCGGCGACCTCTCACTTCCAGCCCTGGTGCAAGCCATGGTGCGGAGCGAAAGGGCATGGGAAGCCGTCACCTCCTTCTGCGAAGCACTAATGCTCCCGAAGGAGGAGGCGGAGCGCGTGTAGGAGAGCCAGTCTCTGCGCTCTCACGCTCCTAGCCGCCGCAGGGGGAGACGCCCCGGGCGTCGGGAGTCGATTGCGTACTCCCGGCCACCGCAGGCGCGGGCTTTCGGGCGGAGAGCAATGGGTAGCTCGCCGCCCGGTAAGGACCAGGCCATGTCGACGGCGCGGTGTGTTCCACGCACGCCTGCATGCATCGTCTTCACATATAATTGATATTGTATACAAATACTGAAAACTATTTTAAAAGAGTAACGGTGGAGTTTCTTGCCCATTCTTCTCCATACGAATCTACCTTTTGGAAGGGGAACTAGAATCAATTCTATTTTCATGTAACAGTTGACGTTCAAAAGTGCCTTTTTGGGCCTAAATGAAATAAATGCTTTGACTTTGCCTCAAAGAGATGTCAGTAACAACTGAAGGGGTCCGCTAGGACCGATGCCTGCCAGGGTCGCGAAATTTGTTCGAAAGAGATACCGTGGCCCTGGGATATGGGCAACTGAAGAAACACGGGCGGGTTTTGTCAGTAAAACTCTGACACGCCCTTCCGCTTCACCCTGAGCGGGATACGTCATTTGATGATTTCCCACCCACAAAAAAAAAGGTTCAAAACTAATTTCGTTTTAACTTTTTTTTAACTCCATGTGTTTTATGTAAAATGCTTTTTCTGATTTTCAGACATATTTTCATAAATTTATTTTCTGCATTTCAGGTTTATCCTATGCTGAAAATAGTGGCTGAGCGGTTACCATTCAAAGCTGAGGCCGTTTCCATGGAAATCTTGAAAAAGAAGGCTGACCAAGAGAAATGGTTGGAAGATAACAACCAGAATTATTATACGATGAAGTACATCATACAAAATAATATGGGAGGATGTCACAGAATGTTGTCGCCGTTTGACCACCGCTGGTATGGAAAATATTTGTAAATATGCGTATTTAAGTAGCGTAAGTAGTGAAAATAAACTAATTGAGTCAGTACTTGTAGATTTTATTTTACTATCTTGGATTTAACAGACCTGAACATAAACACATCCATAAACATACAAGTAAAATTAACCTCGAAGTTCAGCTAATTTTATTGATAGCAATGTATACTGTGTGTTGTAGCGATGTTCAAGAAGATCTAAGGCTTAATAAATTCAAATCATTAAACGTCAGTTAAACCAGAAAGCCTTTTGTACCTTTATTAGGGTCATGCTTCTGCCCGCGACTTCGTACGCGTTAAATTTCTTGTTCCCCCGACCCTTCCCGTCGCGTCGAATGGTCTACCCGTGTGATTTTCCCCGTTTTTGCAACATTTTTCATTACTGTTCCGCACCTCTTGGTTGTAGCGTGATGTTATATAACCTATAACCTTTCTCGATAAATAGGCTACCCAACACAAAAATATTTTTTCAATTCGGCCCAGTAGTTCCTGAGATTACCGCGTTCAATCAAACAAACAAACTCTTCAGCTTTATAATATTATATAGTATAAATAATAAATAAGTTGTGTTGTGAATATGAGGACTATGTGGGTTTTATTTTTTCTTCTTATCAGTTAGCCTTAATGATAAATATGATCTGGCAGTTTGATGAATGATAGTCTGCAGTACTTTATGCGCCCTACCCAAATTTCTGCATTCAGCATGTCAATTCGCTTACTTTTGCACCCTGCCCTGGTTGGGCACATACCAGCGGGTATGGAAAAAACGTACTTAACCGTAAAGTTTTCTTCCAAGATTATAAATTCATATTGCCGTTATCTACATTTACCTGGGATTTTAGAATTCACACTCCAATAAATGAAACAACATGTAATTAATAATGGTTTATTAAATTTGACATTTTCATGAAAGGATTTTCGTGACAAGCCTCAGTTTGCATACATGTATTAAACCTTGTAGCAATAATTACTTTATAAACTCCTTTCTTACAATAATGGCAAAAACTCAACAAAAACAAATGTATTACAGTAACAAATACTACAGCGTAGAGTACTTAGTATCTTATGACTTGTCCCTAACCTAACGACAAAAGCCAAACAACACGCTATTAGTATTTTAGAGAGTATCATGGTTCACGAATAAAGATAGTGCAAGCTGATACGTGTTCCGCAGAACACTAGGCTGCCAGCTTTCGCTAAAAGTAAACAGTACAAGTTTGTAGTCCATAGCTCCTATTATTACATTATTTTAGGGTCACATTAATACACGATACAAGATCAAACATTTACTATTAAGTGTACAATTGTAACAGACATGGAACATCTCATCTTATTGTGTGCAACTACTCTGTCCATATAATGTTAAGCGACGTCTACCACATATATTTTCTATTCTGCATTGTCATCTCCACCATAAGTTATACCACCTATAAATTATATAACGTCATAACAATATTTACAAAGCCTAACATACTAACTTACAAGTAAATGTAATTTACATTTTCAATAAATTAATAATGTGTTTACAATATCATACAAGCGTTACATTTATATATGATATGGCTTTTTATTTATAAAATAGACTGCATATAAAATCAATCCCTAGCAGTCATTTTATCACAACTTTAAACTATTGTTAGTACTGACTTGTGAAATGTTGTTGGTACATTGTGATTATTCCATTTATATCTTAAAGTAAACAGTTTTTGTTTATATAGTAATTATTATTAACATTTAATTTATATAAGTCTATAAATGAATAATTCAGTGCTTTCTGACAAAACGAAACTAATTTCCGTATTTATATTTAATTAGGCTGTCTTTACGAGCAATAAATAAATTGAACAACTTCACATCAAATATTTTAAAAGATTTTAGTAGACAGTTAAGCCATTTCAGATAGAGTGGAACAGTAGAGAATTGAGCAAATCAATTAGCTCAGATTAATTATAAGAACAATATATTTGACTAGTTCTGTATCTCTTAAACTATACTTAAATACTACATTCCCTAGAAACTGGCGATTTGCAGTCTTAATTATAATAACTATTGTGTTTCATTATCCAATACACGTTAGGCGGGAAAATGAAATTGATTTTGCATCAAGACATTTATAAAATAAATGTATTTTTACGTTTAACTCGCGTACATTAGCTAAGCTCTAAGTTAAGACAAAAGTGAGGTAGCGTTTTTACCTTCTAGAGGAAAAATATATACAGATCTAGAACGAATGCAACGTTTTTTTGGTATGGGAATATTACAACAGCGACATATCCTAAGGTTCGCGAATCGTAGGCAAGGATATACGGCGCTTAGTGTACAGCAATAAATTAGCCCGTTACCTTAAGGAGATAGTAATATCAATATACAGACAAACCTCGCGTGAGTAATATTTATAATTTATTATATTCATTGACATATTATGAGTATTAACTACATGCACACAATTATCATTATTAGGTACTTTAAATATGTGCAGCTTTGTAGATGACTAGAGTAAATACGTTTAACGATAATATTATTATGTATAAAACAGTTACAATTTGTATAGTTTCGATTTCGATCACTGCAAGGATCCACTTTGAGACACATATTGTATCGAGGGTAGTACATTGACTGTCAACAACTTTACTCGTAAGCTTCGCTCAGGTGCTCTAACAAGAATTTCAATTGAGTTTTCATGAAATTATTTTTGTGAGCGATGGAGTCGCACAGCACTTGTGTGGGTGCGACCGCGTTGCCGTTGCTTACGTTCTCGTAAATGTGCGCGTCTGGGAACGCGTTGTTGTTGTGCGAGTCAATGGTACTAGCCTCCAGCCCGGCTGCCCCGGACGTATCAGTGGGTGCATTGTATACGTCGATTGGCGGAGCTTTGATGATATGCTGATATTTAAACGTAGACAATATCTGCCGGATCTTTGCAATGATCTGCTCTACTCAGGCGTTTGATTCCTGCGAAAAATTTTAAAAATACATAAGTCAGTATTCTGCAGCAAAATCTATAGGGTATAGTAATTTCTAAATAGAATCGTGAAGTTAGAGACTACTTCTATGCTAGTGGTAAGAGTTAGCTGCTTTCTAGCATTCTACATTGATGACATAATAAATAATGGTTCAAGAGAGGTGAGAAGTGGAATGTTGTGTCTAGGCGAACACCCGGAATATCGAATTTGCTGCAGGTGAAGTAATGAATAGGTACTTAAAATGAATCTTAACAGGTATAATTAAGTGTTATAATACTGCACGGCATTCGTATGTATAGTCATATAAAATGTAAGTACTCATACAAAATATTATCCTAAATTTCATATTAAATGCATCAAAATTGAGGCTCTATCATTCATAAGAAGGTACATCGAACATCGAGACAATACATGACAGGAGCGCGTCGTGCCGGCGGCGCGTGACGTGGCGAGCGGTATCGATGCAAGCACACAGCAACACTACACTAGAAGCAGGTGGGACGGTGTGTGGCGGTTTATACCTTGAGGTTGTGGAAATAATGCATGATCTGATCGTAGTCCATGTGCAGCTCGTCCAGGCCGAGCGCCTCGGCCGCCGGCTCGCGCGTGTCGGCGCCGCGCGAGTACATCGGGTTGCCCACTATCGTGGCGCGCTTCACCTCCGGAGAGTTGCTCCCTGCATCACAACTCCACATTAATCATCGTTGTTCACTACTTCCACAGTATGCCTACCTTAGTAGAGCTGTACAAGGCTCTTTTGGCGCGTAGCCGAAATCCAAATACTCGCTGCCATCTTCTATTTCAATCTATTTCACTTTTTAGACAATTGGTTACCAACAGCGCTCCCAAATAACGTCATTCGAGCGCCAAAAGATCCTTGCAGATCAGCCTTTCCCAATGTGGGCGATAACGCCCCCTTGTGAGCGCTGCAGGCCTAATGGGGGGGTGGTAAGAGACCCAGAAAAAAAATGGGGGCGTTGTGTAAACTCTACGCAACGTCCCCATATTTTTTTCTGGGGCGTTATCGCCCGCTTTGGGAAAGGCTGTTGTACATGTATATTCTAGATCAGCATAGCTATTTACAACCATTCGATACGGTTCGGTACCGAAACGGAGGTCAATCAATGTTATCGTAAGAGTCCTATAAAACCTGTTCACAAATCGAAAAACCGAAAATTTGTCAGTTATTCTTCCACCAGCTATTTGCTGTCGGGAGTGTCGCGGGTAAGGTAAATCAGGTTATCGAGATGTGTCATTTTCGATACGATAGCCTGTCGAATGGTTGTGAATCAATGCAGGAAAGATCGGGTAATGGGGTAATGTGTAAAACTCACCTTTGTTCTTGTTGGCGGCCTCCACGAAATCTCCTTTTGACTCTTTGGATCTATTCTTGTGCCTCATTTGTATTTCAGGTAGGCCTGTAAACATATAGCTCATTAGTACCCAATACTTCAATCGAATGAAAATACTTAATTGGAAGAAGATAATTACCGATTCCAGAGTCGTGCATATAGTCGGGGCTTTCAGGTTTGGCGAACGTTCGTCGTGAGTCATCAGTGCCTCTGTTGAGGCCGATGATCTCTCTGTAGTCCTTGTTCTCCATCACGAGAGGAGCGTCGTTGTCGAATTCAAATAATCGTGCGCAGTCGTCCTTGTCAGTTAGTTTTTCCACAGGGTTGTCTTCTAGGTCAGTTCTAAGGGGGGCCGGATTCAATTCGCGTTTGTAATCTTTCATGTCTCGGTTCAATAGATAGGGGGAGTCCAGTTTGTTTAAATCAATAATTCTGTAAAGTGGAAAAATATTTGGTTAGTGACCCACCGACTTTGCGAAAGGACTACGCCCATAAAAGAAGTTGCATTTACCGGTCTGAGCGGCGGCCATTTTCTGGAGATCGTCGGGAGTCGTAATCACGGTCGTGTTTCTTCTGATGATTTCGGGAATGATTTCGTCTTGAGGGTGGCATGACTGCGTCAGGCAAAATCTGGAATAACATTTTAATAATAAACATATGTCGTTCATTTCGCAGTGAATTTTCGAGCTAAACTATCTACACTTCTTACTTTGCTGGGGTTTCGTGGCGGCACTGGCAGTTGTGGCTGTGGTGTTGACGAGTTCCTGTGGGGCGGGACTGGAGGTCGGTAGTCGTCTGGGTTGTTTGCGTCCGTCCTGTAGACCAAATGGAGTAAATTATACCATAATTATTACAATAATGCACAGAAAAACTACTAAGCGCAAAGCTTGATTACAGACACAGGTTAGAATAGTTGACAAAGGCAAGACAGAGCGTGCTACCCACAGAAATCCATTTAATTTGCGCTAAATATTATAGTAAGAAAAATCATACAAGGTTTTGTGCGGAAAGAATGTTAAAATACAACACAGAAGTGAATTTGAATTTAAACACAGAACACATAGATATCACATTGCTTTGAAAGAACAAGAATAAGTGCGAAAAGCTTGAAAACTTGCAGAAATCACTTACTGCCAGTGTCCGTCGCCGGAGTGGTGTCGAGTGTGGCGCGCTGGTTTCTTACAATACGTGGTGGTGTCAATGGGCTTCTTATCATTCTGTGACGGTAGTTCGATGGAGTTGGGGTTGTCGAAGCTGGTCACCATGACGTTCCCATTCTCTCGTATGGCGTCGTCAGGGTCCACGTAGTTGTAGTTCAAAGGGTTGGCGGTGATCCTCATCTCAGTGTTGCCATTGTCGGTCTGTTGTGCCGAGTTCCTGTTCGCAGGGTGACGGTTGCCATTTCGCTCAATAGTCGCGCGTCCTGGAAAGTTAAAAGCTACATTTTTGACTCAATTATTGAGTGTCTTTACGATTACGAGTATTAGAATATGATTTTAAGTATTCTCGTAAGATTAAGGTATTGTTGTCTTCTATGTTGTAAGTGTTCTTTTTTCTTTTTGTCTGTGTTTGTTATCCTGTCTGTATCCTTTTAGTCTGTATTTATTTATATTGTCTGAATATGAGTCATGTGACTTGAATTAAACTAATTTTATTTATTTTATTTTATTTATTGTAATAATTGGTAACAGTGTGACAGTTCTAATTGGTTCCCTTATGTTTGTGTCGAATTAATGACAGTTTTTATCTCTCTATCCTTGTACTATGTTCCCACTGCTGGGATGTTCTCACTCCTACGACACTGGCCAACACTCTGTGAGAAGGAGTAGGCCATAATCCAACACGCGGACCCAGTGCGGGAAATCCACCATGGATGTCACATATTTTCGAATTTTTGGTTTAAGGACGGTTTTCTCATGATGGTTTTTGTTCACCGTTTTGAGAGCAGTGGTGTTTAAATACACAAAGTGCCTGCCACCACTGCTGTAGCAGTGGGAAACTTCTCACATGAATTAAATTACACAGTCCAACAAAAAAGAAAAAAATCAAAAGGCAGAATCTTACCCAGCCACACCCAGTCGTGCGCGTTGGTGGTGGACTCCCTGCTGGGCTTGTCCCTGGCCAGGCCCAGCGTCGTGCCCACGAGCCCCGCCACCTGCAGACGCCCGCCCTCTGCCGCGCCGCCCGGCCCTCGCGCTCCGCCACCAACACGCTCAGCGCTCGACGGTTTGACGCGCGTCGCGTACACTACGCATGATACTACGAATACCTGCGGACACCATATTTTTTAGTCAAGTTATCTTTGTCTAACGACACGACTCTCTGGTAAATAAGAGTCCATTTAATTTCATCTAGGTACTTTGTTAGAAAATTTGAGTACCTGTGTTAGTATTTCTGTTACAGGCTGTCATTTTATTATTTAGATTTACCAACCAAAACTGACAGGACTTTTAAATTTTGAAGGCCTTATTAATTACAAATATTATTTTTCTATAGGTATGGTTTAAACTAAAGGAGCTGTTTTTGAAATAAGAACCTAAAAGAAATTGGAATACTTATAGCTTTTACAAAACTGACAACTTAGTCCTGAGCTAATTTGTCAGGATAAAACAGGTTACAGCTTTAGGCTAGAACTAAAGTTAGATTGCCTTTTGTTATTGCCCTTATTAGGGCGAGAGTCAATGTCTCTTTCCATTGAGTACAGTTAGAGGCGATTATCGGTAGGTGGTACACGGTAATTAGCATTTATTTACGTGTGCTTACACTGATTAACATTCTGCTGTGAAATAACAAATGTGAATTCGCAGAATGTGACATAACTTTATTGAAATGTCAACTGCTGGCAAATTAATCCTCCCCAACGAAAGTACATAAAAATGTCGGAGCCATCTGGTTAAAATTGCCAGCTAATTAAACGCCTAGGCCGTTCATAAAACGCCGTCAATTGGATGCCTAGGTGGATAGTTAATTGAACTAGAATCATTCATGGTGGCTGCGACATATAGAAAGAAAAAAAATGTAACGAATTGATTACTCACCACAATTGCAAAGCAGAATGCACCGAGCACCACGTATATTCCTGTTAAAAGAAACAAAAATCGTTTAGAATCGCCATCACCCATCTCAATATTAAACGTAGCATGTAAGGCTTTCTAAAAATATTTAACTATGGCAACACTGTTTTTTTTTCTGTGGTAATACTAACCGATGACAACAGAAGTTTGTGCAGTCTGGTGCTGTGAGTGCGGCGCGGGGTTGTTGCGGTAGATCGAGTTGTACTGCTGCGCCTGTGCAATGGTCGGCTCGTGGTTGTTCTCGTCCTTGAATGATGGGTAACCTAGAACATAATAATGAAATGCTTAGTCTCACGCTTTTCTGGACAGAGAGACGTGGAAAGAGAGTAAGGAGGCCTTCTCTCAGGACTGGGTCATCAATGGCTAATAAAAAAAACATAAGTTTCCCGTTCTGTCACGAAACTAGTATTTTTTTATGTGTTACACTTAGTACGAATAAATCTATTTTCTTCATTCTTATTTTTTTTTTGTCATCTAGTAATTAGCTGTATCGTGTGTTTACTTTTATTTCGAGAGATCTAATGTCACTTAAATAAGTACCAAGTACTAATTCCGGGATCGCACATACATTTAAGGTACCTATCAGAGACGGCTAGCGTATAGTTTTTATAACTTGTAGGTGCACGTGCGTCCACCTTCGAAGGTAACCATGGAGATGTCTAAACAAAAATACAGCAATCTATGGATTTAAAGAACATACCTTTAAGAATATCTCCAAGCTCAGCCATCCCGCTTCTCATGCCGCCCCTGGCCATAATATCATCATTTTGTGGCGTATCAGGCCTCTGCGGCGCGTCTCCTCCACTAAAGTCGACATCCACACTAGCGGCCGCGGTCGCGATGGCGCCGGGAATGTTCTTGATGTTCGCCGGCGTCTTGGTGTCGCCCTTGCCCGGGAGAGCCACGCGGCGTAACGGACCCGTTCGGCATTGTTCGGGAGTTAGAAGCGTTACTCGGAGGAGTTCGCCGCTACCTGGAATGCGAGTAGTTGGATATCATAATGACTTAGTTAGGATGTTTGAAAGACTTATAGGTTATCTGATCATGGTTCGTGGATCATATGCAAATGTATTCATGAACCACGCGATCTTCATGTTGGTCCAAATAATATGATGTACCTACCAATATTTACATATGACTTATTGATCGCTGTTTGTTATTATTACATAATCATTCACTGGAGAATGCTATTTAATCTCTTTTTGCTTTCTACATCCTCTAGATATGGGTACTTTGCTATGATAGCTACACGGCCAATCAATTTTTTTAAGTATCGTTGGGTAAGTAAATAATGTGAATGTGGAGTTAGCCAAGCAAAGTAAGTTTAGTTCGAAGATCAATCAACATACCTTCTCCAACAGCGATAACCCTGGGATGTCGGGACGCATACATGGGCGCGAAGGCGACCACCTCAGGGTCCAGGCTCTCCACTACAAGGAAGTAGTCCGACACCGCCACGTCACGCAGCGCTGTGTGACTGCCGTCGGAGAACTCCAAGTCAATGTCCAGTAGGCCTTCCTGGAATATCAAATATTTTTTTGGAGTTAGTTTCAGCTGTACGCAAGGCCACCAACAAGCTATATATTTCCAGTATAAGCTGACATCTCATTGTACGAAAAGCCTATACAATGCAAGGTCAGCTAACACTGGAAATGTATACCTTGACCTGTAGTTTTGTGTACCTACAAAGACATACAAAGTTGAATATTGCCCATGAACTTTTCTTTTCAAAGATGACAAAGGTTACCATCAGTTTAATAATAATAATCAGTGTAAAGCTCGAAAGTAGGTTACTAATGTTTCCAATTAGATTGCTAATTGGAAACATTAGTAACCTACTTTCGAGCTTTCAAATCAAAATTAATTGACTTATCGTCTGAAAAGTCGGAGAGATTTGTAAGGAGTCTCTTCAATAATTTAGTATGTTATTACCCTCTCTCGTATATCTAAGTAGATAATGGACTTCCTTTGCTAATGCTGGCGTCCGTTCTTTACGGTCCTGTATAGTGGTCTTAAGATCCCCAAAATGTTTGTATTCTAAAAGGACTTTGTTTTGGGGCATTTTCAGATACAAAACATTCAGCTATTTAAAGAACTGATTCATTATAATTTTGGTGATTAACAAACCTGATACTGCGCCGTAAGTCGCCTGGTAACCGTAGTTTCGGATACGTATCCGTTCTCGATGGCGGTGTCGGGCGATATGTTCAGCTGCAGGCCGGATATGACGCGCACCAGCAGACGTGATATGGACACCTTGTCGTTACCCACGCGGACTTCGCGCAGACCAATCACACGGCCTGGAGAAACAAAAGTACATTTACAAGGTGTTTTATTAAATTGACGAAATTTGTAAAGGGTGGTCTGCCAGGGTCGCGAGATTTTTTCGAAAGAGATACCGTGACCCTGGCACATGGGCAACTGAAGGAACACGGGTGGGTTTTAGTCAGAAAGAGTCTGAGACGCCCTTCCGCTCCACCCTGAGCGGGAGACGTGAGTTGACGATTTCCTACCCACAAAAAAAGGGTGGTAAAGGTGTAATAAAGATAAACCTCTGCCCAACCCTTCAGAGAATCAAGGCGTGATGTTATGTCTATTTAATTAACCATGGTGAAACTTTTCAGACGTGATGGGTATCGGTATCTAAAATGAATAAAACAAACAAAAAAAAACTATTTTATGAACTTTTCAATTGGGTAACTACGGGCGACATCAGGGCATTAGACATTACACACATTGACAGGAAAGGGAAGCTATTCGATATTTAAACATGATAAAACAAAAAGTTTTGGTGATTTTTTTTGTTTGGCCCCATCTAGTGTTGCAAAGAACTCGAGTCCTCGAGTCGTAATTTTTAAGACTCGACTCAATTATGCAAGACTCAGTGTGCTCGAAAGGCTTCAAGTCTAGAATCAAGCACTCGAGTCTTAAAAAGGACTCGAGTCTTAAAAGGACTCGAGTCTTAAAGAAAACTCGGAACATGAAGATAAGACTTGTTACTCATCATTCGAAAAGACTCGAGATAAGTAAGGTGATAAGTTCAAATGAGTGGTTATAATACAAAAAAATCTGACGAGTTATTAGAGTTTTTTCGAATGATGAACTACAAGTCTCATCTTCATGTTACGAGTTTTTCTTTAAGACTCGAGTTCATTTTAAGACTCGAGTCCTTTTTAAGACTCGAGTCCTTTTTTAAAATGACTCGGGCTCGGCCTGACTCTAGTCTCCGAGCCTTTTGAGCACACTGAGTCATGCATAATTGAGCCGAGTCTCTAAAATGAAGACTCGAAGACTCGAGTCCTTTGCAACACTAGCCCCATCGACCGCATATTGGTAATGTAGTCACTTGAAATACAGTTTAAAAAGTTAGTGTTTTGTGGAAACTTATCAGATGTAGAGAAAATAGGAAAACAGTTTTTCTTAACTCTTCCTTCAAGAAACAACACTAACAAGCGGACGTTGACTATCCGGAAATACAGTTTTTTATCGTGTTTGGATAGCGGTATCCATCGCTTACGCGGATTTTATTTAATACACCTGTATTTTTGATTTTAACAATAGTCAAAATCATAGACTCCAATGATAGACTAAAAATCTTTTGCCTAGATTTAAGTAGGTGGTAAGTTACGAAATGGCTAGATAGGAAGGAAGTGATGAAATCTGAAATTCATAGTAAATCTGCGGTCGATTTTGCAGAGGCTTTCTCAAAAGTTAAGCCCAAATGATTGATATTTGGATTAGTTAGGTATCTACTGAGATATCTTCCTAAGTAGCTAGGTACATAAATATCTTTAATCTGGGCTCAGACTATCTCTACCTACCTAAGTGAAACCGCTAAGATAGACTAGTCAAAACCAACTTGTAATTCAAAAGATTCTTATCTTGCCCAGACACATAAGTTTAAAATCTGATAGTTTCGGGTGGATTATTGTCTATCGACTAACTTCTAGGATTCAGTGGAGTCACGAAAGCATTTGGAAGCGCCAATTGTAGATAGGCACGATAAGAGGAAGTTTGAGACTTCCCAAGTTACTTGTACCTAGGTAGGAAGAGGGAGGCATCAGAAGGGCTCGTTGCTAAGTAATTACAGCCGTGAGAGTCAGTGAGATCAGGTTAAGCTACCCTTGCCGCGGTTGGTCCGTGGATGGGTGACCAACATTACATACCCATCTTTGGCCGTCGTTACGGGCAGTCAGAAGCTAGAAAGCGTGACAACCACTCTTACCAAGGGGTTTCGTGTTACCCAGTGACTGGGTTGTGGCTGTCAGATAGGCAGGCGCTCTATGTTAAATACTGCACCCTAATGCGAAACGCACTATTTATCAGAATCTGAATGGGACTGAAGATTATTTCTAAACCATTGCGTAATTTGTTCGAATAAATTGTAAGCTCAGCAACGTAAATAACAGAATGAATGTTGTTCAACTATCAATATGAAACTTATTCGTACTGATAGCAAGTTACGCAATTAGGTACCCCTCTGGTATTTATCTGGATCCGGTTAAACTGGAAGTCGAGCCCAACATAGTTGGAATAGGTTAGGCAGATGACGATGAGGAGGAACAGGAAGGTGTCTATGTCTAGTCATAAAATTTAAGTCTACTACTACCTACTTATTCAAATTCAAAATATAAATATTTCAGATATAAATCCATATAATGTTAGTAGTAATACAACTTACCCTAATGTTAGTATTAAACGAAATAAAATAAAATAAACGAATGAACCGTTGAACTGATCGTTCAGTCGTTCGTTAGTTCATTTGCCTAAGTGGGTATGAACTCTGAGTCACCTTCGCAAAAGGGGTGAGTCCCACCGGTCTGAGAACAACCATAGAAGCGCAGCGCCTCCGCATGATCGCGGCAAACCTGTTGATGCACGCTTCCGCGAACATCCCTGACGCGTTACATCTCCACGACAGTCTCAAAAGCATGAATGCGTTATTGTATTGTACACGCAGTTCGCTGTATGCCCGCTGGGTTAACTTGGTCCACAGGCTGCACGTGTAGAACGACTGACAGAAGGCCTTAATAAGCGTCACGAAAAGTTGCGAATTTCCCGGTAATTCCATATAAATCTGACATAATGACTACCTACTTAAGGATAAGATAATGGCAATTACTTAACAAAAACTTCCAATAAAGTTACGAGATAAGTAATATTTTTATTTGGTAGGCATCACCAAGATTATATTCCCTCAGGATCACCTCAAGGCGTACGGCTTAGTGAGCGCATTAAGTTGTAATTAACCCATAATACGAAAGATCTTCCTTTTTGCCTGTTGTCTATCTTTTTGCCGTGATAATTCCATAGCTTCCTATCTATCTACGTATTGAAATGCTGCTGATAACACATATTAATCCTCTTATTTATAAACGTTGTTTAAAGGTAAGTAACAATTTAAGTCAGCTACATTTTATTTTTTTGACGTTTAAAAACGTCTCTTTACTTTATGCAAATCACAATAAATCACTCTAGCCAAGGAAACATGGCACCATAAATTACCTGTAATAGGCGACAGTACTTGCACTTCAGTGCGTCCAGTGCTGCGCCCTTGCAGCACGCGACCTCGCAGTGACGCAATCCGAGGGTCCGACACTCGTGTCAACACCAGTTCCGTGACCTTCAGCCATGTCCGACGCGACACGAAGTACGACACGCGACCCGAGTCGTGGTCCTTCGCCAGGAAACGGGCGTAAACCTACACAACAAGGAAAAAACGTTTAAATTAAACATTTTAAAATGTCACGCTTTATTTGTGACCTTTACAATACAAAGGTACACCCACAGTTACTTACGCCAATTACTGTGATTGGGGGGCGAACCCACTGCCATTTATGGCAGGCAATTTTGAGGTTTTTTCTTACAGAAGGAGCTAATTATGCTCCTACACTTCACTCAAGCGTTGGCGTTGTTAAGCACCTAGTTATTAGGTACTCAAACCGCCAAGCAACCATTTTGATGAAATTACGTTAATTGTTGAAGAAAAAGGTGAAATACGCAACCAGATATAGATACACTTTAGCAAATGGACAAAAACTGAATGTTTAATCCTAACGTGCCATGAAGTCATTATAGCACACGAATGAATCAAACTACCGAAAGAAAAATCAACCCTTTGTATAATATGTAGGTATATTCAGAATTTATAAGAACTGCACATAAAAAAGGTTATTAATGGGTATTTTATTGTTAGTCTAGTGGTCGCAAATGCTATTGCTGAGTATGAGCTCCTGGGTTCGATTCCCAGGTCGAGCAAATTGGCACTGAGTTTTCTCATCAGGAATTTTTCAGTAGCAGCCCATAGTCTGGATTTGTTCCCGGTTGATTGAAATAGGCTGTCCCCATATTACATGGTACCTACCTATAACAGGTAGTACCTACATAATATCACGATATTATCTAGTAGCTTTTAACGGCAGCTTAGCAAGCGTGGAGATTGGAAATGATTCCACGGGAACGTACTACTCGAATAAAAAGTGTGTGAAAAATCCTATGTGTCAATCCATGTTATAAACTATACGTTTTTCAAATTTAATCCAAATACATTCAGCCGTTTTTGCCTAATTGAGTAACAAACATACACACTTTCAATTAATATTAAATAGAATGTGTAATTAAATGGGACTCTTACCTCAACATTGCTCTGCTGGTACCGCAGGCGGCACGAGCGCTGTTCGGACAGCGAGTTGGTGTTGTCGGGTCGGGCGCCGCCCCAACCCCGCGCAGACAGAGACCGCTTCGCGCGCTCCTTCGTGTTCGCGTCATCCGGGACTTTCCAACCTATGGATACATTAGCAGCATTACTTACAATTATTTCGCAAAAATCAAAGAAGAAAACTTGCTGTTGCTTCGACCCCAAGTAACTGTAAGCCAAGCCGTTTCACAACTATGTTGGGCTCGGGGTCGGCTTCTAGTCTTACTGGATCTAACTGAATACCAGTATTTGACATGGAGCGACTGCTTATCTGTCCTCCACAACCCAGTTATTGGGTAATACGATATCCCTTGGTCAAACTCTCGGGCTTGTGACGACCCGTAACGCATGTCAAAGATCCTCGGATGACAACCGGAACCAACAAATTAGCGTGCTTTCCGAGGCATGAAAGGGTCTTGGTATTTAGAAATGGTCACTTATCCACAGGCCAACCGTGTTCCTGTTGTTATTTAGCCACACGTCCCTTTCTAACCCAATCTGCTACTATTTCGCAGAAGTACCTAGTACACACGCCAGCAGATCGAGCTACTACAATCTGTCAAATTTCTTTAAGAAATTTTCAACTTTATCGCCGAAGCATTAGCAATTTGACAGTTTCGGGTACCTTGATGTGCTGGCGTCGGTACTAAAAAAATTGTAGGGCAACACTCATAACTTTTAAGTCTTTAAATCTACTTTAGTACTGAAAAGTAATTACTTAAGTAGTTAATTACTGAATCTTAGTTTCGTAAATCAAGTAAGTAAATGGTGATCGTGTACTCACTTAATTAGAGAGTACCTACTAGACTTTAAAATTCAAAAGTTGTTTCAAAAGAATTTAAACAAAGTTAGAAGGCACATTAGCATTCCAAAAAACTTCTAAGGCAATTTATTCAACTTGCACTGAAACGTTCAATCATTCAAGACACTGTAAGTGCGAAATAATGAGCAACAACACAAACTGACACATTGACGGATCACAATCGATGTTTACCTTTTATTTGCGACAGCCTATTGTCATCGACATCAATCTCCAGAGGGTATTCGGGCATCCAAACTGTGAACCGCGCCAGGCCGGTATAAGTACCGTATTTGACAATCACTGACGCATTCGAAGAGCCACGGATCTCTGAGCCGTCAACATATACTGAACTGCATGATGATGATACCTGGGCGAAAACAAACACACTTATTATTAGTCTTAGCTCACATTCAGATCTCACTCCAGCATCCCAGCACGACGAAAAACTACAATGTCGGATTTGCCAACTACGCATTGGAAATCCAATGCGCTATAACCTACTGCCAGGATCCGCGCGTATGTTTATTAAGGCGAAATGTCAAACGCTTTTGTAACGTCTTTACCGAACGCGACTGTAGGACTAGAACTTGGTTGGCATTAAAACTGTTTAGGTGAAAACTCCAGGGTAGTCTGCGTAGACTGCGTAACCCAAATTTTTTTACGATTGACTTACTTAAGATTTTTATATTTTTATTTTATCTTTGACTATTTGATGAAAAGTCATTCCATGGAATTAAATGAACATAAAGGATTATACTGATGACTAGCTTCTGCCCGCGACTTCGTCCGCGTCAAATTTTTGTTTCCCTGACCCTTCCCGTCGCATCGAATTGCCTGCCAATTTTCATCCATTTTTCATTGCTGCTCCGCTCCTCCGATCGTAGCGTGATGTTATATAACCTATAGCCTTCCTCGATAAATAGGCTACCCAACACAAAAATATTTTTTCAATTCGGACCAGAAGTTCCTAAGATTAGCGCGTTCAACCACACAAACTCTTCAGGTTTATAATATTAGTATAGATTTTAATGATTATAATTCTGTAAAGCCGACAGCGATTCCAGCGATTCCAGCGATTCTGTGTTACAGTCTCGAATCATATTTACGTGGGACACTCAGAAAGTTTTGCGAAAATAAAAAGAAGTGTTCTATAGGTAAATGTTTTTTTTTTAAAATCATTCTAAAATACTCTCCACAGCTTTACCAGCCTCTTTGCAAAGTTTCATGCGTCTGAAGCAGTTTTCGAAACACTTTTTCTAGTCCGCCGCAGACGCATCGTTTACAGCCTGCTCGAACGCTGACAGCGCATCTTCCGGCGACGAAAACTGTATCCCTTTGAGCTGATTTTTAATTTTTGGGAATAAAAAGAAGTCACACAGTGCTAGGTCCGGGCTGTAAGGAGGGTGACCCAGAAGTTTGACCGGCGTGCTGTCCAAGAAGTCCCTTGTTTTGAGCGCGGTGTGCTTGGGCGCGTTGTCGTGTTGGAGCAGTAGCCCGCGGAGCCGTGTTTGGTCGCTTGTTGCTCACAACAGAGAAAACTTCTGCCAAGCATTTGGTAGTATACCATTCGGCGTTGATGCTTCTTTGGTTCCGTAAAGGGATTGACACCAAGTAGCCAGTCAAATTCAAAAAGCTCGCGATCAAAATCTTCCCCCCGCTTCTAGATCGCTTCACTTTGGTAGGCGTTGATTCGTTTTGAAACACCCAAACCGTTGACTGCCACTTCGTTTCTGGATCGTATTGATAAATCCAGGACTCATCATCTGTAATAATGTCGTAAACACGCTGAGTCGAGCCTGTTTCAAATTTGTTTATCATATCACGGCACCATTCCACCCGGGCCAGCTTCTGAGCATCGGTGAGGTTGTGCTGAACCCAGCGTGAAACTATCCTCCTCACGTGAAGATGCTCACGTGTGTAGAATCTCGTGAAGGCTTCCCGATCCAATCTGCAGTATGTGTTGAATCTCCTGATACGTAATTCGCCTATTGTCTTGGATTAAACTTTTCACTGCTAGCACGTTTTCCTCTGTAACAGCCGCCAAAGGGCGACCACTTCTTTCTTCATCCCCCAAAGTTAGTCGACCACGTTTGAATTCGTTATACCAACGATACACAGTTGCCTTGGAAGAGCCTTCATCCATGAATGCAATTTGAAGTCTATCGTATGATTCGTCCGGTTTCAGGCGACACTTGAAATCGTAAAAAAATTATAGCGCGAAAATGTTCCCGGTGCAAATTCATTTTCCAATGAGACACGATAATTCAATTAGCTCGCAAAAAACGTGGAGGAAAATTTTGAAATTGGAACGTACCTATTTTTACTTAATCATTATTTTTATAATAGTTTATAACTGGCCAGTGTCTCATACAAAAAAAACTTTTTTGCGCAAAACTTTCTGAGTGGCCTGGGAAATCAAGATACAACCTGGTAAAAAACATACGAAACTTTGAACTTTCGCGACCTGTGATATCTATCTTAACTATCACCTTGACCTGCACTATAATTTACTAGGTGTGGCAGGGGGGTTCCTGGTACCTAGATAAAGAAGTGGTGAAATTAGCTATAAACAGCTGACATTTGTAGGCTAACATTAAAAGCTCTGTTCCAAAAAAAAGATATTTCTGTTTTACGTTCAACCATATCAATAGAGGTAGGTATTATCTCACAATCTTTCTTTTGTAAGATAATAGCAGATGTATCAGATGAAAGATCAATAAGTTGGCAATTCTAAATATAACTCTAACAGGAAATAGGTCAAGTCTTGGAAACTACCATCTGAAGTTGTGCGTAGGCATGTATATTCAAATCACAACTGTCATACTTTGACATTTGTATGAAATAGCTAATATAACTCTAACAGGAAATAGGTCAAGTCTTGGAAACTACCATCTGAAGTTGTATGTAGGCATGTATATTCAAATCACAACTGTCATACTTTGACATTTGTATGTAATAGCTATAACACGGCAAATTAACGTAGGGTAATTTGCATAATCATTTCCCTGACTTGACTTTGGTAGATAGGTACAGTCACCAAAAGATACAAGTAACCAGGGTCGTCGGATATACCTACATGAAGTTTAAAAAAAAAACATAATTATTCTGTTTGCTGTCTATGAATGAAATTGTATTTTATTCGAAAACACCTCTCGGCTTCCTACTAATCTTTAACTGTACTCGACGACTCCGGTTACTTATCTCTTTTGGTGACTGTTCTATCAACAACATTTTCTACTTGCATACCTAATCGCTTCATTATACCTACCATCTGAATTATAAGTTATCTATTAGTAGGTACCAAAAATATGTACTTTACAGACTAAATAACGTAACCTTGTAAAGCTAACACTCCTTTCAGGCTTACCTTTAGAACGCTCTCATCCTCCGAATGGCAGGAGCTCTGCAGCGTGACGTCAGCGACCTGGCCGGCTTGTGACACGATCAGCACCTTCATAGCCTGGGACACCTGACGACCCGTCAGCACGGCTGTGTTCAATACCTCCCAGTTCTTGAGGAAAAATATCAAATTAATATTTCTGTATGTACGTGTAGTTCCGTGTGGACGTGAAGAATAGCACCATTCCATTTCTTTCCATGGCTGTCGTAAAAGGCGACTAAGGGACCTACTAGAGAATGGGCAGCAGCGTTTTCTATGCATTTTATCACCATACTGCGATCGCCCGACTCTTTTGAGGAGGCTTTTATGTTTAGCAGTGGACGTATTTCGGCTGAAATGATGAATGATGACGAATTCTGTATGTAATTGCAGAGAATAGTGGGAATAATGTTTCGATTTATTCTGTCTTCACATAGATTGAACGTATACGATCTTAATATAATGCTTACTTGACTGAACCTAAATAAGGAGTGCTTACACATACATTCTTATTAATACTTAAGGTACACACACACACACACACACACACACACACACACACACACACACACACACACACACACACACACACACACACACATACACTGCATACTACTCCTCATCCGTCTCTATCCATTGAGAATTTCGTCCGCATTATCACCAAGCTTGGTAACAATACCTTAGCAGAGATACCTAGATATTCGTCTTTATTTCCTACTCGCTTTTACGATACACAGTGAAAGTATATTCCTAAGCAATTCCTTCCATATAAGCCGCGATCCTCGTCAATATATTTGTTGCTTTCAAAGCCACTTCAGAAATTGACTGGGAAGGGCTATTCACTGTCGTAAAGGCAGGTGACAAAAAAAGCACCTAAACAGTAGATAGTAATAAAACAATCCATTAGTCAGAAGTAATCAGTTGATTAACAAACTTATAAAAGTAACCCTGGAGATCGTTAAAAAGAACGATACGAAACCCGTCGATGTTAAAAGGTATTAATTTGAGGACAGATTAAGCACTATTACTTTCTCTTACATAGCTTTAGGTAATAAATTCACGTGACCTAGAGAGATACCTTACCCAAGTACCTAGTAAAGTTACTGTTCTTTATTTCCTAACTGTCCTTGTCTCGAATTGCGGGCTATAGGTTTTATTGGTGACACTAGACATAAACAAGTAATTCTAATAAATAATGGTCACTGTCTATTTATCTACGGCCACAATAGAAGTCGTAGGTACATACAAACACTCCATCACTCACGTCGTAATTTAATTGCTTTAATCATCTAGTTGGGCGGTAGACAAGGAGCGAGCGTTCATCCGTCAGTGAGCAGATATGAAGAGCCCACTCTGCCCACTCCAGCCAGAGCGCCCGCGGCCCGACTTAATGACTCCACGCTAATATTGAGATAAACTAATTGCTTTATAAATATTATTCTGTAACTTCATTTAAAGCCACACCGCCGAGGGACCGCACACGTTGCTGCTAACGTATGAAAATTATACGGGAGCCCGAAACAATGTGTTTGGCTGCCACACGAGTCCCCAAAGTCCCACAACCTCCCCGATTTAATAGAACGTTCAAATTAAATTAACGTCGAATCCGTGTTACAAGAAATGGAAAAACGCCAAATTGCTTGAAAAGATAATAAACGTGGATCGTGTTCTTGAAATTTGATTTTATTTAAAAATGTTAGTAGATTTTTTTGATCCGTAATTCGTTATTGTGATAGACTAATGGCTGTAAAATTATTTCGCAAAGAATAGTGCTATTAACGTCAAACATTATAATAAGTTAACTCTTATAAAATGAAGAAAGTTTATTTTTGCGAACTAGCTATAAAATAAAGATGGTATTTTATGATATCGCAAAATTTTAAGTTATGAACATTGAATTTGATAATAGACATTCATCGACATCGATGAATAATTATGACCAGTAAAACGGCATTCATAATGTGACGGAGGCGAACAAGCCGCGCGAGCAGCCACACTGTGGGCGCGTTGGGCGGCTGCGACCCACCATAGCGTCCATTAGCTCGCGATAATGCTCCCATTACACCACTTCATTCATACTAAGAATGTACCATTAAAAGTTAATCTCAGCTATTTCGTACAATCACGCTCGTAGCAGACATAATAATACTTCAGAAATTAAATATAACTCAAATGAGAATATTATGTTGACAGCGCAATGTGCCATTTATAAACCCAACAATATTACCGCATCTATGTGACTTTAACTCACACAGAGTCGTTCGCAACGAGTCACTATCATAAAAACCTTTGGAACCCAATAAAGATATCGTTATAGTAATAAAAGGGGGCTCCCTTCGTTCCATTAATTACTAAGAAAATACCTTTCGGGTAATTTATCGCTTACGATCGATGTCTTAATAAATTGTTGATTTCGAGCACCTGTCTCGATTAGACTCGAATAATCGAGTGGGTGTCCGTGATTGTAATCACTATTCGCATTTATTACAAGGATACGTTTTAAAGGGAAAGTAAGATAAAAACGTATAGGTGTTAAGACCCGTTAATCGTAGTAAATTGGTAGGTAGTAGACCGTTCATAAGAACATACATCTTTTAAAGTGTTATGCTTTCACTGAAAGTATCTCAAAGTTTTAATCAAGAGCAGGCCGTGAATATCCCTATAAATGCTTTCAACATGCTATAAATCCTGTTTGAATTCATTTTATGTAAATTGCGGAAGATGATAATGACTACGGTTAACAAGTCATTATATTACCTTAGAAATTGGCAGCACAGCTTGTATGTCATCCTTTTCAATATCAAGTCTGGTGTTGACTCTGTGTTCGTGAGGTGGTTCTTCCGTGGTAGATGTCATGGTTGGCGCTGAAGATACTTTGGCTGACCAGCTAATGCGGGCAGTTCCTCGCCCTGACTCTCCCTCCGATCCTTCCCCGTCACCCTCCCCCTCAGCGCCGACCTCCACGAGCCAAGTGAGGATCTCCTCCCAACCAGGCTCACCGACGCCGCTGCTCTCCTCAGAATCCCTATATCGTTAAATTAAGTTACAATATTCAGTTCATAAACTTACTGAGCCTAAAAGCTTTTATTACCTAAAAGGTTGTTTATTGAGGTCGAACATCTTGAAGGTGAATATAACCCGGGTCATAATAAATCAATAGTCGTATTATGTAGTCTTTACTCTTTACTCTCTAAGTTCACGTTCTATTTGGGTGTTGTCGGTTTACGTTGCGCAGTGGAAACACGAAATTATCTAAACAATAAAAAGTTAGTCGTGACATCGAGTTTCATTAAGCGGAAAAGCGCTGACAAAATTTATGGCTGTGCAAATGCAAAGTAGTCGTGGGCGAAATTGTGAACAAATCCCGCCAAAGAAATGAGAAATGGAAACATTCTGTTATAAAACGTGAAGAATAAAAATAAATTTTCATTTTGGTGCGAAACTCGTTTAACTAGATTTATATTTATGTACGGGTACACAGAACAAATGAACGGCATGAGTGTTTATGAACCATATACGACTGTTGCATAAATTACATAAAAGGTCCTTGTGCGCATCGAGATATAAGTTGAACAACAAAATATTATGCCTAGAACGTTAAGGTCGTTGTTTAGTTTTGCCTTATTGACCTTTACATAATACTGGAGTTAACAGCTCAAAGACGAACTTAAGAAATACGTAGAAGTGGAATGAATTCTTGAAAGTCTCTCGCTCAGATGACCTAGGCGGCTAGGCGGCTAGCTAGAAAGTACCCACTTTATCTACGACCACTCCGATTGCGAGAGCATTTTATCGCTAAAGTGGGAAAACGTAGAATTGCAGATGGCATTTTCATTTTATCGGATTTATTTTTGAAAATGAATGTCTCTTTTCAATTTTATTGCAATTTCTGCCGTTATTTCAGCGTGAAGCTGAAATTGCTCTTGTTCAACGATCTTATTGTTTAATCTTACAATATCGTTGAGGAGACTATTATATCGCATCCGGATACTTTTATAACGGAAATAGTAGTTAGTGTTAATCTTGTCGCTCAGGAAACTGCAATAAAGTGTTCTGAAAGTGGATGTGAAAAGGAGTTTTGTCCTCATGCTTCTAATTTAGTTAATTAGTTTCACCTAGTGTCATGTAGTTTCCACTTACAAGCTAAGAAAGGGGTTCTTTGTTCATTTCGAATATGTTGCAACACTTGTACTAATTTAGAAGTAATTTTCACATTTGCAATTTTAACTCACAAGAGTCATACCCACCCTTACATCAACGGCAGAATCCTAATGCTACTAGCCACGTTGATGAATACCTTGGCACACCTGTGTGTAACCTATTTCGGAGAAGCTTTTGGATCACAGATTATGCTCATTACTAACGAGATAACTGATTAAGTGATTAGTTTATCGATTACATTCACCTCAATAACCCGTTTAATTAGCAAATGAAGCGTTCAATCGAACCAATAACTAACAGCAACTACGTCACATTAGGCGGGGTACATACGTGTCAGGAGTTTCGTCATCTCGCAGGGGTTGTTCGAGTCTTGTCGCCGTGACGGTAGCAGCGCGAGGCTTCACTTCAGCAGTCACTGCCCAGCGAGAGTTCGCGGCAGTCACGCTCACCAGCCGTAGACCTGACTTCACCTTCATTCTATAGAACAATACACAATTTTAATTATTTTAATATTATGACTATTTAATCAATTCACTGAGTTCTATATCGCGTCGCAAAATTTTCAGTGCATCGAATCATGATTCAATTATGATTCAATAGGTCCATTTTAAAGATTCGTTGTAATGAATTCTTATGAGAATTCATTACAACCAATCGCGATTGTAAAATTATGTACTGCATATTGATAGTCCATTGTTGATTGTTGGCAATGAAGAACCAGCATAAAAATAGCAATAACCTGCATTAATTAATAACTAAACAATTATTGTTTGCATATTATCTTTGTCCCCATTCCCTCACTTGTGTTTGACCGCATTATGTGAGCTGTGCTCTTCTTCCGGTCCTTAAGTACACTGACACAAATGCGCCTCTTAGAATACCAATCGTAAAAGAAAAGAGATCAAAGCTATGCTTAAGTGAATGCAGATTTCCCTGCATTGAGAATAATTTATTTCATGCTTTGAACTTGTTGGCTAGTTTTCGCTTTTGCATTTAACCCGAATTTAGATTTTCCTACAAGCAAACTTACACAAGTATGTATACAATGGGTAACGAAAGATCAGGTTCACGTAAGCCCGCAGTTACCTAAACTGTTTCACGTTATTGTTGGAATAGTAAAATTTATTTTAATAGCTAAGCCGAAGGAGACATAAATTTCCATTTAGTCGGTTGCAGTCGAGTATTCCCGAGCGGGTGCGACCTGAACCGTAACTCAAAACGAGAAACAGATACTCGTATCCACGATGAAGTTTTGGAGCAGGTGGCGCGTGATAAACGAACGATTGTAAGTATCCAATATAACTACATCACAGGTCCTTCCCTATTACACTTCAAAGTGTAATTTAAAAATAAAACCTTTTCCCTGCATTTCCTACGAACATATCCGCTCATTTCTTTTGAAATAGAGTGGCGCCTTTTAGCGATATCGACAGGATATTGATTCTATTAGATTCTCGTGTAGCACTTGAAGCGTCGTGTGTAAAGATTGCAATAGTGCACGCCGGGACACAATCACTGCGAGCTCTACAATCGCGCAATCACGGCTTTTTACGCGACCAGCTAGAAATTGAACATTCATTTCCGTTTTTATTGTTCGTATAATGTGTGAGCACTGCGTTTATAAGGACACCTTTGTAAATTAAGTGCTGGGTGAACTGAGTATACCTATACATGTTTTATATTGATGAATTTATTATAGACCTTACGAGACGACCGCGACTTATAAGTTGTAGGTCGAAGGATAGAACCCAAACATGCGCTTTACTTAACACTGAAACATCATGAGGAAACAGAAAGTCCTAGAACCAAAAATTCGAAGACATGGTGATATTTACCAATCCACACTAGGCCTGCGTGGTAGATTACGGCCCGCTGCCTCTCGAGGTCTGCGTCCCAGCAAGCGGGAACATGTACTTATACTGATTATGTATGTGAGCTACAAGTTTTTATTGTTTAGAAATGATAAGCTGTTTTCTTTATGGTATGTTTTGTTGTGAAGATTAGAACATGCGTATTTCTCAATAACATTGTTCCGAATCCAAAATTGCAGGTCCTAAATAATCCAATCGTGGTTTCGATTTATCAAATTTCTAGCTACGAAATTGTATTGGGGATGTTGAAAAAGACTGTAATATTCATGGCTAACGTCAGCAGCATTTGTTATAGCTATCTGATCATATATCAATATTTGCGCAGTGTTCCTCGAATTTTCGTTCTGAAGTGGTTTAGTGCAGTGGTAGTATATTACAGTTAGGAGGAATAGGAGAGCAGTTAGGAAAATGCCGTAACTCAATATTAGAGGAGAGCTTGGGAAATTGTACGGAGATCTTTTCTACTTAAAAGAAGAATTATGATCGTTCGGTACTTAGACAAAGGCTTAGTTTTTTCTGGGTAGTACCTGATATGCCTATATTGATAGACTATAGACTTTTTCAACTATGTTGGGATCGACTTCCAGTATAACCCATTGCAGTTAAATATCAGTATTCTACATAGAGCGACTGCCTATTTGACTTCCACAACTCAATTACTAAGTAATACGGTGGTATTACTTAGTAACTGAGCTGAACCGCCCCTTGGTAAGACAGCTAGTCTTACCAAGGGGCGGGGTATTACCCAGTACCTTATCTTATTACCCTATTACCCAGAGTTTCGGGCTTAAGACGACTATTAAACATCTACAAATGACAGCCGGGACCAAAGGCTTAACGTGCTTGATATATAATGGATGGTCACCCATCCACGAACTAACCGTGGCAAGTGTAGCTTAACCGATTGAATTGAACTGAATCATCGAACGATCCGTATGGCTATTAGTATTTACCTAGGAGCCCCTCTGTCTTATGTACCTATACAGAGACAAACGAAATTAGCTAGCAAAAACCGGCCAAGTGCAAGTCGGACTCGCGCACCGAGGGTTCCGTACAAACCTATAGGTATTCTCGGTTTAAAAATAAATGTTTTTTTTTTTTTATATTTCAGTTGATTGAATGTAAGGTAAATTGCGGTTTACGATTTATGACGTTTTAAAAAAAACTACTCACTCGATCTCGTTCAAACCAATTTTCGGTGGTAGTTTACATGGTAATGTACCTACATCATATATTTTTTTTAGTTTTATCACTCTCTTATTTTAGAAGTTACGGGAGGGGGGGGACACATTTTAACACTTTGGAAGTGTCTCTCGCGCAAACTATTCAGTTTAGAAAAAAAATATGTTAGAAACCTCAATATCATTTTTGAAGACCTATTCATAGAAACCCACACGTACGGGTTTGACGAAAAAAAAAATTTTTGAGTTTCAGTTCTATGTATGGGGAACCCCAAAATTTATTGTTTTTTTTTTCTATTTTAGTGTGAAAATCTTAATGCGGTTCACAGAATACATCTACTTACCAGGTTTTAATAGCATAGCTCTTATAGTTTCGGAAAAAAGTGGCTGTGACATACGGACGGACAGACAGACAGACATGACGAATCTATAAGGGTTCCGTTTTTTGCCATTTGGCAACGGAACCCTAAAAATTGACAGACAAAATACAATAAAATAAAATAAAGAATAATATATGATGTTTTATTTTTTTATGGGTCAAAAAGCATTGGCTGTATTTACTTGAAGTAGGAGTTTAGAAAATGAGTTGAATTAAAAATAATAATTTCATCCATCACGTCTGTGAAGGTTACCGCAAAAAACGGATTATTCAAGCTGACATTTGAAGTAACTATATTACCTACGGTCGTAGTCCAAAAAAATACAGTATTTTTTTTGTTTCATCATTTTTATTACTAGCTTTCTGCCCGCGGCATCGCCCGCGTGGATGTCGAAAAATTCACCATTTCAACCCCCCCGTTTCACCCTTTTAGGAATGGAATTCCAAAAAACCCTTTCAAAGTGGATACCTAATCCTCACAAAGAACACACCCTCCAAATTTCATGTCTCTAGGATCAGCGGTTTAGGCTGTGCGCTGATATATCAGTCAGTCACTCAGGACTTTGAATTTTATATATATATAGATTATAAGTATCCATCACGTCAGCGGTATTTCGCTAATTTAATAAGCTAATAGCCAATTAAATTTGACCCTTTATAATCCGTAAAATATTAAATGCCAAGAACAAGGAAAGGTTCCTACTAAACCAATATAATATAAAACTCAATTAAGGTCTGTGAAGTTAACTTTTCCAAATATAACAAAGAAATGACTATTACTATGTACGATGTCAATATTTCTTTTCATAACGACTTCAGAATTTTTGCAGAGACCTACTATCAATCTAAGTAAACGAAGTAAGGCGCAATTTATTATGAACCTAAAACAAAGTAATTATAAAATAAATCAAATAAAGTTCAGAAAAGCCTCTTCAATTTCACACATAATGTAGTTTTCACGATTAAAATGTCATCTCTTGTTCTAACTACTCGTATCTTTCTGCGGTTGTCGCGTTCTACGCGACGAAGAATTATTTGAAGAATAAACTTAATCCCAAAGAGCAATAAATTTTGTCAAATAAATGAGGTGATTTTGGAGGGGTCGTTATTCAGTTAAAAACTAGAATAACTGAAAAAGTTTTAATTGACGCATTGAGGTCGACAGTTCGCAGTTAAGCCGTGAGATGCGACCGCCTGTTCGGTACTTCAGCGTACATGTGAACTTGTTTTGTTCAGTTGGCACCTCGTCTCTCCTCCAACCACTGCGGTGTGCCACTCACAACTTGCCAAAAGTTACGACAGAACAATAGGTTTAGTTTGTGGCAACTTCAAATATTTGTTTACATTCTTGATGAGAATAAAAGCATAACTGTCAAAATCGAATGAATTATTTCATGTTCCTTACTTCCTACGCAAAATAGAAGAGCGCGGTTGACAAGCAATAAACCAGTCCCAGTTGGGCGGAATACCAATAAATATCAGTCAGCGTGACATAACATAGAGATGCGCAAGTTGTTCGTCGTTAACTTGAAGTGGCTCATGCGTTGACAGATTTTCTCCTGGTGTGGGTTTTCAAACCGCTATGTCAGGCTTACAGAAAGTCTGACACTACTTGGGTGGCATCGAGGCGACGGTTAAGCACTGCCGTTTATTCATAATTTTAATGACCATTGCCAGTTTTTGCTAAGATACCAGCACTTTCTAGGGAGAAATTACAAGGCTTACACGCGTTACATGTACTTAAGTATATACGAACAAAATAAACATGAACTCACCTGATGACAACATGTGAAATTGTATGGCTGGTGTCGCGCCGCACTACAAAGGGCAGATGCAGTCGAGAGTGAGGATACAGTGGTGCTCGGGGTAGGAGGAGGGCAGCGTCACCGGCTCGAGCTTCTCTATACCCAGCACGAGCTCCAGCCAATGTGACGGAACCCAAGGGCCATGCAGGCTGCACTGACACTCGCCCACACGCACCTTCAGCTGTTTCTCCACTACCGGCTTCAGCTGCACTGTATGCTAATCGCACTGTCCTTGGTGGTCTCTTGCCCTTTCCATCCGCAGGCCACCACGCAGCTGGTACCGTTAATTCAGCGAGGCAAGCCCCTTCCTCGCCTTCAGGGCCACACGTCGCAGTTAATGTTCGCGATCCATAACTCGCATGTAACGTAATACACACTCGGCGCGGTCGTGTCGCAGCACGTCTTGCGCCACCCTCACCGCCTGTGTGGAACAGCACACGTAGCACTGGGGCATCGCGAGGAAGCTCCCGGAACACTAGGTGTGCAGACACATCGAGTCTGTGCGCAGTGGCATCTTGCAATTCCATCAAAGACGCATTTCTCCTTGGTGGCTCCAAAGGATCAGGAACTGCATATCGCGCTGGCACTGTCTGTTTAGTAGAGAAGGGTCCGTACGTAGCCCGCACTGATGCTGGCGCAGAGCCTTGTAATACTGTGAACCGATCTAGAGACAACAGGGCGCCAGGCAGAGCCGTACCCATAGGTTCTGGCGGTGGACCAGAACCGCTCCATCTCGCCGTGTGTTTTAGAAAAAACCCACTATCCTTATTTTCGAAATGCACTTCGACGCCAAGCACCGTCCCTGAAAAAAAGAGAATTATTTTTAGAATGTAATTAAACATTTGTCATAGATTTAGGAATGCCTAACATGTGTAAAATGTTAAATAAGTGTTTTATTTTTGGTATTATGACGAGAGATAAAAGGGCGTTGAAGCACAACATTGGCTCCGCGCCAGCGCATTCTATCCTGCAGCGAGATGTCATTTGCGTTAGTTTTATGTTTACAAACACATCGATATTATTACGTCGAATTTTGTATTAACGTAACGATGCCCTAATCGCACTGTTTGTGTAACAGTGCTTAACAGATATCTTTGGTAGTGAAGCAGGTCATGGTTTATGTCTGCTTAATCTTAAAGTAACACGCTCCGTACCTACGAGACGGTTATGCGAGGATACGTAAAATGTTATATGGCGGTAATAACAGAAACATTTTATATGTAGGCAAGGAATATAAAGGAGCGCGAGAGTGGCTGGTCTTGTTTCTATGAGGGATGGCTTCGCTCGGAGCCCGCGTCACGCGTCACGCAGGCTGCGGCACGGCCTCGTCACTCGTCTCGTTTATTGAGCCAGGATTTGTGTCACGTTCCTCTTACGGCGCTCTTCACGGAATTCATTACGCGGCCTATTTATGATTCTCAGTGGTTGGTCTCTTCTAAAATATTTTGTTGCTTTTATAATTGAGTTGTTATTGGGCTTAGATTGTGTTTCAAAGTTGATTATTTTCTATGAGATTATGAAAGTTACGACATGAATATTGGAGACGTTTATATTTTATTTTAAGGTGACACTTACCTACTTCAGTAATTTACATATACGAGTAGGTAGCAGATTACTTTCCATAAGAAAGGAATACCACACAGTCTTTTTCAATTATGTGATAAAATAAGAGCTTAGTTTCAGTTATTCATAATTCAATTATTAAAACTAAGAATTAAAGCGAGCGATAACTTCGCCGAAACGAGCACTCGCTTTGATCACAAAACAGTTAGGTACAACAGCAGTCGTATTAATTGGTTGCCATGAAATTTCCTGTGAGCGGAAGCTATTGCTTCATTTGCAAGGAAACGGCAGGCAATTCCACGAATACGCCACATCCCTCCAGCCAGGGGGAGTAAGGATAATAAAAAGCTTTAGCACGTGACGCTCTTAGGACAAAGAAAAATTCGCACAGCTTTCAAGTTTCAACCTCGTTGAGAAATGTTACATTAGGTACCTTCAGTACAGTCAACTACGCAAGTTGATCACTTAAGAATGGTATCAAAATGATTGAAAACAATGAAAAAATAACATAAAATGCTGAAAAGCTGTGCATGGAAAATTTCGTGACAATTTATTTAGTTGATGCTTAAAAGTCAGTGGTACGTAGCGACCTTTGTTGCTGACCGTACCACCTTTAGTCGCATGCAACGTAATTTTTCAACTTTATTGCCTCTTCGTGAATTCTAAATAAGTGCTAATTACCCAAGGCTGGTGCTAGGAACGTAATGAGCGGCAATTATGCAAAACCATATTGATTTTTACATTCCTGAGCAGATGTTATTGATCCTACCTACCTAATGAATATTCAATAGGCTGTGGGCTTTTAAAAATAAAAAGCTGAAATGCTAATCTTCTTCAAACACATCATCGGAACGGTTAAGTGTTTAGAGAAACATTGTGTGTGGAGTGTTTTTCACTCCAGCAACAGTTGCAACAAATTTTCCGCGAAATTCTCATCGATTGTCTACCTCGCTTTGATACGCATTTAACTCAATCAGTCCCTACCGTGTTGCAATGAGATTGCTGAAAACCCATTTGGTTAACAATGGCAATCAATATTTTTAATAAAGGTTATTGTTCGTATGTACGTGTTCCCACACATTTTAATTTTCCCGGCCGCGGTCGCAACAAAAAGAGAAGTTTCGCGAATTGATATCGCGTTTTCCGATCGTACCCTCGATTGTGGGCAGCGTTGGCGGGAGACAGGGGGACAAAGGACACATGGGGGCACGGGGGACAAGGGGACACGTAGCGGGTGTAATAACTGCCACAGAACTAAATCCTTAGATATGGCTCACGCGTGCCCACTACCCCCTCCCAACCGTAACCGTCTTTATCAAGCTGACCTTCCAATAACTCCTATTTTATATACATATTCATGCAATATACATAATATCCAACTCTTATTTTTATTGTTACTACTACCCGGACCGTAGATGTAGACAGGGTAAAAATATCCGGGCACGAATGCCTTAATATTTCATTTTATCATTTTCTATACCACATTCAATCGGCTAAATGTAGACTATGCTTTGATAAAGCTGCCAAAAAAGAGGTTGGGCACGCTTTCAGACTCATTTCGTCTAGCTTTTCGGGTGGCATACCGAAAGGTGATTTCTCCTTATCATTCGCCGAACTCAGTATTATTTGGTAGAGTCAACTTAAAGTAACTGGTTTCCATAGAGAGCTTTCAAGACGATAAGATAATTCAGAATCGATGTGATACTTTCGTCTAGTTTTCTTATTTATTCAGAGTTTTCCAAATATTTTCCGGCTATACATACCTCTGCTGGTGGTACTTATATTTGAACTTTCTTTCCGGTGAGATATGATAAGTTTCTCGTTTCAAAAGAGAAGAAACTTTTTGAACTGTGTTGGTTGTAAAGTTTGGGAAAACTAGCTTTTCACACACGGTGTTTTCATATTCTACATTATTGAAGACTAGCTTTTGCCAGCGGCTTCGCCCGCTTTGAGGTTTTAAATTACCCCATGGGTATGTACTACCTGGATAAAAGTCTACCGTGTGTTATCCCGGTTATAAACTATCTATGTGCCAAAATTTCATCCAAATCCGTTCAGCCGTTGTTGCGTGATCAATCACGAAAATCGAAACAATCTAATCGTATTTATAATATTACTAGCTTTTCCTATAATCCTGTGTTGATAAAATCCAGGTTATAAACTATCTGGGTGACAAATTTCATGCAAATCCGTTCAGATGTTTCTGCATAATCGAGGAATAAACATCCAAACTTACAAATTTATAAGTAGGATGATATTTTATTAGTGTTAGCTTGTTTCAGCACCAAAGCTTACCCTTCTCAGGGCATTGTGTACCTAACCTATCTACTAATATAACATGGTTAATTATTCTTTATTATCCTCATAATGTGTTTATTCACGTAGGACTTCACGGAGAGCTCCGCGAAATACACGCTGAATGTGTATACCAGAGCAACCTCATTATATTAATAATATAATATTGCGCTGGAAAATCCGGCCATCCTGTTAATGAAACACTATAGCCTTCCGAAAGCACCTTTGTGTTGTGTTATTAATATAACGTTTCGCGAATTCATTACCCCGTACATTTTGAAAATTAACACAACAGCGGCGCTGCCTGATACGTTACGATAGCCGTGTGGATGTATGCTACATGTATGCTAGATAAAGCCTCATTGAAGGGTAATAAAGCGGACACGGACGCGGCTATGTGTCGGCTTCCATTAACGGTAAATATTTGTTCATTTGTCATGCTGCGTTGCCAATGGACAGCTCTTTGACGTGAACGCAAACCGCTGCTTTTACATAAACGCCGCGTATCTCCATTTTCAGTTAAATGATTTATTAAACACACGTTTGTCTCGTTAAAAAGTCAACTGGGTTTTACCCTCGTAGCTCTTATCCTGCTAAGCCTTTGGGATAAAGGGTACTTGACGTCATAGGTTTTTCGTGGTTCCGGAATATTTTAAAGCTGCTTAGCTTAGCGCGACCGAGCGGGGATCGTTCCAAAAACATCGATTATGTTCGGGCTTCAGGCTGTAATGTACTATAAGTACATTGAATAGGGGAAAATAACACAATGAATTTTAAATAATACGTTCCTCGTTACAATTTGCAATTATCATCATCATCAATTCAGACGAAAAACATCCACTGCAGGATATAGGCCTCCCTTATGGGGGGCTTTGCCATAATCGCCACCCTTGGCAGGTGGCTGGCGATCGCAGTGGTAAATGCATAGAGAACGCTACTTACTAAAAAAAAAATACAGTGATATCCATAGTATAAATACTAGGAACAAACACAAATTTGTTGTACCTTCAACAAGGCTCAAGAAAATAGGTGGCTCATTCAGATGTCAATGTATACGCTTTTATAATAAACTTCCAAGCCATGTTCAAGATCTAAGTCTCAATAAATTTAAATCATTCATTAAACGTAAGTTGTGCCAGAAAGCCTTTTACACTGATAAAGATTATATTGAGGACAAAAAAGCTTGGGATTAAGCTGCTCCAATTTTTTTTTTTAATATTATTGTACTGAATTATATTTTTTATTTTTTTATTATTAATTACTTTCCTTTTTTTATTTTTTATTAATTATTTATTGGGAATATACACTTTGACATTTTGATTATTGCTTAACTATGACATGAATATATACTCTGAGGAGTATACTATTATTATTATTTTAATAATTTTGAATGTGAGGACTATGTAGATGTTTGTTTTTTTTTTATACTTACTCATTTCATTTTAATGATAATCTGGCAGTTTGAGTACTTAATGCGGCCTACCAAAATGTCCTTTCTTTGGTATTGTTCGTCGAATCGTTGTGCTCCTTATGTTCTGAGTTGAGCTGAAAGATTACTGACAAATGCGTGCATTGACTGGACAGGTCCACTCAATCTGTATGGTTCTTTCCTCAAAAGACCATTTCAGACACCTCCATGTACATGATCCTCAAATTATCAGACAGCGACTATCTCCTGATTTTATATACACATTGACATTGATGAATTTTACCTATACAATAACATTAATATTTACTTTTAAAGTATTATATTGTTTTAATTATTGTAAATGTGAAGTTTAAGTGGGTGTTATTTTTTTTTCTTCTAGGTTCCTTTTCTTCTCATTTATTTTTTATCACGGTCTGGCAGTTTGAGTAATTTATGCGACCTACACAAATGTCCCTTCTTTGGTATTGTTCGTCGAATCATTGACCTCCTTAAGTTCTGAGTTGAGCTGCATGATTACTGACAAATGCGTGCACTGATTGGACAGATCCACTCAATCTGTGTGGTTCTTTCCTTTAAAGACCACTTCAGACACCAATCCACATGGTCTAACCAAATTATGTCTGGACTTTAAAAGAGACTGTGACCTCTGAGTTTGTTTCGGCCTTTCTTCTCAGAGTAGTCAGATAGGAAACGCCGACCTCATCTAGTTTAAAAAAATATGATTGACGTGTAAAAGTGTTTGTACAAACCTACTTGCAAAAATAAAGTCATTTATCATTTACTATTCTCTACTAAGTCCCGTAGTCGCATTTTACGACACCCACGGGAAGAAAACGGGTGGTGTTATTCTTTACGTCCAGCACCAGACGGACCAATGTGCAATATCGAAGCAATAATGACATTAACATTACTGCGAGAGATAACGCTTGTTTGAATTTCTCAATTAAATTGAAAAGGGTGCAAGCAAGGTATAAACGAATATTTAATAACCCGAATATTTGATTGCTTGCGTAACTCAAATAGGAATCCTAAACACACAATCTAAAACGTCTCTCTTAAAAATACTCGGTGAGTTTTTAAAATTAACATTTAGTTTTAATTAAAATTTTTGTTTCAGTGCATGATAATATATCAAGAAATAATGTTTAAATTAAGTAGGTATTTTAACTAAAAACATGAGTATCAAATAGTCGAGTATGGTCCCTTTTAGTCACTCAGATAGTTTTCATTTACTTGTCTTTCCTCAAACGAGTCGTAGCAGTGTCACTAAATCGTAAGGTCGACGTGACTTATGTAGTGGTTAGTTAAAGTACTCGACTACATCCAAAGGTTTCTATGTAGTGGCATCGATACCTCGGCAATTAATGTCAACGGCACCAAAAACGTTAGGTTACGATAGCAGGGGGGCGATTCTACTAATTTGCAAAGTTACACGTTCAATTGTGTTTTCACAACGGTTAGATTTCGATCGCAGGTCGATGATGTCCTATAAAGTCATTCTACTATTTGATAAGCACAAGGGAAACTAAACTTACGCCAAACCGCAACTGACTCGTTACGAGAACACACGAGTGGGCTTCCTGTGTTACCAACATGCCAAATAGTATGTTTTATTATTACCACAAAGAAAAAAGTTGAATCTAAAAATGTCACTAAACACGAATAAGTGGCAATAAAGGATTTTCTAATATAAAAAGATATCTTGACCATAATTATAGTTTTGTACTGATATTTTTTTGTTACAATAATACAACATTTTAACTTACTAGATAACAAAAATTCAGAAGAACGTTTCGTTCTACGTCCCTAACTAGCTAAAGCTACGAAATCAAACCCTTCGGTTATGTTAAAGACTCGAAGAGTATTTCTGTTAATCGTATTTTACTTAAAAATTCATTTATTGAAGCGTTTTTAACGATGTTATGATTTTCTTTAGTATATATGTACCTATTTACAGATCGAGGTAGTAACCTAATCTGTTTTGATTTTAAAAAAGTAATAATGACGGTCCAGGTGTTTAATCCCGTTTTTAAGTTCGCTTACTCTCGCATAAAGTGGTTAAAAATCTTCGTGAAACGGATTGAAGTTTTTGGTGGCTTGTCAGTTTGGCTAGTGATGTTACTACTACTAGTTATAAATCGTCAGGCACTGCTTTTCTGAATTTATTTCAAGTTGAATCTAAAGTAGGTACCCCCCTTTAGGGAGGTTTCTAGCAGCTTTGTTAGTTAAAAATGAGACATTAAATAATAACTTAAAAGAAAATAATCATAGCAAAATTCAAAATGCGGCATCCAATCAATATTAGGGCTACAATCGACTCTTGCTGTTTGGGGAGAATTACACGTTATCAACTGACTAATACTTACAGAACAATATAATGCATAATCACTCATAATTAAAACATCCGTGATTCAGTACATCACATTACTTTGACAGTTTGTTACACGATATTATTAATATTGAATTATGAACTGGTGTAGTTGTTGAAGACTCCGTGATACTTATCTAAACACGACTATAGCTTGGCAAAAAAGAGTGTCGTGGTAACCATTGGAACTAAAATATTTTTTTGGTGGCAGCACTGCTTTGTTTATCATCAACACGTAGCTAATCTGTCATTGCGTTATGTTCATAATTGTATTTTACTTATTTCTAATTAACTATCAATTATTAATGCTTTTGAACATATAAAAAATGAATAAAACAATAAGGAGTAGTGGTGTGAGCTGTGATATACTAAGTTTTCGTAAGAAAGGCCCTAGGGGTATAAGCATAGTGAATTTGCCCTTGAAAGATATTGGCACGATACTTAGAGGATTTTTAGGTATCAACAAGATAATAAGATCCTGAAAGTTTCAGATCTCTAACCCATTCGGTTTTTGAGAAAAAGAAAAAAAAAGAAAAATCTGACAAATTCAGAAAAAAAATAATTTCTCAAGAACGCGTGAATCGATTGATTTGAATTTTGGATATGTTTTGGAAGCTGATAGTAGCTTCTAGGAAAAAAATTAACACCTTTAACGGTTGATTAGAACCTTGAAAAAAAAATTGCACTTTTGTTTTAATTTTGATTTTTAACTATGATACGATTCTGGCACAATCATGAAACTATTTTTTTCGAATTCCCCATTCATTTTTCTATAGACTTACATACTTTTAAGATTTTAAAAAAAGGTACGCCATATTGCAAAAAAATAAAAACCATGTTTTGTGCAAATATTTACTTCACGTATTTTAAGCCTGCATCTTTATTTGAGTCGCTCGTTCATGTCTTTTATTCTTATTTAAAGTAGACATGTCTAAACCAATAGTTAAATCTTAAAATATCAGTGAATATCAACTAAAATATTATAAATATTGTACACAAAGCGACAAATCGAGCATTTCCAGTCAAAGTGGACTTCTCATTATACGAAAAGCCTATACAATAGGAGGTCAGCTAAAACTGGAAATGTATAGCTTGATATGTAGCAATGTATATACTTCTAAAATTAGAAACAGATTTTAATTGATAAATTATAAATAAAAACAACAAATGTTTGAAAGGTATATTTGCAAAAAAGTTTATAATCACATTTTAGCGGTCTTCATCACTATCATCTTCAATCACAGGCGACCTGCCAGGGTCGCGAGGTTTGTTCGAAAGAGATACCGTGGCCCTGGCATATGGGCAATTGAAGGGGGTGGGTTTTAGTTAGTACAAGTTTGACACGCCCTTCCGCCCAGAGCGGGTGACGTCATTTGATGATTTGCCACAGACAAAAAAAACACAGGCGAAACATTGTCTGCATCAAATAATTTGCTTAGTGTTTCAGCAAGCCTCAGAATCTGTTCAAATATTTTTCGTGTGACAAATAATAAACAATACCAGCAACGTGAGAGTAGCATCCAATTGTTTTAAGACCATTTGCCCACTCACAAATGTGCCTCAATATGCTTTTGGGACCAATAGCGTTTTTTTTATACTCAATAAAACATCTATAAACCTTCTTATTGATATGACGAGACTGAATTTGAGCTTCGCGTATGTTTGACTGGTCTTTTACGTATTGAATGGTATGATTACCTGTTTCATTAAGCATTGCTGCTATCGGTTGATTTGTTTACGTATTACGTACAATGTTTATAATATTTTAATTGATATTCACTGATATTTTAAGATTTAACTATTGGTTTATACATGTCTACTTCAAATAAGAATAAAAGCCATAAACGAGCGACACAAATAAATATGCAGGCTTAAAATACGTAAAGTAAATATGTGCACAAAAAATGGTTTTTATTTTTTTGCAATATGGCGTACCTTTTTTTAAAATCTTTAAAGCATTTAAGTCTATAGAAAAATGAATAGGAAATTCGAAAAAAATAGTTTCTGTTTTGTGCCAAAATTGTATCATAGGTAAAAATCGGAATTAAAAAAAAAAGGTGCAATTTTTTTCAAGGTTCTTATCAACCGTTAAAGGTGTTAATTTTTTTCCTAGAAGCTACTACCAGCCCCCAAAACATATCCAAAATTCAAATCAATTGATTCACGCGTTCTTGAGAAAATTATTTTTTTCTGATTTTGTCAGATTTTTCATTTTTTTTTCTTTTTCTCAAAAACCAAATGGGTTAGAGATCTGAAACTTTCAGGATCTTATTATCTTGTTGATACCTAAAAATTCTCTAAGTATCGTGCCAATATCTTTCAAGGGCAAATTCACTATGCTTATACCCCTAGGGCCTTTGGCGGAATCTGAAGCGGAACAAATTTTGTCTCCGATTGACAATGTTTACGAAAGAACTGCCGACAAGACAGGTATTTATCCAAGAAATTTATCTTTTATTCAATACCAGTCATTGTTTTTCCTTTCTCATACTAAGTTTTATCAGTATTATAAGTTTCAAGCGATTTTATTATTTTATTTACTAATAGATTATTGAGGTTATATTTTCTAGTTTGACAAATCGCGTGTACGTTAACTCTTGATGTTTGATACTTGAAAGTGAAAAATGTACCTACATGGAATTAATATGATTGTCTTTATGTTTTTTCAAGGTAAATCTCACAGTACAATTAGAGAAATTGTTAATGAAGGTGAAAAAAATTAAGGATTTTTTCTACACCTGGAAGAACATCAAAACAGTTGGCGGAAGAAAGAATTAGACGATTTTGATCTGTGTGCAATTAGACAAAAAGTTCAACACTATAACGAAACAGGCAAGTATTTTTTTTTTTTGTTCATACCATTATCGCATACCACATTAAAAAAAGTATAATTTATATTTATTATTTTTCAGGTGCCTATTCTACGTAATATATTACCTATAGTTTGAGGAGACGGGTTGTAATGGGAGCCGTAAATGTGTAAGAAAGATTTTTACACTATTTAGATTTCATAAATAAGAAATGTAAAACTGACACATCAGTGTTAATGGAAAAAATCTATCATAGCACCGAAAAGGAATACAAGAATGATGTTATGTCACGTTTTTCTTTTTAAATAAAATCTAACATTTTAGCGTGTTATTTCATTTTCATTGTCATGTGAATAGTGATAATGTTATGTACCCCACATAGACATACCTGACGCCTTCATTAGTCAACTGTTCAAGTTTATTCCATACTAGCTTTTGCCCGCGGCTTCGCCCGCGTGGATGTCGGAAATGATCGCAAGAGGACGTACTACCGCGGGAAGAATGTATTAATCCATGTTATACATACATAAAATTACGCCTTCTTCCCATGGGGGTAAGCAGAAACTACGGAACGCCACCTGTTATGATCCTTACATATCATGTGTTTTTGATGTACCTAAAATAAAACTAATAGTATTCAGAGTAAGAAAACTGCGACATAGGGCTGGATTGAATTGAATATATGTCTTCCTGGTTTTTCTTAACGCTCCTATTCCACCTATACAGACACTCAATTATTTACCAGACACCAAATTAAACATAATTATAAGAATAATACTTTGGCCAGTGGCTTCGCCCGTATAGCTGTAGGAAAATATCACCCGGGAACCTACTACCGGGATAAACTATCCTATATGGTAAGTATCCAGGATAACCAAAAATCCAAATATATCCAAGAATCTAAACATCTAAGCCATATTTCGCGGTCTCTTACTTGGAATAATACAATTAGGTTTATTTTGAGTACTTCGAACACACATAATATTCGCATTTACTATGAAGCCAAAGTAATATGAATTACAATATTACAATCCTACTAATCCTGCACTACCCGACCGCTACCAACCAGGACGGCCGGACGCGGGACGGCCCGCTTGCCGCTCTGCGCTGCGGCTATTTTATTATAATCTCTGATATCTTCTAAGATATTCATATTATGATAGAGTGATATATGAATGATAGAGTGATTCAACAGGTAGGTTTATATACATATAAACCTACCTGTTGAATCACTCTATCTATTAAAAAAACCCGCATCAAAATCCGTTGCGTAGTTTTAAAGATATAAGCATACATAGGGACAGACAGACAGCGAAGTGACTTTATTTTATAATATGTAAAGATTACCCGTACCTTTCGAATGCGACATGTTATAGGTACTCTCTGACTTCCGATTAGTTTCCGACAGTAAGCAGCTGTAAGTCACCTTGTCGACTATAAACTGTCAGCATTAACAGAATTCATTCAGCATCATTCATGTCCAATTTGATACAGGCATACCAACCATCGAATGGTTGTGAATACCCTAGGTGGTGACCGCAAATGCGATTGCTGAACGTTATGTCTTGTGTATTGGGTTCAATCGGCAATCCCTGAGTGTAATTTAATTAATTTTTAAACTAAATAAGTTTTCACTATGTTATTATGATGGCAAAATCGCTCTTAGATAAAAGGTTATTCCAGCGAAATAATGCGCAATCTACTAAATACAATGAAAGTAAAAGACTGTGTGCCTATCAAGTCTTGAAATCTTGATTGATGAGAATTTCCGGGATCTCATGTTTGTGGATTAAAACAGTAAGTATCTTATCACTTTTAGTCCTAGTATACAAGGTGGCCATACCTGCTAAGCAGGCGCCCTCATTTTTTCCAGACTTTTTTGCCAAGCTATACATCGAGTGACAACGCGTGAGAAAATAAATAAATAAAATGATCACGAGCCTTTAGTTACTCGAGTAACGAGTTAAACAAAATCGAATCGCATCACTACCTGACATAGCTTATTGAGAAGTGTCAACTGTCAACTGACAGCAACGCTATTTACTTTAGTTCAAGTTCAGAGTTTTAATTGATTTATAATAATACTCTTATTCCTCTTAACATACATATTATATAAGCAGCTTATAATGTTCCCCCTGCTGCGATACAGGCCTCCTCTCTGTGACTCTGTAAGAGGGAGTCGTTAATCCGTTTCTTTCTAATTGCACGAAATTGATATTTGTTTTCATGTGTGTACTTGTAGAATTATAATGAAAATAGAATCTTCAAGATGGTACAGCATTTAATGCAAAATAATGTGCTGTTAACTGTTCAGTAAGATTTCAACACAATGTGTGAAGATGTTGCCCGAGACTGTTCCAGATTTGAAATAACTTATGAATGTTTCCCTGTCTTCAGTAAAACCATTTAGATGCAGTTTGAGGAAAGTGTGTATTGATGATGCAAGAAGAATTTAAACTGTTTATTCAATATGGAAATCTGGATACAGGAATATTTACATTCCATGGCAATCTGCAAAACAACATACTACCTATACCTGTTGACTCAGTGGGGAAAAAACATTATTTTGCAGTAGGTACCAGCACACCGATGAGAAAAATAATAATATTAGTTAGCCACTTCTAACATAAATATATATTTTTTCAGAAACATTACTTAGGTACACCCAAAAATCAATTTCTGACTTAAGAGTTGATCGTGGTCGGTCAATTTTTTGGTAGGCAGACATTCTGTTGACTGTTGTGCACTTATAATGTTGAGCATGCAGTATTAATATATTATGTATTTCTATCAGGCACACGGTATCAACATGAGTGGTGAAACGACCCTACTATTTTAGATGAAATACTAAGTATCTACTTCTCAAGTGGTCTGACGTTAAAATTGATATACTTATAGTAATAAAAATGCTTTATTCCATTATTTGTTTTTTGATTTCATGAACCATTCCAATACTCAATACTTTATTGCATTTCACAATGTATATGCTTAGGTGGTAAACATTGGATTTAGTTACAATTGTGGGACCCTGTCGGGCACATCAAAAGAAATATAGTAGTAGGAGTAGGACTTATAATCTAACTTATTCTAAAATCAAATTAAATAAAAAACATGCTTTGGGCATTCTAACTGCATTTCAGGGATTTATCACTTAAATGTTTGCTAATGTTGGTGCATCTGGCCCAGTAGAGCAGTGGTGGCCCAGTGGTAATGGCCGCGACTTACGAGTAGTAGGTCGTGAGTTCAAACCCAAGCAGGTGCATTACTTTGTGTAAACTATTTCATCGCCACTGCTCTCAAAACGGTGAAGGAAAACATCGTGAGGAAACCGGCATGTCTTAGAACCAAAAATTCGAAGACATGTGACATCTACCAACCCGCACTGGGCCCGCGTGGTGGATTATGGCCCACTCCCTCTCACCGAGAGGAGGCCTGTGTCCCAGCAGTGGGAACATTATAGGCTGATGATGATGGTGCATCTGTACTGTTTCCCCAAATTATTATGCCATAACTAAGCCATGCATAGACATAGGCGTAATATGTTACAAGGACAGTCTGTAAATTTGTGTTTTTTTAACTACCAAATATTCCATTATATCTATACTATAATATTATAAAGCTGTAGAGTTGGTTTATTTGGTTAAACGCAGTAATCTCAGGAACGACTGATCCGGTTCGAACAATTCTTTTTGTATTGGGTAGCCTATTTATTGAGGAAGGCTATAGGCTATATAACATTACGCTACAATCAAAAGGAGCGGAGCAGCAACAAAAAATGGACGAAAACTGACAGGCAATGCGGTGCGACGGGAAGGTTCAGAGGAGCAAAATTAGACGCTGATGAAGTTGTGGACAGTAGCTAGTTTATTACTAAAACTCAAGAAATTAAAAGTTTTGACACTGCATATACATTGCGGCTGGTCTATCAGTGTTTGGTACGAACCAGGTACATAAAAAGCCGGTGCAAGTTGCGGTCCAAGATTGAGTCAATAGAGTTTCACGTAGTAACACACTGTAACTATGTTACCTTTTCCGTCATCAATACCGTAAAAACGAAGATTGAAGGGCATGTGTGGTCACTGATCTCGTCAATCAAAGCTCATAAGAGGTCTCTGGAGAATTGGTATGTCGTAACGCACTGACGATCCGTAAGGGCCAAAGCATTACTGCATACTCTTGACGCAAAATTTCTTCCTCTTACCTTTCCAACGTCACCCACATGGGCAAGTTCAACGAAATCTGTATAAACATTATATTTTTAGGAAATAAAACTAAAGCAGTCCTAGATCGATGCGATAAAAGTTGCATTTTACTGACTTATATTCAACCGCAAATTTTGACAGATGAAATGCCGAAATTCAGCTTTGATTCGATTATAGCGAGTGTCAAAATAATAGCAGAATGTGACTAAACGTCACGCTCATGTACGACTTTGTTAGCAGAATAGATTTTTACATTGTTTCGATCGATCGTTGGCGTCCACTAAAACGTAGCCGCAGTTGGATCGTTGTTCATTAGCAGAATGAGAAAACCCTTAAAAGTCGTGATCCAGTCGCGGTGCTATTGCGATTTTTGCACAAATTTGTTAGTAGAATCGGCCCCCAGGATCTATCCAAGGCATCTATGCTAAACGATTCTAATCATCGCAAACATTCCATGAAATGTATGTAGGTAAATGTGGGCTACTGTGACTGTCCAGTTCATTAAGCAACATTATGTTGTAATAATATGTACCTAATTACTTAGCATAACTACCACTGCATTCAACACACAATAGAGCACATTAGCTACAACTCGATGACCATCGATCCATTCGTAAACAAGACTAGGCAAGCAGGATAAACAACAAAACAAAAATAACATTAAAGAACAAAGAACAATTAGGTATGGGTCTGGTAATGTTTGTCGAAGGACAAATGGCTGGTGGAGCAGACGAGTCCTGGATCAGCAAGCGTAGTGTGGGACACCCTCCAGCTAGATGGACCGACGACCTCAAAAAGGTGGCTAAAAATCGGAGGACATGGAAGTTGTGGCACAGCATGGGAAACAACTATGTCCAGCCGTAGACTGCGATAGGATGAGTCGAATGGTTGATCATTCATATAAGAACTATTTCTGTGCACCAAAGTGAAAAAGAAAATACATTTGCTCTCCATGCAAAAGGATAAAAGCCTTGTAGATGATGGTCTGATTAATATCATTACGTGTCAATATAAAGGAGTAGCAGATGATAGCATCATATTTTCCTATCCGTTGCTTCGATGAACACAATAAGTAACGTGACTCTTTCTGAATAACAAATTATTTTTGCTCAAGAAAATGTGCTGAATTATCCTCCCGACGCGAGCATCATATAAGATCCGTGTACCTGTCCGTATGGAGGTGTGAATGCTTTTTGATTTGAATTTTATTCGAGTTTTTGTTTAGATATATGTATATGGATCGAGAAAACATGGTATAGGTCTGAGGGGCACTGCCAGGGTTGCGAATTTGTTCGAAAGAGTTACCGTGGCTCTGGCACAGGCAACTGAAGGAACAAGGGTGGGTTTTAGTCAGTAAAACTCTGACATGCCCTGCCGTCATTTGATGATTTTCCATCCACAAATAATAAAAAATAAAAGGTCTGAGGGACCATTCTCGTAATTTTAAGAAGGTTCACAGTCCGATCTGCCTCAAACGGTTAAACACGGTTGACATTTGATTGTCGCCGAGATGAGACTGCGACTAGATTTTGAACGTTTTCAATTACGAGAATTGGCCGTCTGGTAAAGGGAGATGCAAGTGTATAGGTATGTCCAAACACTGTTTGTTAACGCATATATTGAAAGTGGATTAGTGAGCACGCTTCGTGTTTACTAACGTCTGTTTTTATTGATTCTATTGACATTATGTACGATTATAAGTACAGTATAACTCTCATTTAGATATTCGAACAAGAAACATCACAACACAGTCTTAAAGTTCATTTTGAAAAAGAGTCATTTCTGTATGGCAAGTTCGATTCTCATTAGGGTTCCATGCTGGTTGAGAAATAAAGAGGAGACGTAAGTACATAAAACGTATCAACTGCTTATCTTCAGTTAAAGTCGTAAAAGTGAACCGAACGAAATGGGTTGGTTAATGGTGCTCGGCGATGGATTACCACCTCTTGTCACCACTGCAATCTTCCGATCCTATACATTATTGGATACGACGGTCTTGGCTCCGAGGGATCGTTACTGTTGATTTACTTACTTGTTCTCCTTTCTCTTCAGCAGAAGGAATATAAACATTGAAAGGAAAAAATATGGTTCCATTTAAGGAAAACTCATTTCAAAATATGGGAAGGCGTGCAGTGACGCACGATGTCATTTAAAAACATGGGCCTAATGTTTGTTTTCAGGAACACATAAAAAATTTACCGCGATCTGCGGATATATTTTGGTTAGATCTCATCATAAAATAAATATTCGTTAAGCAAAACCGAATCGAATAGCTTCTAAAATTTGTATAAAACGACAATAAACTGGGAAAAATTGAGGTGAAAGGAGGAGGCATAAAAAATAATGGCGTACCCTCGGTGGACGAGCAAGGGTGGTCTGCTAAATAAATTGTTTGCCTTTTTCAATTTCACAGCGAATCCACAGTACGTATCACTGTTACAGTCTCGACGTGCATACATACATACGTATGGCACTGAATTCAATCTGTTGTACGGGTATCAAATACAATCAACTGAACGACATGTTGTGGTTGGAGACTTGTAGCGGTTTCTTGTTATACAATATATATTGTCATTCATATTTCATGTCCAAGCATACAAAATGTACACTTTAAAGACCTGCTGTGACTGTTGATAAACTGGCTTTATATTCCGAAGTTTTTTTTTTTATTCCCGGGTTGGGCAAACTGATATGTAGGTTATTTCAAGAAGAAAGAAGTTGGCGGTTTAATATCCCCGTGCCTCGGAAAGGACGTTAAATCGTTGGTCCTGCGCCAGATCCCTCTCCGGTTATGTCAGATTACCGGCCCTTCGGACTGTGAGAGTGAGGGAACAAAGTGTGCATCTGTGCCTACGCACACACTTGTGCATCTCCACCAATCCATCCCTCTCACATTTGTCCATCTCCATATCTCCCACGCCGAAGGCCGGTCTCTGTAGAGATTGGCCGCCATGGCCAAAATACGGTCTGGCGGTCTATAATACGAAGTTAAAAGAAAACAATAGGTAAAAAACAAATAATAAAATAAACGTATCTAATACAAGTAGAGGAAGAAAGAATCAACAAACATTAGCACAAAGCGAAGAAAAACAGCCTAAAAGCGATACCTCGGATCCTTTACCCCATAATAACAAGGAAGTGAACTTGATAGATATTGAAAACAAAGACATTCTCCCTCGTTCGATATGAGCAGGTATATTCCCGATTCGGTAACGGATGTATTCAAAACGAGCATCATTACGTGCCATCAATAACTCGACATCGGATTTGAAAGGCTTGCGACAACGGTGGGTATTCATGAGCACGGGCCCTTATGTCTCTGGGTTTACGACAACAGACTTGTCACGTAGTATAACTACATTGTATTCCTTTTTATGTAACATACTCGTACGAGAGAGTATTGATTCGCGGACGTGAATTTGATGGATTGACACTGTAGCTTCATAGAAGAACTCGAACTTTGAACTTTTTCGCGCAAACTAGTTTGGAACGAAACTTTTGTTGGCATTCACGGAGCTGGTGAAGTTTTTATCAAATTAAGTCGGTGCTGAGATCAAAGATACTGTACATTATTTCTAAGTTTTTGTTACAACAAACTATAAAGGAATATTTACGCAAAAGTAATAAATAGCCTGGATGATTGTGTATGTGTACTGTAAGCCAAATACCACTTCTCGTGCAAGCACAATTCTACATTTTTATATCATAGCAAAGAGCAATATTGCTAAGGACCCATCTACATTTCATGACGTACTATCGCAAAATGTTCGTAACAGAAGTCTCTGATGCACATTTTTCCTTTATGCGACAGTACGTGCAATGTTAACAAGAATGCGCGCCTCGACGACACCGTACATAACGTATTACTGGCGACAGTTTCTCAGAACATGTTACGCCTGACTCACGAAACGGGACGAATGGTGATTTAACAATGTCTAAATTAGACTTCCTTGTGGAATGCGACTATATCAACTACAGCCATAATACTAATATCTGTGAAGTGTGATCAACGAATAGCTGAACAGTTACGCATGACATTATTCTGGGTAGAGAGCTTTCTTGGATACGTATTCGAATTTGAAGTTATCTCAACTCGAATGGATGTCTTATTAGCTGCAGTGAACCTACAATTTCCGTTTTAGATTTTCATATTACATTTTCTACATTAATTATACGAACCAAAAATTATAATGCATCTATCTATCTGTTCGTGAAGTATCTTCTCCTTGGTCTGAAGTTATCATCATAGTTTTTGCAAATTAATCATAGCAAGCCCTTCTGTTAAATTTAACACATCGGTTGCTCTAGGAACATTATTATTTTACCACATACATCAAACCTAGTTTGAAAACACTCTTGTTTCTAATTGGTATATAAACAGTTGGCGCGAACGTTGTTGTATGACCAAACGAATATTGGTGGATCATCCATCCACCAATATCAATACCAAAACATACAATATATTATTTAGGCTGTCAACTCTTCCGTCCTCAATGACGTCATCCACTTGAACCTTCGTCCTTGTCGAGTTGGACCACTCGCGATTGTTAGTGGTATTGTTATTTGTTATTTATTCTTAATAACCCCTTCCGCATATAACTGTAACCGTGATACACGTCATGCCACTCGACGAGACGTTCTAGGGACGTCAACCTCTTGAGCACTCGACCTCAAGTGTGCTTCTATGAAAAGCTCCTACGCGCAATATGTTCCTTCGAGATAATTCACGCTTCACTACATAATTCAAGAGAGGCCGTAGCTAGCATAAAAAACTACGTTTGTTGTGCCACATTTATGCACCTAGGGAAATTAAGTTTGATAAACATTTCGTACCCCATCTGTTTTTGAAACGTATTATATTCTCACCCCTAGCATATTTCGCAGAAACTCGTTAACTGGAGATTATTGTAAATAAATGGTGTAAAAGACAGGAGACATAACACTTTAGGGTTTAGTTAGGGGATGAAAACAGCCAGTTGACTTTTCTGTAGAACAGCAATTTTTATACCCAGGTTACACTTTGATTTCCGTACGAAATTGCTCAAACTGGCGTTCGCTAAAATATCTGTTCTTACTCTTTTCTGTTACATTTCTAAGATATATATAAGATAGGTATATTATTGAGGATTTTTGCTAATAAACACAAATTGTTTCTCTGAAAATACAAAGTTTTATTTAGCACACTTTTACTTTTACAATATTACAACAAAATATGAGAATTACACTTATATCTCACCTGAAAATACAAAGAAACGACATTTAAAGTTCACTAATATCGCCTCCTCAATTATAACCTTCCATTTATCTTTCTACAAGTTTTTAATAATAATTAACAAAATAATCTGAACATCATCCGCCATTGAATTACGTGTCAGCCCGATGCGTCCTCTGCTCACTTCCACAGACAACCTAATCACAGAACATATAAACTCTAAGGAGAACCTATTTAATGAAATGTCATTTCATTACATCTCCCCCCCTAAGAGCGAAAATCCTAAACAACATATCCATACACTGTACCTATAATTTATTTTCATATTCGTTTTCTTCTACTTCATCTTCTTCAGCTTCTGTTGTGACAGGTTGTAATTTTGTTATGTGGAATAAAGTTGATTCTGTTTTTCTGTTACCAGTGTCAATCCTATAAATGGAGTTCGATATTTTCTCTATTATCTTGAAAGGGCCTATTTTTAATTCGTCTAATTTCTTTCTATTCAATCTATTTCCATTTTCTACATATACACTGTCTCCTATATTAAACTCTTGCATTTTTCTATTTCTATCAAATATTTTCTTGTTGTACTTGTGGGATTTTATTGTATTCTCTAGTGCCAGTCTTCTATCAGCAATCCACCCGTCTTCCTTTTCTGTTGTTTTTAATTCATTTGGTAGAATACTGACATTTGTACCATCCAGTAAATATTTTGGTGCAAAACCTGTAACGGAGTGTTCTGTTTCATTATATTTCTGTATACATTCTCTTGCAACTGTTGTCCATGTTCTCTTATTATTTTTCTCATTTATTTTACATCTTATTTTATTTACTACTGTTTGATTTAATCTTTCGTTCAAGCCGTTCGAGAATGGTGTATTCACAGCTGTAAAAATTAGTTTAATATTATTCTCTTGCAAATGTTGCTTAAATTCTCTTGAATTTATGCCCGGATATTGATCTGTCAGAATTATTCCAATCTCATCTGTCTCTAGCACATTCTTTGTGAGTTTTATAAAGTCACTTGCATTCTGTGTTTTTGAAGTCGCAATAAATGCATATCTTGTATAGTGGTCTACTAAAAGGTGTAGGTATTTTTTTGTTGACCTAGAGCCTCCAAAGCCACCGATAGTATCCATTGACATAATCTCAAATGGTTTTGTTGCTGGACCCAGTTGTGACATTAATCCAAATTTTCCTTGACATCTTGATTTATTTTTTATGCATATTTCACATGTTTTACAAATATTTATGATGTTTTTGGTCAGGTTTTTAGCTGTATATAATGGACTTATTTTTTTCTGCAATTGTCTGATCCCAATATGGCATAAATCTTCATGCACGTTTTTTATGAGTCTTTTACTAAATTCTTCTGTGAGGATAATCTTTTCATGTTTCTTTATTTTTTTATAATAAATTCTATTTTTGTGTATAAGATTTGATTTCTTTTCTTTTATTATTTCATTTTTCTCTTGGTCTGCAACTATATCTTTTATTTGTATTAAATTAACTATTTTTAATAGTTCGTCTTTGTTATCTTCTGATTCTAATACTGGATTTCGGCTCAAACAGTCTGCTTCCACATTTTCTGTACCAGATATATATTTTACTGTAAAGTCATATTGAGACAGGTAGTATGTGAGATCACCCAATTCTTCGTCTGTCCTGCTTTTAATGTTCATGTTCTCTAGAGGTTTGTGATCTGAGTATATAGTGAATTGTTTTCCAATAAGCCAGTGTTGCCAGTATTTAACAGCTTCTTTCATAGCAAAACATTCCAAATATATAGCCTTTTTCCGTTTTTGAGATTCATTCAGTTTTTTTGAGAAATATGCCACCGGTTTGTCTTTACCATCTAGTTGTGTTTGTTTTAGTATTGCCCCGATGCCCTCTAAGGATGCATCTGTAAAGATTTTTATTGGTAAGTCTTTGTCATATATTTCCAATATCGGTTGAGAACATAAATATCTTTTTATTTGATTAAAGGATTCTTCACACTTCTCTGACCACACAAACTTTTCGTTTTTTCTTAATAAATTATGTAATGGGTCTAAGATAATTGCGCTTCTTGGTATGTATTCATGGTAGAAGTTGATTTTTCCCAAAAATTGTCTGATATTCTTTTGCGTCTTAGGAGTTGGAAAATGTCTTATTGAAATCAAATTGTCTTTTAGTGGTCTTACCGAATTGTTTTGAATTACATGGCCAAGATACTTTACTGAGTCTGAAGCAAAGGTACATTTTGTAAACTTCAATCTAAAGCCTTCTTTTATTATTGCCTCTAATACACTTCTTATGTGTTTTATATGGTTTTCAAAGGTAGATGAGTATATCAAAATATCATCAATATAGTTTACGGAGTATCCTGTGAGATTGTGCTTTCTTAGAATATTACTTAAAATTCTCTGGAAAATTGCTGGTGATGTTTTCAAGCCAAAAGGGAGACAGGTCCACTGAAAGTGGCCATCTTGTGTGACAAATCCTGTTTTATTTCTATCTTCCACCCGTAGTGGTATTGCCCAAAATGCTGAGTTTATATCCAGTGTAGTGAAATACTTACAATTTCTGGTTTTAATAATCAAATCATCTATTAATGGGAAAGGTTGAGCTTGTGGCACAACAATTTTATTCAGTTCTCTGAAATCTATACATAAGCGAGATCTTCTATTTTCACCTTTTTTAAATGCTAATGTCACTGGTGCAGCAAAAGGACTGTAAGATTCTTCTATTAAATTATTCTTTAGTAACATGGATATTTGCTCTTCAATTTCTAATTTATCTTCTATTGTACATCTATATGGTCTTTTACTACAGTATCTATTTACTAGTAAATCTATATGAGCTTCATAATCTTTAACTGATCCTATATCATACTTGTCCTTAGCAAAAATTGTTTTATATTCCTTTATAATTTTCTCTATCTCAATTTTCTTTTCATTATCTAAATGGTCTGTCATACTAACAAATTCCTCTGTTTCTATGTGTTCATTGAAATTTATTGCATATGTTTTTATATTCTTATCTTCATTTGTGTTATCTTTAGACTTCCTGTCTATTTTATTTGTTATTTTCTTTTGTTCTATCCTCAAGTCCTCATTTTGGATTAATTTGAATTTCTTTATCATATCCAATCCGATTATAAAATCATCAAAATCTTCATTTTCTATTATATATACTTCCACCTCTTCTTCTAAATCAAAGATTTTTATTTTTATTGTTATCAAGCCATCCGTCTTCTTTACACCATTAACCGTTTTCATATATGCTATATTCACATTGTCTTTTATTTCTTTTACTTTAATTAGTCTTGAATTTATTAACGAGATCTGTGAGCCTGAATCATAAATGCCGTTCACTTCTAGTTTATTTTCTATTAAAAGCTTGATTTTGATTAATGGTGTACTTACTCGTTTTTTTTATCAGTATTCATATCTACTTCAATAATGGAGTTATTATTTATATTTTTGGCTTTAAAGATCTTTTCAGATTCATTTTTATTTTTCTTGAACCAACATGACTCCTCCGGATGATATCTAGTTCCTTTGTCCAAAGATTCACAAGTCTTACATGGCTTCTTCTCATTAGTTTTATTTTTATAAAATAATGTACTACTTTTTATTATAGTTGAGTTTTTTTTGTATATCATACCTTCATATTTTCTTATCTCGTTGAATAAATCAGTGGTATTGTTGAGTTCGTCTCTGTTTAACTTATTTAAGATAAACCCAGGTAGACCTGTTGCAATCAGATCTATCATTGTTTTTGGGTCTATTGATTTGTTTATATCTAGTATAAGCCGTTCTTTTTTTAAAGCATAATCAATTAACAGTCCATCTTTATACCTGAATGCGAAGGCAGTTGTGACTATGTCCCATCCTCGGTTTTTAAAAGTTGCCAAAAATGTGTCTTTCCATTCCTTCCATTCAGAATTTACTGTTAGTTTTACAACCATCGAGCTATACCAGTCCAAACAAGATTTTTCTAAAAATAACCTCAATATATCTATTTTTGTTTCATCTTTAGTTATATTAAAGCGCTCACATTCTTTTTCAAAAGTCTCTATCCATTGCATTGCATTAGGGTTTTTGCTTGTGAATTTTTCAATAATAAATTTCTCTGAAATATGTTTCAGGTTATGTTGATTTTCTTTCTTTGTTGTAGTTTCTATTAATTGTTCCAAGATATGTTGCAAACTGTCATCTTTGCCCTTTGGTTGTTTTGTGCTCATTTCTTCTAAATATTGATCCAAAAATTGTATATTACCTTCCTCATCTATATATGTTTTCCTTAGATCTTCATCCAATTTTATCCATATTTTTCTACTTTGGTGCCTTTTCTTTAAGCTATTTTTTATTTTTGAGAAAGTGTTCATTTTAACAATATATGTATGATAACTCACCGGCTTCAGCTCATCAGGTAAAACATAACATTTTCCTTCTTCTGTAGATATTGCGGTTATGGCTAATACATTAGATTTGCCATCATTTGAAGCTATCATCGTAAACTCAAATTGCAGCCGGTCCATCTTCATTAGTTAACGAAAATGTCGTTTTATAAGATAGGTATATTATTGAGGATTTTTGCTAATAAACACAAATTGTTTCTCTGAAAATACAAAGTTTTATTTAGCACACTTTTACTTTTACAATATTACAACAAAATATGAGAATTACACTTATATCTCACCTGAAAATACAAAGAAACGACATTTAAAGTTCACTAATATCGCCTCCTCAATTATAACCTTCCATTTATCTTTCTACAAGTTTTTAATAATAATTAACAAAATAATCTGAACATCATCCGCCATTGAATTACGTGTCAGCCCGATGCGTCCTCTGCTCACTTCCACAGACAACCTAATCACAGAACATATAAACTCTAAGGAGAACCTATTTAATGAAATGTCATTTCATTACATATATTTTACTAGCTTTTGCCAGCGGCTTCGCCCGCGTGGAGGTCGGAAATAATCCAGCGAGAACATACTACCGGGATAAAAAGTAGCCTATGTCCTTTCTCAGGCTCTAAACTATCTGTGTACCAAATTTCATTTAAATCGGTTCAGTAGTTTTAGCAGGAAAGCGAGACAGACAGACAGACAGAGTTACTTTTGCATTTATAATATTAAGTTTAGAAGTTTAGATTTAGATTAGATTTGTGTTATGTATTCAAACTGAGCCAGTACAGTCAAATTATCATCTAGATTTATTCATAGATATTGCCGTTCAAAAGTCAATTTAACTAAATGTATTCATCAAACAACCTACTCCTAAGACAGGATTATCCCTCGCGGGTAGTAGGGTATTTGCCGAAGGATGGATTAAGTACAATTAGTAACAGGAACTACTTCACAGGTTATTGCTTTAAGGAACAACTAATCGTCGTGAATCCCTGGCCGGAGATGGATCGCCCCCGCACATTCTTGTCTTGTTTACTATCCGTCTTGTAGTGTCGTGCCGTGGGACCGGACGGCTGTATGCGCTTTTCCTAATCATTGTGAACAACTTGCGTAGGCCTGCGTAGAATGGACGTACTTTGTACACTCAAATTAAGAATGATTTATATGAGTAACTGTAAGAGTCCGGCAAACTTGTCGTATAAGCTGTCTGATTCATTGTGGATGATTTAACGCGTAGAAACTTGTGGACACTCAATGTTAGTGACAGTTCGGTCAGAGCCATAATAAAGCATAGTATGTAGCAGAATGGGAAGGAATAAGCTAAACGCAGTAAGCACTAAAAAAGTTTCTATATTTTGCTCGTTTGGCCTACGGCTGAGCGGTGACTGTGAAGACACTTGTCACTGCTGCCTAACGGTAGACCCTTATCCGATGTTTGATGACAGAGATTTACTACTGGCCACCTGTTTGGATATGATGTGCTACATCAGCTGTTTTGTTTGATAAACACTCGGGAAAGTTTTCTCTTCATTGCGTGCCGTTACGACATTATCGCCGGATTACTATTTATTTAACCGAATATATTGAACGGGCATTAGGCAAATGGGCTTAATGGCTTGTTAAGTTGGCTGCATAGTCGCATTCTACAAGATATTTACATGTTTATTTATTCAATTATCGATAAGATTAGTCTCATAAAACATTCAAAGGGATTAGACTGAGATTGCGCAAATGTTCTTACGCAGGTAGATGTTATGTCGTTACTCGTTACCTATCAGCATTAGGTGGTTTACCTCTTTGGCTTTAATTGGCAATTACATAGGTTTACTGTTAGTGTCGGTAATTAGTCGCGGGGTAAGGCAGGCGGTGACTCGGCTCACTCGCCGAGCTCGCCCGACCGCCTCCCCGCACTCCACGATAACTTGTCGCGCCCATCTAAATGCAAATAAAGGGAGGGTACTACCCTTGATCTTTGTATGCGCATCCCTCATTTGTCAACATTTTGTTGAAAAAGGTGATATTAAAAATATTTGAATATTTATCGCTGGTTGGAATTACAAATGGTCACTCAAAGCTATGACGGTCCCAAGGAGGTTTTGTTGTTGTTTAAAGAGAAAAAGATGGTTAAAGTATTTTTTTATGTAACTGGCACGTTTCATAATTAACCTATTTACTAGAAAACTTAGGACACGAATGAATACTATTTATAAGCTAACAAGTCTCAGTGATAAATCTCAACGTAGGTTAAGTGACTTAGTGCAAGAGCCGCTTTCAATTAAGGAGAAAATTAATCTTAAAGGAACATGCAATGGCTTAAAATTGCCAATTTGCCAACAAGCTGGGGTGCACTGTGTGCCAGGCAGGGCACCGCACAGACACAGGTATAGGTATAACTTAATTCTGTGTCCTGGCAAACCAATTTAACTTCGGCCATCGCTGACCAAGGTATTCTGGCAATATGGCGATCGTTTAACTCCGGCTTTTGTTTTAGGCAACAATTAATAGTTTGTCGTTGAATAGGAACACAAGGATTTGTAAAGGGAACGATTGGTATTACGCTGTTGGTACTAGGTGGAAGCTTGTATAGGATTTTGCACCATACATCCATACTAATATTATAAATGGGAAAGTGTGTGTGTCTGTTTGTCCGTCTTTCACGGCAAAACGGAGCGACAATTGACGTGATTTTTTAAGTGGAGATAGTTGAAGGGATGGAGAGTGACATAGGCTACTTTTTGTCTCTTTCAACCCCCTACTTCTCTAAAATGGGGGGGGGGGGTGGAATTTAACGCGAGAGAAGCCGCGGGCAAAAGCTAGTACCTACATAAATTCACGACTCACGCCTTTTTCCCATGTGGGTAGGCTGAAACTACAGAACGCCACCTGCTACGATCCTTACATATTCATTTGTTTCTTTTATTTTTATACATATGTGGCCCTAGTGCGAGTTTCTTTGTGCCATCTCGATCAAACGCAACGACCGCGTTCGGTGCTCCGATTGGTCCTTCAACAAACCAGGGCCAATCAGAGCGCCGAACGGGGTCGATGCGTTTGATCGAGATGGTTAAAAGAAACACACACTAGAGCCACTGGTCATATACGCACGCCGGTTGCCAGTACAAGACCACTCTGAAGAACATCACCAATATGGTCGCTATAATGTTCTCCTAAGGTGTTTTTCCTACATGACGTACTTAAGTATTCAAATCGTTTGAATGTATTATGTATGATGAAATGAATAAGATAAAAAAGTGGAAATTTCTTGGGGACGTCTTTTTTGTAGTCTCTCTTATCTATAAGTATGTATGTTAATAAAACTTTTTTTTGAAACACGCAAAAAGCTGCCATTGGAGTTAGTTTTCGAAAAAATATCATTTCATCACCAACTGGCTTTTGCTAGCGGCTTCGCCCGCGTATGATACATATAAAGCTTCCTCTTGAATCACTCTATCTATTGATGAAGACCGCAGTGAAAACTTTTGCGTAGTTTATAAGATCTAGGCGAACAGACATGGAAAGCGACTTTGTTTTATACTATCAAAAGAAGATGAAAAGAAAATTATATAAAGTGAAAATATAAAATATAATAGGATAGGGGTAGAGTCGACCTTTTATTGTGAACATAATATTTCCGAGTATCCGCAAAGCTTTACAATTAATTTTACCAGAAATTTTGCTGTAAACATTTAAAAACATAATGGCGCCAACAACAGGTAACCTATATAGAGAAAAGCAACTCTACTTTAAGTATCAGGAATGGGGTCATAGCTGTGTTCACCATAAGTAGCCACAATTTTGTTGCCAGATACGATATCAACTTACAAAATTACCATGAACTGTGATAAACTACTCCGACCCATGGAATAACTGTTCCGTTCAGAGCCGATAAATTTATGGGACGCATTCTTTTGATATTATTGTTGGGAAACATCGTTGTTCAGTGAGTAGATGAAATGAACAGGCGTTTTACTGTCGTTTCATTTGACAGAAACGACTCGCGCGTTACATAAAAAAATCATCTATATTATTTTAAATTAGGGTTTATACGGTCAGTGAAATTGTAATCGTGACCAATTGCAGTAAGTAACGCGCCCTCCCGCTGCGCGTGCGCCGCCGACGCAGCAGGGAAGCGTCACTCACTATATGCATGCCCACAGGTACTACAATGAGACAAGTGGCTTATGAAGAACCCGATTATTCATGATTATTTTATTACATATCTATTGACTATCGACAGTGATTTGCATTTTTGAAAGCTTGGGAACACTTGTGTAATGTAACTTATTGACTCTTAGTTCTGAAATTTATTGTTCATAAAATAAATATACGTTTTATAACATGAATGCATGACACAAATAAAGGAATAGAAATAGCATTATGGAAATAAAGCGAAATATTTTAACAAGCGCTAACAGCCGCGCCGACACCAAACGTGAGAAATGTGTAAACTCTACGGATTTAACAACAGAGAGGAAATCCTTAGAGAATCCCTTTTGCCTCGTTACGAGACTCCATTTATTTGAAATATTTGTGTGAAGAGAATGCCGCAGATAACCTAAAAACATCCACAGTGAAATATCTGATAGATTCGATTGTGATTGGAAGCAACAAACGCGCCGTTATTGTATCAAATAAAAGCAATTTGATTTCGCAAAACTTTGATAACAGACAAGTAATAACCTTTTATTTTCCGAACAATAAAGTTGTGGAAAATTGAAGCAACGGGACTCAAAGAAACTTTTCGCAAGGTGGGCTTAGTTCGGATAATTTCGAGATTGCAACTCGTGAGAGGTACGCAGAAAGTTGTCCATCAGCGAGATTGATACATTAGCAGCCGAGCTAAGTGCATGAGGTTGTGCGACACAAAGCAAGATGTTGATGCACTCTCTTTGCTCTCACAGTTATTGTCACAGCATGAGTCTCTTCATACTCTCTGTGTTTTGTTACCTGAGGTAACTTCTTTGTTACACGGCTGTATTTTTACCGCAGAAAACTTGTTCCTACGTTCCCAATTTTTGTTGGATGTCGCGAGCCGAAACGTGTACTACATTTACCCATAAAAGGTTTTATGTTTCACGTCTAATATATGTTTTACGTCTAATAATAAGACGGCAATATACTCTGTTTATTTGCCTATATGTGGAGCAGCAGTAGCGCCTTGTTACGAATTGTGAAACATGTAGAAAAGACATCGTATTGATTGATTGCACCACCAGTTATTGGCTCAATTGGAACTAATGACCATTTTGTTCGGCGATCAATTGACTCTCAATTTAAATGTGGACGCATTATAATCAACCAACTGTTTTGGAATTGTGAAGGGCGTCATTTGTTAAGATACGAGCTTGTTGAAAAGTTGAGTAATAACTGGCTGGTGACATTTTGGCGTAGGTAATTGTTCGCATAATTAAATGCACCCGAGTTCATTCTAACAAGGGTGAGGTGTGTCCGGGTGCCACAGAACAAGAATGACTGCACTCCTGTGGCTGGAAATCCAATGATTCCAAAACCGTGTAATGTCACGTAACTAGATCTTATCGCTGTATAAAATAATGTTTCCAGACTGCCTACAAGGCACCCCTCTGCTACCTTAATCATATCTGATATAGCAGTCCTTGAAAGCTTTTAATTTAATTAAAACCATCGTCACACATGCAATTCTTAACATTAAGAAGGAATGTAATTTGTTTAAATTTCCGATTTTTGTGCATTTACGTTCTATTCACATTGAAAGATTAGGTTTCATATCTTATTCCTCCTAAATGATGACAATTCAACACGAAACCTTTTAACCATGTATAACAAGAAAATAATGAGTAAATCAAGCTACAAACGAGCAAGAACACTCAATGAAAGCATTCAAAACGCTTTAGATCATTTACGTTTTAAAGCACGCAGTGTTCACGAGTAACACACACGATTACATTCAATTAATTTGTTCACTCGTTGGGACGAAGAGTAAGCTCTGCGATTGTGAGCGATTTATTTAAACCCAGATATTCGGCGTTTCACACAAGGCTGCCGGGTTTATTAGCCGCGATAATGTCAGGGATTTGTTATCACCATTTCATATCAAACCCTCTTTCATACCACTTAGGTAGGTACCTTAGTACCCACTTCGTTTGCTGAGTTCACATGACAGCGCAAAACACAAATTGCCCGTTTTAAAACTACATTGGAGTAAAGGCTTTTCTATCGATCCGATAAAGCTCTGAGCTCCGTTTGAACGTAAAGCATGATTTTTTAAAGAACTCGTGTAAATCGATGTCCGTGATCCCGGCTCCAGCGCCGCAGCAGTTCTTTGAGGGTTCCAGTGCAGTTCTCGATTGCTCGATCAGTAATTTAATTAAGTGAGTGCGCATTAGAGATGCCGAGAGGTAAACGGGAGCTCCGCTTTGCTGGGCCCGGCGGCGTCTACTGGGACTACGTTTTATTTAAACTACGGGAAATTTCAGGCATCTTCTCTTGTACACACTTGAGACGAGACTCTAATTAAGAAGAAAGAAAGAAGCATGCTATCATGCCTCAAAGGAACAAAATCACTAGAATGTTAATAGAACGATAGTTTACTAAACGTTTTACCTATACTTCATCCACTTATTTTGCATCGTGCTAAGCCAATTAAATACTGTTATGATTATATGCACAATCAAAACACGGCATAATTTCTGATAAATGTCAATTAGTGTTTAAATGCCAAACATTTTAACCCACTTAATTCGTTTATTGTAAAATATTAACAACGTATTTCAGTATATTATCATAAGAGTTAATCGGATGGTGGCTGTTAAATAACCATTAGGTAGAACACGAACACCAAAACAAAGCTCTTTATAAATAAACCCATAATAATAAAATTCTAAACGTGAAAGCAATACCAAAGTAGCCAGAATTACAGGGTTTCGCTTCAAAAGGCAGCATTTTTCGTCCATTTCTTTTGTAATAGCAATTCGAGTTGATTAGACGGACGTGGAATCAGGATAAAGGTATTATCTGGTGAACTTACCTGCGACTAAAGGGTATTATCGCATGGTTTTGTAACCACTGAAAGCCGAGCTTTCAGTTAATTAACGTTCGGGTACTCGTTCGTGTTCCACTAATCCACAAATGAATAAAAGCAAGTATACTAAACATAGTGTACCTACAATAGTTTAGTATTAATACAAAAGCTGCCTAATGCTCTGCAAAATGCTTTTGTAGATACAAAATCGGCCAGAGCCCTATTGTCTGCCTTAAATCCCTGCAAACAGAACAGACTTTCCCTACTGCAATAAACATTGGGGTGCTTTATCGGTCGGAAGATGTGCAAGCTTGCAGTAGCAGATACCGAGTAGCAGCAAATGTTTTTTTAGGGCTTATTGACTGTATGCCCATAAAACTTTATGGTTTTTTTTTTGTTAAATAAATCTCACTATGTCTGTTATGTTTTCTCAAGTCAACTTAACTAGGTAAGTCACTTACTGTATAATTAAAATTCAATGGATGAGTACTACTTACTACGTAGTGTAGTAATGAGTAGTGCGTGTCCAAGACGTATCATTATCTAAATAATAATAGAGACGATGAATGGACACGACGCGGTGTCCCCCTGCTTCAGTGGCGCTGGCGACGTAACCATGCTTCCGACTAATTACATTAATAAAACTTCATTGATGACTCCATTATTAATACTTTTATATTATAATCTGTATGTGGAGATACTCCCAGATTGAAATTGTGGTTGTGTTTTAAATTAACAATATTTTGCTTTATGCTTTAATTGGAGGTTTCGACAGAAAGCGAAAACCGCAGACGGTTCAATAGTAACATTATCGAAATAGTAGCGATCAAACTGTTGTCAGTAACAATTCAGACAGTTTCAGAAAGTAATATTTCGATCCTAAATTAGAGAGACTACTAATGAATCTATATTAACTTGCCTGACAGATATTTCAAGGAGGATGGACGAAAGCCAGAGAAATGTATAAATACAAGTTCGACGATAATTTGTCATTAGATAAACGGTATTGTATTTGAGGCTTTTGTCCTTCTATTTCGAAGGCATCCGTGCTGAATAGAAATGCGCGGTCGGGTATTATTTCATTAGATAATAAACTGTGTTGACGAGAAGACATGATTACAAGACATGACAGAGTAAATGAAGTGATAGATAGATTGGACGTGTTCAGGCTCGGGTGCGGATAGCGCAGCGTGCGAACTGGCAGCGGGCCGGCATCGGCATCGGCACTCGGCTCGGGACCCATTTACATAACCGGACGTGTCACGAATAATATGGAAATGACCCGGCGCCCTGCGAGGAAGCGCGGCTGCACTACGACCTGCCGTCACTTCGATATTGCCTCCATTTACAACGGGAATGCAATCTCGTTGATGCTAATGTAATGTATGTGCGTACATTGAAGCGTGATGCCCGCGCCTGCCAGCGCTCATAGACCGCACCTTTTGTCACAAAAGATTTAGTGCATGCAACTATTCAAACGATCTCTCTCGTTACTCGTAGCCGTAGCACAAACAGCTACGGAAAGTCTGTGTGCACGAGCTTTGAAACTTTAAAACTAAGTATATTGAATCTTGAAAATATTTTAGACTTGCAGACGTGTGCAAATTACGTGAACCTGACAGCATAATTTCAATTAATTATCTCTTTCCCTTGTGTTGGCAGATAAATGAGTCCCGAGGGCGCCGTCCGGGCTGAAAACATGAAACTTTGTACACATCCAGCCCGCCCACCGACTGCTCCAGAATCCTAACTTTTGAATTATGTATCCTTCTAAGCTTTTTTACAGAACCCGAGTGTCGAGGAAATACGACACTTTCCAAACCTTTCAAAGATTTAAAAATATGTTGACACCGTTTATTTTCCGAATATGTGAATTATTTGAAGACCATCTAGACGCCGTTTAAATTCCAAATGGGTTTCGAAAACATGTTACGGTTAGAAAAAAAGTTGTACTAAGCGTGGGCCGCCGGTGTTCCTGCCGATATGTCGGCTGTCGGAGTGGCAGCCAGCTTCCCAAGCGAACAATGACTTCAGCATCGGGTCGAACTCAATTTCACGCGTGATTTGTACACTTTTATTTCATTTCCACTCGAACCGAATTGGCGGTAGAGCAAACGATTGTATTAAGCTATCCTTATAGAAACATATAAGCTATGATACTAAAAATTTTGAATAAAAGTAAAATTTGTCACAATTTTATACGTTTTCAATACCTACGTATCGGATAAAATATGAATTAAGTAGGTATAGTGAAACTATGATTAATGTTTGCTAGCATTATACGGTTTTCAGGCGAACAATGCTGTGTATAGGGCGTCGCGTAGCGCAACTTGACAAACAGCGGCTCGTGTAGCAACATCTTGCGGCTCACGCTAAAGTCGAGCCGACAACTTGATATATTGGGTTGCTTTGTGAGGGCGAGCGGGTAAACACACGCAACCCGAGCGCCCCGCGCCGCCGCGCCGCCGCGCCACGCGCACCCAACACAGATAACGTCCTCCAGGACGAGGCTACTAAATTATTTTTTATCTTCAACTCTTGCACAAGTCTTCGCACTTATCTGAAGTACAGGAAGAGTTTTGGAAGTCGAAAGAATCGTTAAGTGGAATCAAGTCGAAAGATAGCATTTACAAAAGTGTGAGATTTACCCTTTTTACAAATTGAATTAATCCTTCCCTCGAGTCGAGTTGAAAGCTTTCTATTCAATTTTAACGAAACCGCGACCCCATTTCGCACCTCATGCGATATCATTTTATGTAAAAATTGGTTAAAATTCTGGAATCATATGCTGAGAGCAAACGACCGTAGGAACATCATGAGAGCAGCAAAATTCCACGGCTCGGTAGACAAGCCTCGTCGCTTGGAACTTTATGACCGGCAAACGATGCGTATGTGCACGACAGTAAAGGCGGTACGTCGATAAAAAGTCCATTGTCGACACCGGGCCGCTTAAGGGTTCGCAAATGACGGGAGGAGCACGAGAAAACGCGATAAAAACTGAGGACGACCGACTACGTGCCGTCGAACGACAAAGAAATGCTATGTTGGGCTGAGACCTCGACAAGCGTGAAATTTGATTGGCATCTACAAAGAAAACATTGAGCAAAGAAACCGTCGCGTAGGTGTGCCCAACCCTTGGCTGGTACACGCTGGCGAAGAAACGTCCTCGATAACGAAGAGTTCATTACCTGAAACAAACAAATGCTTTATTAAATAAACTGAAATTATCTGAAGCTACGCAATAAGTAACATTGCAACTAACCGAACAACATTTTATGTATGTTTATTAGACAAAGGCTGAATTAACTATGAATTAATGAACAACCAAGCGTCGACCTAATGTAATTAAGATTAGGTAAACCAAGCCCTGCTTAGTAGCTACAAATACTTATTTCATTAAAACTTGTTCTGAGATAAATAATTGGATTCTATAAATCTTTCTCTGAGCAGCATTAGATACTTTGATCAGCAACGGAATTTATCGTTTCATTAACAAATTCTTCGGTCAAAGCAATTTCCAATATAAGGTAGGTTGTTATGTCTATGAAAATGGCTTCCGGCTTAAACGAAACAGCGTGAAATGAGCTATATACCAATGTAGGTGCCTAAGTTTTATTTTGAACCACCTACATAGTATTCAGTAGGCCCGGGGGCCCTTGTTTGTTATTTCACTAATCCATTTTATGTCAACACTTAGCGCCCACTAAGCTAAACAATTCGTTTCGAAATATTTCACGCACATGCTGAACTACTTATTATGGTTTAGCCGATATTATAAATAAATAAATAGTGTGTTACAAGTGTAGAGGTACCTACACAGAGCGTTATGAACTTTTAAAAGTGGGTTAATTCAGAATCGCTCATTCCGTTGCGTGACTCGGCAAACGGTCGACCAGCTTTCGTGTCTTTCAGTCGCCCTCTGTATAAAAGTAACATTTTCACGTTGTGTTTGTAAAACGTGGAACAGTTCCACAAAGCCGCTTCTCTGTTTCACACGAAACCGTTCGATTTGTCCGTTGCTTTGCAAGTTTCGTTCGAAGGGCGTTGTCTGCGTCCATTATGCAAATGGAGGCTCCGCGGGCAGCAGCAGTGTAGGGGTCTACTAGGACCGATGCCTGCCGGGGTCGCGTGATTGTTCGAAAGAGATACCGTGACCCTGGCACATGGGCAACTGATGGAACACGGGTGGGTTTTAGTCAGTAAAAGTCTGACACGCCCTCCCGCTCCGCCCAGAGCGGGAGAAGTCATTTGATGATTTCCCATCCTGAAAAAAAAAAAAAAAAAAAAAAAAAAAAGGCTCCGCGGGCCGCTGTGTACGTATTTAGCCGATCTATTCACAGAGCCTGCCCGACAGACGACAGGATTCAACTACAACTTTGATCGTGGCAACGGGTAGCTCGTAAATAGAATAAATGCCAGCTAGTTTCTACGCTAATGCTGAAACGCAAACAATACAAAAACACTTTTTTCTCGTTTGAAATGCAAGCCCGGCTAAAGTTTTGTTAAAATACAGCCTTTATTCAAATAACGTTTGGAATTCAGTGGCAGGTATTTCTGTTGTGTTTATCGCTTTGTATTTTTCATTTCACTACTTCTGTATTTCGGAATTAAAAAACAATTTATGTTTCGTTGCGAAGTTTACATTTTCTCATTTTCTGCGGGTGTGTTTTCGTACGAAATATTGTTATAAATATTGTTGCTCATGTGCTGTTGTGTGCACAAAATGTTGATACAAGTAATGGTTGTATAATCATCATCAGGGTGTAGGTATCATGTGTGTGTAGGTCCCGGGGGCGCGGCTGTCGCTGCTCCATTCCGGAGAGTGGCGACACGAGCCGACAAGTGTTTTGATACTATCGCGCTAATGTGTTCTGCTATAATCGATACCGACACACGAAAGCGGAATTTTTATCACTCCATATAATGTGGTATTGAACAGTTTCATGAGGCCGTTGACTTGGCTTGCGGTTAATGTAAAAGTAGATATTTCCTTAGTCAACAAAGTTTTTTCTTTACAACGTCGTTAAAAGCTAGCTAATGTTACTACAAATAGATATCAAGTTTATAATGGACATTATTTTCCTACTTTTTCTTGCAGCCGGTTCGGCCTGGAAGACCTACCAACAAAAGCGTGGGAGTTGAGCAGATAATAATTTAATAACCAACTTACATCCTTGCCTTTGTAGGTACCCTTGCCGTTAATAGAAACCGAATGGTTATTACTATTAGCTTAATTAGTAATCTCGTTACTAATCTTGTAATGTCCAGAAAGTGCTTCCCACGACATGATACATTACCCTTCCCGGATGTTTACAAAGGGGACACATGTACTGGCTTACGTTATAAAGTGGCTTCGTAGATACACCGATGTCAAAGTAAAGGCTATTCAAGAGCTTTTTCAAACCCATTTATGTATGAAAAATATGTGCTTACGTAAGTAGGGCCAGATACTATTTCCCCGACTTTCCTTCAAGGTTCCAGTTCGGCGAAAATTAAATAAAATAGTTTACAAGGGTTTCTCCCACAGGATACCACACCTTTGTTAACTTTATTTGACTGAAATTCAGTTCTGTAGGTAATACTTTTACTGAAACTGAAAACGTGCCGATAAACAATATAATAAATTATAAGTTCATGTGGTAGGGGGAGTCCTGTTTGTTCAGAATGACGATACACTAAATGATGTTTGCATTCGTGCGACTAGCACCAGGGGAGTGCCTTCACGACAATTTAGCTTGTGTAACTGTTGCGTCACTCAAAATGTATGAACAGCACACGACACACATGACATGTAGGTATACAGGATATTGCTCACTAGAACACTGATGAAAGGCACCTAATAGACACCGTAATTATTTAGTTGCGAAAGCGAAGTCATCAAATCCAACTCGTTTTAACGCTTGCAAAAATACTCGTCCAACTCTATTAAAATTAATAAACTCATTACATTCTGGATCCGCTTACATGAAAAGTCAAGTTTCATTTTAAATTCTGTTAAAATATGATATTGGGTTCCGGATACTCGGCGCTAGTAATTTGTTGTTGCGGTAGTAGCTCGGAGCAGCCGCCTCTTGCTGGAGGTTTCATTTAAAGATATTGCACCGACTCCGCACTAATATCGCCAACGTTGTGACGTAACAACTCTATTGATCGAGGAAATGAGAAAGAGCCAATTTTAAAACAGAAAAGGAAAGATGCCTTCGCGTCCTGCCAGTTAATTAACAGAGCTCGTGTAAGGCCCCTAAAATAACAACGTTAAGGCAAAAAGTGAAACATCGAGCTTTGTTTGGTGAATTTTTTCAGCACTCAACTCTGAAAAAATGTATTCAAAAATGAAGATTTTCATATTTAATTTAGGGATAAAAGCAAAAACAGCTTCAAATAAAATTATGTCGTATCTCTGTGTATTTTACTGAGGGTATCTACATAAATACATTTCCATCAAAAAATGAAAGTCATTTTAACAATTCTTTAAGTTCAGAACTGTGTCACAAAACGCCTAGTCGGCACATTGTCTATCGACATCTGCGACACCAATTCGTTCTGCGTCACGTACTACGAACAAACTTCATAGGAAAACTTTAATTGGAAAATACTCCTAGTTTACTCAGAATAGGTGTTCTCAACGCTATCAGCTATTAACTGTGCACCTAAAACTATTGATTATTCAACCATTCGATGTTACTTTGAGCTTAGACTAGAGAGCTTTCCTCTTGTGATTAGAGATTTTGTTTTAAAATAGGTTTGAACTTGCTAAGAAGACACATAAATGTACTGCATGTTCTGTGGTTCTAAATGTACAACTAGTGATTCTGCTTAGTAGATTGGTAAACGAAACTATTTTGGGTGGATATTGCTAAAATTATCACGCCACCAACCAAGTGCGAATTCGTGATCTGAGAATTGCTATTAGCTTATTAGTATGCAAGTGAAATGATACTGCAGCTGCACATTTCTGATAAGATCCCCGGTCATCTCTTACGTATGATATCCGAGAACAAACTATTAGTAACCGATAGCTTAAGGATGCTTATCATTGATCACATGAACATACATGGAAATAAACGTTCCCATCAATATTCAAATCATATTTTGCAATCATACTTCGCAATCAAGCGTCACACAATGGTGGCATCCAGACATTGTGTCCCCCAATCGAAAAATAAAATCTAGATAGGAATTAGAGCGAGTATTTAACCGCCCACCGCCCAAACATGACAACTATCGATTGGGACTTAATAATAGAGCTATGTCAGACGCTACGAATGATACATGAGCCACCGATTATGCGAAAAGCAATAACGCTCGCTATAAATATTAGCTCGGGACTGGAAACGAGTAATTCGAAATAAATTCAATTAAGTTCGCCTATCAGTCTTGTGTGGCCATGTAATAAAGTTGCGTTTACAATTGAATTGAATTTCTTGGAAACTGCGGGTCACAATAAAGTTACTCGTAGTTATTAGATTTTGGGCAAGTTACCAAGTTTACATTCAAAACAGAACTAGGTGTTTGGATGTCATCACATAACAATAGATTAGAAAAACTACGATAAACAATTTTAATAATCAGGGACATAAATCGACTGCCATGTTGCAGCTTGCAGTCGATTGTATTCTAGTTCGAGATGATGAGATAGATGCTGCATATTAAAACAGCAGCATGCGCTCGACGCTCGGGAACCAGCTGTGCCTCGCGCGTCATGCGACCCTCTTATAATGAGGCCGCGCTGACTACCACGCGGTGTAAGCTCCTTCGTTTGCTATGCTAATTGGTCGGATAAGCTGCCACCACGTACCAACCTGCCTAATTAGAAATCCGTGAAAAAATAGTGGCTTTGCAACGTATACATAATGAAACAGCTCCAACTTAGAGTTAGGAACTTTGTATTGACGGTGCCACCGCGTACCATCACAGCCACATTATTGTCATGTTTCTAATTTTATTAGGAACCGGAAGCAGAAAGTTTTAATTCGACTGCTTAGTAGAATAGTAAGAAATTACGATTTTATTTTATTATACAAGCTATAAAGAAGTTTGTGACTAAGAATTTGGGTTTACAACCTCTTTAAGCAGGAGTAATTTGATTCGAGAACGCGTAGCTCGTAGTAGCGCTACGCGATCGTAGTAGGTATAAATATTTCCCTGAGCCACTAATTAACGCTGTCAACACGATGTGAGCAACAAAAAGTTGTGAAAACTAAAAACGTGGGTATTCATATGAGGCCATTCATACGCATCTGCATGTTCTCGTATGTAAAGTATTCACACGCTCGCTCGCAGCGCTAATGAAGTTTTTCGCGCGGCGCACCGTTCTCTTCTCATCTAATTTGCGTATTTTTATCACCTAATGAAAAGATTTTCTTTGCATAAGATTTCAGAATAATGGCAAGTTTATTACAATAAGTTCTGAAATACATTAAAACTTTTCACCATTATGTAGGTATTTATGGCTTTATGCCAAAGCGATGTACTTTATATTCACGTTATGAAACATTGCTACCAAATAGATACCTAAGAACTCTTTAATACCTATAGCTATTATTTTGTATGCTACATTAAGTAGGTAGTCTATGTTTCTGCCACATTAATGCTAATTTGTAAGAAAATAAAACAGTAAACTAATCAAAACGCTGCCTGTTTCGAAACTTTTTTTTCCGTTAACACGCACTCTGTTTACAAAGTTTGGTAGAAACTCAATAATGGGCTTGTCACTATTGCACTCCCGGTACCCAAATCACATTACAGGCGAAACGCGGAAAATAAGGAGAGGATTTTTTACTCTTCTCTCTACATTTTGCCGGAAATGTTATTTATCAGCACCGAACAATACGCTGTTACTTTTAGACTTCAGTTCGACTGGTAAAAGTCAATTGATGTAAAAAATAAAAGTAATATGAAAGATATAGCCGTGTTACGTGGAGAGAATACGAAAACATTGAGTTTTCAGTACTCATCCTTTTGATCGAACCAGTATGAAGTGTTTATTTATACGAAGGAGCTACTTATCTTCACAACTTCGCAACTTCTACCTTAAATCGTCTAATCGTCTCTGACATCGACTCCTACTTTCGGTATTAATTAAAGTGTATCAGATTAACATTTAATCAATAAACTTGGGTACAATTTGTAGGTACTTATCATCATCTTCAATTAGTGGATTAGTAGTCAAAGACGTCTCGTCTCGATCCCTCGCTGAGAGCGGCCGCCCCACAACCACAAAGCTGATAGTATAGTAGGTACATTGTTGAGTTAACGAACACTAACAAGAGCGTGCTCTATCTACAGTGCCGAACATATCAATTAATAGCTATTTCTAGGCACCGTATGACTAATTCCACGCGAATTTAACAACCTTTATGCCAAAGCGATGTAGATTATCCATTTGAACCGGAATATAACGTTATTGTAAGTTTGCTTAAGTGTGCAAAATCGAATAATCGTACATTGTAGGCATATTGTAGGCAGATAATTACTGTCTTGCGGTTTGTAATCGATAGTCAATTGACTATTTCCCGTTGTATCCCTCTATTAGTTGATTCGAAGCAGCCGTTTAAGATAAACAACGATTAAATACATATTTCGCGTGGTTGAATATTTATGCGGCTACTTTTGTGCTTAAAATATGCCATAAATTACAATTTATTTTTGCTGTGATTCCTGTATGTAGGTCTACATGGAAATATGACGTGTATAAAGAGAGGCATGAACGTACAATTTATTCAAAGCCCGAGGCACGTGGACCCGAGGGATTCCGGGCTGGACAAAGGCTCAAATTCTCATTATATAACGGAATTTCACAGCAATATTGAATTTTGAAAAATAAACAGCGTTGGTGATTGTTTATTACAGAGTATGTATACAATAACCAATATGTGAATAGGTAGATACTTTACGATAAATTAATATTATTAAATTGGTAAAAGAGTCAAAGATGAGAAGTAAAGAGCACAACGAAGTTTAATTGGAAATGTCTTCTGAAATTGATAGGTAGCGCTTTAAGAAGTTTAGCCAATTTGCTTGGGGAATTTGAGAACGACTTCGGATTCCATTTCCTCGATCTCCGCGCTCTCAAATTTGAGCGAATACTGTCTTTAAACAAAACGAATTATATGAACAACGTTTTCATGACGTATAAGGTTATATTAAATCAAGAATTTTATACGTAAAAGGTAAACGAAAACAGTGGCGCTTATAAAAACCTTTATTGTTATTTTTCGTACGCTTCAATTATTTCAACTACAAAGTTTCATGTTCTCAATTTTCAAAGCCAGTTTCGAATAATAAAAGGGTGATTTTTTCAGGCTTCAAGAGACGCACAATGTCGATACAAAGGTAGCTTCTGAATAGAAACGATATTAAAAATACTATAAAGAAATTCAATATTTTTAACATTCAAATATACAAATATTGAGACTTTCAATATTCAAGCTTTTCACAAGGAACTTTCATGCTCATAAAAATAAAAACCGGTCAACAGCGAGTCGGATCCATGCACCGAGGGTTCCGTACCATCACGTGTAAATATTTTAAAGTATTATATTATTGCATATAGTACTGCAGTTTACTGATAGTGGAACTCCACTATCAGTTATCCTTTCAAGTTGATAACATTAGTAGTTCTTGAGATATGCAGCTGTGACAGACAGACGGACAGACAGAGTCTCAACATAAGAGTTTCTTTTTACTATTTTGGTACGGGACCCTAAAAAGCCGCAACTATATCTACTCTATGTTAAATAATATGATAGTAAGTTCCGAGCCACACATACATTATTGTAAGTTATTGAAACACGCTCCATCGGCTGGGCGACCAAGTGCAACGGCGTAGAGGAGTGGTGCTTCAAAACGCATTAGCATTACTCGCCTGATGAAACTTATGCATATTGTACGTCAACTTATTTAAACTAAAGCTAGAGGGAGACAGAGCTATAGAGCCTAAGTGGCTTCGGCAGGTCCCGAGCTCAACGGCGAAGATCCGGCTTCTGTCAATATTGGCTCTACACTTCACTGGTACACTAATCAAATAATTTAGATGATGTAATTTAAATTTCATTTTGTTTGATTGCTGCGTGTGGTATCTCTCGTCCTTTTTGTCTTTTGTTACATTGGTATGTCACTAAGAATGTGACCTTTCCGTTTACACAAGTACCCAAGCTTAATCATTTATTTCTCTTGTTGAAAAATCGTAAACAAATAAATGTGGATAGAAGAATACCAACTCGAAATCCACTTTCGACTAATATACTAAAATAGCTAGTAGCATGCGTTGCAATGCCATTTTCATTTTTAACCCCCGACGCAAAAAGAGGGGTGTTATAAGTTTGACGTGTCTGTCTGTCTGTGTGTCTGTCTGTCTGTGGCATCATAGCTCCCGAACGGATGATGCGATTTCAATAAAAAAAAATATGTATTAAAGGTGACTTATCTGCGAGTGTTCTTAGACATGTTTGATGAAAATCGGTTTAGCCGTTTAAAAGTTGTGGGGGGAAAGTGGGGAAGAGTAACCGAATGTCAGCAAATATACTCGAGTGGGGTCTCAAATGAAAGCGCACTGAAAGAGAATGTTGATGAATTAATCGAAAGTGTTCTTAGCTTCGTTTGATTCTACATTATATTAAGTATATACCTATAAAAAGTACAAAATAAAAAATTTAATAAAAAAAATTAAAAAACCCCTGACACAAAAACCTAATTTCCCTTTAAAAAGTAAAAAATAATAAAAAAACTCAATCTAAACTCGTACCTAAGAATGTATTAATAATTCAAAAAAAAAAAACGTCGCGTTGGGGGACCGCTCCGCGAGTGCAGACGTCGTTGACTGCTTAGTTAGGTAATAAGACTATTGGTAATTAAATTGTTAGGTTTGAAGCGGTCCCCCAACGCGGCGTATTTTTTTTTTGAATTATTAATACATTCTTAGGTACTTTAAGATTGAGTTATTTTTATTATTTTTTACTTTTTAAAGGGAAATTAGGTTTTTGTGTCGGGGGTTTTTTAAATTTTTTATTTAATTTTGTTAAGAACCTAATCCCACGCGTCCTTAACTATTTACTTTAGTCTCGCAAAAATTCGAAAATCTTTTATTTTTATACCTACTAAATAGGACAGTTGAAGTCAAAATTAAGCTGTTTTAGGAACTGTGGATAATCTTATTTGAATTGAGTGGTCTGTTATTGCGCCTGCACTTATTCCGAAGCGCAATTCGTCAACAACCAATCTAAACTTGAAGGTTAGTTCTAATAGGTATTTCAGTGGTACATCATTTAAGTTTGTACAAATCTAAACGATACATACAAGGCAGGTTTAATTATTCACTATATATTCAAATCTTTCCTAACACAAATTCCGTTTAGTGCCATAAACGTTACATTGCCAACTTATGGCACGAGCGCTCACAAAAGTCAAAATATTGCTTTTAACTATAGTAAATAATGTATTTAATTGATCATGAAATTAGCATCAGTTCCACGTCCAGTATCCGTAAGCGATAAGTTTATTTTCAAAGCTTAGCTTTACAAATAAATCCAGTATTTTTATTACAGTCTTCCTTCCTGCACGCGTAGCATGACCACTGTAGAAAAGGGTTTTATCGACGGAAGAATAGATAAAGTAACGTTTCGGGTACACAGTACGACGGCAGCAAAGTAGAAAGAGTCAACTGCACTTTTTATAAAAATTACTCTTCGACATGATTTGACTCAGAATTATATTTAACCGACTTCAAAAAAAGGAGGAGGTTCTCAATTCGACTGTATTTATTTTATGTTTGTTACCTCGTAACTTTCGACTGGGTGAACAGATTTTGCCACACAAACTAAATGGTCACCCATCCAAAGGCTGACCTTGAGAAGTGTAGCTTAACCTAGCGAGCCTGCGACACAAGGCAAAACAAAAACTACATGGTCACCCATCCAAAGGCTGACCTTGCGAAATGCAGCTTAACCTTGCGAACCTGCGACAAAACGCCACACATAAAGTAAATGGTCACCCATCCAAAGGCTGACCTTGCTAAGTACAGCTTACCTAGCGAACCTGCGACAAAACGCCACACATAAATGAATGACTGGTAGAAAATGCCTCAGGCATTAAGTCCGCCTTTGTACAGTAGTTTTACTTGTGCATAAAGTTTTAATAAATAAATAAATAAATTGGTCACCCATCCAAGGGTTAACCTTGAGAAGTGTAGCTGAACCTAGCGAACCTGCGACACAAGGCAAAACAAAAAAAATCTTTTGTAAAGGTAATATTTATAAAGCATGCTTTACGAAAGGAAATAAATATGGTATAATCAAAAATAACGTATTAATTATATGTTAATTTTCACATCAAAAAAAATTGCATCGATATTGAAACTTTGTTGCCTAAGTCCACTAATTTTCAGTAAGGGCCACTGTGCGTGGCCACGCTCCCCACGCCAAAATTTAGGTTTACCCTCGCCTATAGATGTTTCACGTCAAAAGTGCAGTTGACTTTTTCTACTTTGCTGCTGTCGTTCTGTGTACCCGAAACGTTACTTTGTCTAATCGTCCGTCGACAAAACTCCTTTCTACGGTGGTCATGCTACGCATGCTGGTATCGTCATAATATTCTTAATTCGACTCCATGAATTTTATACGGTTAACAAGTTGTGGAAGAGTTCTTTTATTCATACTAAAATGCTAGCTAAAATATATTCCTAGGTTTCAGAAAAAATATTCCGCCTACTTTAAAAAGTTTCGAAGTCTGCCTACCGTAAGAATCATAATATTTTCTCTAAGATAAAGATTATGAAGGAGATTATTCAAGTTTTATCGGAGCAAACTTTCCCTAAGTTGTTCCAGTGTCCTTCTTTCTGGAGAACAATTCAAACAACTTGAACTTAAACGGTACAGTGTTGATACAGTTTCAATTTTTATAGTCTCAGTGCTAAGCGGAGCGAGCACGGCGGTGCCAGAGGCGCTTACTACTTCTGACAATATTTGAACACTGCATTGAACAAACATATTCCTCAACAAAAGCTTATTCTAACAGCACCCTGGCGATACTCCGATAGCGACACTTTACAAACAATGAGTATGAAAATTGTACAGAATATACACCCTTTCGAGCTTCTTTAGAAAAATCCGTGTACACGTGAAGATTACGTTTTTATCCCATATGAGGCGAGGACAACTCATCGCCTTTCGGGGATTGTCGGTTTTGCAAACATAATGTTCTTACTTTAAGCTAGTGTGTTTCCTTCCACAACAGTAACTTCGCCGTCTATCAATCATTAAACAGAAACACTGTACGTTTTGTCTACATCCTTACCAACATAATACATAGAGACACGAATTTTATGTCAATCATTTTCCCTCTCTTTTATTTGGGGAAATAAAGTTTTCCGCACATATTGTGGAAGTGTAGCCGCGAATCATTATAATTTCTTCATCCATCAATCCGTCCATCTGTATCTCGTAAGCTCGCACTTTTGGATGTATTTTATCTTTCCCGTTTATATTTCGTTTTTTGGAATCGCTTCATATATTTTATTGGACTGTGTTCGGTTTAACACATCGTAAATTACCAAGATAGGATATGTGTTTAAATAAACAAGTGTTCCACTAACACTTGTGTAAATTACGCCTTGAACAATTATTGAAACTAGTGATCGCCCATTGGTCGAAATTCGACCGTACTTCATTTGAATAGAAATACATTATTAAATGAAAAAATATAGATAATAATAAATATAAAAAAATAATATGGTTATATTTGACATTCAGTAAAACTATGGGCAAATTGTTGACGCCAATGATATCATTGGTTGACGCTGTACTACTGTGGAGAGGGTTCGCTGGCGGGATGGTGATGGCCAGGACCAGGACGTAGGTGTAATGAGTACCTAAAGAATACTTCTTCAGGACTCTCTTTTTTATTTTCTTAATAGTTCTTAACTGCTGGATATGGAACAATATGGAATGAATTATCACAGATTTTTTTTCTGTTTTTATAGAATTTTCCCTATTATTTTTAATTAATTATGACGGTTCCAAATGTCATAATTATAACCAGCCTGTACAATCTATGATCAGCCTGTACAATCGTGAGGCATACAACCTCTACAGTTTCCACACGACACTAAGTTTTGTATGGGAAACTTACTAATGCCATACTTGACACTCCCCATAAAACCACAAAAAATATTTCTTAAATCTAAACTAAATTCCTATCGTCGCTAATACAAATAATATTAAAGGCAACTATTCTCGATATGATCATAGATTTTAAAAATGAAATAGGTTATACATATATCTATAAAATTAATTTATTACCTATGGTTATACTTGACATTCAGTAAGACTATAGACACAAAATCAGGCTTACTAACTTAGGGGTTTTCCCAAATTTAGGGGGTAAATAAGAGGATAGAGATTTTTTAGGGGCGTTCCATTTTTAGGGGTATTCTTAGGGATTTTTTGCCATCTTACATTTCTCATTGTGTTTTTGATTACAATAAAAGTATTAGCGACTTCTAGTACGGTTCCTCGATACTAAGAATGCAGAGTGAATGATTAACAAATGTCGCGTAATAAATATAGACAAATATTACTACTGTGTGCCGGTCTATGATTACTGAACATTCGTTGGTTATTTTCATTATAATTTTTGAGCGGATTTTTTAAGTAATTGTGGCATATTTAGGGGTTTTTAACTTTAAACTTTAAGCTTAAGCTTTAGGGGTAAATATTTCTGGGTGTTGGTAACACTGCACAAAATTATAAAGACAGATTTGGACCATAAACAAAAGAATATTTATGCATGTGTGTATTAGATACGCGGTAATGAACAGTAGTGTGTGTAACGTGTTATTTATTGAAAATAATGTATTTTAACGCATAATTAAAAAAAAATATTAGCATTCGTCACTTCTTCTCTGTATTAACTATAAGTGTGCAAAATTTCATACTCCTCCGTCCGCCCAATTTTCGTAAAAAGGGATCCAAAGTTTTCGCTTCACGTATTAATATATAGATAACCAGTGCAAAACCCTACTAGGTATGCAGAAATATGTAAGTCCAAATTATGCTACCCTATATTCAAAAATAGCTGTTGAGCACTACTTAGGCATAGGAAAGACGCGAGTCACATCCGTTCCACAAGGATGCCTATGTTTTATTACATTCCTTACACACGGTAAGACATTATGGCGTACGTGCGCGGTCAAAATTACCTCTCTTGTTCATTCATGACAATGCCCTATTAAGGATACAATGTTACAATGTACACGATCCCTAATATTACCCAGTTAAAGACGCTCGTCTCGAATATAAAGCTCCATTTTGGAGTAGAGATGTAATTTCGGGTGGCTCATTCCAATATACGCTTGGAGCTCGAGAACTCTCACTATCGGCTATTGTCACGTTCGTGTTCTTTGCAATGCAAGCCCTGCTTTTTAGGGTTCCGTTGCCAAATAGCAAAAAACGGAACCCTTATAGATTCGTCATGTCTGTCTGTCTGTCTGTCTGTCCGTCCGTATGTCACAGCCACTTATCTCCAAAACTATAAGAGCTATGCTGTTGAAACTTGGTAAGTAGATGTATTCTGTAAACCGCATTAAGATTTTCATACAAAAATAGAAAAAAAACAATAAATCGTGGGGTTCCCCATACATAGAACTGAAACTCAAAATGTTTTTTTTCATCAAACCCATACGTGTGGGGTATCTATGAATAGGTCTTCAAAAATGGTAATGACGTTTCTATTATCATTTTTTTCTAAACTGAATAGTTTGCGCGAGAGACACTTCCAAAGTGGTAAAATGTGTCCCCCCCCCCCCGTAACTTCTAAAATAAGAGAATGACAAAACTAAAAAAAATATATGATGTACATTACCATGTATACTACCAACGAAAATTGGTTTGAACGAGATCGAGTGAGTAGTTTTTTTTTAAAACGTCATAAATCGTAAACCGCAATTTACCTTACATTCAATCAACTGAAATATAAAAATTAAAATATATATATATATTTTTAAACCGAAAATACCTACAGGTTTGTACGGAACCCTCGGTGCGCGAGTCCGACTCACACTTGGCCGGTTTTTTTTTCCTAGTGAAAAAGTAGAAATACAAAAGGGGTTTTCATCTTCCCTTTCTCATCGATATTTCCGCGAGGACCTCAATTCCGACATAAGCCGTTGTTATTGATGTCAACGTTGCCTCTCTTTGCGCTTTCGACTAGATATTAAATGACAAAGTAGTGCTCGGAAGTGCCTTTTGCGAACATTTATTACTTGAGATTCTTTGATATTGTTTCGATTTAAGACGGAATTGTTACGTTCTAATAATTACTTGTTTTTCGTCCTGAGTCCTGTTTTATGCAATTATGAGAGAGCGATATAGGAAGATATTTTTAAATGGATGAACTATTTATTTTGAATTAATATGACACTACCGTGTGAAATGTTAGCTAATTGTAAAGGTACTTAGTATACAATTAATCATCCCCGAACAAGTCAAAACTAACAGACCATCCAAGAAGTTTCACAAATGCAAAAAAAGTTACCACAACTTACTGTAAGGGAAGAAAATAAACCCAGTTTTCTTCAAATTCCTTTCACGTCTGCACTTACAGGCAGCACTATTCAATGTTTTATCAAAATGGGAACCGAACTGTAGGAAATACGTCCTTGATACGCATGAACGAACATGAGCAAAATATAAAGCATTCACGAACCGCTGAAGAAAAGATGACACATTTTTACTCAATTAGTAGGAACTATACCAGTTCTACATTCAACGATATTAAACTTACTGGATCTGGAACAATATCTTTAAAGTTAGACAATTGTTAGACCATCTCGGCGCTAAATACTTAAACTTGGTGTTTGACTTGTCCCGTTTCACTTCGTAGACGCCAGGCGGCTCCATGCTCTTGGCTCTATTTCATTAGCCTAGCGTCGACTACATCTGATTATCTCATAGCGGAAATTGAATCGTTGCGAACAGATACCGGTAGTTACATCACGCTTACATAAACTAAGCACTAAGTTTATACTCTTGTATAGACTTCTTAAGTCACAACAAAGCCATATTTTACTGTACAATAACGGTAATTTACTCGTTTAATTTTCTTTCGTTCGTTTCTTCCTGTGGGTGTCGTAAGAGGCGACTAAGGGACTTACTAGAGAATGGGCAGCAGCGTTCTTTATGCACTATACCACCATACTGCGATCGCCAACCTGCCTGCCAAGCGTGGCGATTATGGCAAACCCCCCCAAATTGGGGGAGGCTTATGTCCAGCAGTGGACGTAATACGGCTGAAATGATGACTCGTTTAATTTATTATGAAAATGTTAAAAAGCAGCAGCTCACGATACCTATTTCTGTCAATATAAACAGTTAATCGTGATAAATTGCTGCTTTGATTAATGTCCACTCTCGAGTCGTTTCTGGAAACACGCGAGCACACTGCTCAACCCTACGGTGCACGCAATTTAATAAATTCCCTTTTATCCTCAAAAACGTATACTTTTTTTATTAATAATACGCTTCAACGCCTTACAAGGCTCTGTGATGTTGACCCGAGACATGTTGTCCCGTAAATCGAGTCGGTCTTCGAAACATGTTTCATTAATATTTATGACTGGAACATTATCATTAAAAATATATTTTGACTGGCCGGGTATCATCGATACGCCCCATTCAATATCCTTTTACAACCGCTACGCTTATTAGAGTTTATAATTTCGGAATCTGAATATAAAATATGTTTTGTCATCTAGAAACAGGGTCTTAATTATTTTCTAACTTGTCTGGGTATCTATTAAAAAGGTAATTCGACATTTATTTGCCTGTCGAGTACAAGTATACGCATCGATTTAGAGAAATAGGTTAATACTGTGCTTGTAGATAACGGGCTAGCAAGCGTGTCACTGGTAATGCATTATGCATATAGGTAGATATCTTCTATCGCCTGACGTTTCCCTGACTTACTGTCTGATACTGATTAGCTCGAAGGAATAATTAAGTCGTGCTAGTGTCTACTACGAGTTTAGTTTTGATTTTTACCCAACTACGTCGGAGGAAGGCAAAACTGGGCTTAAAAACTTAAAAACTAAGCGACCACAAGCTAAGGGCAAGTCCAATTAAGCAACCGAAAACCTCTTAGATAAAATGCGAGAAACCCCAAAAAAAAAATTAAGCGACTCCCCATCTGCCATAATTGTATTTATAGCCCCAGAAAGACCTCAAACACCATGTCTGGATGAAATAGAGAATATCTTGTAGTGTCTGTAGAAAATCCTGGCTGAGGACTGACTAGAGGTCCAAACGCCTCCTGCCGGAGGCTCTAAACGGGGGTCGTGCGGTCCATGGCCCTCTACGGGGCACCGGTGTGGGCGCCCTCATTGAGCCAGCGCGCCGGTTGAGTCCAGCCCAGAGGGTCATGGCCATCCGGCTAATCCGAGGATACCGAACGATCTCGTGCGAGGCGGCGAGCCTCCTTGCCGGAGTGCCGCCATGGGATCTGGACGCAAAGGTCCTCGCGCACATGTGGGAGTGGCGCGAGGAGGCGAAACGCCGGGGCGAAACTCCGCTGCCGCAACAAATCGCGGCACGGCGGACAGAGCTCCGGTGTGATCTCATGGCGACATGGCGGGTACGATTGTCGCAACCCAGTGCTGGGCACGCCACAATTGCGGCGGTAAGTCCCCTCTTTGAGGAGTGGATAGAGAGGCGCCACGGCGTCCTCACCTTCCGCCTGACGCAGGTTCTCACCGGGCATGGGTGCTTCGGTGGGTTCCTGTTCAGGATAAAGCGGGAGGATACGTCCGGGTGTTTCCATTGCGAGGATCGTCTGGAGGACACGGTGGAGCATACGGTGGAGGTGTGCCCAGCCTGGGCGGAGCACCGCCGTGTCCTCGTGGAGGCGATCGGCGGCGGCGACCTCTCGCGTCCGGCCCTGGTGCGAGCCATGGTACGGAGCGAGAGGGAATGGGAAGCCGTCACCTCCTTCTGCGAAGCAGTAATGCTCGCGAAGGAGGAGGCGGGGCGCGTGAGGGAGTGGCAGTCTCTGCGCCCTCACGTCCCTAGCCGCCGCAGGAGGAGACGCCCCGGGCGTCGGGAGTCGATTGCGGACTCCCGGCCACCGTAGGCGCGAGCTTGCGGGTGGCGAGCAATGGGTAGCTCGCCGCCCGGTAAGGACCAAGCTCGGGTCGACGGCACGCAGTGTTCCACGCGCGCCTCAAAGAGATGTCAGCAGCAGTGTAGGGGTCTACTAGGACCGATGCCTGCCGGGGTCGCGTGATTGTTCGAAAGAGATACCGTGACCCTGGCACATGGGCAACTGAAGGAACACGGGTGGGTTTTAGTCAGTAAAAGTCTGACACGCCCTCCCGCTCCGCCCAGAGCGGGAGAAGTCATTTGATGATTCCCCATCCTGAAAAAAAAATAAAAAAAGGACTGACTAGAGGCAAACGAAGAGGTTTAGTAGCTTAAATGTAGGCTTAACGGATATGCAGAAAGATATTGATCGCATTTACTATCTTTCGAATGCCCAGTCCTAAGCTACTATCTTGCAAGGTAAAACAAGTGTGAAAATTAATAGATCCTTCATTTATTATAAGTTTACTGCCCATTTCTACTTTCTTTTAATGTCTCGTAGTTAGTGGCTGCTATTAAATTGCTTTTAGTTGACCGCTAACCATTAATAACTCAGCGCAGATTTAATGCGGGAAAGTAAAATATTGCTAACATTTATAATGTACTACGTTGTCCAAGATGTTCTTTTTGATAACACGAGCTAGGGTGCTTTTGTGATATCCTAGTTGAGCTTTTGTTTAACAAGAAGCTATTAGAAGTAGTTTAACAGATCCAGTAGTCCAAAAGGGTCAGGTTTTTTTAGACTCATGATATGTTCGTTGCGTGCCTCTACCGAATATAATAATACGCTATTGCTTTTGTAGTTCAATTATATTATAGTAACCTTATGGGCTACCGTAATATTTCCAGTAGACGGCCGATCATCGGGTGCTATTGCTACCGCTCGACCCAGAGTCTCCACCATAAACAACTACCGCCATTTGGTTCGGGGCATGCCATAATCAATTTGCTAAGCATATGTATCAAGTGTTGAAATTCAAATATTTATCGTCGGTTCCCAGGCGCATGCGCTGGCCGACCGTTGACCCTGCGCCCGCGCGCCCGTTCGCCGAGAATGCGTCTGCTTTCTGTACGCTGCGCCTGAGCACCCGGATCGGGACATGACAAACAACTACAAGTTCTCGATACTGCAACGTGAATATGACGTGACGACACAAACATCGATCCACGACATAGACATGCGTATTTGTCTATTTGCGTATTTAAACTCCTTCGAAGAAGGGTCATCATACGGTACAGCTTTCAACAGCGAACTAATTGAATTGTAAAATTAGCCCATTTAATCAATGAATAGAACAATTAATTCCCAGTAGAATGTATTTGTCTAATCATACAATGGCTATACAATTTGGGACGGCAACTGTCGGAGTCACTGGAGTACGCTCCAAATGTCTATAACACCTAATTCCCTAACAATAACAATATCGATCTGTCAGCTGTTACGCAACCGACCGTTTGGCTCTCACTTACGGCACCAGAGGAAGCCATCTACCGTACTACAATAAACATTTTAATAACACACAATACCCAGCTGAACATTTATTGCACGGAATGAGTTATAGTGTCTACAAAACATTTTGTTTTCTCCGAATAATCATGTTAACCCATATAGAACGGATGAACGGAAACTGAAAGTATGTGTTACCGAAAGAATATTACCCCATGTTATCGAAGAAATATGTATTCGACGATAACATATAAACAGCCGAAATAACAAGTCGATAAAAGCAATTACTTGAGCCAAACGAAAAAATATTACACCGTACCGAACAGATCTGGTGAATGCCGTTCATTAAGCCCCAATTATATTGATTTTAATACATTTGCCAAGTCGGCAAAGGGGATTCGAAAATGTTATATATCTCTATAAATTAAGCACGGCATGTTTAACTATAACACTTGCAAACTACAAGTAGGTAAGTAATTACCGTAATGTAAAGGTTAATTGTTTTTAATAACGGGTTTGTATGTCGTTTTTTATGAAATTAATGGAAAGTCAGTGGAATCACGTCAAAATGTGAGGGAGACACCGCGTTCGATGATGAAACACGTAAGTAATACTCCGCAATATTAATGACCAAACACGCCAGTGACTTACGCAGTCAGACATTTGACTTTTGGTATTATAGAGCATGGGCATTGCATGTCAACTCGACTGTAATTACTCGTGTGCGTCCTGTTTGGATAACCCTAACGTTAACCTAAATTATGTGCTGAGACTCGGAAGTCATAAGTCATCTTCATAGCAAATTGCTAGAAATTAATCTTCCGTATATTCAAGCAGCCAGATATGTACAACGCTGAATGTTATGCAGTTAGTTGATTAGTGCCATCCAAAAATAAATGTATATCAACGTGGTGCACTGGTGTGGCTTTTGCATCCCTTGCGAACGTAATATCATGATGGAAGCTGAAATATGTTTTAATATTGTGTAGTTTGTTAACGAACGAGACGGGTCACTAGTTCGCGCAGACACGAGTCAAATTAATTAAATGTCAACGCGGCCAATGCACTGAAAGCATCGAATGCAGGGATTAATATCAGTATTAACTCAGATATGCAACCGCTCAAACACAATATAAATATATAGTCAATGGGATCCATATTACATTTTATTGAAGGCATAAGAGCGCAGTCCATTACATGCAAAGTCAAAGTCGACTACACTCACGAACTATACTGCGGCTTTGACATTGGAATTCATATTTCTCTAAACGGCAGCACATACCAACCAACGATCGATTCAATATGCGACACTGTGCTAGTGTTCCCGGAATTCGTTTTGTAACAAAATGTATAAAAATTGGTATCGGCACCTAGCTGATAGCATCTACAAATATGTATAAAAGCTTTTTATTTGTTTTACATCGCGCTCTATTGTACTTTTATGGACGAAAAAATAAAGGAAGCATACCATTTTGAAAAGGAGGCATACGGCCGTTTTAAAACAAAACAGAGCTTTAAATGGCTTCATGTGGGTAATCACAATGAAGGGGTTCCATTATTAATATCGAGTTAAAGAGCGCTTTACCTGAAGAGCTCTCGAAGTCATTAGGTCGCGGCGCCCATTACGGACAGGTCTCATAATGGAAGCACCTTATGTTACGAGCCGCTCCCCGGACTAATGGCGTGAGGCTTTAATATAGTTAGGACTCTTAATTAATTTACACATTACTCGTTTATATTATTTAGATCCAAGAATCAGTAAGAAATTGAGAATTTTCCACAATAGCTATGTTAGTATTTTCTAAGTCATTCGTTTCGTAGGTACATTTTTTGCGGCAAGCACAGTGCTGGATTCCCGCAGACCGCTAATAAACATTCCAACTGACCTAACCTCTTGTGGATCCTCGAGTCAGGATTCCACTTAGAAAGAAAATAAAAAGACGGGCCTTGTTGCTATTTTTAACTTTATATTCAAGACATTGATAAGTAGGTTTTTAAGAACCCGTTTTGAAGCATGTAGAATTGTAGAGGCACAAGAATATACGAAGTCCGAGCTGAGTTGGAGCAGAAATCTTGAAAATAATAATCCTCGCCTAACAAGTTTCAAACTTTTCAGGGCAGAGGCTCAGAGCCGTCAGGGGTGCACTCAGTAGGTAACTTGTAGTGAATAAATCTTAATAAACAAAGTAGTGCGAAAGAAAGCACAAACAAGAAGTATAAACAGAAATTAATTAGTAATTTGAAAGTTTCAAGTAACGTCTCTTATGGATTTTCTAAGTTTTTTGGTTACCGACTATTTTAAAGCTAGACGTAATTATAGATGTTCATTCGTTTCGTGACGTTGTCTCAATCATCTATGGTCACCGGAACTCGCTTCCGTATAAGTAATGCTTCATGTACATGATACATGAAAAAGTAGCTGTTTAATTTAAAACATAGCAAAACCTAAATGTCACGTTTTTAGTGGTGTGAGCCCAGCAGAGCGCAAACAAAATCGAATAACTTTCGTTGGACGTGAACAGGAAAACCAAATGAGTTTCAGCTTTGGCAACAAAAAGAGTTTTAATTAACTTAAGTAGTTACGCAAGTACAAATGTAAGATGAATTTAATCTTTTAAATAAGTCTAACGTTACAACTTCCCCGGATCTTACGTTCCTGTTCGCGGGCAATGCATTTCCTGAGCAAGTTTAAATATTAGTACGAATAAGTTCCTAAGTTTCTACAAGATTTTCTTAAGAAATTCCATGTTAAACACGGTTCTACCTAAGTAAGTACGCAGTTTTGCTTGTTTCTTGATCACGAGCTGTATTTTTCTGGATAAACGGTAAATGTACTCAGATAGTTATTTAATTAAGAAGCTGTTTAATTGATTGAAAGTAAACCACACGAGCTTAAAGTAAGCATTAATGTCAATTAACAAGTATTAATGGAAGCTGTGACTCGTGTAGCCGACTTCTGTTAACTCCTGCGAGAATCGGTTCCGTTTGATTGAACACCCACTGAACTGAGCCGCTTAATCACGGTTACACGGTGTGTTACCTCATTACAGAGATGTGTTGCTGCAACACTGACTCCAACCTTTTAGATGTTTTACTTGAGAAGGGAACTTAATAGTATTAGTCCGTTCAATGGAGCAGTAAATCCGGATTTGAATCGGACTTTTCGAAATGAAGATACCAGTAAGTATATTTTTGTGAGGACAGGTTGGTTTATGAAAGTTTCAATATCAGAAATAGAATTCTTGAACAATAAAGAAAACAGCTGTGCTTCATTTCAAAGATATTTAAAAATAAAATAAAGCTGATGCTAGGCAAATTGAAGGCAACATAAGTTGAGACCCCAGTCCCAACTTCAAGAAAGGTCTTTTTAAGGGTCGAATAGGCAATCAAAAGAAGCTAGTATAAGTATAAGCTAGCTACTTTTAGTTTCTTATTGTCAGTGAATGTACTCTTACTTTTTATTGCTGTGTCTGTTTTATAGAAATGTACGTCCAAAGCGTCTTCAAAGTTGAATAACGAAGATACATACAAAACAAACTATTTCTGCTCCAAAATGTACTTACATTTTGTAAGTTGTTGTACCTATTTATCTTAGTTTTGACTAGACCTGTAGAAACTTGTCTCAAGTTTTCCTACCTAATCAAACGAGAAGTTTGCAGAAAATAGCGTCAAAAGTTTGACTACAACACCAGAGCTGGTTCAAACTTGACGCCCGTCTCTGCAGCAAAATGTTCCTCGGAGACGTCCCGAACTAAGTAATTCTTAACTGCACAAGACTAGTTTTAATACTCAGGAAGAGAAATTGAAGCATCATAAGGAAATCCGGTGTTCTGAAGTTATGAAGATCTAGTTTATAGATGAATGCCGTAGTAAAATTATGGCACACAGCCATACGTCTATATCATCCATATAGTATTTGGCAATAAGTTTTATTCACGTTTTTTGAGGTTTATGGGTCTATAGGTAATTTTGAAATATCTTGCATTTTCAGTTCGATAGATGTGGGCGATTTTTGTAAGCTCTCAAAGACAGGAGGGACAGATCGTGGGGCCTATTTTCTTATATTGATATTGTGTCAGATTAGATCTTAGAAACAAACTACTCTTATATATAACACTTAAAAGCGAAGACGTAATTAAACGGCGGCTAAGTGAATCCGACGTTTTATTACAGAACATCAATAAAACACCCACATCGGCCGGCACTTCACGAATTTTATCGACAATGTGACGATATAAAACGAACTGTTAAAATTTACATCCGTATCTAGAAATTGTATTTAGCAGCTAATAAAAACGTGGGTAGATATCCTAATAGAGCCCATAACTTTAGATGCTAAGCAGATTAAGAAACACATGGAAAAGTTTTCTTAAGGATTTGATTGACATTGATTGATTGAGTCCAACCGTACAGCCTAGGTATTGAGAGCAACATAAGTCTCTAAGTCCTACTTGGCTCCTGAGAAATGGTGCGTTACAAAAACTAACATAAACTCGAGGCTTCCCATTTTGTGTAAATACGCAGTTTGGGTTCTCCTGATTGATGACGTCTGAAAACGTAGACGAAAATTTTGGGAAAAATATTCTGACGAAATTTGTTAAGTGAAACAAGAAATGCGTAGATGTTACGACCACCCCCTGTCCTCGTCCTAGCCGCGCCGGCGTCGGCGAGTGGCTAGACGGCGCGTCTCCATATTGCCACAATGCAACCTCGTTAAACAAACGAGCTCACATCCACTACTCTAGTCTCCTTGATGTTCTTTTGTTTTACAGGTGAGGATGAGACACGCTAATCTACGTGGATGAGGAAACAGTCATAAAAATACGACGCGTACTGCCATAAACCAAGACTATCAAGTGTCAATCATAGTGATCAACGTTGGCGTTTGATGTGTCCACGTTGCGCCATCACACCCAACATGACAGGTGACGTAACCACGGGAAGTATACTGTGTTGGGAATGACGCTTCAAAGTAACTAAGTATTGTCGAATAGCCGAGCTTTCTTCCGTAACTAAAAGATACAGATATCCTTGAAAAACATTTCATTCCAAATGAGATTCGTGTCAAAAGAAACTCTTGAAAACGAATGAAGGGTCACCTTTGTGATGAAAATAGAGGTCGTAACTTGTACTCAAATGAAATTTGGATACTCCTTCACGATTTAATGATATCGCCTACGTCATAGCAACAAATGATAAAATCAATACATCCCGCATCCCACATTCAAGTTACGAGCTTTCCGATGATTCTAAATATAAACTTATTGTGCAGGTTATTTTTAGCAGATGAAAGCTTTCGTTCTCCATGATTCTGGAATAAAAATATTTAGTGGGTATATATCCAACTTGGTGATAGTTAAATGACTAATCAAATGACTTTTTTTTGTAAATACAAGGAAATATAAACAATAATTCATGCCTTGCGTGACTTCCAAGCAGTATTGATGCTGCCAGGCAGGAGTTCAGTTAATCGTAAAAGTGTAAGCTACGTAAAATATGACCCAATTGGCATGAAACAACGCACAACTTCGAGTCAAAACTTTGGCAAACTAATTCTTGCGCATAATTTTGTTATAAAAAAGAATGATTTATTTACAAAAGAAAATAAGAGTTATTAGGCTAAGATATGGACCCGGACCTTACTGGGTCCGTAAGGTCCGGGTCATTATAATAGCCTGGGATAGTATGGGATAATAGGACTTGTTCCATATACTACTTATAAACCTCACATTCCGTAACCCATCTTCTTGACCGTCCGATGTAAATTGGGTAGCTAATTATTACAGCGAGTTGTGGTAAGTAACATTCCACGACCTCAAAGCAACAAAAACCATTGTGTTTGCCAATGCCATATTTAGTTTTTAATGGACCGCTTATACCCAAAATCTGTTACAAACTTTACAAGCTAATACTCATGATTAGAATCGTGTCAACGGATGGTGATCGGCTTAACCCCTGTCACTTTAAAACCTCCCCAGCGAACTGTAGGTGTACGACAACACCTTTGGCCTTTTGGAAATCATTGGCCTTAGGCAGATTAAGGTTTCTTGATCTTTGACCTAATTTACATTCATTACGACCAAATATAAATTCAGTTTCCTATAGATCGTTTTATATGAAGGGTTTCGGTTTATGGAAAGTCCTAATTTTACTGGACTTTCAGAAGGATTAAATTATAAAGCTGAAAAGTTTGTTTGGTTGGTTGAACGCGGTAATCTCAGGAACTACTGGTCCGAATTGAAAAATCTTTTGGTGTTGGGTAGCCTATTTATTGAAGAAGGATATAACATCACGCTACTATCAAAAATAGAGGAGCAGCAACGAAAAATGGACGAAAACTGGCATGCAATTCGATGCGACGGGAAGGGTCAGGGGAGCAAAAATTTGACGCGGACGAAGTCGCGGGCAGAAGCTACTACTAGATAAAATGTAATCTTTTTAGATTATAGTAGATTAGGGTTATTAGGGATCCCCATAAGCTAAGCTCATTCAATGCTTAGTAATTTTTAATAATTCTCTTATTTAAAAAATCTGGTGAGTCAGAAAAAATATAATTTTACAAGTAAGTGATCAATCGTAATAAAACTACAAAGATAAGAAATATACATATGTCTGGAAACAGTAATGTTAGCTTTTAGGTAGGAATATAAAACTTTTAACGGTCGGATTTAATAATGATTTCACTTTATCAATATTCATTATCAATAACCATCCATACTTATGGCTCTAATTTAGGACTAGGACGCTGTCACTAAATACGGAGAAACAAAATAAACTGCTCAACAGTTTATTTAGACGAATTCGTAGAAAGATTAGTTTTGTATTTCTTTGGAGTTTGTGTTTAAGAACATGTGGTTTTCCGAAATGAGGTGGACTATTTGGCAGCTCTGGTACAAAGTTTCTTACTTACGCACGCTTGGTGTAACACAAATGAGTACTGTGCAGTCAGCCTTATAGTTCACAAACTTCAGTGCCTGTAATAATCCTCTTCATGTTCCCATTACGAGTTCGCGTGCCTGTGTGATTACTGGCAATGCAAACAATTCTCAAACCACAATCAGTGTTTTTGCTGTTGGTGAGCGCTACAAAATGCAAATTGTAGGGTCAGCAACGAACGTTTTGTGCAGCGGCTGACACGTTGCAACCATTATCTATGTTCCAAAGCGTGCCGCAAACACAATGAAACCGCATTAACTTGCGTCTAGGGAATACACATATTATTACTTGCGTGAAATTTGCTGCAAACGGTTATAGCTTTTGAGTTGTTTAGGATAGAAACGCATTACCAGAGTTCAAAGCCAAAGTGCTAAATACACATTTGAAAATAAAGCTCGCGCCCGCATTTGTCAGTTGTTGAGCTAATCTTGAAAATGAATGGTAGAATTTCGTTGTTTTCACTATACTTAATTTTAAATGTTTTCGGAGAAACGTTTTGTGTGAAATTCCCGTTTATTTTTCCTTTCAAAGTGCTGAGAATTTCAGGCTGTTTACAGTGTTGACATGTCGCAGGGCGAACAGCTGCAGTGAGGAAGTTTATTACAGTTTTGCTTAAGTTAGTTGGCTGCACATAGGTTGGTAGCGTTCCCGATGAAGATCAAAACAAGCTGGCTTCGCTCAGTTGACTTTTACAACTTGCATAAGACATTCACCAACTGGCACATTCTGTTTCTAAGTTCTTGCGTTCTAGGGTAAAAGGTTCTTTGTGTTAAAATGGAACCATATATTCTTCAAATAAAGAGATACCTACTTATGTCTTCGTGAATTGACACCTCACGTTCGATATTTTATTGCGCTAACGGATCATTTACTAAAGCTACTTCGACTTTTTCTATATTACATCTAAAAGCTTTTCAAAGTTTCAATGTATTACTTACTCGTAGCCTTCGTAGGTAACCTGCTTGTTGTACTTAAGTCAATGTTATTTCGAGGCTTGAGAAATACCTTAAAAGCAATTGTACTGTGTAAGGCACTCTCTAAGTAGTCGCTTTGAATTCTCAGGATAGGCAATATTCACAAGAATACACATTTAATCAGGGTGTGGCGAAAACAACCCTCATTAAAGGGAATTAAGCTTGAATTTCAAAGTTACAGCACTTTATTCGGGCAAAGAGTTCTTTCATTATTTATTCATTGAAACTGGAATTAGTGTACATTATTTTGTTGAACACATGAATCGGGTTTTAGTAAAGTAAAGCCTACTAAGTTATCGGTTATCTTTTTGGAAACGTTTTCATTCACTCATCATATGACATGCAAAAAAAAAACCTTTTGTAATTTTAATTGAAGGTCCAAGAACAAGGAGTATTTCCAGATTTTATCATCTCCTTAGTGCAAGAAAGACCAGTCTTAGGCCTCACTAAGACGCTTCTACAATGTAAAAAACGGCTTTTCGGTTACGACGCCGACAGGCATGTGTGGCACTCGATGCGTCGAATTGTTGCGATGCGACGACGAAACGCAACGCAAAGGAGCAGTGTCCTTTACTCGTGAGAGATTAAATCACTACATAATTTAACGAGTGACCAAGTTACAGAAAGTGCTGTCTCTATCGGTTTCCTAGGAAAGATTTCCAAGGTAACAGAAACAGACGAAGGAAAAATACAAAGCAAATAAGAAGAATAAAAGGAGCAAGTTCGAAATGAAGGAAAGACAGATTTTATATTAGGGTCCGTGCACACAGCGGGAGACTTCGGCCATTCCGGGGTTCGCAGGAACATATAAAAGTACATAAAGTTGCGACCACAATGGCTGTGGCGTTCAACTTGATTGCTAAACGCTTTACCAACAAAAGGAACTGTTTAATGTTACGGCACGCACCGCTAGCATTCGATACGGTTTAATAGTGGCTTTATTTCACGGCCATAGTTAAATCCTCGGTATTAGCGTCGCGCATAGGTACGTGTCATTGAAAAGCGTGTAATTCGATTATATATAAATTCGTAGTCCAACAATCTGGAATGACGTCAAGATTAATGTTGTGGACACACAGAATAAATCTTACGAATACAAAAGAAATAATTCATAAAATAAATCAATCAATGGTTTACAACAGTTCGTGGTAATCGTAGCTTTTGATGGCTCAATGCTGAATATTGATGGGCTCGAATTATCCTATTAAGTGTTAGCCTTAGATAAGTTATTGTATATTTTTATTCTGAGATGTTAGCATTCAACTTTTGAATACTACGTTATGAACTTGTGATTTTGTTTTTGCAGAAACGCAACTTCTTCATTACCTTTCAATGTTCAAATTACAAAATCTTCCTAGTCGGTACTATAAAAATACTAAAGAAATCCATTCACTTCTCAGAATTGCACATACCTTCATCAGATGAAAGATGAAATCTCCTATCAGTTTTCACAACATCCGTCCGGCAATTCTCGGACCTCCCAACAAGCTGTCACTAGATCACGCACTAGATTAAAGCTTACATAAGATGTTTCCCAGAAATACCTGTGTATAAGAACTATTGACACCTAACCTGGACTGTGCCATAACAAGCGAAGAGCTTTTATTTCAAAGGAAATATTGAGCTGCGAGGAAATATATGAAGTAATCAAACACACGTAGTACGAATCTACGAATGCCGCAGAAATTCTAGACAGGTTTCGCTTAATCGAACTATACTACAAATTGTTGAGCCGGTTTGTTTAAACGATTGAACGATTAATTTAATTTATTGTGCTTTAATTCATTCATTTCACACATTTAAGAGCACATCTATTAAAAATTTGTGACGCAGATTTCTCCCATGACTAAATGTTGGTAAATACTTCATCCGGTTCATAGATATAAGTACCCACTATATTTTTTCAGTGCTACGTAATAATAATAGTCCTCTAGACTGAATCTTGGCCATGGCGACCAATCCCAGGGTAGACCACCCTTCGACGCAGGAAATATTATAGTGCTCAAGTGTGTACAGACACAGGTGCACTCTCTTTCCCCTCACTCTCCGTCCGATGGAACGGCAATCCGATACGACCGGAGGGAGACCAGGCGCAGGAGCAACGGCTTAACTTGCTTTTCGTAGCACGGGGCTATCGCACCGCTGACTTTCAAACTTTAAAGTTCCTAATAGAAAAACCTAATAACACTACATATATAAGGTGTATCTATTCATACACGAAATGCTTGAAAATGCTTGAGGCGTTTTGCTTAAAACCTTTTCTCCAAATTCTATGAATGGCCCGCCTGACGCTGCGAGGACGGCGACTGGATGGCACGAGCATGGCCGCGGTGTCTTGGGCCGTAAAAAATAAGAAGGAGCCAGTATTTCATATGTGCGTCAAATAATTTAAAAATATTAAATTTTGAAAAAGAAATACATTTAGAATTTTTTTTTTTCGTTTCTGTAGCTTCTTTACCACCTACAGGTGTACCTCTTAAAATATTTCGTGTATGAATAGATACACCTTATATACCTGAATCGGACCCAAGACCCCACGTTGAGCAGACTGCCTAGTTTAGATTGGACTAGTACCAACCAAAAGTCATTTTCGTTGCATGCAGACATAAATTGTTACCTGTTCATAAAGAACCGTCATTACTGCAGTTACTTAGCTAATAGAGACCCGTAAGTTTAAAGTTAGATGTTGGGAACACCAAGCGTATGGAGCAGTCGACAGTGAAACTTTCAGCATTTACCGTAGGTATATGAAACATAAAAGATAATGAATCATTTGCAAGGTAATGTTGCATATTAATAATGATCTAGTGTTGGTAAGTTGGTAACATTATACGCGAAGTTTAAATGTGAGCTCGTAGAGATACAAGCTGCTTTTTGACAACATAATAGCAGCCATGAATTACAAGTTGAAAGAGTGTACGGAATATGAATGAAAATGTTCCTATTTATTATGTTATAATTTCCTTTCTCTACGACGAGCGCAAAGTAGCAATTTTTCAAAACAACACTAGGGGCATCACGTTTTTGAAAGCACTCCAGTCAGCTGTTCTCGGAAGCTTTAAAACTTCATTTTTCGTCTCAAAACAAGTTAGCAGGAGTGCGTGTCTTGAATGGCGGGTGAGTCGTTAACTTGGCGTGGTTATAAATCTCGTGAATGGCCAGCTTTATCGGCGTCCGTTAGACTCCCACAAACTAACGCTTCAAAGCAATATCAAAGGGATTTTAATTGCCAGTCGACCGACACTTACCAACATTATTACTCTAATAACAATCTGCAGATAATCCCTATGATGATGATGATAATTACAAACTAAAGGCTAATTGGAAGTTCCTCAAAGAATTAAAATGTTATACCGAACCTAAAGTTTTACTGCTAACAAGTAACAACATTTTTATCACTCACTGGCGCCGCGGCCTCTCTGAACAGCAGCAGGAAATGTTTTGCAGTGAAAAACACAGAAATAAAGGAACTTTTGTCAGTATAGATAATACGGGATTAAGTTTTGTAATTAATGTAATGTAGCTGGGAATTAAACAACAGTTTGTTGTCATTTAAATACAATGAAGCTTTCGGTGGAAGAGCCAGAGCTGCCATCGAAATTTAAATTGTTTTATGTTTTTGCCGTTTCCAGTAAGTGTCAGGATTAATCCCATTGAATTGAAGGGCTTGTGGCTAAGTAATAATAGCCGCACGGGTTGATCTTTCAGGTTAAGCTACGCCTGCTGCGGTTGGTCCGTGGATGGGTGACCATCTTTTCTTACCAAGACCCTTCCGTGCCTCGGAAAGCACGCTAAGCCGTTGGTCCCGGTTGTTTTTCGTAGATCTTAAACAGTCGTTACGGGTCGTCAAAAGCCCGAAAATCTGACAACCAGTCTTACCAAGGGGTATCGTTTTACCCAGCAACTTGGTTGTGGAGGTCAGATAGGCAGTCGCTCCATGTAAAATACTGGTACTCAGCTGCATCCGGTTAGACTGGAAGCCGACCCCAACATAGTTGGGAAAAGGCTAGGCAGATGATGATGATGAATGACTATTTCATGAAAAATCATTCAATGGTATTAAATGAACTCTAAGAACTGTATTGATGATTTCAATGATTATACGTAATTATGAAATGCCATATTTTTTACGGCCGCGAATCACATTTGAATCCACCATATAACCTAACAATTACCTACAAATTGCGCAAAACGGAAGAAATGTTGAATTTCGAAGACTACCGTTGCGCATCCTTAATACAGTAAATACCACGGCTATTTCAGTAGCAGCGACACCAAATTGAAAATGAAGAGCTGAATCGTTACGTAATGTCGCCGCTTAAAATTACTAAAATAACGAAATTGCAGTGTAGTATGGCAGCTCTAACGTAGGTGAGGCAGCACCTAAACAGCTTGGAAAAGATTAATGGGCTTAAAATTGCATCGCAGCTGTGCAATAAAAGCAAGCCTGTGGAATCAGCGGCAGGCACCGAAATGCAGTGTATATCACTTACGAAGTGTGAGTGCATCCCGACTATTTCACTGGAATTAAAACGAAATGAATTTTGAAGATCGCCGCGTTGACCGACCCCTTTTTCAGACCTATTTTAACCACCCGAGTAGAGATAAAGCAGTATTCATTTAACTGCCAGCTAAATAATATTAATGAAGAATTACTGCGATTTAAATTTAATGGAGCTCTCTCTCGACTCTATAGTTTTGATGGTATTTCTACGTCTTCTATAATCGTACTAAGTTTTCTCTGAGTAAGGTTTAGACAAACGTATCTACTTAATAGCACTTAACTAATTACATAAAGTGAAACCGCCAGGGTAGTCCGCGAAATTCTATTTATCTTACTTTTTGCAATTTGCAGGTCAGTGCAAGGTTGTATGATGATTAAACAAAGGCATTCATGTTTCGGTGGGTTCCTGTTCTTCGGTGGGTTCCTGTTCAGGATAAAGCGGGAGGATACGTCCGGGTGTTTCCATTGCGAGGATCGTCTGGAGGACACGGTGGAGCATACGGTGGAGGTGTGCCCTGCCTGGGCGGGGCACCGCCGTGTCCTCGTGGAGGCGATCGGCGGCGGCGACCTCTCGCGTCCGGCCCTGGTGCGAGCCATGGTACGGAGCGAGAGGGAGTGGGAAGCCGTCACCTCCTTCTGCGAAGCAGTAATGCTCGCGAAGGAGGAGGCGGGGCGCGTGAGGGAGTGGCAGTCTCTGCGCCCTCACGTCCCTAGCCGCCGCAGGAGGAGACGCCCCGGGCGTCGGGAGTCGATTGCGGACTCCCGGCCACCGTAGGCGCGAGCTTGCGGGTGGCGAGCAATGGGTAGCTCGCCGCCCGGTAAGGACCAAGCTCGGGTCGACGGCGCGCAGTGTTCCACGCGCGCCTCAAAGAGATGTCAGCAGCAGCGTAGGGGTCTAATAGGACCGATGCCTGCCGGGGTCGCGTGATTGTTCGAAAGAGATACCGTGACCCTGGCACATGGGCAACTGATGGAACACGGGTGGGTTTTAGTCAGTAAAAGTCTGACACGCCCTCCCGCTCCGCCCAGAGCGGGAGAAGTCATTTGATGATTTCCCATCCTGAAAAAAAAAAAAAAAAAAAAAAAAGGCATTCATGTGAAAACCACATAAGTCTTTTTGCATTAAGTATGTGCGCGACAAATGAACGAATAACGTGATTAGATTAGTTCGGAGTACATACCATAACTAAAAAATTAAAACTTAAAAAAAAAATAACAACCGTCTTTCTTAAAAAAAAAAACACTACAAAGTGAAAAATAACTTTAATTTCGGAAGTCGGTGGCAAAAAAACATAAATACAGATCATAAGACACCGCCTTTAAAATTAAAGTTATTTTTCACTTTGTAGTGTTTTTTTTAAGGAAGTGGGTTGTTATTTTTTTTTGAAAAAAGCTTTTTTTACCTAATTATTATCATCGATTGAGTGATTTTTTAATGAAATAATTATTTAATCGAAGCATCTTAAGTGCTCTCACATTAGGTGTGTTTAACGAAATGAGTTAAATTCTTGCGTGCAGAGATGATATTTAATTTCGAAGTTACTATTCGTAAATAATAATTTATCTAAGCCATCGGTTAATAATTAGCAATTGCTTACCAGGGAACTTTTGGCAAAAGAATATTACTTTCACAACCTTTTCTGTTGTCTTTACCGAAAGATGAGTGAAAGAAACAAAGACTCAACCAAGAACGCATACATAAATCATTTTCTTTAACGTCTAGTTAATAAAAAGCATTAAAAACATTTATTCGAAATTGATATCGAATAAATCTTACTGACCAATGAATTATAAATCAGGACTCTCCGAGAGTTCCATACTTGCGCGTCGCCCGAGCAAAAAGCAAATTACGTTTGACCGGTCTTGTCTGAAGAACGTTCTAAATACGTAGGAGGACACGCCGCACAATACGAACAATTGAGGACACCTCACACCTCGACAGTTATAAACACTAGACCCGACTGAACATAGAAGCACTAACGAGAAACATATTGAAAGCGATCCATAAGAGAAATTAGTAATCTTCTCGCAACAATAAAACAACAGATTCCTTTGACATACGAAACATAGTCTCTTTTTTGGAGATAGTGTTATTTCAGTGAACATCTATGTTTTTATTACGGAGGAACCATATTATTATAGCCGTAAAGGTTAACATTTTTATTCTTCGTGACAAAACTGGGATAGTAATGCCGCGCGCCATTAATTTTCCCAGCTAAATAAAGTTTCAGAAACGGAAAAGTCCACCACGGAGTTTTCCTTTGTTGTTCAGGGCAAATAACTTGCGGTACAGGAAAATATACAGGACCACGAGAAATTCTTCAGATCAAACAATATAAGATCAGAATGTGTTCCATGGGAAGTAAGATTAACGTGGGCTTTTGTTTCTTAATAAGTATGTAGTGTCTCACGAAACAAGTACATTGTGTTAATAAGGTAGAGCACAAAAGATTGTGTAGCTATCATACGCAAGAGAAATAGGTTGACATGAAGTACGTTATAAAGTTTTGATAAACCTAGGCGCCTATGTAATTACAAGAAATAAACATCATTCAGTCACCTACATACATCACTCAGTTCTTATCGAAACAATTGCAACAAACAACTAATTATATTATCGCGGACCCTAACAAATTCACTAGAACAATTTTACTAGTCATTTATTTTGTCACTCAGTACAGGCAATCAGTTAATTTATTCAGTTTGAATGGATGTTGCTAAGTGACATCAATTAACGTATATCGCAGTATTGGGACTGCATGCACTTGGGCTTATGTATGCGCCACATGACACGACTGACGTCAGCGTGTAAGAATGTAAGCGTTCAAACTATCTAAGTATCGACGTTCTTCGAACTTTGAGCTTAAACATTTGCTTCTTGTTTTATTCAAGCTTCAGTCAGTTTTACCTACACATAAGTACTTACTTCCTACTTAGAACAATTCACAGGATCTTACCAGAATGAAATCTCTTAGACTCACAGTGTGAAAGTTAAACGTTAAGCTAGAAAAGAAAAACCGGCCAAGTGCGAGTCGGACTCGCGCACCGAGGGTTCCGTACAAACCTGTAGGTATTCTCGGTTTAAAAATAAATGTTTTTTTTTTTTAATTTTTATATTTAAGTCATTGAATGTAAGGTAAATTGCGGTTTACGATTTATGACGTTTTAAAAAAAAACTACTCACTCAATCTCGTTCAAACCAATTCTCGCTGGTAGTTTACATGGTAATGTACATCATATATTTTTTTTTAGTTTTATCATTCTCTTATTTTAGAAGTTACGGGGGGGGGGGGGACACACATTTTACCACTTTGGAAGTGTCTCTCGTGCAAACTATTCAGTTTAGAAAAAAATGATAATAGAAACCTCATTACCATTTTTGAAGACCTATTCATAGATACCCCACACGTATGGGTTTGATGAAAAAAAAAACATTTTTGAGTTTCAGTTCTGTGTATGGGGAACCCCAAAATTTATTGTTTTTTTTCTATTTTAGTGTGAAAATCTTAATGCGGTTCACAGAATACATCTACTTACCAAGTTTCAACAGCATAGCTCTTATAGTTTCGGAAAAAAGTGGCTGTGACATACGGACGGACAGACAGACAGACGACATGACGAATCTATAAGGGTTCCGTTTTTTGCCTTTGGCAACGGAACCCTAAAACAGACTCTCCAACACCATCCGATGTTATTACATTTACGTAAATAATTATTTTGATAGACTACGAAAATAGAAATAGAAACTAAACTACTAAATAAACGAAAGTCACCATTCAAAAGTATGTAAGAATAATCCTTGGGGAAAGCTTCACAGGAAAAGGGAGCTCTGCGGGGAGTTTGCGGTATCGACTAAACAAAACAGGATCAGAATTCAGAGGTCGTGCGGTCGCTCCAAATGTAGATAACACGATAATCCATAAAACCGTCTCAGTTAGACAGTTCTCAGGAACCGAACTGTATTAATAGAATAAAAGCATTATACAATACACACTATACTGTGTGAAATTATATATAGGGAGTAGTTTACCAAGAATGAGACCAACATTCTCGGGCGAATCAGCAGTAAAGTTACTAGATTCACAAATTAAACCAATTCGCGATGACGTCGGGTGGATCGATAACCAGATAAACAAGTTGGGGTGGGACAGCGACCCCTGTACTCTTAAGGACGCAGATGCCCATACATGGGACGGCGACATTACGATAGTTAGACAGTTTAATCTGGTCTCGGCAAACTGGGGTGAACTCGTATAGACACACTTGGGGCACACTCTTTGCAATGATTTTACTAGTTTGCTGATTCCGCACAAATTGTAATTCAACTGAGGGGAAATAAGCTATTATGTGCTACTTGGGAGCTACGGGCTTTCGACCCTTATTCGTATCTAGTATAATATAGAACATAAATGTGGGTGAGTGAGGTATGGTAGGTATGTCCCTTATTGTGTGTGAGTGGCACAACTTTTCTGAGAAGTGATAGCGGAGCTTAGTTTTTAATGGATAAAATCCGAAGCGATAAACATAATTTTAACTACTTATGTCCTAGTACACATAATAATACTAAAGATACAAATGCCGGATTAATAAATGAAAGCATCGATGTAACCAAAGGCGTTTCGATACTAAACAATTTGAACAATGCGATAGATAGAGAACAAAATATCCGATATGCGTAGGCGAACGCATTACTGTGGTGACAAGTGCCGAAGCTTTTAGAACCTGAAAATGAAACCTTTTGTTCGCGTGTTATATTCTAAAATAAAACAGAAAATAAATATGTTTTTTTTTCTCTTTGGCCATGCTCGTTTATGACTTACTTTATGACTTAAAGCTAATGGATCTCATGTCTGCGATAAGAACCCCAGACACATTAGGAATCTGATTCCCAAAAAAAATAATCCCAAAACACACACTGGGAGGGGGGAGCCACACGTCTAATCCCCCGAATGGCGCCACCGCCTGTGACATTCTGTGACAATGTGGAGCAAACGACTCCCCAAGTCCCTGACACTTCGCGATACTTGCACAGTTCGCGCCCAGTAAAATGGCATTAAAACCTTTCACGATGCTTGTACAGCAGAATATTTAAAAGATATTGTTAAACAATAACAAAGTTGAAAGACAAATATATCGATTTAGAATATACCTAGGTTGCATTTATTTGAACACTCAAAGGAAAATATTTTCCTCATACTGATATATTCATTCAGTCGAGCAATATCGGATCTATCGCAAATACATAGGTATTACCAAGGTATGGAAAATCCATTTGTAAGGGGTTGGACGTTAGCAAGCTTCAAGTTTCATTTGATTTGAGGTGTATCGGATAGCCGGTCCGTTACGTAGGTGCCGTATTATGTGGCTTCGTGAGCCGCAAACCGCTCACAGTACACCTCACTCGGGAAACACGCTACTCTTGGGATATTCAAGGATAAAATGTAATACAGGTGCTGGTATCGATTTCTTATGGCTTTACACAGTATAAACTCCAGTAGCATTTCAAAAATAAATAAAAATTTCCCACGTCTGTAATTTATGGCCACGAAGGCAGAAACATTCAAAGTTAAAGCAGCGAATGTCACACCAAGCTACTCACCGGTAACAAAGAATCAATACCTTATGCCTAAAATAAAATGTAACAATAGCCCGTACCGCATTATAGGACAACCGCTTAAAATGCTTTCCATGTTCGGAGTCATCCGGCGGTGACCGCTCGCAGTGCCCGCACTCGCCTGTCGGCCCGGAAGTAAGACATGGGAATCTAATCACTTACTCGATCTTATCTGCCTCCAAATATTTTAACTTTCATGAAAATAAATAATCGCCATGTCAGAAAGTCATTAATTTCACTTGTAACCAGGATGTTAGCTGTGACTTATGACGCGAAAGCGCCAGATTGTTTTACGATAAGGTTATCGTAGTTTGAATTCATAAGCACTCATAAAGGTTTAATAGCTTCGGTAAGAACCGATAATAGCTATGCTAAAGTCTAAACTAAGGCTTATAGGTCACGCACGTCAACGTATGAAGCTTCTTTGTTAACGAGTTTCTTTATATTAATATAACTGCGTAAATAAATTGTTCTTAATGACCCCGGCCGTATCTATTTAAAGTAAAATTATGATTGTATAGATAAATCAATTGTAATAAAAACATCTCTAGCAAAAAATACTGTTATGTCATTCAGCATTTGGCATAAGAGGCGCCCTCAAAAAGCGAGCGTGAGTCGGCAAATTGTAACTAATGGATCTCCCAGAAGATGACTCATGAGTCCCACATGTCACTCTAAGTAAGTCACAGACTGATTTTATAGAGACGCGGGTTGGGGTCCGTTATTTTTGGAACGATGGGGAATGGGGCCAGTTTCTGTATGCATACAAAACTTACCCTTACGAATTCACTGGCAAAGTAGGTTACATACATATACATACTTACGGGGCCTCTACATTTAGGATACAGTAGCAGCTACTTAAATGTAGATAAAATTACTTGAATGACGATCTTTTAAACGAAGCAATGACGCCAGCTCACATTATTCTCAGAAGTACTAATTGATCTGAATTAAACAATGCGATGAATGTCCGTCTGGTTTTGAAGTGACTGCAAATAACATGTCTGTTCTAATTGATTAATTTGTTTTGCTTTTCAGAGTAGAAGGCAGTATCAATCACGATGTACAAGAAAATACCACGCTACCACGCGAGAGAGATTCCAATGAAATAAAAATCCTATAAAGTTGGAACACCGTTAAGTTCTGAAAATAGTAGATAACGGTTTGTCTTGCAAAGATATCCATGTCACCACAAAAGGATTACACAAATGAAAGCTGCATTTCAAAATGCAAAACATGGATTCCCATTGCGTAAAAGCAATTCAATCTCCTAAGCACACATGCGGACTTCATAAATCTCATGTCAGATCGGTAGAAGCGCGTTTTATGTCATAAATACAGCGGGTATGTATGTCAAAACATGGGGGATTTGGGCGCGCTCTCCCTGCGCGGACGGCCAACCGTCGCGCGACGCCAGCCGAGATAATGAAAAAAGAAGATTTATGATCAAACTCTAATCAAATTTTATTACCGTCTACGACCCTTCACGTTATTATCCTTGCGTACTGTGTTTTCATTATCGATTTGTAGTTCACTATGTCATCTTTCAAAGCGTCCGCCGCCGTTAGACGCGGAAAATTATGCACTCTTAAAAAATCTAGACAGATTCTCTTTTGTTTTTCAAACCAAGTATTTTTAGCAACGACTATAAAACTGGATATTCTTCCAATATGATCATCTAAACACAAAGCAGATGAAAAATCAAAACGTAGCCAAGTTTCCTGGGCCAAAGGGGTCGTGAGTCACATTACCATAAAGTTTCCAGCACGGAATGTGGTGTTGTAATATAGCGGGCAATAATATAGCCATTCGTACGCAACGTGGAATAACGCTCGCACCTCCCCCTACCACCATGATCCCGTCCTTCACCTCTCTGACCCAATTATGCGGAACATATAAAAAAAATTAACACTTACCTACACCAGTGACACCTCTCCACTCGTAAATGGCTAATAATAACGTAATAAAATGCCCATGAACTTGAATGTCGCGAAATTCAAGAAGGGTTAATCCCCCACATCACGTTTTGTATAAACTAACGAAAACTGTTTTGTCACCCACCGGTATAACACGAGTGCTTTTAAGTTCAGCATGGTAATTGTATAAAAAAAAATAAGCCACGTTCAAATTCCATTGTAGATAAATAACAAAGATATAATTTTATCAATAAATGAAGCGAAACAGCGCCTCATTCATTCCTTCTTTATCAAATAAGTTGATATTGCGGCCCAGTTCTAGAACTGCCTGATTATAAGTTCATATAACTGGTTGAGAGGTCATCAAGAGCATCTGCATTATTGTTATGTCTCCACTTTCATTCATTGTCCATTCAATTTACGTTTTCTACAGCGGAAGGCAATCTTCCGTCCGTTTTTTACAACTATTCTCAGTAGTTGAAATTTATATTTCTTTGCTAGCGTCTCTCCGCTTCGCAATTTAATGAGTTTTTAATAGAACTTTAGTATTGTTGCGACTAGTAAATTGCTATGAATATGTTTTAATTTTTAAATGGACAATACTCTTTAAAACCTTTCAAAATATTTTTATAAAAACATGTTTGCAATGACCCTCAACTTGAATAATGACTAATGAGAGCAAAGGGTGCACAAAAAGGTCTTTTATATACAGTAAAGCGCAATGACTTGAATTAGTTATTCAGTTGATTATGCTTCCCCTCTGGCCACTCTATCATTATCGTTTTAATTCACGCACGTGCCGACTTGCGCAGGCACCCTTGTGCTCTTCAAGGTCGATAATTATAGCCTGCACAGTCTTTTGTTCAACGCTCGCTACCCTCTCTTTAAGAGTAAATATTATTTCGTCTTCGTATGTAATTTAAGTAGGTAGGTACTTTCAAAGTTCTGTACAGAAGTCGTAGGTTATCTGTTTGTATTGTGGTTACCATAAATGGTAACAATCTGAATTCCCTTCAGAATTAATGAAAACGAATGGGTGCTTTTTCCTTTCCTAAGGCCGATTTTCAACCAAATCAGTAATTTACAATCCTATGGTTTGACAGAACACTGTTTATCACACACGAGCGAGAACCCAACACCTAACAAAGTTTCGTATTCAAAGTTTTGTAGCTTCCTCAAGCGCATTAATAAATAATCTACCTGTGTCATGGTTGTCAATCGCATCAAAATATCTGCTTTTAACGATTTAGCTCTGCTCTTCTTCAAATAAAATTAGATATGAGCGGACCATATCTTCCGAAATACTAGAGTGCGGTTTGTTCCATCGCACATTCAGCTCTACTTGGAAAACGGACTAATCCAAAAAGCAAATCTCGCTGAACCACACCGGATGCGACTGCAGCTTTGTAGTATAGACGACGAAAAAAACTTGTCAAGCTTGCCAAAAATCGGACTTCATCCTCATACTGTGTTTTTTTTTCGAAATTCGGTTTACCAAAGGTTTTCTCAACTATTCAGTATTTTTCTGTAAGGCAAACAATGTTGTAACAAGATTCACATCCCTGAAGAGCGGTTGATTCGATTGATAGTAGATTAATTGCAAACTCTGTTGTGAACAGTTAGATGTTATAACTCGAAGCAGTTTGGAGACCTATCGTCATGCCGCTGGGGAAATAACTCGCGCACTGCCGTTATTTCGTTGAAGGCAATAGAATCTCAGATTTAATACTGCACCAGTGTTTCCTAGTGAGAATAACTAAGCCATAAAGCACTAATACGAATTCCAAATGTTATAAACGCTTTATAAGCGGATTAAGAATTATGACTAACTACCGCAACGCTCGTTATCCCACATATTTTAAGTTTTAGGGAAAGCAAATTCATTCTTAAGTTTATACAAACATTCCGTTGTACTCCGTCTTACATAAGCGGCAAATGAGGAAACTTTTGTAATAAGTTTATTTATACTAGAGATTAGGCATTGCGGGTCGGTCCGGACTCTTCGGGGAAATTTAAAGCTGCCCAAATTGCACCTGGGAAATCACATTCTCACCAACATGTTCTAAAGAAATAACAAAAGGGTCCTGGACTAGAATAGTAACTGCGCTCGGAATGATAAAACTAGTAGGTGATAATAATAGTACTTTATTATTTTCTTTTCACACTTTGAGACACCAATAGATCGCATTGTAGTCGACTCGTTGGACAACATTTTCATTTTCTTGAATTTCTGGTCAATTTCACGCCAAGGAGAAATAGTAACTAAAAATTATACCTACTGAACCGGAAAACTTTTTCTGATTGATAATAAGTATTATTTATTACTTATGGCGCTCTGACTTGGGCTATGACCGAGGCTCATAACTCCTAACTCAAGGTTTGCCAAAGAGCGAAGTATTAAAAAAATCAAACTTACTGACCAAATTCGTAAGACCTTAATACACTGCAAGATAACGATTGCCGATGTTGGCGATGAGTCTACGAGGTTGAAATGTAACTGGATGGGTCGTCGTCACACAGTGGGTGTCTGAAGGCGAGCGTCGTCACCGAGACAGGCCTAAGAAACGCTGGTGTCACGATTTGGATTCGTTCCCGACCGAGTGGCTCGGAGAAGGCACGTTATAACGTTTTAAGGAAAACTGGGAAATTAAATGGAAACCTTTACCCAGCAGTGAGACAACAGAGGTTAAATAAAATAGGTATAAGATAGGGTAGTTTGTTCTTATTCTATTTTGGATCTCAGGGATAATTCCCTAAAATATTTTTAGACCAGGAGCTAAAATCTATATTGCATAGTAGGTATACGTCCTTTGGATCATTTAACTGAAAAACGTTTACAATAAGAAAGTGAAAATGAACATTTAACATGCACATAAATAAAATTCACACGAGAGCACGACCGACCCTCGACTACGTGCGCGGGCGCAGGCCACAGACGGCGCAACCCGACGAGTGTAAACACACACACCACTGAGATGAAACGATGGAAGCCGGCACTGGCCACTTATCGACTCCTGCACCCGTTTTGATTATGCCTGTTCTGTCAACACCCGAAAATAGATACTTAAGGAGCGCCGCATACACCGAAATGAGAAAAATTAAGTATTAACAGCCCAAATGTTGCAAGCGTCACTAAGCCCAATGGTTTAGTCACTAACTCAAAACGAATACCTGTGTTGAGCACACAAATAACAGCTTTGTTACACAATTACTGTTCAGAAGATTTGTAGAATAAGTAATGTGAAAATGATAAATGAATTAATCTCAGCTAAAGCAGATAAAATGTAAAGTTTAAGATAGACCGCTTTGAAGAAACGACTATAATAATTAATAGGTTCCTATTATATTGATCGTTCGTCTTTTGGTGCAGATTATAGATTAACCAAAAATGCTGAGACATTTTTGGTTAATCTATAATCTGCATGTTACACCTACCTAGTATCAACATAATCCTAATAAAGATCGATTAGTATCTATAAAATTGATAACTAAGTCCGGATAAAACCTAAACCAACAGTGAACGACTTGTTAGTCTTATAAAATGGATAAAACCGTACCTTAAAACATTTTATGTAGACGTGGTGGACTAAAATAAATTCTTAACTTAAAATGCGTTGAAAAAATGAGCGGAGGCCAGGTGCAGTCCATATCCGCTCGAATAGAAAGAAAAAAATTGGGTGCTCTTTGAGAGGTAGAGTACTACATTAAATTCGTTTTTTTTTGTGCTAGAGGGAAATTATATGGCTAAAGAGAGTCTCGAGTGTTTTAGTTATATTTTTAAGAGGTTTCATCAGTTAGGTACGAGAGCACAGGATCAGATGTAGGGGTTCTGCTCTCTAACCGTGCAATACGTAACTTCGGCCAAAGAGACGGGCGTTTCCTACTCCGCGTCACTTACGGACTTAAGATAAGTTCGGGGACCGAACTTATTAAATGAATGACAACCCGATTTGACCGCTATCCCAACTCCCGATGTGATTGGGGTCGTCCAAAAAATATAACATTTGACAATCATTTTGACGGACAAACTACTTTCGGACGAATCTGTATCTTCGTTGACGGACTTATTGAACAGACCCTTCGTTCCCATGATCTATTACATCTTACAATAATTTTAATGGTGCTCCAGATTAATTATTTTATAGGAATCGCTCTATCTAACGGTAACACGCCCGATTTTTGTAGCTTGGCGTCTCGGACCTTAATCGGCAAAGCTACTTTCGATAAATCTCCAAAAACTTAACGAGCTCTTGTGACTAACAAAACTTTTGCCTAAGTAAGCAAGTTTAATGTCTTGACAATAAAAAAGTCAAAGGACTGATGAAAAAGTTTCTCAGCTTACTTTGTAGGTTGTCAGTGACATTGCGGCGAAGTCAACCCATAGTGGATTCAATACACCTAACAGTAGATTGATGAGGGAAAGACCCCACTTTTTCCAACTTTTCTTATTTTTCCTCGCAAGAAACTTTCCGATTTATCATATTCTATTTGAAATGGGGTTCGGAACAAATTATTCGAGAGCAAAAGTTTTCAATGATAGCTTCCTTCGAGGAGATGTAGACAACAATAGCTTTAAACAACCTATAAATTTTCAATAGAGAAGAATGATCGTTGTCGATTGTTTCGTAGTTTATTGTCTTCATCGATCTACTTGTGTTTCTTCCTGCGTCTCCTTTTGGTCTCATTAGCCATTGCAATAATTAAAGTTTTCCATTCATTAATAGTTCCAGTTTGGATTCGGTCATTTTCTATTAATTTAGTAGTATTTTTTTTGTAAAAACAGGTTGCTCTTATGGTAAGCATTCTGTTACAAACCCATATCAGTTTCATCATTTATAGGTGTATTTAAAATCCAAGTTAGCAGACGAAATGAAGACGAGTTTCGAGCTATTCTTTGAATTTTTGTTTAATATATATGCTGCTGTTTTGCTGATACTTTTGGTCCATTGATTGAGCGATTTTATTTTAACAAAAGCAAACCCGTCGGTCGGCTAACTCCGACGTCTACCTGCGTTGAACACCTGTCGCAGGCTGTTGCCTATAACTTGTATTATAAAGAAAAAACTGAAATCCCAGCTGTTTAGGATAACATTAAGAATAACTTAGAAACGCAAATATTTTTTCCAGGCGAATTCTCGTCTTGCTCATATAGGTACCTACTGTGCGTATGGTAACTACGGAAGGTACCTTTTGCTTGCTTCTCAAGAAGGGTTAAGGAATGTAAGGTACTGAGTTTATTAAGTGTACTACATTGCAAAATAGCAATGGTAGGTATTTTAACAATAAGAAGATTCTTATTATGCTGCGTCACGATTAATATGACGCATAAAAGCCAATTCTCATTGATGGTACCGGCAGATGTCCATTTAACAATAGGTGCGCTTTCAATAACAATACGGTCTCATAGAATCGTGATGTGATGGTATTCTTTTTATTAAAATGGTAAGGATATATTTCTGATGTGCTGTAACCTTTTTGAGATAATTGTGAAATTGAATTAAAATAAGAATGAAGGTAGCTATTAACAAGAGTCTATTAGCATAAAACAACCATCATTTTATTGTTCTCAGAAATGAGATTGGCCCCGCAAAAAGTGCTCTTTCTCAAACAGCCCCATTTGTTCCCTGAATTGCCCGGAATGAGGGTCCCTCGGCTGAATTACAACTTATTTTTCAAACCATATGACATAGTGAGTATAGTCTTATTGTGAAGCTCAGTTTCGTTTCTTCAGATAATGGTAGGTATGCTTTTATTGAATAAAATAACGGTAGTGCAAATCATGATGTACGTAAGTAGGTATCTACATACTTAGATAACCCCGTTAGCATTGGTATAATGTAATCTGGAAAGAAAGATAGATAAGAATACTAAGCATTAGCTACAAAACTACTAGGACGGCTGCTCTAATTGGTGGAATATATGCAAAAATAAACTCAATATTTAGACACTATGCTACCTACGTTAAGCGCCAATTAAAAGAAAATTTAACTACAATACGAAACAAAATTTAAATAACGTTTTAAGTTGATCGAACTAGAAGCATGCAACCTTACCTGTTAGTAGGAACAGCAGAATTAAACGCCGCATGACGGAATGCTTTCAGGAGCAGCGTGGAACGTTTACGCGCGTGTGTTTACCGGAGCCATCGTCAACAGTCCCGTCAGTCAACTATGTAGCCAATGTTTACGCGACTCAGCTGACGTCTTCGTCTATTATGTTCGCCAATTAACCACACACTCGCGCACTGCGGGATCCGCACGCTGCAGTGTCAACGGCCACGAGCTTACGAGAAAAACTAGACACTTGGCGAAAGCTGTCTTTCTGGGAAGCAACCGGAACTGTCCCACGTTTGCCGCTATCTTCCAGTGACTTACTCATTCATCTTGCGAAATACCAAGTGCGGAAACTAGACGACAGTCCCTTCTGTGATGAAAACATCACACATGGCTAGAGCGGCGACGAAAGCTCTCTCGCGCGCGATCGCAGCGCACGGCGGCTGAGTCGCGAGTTGCGTGAGTGGGCCGGCAGCGGTCGGGGGGCGGGGCGGGGGGGGGAGGGGGTCGTCCACGCCTGCGCACCGCGCCCGCACCGCACCACCTCCAGTATTGACCGACGACGCCTCCTTCCTACATTTCACATCCTTAACTAGGTACTACGAATTCTCCTTTGAAAAATCCCCTAATTCCATCCCTCCGATTGAGATAGGCCACGTCTATGGTCCATGAAATAAGCTCACCTGACATTTACAAGCAATAAAGATTAAAAATACTAAGTCTAGATTACTACTTGCTGCAGTAACTTTGCCTATAGTAATGTTGCCTAGTGCTGGAAGGGTTAAAATCCCAGGCACTCTGGAGAGTGATGAAAGTTATAAACCATATTGCAAAGTTAGCGCGAGGGTAGAAAATTCAACCTTTCTTAGATATAGGATGCGTTTAAAAATAATGAAATGTTTAGGCCCTATAGGCTTAAATTGCATATGCTGGCAAAAATATCACCTATCAGTTATTATGGACATTGGGGAATATTGATTCTCTATAAAAAATACATGGTTGTACACCATGTATTTTTTCAGAGTAGGTACTTTTACTAATCCAAATGTATAATATTTATCCAACACCGCGAAACAAAAATGTAAGTAGAGATAATATGCAGTCTCCATTGCTCATGAATACATAATAAAAAGGTCATGAAGTCGTGATTGATCTAGTCTAGGCGACAGCCTAGTTGGCCTGCAGCCTATATACGCAGTTGATGACGTCAAAGTAAGTTGGCAAAGAGTAGACGCCCGCAAAGCGAATTAACTTGGGATGTAGTGGCACTCAGGGATGACATAAGCTATGTCCTATAAAGCGGACCAAGTCTATCGTGCTAACTGCTCCACTATTTACTATTCAGACGGCAACTAAATTATGATTCAATATTATTTTATTTTCTAGATGATTAACCTGATTGGTTCCGTTCGACTTTTTAAAAATATTATTCTATCCTAAACTTTTAAATACATAAAATAATAGTGGAGGAATATCTTTCTTTAGCTCAAAACTTTAAAAGGAGTATTGGAAACTACGCATGACCTCTTACCAAGGATTTTATTCCGATCAGGAAACTTCCGTGTACACTACTGAAGGACGGAAAATGTGCTTATTTTAAATCGCTTTAAGGCTTCGCAGTAAGAGAATGTTACTGCAAGCTGGTTTTCATGAACATTATTTATTAGTAATAGTCTCTAGAAATAAAAGGTTCAACATAGATTTTTTTTACTTTATTTACATAAATCTAGATTTGTTTTTAAATTGAGAAGACATCTAGATAGCTCTTATCGTTTTATTGAAAGTGGGGATTATAATCGCAGACTGTGCAAACAGTATTTGCGATCTCATCCCCTAAGAACAAAGCAATAACAGTAACCATAATTACTTATTTACGCGGACTCTTTGCAATTTGCGCGAAATGAATAACGGGTGATACTTACAGCGTTTCATTTTAGAAGAAAACTAGACTACCTACGTCGTTTTGTAATAATTTTTCGATATTGAAAACGAACATTCGATTACCTACTTCTAGCTAAGGATAAAAATAAATAACCTATAAAAAGCTGGCTAAAAAAGTTATTAGAACTTGTAGGAATGTTTTGGACTGATATTTTCAAAGTTTCTCAAATAGTTCCCCCTATCTTTGCACGTGTAGGAGTTTTCCGTCTAAAGGCTTTCACCAAACAAGTTATTAAATAGTTCCGGACGGGGTCGGTAGATGGCGCTGTTGTAAATTACCAAACACAGACATTACACATACACCTCACAGTAAACTGGTGGATAATTTTAATTTCACTAAACTTGAAGAAAGCAAAGCTTGGGAATTTTAGAATATGTCCTTGTCATATACAGATTGAATCTTTTAAAAGGGACTTCGGTCGAAAGTAGTTTTTTTTTTTTTAAGATGTTTGATTGGCCGTGCTTTGAAGCGGAATCCCAATAAATTTACGTTTTTAGTCTTTGCGTAAATTCCTCGAACCAAACGCGAGTGGCGTTAAAATATATTGTCGTCAGCCTGTTTATTCTTTTATCCCATTATACGCAAATTGAACTTGATTGTTGAGCAGATTGATTAGATTGCACACTCTATGTGCATTTGATTTGAGCCATTTCATAGAACTGGGTGCTTATTTTAATTCCGATCGATTGACATTGGAATTTTGACGTTTCGTATTCTTGAGTTCGACGCTAGCGCCAAAATGAGTTTAAATTGGGTGTCCATTTTGAAGAACTAAGTAGAATCGAGATCGGGCGTTGTTGTTGTTCCAGTGTTGACTAGTGTTGCAAAGGACTCGAGTTTTCGAGTCTTAATTTTAGAGACTCGGCTCAATTATGCACGACTCAGTGTGCTCATAAGGCTCGGAGACTAGAGTCAAGCCGAGCCCGAGTCATTCTAAAAAAGGACTCGAGTCTTAAAAAGGACTCTCTTAAAATGAACTCGAGTCTTAAAGAAAAACTCGTAACATGAAGATGAGACTTGTAGTTCGTCATTCGAAAAAACTCTAATAACTCGTCAGATTTTTTTGTATTATAACCACTCATTTGAACTTATCACCTTCTATTCGAGTCTTTTCGAATGATGAGCTACAAGTCTCATCTTCATGTTCCGAGATTTCTTTAAGACTCGAGTTCATTTTAGACTCGAGTCCTTTTAAGACTCGAGTCCTTTTAAGTCTCGAGTCCTTTTTAAGACTCGAGTGCTTGACTCTAGACTTGGAGCCTTTCGAGCACACTGAGTCATGCATAATTGAGTCGAGTCTTAAAAATTACGACTTGAGGACTCGAGTCCTTTGCAACACTAGTGTTGACACGATTGTTTTCAAGAGTACCGAATAACGTGTATGCAAAATTAACATTGGAATCGTATCGGCTTTAGATTGGATTTCACATTAGGTTGATAGTCAATTAACTTATGAAACAAGCTCTGACTATACATAAAATAGAAGGTGTAACAGAATAAATGCAAGTCCTAAAAATTGACTACTGAATCCATTTCAGTAAATTTTTATATATTTTTTTTTTTTCAAAAATTACGTATTTTGCCATATCCGCATATGGACCATATTGAGCCAAAAAAATCATTTTATTTTTAAGGAATAACACTCAAGTTTAAATGCACAAAGTGCATAAATAAAAAATATACTAGGGTCAACACAATTTTCTTAAGAATAACATTAAACTTTAATAAACATGTTTATAACCTTAAAATTTATAAGGTCTAGTAATTTTATTATGCTTTTAACAAAATACTCTAATTGGGGTGTCAGAAGTCTTGCGTTAATTATGTTACACATTGTATAACTGAGAGCAGTGGTGGCTCAGTTGTATCAGCCCCAACTTACGAATTGTAGGTCGTGGGTTCGAACCCAGGCAGGCACTTTACTTTGTGTAAATATTTTTATCAACACTGCTCTCAAAACGATGAAGGATAACATCGTGAGGAAACCAGCATGTCCTAGAACCAAAAATTTGAAGACATGTGACATCTACCAACCTGCACTGAGCCTGCGTGGTAGATTATGGCCCACTCCCTCTCACCGAGAGGAGGCCTATGTCTCAGCAGTGGGATTTATATAGGCTGATTGTATATTGTTTAACTACATACTACATACCAACCACCATTATCTTCAACTATCACTACATAGTATAAAACAAAATCGCTTCCCTCTGTCTATCCCTATGTATGCTTAGATCTTTAAAACTACGCAACGGATTTTGATGCGTTTTTTTTAACTGATAGTGATTCAAGAGGAAAGAAAGGTTTATACGTACTTATAATACACGGGCGAAGCCGCTGGCAAAAGTTAGTTACATATAGAATCAAAAACATATATTTTTAAGTTATTATAATTATAAACAATTGATTCAAACTATGCTACTTTATTACCAACTATTATCTACATATTCTAAATAACTAAGTAGTTTACAACATTTGCCTTGCAAGTTTTTCCTGAGTCCATATTTTGATGAGCTGTTTCCTTACTTCAAATGCAATTATAGCTGCTGCCATTCCTGTGTTTAAACTATCTACTCCTCTTTGTAACGGAATATTTAACCTTACGCCCTGCATATCTGCTGCTAGCCTGAAAGTAAAATTGGTTATTACAATAAACCGATGCACAAAAAAGATGGTAAAAGTGATTTTTAAGCCACTTGGCATTGTCTTACTTGTAGCTATCATGACTTATCCCTTCAGTCTCTCCACCTATTATTAAAGTTGTGTGTTTTAAAGGCGAGAATTCCACACCATAATATGGCAACACTGGCATTTGGTTTCTTTCATCATTAGCCTTTGTGTCATCTTTCTCATCTACAGTTGTGGTGTTGCTATCAGCAATAAATATTGAAGTGTTTGGTTCCAGATGAGTTGGCATTTCACTCCAGTCAATAGAGTGGTACACAGGGAGCCTGAAATGAGCTCCTGCTGCACTTCTTATCACCTTTGGGTCCCAAATATCAACACAACCTGAAATAATATAACTATAAGTATGGATTCTATGTGGCGAGCTTATTGCCCCCATTTGATGGCAATAAGCTGGCCACATAGAACCCATCAATCAACAAATCCAGACACTGGGCTGCTACTGAGAAATTCCAGATGGAAAAACCCAGTAACACTTTTTTTTACCCGGGAGTCAAACCGTGAACCTCATCCTCAGCAGTAGTGCTTGCTTGTGATTAAAAACACCTGGCAAAATGTGCGTGTTCTGGTCTGTAGGTACTTTTCTAACCAAAGCTTGGTGGAAACAAAGTATGATGTTAGTGTGTAAGTGTGGGCAGAATTTTATACTATGCCAGTATAGTTTGTCTTAGTTCTACTTGCTTTGTTATTTTGTTATCCATCTTTGTATTTTAATTATTGTGTAGTGAGATTTAAATAAAATGCTGTGCTCAGCTTAATTTAGATGCATGCAATGCTATTACATTTGAAAATGATTTGTACTGTGAATGTCTTTGTGTGTATTTAGTTGGTTTGCCTAAAATAACTAAATAGTTTACACACATAAAATCAGGGAAATTAATTGATGAGTAATTTGACACCCTACGTCAACTAACTGTGTTAAAAGCCAGAATGACAGTTATAAATTGATTATACAGATAATTTAAATTGTATATTCAATTAGTTTATGAATTAATTTACCTGACAAAAAGTTATAAATAATACTTTTTTTTAATTACCTTTTGACAGCAGCACTTTCTCGCAGCCAGCACCAACAGCCACACGCAGTATGGCCCCTAAGTTGCCAGGAACTCTAATGTTATCACATATAAACTGAAGAGGCAGAGGTCTTGATAAGCTCTTTACATTGCCTGCATTCGGAGTTTCAAAAACACCTGCAATATAATAAATGTAGGATTAATAAAATAAGTATGTGATAGTCGGTTTAGTCATTTACTCAGTCTGTAATACACATGCAGTGCCGGTTTTAGTACTACCAGCACCCTGGGCGAGATTTTATACGGCGCCCCATTATATCTTCTATTGAAATCCATCCGAAAAAAGAGGCAAGGAATATTATGAAATAACCTATATTAAGAAAAATAATAACATTTTATTTTTCTAGCATTTCTATCAGCAAACTCTTTTATTAAGACATTTTTTTTTGGATGGGAAATCATCAAATGATTTCTCCCGCTCTGGGCGGAGCGGGAAGGCGTGTCAGACTTTTACTGACTAAAACCCACCCGTGTTCCTTCAGTTACCCATATGCCAGGGCCACGGTATCTCGTTTGAACAATCTCGCGACCCTGGCAGGCATCGGTCCTAGCAGACCCCTTCAGTGCTGCTGACATCTCTTTGAGGCGCGCGTGGAACACTACGCGCCGTCGACATGGGCCTGGTCCTTACCGGGCGGCAAGCTACCCATTGCTCGCCGCCCGCTAGCCCGCGCCTACGGTGGCCGGAAGTCTGCGATCGACTCCCGACACCCGGGGCGTCTCCTCCTGCGGCGGCTAGGGACGTGAGAGCGCAGAAACTGCCACTCCCTCATGCGCCCCGCGTCCTTCTTCACGAGCATTATTGCTTCGCAGAAGGAGATGACGGATTCCCATGCCCTCTCGCTCCGTACCATGGCTCGCACCAGGGCTGGACGCGAGAGGTCGCCGCCGCCGATCGCCTCCACGAGGACACGGCGGTGCTTCGCCCAGGCAGGGCACACCTCTACCGTATGCTCCACCGTGTCCTCCAGACGATCCTCGCTATGGAAACAGCCGGGCGTTTTCTCCTTCTTTATCCTGAACAGGAACCTCCCGAAGCACCCATGCCCAGTGAGACAGGCGTCAGGTGAAAGGTGAGGACGCCGTGGCGCCTCTCTATCCACTCCTCAAAGAGGGGTCTTTTTTTTTTCCAGGATGGGAAATCATCAAATGACTTCTCCCGCTCTGGGCGCGCGGGCGGAGCGGGAGGGCGTGTCAGACTTTTACTGACTAAAACCCACCCGTGTTCCATCAGTTGCCCATGTGCCAGGGTCACGGTATCTCTTTCGAACAATCACGCGACCCCGGCTCAAAGAGGGGTCTTACCGCCGCAATTGTGGCGTGCCCAGCGCTGAGTTGCGACAATCGTACCCGGCATATCGTCATGAGATCCTGCCGGAGCTCTGTCCGCCTTGCTGCGATTTGTTGCGGCAGCGGAGTTTCGCCCCGGCGGCGTTTCGCCTCCTCGCGCCACTCCCACATGTGGGCGAAGACCTTTGCCTCCAGATCCCATGGCGGCACTCCGGCAAGGAGGCTCGTCGCCTCGCAGGATTTATTAAGACATCAAAGTCAATTTTTTCGGCAATTTCATTTTTGATTGACAAAGTTGCTAAGTTTGTCAACCTAGATTGAGATACTGTTGAAAGCAGATAGGTTTTTTATCAGTTTAAGCTTAGAAAAACTGCTTTCTCCGCTAGCCACAGTCACAGGTATAGTGATCAATATTCGCAAACAAAACTTACAAGGGCTGCATCCAAATGTGTGGATGCCCTTGTAAGTAGGTTGCAATCTTTAATAAAATTTAAAATAAAGACAGGAGTAACCACATTCTGGTCAGGCAAAAAATATTTCTTTATAAGTTTATCGCACAACATACAACCATCTATATCTGATTTAGAATCTACAGTTAATTTCAGTTGAAGATCATGTTGTGGGCGCTGACGCTTCATTTTGTATTCGAGTTAAATGCGCAGTGCCCGGCGACCGACAGTTCGCCCGCAGACACCATAGCCTATAGACGCGCTTACGATCAGTTTGCCAACAGAATTTGAGAAGGTCTGGTTTTTCCGGAATATTTTTATATTGTACAAAAAAGACCAAGATTCCGAGTATTCATTTAACTGTTCAAATCTTTCATGGAGTGAATTTATAGTAGTGTCCAAAAGACAGTTAAAAAATTCAACTTCACATTTCTTTTCTGGAGATATTATAGGCTCGTCGTGAGCAGTTTCACCAGCTTGGCGTTTAACGCGTCGAATTCTTGTCACTCTAAACACAGGTTCCGTTTCAACCTCTTCAGCCAACTCCTTCCCAGTTAAAATTGCGCTTTTGGAGCCTGTGTTTTTATAATCTACGAAGAAGGCACAGCATTTTTTTTTTTTGCATTTCGTGGCATTTACTCATGTCCATGTCAATCGATCGCAGGAATTTGTTGAAGACATTTATTTGAAAAAGTACATCGTATCAAACAACCAATGCAACTAAAAAGCTGAAATCTTTCAGCTGTTCAGCTAGAGTAGTAGCTTCATGAGAGACTTGTAAGTCCGTTTTCTGAGTTTCAATAGCCAAAGTAATCAAAACCTCATGAATGGCACTAATTTGATAACGGACTGCTTTAACATTGCTTAATCTTGCTTCCCAAAATCCCAACGTATGTCACTGAGCTTTTTTAGAGTATATAACCCCAAGTGATCGGTTAGAATTTTTAATCGATGAACAGAAGCTGAAAACAATGTAAACTGGGCACGCCACAATTGCGGCAGGTAAGTCCCCTCTATGAGGACTGGATAGAGAGGCCACGGCGTCCTCACCTTCCGCCTGACGCAGATTCTCACCGGGCATGGGTGCTTCGGTGGGTTCCTGTTCAGGATAAAGCGGGAGGCTACGTCCGGGTGTTTCCATTGCGAGGATCGTCTGGAGGACACGGTGGAGCATACGGTGGAGGTGTGTCCTGCCTGGGCGGAGCACCGCCGTGTCCTCGTGGAGGCGATCGGCGGCGGCCTCTCGCTTCCGGCCCTGGTGCGAGCCATGGTACGGAGCGAGAGGGAATGGGAAGCCGTCACCTCCTTCTGCGAAGCAGTAATGCTCGCGAAGGAGGAGGCGGGGCGCGTGAGGGAGTGGCAGTCTCTGCGCCCTCACGTCCCTAGCCGCCCCGGGCGTCGGGAGTCGATCTCAGACTCCCGGCCACCACAGGCGCGGGCTTGCGGGCAGCGAGCAATGGCTAGCTTGCCGCCCGGTAAGAACCAGGCCCGTGTCGATGGCGCATAGTGTTCCACGCGCGCCTTAAAAAGATGTCAGCAAACTGAAGGGGTCTGAGGTCGCGAGATTGTTTAAACGAGATACCGCGGCCCTGGCATATGGGTAACTGAAAGAACTCGGGTGGGTTAATATAGTCAGTAAAAGTCTGACATGAAATCATCAAATGACTTCTCCCGCTCTGTGCGGAGCGGGAGAAGTCATTTGAAGAATTCCCTTCCAAAAAAAAAAAAACAATGTAAAACAACCTCTGAAGTACCCCAATCAACTGACTTTATGGACGACTTAACGGCATCGCATAGTACAAGACTGTAGCTATGACAGCCATACGGTACATAAATAGCTAAGGGGTCCAGAATTTTTCTTTGAACCCCAATATTTTTCCTTTCATATTCGCTTCGCTGTCATCATAACCCTGACCCCTACAATTCTTCAATTCCAGTCCGTGTTTGTTTAAAACATTAATAATAACTTCAGTCAGTTTTTCACCAGTTGACTCATTGACAGGTATAAATTCTATGAAATGCTCTTTTATTAATATTTTGTCGTCAACTGATGATAAGTCAACAAATCGTGTTGTTAGTGAAAGTTGTTCTACATGACTAATGTCCAGGGTGCAGTCAGGTTTAGGGAACTGAATAATATTTAGTAATCTTTGACACTGCATTTGATTCTAGTAGGTATTGCCATTATAACGATTTTTTAGCTAGTTTTAGGGAATTTATTTCGAGTCCTATGACTAGTAATAGGACTCGCTCACTGAAAGAGCGGAAAAAAGGGGCGCCTGGGGCGCCCCTTCAAAACTGGCGCCCTGGGCGGTCGCCCAACCGCGCCCTACCCTAACGCCGCTACTGTACACATGTACTGTATTATAGCTTTGTGGTAGCTTATTACTTCCACTATCAAAAAATTACAACCACAAAAAATTAGTCTTAAACCTTACCACGGTATTTTAAAAACTGCCTTTGCATATCTAGACTCGAAGAGAATGATCATTGAACACTGTCATAAAAATATCACAGCCAGATTTTATCATGCAATGAATTTTGACTTCTCAATGTTGGACTGAGCATTGAGAATCCAACAGAGTGCTTCTCAGAGTGTTGAAAAAACAAACTGTTCAAAAAACAAAATGTTCAAAAAACAAACTGTTCAATTTTCAACTCTCAGCCCTAAACAGTAGGTTCAAAATCTAGTAACTGAATAAAACCTGCTGCTATTATTACATCTGTGTGAACGTTGAAATTATGATAAAACGTAACTTACCAAAAATACCAGGACTAGTTTCAACATCAGACCACAGTTGCATCTCTTTGTAAGATATTTTATAAAATTTTACTCCACTTCTAGGCAAGAATGGTCTTAAATTGTTAAGTTCTTCAGATCTGCTAAAGATGACGTACTTCAACGTACATTTAGCTTCTAAGCCATCAATTATTAACCTCCAACCTTCCACGAGTGTGTGACCTGATCGTAATCTTTCTTTTTTTGACTTTAATTTCACTAACAGAGAACTGAAATTGAAAAATTATAGAATCAATAGTTACATTTTAGGAATAAATTTTATATATGAATGTTAAAGTTAAGGTTATTTAAACATACCTTAGACGCCCATCATTCTCTTTCAATTTTTCAAAAATAATATCACCTGTGTCATCAAAAACTTTCTGTTGGCTGAGATAAAAATTACGCTTTTTCAGCTTTTCGTCCCTTTTTTGTTTTATTTGTTTTGCTTTTTCTGGCGGCAGAGATGATCCTGAGTGCTCTTCAATTTCGTTTATTTCAATTACATTACCTTCTTTGGCTTGGGTTTTGTTAAGAATGGAAGGATCTAGGTCGATTACCTTTTCTTTTTTGAGATTAGATTTTTCTTCGAAAGGTAATAAAACCTTAGCTGGAGACCTGTGTGTCCACCTCCCGTATAACCTCACTGAACCATATAACGGCCCAGGTGGTTGACGAGGTAAGATTTGCGAGACCAATCTATTGATACTTCTTGCCATAACTGAACTTTAAACTTTACTACTGTACACTGCTTTTCTTTTTTATGAAAATAATTCAAGCAAACAGTAAGCAGTACAAGTGTTTTAGCACCGGTTGTGGTTTTACTTTTACATTATTTTGATTTTTGATTGACAGAAAGTTGTCACTGTCAAATGTCAGTTGATGAATTCGACACTGATAAAATCAATCTGTTGGTGCCGATTCTGTTGTACACCGAACTAAACTATCTCTAAAATTCCTGATTTTTGGCTATGAGAATTGTAACGCTATTCTGCAAGAAAAAATCTCTAAATTTAAAAATTATTTAGACACGACTAACACGGGCTATAATCTATAATAAGAGTTCCAAAAGATTTTGTGTTGCCACTTTCATAATAACACCACGTTATTGGCAAATATTTACACTTCTCTCGCTTGTCCTATGAAGGTTCCTTACTTGTACATACAGTTCGAATTATCATTATTCCTTAGTACCTATGACAGAACCATGGACTTTGGGAATAGCTGCGAATAAAAGCCTTCCTCGAAACTCAATCTACAGCAAAAATAAACATAAACGGACATATTCCATTTTCATTTTTTGATTCTGCAGCAGTAGACAGAGGAGTATTATTGTTATTGCTTTTCCAACGGTATTTACAAAATATTTTATACTGCAATATTATTTGAAATGGTTAATTTTAATTTATAAAATTATCACACTGCTATAAAAAACCAGCATACGTGTGTAATAAATATTATATATAGTCTGTGGTCTCTCTGTGGTCTTCATCAATTTTTTTGCCCGAACAACATTGCATTTTCTTATCACTCGTCGTCAATCGTCAGCTGAAAATAATTTTGTGGATGCGTATTTTATGTTTATTTATAAATCAGTCAAGAAACGCTAAACAAAATGGCAACGGGAGTAAAACCTCGTGATGATGAAAGTCGTCTCACTAGAGAAGACTTAGAGACAATTCAAGATGCTATGAAGACGAAGAAATTTCGAGATCTTTTAGCAGAGTACTGTGAAGAGATACGTGACCCGGCTAACCAACAACTTTATCAGAAAGAAATGACCCAACTCGAGAAAGAACGAGGCTACGACGTAACATTCCTTAATCCGAAGGGAGGTTATGTTATCAAAACAAGTGTCGCCGGCGATAGAAAAGCGTTCATTAACATCTGTAGCAACGATAACATCAGCAAACCGACGTATAAAGTACAAGTGGTGGATGGAAAGAGAGGCATGAACTGGCAAGTACCGTACTCAATAATACCACCACGAGAGGACTATGACCACAACCGAAAGAGTTGCGTCATTTACGATGTAATTTTCCACCCGGACACTCTCCGCATGGCGGAGGTTAATAAAGAATTCCGTGAATTAGTAAACAAGACTGCCTTTGATGCATTGAAAAATACTTATAACATCCACCTCGACAGCAACAACATTCGGTTCCCGAAATCTCAGTATAAGGGAATGTGTACACCTGCTGTTATCAGAACAGAAGACCCTAACTATCAACCTTTAGGAGAAGAAGAACTGGACAGTTTGACTCCTGAGATGATTGAGAAGCTATATCCCCAACGCAATTATTCGGAAAATAAACCTGTGCCGGACACTCCTAAAGAAACATCAAAACCAGCTAGAAAAGGAAGAAGAAATAATGCTGAGTTTACTCATTCAACTGAAAATGGGTACACCATTCCGAAGTATGTCATTAAACAACAAAAAAATGTAGACCTTCAAGACTTCACTTATCGTAAAGATTGTAAACAGTATAGTGCTATACCAAGCCACATAGTGGTTGAAGTATACCTTCCACTTCTGTCATCCACAAAAGACTGCACTCTGGATGTTCTAGAAAAAAATCTCAAGTTAGCATCTGAGAAACCAGCAAAATATAAACTGGATATTACACTGCCTTATTTAGTTAATGATGAATGTGGTACGGCCAAATTTGATAAAAGCAAACACATGTTAATAGTGACATTACCAGTGATCAAAGAGAAGTTAAACAATAATAATGAAAACTCTTTAAAGGTAGATAGTGGAGTGGAAAGTGAAGAAAATTCAGGCTCACAAAGTGATGAGGATACTTATAACTCTAAATTGGTCGAGGAGTTGTCATCTTCTTCTGCCGACACTCTTGCACCACCTGAGCCATGTAACATTGCTACCAGTAATGGTGAAGTGTTTTTAGACTCCTCATTTGGTTACACCCTGCCTCCCTACACACACAATGTTTTGGATGACATTGTAGCTTTAACATTCCATGTTAAAAATACAGAGCCAGCCTCTGTCAAGGTGAAAAACAATGGTAATGAAATTTACATCAAGTTCACATCAGTTGGTGCTGGCTTTGTACCTGTGCACTATGCAGCTATCATTACGTTTGATCCAGAAGTTAAGTTTGACAATGTAACTGGAGAGGCATGGGACAATAATGTAATTTTGCAGTTGGAACTGGCTGGAGCTCTACCCCAGAAATTCCAAATTGGTTTAAACAAGGATTCTATGACATGTGAATGCTTTGATGTATCTCAGCTTAAGAAGACAAAGCTTGAAGAAAAGCCTGCAGAATCTGAGACTGAAGATGTTACACCTGTTGTCGAGGTTACCAACTTGGGAACTGAGACAAACATTGTAGTGTCATCTAATCATATGGAGTATGATGAAGATGATGATTTTGAGTCCCCAACATCAGAGGATAGAGACATAGTATTCACAGACTTGGGCGGTTGTGAGAATGGTGCCAAAAGCATACTCCGCAAGCCAAATATGATGCGCAGTTACTCAGAGTCAAGTGCCTGCGATGTTGCTTCTTCTATAGACTATATCAGTTCAGATTGTATCCCGGAAGAGTCAAGTTTGAAAAAGACTGTTAGGTTTAGTGATGTTATAGCCAAACAGTTTTACAGGTAAGCTGAAAAACGGAAGCATTTATGAAGTAGCAGTAGATACCTACTTAAAATTGAACTGTCTGTTATGGCTTATTAATTTATCAATGTAGGTTATCAGGCTAAAGTTGTATTTGAATGTAGATAACAGAAAGTCAATGATAACATTTATTTATATTAATTTCTTATTATAATAACACTACCCAGTAGGTACTTTAATATTTTTGTATAGTTTTATATAAGGTTTTGCTATAGTTTTTCCAATAGAAATCCTATACTATTATATGCTTGGTTTATCATGTGCTGAATGGTGAAGCCTTATCTAAGCAATGTCATGTTTTGTATGTCCTTAGGATTAAGATAAGATATTACCTACGTAAAATATGAAACAAACAACTCGTAATTTTCCATCATAGCTGAAGCTATGTTTATGTGTATTCCAGATACAATTCATCTATAGAAGGCCAGAAAAAGAAAAATCAACGCAAAAAGAGTAAAAAGCGGACGCAAGACCGGCGAAAGAGCGAAAGTGAAGCTGAAGATGATTTTAATAGCAGTTCTCAGGTACTTATCATTCAGTATGAAATATCCATTCAACAATTCCTATGAATCAAATTAGAGCCAAAAAGTTGGTAATATAAACTTTAACCACGTTGTGCCGCTGATGAAGGTTGTGCAGAAGCATTTTTACTACAAGCTCACTGTAATTGAAATTATAAGGAGTGATAGGTGGGTAGGTTTTTAGAATAATAGCATCAAACAATATTTCATAAATTGTACATGATTGATGACAGAAGGCTGCTACTAAAAATTATGTAAAAAGTGTAAACAATAACAATCAAAGAATGATAAACAATGTATCATAACATTTGATTATGCAAAGTGATTAAAATAATCACTTTATCGGTAGGTAATTATTAGCTGATGCTAATGTATGGAAATTTTATTTCGGCCCTGATAATATTTTCAAAGAATGTTCCAGTGCTTTATGGCTTACCTAAATATAGCTTTTCAATGTTAGCAAGAGTGCTATTATTTTTACTCTTTAGGATGTGCTTACAAATGTTATTGGTATGCGCACATGACAGTGCTATACAGGCGGCGGATGTGACAATAAAAATGTATGTTCAATAAGTATGTCATACAATATAAGTATATCAGATATCATTTCGGTCGGTGTTAGACTGCATGAATAAATCGATTGCTATAAAGGGTTCTGTGGCTGAAATAACCCTGCCGATAAACCGCGATGCGATGTTTTACCATTACATTCCCAAAATGTCTGAGGTGCAAAATGTCATAAGTTTTAACAAATAACATTAAGGTCCCTGTAGTACCGTGTGGTGCCGGACGTAAAGAATAACACCACCCCATTTCTTCCCGTGGGTGTCGTAAAAGGCGACTAAGGGAATTACTGGAGAATAGGCAGCAGCGTTCTCTATGCATTTTACCACCATACTGCGATCGCCAACCCCCCTGCCAAGCGTGGCGATTATGGCAAAGCCCCCCAAATTGGGGGAGGCCTAAGTCCAGCTGTGGACGTCTTACGGCTGAAATGATTAAGGTCCCTAAAAGAAATTTCTGAACTATTTTACCGTCTTACTTATAATAAAATAAAACAAATCTCTTTTCTTATTTCAGAACATGAAGCCAAGGCTGAAATCAGTTCTGAAGCCTCGACGTGATAGTGGTCTGGCGGATACTTCCGACGCTGAATCTGAGTGTAAGAACACGGCGGATGAAGGATCCTGCAATTCTGCTAACGAAGATGGCTTCAGCGAAAATGATAACAATGAGACAGGATCTTTCGATAAGTCAGTTTTTAACATAGTTGGTAATGATGAAGACGATAAACCTGAGGCCGACATATGGGAGTCGGAACCATCAAAAACTTCAGAAGGGAAACGAGAATCTGTTACATGCGATAATATTCAGCATAAAACGAACCTCTACGATCCCGATAAATTAAACAAGGGCCAATACTTAGAAGTAATGTTCAAAAATGATCTCATATTTGATTTAGACATGTGAGATTGGCCATCTCTATTAGAGCCCCCGTTGGTATGGGCTTGTATGGAATGTTTTAACCTTACACTAATAGATCTTATTTATTAGAAATCCAGTGATTTTGTTTGTGTAGAAACACTTAGTTTAGTATTACATATTCCTTATGATTATGACTTAGATTATATTATTATTGATGTTCCTTCTATGGTGTATTTTCAAATTTGCTAAGTTTATGACAATAGTTTGTCATAAATTTATTCTACTGTGTTCTAAGTTTAAACACTCAATTTAGATAAAATTGTGTGGTTAACTTCAAAATTATAATTGGTAAACCAACATTTTGAAATTTATTATGCAGAACTTAGTAAATTTAGAAAATATAATATTACTTGTGTAGCATTGTCTTAAAATACGGATATATTTGGTAATTGTAACTCTGCTCATTTTAGACAATATATTTAGTAGTCAACCTGCATTTCATGGTACAAATTAGATTTACGTCACTGTACTCGTTAAGAGATAGGAATTGATTTTATAAGGCCACAGTATAAGGCCTACCTCTCACCTAAGTTAGATAATAACACTTTATGCACGACGAAGTTAAAAGTAGTTTGCTAGGTCTACACACTGCAAAATATTTTGAACGCATGATACGCGTGAGTTTATAAATGAAGTGAGTAAGTGTCCGAGGAAATTATACACTTAGTCAATTCATAACATAGTTATACATGACGCCTAACATAAACCAGTGCCTTTCGTCTGTAAGTAAACGAAGCCACCAGTGAAAATATTTCCGTCGACTGTTGTCATAAACCATGCATTTTGTTTTATTTATTCACTAAGAATCTTATACGTATTGAACAAGCGATTATGCAAGTTATGTTTGATGTAAAGTTTACAAATTATTTAATGATTAATTGTAATTTGGTGACTTAGTTTAATACACGAATGATTTTGAAATCGATGTTTTCTTTAATATTTGTATGTACACCTATTTATATATAATTTAAAAAAAAATACGACGACGAAGACGATAAACGTACCGTGAATCACAGTATTAAATTCCTTACATATCATGAGGACGCGTCATGTGACTTTTATGTATAGACGCCAGCATAGAAGGTACCCGAAACTGTAAAATTTTCGCAATTATTCTTGAACCTAATAATTTAGCCTTAAAGTTGAAAACCTATTAAAGAAACTAGCTTTTGCCAGCGGCCTCGCCCGCGTGGAAGTCGGAAATTATCCCGCGGGAACATACTACCGGGATAAAAATAGTAGCCTATGTCCTTTCTCAGGCTCTAAACTATATGTATCCCAAATTATGAGATACCAAAGCTTTGGACATTCAAACCAGAGATGGCGACTCGATAGAATTTGATGGCCAGATCTTGAAACTTTGATTTAAATTTGGCGCCAAGACATTAGTGCATTTTTTTTTTTTTTTTTGTTATTAATGGTAATAATATTGTAACATAATACGCAGTATAATTATAAAAATATCCATCACAAACCATTAAAATAATACGGTTATATCGTGAAAATAAATAATTACGTGAAATAAAGTAATAGAATTTATATTCTAAAAAACAGAACACAGCGCTATCTATTGGGTGTATTTGCAACCTAGATGTCAAACAATATTGAAGAATTTTATTGATGAATCAACGTATACCGCCATCTATGAGAACTTCATAAAACTAAACAGTAAATAAACACTTGCTTAAGAAACAATTAATTGATACATTTTATTCGTTTACATTCACGACATAAGCGAATAATTAAGATGATAACTATCCTATCCAGTAAGTTAGACCAAAATACGGGTACATGTGAAATTTGATTGAAATCGGTTCAGTAGTTTTGGAGTTAATTGGCAACATACATCGTGACTCAAGATTTTTATATATATAAGATTTGGCAGATTGTAGTAGCTTCAAGTGCTGGTGTCTGTACATTGACATTAAAAGAAAAAAAACAAAGAACGTTTTAATTACAATAATTGGCACACGTGTGAAGTACAAGAACCTTTTCATCAATCGCTACGACATGCCATTTATCTGAAAACATTTATCTCCAACACGGAACAACAGTAAATAGGTGCCTGCGCCGCTACGGTCACCGAGTCGCCGCCAAAGCCATCTTGTGGTCAAGAAAATGTTTTTTAATGTCCCTTTCTTTACCAAAAGCGCTGTGGCATTTCCGCACGGCGTTCCACTCCAGCAGTTACAGACGAAAAAAACTAATTCGATCGATTCAAATGAGTGAACAACTCAAATTTGTAAGCATCGTAGCGTGGGACGAGAATAAATACTGGATGGAACAAACTACCTGGAACAGCTGAGATGAGAATGTTAAGAGGGTTGTGTGATGTTACACGAATGGATAGAATAAGAAATCTATACTATAACTAGCTTCTGCCCGCGACTTCGTCCGCGTCAAATTTTTGCTCCCCTGACCCTTCACGTCGCATCGATTTGCCTGCTAGTTTTCGTCCACTTTTCGTTGCTGCTCGCTCCTTTAGAGTTATAGTGAGTCAACCTTAAAAGATAGACAAATGCGCTCGCGGACTTTTTTTTAGAACTTTTTAAAAGGAACAATTCCGTCATACATGTTTTTTGCGTTACTTTAACCGTTTACGCAGCGCTCGCAACGGAAACTCCAAAGGAATAAATTTTCCCCGTTTTTGCAACATTTTTCATTACTGCTCCGCTCCTCTTAGTTGTAGCGTGATGTTATATAGCCTATAGCCTCCCTCGATAAATAGGCTAGCCGACACAAAAAGATTTTTTCAATTCGGACCAGTAGTTCCTGAGATTAGCGCGTTCAATCAAACAAACAAACAAACTCTTCAGCTTTATAATATTAGTATAGTAGTATAGTAGATGTTATAAAGCTGAAGAGTTTGTTTGTTTGATTGAACGCGCTAATCTCAGGAACTACTGGTCGGAATTGAAAAATTCTTTTTGTGTTGGGTAGCCCATTTATTGAGGAATGCTATAGGCTATATATATTACACCACGCTGCGGTCAAAAGGAGCGAAGCAGCAAACGAAAAATAAAATAATAATAATAAATATCTTAGGACAACCAACACACCGGTAACTGATCCCAAACTAGGCAGAGCCTGTACTATGGCAACCAGACAACTGATAAACATACTTATATATTTCTAAATACATATCTACATATTATAGATAAATTACACCCAGACACAGAACAAATGATCGATGAATGTGTGATGATCGTGCTCATCACACAAAGATTTGTCTTGGGTGGGAATCGAACCTACGACCTCAGTCTTAGCAGTCAGGGTCACTAACCACTAGACTAACTGGTAGGCAATTCGATGCGACGGGAAGGGGAGGGAAAATTTGACGCGGACGAAGTCGCGGGCAGAAGCTAGTGAGTAAATAAGAGGAACGCTGAAAGTGGCACCAATAACTGAAAAGTTGTGTGGGAATCGGTTGTCATGGTATGGTCACTTGATACGGAGGAATGAGGAAAATGTCGTGAGGAAACCACATGTCGACAACCTCGCGAGCTATGTCAAGATTCAATCGATCTCGATCTATCACCACTATGACCAGCTTATTGGTAACAATAGTCCTTTCAGTGATGACTGATGGTACATCAATCCCAATACAACGTGATATTGCCATTTTCGAGAACTGGCTGGGCGCATACCTACGTGCGTCATACGAGATGAGGAAGCCTGTTAATAGTTTTATGGGTTTCCAAAGTAGTCTCCGTGCCTTTCTAAGCACCGTCGGATACGATGGAACCATTGACTGAAGCAATGGGCCCACTCTTCTTAAGGGATCCCTTCCACGCTTTTCTAAACGGAGCCATGGCATTTTCAGGGTTCATAAAACAAATTTCTCTAAGGTTATCTTTTATTTTTGGAAATAAATAAAAGTAACAAGGTGCCAGCCAAGGAGCGTTGTCGGGGTGAATGAGGCCCTGCTTCTTGGGCGCTGCTGTCTAACATTTTCCAAGATAACTGGTCAATAATGACTGACATACCAACTTGCAGTAGGTAACAGTCCTTTTATCTTCTAGGATAATTGGTGCGAAGTAACCCGTCCATCCAAAGAATGAGGCAATCAATTTTTTCCCCTTGACTTACCCTTCCTTTTTTTTTCTTTTTTTTTTTTTTTTTTCAGGATGGGTAATCTTCAAATGACTTCTCCCGCTCTGGGTGGAGCGGGAGGGCGTCAGACTTTTACTGACTAAAACCCACCCGTGTTCCATCAGTTGCCCATGTGCCAGGGTCACGGTATCTCTTTCGAACAATCACGCGACCCCGGCAGGCATCGGTCCTAGTAGACCCACTGCTGCTGACATCTCTTTGAGGCGCGCGTGGAACACCCTTCCTTACTTTTGTCAGCAATCATCATCATCATCATCATTCCAGCCGAAAGACATCCACTGCTGGACATAGGCCTCCCCCAAGCACCGCCACTTCGACCTGTTTTGTGCTTCTCGCATCCAACGTATTCCTGCGGCCTTCACCAGGTCATTTGTAAGCAAATCAAAGATTGATTCAAGCAATAGAAATAAGGTTTTGTATTCATTTTAAAGTTGGAAGGCCTCCCACAAGGCGGGCCGTAGATTCGGGACGGGCTGGATTCGGGAAGCACAAAACCGGTCGAAGTGGCGGAGCTCGGGGCGTCTCCTGCCATGGCTTAGGGGGGCATGAGTGCGCAGAAATTGCCTCTTCCTAAAGCACTCCACCTCTTCCTTCGCGAGCATTACTGCTACACAGAAGGAGGTGGCGGCTTTCCATGCCTTCTCGCTCTTTACCATGTCCTGGACCAGCTGATCTATTCTGTTAAAATCTCACCGTGAGAACTTAGGTGAAGTGACCTAAAAGTGAGCTGTCATTTCATCTTTTGCTAGGGATTTGCACTAATGACAGCTCACTTTGAACTCACTTCACCCAAGTTATCACGGTGAGATTTTGACAGAATAGCACTTCAGGGCCAGAAGCGAAAGATCGCCTCGACAAAGACACGGCGGTGCTCCACCCAGGCAGGGCAGATCTCCACCGTATGCTCTACCGTGTCCTCCAGGCGATCCACACAATAGCGGTAATACCCGGGTGTTTCCTCCCGCCTTATTCTGAATAGGAACCTCCCGATGCACCCGTGTCCGGTGAGGATATGCGTAAGGCGGAAGGTGAGGACGCTGTGGCGCCTCTCCAGCCACTCCTCAAAGAGGGAACTTACCGCTGCAATTGTGGCGTGCCCAGCACTGGATTGCGACAATCGCACTCGCCATATCGTCATGAGATCACACCGAAGCTCTGGGCGCCGTACTATGATTTCTCGCGGCAGCGGAGGTACGCCCTGGTGTTTTACCTCTTCGCGCCACTCCCACATATGGGTGGCTCCAGATCGCTTGTCAATCCGACAGCAACTTCCCTTTTGTTCTAGAATTTTGCTATGAATATTTCACCCACTTCGACTGGAGTTATTGGGCTTTGGCACACGTTTGGTTCTCGTGACAATGCTCGATATTTTTTTTATCTTATACCTTTAAACGAGCAATTCTTGTATATATATATATATATATATATATATATATAATCTGAATCTCGGAAACAGCTCCAACGATTTTCATGAAATTTAGTATACAGGGGGTTTCGGGGGCGATAAATCGATCTAGCTATGATTCGTTTTTATAAAATGTCGTTTTTTCGTGTTTTCACTGACCAACTTTATCGATAACCAACTTGAACATAAACTTATTATTTTAAACACAATTTACCAAAAAATACCGAGCAAAGCTCGGTCATCCATATATTAATATTTTATGTAAGGTGCCAACCATGTCTGCAACTACGAGCTATCTTGGTTAAAACCTGAATTTAAAATAAACTATATAATTTTCTGTTCTTAACACTGCTCTTGTGTTTTTAATTTAAATTTCATATACCAAGTAAGCCAAATAACTGCAAGGGACCAAAATTACGTATCTACATATATAAAATAACTACACATTTTGTTTAACTATGGTTACGTTCAACATATTTTTTTCCCTTTTCCTAACTATTAACCATATAATTTTCGAGGTTCATGTTAAGTATACCTAACATTATCACCCTACTGCTCTTTTATGAATTCGGTGGTTTGGGTTTAGGTAGCATTATAAGTTTCTTAGAATCGCATACACGGAGATAGATAGGTAGGTACCTAGGTATATTTGCAAATAGACTCATGGAGTATATTACGTCGCATGTCACTGAAAGTTAAAGGATGTTTAAGGCAGTGGAGCAGAACTCTTGGAAAAAGTTTAGCGCTCAAACTTTTCCTTCAATTCTTACCTATTTTCTACTAGTGACTGGGTGTATGTGTGTGCGTGGGTAGATGCCCGGAGCGAGCCCGACCCCTAACTTCGCCGTAACTCTCAAAGAGCTTATTCTTATCCTACCCGTTTTTGAAGTGGGTTAGGGTTTAGGTCTAATTAGGCACATCTGTTTGAGGATACAATAGCCACTAAACGGTAACTTTCCCTTCCCCTGAGAAGGTGAACAAAAACAAGATATACGTACAATATGGTAATTATCTACGGTAAGTAAAACGGTATTCACTTTCTACTTGATCAAGAATATAAACAAAAATCACGAGTAAAAATCGACATGGAGAATTCCATTTATGGTTCCCGAATGAATTATTTTGACTAATAGTGCTTACTGATAGAGAGGATACGCTTTTTTTTTTTTTTGGATGGGAAATCATCAAATGACTTCTCCCGCTCTGGGCGGAGCGGGAGGGCATGTCAGACTTTTACTGACTATTACCCAACCGTGTTCCTTCAATCGCCCATGTGCCAGGGTCACGGTATCTCTTTCGAACAATCACGCGACCCCGGCAGGCATCGGTCCTAGCAGACCCCTTCAGTTTTGCTGACATCTCTTTGAGGCGCGCGTGGAACACTACGTGCCGTCGACCCGAGCTTAGTCCTTACCGGGCGGCGAGCTACCCATTGCTCGCCACCCGCAAGCTCGCGCCTACGGTGGCCGGGAGTCCGCAATCGACTCCCGACGCCCGGGGCGTCTCCTCCTGCGGCGGCTAGGAACGTGAGGGCGCTGAGACTGCCACTCCCTCACGCGCCCCGCCTCCTCCTTCGCAAGCATTACTGCTTCGCAGAAGGAGGTGACGGCTGCCCATTCCCTCTCGCTCCGTACCATGGCTCGCACCAGGGCCGGACGCGAGAGGTCGCCGCCGCCGATCGCCTCCACGAGGACACGGCGGTGCTCCGCCCAGGCAGGGCAAGCCTCCACCGTATGCTCCACCGTGTCCTCCAGACGATCCTCGCAATGGAAACACCCGGGCGTATCCTCCCGCTTTATCCTGAACAGGAACCCACCGAAGCACCCATGCCCGGTGAGAACCTGCGTCAGGCGGAAGGTAGGGACGCCGTGGCGCCTCTCTATCCACTCCTCAAAGAGGGGACTTACCGCCGAGAGAGGATACGCTTAGGTAATCTACGAAATCGAAATTTTGTTGCGTACTTATAAATTTGTAATTTGTAGGTCAGTTTCAATTTCTATGTTGATTAAAATATGTTTCGCGATCGTAAAAAATATAGCTTTACATAATTATAAACATTATTAGCTTTTGCCAGCGGCTTTGGTCGCGTATTATACGTATACACTTTTCTCTTGATCATTCTACCTATTAAAATAAACCGCATCAAAATCCGTTGCGTAGTTTTAAAGATCTAAGCATACTTAGGGACAGACTGAGGGAAGCGACTTTGTTTTATACTATTTGAATAGGTACCTACTTACTCAATCCAGTCAACAGGTACCGCCATCTGTTAAAATCGTTTGGAGCTAACAGATAATTGTGACTGTCAAATAATAAACAAATCATTTGCAATAAAATAATACTGGTAAGCTATCCTATCTTTTAAGTTGGATCAAACTGCACACGGTGTGCTTTGATTAAAATCGGTTAAGTGGTTTAGGGGTTCCCTCTATCTGGCAGAAACTTGATGCTCCGAATTTTATTTGGCATAACACACTTGGCATAATCTTATTTAAACGAATATTTGTAAGGCATAAAAAATGTTTAGCATAATCATTGTTTGGCCGAATGTTTATATGCTCAACTTTACGCTGGCATACTTTTAAGATGGCAGAATTTTATTTCGCATAATTACCTTTGTGCAGACTTAAAATTCCGCATAATTTCGTTTAGCATAACAATTATTTAGAGCAATGATTATTTGGCATAATTTCACTTGGCATACTATGAAGATAGCAGAATTTCATTTAGAAAAATTTTGTTAGGCATATTTTCTTAATAGTATTATTCTTTTATTTTATCTCTTTAAAATTTGAACTACGAAGAATTAGAAAAACGTATAATATTAATTTTCAACGACTATCTCGCCGCAAAATGCTCCACATATGATATAGAATCCGCCATAAGGTTGGGAAAAAAAGGAGAAAAAGCAAGACCTATTAAAATAACGTTCTCCAAACTAAACATGAAAGTAACAATATTAAAAAGGAAAAATCAACTGGAACGAACCAGTTACTACATTAAAGAAGATTTTTCGCCTCAAGTTATTGAAAAACGTAAAGAATTACAAAAAGAAGTAGACACAGCAAGAAGCCAGGGCAGAAATGCTGTACTAAGATACGATAAAATTGTTTATTTAGATCAAAGAAAGACGTACCAAACCAACCAACACAGCTCTAAAAGAAAACCATCAAAATCACCAGAGAACCAAGGAACTTTCGCACCGTATCAAGAAAACAGAACATCACTTTCACAACGCACAAACAAAAAAACTAAAGTAGATATGAGAAACTATTTTATACCAAAAGAAACAGATTCAAGTTCTTCTCCTACTCCTAGTTCAACCCAAACTATGTGTGGTACCCAAATTGAACAATAGCAACCAGCAGGCCTTCCTCCTAAATATTATGAAAACCGCGAAAGTACCCTAACTACCCTTCACTCTCCCAATACGGCTGGTCCCCGTGGGAGCAGTAGACCAGAACCCTCCATCAAAATCTTAAATAAAGACAAAATTAACGATAGAAAAAGCAAATACCTCTACATTTGCACATTGAATGTGAGATCACTGATTGATACATCAAGATTTACCGAATTGAAATACGCTATTGATAAACTAAACTGGCATGTAATTGGACTCTCTGAAATAAAACTTGCAGGCAAGGAAATCATAGAATATCCAGATTTTATCTTTATGTACTACGGACAAACCCATAACAGGAACGGTAATGGATTTATAATAAAAATAGAATTTAAAGAAAACATTAAAGACTTTGTGCCAGTGTCCGACAGAGTAGCAAAGTTAAGCATTTACATTAATGGTAAAACAATTCATATTATCCAAGTGTACGCACCGACTGAACAATCACCATTGGAGGACATAGATCGATTTTACGAGGATCTCAGAAAAGCGTTGAAAAACACGAACAGAGACACATTGATCATAGGCGATTTCAACGCGCAGATTGGTCAGCCCACTAATGATGATAAAGATGTTATGGGATCGTGGGGTTACGGGAAACGGAGTCCAAGAGGTCAGATACTAATAAACTTTTGCTTCGAACATCAATTACATATTTCAAACACCTACTTCAGGAAGAACTCGAAACGACGATGGACTTGGATGCACCCTAATAACGTAACTCGGAATGAAATTGACTACATCATAACAAAGAATAATAACAGTATCCACAATGTTGATATCATACCTACTACACATCCTACTGATCACAGACTGGTGCGTGCATCACTACAACTACAGAACAAGCGCGTTACCTCAAGAAAACACTTCGGAGAAAAAAATATTACTGACATTGCGCCTCCTGAGCAGGAGTATTTGAGTAACGAATTTTCAGAAGAAATTAAAAGCTTAGAGTTTACAAACATTCAGCACACTTACTCTACCTTAGTCACAACAATTAGAAAGAGTACAGACAAACTGAAAAACAACAAAAAGTGTAATAAACCTGTTATTCAAGGAAACCTAGCTAGTCTAATAAAAGAGAGGACTATGTTAAAAGAAAAGAAAAACAAAACTATCATAGAGAAGAAACATTTATCTGCATTATACAAACTAACTAGAAAGCAAATACAAAGGAAAGCAAAAGAACGCAGATATACTATTATTGAGTATGAATTGGAGAAATTTGCATCAGTTAAAAGAGCGTACAAAAGACTAGATTCCAGCAAAAAATGGATTACGCAGCTATCTAAATACAATCACCAAGCAACAGACAGAAACCATATATTAAACCTTGCAACTGAATTTTATTCCAAATTATACGAACATCCTGTCTCTCATGAAGGCGCCACCTTTCAAAATGTGGAGTCCTTCGATTCAGAAAGTGTACCAGAATTTTTGGAGTATGAAATTAGCCACTCCATCAATCAATTGAAATCTAAGAAAGGCCCTGGAGAAGATCGCATTACAAATGACATATTGAAAGCTATCAGAGAGCCAATAACACCTATTTTAACCAGAATATTTAACGAAATCGTGAAACAAGAGTCAATACCCCCTGAATGGAACACAGCAATTATATCTTTACTGTACAAAAAGGGAGATCCAGGGAAAATGGACAACTACAGACCACTGAGTATGCTACAAACTCTTTATAAACTATTTACAAGTCTAATATTAAAAAGGATCTCAAAGACTTTAGACGAAAACCAACCTAGAGAGCAAGCAGGTTTCAGATCGGGCTTCTCTACTAATGAGCACATTTTCACGATTACTCAGATCATCGAGAAGTATAATGAACACAATAAAGAGCTCTACGTAGCATTTGTAGACTACTCCAAGGCGTTTGACTCCATTTCCCATGAATCTTTGTGGTGCTCTCTTTGTGAACAAGGCATCCACACAAAATACATAAACATTTTGAAAGAAATTTACAAAAACAGCAGAGCCATTATTAAACTGGAGAAAAAGGGAGAGCCATTCAACATCCAAAAAGGAGTCAGACAAGGTGACCCCATCTCACCTAATTTATTCAACGCAGTATTGGAGCATGTTTTCAGGCAGCTAAACTGGCACAATATCGGCATCAATGTAAACGGAGAGTTCCTCAACCATCTTCGTTTCGCAGACGATATTCTTTTGATAAGTGAAACACATGCAGACCTTGTGCACATGCTGAAGTGCCTCGACGAGGAGAGTCGAAAATGTGGTCTTCATATGAATGCTAAAAAAACATGCCTGTTAACCAACAGTTTAAAAGTACCTACGGTAATACATGAAACACCAATCGCATACGTAGACAACTGTGTTTATCTTGGGCAAAGCATTTCATTTAATAGACCGACAGAAAATGAAGTAGACCGCAGAATAAACAGTGCATGGAGAAGATATTGGTCTTTGAGAGAAGTATTTAAATCACACATCCCGATTCGCTTGAAAAAGAAAGCTATGGACACCATCATATTACCTACACTACTCTACGGTTGTCAAAGTTGGACCTTAACAAAGGCAGTTACGAACAAGCTTCAAGCCTTCCAACGAGCTATGGAGAGGAGTATGTTAGGAATTAAACTCCGAGACCGTAAAAGAAGCAAAGACATACGACTATGCACTAAAATAATAGATGCGGTAGAACTAGCTTGCAAGTTGAAATGGCGATGGGCAGGACACGTAGCCAGAGCTAAAGATGGACGTTGGAGTGAGAGAGTTCTCCATTGGTACCCTCGAGATGCACCACGCACTAGAGGTAGACCCAGGCGCCGGTGGTGCGATGATATTATGGCCGTGGCCGGACCCACTTGGTCTCGAACAGCCCAAGATAGACAGGAATGGCATAAAATGGAGGAGGCCTTTGCTCTTAAATGGGCACCCAATAAAACAAATTAATCAATTCTATTTAAAATGATTTAATTTTACGCAATTTTATTATATGTAATCAGCGAAATCAAGCTATCTATTTATAGACTATAATGTTATTTATGTAATACTACTATAATGCATGTTTTAATTATTTTGAATGAATTTATAGTCCGCACGAGTACTTTAAGAGATTATGTGTTAAAAGTATTATTGTATTTTATGTTTGGGAAATAAAAGGCTTATTAAAAATTAAAAAAAAATTTGAACTCCCATCATTTACTATCCACTTCTCACCCCTCTCTCTTGTTCCTTTCACACACTTAGCTTTCTCTTCTCTCATTCCAGGGTGCCTCTAGGGTTGGTCTGTCAATATGTTGACCCGAAGAGCTGCATCCTAGAGGCTGCTGCATAGAGGAAAAACTGAGGGCTACGTTAAAGGAATTGGAATCTAGTAAAAAGCAGTGCAATCAGCTGATACAGGAAAGGGAAGACAGTGAGGTCGAAATTGAGTTCATTAATAACAAGAACACTGAGCTTAAGAATCAGTTGGCTGAACTACATGTGCAGCATTTGGACATACTTGACCAACATCAACACCTTCGTCAGCTAGTGTCAAATTTCAAGCATTGTAGTGACACCCACGAACTGGCTTTGAGAAGGATTTCTGAACTGGAACTGGAATTAAGCAGAGCCCACAACTCAATAACCCATTTAGAAACTCTCAAAGCCGGTGAAGAGTCTGCGATCACCTGCAGTCTCTATGATGAGTTGGTTGGTAGCGGGTCCAAACCCATATGTGTTGTGCCAATTGTAACGATAGACTTAACTGATGATACATTTACTAAAAACAAATTGTTTACTAGTCACAATAAGTTAAAAAAATACATTAGAATTAATAGACTAATCAGAAAATATCAAAAATCATTGAAACGCCAAAAAGTAACTCAATTAAACACAAAACTTAGGAAAATAAATCTAAATTTAAAACAAGAATTAAAGAAGTGTTATAGTGATTTACAGTTATGCAATACTTTGTATGATACGGACACTCAGCACCTTCGGGATGAATTGTTTGTTAGGGAATATGCTCTAAAGGATATCTTTAGTAAATATGAGGCTACTCAACAAGACCTGAGTAAGCGCATGCACGAAGCCTGTGAGTTGGCAGACCTGGTCAAGTACAATGCGGAGAGGTATGAGTCTCTGACAAATAACTTCTCTAGCTGTGCGCAACACAGACTCAACGTGATACACCCACACCCTCAGCATCTCACCCAGTAGATTGCTGTATTGTTGATAATAATAGCATGATAAACACAACTTATATTTTTTCTGACTAATTTGGTCAAGGTTACGGTAGCATATTTAATCAGTTTTCACAACAGTATGTTATTAATAATTGTTCACCCGGTGCCAGTATTAGCCAATTATTAAGTAAAATTAAATTGTCAAAAATAAACCCTGGTTCTACAGTAATATTATTATATGGGGATAGTTTAAATGTTAGAAAAAAAGAAATAATTCAATGTGTCCATTTGATGTTACATCTCAATGAGACCAATCACTGTAAATTTATTTTCTGTGCCTTGCCTTATTCTCAATACTTGTCTGAGGAGCAAAACAGGCACATTTATAATTTAAATATGTTAATTTATAATAGGACTAGTTGTCACAGTGACGCTATTTTATATTTTGATTGTAATCAATTTATTACTGATTACAAATTAACAAATTATACTATGTATTTGCCACCTAGTTGTAGGAGACAAATTGCTAATCTTTTAGCATACAATTTACACCGTGACACTGGTACTTGTAGGGTACCAGTGATTACTGTTAGTAGTGGTTCTAGCACCACTTTTGATACACCTAGTAGTTTAAACTATTAGGTGCGACAACAGGTAAGCCGCATATGTTGAATGTTGTTCATCAAAATATGCAGGGTTTGTCCGGCAAAGAACTAGAGTTAAGTTTATTTATAGAAAACCATGATGTTCAGGTATTATGTTTGACTGAACACTGGTTGAAAGAACATGAAATAGTGTTTATGAATGATGATTTTTTTACTGTGCAAAGTGCATTTGTGAGAAAAGGTGCTATGCGCGGTGGATCATTAGTTCTTGTTTCAAACAAGTTGAAATGTAAACAACGTTTAGATTTAGTTAATCTTTCAATCGAGCGCACTATTGAGTTGTCTTGTGTTGAACTAGAGCGTTACGTCATAATATGCGTCTATCGTCCACCCTCTGGGGATTTTACCCGTTTCGAGTCGGTCATGGAGGACTCACTCAATAAATTAAAATCAATTAATAAATGTATAATTTTATGTGGAGATTTTAATATTAATATTTTAGATGTTACTCCTTTAAGTATTAGACTACTCAATCTGTTTAAGTCATTTAATTTAATAAACTTGTTTTTCGAACCTACTAGGATCACAGCATCGTCTTCGACTTGTCTTGATAATATATTTAGTGATTGTGATGCCAATAATAAGTTAGTGTTAAGTGACTTAACGTCTGACCACTGTGGATTATTAGCCAGCTTCCCTTTGCCATTACAAAAAAGCCGCATAAAATAGAATGCAGGCCCTATACAGTTAGTCGTTGCAACAAATTTAAAAATAATATTGCTCATAGGATTACACCATCTATAGTAGAACACGATAATCCTAATGAAATCTATGGAGCCCTTTTTGATATTGTGCAAAAAGAATACCAATCTACTTTCAAGACCAAAACTATTGACATTAATAGCACCTCTGTTAGCTTCAACCAATGGGCTACTCCAGGTATTTATAAAAGTAGAGCGAGACTATACGAGTTATATGGTTTAAAAAAATATATATTTGATACTCCTTTTCTAGAGTATGTCAGAAATTATTCAAAGTTATTTAAAAAAATCTGTGCTTTCGCTAAATCTAAATTTTTAAGCGATACCATAAAAAATCCAGTAATAAAATAAAAACCACTTGGAAAATTATTAACAATGAAACGGGTAAATCGGTTAAACAGGAAAAACAACTAGAGATTATGATTAACAACAAATTGATAAATAAGGCTGCCGACGTAGCTGAGGCATTTAATGAGTTTTTTGCCAACATACCTATAACTACGACTTGCTCCTAAATTCGTCCCCGTCTAAAGCTGAAAACCTTTTGCATAGTAGTGTGCCCAGATGTAGTCGCTTATTTAGTTTTGAACATGTAACGCCTCGTGACGTGGTTAATATTTTTAAGACACTTAAGTCAAAAAACACTGGAGATTACTGGGGCATCTCCATTAAACTGTTAAGTAATATAATAGACATCGTAGCCCCCTATCTAGCTGTAACTTTTAATAAATGTGTTGATTCAGGATCTTTTCCTGTCCTCATGAAGAGTAGTAAAGTCATACCATTATTTAAAACAGGTAATAAAAATAACGTTGGCAATTTTAGGCCCATTTCTATCTTACCTGCATTTAGTAAAATATTTGAAAAGTTAATACTCAAGCAGTTACTAAGACATTTTAATTTAAATAGCCTCCTTCATAATGAGCAATATGGCTTTACAAAAGGTCGTTCGACAACAGATGCGGGTGTTGCTCTGCTAAAACACATTTTCAACGCATGGGAGAACTCGCAAAATGCTATCGGAGTTTTCTGTGATCTCTCCAAAGCTTTTGATTGCGTTCACCATGACACACTTTTGCGTAAACTGCGTCATTACGGTGTTCAAAACGAAGCTCTCAATGTCATAAGTTCTTATTTGCAAAATAGACACCAATGTGTAGATATCAATGGTGTAAAATCTTCCGGGCTACTAGTTCAGTTAGGGGTACCTCAAGGCTCAATACTGGGTCCTTTCTTATTCTTAGTGTATATTAATGACTTGCCATTCTATTTAAAGAATATCTGTGACATTGTACTTATTGCTGATGATACCTCACTTATCTTTAAAGTAGACAGGAATAGAAAAGATTTTGACGACGTGAATAATGCGCTCTCAATGGCCACGGATTGGTTTACTACAAATAACCTAGTTCTTAATGCTAAGAAAACGAAATGTATAAAGTTTGCCTTGCCGAATGTTAGAAACCTGGCACCTAATGTCGTTTTAAATAATGAGGTTCTTGAAACTGTTAACTCGGCAGTTTTTCTGGGCATAACAGTAGACGCCAAACTTCAGTGGGGATCACATATATCGAGCCTAGCGGGAAGGCTCAGTTCGGCCGCCTACGCCGTAAGGAAAGTTAGACAGTACACGGACGTTGATACAGCTCGATTACTCTATTTTAGTTATTTTCATAGCATAATGTCCTACGGCATTCTGCTGTGGGGCAAAGCCGCGGACATTCAAAATATTTTTGTTCTTCAAAAACGAGCTGTTCGAGCGATTTACCAAGTAGGTGCTAGAGTTTCTCTGAGAGATTTGTTTAAAGATATTGGTATTCTTATGGTGGCATCACAATTCATCTTCGCCAACAACTTATATATTAGGCAAAATATTCACTTGTACACTAAAAACAGTTATTTTCATAATATTAATACTAGAAATAAGGACAAACTACGAGCCCCCTTTCACCGGCTTCATAAAGTTCATAATTCTTTTGTTGGTCTGGGTATTACCTTTTATAACAAGCTTCCCTCTGCTTTGCTAGATTTACAGTTTAATGAGTTTAAAGCTAAAGTAAAATCCAACCTTTGTTCAAAGGCATACTATTCTATCGACGACTACTTAAACGATAAGAATAGCTGGTCGCTGTGATGAACTCAAGACAATGTTTATGTTCTTTCAATCCAGAATTAGCTTTCCTACCGACAGTTTATATGGGTAGTTCATATAATTGTTTTTTTATTTCACTGATTTTGTTAATTTATTTTATTTTCTTTAATTTCATTTATTGTGGACATAATCTACTCATTACAATTATTGTAAATTAGTTGTATTGTAACATGTAGTTAGCTAGCGACCTCGTTAGCTGTTCATAATATTCTTGTCTCACCAACCGGCAGCAAGTTCGTCATGCTCCCTTAGATGTCACTGCTTGCGGTAGCGTCGGGGGTCGGGTTACCACCTTCCCTCAAATATGGCGAGGGGGATAATGGCTGACCTTTGCGTTATGCTCGTGAACGGGTGCTGCTTGTGGTGACTGGTCGTCTTGCTGACCATGGTTTTTGTTATTGTTACTTGTATTAACTGTTATTTTATTTTGGTCCGGAGGTCCTTAGTTTAACTATTGTAACTTCAACTTAGCTGTATGTATCAATTTGCATCGTTGAATATGTAAGCGGGCACGCCCTTTATGCCTGGAGGCTTTATTTACGTTTTAAGTTCTGTTTACGATTTTGTTTTATTATTTATTTCAGCTTGAGTTTAGTTTTCAGTGTTTTGTTGGTGGTATATTGGCGTGTGCTAGCTGACATATGTGAATAATGTATGTTTTGTTTTATAATATTAATTACTTACACAGTATTGTATAGAATCAAGTTCTTCTAACTTAACAGACAGCTGTGCTGCTGGGGAGTTTGTTCCGCCACTTCTTCTTCCCAGCTAAAGCACTAGGAAGTGTCGAAGGGCGGGCGTTTTGGGGGGACTGTCTTGTGTAACTTTGACGTTCAAAAAGTGCTAACTCTCAGCCTAGTTTGAATAAATGACTTTTGATTTGATTTTGATTTTCATTTTCATTTCAATTAAGTTGCATTTTAACCTTAAATAAAATGAAATAGTGTCTCAAAAAGTCAGTATAAAATATGTTGTGCTACAAAAATTATTGACAGAAACGAATCGCTGCAGAACCGACTCCACGTAGTCTTGTCTGCCCTACCCCTAGAGTGTAATATTAAGCCCGCGTAGGCGCGGAGTGGCGAGGCGGCCCGCGAGCTGAGGAGCAGGTGGTTTTGACGGTTTACATATATTAAGACGATCATTAATACAACTTTCTAATTTCAAATAATCTCACTGAATGACAATTTCATGAAAAATTATTTATTCTGCAAATACGTGCGTGGTACAGTCGCGAATTACATTTTATTGATTATACAACGTGAAACTGACCTGCCAATTGCTAAAACTTAAAAAAAACATAATTTCGTGGGTTAATCTGACGCTTCCTCCTTAATACTCTTCATTGGCCTAGATAGATTTCTTTGGGTGGCAAACAAGGTGGTCACAACCGTGTATGATATTACTAAGTAAGTAAGGTAAGTACTAAGTGTGGACTATGGTCCGCCACCTAAAAAAATATTGCTTTGGGTAGGTATAGAAGGTGCGTAGCAATTCCAGAATCTTTAGTTGAAAATTGTGTCAGCTGAAAGTATACTTGCATCTATACAGTATATCCAGCCAACCGAAATAGAGCAACGCTGCCTGCCGGCGTAGCATGACCAAATTCTATATCTATTCTAACAAGAACAAAACAAGGTCCTTATGAATTTTAATTCTGTAAAAATGTTTCTATCTCATCAGAAAAATAGTGATCATACTTGACATCGTATTCTTGTCAACTGAAGAATAGAAACATCTCTTCTTTTCAGTTTTACACAATTTTTCTATGATACAATCTATCATTTTGTCATCTCTCCCGTCGACAAATTTCGTTTCTATGGCGGTCATGCTACGCGTGCTGGTGACAGAAATAGTTAACGTGGTAAAAGTTGCTACATATTTCCCGGCAGAACTACTTTCTCTTTATCTCCATTACTAGATAGGCAGATATACGTAGAGCTCTCTTACCGAATCAAATACCAAACACGTAGAAATCTAAATTCAATCCAGATGTCTATCTCTCCTTCATCAATTTAATGTAAATAGACTTTAAGTACTTCAAACATAAAGTCGAGCAACTAAACACAGATCTCATAACGATACGGCTGCAAACTTTCAGATATAAACGACGACGGGCTTCTAAGAACTTCATCTTAACTTAGTCCTTAGCATTATATTATCGAAGCTCTCGTATTTCATTGAAATTCTACTTTATGTGCTAATTTTGAAGTTTATATATCCATCTGAAATATTGTGCATTCAGTATCCATTTTTCTTGCGTAAACTCAACGATAATACGAGAGAAATCTCGTATGGTACCTTAATGAATTAATTAGGTACCTTCCTCTTAAATATCAGATTAAGGAATATCACACGAATAATTCAGAAAAAAGGGGTAACAAAAACAAACGCAGCCGTCAGTAGGTATTTCTGTGTAATTATAATGATATAACCATACTTAGGTAAAACGATGCCCGCGTTTTTTTTATTATAAGTAGGGACTTATAAATCACTTCTCCTTAATGTTTATGTAAAAAACCGGCCAAGTGCGAGTCGGACTCGCGCACCGAGGGTTCCGTACAAACCTGTAGGTATTCTCGGTTTAAAAATAAATGTTTATTTTTTATTTTTATATTTCAGTTGATTGCATGTAAGGTAAATTGCGGTTTACGATTTATGACGTTTTAAAAAAAACTACTCACTCGATCTCGTTCAAACCAATTTTCGTTGGTAGTTTACATGGTAATGTACATCATATATTTTTTTTAGTTTTATCACTCTCTTATTTTAGAAGTTACGGGGGGGGGGCACACATTTTACCACTTTGGAAGTGTCTCTCGCGCAAACTATGCACTTTAGAAAAAAATGATAATAGAAACCTCATTACCATTTTTGAAGACCTATACATAGATACCCCACACATATGGGTTTGATGAAAAAAAACATTTTTGAGTTTCAGTTCTATGTATGAGGAACCCCAAAATGTATTGTTTTTTTTTTCTATTTTAGTGTGAAAATCTTAATGCGGTTCACAGAATACATCTAATTACCAAGTTTCAACAGCATAGCTCTTATAGTTTCGGAGAAAAGTGGCTGTGACATACGGACGGACAGACAGACAGACAGACAGACAGACAGACAGACAGACAGACAGACATGACAAATCTATAAGGGTTCCGTTTTTTGCCATTTGGCAACGGAACCCTAAAAAGGGTTGCTACGGGCCTACGGCGTAGCTGACGCGGTGTAGACAAAAACCTACGGGGTCGTAGCAAATGTCGATTCGTAACCCACTACGACCGCAACGCGCTATAACAACCAGCTTATGTCGGGTGTGTTTTGTGTCCAAAACTGATTTCAGAATGTGATACCCTTTTTAATAAGTTTGTTTTCGTTTATTGTTTCATCCCATAGGAAATGGTTTAACTTTTATTCAACATTAGGTTTTATTTAATTGACAATATAACGAAGTAGGTAGGTATCTATCTACAATATCTTGCTACAGAACATCTTTCTTTTCATCCAACATCAACATTAGCGGATTAAATGGATCCACCCAATTACTTTGGATCAAATCTAATATAACAGAGAGTTAGCTTTATAGTACATTACTGCTTCCTCGTACATTTTATGTATTTTGTTGTGTGCGGGTGCAATTAGGAAAATAAATAATTGGTTCTATGATCAGAGGCTGCCTAACAGACCAGGCTTAACGTTATCCTACTGATATTCTACTACCTTCTTATAAGTAAGCAATTTCATGGTCATCTGATTACCTACATAGTATTCAAAACATTATGAAGTCATATGAACAGGTACAAAACTTCTCTTTCACAACCTATTTTCGTTTACGGTGAGGATGACTGTTCAGAACGCGATATTTTTCTTTCATTTTAATTCTCAAGCAATCTGAACGCTTGTCGCCGATCAAACGAAGTAGGTCGACCAGTGCGCGGTGGTCGCATATGCTTTCGAATATTTGCTTCATATTTGTAAGCAAATATCCTTACAGTGTGAATGCACAATTATAAAAACAAAATGAGCAGAAGAAACGGAAGTGATAACTTATTATTATTCACTACACGTTCCCGAATAATTAGCAAAATTAACAATAATTAGCTTTACAGCATCATAAACACGTTTTAATAAAAAAATATGGCGGACATCTAATAAAGTGAAATACATTAAACAGTTTATTAATCTACGGGTACTTTGTATGCAGTCAAGTCATGGTGAAAAATTTAATTAACTAAATAAGTATACCGTTTTATATTGAGTAATTTGTCTATGAAACCAATTAAGAGAGATTAATTAAGTGCGCAGGTGGGACTCTGTGCTACTGTGTTGAGAAGCCCGCGTTGTTGATTTTCGAGTTTTCTTTGTTGTTTCTAGTGATTGGTGATTATTGCAAGAACTGCTGGCTTTTAAATATACAGATATTTCTAGCGTTACTATGTACATCATGGTTCTTATTTTAAACATAATATATGATTATTTATCATTATTTTTTCCCAAAAAACTCATGCAGATTATTAAAAAACTTAAAAATCAACAGTTTTATTTTTAATTATTTTAATTTATTTCCATTTAGTTGTACTGTGTTTTGAACAACTGGATTTCACGCATGTATGCCCGAAAGTGTTAGCCATACGTGTATACACATATTTTGTTATATTAGGCCGGGAGTCGCTATGGACTCCCAATGCCTAGAGCGTCTTCTGCGGCGGCTAGGGGCGTGAGAGCAGAAAGATTGCTTCTCCCTCATGCTCTCCACCTTCTCCTTCGCGAGCATAACTGCTTCGCAGAAAGAGCTTATGACTTCCCATGCACTCTCGCTCCTGCCATGTACCATGGCTTTGACCAGGGCCGGACGCGAGAGATCGCACCACCGATCGGTTCCGCGAGCGCTCCGCGGCGTTGCTCTGCTCAGGTAAGGCAAACTCCTACCGTATGCTGCATCGTGTCCTTCAGGCGATCCACACAATGGTGACAGCCGAGCGTTTCCCCCCGCCCTATGACGCCGTGGCTTCTCTCCAGCCACTCCCCACTCCGCAAAGAGAGGACTTACCGCCTCAATTGTGGCATGCCCAGCACTGTGTTGCGACAATCACACTCTCCGTGACATCGGTACAATTCTATAACTTCATTGAATCCCATTGAAGGACTAATTCGTGACAAAATCATTCAATGGGACTAATTGAACTTTTTATGAACCTTAAATCTGTTAATACTTTGCAAGGGTCGCGAGATTAGTTCGAAAGAGTTACTGTTGCCCTGGCATATAGGCAACTGAAGGAACACGGGTGGGTTTTAGTCAGTAATAGTCTGACATGCCCTTCCGCTCCACCTAGAGCGGGAGAAGTTGATGATTTCCGACCCACAAAAAAAAAAAAAATATTTTCTAGTTACGGTCACGAATCGTATTATGTTCATCATACAGCCTAACAATGACCCCAAATCCCGCACAAGTAATACGGATAAATCTATTGCCACCGGGCACATATTTGGCAGCTGAGATTATCCAAAAGAGAAAACCTATTGAGTTTATTCTTAACCTAGATGTGAAATCAGGATCTTGCGAACAATATGCCAGCAAGGCAGCTACGCTGTGTTGAAATAGATGTTTATTACTTCTCTATGTTCATACCGAGACTGAATCGGGCATGAGTGGTACTTTCAACAGCGTTATAGATGTTTCTTATTCGTTGTGAAATTACCTTTTACAGAGAGAGAATCCGCTGCTTTTTTGATGCTCTCAAAACACCAACAGACATTCGTGACAGAAAATGGCTATCGAAATAATATGTGCTATAAAGTGTCAGCGTGCAAGACAGAGTTAACACGTCTTCGTTCCTCTTATTAAATAATTCTTCCAATAATTTCAAATTCAAATAATCAAATCAAAAGTCATTTATTCAAGTTAGGCTGAGGATCAGCACTTTTCTAACGTCAAAATTACATAAGACAGTCCCCCAAAACGCCCGCTCTTCACCAATTCCTAGTGCTTTAGCTGGAAAAAAGAAGTGGCGCAACAAACTCCCCAGCAGTACAGCTGTCTGTTAAAACTAACATCTAAGTTAATAGGTAAGTTTCGAAGGTACTGGAACCTGACAGGTACTCTTAAAATGGAATCGCCAATAGTATTTACTCCCTTGGGTGAAGTTTCACTAAAAGCCTTTACATATCCATAATCCATATACACCCAAACTAGGGTTGCCAGGCGTCCGGATAAAGCCGGACACACTCAAGCTTTTTGGTTGTGTGTCCGGTCAAATTAGACGGTGTCCGACCAGTTAGGCTTTTTAGTATTTCATTAAAATATCAAAAGATTTTATGGTAAGTAAGTTAACGTTAAGGAAGACTGATTCATTTTAATAAGTTATTTCAAAATGTTATTAAAAATTAATAGAATTTTATGACTGCCTCGTTGGTCTAGTGGTAGCAAGCGCTACTGCTGAGCATTAGGTCCTGGGTTCGATTCCCAGGTCAGGCAAAGTGTTTATTGGGTTTTTTCCATCTGGAATTTCTCAGTAGCAGCCTGGAGTCTGGATTTGTGCCCGGTTGATTGCAATAGGCTCGCCCCCTATTCAATGGGACTTAAACATAACAGGAGAAATGTGGGTGTACTGTAGGTACACCTCTGCCTAACCCTTCGGGGAAACAAGGCGTGATGTTATGTTATGTTAAGGTTTTATGATAAATAAACGTTGTTTTAAATGGTTGTGTATTGCGAATTGTAATAGCAGTTACCTACTGCTAACTAAGATTGCAATGATTGAAATGAATATTATAATGATTAATAATAAAGACGATTGATTAATTCAGTTTTGTTGTTTTTTTATTTTAAAAAAAAAGTTTTATTGTTTCTCATACAATTGTTACATAACTTATAAGTTATAATTTAGACAACCCCGATAAGTTATAACAATACTTGTGATGGACTTACCTCGCAACTTCCCATGTTTCACTAGCTACAAATGTTGAGACATAATTAAAAGAAAAAAGTTTAGGTATTAGGATTTTACAAAATTGTTGAAGTATGGTCAGGTATATGTAGTCTTCATGTATGTGTGGGGGTGGATGTGTGGGGTGAGTGTGTGTGCATGTAAATGGTTGAATAGCTGATGTATGTTATGGTTGGGGACAGGTTCTTAATTAGAATATTCTGATTAATATAAATTCAATTCCATCGTATGTTTCTGATTTTAGCTATTCCGTTAATTTATTTTTACATTCGTATCGCAACATGGAGTAGATAATCAATTTAAGGTTCAATTTATTGTAAATATAAGTTGATTGAGTATTATACTGACGCCTGGCGAACGCCGTACGGACCCGTGGAGAATGGGCAACAATATCTTTGCGTCTTTTATCGAGCTTTGATGGATCAAATGAGAGGGTCTTGTGCAAATGTATAGTTATGTTCAATACTTATAATTTTCTAACAGTGAGCAGACTACTAATCAATATATAATTAATAAGATAATTAATTAGAATTTAAGAAGATTTTATAGTAAATGATTTAAAAAACCTTGTCCTACTTTAAAAAACAAACTGCCGTGTACTAAGATAGAAAAAATAAATATATCAGTCTGTACCCAAATGTCCGGCTAAGCTGCCTGGTCTGTCCGGCTTTGCGGTGTTAAGACCTGGCTACCCTAAGTGAAACCAATCGAGATTAAATCTAAAACTACATCTAGATAGGTATGTATATTTGAAATAGATAATGCAAATAAATCAGGCTTGACTCAGAAACGTTTGGCCTTATTAAGCAAAAATAACTAGGGACAGATATCGGGATAAATTATTTTCACTTGAAAGCCAGTTGAAGTTGATGAAAATCTAAAGTTTAAAGATGCGTATTAAATAAGTAACTCTAGTCAGACAGTTCGCCAATTTTCCATTTAGGGTATTGACGGATTATACCTGTCTCGTGAGCAAAAGTACCCATCAACATAAAGGGGATGTTCAACTAACTTTGAAGATCAAAGGTTCGCGGAGACTTTACTCAAAAATATTGCTGTCTACATAACTCGCTAGAAAGGTTGTTGGAACGCTCTCAAAAATGTAATTTTCTAACTTAGGACTCCGTTGAACTTTCGATGTTACCTCCACACTACCTATTTCTGTCATAACTTTTCAGCGTTAAATTCCAATTTACCGAAACTTTAAAGCTGAGTCTGGGGTTAATGCCTTTAAAATAGGGGAATGGATGAAGGGACTTTTCTAATAAAGTTTAGTCCATTGCCTCTAGACTCTTGAATTTGGTCAACGTAGAAAATGTTCATTAACGGTGTGAACGTGTCAAAAGCAATAAGATCGTCTAGACGGAGAAGCGTTAAATTATTTCTATGTACTGAAAACAATGGTCAGAAAATTACCACATTTCAAGTTAATAACGAATCATTTTGATTCAGAAATGGAGTAAACATTATGAACAGGTTTACTTCGTTTGAAAACACAGTGGACACAAACGTGTATTGTAGTCGGAGTTTTTGTACAAAAATGTTGCTGTAGCAGTGCAACCAGCTGTCCAACGTCCCACACGTATTTAACGCCACGGCAGATGAAAATGGCTACCTTTCAATAATACCTGGAACTGCTTTCAACAAGCTTTCAATATTTCGCCATTTGTGTCCGCGAGAGCAAAATGGACATTTAAAGAACAAAAGTTTATTGTGCAATTCAGTAGTGATTGTTGTGCATGTCTGTATTAATCTTGTTGTAAGGCATACATACGTTTATACATATTGCATATGGTAGGCATTAACATTAACATTATTTTGGTTAACGTCGACTATTAGCTGCCTGATTTGATTGTATAACAGTATTACGCAATTTCTCTAAACAGCTGGTTGACTTTCCGTGATCTAAGGGATTGTTTTTATCTTGGCCAGAGGCTAAGCATTGCCATACAACGTGGTACCTAATGCCGCCAGTCTTTTGGGTACATTACCAGTCGACAGAGATGCAGATAAATTTTTCGACGCTGTAGTTTAGTTTGTGTATGGGTATTTAGTTATGTTATTTAATTAATTAGTTATTAGTGGTTGTTTACGTATATCTTGGTCTCACAATAGTACCTACATGCGTATAGTTTTACGTTTTTAGGAGTATGTAAGTACACACGCGGCGTACTATTATTTCTACCTAACCATATGTGTAAAACATACGGGTAGGCAGTAGACAGGGATTTTATGTGTAAAAACGTGAGTATGAGCGTATGCGTATGTTTGTGTAGTTTTTTCGCCCAGAATATTCTCAAAGTTAATATTCCTAATCTATGGGGAATTGTTTATTTTCAACATTAACAGGGCTTGTCACTTATCATTCTTATCAGAGGACTGTTACGGACCCTAAACTAGGTACAATTATTTGACAAAGTTTTGGTTACAAAAATGTGTTTACATGTTTTCAAGGATAAATTATGAAACCATTGCGACATGGAGTACTATTCATAATAAAAAATTAAAGACGATCTATTCAGGTGCAGTCGCGGGCAGAGCAAGTCATGAGTGTATCTAATCATATTGCAATGAATAGCCAAAAGATAAAAGTAAAGTATAAACAACAAAGTAATCCTTTAGATTCTGCGCTGAGCATCATTTTCCTCCGTCAAGTTTTACGATTTTATTCATGGCTATAAGCAGTTAACTTTACGTGTTCCTTCTCTCATATCCACGTTAAAACTCTTCTATTTTTCATTTATGGGACCCTGATAAGAATTTATTTATTTTTGTTGCTTATTTTTATACGAGCAGATTAAACCTTGCTTACCGTATTAAGCTCGGTGTGCTTTCTTTTCCACGTTGTCACTTTTTAGGAAGGGTACAAGCTGATTTATATATTGTGTTGTTTCTAATAGTTCCTATTGGTTGCAACGTTTCGCCGCAAGACTGCTACGCGCGTAACATCACCTCTATACGCCGCAAGATCGCTACGCCGCAAGGCAGCTACACGTAACCTAGCATCGCTACGCCACAAGGCAGCTACGCACGTCATCACGCCTGCTTGTAATATATTTTTATCAAAATCTTTACTTCCCTTGAATTTTCTTTTCTCGTATATTTGAGTTCAGCCAAACATAAGTGCTACTCAAACATAATATTGCGGAAAACCCCGCCTACGACCTCCAAAAAATATGTAAAAGCCATACAACATACATTGTGTTTTATTCAGTTGTCTTTTATATAAATCTAATAAAAGTACCAAATAATTTGGAATCGTCTTCGCAACTACCAAACCTATTTCTCATTGTGTAAATTAAGGCAATGAAATTACTGAAAAACGAAAAAGCCTAACATGTTTTTATTTCATTTTCCCGAAAACAAATTCTCGGAATTAACGAGATATTTTTTGTTTACTGAAATGTTTTGAAGAGTAAACGCCGAAGTTTGGCGATGGAGATCTTAGAATGTTTTCAAAATATAACAAATATTTGCTGTAACAGTAGAGTGGAGGCGTTCGATATTATAGAATTGGACATTGGTTGATTAAACATTATTTTCCATTTTCACACTCTGGACACTCTGTTGATTAAACATTATTTTCCATTTTGATTGCTTACGTCAATATAAAAGTAAAAGGAAAATTCTAGTTAAAAATACCTTGGAATAAGAAAAACGAAGGTAACTTTAGTTACGAAGCTTGCTTGGAGAGTATGTAGCAAGTTTTGTTCCAAATTATGCAACTGCTCACGTTTTTTTTTTTGGATGGGAAATCATCAAATGACTTCTCCCGCTCTGGGTGGAGCGGGAGGGCGTGTCAGACTTTTACTGACTAAAACCCACCCGTGTTCCATCAGTTGCCCATGATGAACTGCTCACGTTGAGTTGTGAAACGAATGAACCGAGCGAAAGCACCGCGTGCTGATCATGAAACCACACATATATGTTAATTAATTAAAGAAATATGAGCGGAACGACGGTATTTTATATGCCTTCTTTATAAAGGTAGGTCACAACATCGGACATGTATGTAGGACAACTATCTAGAAAAGTTTTATAATGTGCCATGGTTTTTATTTTTTTATAAATACAAGTACACATTTTTTCTTTAAGACTTAGCTTTTTAAATACTTTAATAATTTAATAAAACAACAATGGGTACAAAAAATGAAATAAAATGAACTAAACGGGTTGTAAAAATAAAATACCACTATCCTTTCATTTTGAAATTTAGCGTACCTAGCGGATGCTGAAAGTTGTAATTTACATTGTGTGTACTAAATACTAACGTCATACATTTCGGAAAGTTCAATATATTACAGGTACGTGTCATGAAAACTTTTGACCCAATTCGTTCAGCTGTTTCCGATGACCGAGAACAAAGGACCGCCGTTCTTGACGTCAGATAAAGTGTGATGGCTGGTATTTTTAACGGCAGAACGACGCTATAAAATACAGAAAGAATGGTAGAGGAAGTAATCCCGGACCTGAATGCTATTGTTGGACGTTGTAACAATGCCGTGATTAATGATATGAAGGGCCGCTGAAGGCTTCATACACGGAATTGTGTGTCCCTAAACAAAACACACGCTATTGTCACTCTTATTCCTTTAGAGCAAAGTTTACGATGGTTCCAACAATAAATCATAAATATGATGAGTATCGCTTTAGTTAAGTATTTCATCATTAACATTATTTTGGACAGGAAGACAAGGTGTTTAGTTATGATCATGACATGATAAGTTTATAGGCTTTTTTTTGTGGGTGGGAAATAATCAAATGACGTCTCCCGCTCTGGGCGGAGCGGGAGGGCGTGTTAGACTGTAATGACTAAAAACTACCCGTATTCCTTCAGTTGCCCATATGCCGGGGTCACGGTAACTCTTTCAAACAAATCTCGTGACCCTGGCAGAAGTTTAAAGGCTGGATTCATAATTTTTATCAAATATATGTACGTGACTGTAAGATATTAAATATATGCACCTGGCATGGCTGACGTCAGCATTCCTCTAGAAGTATGGCTGGAGCACTGCACGTTCACAGTGGCAACGTTCTATCCAATTCATCTTATCAAGTGGGCCCACTCAACCGACCCGTTCACCCTTTTGACATGTTCTATTTTCCGGGACTTGGTGCCTCTGAAACGTGAAAAATCCCGTAATAATACTCTTATCGTCCGCGCATTGGGTCCATTACTGTGTTTTCATAATGGAAATCGATACGCCTACAAAGCTGAGGAGAGTTTTATCGACATGAAAGCCCAGTGCAAGCACTTGTGACGTTGTGACCTCGGGGTAACTCGGATTTAATACCGCGGGCTGGGAAATCATATTAGCGTTACCATAATTTTCGTTTTACTTGGTTAGGTTCTCAGGTACACGCCAGGAAACGAATTAGTGTAACAGTATTAAAACGATACATTTTCCACAGCGTATTCAATATTTGCAACATTGTAATTCAATGTATTTTTTCTCATAAAATCTTCTCGAGAACCTACCGCAAACACGTTTATATACGTAGGCATACACAGACACGTCTCACGCTCATATTTACAACCATTTATTACGTTGCATAAAGGGAAGCTTCAGTGAGTGTAGAAACTGTAACAGCGCTTGTTATGCCATCAATCATGCAGCGCATGCTTTTCTGAGCTCTATTTTTATCTGCATAACGCCAAGAAAAGATACACAAGTTGACAGGACGCATATGCCCGTGAACGCTATACAACACAAGAGGCACAAGAGGTACGTTGTACGACACACTTTGTAACGATACAGCCTTTGGTCGGTAGTAAAAAAAGTAATAAATTACGTAAAGTTTAGCTGTTCCAGTCGGCAATTCTTCCTTGTCCACTGTAAATCCCGTAAGAATAATTCCGGTCCTTTACCCTTTTCGCTTTAAAAATCCACTTATGAAAATCTACATAAATCTTGAGAGCTTTTCCGGCGACTAAGCGATTGCTACGTGGAGATACCTGTGCAAACATGTGAGAATTTTGTCATTATATGGATGGTTACACATTAAGTTGCCGCAGGCCTAGGGTCGAAGGACAAAAGGGTTTCCGTAGTAGCCAAGGTACCTTTATACTAGTGTCCGACCAATAATGGATTTTCAGCCGCAAACGATAAATAAGTTTTGGCTTTAATCTTATTCTAGACAGGAAACGAAAATGATTTAGGCATTAAAAACTATTTATATTTCAAATGTGTGCAGAAAAAATATAACATGTATCTTCGTTTTACAACTTCAAAACCAAATTGCGCTCGTTTATGTCACCTGGGTGAAACCACGGGCAGACGCGATTCACCCTGAAGTTAGCTGAACGTCACCCGTAATTGCCAAGCTTAGCGAAGTGGGCCGAATATCGTGCGACAGTTCATGTACTTCTGATTTTCGGCTTGGCCGAAGCGTCGGCTAGTTTATGGCCGAAAACGAAAAAATCAGTCAGCGGCTGTAACATTCTTTTTGGGGCCTTTTTTGGAAACGAAACTTCAGTCGGTCACTAGTTTACACTAAAGCCAAACATAGCACTGTGCTGAACTAGTGAAAGTAACAAAGAGCTGCATGGAACATAGGTACAGCTCAGCCAGCCTCGTTTAGAGTTAATAAACATTTTTTAGTTACGTAGACGAATGAAACAACGAAATAAAAATCTATTTACAGTAGAGCGTCGATTATCCAAACTAATTGGGGGACAGGAGTGTTCGGAAAATCGTTTTTTCGGATAATCGAACTATATTGATTCAGCCATACATATTTGTGTACTTACAGGTGAATGAAAACCTTATGTTTGGACATGATGAATGAGAATAACTGGCTTAGTCCCATTCACCAATTTGTCAGTGTTGACATTTAAAGTTTTGATATCATTTTATAGCTAACTTAAAAATATTTCTCATACATTAAAAATTGATTTTAAAAGGAAATATGTTATGTTATCGATATTAGGATCATCATCTCCATAAAATTATCCGTTTCGCATTCACTTTGGCAGGGAAGAAGTGGCTTAGTCATGGAAAAAGCTAGTTATTCCCTATTAAATCCAAAATGCAACTTAATTTTTTTTTTTTGTGAGCCAGCGAGTTCTTGCCTTGGTAAAATCCACATTTTACCATACGCATATTAGACACGCTTATGTCGCTTATGCTAAAATGTGGATTTTTGTGACCATAAACAATAAAAAATCAATTTGAAAAAAATGTGACTTCTTCCCCTTAGCCCTTTATATCTTTCATGACAAATAGTTTCTTTCACGCGATAAAATTTAGTTTATCAAGTAACGGCTACTTGGGAGTGACATATGAGTACATACAACTAACAGTTTGAGACAATTTCGCGTGTATTGTAGCGCGGGAGGAGGATAGCACGCGCGAGTCGGGTGGGCGTAGGTAGTAGTTCGGATAAGCGGTCGTTCGGTTGATCGACATTCGGATAATCGACGCTCTACTGTATTTTTAATTGTACCAGATTTTATGTTAGAAAAGTAAAGAATTTCACGAGGACTAGTAAAATGGAGTTAAATTAATGTACGAAGCTAGTCTAACAGTTTTTCTTTCAGTTAATGACTAAGGCGGTTACGCTCTGTGATGAAATAAATGTTTATTACTTCTCTATGTTCATACCAAAATTGAATCGGGTGTAAGTGGTACCTTCAACAGCTTTATAGATCTTTCTTATTCGTTGTGAAATTACCTTTTACAGAGAATCCGCTGCTTTTTTCATACTCTCAGAACACGACATACAGACATTCGTGACAGAAAATGGCTATCGATCGATAATGTGCCATAAAGTATCAGTGTGCGAGACAAAGTTACCACGTCTTTGATCCGCATAAACTACTCATTTCAAATTCAAAATTAAAAGTTGTTTATTCAAATTAGGTTGAGGATCAGCACTTTTCGAACGTCAAAATTACATAAAGCAGTCCCCTAAAACAGCCGCCCTTCACCAATTCCTAATGCTTTAGCTGGGAAAAAAAAGTGGCGCAACAAACTCCCCAGCAGTACAGCTGTCTGTTAAAACTAACATCTAAGTTAATATGCAAGTTTCGAAGGTACTGGAACCTCACAGGTACTCTTAAAACGGAATCGCCAATAGTATTTACTCCCTCGGGTGAACTGTTTCACTAAAAGCCTTTACATATCCATATACAGCAAAACTAGGGTTGCCAGGCGTCCGGATAAAGCCGGACACAGTCAGGCTTTTTGGTTGCGTGTCCGGCCAAATTAAATGGAGTCCGGCCAGTCCGACTTTTTGTTAGACTTGTTAGTATTTCATTAAAATATAAGAAGATTTTATGTTAAGTAAGTAAACGTTAAGGAAGACTGATTCATTTGAATAAATTATTTCAAAATGTTATGAAAAATTAATAAGATTTTATGATAAATAAACGTTGTTTTAAATTGTTATCTATTGCAAATTGTAATAGCAGTTACCTACTGCTAACTAAGACTGCAAATATCTTATATCTTTAAACGAGCAATTCTTGTATATATATATATAATCTGAATCTCTGAGACGGCTCCAACGATTTTCATGAAATTTAGTATACAGGGGATTTCGGGGGCGATAAATCGATCTAGCTAGGATTCATTTTTATAAAATGTCATTTTATTCGTGTTTTCAATGATCTCTTTATCGATTATCAACTTGAACATAAACTCATTATTTTAAACACAATTTACCAAAAAATACCGAGCAAAGCTCGGTCATCCAGATATTTGAAATTAATATTAAATAATTTTTTCATTAGAGTTTGAGAAGATTTTGCGGTAATTATTAATAACACCGTGTCATACTTTTTAAAAGCATTGTCGTGTTATACTAAGACTCAAAAAAGTAAGATATTCGGCCTTTTACTTTTACCCAAATCCGGCTAAACTGACTGGTCTGTCCGGCTTATCGGTTTTAAGACCTGGCAACCCTAAATGAAACCAATCGAGATGAAATCCTTAACTTTATCTAGGCAGTATGTATGTATATTTGAAACAGGTAATGCAAATAAATCAGGCTTGATTCAGGAACTTTTGGCCCTAATAAGCAAAAACAAGAAGAAGTTGATGAAAACCTAAAACTCATTCAACGTGCGTATTAAATAAGTAACTCTAGTCAGACAGTTCGCCAATTTTCCAGGGTATTGACGGATTATACCTGTCTCGTGACCAAAAGTAGCTATCAACTTATAGGAGATGTTCACCTAACTTTGAAGATCAAAGGTTTGCGGAGACTTTACTCAAAAATGTTGCTGTCTACCTCGCTAGAAAGGTTGTTGGAAGGCTCTCAAAAATGTAATTTTCTAACTTAGGACTCCGTTGAACTTTCGATGTTACCTCCACACTACCTATTTCTGTCCAAACTTTTCAGCGTTAAATTCCAATTTACCGAAACTTTAAACCTGAGTCTGGGGTTAATGCCTTGAAAATAGGGGAATGAATGAAGGGAGTTTTCTAATAAAGTTTAGTCCATTGCCTCTAGACGCTTGAATTTGGTCAACGTAGAAAATGTTCATTAACGGTGCGAACGTGTCAAAAGCAATAAGATCGTCTAGACGGAGAAGCGTTAAATTATTTCTATGTACTGAAAACAGTTGTCAGAAAATTACCACTTTTCAAGTTAATAACGAATCGTTTTGATTCAGAAATGGAGCAAATATTAAAAACAGTTGGTTTACTTCGTGTGACAGGGACACAAAAGTGTATTGTAGTCGGAGCTTTTGTACAAAAATGTTGCTGTAGCAGTGCCACTAGCTGTCCAACGTCCCACACGTATTTAACGCCACGGCAGATGAAAACGGCTGCCTTTTAATAATACCTGGAACTGCTTTCAACGAGCTTTCAATATTTCGCCATTTGTGTCCGTGAGAGCAAAATGGACATGGATGGAAAGTTTATTGTGCAATTCAATGGTGATTGTTGTACATGTCTTTATTAATCTTGTTGTAAAGCATACGTTTATACATATTGCATATGGTAGGCATTAACATTAACATTATTTTGGTTAACGTCGACTATTAGCTGCCTGTTTTGGTTGTATAACTGTATTATGCAATTTCTCTAAGCAGCTGGTTGACTTTCCGTGATCTAAGGGATTGTTTTTATCGTGGCCAGAGGCTAAGCATTGCCATACAACGTGGTACCTAATGCCGCCAGTCTTTTGGGTACATTACCAGTGGACAGAGATGCAGATAAATTTTTCGATGTTGTAATTTAGTTTGTGAATGGTTATTTAGTTATGTTGATTAATTAATTAGTTATTAGTGGTTGTTTACGTATATCTTGTTCTCGTAATGTAGTTACCTACATGCGTCTATTTGTACGTTTTTTAGGAGTATGTAAGTACACACACAGCGTGCTATTATTTCTACCTAACCATTTGCGTAAGTACCAAGTTTTAACTTATTAAGACGATCTATTCAGGTGCAGTCGCGGGCAGAGCAAGTCATGAGTGTATCTAATCATATTGCAATGAATAGCCAAAAGATAAAAGCAAAGTATAAACAACAAAGTAATCCTTTAGATTCTGCGCTGAGCATCATTTTCCTCCGTCAAGTTTTACGATTTTATTCATGGATATAAGCAGTTAACTTTACGTGTTCCTTTTCTCGTATCCACGTTAAAACTCTTCTCTTTTTCATTTATGGGACCCTGATAAGAATTCATTTATTTTTTGCTGCTTATTTTTGCACGAGCAGATTAAACCTTGCTTACCTTGCTAAGCTCGGTGCGCTTTCTTTTCCACGTTCTCACTTTTTAGGAAGGGTACAATCTGATTTATACAACATTAATTTTTGTTTATGCGAAACCCGAAACACGGGTCTAGTATTTTTATGTAAAGAATCTATGAAAAAAATTTCAAAACTGTATCATTAATAATCACAAAGTTATAAGCTTGATAAGTTACCTGGTTGTCCACGCAAAAACATATGCAGATCACCACAAACAGCTAGTGTACGTACCATCTCCGTGTAATGGACGTTTGAATACGAGAAAGACATGATAATTTTAAAATCGAAACAAAACACTAAGGCCCGCGACTTGGAAGCGTAATTAAATATTTTTGGTACAAAATATAACATGGTGTAAAAATTATTGGAATCGATTCAGTTACTGATTCTGAACAAACTATATTCAGGTTTCGCATATACTAAAAATAATCTTGTATAAAGTATTGCTGCTAACAGTTTCTACTGCTTGTAACGTTTCGCCGCAAGGTGCTACGCGCGTAACATCACCTCTATACGCCGCAAGACCGCTACGCGTATAACATCACATCGCTACGCCGCAAGGCAGCTACACGTAACCTAGCATCGCTACGCCACAAGGCAGCTACGCACGTCATCACGCCTGCTTGTAATATATTTTTGTCTAAATCTCTACTTACCTTGAATTTTCTTTTTTAAATATTCGTACCTAAACATTCGTTAATAACTTTCCTGAGTGATGATTTTTGGCCAAAGGGGGCCTATCGTCGATTTATAAACATCATTAGACGTGATAAGGTAAATGTCCGTGTGACTAGTGAGAATATTGACAGCTCTAAATTATGAACAACATCAATCTGATAAGCTTTAATTGTAAAAACGTGATGAGATCAGTAGAATGTGTGCGGAAACTTTGTCGCTCGACTGACGTTGTGGCACTGCAGGAGACGTGGCTACTGCCGCACGACCTCGGATATCTGGCCGCGATAGACGACGACTTCGCCTGTATGGGTACCTCTGCAGTGGATACCGTAGCGGGGATCTTACGCGGTAGGCCCTACGGCGGAGTTGCCCTACTGTGGAGAAAGGTTGCGTTCCCGACGGTAACCGTAGTGAAGTGCAATAGTGTGCGTCTCGCCGCGATAAAAATCGACCTCAATGATCGTTCCATTTTGATATTTTCTGTATACATGCCTACCGAGTCCAATGAAAACCTAGTGGAGTTCACAGAGTGTCTCAGTGAAATGACAGCCATAATTGACAGTCACAATGTGGAGTCAGTGTTTATGTTAGGAGACTACAATGCACACCCTGGTACTGAACTTGCTACTGAACTTTTATCTTTTTGTGCCAATCAATCGTGGTCGTGTGTAGACATGGAACTAATGCCGCCAGATAGTCATACTTTCGTCAGTGATGCGCACGGCTGTCGGCGCTGGCTCGACCACTGTTTTGTGACTAGTGCCGCGCGACACTCTGTGTCCGCGGCCTCTGTGTTATATAATACCTATTGGTCTGATCATTACCCTGTGCCTATAATATGTAATTTTAATTTAGTTAAGCCTGTAGTTTGTATGCCAACTGTTTGCAAAAATAGAATAGTCTGGGGTGAACGTGACTCGACTCAAATTGCGAAATTTAAAAATGTATGTCACTCTAGGCTTCGGGAAATTGATTTTGAGCAACAAAAGTCATAAAATCCTGTTAGATAACATGTATGACAAGATTATTTGTATACTGTCGGAAGCCGCTATATATAGTTATAATGTTATCGAAAAACGTAGAGGTAATTACAGTACCGGGTGGAACAAGCACGTCCGCGGCGCTTACGAGAGGGCTCAGCTGTGTTTTCAGGCTTGGTTGTATGGGGGTAAGCCCGGGGCTGGCCGTCTTTATAATGATATGTGTGAAACTAGGCGCGCTTTTAAATCAAAGTTAAAGTGGTGTCAAAATAATTCACGAAAAATAAAAATGGATATTTTAGCGGAACTTCATTCAAACAAGAAATTCGGTCAGTTCTGGAAAAACACCAATAAAATGAATCATAAGCCGGGCCTTCCCGTGTTACGTATCTGCTTAGTGAAAGAAATGGATAAGGCAGATCTGATACAATTTATTAAATGAAAAAGAGTAAACTGTCAGAGTAGAACGCTTCAAGAGGGCTTCAGAGTAGACCGGCTTCAAGAGTTCAGAGTAGAACGCTTCAAGAGGGCTTCAGAGTAGACCGGCTTCAGAGTTCAGAGTAGACGGGCTTCAGGGTAGACGGGCTTCAGAGTGTGAACGCTTCAGAGTAGACGGGCTTCAGAGTAGTTTCCCCAGAGTGCGGGTGCTTCAGAGTAGTTTCCCAGAGTGTGGGCGCTTGAGAGTAGTTTCCCAGAGTGCGGGCGCTTCAGAGTAGTTTCCCAGAGTGTGGGCGCTTCAGAGTAGTTTCCGAGAGTCTACAGCCTTTCAGAGTGTGTCCTCCAGAGTGTACGGCCTCCAGAGTGTGGTCCTCTAGAGTGTCCATCAGCGGTTCAGACGCCCCTTTTTATACCAAAGCCGTCTTCCCTTTCCAAACATTTTCAAAATATTAATTTAGCCATCATCTCATCTGACAAGTGTAGTCGGCCAGGAAATATCCATGAGTGCGTGTAGCTGGCCACATGAGTGCGTAAAGTATTTTATAAATATAATTTTAAGTTAAGTTATTTAGTAAACAATCGTAATAATTAATAAAATCAAATAGCTAGACATATTGATAAAAATAATTTAAAATTATATAAACCAAAAAGTAGCCATTCATAGACTAGGCAGAACAGTAACTGACAGTTGACAATTTGGCTTGTCACAACATGAAAATTTGAGTTAATATTTTATTTCAGCTATTTTTAAGTTAATAAATCGTATTTAGATCGATTTGTTGAGTGTAGACATATAAATAAAATAAAATAAGTAAAGCATGAAGTGTAAACAAAGAAACAAATAAAAAGGATGATAAATAGGTATTAGGAATCATGAATTAAAGTGTAAGTATAGGATGAACACTATACCCGTCAGCGTGGCGGGATTGCACGAACCTAGCGAGATCGCCACTATGTTCTCCCACCATTTCAGGGTGGAGTCTCCTCTGGGCCGAGCGCGGCAGGAGCCCGATGCTGAGGAAGGTAGTGAGCGTAGAGTTTATTTTACTACGAAGGAAGTGCGTGCGGTGATCAGAGGCATGGTGAGGGGTAAATCCCCAGGTCATGACAGCCTCAGCATCGAGCACCTGCAGCACGCGGGTGTACACCTACCCAGAGTGCTTTCTATGTTTTTTACCCTGTGTTTGGGCCACTCCCATCTGCCCGATAATTTAATGCGTACTATAGTTGTACCCATCATCAAGATAAAGCTAGTGATACATCAAATGTAAACAACTATAGACCAATCCCCCTTGCCACAGTAGTTGCTAAAGTGCTGGACAGTCTGCTTGTCAGCACCTGGATAAACACGTCTCGCTAAACGACGCGCAGTTTGGCTTCAGGCCCGGCCTTTCCACCGAGAGTGCTATCCTGTGCCTCAAGCGGACTGTTCAGTATTACACTAGTAGAAAGACTCCAGTGTATGCTTGCTACCTTGATTTATCGAAAGCGTTCGATCTTGTATCGTACGATATTCTATGGGTAAATTAAGGAATGAAACTAGTTTACCTGTAGAAATTACGCTATTATTTATGCATTGGTATAACAAGCAGCACCACTAGCCAAGTTGATAATCTGCAATCGTTAACGCTAGTCGCTCAACGTTAAGTCACGTGGTTAGAACAAACAAACAGAAAATTCGTAGCCAAATTCACATCGTTCAAAATGATAGAATGATTTTTTATCGTTTCTATAATGTTCAACGCTAAATCCTTTGTTATAATGTGTCGTTTTTCTAAAGACATTGTAGAACGAGCGGCCGACTCAGGCGCTTCAACATGGCTACCAACTTATCGTTTTCTACAATTGCTGACACTGAGGCGTTAGCGATTGTAGAACCGTAAACGTTTGTGACTTGGCTAGGGGGGCAGGAAAATTGTGTGAAATGGGCAGGCGCACTCTCAGGGGAGTATAGGTTGGAATGTGGAGTGAGGCAGGGAGGGCTGACCTCTCCTACGCTCTTCAACCTGTACATCAACCGACTGATCGAGGAGCTTAGCAGCACCGGCATCGGGTGTCATATAGATGGAGTATGCATCAATAACATCAGCTACGCAGACGATATGGTGCTGTTGAGCCCTTCGATTGGTGCCTTACGAAGGCTCCTGAATATTTGTGAGTCCTATGCGGTGACTCATGGGCTCAATTACAACGTAAAAAAAAGTGAGATAATGATTTTCAGGCCAGACAACAAGCGATACACATTCGTTCCGAATTTCACATTATGTGGTACAGCTCTACAGAAAGTCGAGCAATTTAAGTAGTTGGGCTACTGGGTCACCGAGGACCTTAAGGCCCACTCTGTGGATGTTGATAGGGAGCGCAGAGCACTGTCTGTCTGATGCAACATGTTGGCCCGCAGGTTTTCACGATGTACGGGGACTGTCAAAGTTGCGCTTTTTAAAGCGTACTGTCAGTCCTTTTACACCTGTAGCCTGTGGGTTAACTATACGCAGCGGACATACAGCGATCTGCGCGTCCAATACAATAACGCGTTCCGGGTGCTGATGGGGCTGCCGCGCCACTGCAGCGCCTCCGAGATGTTCGCGGCGGCCCACACAGACGGTTTTGCGGCCATCATGCGCAAACGGTGCGCTTCTATCATGCGCCGTACGCGCGACAGTCCCAACACCATCCTGCGCGCGCTGGCGGACCGGTGGGACTCTCCGATGCTAGCTCGCTGGATACGGCTGCATGCAGTCGTACAGTGATTTTTCACCACCATCGGGAAGTTCACCCGGACTGGCCACTGAATGTTTAGCAATTATTATTTTTTTACTAACACTAGTTTGTAAGCTCGCATCGTACTAACAAATATGGATGTGATCGCAAGATGAATCTGAAATAAATGATTATTTATTTATTTATTATTATTTTCTCGTATATTAGAGTTCAGCCAAACATAAGTGCTACTCAGACATAATATTGCGGAAAACCCCGCACGACCTCCACAAAATATGTAAAAGCCATACAACGTACACTGTGTTTTATTACTCATTGTTTAGCACACACTACAGTTGTCTTTTATATAAATCTAACAAAAGTACCAAATAATTTGGAAGCGTCTTCGCAACTACCAAACCTATTTCTCATTGTGTAAATTAAGGCAATGAAATTACTGAAAGACGAAAAAGCCTCGCAAATGTTTTTATTTAATTTTCCCGAAAACAAATTCTCGGAATTAACGAGATATTTTTTGTTTACTGAAATGTTTTGAAGAGTAAACGCCGAAGTTTGGCGATGGAGATCTTAGAATGTTTTCAAAATATAACAAATATTTGCTGTAACAGTAGAGTGGAGGCGTTCGATATTATGTAGTTGGAATTCGATATTGGTTTTAAACTCTGTTGATTAAACATTATTTTCCATTTTATTACTTACGTCAATATTTAATGTAAAAAGCAAATTCTAGTTAAAAATTTCTTCGGAATAAGAAAAACGAAGGTAACTTTAGTAGTTACGGAGAGTAGCAAGTTTTGTTCGAAATTATGCAACTGCTCACGTTGAGTTGTGAAACTAATGAACCGAGCGAAAGCACCGTGTGCTGATGGTGAAACCATACATATATGCTTATTAATTAAAGAAATACGAGCGGAACGACGGGTTTTATATGCCTTCTTTTATCAAGGTTGGTGTTAAAAACATGTTACTTACAACTGTATTCCAATATCTACATACTGTGATTAGCAGCTAAGGAGTAATTCGTTATTTAAAAGAAACCTGAAAAAAATTTAATTTCTGTATTACACTCTAGATCTTGATCTCAGTAGATTTTCAACATTGATGTTTACGATGTAATATTCTTAGATTTTAATAATACCACTTGCTAATGCCAAGCGGCTAGTAGACTCTTCACGTCACCAGAGGGCTGGCCTAGTTTTGGGCAAAGAATCAGCATTGCCATACAACTGCCAGCCTTATAAGCACCTTTCCTGTTGACAACGATGTAAACAAATTTTCTAACGCGCCATGGTTCTTATTTTTTTTTTTATAAATACATGTACATATTTTTTCTTTAAGACTTAGCTTTTTAATTACTATTATAATAAGTAAATGTGAAAGCAAAACGTAATTGAACATCAATGGGTAAAAAAAATGAAATATAATGAACTAAACGGGTTGTAAAAATAAAATACCACTTTGTTTAGCGTACCTAGCGGATGCTGAAAGTTGTGATTTACATTGTGTATACTAAATACAAACGTCATACATTTTGGAAAGTTCAACGGATTACAGGTACATGTCATTAATACTTTTGACCCAATTCGTTCAGCTGTTTCCGATGACCGAGAACAAAGGACCGCCGTTCTTGACGTCAGATAAAGTGTGATGGCTGGTATTTCTAACGGCAGAACGACGCTATAAAATACAGAAAGAATGGTAGGGGAAGTATTCCCGGACCTGAATGCTATTGTTGGACGTTGTAACAATGCCGTGATTAATGATATGAAGGGCCACTGAAGGCTTCATACAAGGAATTGTGTGTCCCTAAACAAAACACACGCTATTGTCACTCTTTTTCCTTTAGAGCAAAGTTTACGATGGTTCCAACAATAAACCATAAATATGATGAGTGTCGCTTTATTTAAGTATATCATCATAAATGTTATTTTGGACAGGAAGACAAGGTGTTTAGTTATGATCATGACATGATAAGTTTATAGGCTTTTTTGTGCGTGGGAAATCATCAAATGACGACTCGCTCTGGGCGGAGCGGGAGGGCGTGTCAGACTTCTACTGACTAAAACCCGTGTTCCTTCAGTTGCCCATATGCCAGCGTCACAGAAACTCTTTCGAACAAATCTCGCGAACCTGGCAGAAGAACCTGGCGAACGAGTTTATAGGCTGGATTCATATTTTTTATCAAATATATGTACATGAGTATAAGTTATATACCTACCTAAATAAATATATGCACCTGGCATGGCTGACGTCAGCATTCCTCTACTAGAAGTATGGTTGGAGCACTGCACGTTCACAGTGGCCAACGTTCTGTTCAATTCATCTTATCAAGTGGGCCCACTCAACCGACCCGTTCACCCTTTTGACATGTTCTATTTTCCGGGACTTGGTGCCTCTGAAACGTGAAAAATCCCGTAATAATACTCTTATCGTCCGCGCATTGGATCCATTACTGTGTTTTCATAATGGAAATCGATACGCCTACAAAGCTGAGGAGAGTTTTATCGACATGAAAGCCCAGTGCAAGCACTTGTGACGTTGTGACCTCGGGGTAACTCGGATTTAATACCGCGGGCTGGGAAATCATATTAGCGTTACCATAATTTTCGTTTTACTTGGTTAGGTTCTCAGGTACACGCCAGGAAACGAATTAGTGTAACAGTATTAAAACGATACATTTTCTACAGCGTATTCAATATTTGCAACATTGTAATTCAATGTATTTTTTCTCATAAAATCTTCTCGAGAACCTACCGCAAACACGTTTATATACGTAGGCATACACAGACACGTCTCACGCTCATATTTACAAACATTTATTACGTTGCATAAAGGGAAGCTTCAGTGAGTGTAGAAACTGTAACAGCGCTTGTTATGCTATCAATCATGCAGCGCATGCTTTTCTGAGCTCTATTTTTATCTGCATAACGCCAAGAAAAGATACACAAGTTGACAGGACGCATATGCCCGTGAACGCTATACAACACAAGAGGCACAAGAGGTACGTTGTACGACACACTTTGTAACGATACAGGCTTTGGTCGGTAGTAAAAGAAGTAATAAATTACGTAAAGTTTAGCTGTTCCAGTCGGCAATTCTTCCTTGTCCACTGTAAATCCCGTAAGAATAATTCCGGTCCTTTACCCTTTTCGCTTTAAAAATCCACTTATGAAAATCTACATAAATCTTGAGAGCTTTTCCGGCGACTAAGCGATTGCTACGTGGAGATACCTGTGCAAACATGTGAGAATTTTGTCATTATATGGATGGTTACACATTAAGTTGCCGCAGGCCTAGGGTCGAAGGACAAAAGGGTTTCCGTAGTCGCCAAGGTACCTTTATACTAGTGTCCGACCAATAATGGATTTTCAGCCGCAAACGATAAAGAAGTTTTGGCTTTAATCTTATTCTAGACAGGAAACGAAAATGATTAAGGCATTAAAAACTATTTATATTTCAAATGTGTGCAGAAAAAATATAATATGTAATTTCGTTTTACAACTTCAAAACCAAATTGCGCTCGTTTATGTCACCTGGGTGAAACCACGGGCAGACGCGATTCACCCTGAAGTTAGCTGAACGTCACCCGTAATTGCCGAGCTTAGCGAAGTGGGCCGAATATCGTGCGACAGTTCATGTACTTCTGATTTTCGGCTTGGCCGAAGCGTCGACTAGTTTATGGCCGAAAACGAAAAAATCAGTCAGCGGCTGTAACATTCTTTTTGGGGCCTTTTTTTTGGAAACGAAACTTCAGTCGGTCACTAGTTTACACTAAAGCCAAACATAGCACTGTGCTGAACTAGTGAAAGTAACAAAGAGCTGCATGGAACATAGGTACAGCTCAGCCAGCCGCGTTTAGAGTTAACAAACATTTTTTAGTTACGTAGACGAATGAAACAACGAAATAAAAATCTATTTACAGTAGAGCGTCGATTATCCAAACTAATTGGGGGACAGGAGTGTTCGGAAAATCGGTTTTTCGGATAATCGAACTATATTGATTCAGCCATACATATTTGTGTACTTACAGGTGAATGAAAACCTTATGTTTGGACGTGATGAATGAGATAACTGGCTTAGTCCCATTCACCAATTTGTCAGTGTTGACATTTAAAGTTTTGATATCATTTTATAGCTAACTTAAAAATATTTCTCATACATTAAAAATTGATTTTAAAAGGAAATATGTTATGTTTTCGATATTAGGATCATCATCTCCATAAAATTATCCGTTTCACATTCACTTTGGCAGGGAAGAAGTGGCTTAGTCATGGACAAAGCTAGTTATTCCCTATTAAATCCAAAATGCAACCTATTTTTTTTTTTGTGAGCCAGCGAGTTCTTGCCTTGGTAAAATCCAGTCATTTTACCATACGCATATTAGACACGCTTATGTCGCTTATGCTAAAATGTGGATTTTTTTGACCATAAACAATAAAAAATCAATTTGAAAAAAATGTGACTTCTTCCCCTTAGCCCTTTATATCTTTCATGACAAATAGTTTCTTTCACGCGATAAAATTTAGTTTATCAAGTAACGGCTACTTGGGAGTGACATATGAGTACATACAACTAACAGATTGAGACAATTTCGCGTATATTGTAGCGCGGGAGGAGGATAGCTCGCGCGAGTCGAGTGGGCGTAGTAGTTCGGATAAGCGGTCGTTCGGTTGATCGACATTCGGATAATCGACACTCTACTGTATTTTTAATTGTACCAGATTTTATGTTAGAAAAGTAAAGAATTTCACGAGGACTAGTAAAATGGAGTTAAATTAATGTACGAAGCTAGTCTAACAGTTTTTCTTTCAGTTAATGAAAAAGGCGGTTACGCTCTGTGATGAAATAAATGTTTATTACTTCTCTATGTTCATACCAAAATTGAATCGGGTGTAAGTGGTACCTTCAACAGCTTTATAGATCTTTCTTATTCGTTGTGAAATTACCTTTTACAGAGAATCCGCTGCTTTTTTCATACTCTCAGAACACGAACAGACATTCGTGACAGCAAATGGCTATCAATCGATACTGTGCCATAAAGTATCAGTGTGCGAGACAAAGTTACCACGTCTTCGATCCGCATAAACTACTCATTTCAAATTCAAAATTAAAAGTCATTTATTCAAATTAGGTTGAGGATCAGCACTTTTCGAACGTCAAAATTACATAAAGCAGTCCCCTAAAATAGCCGCCCTTCACCAATTCCTAATGCTTTAGCTGGGAAAAAAAAGTGGCGCAACAAACTCCCCAGCAGTACAGCTGTCTGTTAAAACTAACATCTAAGTTAATATGCAAGTTTCGAAGGTACTGGAACCTCACAGGTACTCTTAAAACGGAATCGCCAATAGTATTTACTCCCTCGGGTGAACTGTTTCGCTAAAAGCCTTTACATATCCATATACAGCAAAACTAGGGTTGCCAGGCGTCCGGATAAAGCCGGACACAGTCAGGCTTTTTGGTTGCGTGTCCGGCCAAATTAAATGGAGTCCGGCCAGTCCGACTTTTTGTTAGGCTTGTTAGTATTTCATTAAAATATAAGAAGATTTTATGTTAAGTAAGTAAACGTTAAGGAAGACTGATTCATTTGAATAAATTATTTCAAAATGTTATGAAAAATTAATAAGATTTTATGATAAATAAACGTTGTTTTAAATTGTTATCTATTGCAAATTGTAATAGCAGTTACCTACTGCTAACTAAGATTGCAATTATTGAAATTAATATTAAATAATTGTTTCATTAGAGTTTGAGAAGATTTTGCGGTAATTATTAATAACACCGTGTCATACTTTTTAAAAGCAGTGTCGTGTTATACTAAGACTCAAAAAAGTAAGATATTCGGCCTTTTACTTTTACCCAAATCCGGCTAAACTGACTGGTCTGTCCGGCTTATCGGTTTTAAGACCTGGCAACCCTAAACGAAACCAATCGAGATGAAATCCTTAACTTTATCTAGGCAGTATGTATATTTGAAACAGGTAATGCAAATAAATCAGGCTTGATTCAGGAACTTTTGTCCCTAATAAGCAAAAACAAGAAGAAGTTGATGAAAACCTAAAATTTCCATTAAACGTGCGTATTAAATAAGTAACTCTAGTCAGACAGTTCGCCAATTTTCCAGGGTAGTGACGGATTATACCTGTCTCGTGACCAAAAGTAGCTATCAACATAAAGGAGATGTTCACCTAACTTTGAAGATCAAAGGTTTGCGGAGACTTTACTCAAAAATGTTGCTGTCTACCTCGCTAGAAAGGTTGTTGGAAGGCTCTCAAAAATGTAATTTTCTAACTTAGGACTCCGTTGAACTTTCGATGTTACCTCCACACTACCTATTTCTGTCCAAACTTTTCAGCGTTAAATTCCAATTTACCGAAACTTTAAACCTGAGTCTGGGGTTAATGCCTTGAAAATAGGGGAATGAATGAAGGGAGTTTTCTAATAAAGTTTAGTCCATTGCCTCTAGACGCTTGAATTTGGTCAACGTAGAAAATGTTCATTAACGGTGCGAACGGGTCAAAAGCAATAAGATCGTCTAGACGGAGAAGCGTTAAATTATTTCTATGTACTGAAAACAGTTGTCAGAAAATTACCACTTTTCAAGTTAATAACGAATCGTTTTGATTCAGAAATGGAGCAAATATTAAAAACAGTTGGTTTACTTCGTGTGACAGGGACACAAAAGTGTATTGTAGTCGGAGCTTTTGTACAAAAATGTTGCTGTAGCAGTGCCACTAGCTGTCCAACGTCCCACACGTATTTAACGCCACGGCAGATGAAAACGGCTGCCTTTTAATAATACCTGGAACTGCTTTCAACGAGCTTTCAATATTTCGCCATTTGTGTCCGTGAGAGCAAAATGGACATGGATGGAAAGTTTATTGTGCAATTCAATGGTGATTGTTGTACATGTCTTTATTAATCTTGTTGTAAAGCATACGTTTATACATATTGCATATGGTAGGCATTAACATTAACATTATTTTGGTTAACGTCGACTATTAGCTGCCTGTTTTGGTTGTATAACTGTATTATGCAATTTCTCTAAGCAGCTGGTTGACTTTCCGTGATCTAAGGGATTGTTTTTATCGTGGCCAGAGGCTAAGCATTGCCATACAACGTGGTTCCTAATGCCGCCAGTCTTTTGGGTACATTACCAGTGGACAGAGATGCAGATAAATTTTTCGATGTTGTAATTTAGTTTGTGAATGGTTATTTAGTTATGTTGATTAATTAATTAGTTATTAGTGGTTGTTTACGTATATCTTGTTCTCGCAATGTAGTTACCTACATGCGTCTATTTGTACGTTTTTTAGGAGTATGTAAGTACACACACAGCGTGCTATTATTTCTACCTAACCATTTGCGTAAGTACCAAGTTTTAACTAATTAAGACGATCTATTCAGGTGCAGTCGCGGGCAGAGCAAGTCATGAGTGTATCTAATCATATTGCAATGAATGGCCAAAAGATAAAAGCAAAGTATAAACAACAAAGTAATCCTTTAGATTCTGCGCTGAGCATCATTTTCCTCCGTCAAGTTTTACGATTTTATTCATGGACTAGCTTCTGCCCGTGACTTCGTACGCGGATCCTGTTGCTTATGCCAGCGACAACGGGGTCGTCAAAATCGAGGATCTGAAACGTCTGATGTAGAATTCTAAGGCCCGGGGACGGGAAAACAAAGAGATGAGCGAGACGATTGGAGTCGTTCCAGATCTTTCATTTTTGTATGTCAATAGGAAATGCCCATCAGACTAAACAACTTTTGCTAAGACGTCATTCCTTAATATGTTATTAAGAGTTTTACTTAAGAGTTCCACAACAGGTGTTCCAGATCTTCAAATTTATTCTCACAGCAGAAAATGCTCTTCACGTGGAATATTTTTTGCTATGGCACCATTTTTAGGGTTCCGTTGCCAAATGGCAAAAACGGAACCCTTATAGATACGTCATGTCTGTCTGTCTGTCTGTCCGTGTATGTCACAGCCACTTTTCTCCGAAACTATAAGAGCTATGTTGTTGAAACTTGGTAAGTAGATGTATTCTGTAAACCGCATTAAGATTTTTACACTAAAATAGAAAAAATACAATACATTTTGGGGTTCCCCATACTAAGAACTGAAACTCAAAAATTTTCTTTTTCATCAAACCCATACGTGTGGGTTATCTATGAATAGGTCTTCAAAAATGGTATTGAGGTTTCTAATATCATTTTTTTCTAAACTGAATAGTTTGCGCGAGAGACACTTCCAAAGTGGTAAAATGTGTGTCCCCCCCCCGTAACTTCTAAAATATGAGAATGATAAAACTAAAAAAAAAATATGATGTACATAACCATATAAACTTCCACCAAAAATTAGTTTGAACGAAATCCAGTAAGTAGTTTTTTTTAATACGTCATAAATCGTAAACCACAATTTACCTTTAATTCAATCTACTCAAATATAAAAAAAAAAAATAATGTCATAAACATAAACCTTATGCATAAACCGAGGATACCTACAGGTTTGTACGGAACCCTCGGTGCGCGAGTTTGACTCGCACTTGGCCGGTTTTTTTATATCTCTTATACTTACTTTAGCTGGTCTGTTGCGGTCTGCATCAGGTGTTCATTTTCCAAAATAAATTATGTATAGCCTATATGTTGCCACGTTCACGATCAGTGGACAGTCGCGCATCATGTTCCGCACTTGTCTCTAGAGACCTAGCAGCAGATGCGTAGATGCGCTGAGAACTCAAGCGCAATTCTCTATCAGTGAACGTTTCCGACTCGCGAGACAATGCGTAACGTTCACGATCAGCGGACAGTCGCGCATCATGTTCCGCACTTGTCTCTAGAGACCTAGCAGCAGAAGCGTAGATACGCTGAGAACTCAAGCGCAATTCTCTATCAGTCTCCGACTCGCGAGACAATGCGTGACGTTCACGATCAGCGGACAGTCGCGCATCATGTTCTGCACTTGTCTCTAGAGACCTAGCAACAGATGCGTAGATACGCTGAGAACTCAAGCGCAATTCTCTATCAGTGAACGTTTCCAACTCGCGAGACAATGCGTAACGTTCACGATCAGCGGACAGTCGCGCATCATGTTCCGCACTTGTCTCTAGAGACTTAGCAGCAGATGCGTAGATACGTTGAGAACTCAAGCGCAATTCTCTATCAGTCTCCGACTCGCGAGACAATGCGTGACGTTCACGATCAGCGGACAGTCGCGCATCATGTTCTGCACTTGTCTCTAGAGACCTAGCAACAGATGCGTAGATACGCTGAGAACTCAAGCGCAATTCTCTATCAGTGAACGTTTCCAACTCGCGAGACAATGCGTAACGTTCACGATCAGCGGACAGTCGCGCATCATGTTCCGCACTTGTCTCTAGAGACTTAGCAGCAGATGCGTAGATACGTTGAGAACTCAAGCGCAATTCTCTATCAGTGAACGTCTCCGACTCGAGAGACAATGCGTGACGTTCACGATCAGCGGACAGTCGTGCATCATGTTCCGCACTTGTCTCTAGAGACCTAGCAGCAGATGCGTAGATACGCTGAGAACTCAAGCGCAATTCTTTATCCGTAAACGTCTCCGACTCGCGAGACAATGCATGACGTTCACGATCAGCGGACAGTCGCGCATCATATTCTTCACTGGTCTCTAGAGACCTGGATGTAGATGCATAAATACGCTGAGAACGCAAGCAAGCTTCGCGATCCGAAGATGTTTCTACAGAGCGAGTTGCAGCCTGATGTTCTCGAACAGCATCAAGTCTATCCTGACGCTCTTCGGTAGATTCTTGGGATCTTATGATCCTCAATCTTTTAGCTCCTTTGGAACGTTGGGAAAGATTTGACCTCTTTCTAGGCATGGTTATAGTTTTATTCTGAATATACCTGATCAATTAAAATCTAAGTGACTGCTCCTCTGCGTTACCGGGTAGGCTACCGTGTCACGAAGATAAATGGAAAAGGAAATTAAACACTCAAATAACAGAAGCCCGAAGGTATATTTCTTCGATAAAATAAAATAATAAATGGGAGTTTTAGCCAGTAGAGTCAAATTTTCAATGATTCATAGAATTTTCATCGAAAATCAGTCCTAAACTGTTACCGCCTTCACCACGTGGAGGTACTCCCAGCTTATGTTATTTTATAATTATACAGTGAAATTAGTGATAGCTTTGATTTCCACATCAGGTGTTCCAGATCTACAATCTTTATACGTCAACAGAGAGTGCTCATCAGGCTGAACAACTCTTGCTAAGACGTCATTCCTATATATGTTATAGTGTAGCTGGGCTCTTAGAGTTCCACATCAGCTTTTCAGATCTTCAAATTTTATACAACAACAGAGAGTGCTCATCAGGTTGAACAACTCTTGCTAAGACGTCATTCCTATATATGTTATAGTGTAGCTGGGCTCTTAGAGTTCCACATCAGCTGTTTCAGATCTTCAAATTTTATACAACAACAGAGAGTGCTCATCAAGCTGAACAACTCTTGCTAAGACGTCATTCCTATATATGTTATAGTGTAGCTGGGCTGTTGGAGTTCCACATCAGGTGTTCCAGATCTTCAAATGTATTACTCTTAGCAGAAAATGCTCATCACGTGAAACAATTTTTGCTATGGTACCATTTTTGTATCTCTTATAGTTTAGCTGGTCTGTTGCGGTTCTGCATCAGGTGTTCAAGTTTCCAAGATAAATTATAGCCTATATCTTGCCCAGACTTAATACCTATACAACAAAAAAAAAATCATTCAAATCCGTCCAGAAGTTCCGAAGATTAGCGTGTACAAACAAACAGACAAACAGACAGATTTTTTTTTTGGTTTCGTGCTCTATTACTGTTTCTAAACCCCCATCAATTATTTTTTTTTTTAATATATTCAATGTACAGACACAGATTTTTTACTGTTTTATTATATGTATAGATATAAGCAGTTAACTTTACGTGTTCCTTTTCTCGTATCCACGTTAAAACTCTTCTCTTTTTCATTTATGGGACCCTGATAAGAATTCATTTATTTTTTGCTGCTTATTTTTGCACGAGCAGATTAAACCTTGCTTACCTTGCTAAGCTCGGTGCGCTTTCTTTTCCACGTTCTCACTTTTTAGGAAGGGTACAATCTGATTTATATAAAGTATTGCTGCTAACAGTTTCTACTGCTTGTAACGTTTCGCCGCAAGGTGCTACGCGCGTAACATCACCTCTATACGCCGCAAGACCGCTACGCGTATAACATCACATCGCTACGCCGCAAGGCAGCTACACGTAACCTAGCATCGCTACGCCACAAGGCAGCTACGCACGTCATCACGCCTGCTTGTAATATATTTTTGTCAAAATCTCTACTTACCTTGAATTTTCTTTTTTAAATATTCGTACCTAAACATTCGCCAAAGGGGGCCTATCGTCGATTTATAAACATCATTAGACGTGATAAGGTAAATGTCCGTGTGACTAGTGAGAATATTGACAGCTCTAAATTATGAACAACATCAATCTGATAAGCTTTAATTGTAAAAACGTGATGAGATCAGTAGAATGTGTGCGGAAACTTTGTCGCTCGACTGACGTTGTGGCACTGCAGGAGACGTGGCTACTGCCGCACGACCTCGGATATCTGGCCGCGATAGACGACGACTTCGCCTGTATGGGTACCTCTGCAGTGGATACCGCAGCGGGGATCTTACGCGGTAGGCCCTACGGCGGAGTTGCCCTACTGTGGAGAAAGGTTGCGTTCCCGTAACCGTAGTGAAGTGCAATAGTGTGCGTCTCGCCGCGATAAAAATCGACCTCAATGATCGTTCCATTTTGATATTTTCTGTATACATGCCTACCGAGTCCAATGAAAACCTAGCGGAGTTCACAGAGTGTCTCAGTGAAATGACAGCCATAATTGACAGTCACAATGTGGAGTCAGTGTTTATGTTAGGGGACTACAATGCACACCCTGGTGAGTCATTTGCTACTGAACTTTTATCTTTTTGTGCCAATCAATCGTGGTCGTGTGTAGATATGGAACTAATGCCGCCAGATAGTCATACTTTCGTCAGTGATGCGCACGGCTGTCGGCGCTGGCTCGACCACTGTTTTGTGACTAGTGCCGCGCGACACTCTGTGTCCGCGGCCTCTGTGTTATATAATACCTATTGGTCATTACCCTGTGTCTATAATATGTAATTTTAATTTAGTTAAGCCTGTAGTTTGTATGCCAACTGTTTGCAAAAATAGAATAGTCTGGGGTGAACGTGACTCAACTCAAATTGCGAAATTTAAAAATGTATGTCACTCTAAGCTTCGGGAAATTGATTTTCCTTCGGAATTAAGAAACTGCTCAGATAAAATGTGTAGCAACAAAAGTCATAAAATCCTGTTAGATAACATGTATGACAAGATTATTTGTATACTGTCGGAAGCCGCTACATATAGTTATAATGTTATCGAAAAACGTAGAGGTAATTACATTACCGGGTGAAACAAGCACGTCCGCGGCGCTTACGAGAGGGCTCAGCTGTGTTTTCAGGCTTGGTTGTATGGGGGTAAGCCCGGGGCTGGCCGTCTTTATAATGATATGTGTGAAACTAGGCGCGCTTTTAAATCAAAGTTAAAGTGGTGTCAAAATAATTCAAGACAAATAAAAATGGATATTTTAGCGGAACTTCATTCAAACAAGAAATTCGGTCAGTTCTGGAAAAACACCAATAAAATGAATCATAAGCCGGGCCTTCCCGTCAGCGTGGCGGGATTGCACGAGCCTAGCGAGATCGCCACTATGTTCTCCCACCATTTCAGGGTGGAGTCTCCTCTGGGCCGAGCGCGGCAGGAGCCCGATGTTGAGGAAGGTAGTGAGCGTAGAGTTTTTTTTACTACGAAGGAAGTGCGTGCGGTGATCAGAGGCATGGTGAGGGGTAAATCCCCAGGTCATGACAGCCTCAGCATCGAGCACCTGCAGCACGCGGGTGTACACCTACCCAGAGTGCTTTCTATGTTTTTTACCCTGTGTTTGGGCCACTCCCTTCTGCCCGATAATTTAATGCGTACTATAGTTGTACCCATCATCAAGATAAAGCTAGTGATACATCAAATGTAAACAACTATAGACCAATCTCCCTTGCCACAGTAGTTGCTAAAGTGCTGGACAGTCTGCTTGTCAGCACCTGGATAAACACGTCTCGCTAAACGACGCGCAGTTTGGCTTCAGGCCCGGCCTTTCCACCGAGAGTGCTATCCTGTGCCTCAAGCGGACTGTTCAGTATTACACTAGTAGAAAGACTCCAGTGTATGCTTGCTACCTTGATTTATCGAAAGCGTTCGATCTTGTATCGTACGATATTCTATGGGTAAATTAAGGAATGAAACTAGTTTACCTGTAGAAATTACGCTATTATTTATGCATTGGTATAACAAGCAGCACCACTAGCCAAGTTGATAATCTGCAATCGTTAACGCTAGTCGCTCAACGTTAAGTCACGTGGTTAGAACAAACAAACAGAAAATTCGTAGCCAAATTCACATCGTTCAAAATGATAGAATGATTTTTTATCGTTTCTATAATGTTCAACGCTAAATCCTTTGTTATAATGTGTCGTTTTTCTAAAGACATTGTAGAACGAGCGGCCGACTCAGGCGCTTCAACATGGCTACCAACTTATCGTTTTCTACAATTGCTGACACTGAGGCGTTAGCGATTGTAGAACCGTAAACGTTTGTGACTTGGCTAGGGGGGCAGGAAAATTGTGTGAAATGGGCAGGCGCACTCTCAGGGGAGTATAGGTTGGAATGTGGAGTGAGGCAGGGAGGGCTGACCTCTCCTACGCTCTTCAACCTGTACATCAACCGACTGATCGAGGAGCTTAGCAGCACCGGCATCGGGTGTCATATAGATGGAGTATGCATCAATAACATCAGCTACGCAGACGATATGGTGCTGTTGAGCCCTTCGATTGGTGCCTTACGAAGGCTCCTGAATATTTGTGAGTCCTATGCGGTGACTCATGGGCTCAATTACAACGTAAAAAAAAGTGAGATAATGATTTTCAGGCCAGACAACAAGCGATACACATTCGTTCCGAATTTCACATTATGTGGTACAGCTCTACAGAAAGTCGAGCAATTTAAGTAGTTGGGCTACTGGGTCACCGAGGACCTTAAGGCCCACTCTGTGGATGTTGATAGGGAGCGCAGAGCACTGTCTGTCTGATGCAACATGTTGGCCCGCAGGTTTTCACGATGTACGGGGACTGTCAAAGTTGCGCTTTTTAAAGCGTACTGTCAGTCCTTTTACACCTGTAGCCTGTGGGTTAACTATACGCAGCGGACATACAGCGATCTGCGCGTCCAATACAATAACGCGTTCCGGGTGCTGATGGGGCTGCCGCGCCACTGCAGCGCCTCCGCGATGTTCGCGGCGGCCCACACAGACGGTTTTGCGGCCATCATGCGCAAACGGTGCGCTTCTATCATGCGCCGTACGCGCGACAGTCCCAACACCATCCTGCGCGCGCTGGCGGACCGGTGGGACTCTCCGATGCTAGCTCGCTGGATACGGCTGCATGCAGTCGTACAGTGATTTTTCACCACCATCGGGAAGTTCACCCGGACTGGCCACTGAATGTTTAGCAATTATTATTTTTTTACTAACACTAGTTTGTAAGCTCGCATCGTACTAACAAATATGGATGTGATCGCAAGATGAATCTGAAATAAATGATTATTTATTTATTTATTATTATTTTCTCGTATATTAGAGTTCAGCCAAACATAAGTGCTACTCAGACATAATATTGCGGAAAACCCCGCCTACGACCTCCACAAAATATGTAAAAGTCATACAACGTACACTGTGTTTTATTACTCATTGTTTAGCACACACTACAGTTGTCTTTTATATAAATCTAATAAAAGTACCAAATAATTTGGAATCGTCTTCGCAACTACCAAACCTATTTCTTATTGTGTAAATTAAGGCAATGAAATTACTGAAAGACGAAAAAGCCTCGCAAATGTTTTTATTTAATTTTCCCGAAAACAAATTCTCGGAATTAACGAGATATTTTTTGTTTACTGAAATGTTTTGAAGAGTAAACGCCGAAGTTTGGCGATGGAGATCTTAGAATGTTTTCAAAATATAACAAATATTTGCTGTAACAGTAGAGTGGAGGCGTTCGATATTATGTAGTTGGAATTCGACATTGGTTTTAAACTCTGTTGATTAAACATTATTTTCCATTTTGATTACTTACGTCAATATTTAATGTAAAAAAACAATTCCTCGTTAAAAATTTCCTCGGAATAAGAAAAACGAAGGTAACTTTAGTAGTTACGGAGAGTAGCAAGTTTTGTTCGAAATTATGCAACTGCTCACGTTGAGTTGTGAAACTAATGAACCGAGCGAAAGCACCGTGTGCTGATGGTGAAACCATACATATATGTTTATTAATTAAAGAAATACGAGCGGAGCGACGGGTTTTATATGCCTTCTTTTATCAAGGTAGGTGTTAAAAACATGTTACTTACAACTGTATTCCAATATCTACATACTGTGATTAGCAGCTAAGGAGTAATTGGTTATTTAAAAGAAACCTGAAAAAAAATTAATTTCTGTAGTACACTCTAGATCTTGATCTCAGTAGATTTTCAACATTGATGTTTACGATGTAATATTCTTAGGTTTTAATAATACCACTTGCCAATGCCAAGCGGCTAGTAGACTCTTCACGTCACCAGAGGGCTGGCCTAGTTTTGGGCAAAGAATCAGCATTGCCATACAGCTGCCAGCCTTATAAGCACCTTTCCTGTTGACAACGATGTAAACAAATTTTCTAACGCGCCATGGTTCTTATTTTTTTTTTATAAATACATGTACGTATTTTTTCTTTAAGACTTAGCTTTTTAATTACTATTATAATAAGTAAATGTGAAAGCAAAACGTAATTGAACATCAATGGGTAAAAAAAATGAAATATAGGTAATGAACTAAACGGGTTGTAAAAATAAAATACCACTTTGTTTAGCGTACCTAGCGGATGCTGAAAGTTGTGATTTACATTGTGTATACTAAATACAAACGTCATACATTTTGGAAAGTTCAACGGATTACAGGTACGTGTCATTAATACTTTTGACCCAATTCGTTCAGCTGTTTCCGATGACCGAGAACAAAGGACCGCCGTTCTTGACGTCAGATAAAGTGTGATGGCTGGTATTTCTAACGGCAGAACGACGCTATAAAATACAGAAAGAATAGTAGGGGAAGTAATCCCGGACCTGAATGCTATTGTTGGACGTTGTAACAATGCCGTGATTAATGATATGAAGGGCCACTGAAGGCTTCATACAAGGAATTGTGTGTCCCTAAACAAAACACACGCTATTGTCACTCTTATTCCTTTAGAGCAAAGTTTACGATGGTTCCAACAATAAACCATAAATATGATGAGTGTCGCTTTATTTAAGTATATCATCATAAATGTTATTTTGGACAGGAAGACAAGGTGTTTAGTTATGATCATGACATGATAAGTTTATAGGCTTTTTTTGTGCGTGGTAAATCATCAAATGACGACTCGCTCTGGGCGGAGCGGGAGGGCGTGTCAGACTTCTACTGACTAAAACCCGTGTTCCTTCAGTTGCCCATATGCCAGCGTCACAGAAACTCTTTCGAACAAATCTCGCGAACCTGGCAGAAGAACCTGGCGAACGAGTTTATAGGCTGGATTCATATTTTTTATCAAATATATGTACATGAGTATAAGTTATATACCTACCTAAATAAATATATGCACCTGGCATGGCTGACGTCAGCATTCCTCTACTAGAAGTATGGTTGGAGCACTGCACGTTCACAGTGGCCAACGTTCTGTTCAATTCATCTTATCAAGTGGGCCCACTCAACCGACCCGTTCACCCTTTTGACATGTTCTATTTTCCGGGACTTGGTGCCTCTGAAACGTGAAAAATCCCGTAATAATACTCTTATCGTCCGCGCATTGGATCCATTACTGTGTTTTCATAATGGAAATCGATACGCCTACAAAGCTGAGGAGAGTTTTATCGACATGAAAGCCCAGTGCAAGCACTTGTGACGTTGTGACCTCGGGGTAACTCGGATTTAATACCGCGGGCTGGGAAATCATATTAGCGTTACCATAATTTTCGTTTTACTTGGTTAGGTTCTCAGGTACACGCCAGGAAACGAATTAGTGTAACAGTATTAAAACGATACATTTTCTACAGCGTATTCAATATTTGCAACATTGTAATTCAATGTATTTTTTCTCATAAAATCTTCTCGAGAACCTACCGCAAACACGTTTATATACGTAGGCATACACAGACACGTCTCACGCTCATATTTACAAACATTTATTACGTTGCATAAAGGGAAGCTTCAGTGAGTGTAGAAACTGTAACAGCGCTTGTTATGCTATCAATCATGCAGCGCATGCTTTTCTGAGCTCTATTTTTATCTGCATAACGCCAAGAAAAGATACACAAGTTGACAGGACGCATATGCCCGTGAACGCTATACAACACAAGAGGCACAAGAGGTACGTTGTACGACACACTTTGTAACGATACAGCCTTTGGTCGGTAGTAAAAAAAGTAATAAATTACGTAAAGTTTAGCTGTTCCAGTCGGCAATTCTTCCTTGTCCACTGTAAATCCCGTAAGAATAATTCCGGTCCTTTACCCTTTTCGCTTTAAAAATCCACTTATGAAAATCTACATAAATCTTGAGAGCTTTTCCGGCGACTAAGCGATTGCTACGTGGAGATACCTGTGCAAACATGTGAGAATTTTGTCATTATATGGATGGTTACACATTAAGTTGCCGCAGGCCTAGGGTCGAAGGACAAAAGGGTTTCCGTAGTCGCCAAGGTACCTTTATACTAGTGTCCGACCAATAATGGATTTTCAGCCGCAAACGATAAAGAAGTTTTGGCTTTAATCTTATTCTAGACAGGAAACGAAAATGATTTAGGCATTAAAAACTATTTATATTTCAAATGTGTGCAGAAAAAATATAATATGTAATTTCGTTTTACAACTTCAAAACCAAATTGCGCTCGTTTATGTCACCTGGGTGAAACCACGGGCAGACGCGATTCACCCTGAAGTTAGCTGAACGTCACCCGTAATTGCCGAGCTTAGCGAAGTGGGCCGAATATCGTGCGACAGTTCATGTACTTCTGATTTTCGGCTTGGCCGAAGCGTCGGCTAGTTTATGGCCGAAAACGAAAAAAATCAGTCAGCGGCTGTAACATTCTTTTTGGGGCCTTTTCTTTTTTGGAAACGAAACTTCAGTCGGTCACTAGTTTACACTAAAGCCAAACATAGCACTGTGCTGAACTAGTGAAAGTAACAAAGAGCTGCATGGAACATAGGTACAGCTCAGCCAGCCGCGTTTAGAGTTAACAAACATTTTTTAGTTACGTAGACGAATGAAACAACGAAATAAAAATCTATTTACAGTAGAGCGTCGATTATCCAAACTAATTGGGGGACAGGAGTGTTCGGAAAATCGGGTTTTCGGATAATCGAACTATATTGATTCAGCCATACATATTTGTGTACTTACAGGTGAATGAAAACCTTATGTTTGGACGTGATGAATGAGAATAACTGGCTTAGTCCCATTCACCAATTTGTCAGTGTTGACATTTAAAGTTTTGATATCATTTTATAGCTAACTTAAAAATATTTCTCATACATTAAAAATTGATTTTAAAAGGAAATATGTTATGTTTTCGATATTAGGATCATCATCTCCATAAAATTATCCGTTTCACATTCACTTTGGCAGGGAAGAAGTGGCTTAGTCATGGACAAAGCTAGTTATTCCCTATTAAATCCAAAATGCAACCTATTTTTTTTTTTTTGTGAGCCAGCGAGTTCTTGCCTTGGTAAAATCCAGTCATTTTACCATACGCATATTAGACACGCTTATGTCGCTTATGCTAAAATGTGGATTTTTTTGACCATAAACAATAAAAAATCAATTTGAAAAAAATGTGACTTCTTCCCCTTAGCCCTTTATATCTTTCATGACAAATAGTTTCTTTCACGCGATAAAATTTAGTTTATCAAGTAACGGCTACTTGGGAGTGACATATGAGTACATACAACTAACAGATTGAGACAATTTCGCGTATATTGTAGCGCGGGAGGAGGATAGCTCGCGCGAGTCGAGTGGGCGTAGTAGTTCGGATAAGCGGTCGTTCGGTTGATCGACATTCGGATAATCGACACTCTACTGTATTTTTAATTGTACCAGATTTTATGTTAGAAAAGTAAAGAATTTCACGAGGACTAGTAAAATGGAGTTAAATTAATGTACGAAGCTAGTCTAACAGTTTTTCTTTCAGTTAATGACAAAGGCGGTTACGCTCTGTGATGAAATAAATGTTTATTACTTCTCTATGTTCATACCAAAATTGAATCGGGTGTAAGTGGTACCTTCAACAGCTTTATAGATCTTTCTTATTCGTTGTGAAATTACCTTTTACAGAGAATCCGCTGCTTTTTTCATACTCTCAGAACACGAACAGACATTCGTGACAGCAAATGGCTATCAATCGATACTGTGCCATAAAGTATCAGTGTGCGAGACAAAGTTACCACGTCTTCGATCCGCATAAACTACTCATTTCAAATTCAAAATTAAAAGTCATTTATTCAAATTAGGTTGAGGATCAGCACTTTTCGAACGTCAAAATTACATAAAGCAGTCCCCTAAAACAGCCGCCCTTCACCAATTCCTAATGCTTTAGCTGGGAAAAAAAAGTGGCGCAACAAACTCCCCAGCAGTACAGCTGTCTGTTAAAACTAACATCTAAGTTAATATGCAAGTTTCGAAGGTACTGGAACCTCACAGGTACTCTTAAAACGGAATCGCCAATAGTATTTACTCCCTCGGGTGAACTGTTTCGCTAAAAGCCTTTACATATCCATATACAGCAAAACTAGGGTTGCCAGGCGTCCGGATAAAGCCGGACACAGTCAGGCTTTTTGGTTGCGTGTCCGGCCAAATTAAATGGAGTCCGGCCAGTCCGACTTTTTGTTAGGCTTGTTAGTATTTCATTAAAATATAAGAAGATTTTATGTTAAGTAAGTAAACGTTAAGGAAGACTGATTCATTTGAATAAATTATTTCAAAATGTTATGAAAAATTAATAAGATTTTATGATAAATAAACGTTGTTTTAAATTGTTATCTATTGCAAATTGTAATAGCAGTTACCTACTGCTAACTAAGATTGCAATTATTGAAATTAATATTAAATAATTGTTTCATTAGAGTTTGAGAAGATTTTGCGGTAATTATTAATAACACCGTGTCATACTTTTTAAAAGCAGTGTCGTGTTATACTAAGACTCAAAAAAGTAAGATATTCGGCCTTTTAATTTTACCCAAATCCGGCTAAACTGACTGGTCTGTCCGGCTTATCGGTTTTAAGACCTGGCAACCCTAAACGAAACCAATCGAGATGAAATCCTTAACTTTATCTAGGCAGTATGTATATTTGAAACAGGTAATGCAAATAAATCAGGCTTGATTCAGGAACTTTTGTCCCTAATAAGCAAAAACAAGAAGAAGTTGATGAAAACCTAAAATTTCCATTAAACGTGCGTATTAAATAAGTAACTCTAGTCAGACAGTTCGCCAATTTTCCAGGGTAGTGACGGATTATACCTGTCTCGTGACCAAAAGTAGCTATCAACATAAAGGAGATGTTCACCTAACTTTGAAGATCAAAGGTTTGCGGAGACTTTACTCAAAAATGTTGCTGTCTACCTCGCTAGAAAGGTTGTTGGAAGGCTCTCAAAAATGTAATTTTCTAACTTAGGACTCCGTTGAACTTTCGATGTTACCTCCACACTACCTATTTCTGTCCAAACTTTTCAGCGTTAAATTCCAATTTACCGAAACTTTAAACCTGAGTCTGGGGTTAATGCCTTGAAAATAGGGGAATGAATGAAGGGAGTTTTCTAATAAAGTTTAGTCCATTGCCTCTAGACGCTTGAATTTGGTCAACGTAGAAAATGTTCATTAACGGTGCGAACGGGTCAAAAGCAATAAGATCGTCTAGACGGAGAAGCGTTAAATTATTTCTATGTACTGAAAACAGTTGTCAGAAAATTACCACTTTTCAAGTTAATAACGAATCGTTTTGATTCAGAAATGGAGCAAATATTAAAAACAGTTGGTTTACTTCGTGTGACAGGGACACAAAAGTGTATTGTAGTCGGAGCTTTTGTACAAAAATGTTGCTGTAGCAGTGCCACTAGCTGTCCAACGTCCCACACGTATTTAACGCCACGGCAGATGAAAACGGCTGCCTTTTAATAATACCTGGAACTGCTTTCAACGAGCTTTCAATATTTCGCCATTTGTGTCCGTGAGAGCAAAATGGACATGGATGGAAAGTTTATTGTGCAATTCAATGGTGATTGTTGTACATGTCTTTATTAATCTTGTTGTAAAGCATACGTTTATACATATTGCATATGGTAGGCATTAACATTAACATTATTTTGGTTAACGTCGACTATTAGCTGCCTGTTTTGGTTGTATAACTGTATTATGCAATTTCTCTAAGCAGCTGGTTGACTTTCCGTGATCTAAGGGATTGTTTTTATCGTGGCCAGAGGCTAAGCATTGCCATACAACGTGGTTCCTAATGCCGCCAGTCTTTTGGGTACATTACCAGTGGACAGAGATGCAGATAAATTTTTCGATGTTGTAATTTAGTTTGTGAATGGTTATTTAGTTATGTTGATTAATTAATTAGTTATTAGTGGTTGTTTACGTATATCTTGTTCTCGCAATGTAGTTACCTACATGCGTCTATTTGTACGTTTTTTAGGAGTATGTAAGTACACACACAGCGTGCTATTATTTCTACCTAACCATTTGCGTAAGTACCAAGTTTTAACTAATTAAGACGATCTATTCAGGTGCAGTCGCGGGCAGATCAAGTCATGAGTGTATCTAATCATATTGCAATGAATGGCCAAAAGATAAAAGCAAAGTATAAACAACAAAGTAATCCTTTAGATTCTGCGCTGAGCATCATTTTCCTCCGTCAAGTTTTACGATTTTATTCATGGACTAGCTTCTGCCCGTGACTTCGTACGCGGATCCTGTTGCTTATGCCAGCGACAACGGGGTCGTCAAAATCGAGGATCTGAAACGTCTGATGTAGAATTCTAAGGCCCGGGGACGGGAAAACAAAGAGATGAGCGAGACGATTGGAGTCGTTCCAGATCTTTCATTTTTGTATGTCAATAGGAAATGCCCATCAGACTAAACAACTTTTGCTAAGACGTCATTCCTTAATATGTTATTAAGAGTTTTACTTAAGAGTTCCACAACAGGTGTTCCAGATCTTCAAATTTATTCTCACAGCAGAAAATGCTCTTCACGTGGAATATTTTTTGCTATGGCACCATTTTTAGGGTTCCGTTGCCAAATGGCAAAAACGGAACCCTTATAGATACGTCATGTCTGTCTGTCTGTCTGTCCGTGTATGTCACAGCCACTTTTCTCCGAAACTATAAGAGCTATGTTGTTGAAACTTGGTAAGTAGATGTATTCTGTAAACCGCATTAAGATTTTTACACTAAAATAGAAAAAATACAATACATTTTGGGGTTCCCCATACTAAGAACTGAAACTCAAAAATTTTTTTTTTCATCAAACCCATACGTGTGGGTTATCTATGAATAGGTCTTCAAAAATGGTATTGAGGTTTCTAATATCATTTTTTTCTAAACTGAATAGTTTGCGCGAGAGACACTTCCAAAGTGGTAAAATGTGTGTCCCCCCCCCGTAACTTCTAAAATATGAGAATGATAAAACTAAAAAAAAAATATGATGTACATAACCATATAAACTTCCACCAAAAATTAGTTTGAACGAAATCCAGTAAGTAGTTTTTTTTAATACGTCATAAATCGTAAACCACAATTTACCTTTAATTCAATCTACTCAAATATAAAAAAAAAAATAATGTCATAAACATAAACCTTATGCATAAACCGAGGATACCTACAGGTTTGTACGGAACCCTCGGTGCGCGAGTTTGACTCGCACTTGGCCGGTTTTTTTATATCTCTTATACTTACTTTAGCTGGTCTGTTGCGGTCTGCATCAGGTGTTCATTTTCCAAAATAAATTATGTATAGCCTATATGTTGCCACGTTCACGATCAGTGGACAGTCGCGCATCATGTTCCGCACTTGTCTCTAGAGACCTAGCAGCAGATGCGTAGATGCGCTGAGAACTCAAGCGCAATTCTCTATCAGTGAACGTTTCCGACTCGCGAGACAATGCGTAACGTTCACGATCAGCGGACAGTCGCGCATCATGTTCCGCACTTGTCTCTAGAGACCTAGCAGCAGAAGCGTAGATACGCTGAGAACTCAAGCGCAATTCTCTATCAGTCTCCGACTCGCGAGACAATGCGTGACGTTCACGATCAGCGGACAGTCGCGCATCATGTTCTGCACTTGTCTCTAGAGACCTAGCAACAGATGCGTAGATACGCTGAGAACTCAAGCGCAATTCTCTATCAGTGAACGTTTCCAACTCGCGAGACAATGCGTAACGTTCACGATCAGCGGACAGTCGCGCATCATGTTCCGCACTTGTCTCTAGAGACTTAGCAGCAGATGCGTAGATACGTTGAGAACTCAAGCGCAATTCTCTATCAGTCTCCGACTCGCGAGACAATGCGTGACGTTCACGATCAGCGGACAGTCACGCATCATGTTCTGCACTTGTCTCTAGAGACCTAGCAACAGATGCGTAGATACGCTGAGAACTCAAGCGCAATTCTCTATCAGTGAACGTTTCCAACTCGCGAGACAATGCGTAACGTTCACGATCAGCGGACAGTCGCGCATCATGTTCCGCACTTGTCTCTAGAGACTTAGCAGCAGATGCGTAGATACGTTGAGAACTCAAGCGCAATTCTCTATCAGTGAACGTCTCCGACTCGAGAGACAATGCGTGACGTTCACGATCAGCGGACAGTCGTGCATCATGTTCCGCACTTGTCTCTAGAGACCTAGCAGCAGATGCGTAGATACGCTGAGAACTCAAGCGCAATTCTTTATCCGTAAACGTCTCCGACTCGCGAGACAATGCATGACGTTCACGATCAGCGGACAGTCGCGCATCATATTCTTCACTGGTCTCTAGAGACCTGGATGTAGATGCATAAATACGCTGAGAACGCAAGCAAGCTTCGCGATCCGAAGATGTTTCTACAGAGCGAGTTGCAGCCTGATGTTCTCGAACAGCATCAAGTCTATCCTGACGCTCTTCGGTAGATTCTTGGGATCTTATGATCCTCAATCTTTTAGCTCCTTTGGAACGTTGGGAAAGATTTGACCTCTTTCTAGGCATGGTTATAGTTTTATTCTGAATATACCTGATCAATTAAAATCTAAGTGACTGCTCCTCTGCGTTACCGGGTAGGCTACCGTGTCACGAAGATAAATGGAAAAGGAAATTAAACACTCAAATAACAGAAGCCCGAAGGTATATTTCTTCGATAAAATAAAATAATAAATGGGAGTTTTAGCCAGTAGAGTCAAATTTTCAATGATTCATAGAATTTTCATCGAAAATCAGTCCTAAACTGTTACCGCCTTCACCACGTGGAGGTACTCCCAGCTTATGTTATTTTATAATTATACAGTGAAATTAGTGATAGCTTTGATTTCCACATCAGGTGTTCCAGATCTACAATCTTTATACGTCAACAGAGAGTGCTCATCAGGCTGAACAACTCTTGCTAAGACGTCATTCCTATATATGTTATAGTGTAGCTGGGCTCTTAGAGTTCCACATCAGCTTTTCAGATCTTCAAATTTTATACAACAACAGAGAGTGCTCATCAGGTTGAACAACTCTTGCTAAGACGTCATTCCTATATATGTTATAGTGTAGCTGGGCTCTTAGAGTTCCACATCAGCTGTTTCAGATCTTCAAATTTTATACAACAACAGAGAGTGCTCATCAAGCTGAACAACTCTTGCTAAGACGTCATTCCTATATATGTTATAGTGTAGCTGGGCTGTTGGAGTTCCACATCAGGTGTTCCAGATCTTCAAATGTATTACTCTTAGCAGAAAATGCTCATCACGTGAAACAATTTTTGCTATGGTACCATTTTTGTATCTCTTATAGTTTAGCTGGTCTGTTGCGGTTCTGCATCAGGTGTTCAAGTTTCCAAGATAAATTATAGCCTATATCTTGCCCAGACTTAATACCTATACAACAAAAAAAAAAATCATTCAAATCCGTCCAGAAGTTCCGAAGATTAGCGTGTACAAACAAACAGACAAACAGACAGATTTTTTTTTTTGCTTTCGTGCTCTATTACTGTTTCTAAACCCCCATCAATTATTTTTTTTTTAATATATTCAATGTACAGACACAGATTTTTTACTGTTTTATTATATGTATAGATATAAGCAGTTAACTTTACGTGTTCCTTTTCTCGTATCCACGTTAAAACTCTTCTCTTTTTCATTTATGGGACCCTGATAAGAATTCATTTATTTTTTGCTGCTTATTTTTGCACGAGCAGATTAAACCTTGCTTACCTTGCTAAGCTCGGTGCGCTTTCTTTTCCACGTTCTCACTTTTTAGGAAGGGTACAATCTGATTTATATAAAGTATTGCTGCTAACAGTTTCTACTGCTTGTAACGTTTCGCCGCAAGGTGCTACGCGCGTAACATCACCTCTATACGCCGCAAGACCGCTACGCGTATAACATCACATCGCTACGCCGCAAGGCAGCTACACGTAACCTAGCATCGCTACGCCACAAGGCAGCTACGCACGTCATCACGCCTGCTTGTAATATATTTTTGTCAAAATCTCTACTTACCTTGAATTTTCTTTTTTAAATATTCGTACCTAAACATTCGCCAAAGGGGGCCTATCGTCGATTTATAAACATCATTAGACGTGATAAGGTAAATGTCCGTGTGACTAGTGAGAATATTGACAGCTCTAAATTATGAACAACATCAATCTGATAAGCTTTAATTGTAAAAACGTGATGAGATCAGTAGAATGTGTGCGGAAACTTTGTCGCTCGACTGACGTTGTGGCACTGCAGGAGACGTGGCTACTGCCGCACGACCTCGGATATCTGGCCGCGATAGACGACGACTTCGCCTGTATGGGTACCTCTGCAGTGGATACCGCAGCGGGGATCTTACGCGGTAGGCCCTACGGCGGAGTTGCCCTACTGTGGAGAAAGGTTGCGTTCCCGTAACCGTAGTGAAGTGCAATAGTGTGCGTCTCGCCGCGATAAAAATCAACCTCAATGATCGTTCCATTTTGATATTTTCTGTATACATGCCTACCGAGTCCAATGAAAACCTAGCGGAGTTCACAGAGTGTCTCAGTGAAATGACAGCCATAATTGACAGTCACAATGTGGAGTCAGTGTTTATGTTAGGGGACTACAATGCACACCCTGGTGAGTCATTTGCTACTGAACTTTTATCTTTTTGTGCCAATCAATCGTGGTCGTGTGTAGATATGGAACTAATGCCGCCAGATAGTCATACTTTCGTCAGTGATGCGCACGGCTGTCGGCGCTGGCTCGACCACTGTTTTGTGACTAGTGCCGCGCGACACTCTGTGTCCGCGGCCTCTGTGTTATATAATACCTAGTGGTCATTACCCTGTGTCTATAATATGTAATTTTAATTTAGTTAAGCCTGTAGTTTGTATGCCAACTGTTTGCAAAAATAGAATAGTCTGGGGTGAACGTGACTCAACTCAAATTGCGAAATTTAAAAATGTATGTCACTCTAGGCTTCGGGAAATTGATTTTCCTTCGGAATTAAGAAACTGCTCAGATAAAATGTGTAGCAACAAAAGTCATAAAATCCTGTTAGATAACATGTATGACAAGATTATTTGTATACTGTCGGAAGCCGCTACATATAGTTATAATGTTATCGAAAAACGTAGAGGTAATTACATTACCGGGTGAAACAAGCACGTCCGCGGCGCTTACGAGAGGGCTCAGCTGTGTTTTCAGGCTTGGTTGTATGGGGGTAAGCCCGGGGCTGGCCGTCTTTATAATGATATGTGTGAAACTAGGCGCGCTTTTAAATCAAAGTTAAAGTGGTGTCAAAATAATTCAAGACAAATAAAAATGGATATTTTAGCGGAACTTCATTCAAACAAGAAATTCGGTCAGTTCTGGAAAAACACCAATAAAATGAATCATAAGCCGGGCCTTCCCGTCAGCGTGGCGGGATTGCACGAGCCTAGCGAGATCGCCACTATGTTCTCCCACCATTTCCGGGTGGAGTCTCCTCTGGGCCGAGCGCGGCAGGAGCCCGATGTTGAGGAAGGTAGTGAGCGTAGAGTTTTTTTTACTACGAAGGAAGTGCGTGCGGTGATCAGAGGCATGGTGAGGGGTAAATCCCCAGGTCATGACAGCCTCAGCATCGAGCACCTGCAGCACGTGGGTGTACACCTACCCAGAGTGCTTTCTATGTTTTTTACCCTGTGTTTGGGCCACTCCCTTCTGCCCGATAATTTAATGCGTACTATAGTTGTACCCATCATCATAAAGCTAGTGATACATCAAATGTAAACAACTATAGACCAATCTCCCTTGCCACAGTAGTTGCCAAAATGCTGGACAGTCTGCTTGTCAGCACCTGGATAAACACGTCTCGCTAAACGACGCGCAGTTTGGCTTCAGGCTCGGCCTTTCCACCGAGAGTGCTATCCTGTGCCTCAAGCGGACTGTTCAGTATTACACTAGTAGAAAGACTCCAGTGTATGCGTGCTACCTTGATTTATCGAAAGCGTTCGATCTTGTATCGTACGATATTCTATGGGTAAATTAAGGAATGAAACTAGTTTACCTGTAGAAATTACGCTATTATTTATGCATTGGTATAACAAGCAGCACCACTAGCCAAGTTGATAATCTGCAATCGTTAACGCTAGTCGCTCAACGTTAAGTCACGTGGTTAGAACAAACAAACAGAAAATTCGTAGCCAAATTCACATCGTTCAAAATGATAGAATGATTTTTTATCGTTTCTATAATGTTCAACGCTAAATCCTTTGTTATAATGTGTCGTTTTTCTAAAGACATTGTAGAACGAGCGGCCGACTCAGGCGCTTCAACATGGCTACCAACTTATCGTTTTCTACAATTGCTGACACTGAGGCGTTAGCGATTGTAGAACCGTAAACGTTTGTGACTTGGCTAGGGGGGCAGGAAAATTGTGTGAAATGGGCAGGCGCACTCTCAGGGGAGTATAGGTTGGAATGTGGAGTGAGGCAGGGAGGGCTGACCTCTCCTACGCTCTTCAACCTGTACATCAACCGACTGATCGAGGAGCTTAGCAGCACCGGCATCGGGTGTCATATAGATGGAGTATGCATCAATAACATCAGCTACGCAGACGATATGGTGCTGTTGAGCCCTTCGATTGGTGCCTTACGAAGGCTCCTGAATATTTGTGAGTCCTATGCGGTGACTCATGGGCTCAATTACAACGTAAAAAAAAGTGAGATAATGATTTTCAGGCCAGACAACAAGCGATACACATTCGTTCCGAATTTCACATTATGTGGTACAGCTCTACAGAAAGTCGAGCAATTTAAGTAGTTGGGCTACTGGGTCACCGAGGACCTTAAGGCCCACTCTGTGGATGTTGATAGGGAGCGCAGAGCACTGTCTGTCTGATGCAACATGTTGGCCCGCAGGTTTTCACGATGTACGGGGACTGTCAAAGTTGCGCTTTTTAAAGCGTACTGTCAGTCCTTTTACACCTGTAGCCTGTGGGTTAACTATACGCAGCGGACATACAGCGATCTGCGCGTCCAATACAATAACGCGTTCCGGGTGCTGATGGGGCTGCCGCGCCACTGCAGCGCCTCCGCGATGTTCGCGGCGGCCCACACAGACGGTTTTGCGGCCATCATGCGCAAACGGTGCGCTTCTATCATGCGCCGTACGCGCGACAGTCCCAACACCATCCTGCGCGCGCTGGCGGACCGGTGGGACTCTCCGATGCTAGCTCGCTGGATACGGCTGCATGCAGTCGTACAGTGATTTTTCACCACCATCGGGAAGTTCACCCGGACTGGCCACTGAATGTTTAGCAATTATTATTTTTTTACTAACACTAGTTTGTAAGCTCGCATCGTACTAACAAATATGGATGTGATCGCAAGATGAATCTGAAATAAATGATTATTTATTTATTTATTATTATTTTCTCGTATATTAGAGTTCAGCCAAACATAAGTGCTACTCAGACATAATATTGCGGAAAACCCCGCCTACGACCTCCACAAAATATGTAAAAGTCATACAACGTACACTGTGTTTTATTACTCATTGTTTAGCACACACTACAGTTGTCTTTTATATAAATCTAATAAAAGTACCAAATAATTTGGAATCGTCTTCGCAACTACCAAACCTATTTCTCATTGTGTAAATTAAGGCAATGAAATTACTGAAAGACGAAAAAGCCTCGCAAATGTTTTTATTTAATTTTCCCGAAAACAAATTCTCGGAATTAACGAGATATTTTTTGTTTACTGAAATGTTTTGAAGAGTAAACGCCGAAGTTTGGCGATGGAGATCTTAGAATGTTTTCAAAATATAACAAATATTTGCTGTAACAGTAGAGTGGAGGCGTTCGATATTATGTAGTTGGAATTCGACATTGGTTTTAAACTCTGTTGATTAAACATTATTTTCCATTTTGATTACTTACGTCAATATTTAATGTAAAAAAACAATTTCTCGTTAAAAATTTCCTCGGAATAAGAAAAACGAAGGTAACTTTAGTAGTTACGGAGAGTAGCAAGTTTTGTTCGAAATTATGCAACTGCTCACGTTGAGTTGTGAAACTAATGAACCGAGCGAAAGCACCGTGTGCTGATGGTGAAACCATACATATATGTTTATTAATTAAAGAAATACGAGCGGAGCGACGGGTTTTATATGCCTTCTTTTATCAAGGTAGGTGTTAAAAACATGTTACTTACAACTGTATTCCAATATCTACATACTGTGATTAGCAGCTAAGGAGTAATTCGTTATTTAAAAGAAACCTGAAAAAAAAATAATTTCTGTAGTACACTCTAGATCTTGATCTCAGTAGATTTTCAACATTGATGTTTACGATGTAATATTCTTAGGTTTTAATAATACCACTTGCCAATGCCAAGCGGCTAGTAGACTCTTCACGTCACCAGAGGGCTGGCCTAGTTTTGGGCAAAGAATCAGCATTGCCATACAGCTGCCAGCCTTATAAGCACCTTTCCTGTTGACAACGATGTAAACAAATTTTCTAACGCGCCATGGTTCTTATTTTTTTTTTTATAAATACATGTACGTATTTTTTCTTTAAGACTTAGCTTTTTAATTACTATTATAATAAGTAAATGTGAAAGCAAAACGTAATTGAACATCAATGGGTAAAAAAAATGAAATATAATGAACTAAACGGGTTGTAAAAATAAAATACCACTTTGTTTAGCGTACCTAGCGGATGCTGAAAGTTGTGATTTACATTGTGTATACTAAATACAAACGTCATACATTTTGGAAAGCTCAACGGATTACAGGTACGTGTCATTAATACTTTTGACCCAATTCGTTCAGCTGTTTCCGATGACCGAGAACAAAGGACCGCCGTTCTTGACGTCAGATAAAGTGTGATGGCTGGTATTTCTAACGGCAGAACGACGCTATAAAATACAGAAAGAATAGTAGGGGAAGTAATCCCGGACCTGAATGCTATTGTTGGACGTTGTAACAATGCCGTGATTAATGATATGAAGGGCCACTGAAGGCTTCATACAAGGAATTGTGTGTCCCTAAACAAAACACACGCTATCGTCACTCTTATTCCTTTAGAGCAAAGTTTACGATGGTTCCAACAATAAACCATAAATATGATGAGTGTCGCTTTATTTAAGTATATCATCATAAATGTTATTTTGGACAGGAAGACAAGGTGTTTAGTTATGATCATGAAATGATAAGTTTATAGGCTTTTTTTGTGCGTGGGAAATCATCAAATGACGACTCGCTCTGGGCGGAGCGGGAGGGCGTGTCAGACTTCTACTGACTAAAACCCGTGTTCCTTCAGTTGCCCATATGCCAGCGTCACAGAAACTCTTTCGAACAAATCTCGCGAACCTGGCAGAAGAACCTGGCGAACGAGTTTATAGGCTGGATTCATAATTTTTATCAAATACATGAGTATAAGTTATATACCTACCTAAATAAATATATGCACCTGGCATGGCTGACGTCAGCATTCCTCTACTAGAAGTATGGTTGGAGCACTGCACGTTCACAGTGGCCAACGTTCTGTTCAATTCATCTTATCAAGTGGGCCCACTCAACCGACCCGTTCACCCTTTTGACATGTTCTATTTTCCGGAACTTGGTGCCTCTGAAACGTGAAAAATCCCGTAATAATACTCTTATCGTCCGCGCATTGGGTCCATTACTGTGTTTTCATAATGGAAATCGATACGCCTACAAAGCTGAGGAGAGTTTTATCGACATGAAAGCCCAGTGCAAGCACTTGTGACGTTGTGACCTCGGGGTAACTCGGAATTAATACCGCGGGCTGGGAAATCATATTAGCGTTACCATAATTTTCATTTTACTTGGTTAGGTTCTCAGGTACACGCCAGGAAACGAATTAGTGTAACAGTATTAAAACGATACATTTTCTACAGCGTATTCAATATTTGCAAAATTGTAATTCAATGTATTTTTTCTCATAAAATCTTCTCGAGAACCTAACGCAAACACGTTTATATACGTAGGCATACACAGACACGTCTCACGCTCATATTTACAAACATTTATTATGTTGCATAAAGGGAGGCTTCAGTGAGTGTAGAAACTGTAACAGCGCTTGTTATGCTATCAATCAAGCAGCGCATGCTTTTCTGAGCTCTATTTTATCTACATAATGCCAAGAAAAGATACACAAGTTGACAGGACGCATATGTCCGTGAACTCTATACAACACAAGAGGCACAAGAGGGCATAACACAAGAGGTACGTTGTACGACACACTTTGTGACGATACAGCATTTAGTCGGTAGTAAAAAAAACAATAAATTACGTAAAGTTTAGCTGTTCCAGTCGGCAATTCTTCCTTGTCCACTGTAAATCCCGTAAGAATAATTCCGGTCCTTTACCCTTTTCGCTTTAAAAATCCACTTATGAAAATCTACATAAATCTTGAGAGCTTTTCCGGCGACTAAGCGATTGCTACGTGGAGATACCTGTGCAAACATGTGAGAATTTTGTCATTATATGGATGGTTACACATTAAGTTGCCGCAGGCCTAGGGTCAAGGGACAAAAGGGTTTCCGTAGTAGCCAAGGTACCTTTATACTAGTGTCCGACCAAAAATGGATTTTCAGCCGAAAACGATAAAGAACTTTCGGCTTTAATCTTATTTTCGGCTGGAAACGAAAATGATTTAGACATTAAAAGTTTTGATCATCCACTTTATGCATGTATGCACTTGAACAAAAAATACAATATGTCTTCGGTTTACAATTTCAAAAGCAAATCGCGTTTGTTTATGTTACCTGAGTGAAACCACGAGTGGACTCAATTCACCCCGAAGCTAGCCGCACGTCACCTGTAATTGCTAAGCTTTACGAAGTAAGCTGAATGTCGCGCGACAATTCACGTTCTTCTGCTTTTTGGCTTGGCCGAAGCATCGGCTAGTTTATGGCCGAAAACGAAAATATCAGCCAGCGGCTCTAACATTGTTTGTTGGAGCCTTTTTTTGGAAACGAAGCTTCAGTCTGTCACTAGTTTAAGCTTAAGCTAAACATAGCACTGTGTTGAACTAGTGAAAGTAACAAAAAGCTGCACGGAACATAGGTACAGCTCAGCCAGCCTCGTTTAGAGTTAACGAACATTTTTAGTTACGTAGACGAATGAAACGACGAATAAAAATCTAGTTATTTTTAATTGGGGCCGGATTTTATGTTAGAAAAGTAAAGAATTTCACGAGGACTAGTAAAATGGAGTTTAATTAATGTAAGAAGCCAGTCTAACAGTTTTTCTTTCAGTTAATGACTAAGACATTGCGCACTTACCTACGATGTAAAGTGAAGATCTTTTTGCGAGCCTTAGGTTCTATCTCTACTCTATGTCTTTTCTACGGACATGATCATAAGATACTTATTTCAATGTTTTTTGAAGTGAAAACTTCTTTAGCGGCGTTGTGCACTTTTTTGTAATGGGTAAAAAATGTTAAACTCGCGTCAGGACACGTGACCTGATCGAAAATTCGTAAGACGGACGGAGAGTTAACAGCCGGCGCGGCGTAGGAGAGGAAGTATCCCACTCTCTTTCTACGGCGCGGCGAAAATGTATGCCTGCGCCTGCTGTTTCGTTTAGGCGGCGCAGGACGCTTGCGCGAATGTTCGTGTGTGTTTATGTGCATGTGCATCCATGGATGGTGACAGCTGATGGCTCGACCGTCTGTGTAGTTGCCGTCGTCGAAATTATGGATGGAAGTTGATTTTTCTGAGAGATAAACTTTTTAATGTAATATAAATTGTCATGTTTTTGTACGATAGCGCAATAAATAAATATTGTATTCTACCACATAAATGATAGTACTTGTATACTGATAATAACATTAAAGCAATTCGTGCAAAATTATTCCCTAACCATTCCAAAATATCAAAAATGTACAACTTTAATATTCAAGTTTTCACTTCTGCCGGCACTCCCGGAGTGCAAACCGTCGTTTTTTTATTATAAATTCGTGTTATTTAGGTACGGTTAGTTTACTTTTACATAATATTAAGAGCCCTTCAAAAAGGCGCGACCAGTGTCGTAGAATAATTTCTACGAAAACTTAACGGAAATTGTTCTACTAAACTCGCGTGACGGTGTCGTTTCGCGTCTTGCAGTGGGAGCCTTCAATCTTTACTAAACAAAACAAAAATAATAATCATAGAAAACAAAAAATAAGTTACCAGCTTACTGTCTCACCAGATGTTCAAACAGATACTAAGACGTCCAAATAAAATAATTTTCATAACATCGTAAGTCTTAAACGAAGATTTAGCTCAAGATTCATTTTTACAACGCCATTAAAACTTTAGACCTCAAGAACACGTCGATAGCTCATAATCATAATATTATTTTGTTGATAACAGATTTAATAAACCAACAGTTAATTATATCCTCCCTCATAAATAAGTGGGTAGGTACCTACAAAAATGAATGAATATGAGAATAAAGCACATATCGACCAAATCCACATAATATGTAGATATTTATCTACACTATAAATTGATAAATTTGATAATCATGTCTTTCATTAAAGCCATGGTTCATGGTCTCTATCATAGAAAATTGTATTCAGCCTAAATATACAAATTACCGTAGGTATTGTGGGGTGGCGGACGTAACGAATAGCATCACCCCTACTAACGGACTTACTTGAGAATGGGCAGCAGCGTTCTCTATGCATTTTACCACCATACTGCAATCGCCAATCTGCCTGCCAAGCGTGGAAATTATTATCAAGCGGGGCAAAGCCCTCAAATTCGAGGAGGCGCCGTTACGACTCTGGACGGCTGAAATTATGACGCTGATGATGACTTAAAATTAAGATTAATATACACCAACATTAGGCGTATACTGCCTCACATGGGCTTGTTTATATTGACAAATTACTGTTCGACGAAATCGTACAATGACCGCGATGATGTTCATTACGAGGCGTCATAGCTTTTCAGGGGTGCTATTTAGCGATCAAACCATAAGAAACGTTTGCATTCAAAAGACAATTTATTTATTTAAACTTCTCGCACACAAAAAAGGTACAAAGGCAGACTTAATGCCTTAGGCATTCTCTACCAGTCAACCAAGGGTGGTGATGAGATTACATGGCAGGTTATTTGGTTGAGAGGAACAATAATTAAAAATGTATAACAATGAATTATAAATAAAAAAGAGAAACACTGGTACAAACATAGGTTATAAACTAATTATACAAATACATATTTGCTATAAACAATCCTCGTTTCCTTCGGTCGCAATGTGTACCACTTTTTGACCCCCACAATCGTAAAGCCCGTTTACAATGGGCTCATGAACACAGAAAGTGGGTAGAGAAAGAGTGGCGTTTTGTGTGTTTTTCCAACGAATGTCGCTTAGATATGAGGCCACATTCTAGACGTATACGTTACTGGAGGAGCCTCAGATGCCAAGAACGTTTAAAATCACGCTAAGAAGTTCCTGTGCGTGGAGAAACAATCATGATATGGGCGGATATTAGTATTGGATCAGAGGAAATCTTAATGCGCAGATTTACACTGAAACGATTGTATCAAATGTTGTGATTCCTTTACCCAATTTTGTGCTTTCTTCTTATTATTTCTTTCAATTTCTACTTATGCATGATAATGCACATCCACATGTTCCCACGTGACGACTCATTGTCACAAACACACCGCAGCTAATATCTATGTCCCCATGGATTGGTCAATCACCAGACTTGGATCCCATTGAGCACAAATTATGGAAGGAGAAGAGCTCTGCCAAATATGGATGCTGTACGCACACCAGAAAATCTTTTTCGCCTGTTATAGCAGACGCGGGCGTTGATTCTGTAAAGTGATTTTGATGAACTCATATTGAGTATGGCGAATCGCTGCCATTGTGTTATATACGTTAACGATGGAAATGCAGACAGCAAATTGTTTATTTAAAAACATTAAATTATTATTTTTTTCACATTTTGATGTCAAAACTAAGGTGAAAAATCCAGCATAAGCAAAAACCGCGCAAAATTCGTTATTAATGCAAAACCTGTATTGCTGGAAAAATAATTTTTGTTCTAAATTGCTGTTCGTTAGTGTATTTACTAAAAAGTTTACTTTTGTTTACTAAGCTTTTAAGGTTGTAATAAATAGAACATTATGTAGCTATTTGCCTGTTTTATCGTTACGTTTGAAAAAGTTTAATTATAAAACGCTAGGTAAAATATTTAAACAATATTTAATAGAGATATTTATTTTGCACAGCAACTTTTCTTTTTATGAGTGTTATTCGAAATAAAAATTTGAATCAAAACTATTTTTTGTGTTCTGTCTTGTTTATTATTTTATGTAATAATTATTTTTAAAGGTAAACCTCCTTTCATATGAAATTATTATATAGGTGTCTAGTGATGTAGGTATCTATTATGTTGCATGATTCATTGATCCACACATATGAAAATATGATTTTTAATTGATCTAAAGAGACATTTTATATAATAATAAAAGAACAATATAATTTATTGTTTTGATACCTTAATCATTAGATACTTTTCATGTGTTATATTTTGTTTTACGGTCTTTTCAAAGTAAATTTATGAACACGGAAATATGAAACCGAAATAATATTATTTCGCTTACTAACGTAAAAGTCCGTTTCGCCTGTCTCTTCATTATCTGTCAGTTTAGCGAATTCAGTAAAGGTGTCACCATTGTCAATCCAAAGTTCATTGCCCTGTCCTCTTGTCAATCTTCTCTAATCCTGTTAAAGTTCGCTGGCGTTTAAAGTTTCACTTGTTCTTCAGAGAAAAGGAAGGCAACACAATGTGGGCAATTACATTTATTCACACGAAGTCCCTTTTTCACACTTAAAAGTTCAAATTAATTTGCTAACAACTCGGCCTGCCAAATTAATTAGAAGTTTTTAAGTAGGCACAGCGTCAACCACCTCGCTCTCTTGAATACAAAACAATGCTGGTTCCATTATAAATTCATGCACCCATTTTCAGATTTTATGTCAAAATTTCTTTCCCAAAGTGTTAAACACACTTAATGGAAGAGTTGCGACACTAAATGTGTTTTACGACACATAAACCTTTCAGAATGAATTATCATTTATTAAGGGCGTAATAAAATTATCCAACGGTCAATTTAGTAGTATTGATGTCCCACATGAATAGAGAATTATCGGATATTCATATTGAATAGTGGCTTCTGTAAGGATTTATTACGAATTGATGAGAGTATCCCTAGACGGAGTTAGGTAGGTACAATTAATGGTTAGGTTTCTGTGACTGACAACCATAAAGAAGCCCATCTAGGTACCTACTGTCTTATCCACAAAAGGATTTCCTAAACAAACAAAATTATATCAGAATAATTCGAAGTAACGAAACAAAACAAATCCGATAAAACTCACAGAAAGTAGCTGGCACAAAGAAAAATTGTAAGCTTCCACATAAACGCTTTATTAGATTTTGCTGAGTAAAGTACGAGGAGAGTTTTTACTGGGAAAAGACGGCGACTGATGTGGTGACGGACGCCAGCGTGAGGTGCTGACTCCGGAGACGATAATGAGGATGTAAATTGGCGTGTGGCGCGAGCAGGGTGGAGTGGGCGCGGGTGGCCCGGGCCGCCCAACCTGTGGCGTATCTGTTGCGCGCCGTCGACCGCGCGCCCGGCGCCCCGGCCCGCTCCGGCCCGGCCGCACGCAGTCTGTGTCACCGCGCCGCCGACGCCGCCACCGCCGTCGACCGCGCGACTCTCACCCGAACAAATACACTTTTCCGGTTCAAAACACGTGTATTATATCAATCTATCAGATAAATCTTCGCGCTATTTGATTCAACATAAATCTCCTGTTACTTTAACAAAAAATACTTCAAAAAATATTTTATTTCTAATCTTCTTAGTTCTTTTCCGATCTCATAAAAAAATTAAAAGTGTTTTTAAGTTGTTGTTTTCATCGAATCTTTTATTGTTGGAAAAATCATTTATGTTCTAAACTGGTGTCCGTTGGTGTAAGTATTTACTGAAAAGTTTTCTTAATAAAAATGGTTTTGTTTACAAAGCATTTTAGGCTGTAATAAATAGAACATGGTCTAAGTATTTACCTGATTTTTTCGTTAAGTTTGTAAATACATAGTTTCATTATAGGGCCACTAGATATTAACTTATTCAAACAAAATTATTTAATAGAAATTTTAATTTTCTTGATATTTTTTCTTTACTACTGTGCTCTGATTTTTATGAGTGTAAATTGAATTAGTAATATTTAATCGAAATAGTATTTTCACTTTTATTATTTTTCACACGAAATAATAAGTATTTCAAAGTGAAATTTCCTTTCATATTGAATTAGTATGAAGGTTACTATGCAATTGATGACGCCTACGTATTCTGTTGCATGATTTTTGCGCTCAAAAAAGATTTAGAAGGTAAATAAGACATAAACGTTTAAGAAATAATTATTTCAGCCTGAATTTTTCAGTAGGATTCCATATTTTCTTCTTTTTTATATTGTGGTTTTAAAACCATTGTTTTATATGAATGATCCTTAGTTTCTACATACATAAACTGACGGCTTCTCCCATGGGCATACTTTCCTCTTAATACTTGATTGAAGTTGAATATTGTTTCAACTTTCATTCGAATTGTTCTCCGTATCTCGAATTCGACTTTCGCACGTAGGGTTTCATTCTTCTCAAACTTGTAATAAGCATAAGAACTCTTAAGTAAAGACCCTTGTAGCTATTGCCTTGTCTGTCTTAAAAAGTTTTGTACAAAAGTGGAACATTAGGGATGTTGCTATTTGAATATTTTGCTCTCGGTTCAATTTACGAGGAAATCATTATGTCCCTCAGGGTTCCGGACACCGATTTGGGGCTCTTGCCTCTCACTATTTACATTTACACAATGGAAGCCTACCGACGGAACCCAAGGACTTTATCTTTTGATTTGAGCGTTCTGTCCCGTTTTATGTCACTTTGAGTGACTGGCAACATGAATTTTATTGTTTTTTTTTTATGAATCTATAACTATTTGTGATAATATTTTATCGCGAATCTCTTATCAGTGAGAAAGTAGTGCTGCATATTTTTTATTTGCCGACACTAGTTGCTGAAGAGCTACATTTTCTGCCACGTGTAGGATCGCCAGAAACGATAACGATACATCTATTGATGCAAACTGATACCTTCTTGTGGATTACTTATTATAGATGGGCCTGCTATCCATCACAACGAAGTAGCTCACCACTATCTGTTGCATAATATAACAGCGCAAACGTTATTGTTACATGCGCTATCTTGCATACGAGCTACTTGAAAATTATTTTTTCAGCGATAACTCGTTCCACATACAATTGATTTACACTCATTGGAAATCAGTAGCAGTGATAATAATTAATACCATATACTATACCTATATGAAAATAATTACAGTTTGCTTAAATATTCATTACAAATGACTTAAGGGCTTACTACAAGACCTCCTGGGATTTCTAATTCCAATCTGTAGCAGCAGCAATCTACTGTATCCTCGGTCATTAGGCCCTGAACTTATCGTAGATAAGAACCATTATCTCTGCCTGATATCTAGATCGATATATACACATTTGTAATTCGGGTTTCAATACCACACTCTGATACAATCGTTCGACAATTCTAGTTTGACGTATCAAGAGTTTCGTTTAATGAACAATTTGATACGCGATTTTTCATAGTGTACTTGTTCCATTAATTTTTCTTTTTCTTATCTAACAGGACAAGTCAAGAAACGAGGACGTTGGTTGTAAATGTGTGAAAGTTCAGTGTTTGACAATTGGAAGATTGCATCGAAGAATAAAGTGCAGTGTAGTGCGTTCGAGCAGTATCGTGTGCGGGTCCCGATGGCCGGCTCGGCCCGGCCGCGCTAGATCGATCCCGCCACAGCGGCGCGGCTCACGTCGGTCAGTGCATCCTACCTACTATTCCCTATATGCAATCACTCTGCTGCAGATCTGAAACAACACACACCTACTTCAACACAATCGCGATAAAAAATACGATCATATCGTGAGTAACGCTAACACAAACCACGTGCGCAAACTTTGTAGTTATGAAAGTTCTAATTTAGATCGCGTTGTGCGTCGGCAGTAAGGGCGCAGTTCAGGAAACAACATTTTATTGGAAGGATATTGAAATATTGAACAATACGACTGAGTTGGAGAAATCCAATTTGTACAGTTTACGTTCAATTGAATTGCTGCTCCTGTTTTGCCGATGATACGATGCCGTCACTAATGTTGTGTTCAACGATCAGTACTATTGCTAGTAAGGTAGACGCACAGGTACCTGGAACGATGCCAAAACGTTTGTCTTCTGTTTCTCTTTAATCAAAAGCGTAAATTTATAAATTAAACCTGTGTTTCTTTGTTAGAACAAAGCAGCGGTTACCGACATAAAAATACTTTCACTGAAATATCGCAATCATAAACCAGCATGGCCTGGGCGGCGGATATTTATTTATTCTAGGCAATACTCATACTACGTTCTGTGGAAATATTTATTTACGAGTAGAATACGAGAAGCTGGTAAAATGAGAATTACTCCTGTAACTTTAGATTCCAGTTTGAAAACATATAATTGCTGTGTTTATTTATAACACACCCGAAAAGTATCCACACCCTTTTTGTGAAAACATAATGCGGCCCGCAGTTACGTCGGCCGATGCGTATTTTAAACCAGAATTAAAAATGAATGCTTGGTACAGTATCGATTTCCTTATTTTTATACACGTAACCTTCAATGTAATTTATCAACCTTTTACAAAAATATATTTTCCTACCTAACTAATATTGTCGAAACCATTCGTTTCATTTTTAAATGATCGAGAACATGATTACAAATGTGCATTATACTTATACTCGTACTTTCTTTTACTAAGGTACAATACACAAAAAAGTATAGCAGAAAGCTTTTAGATTCGTACTAAACTCAACCCCAAGGGTATGAAATGGATTCAAACCTATTTACACAATAATTTGTTGGCTATCCACACATTTTCGGAAAATGAAAGCCTTAACAGATTTATCCGACTCAGATGGGTTTGGTTAAAAGATTATGGCATGATAATGAGAAATAAATGAAAAGGTCTATTTTTTGGACCATTTTTATTTTCAGCTCCAATATTTTAAGGAAGCTACCGTATTTTCCGTAAAGATTGAAAAGCTTACGGACCCCAAAGCTACTGCTAGTTAATCGAATATTTGATACCGTTGTGTTGATTTTAGATTCATTATATCATATTTTTTGGCCGGGAAAGTGCGGAAGCAATAGTTTCAAATATGAATCACGATATCACAGTGTTGAAAAATCCAGATAGTTCCGCACAATCAGCAGATAACCGATTTCACGTACATTAACAGATATGTATTAGGGGGACGATAATTCAGGTAGGTAGCCATTTACCACCTGATCGTTTGAGACTAATTATAGATACCTACCTATTTCGGGTTATAGTTAATTAACCCCTTTGTTGCCAGTAGGTTGCCACTCTAACCTAATTCTGTTTGGCAAATTAATTATTTAGTTTACTGGTACCTACATTTCGTTAAATGTAGCAATGATTACCTCCATGCTTGCCTTTAAACATTTATTTTGTTTTCCCAAAAGCTTATACAATCTAGAGAAGCTCTGATTAAGAAAGTTAATTACTTACTTAAATTAATCAATAAATTTAGGAAGGTTACAATCTGACCTCGTATCTTTCTGGCGACCTGACAAGCAGGAAAAAGTAAATCCTCAAAGTAAACAAGGTAGAGTTAGACATAGCAAAAATAACGGAAACATTTCCTCTAGCAAGTAGATATTGTGTTGAATTGCAACAGAAATTTAGATGTAAAAATAATATAAAGACGTTGGTTCACTGCCTGTAGGAAAAGTAATTAATAACGCGAACACACAGCCCTAGGAAGTAATTAAGCAAAGATACTTCACATGACACAAGTGTTACGGGTAGAATTTGTGCCACGAGTCTGTCAGACGGAGGAAAAATTACGGTTCGTATCTTTGTCGCGGCCTGGAAATTATCACATAAATTAAGACAACATCATTAAAATATGTATAATGTACAGAGACCGTCACTGAGATAAATATGGCTGAAAGCCGACGTTTTTTCACGCAAATATTTAATTTAAATATTAATGCGCATACTTACATATTACTGTGATGTTTAAACAATTCGGATGAAATGTATTGTACATTGTCTATTTGTTTTAACACGTTTACAATAAGAGTGAATTTACTTTGCGTCTATATCGTTTCTGGCAGATGCAGCTACTAAGCCAGGTTTGTTGAAAAATCCTGTTGAAAAGCAAAGACTAGAAATACTCAAGTGTATCTTTACATATCTTTCTGTACTACTCTTGCAGGCTGTTTTTTCATCTCTTTTTATCTACTTTCCTATCGCAGGTATGCTGGAAGAGATTTCTTTAGAAATAAGCATCACATTTCTCAGTGTTTGCTCTTTTTTACTTGTATCTTAATACGTGTGTACATACATAAACGGTTAAATAAAATAAGGACAAAGAAAAACTTTCATAAAGTTTTAGATAAGTAATATGAAATTCATAATCTATTTTCGATGAGCGTTTTGTTACAAATGTTCGGGCTTTCGAACAATAGTTCGAAAATATTTGTAACATTGTTTTTAGGAGTCAACATCGTGTAGCTATTGTAAGCCACGCTGAGTAGATGTGGTATCCATTTCCCAATTTTTTTTTTTACTTTTCACAATGTGTTAAATCCGCAAACGACAGTGGCCTGCCGAATACACGTAAAAGATCAAGATCCAGTTCAGGTGGTCTACCTGACCTCTGCTTATGCACAACGCTGTAGTCGCCCGAACGAAATCTAACAAACAACCTCTTGTATGTTGCTGTACTGGGGGCATCGCTACCGAATACAGTTTGTTGGTATATTGGGTTGGCTAGCTGGCATATAGCAAATCATTTAATTTAATGTTTTGTGTCTCTTAATGTTTTACTACATACCATTGTATAGAATCAAGTTCTTCTAACTGGACAGACAGCTGTGCTGCTGCGGAGTTTGTTGCGCCACTCCTTCTTCCCAGATAAAGCACTAGGAAGTAGTGAAGGGTGGGCGTTTTGGGGGACTATCTTTTGTAATTTTGACGTTTGTAAAGTGCTGATCCTCAGCCTAATTTGAATAAATGACTTTTGATTTTGATTTTTAGTCACTATGTTTCGACGTGCTTCAGCCGCGCTATGACCCGAACGGAACTCATATAAATAGAGCATATCGCATCTCAGTCGAAACTTTAATCATTCTTAGATTTCTGAAATTGTATTCCACTCTCAGATTAACTGTACTGGAATACTGAAGTGCCTGCCTGAAGCCTTTTATATACCCTTTCCAACTACCACGAACCAGAATGTTAAAAAAAAATTGAGACATTTCATGAAAATGCCTCAATACTTTTGAATCAAGGTACATAATAATATATTGACAAAGAATGATATATTTGTTGACTCCTGAGGCAATATTCATAAGCACCTAGGTAACTAGTAGAAGCAAAGTTACGTATTAAATACGACGTTATTGCCAGTCGATAGAGTTCTAAAGGTTGTAACCTACATCTTTCATTTATTGGTCTCGGTTCTTTTCAGTCCGCTACATTTCTTGTTGCAATCGCATTGAAGGTTTTACGTCAAAGGACTTAATATCAGCAGCCTTATTAGTGTCATCTTCTTTACTAAGGTATTGGGTATTTAATGAATGCGGTCGTATTATTAATAATAGAACAGTGTGCAGAGGTGGCTCAATGATAACGGCAGCGACTTGTAGGTCGTGGGATTGATCCTCAGATTATTTCATCACCACTGCTCTTAAAACGGAGAAGAAAACCAGCATATCTTAGATCCAAATCTTCGAAGACATGTGACATCCACCAACCCGCACTAGTCCCTGGTGGTAAATTACAGCTCACTCAACCTCACCGTAAGAAGCCCAGCAGTAGCAACATGAAAATTATGAAGAGCTAGCTTGTGTTCGCGGCTTCGGTCACGTGGATGTCAGAAATGACACCATGAGATTGTGCCAAAGTAGCATATGCTACTCCTTAAAACATCAGCTATCTGCAAGTGCAAGTCCCGTCCAAATCGGTCCAGCCTTTCGGAGATTAGCCGCAACAAACAGACAGACACACAAAAAAAAAAATGTTTTTTTTTTGGTTATATGTATTTGATACCTACCGTATACGTATTTTTCATATGCAAGTAGTAATAAGCTTTTATTATGACATTACAAACAGATACTTCAATTTTATTTCTTTGATATAGCTATAGATGATTGGTCGTATCCATTAACATTCCAAGTTTTTTAATAAATACATATGTCGTCTGGCATTGGCAATATGGGCATATATTTATAGACAGAAGATAGATAGAATACTCTTTATTATGTACCTTCACTATCTAGATTACAATTTTTTACAGGATGAGACAATAGGCGGGCTTGTACCTGGGTATCTAACACGTAGTTACATATTAAATAGACAATCAAACATACAACCTACCTACTGTTTTTGTTAACAATACGTTTCAGAAAATGAACCTTACACGAATTGGCTGACCAGGCGACCTTAATTACGCTCGACAGTATTTAAGGTCAAATATTTTACAATACATAGGCAAACACTGAAATATTCGGTATTATATTAACAAAAACTTTTTCTTATAAGAAGTCATCCAATTGAATCGAATATCATAACTACAGTTAATCATGCAAACTGAACGGAATCGAATCTGTCTGTTTGTCATTCAATCACGCCTCGGCGAAGCATGTAACCATGTTAATCTATTAATGCAGTGTTTCTCTTGTTCTCCACAATACGCAGGTTGACAGTAAGAAAAATACCCTATGAATTTTATATAGTACTCGTAGAATGGTTGTGAACTAAAAATCAACTGGATTTTATTAATGATTTAATTAAAATTTTTGAGAATTTATTGCGTAATAAAGATTGCATTCCATCCACCCTGGTTGTCCCGCCCCGTTAACGGGACAGATCAAATTTAAAATATCATCATCAATTTTTTTTTTAATTCCGTAGTTGCGTTATCCTTTTCGCTCAGTAGAGGTTCGAACCTGTCCGCTAGTGGTTCTATATATAATATAATGAAGAGACTCCTCAAAATAACAACGTCAAATACCTATGCACCTGCACAGAATGTAAACATGGCGAAAATACTTCTTTTTTTCTGTTTTTCAATTAGTGGTTCATCGCCTCCCGATCGATATGCACCGCACACAGGATGGATGGAAAACAGTACATGAAGTACTTCTTTGCTTTGTAAGTGTTATTGCTGTATACTGGACGCAACACTAAGAAACTTGATCAGCTGAAGACCGTTGGCGTAGACGAGTTCTTTAATGCCTCTGATCCAAATCAGTTCGGTTCTGATCCGTAAACACTTTTGATGTGTGTGAAACCAACATTATTTCGTTAAAGGTAAAGTTCATTTTACATTACCGGTAAAAAAAGTGCTGTTGAATAAAAGTTTTGAAACCCATTTAAATTTTTTCTCTTTTAAGTTATGGTACATACACAAAATCGTAAACCTTCACTTGCTAAGTAAATGACAGTGACGGGAAATTATTATAACATCTATATAAATAAATTAAATTGAATTTTGTATTGTCAAAATAACAGCTTTTTACCTAACCAACCAAGTCAACCCGAGACTGAATAATAATACCACGTACACACATACATTACTAAGTACAGTTTCCGTTAAATTGTAATTAGAAAAGAGATGTGAGAGGCGTAACATAAATAACAGAAGGATTAAGGTATAAATGTATCTAGGAATTTTCATAACGTAGGCCGTATGTGTCATTTTACGGCACGATAGGCCGGAAAATTTATACCCGCAGAGTTAAAGAAATTGCGACACACATACATAGAAATAGCGTCTAAATACATACATGACGTGGCATTTAAATCTATATATTAATACGTGAAGCGAAAACTTTGGATCCCTTTTTACGAAAATTAGGCGGACGGAGGAGTATGAAATTTCGCACACTTATAGTTTATACAGAGAAGAAGTGACGAATGCTAATATTTTTTTTAAATTATGCGTAAAAATACATCATTAAATAACACGTTACACACACTACTATTCGTTACCGTGTGCTTAATACACACATGCATAGATATTTTGTGTCTATAGTCTTACTGAATGTCAAGTATAACCATAGGTAATAAATTAATTTTATAGATATATAACCTATTTCATTTTTAAAATCCATGATCATATCGAGAATATTTGTCTTTAATTTGTATTAGCGACGATAGGAATTTAGTTTAGATTTATAAGAAATATTTTTTGTGGTTTTATGGGGAGTGTCAAGTATGGCATTAGTAAGTTTCCCATACAAAACTTAGTGTCGTGTGCAAACTGTAGAGGTTGCACGCCTCACGGTTGTACAGGCTGGTCATAGATTGTACAGGCTGCTTATAATTATGACATTTTGAACTGTTTATGACAGTTAATTAAAAATAATAGGGAAAATTCTATAAAAACAGAACTTTCTGTGATAATTCATTCCATATCCAGCAGTTAAGAAATATTAAGAAATTAAAGAAGAGAATCCTGAAGAAGTATTCTTTACTCATTACACCTACGTCCTGGTCCTGGTCATCATCATCCCGCCAGCGAATCCTTGCCACAGTAGTACAGCGTCAACAATTTGTCTATATATAGTGTTACTGAATGTCAAATATAACCATATTATTTTTTTATATTTATTATTATATATTTTTTTCATTTAATAATGTATTTCTATTCAAATGAAGTACGGTCGAATTTCGACCAATGGTCGATCACTAGTATACATAAAAACATGTAAATTATGGTGTGGAATAGTTTGAAGTCTGAAATATTACAATAGCTAACTGGAGAAGTAAAATAAAGGAATAGGATCTTTATTTTTACAAGCTTTTATCCAAGTAGCCTAGGTTTTTAAACATGAAAATATATTATTTGTACGTATTTTTGGTAAGTTAAACTTAAGTTGTTACGCTTGAGTGCACAATAAAAGAAATGGGACGCCGTTAGAGGAATTGTTGCGGGCATCAGGTTACCAGACCTATTGCTTTTTAAAACTCATTCTATTGTTAGCAGTATACTTATGTACAGCTGTGTATGTAGCAAATACGCAAATATACCAAAGGTATAGGTAAAGGTCGGCACGTCTTAGAATAAAATTAAAAAAAATATTCGTATACATGTGACATCGACCAACCCGCACTGGGCCCGTGAGGTAGATTACGGCCCACTCCCTTTCGAAGAGAGGCGGCCTGTGTCCCAGCAGTGGGAACAATATAGGTTGGTTATATTGTTGTATAGGAAATGGTGTATATTTGTATTTTTGCGACATATATTCTTTGTAGATTTAGGTATATATGGACCTTGCAAGGCATGTTTTGTAATGTTAATTACTTTGCATACTACACTGCAATTACTATACCTAAAGAATCAAGTTCTTCCAACTTGAAATACAACTGTGCTGGTGGGGACTTTTATGCCCTTCTATCCAGCTAAAGCACTATGAATTAGTGATGGGCGGGCGTTTTAGGAAACTGTCATGTAGTTTTGACGTTAAGAGAGCGTAAACTTTTGGTGATTTTGGTGTGGTTTTACAAACGTGCTTTTACAGTTAAAATACTGCATGTCTATAAGTTTTAATGCACAACATGAAACATCGTTTCAGTTTTTATCTAATGAGTGAGCAAATTTTTTATTATTGTCGATAGTTGTAATGCAAGATTTAGATTATTTTTGAAGGGTAGGTAGGTTCTGCCAATTCCTTATTTTTTTTTTTGTTAATTCCGCGAAATACACTCTTCTTGAACTGAAGTTTATGTCCGTTGTTTTAATTTTATGAATGAATGTTTTGAGTAGCCGAAATCATAACCAAAACGTTGCCATTTTCCCTAAAATTTGATTGTGTTAAATATTATTTTACTATATTTATTAATATGAAAGTGGTAAAAAGTGATTCATAAAATATATAGATGACTTTCACAAAATTACAATAATTTTGACCCAAGTATTAGGTACAATTTGTAAATATGTGTTATTTTAAATCTCATACCACAAAATACCACAAAACAGTTCTCGGTTTGAGGTCGATAAATCAAAATCAATCATTTGATCAACATTGAAATGATCTTTCAGATGGTGCATTAAAACTTAAAGAAAAAAACGGTACTTTAACTACAAAATCACGTCTACATCAGGTAAATAAGCAAAATCGTAAAAAGAGCATCAGCTTAATTTTAATAAATGACTTTTATTTTGATAACTAAAAATAATATTCTGTTTATAATATATAATAACAAACATAAGACGTACCTGTCCTATGCGTCATGGAATAATTTATTTGATAAATGACTAATTATTCACCAAGTCATTTTAAACAGGATGTCAGGTATTGCCAATATTCGTCGGTGAATACATGAACGAAACCCAAAGCTTTACTGTAAGATACAAAAACTGATTTTCGATGGCTGTTCCTAATATGATTCAGCTAATTACTGGCTATTTTTTTTTTCAAGTAAAATGCCAGTAGGTATCGTTTTGTTTATTTTGGCTTTTATTTTTATGAATAGTGTGATGGCTTTTATTTTTACACTAGCTTTTGCCAGCGTTTTGCGTGAAAAAGTAACAAACATCCATCCATACATCCATACTTACAAACTTTCGCATTCATAATATTAGTAGGAGAAGTCGATTACTGAGTCATGAGAGTAGCAAAAAAATACTTTTCACTTTATTCGCATGGGCCCGTAGTCGTCCTTTGCCGCATATTTGGTGTTCCTAATATAAGCAGTACTTAGGATAATCCGGCGAGTCCAAATATTTGTATAGGTATCCGAAAATCTAAAATGAGTTTTAAATCCTGGTTAGGTACTATAGAGGAACAACATGAAAATTTGCTAATAAAATAACCTTTCAAATTCAGATGCACCATTCGGGGTCTTAACGAGGCTGACAACCCTGAATTGGTAATGTAAAGCCGGGTTCACACTAGTTAATCTTGCTTTGTACAATATTCTCCCTTTGTATCATCAGAGCACTTGACACCACGCTTTTGTGTCCGGGTTGTGTGAAGTCATTTGTTATTGATATTTAGGCCGTTGAAAGCAAAACCTCGTTCAGGCACAACCGTGTACATAATGTACCTTTTTGGAAGTGACGTAATATGTACTACTAGCTGTGCCCGCGGATTCGCCCACGTGGTATTCGGAAATTATCGCACAAGGAGGTGCTACTCAGACAAAAAGTAGTTGTTCCAGTGTTACTCCTTATAATATCAGCAATCTGCCAGTAGAAGTCCCGTCAAAATCGGTCAAGCTGTTTCAGAGATAAGCCGGAACAAACAGATAGACAGACAAAAAATGTTAAAAATTGGTTTTTGGTGTAAGTACTGTATTCACTTTCATATGCATTTAGTGAAAAGCTGTTAACTTAAAATTACAAACAGACACTTCAATTTTATTTATATGCAGTACCTAGTAGATGTACGGTTTACTTTAAGGATACTGTGTTAATTTCATATTTTCTCTTTTAAACTGAAATAAACAAAAGTTGACCTCGGTTTTAGAACGTTGTGCACGTTGTTTGTCATGTTTGGCATCATTGTTTTACTAAGGCAGGCGGAATTAATATTCTGTCTGCCTGAAATGGAAAGCATATTCCTTCATGGCCATTGGCTAGACTGTGAGTCAGAAAGACCCAAAGGCTGTTGGAATAAATTAACTAGAAAATGTAAAATATGACACATCGCCTCGTTAACCGTACCGACTGGTGATCTAACTAGGTATTATGTCACCGTTGTGCAAAGTTGATGACCGATGCTCAGATTTGTGGATAACTATTCTGTCAACGACACAAAAATATGACGATAGATGTCTCTAATTCAAACTTAGTTTTAAAACCGTGTCATCAACATCTGCCTAGGTTTTTCCCAAATATGTGGGGCGACTTCTAGTATAACCGGATGTAGCTGAATACCAGTATTGTTCATGGAGTGTCTGCCTATCTGACCTCCACAACCCAGTTACTGGGTTATAAGGGACCCCTTGGTAAGACTGCTTGTCACACTTTCAGACTTCTGATGACCCGTAACGACTGTCAAAAGATCCACAATTGACAGCCGGGACCAACGGCTTAACGTGCTTTCCGAGGCACGGAGGGTTCTTGATATGTAAATATGGTCACCCATCCATGAACCAACCACGGCAAGCGTAGCTTAACCTGATCTATCGATCCGTGCGGCTGTTATTACTTAGCCAGAGGCCTTGTAACCGTCTACCTACTTTAAATGTTGTGAAAGATTACAATGGTAATTTGAATTGTATTAAAATCAAATGACACGGAAAGCAAGTCTTAGTCTATACTAAGACAATACATTAAATTATTACAAATTAAAAGAAAGAAATAGCTTTCGGTCACTCAAATGAACGGTCTGTTTGAAATAGCAATTTCTACATCGAAATCAACTTATGTAAACCATTTACCCCGGACTGTCTTTAATTCTTAGCAATTAATTGGTAGCTATACAACTTATTGTCACAAATGGTAGAAGTCTTTTGTTTTGTAAAATCTCTCATTTAAATTGTTAGTAATATGATCTCTTATTTCTCCATTAATAACAAATTCAATTAGCACAGAACCACAGTAGCTTAATCAGCTTATAATCTTCCAACTTCTGGGACACCGGCCTCTGCTCGATAAGAGGGAGTGGGCCGTAAATCCGTAATACACCACGCGGGCCTAGTGCCTGTTGGCAGATTTCACATGTCTTCGAATTGTTGGTTCTAGGACAAGTCGCTTTCCATATTATGTTTTCCTTCACCGTTTTGAGAGCAGTGGTGATGAAATAATTTACAAAAGATAAAGCGCCGCCGCCGCGCGCCGGTCTGAGTTTCAACCCACGATCTAGAAATATAAATAATACACCTGCATTTATTAAATACTCCATACCTCAGGAAAAAGATGACACAAATAAGGATGCTGATATTAAATCCTTTGACGTCCGACTTCAATGCGATTGCAACAAGAACTGTAGCGGACTGAAAGGAATCGAGACCAATAAAAGAAAGATGTACAATCTCTAGAACAGTATCGACCGGCAATAAGATCGTATTTAATAGATTACTTTCCTTCTACTAACTGTTCGGGTTCGAACGATTGCTCAAAACGACAGTGTCTACGATTTATTGGCGATTGCCGCGACACATTGCGGCGCATTACGCTTTATGTAGTATGTCCACGTAGATGTAAAAAAAATCGTATGAAAAATACTTTGTTCTATCCATGCAAAACAATTTATAATATCTTGTTACTTGTCAGAAAGGATAACTTTGAAGTTATTATGATATTGTCTAGGAGCCTCCTCTTCTAGTACCTAGTTCAGTGGCCAGATGCGACGATATTATTACCCATTACACTCCCCTTTCTAGTCTTATGTTTACGTTGGTTGGCTTGTGGTAATGTGTAAAAGCCGTGAAGTGTTAGGCAAAGCCAATTTACACTCTATTTTTACCCAGAAGCATAGTTAGGACTATTCTACAACGAGCGCAAAAGAACAGATTACTTTACAAGAAACGTTTCGAATATTTCCCGAGCACGATTACCTCAGCAGCTGTTCCAGAATAGTTTATAAACACTATTGTACAAATTTAAACCAATTTTTATTGCCTCCCAAAAAGTAAGCCAATTAACAGCGAATGAGTCAAGTCTTGCATTGTTCTCCAGATCCTGGAACCGTGCCAGCTTTCGCTACCATCGATACTAATTAATAGAAAACTCTTTTCAACATATAGGTCAATTTGTTAAACACCTTCTTGTAGAACTTAGTTACCTTGCATTTTCTTTGAAAGTCCTTAACGGTAGTAAGGTGAAGTTATTTTGCTATTGCACTTTTCATACATGGCAATGGAAAATTGTTTGCAAACTTTTCAATGTTCGTTGAGCTCATTATGAATTGAACTTTAGCAGCCTGGCATTTGGATTCAATTAATTATAATATTGATGAGTTTATATCACTTTTATGACATTGTTTCTCATTGCCTTTGATAATAAAGTTGACCTAAATCAAAAATAATTTACAGCTCAGTTCCAGACGAAAGTAGAAAGATAAAACCACGTGCTTATCAGAATTTCATGATATCTGAAATAGATTTTACTGACCTGGTATCATTGAGCTGTTGTTTAACGATTGAAGCATGTAAAAGCGAGTCAGGTATCTGTATTTCACTGAAGCTAATACCTACTTCACGAGCGAATCAGCCAATCGGAAATGATCCCAATGATAATGAGTGTGCTATTTTTTAATCAGACTATCGTAATACCTCTCTACTTGAAGTGATAATTCGAAAATAATCGATGTTCCAGTTAATTGCCCGACCAATGTTCAAGGTTAGATTCCAATCTAACCTTGAACATTGGTCGGGCAATTAACTGGAACCTACAAAAATCTTGCGGTCTAATCAATATCAAACAAATAGAAAAAGGTATCCGTTCTTCTAAATCCATTGTCTATATTTATGAGCTCAATAAAACTTTCATAGCCACAGTAAACACGTCTATAAAATGATAAAATACGCGTGGCCCTGTTCCAGGCAGAAATTTCTACGATTTTCTAGGAGATACTAAGTTTTGCAATTTTCCTTTACCTAATCTACTCGTCCTAGTTGGCTTGACCTCGGCTTTGACATTAAGAGTCTAAGAGAAGATCTCTAACGGATACAGCTTCGTAAATAAGTCTGAATCTATTTCTGTTATAACAAGTTGATCAGATGTATACTTTCTTGTTTTGATCTAAGAGGGAGTAGAAGGAACTACCCGCAAATATTCTTAACCGTAAGACCATCAACGACGTTATTTTTGTGTAGATAATACATTCAGTTTTTGCACATACTAATAGTATATGAAAAAACGGAATTTTTTATCTGCTGCTGTTTATGTTACGTTTGTTTTATGGTAATTTTTTCCTAATGTTCCGTTATATTGGTTCAGTTAGGTCTGACCAATTGTACCTTTCGGTCTGATCTGGATCCGGACTATTGCATAGTACAGAACATTTGGAGCCTCGCCAACAATGAGACCACACTTTGTTGTTAATAGTCTATCGTATATCTATCATCGTTCTTGATTTTATTAGTTTATTCACCTGTGTTGCAAATTTACCTCAAAGAGACATTGCGGTATGCATCTATAGAGGTATTAAAATTATAAACAATGTTAGTTGTAAAGCTTAAAATAAGGTGGAAGCCAGGGAAGCCCGATCAGTGCGAGGTTGTATAAACTATATGTGTATATTTATCTCCATTACAGACACAATTAAAAACCATTGTGCCTAGCATGGATCCACGTTCACGGCATGCGAAGAGTTAAATCAACATAATTATAACATACATTGACCCCTGACCTTACACTGACTTGCAAAAAATGTAAGAAAATTGAATTTCGCGGGCTACCGTAAGTATAGGGGTTCCCTCTATCTGGCAGAAACTTGATGCTCCGAATTTTATTTGGCATAACACACTTGGCATAATCTTATTTAAACGAATATTTGTAAGGCATAAAAAATGTTTAGCATAATCATTGTTTGCCAGACTTTACGCTGGCATACTTTTCATCATCAGCCTATAGCAGTCCACTGCTGGACATAGGCCTCTCCAATTGCACGCCATTCAGCCCGATTCTCGGCAACTCTCATCCAGCTGCTACCAGCCACCCAGCGAAGATCGTCGCTCCACCTAGCCTGAGGGCATCCTACCTTACGTTTGCCGATTCGCGGTCTCCACTCAAGAACACGTTTACCCCAACGGTCATCGGTTCTACGGCTAATGTGGCCGGCCCATTGCCACTTCAGCTTGCTAATTCTGTGAGCTATGTCGATAACTTTGGTTCTCTGCCGGATCACTTCATTCCGGATTCTGTCCCTCAGAGATACTCCAAGCATAGCTCTTCCATAGCTCGCTGAGCAACTTTGAATTTATGGACCAGCCGTATCGTGAGTGTCCACGTTTCGGCTCCGTAGGTTATAACAGGCAGGACGCACTGATTGAAGACTTTCGTCTTTAGGCTCTGCGGAATACGCGACGAGAAGACTCGACGAAGCTTCCCAAACGCTGCCCAACCCAGCTGAATTCTTCTGTTAGTTTCCTTCTCAAGGTTGTTCTTACCAAACTGCAGAGTTTGCCCGAGGTAAACGTATTCTCGAACAACCTTGAGGGCACCGCCATTGACAGCAATCGGTCCCGGAGTTACGTGTTCGTTGAACATAACTTGGGTTATGTCCAAGTTCATCCGGAGACCAATGCTTTCAGAAGAATCAACTAGGTCGTCCAGCATCCACTGCAAGTCCTGCAGCAATTCAGCCAATATGACGATGTCGTTTGCAAATCTCAAGTGTGAGACGTACTCGCTGTTGACGTTAATACCGCGTCCACTCCAGTTCAGCGTCTTGAACACATCCTCCAATGCGTTAGAGAACAATTTTGGGGAAATTACGTCCCCTTGTCTCACTCCTCGACGCAGGGGGATGTGTTCAGTTCGCCGGTCCTGAGTTTGGACGGTCATTGTCGCGTTTTCGTAAAGAGATCTCAGCACTTGGATGTATTGCCAGTCGACTTGGCATCGCTGCATAGACTCCAAAACAGACCAGGTCTCGATAGAGTCAAAAGCCTTCTCATAGTCCACAAACGCAAGACACAGCGGCCGATTATACTCTTCGGACTTCTGTATAATCTGCCGCACTGTGTAGATGTGGTCTATGGTACTGTATCCTCCTCGAAACCCGGCTTGCTCCGGTGGCTGAAACTCGTCGAGTCTCCGCGCTAGACGATTCGTGACGACTCTTGAAAACAACTTATATACGTGGCTTAGGAGCGAAATTGGTCTGTAGTTCTTTAAAAGGGTTTTTTCCCCCTTTTTAAAGAAAAGTACGACCACGCTCCTTCGCCACACTTCTGGAGTTCTCCCAGAGAACAGGACCGAATTGAAGAGCTCCCGAAGCTCTTTCAGTACTGGACCTCCTCCCGCTTTCAGGAGCTCGGTCGTAATCCCGTCCTCACCAGGGGCTTTTCCATTTTTAAGTTGTTTCAGAGCCGCCTCGATTTCGTCTTGGCTGATTTCGGGCAGGTCTTCTGTGAAGTGGCGGGTTAAGGTGGCTCTGGAATCCTCATATTCGGGATCAGGTCGAGATGCATGCGTTGCGTACAATTGGCTATAGAAGTTTTCGACGTCCGAAAGGATCTCCGGCTTCGAAACGACTATATCCCCACTAGATTTAGTCAACTTCGTCAGGTGGCTCCTCCCAAGTGATTGGACGAACACTTTCGACCCCCGATTCTGCTCGATTGCTTCCTCTATGGAGGGTGTATTAGAGCGTCGGAGGTCGCGTCGTACCAATGTTCTAATATTTTTGTTGAGCTCCCGTTGTTCTGACGAAGTGATAGGTGGGTTTTCACGTCGTTCCGTCATTAGCTCCAGAGTTTCTTCCGAAAGTTTGGACTTCTTGCCCGTACGCCGATTTTTGCAAAATCTCAAGCCTTCTTCCCTGAGGATTTCCACCATTTGGTCGAGGGCCTGGTCGACGTCATTTGTGGTTTTCACGGCAGCGAATCGGTTCTCCAGGTATAACTGGAACGCTTCAGATCCTAACATAGTTTGGAGCATACTTGGACGGAGCCTAGACTTCATCAAACGAATTCGCTTCAGCTTGAAATTGATATTCAGAGAGCCTCGGACAAGTCTGTGATCACTACCGGTATTGAACCTGTTGGTCACTGAGACATCTCTGAATATGTGCTTCTTGTCCGTTATGATGAAGTCTATCTCATTTTTCGTCATAGTGTCGGGGCTTCGCCACGTCCACTTCCTTTGGGGCTGTTTCTTAAAGAAAGAATTCATCAAGAAAAGCCCCTCTTTCTCAAGGAAGTTCACAAGCATTTGCCCCCTATGATTTCTGCTGCCAAACCCGTAGGATCCTACTACCGATTCATTGCAATTCTGTACTCCCACTTTAGCGTTAAAATCCCCCATGACAACGTTGTAGTGGGCCTTAGTGGTGGAATGCAAGGCCTTTGAAATGTCCTCGTACATTTCCTCCACTTCGTCATCCGAGTGTGCCGAGGTTGATGCGTATACCTGGACAACCTTGAGGCTATACCTCTTGGTTAGCTGGACTACGAGGTACGCTACCCTGTTCGAGACACTGGAGACTTCCACAACGTTGTCACTAAGGGATTTGTTAACCAGGAACCCGACTCCGCCTTGGGATAGCTGGTCTCCCTCTCGAAAATATAAAAGGTGGCCTGATTCAAGGGTTATTGTGTCCTCCCCCTCTCTTCGGACTTCACTCAACCCAAGAATGTGCCACCTTATCTTTCCGAGTTCTTCTTCAAGCTGCACTAGGTGGTCGTCGAGCCGTAACGTGCGTCCGTTATACGTCGCCAAGGTCAATTGGGTTTGGCGGCTATTCGTAACCCGGGGATTCTTCGCACCCCCTACCTTGCCGTTACCATGATCGCCGCCATAATCAGGAATAGCAAGGCGGCCGGGAACTGGGGGCCGTGGTTGAATTTGGCTTGCCATTGCAGGAAATGCCCATAGTCGCCACGCTGGGCATGCGGGTTGGCGATCGCAGATCGCAGCTTTTCGCACTAATGACGCTGCTGCCCGCCACTAGTCTGCGATATTTAGCTGCGACGTTTGATTAAAAATGGTTATCCCGCCATCTGTCGGTTGTCAGAGCCTCGTTTGTTAATCAGCAGGGTGCACCACGAGCAGGTGAGGTTGACTTGGGGCACTGAGATTGTAGGTGTTATCCCTTACACCCCTTTTAAGATGGCAGAATTTTATTTTACATAATTACCTTTGGCAGACTTAAAATTCCGCATAATTTCGTTTAGCATAACATTTATTTAGAGCAATGATTATTTGGCATAATTTCACTTGGCATACTATGAAGATGGCAGAATTTCATTTAGAATAATTTTGTTAGGCATATTTTCATTTCTATTAAATTGCATTTTAACCTTAAATAAAATGAAATAGTGTCGCAAAAAGTCAGTATATGTTGTGCTACAAAAATTATTGACAGAAACGAATCGCTGCAGAACCGAGTCCACATAGTCTTGTCTGCCCTACCCCTGGAGTGTAATTTAAGCACGCGTAGGCGCGGAGTGGCGAGGTGGCCCGCGAGCTGAGGAGCAGGTGCAGGTCACCACCACGGCTTCGGCTTGCTGGCCGGCTTCGCCGGCCAGCCTCAGCCGCGGCGGCGGCCGTCAAAACCATCTGCGACGATGAGCTCGCGTTGGACCGCCGGAGCCCCGCGGCGCCGAAGCCGTGACAGAAACCATGCATGCTAGGCGAGCATGCAACATGTGCATGCTGTAAGCTTGCTTGCATGCTTGCTTGCTGCATGCTTGCTTGCATGCTACATGCTTGGTTGCTTGCATGCTGTATGCTTGCTTGCATTCTGCATGCTTGTTTGCATGCTGCATGCTTCTTCGATATGAAATGTATGCCAAAAGATGATTCTAAGTTTAAAGTTTCTGAGATATGATAGTTCTGCCTTTTAATAACTATCGATATGAAATTATGCCAAGAGACGATTCTGACTGCGAACTTTCTGCGATATGATGGTTCTACTTTTTAATTATTATGGAATAAAAATTATGCCTAAAGATGATTCTGACTTATAAAATTATGCTTTGTGAATGTATGATAAATGGGTGTATGCCAAACGATTTTCTGCGAAATGAAGTTTATGCCATCCGCTGTTATGCAAAATAATATTATGACAAAAAAAATCTGCCATAAAGGGTGGACCCTAAGTATAGTGGCTCCCGCATCGCTGTCTGTTTAGAAACGAGTCTGAGTGATTTCCGAACGTAATAAATGTATTCTTGCGTGTGTGTAGGCAAACGATTACATGTCTACTGCGTTTGCTTTAAAACAGATGAAACTCGCTCCAGATTCTTTAAAAATAGGTAATATGCAGCAAAGTTGATAATTCAAACATGTAAATATCCACAGTGTTAGTTGGCGAGCTAACCACTGTAAAATCAACATCGACTAGCATAAATTGAAACCGAAATAGTGTGAGAAATAAAAACAGACAGGACAAAACATATTTGTATAATACTCACACACAGCACTCCCTGCTGTTAGAAAGTCCCGTGAGAAATACCCTCTTTCGGATTCATTTGAGTGGTGTGTACGACAGTGTGAGGATCGTGTGAGAAACAAAACAATTTATCTATTATAATATCAAAGTTCGTGCAGAGAATTCACAAGTGTCACTTTAGTGAGTCACGTTATCTTTCTGATGTCAACGTTGGCGTGCTGAAGCGTTAAATTTTTCACTTTGTCGCGGGCCGTCGCCGCTGGACGCCTGATGTAGGCCGCTCGGTAAATTTAGCTTAATTACCGTCTAAATACAGAGATATGTATGGAAGGCTCCGGATAGAGACACCGGCTGCGTACAACAACGTACCCAATTTAATTCGTTACGCAGACAGACCGCACAGTACTCCATACTTATCTCGTATTTTAGCGAGAGTTTTATGAAAGTACTTTATCAGCAGGTGAATGTAGCCGATCTGAGCCAATAACTTTACAAGATTTATATACTCGTACTTAATTTAATAGCTCTGGCATTAATAGAGCTGGTATCAGTTGTACGATGTTCTATTTTAAGTGCATGTGGGTAGTAGGAACTTCACCGCTACTGCATAGATATTTTATAATGAGGTGAGTCAGTGTACGCCTAGCCGTTATCAAGCGGTGCATTCGCTCGAGTATCCTACACGCCACTGAACACGATAAAGGATTTATGCTCCTATATTCGTTTATTTTTACATCAAACATTTCAGTTTGAGCGAATATTTATGTACTTACATAGTTTTACATTTGAGAACACAATCACTGTTAAACAGAACTACATACAGACACACACACACTCAGAACTGTGTCGCCGAAAGCTTATAATGCTCTGCACGTGCAGTATAATATATAATGTGCTGAGGATATTGTTGGGGCTGCCTCGGTTTTGCAGTGCATCGGGCATGTTTGCATTAATAACTTTACTACCATCATGCGTGTGCATCAATGTTGCGGTGATTCAGGGTTAGTCCTAACAGAATTTTAGCTATAACTGGCGGACAAGGTTGATGGACCATTTATCAGGATCAGGTCTGGCAGGCTTGTGCATGCCATGTGCACGTTCATGTCGCCAATTAATGTGTACTAACATAGGCTAAGTTCAAGCTAACATTATATGGTCCCCTGGTCTCATTTTTTTATTTTTAGGGTTCCGTACCTCAAAAGGAAAAACGGAACCCTTATAGGATCACTTTGTTGTCCATCCGTTTGTCTGTCTGTCAAGGCCCTTTATCTCGGAGATGTATCGAGTTTAAATTAAAACGATGTAGTCAAGTCTAGTCTCTTGAAGCTGTGAAAAAACCAAACTTCTAAGTTAACTTGCAAAAAAGATACGGCCGTTTATGCCTCAAAAACGTATATTTCGACACTCTCAAGGGAATCAAAATGTATAGGGTATTTCCCGTTGACCTAGAACTATGAAATTTGGCAAGTAATGCCGTCTTATACTAAAAGTATAGGGAAAAATCTGAAAACTATCTATATATATATAAAAATGTTATGTTGGTTTGTGTACGCTTCAAAAACTCAATAAGTCCTGCACCGATCGAGCTGAAATTTTAGCATGATATATAATCCGCATCAAGGATATTTTTTGCATCAGTCACATATCCGCGACCGCGAAGAAACAATTTTTTTTAACGATCAGCTGTGTACCAGTGACCGCGCCATCTGCCGGAAACGAGGAAAACACTCTCTGACAACCGCAATGGTAATGGCGTGCCACAGCGAAGCGTAGCAGGGTACAGCTAGTTTGTTATAAAATCATAAAAAAATGATATTTAATTAATTAAAAAACTTATTTTTGGTAATATGTACCTACAAATTTGTACGGAACCCTCGGAGAGCGAGTCCGACTCGCACTTGTAAGCTTTTTTATTTGAATTAAACAAACACAAGTTTTGAAACATTCGCGGCGATTTGAGATGAAATAAATACTCGTCCTAAATTCTATACCTACATACTTATTAACTAAACCTTTGAATACACGTCACTCTCTGAAGTTAGACTTATATGGTCAACTGAGTCCCTTCTGTGAAATTCAAACAATGTGGTCGATTTACAGGAATCTCAGATAGGATCAGAAACTCATAGATATTTAAGTATAGCATAACGGTTATTGCTTTATTTTATTTATCTTAAAATATGAAGTAATGAACGTATATTCAAAGATCGTCAGAAAAACGTGAATTACCGAGTTGTTAAATGTTAAAGCATACAGATTTTTTTTCTTGAATATCACTGCTCTGGTAAGACTGGCACTCTGATTTAACATCTTAGAAATAATAACATACTTTTAATTATTGTAGCTGTAAAATGTTTGGCACTTTCAAAAACAATAAGAGCTTGTCTTTGATGATCTGATTCAATCAGACTTTACAGAGACTATCGAATTTGTTTGATCGCCTACAGTAAACTTGATCAGTGTTGGACTGAAAACTAAACAACTATTAACACTTTCACTTTAAGGAGATAAATCAACAAGACGATTAATTCAAATCTTAATAGTTTGTCATTCAGAAGCATCTAAAATCTATCTACTGTTTTCGATACCAAAATTGAGAATAGACAAATTGAAAAAAAAAGATGTTTTTTTTCATCACCCCAACTTTTGTCAGAACTTTAAATGACAATGACACTCACACATGTACATGGTAACCAAAAGACTGTTTAGTTTTGTTTTTGGAAATTAATAAAATTAACACGTCAATAAAGGATTGCCAGTTATTTTAATTTGACGCTGTATAGGACCAACTTCGCAATCGCGAAAAAATTATCAGCTATCTTATACATTTAGTTCATGTAGGTATTGAGGATTTTTGGTCCCATTGAGAAAATTGATCAGTTGATGGACCACACCCTCAAATTTAGCAGGTCTTTGAAAACTTACCCTATATAAAGTTAGAGAATATCTATAGTTAGTCCATTTACTTGAAATGTTTCGTCGGGCAAACTTTACGCAGTCGTATTGTCTGAGCAACTTTGGAAAAGTTTCTAACTTTGTATCAGGAATTTAATCTGACCATCAGTGTCGGTCAATTAAGATTTACTAAGCTTTGAACCTCTGAACCGGTTAATTGAATATTCATGTTTCTAATAGGTAGTAACGTGTCTTCTATTGACGTTTTTTTAAACTAGATAGATCAGGTTAAGGGAAGCTTTGTTATGAATGTGGTTAAGCTTATGTTCAAATTCAAGGTGCAATCGCATCTCAGTGACTATATATCAAACTTGACAACAATGTAGGTATATCTTAATCAGTCTTTTCATCGTTATTTTATTTTTGACAGCAACAATACAACAGAACGCCTATTGTAACGAGAATAAAGATTACAGTGATATTGACAGACTTGTTAATAACATTAACCCAAAAGCAACATTATTAAAACAAAAACACTTTGATTTTGATAGTGACACAAAATCACAGATAAAATAAGCGTGAACGGACTGTAGAGGTTTTTTGACTGATTGATACTGGCACTATCTACCTACAGACAAGCAAAAGTATTTAAAAATACGGGGATTCCCCATGGACAATCATTGGCATATATGTCATATCATTTGTAAATTATCTGCATTAAGGTTGTCAGAAATAAGTATTTTGGTGTTTATAAATTTTGCGAAGAGTAAAGGAGATAAAACGCCACCCTGACATACACCAGCAGAAATATAACACCAAGAAGAGCAAGACTGCATGTACGTTGCCAGCGGTTGTACAGGTAACTACGAAACTAGTCAATCTCAGTTGGAGATATAAGCGAGCAAATCATGCCAAGCAAGATATCAACATCGATACTATTAAAAGCGTTACTGAAATCCAGTAAGCAAAGAACCGTCAGATGCTGACATCACCTGCCAACCGTATGACCAAAGCTTTAGTGGAAAGCAGACGTGGTTTCTTTTCAGTAAGAAGATTTTGGAGAAACTTGGTAATTGCCGGTCTGACTCCTATTAAAGTAGTCCATTCGATTCGATTCGATCGATGTTTAGTGCTGGTGTTGCCGTGTGTGAGCCCTGGATCTATTGCCCTCCATTCATCCTCCTGGTCGCTTGTGAGCTGGCATTGTACCTATAACGCCCATTCACAATCCAGATAACAGATTAGAGGGCCTTTGTTCTGATGAGAGTACCGATCTACCTACCTGAGTATATACTATTAGATATTTAAATATCGAAAAGTAGCTGATCTATCAAAAAAAATATAAGAGTGAAATGAGTTTATTATTCGTAGACAGCCAAGTGCTACGAATATATTATAAGAGATAATACTAAAAAAGGTCTGACATTTTATTATTTTTTAAGGTATGAATGGCAGTTTATACATATTTGATCGGTAAATACGTTTGAAAAAAAAAACAACTTACTTGTCTTCATAGTTTCAAATGATTTAGTTACGTTACTTTATGCGTTCATCACGAAGGTGGAAGGCTTGAGATTGGTTGATCGTGATTGGTTATAGACTAGGGATTTCCTGGACCATTTCCTATTTTACTATTAAGTACCCAGTAGGTACTTATTGACAGGCGCGAAGGGGTCTGCTAGAACCGATGCCTGCCGGGGTCGTGAGATTGTTTGAAAGAGATACCGTGACCCTGGCACATGGGCCACTGAAGGAACACGGGTGGGTTTTAGTCAGTAAAAGTCTGACACGCCCTCCCGCTCCGCCCAGAGCGGGAGAAGTGATTTGATGACTTACCATCCAAAAAAAAAGAAAAAGGCCTACACTGTCCTCTTATTACTAATCAAATTGCAATTGAAAGCGGTTTGAAAGCCCATTATTTTTAAAAAGCTAGTTTATTAGTTTTAGTATTTTCTTACCGGCTGTTCTCCATTGGAAACGACAAATTGGGACCCAAGGTGGGTGCCATTGGTCTTCTGACATTTCATACTCATAAGTGTATTTAGGTTAATGTGACATAAATTATTTTGATTTTGGTCAGGTTATTTTCAAAGGTATTAAAATACTCATTGTTTTCCATAACATCGTTGCTGTATTAATATTTTACGATAAGCTTGGAAACAGGGAACCAAATGTGTTGAATCCTAAACGGATTAAACGTATTTTAAAGCAAGTGATTTACGACAAAGTTATTAGAGAGGAAAACCTTTCCGTTTAATTATGTTAGGTAAAATATTTCCCTGTGGATTTAAATGGTACCTTTAGGTTCCCCTAACCGTACCGTAACTAATTTTGGTAGAAAGCTCCAAGGATCTATGACTGATTTATTTGCTAGCGGATTTTGGAATACAGTCTTAAAAATATCCTTTAATTTTTAACTCATCAGAAGCAGCCTTTAACGTTGACACAGTACACAGGCCTCCTCTCGGTGAAAGGGAGCGGGCCATAATCCACAACGCGGGCTCAGTGCGGGCGCTTTACTTTGTGTAAATTATTTTATCACCACTGCTCTCAAAACGGTGAAGGAAAACATCGTGAGGAAACCGGCATGCCTTAGAACCAGAAATTCGAAGACATGTGACATCTACCAATTTTTAACTCATCATTCCCTTATTCACAGGCCTGTTGGTCTAGTGGTTAGTGACCCTGACTGCTATGCCGGAGGTCGTGGGTTCGATTCCCACCCAGGACAAATGTTTGTGTGATGAGCACGATCATTTGTTCTGTGTCTGGGTGTAATTTATCTATAATATGTATGTATTTAGAAATATATAAGTATGTTTATCAGTTGTCTAGTTCCCATAACACAAGCCCTGCTTAGCTTGGGACTAGATGGCGTTGTGTGATAGTTGTGGAATATTATTATTATTCCAAATCATTTATGGTCCAAGCTGTATAACTTGTTGTTCCATAGGTACTTCTCTTTTAGTCGTCATCTCAACAGCCACAACTTTTCTAGTCATATAATTTTCACACAGTCCATCCATGGTTAATATGATATTTTCCTACTCTTATAGTCGTCCACATTAATACTCAAAACTCGAACTTTTGTTGATAGCCGGCGGAACATTTCTACGCTAGGTGTCAAATGTGAAGTCAGTGTAGAATCATGTGCTGAAGTCATGATGATAGTTTACGCGTCTATGTCCCAGTCACCCTGTTTATATAAAGGACATAGTCTTTCGTTGACGTCACATCTTCAGTGACCATAAATATTGTAAATGGTACTAAATGGCCTCGTTAGTGCCAGCAAGCGTAAGAATCGGAAATTTCTCTGACCTATCCACGTCCACTTACCATTTCCCTTCAATCTTCGCTATTGTTTGAATTCTATAGATTTATTCATCTAAATATTGTAAATGAGTAACATTGCATTGTATGACGTAAGTACCAAGGTACTTACCTTTTTGCACTTACATTTTGAAACAAGTTATCCAGTTACTTACGACTGTTTTTGAAACTTCGTGAATAAAATATTATAGTTTCGCTTTGTTCTGCCATTCACAGATCTGTTTCCATTTCGTTGAAATGCAACAAGTGACCACTTACGTGAAGACATATGTGTTACATGAAAACACAATTTATTTCACGATAGTTTCGTCCCCTCGCCATTTTTCCAGTCGACCGCTTTCTGAAACGTATAAAAGATGTTTATCTGTAGTTGTAGAAATTCACTTAAAATGACATTTGGCGTGCCCAAGTATGTTCCGTCTTGCATCCCTTGATGCAAGACGGAACATACTTGGGCACGCCACAATTGCGGCGGTAAGTCCCCTCTTTGAGGAGTGGATAGAGAGGCGCCACGACGTCCTCACCTTCCGCCTGACGCAGGTTCTCACCGGGCACGGGTGCTTCGGTGGGTTCCTGTTCAGGATAAAGCGGGAGGAAACTCCCGGGTGTTACCATTGCGAGGATCGTCTGGAGGACACGGTGGAGCATACAGTGGAGGTGTGCCCTGCCTGGGCGGAGCACCGCCGTATCCTCACGGAGGCGATCGGCGGCGGCGACCTCTTACGTCCGGCCGTGGTGCGAGCCATGGTACGGAGCGAGAGGGTATGGGAAGCCGTCACCTCCTTCTGCGAAGCAGTAATGCTCGCGAAGGAGGAGACGGGGTGCGTGAGGGAGTGGCAGTCTCTGCACCCTCACGTCCCTAGCCGCCGCAGGAGGAGACGCCCCGGGCGTCGGGAGTCAATAGCGGTCTCCCGGCCACCGTAGGTGCGAGCTTGCGGGTAGCGAGCAATGGGTAGCTCGCCGTCCGGTAAGGACCAGGCTTGGGTCGACGGCGCGTAGTGTTCCACGCGCGCCTCAAAGAGATGTCAGCAGAACTGAAGGGGTCTGCCAGGACCGATGCCTGCCAGGGTCGCGAGATTGTTCGAAAGAGACACCGCGACCCTGGCACATGGGCAACTGAAGGAACACGGGTAGGTTTTAATCAGTAAAAGTCTGACACAATCTTCCGCTCCGCCCAAGAGCGGGAGACGTCATTTGATGATTTCCCATCCAAAAAAAAAGACGGAACATTCTTGAAAAATCAAATTATGCAAATCAAAATTGAGAATATTTACATTAAAAGCTTTCAGATGTAAGTGGAAATCAATAACATAATTTATGAAAAATAAATGCAAGAACTTATCTAATTTTAATGTTAAAATATTAAGTTTTTACGGCACCTACTTGTAAACAAAAACAATTTAAAAATTATTGACGATATATTATCTGTTTGTTTGTTCCGGCTAATCTCCAAATCCACTGGATCAATTTTGACGGGACTTCATTGGCTATCTGCCAATGCAATGTTATAAGGAGTAATCTGGCTACATTTATTTTTCAAAAAATATATAAGTAAAGCGACACATTATTGTTTTTATCTGACACCCACGCGAAGAACTACACACATAGCTAGTAAGGTATTATAGAAACTCTTAAGTTATAAATATTCATAGCATACTCATAATTCAGCCCCAAACATCCGTATGGCTGGACACTGGTAAAATAGACTATCTATCACAGAGGAAATTGCGATAATCATCCCATTAATCGTGGTTGCTGAGTGATAATCGCAGTTTGCAGCCAGGAGAACGCCGCTTTCCATTGCCTTGATTTCACTTAAAATTAATTCACAATGACACTGGTACTAACATATTTTTCCCAATAGTCAAGGTACGAGTAGAAGCTAAAGAATACCAAGTCAGAAAATCCTAACATAAGCCCTTTGCTCCGACCACAAGTTCATTTCGTTTATAATTATAATTAGTGCTCTGGGAATTTCCAACTACGATCCTATGTAGAACTCCTAAAGCAGTATTTAAGAGGATTTAACAAACTCATCGCTTAGCGAGAAGGAAATTATAATTAATCAGAACCGCAGGTATCCGTCAGCGGTTGTAATTAAACTCTTTAAAATGAGCAACAAAATACTTATTACGTATAACAGATACTATTACATTTTAAACATGTCGTTACTTGACACGGTTTTGAAGATCCTTCATAATGTTATTTCTTTAGGTTCAAGTTATTTAATATTACATCCTTCCTTATTAGGGCGGTAATTATTACATGCCTGATAAAATATTTTTCTTTAAAATCAGCCAATAATGTTCCCACTGCTGGGATACAGGCCTCCACTCTATGGGAGGGAGTGAGCCGTTATCCACCACGCAGGCCCAGTGCGGGTGGTAGATGTCACAAGTCTTCGATTTTTTGTTTCTTAGACATGCTGATTTAGTCAAAATATTTTCTTTTACAGTTTTGAGAGCAGTGGTGATGAAATTTACACAAAGTCAGGCGTCTGTCAGGGGTTAAGCAACTAGTAAGTCGCCGCCGTAACCACTGGACCACCACGAAAACATTTTCTTTAATTGGTTCCAAAAGAAAGAAATCATTTTGATTTTAATTTATTCGTTCACTATTTTTAGTGTATCGAAGAATTCTTCAATGTCTACGGTTGAAAGTAGTGATCTATTTTACCTAAAAAATGTATTCAATTAAAATTTGCTATAACTTATTAGATTCTCGAATGACAGCGACTACCCCTTAACGAGCTCGGGGCTCAAGTTATTATAACCTTTCCCCGGTCGAGATATATTGGCAGTAATAAATTACCTCAGATTCTTACCCGCTGAATGTAGAAGAGATTCAATTACACAAATATAGATCTACTTGTTGGTATCGGCAACCATACCTCCAAGTTTCTTTCAATAGAAAATAGTTTATATCGACCTACATCATAGTCAGCTATATCTGATCTATCTCCCACATATACGGACCCAAATCAAAGTCGGAACATTTCGAACTATTATTTCAAGTAAAATCATAGTTTAGAAATTATAATAGCGTAGCACCTATTCATATTTAAAATGTAGAACACCAAGATATTATTTAGATAACTTCTCTATTTTGCTACATTACTTACGCAAGATATTCCTTTAAGCTTAGAATGTATGAAGATGAACTATTATATATATACAATGAACTATTATCTTGGGTGGTAATATCAAGACCAACTATTTTGACAAATACATACGACTATTTTATAGCGAGCAATGAATTCTCTAGCTTTGATCATTACACACCCGATGGCAATATATGTCAAGTCAATGAAATAAATTAGCCAGTGCCTTTGAATATTTTAATATTCTATTCAGCCTTCTGATTGGTTAAATCATGAGTAAAACAAATGCAACGCAGTTTAAAATGTCCAGGTTATTTAAATCTGGAATCTATTGTCAGACACAGATGTGGGGCTCAGTAGTAAACCGTACTTTATTTTTGGATGCATATGTTTCAGCCTATAAGCAGACAATAGAACGACTGTGTTGACACATGTAGCATTCTAGAACGGCTGAGTAACCGTCTGAATACGACCACTACACTATCTGAAATTGTGCGGGAATATTGGAGACTATTTAGAGCAAAGTTCTCGAATATCGAACAGCATCACATGCCAGCACTAGACTAGCAAATACTAGACGTTGATATGAAAGACATTCTGTTGTATGTTCGAGTAAATAACTGCAAGTATTGACAGACGTATTCAATCTCTTCTTCACTATTGGCATAAAAGGAATGTGTTTGTTTAGAAAAACAGTTTAGTATTCTTTAAATTCCAACTCCTTTATATTTCCATCAGAATTTGTATATCTTTGGCTATTTTACCGAAGAATATAATGTGGGACATTATCCATATCCCTTTATCCCCTTGTTCAACCTTCAGTACGTGTGAGGCTTCAGATTATTAATCATCCTCCTCTTCCTCTTTGATTGAACGAGGAAATTTTCTGACTGTACAATACATACCTGAAAGGGTTTGATAAGATTAAAATCCGCTCAGAACAAAAGCCAATTAAGGGCTGCAGACACTGATATTGTGAGAGCAAAGCCTTGTTACATTTAATAAACATAGCCCAAGCTGTGAACCATGTGTGTAAGACGTAAGTAGGTTACAACAGCTGTTAGCGAACCCTGTTTCAACTTAGACAGCATTGTTCAGAAATTCTGGTAAAAGGGAAAATAAACGCAAAAAGAAATTGAACGCATTATGTATTGTATTGCGATTATTGCTATAGAAAAGATGGCTTGTGGGGAAATTGTGAGCATATCCGTTGACTAGAATTTAACGAATCTGTATACAAAATTGTAATTCAAAGCCAAGCTTTATCCCTTTCGAAATTGTTTATATTTGGCTAATTTCCATGTGTAATCCAATACGATTGTGAATGTGAACATTAAATGAAATCCTGAAGGTTTCTTCTATGGGCACGCCACAATTGCGGCGGTAAGTCCCCTCTTTGAGGTGTGGATAGAGAGGCGCCACGGCGTCCTCACCTTCCACCTGACGCAGGTTCTCACCGGGCATGGGTGCTTCGGTGGGTTCCTGTTCAGGATAAAGCGGGAGGATACGCCCGGGTGTTTCCATTGTGAGGATCGTCTAGAGGACACGGTGGAGCATACGGTGGAAGTTTGCCCTGCCTGGGCGGAACACCACCGTGTCCTCGTGGAGGCGATCGGCGGCGGTGACCTCTCGCGTCCGACCCTGGTGCGAGCCATGGTACGGAGCGAGAGGGAATGGGAAGCCGTCACCTCCTTCTGCGAAGCAGTAATGCTCGCGAAGGAGGAGGCGGGGCGCGTGAGGGAGTGGCAGTCTCTGCGCCCTCACGTACCTAGCCGCCGCAGGAGGAGACGCCCCGGGCGTCGGGAGTATATATCGGACTCCCGGCCACCGTAGGCGCGAGCTTGCGGGTGGCGAGCAATGGGTAGCTCGCCGCCCGGTGACCCTGGCACATGGGCAACTGAAGGAACACGGGTGGGTTTTAGTCAGTAAAAGTCTGACATGCCCTCCCGCTCCGCCCAGAGCGGGAGAAATCATTTGATGAGTTCCCATGCAAAAAAAAAAGGTTTCTTCCAAATAATTAGTCTGATTTCAAATTATTCGTTAAACTTTTCAAAGAACGCTTCAAATTAGGTCAATGCCTGCCTAACCATAAATTAATTATTAACGCAATCTCAAAACAAACAAATACACAAGAGGAACAGAAACAAACTTTATCAATTATAATTTCAATGGGTAGAACTTTTTGTATCACCAAGTTACATACATATATAATCGGCCTATAATTTTCCTATTTTTCTCCTCTCTTTTAAGAGGGTGTGGGCCGTAATCCACGCGGGCTCAGTACAGGCCGGTAAATTTTTGATTCTAAAACATGTCAGATTCCTCACCATGTTTTCCTTCACCGTTATATACAAAATCGATATTCAAAACATATTGGAAATGAATTTTGATTAAATTATAAAAGCAGATAAAAACTGAGATTGTCTTTTATTATTCTGTTTTGTTTGTGTAGGTTTTTCCTCAATAATAATATTCTTACTAAGAGGGTCCCTAGCTTATCTTTCGGTAAGGTAGGTAAGGGTCATCAAGTGGCTTCTGCGGTCAAAGGAACCCTGTAACCTACAGCGTAAGAACTGTGGCCGAACATTTGATTCACTGAGGAAGAGACAGTCGTTATCCGTTTGTTAGAACTTCAAAGGGTAATTACTGTGTGGTTAATTGAGTCATCAAATTGGCCATCTTCGGTATTATCTGCTTAAAATATTCATCCGTTTGGAAGTTACCGATTAGCGGTCGTTTATAAATGGTTGGGTTGCAACCCCATTTTCTTGGGTTGACAAAGCTTTCAACTAATATTTTGCGTTGAAATAAGTTACTAGCTTCTTTCAGTGCTTACTAAGTTATGAACTCCCGAGTTTAAGTTGTTTCAGTGCTTAAAAGATACGAAGCACTCAAAAGTAATTTTGATTTATCGATGATATTCGGTTTTATTCAACCACGAAATGTGTGGCTGTAAACTGAATTTGTAAAAATTTCGAAATGCATGCCATGCTACATAAGCAGGCAGTGGCCTGTCTAATCTTCCGAAGCGAATAATTAATTAAATAATTGAAAGAAACAGACAGACTGATAATATTTTTTTCCGAGCGTTAAATTAGTTTTCAATGAAATCCAATTAAAACCCTTCCATCAGTTGTCCTGTGAATCTGGAACAACAGATAATTTATGGAAACTGTTGTTTGTGATGTCTCTAAAGATAAACTTTCTTGTTAAAAATATTTTTTTAAAGAGTTCCTCTTTTATGTCTGAAAACTGTTAATTTATTCGGGGTGGGCTGATATTTTAAGAGATAAATAATACAAAAATATATTAGATACCAACTGATCTAAAGGATGTCAAAGACATCTATACTAATATTATAAAGCTGAAGGAAATTCTTGTAAAATCCTAATACCTAATTTTTTTTTTTTTTAATTGAGTCTCAACATTTGTAGTTAGTAACACATGGGAAGTTGCGAGGTAACCCCATCACAAGTATCCTTGTGAGTAAGTTATAAAACTTATCGGGGTTGCCTCAATTATACGTTATGTAACAATTGTATGAGAAACAATAAAACTTTTAGTTTTTTTTTTTAAGAGTTTGTTTTTTTGAACGCCATAATCTTAGGAACTACTGGTTCGAATTGAAAAAATATTTTAGTGTTGGGTAGCCTATTTATCAAGGAAGGCTATATATCATCACGCTATGACCCTTAGGAGAAGAGCAAAAATAAAAAATAAAACTTTACAAATATGAATACCTCGCACAGGCAGGCGATTCGATGCAACGGGATGGGTCGGGGGGGGCAAGAAATACGCGGACGAAGTCGCGGGCAGAATCTAGTATAATATAATTGTGCTGGGATATAACTTTATTTGGTAGAGAGACAATCAGCCTAATTAGCTAAGTACCCTATCTAGTATATGGAGCGCCGTCATATATCATTAGTTATATAATTACGTACTAGCAGTATCTCTTAATTGTTATCTACACGTCTTATCTTCTATCACTTACATATAATAAAATACTAGATAGCGAAGTCTAAACGTAAAATGAATATTTTGATAAAAAATAATTGCTACGAGGATGATGCGGAAAATATTTTTGATTTCTTATCCGCTTGTTTGTCCGTATGTATTAGCGAAAATTTGTGGAACAAATTTATGTGGGCACGCAAATATAACCTGGATTAACACAGTGTATTTTTAATCCCAGTGATAGGTACGTTCCCATGGAATCCTTTCCGATATCCACGCAAGCATACCCGGGAGCAAAAGCTAGTCCTAGAATAAAAAGCAGCTTGTAATATAGATTAAAGACTGCTTTTTATTGTAGGAATCCATGTAGACAAGAGAAGTGATTAAAATTAAGTGAAAGCTTAAATTAGTCAAAGGTGACAATTTCAAATAAATTATTTTTATCTCTTCGCTCTCAGCTCTTGTAATTCGACGACACTTTCCGTCCATTTCGAGATCAAATTTCTGTTCATTCCAACAAAGTGATTGACTTTCAATGCAATGTTTAAGTAGCAACTGTCCTGCAAAGCCTTTATTAGCAAGTCTAAAGTCAGTAACAGCGTATTCGATGATCTGCGGGGTAATTACTACCAGCAGGAATGGCTTTCATTTTGACATTCATTGCCTTCTTTACCTTGTTGAGAGGACACATTTTTTGGACATAGGAAGCAATGAATTCAAAACGATTCATATTCTGGTCACACAGACTATCAGTGTGTTACACAATTAACCCTAATTTTTGTATCACATAATTACATACATAATCAGCCAATAAATTTCATACTGCTGGGCTCACCTCTCTTTTAAGAGGGAATTTTTTTCGTCATAATATTATTATGCATAACAGCGGATGGCATAAACTTCATTTCGCAGAAAATCGTTTGGCATACACTCATTTATCATACATTCACAACGCATAATTTTATAAGTCAGAATCATCTTTAGGCATAAATTTTATTCCATAATAATTAAAAAGTAGAACCATCATATCGCAGAAAGTTCGCAGTCAGAATCGTCTCTTGGCATAATTTCATATCGATAGTTATTAAAAGGCAGAACTATCATATCTCAGAAACTTTAAACTTAGAATCATCTTTTGACATACATTTCGTATCTAAGAAGCATGCAGCATGCAAACAAGCATCCGTTATCATAGCGGGCGACCTCAACGCCAAACATCCCGCCTGGAATAGCACCAGGACCTCGACTAGAGGTAGGCAACTCTTTAACCTCTGTTCTACCATGAACTTTGATGTCATCGCCCCGATGACTCCCACTTACTTCCCCTTCGATACCGATCAGTTACCCGACGTACTTGATATAGCGCTCCTTAAGAATATCAACTTAAGGTTGGATTCTATAGAGGCTATTCACGAACTCGACTCTGATCATCGACCAGTAGTCATGAACCTGGCCCCTCGATTAGGTATACGCGATCCCTCTCAACCCCCCGCCACTAAAGTGATCACTGACTGGAAGAAAGTAAGCGAACGCTTACAATGTAACACGTCACATCACTTAGACTCTATCCCAGATCAGTTTGACTCTGTCGCCGACACAACGGCCGCGATCGACTCTCTCACGGAGCACGTACAATCGATCGTGAACGAAAGTTCACGGGAGGTTCCAGATACGGGAGACCGTAAATGGAAACTCCCCGACGATGTACGTGATCTGCTGACAGAGAAGAACGCGGCCGTTCGTGCCTACAGCAACTTTCCCTGTGACGCCAACAAAGCTCACATGCGTTACTTACAGCGTGCAGTAAGGTCACGTGTGACTGAGCTGCGTGACGCTAACTGGGACAAGATGGTGGGCGAACTAGAGCCGACTCATCTCGCATTCTGGGAACTTCAGAGGAAACTGAAATCCTCTGAGTTTTCCACTATGCCCCCCTGACCCGCCCCGATGCGACCATTGCATTCGAGAATATTGACAGGGCTGAATGCCTAGCCGATAGCCTCGAAGCCCAATGCACACCCAGTTCGCAGCCAGTAGACCAAGCGTTTGTCGATAAGGTAAACGCGGAAGTCGAACGCAAAGCCTCACTCCCGCCCGTTGAAGACCCTGATGATCCCCTGCCCCCTGTCACACCTGACGAGGTGCACGAGATCATCAAGGGTCTGAAATCTCGCAAAGCCCCCGGATCAGACGGCATCACCAACAGAGTGATCAAGCTGTTCCCTGCCCACCTGATTATGCTCATGTGTACCATCTTCAATGGTGCCTTGAGTAATAACATTTTCCCCCAAGCGTGGAAGGAAGCCACCGTCATTGGCATCCCTAAGCCCAAAACCGAGCCCACGAGTTACCGCCCCATCAGTTTGCTCAAAGTTCTCGGCAAAATCTATGAGAGACTTATTTATAAGCGACTCAGAGATTATGCCGAAACCAAGGGCCTCATTCCCAACGAGCAGTTTGGTTTTCGAACCCAACACTCGTGTGTCCATCAGGTACACCGTATCGTCGAACATATCAATGCTGGTTTTCAGCGTGGTATGTTCACGGGCGCTGTATACTTCGATATAGCGAAAGCGTTCGACAAAGTCTGGCACAACGGCTTATTATATAAGCTGTACCAACTCGGAGTGCCAGACCGTCTCGTGCTCATCTTACGAGACTTTCTTGCGAACCGTACCTTTCGCTATCGCATCGAAGGGGCACTTTCCTCCCCTCACCCGATCCATGCAGGAGTCCCTCAAGGCTCTACTAACCCCCCTCATTTTCACGCTGTTCACTAGCGATATCCCCAGAAGCAAGAAGGCAAGGTTAGCTCTGTTCGCAGACGACACTGCCATCTTCTTCTCGGGATTTAGTGACACAGCGCTGGTTCGCTACCTCCAAACCGCAGTCGACGAGCTCGGCGAATGGTTCAGGAAGTGGCGAATCGAGGTCAATCCCGATAAAAGTCAGGCGGTCTTTTACACCCGACCGCGACGTAATCACCCCCCTCCCCGACCCATCTCAATGTTCGGCAAGCAGATCCCTTGGGCGAAGCAAGCCAAATATCTAGGTGTCATCCTCGACGAACACCTCACCTTTTCTGAGCACATAAAGCAGGCTCGCTCGCGGGCCGCTTTCGTTCTCGGTAGGCTCCATTGCGTCCTGAACAAGCGGAGTAAAATGTCTCTTCTGTGTAAGAAGCGACTTTACACCGCTTGTATCAGGCCGATTATGACATACGCAAGCCCAGTCTGGGCACATGCTAAACCTCGATTCATCCATAGGATGCAGACTCTCCAGAACCGTTTTCTCCGTCAAGCCACAGGCTCGCCTTGGTTTGTTCGGAATATCAATCTTCATTTAGATATGAAACTCCCGACTATCCATCAATTCATGAAACGCGCTTCGAAGCGTTTCTTCGATAGGGCCGTAGCCCACCGCAACCCTCTGGTTGTGGCGGCAGCTACTTACACCCCCTCCCGTATCAGTAAAGTCCGCCGCTCGCGGCACGTTCTCACCGATCCTGATGATCCCACTACTCTCCTCCAGGAGAGTCGAAAAGAGACCAGTACAGCTAGACCAGCACACAAACACAAACCGTACCGACCTCGCCGCCGAGGTCCGTCGTCGCGACCCCGACTTAACAGTCCCTCCCGACCCTTGCAAGAGCCAGCGCGCGATGCTGCGCCGTTAGCTTTAAGTTAGTCCCTAAATAATTTAACCCAGATCCAGCCAGTCCCTTGCTGTCCCCCTACCAGTGATTGCCTAAGCCGAGGTTCGTACCCCCCACGGGGTAACCCGTAGAGCTTTCGCTTTAGTTTTTAAGTATAATAAGCCCCGGCTGGAGGCCTAAAAAGGTAACTTTTTAGAACTCGCCATCTTAAAAGTATGCCAGCGTAAAGTCGGATATATAAACAGTCGGCCAAACAATGATTATGCTAAACATTTTTTATGCCTTACAAATATTCGTTTAAATAAGATTATGCCAAGTGTGTTATGCCAAATAAAATTCGGAGCATCAAGTTTCTGCCAGATAGAGGGAACCCCTCAGAATGTCCCGTCGCTACCGGGCTATTTCAGTCCTTTTTTATTGGATAGAAAAGTAAACTCATTTATTCACACTCTAAATTCGTCATTTCGTTTAATGATTTATTAGAAACTGCTTAACGAAAGGTCTGAAAGTGGTGTGCGTCTAAATGGACATAAATATTTCACAAGTAAATTGAAACGGGAGCCGAGGTAGGTCAACTGAGGTCCACGGCGGCAGGGGGTGGCGACTTCTGATGAGTTGTCAGCAAAAAATGGCGTCAGTTGCCTTATTATTTATTGCTTACTAGCTTTTGCCAGCGGCTTCGCCCGCGTGGAGGTCGGAAATTATCCCGCGGGAACGTACTACCGGGACAAAAAGTAGCCTATGTCCTTTCTCAGGCTCTAAACTATCTGTGCACCAAATTTCATTTAAATCGGTTCAGTAGTTTTAGCAGGAAAGCGAGACAGACAGACAGACAGACAGACCGACAGACAGACAGAGTTACTTTCGCATTTATATTAGTGTGGAAGTGTGGATATTAGTGTGGATGTGGATTTTTCATTTTGAAGTAAAAACGAGCAAAGGAAGAGGAAATGCGCAACATGAAATTAATGTAGTCACTCAATGTGGTTCATTTATTAGAGTTGAGTTTGTTTCACGATTTGCTCAATTGCCTGTTGTAGATTTCGTGGTAACCTTTAGCTTTTCAATTTCTATACGATTGAATTCCAAAGTGGAGTCACAAAAGGAAATTTTCTCAATACCTTATTTCAATATTGAGGACAACTTGTCAAGTCCACTTGGAGAAACTCAAACAAATGTAGTCGAGAAAGCTGACGGTTATGGAAAAAGTTTGTAGATTATAAATTTTCAACAAAGGTTGTCAAACATTTCCCGTCGATAAAATTTAGGATAAAGCCACTGTAGCAAAAATTACGCACTGAATAATAAATCTAATTCACACACTTTTTTAACAGTCGCTTTGGTTCACAAATAAATACACAACACAACGCGCAATCTAATAACCACTAAAGAGGTTGAAAAGTGTTTAAAATGATTTAAAATCCATGTCTGGACTATCATTTTAGTTGAAACAATAACACAGATAGACACGCATACATACAGGAGTTTATAGTGGTCCCAACTACTTAGTATTAAAAATCCACGCGGACAAAGTCGCGAGCAAAATCTAGTTTTGAACAAAATGTTTGTATAGTTTGCAATAAAAAACAGACCTATTTCGTAGTTATAAGGGGAATATAAATCAGTAAGACCCACATGATAAGCAATTTTACAAATATTGGTGAAATATCACATGAGATGATAATCCTTGTTAGCTTAGATAGTATAAACGAGGCTTGAATAAATTGGGCGACGCTCGTATGTCAGCATGAACGATTCTAGGAAATTGATATTTTAGATATTTGAAGAGCATTGTTATTTGACGGCAGGATAACTGTTAGGCATGGAGCTACTTGTTCTGAGATATATAATAACATTCGGTTATTTATTCTACTTGTTATTTTTGGAATTTCTTGTCGGTAATGGTGTCGTCTACGAACTTCACACGTTTATCTAAGGCCCACTCGTTGATTTATCTCTGTACTAGATCACCTGAGAGAAAATATACAAAATATTTACTTGTACCAGTATTATTTATGTATGTCTGTCCTACAAACAAAATTTAAACTAAAAGTTCGTGATGATTACTGTGGGAGGTAACAGCTAAAGCAATTGGTAGTTATTCATTACTCCAACAAAAGAATACAATGAGTGTCTCTAAAATGTACAGACAGATGACGTCCTATTTCCTTGAGACAAAGAACTCCTTGCTCGAAGCTACTCACTAATATCCTCCTTGTTAACAGAATTGAGTCAAGCTGATTAATGCTTATTTGGAAGCAACTAATTATTCCGTCAATAGGATTTATCGACAAGGCCACAAGCTATTATGTCGGCTCTTTTGTAAATAACTTAGAAATCATGAAAAAGGTGAGATTATCTCAACGGTAAGAGCTTGCATTATCTCTTTGTGTGCAAAGACGTAATGTTCTGAGTATGTTATGTCAGCTGTTAAGAGTGCGGGCGCAAGGTTAGTTACGAAATGTTATTAAAACAATAGCACAAATATATGCATTAGGTACATCCACGCCTACTCCACTTATAAATAAGAAAATATTTACAAACTTTGCGTTTACCTTGAAACTGAACAGGTGTACTCTTACCTATGTTTTGAATCGAAAATACAATTGGAGGCAATTAAAAGTTTGTGTAAGTTGGATTATTCATTGTTAAATGCCAAATTTTAGGATTGATTTCTCAATAGCCAAATATACCTTTCCAGTATTCAGAAGGACCCTTTTGATTAATTCATAAGTCATTTATTTCACAATAAAATATGTTGTGTTAAAAATATTACATTGGTGAAATAGTACTTAATAAAAATAAACATTGAGTACATTCATATTTAAAATTCATTACGCGTCAAAAAATAAATCGTGAAAACTTAATAATTTCGCAAATTATTGAATTGTGGAAGTCGTTTATCATCTATAAACTCATCGATGCTGTAATAACCTTTCTTCAATTAATGTTTTTAAATATGTTAATGCTTTTAAATTCTATTTACACCTTTGTGTATAGAAAGTCAAATTGAACTCTAGGAGCGTGATTCAATATAGAGTATTCTACGAGTAACAGTAATAGTAATCTCTATTTGTTTCCTCAATGGTCTCGTGCACATTTTTAACAAAGTTGGTTAACAAAACTAGAATATTGAGACATACATTGTTAAAATGTTAACTCTGATGAGGTGCTTCCTGCACGATTCGTTCTGTTTCAGGCGTAGCATTGAAACTTGTACTTGTAGCTGTTGGCTCAAAAGTCAATACTATATCTGACTCTCAAAGCCAAGTGTAACCTCCCTAAATTGGGGGCAAAGTGAGTTCATCCCTCAGGGTTCTGATTGCACAGCATGCAAAGCTAACAGACGTAATTTAAGGAATATCTCAGTCTTTCAGTTTAATTACGTTTATGAATCAATGTAGACATCAAAGTATATTATAACATTATCATACTCATATAGACATAGTTAGCACAAGACACACGCTTAAGAAAACCGTTATTTCATACAGTTGAGTTTACTAATAAACGTTCTGTTTTATTTACATTAAGTTTAAAAAAATATTTTTACCAAAACAGTTTTTAAAAGTATTCAAGGCAGTATTGATCTTAGTTTTTATTTTTATTATCTGCAGAAGCGATTGTATAAGTATCATCAGCAAACATAATTAGTGTTGGGCCAGATACTAGTTTTCTAAGATAATCAATCGAGTCATTAAGAAAAATAACGAAGAAAATTGGGCCAAAAATGAAGCTCTAAGGGACACCGGATCGGGATGCAGTGACTAGATGGGATTTTTTTTTTTCTTCACTATCCACAACCGACTTACACTCTATGTATGCGTCAATTATGCAAAAGGAGCGGAATAGCTTCAAAACAGTCTCCCGTATAACATAATGTTCCAAATTGTCCAAAATAATTTCATATTTTACCGTATCGAAGGCAGAACTAAGGTCCAAAAAATACCTGCCACGTAAAGTACTGAAAACTTTCAAAAGAAAATCTATTCATACCCCCGCACCGACAAATAGTTTTTCTTTTTAATTCTACGTAAACATAAGTTCTACCTTACAAACATTTGTTGTTACTATTTAATGCCTCCCCTGTGTAACTACACGAAGACAACTTGTGAAAGTTATTTCCTAATAAAAGCACTGTAAAGTTTTCAACCGACGAAAAAAAACGGAGGCGGTTATCAATTCGACGCGTATTTTTTTTTTGTTTTTTTTTTATGTATACCACGCATAACTTTTTACATAGTGGTCCGATTGTGATAATTCTTTTTTATTGGAAAGGGTATACTCCCAAGGTGGTCCCATATAAATTTGGAAAACAAAATCGAATGCTAAGGGTCGGAAAACAGGGGATGATTGAGTGTTCACTCACTGATTGTAATGTATAACCACACATAACTTTATACAGAGTAGTCCGATTTTGATAATTCTTTTTTTGTTGGATAGGGTATACCTTGCCAAGTATTATGAGTCCACTAAAGCTACAAAAAAAATATAAAATAAAAACTTTTTAACAAAAAATTAAACCGCCGAAAAAACTGAAAAGCAAAAAATAATAAACCTTTTGCTTTTCAGTTTTTTCGGCGGTTTAATTTTTTGTTAAAAAGTTTTTTGTACTATTCATCTTACTCCTAAGATTGAACGGAATAAGACTTATCTGTGTCAAATAAATGGAATTTATAATATTTGAAAATAAACACAGAATTTATAGCCACCTTTTCTTAGTATTTAAAACAAATTGCAAAATCTGCCAGAAATTGTGTAAAAGTCTGAAACAACCGAGACAAGTGGTCTGTACACTTTGCTCCAAACTCCGAAAATAAATGTGGGCAATTACGTTAATATAAACATTATAGCTGTACAAGAAAATAAATGTTTCTGTTCGTCTGACACTGTTTAAATTAATTTCTCCGCGATCAACGTTCCGATATTTCATAGCTTGTGATTGGCAGTTTTATTTATTTCTGGGTTTATTTCTGTTTCACGGTGTATTGTTTTTGTGAGTGCGGTCGAGTGGGGCACACTGTAATTATTACGTAGTTGTTGGAGTTTGTGTACAACAGAAGACACGACGTCTGCTTAATTAATTACCATTGTTTGAGATAAATGTGCCCCGCGTTTGTTTTATGAACTATTGCTGCTTTCATAAAAATGTTTGCTCTTGTTTCACTTACAAGTTGGTAGTTATGATAATGATATACGAGTTCGTACCTACAGTCGCCAATATAACACCGTCATTAATAATTTATATTGCCTTATCCTACATATCAAAATTAAACCAATATTATACCGCAGTCGGTTCTGAAGCCCTAGGGAGCGCTTTGCCGTAATCGCGCTTAGTTACGATACTCTGTATCTAAGATACAGCTCATGAACACATGGCGCAAGTCAAACAATATATTACTTCCGACAAGATGTTCAGTCAACAACTACTTGTTGATAAAAGCCTTTAATAAGGAAAATGTTTCCCTATTCCATTCCTCAAACATAATTATGTGATTCTTCAGAGTGATAGCACAAAAAAACCCTACTCCTACTCCGACTTACGAGTTTGTAGGTCGTGAGTTTGAACCCAGGCAAGAATTTCATTATGTGTATTTAATTTCATCACCACTTCACTCAAAACGATGATATAAAAATCGTGAAGAAACCGACATGTCCTAGAATGAAAAATATCGAAGACGTGTGACATCTCCCAACCCGCACGCGTAGTGGATTATGGCCCATTTCTTATCACCGAAGGTAGGCCTGTGTCCCATGGTGGAAACATTATATATATAGTAGCTTTTGCCAGCGGCTTCGCCCGCGTAGAGGTCGGAAATTATCCCGCGGGAACGTATTATCGGAACAAAAAGTACCCTATGTGTTAATCCAGGTTATAAACTATCTATGGCAGCAAGTTCGTCATCTCTCTTAGATGTCACTGCTTGCGGTAGCGTCGGGGATCGGGTTACCACCTTCCCTCAAATATGGTGGGCTGGGTGTCGGCGCAGGTAAAACTGCTGGAGCCCAGACCTCTGAGGTGCTTCCGATGCCAGACAGGGCACCACGTTTACGTGAAATGCACCTCAGAGGCGGACCGCAGCGGTCATTGCTTCCGTTGCGGTCAGCCCGGTCACAAGGCCGGCTCTTGCAATGCCACGCCGCACTGCTATGCATGTGCGGCGGCTGGCAAGCCGGCCGAACACCGGGCTGGGAGTAAGGCCTGCGCTTCATCCGCCAAGGCCAGGGGCAAGGGCAAGCCCTCCGCCACCGCCGTCACCGCCGTCGCCGCTGCTGCCTCGACCACCGTCGTTGCCGGCACCACCACGGCAGGGCCCTCACAGGGGGCTCAGGAGGGGGCTGAAATGGAGTGCCAATAATAGGTACTCCATTGCGCCTCCTCCAAGCGAACATCAACCACTGCGCCTCCGCTCAGGATCTGTTACTCCAGAGCATGGCGCAGTGGTCGATTAACATCGCTGTGGTCGCTGAGCCGTACTTTGTCCCGCCCAGGGATGACTGGGTGGAGGACCTGAGCGGCTCAGTGACCCTCATTTCGTCGACCGCCCCCGGAACCCCGACCCTCGAGGCCGTCAAGAGGGGACGGGGTTGCGTAGCGGCACGGTTCGGGGAGATTGTAGTTGTGGGAGTATACTTCTCCCCGAGCCGAACTCTCGCCGAGTTCCACAACTCCCTTGCGGAGTTGAGAGTCGTCGTCGTCGGGTTCCGTCCCCTTCCCGTGCTCGTGCTCGGGGACTTCAACGCCAAGAATTTGGCTTGGGGTTCCCGGTATACGGACACACGGGGCAGGATGGTGGAGGACTGGGCTCTGGAGACAGGCCTGGTCGTCCTAAATCGGGGTTCTGTACCTACGTGTGTACGGATGCGGGGCGACTCAGTGGTGGACATTTCGTTCGCCAGCCCCGCTCTGTCACCGCAGGTTATTGATTGGCGCGTCATGGAGGGGGTGGAGACGTATTCCGACGTCTCCGCCCAGACCTCGAGCGCGCCGATCCGGCAGACCCCGAGTGGTCCGCGGTGGGCGCTGAAGAAGCTGGACCGGGAGCTTCTCCTGGAAGCCTCGATCGTGCAGGCCTGGGTGTCACCACCGGACAGGCCTGCTGACACCAACGACGAGGCCGAGTGGTTCCGGGAGGCCATGTCCGAGATCTGTGACGTGGCTATGCCCCGAGTCCAGCCAGGACGGGCTTGGCGCCAGGTGTACTGGTGGTCGCCGCAGCTGACAGCGTTGCGCGAAGCGTGCGTTGCGGCACGACGCCGGTACACCAGGCACCGCAGGCTCCGTATCCGACCTCCGGATACGGAAGCCATTCAGGCGGAGCTATACGAGGGGTACAGAGCGGCGAAGACCGCCCTCCAAGAGGAGATCCTGCGGGCCAGAGGACTGGCCTGCAAGGAGTCGCTGGAGACTCTGAACAGGGACCCATGGGGACGGCCCTACAAGGCCGTCCGGGAGAAACTCCGCCCATGGGCTCCTCCGCTGACTCAGAGTCTCCGGCCCCAACTCGTGGAGGGCGTGGTGAGCGCTCTGTTCCCTTCGCGAGGGGAACATAGTCCCCCACCCATGGCTCCCGATGCGGACCACACCACTGACGACGACGACGGTGTTCCAGAAGTGACCGAGGCAGAGATGAGGGTGGCGGTACGAAGGCTTAATGCCAAGAATACCGCCCCAGGACCCGACGGCTTGCCTGGCAAAGCATGGGTCCTGGCCTCAGAGGCTCTCGGGCCTCGACTCAGGGGGCTCCTTAGCGCATGCTTGGAGAGGGGCCAGTTCCCACTTCGTTGGAAGACGGGGAAACTGGTCCTCATTAAGAAGCCTGGGCGCCCAGCGGACTCTCCGTCCGCTTACCGGCCCATCGTGCTACTCGACGAGGTGGGCAAGCTCTTTGAAAGAGTGATTGCAGACCGCCTCGTCGGGTGGCTGGTGCGGGAGGGGCCGGACTTGTCGGACGGCCAGTACGGCTTCCGCAAGGGGCGCTCTACGGTGGACGCCATCATGCGCGTGCGAGCCCTCACGACGGGGGATGCAGTGGCCCGGGGTGGGGTCGTCTTGGCGGTGTCTCTAGACATCGCCAATGCCTTCAACACCCTGCTCTGGAGTTGCATTAGGGAGGCACTCCGGTATCACCGGATGCCGACCTACCTCTGTCGCGTGGTCGAGGCCTATCTGACGGATAGGGCCGTCATCTACCCCGGTCACGAAGGGGAATGGAACCGGCGAGAGATGTCGTGCGGTGTCCCACAGGGATCGGTCCTGGGGCCGCATCTGTGGGACATCGGTTACGACTGGGTGCTGCGCGCCGACCTCCCTAGCGGCGTCAGCGTAGTTTGCTACGCTGACGACACGCTGGTCCTTGCGCAGGGGAGGTCGTACGAGGCGGCGGCCGAAATTATGACACGCGGGGTTGCGACAATCGTCGATAGGATCCGGCAATTGGGACTCGAGGTGGCATTGCACAAGTCCGAGGCCATGGGTTTTCATGGTCCTCGGAACGCGCCACCTGCGGGTTCCCAACTCACGGTAGGAGGGGTTCACATCGGCGTCGAGTCGACAATGAAGTATCTGGGACTTGTCCTCGACAGCCGGTGGAACTTCGTTGAGCATTTCCGACGTTTGGCTCCCAGACTGGAGCGGGCTGGGGCTGCATTAAAGCGGCTCCTGCCCAATCTGGGGGGTCCAAACGCCTCCTGCCGGAGGCTCTACACGGGGATCGTGCGGTCCATGACCCTCTACGGGGCACCGGTGTGGGCGCCCTCACTGAGGCTGCGCCCAGCGCGCCGGTTGTTTGCGGCCCAGAGGGTCATGGCCATCCGGTTAATTCGGGGATACCGCACGGTCTCGTGCGAGGTGGCGAGCCTCTTTGCCGGAGTGCCGCCATGGGATCTGGAGGCAAAGGTCCTCGCGCACATGTGGGAGTGGCGCGAGAAGGCGAAACACCGGGGCGAAACTCCGCTGCCGCGACAAATCGTGGCACGGCGGACAGAGCTCCGGTGTGATCTCATGGCGACATGGCGGGTACGATTGTCGCAACCCAGTGCTGGGCACGCCACAATTGCGGCGGTAAGTCCCCTCTTTGAGGAGTGGATAGAGAGGCGTCACGGCGTCCTCACCTTCCGCCTGACGCAGGTTCTCACCGGGCATGGGTGCTTCGGTGGGTTCCTGTTCAGGATAAAGCGGGAGGATACGTCCGGGTGTTTCCATTGCGAGGATCGTCTGGAGGACACGGTGGAGCATACGGTGGAGGTGTGCCCTGCCTGGGCGGAGCACCGCCGTGTCCTCGTGGAGGCGATCGGCGGCGGCGACCTCTCGCGTCCGGCCCTGGTGCGAGCCATGGTACGGAGCGAGAGGGAATGGGAAGCCGTCACCTCCTTCTGCGAAGCAGTAATGCTCGCGTAGGAGGAGGCGGGGCGCGTGAGGGAGTGGCAGTCTCTGCGCCCTCACGTCCCTAGCCGCCGCAGGAGGAGACGCCCCGGGCGTCGGGAGTCAATAGCGGCCTCCCGGCCACCGTAGGCGCGAGCTTGCGGGTGGCGAGCAATGGGTAGCTTGCCGCCCGGTAAGGACCAAGCTCGGGTCGACGGCGTGCAGTGCTCCACGCGCGCCTCAAAGAGATGTCAGCAGCAGTGTAGGGGTCTACTAGGACCGATGCCTGCCGGGGTCGCGTGATTGTTCGAAGGAGATACCGTGACCCTGGCACATGGGCAACTGATGGAACACGGGTGGGTTTTAGTCAGTAAAAGTCTGACACGCCCTCCCGCTCCGCCCAGAGCGGGAGAAGTCATCTGATGATTTCCCACCCTGAAAAAAAAAAAAAAAAAAGAAACTTTCCCTCAAATATGGCGAGGGGAGTTATGGCTGACCTTTGCGTTATGCTCGTGAACGGGTGCTGCTTGTGGTGACTGGTCGTCTTGCTGACCATGGTTTTTGTTATTGTTATTTGTATTAACTGTTATTTTATTTTACTCCGGAGGTCATAGTTTAACTATTGTAACTTCAACTTAGCTATATGCATCAATGTATGTATATGTATTATTTTGAATCGTTGAATATGTAAGCGGGCACGCCCTTTATGCCTGGAGGCTTTATTTAGGTTTTAAGTTCTGTTTACGATTTTGTTTTATTATTTACTAGCTTTTGCCCACGGCTTCGCCCGTGTGGGTGTCAGAAATTATCGCAAGAGGACGTACTACCGCGGTTAATGTATTAATAATGCATTAATCCAGGTTAGGTTATTATATAGGTAATAAGAGAGCAGTCTCACACAAATTTCCGTCCCCTACTAATTTTTTTTTTGCTCCATACAAACTTTCACCCCCCATTTTAGGGAAGTAAGGGGGTTAGTAAGGGACAAAAAGATTCACACTCCATCTCTTCGACTATCTACACTTAAAAAATCACGTCAATTCGTCACTCCGTTTTGCCGTGAAAGACGGACAAACAGACACACACACTTTCCCATTTACAATATTAAGTATGGATTTCAGCTTGAGTTTAGTTTTCAATGTTTTGTTTGTATATTGGCGTGTGCTAGCTGACATATGGCGAAAAATGTATGTTTTGTCTTATAATATTAATTACTTACACTATATTGTATATAATCAAGTTCTTCTAACTTAACAGACAGCTGTGCTGCTGGGGAGTTTGTTCCGCCACTTCTTCCCAGCTAAAGCACTAGGAAGTGTCGAAGGGCGGGCGCTTCGGGGGGACTGTCTTATGTAACTTTGATGTTAAAAAAGTGCTGACTCTCAGCCTAGTTTGAATAAATGACTTTTGATTTTGATATGTGCCGAATTTCATCTAAATCCGATCAGTAGTTTTTGTGTGCAAGAATAACAAACTGTACGTACAAACTTTCACTTTTATAATATTAGTAGGATTATGCTACTCTCGTTTTGTGCTAATTGAATGTGTTATTAATGGAGAAATAAGAGCTCGTATTACTAACAATTTAAACGAGAGATTTTACAAAACAAAAGACATTCTACCATTTGTGACAGTAAGTTGTATTGCTACTTATTAATTGCTAAGAATTAAAGTCAGTCTGGGGTAAATGGGTTGTACATAAACTGATTTCGTTGTAAAAATTGCTATTTCAAACAAAACGTTCATTTGAGTGACCCAAAGCTATTTCTTTCGTATAAGTTGTAATTATTAGTTGTATTGGTATATTGCTAAGACTTGCTTTCTGTGTTATTTGATTTGATACAATTCAAATTACCCGTATGAACCTTTTCACAACATTTAAAGTAGGTAGACGGTTATACGGCTTGTGGCTAAGAAATAACAGCCCGCGTGGTGGATTATGGCTCACTCCCTCTCACAGAGAGGAGTGTTGTATCTCAGCAGTTCCCAACATTATAGGCAGATTATGAATGCACGAGCCAAGGTAAAGAAATAAATTAATGAAACCACGAAGAGTGACAAAACAAACAAGTCTAAAACTTTGAGCTCGTAAATCATAAAAAGTCGTATAGGATCCCGACGCCACTGAGAATAGAAAACTTTCACAAACTTGAAGGAAATACAGCTGTAAATCAAAAGGACCCATATTTTAACAGCATAATATATCATTTGCAAAGTGCGAAGTGATATATTATCCAGTAGGGATCAGAAAGAAAGGTCTCATAATTATTCACCGCCGTACTGAGAAGGAATATCAAATGAGAACTTATGCATTCTGTGCAGGTTATTAAAAATAGCGCGCCGTCACTTGTTATTTCTGTTTAGTATCAACCGTGCTACTTACAGCAAAGTACTTGCTACTGAAATACAGGAATCTACTCTAATTATGAAATGAACGTGATATTTTACAGGCTAAGTTTAAAATAACAAGTAGGTAGGTATTTAAGACTCCATCTTTTATTAAATACGTTCCTCCAGTTATGAATGAATGAATGAATATAATTTATTTCAACCCACATGGGGATCATAATTTTTAAAATTTAATTCATCATCATCATCATCATCATTTCAGCCGAAAGACGTCCACTGCTGGACATAGGCCTCCCCCAAGCACCGCCACCTCGACCTGTTCTGTGCCTCCCGCATCCAACGCATTCCTGCGGCCTTCACCAGGTCATCGGTCCATCTTGTGGGAGGCCTTAAAATTTAATTACATTAAATATATTTAAAAATAATTATTTAAATAATAAAATCAAAATAAAGAGTTATAAAAAAAAATGAAAAAAAATATATAATAGTTATAATCAAAATAAAGAGTTATAAGATTTCATTCTTACTAAGTATAATAATTAATGTCTAAATGTGTAGGTAGTAGGACGGCTAGTTAAGATACATGAATAAAACTAAGCATTAAAATGAATTGTTCAAATTTATACATAAGAATCTGCACGCAACAGATATATACGTTCGATGTTAGTACACAAAGGCATTTAAAAAGAACAAAATACTCCTACAAAATAAAAAAGAAATAAATGAGTCCGGGCAATGAACAAAGAAGCTTATTGTTTGCAATAAAAACTTCTTCCTAATAAAGATCTCGGATTTCCAGCTTAACGTTCAGCTCTATTCAATCGAGGAGGAAGACTTGAATTGTTTCTATGTGCCGTCAGTAGCTGTGGATTAAGATCAAAGAAAATAATAGCAGCAAAGGCGGCGCGGCGTCGGGACGCTCCTGTACAAAGCTCACGGTAAATTATGTACGTACAAACAATACGGAGACTGATCTGCATTTTATTGTTCCCCTTAGGGGCCATCCATAAATTACGTCACATATATTTCATGATTTTTTGACCCCCCCCGTCCTTGTCACAGCTGGTCACATTTGTGAGACCCCCCCTCCCTAGAGTGACGTCACATATTTTGCAATTTTACATCTAGACATAGAATTTTTTTTTAAATTTTCTTTCATAGTTCATATTTCGTGTTTTAATGGTAGGTACTTTAAATATGTTTATTAAATTTTGAAATGTGACGTCACAAAATTTTGGGCCCCTCCCATCCCCTAGTCACACAATGTCACAATTCGTCGACCCCCCCCCCCCTCTGAACGTGTGACGTAATTTATTGATGGCCCCTTACGTATCTAAACAGACCTATGTATATTCTACTTTAAATCTGCCTTGCCTTTTCCCAACTATTTTGGGGTCGGCTTCTAATTCAACTGGATCCAGCCGAATACCTATATTTTATATGAAGCCACTGCACAGGTACTGGGTACTACGATACCCCGTGGTAAGACTGGTTATCAGACCTACTTATATTCTACTAAAAGACAGATATATTTAATGCATTGTACAATTCATTAATAATGGAAACTAAAGTTTAAAGCATGCCATTGGAAATAAATGTTATACTCCAGTTAAATAAAAGTATTGCATTATTGTATATGGTATGTCTAATGTCTGACAATTTATTAGGAAATTTAATCACTAACTTAAAGATCTACTCTGTACCAATACCTAATGCAAATAAATTATTATGATTGTACAATTCATTTAACAAAACGAACATAAATACAGGGTAGGTAGGTACATATTGGAATACGTAGTTCCCTTCTACATTTTTAATTTAAAAATTTAATTTAATTTATTTGCATCAGACACAACGATCCATAACTTAGTTTATAAACACACTCAAAATAATGTTACTTCAAATAATCAGAGACAAATACACACCACACAATGCTAAAATATACTAGACAAAATACTAAAATATAATACTAGATAATGTGCTACTCTTAAAAGAGAAGAAAACTATGAATGATTAACTTTTGTAATCCTGCATACGTTGGAAGTTTTAAAACTTGGAGAAATAGGTCATCACGAAACTGGCAGACGCTCCACTGTGCGAGGATTAGGTATACCTATGTCTGTATATATAACCATCGAACAATGAGTATTATATTTCATCCTAGATTTTTTTCAGTACGTACGAGCGCCGTTTGAAAATGGTGCTACATATCACGGTTCCACGATTGTCACCCCTGATGCCTTCGGCATTAAGTCCGCTTTCGTACGGTATTTTTACTCGTCGGTCGGTTGTAGTTGTAATTAATAAATATGTAAATATCTGGTAATTAATTAGAAATCCGTGTGGTACGAGACTTAAAGAATAGTACCGTCCCATTTCTTTTGTGAAAGGTTTCGTGTTGTAAAAGGCGACTAAGGGACTTATAAGAGAATGTGCAGCAGCTTCCTCTATACATTTTACCACCATACTGCGGTCGCCAACCCACCTGCCAAGTGTGGCGATTATCGCAAACCCACCCAAATTGGGGGAGGCCTGTGTCCAGCAGTGAACGTCTTTCAGCTGAAATGATAATGATAATTAACTAGAAATGATGCTAAATATAAAAGCACTTTAATAAAATAGTGTAGGAGCACTTTCCTAAGCGTCACATATTTCCAAGTCACGAAGATGAATACCGTTGACATTTTCGTTTCGTGTCTATTCTGACCATAAATAACTGATTTTATGTGGTTATAAAACACGGCTCGTAAATTTACTATCCAATTCCTATATCTATGTATGATCTGCCTACAGATATATGTGCCAGGAGACGAGATGAGACGGGACTTATGTTCTGGAATATGTAAGAAAAACAATGTAATGCTGCTGGCTTTGAGGGTTTATTTATTGATCTCTGTTCGTAACGGATCCATGGGGTGATTCTGTAACACACTATCAGTAGGAATGGCTTTCATTTTGACAGTTGACAGTTCATCACCATTCATTGCGTTATCTACGTTGTTGAGCAGTCAAATTTTTCGAACTTAGGAACCAATGGACTAGCAATAAACTTCAAAATTATTCAGATTCTGATTATAAATAGCGTGTTACGCAATTAGGGTGCAGATCAAGCATCTTTACAAAAATTCTTCTAAAAACAAGTAAACAAATAGAAAAATAGAAAAATACATCTATAATTATAATAAAACTGTAAATGGTCAATTCTGTACATTGAATATACATTCAAAATTAATATTGGAGGATAAATGGTGATCGATACTGATGCCAAAAATGCAATCAGTAAATTTTTTGTCTGTCTGTCTGTCTGTCTGTATGTGCACACATGGGTCAAAAACTACTGAAGGGATTTTAACCGAACTTGGTACGATAGTAGTCCATACTCCTGGGCAGGTTATAGACTATATAACATAACGCTAAAACGTTACGATAAATTTGAAGGAAGTCGGATGAAAATGCGCTTTCGAGCTCTTATCCTCGCAAACGTTGATCATACACCAAAAGTAAGTTCCCGCAGGATATTTTCCGACCTTCACGCGGGCGAAGCCGCTGGCAAAAGCTAGTACATACATAAACTCACGCCTTTTTCCCATGGGGGTAGGCAGAAACTACGGAACGCCACCTGCTAAGATCCTTACATACTTATTTTGCCTCGTTTAGGTTCATACAATTGTTCATACACTCACGCCGCCGCGCCGCCGGTTGCGAATACTACTTACTACGCACCTGACCTTTCTGAAGAACATCACAATTAAGGTCACTATTTATGTCATCTTATGGCGTCCCCAAAAAAAAAAATACGTTCTCGATGATTAATACAATATCTACTATCGATATTACGATGGTTTCGAATGCTGACCTTTCAAATCTCTCAATATACCTACTTTTGTTTTACTATCGGAACTCGGATGTTTTCCACTCACATAGGATTTGTGTATTAAGACTTATTCACTCAAACGTACTGTTTTTCCTTGTGTTATTATTATTTTTATTTAGACAACCCTTAATTCAAAATAAGGCTGTCAGTTATTATCTTATAGTCTTAATTGACATGGGAAAACCTTGTCTTCAAAATGGGTAGACCTCAATCAACATTAATCAAAATATTCTGCGTAAACTTAAGTAGAATGACTTTGATCAATATTGATTACACGTATTATGTGAAGTTTGCTACAATTTTCTAACATGATACGGCCTTATTGAATTTGGGAGTGTAGGCAACCATTCGCGAAGCTGTAACGTTATTATCTTATGTTTACTCGTTCTGGCATCCGAAACAAGTCGATCGTTTACCTGAATTACCTGTTGTGTTCTGTTTTTATGACATGAAATACCTGTTCAGAGAGAGGCAGGTTAATAATAAAAGTAACTGCGTGTTATCTACAAACATTATGTAATGGAAAACTCACAAAGCTTGCATTGAGGGATTAGGAGAGATTCGGGACGTGGCGCGTACGTACCGCCAGCGTACGAGTTTGAAAGGAATAACAAAGACATTACATTAGTCGTTTTATCCAACTGGGAATTGTTCAAGGATCCCTTGATCTCATTTCTAGACTCATTTTGATTTCATTTCATCTTACTTACACTCACTGAGATTCCGGTCGATGATTGATTAATGACTAAAGTGATTTATGGATGGTTCCCGCAAAAATAAATCAAGCTACTTTTTCGCTACGAAATGACCTTTCATTGAGAAATGTAAAAAAATATATATCAGTGGTTCTAATTTTAATCTGAAAAACATACCTACTGGCTGGAGTATCGAAAGCTCCTGAAATAGACATTCGTTATGTAAAAATTAAAAAAAAGCAATTTGTAAATTATTTTGCAGAAATTTCGAAAACAGACTCGTTATCCGGTTGAATTTCATTCAATTGCGCGAGTTACAAATTGTTTCCGACATATGCAAAGCGTAGCAAAACTATGACCGGCTCTGAAAACTTAGGTAGTAGGTAATGTCAGTGTTAAATTATCCGTGAAGCATTTCAGTAGCAGCTCAGAGTTAGTACGACTGAAATTCCCAGCGTTAGTTAGAAATGCCTGCAAACGACTATGTGTAAGGCTGCACCGACCACTTTAATTGGTTGCGGTATGCTGAAGTTCACGGCTCGCTGAATCGAAAACATCGCTTTTAATCAATGCCTAATTAAATTATTTTAACGAAGTTTACGCTTGAAGCTGTAATGGATATTAGCATCGTAAATAATTGACGTATTTCATTACCGATAATCTCGCCTCTGATCACGTTTCTGTATAATTTGCCTCCATTAGTGATTGACACTGTAACGGATCGTCATTGATGGACATGAGAGAAATATCAACTATAAATAAACACTTAAATTGAATCAAAGAGTTTATCCAGTTACTAAAGTGCTACAAGGTAACTGACAACACATTGTTTATGCTAACGCTGAAACATGTTTTCCAACACCATATTTTGGTGGCATGTGCTTTAGAACTATATAGTAAATAGAGATTGATGGAAAGCCCATGGCTCACAATGCAACCAACACATTCCGTTTCGTTATTAGTAAACATGACCTATCAGCGGCGAGGCGTAAATTTTTCTAAAAGAGAAGCCGAAGCGAAGTCGGCCTTAACTTACTGACTCATCAATAAAGAATACTTACTATCATTCTAAAATTAATATAGGAATGTAATGAATTAAATACAATTAAATTGAACAGATGAAAACGAATAAAATATGCAATATTCCTCTATCTCGTTCTCGCTGACGCATTTTTCTATACCTGTCTCTGTCATAACCCGTTGTACAGCGGCTTGCTCTCGTACATATCAAGCGGTGCCACGTGACCTGAAGTGACATCATTACGGGATCGCTGTTGTATGAATTTTTAGTTCCCGATTATGACGTTTTGGCGCCGGGCTAATTTAGAACATTTCTCTTTTGTTGTAATACAAAGGTATAAATAACCTTTTTTGTTGTTTGAATGTTATGGTGAATTAAATACCCGTAGTGTAACTATATTTATTGACAATAGTAGCCACTATTTACATACTATTGTATTTTTAATAGTGATAGAGTTACCAATGCGAATCCCCGAAGGCAAGCCGGTAGGAATCGTGTTATATGGTGCCTTCGCCACTGTGACCTATTGATATAGGGGAAGTACGGCCAAAATGACATATACGGACAAAATGACACATCGGGCTTTTTTCGAATTTGGTGGGCTATAATCCTGCAGTTGGCATATTATTATGTGACGCCGGCCATAGTGGAATACCTGTTAAGTTTATACCGCCATTGACTTGGTCACGCCGAAGTTACTTGCAGGAAAGCGTTTTGTGCGCATAAAAGTTTTTTATTTTTATTGATTTCGTCTTGTTTTTGATCAGTTTCTCGTGGTTTCTATTACATCTTTTTTAGTAAATTCAAAAAGTGTAGCATTATGCTGCATTACTTAAAAGTATTTATTTATAAATCTCGTGTTTATAGTAGTTATGACTTAATTAGTGTTTAGATAACCTGTGGGGCAAAACGACATACTTACATTCGGGGCAAAACGACATACCTATATTCAATGATGACGTTTTCAATGTTGAATCGAACTACGATAATGATCCTTAAAAGCAGTCAGAAAAAAGGTGAACCCAAGTATAGAAGACTCATTACGCTGAGGACTCGAATGTAGAAGATTTCCAGCTGTTTCGAACGGTGATGATGATGACTGCGCATGCGTTTACTGTAACGACCTCTTTTCCCGTTCCAAGCCCAACGAGTGCTGGCTACGGTGCAACAATTGTTCTCTTTGGGCTCATATTTAATATTTTGTGAAATATGTACTTCATAATTTTCGTTTTCATTATGTATGTCATTTTGTCCATACTATATGGACAAAATGAATTTTCTTAGAGGCTTCGATTAATTTAAATTATATTTTTTATATGGGTTCTATTCAGTTATGAGTTTACGTAGGTTAAAACTTATGAACCAAAGATGATTATTCAACCTAAACAGTGATTGTAACTATGTTAATTAAAAATATATGATTAAAAAACAAAACCGTATGTCATTTTGGACGTACTTCCCCTACTTCCGTTGGTCGCGTACCGAAGCAACGTACACGGCGTTTCCTTAGTCAAGAAAGGATCCCCACCAAATAAAGATATGTCCCAAGTTATTCAATTGTTTCTTTCCTCGTGCACGAGCTCCATTCAAATGTATGAGTGGAATTTTTCAATATCGGTCTGCCTTGAAATCCGCTTTGCTGTTATTCAGCAGAACACATTTTATGGAAAATATTTGAATTTTATGTGAAATAATTCAGAATGTAATGTGTATTTTTCAGACAAGTGTAGAATTTCAGCGTGTTTACAACTGTTAAATTGAACAGTTTTATCGTCATCTCCGGAGTTTTGACAGTTGATTTAATCTATACCTTCTGTCCCATATTTCTTTTTCTCAGCTTTGAAGTTTTTTTTAATAAAATGTATCTTCAAGGTCATCGGTTCATTCATCAGACACGTAAAAAAAGGCCTCGCCCGTCAATAACAGACGTCATCACTGGCCTTATAATATATCCAATAAAGTTTCTATGAAATAAGACCCTCTGACGCGTCCAGCAGATCCCTTCAGAGGTCTTTTATCCGAAGAGGATTTCGTACAAAAGTACGTAATCAAGTATATACGAGGATAAGGCGAAGTTGAGTGTGCTTGTGAAATAGAACTCCCAAGCCAATAACAACGTTATTAATGTCCTTGAACTTACTGCTTATGAAGGTTGCCTTATCTGTAATAATCATATTATTATATCCTATAATATTAACTCGTGTTTCGTATGCACGTTTATATTAGGCAAAATAACGTCAAATTATTTGTTAGGATTGGTGAACGTGTTTTTAGTGGAACGATCACAGATTTCTAAAGCGCATGTATAGATGCCTACAACTTCGCACAAACGCGCACAAATCATGAAAAGAACTAACGACCTTGCCAGTTGCAAAAACTCTGTTCAATTTGCTGAATTGATTGCTGGTTTTTTTTTCGCAAACGAGTTAGATTTATGGGTTTGTCTGAATAAAGCTTTTAATTTGGAAAGTTTGAATAACTCTACCTGTCGTAGCACTCGTGGTTTAAAAGGAATATTTGAAGTAAAAAGGTTTGAAAGGCGAAGGCGAAGGTTTGAATATAAAAGGCGTTGATTAATACATTTTTTACACATTTACATATGACTTTAAACAATTCTAATAGAAATTTGAAACTATAGTTCTAGATCTTCTCTAAAGTGCCTTCTAATAGCAAACACGTTAACATAATCTGCAAAGTATGGTTAGAAATAAACTGCCATCACAGACCTGGCCACTTTCATCAATCGACAAGGTTTTAGAAGGAATTTGAGTAACTATGTTGGATATCGACACCGCGACATATACAGGATACGTTTTTATACAGTGCGTAAATTGTAACCATGAATTCAGCATATCATTATAGACCCCCATGCGCAGAAATTTTTCGTCGGTCTTACAAAAAAAATCTGCTGTTTCATAGAAAAATGCAATACCTACGGGGACAAAATGTATGGAACAGCTGATTTTTTTTTTTGTATAACCGACGAAAATTTTCTACGCTGGGGGGTCTAGAATGACATGCTGAGTTCATAGTTACAGTATGCGCACTGTATAAAAACTGATCCTGTATAATACCAGTCAAAATATGAGCTCTCGTTACTATTAGTTTTTAGTTTTAGTTTAGTTTATTGGTTCATAAAAGTTTACAATATTCAGGTGTGACACTGGATCCCGCACTAGGATGCCCTGTGTCGCAGGATCCAGTCTCTTTCGACATTACTTATACTATACTTATACATAGAATATGAAATTACAGTAGAAAAGGATAATCAAGCTATAACGTTCCCACTGCTGGGACACAGGCCTCCTCTGTGAGAGGGAGTGGGACATAACCCACCATGCAGCCCCAGTGCGGGTTGATGGATGTCACATGTCTTTGAATTTTTGGTTCTAGGACATGGCAGTTTCCTCACGATGTTTTCCTTCTTAGAGCAGTGATGATGACATAAATTCCAGAAAGAAAAGATAATTCTCGATTTTAAAGGGATTCTTTTACCTATTTCTAATACCATGTCCTTAAAGAATGGTCAGAATTTCATGCTAGTCCGCAACCACAGTGAAACTATGCCAGGAGTTTTTAGGTTCTGTAGTTAATAGATTCTTTTGTTAGCAACTGCGACGGTAAGCCAGAGGTAAATAGTGTCTATCAAAGGACGTGGATATTTGAGAAAAGCGAATAAATTCCACACTGACCCAATTTTATCGAGCTTCTGAGATTCACCTCCGTACAGATATGACCGTACCTTGGTATCATCTTACAGGATTAAATTCCTAACGAATATTCGTTGCCATAAGCATCGCTGTTCTTACCCTGATGCTCAATTCTAATAAATTAGTTGAATTTCTTGGTCTTTTACGCGTTCCTTGATATATGATACTGGTTCAATTACATTTGGACATGCGCTGTATATGACCCACACAAATCCTTAGGGTTTATACATTTACTAGTACCTCACCCGCGACTTCGTCTACGTAGATTTCGTATTTTCGCCAAACTTGATCACCCCTTATCTCTGTTTACGGAGGTAAATTCATATAGCAAAATATACTTACTTTATGATTAACTTAGAAAATTTTTCGTGCCAAGTTTCAAGTTTATTAACCCAAGAATATGATTTTCCATATAAATTAAATCCCCCCTTTTCAGCCCTTTAAAGATCGAATTTACAAAAACCCCTTCTTAGCCCTTCCCTAAATTATAAAAGGAAGCCGTGTGCCAAATTTCACGTTCCCAGTCCCTGTAGTTTCGACTGTGCGTTGATATGTCGGTCAGTCAGTCAGTTTCTGCTTTCCCAGACGTGACAAGCAACAGACTGACTAACAGTAGGTATACCTAACATAACATTATGCCCATGACCAGTTGACATTTTCCACACTCTGTGAACATTGTTAATTTGCATACATACATAACTTAGAGAGGCTTTTGAGCGTACGGGATTATATAGGGCAGCAATTAGCACACGGTTATTTACTTCTAACCTCATTTGACTTGAATAGATAATTAAAAACCAGACTTTATCAGTCTACTGCCAGCTAGGCCTCTTTTATTTGTGGCCTTACAAGAGGAAGAAAATTCGCCATTTCAAGGAATTCAAATAGGCACAGTACTTGAATTCCTTGAAATCACGAATATTCTTATGCGTATTATCTTTCTTACCCCTTCAATTTCTCATATAGGTACAAATACATACCTAATAGTTATCTACATAAATAAACTTCCACCAGTTTTCCTTAGGTTTAGGCAGAAACTTTGGTTGGATATCAAAGAATAGTAAAGTTTTCAGAAATCTAAAACAGATTTGATTTGTGTTTTCTCTGATTCAGAAGATCCTACCACAATGGTCTTATTTACGAATACGCAAGGGACACCACAATCTAAAGAACAGAATACTACAAGAGATAAATATAAAGCAAGCAACGTTGTGGGCGAAACCAAGTGTTTAATGAAGTGCTTTCTCCTAAATCACAAAATTCCCGAGACACTCGCGCTTAGCTCCAGTTTAATTTCGCTCATTATTATATATCGTACGTTTGTAAATAGGAATATTTAAGATGTTAGAAGTAATATTTGCGATGTTTTCGCACTCATTTGTGTATTTTCGTTTCAACATAAATTGTGGAAATAGTATGCTGCATTCTGGTCGCTTAGCGCCGACTGTGCCGAGTATTTAGCACACAGAAAATATTATTATTGACTAGCTTTTGCCAGCAGCTTCGCCCGCGTGGAGTTCAAAAATGCATTGCAGCATGAAAGTATCCTACGTGTGCCAAAAGTCATCTAAATCCGTTGAGCCATTCTTGCGTGTTTGAGTAACAAACATCCGAAAATATAAATATTCAAACACACAAAATTTCACATTAATAACATTAGTAAGATTAGTTTCTAAAATACTGTGTTATATTTCGTAGGTAGAGTTTGTAATTTCATTACGAACCGGTTACAAAGGGTAATCCTAAAATGATGCTGCTTCCTCGGGTCCTACCTACTATCATACAAATACCAATTCTGCTACAAATTGTCAGGTCTACACAAATACGTATTATCGATTTAAATGGGTATGATTATAACAACTCACTGAGAACACATAATTGGATATTTCTGATAAAATCTTAAATTAATTAAAACCGGAGATTATATTATCCTTTAGGGATAGTCATTGAGCCGTCAAAAGATATCAGGTGAGACTAATGAGAAATAATATCAATTGAAGTAACAGAGAAAAAGGGGTTATGTAAATTTAGTCAGATAGAATAATTATTTATTGTAACTCGTATTTGAGAATGTTATTAATACCGAATAGTGTACCGTGATGTATTTTTAGAGTACCGTACATACGTGTGAAAAAATGGAACCCTTTTTTTTTTTTTTGGTTGGGAAATCATCAAATGACTTCTCCCGCTCTGGGCGGAGCGGGAGGGCGTGTCAGACTTTTACCGACTAAAACCCACCCGTGTTCCATCAGTTGCCCATGTGCCAGGGTCACGGTATCTCTTTCGAACAATCACGCGACCCCGGCAGGCATCGGTCCTAGTAGACCCCTACACTGCTGCTGACATCTCTTTGAGGCGCGCGTGGAACACTACGCGCCGTCGACCCGAGCCTGGTCCTTACCGGGCGGCGAGCTACCCATTGCTCGCCACCCGCAAGCTCGCGCCTACGGTGGCCGGGAGTCCGCTATCGACTCCCGACGCCCGGGGCGTCTCCTCCTGCGGCGGCTAAGGACGTGAGGGCGCAGAGACTGCCACTCCCTCACGCGCCCCGCCTCCTCCTTCGCGAGCATTACTGCTTCGCAGAAGCAGGTGACGGCTTCCCATTCCCTCTCGCTCCGTACCATGGCTCGCACCAGGGCCGGACGCGAGAGGTCGCCGCCGCCGATCGCCTCCACGAGGACACGGCGGCGGTGCTCCGCCCAGGCAGGGCACACCTCCACCGTATGCTCCACCGTGTCCTCCAGACGATCCTCACAATGGAAACACCCGGGCGTATCCTCCCGCTTTATCCTGAACAGGAACCCACCGAAGCACCCATGCCCGGTGAGAACCTGCGTCAGGCGGAAGGTGCGGACGCCGTAGCGCCTCTCTATCCACTCCTCAAAGAGGGGACTTACCGCCACAATTGTGGCGTGCCCTGCGCTGGGTTGCGACAATCGTACCCGCCATGTCGCCATGAGATCACACCGGAGCTCTGTCCGCCGTGCCGCGATTTGTCGCGGCAGCGGAGTTTCGCCCCGGCGTTTCGCCTCCTCGCGCCACTCCCACATGTGGGCGAGGACCTTTGCCTCCAGATCCCATGGCGGCACTCCGGCAAGGAGGCTCGCCGCCTCGCAGGAGACCGTGCGGTATCCCCGGATTAACCGGATGGCCATGACCCTCTGGGCCGCACTCAACCGGCGCGCTGGGCGCAGCCTCAATGAGGGCGCCCACAAAATGGAACCCTTAAAGGATCATTTGTGTTTCTGTCTGTCTGCAACAGCCACTTAGCTCTGAACCTACTGAAAAATAACTACGTTTGCAATAACTACGTCAAAAAACGATGAAGAATTCTTCGACAAATGAAAAAGATTTGCTACGGAAAAGCTAAACTTTCCCGTATCTAAATCCAATAAAATACGTCCAGGAATAACTGTAGTAGGTACTATTTGTGATCGAGGTGCCATCCTGGTTTTCCTAGGAAACTTTCCACCAAGCAGTACACTGCTCTAACTATATTGCTTTCGGCCGTATTGAATCTTTCGGAAAAGCCACGTTTGAGAAGAAAATAAAACTTTTCTATTCACAAGTTCATCATCATCATTTGCCTAGCCTTTTTCCCAACTATGTTGGGGTAGGCTTCCAGTCAAACCAATTGCAACTGAATGCCAGTATTTACATGGAGCGACTGACTATCTGAACTTCACAACCTAGTTGCTGGGTGATACGATACCCCTTGGCAAGACTGACTGACTGACTTTCGAGCTTCTGACGACCCGAAACGATCGTCAAACATCCACGAATGACAGACGGGGCTAACAGCTTTTTTTTTTGTACGTGGTAAATCATCAAATGACATCTCCCGCTCTAGGTGGAGCGGAAGGGCGTATCAGACTTCTACTGATTAAAACCCACCCGTGTTCCGTCGATTGCCTACAGGTATCCCAGGGCCACGGTAACTCTTTAGAACAAATCTCGCGACCCTGGCAGAGGGTCTAACGGCTTGACATGCTTTCCGAGGTAAGGAGCGGTCTTGGTATGTATACATCCACGGACCAACCGCGGCAAGCGTGGCTTAACCTGATCGATTGACCCAAGCAGCTGGTATTATATAGCCACAAGCCCCTCTATTCTCAATTTATTCTAAGTAAATAAGGACTAAACAACAGCCGAGAAAGGTAAAGAACATAATTAATGCAATTTGCTTCGTCAACATAAAAACATTATTTCACGTTAAGGTAAGTAAGCTTGTATTAAGGAAAATCTTCGTTTACACAATTTATTTATCTTCCACCAAAATTTAGTGGGAATCAATTAGTTCACCTCACGTATTATTAAAATAATGAATCATAAAGGGCTTTTACCCAATACCTACGTCAAAATGCCGCTCGTTAAAACTTTAATTAACAGTTTGTACCTTAGAAGATAAACACAGGAATACGTAACCCAAGCATATTATAAGTTGGGGGATAACATTGCTGACAAAAATGTTTGGCTAAACGCTGGGCCTGCTCCACAAGGTCACATGAACTAATTCTATTAGCATTCGAAAAAATATTTTTAGAGCTACTGAAGCTCAATCAGTCAATAACTAGATATCTTTGCATTGTTTATATTCACTCTCTTAGTAATTTATTATTTCATAGCACATGTGTGACCATTATGTTCCTACTATAAAGCTACCATTTACTAAGTAAAAGTCAATGAAAGACATATCGACTTGAATGTGCCCTGGCGGTTGAGAGTATGTCATGTTCACTCAAATGTCTCGCTGGTGGTTGCGTGTGTGTTGGATCATTGAATTTCCTTCATAATGGTTGATCTGAATGGTGCTGATCCATACATTACGTTCGTGAACGGGCCCCGTGAGTAGGGACTGCTCATCTCTTATCTGCCAGGGATTTTTTTTTTTCTGGATGGGAAGTCATCAAATGACTTCTCCCGCTCTGGGCGGAGCGGGAGGGCGTGTCAGACTTTTACTGACTAAAACCCACCCGTGTTCCTTCAGTTGCCCATGTGCCGGGGCCACGGTATCTCTTTCGAACAATCACGTGACCCCGGCAGGCATCGGTTCTAGCAGACCCCTTCAGCGCTGCTGACATCTCTTTGAGGCGCGCGTGGAACACTACGCGCCGTCGACCCGGCCTGGTTCTTACCGGGCGGCGAGCTACCCATTGCTCGCCACCGGCAAGCTCGCGCCTACGGTGGCCGGGAGTCCGCTATCGACTCCCGACGCCCGGGGCGTCTCCTGCGGCGGCTTGGGACGTGAGGGCGCAGTGACTGCCACTCCCTCACACGCCCCGCTTCCTCCTTCGCGAGCATTACTGCTTCGCAGAAGGAGGTGACGGCTTCCCATGCCCTCTCGCTCCGTACCATGGCTCGCACCAGGGCCGGACGCGAGAGGTCGCCGCCGCTGATCGCCTTCACAAGACCTGCCAGGGATTACTTTAAATTTCGGAATTTCATAAGCGTTATTTTATTTTTATTTTACTTACTGACGCTTTTAACGTGTAGCTACATCTTTTAACATCGTTCTTACATTTACAATTTCAACATTAATGATGTAACCAAATTTTTTTGTAACAATATTTTGATTTAAAACAGAGTCTATGGAGTTTTATGCCCGTTCTTCTTTATAGGTGCCTTCTACGCTTTGGAATGGGTAGCTAGCTTCATCTTTCTGTCTGACCGACCCCTTGACTATTCTAAAATGTCTGTAATTGATTTATTTGAAACTAGCTTCTGCCCGCGACTTCGTCTGCGTTAAATATCTTGCTCCCCAGACCTTTCCCATCGCTACGAATCGCCTGCCCATGCGAAGTCTTCTTATTCGTCCTTTTTTTTCTTTTTGCTCGGCTCCTTTTGGTTGTAGCGTGATGTTATATAGCCTATAAGCCTTTCACGATAAATGGGCTACCCAACATTAATATATTTTTTCAATTCGGATCAGTATTTCCTGAGATCATCGCGTTCAAATAAACAAACAAACTCTTCAGCTTTATAATATTGAGTATAGATAATGCCTCGTTTTTGAAAACCTACTAATATAAATATTTTTCTCGAAAACATGGTTAAGAAGCTGACAAAAACAACAAAACCCATTTTCTTTGTCAGTTGACTGTTAAATAATGATACTAATTCCAGTAACAAAAGACTAATTAACCGGCGACAGTTCATTTTCTTAAATATATAACCAAATTAGTACAACAAGGAGAAAATAAATAACGTTTGCATTTTCCACCATCAATTTTAGGTAAAAAATTATTTGCAAGTTTCTGAAATAAGTCGAGACTCGCGCCTTTTTTGTAAAGAATACTAATTAAGATAAATGGAACGAAAAGATAAAAAAAGTGTTTCGCCAAGAGTTTATAAAGCGCTTTATATAAATTGTGGGTAGATGATACAGCTACATTAAAATGTCGCATTCCACATACATCTAGTAGTCATAACATGCAAATTGGCACTCGTGGCACGCCACTCTCACAATTTATTACCTTATTATATACGATTATTTAGATTAGAAACGGTTTTGAATTTGTTTGTTTTCAGTATAATATCGGATAACATTAATTAAATTGATACTCCATGGAAAGTATGTTTAGCTTTGGCAATATCTCGCGGATTTTGGGCTTCCCCGGTGTAACAAAAGCTGCGCTGATTTATTCAGGTTAATGAAACGATAACGCATTTTTATATGCATATTTTCATAATTCTTTCGATATTAGCCATAAAGTTTGTAAGCTACGATTATATTATCAGTATCAGCTGGGCTTATAGTTACAGAATCAAAAGCAAAATTAAATTAGCAACACATTTTGCTTTGGATAATCAGGCACCCTTATATAGATTAGGTATACGTAGGAAATTTGAACTAGAATGCGTAGCATCGTCAAGTTTAGAACGCTGTGGATTTCATTACGCTACGATGGGCTGAATAAACTCCATTTACCTATTTATATCAGTCACAATTCTTTCAACTCAATGTCGGATATAAATTACTTTATTTGTATGAAATATTTCTGATGTAAAGCACATGCCTACATCGTGTGGTTTCCTAAGATTCTTCGAATCCAAATGCTTAAATTATTAGATCATAAAGACAAAAATACTAACATACAAGACATTACACGCTGTATTTACGTTAACTTTCCTGGTTTCGATATAAAAATAGCTGAGGTACTGAACCCGTTGTGTCGGTGTACTGTGCGCTGCAAATAGTCACAAGATTGACGACGACGCGACGTGTAAAATGGGTAAATCTTATATCTTTAAACGAGCAATTCTTGTATATATATATATAATCTGAATCTCGGAAACGGCTGCAACGATTTTCATGAAATTTTGTATACAGGGGGTTTTGGGGGCGATAAATCGATCTAGCTAGGATTCATTTTGATAAAATGTCGTTTTTTTCGTGTTTTCAATGATCAACTTTATCGATAATCGACTTGAACATAAACTTATTATTTTAAACACAATTTACCAAAAAATACCGAGCAAAGCTCGGTCAACCAGATATTATATTTAATTTCGGAACACATGCCCAGAAGTTTAGCAGAATTGCTACGTTAAATGGCTATGCTAATTCTTTGACCAAAGTAATAATAGTTTAAGAAAGACGTTTTCCAATATTTGCTTAGGTGTTCTATGAAAGCGTGTTTTTGACCTCTAAGTCCCTGAGATACCACATTTGGTATGTAAACAATCGTTTTTTAATTGTGTCTGTAATTACGGTACTTGACCGGTTAAACTATTATTTATTTTTCTGTTTTTTAGTTCGGCTCGTTACAAAAGCGTGATTTTCGTTATTATTATTTTTAGCTATCCTGCATGCGTAGCATGACCACCGTAGAAAGGGGTTTTGTCGACGGACGATTAGACAAAGTAACGTTTCGGGTACACAGTAGCGTGGCCACGCACAGTGGCCCATACTGAAAATTAGTGGACTTAGGCAACAAAGTTTCAATATCGATGCGATTTTTTTTTATTATACCATATTTATTTCCTTTCGTAAAGCATGCTTTATAAATATTACCTTTACAAAGTATTTTTTTTGTTTTGCCTTGTGTCGCAGGTTCGCTAGGTTCAGCTACACTTCTCAAGGTTAACCCTTGGATGGGTGACCAATTTTTATGTGTCGCGTTTTGTCGCAGATTCACAAGGTTAAGCTGCATTTCGCAAGGTCAGCCTTTGGATGGGTGACCATGTAGTTTTTGTTTTGCCTTGTGTCGTAGGTTCTCTAGGTTAAGCTACACTTCTCAAGGTCAGCCTTTGGATGGGTGACCATTTACTTTATGTGTGGCGTTTTGTCGCAGGTTCGCAAGGTTAAGCTGCATTTCGCAAGGTCAGCCTTTGGATGGGTGACCATGTAGTTTTTGTTTTGCCTTGTGTCGCAGGTTCGCTAGGTTAAGCTATACTTCTCAAGGTCAGCCTTTGGATGGGTGACCATTTACTTTATGTGTGGCGTTTTGTCGCAGGTTCGCAAGGTTAAGCTGCATTTCGCAAGGTCAGCCTTTGGATGGGTGACCATGTAATTTTTGTTTTGCCTTGTGTCGCAGGTTCGCTAGGTTAAGCTATACTTCTCAAGATCAGCCTTTGGATGGGTGACCATTTAGTTTGTGTGGCATAATCTGTTCACCCAGTCGAAAGTTATGAGGTAACAAAAATACACACAAAAAAAGTCGAATTGAGAATCTCCTCCTTTTTTTGAAGTCGATTAAATATAATTCTGAGTCGAATCATGTCGAAGAGCAAATTTTATAAACAGTGCAGTTGACTATTTCTACTTTGCTGTCGTCGTACTGTGTACCCGAAACGTTATCTATTCTTCCTTCGACAAAACCCCTTTCTACGGTGGTCATGCTACGCGTGCTGGTCATCCTGGCCAGGACAATGGCACAAACTTAAAAAATAATTGTATTGTCATCGATCCTTGATAAGTGTGCAGATTCTAATTAATCCGAGGTTTTGAAGGGGGTAACATCACGTTCAAAGACACCGTTACATGCACAACATCCTAATAAAAGCGTGTTAAAAAACACGTCTTCCCTCCGTCACGCCAATTTTTGTCAAGTCTGAATATTTTGTTTGAAATGATGATATACACAATCAGGCCCCATGACCTAAGCTTACAACCTCAAATAGTTAAAATCTATTCGGTACCAAAACCAACAAGGGAGGATCGAAAACTTTTAAGTTTTGTATTTGTTACTGTTATTTGCATATGAAATGAAATGTTATTTCATACTTTATTGATTTGTTTCAAAGAAAAACAATAGCTGTTAGTTTGTGTGTCATCTTTACAAAGCATAAAACAAACTCGCATTTTGTGTCCGTATGCTTAGATCTTTTAATGCGTATTTCGGACGCAACGGATTTGAATGTGGTTTTCATCAATAGACAGATTGATTAAAGATGTAGATTTATATGTACCTATAATACGCGAGCGAAGATGCGGGCAAAAGCTAGTACTATATATTAAAAGAAGTGGAATATCTTTAATTTTGGGAAATAAATTTCTTAAATCAAAATATAATATACCTGTATATTATGGTAACACGCTACATTATTTACAATATTTAATTTCATTGACATTATTTAGGTTTATGGACATTATTTGATACAAGTTTGTGCATAACGTGGACTTGTTACAATGATTTATTAATTTATTAACTATTTCATAATTTTGTTCATTTTTACTTTTATTATTTGCAATATTCCTGTGTCAACTTTATTTGATTACTAGCTTCTGCCCGCGACTTCGTCCGCGTCAAATTTTTGCTCCCCTGACCCTTCCCGTCGCCGTCGCATCGATTTGCCTGCTAGTTTTCGTCCACTTTTCGTTGCTGCTCGCTCCTTTTGAGTTATAGTGAGTCAACCTTAAAAGATAGACATATGCTCTCGCGGACTTTTTTTTAGAACTTTTTAAAAGAAACAATTCCGTCATACATGATTTTTGCGTTTCTTTAACCGTTTACGCAGCGCACGCAACGGAAACTCTCAAAAGGAATAAATTTTCCCCGTTTTTGCAACATTTTTCATTACTGCTCCGCTCCTCTTAGTTTTAGCGTGATGTTATATAGCCTATAGCCTCCCTCGATAAATAGGCTACCCAACACAAAAATAATTTTTCAATTCAGACCTATAGTTCTAGAGATTAGCGCGTTCAATCAAACAAACAAACTCTTCAGCTTTATAATATTATAGTATAGATGAGAAACTTAAAAAAAAACTATTTCATCTCCCATAAGTGTGTGTACTAGGGTCTGTGTTGGGATCCACATCCACTTTAGACTCACTATCGTCCGCTCTAATAACAAAGTAACGAGCATCCCACTGCCGAGTGACCTAATTAAAGCAAACTCATCTTGTATGATAAAACCCTCCACCAACAGTTAAGTACGCCTCTTAGGGTTGAAACAATAATTACATCAACCACATCTCCCCTCCACGTTATTACAACTAAAAACAGGGATCTAAGCTGCCTTAAATTGAAAACTTTTTAACAGCTTGATTGTATAGCGTATAAAAAGTTAACTGTAAAATAATAACACATGCTTTTCATAGCTTACCTTATCCAAAAAAAAGCACTCACCAAAACAAAACAAATGAGCCCAAACTCGATGCGTTTATCTTGTTTACTTCAGACGTTCCTACGCCCGTCTTCCAGCTCCATCATCAGAACAGCTCTATGATACCATATTATTGTATTGTCACCGAAGATACATATGTGCACAAAATTTGATCCCAATTGGACATCGGGAAGTGGTTCCAATTTAGCATCCAAGATTCGTGCCACATACATTCAAACATAGGTTTATTAAAAATACTGTCTAGTTTGACTCCCATGTAATGTGACTGCCATCAACTGGCCAAAATCCAGAGCTAGATGGAGTGTTTTTTTCTAATAAAAAAGCCCAATGACAAGGAAAAATAACTGCTACCTAGAAAAGTTGTCTAACCTTATGAAGATCCCAATATTTCAGAAAGAATGATTGTCTATTGAAAACTTGAACGCGGCAACGTTGTTAGTCGTGGCTGATAGGGAGATGGATCGATCGGTCGGCACACAAGCGATTAACCTAAGTTCCCGCAAAACTACCCTTTGTGTGCTGATCCTAGATAAAAGCTAAAGGACATTGTTATATTTATGTACCTAATATCTAGGGTTCTGACTACAAAACTGTAACTAAATAACAGAAACTGTTTCAACTAATATGATTCCCTACTGAACATTAAAGAAGAAGGGGACTTCTGGGCCCAGCAGGTAACTAGTTGAAATGTATATAAAAAAACCGTTATATTTTTCTAAAGGAAATCACAGAATATGGTACCATGTTTCTACCTAGAAAGCGAGAAAACTTAAATTAAGTTAATGAAACTAAATAATCGATTATAAATAAATCGGTAAAATCTGAGAAAATGTATGCAAGTCGAGTGACAAGTGCATATCAAGCTTTCGTGGAATCGATTGAATCGATTTATAGTGAATTATTTTGTTTCGGCAACACTTGTGCCTGACATCCGTCAGTTACTGACTGACAGATGCACTTGTTTGTTTTCTTTCGTTCTGAGTGCGTCCGTATTTTACTTATTTTATTGTTTAACCCCGCGACACCTCGGCTTTGCATATTATAACGAACTATTTGACGGATCTTGCTACTCTAAATTACCTGGCTCTGTATTTTGGACAACTGTTTACGCCTATCGATTGGATATTGACGACATGGATTGCTGTGTAAAGTGTAAACCTCACTTTTACTATAATTCATATAACTTGGTTCCTGGATAGCCAAATTTCACCAAATTTTCAGTGAGTCCTTGTTATTATACCCTCTTACAAATAAAGCTAGTTTGATTTAGTTAACACCTGGGCCCAGGAATCTATGGAGTCATTCCCTTCTCCCAAACTGTCCACGACAAGTTTTGATAGAACCCATTTCAATATAACTAATAATAATCTTATCAGACTTTACACAGTCTGCGAAGTTTAAAATCAATAACCGATACATTGTAAAAGTAAATTTGGAAATTCAGTAGTTGATTTTATACAGGTTGGCAGGGACAATCTGTAACCATTGATTTGGTACGTGATCTTAAACCCACTGCGTTCAAGTTGTTCTTCAGTTATTCTTGTTTTTTAATAGCTCTGCCATACATTTTGACCGAGTCGGGTAGCACTTTTCTACGGAACATCAGATTTTTATTTCGATAATCGACGAATAAATTCTACGGTGGAGTGTTTAGAATCTCGTGCTTCATGCATGCAATTCATGATTTCAGTTTGCGCGTCGGTGTCCTCGCCACCCTATATAATAGGTATCAACTATACGTGAGCTAACATACCTACCCTTGCAAAAACGTGATCACAAACTTTTTAAATCGGATTATAAGGATCGGATACTCTTTTACTAGATTCGCGAAAAAGTTTCATACATATACTACGTATGTGTTAGACAACTTTTTCAATTGTTGGAATCAATTTTCCGCCAAACCCCTTTTTAGCGCGTCGACTTGATGTGTAGACAGTTGATCTGACAGAATTACTTCCCCCTTTTCGCTTGCTATATTTTGTGCCAAAAGTTCCCCCTTGTTCACACAGTGGCAGTGGCGAAGGCACCATATAACACGATTCCTACCGGCTTGCCTTCGGGAATTCGCATTGGTAACTCTATCACTATTAAAAATACAATAGTATGTAAATAGTGGCTACTATTGTCAATAAATATAGTTACACTACGGGTATTTAATTCACCATAACATTCAAACAACAAAAAAGGTTATTTATACCTTTGTATTACAACAAAAGAGAAATGTTCTAAATTAACCCGGCGCCAAAACGTCATAATCGGGAACTAAAAATTCATACAACAGCGGTCCCGTAATGATGTCACTTTAGGTCACGTGGCACCGCTTGATATGTACGAGAGCAAGCCGCTGTACAACGGGTTATGACAGAGACAGGTATAGAAAAATGCGTCAGCGAGAACGAGATAGAGGAATATTGCGTATTTTATTCTTTTTAATCTGTTCAATTTAATTGTATTTAATTCATTACATTCCTATATTAATTTTGGAATGATAGTATTCTTTATTGATGAGTCAGTAAGTTAAGGCTGACTTCGCTTCGGCTTCTCTTTTAGAAAAATTTACGCCTCGCCGCTGCACAGTGGCACAGTCACTATATAAACACTATATAAATATACGTATAAATAGTTTAGATTTTGTCGAGTATGTATACTACTGTGTAAGTAACTAACCGAACTAACTATCGAATAGCAATGAATATACATACAAGAAAAATGATTGATTGAACTGAAAAAAATAATGTTCTCGTTGAACCCCATCCCCTAACAATTATGTTAAAGAAGCGGTTCTATACAAACATTAAGAAATACAAATTCATTCCTGTTAGAATGGGACTCTGATTTGATATTCATATATTTTAATAGCCTCTCGGCCCTCATCCATCGACTCTCAACATCGAGAGCGGAAAGAAAAACCTGTCCAGTTCCGATAATTATCGGAAGAACCCGCAATTTTATAATTTTAATGAAGCTGAATAAAATACAGTGCTGCTTGTTTCCAGCACAATAATAATTATCGCTCTTCGTTTACGTTAATTTTTACTCAAAAATGTACTCATAATAACCGTATAATTAATGTGAATAATATCTACGATAGGTTGATATTTAAATTAATTACGTTACGATATGAAGTATTTACTGACGCGTTTTTTTAATACAATATCGCCTGATACTGATTCAAGAGTATCTGCAGGCGATAACAACGCAGACATAATTAATTCTTGTAAAATTAATCGTTACCTGTGTAACGATTATTAATTTCAGAAAACATTATAATAGATTTATGAGCAGACTAATATCTTTCGACCTGCTAACCAACATATCTTGTTTACGTAGACCAAAAAAATATGGATAGCAAAAGGGCATAACACAACCTCAGAAAACCATTAATTCATATTTACTGCCACAGTATTTATGAAACATAAAAAGTTTATGGTGAAGTAGGAAGGCTGCAGCAGTATTCTAACGCGCTCACTACGTTTTATGGGTCACCTTAAATGGTGCTTTAATTAGACATATAAGATTTACGGATGGGTAATGAGAATCGGGACGTAAAGCTTACCACTTACGGTCAGTTGGTTTGAACCATAATGCTGAAATTCATCAATCAAAATCAAAACTTACTGGTCATAGTCCATTACAAAGTTCTGTTTTGTGCGCAATATGTGGGAATCTTCTTAATGTCTCATCGTTCACAATAAAACTCATGCTACAGATCCCTTTAGTATTAACCAAGCAGCTAATATAAACTTATGACATAAATGTGATTTAAGTGCGGCATTAAAGTAAATTTAGCTTTCTTCGCGCGTTGCATGTTTGACATGTTCGTAAACAGATGTTATGTATGTCTTGTTTCCTTCTTGTGAGTTTCAAAGTAAGTTTAAGGGTAATAAAAGCCACAAAAGGATTTATGTTTCAATAACTTTAAACTGAAGTTTGGAGCGTTAAAGTAATCTAATAACCGTCATAAATCGTGGATACATTATGTGTACTTAACTGAAATTAGCTTGACAAAAGCCATGTCGCAATCTTAATCAGTAAGTCTATAAATAAAATTATTCTTATCTGATTTCAATAAGACTTACATTTTTCGACAGTAGAATTAGAGAAAATATCAAGCTATGAATTTGCACGAGCAATTAGGGAGATATTCATAAAATATCCGTGCCAAGGAAAATCAATTTGACTGTATAAATCCTTGAATCAGAGCAATTACTTCGTTTTATATAAGATGAATGTTTAGCCGGCTATATTGCTTTATCGTTTATAAGGTTCCGACGTCCGCGTATCAGAAAGCTTTTAAGAAACAAGAAAATAAATAAATAATGATCAAGAAATATGAAATCGGAACATGCGGCTGTGACCAAGTCTTATTAGTTATACACTAAAATGGACAATTCGTGACAAACAAAAGAGGCAAAGAAGTGTTCTTAAACAATGGCATCATTATCGGGAATTTAATCGGGCGACGAAGCTTAACCAACAGCTACTTTATTTTAAAAGCTTCGTTTTTCTTTTGAACAGAAGTATAGTAATAAATAGAACAATCAGAACTCAAATCCTTCTATCCGACACATTTTCCTCTCGTACGATTGTGGACATGACATTTTTATATTGAGCCCCATTCGGATTTATGCTTACTACTCAGCTTTAAGATGGAACCAATCCGTCGCTTAGGACTCCTTCGCGTAACATAAAAACCGGCCAAGTGCGTGTCGGACCACGCACTATGAACGGCCGTAGTTGGGATGAATTTATTCCAAAAACAAACTCAACATTGTAGTTTAAAAACTTGGTCTCTTATACATCGAAATACATCACGGTCGATTGTTCAACTGCAAATATAAATTTGTAGTCACTAAAAATATTTTTAGTATCTTCACGTCGTGGTGGGGCTTGAGCGCTTCTGAAATCGAACCGAGTATGTACCGGTAGAGTTTACTTTGCCGAAACAGATCTAGGGTGTGGTGCCAGTCCAACAGAATTAAAGAAGATTGCAGAGCAGCATGTGACGAGCTGTTGGGCAGTAGCGATACCACAATCCCTGTCTCCCGGGAGTACTCTTGTTCCTCACCTCTGCAATGGAGTAAATAATCAAATCAAATAATTTCGGGCTACAAAGACCCATATCATAAATACCTTACAGGCTATCATACATACAAATAAAAACAACGTAAACATAACTATTGCACACGAAGTGACGGCATTGTGTTGCGCTGCGTGGTGTCGCATAGCCTTCGGCGGAATCGCAGATGCATGACACCCTTCGGCCAAACCTCTTCCTTGAGGAAGGTCTCTTTGATGATTTGGAACTCGCACCACGAATGATTTGAAGTTCATGTTGTGGCGCGGTTTCAACTTCTCGAACCTCAAGGTCCAGTTGGTCTTCATAATTACATACTCCACGATCTCCTCAACCTTCGTGGTGTAATGTAGACGGGACACATAGAGCTGCGTCGTTGGTGTAGACGCAGCAGCATATTGGGTCCTGCTAGCGCGGTTCCGCACTGGTTCTGACTAAGAGGCTTCCTCCTCTTCTTCCTCTCCACCTTCACGAAGCAATCCTTGGCACACGTGCCTGAAGTCGGGCCTAGCTAATGATGAATAATTATGAGGAGCTCTTACCTCTTTCTTGTCTTATTGGCTAGCTTGAGTTGAGTTTTTCAAGAGTAAACGTGCTCGGGGAGAGGAAGTGTTCCAATAAGGTCTTGGTGGGAATCTTGACCATACTTCCGGGATTGTCCTGATAGCCGTGGAATACCTCTCAACTCTTCTTAAGCACCTGTAAATGTTGCCTTCTATGACTGCTGAGCTGAGCTAGCGACCATTTTCAGGAGCCTATTGCTTGTGTAAGTCATTTTATCTCTGTAATTTAAATAAAATATTGGTCAGGCAGGTGCCATAATCCTAGATAACCAGTTCACTTTAGCCACCCAAACTGAAACCCATAATGCAATATCTTAATTTCCATATCCTGCAATAGACCTACAACAACAAGGCTTGACCTTGGGTGCACTTAACATTAGAAGTGTGGGCGTCCCAAATTTGACTCATTTCGATATTCTTCCTGCTCTAATTAATATTTTATTATGAATATAATCGAAACTTTTTATGACTTTTCATGAAATATGATAATTATTATATTTATTATTTATACGAGACTTCAACCTCGTAATTGCAATATACATATTTTTTTATCCAAAGGCCCTAGGGGTATAAGCATAGTGAATTTGCCCTTGAAAGATATTGGCACGATACTTAGAGGATTTTTAGGTATCAACAAGATAATAAGATCCTGAAAGTTTCAGATCTCTAACCCATTTGGTTTTTGAGAAAAAGAAAAAAAAAAGAAAGATCTGACAAAATCAGAAAAAAATAATTTTCTCAAGAACGCGTGAATCAATTGATTTGAATTTTGGATATGTTTTGGAAGCTAATAGTAGCTTCTAGGAAAAAAATTAACACTTTTAACGGTTGATAAGAACCTTGAAAAAAAAATGCACTTTTGTTTTAATTTTGATTTTTAACTATGACACGATTCTGGCACAATCATGAAACTATTTTTTTTGTATTCCCCATTCATTTTTCTATAGACTTACATGCTTTTAAGATTTTAAAAAAAGGTACGCCATATTGCAAAAAATAAAAACCATTTTTTGTGCAAATATTTACGTCACGTATTTTAAGCCTGCATCTTTATTTGTGTCGCTCGTTTATGTCTTTTATTCTTATTTAAAGTAGACATGTCTAAACCAATAGTTAAATCTTAAAATATCAGTAAATATCAAATAAAGTATTATAAATATTGTACACAAAGCGACAAATCGAAAATTTCCAGTCAAAGTGGACTTCTCATTGTACGAAAAGCCTATACAATAGGAGGTCAGCTAAACCTGGAAATGTATAGCTTGATATGTAGCAATGTATACACTTCTAAAATAAGAAACTGATTTTAATTCATAAATTATAAATAAAAACAACAAATATTTGAAAGGTATATTTGCAAAAAAGTTTATAATAACATTTTAGCGGTCTTCATCACTATCATCTTCAATCACAGGCGACCTGCCAGGGTCGCGAGATTTGTTCGAAAGAGATACCGTGGCCCTGGCATATGGGCGATTGAAGGGGGTGGGTTTTAGTTAGTAAAAGTCTGACACGCCCTTCCGCCCAGAGCGGGTGACGTCATTTGATGATTTGCCACGGACACAAAAACACAGGCGAAACATTGTCTGATCACATAATTTGCTTAGTGTTTCAGCAGGCCTCAGAATCTGTTCAAATATATTTCGTGTGACAAATAATAAACAATACCAGCAACGTGAAAGTAGCATCTACATAATTGTTCTAAGACCATTTGCCCACTCACAAATATGCCTCAATATGCTTTTGGCACCAATAGCGTTTTTTTTTATACTCAATAAAACATCTATAAACCTTCATAGTGATATGACGAGACTGAATTTGAGCTTCGCGTATGTTTGACTGGTCTTTTACGTATTGAATGGTATGATTACCTGTTTCATCAAGCATTGCTGCTATCGCTTGATTTGTCGCCGTGCGTACATTGTTTCTAATATTTTAGTTGATATTCACTGATATTTTAAGATTTAACTATTGGTTTAGACATGTTTACTTCAAATAAGAATAAAGGACATAAACGAGCGACACAAATAAAGATGCAGGCTTAAAATACGTAAAGTAAATATTTGCACAAAAAATGGTTTTTATTTTTTTGCAATTTGGCGTACCTTTTTTTTAAATCTTAAAAGCATGTAAGTCTATAGAAAAATGAATGAGGAATTTGAAAAAAATAGTTTCATAATTGTGCCAAAATTGTATCATAGTTAAAAATCGAAATTAAAAAAAAGTGCAATTTTTTTCAAGGTTCTTATCAACCGTTAAAAGTGTTATTTTTTTTCCTAGAAGCTACTCTACTACTATCAGCCCCCAAAACATATCTAAAATTCAAATCAATTGATTCACGCGTTCTTGAAAAAAATATTTTTTTCTGATTTTGTCAGATTTTTCCTTTTTTTTCTTTTTCTCAAAAACCAAATGGGTTAGAGATCTGAAACTTTCAGGATCTTATTATCTTGTTGATACCTAAAAATCCTCTAAGTATCGTGCCAATATCTTTCAAGGGCAAATTCACTATGCTTATACCCCTAGGGCCTTTACCTCAGTCGGTATGTTCAGCGCTTTTAGTGTTAATTAGCGCGAACAGGGATTATAGTCGTGTGGGGACACCACATTCCATCAAAAACGTCTAACGGGTCTCTACTAGTTGGTTTCGGACTCGACGCCTGCTAAAGGTCAGAAAATATACAGCGAAATAAAAAAATATATAATTATTATTTATTTTTCAACTAGGACTACATAGGGCAAGGTAACATTATGTTTCTTAATCTAGATAGTAGGTGCCGTACTGATCCCCTAGATAGGTTACAAAATTACCTGTGCTAAGAAGAAATCGTTCCGATCCGCGTTAAGTATAAATGGTTGACTTATCATATTTTCATGTGACAAAACTACAAATGAACAATTTTCGGACTCTTTCCTTTACTTTACTTTTCGGTGCTAAACGACCTTGCTTCTTGCCGAATTTCATTATTCTAGGTCAACGAGGAAGTACAGTAGGTTAGATTTAGAGTTTCACAATATGTCTTAACAATTACCTTATTTTATATTCCTATAAGGTTTCCGTTTTTTTCTTTTGAGGTACGGAACCCTAAAATGGGATAATCTATCTACCCCATATCTACACCTAAAGAGGAATGAACAAATATACCTAAATATCAAACTTACGAGAAGTATCGTTCCACGATGGAAATACACCTCTCTCCAAAAATAAAAAGCAATATTCACGCTCCATAAACGAAGCTCGTTTTAAACTCATTTAAGGGCCTGTCGGATGTTAACCGATTACCACTTCAGGGGTCACCGCGCAAGCCTTTGCTAATGTAATAACACAGCTATTAAGTCAGTACATCACTAACTAAACATTAATATGTAGATTGACATCACTTATTTGGTAGATACTAGTTATTTCACGCCGTATATTTGGCACATCTAACAAAGATAGGGAAGTATTTGAGTGTGTAACCATCAATTATAGGAGTGACAAGTTGGTGCGGAATTCGGAATAAGGCGAAATGTCAACGCAATATCGGGAAGTGGCAACGAGTCACGGTCAGCGACGGATTTAGTTGTTTAGGCCTATCTATGGTGATTTTGCGATCGTAGGGTACTGAGGACTGATGACTTTAGACGCGTAAACTGCGTTCAAGAGCTGTCAGTGTCAACATTCACACTACACTTACATTACACTGACAGCTCTTAAATGCGGTTTAGATGTGCTGATCGCGTTTAGTGTAATTTGTGAAATTCGCCCTTAGGGTAAGTGGTGAAATCAAATGGGCTTTGCGGAACTTCAGCGGGCCAGTTTTAGCGACAAAATAGACATTGATTAATATTGGAGATGTGTCAGACACGTGTTACGCCAGGACGTGGAATTGCAATCGTTCTTATTTGTTAGATATTATTTTTGCTTTCAACATCCAATTATATCAGTTTTCTTGTAAAGGACGTGCTGCTCATTAGTAGCGACCGGTGTGTTATTGATTTTTCAAAGAGTCGTTCTGTTTATCATGTCTAATTGTTTCTATAGAATGTTTGATAGAAACAGCCGTCTTCGACATTCGCAGATAAGAAGAAGTAACATATACGTTGATCTAAGATACACATAACTGTTATTTGTAACACTCCTATTAGCCTTTAATTAATGCCTCCCAGTGAGTAAATGGCAACATTAATTTGACCCTAATTTACATAATACACGTCTACGATCGCTGGGATATGACAAAATCGCTTTATACACGTTGAATTTTCGCCGGATCTCAATCCGAGAGAGGGTGATTGTTCTCATTAAGCTTTTGTTCTGCCGCTTTTTGAAATTCGCCTTTAATGAATACTTTGAATCGAGCTAAGTACGAATGAAAAAAGCACAATTGTGCATTTTTAACAAAAGCTAACTCTCGTAATTACAGACATTCAGTCGATCGAGGTAACCCGTAATTAAAAGAGGGTTTATTTACCTACCTTTAATCATTGAAAATTACAAAAGACATTGGTAAATAAACCCAGTTTTTATATTACTTTATCATCAACATATAATGTTCCCACTGTTGAGACACCAGCCTCCTCTTAGGCCGTAATCTAGCACGCAGGCCTGGTGCGGGTTTGGAAGATGTCACATGTCTTCGATTTTTTCATTCTAGGACATGCCGGTTTCCTCACGATGTTTTCCTTTAGCGAAATTTGAAAGTAGTGGTGATGAAATGATTTACTCAAAGTAGAGCGACCGTCTAGGTTCGTACGTACGACCTACAAACTCGTAAGTTGCGGCCACCACTGCAAACTACCCAACTTTTAATCAAAGAAAATTTCAAAAGGCCTTCGTAAATAAACCCAGTTTTTTTATTACTTACCTGTATCAAAAATAAGCCTAAATACCTTTTATAGAAAGATACCTGTAATGTAAGCCCACAACATTAACGGACTACTCTTTGTGAATAGCAAATGGCCAAAAACTTCCGAATCATCAATCTACTGAGCAGCAACTGTGGAAAATGGCGCGAGTAAAATACGAGACGTGAAAAATCTCTTCGCTATTGGTCGACTGGATACAAATAGCTTTTATATAGTGGCGCGCTTTATAAAAACCTTCGAAGTACCTACGTGTTGGTCCTCAGATTTAGTGGGGTTCCGTCGAAATCAATAACTTCTGTTGCTTGAATGGAAAATAAAACTCATGTTGCAGGACTTACGAAAAATCGGTTCGATTAGACAAGGAGTAGCAATCGCCAAGTTATTTCAAATAACTTTGCATAACTCTGAATGTATTAATTGGTCGAAGGTACTGACTTCGGTTAATTGAAACAATTTCAATCAAAAGTTTGTTAAGCGTTCTACCGAAAAAAATGTCATACTTGGAGTTGTTAGAAAGTTATAGGCGCTGACATTTCAGGAATTGTAATGTTAAATATCTTTGACGGATTGAGTCGACAATATCATAAGGTTTATTAAATAATAAACCTTATGATATTACGCAACTCTTTAAAACGAGACTTATTTACAGTTAAATCACAGTTACATTTAGAGTCATGAATAAATTATAAAATTCTGAAAAACTTATATTTAGTTAAAATTTACTATATTCATGTGTCACGTATTGGTTGTTTCAGGTGGAGGGGGGTGAGCGCGGGGTGCGCGGCGCAGGGGGATGCCCGTGCGCAAGGGGCTGCTCGCGCCCCAGAACACCTTCCTCGATACCATCGCCACTCGCTTCGATGGCACGCGTAAGTACCTCGTTCATGTTTTGATTTTATATTAGAGCCAGATTACCATATGTCAGCGGCGAGGCGTAAATTTTTCTAAAAGAGAAGCCGAAGCCAAGTCGGCCTTAACTTACTGACTCATCAATAAAGAATACTTACTATCATTCTAAAATTAATATAGGAATGTAATGAATTAAATACAATTAAATTGAACAGATGAATACGAATAAAATGTGCAATATTCCTCTATCTCGTTCTCGCTGACGCATTTTATGCTTGCTCTCGTACATATCAAGCGTTGCCACGTGACCTAAAGTGACATCATTACGGGATCGCTGTTGTATGAATTTTTAGTTCCCGATTATGACGTTTTGGCGCCGGGTTAATTTAGAACATTTCTCTTTTGTTGTAATACAAAGGTATAAATAAACTTTTTTTGTTGTTTGAATGTTACGGTGAATTAAATACCCGTAGTGTAACTATATTTATTGACAATAGTAGCCACTATTTACATACTATTGTATTTTTAATAGTGATAGAGTTACCAATGCGAATCCCCGAAGGCAAGCCGGTAGGAATCGTGTTATATGGTGCCTTCGCCACTGCCATATGTAGTACTAAAATACGGACAAACTTTATTATCAGAGTATCTTCGTAATTAATGCTACTGATATAAAATTTGTTCGTTGATCCGAGCAACATTATCGTACGGACACAAAAGTGCCTACGGCCTATGTCACGGTTACGCCAGTTCTACGCCACTTATACGACACAACTACGCTTCTGCTACGGAACTGCTACGACATAACTACGCTAGCACAAATGACGTGTTATAATAATATTGATAATGCAGTGTGTAGCAGGATATATTTATCGTTATTTCTAAGTGGCAGTAAACGTAGATGGTAATATACTGTACCAGAGATTAACCAATTACTAAAAAAAAAAGTTTTTAGAGAAAGAGAGCACAACACTATTTTCATTTATTTATCAACAGATAAAGAAACACGGAGAACGCTATTAACTTAACCAACTAGCTTTTTAAAACACGACATACCGCCGGAAATTACTTAGATACAACACCTTTTTTTTTTTCAGGATGGGAAATCATCAAATGACTTCTCCCGCTCTGGGCGGAGCGGGAGGGCGTGTCAGACTTTTACTGACTAAAACCCACCCGTGTTCCATCAGTTGCCCATGTGCCAAGGTCACGGTATCTCTTTCGAACAATCACGCGACCCCGGCAGGCATCGGTCCTAGTAGACCCCTACACTGCTGCTGACATCTCTTTGAGGCGCGCGTGGAACACTGCGCGCCGTCGACCCGAGCTTGGTCCTTACCGGGCGGCGAGCTACCCATTGCTCGCCACCCGCAAGCTCGCGCCTACGGTGGCCGGGAGTCCGCTATTGACTCCCGACGCCGGGGGCGTCTCCTCCTGTGGCGGCTAGGGACGTGAGGGCGCAGAGACTGCCACTCCCTCACGCGCCTCGCCTCCTCCTTCGCGAGCATTACTGCTTCGCAGAAGGAGGTGACGGCTTCCCATTCCCTAGATACAACACCTTAGAATGTTTCCATCCGACATAGCCTAACACCTTTATAATTCCACAAAACTTTCCTCTTCTCCTTAAAAACTTGGTAATTTTGTTACACCACTTACACTGCTATCTAATTCTCGCTATCTTTTACGAGAGATTTCTTGAATAAACTTTTGCGTTTAAGTACTCTAGCAAATATCTTTAAGCTACAGACCGAGTAATTTGTAAATGGAATAAGGGGATTTCTGTCTTATCGGTCTAGCGGTGGATTAGCTACTGGAAACGAGAGGTTCTCATCAGGGATGATGCAGATGTAGATTTTTTTAGAGATCCTCAGTTACGGATGCGGATGTGGATTTTCGTAGATTCACACTGTACGGATGCTAATGCAGATCTTGGCAGTGGGTGACAAGCAAATTCACTTAACACACAATACTCACTATATAAACAAGAAAACACGCGTCAGATTTTGTCAGCAAAGTTTCCGCTCCTGTCGGTCAAACAGCGCGTGGCCACGACAGGCGCCCGTCCTCGGCTCCACCCAATTTCTTTCTTGTACATGAAAATGAATATCCACAGTTGTGATACGGATTCGGATGCAGATGTCCAAATCTCCGCAACATGCCCTGATTCCAATGTAATGTAAAGTATTATTTGATTTTCTGAGGTTAATATAGTTGAAAACCGAAGTTCAACTAAATTCCGTGAATGACTAAATGAAATCTTATACTGTAATTTAATAGTATGCAAGTTTACTTCAGCCAACCCCTTAGAGATCGGAGGCGTGACGTGTATAAACGTATTATGTCCCTAATTCAACTCGGACAGCCGACAGTGCCGGCATAACAATATACATAATTATTATAGCACATGCAAACGCTGCTTGCATCTAAATCTACGTTATCTTGCGGAGTCGACGTGAGCGCGAACTACATAATAATCTAATTAACATTTTCATTCTCCACGGCACGCTAATGTAGCATAACGAATTTAAACGCAGCCACGTTTAGTACAGCTCCGGAAATTAATCGATAAATTAATGAACACTGCATCAGACACATTTTACGTAAAGCTCAGGCTACAAGGGAAGTTCGAAAATTGCTCCAATTTTCTGTTTTTAGTTTGGTTGTTACTAGAGAGAGCTTCAATTAAAAAAGCAGATTTATATCGAGCGCTTTATTGTAACCAGTACTTTTTATTGTATGAGAAGGGGATCCGCCGTAAAACAAACATAGGCTGCAGACTTAGCATGGCGCTTCATATTTCTACGAAGAATAGACACAGCTCTTGGGTACAAAGTGACCATTTCGTTTTTCCATTTTTGACATCGCATCGTAGAAATTCTTTTACAATCTGTCAATTTGTCTTTCGTTTCTAACGATCCATAAGTAGGTTCTTTTATATGTAGACTATTATCATAAGAAATGCCAAACTGTCAAAATCACACTGACTATCGCCAATTACCTAAGGTAGTAAAGACAATTTGATTTTCTAATCGCCATGCTAAAGAGAGTAGAAAACTTTTTACTCGACGGCCACAAAGTATACACGGTTATCTACATAATCATGATTTTACAGTAGAAAGTTTTGAACGTAAAACAGTGGTAATTAATAGAAGAACAAAAGCTATCTCCTCCTATCTCCTCCTATTTTACATCATTTAGTTAACAGGGCATTACAAAGGAAATGGTTAAGGTCAATATTCCTGTAATTTTTTTTGTTATTGTCCTATCGTCAGATTGTAGCAGGTGGCGTTTCGAGTTTCTGCCTTCCCCCATGGGAAAAAGGGGTGACTTTATATATGTTTTTTTTTCCAAAACACGGTATATCGATACTGAGAAAAATTGTTATAGTTGCCATTGCATACGTGACTTAATATCAGTAAAAGTTGAGAATTAAACAGAAATGATGAACATATGGCAAAGAAAAATAATTTTTAGTCGAAATACGTAAATAGTGAATTTCGTAAAAAGTGCAGTAAAGCTACTTTGTTCAGCTCTTCCGTCGCCATAACAGTGCTCATGCTAGGCCTGCTGGTAAGCAAAGGATGATGCTTATTTTGCCCCCCCCCCCCCTCTAATAGCCATTTGTAAAACACCTTCCTTCCACCTTCCACCACACCCGCTCTTTTCAAAGTTTAGAGAAGGTACTATGGCGCCTAATTCCAAATCCTTGTCCGTTCAGAGCTATAATGTACCAAACAAGTCAGTTTTAGCAATACAAAAATATTTTTTTTATTTTAGATATTTCATAATGCACCGCCCTTTGAAGCTTCATTAGTAGCCTCTTCTTTCTTTCTAACAGTAAATCTTAGATTTATTTTTATAAGCATTCGAATATTCAGCTGTTTATTGAAGTTTAAGCTACGCTTGCCGCGATTAGTTCGTAGGGTAGTTTTGGGTGATCATTCATTATATTTCAAGACATCTCCGTGCCTCGGAAAGCACGTTAAGCCAGTGGGCCAGTCTGCCACTCTTAGATCATACACTTGATATAGATTACACTTTCATAGTTGGGAAAAGGCTAGGCAGGGGATAAATTAATACATTATATTTTACAATTACGCCTCTTATCAACCTCCATCCTATGTTACTCAAATCAGAGAAGAAACCAAGACAAGGGTCGTTGGAACGCTTGTACTAAATCGAAATACCTTTCTAATGATTTATTGTTATTGGACCGGGTACCAGCTTCCATACATTTCGTGGCGTCATCCTTAGTCACAGTTTTTATCGAACCAGCCAGAATGATTTCAAGTTGCAAATATTTCTTCATTTGCGTAATATGTGATAGAATTTTTATACAACAAACTATGTCAGAAAGACTATTATACTGTTAAAGACTATATTGAGGATAAAACGGCTTGGGATTGAGCTGCTCCAAAGAATGCACAATGAATGTTGATTTATTTAACCACTAGCTTTTGCCAGCGGCTTCGCCCGCGTGGAGGTGGGAAAATATCCCGCGGGAACGTACTACCGGAATAAAAAATAGCCTATGTCCTTTCTCAGGCTCTAAACTATCTGTGTACCAAATTTTATTTAAATCGGTTCAGTAGTTTTAGCAGGAAAGCGAGACAGACAGACAGACAGACAGAGTTACTTTTGCATTTATAATATATATATAAATATATAAATATATAATATATATATATATATATATATATATATATATATATATATAAATACTAGCTTTTGCCAGCGGCTTCGCCCGCGTGGAGGTCGGAAAATATCCCGCGGGAACGTACTACCGGGATAAAAAATAGCCTATGTCCTTTCTCAGGCTCTAAACTATCTGTGTACCAAATTTCATTTAAATCGGTTCAGTAGTTTTAGCAGGAAAGCGAGACAGACAGACAGACAGACAGACAGACAGAGTTACTTTTGCATTTATAATATTAGTATGGATAGTATGGATTACTTTGCTACTTTACTCTTTTTTTTATTTTATTTTATTTTTCGTGACATGAATATTAATTTTATGAAGTATTATATTAATTTGATTATTGAGAAGTTGAGGACTGTGTGGGTCATTGTTTCACTTTTTATTATGGTTTGGCAGTTTGTGTAGTTTGTTCGGCCTATCCAAATGTCCTTTCTTTGGTATTGTTCGTCGAATAGTTGATCTCCTTAAGTTCCGAGTTGAGCTGCACGATTGGTGAGAAATGCTTGCACTGACTTGACAGGTCCACTCAATCTGTGTGGTTATTTCTTCAAAAGACCATTTCAGTCACCAACCTACATGGTCTTCACATGATGTGACCAAGATTATATCTGGACTTTAAAAGAGCCTGTGATCTCTGAGTTTGTTTCGGCCTTTCTTCTCAGAGTAGTCAGTTAGGAAACGCCGACCTCATTTAGTTAAAAAATATATCATTATATGTGTATATTACATGTAAAAGTGTTTGTACAAACCTACTTACAGAAATATAATTATTTATCATGTATATGTCCAACATTGAACAGTAAACAACAAACCCCTGTACAGTTAGCTATTACTCGAACCGCAGTCCACGGTCATGCCAGGTTTTCATCCTAGTTACAGAAAACGGAGGAGGTATATAATAGGCGCAGTATGCCACCTGCTGAAACAATAGTTCACCATACTTGCCGTAACTTTCAGTTGAATCAACAACACAATCAAAGTTATAGTTCTAACTTGGAACTTATACTTAGTACAGTTATATTAGTTACTGCGCAAGGTTCCAGACTCATAAACGCACTTTAAGTTCATAATGTTCTAAGTTCTGATTAGAACTGTTGTGTGAACATAATATATTATTTATACGAACAGAAATATACGCGAAGTCGTAAGTTTAGTGCAACATTTTCTTTTAACTGATTCTACGATCACATTGAGGGATTAGGATTTACATGAATTTTATTACACTACATTTAATTATTTGTACAAATTAACTGAAATCTGTGAGGCCGGACATAGAGAATAGCATTACTCCATTTCTGCCCGTGGGTGTCGTAAAAGGCGACTATGGGACTTATTAGAGAATGGGCAGCGGCGTTCTCTATGCATTTTACCACCATACTGCGATCGCCAACCCGCATGTCATACGTGGCGATTATGGCAAAGCTCCCCAAATTGGGGGAGACCTATGTCCATGATGATAAATTAACTTCTTATTACTTACAAATCGAACAAACTATTAAAATTTTAATAGAATAACCTAATCTGAATAAAACTATTAACAAACTAAAATATGTCGTCGAAAAATTCCCCTACATCGCTGTCGACTAGAAATGTGCCGTGTGTGTGTGTCTCTTGAGTGGCGAGTAGGTTACAATAATCTTATCTTATACCTTTAAACGAGCAATTCTTGTATATATATATCTTATACCTTTAAACGAGCAATTCTTGTATATATATATATAATCTGAATCTCGGAAACGGCTCCAACGATTTTCATGAAATTTAGTATACAGGGGTTTTTGGGGGCGATAAATCGATCTAGCTAGGATTCATTTTTATAAAATGTCGTTTTGTTCGTGTATTCAATGACCAACTTTGTCGATAATCAACTTGAACATAAACTTATTATTTAAAACGCAATTTACCAAAAAATACCGAGCAAAGCTCGGTCGTCCAGATATTATAATATTAACAGTCGTTAGAAAATAAGAGGTTTTTTTTTCTATATTTTCAGGGTAGTCCTTAATATTGGTTTTCAAACACTTTAGACTAATGTTGTTAAACGACAAAACTCGAAAAAACGAAGCGAATCTTATGATTACAAAGATTTCTTCTCCGCAAACCGTTTCAGTTATCCTTATGTAATTTCCTCTTTATAAATTGTTCTGGCGTTGTTTTAATAAAATCCTTTTCTAATTTTAAGTCGGAAATCCAATGGGAAAGGATCATCTCTTATTTTTATCTATTATTTTACATTCCGGATACGAAACTCCGGGGAGAAAATTTTATAGGCGAATATTAATAAAATGAAAAGTTTATAATCGAATCTAATTATTTTGGGCGCATGCTTAAACATGCACCAAATAATAATGGAACCAAATAACTGAACTAAGAGGCGTTTGTGTCAGCCAGTGATGTATTATCAAACTCTAGCTTTAGCCCGCGGCTAAGACGGCGTGAATGTCGGAAAATATCTCACGGGAACGCACTACCGGGATTAAATGTAACCTATGTGTTAATCCAGGTAAACAATGTATTCATTCCATAATACATTGTTTTCATATAGCTCTATTGGTTATTGTGGCACACGGCTGTAAAATTCAAAGTCGGCATGATTTGTTGCGACATATTCAACAACCGACGTCATATTTCAGCCAATCCTCTTGAATCATTCCGTCCATTGGTGAACACCTTATGAAAATCAGTTCGGTAGTTTTTGAGTTTATCGCGTTCCGACAGACAGACTGACAGACGCGGTAGGTGGGCTTTGTTTTATAACAACATAATAAAGATTTCTCACCACAATATAAGGTACATTTAACACTACATTTTATTAATTATATTGTGGGAGACTGGTGCCTAAGCTTGACATAAGGCCTGTATTTCAGGACACCAGGACACATAATTTTCTACATAGTGTAACTATCTCCGAATGGGGGTGCCATTCGGAGATAGTTACTATCTGTAGAAAATTATGTACTCGCACATTATTAAATGCGGTAGGATAACCTTTATTAATACATATTATGTTTATAATGATTATATTCATTGCAGTGTTAGTATTTGAATGAATATGTGTCATGTATGAGTGTGTGGGTGTGAGAGTGTTTGGGTGTGTGTGTGGGATGGAATATGACTGAGTTATATGATTAAATTAATTTTTAAGAAAGAAAAAATAAGTTAAATTATGCGGAAACAAGTTATATCGGGGCAACAAGATTATTTTCTCTTAACTCTTGGAGTAAATTCCTTACCTTCATTTTGCACTTATTACGGGTAAGATTATAAATAGAGACCGACCTATTTATGGTTTTGTATAGAAAGCGACCTAGGTAGCAAAATAAGCGTTTAGAGAAATAATATCAATCAACACAGCCTATCGCAGTCCACTGCTGGACATAGGCCTCTCCCATATTGCGCCACAACACCCTGTCCTCCGAGAAATAATATGTAGTGATTAAATTCCATTTCACTCCTATTGATCATCAACGTAGTTGAAACATCTACTCCACATGAAATGGAAATATACCAGTTTGAGGAGTAACTCATACCGTTTCGACTCGAATTTCGTAGCCACTCTATCCAAATGTTTGCTCTACAATGCACTCGTAGACGATAGGTTTATCTAGAGCTATCTACGTACATACAGTAAAGGTGTAATGGTATTGATTTTACCTGTATTTGTAGAGAACAGAACACATTATCGGAATGTCTGGCATGAAACGGCATAGTCTGATGAAAGCTATTCGCCGTCTGAGATTTCAACACGTACCGCAAATTAGCTACCTGATATTAATGAAGCAAATAAGCTAATACTCGTACTCTGAGATGGTTCTCCATTTACTGAAGTATCTCGTTGATTACCGTTAGTGTGAAATAATAGAGGTTGTTTGTATTCGGAAAATCAATGTAATGTTTTAGCTTTTAGACGTGAACAGATGGTATTAGGAGCAGAATATATCAGTGATTGTCTGCAATCTGAATTATATAGACATGACAGAGTATAATTTAAATATCATAGTTTAGTCATCGTACAAAAACCTTATTTCATCACTTTTTAACCCCTGACACAAAAAGAGGGTGTTATAAGTTTTTTATATGTGTCTGTCTGTGGCACCGTAGCTTTTAAACAGGCGAACCAATTTAGGTCCGGTTTTTCTCCTTAAAAGTGGGCTTTCTAGCGTTCTTAAGCATATTTTAGCAAAATCAGTTTAGCCGTTTCGACACGACGATCCTTTGATCAAAATATGACCTACAACTTCTTACTAAACTTCAAGTGTAATTTTTGAGATGTCAGCAGCAGTGATGGGGTCTACTCGGACCGATGCCTGCCGGGGTCGCGAGAATGTTCAAGCGAGATACCGTGGCCCCGGCATATGGGCAACTGAAGGAACACGGGTGGGTTTTAGTCAGTAAACGTCTGACACGCCCTCCCGCTCCGCCCAGAGCGGGAGAAGTCATTTGATGATTTCCCGTCCACAAAAAGAAAAGTGTAATTTTTTTTTTTAGTTTTTTCGTGTTTGTTGTTTTGGTCGGGATTTTTAGTAATTTAACTTTTGTGCAATTAATTGATTCGAACATGTGTTTTCGGATCGAAATTGAGCAGAGTGCCATTAACTTCAAATTTTAGATCATTGAAATAGGTGTGATACTTACTACGGAAAAATGATGATGACGTAATTAATTCAGACTCTTTTCACTTCTTCAGGTCGTGGCTCTATTAGAGACGAAAGCGTCCCATATTATTTGCACCGCAAAGAGACTTAGGAAACAAAAACTGGATAGACAATTATTCTTCAACCTAAGCAACACGACTGAAATACTTAGTTCCAATTAAAGTTCCGTTTAGTTCCGTGCTGTTGTGTTTCAGTTTTAGTTTGATGAATCAAACCTCTGTGGTTTCTCTCTGTCTCTATATTAAATAAATATCTTGTACATCTTTAAGTACAATATACAATCAAAGAGGTTTTTTCCCTGTATGCAAAGTGGGGCAAAAGTTATGTCATAATGTAAATTGGCCGCCATTTGGATGGAAATGAAAAAAAATACATCCTCTGTTTTCACGGAAAGTGTATTAAAAAATGTAAAATAAGTCATATATGACATTAAGTCGACATAAAAATACAACCGTAAATACAATGCCGAAGACATCGACTTCCAAAATTTAAGTTATTTTGCACTTTGAGTGTCTTTACCTTTTTACTTTTTAGTTGTAGTACTTACCTACCCCTCATAAATCCGTATACCTCACATTTTACGTAAATAAGTGTAAAGGAATTATTATAACATCATCAACATAAACCAAGTGGAAAAAATACGTATTATTGAAGCTTACTCAAAAACCATTTGAATTGAGAACCTCGTCCATTCTTTTTTAACTGTTTAAAAAGGATATCGTTCAAACAACCACCTCCTTAGTTGTGTGTTTTTTTTCATTTGTGCTCGTTGTGTTATGTTATTCGCAAAACATCTACCAATTTAGTGATTTGATTTCAAAACTTGTAAGGTTTGTTGTTTCCGTGTGGTCCCGGACATAAAGAATAGCACCATCCCATTTCTTACCGCGGGTGTCGTTAAAGGCGACTAAGGGACATACTAGAGACCGGGCATTCTCTTTGCATTTTACCATCATACTACGATTGCCAATACGCCTACCAAGCGTGGCGATTACTACAAACTCTCCCTCAATTCTTGGAGGAAGACTATGTCCAGCAGTGGACGACTGTAGGCTGAAATGAACGCAAACTTTCAAAAAGCCCCAAATAAGAAGAGAAAATGAAGTGTAACGTCGTCAGATCTTCAGATCTGATCGACTAGTTCTTCAAATCGGCAATACGGGAGATCACACGGTCTCGAAATTGGTGTAACAAAATCTCCATCATTGCATGGGCTGTGTGACTGTGTATCGCTCCATTGCATCGTCAACCTAAATCTTTATCCGTTGTATCGTTAATAAAATGTAGTAGCATTTTATTATGTATCACGATGACATTAGTAAAAATAATGGTACATTCATATTAGATATTTCTTTAACCTCGCCTTGTATGAACAAGTGAACATTATCTTTTCGTGTTTCTTTGAGTGGAAACAGAAGTCCACCGTAACGGGATGAATGGGTCGCCTTTATTGTAATGGTTACCGAAACATTGAATGGGATCTTTTTGTACAATGTTTTTTTTAGTAGACACATTTTACTTTTCTTTAATATTAGGTATACTTAAGTACTTTTTAGGGATCCGTACCTAAATGGAACGTTATTAAGCCGATTTACATGTCCGTCTGTCAGTCAGCGGGCTGTATCACATGAACCTTATTAGGTAGACGATTAAAATTTTCGAGTGTGTATTTCTGTTACAACAAATACTTAAAATTGAATTATATATTAAAAGCAGTCCCCATACTACAAAAGTGTAAAAAAAAATGTTGTGTTAAATATCATACGGTGGTACGAAACGTTTGTGTGTGCGTCCTAGTTATACTTCGCCAGTTTTTTAATAGGGATTTTCAGTCAAGCAAAAATATTTTTTTTACAGAGTGGAGTATCATTACATTCATACATAAACTCTCGCCTTGTTCCCATGGGAGTAGGCAGAAACTACGAAACTTCTCCTGTTACGATCCTTCCATACTAGTTTTGCCTAGTTTAGGTTCATATCTGGTCATACACGCACGCATCAAGCATGAATTATAAGTAATATATATTACTTTTGTACCTAGACTTGTACTGTTATTATTTAAAGAAAGTTAGCTTTTAAATTTCATCATCAGCAGCCTATAATGTCCCCACTACTGGGACACAGGCCTCCTCTCGGTGAAAGGGAGTGGGCCGTAATCCACCACGCGGGCCCAGTGCGGGTTGGTAGACATCACATGTCTTCGAATTTTTGGTTCTAAGACATGCCGGTTTCCTCACGATGTTTTTTCCTTCACCGTTTTGAGAGCAGTGGTGATAAAATAATTTACACAAAGTAATGCGCCTGCTTGGGTTTGAACTCACGACCTACTACTCGTAAGTCGCAGCCGTTGCCACTGGGCCACCACTGCTCTTTTTAAATTTGGTATTTATAAATAAATTTGTAGTTAAAAATTACTAGAAAAGTACGCTTTTATAAATGCACGTAAAAACCAAAAACCTTATCGTGGTCAATGTTCATTACAAGACCTTTCTAACAAGTTCAAACACAGCTATGATACGATGTTCCATCATGAAGTTCCAGTTCATATCTTCCGGCTCCATCATCAGATCAGTTCGACAGTACTAGGGTAAGTCAGGGAGAGACGCCTATGCGGTATAGATGCCTACTAAATTTAAAAAATTAAATAAAAAATTGGCGTGACCCGGAACGCATACATACTACGTCAGTTCGAAGCTAATATCAGTGTGCAACATTTTTATACGCAAATTACGGACTTTTAATTAATATTTTCGTGTTTTTTCGTATCATAAGGTAAGTGTACTTAATTAAATTGCAGGAATATAATTTTGAGATAGATTGCAGTACTCTATTTTCTTTAATTCATCACTTAAATAGTGTTAAATTGTTTCATAACCTAACATTGTGATCTTGTTTTGTTGATAATCCACCATTTTGAATTGTGACTGTTTTAGGGTGCATTCAGAGTTGATAGGCATCTCTCCCTAATAATTGGGAGAGATGCCCGATGATGTTTCAGTGTTAGATGCCCAGTAAATATTATTGGTGTTTTATTTTTTTAGATGCCGAAGGAATATAAAAGAAGGCCTACTGGCGTGAATAGAGCTACGTGGAGTGGCGAAGATTTAGAAAAAGTCATTACTCTTGTACAAAATAAAACACAGATTTTTTTTCAAGCAAGTAAAGAATACAATATTCCTTTCAGAGAGTTCTGTAAGAAATATTGTATTCTGATAATAATAATAATTTATCTACACAAAGTAAAGCGTCTGACTGGGATCGAACCTACAACTCGTAAGTCGTGCCCGCCACTTACCTCTGGGTGAGCACTGCTCTTCTATTTGCATGCACAATGAATTTACACCAATATTGATTCGAGCATTGAAGACGATCATATTTCTTTACATGATAGCTCACCAGAAAGGGGCATAGAATACGAAAATCTTGGAGATATTTGCGTAGTGTGTGGAGAGTATTATAATGCCACTAAGAAGAAATGCGACTGGTTACAGTGTGTTCTTTGCCAAATGTGGTTCCATGAAGACTGCAGTGAAGATCCAGCGAAATGCCTAACGTGTGACATCTGAATCTTCGCAAATTACTCGTGGGCATTTATCTCTAATATCTATGGGCAACTCACCCACATGTCTGGGTGAGATGCCTAATTTTGTTATTTTTTAAAAATATTTTTTAAACTGAAATATGTTGCAATATTGTTCCAAATTTAATCTGTATGGCATAAATAAACAGTGATTCAAATGGACTACGCATATTTTATTAAGTATCTTACATATATAATTAAATAACGTTTTTTTAAAAAAACTATAGGCATCTCTCCCTGATTTACCCTATATTATTGTATTGTCATCAGAACTACATACAGCTGCCAATTTTCATGACGCTACGATCCTTGGAAGATGGTAAAATTAGTTACCTTAGATTCCATTACATAGTTAGTTACATACAGGTCGACCTAATAAAAGCGTGTTAATAATCTGTTCTGGGGTATTGCCTCACGGTCTGGGGTGGTGCCGGTAAAACAGCGATGCTATGGGTCGAGCGAGCGCAGAGAGCTGTCCTGAAGGTCCTGGCAAGGAAACCAATCCGATATTCGACATCCTCTCTGTACACCCTCTGCCAGGTCCTCACCGTCAGACAGTTATTTATCCTGCAGACTATCCTTCGCAAACACAGCCAACTTCCGTTTAATCCCAAACATTGTTCTAGACGTCGCTCGAATAGGGTTTGTAACACTGAGTCTCGTAGAACCGTAGCTGCAAGTCGTCACTACAAACATATGAGCTCAAAAATCTATAATAAATTAAACAAAAGCTTGCACATATACCCACTTACAAAGAGCAACTGCAAAATGAAACTTAACTCCTGGTTAAAATCCTAAAATTATGATGAAACAGAGAAACTCGTGGAAGTGTAAAATACTCATCACCCCCTCACACACAGAACCACAAACACCCCTCGCACACCTCACTGTCACTCACCTACACACCCATTCACCCTACACTCACCACATAAACTCAACGTCAAAATACATCCCAAATCACACCTTTTATATTGTGTATTTTAGACTTATTTTTTGTTTTGTTTCTGTATTAATTATATAAATCTAAATTATTAAGCATTTTTCGCATGGAACATCATTCGATTCTGTATCTGGAGAAGGGCGTTGTTAGCTGCGCTACAGTTTATACTTTTGCAGCTACCATCGTGTTACTTGTCAAACGTGTCCTGTGTTATTTGTTCCGAAATAATTGTTTTTTTTTTTTATAAATAAACTAGGTATTATAAATTAAAAACACAGCTAGTATATAAGGTGTATCTATTCATACACGAAATATTTTAAGAGGTACACCTGTAGGTGGTAAAGAAGCTACAGCAAGGAAAAAAAAATTTTAAATGTATTTTTTTCAAAATTTAATATTCATAAATTATTTGACGCACATAAGAAATACTGGCTCCTTCAAAATTTTACGGCCCGAGACACCGCGGCCATGCTCGTATGCCGTCCGGTCGCCACCCTCGAAGCGTCAGGCGGGCCATTCATAGAATTTGGAGTAAAGGTGTTATGCAAAACGTCTCAAGCAGTTTTAAAATTATAATAATTCCCAAAATTCAAAAACGCTTAGATAAAAAAAATCTTTTTGCTTCTATAGCTTGTTTACCCAAGGCTCGGATACCGGTAAAAATTTTCAAACCGTTATTATGTACTTGACGAAAAACCTTTACATTTGGTTTCGTTCGCATAATCCGGTTTTTTTAAACCGATATTTGGAAGAGTATTTTTATAAAGGTTTTGTTTAATTAAACGGTTTAGAGCAATAAAAACCGGTTAATACGGACGCACTATAAAGAAACGCCGCGCGCTGTTCAGTTTTTAGTCAATAGAAAGAATTTTTGTAACGAGCCGAGTCATTGCAACAATAAACTCCGCTGCAAGAACATAAAAAAAATGAGTAAGTATCTAATATTTTTTTGGTGAAATTAAGTTGATAATGACGATAAATTATCGGTAAACATAATATTACTCTTCACAGATCCTATGGACCAGTTAGATAGTCAGCCATTTTCCATTGAAGAAGAAAACTCTCAATATCTAGGTAAGTAATCACTTCAATTCTGTGTCCGACATTAAAACTCAAAATTAAAGTATGAATAGGCCACAAAACGTGTACATCAATCGTAATTATAAATACCTAGCCTGCATCTTCGTCTGCGTGAAATTTCTTGTCCCCCCCGGTCCACCCCGTCGCATTCATTCCCCGTCATTGAATACAAGCATTACATGAAATGGTCGAACACTGCATGGAATGATCAATTCTAAGATCTATCCACCACACATAGATATGTAGATGATCAAAGGTCCATTTTTCACTGGTGGTATTGAAGACCAGTGAAACTGGTCGTGTGTTTGTGTGTCTATGTGGTAAAGAAAAACTATTTCAGTGTTTATTTAAATAAATGTGTATTATTACTTTGTAACAGGTGAATCACGAAAAAGAAGACAGGAATATTCTGATGAATCCCAATCATTGCTAACACCTAAAAAGCGTATCATCATCTAACACGTATAAAATAAACACCCAAATTGTGAAAGAGGATGCAGAAAATGATAGTGACGAAAACAAATCAGACGAAGATATCAGTGCTAAACTAGGAGAAGAAACTAGTTCTAATGTCAAACAATGTGTTTTATGTATATTTGGTAAGGCCCTCGATAAACGAAACTATTATTTTGGAAATTTGCTAATAGGTGAATTACATTTTTTGCCGCCATGTCTGCGCTCTGAAGCATCAATATTTTAAAGTATATATAAACATCAACACCGTGAGAAATCAAACAAATAAATACAATTTAATTTGTACAATGTGCCTGAACGAACATGCGAAATATCAATGTGGATCATTCGTACTTAAATGTAACCAATAAAAATGAATAAAGGAAAATAAGAGCGAAGTTTTATTTTAAATTCTGGATTTTTTTTCTGGATTTTTTATTTTAGATTCTATTCATCTGCAAAATATATATGTATATATTTTTTTTCTTACGGATAATTTGTCATTTTTACAAATATTTTGAAAAAGATAAATAAAATGCTTTTCAATATACCAGTTATTTAATCAGACTTCTCGTTTACATTATATTAAATCAGTCACAAACATATTTTTGGTTATTTCACAAAATGAGAGCATATACGTCATTTTTATTAATGAATCTTATTTCAGTCATTCTTAAGTAGTAAAAAAAGAACATTGTCTGGGACAACATGAAAATGTTATTTTGTTGACTTATTCGAAGTCCTATAAGTAAAAAGTTCTCTAAAAACAAACTGAACAAAAGAACAATCAGCCAATCAGTTTTGTCAAATTAAAATAATAATTTTGTTAAAACTGACACAAATGATACAAATGGTTATTTCTAACAATCAAAATGTCGTCAATGGTTGTATCCTTTAACGATATTCTTAAGTTGTTCATTATATATTTTAAAGATGAGAACAGCCTCTCCACACTAACCTGTGTCGCTGGGGTAGCCAAAGCAATTTTAGAAATCAAGTATAATTGTGGATAAGTAAGCTTCTTTGATTCCCAAAAATTTAAAATATCAGTATTAGAAGGAAGCAACGGTTCATTAAGAAAAGCAACCAAACTAATTTGTAAATTATCACTATGATTTAAATGAGGTAAATCTTGATATCGTTGCCTGAACTGCGTTTGCAAAAAATTGTCAAGCTTGGAGGATGAAGTTGATGGCATGGGATCATCTGGAGTTTCATTTTCTGTTTCTCTTACATTAACGCTCGAATTCAACCTTAGATATCTTTGGTAAGTTTGGACTAAATGGGTACGAGCTAATTCCAGCTGTTGATTTGACAACATTGAATTTACTCTCGGATCTAGATAAATTGCACCCAGAAAACATTCATTTTCAAGAAGAGCTTTCTCTCTTTCCCTCATACAAATGACTAAAAATATGGCAAAAACCGTGTTCATATTTTCTATTTCTAGGATACATTTAAGCCAGGCAAGATATAAATCTCCAAAAGTCAATTGTTCATGCTGTATAGTTTTCGACAGAACACGACATGGTTTTAAAACATCAAGAGTTTCATTAAGTTTCTGCCATGTATCTTCTACTGCAAATGTCTGGAACACCGGTTCTATGCGTCCACTCAAGAAATCCTTGAATAATAATATGCGCTCTACCATGTCTGCTGTAGAATCCCATCTCGTAGGACAATCGATGATCGCTTGTGGTAAGCCCTGAACTCTTAACTGAAGAGCATTATTCGGTGAGCGGAGTACACGAGCTATCTGGCGACACTGTTCTAACAGATCACGAAGTTCGCTACAAGCATCTCTTATAGCGAGCTGCAACGTATGCGCTGCACAACGCACTGTAGTCAATTTTTTTTGGCCTTGATTATCAATATTGAGATTTAAGTTACCTGCTTCAGCGAACCACATCTCATGCTCAGAATCCTCGTCGTCAACGTAATCATGTTCCTCAGATGTATTCTCTTGCATCTCTTCCTCCAACTGCTTTGACATTCGAATCATATTAGCTCCATTATCAGAGGTTATGGAATATAACTGTTTAAGCTCAATACCGTAGCGACTTAGGACTATCATCACTGTTTCTTTTAGAAAATCGGCAGTGTTTCTCTCGTGTAATTCATGGACAGTAAGGTTTCTAAGTACAATTTTACCATTTGCAATATACTGAATGTTTATACCGAGAAATCTTCTAGATTTTACCGAAGCTACATCAATTTTTAACGATATAAGTTGATCCTTTAACTCATCATGGACATTCTTGCGTATATTATAAGCATGTTCTTGAATCATTGTTTTAATGTTTTTAATATTCACAGACAGTGGACTTGAATTTGGTATTAATGATATTAAGTTTTTAAAAGCGTTATCCTCTAAAATTGAAAACGGCCGACCATGAATCGTAACTAATTCAGAACAATGCTTCATTACTTTTACATGGTTATCATGTTTTTTCGGTGGTACATTTTCTTTATTTTTATTATTGTCTTGAAGGATTTGGTCGTGCAGCCTTCTGTGTTGTGTGTAGAAATGTCTCAATAAATTAGCACCATGATTACCCTAAAACAAAAATTGTAGGTACTTAAAAAAATCTTTCACCTTAATAATGACGTGAAAAAATTAATATCTACATATAGCTAGCGTATTGAATGTTACTACATAATAAGCGCATAATGGACGAAAAGGTCACAATTTATTCTGCCTAATGCTATACAGGATAAGTTTTTATCCAGTGCGTAAATTGTAACCATGAATTCAGCATATCATTCTAGACCCCCTTGCGCAGAAATTTTTCTAGACTACCCGGCGTAGAAAATTTTCGTCGGTTTTACAAAAAAAATCTGCTGTTTCATAGAAAAATGCAAACCCTACGGGGTCAAAATGTTTCAACAGCTGATTTTTTTTGTATAACCGACGAAAATTTTCTACGCCGGGGAGTCTAGAATGATAATTATGCTGAATCCATGGTTACAGTTTGCGCACTGGATAAAATCTGATCCTGTATTTGTGTCGTGGGTACTAACTGGTCGTCCAATGTTAATGTTATTGTATTGTCATTAGCTATACTTACAAATAAATAAAATTTACAAATACAAAAACAACCTGAATATAATTACATCAACAAAATTAACTATACCTACCTACATGTTATATTATAATATTTCGGCAGAAAAAAAAATCTGACCTAATTATCCATCACGTTAACTATGTATAAGCACAGAATTTAGTAAAGTAATTACTAAAGTAGGTACTTTATTATATTCTGTGCTGTAACATACCTACTGTTCACTACCAGTCTACCAGCGAATTTTAAACATTTAAGCAAATAACTAATATGCCAATCAATTGTTTACTTACCCGTAAAACTTGTTCACAGTTTTCTATTAGACACTTTGAAGTTTTATTGTTTTCATTGTAGTCAAAGTATGTATAGATTAAATTCGTCCGCTTTCTACCCATTTTAAACACAAATAATAGACAAATAATATAAACTGGTGATTAAATCCCACTGCGCAGCAGACGTCTACCTACGAAGTCACGAATCGAATGAAAAGAAATATCGTCTTCATACCGCGCCGCTATGCGCGGCATCCATACAAGTTGCAACGCGTTACCGACATGCCGTTTGTCCAATAAACCGGTTAATTTAGGTTAAAATAAAGTTCTTAAAACGTTCACGTTCTTAAGAAAAGTTCGGAGGAAAACCGAAATAAACCGGTGTTAACCGGTATTTTTCTAACCGGTTCCGAGCCCTGTGTTTACCAACTACAGGTGTACCTCTTTAAATATTTCGTGTATGAATAGATACACCTTATATATGCAAAACTTATATTACTAACAACAATACTTTACGTAAACAATACATTATAATAATCACTAGTTAGTACGAATAGTCGGAGTCATGATCGTGGGCTATGCTCGAGCTTAGAAATCGCCCGCGCCGGTTCATTTCACCTCTCGGCCAAATTCTTTATGAATGTCGAAAAACTATCGTGTGGCACTCGTGTTTGATAAGACTCCTAATGCGACCCGCAGGGCGAAATTTGTTTCGCAAGAATTTCCAACGTTCGTTTGGGCCTTTGTCAAGTAATTTCATGGATCACATAGGTATACAGCTGCGTCATTGGAACAGCAGGACAGTCCGGTTGGAGCACAACGCACGCATTACGACAATTATACCTCCAATTATATTATATACAATATTATTGACCTCCTCCTCTTCTTCTTCATCTTGAGAAGCTTTGATGTTATTGACCATAATAAACCGTTTACTACTTGTAATCTGTTTACTTAAAATATCATTGGCAGTCATTCTGTTTTATTTAATTATTAATTTGAGCAAATTTGACCGATGTAAACAAACAATAAAAAATGATGGCTTAAATTTGACGTGACGAATATCGGTTGACATTGACAAAACGGCAGCAGTGTTGCATTCCGTCGCAGGAGAACTTATTTTAATGTTAATATTGAAAATAAAAATGGAATTACGAAATTAAGAATGATGATATTGATAAATGTTTATAAAATACGTATCAAATGCTGCTCAAAACATTTTTTTGACTTGAAAATCATTTGTAAAGATGGTCGAAAGTAAAATAACGACTTCGTTATAAAAATAGCATCGTTATGTAAAATGGATTACTTGGTGTGACGCATAATGGCAACATTTTTGTCCCGAGACTCGTAATTTACGATCGACTTGTACTGAGAATAAATGATTTCAGAAAATCTCACCATTTTATAAGCGACTTAGAACACGAGCGAAAACAACGAATGTGACATTTACGAGCGAAAACGCGAGAATTGCCTTCCTGACCTAAATATAGCCTCACTTCTGTGGTACTAATTAATTATGCAATATGTTGCAACATTCGCAATTAAACTAAATGAATTTGAATTTAAAGCCTTTTGTTTGTAATGGCTATTCAGAAAATAATTATAGTATTGGTATTTTGTTTTCTACGAATCAATCTGTTCCAGTTCCAACTATATTGTGGTCAGCTTCCAGTCTAACTAGACGCAGCAGAATATCAATATCAACTGCTTATTTGACCTCTACAATTCAATTACTGGGTAGCACGAAACTGGCTATAAGACTACCCGTAACGTCTGTCAAATTCTAGGAATAACAGCAGGGACCTAAGGCACGGAGTGGTCTAGATATGTAATGGACCGCATTGCCACCTTGTCACGATGAATGGCAATGCTGATTGTTTAGCAAGAAAATAGGCCAGCCCATTGGTCAAATGAAGGGAAGAAAGAGTCAATAGAAATCAACCGCTTGGATTGTAGACACTTAAATTAAAAATAAAATACAAACTCCAAAATAATCCTTTTGTTTTTCTCTGCGAAAAGCTCCTTTGACCATTTAGTATAACAACATTAACTAAGTAAATACGAAAACGAAATAGCAGAGATAAACGAGCAAATTGAGAGATTAAAAAGAGAGGCTCAATTTATTTAGAACTAGCTTTTGCCAACGGCTCTACCCGCGTATCCATACTTGTATACTAATATTATAAAGCTGAAGAGATAATTTGTTTTTTTGGTTGAACACGCTAAGCTCAGAAATTACTGGTTCGAATTAAACAATTATTTTAGTGTTGGTAGTCCGTTTATTGGGAAATGCTATATGCTATATAACATCACGCTACAACCAAAAGCAGCGGAGCATCAATGAGAAATGTTCCAAAAACTGAAAAAAAATATTCCTTTTGGGAGCTTCCGCAACAATTTATGTATGACATAATTGTTCCTCTTAAAAAGGTAAAAAAGTACGCAAGACCATATGTCTATCTTTTAAGGTTGCCTCACTATAATGTTTTTAACTTTAATCACATCTAAATATTATAAAGCTGAAAAGTTGGTTTGGTTAAACGTACTAATCTCAGGAACTACGTTTAGTGTTGGTTAGCCCATTAATCATAGAAGGCAATAGACTATATAACATCACGCTAGGGTACCTAGGATCCGAGCATAAAGAAAAAAGTCACGAATACGAAGACCTCGCACGGGCAGGCGACTCCATGCGACAGGGTGGGTCGGGGAAACAAGAAATTTTAACGCGGACGAAGTCGCGGGCAGAAGCTAGTTATACTTATAAACCTACCTCATGAATCACTCTGTCTGTGGATGAAAACTTTAAAATTCTTTGCGTAGTTTAAAAGATCTAAACATACGACAAGAAATGTGACTTGGTTTTATACTGTTAAGGTTTTAGAGAACCCTTATAGTGCTACGTTCAATTTTAATTAAGTACCAACTTATGTATAATGTTACTGTGGGAATTACTTTGGAATATGATGACTGCGCGCTCTCATCTGCTGATTATACTAAAGATTTGCTCATCTTGTTAATTTTAGAAACCACTGAAATAACTTTATTATTAACCTTTTGTCTAAGTTGATTTAATGAGTCTCGCTTTAATATGATGCTGGTCTGCTTTTCTCATTTCTGTATAAAAGTGATGAGATAAACTGCAAGAAAATAATGTAATTTAATATCTTACTCTACAGCGTTCTAAGGTAAGGATAATGAGATTTTGGACCCGTGCTTATTGTTAGAAAACTCACTCATACATAAGCATTGTACCTTTGGAACGCACTTAGTTTATAAATATAGAGAAAGAATCCCTGTTTTAATAAACGATCGAATCCTTAAAGTATTAAAGCTGAAAGAAGGAAAAACCTATGAAAAAATGTAAAAAGGCTCGTGAAACAGGACCGCGGATCAGCTGCTATTCAACAGCCAACCATAATATCACTCCCTGTGCGCCTTTATAGGAATTCTGATGAATGCAGGGGATTAGCTTCGCCAAAAGACACGTTCAAAGCGGACCTACAAGAAAAATGTAATAATATTTGTACTGGAGTTGAACAAACTCAATTTATTTCATACAAGGTCAACTTGACTTGCAAATTCGGCATTGAGCTGAGCTTAAATCGAACACAGTATATTTCAGGTACGGATTCATTTTTACAACCATTTGTTGATTCGGGATAAACATTCGTGATGTATTGTGTTCATTCAACATCAACAGATTGTCGATCTGCTTACATATGTACGCGTTACGGATGAATAATTGTACCGGCTCATCATTTGTATGGCCTTTTTGCAACTATGTTGGTGTTGGTTTCCAGTCTAACTGAATTCATCTGAGTACCAGAATTTTATATGGAAGGACTGCCTCCACAACTCCGTTACTGGGAAATTCGATCCCCTTGGTAAGATCGGTTGTCAGACTTTCAGGCTTCTGACATCTCGTAATGACTTGCCATAAAGACGTGCTTGCCGAGGCTCGGAAGGGTCTTGATATTTGTAGGTGGTAATCTGATAGATACAACCACCATAATAAGCCTATATTGTTCGCCCTGCTTGGATACAGGCCTCCTCTCGGTGAAAGAGAGTGGGCCGTAATTTACCACGCGAGCCAATGTGGCTTTGTAGATGTCACATGTCTTCGAATTTTTGGTTCTAGGACATGCCGGTTTCCTCACGATGTTTTCCTTCACCGTTTTGAGAGCAGTGGTGACAAAGTTATTTACACAAAGTAAAGGGCCTGCCTGGATTCGGACCCACGACCTACAATTCGTAGGTCGAGGCCAATACCGATGAGCCATCAGTGCGCTCGTGCTCTTGATAAACCCGTGCGGCTGGTATAACTTAGTCACAAGCCCCCAAATAATTGTACCGGCTCGTAGGTAATGCGTATTAATGCGTAATATGACGGTCTTAAGCATGTGATGCACATCGTCTTTCTGAAGTAGTTTGATTGCACATAATATCGGCTCGAATTGGCGCCAGTTTCAATTAACTGCCCGTTATTTCTGTTCCGCTCCCTGAATCGTCGGCGCATTGACCGAACCGATTCAGTAAAATTAGCCACAGATTCGCAAACGTACGCTATAGTGCAGTCATGACCGCGATAAAGATATTTCTAGTTCTAAACGGTATACTTATATTCCGTGTGGTGGCGGACATAAAGAATAGCACCACCCCATTTCTTCACGTGGGTGTCGTAAAAGGCGACTAAGGGATTGGCAGCAGCGTTCTCTATGCATTTTATCAACATACTGCGATCGCCAACCCGCTTGCCAAACGTGGCGATTATGGCAAATTTGGGGGAGGTTTATGTCCAGCAGTGAACGTCTTACGGCTGAAATGCTGATGATGATACAGTATACGACCACTTCAATATTTTAATGAGACACAAACATTTTTCAATGAAATACATAGAAATTTATTTGCACGGGTTATTTGAATATAAAAATGTTTATCAAAATCTTGAAGGGACAAATAGCACAATCGATACATCAGACAACGCTCGCCGGAGAGTAGTAACTGGATACTGTTTGTCGACTCAGATCTCCAACGTTTATCCGGAGGGCTGCACGATTGCGTCACGTCCGTCACGTTGAGGTCACACCCCCCCTGGCGAATTGATTGTGTCATTGGTCCATTCATACTTCGAACACCTGCAGGAAAAAGGTTCTTTATACTTAGTATTTTTTTGAATATTAGAAAATCGATATTGACGTTGCCATCAACTTGAATGGGTTCTCTATTGTGTGACCGAAGTTTTTTATCCATAATCTAAAGAGACATATTTTTTTTGTCCTAATCATCATTTGTCCAAATGATAACTTGCCCGAACTAAATAACACATACTATCACATGCCATAAAATTGAAATCCCTAAATACAAAATGCCCTAAATCCGTTTGTCATAAATATTACAATATTTATACAATATTACAATCAATAAGCAAGAGAGTACAAGTACAAGTTGCAAGCAACCAGCATGCAATCGAGCATGCATGTACGCAAGCAACATGCATTCGAGCATGCAAGCAAGCATGCAGCATGCAAGCCAGCATGCATCATGCAGCAGGCATGGTTTCTGTCAATGCTCCGGCGCTGCGGGGCTCCGGCGGTTCCGCGCGAGCTTATCGTCGCAGATGGTCTAACGATCACCACCGCAGTTTCGTCTTGCTGGTCGGCCTTGCCGGCCAACTTCAGCTGCGGGAGCGAGCGTTACAACCATCTGCTCCTCAGCTCGGGGGCCGCCTCGCCCCTCCGTGCCTACGCGATTCTAAATTACACTCTAGGGGCAGACAAGACTACGTGGAGTCGGATTTACAGCGATTCGTTTCTGTCACTAAAACCTAACTTGTAGCATTTTTTTTTATTACTAACAATTTTACTATAAATGTAGATTCGGAATAATACACTTTATATAATACAATACTTAGGACATGTGACTTTATAACATGCAAAATTAGGAGATTTAATGATTATGGTATTTGATATTATGTCAGAATAGTTTCATAAGTAAAGATAACTATGTAAAACAAAATTTAGATATTTTGAACATTATGGTTACTGACGTTTACAGCTAACGTGTTAGGGATAATGATTTTCAGACAAGCAATTTTAGGAGAAGAAAGGGAGTACCACTTGAATGGCTACTATATCTCTGCTACCATGACTATTATATAAATCCTTCTCAGCATTTACCCAGCCTTTTTCCAACTATGTTGGGGTCGGCTTCCAGTCTAACCGGATGCAGCTTAGTACCAGTATTTTACATGGAGCGACTGCCTGTCTCACCTCCACAACCCAGTTGCTGGGTAATACGCTACCCCTTGGTAAGACTGGTTGTCAGACTTTCGAGCTTCTAACGTCACCGGCCATATAAATAAATTAAATAAAAATAAAAAGCCTTATATTTCTTGCCAACCTTAACTAGTTTACACAGTAAAGAATGGAATAAAACTTAAACTTAGTGTTAGTAATTATTGTCTAAGCTATGGCAAAGTGCTTTTATTTATTTATTTCTAACCATACTTAATTGTTTTTTTTATTCTGCAAGAACCCCTCTACAGGTGAAGGCCTCCTCCAAAGTTATCCAGTCTTCCCTAGACTGGCTATATATCCTTCTATAATCACTGAAAGACGTTTCAAATCTAACCTCTTGTCAAACCTTCATCAGTGACGCACATCCGGTGTCTTAACTTGAACCTAATAATGTCGCTTGATCCCATTAATTCATTAGAAGGGAAAGCCGATTATTATTAATTCAATCTATATGGAACACTCCCTGTAATTAGCAGATAGATATCATAATTGATAATCAATCGATTAAATCGCTTTGGAGGCTGTTTACGCGATCTTGATAAATAATTTGAAGAAGGTTCTAAAATCGTAACCTTTTTGCGATCGTTAAATATCTATAAATATGCTGAATCCTCATTAAACGTACGAAAAGTTTTAGTATTTCATCTGTGCACACACTGACATATTTCGCGATATTACAGTTGGCAAACAAAATGGTGTTCTGAAAATGTGAAAAGAGAAGGTCTAAGTGTGTCCTATTTTTAGCCGTCCGCGTGATGTGGAATGAATAGAATCGCGAGTGTGGCAGTCTAGTCTGCGCCCACCGCTAAGAAATTGCCACCAGCAATGAAAACTGTTTACATCAACCGTATAGAGCAGTGACACGAACGTGCGACGTAAACAGAAGATAGCGACTTTTGAACTGGACATACAAATCCACACTAATATTATAAATGCAAAAGTAACTCTGTCTGTCTGTCTGTCTCGCTTTCCTGCTAAAACTACTGAACCGATTTAAATGAAATTTGATACACATATAGTTTAGAGCCTGAGAAAGGACATAGGCTACTTTTTATCCCCGTAGTAGGTTCCCGCGGGATAATTTCCGACATCCACGCGGGCGAAGCCGCTGGCAAAAATTAGTATTCTATAATAGGTTTGAAACGAGCACAATTTTTAGTATCACCCATATCTTAAACCTGAGCAGTCGTTCTTATCTCTTTATATGTGTAACATTGTGTGTAAAATGTTAAATAAATAGAAGTCATGTACAAAACATTTTTTTTTTCAATTTTAACACTGTTTAGTTTTGATTTTTTATTTAATACACACATACGTACAAAAGCGAACTTAATGCCATAGACATTTTCGACCTGTAAACCTTTGGGTGAGGCTGAAACAAAAGTAGTACTAGTATATGTAAAATAGTAGTTAAAAAAAAAACTAAAAATCACGCTTCCATAGAAAACCAAACTAAAAAGTAGAAAATAATGGAAAAAAACCGGCCAAGTGCGAGTCGGACTCGCGCACCGAGGGTTCCGTACAAACCTGTAGGTATTTTCGGTTTAAAAAAAAATATATTTTTTAATTTTTTATTTCAGTTGATTAAATGTAAGGTAAATTGCGGTTTACGATTTATGACGTTTTAAAAAAAAACTACTCACTCGATCTCGTTCAAACCAATTTTCGTTGGTAGTTTTCATGGTAATGTACATCATATATTTTTTTTAGTTTTGTCATTCTCTTATTTTAGAAGTTACGGGGGGGGGGGGGGGACACACATTTTACCACTTTGGAAGTGTCTCTCGCGCAAACTATTCAGTTTAGAAAAAAAATGATAATAGAAACCTCATTACCATTTTTGAAGACCTATTCATAGATACCCCACACGTATGGGTTTGATGAAAAAAAACATTTTTGAGTTTCAGTTCTATGTATGGGGAACCCCAAAATTTATTGTTTTTTTTCTATTTTAGTGTGAAAATCTTAATGCGGTTCACAGAATACACCTACTTACCAAGATTCAACAGCATAGCTCTTATAGTTTCGGAATAAAATGGCTGTGACATACGGACGGACAGACAGACAGACAGACAGACAGACAGACAGACAGACAGACATTACGAATCTATAAGGGTTCCGTTTTTTGCCATTTGGCAACGGAACCCTAAAAAGCGTGGGGTGGTTTTTAAGGTATTTTTTTTTTATTGATATCAGGCACCCTACGCTTTTTTTCGTTTTATCGTGTTTTTTAGTTTTTTTATTTTCTATTTTTCTATCTTTTAGGGTGTTTCGAATTTTGAGACGTATGTCAGCGTAGTTTGTGACGTATGTCAGCCTAGTTTTCTAAGACAGTTTTTTTGCTGTCCTGGTAACCCTGGCAAGGATAATGGCACAAATTTATGAAATTATAGTATTGGCATCGCTCCTCTATAAGCCTACAAAGTTTAAATGAAATCTGGTCGTTTAAAGTGGGTCAAAATCGCGCTATAAGGAGTCGGTTACAAACAAACATGCAAAAATATAAGTGAAGCTAATATAAAGCGTGTAATAAAGATAGGCATAAACCAATTAAAATGATATATAAAATATATAAACTTAATTAAATATAAATATGTCAGAACAAGAGGCCGATTGGAGCTGGATTCTTCACAGTTGAACATTTTATTAAACGTAGATGTGTGTTGCGGGTGAGAGGAAAATCTCTGAAGATGATTACTGATTTTTAGGTTATATTTGAACTTGCTAAACGAAGCATTGGGACAATTTCTAGACACATGTTGCCCGCACGATGTCAGATGTTTAAGAGCTCCGCCACGCCGCCTTTAGGCGCTCTTGTCAACTCGCACGAACATCCCGCTAAACTCTGTCGAAGTGCGCCAACTTCACGCTTACGTTTCATTGTCAACTGACATCCCGTACTCATGACTTTTCCGATAAATATAGGTAAGCACAAATTATATAAAATGAATATATTACAAACAAAAATAACGAGCAAAAGGAAGGAATGATATAAATGATACGATTTTATCTCGTTCGAAAGAGTTACCGTGGCCCTGGCATATGGGCAATTGAAGGAACACGGGTGGGTTTTAGTCAGTAAAAGTCTGACACGCCCTCCCGCTCCGCCCAGAGCGGGAGAAGTCATTTGATGATTTCCCATCCAAAAAAAGTAAACACAAATTATGTAAAATGAATGTATTAAAAACAAAAATAACGAGCAAAAGGAAGGAATGATATTATAAATGATGCGGTTTTAGCGTTGGATATGGCGTAAAGTTTACTGCGTTCGTTCGTGCTAGGCCCACAGCACTAAAGGAAAAAGTTTATAAATGGCATCGCCCAAAGCATTTCCTTTCAGCTAACACGTATTAATGTACCTACCTGCCTATGTTTTTTTTAAATATAAAAATATAATTTGTCGCGAAGGACGACAAGCGTGTAATACGTTCTCATTGCCTCAGGGAGGATGTCCAACAAACCATACATATAACAAGATTTATAACTAGTCGTTATCAGACCGTGTTTATGTGCTGTGGATGTGAAATAAACTGAAACAATGGCTCGCCTTAGTAGGATTACAAATATTTATCTTGTTTTAGGAAGCAAGAAAGTATAAAAAGAAGCTCCTATAAGTAAAGGGAAGTGATTAAATACGAAAATGCTCCGATGAAGAATGCTCCAAACAAAAACACAGATGAGAAAAACGTTAAATTTTAAATTTAAAAAACCCCCGACGTAAACAAAGCCCATAAACAATAAATTAAAATAACAATACGTATTGGGCCTTTAAAATTAATAAGAAGTTCTAGGTAATATTTTGATCAAAGGATCGTTGAGTCGAAACGGCTGAACTGATTTTGATAAAACATATCTAATAACCACCGTTGGAAAAACCTACTTTAAAATAATAAAACTGCACCCAAATCGGTCCACCGTTTAAGAGCTACGGTGCCAAAGACACACATAGCCGTCAAACTTATATCATCCCTCTTTTTAAGTCGTGGGTTCAAAAAGTTTTACCTACTTACCTTGTTACTGTGAGCTCTCTAAACTGATTCCTACTGTTTTTTTTAAATTCTATTTTTAATACAAATCAATGTTTGTCTCGAACAGTGTATTATTGTGCCATCTCGTTCTAACAGAATTGCAGAGGTTGATTGTTACAATCATGTTAGGTAACTTTGTACAGTATTTACATCGATCACAACACAACACTTCAAACAACAACAATTTACCCGTTGGTCTCGTGGTCGTAAGCGCGAATGCTGAAAGTGGGGTCCTAGGTTTGATTCCCGGGTCGGACAAAGTATTATTGGGTTTTTCCAATTGTAATTTCTCAGTAACCGCCCGGAGTTTGGGAGTTGGCGGTACCCCCGCGCCTTGCACAGTAATCCATTGGTCCTGCGCCTGATCTCTCTACGGTGATGTCGAATTGGCACCCATCGGACTGTGACAGTGGGGGAGTGAGTGCCTCTGTGTCCGCGCAAACATTTGGGCACTACAATACCTCCCGCGCTGAAGGCTAGTCTCCGTTGAAATTAACCGCCATGGCCGTAATACGGTGTGGAGGACATAAGGTGTATCTATTCATACACGAAATATTTTAAGAGATACACCTGTAGGTGGTAAAGAAGCTATAGCAACTAAAAAAAAAATTCTAAGAGTTTTTAATTTAATATTTATAAATTATTTGACGCACATAAGAAATATTGGCTCCTTCTTATTTTTTACGGCCCGAGACACCGCGGCCATGCTCGTGCCGTCCGGTCGTCACCCTCGCAGCGTCAGGCGGGCCATTCATAGAATTTGGAGTAGAGGTTTTATGCAAAACGTCTCAAGTAGTTTTAAAATTATAATAATTACTAAAATTCAAAAACGCTTAGATAAAAATTTTCTTTTTGCTTCTAAAGCTTCTTTACCACCTGCAGGTGTACCCCTTAAAATGTTTCGTGTATGAATAGATACACCTTATATACATTGGTCCATATCCTGATTTTATTTGGCAATTCTGGCTTGCCTTCAAGTCTGCAAAATAAGTCCCTCTACGATTTTCACAAAACCTAATCTTAAATGGATAAAGAGCCTACGATGATCGTAAAATATGATAAGTATTATAGGGACCAAAAAATTATAAATTAGATTATTATCATTAGGTTATCTCCTTAGGTACAACGCTTTGTAAAATAATTTCAATAATATATTTTTTCCGAAGCGACAAAAGAGCATTATGAAGATTTAATTTAACCGCTGTGATTTATTTAAGTCGATTGATTTGGATGTACATATTTAATATTATAAACTATATTATGTACTACTTAAGTTACAAATGTAAAAGTTTTATGTTTCGATGATTGTTACTCAAATACGCAAAAACGGCCGAACAGATATAGATGAAATTTGGTACACAGATACCTAGTTAATAACTTGGATGAATACAAAGCAGCTTTTTATCTCGGTAACACGATCCCTTAGAATAATTTTCAACCTCCACGCGGGCAAAGTAATTGAAAAAAACTAGGATTATAATAAACTCTTTTGGACTCTTGAGCCAATATCTTCACATTTTCATATTTAAGTAGAAAGAAGCTCATCTTTAATATTTGCCCACAATGTAACAGAATATTAACGAACTTTAATAATTTCTAACTGTTCATTAAAAACTTTTCACCATTATAGAGACTTAGGACTTAGGAACATAACAGACACGATGCTTCAATTATCATTTTTAAAACATAAGCTACCTTAATTGTGCAAGTAATTTATGTTTTCGTTATTTTAATTAAAAGTAACAGTTGTGAAGGAGTTAATTTTGACTTTGACGTGGGTTTTAGACCGTAGAAACAATTCATCAGTGGTAAAAACTTGTTTGTGGAGAGTTGGAATGTTGTAGCCACAGCGACGTCTCCACACGCTGGCTTTCACCTAAATATTTAATCGAAAACCGTCCGATGGTTAGTAATTCGGCGAGTCTTGCTAAATTTTAAATTACGTGCAAAAATTTGTATTAACCTTAAATTGTTTACGTATTCCTAAAATAGTTTACGAAAGTAAGAGATTTATTTATTTATTTATATATACTTTATTGTACACCATAAAAATACATCACAAAAAACAATACAAAGATTACAAAATATAATGGGCGGCCTTATCGCTTTATGCGATCTCTTCCAGGCAACCATGGAATGGACAGTGAAAAGCATGGACATAAAATGGGTATGTCAATGGTGTTAACACAACTAAACAGAAAACTAAAATAATTAAACAGTTATTTATATCCTAAATAATATATACATAAATACATACATACTAAATATCCATATAAGACACAAAAATTAATGACGACAGTACATAGAAAATTACAGTTCGGTTAGGAGAACAAGATCACAACGACAAGTAGTGTTCCTTCACGAGTCCTTTAAAAACATGTAACGTCTGCGCGCGTTTTATTTCAACAGGCAATGCATTTCACAACCGAGCGGCTTGGACAGTAAAGGAATGGTCGAAGAAAGTTGTGGAATGCATAGGCATTTTAAGCTTCAAGTTATCTGATGACCTTAAGAATTTCATGTGGGAGTCACAAAGAAACTGAAAACGTTTCTTGAGATAGAGAGGAGTGGAGGGAGAAATTAGCTCATTATACAAAAGAGAAAGAATATGACCATCCGGCGAAGGCGAATTGGTAACCACCTGAGCTTCACTCGAAATTCGGAAACATGGTCATGTTTGCGCAAACCAAATATGAACCTTATACAAAAGTTTTGAAGGCGCTCAAGTTTGTCCAGTTGGTCTTGGGTAAGGTCAAGATAGCTGGCATCGGCATAGTCAAGGATGGGTAGAAGAAGTGATTGTGCAAGTGCAATCTTGGTGGCAGTCGGGAGAAAGTTACGCAATCTCTTCAAAGACGCAGCGGATGCAAATAGCTTACGGCTAACTTCCTGTCTTATCAATAAATATTCCCAAGTTTTTGACTGTATCGCTGAAAGGAACAACTGTATTGTCAAAACAAACTTGGGGAAGAGTACTCCAGTAGTTAAATTATAAGCTGTATTAAACCTAATTAATTCATAAATTTTGCTACATTTTTGTCTTGATTAAAGTATTTAGTCTATTATTAATCGATCAGTCAACATTTCAATCTCGTTAGAGAAAACATTTAAGATATTGATAGAATCACTGATTGATTTATTTTGTTACGAGATTCACCAAAAACACCTAACCTAACCTAAACTAGAGAATGGGCAGCAACGTTCTCTATGCATTTTACCACCATACTGCGATCGCCAACCCGCCTGCCAAGCGTGGTGATTATGGCAAAGCCCCCCAAATTGGGGGAGGCCTACGTCCAGCAGTGGACGTCTTACGGCTGAAATGATGATGATGATGATGAACCTAAACTAAATATTTTATACGAGGTAATTGAATAGTACTGGAAGGCGTACCGTTGGACGGCCTCCCATAAGATGGACGGATGACTTGGTAATGGGCGCAGGAACCCGCTGGATGCGAGAAGCACGGAATCGGTCGAAGTGGCGGTACTTGGGGGACGCCTATGTCTAGCAGTTGACGATCTTCGGCTGCAACGATAATGATGATATCAATTTATCCATATAATTATGATGCTGATATCTATTTGTCAATATATCTGTCTAATTTTTATATAACAATTTATCTATCTAATTTTTATTTTAAATTGAGACAGTGTCTATCCATTATTAAAAGTCCCCTTCAATCACCAAAAGATACAAACTACATACACAACAACTGTTTTGTTTTTGGATTCCACCAAAAATAAAACACACTCCTTGCTGCACAATTATTACAACACACTTATTGCTTCTATCCCATTTATAACAACTACGCTACTATCGGCACTGTTATGAAAATAAACCGTAAACGTACATAATATTCTTTATCGATAAGTTATATTTGACTGGCGGGATTCGGGAAATAATTTCCGTAGTGCGGGAAAAGTCACGAGGTATACACGATACTTTACCCACGTTAACGCTAGAGTGAGCTTTTGACTTGAAAAGATTGCGATGAAACATAGATAGATATATACCTGTCTATTTATAGGTCGTGAAGAGGGATAAGGAAGCGCCAGTGGGGTTCTCACGCAGACCAATTTTATAGGAATGCACTTCTACCTACATTTTCCAAATAGCTTTACCGTTGAAGGAAAATGGAATCCCATATTATCGTCCGAAATAGTTTTCGATTTTCAAATTGTTTGATTGATTTAAGAGCTTTATTGCAGAGTTAGTTTTCATTGAACCGTTGTTTCGTCGAATTTTGTTGAATATGCAAGTTATTACTGAAAGCATAAAACTGAACTTCCTGCGTGCCTATTAAGCTGACCAGCCAACGTTGCTTTACCTTTAAGAGAAAACACACGTGATGATATAGTTATTTTATATATATTTTGTAGGTTCTGCACGTTCCCAACTTAGTTTGTTAGCCGACCATACTAGAGCAAGTTTGCGGGAATGCAATTGCGTCTATGTCGAGGAAATTGCTTGAATATTAAGGCAACTGGAAAGCGATCACAATTTCCTTCCGGTTGGTTGGCAACATCACCCGCTGAACGTACTAAATACTAATACTGTCACACGTTTGATATCGAACTCAGCTTAGAACGTATAAACCCGAATGTGGAATTTCGCCCCAAAATATTCCACCCATGAATACCAACTATTTTCCCTATTCATAGATTAGTTTAAGAAGCTTTTCCGTAACTTTGTAATGTTGAATTGGGTTAGTTTTTATTAGGTTGGCCACATACATAGTTACTATTTTAGATAGCTCAAATAAAAATATTTATTTTTCGATCTCGCTAAATATATTATTGCTGTTGTAGCCTTGTCATATAGCCGTCAATTATTACAATGAGAAGAAAAATGCTGATGACCATTAACTCGCGACAACTGAGCCTTCATAAAAAATGTAGACGGTCTCGTGGGTGCAAACACTTACGTCAAATGCTATGAACAAAGTTCCGGGATTAAACGCTCATCGTCCACTCGCCACTTAAATGGGGGGAAGGGGGGAGCGCTCACCGGAGAGCAATCAAAACTTTAACCTAACCTGTACTGTACCTAGGCACGCTTTTATGATTTTCAATAGGTATAAGCCCATAGTTCTTTTATTTTATTTACAAAACGGAATAAAAGCTCTGGTTTTTCATAAAATTTCTGTGAATACAGCCGAATAAATCCAAAGCTTTTATGAAAGCTACGAGCGATAAAAAAATCTGAAAAATACTTAATGTTTGGTCGAATTTTCTCTAGCACACACAATCGGATCTGATCGTTGCTTTCATAAGTTTTCAACCAAAATAAAGCTCTCAACGACTTCGTATCATAAAGACGTAAACCATTAACTAACTTGTTAAATTTGATTGAGAAGCTGACGGCAAAATGACTATTACGCAGATTGTTTGATCTAGTCTACGAGGTCAAGTGCTAAAAGAGGCCCCAGCAGGCATTTACATATCTGTGCCCCTCGTTGCCTTTAAGAGCACTTTAAACCGACACTCGTTTCATACAAACACCCGTAACGGAGATTACATTTGCAGCCATAATCTCAAAAATTCGATAGTCGTTGAGCAAGGTATTATGACCTCACTAAAGCACACGTGGTCGTGCCGTGGGCGTCTACAGAGGCCTGCATTATCTGGGTATCTCTGATGTCATAACAGTGGGTGATGCTTTGCAAAGCAATACTGATTCCACGTGATCATCCTCGTGGGCTGCAGCTGGTGGCATTTAAGATGATATTTCAGATGAAATTGGTTTCCATACCGTGTGGGTTTAACAGAATAGCTCCTTGAAAAATAAGAATTTCTGTCAAATCAAGTTAAGTAGCACCTATCTAAGGGTGGGGGGTTATTATTTATTATTATTATTTCAGCCGAAAGACGTCCACTACCGGACATAAGCCTCCCCCGATTTTGGGGGGATTTGCCATAATCGCCACGCTTGGCAGGCGGGTTGGCGATCGCAGTATGGTGGTAAAATGCATAGAGAACGCTGCTGCCCATTCTTTAGTAAGTCCCTTAGTCGCTTCTTACCGACACCCACGGGAAGAAATGGGGTGGTGCTATTCTTTACGTCCGGCACGACACGGTACAGCGTAGGGTGTATTACTATCTAATCAGAATTCAGATAGGTATCATCCAGTGGATGAAGTGGAATTGATAAGAGAAGTGGTAGCCTAGTAGTATCAGCTCCAACTAACGAGTCACGAGTAGGTCAATAATTTCATCACCACTGCTCTTCAGAAAATCATTGTGGCTAAACCGGTATGTCCTAAAACCAAAACTTCCGAGATATGAACCATCTACCAAACCACACTGGGCCCGCGTGGTGGATTGAAGCCCACTCCCTCTGCAAGAGAGGAAGCTTCTGTTCCAGCAGTAGGAACAGTATAGGCTATGCTTATGCTATGTATTATCGGATAAGAAACATACACAAAACAATCTGTAGGTGTAAATAACCAGGAATCCATTACAATCAGTTAAATGAATGGCCACTAACCCAACAGTTGGGAAAACAAAGAACTTTCAGACTGTAATTACATTAGCAGACACGTTGTTCTAGTGTTAGCTCAAAGCGAATATGAGAAAGGCTATTCTGTTAATCTTGTTTTAAGTGTGAAACACTACAAAACGAGTATCGACAAAGCGACGCCACACGCGACGCGCGATTAACTTTGTTTTTATGTCGCTGCACATTACAATGATGATGAAAGTTGAAATGATTTATCGTTTCAACATATCCGTTAGCATTTAGTTTTAATGTATGTACGAGGCATGCCTTTTAAGTTTTGTCGTTTGAAGAAAAAAACACAACTAGAACCTTATAGTACTTTTTATTGTTTTTCAAAGTATTCACCACGTAGCTTAATACACTTTTCCATTCGCTCAAACCAGTTATTATACCATTTATTCCACTCTAAAGTAGGGGTGTTCAATATGGCTGACTTGAAAGCGTCGACTGCTTCTACACCGGAACCTTTGACCACGGAGACTTTTCTTAATTTTAGGAAATGTAAAAAAATCGTTAGGGCTTAGGTCAGGACTGTATGGAGGATGGTCAAGAATTTCTACTGTTTCCTGCTTCAAATACTCAATCGTTTGACGAGCACTGTGTGAATTTGCGTTGTCGTGGTGCAGGATGATGCGTCGCTTTGAGTTAGATTTTCGAATTTCGGCGATGACTTGTGGTAAACAAACTGTGGTATACCACTCTGCGTTAACCGTTCTACGATCTTCAAGTGCAATAGTCGCAACATGGCCGGTTTTTCCAACGAACGTGGCCACCATCTTCTTTGAAGTGCTTCGAGAACGAACAACTTTAGTCGGCTTTGGCTGGTCTTGAAAGACCCAGATTGTTGATTGTTGTTTGGACTCAGGATCGTAGGCATAGATCCAAGATTCGTCACCACTGATGATGTCGTAGACGTGATTTGACTCTCCTCGGTTGAACCTTTGCAGAGTTTTCTTACACCATCTGACGCGAGCGTCAGCGATTGTGAGCGATTGTGATCGTCGGAAAGCAAATGCGGTATCCAACGGCAAACTAGCTTTCTCACACCAAGCGCTTCATGCAAGATCTTATTAATGGTTGTCCCTGAGATGCCTAATAGAGCCTCTATCTCTCGATACGTCACATGACGATCTTTGAGAATTAGTTGTCTCACAGCAATGATGTTATTTTCAGTGAAGGCGGATTTTTGGCGTCCTTCGCGAGATTTGTCACTAACACTAGTATGTCTACGCTGGAATTCTAAATACCAGCGTTCGACAGTCCGCAGACATGGGGCTTCATCACTGAACACAGATGTTAGCTCTTCAAAACACTGAAGCCGTGTCAGGCCTCTTCTAAAGTTGTAGAAAATTATTGCACGAAAATTTTCCTTAGAAAGATTCATTTTCGTACGTAACCTGACAGATTCCAATCGACGCTGTGACTAAACAATAGTATTAATCCTAATACTTTCAATTGTTTTGAGATTCAAAATTTAAACACATTCTAATATAGAACAGTTCCAAATTCAGAATTGCCGGGAAATATGGAAACGACAGAACTTAAAAGGCATGCCTAGTATGTAATAGTATGAGAGTTATATGTTATCGTATATAAATGGACATTGAATATTTCCAAAGCGACATTTTGCTGACTAGGTACTTTAAATCGACGTGCAATTCATATTTGAAAACGATACCGATAATATAATTTTTGTTTAATTTCTCCTCTAACGGACACCGCCTAGATAGGTTCAGATGAAGACCAATTCTCGTATTAAAAACCTTCAAAATCTAGGCGCAGCAGTCTCATCTCGGCGACAATGATTTGCCAAAACCTTGTCAAAAATGTATGTAACGTCGAGGTATTTTAGATAAATTGAGATTGAGATCTGAAGACCAATTCAATGGGAAGCTGTCACCTCCTTCTGCGAAGCAGTAATGTTCGCGAAGGAGGAGGAGGGGCGCGTAAGGGAGTGGCAGTCTCTGCGCCCTCACGTCCCTAGCCGCCACAGGAGGAGACGCCCCGGGCGTCGGGAGTCAATAGCGGACTCCCGCCCACCTTAGGCGCGAGCTTGCAGGCGGCGAGCAATGGGTAGCTCGCCGCCCGGTAAGAACCAGGCTGGGGTCGACGGCGCGTAGTGTTCCACGCGCGCCTCAAAGAGATGTCAGCAGCACTGAAGGGGTCTGCTAGGACCGATGCCTGCCAGGGTCGCGAGATTGTTCGAAAGAGATACCGTGACCAACCCACATGGGCAACTGAAGGAACACGGGTGGGTTTAAGTCAATAAAAGTCTGATACGCCCTCCGGCTCCGCCCAAGAGCGGGAGACGCCATTTGATGATTTCCCACACGAAAAAAAAAACATTAAAATCTTGTCAAAAATTTATGGAAACTCTAGGTATTTTTGACAGATTCAGATCAGACTTTGAACGTTCTTAACATTACGAGAATTGCCCCGTTAATGTCAGGTATCATATTTGTACCTCTGTCTTCACTTAGGATGGATTTGTCCTCGAAAAACACTTTTTCACACCTGCTTGGTAGTGTCAAATTATATGCCGTGCATACCTAAGCTAAAGCCAATCATTAAAGGCCTAGCTCCAAATCAGATATTAATATTGTACGGAATTCCTTCATGCCTCGCTGGTGTCAATTAAGTATAAATTCGTAAAAAAAAACATTTACAAAAAAAAGAACTTTTTGGGGCGAAATTACTTAATGGAAATCCTTCGTTACGTTCGGAATTCAATATAGCGCCCGTGACATAAGGTACTGTGTTATCCTCTTATAGTTCAGTCACCGTAGACACAATAATCGACTGAAAAAATACACTGCAGATATTGATATTCTGGGATGTTGTTAGGATAGATACCAATAGTGTCAAATCAAGTTTGCAGCTTCATAAGACCTAAGAATATTCACTGTTAGAGCTCTTACACACGAGCGGCATGTTGCCAAACGAAAAGGTAACTGCTGCCATCGATACGTGTCGGCGGCAGCCGTCGACGCGTCAGCAGCAGCCGTTGATGCGCCGACGGCAGCCGGCGACATACCATCTTCAAAGATCAGCGTCATCATCGCGTGTCGACGGCTGCAGTTAACTACCGTTGGTAACTTGCCGCTCATGTTTAAGAGCTCTTAGCTAGGCTTATTGATGAAATTCGTAATACCTAGTTATGTAGCCAATAATTTTGTGTCAATTTGGATGATTTTTGAAAGCACCAGTGTTAGTCCTACATATTACTGTTACATTATATTGGTTGACCCATCTCTTATCTCCACCATTTTTCTCAACAGACAGCAACTTCGTGCTGGGCAACGCGCAGGTGCCGTGCTACCCCATCGTGTACTGTTCGGACGGGTTCTGCGAGCTGACAGGCTGGGCGCGCGCGCACATTATGCAGAAGGGCTGTGCGTGCAAGTTCCTGCACGGGCCCGACACTCGAGAGGAGCATCGGCACGAGATCGACACCGCGCTGGAGGCCAAACACGAGCTCAAACTAGAACTTATATTTTATAAGAAAAATGGTGAATTACTCTAAAATCCTATGGCCGATATATCTATACTAATATTATAAGCTGAAGAGTTTATTATTTTGTTTGTTTGGTTGAACGTGCTCATCTCAGGGACTACTGGTCGGTATAAAAAAAATCTAATATTGTTGAGTAGCCAATTTGTCGGCCCCTAAGAAGCCGAACAAAAAGAAAAATTCACGAATACGAAGACCTCGCACGGGCAAGCGATTCGATGCGATGGGTCAGGGGCGCAAGAAATTTTACGCGAACGAAGTCACGGTCAGAAGCTACTTATCATAATCATCATCATTTCAGCCGTAAGACGTCCACTGCTGGACTTAGGCCTCACCCAATTAGGGGGGCTTTGCCATAATCGCCACGCTTGGCAGGCGGGTTGGTGATCGCAGTATGGTGGTAAAATGCATAGAGAACGCTGCTGCCCATTCTCTAGTAAGTCCCTTAGTCGCCTTTTACGACACCCACGGGAAGAAATGGAGTAGTGTTATTCTTTACGTCCGGCACCACACGGTACAGCTATTTATAAAATAAATACTATTTAACGTATATTTTGGCTGGGCAATATTCTTGTCATCATCACGACTGTCAAGCTACAAGTGCAGGATGCGGGAACATATTTAAACCAAACCCCGTACTTTAGTTACGTTTATTAATCTCGGCCTTAGACTAATATTAGGTGCCATCCTCAGACTGGCTCTAGTTTGTTCAGAAACTTGGCATCGCACATTTATGATTAGTTTCCGAGAGAGAGCTCAGTGTCAATAACAGGCGTTTCCTAAGCCCGCATTGGAGTGGTCGAACTTGAAGAAATATAACTTTGTATGTATTTATCTTGTCTTAATTAACCTTTCCTCAGATGACTAGAATTTGCATAACAGAAATTGAAATTAATTTTAAATTCCACAAAATATTGCATGGAACGATTTCGGAAATCACTCAAATAAAAATAAAATATAATATGAACGCTGTAATAACCATTAAATAAATCGCCTTTTAAAAGCGCCAAACTCAATATCGGCGAAAAGCTTTTCCGTTAAATTGCATTCGTGGAAAAGCAACGAAAACGTTTATGAGCTTTGTACTTCAAGCCGCGCGCGACGCGCTATCGAAGTTTCCTACGTGCCAGTTTTTTTGTAATCAGAATACACCTGCGTCCGCAACCAAGGTTACTTTTTTCAAACGTGTTCTTTATTTGATTTGGCCGCTCGATCGATCGACTCATAAAATAAATTGTGATAATTTTCCTCTCATGTCGCAGCTTCCAAGCCACATGTGCATAAATGATCCACTTATCTATTAATATTAATTGCGCAGTGGCATGCACAGTTAACGTCACACGCTCTATTGACATAGTTGAAGATATTAAAAAAGGTTATAATATATACGTAATAAATTAAAAAGCTGAGTCATAAAACCCCGAGATATTAAAAGTAAGACTTTTAATTCGACCCTCGATCCTTTGCATTAATGGCTTTGCAAAACGTCGTCTATGCCACAATCGTAAACAAAACCAATAAGAGGTTTACGATTCCATTCGACAAAATTAAACTTTTACAAGCCAGCTGTTCCTCGTCAGCAGCATTAACTGCCTCTAGAACAACGCTTGAGGACCTACTTCAAAATGACGTCCGACGAACGCTTTACGAAGCATTAAAGACTCGACTACCGGTTCACAAAAATTCGACGCTTCATTCATAAATAATCAATGTTCCTCAAAGCACTCGTCCTTCCTTTGAATTTCAACCGAAATTAACATTCATTAAACTTTACAGGATCTCCCTTTTGGTGCCTGCTCGACATCGTCCCAATTAAGAATGAGAAACGAGAAGTGGTTTTATTTCTCGCCTCCTTCAAGGATATCACCAACACCAAGATGGCCGCCATGAACACTAATGAGAACTTTGACAGCGGTGAGTGCCTTTGTAATGATGACACTCGAAACTTCTTAACAAATTGCAACCCTCAAAAATTATAATACGTACTTTCCAAATAGTGACCTTATTCCAAAGCCTTCTGAATACTTAATGGGATGTTTTACGAGGATACTGACAGTTGTGCATTTGTATTAACTCATCACTCAGCACGTTTTTCTAGTGCTCTAGGTACATCTCAGATTGATAGCATTAGATTGAGCTCCCGTAGCTCCCCGTTGCCATAGCGAGTTGCGAGCATCACCGCACGGTAATGTTCCTATACGAGTATTTTGTCGTACCCACTGTGTAGACTTTATACTAGTCTGTAGCTAGACAGGCAATAAGTCTGAGTAGATAGTAATAGATTTAGCAAGTAAACACTTCGTAGAGAATATAACTCAATTGTTTTTCTTTGTATCTTCAATGCATCCCTTGACTCAACACGATTTAAGTAAATGAGGATGAACTTAGCGCCGATCTGTTAGCAAAGGACCTCGTTCAGTAACTGTATGTAGGTGTATTTAACAACAACACTTTATAATTATAGTCTTAGTTATATTTTAATATTTTTGCCTGTTTTTTATAAATAATCTATTTTTAAAAGATAGCCCATGCTTCAAGTAAATAAAGTAACATTGTCATTGTACTGTTTACTTACTACGGTATTGTCAAAATGTTCTATCGGTTTACCGGTTATATTTGAATTCTGGAAAGTTATGAGATTCATTTGTTACCTCCGCTATAGCGGCACCAGCAACGTTTAATAAAACTTGAAGCATGGGCTGTTTGTTCAAGAATTCTGATACCCTTGAATACCACAAACTTGTATATCATTTTAATTGAAACCACCCTGTCTTTCGATTGAACTTTGAGTAACAATAATATCTTACAGCATTCACTTACCCCTTGTTTAAAACATTTGAATAGGACGAACATGTCGCCAGTTTGCGTTTTATCCATACGCTGCGCAATCCCTATACACGATTCATTTTCTAGTATTTTTTTAAATTCACATTTACATAAACAAACATGCGTGACTGTGAATACAGGCGGTTGCTATATCACTATTATTTTATAAAAAATGTGCCTACTCTTGCATTCTATGGGTGCGTTTAAAAACACAAATAAATCTCACGTAAAGCTAAATTGGCGATACGTTGAACAACACTTAGTTAAAAGTCCACAGGTATTTTTTTAGTTTTTTGATCAAACTGTGTATCAGAATCAAAATTCTGAGAATCCTAGTCCCTTATTTATAAACGTTTAAACGTCTGTTAACTTTAGGTAACGTTTATAAATTTAGAGGAGAACTAACCGCCTGTGTTTTCAGATTAACCCATGCCAAACCTAAAACCCAAGCTAGACAGATACATACCCTCTTACTTTGCAGACTGCATGCACTATTGCATGTTAACATTCTATTTAGGTATACACTTTCACGTTATTTTTAGAAGAATTTTAAAATAAAAACCTCACCCTTTTACTTCACCTGTTTGAGTTCAACGTTTTACTTTTCTGTTAAAACTTTGAAATAAGCATGAAGCTTTAAACGTCAGTTTTGATTAGGCTTTAGTTAAGTTATGCTTAATCCGTCGGCTTCTGCTTTGTAGCGGTTTGTAGTAACTAACAAACAAATTTTAATATTCATAGTGTCGATGTTAATGCCAAAGAAATAATCAATTAAGTCGAGCATGCTTTATACGTCGAGTACACTTTGTTTCGTATCTTTAGTATCAATCTTAATCTTAATTTATTGTATAAAACTCAGTCGTTCGTTTTGTAGTGTAGATAGAATTTTAACTAATTTGAATTTATTAAAAATATACTAAGGTACGGACTCCCTTCACTGTTCAATTGTTAGTATCGGAAACACGCTTCTTGAAATTAATTAATAGATAGCTATCAGTCTTCAAAATTAATCAACATAAAGAGGCGTGGATGAAACTGATCGAAACCAAATTATTTTGTTTTAAATAATAGTAATGTGTCTGAAATGTAGATTTTAATGACTCTACAAGATTATTAAGCAACTCTTAGAAACTGTGAATAATATAAATAAAAAGAATAACAGTCTGTAAAAAATTTGAAAAAAAAAATTGACAGACTTTTGATTTGATTTGGTAATATATTTGGCCGGCATCATCTTTAAAATTTTATGGGCCTACGATTCCACCTGCCCATAGAGCGGACCAAAACACCGAAACAAAAGATTTAAAAGCCAGTGCTTTTAAATCTTTTGTATACGGAACGTGAATCCACGCGAGACACAATGGCTTTTTAATTGTTTCTGTAAATTGCATTCAACCGGTTAATGGATGTAAGGGCGTCTCAACAAAGGCTTCTGGGCTTTCTCCACTCCAAATTCGGTAATTCTACTTATTGACGTAGCAGTTCAACAAGAAAATTAGCCTCATCTCTGAACAAAATTTTGCATTGGAAAAGATTATTAAGTTTGGCGAAATGAACCATGATTTTCTAAATAACTTTGCACAATTTGAAGTTTGAAGTAAGACTGTTCAATGTGAAATTGCAAAACGTGCTGACCTCAAATCAACTGTCAAACTGACAGTCACTAGAAAAACTGCTGCCAATTTAAAAATCAAACCTCTAAGACAACGCCCATTATTAATAAATCAACATGCGAAAGGAGTCATTAACGTTATTACTTTTCAGCAAAGACGCCAGTTAATTGTTTTTTTCTTAAATTAAACCCTAACACGAAGTTTCTATTTTATACAAACCAATCTCTCTGAATATTGGAATTTATTTACAAGCCGAGAAAGGATTTAGGATTTTTTTTTTTTTTTTTGGTTTTTTTTTAGGATTTACTATTAAACATCGATTTCAACTCAATATTTTCAAGTTGCCTTTAAAGCACCTTTTTTAAATTTGGTTAATAAATAGGTAAGTTTCGCGTGAACCCCTTTAACAACAAATACTACGAAAATATAATAATAAGTATCAAACCGAAACTGTTGAGTACTCATATCAGTTTCTACGTTTATTGAATGAATCTCAACACAAGGCAGCACTCTGTCTGGTTTCAATCTGCTAAATGTGTTGTGTCCATCTAGGGAATTAATTCCAACGAATATTTTTTGGATTTTTCCAATGATCCTGAAAGGCAAAAACGAAACGTGTAATATTGAACGCAAACTTTCATTAGGTAAGTAAGAGTGTTTTTGGAAACCACTACCAGATTTTAACCCTATGAAAACTGTCAACTGATTCCAAAACTTTTCTATTTAGCCGCTTATACAGTTGACTGCACGCCTTGAAAATCTTTTTTCTGGGTGGAAAATGACGTCTCCCGCTCTAGGGTGGAACGGAAGAATATGTCACATTTTTACTGACTAAAACCCACCCGTGTTCCTTCAGTTATACTGGTTTTGTTCTCACTGACGCGTGACGTTGCGACCTAGTGTACCTACATACAATGTCGCCCATGCGCATGTGACCGCCCGTAAGTTTCTGAATATTCATGAAAAACTGTTGAACAGTTTTCATGTTATTCAATTTTTTCTTTTTTAAGTAGAGTTTGTAGATTCGCTTTCTATTTTTTGATACATCTCCGAAGTTTATGGGTCGATTTGGATTCTGTTTATTTAACCTATTAAAATAACTCATAAGCTTTTGGAAATAATAAATAGAATCCAAATCGACCCATAAACTTCGGAGATATGTCAAGAAATAGAAAGCACATCTACAAACTCTACTTAAAAATTAAAAAATGATTAACATGAAAAATGTTAAAGTTAGACCCCCCCCTTTTGAAGTTTATTTTCGATAATTTTTCATGAATATTCAGAAAATTACGGGCGGTCACATGCGCATGGGCGACATTGTATATAACAGCCAGACAAACGGGAAACTTTCTTTTAATGAATACAATTTAGAAGCTAAACAAAACAGCTTTGTAATGACTACAGAATGTGGCCATTTTGTGTAATTACAAAAAAGTTTTCAAGACAGAAGAGTGCTTGTCTACAAATTGGGGATAAAGTGATGCTTAGCCCGCAGCGCTGACTGTGCTCTTAAATACTTTTCGTAAAGGACATTTTAGGTAAAACTTGGACTAATTAATCAAATATTTACAAGAAAATCTACTTCTACTTTTAATTACAGGTAGGTAGTAGTTGTAGCTGTCATTGACCTGCAGAATATTTAGGTAATGTTTAGTTAGTTATCTTATTTCTATTGTCAATGTCGTATTCGTACTTAACATTGTTTGGAGTACTATTTATTAACATCAACATTTTTTAAATCAAATATTAGGTAAGTACTTACCTACATTTCAATTATTTCATTTAGAACACAGTGTATATAATACGTTCGTTACGCATACCTACCATTAAATACATACGAAACAATAGTAAGGTATCAATAAAAATATACGATTCATATTTGAAGTCGAATAAACATTATATCGACATCATCAAAGAGAATGTCCAAATTAAACTAAACGACTTTTAATGACAATAAGATAAACAAAACGACAATAAAGTCTTCTAAGTATTCGTTAAATATGTATTCTTTGGATTTAGATCCAATTATTTGTATGTTTACCCTCGCTTCCTCGTGCTTTTGAAATTTTAACTATATCTTTTATTTGTCCTCTCCCTCCTCATTCTTATTAGATACGTCATATTTTAATTATCATTATGTAATGGTTATTTTTAATCTACAATATTTCAAATGTCGCACCGTAGGCCGCTTGGTACTTGCTTACTTTCATTTCTGGCGACATTCTGTTTTTGATACAACCTCACGAAAGTTCTGAATCACAATAACCGCGTCATTTAACACCTATCTACTTATCGATATATTAATAAAGTTTATCATGGCCGCTTTGTTTGTCGGTAAATTAATGGAAATGGCCAAATAATAATCCAATCAAAGTTTTCGCATTACGGAAATTCCGATAATTTTATATTTCGGTATTTTGAACTTTCGTGCGGTATCAAAGCAGCATCAGAGCCTACTTATAAGATTTTCTAATATTAAATGTGAAAAGATAATTCTTGTACATAATTTACTCCGGCATATTTTCTTCGAAGCTCCGTTTTACCGAAATATTTCACTTCTGTGATTTACAGCTAAGTAATTAGGTTAATATCAATTATGAGAAATCGAGAAATATCTTTTATACGGCTATATAAGAAAATCCTTCAAGGGGCAGTTTCCTTATAATAAGTAGACATTACTCGTAGCTGGTACTGAGCCAGTGGTCCAGTGTGTAACAGGGTGGTTTATGCATGCAGGAGCCGCGGTGCGGCCTTCGGCTGGCGTGGTCACTCTAGCGTTATCCCCATTTGTACCCGCAGCGGCACTCTTGGGCGCCCGGTTCCGCGCTGAATCTAGTTGCCTACTTCCAGACCCGAATGGCAATCTTGACCCCGAAGCGCCGTCGCCCGCGAACATGGGCAGGCGACGCTCTAGGGCAGTACTATACCAGCTTTCAGGACATTATAAACCGGACAAAACGAAGTCGAAACTAAAACTCAACAATGTTAGTAAGGTAAATTTTATTTTCAACCGAGACTTATTTTAGTTTTCCGCTACAGAAGGTACTCGGGCGCCCGCATCCGATTCTTCCGGTTCGGGACGGTTCCTGAGTACATGTGACAACTTTTCATGAATTAAATATGGCGCGGCGCTGAAATTATTTTAATAAAACAGTTGACTGTTGTGAGCTGCAATAAAATTATGTAAATTATTTCAGAATCTATTACACTCATCGGATCCTCCGTTGCCTGAATATAAAACGTCAGCATTAAAAAGGTCTAGATTAATAATACCACACTACGGGGTCTTTAAAACATTCTGGGATTGGCTGATCCTCATAGCCACGTTTTATGTGGCCGTGGTGGTTCCGTACAATGCCAGTTTCGTAGACGAAGGACACCCCAGGATAAGTGTGACAAGTGATGTCGTGGTAGAAGCGCTCTTCATTATCGGTAAATTACTTCAGTAACTTTTTAATATCCTATATCGGAAAGTTTTACACCTCACATATATGCGTTTTGCAGATATAGTGCTTAATTTCCGGACGACATTCGTAAGTAAGAAAGGAGAGGTAGTCTCCGATTCTAAGGCGATAGCCCTTAATTACATCCGGAGCTGGTTTGTGGTAGATCTCCTGGCGGCGCTGCCGTTTGACCTACTTTACGCGTCCGACGTGTACAGCGGCGCGGTGAGTTAACACTACCATACCAACAAATTAATGTTACAGCATTATTATAATAATTGTATTGTCTACACTAATGTACCGAGTGTTGCCATCATATAGAACCTTTGTATTTTCGTTATCTGCTATACATACATTTTGGTCCTTTTTTCTTTGACGTGAGCATTTAATCTGTTACTTTGTTGGAACAGGAGTCGGCACACGGGAACGTGCATTTAGTAAAATTAACAAGACTGCTGCGACTCGCCCGGCTGCTACAGAAGATGGATCGATACTCTCAGTACTCGGCTTTGATACTGACGTTGCTAATGCTCTCTTTCACTTTGCTGGCTCACTGGCTCGCCTGCATTTGGTTCATCATAGCCGACAAAGAGATTGAAATTCACAAAAACGAAAGTTGGGACCTAGGTAATTTTATACAAGACTGATTTTATAGCTTAAAATAAAAAAAAAACGATTACAATATGACCTTTACAGAACGCTCGTTCAAGGTAAATACGTTCCCTGCCGGGGTCGCGTGATTGTTCGAAAGAGATACCGTGACCCTGGCACATGGGCAACTGATGGAACACGGGTGGGTTTTAGTCAGTAAAAGTCTGACACGCCCTCCCGCTCCGCCTAGAGCGGGAGAAGTCATTTGATGATTTCCCATCCTGAAAAAAAAAAAAGGTAAATACGTTCACTATAAAACACACCCAAATAAATCTACTCTCGATATAAATTCAGCAATCCGATTTTCAACTTGTGCAAACTTCAGCTGTGAGATACATCAATAAGATTCTCGGAGATAAAACTTTTTTATTGCTTCGTTTGGGTAAAGTTGAGCTGTTTAATTCTAGGATGGATAAACAATCTGGCGGAGAGGCTGAAAGTGCCGATCCCGGAAATATCGCACAGCGAGAGTTACGTGACAGCTCTTTACTTCACGTGCTCTTCGCTCACCAGCGTGGGCTTCGGCAACGTGTCCGCCAACACCCTCGCGGAGAAGATCTTCAGCATTATCACCATGCTAATCGGAGGTACGTCAACTTCCTACAATATTCCAATCTATTTTCTCACCTGTTACTCCCTTATCGATTCAACATTTCACTCTATCTCGTTTATCTTGAATATTACGTTCTTGTAATGTTCCTGTGTTGACTTGTAAGCAAAGGTAAACACAAAAATCAGTTTACATAACTCAAGATGCTTGCAAGCAAATCATGCTTACTAAGAGTCTAAAATTACACAGCATCACAGAATAACCTGATTCTTTGATCGATCGTCGGAAATATCCAGGTTAATATAAAACTGTCAAATTCTAATTCGGGAACGGCTCAATGCATTGAAGTGAAACGTAATGTAAATTAATATCGTGCTTATTCAAGCGTTCTCGATCACAATGGCACATCATAATTAATGTTTTAATTATGAAACTGTACGTAGTTAATAACACCCGGTAACTTTTTGCGGTGTGCAAATAACGAGCTCGAAACCACAGCGTCAACCTCATCGCCACTTCATACGACAATTAAACGAGTTAGATTTTCAAACTTTCAGAGTATTATATGGCACATTTCCACTGCCTCGTTGGTCTATTGGTCGAAAGCGTTACTGCTGAGCATGAGGTCCTGGGTTCGATTCCCAAGTCTAGCAAAGTTTTTTTGGGTTTATTCATTAGGAATTTATCAGTAGCAGCTCTGAGTCTGGATTTGTGGCAATAGACAGGTTGGTTATTACATGGGACTTGAACATAACTGGCGAATAGTGGGTGTATTACAGGTACACCTCTGCCCAACCCTTTGGGAAATACAGGCGTGATGTAATGTTTCTTTCTTCTGTTTTCAGCACTGATGCACGCCGTCGTGTTCGGAAACGTGACGGCTATAATACAGCGCATGTACTCGCGACGGTCCATGTATCAAAGCAAGTGGCGCGATCTCAAAGACTTTCTTAGCATAAATCAAGTTCCCAAGGAGCTGAAGCAGCGGATGCAGGATTACTTTCAGACCATGTGGTCGTTGAACCACGGAATCGATATACACGAGGTAAATGACCAATAACTTATCCTTGGATAACCGTTCTCTTTAGGACTCCGAAATTAAAGCGTCAAACACAGTGAGCATATTGCATGTTCTACCTATGTTTAGGTAATCTACCTATCTGCTGCGGTCAGTGCAACTAATTGAGAATAATTAGCGGTATTTATTAATAATTCATTGTGCAAATTAACTCCCCTTTGACAATCATTGGACTGAATTTGTAAAATAACATTTTGGTATCCGGCAACGAAAACCATCTACGGTTTTCATTTGTAATTACGAAATTCCGAAATGTCAATGTTTTGTAAAAAAAACATGATGAATTTATAAAAGTTTTGAATTATTTCTTAATGAGCGTAAGATTGAATATAGAACTTATATAATAAATACATCATTTTGAATCCGCACCGGCGAGGAAGTATCAAATGGAGATACGGGGATAAGATAACATAGCTTTGAAGTTCGTCCGAACCCCAACCGAGGTAAATGGGTTGGAAACGAAATATAATCCTAAACTTAATGTCCGCAACTCTGCTACATTTTTAAATATATTTTTTACTAAGCTCTTACATTTTTATAAAATCTCATTTGCAAGAAGTGGCTTTACGTCAATGCAAATGTAAGTAGCCGCTTTGAAGTCATATGAGAAAATATTTCGTGGTAGCTGCGTTTGAAGGGTCTGTTTATTTTTAGACTCTCAAAGAATTTCCCGAGGAGCTGAGGGGGGACGTGTCGCTACATTTACACCGTGAGATATTATCCCTTCCGATCTTCGAATCAGCGTCGCAGGGCTGCCTCAAACTTCTGTCTCTACACATTCGGAACAACTTCTGTGCCCCCGGCGAGTACCTAGTGCACAAAGGGGACGCGCTGACGTATATCTACTACATATGCAACGGTTCTATGGAAGTGATGCAAAACGACATGGTCGTCGCTATTCTGGGTGAGTCCCGCACAAATGAACCCATTGTTCGTACCACTTAGCTTTCACCTACCTACACCTACCTCGTACATGGCATATGTAAAAATATTCATAAACCCTTTATTAAATAGGCAAAGGAGATTTGGTGGGATGCGACATGAATACCCATTTGCAAGCTTACAACGGTTCAGGCTCGTCGCACCAACAAGGGAATAATCCCGATGTTGTGGTAAAATCGAGCAGTGATGTTAAGGTAAACTGAATTATTCATTTCCCACTTTAGAAGCAATTCTGCTTATATAAAGGCACTTAAGTATTTTTTTTCTAACAATGCCTTTTGCTTTCACACCTACAGGCTTTAACCTACTGCGATTTAAAATGCATACACATGGGCGGCTTAGGAGAAGCTTTGCGGCTATACCCTGAATATCAGCAAGAGTTCATGCACGACATCCATCATGACCTAACCTACAACTTGCGAGAAGGTTATGAAGCTGAAGCAGAGTCTGATGGGAACGGCCACCCATCACTAACGCTACCTTCAATATCAGAAGATGATGAAAACGCCGCAGAAGACTCGGCTCTCACGCCCAAAAAACTTCCAGGATCAAACGCAAACAGCCCCCGGCATCAAAAATTCAGGTTCTATTTCATTTAATGCCGAATTGTCAACAACAGTTTAGAAAATAATTTCATTAGGATTACAAAAAATCTAATATTATTTCTTGTTTGGCTTAAAATATCAAAGCTTACATGTTTTCCGATCGGAATTGGTTTTCTATTGTAAATACATTTCGAATTCTTTGGCTGAAATAATATTGGATAACGATACACGTATTTTGGGAAGTTAAACTAACACTTTTATTTTGAATGGGAATAATTTTATATTTTATAAAAACACTGGTGTTTTCAGAACGGATGGACAACCGCGGCTATCTCATAGGGAATTACGTGAAAGAATAGAAAGACAGCGCTCTATAGCGGCGCCCAAAGTTTCAAGAGCTGATTCTTTGGAAGGGCTAAATCTAGAAGTACACAATACGAGGTCGTCGGTGGACAGACTTGACACGCAGGTGTCAAGCTTGCACCACGACGTGGCCGCGCTCAGCATGGAGGCAAGTCTACAATGACGTCACGTCTCAAGTAATCCCACGTTGACCCACTTGTCAAACCCACATGACATAGATCCTTAATAATACAATGACATCATTCAGCCTTCACATAAGGATTCATGACCTCATGGCATTCTTTATTCACCTACTTCTTGTGATGATCTAATACATTTTATTTTGAACTATTTCAAACGGGTTCTTCTAAGTTCTTGGAAAATTAGATCCTTGAGCATTCTTGTAAAATGCACTTCAAACTTGAAGCTGAACTTTAATATTTGAATAAAATTGCGATTAAGAGTTACTATGTTTAACATTTAGGTTCGCCACGCCATCCAGGCCCTGCAAGAGATGACGGCGGCTCCGACCGGGTGGCACGCAGCACATTCCAATCCCAACCTCCAGTGGAGCACTCCACCCAACCAGCTCGCGCGAAGCTGTAGCCATCCTCCTGACGTTTTCTGTTGGGATCAGGTTAGTAGAACAACTGTGGGCAGTGAGAAAATTTTGACTCTGTCGTAATTGTGTTTTTTTTTAATTTGAAACTTCTTTAATTTATCTCCAACAGCAGGAGCGTCCACTTACCCCAGAACGCCCGAAAGTGCACAAGGGTACACAAACTGAGCCATTCCTTCACCTCATCACTCAGTACATAATGGAGCACCCGGCGACCGTGATGCTGCTGCTGGGCATCGACCCGATGGCGAACTTGACGCCGGTCATGCCAAGCGCCGTGGACTACTACGCCGACACGCGCGGCCGCCGCCCCAGCACGCTCGAGCAGATCATAGAGTCCGAGACGGGAAGTCAAACGCCCTCCAGTACCACCAGCGAAAAATTCGAACAACTTAGAAGCCCCAGCGGCAGCGTCAGAGATCTTGAAGTTCAAATAGAAAACGAAGTGAAGAAACCTCCGGAGAAAGAAAGTATACCAGCGACCTTGAAGCGCAGCCGGTACTCTGCCAGCGACCTGTGCGAGGCGTCCGAGCGACTGCTGGCCACGCGCTCCACGCACCCCAGCACGCGCTCCCTCAAGTTTAACATCAACAGCTAAGTTTATAATTCCATTTCGTCTTAAATATGCTCATTAGTCTTTAGACTTCAAATAATAAATGCCATTAGTTTAATTGTACATTTGGTTATCTTAAATTTTACCTTATAAGTGTATTTCGTTTATAACTTTATAGATAAATCTACCTACTACTGTAATTTTTATCATTACTTCTCAATCAACGAAATCTATCTATATCATTACGAATATTTTCTAGTTAGTTTATAAAAGTAAAAGTACATACTGAACGATTGTACATATCAAGTTTATGAGAAGTTTTAATTGTTAGCTTAGCTATAAAACTACTTTATCTAGTCACTGTTTAGACTTAACGAAAGAGAGAGACGTTGGGAATCATTTCTGACTTGAATCCGATTTATTAGTAATTGAAATATCAACAGACTCTTGTGTTCTTATTGTGAGAGTCCTGCGGGAAGGTTTAGGTGTAAAACTTGTAAAGTTGTAACTCCGTCGCGCGTCGGGATATCTAATTACAGGAGATATTATTAGATCTTTGACAAATACATAGATTCCACCAGTTTTCTTAAAATGAAGACGAGCACAATGATGCATTTTAGTTAGTATTAAGTCATCACCTATCGGGATGGAATATAAAAATGTTTACACAAAAAAAAAATGTATTTCAGACACTGGCCTTGAAGCAACTCCTTTGTAAAAATGTAACGACGTTTATGTCAGACACTTATCCATATTTTCTTAAAACTGTAGTTCTCTATTTTTAATACAATTTTAAAATAAGCCGACAATTCGGTATGTTTATGTAAGACAATACTAAACATAATTCATCTACGTACCAAATCTCCCTCTGATCTCAAAATACGTTTTATACCTATTTATAGAAACACGATGTGGTCTTCCTTTGAAGTTATTTGTAACCAGTGAACTAACTCTGAAGAAGAGTTAGACAACTGCCTTGTCTCTGCCTGGTCAACTATGACTTTGTGCCAAAACCTGTAATGTTTGTGACAATGTCACAAAATTAATTAACAATGTCTATTCCCATAAAGTTCAGCAAATTATTGCTATTTAGTTTTTACTAGAACAATTATTTGTAAATACTTAGAATATTTCGACCCTCTCCTTTTTGTGACCAAATTAGTATGTATAATGTGGAGATTATTAATTAAATTATTTTTTTAAATTAAGTGTTAAACCTAAAGCAATCTTGGCAAACTACAATTGTGAGATATTTTCCATAGGCACTGTCTTTCAATGTTAACGCATATTATAAGGATAAGGTAGTACCATTTGTCACTTTGGTTAAGGAATATTCGCTCGGCAAGTCGACAACCCATAGTTTTCAAATGTTCTTCTCAAGTAGGTATATACGCACGGCGATAAATCAAGCTTTTCCAGTCTAAGCTGACTTCTGACTGTACACAAAATCTATACAATACAACTAAAATTGGAAATATAAGGCTTAATATGTAGCCGTGTGAGATAGAAAGCTGTGTTAGTGACATGTGTGAAAACAAAGAGAGAATTCTTTTATTTTTCTGCGTGTCGAACGATATTCCAAGAAACTATAATTACAGTTTCTTCGTCTGTCATTAAGCTATATAAACAATGGAAAACAAAAATCAGTAAGAAATATGATATTACGAAAATAACGGCTAATTAACTGAAATTCGATAGCAGTAGGTACCTAAATGTTGTATAAATGTCATCTGAAAATGTTTGTAAGCAATACCTAGTAGTTCTAGATTAATCGTTAACTTATGTTTCAAACATAATAAGTAGAGATTGTATAAATGTTTTTGCCTCATTATGGTTCACAATTGATATAAACTTTATGAACTCTAAAACATTTGGAACTATTAGGCATTTTACAACTTCGAGTGTAGTAGAGTAACTAAGTTATTTATTGTCCCACTAGAGTAGAGACAAAACACTATAAATCTTACTATTAATTAAATGTAAATTCTAGTAGAAATGAAATTCAAAAAATTATCTTTGATAATAAATTGTTATAAGAACGGAAACGCTTACTAGAATAATAAATGTGGTGTACGTTGTATAGAACCCATGAATGTGATATGATGTTAAACACGTGCAGTGCCTAAAATCTCATTTATTTATTTAATTACTTAATTATTCCGTATCTTTTATTAAAATCTAAACTATTTTACTAAACGGTATGATTACGCATACGTTTTGAACATATTTTGTACATATTGAAACTTAATCTTGTAGTACAAAGAATTAGTTACCATAAAGTTTAATAAAGACAAATTGATGTTGAAACCAGTCTTTTATTATTTAAATAAACTATCTATACTAATATTACAATCAAGAAAAATATTTGAATTTTTGTATGTTTATGTATTTGTTACGCTTTTATCCTAAAATAGCTAAACGGAAATGGATGTAAGACCATGGGTAGACCATGATATGGATTACGACATAAGATTTTTATCCCGGTATTCCCACGAGATCTAAACTTATGCGGGTGAAACTGCGGGGCGCTGTTAGTTTTATAATAAGATGTTAAATTTTACATCCCAGATAATCAGATGCCAGTTCGTGATAATAAAAATACTAATGTGATCTTGGGGCTAAATTAATTCAAGAGGAAGTTGTAAATAGTAAAGTAAATATACACAACACGTACATTTACCTTTACGCCAGCTTGATCTCGACATTCAATATACTATAATATAAATAAATAAAATTGTCTGGCATTGAATATTCTCGGAAAGATGGAAAACGTCAATAGCAAAATAATCTGTGTCGATCTGAGGCACGTACGAAACACTGAAAAATTGACCTCATTATAATGTTTTGACGAGTTTTTACCGAATGGTACTTATTTTGGTTATTTCTTCGTACTTCTTTCAATATCTTTTTCGTAGCTATGTTAGAAAAATATATTTATCTATACTATTATAAAGCTGAAGAGTTTGTTTGCTTGGTTAAACGCGCTAATCTCAGGAACTACTGGTCCGAATTGAAAAATTCTTTTTGTGTTGGGTAGCCTATTTATTGAAGAAGGCTATAAGTTTATAACATTACGCTACAATCAAAAGGAGCGGAGCAGCAACGAAAAATGGACGAAAACTGGCAGGCAATTCGATGCGACGGGAAGGTTCACGGGAGCAAAAATTTGATGCGGGCGAAGTCGCGGGCAGAAGTAAAAATAAAGACATTTAAATACATTGTTAGAACCCAACAATTTCCAGGAGAGTCAATTATATTAACGGACCTGACATAATGACTGCACCAACCACCCTTCATCCCGCCGAACTCCATTAAAGCACCTTTTATTCAGGAGAGAAATTGTTCACAAACAATTCACGTTGAGGAACTTTAGTCTGAGCGCCATAGTCTTATGAAAACAATGTAAGAGGACAGCCAACAACAATAGACGACTTTCAGTTGAAGCCTGATCTGTTACATCACGTGTTAAGCATTTTCATATAATCTACCGACAATGGTAGCTAAGTAGTTGAATTCGTTCTGAAAACCTAATTATTTTCTAGAACTCGTAAAAACTTGCCAGCAATCTGTTGTTATTCTGTTGATAATTAAACCAAACACTAGAATTATATTTAAGTAAATGAAAATGTGTTCTGAGACCAATAAAATTGAAATCGCAACTCGATCTCCTCCGCAGCATTGGATTAAGTGTTCCTATCCGATGAAATGTTTATCAACATCTGACAGGAAATCATTTTTCAAAGACCGAAGAGAGAAAGGAAAAATGGTTAATCTTTCAATCACACTGAATTGTCGGATATTTTCATCACAACATGTTCTCCCCACATTTACGACGACGTACCTACTCGTAATCAATGAGTGCTTTTAAAATTTTACACGATACGATGAAGCTCACGACAATACTAAACGATTATTTTCACGAGAATACTAGTCGTGAGATAGACAATCTTATTATTATTATTTTTTTCTCTCAATACACATAATTAATGTAATTGACATTGTTCAGTGTGATTGAAAATTCTTGACGCGATCTAATTAATTTACTTGTTTATTTGTAGTTCATGTGTCTAAATTAATTTCTTGTTTAATTATATTGCATGTATGACTATTTTTGTACGCCCTAGAGGCAAAACATAGCGCCCTCAATGTTTACCAAATAAGAACTAATAATGTACCTACATACCTATGTTTTACAATAAATAAATGAATTGAATTGAATTGAATATTAGGACAGGAACATTTCATTTTCTGACGACACTAACCTTGGCAGCCACTTCCCACGACATGTCCGCCTTCTCACTATAGAATACAATGTGTTCTTTAACTCGAAATACGAAGATGTTCAATTGTTTGTATGCATTAAAAATCGTTTGTTAGTACACGACAAACTAGATTAGATGATTATTTTCACTAGACAGACAGTCTTATTATGAAAAGACCATTTATTTTTCCGACAATGCTATTACCTATCCACTTTCCACGATATGTCCGCCTTCGCATTGTAGAATACAACGAGTTTTGTAACTCAAAATAAAAATATTTTCATTGGTTTATATGTACATTGTTCTTGCCATCTCGTCGTGTCGTACAGTGTTAAAATTCAAGCCCCTTGGCTCATGTTCGTCGTGCATCGTCGTCTTATATTAAGATGGCTGTGTGATACATCACGTAGCATGCTCATCAACACCCTTGAATGACGAACTACTTAAATCTTCATCTTTAGAATTGGCACATACCACGAAGGAATATTAAATAACAATTGACTATATTTGAAATACCGCACTGCGCTCTCAAGCACAGAGATATGGGCCCTGTTTAAAAAATCTGCTGACAATCCGGCAAGTCCCGACATATGTCAAAAAGTGACGATTCGCCAAATTTTTAAATTATTTTTCTTATCAAATAGTTATATCAAGATTCCAAATTTGTCACTTTTATTGAACAGCAGGAAACAATTATACAATTTTGCTTTTTTTTACATATATGTCGAATTGTAAGACAGACAAAAGTAAATTGTTGTATTGTGGGGTCGCTAAGCTGAAGCTGGACTAGTTTGGCCACGTCTGCCGTATGCCCATTGTGCTGTAGGCCAAAATAGCCGCTACGTGGAGCCCTGACTCAGTCGCGGCAGACCGCGTAGAAGACATACTGGTCTACTTTAGCCCTGGATCGAAAAAGTTGGAAGTCATGGGGAAAGGCCAGCAGTGAGATGATGTGAGCTAACAGTAATGAAGGAATAGCTGCTGTAATAAAAATATTGCCCAGTCAGCATGGTGGCGGCCGTACATCGTGCGCCGGACACACATTTTAATAGCTCCACTCATGGAGGCTATTCTGTTCGTACTTAAAAGGTCAAGAAAGAAAGCCATAAACTCATGTGCTCCATTAAAACGTACATAGAAAATAACTTGTCCATAAAATGCAAAGCTGTGCAAGTTGTAGCCTTCGCCGCGCCGCGTAATAAAGTAAGTAATGATGTAAATGTAGGTCGTGGCTCGTGACGAGCAGCGCGCTTTAATTTGCCGGAGCCCAGCTTGGAGCGTTCTCGTAGTTATACGGCTATCAAACTATTAGTGAATTTGTTCTCCCGACTGAATAAATAGTGCACGGAATGCCTGTATGCGCTAACCTCGATGCGGTTTTGTAAACAAACTTTCGTGCATTTCTAACACAGGAATTATATATTTTGTAATCAATTAGATGTGTTAAGGCACGACGATGACGTCATCATCATCTGACATCTAACAAACCGCACTGATCGCGCGTGGTGGGATACGGTCCACTCCCTCTCACCATGAGGAGGCTTGTGTCCCAACAGCCGGAACATTATAGGCTGAGTATGATGAGATGGAGCAGTGGTGGCCTAGTGGTAACCGAGAGGAGACCTATATCCCAGCAATGGGAACATGATGATGATGATGATATGGGTAACGAGGGGCTTGTAGCTAAATAATAACAGCCGTACGAATATATCGATCAGGTTAAGCAACGTTTGCCGCAGACGAGCACGTTAAGCTTCTGGTCCCGGTTGCTATTCGTGTGTCTTTGACTTTCGTCACGGGTCCTAGAAGCCCGAAGTCTGACAACCAGACCTACCAAGGGATGTCGTGTTAGCCAGTAACTGGGTTGTGGAGGTCAAATAGACAGTTGCTCCAAGTAAACTACTGGTATTCAGCTGCTTACTGTTAGATTGGAAGCTAACCTCAACATACTGGGGAAACGCTACGCGATGGCAAATGATGAGTAGATGAGTAACATCCACACTAATAATATAATAATAATAATATTAATAATTAATAATCCACACTAATAATATAATAATAATAATATAATAATTATAATAATTAATAATATTAATAATATTAATAATTAATAATCCACACTAATATTATAAATGCGAAAGTAACTCTGTCTGTCTATCTGTCTGTCTGTCTGTCTGTCTCGCTTTCCTGCTAAAACTACTGAACCGATTTAAATGAAATTTGGTACACATATGGTTTAGAGCCTGAGAAAGGACATAGGCTACTTTTTATCCCGGAAGTATGTTCCCGCGGGATAATTTCCGACCTCCACGCGGGCGAAGCCGCTGGCAAAAGCTAGTAATGTAATAAAAATGAAAATATTCATGAGCAATTACATATGATAAAGTGGAGAGATAGTGTTCTTTCACTCTTCTTTTAAATACAGCAATAGTAGGGCAGTCCCTTATGTCAGGCGGAAGTGCATTCCACAACCGAACCGCATGCACGGTGAAGGAGTAGGAGTAGAAGTCGGTTGAGTGGGGAGGGGACTTGAGGAGATTTCTAAGATGCGACCTGCAAGGTGCATCAAAAGGACGGGCGTAGGAGAAGCGTTCCCGCAAATAGGATGGGGTCTTAGGGTTGTGGAGAATGTTAAATAGCAGACACAATATCCGAGAGTTCCTGCGAAGTCGAATAGGGAGCCACTTGAGAACCTTGCGAAAGTTTGAAACGTGATCATATTTTTTAAGATCAAAAACAAAACGAATGCAGATATTTTGCAAACGCTCAAATTTATTTAACAGCTCCTTGAGCACTCCACGATAAGTAAGAGTCCATGGTCACCCCCAGATTCGTATTTTGTTTTTATTTCAATATTTGTATGCCTTCACGGCAAAACATAGCGCACATATATATTACTAGCTGACCCGGCAAACGTTGTTTTGCCATATAAATAATTTCCTAGGCGGGGATAACTAATTAAATGACGATTGATCAGTTTTCGACTGGAGAGGAAAAATGATTAAATTACTAAAATGGCTATTAAAAAATAAGGGTTGATTGTAGAAGGGTGAAAATTGAGGATTGTATGTATTTTTGTATTTTGTATCATAAAAAAATAGAAATTAAAAATTTTGTCTAAAAAATAAAAAATAAAATTTAGGGGTGGACTACCCCTAACATTTAGGGGGATGAAAAATAGATGTTGGCCGATTCTCATAGATACCGGATAAGCACAAAAAATTTCATCAAAATCGGTCAAGCCGTTTCGGAGGAGTATGGCAACGAAAACTGTGACACGAGAATTTTATATATTAGAAGATAGATTATATGTAACCTAAGATCTTTATGTAAATAATACCTATGATTCACAAATAAACATTCTGATTCTGATTCTGAAATCGGTTGTCATGCTATGGGTACGTGATAAGAAGGAATGAGGAGTGTCCGCGTTGTGGATTACGGCCTGCTACCTGTCACTCACCGAGATAAGGCCTGTTTCCCAACAGTGGAAACATTATAGGCTGATTATGCATGATGGTGTTTTCTGATAATGTATGAGTTTCTTTGTTAAACTTAAGACTTAGTATTCGTAATATGTAAAAGGCATAAAGGACGTTGTACGCACGACGACAACTCAAGCTATACAATTCCAGTATAAGCTGACTTCTCATTGTACGGAAAGCCTATACAATGCGATGTCAGGTAAAACTAGAAATTTATAGCCATGTGAACGGCTATAGGTCTTAGATAACATGTCATTGGCATAGATTATGTGATGGCAGATTATGTTAATCGAGAAAATAGCGATACATATAGAGTAAGTTTATCAAATACGTTTAATTAATTATGGTCGGTGTCATAAAAGGCGACTTCCTATGGAAAGTGCGGACAAACCAGAGGGACTTATGGCTAAATAATATCAGCTGCACGCGTCCATCGATTAGGTTAAGCTACACATGCCATGGCTGCGCCGTGGATGGGTCACCATCATACATATCGAGACCCTTCGTGCCTAGTAATAATATATTTAATATATTATATATTATATATATTATATATTTATATATAATATTATAAATGCGAAAGTAACTCTGTCTGTCGGTCTGTCTGTCTGTCTGTCTGTCTGTCTGTCTGTCTGTCTCGCTTTCCTGCTAAAACTACTGAACCGATTTAAATGAAATTTGGTACACAGATAGTTCAGAGCCTGAGAAAGGACATAGGCTACTTTTTATCCTGGTAGTACGTTCCTGCGGGATAATTTCCGACCTCCACGCGGGCGAAGCCGCTGGCAAAAGCTAGTATGTCATAAATTCTGTTGGAAAATGCAAAGCTGTACTTCGGTTATGCGATAACATGAAATCCATGGGCAATTTGTTTGTGAATTTACGTCGAATTTTATAGTAGAAACACAGCAGAGAGCATTGGTGGCCCAGTGGTAAAGGTCGTGACTTACGAGTGGTAGGTCGTGAATTCGAACCTAGGCAGGCGCTTTACTTTGTGTAAATAATTTCATCACCACTGCTCGAAAAACCGTGAAGGAATACATCGTGAGATAACCAGCATGTCTTAGAACCAAAAAACGAAGACATATGACATCTACTAACCCGCGTGGTAATCAAATCAAATCAAAAGTCATTTATTCAAACTAGGCTGAGAGTCAGCACTTTTTGAACGTCAAAGTTACAAAAGACAGTCCCCCCAAAACGCCCGCCCTTCGACACTTCCTAGTGCTTTCGCTGGGAAGAAGAAGTGGCGGAACAAACTCCCCAGTAGCACAGCTGTCTGTTAAGTTAGAAGAACTTGATTCTATACAATATTGTGTAAGTAATTAATATTATAAAACAAAACATACATTATTCGCCATATGTCAGCTAGCACACGCCAATATACCAACAAAAACATTGAAAACTAAAATCAAGCTGAAATAATAAAACAAAAACGTAAACAGAACTTAAAAACTAAATAAAGCCTCCAGGCATAAAGGGCGTGCCCGCTTACATGTTCAACGATGCAAAATGATCCATATACATACATTGATGCACATAGCTAAGTTGAAGTTACAATAGTTAAACTAGCACCTCTGGAGTAGAATAAAATAACAGTTAATACAAATAACAATAACAAAAACCATGGTCAGCAAGACGACCAGTCACCACAAGCAGCACCCGTTCACGAGCATAACGCAAAGGTCAGCCATTACCCCCCTCGCCATATTTGAGGGAAGGTGGTAACCCGACCCCCGACGCTACCGCAAGCAGTGACATCTAAGGGAGCATGACGAACTTGCTGCCGGTTGGTCAAGCAAGAATATTATGAACAGCTGAAGAGGTCGCTAGCTAACTACATGTTTGCAATACAACTCATTTAAAATCATTGTAATGAGTAGATTATGTCCACAATAAATGAAATTAAAAATAAATTAACAAAATCTGTTAAATAAAAAAAAATAAAAAACAATTATATCAACTACCCATATAAACTGTCTATAGGAAAGCTTATTCTGGATTGAAAGAACATAAACATTGTCTTGAGTTAATCACAGCGACCAACTATTCTTATCGTTTAAGTAGTCGTTGATAGAATAATATGCCTTTGAACAAAGGTTGGATTTTACTTTAGCTTTAAACTCATTAAACTGCAAATCTAGTAAAGCAGAGGGAAGCTTGTTATAAAAGATAATACCAAGACCAACAAAAGAATTATGAACCTTGTGAAAGGGAGCACGTAGTTTGTCCTTATTTCTAGTATTAATATTATGAATATCACTGTTTTTAGTGTACAGGTGTATATTTTGCCTAATATATAAGATGTTGGCGAAGATGAATTGTAATGCCACCGTAAGAATACCAATATCTTTAAACAAATCTCTCAGAGAAACTCTAGCACCTAGTTGGTAAATCGCTCGAACAGCTCGTTTTTGAAGAACAAAAATATTTTGAATGTCCGCGGCTTTGCCCCACAGCAGAATGCCGTAGGACATTATGCTCGTTGACGAGTGACGGTACGAGTACATAACAGTAAATTTTATTATACGTATCTAAAAAAAAAAAAACAAGTTATTGTATTGCAAGAACTTTTTTGTGAAAAGACATTAATAAGTGCAACTTACAAGTGACGCTATTATCTAGTGATTCTGTGCTGTGTACATCTTAAAAAACATTAAAAACCGTATTCCTTTTGGGTACTAGTGTTTTTCTACCCTATACGTGCAAATTATAACAGACCTTTTCACGAAGTTACTGGAAAAACTGTGGGACCAACTTTCAGTGTTTGTGCATCCTTACGGTGACGCTGTGTTTCGTCTTATGTTGTCACAACTTGCCCTAACACCGTGATAATTACCATAAACGCACTAACTGAGAACAGCGCCATCTATTGTTGCATTAGTGAACTGTCAGTGTAAACAACGTTTACACTGACAGTTTCGACTTTTCGTTTTATTATGTATCATTTTAGTTTTTAACATACCGTTGACACGTATTTTATTGGATGTTGCAGTTTCAAAAGTGTCATGGTCCTATAGCTATTATATATTAAGTTCGATCTGCCCCACCCTGCGGGGAAACAGATGTAAAATTATGTTATTTTATGTTGTTTGTCTCACGGCGGCAGCGCACGCGCAAAACAGTGGGTTCGTACACCAGTGTCAACATACTCATGTTATCATATTATTTATTTACAACATTATTCTACATCTATCAATATTTTCAATCCTAATTACATTTGTATCTATAATAATACATATTTACTTTACTCGCGTTATTAAATATCCAATATTTGCAAATACTTATACAACTTTTCTATTTAATTCCAATCCAATAATACTAGTGATTAATATAAATAATTGTAACTTTTTCAATGACTGCGCATTGGCAAATGAAGTAATAGCGGTAATAGTAGTTTTACATTATCGTCATGATGCCTAAAAGTGGAAAATATCTTAAGGTTGGCTTCCTTAACGCAGGGTCTCTGGGTACGGGCCACGATGATTTGGTTTGTGCCATTGATAGATATAAGTTTGACATAATGGCTATAAACGAAACTTGGCTGCGACCGGGGGAGGACAGGCGCGCGCCGTGCGTGCCCGGGTATCGTCTACGTCATACTTCGCGTCCGTCAGTGGTTCGCGCGGGACGTGGTGGGGGCGTCGGGTTTTATCTGCGTCGCGGTCTGAGCGCGCGCATCTGTACTAGCACGATTGATCCCAGGTTCGATTCCGTCGAACAGATGTGGCTGACTATATCGTTAAGCGGGAAAAAAATTGCTGTTGGTACAGCTTACCGCCCACCGTGGCTTGATATAGACCACTTCCTTGATGCCATCACGAACACTTTTGCTACGCTAGGAAACTGTGATCATTATATATTGCTCGGCGATTTTAACGTGAACATGCTCAACACAAGCGAGACCAAGACTAGAAAAGTACAACAATTTCTAGATTGCATGAGTTTAGTTCAACTTGTCACGATGCCCACTCACTTCACAGATACGAGTGAGACACTTATCGACCTACTGTGCACAGACCTTAGGGCAAGGTACACGACGGTGGAATCCTTTGGTTCGATTGCAGGTCATTCCATAATAGTCAGTGAATTTCACCTAAAGCGAGACAAATTTATACCATACACCATAAAGTTTAGGCCGATTAAAGACATTTGTCTGGATAGTTTTAACGCGGATTTCTCACAATCAAACATAGGTAATACTTTTGAATCTACCGATGTGAATGACATGGTTGATACTTTTAATAACTGCATAATATCATTGTTTGATGTCCACGCGCCGTTTAAAACGTGTCGTATTAAGGAATTATCCTATCCCTGGATTACGGATGTTATCCAGCTCATGATGCGGCTGCGAGACAATGCATTAGCCACATATAGGGCCACTAAATCAGGAACAAAAAAAGCTTATTATAAACAGTTTAAATCTTTAGTTGAAAGTTCCTTGTATCATGAAAAAATTGCATACTTTAGGCACAACATAAATAATAAAATAAACAACCCAAAATTACTATGGAAGAACATTAAATCTACGTTTGCACCCCCAAAGCAAGGACAGGACCTTCCTCCACATTTTAGAAACCCAGACCTAATAAATAACTCTTTTTTGAATGTCCCTGGCAATTCGGTAGCTAGCACGTCAATTACATCGTTTTTTGAGACTCACAGATATAGTGACGCAATATTCACCATTGCTCCGGTAGACCAAAATGACATCTCCCGCATTATTTCAGAACTGAAGTCAAATGCTCTAGGCTACGACAACATAACCTTAAGTATGCTTACCTTAACTTTGCCGCACACTTTAGCAACCATTACCCATATAATTAATTCTTCCATTTGGACATCAAAGTTTCCTTACCAATGGAAAATTGCCACAGTTAGACCCCTTCCCAAGATTCCTAACCCTATAGAAATTAAAGACTTGCGGCCAATCAGTATTCTGCCCTGTCTGTCAAAAGTAATGGAGAAGGTAGTGTGCCGTCAATTAACTCGGTTTTTGGAACAGAATGAAATATTGCCTGATCTGCAGTCTGGTTTTAGGAAACAGCGCAGCACTTCTACGGCGTTACTAGATGTTACAGATAATATTCTATCAGCCCAAGATAAGGGTATGTGTTCAATTATGGTGTTACTCGATTTTTCCCGTGCATTTCACTGCATAAACGTCCCGCTTTTACTGTCTAAATTAAAATACTACGGTTTTGACGACAATGCCATTCAATGGTTCCACAGCTACCTCAGTAACCGAAAACAACTTGTGGAATTGCGTTTATCGGATGGTACAACCTTGACTTCAGCCCTGAGTTCTATAGATAGAGGCGTTCCTCAGGGATCAATTTTGGGTCCGATTCTTTTCATTCTCTACTGTGCAGACATAATAAAGTGTCTTCAGAAATGCAAATATCATATTTATGCCGATGACGTCCAACTGTATTTATCTTTTAGTCCTGATAATTATGAATCGGCCATCAGAGACTTAAACGACGACCTAGAAAGAATCTCCGCCTGGTCAGATGAGAATTGTTTGGCACTAAACCCATTGAAAACCAAGTATATGTTGTTTGGTACGAGGCAGCAGTTAAAAAAGGTACCTCTGAGCCTAAATTTAACTCTAATGGGTGAGCCTATTGAGCGTGTGAATGAAGCGCGGAACCTTGGTCTCTATATGGATAACAGTCTTAGATTTGAAAAACACGTTGCTAACTCAGTAAGAAACTGCTTTTATCGTCTGAAACTGCTTTACAAAATGAGACCTTTTTTGTCTGAAAAGCTTCGCGAACAGTTAGTCGAAACCCTTGTTCTGTCTAAATTAAACTACGCTGATACGGTTTACGGCCCACGTTTGCTGGCTCGTACCGATCGACTTATACAAAGAGTCCAAAACGCATGTGCACGCTTCTGTTACTCTGTTCCTCCTAGAAGTCATGTTACCCCCTTTCTTAACAAACATTTTATTCTCAAGATGAAGTCGAGAAGAAAGTTACACTTAGCGTGCTTACTCTTTGGTGTCATTAAGTCTAAGAAACCGAAGTATTTGTATGACTAGCTTAGTTGGATGGCTAGTAGACGGGATTGCGCGCCCAGGCTATGTGCGCAGCAGCTCTCAACACAGTCTCATAGGACAGCGGCTTTCAGAGGCACTTTCCGATACGCTGCATCTAAGGTGTGGAATAATATCCCACCACCACTAAGGGTTCTCGGCACTATCCACACGTTCAGAACACGTTTACGGCAGTATCTAATAGATTCACAACGGAAAATTAACATGGTCGCCTTAAACGTATCACTTATATGAAATCAAATGCTTAATACTTTAAACATAATTCCTGTTGTGCCACCCGGTTTCCATCCTTTGCTGGCTCAAATGTCCTCGACTAGATGACGCTGTCGTGCCATCCGCGGCGATAAGGTGCTGTATGTGTGAGTACAACGCGCGCGGTAGAAGTTTTTGCCTTGGTTTTGCCTTAGTTTTTGTTGTCTTCGTTTCGTTTTGTCTTGTGTTTGTGAGTAAATTTATAATTTATATGATTAATGGCTAGTCTATTTATTTATTTATAAGTATTAAACAATGTATGTTGAAACTGTTTTGTACTCCTCGTCACTTGTCCCTATAGGTTCATTAGAAAACCAGCGTCAGACAGCATCTGTCTGGCATGAATGCTGAAATGAACCTTTTTGGCGCAGCCGTGAGGCACACACATGTTGGTTTTCTTTTTTAATTATTTTTTTCCTGTTATTTTATTTTGTGTTTTACGGACTGTGACAAATAAACGGTATTCTTTCTTTCTTTCTTTCTATGAAAATAACTAAAATAGACTAATCGAGCTGTATCAACGTCCGTGTACTGTCTAACTTTCCTTACGGCGTAGGCGGCCGAACTGAGCCTTCCCGCTAGGCTTGATATATCGCACACCAGGTGCAACAACGTCATATAGGGCTTCCAAAATTACGGAAATGTCAATTACGTAACTAATTACGCAACTTTTTTCTCCAATTCCGTAATTCCGTAATTACGTAATTTTTCCTATTTTTTTAAAATTGATTATGATTTTTTGTAAATATTGTAGATAGAGTATCTACAATTTTTACAGTTATCTTTTACTATCTCAAATTCAAGGATGTATCAAAATAAACACAATATTTAAACAAAAAAATATTTATTTATATTTATTTATTTTATTTTTAATTTTTAGAAAGCTTACAGACTAATAACATTATAGTAACAAGAATATATAACTAAATTGCTAATAACAAGCCTCCACAGATAGATACAAAAAAAAAAAAAAAATATTAGTTCCATGACAAAATAATCTAACACTGTACTGTCAAATTATTGATTCATTTAAAGAGGTGGTTAATTTTATTTAATTGTTATGAATTATTCAAGAACTTAGTTAAGTCAAACCATTTTTTATCGTCCCGAATATAATCTTTCTTCTTGAAAATGTGATCTCATAAATGACAAGGCATTTAAAGTTTTGTCACCTAGGGAACTTCTTAGTTTATTACAAAAATATCCGGCGGATGAAAAGGCTCGCTCGGCTTCAACACTTGTAGGCGTTATCGAAAGTAAATAATTATACGCTGCAGTCAAAAAAACTTCGCGACCGCCGCCAGCGCTGTCGTAAATGCACATTTCTACCCTAATAATGGAATGGAGATCTGTGTTTACTGTTGAAATTGTTTTATTTACAGTCACTTTGTTTATTTCTTTGTCTAACTGTTGTGCGATTGTCAACTCCTCGTCATCATCGTCACTGGTAGCAATTGCGTCCGATGCACTCGGTTGTGGTTGTGAATTAGTGCTTTTTTGAGTAGAATTATATTTCAACCGTTCCAAAAGTTCCACTATGTACATTCGTATATCATCCGACGATGGTTTCGTGAAATATTCTGAGGCAGCTGTTTTAAAAAATTCCTCATTGTTATGCAAATATTGCAAAACACCGAATACATTTGTTCGCCTTTCCTTAATTCTCTTTCTAAGAGATGTGGCTAGTTTTCCACTGAGATCGTTTGACTGAAGATTAAGTTTCTCTAGCATGAATCGAAGCGCAGCGTCGGCCGTCAATAAGTTTGAATCACGGCGACATAATGACAAAACTGTAGTTTTTATTACATCCAAGCTGTAATGAATGTCGTGAAGGTCTTGGATCTCTTCGTCTGTAAATTTCGCATTTGATTTCAAATCTAATAACGCCTTAAAAACGCATGATTTTAATTTGAGAAATCGGCCTACCATATCTGATAAGCTGTTCCATCGCGTTTTACAGTCTAGTATTAGGTCAATATTTTTACCATGTTCTTCTAAAATGTACTTTTGCAACAAGTCGTTTTTCAAAGGGGAGTTTTAAACGATTTTATTAGATCTCTTAATTTTTTTATAGTGCCTTTGTATAAAAACTCCGATTCTGGAACTCTGGTCGATTCTACAATAAACGCATCCTCATCTTCTTCAATTTCCTCTTCTTCTTCAGCGCCGGTATTTGAGACATCCTCCTGGACTTCAGGTTCTGGAGATTTTTGTGTTTTATATAAAACATCCAGGACTGCTAGTTGTATCCCATGAGCCATACACAATTGGTGGTGGCCGTCAAAATTTCTACCCATTTTGACCATAACACTCGCTCCATCTGTTGTGAAAGCAATTATGTCGTCTTCCAGACTTAAACCGAAGTCACACAAATGTTGCTGTAATAATTGAGTGCCTACTTCAGCTGGCATTGATCCCTGTATCCGTACAAGTCCCAAATTTTTATATTTGGCCATATCAAAGTCTTTACTGTGGATATTTATATTCATATACCTTTTATTACGGGTAGACGTCCACTCATCAAACGTGATAGTAAATCTTTTATTTTCAGACTTCATAATTTTCAATTGATTTTTCAATTTGTTTTTTGTGTTATCACTCTGTTTTAGAATTATCTGTGTTATAGTCGTAGAAGATTTCGGCACATCGTAGCCAGAGTTTTTAAAAAGATATCTCAGATCTTCTGACGTACAAAATGTGCTCAATGGTATCCCATCCAATGCAGCCATTCTGGCCACTCGAACCTCCATATTTGAAAAATAATCAGTGAGTTTAATTTTCTTTTGTGAAGGTTCATTCGTACGTTTTCGTGTTTGAATTTGACCACTATTAGATGTTGATGTACTCGGGCTTTGCGACTCCTGCTGTTGCGGCATCTCTCCGATATGCTTGGCACGCATGTGAGTGAGTAACGCTCCAGTTGCGCCACCTGGAGTTTTCAATTTTTTTTTTGCAATGTTTACATTCAACACTCTGTCCATTATCAGCTCTCAAGAAATGTTCCCAGATAGAGCTTTGTGTGCGTTTGTTCAAAAACTCCTTGTATACAGTCTTATTTGAAGAAGACCTGAAAAAAAATAAAAGGAAGTTAGGTTAAAATGATATTGGTTAAACATAGTTGTCAACTCATTACAAAATAATGTAAACACTTATTTTGTAGCCAAACGTTTTTTTCTTCTATAATAGGCGAAAGAGCATGCTTAGTTCATTCATTCCTGATTTAGAGACGAACTATGAGGAATTTCAAATTTTTGATAGGTACCGACCTTTTATGTTTTAATCAGTGTTCTTAATTAATATATATTTGGGAACCTAGATATTCTATAATCTAATCGGAATAAATACACCTTAAGAAAATGTTTGATTTACAAATTATTTTGTATGAACTATGCATGCTCCACGCCCCATGAGGTTTTTAATGCCCTTTTAATACTAAATAAGACTGATTTAAGTACTTACATCTTTGAAGAGATAATCCACACATTCAAATTTCAAAGTCACCCACGATAAAGATACAACTGCTACAAATTGTTAATATTTGCGCGCATTTACCACCAACTTTTAATTAAGTATCAGATCAAGTGTCAACTGTGCCGAGAGTCTAGCGATGTGAACTGAACAACCGACAATTGAGCAATGAAACTACTTTCTTTTTAGTTAAGAATGTGAGGAGCATAGTAGTTCCCCTAAGTTCCCCGTGGTCGTAGGGACTTTTCGTCAGGGACTCCCCGGCCTTGCCGACTCGCCAAGTTGATATATTTGAACTCTATTCTGTACGTCTTAGAACTATTTTTTGCAAAATAGATATAAAATAAACTGCGGGGAATACCCTATTTGTACAGTTTCGATGTAGGTATATAGTATAGTGTTGCTACATTATAAATGTGTACGTATAATGCTTTTTTATTGGTTGACTATTTTGATGGATTGATGATACTAATAATTACGTAAGTACGGAATTGACATCTTCAGTTACGGAATTGAAAATACTTTAAAATGAGTTCGTAATTACGTAATTGCGTAATTACGTAATTACGTAATGGAAGCCCTAGTCATAAGTAACAAATGACGTTTTTTCAGGAGATTGATTTAAAAGTTGTTGTTTTGAAAGTGAAATGTGTTTACATTACTATTATATATCGATGACCAAAATATTGTTTATACTCCATATTTTAAAGTTAAGGTTGTATCAGAAATAAAAATGTTATGTCAGTGGTACATCTTTAATGTTTTTAAAAACGATACCTACATTTATGACGTTATTGCGCAGAAAGTTAAATTGAAAGTAGAACTTTTCTGTGCAATAACGTCATAAAGGCCGAACAAAACAAAAAATCAAAACTCTAAATGTCTTAAATAGCACTTATAATTGACTTTTTCATTGGTTAAAAATAATCAATATTATTATTAAAATAAATGGCAATACAAAATCTAAAAAAAAATTGAATATGAATAATTTCTTACATTTAAGTATGTACTTATAATCAGACTTTCGAGGAACTAACAGGTTAGAAATAAAATTTGTAGAAAAACAGTTAAAGGTTTTTTTTTATCATAACAGGCTTATACTGGTACAGTTCTGTAGCAGTTTAAATAAGTCTAACATTCTTAATGTTTTCGTCTTTATACTTAATTACTCTTACCTACATTTAGTAATCAGTTTTCATTAAAAATAATCTGAAAAATCAGAATTCACCAACTAAAGCTGGTTATAAAAATGTTCATAATAACGAGGCACAATATTTTTTTGTACCAATTCTAACAGATCTTGGTTTTTTCTATCACTTATCGGTATGTTAGATGTGTATGCAGGATTTAAAGATATTTCTTCTATATTCCTTGGTTGTGTCGTATTTTTCCGCAATGTCCTGGTTTGGCCGTTAATGTTTGCCTCATTAAAATTATCAGTCTTGTACGTAGTTTTATACTTATAAATATCACAGTCCTTCATAAAACGTATAACTTTAATATCAGTCGTTTTAATAGCTTCTCCAGAAACATTTCTTGTTGTATTTATGTTTAACTCATCTGCTAGTATCTTCAAATCCATGAAATCGGTATAGTTTAATTATTTTACTATAAAGGGTTTTCCTGTCTTCTTAGCGTTTCTGATTAAAGAAATGTACTGGTCTGGTACGTAAATAGCACCAGCTTTTTTAGCCCTAGTGATAGATTTTTCAATTACAGAGTGAGCTGCATCTCCCTCATTCTGTGTGTGGCCCTTTATTAAAAATTTATGGGTCACAGATAATAGATTATCCTTTATATTATTATTAGTGACTGCAAGAACTTACCGTAAAATTGTAACAGTTCAGTTTCGATTTGTAGAAGAAAGCAGATGACTTTCCAATCGGACATGGCAATACAGCTTGTAAATCGTATATTATTACAAAAGTATTGCTCTCCGATTTACACTTCCTCATGTCCACGTCTTTTTCTATCCTAGATAAACTTTTTTCTTCGAGGTTTAATTTATAAGAAGTTTCCAATTTTGCTTTCTCTTCGACAGATGCGTTTTTATAAGCTTCACAGTCGTCACAAGTATCTTTTTTTGGGATAAAAAATCCTATATTGAATTCTGTGCTGAAAATTCGAGCATAAGCATCGTAACAAGCTTTTGGTTTATTTTCTTCCTGACGCTTCTTCTTGTAATATCTATGCATTTCTGCTATAGTTAAATCTCCGTCTATGAATAGTCTACTAGTATTTGCTCTTAAATAATGGCTCTGTATCTTTGGGATCGAGTTAATGTGATCTCTCACAGATTGCTTTGTTTCTTCGTCCAATCTGATTTGTTTGCCGTGTCTTCCTCTTCCATCTTCTTTCATAATGTTATGGCCTTCAGCCTTATGCTTGCATTCTATAACTGTACGTAAAATTCGTTCAGTGGCACCCAATGTATTCAATAAAAATGTCTTGCATACTCTTACTTCTCTTCCATCATTGCATAAATAAAAAGTTGTATTTGGTTTCCTGGGATTATTTTTACGAGATTCTTTTATTCTCCGATACGATAACTCTAAAAGTCTCACACAAGATGACAAATAATCACGCTGCCTTTGTAATTGGCCTAACTCCCAATAAGCATCAAATAGCTTAGTTCTGTTTTCTGTCGAAAATTTTGATGAGCAAGAGAGCCGGCATTTATCTGAACAAGTCGGGCCCATTATTTTAGGTGGTTTAACTGTACCAGTTTTTAATGAAGTATATTGCTGACCAGAATTTTTCAGCATTTTGGCGACATTTTTTTTCCATTTGCTTGGATTGCGAGTACGTTTTCTACTACGTTTCATGGGCGATGGTCCGGATTCTTGGTTGATATTTCCAGTGGTAAGCGTTTCGTGGTCAGATTCCGATGACGAGGACTTTCTGAGCTGCTGCTAGAGCTGCTAGTAGAGCTGCTGCTAGAGCTACTACTACTATCCGAGTTAGCTGACGGTTTAGGCACGTATTGCTCATCGTCATCAGTTACAGAAAAGTCTTGTTCAGATGAGTTTTCACTGTAGGAAACTCTTACAGGCTAAAATAAGTTTTAAGAAATTAAAAGTAGGTAAATTGCGTAAAGATATTAAAACAGACCCAAAAAATATCATTGTGATTCAATATACCATACCTGAGTTTGATCGTTATGGATGCTTGAAGATTCAACATCATTAATACTAATATTTGAGCTAGATGACGGTTTAGGTACGTATTGCTCTTCTTCGATTCCAGAAAAGGCATGTCCAGATGAGTTTCCATCGTTGGAAACTCTAATAGGCTACAATAAGTTTAAAGAAATTAAGTAAACTGCGTAAAAATATTAACAGTAACCAAAAAAAAATATTTATAATTCTGAATTAGAAAATCTTATACCATACCTGAGTTTTATCATCACGGATGTTTGAAGATTCAACAGCATTCATAACGGAATGGTTTATTAAATCACCATCATGATGGTTTAAAATGGAAGGAGAACTCGGTGCTATCGATAAACCTAAATGAAAACATTATGTAAATTATTACGGGTATATTATACCTACTGAAAAAGTTTTAATTAACAAAATACATAAAAACTTACTTGGCTCTATATCCCTGACTTCACCTTTGTCATGGCTTTCTTTGTTTAATTGAACCAACCGCACTAATTTTTTACCTCGTCCTTCCATAATTTTATTTTAGCTATAAGTAAATAAGAATAAAACGTATTACATTTTGTAAGTACTGTACATAACCCTTAATTTATAATTACAGTAGAAAAAAAAATATCTGAACTTCATTAAAAATAAATAATGACAACGGTTTATAGGTTATGTTTAGTACATTTTCTGGGACAATATTGACATAATTGTAATAAATGACAGTATTACTTGCTGCTTGTAATAGAAATAGAACCACAAAGTCAGAAGTGTTCACTTGTGACATTCTTGCCCCAAAATTGTATGAAATATTTGTCATAATTACCTTTATGACGTTGTTGCTCCTACTCACAAACACTTCCTGCGGGGGGCCGCGCGTAACTGACCAATTAGAACGTTCTCGCACTAGCGTTCACAAAAACCCGCCAAAACGACAACGACACTTACGCCGTCAGTGGGTCATTTTAGGAGTTACATTTATGATATTGCTGCACCGGATGTAGACGCATGTTTGTCATCATTTGTGATCAATAACTCATTTTAGCAATTTTAGCATTTATGACGTTATTGCACCTGGTGTGCGATATGTGATCCCTACTGAAGTTTGGCGTCTACTGTTATGCCCAGAAAAACTACCGAGTGTACAGTTTCAAGCACCTCATTATCTAAAACGACATTAGGTCCCAGATTCCTAACATTCGGTAAGGCGAACTTTATACATTTCGTTTTCTTAGCATTGAGAACTAGGTTATTTGTGGTAAACCATTCCGTAGCCATTGAGAGCGCATTATTTACGCCGTCAAAATCTTGTCTATTTCTGTCTACTTTAAATATAAGTGAGGTATCATCAGCAAATAGTACAATGTCACAGATATTCTTTAAATAAAATGGTAAGTCATTAATATACACTAAGAACAAGAATGGACCCAGTATTGAGCCTTGAGGTACACCTAACTGAACTAGTAGCCCGGAAGATTTTACACCATTGACATCTACACATTGGTGCCTATTTTGCAAATAAGAACTTATGACACTGAGAGCTTCGTTTTGAACACCGTAATGACGTAGTTTACGCAAAAGTGTGTCATGGTGAACGCAATCAAAAGCTTTGGAGAGATCACAGAAAACTCCGATAGCATTTTGCGAGTTCTCCCATGCGTTGAAAATATGTTTCAGCAGAGCAACACCCGCATCTGTTGTCGAACGACCTTTTGTAAAGCCATATTGCTCATTATGAAGGAGGCTATTTAAATTAAAATGTCTTAGCAACTGCTTGAGTATTAACTTTTCAAATATTTTACTAAATGCAGGTAAAATAGAAATGGGCCTAAAATTGCCAACGTTATTTTTATTACCTGTTTTAAATAATGGTATGACTTTACTACTCTTCATGAGGTCAGGAAAAGATCCTAAATCAACACATTTATTAAAAGTTACAGCTAGATAGGGGGCTACGATATCTATTATATTACTTAACAGTTTAACAGAGATGCCCCAGTAATCACCAGTATTTTTTGACTTGAGTGTGTTAAAAATATTAATCACATCACGATGCGTTACATGTTCGAAACTAAATAAGCGACTACATCCGGGCACACCACTATGCAAAAGGTTTTCAGCTTTAGACGGGGACGAATTTAAGGAGCAGGTCGTAGTTATAGGTATGTTGGCAAAAACTCATTAAATGCCTCAGATATGTCGGCTGCTTTATTAACCAATTTGTTGTTAATCATAACCTCTAGTTGTTTTTCCTGTTTAACCGGTTTACCCGTTTCATTATTAATAATTTTCCAAGTGGTTTTTATTTTATTATTGTATTTTTTTATGGTATCGCTTAAAAACTTTGATTTAGCTAAAGCGCAGATCTTTTTAAATAATTTTGAATAATTACTGACATACTCTAGAAAAGGAGTATCAAATCTGTATTTTTTCAAACCATATACCTCGTATAGTCTTGTTCTACTTTTATAAATTACTGGAGTAGCCCATTGGTTGAAGCTAACGGAAGTGCGATTAATGTCAATAGTTTTGGTCTTGAAAGTAGATTCGTATTCTTTTTGCACAATATCAAAAAGGGCTCCATAGATTTCATTAGGATTCTCGCGTTCTACTATAGATGGTGTAATCCTATGAGCTATATTATTTTTAAATTTATTGCAACGACTAGCTGTATAAGGCCTGCATAATATTTTATGCGGCTCTTTAAGTAGTGGCATAGGGAAGCTGGCTAATAATCCACAGTGGTCAGACGTTAAGTCACTTAAAACTAACTTATTTTTGGCATCACAATCACTTAATATATTATCGAGACAAGTCGATGAAGAAGCCGTGATCCTAGTTGGTTCAAGGAACAAGTTTATTAAATTAAAAGACCTAAACAGATTGAGCAGTCTAATACTTAATGGAGTAACTTCTAAAATATTAATATTAAAATCTCCACATAAAATTATACATTTATTAATTGATTTTAATTTATTGAGTGAATCCTCCATTACCGATTCAAAACGAATAAAATCCCCAGAGGGGGGACGATAAACGCATATTATGACGTAACGCTCCAATTCAACGCAAGACAACTCAATAACGCGCTCAATGGAAAAATTAACTAGATCTAACCGTTGTTTACATTTCAACTTGTTCGAAACAAGAACTAATGATCCTCCGCGAATAGCACTTTTCCTCACAAATGCACTTTGCACGGTAAAAAAATCATCATTCATAAATACTACTTCATGTTCCTTCAACCAGTGTTCAGTCAAACATAATACCTGAACATCATAGTTTTCAATAAATAAACTTAACTCTAGCTCTTTGCCGGACAGACCCTGCATATTTTGATGTACAACATTCAATACATGCGGCTTACCCATTGTCGCATCTAACAGTTTAAACTACTGGGTGTATCAAAAGTGGCGTTAGTACCACTACTAACAGTAATCGATGGTACGCTACAGGTACCAGTGTTACGGTGTAAATTGTATGCTAAAAGATTAGCAATTTGTCTCCTACAACTAGGTGGCAAATACAAAGTATAATTTGTCAGTTTGTAATCAGTAATAAATTGATTACAATCAAAAAATAAAATAGCGTCACTGTGAAACCTAGTCCTATTATACATTAGCATATTTAAATAATAAATGTGCCTGTTTTGCTCATCAGACAAGTATCGTGAATAAGGCAAAGCACAGAAAATGAATTTACAATTGTTGGTCTCATTGAGAAGTAACATCAAATGGACACATTGAATTATTTCTTTTTTTTTTAACATAACTAACATCTACCCTCAAAATTAATTTAAAAAAAAAACTCATTTATTTCAGCTTTTTAACTGTATATTTTATTTTGGTATACAATTGTGATTTTAATTTACGAACTACGGATGTGTATGTGATCGGATTCGGATGTGATCGAATAATATTTGCGGTCAGCCGGAAAATTGCGTAAAATGAGGCTATCAAGTCGCTAACATTTAAACTATCCCCATATAATAATATTACAGTTGAACCAGGGTTTATTTTTGACAATTTAATTTTACTTAATAATTGGCTAATACTGGCACCGGGTGAACAATTATTAATTACATATTTTTGTGAACACTGATTAAATATGCTACCATAACCTTGACCAAATTTGTCAGAAAAAAATATAAGTTGTGTTAATATGGCTATTATCATCAGTAATACAGATATTTATCGGCTGAGTTGCTGAGGGCGTGGGTGTATCAAGTTGAGGTTGAGGTGCCGTGGAGCAATTGCAGCTAAAAGAGAGGTTATTTGTCAGAGACTCATACCTCTTTGCATTGCACTTGACCAGGTCTGCCAACTCACAGGCTTCCTGCATGCGCTTACTCAGGTCTTGTTGAGTAGCCTCATATTTACTAAAGATATCCTTTAGTGCAAATTCCCTAACAAACAATTCATCCCGAAGGTTGAGTTGAGTGTTGAGTGTCAGTATCATACAAAGTATTACATAGTTTCAAATCACTATAACACTTCTTCAATTCTTGTATTAAATTTTATTTTTTTTGCCTAAGTTTTGTGTTTAATTTATTAACTTTTTGGCATTTCAATGTTTTCTGATATTTTCTAATTAGTCTATTAATTTTAATATATTTTTTTAACTTATTGTGGCTAGTAAACAATATGTTTTTAGAAAAGGTATCATCAGTTAAATCTATTGTTACAATTGGCTCAACACATGTAGGTTTGGACCTGCTACCAACCAACTCATCATAGAGACTGCTGGTGATCGCAGACTCTTCACCGGCTTTGAGAGTTTCCAAATGGATCATTGTGTTGTGGGCCCTGCTTAATTCCAGGTCCAGTTCTGATATCCGTCTCAAAGCCAGTTCGTAGGTGTCACTACAATGCTGGTAATTTGACACTAGTTGACGAAGGTGTTGATGCTGGTCAAGTATGTCCATATGCTGTACATGTAGTTCAGCCAACTGATTCTTCAGCTCAGTGTTCTTTTTATTAATTAACTCAATTTCGACCTCACTGTCATCCCTTTCCTGTATCAGCTGATTGCACTGCTTTTTACTAGATTCCAATTCCTTTAACGTAGCCCTCAGTTTTTCCTCCAAGGATGCAGCTCTACGGGTCAACATATTGACAGACCAACCCTAGAGGCACCCTGGAATGAGAGAAGAGAAAGCTAAGTGTGTGAAAGGAATAAGAAAGAGGGCTGAGAAGTGGATAGTAAATGACGGGAGTTCAAATTTTAAAGAGATAAAATAAAAGAATAATACTAATAAAAGGGTGAAATCTAAATTCTGAATGAAAAAGACATAATAATTATTAACAACAGTAAAAAGTGAAAAGACTAAAAAATATTTTTGTACTAAATATGCAAAAATAAAAAAATGGTTGGGGGTAGGTAGATTATGGACTTCCTCTCAGGCCTGTTTCCCAGCAGTGGGAGCAATAATGGCTGATTAAGATGAGAAAGACATCTTCAGTGTAAATTACCTGCCGTAGCAATTACGTACATCACCTGAAACTATGGTATATAATTAGATTAATGCGATCAGTCTTCGATTCATTCAGACAAGTAGATCAGAATTACTGCAAAAATAAATGCAGAGACTACTGATGAGAAAAAAACTAGCACATGTATTGTGTATTCCAAAAGTCAATATGGGTACTTTAAATGCTTTCACGAAAATTGACACTGCCTGCGGGCCGCGGCAGCTTTGTTGTCATTTCACAGGAGTTTTAACTTTTATTTAAGAATCTCTGCACCTGCTACTTCATTTGAAGTGAATAAATACAAACTGTGATTGCAGTTTGTTGTTTACGCTACTACAAAATAAACATTTTTGGTAGCTAGTCCACATCCAAATGCTGCAATAATATTCCGCCGCCGATAAGGGATCTAAAATTTCTTCGCACCTTTAGAATTCTACAGCGGCAGTCTCTAATCGCGTCGCAGAATAAGACAAGGTTGAATGTTGGTGACTAGACTGTTTCGAACACGTCCATAAAACTTACTGTTATTCCCGAATCATTCTACTCTTTAGCGTAAGTGGTGGTCACAAACCTGAGAACGAAAGAATTGTCATGGTAAACCTACTTAATAATTCAATACATTTTAAATATATTGTTCGTAAAGGATTGAAATAAGAAGCTCCTCTTATGTTACTGCTGTTGTGGCTAAGTAATATCAGCCGGATGGATCGATCGATCAGGTATGCTACGCTTGCCGCGGTTGGTCCGTGGATGGGTGACCAACTTTACATAACAATCGTATCGGGGGATCGTATTACCCAGTAACTGTGAGGTCAGATAGGCAGTCACTCCATGTTAAATACTGGTAATCAGCTGGACCCGGTTTGACTTACAGTCGAACCCAACTATACGTTACTTATTTAGGTTTATCTCTATATATAAAAATTAATCCCTATTTCTCTTGGTCACGCCATCACGCGTGAACGGCTGGACCGATTTCACTTTTACTTTTTTTGTTGTGTTTGTTATTGTCAGGAGAAGGTTCTTATGATTGCGCATAAAATTAAAAAATTTAAGAACACTTATTTAAGAATACAAAGTCACCTATCATGGGTGTGTGGTAGCTAGAAAACGCTTTATGCCTTCAACGTACCAGTTTGTCATAACTTGGTCTAACATGGGTATATGGTACTTGGTGCTCTTTGCTTTGTGTTGGTGGGATCTGATAAGTTAACACAACATTTATTGACTCTGAGGCGGTACGAAGTTCGCTGGGTCAGCTAGTATTTATATATTAATTTTATACATAATTTATTAAAGTTTTTTATATAGTTATGTACTAGACATTTATGAATTCTTGGAACAAGAAGGTACATTTAATACGATAAATGATGTGATATTTACCGACCTTACAAAGGTATCCGCTTCGTAGCCATTCTACCTGCGAAGCATAGGTAGGTATTAGGTATAACACCTACAGGTTGTCTATTATGTACACATAGTTATGTAAATAAATCTATATTTACGGTTTGTAACTACCAACGGAAGCCAGGTACATGTTTTTACAATTCATCATCCCTCTTTTGTTCCCAATATTGAATTAATAATGAAAATCTATTGTGAGCAGTTTCTGTTCAGTTAGTTTTTCACTCTAAATGTCTATTTGTTTCCATTAATTAACGTTGGTTAATACTACAGGTGTTAATTGTTTTGTTGGTTTGTTTTGTACCTAACTTAGAAATGTATTGTGACACTAAGTGTGCTTGTTACTAAGTGTTAATTACACCAAGGAAACTGAAAGCGATCTGTACATCTAAACTACGTTCAAGAGCTACTTATCAGTTACAAAATTCCACAACAATGATCACACTGACAGTTCTTGAACGCGGTTTATCGCGTTACGTTTCATTGGTGATAGTATTTGATTTAAGTAGGATTGTTGATTCGAACAGATTTGATGTCTATGTTAGAAAATGCCATCTCGCAGATCAACCTAGGAAATTTTCGGCTGGTTAACTGGACTTGAATGTGGCTGCCTCAATAAATTAGGCCTCCAGCCAGGGCTTCAAACTTAAAACTTAGCGATTACACGCTAAGGGCACCCCCGTGGGGTACGGACCTCGGCTTAGAGCGTCACTGAAAGAGGGCAGCAATCGAAATTATTGTTATGTAGGGACGAATTACAAAAAAAAAAAACACTTACCGGAAGATGTTCTTGCTCAGGGCGCCATTGAAGATAGCGATGATGAGCATTATGAAAAGGGCGGGGAGAGGTTGTTATACCATATTAGTGTTATCGTTCGAATCGGGGGCTTTTCTATCGTGGAGTCCTTTATTGATGTAGAGCACTTTGTCTTTGTCCCGTGTGGTGCCGGACGTAAAGAATAGCATCACCTCATTTCTTCCCGTGGGTGTCGTAAAAGGCGACTAAGGGACTTACTAGAGAATGGGCAGCAGCGTTCTCTATGCAGTTTACCACTATACTGCGATCGCCAACCCGCCTGCCAAGCGTGGCGATTATGGCAAAGCCTCCCGAATTGGGGGAGGCCTATGTCCAGTAGTGGACGTCTTACGACTGTAATGATGATTGTTGACGATAGTACGTCGAGTGCTCAATTATGGGAGCGAATAAATGAAAAACGTGGACTATAATAATTTGGTTATAATGAAAACACGTTGAAGGTAGACGTAGTGTCTCGGTCGTGGTAAGATTTGAAGTGAGGCCAAAGACTACAATATGTATAAGGACAAGTGAGACGACGCTCGGAGCGGGAGGACCTGCGAGCGCCCGCGCCGTCCGCGCCGCCCGTGCACCCCTCAGCCTGCCGCTGACGCCCGATCCTGATGCCGCCGCCGGCGCGGCCCCTCAGCCACCGCGTGCCTCCTACGACTCGAGGTCATGCCGTGCATAGACAATGATGATGATTATGACTTTGTCTACAGTGACCGGAGGCAGAGGATAATCAAGGTTTTCAACTCCTAACATTCGAATTCCTCGTCTATCTTGGCAAGGTGGGCTCGGTCTACCGGTTGAGTACGGGAGCGTATGGGGACTGTAGGCTATTGGCTTCGGATTCGGCCTTATCGTGAGGTAACTTAGTTGCAGACTTATTGCCGGGTCAACCTGAACATTTTATAGTTGATTTCCTGTTTGGACACAATTTGTATTTACTATTAAATTATATGGACTATTTTTGGTGCCAGAGGTGCACTCTGTGTGCATATTATTACTGTCCGCCGGACCAGTGGGTGTTTTGCGTGTTTTTTGTGTAAACACGTCGGAGACCACCACAGGTTATAACATATTGCAGTTCCTTTGTCCTTTAGATTACAAGTCCGACTAAATAAAGTTCACTTTAACGAATATGTTTCTTTAAAAAACGAAGCTCACATTAAGGTTCCCATTGATATTTTTTTCCACTGAAAAAAAAACCCACCACCTCATCTGGTTTTTTTTTGGGCCTTTTTTTATTTACTAAAACAAAGGGCTGAGTAAAAATCTGAGGCTGCAATCCTACTGGTTGATCACCAATATGTATGCGTTACTGTAGCGGCTGAGTGCTGCAAGCAAAAATAGTCCTTACGGTGATCACGATTACCTGTCTCTGATAGTACAAAGGCTATGCTTTTATGGATAGGTATGGGCTATGAGTTTGAGGAGACATGGACGCCTCTTCAAAGAAAAGATGCCAGAAGCCTTTCCTCTGAAGATGCCAGAAGGCATGGTGCGTGGACTCGTGTCTACCAAGCTTGTCTTACTCCAGCCCTCGGATCGATTCTCCACAATGCGTTCCTTTACAGCACGCTGCAATTAGCGCATATGGCTTTGTTCGCGTGACATGGATAGTTTGTCAATGGGGATGCAGTATAAGGACTTTTCTGTAATAAAACTATAACTAATGAACTAACTAACCAACTTTAAACTAGATAGTTTAAAGTTGGTAATGTTCGGGTTTCGACGGTGAAGCTTTATAAAGTTTACTGTATTAGGAGGATGTCTAGCTGATAGTCCCGGAGGAACGTGGCTAGTAATTGCCATTGGCATTGAAATACCCTTATATTAGGGATCAGAGTTCAGTGCATCTAAACCTTTCGTTATCTGATGGAATGGTGAAAAAGGTTGCAGTTTAGACGTTTTTACAATATCTCGGGGTTCGCATTAAAAGTATCTTCTACTCACCTTACAATATTTTTATCTTCTACTTGCTTTCTATTTGTCCACGTCACGTGCACTTCCAAACCAAACAGGCTAGCCTCATGCATAAGATTTTAATATATAACCAGCTGACAACATCTTGTGTAAATGTATCTAATTAAAATTCCCCAGTTTTGGTGCGAGCCGTGCCGACGTTAGTCGGAGCGAGCGCTCGGGACTCACGAACCGTGAAATGCAATTTTCCGACGCTGCAACGAGCGAACTACGCCACTTATAAACTGGAGCTATATCCATTTTAACGAGTCGATATTTTGATGGGTCAAACTTTTAGGAATATATCATTTATTCCGACTTCGTGAACATCAACTCCTTTCGCCGGGAAATGTAAATACGAACTGAAAACCCAAAACTTTTAGTTGATCGAAAAACAACAGTAGATAGTGGTCCGATCTCATTACAGTGGCGTCGCCTCTCTCTGATAAATTTTATATTATTTTGCTCTCGTAAAGAATCTCATTTACCTCCGTTGCAACTATTTATTTCCTCTGCAATGAAATTGTATTATAGATATTAGAAAGTATCGGAAAAGCGCGAACTAAGTAGGAAAACAAGGTTGCCTTGGTTTTTCTTTTATTTTGTGCTCGGTATTACAAGAAATAAGTACGCCGACGGTAATGGTAGAATTATTCTTAATTCCTACTCCATTTTATTCCAGGTACGTGGAAGTTAGCCACTTAATTACCCCCTAAGCATTAACAACCCTCAATTTATTTTATTGCAATCGTTAATGTAAATATTTAACACGAAGGAGTCCGAAGATTGAATGTGAACTACATATTTCGACTTCGAATAGATCATTATAACCCGTAGGTACCAGCAAAGCTGACTAAGGGATTATATAATTCCACACTCATATTCGAAATGCTGACGAAGCTGTGCAAGATAGCGAAATATGGTTGGTTATTATCTGGAGGAAAAGCCGATTTCCCATTGACCCCGTACGCGTAGAAATGATCGTTCAGTTATTAATCCCCATCCGTTCAAAACTACATACCTCTCTCTATGAAGATATATGGTATGAGATTGACCGCTAACACTGAACATATACAGGATTGTAAAGTACACAAATAGTTTTATTTGCTGTATGATTACTATCGGGCGGGACACACGTGGCACGGGAGCGTGATTGATTGCCTGACACGCTGTGATAATGATAAATGATAAATGACTTTATTTTTGCAAGTAGGTTTGTACAAACACTTTTACACGTCAATCAATTTTTTTTTTTTTAAACTAGATGAGTTCGGCATTTCCTATCTGACTACTCTGAGAAGAAACGCCGAAACAAACTCAGAGGTCACAGTCTCTTTTAAAGTCCAGACATAATCTTGATCAGATCATGTGAAGACCATGTGGATTGGTGTCTGAAGTGGTCTTTTAAGGAAAGAACACACAGCTTGAGTGGACCTGTCCAATCAGTGCACGCATTTGTCAGTAATCATGCAGCCCCACTCAGAACTTAAGGAGGTCAATGATTCGACGAACAATACCAAAGAAAGGACATTTGTGAAGGTCGCACAAATTACTCAAACTGCCAGACAATGTAAAAAATTAAATTAGAAGAAAAGGAAACCAAAAAAAAAAACACCCACTTCCTCTTGACATTTACAATAGGTAATTAAAACAATATAATACTTAAAAGTAAATATTCATGTCATTGTATAAGTAAAATTCATCAATGTCAATGTGTATATAAAATCAGGAAATAGTCCCGGTCTGATCATTTGAGGACCATGTACATGGGGGTGTCTGAAATGGTCTTTTGAGGAAAGAACCATACAGATTGAGTGGACCTGTCCAGTCATTGCACGCATTTGTCAGTAATCTTGCAGCTCAACTCAGAACATAAGGAGCACAAAGATTCGACGAACAATACCAAAGAATGGACATTTTGGTAGGCCGCATTAAGTACTCAAACTGCCAGATTATCATTAAAATGGAATGAGTAAGAGAGATATAAAAAAAAAACAAACATCACCTACATAGTCCTCACATTCAAAAATCACTTAAATAATAATAATATTATACTTCTGAAAGTATATATTCATGTCATAGTGTAAACAATAATCAAATGTCAAAGTGTATAAGCAATAATCAAAATGTCAAAGTGTATATTCCCAATAAAAAATTAATAAAAAAAAGGAAAGTAATTAATAATAAAAATAAAAAATATCATTCAGTACAATAATAATTTTAAAAAAAAATTAAAAATTGGAGCAGCTTAATCCCAAGCTTTTTTGTCCTCAATATAATCTTTAACAGTGTAAAAGGCTTTCTGGCACAACTTACGTTTAATAAATGATTTAAATTTATTGAGACTTAGATCTTGAACATGGCTTGGAAGTTTATTATAAAAGCGTATACATTGACATCTGAATGAGCCACCTATTTTCTTGAGCCTTGTTGAAGGTACAATAAATTTGTGTTTATTCCTAGTATTTATATTATGGATATCACTGAATTTTTTAAACAATTTAATATTCTTATGGGCATGTAAAAGATTTTCAAAAATATACTGTGAAGGCACAGTCATTATATTAATTTCTTTAAATTTCTCTCTGAGTGAGTGTCTCGGGCTTAATTTATAAATTGATCGAACAGCCCTTTTCTGCAAGACAAAGATAGTCTGAATGTCGGCGGCATTTCCCCACAACAGAATACCGTACGAAATTACACTATGAAAGTAGGCAAAATACACTAAACGGGCTGTCTCTATGTCAGTTAAATTCCGAATTTTTCTAACAGCGTATGCAGCGGAGCTTAGCTTTTTCGACAATTTATCTATATGCGGGCCCCACTGAAGCTTGGTATCCAAAGTTAGGCCCAAGAATACAGTGCTATCTTCAGGATTAAATTCTTCGCCCTTCACCAACACATTCGTTTTCACTTGCCTAACGTGAGGTAGCGTAAACTTAATGCATTTGGTTTTTTTTTCATTAAGAAGCAAATTATTTACATTGAACCAGTGAACTACTTTTTAGATCGCGCTATTAACATCGTCAGTATCCACTTGCTGACGTTTAAGTTTAAACAAAAGTGAAGTATCATCCGCAAACAAAACTATATTATGATTATCTTTTATAAGGTAAGGCAAGTCATTAATATAAATAAGAAACAAAAAAGGACCAAGAATTGAGCCCTGTGGGACTCCCATTGTTACGATAGATCCGGGAGACCTTTTTCCATTGACATCGACACTCTGAATCCTATTACTCAAATATGAAGTAAGAAGATCCAGAGCTCTGTTCCGGATCCCGTAGTGGCGGAGTTTCCTGATTAAAGTTTCATGAAGAACGCAATCGAATGCTTTAGATAAATCACAAAAGATGCCCAAAGCATCGCATTTATCTTCCTATGCATTATAAATATGTCCTAGGAGTTCAACACCGGCATCGGTAGTTGAACGACCCCTTGTAAAACCGAACTGTTTGGTATGTAATAATTTATGTTTATTAAAAAATCGTTGCAACTGATCTAAAATTAATTTCTCAAAAATTTTACTGAACGTAGGTAGTACTGAAATAGGTCTATAGTTAGTGGGGTCTGATGTACTACCAGATTTAAATAAAGGTATTATTTTACTATTCTTCATAAAATCAGGAAACTCCCCACATTCAATACAATTATTAAATATAAGAGCTAAAGTAGGTGCTACAATGTCAATAATAGACTTGGCGACTTCTACAGAATTACCCCACAGATCTGCAGTCTTTTTTACATTTAAATTGTGGAAGGTTTTAATTATATCTTTACAAGTAATATGTTCAAAATGAAATTCCGAATCGCAAACATTAACATTTTCAATAAGCAAAGACTCAGCAACAGAAGGTGATGAGTTTAGGGATTTTGTAGTTGAAACAGGAATATCTGAAAATAAATTTTCAACAGCCGCAGCGACTTGTGAGTCTGATTTTATTATGTTGTCGTTGATAGACAGGCTGTAGTCATTATTTCGTTTACTAGACCTTCCCGTTTCACTATTAATAATATTCCAAGTCGTTTTAATAACATTACTACTATTTTTAATCTTAGAACTCAAATAACGCGACTTGGCCATCCAACAGACTTTTTTAAATAATTTCGAATAATTTCTAACATACAAATTAAATTCAGCAGTGTTGACAAAAGCCCTTTCATTGTACAGCTCATAAAGCCGTGTTCTACTTTTATGAATACCAATGGTCGCCCAATCACTGAAAGATACGTTACTGTTAATTAGATAGTCCGGGGAATAAAAGTCGAATTAAAGTCATTACAATATGTCTTAAAAAACTCATCATATAGATGGTTGGTTAATAGATAAAAGTGGCAATTTCTGAACTAGTTTGCCTTTAATGGCTTCTAGGCGAACTGCAGTTTTGGGGTTAACAGTGATATCTCTTTTACTCAGTTTTTTATTTTGATTTTGAAAAGTAATCTGTTGCCCGCAATGATCAGAATCTAGTAAATTAATAATTTCTTTGTGGCTTGGTATAACATCAGTATAAATATTATCAAGGCATGTGGCACTAGTAGGGGTTATTCTTGTGGGATCCATAAATAGGTTTACAAGATTGTAGGACTGAAATAGACTTATTATTTTACTACAAGAACCTGAGTTTTCTAATAAATTAACATTAAAATCCCCGCAAGCAATAATAGACTTGTTTGAGTTACTAATCTTGTGTGGAACTGTAATCTCGTATATGTACGTGTCATACACACACATGTTACATGTATGTATGTATGTGCGAATTGTATAGCTGACTACAAATCAACATGAAAAGTTGTGATTTTTCAGGTTTGTATACAAAAGGAAGCTTATAGCGGTGGGTTCATCAAGCCGCGCGTAATGATGCATGCAGTCTGCTGATATTTATGTTGGTACAACCTCTGTTTTTTTTAATATTTTTAAAACACTGACTGCTGTACTTATTTAATATAGCAGATTCTTATTTAATATAGCAGGTTACTTTAAAATAAAAAAGGTGTGTTATCTGTGGGACCCCCGTTGGGACCAAAATTCTTTACGTTTTTTCTTGAACTCCGAATGTAACGTCGTTAACTCTATCTTTAAAATAATTCCAGTTTATTTTGAGCTCACTATCGGATTCACACTCGAAAACTATGAAAACGACACCCATGAAGAAACATTTCAAATGTTATCAACCGCCATATTGAATTTTATGGCTGTCTCTTACTTCGTAACAGTGACGATTTCTACAATTTTACTCCTACCGCAAGCTACGTTGAATAACTTCGTTCTAATGAAAGGTGGATTTTATTTAAAGCCACCATCAACGGGTGTTGATCCATAGAACAACCCTCATGAACATCGTAACGTGTGTGTGGGTAAACATCTCTTGTTACAGAGCAAACACAAGGATATTCAAAGTCGCATCACGTTTACTATTGCCAATAAAAACAACATTGCCGTAAGCAATTTGCGAGTTAGTATGCAGATCTGTATTAACTGCTATTGTTTCACTTGTATCCTCTTACGTGACCTATCGGGTAGCTGACAGCTGGGGGGTGGCGGGATCCGATGGAATTAGCTCTGGGAATTTGCGTCTTTAATAATCTCAGAGAATTGTCTGGAATAAAGATGAAGATGTGGATGGCGGATTTTGCTCAGTATTGCTGTGAGTGGGTGATAATAACATCAGGTAATTTTCTTTTGAAATAACGAGTCTGAACCGTCGCGCTTGGGTTTGTGTTCCTGAATCGGGCACACTCGGCTCCAGTCGGCTGGTTACGCTGAATCACGTAGCTATACTAGGTTCTAACAAGTTTTCACTTCTGTCGTGTGGTCATTTAGAAGCATGAGGAACAAAGTATAAAGTTCATTCTTTCCCCATCTCTCTCCTCTAGAAAAGGAAGGATTTTTCGTTTTTCTGTCTGGTGCGCAACTGCCCGAACATTGATGTCGGGACGTTCTGTAGGTATAAGCTAGTTGTGTGGTTATCTCTGCTTGAGCGTTGCAGGATTTTGAGTGACGTCAATGTGGTGCGAAGTTAGCATGTGGCGATGTACATACATAAGTCAGTCTGCAGTCATAAGCACACACCCTCTTTTCAGAGCTTCAACGAGTCGTGACATAGAAAAAAACAATAAAAACAACAATCTGTTCAGACCGCAGTTATTGGAGTGGGGGTGCCAATCAGCATTTTTTTATCATCCATTAGTTGCTTAAGCAAGTATTTATAATTAAAAAAATAATCAAAATAATTTAGGAACCTAAATCACTTCCAACTTTTAAAGGCTGTTAAAGCACTATGCACTAAATAATATTTAAATTGTATGTTTTACTACATTTTTATAGCTTCATTTTAGTTTTCATCCCAGCGAAATCGTCGCTTAAATAGGTTATTATATTTTACCTCATTGGAGTGAATAATTGTATCTATTCTTTTTTAATGAAATAAATTAAAACCTTTATAAATTAAACCGTATAAAAACTTAGCTATAATGAAAATAACAGTTCAATACTGTCTACGTAAATGCTGCAGCCGTGCCCACTATTTATCGATCTACATCTGAAATTAAAGAAACAAGTTTTTTTAAGTGACGAGCTCGAACCGTCACGTTCTGATCTCGAAACGGGTAGGTACACTCGGTTCCAGTGACGTTGAATCGCGTAAACTAGGCTCTAATAAGTTCTCACTTTCGCCGTGTGGTCATTTAGAGGTATCAGGAACAAGGTGTAAAAATTCACTCATCCTCTATACAAAAGGGGAAGTTTTTGACTAGACGAGTGTTATATCTGGTGAGCAACTGCCCAACATAAGCACACACACACCCACACTCTTTTCAGTGCTTGAACCAGTCGTGACATGGAAATAAATCAAAAAGACAACAACCTGTTCAGGCCGCAGTTGTTGGAGAGGGTGGATTCACTCACCTTTTTTTTTTTTATCTTTTAGTTGCTTACGTAAGTACATATAACTAATATTTTATAAAACTAAATAACATTTAACTAGTATTTTTTTACTGTATTTTTATAATATAATTTTAGTTTTTATCCAAGCGAAACCGCAGAGTGAATAATTAGATTGTTTTCTAGTGAAATATATTGTCTGAAACCTTATAAAACTAGGCTGTAATGAAAATCACAGTTAAATACAGTCTACGTAAATGCTGCAGCCGTGCCCACTATTTATCAATCTACATCTGCAAGCACGAACCCATTTGTTCCATATCACCAACGTCCACAAATTACTGTTCATGTTAACAGCTTCAATCACATTTATGTATTTAAATTTAATCTCGACTGGGAAAACAGATCAATCATTAAACTATTTATATTTCTAGATTTGTAAAATAAACCCCAGAAATCCAGGTTATACTGAAAATAATAAACCAAAACAATTTTGAGAAAGTGTTATATCAGAGAATTCGCAAAACAGGCTCAAGCTTATCTCGTCTTGGTTGTAAAGTTCACGCTTATCACAAAACAAGGCCAAGCGGCAGCGCTTAACCTAATATCGCGAATACCTGTTACACCCTACAAAGTATAGATAAGTACCAGGTATACTAAGAATTTTGTGATTCTCCCATCACTCGGCGCTTTACAGCGTAATTCTATGTTATGAGCTCAAGTTACGAGCATGTTTAGTATTCTTTCTGTGAGACTAGAATATTTTTAGCACAACGAGGAAATTAATTAATTTGAAAGTTAAAAGGTTTGTTCTCAGAAATCTAAAAATTCGTAAAACCATTGAATATAAAGTTCGGTACATAGAGCAATGAGTTAGAAACTGTTGTCCTCAAAGTAGATAAAGAAAAGGGGGCGTAAAGAGGGGAATTGAGGAAACACTGGAGTAAGGTTGACGAGGAGGCTTCATAAACGACTTACGACAAAAAAAATAATACATCATTATCCTCATGTACTCGACATAATACGACATGAACAAACGCTTGTTTACCAAAGTTCAGTTTTTCTCGAATACAAACTGTAATTTAAAGGGACGGCAAACGTCGAAATGATATTGATGACGAAACTTATAAATACTTAACCTTGACAACATAAGTAAGAAAATATGATGAAAAACCTTCAAAACTTCCGCCAAAGTAAAACTAACAACTACTCGTGTCGCCGACTCGAACAGGCGAAAAGAATACGTAAGGGGTCTGTGTTATGTTATGATACTTATTTGAAGCACATTTGAAACTCTGGCAAAAGAGTTTGCAGGTACAAAGTCTCGATCATTATACCTGAAGGGGCTTCGAAAATATTGGATACTGACGGCCGTGAGTGGCAACATTAGCTATGTTACCACTCCACGCTTCGTCATCATTTATCACGATTGATACGGAAGTGAACTGTGAGGGAAATATCAATCAATATTTATATAAACGAAACGTATCTTTACTTATGTACATACTTGAGTCAAATAATGAATATGTGACTACGGTTTGGTGTTTGATCTTGTGCTTTATTTACACCTATGTAGACTTATTTTCTTTTGAATTAAAACAATAAGAGCTAAGTGTGAAATGAAAGATTAAATTCATTAGAAGAATGGAACGAAAGATGAGTGAATGAGAGGTGGGAGAGTGTGAAAAGGAGACAGGTGGAATGGCGAATGTTTGCAAACTAAACGACGACGTTACGAAGGATTTTTTTAAATTTGTGTTTAATGAGCCAAATAAACGCAAATATCCTGTTTCTCTCATCAAGCCCTCTCCTACATGAATAACGTTGTAGTTAATATTTATTATAAAGTAAACACTAAAACTCTTTAATTCATGATGCAAAGGACAATCAACTGCACAGCAGTTCTCATCACGCGTAAGCTATAAAAATAAACTAAGCGTACAGTGGAATGGGTTTCTATTGTATTCGGACACGACAAGCCCTACTGATACACCGCGCGCCGACAGTGATTTGAAGCTTATGCACTATTGAGATTTGCAACCAATGCATTATTGATGTTCGTGTACACTGATTTAGCAACTAGAATAATACTGTGTAAAATACGACGAATATAATTCTAACCGTGCATGAAATGTCAGAAATAAGCGAAATCGAAATAATCCCAAACGTATTATTCAATATCATACCAATTACTCTTAAGTATACAATATCTGGATGACCGAGCTTGGCTCGGTTTTTTTTTTGTTTTTTTGGTAAATTGTGTTTTTTTCGAAACTATATTTAAATACAAATTACATTTTGTTATTTTTCTTCCAATAAAACAAAAAAAAACATACATTTATGTTTAACTTTATTATCGATAAAGTTGATTATTGAAAATACGTAAAACATCACATAAACGACATTTTCTAAAAATGAATCCTAGCTAGATCGATTTATCGCCCCCGAAACCCCCTGTATACTAAATTTTATGAAAATCGTTGAAGCCATTTCCGAGATTCAGATTTGCTCGTTTAAAGGTATAAGATAAGATACACTTCAGAAAGCTCGCTCTTCAAGTTCGGTTTATAATACTTCCAAGCTACGGGTTACCGAATACGTAGGTAGCTACGAGTCTCGTAATGGCCAGGTGCACGGGCGTAGCTAGATTCTACGAAACGTGCTACGAAGCTACGCACTTGACCTTTTTAACGGATATCACAATTTATTATGGCCAGTCTATGAGTTTCAGAGGCATCTTGTCGCAGCAGTCAGCACTTCTAGTTATATGGGCGTCATAAACCCTTTAAGTTGATCGCCTTTCACACATCCTTTCCACATAACTGAGCAGTTGAGCTGCTGGAGCGAATACCGTTTTATTTCCTCTATACTATAAATCTATTTACGCTTTTCTCGCATGGCGTAAATAAATACAGATTTCAGTTTGAGATCCTATTAATATTTCAATTGTATTAGGTATCCTTTAATTTTAATAGTTGACAGATGTGCCTAAATAGTTTAATAAACATTATCCTATTCCTAGCACCTTTATTGTGAAGCAGCAATGCTCTCGAAGGAGGAGGCGGGGAGAGTGAGGGAGTGGCAGTCTCTACGCCCTCACGTCCCTAGCCGCCGGGCGTCGGGAGTCAATAGCGGACTCCCGGCCACCGTAGGCGCGAGCTTGCGGGTGGTGAGCAATGGGTAGCTCGCCGCCCGGTAAGGACTAGGCTTGGGTCGACGGCGCGTAGTGTTCCACGCGCGCCTCAAATAGATGTCAGCAAAACTGAAGGGGTCTGGTAAGACCGATGCCTGCCAGGGTCGCGAGATTGTTCAAAAGAGACACCGTGACCCTGGCACATGGGCAACTGAAGGAACACGGGTGGGTTTTAGTCAGTGAAAGTCTGACACGCCCTCCCGCTCCGCCCAAGAGCGGAAGACGTCATTTGATGATTTCCCATCCTAAAAAAAAGCATTTATATTGTTAAGTGTTTTGAAAACATTCCTTTAAAGTTTCTATACACATAAAATTTGACAAAAAAAAATGATCATTTTTCATTGAAGCAGAACGTGTGAGAGAACAATGTAAGCTTACAATAATAAAAATTGTGCTACAATATATTTCGGTACAAAAAAAAAAATTGCAAACATTGTGACTCCTGTTTATCCTATCACATCACGCCTATATTCCATTATTCCTCTATGTATAATCAACTTATCATGTCCCCATTCCTGGGACACAGGACTCCTATCTTTGAGAGGGAGTGGGCTGTAATCCACCACGCGGGCCCGGTGCGGGTTGATATATGTCACATGGTCGAATTCTTGATTTTAGGGCATGCCAGTTTCCTCACGATGTTGTCATTCACTGTTTTGAGATCAGTGGTCATGAATGTACACAAAGTAAAGCGCCTGTTTGGGGTTGGGACCCGTGGGTAACAGCCCTGACTTACTAGTTGTAGGTCGTGACCTGCAACTAGTAAGTTCGGGCCCTTACCCCTGGGTCATCAGTACTCTCCGATTCCCCGATGGCCTGGGCAGAATTTTTTAATTTAGTACACCAACAGTACCTATCACCTACTAACAAATATTACATTATTACTAAACGTCAAAGTTTAATTAATAATCTCACTAGAGTACTTAAGGCTTAGTAGGATACTAAAGATTACTCCATTAGCGCCTAAATTATCAGCCAACTACTACTCAGGAGATTAGCTCAAATAAACGCTATCACAATCGCCCAGTCGACCAACATTTCGTGCCAAAACCGACAGACTGCAATCGGCGAATCAATCCAGGGTGTAACAATTCTACAATTTTGCTTTTTTTTGACCTATGTAAATGTCGAATTGTAAGACAGATAAAGGTGTAAAATTGAAAAATAAAATTGATGTATTATTAAACGGGGTCGCTAAGCTAAAGCTGGACTAGGTTGGCCACGTCTGCCGTATGCCCAGTGAGCTGTAGGCCAAAATAGCCGCTATGTGGAGCCCTAACACAGCCAGAAGGCGTCGCGGTAGACCGCGTAGAAGGTGACTGGATGAGCTGGAGAAAACACACAAACTTTAACTCAGGATCAAAAGGATTGGAAGTCAGAGGAGAGTGGAGAGGCCTTTGCCCAACATTTCATTTCATTTCATTTCATTTATTCATTTAACAATTTACATTGTGTTGAATATTAATATATACACATACAATTTACATAATAATACAAGGAACTATGAATTATTGACTAACCTCCAAGTGAAAACTCAATTAATTAAAACAGTTTTGAATATAATGTTAAATAGATTTTTTTTTTAAATGTAAAAACAGCTTTAAAAAATAATGTCAAATAGGTTTAAAATATAATGTCAACCAGTTTTCTATACAACGTCAAGCAATTTCAAAATATAATGTCAAAAGTTGTTAAATTTATAATAATGTCAATAGCAATTTTTTTTTTTTATTATTTATATTGATCATTAATTATTTTGTGACATTTCCGATATATTATACAAACATTTTTCTAATAAAAAGGCCTTTAATTTGGTTTTAAACAAGTGGGTATTATAGATCAGGATCTTTAGCTCAGAAGGCAACTTATTAAAAATCTCTACTGCTTGGTACTTCGAGCAATAATAATATAATAATAATTTGTCTTTATTTCAGACATACGTCCATAAATTTTACAAAGATAGCGTTAGTAGGGTTGTTAGTAGTACACACAAAGAAAATAATAAAATAATAAAAGGGTGTTAGTAATTTGTTAGTAAACAAAACAAGGTGCACAATAATAACTAAGTCTATTTCCTATTTCTGTGCAGGTGTACACTTGCCCAGTACACAGTAAACGGACTGTTGATTTTGCACGCTAACGTTCTGAGGACAGTGTTGGTGCTACCACGGACCCTGCCCATCATCGATGCAGTTCTTTTCCTAATGATGGAGAAGAAATCATCGATGGAAGCCTCCGCAAACATTGCGGAAGCACTGCAGCACCGAGGTTTTCTCAACACTGCCCTCAGAGCGTCATTGTACTGAACACGTAGGGCGTTGTAAGCCCGCCGCGTAAAGTTGATCCACAGACTGCACGTGTAGAAAGACTGACAGAAGGCTCTAAACAGTAACAGTTTTACATCTGTGGTACATCGTGCGAATCTGCGGGCCAACATATTGCAGCGGACTGCCAACGCCCTCCTTTCCCTCTCTAGGTCTTCATCGTCCTGTAGCCGATCTGTCAGCATGTGACCCAAATATTTAACTTTAGCCACTCTCACTAGTGCCGCTCCACCGATCTTAATTGGCGGCACGTTTGAAGGGGCCTTGTTCCCTGCTTTGCATAGCATGAGAACACTCTTACTTGCATTATACTTGAGTCCATGTGACAGGGCATACGATTCACAAATGCTAAGAAGTGTCCTAAGCGCACTCACTGACGGGCTCAACAGAACCATGTCGTCCGCATAACTAATATTGTTGATCATTTTTCCATCTATTGAGCATCCGACCATGGCTCCGCTGAGCCTGCCAATCAGCTGGTTAACAAAAAGGTTAAACAAACTCGGGGAGGTCAACCCGCCCTGCCTAACACCGCATTTCAGATGATATTCCTGACTCAGTGTGTTGACCCATCTGACAGCATTCTTTTGATTACTGTACCAATATTTAAGGAGAGATACTAGCTCCCTCGGCACAGTGGTCTCTTCAAGCAGTTTATGCCAAAGAACATCATAAGACACCAGGTCGAAGGCCCTCGAAAGATCAAGAAAACACGCGTATATTGGTGTCTTCCTGTCGGTATAGTACCTTACAGTTTGTTTCAGACACATAATTGCCATTTCCGTTGACAGGTTGAGTCTGAAGCCAAACTGCAAGTCATTTATCTGAAGGTGTTCGCTCAGCTGCGCGTTCATGAGACTGTCGAGGACCTTCACCATGGTTGTGGCTAATGATATTGGGCGGTAATTATGCTTGTCAGATGGATCCCCGGTTTTGTTTTTTATAATTGGAACTACTACTGTTTTCATCATGTCATCAGGAATAAAGGAATGCCCTATACAAAAATTAAACAACAGACTCAAGACCCTGGGCAGATGTACACCTGCATAACGCAGATGTTCAATGCTTATACCGTCATGACCTGGTGATTTTCCACGTTTCATCTTTTTTATGACATTTTTCACGTCATCTGGCATAACTCGAGCGTACTCCTCACCAGGTCTGACGTCTGGTTTACTTAAATTATTACTTACACATGGCAGTGGGTCTACAGTAAACATATCTTTAAAAACATTTGCAATATCTTGGTGCCCCACCGCACTGTCAACGCTCACAGGAACACTCGGCTTAGGATTCAAGTGCCCCGTTTTTTTCCAAAAACTACTAAAGTCTTTAGCCTCATGTTTTGCCGCCAGGATGTCCATTTTTATTTGCTCGGAGTTATCCTGGCACCATTTCAATTTCTTCTTAAACTCTTTTCGTGTTTCACACATACTCAAATACTGGAGCCCCGCGCGTGGCTTCCCCTGTAAAACCCAATTCATGAAACTAAGCCGAGCCTTCCTGTGTGATTCACCTACGTGCTTGTTCCACCCTACAATACATGTCTTTTTACTAATATTACTGGCAATTCGAGTTTTCTCAGAGGCACCACACAAGATAGACTTAATATTAGCGTACAATGTATTAATTATGTGCCTGTGATCTACATTGTCACATATATAGTCACAGCAGTCCCGCAATTCCACTGGAAAGTCTATATTACGTAGTGCCCCGTTGCACAGCTCCCTATATTGACAAATCTGCTCATCGTTTCGTATCCCCCATAATATTCTGTTATCTATTTCTCTATTTACAACAGTTTTACTTGGTATAGTCTTAAGATTACATGTTATTTCTAGCGGGAAGTGGTCTGACCATGAAACTTCATACAACACCTTAATACTTTCAATTGTTTGAAATGCCATTGACGTAACCAGGCAATGGTCTAACCATCTAACAGTTCCGTGAGCTTCACTCAAGTACGTGTAAGTGTTCAGACAACTTGGTAACAAATCTACGTCAGCGCACGACCAACTTTGTTCCTTACAGAAGTTTAACATTTCGTTAAAAAACAATTCCTTCGGATGCGCATTAAAATCACCCATAATAAATACTGTATCTACATTATAATCATCAATTACCGCAATGCTCTACTATATTAAATTTTGGTTTTATTTGTTGCTTAAAAACTTTTCTTCGTGTGCTCTCTCTAATCTCGCATTCCATCTGTGATTCGAATTCATGTAAATATTTCGCAAAATGACTTAAGAGCACCAATATATATAAGCTTGGAACTGATTCCCAATTGGTTAAAGGAGTCTTTGCATGAGACACATTGGGATATTCTGACTTTTGTCCTTCTGGCTCGTTTTTGTAAGATGAACGCTCTCTGCCAGTTATAATTGTAACTATTTCCCCAGAGCACGATGCTATACCTTAACCTAGACTCGACGAGCGCGTAATATACAGCCTTTAACTGATCTATGTTCAGATCGTCCCTAAGGCTCCTGAGGGCATAACATGCTGACGATATGGATGATTCAATAGCGGCAAGCTCCGGTTTCCAATTTAAAAGCGAATCTATATTAATTCCTAAAAAAATTACCTTATCCACTCATTCAATTCTGTCACCATTTATTTGTATTTCTAAGCTGTCATTATGACGAGTCGTAGTCTTAAATAATAAGAGGTTTGTTTACCTGTATTTAGTAATAAGTTATTGGCTGTAAACCATTCGCAATTTTTTTCTATAATTATATTTGTATTTAATGTCAATGTTTCTATGTCTTTTGCTCCAATTATTATGTTTGTGTCATCAGCGAAAACAACAAGTTTCTCATTCGGCTGAGTTTTGTTCATGAAGTTGAGTAAGTCATTTGTAAAAATAATATATAATATAGGTCCTAGAATTGAGCCTTGAGGCACACCACATTTTACATATGTCATTTTTGACTTGTATATCACTTCATGATTATTCTCGTCTTTACTTTTAATTTCTACATACATTAGTCTATTTTGTAAGTACGATGTCATAAGTTATAATGTTTTGCCTCTTATATCGTAATGTTCGAGTTTAGTATGTAGTAGTTTATAATCTATGGTGTTAAAAGCAGAACTGAGGTCAAGAAATAGGCCAGCTACTTTCATTTTTTCATTTAATTTACTATGTCATTTATTAAAGTATTCATAGCATCCGAGGTACCAACGCCTTTCTGATATCCAAATTGTCTCAGATTGATAATTTTGTTAACACCTAAATGTACCATCACATCATCAGCCTATAATGTTCCCACTGCTGGGACACAGGCCTCCTCTCAGTGAGAGGGAGTGGGCCATAATCCACCACGCGGGCCCAGTGCGGGTTGGTAGATGTCACATGTCTTCGAATTTTTGGTTCTAAGACATGCCGGTTTCCCCACGATGTTTTCCTTCACCGTTTTTGAGAGCAGTGGCGATGAAATAATTTACACAAAGTAATGCGCCTGCTTGGGTTTGAACTCACGACCTACTACTTGTAAGTCGCGGCCGTTACCACTGGGCCACCACTGCTCTAATGTACCATCAGTCTAGTTTTAATTATTTTTTCAAAGAGTTTTGATAAAGAGATATGAGTGGGTAATAAAGATATGGGGCGATAATTCTTCGGATCGGTCTTAGTGCCCTTTTTGTTTATTGGAATCACCTTGGCCAGTTTCAACTGGTCAGGAAAGATTGACTCCTCCATGCATTTATCGAAAAAATCAGAAAGAGGAGAAGCTAATATCTCTATATTTTCCTTTATAATCGATATCGGTACGTCATCGAAGCCGCAAGAATGTTTATTAGCCATTTGGCCAGCTAATTTTGCAATTTCGTTTGCTGTAGTTGGCTTGAAAGATATATCACTTTCAACTCTTTCCGTCGTATCTATCAGAAAAGACATCACTCTATCTTTATCTTTGTTCGCTATTGATGATTTGAATATGAAACTATCAGAAAATATATTAGCAATATCCTGAGGATCAGTCACTACTTTACTGTCTACATTTAAGGTAAGATTTGTAAGTGGCTTTTTTTCCTTATTTTTTTTAGTGTGTTCGTTTACTATTTTCCAAGTGCTTTTCACTATATTTTTTGCGCTGTTTAAATAACGTGATTTAGCTTGCTTTTTGGCTTGCTTGATAACCCTTCTATGAATTCGAACGTACTTGACTTAATAATTTTTGATACTTACGTTATTTAATGTTCCAGAGCACAGGACTCTTTTCATTGCACTTGATACTTTAATACCTTTAGTAATCCACTTTACTGTATTTTTATTTTTGGATTTGATTCTAATTGATTTTTTGAACATTTTGTTGAAATTCCGTAGGAACTGATTTATTCCCATATTTGTCCAAGATTTGTTAGTAATACTTCTTTTGAATACGGAATTATTCTTCTTATTAAAAGATCTTTTAATTACTGTCAGTGTAATAATTTACACTTACACTTACAATAATTTAAACTTTTAATTACAACAGTTCGATGATATGGGCTAGTAAAGAAGGAATAGTTGCTATGATAAAGATGTTGGCCAATCAGTAGGGTGGCAGCCGTAGCGGAGCTGGCCATACATCGTGATCCGGACACACATTTTAGCATCCCCACTCATGGAGGCTATTCTGTAGGCACTTAAAAGGTCAAGAAAGAAAGCTATAAACTCATGTGCTCCAATAAAACGTACATAGAAAATAACTTGTCCATAAAATGCAAAGCTGTGCAAGTTGTAGCCTTCGACGCGCCGCGTGGCTCGCGACGAGCAGCGCGCTTTAATTTGTCCGGAGCCCAGCTTGGAGTGTTCTCGTAATTATACGGCTATCAAACTATTAGTGAATTTGTTCTCCTGACTGAATAAATAGTGCACGGAATGCCTACATATATGCGCTAACCTCGATGGGGATTTGTAAACAAACTTTCGTGCATTTCTAACACAAGAATTATATTTGGAATCAATTAGATGGGTAATGAGGGACTTTTGGCCAAGTAATGACAGCCAAAAGATCGAGTCGATAGATCAGGTTAAGCTACGGTTGCTGCAATTGGTCCGTGGACGGTGACCATCATTACATACCAAGACCCTCTGGGCCTCGGAAAGCTCCGCTTGTCTCAGCTGCTATTGTTGGGTCTTTTACTTTCGTTACAGCCCGAAAGTCTGACAAGTCTTTGACATTTGTTATGGGTAGTTAGAAGTCTGACAACCAGTTTTGAATGAATGAATGAATGAATGAATGAATATAATTTATTTCAACCCACATGAGGATCATAATTTTTACATTTTAATTACATTAAATATATTTAAAAATAATTAATTAACTAATAAAATCAAACTTAAAATCAATAGATACAATTAAATTTAATTTAATAAAATTAAATTAAAATTAATACGATTAAATTAAAAACAATGCAACTTTTAAATTATAATTAACAGCAAAATAAAATAATATTAATAATAGTTTGTTTTTTTACCAAGGGGTATCGTGTTAGCCAGTAACTAAGTTGTGGAGGTCAAATAGACAGTTGCTCCAAGTAAACTACTGGTATTCAGCTGCTTACGGTTAGATTGGAAGCTAACCTCAACATACTGGGGAAAAAGCTACGCGATGGCAAATGATGAGTAGATGAGTAACATACTCGTATGTCATAAATTCTGTTGGAAAATGCAAAGCTGTACTTCGGTTATGCGATAACATGAAATCCATGGGCAATTTGTTTGTTTTTTTTTTTTTTTTTTTTGTGGGGCATCTCGTAGTTAATCCTGAAAAGATTGTTACTACTTAAACGGATTGTGGCCCGGCGAGTTCTAAAAAGTTACCTTTTTAGGCCTCCAGCCGGGGCTTATTATACTTAAAAACTAAAGCGAAAGCTCTAAGGGTTACCCCGACGGGGGTACGAACCTCGGCTTAGGCAATCGCTGGTAGGGGGGCAGCAAGGGACTGGCTGGATCTGGGTTAGATTATTTTGGGACTAATTTAAAGCTAACGGCGCAGCATCGCGGGCTGGCTCTTGCAAGGGTCGGGAGAGACTGTTAAGTCGGGGTCGCGACGACGGACCTCGGCGGCGAGGTCGGTACGGTTTGTGTTTGTGTGCTGGTCTAGCTGTACTGGTCTCTTTTCGACTCTCCTGGAGGAGAGTAGTGGGAGCGGCGGACTTTGCTAATATGGGAGGGGGTGTAAGTAGCTGCCGCCACAACCAGAGGGTTGCGGTGGGCTACGGCCCTATCAAAGAAACGCTTCGAAGCGCGTTTTATGAATTGATGGATAGTCGGGAGTTTCATGTCTAAATGAAGATTGATATTCCGAACAAACCAAGGCGAGCCTGTGGCTTGACGGAGAAAACGGTTCTGGAGAGTCTGCATCCTATGGATGAATCGGGGCTTAGCATGTGCCCAGACTGGGCTTGCGTATGTCATAATCGGCCTGATACAAGCGGTGTAAAGCCGCTTCTTACACAGAAGAGACATTTTACTCCGCTTGTTCAGGACGCAATGGAGCCTACCGAGAGCGAAAGCGGCCCGCGAGCGAGCCTGCTTTATGTGCTCAGAAAAGGTGAGGTGTTCGTCGAGGATGACACCTAGATATTTGGCTTGCTTCGCCCAAGGGATCTGCTTGCCGAACATTGAGATGGGTCGGGGAGGGGGGTGATTACGTCGCGGTCGGGTGTAAAAGACCGCCTGACCTTTATCGGGATTGACCTCGATTCGCCACTTCCTGAACCATTCGCCGAGCTCGTCGACTGCGGTTTGGAGGTAGCGAACCAGCGCTGTGTCACTAAATCCCAAGAAGAAGATGGCAGTGTCGTCTGCGAACAGAGCTAACCTTGCCTTCTTGCTTCTGGGGATATCGCTAGTAAACAGCGTGAAAATGAGGGGGGCTAGTACAGAGCTTTGAGGGACTCCTGCACGGATCGGGTGAGGGGAGGAAAGTGCCCCTTCGATGCGATAGCGAAAGGTACGGTTCGCAAGAAAGTCTCGTAAGATGAGCACGGGACGATCTGGCACTCCGAGTTGGTACAACTTATGTAATAAGCCGTTGTGCCAGACTTTGTCGAACGCTTTCGCTATATCGAAGTATACAGCGCCCGTGAACATACCACGCTGAAAACCAGCATTGATATGTTCGACGATACGGTGTACCTGATGGACACACGAGTTTTGGGTTCGAAAACGAAACTGCTCGTTGGGAATGAGGCCCTTGGCTTCGGCATAATCTCTGAGTCGCTTATAAATAAGTCTCTCATAGATTTTGCCGAGAACTTTGAGCAAACTAATGGGGCGATAGCTCGTGGGCTCGGTTTTGGGCTTACCGGGCTTAGGGATGCCAATGATGATGGCTTCCTTCCACGCTTGGGGGAAAATGTTATTACTCAAGGCACCATTGAAGATGGTACACATGAGCATAATCAGGTGCGCGGGGAACAGCTTGATCACTCTGTTGGTGATGCCGTCTGATCCGGGGGCTTTACGAGATTTCAGACCCTTGATGATCTCGTGCACCTCGTCAGGTGTGACAGGGGGGAGGGGATCATCAGGGTCTTCAACGGGCGGGAGTGAGGCTTTGCGTTCGACTTCCGCGTTTACCTTATCGACAAACGCTTGGTCTACTGGCTGCGAACTGGGTGTGCATTGGGCTTCGAGGCTATCGGCTAGGCATTCAGCCCTGTCGATATCCTCGAATGCAATGGTCGCATCGGGGCGGGTCAGGGGGGGCATAGTGGAAAACTCAGAGGATTTCAGTTTCCTCTGAAGTTCCCAGAATGCGAGATGAGTCGGCTCTAGTTCGCCCACCATCTTGTCCCAGTTAGCGTCACGCAGCTCAGTCACTCGTGTCCTTACAGCACGCTGTAAGTAACGCATGTGAGCTTTGTTAGCGTCACAGGGAAAGTTGCTGTAGGCACGAAAGGCCGCGTTCTTCTCTGTCAGCAGATCACGTACATCGTCGGGGAGTCTCCATTTACGGTCACCCGTATCTGGAACCTCCCGTGAACTTTCGTTCACGATCGATTGTACGTGCTCCGTGAGAGAGTCGATCGCGGCCGTTGTGTCGGCGACAGAGTCGAACTGATCTGGGATAGAGTCTAAGTGATGTGACGTGTTAGATTGTAAGCGTTCGCTTACTTTCTTCCAGTCAGTGATCACTTTAGTGGCGGGGGGTTGAGAGGGGTCGCGAATACCTAATCGGGGGGCCAGGTTCATGACTACTGGTCGATGATCAGAGTCGAGTTCGTGAATAGCCTCTATAGAATCCAACTTTAAGTTGATATTCTTAAGGAGTGCTATATCAAGAACGTCGGGTAACTGATCGGGGTCGAAAGGGAAATAAGTGGGAGTCATCGGGGCGATGACGTCAAAGTTCATGGTAGAACAGAGATTAAAGAGTTGTCTACCTCTAGTCGAGGTCCTGATGCTATTCCAGGCAGGGTGTTTGGCGTTGAGATCGCCCGCTATGATAACGGAGACACTCATGCCGAAAAGTTCGGAGAGGTCATTTGTGAGGAGTTGAGGGTCCTCGGAACCGTCTGGGGGAGGGAAGTAAGCCGACACGATAGTGATTGGCTGGTGGCCTGTCAGTGCTAACCGACAGGCTGAAACTTCTAATCGGGAGAGTTGGGGGGGATCCATAGGTATGCAGTACAGGGACTTCCTATAGTATATGAGGGTGCCGCCTTTGTGACAACGTGACCTGTCGTTGCGAACTAAACGATAGTTTGCAATTTTCGGGTCACGTTGGTGAGGCTTTCGGAACGACTCTTGTATGAGTAAAATGTCTACGTGATGGTCGCGGAGGAACGTGGCGATCTCATCACGTTGGCCGTGAATGCCATTGGCATTGAAGAAGCCTAGCTTTAGGGAACGGGGTTTAAGTTTAGATATTATTCCACGACTATCCATAATGGGGGCGTTGGGAGTTCATGACATGAATTGCTTGCGTGATCTCGGGATACGCAGCATATATTGATTGGATGCGGAACAAGTTACCGCCGGCGGCAACTAGTTCCTGGGCCATCTGTTGGGCACGCGGGGTGAGGAACGTGCTGTAGGTATTAAAAGTCCCGGTGATTACGTTAAACGCATCAAGGGGGGCCTGACCTTTCCTCTGTACCGGGGCTGGTCCTGCCATAGGGGCAGTGGGAGGGGCCGCGGCGCGGGCGGGGGGTGCGGTCGCGGGAAAGCCGGGGGGTGTAGGGGGCGTGGGGGCGCGGGTACGCGGGTCCATTAAAGGAGGGATGGGAGCGGGCTTAGGCCTGGAGGAGGCCAGTGCGGGAAATTCCTTCTGGGAACTCAAGAGAGGCCATTGGAAGGGACGCTGTGGGGCCAGTCTCGCGGGGAATTTCGCCGAGGGGGATTCCCTAGTCTGGCGAGCGTCGAAACGTTGCGCCAATTTAGGGAAAGATGACTTGGGGGCTTTCGGGCAGCCCCGGTAATTTGCTGGATGACCAGACTCTTTGCAGAGCACACAACTGGGTGGCTCGGTGCAAAGGGTGCGGTCTTTAGGCCGGGTACAATCTGCTGTACCGTGGTCTCCCAGGCACTTGACGCACCTGGGAGTAACGTAGCAGTTGTGCGCTGAGTGCCCGTACAGTTGGCATCTGTGGCACTGGCCAATGATGCCCGACTTACGGGGCTTCTCGATCTTAAGGCCTGACAGGTTGCAGACAGACTTAACATTGAATATGGGGTGGTGACCCTCCGTGGGAGGGCACACTACCAGGACCATATCAAAGGCAGTACCTTGCCTGGACCGGTGCATGCGATGGACCTCTGTGACAGGCACGTTCTGTCGTTCGAGGTCCGCCTTAATATCGCTGGTGGCGATTTCGCAGGGGATCCTGCGAATCACCACCCTGGTCAGTCGCTCCTCGGGCAAGGAATACGTGTGGAAGGACACGTTCCTAGCAGAGAGGAGCCTGGTCAGATCGCGATAATCGCCTGACGTGGGGACCGATACTTTTATCCCGTGCTGGGTGGCACGGGCACTAGTATAGTTGACCCTTTGGTCAACGCACCATTTGGACACCTCCGTCCACTTGGCCTTGTCCTGTATAAATAGGGGGGGCGGTGGAGGGAGTTTCCTGGCGGTGGTTGAGCCAGAGGGTACGGACGGGGCGCTAGTTTTAGCGCGGGGCGCGGCAACCTTCGCGGAGGTTGAAGGCGAGGGGCGGGAGGGGGACGCGTTGGCGGCGGATGCCGGCGGCGTGGAGGGGATGGACGCGGTCGCGGTGGCGGGGGTCGCCTGCGTATCGGGGTGGGGGTTGGACGCGTTGGCGGAGGTCGCCTGCGGGGTGGGGGCACGAGACGGAGGAGCGGAGTCCTCAGCCGCTATGATTTTAGCGGCCGGGGCTGAGCTGCTCGCCTTGTTCTTCTTGCGCTTGCTCCCTTTGCCCTTTGTGTGGGAGACGAGCTCGTACGCCTCTGTGTCCGAGGAAGAAGAGGAGTGCGAGTCCGTCTGGGGAGTGAGCGCGGCAGAATCGGAAGGAGTGGGGATGGGTACATATTCTGTGTCCATTTGACACGGTTCATCGGTAGCGGTTGGGGCCTCGAGGGCATCGCTGAAGTCAGCGATGCCCGGGCTGGCTGGAAATGCGAGCTGCTCAGCTTTGTACAGCTCGGAGAATTCGGCAGCGAAATCCTTGTTTTTCTTTATTAATAAAAGAAAAACAGAGACCACAGCCCCGACCTCCGAGTGCTCAATGCTGAGCTGACTCGCAAGTTCAGCCAGGAGCGCCTCGATTTTGGCAAGTCTCTCCATGGGTTTCTCCATGGCGGAGGGGAGGGGGGACCTAATCACTCATGAGAGTGATCCTATCGCCAAAGCCCTAAACCTAACAACCTAATCCCCGGTGGGATGCCGGGGGTGAGTGTTACACTCCCTGTCGGGTATAGACAGGGAGGTGATCCTGATGAGCCCTAAGAGTGACTCCCGTCGCCGATCTTATTGTGCGAACGGGTTCCTAACCGGTCATGCGATGGGTACTGAAGGTACCGGGGTCGCGTGATTGTTCGAAAGAGATACCGTGACCCTGGCACATGGGCAACTGATGGAACACGGGTGGGTTTTAGTCAGTAAAAGTCTGACACACCCTCCCGCTCCGCCCAGAGCGGGAGAAGTCATTTGATGATTTCCCATCCTGAAAGAAAAAAAAAAAAAAAAAAAAGTTACCCGACCAGTCTAGTGCGGGGGGTATAGAGATACCCGCGGCACTAGTACACGGCTGTGGAGGGAAGACTGTCACCAGGGCTGACGAGGGAAGCCCCCAAGGCCAGCGATCCGGGACCCGTCCAACTTTCGTCTAGCCTTGAAGGGGATAGACGGGTGCGTTGGGTCTGCACCCACTCGGCTTCGTTGGCACCGTTAAGGTATCCACCGAGTGACCACGAAACTGTGGATTTGCCCTGAAGGGGCCACAACACAACACACGTTTTTGACGATTCTGACGAATCAGAAATTCCACTGTCTTGCGAACAAGACAGTACGTTTTAGACTGAATCTGACGAAAGAAACAGGAAGTCCGAATTTTACGATTTAAATAAATTTAAATCGCAAAATAGCGGAGAGTAGTCGGGGCGACTACGCAGCGTGGCGCACGGAGCACAACTGACGGGCGAACGAGCGGCGGGCGGTGGAGGGGATACGCGCAGCGGAGCGGCAGCGTAACGACCTTCCAGGGCGAGCGTCGAGCGTAGAGTGATGCAATTTGTTTGTGAACTTACGTCGAATTTTATAGTAGAAACACAGCAGAGAGCATTGGTGGCCCAGTGGTAAAGGCCATGACTTACGAGTGGTAGGTCGTGAATTCGAACCTAGGCAGGCGCTTTACTTTGTGTAAATAATTTCATCACCACTGCTCGCAAAACGGTGAAGGAATACATCGTGAGATAACCAGCATGTCCTAGAACCAAAAAAACGAAGACATATGACATCTACTAACCTGCGTGGTAGATTATGGACTTCCTCTCAGGCCTGTTTCCCAGCAGTGGGAGCAATAATGGCTGATTAAGGTGAGAAAGACATCTTCAGTGTAAATTACCTGCCGTAGCAATTACGTACATCACCTGAAACTATGGTATATAATTAGATTAATGCGATCAGTCTTCGATTCATTCAGACAAGTAGATCAGAATTACTGCAAAAATAAATGCAGAGACTACTGATGGCAAAAAAAAAACTAGCACATGTGTATTCCAAAAGTCAATATGGGTACTTTAAATGCTTTCACGAAAATTGACACTGCCTGCGGGCCGCGGCAGCTTTTTTGTCATTTCACAGGAGTTTTAACTTTTATTTAAGAATCTCTGCACCTGCTACTTCATTTGAAGTGAATTAATACAAACTGTGATTGCAGTTTTTTGTTTACGCTACTACAAATTAAAAATGTAATCTAGCCAACCATGATTTTTTGGTAGTCCACATCCAAATGCTGCAACAATATTCCGCCGCCGATAAGGGATCTTAAATTTCTTCGCACCTTTAGAATTCTACAGCGGCAGTGTCTTATCGCCTCGCAGAATAAAACAGGTTGGTGACTAAACTGTTTCGAACATGTCCATAAAACTTACTGTTATTCCCGAGTCATTCTACTCTTTAGCGTAAGTGGTGGTCACAAACCTGAGAACGAAAGGATTGTCATGGTAAACCTACTTAATAATTCAATACATTTTAAATATATTGTTCGTAAAGGATTGAAATAAGAAGCTCCTCTTATGTTACTGCTGTTGTGGCTAAGTAATAACAGCCGGACGGATCGATCGGTCAGGTATGCTACGCTTGCCGCGGTTGGTCCGTGGATGGGTGACGAACTTTACATAACAATCGTATCGAGGGATCGTATTACCCAGTAACTGTGAGGTCAGATAGGCAGTCATCATCATCATTTCAGCCGTAAGACGTCCACTGCTGGACTTAGGCCTCCCCCAATTTAGGGGGCTTTGCCATAATCGCCACGCTTGGCAGGCGGGTTGGCGATCGCAGTATGGTGGTAAAGTGCATAGAGAACGCTGCTGCCCATTCTCTAGTAAGTCCCTTAGTCGCCTTTTACGACACCCACGGGAAGAAATGGGATAGGCAGTCACTCCATGTTAAATACTGGTATTGAGCTGGACCTGGTTTGACTTACAGTCGATCCCAACTAAACGCTACTTATTTAGTTTTATATTTACTTATTGCAAACTTATTTTATTCACACCTAGGTACACATATACTTACCTATCTAAGAATACATATTAACTATTTGAATAGACGTATGAAAATAATGGTCTTGAAAGGAACGACACTGATTGGTAGTGTATCCCTTTTGTGCCACATTGTGTTCATTAATCTACTAAATTAGTAGGAAGTCTTATTCTCAGATACGACCTACTTAAGAAATAGAAATCGTCTAACATGAGACTGCCAAAGAAAACAATAACGCAAATAACTTATTTGTAAAATAGCGAATAGTATAATAATTCCCTCAAGAGTAAAAAATGAAGTATATGTGCAGACAAAACTATGAAAGATTTAAAACGACACTTGAGCCGCCAATATTCCTCAGTGCACACACAGTTTATCAAAGTTTCATAACAATTAGTCGAGCCATCGACTTTTTGCGAGACTAACGCAAGGAAATTAAAATAAAGACAGACAGATATCCTGTTCGTGCATTTTTTCGGCAATGTTCTTCAATCTTTTTCGTTCAATCTTCTCAATGTTCGGCAACAACATTTTGCCGAACATTGAGAAGATTGAACGTCTTACGATGATCAATTAAATTTATATTAATAACAAATACTTAAACTGTATTGTCACACTGCAGGGCAAAGGCCTCTCTTTCCTTTTTCCACTCAACTCTATCTTGAGCCAATAAAAACCAATCCCTCATGTACCCATCGATTTCGTCCCGCCATCTACGCCTGAGCCTACCATGATGCCGTTTGACGTTTTCAGGGACCCATCTTGTGGTGGTATTAGCCCACAATGCATCCGACATGCAGCAAATATGTCCGACCTAGTCCCATTTGAGCTTGACGGCTTTTTGGGTGACGTCTAAGATTTGTGTGGCGGCCCATAGATACCTACAATAACATTGTACAATACATTTTATTGTACAATAAGATTGAGAGGCGCTTTGGATCCAAACGATCAATTATATTGCACTAAATACGAACTGCGCAATGTTTTCTTGTTCAGTCGGAGAATAGTATTAATACAGTTTACAACACAAAACTACACCACTTTCAGCCGTAAAATTCATCACAATTCAGTTATTGGAAAAATATAACAAAAACCCAAGCGACGCGTCAGATTTCCCGCCAGAAATTCCCGTGCACTCCTCGTTCAAGACAAAACACATACTAAAAAATATTGCGCAATACTGTCCCTACACGATGCAATGGAAAAATATGGTGCAATAAAAATTAAACATGCTCAAACTTTCATTCAATCACTGCGCAATCTTCAATATTATCCCTATACGGTCAATAATATTGCACAATTCGTGATATTGCACAATTTAATTGATCGTTTAGGGGCCGCCTTAGAGCGCAGTATTGTGTTCCTTAAGCGACTGGAATAAAATTTACTTCTGTAAATTAGTTCAAAATATCACACACTTCAAAAAACAAATCATATTTTGAACCTGGAAGAGTTCGGTGTTTCCTAATCGACTACTCTGAGAAAAAGACAAACGCTTAGTGCTCTCTTTCATTTTGTAACACCCGTAATAAACACCATGTATATTTTCCTCCAATATCATTAAAACAATACGTATATCACTACATAGTATAAAACAAAGTCGCTTCCGTCTGTCTGTCCCTATGTATGCTAAGAACTTTAAAAGTACGCAACGGATTTTGATTCGGTTTTTTAGGGTTCCGTTGCCAAATGGCACAAAACGGAACCCTTATAGATTCGTCATGTCTGTCTGTCCGTCCGTATGTCACAGCCACTTTTTTCCGAAACTATAAGAGCTATGCTGTTGAAACTTGGTAAGTAGATGTATTCTGTGACCTGTATTAAGATTTTGACACTAAAATAGAAAAGAAAAACAATAAATTTTGTGGTTCCCCATACTTAAAACTGAAAGTCAAAAAAAATTTTTTCATCTTACCCATACTTGTGGGATATCTATGAATATGTCTTTAAAAATGGTATTGAGGTTTCTAATATCATTTTTTTCTAAAGTGAATAGTTTGCGCGAGAGACACTTCCAAAGTGATAAAATGTGTCCCCCCCCCCCCCCGGTCACTTCTAAAATAAGAGAATCATAAAACTAAAAAAAAATATATTATGTACAGACGCCACCAGGTCAAGCTACCCCAATCTGTCAAATTTTACCTATCGAAAATTAACCTTCCACTATTGTGATATAAGGTTGAAAATCTATTAAAGAAATTTGACAGATTGGGGTAAGTTGATGTGTTGGCGTCTGTACATAACCATGTAAACTTCCACCGAAAATTGATTTTAACAAGATCTGGTACGTAGTTTTTTTTTTATACGTCATACGGTTTACGAAACCGCAATTTACCTTTCATGCAATCAACTCAAATTAAAAAATTAAAAAAAATAATAATTTCATAAACATAACGGTGCGCGAGTCCGACTCGCACTTGGCCGGTTTTTTTAGTAGATAGAGTGATTCAAGAGGAAGGTTTATACGTATACGCTAGTACCCTATAATTGGTCAATCACAGTCCAGTGGCTATTATGTATTAAAGTGTTTTATATAGTTATGTACTATACATTTATGAATTCTTGGAACAGGAAGGTACATTTAATACGATAAACGGTGTGATACTTACCGACCTTACAAAGGTATCCGGTTCGCAGCCATTCTACCTACGAAGCATAGGTAGGTATTAGGTATAACACCGACAGGTTGCCTATTATGTACACGTAGGGATGAAAATAGATCTATATTTACCGTTTCTAACTACCGATGGAAGCCAGGTACATGTTTTTGCAATTCATCATCCCTCTTTTGTTCCCAATATTGAATTAATAATGAAAATCTATTGTGAGCAGTTTCTGTTCAGTTAGTTTTTCGCTCTAAATGTCTCTTTGTTTCCATTAGTTAATGTTGGTTAATACTACAGGTGTTAATTGTTTTGTTGGTTTGTTTTGTACCTAACTTAGAAATGTATTGTGACACTAAGTGTGCTTGTTACTAAGTGTTAATTACACCAAGGAAAGCGATCTGTACATCTAAACTACGTTCAAGAGCTACTTATCAGTTACAAAATTCCACAACAATGATCACACTGACAGTTCTTGAACGCGGTTTATCGCGTTACGTTTCATTGGTGATAGTATTTGATTGAAGTAGGATTGTTGATTCGGACAGATTTGATGTCTATGTTAGAAAATAGCATCTCGCAGATCAACCTAGGAAACTTTCGGCTGGTTAACTGGACTTGCCTGTGGCTGCCTCAATAAATTAGGCCTCCAGCCAGGGCTTAAAACTTAAAACTTAGCGACTACACGCTAAGGCCACCCCCTGTGGGGTACGGACCTCGGCTTAGGGCGTCGCTGGAAGAGGGCAGCAATCGTAATTATTGTTATTTAGGGACGAATTACAAAAAAAAAAAAACACTTGCCGGAAGATGTTCTTGCTCAGGGCGCCATTGAAGATGGCGATGATGAGCATTATGAAAAGGGCGGGGAGAGGTTGTTATACCATATTAGTGTTATCGTTCGAATCGGGGGCTTTTCTATCGTGGAGTCCTTTATTGATGTAGAGCACTTTGTCTTTGTCCCGTGTGGTGCCGGACGTAAAGAATAGCATCACCCCATTTCTTCCCGTGGGTGTCGTAAAAGGCGACTAAGGGACTTACTAGAGAATGGGCAGCAGCGTTCTCTATGCATTTTACCACTATACTGCGATCGCCAACCCGCCTGCCAAGCGTGGCGATTATGGCAAAGCCTCCCGAATTGGGGGAGGCCTATGTCCAGTAGTGGACGTCTTACGACTGTAATGATGATTGTTGACGATAGTACGTCGAGTGCTCAATTATGGGAGCGAATAAATGAAAAACGTGGACTATAATAATTTGGTTATAATGAATACACGTTGAAGGTAGACGTAGTGTCTTGGTCGTGGTAAGATTTGAAGTGAGGCGACGCTCGGAGCGAGAGGACCTGCGAGCGCCTGCGCCGTCCGCGCCGCCCGTGCACCCCTCAGCCTGCCGCCGACGCCCGATCCTGATGTCGCCGCCGGCGCGCCCCCTCAGCCACCGCGTGCCTCTTACGACTCGAGGTCATGCTGTGCATAGACAATGATGATGATAATGACTTTGCCTACAGTGACCGGAGGCAGAGGATAATCAAGGTTTTCAACTCCTAACATTCGAATTCCTCGTCTATCTTGGCAAGGTGCGCTTGGTCTACCGGTTGAGTACGGGAGCGTATGGGGTTGGGAACTGTAGGCTATTGGCTTCGGATTCGGCCTTATCGTGAGGTAACTTAGTTGCAGACTTAGTGCCGGGTCAACCTGAACATTTTATAGTTGATTTCCTGTTTGGACACAATTTGTATTTACTATTAAATTATATGGACAATTTTTGGTGCCAGAGGTGCACTCTGTGTGCATATTATTACTGTCCGCCGGACCAGTGGGTGTTTTGCGTGTTTTTTGTGTAAACACGTCGGAGACCACCACAGGTTATAACATATTGTAGTTCCTTTGTCCTTTAGATTACAAGTCCGACTAAATAAAGTTCACTTTAACGAATATGTTTCTTTAAAAAACGAAGCTCACATTAAGGTTCCCATTGATATTTTTTCCACTGAAAAAAAAAACCGCACCACCTCATCTGGTTTTTTTTTTGGGCCTTTTTTTATTTACTTAAACAAAGGGCTGAGTAAAAATCTGAGGCTGCAATCCTACTGGTTGATAACCAACATGTATGCGATACTGTAGCGGCTGAGTGCTGCAAGCAAAAATAGTCCTTACGGTGATCACGATTACCTGTCTCTGACAGTACAAAGGCTATGCTTTTATGGATGGGTATGGGCTATGGGTTTGAGGAGACATGGACGCCTCTTCAAAGAAAAGATGCCAGAAGCCTTTCCTCTGAAGATGCCAGAAGGCATGGTGCGTGGACTCGTGTCTACCAAGCTTGTCTTACTCCAGCCCTCGGATCGATTCTCCACAATGCGTTCCTTTACAGCACGCTGCAGTTAGCGCATATGGCTCTGTTCGCGTCACATGGATAGTGGGTCAATGGGGATGCAGTATAAGGACTTTTCTGTAATAAAACTATAACTAATGAACTAACTAACCAACTTTAAACTAGATAGTTTAAAGTTGGTAATGTTCGGGTTTCGACGGTGAAGCTTTATAAAGTTTACTGTATTAGGAGGATGTCTAGCTGATGGTCCCGGAGGAACGTGGCTAGTAATTGCCATTGGCATTGAAATACCCTTATATCAGGGATCAGAGTTCAGTGCATCTAAACCTTTCGTTATCTGATGGAGTGGTGAAAAAGGTTGCAGTTTAGACGTTTTTACAATATCTCGGGGTTCGCATTAAAAGTATCTTCTACTCACCTTACAATATTTTTATCTTCTACTTGCTTTCTATTTGTCCACGTCACGTCCACTTCCAAACCAAACAGGCTAGCCTCATGCATAAGATTTTAATATATAACGAGCTGACAACATCTTGTGTAAATGTATCTAATTAAAATTCGCCAGTTTTGGTGCGAGCCGTGTCGACCGACGTCAGTCGGAGCGAGCGCTCGGGGCTCACGAACCGTGAAATGCAATTTGCCGACGCTGCAACGAGCGAACTACGCCACTTATAAACTGGAGCTATATCCATTTTAACGAGTCGATATTTTGATGGGTCAAACTTTTAGGAATATATCATTTATTCCGACTTCGTGAACATCAACTCCTTTCGCCGGGAAATGTAAATACGAACTGAAAACCCAAAACTTTTAGTTGATCGAAAAACAACAGTAGATAGTAGTCCGGTCTCATTACAGTGGCGTCGCCTTTCTCTGATACATTTTATATTATTTTGCTCTCGTAAAGAATCTCATTTACCTCCGTTGCAACTATCTATTTCCTCTGCAATGAAATTGTAGATATTAGAAAGTATCGGAAAAGCGCGAACTAAGTAGGAAAACAAGGTTGCCTTGGTTTTTCTTTTATTTTGTGCTCAGTATTACAAGAAATAAGTACGCCGACGGTAATGGTAGAATTATTCTTAATTCCTACTCCATTTTATTCCAGATACGTGGAAGTTAGCCACTTAATTACCCCCTAAGCTTTAACAACCCTCATTTTATTTTATTACAATCGTTAATGTAAATATTTAACACGAAGGAGCCCGAAGGTTGAATATGAACTACATATTTCGACTTCGAATAGATCATTATAACCCGTAGGTACCAGCAAAGCTGACTTAGGGATTATATAATTCCACTCATAACCGAAATGCTGACAAAGCTGTGCAAGATAGCGAAATATGGTTGGTTATTATCTGCGGGAAAAGCCGATTTTTCATTGACCTCGTACTCGTAGAAATGATCGTTCAGTTATTAATCCCCATCCGTTCAAAACTACATACCTCTCTCTATGAACATACATAACCGGTATGAGATTGGACCGCTAACATTGAACAAATACAGGATTGTAAAGTACACAAATAGTTTTATTTGCTGTATGATTACTATCGGACGGGACACACGCGGCACGGGAGCGTGATTGATTGCCTGACACGCTGTGGAACTGTAATCTCGTATATATACGTATCATACACACACATGTTACATCTATGTGTGTGCGTATTGTATAGCTGACTACAAATCAACATGAAAAGTTGTGATTTTTCAGGTTTGTACCTATACAAAAGGAAGCTTAAATAGCGGTGGGTTGCGCCGCTTGATGAACCCACCGCTATTAGCTTCCTTTTGTATGCAATGATGCATACATTCTGCTGATATTTATGTTGATACAACCTGTTTTTTGTTTTTTTTTTTTTAAAGAGCCGCTTTTTATAATAAATAAATAAATAAATAATATTTATTTCAGACCATCAGTCCATATTTTAAAACACTACAGTTTTACACACAAAAAATAAAAAGAAACAAAAAGATACACAAAAAATACAAAAAAGCTCTATTTTATATACTGGAATGACGCACGGTGAGTGGTCATCCAGTTCCACATCAATGGACTGTCCACTCTGTTGGCCATGATAGCCACCAAGCTGTTGGAGCTATCGCGCACTCGCCGCATCAGGGACGCTATTCGTGTCCGCATAATAGCATAAAAATCAGGCACACCGTGCTCCGCGAACATCCCCGACGCACTGCAAAAGCGCGGTAGCCCCAACATAACTCTGAAGGCGTTATTATATTGGACTCGCAGAGCATTGTACGAGCTTTTTGTATAGCCGACCCATAGGGCGCACGTGTACATAGATTGGCAATAAGCTCTAAAGAGAGTGACTTTTACCTCACTAGTACAACGTGCAAACCTACGGGCCAGCATGTTACATCGAACTGCCAATGCTCTGCGTTCCCTCTCTATGTCCACATCGTCGGTCAGACCTTCGGTTACCCAATGCCCCAGGTACTTGAACTTCGTCACCCTTGAAAGCTGAGCGCCTCCCAGGATAACTGGTGGAACAGTATCATAACCTTTGTTACCTGCTCTAAAAACCAGAAGTTCACTTTTTGTTGAGTTGCACCTGAGGCCGTGAGCCACCGCATAATCCTCACAGATACGGAGAAGCCTTCTAAGTGCACTGATCGATGGGCTCAGCAATACCATATCATCCGCGTAGCTGATGTTATTGACGCATTGCATATAAGACTACTTTACTTATTTGATGTTGCTCATGAAAAAACTAAAGCAGATTCGACATTATTCCTGCAAGTGTCACTTCAGATAAAAGTGTGCGTTCCGGGGGACGTTACCGTTACCCCCCCGTTACGAAAGAAGTTACTTAGGCTTTTTCTTCAATTTCGAATGTTACGTCGTTAACTCTATCTTTAAAATAATCCGACTTTATTTTAAACTCACTATCGGCTTCAGCACACTCGAAAACCATGAAATCAACACCCACGAAGAAACATTTCAAATGTTATCAACCGCCATATTGAATTTCATCTGTCTGTCTCTTTATACATATTAAAGGTTATAATAAAAAGTTACATGAACGGGGCTTATAGCTCTTTCGTTACGTAACAGTGACGATTTCTACAATTTTACTCCTACGCCAAGCTGTGTTAAAGAACTTCGTTCTAATAAAAGGTAGATTTTATTTAAAGCCACCATCAACGGGTGTTTATCCATAGAACAACCCTCATGAACATCGTAATGTGGAGCATCTCTTGTTACAGAGCAAACACAAGGATATTAAAAGTCGCATCACGTTTCCTATTGCCAATAAAAACAGCATTGCCGTAAGCAATTTGCAAGTTAGTATGCAGATCTGTATTAACTGCTATTGTTTCACTTGTATCCTCTTACGTGACCTATCGGGTAGCTGACAGCTGGGGGGTGGCGGGATCCGATGGAATTAGCTCTGGGAATTTTCGTCTTTAATAATCTCGCTACCGGAGAGTTTTCTGGAATAATGATGAAGATATGGGTGGCGGATTTTGCTCAGTGTTGCTGTGAGTGGGTGATAATAACGTCAGGTAATTTTCTTTTGAAGTAACGAGCCTGAACCGTGACGTTCGGGTCGCATACCATCACTTAACTTAATTATTATGTTTCTTCCCATAGTAGTGAATTAATGGGATACTTTTCGAGTGAAATAAATTGTCTTACACGGAATAAAAACTAGACTATAATGAAAATCACAGTTAAATACAGTCTACGTAAATGCTGCAGCCGTGCCCACTATTTATCAATCTACATCTGCAAGCACGAACCCATTTGTTCCATATGTACGAACATAATCCGGATGAGTGAATCAAAATCCGTCGCTCAGCTTCATTGACTCGCATTGAGGACACGCAAATATGGAGATATCTAATGAAATGAAAAAAAAATAACATAATTTTTAAGGACAGAATAAATTAGGAATCATTGTGAGCCGTACGAAACATTTATTTCAAATTGCGATTGCTTGAAATTGACTGTGTTAATAAAATTCGTTTCGAAATTGGAAACACATAGGATCATTATTTATATTAAAACTAAGTACCATTGTACTACCACCTTTTAAATTGCTTAGCTCATCTTTATAATTAACGACTTAAAGTAATGAAACTTTAATGAAATACATTTACTGCGTTTTCTGAAATTAACAACGAACGCTAAATGACGTTTTGGTGATTAATACAATCTCACCAACAGACAGTTACGGAAAACGTTTTCAAGACCAACGTCCACAAATTACTGTTCATGTCAACACCTTCAATCACATTTATGTATTTAAATTTAATCTCTACTGGGAAAACAGATCAATCATTAAACTATTTTTATTTCTAGATTTGTAAAATAATCCCCAGAAATCCAGATTAAACTGGAAGTAATAAACCATAACAAATTAGAGAAAGTGTTATTTCAGAGAATTCGCAAAACAGGTTCAAGCTTATCTCGTCTTGGTTGTAAAGTTCACGCTTATCACAAAACAAGGCCAAGCGGCAGCGCTTAACCTAATATCGCGAATACCTGTTACACCCTACAAAGTATATATAAGTACCAGGTATACTAAGAATTTTGTGATTCTCCCATCACTCGGCGTTTTACAGCATAATTCTACGTTATGAGCTCAAGTTACGAGCATGTTTAGTATTCTTTCTGTGAGACTAGAACGTTTTTAGCACAACGAGGAAATTAATTAATATGAAAGTGAAAAGGTTTGTTCCTGGATATTTAAAGTTTCATGAAACCATTTAATGTATAGTGCGGAACATAGATCAATGAGTTAGAAATTGTCATACTCAAAGTAAATGCAGAAAAGGAGGCGAAAAGAAGGAATTCGAGGGAAAAATGGAGTAAGGCGTTTGAAGAAGCTTCATAAACGACTTACGATAAAAAATAATATATCATTATCCTCATGTACTCGACATAATACGACATGAACAAACGCTATTTTATCAAAGTTCAGTTTACTCGAATACAAACTGTAATGTAAAGGGATGGCAAACGTCGAAATGATATTGATAACAAGACGAAGCTTACAAATACATAATCTTGACGACATAAGTCAAGGAAATATGATGAAATGCCTTCTAAACTTCCGCCAAAGTAAAACTAACAACTACTCGTGTCGCCAACTCGAACAGGCGAAAAGAATACGTAAGAGGTCCGTGTCATGTTATGATACTTATTTGAAGCACCTTTGAAACTCGGCAGGAGAGTTCGCAGGTACAAAGTCTCGATCATTATACCTTAAGGAGCTTCGAAAATATTGGATACTGACGGTGAGTCACAACATTAGCGATGTTACCGCTCCACGCTTCGTCATCATTTATCACGATTGATACGGAAGTGAACTGTGAGGGAATTATCAGTTAATATTTATATAAACGAAACGTATCTTAACGTACCTGCCAAAGGAACAATATGTGACTACGATTTGGTGTTTGATCTTGTGCTTTGTTTACATCTATGTGGACGTATTTTCTTTTAAATAATTAGAGGTAACTCTGAAATGAAACACTGAATTCATCGGTACAGAATGGAACGAAAGATTTGTGAATGAGAGGTGGGACTGCGTGGAAAAGAGACAGGGGAATGGCGGATGATTGCAAACTAAAGACCACGTTACAAAGCAACATTTTATATTGTTGTGTTTGACGACCTTAATAAACGCAAATATCCTGTTTCGATCACCGCGCCCCTCTCTTACATGTATATGCTTAGAATTACGCAGTAGTTAATTATATATTACTAGCTTCTGCCCGCGACTTCGTCCCTGTCAAATTTTTGCTCCCATGACCCTTTTTTTTTTTTGGATGGGAAATCATCGAATGACTTCTCCCGCTCTGGGCGGAGCGGGAGGGCGTGTCAGACTTTTACTGATTAAAACCCACCCGTGTTCTTTCAGTTGCCCATGTGCCAGGGTCACGGTGTCTCTTTCGGACAATCTCGCGACCCTGGCAGGCATCGGTCCTGGCAGACCCCTTCAGTTCTGCTGACATCACTTTGAGGCGCGCGTGGAACACTACGCGCCGTCGACCCGAGCCTGGTCCTTACCGGGCGGCGAGCTACCTATTGCTCGCTACCCACAAGCTCGCACCTACGGTGGCCGAGAGTCGGCTATTGACTCCCGACGCCCGGGGCGTTTCCTCTTGCGGCGGCTAGGGACGTGAGGGCGCAGAGCCTGCCTTTCCCTCACGCGCCCCGCCTCCTCCTTCGCGAGCATTACTGCTTCGCAGAAGGAGGTGACGGCTTCCAATGCCCTCTCGCTCCGTACCATGGCTCGCACCAGGGCTGGACGCGAGAGGTCGCCGCCGCCGATCGCCTCCACGAGGACACGGCGGTGCTCCGCCCAGGCAGGGCAAACTTCCACCGTATGCTCCACCGTGTCCTCTAGACGATCCCCACAATGGAAACACGCGGGCGTATCCTCCCGCTTTATCCTGAACAGGAACCCACCGGAGCACCCATGCCCGGTGAGAACCTGCGTCAGGCGGAAGGTGAGGACGTCATGGCGCCTCTCTGTCCACTCCTCAAAAAGGGGACTTATCGCCGCAATTGTGGCGTGCCCAGCACTGGGTTGCGACAATCATACCCGCCATGTCGCCATGAGATCACACCGGAGCTCTGTCCGCCGTGCCGCGATTTGTCGCGGCAGCAGAGTTTCACCCCGGCGTTTCGCCTCCTCGCGCCATTCCCACATGTGCGCGAGGACCTTTGCCTCCAGATCCCATGGCGGCACTCCGGCAAGGAGGCTCGCCGCCTCGCAGGAGACCGTGCGGTATCCCCGGATTAACCGGATGGCCATGACCCTCTGGGCCGCAAACAACCGGCGCGCTGGGCGCAGCCTCAATGAGAGCGCCCACACCGGTGCCCCGTAGAGGGCCATTGGACCGCACGATCCCCGTGTATAGCCTTCGGCAGGAGGTGTTTGGACAGATTGGGCAGGAGTCGCTTTAAGGCAGCCCCAGCCCGCTCCAGTCTGGGAGCCAAAAGTCGGAAGTGCTCAACGAAGTTCTACCGGCTGTCGAGGACAAATCCCAGGTACTTCATCGTCGACTCGACGCCGATGTGAACCTCTCCCACCGTGAGTTGGGAATCCGCAGGTGTCGAGTTCCGAGGACCATGAAAACCCATGGCCTCGGACTTGTGCAAGGCCACCTCGAGTCGCTATTGCCGGATCCTATCGACGATTGTCGCAACCCCGCGTGTCATAATTTCGGCCGCCGCCTCGTGCGACCTCCCCTGCGCCAGGACCAGCGTGTCGTCAGCGTAGCAAACTATCCCATGACCCTTCCCGTCGCATCGAATTGCCTGCCAGTTTTCGTCCATTTTTCGTTGCTGCTCCGCTCTTTTTGATTGGAGCGTGATAAACAAACAAACTCTTCAGCTTTATAATATTATATTAGTATAGATATATGACTACGGTTTTGTGTTTGATCTCGTGCTATGTTTATATCATGTGGACCCATTTTCTTTTAAATTAAAATAATTAGAGCTATTTAATTCATTGGAAGAATGGAATGAAAAATGAGTGAATGAGAGGTGGGAGTATGTAAGAAGGAGACAGGGGAAATGGTGGATGATTGCAAACAAAAGGACGATGTTACAAAGAAAAATGTTGCATTTTTTTTTGTTGTGGTGTTTTAACGAGCCAAATAAACGCAAATATCCTGTTCCTCTCATCACGCCCTTCTCCTACATTTATATGCTTAGAATTACGTTGTAGTTAATAATGATTATAAAGTAAACACATTGTTCTTATTTCAAAGGACAATCACCTGCACATCAGTTCTCATCACTCGCAAGCTGTAAAAATCAACTAAGCGAATAGTGGAATGGGTTTCTATTGTTCTCGGACACGACAAGCCCTATTGATACAATTGTGCGCAGCAATTTGTAGCTTATGCACAACTGGAATTTGCAACCAATGCATTATTGATGTTCGAGTATACTGATTTAGCAACTATGACAATTCTGTGTAAAATACGACGAATATAATTCTAACCATGCATGAAATGTCAGAAATAAGCGAAATCGAAATAATCCCAAACGTATTATTCAATATCATACCAATTACTCTTAAGGGCCCACCTTGAACGTGAATGATAGTAGGATGGGCGTGGTTTATGGCGGGTCAACCTAAAGTGGCCGGCCGCCACAAACTTATATCTGAACCGTTTATAGAGAATAGGAAAACCAGCGGCCAAAAGTTGAACTAATGACAGAAAATGTCTCGAAATAAAAAAACGTTACTAACTTAGCATAGCCTTGCTGTAAGCACTATTCCTGTCACTGTTGCACATCTGTCAAACTACAATAGCAAGGTAGAGACGGAAACATCTTAGAAAAAAGTACGTGAAAGTAGCATTAATTTAGTCAGTCTATGAAAATTTTGCACATAGCGTGCGATGGAGTAGACAAATAATACAAATATTTAATTACAAGCAATAAAACTATCTTACAGCAAGAAATTATCTTCTATATCTATACGTAATATTATAAATGCGAAACTAACTCTGTCTGTCTGTTACGCTTTCACGACTAAACCTTATTTGTTACCGATTAACCCTATTTAATCCGCGACGTCACCTGCGTCCGCGTAACGTAAGATTTACGCAGACGAAGTCGCGGGAAAAAGCTAGCTAATATTTATGTATGGATGATGGGTTATACGAGATTGATTAACTCAAAATAATAAAAAATATTATTAATTATTTACAACATAAAATTAAAAATAACGAATTAATCTTCTAGAGGTCTATAAATAAAATATATGATGGTATTAAAGAGATTAATAAACGTCAATTTCGTTTCTCCGATCACTATACATTTATTTGGTAAATGACAATTACAATATTTTACATAGACTTCGTCCATTACCTAATACTAGTTCGCTGTATTCGATGTATTTTAATTACGGTGAAAAGAGGTTATAGCTCAAATTTCAAATCGTGGATAAATAAATAAAAATGTTTATTTGTACAGACAGAAAAACATATATAAGGTGTATCTATTCATACACGAAATATTTTAATGGGTACACCTGTAGGTGGTAAAGAAGGTATAGAAGCAAAAAGAAAATTTTTATCTAAGCGTTTTTGAATGTTCGTAATTATTATAATTTTAAAACTACTTGAGACGTTTTGCATAAAACCTTTACTCCAAATTCTATGAATGGTCCACCTGACGCTGCGAGGGCGATGACCGGACGGCACGAGCATGGCCGTGGTGTCTCGGGCCGTAAAAAATAAGAAGGAACCAGTATTTTTTATTTGCGTCAAATAATTTATAAATATAAAATTAAAAAAAAACTCTTAGATTTTTTTTTTTTTAGTTGCTGTTGCTTCTTTACCACCTACAGGTGTACCTCTTAAATATTTCGTGTATGAATAGATACACCTTATATAAGTACACACTAGCTTCTGCCCGCGACTTCGTCCGCGTCAAATTTTTGCCCCCCTGACCCTTCCCGTCGCATCGATTTGCCTGCTAGTGTTGCTGCTCGCTCCTTTTGAGTTATAGTGAGTCAACCTTAAAAGATAGACATATGCTCTCGCGGACTTTTTTTTAGAACTTTTTCAAGAGAACAATTCCGTCATACATAATTTTTGCGTTACTTTAACCGTTTACGCAGCGCACGCAACGGAAACTCTCAAAAGGAATAAATTTTCCCCGTTTTTGCAACATTTTTCATTACTGCTCCGCTCCTCTTAGTTGTAGCGTGATGTTAAATAGCCTATAACCTCCCTCGATAAATAGGCTACCCAACACAAAAAGAATTTTTCAATTCGGACCAGTAGTTCCTGAGATCAGCGCGTTCAATCAAACAAACAAACAAACAAACAAACTCTTCAGCTTTATAATATTAGTATAGATTAAGGGGAAAAAAAAATTGTACAATAGAGTCACATTAAAAGGCAAACTGATGCCGTCGCCGCATGCTGCTGCTGTACTTATAGATAACAAAAAAATAAAATAAACAACGCCTTAATTTAAATACAGTAATTAGATCTATTAAGAGACAATTGTAATAAGATTCTCGGTTTCGTCATATGTTAACTTCTGCAACCAGTCAGTAAGTTTGATTTTAACTTCATGTTTAGTCAGGGGGTAAATAAATGGAAATAATTTTATTTATTTTGTTTAGTTACGAGTATTTTCACCTTATTTTACAAGAAATTTATATTTCCTTCGAGGTCAATTTCGTATGGCAATGTGTATGATAAATGTCATAATTACTTGACTTATACATACATATTTTAATAATTACTATTTGCAAATTGTCAAAATAGGTAATATATCAGAGTAGTTCACTTCCTGTCCCTTTCGATGTATCTCAAGGTTCAATTCTGGGGCCATTGTTATTCCTATTTTATATTAATAACATATCCAAGATTGGCCTCAAAGGCGACATATCACTTTACGCTGATGATACAAGTCTTTTCTACTTTGGGCATTCAATCGAAGCTATGGTACCTTGTATCCAAAATGATTTAAATTCACTTATTGACTGGTCCCAATCAAATCTTCTAACCATCAACACCACAAAAACCAACTATGTCGTGATTGCCCCCAAAAACAAAAAATAAGCCATGATATACAACTCAAAATAAATGATCAATTCATCCAAAGAAAAACTAGAAATATTTAGGTTTAATTTTAGATAACTATCTGAGTTGAAATCCTCACATTGAGAAAATCAGATGTAAACTTTTGCCACTGACAGGAACTCTTCATAATATAAATACATGCCATCCTCGGAAAGTTCGATTCATAATTTATAATTCTTTAGTTAAACCACATTTAGACTACCTAACAGAAACCTGGGGAACCGCAGCCAAATATATCTAATCTAGAAACATTACAAACACAAAACAGATTAATCAAAATATTATTTAATTTCAAGTTTCGGACATCAACACAGTAAATATACGAAGATACAAAAATAATGAACATGTCCCAAACATATAAGTATTATACATGTATACGCAAAATATTACACAAAGATATCCATACAACACTAAATTTCACAAAAAAATATAAAGTACACAAAATTAAACTACGAAACTCCAATTACTTAGTAACACGTCCTCACAGAACTGTTAATTACGGGAAAAGAAATATAGAATAGGAAGGTGTCAACATGTATAATTAAATCCCGATGGAAATAAAAGAAGCGAAAAGTAGGTCTTGTTTTAAAAATAAACTTAAATCCTATATATTATGTCAGTAAAAATAAGAATATTTAAAAAAAAACTGGTTTTAGCGAGGGTTCATGCAACGAAATAAAACATAATAATAATAATAAAAAAAGCTTTATTAGATAGTACGCTGCCGTGTATGCCGCATCTAGTAGTACATCAACTTTTACTCTATATCCGTGTTTACTCGGTTGGTGATTAGTTGTTTACTTGAAATTTATATTACTACCATCATTTTTTACTTTTACGTCATTTTTGTACGTTCAAAAACATTTTATGTTAATTTAATTTCTCAGTAAGTGAATTATTATTCATTCTTAATGAGGAATAATAAAGTTCTTAAACCATATTACGTGTGACTGCGGTTAGAAAACCAAAACCGATATTTTTGCCAATATTTTGTAATTATGTCTAGATAATAACTTTTTATTTGGGTGTTTTACCCGACTACAGAGGGCAATGTGTTTATCAGCCTATGTACTATTATGTATGTTTGTTCTTTTATTAACTTTATTTTTCATTACAGTTATTTTGGGGTTAGGGATAATTCAGAGAAAACAGAAAATGGAGTACACAAATAATTTGCTAAACAGTCTTCATAAGATTATAGAAGTATGTTTAATGTTATGCAAAACAGAGTAAAACACCATTGTTTTGATCATCCATAAAATCTTGTAGGAATGAAAAATTATAAATAGCCAATATGTTTGCAGAAAGCACTCTTGTAGACCTTTGATAAGATATCAATTACATATCGAGAAGCAGTGGTGGCTCAGTGGCAACGGCTATTTCTTACGAGTTCGAACCCGAGCAGGCGCTTTACTCTGTGTAAATTATTTCAACACCTATGCTCTCAAAACTGTGAAGGAAAACATCGCGAGTAAACCGGCATGTCTTAGAACCAAAAAATCGAAGACATGTGACATCTACCAACCCGTACTGGGCCCTCGTGGTGGATTATGTCCCACTATCTCTCACCGAGAGGAGGCTTGTGTCCCAGCAGTGGAAACATTATAGGCTGCTAATGATTAGGTATCAAACACGGTACATACGGGGTTCGAAACAGCTAGGCCCGGCTTCAGGCCACGTGCCTGACAAGGATGGCTTCCTGAAGGTAGAGAGTAAGAAGAGGAAGAAGCTTCATAGTCGGAACCAGTGTGGGACCGCGCTAGCAGGACCCAATTTGCTGCTACGTCAAGCTACACCAACGACAGTAGTGTAGAATTGGGGGTTCTGCATCACTTGCTCGCTGCGCTCGACAAGTGATGCAGAACCCCCAATTATATTTCGATAAATAACCAATGAAATCTTTTTGCGCTATATCGCCGACCTGAGGTTTTGACGCATCCGCTGTGCTCGATTTATAATTTACGATGCGTTTTCAATATATACTCTTTTCCTTTAACAGCGTTTAAATAAAAACATTGAGGAAAACGTATTGCATGTTGCATCCAAGGATCGTCATAAATCTCCCAATCTTCTATAACACCTCCACATGAGAAACATGCTGCTTTATCATTTATACTATCGCCACAGTAAAAGAATCCAGCGTCGGCCATTTCCATAACTAATCTTTTCTTTGAATCAGCTGTCGCCCAGTAATAATTAAATGAAAACTCACGCATTTTAAAAGTATTATACATGTCATATCGAGGTTTGTATTTATTTTGACACATGCTTTGTTTTACAGATAAATGCATAATGACATTGTCTAGCTGCAGTCAACAGCTTATAACGATTTGACGACGTTGATGGGATTGGGAGGGATAGGAAACATTTTACCTAAGTAAAGAAATTAAACAAGAAAATGTTTATTTAAAAATTGTATTATCATAGCACCATTTATTTAAACACAATACATTTTTTAAAGCACATACAGAGTCATGATAAACACAACTATACAAATCTTGAGAATGTTTATATTGACTGTGCAGACTTAACAAACTAGGACAACCTTTGTCTTCTAAATTAAATATGTTACTATTACTGTTTTCCAATATATGTTTTAACCACACAACTTTTTCTAAACCTTTAACATATACACATTTATCACTTAAAATATCGGCAATATAACTCTGGTAATTGGAATATGGTACAAATCCTTCACGCCAATATATCTTTCTGTTACGTTCAATCCAACTAACGTGCTTTCTTTCTGATTTCGTCAAATTGTGAAATGGAAAAGGTGGCTTAATTAAAAACCATTGAATTTTTTTATTAGACAAAATAGCGATTTCTTTTATCATAAATTCACCTGTATCTGTCCGAAAACCTTGAATATCTACAATAGCAATCATGACAGCCTTCGTACAGTGTTGCTGAGAGGTTTGTATTCCACTAGTCGATCGTTTATAATCAAACAATACGCAGTTGTTTTATCTGGTATTGGCGTTGAACATTCAATTTCTATTCGTACATCCACTGGACCTGATTTTAGACTATCGTTTTGCCTTGAGCAGTCCAAGATAAAAAGGGGAGCTTTTTCTTTGAAGTCCTTTAGGTCAAGCAATGGGTCTACTGGACAGTTGTAGTAAGACTGACGAAATTTCACATACATTTCGTATATTATACTGTATTTGTTGTCAGGGAACTTTAAACCCATAGGCTCATAAGGATAATATTGTGAATTTAAGAAGAGCGTAACGTTTGTCACGTCACAATGATCGAATAGTGAACTGTCCTTAGTTCTACTATTTTTTCTGTTAGTTTGTAAGCAAAAAATTACATATCTAGGCTTTTCCAATTGTGAAGCAGTCTTAACTGACCAAGAATGTTTTGTGGTTTTAGGTAATAAAGGATATTCATATAAATCCCAATTTCTAAAAGCCATCTGAATGGGTTTATCTCTTTCCAAATGCTTTAAGAGTGTTAATCGTTCCCGATCTGACACTTTTATGTGTGGCACCCTCCATTGAACTCTTTGTATATCTATTTGAAAATTAACAACATCATCAGTAAGAATAACACTGTTTAAGTTAGAGTTAGTTCTGTTCAATATAAGTTCGTGTTTACAATTTATAACGATTTTATTGTAATCCTCTGCAAACCCTAAAATCTTATTTAATGGTATCACAACACTAAAATGCCCATCACTTTGGAATCCGCTTAAATTCCAACCCCATATTTCAGCAACTTTATTTTCAGCTTCATTTAATGATTATGTATGATTTTATTGCTGACGTTATCCCAGAATTTTTTATACGATCTATTTCAATACCATTCATTTCGTACCTGATGTCTTGAAACAAAGACATAACAGGGTTATTAGTGAACGTAACAGTTTTCTTGATCGGATTCCCATCTTTACCGAGCAGCTTTGCTTGGCCTTCGATGTAAATTGAACTGGCCGATGGTAGCACGTAGGTGTCTTGCTGATGAATGGGGATTCTGATTTCATCGTTTTCTCTAAAGCTGTTATTGTAGGGATTATATGAATGTATTTCATAACTTTCGATCGAAGTATCGAAGTGCGGTAATTCAGTAATCTGTAGTATATTCATACTTTAAAACCTAGGGCTCTTAGAAAATCTTTATTTGCTTCAGTCAATTTCTTAACTTTTTTCTTACGTCTATGCACTTTAGCGGTCATTGAGGGAATAAGACGTTTTATTTTCACAGGAGCGTTTTTATAATATAGTATCATTTTATTTTTCTTAAATGAAGGTGTAGTTGAATATTAAATTCTTCACCGAAGTTAATACAATTACCAAATTGATCAACAATCCTAATAGATATAGATGAAATTATATTTTTGTTCACCGGAAAGTAAATAACGTTTCGTGGTATTTCTCTGTACTGATGACAAGGAGCAGTATCAAATACAAATTCATGAATAAAATGAGTTGGTAATCCGTTGCAGTACGAGCTGTGTACAAGATCACATTCGATTCTGATTACAGATAGACAGCTGTTATTGATGGACACATTTGGTCTTGAATTTAACACTGTAAAATATAACAAACCGCACTCGTATTGATCAGATAGATGCAGAGGTGGTTGAAAGTATGACACCAATTCAGATTTGTTTCCGGAGATGGTAACCGTAGTAGACATGCTTGTATACTGGGCTCTTTCAGAAGATTCTGTTTATTTTATTAGGGATAACTACACCAAAAATTATTTAAAAAATGTAAACAGAGATGCCCACAATTGAAAGGATGATCGTGTTGTATATTATCATAATTATAGTGGAGTTTAGAACCTACGTATTTTATAAATTCTTTTGGAGGCTTAAGATTTCCATAACTATCAAAGTACTCAATATAATCATTGTATTTTGCATAGGCTACCCAATGAGAGCCAGGATCTTTAGAACTGTCTAAATTAATAACTCCACATTCTTTTTTAAACGGGCGTTTTGGTAATTGATCTCTCATAAAGACTCCTCTAAAATAGGGAATACTATTCCCATACTTCAAAATGTCAAAGTTAGTTAAGGCTCGTTTGGGTAGCCGATACTTTAGTTTTTTTCATTCGATACAAAAATTCCAAGCCCATTTTTATGTGGTTTAAGTTGTAATCCTTTTCCAATGCAGAGAGCTTCCATTTTTTCATTGTGTCTCTTCGATTCAGCCAACAGCTTTCTAGCCATCTTAAATTCATTAATGGTTTTGGCAATACCAGCTGCACCGCCTGCTATGGCTCCCGCCGCTGATAATCCAGCAAAAATAGGAATCAAAGGTAACAAACCACCAGTTTTTGGTATAGGAATAACACGAGGAAGTTTAATGGATGAATCATTAGCTAATTCTCTGGTTGCGGCCATAGCTAATTCTATTGCCACTTTTTTGCATTTTGGTTTTAATTTTTTCATGTGTCTTTTCGTTTTAATGATAACATTTTTAAATTTATTTTTTAACCCTTTTCCAGATGGAACTTTTTGAGAGCACTTTTTTTTATTTTTTTTTAGGCCAGAACCACTCCTAATTTTTGTAGACATTGCCTTGCTTACTAAGCGTGCCGCGATTTTTTCGCTTGCACTCGCATCGGAGGCAACTGCTTGTTGTTTTGCCATTTTTAACAAAATTAAATCAGCTCTGTGACGATCCTTTAAGTTTGATGATTTGAGATAGGCAATGTCGTGTTCTTTACAATATTCGTCTAATTTATTAATACCTTTATCTCCGCGTGAAAGCCTTTTAATTAATTTTGTACCAGGACCACAATAATTGTAACCTGGTAAGTGTATTTCAAATGGTAAATTGTTTATTAGCCAATTGAGAAGACTACTCTCTCCAATACACATCATAAGACTAATGAATTTGGATTGAACACTTTAATAAATAGGTACATATGGAATTCATCAATGACTTTGTTGTAAAGTTACTAAAGTTATTATTATTTGTTATAATACATTCGATTTATCAATCCAACTGTTTTCAGCAGAAGACAAACCTAACCATTTTACTAAAACCCTGTTTCCTTTTCTTCTAAGGACTTTCTCGACTAGATATACATTGGGATGTTTTGTCTTTTGAAGTTCTTGTGAATAAAATGCTCCTAAAATAGGTTGACCTCTGATTGTATCATCAATTAAATAGGTGATAGGAGTTGTATTTTGTATTTTTCGAATTTTAAATATTTCGGTTGACCAGTTGGGGGTATATCCTTTTTCAAATGTTCCTTTGTACTTACTGATACGTACATAATCACCTACTTTATACTTGCTTCTTATTCTTTCATTTTTTGCCAAACTTAAATACCTTTCTAATATACGTTTTTTGTTAACATCATCCACATTAGCTGGAATTTCATGAATTGTCCGATGGTAAGTGTGATTGTATTTATAAATAACATCATTAAGGGCACCATCTACCCAATTATAGTTGCCTTTTAAACTAAATTCCTTATACAGTTTAGATTTCAATGTTCTGATAAATCGTTCAACTATTGAGGCCTTTTTTGTTGAGAAAGTTGAATAATGGTTAATATGATTAGATTTCATAAGCTTTTGAAATTTATTATTATAAAATTCTGTTCCATTATCCGTTTGTAGATTTTTCGAAACACGTCCTGTAGCCAGTAAAATTTTAAAAGAGTTACATACATCATCTTTGGTTTTACTTTTCAGAGGAAAGGCCCATGCATATTTCGAAAATGTATCTATAACGGTAAGAATAAATCTGTAATTTTTATTTTCTTTTGAAATTGATTGCATATCAATTAAGTCTGCTTGCCACAGGTCATCTATATCTTTCATATTAACATGTCTTCGCGGAAAGTTCACCCTCGCATTTTTATGGATTTCGTTTACCACGTCAGCTTTGCTCATGTTCAGAATTCAGTACTTTTGTCTTGAATTCATGTATAATACTGAATGAAAAGCATATTATTATAACTATTTATTCTTTAATTATGTCAGCTTCTTTTAATTCTTCAACTATCGATAAAATTTCATTGTCATGGTTTGTATTTCCAGCATCTCTTGAAGCAACTAATAGTTTTAATCTCTCAACTAATTCGTTAGGATCATCCCAATATACAAAGTCAGTGTTGTTTTTGTATTTTTTTAGTGTTGGTAAGTTTCCTCCAATTTTAGTGTGATCAAGTTTATTATCGTTTGACGCTTCGGAAAACATTGGTTTGATAATTTCACGATATTTTACTCCTTTATCGCCTCTTATTTGTCCATTAGGATTAAAATCTCTCTTATGAGCATTTGTAGAATGCAACATATCCTTATAGACAAGTTTGTCTTCACTCGAAATTAATTTTAAATCAGGTTTTCTTCGAAGTAAAAGTTCTTTCAGACCAGGAGTTAAATTATAGGCCTTGTCATCGACTTTAATTAAAATCTCATCATTGTCATTTAAACTATCAATTTTAAAAAATGTTACCACTGAATTACCCAACAGTAAAGTTTTGTTTATACTTCTTATTCCAAACGGTACATTTACACCATCATAGATACCGTGGACATCATGACCCTCTAACGAAATTTCTAAATCATCTGGTAATTCCATTTTATTAGACTTTTTAAGTGACTGGGCAGAATTTAGTTTAGGATCGTAGCAGTCTTCAAACTTTGTAGATGAGCTAGTATTGATACTATCCAATTCATTGTTTTCAGAATCAGTGAGCATTGTATTTTCTAAATGTTTGATTTTTTCCATAGATATATTAGAATCAATAAGGGTTTTAAGTGGATCTGTGACAGGTTTTAGCATTTTATCGAGTGACAAGTTCATTGAATGTTCCTGATTCTTCATTTGTTTAATTTTATTCTTTATAGAGTCTACAGACTTCATTAATTCTCTTTTAATATTTTTCTCCATGTTGTAACAACTGAGTGCAACTGAGGAACAAACGATACTAATTTTGTTTTTGTATGTTATTTACTTATATATAAATACCTTCAGTCAAATTTTAAATAAGTATCAAAATTCTGCCTGTACCTTCCATTATTTAATGGTGACTCTTTGTTAATAAGAAGAAATTGATATGGATAACTCCAAACCGTTTTACAAATATCTTTGAACTGATTCCATGATAGATCAGAGTTGACATGTTCTGCATAGATATGCTTTAAGTTTACATCATCTTGTTTAAATATTATAAGAAAATTAGCGTTATCACGTAGCAACTGTTTTGGAATTTTTGAGTAGGTTTGCGATAAGTAAAAGCAATCAATTAGTTTATGTCTACCCATAGAGAAGTAATTACGGATATTTATTTGTTTTTCACATACAACATCATCAAATATAAATACAGAATTTGGTAAAGCTTCACTGGGTGATATGACTTCTTTATTGTCACTGAATTCATTGAAGTTAATCTGAGGTACTTTTCTTAATACTTCACATAAGAAACGATATTTCGGTTGGAACGTAGTTTTCGAATAAAGATAAAGATTTTGAAATTTGAGACCATTCTCATGTAACAATAAACTGATCATAACGTTTGTTTTGCCACAGTTTGAAGGTCCACATATTATACAACGAATCGTATTAGGCAATAAAGCACTGTGTCTTATCTGATGAACTGAGTCTTTGAAATTAATATTATTAACGTTCAGGGATATGGGTTGTTTGATCAACTTCATCTTGTCTATTATTTGTTTTCATTACTTACTATCCTTTATATATGAATATGTGAGCACAGTGTTCAAACAACAGGTTTGAACCTGCATCGTTATAAAGATTATGTTCTCGTGTTACCTGCATTTGTGACTAATGAATAACTCAAAGGAGAATATCTTCTAGGTATGTCAAAGTAATTAAACATTGCACTTCATTGCAGTAGCTGATCGAAGTAGGACCTTACGCTGTTGTTCGCGATTTAAATAATATTTTCAGTCTTAAAGGTAAGTGTTTGAAATAACCAATTAAACAAAATAATAATTGAAATATTGGTTTAGTGTTTATTTGTAAATAGTTTCTTTTTCTTTCAGAATAATGTCTCAAGCACCATCACCATCCTGCAGCCCCAGCATTTTGGACAATGAAAATGTAATTTCAGTAGAACAGGAACAACCTAGATTCCGCGAGGTACTCAATGTTTTTATATTATTTAGGAGTAGGTACATTTTTTTTCTCATGCTGTAATTATTTTTGATATGCTAATTTATTTTTTATTTTACAGTGGAACTCTGATGTTGTCAATGACAATCCTGTTATGAGCTCATTTTTTTACTCCCAGGGTAATTACGAGCCATATTTTGAGGGATTAAAACAGAGTGCTAATATTGAAAAGCTTATCAGTGGAAATAATCAAGCACACACTTCTAAAAAGCCTTCAAAAAAAAGAAAATGCCCATTAGGATCATCACCAACATCATACATTGCTCGCCGAGAGGGAAGCGGTCCTGGTCATCTAATTAAATTAGAAGTGCATAAACTTAAAGGCTCTAAAAATGAAAACTATTATAGTGATAGTGACAATGCATGTATAAGTGTACAATATGTGGTGCGTGAACCTTATGACGAAGTGATGGAAGCAGCAGAGATCCTCATTAAAAAAATTGGGAAAAAGTTAAGTGACACTGAGCAGTTTTAGTTTGTAGTTTGTACTGTCAAAAAATGTATACTTGAGTTAATTAGCCAATTATTATTATATTATTTTGTTACTTATTGTAATATTATTATTTCGATATTTTTGTTATATTATTTTTTTAAACATGTATAGTCAACTGTAAATGTTCCATAAAATCAATATGATGTAAAACAATTAAAAAGATTACATTTATGTTAAAATTAAATAAATATTATGATTGAGTGAAAATTAAATAAATGTTATGATGTTTTTTTTACTACTTATTATAAATAAGAAGTAGTAGGTATAGTATATTAAATTTAAATAGTTATAGTTTGTACTAAAAAAAAGTATACTTGAGTTAATAAGTCCGTAATTATTATACCGTATGTAATATAATTATTATATTTAAAATGTAATAAATAAGTATGTAAAAATAAATAAACAAAATAATAATTATAAATTGTATTTTCTTTTATAAAAATATTTAAAAATGTAATAAAGAAGTATGTAAGATTAAACAAACGAAATAAATTATCTGTATTTAAAATTCTTTATTTCGAGTAACAATGAGACTCATATAGTGTTAGAAGCAATAAAATAATCTTACTTAAATATAATTAATTATATTTTGTTACTATTGTTTTATTACTGTTTCGAGATATGATTGTTTTTATTTTATTATTTTTTAAACATGTATAATCGACTGTAAATGTTCTATTAAATCATTATGTTGTAAAATAATTTTAAGCATTACATTTCTGTTAAAATTAAATAAATGTTATAACTATCACCTATTCTGGAGTTTCATTTGTTTAAATAGGAAGTAGGTAAAGAATATCACATTTAAACACATTTATTTGATTACAAATCATTTATTTTGTATTATAATATTCCAATACATTTAACTTTATTTATTTTTACTTAAATAGACACCTTAAATTAATGCATTGTCATCTTATACAGCAATTAATTAAAACACTGTTTTATGATGCCCCCATGGCAAAGTTTTACAACCATCTTCCATGATTTGTCGCTTATCATCATTCCTACTTAGAACCAGCTTATTAATCTTCTGAGTAAAAATCTTATGATTCTTCGACTTTATAATACACATGTCATCTCTTAGGCATTCATTGTACCATAAAGCTCGTTTATATTTCTTAATATCGAGTTTTTTCACAGCTGATTTTTTTATACCTTTTGCTTTGATAATTGAAGAACTTAGAGAGTCTATACAATACAATTTCGCTCTTAAACCTACAAACTCGGATATTAAATCACCACCCATTTCATCCTTAAAAAAACCTGGTATTTTACAATTTACTTTAGGTATATTAAATTGATTTCCATTTTCGAAGTTGCTCGTATCAAAGTATTTTATATTATTTTTCATGTCCTCATAGAAATCTTCTGTATACAGTAAATACAAAAGGCTATCAGTGTCAGTATAACAAAGTTGAATATTATTATCGTATAAACGTTTCATCACTGAGTAATGAAAACGATACAAATGACTCTTAGCCAATTCCAATATTGAAAAACCAATATAAATTGGTTTATCAAGAACAATTTTCGTTTGTTGTAACTGGATTGCTACTAAAGTATCAGAAAACACAGATAAACTTTTGAAATTTGGTGCACTCACATATTTTTCAGCCCCGCAAGTTTTGTTAGTTTTATTATGAATATCTTTCCATACATTAACCAGTTTTACATCGACTTGTTTTCTTTTGTTTTCGATAGTTTTTCCAAAAATAGAGTTGTTTTGTTTTTTAAAAAAGTCTCTTTCAAAATCGGAAACCGCTCTCTGTCTAAGAGCAGTATTCAACAAGATGTATGGAGCCAAAAATGAAGTTTGTTCAAATGCTAGTATTCTATATATCTTTAGCAAAGTAAGACCATTTTGTATACATTCTTTTAGATGAACATAGTGAATGATATATTTATGTTTATCATACAGATTAGCAATTAGTTTAACATTTTTACTACCTGGTGGAGCGAATTTTTCAACGGCAAATGGTAAATCTGAATGAGAATCGTGAATTTTATAAGGATAACATAAGTCAACTTCTAAAATAAATCCTGTATCACTGTCATTTAAAATATACATTACATTAAAATTATTTATTTCATCTTCATTTAAGAACCTAAAGTTTCGAGTAGGAAGCGGTTGCATCATGGCATGACCATATAAATTTACACAATCAAGATAAATTAAATAGCTGTCAGGTTCCTTATTGTTATAATTTGGAAGATATTTATTATTTGCCTTCGCATATCTTAAAGAACACTGGGCAAGGCCCCCCCTTATACCTTGTTCTAACATTTGGTACATATCAATATCTGAAATTAAGTCTAAATTAATTTTAGTATATAATAACATTGCATCCCAACTCAGCGAGGGAGACGATACATAATAACAAGGATCAAGGTTATAATACTTTAAACTCATTGTTCTAAACTTTTCAAAAACGTCACATAAAAGTAGGACATCGCATTTCAAATATAAGTCTGTGTACTCCCCTAAATTAGAAATATCAAATGCATTCCAGACTTTTAATGCATGATTATAATCTTCATCCGAAATAGATTGAGATGTCAGTTTATTATAAAATTTCGATGAATCAGGCAATTTCGTATCTTTATAACGATCCCATGAATCTATGAAATCATAACAGTATACTGTCGTGTGTACGTAGGCACCTTTATATTATTAGTTCATATACGTGTCTTACAGTATAAAACAAGTAACATTATTTTAATAAAGGCAGTATTTACTCATCATTCGCCTTGGTATCATTTCGCTCCAATTCCCAACATCACATGGCGACCGTGACGAAATAGTCCCCTGGACTTTGTTTACAATTCCTATGACCGTATAAGGATACCGTTCCACGATGAACCGCAAGTGTAGTCGCAAACAAGTCTTTGTGAGAAACAGTGTGAACAGTGTTATTTGTGTTTATTGTCATGGGGAAAAATCAGAGTAAGGAAGAAGTTATTATAGCTCAAACAGCTTCTGGCGGTAATAACAACGCAGATTTGGAGCAGTTAAAGTACCATACCAGTACAACGAATGTGGTTTTGTTGGTGATTTTGTCGCTGCTGTTGCTGGGATTCCTGTACTTTATGTTCAGGGTTTACAAGAACTGTCACACCAAGTGGATGACTAATGAAATAAATCGACACGCATTGCGAAGGTCAATTTCATACTTTCGGCGAGACCCAAAAATAAATGTGGGAATGGAGAATGTATAGCAGAAAACTTCAAAAGGATGAAACGATTTGAAAAGACATGGACAAACACACGAAACATATACATAAATAAATTAGTACTCATGAGTATGACCATGAATAAGGAGACAACTGCATGCTAATACCTACTGCCACCAAGCACCAGAAGGAAAATAAAATAGTGAAGTGGTAACATTAAATTAAAGTGAGTGACTACCAATTACCGAACCGTGAAAGTGCCAACAATTTAAAGCCATTAGTCCGGTGCGACAGGATCCAAAGGTGGACTTTAGACATTACTCATCAACCCAAAGTAGAGAAATCTCGTGAACACCATATATACATTCTTGTATTAAACATCTTATTATACGCCTAGATATTATTACTAAATATCCCTAATTGAAATGTACCAGTATTGTGTATGTATGAAAACAGCTGTACCTAATAAGTAAGAAAATATACTAAAAAGACGCCTCAGGTTTGTAAAGGCTTCTATATTTGATAATTATGCCATATGGCTCAAGAGCTATCAGATTTACTTGTAAAGATAAAAGAATTAAGAACATATTTAGTGAAGATAGGTGCCACGAGGCGAATAGGTAAAACAATTGAAGTAAAGGTACGAGAAGCTAACCACTTGTATGAAGAATATCAAAATATTTTAGGAAAATTAGAAGCAATTAAAGGCAGCATTAAGGAACAAGAATACTTGTTAATAAAAAAGAATTGTGAACAATTTAATATAATTTATAAGGAAATATTAAGCTTGTGTTCTGTGAAAACTGAGGAAAGCCAAAAAATGGCCAAGTTTGATTTAAAGATAGCAATGAATTTATTGCCTCTTTCAGCCGACGATGAATCCAGTATTAATCGTCTTATAGATGGTATTGAATATTACAGCTCAGAGCTCGACGGCGACTCCCAGAAAAGGTTAGTAATCTTTGTTTTGAAAAATAGATTAACTCGAGCCGCGAAATTGAAATTATCCCCTGATTATTCCAGCACTGATGCACTTATTAATGATATGAAAATTCAGCTGTTACCGAAAAAATCCGCGACCGCCATTCAACGCAAACTGCAATGTTTCAGACAGGAAAATCTGTCAATTGATGAGTTTGGTAATAAAATTACAGAAATGTTCGTCGACCTGACCATTTCTCAGTCGGAAGGTAAGGACCACGCATACAAGGTTTTACGTCCACTGAACGAAAAACTCGCTATAAAATGTTTCGCAGATGGATTGAGAAATCGTAGACTCAGTACAGTTATAACAGCAAGGAACTATACCTCGTTAAAAGATGCCGTTCAAGCAGCTTTAGATGAAGAAATGTCACGACCCATCGAATCAGAAGTTTTGTATTTCAATCGCAATAACTATCAAAATAACAATTACAGGGGTTTCGGGAATCGTCGAGCCAATATGAGGGCCAGAGATACGTCACAAGTAGCTGCAGAAGAGCAAAACAGCGAGAACTTCGGTTACCAGCAGGGCACCGGGCGCGGTTGGCGAGGTCAGCGGAACTCAGCGCGCGGTGCAAGGCGGTCATCCTTCAGGAACAGAGGTAGATCTAGTTATAGTCGCCAAGCACAATTACATACTTTGACAAACTCAGACACGACTTCTTTACAGGCAACCGAAGCTTCTTTGCAAACAGCCGAATCTTCTTTGCCATCCCACGAAAATAATGAGTTTTTTCGTGACTAAAAGAGCAATTCTTTTTACAAATAATAATTCTAGTACCCTTTATTTAAATGGTCGCAATGGTTATCCATATAATTGGTTAATTGACACCGGTGCCTCCATATCGGCAATAAAATATAAACATGTAATGGAGCAAAACATTCCAATCCATAAACAGAACATCGACGTATTTGGAATGGGGGGCAAAGTCCAATCTATTGGATATGTTTATCTAGCATTGAGTTCTAGAAATCAGATACTGAAACATAAATTCTATGTTTTTAATTCCTTGCCTTGTAAGACCAGTGGCATAATAGGGCATGACTTCTTAAACAAATACAAATCAATTCTAAACCTGGGTAACAATACTTTGTTGCTATGGAATAACAATGTTGAAATTTCTTTTCCATTACGTTTTCCACGCAAAAATATAACCATACCCGCGAGGTGTGAATCAATACATTTTATTAGTGCTCAGCCGAGGTATGCATTTGAAGAAATTGTTATTTGTGCATCAGAACTGCAAAACGGAGTTTTTATAGCTAGCACATTAGTAAAACCCAAAAACGGAATGCTTCCGATCCGAGTCCTTAATACAACGGATAATGATTTAACCATAGAAGAAATTAATCCCATCATTCAAAAATCGTCAGATTACAATATCTGTTCTTTTGAAAAAACAATCAATAACGCGGATAGGGTTAAAAGCCTATTTTCAAATCTAGATTTAAATCACCTCAACAAAGAGGAACAATTATCAATAGAAAAAATTTGCGCGAAGTATTCCGACATTTTTTGTCTTGCAGGGGACAAAATGACGACCACAGACTTATATACGCACAAAATTAACTTAAAATCGAATGTAGCACCGATATATTCAAAGCCATTTAGACTACCATACTCACAGAAAGGAGAAATCGACAAACAAATAGAAAATTTACTACAGCAAGGTGTTATAGAAAAATGTAACAGCGAATGGTCAAGCCCAGTTCTACTAGTACCCAAAAAACCAGACTCAGCGGGGAATAAAAAATGGCGATTAGTAATCGATTATCGCAAACTTAACAGCTGCATACAAGATGATAAGTTTCCTCTGCCAAATATAAATGAAATACTAGACTCTTTATCAGGCTGCATTTACTTCAGCCACTTAGATCTAAACCAAGGTTTCTATAATGTAGATCTACACGAAGACAGCCGCAAATACACAGCATTTGCTTCTGGGCAATACCAGATGACGCGAATGCCGATGGGTTTGAAAACCAGTCCCAGTTCCTTCTCACGCATGATGACAATGGCTATGGCCGGTCTAACATACGATAAGTGCTTAGTATATCTCGACGACTTAATAGTCCTTGGAAAATCCCTATCTCATCACAATAAAAACCTCATAGACATATTTGATCGCTTACGCAAAGTTAATTTAAAACTAAACCCTACAAAATGCAATTTTTTAAGGAAAGAGATGCTTTATCTAGGCCACATAGTATCAAGTGAAGGTGTACTACCAGATCCCGCAAAAATAGGTGTTATTAAGGAATACCCAATTCCCAAAAATGTAGACGACGTAAAACGTTTTGTCGCTTTTGCGAACTACTATCGTAAGTTTATTCCAAATTTTGCAGATAAAGCTTACTATCTTAATTTATTATGCAGAAAAAATGCAGTATTTAATTGGGATAACAATTGTCAGAAATCATTTGACATACTAAAAGAGACTATGATAACACCGCCAATACTACAATATCCAAATTTTTCACTAGAAAATAAATTTATATTACAAACAGACGCATCGGGCTATGCAGTTGGAGCTATTTTATCAAATGCGGATGGGCGTCCAGTAGCTTACGCAAGCAGAGGCCTAAATAAATCAGAGAAAAACTACCCCACTATTGAAAAAGAACTACTAGCAATAGTGTGGGCAGTGAAACATTTTAGACCATATTTATTTGGCCGTCCATTTAAAATTAAAACTGATCATAAACCATTGATTTACCTGTTTAATCTCAAAGACCCATCCAGCAGACTACTTAAATTTAAATTGATACTAGAGGAATACGATTACGAAATTGAATACGTCAAAGGTCGAGACAATGCAGCAGCAGACGCACTGTCTCGATTAACATCAAAAGATTTGCAGGACATGAACAATAGCGTATGTGTTATGACACGGGCGCAGAAACTAAAATTGAATGCCAACCCACCATCAAACGAGGCAGCCCAACCAAGCGTTTATTTAGAAAGACCAAAAGTTGTTGAGATACAGAATAGACCAAAAGAAGTGGTAGAATTAAGATTTATAGATAATTCAGAGTTAGAAAAATTAAAGAAAGAAAATGAACAAAATAAAGAAAACAATGTGTTCATCTATTCAAAAAATAAAAGGACTACGTATATAAAACCAGCGGCTCACTCGCAAATGACTCGAGCAGAATTTGTGAAAGCACTGAGTAATTATTGTAGTGAGATATGTGTAGAGGAAGTATATTTTATGAAAAGTAAGAATAATAGAGTATTTGTAGAAAAATTAATCAGTCAAATCAAAGACAGCGAAAATTGGTTAGGCCCCAGATTAATCGTAATACAAGATGTAGAACGCGTAGAAAATAAGGACGACAGAAAGGTAATACTTAATGATTTTCATCTTTTACCGACAAGTGGCCACGCGGGTATAAGGCGAATGGTAAATAAAATTCGGAAATATTACTTTTGGCCAGGCCTAGATACAGATGTTGAAAATTATGTGAAAAAATGCCCAGATTGCCAAAAACAAAAGTACACAGTACAAGTTAAGGAACCAATGACCGTCACGACTACAGCACACACTGCTTTTGAAAAGATTTACCTAGATTTAGTAGGGCCATTAGATAGGGACAACAATGGATATTCATACATACTAACAATACAGTGCGAGTTGTCAAAATATGTATGTGCTTCTCCACTTATAACAAAAACAGCTGCAGAAGTTGCACGTTCATTTGTGGACAACTTCGTGCTTCATCATGGAGTGCCGGAGGAAATCGCCACCGACAGGGGTACTGAGTTTATGGCAGAAACAGTAAAAGAGGTATGTGCTTTGCTTAATATTAAAAAACTTAACTCAACAGCATATCACCATCAAAGCATAGGAGCTTTAGAAAACTCACATAAAAGTTTGTCCGCATTTCTTCGTATTCAAACGGAACAAAAATCGGAATCCTGGAGTACTTGGCTACCCTATTGGTGTTTCGCTTATAATACTTCTGTAAATACGTCAACTAAGTTCACTCCGTTTGAATTAGTTTACGGTAAAAAGTGCAATTTGCCAAGCAACCTCACTCAAAAAATCGAGCCGCTACACAACTATAATAGTTACCCTCTCGAACTAAAATACAGGTTACAGTTATCACAAACACAAGCTCGCAAAAATCTAATTAACAGTAAGTTGGTAACAAAACGTAAGTATGATACTTATATTAACCCCAAATATTATAACCTCAATGACAAAATATTAGTAAAAAACGAAACCGGCAATAAACTCACAAGCTTATACTCAGGACCTTACAAAGTTATCAGGGACATTTCACCAAATGTAGAAATCGAAATTAATGGAAAAACTGATGTTATTCACAAAAACAGAACAAAGCCATATTATGATTGATGTATTTACTTTATGTACCAACAGCAATTGCACTGTAAAAACCACATACTTATAAAATAGAATGTAAGAAAGACAAACTGTCGTTGTCATGTCCATTTATAATAAGCTAAATGTAACCATATAGTAATAAGCATCCAATATTATGTTAACCAATTTATGTCTCATATAAAAAAAAAAAAGGGGGAGGTGTCGTGTGTACGTAGGCACCTTTATATTATTAGTTCATATACGTGTCTTACAGTATAAAACAAGTAACATTATTTTAATAAAGGCAGTATTTACTCATCATTCGCCTTGGTATCATTTCGCTCCAATTCCCAACATCACAATACACCCTTCTTGCAAACTAAATTAAACAAATAATCATCATTAAAAAACTTTCGCAAGTTTTGAAAATCTTCCGTTTTCATCGTTTTTATTAAATTATCTAGACTTGAACTTAAAAAATTAAAAGAATCGATAAATTTTAACTGAGCTACATTTGTTTTATCAATCGGGACGAATTTTGTGAAAGAAATATATTTTTCTTTGTTTCTGGGAATAAGATTTATACGACCGCAAAGAGCTGAAAGTTCTTTTATAAACAAATGACAATCATAACCAGACAGATTATGAAATATTATCGGTATGAATGGACAAGATTTTGCATTTAAATTACATGCATTGTGTGCTGGTCCTCTATACATTCCTGTGAAATGATCATGATCAGCGACAACAAGGTCAGTATCAGAAAATGATTTTTTACATAAGTGACATTGTTTAGCGTTGTTTAAAGACATTTGTTGATCGTTGCTAATTATCATGGGTTTTATCTCTGAAATTAGTCTATGAAGTCTTATTACATCCTGACTAATAGATTTAACGAACTTTTTCGAGCAGTCTGGCCCCCTATATGATCTAAACTCATTTAATTCAGGTTTAGACTGACAAAAAATGTAATATCCATAACAACTTGCCGTATGGACTTGTATATTTTCTATACATGTGGATTTATTTTTGTCTGAATACTCATGTAATAGACTTTCAAAATCACCGTAGATAACAATTGGAACTCTTTGAGTTCTATTCAAATTTGAAAAACAAAGTTTTGAGTTTTCTTCTGGAAGTATAGTTTGAACTCTTGCACAGCTATGATTACATAGTTTTTCTGGTGAATCAAAATACAAAAAACATTCATCACATAAATATATCTTAGACTTATGTTTTGTAAGTTGTCTGTGTACAAGCTTACTAAAACATTTAATCAAGCAAAAATGACTTTTACCGTTGTTATTGAAATAAAGCAAATTTACATGATAAAGTTTTCTCTTTAAAGTTTTATATAAAGGCCCGGTTACATAATAATTCTGTTCCAAACCATAAACATTAACACTTATGTTTGGATTTAAGTCTTCAAATAATTTTATATCGTCTAAACTGGGTGGAAATGTCATGTTTGTAATGTTTAACACTTTAGAATAATGACAATATGATGTAACTCTATTGGGGTTATTTTTTGCTGGGTACAAATATGCTATAATGCTCCAAAGAAAACAATGATTATCTTTATTGACTATGTTTAGGCATGATTTCGTATTTTGAATTCGTTTAGGTAATTCTAAATAAGAACCTGCTCTCAAAGGACTGTATTTAACTAAATTAATTTCTAAATGACTTATCGATTCAATTGTCCAGCCTGACTCACTTAGTTCGAACTCGGAACATTTATTTAAGATTTTTTCTGCAAATGCATGATAAATGGATATTATATCTGTGCTTTGAAGGATAATTACATATCTTGTGTTAAAAGATTTAAGACTAATTTCATCATTTTTAGGTAGCGTGTACAAAATAAATAGTTCGAAATTGACTTTCAAAGAAACGTGTTGTTTTAATAATTCTTTAATTAGATAGCAACATGTGTCTGAAGTTTCAGTTAAGAACTTTTCAGGTGTAATAGTAAAACTTTGAGGATTTATTTTGTAACTGATTATTTTGTTTTTAAAAGCACAAGCTATTATACAGACATTTTCAAATTGAGTTTTTATGAGGTTATTAGATTTATGAATGTTGGTTTTTTTGTGAGAAGAATAATTATGAACGTTAATATTACAAGTTTGACAGAAAACCATTTTAAATAATTTTAAAAATGCTTTATTTCTATTTTCGTAGTAAAATTGTATTAATGAGAATAATATTTTATAAATTTTATATTGTATTGTTTTCAATTTTAGATTTTTATTTAGGTTTTTGTTTTGATCTACTAAGTAGACTCTGTAAGAGAACAATACAAAAATTTAAGTGACATGGTTAGTAGACACATACTCAAATAAAAAAATAAATGAAGAGCATACTAAAGTACCTATGTATATTGTGCCCAATATTATAAAGGCTTAAACCAAGTTTAATACTAAAATATTAGTTATGTATAAAGTTACACAATTTAATAAAAGTTAAGTAATGAGTTAAACTTTACGAAAATAAAACAAAATAATAAGAGGATTAAAAAAGAAAGAATAATTATGAACCTTAATATTACAAGTTTGACAGAAAACCATTTTAAATTATTTTAAAAAAGCTTTATTTCTATTTTCGTAGTAAAATTGTATTAATGAGAATAATATTTTTATAAATTTTATATTGTATTGTTTTCAATTTTAGATTTTTATTTAGATTTTTGTTTTGATCTACTAAGTAGACTCTGTAAGAGAACAATGCAAAAATATAAGTGATATGGTTAGTAGACACCTACTCAAATAAAAAAATAAAATTAAGAGCATACTAAAGTACCTATGTATATTATGCCCAATATTATAAAGGCTTAAACCAAGTTTAATACTAAAATATTAATTATGTATAAAGTTAAACAATTTAATAAAAGTTAAGTAATGAGTTAAACTTTACGAAAAAAAAAAACAAAATAATAAGAGGATTAAAAAAGGTTTTGGGGGTACAGAATTGGTTGGATAGAGGCGTAATCCTCTTTAACTGTTGCAACCAACTGAGTTACCGCCTTCCAAGTTGGGCTTACGTCATTTACCGCTGTTTTGAAACAAACCAGTGAATGTTTCCAACGGTCGGTGGTTGTTACGCCCTCTAACTCCTGACTATTTGATATGCGGACCTCAACATAATATTCTCCGCACTTTGTGGGGTTGCTTTGCATGGTATAACCAGAACCGACTCGACGCGTTAGGTAGTTCTTCAGTTTCGACGCCCGAATCGGTTCGCGTTGCTCTTCATCCTGGAAACAAAGAAAAAATAATTCATTATTATATCATCATTATAATCTGCTGATTCATAATGATCACCAGCCCTCTGGTATTATTATATATCATCACAATAGTAATACAACAATATCTTGAGGCTTCCATAATCTTCATCGATTTATGTCGGTCTCAAACATTCGAATGAAATCTTTTACACCTTAGAAATTGTAAACAGTACAAATCTACTACCAAATCATGAATTATTAAATAAACGTTAACTTTCATTTAAAACAACATATAAATATCACACCTGTATTTTTCGAATAGTTAGACTCAATGCTGCTAGGTACTACTTACTTATAAAATTATTCAAAGTTGACACAATTATCTACACTTGGTCAATCTGAGAATCGAAACCCCGGATTTTATAATTATCAGTAACTATCTTAACACCACTAACTACTAAACATGTTTTTCTCTCTCCCCACATTTAGAATTTTTCCTGTGTCGCGAATCCGTTTATAAACATTTAAACAGCCGGACCTGGAACAACTGTTTGTAGACCACACAAATATTTGTGCCGTTTGGGAATCGAACCCGCAATAAGCAACACAGCAGCCAACCGCTCAGCCATTGGGTCAACCGGACTGTCAAATATAATAACTAAATCACAATTTTATCTCAACTTACCTCGGAATCTGGGAAGATGCAGCGTTTTCGTTTCTTTTTAGCCGATATAGACGCTGAAGTAGATGCAATCGGAGGGTCAACCTCTGATTCAGACCCACTACCATCCAGCTGTTCTTGGAGTGGTTTTTTACTTTTTCCTTTTGCTTTAGGTTTAGGCTTAATTGGCTTCTTCTTTTGCGATATAGGGATCACTTCAGCGTCGGAGTCAAATGGATTGGGAAACCTGAAAACAAAACAAAAAATATAACATTTGTAAAACAGGTTTACTTACGAACATTTAACCATTTAGTTTCAAATATTATCATCCAGTCCATTCATAATACTTTAAATTAGATTCCTGTCACGCCAAGCTATTTTTTCTGCAAGGGAATCGAAGTCGTATACTCACTCTCAACAGCAACCTCTCAACTTACTAATAAAAACACTCAGACAAACACAAACACACACGCTGATAATAGAAAAATAGTTAAAGTGATACGTACATACTTACAGTTTTTAATTGTTAAACGTAACGATGTTAAGTTATACGGAGCACTGCAGAACGCACTGCTAAAAATATTGTGGGAGATTATCTCTAGATGACACTGATTTTATAACCATCAATTGTAAAACGGTATACACACATAAGGAATGGTTGTTAGTTATAGTTTATTTAAAATTAGACGTAAATATTGACATACAATTTTAATCCCCATGCGTACTACGCATAAGATTCATAATTACTTATTTCTTATTCATCATTCATACTCAATTGTAACGTTGCCCTAACTTACCATTTTAGGAGAATGTATTAGATGGCGCCGCGCTGTCGCTGAAAACTGAGACGAAATTTTTATAAGGTAATCGTATGTACTTGCATTCAAATGGGTCCCTCCGTTATGAAATTCTAGAGACCACCCATAGCGGGTCTTTCATATTAACAATGAGTATGACTAATATAAATTGAACTCCAAAATATTTTATTAGAAATCCCTAAAAGTGTAATTATATTTTACGAAATTAAAAGGTTAAACAGAACCTGTTTACGAGAATTTCGTTTTATCGTTTGAAGCTTATTAAAGTTTATTTAGTATGTACGACTTCCAGGCGAACGAAGAAACGGGGAAAATCCTTTCTCTTATAATAACGTATTCATACGTTGTCAGCTACAATTAAGTGCATTACATTTAAAATACCCAATCATCGCTTGTATAATTATAATTGTTCAGTAATTACTTCCAAATAAAAATGTTATTCAAAATAACGTATTCGTGTTTTGTGTGGATGGTGGTCCAGTATTTTATCTAACCTCTGACGACACGTTTGGCGCATAGGTTAAGAACTCTACTCATCACAAGTACTCGTCGAGTGTCGCGGGTTCAATTCCCGCACGGAACAAATAAGTATTTGTTTCGGTCTGGGTTTTGTTTTTCACTATTTTTAAATTCTTTTATAAAATTATCAAAAGTGAAAGAGAATACTAATAATATAATTTACTGTATTAAGTAGGTAATGTTCCATAGATACTTCAATAATAAACACACGATAAACAGATAAAACAGTCGTACGTATGCATTGATTTAGATAAAACTCAGCAGAATCAATCATTACTGTCTATCGTCTAGTACAATTAAATTGACAAACTGATAATTCAGTCGCACTGCATTGTTCTACCTATGAATGTTCGCCACACTATCGTCATTCATTTCGATTAATCAAATAAGCGACTATACAACCATAGTTCAATCTGTTTAATATGAACAGTCGTCACACTTCGTACAGGTAGGAGTGCGCGATACGCTGTATGAGGCCGACAATCATTAGTACAAGATGCGCATCACGTCGTTTCGATGTAACGATGCTCAGCGATCGAACTTGATATTGTTGTTTAGATAATGTTGTTCCACAGCTAGTTCCAGTTCGACAACGCGCGGTACAATGAAATACAATATTCAATCTGCATTGCAAATTGTATCGTTGACCGTAAATATAATTGGGGATTCTGCATCACTTGTCGAGCGCAGCGAGCAAGTGATGCAGAACCCCCAATTCTACACTACTAACGACGCAGCTCTATGTGTCCCGTCTACATTACACCACGAAGGTTGAGGAGATCGTGGAGTTTGTACGTGTTAAGTCCAAATGGACCTTGAGGGTCGAGAAGTTGGAACCGTGCCACAACACGAACTTCAAGTCATTCGTGGTGCGAGTTCCAACTCATCAAATCGAGACCTTCCTCAAGGAAGAGTTTTGGCCAAAGGGTGTCGTGTATCGGCGATTCCACGGAAGGCTACGTGATAATACGCAGCGCAACACGTCACCGTCACTTCGTGTACAATAGTTATGTTTACGTGGTTTTTATTTGTATGTATGATAGTCTGGAAGGTATTATGATTTGGGTCTTTGTAGCCCGAAATAAACTGAATTGATTGATTGATATATGAAACTAGCTTCTGCCCGCGACTTCGTCCTCGTTAAATTTCTTGTTCCCCCGACCCTTCCCGTCGCGTCGAATCGCCTACTCGTGCAATTTTCCCCGTTTTTGCAACATTTTTCATTACTGCTCCGCTTCTGTTGATTGTAGCGTGATATTATATAGCTTATAGCCTTTTTCTATAAATAGGCTACCGAACACAAATATAATTTTTCAATTCGGACCAGTAGTTCCTGAGATTAGCGCGTTCAATCAATCAAACAAACAAACTCTTCAGCTTTATAATATTAATATTACAATATAATAGTATAGATTAAAATGGTATAAATTATAGTATCGATTAAAATTTATATTTTCAATAAAACTTCACATCTGCTAAAAAATGATAAATGATTTCATTTCTATAAGTAGGTTTGTACAAACACTTTTACATGTCAATGATATTTTTTTAAACTAGATGAGTTCGGCGTTCGACACAGCCTGTTTAAAACATTATCCTTCTTTGGGCTGCTGTCAGGTAAAACTTCACTTTTTTCACAATTCTAATGCTACTCCATTCATTCGTTGTGCTCTTGCATTTGAAGTGACAGTACTTGACATATGGATATATTGTTGGCGTACTTCAAACCTAAAAACAAATTATGTATTTTATTTTATTTCTAAATGAATAAATATTATGAGTTTTTGGGATAAAACAGACGTTCTTCTCTAGAAAATAAGGTGTTTACTCAATATTACTTAACAAAGTGAGACGATTGTGTCTGTAATGCTTTAGTGAAGGTGATAAATTCAACTCACTGTTATCATCATCTTTTTGGTATTGAATTCCTGCAAAATGAATTCATTAATTGCTTTGTGCTGGTACTCCTAACGTTGCAGGTACTGTTCAGTTTTGGTATATTTTTCTTCTCATTTTCATACATAATTTAAGTCGTCACTAAATGGTAATATAAAAAACCGGCCAAGTGCGAGTCGGACTCGCGCACCGAGGGTTCCGTACAAACCTGTAGGTATTCACGGTTTATGCATAAGGCTTGTGTTTATGAAATTAAATCCTATTTTTAAAATTTTTATATTTGAGTTGATTGAATGAAAGGTAAATTGCGGTTTAGGATTTATGACGTATAAAAAAAAAACTACTTACTAGATCTTATTCAAACCAATTTTCGTTGGAAGTTTATATAGCAATGTACATCATATATTTTTTTTAGTTTTATCATTCTCTTATTTTAGAAGTTACAGGGGGGGGGACACACATTTTACCACTTTGGGAGTGTCTCTCGCGCAAACTATACAGCTTAGAAAAAAATGATATTAGAAACCTCAATATCATTTTTAAAGACCTATCCATAGATACCCCACACGTATGGGTACGATGAAAAAAAATTTTTTGAGGTTCAGTTCTATGTATGGGGAACCCCAAAATTTATTGTTTTTTTTTCTATTTTTGTATGAAAATCTTAATGCGGTTTACAGAATACATCTATTTACCAAGTTTCGACAACATAGCTCTTATAGTTACGGAAAAAAATGGCTGTGACATACACGGACAGACAGACAGACAGACAGACAGACATGACGAATCTATAAGGGTTCCGTTTTTTGCCATTTGGCAACGGAACCCTAAAAAGCATGTTATATTGTTCATAGGCACAAAAATAGACACGTACACAGCCAAATACAGAATTATTTGGAAGGCCAACACTCATTACATTAAATAATTTCTGCAACATGCATTACTACTACCTTTTTTTGTGAACACAATTATTTAAAAAACGTAATTTTGATCGCACGGATTAGTAAAAAAGTGACATAGATTCGCCGTCGATGAGCCCTACTGGGCGACTGATTTATGAACGAACGAGAGTGATGACACTACTTATGATAGGCAAAAGAAGAGATGGCGATAATGTGAGTGCACTTGGAATAAAATAACGTAAGTGCCAAAACGAATTGCCGTCTTTTATGAATGAAAAGTATTATTAAAACGAAAACTGTTTTACAAAAACTTAGATACGATTATTAAAAATGTTTAAAAGTAAAGTTTGTTTAATAACTCTTACGCATTGCGCCTTGAGGCTAAAAAAATCATAAACGTAGATAGAACTTTGCGATTTATTTGTATCGAGAAAATTTCATCGTATCGTGTATTCCTTTTACAGGATACTAGGTCATATACTCAAAAAACATACACTAAAAGATTAAGTTCGGATGTCATACGGTAAGAAAGGTACGCTAAAAAGAAAAAACCGGCCAAGTGCGAGTCGGACTCGCGCACCGAGGGTTCCGTACAAACCTGTAGGTATTTTCGGTTTAAAAATATATATATTTTTTAATTTTTATATTTGAGTTGATTGAATGTAAGGTAAATTGCGGTTTACGATTTATGACGTTTTAAAAAAAAACTACTCACTCGATCTCGTTCAAACCAATTTTCGTTGGTAGTTTACATGGTAATGTACATCATATATTTTTTTTAGTTTTGTCATTCTCTTATTTTAGAAGTTACGGGGGGGGGACACACATTTTACCACTTTGGAAGTGTCTCTCGCGCAAACTATTCAGTTTAGAAAAAAATGATAATAGAAACCTCATTACCATTTTTGAAGACCTATTCATAGATACCCCACACGTATGGGTTTGATGAAAAAAAACATTTTTGAGTTTCAGTTCTATGTATGGGGAACCCCAAAATTTATTGTTTTTTTTCTATTTTAGTGTAACAATCTTAATGCGGTTCACAGAATACACCTACTTACCAAGTTTCAACAGCATAGCTCTTATAGTTTCGGAATAAAATGGCTGTGACATACGGACGGACAGACAGACAGACAGACAGACAGACATGACGAATCTATAAGGGTTCCGTTTTTTGCCATTTGGCAACGGAACCCTAAAAAGCACGTTTTTCTCAACACGTTACCTTAAGTATACATACACTTCAGAAAGCACGCTCTCCAAGATCGTTTTATAATATTTCCATGTTACGGGTTACCGAATACGTAGGCAGCTACGAGTCTCGTAGTGCCCGAGTGCACGGGCGTAGCTTGGTTCTACGAAACGTGCTACGAAGCTACTTCACTTGACCTTTTTAACGGATATCACAATTTATTATGTCCAGTCCATGAGTTTCAGAGGCATCTTGTCGCAGCAGTCAGCACTTCTAGTTATATGGGCGTCATAAACCATTCAAATTGATCGCCTTTCACACATCCTTTCCACATAACTGAGTAGTTGAGCTGCCGCAGCGAATACCGTTTTATTTCCTGTATGCTATAAATCCGTTTACGCTTTTCTCGGATGGCGTCAGTAAGTGCAGATTTCATTCTAAATCCTATTAAAATTCAATTGTATTAATATCCTTTAATTTTAATATTAAAAGTGTGATATTAAACATTATTCTATTCCTAGGTACCTATATTCTAAATTGTTTTGTAAACATTCATTTAAAGTTTACATACACTTAAAATTTGTCAATAACATGTTCATGTTTCATTGAAACAGAACGTGTAAAAGAACAATGCAAGCTTACAATATTAAAAATTGTGCTACAATATTTTTCAGTGACAATGAATAAAATTGCTAACATTGTGATTCCTGTGTACCTTATAACATCTCGCCTCCTCTATGTATAATCAGCTTATAATGTTCCCATTGCTGGGACACAGGCTTCCTTTCCTTGAGAGGGAGTGGGCTGTAATCCACAATCCACTACGCGCACCCGGGGCGGGTTGGTAGATGTCGCATGTCTTTGAATTTTTGGTTCTAAGACATGCCGTTTGTCCTTCACCATTTTGAGATCAGTGGTGATGAATTGATACAAAGTAAAGTGCCCATGGCCAACTGGGTTCGGACCCGTGGGTAACGGCCCTGACTTACTAGTTGCAGGTCGTGACCTACAACAGGTAAATCAGGGCCGTTACCTCTGGGTCATCACTGCTCTCTGATTCCCCGATGGCCTGGGCAGAACTGCTCAATTTAGTACGCCAATAGTAAGTCATCATCTGCCTAGCCTTGGGCCTGCGGGTCAGCTTCTAGTCTAACCGGATGCAGCTGAGGACCAATATTTTACATGGAGCGACTGCCTGTCTGTCCTCCACAACCCAGTTACTAGGTAACACGGTACCCCTTGGTAAGACTGGTTGGCAGACTTTCGGGCTTCTGACGACCCGTAACGACTGTCTAAGATCTACGAAAGACAGCCGCGAACAACGGCTTGATGTGCTTTCCGAGGCATGGAAGGGTCTTGATATGTAAAGATGGTCACCTCTCCACGGACCAACCGCGGCAAACGTTGCTTAACCTGAACGAGCAACCCGTGTGGCTGTTATTACTTAGCCGCAAGCCCTTCAACGCCAATAGTACCTACCAGTACATATTAGATTATAACTAAAGGTCACTGTTTAATCACCTCACTACAGTACTGTAAGGCTTAGTAGGATACTAAAGTTTACTCCATTAGCGCCTAAATTATTAGCCAACTACTACTCAGGAGGTTAGCTCACATAAACGCTATTAAAATCGCCTATTTGACCAACATTTCGTGCCAAAATCGACAGACTGTAATCGGCGAATCAATTTAGCACACACTAACGACCCGCCCCTGCTTTGCATGGAGAATGGCGCGATTTACATATCCATAGTTTTAATATACTAACAATAATATTAAAAAGTTGAAGAGTTTGTTTGGTTCAATGCGAAACTATGTATACTATATCAGGAACTATGGTTTGAATAAAAAAGCGTTTTATTGTTGGATAGCCCATTTATCGAGGAAGGCTTAAGTTATATGACATCACGCTAGGACCATTAGGGGCCGAGCAAAATAAACATAGTCACGAATACAAAGTACACGCACGAGCAGGCGATTCAATGCAACGGGGTAGGTCGGAGAAGAAAGAAATTTGATGGAGACAAAGTCACGGGCAAAGGCAAGTTAATGTAAAAAAGAAGTATGTATGGATTGTAGCAGATGGCTTTCTGCAGTTTTTGCCTAGATAAGAAGGCGTGAGTCCTTGTAATAGTTACATTAACCAGAATAACCCCTAAATGTGGTGAATACCGCATCAAAATCTAGAGTGGTGCTTTAAAGTAATATACGCACAAAAAGAGAGAACCCAGTGGCGTGCATTGCATATAGACATACAAGCAGTGCCAACATCGAAAAATCACCATACGTCTGTCAATTACATTATAATGTGTGCCCCGAAATTATTAAGAAACTAATTGAACATCATACCTAATAGAAATCCGCGTTTGTCTGCTTAGGCAAGATCAGGTGGCTTAGTGCCTACCTATACAGAAAAACAATGCACGCCTCTTCAGGATGGGAAATCATCAAATGACTTCTCCCGCTCTGGGTGGAGCGGGAGGCCGTGTCAGACTTTTACTGACTAAAACCCACCCGTGTTCCATCAGTTGCCCATGTGCCAGGGTCACGGTATCTCTTTCGAACAATCACGCGACCCCGGATAGCCTTAGCCTTCAGCGGGGATTTGTACTGAAGGCCATCCGTGCCTTCCTTGCCTATACTACTGCCGCTCTGGCACTCGTGAACCGCTCATGCCCGTCGATCTTAGGGTCAGTTCAGAGTCGGTTCTCGAGCTTTCTCTGGTCGCGGGTGAACAGTCTGTGTCGAGAATCATAAAATTGTCCACTTTACGCTATGAATCAATTTTCAATGGAGCCAGTAAACTGCTGGGGCATTTTTCCATTCTGCCTGAACTGAAGCTTAGGATCCTAGAAGCCCGCCATGTCGAGACAATCTACCTCACAGGCAATAGTAACCTTTTGCCGGTGGACATCAGTCCTACGGGTGTTAAAGCGTCTGGGATCCGCCATTTACGGTAATCATATTGTTATAGCCGATACACTTGTCGAGAATGAACATAGGTGTATAATATGTTCATTCTCGACAAGTGAATCGGTTACATACCAAGGTATACATTTCCAGTTTAAGCAGATCTCTAATTGTATTGCTTTCCGTATAATGAGAAATCCACTTATACTGCTGGAAATGCATAGCTTGATTTGTCCCCGTGCGTACCTATCTCTGAATGCCAATTCGCGTAATGATGATGAGATTGAATTAGTCGCAATCTCATCTCAGCGACAATCAAATGTCAAAAACTTGCCAAAAATTTATGGAAACTCGAGGTATTGACAGATTGAGGCTGAAATAAGACTGTGACGTAGGTACTTGTACTGTGTACGTTCTTAAACTTACGGAAATTACCCTTCAGTTTCTGTTTTCTTTTGTGATAAAGTGACATAAGGGAAACTTGATTCTGTCACAAAATGTACATCACCGGCTTTCGTGTTAGAATCACGACTTTCCCACTACACATAAATGTTATAATCATAATGGTTGAGTGTATCCCAGTCATCCATCATGATATTATGTACTGCTTTTATAATCTTGAAAGTTATAACATTCTGTTGTTTTGAAGATTACAGTTCCTATGTACTTAGGTAGGTACCTGAAAACTTAATTTTGCACACTGAATATTTGCTACTATTCTTTACTGTGGATTGGCGGGTCTTGTGGCTAAGTAATAACAGGTATAACAGCGCTCTTTTTGCGTCGGGAGTTAACGTACGGACTTCAATTATATTTTCAGCATGAAAATCCGTTCCACACCTCGCAGCGATAACTTTTTTGTGTACCTCCAGTTTTGACTTCGTTAATATTTTAATATACAATAGATATGGTGGTTGACTTCATTTTACTTTCAGTAGGTAATTCATGCCTCGCCGACAAATTGCACAGATTCATTTTGCCCGTAGTAACGGGTAATATTATAAAGCGTCCAAAAAAATGCTTGTTCCACTTTACACCCGATTAACGTGCTCGCAAAACCAGCTGACCCACATAGCGACAATATCAATATTTTATTGTCCCATACATGCAAATGTGCTGATTTCGTATGCATCTGTGAACACAACGTAATTTATCAGTCCAACAATCACATGCATGGCAGCCATACATATTTAACCGACTTAAAAAAAAGGAGGAGGTTCTCAATTCGACTGTATTGCTTTTAAATGTTTGTTGCCTCAGAAGTTTCGACTGGGTGAACCGATTTTGATGATTCTTTTTTATTTGAAAGCTGGTGCTTCCCGTGTGATCCCCAATTTGGTCCAGTTTTGACAATGGCATCCATGAGAAAACCATTTAAGTCATAAATGTCACCTGGTCAGTATAGGAATTAGTGCGGGGTAGATACCATAACTAAAAAGTTAAAAATAAAAACTAATTTACAAAAAAAAACCGACTTCCTTAAAAACACTAAAAAGTTCAGTACCTATAACTATAATTTCAGAACTCGGTGACAAAAAACTAAAATACGGATCCTAAGACACCGAATTCCGAAATTAAAGTTATTTTTACTTTGTAGTGTTTTTAAGGAAGTCGGTTTTTTTTTTTTGAAAATAAGTTTTTATGTTTATACAGTTCCGTGTGGCGCCGTAAATAATAGTACTATCCCATTTCATCCCGTGAGTATCGTAAGAGGCGACTAGGGGGACTTACCTACTAGAGAATGGGCAGAAGGGTTCTCTGGGCATCCTGTCCGCTAGGGCTAGGGGATACCTGCAAGGGTCGCGGATTTGTTTGAAAGAGTTACTGTGGCCGTGGCACAGGAAACAAAGAACACGGGTTGGCTTTACTCAGTGAGAGTCTGACACGCCCTCCCGTTCCGCACAGAGTGGGAGAAATCATTTGATAATTTCCCACCCAGCTAAAAATGGGGTCCTCAGTGCATTTTACCACCATACTGCGATCACCAATCCGCCTGCCAAACGTGGCGATTATGACACACCCCCCAATTTTGGAAAGGCCAGCAGTGGTCGTCTTTCGGCTAAAATGATGGCAGTAATTAACATTTTTTTTGGAACGTACATAATTTGTTGGAGTTTCGGACAAATAACACCGACATAAATTTTCATTAGACTACATCTAAAGGATAAGACAAAGATTTATGAGCGTTGTTTAGATAACTAATTGAGTAACAGTGTTGACTAAGTTCTTTTAACAAATAAAACAGACTAGATCAAGGTAGAATTCACTTAATAACAAAAAGATCATTTCTATTTTTGTAAGATGAAATAGTGAGCCGTATTAGGCCTAGCTACCTACCAAATATAGTAAATTAATCTTTTCTATACCTTTTCAATAAGGCATTGGACATAATTGGAATTGGGGTAGTTAGGCATTCTCTCCTTCTTGGATTCTCCTTCATAGAATCGGAATAACTTATTTGCAGAAAACCCTACTATATCCCATCGTAACCAATTCAATTCTTCCTCGAGTTCGACAATCTTCTCGTCGGTGCGGAGTGTACCTACGTATGTTGTGGTTTTCGGTGTTTGTGGTAGCCAGATCTCTCCCGGGGCGTTGAATGCTACCGTAGTCAAGTTGGGCCGTCAGACACTATGGGCCAGGACAGGTTTCCCATGATCGCCCCGTTTGGCATTTGGATTGGTGATTGCAGTTTGGTTTTAAAAAATGTATAGAGAACGCTGCTGCCTATTTTTTAGTAATTCGCTAAATCACCTTTTACGACTTCATGTAGGAAAGAAGAGCAATTAACAATACAAGTCTGTTTTTATCCTAGCAAGTGTGTTAAAATACGCACACTTTTATCTTATTGTACTGTTTTAATTAGGATTGTATGCATTTCTTGGTGTATGTTTAGTATACCTCATGGAGACCTTTGAATATTAAGAATTCATTAGGTATGTTTCCTCACAAAAGCCGATACCTCAAACAAATACATGCGTCTAGATAAACAGTTTAATTTTTTTTTAATAAAGGCCAACATGGTTCAGGTGGATACGACCATCGACAAGTGCGTATTGGTTTTCTTCTAGAAGTTATGCCTAACCTATATCACACTTACCACAACAGTACCTATCAACAAGAAACAGAGAAACTATAAATAACATAATAGGCACTTAAATAAATTGCTCATACCGCCTGCTGTTCCAAGTCACGAAAATATAACAAGGAAAGTATTCTAGAAAAAGTATACCTACCTAAGTAGGCAATAGGTAGATATGAATATTTGATTCTATACAGGCTTTATTAATACTGACTGACCCAAGTGAAACAATATGTAGTTTATATTATTATCTTCTAATATATAAAAGTCTCGTGTCGCAGTGTTTGTTTCCAAACTCCTCCGAAACGGCTGAACCGATTTTTATGAAATTTTCTTTGCAAATCTGGTAGGTCTGAGAATCGGCCAACATCTTTTTACATACCCCTAAATGATAAGGGTGACTCACCCCTAAATATTTTATAAATTTTATTGACAGTTTATTTTATTTTATTATGATGTGGCATTAAAAAATACATGCAATTTTAAATTTCACTCTTCTACCACCAAACCCTATTTTTTAATAGCAATAATTTAATGGCAAAACCATGTTTGCCGGGTCAGCTAGTGGGTACATAATAACAAGTTGCATGGTTGGGGCATACAGCTTTTTCGTTAAGTAACACATTTTCATTAAATAACGACTTCTACAATTTTACTCCGACCGCAAACTGCGTTAAAGAACTTTGTTCTAAGCCACAATCAACGAACGTTGATCCATAGAACAACCCTCATCCGTCCAACATCGTAACGTGGGTGTGGGTAAGCTTCTCTTGTTACAGAGCAAACACAAGGATATTAAAAGTCGCATCACGTTTCCTATTGCCAATAAAAACAACATTGCCGTAAGCAATTTGCAAGTTAGTATGCAGATCTGTATTAACTGCTATTGTTTCACTTGTATCCTCTTACGTGACCTATCGGGTAGCTGACAGCTGAGGGGTAGCGGGATCCGATGGAATTAGCTCTGAGAATTTGCGTCTTTAATAATCTCGGAGAATTGTCTGGAATAAAGATGAAGATGTGGATGGCGGATTTTGCTCAGTATTGCTGTGAGTGGGTGATAATAACGTCAGGTAATTTTCTTTTGAAGTAACGAGTCTGAACCGTCACGCTTGGGTCGGTGTTCCTGAATCGGGCACACTCGGCTCCAGTCGGCTGGTTTCGCTGTATCACGTAGGTAACTAGGCTCTAATAATTTTTCACTTTTGTCGTGTGATCATTTAGAAGCATGAGGAACAAGGTGGAAAGTTCACTAATTCCCTTTTTTTATTTTTTTGTGACACCTGTCTCCTCTAGAAAACGAACGGTTTTTCGTATTTGTGGCTGATGGGCAACTGCCCGACCATTGATTTCGGGACGTTGTGTATATATACAACGTTGTTGGACGTTGTGATAGTTAAATATACTAGTTGTGTGGTTATCTTACTGCTTGAGCGGAGCAGGATTTTTTGTGACGTCAATGTGGTGCGTAGTTAGCATGTGGTGATGTACATAAGTCAGTCGCCCTCTTTCCAGAGCTTGAACAAGTCGTGACATGGAAAGAAAAACCTGTTCAGGCCGTAATTATTGGAGTGGGTAGGGGTGCCAATCAACATTTTTTTATCATCCATTAGTTGCTTAAGCAAGTACTCATCATTGAAATTTTAATAAAAGTTATTTAGAAATCGAAATCGCTTCATACTTTTAAAGGCTATTAAAGCACTATGTAGTCAGTTTTACTTTATTTTTAACCGACTTCAAAAAAAGGAGGAGGTTATCAATTCGACTGTATTTTTTTTTTATGTTTGTTACCTCATAACTTTTGACTGGGTGAACCGATTTTGATGATTATTTTTTTATTTGAAAGCTGGTGCTTGCCGAATGGTCCCATTTTAATATGGTTCCATTTGGACAATGGGGTCCATGTGAAAACCATATATGTCTTAAATTTGCATTACGCGCGACAAATGAACGAATAACGCGATTAGATTAGTGCAGAGTATCTACCACAACTAAAAAATTATATAACTTTATTTCAGTTTACTATCCCAAAAATACCATCGCTTAACTTAATTATTATATTTTACCTCATTGAAGAGAATAATTGTATTCTTTTTGACTGAAATAAATTGTCTCAAACCGTATAAAAACTAGACTATAATGAAAACTACAGCTAAATGAAAACTACAACCTATAATGAAAACTATAGCCGTCTACGTAAATGCTGCAGCCGTGCCCACAATTTATCGATCTACACCTGCAAGCAAGAGCCCATTTGTTCCATATGTACGAGCACAATCCGGATGAGTGAAGCAAAATCCGTCGCTCAGCTTCATTGACTCTCATTGAGAACACGCAAATATGGAGAAATCTATTGAAATGGAAAAAAATGTAACGTAATTTTTAGGACAGAATAAATTATGAATCAGTGTGAGTTGTACGAAACATTTATTTCAAATTGCGAACGCTTGAAGTTGACTGTGTTAATAACTTTCGTTTCGAAATTGGAAACACATAAGATCATCATAAAAAAGACTTTTTATTACAACTTTTTACCACTTTTTAAATTGCTAAGCCTATCTTTATGATTAACGACATAAAGTAATGAAACTCTAGTGAAATACATTTAATGTGTTTTCTTAAATTTACAACGAGCACTAAATGACATTTTGGTGATTAATACAATCTCACCAACGGACAGTTGCGGAAAAAGTTTTCAACACCAACGTCCACAAATTACTATTCATGTCAACACCTTCAATCACATTTATGTATTATATTTAAGTTTAATCTCGACTGGGAAAAAGGATCAATCATTAAAATATTTCTATTTCTAGATTTGTAAAATAAACCCCAGAAATCCAGATTATACTGGAAGTAACAAATTAGAGAAAGTGTTATTTCAGGGAATTTGCAAAACAGTTTGCTTATCTCATCTTGTTTGTAAAGTTCACACAAATCACAAGACAAGGCACAGCGATAGTGCTTAACCTAATATCCGGAATACCTGTTACAGCCTACAAAGTATAGGTAAGTACCAGATATATAGGAATTTTGTGATTCCCACATCACTCGGCGCTTTACAGCGTAATTCTACGTTATGAGCTCACGTTACGAGCAAGTTTAGTATTCTTTCTATGAGACTAGAATATTTTTAGCACAACGAGGAAATTAATTAATTTGAAAGTTAAAAGGTTTCTTCCCAGAAATCTAAAAATTCGTGAAACTATTGGATGTAAAGTTTGAAAGATAGATCAATGAGTTAGAAACTGTCGTCCCCAAAATAGATAAAGAAAAGGTGGAGAAAAGAGGGAACATGAGGAAACAAAGGAGTAAGGCTTTCGAGGAGGCTTCATAACGAATGGGAAAGTCGAAATGATATTGATGCCAAGACAAAACTTACAAATACTTAACCTTTACGACATAAGTCAGAAAACATGATGAAAAGCTTCAAAACTTCCGTCAAAGTAAAACTAACAACTACTCGTGTCGCCGACTCGAACAGGCGAAAAGAATACGTAAGAGGTCCGTGTCATGTTATGATACTTATTTGAAGCACCTTTGAAACTCTGGCAGGAGTGTTTGCAGGTACAAAGTCTCAATCATTAAACCTGTAGGGGCTTCGAAAATATTGGATACTGGCGGCCGTGAGTGGCAACATTAGCGATGTTACCGCTCCACGCTTCTTCATCATTTATCACGATTGATACGGAAGTGAACTGTGAGGGAAATATCAATCTATATTTATATAAACGAAACGTATCTTTACGTACATGCCAAAGGAACAATATGTGACTACGATTTGGTGTTTGATCTTGTGCTTTGTTTACATCTATGTGGATGTATTTTCTTTTAAATAATTAGAGGTAACTCTGAAATGAAACACTGAATTCATTGATACAGAATGGAACGAAAGATTAGTGAATGAGAGGTGGGAGTGCGTGGAAAAGAGACAGGGGAATGGTGGATGATTGCAAACTAAAGACGACCTTAATAAACGCAAATATCCTGTTTCGATCACCGCGCCCCTCTCTTACATGTATATGCTTAGAATTACGCAGTAGTTAATTATATATTACTAGCTTCTGCCCGCGACTTCGTCCCTGTCAAATTTTTGCTCCCATGACCCTTTTTTTTTTTGATGGGAAATCATCAAATGAAGAAGTCATTTGATGATTTCCCATCAAAAAAAAAAAAAAAATTTGACAGGGACGAAGTCGCGGGCAGAAGCTAGTAATATATAATTAACTACTGCCCGCTCTGGGCGGAGCGGGAGGGCGTGTCAGACTTTTACTGATTAAAACCCACCCGTGTTCCTTCAGTTGCCCATGTGCCAGGGTCACGGTGTCTTTTTCGGACAATCTCGCGACCCTGGCAGGCATCGGTCCTGACAGACCCCTTCAGTTCTGCTGACATCACTTTGAGGCGCGCGTGGAACACTACGCGCCGTCGACCCGAGCCTGGTCCTTACCGGGCGGCGAGCTACCTATTGCTCGCTACCCGCAAGCTCGCACCTACGGTGGCCGAGAGTCCGCTATTGACTCCCGACGCCCGGGGCGTTTCCTCTTGCGGCGGCTAGGGATGTGAGGGCGCAGAGACGCGCCCCGCCTCCTCCTTCGCGAACATTACTGCTTCGCAGAAGGAGGTGACGGCTTCCAATGCCCTCTCGCTCCGTACCATGGCTCGCACCAGAGCTGGACGCGAGAGGTCGCCGCCGCCGATCGCCTCCACGATGACACGGCGGTGCTCCGCCCAGGCAGGGCAAACTTCCACCGTATGCTCCACCGTGTCCTCTAGACGATCCTCACAATGGAAACACCCGGGCGTATCCTCCCGCTTTATCCTGAACAGGAACCCACCGAAGCACCCATGCCCGGTGAGAAACTGCGTCAGGCAGAAGATGAGGATGCCGTGGCGCCTCTCTATCCACTCCTCAAAGAGGGGACTTACCGCCGCAATTGTGGCGTGCCCAGCACTGGGTTGCGACAATCGTACCCGCCATGTCGCCACATGGAGCTCTGTCCGCCGTGCCGCGATTTGTCGCGGCAGCAGAGTTTTGCCCCGGCGTTTCGCCTCCTCGCGCCACTCCCACATGTGCTCGAGGACCTTTGCCTCCAGATCCCATGGCGGCACTCCGGCAAGGAGGCTCGCCGCCTCGCACGAGACCGTGCGGTATCCCCGGATTAACCGGATGGCCATGACCCTCTGGGCCGCAAACAACCGGCGCGCTGGGCGCAGCCTAAATGAGGGCGCCCACACCGGTGCCCCGTAGAGGGCCATGGACCGCACGATCCCCGTGTATAGCCTCCGGCAGGAGGCGTTTGGACAGATTGGGCAGGAATCGCTTTAAGGCAGCCCCAGCCCACTCCAGTCTGGGAGCCAAAAGTCGGAAGTGCTCGACGAAGTTCCACCGGCTGTCGAGGACAAGTCCCAGGTACGTCATTGTCGACTCGACGCCGATGTGAACCCCTCCCACCGTGAGTTGGGAACCCGCAGGTGGCGCGTTCCGAGGACCATGAAAACCCATGGCCTCGGACTTGTGCAAGGCCACGTCGAGTCGCTATTGCCGGATCCTATCGACGATTGTCGCAACCCCGCGTGTCATAATTTCGGCCGCCGCCTCGTGCGACCTCCCCTGCGCCAGGACCAGCGTGTCGTCAGCGTAGCAAACTATCCCATGACCCTTCCCGTCGCATCGAATTGCCTGCCAATTTTCCTCCATTTTTCGTTGCTGCTCCGCTCTTTTAGATTGTTGTGTGATAAACAAACAAACTCTTCAGCTTTATAATATTATATTAGTATAGATATATGACTACGGTTTTGTGTTTGATCTCGTGCTATGTTTATATCATGTGGACCCATTTTCTTTTAAATTAAAATAATTAGAGCTATTTAATTCATTGGAAGAATGGAATGAAAAATGAGTGAATGAGAGGTGGGAGTATGTGAGAAGGAGACAGGGGAAATGGTGGATGATTGCAAACAAAAGGACGATGTTACAAAGAAAATTGTTGCACTTTTTTTGTTGTGGTGTTTTAACGAGCCAAATAAACGTAAATAACCTGTTCCTCTCATCACGCCCTTCTCCTACTCATAATCATTATTAACTACAACGTAATTCTAAGCATATAAATTGCTTAGAATTACGTTGTATTTAATAATGATTATAAAGAAAACACATTGTTCTTATTTCAAAGGACAATCAACTGCACAGCAGTTCTCATCACTCGCAAGCTGCAAAAATCAACTAAGCGAATAGTGGAATGGGTTTCTATTGTTCTCGGACACAACAAGCCCTATTGATACACTGCGCGCAGCAATTTGTAGCTTATGCACAACTGGGATTTGCAACAATGTATTATTGATGTTCGGGTACACTGATTTAGCAACTATGACAATTCTGTGTAAAATACGACGAATATAATTCTAACCATGCATGAAATGTCAGAAATAAGCCAAATCGAAATAATCCCAAACGTATTATTCAATATCATACCAATTACTCTTAAGTATACACACTTCAGAAAGGTCGCTTTTCAAGATCGTTTTATAATATTTCCATGTTACGGGTTACCGAATACGTAGGCAGCTACGAGTCTCGTAGTGCCCGAGTGCACGGGCGTAGCTTGGTTCTACGAAACGTGCTACGAAGCTACTTCACTTGACCTTTTTAACGGATATCACAATTTATTATGTCCAGTCCATGAGTTTCAGAGGCATCTTGTCGCAGCAGTCAGCACTTCTAGTTATATAAGCGTCGTAAACCCTTTAAGTTGATCGCCTTTCACACATCCTTTCCACATAACTGAGCAGTTGAGCTGCCGGAGCGAATACCGTTTTATTTCCTCTATACTATAAATCTATTTACGCTTTTCTCGCATGGCGTAAATAAATACAGATTTCAGTTTGAGATCCTATTAATATTTCAATTGTATTAGGTATCCTTTAATTTTAAAAGTAGATGTGTGATATGAAACATTATCCTATTCCTAGCACCTATATTGTGAAGTGTTTTGAAAACATTCATTTAAAGTTTCCGTTTACATAAAATTTTTCAAAAAAAATGTTCATGTTTCATTGACGCAGAACGTGTGGCAGAACAATGCAAGAAGCATATAAAAATAAAAATTGTGCTACAATATTTTTCGGTGAAAAAGAATAAAATTGCTAGCATTGTGATTCCTGTTTACCTTATCACATCACGCCTATATTCCATTATTCCTCTATGTATAATCAACTTATCATGTCCCCATTCCTAGGACACAGGACTCCTATTTTTGAGAGGGAGTGGACTGTAATCCACCACGCGGGCCCAGTGCGGGTTGGTAGATGTCACATGTTTCCGAATTTTTGGTTCTAGGACATGTCGGTTACCTCGCGATGTTGTCGTTCACCGTTTTGAGATCAGTGGTGATGAATTTACACAAAGTAAAGCGCCAACCCAGTGGTAACGGCCCTGACTTACTGGTTGCAGGTCGTGACCTACAACTGATAAATCAGGGCCGTTACCACTGGGTCATCACTGCTCTCTGATTCCTCGATGGCATGGGCAGAACTGTCTAATTTAGTACACCAACAGTAGTAAGAAGTAAGTTCAGACATAATCTTGGTCACGACATGTGAAGACCATGTAGATTGGTGACTGAAATGTTCATTTGAATATTACCAAACGTCAAAGTTCAATTAATACCTCACTAGAGTAATAAAGGCTTAGTGGGATACTAAAGTTTACTCCATTAGCGCCTTAATGATCAGACAACTACTTCTCAGGAGATTATCTCACATAAACGCTATCAGAATTCGCCAGTCGACCAACATTTCATGCCAATATCGACAGACTGCAATCGGCGAATCAATTTAGCTCACACTAACGACCCGCTCCTGCTTTGCATGGGAATGGCTATTATACTAACAATAATATTAAAAAAATTAAGAGTTTATTTGGTTGAACGCGCTATCTCAGGAACTCCTGATTATAATTGAAAATATCGTTTTGTGCTGGTTAGCCTGTTTATCGAGGTAGGCTACAGAACATCACTCTACAACCGATAGAATCGGAACATCAATGGAAAATGTTGCAAAAACGGGGAGAATTTATTCCTTTTGAGAGGTTGCGTGCGCTGTGTGAACCGTTAAAGTACCGAAACAATCACGCACTGTTAAAAAGTCCTCTTAAAAAGTTCTAAAACAAAGTCTGCGATAGCATATGTCTATCTTTTAAGGTTCCTCACCATAACTTTTGTAATTGTTATCAAATCCAAATACTATCTACACTAATATTATAAAACTGAAGAGTTTGTTTAGTTGAACTTACTTATCTCAGAAACTAAACTTCGTATAGTGTTTGATAGCCCATTTGTCGACGAAGGCTAAAATTAAATATCTCATCACGTTAGGACCCTTAGGAGAAAGCAACCCTGAGCAAAAAGAAAAAACGTCATGTTTACAAAGTACTCGCATGGGCAGGCGATTCGATGCGACAGGATAGGACGGAGGAGCAAGAAAAATGACGCAGTCGGAATCGTGCGCAGAAGCTACTTAATTTAAAACAGAAGTATGTAACGATTGTAGCCGATGGTGTTCTGTAGTTACTGCCTAAATAAGAAGGCGTGAGTATATGTATTTGTTACATAAACCAAAATTACCCCTAAATGTTGGTGAATACCTCATCAAAATCTATAGTCTACCTTAAAAAAAAATGCCGAATAGAAAAACACACAGACAGACACGAAAACTATAAATATAAACTATACTGTTTTATAAAATAGAACCCAGTGGCGTGCATTGCATATAAGCAGTGCCTACATCGAAAAATCACCATAAGTCTGTCAATTACATTTTAATGTGTGCCCCGAAATGATTAAAGAAACTACATATCATACCTAGGAGAAATCCGCGTTAGTCTGCCTGGACAAGAACAGGCGGCCGAGTGCCTACCTTTATAGAAAAGTAATGCACGCCACTGATAGTACCAACTATCATGTACGCTGCTGGTATCTGGGGACACATAGTTGTTGTGTTTGTAGAAATGAAAGATAATGTTGAGTAGACTTGGTTTAATGAGACTAGGATCACAGTTTCACAGAGCACGTTCAGTCGTGGTATTTCAGACGGGATCCGACATAGCAGTGTCGGACCGATACAGAGCGGAACCATAGATTATTATCTAGTGGTGTACATACTAACTAATTACTAAATAGTGATGTTACAACATCCCCCTTGTTGAGTTCAAATTAAACCCCTGACAAACAATTAATAAGATGTACATTGACAAGCGACTCTACCTACATGACAACATGCTCTATGATACTTATAGTTATATTAAAACTAGACAACATTCTTATTAATGCTAAGTTACATTTAATCTAGACAACCTTCTTAATACTACTTAGTTAATAGTTAATCTATTTCGTGTATTAACCTTCTTGGTGGTTTTACAATTCGACCTGACCTGGTTGTTACACTTGAGGATATATGAGATGAGGATTCTTGAAGTCTTGACTCCTGTCTGTCACCTTCCTCTCTCTCCTGCGACGAGTTGGATTGCATAGGAGGGTTTGCATAGTTTTGGGAATACTTATGTCTTAAGTGTATTCTATTTCTCCTATACTGTACACCATTGACATCCTCAACAACATACGACCTATTGTTCATCAATCTTTGTTTGACAATAGCTTGTTCCCAGTTACTTTTTGGGTTTCTTTTAAAATAGACATGGTCATTGTAATGTAACATCGACATTGACTTAGTATTTTTATCATAATTCCTAGATTTGTTTTCATCATTTTTCTTGACTGACTCTTTGTAATCCTGAAATGTTACTACTTTTGGCTTTAATCTCTTATATGATACTGAAATATTGTCTCTCAATTTGGACTTGACTTCCTGGAGTGTGCTTCCATCAATCTTTAAGTTAAATGTGTTAAATATATTGAGACCACGCTCACCAATTAAATGCAGTAGAATGGCAATTTTCCGCTTCTCGCTTGACTTGTCCAGGCCTGTGGCTAGCAAATATAGTTCCAGCTGCTGCCACCATTTTTTCCATGCCTCCGCATTATTATTTGCTGGATCCGACGAAATATGAAGTTTTTTCAAACGCGTACTTAATGTTTGGTCATGTCCGCCATCATTGTCGTCACCCGTGGCTTGGTTCGGCATTTTCTGGACCGATCTTCTTTATTTCTTTTTTCTTAGACGACTTCTGACACCATGTTGTGTTTGTAGAAATGAAAGATAATGTTGAGTAGACTTGGTTTAATCAGACTAGGATCACAGTTTCACAGAGCACGTTCAGTCGTGGTATTTCAGACGGGATCCGACATAGCAGTGTCGGACCGATACAGAGCGGAACCATAGATTATTATCTAGTGGTGTACATACTAACTAATTACTAAATAGTGATGTTACAACAATAGTGAGCAGTAAGAGCGTCAAAAAGTAAATGGATAGCCTTCAGTGGGCATTTATACTGAAGGTCATCCGTGCCGTCCATGCCTGTACTACTGCCGCTCTGGCACTCGTGAACTCATAGCCGTCGACCTTAGGGTCAGTTCAGAGTCAGTTCTCGAACCTTCTCAGGTCGCAATTCAAACGGCTAGCAACCAAACCGAGAGCATGGGTGAACAGTCTGTATCTAGAATCATAAAATTGTCCACTTTATGCTATGGATCAATTTTCAATGGAGCCAGTAAACTGCTGGGGCATTTTTCCATTCTGGCTGAACTAACACTTAGAATCCAAGAAGCCCGCCATGTAGAAACAATCTACCTCAATACTAACCTTTTGCCGGTGGACATCAGTCCTATGGGTGTTAAAGCGTCTGGGATCCGCCATTTACGGTGATCATATTGTTATAGCCAATACACTAGTCGAGAATGAACATAGGTGTATAATATGTTCATTCTCGACAAGTGTATCGGTTACATACCAAGGTATACATTTCCAGTTTAAGCAGATCTCTAATTGTATTGCTTTCCGTATAATGAGAAATCCATTTATACTGGAAATGCATAGCTAGATTTGTCGCCGTGCTCTGAAGGCCAATTCGCGTAGGTAATGATGATGAGATTGAATCAGTCGCAATCTCATCTCAGCGACATTTAAACGTCAAAAACTTGTCAAGAATGTATGGAAACTCGAGGTATTGACAGACAGGCTGAAATAAGACTGTGACGTACTTGTACTGTGTACGTTCTTAAAATTACGACGATTGTCCCTCAGTTTCTGTTTTCTTTTGTGATAAGGTGACATAAGGGAAACTTGATTCGACAACAAAACGTACTTCATTGGCTTTTGTGTTAGAATCACGACTTTCACGCTATCGCAGAATGTTATAATCATAATGGATGAGTATGTCCCAGTCATCCATCATTATATTATGACTTAATGTATGTACTGCTTTTATAATCTGAAAGTATAAACATTCTGTTGTTTTGAAGATTACAGTACCTATGTACTTAGGTAGGTACTTGAAAACTTTGTATTGCACGCTGAATTTTTGTTACTATTCTTAACTGTGGATTGGCGGTGCTTGTGGCTAAGTAATAACAGGTAAAACACCGCTCTTTTTGCGTCGGGAGTTAACAAACGGACTTAAGTTATATTTTCGGCATGAAAATCCGTTCCACACCTCGCAAGGATAACTTTTTTTTTTAATTTTTAACCTCCAGTTTTGACTTCGTTAATTTCATTTTACTTTCAGTAGTATATGTAATTCATGCCTCGCCGAAAAATTGCACAGGTTCATTTTACCAATTAATATTAAAAGCGTCCAAAAAATACTTGCTCCATTTTCCACTCGATTAACGTGCTCGCAAAACCAGCTGACGCACATAGTGACAATATCAATATTTTATTGCCCCATACATGTAAATGTGCTGATTTCATATGCATCTGTGCACACAACGTAATTTATCAGTCGAACAATCACATGCGTGGCAGCCATAGATATTTATGTTTATACAGTAATTAATAGTTCCTTGTGGTGCGGTTAAGAATAGCACTGTCCCATTTCTTCCCGTGGGTGTCGTAAGAGGCGACTAGGGGACTTACTAGAAAATGGGCAGCTGCATTCTCTTTACATTTTGCCAACCCCGAAACCGCCTGCCAAGCGTGGCGATTATGGTAGACTCGCCTAATTTAGGGAAGGCCAGTAGTAGTAGTGGACGTTTTTCGGCTGAAATGATGACAGTAATTAACATTTTTTTTTTTTTGCATCTTTGCTTATAATTTGTTGGAGTTTCGGACAAAAAATGCCGACATACATTTTCATTAGACTACATCTAAAGGATAAGACAAAGATTTATGAGCGTTGTTTAGATAACTAATTGAGTAACAGTGTTGACTAAGTTCTTTTAACAAATGAAACAGACTAGATCAAGGTAGAATTCACTTAATTAGAAAAAGATATAAGTATCATTTCTATTTTTAACCGACTTCAAAAAAAGGAGGAGGTTATCAATTCGACTGTATTTTTTTTTTTTTTTTATGTTTGTTACCTCATAACTTGTGACTGGGTGTACCGATTTTGATGATTCTTTTTTTATTTGAAAGCTTGTGCTTCCCGAATGGTCCCATTTTAATTTGGTTCTATTCGGACAATGGGGTCCATGTGAAAACCATATAAGTCTTAAATTTCCATTAAGTATTTGCGCGACAAATGAACGAATACCGTATATTTGTTACCTCATAACTTTTGACTGGGTGAACGGATTTTGATGATTCTTTTTTTATTTGAAAGCTGGTGCTTTCCGAATGGTCTCATTTTAATTTGGTTCTATTTGGACAATGGGGTCCATGTGAAAACCATATAAGTCTTAAATTTTCATTACGTATTTGCGCGACAATCTTAAATACAGAACCTAAGACACCGACTTTCGAAATTAAAGTTATTTTTGACTTTGTAGTGTTTTTCTAAGGAAGTCGGTTGTTTTTTTTTTGTAAAAAGTTTTTATTTTTTGACTTTTTAGTTGTGGTAGATACTCCGCACTAATCTAATCGCGATATTCGTTCAATTGTCGCCCAAATCCGTAATGAACGGTCGGTCGGTCGGTCGTCGGTTTTTTTTGTAAAAAGTTTTCGGAAGATAAAATAGTGAGCCGTATTAGGTCTAGCTACCTACCAAACATAATAAATTAATCTATTCGATACCTTTTCTATAAGGCATTGGACATTGTTGGATTTTGGGTAGTTAGGCATTCTCTTCTTCTTGGGTTCTCCTTCATAGAATCGGAATAACTTATTTGCAGATAACCCTACTATATCCCATCGTAACCAATTAAAATTCATCCTCGACTTCGACGATATTCCCGTCGGTGCAGAGTGTACGTGTTTTGTATTGTGTGTGTTGCCAGGTCCAGTTTTCAGTGGTTGTGGTAGCCAGATCTCTCCCGGGGCGTTAACTACTACCGTAGCTAAGTTGGGCCGTCAGACCCTATGGGCCAGGACAGGTTTGCCATGATCGCCCCGTTTGGCATTTGGGTTGGCGATTGCAATTTGGTTTTAAAAATGTATAGAGAACGCTGCTGCCTATTTTTTAGTAATTCGCTTAATCACCTTTTACGACTTCACGTAAGGAAGAAGAGCAGTTAACAATACAAATCTGTTTTTATCCTAGCAAGTGTGTTAAAAAACTCACACTTTTATCTTATTGTACTGTTTTAATTAGAATTGCATGCATTTCTTGGTGTATGTTTAATATACCTCATGGTGACCTTTGAATCTTCAGAATTCATTAGGTATGTTTCCTCACAAAAGCCGATACCTCAAACAAATACATGCGTCAAGATAAACAGTTTAATTTTTTTCTAATAAAGGCCAACAAGGTTCAGGTGGATACGACCATCGACAAGTGCGTATTGGTGTTCTTCTAGAAGTTATGCCTAACCTATACCACACTTACCACAACAGTACCTATCAAGAAGAAACAGAGAAACTATAAATAACTAAAAGGCTGTTCTAATAGGCACTTCAATAAATTGCTCATACCGCCTGCTGTTCCAAGTCACGACAATATAACAAGGAAAGTATTCTAGAAAAAGTATACCTACCTAAGTAGGCAGTAGGTAGGTATGAATATTTGATTCTATACAGGCTTTATTAATACTGACTGACCCAAGTGAAACAATATATAGTTTATATTATTATCTTCTAATATATATAAAATTCTCGTGTCACAGTGTTTGTTACCAAACTCCTCCGAAACAGCTGAACCGATTTTTATGAAATTTTGTTTGTATATCTGGTAGGCCTGAGAACCGGCCAACATCTTTTTACAGACCCCTAAATGATAAGGGTGACTCACCCCTAAATATTTGTTAAAATTTTACTGACAGTTTATTTTATTTTTATTTTATGATGATGTGGCATTAAAAAATACATACAATTCTAAAATTTCACTCTCCTACCACCAAACCCTATTTTGTAATAGCAATAATTTAATGGCAAAACCATGTTTGCCGGGTCAGCTAGTGGGTACACAATAACAAGTTGCATGGTTGGGGCTTACAGTTTTTTCGTTAAGTAACACATTTTCATTAAATAACGACTTCTACAATTTTACTCCGACCGCAAACTGCTTTAAGAACTTTGTTCTAAGCCACAATCAACGAGCGTTGATCCATAGAACAACCCTCATCCGTCCAACATCGTAACGTGGGTGTGGGTAAGCTTCTCTTGTTACAGAGCAAACACAAGGACATTAAAAGTCGCATCACGTTTCCTATTGCCAATAAAAACAGCATTGCCGTAAGCAATTTGCAAGTTAGTATGCAGATCTGTATTAACTGCTATTGTTTCACTTGTATCCTCTTACGTGACCTATCGGGTAGCTGACAGCTGGGGGGTGGCGGGATCCGATGGAATTAGGTCTGGGAATTTTCGTCTTTAATAATCTCGGAGAATTGTCTGGAATAAAGATGAAGATGTGGATCTCGGATTTTGCTCAGTATTGCTGTGAGTGGGTGATAGTAACGTCAGGTAATTTTCTTTTGAAGTAACGAGTCTGAACCGTCACGCTTGGGTCGGTGTTCCTGTATCGGGCACACTCGGCTCCAGTCGGCTGGTTTCGCTGTATCACGTAGGTAACTAGGCTCTAATAAGTTTTCACTTTTGTCGTGTGGTCATTTAGAAGCATGAGGAACAATGTGGAAAGTTCACTAATTCCCTTTTTTTATTTTTTTGTGACACGAGACAGGTGTTCGTCGTCGAGTCGTGCTCTAGAAAACGAACGGTTTTTCGTATTTGTGGCTGATGGGCAACTGCCCGACCATTGATTTCGGGACGTTGTGTATATATACAACGTTATTAGACATCAACGTTATTAACTATCACAACGATAGTTAAATATGCTAGTTGTGTGGTTATCTTACTGCTTGACGGAGCAGGATTTTTTGTGACGTTAATGTGGTGCGTAGTTAGCATGTGGTGATGTACATAAGTCAGTCTGCAGTCATAAGCACACGCCCTCTTTCCAGAGCTTGAACAAGTCGTGACATGGAAAGAAATAATAATAACAACAACCTGTTCAGGCCGTAATTATTGGAGTGGGTGGGGATGCCAATCAACATTTTTTTATCATCCATTAGTTGCTCAATCTCAATCTCAATCTCAAATCTTTATTGCATTCCATAATGTATACAGGTGGTGGGTATTAATATATATAGAAACAATTATGGACCCTGTAGGGCACAGCAACATTTTAAATTCTAATTAGAATAGAGGAAGAGCGCTTTAATTATTTTCTTATGAATTCTTAATATTGGTCTGTATTTTGAACACTATTGTATATTATTATTGTTTATTACGTATTTATTAAAAAAAATCATACTGTAATTCGTATATTTAGTTTCTGTATTTTAATAAGAATTTTATTTTTATTTTAATTTTTTTATTATTGACATTATTGTGCTATATTATATTATACCTAATTATTATATGTCATGTGTGTGTGTATTATTATTGAATTTATCAGATAGATATTCGTCTATTGTGTAATAGCATTTATTTATTAAGAATTTTTTTAACTTATTCAGGAATATATTTATTTTATTTTCTTGTTTTATACTTTCCGGTAATTTATTATATATTTTTACAGACATAGAATGTGGACTAGAAGAATGCAATTTAAGGCGGGAAGGAGGCAAATTAAGTCTGTTTTTATGGCGCATATCAAAAGTTGCTTAAGTTGCTTAAGCAAGTACTTATCATTAAAATTTTATAAAAGTTATTTAGAAATTGAAATCACTTCCAACTTTTAAAGGCTTTTAAAGCACTGTGTAGTCGATAATGTTCAATTTGTACGTTTTACTTTATTTTTATAACTTTATTTCAGTTAACTGTCCCAAAAATACCATCGCTTAACTTAATTATTATGTTTTACCTCATTGAAGAAAATAATTGTATTATTTTTGGCTGAAATAAATTGTCTCAAACCGTATAAAAACTAGACTATAATGAAAACTACAGCTAAATACCGTCTTCGCAAATGCTGCAGCCGTGCCCACAATTTATCGATCTACACCTGCAAGCAAGAGCCCATTTGTTCCATATGTACGAACACAATCCGGATGAGTGAAGCAAAATCCGTCGCTCAGCTTCATTGACTGTCATTGAGAACACGCAAATATGGAGAAATCTATTGAAATGGAAAAAATGTAACGTAATTTTTAGGACAGAATAAATTATGAATCAGTGTGAGTTGTAGGAAACATTTATTTTAAATTGCGAACGCTTGAAGTTGACTGCGTTAATAACTTTCGTTTCGAAATTGGAAACACATAAGATCATCATAAAAAAGACTTTTTATTACAACTTTTTACCTTTTTTAAATTGCTAAGCCTATCTTTATGATTAACGACATAAAGTAATGAAACTCTAGCGAAATACATTTAATGCGTTTTCTTAAATTTACAACGAGCACTAAATGACATTTTGGTGTTTAATACAATCTCACCAACGGACAGTTGCGGAAAACGTTTTCAACACCAACGTCCACAAATTACTGTTCATGTCAACACCTTCAATCACATTTATGTATTATATTTAAATTTAATCTCGACTGGGAAAAAAGATCAATTAAACTATTTCTATTTCTAGATTTGTAAAATAAACCCCAAAAATCCAGATTATACTGCAAGTAACAAATTAGAGAAAGTGTTATTTCAGGGAATTTGCAAAACAGGTTGCTTATCTCATCGTGTTTGTAAAGTTCACACAAATCACAAGACAAGGCACAGCGATAGCGCTTAACCTAATATCCGGAATACCTCATAAATACCGGAATACCTTAATACCAGATAAACTAAAAATAAAAATAAATAAATAATAATATTCCACAACTATCACACAACGCCATCTAGTCCCAAGCTAAGCAGAGCTTGTATTATTGGTACTAGACAACTGATAAACATACTTATATATTTCTAAATACATACATATTATAGATAAATTACACCCAGACACAGAACAAATGATCGTGCTCATCACTCAAACATTTGTCCTGGGTGGGAATCGAACCCACGACCTCCGGCATAGCAGTCAGGGTCACTAACCACTAGTCCAACAGGCCTGTCAAAACTGCATATGAAAAGTATATCTAGCCCAGATAATTTAATTCTACAACAGTCATATAAACAATATCGTAACTTTTGTAACGATCTACTAAAATAAGTAAAACGCAGCTACGATAAAATTGCACTTGAAAAGGCTGGTAAGAATAGCAAAAAATTCTGGAATTTTATTAAAAGTGTAAGCTCAAAACAAAATCAGTCATCTTCAGGTTTATTACAAGCACACTCATCACAGTTAACATCTGCCAACATTGCAAATAATTTCTTTGTGAATGTTGGAAAGTGTTTAGCTGAAAAAATTCGGGGCCAATCACAATATCTAACAAGCACACCATTTCCATGTAGCACTATTTTATCATCCTTTGCGTTGTTAGACACTGACGAGGTTGAGGTAGAGACGATAATTATGAGTTTAAAAGACGACTCTGCAGTAGGCTGGGATAACATACCAAATAAGATTATTAAACAGTTCAGGCACATTTTGATACCACCACTTACATATATCTTCCAAAAATGTTTATCTACAGGTATTTTTCCTGACTGCCTAAAAAAGGCTGTTGTTGTCCCTGTTTATAAATCGGGCAACAAAGAACAAGTAACAAATTATAGACCTATTTCATTACTGCCTTCTATGTCTAAAATATTAGAAAGAATTATTAATAAAAGGCTATACAAATACTTGGAGGATAAATTAATTTTATCGAAACGGCAGTTTGGATTTAGGCCAAAAATGTCAACAGACGATGCCGTGCACCATCTGACTGACTATTTATCAAAAGAACTTGATAATGGTAACCATGCAGTAGGAATCTTCCTGGACCTCGCGAAAGCTTTTGTCACGGTTTCTATTTCTGTTCTGTTGCGCAAGCTTGAAGCCATAGGTATTAGAGGGACTCAGCTGAAACTATTTAAGAGCTATCTAGAAAACCGTACCCAATGTGTACGGATTGGTAATGTTCTCAGTGATGATAAAAAAAACACGTCCTTCGGAATTCCCCAAGGAAGTATTTTGGGTCCAACACTTTTTTTGATTTACATAAACGATCTTTGTAATCTAAACTTAGAGCACGGCCAAATTGTTTCTTATGCTGACGATACTGCCCTGCTATTCTCAGCTGACTCAGAAAACAATGTCTACAAATTTGCGCAACACGGATTTAATGTTGTTAATAAATGGCTTCAATATAATTCACTCACACTAAATGCAGACAAAACAAATTACATTAAATTTTAGATGCGCAAGCAAACATCAACTTGCCCTACCTCGACAATATATGCTCATTATTGCGCTATGCCTACAGATAACCAATGTGTTTGTCCTGTCATCAAAATGGCAAATACAACAAGATACCTTGGTGTTATAATGGACGAAACACTTTCGTTCAAAAAACATATTGAAACTTTAAATAGCAGAATTCGCAAGTTGATATTTGTTTTTAAAAAGTTACGCCATATTGCTGACCCAAAAATAATTAGACAAGTTTACTTTGCTCTATGTCAATCGATATTAACTTACTGTATTATCACATGGGATGGAGCGGGTAAAACATTGTTATTAACTATCGAGAGAGCTCAGAGAGCGATACTCAAAGTGTCTACTTTCCGCCCTTTCCTTTTCCCTACTAACCTAGTATTAACAGTTCGACAGCTATTTATAATGGGCATTGTATTAAAACAACACGCAGCTCTACCCTACAGCACTGAATTTACAATTAAAAGACGTAAAGATAATAGTCTGTCCACAAAACAGAACAAAACATGCTTTTATATCCAAATTTTATGTGTACCTCGGCCCCCTCCTCTATAATAGATTAAACTCTATAGCACAAATTTATTCACTCATCTTCATCATCATCATTTCAGCCGTAAGACGTCCACTGCTGGACTTAGGCCTCCCCCAATTTGGGGGGCTTTGCAATAATCGCCACGCTTGGCAGGCGGGTTGGCGATCGCAGTAAGTTGGTAAAATGCATAAAGAACGCTGCTGCCCATTCTCTAGTAAGTCCCTTAGTCGCCTTTTACGACACCCACGGGAGGAAATGGGGTGGTGTTATTCTTTACGTCCAGCACCACACGGTATTTAATAATAATATTTCATAATTTATTCACTGAACTACACAAATTGTAAGAGAACTCTCAATGATGCTCTCCAAAGTATGTCTTACGAAGAAACAGAGAATTTATTAACTGTGCTAAAGTATGTAAGTATTCACCTATGTACGTTAAGTATTTAATTCTATTAAACTTTAGAAACTATTACATATATAAGGTGTATCTATTCATACACGAAATATTTTAAGGAGGTGTTTTTTATCTAAGCGTTTTTGAATTTTCGTAATTATTATAATTTTAAAACTACTTGAGACGTTTTGCATAAAACCTTTACTCCAAATTCTATGAATGGCCCGCCTGACGCTACGAGGGCGACGACCGGACGGCACGAGCATGGCCGCGGTGTCTCGGGCCGTAAAAAATAAGAAGGAGCCAGTATTTCTTATGTGCGTCAAATAATTCATAAATATTAAATTTAAAAAAACCCTTAGAATTTTTTTTTATTCGTTGCTATAGCTTCTTTACCACCTACAGGTGTATCTCTTCAAATATTTCGTGTATGAATAGATACACCTTATATATAATAATTAGAGTAGTCCTTAACTTTTGATTATTTATTTATTTTATAAGACTATTTAGCCTCTTCTTGCCTGAAACACAGGATTGCCTAGTTCAGGCACGTAAATCTTAGAATATAATTTACATATAAGCAAAATAGTACATATTTTTAAGCCTTTTATTTTTGAATAAATATTATGTTATGTTACCTGTACAAAGTATAGGTAAGTACCAGATATATAGGAATTTTGTGATTCCCCCATCACTCGGCGTTTACAGGGTAATTCTACGTTATGAGCTCACGTTACGAGCAAGTTTAGTATTCTTTCTATGAGACTAGAATATTTTTAGCACAACGAGGAAATTAATTAATTTGAAAGTTAAAAGGTTTGTTCCCAGAAATCTAAAAATTCTTGAAACTATTGGATGTAAAGTTTGAAAGATAGATCAATGAGTTAGAAACTCTCGTCCCCAAAATAGATAAAGAAAAGGTGGAGAAAAGAGGGAACATGAGGAAACAAAGGAGTAAGGCTTTCGAGGAGGCTTCATAAACGACTTATACATAGAAAATAATACATCACTATCCTTATGTACTCGACATAATACGACATGAACAAACGCTAGTTTATCAAAGTTCAGTTTTCCTCTAATAGAAACTGTAATTTAAAGGGATAGCTAATGTCGAAATTATATTGATAACAAGACGAAACTTACAAATACATAATCTTGACGACATAAGTCAAGGAAATATGATGAAATGCCTTCTAAACTGCCGCCAAAGTAAAACTAACAACTACTCGTGTCGCCGACTCGAACAGGCGAAAAGAATACGTAAGAGGTCTGTGTCATGTTATGATACTTATTTGAAGAACCTTTCAAACTCTGGCAGGAGTGTTTGCAGGTACAAAGTCTCAATCATTATACCTTAAGGAGCTTCGAAAATATTGGATACTGACGGCCGTGAGTGACAACATTAGCGATGTTACCGCTCCACGCTTCGTCATCATTTATCACGATTGATACGGAAGTGAACTGTGAGGGAAATATCAATTAATATTTATATGAACGAAACGTATCTTTACGTACCTGCCAAAGGAACAATATATGACTATGATTTGGTGTTTGATCTTGTGCTTTGTTTACATCTATGTGGACGTATTTTCTTTTAAATAATTAGAGGTAACTCTGAAATGAAACACTGAATTCATTGGTACAGAATGGAACGAAAGATTAGTGAATGAGAGGTGGGACTGCGTGGAAAAGAGACAGGGGAATGGCGGATGATTGCAAACTAAAGACGACGTTACAAAGCAACATTTTATATTTTTGTGTTTGACGACGTTATTAAACGCAAATATCCTGTTTCGATCACCACGCCCCTCTCTTACATGTATATGCTTAGAATTACGCAGTAGTTCATTATATATTACTTGCTTCTGCCCGCGACTTCGTCCCTGTCAAATTTTTGCTCCCATGACCCTTTTTTTTTTTTGGATGGGAAATCATCAAATGACTTCTCCCGCTCTGGGCGGAGCGGGAGGGCGTGTCAGACTTTTACTGACTAAAACCCACCCGTGTTCCATCAGTTGCCCATGTGCCGGGGTCACGGTATCTCTTTCGAACAATCACGCGACTCTGGCAGGCATCGGTCCTTTCAGACCCCTTCAGTTTTGCTGACATCTCTTTGAGGCGCGCGTGGAACAGTACGCGCCGTCGACCCGAGCTTGGTCCTTACCGGGTGGCGAGCTACCCATTGCTCGCCGCCCGCAAGCTCGCGGCTACGCAGGCCGCCCAGGCAGGACAAACTTCCACCGTATGCTCCACCGTGTCCTCTAGACGAACCTCACAATGGAAACACCCGGGCGTATCCTCCCGCTTTATCCTGAACAGGAACCCACCGAAGCACCCATGCCCGGTGAGAACCTGCGTCAGGCGGCAGGTGAGGATGCCGTGGCGCCTCTATATCCACTCCTCAAAGAGGGGGCTTACCGCCGCAATTGTGGCGTGCCCAGCACTGGGTTGCGACAATCGTACCCGCCATGTCGCCATGAGATCACACCGGAGCTCTGTCCGCCGTGCCGCGATTTGTCGCGGCAGCAGAGTTTCGCCTCGGCGTTTCGCCTCCTCGCGCCACTCCCACATGTGCAGGAGGACCTTTGCCTCCAGATCCCATGGTGGCACTCCGGCAAGGAGGCTCGCCGCCTCGCACGAGACCGTGCGGTATCCCCGGATTAACCGGATGGCCATGACCCTCTGGGCCGCAAACAACCGGCGCGCTGGGCGCAGCCTCAATGAGGGCGCCCACACCGGTGCCCCGTAGAGGGCCATGGACCGCACGATCCCCGTGTATAGCCTCCGGCAGGAGGCGTTTGGACAGATTAGGCTGGAGTCGCTTTAAGGCAGCCCCAGCCCGCTCCAGTCTGGGAGACAAAAGTCGGAAGTGCTCGATCCACCGGCTGTCGAGGACAAGTCCCAGGTACTTCATCGTCGACTCGACGCCGATATGAAACCCTCCCACCGTGAGTTGGGAACCCGCAGGTGGCGCGTTCCGAGGACCATGAAAACCCATGGCCTCGGACTTGTGCAAGGCCACCTCGACTCCCTATTGCCGGATCCTATCGACGATTGTCGCAACCCCGCGTGTCTTAATTTCGGCCGCTGCCTCGTGCGACCTCCCCTGCGCCAGGACCAGCGTGTCGTCAGCGTAGCAAACTATCCCATGACCCTTCCCGTCGCATCGAATTGCCTGCCAGTTTTTGTCCATTTTTCGTTGCTGCTCCGCACTTTTTGATTGTAGCGTGATAAACAAACAAACTCTTCAGCTTTATAATATTATATAAGTATAGATATATGACTACGGTTTTGTGTTTGATCTCGTGCTATGTTTATATCATGTGGACCCATTTTCTTTTAAATCTATATATTAATACGTGAAGTGAAAACTTTGGATCCCTTTTTACGGAAATTGGGCGGACGGAGGAGTATGAAATTTCGCACACTTATAGTTTATACAGAGAAGAAGTGACGAATGCTAATATTTTTTTTAAATTATGCGTAAAAATACATTATTTTCAATAAATAACACGTTACACACACTACTATTCATTACCGTGTATTTAATACACACATGCATAGATATTCTTTTGTTTATGGTCCAAATCTGTGGTCCAATCGAGAACATCTTTCTTTAATAGTGTCTATATTCTTACTGAATGTCAAGAATAACCATAGGTAATAAATTAATTTTATAGATAAATAACCTATTTCATTTTTAAAATCTATGATCATAACGAGAATATTTGTCTTTAATATTATTTGTATTAGCGACGATAGGAATTTAGTTTAGATTTATAAGAAACATTTTTTGTGGTTTTATGTGGAGTGTCAAGTATGGCATTAGTAAGTTTCCCATACAAAACTTAGTGTCGTGTGCAAACTGTAGAGGTTATACGCCTCACAATTGTACAGGCTGGTCATAGAGTGTACAGGCTGGTTATAATTATGACATTTTGAATAATAATTAATTAAAAATAACAGGGAAATTTCTATAAAAACAGAGCTTTCTGTGATAATTCATTCCATATCCAGCAGATAAGAAGTATTAAGAAAATAAAAAAGAGAGTCTTGAAGAAGTATTCTTTACTCATTACACCTACGTCCTGATCCTGGCCATCACCATCCCGCCAGCGAACCCTCTCCACAGTAGTACAGCGTCAACAATTTGTCTATAGTGTTACTGAATGTCAAATCATCATCATCATTTCAGCCGCAAGACGTCCACTGCTGGACACGGGCCTCCCCCAAGAACCACCAATTTGACTGGTACAATTTTTGGGGGGATCGGCCATAATCGCCACGCTTGGCAGGCGGGTTGGCGATCGCAGTATGGTGGTAAAATGCATAGAGAACGCTGCTGCCCATTCTCTAGTAAGTCCCTTAGTCGCCTCTTACGACACCCACGGGAAGAAATGGGGTGGTGCTATTATTTACGTCCTGAACCACACGGTACAATAATTAGAGCTATTTAATTCATTGGAAGAATGGAATGAAAAATGAGTGAATGAGAGGGGGGAGTATGTGAGAAGGAGACAGGGGAAATGGATCATCCACCATTTCCCCTGTCTCCTTCTGAAATGGTGGATGATTGCAAACAAAAGGACGATGTTACAAAGAAAAATGTTGCACTTTTTTTGTTGTGATGTTTTAACGAGCCAAATAAACGCAAATATCCTGTTCCTCTCATCACGCCCTTCTCCTACATTTATATGCTTAGAATTACGTTGTAGTTAATAATGATTATAAAGTAAACACATTGTTCTTATTTCAAAGGACAATCAACTGCACAGCAGTTCTCATCACTCGCAAGCTGCAAAAATCAACTAAGCGAATAGTGGAATGGGTTTCTATTGTTCTCGGACACGACAAGCCCTATTGATACACTGCGCGCAGCAATTTGTAGCTTATGCACAACTGGGATTTGCAACCAATGCATTATTGATGTTCGGGTACACTGATTTAGCAACTATGACAATTCTGTGTAAAATACGACGAATATAATTCTAACCATGCATGCTTGACAGGCCTGTTGGTCTAGTGGTTAGTGACCCTGACTGCTATGCCGGAGGTCGTGGGTTCGATTCCCACCCAGGACAAATGTTTGTGTGATGAGCACGATCATTTGTTCTGTGTCTGGGTGTAATTTATCTATAATATGTATGTATTTAGAAATATATAAGTATGTTTATCAGTTGTCTAGTACCTATAACACAAGCTCTGCTTAGCTTGGGACTAGATGGCGTTGTGTGATAGTTGTGGAATATTATTATTAATATTATCATTTATTCATTTTCTAACATATTAATTATATTTTTAAATATTTTAACAAAAGTCTAAAAAAAAAACATTTAAAAATATAAAAAATAGTGACCCATCGGCATCGGGAACAGGGTCCAAGCTGCCGGTGGTCAGGGCTCTAGAGAGAGGAACCTCCTGACTATGCGTGCCGTGTCCAGGAGTACTGCCCTCTGAATCAAGCCCTTGATCCAGCCGTGTAATGAGAGCCTCCTAAGGTGTTGGTCGAGGCTCTTCGCTATTAGGCCATTTACTGTAACGATTATCGGTACAATGATTGCAGAGTCCACCTCCCACATGTCGACAACCTCGCGTGCTAAGTCAAGATACTTGATTTTTTTATCTTGCTCAGCTTTCACGAGATTCTCGTCATGAGGGACAGCGATATCAACAATCATTGCACGACGCTCTCGTCGATCTATCACCACAATATCAGGCTTATTGGCTACAATAGTCCTGTCTGTGATGATAGATCGATCCCAGTACAATGTGGCGTGACCATTCTCGAGAACTGGGTCGGGCACATACCTATAGTATGGTACTTCAGATTCCACAAGGTTGTATTGCAAAGCAAGTTGCTGGTGGATGATCCAAGCTACTAGATTGTGTCTGTGCAAGTACTCGCCGTTAGCAAGACGAGAACAACCGGAAACAATATGTCGAATGGATTCACCGGGACGGTGGCATGCCCGACAGATGTCAACCGTACCGTCCTTAACAATGTATTTCCGATAATTATTCGTCATGATAACTTCATCCATAATCGCACAGACAAAACCTTCGGTTTCCCCAAAGAGGTCTCCGAAACGCAGCCAGGATACGGACGCCAGAAAGTCTACATCAGGCCCATGGAGAGCCCGGAAAAAGCGACCGTGAAGCTCTTTGCTTTGCCATACTTCCTTACGATCCTTAGTATCTAATACTGCAGGTTTGCGCCAGTTCTCGTTCGCCAAGGAGAGCGGGGTGAGGCCCTTGTCCACTGCAACCACATCTCGGTGCATCCCCACGTCAGTTTGAAGGAAATATTCCCTGAGACTGCAGATCTCGCGGTTGTGGAGGGTTTTAGCGTTTAAGAAACCTCGACCCCCACACTTCCGCGGGATGTACAGTCTCATCACTGATGACCGTGGGTGATGCATCCGATCTGCCGTCAGCAATGTACGGATCTTCCTATCCAGAGCGTTTAATTCCGTTTGAGTCCATTTGAGTATGCCGAAAGAATACATCAAAACCGGCATGACCCAATCGTTGAAGGCACGCACCTTGTTGCCGCCTGATAAAAGACTATTAAATACTTTTTTCAGGCGGCCAAAGAAGCGTTCCCTCAGCGATTGTTTCATGTCGGCAGCATTGATGCCTAATGCTTCCGACATACCCAAATATTTGTAGGTTTCGGTTGAGGAGAGGGATCTAAGGTGTATAGAATCCGTAAGTTCGGTTCCCACGGATTCTACAATCCCCCCTCGCTTTACATGCATGACTGCACATTTGTCCACACCAAATTCCATCCTGATGGCACTACTGAACGTTTCTGTTACCTTCAGTAGCTCCATCAGTTGCAAATTGTTGGGGGCAAAGAGTTTCAGATCATCCATGTAAAGGAGGTGTGATATCACCTGACCACCTCTTCTCAATCGAAAGCTCTAGGCTTTCGATCGCCTGAATCCTCCAGCAGTGTGCTAAGAGGATTCAAGGCTAAGCAAAACCAAAGCGGACTCAAACTGTCGCCCTGAAATATTCCTCGCTCAATCCTGATCGGTTCATTGATCTGCTGGATTTGTGGACATCCTGGATAGAGAAGAACCGTCCTCCACTGCCTCATACACGACATCAAGAAGGTGCGTAGAGTTGCATCTATTTTGTACAATTCCAGCACCCTCACGAGCCATGTATGTGGCACGGAGTCATAGGCCCTCTTATAATCTATTTATTATTATTATTAATCCTTATTATTATTATTTATCCTTTATTCCATATAAACATTCTTATAAATTATATTTTTAAATATTAGTTAAAAAAAAAACATTTAAAAATATAAAAAATAGTAGCCCACCGATATCGGGAACAGGGTCCAAGCTACCGGCGGTCAGGGCTCCAGAGAGAGGAACCTCCTGACAATGCGAGCCGTGTCCAGAAGTACCGCTTTCTGAATCAAGCCCTTGACCCAGCTGCCCAACGAGAGGCTCTTCAGATGTTGGTCGAGACTCTTGGATATCAAGCCATTGGCTGTGACAACTATCGGCACAATGATCGCTGAGTCCATATCCCACATGTCGACAACCTCGCGAGCCAAGTCAAGATACTTGATTTGTTTATCTTTTTCGGCTTTCACGAGGTTCTCGTCATGCGGGACTGTAATGTCAACAATCATTGTGCGCCGCACTGATCGATCCACCACCACTATATCAGGCTTATTTGCAACAATAGTCCTGTCAGTGATGATGGATCGATCCCAGTACAGTGTGATATGTCCATTTTCGAGAACTGGGTCGGGCACATAACTGTAGTAAGGCACTTCCGATTCCACAAGGCCGTATTTCAGAGCAAGTTGCTGGTGGATAATCCTGGCTACAAGGTTGTGTCTATGCAAGTACTCCTCGTTAGCTAGACGAGAACACCCGGAGATAATATGTCTGATGGATTCGCCCGGACGGTGGCATGCCCGACAGATGTCCACCGTGCCGTCTTTAACAATATACCTCCGGTAATTCTTCGTCATCATAACTTCGTCCATAATTGCACAGACAAAACCTTCGGTTTCCCCAAAGAGGTCACCGAAACGCAACCAGGCTACGGACGCTAGTAGATCTACATCGGGTCCATGTAGGGCCCGGAAAAAGCGTCCGTGGAGCTCCTTACTCTGCCATACCTCCATGCGGTCATTAGTGTTAAGCACTACCAGCTTGCGCCAGTTCTCGTTAGCCAAGGAGAGCGGGGTGAGGCCCTTGTCCACCGCGATCACATCTCGATGCATCCCCACGTCGGCATTAAGGAAATATTCCCTGAGGCTGCATATCTCGTGATTGTGGAGATTCTTAGCGTTTAAAAAGCCTCGACCTCCACACTTTCGCGGGATATACAGTCTCATTACCGATGAACGTGGGTGATGCATACGATGTGCAGTCAGCAGTGTCCGGACCCTCCTATCTAAGGCATCGAGTTCGGTCTGAGTCCATTTGAGTATGCCGAAAGAGTACATCAAAACCGGCATGACCCAACCGTTGAAGGCGCGTACCTTGTTTCCGCCTGACAGAAGACTATTTAATACTTTCTTCAGGCGGCCAAAGAAGCGGTCCTTCAACGATTGCTTCATGTCAGTAACATTGATGCCCAACACTTCCGACATACCCAAATACTTATAGGTTTCGGATGCTGAGAGGGCTCGAAGGTTTATGGAATCCGAGAGTTGGGTTCCCACGGATTCCACAATCTCTCCTCGCTTTACATGCATGACCGCACATTTGTCCACACCAAATTCCATCCTGATGGCGCTACTGAAGGTTTCAGTTACCTTCAGTAGCTCCATAAGTTGCAAATTGTTGTGGGCAAAGAGTTTAAGGTCATCCATGTACAGGAGGTGAGAAATAACCTGACCTCCTCTCCTCAACCGATAGCCTAAACCTGAATCCTCAAGCAGTGTGCTCAGAGGATTCAAAGCTAGGCAGAACCAAAGCGGACTCAGACTATCACCCTGAAATATGCCTCGCTCGATCCTTATCGGCTCGCTATTCCTCCGAATATTTCGACATCCTGGATAGCGAAGGACCGTCCTCCATTGCCCCATACATGACATCAGGAAGGTGCGCAGAGTTGCATCAATTTTATACAACTCCAGCACCCTCATGAGCCATGTATGTGGCACCGAGTCATAGGCCTTCTTATAATCTATCCAACATGTCGACAGATCCTTTCGGGAACGGCGAGCCTGTTGGCTAATGGCCATATCAATGAGGAGCAGCTCCTTAGTACCGCGGGACCCGTTCCTACATCCATTTTGACAGACAGACATGATGGAGTTAGTGTCTATATGTTTGCAAATTTTAGCTCTCAAAATGGATGTAAGAACTTTATAGACCGTCGGCAAACACGTGATCGGTCTATAATTTTTGGGTTCCGCGGTGCTTCCTGATTTATGGAGCAGGTGGGTTATGCCTGTTGTTAGGAACTGGGGTAACGATCCGGACTCTAAGGCTGACTGAAATTGAGATGCCAAGCGAGCGTGTGACTTTTGGAGCCACTTGATCCAAAAGTTGTGCAGTCCGTCCGGTCCTGGAGATTTCCAGTTAGGCAACGGGCGGACTGCACAAGCGACATCTTGGGGGCTGATGGTAATTGCCCCCATTTCTATTATTTGACCGCACGCCCGCTCGATCTCCCTAGTCCAGTCACCTTCGGTGTGACTGACAGGCACCGACCAGATGTTTCGCCAGAACGAAGACATGGCGTCATCATCCGGAAGGGGCGTGTCAGTCACAGCTTGGTCCGGTCGTTCCCAAGTCCTATAAACCCACCTCTCATCACTTTGGAAGGTACGATTCTGAGTGTATCGGTCCACTCGTCGCTTATACCTACGAATACGGTTCGCCCATGCATAAACTTTCTGCTTCAGGAAGTCTATGCGCTCTGTGACACGGGACATATAGTCCTGAGGGCCAATATCGGTCCCCGAGAACGCCCGCCTCACAAAGCGCATCACTCTAGGGCGAGTGTTGCCCTCCCTGAAGCAGATTAGTTTGCCGATGAGGGCTCTGGCCCCACCAATACGTCGCTCAATTCTGCACTGCCAAGCTGGTACGGCTGGTTTCGGTTGTGTAGCTCTAGAATCATTAGGAAATTTAACGTGAGCTACACGACATGCCGCTATAGCTGCGCAGTACAGAATCGAATGAGTATCGGTGAGATCTTCGCAGTCATCAAAATAATTTGACAACTGCGAATCCAAAGCCGCCACCAGCGCCCTATTTTTATTATGCATGGGCAAACGAGGTAACCGTGGTCTAAGTTCGGGTGTCGTGAACCGATATTCCCGGATCGCACCCTCCAAAGCACTCCTCAATTCATCACTGCACTGGGTACTTACGTTTGTAGCCCTGTCATCACATCCCACGTCAGCATAACTTGTTACAGGCTGCGGTGGTACTACAGTATTCTGCGGCGTGGGGGCGATGACTTGGCTACTCCGCATTTCATTTTGCAAGCGATCAAGTACGGTGTCATCCAACATACGATTACGTTGGATGACCCGCACCTGATCCGATAGTCGTTGGCTTGAAACGTTGACACCTGGCTCAAGCACCTGAAAAAGAGAGAGCATCCGAACACGGTACGCGGTCAGATTCTTTCCCCCCTCTGTAGCCCCATAGTATGAGCGCATGACATTCTCGTTGATGGATCTTGTCCATCTCATGCGCTGCACACTTCCGCCGGGAGCTGGGACCCTATCAGAGACCGGTGGGCCTCGAGGTCCTAAACCATCCGGCGGCCGGCGTCCTCCCCGTCGACGAGCAGGTGGTGGCGTCGTGGGCGGGGAGAAGTACTCGTCGCTCGAGCTCGACGCAACTGCCACGGCCGGTGTCGTCACAGCGCCCGCAGTGGGGCTGGGTACCGGCGGCGGCGAGGCGGAGCTGAGAGACGAGTCCGGAGGTGGTGGGCGTGCTCGTCGTGCTGCTGATCGGGTCAACATTGTCTTCACATTCCTTGTTGTTTTAATTCGTCCATTTTATTGTTATTTTTATTTTATTTTTTTATTATTATTATTATTATTATGCATGAAATGTCAGAAATAAGCGAAATCGAAATAATCCCAAGCGTATTATTCAATATCATACCAATTACTCTTAAGTATACATACACTTCAGAAAGCTCGCTCTTCAAGATCGTTTTATAATATTTCCATGTTACGAGTTACCGAATACGTAGGCAGCTACGAGTCTCGTAGTGCCCGACTGCACGGGCGTAGCTTGGTTCTACGAAACGTGCTACGAAGCTACTTCACTTGACCTTTTTAACGGATATCACAATTTATTATGTCCAGTCCATGAGTTTCAGAGGCATCTTGTCGCAGCAGTCAGCACTTCTAGTTATATGGGCGTCATAAACCATTCAAATTGATCGCCTTTCACACATCCTTTCCACATAACTGAGCAGTTTAGCTGCCGGAGCGAATACCGTTTTATTTCCTGTATGCTATAAATCTGTTTACGCTTTTCTCGGGCGGCGTCAGTAAGTGCAGATTTCATTCTAAATCCTATTAAAATTCAATTGTATTAATATCCTTGAATTTTAATATTAAAAGTGTGATATTAAACATTATCCTATTCCTAGGTACCTATATTCTAAAGTGTTTTGTAAACATTCATTTAAAGTTTACATACACTTAAAATTTGTCAAAAACATGTTCATGTTTCATTGAAACAGAACGTGTAAGAGAACAATGCAAGCTTACAATATTAAAAATTGTGCTACAATATTTTTCATTGACAATGAATAAAATTGCTAACATTGTGATTCCTGTGTACCTTATAACATCACGCCTCCTCTATGTATAATCAGCTTATAATGTTCCCATTGCTGGGACACAGGCCTCCTTTCTTTGAGAGGGAGTGGGCTGTAATCCACAATCCACTACGCGCACCCGGGGCGGGTTGGTAGATGTCGCATGACTTTGAATTTTTGGTTCTAAGACATGCCGTTTGTCCTTCACCATTTTGAGATCAGTGGTGATGAATTGATACAAAGTAAAGTGCCCATACCCAACTGGGTTCGGACCCGTGGGTAACGGCCCTGACTTACTAGTTGCAGGTCGTGACCTACAACAGGTAAATCAGGGCCGTTACCTCTGGGTCATCACTGCTCTCTGATTCCCCGATGCCCTGGGCAGAACTGCTCAATTTAGTACGCCAATAGTACCTCATCATCTGCCTAGCCTTGGGCCTGCGGGTCGGCTTCCAGTCTAACCGGATGCAGCTAAGGACCAGTATTTTACATGGAACGACTGCCTGTCTGTCCTCCACAACCCAGTTACTAGGTAACACGGTACCCCTTGGTAAGACTGGTTGTCAGACTTTCGGGCTTCTGACGACCCGTAACGACTGTCTAAGATCTACGAAAGACAGCCGCGAACAACGGCTTGATGTGCTTTCCGAGGCATGGAAGGGTCTTGGTATGTAAAGATGGTCACCTCACCACGAACCAACCGCGGCAAACGTTGCTTAACCTGAACGAGCAACCCGTGTGGCTGTTATTACTTAGCCGCAAGCCCTTCAACGCCAACAGTACCTACCAGTACATATTAGATTATAACTAAAGGTCACTGTTTAATCACCTCACTACAGTACTGTAAGGCTTAGTAGGATACTAAAGTTTACTCCATTAGCGCCTAAATTATTAGCCAACTACTACTCAGGAGATTAGCTCACATAAACGCTATCAAAATCGCCTATTTGACCAACATTTCGTGCCAAAATCGACAGACTGTAATCGGCGAATCAATTTAGCACACACTAACGACCCGCCCCTGCTTTGCATGGAGAATGGCGCGATTTACATATCCATAGTTCTATTATACTAACAATAATATTAAAAAGTTGAAGAGTTTGTTTGGTTCAATGCGAAACTATGTATACTATCTCAGGAACTATGGTTTGAATTGAAAAATCCTTTTATTGTTGGATAGCCCATTTATCAAGGAAGGCTTAAGTTATATAACATCACGCTAGGACCATTAGGGGACGAACAAAATAAAAATAGTCACGAATACAAAGTACACGCACGGGCAGGCGATTCAATGCAACGGGGTAGGTCGGAGAAGAAAGAAATTTGTTGGTGACAAAGTCACGGGCAAAGGCAAGTTAATGTAAAAAAGAAGTATGTATGGATTGTAGCAGGTGGCTTTCCGCAGTTTTTGCCTAGATAAGAAGGCGTGAGTGTATGTAATAGTTACATTAACCAGTATAACCCCTAAATGTGGTGAATACCGCATCAAAATCTTGCATTGACGCAGATCGTGTGACAGAAAAATGCAAGCATATAATAATAAAAATTGTGCTACAATATTTTTCCGTGAAAAAGAATAAAATTCACACACAACAGCCACACATAGTACACCTATGAGAACTCAATACCAGAACCTATTATGCACGGGCGTATATAAGCCAAGCTTATTAAAAAGAAATGTTATTTGTATGGCTCCTATAATCTTTAAATATCTGGTTGACCGAGCTTTGCTCGGTATTTTTTGGTAAATTGTGTTTGAAATAATAAGTTTATGTTCAAGTTGACTATCGATAAAGTCGGTCATTGAAAACACGAATAAAACGACATTTTATAAAAATGAATCCTAGCTAGATCGATTTATCACCCCTGAAACCCCTTGTATACTATATATTTCATGAAAATCGTTGGAGCCGTTTCCGAGATTCAAATTATATATATATACAAGAATTGCTCGTTTAAAGGTATAAGATAAGATAAAATACCTTACCGAATTAAAAACTTACCGTTGCGCAAATTTAAAAAACGTTTCACAGAATTACTTGTAGATAAATGTTATTATTCTGTGCAGGACTTCTTAGAAGATATTTTTTTGTAATTTTTTATTTTTATTATTCTCTATTTTGTAAGACATTTGCATGCTATATTAAGGCAGAATGTACATGGATCCCATTATTTAATTTAACAACTTATTTATATTTACCTACATTGTAAGCGAATAAAGACCTATTCTATTCTATTCTAATTGCTAGCATTGTGATTCCTGTTTACCTTATCACATCACGCCTATATTCCATTATTCCTCTATGTATAATCAACTTATCATGTCCCCATTCCTAGGACACAGGACTCCTATTTTTGAGAGGGAGTGGACTGTAATCCACCACGCGGGCCCAGTGCGGGTTGGTAGATGTCACATGTTTTCTAATTTTTGGTTCTAGGACATGTCGGTTACCTCGCGATGTTGTCGTTCACCGTTTTGAGATCAGTGGTGATGAATTTACACAAATTAAAGCGCCAACCCATGGGTAACGGCCCTGACTTACTGGTTGCAGGTCGTGACCTACAACTGATAAGTCAGGGCCGTAACCACTCACTCCGGTATCACCGGATGCCGACCTACCTCTGTCGCATGGTCGAGGCTTACTTGACGCATAGAGCAGTCATCTACCCCGGTCACCAGGGAGACTGGAACCGGCGAGAGATGTCGTGCGGTGTCCCACAGGGATCGGTCTTGGGGCCGCATCTGTGGGACATCGGGTACGACTGGGTGCTGCGCGCCGACCTCCCTAGCGGCGTCAGCGTGGTTTGCTACGCTGACGACACGCTGGTCCTGGCGCAGGGGAGGTCGCACGAGGCGGCGGCCAAACTTATGACACGCGGGGTTGCGACAATCGTCGATAGGATCCGGCAATTGGGACTCGAGGTGGCATTGCACAAGTCCGAGGCCATGGGTTTTCATGGTCCTCGGAACGCGCCACCTGCGGGTTCCCAACTCACGGTGGGAGGGGTTCACATCGGCGTCGAGTCGACGATGAAGTACCTGGGACTTGTCCTCGACAGCCGGTGGAACTTCGTCGAGCACTTCCGACGTTTGGCTCCCAGACTGGAGCAGGCTGGGGCTGCCTTAAAGCGGCTCCTACCCAATCTGGGGGGTCCAAACGCCTCCTGCCGGAGGCTCTACACGGGGCTCGTGCGGTCCATGGCCCTCTACGGGGCACCGGTGTGAGTGCCCTCATTGAGGCTGCACCCAGCGCGCCGGTTGAGTGCAGCCCAGAGGGTCATGGCCATCCGGTTAATCCGGGGATACCGCACGGTCTCCTGCGAGGTGGCGAGCCTCCTTGCCGGAGTGCCGCCATGGGATCTGGAGGCAAAGGTCCTCGCCCACATGTGAGAGTGGCGCAAGGAAGCGAAACGCCGGGGCGAAACTCCAGAGCTCCAGTGTGATCTCATGGCGACATGGCTGGTACGATTGTCAAAACCCAGTGCTGGGCATACCACAATTGCGGCGGTAAGTCCTCTCTTTGAGGAGTGGATAGAGAGGCGCCACGGCGTCCTCACCTTCCGCCTGACGCAGGTTCTCACCGGGTATGGGTGCTTCGGTGGGTTCCTGTTCAGGATAAAGCGGGAGGATACGCCCAGGTGTTTCCATTGTGAGGATCGTCTAGAGGACACGGTGGAGCATACGGTGGAAGTTTGCCCTGCCTGGGCGGAGCACCGCCGTGTTCTCGTGGAGGTGATCGGTGGCGGCGACCTCTCGCTTTCCAGGCCTGGTGCGAGCCATGGTACGGAGCGAGAGGGAATGGGAAGCCGTCACCTCCTTCTGCGAAGCAGTAATGCTCGCGAAGGAGGAGGCGGGGCGCGTGAGGGAGTGGCAGTCTCTGCACCCTCACGTACCTAGCCGCCGCAGGAGGAGACGCCCCAGGCGATGGGAGTCCATAGCGAACTCCTGGCCACCGTAGGCGCGAGCTTGCGGGTGGCGAGCAATGGGTAGCTCACCGCCCGCCCGTTTGACCAATGTCGATCTATTGGAATTATATTCGAGAGTAAGCAAAAATCGTTTTGTGCGGGGTAGCCTGTTTGTCGAGGTGAAAGGCAAAACTGGGAGAATTTATTCCTTTTGAGAGGTTGCGTGCGCTGTGTGAACCGTTAAAGTACCGAAACAATCACGCACTGTTAAAAAATCCTCTTAAAAAGTTCTAAAACAAAGTCCGCGATAGCATATGTCTATCTTTTAAGGTTAGTTGAACTTACTAATCTCAGAAACTAAACTTCGTATAGTGTTTGATAGCCCATTTGACGACGAAGGCTAAAATTAAATATCACCACCCTTAGGAGCTGAGCAAAAAGAAAAAACGTTATGATTACAAAGTACTCGCATGAGCAGGCGATTCGATGCGACAGGATAGGACGGGGAGCAAGAAAAATGACGTAGTCGAAGTCGTGCGCAGAAGCTACTTAATTTAAAACAGAAGTATGTAACGATTGTAGCCGATGGTGTTCTGTAGTTACTGCCTAAATAAGAAGGCGTGAGTATATGTATTTGTTACATAAACCAAAATTACCCCTAAATGTTGGTGAATACCTCATTAAAATCTATAGTCTACCTTAAAAGAAATATGCCTAATAGAAAAACACACAGACAGACACGAAAACTATAAATATAAACTATACTGTTTTATAAAATAGAACACAGTGGCGTGCATTGCATATGAGCAGTGTCTACATCGAAAATCACCATAATTCTGTCAATTACATTTTAATGTGTGCCCCGAAATGATTAAAGAAACTACATATCATACCTAGGAGAAATCCGCGTTAGTCTGCCTGGACAAGAACAGGCGGCCGAGTGCCTACCTTTATAGAAAAGTAATGCACGCCACTGATAGTACCAACTATCATGTACGCTGCTGGTATCTGGGGACACATAGTGAGCAGTAAGAGCGTCAAAAAGTAAATGGATAGCCTTCAGTGGGCATTTATACTGAAGGTCATCCGTGCCTTCCATGCCTGTACTACTGCCGCTCTGGCACTCGTGAACTCGTGAACTTAGGGTCAATTCAGAGTCAGTTCTCGAACCTTCTCTGGTCGCAATTCAAACGGCTAGCAACCAAACCGAGAGCATGGGTGAACAGTCTATATCAAGAATCAAAAAAATTGTCCACTTTATGCTATGGATCAATTTTCGATGGAGCCAGTAAACTGCTGGGGCATTTTTCCATTCTGGCTGAACTGACACTTAGAATCCATGAAGCCCGCCATGTCGAGACAATCTACCTCACAGGCAATAGTAACCTTTTGCCGGTGGACATCACTCCTATGGGTGTTAAAGCGTCTGGGATCCGCCATTTACGGTGATCATATTATTATAGCCAATACACTAGTCGAGAATGAACATAGATGTATAATATGTTCATTCTCGACAAGTGTATCGGTTACATACCAAGGTATACATTTCCAGTTTAAGCAGATCTCTAATTGTATTGCTTTCCGTATAATGAGAAATCCACTTATACTGGAAATGCATAGCTTGATTTGTCGCCGTGCGTACCTATCTCTGAAGGCCAATTCTCGTAATGATGATGAGATTGAATCAGTCGCAAACTCATCTCAGCGACAATCAAATGTCAAAAACTTGACTCAAGAATATATGGAAACTCGAGGTATTTTTGACAGATTGTGACTAAAATAAGACGCTTAAAATTACGAGAATTGTCCCTCAGTTACTGTATTTTTTTTTTTTCTGATAACGTGACATAAGGGAAACTTGATTCTGCAACAAAATGTACCTCATTGGCTTTTGCGTTTGAATCAGGACTTTCACGCTACACATAATTGTTTTAATCATAATGGATGAGTATATCCCAGTTATCCATCATGATATTATGACATAATGTATGTACTGCTTTTATAATGTTGAAAGTTATAACATTCTGTTGTTTTGAAGATTACAGTACCTATGTACTTAGGTAGGTACCTAAAAACTTAATTCTGCACACTGAATATTTGTTACTATTCTTTACTGTGGATTGGCGAGGCTTGAGGCTATGTAATAACAGGTATAACACCGCTCTTTTTGCGTCAGAAGTTAATAAACGGACTAAAATTATATTTTCGGCATGAAAATCCGTTCCTCACCTCGCAGGGATAACTTTTTTTTTTTCATTTTCAACCTCCAGTATTGACTTCGTTAATATTTTATTATGCAGTATAGGTAGACTTCATTTTACTTTCAGTAGTAATTCATGCCTCGCCGAAAAATTGCACAGGTTCATTTTGCCTGTAGTAACGGTCCAAAAAGTACTAGCTCCATTTTTTTTTTTATGGGTAATTATCAAATGACTTCTCCCGCTCTGGGCGGAGCGGTAGAGCGTCAGACTTTTACTGACTAAAACCCACTTTGTTTGTGCCTCTGTGCTTAGTTTGTGGCGAAGAAGTAATATGGAAGAATCCAAAGCCATCTTCCACAATGTTCTGCAGACCAATATATTCTAAGTTTTCAAATGAAAACAAGTTGAACATAGTTGAAGAACAGGCTACGATTGAAAACGAGATTGAAGACTGTCTTCCAGTCTGACACATGGTGGTGAGGGCGCCCACACCGGTGCCCCGTAAAGAGCCATGGATCGCACGACCCCCGTGTAGAGCCTCCGGCAAGAGGCGTTTGGACCCCCCAGATTGGGCATGAGCCGCTTTGGGGCAGCCCCAGCCCGCCCCAGTCTGGCAGCCAAACGTCGGAAATGCTCAACGAAGTTCCACCGGCTGTCGAAGGCAAGTCCCAGGTACTTCATCGTCGACTCGACGCCGATGTGAACCCCTCCCACCGTGAGTTTTGGGAACCCGAAGGTGGCGCGTTCCGAGGACCATGAAAACCCATGGCCTCGGACTTGTGCAGGGCCACCTCGAATCCCAGTTGCCGGATCCTTTCGACGATTGTCGCAACCCCGCGTGTCATTAAGTTGGCCGCCGCCTCGTATGACCTCCCCTGCGCCAGGACCAGCGTGTCGTCAGCGTAGCAAGCCACGCTGATGCCGTTAGGGAGGTCGGCGCGCAGCACCCAGTCGTATCCGATGTCCCACAGATGCGGCCTCAGGACCGATCCCTGTGGGACACCGCACGACATCTCTCGCCGGTACCATTCTCCCTGGTGACCGGTTATATTAAAAGCGTCCATAAAATACTTGCTCCACTTTACACTCGATTAACGTGCTCGCAAAACCAGCTGACCCACATAGTGACAATATCAATATTTTATTGCCCCATACATATGTGCTGATTTCGTATGCATCTGTGCACACAACGTAATTTATCAGTCTAACAATTACATGCGTGGCAGCCATAGATATTTATGTTTGTACAGTTTATAAATAAATATAAATAAATATAAATATCTTATAAATATCTTAGGACAACCAACACAACGTTATCTGATCCCAAACTAGGCAGAGCCTGTACCTACTATGGCAACCATACAACTGATAAACATACTTATATATTTCTAAATACATACATATTATAGATAAATTACACCCAGACACAGAACAAATGATCGTGCTCATCACACAAAGATTTGTCCTGGGTGGGAAACGAATCCACGAGCTCAGTCTTAGCATTCAGGGTCACTAACCACTAGACTAACAGGCCAGTCATTAATAGTTCCTTGTGGTGCCGTTAAGAATAGCACTATCCCATTTCTTCCCGTGGGTGTCGTAAGAGGCGAGTAAGAGACTTACTAGAAAATGGGCAGCAGCGTTCTCTATGCATTTTTCCTCTATATTGCGATCGCAAACCCGAACGCGCCTGCCAAGCGTGGCGATTTTGGTAAACCCGCCAAATTTAGGAAAGGCCAGCAGTGGACGTCTTTCGGCTGAAATGATGACAGTAATTTACATCCTTTTTATTGCAACGTAGCTATAATTTGTTGCAGTTTCGGACAAAAAATGCCGATATAAATTTTCATTAGACTACATCTAAAGGATAAGACAAAGATTTATGAGCGTTGTTTAGATAACTAATTGAGTAACAGTGTTGACTAAGTTCTTTTAACAAATAAAACAGACTAGATCAAGGTAGAATTCACTTAATAACAAAAAGATATAAGGTATCATTTCTATTTTTGTAAGATAAAATAGTGAGCCGTATTAGGCCTAGCTACCTACCAAATATAGTAAATTAATCTTTTCTATACCTTTTCGGCATTCGACATTGTTGGAATTTGGGTAGTTAGGTATTTTCTCCTTCTTGGGTTCTCTTTCATAGAATAAGAATAACTTATTTGTAGATAACCCTACTATATCCCATCGTAACCAATTCAAATTCATGCACGAGTTCGACGATATTCCCGTCGGTGCGGAGTGTACCTACGTGTGTTGTGTTGTGTGTGTTGCCAGGTCCAGTTTTCAGTGGTTGTGGTAGCCAGATCTCTCCCGGGGCGTTAACTGCTACCGTAGCTAAGTTGGGCCGTCAGACCCTATGGGCCAGGACAGGTTTGCCATGATCGCCCCGTTTGGCATTTGGGTTGGCGATTGCAGTTTGGTTTTAAAAATGTATAGAGAACGCTGCTGCCTATTTTTTAGTAATTCGCTTAATCACCTTTTACGACTTCACGTAAGGAAGAAGAGCAGTTAACAATACAAGTCTGTTTTTATCCTAGCAAGTGTGTTTAAAAACTCACACTTTTATCTTATTTTACTGTTTTAATTAGAATTGTGTGCATTTCTTGGTATATGTTTAGTATACCTCATGGTGACCTTTGAATTTTAAGAATTCATTAGGTATGTTTCCTCACAAAAGCCGATACCTCAAACAAATACATGCGTCAAGATAAACAGTTTAATTTTTTTCTAATAAAGGCCAACAAGGTTCAGGTGGATACGACCATCGACAAGTGCGTATTGGTGTTCTTCTAGAAGTTATGCCTAACCTATACCACACTTACCACAACAGTACCTATCAACAAGAAACAGAGAAACTATAAATAACTAAAAGGCTGTTCTAATAGGCACTTCAATAAATTGCTCATACCGCCTGCTGTTCCAAGTCCCGAAAATATAACAAGGAAAGTATTCTAGAAAAAGTATCCCTACCTAAGTAGGCAATAGGTAGGTATGAATATTTGATTCTATACAGGCTTTATTAATACTGACTGACCCAAGTGAAACAATATATAGTTTATATTATTATCTTCTAATATATAAAATGTTAACTTGTGTATTGAAAATTTTGTTCTTGGCTGAATAGCTACAGTGTCATTGCCTGTTGTCTTACATAGTTGTCTATAGATGGCAGCACTTCCTCTTTCTCTATGATTTCCGTATTCTTACTGTACAAGTGTTTGTTACTTTAATTAAAACAAATTAAGTAGATTTTCTCAGTTTTATTCACAACAAAGCCCTAACTTTAATAGGTTATGGGCCCAGGAAGCTCTGTAAACTGAAGAATTAAGAAAACAGTAAAGAAAAAGTCATATTTTGCATTTTCAAATAAATCACGCCGCATAACCTCAAAATGGAACGAACTTTGAATGTGGATAAATTCGACGGGAAAAACTTCAGGCAATGGAAATTCCAGATAAAATGTGCCCTGAAAGCGAAAGGAATCGATATTTCACTAAAAATAACAGAAGCAAAGGCGGATGTATGGCTAAAAAATGATGGCATGGCTATGTACGTAATCACGTCGTCGATGGATTTAAATCAAATAACCCTAATAGAAAACTGTGAAACCGCTTTGGAAATTATGTCGAAATTAGAATCCATATATGAACAGAAGAGTGAATTAAACAAAATGTTAATTCATGAACGGTTTTACCAGTACAAAATGTCATCAAGTGACAGTGTGGCACAACATATTGCAAAGATTGAGAATCTCGCCAAACAGCTCAAGGAAAGTGGTGAAAGCATCAGTGACACTGCTATAATCACAAAAATATTGGGAACTCTGCCTCCTAAATATAGATCAATTAGGCAAGCATGGATGTCGCTGGATCCTGAAAAACAAAACTTAATTAACTTAACGGCAAGACTACTTGATGAGGAAGCTAATATTACTTGTGAAGAAGAACAAGAAATGGCTCTTTTGGTTGCTAATACTAGACTGAAGAAAGAATCAACCAAAAATGAACCTAGTACAAGTAGTATGAGCAAACAGAAACCTGTGAAGCATCGTTTTGAATGTTACAACTGCGGAAAAAGGGGACACTTTGCCAGAGAATGTCGTGCACCTAAGAAAGGACATAAGAAACCAGCTGAAGATAAGAATACCATGCTAGCTTTTAATGTAGCTGATGAGTCAAATGTATGCAGTGGTACAGAAGAAGACACCTGGATCTTAGATAGTGGCGCTTCAGCCCATATGACATACAGAAAAGAATTTTTTGAAGAATATACAGCTTGCACTCAGAAATCATTGACATTGGGAAACAAGGAGTCCATAGAAGTATGTGGAATTGGAAAAGTTTTAATAAAAAGATGTGTCAATGGACAGTGGGAGCTAAGCATGTTACATGGAGTACTGCATGTGCCTAACTTAAGAAGAAATTTATTTTCTGAAGGTATGATAACCAGAAAAGGTTATTCCATAATGAAGAGGGACAGTAGTGCTCTAATTTACAATGGTGATGAAGTTGTGATGTGTGCAAAAATGAAGATAAACAATTTATATGAACTGGACATAGAAACAGTTGTTCCTGACACATGCAACTTAGTGCAGAAAAATAAAAGTGATATTAAAAAGTGGCACGAGAGATTAGGACATTTAAACTTTAAAGAAATAAAAAAAATGAGTGTGAACAATATAGTTGAAGGTTTAAATATTGAAAAAAGTAATGAAACTGACTTAGTGTGTGAAGCATGTGCTTATGGGAAACAATCTCGGTTCCCATTCCAGAAATCAAGCCGGGCTGAACTACAACCTGGTGACCTAGTATATAGTGATGTCTGCGGCCCAATGAGTCATACATCAGTTCAAGGTATGAAATACTTTTTATTATTTAAGGATGCTGCAACCAGCTACAGATATGTGTACTTCATGAGAAATAAGAGTGATACTTTTGAATATTTCAAGAAGTATAATGCTATCATTAAAAACAAATACATGCACAGTGTAAAAGCCTTGCATACAGATAACGGATGTGAATACATTAATAATGCATTTAAAGACTACTTAGGTAAAGAAGGAATTGTTCATGAATGTACTGCTCCATATACCCCAGAACAAAATGGGCGTGCAGAAAGAGAAATCAGAACAATAGTTGAAAGCGCTCGATCCATGCTGTATGCACGTGATGTTTCTTTAGATTTATGGGCAGAAGCCATAAATTGTGCAGTTTATTTGCTTAATAGAACCTCATCTAGCCAAACATTAGACAAAACGCCATCAGAATTGTGGAATGGAGTCAAACCAATTTTGGAGCATGTAAGAGTATTTGGTAGTGAAGGGTACGTACATATTCCTGACCAGCTGCGGAACAAATTAGATAAAAAGAGTGAAAAGATGATATTGGTTGGATATGACAATACCAATTACAGAATGTTCAACATGAAAACAAAACGAATTAAAGTATCAAGAAATGTTGTTTTTAATGAGAATAAATTTCCTGAACAAAGACAGAATATAGCAAAAATATTCATAGAAGAAAGTGATGAAAATATCCAACAGGATAACTCTGAAATCATACTTGAAGATCATGCATCGAGTGATAATTCATTCAGTGAAAACTCGTTGAATGAAAATGAGGAAAGTATTCTCAAAGATGATCCTGATTATGAACCATCACAGATCCTTGATGATTCTCAATATGAATCAAGGAGAATAAATCTGAGACCAAGGAGAAATTTGAATTTAGAAGCCAATTTAGTGGAATTTATATTACCATCATCATATGATGAGGCAATGAAGAGTTTGCAGAAGAATGAATGGTTGCAAGCCGTTAAAGAGGAACTTAATGCTCATGATGAGAATCAGACTTGGACCCCAGTGAAGCGAGCTGGGCAGAGAACACTCACAGCCAAGTGGGTATTTTCCATTAAGAGGGGTGATGATGGAAAAGTAAACCGTTACAAGGCTCGATTATGTGCACGAGGGTTTAATCAAGTCCCTGGTATTGATTATCAGCAAATATTTTCCCCTACCACTAGGTATGATTCAATTAGAATTATTTTTAGTATTGTAGCTAAGTATAACTTGAAAATCCAACAATTTGATGTCAAAACAGCTTTTTTGAATGGGGACCTTGAAGAAGAAATTTATTTGGATATTCCTGATGGTGTGCCTGTTGACAAAAGCAATGTATTAAAATTGAATAGGTCACTCTATGGGTTAAAGCAGGCATCAAGGTGTTGGAACAAAAAGTTTACTGAATTTTTAAAATCATATGGTTTTGTTCAGTCACAAGCTGACTACTGTGTATATATTAGAAATGTTGAAAGTATCAAAGTTATACTGATAATATATGTTGACGATGCTCTCATAATATCATCAAGTAAAAAGATAATTAAAGATATAATTTATTTCTTGAAACAGGCATTTAAAATTAAGGAATTGAATTTGTCATATTTTGTAGGCATAGAAGTGTTAAAGTCTGATAATTGTATATGTTTACATCAGCGAGAGTACATAGATCAAATTGTTAAAACTTTTAATATGAGTGAATGCAATCCTGCATCAACTCCTGCTGATCCAAATGTTGTTCTATGTAAAAATCTTGAAGAAACTGCTGTGAAATTCCCTTATAGGGAAGCTATTGGTTCACTGTTATTTCTGTGCTCAGTGTCCAGACCTGATATTTCATATGCGGTTAACATGTTGAGTCGGTATATTAATAATCCCAGTCAACAACATGTTAATGCAGTGAAGCGTGTGATAAGATATTTAATTAATACAAAGAATGTTTGTATTAGGTATGGAGAAAGCAATGATCTTATCGGGTATTCTGATGCTGATTTTGCTGGTGATGTGGATACTCGAAAATCCACAACTGGATATATATTCTTAATGAATGGTGGGCCAGTAACATGGTTGAGTCAGAAGCAAAAGACCATTGCTCTCTCTACCACTGAAGCAGAATTTGTTGCAGCCTGTGAGTCTGCAAAGGAAATATTATGGTTACAGCAATTGTTGTTGGACTTAGGTGAAAACTATGATTGTATTAAGCTATATGTTGATAATCAGAGTGCAATTAAATTAATTAATAATCCAGTTTTTCACAAAAGAACCAAGCATATAGATGTCAAATATAATTTTATCCGAGAGAAAGTGGAGAATGGTTTAATAAATATATCCTATGTCCCAAGTAAGAATCAGCTAGCTGATATATTAACAAAGCCATTGCCAACTCAATCTTTTGTTTTTCTAAGAGAACTAATAATGAATAAGCTATAATGTAATGTTTAGGCATAAAATATGTTTTGCTGTTATAATATAAAATTTTAGTGGGAGTGTTAACTTGTGTATTGAAAATTTTGTTCTTGGCTGAATAGCTACAGTGTCATTGCCTGTTGTCTTACATAGTTGTCTATAGATGGCAGCACTTCCTCTTTCTCTATGATTTCCGTATTCTTACTGTACAAGTGTTTGTTACTTTAATTAAAACAAATTAAGTAGATTTTCTCAGTTTTATTCACAACAAAGCCCTAACTTTAATATAAAATTCTCGTATCGCAGTGTTTGTTACCAAACTCCTCCGAAACGGCTGAACCGATTTTTATGAAATTTTATTTGCATATCTGGTAGGTCTGAGAATCGGTCAACATCTTTTTACACACCCCTAAATGATAAGGGTGACTCACCCCTAAATATTTTTTAAAATTTTATTGACAGTTTATTTTATTTTATTATGATGTGGCATTAAAAAATACATACAATTCTAAAATTTCACTCTTCTACCACCAAACCCTATTTTTTAATAGCAATAATTTAATGGCAAAACCATGTTTGCCGGGTCAGCTAGTGGGTACATAATAACAAGTTGCATGGTTGGGGCATACAGCTTTTTCGTTAAGTAACACATTTTCATTAAATAACGACTTCTACAATTTTACTCCGACCGCAAACTGCGTTAAAGAACTTTGTTCTAAGCCACAATCAACGAACGTTGATCCATAGAACAACCCTCATCCGTCCAACATCGTAACGTGGGTGTGGGTAAGCTTCTCTTGTTACAGAGCAAACACAAGGATATTAAAAGTCGCATCACGTTTCCTATTGCCAATAAAAACAACATTGCCGTAAGCAATTTGCAAGTTAGTATGCAGATCTGTATTAACTGCTATTGTTTCACTTGTATCCTCTTACGTGACCTATCGGGTAGCTGACAGCTGAGGGGTGGCGGGATCCGATGGAATTAGCTCTGAGAATTTGCGTCTTTAATAATCTCGGAGAATTGTCTAGAATAAAGATGAAGATGTGGATGGCGGATTTTGCTCAGTATTGCTGTGAGTGGGTGATAATAACGTCAGGTAATTTTCTTTTGAAGTAACGAGTCTGAACCGTCACGCTTGGGTCGGTGTTCCTGAATCGGGCACACTCGGCTCCAGTCGGCTGGTTTCGCTGTATCACGTAGGTAACTAGGCTCTAATAAGTTTTCACTTTTGTCGTGTGGTCATTTAGAAGCATGAGGAACAAGGTGGAAAGTTCACTAATTCCCATTTTTTATTTTTTTGTGACACCTGTCTCCTCTAGAAAACGAACGGTTTTTCGTATTTGTGGCTGATGGGCAACTGCCCGACCATTGATTTCGGGACGTTGTGTATATATACAACGTTGTTGGACGTTGTGATAGTTAAATATACAAGTTGTGTGGTTATCTTACTGCTTGAGCGCAGCAGGATTTTTTGTGACGTCAATGTGGTGCGTAGTTAGCATGTGGTGATGTACATAAGTCAGTCGCCCTCTTTCCAGAGCTTGAACAAGTCGTGACATGGAAAGAAATAATAATAACAACAACCTGTTCAGGCCGTAATTATTGGAGTGGGTAGGGGTGCCAATCAACATTTTTTTATCATCCATTAGTTGCTTAAGCAAGTACTCATCATTGAAATTTTAATAAAAGTTATTTAGAAATCGAAATCACTTCATACTTTTAAAGGCTATTAAAGCACTATGTAGTCAGTTTTACATTATTTTTAACCGACTTCAAAAAAAGGAGGAGGTTATCAATTCGACTATATTTTTTTTTTATGTTTGTTACCTCATAACTTTTGACTGGGTGAACCGATTTTGATGATTATTTTTTTATTTGAAAGCTGGTGCTTGCCGAATGGTCCATTTTAATATGGTTCCATTTGGACAATGGGGTCCATGTGAAAACCATATAGGTCTTAAATTTGCATTACGCGCGACAAATGAACGAATAACGCGATTAGATTAGTGCAGAGTATCTACCACAACTAAAAAATTATATAACTTTATTTCAGTTTACTATCCCAAAAATACCATCGCTTAACTTAATTATTATATTTTACCTCATTGAAGAGAATAATTGTATTCTTTTTGACTGAAATAAATTGTCTCAAACCGTATAAAAACTAGACTATAATGAAAACTACAGCTAAATACCGTCTACGCAAATGCTGCAGCCGTGCCCACAATTTATCGATCTACACCTGCAAGCAAGAGCCCATTTGTTCCATATGTACGAGCACAATCCGGATGAGTGAAGCAAAATCCGTCGCTCAGCTTCATTGACTCTCATTGAGAACACGCAAATATGGAGAAATCTATTGAAATGGAAAAAAATGTAACGTAATTTTGAGGACAGAATAAATTATGAATCAGTGTGAGTTGTACGAAACATTTATTTCAAATTGCGAACGCTTGAAGTTGACTGTGTTAATAACTTTCGTTTCGAAATTGGAAACACATAAGATCATCATAAAAAAGACTTTTTATTACAACTTTTTACCACTTTTTAAATTGCTAAGCCTATCTTTATGATTAACGACATAAAGTAATGAAACTCTAGTGAAATACATTTAATGTGTTTTCTTAAATTTACAACGAGCACTAAATGACATTTTGGTGATTAATACAATCTCACCAACGGACAGTTGCGGAAAACGTTTTCAACACCAACGTCCACAAATTACTATTCATGTCAACACCTTCAATCACATTTATGTATTATATTTAAGTTTAATCTCGACTGGGAAAAAAGATCAATCATTAAACTATTTCTATTTCTAGATTTGTAAAATAAACCCCAGAAATCCAGATTATACTGGAAGTAACAAATTAGAGAAAGTGTTATTTCAGGGAATTTGCAAAACAGTTTGCTTATATCATCTTGTTTGTAAAGTTCACACAAATCACAAGACAAGGCACAGCGATAGCGCTTAACCTAATATCCGGAATACCTGTTACAGCCTACAAAGTATAGGTAAGTACCAGATATATAGGAATTTTGTGATTCCCACATCACTCGGCACTTTACAGCGTAATTCTACGTTATGAGCTCACGTTACAAGCAAGTTTAGTATTCTTTCTATGAGACTAGAATATTTTTAGCACAACGAGGAAATTAATTAATTTGAAAGTTAAAAGGTTTCTTCCCAGAAATCTAAAAATTCGTGAAACTGTTGGATGTAAAGTTTGAAAGATAGATCAATGAGTTAGAAACTGTCGTCCCCAAAATAGATAAAGAAAAGGTGGAGAAAAGGGGGAACATGAGGAAACAAAGGAGTAAGGCTTTCGAGAAGGCTTCATAACGAATGGGAAAGTCGAAATGATATTGATGCCAAGACAAAACTTACAAATACTTAACCTTTACGACATAAGTCAGAAAACATGATGAAAAGCTTCAAAACTTCCGTCAAAGTAAAACTAACAACTACTCGTGTCGCCGACTCGAACAGGCGAAAAGAATACGTAAGAGGTCCGTGTCATGTTATGATACTTATTTGAAGCACCTTTGAAACTCTGGCAGGAGTGTTTGCAGGTACAAAGTCTCAATCATTAAACCTGTAGGGGCTTCGAAAATATTGGATACTGGCGGCCGTGAGTGGCAACATTAGCGATGTTACCGCTCCACGCTTCGTCATCATTTATCACGATTGATACGGAAGTGAACTGTGAGGGAAATATCAATCTATATTTATATAAACGAAACGTATCTTTACGTACCTGCCAAAGGAACAATATGTGAATACGATTTGGTGTTTGATCTTGTGCTTTGTTTACAATCTATGTGGATGTATTTTCTTTTAAATAATTAGAGGTAACTCTGAAATGAAACACTGAATTCATTGGTACAGAATGGAACGAAAGATTAGTGAATGAGAGGTGGGAGTGCGTGGAAAAGAGACAGGGGAATGGTGGATGATTGCAAACTAAAGACGACGTTACAAAGCAACATTTTATATTTTTGTGTTTGACGACCTTAATAAACGCAAATATCCTGTTTCGATCACCGCGCCCCTCTCTTACATGTATATGCTTAGAATTACGCAGTAGTTAATTATATATTACTAGCTTCTGCCCGCGACTTCGTCCCTGTCAAATTTTTGCTCCCATGACCCTTTTTTTTTTTGATGGGAAATCATCAAATGACTTCTCCCGCTCTGGGCGGAGCGGGAGGGCGTGTCAGACTTTTACTGATTAAAACCCACCCGTGTTTCTTCAGTTGCCCATGTGCCAGGGTCACGGTGTCTTTTTCGGACAATCTCGCGACCCTGGCAGGCATCGGTCCTGGCAGACCCCTTCAGTTCTGCTGACATCACTTTGAGGCGCGCGTGGAACACTACGCGCCGTCGACCCGAGCCTGGTCCTTACCGGGCGGCGAGCTACCTATTGCTCGCTACCCGCAAGCTCGCACCTACGGTGGCCGAGAGTCCGCTATTGACTCCCGACGCCCGGGGCGTTTCCTCTTGCGGCGGCTAGGGACGTGAGGGCGCAGAGACTGCCACTCCTTCACGCGCCCCGCCTCCTCCTTCGTGAGCATTACTGCTTCGCAGAAGGAGGTGACGGCTTCCAATGCCCTCTCGCTCCGTACCATGGCTCGCACCAGAGCTGGACGCGAGAGGTCGCCGCCGCCGATCGCCTCCATGAGGACACGGCGGTGCTCCGCCCAGGCAGGGCAAACTTCCACCGTATGCTCCACCGTGTCCTCTAGACGATCCTCACAATGGAAACACCCGGGCGTATCCTCCCGCTTTATCCTGAACAGGAACCCACCGAAGCACCCATGCCCGGTGAGAAACTGCGTCAGGCAGAAGATGAGGATGCCGTGGCGCCTCTCTATCCACTCCTCAAAGAGGGGACTTACCGCCGCAATTGTGGCGTGCCCAGCACTGGGTTGCGACAATCGTACCCGCCATGTCGCCACATGGAGCTCTGTCCGCCGTGCCGCGATTTGTCGCGGCAGCAGAGTTTTGCCCCGGCGTTTCGCCTCCTCGCGCCATTCCCACATGTGCGCGAGGACCTTTGCCTCCAGATCCCATGGCGGCACTCCGGCAAGGAGGCTCGCCGCCTCGCACGAGACCGTGCGGTATCCCCGGATTAACCGGATGGCCATGACCCTCTGGGCCGCAAACAACCGGCGCGCTGGGCGCAGCTTAAATGAGGGAGCCCACACCGGTGCCCCGTAGAGGGCCATGGACCGCACGATCCCCGTGTATAGCCTCCGGCAGGAGGCGTTTGGACAGATTGGGCAGGAATCGCTTTAAGGCAGCCCCAGCCCGCTCCAGTCTGGGAGCCAAAAGTCGGAAGTGCTCGACGAAGTTCCACCGGCTGTCGAGGACAAGTCCCAGGTACGTCATCGTTGACTCAACGCCGATGTGAACCCCTCCCACCGTGAGTTGGGAACCCGCAGGTGGCGCGTTCCGAGGACCATGAAAACCCATGGCCTCGGACTTGTGCAAGGCCACCTCGAGTCCCTATTGCCGGATCCTATCGACGATTGTCGCAACCCCGCGTGTCATAATTTCGGACGCTGCCTCGTGCGACCTCCCCTGCGCCAGGACCAGCGTGTCGTCAGCGTAGCAAACTATCCCATGACCCTTCCCGTCGCATCGAATTGCCTGCCAGTTTTCCTCCATTTTACGTTGCTGCTCCGCTCTTTTAGATTGTAGTGTGATAAACAAACAAACTCTTCAGCTTTATAATATTATATTAGTATAGATATATGACTACGGTTTTGTGTTTGATCTCGTGCTATGTTTATATCATGTGGACCCATTTTCTTTTAAATTAAAATAATTAGAGCTATTTAATTCATTGGAAGAATGGAATGAAAAATGAGTGAATGAGAGGTGGGAGTATGTGAGAAGGAGACAGGGGAAATGGTGGATGATTGCAAACAAAAGGACGATGTTACAAAGAAAAATGTTGCACTTTTTTTGTTGTGGTGTTTTAACGAGCCAAATAAACGTAAATATCCTGTTCCTCTCATCACGCCCTTCTCCTACATTTATATGCTTAGAATTACGTTGTAGTTAATAATGATTATAAAGTAAACACATTGTTCTTATTTCAAAGGACAATCAACTGCACATCAGTTCTCATCACTCGCAAGCTGCAAAAATCAACTAAGCGAATAGTGGAATGGGTTTCTATTGTTCTCGGACACAACAAGCCCTATTGATACACTGCGCGCAGCGATTTGTAGCTTATGCACAACTGGGATTTGAAACAATGTATTATTGATGTTCGGGTACACTGATTTAGCAACTATGACAATTCTGTGTAAAATACGACGAATATAATTCTAACCATGCATGAAATGTCAGAAATAAGCCAAATCGAAATAATCCCAAACGTATTATTCAATATCATACCAATTACTCTTAAGTATACATACACTTCAGAAAGGTCGCTTTTCAAGATCGTTTTATAATATTTCCATGTTACGGGTTACCGAATACGTAGGCAGCTACGAGTCTCGTAGTGCCCGAGTGCACGGGCGTAGCTTGGTTCTACGAAACGTGCTACGAAGCTACTTCACTTGACCTTTTTAACGGATATCACAATTTATTATGTCCAGTCCATGAGTTTCAGAGGCATCTTGTCGCAGCAGTCAGCACTTCTAGCTATATAAGCGTCGTAAACCCTTTAAATTGATCGCCTTTCACACATCCTTTCCACATAACTGAGCAGTTGAGCTGCCGGAGCGAATACCGTTTTATTTCCTGTATGCTATAAATCTATTTACGCTTTTCTCGCATGGCGTAAATAAATACAGATTTCAGTTTGAGATCCTATTAATATTTCAGTTGTATTAGGTATCCTTTAATTTTAAAAGTAGATGTGTGATATGAAACATTATCCTATTCCTAGCACCTATATTGTGAAGTGTTTTGAAAACATTCATTTAAAGTTTCCATTTACATAAAAATTTTCAAAAAAAATGTTCATGTTTCATTGACGCAGAACGTGTGGCAGAACAATGCAAGAAGCATATAAAAATAAAAATTGTGCTACAATATTTTTCGGTGAAAAAGAATAAAATTGCTAGCATTGTGATTCCTGTTTACCTTATCACATCACGCCTATATTTCATTATTCCTCTATGTATAATCAACTTATCATGTCCCCATTCCTAGGACACAGGACTCCTATTTTTGAGAGGGAGTGGACTGTAATCCACCACGCGGGCCCAGTGCAGGTTGGTAGATGTCGCATGTCTTTGAATTTTTGGTTCTAAGATATGTCGGTTACCTCGCGATGTTGTCCTTCACCGTTTTGAGATCAGTGGTGATGAATTTACACAAAGTAAAGCGCCAACCCATGGGTCACGGCCCTGACTTACTGGTTGCAGGTCGTGACCTACAACTGATAAGTCAGGGCCGTTACCTCTGGGTCATCACTGCTCTCTGATTCCCCGATGGCATGGGCAGAACTGTCTAATTTAGTACACCAACAGATTTTATTTCTGTAAGTAGGTTCGTACAAACACTTTTACTCGTCAATTAAATATTTTTTAAACTAGATGAGGTCGGCGTTTCCTAACTGACTACTCTGAAAAGAAAGGCCGAAACAAACTCAGAGGTTACAGTCTCTTTTAAAGTCCAGACATAATCTTGGTCACAACATGTGACTGAAATTTTCATTTGAATGTTACCAAATGTCAAAGTTCAATTAATACCTCACTATAGTAATAAAGGCTTAGTGGGATATAAAGTTTACTCCATTAGCGCCTAAATGATCAGACAACTACTTCTCAGGCGATTATCTCACATAAACGCTATCAGAATTCGCCAGCCGACCAACATTTCATGCCAATATCGACAGACTGCAATCGGCGAATCAATTTAGCTCACACTACCGACCCGCCCCTGCTTTGCATGGGAATGGCTATTATACTAACAATAATATAAAAAAAATTAAGAGTTTGTTTGGTTGAACGCGCTATCTCAGGAACTCCTAGTTATAATTGAAAAAATCGTTGTGCTGGGTAGCCTGTTTATCAAGGTTGGCTACAGAACATCAATCTGCAACCGATAGGATCGGAACATCAATGGAAAATGTTGCAAAAACGGGGAGAATTTATTCCTTTTGAGAGGTTGCGTGCGCTGTGTGAACCGTTAAAGTACCGAAACAATCACGCACTGTTAAAAAGTCCTCTTAAAAAGTTCTAAAACAAAGTCCGCGATAGCATATGTCTATCTTTTAAGGTTCCTCACCATAACTTTTTTAATTGTTATCAAATCCAAATACTATCTACACATATATTATAAAACTGAAGAGTTTGTTTAGTTGAACTTACTAATCTCAGAAACTAAACTTCGTATAGTGTTTGATAGCCCATTTGTCGACAAAGGCTAAAATTAAATATCACATCACGTTAGGACCCTTAGGAGCTGAGCAAAAAGAAAAAACGTCATGATTACAAAGTACTCGCATGAGCAGGCGATTCGATGCGACAGGATAGGACGGAGGAGCAAGAAAAATGACGCAGTCGGAGTCGTGCGCAGAAGCTACTTAATTTAAAACAGAAGTATGTAACGATTGTAGCCGATGGCGTTCTGTAATTACTGCCTAAATAAGAAGGCGTGAGTATATGTATTTGTTACATAAACCAAAATTACCCCTAAATGGTGGTGAATACCTCATTAAAATCTATAGTCTACCTTAAAAGAAATATGCCTAATAGAAAAACACACAGACAGACACGAAAACTATAAATATAAACTATACTGTTTTATAAAATAGAACCCAGTGGCGTACATTGCATATAAGCAGTGCCTACATCAAAAAATCACCATAAGTCTGTCCATTACATTTTAATGTGTGCCCCGAAATAATTAAAATCAAAATCAAAATCAAAAGTCATTTATTCAAACTAGGCTGAGAGTCAGCACTTTTTGAACGTCAAAGTTACAAAAGACAGTCCCCCCAAAACGCCCGCCCTTCGACACTTCCTAGTGCTTTAGCTGGGAAGAAGAAGTGGCGGAACAAACTCCCCAGCAGCACAGCTGTCTGTTAAGTTAGAAGAACTTGATTCTATACAATATCGTGTAAGTAATTAATATTATAAAACAAAACAAAACATACATTATTCGCCATATGTCAGCTAGCACACGCCAATATACGAACAAAACATTGAAAAGTAAACTCAAGCTGAAATAAATAATAAAACAAAATCGTAAACAGAACGTAAAACTTAAATAAAGCCTCCAGGCATAAAGGGCGTGCCCGCTTACATATTCAACGACGCAAAATGATACATATACATACATTGATGCATATTGCTAAGTTGAAGTTACAATAGTTAAACTAGGACCTCCGGAGTAAAAATAAAATAACAGTTAATACAAATAACAATAACAAAAACCATGGTCAGCAAGTCGACCAGTCACCACAAGCAGCACCCGTTCACGAGCATAACGCAAAGGTCAGCCATTACCCCCCTCGCCATATTTGAGGGAAGGTGGTAACCCGACCCCCGACGCTACCGCAAGCAGTGACATCTAAGGGAGCATGACGAACTTGCTGCCGGTTGGTCAGGCTAGAATATTATGAACAGCTGACGAGGTCGCTAGCTAACTACATGTTGCAATACAACTCATTTAAAATCACTGTAATGAGTAGATTATGTCCACAATAAGTGAAATTAAAAGAAAATAAAAAATAATTAACAAAATCAGTTAAATAAAAATAAAATAAAAAAAACAATTATATGAACTACCCATATAAACTGTCGGTAGGAAAGCTAATTCTGGATTGAAAGAACATAAACATTGTCTTGAGTTAATCACAGCGACCAACTATTCTTATCGTTTAAGTAGTCGTTGATAGAATAGTATGCCTTTGAACAAAGGTTGGATTTTACTTTAGCTTTAAACTCATTAAACTGCAAATCTAGCAAAGCAGAGGGAAGCTTGTTATAAAAGGTAATACCAAGACCAACAAAAGAATTATGAACCTTATGAAGCCGGTGAAAAGGAGCACGTAGTTTGTCCTTATTTCTAGTATTAATGTTATGAATATCACTGTTTTTAGTGTACAAGTGTATGTTTTGCCTAATATATAAGATGTTGGCGAAGATGAATTGTGATGCCACCGTAAGAATACCAATATCTTTAAATAAATCTCTCAGAGAAACTCTAGCACCTAGTTGGTAAATCGCTCGAACAGCTCGTTTTTGAAGAACAAAAATATTTTGAATGTCCGCGGCTTTGCCCCACAGCAGAATGCCGTAGGACATTATGCTATGAAAATAACTAAAATAGACTAATCGAGCTGTATCAACGTCCGTGTACTGTCTAACTTTCCTTACGGCGTAGGCGGCCGAACTGAGCCTTCCCGCTAGGCTTGATATATGTGATCCCCACTGAAGTTTGGCGTCTACTGTTATGCCCAGAAAAACTGCCGAGTGTACAGTATCAAGCACCTGATTATTTAAAACGACATTGGGTCCCAGATTCCTAACATTCGGTAAGGCGAACTTTATACATTTCGTTTTCTTAGCATTAAGAACTAGGTTATTTGTGGTAAACCAATCCGTAGCCATTGAGAGCGCACTGTTCACGTCGTCAAAATCTTTTCTATTCCTGTCTACTTTAAAGATAAGTGAGGTGTCATCAGCAAATAGTACAATGTCACAGATATTCTTTAAATAGAATGGTAAGTCATTAATGTACACTAAGAATAAGAATGGACCCAGTATTGAGCCTTGAGGTACACCTAACTGAACTAGTAGCCCGGAAGATTTTACACCATTGACATCTACACATTGGTGCCTATTTTGTAAATAAGAACTTATGACATTGAGAGCTTCGTTTTGAACACCGTAATGACGTAGTTTACGCAAAAGTGTGTCATGGTGAACGCAATCAAAAGCTTTGGAGAGATCACAGAAAACTCCGATAGCATTTTGCGAGTTCTCCCATGCGTTGAATATGTGTTTCAGCAGAGCAACACCCGCATCTGTTGTCGAACGACCTTTTGTAAAGCCATATTGCTCACTATGAAGGAGGCTATTTAAATTAAAATGTCTTAGCAACTGCTTGAGTATTAACTTTTCAAATATTTTACTAAATGCAGGTAAGATAGAAATGGGCCTAAAATTGCCAACGTTATTTTTATTACCTGTTTTAAATAATGGTATGACTTTACTACTCTTCATGAGGTCAGGAAAAGATCCCGAATCAACACATTTATTAAAAGTTACAGCTAGATAGGGGGCTACGATGTCTATTATATTACTTAACAGTTTAATGGAGATGCCCCAGTAATCTCCAGTGTTTTTTGACTTAAGTGTATTAAAAATATTAACCACGTCACGAGGCGTTACATGTTCGAAACTAAATAAGCGACTACATCTGGGCACACTATTATGCAAAAGGTTTTCAGCTTTAGACGGGGACGAATTTAAGGAGCAAGTCGTAGTTATAGGTATGTTGGCAAAAAACTCATTAAATGCCTCAGCTACATCGGCAGCTTTATTAACCAATTTGTTGTTAATCATAATCTCCAGTTGTTTTTCCTGTTTAACCGATTTACCCGTTTCATTGTTAATGATTTTCCAAGTGGTTTTTATTTTATTGTTTGAATTTTTAATTTGATCGCTTAAAAATTTAGATTTAGCGAAAGCACAGATTTTTTTAAATAACTTTGAATAATTTCTGATATACTCTAGAAAAGGAGTATCAAATATATATTTTTTTAAACCATATAACTCGTATAGTCTCGCTCTACTTTTATAAATACCTGGAGTAGCCCATTGGTTGAAGCTAACAGAGGTGCTATTAATGTCAATAGTTTTGGTCTTGAAAGTAGATTGGTATTCTTTTTGCACAATATCAAAAAGGGCTCCATAGATTTCATTAGGAGTCTCGTGTTCTACTATAGATGGAGTAATCCTATGAGCAATATTATTTTTAAATTTGTTGCAACGACTAACTGTATAGGGCCTACATTCTATTTTATGCGGCTTTTTTAGTAATGGCAAAGGGAAGCTGGCTAATAATCCACAGTGGTCAGACGTTAAGTCACTTAACACTAACTTATTATTGGCATCACAATCACTAAATATATTATCAAGACAAGTCGAAGACGATGCCGTGATCCTAGTAGGTTCGAAAAACAAGTTTATTAAATTAAATGACTTAAACAGATTGAGCAGTCTAATACTTAATGGAGTAACATCTAAAATATTAATATTAAAATCTCCACATAAAATTATACATTTATTAATTGATTTTAATTTGTTGAGTGAGTCCTCCATGACCGACTCGAAACGAATAAAATCCCCAGAGGGTGGACGATAAACGCATATTATGACGTAACGCTCTAGTTCAACACAAGACAACTCAATAGTGCGCTCGATGGAAAGATTAACTAAATCTAAACGTTGTTTACATTTCAACTTGTTTGAAACAAGAACTAATGATCCACCGCGTATAGAACTTTTTCTCACAAATGCACTTTGCACAGTAAAAAAATCATCATTCATAAACACTATTTCATGTTCTTTCAACCAGTGTTCAGTCAAACATAATACCTGAACATCATGGTTTTCTATAAATAAACTTAACTCTAGTTCTTTGCCGGACAAACCCTGCATATTTTGATGAACAACATTCAACATATGCGGCTTACCTGTTGTCGCACCTAATAGTTTAAACTACTAGGTGTATCAAAAGTGGTGCTAGAACCACTACTAACAGTAATCGCTGGTACCCTACAAGTACCAGTGTCACGGTGTAAATTGTATGCTAAAAGATTAGCAATTTGTCTCCTACACCTAGGTGGCAAATACGTAGTATAATTTGTTAATTTGTAATCAGTAATAAATTGATTACAATCAAAATATAAAATAGCGTCACTGTGACAACTAGTCCTATTATAAATTAACATATTTAAATTATAAATGTGCCTGTTTTGCTCCTCAGACAAGTATTGAGAATAAGGAAAGGCACAGAAAATAAATTTACAGTGATTGGTCTCATTGAGATGTAACATCAAATGGACACATTGAATTATTTCTTTTTTTCTAACATTTAAACTATCCCCATATAATAATATTACTGTAGAACCAGGGTTTATTTTTGACAATTTAATTTTACTTAATAATTGGCTAATACTGGCACCAGGTGAACAATTATTAATTACATACTGTTGTGAACACTGATTAAATATGCTACCATAACCTTGACCAAATTTGTCAGAAAAAATATAGGTTGTGTTAATATGGCTATTATCATCAGAAATACGGCTATTTACTGGCTGAGTTGCTGAGGGTGTGGGTGTATCAAGTTGAGGCTGAGGTGCAGCGGAGCAAGTGCAGCTAAAACAGAGGTTATTTGTCAGAGACTCATACCTCTCTGCATTGCACTTGACCAGGTCTGCCAACTCACAGGCTTCCTGCATGCGCTTACTCAGGTCTTGTTGAGTAGCCTCATATTTACTAAAGATATCCTTTAGTGCAAATTCCCTAACAAACAATTCATCCCGAAGGTGCTGAGTGTCCGTATCATACAAAGTAGTACATAATTTCAAATCACTATAACACTTCTTCAATTCTTGTATTAAATTTAGATTTTTTTGCCTAAGTTTTGTGTTTAATTTATTTACTTTTTGGCATTTCAATGTTTTCTGATACTTTCTAATTAATCTATTAATTTTAATATATTTTTTTAACTTATTGTGGCTAGTAAACAATTCGTTTTTAGAAATGGTATCATCAGTTAAATCTATTGTTACAATTGGCTCAACACATGTAGGTTTGGACCTGATACCAACCAACTCATCATAGAGACTGCTGGTGATCGCAGACTCTTCACCGGCTTTGAGAGTTTCCAAATGGGTTACTGTGTTGTGGGCCCTGCTTAGTTCCAGTTCCAGTTCTGATATCCGTCTCAAAGCCAGTTCGTAGGTGTCACTACAATGCTGGTAATTTGACACTAGTTCACGAAGGTGTTGATGCTGGTCAAGTATGTCCATATGCTGTACATGTAGTTCACATTAAAGAAACTACATATCATACCTAGGAGAAATCCGCGTTAGTCTGCCTAGACATGAACAGGCGGCCGAGTGCCTACCTTTATAGAAAAGTAATGCACGCCACTGATAGTACCAACTATCATGTACGCTGCTGGTATCTGGGGGCACATAGTGAGCAGTAAGAGCGTCAAAAAGTAAATGGATAGCCTTCAGTGGGCATTTATACTGAAGGTCATCCGTGCCTTCCATGCCTGTACTACTGCCGCTCTGGCACTCGTCAACTCATAACCGTCGACCTTAGGGTCAGTTCAGAGTCAGTTCTCGAACCTTCTCAGGTCGCAATTCAAACGGCTAGCAACCAAACCGAGAGCATGGGTGAACAGTCTCTATCAAGAATCATAAAATTGTCCACTTTATGCTATGGATCAATTTTCAATGGAGCCAGTAAACTGCTGGGGCATTTTTCCATTCTGGCTGAACTGACACTTAGAATGCAAGAAGCCCGCCATGTAGAGACAATCTACCTCACAGGCAATACTAACCTTTTGCCGGTGGACATCAGTCCTATGGGTGTTAAAGCGTCTGGGATCCGCCATTTACGGTGATCATATTGTTATAGCCAATACACTAGTCGAGAATGAACATAGGTGTATAATATGTTCATTCTCGACAAGTGTATCGGTTACATACCAAGGTATACATTTCCAGTTTAAGCAGATCTCTAATTGTATTGCTTTCCGTATAATGACAAATCCATTTATACTGGAAATGCATAGCTTGATTTGTCGCCGTGCTCTGAAGGCCAATTCGCGTAATGATGATGAGATTGAATCAGTCGCAATCTCATCTCAGCGACATTTAAACGTCAAAAACTTGTCAGGAATGTATGGAAACTCGAGGTATTGACAGACAGGCTGAAATAAGACTGTGACGTACTTGTACTGTGTACGTTCTTAAAATTACGACGATTGTCCCTCAGTTTCTGTTTTCTTTTGTGATAAGGTGACATAAGGGAAACTTGATTCGACAACAAAACGTACTTCATTGGCTTTTGTGTTAGAATCACGACTTTCACGCTATCGCAGAATGTTATAATCATAATGGATGAGTATGTCCCAGTCATCCATCATGATATTATGACTTAATGTATGTACTGCTTTTATAATCTGAAAGTATAAACATTCTGTTGTTTTGAAGATTACAGTACCTATGTACTTAGGTAGGTACTTGAAAACTTTGTATTGCACACTGAATTTTTGTTACTATTCTTAACTGTGGATTGGCGGTACTTGTGGCTAAGTAATAACAGGTAAAACACCGCTCTTTTTGCGTCGGGAGTTAACAAACGGACTTAAGTTATATTTTCGGCATGAAAATCCGTTCCACACCTCGCAAGGATAACTTTTTTTTTTTAATTTTTAACCTCCAGTTTTGACTTCGTTAATTTCATTTTACTTTCAGTAGTATATGTAATTCATGCCTCGCTGAAAAATTGCACAGGTTCATTTTACCAATTAATCTTAAAAGCGTCCAAAAAATACTTGCTCCATTTTCCACTCGATTAACGTGCTCGCAAAACCAGCTGACGCACATAGTGACAATATCAATATTTTATTGCCCCATACATGTAAATGTGCTGATTTCATATGCATCTGTGCACACAACGTAATTTATCAGTCCAACAATCACATGCGTGGCAGCCATAGATATTTATGTTTATACAGTAATTAATAGTTCCTTGTGGTGCGGTTAAGAATAGCACTGTCCCATTTCTTCCCGTGGGTGTCGTAAGAGGCGACTAGGGGACTTACTAGAGAATGGGCAGCTGCATTCTCTTTACATTTTGCCAACCCCGAAACCGCCTGCCAAGCGTGGCGATTATGGTAGACTCGCCTAATTTAGGGAAGGCCAATAGTAGTAGTAGTGGACGTCTTTCGGCTGAAATGATGACAGTAATTAACATTTTTTTTTTGCATCTTTGCTTATAATTTGTTGGAGTTTCGGACAAAAAATGCCGACATACATTTTCATTAGACTACATCTAAAGGATAAGACAAAGATTTATGAGCGTTGTTTAGATAAGTAATTGAGTAACAGTGTTGACTGAATTCTTTTAACAAATAAAACAGACTAGATCAAGGTAGAATTCACTTAATAACAAAAAGATATAAGTTTTAAACGATTATAAGAATAACTGGTTATGCACTAGATTTAGACTTTCAGGATGCCTAGGTGAAGTACTGAAGAAAATCCAGGTAAAAGGAAACAGAACTTTATTCTTCTTCACGACCTTTAGTTTTCACAGCTTGAGTTAGAATGTTCAACAGACCCTTTCCCGCTTCTCAGGTCACCGATAATTTGCGCGGTAAAATCGAGCTCTGTGATTGGCTAGTGGTTTATTGGCGCCAACCAATCACAGATCACAATGTACTGGTCTCTGATTGGTTAGCCAATCAGCAGCCTCAAACGATCAACTGACAGACTGCAAGTGTTGCCAGTACAAAATATTCGAATTATATAGTTATTGGCTTGGAAACAAGTATTTTTGTATTTCAATTTAATTAAACTAGTGATCGCCCATTGGTCGAAATTCGACCGTATTTCATTTGAATAGAAATACATTAGTAAATGAAAAAAACATATATAATAATAAATATTTAAAAAATATGGTTATATTTGACATTCAGTAACACTATAGACCAAGGAACTTAAATCCCTAAAGACAAAATAAATTAAAAACAAATATTCTCGATATGACCATAGATTTTAAAAATGAAATAGGTTATATAATATATCTATAAAATAATTTTTCTACCTATGGTTATACTTGACATTCAGTAATAGTTAGGGAGCTGGCGTCCAAAATTTCGATATGATCAGCACACAAGGCAGACGTTATTAATAGTGATAATTATACCCTAAGAAACATCAATGACCTCGTCTGCCACCATGGTGGCGCTGCGTTGTAAATCTACAACGTTTCAACAATGTTTAAAAAAAGGTGTGCAGCAATCTAGGACCTTAATTGATTGGACCAAATCGATTCGTAATGATTTAAACTGCAATTCTCCTCGACGTGAAACGTGTGCAAATCATATACCGAAATGCTCGCCAGCTCCCTAACTATAAGACTATAGACACAAAATACAGACAGATATTGTCAATTGGACTATAAACTAAAGAATATCTATGCATGTGTGTATTAAATACACGGTAATGAATAGTAGTGTGTGTAACGTGTTATTTATTGAAAATAATATATTTTTACGCACAATTTAAAAAAAATATTAGCATTCGTCACTTCTTCTCTGTATAAACTATAAGTGTGCGAAATTTCATACTCCTCCGTCTGCCCAATTTTCGTAAAAAGGGATCCAAAGTTTTCGCTTCACGTATTAATATATAGATAAAATGTAAATTAGCGAACCCTAACATAAGGTATCACGTCTATTTTTGTAAGATAAAATAGTGAGCCGTATTAGGCCTAGCTACCTACCAAATATAGTAAATTAATCTTTTCTATACCTTTTCGGCATTCGACATTGTTGGAATTTGGGTAGTTAACCCAAAAAACCCCAGATAACCCTACTATACCCCATCGTAACCAATTCAATTCATCCTCGAGTTCGACGATATTCCCGTCGCGCGTCGGTGCGGAGTGTACGTGTGTTGTGTTGTGTGTGTTGCCAGGTCTAGTTTTCGGTGGTTGTGGTAGCCAGATCTCTCTCGGGGCGTTAACTACTACCGTAGCTAAGTTGGGCCGTCAGACACTATGGGCCAGGACAGGTTTGCCATGATCGCCCCGTTTGGCATTTGGGTTGGCGATTGCAGTTTGGTTTTAAAAATGTATAGAGAACGCTGTTGCCTATTTTTTAGTAATTCGCTTAATCACCTTTTACGACTTCACGTAAGGAAGAAGAGCAATTAACAATACAAGTCTGTTTTTATCCTAGCAAGTGTGTTAAAAAACTCACACTTTTATCTTATTGTACTGTTTTAATTAGAATTGTATGCATTTCTTGGTGTATGTTTAATATACCTCATGGTGACCTTTGAATCTTAAGAATTCATTAGGTATGTTTCCTCACAAAAGCCGATACCTCAAACAAATACATGCGTCAAGATAAACAGTTTAATTTTTTTCTAATAAAGGCCAACAAGTTTCAGGTGGATACGACCATCGACAAGTGCGTATTGGTGTTCTTCTAGAAGTTATGCCTAACCTATACCACACTTACCACAACAGTACCTATCAACAAGAAACAGAGAAACTATAAATAACTAAAAGGCTGTTCTAATAGGCACTTCAATAAATTGCTCATACCGCCTGCTGTTCCAAGTCACGACAATATAACAAGGAAAGTATTCTAGAAAAAGTATACCTACCTAAGTAGGCAGTAGGTAGGTATGAATATTTGATTCTATACAGGCTTTATTAATACTGACTGACCCAAGTGAAACAATATATAGTTTATATTATTATCTTCTAATATATAAAATTGTCGTGTCGCAGTGTTTGTTACCAAACTCCTCCGAAACGGCTGAACCAATTTTTATGAAATTTTGTTTGCATATCTGGTAGGTCTGAGAATCGGCCAACATCTTTTTACATACCCCTAAATGATAAGGGTGACCACGGAGGGTGACTCACCCCTGAATATTTTTTTTAAATTTTATTGACAGTTTATTTTATTTTTATTTTATTATGGTGTGGCACTAAAAAATACAAACAATCCTAAAATTTCACTCTTCTACCACCAAACCCTATTTTTTAATAGCAATAATTTAATAGCAAAACCATGTTTGCCGGGTCAGCTAGTGGGTACATAATAACAAGTTGCATGGTTGGGGCATACAGCTTTTTTCGTTAAGTAACACATTTTCATTAAATAACGACTTCTACAATTTTACTCCGACCGCAAACTGCGTTAAATAACTTTGTTCTAAGCCACAATCAACGAGCGTTGATCCATAGAACAACCCTCATCCGTCCAACATCGTAACGTGGGTGTGGGTAAGCTTCTCTTGTTACAGAGCAAACACAAGGATATTCAAAATTGCATCACGTTTCCTATTGCCAATAAAAACAACATTGCCGTAAGCAATTTGCAAGTTAGTATGCAGATCTGAATTAACTGCTATTGTTTCACTTGTATCCTCTTACGTGACCTATCGGGTAGCTAACAGCTGGGGGGTGGCGGGATCCGGTGGAATTAGCTCTGAGAATTTTCGTCTTTAATAATCTCGGAGAATTGTCTAGAATAAAGATGAAGATGTGGATCTCGGATTTTGCTCAGTATTGCTGTGAGTGGGTGATAATAACGTCAGGTAATTTTCTTTTGAAGTAACGAGTCTGAACCGTCATGCTTGGGTCGGTGTCCTGAATCGGGCACACTCGGCTCCAATCGGCTGGTTACGCTGAATCTCGTAGGTATCTAGGCTCTAATAAGTTCACTTTTGTCGTGTGGTCATTTAGAAGCATGAGGAACAAGGTGGAAAGTTCACTAATTCGCTTTTTTATTTTTTTTGTGACAACTCCTCTAGAAAACGGAGGGATTTTCGTTTTTGTGGCTGATGGGTAATTGCCCGACCATTGTTTTCGGACCATTGTTGTTGGACGTTGTGATAGGTAAATATACTAGTTGCGTGGTTTTCTCTGCTTTCGCGATGCAAAATTTTGAGTGACGTCCATGTGGTGCGTAGTTAGCATGTGGTGGTGTAGATAACTCAGTCTAAAGTCATCAAAAGATTCGTGACATGACGACAAATACAAAACCACAACCTGTTCAGGTACCAGTTATTGGAGTGGGTGGGAGAGCCATCATCATTTTTTATGATCCATTAGTTGCTTACGTAAGTACTTTTAACTAAAATTTAATCAAAGTAATTTAGGAATCAAAATTACATCCAACTTTTAAAGGCTATTAAAGCACTATGCACAAAATAATATTTAAATTTTATGTTTTACTACATTTTTATAGCTTAATTTTAGTTTTTATCCCAGTGAAACCGTCGCTTAACTAGATTATTATATTTTACCTCATAGGGATGGATAATTGGATTCTTTTCGAGTAAAATAAATTGTCTTAAACCATATAAAAACTACGGTGCAATGAAAATCACAGCTAAATACTGTCTACGTGAATTTTGCAGCCGAGCCCACAATTTATCGATCGACACCTGCAAGCAAGAACCCATTTGTTCCATGTATACAAACATAATCCGGATGAGTGAATCAAAATCCGTCGCTCAGTCAGAACACGCAAATATGGAGAAATCTAATGAAATGAAAAAAAAAGGTAACGTAATTCTTAGGACACAATAAATTATGAATCAGTGTGAGTTGTACGAAACATTTATTTCAAATTGCGAACGCTTGAAGTTGACTGTGTTAATAAAATTCGTTTCAAAATTGGAAACACATAAGATCATCATAAAAAAGACTTTTTATTAAAACTTTTTACCACTTTTTAAATTGCTAAGCCTATCTTTATGATTAACGACATAAAGTAATGAAACTTTAGTGAAATACATTTAATGCATTTTCTTAAATTAACAACGAGCACTAAATGTCATTTTGGTGATTAATACAATCTCACCAACGGACAGTTGCGGAAAACGTTTTTAACACCAACGTCCACAAATTACTGTTCATGTTAACACCTTCAATCACATTTATGTATTTAAATTTAATCTCGACTGGGAAAACAGATCAATCATTAAACTATTCATATTTCTAGATTTGTAAAATAAACCCCAGAAATCCAGATTATACTGGAAGTAATAAGCCACAACAAATTGGAGAAAGTGTTATAACAGAGAATTCGCAAAACAGGCTTAAGCTTATCTAGTCTTCGTTGTAAAGTTCACACTTATCACAAAACAAGGCCAAGCGGCAGCGCTTAGCCTAATATCGCGAATACCTGTTACACCCTACAAAGTATAGGTAAGTACCAGATATATAGGAATTTTGTGATTCCCCCATCACTCGGCGCTTTACAGCGTAATTCTACGTTATGAGCTCAAGTTATGAGCATGTTTAGTATTCTTTCTGTGAGACTAGAATATTTTTAGGACAACGAGGAAATTAATTAATTTGAAAGTTAAAAGGTCTGTTCCTGGAAATCTAAAGTTTCGTAAAACCAAAGAATGTAAAGTTCGGAACATAAATCAATGAGTTAGACACTGTCGTCCTCAAAATAGGGAAAGAAAAGGGGGCGAAAACAAGGAATATAACGAAACAACTTCCTTACACCTGTAATGCTTTCGAAAAGCCTTCATAAACGACGTACGACAAATAATAATACATCATTATCCTTACGTTCTCGACATAATACGATATGAACAAACGCTAGTTAATCAAAGTTCAGTGTCCTCTAATAGAAACTGTAATTTAAAGGGATAGCTAACGTCGATACTGACGGCTGTGAGTGGCAACATTAGCGATGTTACCGCTCCACGCTTCGTCATCATTTATCACGATTGATACGGAAGTGAACTGTGAGGGAAATATCAATCAATATTTATACAAACGAAACATATCTTTACGTACTTACCTGGAATCACATAATGAATATTTGACTACGGTTTTGTGTTTGACCTCGTGCTTTGTTTACACCTACATGACATATGTGAAGGTATTTTCTTTTAAATTAAAATAATTAGAGCTGACCGCTAAGGGGGCATCCATAAATCACGTCACACGAATTTCATGATTTTTGACCCCCTCGCCCGTCCTTGTCACAGCTGGTCACATTTGTGAAACTGTGTATTTAAAAAAAAAAAAAAAAACATTTTTAATTAATTATTTCTAGATATAAAATTTTAAAATTCGTGACGTCACACTAGGGCCCCCTCCCTGGTGTGACGTCACGAATTTTATAATTTAATTAATTAAAACAGCAATTCCGAAATTTAAATGTTTTTTTTAAATAAAATGAACATCAAATCAAACACTGCAAGAAATTAACAAACAAAAATCGATTAATTACACTAGTAGTTTACATGAGTTTTGTCCATGAAATGAAATATCTACTATCTCATATCTACAACTCGGAAAAAATATTTTTAAAAATCCAGCACGTCAGTTTTTTTTTAATATTTATTAAGAAGATTTTTACAGAAAACGACATGTAAATAAACAATTGACAGTTAAAAATGGCAAATTTTTGCCCTTTTGTTATAAATATTGTCATCTGTATCTCTCACAACAGACAAAAAATAGTCACCTAGCATATTTTGGTCCCAAAAACCTTGATAATTTTGCTCAAATTATTTTAAATCTTGATTAAATCGCTCAGTGTGGTCATCACTCACACTACCAAGATTTTCTGGGATAAAATCTAAATGGGAATGCAAAAAAAGGAGTTTGAGTGACATATTTACACCCACACGCTCATAATTTTACAATAGATTTTCAACAATCTTTTTGTAATTATCACTTTTTTATTGCCAAAAAAAATTTAGCGACACTTTTGATAGAGTTTCAGGCTTCTTCTTCTACCTCGTTTAAAAGGCTCTCGAATTATGTATCGTCCAATATTCTCTTGATTTGAGAACCCACAAATATTCCTTCCTTTAATTTAGCCGCAGAAAGATTCGTAAATACAAGGCAGAGGTATTGTGTGATCTCATGGCGACATGGCGGGTACGATTGTCGCAACCCAGTGCTGGGCACGCCACAATTGCGGCGGTAAGTCCCCTCTTTGAGGAGTGGATAGAGAGGCGTCACGGCGTCCTCACCTTCCGCCTGACGCAGGTTCTCACCGGGCATGGGTGCTTCGGTGGGTTCCTGTTCAGGATAAAGCGGGAGGATACGTCCGGGTGTTTCCATTGCGAGGACCGTCTGGAGGACACGGTGGAGCATACGGTGGAGGTGTGCCCTGCCTGGGCGGAGCACCGCAGTGTCCTCGTGGAGGCGATCGGCGGCGGCGACCTCTCGCGTCCGGCCCTGGTGCGAGCCATGGTACGGAGCGAGAGGGAATGGGAAGCCGTCACCTCCTTCTGCGAAGCAGTAATGCTCGCGAAGGAGGAGGCGGGGCGCGTGAGGGAGTGGCAGTCTCTGCGCCCTCACGTCCCTAGCCGCCGCAGGAGGAGACGCCCCGGGCGTCGGGAGTCAATAGCGGACTCCCGGCCACCGTAGGCACGAGCTTGCGGGTGGCGAGCAATGGGTAGCTCGCCGCCCGGTAAGGACCAAGCTCGGGTCGACGGCGCGCAGTGTTCCACGCGCGCCTCAAAGAGATGTCAGCAGCAGTGTAGGGGTCTACTAGGACCGATGCCTGCCGGGGTCGCGTGATTGTTCGAAGGAGATACCGTGACCCTGGCACATGGGCAACTGATGGAACACGGGTGGGTTTTAGTCAGTAAAAGTCTGACACGCCTTTCCGCTCCACCCTGAGCGGGAGAAGTCATTTGATGATTTCCCACCCTGAAAAAAAAAAAAAAAAAAAAAAAAAAAAAAAAAAAAAAAAAAAAAAGGCAGAGGTATTGAAATGCAGACTTAGACTTATCCAAAGCTTTGGTAAAATTTTTCATCAAGCCCAACTTAATATATATGGTTATATTTTTTTTTGGGTCAACTAAACATGTAATTTTTACGTTCATCTTACCTGGAACATATTCGTATTTTATACTATCTTTGTTTTTGAGTTGAAATCAAGTTAACAATCGAATACGCGGTTAGTTAGCTTTCTCCATATCATTGGTTTACCAAATTTCAGTGACCTATTTTTACCTGAATACCAGAAGCTGAGGACCAATCTGTAATTAGTGCAAATCACATGAGGAACCTGATATTTATATTGATTTGACACCGAAATTCCACATAACAAAATCGATTTAGATGTAGTCTACACACTCTAGATGGCATTTTTATATAAAAATAAGAATTTTGAATCATACAGTTCTTTACAAAATAGAATGCTAAACAATTGCGGATAGGTAAAAAACAAAGACCTCTATATCTCAGAATTGTGACGTGCCATAGCCTACATAAATAATACATGTGCCATGTCATGGTTTTTTTTTTTTTTAAACTATTGTTATATTAATTAAAGATCAAACTTAATCATCTTGAGTCCGTATAGGTAGGCATATGCATGGCATAGCAGCCACATCGTTCTCGTTTGGGTTGTTAATGTCAAGAATATTCGTTGTGTCCACATCTTTCTCATCGAACCATACAGCATCATCGTCATCATCCAAACAAAGAATTTCTCTGGCACGTCTAGCAGAAATTCCTTAAGGACGAATCTTCACGATGGGCAAAACTTTTTGTTTCTTATGTATTTGCTTGTGTTGATTAGTGGCCTTTATGATGCAAAATATAGACCACAAATGCCACATGATCGCTTAAACAAGTATGCCTCGATACTGGGGCAATAGCTATCATACGAATATGTGTTTTACTTAATACTTAGATTAAAATTGATTTTGATATGTAACGTCACGAAATTTAGGACCCCTTCCACCCCCTTGTCACACAATGTCACACTTCGTCGACCCTCTCCCTCCCCCTTAACGTGTGACGTAATTTATGGATGGCCCCTAACCGTGAAATGAAAGATCAAATTCATTAGAAGAATAGAATGAAAAATGAGTGAATGAGAGGTTCCCTGCGTGAAAAGAAGACAGTGGGTATGGCGGATGATTGGAAACTAAAGGACGACGTTACAAAGAAAAATAGTTTAACCAGTCAATTACCTTAATTACAGACACAATTAAAAAACCATTATGTCTGTACCAAATGTGGTATCTCAGGGACTTAGAGATTAAAAAAAACTAAAAAGCGTGGGGTGCCTGATCAATAAAAAAATACCTTAAAAAGCACCCCACTCTTTTTACCCATTATTTTCTACTTTTTAGTTTGGTTTCTATGGAAGCGTGTTTTTTAGTTTTTTAAACTATTATTTATTTTCTATTTTTAGGGTGTTTCGAATTTTGAGACGTATATCAGCGTAGTTTGTGACGTATGTCAGCGTAGTTTTCGAAGACAGTTTTTTTGGTGTCATGGTAACTCTGGCAAGGATAATGGCACAAATTTATGAAATTATTGCATTGTCATCGGTCTTTGACAGGTGTGCAATGTTTGAATGAAATCTGGTCGTTTAAAGTGGGTCAAAATCACACTATAAGGAGTCGGTTACAAACAAACATAATAACATACAAAGATACAAACAAACAAACATACAAACAAACATACAAATAAAGCTAATATAAAGCGTGTAAAAATGTGTACGGGCCAAATAAACGCAAATATCCTGTTTCTCTCATCACATCCTCACCTTCATGAATTACGTTGTAGTTAATCATTACAATATTATAAAGTAAACACTAAAGCTCTTTAATTCATGATGCAAAGGACAATCAACTGCACAGCAGTTCTCATCACGCGCAAGCAGTAAAAATCAATTAACCGAATAATGGAATGGGTTTTATTGTTCTCGAACACGACAAGCCTTATTGCTACACCGCGCGCCGACAACGATTTGTAGCTTATGCACAACTGGGATTTGCAACCAATGCATTATTGATGTTCGTATAGATTGATTTAGTAACTAGAACAATACTGGGTTAAATACGACGAATATAATTCTAACCGTTCATGATATGCCAGACATATGCGAAATCGAAATAATACCAAACGTATTATTCAATATCATACCAATTACTCTTAAGTATACAGACACTTCAGAAAGCTCGCTCTTCAAGATCGTTTTATAATATTTCCATGTTACGGGTTACCGAATACGTAGGCAGCTACGAGTCTCGTAGTGCCCGAGTGCACGGGCGTAGCTGGGTTCTACGAAACGTGCTACGAAGCTACTTCACTTGACATTTTTAACGGATATCACAATTTATTATGTCCAGTCCATGAGTTTCAGAGGCATCTTGTCGCAGCAGTCAGCACTTCTTTACATATTATAAAATAAAGTCACTTCGCTGTCTGTCTGTCCCTATGTATGCTTATATCTTTAAAACTACGCAACGGATTTTGTTGCGGGTTTTTTTAATAGATAGAGTGATTCAACAGGAAGGTTTATATGTATATAACATGTATAATATAGTAAAGAAACGCTGATAATTTTAGAGGTTTCTAATGTGATGTCATAAATAAACTCATTTTTTTGCGCTTACATTGCGAACGCTGGCTGAACTCTACGAATTAGATCAAAATAATGTACTACAGTATTGTACACCTTAAAAAGTTCTACAAAAAAGTCCGCGATGGTATATGTCTAACTCTTAGGGATAACCCACAATAACCATTTTTATCCTTTACTTTTTACGAGAAATAATGGCTTATTTATGAATGCGATTTTAAGCAATACAGCATTAATCCTTATCCAATTAAGTACCTTAAATAAATTGTGCATTTCATGTACATCAAAATTTCCCTTTACAGCATATCATTAAAATGAATATTTTAGAAGATATCAGAGATTATAATAAAATTGCCGCAGAGCGGCTAGCGGGCCGTCCCGCGTCCGGCCATCTCGCTTGGTAGCGGTCGGGTACTGCAGGATTAGTAGGATTGTAATATTGTAATTCATATTACTTTGGCTTCGTAGTAAATGCGAATATCATGTGTGTTCGAAGTACTCGAAACCGAGAAATATGGCTTAGATGTTTAGATTTTTAGATGGATTTGGATTTTTGGTTATCCTGGATACTTACCACTTTATATACAGGATATTTTATCCCGGTAGTAGGTTCCTGGGTGATATTTTCCGACAGCTATACGGGCGAAGCCACTGGCCAAAGTACTATTCTTATAACTATGTTTCATTTGGTGTCTGGTAAATAATTGAGTGTCTGTATAGGTAGAACAGGAGCGTTAAGAAAAACCAGGAAAACTTATATTCAATTCAATCCAGTGTGTCTCCATATGTAAATCGAGAGTTACCGTGTTGCAAGGGTAAAAATACGGTGTTTCTGGACAAAATTACGGTGAATCTGCTAAAATTGTACTGCGTAAATTACCGTGTAATTTTGCAAAGGAAAAAACAACATTGTGAACCAAATCAAGTGTTGAATATATTTGCTTTTTTAGGGTTCCGTTGCCAAATGGCAAAAAACGGAACCCTTATAGATTCGTCATATCTGTCTGTCCGTCTGTCTGTCTGTCTGTCTGTCCGTCCGTATGTCACAGCCACTTTTCTCCGAAACTATAAGAGCTATGCTGTTGAAACTTGGTAAGTGGGTGTATTCTGTGAACCGCATCAAGATTTTCACACTAAAATAGAAAAAAAAAACAATAAATTTTGCGGTTCCCCATACTTAGAACTGAAACTCAAAAATTTTTTTTTTCATCAAACCCATACGTGTGGGATATTTATTTATTTATTTATTTATTTATTTAAGGACAACCAACAAAGCTTACACTAGAATACATGTTATAAAGCACTTATATTCGACATAATATAGCGTAGCCTTAATTAAAGGCTGCCACGGCATGCAATCATATCTATGAATAGGTCTTCAAAAATGGTATTGAGGTTTCTTATATAATTTTTTTCTATACTGAATAGTTCGCGCGAGAGACGCTTCCAAAGTGGTAAAATGTGTGTCCCCCCCCCGTAACTTCTAAAATAAAAGAATGATAAAACTAAAAAAAATATATGATGTACGTAACCATGTAAACTTCTACCGAAAATTGACTTGAACGAGATCCAGTAAGTAGTTTTTTTTTAATACGTCATAAATCGTAAACAGCAATTTACCTATCATTCAATCAAATCAAATATAAAAATTAAAAAAAATAATAATAATTTCATAAACATAAACCTTATGCATAAACCGAGGATACCTACAGGTCTGTAAGGAACCCTCGGTGCGCGAGTCCGACTCGCACTTGGCTGGTTTTTTTAAATTATTAACCAAGAAGAAAAAGCTTGAAATTGAAACTGTTTAACATGTATTTGTAAAGCGTCGTAACTCGAATAAAAGACGATACGTCATTCACCCATCACACTTACAAATTACACTCTTTTCCATATTTAAATAAGGACGAGAATAGATTGCGTGGAGATAAACTTTTAGATATTGGGGATTTCCGTGAAATTGTAGGCAACGTAGGAGCAGTATAGCCATTAAAAAATAGTTAAGATGACTGCTTGAGATTCGTTTTATGCAGTACATGATGAAATATTTACAACAACATTATTTATACTGGCAATACAGTGAATTTCGGTGACATATGACACGGTAATACATTATTACCTTGACGGTAGATTAATACTAGATTACGTTGCATCTACGGTAATTACCGTGTACATGGAGACACTGAATCCAGCCCTATGTCGCAGTATTCTTACTCTGAATACTATTAGTTTTATTTTAAGTACATCAAACACACATGATATGTAAGGATCGTAGCAGGTGGCGTTACGTAGTTTCTGCCTACCCCCATGGGAAAAAGGCGTAATTGTATGTATGTATAACATGGATTAATACATTCTTACCGCGGTAGTACGTCCACAGAGCATGAGTACGTCCTCTTGCGATAATTTCCGACATCCACGCGGGCGAAGCCGCGGGCAAAAGCTAGTCTAGTTATATAAGCGTCGTAAACCCTTTAAGTTGATCGCCTTTCACACATCCTTTCCACATAACTGAGTAGTTGAGCTGCCGCAGCGAATACCGTTTTATTTCCTGTATGCTATAAATCCGTTTACGCTTTTCTCGGATGGCGTCAGTAAGTGCAGATTTCATTCTAAATCCTATTAAAATTCAATTGTATTAATATCCTTTAATTTTAATATTAAAAGTGTGATATTAAACATTATTCTATTCCTAGGTACCTATATTCTAAAGTGTTTTGTAAACATTCATTTAAAGTTTACATACACTTAAAATTTGTCAAAAAAATGTTCATGTTTCATTGAAACAGAACGTGTAAGAGAACAATGCAAGCTTACAATATTAAAAATTTTGCTATAATATTTTTCAGTGACAATGAATAAAATTGCTAACTTTGTGATTCCTGTGTACCTTATAACATCTCGCCTCCTCTATGTATAATCAGCTTATAATGTTCCCATTGCTGGGACACAGGTCTCCTTTCCTTGAGAGGGAGGGGGCTGTAATCCACAATCCACTACGCGCACCCGGGGCGGGTTGGTAGATGTCGCATGTCTTTGAATTTTTGGTTCTAAGACATGCCGTTTGTCCTTCACTATTTTGAGATCAGTGGTGATGAATTGATACAAAGTAAAGTGCCCAACTGGGTTCGGACCCGTGGGTAACGGCCCTGACTTACTAGTTGCAGGTCGCGACCTACAACAGGTAAATCAGGGCCGTTACCTCTGGGTCATCACTGCTTTCTGATTCCCGGATGGCCTGGGCAGAACTGCTCAATTTAGTACGCCAATAGTACCTCATCATCTGCCTAGCCTTGGGCCTGCGGGTCGGCTTCCAGTCTAACCGGATGCAGCTAAGGACCAGTATTTTACATGGAGCGACTGCCTGTCTGTCCTCCACAACCCAGTTACTAGGTAACACGGTACCCCTTGGTAAGACTGGTTGGCAGACTTTCGGGCTTCTGACGACCCGTAACGACTGTCTAAGATCTACGAAAGACAGCCGCGAACAACGGCTTGATGTGCTTTCCGAGGCATGGAAGGGTCTTGATATTTAAAGATGGTCACCTCTCCACGGACCAACCGCGGCAAACGTTGCTTAACCTGAACGAGCAACCCGTGTGGCTGTTATTACTTAGCCGCAAGCCCTTCAACGCCAACAGTACCTACCAGTAAATATTAGATTATAACTAAAGGTCACTGTTTAATCACCTCACTACAGTACTGTAAGGCTTAGTAGGATACTAAAGTTTACTTCATTAGCGCCTAAATGAATAGCCAACTACTACTCAGGAGATTAGCTCACATAAACGCTATCAAAATCGGCCAGCCGACCAACATTTCGTGCCAATATCGACAGACTGCAGTCGGCGAATCAATTTAGCACACAATAACGACCCGCCCCTGCTTTGCATGAGGAATAGTGCGATTTACTTAATCCATAGTTCTATTAGACTAATAATAATATTAAAAAATAAGAGTTTGTTTTGTTGAACTCGCTAAACTCAGGAATTCAAAAATGGGGTCGAAGGATTTTAGTGTTGGATAGCCTATTTATGGAAGATGGCTATAGATTCTAATATCACGCTAAAACCCTTAGAAGCCAAGCAAAATAAAAATAGTCACGAATACAAAGTACACGCACGGACAGGTGATTCGATGCAACGGCCACCCCGTTGCAACGAATCACCTGTCCGTCGGGAGAGCAAGAAATTTGACGTTGACGAAGTCGCGAGCAGAAGCTAGGAAGCATTTAAGGATTGTAGCATGTGGCGTTCTGTAGTTTCTGCCTACATTAGAAGGCTTGAGTGTATGTAATAGTTACATCAACCAGAATAACCCCTAAGTGGTGGTGGTCTATCATCACCATCATTTCAGCTGGAAGACGTCCACTGCTGGACATAGGCCTCCCCCCAAGCTTTGCCACTTCGACCGGTCTTGTGCTTCCCGCATCCAGCGGATTCCTGCGGCCTTAACAAGGTCATCGGTCCACCTTGTGGGAGGCCTTCCAGCTCTACGTCTTCCGGTACGCGGTCGCGGTCGTGGTGGTCTATAGTGTAGCCTAAAAGAAATATGCGCACAAAAAGACAGACTGACACTCAAAATGACCGAGTTTTATTTAATAGAACCGACTATCACGTACGCTGCTGGCATATGGCGGCACATAGTGAGCAGTAGGGCGTCAAAAGGCAAGTCGATAGCCTTTAGCTGGGATTTGTACAGACGGCCACCCGTGCCTTCCGGACTGTCTGTACTACTACCACTCTGGCACTCGCTAAACTCATGTCCATCTATATTAGGGTCAGTTTAGAGTTGATCCTCGAGCTTTCTCTGGCCGCAATACAAACCACCAGCAACTGACTCACGAGCATGCACGAGCAGGCTGTGTTGATATTTATACAATTTTCCTCTTTAGGCCATGGTCCAATTTTAAATGAAGCCAGTAAACTGCTCGGGCATTTTTCCATTCTGGCTGAACTGATACTTAGAATCCAAGAAGCCCGCCATGTAGAGACAATCTACCTCACAGCCAATAGTCACCTTTTGCCGGTGGACATCACTCCTACGGGTGTTAAAACGTCTGAGATCCGCCATTTACGGTGATCATATTGTTATAGCCGATACACTTGTCGAGAATAAACATAGGTGTATAATATGTTCATTCTCGACAAGTGTATCGGTTACATTTCAAGGTATACTTTCCAGTTTTAGCAGACCTCTAATTGTATTGCTTTCCGTATAATGAGAAATCCACTTATACTGGAAATGCATAGCTTGATTTGTTGCTGTGTGTACCTATCCCTGAAGGCCAATTCTCGTAATGATGATGAGATTAAATCAGTCGCAATCTCATCTCAGCGACATTCAAATGTCAAAGACTTGTCAAGAATGTATGGAAACTCGAAGTATTTTTGACAGATTGTGACTAAAATAAGACTGTGAGTGTGAACGTTCTTAAAATAACGAGAATTTTCCCTCAGTTACTGTTTTTTTTTTTCTGATAACGTGACATAAGGGAAACTTGATTCTGCAACAAAATGTACCTCATTGGCTTTTGCGTTTGAATCAGGACTTTCACGCTACACATAATTGTTTTAATCATAATGGATGAATATATCCCAGTTATCCATCATGATATTATGACATAATGTATGTACTGCTTTTATAATGTTGAAAGTTATAACATTCTGTTGTTTTGAAGATTACAGTACCTATGTACTTAGGTAGGTACCTGAAAACTTAATTCTGCACACTGAATATTTGTTACTATTATTTACTGTGGATTGGCGAGGCTTGAGGCTATGTAATAACAGGTATAACACCGCTCTTTTTGCGTCGGAAGTTAACAAACGGACTAAAATTATATTTTCGGCATGAAAATCCGTTCCACACCTCGCAGGGTTACCTTTTTTTTTTAATTTTCAAATTGCAGTTTTGACTTCGTTAATATTTTATTATGCAGTATAGGTAGACTTCATTTTACTTTCAGTAGTAATTCATGCCTCGCCGAAAAATTGCACAGGTTCATTTAGGCCGTAGTAACGGGTAATATTAAAAACCGTCCAAAAAATACTTGCTCCATTTTATTTTTTTTTGGATGGGAAATTATCAAATGACTTCTCCCGCTCTGGGCGGAGCGGTAGGGCGTCAGACTTTTACTGAGTAAAACCCACTTCGTTTGTGCCTCTGTGCTTAGTTTGTGGCGAAGAAGTAATATGGAAGAATCCATAGCCATCTTCCACAATGTTCTGCAGACCAATATATTTTAAGTTTTCAAACGAAAACAAGTTGAACATAGTTGAAGAACAGGCTACGATTGAAAACGAGATTGAAGACTGTCTTCCAGTCTGACACATGGTGGTGAGGGCGCCCACACCGGTGCCCCGTAAAGAGCCATGGATCGCACGACCCCCGTGTAGAGCCTCCGGCAGGAGGCGTTTGGACCCCCCAGATTGGGCATGAGCCGCTTTAGAGCAGCCCCAGCCCGCTCCAGTCTGGCAGCCAAGCGTCGGAAATGCTCAACGAAGTTCCACCGGCTGTCGAGGGCAAGTCCCAGGTACTTCATCGTCGACTCGACGCCGATGTGAGCCCCTCCCACCGTGAGTTGGGATCCCGAAGGTGGCGCGTTCCGAGGACCATGAAAACCCATGGCCTCGGACTTGTGCAGGGCCACCTCGAGTCCCAGTTGCCGGATCCTTTCGACGATTGTCGCAACCCCGCGTGTCATCAAGTTGGCCCCCGCCTCGTAAGACCTCCTCTGCGCCAGGACCAGCGTGTCGTCAGCGTAGCAAGCCACGCTGACGCCGTTAGGGAGGTCGGCGCGCAGCACCCAGTCGTATCCGATGTCCCACAGATGCGGCCCCAGGACCGATCCCTGTGGGACACCGCACGACATCTGTCACCGGTACCGTTCTCCCTGGTGACCGGTAATATTAAAAGCGTCCAAAAAATACTTGCTCCAGTTTACACTCGATTAACGTGCTCGCAAAACCAGCTGACGCACATAGTGACAATATCAATATTTTATTGCCCCATACATGCAAATGTGTCCACTGTCCCATTTCTTCCCGTGGGTGTCGTAAGAGGCGACTAGTGGACTTACTAGAGAATGGGCAGCTGCATTCTCTTTACATTTTACCACCTTACTGCGATTGCCAACCCCGAAACCGCCTGCCAAGCGTGGCGATTATGGTAGACTCGCCTAATTTAGGGAAGGCCAGCAGTAGTAGTAGTAGTGGACGTCTTTCGGCTGAAATGATGACAGTAATCAACATTTTTATTTTGCATCTTTGCTTATAATTTTTTGGAGTTTCGGACAAAAAATGCCGACATAAATTTTCATTAGACTACATCTAAAGGATAAGACAAAGATTTATGAGCGTTGTTTAGATAACTAATTGAGTAACAGTTTTGACTGAATTCTTTTAACAAATAAAACAGACTAGATCAAGGTAGAATTCACTTAATAACGTTTGAACCCCAAGAAAGGACATAGGCCTATTATTATTCCGAGATTTCGTCTCCGTCCACGATAACCGACATTTACGCGGACGAAGTCGCGGGCAAAAGATAGTTAGTTCATATTAATATCAGTTACATATTTGATACTTCTTGATACCTTGGTTGAGACTGGACACCGGTGACGACAATGCGCTTCCCGGGCTGCCCCGTTCGCCATGCGCACGTCTACCATTCCACGTAGGATTTTCGAAGCCCTATTTGACTCAGTAAGGGGATGATTTTTGAAAAAATTGTGATATACGTGTCACATAATTATACTTGAAGAGTATGTGTACCAATTTTTGTGTAAACCGACACAGAAAATAAAAAGTTTCATAGAAAATTCAACCCCCCATTTCACCCTCTTAGGGGTGGAATTTAAAAAAAATCTTTCTTACTGGATACTTACTCTTTACAAAGAACACATCCTCCAAATTTCATGTCTAGGTTTTACGCTCACCACCGTGGCTTCGGCTTGCTGGCCGGCAAAGCCGGCCAGCCTCAGCCGTGGCGGCGACCGTCAAAACCACCTGCGCCTCAGCTCGCGGGCCGCCTCGCCCCTCCGCGCCTACGCGGGCTTAAATTACACTCTAGAGGTAGGGCAGACAAGACTACGTGAAGTCGGTTCTGCAGCGATTCGTGTCTGTCAATAATTTTTGTAGCACAACATATACTGACTTTTTGAGACACTGTTTCATTTTATTTAAGGTTAAAATGCAATTTAATAGAAATGAAAATATGCCTAACAAAATTATTCTAAATAAAATTCTGCCATCTTCATAGTATGCCAAGTGAAATTATGCCAAATAATCATTGCTCTAAATAAATGTTATGCTTAACGAAATTATGCGGAATTTTAAGTCTGCCAAAGGTAATTATGCGAAATAAAATTCTGCCATCTTAAAACTATGCCAGCGTAAAGTTGAACATATAAACATTCGGCCAAACAATGATTATGCTAAATATTTTTTATGCCTTACAAATATTCGTTTAAATAAGATTATTCCAAGTGCGTTATGCCAAATAAAATTCGGAGCATCAAGTTTCTGCCAGATAGAGGGAACCCGTTGTGGTGGTATTAGCCCACGATGCATCCGACATGCGGCAAATGTGTCTGACCCAGTCCCGTTTGAGCTTGACTGCTTTTTGGCTGACGTCTACGATTTGTGTCTTAGAGCGCAGTATCGTGTTCCTTATGCGATTGGCTCTGAGAAAAAGACAAACCTTAACGCTCTCTTTTATTTTGTAACACTCGCAATAAACACCATGCTTTTTTTCTCCAATATCATAAAACAATACGTATAAAACAAAGTCGCTTGCATCTGTCTGTCCCTATGTAGGTATGCTAAGAACTTTAAAACTACGCAACAGATTTTGATGCGGTTTTTTTAGTAGATAGAATGATTCAAGAGGAAGGTTTATACTTATAATACGCGGGCTAAGCCGCTGGCAAAAGTACCCTATAATTGGTCAATCACAGTCTAGCGGCTGCTATGTTTTAAAGCGTTTTATATTGGTATGTACGTATACTATTTTACATTTATGAACACATCTTGGAACAGGAAGGTACATTTAATACGATAAACGATGTGATACTTACCGACCTTACAAAGGTATCCGGTTCTTACCCATTCTACATACGAAGTGTAGGTAGGTATAATGTATAGCACCTACAGGTTGCCTATTATGTACACGTAGGGATGAAAATAGATCTATATTTACCGTTTCTAACTACCGATGGAAGCCAGGTACATGTTTTTGCAATTCATCATCCCTCTTTTGTTCCCAATATTGAATTAATAATGAAAATCTATGGTGAGCAGTTTCTGTTCACTTAGTTTTTCGCTCTAAATGTCTCTTTGTTTCTCTAGTTAACGTTAGTTAATACTACAGGTGTTAATTGTTTTGTTGGTTTGTTTTGTACCTAACTTAGAAATGTATTGTGACACTAAGTGTGCTTGTTACTAAGTGTTAATTACACCAAGGAAACTGAAAGCGATCTGTACATCTAAACTACGTTCAAGAGCTACTTATCAGTTACAAAATTCCACAACAATGATCACACTGACAGTTCTTGAACGCGGTTTATCGCGTTACGTTTCATTGGTGATAGTATTTGATTTAAGTAGGATTGTTGATTCGAACAGATTTGATGTCTATGTTAGAAAATGCCATCTCGCAGATCAACCTAGGAAATTTTCGGCTGTTAACTGGACTTGCCTGTGGCTGCCTCAATAAATTAGGCCTCCAGCCAGGGCTTCAAATTTAAAACTTAGCGACTACACGCTAAGGGCACCCCCTGTGGGGTACGGACCTCGGCTTAGGGCGTCGCTGGAAGAGGGCAGCAATCGGAATTATTGTTACTTAAGGACGAATTACAAAAAAAAAACACTTGCCGGAAGATGTTCTTGCTCAGGGCGCCATTGAAGATGGCGATGATGAGCATTATGAAAAGGGCGGGGAGAGGTTGTTATACCATATTAGTGTTATCGTTCGAGTCGGGGGCTTTTCTATCGTGGAGTTCTTTATTGATGTCGAGCACTTTGTCTTTGTCCCGTGTGGTGCCGGACGTAAAGAACAGCATCACCCCATTTCTTCCCGTGGGTGTCGTAAAAGGCGACTAAGGGACTTAATAGAGAATGGGCAGCAGCGTTCTCTATGCATTTTACCACTATACTGCGGTCGCCAAGCCGCCTGCCAAGCGTGGCGATTATGGCAAAGCCTCCCGAATTGGGGGACGCCTATGTCCAGTAGTGGACGTCTTACGACTGTAATGATGATTGTTGACGATAGTACGTCGAGTGCTCAATTATGGGAGCGAATAAATGAAAAACGTGGACTATAATAATTTGGTTATAATGAATACACGTTGAAGGTAGACGTAGTGTCTTGGTCGTGGTAAGATTTGAAGTGAGGCGACGCTCGGAGCGGGAGGACCTGCGAGCGCCCGCGCCGCCCGCGCCGCCCGTGCACCCCTCAGCCTGCCGCTGACGCCCGATCCTGATGCCACCGCCGGCGCGCCCTCTCAGCCACCGCGTGCCTCCTACGACTCGAGGTCATGCTGTGCATAGACAATGATGATGATTATGACTTTGCCTACAGTGACCGGAGGCAGAGGATAATCAAGGTTTTCAACTCCTAACATTCGAATTCCTCGTCTATCTTGGCAAGGTGGGCTCGGTCTACCGGTTGAGTACGGGAGCATATGGGGACTGTAGGCTATTGGCTTCGGATTCGGCCTTATCGTGAGGTAACTTAGTTGCAGACTTAGTGCCGGGTCAACCTGAACATTTTATAGTTGATTTCCTGTTTGGACACAATTTGTATTTACTTTTAAATTATATGGACTATTTTTGGTGCCAGAGGTGCACTCTGTGTGCATAAAATCAAAAAAATCAAAAGTCATTTATTCAAACTAGGCTGAGAGTCAGCACTTTTGAACGTCAAAGTTACACAAGACAGTCCCCCCAAAACGCCCGCCCTTCGACAGTTCCTAGTGCTTTAGCTGGGAAGAAGAAGTGGCGGAACAAACTCCCCAGCAGCACAGCTGTCTGTTAAGTTAGAAGAACTTGATTCTATACAATATTGTGTAAGTAATTAATATTATAAAACAAAACATACATTATTCACCATATGGCAGCTAGCACACGCCAATATATCACCAACAAAACATTGAAAACTAAACTCAAGCTGAAATAAATAATATAACAAAATCGTAAACAGAACTTAAAACGTAAATAAAGCCTCCAGACATAAAGGGAGTGCCCGCTTACATATTCAACGATGCAAAATGATACATATACATACAGCTAAGTGGAAGTTACAATAGTTAAACTAGGACCTCCGGAGTAAAATAAAATAACAGTTAATACAAGTAACGATAACAAAAACCATGGTCAGCAAGACGACCAGCCACCACAAGCAGCACCCGTTCACGAGCATATTATTACTGTCCGCCGGACCAGTGGGTGTTTTGCGTGTTTTTTGTGTAAACACGTCGGAGACCACCACAGGTTAAAACATATTGTAGTTCCTTTGTCCTTTAGATTACAAGTCCGACTAAATAAAGTTCACTTTAACGAATATGTTTCTTTAAAAAACGAAACTCACATTAAGGTTCCCATTGATATTTTTTTCCACTGAAAAAAAACCGCACCACTTCATCTAGTTTTTTTTTGGTGCCTTTTTAGGGTTCCGTTGGCAAATGGCAAAAAACGGAACCCTTATAGATTCGTCATGTCTGTCTGTCCGTCTGTCTGTCTGTCCGTGTATGTCACAGTCACTTTTCTCCGAAACTATAAGAGCTATGTTGTTGAAACTTGGTAAGTAGATGTATTCTGTGAACCGCATTAAGATTTTTACACTAAAATAGAAAAAAAAAACAATAAATTTTGGGGTTCCCCATACTAAGAACTGAAACTCAAAAAATTTTTTTCATCAAACCCATACGTGTGGGGTATCTATGAATAGGTCTTTAAAAATGGTATTGAGGTTTCTAATATCATTTTTTTCTAAACTGAATAGTTTGCGCGAGAGACACTTCCAAATTGGTAAAATGTGTCCCCCCCCCCCCCCCGTAACTTCTAAAATATGAGAATGATAAAACTAAAAAAAATATATGATGTACATAATCATATAAACTTCCACCGAAAATTGGTTTGAACGAAATCCAGTAAGTAGTTATTTTTAATACGTCATAAATCGTAAACCGCAATATAAGATATAAAAATTAAAAAAAAAAACATTTAATGTCATAAACATAAACCTTATGCATAAACCGAGGATATCTACAGGTTTGTACGGAACCCTCAGTGCGCGAGTCCGACTCGCACTTGGCCGGTTTTTTATTTACTAAAACAAAGGGCTGAGTAAAAATCTGAGGCTGCAATCCTACTGGTTGATAACCAATATGTATGCGTTACTATAGCGGCTGAGTGCTGCAAGCAAAAATAGTCCTTACGGTGATCACGATTACCTGTCTCTGATAGTACAAAGGCTATGCTTTTATGGGTGGATATGGGCTATGGGTTTGAGGAGACATGGACGCCTCTTCAAAGAAAAGATGCCAGAAGCCTTTCCTCTGAAGATGCCAGAAGGCATGGTGCGTGGACTCGTGTCTACCAAGCTTGTCTTACTCCAGCCCTCTGATCGATTCTCCACAATGCGTTCGTTTACAGCACGCTGCAATTAGCGCATATGGCTTTGTTCGCGTCACATGGATAGTGGGTCAATGGGGATGCAGTATAAGGACTTTTCTGTAATAAAACTATAACTAATGAACTAACTAACTTTAAACTACTTTAAACTAGACAGTTTAAAGTTGGTAATGTTCGGGTTTCGACGGTGAAGCTTTATAAAGTTTACTGTATTAGGAGGATGTCTAGCTGATAGTCCCGGAGGAACGTGGCTAGTAATTGCCATTGGCATTGAAATACCCTTATATCAGGGATCACAGTTCAGTGCATCTTTCGCTATCTAATGGAATGGTGAAAAAGGTTGCAGTTTAGACGTGTTTACAATATCTCGGGGTTCGCATTAAAAGTATCTTCTACTCACCTTACAATATTTTTATCTTCTACTTGCTTTCTATTTGGCGACGTCACGTCCACTTCCAAACCAAACACGCTAGCCTCATGCATAATATTTTAATATATAACGAGCTGACAACATCTTGTGTAAATGTATCTAATTAAAATTCGCCAGTTTTGGTGCGAGCCGTGCCGACGTCAGTCGGAGCGAGCGCTCGGGGCTCACGAACCGTAAAATGCAATTTGCCGACGCTGCAACGAGTGAACTACGCCACTTATAAACTGGAGCTATATCCATTTTAACGAGTCGATATTTTGATGGGTCAAACTTTTAGGAATATATCATTTATTCCGACTTCGTGAACATCAACTCCTTTCGCCGGGAAATGTAAATACGAACTGAAAACCCAAAACTTTTAGTTGATCGAAAAACAACAGTAGATAGTGGTCCGATCTCATTACAGTGGCGTCGCCTCTCTCTGATACATTTTATATTATTTTGCTCTCGTAAAGAATCTCATTTACCTCCGTTGCAACTATCTATTTCCTCTGCAATGAAATTGTAGATATTAGAAAGTATCGGAAAAGTGCGAACTAAGTACGAAAACAAGGTTGCCTTGGTTTTTCTTTTATTTTGTGCTCGGTATTACAAGAAATAAGTACGCCGACGGTATGGTAGAATTATTCTTAATTCCTACTCCATTTTATTCCAGATACGTGGAAGTTAGTCACTTAATTACCCCCTAAGCATTAACAACCCTCATTTTATTTTATTACAATCGTTAATGTAAATATTTAACACGAAGGAGCCCGAAGGTTGAATGTGAACTACATATTTCGACTTCGAATAGATCATTATTACCCGTAGGTACCAGCAAAGCTGACTTAGGGATTATATAATTCCACTCATAATAACCGATGTGCTGACAAAGCTGTGCAAGATAGCGAAATATGGTTGGTTATTATCTGCGGGAAAAGCCGATTTTCCATTGACCCCGTACGCGTAGAAATGATCGTTTCGTTATTAATCCCCATCCGTTCGAAACTACATACCTCTCTCTATGAACATACATATGATATGAGATTGGACCGCTAACACAGAACAAATACAGGATTGTAAAGTTCACAAATAGTTTTATTTGCTGTATGATTACTATCGGGTGGGACACACGCGGCACGGGAGCGTGATTGATTGCCTGACACGCTGTGGAACTGTAATCTCGTATATGTACGTATCATACACACACATGTTTCATCTATGTGTGTGCGTATTGTATAGCTGACTACAAATCAACATGAAAAGTTGTGATTTTTCAGGTTTGTACCTATACAAAAGGAAGCTTAAATAGCGGTGGGTTGCGCCGCTTGATGAACCCACCGCTATTAGCTTCCTTTTGTATGCAATGATGCATACATTCTGCTGATATTTATGTTGATACAACCTGTTTTTTGTTTTTTTTTTTTTTTCAGAGCCGCTTTTTATAAGACTACTTTACTTATTTGATGTTGCTCATGAAAAAACTAAAGCAGATTCGACATTATTCCTGCAAGTGTCACTTCAGATAAAAGTGTGCGTTCCGGGGGACGTTACCGTTACCCCCCCGTTACGAAAGAAGTTACTTAGGCTTTTTCTTCAATTTCGAATGTTACGTCGTTAACTCTATCTTTAAAATAATCCGACTTTATTTTAAACTCACTATCGGCTTCAGCACACTCGAAAACCATGAAAACAACAACCACGAAGAAACATTTCAAATGTTATCAACCGCCATATTGAATTTCATCTGTCTGTGTCTTTATACATATTAAAGGTTATAATAAAAAGTTACATGAACGGGGCTTATAGCTCTTTCGTTACGTAACAGTGACGATTTCTACAATTTTACTCCTACCGCAAGCTGCGTTAAATAACTTCGTTCTAATAAAAGGTAGATTTTATTTAAAGCCACCATCAACGGGTGTTGATCCGTAGAACAACCCTCATGAACATCGTAACATGGGGCTTCTCTTGTTACAGAGCAAACACAAGGATATTAAAAGTCGCATCACGTTTCCTATTGCCAATAAAAACAACATTGCCGTAAGCAGTTTGCCAGTTAGTATGCAGACCTGTATTAACTGCTATTGTTTCACTTGTATCCTCTTACGTGACCTATCGGGTAGCTGACAGCTGGGGGGTGGTGGGATCCGATGGAATTAGCTTTGGAAATTTGCGTCTTTAATAATCTCGCTACCGGAGAGTTTTCTGGAATAATGATGAAGATATGGGTGGCGGATTTTGCTCAGTGTTGCTGTGAGTGGGTGATAATAACGTCAGGTAATTTTCTTTTGAAGTAACGTGCCTGAACCGTGACGTTCGGGTCGCATACCATCACTTAACTTAATTATTATGTTTCTTCCCATAGTAGTGAATTAATGGGATACTTTTCGAGTGAAATAAATTGTCTTACACGGAATAAAAACTAGACTATAATGAAAATCACAGTTAAATACAGTCTACGTAAATGCTGCAGCCGTGCCCACTATTTATCAATCAACATCTGCAAGCACGAACCCATTTGTTCCATATGTACGAACATAATCCGGATGAGTGAATCAAAATCCGTCGCTCAGCTTCATTGACTCGCATTGAGGACACGCAAATATGGAGATATCTAATGAAATGAAAAAAAAAAAACATAATTTTAAAGGACAGAATAAATTAGAAATCAGTGTGAGCCGTACGAAACATTTATTTCAAATTGCGATTGCTTGAAGTTGACTGTGTTAATAAAATTCGTTTCGAAATTGGAAACACATAGGATCATTATTTATATTAAAACTAAGTACCATTGTACTACCACCTTTTAAATTGCTTAGCTCATCTTTATAATTAACGACTTAAAGTAATGAAACTTTAATGAAATACATATACTGCGTTTTCTGAAATTAACAACGAACACTAAATGACGTTTTGGTGATTAATACAATCTCACCAACAGACAGTTACGGAAAACGTTTTCAACACCAACGTCCACAAATTACTGTTCATGTCAACACCTTCAATCACATTTATGTATTTAAATTTAATCTCGACTGGGAAAACAGATCAATCATTAAACTATTTTTATTTCTAGATTTGTAAAATAAACCCCAGAAATCCAGATTAAACTGGAAGTAATAAACCATAACAAATTAGAGAAAGTGTTATTTCAGAGAATTCGCGAATTCAAGCTTATCTCGTCTTGGTTGTAAAGTTCACGCTTATCACAAAACAAGGCCAAGCGGCAGCGCTTAACCTAATATCGCGAATACCTGTTACACCCTACAAAGTATATATAAGTACCAGGTATACTAAGAATTTTGTGATTCTCCCATCACTCGGCGTTTTACAGCATAATTCTACGTTATGAGCTCAAGTTACGAGCATGTTTAGTATTCTTTCTGTGAGACTAGAACGTTTTTAGCACAACGAGGAAATTAATTAATATGAAAGTGAAAAGCTTTGTTCCTGGATATCTAAAGTTTCGTGAAACCATTTAATGTACCGTGCGGAACATAGATCAATGAGTTAGAAATTGTCATACTCAAAGTAAATACAGAAAAGGGTGCGAAAAGAAGTAATTCGAGGGAAAAATGGAGTAAGGCGTTTGAAGAGGCTTCATAAACGACTTACGATAAAAAATAATATATCATTATCCTCATGTACTCGACATAATACGACATGAACAAACGCTAGTTTATCAAAGTTCAGTTTACTCGAATACAAACTGTAATGTAAAGGGATGGCAAACGTCGAAATGATATTGATAACAAGACGAAACTTACAAATACATAATCTTGACGACATAAGTCAAGGAAATATGATGAAATGCCTTCTAAACTTCCGCCAAAGTAAAACTAACAACTACTCGTGTCGCCGACTCGAACAGGCGAAAAGAATACGTAAGAGGTCTGTGTTATGTCATGATACTTATTTGAAGCACCTTTGAAACTCGGCAGGAGAGTTCGCAGGTACAAAGTCTCGATCATTATACCTTAAGGAGCTTCGAAAATATTGGATACTGACGGTGAGTCACAACATTAGCGATGTTACCGCTCCACGCTTCGTCATCATTTATCACGATTGATACGGAAGTGAACTGTGAGGGAATTATCAATTAATATTTATATAAACGAAACGTATCTTTACGTACCTGCCAAAGGCACAATATGTGACTACGATTTGGTGTTTGATCTTGTGCTTTGTTTACATCTATGTGGACGTATTTTCTTTTAAATAATTAGAGGTAACTCTGAAATGAAACACTGAATTCATTGGTACAGAATGGAATAAAAGATTAGTGAATGAGAGGTGGGACTGCGTGGAAAAGAGACAGGGGAATGGTGGATGATTGCAAACTAAAGACGACGTTACAAAGCAACATTTTATATTTTTGTGTTTGACGACCTTAATAAACGCAAATATCCTGTTTCGATCACCGCGCCCCTCTCTTACATGTATATGCTTAGAATTACGCAGTAGTTAATTATATATTACTAGCTTCTGCCCGCGAGTTCGTCCCTGGCAAATTTTAGCTCCCATGACCCTTTTTTTTTTGGATGGGAAATCATCGAATGACTTCTCCCGCACTGGGCGGAGCGGGAGGGCGTGTCAGACTTTTACTGATTAAAACCCACCCGTGTTCTTTCAGTTGCCCATGTGCCAGGGTCACGGTGTCTCTTTCGGACAATCTCGCGACCCTGGCAGGCATCGGTCCTGGCAGACCCCTTCAGTTCTGCTGACATCACTTTGAGGCGCGCGTGGAACACTACGCGCCGTCGACCCGAGCCTGGTCCTTACCGGGCGGCGAGCTACCTATTGCTCGCTACCCGCAAGCTCGCACCTACGGTGGCCGGGAGTCTGCTATTGACTCCCGACGCCCAGGGCGTTTCCTCTTGCGGCGGCTAGGGACGTGAGGGCGCAGAGACTGCCACTCCTTCACGCGCCCCGCCTCCTCCTTCGCGAGCATTACTGCTTCGCAGAAGGAGGTGACGGCTTCCAATACCCTCTCGCTCCGTACCATGGCTCGCACCAGGGCTGGACGCGAGAGGTCGCCGCCGCCGATCGCCTCCAAGAGGACACGGCAGTGCTCCGCCCAGGCAGGGCAAACTTCCACCGTATGCTCCACCGTGTCCTCTAGACGATCCTCACAATGGAAACACGCGGGCGTATCCTCCCGCTTTATCCTGAACAGGAACCCACCGAAGCACCCATGCCCAGTGAGAATCTGCGTCAGGCGGAAGGTGAGGATGCCGTGGCGCCTCTCTATCCACTCCTCAAAGAGGGGACTTATCGCCGCAATTGTGGCGTGCCCAGCACTGGGTTGCGACAATCGTACCCGCCATGTCGCCATGAGATCACACCGGAGCTCTGTCCGCCGTGCCGCGATTTGTCGCGGCAGCAGAGTTTCACCCCGGCGGCGGCGTTTCGCCTCCTCGCGCCATTCCCACATGTGCGCGAGGACCTTTGCCTCCAGATCCCATGGCGGCACTCCGGCAAGGAGGCTCGCCGCCTCGCACGAGACCGTGCGGTATCCCCGGATTAACCGGATGGCCATGACCCTCTGGGCCGCAAACAACCGGCGCGCTGGGCGCAGCCTCAATGAGAGCGCACACCACACCGGTGCGGGCCATGGACCGCACGATCCCCGTGTATAGCCTTCGGCAGGAGGCGTTTGGACAGATTGGGCAGGAGTCGCTTTAAGGCAGCCCCAGCCCGCTCCAATCTGGGAGCCAAAAGTCGGAAGTGCTCGACGAAGTTCCACCGGCTCTCGAGGACAAGTCCCAGGTACTTCATCGTCGACTCGACGCCGATGTGAACCCCTCCCACCGTGAGTTGGGAATCCGCAGGTGTCGCGTTCCGAGGACCATGAAAACCCATGGCCTCGGACTTGTGCAAGGCCACCTCGAGTCGCTATTGCCGGATCCTATCGACGATTGTCGCAACCCCGCGTGTCATAATTTTGGCCGCCGCCTCGTGCGACCTCCCCTGCGCCAGGACCAGCGTGTCGTCAGCGTAGCAAACTATCCCATGACCCTTCCCGTCGCATCGAATTGCCTGCCAGTTTTCGTCCATTTTTCGTTGCTGCTTCGCTCTTTTTGATTGTAGCGTGATAAACAAACAAACTTCAGCTTTATAATAGTATATTAGTATAGATATATGACTACGGTTTTGTGTTTGATCTCGTGCTATGTTTATATCATGTGGACCCATTTTCTTTTAAATTAAAATAATTAGAGCTATTTAATTCATTGGAAGAATGGAATGAAAAATGAGTGAATGAGAGGTGGGAGTATGTGAAAAGGAGACAGGGGAAATGGTGGATGATTGCAAACAAAAGGACGATGTTACAAAGAAAAATGTTACATTTTTTTTGTTGTGGTGTTTTAACGAGCCAAATAAACAGAAAAATATCTTGTTCCTCTCATCACGCCCTTCTCCTACATGTATATACTTAGAATTACGTTGTAGTTAATAATGATTATAAAGTAAACACATTGTTCTTATTTCAAAGGACAATCAACTGCACAGCAGTTCTCATCACGCGCAAGCTGTAAAAATCAACTAAGCGAATAGTGGAATGGGTTTCTATTGTTCTCGGACACGACAAGCCCTATTGATACACTGCGCGCAGCGATTTGTAGCTTATGCACAACTGGGATTTGCAACCAATGCATTATTGATGTTCTAGTACACTGATTTAGCAACTATGACAATTCTGTGTAAAATACGACGAATATAATTCTAACCGTGCATGAAATGTCAGAAATAAGTGAAATCGAAATAATCCCAAACGTATTATTCAATAGCATACCAATTACTCTTAAGTATACATACACTTCAGAAAGCTCGCTCTTCAAGATCGTTTTATAATATTTCCATGTTACGGGTTACCGAATACGTAGGCAGCTACGAGTCTCGTAGTGCCCGAGTGCACGGGCGTAGCTTGGTTCTACGAAACGTGCTACGAAGCTACTTCACTTGACCTTTTTAACGGATATCACAATTTATTATGTCCAGTCCATGAGTTTCAGAGGCATCTTGTCGCAGCAGTCAGCACTTCTAGTTATATGGGCGTCATAAACCATTCAAATTGATCGCCTTTCACACATCCTTTCCACATAACTGAGCAGTTGAGCTGCCGGAGCGAATACCGTTTTATTTCCTGTATGCTATAAATCCGTTTACGCTTTTCTCGGATGGCGTCAGTAAGTGCAGATTTCATTCTAATTCCTATTAAAATTCAATTGTATTAATATCCTTTAATTTTAATATTAAAAGTGTGATATTAAACATTATCCTATTCCTAGGTACCTATATTCTAAAGTGTTTTGTAAAAATTCATTTAAAGTTTACATACACTTAAAATTTGTCAAAAACATGTTCATGTTTCATTGAAACAGAACGTGTAAGAGAACAATGCAAGCTTATATAGCAATATTAAAAATTGTGCTACAATATTTTTCAGTGACAATGAATAAAATTGCTAACATTGTGATTCCTGTTTACCTTATAACATCACGCCTCCTCTATGTATAATCAGCTTATAATGTTCCCATTGCTGGGACACAGGCCTCCTTTCCTTGAGAGGGAGGGGGCTGTAATCCACAATCCACTACGCGCACCCGGGGCGGGTTGGTAGATGTCGCATGTCTTTGAATTTTTGGTTCTAAGACATGCCGTTTGTCCTTCACTATTTTGAGATCAGTGGTGATGAATTGATACAAAGTAAAGTGCCCAACTGGGTTTGGACCCGTGGGTAACGGCCCTGACTTACTAGTTGCAGGTCGTGACCTACAACAGGTAAATCAGGGCCGTTACCTCTGGGTCATCACTGCTCTCTGATTCCCCGATGGCCTGGGCAGAACTGCTCAATTTAGTACGCCAATAGTACCTCATCATCTGCCTAGCCTCGGGCCTGCGGGTCGGCTTCCAGTCTAACCGGATGCAGCTAAGGACCAGTATTTTACATGGAACGACTGCCTGTCTGTCCTCCACAACCCAGTTACTAGGTAACACGGTACCCCTTGGTAAGACTGGTTGTCAGACTTTCGGGCTTCTGACGACCCGTAACGACTGTCTAAGATCTACGAAAGACAGCCGCGAACAACGGCTTGATGTGCTTTCCGAGGCATGGAAGGGTCTTGGTATGTAAAGATGGTCACCTCACCACGAACCAACCGCGGCAAACGTTGCTTAACCTGAACGAGCAACCCGTGTGGCTGTTATTACTTAGCCGCAAGCCCTTCAACGCCAACAGTACCTACCAGTACATATTAGATTATAACTAAAGGTCACTGTTTAATCACCTCACTACAGTACTGTAAGGCTTAGTAGGATACTAAAGTTTACTCCATTAGCGCCTAAATTATTAGCCAACTACTACTCAGGAGATTAGCTCACATAAACGCTATCAAAATCGCCTATTTGACCAACATTTCGTGCCAAAATCGACAGACTGTAATCGGCGAATCAATTTAGCACACACTAACGACCCGCCCCTGCTTTGCATGGAGAATGGCGCGATTTACATATCCATAGTTCTATTATACTAACAATAATATTAAAAAGTTGAAGAGTTTGTTTGGTTCAATGCGAAACTATGTATACTATCTCAGGAACTATGGTTTGAATTGAAAAATCCTTTTATTGTTGGATAGCCCATTTATCAAGGAAGGCTTAAGTTATATAACATCACGCTAGGACCATTAGGGGACGAACAAAATAAAAATAGTCACGAATACAAAGTACACGCACGGGCAGGCGATTCAATGCAACGGGGTAGGTCGGAGAAGAAAGAAATTTGTTGGTGACAAAGTCACGGGCAAAGGCAAGTTAATGTAAAAAAGAAGTATGTATGGATTGTAGCAGGTGGCTTTCTGCAGTTTTTGCCTAGATAAGAAGGCGTGAGTGTATGTAATAGTTACATTAACCAGTATAACCCCTAAATGTGGTGAATACCGCATCAAAATCTTGCATTGACGCAGATCGTGTGACAGAAAAATGCAAGCATATAATAATAAAAATTGTGCTACAATATTTTTCGGTGAAAAAGAATAAAATTCACACACAACAGCCACACATAGCACACCTATGAGATCTCAATACCAGAACCTATTATGCACGGGCGTATATAAGCCAAGCTTATTAAAAAGAAATGTTATTTGTATGGCTCCTATAATCTTTAAATATCTGGTTGACCGAGCTTTGCTCGGTATTTTTTGGTAAATTGTGTTTGAAATAATAAGTTTATGTTCAAGTTGACTATCGATAAAGTTGGTCATTGAAAACACGAATAAAACGACATTTTATAAAAATGAATCCTAGCTAGATCGAGTTATCACCCCTGAAACCCCTTGTATACTAAATTTCATGAAAATCGTTGGAGCCGTTTCCGAGATTCAAATTATATATATATACAAGAATTGCTCGTTTAAAGGTATAAGATAAGATAAAATACCTGACCGAATTAAAAACTTACCGTTGCGCAAATTTAAAAAACGTTTCACAGAATTACTTGTAGATAAATGTTATTATTCTGTGCAGGACTTCTTAAAAGATATTTTTTGTAATTTTTTATTTTTATTATTCTCTATTTTGTAAGACATTTGCATGCTATATTAAGGCAGAATGTACATGGATCCCATTATTTAATTTAACAACTTATTTATATTTACCTACATTGTAAGCGAATAAAGACCTATTCTATTCTATTCTAATTGCTAGCATTGTGATTCCTGTTTACCTTATCACATCACGCCTATATTCCATTATTCCTCTATGTATAATCAACTTATCATGTCCCCATTCCTAGGACACAGGACTCCTATTTTTGAGAGGGATTGGACTGTAATCCACCACGCGGGCCCAGTGTGGGTTGGTAGATGTCACATGTTTTCTAATTTTTGGTTCTAGGACATGTCGGTTACCTCGCGATGTTGTCGTTCACCGTTTTGAGATCAGTGGTGATGAATTTACACAAATTAAAGCGCCAACCCATGGGTAACGGCCCTGACTTACTGGTTGCAGGTCGTGACCTACAAGTGATAAGTCAGGGCCGTTACCACTCACTCCGGTATCACCGGATGCCGACCTACCTCTGTCGCATGGTCGAGGCTTACTTGACGGATAGAGCCGTCATCTACCCCGGTCACCAGGGAGACTGGAACCGGCGAGAGATGTCGTGCGGTGTCCCACAGGGATCGGTCTTGGGGCCGCATCTGTGGGACATCGGGTACGACTGGGTGCTGCACGCCGACCTCCCTAGCGGCGTCAGCGTGGTTTGCTACGCTGACGACACGCTGGTCCTGGCGCAGGGGAGGTCGCACGAGGCGGCGGCCAAACTTATGACACGCGGGGTTGCGACAATCGTCGATAGGATCCGGCAATTGGGACTCGAGGTGGCATTGCACAAGTCCGAGGCCATGGGTTTTCACTCACGGTGGGAGGGGTTCACATCGGCGTCGAGTCGACGATGAAGTACCTGGGACTTGTCCTCGACAGCCGGTGGAACTTCGTCGAGCACTTCCGACGTTTGGCTCCCAGACTGGAGCGGGCTGGGGCTGCCTTAAAGCGGCTCCTACCCAATCTGGGGGGTCCAAACGCCTCCTGCCGGAGGCTCTACACGGGGCTCGTGCGGTCCATTGCCCTCTACGGGGCACCGGTGTGAGTGCCCTCATTGAGGCTGCACCCAGCGCGCCGGTTGAGTGCAGCCCAGAGGGTCATGGCCATCCGGTTAATCCGGGGATACCGCACGGTCTCCTGCGAGGTGGCGAGCCTCCTTGCCGGAGTGCCGCCATGGGATCTGGAGGCAAAGGTCCTCACCCACATGTGGGAGTGGCGCAAGGAAGCGAAACGCCGGGGCGAAACTCCAGAGCTCCAGTGTGATCTCATGGCGACATGGCTGGTACGATTGTCAAAACCCAGTGCTGGGCATACCACAATTGCGGCGGTAAGTCCTCTCTTTGAGGAGTGGATAGAGAGGCGCCACGGCGTCCTCACCTTCCGCCTGACGCAGGTTCTCACCGGGTATGGGTGCTTCGGTGGGTTCCTGTTCAGGATAAAGCGGGAGGATACGCCCAGGTGTTTCCATTGTGAGGATCGTCTAGAGGACACGGTGGAGCATACGGTGGAAGTTTGCCCTGCCTGGGCGGAGCACCGCCGTGTTCTCGTGGAGGTGATCGGCGGCGGCGACCTCTCGCTTTCCGGCCCTGGTGCGAGCCATGGTACGGAGCGAGAGGGAATGGGAAGCCGTCACCTCCTTCTGCGAAGCAGTAATGCTCGCGAAGGAGGAGGCGGGGCGCGTGAGGGAGTGGCAGTCTCTGCGCCCTCACGTACCTAGCCGCCGCAGGAGGAGACGCCCCAGGCGATGGGAGTCCATAGCGAACTCCTGGCCACCGTAGGCGCGAGCTTGCGGGTGGCGAGCAATGGGTAGCTCACCGCCCGCCCGTTTGACCAATGTCGATCTATTGGAATTATATTCGAGAGTAAGCACCCTGGTTATAATTGAAAAAATCGTTTTGTGCGGGGTAGCCTGTTTATCGAGGTGAAAGGCAAAACTGGGAGAATTTATTCCTTTTGAGAGGTTGCGTGCGCTGTGTGAACCGTTAAAGTACCGAAACAATCACGCACTGTTAAAAAATCCTCTTAAAAAGTTCTAAAACAAAGTCCGCGATAGCATATGTCTATCTTTTAAGGTTAGTTGAACTTACTAATCTCAGAAACTAAACTTCGTATAGTGTTTGATAGCCCATTTGTCGACGAAGGCTAAAATTAAATATCACCACCCTTAGGAGCTGAGAAAAAAGAAAAAACGTTATGATTACAAAGTACTCGCATGAGCAGGCGATTCGATGCGACAGGATAGGACGGGGGAGCAAGAAAAGTGACGTAGTCGAAGTCGTGGGCAGAAGCTACTTAATGTAAAACAGAAGTATGTAACGATTGTAGCCGATGGCGTTCTGTAGTTACTGCCTAAATAAGAAGGCGTGAGTATATGTATTTGTTACATAAACCAAAATTACCCCTAAATGTTGGTGAATACCTCATTAAAATCTATAGTTTACCTTAAAAGAAATATGCCTAAAAGAAAAACACACAGACAGACACGAAAACTATAAATATAAACTATACTGTTTTATAAAATAGAACACAGTGGCGTGCATTGCATATGAGCAGTGTCTACATCGAAAATCACCATAATTCTGTCAATTACATTTTAATGTGTGCCCCGAAATGATTTAAGAAACTACATATCATATCTAGGAGAAATCCGCGTTAGTCTGCCTGGACAAGAACAGACGGCCGAGTGCCTACCTTTATAGAAAAGTAATGCACGCCACTGATAGTACCAACTATCATGTACGCTGCTGGTATCTGGGGACACATAGTGAGCAGTAAGAGCGTCAAAAAGTAAATGGATAGCCTTCAGTGGGCATTTATACTGAAGGTCATCCGTGCCTTCCATGCCTGTACTACTGCCGCTCTGGCACTCGTGAACTCATAGCCGTCGACCTTAGGGTCAGTTCAGAGGCAGTTCTCGAACCTTCTCTGGTCGCAATTCAAACGGCTAGCAACCAAACCGAGAGCATGGGTGAACAGTCTATATCAAGAATCAAAAAAATTGTCCACTTTATGCTATGAATCAATTTTCGATGGAGCCAGTAAACTGCTGGGGCATTTTTCCATTCTGGCTGAACTGACACTTAGAATCCATGAAGCCCGCCATGTCGAGACAATCTACCTCACAGGCAATAGTAACCTTTTGCCGGTGGACATCACTCCTATGGGTGTTAAAGCGTCTGGGATCCGCCATTTACGGTGATCATATTATTATAGCCAATACACTAGTCGAGAATGAACATAGATGTATAATATGTTCATTCTCGACAAGTGTATCGGTTACATACCAAGGTATACATTTCCAGTTTAAGCAGATCTCTAATTGTATTGCTTTCCGTATAATGAGAAATCCACTTATACTGGAAATGCATAGCTTGATTTGTCGCCGTGCGTACCTATCTCTGAAGGCCAATTCTCGTAATGATGATGAGATTGAATCAGTCGCAAACTCATCTCAGCGACAATCAAATGTCAAAAACTTGACTCAAGAATGTATGGAAACTCGAGGTATTTTTGACAGATTGTGACTAAAATAAGACTCTTAAAATTACGAGAATTGTCCCTCAGTTACTGTTTTTTTTTTTCTTCTGATAACGTGACATAAGGGAAACTTGATTCTGCAACAAAATGTACCTCATTGGCTTTTGCGTTTGAATCAGGACTTTCACGCTACACATAATTGTTTTAATCATAATGGATGAGTATATCCCAGTTATCCATCATGATATTATGACATAATGTATGTACTGCTTTTATAATGTTGAAAGTTATAACATTCTGTTGTTTTGAAGATTACAGTACCTATGTACTTAGGTAGGTACCTAAAAACAGAAATTCTGCACACTGAATATTTGTTACTATTCTTTACTGTGGATTGGCGAGGCTTGAGGCTATGTAATAACAGGTATAACACCGCTCTTTTTGCGTCAGAAGTTAATAAACGGACTAAAATTATATTTTCGGCATGAAAATCCGTTCCTCACCTCGCAGGGATAACTTTTTTTTTTTCATTTTCAACCTCCAGTTTTGACTTCGTTAATATTTTATTATGCAGTATAGGTAGACTTCATTTTACTTTCAGTAGTAATTCATGCCTCGCCGAAAAATTGCACAGGTTCATTTTGCCTGTAGTAACGGTCCAAAAAGTACTAGCTCCATTTTTTTTTTTTTATGGGTAATTATCAAATGACTTCGCCCGCTCTGGGCGGAGCGGTAGGGCGTCAGACTTTTACTGACTAAAACCCACTTTGTTTGTGCCTCTGTGCTTAGTTTGTGGCGAAGAAGTAATATGGAAGAATCCAAAGCCATCTTCCACAATGTTCTGCAGACCAATATATTCTAAGTTTTCAAACGAAAACAAGTTGAACATAGTTGAAGAACAGGCTACGATTGAAAACGAGATTGAAGACTGTCTTCCAGTCTGACACATGGTGGTGAGGGCGCCCACACCGGTGCCCCGTAAAGAGCCATGGATCGCACGACCCCCGTGTAGAGCCTCCGGCAAGAGGCGTTTGGACCCCCCAGATTGGGCATGAGCCGCTTTGGGGCAGCCCCAGCCCGCTCCAGTCTGGCAGCCAAACGTCGGAAATGCTCAACGAAGTTCCACCGGCTGTCGAAGGCAAGTCCCAGGTACTTCATCGTCGACTCGACGCCGATGTGAACCCCTCCCACCGTGAGTTTTGGGAACCCGAAGGTGGCGCGTTCCGAGGACCATGAAAACCCATGGCCTCGGACTTGTGCAGGGCCACCTCGAATCCCAGTTGCCGGATCCTTTCGACGATTGTCGCAACCCCGCGTGTCATTAAGTTGGCCGCCGCCTCGTATGACCTCCCCTGCGCCAGGACCAGCGTGTCGTCAGCGTAGCAAGCCACGCTGATGCCGTTAGGGAGGTCGGCGCGCAGCACCCAGTCGTATCCGATGTCCCACAGATGCGGCCTCAGGACCGATCCCTGTGGGACACCGCACGACATCTCTCGCCGGTACCATTCTCCCTGGTGACCGGTTATATTAAAAGCGTCCATAAAATACTTGCTCCACTTTACACTCGATTAACGTGCTCGCAAAACCAGCTGACCCACATAGTGACAATATCAATATTTTATTGCCCCATACATATGTGCTGATTTCGTATGCATCTGTGCACACAACGTAATTTATCAGTCTAACAATTACATGCGTGGCAGCCATAGATATTTATGTTTGTACAGTTTATAAATAAATATAAATAAATATAAATATCTTATAAATATCTTAGGACAACCAACACAACGTTATCTGATCCCAAACTAGGCAGAGCCTGTACCTACTATGGCAACCATACAACTGATAAACATACTTATATATTTCTAAATACATACATATTATAGATAAATTACACCCAGACACAGAACAAATGATCGTGCTCATCACACAAAGATTTGTCCTGGGTGGGAAACGAATCCACGAGCTCAGTCTTAGCATTCAGGGTCACTAACCACTAGACTAACAGGCCAGTCATTAATAGTTCCTTGTGGTGCCGTTAAGAATAGCACTATCCCATTTCTTCCCGTGGGTGTCGTAAGAGGCGAGTAAGAGACTTACTAGAAAATGGGCAGCAGCGTTCTCTATGCATTTTTCCTCTATATTGCGATCGCAAACCCGAACGCGCCTGCCAAGCGTGGCGATTTTGGTAAACCCGCCAAATTTAGGAAAGGCCAGCAGTGGACGTCTTTCGGCTGAAATGATGACAGTAATTTACATCCTTTTTATTGCAACGTAGCTTATAATTTGTTGGAGTTTCGGACAAAAAATGCCGACATACATTTTCATTAGACTACATCTAAAGGATAAGATAAAGATTTATGAGCATTGTTTAGATAACTAATTGAGTAACAGTGTTGACTAAGTTCTTTTAACAAATAAAACAGACTAGATCAAGGTAGAATTCACTTAATAACAAAAAGATCATTTCTATTTTTGTAAGATAAAATAGTGAGCCGTATTAGGCCTAGCTACCTACCAAATATAGTAAATTAATATTTTCTATACCTTTTCGGCATTCGACATTGTTGGAATTTGGGTAGTTAGGTATTTTCTCCTTCTTGGGTTCTCCTTCATAGAATAAGAATAACTTATTTGACTTTATAGAATAGGAATCCGCGGTAAATCACATGAATGGTTCAAATCTTATCTAAGAAATAGAGCACAGTTAGTAGAAATAGAATACTTCAATAGCAAAATGAATGAATTTCAGAAGTTCCGCTCTGACAGAAAGTCGATAAACGCATCAATACCACAAGGAAGTGTTGTTGGATGTCTTCTATTTCTCGTCTACATTAATGATCTCCCAAAATTCATAGCAGAATCCGGACCATGCGTTTTATTTGCGGACGACATCTCCATTCTCACCCCATGTCATGACAACCTAAACCTAAACAGTACCCTCAACGACATATTTAGCAAAATAATAACCTGGATGAACGAACACAACCTAGAAATTAACTTTTTATTTATTATTATTATTTAAGCCTTTTATTTCCCAAAAATACAATGACAGTTTTAACTCATACTATCTTAAGATATTCGTGCAGATTAAAAAATTCATTTACAGTAGTTAAAACATGCAATAAAGTAATATTAAATAATAAATAATTTGTTTTTTATATAAATAGATTGGTTACATATAATAAAATTGTATAAAATTTAATAGTTTAAAATAGAATTTATTGTTATATTGGGTGTCCATTTATAGGCAAAGGCCTCCTCCATTTTATGCCATTCCTCTCTGTCTTGGGCTATTCGAGTCCAGGTGGGGCCGGCCACGGCCGTAATATCGTCGCACCACCGGCGCCTGGGTCTAGAAATTAACTTTACAAAGACTAATATCATAACATTCCACCCCCACCAAAAAAATCCCTTAAATATAGTTTTTTCTTTTAATAATCATGAAATAGAAACAGTCAACGAATTCACATTACTAGGCATAACCATAGACAAAAATATAAATTGGAAGTCACACGTACAAAAAATTAAAACAAAACTTTCCAAATTTATATAGGTATGCTTTTCGCGAAATTAAAAAAACAACAAATTTACAGACTGCCCTTATAACATACTACGCCTATGTATATGCATGGCTTAGTTACGGCATTATAATGTGGGGCAACAGCACAGATGCACCATCACTGTTTACGATACAAAAGAAATTTGTTCGTATCGCAGTAAACATACAACAAATAGATAGCTGCAAACCCCATTTTGTAAGGCTAAACATTTTAACTCTGCCATGCATATATATACTCGAAATATGCAAATTTGCTCACAAACACCAAGACTTTTACACTAAACGAGAAGACATACAAACACGATACACACTTAGATACAAAACACGATTAAACTTACCAACATCCCGCCTAAAAATACACTCATCTGGCCCTTTGGTTATGTCGATAAAAATATACAACAAGTTACCAGAATCCATAAGGACAGAGAAAAAAAGCCATCTATTTACTAATAAATTAAAAAAGCTGCTGTTAAGTAAAGGTTATTATAGCGACAACGAATTTTTAAATGATAAATCCCTGAAATTAGTTTAGAAAAGTCCAAAGCATGTATTTCATCTATTTTTAATTACTATTTTAGAATAAGTTACATTATAAGATAATCAATAGGTCCTCCTCTCTACCTACTGTATTTTCCTTTGCTGTGCCCGACAGGGTCCACAATTGTTTCTAAATAAAATGTTTTACCACCTAAGCATATACATTGCGGAATGCAATAAAGTATTGAGTATTGAGTATACCCCATCGTAACCAATTCAATTCATCCATGAGTTCGACGATATTCCCGTCGGTACGGAGTGTACCTACGTGTGTTGTGTTGTGTGTGTTGCCAGGTCCAGTTTTCGGTGGTTGTGGTAGCCAGATCTCTCCCGGGGCTTTAACTGCTACCGTAGCTAAGTTGGGCCGTCAGACCCTATGGGCCAGGACAGGTTTGCCATGATCGCCCCGTTTGGCATTTGGGTTGGCGATTGCAGTTTGGTTTTAAAAATGTATACAGAACGCTGCTGCCTATTTTTTAGTAATTTGCTTAATCACCTTTTACGACTTCACGTAAGGAAGAAGAGCAGTTAACAATACAAGTCTGTTTTTATCCTAGCAAGTGTGTTAAGAAACTCACACTTTTATCTTATTGTACTGTTTTAATTAGAATTGTATGTATTTCTTGGTGTATGTTTAATATACCTCATGGTGACCTGTCTTTAATAATCTCAGAGAATTGTCTGCAATAAAGATAAAGATGTGGATCTCGGATTTTGCTCAGTATTGCTGTGAGTGGGTGATAATAACGTCAGGTAATTTTCTTTTGAAGTAACGAGTCTGAACCGTCACGCTTGGGTCGGTGTTCCTGAATCGGGCACACTCGGCTCCAGTCGGCTGGTTTCGCTGTATCGCGTAGGTAACTAGGCTCTAATAAGTTTTCACTTTTGTCGTGTGGTCATTTAGAAGCATGAGGAACGAGGTATAAAGTTCATTCTTTCCCCATCTCTCTCCTCTAGAAAAGGAAGGATTTTTCGTTTTTCTGTCTCGAACACAACTGCCCGAAAATTGATGTCGGGACGTGATGTAGGTATATGATACTTGCGTGGCTATCTCTGCTTGAGCGATGATGTCAATGTGGTGCGTGGTTAGTACGTGGTGATGTACATAAGTCAGTCTGCAGTCATAAGCACACACCTGCTTTTCAGAGCTTGAATAAGTCGTGACATGGAAAGAAATAATAATAACAACAACCTGTTCAGGCCGCAGTTATTGGAGTGGGTGGGGGTACCAATCAACATTTTCTTATCATCCATTAGTTGCTTAAGCAAGTACTTATCATTCAAATTTTATAAAAGTTATTTAGAAATCGAAATCACTTCCAACTTTTAAAGGCTATTAAAGCATCATGCACTAAATAAGGTTAAAATTGTACATTTTTAGTGTGTTTTTATAACTTCATTTTAATTTTTATCCCAGCGGAACCGTCGTTTAACTTAATTATTATGTTTCTTCCCATAATAGTGAATTAATTGGATACTTTTCGAATGAAATAAATTGTCTAAAACGGAATAAAAAGTAGACTGTAATGAAAATCATAGTTAAATACTGTCTACGTAAATGCTGCAGCCGTGTCCACTTTTTAGCGATCGACACCTGCAAGCAAGAGCCCATTTGTTCCATATGTACGAACATAATCCCGATGAGTGAATCAAAATCCGTCGCTCAGCTACATTGACTCGTATTGAGGACACGCAAACATGGAGATATCTAATGAAATGAAAAAAAAAATAACATAATTTTTAAGGACAGAATAAATTAGGCATCAGTGTGAGTCGTATGAAACATTTATTTCAAATTGCGATTGCTTGAAGTTGACTGTGTTAATAAAATTCGTTTCGAAATTGGAAACACATGGGATCATTATTTATATTAAAAGTAAGTACCATTGTACAGTCTGTGCCCTACATTATCTGACCCTCTCGGTATGAACCACGCTCACATCGAAGTGCTAAGTCCCGCCCCATTTAAATAAATCATCTTGTTAAGCCATTTTGGTCATTATCTTGTTAGCGTTAAGATTGAATTGCGTATTAACAAGTAATATTCTCAACAAGTTACTGTGGCTTCGCGGTTCGATGCTAGATTGACGATGAACGGTGCGTAAGTTCAAATCACACTCCACCTGTTAACAATTTCTTTTTTTAATTGTTTTCATTTATGATTTCTGCCATATTTCTTGCATTATTATAGAACTTCTGATATGATTTCGCCTAACGAACATATCTTTTAAACAAGTGGGTAAAACTTCCTTGAATAATAGCGAATTTGATCCTTATCGCGGATTGGAAACTCCTTTGGGTATTTTGATAAATCATGTTGTCAAGCGATTTTAATTATTATCCTACTGTCGTTAAGGTTGAGAGGATTAAAAGGTTGAGTATCAAAATGCAATAAGACTACTTAAAACAACCAAGGTGAGGGTAGATTAACAAAAAAATCGCGCGTCAACAACATCACAATTTGCTGTATACGCTTAGTATTCTGTGACACATTTTAATAACTGCTTGTGATTTTGCGATATTGAACTTAATGATACCTACTATATGGTTCAAATTCTATAGAATATTGCGTCCAGCTCACAACTAACAGCTAATTTGAAGACAGAATAGTAAGAGTTCATTTGGTCTCGTGGTCATTAAACAAATTGTTGTCTGGGTTCAAAACCAGCATAACCTATAGACTACTTTTTGTTCGTAATGGTTTGTTTATTTTTATATTTTTTCTTTTGTTTATTTTTATATTTTTTTACTTTTCTCTAAGGAACGAAGTCTTTAAATGTGTTTTTCAATGGGTAGTTTGTAAAGGAATGAACCAAAATCATTGCAAAAAAATGATAATCTTTATTAATTAAAATATACTATATACTATAAGTAAATAAAGTGAGTAAATGCTCATAGTTCAAAATTAATTAGTTTTTTTACTGTAACATTCAAAGTTAACTATTTGCTAACAAACATTTTTAACACGTTGAGAGCCAAACAAAAAATTGTTAGTAGCAAGCACGCGATAATGCGTGATCGGCCATAATACAGAGCCGACGAATCACGTGATACCACGTGATCGGCACTCAACGTGTTAAGCATGACAATGCTTGGAAGTTTGTTGTTTATTTTTAACGTAAAGATTTTTTATTTACCCACCTGTTTACAAAATAAGTTTTTTATTCGAAATTCATATCGGTCTTTCTATAATACTTCTTAATAAGCCTTTCAACCTTAACTACAACAAGATAATGATTAAAATGACTTAGCATTATTATCTAGATGTCGTTAAGGTTGAAGGCTGAAGAATATGCAATACGACTACCAGAAATAACCCAATCGAGGGTGGATTAACATAAAATTATAATAAAAACACCACTGTTAGCTGTCAATGCTTAATATTTAATTCCGTGATACATTTCAATAGCTGCTTATTGTTTTTCAATAATGAACTTAATGGTCTATATCATATGGATCAAATTCTATAAAATATTGCGTCTAGCATCACAACTAAAATTTAATTTGAAGTCACCTAATAAGAAGTGAATTGGTCTCATGGTCATTAACGCAGATAGATAAGCATCGTTGTCCAGGTTTGAAACCAGTATAACCTAAAGACTTCTTTTTGTTCAAAATGTTTTTTTTTCTATGTTTTTTTTTTTTACTTTACTTTAAATATTTTAGGCGTCAAATGTTTTTTTTTTAGATAGGCAGTTTGTTTAGGAACAAAACAACATCATTATTGAAGAAAATATTTATTATTTCATTAAAAAATACTTAAGTAAATAAACTAAGTAAATGCTCATAGTTTCAAAATTAATATATATTTTATAGTAGCACATTCAAACTTAACTATTTACTTAATAAGTTATATAAAACTATATCAATGAAATAACCACAACACTTTCTTCTCTTACATATATTATTAACAACGATATATGTTATGATGAGGACTCATCGGTAAGCTAGTTATTGTTCAACAAACAGTTCATTAACTGTGATTAAGTAATTTGTGAAATGTTTTACAGTTTTATAGGTATAAGTATGTGGTGAATCAACATGTTATTTAAACAGAAAAATGGATTTCCATTTATAACAATAACATCACCACAGAAATTGTAACATTGTAATGGTTTAGCATTCATTGAATTGAGCATTCACTTACTTAATATGTTTAAAAATACTTATGTAGATAAGTGAGTGGCGGCGTGACGCATCATCTCCAATAACTTGCTATAAGCGGCTACGTATGCACCATGTTCCAGCACAAATATTTTCCTCTCATGTGCTGCAGTAGCCCAGGGTCATTCTACCGATGGTTAGACAAGGTAGTAAGAAATATTATGTTTAATTGCAGCTAAGCGAATAGGCATCAATGAACATTGCATATGGCTTGCAACAATAAGTAGTTTGGTGGCGTTCGGATTCGTGACTATACGATATACATCATGGGATTTGCTCCTGGACCATTGCACTGAAGATTTTTCAGTATTTCCATAAAGTCTTAACCATAACTTGACTGTATTCGTCTGAAACAAAAGAAAAAAACTTATTAACAATTTTGGACACGTGCAGCTAACTTGTAGGGAGTGGGTGTAATGGAATAATAGCAAAATACAAGATTACTAGGCTATAACAAATTATAAAGGTCAATTTCAAAGAGTAAAATTAAAAATTAAAACACTTACCGATATATTAACACTACGAACAATCTCTTTGATTTCACCATTTTGCTCATGTAAACATAATTATTATTTTATGTCTAGTATAATCAGTAGATTGCGACATGACGCTTTGTTTACACATAACAAAATCAATAAAGACATGTCTAATGTTACTTTTCACGATTTACGTCAAACGTTTTACCAATGTTTTGCTTTGTCACTGCTATTAGGCGTAGATTGACCTGTGTCACTTAAAACAACTTACTTCAATCTACCCCACGAAGTCAATATATTTTACTTCCTTGGTAATTATAAGTTCTGTGGACATAAATATTTCTTTATTTACCCACTTGTTTGAAAGATATGTTCGTTAGGTGAAAATCATATCACCAGTTCTGTAATAATGCAAGAAATATGGTAGAAATCATAAAATGAAAACAATTTAATAAAGAAATTGTTAACAGGTGGAGTGTGATTTCGAACTCACACACCATTCATCGTCAATCCAGCATCGAACCGCGAAGCCACAGTAACTTGTTGAGAATAAGCGAAATTAACGATTAGGTAGTAGCCGTGTAAACACAAACATATTACTTGTTAATACGCAATTCAATCTCAACGGTAACAAGATAATGACCAAAATGGCTTAACAAGATGATTTATTTAAATGGGGTGGGACTTAGCACTTCGATGTGAGCGTCGTTCATACCGGGAGGGTCAGATAATGTAGAGCACAGACTGTACTACCACCTTTTAAATTGCTTCGCTCATCTTTATAATTAACGACTTAAAGTAATGAAACTTTAATGAAATACATTTACTGCGTTTTCTGAAATTAACAACGAACGCTAAATGACGTTTTGGTGATTAATACAATCTCACCAACTGACAGTTGCGGAAAACGTTTTCAACACCGATATCAACAAGTTACTGTTCATGTCAACACCTTCAATCACATTTATGTATTTAAATTTAATCTCGACTGGGAAAACAGATCAATCATTAAACTATTTTTATTTCTAGATTTGTAAAATAAACCCCAGAAATCCTGATTAAACTGGAAGTAATAAACCATAACAAATTAGAAACAGTGTTATTTCAGAGAATTCGCAAAACAAGTTCAAGCTTATCTCGTCTTGGTTGTAAAGTTCACGCTTATCACAAAACAAGGCCAAGCGGCAGCGCTTAACCTAATATCGCGAATACCTGTTACACCCTACAAAGTATATATAAGTACCAGGTATACTAAGAATTTTGTGATTCTTCCATCACTCGGCGTTTTACAGCATAATTCTACGTTATGAGCTCAAGTTACGAGCATGTTTAGTATGCTTTCTGTGAGACTAGAACGTTTTTAGCACAACGAGGAAATTAATTAATATGAAAGTGAAAAGGTTTGTTCCTGGATATCTAAAGTTTCGTGAAACCATTTAATGTATAGTGCGGTACATATATCAATGAGTTAGAAATTGTCATACTCAAAGTAAATACAGAAAAGAAGGAATTCGAGGGAAAAATGGAGTAAGGCGTTTGAAGAGGCTTCATAAACGACTTACGATAAAAAATAATATATCATTATCCTTATGTACTCGACATAATACGACATGAACAAACGCTAGTTTATCAAAGTTCAGTTTCCTCGAATACAAACTGTAATGTAAAGGGATGGCAAACGTTGAAATGATATTGATAACAAGACGAAACTTACAAATACATAATCTTGACGACATAAGTCAAGGAAATATGATGAAATGCCTTCTAAACTTCCGCCAAAGTAAAACTAACAACTACTCGTGTCGCCAACTCGGACAGGCGAAAAGAATACGTAAGAGGTCCGTGTCATGTTATGATACTTATTTGAAGCACCTTTGAAACTCTGGCAGGAGTGTTTGCAGGTACAAAGTCTCGATCATTATACCTTAAGGAGCTTCGAAAATATTGGATACTGGCGGACGTGAGTGACAACATTAGCGATGTTACCGCGCCACGCTTCGTCATCATTTAACACGATTGATACGGAAGTGAACTGTGAGGGAAATATCAATTAATATTTAAATAAACGAAACGTATCTTTACGTGCCTGCCAAAGGAACAATATGTGGCTACGATTTGGTGTTTGATCTTGTGCTTTGTTTACATCTATGTGGACGTATTTTCTTTTAAATAATTAGAGGTAACTCTGAAATGAAACACTGAATTCATTGGTACAGAATGGAACGAAAGATTAGTGAATGAGAGGTGGGACTGCGTGGAAAAGAGACAGGGGAATGGCGGATGATTGCAAACTAAAGACGACGTTACAAAGCAACATTTTATATTTTTGTGTTTGACGACCTTAATAAACGCAAATATCCTGTTTCGATCACCACGCCCCTCTCTTACATGTATATGCTTAGAATTACGCAGTAGTTAATTATATATTACTAGCTTCTGCCCGCGACTTCGTCCCTGACAAATTTTTGCTCCCATGACCCTTTTTTTTTTGGATGGGAAATCATCAAATGACTTCTCCCGCTCTGGGCGGAGCGGGAGGGCGTGTCAGACTTATACTGATTCCCACCCGTGTTCTTTCAGTTGCCCATGTGCCAGGGTCACGGTGTCTCTTTCGGACAATCTCGCGTCCCTGGCAGGCATCGGTCCTGGCAGACCCCTTCAGTTCTGCTGACATCACTTTGAGGCGCGCGTGGAACACTACGCGCCGTCGACCCGAGCCTGGTCCGTACCGGGCAGCGAGCTACCTATTGCTCGTTACCCGCAAGCTCGCACCTATGGTGGCCGGGAGTCCGCTATTGACTCCCGACGCCCGGGGCGTTTCCTCTTGCGGCGGCTAGGGACGTGAGGGCGCAGAGACTGCTACTCCTTCACGCGCTCCGCCTCCTCCTTCGCGAGCATTACTGCTTCGCAGAAGGAGGTGACGGCTTCCAATGCCCTCTCGCTCCGTACCATGGCTCGCACCAGGGCTGGACGCGAGAGGTCGCCGCCGCCGATCGCCTCCACGAGGACACGGTGGTGCTCCGCCCAGGCAGGGCAAACTTCCACCGTATGCTCCACCGTGTCCTCTAGACGATCCTCACAATGGAAACACGCGGGCGTATCCTCCCGCTTTATCCTGAACAGGAACCCAGCGAAGCACCCATGCCCGGTGAGAACCTGCGTCAGGCGGAATGTGAAGATGCCGTGGCGCCTCTCTATCCACTCCTCAAAGAGGGGACTTACCGCCGCAATTGTGGCGTGCCCAGCACTGGGTTGCGACAATCGTACCCGCCATGTCGCCATGAGATCACACCGGTGCTCTGTCCGCCGTGACGCGATTTGTTGCGACAGCAGAGTTTCGCCCCGGCGTTTCGCCTCCTCGCGCCATTCCCACATGTGCGCGAGGACCTTTGCCTCCAGATCCCATGGCGGCACTCCGGCAAGGAGGCTCGCCACCTCGCACGAGACCGTGCGGTATCCCCGGATTAACCGGATGACCATGACCCTCGGGGCCGCAAACAACCGGCGCGCTGGGCGCAGCCTCAATGAGGGCGCCCACACCGGTGCCCCGTAGAGGGCCATGGACCGCACGATCCCCGTGTATAGCCTCCGGCAGGAGGCGTTTGCACAGATTGGGCAGGAGTCGCTTTAAGGCAGCCCCAGCCCGCTCCTGTCTGGGAGCCAAAAGTCGGAAGTGCTCGACGAAGTTCCACCGGCTGTCGAGGATAAGTCCCAGGTACTTCATCGTCGACTCGACGCCGATGTGAACCCCTCCCACCGTGAGTTGGGAATCCGCAGGTGTCGCGTTCCGAGGACCATGAAAACCCATGACCTCGGACTTGTGCAAGGCCACCTCGAGTCCCTATTGCCGGATCCTATCGACGATTGTCGCAACCCCGCGTGTCATAATTTCGGCCGCCGCCTCGTTCGACCTCCCCTGCGCCAGGACCAGCGTGTCGTCAGCGTAGCATACTATCCCATGACCCTTCCCGTCGCATCGAATTGCCTGCCAGTTTTCGTCCATTTTTCGTTGCTGCTCCGCTCGTTTTGATTGTGGCGTGATAAACAAACAAACTCTTCAGCTTTATAATATTATATTAGTATAGATATATGACTACGGTTTTGTGTTTGATCTCGTGCTATGTTTATATCATGTGGACCCATTTTCTTTTAAAGTAAAATAATTAGAGCTATTTAATTCATTGGAAGAATGGAATGAAAAATGAGTGAATGAGAGGTGGGAGTATGTGAGAAGGAGACAGGGGAAATGGTGGATGATTGCAAACAAAAGGACGATGTTACAAAGAAAAATGTTGCACTCCTTTGTTGTGATGTTTGAACGAGCCAAATAAACGTAAATAACGTGTTCCTCTCATCACGCCCTTCTCCTACATTTATATGCTTAGAATTACATTGTAATAATGATTATAAAGTAAACACATTGTTCTTATTTCAAAGGACAATCAACTGCACAGCAGTTCTCATCACTCGCAAGCTGTAAAAATCAACTAAGCGAATAGTGGAATGGGTTTCTATTGTTCTCGGACACGACAAGCCCTATTGATACACTGCGCGCAGCAATTTGTAGCTTATGCACAACTGGGATTTGCAACCAATGCATTATTGATGTTCGGGTACACTGATTTAGCAACTATGACAAGTCTGTGTAAAATACGACGAATATAATTCTAACCATGCATGAAATGTCAGAAATAAGCCAAATCGAAATAATCCCAAACGTATTATTCAATATCATACCAATTACTCTTAAGTATACATAGACTTCAGAAAGCACGCTCTTCAAGATCGTTTTATAATATTTCCATGTTACGGGTTACCGAATACGTAGGCAGCTACGAGTCTCGTAGTGCCCGAGTGCACGGGCGTAGCTTGGTTCTACGAAACGTGCTACGAAGCTACTTCACTTGACATTTTTAACGGATATCACAATTTATTATGTCCAGTCCATGAGTTTCAGAGGCATCTTGTCGCAGCAGTCAGCACTTCTAGTTATATGGGCGTCATAAACCCTTCAAATTGATCGCCTTTCACACATCCTTTCCACATAACTGAGCAGTTGAGCTGCCGGAGCGAATACCGTTTTATTTCCTGTATGCTATAAATCCGTTTACGCTTTTCTCGGATGGCGTCAGTAAGTGCAGATTTCATTCTAAATCCTATTAAAATTCAATTGTATTAATATCCTTCAATTTTAATATTAAAAGTGTGATATTAAACATTATCCTATTCCTAGGTACCTATATTCTAAAGTGTTTTATAAACATTCATTTAAAGTTTACATACACTTAAAATTTGTCAAAAACATGTTCATGTTTCATTGAAACAGAACGTGTAAGCGAACAATGCAAGCTTACAATATTAAAAATTGTGCTGAAATATTTTTCATTTACAATGAATAAAATTGCTAACATTTTGATACGCCTCCTCTATGTATAATCAGCTTATAATGTTCCCATTGCTGGGACACAGGCCACCTTTCCTTGAGAGGGAGTGGGCTGTAATCCACAATCCACTACACGCACCCGGGGCGGGTTGGTAGATGTCGCATGTCTTTGAATTTTTGGTTCTAAGACATGCCGTTTGTCCTTCACTATTTTGAGATCAGCGGTGATGAATTGATACAAAGTAAAGTGCCCAACTGGGTTCGGACCCGTGGGTAACGGCCCTGACTTATCAGTTGCAGGTCGTGACCTACAACAGGTAAATCAGGGCCGTTACCTCTGGGTCATCACTGCTCTCTGATTCCCCGATGCCCTGGGCAGAACTGCTCAATTTAGTACGCCAATAGTACCTCATCATCTGCCTAGCCTTGGGCCTGCGGGTCAGCTTCCAGTCTAACCGGATGCAGCTAAGGACCAGTATTTTACATGGAGCGACTGCCTGTCTGTCCTCCACAACCCAGTTACTAGGTAACACGGTACCCCTTGGTAAGACTGGTTGGCAGACTTTCGGGCTTCTGACGACCCGTAACGACTGTCTAAGATCTACGAAAGACAGCCGCGAACAACGGCTTGATGTGCTTTCCGAGGCATGGAAGGGTCTTGGTATGTAAAGATGGTCACCTCTCCACGAACCAACCGCGGCAAACGTTGCTTAACCTGAACGAGCAACCCGTGTGGCTGTTATTACTTAGCCGCAAGCCCTTCAACGCCAACAGTACCTACCAGTAAATATTAGATTATAACTAAAGGTCACTGTTTAATCACCTCACTACAGTACTGTAAGGCTTAGTAGGATACTAAAGTTTACTCCATTAGCGCCTAAATTATTAGCCAACTACTACTCAGGAGATTAGCTCACATAAACGCTATCAAAATCGCCTATTTGACCAACATTTCGTGCCAAAATCGACAGACTGTAATCGGCGAATCAATTAAGCACACACTAACGACCCGCCCCTGCTTTGCATGAGGAATAGTGCGATTTACATATCCATAGTTCTATCATTCTAACAATAATATTAAAAAGTTGAAGAGTTTGTTTGGTTCAATGCGAAACTATGTATACTATCTCAGGAACTATGGTTTGAATTGAAAAATCCTTTTATTGTTGGATAGCCCATTTATCAAGGAAGGCTTAAGTTATATAACATCACGCTAGGACCATTAGGGGAAGAACAAAATAAAAATAGTCACGAATACAAAGTACACGCACGGGCAGGCGATTCAATGCAACGGGGTAGGTCGGAGAAGAAAGAAAGTTGGTGACAAAGTCACGGGCAAAGGCAAGTTAATGTAAAAAAGAAGTAGTATGGATTGTAGCAGATGGCTTTCTGCAGTTTTTGCCTAGATAAGAAGGCGTGAGTGTATGTAATAGTTACATTAACCAGTATAACCCCTAAATGTGGTGAATACCGCATCAAAATCTTGCATTGACGCAGATCGTGTGACAGAAAAATGCAAGCATATAATAATAAAAATTGTGCTACAATATTTTTCGGTGAAAAAGAATAAAATTCACACACAACAGCCACACATAGTACACCTATGAGAACTCAATACCAGAACCTATTATGCACGGGCGTATATAAGCCAAGCTTATTAAAAAGAAATGTTATTTGTATGGCTCCTATAATCTTTAAATATCTGGTTGACCGGTATTTTTTGGTAAATTGTGTTTGAAATAATAAGTTTATGTTCAAGTTGACTATCGATAAAGTCGGTCATTGAAAACACGAATAAAACGACATTTTATAAAAATGAATCCTAGCTAGATCGATTTATCACCCCTGAAACCCCTTGTATACTATATATTTCATGAAAATCGTTGGAGCCGTTTCCGAGATTCAAATTATATATATATACAAGAATTGCTCGTTTAAAGGTATAAGATAAGATAAAATACCTGACCGAATTAAAAACTTACCGTTGCGCAAATTTAAAAAACGTTTCACAGAATTACTTGTAGATAAATGTTATTATTCTGTGCAGGACTTCTTAGAAGATATTTTTTTGTAATTTTTTATTTTTATTATTCTCTATTTTGTAAGACATTTGCATGCTATATTAAGGCAGAATGTACATGGATCCCATTATTTAATTTAACAACTTATTTATATTTACCTACATTCTAAGCGAATAAAGACCTATTCTATTCTATTCTAATTGTATTCTAATTCTAATTGTATCTATTCTATTCTAGCATTGTGATTCCTGTTTACCTTATCACATCACGCCTATATTCCATTATTCCTCTATGTATAATCAACTTATCATGTCCCCATTCCTAGGACACAGGACTCCTATTTTTGAGAGGGAGTGGACTGTAATCCACCACGCGGGCCCAGTGCGGGTTGGTAGATGTCACATGTTTTCTAATTTTTGGTTCTAGGACATGTCGGTTACCTCGCGATGTTGTCGTTCACCGTTTTGAGATCAGTGGTGATGAATTTACACAAATTAAAGCGCCAACCCATGGGTAACGGCCCTGACTTACTGGTTGCAGGTCGTGACCTACAACTGATAAGTCAGGGCCGTAACCACTCACTCCGGTATCACCGGATGCCGACCTACCTCTGTCGCATGGTCGAGGCTTACTTGACGGATAGAGCAGTCATCTACCCCGGTCACCAGGGAGACTGGAACCGGCGAGAGATGTCGTGCGGTGTCCCACAGGGATCGGTCTTGGGGCCGCATCTGTGGGACATCGGGTACGACTGGGTGCTGCGCGCCGACCTCCCTAGCGGCGTCAGCGTGGTTTGCTATGCTGACGACACGCTGGTCCTGGCGCAGGGGAGGTCGCACGAGGCGGCGGCCAAACTTATGACACGCGGGGTTGCGACAATCGTCGATAGGATCCGGCAATTGGGACTCGAGGTGGCATTGCACAAGTCCGAGGCCATGGGTTTTCATGGTCCTCGGAACGCGCCACCTGCGGGTTCCCAACTCACGGTGGGAGGGGTTCACATCGGCGTCGAGTCGACGATGAAGTACCTGGGACTTGTCCTCGACAGCCGGTGGAACTTCGTCGAGCACTTCCGACGTTTGGCTCCCAGACTGGAGCGGGCTGGGGCTGCCTTAAAGCGGCTCCTACCCAATCTGGGGGGTCCAAACGCCTCCTGCCGGAGGCTCTACACGGGGCTCGTGCGGTCCATGGCCCTCTACGGGGCACCGGTGTGAGTGCCCTCATTGAGGCTGCACCCAGCGCGCCGGTTGAGTGCAGCCCAGAGGGTCATGGCCATCCGGTTAATCCGGGGATACCGCACGGTCTCCTGCGAGGTGGCGAGCCTCCTTGCCGGAGTGCCGCCATGGGATCTGGAGGCAAAGGTCCTCGCCCACATGTGGGAGTGGCGCAAGGAAGCGAAACGCCGGGGCGAAACTCCAGAGCTCCAGTGTGATCTCATGGCGACATGGCTGGTACGATTGTCAAAACCCAGTGCTGGGCATACCACAATTGCGGCGGTAAGTCCTCTCTTTGAGGAGTGGATAGAGAGGCGCCACGGCGTCCTCACCTTCCGCCTGACGCAGGTTCTCACCGGGTATGGGTGCTTCGGTGGGTTCCTGTTCAGGATAAAGCGGGAGGATACGCCCAGGTGTTTCCATTGTGAGGATCGTCTAGAGGACACGGTGGAGCATACGGTGGAAGTTTGCCCTGCCTGGGCGGAGCACCGCCGTGTTCTCGTGGAGGTGATCGGTGGCGGCGACCTCTCGCTTTCCAGCCCTGGTGCGAGCCATGGTACGGAGCGAGAGGGAATGGGAAGCCGTCACCTCCTTCTGCGAAGCAGTAATGCTCGCGAAGGAGGAGGCGGGGCGCGTGAGGGAGTGGCAGTCTCTGCACCCTCACGTACCTAGCCGCCGCAGGAGGAGACGCCCCAGGCGATGGGAGTCCATAGCGAACTCCTGGCCACCGTAGGCGCGAGCTTGCGGGTGGCGAGCAATGGGTAGCTCACCGCCCGCCCGTTTGACCAATGTCGATCTATTGGAATTATATTCGAGAGTAAGCAAAAATCGTTTTGTGCGGGGTAGCCTGTTTGTCGAGGTGAAAGGCAAAACTGGGAGAATTTATTCCTTTTGAGAGGTTGCGTGCGCTGTGTGAACCGTTAAAGTACCGAAACAATCACGCACTGTTAAAAAATCCTCTTAAAAAGTTCTAAAACAAAGTCCGCGATAGCATATGTCTATCTTTTAAGGTTAGTTGAACTTACTAATCTCAGAAACTAAACTTCGTATAGTGTTTGATAGCCCATTTGTCGACGAAGGCTAAAATTAAATATCACCACCCTTAGGAGCTGAGCAAAAAGAAAAAACGTTATGATTACAAAGTACTCGCATGAGCAGGCGATTCGATGCGACAGGATAGGACGGGGAGCAAGAAAAATGACGTAGTCGAAGTCGTGGGCAGAAGCTACTTAATTTAAAACAGAAGTATGTAACGATTGTAGCCGATGGCGTTCTGTTAGTTACTGCCTAAATAAGAAGGCGTGAGTATATGTATTTGTTACATAAACCAAAATTACCCCTAAATGTTGGTGAATACCTCATTAAAATCTATAGTCTACCTTAAAAGAAATATGCCTAATAGAAAAACACACAGACAGACACGAAAACTATAAATATAAACTATACTGTTTTATAAAATAGAACACAGTGGCGTGCATTGCATATGAGCAGTGTCTACATCGAAAATCACCATAATTCTGTCAATTACATTTTAATGTGTGCCCCGAAATGATTAAAGAAACTACATATCATACCTAGGAGAAATCCGCGTTAGTCTGCCTGGACAAGAACAGGCGGCCGAGTGCCTACCTTTATAGAAAAGTAATGCACGCCACTGATAGTACCAACTATCATGTACGCTGCTGGTATCTGGGGACACATAGTGAGCAGTAAGAGCGTCAAAAAGTAAATGGATAGCCTTCAGTGGGCATTTATACTGAAGGTCATCCGTGCCTTCCATGCCTGTACTACTGCCGCTCTGGCACTCGTGAACTCGTGAACTTAGGGTCAATTCAGAGTCAGTTCTCGAACCTTCTCTGGTCGCAATTCAAACGGCTAGCAACCAAACCGAGAGCATGGGTGAACAGTCTATATCAAGAATCAAAAAAATTGTCCACTTTATGCTATGGATCAATTTTCGATGGAGCCAGTAAACTGCTGGGGCATTTTTCCATTCTGGCTGAACTGACACTTAGAATCCATGAAGCCCGCCATGTCGAGACAATCTACCTCACAGGCAATAGTAACCTTTTGCCGGTGGACATCACTCCTATGGGTGTTAAAGCGTCTGGGATCCGCCATTTACGGTGATCATATTATTATAGCCAATACACTAGTCGAGAATGAACATAGATGTATAATATGTTCATTCTCGACAAGTGTATCGGTTACATACCAAGGTATACATTTCCAGTTTAAGCAGATCTCTAATTGTATTGCTTTCCGTATAATGAGAAATCCACTTATACTGGAAATGCATAGCTTGATTTGTCGCCGTGCGTACCTATCTCTGAAGGCCAATTCTCGTAATGATGATGAGATTGAATCAGTCGCAAACTCATCTCAGCGACAATCAAATGTCAAAAACTTGACTCAAGAATGTATGGAAACTCGAGGTATTTTTGACAGATTGTGACTAAAATAAGACTCTTAAAATTACGAGAATTGTCCCTCAGTTACTGTATTTTTTTTTTCTGATAACGTGACATAAGGGAAACTTGATTCTGCAACAAAATGTACCTCATTGGCTTTTGCGTTTGAATCAGGACTTTCACGCTACACATAATTGTTTTAATCATAATGGATGAGTATATCCCAGTTATCCATCATGATATTATGACATAATGTATGTACTGCTTTTATAATGTTGAAAGTTATAACATTCTGTTGTTTTGAAGATTACAGTACCTATGTACTTAGGTAGGTACCTGAAAACTTAATTCTGCACACTGAATATTTGTAACTATTCTTTACTGTGGATTGGCGAGGCTTGAGGCTATGTAATAACAGGTATAACACCGCTCTTTTTGCGTCGGAAGTTAATAAACGGACTAAAATTATATTTTCGGCATGAAAATCCGTTCCACACCTCGCAGGGATAACTTTTTTTTTAATTTTCAACCTCCAGTTTTGACTTCGTTAATATTTTATTATGCAGTATAGGTAGACTTCATTTTACTTTCAGTAGTAATACATGCCTCGCCGAAAAATTGCACAGGTTCATTTTGCCCGTAGTAACGGGTAACATTAAAAACCGTCCAATAAATACTAGCTCCATTTTTTTTTTGGATGGGAAATTATCAAATGATTTCTCCCGCTCTGGGCGGAGCGGTAGGGCGTCAGACTTTTACTGACTAAAACCCACTTCGTTTGTGCCTCTGTGCTTAGTTTTTGGCGAAGAAGTAATATGGAAGAATCCAAAGCCATCTTCCACAATGTTCTGCAGACCAATATATATTAAGTTTTCAAACGAAAACAAGTTGAACATAGTTGAAGAACAGGCTACGATTGAAAACGAAATTGAAGACTGTCTTCCAGTCTGACACATGGTGGTGAGGGCGCCCACACCGGTGCCCCGTAAAGAGCCATGGATCGCACGACTCCCGTGTAGAGCCTCCGGCAAGAGGCGTTTGGACCCCCCAGATTGGGCATGAGCCGCTTTAGGGCAGCCCCAGCCCGCTCCAGTCTGGCAGCCAAACGTCGGAAATGCTCAACGAAGTTCCACCGGCTGTCGAGGGCAAGTCCCAGGTACTTCATCGTCGACTCGACGCCGATGTGAACCCCTCCCACCGTGAGTAGGGAACCCGAAGGTGGCGCGTTTCGAGGACCATGAAAACCCCCTGGCCCATGGCCTCGGACTTGTGCAGGGCCACCTTGAATCCCAGTTGCCGGATCCTTTCGACGATTGTCGCAACCCCGCGTGTCATTAAGTTGGCCGCCGCCTCGTACGACCTCCTCTGCCACATCTCTCGCCGGTACCATTCTCCCTGGTGACCGGTTATATTAAAAGCGTCCAAAAAATACTTGCTCCACTTTACACTCGATTAACGTGCTCGCAAAACCAGCTGACCCCACATAGTGACAATATCAATATTTTATTGCCCCATACATGTAAATGTGCTGATTTCGTATGCATCTGTGCACACAACGTAATTTATCAGTCTAACAATCACATGGCGTGGCAGCCATAGATATTTATGTTTGTACAGTTTATAAATAAATATAAATATCTTATAAATATCTTAGGACAACCAACACAACGATATCTGATCCCAAACTAGGCAGAGCCTGTACTATGGCAACCATACAACTGGTAAACATACTTATATATTTCTAAATACATACATACATACAATACTATTCGCTTAATTGATTTTTACAGCTTGCGAGTGATGAGAACTGCTGTGCAGTTGATTGTTCTTTGAAATAAGAACAATGCACAGCCTGGCTTCATAAATTAAAGAGCTTTAGTGTTTACTTTATAATCATTTTTAACTAAATAAATAATAAATAAATATCTTAGGACAACCAACATACCGTTATCTGATACCAAACTAGGCAGAGCCTGTACTTAAACTGTAAAAATACTTATATATTTCTAAATACATATATATTATAGATAAATTACACCCAGACACAGAACAAATGATCGTGCTCATCACACAAAGATTTGTCCTGGGTGGGAATCGAACCCACGAGCTCAGTCTTAGCACTCAGGGTCACTAACCACTAGACTAACAGGCCAGTCATTAATAGTTCCTTGTGGTGCCGTTAAGAATAGCACTATCCCATTTCTTCCCGTGGGTGTCGTAAGAGGCGAGTAAGAGACTTACTAGAAAATGGGCAGCAGCGTTCTCCATGCATTTTACCTCTATATTGTGATCGCAAACCCGAACGCGCGAACCTGAACCCGCCAAATTTAGGGAAGGCCAGCAGTGGACGTCTTTCGACTGAAATGATGACAGTAATTTACATCCTTTTTATTGCAACGTAGCTATAATTTGTTGGAGTTTCGGACAAAAAATGCCGACATACATTTTCATTAGACCACATCTAAAGGATAAGACAAAGATTTATGAGCGTTGTTTAGATAACTAATTGAGTAACAGTGTTGACTAAGTTCTTTTAACAAATAAAACAGACTAGATCAAGGTAGAATTCACTTAATAACAAAAAGATATAAGGTATCATTTCTATTTTTGTAAGATAAAATAGTGAGCCGTATTAGGCCTAGCTACCTACCAAATATAGTAAATTAATCTTTTCTATACCTTTTCGGCATTCGACATTGTTGGAATTTGGGTAGTTAGGTATTTTCTCCTTCTTGGGTTCTCCTTCATAGAATAAGAATAACTTATTTGTAGATAACCCTACTATACCCCATCGTAACCAATTCAATTCATCCACGAGTTCGACGATATTCCCGTCGGTGCGGAGTGTACCTACGTGTGTTGTGTTGTGTGTGTTGCCAGGTCCAGTTTTCAGTGGTTGTGGTAGCCAGATCTCTCCCGGGGCGTTAACTGCTACCGTAGCTAAGTTGGGCCGTCAGACACTATGGGCCAGGACAGGTTTGCCATGATCGCCCCTTTTGGCATTTGGGTTGGCTATTGCAGTTTGGTTTTAAAAATGTATAGAGAACGCTGCTGCCTATTTTTTAGTAATTCGCTTAATCACCTTTTACGACTTCACGTAAGGAAGAAGAGCAGTTAACAAAACAAGTCTGTTTTTATCCTAGCAAGTGTGTTAAAAAACTCACACTTTTACCTTATTGTACTGTTTTAATTAGAATTGTATGCATTTCTTGGTGTATGTTTAATATACCTCATGGTGACTTTTGAATCTTAAGAATTCATTATGTTTCCTCACAAAAGCCGATACCTCAAACAAATACATGCGTCAACATAAACAGTTTAATTTTTTTCTAATAAAGGCCAACAAGGTTCAGGTGGATACGACTATCGACAAGTGCGTATTGGTGTTCTTCTAGAAGTTATGCCTAACCTATACCACACTTACCACCACAGTACCTATCAACAAGAAACAGAGAAACTATAAATAACTAAAAGGCTGTTCTAATAGGCACTTCAATAAATTGCTCATACCGCCTGCTGTTGCAAGTCACGAAAATATAACAAGGAAAGTATTCTAGAAAAAGTATACCTAGCTAAGTAGGCAATAGGTAGGTTTTTTGTGACACCTGTCTCCTCTAGAAAACGAACGGTTTTTCGTATTTGTGGCTGATGGGCAACTGCCCGACCATTGATTTCGGGACGTTGTGTACCTATATTTACAACGTTGTTGGACGTTGTGATAGTTAAATATGCTAGTTGTGTGGTTATCTTACTGCTTGAGCGAACCAGGATTTTTTGTGACGTCAATGTGGTGCGTAGTTAGCATGTGATGTACATAAGTCAGTCTGCAGTCATAAGCACACGCCCTCTTTTCAGAGCTCGAACAAGTCGTGACATGGAAATAAATTATAATAACAACAACCTGTTACCTGTTGGCTGTAATTATTGGAGTGGGGGGGGGGGGGTGCCAATCAACATTTTTTTATCATCCATTAGTTGCTTAAGCAAGTACTTATCATTCAAATTTTATAAAAGTTATTTAGAAATCGAAATCACTTCCAACTTTTAAAGGCTTTTAAACCACTATGTAGTCAATAATTTTCAATTAGTACGTTTTACTTTATTTTTATAACTTAATTTCAGTTTACTATCCCAAAAATACCATCGCTTAACTTAATTATTACGTTTTACCTCATTGAAGAGAATAATTGTATTCTTTTTGACCGAAATAAATTGTCTCAAACCGTATAAAAACTAGACTATAATGAAAACTACAGCTAAATACCGTCTACGCAAATGCTGCAGCCGTGCCCACAATTTATCGATCTACACCTGCAAGCAAGAGCCCATTTGTTCCATATGTACGCACACAATCCGGATGAGTGAAGCAAAATCCGTCGCTCAGCTTCATTGACTCTCATTGAGAACACGCAAATACGGAGAAAACTATTGAAATGGAAAAATTTAACGTAATTTTTAGGACAGAATAAATTATGAATCAGTGTGAGTTGTACGAAACATTAATTTGTAATTGCGAATGCTTGAAGTTGACTGTGTTATTAAAATTCGTTTCGAAATTGGAAACACATAAGATCATCAGAAAAAAGGCTTTTTATCAAAACTTTTTACCACTTTTAAAATTGCTAAGCCTATGTTCAAGGTAACGTTTAAAGTTTCATTACTTTATGTCGTTAATCATAAACGACATAAAGTAATGAAACTTTAGTGAAATACATTCAATGCGTTTTCTTAAATTTACAACGAGCACTAAATGACATTTTGGTGATTAATACAATCTCACCAACGGACAGTTGCGGAAAACGTTTTCAACACCAACGTCCACAAATTACTGTTCTTGTCAACCTTCAATCACATTTATGTATTATATTTAAATTTAAGCTCGACTGGGAAAAAAGATCAATCATTAAACTATTTATATTTCTAGATTTGTAAAATAAACCCCAGAAATCCAGATTATAGATCATTACAAATTAGAGAAAGTGTTATTTCAGAGAATTTGTAAAACAGGTTCAAGCTTATCTCATCTTGTTTGTAAAGTTCACACAAATCACAAGACAAGGCACAGCGATAGCGTTTTACCTAATATCCGGCATACCTGTTACACCCTACAAAGTATAGTAAGTACCAGATATATTGGAATTTTGTGATTCCCCCATCACTCGGCGCTTTACAGCGTAATTCTATGTTATGAGCTCACGTTACGAGCAAGTTTAGTATTCTTTCTGTGAGACTAGAATATTTTTAGCACAACGAGGAAATTAATTAATTTTAAAGTTAAAAGGTTTGTTCCCAGAAATCTAATAATTCGTGAAATCATTGGATGTAAAGTTCGAAAGATAGATCAATAAGTTAGAAACTGACGTCCCCAAAGTAGATAAAGAAAAGGGGGAGAAAAGGGGGAACATGAGGAAACAAAGGAGTAAGGCTTTCGAGGAGGCTTCATAACGACTTATAGACAAAAAATATACATCGTTATCTTCATGTACTCGACATAATACGACATGAACAAACGCTAGTTTATCAAAGTTCAGTTTACTCGAATACAAACTGTAATGTAAAGGGATGGCAAACGTCGAAATGATATTGATAACAAGGCGAAACTTACAAATATATAATCTTGACGACATAAGTCAAGGAAATATGATGAAATGCCTTCTAAACTTCCGCCAAAGTAAAACTAACAACTACTCGTGTCGCCGACTCGAACAGGCGAAAAGAATACGTAAGAGGTCTGTGTTATGTTATGATACTTATTTGAAGCACCTTTGAAACTCGGCAGGAGAGTTTGCAGGTACAAAGTCTCGATCATTATACCTTAAGGAGCTTCGAAAATATTGGATACTGACGGCCGTGAGTCACAACATTAGCGATGTTACCGCTCCACGCTTCGTCATCATTTATCACGATTGATACGGAAGTGAACTGTGAGGGAAAGATTTGGTGTTTGATCTTGTGCTTTGTTTACATCTATGTGGACGTATTTTCTTTTAAATAATTAGAGGTAACTCTGAAATGAAACACTGAATTCATTGGTACAGAATGGAACGAAAGATTAGTGAATGAGAGGTGGGACTGCGTGGAAAAGAGACAGGGGAATGGCGGATGATTGCAAACTAAAGACCACGTTACAAAACAACATTTTATATTTTTGTGTTTGACGACCTTAATAAACGCAAATATCCTGTTTCGATCACCGCGCCCCTCTCTTACATGTATATGCTTAGAATTACGCAGTAGTTAATTATAATTACTAGCTTCTGCCCGCGACTTCGTCCCTGTCAAATTTTTGCTACCATGACCCTTTTTTTTTTTGGGTGGGAAACCATCAAATGACTTCTCCCGCTCTGGGCGGAGCGGGAGGGCGTGTCAGACTTTTACTGATTAAAACCCACCCGTGTTCCTTCAGTTGCCCATGTGCCAGGGTCACGGTGTCTCTTTCGGACAATCTCGCGACCCTGGCAGGCATCGGTCCTGGCAGACCCCTTCAGTTCTGCTGACATCACTTTGAGGCGCGCGTGGAACACTACGCGCCGTCGACCCGAGCCTGGTCCTTACCGGGCGGCGAGCTACCTATTGCTCGCTACCCGCAAGCTCGCACCTACGGTGGCCGGGAGTCCGCTATTGACTCCCGACGCTCGGGGCGTTTCCTCTTGCGGCGGCTATGGACATGAGGGCGCAGAGATTGCCACTACTTCACGCGCCCCGCCTCCTCCTTCGCGAGCATTACTGCTTCGCAGAAGGAGGTGACGGCTTCCAATGCCCTCTCACTCCGTACCATGGCTCGCACCAGGGCTGGACGCGAGAGGTCGCCGCCGCCAATTGCCTCCACGAGGACACGGTGGTGCTCCGCCCAGGCAGGGCAAACTTCCACCGTATGCTCCACCGTGTCCTCTAGACGATCCTCACAATGGAAACACCCGGGCGTTTCCTCCCGCTTTATCCTGAACAGGAAACCACCGAAGCACCCATGCCCGGTGAGAACCTGCGTCAGGCGGAAGGTGAGGATGCCGTGGCTTCTCTCTATCCACTCCCCAAAGAGGGGACTTACCGCCGCAATTGTGGCGTGCCCAGCACTAGGTTGCGACAATCGTACCCGCCATGTCGCCATGAGATCACACCGGAGCTCTGTCCGCCGTGCCACGATTTGTCGCGGCAGCAGAGTTTCGCCCCGGCGTTTCGCCTCCTCGCGCCATTCCCACATGTGCGCGAGGACCTTTGCCTCCAGATCCCATGGCGGCACTCCAGCAAGGAGGCTCGCCGCCTCGCACGAGACCGTGCGGTATCCCCGGATTAACCGGATGGCCATGACCCTCTGGGCCGCAAACAACCGGCGCGCTGGGCGCAGCCTCAATGAGGGCGCCCACACCGGTGCCCCGTAGAGGGCCATGGACCGCACGATCCCCGTGTATAGCCTCCGGCAGGAGGCGTTTGGACAGATTGGGCAGGAGTCGCTTTAAGGCAGCCCCAGCCCGCTCCAGTCTGGGAGCCAAAAGTCGGAAGTGCTCGACGAAGTTCCACCGGCTGTCGAGGACAAGTCCCAGGTACTTCATCGTCGACTCGACGCCGATGTGAACCCCTCCCACCGTGAGTTGGGAACCCGCAGGTGGCGCGTTCCGGGGACCATGAAAAACCATGGCCTCGGACTTGTGCAAGGCCACTTCGAGTCGCTATTGCCGGATCCTATCGACGATTGCCGCAACCCCGCGTGTCGTAATTTCGGCCGGCGCCTCGTGCGACCTCCCCTGCGCCAGACCAGCGTGTCGTCAGCGTAGCAAACTATCCCATGACCCTTCCCGTCGCATCGAATTGCCTGCCAGTTTTCGTCCACTTTTCGTTGCTGCTCCGCTCTTTTAGATTGTAGCGTGATAAACAAACAAACTCTTCAGCTTTATAATATTATATTAGTATAGATATATGACTACGGTTTTGTGTTTGATCTCGTGCTATGTTTATATCATGTGGACCCATTTTCTTTTAAATTAAAATAATTAGAGCCATTTAATTCATTGGAAGAATGGAATGAAAAATGAGTGAATGAGAGGTGGGAGTATGTGAGAAGGAGACAGGGGAAATGGTGGATGATTGCAAACAAAAGGACGATGTTACAAAGAAAAATGTTGCACTTTTTTTGTTGTGGTGTTTTAACGAGCCAAATAAACGTAAATATCCTGTTCCTCTCATCACGCCCTTCCCCTACATTTATATGCTTAGAATTACGTTGTAGTTAATAATGATTATAAAGTAAACACATTGTTCTTATTTCAAAGGACAATCAACTGCACAGCAGTTCTCATCACTCGCAAGCTGCAAAAATCAACTAAGCGAATAGTGGAATGGGTTTCTATTGTTCTCGGACACAACAAGCCCTATTGATACACTGCGCGCAGCAATTTGTAGCTTATGCACAACTGGGATTTGCAACAATGTATTATTGATGTTCGGGTACACTGATTTAGCAACTATGACAATTCTGTGTAAAATACGACGAATATAATTCTAACCATGCATGAAATGTCAGAAATAAGCCAAATCGAAATAATCCCAAACGTATTATTCAATATCATACCAATTACTCTTAAGTATACATACACTTCAGAAAGGTCGCTTTTCAAGATCGTTTTATAATATTTCCATGTTACGGGTTACCGAATACGTAGGCAGCTACGAGTCTCGTAGTGCCCGAGTGCACGGGCGTAGCTTGAGGCATCTTGTCGCAGCAGTCAGCACTTCTAGTTATATGAGCGTCGTAAACCCTTTAAGTTGATCGCCTTTCACACATCCTTTCCACATAACTGAGCAGTTCAGCTGCCGGAGCGAATACCGTTTTATTTCCTCTATACTATAAATCTATTTACGCTTTTCTCGCATGGCGTAAATAAATACAGATTTCAGTTTGAGATCCTATTAATATTTCAGTTGTATTAGGTATCCTTTAATTTTAAAAGTAGATGTGTGATATGAAACATTATCCTATTCCTAGCACCTATATTGTGAAGTGTTTTGAAAACATTCATTTAAAGTTACCATTTACATAAAATTTTTCAAAAAAAATGTTCATGTTTCATTGACGCAGAACGTGTGACAGAACAATGCAAGCATATAATAATAAAAATTGTGCTAGAATATTTTTCGGTGAAAAAGAATAAAATTGCTAACATTGTGATTCCTGTTTACCTTATTACATCACGCCTATATTCCATTATTCCTCTATGTATAATCAACTTATCATGTCCCCATTCCTGGGACACAGGACTCCTATTTTTGAGTGGGAATGGACTGTAATCCACCACGCGGGCCCAGTGCGGGTTGGTAGATGTCACATGTTTTCGAATTTTTGGTTCTAGGACATGTCGGTTACCTCGCGATGTTGTCGTTCACCGTTTTGAGATCAGTGGTGATGAATTTACACAAAGTAAAGCGCCAACCAAGCGCCAAAAAAGTATATATAAATAAATAAATAAATAACGGCCCTGACTTACTGGTTGCAGGTCGTGACCTACAACTGATAAGTCAGGGCCGTTATCACTCACTCCGGTATCACCGGATGCCGACCTACCTCTGTCGCATGGTCGAGGCTTACTTGACGGATAGAGCCGTCATCTATCCCGGTCACCAGGGAGACTGGAACCGGCGAGAGATGTCGTGCGGTGTCCCACAGGGATCGGTCATGGGGCCGCATCTGTGGGACATCGGGTACGACTGGGTGCTGCGCACCGACCTCCCTAGCGGCGTCAGCGTGGTTTGCTACGCTGACGACACGCTGGTCCTGGCGCAGGGGAGGTCGCACGAGGTGGCGGCCGAACTTATGACACGCAGGGTTGCGACAATCGTCGATAGGATCCGGCAATTGGGACTCGAGGTGGCATTGCACAAGTCCGAGGCCATGGGTTTTCATGGTCCTCGGAACGCGCCACCTGCGGATTCCCAACTCACGGTGGGAGATGGGTTCACATCGACGTCGAGTCGACGATGAAGTACCTGGGACTTGTCCTCGACAGCCGGTGGAACTTCGTCGAGCACTTCCGACGTTTTGCTCCCAGACTGGAGCGGGCTGGGGCTGCCTTAAAGCGGCTCCTACCCAATCTGGGGGGTCCAAACGCCTCCTGCCGGAGGCTCTACACGGGGCTCGTGCGGTCCATGGCCCTCTACGGGGCACCGGTGTGAGTGCCCTCATTGAGGCTGCGCCCAGCGCGCCGGTTGAGTGCAGCCCAGAGGGTCATGGCCATCCGGTTAATCCGGGGATACCGCACGGTCTCCTGCGAGGCGGCGAGCCTGATAAAGAAGAAGATAAAGCGGGAGGATACGCCCAGGTGTTTCCATTGTGAGGATCGTCTAGAGGACACGGTAGAGCATACGGTGGAAGTTTGCCCTGCCTGGGCGGAGCACCGCCGTGTCCTCGTGGAGGTGATCGGCGGCGGCGACCTCTCGCTTTCCGGCCCTGGTGCGAGCCATGGTATGGAGCGAGAGGGAATGGGAAGCCGTCACCTCCTTCTGCGAAGCAGTAATGCTCGCAAAGGAGGAGGCGGGGTGCGTGAGGGAGTGGCAGTCTCTGCGCCCTCACGTACCTAGCCGCCGCAGGAGGAGACGCCCTGGGCGATGGGAGTCGATAGCAAACTCCTGGCCACCGTAGGCGCGAGCTTGCGGGTGGCGAGCAATGGGTAGCTCACCGCCCGGTAAGGACCAAGCTCGGGTCGACGGCGCGTAGTGTTCCACGCGCGCCTCAAATAGATGTCAGCAAACCTGAAGGGATCTGCTAGGACCGATGCCTGCCGGGGTTGCGTGATTGTTCGAAAGAGATACCGTGACCCTGGCACATGGGCAACTGAAGGAACACGGGTGGGTTTTAGTCAGTAAAAGTCTGACATGCCCTCCCGTTCCGCCCAGAGCGGGAGAAGTCATTTGATGATTTCCCATCCAAAAAAAAGGGCCGTTACCACTGGGTCATCACTGCTCTCTGATTCCTCGATGGCATGGGCAGAACTGTCAAATTTAGTACACCAACAGTAGTAAGAAGTAAGTCCAGACATAATCTTGGTCACGACATGTGAAGACCATGTAGATTGGTGACTGAAATGTTCATTTGAATATTACCAAACGTCAAAGTTCAATTAATACCTCACTAGTGTAATAAAGGCTTAGTGGGATACTAAAGTTTACTCCATTAGCGCCTAAATGATCAGACAACTACTTCTCAGGAGATTATCTCACATAAACGCTATCAGAATTCGCCAGCCGACCAACATTTCGTGCCAATATCGACAGACTGCAATCGGCGAATCAATTTAGCTCACACTAACGACCCGCCCCTACTTTGCATGGGAATAGCGTGATTTACATATACTTCTATTATACTAACAATAATATTAAAAAAAATAAGAGTTTGTTTGGTTGAACGCGCTATCTCAATAACTCCTGGTTATAATTGAAAAAATCGTTTTGTGCTGGGTAGCCTGTTTATCGAGGTGAAAGGCAAAAACTGGGAGAATTTATTCCTTTTGAGAGGTTGCGTGCGCTGTGTGAACCGTTAAAGTACCGAAACAATCACGCACTGTTAAAAGGTCCTCTTAAAAAGTTCTAAAACAAAGTCCGCGATAGCATATGTCTATCTTTTAAGGTTAGTTGAACTTACTAATCTCAGAAACTAAACTTCGTATAGTGTTTGATAGCCCATTTGTCGACGAAGGCTAAAATTAAATATCACCACCCTTAGGAGCTGAGCAAAAAGAAAAAACGTTATGATTACAAAGTACTCGCATGAGCAGGCGATTCGATGCGACAGGATAGGACGGGGGAGCAAGAAAAGTGACGTAGTCGAAGTCGTGGGCAGAAGCTACTTAATGTAAAACAGAAGTATGTAACGATTGTAGCCGATGGCGTTCTGTAATTACTGCCTAAATAAGAAGGCGTGAGTATATGTATTTGTTACATAAACCAAAATTACCCCTAAATGTTGGTGAATACCTCATTAAAATCTATAGTCTACCTTAAAAGAAATATGCCTAATAGAAAAACACACAGACAGACACGAAAACTATAAATATAAACTATACTGTTTTATAAAATAGAACACAGTGGCGTGCATTGCATATGAGCAGTGTCTACATCGAAAATCACCATAATTCTGTCAATTACATTTTAATGTGTGCCCCGAAATGATTAAAGAAACTACATATCATATCTAGGAGAAATCCGCGTTAGTCTGCCTGGACAAGAACAGGCGGCCGAGTGCCTACCTTTATAGAAAAGTAATGCACGCCACTGATAGTACCAACTATCATGTACGCTGCTGGTATCTGGGGGCACATAGTGAGCAGTAAGAGCGTCAAAAAGTAAATGGATAGCCTTCAGTGGGCATTTATATTGAAGGTCATCCGTGCCTTCCATGCCTGTACTACTGCCGCTCTGGCACTCGTGAACTCATAGCCGTCGACCTTAGGGTCAATTCAGAGTCAGTTCTCGAACCTTCTCTGGTCGCAATTCAAACGGCTAGCAACCAAACCGAGAGCATGGGTGAACAGTCTATATCAAGAATCAAAAAAATTGTCCACTTTATGCTATGGATCAATTTTCGATGGAGCTAGTAAACTGCTGGGGCATTTTTCCATTCTGGCTGAACTGACACTTAGAATCCATGAAGCCCGCCATGTCGAGACAATCTACCTCACAGGCAATAGTAACCTTTTGCCGGTGGACATCACTCCTATGGGTGTTAAAGCGTCTGGGTTCCGCCATTTACGGTGAGCATATTATTATAGCCAATACACTAGTCGAGAATGAACATAGATGTATAATATGTTCATTCTCGACAAGTGTATCGGTTACATACCAAGGTATACATTGCCAGTTTAAGCAGATCTCTAATTGTATTGCTTTCCGTATAATGAGAAATCCACTTATACTGGAAATGCATAGCTTGATTTGTCGCCGTGCGTACCTATCTCTGAAGGCCAATTCTCGTAATGATGATGAGATTGAATCAGTCGCAAACTCATCTCAGCGACAATCAAATGTCAAAAACTTGACTCAAGAATGTATGGAAACTCGAGGTATTTTTGACAGATTGTGACTAAAATAAGACTCTTAAAATTACGAGAATTGTCCCTCAGTTACTGTTTTTTTTTTTCTGATAACGTGACATAAGGGAAACTTGATTCTGCAACAAAATGTACCTCATTGGCTTTTGCGTTTGAATCAGGACTTTCACGCTACACATAATTGTTTTAATCATAATGGATGAGTATATCCCAGTTATCCATCATGATATTATGACATAATGTATTTACTGCTTTTATAATGTTGAAAGTTATAACATTCTGTTGTTTTGAAGATTACAGTACCTATGTACTTAGGTAGGTACCTGAAAACTTAATTCTGCACACTGAATATTTGTTACTATTCTTTACTGTGGATTGGCGAGGCTTGAGGCTACGTAATAACAGGTATAACACCGCTCTTTTTGCGTCGGAAGTTAATAAACGGACTAAAATTATATTTTCAGCATGAAAATCCGTTCCACACCTCGCAGGGATAACTTTTTTTTTTAATTTTCAACCTCCAGTTTTGACTTCGTTAATATTTTATTATGCAGTATAGGTAGACTTCATTTTACTTTCAGTAGTAATACATGCCTCGCCGAAAAATTGCACAGGTTCATTTTGCCCGTAGTAACGGGTAACATTAAAAACCGTCCAATAAATACTAGCTCCATTTTTTTTTTGGATGGGAAATTATCAAATGACTTCTCCCGCTCTGGGCGGAGCGGTAGGGCGTCAGACTTTTACTGACTAAAACCCACTTCGTTTGTGCCTCTGTGCTTAGTTTTTGGCGAAGAAGTAATATGGAAGAATCCAAAGCCATCTTCCACAATGTTCTGCAGACCAATATATTTTAAGTTTTCAAACGAAAACAAGTTGAACATAGTTGAAGAACAGGCTACGATTGAAAACGAAATTGAAGACTGTCTTCCAATCTGACACATGGTGGTGAGGGCGCCCACACCGGTGCCCCGTAAAGAGCCATGGATCGCACGACTCACGTGTAGAGCCTCCGGCAAGAGGCGTTTGGACCCCCCAGATTGGGCATGAGCCGCTTTAGGGCAGCCCCAGCCCGCTCCAGTCTGGCAGCCAATCGTCGGAAATGCTCAACGAAGTTCCACCGGCTGTCGAGGGCAAGTCCCAGGTACTTCATCGTCGACTCGACGCCGATGTGAACCCCTCCCACCGTGAGTTGGGAACCCGAAGGTGGCGCGTTTCGAGGACCATGAAAACCCATGGCCTCGGACTTGTGCAGGGCCACCTTGAATCCCAGTTGCCGGATCCTTTCGACGACTGTCGCAACCCCGCGTGTCATTAAGTTGGCCGCCGCCTCGTACGACCTCCTCTGCCACATCTCTCGCCGGTACCATTCTCCCTGGTGACCGGTTATATTAAAAGCGTCCAAAAAATACTTGCTCCACTTTACACTCGATTAACGTGCTCGCAAAACCAGCTGACCCACATAGTGACAATATCAATATTTTATTGCCCCATACATGTAAATGTGCTGATTTCGTATGCATCTGTGCACACAACGTAATTTATCAGTCTAACAATCACATGCGTGGCAGCCATAGATATTTATGTTTGTACAGTTTATAAATAAATATAAATATCTTATAAATATCTTAGGACAACCAACACAACGTTATCTGATCCCAAACTAGGCAGAGCCTGTACTATGGCAACCATACAACTGGTAAACATACTTATATATTTCTAAATACATACATACATACAATACTATTCGCTTAATTGATTTTTACAGCTTGCGAGTGATGAGAACTGCTGTGCAGTTGATTGTTCTTTGAAATAAGAACAATGCACAGCCTGGCTTTATAAATTAAAGAGCTTTAGTGTTTAGAAAAAAGCTAGAAAATGGGCAGCAGCGTTCTCCATGCATTTTACCTCTATATTGCGATCGCAAACCCGAACGCGCCTGCCAAGCGTGGCGATTTTGGTAAACCCGCCAAATTTAGGGAAGGCCAGCAGTGGACGTCTTTCGACTGAAATGATGACAGTAATTTACATCCTTTTTATTGCAACGTAGCTATAATTTGTTGGAGTTTCGGACAAAAAATGCCGACATACATTTTCATTAGACCACATCTAAAGGATAAGACAAAGATTTATGAGCGTTGTTTAGATAACTAATTGAGTAACAGTGTTGACTAAGTTCTTTTAACAAATAAAACAGACTAGATCAAGGTAGAATTCACTTAATAACAAAAAGATATAAAGTATCATTTCTATTTTTGTAAGATAAAATAGTGAGCCGTATTAGGCCTAGCTACCTACCAAATATAGTAAATTAATCTTTTCTATACCTTTTCGGCATTCGACATTGTTGGAATTTGGGTAGTTAGGTATTTTCTCCTTCTTGGGTTCTCCTTCATAGAATAAGAATAACTTATTATTTTGTAGATAACCCTACTATACCCCATCGTAACCAATTGAATTCATCCTCGACTTCGACGATATTCCCGTCGGTGCGGAGTGTACGTGTTTTGTATTGTGTGTGTTGCCAGGTCCAGTTTTCAGTGGTTGTGGTAGCCAGATCTCTCCCGGGGCGTTAACTGCTACCGTAGCTAAGTTGGGCCGTCAGACACTATGGGCCAGGACAGGTTTGCTATGATCGCCCCGTTTGGCATTTGGGTTGGCGATTGCAATTTGGTTTTAAAAATGTATAGAGAACGCTGCTGCCTATTTTTTAGTAATTCGCTTAATCACCTTTTACGACTTCAAGTAAGGAAGAAGAGCAGTTAACAATACAAGTCTGTGTTTATCCTAGCAAGTGTGGTAAAAAAGGCACACTTTTACCTTATTGTACTGTTTTAATTAGAATTGTATGCATTTCTTGGTGTATGTTTAGTATACCTCATGGTGACCTTTGAATCTTAAGAATTCATTAGGTATGTTTCCTCACAAAAGCCGATACCTCAAACAAATACATGCGTCAAGATTAGCAGTTTTTTTTTTTTAATAAAGGCCAACAAGGTCCAGGTGGATACGACCATCGACAAGTGCGTAGTGGTTTTTTTTAGAAGTTATGCCTAACCTATAGCACACTTACCACAACAGTACCTATCAACAAGAAACAGAGAAACTATAAATAACTAAAAGGCTGTTCTAATAGGCACTTCTATAAATTGCTCATACCGCCTGCTGTTCCAACTCATGAAAATATAACAAGGAAAGTATTCTAGAAAAAGTATACCTTACCTAAGTAGGCAATAGGTATTTATGAATATTTGATTCAACATCTAGGCTTTATTATTACTGACTGACCCAAGTGAAAGAATATTTATTTGGCCAAGTTAAGTCTGGCAAGAATTGAAATGACAACATTAATTCTACCCAGTCCCGAAGGTCACAAAACAAAATTGGTAGCTTACTAAGTACCAGTGGCGAAAGCACCATATAACACGATTCCTACCGGCTTGCCTTCGGGGATTCGCATTGGTAACTCTATCACTATTAAAAATATAGTAGTAGTAGTAGTAAATAGTATGTAAATAGTGGCTACTATTGTCAATAAATATAGTTACACTACGGGTATTTAATTCACCATAACATTCAAACAACAAAAAAGGTTATTTATACCTTTGTATTACAACAAAAGAGAAATGTTCTAAATTAACCCGGCGCCAAAACGTCATAATCGGGAACTAAAAATTCATACAACACCGGTCCCGTAATGATGTCACTTTAGGTCACGTGGCACCGCTTGATATGTACGAGAGCAAGCCGCTGTACAACGGGTTATGACAGAGACAGGTATAGAAAAATGCTTCAGCGAGAACGAGATAGAGGAATATTGCATATTTTATTCGTTTTCAACTGTTCAATTTAATTGTATTCAATTCATTACATTCCTATATTAATTTTAGAATGATAGTAAGTATTCTTTATTGATGAGTCAGTAAGTTAAGGCCGACTTCGCTTCGGCTTCTCTTTTAGAAAAATTTACGCCTCGCCACTGCGAAGTACTTACATATTTTCGTAGGAAAATTTCGTTACATACACAGGTTTTCTTTTGTACTAAACATGAAATTTCATTAGCGATTTAAAACTTTCTAAGTAGGTAGCTAGAATACAATATAACCTACCGTAGCTCGTAGGTACTGTTATGGCTGCCATGTGCCCGCGGATTCACTTACGTGGCTGTGTAGGGTAAGGTGATACAAGAGTGCGCGGTTGGTAAGAGTACGCATCCAACCTCCGGCGAGTACTGTGTAACATTTGCAGCAACCTTCAGTCGTGAAACTGTGCGCCTTTCTGGAAAACTAATCTATGTGAAACTAAAAACGTGGATTTCAGTAAGCCAATAAATTTAGCTTTTTTTGTGTTTTCATTGCATGCTGCTCAAAATCTATCTAGGAAATAATTATCAAGTTTTTGTTACAAAAGTCGAGTCACTTCTAACATATTTAAAGAAGAAATTATGACATTACACAAAAGATGTCGCTATACTGGCACGTCCTTCTGCGTGACTCGTGTTAGAGTGCGCAATGTGGCGCTTGTAAAAGGACGCGCGCAGCCTTATACACCTTAGACTTTCAGTAGCTTTATTTATAATAATTTTAGTTAGATTACCTAATTTATAGCTTTATTAATTACTTTCAGCACAATGTCTAGAAGAGACAGAAATACTGACCGACAGAATTATCACGCCAATATAATAGAAGGGGCTCGTAAAAGCTAATAGAAAAATGAAAATCGAAAAGATCAATTGTCAACCTCGGTATAGTAGAGTCTACTTTCTGAAAACTACCACAAAATCTACCACAAAATTGGGGAGGTACCGGTGGGTGAGAAAGGATGTCAAGAGCTTTTAATCCCAAAAATGCGGCAAAAAGGTACCAATAGAGAGTTATTGAGTTAAGGCTGGATGTAGAATCTAGAAGAGTCCCTTTATTATACTGATTACAAAAAAAAATCCTAATACTTTTTTGTAACAGATATCCAAAGTTGAAATTCTGACAAAACTAGTTTCAAGAAAATGGAGTTTGAAAGTTAAGGTTACAAAAAAACAATGTTCTACTCGTTTGTTACGTAGATTTTTCCACATAGATCCCAACACATTATATGCATCAATGTATCACTAACATAACCGATACTGTACTGCTATATACAAATACGAGGGTGGCACTGAAAATTTCGGGAATCAAGGAAGTGACACAACATTACTATTTAAAAATGTATTCATTGCTTTTCGAAGTATTCTCCGCGAAATTTGACACATTTTTCCATACGATGGAACCAATCATTGAAGCAACCATTCCATTCGGAAGTTGGGGTCTCCAAAATGGCCGTTTTGTAGGCGTCCACAGCTTCTTCAGGTGATGAAAATCTCTGACCACGCAATTTATTCTTTATTTTAGGGAAAGTATAGAAATCATTAGGGCTTAGGTCTGGGCTGTACGGCGGATGGTCTAATAATTCTATGTTTTTTTGCTCTAAAAGCTCTTTTGTTCTGTGCGCGGTGTGAGAACTCGCATTGTCGTGATGGAGGATGATGCGACGGTTGCGGTTCTCTTTACGGAGTTCAGAAACGACCTGTGGCAAACAAATGCTAGCATACCATTCTGCAGTAACCGTTCTTTGTCCCTCAAGAGAAATAGTCGCAACATGGCCGGTTTTGGAGACAAACGTGGCCACCATTTTTTTTGCAACACTCCGTGAACGTACAATTTCTGTTGGCTTTAACTCATTTTCGAACACCCAAACTCGTGACTGGTTTTTTGTTTCGGGTTCGTACGCGTATATCCAGGATTCGGCACCTGATACGATGTTGTATACAGCATTTGAGGACCCTGTGCGGAATCTTTCGAGAGTTCTGACGCACCAAGTAACGCGAGCCGCTTTTTGCTCTTCACAGAGCGAATGCCGTATATCCATCGGGAAAACAACTTTTTTACACCTAATTGTTCATGCAAGATTATTTTGACTCATGCCAATGTCTAAAGTTGCTTGAATTTTGCGGTATGTCACATGTCGATCTTCCTCAATCAGCTTACGCACAGCATCAACATTTTCTTGGGTGACTGCAGTTTTTGGATGACTTCGGCGGGGATCATCACTGAGCTTGACACGTCCACGTTGAAATTCAGCAAACTAGCGATAAATTGTGGTTTTGGATGGGGCTTCATCACCAAATGCAGAAATCATCCGGTCAACACACTGTTTTTGTGTTAAACCACTTCGAAAGTCAAAATAAATCATCGCTCTTGAATTTTCTCGAGTCAATTCCATTTTCTCAACGACTAAACAAGTTTGACAAAACCTTGTGACAAGACCGAGAATTTATTTAAAAAGTGCGCACTTTTGCACCACCTTACCCTATTCTACTAATGGTGTTGTATGTCAATGGGAATCCTGAAGTTTTAGTATACTAGGTAAAAGGGGAATCTAAACAACCGTAAAATAAGTTCACACCAATTTTGAGTGAGGAATTAAAACGAAAAAGGGTGGTCTTGTCATAGACAAAATCTAAGGAATTTTAAAGAAAATCGAGTGACGACAAAGGAAATCGGGAAAAGAAATATATCTAGGTACATGTTCAATGATAAAAAAAATTGAGATAAAATTGTTAGTGAAATAGACGATAATATTATATCCTGTGATGCCACGGTTCTCGATTTTATACAACCACATGGGTATCGGTACTTAGATGCTTTATGGGGTCCTGAAAGCTTAGGGTCTAAATAACTGTTATTGCTGTAATAAAATTATATTGCTCTGTGCATCAGGTCCGGCTATAGACCGTACCTTAGTAGATTTTTCTCTTAGCCACAGCCATCACCAGTATCAATGACTAGCTTCTGCCTGCGACTTCGTCTGCGTCAAATTTTTGCTCCCTTCACAATTCCCATCGCATCTAATTGCCTGCCAGTTTTCGTACATTTTTCGTTGCTGCTCCGCTCCTTTTCATTGTAGCGTGATGTTATATAACCTATAACCTTTCTCAATAAATAAGCTACTCAACGCAAAAATAATTTTTCAATCCGGATCAGTCGTTCCTGAGATTAGCGCGTTCTACCAAACAAACAAACTCTTCAGCTTTATAATATCTACTATATATTAATACGTGAAGCGAAAACATTGGATCCCTTTTTAAGAAAATTGGGCGGACGGAGGAGTATGAAATTTCGCACACTTATAGTTTATAGAGAGAAGAAGTGACGAATGCTACTTCTTTTAATTATGCGTAAAATACATTATTTTCAATAAATAACACGTTACACACACTACTATTAATTACCGTGTATTTAATACACACATGCATAGATATTCTTTTGTTTATGGTCCAAATCTGTGGTCCAATCGAGAATATCTGTCTTTAATATTTTGTGTCTATAGTCTTATGTCAAGTATAACCATCTAGTCCTCGCGCACATGTGGGAGTGGCGCGAGGAGGCGAAACGCCGGGGCGAAACTCCGCTGCCGCAACAAATCGCGGCACGGCGGACAGAGCTCCGGTGTGATCTCATGGCGACATGGCGGGTACGATTGTCGCAACCCAGTGCTGGGCACGCCACAATTGCGGCGGTAAGTCCCCTCTTTGCGGAGTGGATAGAGAGGCGTCACGGCGTCCTCACCTTCCGCCTGACGCAGGTTCTCACCGGGCATGGGTGCTTCGGTGGGTTCCTGTTCAGGATAAAGCGGGAGGATACGTCCGGGTGTTTCCATTGCGAGGATCGTCTGGAGGACACGGTGGAGCATACGGTGGAGGTGTGCCCTGCTTGGGCGGAGCACCGCCGTGTCCTCGTGGAGGCGATCGGCGGCGGTGACCTCTCGCGTCCGGCCCTGGTGCGAGCCATGGTACGGAGCGAGAGGGAATGGGAAGCCGTCACCTCCTTCTGCGAAGCAGTAATGCTCGCGAAGGAGGAGGCGGGGCGCGTGAGGGAGTGGCAGTCTCTGCGCCCTCACGTCCCTAGCCGCCGCAGGAGGAGACGCCCCGGGCGTCGGGAGTCAATAGCGGACTCCCGGCCACCGTAGGCGCGAGCTTGCGGGTGGCGAGCAATGGGTAGCTCGCCGCCCGGTAAGGAACAAGCTCGGGTCGACGGCGCGCAGTGTTCCACGCGCGCCTCAAAGAGATGTCAGCAGCAGTGTAGGGGTCTACTAGGACCGATGCCTGCCGGGGTCGCGTGATTGTTCGAAGGAGATACCGTGACCCTGGCACATGGGCAACTGATGGAACACGGGTGGGTTTTAGTCAGTAAAAGTCTGACACGCCCTCCCGCTCCGCCCAGAGCGGGAGAAGTCATTTCATGATTTCCCACCCTGAAAAAAAAAAAATAAAAAAAAAAAAAAAAAGTATAACCATCTAGATAAATTAATTTTATTATTAGATGGACGGATGGATTTTAGTCATTAAAAGTCTGACACGCCCTTCCGCTCCATCCGGAGCGGAAGACGTCATTTGACGATTTTCCAAAAAAGAGCCTCTGGGCTACGTGGGCGCCCCTGAATGAAAATTTATAAAAAAATACCTAAAGAAAATACGAAAAATAATGTAATTTGTTTAAGGCTTACCAAGGCGTCAACAGGACTACGAACTCTTGCATTTCTGAGAAAAACCATAATGCCAGCTTAACCTAGTATCCAAGTCGGGATACTCCATTATTGTAGCTCACTTCGCTCAGTCTTGCTCTCCTAGTAAAATCGCAATGAAAACTTAACCCATCCTGATCCAGAATGCTCCATTTTTATGAAACCCTACAGGGTGCTCCAATTTGTCAAAATGCTACGCTCGCTCTGCATTTTCTTAGTAAGGCCATAATGACAGGTTTTTTGTAAGTCAGTATATCTACTTTATTCATTAATTTATTCATAAAAACAATACCCTTCTTTAGAGCTACGCCACTCACTGGTTGTACTTCAATTCACTAATAAGTACTTGCTATTGTTTACAACAATGCCAACTATTAAAATAATAGCTATACCCAACTACTTATTATAGCTATTATTTTTCTTTGTAAATGGGCAAATCTAACTAAACTTATTATAGCAGTAAGACCTTCTTCCCTGCAAAATGAGGACTAATTTAAGATAAGTAATTAAAAAAGATGAAACTAAGAGGGTATCTGATCATACGTATTTCTACATGTTTAATTACTTACAATTTCAGTAGAACTTTTAACTTATCACTAGCTTCTTCAGTAAGCCGTGCTTAAGTCGTAAGATACCACTATACTATCACTAACAGCCACATTTTTATAAAACGTCCCTATACAGGATTTTTATTAACCAATGCGCAAATTTTTGTTTGGTGGTTCAGTATCACTTCAATCATTTTTTCAATACTTTTTTTTAATTTTTATCCGACCTTAAATAAGTAAACTGTGGACACCCTAAATATTTCGTAATATGATATCGAAATAGTTATAGATCAGTAACCGCGCGCCGGCGAAGGTACTTCGAACTTCTTAGAATCTTGACCGATCAAACAACTGGTAGGTACTAGTAGCTACGCTCGGTCGTTCACCTTCGCCGCCGCGCCGGCGGCGCCGCGCGCTAGTTACCATAAAAAACAGTTTCAATATAAACATTTTTCGTTAACGATAACTTAATTTTTTGTACTAATCTTAGTACAAAAAATACAAAAAAAAAAAACAAAATAAAAATTGCATGGTTATTGTAACTCGTTTAAGTTTAATTTGTTAAATTTTGCACACTGGTAAAAACTTATTCTATATACTAGGTACATTCGTAGTTTTGTTCTCAGCAGCCACAATATACAGGCGTCATCTTGCTCCACTAATGCTTGCGTGTGGTAATGGAGGTGCATATCACTTCGCTTATTTCAATTTGCGAGAGAAACCAAACCTATCTATATGAAAATAGGTACCAAATACCTATCACTTTATAATATGATGTCTAAACTAACGCTCCGAGCTGTAAAGTGATCGCTTTGGTACGAATGATCATAGGTAATTTATTTAAAACCCGCGGGAGAAATGGCGGGCTTCTGCCCGCCATTTCTCCCGCGTGCAATTTTGGCTCCTGATCCGTCGCGTCGTATCCCATATTGCCCGTCCTTCTTTTACACTTAGGGTTCCTTCCGACTATTTTTTTCATTCTGCTGGGCTACTAATGATCGAAGTCTATAATCTTCTTCAAGAATTTGGCTATCAAATTCAAAAACAATTTTTCAAATCTGACCGGTAGTTCCAGATTACTTCCTACAAACCAACTTTAGCTCTATATAATAGTATGGATAAATTATGTAGCATCACACACATTATGTACAAATTATACACAGATGATGTAGTTATGTAGCATCACACACATGTGTATGTTTAGCATCTGATTGAACTTCATTGAAGACAGGTATACCTACCTATGCTACGCAAGTAATGATCAACATAAGCACAGTATAATAAAGTATCTACCCACATAATAATATGCTCTACCATAAGCTTCCCCGCTGCTATTCATTTATAATTGGTTATCAAATACAAAATCAGTATCGTTTCAGAATCGATTAAATTCAAAATTGATATAATGGAATAAAGGTCGGCGTTCAATCTAAAGCACTTTTGAACCGCAACCAATCGTCTTAAATGTATTATGGAAATCGTAATGGATTCCATTCTATATTTCCATCCCAGGAGCGTTAGCTGTTTTTTAAATTTTACTTATTTAGATAAACAATTCTTGCTAAATCGGAAACAAAGTCTGCAAAATTATGTAGTTCAAAGTGATATGATAGACAGAACGGGATCAGGACAAAACTTTTTTTTTTTTTTTCATTAACAGTTGATGTCCCACTACTGGGCGAAGGCCTCCCTACTCTCTTTCCACGTCTCTCTGTCCAGAGCTGCCAAGGACCAATCTTTATTAATAGAGTCCAGTTCATCCCGCCATCTCCGTCTGGGCCTGCCGCGATGGACAAAGGACAAAGCTTAGGAATAACGAATTCTGCACAGTGCTGTTTGGTTCCTACTAGCCGTGGGAATAACTGACAGTGGGATAGTGCACTATCCCACTGTTAGATAGATGAAGTCCTCCCACATCAGCGTTGCCAGTTTTTGTTTAGTTTAGGAAAAATTGGGATTATTTTACCTTTTGAGTGAAAAGCCAGATTCTTTTTTCGAAATCAGGACTTAACAAAAAATCGTAAATAGTAATCAGTCGTGTTTTTATTTTACCAACTGACTGTATACTACATCTTTTATTTGAGTTTCATATCAAGTTTACTATGATGATACAAAGTCATAGAAAATATATTTTAACGAAAATACGTTACTTTACCATACTCATAACAACCGTACCGTCGAGCAATCCTCGAAAAACGGGACTGAACCTGTCCCGCGCGGGACATTTGTCGGTACACAAATGTCGGGCAAAAAAATCGAGACATCCCGCAAAAATTGGGACATCTCGCTACGCTGTCCCACATGTGGGTAGTCACTAAGTATTCTGCCCGTAGATGATACTTTTTAACCGACTTCAAAAAGGAGGAGGTTATCAATTTGGATATTTATATATATTTTTTTTATGTATGTTCGGCCATAACTCCGTCATATATAAACGGATTTGCAAAATTCTTTTTTTGTACGAAAGGGGTTTATTCAGAAATGGTCCCATACAAGTTTCATATAGATCTGATGATGACTTCCAGAGACAGACACCGGAACTCTTTAAAAAAATACAGCAAATCAACCGCGATTTCTGCTATCGCATAAATATGCATTGTTTGTTTGGAATTAGTGCGCGGTAGATACTATAACTAAAAATTTAAAAATAAAAACTTTTTTACAAAAAAAAAAACAACCGCCTTCTTTAAAAACACTACAAAGTGAAAAATTACTTTCGGAAGTCGGTGGCAAAAACCTCAAATAAAAATCCTAAGACACCGACTTCCGAAATTAAAGTTATTTTTCACTTTGTAGTGTTTTTAAGGAAGTCGGTTGTTTTTTTTTTTGTAAAAAAGTTTATATATAAATGAGCACATAGGTACCTACCTATGTGCTCATTTATTATTGCCAGCTCGTTCCACCGTCTTCTACGTAGTCTGCCAAAGCACCGTCAGGCTGTGTCACGGTCCCACGTGCTACACGTAGAAGCGATCATATTAACCAAACATCGGTAGGTGGGTAGATAGGCTGGTTGTTGTTACCTACCTTTATTATTCAGAACTTAAATGTGTTAAGTAGATAGCTTATTCTCAACACACCTAAACCGTAGACATGATAAGGAGCTATTAAAATTCGGAGCGCACTTTCGCCTTCCATAAGTTATTCTTCTGTAATGGAAATTCAATGTCGCATCTCAATTCTCTAGGAGTGTTTCATTGAAGTAAACACACTTTTGTTCTATTTAGCGACTAGCGAGTTTAACCTTTGCATAAGTTTTGAATCAAAGCATGTACACTGGCGGTGAAATAATACGGTTCGACGTCGGATCCTTTTTAACTTGCAAATTAATAATATGGTACACTAATAATAATAATAAGTCAGGGATCGGTCTATCATTACTGACAGGACTATCAGGACAGTAATTGGGTCACCTGAGGCCTCTAAGGTGAATACACGTCGAGGGACGCAAATTGCATCAATCGGCAGTTTAGAATCGGCGAACACAAGTGCGTCACCGGCTGCCGATAATGCTGACCAAGCGCTGCCCGCAGCCGCCGGCACCCGCGCCACAACACCGGCTGCGGAAACGTCACACGTAGGTACGTCGACCCCAAACCGTGCCTACGCCGCTATTGTCACCACGAGAAAATCAGGTGTGTCGCAGTCTATGCGGCAGAATAAAATTGATGAAAACCAGACGAAGGTTGCACTACCTGCCTTGGCTGCGGTCCGTAGCTCGTTGCCGAGAACGGGCCAAGTTGATGAAGAGGGTTTCACGAAAGTGTTCACGAAACCAGTGTGGAACAGCTCCGAGTGGACCCAACATGCTGCTGCGCCCCGCTGTGCCTACGACGCAGCTGTATATTTCACGTCTGCATTACACCACGAAGGTTGAGGAGATCGTGGAGTATGTACGAGTGAAAACGAACTTCACTTTGAGGGTCGAGAAGTTGGAATCGCGCCACAACACGAATTTCAAGTCATTCGTGGTGCGAGTTCCAACTCTTCAAATCGAGACCTACCTCAAGGCAGAGTTTTGGCCGAAGGGTGTCGTGTATCGGCGATTCCGCGGAAGGCTACGCGACACCACGCAACGCAACACGACGCCGTCACTTCGTGTACAATAGTTTTAAATTGTTTTTTTATTTGTATGTATGTTAGTCTGTAAGGTATTTATGTTATGGGTCTTTGTAGCCCGAAATAATTTGATTTGATTTTGATAGTGGTGATAGACCGGTTAGCACGCCGCACAATGATAGTCGATGTTACCATTCCGCATGACGGCAACCTCGTGAAAGCTGAGAAAGAGAAACAGATTAAATATCTCGACTTAGCACACGAGGTTGTTGACATGTGGAATGTTGACTCGGCTGTCGTTGTGCCGATTGTCGTATCAGCCAATGGGATGATGGGCGATACCCTCGACCAACACCTGTCGAGGCTATCGTTAGGCTGGGCACGCCACAATTGCGGCGGTAAGTCCCCTCTTTGAGGAGTAGATAGAGAGGCGTCACGGCGTACTCACCTTCCGCCTGACGCAGGTTCTCACCGGGCATGGGTGCTTCGGTGGGTTCCTGTTCAGGATAAAGCGGGAGGATACGTCCGGGTGTTTCCATTGCGAGGATCGTCTGGAGGACACGGTGGAGCATACGGTAGAGGTGTGCCCTGCCTGCGGACTCCCGGCCACCGTAGGCGCGAGCTTGCGGGTGGCGAGCAATGGGTAGCTCGCCGCCCGGTAAGGACCAAGCTCGGGTCAACGGCGCGTAGTGTTCCACGCGCGCCTCAAAGAGATGTCAGCAGCAGTGTAGGGGTCTACTAGGACCGATGCCTGCCGGGGTCGCGTGATTGTTCGAAAGAGATACCGTGACCCTGGCACATGGGCAACTGATGAAACACGGGTGGGTTTTAGTCAGTAAAAGTCTGACACGCCCTCCCGTTCCACCCAGAGCGGGAGAAGTCATTTGATGATATCCCATCCAAAAAAAAAAGCGTGGAGATTACGGCAAACCCCGTTGGGAAAGCTTATGTCCAGCAGTGGACGTCTTTCGGCTAAAATGATAATTATGAAAACAATACAGAATGTAGAAAACATTATTAGTTTAATTGTCATAATAATGGTTGCTGCACACATACAACACAAAAACGAATTTTATAAAACAAAATGAATACTTTGTATTACCACCACGGGCTCTTCGCACAGCTGCTGGGCGATTGGGAATGCTATTTATTAAGTTTTATATGCGATGTTGAGGGATATTGGTCCATTCTTCCATTGAAGCATGATTCAAGCCTCGAAGTGTAGCTGGGGTGGGGTTCCGATTTCTTACATACCTCCCAAGTTCATTCCAAGCGTCTTCTATTGGATTCAGGTCTGGTGGCATACCGGTCCATAAAAAAAAAAAAAGCTATCGTTAGGCGGTTGGATCAAGAGCCCGATTCAGAAGGCAGTACCTCTTGACACGGGTCGCATCGTGAGGAGGTTCCTGTCTCTGCAGCCCTAACCACCAGTAGCTTGGACCCTGCTCCCGATACCGGAGGTCCACTATTTTTTATATTTTTAAATGTTTTTTGTTGTATATTTATTTTTCTTAAAATATTTAAAAATGTAACTAATATGTTTATAAAGAATTAAACCAAGAAATTACCGAATAAAAAATTAATTAAAAAAATAATTAATTATTATTATTATTATTTATTTTATTTATTAATTTTATTACCGTATAAAATAAACCCTTCAATGACCTACAACGTAGGTTTTAAAAAGTAAAAAATGTGTAAACGTCGTATTTGGAAATAAATTCAATGCGGGGTTGTTTTACTTTTGCTTGTTTTCTTACTTTGTTTGTCAGAAGAAAATATCATAAACAGTCTGTTGTGGACGCTGACGCTTCATTTTGTATTCGAGTTAAATGCGCAGTGCCCGGCGACCGACAGTTCGCCCGCAGACACCATAGCCTATAGACGCGCTTACGATCTTTATACCAAATTCCTAATGTAATTCGTTTCGTATAGTAAAGTACATAATCAAATCTAATCCGCATTTGATTTCTCTCCGTACACACACACCTAAAGACAATATACACGCACCCATAAAATTGGTGACCCCGACGTGATCTAAAAACCGACGTGATCTAAAAAGTGTGACGTGACTTTAAAGTGTGTACGTTGAGAGAACGGGCAATTCAACTCGCGTCTATACGGTTATACTTTCGTCCATATCCATCCGTATCCGTGAACACAAATGGAAGCAAAACTGTCCACCGATGAATATGTCCTCTCACCCGTCTCCATAACTGATAAGATCGAAGATTTTTGCCAACGGCACCGGAATTATGGTTCGTCAAAGCAGAGGCGATCATAAATCCGCAGAAGATGTCCGACGATTCCAAGTATCGGATTTTATTATCAAAACTGAACCTGGAAGTCACCGAACAAGTCGCGGATATCCTACTAGATCCGCCGAAAGAAAAGAAGTATGAGGCTTTGAAACAAAAGCTTATTTCGGTCTACAAGGAGTCAGCAGAACGACAAATCAAGTTATGCGAATTACTTATGTGTATTTTTTAATACTCCAATGTGTATAATAGTGTAAGTTAAACGCAAGAGTGAATGTGTTTTTTATTTGGCGTCATCATGACGAATACTGTGGACTCTCAGGGGTGCCAATTTCTTTTTGCAGAGTAGTTCGTCATGGTGACTACCCTTAATTTGTTAGCATAAGATTTTTTTATATTATAAACATGTTGTCATAACAAAACATTAATTGTATTTTCATGTTAGAAATAAGTGAAAAGATATTTTGTAATAAAAAGACATACACTGCTGATACCCTTTTTTAATCGTAGCGTGATGATAAAACTTAAAACTTTCATTACAGTAGTCACAACATTGTTTAAAGTGTACATTGTAAGTTGCGCAAAGGCGCACAGATATCAGCTTACGACATAGTTTATAGAACCTAAATGATGTACAAGCAAATTCTTTGTAACTTGTAGTAGGTACTGTTAGTCAGAAATGTGTCTGGTGATGTTATTTTATTACATATTCGATTTTAGAACGATGATAGTATTTTGTAAAAAAAACCTTTTGTTTTTTTTTTAAACAGGGAGGAGTAGTGTTGTAAAAACCTTTTGTTTTTTTTAAAAACAGGGAGGAGTAGTGTTGTGGACGCTGACGCTTCATTTTGTATTCGAGTTAAATGCGCAGTGCCCGGCGACCGACAGTTCGCCCGCAGACACCATAGCCTATACAAAGCCACCCATAAAAAAGCCACCTTTTTTTGGGCAGTTGTGTAAAAAGGCAGTCATTGTCGTCGTTCACCATCATTATTGAATTACTATCATGTCGCTTACAACAGAAGAATGTACACGTATCTCATAGAGTCGCAAGGGAACATCGGGTAGCAAGATTTCCTATGTTACGCCCGCGAACACGCATTGTTCGCGCGCGAAGAATGGGCAAGAGTATTTTTGCTGGCGAATCCAGATTTATGCTGTTTGCACATGATGGGTGGCAACGAGCTTGTTTTGAGAAAAAAGTGCCGTTCGGCGGTGGATCTGTCATGATTTTGGTTGAAATCTCTTCAGAAAGACGCACAGAGTGCTGCTAGAAAATGGTACCACGGTGTCTTGAGTAAGATATGTGGATAAAATTCTTAATGAACATGTCCGCCTTTACTTAATTAATATGGTTGAAAATTCAATATTCATGAATGACAACGCCAGGCTACATTCAGTTCCAATGGTAAATGAGTATTTTCAGGACGTTAGCATCAGTCGCATGGACCGGTATGCCACCAGACCTGAATCCAATAGAAGACGCTTGGAATGAACTTGGGAGGTATGTAAGAAATCGGAACCCCACCCCAGCTACACTTCGAGGCTTGAATCATGCTTCAATGGAAGAATGGACCAATATCCCTCAACATCGCATATAAAACTTAATAAATAGCATTCCCAATCGCCCAGCAGCTGTGCGAAGAGCCCGTGGTGGTAATACAAAGTATTCATTTTGTTTTATAAAATTCGTTTTTGTGTTGTATGTGTGCAGCAACCATTATTATGACAATTAAACTAATAATGTTTTCTACATTCTGTATTGTTTTCATAATTATCATTTTAGCCGAAAGACGTCCACTGCTGGACATAAGCTTTCCCAACGGGGTTTGCCGTAATCTCCACGCTTTTTTTTTTGGATGGGATATCATCAAATGACTACTCCCGCTCTGGGCTGACCGAGAGGACGTGTCAGACTTTTACTGACTAAAACCCACCCGTATTCCTTCAGTTGCCCATGTGCCAGGGTCACGGTATCTCTTTCGAACAATCTTGCGACCCCGACAGGCATCGGTCCTAGCAGACCCCTTCAGTGTTGCTGACATCTCTGTGAGGCGCGCGTGGAACACTATGCGCCGTCGACCCGAGCTTGGTCCTTACCGGGCGGCGAGCTACCCATTGCCCGCCGCCCGCAAGCTCGCGCCTACGGTGGCCGGGAGTCAGCTATCGACTCCCGACGCCCGGAGCGTATCCTCCTGTGGCGGCTGGGGACGTGAGGGCGCAGAGACTGCCACTCCCTCACGCGCCCCGCCTCCTCCTTCGCGAGCATTACTGCTTCGCAGAAGGAGGTGACGGCTTCCCATGCCCTCTCGCTCCGTACCATGACTCGTACCAGGGCCGGACGCGAGAGGTCGCCGCCGCCGATCGCCTCCACGAGGACACGGTGGTGCTCCGCCCAGGAATGGCACACCTCCACCGTATGCTCCACCGTGTCCTTAATCGCCACGCTAAGTGGGTGGATTAGCGATCGCAGTATGGTGATGATTACACAATATACAGTTTCATTCAACTTAAATTATCTTCTCGTAAAATAATAGAGCTAGTTTTTATTATTTTAAGAATAAATCATTTTAGTTTTTCATACTGACCCAAATTCTTTGTCCGCGAGTGTAGATCCGTATGTCTGTAGAGACCTCTAAGCCGAGGCAGGGCGATAACACACCGCCAACTTCCAAACTCCGGGCTGTCACTAAAAAATTCATAATGGAAAAACCGAATAACACTTCTCTGCCTGCCCTGGGAATCGAACCGAGTCCCACACTCAGCAGTCGCTCTTGCGACAAGAGACGTGTTACGTCTATCGTCTGTTACGTGAGTATCTAAGTACATACCTTACTAGGTGAAGATTCGATAGTCATCTTGAATAGGTATGTAGGTGTTAATACGCGAAGTTAAATCAAACAAGGTAAGAGCTTACCTACCTCAGAACCCAACTTGAATCTATCTAGAATTTTCATCCAAATTAGATAAACAGGCTGGCAGTGACTTCGATAAGCAAACTGTAACCATGTATTTCAGAACATGATCTCCTAGAAAAGTACCTATCCGTTTTAGAGTACCTACCTAAGAGCAGGCGCGGGGCCGGTAGCATTTGCTGCCTGCAAATGCTACCGGCTCCGCGCCTTCGGGGGCTCCGCGCCTGTGTAAAAAAAAAAACTACAAATCAAAGAAATTGTAAGCCACCCACTAAGTCACACACATAGTAGCAATTCTTAGTGAGCGCTGGCCATACTATAATTATTGTACAGGTACATTAGCCCAGTAGCTGGAGCCCTAAAACAAATATATATAAAAAATTGTACATTATTACGCCGCAAGTTGGCAACTCCAAAATACTCACAAGGGAATCCCCTAATATTGATTGAATTCGATTCAAGCTGCATGTATAACCCGACCACGAAAAATTGTTTTTAAATGATAACCAATAAGGAAATAGCAAAATGCATACTTCATTTCATAAGCCTAATTCAACAATTACATGAGTTTATTTTCTTTTAACCTCTAAGTCCCTGAGATACCACATTTGGTACAGATATAATGGTTTTTTAATTGTGTCTGTAATTACGGTAATTGACTGGCTAAGAGTGTTTTTATTACCGGACTGTTTACATAGTGTTAAAGTTTCTTAGTTTTTACATGCTTGCTTTGGTGTTAGGTATTCGTTGCAGGTTCACGATAAAATATCAAAGATTTATGATCATTTGGTATACAGTATCTATTCAATTAGACAGAATTTTTAATTACGTCGTTATTCTCGCAAAACAGCGATATGTCATGTTGCAAAAGTTTTGGAGCAACCTAAGTAATCAAAAGTCCCCTCTTTGAGGAGTGGATAGAGAGGCGCCACGGCGTCCTCACCTTCCGCCTAACGCAGGTCCTCACCGGGTATGGGTGCTTAAGGAACCCCCCTATTCAGGATAAAGCGGGAGTAAACGCCCGGGTGTTTCCATTGCGAAGATTGTCTGGAGGACACGGTGGAGCACACGGTGGAGGTGTGCCGTGCTTTGTTTTTTGGAGGTGGAAAATCATCTTATGACGTCTCCCGCTCTTGAGCGGAGCGGGACAGCCAGTGTCAGACTTTTACTGACTAAAACCCACCCGTGTTCCATCAGTTGCCCATGTGCCAGGGCCACGGTATCTCTTTCAACCAAATCTCGCGACCCTGGCAGGCATCGGTCCTAGTGGACCCCTTCAGTTGTTGCTGATATCTCTATATAGATAGTGTTAAGATATTAATTATCTGTGAACATGATGTCTGTCACATCTTTAGTTTTGTTCACTCTCTGGGATTTTGGATTTTGCCTAAGATGGCTGTCTATAAGAGTGTAACAATAAAAGATAATTGTATTAGATTAGATGTCTTGTTTTATTATAGTAACCACTAAAGTTTTCATAGGTTATGGGCCCAGACGCCAAATAGTGTCGAGTAGGAAGTAGATTGTCGAGATTTTCAAAGATTTAATTTTATGCAACAAAAGCGTAACGAAGAAAAGAAAATGGCCGGGCAGCAAACTAAGTTGTTTTACAATTTTCCCCAACTAAATCCAGAAGCTTTCGACAATTGGATGTTCAGGGTGAATTGTATTTTAGAAGAAAAGGGATTAAGTGAAGTTGTGTCGTTACCAAAAATCGAAGACTGTAATAAACAAGACGATGCAAAAGCAAGAAACATTATTGTTCAATGTCTAACGGATCAGCATCTAAATCTGATAAAAGAATGCGTTAACGCAAAGGATATGATATCCACTTTGAAAAGTACATTCCAAAGAAAAAGTGTAATCTCCAAATTAAGTTTGCGAAGAAAACTTCTAAACTTGAAACAGCAAGGAAATCTTCAAGAGTATTTTTCAAACTTTGATAACTTAATCAGAGATCTAGAGGTATCAGGAGACAAGATTAATGATACAGACAAAGTATGCTATCTATTAACAGGACTGAGTGAAGAATACAACCACATAATTACAGCTTTGGATGCGGTGAACACTGAAATAAAAATAGATTTTGTAAAAACTAAATTACTTGATCATGAAATAAGAAAAGAAACAGTTACAAACGAGCCACATACATCTTTTATATCGAATATAACCTGCTATAAATGTAAAAAGAGGGGACATAAGTCCTATGAGTGCTACAGTAGAGGACGAGGCAGAGGAAGAGGATATCGAGGACCAAGAACTCGTGGAGGAACTGCTCATCCTGCTGAAAGTCAACCAATTTTTATTGCCTCAAATGAAGCACTTGTATGTAATAGTAATGATGGAATATTAACATTTGTTGTGGATTCAGGAGCTACTCAGCATTTCATAAAAGAATCTTATGAGAAATACCTCACAGATGTCAAGCAACTGTCACAGAAATTAGAAATCAAAATTGCTAATGGCCAAATACTGACAGCACATAAATCAGGATATCTTGATGGATATTACAAAAATGAACCATTAAGACTGGAAGTCATACTTGTACCGGGAATCAGTAACAATTTAATGTCGGTCAATAAATTAGCAGAACGAGAAAAGCAAGTAATTTTCAAAAAGGATAAGTTAATAATAACTGCAGGTAAAAAGAAATATTTTGGAGAAAAGAGGAATATGTTATATACCTTCTCAATAAAAATAAAAGATAAAGATGAATGTAATGTGATACAAGAAGATAATGACTTATGGCACAAAAGAATGGGTCATATGTGTAGAAAACATCTAGCTATATTAGGATTGCCATACAGTAAGGAAGTGTGTGAAGCATGCATGAGGTCAAAATCAACCAGACTACCATTTAACAGATTACAAAGTCCAAGGTCAAGTAAGATAGGAGATTTAATACACACTGATATTGCTGGACCAGCAAGAGTAGCAACTAAACAAGGATATAAATATTTCCAAACAATAACAGATGACTATTCTCATTATACTCAGACGTATTTGTTAAAAAGCAAAAATGAAGCCACAGATAAATTAATCAATTATATAATAGAACAAGAGAGGCAAGATGGGATAAAAGTGAAAAGGATCAGATGTGATAATGGAGGGGAATTCACAGCGGAAAGTCTCAAAAAGTTTTGTTATGAAAAAGGTATCAAAATTGAATACACGCAGCCATATAGCCCACAGCAAAATGGGAAAGCTGAACGTATGAACAGGACAATATATGATAAAGCGAGAACCATGTTAGATGAATCAAATCTACCAAGACACCTATGGGGTCAAGCAATCTTAACGGCTACTTTTCTTATCAACCGATCGCCATGTTCTTCAATAAATTATCAAGTACCTGCGAGGATCAAGAACAAGGAATTAATTTTAAATAAAATCAAAGTTTTTGGATGCAAAGCATGGGCACATATTATGCCCAAACAGGATAAATGGTCAAGACGAGCAGTGCCAGCTCGAATGATAGGATATTCTATGAATGGATATACCTTATGGAACCCAAAAACTGATGAGATATTTGTCTCAAGAGATGTAAGATTTGATGAAACAAACATAAAATATCAACATGAAGAACAAAACAAAAATATAAAAGGATACTTAGAAGAAAATGAAATTCAGAAAGAAATGTGTGTGAAACCAAAAGAAAAACAAATAATAAAAGAAACAAAGTATTCAGAATCAATACAAGAAGAAGAAAGTTTTTATGATCCAGAAGAGAATAATTACTCCACTCCAGAAAAACAAAACGAAGAAATCAAGCGAACAAGAAGTGGAAGAGAAGTAAAAAAGCCTAAACAATTTGATTTAAATACATATGAAGATTATTGTTTACTTTCAAGTGAAACCGATCCTGTCACATACACAGAAGCCATTCAACAAGATAAAGAATGGAAAACAGCAATAGATAAAGAGATTAAGTCATTAAAGGAACAAAACACATGGATAGAATCAGAATTGCCAAAAGGAAAAAGTGCTATTGACACAAAATGGATTTTCAAAACAAAATCGGATGGAACTAAAAAGGCAAGATTAGTTGCACGCGGATTTCAACAGTACACAGAAGATTATGTTTATTCCCCTGTAGCCAACATAACTACCATAAGAATGGGATTATCAGAAGTAATAAATAATAACTGGGAAACAAAGCAGTTGGACATACCTACAGCATTTCTAAATGGAAATTTGAGCACAGAAGTTTACATCAAAGTTCCAGAGGGAATAAGTTTGGAAAATAAACAAGAAGGAACTGTTCTGAAACTTAAAAAAGCTTTATATGGATTGAAAGAGTCACCAAAATGTTGGAATATAAGATTTGATAATTTCTGTCAAACAATAAACATGAAAAGATCAAAATATGATATATGTTTATACATAGGAAAAGATATATGGCTCATATTATTTGTAGATGATATTTTACTGATGGGAAAGAGTAGTGAAATAAATAAAATATCAAGAAAATTGCAAGAAGAATTTAAAGCTAAAGATATGGGAAGAGTATCTAACTTCTTAGGAATTGAAATTATGAGAAATGATAATACATTGAAATTATCACAAAAACTGTTTATTAAAAATTTATTACTAAAGTATAAGATGCAAGATTGTAAAGAAGTGAAGACGCCGATGGAAAACAATTTTCAAGTACCTGAAACAGAAGAAATAATTAGTGATATACCTTACAGAGAATTAATTGGAAGTTTAACTTACCTGGCTACAATAAGCAGACCGGACATCACTTTTGCAACTTCATTCCTCAGTCGATATCTTGATAAACCCACGAGAAGCTTATGGACAGCTGCAAAACGTGTATTACGCTATCTGAAGGGCACAATTAATAAAGAGTTGACATACTATTGTCAAGAGAAAGAAGAAAACACTAATAAATGTTCTAATATTTCAGCATTTTCAGATGCCGATTGGGCAGGTGATAAGATCACAAGAAAAAGTGTTAGTGGAGCACTAATATATCACCAAGGGAACCTAATTGCATGGTCATCACGAAAGCAGAGGACTGTATCTCTCTCCAGTGCTGAAAGTGAATACATAGCTGCTGCAAGTTGTGTCAGTGATTTGTTATTTGTGAAAGGATTATCAGTTGACTTTAATGAAAAGTGTAATATTGTGCTTTATGTGGACAATCAGAGTGCAATAAAAATGATACATAATTGTGAAAATACAAAACATTCCAAGCACATAGACATTAAATATCATTTCATAAAAGACATTGTAAACCAAAATTTTTTGATTGTTAAATACGTAAGTACCAGTGAAAATACTTCGGACATTATGACGAAACCACTGTGTAGTGTTAAGTTTTGCTATTTTCGTGACAAGCTGTTAGTTTTGTAACATTGTTTTTCATAGAATGTTTGCATTGTTTATATTTTAAGGTTATGTTGTCACTTGTCACTAGCTTGTCAAAATTATCTGTCAAAACTTATATATGTCAGTTTTAGTGTTGCAATTTCAAGAATTTAAATATTACTAAGTTTGTGTTGCCATGTTAAAGTTAAAGTTTGGTAGAATTTATTTTCATTTATTTATAGAAGCAATTTGTAAGTTTTCACAAACATAAAATTGAGGGGGAGTGTTAAGATATTAATTATCTGTGAACATGATGTCTGTCACATCTTTAGTTTTGTTCACTCTCTGGGATTTTGGATTTTGCCTAAGATGGCTGTCTATAAGAGTGTAACAATAAAAGATAATTGTATTAGATTAGATGTCTTGTTTTATTATAGTAACCACTAAAGTTTTCATAGATAGATCTATCTATATATAACCGTCGACACGGGCCTGGTCCAGGCCCGCCCCTAGCCGCCGCAGGAGGAGAAGCCCCGGGCGTCGGAAGTCGATTGCGGACTCCCGGCCACCGCAGGCGTGCGATTGCGGCTTTCCGCAATCCCGCGCCTGCACACTACGCGCCGTCGACACGGGTCTGGTCAAAGAACCAGGCTTGTATGTTCCACGCGTGCCTCAAAAAGATGTCAGCAAACTGAAGGGGTCCGCTAGGACCGATGCCTGCCAAGGTCGCGAAATTAGTTCGAAAGAGGTACCATGGCCCTGGATATGGGCAACTGAAGGAACACGGGTGGGTTTTAGTCAGTATAAGAATCGTGTCTTCCAAATGTCCAAATATTGTTACGCATTTACTTGAGATTGATGATCACAAACTGCAGCGGAGAACGTTCTTTTTCAACATTAAAACGAATTAAAAATGTGTTAAGCAACACAATGGGACTAGAACGTTTGAATGATTTATTTATTTAATTAAGGTTCACCAACAGTTGTTACAGATATTATACAGGTAGGAACATATAAGTAATAGTGTCTTAAATCTAACTGCACAACCAATTACAGGCAAACACCGCATGCAAAATGCTCTTTGTGATTATAATTTAAATTTTGAACACTTAAAGTAGGTACTTAAATTCTAGATATTTATATTAAAAAAAAAACCATTACTAATTACGTCTGAAAAACATCGATATGAGTCAGCGTGGACGTCAACCAGCACCCTAATTGCGAAACGCACAATTTATCAGAATCAGTCTGACACGCCCTTCCACTCCACTCTAGAGCGGGAGACGCCATTTGATGATTTCCTACCCACAAAAAGGGCCCCCATCACAATTTTGCTACGGGCCCCGCACTGGCTTTATCCGGCACTGATTAAGATTGTATATGGGTTTAACAATAAATCAAAAAAAAAAATAATCAAAATATTATTCAATATCAAGTTCCGAACGTCAACACAGAAAATATACGAAAATACAAAAATTATGAACATTTCCCAAACATATATGTATTAAACATGTATATACTAATACGCAAAATATTACACAAAGATATCCATACAACACTAAATTTCACAAAAAAATATCAAGTACACAAAATTAAACTACGAAACTCCAATTACTTAGTAACACGTCCTCCCAGAAATGTTAATTACGGGAAAAGAAACATAGAATTTGAAGGTGTTTCCATCGGTATTTTGTTATACAACATGTTTAACAAAATACCGATGGAAATAAAAGAAGCGAAAAGTATGTCTTGTTTTAAAAATAAACTTAAATACTATAAATTGAGACAGTGAAAAAAAAAACTAGTTTTACCAAGGGTTCAAAACTTTATAGATAGTACGCTGCCATGTATGCCACATCTAGTAGAATATCAACTTTTACTATATATCCGTGTTTACTCGGTTGATGATTAGTTGTTTACTTGAATTTTAAACCACTACCTTCATATTTTACTTTTACGTCGTTTTTGTATCTACGCTCAAAAACATTTTATGTTAGTTTAATTTCTCAGTAAGTGAATAATTGTGAATTCTTAATGAAGAATAATAAAGTTCTTAAACCACAATACAGAGAGCTTACTCTCCCGTCAACATAGATACAGGCCCATCCGAAAGTAGGTAGTTCGACGCTTCGAAATAAACCCTACTCCCGATCAATTAACTTCTTCGGACGGGCAAAAACACATCGGGATTCACAACTGTCAAATTGTGTTGTCATTCATTCTTAGTTCGGGCCCCGAAGTAATCTAGATAGCCCAAAGTGATACGGAGGAAAAACTCATAACTTTAACGAAATTACGGATTTTATGCTTGAAGAGTAGACCCCAGAGGAAGGGAAATTTCAAATAAAGAGCCATTATAGTTTTGAGTTGATTCGACTTGTTGCTCGACAGACGCCATACATGCATCAATCATCGTGTAGCATTTTTGGAGATGACATCTCGCTGGTCTACCTATGAGGTTCTCAGCCGCTTAAAACTTAAAACTAGAGCGACTACATGCTAAGGGTTGGATACGGACCTCTGGACTGAGACACTGGAGTCTGGACTGAGGGCATCGCTGGAAGAAGGCAACAAGGGACAGGCTAGATCGGATTATGAATTTTATGCTACAGGGTCAGTGGCGTGGGATGGCTCGAGCAAGGGTCCGGGCATAGTTTAGCCCAACCTTATCGATAAATTAACCATCACAAAAAAAAAAAACAATTTAAAAAGTATGACACAAATAACACGTTATAGCTAAAGCTATAGGTAGGTCGGCTTTTTAGGTAAGAAAGGCTTTACAAGAAAAACACCGAAAAGGTGCTGAAGGTGAATCCTTCGGAGTGATATAGGGTAAATCCTAGGATAATATTTACCCGACACGCCGCCCTCTGAGACAATTTCACGCGCGAAAATCACAGGCATTCATAAGTCCGTGAAAAAATACGTATTGATAGGTACCTGATGGGAGTTCTCTCGGAATTTTAGATTTATGGTATTATTAGGTTGCTATATTGACTTATTTGAGCCGCATAACGGCGAAATGTAGGTGTAGTGATGTCTGTATACCCAGCAGGACCCTACGTTTAATACGATTGAAAGTTAAACGTTAACGTGCGTAGTATTTAGTACCTTTCGAATCGTATAAGTAAAAAAATAGTACCTTAATTGTTACAGCGTAATCTTCAATTATATTCCAGCAGGACCCTCCGCTGGTTGAAGGTCTATAGACAAATCTTATATGGTCCCGTTTAGCGGTGTATTAGTACCTTAAAAATACCTTCATTTAATTTTAAAATTACGATTATTTAATGAAAAATATGGAATATAATTGAAGATTACGCCATAACAATTAAGGTACTATTTTTTTACTTATTTATATGATTCGGAAGGTACTAAATACTACGCACATTAACATTTAATTTTCAATCAGATTAAACGTAGGGTCCTGCTGGGTATACAGACATGGTGTAGTGCCCACCTAGATAATAGGTAGGCATACACTTTTTTTTTTATTTATTTAAAGGGCTTTATCGCTGATCGATAACGTCGCCCTGTAACATCAGCTAGCTAATAACAATCAACTTAACCTAACACAATAAACACTTATTTTAAAAGAAAAAATGCCAGTTTGTACGTATCCTAGCTTATAAGCCAAGACAGCAATATACTCTCCAACGTTGTACTTATTTCTTGGACCAAGTAAATTAAACCGCAAAGCCTCATTCCGCACACACTCCATCAAAACATGTTGTAGATCTTCGGCTACTCCAAATTCGTCGAAGTTGGGTGTCGTAACCCTTTCCATCAGAAAACTTTTTTTGATGGAACGTGACCGGATCGAAGTCTTAGCGCCGTAACTTCTGCGGCCTGCCTGCCTCTTTGTAGAATACAGGCGTGACTTTTTGTCGTTAGAACAGCTATCGAAAAAGGCTTCCCGCTCAGGCACATTTTTATGTAAAAACGAGAAAGACCAGTTAGACGATGATACGTGATACACTGTCCTTGATTGACTATTGCAAAGAGTGTGTTTACGACTCTCCCCAGTAGACCATTGCTGTTCACAACCATTCGACTATCAAATGACACATTTCGATAACTTGTCTGTCTGTGTGTGTTCTGTCTTGCCTCCTCAAACAGCTGTCGGAAGAATAGCCGTCGTCCATTTGATTTAATCTGACAACATTATCGGGTTTCTATCTGTGAAAGTTGAGAGGCCCCCTACGATAACATTGATTGATATTCGAAGCGGTACGGAACCGTATAGAATGGTTGTGACTGGTGTAGCTATGCTGGATTGATGGTTTGCATAATGAAGAGGACCCATGAGGTACTTCATTTGTTCTATGGTCAATGCCGGTTCGGCTCTCGAGATATATAGGTACCTACCTACCCAACTGCTAGTTGCTTTTGCGCGAACGTGCTTTAATCGGTTTTCCAAAGCTGTGGCAAAGCAATATCTACGTTACGGAAAAACCAGTTACAATGCAATTATCGGCTAACATTTTGGCTCCTATCCAAAGGTTGCGCAATCCGCAGGCGCTATAGTACCAGGTCACGTGAAGATTGATATTTGTTCAGTGCGGGCATCGAACCTACGACCTTTAGCGCAAATAGCTGTAGCCAACTTATTTACTTTGCCAATCGCTTCTTCCATTGGAAGGGCATGGCGCGTCTTGAAGCCAAGCCACCACATATCCGAACCGTAAGGACACCAGCACTTGTTGATGATCAATATAACAAATTAGGTACCTACTGATAAACTAGATGGCAAAGGTCAACGAACAGTTGTTAGTGCTGGATTGACGAACACAACAACAATCGATTCCGCGCATCCAGGCAGATACAGAGCATTAACATATTTATTACTTACCTGAACTGAATAAATTGAGCCTGTGTAGATTTGAGCATTATATCAGACCATCAATAACAAAAGGTCATGTAAATGATCCCAGTTAGTGACCATCTTTAGAGGTTTATATTTCAATTCAAACAAACATGAACGGTGTAATTTATATTTCATTCTGTATCTCTGAACCTAAAATAATAAGACATAAGTAGTAGATAAAATATCTTATTCGAGAATTTGCTGTTTGTTATTGTAAAGAAACCAAAGCAAATAGCTGTCTGGGATTTGAGTTCAAAGCTCTCATTCATAAGACTGTATAATACTCACTGGTTACATCAATATTTTCTTCTATCATAGATTTTATAAGTAGCTACCGTGTACTTACTAATACAATTATCCATGACTGATAAGCATTAATTAAGAATTAATATCCTTGAGAAACTTAGTACATATTTCTTAAAGAACTGAAACTAGCTATAATACTATTATTCTTTGAAAGAAAACAAAAAACATAAGTTATGGATATTTTACTTTAACTTTTATACCTTCGTTATTTTGTACATCTGTCACAAATGCCAAAGATACAGATCTATTTGTATGATAGATTAAATGTTTTCATAATATTATAGCAACTAGCATTATGTGGTATTAGTTTTAATTTTTCAACTATTTACATACATACTGTCTATGACATGCATTGTTCAACAACATATGATAACAACAATAATTATATAGAGCTGAAAATATTCTACCACATATCTAAGTAATTATACAAGTGTTTCAACATATACAGATAGTAAAGTACATCAATTATTAATAGTATTTATTGCATAAACTTCTATTGTGATCTGGCATCTAATAGTAATGTATCAATAACATATTTTACCCTACAACGATAATGATATTTTATTTTAACTTACTACAGAATGAATACGAGAGCTACTGATATAGTATGCCTACGTAATTAAGTAATTTTAAGTATTGTGCAACACACGTGAGTGCCATCCTACAACAGACACCAAATCACAATAATGTAGTAGTGGTGTGAGCTCAGAACTGCACCCAGTCCTGTTGGGTGGCAGGTGTCACTGGCTGTTGACTTGGAGCACTGTAAATAACAAACAAATCACAATTATACCAAAAATGTTTGCATTATTGTGAAGTCTACTCTAATGTAAGTGATTTTGATAGTGTTGGACAACAGAGTAACTTAACTGCAGGTGAGGAAATCAACTCATGGGTACCACATAAATAGAATCCATCATAATAATTGAAACCCATAAATATCAACCAACCCTGGCAGATACATTGGAACTGCAAGTTCACTCAAATTAATGTTTTAAAAATCTATTACTGCGACACATAATTACCATATAATTACTCCCTCTCACTGAGAGGAGGCCTGTTTCCCAGCAGTGGTAACATTAAAGGCTGATGATGATAATTACCTGGCAGAATTGAAGTCACCCCATTCCGCGCTAGCAGGTGCAGGTGCAGCAGCAGCTGGAGTAGGAACATGTTGCGGTGATGGAGGGGGTGGAAGCCGTGAGCCACCTGGCGGAGGTGGTAAGAGGCCCCCGCCACCACCTGCCCCAAGACCGCGGCGTGGCCTGCTGCCTTCACTGCCATCTTTTTTCTGTAAAGAGAAAATTACATTGCGATAAAAACTCATCGTGGAATAATACAATTAAAGCAACAAACACTTTTTTATCTAATTAGATGACTCACTATACAATCACATTAGCAGGGTTGACTCAGTTGCCCTTTATTGTTATAACATGATTTCCACAATACATACACATCTATACACATCAAACTACTTACAGTGATCTTCATGTTAATTTTGATTGTTTCTCCTTCTTTGAAGCCCAGGTCAAGATTCTGTGGGGCGGCTTGCTCTCCTTCTTGTTCTTTTCTCAACCATTTAAAATGGTCTTGTAGAGCAACGTTTAGGTCAAATGAGTCAGATCGATCTCCGAATCCTAGACCTATGTAAGCAGTTCGACCTGAAAGAATAAAGCAATATTATTTAAAAAAATAGATTCAACTACAATGAGGTTGCTAAAATGTATTAAATTGAAAATTCTCTTGCCATTATCATCTTGAATCCTGACAACGAAGTAACGTGAACTATCAGTGACGGACTCGAGAGCCAACCCTGGATATTTGTCAATAGGGCATTTGGCAAACAGCTCTCCAGAAGATTTGTCTTCCAGTTTCATGATCAGTTCCTCTGATTTTGCAACAAGTCTCATGCGCCCCGTCCACTGCGGCTCTTGTAAGTTCCAATCAGCTGCCCTAAAAAACACCCACCGTTTTATCGTTTTCCTACAAAACAATTACCCGCTATACAAAAAAATATTACACCTACCTATATCCTCTGTTTGAAGTTTTAGGAGGTATTTTGAACACAAACACTTCATTCTTAACGAGAATAACACTTTCATAGGATTCCATTTTCCACTGCAATTCAATTTCTCATGGAAAACAATAAAAAAATTGGGAGAAGTATTTTGATAGCAGCTATTGACGACAGGACTGACGTTAATGACGTGACGTGACGTGCACAAAAAATCGTAAATGCAGAAGGTAATGCTGCATACAGCATTATTTTCAGTAAAGTCTCCTGTTTTGCATAAAGATGGCTCACTGAGTAAAGTTAACAGGAATAAAAGAGAGAAAACATTTTAAATCCTTACGCCATGATTGCAAACTGATTAAAAATTAAAAATTCAGGTGTCAGAAAAATATTATAAAAGGCCAAAACAACAGTCACATCACTATTGTATTCACATCCCTCCATTAGAAGATAAAAAAAATGTGCAACGTGCACTCAGAACCACATTAAAGTATGTCATTTTGGTGGCGATCGGCGGTGGCGACCTCTCGCGTCCGGCCCTGGTGCGAGCCATGGTACACAGCGAGAGGGCATTGGAAGCCGTCACCTTCTGCGAAGCAGTAATGCTTGCGAAGGAGGAGGCGGAGTGCATGAGGGAGTGGCAGTCACTGCGCCCTCACGTCCCTAGCCGCCGCAGGAGGAGACGCCCCGGGCGTCGGGAGTCGATAGCGGAGTCCCGGCTACCATAGGCGTAATCTTGCGGGTGGCGAGCAATGGGTAGCTCGCCGCCCGGTAAGGGCCAGGCTCAGGTCGACGGCGCATAGTGTTCCACGCGTGCCTCAAAGAGATGTCAGCAACAATGAAGGGGTCTGCTAGGACCGATGCCTGCCAGGGTCGCGAGATTGTTCAAGCGAGATACCGTGATCCTGGCATATGGGCAACTGAAGGAACACGGGTGGGTTTTAGTCAGTAAAGTCTGACACACCCTCCCGCTCCTCCCAGAGCGGGAGAAGTCATTTGATGATTTCCCAATTTTCCCATGCAGAAAAAAAAAAGTATGTCATTTTATTTTCCCTGTCCTTTGTAGACATTGGTTTTTCAAAATGTTTTCACTTTAATGCTCTCGTCGCGGTAGTAAAATTTCATCGTACTCTGGAACGCCACCGTAGCTTGCAAGACCTGACTGACAATAAGGGCGAGCGCGCACTGCCTTGCGGTGCGTTTATTCTACCGCACGGTAGAATAAACGCATTCACGCGTCCGCGCACTGCGGTAGAAAAAACGCACGTTTTGTCATTCAAGTTACAACTGTGCAGCCCACAGCACATGTCGTTATGAACTAATACAAGAGTCGCTATCTGTATATATATCTATACTTTTACTATTATAATACTGAAGAGTTTGTTTATTTGAACGCACTAATCTCAAGAACAACTGAAAAATTAATTAATGTTTGGCGGTAACCCATTTATCGAGGAAGGCTTTAGACTATGTAACATCACTCTACGGCCAATAGGAGCGGAGCATCAATGAAAAATGTTGCAAAAAACGGAGGAAAGTTATTCCTTTTGAGAGCTGTGCTGCGTAAACGGTTACAATAACGTAACAATTATTTATGACGAAATTGTTCCTATTGAAAAATTCTACAAAAAATTTCACGATGGCATATATCTATCTTTTAAGGTTGGCTCACTATAGCGTTTTTAACAGTATTGAAATCATAAAACTAACGAGGGGAGTCGGGGCTGCAAGAAATTTAACGCGGACAAAGTCGCGGGCAGTAGCTAGTCTTATAATAGTTTGTTAAGAATTGCTGTGGAGGTCCTGAAATTCTGCGATTGACTCTCGTACCGCCGCCGCCGTCGCCGGACAAACGCCAAGTAACGACATACCTGTGTCGCAACCAAACAGCAACTGAGCGTGTCTCAGTGCGTTTATTTCACCGCAGTGCGCGGTACTTCTTAGAACACAATGCGATACAAAAAAAATTGCGGTAGAATCACCGCAAATTTGCAGCGATGATTCTACCGCATGCGTTTATTTCACCGCAGTGCGCGCACTTCTATGACATTTCATACTTCACAAATTATGCGGTAACAAAACGCATGGCAGTGCGCGCTCGCCCTAAATAAACACTGTCACTATCATAGCTGTCACTGCTTCTCATCCCAATTTGCTGTCACCTGCTGTTGATCTGCTGGCGGAGCCCAGTAACACTGTTTCTTTTCATTCTTAAAAGTTTATTGGCAAATTCTGCGAATTATACTTCACTTATCCAAAATAAAAGATACAAGCAAATCATAAATCAACTTGCACCAGAAGTAAGTACTTAATGTTTGTTTCAAAAACAAGGAAACCAAATACATCAATTTGTTGGATATCGAATCAATGGAACTTTATATACCAATGGCAATTATATTTCAACTCTTTTTATTTCAGGTTTGCAGAAAAGTCATGGCTTATAATGTAAGTATCAACATTCTAACATTCACACTTTCAAGAAACTAATAAGAAGCTAGTCAATTGACTTGTAAGATACAAACAAGTCATATTATTTCTAATATTACTTGACAATAGCGCGAATGCCGGTCAGTGGGTCGTCTTGCCTTTTGAATATGTGGAAATTTATATGGAAATTGACTTTCAAAACTGAGGAACAGAGAAGTACTTTGTCATTTAGGACCATAATTTAAAACGTCAGTGTACAACCAGAGGTAAATTAATATTTGTTTTACTAAAGGGAATAAAAAATAAAATGCTAATTTATCTAAAAAATCAATTAAGATGAAGGTTATTCCTAAGTGATTCAAGTCAAATAACAAAATTGATTAATTATAGGTATAATAAAGTTGTATTTTCATTATAATTCAGAATGAATAAGTATATTTTCTGTACTGTTCTATTCATCCCAACATAAAAAGACTTGTAATCAAAATGGCATAGAATGTAGCTGATTATAGCCAGCGATTTCAAATAAATATTTAAATCAAAACTGCTCAGTGAATATCTTTTTAGGTATACAGTACATATTTTGTCTTCGCTTTACCTTTCCGTCTGTCAGAGCATCAATATCATCATTATCGTGACCTTATCCCATTCATAAACACACTTCTTCTTCACATGCCCAAACTATAGAACACCCGTTGTATTCCTCTTGCTCCATTCCTTTTGCTTCATTTATGTTCAAACATCTGGTAATTAACATAAGATTTTTTAATTTATGTTGTGTATTTCTGGTTTAATTTTTTTGTATGCAAGGTTCTTAGCAAGATATGAAGTGGTTTTGAGGGTGAATAACAGCTGCATTGAGGACAATGTACACTTGCCCGTGTCAATTATTGATCAAACTATTAGTCCAATGTATCTTAATAATATGTATTCCACACTAGAAGGTTAACCAGTCAATTACCATAATTACAGACACAATTAAAAACCATTGTGTCTGATACCAAATGTGGTATCTCAGGGACTTAGAGGTTAAGGTTGCCCTAGTCTGCCATAAAATTGCAAGTGTCCCCCCTTTCCTGTAGCTCTTCATATGTAGATCATCCTCATCATTCAACCGGGTATCACCCACCACTGGGTATGTATATAGTAGGCGTATATGTGATTCCCAGTTTCTTCATCAACATAGTTGAAATTTCAGAAAAAAAAAGCTGTATAACTAAAGATTGCAATAGCAGGACACAAATAATTAGTAAACTAAGGAATTAATAAGTAAACTAAGTAGGTATTGGTGCCGATTCCCTTATTCACAAACTAAACTAAATTTAAGTTCAGTGCATCTTTTTCTTTCTATTTCATTATGGAAAGGACAGAAGATAAATTTTAGTTTAGTCCTGTCAAATTAATCAGCGCTTGACGTAAATTGACGTAATTTTAGTAGCCAAGTTTTTAATCACGTCTAAACTTGTATGGAGTAACTAGCTTCTGCCCGCGACTTCGTCCGCGTTAAATTTCTTGTTCCCGCGACCCTTCCCGTCGCGTCGAATCGCCTACCCGTGCGATATTCCCCGTTTTTGCAACATTTTTCATTACTGCTCCGCTCCTCTTGGTTTTAGCGTGATGTTATATAGCCTATAGCCTTCTTCAATAAATAGGCTACCCAACAAAAAATAATTTTTCAATTTGGACCAGTAGTTCCTGAGATTAGCGCGTTCAATCAAACAAACAAACAAACTCTTCAGCTTTATAATATTAGTATAGATGACAGGCGCTGATTAATTTGACAGGACTAAACTAAAATTTTTCTTTTGTCCTCTTTTAATGAAATACAAAGAAAAAGATGCACTGAACTTAAATTTAGTTTGTGAACAAGGGAATCGGTACCACTATAAAGGTTGACTAAACTCAGTAGTAGGTGGAACAAGAATCCCAATAATGATGATGATGATAATAATATAGCTTAGAATAATAAAAAATATAGATAACTAGCTTTTTCCACGGTTTTGCCCGCTTATTATACTTATAAACCTTCCTTTTGAATCACTCCGTCTACTGTTGAAAACCGCAGTAAATAGATGTCAAACGACACGATGAATTAACTAACACCGCCATCTATTAGGCATTCATAGAACTAACCAATGAATACTCACATTGTCCTTTAACCTCGTCCTGCCCATTGTGATTTCAAAATCACAAAACATACTTCACAGTTCCTGCCCATCTAAAATATTGTAAAATTGTAAATTCTGCCCACTGTCCTTCAAAAATCACATATTCACATTTCGCGCCTAGAATTTGTATTTTCTACTCAGCTGTCGTTTTTGAAGTTTCCTGTGATTGGTTAGGTTATTTTATGATCTATTTACTGCTATAAAAAAAATATAAAAATGTATATCTTATGCATGACCTTTTTTTTGTTCTAATTATTCTGGGCAGGAAGCACTTGTAAGATTTTGTACTTTGAAGAGAACAGTGGGCAGAATTACCAAACAGATTCTAATTTGCTTGAGCAGGACGAGGTTAAAAAACATTTTATTTTCAAATATCACGTGGTCAACAATTGATATAAAAACTATCCTGTCTTTTAAGATGGACCAAATTACAAATAATTACGAAGTTTGATAACAATCAGTTCAGTAACAAACATAGTGGCACGAGATTTTTATATATATAAGACTAACTTTCTCCAGCGTCTTCGCCCGCGTACGCATCGGACGCATCGCATCAACCGCATTATTTTTTCTGCAGCGATCGTATTGCCGACGCAAGTACCAGCAATCGGATTGCTGATGCCAGTTTCATTCGGATTTTCTTAGTGATCGTACGTGTGTTTGTGAGAATGGAGGAAAGTGAAGAAGAACAATGGTGCCGATTCTGTTGTCACAAAATTCTCTAAACTAAACTAAAAACCACTAAAATTTGGTTTAATCCTGTCAAACGACGATTTCCTATTCTGAAATAGACTAAAGTGACACAACTTAACTATATTTTAGTTTGACAGCACTAAGATTGCACTGAGTTATTAGTTTAGTGAAAATGTCAATTTTGCTATTCTGAGTTTGCCGGTTTTCACCAAAAATTTTGACTATAATAATTTATTTTAACTAAATCTGACTATTTTTAATCGCGATTAAAAAGGTGTGGAATAAAACTAGTGGTCATGAACTAAAATTCTCAACAACGCCTCGCCTACACGTGCAAAAACAGTTCTGTATTTTTTATTTTCTTTTTGCTTATATCTTGAAATTGGCGTGTTCTATCGCAAAGATAATGAAATTTTCGGCCCCCTTAGTATACCGCGTATACATTTAAATCTCAACACGTGGGTAATATTTTTTTTATATTTTTCAAACAAAAGTGAAAAATTCCATATAAAACACGTTGAGGCTGCCTCCCAGCACGCGCCTTCGTCTCTCAAAAAATTCATTCTACGCAATGCACACACAAGTACAACGTTGCGAAACCAAAAGAAAAAAAAATACCACGCTGAGTCGCGATTGTCAAATTCGATTTTAGTCGTGTCAAAATAATTTTTAAATTTAGAGATTTTTCTTTGCAGAATAGCGTTACAATTCTCATAGCCAAAAGTAAGGAATTTTAGAGATAGTTTAGTTAGTTTAGTTCGTGTACAACAGAATCGGCACCAATTTGTCGTTATTGCTTGTTTGTAAGCCGAAGAGGAAGAAAATGCAAGAACATCTAAAATAAGAAAAAATAAAATCTGGATACACGACATATTCAAGAAGAGATCGGAATATGGAGTATACCACGTACTATTTCCTGATCTGCTAAATGGTGACATCAAGTTTTTCCAATATTTTCGTATGTTTCAAGCTAAATTCAATTTTATGGTTGATATCCTGTTGACGTCATCGGCACGCATCGCAAAAGTTGTCTCTCGGAGCATTGGTGTCGGCATTGGCGATGTGCGATCCGTACAATGCGGATCAGTGGACCCACTTGTGTGACTTTCTATGCAAAGAATACTACGATCCGTTAAATTGCGATGCGTCCGATGCGTACGTTACCGACCTGTGGACGCTTAGCTTTAAACCTACCTTTTGAATCACTGTATTGATGAAAACCGCATTAAAATCAGAAATTGAAACATTACGCCATCTATTGAATATCTAGGCAATCTAGATGTCAAACGATATGATGAATTAACTCACACTGCTATCTATTAGGCATTCCTAGAAGTGACCAATGAATACACCAGGCGCGGTCCGAGAGGGGGGGTCCTAGGGGTCATGACCCCCCCCCCAAAGTCAGCCTTGCTCTCGAGACCCTGAACGATTTGCCTGAAAAACCCAATAATACTCCCGACCTGAGAATCGAACCCGGGACCCCATGCTCATCAGTAGCGCTTTCGACTACTAGACCAACGAGGTGATGTACTTTCCTAAAAATATTCTTCAGTACTCATGGTGACCCCCCCCCCCCAAATCATAGGCTGCGTCCGCACCTGGAATACACACATTGTCCTATAAAAAAAACACATACATTTGTAAATATCGAGGTCAATAATTGAGATAAGAACTATCCTATCTCTTAAGTTGGATTAAATTACAAATAATTAAGAAGTTTGATAAGTTCAGTAGTTTCGGAAGTTTATATGTATACATATAAGACTAAGAGATATATATATAAAACTAGTTGACCGTACATTCGTTGTCTTGTTTCCTAGAACTCGATAGCAGCGCCACCTACCGGGTCCAATAGTGAATCTAAACCATCCAGGGTGCCACCCAAATGCATACAAAAAAATCTTTCAAATCGGTCCAGCCGTTTAGGAGGAGTTCAGTGACATACACACGTACAGTAGAATTATACATATATATAAAGATAAGATATAGAATCGAACTTTTCTAGTTTTGTCAATATAACAGATGGGGTTTATAACTGAAAGCGCACTTATGAGATGGCAGCACTGTTGTCGAGAGTCCTGTCTTTGTCATTATTGTGGTTTGACTTAATTTCCATAAAAATCACTAAACCAGAATCAATGAAAATATCAAGTGCCCAGTGTATCAAATGGCCTATTATAAGTTTTGGAATAAAATGTTTACCTTTGATAAATACATACTGTTGCTGATTAAGTAGAAAGTGTAGAAACCCACTGGCTTAGGGTTGAGGATTTCACGTATTTTCTGCAGTCAATAGCTGCGCAAAAGGGTTTCATTAACATGTTAAAAAAGTTGCTGGTTTTATTTAAAACAAAATGTGGGTTATGACAGCTAGCTGTCAAATTCATGTACACTCGGCTACTTAACAAGCTATACATTGCCAGTATTGGCGGACCTCGCATTATATAGGCTTTTCCTACGATGAGAAGTCAGCTTATACTGAAAATGTATAGCTTGACTTGGTGCCGTGCGTACAGTCAGGGATATTAATTGATAACCAAATTATTTTTTATTTCTTTGGAGATATCTGAAGGCTCTAACTCTCATAATTAAAAATCTAGTCACAGTCTCTCCTCGGCTACGAGAAAATGTGAAAAACTTGTCAAAAGTGAAGTAAATTTAAAATATATTTGGTAGATTAGAATGCGAATGTTCTTAAAAATACGAGAATTGCTCTCTGGAGTAAGTGGCAGTAGCTAAAACTACATATATCTCCATTACTGTCAAACTGTCTGCCTCCGCCATCGCCTGTATCTTAACCATACATTGCTATTATGAAAAAATACCAACTTCATAACTACAATGGACTAATGAAGTATTAACTGCCCGATGTTCTTGTTGGTTTTTCAACGTTGATTAGTTATAAGTCGTTTCCACACGCTTGGCACTAGACACACTAAAAACCTCTACTACCAGCACACAAACTTGTGGATGCATTGTAAGTTTCTTTTAATTTTTAACCGACTTCAAAAAAAGGAGGAGGTTACCAATTCGACTGTATATTTTTTTAAATGTTTTGTTAGGTAGGTATCTCATAACTTTTAACTGGGTGAACCGATTATGATAATTCTTTATTTAAAAGCTGGTGCTTACCGAATGGTCCCATTTTAATTTGGTTCCATTTCGGACAATGGGATCCATGTGAAAACCATACTTATTAGTCTTTAATTTGCATCAACTATTTGCGCGACAAATGAACGAATAACGCGATTAGATTAGTGTAGGGTATCTACCATAACTAAAAAGCTAAAAATAAAAACTTTTTACAAAAAAAATAACAACCAACTTCCTAAAAAAAAAAAACACTACAAAGTGAAAAATAACTTTAATTTCGGAAGTCGGTGGCAAAAAAAATCTTAATTACAGATCCTAAGACACCGACTTCCAAAATTAAAGTTATTTTTCATTTTGTAGTTTTTTTTTAGGAAATCTGTTGTCATTTTTTTGTAAAAAGTTTTTATTGCACAAAAAAAAAGAACACTCGATCAGATCGGCAGAAGCTTGTCCAGCAAGTACTAGCCCACACAAGGCAAGCAAAATGATCCGCACATTGTAGTTTGGCAAACATGTGGAACCGGTTTCTATATTCTATTTCGGTATTTTGTTCTGCAAAACTACGATTAATATATTAATTTACTACGAATAATCTTTTATTAATTAGTCTAACAATAAGAGGCATAAACTAATAATTATAGTGTCGTTTTTATTCACAATAAATGATTTTATACTAAAAACGGTTTTACTATATAAAAACCGGTAATCGACAAGTCAACCAAAGTGCGTAATGGACATCACTACAAACATTGAAGAAAATAAAATGGCCGTCGAGTGGGTCGCCGTAAATATGTTGAGTTATTTTTCAAATCGTTCGTTTTTATCACAATTACAATGCGAAAATTGTCAGAAATGAGTATTGAAAAAGTGTGTTTTACTATAGACTTTGTGTGTGTCTCATTAGTGTCCTGAATTATGTAAGAACAAAGAGTTTTCGTCGTTTGTTGTATCAATCGAGCAGCTATACAAATGCATGAAAATGGGACTCTCTCATTTGTTGTTGTTTATAGCGATAATCCGTTTGATATGTTTTTCTATAAAAGCAGAAAACATTGAGTGCCCACACAAATGTGATTGCCTGGAACAGTACGTCGATTGTTCAAAGAAGAATTTCGTATCTGTGCCAAAAATTCCTAAGTGGGTGGAACGATTGGATCTCAGTTATAATAGGTTGAATGAAAACGTTACGGAGGCCTTTGACAAACTACTGAATTTACAAGAATTGAAGCTGGACAAAAACTCCTTTCATTTCATACCAAGCCTGCTGCATCATGAACAACTACAGGAACTGAGTTTGAATAGGAATAACATTGGATCAATAGACACAGGTACCTTTCCTGCTAATAGTTCCATCAGAATACTGAATGTAAACAGTAACCATATAAAAGTCATACAGGAAAGAGTTTTAACTAATTTGTCCAATTTGGAAGTTTTGAAACTGAATAGGAATGAAATAAAATCACTTCCTAATCACTTGTTTATGTCTCAGACAAATCTAAGGACTCTAGAATTGAACCATAACAAGTTACATGTGATCAGTCCGCTACTATTTCAAGGATTGTCTAATTTGACTACATTAAAGCTAAGGTTCAATAATATTGACAATATAATGGATGGTGCCTTTTTTGGATTCAAGTCGATGAATTTATTACAATTGGACCATAATAGAATAAGGAATATTTCTAAAGGTTGGATGTATGGATTGGAGTCACTGATAACTTTATCCTTGTCAAATAATTTGATATCAGAAATTGATTCTGGAAGCTGGGAACTATGCACAAACTTGGAAGTTCTGGATTTATCTCATAACCATTTGCTAGAAGTAGAGGGACGTTCATTCCAACACTTGATTCACCTCAAAACTCTGAACATTGGATATAACAAAATTTCATCAATTGCTCAGGATGCTTTTGGCTATATGACCCAGCTACAAACACTACAGTTAAATAATAACAAAATATCTTGGACTGTGGAGGATATGTCTGGACCATTTTCAAAATTGCAGAATTTGAATTGCTTTAGCCTCGCTGCAAACCATATAAAATCAATTAATTCAAGAGCTTTTGATGGGTTGTCAAATCTATTTGAATTAGATTTAAAAGGAAATAATATAACTTCCATACAACAGCATGCTTTTGATTCCATGTCTAAATTAAGAAAGTTACATTTGAACTCTTCATCACTGCTGTGTGACTGCAATTTATTATGGATAGTAAAATGGATAAAAGAGAAGGCTGAGCAAAAATATGTTACAGCTAACTGTGCGTACCCATCTGAAGTCAGAGGGGTATCAGTCACTAAACTGAAGGAGGATAACTGTGGTGACTCGCCTAAGCCTAAAGTTGTGGAACATCCCAAAACTCATCTTGCCATAAAGGGGCGGTCAGCTAATTTAGTTTGTTCTGCAACATCCATTCCTTTTAACAACATGACATTCTTGTGGAGAAAGAACAATGGCAATGTTAGTAACCCTATGGTATATGAAAATATCACTATTGGACCGAAGGGTCAACCACGAGCAACATCAGTGTTAGTGATTCCTAATGTTACTCATGCTGATTCTGGAAAATATCAGTGTGTTGTTGGTAATACTTTCGGAACAACATACTCTACAAAGGCTAAAGTAAATATAGTCACTTTTCCACGGTTTACAAAAACTCCAACAAATGTAACTGTGAAGACAGGAGAGACTGTAACACTTAATTGTGCTGCCACAGGGGATCCACCTCCTGAGATATCTTGGAAAAAAGATGGAGGAAATGATTTTCCTGCTGCAAGAGAGAGAAGAATGAATGTAATGCCAACTGACCACTTGTTCTTTATAGTGAATGCAAAAACCACAGATATGGGGATATACAGCTGTGCAGCTAAAAATCCAGCCGGAACTATTATAGCAAATGCTACACTTACAGTATTGCAAGAACCATCATTTGTCAGAGTTATGGAAAACAAAGAAGTGACTAGTGGTGACTCTGTGGTATTACAATGTATGATATCAGGATCTCCCAAGCCTGTTATAAAATGGCTTAAAGATGGAACTCCCATTACTGCTACAGAACGCCATTTCCTTACGGCTGATGATCAGCTGCTGATCATAATTGGATCGGAGGCGAGTGATGCTGGACGTTACGAATGTGAGATTACTAATGAGTTGGGCACTAAAAAAGATATGACTGAGTTACGTGTATTGCCTCCAGTAGCCATTATGGTGAATGAAGAAAATATGGCTGGTATTATAATTATAACAGTTGTGTGTTGTGCTGTAGGAACTTCTATTATTTGGGTGGTAATCATTTATCACACTCGTAGACGCATGGCTAGGGCTGTGCATACTTTTCCCGCCGAAAGTATAAAAATGACACATGTAGTGCATAGTGACAGTGATTCACCTCAAATGTTTTCAGACAATATATCGGAGCACTCATCATGCAAAGATAGTGGAACTGGTGATTCTGCTAAACAAACAAGCTTTGATGGAGTGCCAACCGATAGAAGTGAACAAGTGCATTTTGAGACTGTATGCCAGAGTTACTCTCCAGTGCCTGAGGCACATAAACTTCTTCCATCATCTTTTAAACCCTCAATTCAAGTGTGTGTAAATACGTCTGTTACACCAGCTACATATAGTTTTTCTAGTCACAGTGGTAATGTTTAAGTTTTTAATGTATATTTCTATAGCTTATAATAAGTGATAGGTACAATAATACCTATGTTTCCTGCAGTTTCACTAATTACATTTATAATCTTCCTATTGGGCTCCACACCTTATATATATTTTTACCTTTCCTTATAATTTTGATAGGCATCAAAATACATTATGTATCAGATATAAGTCATTTCATTTTAGACAGAAATTTATAAAAATAATACTTGAAGTATTAAATGTGTGTTAGTCTGAATTTTATGTTCATAATCTTATTTAAACAGTAAATATCTAATAGTATATATATATTAGTGGGGCCATTCAAAACATTTAATATAATTTTACAATGTTCACCAATTGATTAAAAGGGTTTGTTCATTGAAAAACTTTATTTTTCTAAATAATACAAAAGGCAAAGCTTAATAAAACTATTCTAATTTAATAAAATTATACCATTAACTATGTGAAATAAAAAGGAAGCATTACTCAAGTCCTGGTATTAAAATTCAAAACCCTTTAATAATAATTATAAGACTTTTAGCATAGTAGGTATTTCAACAATACTTGTATTTCTATATTATATTCGGCAGCTATGTATTTGCATACATTTTCATATACTTATCTAAGTATTATTCTGATTTAGTCACTATTCTCCCAGTTATACAAATAATATTTATAAAAAAAATATTCATAATCTTATGACGAGTGTAGTTAGTGAAATGGCAATAAAGTTAGGCATCTATGTAACTTGATTGCTTAGTACAAAATGTAACAAACTTGCCAGTATTGGTTTTGATGTAAAAGACTGAATGTCGTTTAAGTAATAAGTGTATGATTACTGTTATTTTGTAATATTAAATAGGCAATAAATATTTTTAAATTTGTTATTTCATAACAGTTTTCTAGATGCTATGTCATGTGATTTATATAGCAGCTTTTTATTAAATATTAGGTCAGACTTGATATGGACTTAAGTATGTAATGTATATTTGACATTATAATTATAGAAATTCATCTGCATTTTGGAGAAATACATAAAAGTGCACTTAAAAAAAAAAAAATGAAACCAAATTCAAGTTCTGAACATGTTTTTTCGTAATGGTTTTGTGCTATAATGACTGTAAAATGCAATGATTTGTCCGTGCTTTTAGGCATACCACCTAAAATTATATTACCATAGTAATCCACCTCTACTGATTTGTATCTAGGAAGTAAAATATAAAATAAAATGTTGTTAATTTGAAGATGAATAACAATAAAAACCTTAGTAATTATATATTAAGTATAATGCAGGTAATGTAATTAGCTACTAAAATGTGTAAGTTTATAGGTGTAGTGTTATGTATGATGGGAGTGAGATTATTGAATATTTATGATTTGGAGCACACAAAAATATTGTCATCAATAAATGCAGGCCAATACTTATTGATTTTCTTGCTCTAACAAACCTGCAAGAAAATTATAAATGAATTCAACCTTTGCATTCTATGACAAGATCAAAGATCGATAGACAATGCTCATTTATAAAGACACATGTTCTTATGTACCTAGGAAATGCAGCAATTGTATAACATATTATATTACAAAACCCAGCCAAGTTATAAAACTATAATTATTATGCCCATTAAAACAACAGTGTTCTCAGCATCTGAAATTAATTACAATTGACGTCATACAAAGGAAAATTGTAATTTCTAGAATACTAAGCACATGCACAATGCTAGACAACTGACCAACAGATCTGGTCTGTTGTCTACTTTTAAGGGAGTAGTAACAGATAATCGGAAGATTTATAGTATAGCTATGTGCGAGGTTCAGTCGTACCAGTTAGAAAGATAGCTGGGCAATGTTTAAACGCGGATCGAATTGCCTGCCAGTTTTCGTTCATTGTTCGTTGCTGCTCCGCTCCTTTTGATCTTAGCGTGATGTTATATAGCCTTCCTCAATAAATAGGCTACCCAACACAAAAATATTTTTTCAATTTGGACCAGTAGTTCCTGAGATTACCGCGTTCAATCAAACAAACTCTTCAGCTTGATGATATTAGTATAGATACTAAAATATTTACCACATTTTTATAAAAGTCCTTCACCCCGCCCGCGCTATTACTTCGTTTTCGCATAGAGTTCTTTCTGACTTTTATTTTTGCTCGGCTCCTAAGGGCCGTAGCGTGATGTGACCTACAATACTGCTCATAGATGGACAGAGCTGGATTATAGATTGGAGCGTTCAAACAAACTATTCAGCTTTATTAAAGTGTAGGTAGATATTCGGAACTAAGGAAAGTAAGAAAAGTTCTCATCGGCCATTTACTGAAGGTGCACCTATAGGTAGGTTGGGAAACAGAAAAGATTAGACATTGATTAAAATAAGTCAAAAAAGAACGTAACGCATTTTAAAGTCCTGTTCATAGTTGTCGCGCTAAAGTTGAAAGTGTTTCATAGAGCTGCATTGTTGTGGCTGGGTTTTGATTTCCCCAGAATACTAACATGTTATAGGTTTTCAACAGAGCACAACGTACATGGTTTATTTATTTACCTTTAGGATGAAACGCGTGTTTTTTTTTTTCTTCTAATAATAGTAGAATTTACATTGCTGCATTTCTTAATTAATGCCTATTGATAAGTGTAAAAACGTAAATAGTAATAATGCAGTTTTTTATTGTTCATACTGTGTAAATACGGTAACTATTTATATACTTTACAGAATAAAATAATCTAAGCAAAACTAACCTTTTATTTATAAAACTACCAGCTCTGCAGTGTATCAAGTGTGCGGACCACAGAACAACTTTATTCCGTGGTGCGGACACACCGCATAATCTGTACATAATATTCCCACTGCTGGGACACAAACCCTCCATAAGACTTAAAACTAGTAAAAACAAACGGGACGCAGGGAACCGAAACGACTATCGGTTTAGTGCTAAGACACGGTACGTACCTGTCCCAACAACGTTCGCATATTCGATTCCTGGCAAATGGTGTTGATTGTTTTAGTTATGAAAACTTAAGAATTTTCCAAATTAGCATATTATCAACTATTCTATTGTAGGTAGAGAGTGCAGCGGGGTAATTGCGTAATACATCAGTAGCAAAGGCTTTCAATTTGACGGTTAACAACATTAATTGCGTTATTAACGTTTTTAGCAGACAAATCTTTTATGTGCAATAATGTAAGTTTACAATTGAATTATTCTGCAAAATAAAGAGCATCAGGTAATCTGCATTTCAATACCCCACCGTCTACCTATCCATCGCTAGACTACGGAACGTAGCTCTCAATTCATTCAAGGCTACAATTACTCAATTGATCGTTTTTGTATTGTTAGTCACGGGAATTATCGAGAGCACGGTGTGACTGCGCTGTAACTGTTACTACGTACTCGCGATTAGGCAAACGACACATGATCCTTCGGTGCGATTACATGCGATAGGGATTGGCCGATTCAATTGAATAATAGGAACAGCTTCGAGGGCTCACTAATACGTAGGTAGTAAAGCAGAATGGGTTTCGAACGAATGTGTGAAGAACCTATCCAATCTGAACAATACATCCTCTATAAAGGCTTTTTTATGTAAGAGAGCTACAATAAATGTTTGGCCACCTGCTATACCAAGGGGTTGCCCTATCCATTGTCGAACTTAGAGAAAAAAAAAGTTTGAAATAAATGAAAAGGTTTTAGGTCTAACATTCGAATTATTCCCAATAGTCCCCTCTAGCCCTGTCCTCCGGGGTGACAGCTGGGAATTGTCTTCCCAGTTGTCACCGGGGTGACAATTTGTGCCGACTGTTCCCTTTGAAAACTGACTAGTGGGGACCAGTGAACGAAAATAAACATGGAAGCATTACTTCAAGGGAACTAAGCGCGAATCTTGACAAAATCCCAAACAAACTCACACATCGAAAACCCGTCGCTGATTCGCGGAACCACGCAAATAATATTATTACTACTCTGAATACACAGTTAAAAACGGACCTTATTTCCTGATTTATTGGGTTTAAAGTACCATGTAATGTATAGACCACTACCGACATTTCTACGACGCCGCTTCGTCGCCCGGGTTGTTTTATGTAATAAGGTGCAACGCAAATAATTAATCGTGATATTGATGGTATTAATAAATATAATTATGATAAAACATTTATGTTTTATGAACTGAATGTCAACAGTGTTGTTATAAGGTCTGTAAATAGAGTAGTGTTTAGGGAGTAATAGGTACATAAATAAACTCACGCCTTCTTATCTCCATAGGGGTAGGCAGAAATCAGAGAAATTAGTATTGCTGAGTCATGAACCTACTGAACGTGAATCCCAATATTATTACTGTCTTTGACATTTGACTATTACCTACGTGCCTCGGAAAATTGTTAGTTTATGTCTCCATGCAAGCTAAGCTAGTGTAGGTTCATAAAAGTTCCTTTATTAAAAGGAACTTTTATGAACCTACACTAGCTTAGTATATTTTACACTAGCTTTTTCCAGCGGCTTCGCCCGCGTGGCGGTCGGAATATATCCCGCGGGAACGTACTACCGGGATAAAAAGTAGCCTATGTACTTTCTCAGGCTCTAAACTATCTGTGTACCAAATTTCATTTAAATCGGTTCAATAGTTTTAGCAGGAAAGCGAGACAGACAGACAGACAGAGTTACTTTTACATTTATAATATTAGTGTGGATAGTATGGATAATACCGTCTAAATATAAAAAAAATGTTATGTCTTGAAAAAAAATTGTCATTATTGTCAGGTAGAAAAGTAAATTGTTTGGTTGCATAATATCATCCCCATAGACTTCGTGGTATAATTCAAAACGACTTGATTTTTAATAGAAATATAATAAATAGCGATGTACAACACGTGAAAACTAATTCCAGCATCCTTTTTAAGCAAATGTGATTTATTTACACACCACTTCATTGCACAAAAAGGCCTTTTTAAATATTTAACACGCAAAAACCGGTAAATAATAGTCGACCGCCGCTGTTGCCTACTGTTGACGAACTAAAAGCGTGGCCGGCGCAATCGGTAAGCCCCGCCCACCGCGGCGCAATCTGCGTTGGGTCATTTTTTAGAGCTAGGAATGCTTCCATGCTTTTTTTCGTTCACTGGTGGGGACAATTGGGAAGTCTGTTTCTCAGTTGTATTAACTTTAATTAATACGAATCGTATAATCACAGATAATCACTAAGGGTAAAGTTACACGTGCTTATTAGTCGCATGCTTATTTGTGAATCTTGCTCATTGATTTTGTGCCTTGCTCCGCAGATGTCATGACACAAAATAGAACGTCCGTCGATCTCATTTGTACTTGCTTGCTTGATTCTATATAACTTTTTGACATTTTTATTTACTTCATCATCATCAGCTTATAATATTCCCACTGCTGGGACACCGGCCTCCTCTCGGTGAGAGGGAGTAGGCCATAATCCACCACGTAGGCCCAGTGCGGGTTGGTAGATGTCACATGTCTTCGAAGTTTTAGTTCTAAGACATGCCGGTTTCCTCACGATGTTTTCCTTCACCGTTTTGAGAGCAGTGGCGATGAAATAATTTGCACAAAGTAAAGCGCCTGCTTGGGTTTGAACTCACGACCTACTACTCGTAAGTCGTGGCCGTTACCACTGGGCCACCACTGCTCACTTATATTTACTTCATAGTTAATATTTTTCTAATGTTGTAAGCGTGTTGACATTGTGTTATTTTTTTTATTTGATTCTATGTAGCATAAGAAATAAAAAAGCTGAGATCTATGGTGATTACATTTTTTTTCTGGGAAGGAAGGAATCGTAGCAAATGTCACCCCCCCCCCCCCCCCCCCGGTGACAACTGAGAAACAGACTTCCCATTTGTCCCCACTAGTCAGTTTTCAAAGGGAACAGTCGGCACAAATTGTCACCCCGGTGACAACTGGGAAGACAATTCCCAGCTGTCACCCCGGAGGACACGGCTAGAGGGGACTATTGGGAATAATTCTAACATTCCGCCGGCATACAATAGATAATACCTTTGGGCCGCGCCAGAGTAAGACGGGGAAGAAACAAAATTGATTGACGAAAAAAATAGATGCCTACCTAATTCTGTTCAAGAAGAATAATTGCGTAAACACCTACCAGTAGAAATGGCTTTCATTTTGAGAGTTCAACAATATTCATGGGATTTTTCTAACTGATGAAGCAATATCCTTCAAAATGATTCAGATTCTGATTGATAGTGTGTTTTGGTGCAATTATGGTGAAGGTTCGCACGGGCGTATTTCTCCTAAGGCGTTTTTTATTTTCACCGCATTGCTTACCACCGAAAAATGAAAATCCAACAGTGTGTTTTTTGACATCTTGGAATGCGCTCTATTGGATGGACAATGCTCGGAACGATACCAAGAGTTTAAAATCTCCCAATGCAATATTTTTACGACCGTGGGTATAAAAGTACAGTTCGTAATTAAACGTCTCTTAATAATAATACCAGCCTATCATTGTCCCACTGCAGGGCAAAGACTTTATACAAAGAAGGCATGAGCATTGGTCACCGCACTTGCTCAAGACGGCTTGGCGATTTCAAACCATTATAAGTCCAAGTTTCCTCATGATTTTTGTCTTTCACCGATGTCTGTATCCAAGATAAACTAAGAAAGAACCTACATATTAATTGAACATATAATAAAGGTACTGTCTCTGATTTGAATTGAACCGGCAACTTCGTGCATGATAGGCGGCGCCTTCAACCACTTTGCCATTACAACCAAACGTCTCCTAATGTAACGTAATAATTTCTTATTTTCAGCCTGGCTATGGTGGCAACGGTGCGCCGCAAGGATACGGACAGCCTCCCGCTGGGTACGGAGGTCCGCCACCAGGCCAACTGGAAGTAGGACATGGCCCATATCCCTCCATAGGACCCGGAGGTGGAGTTAATCCTCAAGTCCAGAATTGGTTTATGGCAGTCGACAAAGATCGATCAGGATTCATTACAGCTCCAGAGCTGAGAGCAGCATTAGTGAATGCTCAAGGCCAAACTTTTTCTGAAACTGCCTGCAATTTAATGATCGGTAAGTTTTCATTTTTATAGTATGTACAACCATAAGAAAGAAGAAGTATTTCTATGAGTACCATTCTCTCTACTTTTTAGACAGACTGGCGGCCTATTCTATAACATGATCAACGAAGATACAAGCCCGTCCCGAACTTCAAAATGAATCCTAGTCGGTTAATACAGTTTTCTGGACGGGCAAAAACACATCGGGAGTAGGGACAGCGGTCAAATGGTGTTGTCATTTGTTCTTAGTACGGGCCTCAAACTACTCTTATGTCCGTTATTGATACGAAAGTCGAACTTCGCGTTTGGAGAGTAGGCCCCTGCTTAGGAAGGCCGCATCATTAATTTATCTGCTAATAAGGGGCCATTCATTTATTACGTAAGACTATTTTTGCTAGTTTTTTACCCCCTCCCCCCCCCCTATTATAAGAAAAAATAAGAATAGGCCGACCCCCTCCCCCCTTGTATATTTATTACGTAAGAATCTAAAGGAAAAAATGAATACACGTTTGGTTTATTGTAATGTTTATTTTTCAAAGTAACAATTTTTTGGAATGTTTATTTGTAATTACTAACTAGTAATCTTTATTTTTTGGTTTCATAAACTTTGGTTTTAATAATTCATCTAGGTAGGTTTTCAGTCCAGGGGCTCAAAACCCACTTGGAATTTGGATATGCCACAGGAACATCTCTAGTAATAGGTGTCACTTCTAGTTGGTTATTCAGGATAGTGACATCATCGACGTCCACCCATTCCAAATCAGCCCCGATGCGGCACAAAACTTCTTTTCCTCGCCTTGAATATACGGCTAAAGCTTTCTTTTTTTTCAATTTTTGAAATACGGCCATAATTTTTTTTGTGAAGTTGCGCTGCCTTTTTCGACGCAAAGTAAACGCAAAAACGAGTGTCGTTTATAACGCAAACAAGTGACGACTAGTCCACAAGCGGGGAATTCCCGGGAGGTGCAGTGCGGGTAGCGCGGGTCCGTTGCCATGGAAATGGAAATATCGTTTACCTATATGCATCCGAGCGAAACTCGGCAATTTCAAAGTATTATAATTTTAACTTTGCGCATTTTTTTGATCTTACGTAAGAACTATCGAGACTCCCTCCCACCCCCTTGTAAGAAAACATAAGACATGGTCGACCCCCCTCCCCCCCTAAATCGTCTTACGTAATAAATGAATGGCCCTTAATCTAAAATATTTTATAATTTTTTTAACAGGAATGTTCGACAAAGATCGTACGGGACACCTCAATGTTGAAGAGTTTGAGAAACTTTACACTTACATTAACCAGTGGCTGGCAGTCTTCAAGACATACGATACGGACCAATCGGGGAGCATTGAGGAGAAAGAACTTTCCAGTGGTATATATCAAAATTCACTACTACGCGACGTACGACACATTAAGTAAAAATGATCAGTGCGTTGAGAATGCAACAGAGCATTCCTAGCGCGTTAACACGTTAACTGCCATGTCGGACTATGTGTCCGACACTTTTTGTTCCATTCAAGCCTTGTCGGACTATATGACCGACAACACATACCAAATCTGAACATGTCGTTGCTGCCTGGCGGCCATGTTTTTGGAATAAATAACGTATTTATGGAAGAAATAATCTATTTAAAGTGAAATAACATTAAGTTCTGTTTTTGACTTTTTCTGATTTTAACCATGGCAGTTAACGTGTTAAGACCGCATGCGATTTTCGAGTCTCGACGCCAAATCGAGTGTCAAAAATATCACTCGTGGTAAAAAAAAACACCGCTTAAGCTCCCATGCGAACGTGAGCTTGGGTTTTTCCGTAAAGAACTTTCACCCCGGTGTTTGGTTTTATGATCGGTAAAGTCCACGTACCCGCGGACCTCCCACATGTGGGCGAGGACCTTTGCCTCCAGATCTCATGGCGGCACTCCGGCAAGGAGGCTCGCCGCCTCGCAGGAGACCGTGCGGTATCCCCGGATTAACCGGATGGCCATGACCCTCTGGGCTGCACTCAACCGGCGCGCTGGGCGCAGCCTCAATGAGAGCGCCCACACCGGTGCCCCGTTTGTCGTGTATCGCTATTCTTGTTTTATACGTATGCCTGTCTCGCTCAGTGACTGTGTAAACAATGATTCCCAAACATTAATTTGTGAACGTCTAACAAGTTTGTTATATTTTATTTTCTTTGAACACATCATCAAAATGGTTGGTTGTTCTATTCGGAACTGTAAGAGTAGAAGTATAACGGCGGTACAATGAGATTTTTTTCATTTCCTCAAAAAGAAGCTGTAGCCAATGAATGGCTGCGCTATTGTGGACTTAAAACAACCTATTGTTTCAGTAATCCCTAGAATCCACTACTAATATTATGAATGCTGAAGTAAATTTTATTTATGGTAGGTACCTACACACGTCTACATATTAAGCAATAACTTTCCAGTATAAGCTGACCTCTCATTGTACGGAAATCATATATAATGCGGGATCAGCTTATACTAGAAGTATCTAGCTTGATAATATTTAGCCGTGTGTACCTTTGTTCTCATAAATAAACTACCGAACCTTGGCTCACGCAGGTGAAGCCACAGGCAAAGGCTAGCAGGTAATGTAATAATTAGGTCAATGTTTTATATGTTGAATTTCCCCAAACTGTAAAGTTTGAGAACCACTGATAGCGATGATGACGTAGTCTTGTGTCACCCACGTGACCAATGTGTTCTCGGAATGCCATACCTGGCGAAGTATATTATTATACCATGGGCGCAGCCTCAATGAGGACGCCCACACCGGTGCCCCGTAGAGGGCCATGGACCGCACGATCCCCGTGTAGAGCCTCCGTCAGGAAGCGTTTGGACCCCCCAGATTGGGCAGGAGCCGCTTTAAGGCAGCCCCAGCCCGCTCCAGTCTGGGAGCCAAACGTCGGAAGTGCTCGACGAAGTTCCACCGGCTGTCGAGGACAAGTCCCAGGTAGTGTTGGGATTTTATCCGGATAAATACTATTTTATGTTTTCGTAACGTAAGTTTTGTCATTTTACTAACAAAAGGATTAAAATTAATGAAAAATAGACAATGAAGATTGGTATCGTACCTTATTAATCATTTTAACAATTACAAAACGCCGATATTGACAATAATTTCATTCGAATACAGTTAGTCAGTCACTGTCAAAGTTAGATGAAATTATACATTTGGTCATTCATTTTTCACATACATACATGAACTCATGCCTTTCTCCCACGGGGATAGGCAGAAACTATTTAAGTAACGCTTAAATCATTGTAATAATAAAAAAACTACCTCGTGAAAGTCAAGAAAGATAAACAAATCAAATATCTTGATTGGCTCGCGAGGTTGTCGACATTGTAGGATATGGATTCAGCGAGCAATGTGCAGTTTTGAGACCAGAGGTGATGTAATTATTCACCACAAGTAAAGCGCCTGCCTGAGTGCGAACCCACGACCTACAAGTTGTAAGTCGGGGCTGATACCACCGGGCCACCACTGATATCGCCAATATGAAAGGTATGTCAGACTTTTACTGACTAAAACCCACCTGTTCCTTTAGTTGCCTGTGCCAGGGTACCTCTTTTAAACAGATCCGCAACCCTGACAGGCATCGGTTCTCGCGGACCCCTTCAATATGTAATGACATCTCTTTGAGGCGCGCGTGGAACACAACGCGCCGTTGACACGGGCCTGTTCATTACCGTGGCGAGCAATGGGTGGCTCGCCGCCCGCAAGCCCGTGCCTACGGTGGCCGAGAGTGGCCCGACGCCCGGGGTGTCTCCTCCTACGCTGGCTAGGGACATGAGGGCGCACAGACTGCCTCTCCCTAACACGCTCCACCTCCTCCTTCGCGAGCCTTACTTCTTCGCAGAAGAAGGTGACAGCTTCTTATGCCCGCTCGCTCCATACCATGGCCTGCACCAAGGCCGGACGTGAGAGATCGCCGCCGCCAATCGCCTCTACGAGGATACGGCGTTGCTCCACCCAAGCAGGGCAAACCTCCACTCTATGCTCCACCATATCTTCCAGGCGATCTACACAGTGGTAAAATTGACTGAAACCTGCATTTAGATTTTCTCAAATCTAATGACTCATTATCAGTATCTGTAATATAACCCATTTTATTTTGATTTCATATCCTTAAATATTATAAACACTAGAAGGGCATTGCATTTGTTGGACTCTTGTTGAAAGACAGGTTCTGTTATGGGTTCAAAAACAGATATGCATTGATATACCTAATCCCAAAAGTTATCATCAAGCAAAGCTGCTTGTAGCATTTGACTTGACGATATATTTTTCTTTTGCGTACGCTGAGAGAGCGGCTTTTATATTTTTCATACTCCTTAGTGATCGTCAGGCTGCCCTATCTTGTGTAGCATGGCAGGTTTAACTTTTCTCCCGTTACCTTTTTTTTTACGATTTGTTGTAGCTCGATCGTGGTTTTTTGGGTTTAGTTCTTGTGATTTTTTGACTGTCTTATAAATCGATAAACGCTAGCTGCACGCACGGAAAAGCATGACTCACTGTCACGTTCCATCTGAACCGAGCGTGTAAGCGAGAGCGCGAAACAAGCGATAGAGAGGCACGATTGGCCTAAGCGTTAGACTTGTGAAATCTATCTCTCATCCACTCCATCGGCCAATACGTCTGAGTAAAAGAGACTTAGACATTATCACGTAAAATTATCGTCCGTATACCGACTTTACAGACAACCAATTGTTTTTTAAAGATTTTATCATATCTATATAGTTTATACATTTTTGAAACTACCGCATTTCAGTGCACCATGAGCCAGCGAATTACTAGTGTGTGCTGCGCAGTTTAAAGGCTCAACACCTTTAACTAATTGAAAAGCCCTTTGCATGTTTATAGCGTTGGCAAACAACAACAACAAACTTGTCTTCGCCGCATTTTTCTTGACTTTTAGAAGCTCTTCACAGAGATAATCAATTATTTGGCTATTCTCTACACTCTCAACAAAGAAAGATTCTAAATTTGTATCTAAAGAGCATGCTCTATTAGAGACGTTTGGGCTTCTGACACAATTACAGCCCTGGCAATTGACAATAGAACTAAATAATGTAATAACGTAGTATTTTTAAAAGCCTAAATAACAATAAAAATCATTAACATTTTAAAATAATCATCCGATGCGCAAAAAAGATATTTATCCATCATTTTGAGTATTTATCCGATAAAAATGAGTAAAAACGAGTATTTATCCGTTTCGGATAAAAACTCGAGTATTTATCCTCCGAGTATTTATCCACTGCCCATCACTAGTCCCAGGTACTTCATCGTCGACTCGACGCCGATGTGAACCCCTCCCACCGTGAGTTTGGAACCCGCAGGTGGCTCGTTCCGAGGACCATGAAAACCCATGGCCTCGGACTTATGCAATGCCACCTCGAGTCCCAATTGCCGGATCCTATCGACGATTGTCGCAACCCCGCATGTCATAAGTTCGGCCGCCGCCTCGTGCGACCTCCCCTGCGCCAGGCCCAGCGTGTCGTCAGCGTAGCAAACTACGCTGAGGAGGTCGGCGCGCAGCACCCAGTCGTACCCGATGTCCCACAGATGCGGCCCCAAGACCGATCCCTGTGGGACACCGCACGACATCTCTCGCCGGTTCCAGTCTTCCTGGTGACTGGGGTAGATGACGGCTCTATCCGTCAAGTAAGCCTCAACCACGCGACAGAGGACCACGTCACCTTTGGTTGACTATTAGAAAATGTTGTTTTAAGTTTCTAACCGTCTCCAAAAACGGAGGTGGTTCTATTTCCACCAGTTTGTATTTTTCTATATTTTCATCGATATTTTTTCTTTGTAAATGTTCTAGCTTTGACGCAGATGGGTTTCCGGTTCACACCAGAGTTCGTGAGCTTCCTAGTGAAGAGATCCACGGATGGGAAAGTCTCAGTGGATAACTTCATTGTTCTATGTGTGCAGATCCAACGTTTTACTGAAGCATTTAGAGCACGTGACACGCAGCAGAATGGAACTGTTACCATCGGATTTGAAGATTTCCTCAATGTGGCTCTGAGTTGCTCTATATGAGTGGAAAAACTACATACCTAATGGAATTGAAGCAATTTCACGCTCTGCTTTCACACTTAGTAAAGCAGTGTTTATAATAATTTTATTTAACTTATTAAGTTTCATATTCCAATTCTATTTTAGTTAACATATCACTTTGCTTATTATTTCCTAAGCATGATCGGATCATAAAACAATAATACATAATTATGTCTATGATACCAGCCTTTGAACCAGCTTTAAAGTTATAAATAATATGTTTAGACATTATCATTCTGTGATTCTGATGTTTATAGTGGCCCATCTCGAATATAACTTAGTTACGTGCATCGACTATGAACAATCGATGTGAACATGAGATTCTGAGTTCATACAAAATCAGTTTCTAGAACCTAGAATAACCTCATCTTAGCAAATTTGCACTAAATTAACAAAAGATTTACTTGCCTATAGCATAGTTTATAAACAACTCCTTAAAGAAATAGCTTTCTAGATGCTAATTGCAATAATGTACGGAACGAGTACCACAAAGATACGCCGCTTCAAATTAGTTTAATACAGTTTGAAAAAATAATAGTAAAACAATATGCATTTCCATCCCACCCACACTTAATTATGGTTATTTTTTTTATAGCAATATATTTTATACATCGACTTTAAAGAATATTACGAGTGTTATTGATGAAGCTAGCTATTGCTTGGTCAAGGGAATTAAATAGATGTTTTGTAATTCAGGTTGTTTTATTTGAATGATTTCCAATATTGAGCAATTAGGGTATTTCTTTACATTTACAGTGGATCTTACCCTGGCGTTGAGGTACATGGTTCATTTTAAATGAAGTATGTTACAAAACAATTTGAAGACACATGCTCCTCAATACTGGACTGTTAACTAAAAAAAAGATTTCTCGAGGCATGTAGATATTCAAAATTCCAGTGACATATCTGAAACAATAAAAAAAAAACAGATGATGCATTTTACACACATGAAAAATGCTAGTAAAAATTTGGAATAATTACAAAGAAGAAGAGAGGAATCTTAAAGCGTTCAATGCTTAGGCAGTAACTTAGACTGCATCCACTGACATCAATATTTTTAGTATACTTGCTAAAAATATTGATGGCTGCCAGGCTGAAATGGGATTGGGGGTCACTTCATGCACAGTGACAGCTGAGCTACACCGCGCCTGGAGAGAGCCTATTCTCTAGACGCTGAGTGCCTGAGGATGGACGGCGTCACCAGTCCAGGAAGAGGTGGCCAGCCGACCTAGAGGCTTAATGTAATGGATCAAGGTGGCTGTGGTCCTCGCATTGCGAGCCTGAGGGGCTCAGTAGCCATGGCTTAGTCACCCACGGTGAAACGAGGAGGAACCCGAGGAGAGGCCGCTGGTCAGGGCTTTTGCCGACAAGCCGACGACGTAGCGGCCAACAAGTGGATAGGTTGCCACCGTCTGATGGTGGACGCTGTGGCCCCAGGGGAGGAGTGTCGGTATAACGTTGGCCGCTTTCCATATCCCCTGCGGCCGAAAAGTGGTAGGCGGTGGGGCTGAACTCACCTGACCCGTCGCAGGGGGACCAAGGGTGCCATACACGGGGTCGTCTGGCGCCCATGAGCTATTTGGTCCCTGGAGTGGTCACGGCGTGCAAAGTGGTCGCCGCTAATGGGGGTAAGGACTCTCCTCTGGGGTGCAATAAACACCAACTATCAGTAAACCCCACAAAATCCGAGATGATCCTCTTTACAAAAAAGAGGAAACTTGCGAAACTCGAACTGCCACGACTGTTTGGCACCACCCTAAGCCTATCAACTGAAACCAAATACCTGGGCATATTTTTGGACAAACAGCTGAACTGGGCAAAACACACCAACTACATTACTACAAAAGCCAGCATATCCCTGTGGCAGTGCAAAAGAATGCTTGGCAGGAATTGGGGAATCAGCCCCAAAGTCACCCACTGGCTATACACCACAGTTATTCGACCAATTATCACATACGGCTCAATAGTCTGGTGGCCCAGAACAGAAATGAGCACAGCCCAAAAAGACCTTGAAAAGGTGCAGCGGTTTGCTTGTGTAGCCATCACTAGCTGCATGAGGACTACACCCACCGCTGCCCTAATGCTCGGGCTACCACCTCTACACCTGATCGTGCGGGAGGAGGCTGCCCTAGCTGCCCGAAGACTTAACATAGCAGGGACCCTAAGCAATGAATCGAGAGTCAAGCACTCACGCATTAGGGACGAAGCGATCAAGCGACAACCAATGATGGCATCACCCTGCGATAAAACCCCATAACTACACTACTTTCAAAAGCACTACAACGTTATAGTCACAGAAGAACAAAACGACCACTCGGGCCCGGAAGAGCTAAGAGTCTACATTTTTTTTTTTTTTTTTTTTTTTTTCAGGATGGGAAATCATCAAATGACTTCTCCCGCTCTGGGCGGAGCAGGAGGGCATGTCAGACTTTTACTGACTAAAACCCACCCGTGTTCCATCAGTTGCCCATGTGCCAGGGTCACGGTATCTCTTTCGAACAATCACGCGACCCCGGCAGGCATCGGTCCTAGCAGACCCCTACACTGCTGCTGACATCTCTTTGAGGCGCGCGTGGAACACTGCGCGCCGTCGACCCGAGCTTGGTCCTTACCGGGCGGCGAGCTACCCATTGCTCGCCACCCGCAAGCTCGCGCCTACGGTGGCCGGGAGTCCGCTATTGACTCCCGACGCCCGGGGCGTCTCCTCCTGCGGCGGCTAGGGACGTGAGGGCGCAGAGACTGCCACTCCCTCACGCGCCCCGCCTCCTCCTTCGCGAGCATTACTGCTTCGCAGAAGGAGGTGACGGCTTCCCATTCCCTCTCGCTCCGTACCATGGCTCGCACCAGGGCCGGACGCGAGAGGTCGCCGCCGCCGATCGCCTCCACGAGGACACGGCGGTGCTCCGCCCAGGCAGGGCACACCTCCACCGTATGCTCCACCGTGTCCTCCAGACGATCCTCGCAATGGAAACACCCGGACGTATCCTCCCGCTTTATCCTGAACAGGAACCCACCGAAGCACCCATGCCCGGTGAGAACCTGCGTCAGGCGGAAGGTGAGGACGCCGTGGCGCCTCTCTATCCACTCCTCAAAGAGGGGACTTACCGCCGCAATTGTGGCGTGCCCAAAGAGTCTACATTGATGGCTCAAAGACCACCTCTGGAACCGGAGTCAGAGTTTTCTCACACAACCTTAACATTAAAATATCCAGCCCGCAGGGAATGCTCAACACCGTCTACCAGGCGGAATGCGTGGGCATTATACAGGCGGCGTATGCCATAGACGCCAGAAGAGTTACGGACACCCATATTCGCATACTCTCCGACAGCGCCTCAGTCCTCCAATCCCTAGCCAAACGATACATAACCTCGAGCCTTACTTAGAATGTCACAACGCATTAGAACGGGCACCTAACAGTTTCTAATCGCAACAAAGTGACACTGCAATGGATAAAACGACACTGACGAACTGGCAAGAATGGCATCCAGCGCGTCAGTCTGCGGCCCCGAGCCCATCGTGCCCATCCCCTTCATCCAGCTACGCAGGTGGCTGCAGGAATTTACCCACACACAAGCGCAGAGCTGGTGGACCTCGGCACCTGGCTGCAGGCAGTCCAGGGAAGCTATGCCACCCCCGGATGGCAGGCTAACCAGACGTCTGCTACGCCTGGACAGGGATGATCTGCGTCTGATGACGGGCACCATCACAGGACACTAGAGTTGCAAAGGACTCGAGTCTTCGAGTCCTAATTTTAAAGACTCGCTTCAATTATGCAAGACTCAGTGTGCTCAAAAGGCTCGGAGTCTACAGATAAGCAATCAAGTCTTAAAAAGGACTCGAGTCTTAAAATGGGCTCGAGCCTAAAAAAGGACTCTAGTCTTACAATGAACCCGAGTCTTAAAGAAAAACTTGGAGCATGAAGATGAAACTTGTGTCTCATCATTTGAAAAGACTCGAAAGAAGGCAATAAATTCAAATTAGTGGTTATGATGTAATTTTGCGTACAAAAAATCTGACGAGTTTTTCGAGTTTTTTCGAATGATGAGCTACAAGACTCGAGTTAATTTTAAGACTCGAGTCGTTTTTAAGACTTGAGTCTTTTTTTAAACTCGAATCCGTTTTTTAGACTCGAGAATGACTCAGGCTCGGCTTGACTATAGACTCCGAGCCTTTTGAGCACAGAGTCTTACATAATTGAGTCGAGTCTATAAAAAAATTCGACTCGAGGACTCGAGTCCCTTGCAACACTACAGGACACTGCCCGCTGAACAAACACTTTTACATAATAGGCATAACGGACAGCCCCCTGTGCAGGGCCTGCCTGGAGGCTGAAGAAACCGTTGCGCATGTACTCTTCGAATGTACAGGCGTCACCCAGATTAGGACAGATACCCTCGGGACACCCAAATCTTAAACAGATGTTCTCAGCAGACCAGGAGACATAACCAGCTTCTGGAGGGAGGTGGGCTGCTTGGAGTAAACACCGACGGCCGCCATGGCTCACGCACAATGGTCCACTCAAAGGACTAAGTGCGGAAACCAAACCCCCATAGCATAGAACATAGAACTGGGGGGTAGAGGAGAGTCCGGTGACGGACAGCCGCCGCGGGTTCGAGGATGAGTGCTTACGCGTGCCAGTTTTCCCGCACTAACCGGCACAGGAAGACACCGTGGATAGTCCCACTATCTGCCCGAGGCTAAGCATATCTCCACACAAAAAAATAGTGTCAGTATTTGATATGTGGTAAAACGATAAACTTGGATAAGACTGCCCAAAAATTTAGTTTATTAAGATACGAGTACAATAGAAGCTTTTAAAATTATATAAGTACTTACTAGCATCATTCTTTCTTCTGATTGCCTCAGCTTTTTCCAAAGAAAATACCACTTCTTGAAAGGTTTTCACAGCTGCCCTCATATTGGTTTCATGCTGAGCATTATCTGGGGCACTGTCATCTAGCAAACTGTAGATTGAAGGTATTTCATCCAGTTTCATATTCTTTGCATTACTAGGTTTGAATACTACAGAAACTTTGCCTGTCTTTGGGTGAATACTGAATGGTGACTTCAGTAAATGGTTGAATCCTTTCGTAACATTGACATCTAATCTGGGGTAGCAGTACTGTATTTTGACTTCTTCAACTAAGTACCTTAATTTTCTGCCATGATTTCCTGACTGAAAAATAAGATTTTTAATTTATTTTTTAAACATAAAAACAGAAACCTCCGAATCTCAATATTTCAAAAAGCATGTTAGGCCACTAGTCCCTGCCGTCATTTGTGGATCTTTAACAGTCATTAAGGGCATCAGAAACCTGAAGGTCTGACAACCAGTCTTTTCAAGGGACATTGTATTACCCGGTCACAGGTTCATGGAGATCAAATAGGCAGTTGATCCATGTGAAATACACGTAATAAGCTGCATACTGTTAGACTAGAATCCAACCTCAGCATAGTAGGGACATGTTAAACAGATGATGATGATTTTTGTAAAAAAGTGGTTTTGCCATCAACAGAAATGAACTTACTTCTCTACAGTAATTTTCATACACACTTAAAAATGTTTTCCACCTCTCTAAAGATGATTGTGACATACTTTCCAAGCTCTTTTGAACTTGTGATCTCAATGTTTCATCTGGAATCATTTTCAACAGCTTATCTAACCGGTCTGCAGTGCTAAAGAACTCTTGATCCTGGACTAGCTGCTCAAAATATTTATCAACGATAGTCAGTGCTCTCCTAAAATAAAAAGAAGGTGAAAGTTACATCCAATCTTGAAATGTGTTAAAACCAGCACAAGATCTGTATTGCATATTTAAAGCAAACAGAGATTTGGAAAGAAGATAGGGGTGTTCTTTGCCAGTAATGGGAAACAGTATAGGACATAATAATAAAAACAAAAGTAGCTGAAATGCAGAATTAGTTTTCTTGTCACTTGGATAAAATATCAATGACCTAATAGTAAATTCCCAGGTCGGGCAAAGTGGAGTTTTTCTACCTGTAGCAGCACAGAGTCAGGATTTGTGCCTGGTTGATGTTAATAGGCTCGCCCCCTATTACAATTGGAATAAACATAACAGACGAAATGTGGGTGTACTATAGGTACACCTCTGCCCAACCCTTCAGGGAAACAAGGCATGATGTTATGTTATGTGTATGTTTTTAATAGTTAATAGTAAGTTGTACTGGTTGTACTGGAGTTACCGACATAGCTCGCAGAGTAAGCAAACTGAAGTGGCAGTGGGCTGGCCATGTCTGTCGAAGGACCGATGGCCGATGGAGCAGACGAGTCCTGGAGTGGAGACCGCGTATCGGCAAGCGTAGCGTGGGACGCCCCCCAGCTCGGTGGACCGACAACTTAAAGAAAGTGGCTGGGACAGACTGGATGCGGAAGGCGGAGGACAGGGTGTTGTGGCGCAATATGGGAGAGGCCTATGTCCAGCAATGGACTGCGATAGGCTGAGTTGATTAGTAAGTTTTACAATAAGTGTAAGCATCCTAAGCGGTTTACAGCAATACTTAACCTAAAGGCCAAACATGAAGATAATTTACCTAATACTTGAATGAAGGTTATCATTGCCTAAATGCACCTTCTTGTTTTGATTATCACCCCCCATTATCAAGCACAGGTAGTCAGCCACTGCTCCTCTGCCGGGACTGTCCAGTGTTCTTGCTTCAAAGTCAGACACCCAGCAATGGATGCCTCTTCTACCAGAGAACACCCACAGAATGCTTAGGAAACCAAAATCCTCTGAAACATGGTGAATTATGATTGGTGTTTATTAATTTTGAAACTTTGATAACACATTGAAAATTAAATCTATTTACTGTTGCAACCCCACTTGTTAGAAATAAAAGTCTTGTTCTCATGAACATAAATTAAGTAGCTTTTAAAACTTGACAACTTTTAATTCTATCCAGAAAAGCATTAGCATCATTGATCAACATTTATTATTATAATGTTCTCAACAAAATTTTACCTTTTAATGTCTTATCGATGATTTCACACGCGATCACCATGAATTTCCAACATTTCTCACAAACCTTAGCTTCTTGGCAGCAAGTTCTGATTTCATCATAGTCTGTGAGATCAATATCAAACACCAATTCTCTGGACAGCACCACTGCATCATGACGGCCTATTGAAGGTCTGTGAATGTATAAAACCTTGTGATAATGTTTATTTTAATAAAAAAAAATTGTCATTTTGTACACACAGTGTAAGTGATTACAATAACAACTATAGGAGAAAACTTACACCTAACCAAATATTTCAAATATCAAATATCAAATATTTATTGGAACTGTGTTGCAGCCATTAGCGCCCACCTCCGAGAATGGAGACGTCGGCGTTCCAACATTAATAACTAAAGCTACACAATACAAATAAAAACAATTATATTAAAACTTAAGATTAAAGTAAGTTTTTTAAACTATTTAACTAAAATATGATTGATTATAAAATTTAATTTAACACTTATAATTTTTATCCTAAAAACAATACAAAAAATAAAAAAGTATTAGATTAAGATAGTCCAGTTCTCTAATGTGAAGAGTGTGTGTGTAAGTATGAATGTGTATGTGTGTAGGTATATATATAGTATATCTGTAGGTGTGTGTGATTGTATACTTAGATAGACTATCGTGAAAGGAATAGGACTGTCAAGACATGTTTACATCAAAGGTAAGTATGTGTCACCAGATTCTCTAACTAATACAAAGTATATATAACAATTTTTCTTACTTAGTATTGTAAACTGCTCCAATATCCAACTTGTGTGGACATTTCTTCTGAAGCAGAGTTTGTAGTTCCTTTTGGTTACAAATAGACAAATATCGCAAATACACATCATCAGCTAGTGTGAACGATAACTCTCTGTTCGACAGTGGCTGTGGTGAGCTCCCACATGTTAGCCACCTACAAAATATATTTTGAGGAAAGAGCCTAGTATAATAGATAGGCAACATCTCTGGTAACATACTCTCGTCATAGTGCCCGACCTGGAAAAGTGAGAAGATTGTTTAAAGACAAAAAAAATTGCGAACCTGACTTTGAATTGAAAACCTTATCAAAATAGCAGTGCAATCATTACCATGGTTTAAAATGTTGTAGACGTTTTTCAGCTGAATTTTATTAAATTAAATATAGTCACTAATTCACTATTTTATGGATAATAGTTTGGTTTCTAAATATATAACTTTAAGCCCCACAATGGGACTCTCCTTCCATTCATAATGTCATTGTCAGATGTCAAATTTTGGCGCGAAAGATTTATTTTATTTACTAGACTTTCTTCAACAAGCAAGCAGAGATCTCGAACTATACAGCCTTAAATGTGTTGCCAAATTCAAAACCACGTCTCCCACTTTCCAGAAATAAGAATGTTTACACCACTCTTTTAGTCACTTATTTCAGTGAAAAAACTTAGTCATCATCATCATCATCATCTCAGCACGGAATCACCCACTGCTGGGTATAGGCCTCCCCCTTTTCTGCCATACATTTCGGTTTCGTGCGTCTCTCATCAAAAACTTAGTACGTACCAAAAAACAACAGAATAAAGTATTATTTTACATTTTAGTGTTTTTTTTTTAATTTTAAATTTTCTTAGTTTTGAAATGAAATGTTTATTTCTGTAAGTAGATCTTCTAAGACACTTTTACACGTCAACATTTTTTGGTCAATCTATACTAATATTATAAAGCTGAAGAGTTTGTTTGTTTGTATGTTTGTTTGTTTGTTTGTTTGATTGAACGCGCTAATCTCAGGAACTACTGGTCCGAATTGAAAAAATATTTTTGTGTTGGGTAGCCTATTTATTGAGGAAGGCTATAGGCTATGTAACATCACGCTAAAACTAAGAGGAGAGGAGCAGTAATGTAAATTGTTGCAAAAACGGGTAAAATCGCATGGGTAGGCCATTCGACGCGACGGGAAGGGTCGGGGGAACAAAAAATTTAACGCGGACGAAGTCGCGGGCAGAAGCTAGTGTTTTTTTAAAACTAGATGGCGCCGGCATTTCCTAGCTGACTGTTCCCTGAGAAGAAACGCCGAAACAAACTCAGAGGTCATAGTCTTTTTTAAAGTCCAGACATTATATTATTAGAATTTTATGTGAGTCTAATAATGCAGTGCAATGTCTGAAAAGCCTTTTGAAGACAAGTCCTTTTGTTAGGATCCTCATACAAATTCATGTTTCACAACGTGCTATGTGAATATTAACGGCTAGTCAGGTGATTTTGATGATGTGAATACATCATACTAGCCTTTTCCCAATTATGTTGGGGGGGACTTTCAGTTTAACCGGATGCAGCTGAATACAAATATTTTACATAACTGTATTGAAGTCAAAATAAAACTACTCTAACAAAGTAAACGAAAAAACGATCAAGATCGAGTTGGACTCGTGCAACGAGGGTTCCGTACCATTATTTATATATATATTTTAATATTATATTATTGCATATACTATTGCAGTTTTACAGACACTGGAACTAATGTAGTTCTGAAAAAGTCTGCTTTTTATAGACATCTTTTTATTTTTCCTCTAATTTTTACGTGAACTTTGATTTTCATCGTGCAAACTTCGGAGATAAGGAAGGAGATAGTGGTATTATTTTTTAATTTTATCAAAGGACGACAATTATGCAGCCTAAAAAAAAGAAAAATGTTTGAGAATGTGTAAACGGTGCTCATTCTTAAGATACCCCACATGCCCTAGTAACCCCACCTCGAATTTTTAAGAAACTGTTCAGTCTCTGTTGCAAAAAAAAATATATTATATTTATTTTTTATTTGTAAAGTAGTTGGGCAAACTTAATCTAAAAGTTTTTAGTCGTTTTTGAGAAATCCTGCTGTGACAGACAGATGGAAAGACAGACTGAGTCTCTGCATAACGGTGCCTTTTTACCATTTTGGTACGGAACCATAATAAACATTGAGCGTACCATCAATCACTCCCAAACATTTAAGAAATATTCATTGCATACATACCCTTTTCCTTATTTGAAGTTGTTCAAAAATAATGAATAATCCGACTATGGTTCATGCCTGCTATCTTTGTTAGTTTTTAGTGACAGAGCGAATAGAATAGTGTCTGCGAACATCTAGCAACTGGAATACTATCTGAGAAAATAAAATTAAATGTCGTTTAAAAATGTAGGGTACTAATCTTTTGATTGGTTTTCACCGCAAGCGCACGAATCCAAGAAACCAATCCTTAAGCTTCATTTCATCAAATGAACTATCGCTGATAGGACGCATTCAGAATATTTGTGTTTTTTTTATTTCTGTTTTGGTTTCCCGGGAAAAATGGAAATAAATATAAAGAACGCGTTTAAAGAAGCAGTAAAATTATCATGTGGTGAGTGCACTGAGTTATTTTTACTTCATCTGTGTCCTTTATGGTAAAATATGTTGAATGTAGTGCTTTAGGTTGTTATTCAGCTGTGTTTTGATCGTATCTTTTTTTTTCAGGACCTTGTATCGAGAAATATCATGTTTTAACGGAAATGAATCAAAAACTATGTTTCGAAGTGATTAACTTTTTCTTGAAGAGACCTTTTCTAACTACAGCTTTATTTTCAGCGTTTATCATTTTGTTGATTATTATTTTGTCAGCCGCCTTTATTATACTCATAGGAGTACTAATAATTGCTATAGTTATTTTACTTTTTGAAGGTAAGATAATCATTTGCGATTTGAGCATCCAATTTAAAAGCCTGCACCCCTAGCCAAGTTGGTAACCTGCAATCGTTAACGCTAGTCGCTCAACGTTAAGTCACGTGGTTAGAAGAAACGAATAGAAAATTCGTAGCCAAGTTCACATCGTTCAAAATGATAGAATGATTTTTTATCGTTTCTACAATGTTCAACGCTACATCCTTTGTTATAATGTATCGTTTTTCTAAAGACATTGTAGAACGAGCGGCCGACTCAGGCGGGTCTATATGGCTACCAACTTATCGTTTTCTACAATTGCTGACACCGAGGCGTTACCGATTGGAGAACGGAATTCGACAAACTGTAACTTGGCTAGAGGGGCTGAATTCTTATTCTTATTTGGCCTTTCATTTTCACGCTATATTTTTACGCTTTAGATTTGAAAAGTGTATTAAAATAATCTTTTTGTTTCAGGTTTCATTTTCATCGTACTCGTAATAGTAATTAGTATGATTATTGCTTCAGTCACCCTAATTGTAATGATAGTAGTTGGGGTAAAGTACAAAGTATCAATAATACATAATTTAGATTAGGATTGTTGTTATCACTTGGTAATTAATTTTTCAACAAAGTTAAGTATTATTTTTGAAATGTTACTATTATAAAAAATATTTAATTGATCGCTTTGTTAATATGTTTATTAAGCTTAGTTTAATCAAAAATTTAGGAAGTACTACAGTTTTGTGAAAATTGTTAGAAATAGAATTATTTATTTTTACAGACAGCGTTCTTGTTCGGACAAAATGTCATTGCGATATTGTGGTAGCGGTTCTTTTCAGACAGTTTAAAAAAAAAATTACGTTTTATTTTGCTATAGTATTCATATTCATTTCATTCCGGAAGACGTAGAGTTGAAAGGCTTCCCACAAGTGGACCGAAGACCTTGTGAAGGCCGCAGGAGTCCGATGGACGCGAGAAGTATAAAACCGGTCCAAGTGGCGGAGTTTGGGGGAAGCCTATGTCCAGCAGTGGACGTCTTCCGGCTGAAATGATGAAAATGATGATTGAATTCATTATAAATTACTTTAGGAGTTTGATTTGAGTTAGATTTGCACTTATTTATGAGTGGCTATTTGATTCTACTCTTGTTTTATTTTTTGTTCTATGTGTACATAGCTACTGTTAAACTTGGGAACTTATAGATTGAGTTATTATAAAAATAAGAAAACTATAATACAATTCATCTTCTTTTAAAAGTTTAATTGTACCTGATCATCCACACTATCCACACTTCCACACTAATATTATAAATGCAAAAGTAACTCTGTCTGTCTGTCTGTCGGTCTGTCTGTCTGTCTGTCTCACTTTCCTGCTAAAACTACTGAACCGATTTAAATGAAATTTGGTACACAGATAGTTTAGAGCCTGAGAAAAGACATAGGCTACTTTTTATCCCGGTAGTATGTTCCCGCGGTATAATTTCCGACCTCCACGCGGGCGAAGCCGCTGGCAAAAGCTAGTGTTATATAATTATAAGGCTTAAGTTTCGTGGACTACCTTAGAGCAGTTTGTCAAATTCAATAAAATTGTTATCAGACTTGTACTGTACTTACATTTTTTTCATTTGTTTCTATGATAGAACCCAAAGTACCTTAAACCTTGTCTTAAAAACAGAAAACTCGTAATAGGCAGCAGCACTGTTGTCCGTCCACAGACACACTGTTGTGTCGATCACAAATTGAACAAAAACTATATAAAATGTCTGCAAATTGGAGTGTATCACAGTTAAAAGATGAGTTAAGAAAAAAGGAAGCGTATTTTACTGATACAAAGAGTTTTAGTGGAAAGGTAAATAAATTATGAATGTTTTATAATCTATGGATAGGATATTGATATAAGTTTTTGTTGCCTTTAAATGACTGGAGTCGTATGACAGGAATAACCTGATCGGAGTTGAAAACCAACTCGAGGATAATCTTTCTGATTGCAATATTTCAGAAATGTTAATTCTAGCACTGATCTAATATGATGACATAAACACTTACACGCCTTTACTATAATTAAGATTGGATTGGATTAATTTGGATCGTTTTTTTTTAAATTAGTATTGTATTGTATAATTTCTCTTCTCGTCCCAAATACCACAGTATCTCAAGACGAAAGTTTTTGGTCAGTGCCTGTTTCGCTATTGATAACTTATAGCACTAAAACGTAGTTTCCACACAGTGGGCCTCATATGAAAGCTGAAAGTCAACCAAAGAGCAAATGGAGGTATGCTTGAAGTTTCCCTCGAAATCATATCAGAAATTAATTGATCCGTAGGAGAACCAAGAGAACTGATATCGCCCGAAAAATTGCCAAACTTAACTGGCAGTGGGCTGGTCACATTGCTCGCAGAAGAGATGGCCAATGTGGCTGAAAAGTTCTGGAGTAGCGACCGCATACTGGAAGACTTACTGCTGGAAGGCTTCCCACAAGCTAGACCGGTGACCTGGTGAAAGGCACAAAAAACCCGCTGGATGAGAAAACCACAGCATCACCTGTTTACGAATTTTTCCATGAATGTCTTCATGGTTGAAAAGAAAAACAAACAGTCGCGACGAAACATTGGGTTTTCAATTTATTTATTAATTTAATAAATTTTTTTAGCATCTTTGGCAAATATATTTGTCATAATTTATTTAGCATAATTTATAAATATGCCGTTGCGCACTTGCGCAGCTGCTGACTAAAAAAATGTATGGTGGAACAAATTCTTGGACTAGTGTAAGTGTTAGTATATACCTATGTGGTGACATTGAAGTGAGCAAGTGTCAGTTTCAATCCTCCATATCTGGTTAGTATATTCTAAGGAATAAATGACCGTTTGACATACTTTCTGACATATTTGGTACACCAAAGTTAGGCTATGTGACTAGAACCAAAAATCGACCCTTATTTCATCATTTTTATGACCTTTTCTCGCGCTACTCTCTAGGAATTCTCTGATTTTCTTGCAATTACTTACGACACATATTTGCCAATTTTTGCATAAATGCTGTCCGAAAGCATTGACCTGGGAAAACATTCCAAGAATCCTTACGCCTATTGATCACAGAACGTTTGGCTAAACGCCAAATATATAATGGTTACACTCGCTACTCTCTGGTGTAGCGTGCAACTTGTAACTTCAGAACTTGGTGCTTGCAAAATGTAGTTTTGCTTAGTATTCAGGACGAGAGACACACGCATTCAGATAAAGAGTCAGAGATGTGCGTAATGATTGTCTAAGATTAGATGCTCGTATCATGTAATTCTGCCATCTAGACAAACAGCTAATAGCCCGGGGTAATTCATAATATAAAGCTTGCAACACTGGTTTACTGGTGTGAATGTGATGAATGAAGAATAAAAAAAACGGAACGAACCGAATGATAGTACCGATCGGGAAACGCGGGGACAGAAAATAAGATTTGTAGTAAAATTAAACCAACACAAACTATTAGAAATAGTGATCATTAGTGGAATATAATTACAGTTCTATGTGTCTATATTATGCGCGAGAAAACTTTGAACCCAATACGTTATCGTGTGTACAAAAGAACAGTTACAAGACTGATGGATGGAGTCTTTGGGGTTTTTGGCAGCAAGGTCACAGTTGCAGCAATGATGTAAATTATGACAGTAAGTTTAAACTGGTTTTTGTATCCGCAGAACATATGCTGAAAAAAATTACGTCACTTCATCCACAGGTTTTAAAATGCATTAAGAAGTTGCACTTGCAGATTGCTTTAAAGCGATTCATTTGGTTCTGAAGTCTCCAATCTGCTTATAAATATTACAGTTAAAATTCAATTGATGGTAGAATAATGGACTTTTATGACAATATCCTTAAATACTTTGCTTTCCTTTCTACTCCTCGTGTAAGTACCTTAGTGGTATAGTTACTCATTTCTTCTAGCTAATACATAAGTGTTGAAGTGTGACGAATGAGCAGGTCACCCGTTGATAGTAATTTTGTCTTTTATCTTAGTTTAATGTCAAGGGAAATATTAAATAATTTGTCTTATCATTAAAGTTAGGTCATTCACTCATATCTTTCAAAATAATATTGTCTTAAGTACTGCTTAAACTCACAAAACTCTAGTATCCTCTTAATTGCATACCTACGGTTTTAGTCACGTTTTTTTTGAAAATCCAAGCAAATTTGTCATAATTTGTTTGTTCAATTCAGTAGCTAAAAGTATTGTTTTTTTTTCAACCTTAAAACAAAGAGGTACAGTTCAAAATGAATTGTGTCCATCTCCCTATAGTTTCATAACTACTTTTGGTGGTCATGTAATAAACAAAGCAATTGAATTTCCTATTCTAGAATGCTCTCATTACCATTTGAATTAGAAGAATGAACATTTCTAACATTCCAACTTGTTCCAACCCTGTTGTACTGGAATATAAACCATGAGTAATTGTTCTGTATGTTACTAACAGTGAATGACTTGTACTCTGAAGTAATGTATTCAAGTTAAATTATCAATGAAGTTATGTAGGTTTAACCGGTCAAGTACCGTAATTACAGACACAATTAAAAAACGATTGTTTGCATACCAAATGTGGTTTCTCAGGGACTTAGAGGTTAAGATCACTGTATGAAAGAGGCAGGAGAGGTGGGGCTGTTGTCAAACACTAAAACAATGCTGTTTAATTTCTGACATATAAACATCCATCACATACCTACATATTATAAACATTGTTGTATATAAATTTATTTATGGAAACTTCTTTATTTCCAGAAATTTAAATTAATACACGCCTGCCGCGGTCATCTAAATTGATTCTGTAAGTAATAATAATAATGATAGTTCTTGGCTTATTGATTAGTTTTATCTTTTCAATTTAGAGATAATAAAAGTAATATTGGTACTGATTCCCTTGTTCACAAACAAAACTAAATTTAAGTTCAGTGCATCTTTTTCTTTGTATTTCATTAAGAAGAGGACAAAAGAAAAATGTTAGTTTAGTCCTGTCAAATTAATCAGCGCCTGTCACTACTCCATACAAGTTTAGACGTGATTAAAAACTTGCCTACTAAAATTACGTCAATTTACATCAAGCGCTGATTAATTTGACAGGACTAAACTAAAATTTATCTTCTGTCCTTTCCTTAATGAAATAGAAAGAAAAAGATGCACTGAACTTAAATTTAGTTTGTGACTAAGGGAATCGGCACCAATGTCTAAGTTTTGTAGGAAGTATTCTAAAAGTCAGCACTTAAAGTGAATAATAAAACTGAATCTAGCTATATTCACTAGTGAATGTAAGAGTGTATCTACTTCTGTTTCATGCTACTGGTATTAAAACATGAAACATATGAGCTGGTGTCCGCAACTCCAGTTCGACACTTTTATGCATACGTTAGTATAAAGCATGCACTGTCGTTGAACCAGGATAGTTCATATAGGAAATGTCAACTCCATCTAGCTTATTTTATAATGGCTGGTAAAAGTAAATGTGTAAGAAGTTGCTTCATGTAAAATACTGATATGCAGCTACATCCGGTTAGACTAGAATAGTAGGGAAAAAGCTGAGCAGATGATGATGATCAGTAAAAGTGATTTCGATACCCTATAAGAATAAACAAATTCATTTCATTTTAAAACTATCAGCAGCACTAGAATATCACCTGTCATAATGTCAAGGCTGTATTTACTTACACAATTATCACATGCCAGCCAGACTATGCGCTTCATAGCATGTAGGACTACTATACTACGTATTAGATATGTAGCTTATCATTACCAGCCAGTCTATTGAAGTAAAGGACCATTGAAAGATAGTCTTGCAGTCTACATAAAACTCATCTGAGCGAAAGTGTGTGCCGTGTCCTACAGGTGATCATAAGTAGTAACATTGACACTGTTTAGTTTTCCAAGAGTGCTGAAGATTAGGTAAGCAGTCTAGTTCTGCATAGCCTCATTTATTGTTCAATTTTTTCAACTTTTCTTGTGCATGATATAATGTTAGTAGTGGTTTTGTATGCTAATTGTTACGTGTATTTTTAGGGCAGATCGTCAAGCTGGCGGCCCTTCAGGATGCGGCTCGTGCGCCCTCGCTAGCACCGCGCGTCCGCCACGTCTCCACAATCACAGGTATTCTTCCCAGCATTTACTATAGTCACACACAGGGCCGATTACCCACGTAGCGTTTACAACACAAAAGTTACAGGTCCCAGTAGGGGAGCCCGTTCTTGGACGTAGGCACAGTAAAACACGTCTTGTTGCGTACACCATCGGTAGGTCCAATGGAATATTATATGTACACATGGTCATAAGAAAAGAAATTCGTTGATCTTAGAGCTCTTACCCACGAGCGGCATGTTGCCAACGAGATGATGAGGATGAAGATGAAGATGGCATGTCGTCGGCTGCCGCCGACACGTATCGACGGTAGCAATTACCTTTGCCGTTGGCATCATGCCGCTTGTGCTCTTAGCAGTCGTTACGAGTCGTCAGAAACACGAAAGTCTGTCCAAGGAGTATCATAATAACCAGTAACTGATTTGTGGGAGTCAGATACGGACTCGTTCCATGTGAAGTAGGTACTGGTTTTCAGTTGCATCCGGTTATTCTGGAAGCTGACTCCGACATAGTTCGTAAAAGACCAAGCATCTGCTTAGTCTTCTACATGATGACATGGGGATGAAGATTCTAAATTGAAGATTTGAAGCATAAATGTGCGGCTATCTACGATTAGTTAGCAATAAAGCCCACCTTGCCTTGTGCCAACTATGTCGGGTTGTCGTATGACTAACGGGCGGAACTGACAGCTTCAAGGTACGGAGGTCGCGTATTCTAAACAATGGTCACTCATCCGCAAATTGGTTTGAAGCAAGGGCTGCTGCAAGGTTCCGTGCGTCCGTTGTTTCAGTACGAACCCCCAAACAATATGACCAACTATCATATTATTATATTGTAATGTTCAATCTGAAAATTAGATTAATTTACATATGAGCGTAATTAGGAAGTAACTAGTAAAACTTCACATTAACAAAAATCTGTACTTCGCAATTTTGTGCATTTTTAACAAAGGAATAAAGGATATAATTTATGAAAATTATTGCTTCAGCGAAACTCCAAGTCTAAAAATACTCGTGTATTCAAGTGTTGTAAATTGGTATGACTAATTGAGTAATACAATAGTGAACATTAAATGAAAATTAGACGTTTTGAGGTAGTCGGCGGTTTTTTCCTTAAGATAGATGCGCTAAGGTAGCCCGGGAAATCCTAATTTTCAACCGACGAAAAAAAACGGAGGAGGTTATCAATTCGACGCGTATATATATTTTTTTTTTTTTATTTTATGTATGACCACGCATAAGTTTTTACATAGTGGTCCGATTGCGACAATTCTTCTTCTATTGGAAAGGGTATACTTCCAAGGTGGTCCCATATAAATTTGGAAAACAAAATCGAACCCTAAGGGTCGGAAAACAGGGGATGATTGATTGTTCACTCACTGATTGTAATGTATAAACACGCATAACTTTATACAGAGTAGTCCGATTTTGATAATTCTTTTTGTGTTGGATAGGGTATACTTTGCCAAGTATTATTAGTAAATTAAAGCCACGAAAAAATATAAAATAAAAACTTTTTAACAATAAATTAAACCGCCGAAAAACTGAAAAGCATAAAATAATAAACCTTAAAATTTTGAGTCGGCGCTGAAAAATCAATGAACAAGGATCACTCAAAGCGCCGACTCATAATTTTAAGGTTTATTATTTTATGCTTTTCAGTTTTTCGGCGGTTTAATTTTTTGTTAAAAAGTTTTTAAAGTTTAATGTCATTTTCGTAGAAAACTCATCCAAATAAATTAAACGAACTTGTAGGGAATGATACCTAATTTAGGAGCGTTCATCTTGCGCCGGCTGGCAACGTTGCATTTCAAGCGGTTTTTCGTGTCAATCAAAATTTATGTTCAATTTTTTTTTTTCAACCAAGTAATCGGATTAAAAATTTGGAGTAAATGTTAAAAATAATTATAAATTACAAAGATCGGTTTCAAGGCTGAAAAAAAAATAGTGCTTTGATTTATATTTAATCAAATAATTACGAAAAACTTCTAGAAATACTACGTTGACAGCCCGCGCGGGATTAACGCTCTTCTTAATTCATTGATTTATATTTAATCAAATAATTACGAAAAACCACTAGAAATACGACGTTGACAGCCCGTGCAGGATTAACGCTCTTCTTAATTCAAATTGAATTAAGAAGAGCGCGAACAAATTGACACTGACCTGCAAATGGAAAAAGAAAACGTAAGAAAATTTGAATTTCGCGGGCTACTTTAGCACATACACCTTAACGGGGCACCGAGCTGTTTATACACAAAAACGCGTTTTTATAACGGTTGCTTGAAGTAGTAAACAATTAAATTAAAATCTAAGGAAATAAATTGGTATTATTGGGCATATATACTAGGCATTATACACGATGGAAACACGATTTGATAAAGTTGGCTCGATAGAATAAATTTTCAAAGTTATCTCTAAAAAACACAACAAACGCTTAGTACGGCGTGAATACTTCGCGGAAGGTCTTCAGTTTTTGAATAATAATAAAACAACATGTTTTATATAACGTATACACTTTACATTTTTTAAATGTGTGATTTGTGTAACAATAAGAAGGAAATACCTAAATTCGCGCGAGTTTCGCCCATCTTATCCAGAGCCGCCGCGCCGCCCTCCTGTCCGCTTTAGTCCTGCGTCGGCCATCAGACGGGGAGCTTGTGTCGTTCGCGCTTACGCACGGATTTAATAACGTAACGAAGAAAATTTTGTGAAAATTTATTGTAGCGTATTTGAAATGGGGAATAAAGTGAAGAAATCAAGACAGAGAAGGGGTTGGCGAAAAACCAATGCTAAACGCTTGCATGAAGAAATGAAGTAAGTAAAATTCGTATACTTTCTTACTTATTTACTAATTGCCTTACTAGGTAGCTTTTGTTTTTAATGGGGTATTTTAAAAACAATTTAATTTACTTTTTAGAGCAAGAAAACTACAGGCTGAGAATGTCGAAGACAAAGAGAATACTCCTGTTGCTTCGTAAGTATACTCAGTACAGTACCTACCTACTTTCTAGTATCTGGTGACACTAATTCATGCAACCAAATTCATACAGAAGACTCATTTCAAAATTTGGAAATTATGTTGTCGATCCGTGATACATATTTTATAAGTACAGTTTAAAATTCACTAAATAAAATCTACTATGATTTGAATTATTCTGTATTTTTTTTCTATTTATAGTGTAAATGTACCAGTTGTTGACATTTCACTGCAAAATAAATTTGGATTATCTGATGACGAGAGAGAAAGACTACAGATAGAAAATTTTGAGGATAAAGAGAATACTGTGACTTCGTAAGTATAATCTTCCTACCTACTTATTATACCTAGTTATTAAAAGTACCTAGTTGTCACTTCTCTACCTATTTACGATATTTTAACAAATAGGTACACTAGAAAATTCTGTATCTTTTTCTGTTTACAGGGTAAATGTACCAGTTGTTAGCACCTCACTACAAAACAAAGAGTCATTTGATGAACTGGAGAGGTAAGCGTAAAAATAATAGGATGTGTCTAAGAAAACATTATAATAAATTAAGATGTACCACATTATAACTTTCAATTTCCAGGGTAAATTTCATGGATGACACCGATTCCGAAAATTATCAAACTCTGGAATTGTAAGTTCAGAAAATAATTATGTTTATGAAATAAGTCTTACTTTCATTTAAAAACAGTTTTGTTGATAATTATAGAAATTATAATTAAATCAAATGTTCTGTTTTATTACAGGATGCCAATTACACCGGAACAAAATTCTTGTCTTCCAGTGGAAGGAGAAATAAACAGTGATATGACATACTCACACAGAGAAAATATTGCCATGAAGTAAGTCCGATATTGATTATTATTGTTGCTTGTGTCTTCTTTTTTTTCTATACGATATGCGTAGGTACACACTGCTACATATCAAGCTATATTTTCCAGTATAAGCTGATCTCGCATTGTATAGGATTTCCATACAGTGAGAGGTCAGCTTATACTGGAACATATAGCTTGATATGTAGCCGTGTGTACATTATGCATAATATTTAGGTATACTGGGTATTTTTTTTATCACTACCCTACTTTTCACAGGGTCTTTAGTGTTCCCAGAGTTGGGACACAGGCCTCCTCTCGGTGACAGGGAGTGGGCTATTATCCACCACGCGGGCCCAGTGCGGGTTGGTGGATGTGACATCCACCAACCCGCACTGGGCCCGCGTGGTATCTACAATTTTTTTATTCTAAGACGTGCCAGATTCCCCACGATGTTTCCTTCACCGTTTTTGAGAGCAGTGGTGATGAAATAATTTACACAAAGTAAAGCGCCTGTCTGGGTACCCACGACCTGCAACTCGTAAGTCGCGGCCGTTATCTCTGGTCCACCACTGCTCTCTCCTCACAGGGCGCTCTCTATTTTATTTTATGAAACCTTGCAAAAATATTGATTGCTAATATAAATCTTCTTTTTTTTTTCATTTTAGTTTTCCGTTTGATGAAATGCAGAAATTACAGACGCTTGCTGCTGTAACTAGGACGCAAGACAATCCCAATGTAAGTAGTAAAATTAGGTATGAATTTATCAACGTATCCTGAACCTACTGGGAAAAATAGGATATTTGTTTATTTCATTTAATTTCATTATATTTTTTTTTAACTTTTAGCATTCTACACATCATTCGCCAGCTGATTCAGATTCAGAAGAAGATTATTATACAATAGAACCAGAAGAAAAATTGGAAGAGATCAGAATAAGTGGAAATAGAGTTGTAGATTTTATGTATTTATTAGAACAGTTGCAAGAAATTTCACACCATAACTCTCCATTAGGTTGTAACTTCAATCATTTGAAATTAGTTAGAGAAAAAAGAAAAGGATTTGTGTCCAAATTCCAGTTTGTTTGCAAAATGTGCAACACTAAATTGAGCTTACAGAATTTTAAAAAATCCAACGATAAAAAAGAACTTGACCTCAACGAAAACGTGGTAAGTAGTTTCATGGCTATAGGTTCAGGATACGCGGGTTTAGAGCAAGTGTCTGCTTCACTTGAAATCCCTTCTATGTCGGATCATTATTATGCCAAGTGTCATGCAAAAGTCTGTGAACTTTGGGAAACGGCAAAAGAAAAATGTATGGCAGAAGCAGCAAAAGAAGAATACGATTTAGCAGTTCGAGATGGTAATGTTAATGAAGATGGAGTACCCATAATTACCGTGGTTGCTGATGGATGTTGGTCGAAAAGATCATATAAAAAGAATTATAACGCTTTTTCGGGTGCTGCGGTAATTATTGGTTACAAAACAAAAAAAGTTCTTTACATGGCAGTAAAAAACAAGTATTGCATGATTTGTGCACGTTCAGAGAACAAAAATGTGTTAGCTCCCGATCACACGTGTTATAAAAATTACAATGGTTCCTCAAGTGGAATGGAATCCGTTGCAATAGTCGAAGGCTTCAAACATTCTTTACCAAATCAGGGCTTGATTTACTCGAAGTTAATTGCTGATGGGGACTCCAGCACATATAAGAGCATATTAGAAGCAAAACCTTATGGAAACTTGTTGGTGGAAAAAATTGAATGTACAAATCACCTGTTGAGAAACTTTTGCACGAAACTTGAAGAGTTAACCAAGAACACTTGCTATCCTATAAAATATCGCAAACTTCTTGCAAAAAATATACTGCGCTTACGTAGATCAGTTAAAGGTGCTGTCAAACATATCAATTCCAAAGAATCAAATTTCAACCAAAAAGTAATTGACCTAAAACAAGATCTAATTAATGCACCAAATCATGTTTTCGGAGATCACAAATTATGCAAACCCTATTTTTGCCAAAATATTGATAAAAATGAACCAACAGAAAATTTTGTTGCTGAACTGAAGTCTAGCAATATTTTTGCAGCTATCATGAAAATTATGTCCAGATTGGTAAACAATGCTAAAAGCCTAATACATGATGTCAATAGTAATATTGCAGAAGTATTCAATAGCGTTGTTGCGAAATTTGTGGGCGGTAAACGAATTAATTATTCAAGTCGCCAGTCTTATGCAGCTCGCTGTGCTGGCTCAGTTGTGTCATTTAACGCTAAAGAATCACAATCCTATATTTGCAGAAAGATTTTGATGCGAAGTCCTAACCCTATTGTAAAAAACTTAGAGATGAAACGCAATAAAAAAAGAATCTCAGATTTAAGACGAAGATTATCAAAATCTTTTGCAACAAAAAAGTGTACAAACAATATCAATGATAAATATTATGGCCACTCTTGTCAAAAGCCAGATCTAGAACAAGATGACTTTGATTTTGCTAAATCAGAACATATGAAGAAAATTCATCTTTCTGATGAGGATCGTCAGTCTCTTGAAAAGAGAACTGTTTTGCAAGCAGATTCGATAGAATGGCACCAAGAGAGAAAATTACGTCTCACTGCGTCTGCCTTCGGAAAGGTATGCAAAAGAGGCCTTATAAAATGTGCACCACTAGTGAAAACTCTTCTAAATGTGACTGGTGATTTAAGCCACGTAAAATCAGTTCGTTATGGCAAGGAACATGAACATATTGCATTAGAACAATTGGCTGAAGTACTAAAACTTGACGAAGAAGCAAACTTCAACGGTATACAGAAATGTGGCCTATTCGTTGACCCTGAACTGCCGTTTTTGGCGGCAAGTCCAGACGGATTAATAGGTGATAAAATTATTGAAGTTAAGTGTCCGTATTCGGCTAAGGACATAACAGTCAGGGAAGGCATAGCACAAAAAAAAATTAGTTTCTGGAAACTACAGAAGAATGGGAACTTGACAATAAATAAACAACACGATTGGTTCTACCAGGTGCAGGGTCAGCTCCACATTACTAGGAAAGAATTATGTTTATTTGTTTTGTGGACAGAAAAAGATATGAAAATAGAAGCAATAAAAAGAGATAACGCATTCTGGAAGAACAGTATGGAAACAAAATTAAAAACATTTTACTTTGATTGTCTTCTACCAGAAATTATTGATTCAAGGCTGGACAGAAAAATGGAAATTCGTGAGCCACAATATATTTTAGACGCAATAGACAAGAAAAAGTCAGCAAAACGAAAAAAAGCTATGCTTTCCGCGACTGTTATGCCAGAGGCGAAGCGGAAAAAATTATAAAATAGTTACATTTTTTTTAATTTTATTTGAGCACGTGTACGTGTTCAAATAAACATTTAAAAAAAAATATAACCGACTTCAAATATAACAGCAAAGATAGGCGGCTAACAATTAAAATTCTATTGTGTCTCATTAGCAACAGTTGAACTCAGATGGTATCGTAAATAACAATTTTGCTGGCTCCTTTCTTCCTGAAACATGTTATCCAGAAGTCGGCGCTCTCACATTAGTTTTCATAGGGAATGCATCTTTTGAATGGCTATTTGACGTCTTGCCATAACGAACAAAGTAGTTACCATGTAACTTCATAATCAGAAATTCAATAGAATCTGCCTGCAAAAACTTACTATGTACTAACAAAAGTATTTTACTTGAATCTACTTTGAAGAATAAATAAATTGAAAATAAAAGGTCGACTACTGGGATTTTTACCCTATTTATTTAGCCGTTATGTTATTTTACGTTATTGAAATCACTTGTTTCTATTGTACTTAGAATATTATCATAAAAAGGTAACTAATTCAGTATTATGCGACTAAGTAAATTATACCTAATATTATTTTTTCATTGATCAGAGATACCTACCTAACGATAAAAAAATTGTGTAAAATATCGTGAATATTTCCTTTAAAATAAAAGTATTTGAAATCGTTTTTTTTTTGTTTTTTTTTTTTTGTAAATATTGGTAGCACCGCGCTAGTCGATCGGCGCACGGCTCGGCGCGCGTGACACGCGATCGGCGCAGTGCCTAGCCGTTCGCTCTCCTGCCGGTGTGCCTCACGCACACATACACAGAGCGCATAGAATACCTAGAATCGATTAGCGCTCGAAACTCGGTGTGCCCTTAAGGTGTTTTAAGTTAAGATTATGAATGGGGTAAAATTATAATGAAGGCGTGTGATTGGCTAGGTGCCAGATGGTGGCTATTCTGGGCGGGCGGGCGGCGCGCGCGCATCCAGTCGATCGCCGCGATTCTGCCTCCTAACTGTTTTTGCGTGAAACTCGCTCGCACAATACATAACATAGGAGACTTACCGTTCGTTCATTATTTGTTTTTAGATTAAAATTTGATTTGAAAAAAGTTTTCATGGTTACACAGAGAAAAAAAGACGCCAAAAAATTATTAGGTAATACCCCATAGTAGAAGTTCTTTTCGGTGTCCCTTGAATTGATCTTGTGTTTTAGGATATAGCAGTTTTTTATTATTGTAGATAGATTTGTCCTTAAATTACAAACAGTGTGCTGACTTCTCGCGATTAATTGTAGAGTTAATTAAGATTCATGACGAACTCTCAAACTCGTATTCTTCACAGTTTTTATAACAATCAGTTGTCGATGATGTAATTATAGTGTTTTTTATTTATTTACCACCAAGGTCTACTGATGACAACCTGAACTCGACCTAATACAAGAATGAAAGGTATTACAAACATAGTTAAAGTTTGTCTTGAATGGCATGCTTGTAATTGTGAAGTTTTGATTTAAAATGATTAACATGTCTAATAAAAAAGATTTTTTTGCTATCACAGCAGTTTCTGAAGTCACTTAACACCATGGGATCTAGAAACATTCTTGAACACTAACAATTCTTATTTGTTCACAACTCATCTTTAATTTTTCCCTAAAAGTCACACTTGAACATTTTGTTTTATAGACTGTCGATAGTCAATTCATTTTTTGTCGAATAAAGGTCTGTAACGGTATCAAACCAATTAATCGTGTTGTTGGCTTTCATTTTATCAGATAAGAGAAGTCTAAAAACCGAAAGTGAATCGAAAGTGAATTTACAACGTCAAAGAAAACGAGCCAATTAATCTATTGTATTGAGTCTATACATCGGGCGGCGCTATGAACTGACAGCCTTATGTAATCAATTCTATACACAGTTCATCTGAAGTCTGAATATAATCACATGGAAGTTTAGCACTGATTTGTTTTGTATTAGTAATTGTACTATCAGATTTTCCAGAATGAAACTGAGCCGGTTAAATTGGGGCACTATTAACCGTTATGTAACAATCATTCTCTTTATTATGGCTTTTGCAATGTATGGGATAATTATGTTATAATGTAAGGCCCTTTATTCAAGCTGTAAGTGACAAGGACACAAAATTGCGTCACCGAGTTAGCGGGGGCAACCCGTTGCGGAGGTGACCCCGCTATGGTAGCGATGCCAACATATTGACGACATCCTTATTTTTATTGGTTATTCGAATGAGTACGTCGACCGTACCGCCTCCGCCGCTGAACTGTGCGTGTGGCCTCGCAATGTGTCTATTTACAGGCCTTTCCATGTCAATACTAACTAAATGTATTATCTCACTATCGGTCACAAATAGAAAGCCCGTAGAATTTCTCCGTACTCGAAATTAGGACGCGTTCGCACATAGAACTGCATGCAGGTTAAATGAGGTAAAGATAAATGTGTAACAGTTGGTATTTGCTATCTATATCCCAGCAGCATTTTATTTTTGATAAATTCTACATTCGAAGTTGCAGAGAGTACGTAGGTGACAGTGTACGTTACGTTATTATAATAACCTCGTTAGCCATAATTTGGTGTAAATGAAATCTATCTATATTGCAGTATTCGATCAGTGCCATCTGCATTGTGTGCACATGTTGACACAGTTGTTAAAGATCGGGAGTCGTGAGGCTCATATTCGTTAGAGAGATGTGTACCTATTGTTAAACAGCCTTTTGAAACGTTGATGCAATGATAAATTTGCATGTGATCGGTGCGACATTGGTGTAGTGCGGAGAACCGGTGCCTGAGCAAACAATTTCTAGTCAACCAACAGGCTTGTAGTGAACAGCATTTACCTTACACCGCGAGACTTTATACTGGGCTAGAATACAAAGAGATTGTTATAATTTTATTCAAATAACATCGTTATACTTCTGATCGGCGATAAGTCACGTTCACTCTTTTATTTTTCTTCAATCATTGTTACTTGTTGTTGGCGATCGGTTCAGCGCTGTTCGTTATCGGATTTATGACGTTGCGTACATTATCTCCTATCTCTAGCTAATTACATCGTTGATTGTTTGGTAGGCGGCTCCACGGTGCACGTCCGCAGATGTATGGTGAAAGTGATGTTACTCTTAGAAACCTGAAAGATGTGCAATGTGATGTGAAAATCGAATAAGTTAGTGCAATTTATGTGTTCGTATTATGACTGAGAAAAGACACCGGCCTCGGCCGCGGCGTCGGGATGAGTTGCACGAGAGGCAACAGGACTTGCTGCTAGCTTGGAGTCATGGTGAGCTATTGCCTAAGCCTAGATTTAAGAATAAAAGTACTATAGTTTTAGTCTATTCTTACGAAAATAAACAATAATTTCGCCGGTGTCGCTAAAGTAGTATCTTTATGCACCATGCAAATGTAACTCACAGTTAGCCATTGAAAAGTAGAGCTGTTTGTTTAACAGAAACAAAAATCTCTGTAAGAACTTCACTACACTTTCTATTAGATGTTATGAATATACCGACTGCTATTCATCTTATGAGAATGGCGGAGACGTCTGTTCTGATTGTTCCTTATTATCGATTGCGGGTGCTAATGGCGCAGGCGTTTTACAAAGTACACGGAAATGTCGCTTGTGCACCTGTTTCGTTTTATTACAATAATGCAAGTTATGAACGGATACATAATCAACTGCATTATTATGTAAAGAATGCGAAAGGGCATGTTTTGCGTGGGAAATTTTGGCACATTCCTTTCACATACCTACATGTAATCAGGGTTTGGCCAAAATAATTTACTCAGATGAAGTACGTAATGTTTTGGTATTATTTGTTTACATATTATTGAGCACCTGAAAGAAGTGCGTAACCATATTTTTTTGGAGAGCTTCCAACGGATGCACCAAAATAAAAATTGTTTAGGGAATGGGCATAATTATGTAGTTAAATTTATATCGTGCCTTTGCTTCAAGTATTATGATTGTTTGTGTGAAAATGCCTTGTGATATTTTGTTGAAATACCAAACGAGCTCAATGTTCATATTTGTTGTTCCAATTTCAAATTCCATTTGAATTCATGATATCCGTTGAGTGTTGCTCGATGATATTGCTATATGCATGGAAAAGGCGCAAGTAAAACGTGCTTAGGTAGAGCATAATATAGCTACACAGTAATATCTTTATCAGTTATCATATCAATAAAGTAGTCAGGACTGTATCATTTTATTTGAATGTCACAAACTTGCTTCTAATTCGGCTGATAGCATTGAAACGCTTATCTTGGCTTTAAAAGTGTGAATTTCCGTTTTAGGTTGCTATAATAATTATTATAAATAGTACCTACCGAATTCGCCTCACCACCTTCGATTCATCATCATCATTTCAGCCGTAAGACGTCCACTGCTGGACTTAGGCCTCCCCTGATTTGGGGGGCTTTGCCATAATCGCCACGCTTGGCTATGCTATACCATACTGCGATCGCCAACCCGCCTGGGTTGGCGATCGCAGTATGGTGGTAAAATGCATAGAGAACGCTGCTGCCCATACTCTAGTAAGTCCCTTAGTCGCCTTTTACGACACCCACGGGAAGAAATGGGGTGGTGTTATTCTTTACGTCCGGCACCACACGGTACCCACCTTCGATTACTACCTAACAAATTCACTTAACCAACTTTGATGCAAATATTTAGAAGTTTTCTATATCATACAGATTCTTTAGTAAATTGCATCGTTTTGTACTAAATCCATTTTAAAAAGTCATAAAAGATGCAATCTCAGTTATATGCGATGATGCGATGTGTATCGCTTGGTATTCTATTAAGAACGACTCAGACTCACAGTCTCAGTATTCGATTGATGAGAATATAGACTTACTAGCTTCTGCCCGCGACTTCGTCCGCGTTAAATTTCTTGTTTCCCCGACCCTTCCCGTCGCGTCGAATCGCCTACCCGTGCGATTTTCCCCGCTTTTGCAACATCTTTCATTACTTCTCCAATCCTCTTGGTTAGCGTGATGTTATACAGCATATAGCCTTCCTCGATAAATAGGCTACGCAACACAAAAATAATTTTTCAATCAAACAAACTTTTCAGTTTTATAATATTAAGTATAGATTGTTGCATAGTTTGCCAGATTGGTAGAATTTCGTGTGGACACCAGTCACTGTGAAGAAGGACGATGGTGGAAACACATAAATAAAAATACTGTATTCCATTGACAGAGGTAGTGAGTACTAAAGCCTACTCATACTACTCTCTTGTACCACATCTCAATTGAATAGGTAGATTTGACTGAGAAAAGCAACAACAAAACATTCTTTACTCATGATATGAGGTATTTTCAGTGTTGCATCTTCAGTGTAATCTTCAGGGAACCTACTAAGAGGTTATCAGTAGACAAGAGATTCTGTTTGATCTACTATCGTACTAGTTTCGACGCTTCTTACCCACGGGCAGAGATGGTTATTATTATTCAGTAGAAACTACACGACACTCTGATATCATCGTTCTAAATATATTCTAAAGAGGAAAGTTTCGTTTGTTTCAGCACCAATAGAATATTATTTACGACTTTAAATAAATTATTTCTATTGGTATTTGTTATTATCGTTGCCTGCTTGAATAATACAGAGTCGCAGGGTCATCCTCGCGCTACCTGTGACCACTGATTTAGTACATGGTTCTTAAACCTCATAATCAGCTTGTAATGTTCCCACAGCTGGGATATAAGTCTCCTCTCAGCTAGAGGGTCTGTCGATTACACGTCTTCGATAATTGGTTCTAGGACCGGCCAGTTTCCTGACGATGTTTTCCTTCACTGTTTTGAGAGCAGTGGAGATGAAATAATAAAAGCCTCGTCCCCACTAGGAACATTTGTCGAGCGACATGTGTCCCCGGAGACATCGGGCGATGTCGCCCTACATCGCCCCACGTCGCCCGATGTCTTGTCTCCGTCCACATCAGTTCAGTCGAACCTATCGTGTCTCCGGAAGAGGTAGTGTTGTACAGTGCGGCATATATAATGATGAATGCATCAAGAAAAAAAAGAAGACCAGATGGTGGATTAAACAGTACTTGCGAAACAAAATAAGTGTATTTAATGATCTCAGTGTTCTAGATGGCTCATTTCATAACTTTACTCGGATGTCATCAACAGACTTTGAAATACTCTTGTGTAAAATATCCCCATCAATATCTAAATAGAAAACTAGATTCCGTGATCCCGTGGATGCTAAATTTAGCCTTGCTGTTACGTTAAGGTACCTAGCAAGTGGTGATTCTTACACGTCCTTATCATACACTTTTATAAATTTTCAAATACTCATAGGAGCGATATAGTTCAATAAGTCGCAGCACTACGTCGTTCGACCACATTGTCGCAGGTTGCACGCACGTCCACACTCTATCACTATTCTTCATCGACTGTGCGACAAGGAACAGTTCCAACAGTGTCGCGGCGATGTCGTCCGACGTCGCCCGACATCGCCCGATGTCACCGGGGACACATGTCGCTCGACAAATGTTCCTAGTGGGGACGAGGCTTAACGCAAAGTAAAGCGTTTGATGACCTAAGGAAAGTGGCTGGGGCAGACTGGATGCGGAAGGCGGAGGACAGGGTGTTGTGGCGCGACATGGGAGAGGATGTCCATCAGTGGAAAGCGATAGGCTCAGTTGAAAGCGTCTGTCTGGGTTCGAACCTGCGACCTACAACTCGTAGGTAAGTCGCAGCCGTTACCACTGGGCCACCAGTGCTCTCTGAAATTCTAAAACCTGCTGAAATTTTTCATCGTGCTATGCTGTGGATTATTTATAAAAACCTTTGAAATATGATTAGTTTTGTGTACCTATAGCTAAAGATTCATAAGTTGTTTAAAGTTTGATCGACGCCAAGCTAGTTCCACTCGACCTTGGGCACTCGAGTACCTATTAGGTCAGCTCCGAGACCTAAATATATATATAATGTTTTTTTTTCTAACGTGAGCTTGATTATGCCAAGTCGTTTTCAAATCACTGCTTCCCACACAAAAGCCATTTTGCATATCCAAATGCATTTGAGTTTAGACGGCAACTTTACTGTATAAAAACAATCGATATGCACCTGTAATTAACTGGTAAAAAGATTATTATTTAAAAAAAAACGACTTAAAAAAGTCAAGTGAAATAGTACAAAGTGAAAAATAACATCATTAACGGAAGTCTGCGGCAAAAAAACGAAAATACAAAACCCAAAGATACCGACTTTTTATTTTTCACTTGCGTAACAGGAAGTTATTATAACATCATCAGCTTCAATAACACGTATTTTTTCCACTTAGTGTAACATACACTAAGTAAAAAACAGGTGTTATTGAAGCTAACTCAAAAACCATTAATCCGAACTTGAACAAATTTATATGGGACCACTCTATCAGTATTTTCAACATACTATTTTTTTCAAATTGGTTTGTAAGTGATGGAGTTATCCTACACTTTTTTTTTGAAGTTATTTAAAAATACGTATGATGTGCATATCATATAAATAAATATATACCTCAATGGATCTAACTTAATATACATATTATAATTTCAAAATTATAATTATATGTATTTTAACTTAGGACAGTGTGCCATTCTGTTAGTGTGTAACATACATAGGAGAGTAATTATCTGCTACTTAGAAAAAATTAATCTCATTAAGTTGGTGTAGTAACTAAACAAAACTTTTTTGTTTAACTATGTTCTTTTTATTTGTACAAAATTAACTCAAGTTCATTGTGTGGCTAATTAAACGCAATACGTAATTATCACATTCGAAAATAACTACGTGTTTGTGATCATTCCCAGTTCATAATATTAGCATTAACTCGCTACTATAATACGTAGTACGGAGGGTGGCGCAGACATAACAGAAGTGCATGCCCCCGCAGATCGGTCAGCCGCCGACGCGCCCGGGAGGCAGATATCGATCCTGTCTGCAAGCGCCGTACCCATACTAAATACGGAATGTAGACACTCCCTGCTACATACAAAGCGGCTATACAGTTAAATACTGCAATGCGCTCAACTTTTCTAGTCACGACATTGCGTTGAAACTTGCAGCTTTCCAACTATTCATTATCTTGATCCATACCTGTTCTACTGCCTACCTACTGCTTAGAAAATTGTAAATAAATCTGCTACTGTAATTGTTGAAGCTAGCACATTTCCATTTAATGTTTCTTTTGTCAACAGAGGTGTGCAATAGCGAGGAGGTGCCCGAGGTAGAGATAGTCAGTCTTCTACAAGAACATATACCAAAATATCGCTTGAGAGCCGACAGTCTCACACAATTTGGAGGTACAGATACTTTTATGCGCTTTGCTTTAAGATTTTCACTTTTTCGTTCAATCATTTCAAACTGGCAAAGCTTTCTTTTAATTTAGCAATTCATTCACAAACAGTTGTTTACGTTTTATTAATCATTGTTTTTTTCCTAGTCGTAATTTTCATTTAGTTTGATATCCACGCTTAAATGCTTTATTTCCTAAAATGGTAGATAGATCTATCAATATATGTATAGAGCTTTAAATGAAAATCCATGAAAATATCAACACTGCGCCAACAACTATGTATAGCAAGTCAGTTGGGCGAAATGGCGGGTGGGGGAATTTCGCCATTTACGACCGGATTCACCCAAAAATCAATACTTGTGTTTTCATGGCCACATTCATCATTTACAACGTCTATGTTTCTTGCTTTATGGGGCTCATTGCCTCTGGGGGTGGCTAAAGTATAAGTAACTGTTATGTACAGTAAATAGCGTCTGGAACAATGTTCTTGTGTTTGTTTGAGTCGTTTTAAAATGAATAATTGAGCGTATCCTGTGACTCGTCGATGTTGAAAAGTTTTTCGACGAGTCACAAATTTTTAATGTTCTTTATTTTGGATTCGTTCCAAAGCTTAAAGACCTTTTTTTCTTTGTTGGATCACAAAATTCTGATTAGTTCTGGACTTGGTTTTATTTGTGACTTTTGTGAGTGTTTTCGGTGAATTTGAATCAGAGGCAGATTTAGAAAAAAACTGAATAATCTCACTGAGTTACAAATCTAAAAGTCAATTTAAAAACGATTTCTCAAAACTGAAATAAAATTTTAAAAACTCCCCGTTTTCAAAATTTTATTTCAAGTTTGAGAAATAGTTTTTACCAAAAATATCGTTTTTTTTTTGTTTTTTTCTATACGTTCCAACATCTATTACGATTCACAATACGCAAAATACGCGCTCAGACGTGGAGTTGCGGAAACCAGCCCGTTCTACCTACCCTACCTACGATTCACAACTGGGCAGTAGGTATGAAGCGATTATCGGAATATCCTTAGGGCGAAGCTAAATAAAACTTTTCTAAAACCGGTACTAATAATTTTTATTACTTTGGAATATTTTGTTTAACAGACTTCTAAACTACGCAGGTCACGTTAGGGCCTTGATTGCTACCTTGTTCAAATAAAAGTGACAGACACGACCTGGTACTAATTGCTTAGCTTAGGGCAGAGCTACGACAGACAAATTTATTTTCAGGACGAAGTGAAACCAATATTAGAAAGCCCATGGGGCATGAGAGTAAATGTGACTTAAAGAGAGAGAAAAACAGAATTTCGATTATTATTGGTGGTGAGGATTCTGACTTCCTATAAAGATATGCCAAATAATATGATGATATGTTTCGAATTATGACTTCCCTCAAACTTCATGCTTTCACTCCCTTAAGTATTATTTTACAAGTTGTAAATTTTATATAAGTATGTCAGATCGTTACAAAAAATGTCTCCTCGGTTATGGAAGCCCATTATGAGAAAAATGTGGTTGTAGAGAAAACAAAATCAGATTCCGAATATTTTTGGTGGCGTGAATTCTGACTTCATCCATTTCAAAAGGTTTAAATGTTGTATATTGTCAGATTAAAATTAAAAGTATGTCAGATTGATACAAATACGGTCTTCTGGATTATGTATTCCCACTGATATTAATATAGTATGAGAGAAAATTTGATTTTAAACGAATTAAACAGGATTCCGAATATTATTGGTGATGTGAATTTTGACTTCCCCAAAGGTAAACTTCGCGCTTTCACTCCCTAAAGTAATATTTAAACAAATTTAAATGTTAAATTGTCAGATTGATACAAATACGGTCTTCTAGATTATGGATTCCCATTGATGGTAGTAAAGAAAGAGGGAATATTTGATTTTTAAGAAATAAAATAAGATTCCGAATGTTATTGGTGGTGAGGATTCTGACTTCCTATAAACATAATTATGCCATGCGTTCACTCTTTGAGTATCACTTCACAAGTTGTAAATGTTATGTAACTATGTCAAACTGTTACAATCTCCTGTGATATATTAAAGAATATTTCTTAAGTTGACACTGAATGATCTGCAAAAACATGAGAAAATCCTTATGTAAATGTTCATCTTTACAGTCGTCCTAGTTTTGTTTCAGAAGTTCTGCGTAAATTTCATCAGGTCAGTGTTCAGTAACTGGGGCGTAGCCTACTTGTGAGCATTTTTTTGCTCGACATTGTTGATAGGCTCAAGACGGCTGAGCAGGGAAATGTATTGTTGTTGGCTGTACTACATCTAGTATTAGAGTTATTCGATTTTCCGTGCACCATAAGGTGATAAGGCCTATGATTGAATGCTTTGTATTCGCATAAGTATTTATAAGTTTAGTCTCAATACATTCCAATGAACTAAAACGTTTAGTTTCCAGGCCTAATGAACAACGCCGGTGTGCAACGACTCTCTTGGAATGGCAAGGTCTGTTGCGAGACAGGGGCACAATAGTTTCTCTAAATGTCAGACTGCACAATGAAATGGAATACGGTTTAGCAGTAATCTGTGAAAGTAAAACGGTAATTTAGGAATATTTTCATATTACTTGAACGTCTTTACCCTGCGGTCCAGACGTATAAAGGTTTATTTACTTTTTGAACGCTAATTGTAGTACCTATGTTCCTATAAAGGCGAATGGCATTAATTTCGCTGGAACAGTCGTTAGCCAATACTCATAAGGAAGCGTAATAAATAAAATGAATTTACCAACATATTTCTTGTAAGTTAATTGAAGGCGAACTTTCTACGCTTTACTGCTTCTTTCATATTTATTCAATAGTATAACGATACTCATAATATCTATTGTAAAATGTTATGACTCATTTGTCTAAGCCTGTTAGTAAGAGATGTTTATGTTGGATTCCATTGAAAAAATCCTGCTGTTTGTAGTATGCATAATATATTTAAAAACAAATGTGTTAAGAAATGGTAAGAATTTGACAAAGTAGAAGTGGGCTATATGTGGTGTTCCGTCTTAGTAAGTGTTTGAGCCGTGGTTTCCGGCGCCGGCGCCGTTCTTAACGCTATAAATAATGGTGTCTCATCGGCCGAGTCATCGCCCGCCGGCCAGAATGCGTCCCCGACCGGTCTGATGCGTGCCATCTGTCAACTTGCTGCGTTCGCTGCACATAACACCATCACTACCCGATGCTAGATATTTTAATGGAAATACCGTTCAAGCCAATGCTCTACTAATCAACTGCATAATGAAAGTATAATCGTACTGCCTATGTTATGTTCCCCTGTAACTGCATAACAAGGAAGACCTTTAGTGGCTTCTAAGTCGAACAGCTAGTTTATGTGCACTCATATGCTGTTGTGTAACTTTAAAACTCTAATGATATAATTACGCCGGGCCGTAGTAAGTGGGTGTACTCGCAGGTGTAAAATTAAAGCAATGTATTCTTGGTTCATGAGAAGTTCTCGACATTTAGCTAAAAGTCATTGTAATAGGGCGCGATCTGAATAGATTTGAATTGGTCGTGGGATAAAGCGGTTGACGGCGGTTGATGTATCGTGTGATTCAGCGGCCCTATGACGTCGTGTGTTTGGGCTCTATGAGTACTGGGTATCAGTAATTATCTCAATGAGTGTATTATACAGCAATTGCTACAAATTGAACTATTTACTAGCACATACCGTGCCAAGAACAAAGTTTTTCCCACCCACACATTTTAGTGGGTTGTATAACGTTTGTAATAGCTGTGTTCTCAAATATTTTGATGATTTCCAGGATACGAGAATCAAGATTGGTTCATACCATCCCCGGCGCTGCCGGTGAGCGACAAAGACCTCGCGCTCACTCCTGACCAGATCAGGGAGACTCTTAATTACTTCCGTGAGTATACATGATGTTTCAACATTTTTAAATTGCGGTTTAAGGGCATCGACGCACAACGCGTTACGATAAATTTAGCACAAGTGCTGAAATTTATCGTGGGTCATTTAAAAAAAATTTGCTCTGCCATACATTTTAACCGAATAGATGTCGAAATTTTCTAAGAGACAACGTTTTTTTTGTTGTTGATAAATTGACTAGGTGCTTAAATATTTCTACGCTAGGGTTTAGAATCATTTGCTGAATGAATTCATAGTAACAATGCCGGTCGATGTCCCTGCACCTTCTATACGTAACACTTAACGTAGACTATGCATTGTTTCTGAATGTTTTTATATCAAAGGATAAGCAGATTCTTTATATGAAACATGTCATTCATAAGAAAGGTATTTTATGTAATATTTACTACAATGGAATTTCATACGATCTTATAGAAAAAACGCGCGTTTTTTAAGTGTAAATTATTTAAAAACTGTTACATGATAATGATCAATCAATCTACAACTGTTAAAAGTTATATATCATAAGTTTATAACCCATAAAATTTTAGTGTAACACGCAATAATAACAAATAGAAAGTATCTTTTCTACAATTTACCAATCATTCATTATTGCTAGGTATTGGCCTCCTCTGTTGGCGTTTTCATTAGCCGCCCCCGACGCGAGTATGCTAGGATCTAAATAATACCTACTAGCGTTTTCCAGCGGCTTCGTTCGCTTGGTGGTCGGAAATTATCTCATGGGAACGGATCTCATCTATTATCTCATCGGTCTCATCTATTGATGAAAACCGCAGTAAAATCCGTTGAGTAGTTTGAATGATCGAAGCGTACAAACGCGGAGAGCGACTTTGTTTTATACTACCTATGTAAAAATTATCTACAAATTGAAACCCAACGCCATCTACTGGACGTTTACGCAACCTAGATGTCAAACCATGTTTTAGAGTTGTGTCGATGAATTAACTTACTCCGCCATCTATTAGGAATTTATAGAACTAACCAATAAATAAATACACGCTATTGCAGTATTTATTATACTACAATAGCGTGTATTTATTTATTGGTTAAATTAAAATTTAAAATCGAGGTCAACAATTGAAATAAAAACTATCCTATCTTTTAAGTTGGACCAAATTATAAATAAAAACGAAGTTTTAAAGCAATCAGTTTAGTAGTTTCCTTTAACATACATCACGACACGAGATTTTTTTTTCTCGCCTACACTGTCCGACTGCTGAACAAAGGCCTCCCCCAAATATCAAACCTCTTCCCCAAAATTTATTTATATAACAAGATAGTATGTTAATAGTAAACACTCTACGATCGACACGTGCCTAGCCGAAATCTGCGTAACTCTACGTATTTAACAGGCTAATTTATCCTCATTGCTCTATCCTACTCCATCGTCAGACCCTGGTCACCACTCATGTATAACCTAATCATTGAGACCATTCTTAGAAGCCCAAACAAGATTCTGCTGCTGTAATTGATAAAGCAGCAATTTGCAAGCATATCTTGCAAAGCCCAGGTGATGCTACAGCATTTGTTCAAGGTTACTATATTCTAATGACGTTGAAGTAATAAGAATACATAATTTTGAACTCGATCAGACCCATGAAAGATGTATCGATTCACGAATAAACAAAAAAAACTTAAATTAAGTAATCTTCAAAGGCATCATAGAACACTCTCTATCGAGTCACCTGTCAAACAATAAATAATTGGTTTAACCGTTTGGGAGCTACGATAGCGCAGACGGACACACAGATACACAGGTAAACCTGTAACATGCCTCAGTTTCCGTCAGGGGTTTAAAACAATGGCTAGACGTCTAGCCATTGTTTTTAACCCCCGACAAGATAGTAGTGTCTGGTATGGGTCAGAATGTTGGGCCACAATAGGGATGAATGAAAGGCGATCGTAGGCAGCTGAAATGTGACCGCTAAGGGGGTTGTATGGTGTTATGCGAATGGGTAGAATAAGAAATGAGTATAAATAAGAGGAAGTCTGAAAGTCACCAGTGACTAAAAAGTTGCTTGGTAATCGGTTGTTAAGGTAAGGACATGTGATGCGGAGGAACGAGGGAAATGTCGGCAGGAAAGTTTTGAGTATGAATATCGATGGAAAGACCAAAAACCGATGGAAGGACTGTGTGAAAGTTGATATAACCAGAAATGGAGTGACTACCAAGATGACGACTAATATCTCTATTAGTATCTGTAGTTTTCTTCCATACTTCACAGTATGGAAAAAAAAACATTTAGCGGCGACCCTAAATAATTTGGGATAAGGGTTCGAATATACTTCGCCGATCGATGACATCATAATTATATTATTTTTGAACTGTCTAGTAGTATTTTAAAACTGTTTCGACATTATACTTGAAACTGTTAGGCACTTTGAATTTCTTGGAATTTTAATTAATAACTCATAGTTCTTATAATTTTATGTAAATTTCATGTATATTCAACACAGTGTAAATTGTTCAGGAATAAATGAAAATATCTTTTAAAAATATACTTGGTCAATCGCGGTGCATCTATGATTAAACAATTAAAGCAAAATGTGAATATTTTCTCTGCTTTTATTATGCGGTGTGTTTAAAAATGATCAAATAATGTTTTCTTAAAACAAAAATATTATTCACTGGGAAATAAATAAACCAATTAAGTGATGTAATTTTACATTAGCTTAATGCTTTGTTTTTATCCTTAATCCTTTTTGAGAACTGAATGAAGTGGGAGAACATCATACCGAACGCCTTTCAGTAATGAAGGTCGCGACCAAGAATTCGTTTTGTTAATGTAAAACGTCATATTTAACGCCATCTAAGGTGTAATATAAGTATTTACAATACTATCCAATTACAGAATTAAAATAAAATCTACTTACGTCCTATTTAAAAACATTTTTTTATTGTTATTAAAATTTTAAATGCCACTTGCTAGTCCGTCCTACCTAGCTGTAGATCGAAATTTAAAATTAATAATAAAATAAAATAATAAAATAAGTTTATTGACACGAAAAACCTTTTTTTATACAATAACAATAACCGTTCACATAGGTAGGTTAAATTGGTTTTTAGGAAAAGGCTGCACAAATAGTGGAAAATCCTGCCTCCTAAACTAGGGAAACCCTGTGACCTAGGAGTCAGTGTTCTACTAGTTACTAAGTATACAAATTTAACCTTTAAAGTGTGTGTTCAATTTAATTATGAACAGAAAATTATAATTATTTTCTGGACTATCTTTCTCTAAATATGGTTAAATATTATATTATGGAAAATATTGAGTACTAAATATATGTACTTAGTTATTTAGAACCTTCTCTTATGTATTCAGTTAGTTTCTGAATTAAAATACATACTTCAATAATTTTGTAGGAATTTATTATAGTTAGAAGTAATTAAAAACTTGAATGAAAACGCATCATACATTTTCCCCTGATGTTGAGTTGTATCAGTATGTATTTATTACTTGTATGTTCTACCCGAAAATTCCTAAGCCTTGATTTTCTATCGTATATTATAGACTCGACCGCATTGTTTATGTGGCTGACGTATTTATCCGCCGGGTGGTCGGTATGCTAGTCATATCTGTGGCAGCACTGCGCCTGCGCGAGCATAGAGACACGCGACCACCAGTGCCGGTCGCGCCGGTAGCCACGCGGCACGCGTGCTCCTTCATCGCCCGCCGTAGCGGCCCGATCGATACCGCGACGCCGAAAAACGACGTGCGCCGCACGCATCGCGCATATTACGCCCCGACCCGTGCTAAACTTAGAGAGTAGAGGTGCACCGTTGCACCGACCGTGTAACAAAGCGTTTCAATCACACGTGCCTCGTCCTGCCGACAAAAAAGCGGTATAACACTAGGAAACCCAAGTTCTTTACGTTTTGTGTCATCATTTTATAGACTGTATTTTGTGATACTACATATATCTTATGTAAGAGGGTGAACCATTCCGCTTGTAGCCTTATTAGTGTTTTTCATGTTTCTCATTTTAATCAACATTCTGGTAATACCAATATAATTTTCGGCATGCTGTAGAAGGTAAATTAGCAAGTCTCTGCGTCATCGATTGGGGGTGGTTTGAGTTGGGGGATACGAGACGCGACGGCGACGCGGCGTCGCACGCAACAGCTGTGAGCCAGATCAGTTATCTTGACCGTGAGAGCATAATTATTATGTTCATTGTTTTATTGTGTAGTACTTTACAAAATTTAAATATAATAGCAACTATCTGTTTCCCGTATTTAAGCGTATTTATGCTTTCAAGAAAATTGCAATTTCAGCGCAATGTTTTCTATTAACTTTATCGTAGTCAGGCAATCCATTCAAAATAATGCTGAGTTTGAGTTAGTCTATTGTTTCTTTCAGTTTTATTAATGAACAAGTTTTAAAATTACCGACAGCGTATACTTTCAATATAAGATTATCTACTTCTAATTTTCTATGTATACATATAGACACAGCCTTACTAGTAATATTGTATTATTTTTTAGTGTCTACACTGCAGAATTTCCCAAGGTTAACAAATTGTTAGTCACCCTTCACCCCACACAGCCATTTCGCAAGACCCAAGCAAAGAGGTGTGGGCATGCGTATTAACGGTCTTCGAAGCTATTGTTTTCGACGCAATCACTCACAGTTATAAATGGGAAGTTGTCCAATTCATCTTTATGATAAAATATACATTTAATAATAATAAGAATATGCTTGATTGCACGTAATTAATGGGAAAAACAGACGTTTCCTTCTGGAATAATCCTAAAAGCTTCGTATTGACCAACTGCGTATTATACAGGGATGACTAACTACGTATTTTATTTATACATGAACTCTGGGAATAATGGTACCTCTCAGATATTGATTTATGATATCTTTCTTTTGTTTTCTGTCCATATCAACATTTATAGAAATATTCTCCCTGTAGATATCGAGAAACTTATTCAATTATTTAGTATCAAAACATATTTTTATACGACGTAATCCTATTGATATCCCATAACTCTAGGGTATTAATGAGACCATATAAAAGAATGAACTGGCATAAATACATATTAGATACACTAGAGCAAAAAATTAAGTGAATGAAAAAAAAAACCAAAGGTTTTTAAATGGCTTGTATCAAAAATGGTCGTTTGGGATGGAAAAAATGATTGATGATTTTTTTGTCATCGTATTTTTAAGGATTGATACACGTGACTTCGACAATTTTTGATCATGAAATCTCGAACAAAAGACTTGAAGATTCAAATTAATTTTTTTATCACTCCGAAACGACACACATTTTTCACGAAAATACAGCCATTTTAGAAAACGCTAGATTTTTTTTTTGATTCCTTAATTTTTCCCATTAATGTATATTTTTAAATAAGTTATGGGTTTAGTTTTTCTTGGATACGGGTGCAAGGTTAATTGATAAGTACGAGTAAATCATTTTCATTCAAACAAATAAGTCTAATTTAAGGTTAAGATAATGCGACGTTATCATATTTCATGTAAGGGTGTTTTTCATAAATAATCGGGAATTCGAATTATTTTGTATAAAAAATGAAACGAAAAATATAACATATGCCTGTTGATTCTTTGACATGGTCTCATTAATAATAATAATAAATTCATTTAATTGTAGGTAAATAACACCCATTGCCAAATATAAATTAATAGAAACTTTTACAGATAAAATCTCATCATACGATTAAATTTAACCAAATATATACTGTCAACTCTTATATCTTTAAACGAGCAATTCTTGTATATATGTATATATATATAATCTGAATCTCGGAAACGGCTCCAACGATTTTCATGAAATTTAGTATACAGGGGGTTTCGGGGGCGATAAATCGATCTAGCTAGGATTCATTTTTTATAAAATGTCGTTTTATTCGTGTTTTCAATGATCAACTTTATCGATTATCAACTTGAACATAAACTTATTATTTTAAACACAATTTACCAAAAAATACCGAGCAAAGCTCGGTCATCCATATATTAAAATAAAAGCAACGAAAATAAAATTACATTAAATAAAATTATTTCGAAATAAATAATGTAATTTAAAGTAGAAAACCATTAATTACACACATTACACACATTTAATTTACTACTTTTTTTATACAAAAACGTCAGTTTTGCCACAATACAGTTAAAAAGAATTTTTACTAAGCTGTGCGCACCTGACCGCGGACTAGGAAATATAATATAGTAACCTGAATCATAGTGCGTAACGGTCTGCGATTGAACATTCATTGGTTGTAAGTGATTTTCAACTAAAACATGCAACACAATCTACTTATTTAAAAAGTCATTACTTAGTTGCAAATCAATTTCTCAAACCAGAGTAAGAAAAAGGGCTACAAATATAAGAGCTCATAAACTTAAAACCTCTTTTCATAACCCGTCAAACTGGTTATCAAAAATTCATACTTTAAACAAAGTCCGGAAAAAATTAAACTGTAACCAGAGTCAGGCTTTCAGGATATTCCAACCCCAAAACATGCCCAGTAATACAGAATATCAGACTTAATGGGCATTCAATTATATTGGTCGGTTTTAGGTCCTGTCAACATCGTCTAAAACACAAAACTCACGATAAAAAAAACGTAGATCTCGGTGTTTACTATAATTCAGATTAGTCTAAGTAATGATGCGACTGTGGGTACACAGTACACATCTGTTTAATTTATTCTGCTCATTAAATCTATTTTAAAGAAATAATAATTATTATTATGTGTAATGTGTATGACGTAGGTATTCGTTAGGAAATTTGCTTATTTAACCTAAGACCTTCGTTAGTATAGTATCTAGGGTTTACTAACATTTATATGTAGGTTGTGTTAATTCTAATTCAAAAAAATATTTTATATCTATTTTAAAGTAAACACCATACTCTAAACAATATTTGTGATAACTATAACGCTTACGATAGTAGCTTTGCTTTTAGTAAATTTCTTTAATGTAAGTAGCTTAAATGTCTTCATATATGTATATTTAGGTAGAATAGATAATTTAATAATAATCGCACTGTGTATTTTAATATTTCTGTCATATCACTTGCGTGCTCATTATCAGACAGCTTATCTTAATAAATTCGTCCAGTAAAGACTGTATGAGTAGCGCCGTTTAATCATATACATAGTGTGCACGTCGTGAGTAATTTTAGTATGACTTGAACGTAAGTGTAGAATACTAATTTAGTTTTAGTTATTGGTATGGTATCGACGGAAGTGGACGTGGCCGGCTGTCCGCTGCGCGAATCTGTCTCGATACCGTTCATATGTGTCGTGTTCGCGCAAATAGCGTGCTGCCTCCGTACTGCAGACGCCTGCACTTGATCGTGAAAGTTTATTACCACTGGCCTCAAACACTAGAACCGTTACTAAAAGAAATCGCCTTGTTTTGAGATAAAGGTTGTTTTGTGTGTAATTTCAGTGGTTAGATTGGAATTTTTATATTGTCATTGTGTGGCTTAATTCAAAAGCTTATCGATAATTCATTTAATGTTCTAGAATTTCGTAATAATCGGTGTTTTATGTGAATCATGTGTTGTACATGCATGCAGTATGTATAGTGGCGTACCTACTACTTGTGTTGAAATTTATGTTTGCGAATAATATCAGTGAAGAACCTTTCACTTGGATGTGTTTGTTTAGCATGGCGTTGGAAGTATTAGTCGTCACGTGACGAATCCCCTGATTATACACCATCACCAAACTTGACCAGACCCTGACATTGTTAATAGTGAGTTATAAACGCGTCTGACATTGTCTGCTCATTAGTATGAGTGTATTCGCGGGTGTACGTACAGGGCCGAAATTACGTCAGATTCTGTTAACCTACTTTCATTTTTACTATAAAGTTTGTAAGGTAATTGTTATAGCAAAATTTTAAGATCAATGTCATTGATAAAATAACCACGTAATAGATTCAAACAAGTTTGTCGATTTTACGGTCTTTGATCGGCTAATTTGTATAATGAAAAAAAATGACAACAAAATCCAATTAGTCTTGATCTCATTGAAATGGATATGAATAGTAACTATCACACTCAGTGTACAGTAGTAATTGAGTCGGGTAAAATTTCATAAATTACACAGACCGATAAATCATTCGGTCTGGTAACTTAAACCAGTAAGACTTGGTCCATTAGGTATGTGCGATTATTTCGGTTAGTCGTGCAGTTTGCTCATGCGTAACATTATGTATGTTGAACTAATTGCTTTAAAATTTAAAAATGCATTGCCGTCCAATATATCACATGAATCGTAAAGTAACAAAAAGAAAATATCTTGAGTTAATATAGTTGAAGTTTGGAAGGCCAGCGAGACGAAGGTAAACGACCATAAAAATGACCCTGACCATGATATGCAAATATAAACATAATAAAAAGTTGGTATGTCGTTTAAATTGATATAACGCCGATTGGGTGTGACAAACGATGTGAGGTCACTGTATGCGTTAATTTTTGAATTCATAAACTGTTTTCATAATTTATATTACGTTAAATGTCTTTGTCTAGAATACTTTCAATAGTCGTGAATTTGTCGTTTGAACGCTTCTGTGCATTACCGGTTGTGCAGTAAAGCCTTTCGGAGAGGTTGTTCGACGTCAATGTTTAATCACGCGCGGCCTGGCCTTCACTTCCCTACCAACTCGATAGACTACTTACAAAATGACAAATATATAAACTTAGAAATATCAAATACATTTACGCAGTGTACAGTCGACAAAAAGTTCAGGTCAAATGACAGTTCCAGGAAAATTGTAAGCAATAAACGCAATTTTCTTAAACTCAGGTAGTTTTCTATGTAGATACTGTCTGTTTTTTAACCGACTTCAAAAAGGAGGAGGTTATCAATTCGGATGTTTATATTTTTTTTTTTTTATGTATGTTCGGGCATAACTCCGTCATTTATAAACGGATTTCCAAAATTCTTTTTTTGTTCGAAAGGAGTTTATTTTGAAATGGTCCCATATAAATTTCATATAGATCTGATTATGAATTCCGGAGACAGACACCGGAACTCTTTAAAAAATGACAGCAAGTCAACCGCGATTTCTGCTATCGCATAAATATACATCGTTTGTTTGGAATTAGTGCAGGGTAGATACCAAAACTAAAAATTTAAAAATAAATTTTTTTTTACAAAAAAAAAAACAACCGACTTCCTTAAAAACACTCCAAAGTGAAAAATAACTTTAATTTCGGAAGTCGGTGGCAAAAATCTTAAATACAAATCCTAAGACACCGACTTCCGAAATTAAAGTTATTTTTCACTTTGGAGTGTTTTTAAGGAAGTCGGTTGTTTTTTTTTTTTCATTTAACGATGTCAGTAGCGCACTTCAGGCTCATCTTCTTAAGGTTATTTAGGAAATTAGAGGTAGCAATTACACGTTAATGCGTTTGTTTTTTGTTTCGACCGTAAAAACACGATGAAGTGATTTACTTTACTGGCGATTTACAAACTATTGGGTCTGTAGAAATCATTGAATGTTTTGTGCAGTCGACGATTATCAATCAGTACCTACCTCGGGTATGATTCAATAGTTAAAGTCGATCAGCTAGATAAACACGAACTGTAAAGAATAGTGATTGTTTAACTGGGTATTGTTCCAATGTTTGAATATAGTAGATATACTTATTTCCGTGTCAATAACACTAACGTCTTCTTAGATGTTAAATATTATGGTATTATTTTCATTGTATCCTAGTACATTACTTAGTATATAAATTATTACGAAGCTTCATGCTCCTGAATGTCTTGATCGGGTACCGGCTGGGTATTCATAATTATTAATTTAAATTTTTTCGTTCACACACATAAGTAATGTTTAATCTCTTGCTGTTCTATTGTTTTTCTTTAGTCCTCTTGCCATAAATAAAACACACCTTATTCATTACATCTAACATTTAACGAAGCGTGGGAGCGCCCGGCGCCCTCATTTCGGAGTATAAATCGATAACTCGCAACATCAGGGTAAAACCTCATTCACTTAACTAACACTTGGATCTAGACATTTACATGGCGTGAGCGCTATAATCAGGCTTCGCGTATTATGAGTTTCATAAAAGAGTTAATTTAAGCAGCTCGCTTGGGCACCCGAGCGTGATGCTGATATCCACCAGCTACTTACACTATCCCGTCAGACGTGTTCCATTACATCCTCATGTGAGTGGTCGACACGATTCTCGTGATTTTACAGGTATTACGTCACTATAAATATTGGTTTTAGCAGAGTGTTAAATGGTTTGTCAGTTCAGTTCATTTGTGACTTTACGTCGGAGACATTGTGCATAGGAATTGTGGTGATACAATACAGAAAGTGGAAGAAAGAAGTCGATCGGCGGTTGGGGGTGATCGCCGGCGTGCAGCGGGCGGAGCAGATGGTCGCGGGTCGCGCACGTCACGGCGGAGGGCTGCGCGGGCTCGGGCGCGGGGTGCGCGGGCGGCTCGCGCGCCTCGCCGCCGCCGGGCTTCGATCCCGAGCTCTTCCAGGAGTTGAGCTACCTGCCCGACGCGGAACTCCAAGAGTGTCTCGGAGAGTATCCCGACTTCCTGTACCACGTCGCGAGGGACAAGTTTGGCCGACTATACTTTCGCGTCATCAGGACCTTGCTCCTTGATAGAGGTATAGAACCACGTAGATGGGTACGGTTGTTTTTGTCCACCACCTCATCGCTCGCTGTCACTTCCAGTGTCGTCTGACCATCTTCTCGCTTTTGTTTTTCTCTGCAACGCGGTGATGTGCATACCATTTCCTTTAGTTGTGCTTTTTGCCATGTAATCACAGTAACAAAGTAACAGGAAGAGCCTTTATATTACCTAATCAATAAAATAATCTAGAAGAATTTCGGGTGTATTAGTAGATTCGCACGAAAACAAAATGTCTTCTTAAGGCGACTCGCACGAAGTTAATTTATTTGCGGGCTAATCGACAAAGCCAGTAATAATTATTAGGCAATTGGCACGTTTTGAATAAAACGATAAGAAAACAACGAAAAGTTAAGAAAAAATGATATACACTAACTGTATTAAGTACATACAAAATACAAAACGTGCTAACTGTCTATTACATGTATTATTACGTGTATTAGATTTGTCGATTCGCCCACATATAAATTAATTTCGTGCGAGTCGCCTGAAGAAAATGTGATATTTATTATTTAAAAGTGACGATTCACCCAATTCGGGAGAATTAATTCGTACGAGACTAATAATCCGACTTCAGTTTACCAACTAACCTTAAAACCATAAATTATTTTGCACTGTAAAAAATAAACAGCATTACCCATTTATGTACTGAATTAACCCTTTTCATTGCTTTCCTAATAATTGAAGTCCCTAAATGAGCTCTTCTTCTTCTTCGTACTTTTAATCAAACCTTTAAACGGAAAGCAAGTAAAAAATGTGTGTATGTACCAAGTATGTAGTAAGAACTCCTTTATTGAAATAATTCTTGTCGCATTCTTTGTATTAGCGAGCAATTAATTCACGACTTCCAAGAGTAACACTTACACGGTGTTGCCAGACAGATTTCAGAATAATTCCCTAATTTTGATTAAGATTCAATTTCAATGTGATATTTTTTTATGCCTGTTTAAGAATCTTATCCGAATGTCAGAAATGCTCCCAATAGTTTTAATGATTTTGGTATTCATTTTCAGTATAAATATAGACTAGGGATAACTCTTTACTGTATGATAACAAAAATAACTCAGAAAACCGTCTAATGAAATATTAATTATGGCTTTGTTTAGCGATACATTGGTAAAATTTCTAGTATATCTAAATATACTACGCTACCAGAAAAAAATTATGGATAAAAAAAAGTCCAAATTGGGCAATTTTCAAAGGGCCGTAACTTCGAGAGAAGTGGTCGTAAATGAAATAAAAAGAAAGGAAATTGTAGCTCTAAGTGTCTAGTTTTTTATTAGAACCTAACCTAACCTTTAAAATTTTGTAGCGTCATCGCCAGCGGTTTTTGAGTAATCTTAGAAAAACCAGCGACAAAAAAATAAAAACGTTTTTTTTGTTTTTTTTTTTATCTACGGGCGTGGAAATTTATTTTTTTTTGTTTATCCACTATTACACTTCTAAACTTCTTTTTTGTTGAATACATTGTTCATTTAGCTTTAATTTATTTTTTTATAAACCTTGATACGTCCACTTCTCGCCGAGATATCGGTCTTCTTTCATTATTGTTATCTCAGCAAATCTCTGTCTGAAATTTGAGAGGTTTTTTTTTTATTTTAGTACTATCTGCAATAAAAATGTGAAGAAGGTCGGATTGTTTTTCCTATTTTTTTAAAGATTATGAGCTTTTCAGAGCAAAAAACGTGATCCTTTAAGTGTTTTTAAAAATTTGATTGAGTGAAACAAAACAACGGCTGGCTGGATTAATTTGGCTCTTCGTCCGGTTTTGTGGACATATTGAACTGTAAAAGGCATACTTAATGTTCTTGGTTTCCTCAATATTTTCGATCCAGCGCTTGATTTTCCAAAAAACCACCAAAAGCCCTTTTTTTGTTGCATTTTCAAATTCATATGAAAAAAGGAAAACACATTTTTTTTTTCGAAAAAGCAGTGGCTATTTGTTGAAAGGAATTTATTCCAGTTCTTGAAACCCACCTTTAACTTTCTGTGCGATCATTGGTTGCTGTCTGCTGAGATATCGATAATCAAATAAGACAAAAGGATCCTTTTCCATTTGAAGACCGATATCTCGGCGAGAAGAGAACGTATGAAAGTCTATAAAAAAGAAATTAAAGTTAAATGTACAAAGTATCCGATTCATGTGTGGTTGAGCAAAAAAAAAAAATGCTCAATAACCGCTGATGCTGCAAAATTTTAAAGGTTAGGGTTAGGTTCTAATCCAAAAACTAGAAACTTGGAGCTACAATTTCCTTTTTTTTTATTTCATTTACGACCATTTCTCTCGAAGTTACGGCCTGTTGAAAATTGCCCAAAATTTGGACAATTTTTTTGATCCCTTAATTTTTACCAGTAGTTTTAAATGTTATAAACTAATATATAGTCCAATAATATTCAAACAAATTGAATATTTTACTTTTGATATTTTTCGCTTTCGGAAATGGCAACACTAAAGATGTTTTGTACTGGAAGTGAGTGCAACAAAAACTGTGAAAGTCTTTCAGTATCGTGTGAGAGATGTTAGCACAAAGTACGAACACAATCAATATCCGTTGTAATCTTAGAGTTAGGTAAGAGTGGGAAACACTCGCATACTTGCGCCTGCGTCGCGTTCAATGGAGCTATTATATCAGTCAGTTCCCATAAGTTTTTATTCTTGAAAGCAGCTTCGCCGTTAATGCATTTTGTACCTCGTTAAAATTTATGTTGTAAACAGTTAAAACATTAATCATAATAAATTCTTCAATGTAAAATACACAACCTTTGACACTTATGAGTGTAAAGCGTGATATATTAGACTTGTAGTCATTTTCTTTGGACATATACTTGTATGTTTTATAGACTTACTAACACAGAGTACTTAAATCAATTAAAATAAAACACAGGTGAGAATCGAAAGCGCATTAATTGAAACAATGCGAATAATGAAACATTAAAAATTACCAAGTTAACCGTAAAAAAATGTCGATGTGTATTTGTTTTGTAATGCACTGTTCACACAGAATACAATAGAAAAGTATGTTTTGTGTGCCCTCCGTTAGAGCGCCATGGAGTCCACACGCCATTGCGTAGTTCTCGCGCTCCACAGTCACTTACTTGATCGGGGACTTCACGCTCGTATTTGTCGCTTTGTCGCCAACGTTACAAACCAACGCGGTTCATCGATGTAACATCCAGCCAGTGCCATTCCTCGAATCGGTCAGTTCATGTGTAATGTTGCATTTAGTGATCGAACAATAGGGGTTCGATGAACGCCCAGAGGCCGAACACACGTGATTTACTCCCGGGTTTGTAGATAATTTATAAGTAGAACAAGTCATTGTAATCACAATAGGTGAATTGTAAATATTAGAGCGCAAAATTTAAAAATTCAGTGATATCTTATCAATGTGATTGAAGCGGGCAAGCGGCGAAACGAAACTAAACGTTATTCGGTGTTTACAGTGCGTGCCCACACGATGTTTTACGATACTTAGAGTGATTTGAGTTCGCTAAGTACCGTGCATGGTATCGAATTATCCGCCCATTGTGCCTGTGTATTACAGTGATTGTTTGCACAAATAAAGGGGCAGGATTATGCACGGGAAGTCGCGAATTTAGTTACAATGTTTCTAGTGTGTAAAAGTTTCTACAAAGTTTCTACGAGTGGACCAACCTGTACTATAAATACACCGAATCATTATTCAAGTAATACCGGTTTGATATTGTTTATATTTAATAAATTAGTTTGTTGATACACAAATCCCTTTCAGTTTCCTTTTAAGATTCACTTATTTTTCATTTTATGATCGATGATACGAATTAAAACTTTTATTCCGGAAATATGTACCTAAGTATATATATATATATTTTTTTCATTTATTGGAAGCTAGTATAATTTATTTACATAAAAATTATTCAGGTACCGCATCAAAAAGTCCAATGTTCCTTTATAAAATTCTTAGCAATTCTATGAATCACACCAATTAAGTCAGATTATCGCACCGGCTTCATTATTTACTATAGATACCAATAAAATATCCTTGATTGTTAAAACACAAGTGTGCAATACAGCCTAAACCTGTACATACGGGCCACATCTAGGTCATTGATTCGATCGATTGTTTTATTAATAGCACAGCTTAGAGATGAGTTTAGTCTTGACGCTATTCTAGTGCTTTGAAATATAAAGTATTGATCCAATGCGGCCGCTTTGGGAATACACTGTAGGTTACGAACGAGTTGGTAGTGCCCAAGAATAGATATTGAGTTATAAATATTGATTTTATACCAAGGTTGCCAAAAACTATTTGTAAACTAGTTAAAACACCTGAATCGTAGCATACCTACTAGGTATATGTATAGAGAAAACATAGACTTAATTAAAACTCAATAAAGTTGAAATTAAAAACAAATATCCTGGAACATAAAAGTAGAGTATAATATAATATTATTTTAATGAATTCGGTAGAGCTCACTCTCTCACTTATTTAATCAGTGATCTTATATGTTATAAATTATATGAAGTGATCGATAAAGTAACCGCAGTCTGTGGTCATGTTGAAGGTTGACATCATGTATGTAAAGTGGTAGTGACACGTTTTAACGTGTCACGAGTTTTATTTAACGAGAAACTAAGTAAAGACAAAATTATCAGAATGATGCTGCGCAGACGCACGCTCAGTCTAATGGCGTCTGGAAGAAGTGCCAGAAACAGTGCCGAGGCAAAAACATTTAGATAATTCAGTAATGCTTAGTACATTTTGTTCTAAAATAGAAAACACTTGTTTTCATAAAATACAAATTAGAAAATTGGTTTGTAAATAAGATTTTCTCTTAAGCTAACGGCTTCGTCTCGAAGACTTAAGTACACATTCATTCATTGTAAGCGTACATACATAAATCAATCTCATTAAAACTTAGCATCTAAGTTTTACCCACCATTAGTTGGAATTACAAGTCCCGATATCTTGACTTTAATTAAACCAATGAAAGTAGTTTATCTGGATACCTCTATCTGATCGCGTTGGGTATCAATATATAAGTACTTGGTCCAAGAATGTACTTATCTAACCCAGTCCCAGATCCGGTTTTTCGATTCAACGAAATGTGTATAATTTTGATCCGAGGTGCTTTTACTTGCCTTTTGTTAAGAATGTTAAGACAGCTTATCAACGTAATCGATTGACCAAGTATGTTGTGTAATATATTGTATCGTGTACGACAAATATTAGTCATCGTTCAAGTCAATTAACTTTTTTATTACATACACGTGACGAAACGTTAATCTCGGAGCAGATGCACTATTTGTAGGGTTATCTTTAAGCTATGCCTATAGACTACTTTTGCATGTCTATGATGTGTGATATTGAATTTTCTTGTTACGATTATTGGCTACGAAATATCAATATTATTTAATAACTTTTTTCTTTATAAACAAAGGTGTGGAAAAATAATTATAGACACTCTCTAATTAAATATCTAACTATCAGCACCAATACTATCAATCAAAACACTTAGGATTAATCTGTTCATCGACAGAGATAATATACAGTATGATTACTTGTATCTATGTTTACTTAAAACATAATTATCTGGATATATTTCTACATAATGTTGTATATAATTTGCGCTTGCTTTTAGAAATGCTATATTTACTATAGCATAGACGTTCTTGCCGTTTGCTATATAGTGGTGTTCTTTTTACAGTTCTATGCAGCAACAGGGTGAGCCAAATGACAAAAACCTACAATGACATCGAAGCGGTAACAAGGCTCTTAGAAGAAGTAAGTTGTGCTATTTATTTTGCTAATGTAATTCGTCTAGAGAGGTATTACGTAAATGGGTGTCCGAGGACTTCAAGGCAAGCCTCCAAGCTTGTTGTCGACTGGTTTATGTCACAATTTTGTCTTCAGAGTTCATTTGTATGTAAAGGTGTTATACTTTTGTCTTGTTTTGATCTTTAAGTTTTCGCTGTAATATTTGGCGCTTTTTAATATGATTTTCGCTACGTAGAAATAGTTTTGTAGGCAGGTACTTTTCATCGAGTGACATCTCTTCGAGTTGGTAGTAGACCGTGTGGAAGGAAATTTTCATAATGCTTGACTGATATAGTGCAACTCTTTACAGAAAGAAAAAGATTTGGAGCTAACGGCTCGCATCGGTAAAGAATTGCTAACTGCCAATGGTCGTTTGGAAGCGCGAGTTACCGCACTCGAGACCGAGTTGCGAAGTGCTCGGGACCATATCACGCAGCTGAGGCACGACCTCAACGCCAAAGCCGATCTACTACAGGTAAACACAGAATATCTTGTTTTATATTTCTCCCAAACAACCTTGAAAATGGGGAAGATAATCCGTTAAATTAAAGCGACAATTTATGTGGAGTTGGCACAACATGTCTTTTTCTTCCATATTTCTCTATTGGTCCCCATCTCGCAAGTCACCCCGTTTCTAACCGTATTATCATTCACATATTCAGTCCATCATTTCATTGGTCTCCCTCTACTCTTAAGGCCATCGACACTAACCTTTTAAAATATTCTTGGATTTCTTCAAATCAGTCTAGAAATTGGGGAAAATGATCCGCCAAATTAAACTAGCCCTTATAAATGCTTTTTTTGTTGTTCCCAAATCAGTAAAAAAAACTGGGGAAAATCGAAGCGACATAAAGCTGTCAAACAGTTCGCGAGAGTGTGTGAGATTTAAAGATGAACGATTTGTTAAGGTTTTGTTACAGCAATAACAATGAGAATTTATTTGCTCTTTGAATCTCTGACCTTTGTATCCATTGCGTTATTCTCGCCGTTGTCGCGCATGTTAAGAATAAATAATCTTTTATTATCCTGACTGAATGATATCATCATCACAATTCATCTTACAAGGAAAATCAATCTTGTTGCTTTTGCAAAACTGAATTTTATCTTGTGGGAAAACAACATTCACTTAATTTGAGTACGGTGCTTGTCAGGGCCAAGATTTTGCCAAACAGGTAAACCAAAAACCAGTCATTAGGTCATAATGTTGTATAATGTATACAAAATCGGTAAATACATATTAAAGATATTAGCATCCTGAGCATTTCTTAAAGCACAAATAATATGCAGGTGTTAACAAATGACACAGAGGAGTGTTCATCCCCGGAGGAGCAGGAGGCTGCTAGCGCGGCGCTACTGCGCAGGCGCACAGGAGCGCTCGAGCGCGAGAACCGAGCGCTGCGCGAAGAGGCCACGCGCCTCGCCGCCGGCGCCGACAGCGCAGAGCTGGCTGAAAGAGAGCTGCTTAGGGACATCGCACACCAGCTCGGTATGACTAACTTCTATAAGTAGGCTTTTAGCAGGTACTTTCCCTAGGGCAAAGGTACCTGCACACCACCGACGGCGAATGGATTAGCTATCAATGATTGTCTCGCTCAAGAAACTTACAAAAAAGGAGGTGGGTAAAGTTTAGAACATTTTTCGCCTATCATAGTCATGGAAATTGAAAGTATTTATTGACGTCATGTTATTGTGCTTATGTGAAGTTTAGGTATCGACCTTTACATCTATTCTAAAATAGTAAGAAAAAAAAAATAGCAAGTCATATAAAAAAATCTTCAAACTTGGCAAATTCGTTGAAGTTTTGTTATTTTAAGCACTTTTTTTAACTTTAATTACAAAATAAACTGTTAAGCACTTTATGCACCAAAACAAATTAATGCTAGTAAAAAAGCCTATTTACTGTAGTATTTGTCAGACTAAAAAATATCTTGGCTTAAACTTCAACGAATTTGCCAAGTTAGAAGATTTTTTTATATGACTTGCGATTTTTTTTTCTTACTATTTTAGAATAGATGTAAAGGTCGATACCTAAACTTCACATAAGCACAATAACATGACGTCAATAAATACTTTCAATTTCCATGACTATGATAGGCGAAAAATGTTCTAAACTTTACCCACCTCCTTTGAGGTCCCGTCATCTCGTGTAAATAAAACAGATACATATATTAATATTTGATGCTGACTGTTCACACTGCAAGCTAGTAATTATTTGTCGCAGCGACAAGAGCTATCAAACAGAGAACTCGCTCGCTTGGCTGGCAAAACACTCTCTGTGAGACTCAAGTGGTACACAGCGAGAAGTCGTTCGTCGCTGTAAATATTTGCTACTAGTTGCATCCCAACTCGTTTTTAGTTGATAAGTCTACTGTCTTCTCGTTAATTGCGGGCAGTGGGAAAAGTGCCGTGCACAGAACGGTTGAACGAATGTTTCTATGAAAATGGTGATGGAGTTCCATAGTACGCAAAAGTAACGGTGCATAGTTGCAGCAACATGAATTTCTATTACTGAGGGGCGAGCACGGCCTCTGTGATAGTCTTGAGTCACGCATTTTATCACGGTTTTGTTCCCGAACTGTGATAAAAAAGTGTGACTCAAGCCTGTCACAGTATGCAGAGTTCACCTTTGCTAGAACTATTTTGAGAGTTACCAATGTTGCTAGCAACATGATTCTCACAACTGACAAACATGTTGCTGAAATAACGTTGCGCATCTTTTGCTCACCTTGAATACGCACTTAATAACATAAGAAGGTGTTTCTCCGGAACTTCACAATAATGTATGACTTTTCTGCTATCAGTCAATCGTTAATTATCAGCAAGTTGTGACTAGTCGGATGTGCAAACTTTTATCTACAGAAACAGCTCGGAACTTTTTTATTATGTATTGGAATGTTCTGTTATCAAGACTTAAATATTGATACTTAGCCGTGTCGAACTACAATTGGTTCATACATTTTTTATCATTAGGGAATATATTCTATTCTTCTAGGTGCTTCTTAATTGTAGGTAATGTGTATTTTATGAAGACGTTTCAATATTGTGTTTGTATTCTAAAATGTCTACTAGAAGTTTATTGCTAAGGTATATATTTCCTCGTAACAAATTATTGGGATTCTTCGCTTCCCATTACTATTCTCTAGGCTACGATTCCGTAAGTAAGATTTTTCTCACGATGTTCTTTTACCTTTCGGAAATACATAATAGCTTTGTAAAATGTCAGCAGTCAGTGAATTTGACCTATACGGACTTCTTGCTGAGAACTCTCACTAGCGTTTCCGTACTTGCTTTAATTGGGCACAAAATATGTTAGAAAAGAGGGTATCCAATTAATGCAGACATTCGTCAGTTGACAAGCTTCCTACAGCTTCGGTAAAATAATATCGTAAGGACACTCGTACTACTTTTCTGAATAATATGTAACATCCTGCTGAGGATTATTAGGTTGCGTCATGTGGGGCATGAAATCCCGGGTACACTGAACGCCAACAAGTTTTCATAACGATCATTGCAATTTATAGTGCCACTCAACTCAAGTCAATAGATTGCCTTTAAATGTTATTATGTCGCAAGTAATATGAGTGTGATGACATTACCTTATGATTTATTGTCACACCCCATCTGCGTAGCTAGTGTTGCCAGGCTTCCGGATGAAGCGAGACAGACAGGCGGCTTTCTGGCTGTGTGTGCGGCCAAATTAGACGGTGTCCGGCTTTTGTTAGGCTTTTAAAAATGATTGCTGTTTCATTAGAATTTTAAAAGATTTTATGGTAAATGATAAATAGCCTTGAATAACTTAAAAAAAATTCGTAATAGAATTAAACAAAAAATTAAGGGTGTCCGGGATTTTTACCCAAATATCCGGTTAAACTAGCTTGTCTGTCCGGCTTTTCGGTTTTTAGACCTGGCAACTCTTATGTTTAGCCGGCAGTGTTAGCTGTACAAAACTTTTGTATCCGTTGTTTGTTGCGTCTATTTGATAGAAGGTCGTTGCTTATCGTTATCAGTCAACCGAACGACCTACAAGCGGCTTTGCAGCCAACTTAGCAATAAATTAGACTATCTTGATGATCGATTGAGCATTTAACTTATGCCTTATTCGCCGAACTGTGTGCACTTAATATCATAAAACAAAGTTTTATATTATATGCTTTAAGGCATTTACTAGGTTGAGGAATTCCGAGGCATTGGCACGACTATTGTTTTTGATAAAGGACGATTGTGTGACAATTATAGCTTATCTAAGATAAAAAATATTCATATCAGCAGACAGTAATGAGGTCAGCAATGTTGTTAATAAGAAGCAGATGAATATACATATATTATAAGTAATTGTATGTACTCAGGTAACCATTGTATAAGAAGGTGCGCACGCGACGACGGTGTGAAGCAGGCAGTGCGGTCAGTCTAATGACTTACTGGTAGTCTGTTCACATGATCATTAAACTTCAAAATTTTAATTTACTTCCCATGTAAACTCAATTATTCACACAACATCTCTGATGCTGCGTGACCACACGTTAAAGTAATGTTTACAAAGAAAATAAAATGCCTATCTTGTTTTAAAGCTCGCTCTTTAGCGTTTATTCTCATTTGATTGTTCTTAGTATTTTTTACTACGCCTGCTGGCATTGACGGAAGAACTAGAATACCAACGTTTGTCTTGGTCGCGGAAGTAATTTTCAAATACAGTTTGAATGTCGTTAACGTGTTTATTGAAATTATTCTAAGCGGTGAGCACAGTTTATCTTAGTTAAAGCGCCTCGAACTTGAGATAATTTTTAAGTTGAAGCGCCTAGATTGCCTGGAGTAGTGTTTTTCAAGCTTTTTCATGGCGCGGACTCCTTAGTATGAAAAATATTACGCGGCCATCCGCTGTTTCTAACTTTGAATTCAAGCTACTTTGGGTAAAAAACAGAATTGGTACCCTCAATCAATCGCATGTTTGCAGTGTTAGATTCCATTTGGAACTTCTTACTCTTGCAAGATAACGTTTTCGTCGATTGTTTACATAAAAGACAAACAAACAAATCACCTAAAAGAAAACAATTTCAATTCATTTATTTATTCTCTCTTCACAATATTGGTTTTCCCTAAAAATTAACAATGTTTATGACAATATTATATTCCAACATTGTAGGAGAATGATATATCATTTTGGTTTTACAATTAAGAACTTTAAAATATCGTCGACCCCCTTAAAGTGGCTTGGCGTTCCCCTACAAGGTCGCGACCTACATATTGAAAAACACTGGCCTAGTTTATATTTGTGAAGCAACTCGATCATCTTAGCTAAGCACTACTGTCTATTAATTTAAGTTTTTTAAGCTCTAATTTTCTATCTTGGCGGGGGCACTCAACGCTTTACTTAGTATTCGGTAGCTGGTGACTTGTAATGTGACGTATTCCTTGCAGGAAGTGACATTCGATAAAATTTTAAGCCACGAAATCTTGAAAATTCTTAAACATACATAAACATTGGGGTTTCTCGAATCCCATGTTTTCCCCTAAGCTTTATGGGATGAATAAGGGCTTTGCGCACGAAAATAATGATAGGAAACCACTTAGCGAATTTCGCTAAGAAACATCAATTATATCGCGTTGCTAGTAGCATAACATCCACAGTTAGTTGAATTGTAGCAATCGGAGCTTACGGAATCGTCGCTTCCGACTTAGTAGGTAAATCATAGTGTTTCCGTAAAGTCAATAATCTTTTTTTTTATAGTATCACTTTATAAACTTGGCGATTGCTCCAGATACGTGCGAAACAAATGCGGCAGCGCAACAAAATAGCAGTTGTTACAGGCTACCAAGCAGATCGGCGAAATTACTAGTTAAAGATGTAGAATCATAATCAAATCTGTGTTCGAACACACAGATTGGCATTTTCGCTTCTGTTTCGCTTGTCGTACAACGGACAAGTCAAGGCAGAGCTGCTGCGGTTTGGCCGCTATGGTTTCGCGGTGAAGTAATACTCACCTCATTGTTGCAAATGGGGCAGTCTCATTTCCTGGAAGGAATAAGTCAAATTACAAGTCACACTGTTTACAAATTCCTCACCATCAACTGCGACTCATTTAGCATACATTACTTCGATAATGGAAGAAATAGTAAGAAGGACGAAGATAGCAAGAGCGAAGCAGTCTTCAAGAATATGAGCTTGGTGACTCAAGGTGGCCTAGCAGCGTGTTTTCTCTTAAGGTTTGCACCCTGTCAGACCATACTTGTTTCAACATGTCTCTAATCGTCGTTAGAAGAAAGAAGAGAAGTCGGGAATAGAAGATATTTGTTTAATACTGGTGTTAGTTCATTAATGACGAAACGAAAGGAGAATAAACAATAACCTATTTATATTTCACATTGTTCAAACTATGTGATTGATGTGATAATCCCTCAATATACAATAGTGTACAAATACATAGAACTATTCAGTTATCTTTATCGTTTTGCATTGAATGACTAGCACCAGATATTTAATTTACCGTTTGTATTGTGTTTTCATAATATTGATAGATTAGTATTGCTTCGATATGAAATTGTGTAACTTACGATTAATCATGTCTTTTTGACGTGTTTATCGTTAGTTCAAAATGCATTTCAACCAGATGTATAATTTTAAACCTTGAAGACTTGCAGTATCAAGCAATTGTTATATTTCCAGCCAGTGCCAATTCCGAAGCGAGTGTTTTGGGTTCCGAGCTGGTGGAAGAGCGGCAACGTTCGGTGGACCTTCAGCAACAGCTTGAGAACATCAACTCGAGGCTCGTCGTGACGGAAAGAAATTATCAACAGGTAAATAATTATTTTTTTCCTCTTGTGATTCACGACTACTGATGAACTTGAATACAACTAAAGTTTCATGTCTTTTTTTACTTAAGGTTATAAATGGATGTGTTTTAAAAATGTGTAGGTACACAAGGTGTAATTAAGTAAATTCAATCAACTCAGCCTATCGCAGTCCACTGCTGGACATAGGCCTCTCCCATGTTGCGCCACAACACCCTGTCCTCCGCCTTCCGCATCCAGTCTACCCCAACCACTTTCCTAAGGTCGTCGGTCCATCTAGCTGGGGGGCGTCCTACACTACGCTTGCCGATACGCGGTCTCCACTCCAGGACTCGTCTGGTCCACCGGCCATCGGTCCTTCGACAGATATGGCCAGCCCACTGCCACTTCAGCTTGCTTACTCTGCGAGCTATGTCGGTAACTCCAGTTCTTTTCCGGATAACTTCGTTTCTGATTTTATCCTTCAAAGAGACTCCGAGCATAGCCCGCTCCATAGCGCGCTGAGCGACCTTGAATTTGTGGACCAGCCCAACTGTCAGTGTCCACGTTTCGGCACCGTATGTCATTACGGGCAGGACGCACTGGTTGAAGACCTTAGTCTTCAGACATTGCGGGATAGGTGACGAGAAGACTTGACGAAGCTTTCCAAATGCTGCCCAACCTAGCTGAATCCTCCTGTCGGCTTCCTTCTCGAAGTTGTGTCTACCAACCTGGATGACTTGGCCTAAGTAGACATACTCCTTCACAACTTCGAGAAGCGAACCCTCGATGCGGATTGGATTCGGCAAGACATGCGAGTTGAACATGACTTTCGTCTTATCCAAATTCATGCCGAGGCCAACCCGCCGGGAGGCTCCATTCAGGCTGTGCAGCATCTGGTCCAACTGTTCCAGCGTCTCTGCCATTATGACGATGTCATCGGCAAAGCGAAGGTGTGAGATGTACTCGCCGTTCACGTTGATACCCTGTCCAGTCCAGTCCAGCGTCTTGAAAACATCCTCCAATGCGTTGGTAAACAGTTTCGGGGATATAACATCCCCCTGTCTCACCCCTCTCAGCAGTTGGATGGGCTTGGTTTTTTGGTCCTGGATCTGGACAGTCATCGTGGCAGCGTCATACAAGCATCTCAACACTTCGATGTAGCGCCAGTCAATACGACATCGTTGCAGAGAGGCCAGAACTGCCCATATTTCGATGGAGTCGAAGGCTTTCTCGTAGTCCACAAATGCCATACACAGCGGCTGGTTGTACTCCTCGGTCTTCTGTACAATTTGCCGAACAGTATGGATGTGGTCTACGGTACTAAAGCCTTTTCGAAAACCGGCTTGTTCTGGCGGCTGGAACTCGTCAAGTCTCCTGGCGAGACGGTTCGTGACGACTCTCGAGAACAGCTTGTACACGTGGCTCAGAAGTGAGATGGGTCTGTAGTTCTTCAGCAAGGTTTTGTCACCTTTTTTGAAGAACAGAACCACCGCACCTCTGCTCCACGCTTCGGGCGTTGTACCCTCATGGATGACGGAGTTAAAGAGACTCGCGAGCTCTGTCAAGACTGGAGCCCCGCCCGCTTTAAGGAGCTCTGTCGTTATTCCGTCATCGCCAGGTGCCTTGTTGTTCTTTAGCTGCTCGAGAGCCGCCCTAATCTCGCACTGGTCGACATCTGGGATGTCCTCCGTGTAGTGGCGCGTTAGTTCGGCTCGATGGTCATCCGCACTATGTTCCGCTTGTTTTGCCGTCCGCGTTGAGTATAGGTGCCCGTAAAAATCCTCGACTTCCTCGAGTATCTCGGACTTCGAAGTCACGATTCTGCCATCCCCAGTTCTAAGTTTCGTCAGATGGGACCTTCCTAGTTGCTGAGCGAACACTTTCGACCCTCGGTTCTGCTCAATCGCGACCTCAATGTCGCGGGTGTTGGAGCACCGAAGGTCGCGTCGCGTCAGCTTTCTGATCTTTAAGTTTAAGGCCCTCTTATCTGACGAAGACTGCTGCGTGGATGGCAACTCTCGTCTTTCCCTCATAAGTCCGAGAGTCTCTGAGGAAAGTTTGGACACCTTACTTTTCCGCTGTGACGGGAAAACTCTGCGGGAAACGTCGCGTAGTGCCTTGACCAACTCGTCGGCCTTCTCGTCAACGGTGCCAGTGGTTTCCAGTAGGGCGAATCGATTTTGAAGTTCCAGTTGGAACTTTTCGGACCCTAGAGCGGCTTGGAGCGGCGTAGGTCGGAGGGTAGGCCTCATCATGCGGATTCTCTCAGCTCGAAAGTTGATATTTAGACTGGCTCGGAGAAGTCTGTGATCGCTTCCGGTATTAAACCTATTGATCACGGAGACATCTCTAAATATGTGCTTCTTATCCGTCATGATGAAGTCTATCTCGTTCCTTGTCACGTTATCGGGGCTCTGCCAGGTCCACCTCCTATGGGGTTTCTTTTCGAAGAACGAATTCATCAAAAAGAGCCCCTGCGATTCTAAAAAGTTGACCAGCATTTGCCCCCTGTGATTTCTGCGCCCCACACCGAAGGGTCCGACTCTCGATTCGCCGCGTTCCTGTAATCCCACTTTGGCATTGAAGTCCCCCATAACAACGTTGTAGTGGGCCTTAGTCGTACAGTGCATTGCCTTGGCAATATCCTCGTACATGGCCTCGGCTGTGTCGTCAGAGCATGTCGAAGTCGGCGCATATACCTGTATCACTTTCAGGTAGTACCTGTCAGTGAGTTTTAGTACAAGGTACGCTACCCGTGTCGACACACTACTGATTTCCACAACGCTGTTAGTGAGTTCCTTGTTGACCAGAAAGCCGACACCGCCTTGGGAGAGCTGATCACCTTCGCGGAAGTAGAGCAGGTGGCCTGACTCCAGAGTTATCGTATCCTCCCCCTGTCTTCGGACTTCAGATAACCCCAGTATATGCCAGTTAATGCGCCCTAGCTCTACCTCTAGTTCGGCAAGGTGATGGTCCAGCCTCATCGAACGTCCATTATACGTAGCCAGATGTAGTCGTCGTTGGTAGCCTGCCGTAACCCGGAGATTCTTAGCACCCCCCGTCCCGCCGTTACCGTGACCGCTACCTTGACCAGGAATAGCGGGACCACCGGGAACTGGGGGCCGTTGTTTTGGCAGTTTATCCATGGTGAGGTTTAATGCCCGTAGTCACCACGCTGGGCATGCGGGTTGGTGTAAGTAAATTACTTCCCGAAAACTCTCGGAAATATCAGCTGTTCCATACAGTTAGTTACATTATGTTCACACTAGCTTCTATCCGCGACTTCGTGCGCGTAAAATTTCTTTTGAGAATAGCAAGATTTCAAATAATTTAGATTAGATTACAATTAAAAAACGTATAGTGAGCCAACCTTAAAAGATAGACATGCTATCGCCGACTTTTTAAGAGGAACAATTCCTTCATACATTATTGTTGCGTTGCTTTAACCGTTTACGCAGCGCATGCAACGGAAGTTCTCAAGAGGAATACATTTTCCCCGTTTTGCAACATTTTTCATTGCTGCTCCGCTCGTTTGAGCCTTTTTAGCCTTCCTCGATAAATGGGCTACCCCTAAAATATTTTTTCAATTCGAACCAGTAGTTCCTGAGATAAGCGCGTTCAACCAACCAACCAAACCAACTCATTAGCTTTATAATATTAGTTTAGTATAAATAACTCGACATGTATGCAACTGATGTTGTTGCTGTGAGATTTGATTTGGGTATGGTTCAATAGCATAGTAAAAGATTTTCGAAATTGAGTTACATATTTCAATTATCTACATTTTGTATAGTATAAGTAGGCGTGTGGTTGGCGCACATGACATAAATATTTGTCTTTTGGCAAACGCACCATGTGTTAATAATCCGTACTCGCGTAACCGAACACAAAGTTGATCCTGTTTTAAAAACATGCATAGCGTGTGCTGGCCACATGCGCGTAACGTACATACGACGCTAGACACGATTTCTCTAGAATTTATATAATTTATTTGAGTTTTAATGACATGAATCCCGTTAAATTAAAATAATAAAAAACAAAACAATCATAAGAATTTAAATAAAAAAACTTACAACTCACGTTTCCGAAACATTACCATAATATTATCTTAAGCACGTGATTGCCACAATAATGAAGTGCTATCATTATCATTCATTATAATTATCTTTAACAAATGCCTATTTGATCTAAGCCAAACTGTCGTTGATATAACAGACAAAATTTGCTAAACTAGTAAACCGGATTACCTTTAAGGCGAAGCGCCAAGCCCTAGGGAGACAATCCGATTACCTAGTCTATAAAAAACTTGGGCTTCTTAACACTAAGTTTATTTTAGCATGCCTTTCGTTTTTATTCAATAGATGTTGGTTGATATCATTCAATATGCAATGTTTAATTGTTCACAGTTAACTGCAGAGCATGAGCACACGTTACGGATATTAGAAATAACAAAAGAAAATCAAAATGCTCTCGCAGCAGAGCTGGCTGACACGAAGGTAATTATTACGATTACAGATTGTTTTGTTTGCTGTAAATTATTTTTATGTATAACCAAGACTTAGTTTGCTTGAATCTAATCAAAAAATAATAATATCAAAATATAGTAGGAAAATGTCAATATAAACGGTTTCTTTTAAATTAAATATTTTGTGTACTTACTTGAATGAATGAACGAAATGCACCGACCTCGACCGTTGACCAGACTCGATTAATCGAATGAACGCCAATATGCACTAGCCCTTGAAATCTCATGTTTCATGTGCATTGGCCGGGGTTTGGTTTGGGTTACTGGTACCTGAGTCGACCACTTGAATCGCGAAATATTTAAAAATAGAATGACATCAACTAGGCTCAAAATGTAAATCTGCTACAATCATTCAGTGATCACAAAACAAACATTGATTGAACACTCTGTTTTGATTTGATCACATAATTTTGAGCCTGGTTTGAAGTCAATACGGGGCTTATATGTTTTATGTGTAGTTACTATATAAATATGTGTACTTTTGTTCCAGGAGCGGTACGCGGAGGTGGCGGCACACCTGGCAGAGGCACAGGAACAACTCCGAGCTCTGCGCAAGCGTGGCGAGCCGGCGCGAGGCCTCATGCCCAGCGTGGCGGCGGCGGCCGGCCTACTGCCGCCCAGCCTGCATCGCGAGATGCACTCCTCCATCTACTCCGAGCTCAGTCTCGACTCCGGCATCGGCGATCCGCTCGCACAGTCAGTACATACATACACACTAACTAAAATTAAGGTATCGCAGTCAGCAACTGTACATAGGCCCAAGCTGGGCCTCAACACTAAATTCCACCTACCGTATCCAGTCTGTCCCAGGCACCTTTTCAAGGGTTTTTCTTTAGTCTAATTGGGTCCCCTGGATATACCTAAGAATGCATGTAATGGTAAAAAATAAGGTGGTCAGCCATTCTCCAGCAAGTCTGACTGTCCAGAATGTATGTACAGTTCATCTATTTATAAAAGTTATTTAAATGCGCCCGGCTAACTAACTAAACGCAAGTGGGTCATAAAAAAATTCATTCAAAAGTCATATGATCTGATTCCACCCATTACTGACTACGCCATACATTTAACGAACAGTTCTGCGTACTATCAAAATGAGAAGAAATTAAAAACCAATATCTGAAAACTGCGCCATCTACTCTTATTTGGTAACTGATTGAATACATTCAGATTTCAACGACCTGTACTGAGTACTAACAAAATTTTGTCTAAGCCGAAACCTATGTTTACAAACAGCGACAGCAAGTCTGATTCGATGACTGATCACCGTGAGATAACCCACTCCACTTAGTTTTTTATCATCTTATATCTCGCACACTTTGAATACTTTGAGTCGTTTACAGTGCCTCATCTCGTTTTTAGACTTATAGTTTGAATATTTCAGATCAAGCATGCACAAAGTGTTTGAGACCGTGCAGTGTGCATCGCGTTGGTCGGGCCAATCCGGCCCGTCGCTGCCCGGCTCTGACGTGGCGGACGGGCCGTCCATCAGTGCGGCCTACCTACGCCCGCCGGTCAACAAACCTTCCAGCGACTCCTTCCTCGATGACACATCGGATACCGACTCCGATGATCTCTATCCGTAAGCATTGTGTAGTTATCTTACAAGAACATCTTGGCGTTTGAATTTGCGTGCTCGAATTCAGTGACAACATTTAATGATATTAATTTCCCTAATGATGTATTCGAGACTTTTAATGCGTCAATGAAGAGACCTGTGTTACGAGGCAAACGAACTGTTTGAATAATCGGGTATCGTAGCATTATTGACTTCCATAAAAATAACATTCGGCTCTCATTATTTTCCTTCACTCATTGACTAATCACAACCCGTAATAGATTTTTCTAAAATTATTTTTTACTATATATTTTGGATGGTTAATTTTCGTATGTCCACAGCGGTGGCACGGGCGTGGGAGTCCCGGGAGCGCCGGGTGCGGCCGAGCTGGCGGCGGCGCTGCGACGCCTCACGCCGCAGGAGATCAACTCGCGCCGCGCCTCGCTCACCGCCTCGCACGTGCTGCGACACCGGCGGTACACAGGTATGTGCACAGTGGCACGGGCGTGGGAGTGTCGAGCTGGCGGCGGCGCTGCGACGCCTCACGCCGCAGGAGATCAACTCGCGCCGCGCCTCGCTCACCGCCTCGCACGTGCTGCGACACCGGCGGTACACAGGTATGTGCACAGTGGCACGGGCGTGGGAGTGTCGAGCTGGCGGCGGCGCTGCGACGCCTCACGCCGCAGGAGATCAACTCGCGCCGCGCCTCGCTCACCGCCTCGCACGTGCTGCGACACCGGCGGTACACAGGTATGTGCACAGTGGCACGGGCGTGGGAGTGTCGAGCTGGCGGCGGCGCTGCGACGCCTCACGCCGCAGGAGATCAACTCGCGCCGCGCCTCGCTCACCGCCTCGCACGTGCTGCGACACCGGCGGTACACAGGTATGTGCACAGTGGCACGGGCGTGGGAGTGTCGAGCTGGCGGCGGCGCTGCGACGCCTCACGCCGCAGGAGATCAACTCGCGCCGCGCCTCGCTCACCGCCTCGCACGTGCTGCGACACCGGCGGTACACAGGTATGTGCACAGTGGCACGGGCGTGGGAGTGTCGAGCTGGCGGCGGCGCTGCGACGCCTCACGCCGCAGGAGATCAACTCGCGCCGCGCCTCGCTCACCGCCTCGCACGTGCTGCGACACCGGCGGTACACAGGTATGTGCACAGTGGCACGGGCGTGGGAGTGTCGAGCTGGCGGCGGCGCTGCGACGCCTCACGCCGCAGGAGATCAACTCGCGCCGCGCCTCGCTCACCGCCTCGCACGTGCTGCGACACCGGCGGTACACAGGTATGTGCACAGTGGCACGGGCGTGGGAGTGTCGAGCTGGCGGCGGCGCTGCGACGCCTCACGCCGCAGGAGATCAACTCGCGCCGCGCCTCGCTCACCGCCTCGCACGTGCTGCGACACCGGCGGTACACAGGTATGTGCACAGTGGCACGGGCGTGGGAGTGTCGAGCTGGCGGCGGCGCTGCGACGCCTCACGCCGCAGGAGATCAACTCGCGCCGCGCCTCGCTCACCGCCTCGCACGTGCTGCGACACCGGCGGTACACAGGTATGTGCACAGTGGCACGAGCGTGGGCGTATCGAGTGACATTGGCGTTCCCTCATTGTCATCAATAAAAGGCATTAGAAGCATCTTAGAGCTAAGCACGTTTGTTCTAAATATGAATTACGACGGTTGCTAAACCACAATAAAAATAAAAATAAAAATAAAAACAGTTAAGTTTCAATAGTAGGTTTTCACTGTACAGCAACGGCAGATAGGTTGTATTTATGTCTTCTTACGGAGCGTGATAACGACTTATTAAAAAAAAATATATATGTGGTGTCGGTTCCCGAACCCTTACGATTTTTATCAACTCCGAATTTAACGTCGTTTACCCCTATCCTTAAAATACACAAATTTCATTTTGACTTGACTATCTGCTACAGCATCCTCGAAAACTATGAAAACGACACCCATGATGAAAAATAAATTAAAATGTTGCCGCCATCTAAGATTTTGCCCTCCACGGTTCGAGAAGGATCGCACGTGCGTGGTGCGTGCTCTCTGGTAAAAATGAGCTCGGCTCTGCTCAGTTTTACACGCCATGGAAAGCGAGCTTTAATGTTTAATTCATTCATCTGCTAGCATTCTAATCTATCTGAACATAACTATTGTTTACTAGCTTTTGCTCGCGACTTCATCCGCGTAAATGTCGGTTATCGCGGCTGAGAAGAAGTCACAGAGTAAAAATAATCTTCTTTCTTGGGGTTCAAATTTACCCCGTACCAAATTGCATCAAAATCGGTTCAGTGATTTAGTCGTGAAAGTGTAACAGACAGAGTTACTTTCGCATTTATAATATTAAGTGTACAAGTATAGATATTATCTATATATTCCACTCTCCCGGCTTAGAATATAACTTAAAACGGCTTGACGTGGCTAAACAAATAATGAATAGATCGCAATAATAATAAAAGTATACACAAGTTTAATTCACCACTTCAAACTTAGACACAATACGTTACATAATATTTGAGTAGTTATTACGAAATTGTTTGCTTACAAAGAGATAAACGATTTCTCCATTTGTGATTTTTGTTATGTTCCTCGACAAAGGCATTTGTGCTTTATCGATGTATTTATGTGTCATTGCAATTTCATTGTTTTTTGAAGTGTTTATTTAGTATTGTCTATTTGTTTTAGATCGGGATGCGAGCGAGGAGAGTGCGGTGTGGGGAGCGGGCGCGGGTGGCATGGCTCGGTTTCGACCGCCACACAAGCTACAAATCGTCAAACCTATGGAGGGCTCCCTTACCTTGCACACCTGGGCTCAACTCGCCAAGCCTTCTATGTCAGGTAAGCATCTTTTTTATCATAAATATGCCTTTGCAATATTTTTGTTGCATAAAAAGACTACGATAAAATAAAAGACTTTTTTTTGTAATTTGTGAAACATCACAGCCACTGTGATTTCCTAACATTACAATTCTGAGTGACAAGGGGCGCGAAATCTTTAAATTTCGACTCCATAAAAAAAAAATGTTTTGCTATTGTATGTCGATTGCTTTAAGTTATTTATCACGAATCTGAAGTTTCACTAAATAACTACAAAATACCCCAATTCTTACTTAGTACCTATAAATTAAATGACCGGTTTTGATTGTTACATTTTTGTATTTTCTGTGTACAGGTCTGTTAGAAGATCAAGAGGGCGTCGGCGTCCGCGGTTCGCGCTCGACCGGGCCCGGCCTGCGACTGTACCGTCTGTCCGACGTCGAGGAGGACGACGACATGCCGCGCCTACCGCACTCTAGTCACGTTTATACGTTCGTTAATAGGTATGTATATAACGGCCAAGGCCTATTACATTAGTTAAAGATAATTAATACTATAACATTACTCCCTATATTTAAAAGGGACGTTTCAACGTCAAAAATTATGGTCTAATTTCCTCATCTAATAACTTAACTGTAAATAAACCCCTATGTCTATAATTAGTTGAGTCATAGGCAAATCTCACAATATTCTGACCCTACAAAAATTAATTCCATCTGTCATGTTTAGCACGGTGCTTCATCCAAACGACGGCAGTATGATGAGCAGCAGCGCGAGCAGCGTGTGCAGCAGCGGCATGTCGTCGCTGGCGTCGTCCGTGCTGGGCAGCGCCTGGTCGTCGCGCCGCACGTCGCGCCGCTCGTCCGCCGGCGGCTCGCCCGTGCACTCGCGCCGCGACTCCGTGTGCCTGCCGCACGCCGCGCGCTACACGCCCACCGCCACGCCCGCCAACAGCCCGCTGCTGGGCTCGCCCGACGACACGCCGCCCTCCAGCCCGCGCCCCGGCGACGCGCCGCCCTCGCTGCACGCGCTCATCGCGTCCGGCACGTCCATCCTGCGGCGCCGCCACCTGTGCTCGCCCGGCGGCGAAGGCTCGCCCGCGCCCATCGCGCTGCAGACGCCGGGATCCCTGTACACCGGCCTCATGCACCGCAGTCCTATGGAGCAGCTGACGTGCCTCAAGCGCACGCTGCGCTCACCCGCAGCACCCGAGCGGCGCTTGAGCGAGGCGGTGGAGCCGCCGCTGGGCGTGCCGGCGCCGCCCGGCTCGGGCGCACTGGACACGGCAGGCTCGCTGGGCGCGCCGGGAGTCCTACGCCGCGCGCCGCGTGCCCGCGCGCCCCGCCCCCGCTCAGACCTCGGCACGGTGGGGTTGAGTGTGCCGGCGCCCGCGCCGACGGTGCCGGCACACTCATCCCATTCGTCGGCGCTGGGCACTCTCAGCCTGCTCTTTGGTCGGAAAGGTGGTCTCCTATAGACGAGTCTTCGTAAATCCTTGAGTGATGGTGAACTGACATCAGTAGTTGACTGTGTTGGTAACCGTTCCTAGATTTGGTTTCGTTCCGTGAGATATTAAATTATTTAGGATTTTTTTTACGTTTTGACGTGTGTATTTTGGAATGATTTTGTTGAGTCGAAGTTAGCTTGAGTGCATTTATAAATATGTAGGTGCGTCCCACTTCAGGTCAAAGTCACCATCTATTGTACAGAAACCTGCATTAATTGGAAACACTTAAATATATTAGAAAACTAATGAATGCAGGCATCTGTACAACACATTAGACAATATTTATTTTTCGCACTTTTCCCCCATATACCCGGGAGTGGACTTGCATTTGATACTAGGGAAAAGGGGGAAATTAGATTTGAATGAACATCCCGAGTAAAACGACTTATCACACGAATTATATTTTTTTTATTATTTTAATACTTAATTGATGCTATTAATTTGGTAGATTTTGTAGTTATACAAACCAAACAATCCTGAAACAGAAGTCTGTAGTATTATATAATTATTTAAGGGTTGTAATATTTCTTAGGATAGGTAAATAGTGAGACTTAACACTAGGTTTTGTAGGTGCTTTATGAGTAATAATTTACATATTCCCAAATCTCATTTCATTGCGTAGCATTTTCATGCTTATGATTATTACTATTTCTCTAGTTATAAATTTTGTATGTAGTATTGTAAATAATTGAATTTCCATTAACTTAGAAAAGTACAAAGTATTTATGTTAATGAATCCGATTTCGTGTAATTCATAATGAATAGCAAAATTTCATAATAATTTTGTTTTGTTTTTTTTTTTATTGCTAAACGTTTATTCTCGGAGTTCCTTACCAGTGTATCGGTATGTATGGCATTAATACTGTTTCAATTGAACTTTATCTTCAATTCTTTTGTGCTAAAATTGTTATTAACATAGGGTCTGAGTAAAATAATGGTGCACGCCATAGGATAAGTAGAACTGAATTCATTTTTAATTGTTTAATTCAATGAATATATGTTAGTATTTACTTAATAATTGATGTTTAAATTTTGTTCATAATAGCAGCCAGTTGGTACTTTAATTTACCTGTTAACTTAGGTTATTGAAATTGGTGCTAGATCATTATTATTTCAGCCAGTGAAGTTGTGTTAGTTACGATTATATTAAACTGGTCGTACGTATACATTCTGTTTGTTTATTGTGAGTTGTATCATTCATGTTCTGGGCCAGGGTTTCACTTTTGTGTTCATCAACATTACAATAATCATTTACCTAATGTAAAGACGCAGTAAAATGTGAAATGGCTGTGAGATGATTGAATGCGCGATGGTTACGAATCGAGTGTATGGTCAATATCTGAGATTACAATATTACTACAGTGAGGTAGGCACAAACTGTGTAGTCTAAGGAGAATTTGTTGATATTTTGACGATTATGAAAAAGGAAAATGATTGAATTGTAAAGAGATATAATATAATTTATTGAATGAAAATGTGTTTTATTTCAAACTGGTAACCGAAAGTGTTTTCTGAAAGATGTTGATACGGATATTATTTCCCGTATTACAAAGCAAACCAAAACCCCAAAAACTTACACATAATATTCACAATACACTATTACTCGTTGTTACATATTGTAAAATAAGGCAATCTGCGCTATAGAATAAAAGAAAAAACAAAATCTACCGTTTTAAATTATTGTAAAGTATTATGCGAGGACCAGTGAGGACCGACGACAACGACCTGGCGAAGGTTGCGGAAAGCGCTGGATGTGGAAATCACATGACTGGTGATTCAGCAGATGACATCATTCAGCTGAATGATCGTCTCGAAATCTACAACTGTACAACATAATGTCGTGCCATCTATCAGGCTGTTCCTCCATTATTACAACGTTCAACACGTTCAACATATTCAGACGGATCATCAACACGCTGTAGTTTTCAGATAACGCGACAGATGGCGCCCTTGTTAACTTCATGTTCGGTTTTTCAGACTACGTTGGGAATTATTCCGCAGAAACAGAAGTTGTTGTAAATAAAAACACCGGTATGATCATTTTAGTATATTCGTGCAGATCTGCTTCATCCATGATTAATTAAATACCATGTGGAAGTCTGAAAGCCATCTTCTTGAACATAAAATGTTTAAGATGGATGCGCAAGGCAATCCGCGAAAGTTTTTGTGCATTCAGTCTGTTCAGAGGAGGTAAACTCATTGGAGTTTTACTGTGCACCAGTCACCGCCAGTTATCAAAATAATAGTTGTACTGATATAGTGTACCTAATGGTCGCGAATCATAGCGTAAAAGTTCACTGGGTAGCTTGGCATTTCCCCCTTAATGTGACAAATTGTCAAACGCTCGCCAACTTCTGCGATTGGCTGTTGATAAATCATTCAACTAATAACAACAGCTAACTCTCGCTTGTCCATTCGTGAAATTCATCACAATAATTTTCGTTTGAGAAACTGGCTGTCGGATAGATCCAATTTTCTTTTCATCGTTCCAAAATAACTAGGGATTAGTTGTTTTGTCTATTCATAAAGAACAGCTCAAGAATGTAGAATGTTTACATCGCTTGCTCTTGCATGTTATTCCGTAGGTTCTCTATCTTAATAACAGGGTTTTTCACCATTTTTTTTTGTATATGCCATCAGGGTCACAATGGTTCAAGTTTTGAGTTAGTACGACGAGTAAATCATTCAGGCTACAGCTTGAATGATTTTGCCCCTTCCCCCCTCATTTCATTACCAGTGTGATCCCCCCCCCTGTAATCTCGCCTGCTACCTGCATAAAACAACACCTTTTATGATGTAATGATATTAATAATCAGAGTGAATATATGAGCCTTTTTCATTTAAATGGGAATAATTATAGAATTAGGGAGTAAATAGACCTGTTTGAAAATGGATATTATATCAGCTATTCCCATTTGTTTACTTTTTTGAAACCGTTCCTTTGTAGGCTTATGCGGCTATTTCCATTCTTGTGCCTATTTGACGAGATTGAAATGAGAGTTTTCGGTATTCGGGGTTTTTGGAGTTGCTTACTTAACTCAATAATCACGTTTTCGCTATTATTGGTATATTCGTAGGTCTAAAACAACATAACCTGACGTCACGCTTGTAATCCTGGACGGGCTAGGCCTCTTCTAGCAACACTTCACCAGTTACTAAAACATGCCTGCCTATTTATAAGCTAGCTATAGAAGTGCTCATCAGTAAAACCAATCTGTATCTCGATCTCCAGCTGTTCGCTAACTAAGGTATTAATGGAAATATACCAAGGAGTTTTGTTTACCTATTGAACTCATTGTTGGAAATAGCTAAAAAGGTTTTGAACCATAGCCATTTGAAAGTTGCCATGGCAACGCTTGATATCAACGAAACCTGTGTTCTGTAGTAATTGCGTTGAATGATTTTATTTATTTCTGTGGTACCTTATTAATGTGTAAGTAAGTGAAGACTGTTCACTTATATCTCACAAAATGTCGGAGCAAATGAAGTATATTGTGAAAGAAATTAATGCGTGTTTAGGAAGAAACTATGACCTGATCAAATTCGATGGCTTGAACGAGAAACAACTTTTACAGTTGCTTGTGGATCTACTGGTTAATTTCAATGCCGGAGAGAAGGTAAGTACTATAGTAATGAAACATAAATATCCTATATTGCCACATCTGTAGGTATATCCTGGAGAGTAGGTAGCACCTAAGCTAGCAAACTGAGCTGGTGTCTAGGTAGGTACCTAATGATGCTGTCCGTCCACTGAGCGAACTCATGGAAGACTATGCACAGTGGTTACGTGCTCGTACACTTGCAGAGTAAGGTTTTGGGGCCTAGCAGACGTAGCACAGAGGAGGTTTCGGATTGGTCTTTTAAGAGGTAACGGTGCGCTTTCCATGTGCAGTTCTCACACTCCCCAGTCAAACCCACAGCCCGGGTGCCTCTTGCCTGCCGGGAGTCAAGTCCAAAATCTGGGTAATAATAGTCCTCAGACCGAATTTCAGACATAGCGGCCAATTTCAACGGAGATCAGGTATTTACACTGGAGCCACGACTGCAGGGAGATCAGGCACAGGACCGACCGAGTCACGGGTATCACACCGCCAAAGTCTGCCGGGATGTTATTGAGAAATTCTAACGGAATGGAACAGCTTAATAACACTGCCGAATCGAACACTGGACCCTACCCCCAACAGTCACGTTTGTGACCAAGAAACTAACACTATCGAAGTAGTGGATCTAAATATCAGGGATGTTAGGGAGCTCCGTAACCGAAACTATCGGATATCCGATATAAAAATTTATTCGTAACCGTAACCGAATCCGAAATAAAAGTTTCGGATGATATCGGATTTTTTATTACATTTTTATTTTAGGTAGATTAGATAACACCCAATGTATATTTATAATCATTTTTATTTTAAATAGCTGTAATAATTACTCACGGACTGATTGTAATTCCTAGCAAATGGTGACATATAAATAAAACAATTTTATTAGCTATTTACCTATATTTTACTTTTTAAATTCCTTAAAAGTTTAATATCCGTAACCGATATTATCCGAAACTAACGGATAATCCGAAATAATTTCGTATCCGTATCCGTATCCGGTATAATAATCATTCCTACATCCGTATCCAATCCGTATCCGAAATGTCATATCCATAACATCCCTACTAAATATTGACTCATTTGCAATCAATGGATCAAAAATGAGCATTGACGCTGTAGGTATAGCTTTTAATAAACAATTTGTTATTTGGGTTTACTCATTTAAATAATATTTATCTCCTTATTATCTTCTCCTATTAGTCGCTGAAACATAAGACCCTTACCTGAATAATTCTAGTAATTTGTTTCAACTTAATTGAGATAATAACATTTGATAGCATCCGTTTAGAATTTCCTGTCTATTCGGTAAATTCTGTGTTTTTGAATATCCTATTTAAGAAAACAATTACGGGGAAAATGGGTTCTGTTGAATAAGATGGAGTGTAAGGCCCTTGCCTGAATGGGTCCGCTAGGACCGATGCCTGCCAGGGTAGCGAGATTTGTTCGAAAGAGTTACCGTGGCCCTAACATATGGGCAACTGAAGGACCACGTGTGGGTTTTTAACCGACTTCAAAAAAAGGAGGAGGGTATCAATTCGACTGTATGTTTTTTTTATATTTTTCATTATTATAATTTTTTATGTTTGTTACCTCATAACTTTTGACTGGGTGAATCGATTTTGATGATTCTTTTTTTATTGGAAAGCTGGTGCTTTCCGAATGGTCCCATTTTAATTTGGTTCCATTTGAACAATGGGGTCCATGTGAAAACCATATAAGTCTTAAATTTGCATTACGTATTTGCGCGACAAATGAACGAATAACGCGATTAGATTAGTGCGGAGTATCTACCACAACTAAAAAGTTGTTTTTGACTTTGTAGTGTTTTTTTTTAAGGAAGTCGGTTGTTTTTGTTAGTCAGTAAAAGTCTGAAGTGCCCTTCCGCTCCACCCAGACCGGGAGACGACTTTTGATGATTTCTCACCTAGAAAAAAACGCCCTTGCTACATAGAAAGCGCTGCGATTAAGGTACCTAGAAGAGGTGCGCTGAGTACATACTCATTTATTACTCGATCTTCGGCTTAATCGGTATAGTTGACCACTTTGGTAGTACTTGTTATCGCCCGGATAACTCGGTTTTATTGCCAAGGTACTCGAACAGAACTCATAAACTTATAACCTGCTGACCCTTTTACGATATGAAAGTAGATTACTAACTGCCTCGTTGGTCTAATGGCTGCAAGTGCTACTGCTGAGCATAGGTCTTGGGTTCGATTCCTAGGTCGGGAAAAATGTTATTGGGTTTTCTAGCTGGATTTTTCTCAGTAACAGCCCGGAGTGTGAATTTGTGCCCGGTTCATGGCAATAGGCTCGCCCTTTATTACATGGGACTTAAACGTAACTGGCGAAATGTGGGTGTACTATAATAGGTACACCTCTTCCATACCCTTCCGGGAAACAAGGTGTGATGTTATTATACTAGATTAGTTATTGTCGAAAAAATTACGTGAAAGACGAACATACATACATGATTAAATATCAGTCTCTCGTGGTGTATATACTTATATATTTTCGTTAAGATATTGGTCTCTACAGCGATATCACTTTTCGGAACTAAGTACTGTTTCGGTTTCGGCACTGTCGATTATAATTCCTCTTAGTAATTCCAAAAACTTGCACGTCATCGTTCTGCAATATTAGAAGCGTTTCATACGTTCCAAATACCTGCGTTCACCAAACCGACTTACTCGGCAGAGTACTTGGTTCGGTAAACATAATACCGAGCAGTTTTCGGTACTCGGTTAGGTACTGGGTAAAACTTGAACTCGTTCATCTCTACTAATCTACCTACAAGTAATATCTATAGCTAAAACTACACTGTGTAATGGGATTTTGTAACAAGAATGTGTCAGACAGATGCCACGCTTGTTTTTGTCCCTGTAGCATTCGTGAGTGACCGCATAGCGCCCGTATATTCGCCTCAGACACCCGTTTCCACATAACATAGCCCCGGGCTATATGGTTTTCCAAGATGTTATTTTAGCTGACAAGTTTCATCTTTACAGTTAGACGTAAATGAAGACGACTCCGAGACCGTGTCGCTGCGTTTGCTAGAGATGTTGGGCAGTGTAAAGTACCGTCCTCCAGGGGGTGTGGAGCCGACGCGGTTCAGAGCCCAGCTACTGGCTGGCGACGCTAGGACCATACATCATGTGCTGCACTGGCTCTTGACAAACAAGGACCAAGTCAAGAATACGGCGTATCTGGCTAAGTAGGTATTTTAATCCAGAAAATAGATATAATTTTTTTCAAAATTACTGTTTTATTTACTTACCGACTTTGTCCGTGTGAAATTTCTTGTTCGCCTTCCCGCTGCATCGCATTGCTTGACCCCGCTATTACTTTTTTCGTTTTGCTCGGTACCTAAGGCTTATAGCGTGATGTTAACTAGCCTGTATAGCCTTTTTAACCGACTTCATAAAAGGAGGAGGTTATCAATTCGATTGTTTTTTTTTTATGTTTGTTACCTCATTACTTTTGACTGGGTGAACCGATTTTGATGATTCTTTTTTTATTTGAAAACTGGTGCTTCCCGAATGGTCCCATTTTAATTTGGTTCCATTCAGACAATGGGATCCATGTGAAAACCATATAAGTCTTAAATTTGCATTAAGCATTTGCGTGACAAATGAACGAATAACGCGATTAGATTAGTGCGAAGTATCTACCATAACTAAAAAGTTTAAAATAAAAACTTTTTACAAAAAAATAGAAACCGACTTCCTTAAAAAAAACACTACAAAGTAAAAAATAACTTTAATTTCGGAAGTCGGTGGCAAAAAACCTTAAATACAGATCCTAAGACACCGACTTCCAAAATTAAAGTTATTTTTGACTTTGTAGTGTTCGGTTTCTATTTTTTTGTAAAAAGTTTTTTGGTCTATCAAATGCTAAAACAATTGTTCAAAGCTAACATAAGACAGTTCCAGTGATAAGCAAGTGTGCTAGAAAGCTAACAAACGAAAATACAAATACTCTCCAGCTTTACTATTAGTACTTATACATACATATCTAAAACATCTCTTCCCGTATAATAAAGTAGAACTCACCTTCGTTAGTATGCATTTTTCTGTTCCTTTCTTCTTGTCTGTTTATAATAATAAGTAGATATATGTGTACATAAACGATTAAATAAATAAATCAGCGAATCGAAAAGCCGAGTAATATTCTGGTCAATGAGATTAAAAGTAGATAATTATAAATCTTGTTAGAGCTTAATCTGCGAACATCGCACTATTGTACTTGGTACAGTTAGCAACATAAGTCGATGGTCACGTCGATTTTTTTTATTATTCACCATCATTAACTTAGGAAGTTATTGTGACATTTTATAGGTTTCCAAGTTTTATTCACAAATTCTTCTGAAGCTTTTGGATAGTGTAACCAACAAACTACCTACCTGCTTTTGTCGCTGGCTGTACCAACTACCTATGTCACGGGCTATTATTTACGGAAAGCTGTTCGGGTATATTTGGAAACCCGAATTAGGTACAGTTATGGATTAACTGGAATCGGTACGATCGACTTTGGCATTTCGTGACCAGAACATAAAATGAACTGACGTACCCTACCCAGTGTTTTGAAACTAACGGTTTTCCTCATTTCTTTACGTATTAATGGACCCTACCCAGTGTTTTGAAAAGTTTTCCTCATTTCTTTACGTATTAATGGACTAATGGATTTGGTCCTTATATGCAGCTTCCGCGTGTTCGTTACGAATTATTGGCAATAAAAATACGACGCAAACATAAATTTGGTTGAAGAATAGAAATAACACAAGTAGGGGTCTGTCTAGCTGATAAGCGGGAAGACAGAAGATGACAATTTCTTTTTTTATCCATTAATTAGATATTTATCAGAGCTCGTAAAGCTGTCACAGCACCTATCTACAAGCACCAACTTTCTATATCATTGGAAGTATAGGGATGTATGTCGAACGGCCTATCCATTGTAAAATAAACTTTCTCATAAAAGTCATTGGTCGAACGGTTCCCGATAAGGAATAAACAAGTAATTTCCTTTAGGTGTCGTAAAAGAAGATAACGGATTACTTCTAGATCACTGGTGGCAGCAGTAATAAAGACTAGCTCGGTAGCTACTGGGGAACATCTCAGTTTTTGAGGGCGTAGTCTCGATTCACTGTCTAAAGATTCTATATTATAAAGAGGTAGGATTTATTTGTGTGTATACTGTGTATGTATCTTTAGACCTCCAAGTCAGATTTGAAAAAATATTTATGCTTAAAATACCCCAGTTCCTCCGAAATTATAGGCTATTTCATCATAGTATGACCCTAAGGAGTCAAGTAAAAAGAAAACAAGTCAGTAAGAACGCTAAGAGAAAAATAAGTAATATTTCGGGCAGGCGATGCGATGGTATAGGATTTTATGATGCTATAGGATTTTATGTTTAAAATACAAAAAAATATTATGCGACGCTTATATGAAGGTCGTAACTGCCGGGGTCGCGAGATTGTTTGAAAGAGATACCGTGACCCTGGCAAATGGGCAACTGAAGGAACACGGGTGGGTTTTAGTCAGTAAAAGTCTGACACGCTCTCCCACTCCGCCCAGAGCGGGAGAAGTCACATGATGATTTCTCATCCAAGGTCGTAACAGTAATAGATATGTTGTAGGTACCTAGGTACCTCATAGTTGTTGCATTTCAGGAGCGCAAGACAATAATTAGAACTTAATCCATAGTTTCTTGCTAACGTATAGGTATTGTGTCCCACTGTGGGGCAAAAACCACCCTTTTACCTTCCAAACCTCATGTCTCTTGCCATGTTGGTACTGCAAAAATGATTATTTTAATCCTAATGTATATTTTAATTTATTTGGTACCTGGTTTTGTTATTGTGTTAGTAATTAACTGTTTATTTATTTTATTCCAAAGTCTCTAGTTTATTATTTGTGGCTTTAAGGTACAATTTAAAGTAGCATTGCATATGTAAGTGGGCACACCCTTTATGCCTGAAAGCGTTTATTTAGGTATTATGTTTACGTTTTTAGTTCGAGAATAGTTTCAATGTTTTTCTTAGTATTGTATATTGGCGTGTGCTAGCTGACATGTGGCAAATAATGTAATTTAATGTTTTTTTTATCTCGTAATGTTAGTTACTTACTATTGTATAGAATCAAGTTAATCTAACTGTGCTGCTGGGGAGTTTGTTGCGCCACTTCTTCTTTCCAGCTAAAGCCCTAGAAAGTGGTTAAGGGTCGGAATTCCTGCCAAGGTCGCGAGATTGTTCGAAAGACATACCGTGACCCTGGCACATGGGCAACTGAAGGAACACGGGTGGGTTTTAGTCAGTAAAAGTCTGACACGCCCTCCCCGCTCCGCCCAGAGCGGGAGAAGTCATTTATTGAATTCTCATCCAAAAAAAAGGGTGGGAATTTCTGGGGGATTCTTTTATGTAATTTTGGCGTTCATAAAGTACAGACCCTCGGCCTAGTTTGAATAAATAATACATTTTTAGATATTTAAAGATGCCCGACATACCACCAGACGTGGCACGAAACAACACCGTTCAGGATCTTCTGGACCTGTACCAGAACTTAATAGACGAGTTTAAGGAAGTCCACAAACGAACTAGATTGCTTCAGAAGGAGAATGCCTCGGAAATTATAAATGACATCAAGGAAATGGCACTTGAGAGAGACATCGGTAAGGTCTTAGTTATCAGAAGTAGTTTATTATTAAAGGCACAACCCATCCACTAAGATATTCTAAGTAAAAGTTTATCAACTCGACTTATTTTATAAAAGTTTTGACACATGAAAGTAAGTTTATCTTGATGTGACTTATGTTATTACTGCCACCCATTTTAAAGTCTTTGTTGTAACTGACATTGCAGTGATAAAAAGATTAGAGAATGTGCAAGTTAATTTAGTGGACGTAAATGACAAAGAAGAGCTTTTAAATATCAGTCGCGCGCTGAGAGTTCAGCAAGAAAAGGCCAAAGAACTGGAAAATCAGGTAAAAGATGAAAATAAGTTTTATTCTGAGCAACTTATTGTTTGCCACAGTTAAATGTGTGTTCATTCCTCATACGAATATTCTTTCAGTTTGATACGCAGCAATCACAATTAAAAATGGCCTCAGACCAATTAAAGAGATATCTGAATGTCATTCATGGGCAAAGTGCTACTCCGAAAACGGTCAATGACGTCATGAAACGTTTACAAGAAGAAGTTCAGGTATTTTTATTTGTACCTTTTATAGTTTTACATAATACACAACACACACACACACACACACACACACACACATTATTTACATAATTTTATGGTAAACTATTACTTGCGACTTTGTTTGCGATCCAGGGTGAAAAGTAGTATATGTCTTAACTAGGGATTTTACGGATACGGATTAGTTACGGATGTAGGAATGATTGTTATACCGGATACGGATACGGATTATTCGTTAGTTTCGGATAATTTCGGTTACGGATATTAAACTTTTAAGGAATTTCAATAGTAAAATACAAATAGCTAATAAAATGGTTTTATTTATATGTCACCATTTGGTAGGAATTACAATCAGTCTGTGAGTAATTATTACAGCTATTTAAAATAAAAATGATTATAAATATATAATGGTGCCGATTCTATTGTACACGAACTAAACTAACTAAACTATCTCTAAAATTCCTTACTTTTGGCTATGAGAATTGTAACGCTATTCTGCAAGGAAAAATCTCTAAATTTAAAAGTTATTTTGACACGACTAAAATCGAATTTGACAATCGCGAATCATCGTGGTATTTTTTTTTCTTTTGGCTTCGCAACATAGTACTTGTGTGCGCTACGCAATGAATTTTTTGAGAGACGAAAGCGCGCGCAAGGGGGCAGCCTGGACGTGTTTTAGGAATTTTTCACTTTTTGTTTGAAAAATAAAAAAATATATTACCCACGTGTTGAGGTTAATATGTGACGGGGTCAACAAAGGGGGTCGAAAATTTCATTATTTTTGCAATAGGACACGCCATTTTCGAGATATAAGCAAAAGAAAAGGAAAAAAATACAGTGCTGTTTTTGCACGTGAAGGTGAGGTGTTGGTGTGAATTTTAGTTCATGACCACTAGTTTTATTCCACACCTTTTTAATCGCGATTAAAAATAGTCAGATTTAGTTAAAATAAATTATTATAGTCAAAATTTTTGGTGAGATCCGGCAAACTCAGAATAGCAAAATTGTCATTTTCACTAGACTAATAACTCAGTGTAATCTTAGTGCTGTCAAACTAAAATATAGTTAAGTTGTGTCACTTTAGTCTATTTCAGAATAGGAAATCGTCATTTGACAGGAATAAACCAAATTTTAGTGATTTTTAGTTTAGTTTAGAGAATTTTGTAACAACAGAATCGGCACCAATGATTGTTATCTAATCTACCTAAAATAAAAATGTAATAACAAATCCGATATTATCCGAAACTTTTATTTCGGATTCGGTTACGGTTACGGATAAATTTTTATATCGGATATCCGATAGTTTCGGTTACGGTTACGGAGCTCCCTAACATCCCTGGTCTTAACCCAGGTCATGGCCTATTCATGTGCCAAAAATCATCCAAATCCGTTGAGCCATAAAAAACAAACACTCAATTTGGCTTTTATAATATAATGTTGGATTATCAAATTTTAAATTTAAAAATATTTCTAATTTTAGCTAAATAGTTATTTGGTTAAAGAGAAATTACCACAAGAGACTAGTAATCTGCAGAAAGAGCTGAATATTATGCAGACCATCGCCGCAGAACAACACCCCACGCGCTCCGATTTAGTAGCAGTACAGGACAAGGTAAAATCTATATATATAAAAGAAAGTCGTGTTAGTTACTTCACTTATAACTCAAGAACGGCTGAACCGATTTAGCTGAAAATTGGCAGGGAGGTAGTTTAGAGCCAGGAGAAGGACATAGGATACTTTTTATCCCGTTTTTTTTTTTTTTTTTTTTTTCCCCTTTTTACGACCGCGTTCCCGTGAGACGTCACATAAAACGTCAAAGAGAATACAAGTCACTATAAAACGTGGTACTATGACAAAAACGTTGCCTTCGAAGTACCAGGTTATCATAACTTGACAGGAGCTTACCAAACAAAGGAGTGTCAGCTAGAAAACGCTTTATGCCTTCGAAGTACCAGGTCATCATAACTGGGTAGGAGCTAACCTAACATATGAGTGTCAGCTAGAAAACGCTTACCAGATCACCACCGCGTACCAGGTTGTCAAACTTGGTACGTTTATAACAACATTTATTGAATCTGAGGCGATACGAAGTTCGCTGGGTCAACTAATTATCTATACTAATATTATAAAGCTGAAGAGTTTGTTTGTTTGATTGAACGCGCTAATCTCCGAATCGAATCCGGTCCGAATTGAAAAATTCTTTTTGTGTTAGGTAGCCTATTTATCGAGGGAGGCTATAGGCTATATAACATCACGCTACACCTCAGAGGAGCGGAACAGTAATGAAAAATGTTGCAAAAACGGGGAAAATTTATTCCTTCTGAGAGTTTCCGTTGCGTGCGCTGCGTAAACGGTTAAAGTAACGCAAAAATCATGTATGACGGGATTGTTATTTTTAAAAAGTTCAAAAAAAAAGTCCCAAGAGCATATGTCTATCTTTTAAGGTTGACTCACTATAACTCAAGGAGCGAAAATGGACGAAAACTAGCAGGCAAATCGATGCGACGGGAAGGGTAAGGGGAGCAAAAATTTGACGCGGACGAAGTCGCGGGCAGAAGCTAGTTATTTATATATTACCAATTCATCATGGCAGTTAAATAAAAATTAGAAAAAGTCGACTCGAACTTCAAAGGCGATGGAAGAAGTATATAATTCAGAATTAATCAGTCACGGACACTTGAAAAGTTACTTATCATTGAGCAAAAGCATAAGTTTTGTTTAAATAAACGCGTTATAGATAGCAGTGGTAAACAGTGAAATGGAGCACCTGGTCCAGCGCAAGTTAGCCACCGCAGGACCTCAAGAGGACAAGTTGGCCCCTTTTAGACAGCAGGCAGCGGTCATTAGACGTAACAAGGAGGCTAGTGCAACACGCGTCCATGAACTTGCTGCGACTCTCAAAGACTATGAGGCCACACTGGCTGATCTACAGTCACAGGTATACACATAACATATCTAATAGTAACTACGTTCAAAAGTATAAAATCTTAAGCTTCTCCCAAGCTGAAGCTATATGATGCATTCAGCAACGAACAACCGACCCTTGCTAGTTGCTATTTTATCGTCATCAAGCAAAGCCCGACTATAAACCTCTTTTTTCTTGTTCCAATCCCCACGCCTCCTTTGCCAGCCTCATCCACATTTTGCCCGCGATGGCAACAATGTTATCCACCCATTATACTCTTTATAGTTTTTGACAATGTACTTACGCGACGAGCTCCCTCTAATTTCAGTAGCAAATAATAAATGTCTTTCAATATAATGGCGAGTTCGAAGAAATAGTAACATTATCTTAAACCGAAGCGAAATATTATTTGCTACTAAACTAAAAAAATGTTTAATGTGTAAGTTTTTCTTTTATCCGTGGCCGTTGCCCAAAAATTGGATAGTATTTCGCAGTTTTTGATAGGGCGGCAGTGAACGTTGATCAGGATTTAATCGAAATCGAAGCCTCTTGTCGGAATGTTTCGAGTACGACACAGCAATCAGATAAAACATTTTCCCCCATTCGAAATAATCGGTCATTATGTCGAGAAGCGCGAGGTTCCATTGAGATAATACGCTATTTCTTTTGATATCGATACAGATGAAAATGCTGTTGTCTGATTTATCATTTATCATAATGTCTATTTTTATGTGACACAGTGTCCTGTATCGCTTTTTTGCTTTCCTCTTTTCGTTTCGATGCGTCATGTATTGAATAAAGATCAAATTTGACATTCAGGTCAGACAACTCTTGGGAGATACAGTCCTCAGAGGCGAAGAATTAAAGAAGTACGTTAATTCTCTACGCACAAAGAGTACTGTGTACAAAAGGCAAAGAGCCAAACTCTCTACGTTCAAGGTAAATACGTATTTTACTTGACACAAAAGCTTGTTTATTTTTTAACCGACTTCAAAAAAAGGAGGAGGTTTCTCAATTCGACCGTATATATTTTTTTTTTTTTTTTTTATGTGTGTTCACCGATAACTTCGTCGTATATGGACCGATTTTGATGATTATTTTTTTGTTGGAAAGGAGATATTCCAATGGTGGTCCCATGATAAGGAAACCAGGATCTGATGATGGCATCCCAGAGAAGTCGAAGGGAACCTTCGAAAATCGTAGTGGCGACTAGTGCGTTTTTATTTCTTTCATTAATTATCTTAAAGCACTACTATTTAATGAAGGTCTAAAGTTGCTCTGATGATGAAGCCGAAAGACAGTCGAGGGAACTCTTCAACGACTTACAGCAATTACGCGGTGTTTGGACTTAATTCATTTCTATTGATGAGATCTTTGCACCCATATGGGCTATAAGTGCCATTACAGGTCTGATGATGGAGACCATAGACAGTTGAGGGAATTCCTCAACTATTTACAGCAATTCCCTATTGTTGGGGTTACTTTATACGGTTCAAAGTGCCAATTTTATCACTACTATTTAATTAAGGTTCGGAGTTGATCTGATGATGGAGCCGAAAGACAATCGAGGGAACTCCTCAACGATTTACAGCAATTACCTGGTGTTTGAACTTAATTCATTTCTATTGATGAGAAAGCTCCCATAAGGCTTATAAGTACCAAAACAGGTCTGATGATGGAGACAGGCAGTCAAGGGAATTCCTCAACGATTTACAGCAGTAGTAAAGTATTAACTTTCACCTGGCGATTAGTGGTATAGGAATTAGTGCGGGTAGATACCATAACTAAAAAGTAAAAAATAAACTTTTTTACAAAAAAAAAAACCGACTTCCACAAAAACACTAGAAAGTGAAAAATAACTTTAATTTCGGAAGTCGGTGGCAAAAAACTCAAATACAGATCCTAAGACACCGACTTCCGAAATTAAAGTTATTTTTCACTTTCTAGTGTTTTTGTGGAAGTCGGTTTTTTTTTTTGTAAAAAAGTTTTTTTACTGTTGCCGTCTACAATGTTGTTATTTGCGCTGGTTTTCGTCACAGGTCGAGGCGGGTATCTTGGCTAGAACGATACATATCATTAGCGCTGCCGACCCAACTGTCGAAATGGCGCTCCTAAATCACAAGAAACTGAAGATAGAAGACGAAGAAACAATGGAAAAGAATCTAGATAAATCTGCAGATTTAACTAAAAAGTCTCTGCATGATTTGTCTCAGGTGATATAACTACTTATATTATATCTACAGCTAGCAGCAGCTAGCGACATCGGACACGTAACTTAGTAGGTACCATGGATTCAGCATATGATTAAGAAACTTTTTTTTTCAAGTACCGATGAAAAATTTCAGAACGTTTTTTGGAAATTCTCGTTTGTTATTAAAAATAAATTGAACTTACGAACGATTACAAAATATACAGAATAGAAAACATAACATAATGCATAGCGTAACGCATAACGAACGTAACGGAGAAACAATGATTTTACGCCCCATACATTTTCATACCCCGGGGCTTATTATATGAAAATCGATTGTTAAAGAGTAAACTCCAAAAATATTGCTGTTCCATACATTTTGACCGCATAGGTATTGCATTTTGTTTCTGAAACAGCAGATTCTTTTTTTGGTAAACGCCAAAAAATGATATTGCTATGGGGTCTAATATCATGTGCCAAATTGTTGGTTACTGTTGTCAAACTCCCTGTTTATTCTGTTTACAAATATTGTTGTCTCCTGAAAAATTACCCAAAATTCATTTCTAACCAATATACTTAATCATTTATTACATAGCTCGTCGCTCAAACAGCTCAAAAGTTATCCCAAGTCCGGCAAGAAATCCAGCCACTAGCGGACAACATAAAGCCAGTGAAGGAAGAGTTCCAAACAGTCCAACAACAGTATGAGCAGAAAAAAAGGGTTTATGAAGCCACATCCATCAACATTACTTCACAAATGGAGCCCCTCAAGAATCAAGTAAAGGAGTTGACTGACCGGCTGAATAGCAAAGAGGATGAATGGAAAAACTTACTACAAAGAATCACAAAGGCGGAAAGTTTGCAAGAAGTCGTAATGTTTGAAATGAAGAATTCAATGCAGTCCCCTAGGAAACCCTCCAAAATGGAGGCTTTGAAGAAAAAATTTGCTGACACGGAACAAATTGTAAAGCGTTTGGAAGAGGTAGGCACACGAGTACATACGATGTTTTATGTCTCGGAAGAGATAGTGCAATGTTTTCTCAATAAAACAGGTTTTACGTCATACGTAAATTTTTATCATTGATTGATTAATGACATAAAATATCTGATTTAGAAATCTGTTTATTCGTTCACAAAAATCTTACTTATCAGTTTTTATCTGATAAAATAACTCGCGTGATTCTATTTATAGAATCCTTGTGATGTGTGATGAATGAATATTTGACGTAGACATGTCATCGTATGATCGTGAACAACCTTCGTTTATAATCTATCTCGCGACATTGTAAACTGTCGATAAATTGTGAACTGTATCATACTGCTAACTATTTAACGTATTCATTTTCGATAGTTTATAATATATCCATGTCACACATGGATATAATAAAACTATGGACAAGAATGCTGTCAAAATATAAACAAATCTGCACTTACCGACAGGGTTCACAATTTGTCCGATTTTATTACCCGTTAAATTGTGAACCGTCCCTGATTTGGCGATCTTGACGGTAGCCGGATTGGTTGCAGTTACTATAAAGGCACCCAACCTAATAGGTTAGGTTAGGCTAGAACTGTGACCAAACGTTAGCGAGCCGCGCGAGCGAAGTGAGCGGTGCTTCAGCAGCGGAGTGTTACTTCCAAGTTGGTAGCAGTTACTTGGCTATTCATTATTAGCGCAAAGTGCAATCCGTGGCATGTAATATTGATACCAGTTCACAATTAGTCGGTATGCCATGGGCAGATTACTATAACTATCGACAAATAATGCGTTCTGTAGTAAATGTTTTTGCAGTTCACCATTTTGCTATGGTTTATGGTCTCTCGAGATAGATCATAATTTAAAGATGTTCATAAAAATACAGTGACAGACATATACTTACTTTTAGGAGCAACAAGCCATCAGTTCTCGACAAGGGGCGGTGGAGGAGCAGACGAAGTTGTGGGAGAACACTCTTCAGTTGCTGCGCTGTAAGATGCGTGCACGCAGCGAGCCAGCCGTGCGACAAGGACGCATGCACATCACGCAGCATTCACAGATGCTCACACTTACTTAAGTGATCAAAAAGCTTTACAAGCATTGTCTGCATTTATTGGATTTTTGTGAGTTCGCACATTTTTCTTCGTTACTATTGCACGCGATTATTAAGACTACGAACTTTTACATATTTACACAACTACGTGTTCAGTTGCCCTGTGAAGCGCAGTCCACGTACCTACGAGTATCTCAATTTACAAGAAACAGAAATAACGCGCGGCAGAACATGGTCAACAGGGGTCGACTCTCTAAGTCTGTCAACGAAGATACGGGGCCCGTCTGAAAATAGTTTGATGCTTTCGAATTAACCCTACTCCCAAATTAAATAACATTTTCGGACGGGTAAATACACAATGGGAGTAAACAACTGTCAAATCGTGTTGTCATTTTTTTTTTTTAGTTAGGCGAGTAGAACCGTAATTTCGGCCGAAACTATGGAATTTTGTCCTGAGAGAATAGACCCTCTGACCAGCCTTAGGGCCAGTTTCTTAAACGATAATTATCGCAACATTAAGGTGATAAATGAACAAGCGACGTAAACTGCTGTGTTTGGTTGAATGAGGTATCAACAATCAATCAACAGCTAGTTTACGCGCGCTTGTCAATGTGTCACGTTAATTTTGCAATAATTTTCGTTCGAGAAACTATCCCTTAAACTAGTAGCTATTACGGAAAAAGGCTCTTTCATCTTTGTGGTCAAAACGAATTCATGAGGTAAAAAATTATATTAGGGATAACCGCAAAATAACTTCAATAAACTAATATAACTTCACTTAATGTTAAATTAATGGACTAAATCGATATTGTCATCCAAACTTTTACTACACATTCTTAAGATTGTAACTATTTTGTTTTATCTTTAAGTAGTTTTTGAAGTAACTTTTATCGTCTATCATAACTTAGTCTAAAGTGATTGACATAAGATATTTAAAACATGTCTATTCGATTTTATTTAAGCGCTAATAAAATTGTCGATAGAAGTAATCAGTGTTTTATTGATAGATATAACTTTCTTAAGGTATAAGAAAGTAAATCTGCTAACATCACAATATACCTAATAAAGTTTCATTAACTTAGATTTTATTGAAAGACAAGTTCTTCAATGCTTTCGTCATAACCACACATTAAACACAAAGTGATTTCATCTATGTTCGTCATAATACAATTGGCAATATAGTTACATTTTGGCGCTGAAATTCTGAACAGTGTAGGTGTGTTTGAACAATTAAATGTTAACTAACTTCAACATAACAGTAGGCGTAATTAAGAACACGCGGTGTTTCATATATACAGATATAAATAATTCATAACACGAGTACAAAAAACTCGATGTAAAGTTACTTATAACATTTCACCGGTGCTGTGCGGGATGCATCGATGCCGGTATCATTTGCAATGCAGATGAATCCTCCACGTTGCCCGCGTAAAAGTACCGCTCTATCCCGGGAATAGCTAACGTATTTAAATGAAAGGTGCGATGTGTCACATTCACATGACATTAAAATGCTTTTACTATTTTTATCTTGGTGTGAATAATTACAGTTTCAAATTGTGTTTGAAAAAGTGGATGGTTCCCAGTGCTGTTTATAGCGATGTAAATGAATAGTGAATCCTATTTTGAGTACATTTATCATCTATGAAGTGTAAAATAAATTAAAGTAAAGATGTAGTTTTCCGAAATTTGTAAGTGGTTATTGAGTTCCTCACTAACTTCTTTATGAAACACCGAAACTGACGTAACAAAATTTACATAATTATGTAAAAACCCTAATGTCTGTACGAGTTATGGAACCAAAAGGCCGCGCAGTACGTCCCGTTAATTAAAAATCAAGACGAGCACATTATTCTACAGCACGTAGCGCCCAAATTACTTTGTCATTACGTAACACTGCCACTTAATTATACTACTCAAATATTTTATCATGGACTTTTGTAATGATAACCAATATTAGACTAGGCACCTCAGAATAATATTCAGCGATGGAATAGTGCAACTTTAATTATTTTATGATTCAAAACACAATGGAGCGTGAAATTGGCCCTAAGTGTTCGTGGTTAACACACTTCGACGTGTGCGGAATTTTTGTTTCAATCGTTTTCTTGGTAGTGGTGAATCAAGTTTTTGTTTTAGCTCACAAACTCATTACCAAGCTGTCAGCTGTCTAAAGTAGTTCAAACTCCGGTTCAACTTCGGTGTAATGACTGACAGAACAAAAGTTCGCTCCCGTTGATGGCTGTAGCGCTGCCAACTCTGCTACGGCGTAGCGCTACGAGGCTACGAGACGGGAAGTCTACAACTTTGTGCTGCGGCTACTGAAACTGATACATTACGTTTCCTGGTGGGGTAATAGTTTATTTTGTTACTGCGTAAACAATTTGTTAAAAAATTATCTGTTAACGGTAACGTATACAATACTTTGAAGAAACACCAAAAGTAGTACGGTACTTTCGATCATAATATTATCCGGTGGACGCCAAAGTATAAAAAAACAAAAAGAAATATAAAAACATAAAGTTGCCAGTTTAAATCAACAGCACATTTGTTCGCTGTGTCTTCTTAGAAACTTAGAAAGCTAAGAAAATAAGGATAAATCCACGGACATAGAGTAAGGCAAGCCTTGCAGAAGTTCTTTGCGATATAATCAGTGAAATAAATGGCGTCGTTTATTACCATTATCCTGGTAGGATGGAGGCAGCTATGAGGGTCGTGGAGTCAATTTCTGGGTAAGCATCCATGCGACAGTACATAATGTAGAGGATTTTATGATCATTATGAAACATGATCGTTTTTTCGTCAGAATATGATTTCGTTTTTGAGGGAAACAAATTCAAATCACAATACTTGTATGTCAACGTATTCGAGATATGGAATTGTGAAGGGTACTAAAAAATATGTAGGAGTATGTCTACCAACCATGTAGCGCTAGAGAGGCTTGTAACCAATTCATTTATGTATTCTACTAGCTTTTTAACTTTACGTGTTCTTGGCTACCCTGCGTAATCACTCTGTACGTCCCTTAAAGGAACCAACTGCAGCAGACTTAAGCATTATGTGTTCCCTCATGAACGACATAGAACTGCCTTTGCCAAACGTCAATTTTATGTTATTAACACTAAACTGTACAACTGCCTAAATAAAACAACCCTAGCCAACTATCAATGCAAAAACGTACTAAAAGATTATCTCCATACTCTAAATTATGATAACACTGAGGATCTTCTACTGGGCAATTTACGGTAATGATGATGAATTATAAATATAATTCAGTCATAAATGTAACTTCTTATTCTTTCTCACTACACACAGTCACCCTATACTTACACACTACATACACACACATACCCTACACTTATTCAATACACACACACTTACACCCTACATTTATACACCTCATCACACAGTTAAACCATTTTTTTTTTCGTTTTACTTTTAATTTACATATAATAGGTGTTTACCTATGAAAATGCCGTTTTCTATGAAAAAAATTAAACTAATTTTTTTCATGTATTTTTTATTTGTATTAATCGAAATAATCACCCATGCAATCAATCTTTGCCAACGCAGTGGCAGTTTATTGATGCCCTTCTTAAAAAAATCAGCTGGACGGGAGGCAACAAATTCTTCAAAGGCATTTTGTACTGCCTCTCGGGTATTGAATTTTTTTCCCGCCAAGAAGTTATCCAAATTCTGGAAAAAGTAATAGTCTGTAGGCGCAAGGTCTGATGAGTAGGGCGGATGACGGAGAGCTTCCAACCCCAGTTCTTGCAACTTGGAGACCGTCTGCTGTGCAGTATAAGGTCGCGCGTTGTCGTGCAGGAGCAGCGGAGACGAGCGATTGACCAATGCTGGTTGGAGATGTGCCAGCTCCTCCATCATTGAGTTCAGTTCTTCACAGTACACATCTGCAGTAATGCTCACCCCGTTTGGTAAGAAGCTGTGATGAATCACACCGGCGCTAGACCACCAAACAGTGACCATCACTTTTCTAGGGGTAAGTTTTCGTTTAGGGCATTGTTTAGGTGCTGAACCAGGATCCAACCAACTTGCTGAGCGCTTACGGTTATCAAACAGAATCCATTTTTCATCGCAGGTAACAATGCGGTTCCAAATTCCTTCATTTGTGTGTCTGTTGAGCAGTGCAAGGCACGTCTCGACGCGTACTTCGCGCTGGCGATCATTGAGTTCGTGGGGCACCCATTTGTCAAGCTTTTTTACCTTGCCAATTTGACGCAAATGGACCAATATTGTTTTGACGCTAACGTTGAAAGCTGCTGCAAATTTAGCCGTAGATTGTGTATCATCAGCTTCCACAATCGCCTTTAATTCGTCATTGTCGACCAAAGTCTTCGGACGACCACGAGGTTCATTTTTCAGGTCGAAATTTCCAGAACAGAAGCGAGCAAACCAATAACAGATGGTGCGTTGGTTTGTAGTGTTAGCTTCGTAAACGTCGTTGATGTTGCGTGCCGCTTGTGCCGCGTTGCTGCCACGACGGTACTCATATTCCATAATTACTCGAATTTTTAACGTATCCATGATGACGAAAAAGATTGAAATGCGATGAAAATGTAACACTAATCAATAAACAAATGACTACTTTTGGAAAAAGAATTCCATGTTTTTAAAATAAAATTAATTAGAAATTAGAATTCTTAGATAAACAAAAATTATTTTGATTTGAAATGGCCAGTACTGCAGAACGGCAATTTCATAGGTAAAGACCTAATATTAGAATCTGTGTTTTTTTGCCACATCTCTCATTGTTTAAACGTACTAATTTACTATTATTATGGCTTTGTTTGTTTACGGAGAATCATTGACTCCTATGTCATAGGCCTACACCTAGTTTAGGAGTCAGAGGATTTAATTAATGTGACCTAGTAATAAGCCTTAAATGTTTTAAGTTTTATAGATATTTTAATGTTATGGCTTGTGGTGAAATAAAGAATTTATTTATTTATTTTGCCAGTGGCTTCGCCTGCGTGGATGTCAGGAATTATCCCATGGGATAAAAAGTATCTTATGTGTTAATCTATCTGTGTTTTCTCCTGAATCCTTTCAGCCGTTTTTTGCGAAATCGGGTAACAAAAATCGAAACATACAAACTTTCACATTTCTATACCATTAATATTAATTGCCTCTCCGCCTGTTTATTCAATTTCCAAATATACCTAATTGTATGATTACTACCTTATGATTGAAAATCACCTGCACGTCATTATAAGACAAGTCTATTTATCAATGTTACTGTTAGAAAGGAAGAAAAGAAAAAATAAAATACTTTTATTTGCGGCAAACGTGACGCAGAGAAAGAACACAAACGGCCATCGCTCATGCTACAACTCTTTGCGAGACAGAGCCCTAGCGCTGGTTTTCAGGGACAGCCGGCATTGATATGATGGCGTCAACCGGCGCAGCATACGTATTGATAAAAAAATTGTGTGTTTCAGCCTCGTAGCACGACTGGAGTTTACTCCTTACGAACGATTTTAAATATATAGATATTAATTAATTAATTAGCCTTTTATTTCATGCAAAGGATACATACATAGTTTAAAGAAAAAAAAAAACTTAAAATATTGATATTGTTTGCACGTTCTTCACTTGTTTTAGAAAAAATAAATGTTTAAATCTAGATATTGATAGTTTGTTCGCATGAACCCCTCCTCAAGTGAAGGTGAAGGCCTCCTCTAAAGAATTCCATGTGTCTCTATCTTGAGCTGTTTGCGGCCAGCAGGTGCCAGCAATTTTTATCAACTCGTCTACCCATCTCGTGTGGCGTCTGCCTTTGAGACGTTTGCCGATTGGACCCTTCCATGTTGTTACCCTGTGGGTCCACCTCTCGTCCTTTAGCCTCGCTACGTGCCCAGCCCACTTCCATTTGAGTTTCTTAGCGTAGGTAAGAGCGTCCGTCACTTTGGTGGTTTCTCTAATTTTTGTGTGACGAATTTTTTGCATCTTTTTAATATTGAGCATACTTCGTTCTATTCCGCGTTGGCAGGTTGTGATTTTGCTTTTTAATTTGGATTTGGATATATAGATAATGAAACATAATATAACGCATAATGTTACGTTACGTAACGGGGAAAGTTTGATTTTAGTACCCAAAAATTTATGATATATGAAAGTCGATTCTTAAGGAGTAAACTCCAAAAAACAAAGAAAAACATAAAATAAATACAAGATAGTTTTAACCTTATGGTTTTCATGTACAGGAGCTTGTTGTCAAAAGCGATAAAGGCTTTACCAAGTGTACTATATTATAAGTGTTTGTCCAATAAATCCAATGAATCGAACCAGTGAAGTATTCCCGATATATAGCACTGCAACATTTTAAACGTGAACTCTCAACTAAATAACGTTTTGCTGAATTTTAAAACAGTTTCAATGGTCGCTCTAATCCAGTCTCATTCCACTCGTTTCGATTTATGTGGACAAATCCCTGGGAATCCGATTATACAGCGGCGAACGTTCCCTTGTGACATAGTATAAGTACATAGATTGTTGGTGAATCGACATTAAAGAAGCGTTTAAAAAGTTAATTTCATTTAATGTCACAAATGAACAATTATTGTGTAGTGATTGAATTGCATAAGAAGTCGACATTATATTTTACTTTCTCTTGACATTTGTATCGGTCTTAATGAAGGCGTCTAAGTATGTATGTAAATTGAATTGATTATTATTCTTGGAATATTCACTTTAGTGGAATTGCAAAGTGTTTTTACAATAGGTCTTTGTGTTGTTTCAGTTTTCTATCTAAGTTTTGGGTCTTCATGTTGTTCCAGTTTTTGCGTAAGTAAGTATAAGTTTTAGTTTTAGATGTTGTTCCAGTTTTTGTCTAAGTAAATATAAGTTTAAAGTCTTCATGTTGTTTCAGTTTTTTGTATATGGTTTCGACACAATATAAAAATTGGTCATGAAATAAATAAATCTCACCCTACTATTACATTTCATCCCACAACAGACTATTCAGTACACAATCAACATGAAAGCATTACTTGCGAACGAAGCGATAAGAAAATTACGAGACGAGTCTGAGACATTGTGCGTACTCAACTTGATAATAATATCTACGACAATTCTAAAAGCTGAGTTTATGGACTTAAGTTTATTTTGCTTTGATTGTATTATATTTATCTTATTATTTGTTAAGGAAGCGGTTATTTATCTTTGAAATGAAACGCCAGTTTGTTTTGAGTGATGGGTTAGAATATAAACAACTTTTATATTGATCAAATTTTTTATGCGGGACTAGCTTTTGCCAGCGGCTTCGCCCGCGTGGAGGTCGGAATATATCCCGCGGGTATCGTCACTGCTCAGCTCCTATGTGTCTAAGCGTTATGTTATATAGCCTATAACCTGCCCAGGAGTATGGACTACAATCGTACCAAGTTTGGTTAAAATCCCTTCAGTAGTTTTTGACCCATGCGTGCACATACCAACAAGACAGACGGACAAAAAATTTACTGATTGCATTTTTGGCATCAGTATCGATCACCAATCATCCTCCAATATTAATTTTGAATGTATATTCAATGTACAGAATTGACTTCTCTACAGTTTTATTATAAGTATAGATATTCATTTTATTTATGGACATTATGAGAGTGCATCCGTGTTCCTCTGTTTACCTACCCACTCAACGAAAAAACATCACCGTCTTAACATGTATTTCCTTATAGGCGCAAGTGTATACTTACCGTCGTACCTTCTCCTGCAAAAGTTGAAAAGTTCACACTACATATTGGTCCCATAACATTCCTGATGGAAATCCCAATAACACGCAGCCCGACCTGGAAATCGAACCCGGTCCACGCTTAGTAGTCACGTTTGTGTTCACTTTCCCAACGAGATACCCACCTGATTGTAGTTACATATATATATGGATATTGTATTGGTAATAAGTTTAGACAGAAAACATATAGCTTTCATTAAAACGAGCAGCTCATATCCAATTTAGGAGAAAGGAAATCAACCAATTGGCGAGGGGAGCGCTGATGATTGATGTGCCGCTAACTTCGCGCCGAGAGGATATCGAACGAACATCGCAACGAGGCCACCGAGATGTCCTCCAATATTTTAAAACATTGGATGGGTTCTATTCGGGCTCTTTTGTTGGTACAATCCATTATTATTAAATGTAATTTATCAAAAACGTATTGTACCACTCAATAAATTGTAGTTACGTGATTTTGGAGGTCAGATAGTTTCGCTCCATGTAAAATACTAATATTTAGCTGCATAATGGTTTGACTGGAAATCAACCCCAACATAGTTTAGAAAAAGCTAAGTAGATGATGATGAAGAATAGAGATTACAAACACTTATTTTTTTATTATTAGGAAAATAAAAAACGGTAGCAAATATGATTATAATTACACAAAAAGTAACCGTTAATAACTGGTTGGAGCAAACAGAAGACGGACAAATGGAGACCGTTTGACGAGGCCTAAATATCCGAGAGGGTATAAAGGTACTTACACAGTGACGTATGACCTTATAAATATTTCAATCGTGATAAAAAATAATTTTTAAAATAAAGAGGCTACCTATATTATTATTGTTAAATATAAAATATTTAAACATATTTTGCCTGTTCCTAATAAACGAAGAAACAAATGACGAATGAATTTGTTAAGTTACATCCACGCTGTTCACTTTTTACAACGTTTTATCAAAAGACGCAAAACGTGTTCAGATCAGTTTAAGAAGTATACAGGGTTTTATATCATAAATACCAATCTTGAACCACCAAAATCTTGGCAAAAAAAACAGACTACATTTTCCGCTTTTTATACGACACAAGTATCAACACTAACTAACCGAAACAATATAGTTTTTGTTCGGGTCGGGGAGCGAGAGTGAGTCCATACAAATACATCCCCTTATATCATTTCATATTTTATGGGGGCAAAGATCTTGTTATTCTTGGGTTTCGTTAAGGGGAAGCACCTGACTATTTCATGAAAAAGTCATGCAATGAGGTTAAATGAACTGAGTGGGTTAAATTGATGATTATAATTCTGTAAAGTGTAACTCCATGCCTCGGAAAACACGTTAAGCAGTTGAGGATCAGTTGTCATTTGTGGATCATTAACCTCTAAGTCCCTGAGATACCATATTTGGTATGTAAACAATCGTTTTTTATTGTGTCTGTAATTACGGTAATTGGCCGGTTAACAGTCGTTACGGGTCGTCAGAAACCCGAAAGTCTGAGAACCAGACTGGGAGAAGGGGTATCGTATTGCCCAATAACTGGGTTGTAGAAGTCAGACAGGCAGTAGCTCCATGTAAAATACTGGTATACAGTTGCATCTGGTTAGATGGGAAGCCGACCCCAACATAGTTGGGAAAAGGCTGGGCAGATGATAATGATGAAAATTCTGTAAAGTCATATTTGTTACGGTTTTTTTTTTTTTTTTTTTCTTTTTTCTTTTTTTTTCAGGATGGGAAATCATCAAATGACTTCTCCCGCTCTGGGCGGAGCGGGAGGGCGTGTCAGACTTTTACTGACTAAAACCCACCCGTGTTCCATCAGTTGCCCATGTGCCAGGGTCACGGTATCTCTTTCGAACAATCACGCGACCCCGGCAGAACATATTTGTTACGGTTGCGTATCATATTTTAATCAACATACAACCATCATACACAGACCTGCAAATTGCAAAAAACGTAAGATAATTAAAAGAGAGAATTAAGAATTTGAATTTTACCGGACCGTGCAACACACACTACTAACAATGCTTGTTATCTATTGATAACAAGCATTGTTAGTAGTGTTAGTGTTGCACGTATTATAAAGTTTTTTTACCGAATATACTGTGACAAACACTACAGTTTCCGAAATACATAGAGTTGTTGCATTCTGTGCACACTTTTCTACTTCTGATTTTGCGTCACTGTCAAAATCACAGTGATCTTTGTTCTTTTTACAATAAGGTTGCTAAAAAAATAATTATTACTTGTCAAATATAAACAACGTAGCATAATTTCAAATATCTGGATGACCGAGCTTGCTCGGTATGTTTTGGTAAATTGTGTTTAAAATAATAAGTTTATGTTCAAGTTAATTATCGATAAAGTTGGTCATTGAAAACACGAATAAAACGACATTTTATAAAAATGAATCCTAGCTAGATCGGCTTACCTCCTCCAAAACCCCCTGTATACTAAATTTCATGAAAATCGTTGGAGCCGTTTCCGAGATTCAGACTATATATATATATATACAAAAATTGCTCGTTTAAAGAGATAAGATAAGTATCACATAAGCAGTACAGGTAGGTAAAATTCTTGTCTGAAATATCTGTAAGTACGTATTATGGTTGTTAGCACAGAACTGATTCACGTTCCCCGTACTAGTATAAACTGTATTACGGTAGAACAGATTTCCTATATCCGAACAGATTCCCAGTGATCTTTATTCTCTTTATATTAAGAATGATGTTGGGTTGCTGCTGTAGTGACAGCAGTGGCTGTTAGATATAAAATAACTGTGAACTCCAGCTGTATCATCGAAGATTATAATCGTTATTTTTTTTTATTTAAGCACACACACATGCTATCTCAATTCACTTTAGACATTGGCAGAATAGTCAACATTGGCTTTGTTTGCCATAGTAAAAAATAGAATAGAATAGATTGTACAACTGCAATCGTAAATTTCCATGAGTTGTATCTAGCTAGCAATAAGGTAGCTAAGGTTATATTATGTTTCCTCGTTTTTTTTATAAAAGTAGCCGGAGTATTCTCTCCATATGTAAGTTTATTTGGTTTTCCTTTGAGGACAAATTTTTATGATAAAATGTTTACTTTTTAAAACTTCTGGCTTGTTTTGTTTGGTATGACAGAACTATTAAGTCAAAGTGTAGGTTATACTTAGGTAATGTTAGTTTAAAGCAATATTTTATTTTAACTAGCATAATAATAACACATATTTTTTATTTTATTTATGTTTACTTGTGATTTTGTCATTCTTTTGAAAAATTAATATTCTGCAGTAAAGTGATCCAGGCCCATGATTAAAAAAGTAAGTTAAAAAAAACCCGTCTACTCTTACTACTGTTGGAATATTATTTTTTTTGTAGTTCCACCTACCCCAAGGTAGGTGGAACTGAACATAACTGATGTTCTTTTAGTTCTAGCTTCTGCCAGCGACTTCGTCCTCGTCAAATTTTTGCTCCCCTGACCCTTCCCGTCGCATCGAATTGCCTGTCAGACTTCGTTCATTTTTCGTTACTGCTCCGCTCCTTTTGATTGTAGCGTGATGTTATATAGCCTTCTCCAATAAATAGGCTATCCAAAACAAACATAATTTTTCAATTCGGACTACTAGTCCTGAGATTACCGCGTTCAACCAACCAACCAAACAAACAAACTCTTCAGCTTTATAATATTAGTATATAGTATACAACATTAATTTTTGTTTATGCGAAACCCGAAACACGGGTCTAGTATTTTTATGTAAATAATCTATGAAAAAAATTTCAAAACTGTATCATTAATAATCACAAAGTTATAAGCTTGATAAGTTACCTGGTTGTCCACGCAAAAACATATGCAGATCACCACAAACAGCTAGTGTACGTACCATCTCCGTGTAATGGACGTTTGAATACGAGAAAGACATGATAATTTTAAAATCGAAATAAAACACTAAGGCCCGCGACTTGGAAGCGTAATTAAATATTTTTGGTAAAAAATATAACATGGTGTAAAAATTATTGGAATCGATTCAGTTACTGATTCTGAACAAACTATATTCAGGTTTCGCATATACTAAAAATAATCTTGTATATTCACGACTTAAGGTTCTCTAAACGTATACATTAGTCAATTTATGATAAGTCGTTCAGAAGTTTGATAGATGAATATAAATACATACATATGAACCCGTCAAAATAGTAATCTCTTCTTTTTACTTCGCCTAAGTGGGGAAAAATGCAAACCGGGTAAATTATTGTTGCATCATCGTAACCGTAACGAGAATATTGCTGTCACGGGTTGGCAGGAAATATCCAGAGTGGTTTATTGCCCATGTTGTTTGCAACTACAGGTTTAATATCCGAGCTCCCCACTGCTGGCATATCCATTTCACTCCCGACTCGAACCAACAGCTCGTGTGGTATATCCGGACGTTTCGCAATCTCTTAGCATTCTCCTTCCGACCGTAATTGATTCTGTTTTGTGGATATAAGCTTCGTTTAACTCAAAAGGTTTGTTTCAAGTTTTTCGAACAAGTTTTTTTTCTTCTGATTAATTTTGTTGCGAGTTACAAAACAGTTTTTAACTTGTAAGGACGTTTCTCGTTTTATAGCGAGTTGTTCTTCTTTTTTATCGGGAGTTAAAGCTTTTTATGCGCCATTAAGTTTTAAATGGGACAAATAGTGTTTGTTTCAGTTGTGGTACACACGGCTACACATCAATCTATACATATTCAGTGTTAGCTGAGCTTGCATTGTATACATTTTGCGTACAATGAGAACTCAGCTTATACTGGAAATGTTTAGCTTGATTTTTCGCCGTACACATACATAAGTATGAAATTAAATACCTACGTCTAGATCCAGCAGTGGCATTGTTTCGGCTGAGATGGAATAACAATAATGATATGATAGATAATTCTGAAGGCAGTACTCCTCGATAGGTCGCATTGTGAGACCTGTCCCTGGAGCCCTAACCAGTTACCGTCGTACCACCATTTTTATGTTTTAAAAAACATAAATAAACATAATAGAGAAGTTGGTTTTTATAAGCCCCTATACCTAATAAGAACAAGGAGACTGATTTAAATACTGTTAGGTTTAGAGATGAGGACTTTTATAATTTTAGTAGTAAATACTGGATGTTTTTTAATGAAAAAACCGGTCAAGTGTGAGTCGGACTCGCGCACCGAGGGTTCCGTACAAACCTGTATTTATTCTCGGTTTATGTATAAGGTTTACGTTTATGAAACTAATGTTTTTTTTTTAATTTTTATATTAAAGTTGATTGAATGAAAGGTAAATTGCGGTTTACGATTTATGACGTATTAAAAAAAAAACTACTTACTAGATCACGTACAAACCAATTCGGTGGAAGTTTACATGGTTATGTACATCATATATTTTTGTTAGTTTTATCATTCTCTTATTTAAGAAGTTACGTTGGGACACATTTTACCACTTTGAAAGTGTCTCTCGCGCAAACTATTCACTTTAGAAAAAAATGATAATAGAAACCTCCATACCATTTTTGAAGACCTATTCATAGATACCCCACACGTATGGGTTTGATGAATTTTTTTTTTGAATTTCAGTTCTAAGTATGGGGAACCCCAAAATTTATTGTTTTTTTTTTTCTATTTTAGTGTAAAAATCTTAATGCGGTTCACAGAATGCATCTACTTACCAGTTTCAACAGCATAGCTCTTATAGTTTCGGAAAAAAGTGGCTGTGCCATACGGACGGACAGACAGACAGACATGACGAATCTATAAGGGTTCCGTTTTTTGCCATTTGGCAACGGAACCCTAAAAAAGCCTCTAATACTTAATATATTGTTACGTAGATCGTAAAGTCTAGAAACATCACGCTAACTTCGTCTCGGAAAGGGGCAGTGTGACGTAAATCGAAAAGTCTAGAAACATCATGCTAATTCCATCTAAGGACGGGGCAGTGTTGGAAACTACTGGAAATGACACGCTAACGCCATCTGTTATTGAGTAGCAAGTACTACACGAAATTGTACGTAGACGCTACTGCCATCTATTGTCGAATAGTGGGATTAAACAGTTCAATGGAAGTTACTAGAAGCTTCTACGCTGTGGCAGTGTCGAATGTTCGAGAATGTTCTGCTCGGGATATAAATAGCGGATTGTCGGGCCGACAAGCAGTTCCATTTCGGAAGCGAGCGAATACGATTCGAGTGATACAGTACAAACGAAACAAGTGATTCCAAGTGACGTTTCTTGTAGTTGCGATATTTGTGTTTATTTAATTAAACTGTGTTGTGTGTTTTGGTAAATTGGTTTAAATTAATTTATCCCGAACCCCAGCTCGTAACATTTGGTGTCAGAAGTAAGGGATAAATTATGCCAGTTTTACCGAAGGAGGATACGGAAGGTATCCGTACCAGGGGTCAGCGCCAGCAGGAGGTGGATCAGAGGCGGTTTGAAGGAACTTCTAGACAGACACCTGGGGGTAATCAGCCGACGACGGAGCCAGTCTCCCAAGCGTCTGGTGTTCCTACAGCATCACCAGCCGTGGATCTTTCTGCGCTAATGGCGATGCTGCAGGAGCAGGCCCGCCGACAGGAAGAACAGGCCCGCCGACAGGAAGAACAGGCCCGCCGACAGGAAGAACAGGCCCACCGCCTACAGGAACAGCTGCAGCGTGATAAAGAGGAGCAGGTTCTCCTTTTGAAAGATCTACACGTGACATTTGGCAAGGACATCAAAGCCATGAAGGAGACTGTTCAGGTACATGAAAATCGTATCTCCGAGGCCGAAGTCCAGATCGCCGATATAAGAAAAGCGGTTGGAGTTCTGAAAGCTGGAGACCGGACTACGGCTTCGATAGTTGCTGCACCTTCCGTGCGCGGGTTTAAAGTGCCACCCTTCGACGGAACATCTTCCTGGTCAGCATATAAAATTCAATTTGAAGCTGTCATGGAAGCAAATGGGTGGACAACGGGCCAGGCCATGACCGCGCTTACTTTGGCCCTTCGTGACCAGGCTTTAACTGTGTTAGAAGCTCTCGGCAAAAATGTTACCTACGAGCAGCTCGTGGAGGCGTTAGAGGCCAGATACGGTGACGTGCACCTGGAACACGTTTTTCGTGCCCAGTTGAAGGATCGTGTGCAGCGCAGTGGTGAAAACCTGCAGCAGTGGGCCCTGGAAATTGAAAAGTTGGTCCGAAAGGCGTATCGGTCTGCGCCTGCACTCATCGAAGGGACTTTGACTCAAGCATTTATAGATGGCATACGGGATCGAGAAGTAAGGGCTGCTGTGAGACTTGGGCATCATGAGAAGCTGAAGGACGCCTTGGCCCACGCGTTGGAGGTGGAAGCAGTGAGTCATGATCATCGAGCCCATCGCTTCAGAGAGGTTGTGGGATCACCTGTTCGTGACCGTTTGAGGTACAGCCCTAGGTGCTACACTTGTGGAGAAAAGGGCCACCTCCGGTCGAATTGTCCGAAGCGAAACACTGCCAGCGAATATCACACCCTGGTTAGAAGGGTGTCCGACATAACAGCGCAGCAGCAAGAGAAATTCGTAAGTGATAAGAGTGCGGGGCGAGTATTGGCTGCTGTTAATAGAGCCCCAAGGATTTCGATGTCACAGGCCAATGACGGCATATCCCACGGTAACGCGGACGCTTTATCAGGAAGAACTTCTCCTGAGCAGTACAAACATTGTGTCAGACATGAAGCTAAGGAAGTAATTCCTGTCAGGGTGCTAAGAACAGACCTTCGTGACAAATGGAAGGAAACCATACGGCATGCCCAGCAGCGTGATACAGATATCAGGCCAATTCTCGAGTGGATTAAAGCTGAAGCTCCCAAACCGAAATGGTGTGATGTTGCAGCGATGAGTACCACCACAAAGAATTATTGGGCACAATGGGAGAGCTTGATGCTCCAGGATGGTGTCTTGTGCCGCAAAAAGGAAAATGGTCGAGGGGATAGCTGTCACTTGCATATGGTCGTCCCGAAAGCAAAGGTACCAGATGTTCTACAGTACTACCACAGCGGTTGTTCAGGAGGACATAGGGGTGTAAAAAGGACTCTATTGAAGGTCAGGGAACGGTTCTACTGGATCCACTGTCGACAGGATGTTGAGGATTGGTGTCGCAAATGCACCAGTTGTGCGGCGGTAAAAGGATATGCGAACTGCGTCTAAAATTATTCATGTAGATGGATTGGCATGATACTACGGGAATAATGATGCTCGGGACGAGCATGTCTAAGGAGGGGGCAGTGTTACGTAGATCGTAAAGTCTAGAAACATCACGCTAACTCCGTCTCGGAAAGGGGCAGTGGGACGTAAATCGAAAAGTCTAGAAACATCACGCTAATTCCATCTAAGGACGGGGCAGTGTTGGAAACTACTGGAAATGACACGCTAACGCCATCTGTTATTGAGTAGCAAGTACTACACGAAATTGTACGTCGACGCTACTGCCATCTATTGTCGAATAGTGGGATTAAACAGTTCAATGGAAGTTACTAGAAGCTTCTACGCTGTGGCAGTGTCGAATGTTCGAGAATGTTCTGCTCGGGATATAAATAGCGGATTGTCGGGCCGACAAGCAGTTCCATTTCGGAAGCGAGCGAATACGATTCGAGTGATACAGTACAAACGAAACAAGTGATTCCAAGTGACGTTTCTTGTAGTTGCGATATTTGTGTTTATTTAATTAAACTGTGTTGTGTGTTTTGGTAAATTGGTTTAAATTAATTTATCCCGAACCCCAGCTCGTAACATTTGGTGTCAGAAGTAAGGGATAAATTATGCCAGTTTTACCGAAGGAGGATACGGAAGGTATCCGTACCAGGGGTCAGCGCCAGCAGGAGGTGGATCAGAGGCGGTTTGAAGGAACTTCTAGACAGACACCTGGGGGTAATCAGCCGACGACGGAGCCAGTCTCCCAAGCGTCTGGTGTTCCTACAGCATCACCAGCCGTGGATCTTTCTGCGCTAATGGCGATGCTGCAGGAGCAGGCCCGCCGACAGGAAGAACAGGCCCGCCGACAGGAAGAACAGGCCCACCGCCTACAGGAACAGCTGCAGCGTGATAAAGAGGAGCAGGTTCTCCTTTTGAAAGATCTACACGTGACATTTGGCAAGGACATCAAAGCCATGAAGGAGACTGTTCAGGTACATGAAAATCGTATCTCCGAGGCCGAAGTCCAGATCGCCGATATAAGAAAAGCGGTTGGAGTTCTGAAAGCTGGAGACCGGACTACGGCTTCGATAGTTGCTGCACCTTCCGTGCGCGGGTTTAAAGTGCCACCCTTCGACGGAACATCTTCCTGGTCAGCATATAAAATTCAATTTGAAGCTGTCATGGAAGCAAATGGGTGGACAACGGGCCAGGCCATGACCGCGCTTACTTTGGCCCTTCGTGACCAGGCTTTAACTGTGTTAGAAGCTCTCGGCAAAAATGTTACCTACGAGCAGCTCGTGGAGGCGTTAGAGGCCAGATACGGTGACGTGCACCTGGAACACGTTTTTCGTGCCCAGTTGAAGGATCGTGTGCAGCGCAGTGGTGAAAACCTGCAGCAGTTTCGGAAAAAAGTGGCTGTGCCATACGGACGGACAGACAGACAGACAGACATGACGAATCTATAAGGGTTCCGTTTTTTGCCATTTGGCAACGGAACCCTAAAAAAGCCTCTAATACTTAATATATTGTTACGTAGATCGTAAAGTCTAGAAACATCACGCTAACTTCGTCTCGGAACGGGGCAGTGTGACGTAAATCGAAAAGTCTAGAAACATCATGCTAATTCCATCTAAGGACGGGGCAGTGTTGGAAACTACTGGAAATGACACGCTAACGCCATCTGTTATTGAGTAGCAAGTACTACACGAAATTGTACGTAGACGCTACTGCCATCTATTGTCGAATAGTGGGATTAAACAGTTCAATGGAAGTTACTAGAAGCTTCTACGCTGTGGCAGTGTCGAATGTTCGAGAATGTTCTGCTCGGGATATAAATAGCGGATTGTCGGGCCGACAAGCAGTTCGATTTCGGAAGCGAGCGAATACGATTCGAGTGATACAGTACAAACGAAACAAGTGATTCCAAGTGACGTTTCTTGTAGTTGCGATATTTGTGTTTATTTAATTAAACTGTGTTGTGTGTTTTGGTAAATTGGTTTAAATTAATTTATCCCGAACCCCAGCTCGTAACAATATCAAACGAACTTGTTAAGTACGTTATTATTATTCACTAGCTTCGTCAAATTTTTGCTCACCTGATCCTTCCCGTCGCATCGAATTGCCTGCCAGTTTTCGTCCATTTATCGTTGATGCTCCGCTCCTTTTGATTATAGCGTGCTTTTTAATGGCCTATATGGTCTTTCTCAATAAATAGGTTACAAAAAAAAATCCAACCAAACCAAACAAACTCTTCAACTTTATAATATTAGTATAGATACTAGTATACAGCGTTGCGAAAAATGAAACCACGTAGCCTACGGAATTCAGTTAATAAATAAAACACTAGCTTGTTTTAGGAATACAATATTTAAAAACTGAAGCAATTTCCATTATTTTGTTTAATTTCAACACCATTTTTGGTCCTAACTTCGTATTCGAAATCCGTAAAGGCTCCCCGATGTAGGAGCGACGCAACTTTAGTAGATCAATTTCCATAAAGTTTTCAAACAAATTGTTCCATTGAAGTCGCGTCGTATTAGTCGCGTCGTGCGTCGTGTTTTACGAGTTGCATCTCGCGCACAAGCCTTTTGAGTTATTATTACTGTTTTTTTTTTTTCATTTTGTGAATATTTTAATACGTTTTTGTTTTATTTGGGAAACGTTATTTAACCGATAGTTATAATTGTAGGTTAGTGAAGTGTTTAAATCTTCTTAATCAAGTTTGGAAGTTTGAATTTTTGACTATTTGGTGATTTTAAACCTGAGTCAATGCAGTCATTATTTGGATACAGACAATACCATAAAGTTGGTGTTAAATTGTTTATACTATCGCCCCGTATGTTATAAACAGCAACATCCAGAAACTGCCCCGTGTGGGACGTTGCCGCTATTACAGGTCAGAAATGCTCTATTTCATGATCCATTGTGAGACCGCAGTATTGCACCGCGGCTGCAACAGAACCGCAAACTCATTCATCGTAATCCATCGTATGCTGTCCTTCTATAGTCTACCTAGACTATACCGAGTATACTACCTAGACAATATGTCTAGGTAGTATACTCGGTACAATATGTTGTGTAGACAATATGTTGTGTATACTACCTAGACTATACACCGTGACATTTTAGTCGTCTTACAAAGGTTGCCCACTCAATGTATCCGACATAATATACCTCTAGGCGTGATTAAAAAATTGTTACCATTAATTAAGATAATTGGTACTGAGAAAAATAAAAAACGGATTGTGTGGTTTTTATGAAACCACGTTAAAAGTGAAACTTTATTTTCACAATATAGACATTCAACTAAAAATTTTCGGAATATATGAAATAGCATAATAAAAAGACTTAATTTAATATTCATACGAAATAAGTTAAATAATAAATTCCAGCAGACAAAATTGAAAAAAATCCATAAACATGCACCAGCGAGCGCCTTTCACTTTAATCTTACCACTTTTAACAACATAGAATACCAATATAGCATGAAATATAAAGTTACTTTGAAAACTTGCCGCACGTTTTCCTATTAAACTAGTTCCTGTAGTTACTACTTCAGACGATCGCTTTTCACAACAAAATGATTGTATATTTTTACGTACCACGGTATTTTCCACGTGAAAACTCTTTTCTTACGTATTTCATGACTAAAGAGGGAGTGCGCTAACGGCTACGATTTTTACATATCACTAATTTCCTTCACTTTCACATTTTTCTTCAAAGCGGTTTTTAAATTGACTATTTTCCCTTTACGGTAGAAAATATACTACCTATTCCCCGTGACTTCATTCACATGAAACTTTTGAACCCCTGTTTATTATTTGGGGAATTATTGACCGACAAAAAATAGGAGAAGGTTCGATATTGTTTTTAGTATTTATTGTACTGATTGTTTGCTGCACCGGTCGACGTCATTACGTCAGCGCCGGCTGTCATTGAAAACCAGCGCTGGGGCTCTGTCTCGCATAGAGTCACAGCATTATGCTGAGTGATGGCCGTTTTGCGTGGATGTGACGCATATTTTCCCACACCTTATTTTTTATTTTTGTATGTTTCTGGTCTTACTGTGCGTCATGTTTGCCGCAAATAAACGTATTTTCTTTCTTTCTTTCTTTTTTTCTTTCTTAATTCGAACGTATATATTTTTCTTCTTAGCAGATGTTGATTTTATATGAGTATGGAATGCAAAACAGTGAGAGGTATTTCATGATCGCTGTGTTTTTCTCTTGTTCAAATAATACTATGTATGCAAGCCTTGGTTATATTTTTGAACGTATTGGCACCTACAGTTTATTTAGAAGACGTATTGAAGAGACATACATCGATCGTATATATTTCTCGAAATGACTGTCCCTTGCTAAGAAGGTGAAAAAGGAAAGTCATAAAAAATTCTTTCGGGCAGTGTGTGAGACATCTAAGTTAGTACATATAGAGCGTCAATACATACTCCAAATATTGGAAATCAAGCAATAGTTCTTATATTTTTATTTCTCGGCGTGTCGAGTGTGATTTACCCGTATCGCAGTGAGCAAACACAAAAGATAAGGGAGCAGGAAGGTGATGGCAGGAAGGCGAAGTGACACGGGTCATATAAGAGGTCTCGACGAGGGGCGCCGGCGCGGCGGGACGGCGACCCTAGTTCTCCTAATTAGAGCTGTCTTCGTAATTGACTTGTAGACACCCTCTAATATTTTACTATAACCTTTTTGGTACCTTCACACATGTGGTTATTGGCGGTTTCTAACTTAATAATAAGTTTTACAGCTAAACTTAGTTATCGAAGCCTTAAGTGCCTATTATAGCTGATCGGAGAATATGTTGAGTTTACAACATCTCTCTCTTTTTCCTACAACCGATATAAAATAATCCCAACAGAATAAATAAATAAACGTATAAGATTTATTCTTCGCTACAGTTTGATTAGTTTGCTGGCTACGTTATCGTTGTTTCAGCGCACTCTGCGACTATACGTAATGGTTGCCAACTCGGTCAGTGCATGTAACCGGTAAAACTTTTCTTTTTATTGTTCTGCCTTCTGAGCGGTGAGAATTCCCAGAAAAAGTATTACTTAGCAAGAATTTTCTATATTTGCTGAAAAAATTTGAAGGTGTACGGAATTTTAGCTCGTAGTAATTATTTCGTATCTCGTGTAATTGTTTTCTTCAGCTTATTTTCTTGCTGTTGGCAGGCTTCATTGGGTTTTGGTAGTATTTGCAGCATCTTGATAAAAAAAAAACAAAAGTTGTCCTTTTAAATCAATGTTGCTTAGTAACGTAGGTAGCGTAACTGACGTAAACTGTTGACTTGCAGACATACCTGTCCATTAATAATCTTATACCTTTAAACGAGCAATTCTTGTATATATAATCTGAATCTCGGAAACAGCTCCAACGATTTTCATGACATTTATATACAGGGGGTTTTGGGGCGATAAATCGATCTAGCTAGGATTCATTTTTATGAAAAGTCGTTTTATTCGTGTTTTCAATGACCAACTTTATTGATAATCAACTTGAACATAAACTTATTATTTTAAACACAATTTACCAAAAAATACCGAGCAAAGCTCGGTCATCCAGATATTAATAACATAAGGGTGAATAACTTAAATGGGACCATTGTCAAAATAAAATGATGATAGACCGTTATATTAAATATGACGCTTTAATGAAGAAGCAAAAAAATGATATTCGAGCAGAAAAAGTATTAATTTCTCATAATTTTATTAATGGGTAAAGACCCATTAATAAAAGTATGAGGCTTTTATAATTATGCTCAAAAAAAGTTCCCCTGCCATCCTCCTCCCAGGGAGGATAAAGGCAGGGGAGCTTTTTACTGAAACCTCCACAAGTCTATTTATAATACGTGTATTAAAAGCCAAAAAACGGTTCGTTAATCCGCATGTGATTACATTACAATATCGGAAGTCATTAGCCTTCATTACGTGTTCGTGTTCAAGACGGTGGTCCATTATGGTTGGAGGACGTCGAATATTAACAAGATTTCTGGACTCCATCATCGCTTCCTGATTTCAAGAGGGTATGGAGGTAAGGTACCTCCCCAAATGTGAGGGTTGCGTGTGAGCTGCTATTACTTCCGCTTGAAGCCTCACCTTGCTTGATATGGGAAGGTTGATAAAGAAACTTACGAGTAAATTTGAGGTCGCGACCTTGCTATTCATACGATATCGACTTTTCCATAGAGGTTATAAAGCTACTGTAAAGTACAGGCGTGAACAAAACGTGATAGACAGATAAAAGGACTCAACATCATTTTTTGAACGTGACATTAAATGGCAAGACATCTTTTAGCCTATGTTTCTTGATTTTCATTCATAAAAGTTATTTACTTTGAAAGTAAATACTAAAATAAAATCGTCGAATACAAATTGTTATTTCGAAGAAATTGACGTCTATTTTGATTTTTAAATCTGTATATTTACGTAGAGATTGAATAGGAAGCTGGCTTGTCGGCCGGCTCGGCGTCGGGCGTCGGGCCTCGTAGAAAAGTTATGGGAGCGGCGACAGGCGGGCACGCTCTATTGTGTCGACGGCGGCGGCTCATTTGCACCCGTCAATTAACTGCAATTAACGGCGGTAACGCGCCATTTGCGACCTGCCTTTGTTACTTCCAAGATCAAAATAAAAATGTAATTCCACTTTTGTGCGGCAGCGTCCATTTTTGCTTATTAATAAAGTTAAAAGGGACGACAACATTTTAACGAATTTTCGTATTATATAGCTAAGAAAATGATACGTCTATAGTTTATAAATGCTTTAATAATATTGATAGTCGAATGTGTAGAGTAATTATAAGTTTAATAAAGTTGCAATGAGTTTAATGCCAGTGCATTTACCTAACTTTGGTCAACGTGATTAAAGTTTTAATTATAATTTGGAACTAGCACTTCGTGGCTTAGTGAGAGAAATTTACCCGTGCAGCGTTAGCGTAGGTACTGGAACGTGAAAAATACTTAAACTGAAACTTTTAATAAGAGATATCAGGGAGTAGAAGATTACATGTATTCCCATAATATCATCACGCCGAAAGGCTTTCCCGAAGGGCTGGACAGAGGTACATACAACCCACATTTCGCCAGTTATGTCCCACGTAATAGGGTGCGAACGTATTACTATCAACCGGGTACAACTCCAGACCCCGCTGATACTGAGTAACTTTAGATAAAAAACTCGATAACAGTTTCTACGGGATCGAACCCAGGACCACATGCACTGCAGTTGCGCTTGCGACCACTAGACTTATAAGGCAATCGTAATAATATGGATATAACTTTTTTTTTTTGGATGGGAAATTATCAAATGACTTCTCCCGCTCTGGGCGAAGCGGGAGGGCGTGTCAGACTTTTACTGACTAAAACCCACCCGTGTTCCATCAGTTGCCCATGTGCCAGGGTCATGGTATCTCTTTCGAACAATCTCGCAACCCCGGCAGGCAACGGTCCTAGCAGACCCCTTGGATATACCCTGTGGCTGAATGCGTAAGGTCTATGAGTATGATTCTAGGTACCTTACAAACGTTCACAGAGTAAAATCAGCTAAAAGATAGCTTAATTTCTTTCGGTGTTCTCCTGTAGCTGATCCTTTCCGTGCAACACCATCATCCTAACTGAGAGATAACATGGTCAACATTGGGATTTCGTCCATTAGACTCCCATAATACCTTTTCACCCATTCCCCGGTGAAGGGACCATGTTTGTGAGCAGAAATGTTGATCGCAGTATGTTGTTTACCGAGACAGGCTATTTTGGGGATTTCAGATCATTGGAACACTCATAGCCCATCCAAACAAGACTAGACGATCACGTAATTCGTACCCTGTGTTTATACCCATATCATCTATAAGTTGTGATACTTGTTTTCGACAAGTCTTGTCAAAAATATGTCTTGAGGAAAACATGTTGGTGTACATAATATTGTTTCAGACATGTACTCGTTACTATTTTTTTTTCGTTTTGCCAATTTTTGCTTTGTATGGCGCATTTATCGTTAACAGTGTAGGTACTGTTAACGATAAATGGGCTCTTTCCAAATGGTCTTTTTTTGGTATTGTTCGTCGAATTGTTGACGTCCTTAAGTTTTGAGTTGAGCTGCATGATGACTGACAAACGCGTGCTCTGACTGGACAGGCTTGTCCTCAGAGTAGTCAGATAGGAAACGATGGCCTCATCAAGTTTTTAAAATATGACGGACGTCTACAAACCCACTTACAGAAATAAAAAAAGTAATTTATTATTGACATCACTTAGGTTTACATGCTTTATTCTCAAAAAACAAAAGAGCCACTTATCTTTTACCATTTAATGAAAACAGTAGACACAGCTTGTAGACATATATACGTACGTATAATATATAAACCCACGCCTTCTTCCTATGGGGGTAGGCAGCCTGTAAAATTATACACGTGTAAATGCTATTTTCTTACATTTATGTCAAGGAAAACGACTAAAGATATAATCTTGAGTCTCAAAACATCCTGCCAGCCATTTATAGACATAAGTTATTCAAGAGTAGAGTGTGATTGAGTTTGGTCCAGACGCAGAAACTATCTCTGCCGAATTTGGACTTGACGAATTTGCAAATGTAATCAATGTTTTGATTCTTCTTGTTATGAAACTAAGTTCGTCGCAAGTTCGCTTTATATATCTTAAGCATATACGAAGCTACCCAATAACTACTTCAACAAAAGTCGATTTTGTGAGCTTAGGAAGAGATCTTCCAAGCGTGGACCTAAATCCTATATTATTAACAAAGGATCCCAACGTAGCCACTGACTATCTTATAAATTGCATACAGATGACAATAGATAAAAACACTAAACTAATTACTCAGTCTAGGCGTAAAAGAATATTAAAACCATGGGTTACACCGGGATTATTACGATGCATGAAAAACCGAGACCAATTGCATGCAAACCATAATAAGTAACCTAAAAATGAAATTCTAAAGCTACATATATCCGCTACAGGAATTTTTGTAACCAAATTTTAAAGAATGTTCGGAGATCCTACGATAAAAATCAAGTTGAAACGCTGGCAATGACCCAAAAAGATTGTGGAATGTGATTAAAAGCATCGCTAACACAAAAAAGGATAAAACTTGCCCCTCTGAATTATTAGGAATATGTTCCTCTCCTCAGGAAACAGTGAGTGAAATGAACAGCTATTTCATAAATGTAGGCAAATGTTTAGCTGAAAATATAACGCAGACACATAATACGTGCACAGGTAATCTCTCATCAGCTGACCCTGTTAACAATTCCACATTATACTCCTTCTTTCTCAAAGATACCGATGAAGAGGAGGTTGCTCGTTATATAGATGGATTGAGAGCTGAGTGTTCGGTAGGCTGGGACAATATTTCTAACAAACTATTAAAACAATATAAAAATATTCTTATCCCGCCCCTAACAGTCATCTTCAACATGTGTCTTGAGACTGGCACCTTTCCTCAGTCTTTTAAAAAATCGGTAGTGCATCCTATAGATAAGGGAGGAAATCGGGCCGATTTTAATAACTACAGGCCAATCTCAATTCTGACTTCTTTGTCCAAGATTCTTGAAAAAATTATTAATACCAGACTTGTCAAATATCTTGAACAAAACAAACTTTTTTCTGAAAATCAGTTTGGCTTCCGGGCAGGGAAATCCACAGATGAAGCAGTACATACATTAACAACTTATATCACAACAAAATTAGATAAGGGTAAAAAGTGTATCTCGGCCTTTCTTGATCTCGCTAAGGCATTCGATACAATTTCTGTCCCACTGCTTATTAAAAAGTTAGAAAAACTTGGTATAAGGGGAATTCAGCTTCAGCTTTATGAGAGTTACCTAACTGGACGTTATCAGCGTGTACGGGTGGGTAATCACTGCAGTACAGAACTTGCAGTATCTTATGGAGTTCCACAGGGCAGCATCCTGGGACCCACTTTATTTCTCGTTTATATCAACGATCTTACAAACCTATGTATACCAAGAGGCGAAATAATCTCATATGCGGATGATACTGCTCTTCTCTTCTCTGCCGATAATTGGGATGAGGTCTTCGATGCTGCCCAGGCCGGTTTCGATATGGTTCAAAAGTGGTTATATAACAATGTCCTAACCCTTAACCTTGAAAAATCAAAATACGTAGCGTTTTCTATCCGCCAAAAAACTGGATGCAATAACAAACACCAGATTATTCCACACAGCTGTGTCTTCAAAGTAAACTGCACCTGTAAACCGCTTGAGTGCGTTGATAAAATAAAATACCTGGGTATTACAGTTGACTGCCATTTCAACTTTAAAGAACATATCAAGCTACTGACTTCTAGGGTACGCAAACTTATATATGTGTTCAAAAATCTTAGGCATGTCACAGATGCGACCCTATTAAAAAAGATTTACCTTGCTTTGTGCCAATCTATTATTTCATACTGCATTCTATCCTGGGGTGGAACTCCTAAAACCATCATCAAGAGCTTAGAAATAGCTCAACGGGCGATACTGAAAGTGAGCAATTTTAAACCGATATTGTTCCCAACAAGAACACTCTATCAGTGCTGCCAGGTATCTACGGTTAGGCAATTGTTCATAGAACGAATTGTTTTGAAGAAACACAGCGAACTCGTCTATGACCCATTGCTGACCAACAAGCGACGAAAGTATGAGGTATGCACGCGATCACATGAGCCCAAAACATCTTTTATAAGGAGATTCTACTCTGTTGTTGCTCCTCTTCTTTACAATAAAATAAATAAAGAACTTAATACTTATCCGCTCAACAAAACCTTATGTAAAAAGAAGGTCCATGACTATCTAATCGCCCTTTCATATGAGGAAACAGAGAACCTGTTTATAGTTCAGAAATAGTCTTTGTTATTGACAACTACACCATTTTATTTTACTTTTATTTAATTTTTTCGGTAAGGCGTATAATTTACACTACACAACACCCCAACACCATTCACTACTATATACTTACACAAAATTACACACATACACACACCAATTTTTGTATTTTGCGATTTATTTATTAGTTAAGATCTTTCATGTATTGCATGTCATTTGGGCTAATATGCTATTTTCAAATTTGAGGGGACTGGCGCTGTTTGTCGAGATACAGGACTCGTCCTAGTTCGACTACAGATGCTAACATGTTATGCACCACCAAGTACTAGCCCATAACTATGTATAATCCATTATATTTTCTTTTTTCGGTGAAATAAATAAATAAATAAACATTGTACAAACATTCAAAATGCTGCACCAAAAAAAAAATATATAGAAGTATGTACATTTCTCTCTAAGTTAGCTTGCAATCTTGGCTTACAATATCTTAGAGTTTGGTGATGTTAAGTTGTATCTGAATTTACCAGCGCTATTAGATGTATCGCATAATTATTAAAAATAGTACTTTAATATTCAAAATATATTTTTTAATGAAATTTTTTAACCTAAAATTAAAATAATTATAAAAAAACATATTTTTACTCATTTTAACGGTATTAGTATAACGCATATTATTAAATTATATATTTCTTTAACCCGTTAGCTATCTGCTGGACGACAACCAGCCGCCATATTGTGAATCAGAAAAAAAAGACGACAAACTAGTAAAGTGGGGTATCATTGAATAGATCTTTGAAAAACATCTTAGGTTTCTGTAATAATTTTTCATTTAGAATAAACGTTGCGGATCTATAAGGATTTAAAGTGAGGTTAGCAACCATTCTTACATTTTTATGTTTTTTTTTATTAAAGCGGTGATATAATTTCTTATATAGGTGTTATTAACGTGAAATGTTGTCCGTGTAGTGCCGGAAGTAATGAATAGCACCATCCCATTTCTTCCCGTGGGTGTCGAAATAGGGGACTAAGGGACTTTCTCTATGTAATTTATGACCATGCTGCGATCGCCAACTCGCCTGCCAAGCGTGGCGATTGTAGCCAAGCTCCCCAAATTGAGGAAGGCCATGTCCAGTATTGGACGTCTTACGACTGAAATAATGAACGTGAAAAATGATTACATTAATTAAAAAGAATAAAACAAAAAAAAAATAAGGTTATTAACCGGTCAATTACCGTAATTACAGACACAATTAAAAACCGGCCAAGTGCGAGTCGGACTCGCGCACCAAGGGTTCCGTACAAACCTGTAGGTATCCTCGGTTTATGTATAAGGTTTATGCTTATGAAATTAAATGCTTTTTTAAAAAAATTTATATCTGAGTTGATTGAATGAAAAGTAAATTGCGGTGTACGATTTATGACGTATTAAAAAAAAACTACTTACTGGATCTCGTTCAAACCAATTTTCGGTGGAAGTTTACATGGTAATGTACAGACGCCACCAGGTCAAGCTACCCGAAACTGTCAATTTTTCCCAATGAACCTTGAACCTAATGCTCTAGAAATAAAGTCGAAAATCTATCAAAGAAATCTGACAGATTGTAGTAGCTTGATGTGTTGGCGTCTGTACATCATATATTTTTTTTTAGTTTTATCATTCTCTTATTTTAGAAGTTACGGGGGGGGGGGGACACCCATTTTACCACTTTGGAAGTGTCTCTCGCGCAAACTGTTCAGTTTAGAAAAAAAATATATTAGAAACCTCAATACCATTTTTGAAGACCTATTCATAGATATAAAAAAAACAATAAATTTTGGGGTTCCCCATACATAGAACTGAAACTCAAAAACTTTTTTTTCATCAAACCCATACTTGTGGGGTACACGTATGGGTTTGATGAAAAAAAAGTTTTTGAGTTTCAGTTCTATGTATGGGGAACCCCAAAATTTATTGTTTTTTTTCTATTTTAGTGTAAAAATCTTGATGCGGTTTACAGAATACATCTACTTACCAAGTTTCAACAGCGTAGCTCTTATAGTTTCGGAGAAAAGTGGCTGTGACATACGGACGGACAAACAGACAGACAGACAGACAGACGGACAGACAGACATGACGAATCTATAAGGGTTCCGTTTTTTGCCATTTGGCAACGGAACCCTAAAAACGATTGTTTACATACCAAATGTGGTATCTCAGGGACTTAGAGGTTAAATCAAAAAACCCGGCTACATGAAAGTGAACTACTGCTACAAGCAATTTCATGCAATCGGAGTCATTTTTAAAAAAAATTAACTATGAAGACCTTTGCCTGCCACTCCATAGATTACTTATAGTATTAAGTTTAATAATTAAGTTTTCTTGTTTTCATCTTTTGAAAGTTCACTAATAACGCAATCAGCTTTTTTTACTTTTCAAAAGTACCTTTTTGCCGATCTTCAATTTGTAAAGACTACTAAAAGAAAATATTCAAAAAAAGTTTAATATTGACGTGGTAAAGAGTTCGTTTTGAAATTCATGCTAATTTTTCTAAAGCTCGTCAAAAGTACTTAAGTTTTGAATAAATAAATTCAAGAGACCATCTAATAGAATAAGACTTTATGACTAGTATTTAAAATCAATGGAAGGAAGTTTCTTTGCAGTTATATCCAACTGAGTCTATCATTTCTCAGTCCCAATATAGTAATGTTTATATTAAACTTATTCGATTGACTAAGAGCTTTTATATTTCACGTAAAATTAATCTCATTTGTACAATTGCAATTATATTATATTACAAATAAAACTTAATATTTTAAGAGGATTAAATATGAAGATTGAATGAATATGTTTAATTTGTATAATAAAAAAATAACAAAACTTAATAATATTCTTGGGTCATGAACCGATAACAAAGAAATTATTAGATGAATCATTTTGAACTCGTAACGTTCACATCCATGGCCACTTCAGTTGGCTACATTATTTACAATTTAAAAGGGAGAACAGAAAATATAAAAGCCAAAGAATCCTTTTAGCTGTTAGGTACAATATTTGTGTCTACTCTAATAAATCTCAATTTATTAGCCAGGCTTTTCTTGTCCCTTTTATTGAAAAGACTTGGCTAACTTTTCGATTTGACAGGGAGCAGTATAGTCTGTATTTAATTACAGTAACTCACGATATCTATACAAATAAATTGAATTGTCTGTTTGTAATGCTGAAGTAACAGCTTTTTACTAACTGCATATGATGGTAAGTGCTTATAAAAAAAACTATTTTTAAAATGTTTGTCTGTCTGTTTATTTGTTCCGGCTATTCTCTGAATCGATTGGATCGATTTTGACGGGATTTTCAGTGGCAGATAACAGATATTAAGGAGTAACAGAAGTAGGCAGTAGCTAGTTTGAAGTAAAAATGATTCTAAACTACCATCGAAGAATTAGAAATGTCGGGATTATGACGGGGATTAAAAAAATTGTAATGATGATTATCTGAATATCATTGAAAAAAGGTACTGTACTTTAAAGAAAAATATTAAAGTACAGTCACATGTCAGTAACGAAAACAAATATCATGTACTCAATACCAAAGAGTTAAATAGCCTTATATATTCTATTACTACAGATTTTATGAATATTTTGCTCAATAAATTAACCGACTTTTGTTGCAGACCGTACCACCTCGACTTTGATTCAATATATCACCTGATTAAAACAAAGCGTGGGTTAGGTAGTTATTCATGTACGTTCAGGCAGTAATTCCCACAGCGGCATGTACAGTGACGTATATTACGTTAATCACGACATTCGCGACTCCGCTCCATTCACGCGCCTGACACGGAGCAACGTTACGGTTAAATTAAATCCTATCTTGTAACCTTAATGCGCCTGTTAAAACAGCAGCTGGCTTAACAAAGGTTTAGCTCGCCTAGTTCATAAAGTCAGGTCTACTTTGTATCTAAACTCTGTGTCTAATGGAACGAGGGTCGTAAAGTTGCAACCCTGGCAGCCAGGCTCTGGTAACAGGAGCGATATCTAAGTGCTTTTAGGTATTGTCGTTGTTAGTTTACAAAGTTTATGGAATGAAATATCGCATAGGTGAAGTTAGAGTGGTATTTATAAAAGGTTGAGGAGTGGACTGGTATCTATTTTTAAGCCCCGACGCAAAAAGTAAGTTTGACAGCTATCTGTGTCAGTGTGTGGCACCGTAGCTCTTAAACAGGTGATCCGATTTGGGTGCTGTTTTTTTTTAATTTAAATGGTTCGTTTAAATGGTTCTTAGATATGTTGTATGAAAATCGGTTAGCCGTTTCGACACGACGATCCTTTGATCAAAATGTTACCTACCATTAAACTTTAAGGGCCAATACTTATATTTTTTTACTTTTAGAGGTTTTTGATTAGGTCGGAGGTTTTTAAATTGAAAATGAAATTTTAGATGTTTTTATACCCAAGTATAACGTGCATTTTAACTTGAATAACTTTATAACCGAGTCGCCGATTATTTGGTCGTGACAAATGAATGATTATTTCGAAATAACAAAAGGTTTCATTTTTACAGTTGCGTGCGTAGAGACCAATGAACTGGGCGAACGTACATCTAGATTTATCACTTAGGACAGATGGAGGCGTGATAAAAATGTTAAAAGATAGGGTGTATTAGACACCAACATGTATTACGACACTGAGACTGACTGAGCGATTGGCCAATTTAGAGTCGTGACAGACCGTACGATGACGCACGAACTATACCGAACGTCATCCATCACCCGCCTAACGAATACTGGATATACGAGACGCATTACTGAAGCCGCCATGTATCCGGCGTCGATTTCACTTGACATTTTAATTTTGATATGGGGTCTTTGATCCGGCGGCGTTAGAGGGCGACCCCTCGCGCATGCTATTACGTATGATTAGCGTCTGTGCTTATACGGTGCGGTACTTGCGCAACACACTTATAATGCCGTTATCTTTCATTGTGACAATTCAACAACATTCATTGCTGTATTAACGCTGTTAAGCAGATGAGTTTTTCGTACATATGAAGCAATGCATCAGTGGTCATGAGTTTTTGGTCGCTGGTTTGAACCAAGTTCACAGTTTCACTCTATGTAAATTATTTCAGCTCCACTGCTCTCAAAACAGTGAAGGAAATTATCGTGAGGGCCAAAAATTCATGTGTAATGTGACCTCTATCAACCCGCACTGGGCCTCTGTGGTGGATTACGGCCTATTTATTCGTAGAGAGGCCTGTATCCCAGTATTGGGAAGATTATGGGCTGATTAACTGATGAAGCAATGGATTAGAAAATTTTGCTTTTTTTATCTTGATTCAAACTGTGTTAGGAAATTGGAGTGTAGATTGAATGAACATTAATTTTGACTGAGCAAGTGTAATTTTAGGGTCCATAAATATTTTCTGAATTGCTAATTTACGATATGTTTTTGTAATGTCCGTGTAATGCTGGACGTAAATAATAGTACCTACCATTCCATTTCTGCCCGTAGGTGGCTTCGAAGGCGACTAAAGGACTTACTAGAGAATGGGCAGAAGCGTTCTCTATGCTTCATACCATCATATTGCGATCACCAACCCACCTACCAAGCGTGGCGATTATAGCAAACACCCCTTTTGGGTCCAGCATTGGACATCTTTCGGCTGAAATTATGATTTCTGATAAGGTGCGTTTTAGCCGATGCCTTTTAGGTTAAGCAAAGAAATGATAATATTAAGCAAGTAGTCGTATTTATTTGCGCCATTATATTTAATTACACCTTATTATTACGACTACGGGGCAGGAATGTGTTTGTAACTACCTTAATATTTTCGTTTTTTGACCGCACCTAATTTTTTTCTATATCATAAACTTCGCTTCATCTGAAACTCACCTGTACGTTGTTCATTACACTCCATATGTATATTGATTCGCAATACATTCCTCTGCTATATTTACCAACTACGTATTGAATAGGTACGCCATTAAGATTCCGTCGCCGTGACTCCGCCTCGTAAAAGAGATTGCCGACGTGGATGGAATATCAGCCGCGGCGTACAATCTCCAACCGAAAGGCTACAGCCGTCATACGTATGCACATCGTGCCACAGCGTTTTCCGATAAAGTGTTTAGACTTTTCAACATGCTGATTCTCTTGAATCGACGGCGGGGACATTTATTACTGAGCTTGCGGGAATTTATTCAGAAATTTATTTGCGATGAACGGATAATTTTGATGGTAACGTATTTTGATGGATGACTCCCCTTGTACTTGATTATTCATATTCTTTTTCTTATCGTATCATCGTTAGAGTGGTGTCGAGTTAAATTATTTTCCGGTGGATTATATTTTGTACTGCTTCTTTACATTTTGTTACCAAGAGAATAAGAATTTGAAATGGATCGTGACTTTATTTAATAACTAGTTTTTGCCATGACTTCGCCTGCGTGGCGGTCAAAAATTATCCCGCGGCAACGTAATACCGAGATAAAGGGTATACTTTGTATTAATCCAAGTTATAAAGTATCGGTGAGCCAAATTTCATCTTAATCCGTTCTGCTGTTTTTGCGTGATTGAGTAACTAACATCCAAACATTTAAACATCCAAACATACACATTTATAATATAAGTACGATGTGAGATTCCTTTCCTTGCGCATTTCCTATTATGACGATGCCTCAAGTCTCAACTTTACTTGTTATTATTATATTAACTTTTATGTATGTTTTGATCGGAAGAACTGAAAAAAACCGGCCAAGTGCGAGTCGGACTCGCACACCGAGGGTTCCGTACAAACCTGTAGGTATCCTCGGCTTATGCATAAGGTTTATTTTTATGAAATTAAATGTTTTTTTTTTCTTATTTTTATATTTGAGTTGATTGAATTAAAGGTAAATTGCGGTTTACGATTTATGACGTATTAAAAAAAACTACTTACTGGATCTCGTTCAAACCAATTTTCGGTGGAAGTTTATATGGTTATGTACATCATATATTTTTTTTAGATTTATCATTCTCTTATTTTAGAAGTTACGGGGGGGGGGGGACACATTTTACCACTTTGGAAGTGTCTCTCGCGCAAACTATTCAGTTTAGAAAAAAATGATAATAGAAACCTCATTACCATTTTTAAAGACCTATTCATAGATACGATGAACCCACATGTATGGGTTTGATTAAAAAAAAAAAATTGAAGTTCAGTTCTATGTATGGGGAACCCCAAAATTTATTGTTTTTATTCTATTTTCTTAATGCGGTTCACAGAGTAGATCTACTTACCAAGTTTCAACAGCATAACTGTTATAGTTTCGGAGAAAAGTGGCTGTGACATACACGGACAGACAGACAGACAGACATGACGAATCTATAAGGGTTCCGTTTTTTGCCATTTGGCAACGGACCCTAAAAAGGGTCATAAAATAACCAACAAATCAAGAGTCGACAACGGAGAGAAAAAGAGCTCGTCCATAATGCGTCTAAAGTACTCTTTCATTTCCGAGTTGACAGGAAAAAATATATATGTATTTCCGTTGACTGCATAACAATACGATTCCATTAGTACCTACCGGAATACACAACTGCCAAATGGATGTGGTGCCCGTTGTGTGTACACACAACACAATTGAGAGCGCGGCATATTGTCAGCGGCGGAACAATATTGTGCACCTTGCGGTAATAACGACCTGCCCCCAGATCACAGTTTCAAAGACTCCATTGTGTATTGATTCTGTACCACTTGAGGCCGCTCGTTGACTAAGAATTTCAATCCAAATGTCATGCAAAAAGTTGAAAGCTCCTGACTTTAATCTCGGCCTGTAATTTAATGAAACAGCGTTTCTTTGTTATTACTCAGCATAGCACATGTTGGCTTCCATTAAAGTCAGTTTTCCATTTACGTGATATACATACAAATTAGAAACAATTACGTTTGTTACGTTTACGAGTGTACTTAATACATATAATATGTATAGGTTGCTTACATATAAACACCCTATCTACATATCCAGTAATTGCGTTCGGGCTATATACGCTAATGTTATAGGTGCTATAAAGGCGGCTAGACCTGCCAAATTGATGACTCCATAGTTATTAATTACGTCTAACTAGACGTAAGTGCTTAGCACACAAAATGGCAGTTTTGGAAGTTTAAATAATTTCTGGCGCGTGTCAAATTGTCCATCGTCTGTTACAATAAGTTTGCAATGCGTGGCTTGTGAAGCCGCAGTTTAATCAGGGATTTGTTATTCTAACTAGGGTTAGAGGTTCTCGCCTTGCCCGCTTTAATTACTAGCTTAGACTAAGCTTTTTGGTTATTCACTTAACCGCGTTTATGATTCGTGTTCGTTAATCTGTATTCATGTACTTTGACGTTCAGTCCTGCGAACTATTTTCTCAGCGGCACCAAAAAAGTAATATGAACACTCTAACTTCTTTCTCGTATAATTTATGAGCTGAGTTAGCATTATAATCCCTGGCTGATGGCGTAATAAATTGTGAGATCAATGTGTAATAAATCAAGATTAGAACAGATATCTTACCGTATCAGCAATAAATTGATAAAAACATAGTGTTACCTGTAGTACGTTGATAAATACGTTCATGTACAATTCAACTATCAGAGCTTTTATTTCCATTGAGCGTAGTTTGGTTCGTTGACAGCATATAACGAATTTCTATGTTTAAATCATACTCTAGCTGGTGGAGTTCCATGAAATCAGAACTTGAGTCAAAGGCTTCTAACATTTCTGAAAGGCTAGTATTTCAAAGAGGGTTTCGCTTTATTTTCGTCTTATTGGCGTTAGAGTCCATTAACTGAAATTTTCTGTAAAGTAAGCAGGTATGAATGTAACATTTTATTTTACAGCTCTTTTTATTTTTATTACCGATGGTTTTTTAGAGATATCGTATGGCAGCAGTAATTTACATAAACTACATTTTATTTACTTTTATTATAATCGATTTACTGTTTTTAATAAAATGTTAAAAGTTATGTCCAGTAGGCACAATTAGGGTAGGTATATGTATAGGCATGTGTAACCCACAAAAATAATGTCCATTACGCTAGATAACTTACTGAAAAGTTAAATTAATATTAATTGAAAAAATATACAACAAGATAAGCCCTCGGCAACAGTTTTTATAATTAGGACTCGTAAGTAATGGAAAACACAAAAACATGGTAAGCGCGTTAAGCCCGTTGTTCCCGGGTCGGGTTCCCTCTATCTGGCAGAAACTTGATGATCCGAATTTTATTTGGCATAACACACTTGGCATAATCTTCTTTAAACGAATATTTGTAAGGCATAAAAAATGTTTAGCATAATCATTCTTTGGCCGAATGTTTATATGTCCGACTTTACGCTGGCATACTTTTAAAAAGACAGAATTTTATTTCGCATAATTACCTTTGGCAGACTTAAAATTTCGCATAATTTCGTTTAGCCTAACATTTATTTAGAGCGACGATTATTTGGCATAATTTGACTTGGCATACTATGAAGATGGCAGAATTTCATTTTGAATAATTTTGTTAGGCATATTGTCATTTGTATAATATTGCATTTTGACCTTAAATTAAAATAGTGTCTCAAAAAGTCAATATATGTTGTGCTACAAAAGTTATTGACAGAAACGAATCGCTGCAGAACCGACTTCACGTAGTCTTCTCTGCCCTACCCCTAGAGTGTAATTTAAACCCGCGTAGGCGCGAAGGGGCGAGGCGGCCCGCGAGCTGAGAAGCAGGTGATTTTGACGCGCGCCGCCGCAGCTGAGGCTGGCCGGCGAAGCCGGCCAGCAAGCCGAAGCTGCGGTGGTGAGCGTAAAACCATCTGCGATGATGAGCTCGCGTGGGACCGCCGGAGCCTCGCAGCGCTGGAGCCGTGACAGAAAGCATGCATGCTGCATGTTGCATGCTCGCCTGCATGCTGTGAGCTTGCTTGCCTGCTGCATGCTTGCTTGCATGCTGCATGCATGGTGTATGCATGTTTGCATGTCTGAATGCAGCGTGCTAACTATGATTTTTCTGTAATGTAATATATGAGTGTTTCAATTATTATGGATATGAAATGTATGCCAAAAGATGATTCTAACTGTAAAATTTTTGAGATATGATAGTTCTGCCTTTTAATGAGTATCGATATGAAATTATGCCAAGAGACGATTCTGAATGGGAACTTTCTGCGATATGATGGTTCTCCCTTTTGGTTATTATGGATATAAAATTTATGCTTAGAGATGATTCTGACTTATAAAATTATGCGTTGTGAATGTATGATAAATGAGTGTATGCCAAACGATTTTCTGCGAAATGAAGTTTATGCTATCCGCTGTTATGCAAAATAATATTATGACGAAAAAAATTCTGCCATAAAGGGTGGACCCTCCCGGGTCATCAAAAGCCCGAAAGTCTGACAACCAGTCTTATCAAGACGTATCGTATTACCCAGGAACTTGATTGTGGTCGTCAGATCGGCAGTCGCTTCACGCAATCTACTGGTAATCAGATGCATTCGGTAAGACTGGAAGCCGACCCAAACATAGTTCTGAAAAACCTATGTGCAATGATGTAGTGGAAAACATGATCTAATAAAACCTGAAAACAATTAAAGGTTCCGTATTTCAATGATAACTACTGAAATAGGAAGCGTTTGTATGAACATTATTCAAACTATATATAAGTCTTCGTGACAATTATGGCTACGAATTGTCTCGATTAGAGTCGTACTGTAGTAACGAAAATTTTAAATCCTCGCGACCAAAATAAAAACCTCTAAAAAGTTACAACTTCTTATGAAACTTATTTAATAAGAAGTTGTAGGTAATATTTTGATTAAAAGAATGTCGTATCGAAACGGCCGAACTGATGATGATAAAACATATCTGAGAACCACCACTAGAAGGCCTACTTTAATGACAAAAACCGCACCCCAAATCAATTCACCCATTTAAGAGTTACGGTTTCACAGACAGACACACATAGCGGTCAAACTTATAACACCCCCCTTTTTGCGTCGACGACGGTTACAAAATGGGTACTAATATTACCCTGTCTGATGCTGTTGGGATCAATCTTAAGATTGGCAGCACACATTACATTAACACATACACCGACCAAGTAAGTGGTTATAGTGTCGATGTTAACATATATTATACCTGTAAAAAAAGTAACTCTGTCTATCTGTCAACTTTTCACACCTTAAGAGCTGAATAGATTTCGATGAAATTTAGCACATGTTTAGACCGTGTCCTGGGTTCCTATATGTGATTTGGCTGAGGACTTTTATCCCATTAGTATCTTGGGGGTATACCAAGGGCCGTTCCGTATGTCTAAAAGCACGTTATGCTGTTTTTACCGACTAACATTCGTGGATCTTCGATAGTCGTTACGGGTCATCAGCAGCCCGAAAGTCTGACAATCAGTCTTAGAAAAGAGTATTGTATTGCCCAGAAACTGGGTTGTAGAGATCAGACAGGGAGTCGCTCCGTGTAAAATACTGGTACTCAGCTACATTCGGTTCAACTGTCTAAGCAGATGATGAGAACATCCCCGTGGGATGATTTCCGACCTTCACGAGGGCGAAGCCGCAATCAAAGCTAGTTTTTGTTCGTTGGACCTAATATAAGAAATATATTTACTCGTAATGCAACATTCGCGTCGATCAATCAGATCGCTGCTCATTCAGAACGGTATGAGGGCAAAGATTGTGGCTACAGACAAGGGTCACTAACTAAAAATAAATATTTAACCTCAAAGAAAGGTTAGCCTATTTACCCCGGGCTTGTGTAATTCCATTCACAAATCCCACTCTTTTACCTTATTATGTCGTGACCGTAAATGGGTATTGGTCTCTCTTTGTTGTACGTATGTCGGAGGCCGAATGTTTTGTATTTCACTTTGTCTATGTTCTGAACGTACGACAATTTATTTTATTGTCATTGTCGTATCTGTGGCATTAACATCTGTGGTTAGATATAAGTAAACGTTTTGTTTCTGTTCATTTTCGTCGTGGTATAGTCATCTTCTTTTTTTCCTTATGAGCTTAGTAACATGTTTACTTCACTTCTCGGTGGGAAACTTTCTTTTTATTGGTAACAGAAAAATATGTTTCATGGAAAACACAGACATTTATGGTGGGCTCGACATAATCCTATAAAACCTTTGATAGATCCACACCAGCGCGGGCCGCGTCATATTATGAAAAGAGGGGAAGTTATAAAACGTGTCTAATTAAATCCTCATTTTACAGTAATCCTGTTATCAGCTACTTGACGTCGCCGTCGGTGACAAACAAATGGAGGGTACTTGTGATACTGAATCATACCCATTGTTCAATATGACACGAAACCCGTCTTATTCGGTATTACGACCGTATTAAAGCTCATTAGCATATAGAAATATAATCAATGTTGGAACATGAGCTGTTGTCAAGAGCTTTTCGTGAAAATTATTCTGTTTGTTTGAATATTTTAATGTCTATAACGTGTGTTAAGGAGATATCAGTAAAAGCTACACGTGTACGAGTAGTTATTTCATGAATAGTTTTGAAACAACAAAATATTTCATTTTGAATATATTTAAACAAAATTGTGAACAAAAAGTTCGTTACCAACAACTGATAAAAAATACTATTTTCAGTATTCAAAGTGGAATTTATATTGTATCGAAACACTATAAATTCCACTAATATCTAGGTGGAATAATGTTACAATAACAGTAACATTTGTGTTTACTACGTCAGTTCGACGTAAAGGTTCCGTATCTATCGGAATGCCCCAACAACACACATCGTGATAATCTAATAGATACGGAGCCAATTCTGAGGGGATTCTGCCCTCCCGATTCCAATCATCTTGCGGTTTGTTACCGTCAGTAACGAAAGTAGGTTACACTATCTGAAGATTCAGAAGTGATTTAGGAATGCAAACTTGCAAAGTTTTACTTGTTTGTTTTCGTAATCTAATGAAAACTCGAGAATAGTTTGGGTGGTATACATTTAAAAACAAACGTTTTTTTGTTATATTCTGCGCAAAACCAATGCGACTACTTATATCACGCGCTCCAGACCCATGGTAGGCGTAGGAACCATGGAGTTGGTAAGCTGGTAGGTGTCGAACATAGTTGAAGAGCATCCCCGAGGATTTCCTGTCCTAAGATATTTTGAAATAGACAAAATCCAAAATGATCTGTCAGACAATACCTGTACCACCAAACTTAACTACCTTATCTGATGTATGTTTACGTTATACCTAAGTAAACATGTACCAAACTGAATTGCAGATGACGTGACGTCAATTTACATAAAATGTTGGTACCGTTTAGGAAACACGTTTGTTATTTAATTACTTACGTCGGAACGACGCGTCGGTATAAATCAGCGAGGGACGTAGGGTTGCTAACTCGGTTTAAAATTCAGTTCTCGCTGACGCGTTTTGCAGTTTAGCCAACTCATTGTCACATCATGTACTTATGTGACAATGAGTTGGTGTTGGTTGATGTTTAATACTAGATGTACCAGCGGATTCGTGTAAGTGTTCTGTAAATTGCTAAAGCCTAGCCTGAGAAGTATGACGTGTTATAGGCGTGCTTACGGTTGGTACGACAATAGGAAGTTGTGTTCATGTAAAGGGTCCCCAAAACGATCAATGTAAGAATAATTTGTTTATTTTCTGTAGGTACACCTCTGCCCAATTCTTTGGGGAAAACAAGACGTGATGTTATGTTATGTTTGTTACTTATTTTCACTTCATGTTGCAAACATCAGTGTAGCTCTGGCTCTTGTAGTAGGAGTTCCTATACCTCAAGCGCCAGAAATCAATTGTAATTGTAGTAATTTTGTCAAAGACGTATTTATATTAGGGGGCGTCCATTAATTACGTGAGGTGTTCTAGGGGGGGGAGGGGATCAAGCTAAATCTTTCCAAAGCTCACATAGGGGGGAGGGGAGGCCTTCGCAAATATCACGTAATAATTTTCTCGCAGAAAACAATGTAAAATTGCGTAAAAAATATTTCTACAATAAAATATGGGCAAATTTGAGACAATAATACACTGATAAAAAAATTACTTGACTCAAGAGCCAAAATCTTGAACCAAGAATACCATTTTGAAGAAAATGATTTTCTTTAGTCAAGAGAATAAATTCTTGAGTTAAGAAATTATTCTTGGTCTAAGAACATTGACTTGCGGCCCATCATGCACGCACTGTGCAAACGCGCAAATTGCCATAAGACGAGCTACTGAACTTCTGTGCGCGAGCGACAACGGCTTTTTCGTTTTCTTTGATAGGCAATGATCAAATGACTTCTCCCGCTCTGGGTGGAGCGGGCAGGCGTGTCAGACTTTTACTGACTAAAACCCACCCGTGTTCCTTCAGTTGCCTATATGTCAGGGCCACGGTAACTCTTTCGAACGAATCTCGCGACCCTGGCAGAGCGACAACGGCTTATGGCTAATTCAGAGCGAAGTTGAAGGAGCAGATGATTTTATTGAAAACACTTGGATATGTTGGTTCCAGTAGTCACTCTTGAGGCCGCTCACGAGTCTCCATGGACTGAATTAGAATAAATCTTTTCTTAATTTTTGTTTGATATTCATTATTTAATTTTGTGATTGTGATTTTAAATTACGGTAATATTCACAAACACTAGTCTTTGCTAGTCTTCAATAAAAGTAATAAAACAGGATGTGATTTTGTAGCCGCCATGTTTTATGCAACTTCATGCAAATTCTAATTCTTTTATTTAATGCATAAAATTAAATTGTGATGTTTATTCTTTGAAACACAGGGTGCTATATTAGATTGAATGGTAGTTTATAAATATATTTTGTTTTGACCCATTTATAGTTATTTGTTATACAAGAGTGCAAAGTTGCTTTTTAACCGCGTGTTCAATTTTAATGACCGAGCAAGTGAAGGATTCAAAATTAGAATCCTGAGCGTTAGCGAGGGAATCAAAAGAGCACGAGGTGAAAAATCTTTGCACTCGAGTGTAACACGTAACTTTTCATTCCACCTCAGCGAGGAAATGACTAAATGCAAAAAAAAAACCTTTACAATCACAAGATAGGTACACTTTTATTTCAGTTTAGGTATTAATTACTACATTATGACAGGTAAGTATTACAGAATAATCTTTAAATTATAACAAAATAATACTAAGGTATAATTAAGAAAATTTTAAAGTAACCTTGCTACAGTTATTTAAATTGAGTGTAATATTTTTGTTTGGTACTGTAATATTGGTGTTAGTCACTTGTGTACTGTTTTTCGGTAAACTATCTGTCCATACTTAATAGTTGTACCGATTCATCGGATTCCCTTGGCGTGAATGTTGGAGAGAGAGGGAGATGGTTAGGTGTTTCATAACGGCTTATTTTTGATGTAGAAGGGCCAGTCCAAGGATCCGATTGAGGCTCTTTCAGTGTAATGGCTCCTACGATGCCTTCACATATTTTAGACTTATTTTGGATGGAATCCTCTATGTATCCCTCTACAACTGCATTGGACTTCCAGCCTCCGTGGCGCTTAAGGGACAGGAGATCAGCTCCGGAATCAGCTAAAAGTGTGGCTGAAGTTCGTCGGAAACAATGACCCGTGTACAACAGGGGTTCCGGAAGTTCAAGAAATGTTGCTATTTCTCATGGGATACTGCCAATTTTATTAGTACCCATAGGCTGTCTAACACACTTTCCATTGCGATACTGTAGAAAAAATCGATTGATTGGAGTTGTAGGCGGGCGTAAGGCTTGATATTTCTTAACAATCGTTACGTATTCCTTGCGAATGACGAAGTTGCGGTCTCTTTTTGTCTTTGTATTAGGTAAATTAATTAATAGTAAGTCATCTGAATGTTTCTCAATGTTTTTGACATTAAGTTGTGTTAGTTCATTAGTTTGACATGCTCCGTTTATTCCAATAATAAGAACAACCTGTAACGTAAAGAGTATTGTAGTAGATAAATGAATAAAATTGATATGAACGCATAATTATGCCTATCAACATCTACTAAGTATACTATTTAATTGAGATTAATATACTTAAGTAGATACTGAATGTGCAACTGACTTACTTTTGCCGCCAAATATACGGAATCGGGTGCTTCGTTAAGAAACTTTTCAATATGAGATATTGTGAAAACCTTCGATTTTTTTGGTTGATGACCAGATGAGGCTCTTTTTAAAAATGCCACTAATTTAGGATAGGTATCGATATGTTTGTCTTTTTTCATCTTTATTGTTGCTTTTAGCATCGAATACGTACTACATAGAGTGCGTGCTTTCTTGTTCTCGGATAATTCTATAAAATATGCCAGCAAAACGTTTTCTGAGAAAGTTTTGGCTCCTTTTGCTAGTCGCCACGTGTTGAACATATCGTACTGTTTTAAATACTTCTCGCGTGATTGTTGAGGGAGAAGGCTCATTTGCGCATTATTAACAGTTTCAGTCAATTCTGTTGGCGTCAAGCAAACTTCCTCGTCGCTAGAATCACTCATTTTAGTTTTTTTCACTTGTTTTCAAGTTTCTTGTTTTTAATATAAGGTTTAACAATGACGTGAAAAAATGCCGCGTAAAGAACCGCGTACAAAGCAAATTGAAAAAAGAACACCAAGAAGATTCCGAGTCTGAGTTTTTAATAAATTAAAAAAAAGTTGTATGATATATTCGGCACCATAGAGGTAGCAGTAAATAGGTTTAAGGTTTTTTTTTAATTCACAAACTTAGTGCACACGATGTTCTAAATTCAATTTACTTTATCCTCTAGAGAATAAAAACCGGCCAAGTGCGAGTCGGACTCCGCACCGAGGGTTCCGTACAAACCTGTACGTATTTTCGGTTTAAAAATATATATATTTTTTTAATTTTTATATTTAAATTTATCGAATGTAAGGTAAATTGCGGTTTACGATTTATGACGTTTTTTAAAAAAAACTACTCACTCGATCTCGTTCAAACCAATTTTCGGTGATAGTTTACATGGTAATGTACATCATATATTTTTTTTAGTTTTGTCATTCTCTTATTTTAGAAGTTACGGGGGGGGGGGACACACACATTTTACCACTTTGGAAGTGTCTCTCGCGCAAACTATTCAGTTTAGAAAAAAATGATAATAGAAACCTCATTACCATTTTTGAAGACCTATTCATAGATACCTATGGGTACACGTATGGGTTTGATGAAAAAAAAACATTTTTGAGTTTCAGTTCTATGTATGGGGAACCCCAAAATTTATTGTTTTTTTTTCTATTTTAGTGTAAAAATCTTAATGCGGTTCACAGAATACATCTACTTACCAAGTTTCAACAGCATAGCTCTTATAGTTTCGGAATAAAATGGCTGTGACATACGGACGGACGGACAGACAGACAGACAGACAGACAGACATGACGAATCTATAAGGGTTCCGTTTTTTGCCATTTGGCAACGGAACCCTAAAAACGGCTTTTCCACTCAGATATTGAAGATTAAAAATACTCTTTCCGAGATGGTGGGATGAAAAAAATGTTTCCATTTCAATGTTTGCTAATTGATTTAGGCATGTTCTTGGGGGTTTTATTTTTGTATTGAATAGCTCTTAAATGATATTTTTATATCACTTTATTACATTCGATTTCCTTTTACTTCTCGTAGATTATTGAAAATCTTACAGGGATAGATGCTCGTTCCAAACGAAATCGAATTTCATACCGTTTTTGTTTAACTTTCATTTCACTTTGAAATTCTATTAACGCTTCGTGTATTCAACTAATCAGAGGATTAAGAAAGGCTGCATTTCGAGGGATCTATATTAAGCAGTTCTATTGATTTAAAATGCATGAAAAGCATTTCAACCTAGAGATTAATATTTTAGATTGGGAAGGTAGTTTTATAGACTCATCATCTGCCTAGCCGTTTCCCAACTATGTTGGGGTCAGCTTCCAGTCTAACCGGATGCAGCTAAATACGAGAATTTTACACGGAGTGACTGCTGATCTGCCCCCACAACCCAGTTACTGAGTAACACGATACTCTTTGGTAAGACTGGTTGTCAGACTTTCGGGCTTTTCCGTCGACCCGTAACGATTGTCTAAGATCTACAAGGACAGTTGGGACCAACGGCTTAACGTGCTTCCGAGACGCGGAATATGATATGATTTTTAATCAATTGTTTTTGGTGAACGGTTAGGCGTAAGAACGGAAATTTGTGTAAACTTACTGAAAATATTAATTGAGTTTTGCAATTTTGATCGTAGTATTGTTCTGTTTATGTCTGGACTTTGTTGATATATAAGGTGTATCTATTCATACACCAAATATTTTAAGAGGTACACCTGTAGGTGGAAAAGAAGCTACAGCAACGAAAAAATAAATTTCGTAATGTATTTTTTCAAAATTTAATATTTCTAAATTATTTGACGCACATAAGAAATACTGGCTGCTTCTTATTTTTTACGGCCCGAGACACCGCGGCCATGCTCGTGCCGTCCGGTCGCCGCCCTCGTAGCGTCAGGCGGGCCATTCATAGAATTTGGAGTACAGGTTTTATGCAAAACGTCTCAAGCAGTTTTAAAATTATAATAATTACGAAAATTCAAAAATGCTTAGATAAAAATTTTCTTTTCGCTTCTATAGCTTCTTTTCCACCTACAGGTATACCTCTTAAAATATTTCGTGTATGAATAGATACACCTTATATAGGTAATTTGTTGATATGTAAAGATGGTCACGCACCCATCCACGCACAACAAGTCAAGTCTCTCAAGTTAGTTTCCTAGACTAATAAGATAAAACTTAATAATACAAAAATGGTAATTGTTTTTGAAATAGGTAATAATATGGTACAAATAAACTTTTAAGTACGAAGTTGTACCTACCTACCTTTTGTTACCTATACTAAAATGTCGCCTTATTGTTTAGATTGTGGGCTGAAATTCGTATTTATGCTAATAAAAGGTACGCCGCAGATACGGAACCCTTAGAGAGTGAGTCCAACTATCCCTTAAACGGCTTTGTTTCAATAAATATTAAATAAAATTCTAAAATAATTAATTATTTTTTTATTGGTACACAGGTTACAGATGAAATGTGAAACCCTGAGTCTAGAGCCAGGTTAGAGTACTTGTGCGTCAGGAGCCGGTGACTGCTTCCACTTAAACCTCGGTCACACACAGCGATTAATCGCTGCGAATGCCTACTCGTCGCGAGTATTCGCTGTATGTGAAAGGCTATTCGCTGCGAATAGATTCAGTCGCCGCGAGCTGCATTCGCAGCGATTTGAATTGAGCATGTCTAATTTTACTCTCGGCGAATGTGCATTCGCCGCAAGTATTCGCTGTGTGTGACAGGGTACTCGCTGCGAATAGCCATTCTGAGCAGACGACATTTTGAATTTGCGCACCAACAGACTGTCGAAATTCTCGTGTAGAACTCGCTGTGTGTCACAACACAACAGGCAGGCAGCGAATTGTCGCTGCGATCATTATTTGCAGCGAATGCACTCGCAGCCATTAATCGCTGTTTGTGACCGATGCTTTAGGTTTCAAAACAAGTTGTATGCAGCAAAATACGTCTTCCAACGCCAAGAATTTTTTTAATCATATTTCAGCTGCCGTTTACCGTTGGCTGGCGCTGGAAGGGATTGCAACTTACTTAAAATGTAATTTAATAATAACCGCACGGGTTGATCGTTCAGGTAAAGCTACGCTTGCCGCGGTTGGTCCGTGGATGGGTGACCATCTTTCCCTGACCCTTCCCCTTCTCCCCTTCCCTTCTATCTTTTGACCGTTTCGTGCCTCGGAAAGCACATTAAGCCGTTGGTCCCGGCTGTCTTTCGTAGATCTAAGACTGTCGAAAGTCTGACAACCAGTCTTACCAAGGGGTATCGTATAACCCAGTAACTGGGTTGTGGAGGTCAGATAGGCAGTCGCTCCATGTAAAATACTGGTACTCAGCTGCATCCGGTTAGACTAGAAGCAGACCCCAACATAGTTGGGAAAAGGCTAGGCAGATGATGACTTAAAATTTAATTTCAAAGCAAAAACGAAAAAAATTAAGCATGATTTAATTGAAGTTTGAAACTGAAAATAAAATTAAGGTACATAAAAAAAAACTGTATTAAAGGCTAAATTGCAATGAAATCAGGATTAAGAAAAAAAAAATTAAGTGAAATGAGTGTTATACAATTTGAACAAAATCTTAAAATTAACGTATTCTGGTCTAGGTGTCTACTTAGTACTCACTTACCTCCCCGTACCTATATATTAATTAATCTGTTGGTAAATCAATCAAATTAACGTACCTAATTGTCATTAACTAAGCACAAATGTTGACAGATTCGCAATTAGCACTGCAATTAATAATAATAGGTGTCGTACCAAAGATAACAAATGTGTAACATAATTATAATATACACTATACAGGCTCGCGGGAATTTTACGTAACTGCCCTTAAAAAGAGGGTAATGTTTTCTGTTATATGTTTGTATTTGTATAGTTATGTATGTATCTGTTCCAATGTGTACCCGATTATTTATATCAGGTGCAAAGCAGTTTAACAATGACAATCATATTTATGTTCCTACTTAGATTGACAAACATTTGATCTGAAAACCTTTTGAGGGAAATTAAATTTAAATGATTTCCCCCCGTTCCATGTGGAGCCGGACGTAAAGAATAGCTTCAATAATATCAGCAATAATACCATCTCATTTCTTCCTGTGGGTGCCGTAAGAGGCTACTAAGGGGCTTTTTTTTTTATTTCCAGGATGGGAAATCATCAAATGACTTCTCCCGCTCTGGGCGGAGCGGGAGGGCGTGTCAGACTTTTACTGACTAAAACCCACCCGTGTTCCATCAGTTGCCCATGTGCCAGGGTCACGGTATCTCTTTCGAACAATCACGCGACCCCGGCAGTACTAAGGGGCTTACTAGAGATTGGGCAGCAGCGTTCTCTATGCAAATGCATATGTGATAAAATTATCACCATACTGCGATCGCCAACCCGTCAGCCAGTTGGATTATGGCAAACTCCCTGATATTTGGAGAAGCCTATGTTCAGCTGTGGATGTCTTTCGACCGAAATGAGGATCCCACCCCATACCCGACTTGTCTTCTATTCAATGCTATAAGCTTTGTTAAATGTATGTATCTACCTAAGATGTATCTATTGTCCTTCCTCGAATACGCTTGGCGACCGTTACTCGTAGAAATAAAGGTTCTATCTTAAAATTTATTGGTTCAACCGTCCCAGCGCCAGCCAACGGTAAACCGTTGGCTGGCGCTGGAAGGGATTGCAACTTACTTAAAATGTAATTTAATAATAACCGCACGGGTTGATCGTTCAGGTAAAGCTACGCTTGCCGCGGTTGGTCCGTGGATGGGTGACCATCTTTCCCTGACCCTTCCCCTTCTCCCCTTCCCTTCTATCTTTTGACCGTTTCGTGCCTCGGAAAGCACATTAAGCCGTTGGTCCCGGCTGTCTTTCGTAGATCTAAGACTGTCGAAAGTCTGACAACCAGTCTTACCAAGGGGTATCGTATAACCCAGTAACTGGGTTGTGGAGGTCAGATAGGCAGTCGCTCCATGTAAAATACTGGTACTCAGCTGCATCCGGTTAGACTAGAAGCAGACCCCAACATAGTTGGGAAAAGGCTAGGTAGATGATGACTTAAAATTTAATTTCAAAGCAAAAACGAAAAAAATTAAGCATGATTTAATTGAAGTTTGAAACTGAAAATAAAATTAAGGTACATAAAAAAAAACTGTATTAAAGGCTAAATTGCAATGAAATCAGGATTAAGAAAAAAAAAATTAAGTGAAATGAGTGTTATACAATTTGAACAAAATCTTAAAATTAACGTATTCTGGTCTAGGTGTCTACTTAGTACTCACTTACCTCCCCGTACCTATATATTAATTAATCTGTTGGTAAATCAATCAAATTAACGTACCTAATTGTCATTAACTAAGCACAAATGTTGACAGATTCGCAATTAGCACTGCAATTAATAATAATAGGTGTCGTACCAAAGATAACAAATGTGTAACATAATTATAATATACACTATACAGGCTCGCGGGAATTTTACGTAACTGCCCTTAAAAAGAGGGTAATGTTTTCTGTTATATGTTTGTATTTGTATAGTTATGTATGTATCTGTTCCAATGTGTACCCGATTATTTATATCAGGTGCAAAGCAGTTTAACAATGACAATCATATTTATGTTCCTACTTAGATTGACAAACATTTGATCTGAAAACCTTTTGAGGGAAATTAAATTTAAATGATTTCCCCCCGTTCCATGTGGAGCCGGACGTAAAGAATAGCTTCAATAATATCAGCAATAATACCATCTCATTTCTTCCTGTGGGTGCCGTAAGAGGCTACTAAGGGGCTTTTTTTTTTTATTTCCAGGATGGGAAATCATCAAATGACTTCTCCCGCTCTGGGCGGAGCGGGAGGGCGTGTCAGACTTTTACTGACTAAAACCCACCCGTGTTCCATCAGTTGCCCATGTGCCAGGGTCACGGTATCTCTTTCGAACAATCACGCGACCCCGGCAGTACTAAGGGGCTTACTAGAGATTGGGCAGCAGCGTTCTCTATGCAAATGCATATGTGATAAAATTATCACCATACTGCGATCGCCAACCCGTCAGCCAGTTGGATTATGGCAAACTCCCTGATATTTGGAGAAGCCTATGTTCAGCTGTGGATGTCTTTCGACCGAAATGAGGATCCCACCCCATACCCGACTTGTCTTCTATTCAATGCTATAAGCTTTGTTAAATGTATGTATCTACCTAAGATGTATCTATTGTCCTTCCTCGAATACGCTTGGCGACCGTTACTCGTAGAAATAAAGGTTCTATCTTAAAATTTATTGGTTCAACCGTCCCATTTTATAGCTGATCTAAACAGATCCGGAGTTTTTAGCACGTCGTCCGTAGCACCCGAGATCTGGTCGTTTTAAATAAAGAACTACGTGCAGACGTGTTACTAACTGGAACAATGGTCTGCCGTGCTTTATGTACCTATTACCATGTTCTGTGACGATCCAGGAAATAAATAGGACTTTCTAATTCTGTAAGAGGCGACTTCGTTCTCCTATCTCGGGCCTATTTGTTTAATTGTGGATTTGACACATCTGTTGTACAAAAGACATCCTGCTGCACTGAACCTCACTCCAAAGCGTCATCGCATCGACCAGTCCTGTGGTTCTTGCAAGCGCGGCTGCAGAGCATGGGGTCCTGGGTTCGATTCCCAGGTCGGGCAAAGTGTTATTGGGTTTTTAGGGTTCCGTAGCCAAATGACAAAAAACGGTACCCTTATAGATTTGTCATGTCTGTCTGTATGTCTGTCTGTCTGTCTGTCCGTCCGTATGTCACAGCCACTTTTTTCCGAAACTATAAGAGCTATGCTGTTGAAACTTGGTAAATAGATGTATTCTGTAAACCGCATTAAGATTTTTACACTAAAATAGAAAAAAAAACAATAAACCTTGGGGTTCCCCATACATAGAACTGAAACTCAAAAATGTTTTTTTCATCAATCTCACATCTATGAATAGGTCTTCAAAAATGGTATTGAGGTTTCTAATATCATTTTTTTCTAAACTGAATAGTTTGCGCGAGAGACACTTCCAAAGTGGTAAAATGTGTCCCCCCCCCCCCCCCCCGGAACTTCTAAAATAAGAGAATGATAAAACTAAGAAAAATATATGATGTTTCATTACCATATAAACTACCAGCGAAAATTGGTTTGAACGAGACCGAGTAAGTAGTTTTTTTTAAAACGTCATAAATCCTAAACCACAATTTACCGTTCATTCGATCAGCTGAAATATAAAAATTAAAAAAAAAACACATTTATTTTCATAAACATAAACCTTATGCATGAACCGAGAATACCTACAGGTTTGTACGGAACCCTCGGTGCGCGAGTCCGACTCGCACTTGGCCGGTTTTTTTCATTAGGAATTTCGTAGTAACAAACCGGAGTTGTCGGTGTGTTACATCCGTGCCTCGGCAGCCACGTTAAGCCATTGGTCCTGCGCCTGGTCTGTCTTCGGTTTGCCGTCCTATCGGAATATGAGAGCGAGGGAGCAGTGAGAGCCCCTGTGTCTGCACATACACTTGAGCACTATAATATCTCCTGCGCCGATTGCTAGTCTCCGTTGAGATTGGCCGCCATGGCCGAAATACGGCCTGGAAGACTATATCTATACTTTTCGCAAATTATTCTGGGCTTAAAAAAACTCAATCAGTTTATTTTATAAAAGCTAGGGTTTTTTTTTCTAAGATTTTAGAGGCATCATATGATACACATTTTCACCAGTAACATTGACGGTCCACGATGACACATTGTTTGTCCAGACACGAGGTATCGTGATAAATTGTTTATCGCGATTGATAGCTTAATTGCCCCATTTGTAATGTGATCTCGATGGCTTTGTATCGGTCACGGCTAATGCCACTGCCGATGGGCGTGAATAGTTTCTGCTTTCCGATTGTCAAAACGGACTTTCTTGTACTTAGGTACCATTCTGTTTTGGACATTTCGATAGTGGCTGAGAAGCTTGATTATATCGGTCGAGCCGGTGCTGTAAAGACCAATGTTTGACTATCGTATATTTTTTATATGCGTGACTACTATTAGCAAAAAATATATTTTGATTAATAAGTTTAAGAAACAAATGGCCCCTTGATATAGGAACCTACTTATTGACCTGTCACTGACTATATTTTTTTTGACACTTTCATTTATATTTTATCTTATTTGACTGACATGTTTTCTTATTATTATTTAAAATTGTTATTCAATATTTGCATGCCTTATTTAAGGTAAATAGTACCAGGATCACAATTTCGTAACCACCTTTATTTTATGTAGGTACCCACTATCTAAGCAAAAAGAAAATTATGATTATGACCGATGAGATATTTATATTCATAAATCACGATTCCTAATATATTAACCAATTATTATTGATAATGGTTATCACTATTTCATTATCTATTATGTTTGTCGGTTCAAACATAAAAAATAAATAATAATTTTAGGTTAGAAGCTTTCAGAACAATGCTGTACCCGCAGCCTGCGGTGTAATAAGAATATTATTTAAATAAAACCAATCATGAACCTGGTAAAGAGAGGTCATAAGACTCGCCCTCTGATATTGAAAGTACATTGAAACATAATATGTCATTGAACTACTAAAAGGTACATACTTATTAAACAATTTTGTATACTGCTCGGGGTTTTCATGCGTATCTTTACGTTAAATTCACTTAAAATATTTTAACACTCCATCCCTTGTGGGCTACAGGACGGATCGAATGACGTCATTGTGAATGTACGGTAGATCGCCACCGTGGCAGAAACGTGGCCACCATTTAGCGCTCGACGCTAAATGGTGGCCATTTTTACTCAACACATGATCAGAATCTATTAACAGGCTTTTGCAGGAAATCGCTATGACTTCATCTCTGGTTGTCGAACCAGGAAATAAATACCAAAATATGTAGATAGTTTGGCAGAATAAGGGAATTCTGCTTCAACCGATGTTGTTATTAGCTTGATGGTCGAATTAACAAACTGATTGAAACATAAAATTGTGTGTTGCATTCATAGAAGCACATAATTCATCTGCAGAATTATCCCGGGAACCTAAAAAGGTTTAAAATATGGTATATGACTATGGTTTCTGAAAACATACATACGTGGTGGCAAACCTCAGTGAAATTCTTTCTGCTGAAATGAGGATGTAAAATGTATCCCATCAAAAACATAAATGTGAAATGAGAGCCAAGTTCAATATTATGATATATGCCTTGGTTGTTGACTTCAACGACAAAAGCAGTGAGATCTAAATGGGTGCCAAGTGCAATGGTCAGACCTGAAATTTATTTGTAACTACATAAAATATAATTTCTTCTTGTAACTTCGGATAATATATTGTAGCCTTAGGTCTGACTTGGCTAGTTCTCAAGTGTCCCATGTTTATCGCTACAATTTTCTCACTCTAAAAAGTAAAAATAGTAAAAGGACCTCGGGCTTTTAACCCCTAGATTTACAAAATAAACCAGTATGGTTTATTTTGTAAATCTAGTAACATACATATGTACGTCTGCGAACATTTACATTTGTTGGCATTGCGTGTCGCACCCAGACGGGGATTAGTGTGGACTTCATTTAAATAGTTTCCATACATCGCGTGTGTTACACGTCCCTACTTCTAATAATATAAAATTACATGAGATTTTGTTTGTGTGTTCAAGATTAACGTAGATGGTTATTCAAGAAGCTATAAATACATGTTCTATAAATAAAATAACAAGACAAAATGTAAATGCATTTAAAATCTTTCTAAAATACAATATTGATTAAACAGTACTCTGCGGTGACAGGTTGTCATCCATTGTTTATTCTTTTACTATGTACTTAGGACAAAGTCGCACTTTTGTTTACGACCCGAGATCGAAGGATAAAGCTGAAACATTGTTTTTCTTATTTTCCAAGCGAAGTGTAAAATAGTTCTGAATATTTTTAAAAGAAAGGTAAAGAGTCGTAGAACTTTAGAGGTTATTGTACCTACTCTATAAATAAACCTGTACTTTTGTTTCTCATAATTTCATCTTCTTAAATTAATAATAAATACTAGCTGACCCAGTGAACTTCGTATCGCCTCAGGTTCAATAAACGTTGTAATAAATCTACCAAGTTTGACAACCTGGTACGCGGTGATGATCTGGTAAGCGTTTTCTAGCTGACACTCATGTTTGGTTAGCTCCTACCAAGTTATGATAACCTGCACCCTAATTGCGAAACGCACTATTTATCAGAATTTGAATGGGATCGAAGATGGTTTCTAAACCATTGCGTCATTTGTTCGAATAAATTGTAAGCTCAGCAGCGTAAATAACGCAATGAATGTTGTTTAACTATCAATATGAAACCAGTTCCTACTGATAGCAAGTTACGCAATTACCCCTCTGGTTCTTCAAAGGCATAAAGCGTTTTCTACCTGACACATACCCAGCGGGTATAGGTAGGTATAATACACTATCAGTAGGAATCCCTTTCATTTTGACAGTTCCACAAAATTCATGACGTTGTTTGCGTTGCTAAGGACAGGCAATTTTTTCGACCATATGAAAGAAAAGAAAGAAAAATATGAATGATAATGAGCAATAAATAACCTTCATAATGATTCATATTCTGATTAATAGTGTGTTGCGCAATTAGGGTGAGGTTAGGCGACTTCCTTCAGAATTATGACTACCTGGTACTTCGAAGGCATAAAGCATTTTCTAGGTGACTCTTCTTTGCAAGCTCCTACCCAATTATGACAACCTGCTTCCTCGAAGGCTTGAAGCGTTTTCTAGCTGACATATTTTTTTTTTTGGCAACCCACCCTTGTTTCTTCAGTTGCCTATATGCCAGGGTCACGGAAACTTTTTCGAACAAATCTCACGACCCTGGAAATCAGGTGAGGTGAGCTCATTCCAGGTTATGACAACCTGCTAATTCGAAGGCATAAAGCGTTTTCTAGATAACACTCCTATGTTTAGCAAGCTCCTTTCCAGTTATGACAATATGGTACTTCGAAGGCATAAAACGGTATCTAGCTGACACATCAGGTTATGTGAGCTCCTACCCAGTTATGGATGCTTACTCTCGAATATAATTCCAATAGATCGACATTGGAATTGTCAGTCAAACGTCAGTGATTGGCTGGACTCATTGAGTCTAGCCAAGTCTATTGGAATTATATTCGAGAGTAAGCACCATGGTTGTGGTATTTAAAGACAACGCGCTAGCTAGCTGACACTCCTGTTTGATAAATAGCTCATACCTTACGCGCTCAGATGTGGGGTTGCGGAGACAGTCTGTTCTGCCTAGCTCATACCAAGTTATTACCACCTTTTTTTTTGGAAAATCATCTAATGACGTGATGACGGGAGGCCCGTGTCAGACTTTTATTAACTAAAACCCACTCGTGTTTCTTCAGTTGGCTATGCCAAGGGCACGGTAACTCTTTCAAACAAATCTCGCGATCCTGGCAAGAAGTTACTTCATTTTCTGATTAACACTGCGGTTAGATAATCTCATACCAAGTTATGGCCACCTGGTACTTCGAAGGCATAAAACGTTTTCTAGCTGACACTCGTATATTTGGTAAGCTCCTACCAAGTTATGACAACCTGGTACTTTGAAGGTCTACAGCGTTTTCTAGCTGACCTAAACCCTTGAAAGTGAGGTCCTGCCGGGTTACGGTACGGGGTTACGTTACTAAAGTTTTAGTAAAGTTTTCTAATTTTTTCTAGTAATAAATATAGCCTATGTTACTCAAAATGAATGTAGCTTTCTAATGCTGAAGGAATTTTTGAAATTGGCACAGTCGTTTTTGAGTTTATTCTTTACAAACATACACACACACAGAAATACACATCTTTCCTCTTTATAATATTAGTATAGATAAGCTCATACCAAGTTATGACCACCTGTACTTGGATGGCATTAAAACGCTGACGCTTAAGTAATATAATAGACATCGTAGCCCCTATCTAGCTGTAACTTTTCATAAATGTGTGGATTCAGGATCTTTTCCTGACCTCATGAAGAGTAGTAAAGTCATACCATTATTTAAAACAGGTAATAAAAATAACGTTTGCAATTTTAAGCCCATTTCTATCTTACCTGCATTTAGTAAAATATTTGAAAAGTTAATACTCAAGCAGTTGCTAAGACATTTTAATTTAAATAGCCTCCTTCATATTGAGCAATATGGATTTACAAAAGGTCGATCGACAACAGATGCGGGTGTTGCTCTGCTGAAATATATTTTCAACGCATGGGAAAACTCGCAAAATGCTATCGGAGTTTTCTGTGATCTCTCCAAAGCTTTTGATTGCGTTCACCATGATACACTTTTGCGTAAACTACGTCATTACGGTGTTCAAAACGAAGCTCTCAGTGTCATAAGTTCTTATTTGCAAAATAAGCACCAATGTGTAGATGTCAATGGTGTAAAATCTTCCGGGCTACTAGTTCAGTTAGGTGTACCTCAAGGCTCAATACTGGGTCCATTCTTATTCTTAGTGTATATTAATGAATTACCATTCGTATTATTTGCTGATGATACCTCACTTATCTTTAAAGTAGACAGAAATAGACAAGATTTTGACGACGTGAATAGTGCGCTCTCAATGGCTACGGAATGGTTTACCACAAATAACCTAGTTCTTAATGCTAAGAAAACGAAATGTATAAAGTTCGCCTTACCGAATGTTAGGAATCTGGGACCCAATGTCGTTTTAGATAATGAGGTGCTTGAAACTGTATACTCGGCAGTTTTTCTGGGCATAATAGTAGACGCCAAACTTCAGTGGGGATCACATATATCAAGCCTAGCGGGAAGGCTAAGTTCGGCCGCCTACGCCGTAAGGAAAGTTAGACAGTACATGGACGTTGATACAGCTCGATTAGTTTATTTTAGTTATTTTCATAGCATAATGTCCTACGGCATTCTGCTGTGGGGCAAAGCCGCGGACATTCAAAATATTTTTGTTCTTCGAAAACGAGCTGTTCGAGCGATTTACCAACTAGGTACTAGAGTTTCTCTGAGAGATTTGTTTAAAGATATTGGTATTCTTACGGTGGCATCACAATTCACCTTCGCCAACATCTTATATATTAGGCAAAATATACACCTGTACACTAAAAACAGTGATATTCATAACATTAATACTAGAAATAAGGACAAACTACGTGCTCCCTTTCACCGGCTTCATAAGGTTCATAATTCTTTTGTTGGTCTTGGTATTACCTTTTATAACAAGCTTCCCTCTGCTTTGCTAGATTTGCAGTTTAATGAGTTTAAAGCTAAAGTAAAATCCAACCTTTTTTCAAAGGCATATTATTCTATAAACGACTACTTATACGATAAGAATAGTTGGTCGCTGTGATTAATTCAAGACAATGTTTATGTTCTTTCAATCCAGAATTAGCTTTCCTACTGACAGTTTATACGGGTAGTTCATATAATTGTTTTATTTAACTGATTTTGTTAATTTATTTTTATTTTCGTTTAATTTCATTTATTGTGGACATAATCTACTCATTACAATGATTTTAAATGAGTTGTATTGCAACATGTAGTTAGCTAGCGACCTCGTCATCTGTTCATAATATTCTTGTCTGACCTACCGGCAGCAAGTTCGTCACGCTCCCTTAGATGTCACTGCTTGCGGTAGCGTCGGGGGTCGGGTTACCGCCTTCCCTCAAATATGGCGAGGGGGGTAATGGCTGACCTTTGCGTTATGCTCGTGAACGGGTGCTGCTTGTGGTGACTGGCCGTCTTGCTGACCATGGTTTTTGTTATTGTTATTTGTATTAACTGTTATTTTATTTTACTCCGGAGGTCCTAGTTTAACTATTGTAACTTCAACTTAGCTATATGCATCAATGTATGTATATGGATCATTTTGCATCGTTGAATATGTAAGCGGGCACGCCCTTTATGCCTGGAGGCTTTATTTAGGTTTTAAGTTCTGTTTACGTTTTTGTTTTATTATTTCAGCTTGAGTTTAGTTTTCGATGTTTTTGTTGGTATATTGGCGTGTGCTAGCTGACATATGGCGAATAATGTATGTTTTGTTTTATAATATTAATTACTTACACAATATTGTATAGAATCAAGTTCTTCTAACTTAACAGACAGCTGTGCTGCTGGGGAGTTTGTTCCGCCACTTCTGCCAGCTAAAGCACTAGGAAGTGTCGAAGGGCGAGCGTTTTGGGGGGACTGTCTTGTGTAACTTTGACGTTCAAAAAGTGCTGACTCTCAGCCTAGTTTGAATAAATGACTTTTGATTTTGACTCGTATATTTGGTAAGCTCCTACCAAGTTATGACAACCTGGTACTTTGAAGGTCTACAGCATTTTTTCGCTGACGTATACCCTTGGTGAACCTTACTACAACTTTAGTACCGTAATCATCCGTATTTTGCAAGTCAGCTAGAAATCGCTTTAAGCATTTGAAGTATCATACAGGAGGTCATAACTCGGCAGGACCTCCCTTAAATTGTTGTTTTTATTTAATTCCGAGCATTTTCATATTCATTTACCTTTTAAACCTTCTCTGGACTTCCACAAATAATTCAAGACCAAAATTAACCAAATCGGTTCAGCCGTTCTCGAGTTTTAGCAAGACTAACGAACAGCAATTCATTTTTATATATATTAAATACTTAAAATGAATATGGCCAAATATTCAGCATCGATATACAATGCGGCAGAGCTGCCAGCTTATAGGACACTTTTCTTGTTGATAGCGATGCGGATGAATTTGTTGAGGCCCGTCCCTCCTTTTCATAGAGGTAGGTACATCTACATATTATGAATATTGTTTTAAGTCTGTTGGCTTATATATTATCTGTTTTCAATAAAAACAGCTTTCATCTGTCAAATGAATATTACATATTTATTTTGCTCACCACACCCTATTAAATAATATATTATTTGACGTACCATTTAATCAGTAACTAAAAGATATCGTGTCTACGACTTTTAGCAGCCGAAAATACCGTAACAGGTACAGCGGTATTCTTCGGCTTCAAATGTCGAGGTTTGTAAGAACCTATATGCGAGTGGCAAGTCTAGTTTTATTGTATTCGGCGGGTAGTTAGCTGAGAGTAGCGGCAGCACACGAAGGCCCGCCCTTTGCCACCATTAACCCGCGTCCATTAAGTAATGGGCGCCTAATGGTGCGCTCTGCAAACACCGTCTTGGCTTAGCTCAACTTAACATGCTTAACATGCATTTAGCTCCGTCGTCGAAACTTACGTCTTCTATTATACAAAGTGAAGTTCATTCTTATTCAACCAGCATATGTAAAAGGAACATGTGGTGCAGCATATTATTTATAAATTGAAGAAAACTTATAACGCTCTACAGAATATAAGTAAGATGAAACTGTATGCTAAGTTAAGTTATTCCTTGCCTCATTGTTAATGAAACTAGGCCGGTACTGCTATGAGGGATAACTTAGGAATATAACTTTAAGTTACGATGAAGTTTCCGCCAAACGAACTGTCTTCATGCACCGAACAGAAGACCGCTTTTGTTCTCCACTAATTACGTTCTTCAACATTTACTTGAAACCATCTATGATTGTTAATGCAGTTTTAATAGCGAGAAAACATTATAGAAAATGTTTTGGACGTCATAAAATGAGCGAAAAAAAAATATAAAATGCAAGAAATGAAACAACTCAAGCTGTTTCGCAATTAAAACCTTTTCAGTGGGTGCGATGGATATGAATTGTTCACGAGTAGTTCCTTGCAGGGGCTGGCTGCGAGCCCCCACCTCCCATGCCCCCCCTCGCGTCTGCTGCGTCGTCGTCGGCTTGGCTCAGTTCCGCGCCAAGGACTACTTGAAATGCCCCAGTTCCGAACTAAAAAGAGTATCACTTTTGTACAGGATTGACAGCTTAATATAGTGCGCATCCGCTGCGCCACTGCAACATAGGCAAGCTTACGATAAATTGATTTCTGGCAAAATTTGATAAATCTATAAAGCTAGGAAAATTTATTCTCTTTGCAAGCAAAGATTTAAGTGTGAGAACAAGAACCGTTCCACCATTGTATAAGTTCGACGTGTAAATTTTGATGTATAACCATGTAACTTTATGAATTTTAATTTGAAATGTTACCGATAAGAATGAATCCTGTCCCTCAGTAGACAGCTGTTGTTGTGACCTTGTCCCGGCGTGGCGAGGGTGTCGGTGACTCGGTGCGGGCCGTGTCGCCGTGTCCGGCGCGCGCGCGTGATAAATGAACCCTGCATTATTCGCACGATAGTAATCAATCAATCACGCCTAACCTGTTGCCGGCCAGCTCCTCGCACTATTAAATAACTATCATTGTTATCTTGTTAGTAATTGTTTGTGCGCAGGTGTGCCAGAGGGCCCCTTGACGGCTTACAATTACCGACAACCTAAGTGGCAATCGCCTTTTTATTAATTTGATGGAACGGCTATAAGATTTACGATGCAAAGAAAATACGATTCCTTTGTCGTAGCTATTTATTATTAACAGGCATCCAAGTATCAAAGCCAAGAAAAACAATACAACATAAAAGCCACTGCGCCACGGTAGAGTTACTTTTTAAATCTCTGTGTTCTCAACATTATTCTTTTGCGGAGATTCAATTTTATTTTACAAAACGTTGAAAATGGCTTGCAACGACAGCGGTCAGGATTGGCACTCCACCACGTTTCGTTGCAACTGTTACTCAAACAGAACTTTCTGTCGATGTAACGAACAGTTCCAGAACCATGAGACTGTTGTTCATTGAATGTACCTAAGTGATTCATTTAGGAATACCGTTCTGTAATGCCAAGCTGTGGTGGCCCAGTGACAATGGTCTCAACTTACGTGACGTAGGTTTGGGCTTGAACACAGCCATCGAATTTATTTCATCACCACTGCTGTCAAAATGGTGAAGGATAACATCGTGAGGAAACCTCCTAGACAGGGTCACGGACAACAGTAACAACAGGACATGCTCCTGAACCAAAAATTGGAAGACATGTGACATTTACCAACCCGCACTGGACGGAGTGGTGGATTACGGCCCACTCCCTCTCACCTAGAAAAGGCCTGTGTCCTTTGGCAACGTTACAGGCTGATGCCAAGGAGTATACTTCATCATGTCAGCCGTAAGACGTCCACTGCTGGACTTAGGCCTCCCCCAATTTGGGGGACTTTGCCATAATCGCCACGCTTGGCAGGCGGGTTGGCGATCGCAGTATGGTGGTAAAATGCATAGAGAACGCTGCTGCCCATTCTCTAGTAAGGAGTATACTTAAAGTTATCTTATACCTCAATTAACTACAATTAAATAATTTCATATGCAAATCAATGTTCAGTATTTTGTCATGTAACTAATCGCAAGGAACATCTATGCATGTTTGCGCAATAACATAAATTAAGTGGTTCAACATAACTGTGGGAAACACGCCTACTGTGCACATAAGTACATAAGCATGATGTTACATAACGTTTAGTAGGTACTGTTATAAATTACTTTGTGCTGTCACGCGACACTTCCGTCATCGGTATTGAATCACGCCCATCTGTCCACATATTAATACATATTTTGAACCAGTTGGGGAAATTGCTGGCGTTTGCTATGTTATTATGTAAGACTATAAGTGGTTCAAACTTACCACTTTGTTTGGTATTCTGAAAGAAAGAAAACTCAAATTCAAAGCTCAGATTAATGCAAAAGTAACTCTGTCTGTCTGTCTGTCTCGCTTTCCTGCTAAAACTACTGAATCGATTTAAATGAAATTTGGTACACAAATAGGTTAGAGCCTGAGAAAGGACATAGGCTACTTTTTATCCCGGTAGTATGTTCCTGCGGGATAATTTCCGCCCTCCACGCGGGCGAAGCCGCTGGCAAAAGCTAGTTTCAAATAATCAATTACAGGCATATTCAATTGTCAAAAAGTCGGTGAGCCAAAAACATGAAGCTAGTTGCCCATTCCAAAGAAAACTGTAGCTTTTCTCTTTCTTTCTTCTTATAACACCTTAGGATATTATTATTATTAGTGGTCGTGACTACGGTCGAAATTTAACCATCATCATCATTTTCATCATTTCAGCCGAAAGACGTCCACTGCTGGACATAGTCCTCCTCCAAGCTCCACCATTTCCACCGGTTGTGTGCTTCCTGCAACCAGCGGATTCCTGCGGCCTTCACAAGGACCTGCTATTTAACCATATTATGCAATTTAAAACTTAAAATATTTTTCATTCATTATTCTAAAAAAATGTTAGCTTTCTGCACTCCTTCTCCACATAAACTTTAACTGTGCCAAATTTTATACTCCTCCGTCCGCGTGATGTTCGTAAAAAGGGATACAAGATTTTTGCTTCACGTATTAATTAATAAATTATTTCCTATATTTCATTAAAACATAATATAAAATATATTTTTAATATTGGAATGTTACAAACAAAATTTAGCCCACCGGTATCGCAAACAGGGTCCAAGCTATCGGTGTAGCGTTGGTCAGGGCTGCTGAGAGAGGAACCTCCGAACGATACACGCCGAGTCCAGAAGTACCGCTTTCTGGATGAAGCTCTTGATCCAGCTACCCAACGAGAGCCTCCTGATGTGTTAATCGAGGCTTTTGGTTATTATACAATTGACCGTCATGGCTATCAGCACAGACTGTTGTATCCATAGTTATTATTATTTGGTTAGACACACTAGCAGCTAATTGGCTGATGACATTTAATCTGTCTATTCGATTTTATTAAAGAAGTTTAGAGTGCGAGCCATCACACCATTTTCCGTGTCATTAACACAGGTGTAATTAGCTTTACTAATAAAAGGCGTCACCTTTTATTGGAAAAGCTAAAAGTTTCAGGTAAAGTTCTATTTGTATTAAAGACCAGCAATAGTGTAGGAGTGCGACCAAATTTAGTTTGCACAGCTAACTTTGTGTGCGAGTGGTGTGAGCGGCGAAACTCAAAGTAAACTGAAGAACTAGCTTTAGTTTACGTCGGTTCTCCGCAGTCACCACGCCACTGCAATCCACTTCGTACTCGTTAGTTTTGTGTTGACTTACTATTCATATTATTTATTGGATCGTATTTATTTTAACTTGAATTTTGTGATGGTAAGTTGATAAAGAACTTGTTTCTACGAATGTGTTTTATTTAATACTAGCTTTTGCCCGCGTGGAGGTCGGAAATTATTCTAAGGGTACGTAGTACCGGGCTTAAAAGTATCCTCTGTGTTAATCCAGGTAAAAACTATGAGGGTGTTAAATTAGATCCCAATCCGTTCCGCTGTTTTTGCAAGATTGAGTAAAAAACGAGAGCAGTGGTATCGTCTCGACGAGTTGTAGGTCATGAGTTTGAATCCAGGCAGGCGCTTTACTTTGTGTAAATAATTTCATCACCACTGCTCTCAAAACGGTGAAGGAAAACATCGTGAGGAAACCGGCATGTCTTAAAACCAAAATTCGAAGACATGTGACATCTACCAACCCGCACTGGGCCCGCGAGGAGGATTACGTCCCACTCCCTCTCACCGAGAGAAAGCCTGTGTGTGTATGTGTGTGTGAAAAGCAGTGGGAACAATATAGGCTGATAAGGATGAGTATAAAAGACGCAAACATATAAATTTTCACATTTATATATTTATTCATTGTATCAGATCAATGTAAATTAAAAATTAAAAAAACCCCCCACACAAAAACCTAATTTCCCTTTAAAAAGTAAAAAATAAAAAAAAATAACTCAATCTTAAAGTACCTAAGAATGTATTAATAATTCAAAAAAAAAAATACGCTGCGTTGGGGGACCGCTTCAAATCTAACAATTTAATTACCAATAGTCTTATTACCTAACTAAGCAGTCAACGACGTCTGCACTCGCGGAGCGGTCCCCCAACGCGACGTTTTTTTTTTGAATTATTAATACATTCTTAGGTACTTTAAGATTGAGTTATTTTTTATTATTTTTTACTTTTTAAAGGGAAATTAGGTTTTTGTGTCGGGGGTTTTTTAAATTTTTAAATTAATTTTTTATTTTGTACTTTTTATAGGTATATACTTAATATAATGTAAATCAAACGAAGCTAAGAACACTTTCGATTAATTCATCAATATTCTCTTTCAGTGCGCTTTCATTTGAGACCCCACTCGAGTATATTTGCTGACATTTGGTTACTCTTCCCCACTGTCCCCCCACAACTTTTAAACGGCTCAACCGATTTTCATCAAACATGTCTAAGAACACTTGCAGATAAGTCACCTTTAATACAATTTTTTTTTATTGAAATCGCATCATCCGTTCGGGAGTTATGATGCCACAGACAGACAGACACACAGACAGACAGACAGACACGTCAAACTTATAACACCCCTCTTTTTGCGTCGGGGGTTAATAAGTAGGTTAATAAGTTGTTAATAAGTAGGTAGTACTTTTAGCTGCATATATTATGACATTCAAAATGCACTTTACAAAATGTACAGGTACTTACTTTGAACATTATGGTCACCCTACAAAAAATTTTCTCTTATAAAATTAGAAAATCAATTTTCTCTTAAAGTATGACACTGAAGAACGGACGATATGTTACAATTTAATAAAGAAATAGTAAAGCATCGAAAAATTCATCCTCACCGCTGTCGACCGGCAATGTACCCAAGAGACTGGCGGCATTACCACGCTGTATAGCAATGCTTAGCCGCTGGCCAAAATAAAAACCAGCCCTTGGGTCACGAGAAGTGTCAACTAGCCGCTTTGAGATTTCATTAAAAAGGCCATGAGCACTCTGACCCCACGGCCCGAGGGTTTCAACCCCAAACGGCTCGAAAATATAATTGCCAATAAGGTCGCTACTTACTTTTTGGTTGATACTTTCGCCGCTTGAGGTTTTCCGCAGCCGCAGCGGCAGCGCCAGCGCAGCCAGCCGAGCTAGGAAGATGGGATGGCGCAAGAGTATCGACACACGTTGCGTCCCACACTAAAGGCCTACCCACCTTCCAAGGAAACAAAGACATACCGTCCGGTCTCTTGCCATCGTCGCGTGCCAAGCCATTGGGTTCTAATACAGCTGGAACACCGACGGTGACAAGAGCTCGTCGGATTATGTCGTTAATGTTTGCGTGCCGCGCTAAGCGACCCGCACTTCGGCTACAAGACAGGCCGTGGTGTCCTAGACTGTTGACAACTTCGCCACAGTGGCAGCGATGAGGAGAACAACAAGGAGCTCCTAGTCTTAGAGAAGCAGCAAGGCGGAAAGTAGTGTCGTCGAGCAAAGTGCCTATGTTCGACGACGGTAGCGCATGAAGCCACAGACCCAACTCCCATTTAACCACAGCCAGCAGGCGCGCACGCTCCGCAGTAGTAGCGGACGAGTTAAGTAAATTGTCTTGTACAACTCTGCAGAGCGGCTCATCCCACCGTCTCTGGGAAAGTGGGTTATCGGGTAGATTTGAATTCGGGCAAGCGAGTTTCCAGGCATCTATAGCCTCGGTGAAGCACGGCACATCAAAATTAATCAGTGTGGAAGCTAAGATTTTCCTGATTAATTTCTCAGTGCCGTGGACCGAAGATATGAAAGCCGGTAAACTAAGACTGGAAATTTTGCGGACGCCGATGCCTCCCATACGAATGGGAAGAGTTGCTTGTGCCCAAGCTCGGTCATCCAAGGCCACATTTAATATTGAGGTTAGTGTGTGCCGGATAATTTGGTCCATTCTGTCTAAAAGGTGAGTGTGCTTCCATAAATGGGAAGCGCGTAGGAAATATGTTAATTTTGGGGCGAAACAACAGTATCGAATTAAGGTGATAGCCGAATGCATGTTAATTTGAAACAGTCTTTCTGAAACATCATTAAAATTTTGTATTTTTTCCTCTATAGAAGAGGGAAAGGAGTTCTCAAAGATTGGAGACCTAAGGAGACGAAGAGAGCTTTTTTCAATAATTTTTATTTCTGGAGCTATTGCGTTAAATTTTGTGTCAGTTGTCTGTCAGTACTGTCCGTTAAATAAAGTTCACATTTTGATAGGTTTAGATCAAGGCCGATGGAATGAAGTTCATGTTATAAGAACGTTAGGTCATTTATAACTGTTTCTACATCGCCTCCCAAAGTTCCATCATCGAGATACCAAACATTAAATTTGGAATTTAGGTGTCGAATGATTGGGTGAATGGCTAAACTAAAAATCACTGGCCCGAGGTGGTCACCTTGTTGGCAGCCAACTGCAGATTCTAAAAGGTTGTCCCGATATAGTAATTTAATCGGCATTACCACGCTGTAAGCATTGCTATACAGCGTGGTAATGCCGCCAGTCTCTTGGGTACATTGCCGGTCGACAGCGGTGAGGATGAATTTTTCGATGCTTTATTTTAGTTTGTGTATAGTTTTGGTTCAGTTAATATATAATTTTGTTATTTTTATTTTAGTTAGTTAGGCTATTTTTCTTTATGTATAAATATTAAATAAACAAAAAAAAAAAGAAATAGTTAAAACTCTTATTCTAATTTTCGTTCATCTATGAGGCTGAGCCTAGTCAATAAAGCCGAAAATATTGGGCTCTCGTTCAGACATTTTCACTTTCATTCACAAATTCGACTTTCATTTACTTCCTTACAATTAACTTTTGTGTCATTATTTCTTTTTAACTAATTTACATAGGTATCTAAGTAAAGCATGTTAAAGTCGTATTTATGTATCTCTTCACATAAATTCATGTTTTGCAGATTCCCTCAGTACAGACAATAATGAAGTGAGGGCCCTACATATACAGCCATAAATCTGTAATATCAAATTCTACAGATTTGGGAATTTCTCACAATATTTAAAAAATTCTTAACTAAATTCTCGAATAAAAATGATTAACCCAGAGATAGTACTTACTGAGATTTAGCTATGCCACTTTATGCACGCGTCTGGATTGCGGGCCCAAGTTATTTCATCATAACACTTTTAATTCACGTTTAAGAAATTCATGATAGGGAAATTAGTTAAAAATAGTAAAACTTAATGCAAAGGTAAGTTTTTACTATTTTTAACTAATTTCCCTATAAGCCTTATTTCGTTTCGCCAGGGTTCAAAAAATGGGCCCACAATCCAGATGCACATCAGTCGGACGTCATAAAACCCATTTCTATATCTTTTTTATTCTATATCAGACGCACTTTCTATGTTACATGAAATAACACCACGACTTGTTTCCCGAAGGGTAAGGCAGTTGTGTACCCATGGTAAGGTAGTTACACCCGCGTAGGTGTTTCGCCAATTATTGTAAAATGGAGCGAGCGTATTGTCATCAACTAGGCACAAATTCAGAATTTTATATGAATCATGGAAATGGCACGGCTTTGGCTGTGTTATGTTTAAGTATAACAACACGATCAGCCTTAATATTCCCATTACTGGGTCACAGACATCGGGAAGGGAGTGGGCTGTAATCTTACACATGTCCTCGAATTGTTGGTTCTAGGCCATGCCGGTTTCCTTACGATGTTTGTTTCACTATTTTCCGAGATTTGGTGATGACATTTTTCACAAAAATTAAAGCGCCTCGCGCCTGTCTAAGTTCGTTCCCACGGCCTATAATTTTTAGGTCCGGGCCACCACTGCTCGTGAAATTAAAACAAATGACTGTCTCAAAATAGTCAGTAATTGCCAACATTACAATTCACCTTTAAATCAGTACAGTTCAATGCCCTACAGTAACTTTAACAGGCCCGTATAATAGCATTACCATTATTCCCCCAAATCCATGATAAATGTATATTCAGTTAATTAGTTCCAGTCAATAAATCACGTCCGAAGCGTCACAGGAATTTCCCCTTTAACGAGTTTTGTTGGTCTCTGGTATGGGGGTAGAATGAAACTCACTTGGAGCACAAACAGGCCGCGGTGACGATACTCAGCTTCACCAAATGGAGCGTAAACTCAACTTTTTGTTCCGTTTAGTCGTACTCGAGGAAGTTCCTCTCAAACTGTCCAACCAGGGCGGCTGATTGATGGTTTTTGTTGTTGTTTACATAAATATTAAGCCATGAGCGTAAACATGTGTAAAGACAAAATTAACTTATCGCGCATCTTCCAATCTTTTGTGATTGAGACGTTGATAACAAATATAATCGTATCAAGAAAATCATGCATCAAAATTGCATGATCAATGAAGCAAAAATCTGTCTCTGAAGATCTGCCAAGTCCTTAATCTTGTTATGTATTTTCTGAGGTAAATTCGTCAATAATCCGATAATCATTCTGTTTCGTAAATCGAAATATAATACCCGAAGAAGAGTGTGATGCGCTTTAAATCCTTGTTCATTATAGGTATATCTCCATCGTATTTAAATGCCCAAAGATACGAGTATCCATTCACACAGATACGTTCCATGTACCAGGCAATTTTCATCAGTTCATGTCATCGCCCAATTATATTTATTTATAAACGACTAGCTTTTGCCCGCGGCTTCGCCCGCGTAGATGTCGGAAATTATCGCAGGAGGACGTATTACCGCGGTAAGAAATTATTAATCCATGTTATACATACATAAAATTACGCCTTTTTCCCATGGGGGTAGGCAGAAACTACGGAACGCCACCTGCTACGATCCTTACATATCATGTGTGTTTGATGTACTTAAAATAAAACTAATAGTATTCAGAGTAAGAAGACTGCGGCATAGGGCTGGATTGAATTGAATATAAGTCTTCCTGGTTTTTCTTAACGCTCCTATTCTACCTATACAGACACTCAATTATTTACCAGACACCAAATTAAACATAGTTATAAGAATAGTACTTTGGCCAGTGGCATCGCCCGTATAGCTGTCGGAAAATATCACCCGGGAACGTACTACCGGGATAAAGTATCCTATATCGTAAGTATCCAGGATAACCAAAAATCCAAATCCATCCAAAAATCTAAACATCTAAGCAATATTTCGCGGTCTCTTACTTGGAATAATACAATTAGGTTTATTTTGAGTACTTCGAACACACATGATATTCGCATTTACTATGAAGCCAAAGTAATATGAATTACAATCCTACTAATCCTGCAATACCCGACCGTTACCAAGCGAGATGGCCGGACGTGGAACGGCCCGCTAGCCGCTCTGCGGCTATTTTATTATAATCTCTGATATCTTCTAAAATATTAATTTTAATGATATGCTGTAAAGGGCAATTTTGATCTACATGAAATGCACAATTTATTTAAGGTACTTAATTGGGTAAGGATTAATGCTGTATTGCTTAAAATCGCATTCATAAATAAGCCATTATTTCTCGTAAAAAGTAAAGGATAAAAATGGTTATTTTGGGTTATCCCTAAGAGTTAGACATATACCATCGCGGACTTTATTGTAGAACTTTTTAAGGTGTACAATACTGTAGTACATTATTTTGAGCTATTTTGAAGGGTTCAGCCAGCGTTCGCAATGTAAGCGCAAAAAAATGTGTTTATTTATGACATCACATTAGAAACCTCTAAAATTATCAGTGTTTCTTTACTATATTATGGATGTTATATACATATAAACCTTCCTGTTGAATCACTCTATCTATTAAAAAAACCCGCATCAAAATCCGTTGCGTAGTTTTAAAGATATAAGCATACATAGGGACAGACAGACAGCGAAGTGACTTTATTTTATAATATGTAAAGATGACGTGATGAAAACACCGGGCTACGAGCGTAGCAGAGCTATGCCTGCGTAGACACTTGCTACGAGCGTAGCAGTGCCTTGCGTAGCATCTTGACGCACGGCTACGCGCGGGATCGCACCAATTTTGTTACATAAGAAAGTGAACGCACTTATCGACGTGGAATTGGCGTGATACCGAAATTAGGCCAATTACGTCTTTTTAGCTTTTATTGCGTTGACATAAAGCTCTTCCTGACCGTTTCCGCGTCCAAGAATGTGTTTGCTTTATAAAACTTTTTAACAAAAAATTGAATCGCCGAAAAAATTGAACCACCGAAAAAACTGAAAAGCAAAAAATAATAAACCTTAAAATTTTGAGTCGGTGCTGAAAAATCAATGAACAAAGATCACTCAAAGCGCCGACTCATAATTTTAAGGTTTATTATTTTTTGCTTTTCAGTTTTTTCGGCGGTTCAATTTTTTGTTAAAAAGTTTTAAGCTATTGCATAGCTTCTATCGAGGGCCTTGAGCGCGGGGACCGAATCCAGAAATTCCGTAACGAAAAAATACCTCACGCTCCCCACTCCGACGGGCACGGAGGTGTGGCTTGAAGGCCGTGCATTGTCTAACGTCGTTTCTTTTCGGCAGTCTTCGACACGGTGTTTGTGTGCGTGCAACTAGCCGTATTGTACGACTCTACGAAGCTCGCACGAATCGAGATGAGCTGCTCCGAACTCGGACGAATACATAAGCAGCTGTTTATGAGAAAGTATATAGGTGTATAGGTATTTATGTACAACAGTGAATAGCTGTACTTGTAAAATTTGTGTATAAAGTGTTTGTATTATTTGTCATCGGTTGCTAGGTAAAAACCCAAAATATTTATCGTCTTGTTATTTGTCATCGGTTACTAGGTAACAAACCAGGCCATAGAGTATTATGGGCATGGAGTACTAAAGTTTACTTATCAAATTTTGCGGTGGCAATCGTATGTACTAACCTTTATGCTTTAGTTCCAAATTTTATCACCAAAAATAAGTTTTCCTTAGTGTACGTTTTTTTTTAATATCAAAGAAAAAGAAATACTGCATAAATAAAATAAATAAATAATTATAATTGCATAAGTTGATACAAAATGCTTTACCGCGATAGCTTTACCGCGGCAGTCCCCGAGTGCCACACGTCTTTTATTTTTTTATTTTATAATTTTTTGTGGCTTTAATGTACTTATAATACTTGGCAAGGTATTCCCTATCCAATAAAAAAAGAATTATCAAAATCGGACTACTCTGTATAAAGTTATGCCTGGTTATACATTATAATCACTGAGTGAACAATCAATCATCCCCTGTTTTCCGATCTTGAAGGTTCGATTTTGTTTTCCAAATTTATATGGGACCACCCTCGGAGTATACTCTTTCCAACAGAAGAATAATTATTACAATCGGACCACTATGTAAAAAGTTATGCGTGGTCATACATTAAAAAAAAAATATATACGCGTCGAATTGAGAACCTCCTCCGTTTTTTTTTCGTCGGTTGAAAAGACACCTTTGCACGTATCGTTCATATTTACCTATTTCCGTTCACCACTAAACTAAACCAAAGGACTGCGTTTCTGTATCAATGATATTGTCGATGATATTTACATCCTCTTACGTAAGTGGCTTCGATTATTTCCGTAATAATTCACGAATGACCTTTATATGTATTTATAACTATAGTTCAATATACTTACGTTCCATCATATTCAGTACTGTGCTGTTGTGCGGTAATCTATATAAATCACATAGGCCGCTATCGCTCTTCGATAAAAATAACATCCATTGATCATTTTCCACACGCACCGGGTGATTAAGTATGAAATACTGCATTATATGAACTTTGTGTAGATGCGTGCTAGAATTATGACAGATATAAATAATGGTCAGCGATAGCGACTTTCCGATCTCCCGAGATAAGTCCGCTTGATACACGACTCGGCGGGTAAAGTATTTTGACAAATTGATCGCAGAATGGCTCACTAGGATCACTAAGTCATTTGCTGTTGTAATTATTATTTTAGGCCGCCACTTTTAGCAGTCTATGACTGCTAAAAGTTGAAAAGTATGAAGTTAAGTTCATTATTTAACTAATGAATGTGGGAAATAGGTTGCAGGAGCAAAGAAATGAAATGATGCACTGTTCGACAATTACTGGTGTTTGTTTGTTCGATTTATTGGGATAGAAAACATTGAATAATTGACAATAGCAAATGATCGAATGAGTGAATAAGTCCAAAAGTGCACAGAATTTTACATCTGGAATTTTTCAGTAGCAGCCCGGATTTTGGACTTGAGACCAGTTGATGACAATAGGCTCGCCCTTGTTACATGGGACTTAACATAACCGGTGAAATTATGGGTGTACTAAAGGTACTCTACCTAAACTTTCGGGGAAACAAGGCGACGGGTTAGGTCCAACCTGATCGATGAACAAGATCCCGCTTTACAGTTTGGAATCCACAGGCTACGTCACTGAAAAAAAAAAACACTTCTGCTAACATTGGAATCTTTTTATGAACTACTAGAGACCCGCCCCGGCTTCGCACGGGTGGACATTTATTTTTTAAACTCTGAGCCGACCGCGCGAGTGAGCCGCGCAGCAACCTGTTTCATAGATGTGCACCCCCCTTCCCTGCGGTTTCGCCGTGCGAGTCGTGCGACACCATCATTCATTTTAATACCAATTACAATTTTAAATTCGTAATATCTTTTGAATGGATTGTCCGATTGGAATAAAATAAAAAGTAATTTATAGCTATTGAAACAATCTTGCTCAATAAATAGTTTACTTGGATAAGGATTAGTATTTGACGATAATATGATCAATAAACATAGGCTAATAATTTTAATTACTTTTATTCTATGGAAAAGTGGTTATAATGGCTAAAATATAAATGTTTGGTTTATACTATCGCGGACTTTTTTGTAGGCATTATTGAGTTCTACAACTTTTCTATAGAAGTCAACCATACATCTCTAATCATTTAGGCAGCGTTCGTGAGAATCGTTAACGTACGGCAGTTTTTTCGACGCCTTACTCCACAATTTTCTCTACCACGAAAAATCCTATCTATTTTCCGGGATAAAATATAGCCTATACGGATTTGGAAGAATTCCTCTAAGTAATGGTAAAAGAAATTTTGAAATCGGTCCAGTAGTTTTTGAGCCTATTCAATACAAACATACAAAAATACAAAGGTTTCCTCTTTATAATATTAGTATAGATTTAAACACGTAATAGATAACCAATTATTATGAAATTTCAGATCGTCGCATATCGTACAAGGAAAGGACTGTTATCTCCTAGAAATCACACGGCACAGAGATAAGCGATCAAACATAATAGGTATAGCTTTCTGTAATAGTTGCTACAAAGGACGGAATCACCCTTAATCAAACCTTGTTAATTACGTCGGCAACCGCACAGGGGCGCCCGCATCGCCTGATGACGTTGCACAACACTGCCACTATACGCCTGCTAATTATACCCTGGCAACTCTATTAAAAAAAAAGTATTGCAACACTTTCTGAATAGACCAAAGACGATAGGGGTTGGAAAAATACTGGATAATTACTTTTAATTAATGTACCTATGTAAGAGCATAGAAGCAACGTTGGTTTTACCCGACAATATGGAGGTGTTTCGCATTACCCAGTAACTGGGTTTGGTAGGTCAGATAGGCAGTAGCTCCATGTAAAATACTGGTACGAGGCATGCCTTTTAAGTTTTGTTGTTTGAAGAAAAAAACACAACTAGAACCTTATAGTACTTTTTATTGTTTTTCAAAGTATTCACCACGTAGCTTAATACACTTTTCCATTAGCTCAAACCAGTTATTATAACATTTATTCCACTCTAAAGTGGGGGTGTTCAATATGGCTGACTTGAAAGCGTCGACTGCTTCTTCACCGGACTGGAACCTTTGACCACGGCGACTTTTCTTAATTTTAGGAAATGTAAAGAAATCGTTAGGGCTTAGGTCAGGACTGTATGGAGGATGGTCAAGAATTTCTACTGTTTCCTGCTTCAAATACTCAATCGTTTGACGAGCGCTGTGTGAGCTTGCGTTGTCGTGGTACAGGATGATGCGTCGCTTTGAGTTAGATTTTTGAAGTTCGGCGATGACTTGTGGTAAACAAACTATGGTATACCCTTTGATTATATACCTGTCTAGATAGAGTAATGCAAACAAACGATGCACAAAAACTGTCCCCAGTTTCGCGATTATGTGTGAGTAGCGCTCGCGTACTTATTGTAATCAAACTGTCAAACTTGTCAAAGTGTGCGTGTTTAGAGATGCCAGCTCCAATTATTAACTTACCTTTCTTCCATCATTTAATAAGATCGATGTTAAACAAATTAGGTTAAATAAAATAATATTTTTTTTGTGTTAGTGTTTTATTTAATTAATACAGTATGTCTCCAGCAGTTTTCTTGTACGGAATCCGTAGGAAATCTAAAACCCCAATATTAGAAAGAACTAACAACAATACTGTTTCGTGCATGACGTCATGGATTTCATTTATTTTATGTGCGTTATTACTCATTTTCAGATCAAATAACTACCATCAGTTTTTAAATAATAATTTATTATTTTCCTGATTGAATTTCGGTCATGGCAGATATAAGTTTTAATGATATTTGTAATATGTTTCCCAAATTTTCACCAAACCTCCCTAGTAATAAACTGGCAGCACCGGCTAATCAAAGTAACCTACGAAGTATCGAATAAAAAATTCATGTTTTCTTTAAAAAAATGTGGATAAATAATAAAACTTAGCGATGAAAACTGATCTTGGTATTATTATATAGCTTTCCCACATAAATGCGACACAGTTTGACAGCACAAACCAGTGTAATTAATAATTTTTCGTGAGCACATTACCCCTGAGTGATTCAAATGACACTGACGTCGGTGAGAAGCGAGTCTACCAAATTTTGTAGACTTTATTTGAGCCGCTCGGTACGGCCAATGTGTCATCTAGACAGTCTTCAAGTGCAATAGTCGCAACATGGCCGGTTTTTCCAACGAACGTGGCCACCATCTTCTTTGAAGTGCTTCGAGAACAAACAACTTTAGTCGGCTTTGGCTCGTCTTGAAAGACCCAGATTGTAGATTGTTGTTTGCAATCAGGATCGTAGGCATAGATCCAAGATTTGTCACCACTGATGATGTCATAGACGTGATTTGACTCTCCTCGGTTGAACCTTTGCAGAGTTTTCTTACACCATCTGACGCGAGCCACCTTGTGATCGTCGGAAAGCAGATGCGGTATCCAATGGCAAACTAGCTTTCTTACACCAAGCGCTTCATGCAAGATCTTATTAATGGTTGTCCCTGAGATGCCTAATAGAGCCTCTATCTCTCGATATGTCACATGACGATCTTCGAGAATTAGTTGTCTCACAGCAATGATGTTACACTGAAGACAGTGAAGGCGGATTTTGGGCGTCCTTCGCGAGATTTGTCACTAACAATATTATGTCCACACTGGAATTCTAAATACCAGCGTTCGACAGTCCGCAGACATGGGGCTTCATCACTGAACACAGATGTTAGCTCTTCAGAACACTGAAGCCGTGTCAAGCCTCTTCTAAAGTTGTAGAAAATTATTGCACGAAGATTTTCCTTAGAAAGATTCATTTTCGTACGTAACCTGACAGATTCCAATCGACGCTGTGCCTAAACAATAGTATTAATCCTAATACTTTCAACTGTTTTGAGATTCAAAATTTAAACACATTCTAATATAGAACAGTTCCAAATTCAAAATTGCCGGGAAATATGGAAACGACAGAACTTAAAAGGCATGCCTAGTATTCAGCTGCAGCAGACTGGAAGCCGATTCCAGCATATTTGAGAAAAAGCTAGGCAGATGATGATGGAAGTGTTTCACACATCGAGCCTTATAAAAAATTCGACTTTCTATAAAGTCGAATTTTTTATTGACTTTATTTGCGTTGCGCCTGATACATATACCCGCGTGACAGTATTTTTCTAAAAATGCATTTTACGTTCCTTTGAACGCAAAACATTATTTCTTTTGCTATTAAAAAGGGCCAATTTTAATAAATGTGACCGTTGAAACCGCGCTAGGTTGAAATGAAAATAAATTTGGTTGAATAAATAAAACCAAAGAAAATACGACTGCTGAAGGGTTTTGAGGTGGGAGGACACTTTTAGGTTAAATACGTCCCCTAGCTGAGGTACCCTTTAACAATTTTAGCGCAAAAAAGAATTTTAGCGGCCTATTACGCCCACGCATATAGTAAATTTTTCAACACACTTGTTTGTAAAGTGACTCGTATGGCAACGCATTTCGGATCATAATTTAGCGTATTATACATTAGTGTTTTTACTTTACATCGCCACTGTTTTTACTTTACCATTTTTTTTAAATGTCTGCAAATAACTATTTCACTTCAGTAGCTCAAACATGTAGGTTTTGCTGCCTGAAATCACTGAGCAAAATGCGATTTTGCTCACTGAGTGAGACAAAGTAACTTTTTAATTTTTGTTTTCAGAAAGCCGCGAATATCTTATTCAGCCTAGGGTTAATCATACAATTTGAAACATTTGCACTCTATCTCTTTCCCGCCATTAGAAAGAGAGAGAGACAAAGACCAGCCCTTTCGAAGTTCCGATTTTGAATTCGACCTCAAAGACAAACACGTTCGGAAATTTGTAGGTACTAACTAAAGAAATTTTGCAAAAAGATAATTATGTCTTTTAATGTAATTTATTGAATTTTTTACTTATTGTTAAGTTGACATTTTTCATAATAATGAACAACACAAAGAAAACGTTACCAAATATTTATGGAAAATGAGGCTCTAGTTTTGAATTTACCACGTGTCGCGCTAGCGTTGCGCGCGCACATGTAAATAAAGGCGCTGGGAAAACAGCTAAGCAGACTGATAGTTATTTGTGCAACAAGAGAGCAAAGTCGTGTTTTGCTGCGAGTGCTGATTTTGAATCCTGAGTGTGGTGAGGGATTCAAAGGCACGAGATGCAAAAAACTTTGCTCTCGTGTAACACATAACTTTTCACTTCAGCAGCGACAACACTTTAGGAGATAAAATAATAAAATTGTAACTTTTCACTTTTAAAATGTTCAATTTTATTGAATTGGTACCTCTACCTACAATGTTAATTATTTTGATTCACAATAAATAGTTATTTCAATCTATTCCTGTTTATTATTTTATCTCCTAAAGTGTTGTCGCTGCTGAAGTGAAAAGTTATGTGTATTTTTAGTCTTCGCACTAATTCAGTGTTGTCAAGGATTTGGATTGCCTCGACATTCACGTGATGATGAAGTCTGTGTTCATGAGCTTCTGCATATTTTTGTATAACTATGTTTACGACATCCATTTTAAGGTCCCGGTGAAGGTCGCTGTTTCTTATGTACCAGGGCGTACTGACTATATCCCTAAGTACTTTGTTTTGAAAGCGTTGTATAATTTGTCGATTACTTTGACTGGTGCAGCCCCACAGCTGTATACCGTAGGTCCATACAGGCTTTAAAACTTGTTTATATATCAACGATTAATTACGTATTGACAATGGCGACTGTCTACCAAGTAGCCAATACATTTTTTTGTATCGAATATCTAATTCGGTTCTTTTCTTTTTGACATGCTCTTTCCAGCGCAGTTTTGCGTCCAGGGTCATGCCAAGATACTTAGCAGTATTCGCGTATGGAATTTGTTGATTATTCATGAATACCGGGATGTATTGTGGCTTTTTATTCGTGAAGTCAATGTGGATAGACTTGTTCTCATTAAGTTTAATACGCCATATTGCAGTCCACTCATAAAGTTGATTTACGGACTTTTGAACCTTTTCTACGGCTTCCTCGTGACTATTTCCAACAGCCATGATAGCGGTGTCGTCAGCAAAGGTTGCAATTACCCCATTTTCTAGCTCAGGAATATCACAGGTGTATAGTAGATACAGGACCGGGCCTAGTACACTTCCTTGTGGTACGCCAGCTTTTATTTGCCTGAAGTTTGAGTAGGCATTTCCTTGTCTTATTCTAAACAATCTATTTAATATATAGGACTCTATGATATCTGAAAACTGTTGAGGCAGCATTGTTCTTAACTTATAAATGAGGCCTTCATGCCACACTTTATCGAACGCCTGTGCAACATCAAGGAAACCGTGGAGCACACCTTCTTCTCCTCTAGTGTCCTTTCACTAATATTAGTGATTCTGTGTACTTGGTCGAGCGTAGAGTGTTGTTCTCGAAATCCGAACTGGTAATCGGGTATAAGATTTGCAGCTTCAATAAGAGGCTTCATCTCTTGAGAAATAGTTTCTCAAATAGTTTTGACAACACTGGTAACAGTGAGATTGGTCTGTAAGGGCTATGCTACACGGGCGGTTCTCCCGCCGCGGGAATCCGCTCCACAATGCTCCCGCAAACCAGCAACCTACACAGGACGCGGTTTACCGCTGTGTTTTGTGTTCATTTCAACATGGATCCGCCAATGATAACTGCGCTTGCAGCTCTTATATTATTAGAATTGTTAAAAAATAAAGTAAACCGCAATGTTTGGGTGGAACCATTGTTTAGTAACCGTTTAACTTCGGGAATATTTCATTCAATGTTTAGTGCACACCGTGATAACCCTCATAAGTTTTTCTCTTACTATAGAATGTCTGTAAACTCATTAGATGAACTTCTATCAATTATAAGCCAACGTATTAAGAAACAGGATACAAATATGCGAAGATCCATCACACCTGCGGAACGTTTGGCTGTAACTCTCAGGTAAATAAAAACATTATTTTATTATGTAATCTTTAAGTAGTTCAGAACATTAAAATATTCATCATTTTCCGTTGATGTGTCCGAAGCAGTACTATCGTTTTGTGGCGATGCGACACTAGTCATTGGAGTTAATGTGCCCTCGTGATATGCTCTAGATCCAGAGCTACCAGATGGCTCCTGGTTCCTATGGTAAATAAACTCGGACAAGTTGCTAGGAATATTGCGGTTTCTGTCGTTTCTTTGTATATTTCTGAATAAATTCGTAATTTCATATCTAGTTTCCATAGCCAAATCAGGAGTCATGGAATCCATAATGGGTACAAAGGACATAAGAAATGCTCGATTTCCTTTTGCGTCACTATCGATATTTAACTTTTGTAATTGTAAACATTCGTTCAAAATTTTTGTTATTTGAGGAATTTGGATACTTTCCATTTGTTTCTTTCTTTTGATAGGAATTCGGTTTTGTCGCGGTGGTCTCACCAAATTATCTTCTTCAAAATCCTGATTTTGTGATGAATTCGAAGGTATTGGAGATACGTTAGACTCACGTTCTTCTGCAATACTGACGCTAGGGCGTAAAAAGGACAACAAATCATAATAAATGTATTATTTTTTTTGGAGCCGATTGTCCCGACACTGTGGTAGTTTCTAAATTTACTTCTTTTTTATAGCTATCTCTGATATTCTTCCACTTCTTCATTAGTTCCTTTACTGCAAAAAAGAAATGTATTATTAATGTGGCATTTATTTATTTTTCAGATATTTGGCTTCGACATTATAAACATTCACTGATTTGGAGTACGATTTTCAAATTTCTCGAAAAACTCTACCATTAATTGTAAAAGAAACCTGTCAAGCTATTTGTCAAGAATTAGCACCTTTAGAGATGCCAAAACCAAATAAGGAAAAATGGATAAACATTGCTGAGAAATTTTACAAAGAAGCGAACTTTCCTAATTGCGTTGGCGCCATTGTCGGCAAACATATGAGGATTGTTTGCCCTCCGAATGCTGGATCTCAATATTATAATTATAAAAAATATCATTCGATTATTTTATTGGCAGTGGTTGACGCAGACTACTGTTTTACATTCATTGACATTGGTGCTCCAGGTCGAGAAAGTGAATCTTCAATTTTTAAAAGTTCAAATTTCGGGCAAAGGTTAACTCGTTCTCAATTGGATTTACCGGAGCCAATTCATCTTCCTTACAATATAGGAAATCCTCCTGTGCCTTTTGTATTTGTAGCGGATGCTGCATTCGGTTTAAATAAAAATGTTATGAGACCATTTTCTTTACGAAACATAGACACGCCTAAGAAAATTTTTAACTATCGACTGTCTAGAGCCCGCCGCTTTGTGGAATGTGCATTTGGTATCCTCAGTAACAAGTGGCGAATTTTTCATTCAAGCATCTTAATCAATCCACAGAGTGCAAAACACATTATAAAAGCTGCTTGTGTATTACACAATTTCGTAAGACGCAGAGATGGTTATCAATTTGAAGATACGATTCGATGTGATATGGAAGAATTCGACGAAGTCCAGGCAGTTGGAGGCCGATCTAGTGGCATTTCAGTAAGAGATTCGTTTGTTCAATATTTCAATGGCCCTGGAGCGGTTCCTTGGCAAAACAGGATGATACATTAAAATAAGAAATAAAATAATAAGTAAACTTACCAGCTTTGTTTTTTTCTTCTGGGCCCAATGAGCAACCACTTCCTGTCCTATCTCCATCCATAACTTCGCTTTTAACTCTCGATTGGCGTATTCTTTCGACTTCACTTCATATAAAGCAGGTCTTTCTTGGACTTCAATAATAAAACGCTCAGTGTCGAACATTTTGACGTGTCACTAGCCAGCCACGCAAGCGCACACACGACGAGCGAGCGAGAAGGTCCCGCGCACAATGACGCAATAGCGGATAACCGCCCGTGTAGTTTAGAACGGCGGTAAACAGCGGCGGTTTGACGCTGCATGCGGCGGTCGAATTTCTCCCGCCTGCAAACCGCGGCGGGAAACCGCGCCGTGTAGTTTGTAGTATACAATGTCCATAAGAATTGAGTCTAGTGCGGTTCAGAAGCGGATTCCCGCGGCGGGAGAACCGCCCGTGTAGCATAGCCCTAAGATGTGGTTTCATGAGGTGGCTTCCCAGGCTTGGGTATCATGATGACCTCAGCTACTTTCCACATGTCAGGAACGTGTTTCAACCGAAATACAGCATTAATAAGCATGGTAAGCTTAACTATAGCTTTACGTGGGAGATTCTGTAAAACTTCTCCTGTAATTAGGTCGTAACTGGTTGGTTTTAATAGAATTAATTTTTCTAGATACTTCTTTTGGGGTAACTAATTTAATGTCTGTACTAATTAGTACTCCCTGAATCATCATCTCATCAGTCTGGTCTTCATTTGGTTGGAATATTTGCTTTAAATGCTCAGCGAATCTTAGGGCTTTTTGTTCGTCGGTCACTGCCCATTTTCCATTTACTTCCTTGATAGGAGGAATTTGCTCGACCGGTCGTTTTATGTGCTTCGTAGCTTTCCAAAGCGAGTAGCTGGTTTTAGTTTCACTCGTTAATTGGCTAAGGTAGCTGTTTCTTAAGGAGTCATTGTGTTGTTGAATTTCATTCGTAAGGCGCTTAGTGAGCTTGTTCAACAGTCTTTTATCTTGTGGACATCTAGTCTGATGCCACCTGTTTCTTTGTTTGCGCTTTTCGGTGATAAGACACCTAATTCTTGCAGGGTAGGTGGTTGCTTTGACCTGGTGTGATTTTTCCGGTGTATTTCTCCAGGCGGCTTTCTGTATACTAGTTGTAAAATTACTCAGTTCCAATTCCAGCTGTTCCGGAGTTTTCAATGGAACCCTCAATTTTATTGAATTATCCAAATCTATTCTGAAACTGTCCCAGTCTGTGTTAGTATTTACAAGCGTAGGATTGTTCTCTGTGTGTAGGATCCGATACCATACTGATAAAATTATTGGTGAGTGGTCCGAATTCATGTCAAAACATTCATCGGAGCTCAAATAATTAGTTGAAATATTTTTAGTTATAAAAAAGTCTATTAGATCTGGAATTTTGCGTGGATCGCTTGGCCAATAAGGTGGTTTTCCGGTAGAAATAGCTTCACACTTTAGCTCTTTCATAGCACTCATTAGTTCCTTTCCTTTAGTCGTGGTTAGTCTTGACCCCCAATGCGTATTTTTAGCGTTGAAGTCACCACCTAAAATGAATCTTTGTCCGAGTTGCTGTAAGAATCTCACATAATGATCTTTTTTTATATTGTATCTCGGAGGCGAGTAAATGGCTGCTACGGTGACTGGATACAGTTTAGATTGAATACAAATCGCCACAGCTTGAATTTCATGACATTGGTACTTAACTTCTTCATGATGGCGGAGTTTTTCTTTGACTATAACCGCGCTACCACCCCGGGCAGTATTGTCAGGGTGCAGTGCATGGTACACTTTATAACCTCGGAATTTTATGTATGATTCCTTAGTAAAGTGAGTTTCAGAAATAAGGCATACATCGATATTTTCAGTGATCAGGATTACTTCCAATTCTTGTTGATGTTTAAGTAACCCGTTTGAGTTCCATGCCATTATTTTTAATTTTATAATTTCGTCCAACTTTCCTTCCATACCTTTATCGGAAGAAACATTCTCACGAATTTTTGCAAGTTCAACAGTTTTGGTTGTAACATGCGCGTATGTTTTCTTGTTAGAGTTTTGTGTCACGTAATCATTTTGAATTTGTGAGCTAGTTTGCACTATTTCGTTGATTTTGCGCTGTCTTTTTACCGCCGGTTTCTTCAAAGTTTTGTTCTTTATTTCTTGCATTTCCCGGGCTACTATACATCCCCTATAATTAGCAGGATGTGGTTCTCCACAGTGTACGCATTTAGGCTTTTCGTCTGCCGGCTTTTTGCAGTCAGCAGTCAGATGTTTGCCGGTACATTTGACACATCTAGGTTCTTTAGAACAGTATTTGTGTGTATGTTCGTACGCCTGGCATCTCTTGCATTGAGGTACTAGCCTCGAAGTATGGAGAGGTTGTACTTCTACTTTACAGCCTAATATTGACTTAATGCCATAGATTTTATTTACGTCTTCCTCATTTCTGAAAGTCAGCATAAACATGTTCAGAGGCTCCTTATTTTTCCACCTCAATTTGTTTGCTGCATCTTCAATCTGAAAACCTGTATTTTGTAAGTCCTCAATTATTCTCTCAGGATTGCATGTGAAATGAAGGTTTTTCACCATAACTCTTATTGGCCTTTCCTGCTTGTTTTCTTAGGAGTGCCAGAGAAAGTTACTTGCAGTTAATAACTTTGTTATAGACTTATATGTGTCTTTGTTCGCGGCATTTATTTTAACGCACTTCCCATTCAACATTTTGGTAGTAAATTTATCACCAGACTCAGACTTGGACAATAAGTCAAACAGGGCCTGGTAGTTTTCGACGCCATCTACTACTACAGGCGGAGGTGGTGGAATCTTTTTGATTTTTTCTTTCTCGGTTTGAACAGTCTCGAGGTGTTCAATGTTAGCAGTTTTAGTGGGCGATGTGTTTAATTTTCGTATTTTCCTGCTCTTTTGCCTGATCCACTGCGTTTCCCTGGCTAACTCCTCCTCATCCGTACAGTATTCAGGACCCTGTGTTGGACTTTTAACTGGCTCAGCTGGCTTACTGGTGGCAGCTGTACTTTCCTGCGCTTTATGCTGTAAATAGCTCACTTGTTCTTGGAGGCTTTTTATTTGTTTTTCCAAATCAGAAATAACATTACGCAGCTGCTCATTTTCTGCTCTTTCTTCGCTGTAGTATTTATACAACAGTTGTTCATTTTCTGTTGTTATCTTAATTTTGGTGGTCTCAGCCATGTTATTGGTGAGTTAATAAATTACACTTAATAATTATAATTGGAATGTAGGTCAATTCTTACATGATTGTGTGTGTCATCGCAGCGAGCGCGGCCGAGCCGGCGCGGTTGGTTTGCTGCGTCTGCACTTTGCACTTAAGTAGAGCACGCGAGCGACGCGACTAATCTCAACGAATATCAAAACACGTAAATTTTTTTCCTCACAAGTTGAAAAACGTTGTTTGAAACGCACGTGCATTGATCATTACACATTCGGCTCCCTTATGTGACTATTACCGTCTCAAGTGTAAAGGCCATCATTGCATACTTATACCATAATGTAGTAATTGACCTCCTCATTATATCTGAGCGTAGCTGCTAAATGTTCTGTGGTTCTAGGCTTCGGACTTTGGTTGATGGAGGTGATTTGACTTTCAGGCTGCTCTTGATAACATCGAGGTAATATTATTGGTTCCTGGTAAATGGCAATGCAAATGCTTCCCCTAAATCATAAGTCCATTTAAAGATCCTCGGTGAAGTACGCTACTTTCCATATGCAGATCTTCAATAGATACATATGTATGAGTTAAGAAAATAATATGATTGAAACCACATATTATTATTATATTCAAATTTTTGCTATTAACCAGCAATAGTGCGTCATAGCTCTGTGTTTTATCACATTTTCATTAAATCTTCGTCCATAATATACCCTCGACAGAAACCCATTTTGTCGAGAACGGTCTATTCTAAACTATTATATTAGGCACAGGTTTACCCGTGGAAAATTCTTTGTTTTTTAGTACACAATATTTTCCAGTCTATATGAAAATATCGTTTCATTATGTACGAGGATTTACTTACTAACTTACAACGCAATATTTTACAGACAGACCTCGATAAGGTCGGTATCTTTTCTCATTATTTGAAGAGGAACGAAATTACTTTTCACCTTTCACAAAAGATGGATCGATGTACTCTGTGAAGCTAATAAAAACAACATGTTTGTATTTAAAACGTGTTTTATTGAAGACGTTGAGAGCTTATTTGACGTGTTTAGTAAACAAGCTATGTATATAAACACACATTCAGTGATTGTGAGTGTCGAACTTTTCAATCTCCATTCGTTATTAATCGTTTCATCGTTTGTCGAACACGAAAAAAAAGTGTGTTTATAGGGCAATTTTGTCGTTTTTATTTTGTATATGTTTATAGGGCTGTAAACGGATAAGCATCACGCGTAATAATAAAACATTTCATTCTAATTTCATATCCAGAAATAAAATAAAATATATGCTTCTTTTCACATCCCGATGAGGACGTAATATTTCTCATTACGTAACATAAAATTAGGATCATGTCACATTCCGGTCTCCATTACGATTCGATAATATCCCAATTCGATAAGGAAATATTACGTTCAGTCCATTGTTGCTACTCACAGGTGATATTAGGCACGATATAATACCGGCCGATCGCTGGACGTTATGACCGTCATTAACTTCGTACTTAGCTGAGCCAGTATCGGATGCGTTAGTAGGAGATAGCGCGTTTATTAGGGTTCCGTTGCCAAATGGCAAAAAATGGAACCCTTATAGATTCGTCATGTCTGTCTGTCTGTCTGTCTGTCTGTCTGTCTGTCCGTCCGTCCGTATGTCACAGCCACTTTTTATGCGATGTTCGGTCAGAAGTACGTAGTAGAAATATTAACCTTAATGAATAGATCTGTTTTTGTAGTAAAGTCGGTAACATTGAGTCTATGGGGTTATTATTGGAGTTTATTGGGCGTTAAGTTCAAGATTGTATGGTTCCGTGCTTGAGATTTTTGTTTTTATCTATATATATAAAATTCAAAGTCCTGAGTGACTGACTGACTGATATATCAACGCACAGCCTAAACCGCTGGTCGTAGAGACATGAAATTTGGAGAGTGTGTTCTTTGTAAAAAGTAAGTACCCACTAAGAAAGAATTTTTAGAAATTCCACCCCTAAGAGGGTGAAATGGGGGGTTGAAGTTTCTATGAAACTTTTTATTCTCTGGGTCGATTGACACAAAAAATGGTACACATACTCTTCAAGTATAATTATGAGACACGTGTATCACAGTTTTTCCAAAATCATCCCTTTACTGAGTTAAATAGGGCTTCGAATATCCTACGTGGCCTGGTATATTGCACTGATTGTAATTGCTGATTGTACCAGCGCTTAGTCACAATTTTAAAGCTATAAAAAAAAACATTAATTCCTGCATGTGGCAACTTTGTTTACATGTCATTACGTTTAAAGCAAGGTTTATGAACAGCCCCTATTATTGGGATTATACTTAGTAAGTATAAGTGGGAGGGTTTTTTGGGACTGCCGTCTCGGACAAGGAGCTTCGTATAATTAAGATAGAACTTCACTTAAGGTAAGTTCGTTTAATCTTATAATTATACTCTCTCCTTGTCCGAGACGGTTTTACAAGTAGGTATTTGTTCAAAGATGGGTTGTGAATAACACAATAATAACAAGTTTTTAAATAGAAAAATAAAAAATATATTTAAAACTTCCATACATTAATAATCATTCTCGATTAACAATCAACTTGTTTAATAATAAAATATAACACAAAACTTACTTAATCTTAAGTGTTTGTTATAGTATTGCATATTGCACTACCAAACAGGGTTGGATCTTGAATTATAGGTCTATTGTAATGTGTGGAAAACATAGCGAACTTTGAGACCACCCTGCAGCCTTCCTTATGACATCAATGCTGACTTCAGATCTGTTTGCGGCGGATGTTGATGCATGTCTGGTACTATAAGCTGAGAAGATGGTGACATCTATTCCAGCTTCTTTCAATGTTTGTTTTATTCAGCGGCTTATAGTTTGGGTTGATGCATTCTTGTGTGGTTTCTTGAATGTAAGAATTAATTTATCTATATCCTGGGCGCATGGCATGCGGGGCAGCTCGGGGAGCGCATTGTCGTCACCGGTATCCAGTCTCAACCAAGGTAATGGGGATGTATCAAATAATTAACTGATACTAATATGAACTAATATTTGCAAGTAATAACTAAGTACCTACATGTAAAAAACGCGTTTGTTTCTGTATTAAATAAAATTAAAGAATTACAGTGACTATTGTTAAATAGATATCTATGCAACTTTATAAGTAAAAACTAATTGGGCACATACATCTGTACGTTCAGTGAGTAATAATGCGACTTCAGTTTATTACATTAAAGTAAAACGTAACGACCAAGCCACAATCATCAATGAAATTCTTTTGAGATCGTTCAAAGGAGTTGAAAATCATTATAAATCAGTGGACTCGAATGATAAACCATGATGACGCCATACATTACCCGGTTGAGTTTCTTAACACATTAAAGCCTCCCGTTCTCCCAACTCACATATTAAAATGTAGAGTTGGCGTCCCAGTTATGATGCTGCGTAATTTAAATCCGCCAAAATTATGCAATGACACCAGGTTGCGAGTGAAAATATTGCAACGAAATGTTATCGAGGCGACTATACTGACAGGTTGTTCAGAGAGGAGTTTGTGTTTATTCCGAGGATTCCTCTAACGCCATCGAACTACCCTTTCGAGTTCAAAAGTGTGCAGTTTCCCCCTCAAAGTCTGCTTTGACATGACCATAAATAAATCTCAAGGCCAAACACTTAATTTAACAGGGATAGACTTAAGGGAGAACTGCTTTTCACACGGTCTGGTGCAGACCAGCAGCCTGGTGATTCTAGCACCTGAAGTAAAAACAAAAAATATTGTTTACAAAGAAATACTGCGGTAGGCATAGTATTTCATTGTAAACATTATTAATTGTTTATTATCCACTTCTGGTTGTCTCCTAAATAAATCTTTTCACACTAGGCGCGGTCCGAGAGGGGGGTCCTAGGGGTCATGACCCCCCCAAAGTCAGCCATGCTGTCGAGACCCTGAACGATTTGCCTGAAAAACCCAATAATACTCCCGGCCTGAGAATCGAACCCGGGACCTAATGCTCATCAGTAGCGCTTTCGAATACTAAACCAACGAGGAGATGTACCTTCCTAAAAATATTCTTCAGTACTCATAGTGACCCCCCCAAAATCATAGGCTGCGACCGCGCCTGTTTCACACACGCTTTGAGTTCTATTAAAACTATACTACTCTCATCCCAGAGATTAGTTAAGTTTTACGATGAACTTCGTCCTATTTGTTTGGGATATTATCAGTTTGTATATTAAATTAAGAGGTAGTGAGAGCGCGGAAGTTTGTTTCTGAAAAAAGAAAATGCCGTGGGCAGAAGCTATACAAAATAAACCAATGATATAAACACAGGCAACAAAAATCTGTTGTAATTATATTACATGCATACGTGTCGAATTCATAAAGATGATGCTATACACTACCCTATGGAGCTCTTAAATTTATTCAACCCATTTGGTCCCCGTCTCACACACTTTTCCTCAAAGTGGGTGCTCCAGCAATGCTACCACGAAATCTCAATCCGGCCGTCACGTGTGAAAACCTCATATCAAAACGTGGTAGAGGCTCCGCCATTTTATTTACTGGCTGTGCTCAAGATGAATTGGTGTACTATATCGCAGATACCACTAATACCGTCGGAGTACCCATTCGAGTTTAAAAGGCTGCAGTCCCTTTGTGGTATGTTCCGCCATGACGATTAATAAGTCTGGGGACAGTCACTTAAAACAGCGGCATATCATCTAAGAGGGGAATGCTCCTGCCGGGGTCGCGTGATTGTTCGAAAGAGATACCGTGACCCTGGCACATGGGCAACTGATGGAACAAGGGTGGGTTTTAGTCAGTAAAAGTCTGACACGCCCTCCCGCTCCGCCCAGAGCGGGAGAAGTCATTTGATGATTTCCCATCCAAAAAAAAAAAAAAAGAGGGCACTGCTTCTCGCACGGCCAGGTTTACGTTGCCTGCTCGAGAGTGAGCTCATCTAGCAGCCTGGTTGTATAAGCACCTGAAGGCAGAACTTCTAAAGTAGTATATAAAGAGATACTTTAAGTATAAACTAAAAAATAAATAGTCTTTAACCCCTCTGAACAGCAATGTAAGTAAAATCGTCATTTGAATAATTTAGGTAACAATTTTTTTAGAAATTCCCAGGGAATAAAGAGAACTTATATTTTCGCTTTAAAGTTGCCTTCAAATTTGGCATGCAAGTAGGTAATTTGTCGTTCCGTTATATATTGCGTCAATATTGTTATGTTTTAGCAATATTTATCCTAAAACAATCATTTATCAATCCGAACGCTGCTCCTTGGATAATACAAAGCAAGCAGTGCAATAACCCATTGTTTACCTGGATAAACACAAAGGGTACTTTTAATCCCGGTAATACGTTCCTGTGGGATATTTTTCGACATCCACGCGGGCGAAGCCGCGGGCAGAAGCTAGTTAGAATATAAACTAACTTAACAACTTCCCTGATCGTCTTACTTAATATCTTGTTAATCGTTACATTACTTGGGAAACTATCATATTTATTCATGTTAACGAGTTTGACTGAAATGCACATTTAGCCTCAAAAATATGTGTAGCATCGAAAATATTTATTCAGTTGTTGACAATCTTTGCTGTGTCATAATATTGTATCAATGTGTAGGCACATAAGGTAGTCCTTAACTGTAGTTATACATTCGTACAGTAATAAAACACTCAAATTGTAAACAATCGAATGAATTCTCGACAATGTACAGACATCAGCATATCGAGCTACTACAATCTGTCAAATTTCTTTAATAGATTTTCAACTTTATCGCTAAAGCTTTAGGTTCAAAGTTGATTGTGAAAATTTGACAGTTTCGGGTACCTTGATGTGCTGGCGTTTGTACTATACTTTATATATTATGTTTTTGTACTCAACACCGTATGTATACTAAACAATCATAGAAATGATAATGTCATGGATGGTGAAAATCTGTTACCGAGTTATGCCAGGCATATTAATAATCGCCATGATTTTATATTGCACTTATTTGCTGAAAATAACCCTACTGGACATAAACTCACCAGTCGAGCAGTCGTATAAAAAATGTATATAAGTAGGTAGTTTCTAACAGGTTTATCTTGGCTAGCTAGGCTTACGAAACTCGCGGAAAAACAGGGCGTGACCGACTTAACTATGTAGGTCCCGGGTCTTGTTTCAGAGTTGATTAGTTATTTGTCCTCAACATTTTCATGCTTCGCAGAGACTGCTGCTTTAGAATAGGCCTCTTTAATTTGATAACACAATTGCTCGATATTAAGAATAACACAGTCGAAACACAACTGAACTTTAGAGAGTTCAATGAAAACAATTTTGGTAACGATCAACGAAACTAATTAAAATACGTGTTATTGGGAGTTCATTAAGAGTTTTCTATGCTATGCATGAACTGTTTTATTACGAGAATTGTACAATTTAATTAACTGTGGCTTTAAATTAACAGCTGAACTTCTGGGGGAACAATGTTGGTGCTCGGCGGCGAGAGCCTGAAGGGAAGCCGCTGATATTGTTTATGGTCAAAGTTCGCCTCAGCTAAAGTTTTGTAGCGGATTTATGGTAATCAGACACTTCCGATGTCAGTAAATTGTGAATGTTAGTTTTGGGCCGAGCTCGGCCCGCTCACCTACTGACTACAGTCATTTAAGGGAATCTATTGGACGCGGATTATAGTCTCGCACAAAGGATCAGCTTTATAGTCAACCCGGCTTACGGAATTAATGAATACTAATTCTTAACATCTGCTACGGCAGAAGTTCGTGATGATTCACGAGCTCCAGTTTATATTAAGCTACCTTGTGATAAATGTGTGGCTCTTGGAGGTAAAACTTTGAAATGTAAAATGTTTTTATCGTTTGGATTCATAAAACAAATATTTTTAAGCGCACTTTTCAACTGCACGGACAATATTTTTCTCAGATTTATTGAGTGCTATAAAACCGACATTTTGTTTGACGAGCTTCTATAGTTGGCAGCCATTTGTTTTAAACGAGTAATATTGTGCTTGTTCATTGCAAAAAGTATGTTACCTATTTTGTATTACAAATTGAATGAAAAATAATTTCCGAAAAATAAAATGAGGTAATAAAAGTAGCTCTTATTTTGCAATGTAAGAATAAATTATGTCTTGCTTATCAGCCAAGTAATAATAATAAAATTATTATTGTCCAGACATATAAAGAACAAGCAGGGAATCTAATGGCACATTAAAGATATGGACATTTTATCGTTAAATGACTCTATGAAGGTTTACGGTCAATATAAGAGAAGCTTTATGAAAAATATTACACTTGAAGGGAATTTAATCACAGAATTTAAAGATCTTTTCTACTGAACATCTGAAAGATGAAGAAGAAGAGATTTTATGTTTTTATCAGTCACATAAATACGGTTTACGCTTTTAGATTATTTTTTTTTAAATTTTATAAAGATAAGGTTTTTTGAAGCTACCGACAATTTATGTCTTGTAGATATCATTACTGTTTCATTCATCGTAAATGTACCTACATGTTTAATTGTGTTGTATATAAATAGTCCTCCAGACCATATTTCGGTCATGGCGGCCAATCTCGACTGAGACTAGGGGCCATCCATAAATTACGTCACAAGAATTTCATGATTTTTGACCCCCCCGTTCTTGTCACAGCTGGTCACATTTGTGAGACCGGGGGGTCTCCCTAGTGTGACGTCACATATTTTACAATTTTACATCTAGTATTGAATTACAGCAGCAATTCCGAAATTTGTTTTATTTCAGTTTAAATGTTTTTTTAATAAAATTAACATCAAATCAAACATTGCAAGAAATTAACAAAAAACGATTAATTATATTAATTAAATATCAAACTTAATCATCTTTAGTCCATGGACTTTGATCCCACTCCTTTAAATTATTTGTAACTAGCATAGCAGCCACTTCATTCTTGTTTGGGTTATTAATGTCCGAAACATTCGTTGTGTCTAAATTTTTTTCATCGAACTATACAGCATCATTGTCATCATCCAAACAAAGAATTTCTCTGCCACGTCTAGCAGCAATTTTTTGAGGACGAGTCTTCACGATGGCCAAAACTTCTTGTTGTTTCTTATGTAATTGCTTGTGTTGATTAGTGGCTTTGTATGATGCAAAATATAGACCACGGATGCCACATGATCTCTTAAACAAGTGTGCCTCGACACTGGGGCAATAGCTGTCATACGGATACGTGTTTTACTTAACACTTATATTAAAATAGATTTTGAAATGTGACGTCACGAAATTTAAGACCCCTCCCACCCCGTTGTCACACTTCGTCGACCCCCTCCCTCCCCCTTAACGTGTGATGTAATTTATGGATGGCCCCCTAGACGGGAGATATTATAGTGCACAAGTGTGTGCGCAGGCACTCACTCTTCCCTCACTCTCATGGTCCAAATGTGTTGTACTCAGCTACCTACACCCAACGACGAAAATCCATTGATTCCACGGTATGGTAAATGAATACCTACCTTCGTACTATCTATTGTCAAATTATTATAGTCCCTCACTTAGACACGAATTAATTCATTAAAATGGCACATCAATTTACATGAAAAGCGTATAATAGGGTGCGATTTCCTATTATCGTATTATTGAAGGTTTGAGTGAGTAATTATTCATTGATTATCCATTAATTGTGATAAAGTGGCCATTTGAGCGTGCTAGTACCTACCTCATACCATTTATTTTATAACTTTACCAGTTTTTGCCGTGGGGGTTACTGTAGAAACTCACTTTTTGATGAACGATCGTAATTCTGGTTTTATTGTTGCCGATATTAACGAACTTTTCGAGATAAAGTGACTTGAAAAGAACATTAAACTGTTATCTGATGAAAAGTGTTATTTATGTAGGACTAGCTTTTGCCCGTGGCTTCGCTCGCCTTAAATTCGGGGTAACACGGTTCCCCTTTCCTGATTTAGAACACAGAAGAGAACTCGAAACAGAATGTTATTTTAATACGCTACTGTAGACGATATTATATGTCAGTATGTGTAAAAAAAAAAAAAAAAATTGTCCATGGGAAAAGCACGGCTTTTGTAAGTGCACTCCAGCCACCGAAAAAAGAAAAAAAAAAGAAATCCATGTCACTCTCCGTCCCTTCAACTATCTCCACTTAAAGAATCACGTCAATTCGTCGCTCCGTTTTGCCGTGAAAGACGGACAAACAGACATACACACTTTCCCATTTATAATATGAGTATGGATTACCATGTACCTAACCTACCTGTGTACACATTGGAAACTTTGAATTGATCAAAATAGTCTCATTGATTTTTAATCAAAAGTCAAGACGAAATTAGTTGTAGAAATACAAATATAAAATAATTCTTTAGATCAGGTTGACCATTGAAGCCAGGACTTTTTCCATTTCTTCATTTCATACCTATATAAACTTAGTTCTCTCGGGACAAGTATGAGTTCCCGCGTAACGTATTTTATTTGGCTTGGCTTGAAACTTGAAGTTTTCTTCGACGTAACTATTTACTTGAATAGCAATTTGTGAAATTGTGTAGAGTCCCTTCTTCGGCTCCGACCCTTCATTATATTGCTTTAATTTTAATCCGAGCCACTTTCCGCCGGGCTACCGGGCCACGCCGGGCTGGCGAGGAACGAATGAAACAACGTTATAAAGAGAATTTGTGATTTATTTACTAGACAGGTTTTCGTATTCACATTCATCACGTACAAAAAATAAAGGGGTGTAAATATATCTCTGAAAATGTAACAAGGTAACATAAGTATGTTTCGAACTAGACGAGGTCAGTCAGGGTAGGGTGAAGGAGGGGAAGGCTAGGGTGGGGCACGGCGGCGACGCGCGCGCCGGCCGCATAGCAGCCGTTGGAACGCGTGTCGGAACTCAGGGCTGAACACCGTGTAGATGATCGGGTTCAGCGTCGAGTTGAAGTAGCCCAGCCACAGCGAGAACGACGTCAGCACGGGGCTCACTTCGCAGTCGCACGTCGGCACCAGGATGGCCAACACGAAGAAGGGAAGCCAACACGCTACGAACGCGCCGGTTATTATTGCCAATGTTTTCGCCGCTTTCCTCTCACGTTTGGAATCAGCGGCCTCCTTGGGTTTGCGCCTCACTAGCGTCGGGTAGTAGGCGGCGGCCACGGCGCCGTACCCCGTCGTGGGCGGGTCTGCCTCGAGGCCGTTGGCGCACGACTGTTTTTCAGGGCTCGTATTATTCGAAGATACATTTGTGAAACCCGTTGTGGTTGTTTCGGAAATTGTCGGTAGGGGTCGCCCTATCACTGCTACGACGGCGGCTGCGATCCCGCCGCTGCCACCGGCTGCGACCAGCGCCCCGCCGGCCGGCACAGGAGGGGGCCCGCCGCGCGCCGTAGCTCCTCGTCGCCGACGTATTCTTTTTCTGGCAGTTTGGTATATCCTCCAGTATAATATTAATATTACGAGAACTGGCACGTAGAACGACGATGCCGTCGCAAAAATTTGGTAACCTACGTCTTGACTGACGACGCAGCGTAGGTCTTCTGAGACTCTTCGGTCCCAGTCGGGATCCTTCCATCCCAGCAGTGGTGCGATGCACACCAGGAAGCTTACAACCCACACGCAAGCAATCATAAGGCCCACTCGGCGCGCAGTTCTTGCGTGGATATAATCGATATTTGTCACAGCCCAATACCTGCAAATTAAAGATAAATATTAAAAGTGTAATCTAAACAAAAGATTTTTTTCCATAAAGTTTGTTTGGGTCCATAATCCTCACCTATCAAGTGCAATAGCAACGAGATGGAGGATGGAGGCGGTGCAGCATAGCACGTCTCCGGAGGTCCACATGTCGCAGAGCTCGGGGCCCAGCGTCCAGCGCTGCGCCACCTCGTACACGGCGCCCAGCGGCATGACCAGGCACGCCACCAGCAGGTCAGCCACAGCCAGCGACAGGATCAGCTGGTTCGCCGCACTGCGCAGGTGCCTCTCTAGCAGAATTGCTGCTATTACAAATACGTTTCCTAAAATAAAAATATCAGCTTTAATTTTGTATCATTTCGTTTTTCCATTGGGAGTTTCTCAAAAAGCCTAGTTGATGGATTTGTATCCGTAAATATACTGTACGTCTGCCTAATCCTTCGGGGGAGGAATAAACGAGTCAGTTATGTAATGTTAAATCAATACCTTACCAGTCCAAAACTCCAACTAAATAGCAAATTCTACCCAATACTGCAGTGAAAGCTTAGCCGAAAGTGTTTGTAGCAAAACTGAAACTAACTTGAACGACGTACCTAACGTGCTCATAACCAGCAAACTGCAATGGCCGGCCAAAGTCAGCTACAAGTGCTACAACGCGGAGTTTCAAGTATAACCGCATGTCGACGTTAGCACACGTTCCACGCGAGACCCATTCCGAAATTGCTGGACTGTGCCGAGCAGCGAGTTAGCTAGAGTTGATGTATAGGTACGTAATGGATGTTTTGTCCGTACAAACATTTTGTCAAATGGGTATCAGTTTCATTTTAACTTTTCGCCATTGAAATTGTAGTTCGTGTCGTGTAGTATAAATTTTCGGAATCGGTTACATATTTTGCAAACGAATATCCATTAATATAAAAGTGCGGAAATAGAGAAGCTATGAACGCTTTGAAATATGATTTGAAACCGTTCGCTACTGGCGTACAAGGCCAAACACTGATTGAACAAATGAAGTTCACCGGGAAAGACGTGGAGTGAGCATTTTGGAAATAAAAACAGAAATATTGAAACGAAATTGATTTCTGTATTATGTTTTGAGTAAGAAGTGGAATTAATTAAAATGAAATTATATGTTGACTAGCTTCTGCCCGCGACTTCGTCCGCGTTAAATTTCTTGTTCCCCCGACCCTTCCCGTCGCGTCGAATCACCTACCCGTGCGATTTTCCTCGTTTTTGCAACATTTTTCATTACTGCTCCGCTCCTCTTCGTTGTAGCGTGATGCTATATAGGTAGCCTATAGCCTTTCTCGATAAATAGGCTACCCAACACAAAAATATTTTTTCAATTGGACCAGTAGTTCCTGAGATTAGCGCGTTCAATCAAACAAACAAACATACAAACAAACAAACTCTTCGGCTTTATAATATATATATATATATATATATATATATATATATATATATATATTTATCCTGCTAATGATATGGCGTCCCACATAGCCGGAAATGCATTTAATCTGGCGTCCACCGGCTTTAGACGTCCGCATACCGGACGCCACTTTTTTAGTCAGTGTTACTTTGGTCCTTTTGGCTCTAGCGACCTGTACAACAAAAATTGCCGGAAGGCAAAAAATCACTGAAGCGCTTGCATTTGTATAACTAAAACTTCCGCGAAATCCCGCATCAACGGTGCGTCGCTCGTGTAGCGCGTATATCGACAGTGCGTATACTCATCTAAGACACTTTCGATAAAGCCGATTATTTGGCGTCCAATTGCGACGTTGCCAAACCGACTGTATTTGAACGGTTCGAAATATTTTATAAATGAAAACAACAAATCAGTTATACACAGTTTGCCGAAGTTGCCACATACGTATCGCTGCTTATTTGACGCTCGGTTGCAAAATAAGTATTATGCCCTCACTTGTGAAAATCAGGTTGGCCATCCGTAAATTATACAGCTATTTGAAGTCGATTATATGATTTTGATTATGTTATACGTTCGGAATACGCTTAGCACACCCTGGTAACAATACAACAATCTAATATCTAATATTTTCTTAAAATTAATTATGTTAGATCTGAAAGTCACAAAAGTAAATTCTCATTAATACGTTGAATAATACTAATTATTTTACGTAATTTTTAGGGATTGATTTTTAAAGTTTTATAAATACAGAAAACTATTTCAATTGTTTTCACCTGTCATACCTATAGGGTAACCCATCTGTCTATAATAAAATAGTAATCTTAAATTTATGAGTGTTTATTTCATTATTTTTCCTTGCGACTGTAGAAAAATACACGGATGTCAAATATGGTGCGGCATGAATAGTATGTACCGTCAACTGAAGTTCGTTTATGGCTTCAAAGCTGCGCGACACATATATGGATGTCAGTTTGACGCATACTTTTCATACTGTACGATATTTGACGTCCGTATACATGAATCTATGGCACTACGTTAGAAAAATAATCGGACGTAGAATATGGTGCGGCATGAATACTATATACTGTCAACTGACGTCCATATATAGCTTCAAAGCTACGCGACACTTATACGGATGTCGGTTTGACGCATACTTTTCATACTGTACGATATTTGACATCCGTATACAGGAATCTATGGCACTACGTTAGAAAAATAATCGGACGTAGAATATGGTCCGGCATGAATACTATATACTGTCAACTGACGTCCATATATAGCTTCAAAGCTACGCGACACTTATACGGATGTCGGTTTGACGCATACTTTTCATACTGTACGATATTTGACGTCCGTATACATGAATCTGTGGCACTACGTTAGAAAAATAATCGGACGTCGAATATGGTGCGGCATGAATAGTATATACTGCCAACTGACGTCCGTATATAGCTTCAAAGCTACGCGACACTTATACGGATGTCGGTTTGACGCATACTTTTCATACTGTACGATATTTGACGTCCGTATACATGAATCTATGGCACAACGTTAGAAAAATAATTGGACGTTGAATATGGTGCGGCATGAATAGTATATACTGTCAACTGACGTCCATATATAGCTTCAAAGCTACGCGACACTTATACGGATGTCGATTTGACGCATACTTTTCATACTGTACGATATTTGACGTCCGTATACATGAATCTATGGCACTACGTTAGAAAAATAATCGGACGTCGAATATGGTGCGGCATGAATAGTATATACTGCCAACTGACGTCCGTATATAGCTTCAAAGCTACGCGACACTTATACGGATGTCGGTTTGACGCATACTTTTTGGGCGGAGCACCGCCGTGTCCTCGTGGAGGCGATCGGCGGCGGCGACCTCTCGCGTCCGGCCCTGGTGCGAGCCATGGTACGGAGCGAGAGGGAATGGGAAGCCGTCACCTCCTTCTGCGAAGCAGTGATGCTCGCGAAGGAGGAGGCGGGGCGCGTGAGGGAGTGGCAGTCTCTGCGCCCTCATGCCCCTAGCCGCCGCAGGAGGAGACGCCCCGGGCGTCGGGAGTCAATTGCGGACTCCCGGCCACCGGAGGCGCGAGCTTGCGGGTGGCGAGCAATGGGTGGCTCGCCGCCCGGTAAGGACCAGGCTCGGGTCGACGGCGCGCAGTGTTCCACGCGCGCCTCAAAGAGATGTCAGCAGCAGTGTAGGGGTCTACTAGGACCGATGCCTGCCGGGGTCGCGTGATTGTTCGAAAGAGATACCGTGACCCTGGCACATGGGCAACTGATGGAACACGGGTGGGTTTTAGTCAGTAAAAGTCTGACACGCCCTCCCGCTCCGCCCAGAGCGGGAGAAGTCATTTGATGATTTCCCATCCTGAAAAAAAAAAAAAAAAACGCATACTTTTCATACTGTACGATATTTGACGTCCGTATACATGAATCTGTGGCACTACGTTAGAAAAATAATCGGACGTCGAATATGGTGCGGCATGAATAGTATATACTGCCAACTGACGTCCGTATATAGCTTCAAAGCTACGCGACACTTATACGGATGTCGGTTTGACGCATACTTTTCATACTGTACGATATTTGACGTCCGTATACATGAATCTATGGCACAACGTTAGAAAAATAATTGGACGTTGAATATGGTGCGGCATGAATAGTATATACTGTCAACTGACGTCCGTATATAGCTTCAAAGTTACGCGACACTTATACGGATGTCGGTTTGATGCATACTTTTCATACTGTACGATATTTGACGTCTGTATATATGAATATAATAGCACTTCTTCCTTTTCCTATAAATGCATAAGCTCCCATTATGAATGTATGACCCATCGCCGTCTCAGATAAATAAATCATAAATCATTTTATTTGCAACCAAGTACTTAAGCCTAGCATACAAGGACACTTTTTTCTTTTTTTTGGGTGGGAAATTATCAAATAACTTTTCCCGCCCGGGGCGAAGCAGGAGGGCGTGTCAGACTCTTACTGACTAAAACCCACCCGTGTTCCTTTTGTTACCATGTTGCCGGGGGCCACGATCTCCCTTTCGGACTTCTTCGCAACCCTGGCAGGCATCAGCCCTAGTGAACCCGGGCAATTCCGCTGACATCTCTTTCAGGTGCACGTGGAACACAACGCACCGTCAACCCGGGTCTGGTCCCTATCGGATGGCGAGCTACCCATTGCTCACCGACCGCAAGCCCGCGCCTACGATGGCCGGAAATTGGCCTGCGATTCCCGATGCCCAGGGCGTCTCCTCCTGCGGCGATTAGGGGCGTGAAGGCGCGAAATTTACCTCTCTCTCACACGTTCTGCCTCCTCCTTCGCGAGCATTACTGCCGCCCAAGTCGGGCAGACCTCTACCATATGCTCCACCCTGTCATCCGGGTGATCCACACAATGGTGACACCCGGGCGTTTCGTCCCGCCTTATCCTGAACAGGAACCTCCCGAAACAACCGTGACCCTGCGTCAGGTGGAAGGTGAGGACGCCGCGTCGTGGCGCCTCTCTAGCCACTCCTCAAAGAGGGGACTTATCGCCGTAATTGTGGCGTGCCCAGCGCTGGGTTGCGACAATCGTACTCTCCATGACGCCATGAGATCCCACCGGAGCTCTGTCCGCTGTACCGTGATTTCTCGCGGCAGTGGAGTTAAGCCCCGGCGTAAGATATAAGGACCATGGAAGGGTTTCGCAACGATCAGATAACTTATAATCAGGTACACTAGTGGCTCTGTGAGTTGTAGACCTCGCTAGACTGTCTTTTTTGCATAACTCAGACGACGGTGAACTTGAGTGACCTTCTTCAAGGTACCTATACAGCAAAAGAAGTAGAGAATGTATGAATGTAGGCTCAGTGTGGAACACTTAAAGAACGCTGGTATCCATTTGCCCAGGGTACTGGCTTTGTTTTATAATTGTTGTGTGTCGCACGCTTATCTGCCAAACGATATGATGAAAACTATTGAAGTTCCTAACGTAAAAAATAAGACTAGTGATATATCAGATAAAGCGAACTGCAGACCAATCTCTCTCTCTTTTAAAGAATGATGTCAAGCTCCATGATGCTCAACATGGATTCAGAGAGGGCTTATCTACGGAAACTGCAATTTTATGTATAAAAAGACTGTAAAATATTATACTTCCTGTATAATATTTTACAGTCTATATAATATTTTACAGACAAAAAGACTGTAAAATATTATACAGGAAATCAGACTCCTGTTTTTGCCTGTTTCTTGGATACCTATGTCAAAGGCATTTGACATGGTGTTTTGTGACAAGTTATGGTCTAAATTGTGTGTGCCCAGTGAATTGATGAGTGTTTTTAAAAACTGGTACACACATCAAATTAAATGTGTAAAATGGGCAAATGGACGGTCGGATGAGTACGTGATGGAATGTGGAGTTAGACAGGGTAATTTATATATAAATGTGCTTATTCTCGAGCTCAGCAGTTTGCATGCTGGCTGCTACATAGATGGGCTAGCATTTAATAACATTAGCTACGCTAATGACATGGCGCTGCTGAGCCCGTCTATGGCAGGTCTCAGAAAATTTAATAAAGTTTGTGAGCGTTACGCTGAGGAGCATGGTTTTAGATATAACACGGACAAAAGTCAGTTGCTTATCGTTAAGGTGGCCAATAAAGGCGCAGAGAGATACCCTACTGTCACTTTAAATGGTGGTGTCATATGCGTGTTGTAGCGGAGGATTTGAGGAACAATCTAGATCGGATCAATGAATACCGGGAGCGAAGAGCATTATCAGTGAGATGTACCTAATAGTTTTTTACTCTTGTAGCGTTTGGACTACTTTCACTCAAAAAGCTGTTAATGCTCTTCGTATCCAATGCAACAATGCATTCAGGATGCTGTTGGGGCTGCCACGCTTTTGTAGTACCACGAAGATACGCTCAGCAGTGGGCGATTACAGGCTGTGAATAATATTATATTATCAGAAAAATCTAGTTAATAGTACTCTTTGAATCTAGTCAAATTAAACTTAAAAAAACCCGTAGTAAACTCATGCTAATATTAGGGTTCCTTCGTGCGATGAGGAAGAACGATTGATTCCACAGCAGTAGTAACATCTTGTATAGGTATACAAAAATGAACGAATAACGCGATTAGATTAGTGCGAAGTATCTACCATAACTAAAAAGTTTTTATTTGTAACTATTTAGTTATGGTAGATACCCCGCACTAATCTAATCGCGTTATTCGTTCATTTGTCGCACAAATACTTAATGCTTTAAGACTTATATAGTTTTCACATGGACCCCACTGTCCGAGTATCCAAATTAAAATGTAACCATTCGGGAAACACCAGCTTTCAAATAAAAAAAGAATCATCAAAATTGGTTCACCCAATCAAAAGTTATGATTATGGGGTAACAAACATAAAAATATACGGTCGAATTGATAACCTCCTCCTTTTTTTGAAGTCGTTTAAAAACGCGATTAATAATTTTCAATACTGTGTCTCTGTATTTAGGCTTTCATTCGTTAAGTCAGGATAGAGAACTTTTATCTGACTATTAAAATCAAAACCCATAAATGATAAATGATTTTATTTCTGTAAGTAGGTTTGTACAAACACTTTTATATGTCAATAATATTTTTTTTAAACTAGATGAGTTCGGCGTTTCCTAACTGACTACCTGCCGAAACAAACTCAGAGGTCACAGTCTCTTTTAAAGTCCAGACATAATCTGGATAAGGTGGATGTGTGTTTTTATTTTTAACTCTTTAGTTATGGTAGATACTCTGCACTAATCTAATCGCGTTATTCGTTCATTTGTCATTCAAAAAATAATCATCAAAATCCGTTCACCCAGTCAAAAGTTATGAGGTAACAAAAATAAAAAAAATATATAAAAATACAGTTGAATTGATAACCTCCTCCTTTTTTTTGAAGTCGGTTAAAAATGAGAATAGCCCAAATAAGTCAGCGGTCAACCGTGAAACTAAAAAAATATTTACTTAGAATAGACAATGCGTTTTGCGAGACTCCGTGAAAGAAAGAGATAAGTATAAATAAACGAATCATAATGCTGGCAACGTCGCACTATGAAATTCCAACCGTCTGATTTGGACGTAAAAATATCCACGCAATAGATTAATAATATTGATATACGTAGGAGGTCAATGAAGCTTCACTATTGTGCGGGGTCCAAAAATGTTTGGGCCTAACTACAAGAAGAATATTGCCGCAAATAAATGAGCAAGAAAATTAAGTATAGGATGGAGTAGGAAATCAAAAAACTAACCAATATTCATCAACAGATGATAAAAAATGTTAGCAGAACTGGTGGACGTCGTAATGATGCGCAACGTGCTTGACGCCAAATGAGTTCCTGGATGTAAATATATATATATATATATATATATATATATAAAGTATAGATTCTAACAACGGATCTTCCTTGTTATTGTATATGAATATCATAAGCTAAGTTTTTGATATTGCTGAAAATCATGCTGGAATCGTTGGTTAAAGTTAATTATTATTCAAGAATTTAATAAATATAGACAATTAAGTCACTGGCTACTCAAGTCACAGCGGCGCTACTATAATATCAAAGGTGTATAATTACCGACTACAGTGGCGAGAATCAGTAGTCCCAGTACGACGGCCTTGGCAGCGGCGCGTATCAGCGCAGCCGGCGAGTCGAAGGGCGCGGCAGCCTCCCACCACGTCGCGTTGGGCACCACGGTGATGTTCCAGGCCGTGGGGTCCCACTCCGTGGCGTTCCACGTCGAGTTCTGCAGCGGCAGGCGCAGGTACAACGCCTCCCATTCAAGCAGCTCATCGCGGCCGTCCGCGCCCTCCATGCCCTCTCACCGAGACTCCACGTCGCATACTGGACATGATATTTGGCTAGTTAAAATCGAAGTTATCGGGTTTCAATGTTAGAGAATATGAGAGGGAAACATGATATAGTGCCGATTGCTGCGGATGTGATATGACGGTTGGTTAGTTCAATCTAAATTCAATCAATCAACGGACTTAATATTTTTTTGTATTAGGACAGCACCTACAGATTTTTATCAATGACATGCATACTTATTTTTTCTACTAATTTTTTATAGTAGTGTTGTTTGAAAGTTTTGTTTCAAGCCCTTGCTAATAAAATACATAGCTGAACTTACGCTGTATTGTGTATTTGTGTCAAACTACAATATTCTCAGATATAATTAAGCCTATTTACTCTCCAAGAATCACGCTTATTTACTTGCTGGGAGTAACTAGTTGTGATGTCAAAGAGTAAATGCTTGTGCACAACTAACGCTGATAGAGTCCGTGGCATGGGCGCACCACATCAAATAATTTCAGGCTTCCCTAACTTCCGAGTAATTAAATAACAACCGGGTGACAGCCAGCGTTACGTTTGAATGCGGCATGATTACGCAGATTCGTTAGCAACCATTGTAGTACTCACTGTTCGTGTTGTATTTTCGTAAGAGACAGCCCAAAACTCGGTCCACCATCATTAATTGTAGTTTATTGCTTACGTTCCAATCTGTAAACAAGAGAATATAGATTTAAGTCCCTTGTTGCTCTGTATCTTTGATTCTAAATCGTTATTGCTTTATATTTCACATTCGAACTCAGCAATATTCTCATTCAAGAAGATCTGAAAAGAGATCGAGTGAAAACAAATCGTGGAGTATGATCTAAACTACATTATTATTCTCTTTGTTATGTTTGACTCAGTGATAATAGATCTCTTTGATGGTGACATTAAAGGCTTCTATGTAAAGTGAATATAGATAGAAATTAATATTTACAAATTTTCATACATATTTTGCTCAATAAACGGTGTGAATGCGTAATATATCAACAGGCGAGGTTCGGCACAAGTTAAGGGCGGTCACTGGTCGTCGCACAGGGTCGTGAACTTTTAACTTTCACTGTTAAAGTAGCTACTTAATAATATTATCCCCTTTGCATATTCACGTCACGAATCTAATCAATGCTTTATAAATCGAATTAATGTCAAAATATCTTTACGCGATATTATTAATTTCTAAAGCTTCAAGAGTTACAATGTGTAGGTATGTATTCACAATATGGCGAGCGTTTCTTTTCAATCTTAAAACTCAGTTTGAAATTTTGGATCGGCAACGTACGTGCATGAAATTGCAAAACGGAAGCTGGAGTTTCAATATCTAACTTCAGAGGCGGTTCACGTTCCAATAAAATAGGATGGTTGGAATTTCTATGTACAGAACACACGTTTAGCTATGTGCTTATGATATGTGCTCTCTGTAATATTCCAGAGATAATTGTTCCGAACTGAATGTTTCCTGATACGGCGCACGTTCGAAAGTTTTGTTCTAACAAAATTGGTTCTCTATTATCGAAGTTACACTATTATAACCAGATGGGATTGTAGATACGATTGCGTAGTGACTTTATCTGCAATAGTTTGTTTAACATTCATACTTTGGCCTTTAAATCACTACATCGTATAAAACAAAGTCGCTTCCCTCTGTTTGTCCCTTTGTATGCTTAGATCTTTAAAACTACGCAACGGTTTTCAATGCGGTTTTTTTTAATAGATAGAGTGATTCAAGAGGAAGGTTTATACGTATAATACGCGGGCGAAGCCGCTGGCAAAAGCTAGTGTTTTATAAAAACTTGTCTTAATGAGTTGATTTATATTGCTTTATTGACCTACAGGGCAAGAACATCAATTAAACAATTAATGTCTGTTAGACAATGGATTTAATTGCGCTTAAAAAACGGCGATAAAAGGGATCCATTAGAGATTTAAATTAGATTGTTTGTATACAACTGATGATTATTGCTATTATAGTCATTTTATTAGAATGGTTAGTACTCATTAATTACTATATGACCAGGGATGAGTGTTTAGTGAGTGTAACAATATAATAATTTGATGTTGAAGAAAGCCTTGTCAAGGTATGACAGCGAACTTTTCTTTAGAAATATGAATCTTTAGTGACAACAAGCGCTAATATAATTTACTGTTGCAGAACTACCCAGTGCTTCTGCTTAAGGGGTTGAATTAACAAAAGGACCCTAGAGAGCTCCAGAAGTGAAGTTTGTTTTCATTTATATCTCCTGTAACAAAGATGTATCCGATTTTAAAATCTCTTTTTGAGTTTATTTAACACATTACAGACGCGTAGACCCGAATCTTCACAACTTTTTTTAGTTTTACGAATTTTTACTCTAAATTTTTAATTCTACCTCGTTGGCCTTGTGGACGTAAGCACAACTGCTAAGTTTGAGGTAGTGAGTCCCAGGTCGGCAAAGTGTTATTTGCTTTGTCTATCCGGATTTTTTCAGTAGCAGCCCGGTTGATGGCAAAAGGGTCGCCCCCTATTACACGGGACTTAAACATATCTGGTGAAAGGGTGCAGCAAGGTACACTTCTGCCTAACCCTTCGTGGAATTACAGGCATTTTGTAAACTCTGAACTATTTGAAATGTTTAAATTCGTTTTAGAGATACCAACCCGTAATTAAGGAGGAGCCTATGTCGCAGACGAGACAAAACCAAACAGCTGTATACATCAAAACTACGCAGACAATTACTGATGAATAATATTTTCGTATCTTCCTGGCTCGGCATGCTGTGCTGGCGCTGCTACTGCGGCTGCGGTATACCTCAAACGGTGAAAGTATAACCTTATTGTTAGTTATATTTTCGAGTTATTTGGTGTTGAAACCCTCGGGCTGTGGGAACCGAGTGCTCATGGTCTCTTTAACGAAATCTCGAAACGGCTGGTTGACACTTCCCGTGCTCCAAGTGCTGGGTTTTATTTTGGCCAGCGCCTAAACGTTACTATACAACGCGGTAATGCCGCCAGTCTCTTAGGTAAATGTAAGTACCTACGAAAAATTTAACCAGTCGAAAATTTAACACCGATGTGGATGAATTGCTCGTAGCTTTATTTTAGTTCGTGTATAGTTTTAATTCAGCAAGGATATTAATTTGTTCTTTTTATTAATTCATTCTCCAGTAAGCAGTAGTTCTCTATGCATTATTACCACTTTACTGTGATAGCCAACCCGCCTGCCAAGCGTGCCGAATATGGCAACCCTGGGGGGGTTGCCATATTCGGCACGACGGACGACTATTGAACGACAATTGGACGACTTTCAGCTGAAATGTTGACGATGATGATTAATTAATTTGTTAGTTAAAATACTTAAATAAAACTGTACACTTTAAACAATATATTAACAAACCAATTTACGGCAATCACAGTAGCATATTCTAGTAGCTAACCACGTACAATTGGACAGTCAACAGCACATGATTGATATTGATTGTGTAGACTTGTATCGCAGAACAACGGTGAGTGGCACTATGTACCTTGTTAAGTAATACGATCGCTAAGCATTGATTGAATTACCTTTTGCATAAGGACGTAGTATTAACATTGAATATACTTTGTCGGAGTGCTAATTAGTTTTCCCTCTTGAAATTGGAACGAGTATTTTGATGTTGTCAGATTATAAGCCAATAAACGTCGTGACGAAACCCGATAGCGCTAACCTGTCTTGGGCAAGTGTATTAAGGGGCTGTATACGATGGCCGCTTAGAGGTCGATAAATAAAAATCAAATAAATGCGAAAGTAACTCTGTCTGTCTGTTGCGCTTTCACGACTAATCCACTGAACCGATTTTGATGAAATTAAAGGTGAGGGGTAACTTTGAACCCCAAGAAAGGACATAGGCTACTTTTTATTCCGCGACTTCGTCTGCATCCGCGATAACCGACATTTACGTGAACGTTTAAAAATTTTACTATAAGGAATTTTACTATATTTCTATAAATTTTAATGCACCAAATGAAAAATCATTTCTATAATTCTAATGAATAATCTACTTTTTTATATTCATTACTAGCTTTTTCCCGCGACTTCGTTCGCGTAAATGTCGATTACATTTATTAAAACTTATAGAAATTTAGTAAAATTTTAACTGTAAAAACACGTCTATAAAATCACGCAAACCAGAAAATCACAAATTTTTCGTATAGGGCCTCTTAATCAATGGTCGTGCCTTCTTTGTATAAGAAGAGGCTTATGCTCTGCAGAGGGGACAGTAAAAGGCTGAGTATTACTGTTATTATTTTTGACTACTATTACATAACTCTTTTTTAACTAGTTGTTATTCGGGATTCAAATAATTTAAAGATCTCGTATCGACGGCTGTTGATTTATAAAACTATAAACTGACTAAATTACAGTCCTTGGTATTGTTGTTTTTGCTTTAGCTCCAATAAAAACTCTATCTTAAATTACTGAAACTACACGTTAACTAATCCAATTTAAAAAGTTATTTGAAACTGAGCACAATTATAAGAAAATGTTGTTATTTTGTTAAATATTTGGCATCGTTGGATGTGTTTTGATACGAGACAGGCGAAGCTCTGGGGACGTACGGCTTATACGTTGAAAATAAAGGCAAGTTCAGTTATCTTATTTGAACAGATGACAGGGAAGGTGTTAATGGCATTAGTGTTTGAGAAAATGGATACCTACGGACGGAGCGTTCAACCATCAGGTTTACAAACACGTATGACCCACAGAATTATGATAAGCATGTAAGTTTTGTATCATGATTTTATTAAATAATAGCTTTTGCCAGCGGCTTTTTTTTGGGTGGGAAAGCATCAAATGCCGTCTCCCGCTCTGCGGGAGTCCGCTCTGTGGAGCGGAAGGGTGTATCAGACTTTTACTGAATAAAACCCATCCATATTCCTTCAGTTGCCCATATGTCAGGGCCACGGTAACTCTTTCGAACGAATCTCGCGACCCTGGCAGGCATCGGTCCTAGCAGACCCCTTCAGTATTGCTGACATCTCTTTGAGGCGCGCGTGGAACACTACGCGCCGTCGATCTGAGCCTGGTCCTTACCGGGCGGCGAGCTACCCATTGCTCGCCGCCCGTAAGCTCGCGCCTACGGTGGCCGGGAGTCCGCTATCGACACCCGACGCCCGGGGCGTCTCCTCCTGCGGCGGATAGGGACGTGAGGGCGCGGAGACTGCCACTCCCTCACGCGCCTCGCCTCCTCCTTCGCGAGCATTGCTGCTTCGCAGAAGGAGGTGACGGCTTCCCTTGCCCTCTCGCTCCGTACCATGGCTCGCACCAGAGCCGGACGCGAGAGGTCGCCGACGCCGATTGCCTCTACGAGGACACGGCGGTGCTCCGCCCTTCAGGGCACACCTCCACACTATGCTCCACCATATCCTCCCTTCCTTTTGAATAACTCTATCTATTAAAAAAACCGCAACAAAATCCGTTGCGTAGTTTTAAAGATCTAAACATTCATAGGGACAGACAGAGGGAAACAACTTTGTTTAATTCTATGTAGTGACTAGCTTTTACCTGCAGCTTCGCCCGCGTGGATGTCAGAAACTTTGTTCAGTTCGTTTCCAAACGTATGCGTAAATAATAAATTCAATGATGTTTACTTTGAAAACGAAGGCATTTTCACACAACTTCATCCCCTTTTCAGCCCTTGTTTTTGATAATTCTTCTCCCGAGTAGAATGAGTAAAAACGCTGAAAAATGTATAATTAATTTTTGATCGTCAGCCTAAACACAAAATTTGAAGAACGTAGCTTCAAAACTGACAGACTTTCATACAAACTTCCACCTCCTATTTTTCCAGGGGAAGTTTCCTAAAATCCTTTCTTATCTGACGTCAGCCAGGAGACGTCTCCTACTCTATAATCTATCTCAGTGCTAAATTTCATCTTCGCAGGGTTAGGAGTTTTTTGAGATTTCGTGATTAATCAGTGAGTGAATGTATGAATGAGTGAACTTTCGCTTTTATATAGGTATACCTATATGTTTAAATTTCACAATTTCCACTGCAACCATCAAATGCTCCTGAATAATGCAAAAGGTATGTGACATGCAAATATGTTCAGTATTTTTCATGCTACAAAAATAGTAGCACGCTGTAAATAATTTGAGTATCAGAATAAAGCGCTTTTGCACGCAATTCCAATTTATGGTAGCCCGCGAATTTCTAATTTTTTTGTTACTTTTTTTTCATTTTCACAGTGTCCGGCTATTAGACTATGAAAAAGTCATTCAGTGGGATTACTTAGAGGGTTGTATTGATGATTTAAATTTTGCTAAGCCCTATTTGTTACAGTCGCGAATAAAATTTTAATCAACGTACAACCAGCAGCACCGCAGCACCTCTGTACCAATGTTTCTGTTATATTCTTCTTGTCTGGTGTGTATATAAATGGTTAAATAAATAAACCATTTTTTTTGTGGGTTGGAAATCATCAAATGACTTCTCCAGCTCTTGGGCGGAGTGGGAGGGCGTGTCAGACTTTTACTGACTAAAACCCACCCGTGTTCCTTCAGTGGCCCATGTGCCAGGGCTACGGTGTTTCTTCCGAACAAATCTCTCGACCCTGGCAGGCATTGGTCCTGTCAGACCCCTTCAGAACGTACAGCCTGCACTCTAATTGCGAAACACTCCATTAATCGGAATCTGAATCATTTTGAAACTTATTGCTAAACCATTCTTTCATTTGTTCGAAAAAAAAATGTCTGCTTAGCAACGTAAACAACGCCATGAATGTTGTGGAACTTCCAAAATTAAAGCAACGCCTGCTGATAGTTTTAATTATTATTAGCTTCTACCCGCGACTTCATCCGCGTTAAACTTCTTGCTCCTCCGACCCTTCCCGTCGCGTCGAATCGCCTACCTGAGCGATTTTCCCCGTTTTTGCAACATTTTTCATTACTGCTCCGCTCCTCTTGGTTGTAGCGTGATGTTATATAGCCTTTCTCGATAAATAGGCTACCCAACACAAAAATAATTTTTTCTTACCACTTGCTCAAAAAAGTGACATTCTATGCCACAAAAAGCTAACATAACAATAGTCATTTTTAATCTGTTAAAAACAGGGAAAGAAAATTGTACTGAATTTCATTCATCCTCTAGGGGGAGAATGTGATTTAAATTTGGAATACTTACCGAAGTTTATACTGAACTACATCTGTGTTTACACCACTGAGTTTGTATATAAAGCATTATACATCTTTTTGAAAAAAGGAATACGCATTTATTATGCAGTTATGATTATTAAATAAAATTACAAAAACCGACGAGGCCGTATGAGCTTGATGCCTTTGCTTTTCCGACAAAAAAAATATTAGTCTACGAATTTGCCGCGTTTTTATTTTCTTCAAATACATAAACGTTAAGTTTATTTTAATTTATTTTTATAAATAAGTTAATGTTCTAAAATGCTTATCTCATATTATTGTTGTGTTAATTTTTTCGCAAATGGTACGAAAAGTAGAGTATTTTCCTCGGTGATAAAGCTGTCTTAGTCTTGGGTGAACTTAAATCCCTCGCTACACTCAGGACTCGTCTTAAATCCCTCGCTTCGCTCGTGATTTAAGATTTTAACACCCTCGCTACGCTCGGGAGTAAACCTCGAGTCCTTCGTTACGCTCGCGATTTAAATCGTCACCCACGACAGAAGACACTGCTTTATCCCCTTGGTTAATAATCTACTATTCAATTCGGATCAGTACTTCCTGAGATTAGCGCGTTCAATCAAACAAACAAACTCTTCAGCTTTATAATATTATTATATACTAGCTTCTGCCCGCGACGTCGTCCGCGTCAAATTTTTGCTCCCCTGACCCTTCCCGTCGCATCGATTTCCCTGCTAGTTTTCGTCCACTTTTCGTTGCTGCTCGCTCCTTTTGAGTTATAGTGAGTCAACCTTAAAAGATAGATATATGCTCTCGCGGACTTTTTTTTAGAACTTTTTAAAAGAAACAATTCCGTGGTACATGTTTTTTGTGTTACTTTAACCGTTTACGCAGCGCACGCAACGGAAACTCTCAAAAGGAATAAATTTTCCCCGTTTTTTAAACATTTTTCATTACTGCTCTGCTCCTCTTAGTTGTAGCGTAATGTTATAAAGCCTATAGCCTCCCTCGATAAATAGGCTACCCAACAGAAAAAGAATTTTTCAATTCGGACCAGTAGTTCCTGAGATCAGCGCGTTCAATCAAACAAACAAACAAACAAACAAACTCTTCAGCTTTATAATATTAGTATAGATTATATATATAGTAATATAGTATAGATTAAAAAATTAAGAAATTTTTATTCCGCGGGCTACGTGATTTCACGGCACTATTGAGGTTAAAAACCTTTTTTTGTTGTTTTCCGACATACATTTTATTTTCTTTAGAGTTTTGAAAGCGTGTTAAGTGTTTAGAGCCGAAGTGATTTTATTTTCTGTTTTAAGCTGTTACGTCAGTCAAACCATCGTGACTTGTTATTAAATGAGCATTATTTGTGTGGCATGTGAAGAGTGGAGTGTCCTAACACAAGCAATTGTTTGCTTAAAAGGACACTCCTACCACTAACTATGTTGTACAAATCTTGTTAAAGAAAAATAAACTATTTGTATGTGGCCAATCCCGTTAATCCCGTGCACGGAATTGGCGTATGCATAAGCAAATACGCACTAGGAATATTGTGAACCTAGGTCATTTTGCCGTGTTTTCTAAAAATCTAAGAACTACATTTGTGATTTGAATTATTGAGTTACCAAGATACAAACTTTGCCCAGTTTGGGACCCGCTATTAAATCTGTTGTAGGGTAGAATCTCATGCCATGTTATTTGTATGTTACTATGAGCAAGTTTAATAAATTAATTTATACAGCCAATTTTTCTTATTAATTAATTATCCTGAGTTTTAGAAAGAAAAGAAAGAAAATACATTTATTTAGCACAGACTAAAGGGCACACAATATACATGCCAGAAAGAGTATATAAAAAAATCAATTCTAACATAAAAGTATAAGGTGCGATGACAAACTAGTATTAGAGTGTGCCTCACGGCTGCGCCAAAAACTTTTCTCTAAAGGGTCTTACTGGGCGGTCAAAAACGGGGAGCATGTCTCTTAAAATTGTAACTTCCGTGCAGACCTATTCATATTCGTCTTCTCCGTGTCGCTGGCACGCTTGTATTTTGGATCTTGGTGGCCCAAAACTGGACCACTTCCACAGCATCATCGGTGGCAGCGCAGAGGTCACTATGACGAAATTGTTTTGGGACGCAGAGGGCAGAATAGGAAGTGGAGCATATTTTGCGACAAAGCTCCACATCCAAATGATGTAACCTTTCGTGGTTCACTTGAACTCCCTGAACCGTCTCCTGGCATAAGTGCGAAGATGTAATCCAACCTATTGAAGTGGGCTATCTTTTCTTTTTTGGTTGGTAAATCATTATATGATGTCTCCTGCTCTGGGCGGAGCGGGAGGACGTGTCAGACTAACTAAAACCCACCCGTGTTCCTTCAGTAGCCTATATGCCAGGGCCACGGGGCCACGGTATCTCTTTGGAACAAATCTCGCGACCCTGGCAGAAGTGGGCTACCTTGCCGGAACGACAGCAGGTTGTGAAGCTATGTACTGTACCCTGCCTGGGTAGGTACTGGTAGTAAATAGGTTCATAACCAGGCATCCCATAAAGTTGTATTACTATCTGATACATATAATAGTTCCATAGTTTATCCACTCTAATATAATGCATCCAGTAATCCTTACGAAACTAATCAGAGTGATCTGTACAAAGCCGGGCTTACATCGGATGATCATTGGATATTATTAGCAATACCACTTAGTGGGGTAGTCAGTAGCGTTCCATATAAACGGAGCTAAGTAGATTTAACTTGACATCCCAGGAAATGCTATTGGCTCAGCCAGGATATCGAGTCACATAGTCATGCATCAACATGATAGACAGTACATTAACTTTCTGTTTGCTTGTGCAAGGGATTTGAGCTCTAATGTTCAGGAGACATTAGGTCATAAGTAAAGAAATAAGATATTATAGTCAGTCAGTTACATAAATATGTTATTGATTCAATGCGTTTGATGTTCATATGTTTGTTTGTTTTTTACTGTTTGCGGTGGATGGATACATAAATAAATAAATAATTATAAAATTGTAACTTTAAACATGTCGATTTCATGTTGTTGTAACGACTTCTATTGTAAATAAATAAATAAATATCTTGGGACAACCAACACGCCGTTACCTGATCCAAACTAGGTAGAGCCTGTACTATGGCAACCAGACAACTGATAAATATACTTATATATTTCTAAATACATACATATTATAGATAAATTACACCCAGACACAGAACAAATAATTGTGCTCATCACACGAAGATTTTTCCTGGTTTGGAATCGAACCCACGACCTCAGTCTTAGAAGCCAGGGTCACTAACCACTGGGCACGCCACAATTGCGGTGGTAAGTCCCCTCTTTGAGGAGTGGATAGAGGGGCGTCACGGCGTCCTCACTTTCCGCCTGACGCAGGTTCTCACCGGGCATGGTTGCTTCGGTGGGTTCCTGTTCAGGATAAAGCGGGAGGATACGCCCGGGTGTTTCCATTGTGAGGTGGAGCATACGGTGGAAGTGTGCCCTGCCTGAGCGGAGCACCGCCGCGCCGTGTCCTCGTGGAGGCGACCGGCGGGGGCGACCTCTCGCATCCGGCTCTGGTGTGAGCCATGGTACGGAACGAGAGGGCATGGGAAGCCGTCACCTCCTTCTGCGAAGCAGTATTGCTAGCGAAGGTGGAGGCGGGGCGCGTGAAGGATTGGCAGTCTCTGCGCCCGCACGTCCATAGCCGCCGCAGGAGGAGACGCGTTGGGAGTCGATAGCTGACTCCCGGCCACCGTAGGCGCGAGCTTGCGGGCGGTGAGCAATGGGTATCTCTCCGCCCGGTAAGGACTAAGCTCGGGTCGACGGCGCATAGTGTTCCACGCGCGCCTCAAAGAGATGTCAGCAAAACTGAAGAGGTCTGCTAGGACCGATGCCTGCCAGGGTCGCGAGATTGTTCGAAAGAGATACCGTGACCCTGGCACATGGGCAACTGAAGAAACACGGGTGGGTTTTAGTCAGTAGAAGTCTGACATGCCCTTCCGCTCCGCCCAGAGCGGGAGAAGTTATTTGATGATTTACCATCCAAAAAAAAAGGGTCACTAACCACTAGACTAACAGACCAGTCAATAGTCGTAAGTTTTGAACAAAGTTGAAAACGTGTTTATTTTGTTGTTTCATTATTTTTCGAATACGATACCCAACACGTGGGTAAAGTATTGCCAGACAACTTTAATTTCAACTTTACATTATTTTAAACTTAGAACTGATCGACTTCATCCTTTTGTAACGACTTATATTGAATACATTCGCAACTGGTCTGTTACATAATAATGAATGAAAAGTCATTAAATACATAAGTACATATACTTAGGTATTAATGAATTTCATTGTTAATATTTTCATATAGCCAGTGCCGCCGCAGCCACAGAATGATAATTTCAGCAAATTGAAATGGGAAATGTGCCACCATTTGCATTTCAGATAAAACTCATGATTATTGTTATATTGTCATCGTTTCCATTTCATTAATTTGTAGCAATTACTGTTTGTATTAATTATTTATTTCCTATCATGTTCATTGGTTGACTAAAAAAGCTTATCATTCTTATGGTGCGCACACGACACATTGATGTTAGTATTAGGAATGTACGAAGAAAAAAAGAAAAAAAATAAGCCAAATGGAGTCGACTTTTCTTATCTGACTGGCTCCTGAGAAGTAATGGTGAAACAAACTCAAGGGTCAAAGTCTCTTTTAAAGTCCAGAATTCATCTTTTTCAGGCAACTGAACGATGACGAAAATTCGAAGACATGTGACGTCTACCAACTCTCACTGGGCCCGCGTGGTGGATTATGGCCCACTCCCTCTCACCGAGAGGAGGCCTGTGTCCCAGCAATGGGAACATTATAGGCTAATGATGAAGGCAACTGAATAACAAAGAAATCTCGTTAACTTCCAAAATCAATCGTTCCTGACTTTTTACGAAGAGGTAAGTCAACCTACCCTTTTAGAGATCATAGCGTGATAATTCCGTATAAACTGGTCAAGTTTGATTCATACTAGCCAATTGTTTTGTAACCCAACTTAATGAGTTGTTCTTTGAAAGCAATTGTTTACAAACCACAATCGAAAGTTAGTAAACATTGTGCTGTAACTAAAGTCGAATTTAAACCGGCTATAGAATGTCTACACCATTTGGGAAATGTTGTTGTGAAATTATTAAAGAGCCAGTTGGTGTGGTTAACTGGTTCTAACCCGACATGCGCAGTTATGTTTTTCCACCGGTATTTTCTTTGCGTATAGATTGGTATTCGTCTTTCTTTCAGGGTGCCGGTTCAAATTCGAGCAAGTAGCAATGTGACTTTTCCAGTGTACGGGCGTGTATCTACTTTCTGTGTATATTATGGACATTGTTTACATCAGTGAAATGAAAACATCGTAAGGAAACCTGGACTTGTCTATATGTCTATACATCTAAACAAATAAATCAAACCGAAATGTCTGTTTCTAATGTAAAAATAACAGTTTTTTAATAAAGGCGTATGAAAGTATATACGGTTCGTTTAACAAAATATCCATTTTAATCTCCACTACGGCTGGAGCGATTTTGATGGGACTTTCAGTGACAGATAGCTGATGTTATGAGAACGAACATGTCTAACTTTTGGTCCCGGTGATAATGTCTGACACCCACGCGGGCGAAGCCGCAGGCACAGGAAATCGCCAACCCGTCTTGAGCAAGCGTGGCAATGTTCGTGGCTTCTCTGTATAAGAAGACGCCTTTGCCCAATAGTGGAACAATAATAGGCTGAGAGTATTTTTAATTATTCTTCCGAATAGTTTTATAGTGTTAATCCATCGTATTCGAATAAGCACAATGATTTTGTAACTCACATTTCCCTGAAAAACTTTATAAGTTTCTTACTTTCTTCATATCCCTACACTTGAATACTCGAAACAAAAACATTTGATCCGCTTTCTCAATTTGCGGCGAGTCGTCAAAAAAGGCAACAAAACAAACTTACGGCGCCATAAATAAATAAACAACACGTCTTGGGCTCCCCGCTCCCACTGACATCCCACAAATCCCTGGCTTAACGTATGACATGACAAAAATGTAACACACGCGTTCTTCCCCACTTGCCGAAAGACGTCAAAAGGATTTCTTGTTCCCGAGCCCGTAAAACGTGAACGTTCAACAATTGGATCATTCAACATCATAAATACCTACTTAGTTATTTTTGTTTATGGCACCGCTCATAGAATATTGGTTTATTCCGTTTATTTAAGTGCGAGGCTCGCCTTTGAACGGTTTTCCACACCCGACATACAGTCTGCTCGTAACTCTATACATAAACTGACAATAAATATAAACTGTTATATAAAAACCGGGATTACGTTATTCCATCTGCGGTCGAGTTATTTATTATTCTAACATTACTGATGTATTTCAAAGTTCAATTCGTATATTTTCCATTACACTGTACATGCACTTACACTAAGTGCGTGCTTAGGTATGAAAATCTTCAATTTATTAGTGCCGCCCGCGCGAGTCATGCAATCAATACTCTTTTACGACATCACTCGGATATTTTTTTCTCTTCCGATAAAACTTTTTGATCGAAATCGAAAAGTTTTAAGTAATAATAAGTTTTCTGATTTAATTCGGGTCGAATCGTGGACTTTTGTATATCGATATGGACAGTAGTAAAGTAGGTACGTTTAGATGAATCTACCATTAATTGCGATTATATTGCTTATTGTATCACCGTAATAATATTAGGTTGCGTCTTCTTTACTGGCAACACAGAGGTATTTAAGTCATTATCATAATTTCAGCCGAAAGACGTCCACTGCTGGTCATTGGCCTCCCCCAAGCATCACCACTTCGATCGGTTCTGTGCTTCTCGCATCCAGCGGATTCCTGCTGCCTTGACCAGGTCATCGGTCCACCTTGTGGCCGTCCAACGCTACGTCTTTTAGTACGCGGTCGCCACTCCAGAACCTTTTGACCCCATCGGTCATCTGTTTTGCGAGAATGAGCCCTGCCTACTGAGCTTGGCAATTCTTGGGGCTATTTCGGTTTCTTTGGTTCCCTTACGGATCTTTTCATCTCTGATTCGATCGCGTCGGAAAACTCCAAGCATAGCCCGCTTCATTGCCCTTTGGATGATTTTCAGGCATCTTAGTAGGCTCATTTTGAGCGTTCACTAATTAAGTACTTACTAATATTTACCATTGTTGAATTGTGTCTGATACACAGGCATCAGCAAGTATAGGCACCTCTTTTTGCACATTTTTCTACTAACAATAGGTAAACTATAATGATAGGTTACCGGCTGACATGCTAGAACTGCCATTTTTCCTCGCGTGATAGATTGAGTGTTCTCTATAACAGTGAGGTTAATAAATAATCAAGTTACTGTTTGGAAGTAAAAGCCTACCGCTGACCTCAAACCAATTTATTCCCAGTGGGTGTATTCGGAAAGATAAATTATACCAATCACTTGAAATATCGTTATTGGTATTATTTTTATGACCAAATTGTAACACGCAATAAATAAACCTAAACTAGGTTTAATGTCGCCCACCCACGGCTCTTTTTACGTAGATTTTTGTCAACCCCGATCGATACTTGTTTACCCTTGCTTTTTCATGTCTGGACAATCTATTTCACTTATCCTGAGTGATCAAACGAAATCTTATCAATTACTTACTGCTTCTGAGATTGCAGTTGGCAAATCGTAAAAAATTTCATTTATGAGGTAAGTTACGTCAGGGCTATATAATTATCGGAATACGGGTCGGTCGAAGGTTCTGCGTTTGCTCCAGTCGGTATGTAGATAGGTGATCATCTATTTTATCCTTTTCGTGCCTGTTGGTCCTGCACGCGTAGTATGACCACCATAGAAAGGACTTTGTCTATTCTTGGTAGAATAGAGATAGAACTGTCATGCTACGCCAGCACACAACGGTACAAATCTTTCTACAATCTGAAATTTTGTCTATCCGTCGACAAAACCCCTTTGTACTGTGGTCATGCTACGCATGCTGCTTGTCATTCATGGATTCTTTGCTAGTCGTTACGGGCTGTCAGAAGCCCGAAACTCTGGCAAAGTCCACCAAGGGGTTTCGTATTACCCAGTTGCTGGGTTGTGGAGGTCTGATAGGCAGTGGCTCCATGTAAAGTGCTGCTATTCAGCTGCACCCGGTTAAACTGGCAATTTGACCCCAATATAGTTAGGAAAAGGCTAGGCTTAAATGTAAAAATGCAAGATGCGAATTCTTCACACAAAAATCATGGTGGAATTTAAAATTCCCTTAGTATTATTCTTTTCTAGATAAAGGTGACCCCGTAATAAAACAAAAGGAGCTCATGGAAATAAAAGGTATCGACTAATTGAACATATTCGAAGCGGAGAACAATCGTGCAGGTTGCAGCGGAGCGTTATTGAGTGCAATTAGTGAGGGCAGTACGGCCCCGGCCGGCGTAGCACGCCCCAACGCGCTAACAGCGTATATATGTATTACAAAAAACTAACGAGGTAACATATTAAACTACGTTCCTAATAGTGATGTGATCCTTAAAAATGTATATCCGCGGATATGGATCCGAATACGGATATTTGGCGTCAATATCCGCGGAAATGGATCCGAATACGGATATTTGGTGTCAATATCCGCAGATACGGATATGGATACGATACGAATCTCAATTTTCTTACTTAATCGGTGTCGATGCGCGTGTTTCTGAAACGATAGTTGATGCCACTTGACGTTTCTTACATGACATGTTTTGATTTGCGTAGCGCGGGTCTTTCTTCTTTTTTTTTTTGTTTACAGTTTAGTCACAAAATATATGATTTTAAAGAAAAACAAATCTTTTGAATGGTATTTAATAGTTTTTTATTGCTACCTAATCACTTATTTAAAGTATTTCATTTATGTTTAGAAAATTAATAAGATAAAAGATCCGTAAAAAATCCGCCAAAAAGTAACGGATACGGAGACGGATGTCTGGACATCACTAGTTTATTGAAACATATTTCTATAAATAAGTTAACTCTTTCATTCTTGGTGGTTAGTGTCGTAACCACCTCTTTCCGAATTATTTATTTAAAATCTGTGCCATGTAGCGACAATCAGTAGAATCATCATAAAAGCTTGAATCTTGTATGACAAGAAGCGACCAGTTGGTGGTTTATTGAATTAATGACAGTTTATTAGCGTTAAACTTAATATTGCGCTAACGAACTTTTATTCCCAAGTTTGATAAAAGAAACTGTGAAACGGGTATGAAGCTTTTTTCTTCAATGTTTTTTACTCAATGTGTTTTCATATATCTATATTATATCTACGTGTGCACATAAAAGTACTGTTATTTTTGTGTTTCCAATGTGTATTCACATCGAAAATCTGGTGGCTAGTGACAATAACCACCATAACTGTTGCGGGATTGTGGTCTTAACCTTCATAAAACTTATGCATGTAATTATTAGTGTTTTTCGTATTTTGTAACAGTATGTCGCGCCGGCTAACAGATAAAGAAATCACAGAATACTTGTTTAGATATTTCTTCAGGTACCGAGAGTATTTGTAACGACAAGGATGATGAATATACAGAAGTTCAGCCAAATCCGCTGGCGTTAGTTGATTTGATTGGGGAAATTTCAAGTAACCGATTATAACAACTTTGATTCCGACGATGACCTTCGTTTGTCTAGCTTAGTACGCCGGAAAAATACTGAACATAGCAACAAAATATCTCCAGTACGTACCGTATGGCAATGCAAAACATGTAAAGTGCCCCCTTGCTTACGCAAAAGAAACACTTGTTTTCTAATTGTCATAAAAAGTAATTTTACATCATTTTGCCTGTGGAAAAGTTCATTGTAACATAAAATATTTATAAATATTATACATCATTCATCATAGTTTTCTTTGTATCAATAGTCACGGTGGTTAGTGTCACTAACTCGAAAGCCTTAACACCTAGATTTTTTCCCTAGTGTATGTGATATTTTATTTGTTAACTAGCTTTTGCCAGCGGCTTCGCCCGCGTGGAGGTCGAAAAATATCCCGCGGGTATCGTCACTGCTCAGCTCCTATGTGTCTAAGCCTTATGTTAGCCTATAACCTGCCCAGAAGTATGGACTACAATTGTACCAAGTTTGGTTAAAATCCCTTCAGTAGTTTTTGACCCATGCGTGCACATACAGACAGACGGACAGACAGACAGACAGACAAAAAATTTACTGATTGCATTTTTGGCATCAGTATCGATCACCAGTCATCCTCCAATATTAATTTTGTATGTGTATTCAATGTACAGAATTGAACTCTCTACAGTTTTATTATAAGTATAGATATAGATGATGCTAAAACTAAAATAAAAATCTTCAAAATATTCTTATTGTAAAAGCGTGACTGAAAGAGTTAAAGGAAGGGTTGGGCAGATAATTTTTTGTACATATTTCGCCAATTATTTTTAAGTCCCATGTAATACGGGGTGAGCCTATTGCCATCAACCAGGGCACGAATTCTGACATTGGGCCCCAAAAACCCAATACACTTTGCCCGACCTGGGAATCGACCCGAGGAGCTCATACTCGGCAGTAACGCTTGCTACCACCAGATTTAAGATTCACACCTCTGCCCAACCTTTCCAGGACTCAACATGGAGACCGTTATATTATAATAAAGAGGTTAAGGGAATTTATTTTCAAAAGGTTGGCTGTAAACTTGATCTAAGTGTGAAATGGTAATTCCGACAGTAGTAAATACCTCAATATTTCGCCAGTATCGACTTGAAAGAAGCACGTATTCGATATACCCAAGCAGCGAAACCTTACTAGTACGTGTCCACATAAAAGCTTTAAGAGTATTTCAACAAATATAGCTAGTCTGATTTTTTTTGCCTCTTTTTAAGGATTAATTTTATGAGATACTAGCTTCTGCCCGCGACTTCGTCCGCGTAAAATTTTTGCTCCCACTTCCTGTCGCATCGAATTGCCTGACAGTTTTCGTCCATTTTTCGTTGCTGCTCCGCTCCTTTTGATCGTAGCGTTTTATAGCCTTCCTCAATAAATAGGTAGCCTACACAACACAAAAATATTTTTTCAGTTCGGACTAGTATTTCCTGAGATTACCGCGTTTAACCAAACAAACAAACTCTTCAGCTTTATAATATTAGTAAAAGTAAAGATTCAAAAGAACGCTATTTATAGCTTCAAACAAACTTTCATTTTTGTTTAAAACACTACTCACTCCGTGTACCGTTTACGTCGATTTACTGCCACACAATAATGCACCTACCCACCTAATAATTTTTAATTTAAAAAACTATTGCGAAGTTTTTTCCCCGAGCACAGGAAAGTGTTAGGACAGGAAAGTTAAAATTTAATGGATTTAAAATAATCTGTAACTCTGTTATGATTCAGCGCATTCACAAAGTAATATAATTTATCCTTGCCGCTGTTGCGCGCTCCCAGCTTTGCCGGCAGACAGCACTTTTATAAATGTGAGTACGTGCACATTTGAATGAGTTATTAGAACATCTTCAAGCTAGCCTTTATTTTACAGTGCTACGGATTCTACAAATTCATATACTCTAACACTTCTCTAGCAGAATACTTAATTTTAATAACATAATATCACGCCTTGTTTCCACGAAGCGTTCTGCAGAGTGTTACCTTTTCCTATGACAACCATATTGCGCTAGTTATGTTTATGTACCATGTAATAGGGGGCGAGCCTATTGCCATCAAACGAGCACAAATCGACTCCGGGCTGCTACTGAAAAATTCAAGATGGAAACATCCAATAACGGGCATCGAACCCAGGATATTATGCTCAGTAGAAGCCCTCCCGACCACTATACCAACGAGGCAGTAATTTTAATAAATAAGTTATATATTGCTGTGATGAACCATTCCGCGGTTAACGTGAATCTGGTAACTTCTTCATCTTTATAAAGACGTAAGAAAGTTACGTGTATGATTATTTAATGGAATTTATATACTTAAGTACGCCATAAAACCTCAAGCGTGTAGAAAGTTCTTGTTTAATATTACACCCAGCGCTACCTACCCTCATAAATCACAATGAACCGGATTTTACGCTATGAACATAATTTCGGTAGATTTACTTTACATTACTTATGTGCTATCGAGTCAAATGGGACAGGCTTGTTTGAAATGGTTCGGAAAAGTCCTTTCGAACAATTTTCATTGAAATCCGATGCAAATAACAATTAACTCTTCGCCGAACCGACGACTTCTATTTCCCGTGGAACTTAATTTAAAGGCAGTTAGAACTTTTTACTTCATTAGCGTTCAGAAACTAAATTCGAATTGCAAAGTTGAAAAAGGCCACTAATTTATTTTTAACATTTGGTTCAAAATTGGTCAACTTTAAATTCGTATTGCTGGAATTTTAGATTGTTATTTTATCGATAATTTAGTACATACAAATTAATGTAAGTATTCATTGTTGCCATATTGTAAGCATTATCATTCGACCCCAACAAAAGTAAAATGGCTATATGTTACAAATAAACAAATTACTGATCTATACTTCTATTTAATATTATACATGCGAAAGTAACTCTTTCTGTCTGTTACGTTTTCACGACTGAATCGGTTTTGATGAAATTTGGTACGGGATAAGTTCGAATCCCAAATAAGGACGTAGGCCACTTTTTATTCCGCGACTTCGTCTGCGTCCGCGATAACCGACATTTACGCGAACGAAGTCGCGGGCAAAAGCTAGTCTAGTAATAATTTTGATATTCAATAGTTAAGGAAATTATGTAAATATTTATTGATAATTGGAGTTTAATGTATGAATTGAATAGCACTGGCATTATAGCTAAGTAGAATTAGCCATTATTGAAATCGCTTCGTTAGTTTAAGAGGCCGTCTACGAAATTTTGTCGCTGATTTACTTGATTTTACTGATGTACTTTAGCAGTTAAACTACTGTATTTCCACAAGTTTTAATATACAATGTGATCGTTTGAATCGTTATCGAAATCTAGACCGTTTCAATTATTGGCTAATGAATGAGCTACTGTTTTATATTTTTGTTGAGTATTACAATGCGAGATTTAGGTTGAAGATTGTTGATTGCCACTTCTTTTTTTTTCAATTTTGTTTTCCATTTTTGAACTTAACCTCTAAGTCCCTGAGATACCACATTTGGTATGTAAACAAACGTTTTTTTAATTGTGTCTGTAATAACGTTAATTTACCGGTTAAACTTATTTCTGTTATTTCGTTTTATGAACGAGAGTTCTGAGTAGCCGAAATTCAAAGAAATTCTTTGCCAACTTTTTCTAAAATTTGCCTATAACCTTTTTAATATTTAAAAAAAAATATGAAATTGGTGAAATGTCATATATTACAAGATGGCTTTCACAAAAATACATTGTAGTTTTTTTCATACCATGTAGACATCATAACCATGTGTAAGTCTAAGCCTTTTATAACAAAATTCACAGAACAAAAAAAATATTTACATTTTTTTTTTACCCCTTTCTCTCTTACTCAATCACACACAAACATCCTCATACACACATACACGCACACGCGCGCACACGCGCGCACATACACTCACACACACACACACACCCTCACACACACACACACTACTCACTCGTATATAGTGTACCTTTTTAATTATTTTTTAATTTATGTAATCTTAGTTTTGTTATTGTACCAACTTTATAATAATTTTGTTGAATTAACAGGCTTTGTATGTTGTTCACATAAATATGGAAGAGGGAGGTCTTCTGCTACAGGTATCTCCATACTTAAAAGGAGGCCTCTACAACTTATTTGTTAAAAACCTGTTGATTATGAAATAAATGAAAAAATGAAGGATTTTTGTTCCCTAGCTTGTCCTTTATAACATGGAACTTTAACATTACTGGTACACTATGTAGATTGGTACTTATTCTCTAAAGTACCAATCTACACAGTGTACTCAAATTACAGTACACCCAGATATTTTTGAAATTCCATGAAAAATTTAAATTTAGTAGCCAATAACGTTGTTCTTTCCGGTCGTTATTATCTTTGCCTCGGGTTTGTTATCGGAAGATGCGAACAGCGGTGACGGTCACGAATCGAATTTAAAACTCTCTATTATGTAGGTAGATACTGCCTCAGAGAACGATTACTTTAAATTTTAATATGCCGTAAAATCTCCTCTTGATCATTATTGTATTGGATTTAGCTTGGCATCCTCTGACATTTAGGTAGGTCACAATATTGTTAAGTATATTGTTAAACACGCAACGACATTTTGTTATGCTTTAACCAAATAAGGTACCGTCAACTGTGACATCTTCACTTTCAATGAGCATTAACTTTACTCGTACGTATGAGTAAAATATAATTATGAATGAAATCTCTCATTAACTAAAAATTTTATAAAAATGGTTAATTCATCTACTTTTCTATTGCTTATATTAAATGACGGCACAACAGATGTTTAGTAATCTCTATATGTATATTTAAGTACGGTACTGTAATTTTTTTTTTTAGAAAACAAAACTAAAAAGTAGAAAATAATGGAAAAAAAGCGTGGGGTGCTTTTTAAGGTATTTTTTTATTGATCAGGCACCCCACGCTTTTTTTCCATTATTTTCTACTTTTTAGTTTGGTTTTCTATGGAAGCGTGTTTTTTAGTTTTTTTAAAACTATTATTTATTTTCTATTTTTAGGGTGTTTCGAATTTTGAGACGTAGGTCAGCGTAGTTTATGACGTATGGCAGCGTAGTTTTCGAAGACAGTTTTTTGCTGTCCTGGTAACCCTGGCAAGGGTAATGGTACAAATTTATGAAATTATTGCATTGTCATTGGTCTTTAACAGGTGTGCAAAATTTGAATGAAATCTGGTCGTTTAAAGTGGGTCAAAATCGCGCTATAAGGAATCGGTTACAAAAAAACATACAAACATACAAACGTGTAACAAAAAAACACACAAGTGAAGCTAATATAAAGCGTGTATAAATGACGGTTCTCTTGGGTAAAGCTGCTAATAGAGAGTAAAGATACCACAGTTGATCGTACCAACAAATCATTATTAATTGGAAAGTACTGTTAGAAACTTCGTAACTTCTAAATGGAAATAAAAAAGAAAAAGTACTCACAACACGAAAAAGGTTTCTGATATAATGATGTTTATTTTTAGAACCAAACATTTGTTATAAATATACGTTGATTCATGCAGCCTGCAGATGAAGTGATTTTGATTAGCACACAGTTGGCCTATTTATTAAGCACTCGTTTCAACCCCAATCCTTCAAAATAGGTCACGCAAATATGATCACGTAATCCATCAATATCCTTGTTTATTTAATTTGTGTGTAAAAATAATATTATATAAAATATTTATATACAATTTTTGACGGGAATGTGAACTTTGATCTCGTAATAGACTATCTAGCAACCTGTCCCTGCTTCGCACGGAGCACCGTTCAGGCCCAAAACTATCCTATCTTTCAAGCTGGAATCGGTTGGTTCCAGCATATACATATAGTATATCATAGTTACGCTTTTATATATTTTTTTAAACATTCACAAAATTTTATAAAATTCGAAGTTTAGCGTATACGTGCGAATATAGTGACAGGTTTGTTTGGACCAGGCTCGGGTCGACGGCGCGTAGTGTTCCACGCGCGCCTCAAAGAGATGTCAGCAGCACTGAAGGGGTTTGCTAGGACCGATGCCTGCCAGGGTCGCGAGATTGTTCGAAAGAGATACCCTGACCTTAGCACATTGGCAACTGAAGGAACACAAGTGGGTTTTATTCAGTAAAAGTCTGACACGCTATTCCACTCCGCCCAGAGCGGGCGAAGTCATTTGATGATTTCCCATCCAAAAAAAAAGGGTTGCTTGGTGGACTACAATATAACCCACTTCCTCTTACACAGAGGCCTGTGTTACTGCAGTGGGGACATTATAATTATGTTGATTATGACGATAGTGACACGTGATTTTTCATTATAGTTTTCCTTTGTTGTTCACAAAATAATATTAAGAATTGTAAACGATCGATCGATTGATTTTATATATAATACTTTTAGCAGACTAATTTTTTAAAGTGGGTGGTTTTTTTGTAGAGAGTGTAGAGATCACCGAAACTACTCAAGTATTTTTTTATACATAAAACACATTTTACATAGCAAATGAGTATAGGTTTATAGAAGCTACCGTGTGGAGCTATTGTGGTGCCGGACGTTAAGAATAGCATCACCCCATTTCTTCAAGTGTGAGTCGAAAAACGCTACTAAGGGACTTACTAGAGAATGAGCAGCGCATTCTCTATTTATTTTACCACCATACTGCGATCGCCAACCCGCCTGCCAACCGAAGCGATCCTGGCAAAGCCCTTAAATTGAGGAAGGTCTGTGTCCAGTTGTGGGTGTCTTATGGCTGAAATAATGATTATGAAAGAAGTTATAGAGAATGCCGTACCACCTTTGCGCAACACCTCTTATGAACATATCGCACCCCCAGTGCGACAATGGCGTAAGAAGAATAAACAAACTTTACAGGAGAGCAAAAAACTGTTTGGTCTGGTAGATCTATTTAGCATTTGATCTGAATGTCTTTTTTGGTATATTGGCTCAATTTTTCGTCAAATCTTAACGGACAAAATGAGCATTGTGTATCTTTATCTGCGCTATAAGAAACTGCAATAAAAAAAAGTGACGTATTCTTACTTACGCCTTTATCGTACTGCGGGTGCGATATTTAAACTACGTAATTATAGACCTAATTTAACCCGAATATGCTAGCGCAGAATCTTATTAAAGCTAGGTTCTCAAGCAGTGCTCGGCATGAGCCTAATTAGTTATTCGGCGAGACTAACGCAAGCAAAATCGGTTTCACCTTATTTACATTATATTTATACAACACAATATTCCTTGATAGGTGATATTATTTAACACAAATATGATTAGTGATGAAACTTTTAAATGATAAATGATTTTATTTCTGTAAGTAGCTTTGTACAAACACTTTTACACAAAAATAATATTTTTGAAGTGAAAACTTCTTTAGCGCCATTGTGATTTGAAAGTCTATGAAACGAAAGAGCGACAGTAATAAGAGACAGACACATAACAACGTCATTATGTTTTGTGTCTCGCTCTAACACTTGGGGTAGTGGAAATCTTTAAGTAAGGGTGCCAAAGAGATGTCAGCAGCGCTGAAGGGGTCTGCTAGGACCGATGCATGCCGGGGTCGCGTGATTGTTCGAAAGAGATACCGTGACCCTGGCACATGGGCAACTGAAGGAACACGGGTGGGCTTAGTCAGTAAAAGTCTGACATGCCCTCCCGCTTCGCCCAGAGCGGGAAAAGTCATTTGATGATTTCCCATCCAGAAAAAAAAAGGGTGCTCCTTGAGAAAGTTTACTTTTCTGTTTTACGTTTTTCGAGCAGGCTTTTTGGACATATCTAGATATATGACATTTTTACATTCGTCTCATTATCTTGAAGACAACATTTTTGTAGGTTTCACTTCTACCACGTGTGAATTGCACACATGTTATTTTTATAAACTAGGTGAGGTCGGCGTTTTCTAACTGACCACTGTGAGAAGAAAAGCCGAAACGAAATCAGAGATCACAGTCTCTTTTAAAGTTCAGACATAATCTTGGTCACATCATGTGAAGACCATGTAGGTTGGTGACTGAAACGGTCTTTTGAGGAAAGAACCACACAGATTGAGTGGACCTGTCCAGTCAGTGCACGCATTTGCCACTAATTGTACAGCTCAACTATACAGTGAAGTCTTTTATCTATCTACAACCTTCACCAGATTTGAAAGGCAGACACGACGGCATCATGCGATTCTGGCGGAACCATTTCCATCAAGTTTTCATACAACCAGGAGGCATAAAGGTGAGCCTGAAATTCTATTCTTGGACCCATTTTGAAGCTACGGCATTGAAAAGACTATTACGATATAGAAGACTAAATTTAACTTCTTGGAAACAAAGATCAAAATAGACTATGACACGAAGCGGATAATGGTGAGGTCGGTAAAGAAGGTTCTATAAGGACGTATTTTGGTTGAGACAATGTGTGTGGCTGTGTTCATTACATAACATTGAGCCACAATGTTCTAAAGAACTTTCAGGTTCAAAGCCGTAGAGACAGTTAAGAAACTTTACTAATATTCCTATAAGAATGAAAATATAAATCTTTTTTTAAATTCTTGTCTGTATAACAGATATTCCACATCTATTCATCCTAATCAGTCTATTTTTTGTTTACGCTTTTCTCTCCTTACTGTATTAGGCTTATGAAATAAATTTATTTATTTATTATTTGTTTACATTCCCACTGGTGGGACACAGGTCACACAGGCTGCCTCTCTCGGCGAGAGATAGTGGGCTGAAATCTACCAAGCGGTCCCAGTGCGGGTTGTTAGATGTCGCATGTCGTCGAATTTTTGTTTCTAGGACATGCTGGTTTCCTTACCATGTTTTCCTTCACCGTTATGAGAGCTGTGGTGATGATATTATTTACACAAAGTGCCTGCCTAGATTCGAACCTACGACCTACAATTCGTAAGTTGGGGCCGGTACCACTGGGCCACCACTGCTCTCCGCCACATCCATTACGTATATCTTGTTAAATGTTATGGAAACAAAAAAACTTTGTGCGGTGAAAATATCAAGAGTTCGCCAGTCGCCAGCAAAACTTCAATAACGTAAGTAAAGACACCTATAATTTTGTATTTGGACCAAAAGCTCCTAAAAAGTTAGGAACAGATTTTGGGACATTCCTAAGGGACGACCTTTGTAATCCCTACTCCAGATACTCGATAGGGTAATGTATCATCACACTGAGTCTATAGGGAGCCTCACAGTCAACATTTATAACGCCCACACGAATGACAGTTATTTATTACTAGTTTTTGCCCGGGGCTTCAGCCACTGGAGATCTGGAATTATCTTACGGCAACGGACTACTAGAATCTAAAGTATCCTTTGTCATCCTAGTTCATGGTCTATCAATGTGCCAAATTCCATCAAAACAGTTCAACCGTTTTTACATAAAAGCGTAAAAACAAAGATGCTATATTAAAATTAGAATTAATAGATTAGCAATTATTCACTAAAGTATTTGCATAAAACTAGATCATATTAGAGCGGACAAACGATTTTTTGTCCGCCTAACGACTTTTTAAAAATCTTAATAGCTTACGAAGAAGAATAAAATCTATTATCTTCTAATACAGATGGATATTCGCTGGTTGAATAAAAGGCGCCTAATAAAAGGAATTTACAAAGCAGATGTGAGTGGAAACGCTGGGAGGGGACGCCCTAGGAGGAAATAATTATAGTGACCTTATTGGTGATGTTATTCAGAAAGGTTAGGTGCGTAGTACACCCAAGCGGTGTGCGTATATGACCAGATGTATGAACGAGGAAAACGGGTATGAAGAGATCGTACCAGGTGGCATACTATAGTTTCGAGAAAAGAGAAGAGGGTGTGAGTTTATGTATACATGTGTAATCGCACTGTATTTCAAAGTAATTTGTATCTAGGAGTGCCTTTCAATGACACTTGACATTATTCTAATAGTAGATACATACAGCGGTACAGCTCCGCTTCACAGAGCTGTACCGCAAACAGTAATAAAGCTTGCGCGGCGTGTCGGCACATTTCTGCGCAATTATGCATACAGGAGCGGGTGGCTCCCAATGTTTGTGTAACGAGCCTTATACGAGCATTCCCAGGCCATTTGCGCCGGGCAAATGGCAAATACCCGGACAAACAAGCTATTGTACAGACGATGTTCCATCTATGAACAAACATAAATCTTATCGGCTCGTTCGTTGTACAGAGGACCGCACGTCCGTGGCAACACTTTGACTTTGAGCTGGCTGAGCGTAGTGCGGAGTTTTCACAGAACCTAAGGCCGGCTTATACTGGTTCTGTTACGACGGTCGGCTTACTGTACCTACGCTCTACGTTCAGACTCGGCAAGATTATATGAAAACCACAACACGATATGAATAAAACTGTCCATCTATAAATATCTCTGTCTAGTAGATTGCAGATTTTATCGAATTCGTATCGGTTAATGTACGTACGCTTTCGACCTCTTTGTTTTTACCGCTGACACGAACAGATACTGGAGTGTTCGTGTGCACAGTTAAGTGAAACTGTTTATCTTTTTGTTTACTGGAAACAAATTTTAAACCAAAATGCTTCTTAGACATTGTAGTTTTGTAATGGTGAGATGCACGTTTGAGGCGGCACACTTAAAAGCCCAAATGAATAATAGATTCTTTCATTACAGGGTCTTAAGTTTTTGTTAAAAGCAAAGAAGGTTGGTTACAGCTGAAATAATAATAGAATGGTGAAATAGAGTAATCCTATTATAATATTATAAATGTGAAAGTTTGTTTATTTGAATGTTTAGAGGTTTATCACGCAAAAACGGTAGGACGAATTTTGACGAAATTTGCCGCACAGACAGATTATAACCTGCATTAACACAAAGGATACTTTTTATCGTGCTATTACGTTCCCGTGGGATGCTTTCCGACATGCATGCGGGCGAACCCGCTGGCTTAAGATCGTATATTATAAATAGAAGTAGATTTAAGTTCATAAACATACAATTTACTATCTTGTTTAAAGCTATTTAGATTTGAAATGAGTAATGATATGAGAAAACGACGCATTGAACAGTGTCTGATGCAATTTACAGCAGAGGAATCGTACACAAACTATCCGTAAATTGGAATTATACCGATAGTTCGAGAACATTACGATAAACATCGTTTAATCGACTTTTGTTTGGATGTGAGATTCTTTATGTCATTCTCTGAATTCCTTCTAATCGGTCCACGTCTTATAAAAGTTTCATGTCGACGGTTCGAATCAAGATATCACTGGGAGTTCATCTCATTCGTTCTTAGGGTTTTTTACCAAAAGGGTGCGAAGGGGACCCTATTAAAGCTCCGCTGTCCGTCTGTCACAAGGCGGTATCTTTTGAATTAAATCCGTGAAAAAAAAACTAATATTAATAGGAGTAATAAAAAAGATGTTCCGTGTGGTGTCGAACGGAAAGCACCATCTTACTTCTTCCCGTGGGTGTCGTAAGAGGTGACTAAGGGACTACTAGAGAATGGGCAGCAGCGTATGTTAGGCAGATGTTAGGTTACAGCCAAGTTATTTTAATTTTTTACAGATTTAACTGGTGAATAGGTTATTCTCGTAAATTGTAAATCGGCCTTTTCTGCGTAGTTCCTGCTGCGTTTTTCTTTTATTATTTTCACGATACTTTATCACAAATTACTCACTTGTTAAAGAGAACTTCAGGAATATACCTGTCATAATCATCATTACCATTTCAGCCGAAAGCCGTCCACTGCTGAACATAAGCTTCCCCTAAAAGGTAGGGTTTGCCATCGCCACGCTTAGCAGGCGGATTGGCAAACGCAGTGTGGCGATAGAATACTTAGAGAACGCTGCTTCCCATTCTTTAGTAAGTCCCTTAGTCGCCTTTTACGACTCTCACGGGAAGAAATAGGACGGCTATTCTTCACGTCCGGAATATGGAGAATTTCAAAATATTTATTTTAACTTATGCCTTGTCCCCATGGGGATAGGCAGGAACTACACAACAGCACCTGCTACAATCCTTATATATTTATTTTATCTCGTTTACGTTCACACACGCACGCCGGGGATGAGTACTACGCACCTGACCTTTCTGAAGAACATCACGAATAAGGTCACTGTATGTCCTCCTACTAGGGCGTCACCTCACGGCGTTTCCACTTACATCGCTGTTACTTAGTTAAAATACTCATTAAAATAATCAATTAAGATCAAAATTTTAATTTAAAATTTCACTGCCACTGAAGAATCCTTTATTTTTTATTTTTTCACTCTTTTTATCGCACCATTTTAACTTCACACACTGAAAAATGAATTGCATTTTATCGAAATTGATCTTGAAAATAATTGATATCTGTCACAGGCGTACAATTTTTTCCACTATCGATATTTTGACGTGACAATGTGATATCAATAAATCCATTTAATGGATTGTCGTAAAATATAGAGTAACTGTAGTAATAAAAGATAAGTACCTTAAGTATTGTTACGTGTCGAGCATTATTAGTTACATTTGTACTATACCGCACTCATGTTTAAAAAGTCGAGTGTTTTATTTTCGGAACTCAGTAATCCCTCGATTAAAATACATTGATAACGACACAATTCGCTATGTTTTCGAAACACTACGTTTCGGAAGCATAGCGAATTGTATCGTTATCAATGTATTTTGGTTTATCATAAATAGATCTCTGTCAATACAAGTTAATACAATTTCGGCAACAATAATAACGTTACATTCCGACCCATATGAGAGTTCCATAGTAGGTAAATCACTTATTGTCATTCATTTCAGATTCAGCAAACCACGGCGCTATTTTCTTACGAAAATTGGATTGGGTGGTACCTATACATTTGCGTAAAAGGGTTCCGCCCGATCGAATTACCTAAGGAATAGTCCACACGGTCGATTGTCTTCAGCGGAACGAGGCTGCTTTGTATTTCGAACTCGTATAAGCTCGGTGACTCGGACGCATCCGGCGTCTGTGTCTGCCGGATGCTTGCTTTATCCGGTCGCTACAACACCTTTATCTTACAGAAACAGCTAATGTAGATATAGCTTTAGTTCTGTGTGAAGCAGTCTTTACTGTACTTTAGGTTTCTCCAAGATTTACTGGATTTACGTGAGTGTGATTTGCTTTTCATTTTCTCGTCCCCACAATAGAAGGAACGAATCCACATCTTAAAAGTAGTAATTGCGAAAGTAAAAATCAGCAGCCTATAATGTTACCACTGCTGGGACACTGGCGTCCTCTTTATGAAAGGGAATGGGCCATAATCTACCACGCGGGCCCACATTAGATTCTTAGACGCTTAGGTAGGCAGTATATAAGGTGTATCTATTCATACACGAAATATTTTAAGATGTAGACCTGTAGGTGGTAAAGAAGCTATAGAAGCAAAAAGAAATTTTTTATGTAAGCGTTTTTGAATTTTCGTAATTATTATAATTTTAAAACTGCTTGAGACGTTTTGCATAAAACCTTTACTCCAAATTCTATGAATGGCCGGCCTGACGGACGGCACGAGCATGGCCGCGGTGTCTCGGGCCGTAAAAATAAGAAGGAGCGAGTATTTCTTATGTGCGTCAAATAATTTATAAATATTAAATTTTGAAAAAAATGCATTTAGAATTTTTTTTTCGTTGCTGTAGCTTCTTTACCACCTACAGGTGTACCTCTTAAAATATTTCGTGTATGAATAGATACACCTTATATATTAATTAAGAAATATTTATTTTCATATCATCATCATAATCAGTCTATAATGGTCCCACTACTGGAACACAAACTTCTTCTCTTTGAATGGAGTGGGCTGTACTTATCTACCACACGGGCCTAGTGTGTTTCGGTAGATGTCACATGTCTTCGAATTTTTGGTTCGAAGACATGCCGGTTTCCTCACGATGTTTTCCTTCACCGTTTTAAGAGTAGTGATGATGCAATAATTTACACAAAGTAAAGTGCCTGCTTTGGTTTGAAATCACGACCTACAACTCGTAAGCCGCGGACTTTACCACTGGGCCATCACTGCTCTCTTAATATTATCATCGAATGTATTAGCTAGCTTAAAAAAGGAACCGTGATAATTTTAGTATAATATTGAAGACAAAGCTAAAATATACCTTTACAGGACACGCCCTTTTGTTAATGAACCCGTGACCTCACTAAAGGATTGACCAAATAAAAATGTTAATGATGATTCTATTAATATACAATTTGTAGTTAAATTTATCGAGGCGCCAAATCTAATTTTCATTCACCCGTTAAATTGGATATTCTCGTGTAATTCCAAATGCTATAAAACAACCCGTGAATATTTGATTCACAATTATAGTCGGACAGGCGGAGGGGAACAATAGCTTTTGTAGGGAATAAAGTATGTAAGTGGAGTTGGGAAGTTCCCGACGTTTTTGATATTGGAGCACGTATTTGAGCGAGTTTCTCGTAGTCGCCGCGGAAACTCGCTAAAGCGAGTGCAGTTTGATTGAGTGTGCGACGTCTTGGAGATGTGTCACGAGTCCTAGGTATGTCGGGTCGTGGGTTCGGTGACGGGAACACGCATCGGCGCGCCTCCGCTCCGCTCGCTCAACTAGAAACAGCCTGATTGCGAGCGCGGCGCCCTGTCCACTCGACCGCAGACTGAAACCCGAAACCTCACCCACTTCATACCTATTCACCGTACGTCATTTGTAGCTAATCGTTTGCAATATTGCTCTGTTGCCGAAAGTTGACGCTTTAATGAGGATCGCAAGACGTAGTCAACATTTCAAAAAGTATCTGTGTAGGTATAGTCTGTGTCAAAATTATCGTATGAAAGTGTAAACAAATCTTCTTCTGGTTAAATTTTTGCTCAATCACTCTCCAAAGGATATTAGTAACACATTCATACATTTATTTAGGAGGTTTCAACTTATAGTTAACCACTTTTTCCACTAAATACCTTTTGTTTGAATAACATTGCAATTGAAAATCACCGATGAAAGTTGAGGTTATAAAAATTGCCTCAATTGTTTTATTTGACAATTGAAGTAATTTTTATAACTTCTACTTTACCTACGTAACCTCTACACATTATTAAGGTGATTTATAATTAGAATTTCGGTTGTATTGAATTTATCAAGTTAAAGCACTCAATTTGCGAGTAGCACTTTAATTGGCATCCACAGTTTCTGACCAATTTGTTTACATTTTCATCGGATTTTTTGAAACAGACACCTTATCATGCACCAGTTTTCTGGTTGAACAGATTCAAATGTCAAACAAAATAAAATTGAGTTGGAACTGATAGCTTTGACGTTAAAATTAAACTCTGTCAGATATCCTTCAGCAGGTAAGTACCTAGATACTGGAGAACTAACGATACCGTAGCTTAGCGTCGGTCTTAGCGGAATGCAAATTGCGTTTCTCAACCTCTTAATAATTTTCCTTCCTCGCAAAACCCTAACACTTTAAAGCATTCAGTTTGTGCTCATTGAAAGATATTAAATCCGTGTAGAAATAAAATTTCTCTGACGTCCATGTTAATGGCGTGGCGTTGCGAGATGAAAAGGAAAGACGCACCTAATTAAGAGGTTATTAAGCTTTCATTTACCGTGATTTTTTACTTACAGAGAAGTCAAAATTCAGGAAATTTATTGAAATAAAAACTGGCTTTCGTGTTGAAGTGTGACTTAGTAATATGTTAAATTGGTGAATGAACTACGTGACCTTATTAAACAAATTGTTAAATAAGTATCTTAAAACCTGCTGCTGCTGTGCTGCTGGACTGCCTAGTTGGTCTATTGGAAGCAAGCACTACTGCTGAACAAGAGATCCTGGGTTCGATTCCCACAGGCCAGGCAAAAACTAGTGCATCCCATCCACCCCGGTCGTCCCGTCCTGTTAACGGGGTGGTTGGGAAAAATTATTGCATCGACCCCGGTAGTGCCGACCCGATCGTTTAATGGGGTGGATGGCACAGATCTAGTCTCATCTACCCCGGTGTGTTTTTAATGAAGCGGACAGCACAGATTGAGTAGCATACGCCCCGGTAGTGTTTAAAGAGATTTTTCATTTTCTTACACATTTTGTCAGCTAGAAAACGCTTTATGTCTTTGAAGTACCAGGTGGTCATAACTCTGTAGGAGCTCACCTAACCCGTTGTGTCAGCTAGAACACACCTTATGCCTTCGAAGTACCAGGTTGGCATAAGTGGGTAGGAGCTTGCTAAACATAGGAGTGTCAGCTAGAAAACGCTGTATGCCTTCGAAGTACCAGGTAGTCATAACTTGGCAGGAGCTTACCAGGCAAAAGAGTGTCAGCTATAAAACGCTTTATGCCTTCGACGTACCAGGTTATCATAACTTGACAGGAGCTTACCAAACAAAGGAATGTCTGCTAGAAAACGCTTTATGCTTTCAAAGTACATGATTGTCAAACTTGGTAGGTTCATTACAACATTTATTGATTCTGAGGCGGTACGAAGTTTGCTGGGTCAGCTAGTAAAGATTTCTGTAAACGATTACACTGGGTTGATTCCCATAAGCTTTGAACTTGTTGCGATATAATTTCGTATTAAGAGGCATCACTGCAGTATATGCAGTGCCTTAAGAATTTCCACAATGTGCGGTTTTTTATTACTCTAGCTTTGTCTGCGTCACCGCGTGGATTTTGGTCTGATAATAACACATTTCGCGTTTCGTACTTTTTTATTTATAAGATGTAATTTTTTGCTAAACACAATACTCCTATTCTCCCCTCTTTAAACACTACCGGGGCGTATGCTACTCAATCTGTGCTGTCCGCTTCGTTAAAACACACCGGGTAGATGGCGCTCGATGCAACAATTTTTCCCAACGGCCCCGTTAACGGGGCGGGACAACCGGGGTGGATGGATATAGCTACATCATCATCATCATCACCATCATCAGCAGGTTATAATGTTCCCACTGCTGGGACACAGGCCCCCTCTCGGAGAGAAGGAGCGGACCATAATCCACCACGCGGGCCCAGTGCGGGTTGGCAGATATCACATGTGTAGTGTATCTATTCCATAGATACGTAAACACTATCTCATGCACACAAGCGGATGCAACTGCTGTCAATAATGTCATCTGTCAGTCAGTAGCAATGGCGGGAAACAGAGGCGCACAAGCAGGTTTGCACGGTCGCGCTTGATGTGGTGATGAGCCAGTGAAGTGATATTATTCAACTTAAATACGGAATCAACAGGATTCTACAAATGGCGACGAGGATAGGAAGGTCAGAAAAAATAAACAATTTTTTTTGAAAAAAATCTGACCACACGTACGTCTGCGGCTGACCAAGTCAATTTAAAAAACACAGGTTTCTTCTGATGCCTACCTCACAATGTAAGTTGTTAATTTTTGCATCTAGTGACAAAGTACTTATTTCCAGCAGAATTGAGGATTCTGCCGGTGTTTATGTTAATCAAATGATTGAAGGAGAATCAGAGATCTCATAAATTCTATGTTGCATCGGGTTTGACCATCACAATATGACTAGTACACCTAATATAAATTGTATGAAATAATCCAAAACACAGTCATTAAGTTAATATGAGTGCTAACAGACTACTTGAAAACAGAACGGTAATGTTTTAATTCACTCTTGCATTATTGTTTATTGTGCTGTTATCAGCGGTCTGGGACATAGTAAAAACATTTTATCTATATTCCTACCTTGTGATTTACAGGAATTAATTGTACAGCTATAACAATTATAATTCTTTTAACTCTGACTGTGGTATGTAATGTAAACCTATTTATTAAAATAAGAATACTTAATTATTTACTTACCGGAAACAGAATAGGTATCCATAAGTTAATGATATTGGACATATGTTAGCTGCAGTACAAACTGTGATTTGGATTAGGTATTGCTGAACTTGCAAAAAAAAAAATGGACTACAAAAAAAAAAAAAAAAAAAAAAAAAACCTAAGAGAAGAGGAATTAGGTACCAAATTGTTCTAGAAAGTCTCATGGTGTAGAGCTGTTATACAGAGGATATGTCACTTAATGTTATGTCCTGCACACACCAAGTACTAATGGACACAATTGATAAGTGATAACTCTTAAAGTGTAGCTGACTTTATGGTAAGTATTATAATTCAGATTAAGTCAACAGACTAAGGAAAATGCTAAGGATTTGTATTTGTTACCATAGTCAAATACTAGTACTAACAAATTAAAATAATAAGTTTGTACTATGATATAAAATGTGTGCAAAGTAGACATATTTAAAGTCAATAACAACAAACTGCTGTTTTATGATTGATGTATGACACCCATTGCAATAATTAATTAGCATAACATAATACCTTATGATGAATATCTATGTTAGTTGGTAAATCAATTATGTTTCAGCAAGAATCTAATATAATAAGACGAAGGAAGAAGTTCCATTTTATGATAGAGTACTTATATCATCTAAATATGGCAGTGCCTATTCAAAAATAATTACTTACATAAATGTTAGTGTGATGATTTTCATAATCTTAATAATCTTTACATAGCACAAAACAGGGTTGCTTCCCATGTTAGTATGCTTGTATCTCTTGAACTGCTCAATGGATTTTGATGCGGTTTGCATCAAAAGATAGAGTGATTCAAGAGGACGGTTAGTATTGTAATATGCAGGCGAAGCCGCTGGAAAAGCTAGAATCTAATATTTGTGGTCTAGTGGTTGCAAGCGCTACTGCTGACCTGGAGAGTCCTGGGTTTGATACCCGGGTGACTCAAGTTTAGTGGGATTTTCTCCTTCCGAAAAAAGAGGGTGACGTCGGCCATAGTCTGGCACTGTACATGGTTCATGGCTGTGGACCCGCTCCCTGTACATGGATGTGGGCAGGACTGGCTGAGGTTAGTTTATTCTACAATTCTTTTATATCTCTATCTGGCTGTCTGGTGAGCATAGGCATGATGTTGAATAATGAGATTATAATTTTAGCATAATAATAAGTGGTCTCTGTAAGGTACATTTAAAAGGTACAGGTAAATACTGGTCACTGTAAGGTATAGTTACAACTGTTACAGTGGGTAAAAATGTTGATTCCTTTATTATGAGATCAGCACTATCTTTGGTACTGTTTGTCACATTAGGACTCAGCATCTATTGTTGGAAGATTGCTTACTGGACTAATCTCAATGTCTTAGTTAATATCCATAGTTAAAATTGTGAGGTAACATTTCATATTATGACTTCTGTTTTTAGACATATGTATTTACAATGGCACGGTTGATATACCTATTAGGTAAGTTGGTTACAGTACTTACCTGGATAATGATGTGATTATGAAATGTGATTTTTGATTAATAAATCAGTTTCTAAGTAAATCACAATAAATAACTTGATTATTTTACACAAACAATTTATAAGCAAAAAAGCCTTTTGGCTGAGTAAAGTTCTTGAACTACCCACTGAAAATGCTGTGAAGTGAGAAGTAAGTATCTAATATTGAAGTTGTAAAAAGTAATGATACTACTAAAACTTCAATCCTAAAATGCCTTTGCATTTCTGAATATTATTATTTTTTATTTGCATTGACTCATTATCTCTTCTATATCAGTCAAAGATCTTTATTGTGAGACAGTGGTTACTGAGTTGTTATTGAGATATTTTGGTATGCGTTTGCACTGCTACACCATGTAAGGCATGCAATAGTTTGAAATAATATCAATTATTGTTCTATTAGACATTATTTTTAGTTCAAAATAAACTGAAAGAAAGGAAGAATGAATCGTTACTTTATCACAAGAGTACTGCTGCATGTAAACATTATTACCAAGTCATTCTTTGTGCTGGACAAAGTTGTTATTACAAAGTTATTTTATATAGTACCTAACTAGTTTTTAAAAACATGGGAAGGTTTCTAATACTTTTGGTTATAATCAACTGAGTAATTTAGAAGTTTCTGTATTAATATTTGGATTCAAAATCTCAGATAACTAGCAAGTTAAGGACACGTAAGTAACTTGATGTTAGACCTTCAAGATTAAGGTCAAATTCCATTGCGACTGTTGGGACCTTAGGTTTTGATAGTCATCAGAGAGCTCAAGAAAGAAAATAAAAGTAGTCTGTGTCACTGTTGCCGGATACGGTGACGAAGAGCATAAGTATTTAGCTGGCCGTTCACCAACCGGTTCACCTGTAAACCTTATAATAAAATGCGTTTTTAATTCCAGCGTAGTCAAGAGGTTAGACTGATATCATCTTCAAGGGAATAGTTGGTTATGTAGAAATACATGTAAATTAATTGAATTTGATTATTCAACTAGATATGGTTGGTAATTGAAAATGGAAAGAGAGAAAGAAAAATATTTATACACTGTAAAAATGCAACAAGAATGACAAGTAAAAGAATAGAATATAATGAAAACGCACAAATTCACTCAGTACGGTGTGGATTGGAAGATGTGTTAAGAAAAAACAAAACATTATTGTTGTTGCAGAACAAGTTATTTGAAGTCAGTGTTTTGTGTGATTCAATATCAACTACATAACTACAACCTTTGGTTTATTGCGACGGAAACAGTTCACTCACCGTGATAACAATATAATATTTCATTTCAGCACAGCAGTGGTGGTGGTCTAGCCCGACTAAGGTCGTGGGTTCGAAACCAGGCAGGCATTTTGTGTATTTTCACTCATCACCACTGTTCATCAACGGTGAAGGAAAACATTGTGAGGAAACCGGCATGTCGGAGAACCAACACTTCGAAGACGTGTGACATCTACACCAGCACGCACTGTTTTCGCGTGGTAGATGGGCATCCATTAAATTGGACGCGATGGGCATCCATTAAATTGGACGCAAAGGGCATCCATTAAATTGGACGCGATGGGCATCCATTAAATTGGACGCAAAGGGCATCCATTAAATTGGACGCGATGGGCATCCATTAAATTGGACGCAATGGGCATCCATTAAGGACGCATTTGACATCCATTAAATTGGACGTAGCAAAATGGTGAAGGAAAACATCATGAAGAAACCAGATGTAACACTCCATTAAACTGGATGTATCAAAAGGTGAAGGAAAACATCGTGAGGAAACCATATGTAACACTCCATTAAACTGGATGTATCAAAAGGTGAAGGAAAACATCGTGAGGAAACCATATGTGACAACTCCATTAAACTGGATGTATCAAAAGGTGAAGGAAAACATCGTGAGGAAACCAAATGTAACACTCCATGTATTAGGATGTATCAAAGCCATAGAGTTATAAGGAAAGAAGCTATCGTAAGCAAAATTCTTGCTCCATTTTAGAAAGAATTAAAACTAAAGTTCGCTGCAGCGTTAAAACATTAGTTACGTCGTCTAAGCAAACTATTAAAACATTCAGCGCTAGATCGCTTACAGAGTACAGTTCAGTCGAACAGAGCGAGTGTTCCGATCGCGAAATCTAGTGCGTAGTACATATATATCGATGATCAAAGCGGTTAAGGGAAGTATCGTCGGGGGCCGTCGTGGCCTGGAGCAGATACTTCGCAGACATGGGCATCCACCGGGCCGTACTGTTCCCGCGTGATGGCTTACAACCCGTAAAGTTATTTCACTTAAACATGATTTCATGTTCCTCGCGGATGATACGTTTGTAATAATACCTTAAGGGGGATGTTATAGGCTGATAATATTTCCATGGGTATTTTTATGTGGGCACGTGCCTGTTTTAATTACTAAGATGGCTTTGTCACCTCCCAGAATGATTATCAAATATATATTGAAGGAGAAACACAAAACATTTAATATATACATTATTGAATGTGGCAGCAGCATCAGCATATATGAAAAAACCTTCGGGAAAAATGATCGAAAACAAACAAAAGCATTCGTAAAGTACTAATAACACAAAGTTAAACCATGAGTTAAACGTAAATTGAAACCATTATAGAATAACAAATCATAGAAATGTTAGGTAAACGTTTGAGTTGCGAAAAATTTTGAAAATCTAAAAAATCTTTTAAATGAAAGGGAATCGGATATAGGAAGAGAATAGTTAAAGATTTGGGAGTCATGCAAGTGATACGACTTAGGTAGAAAGGAATGGATTGAATCCTATTCCGCACCAAGCAGACCAGGCCAATGAAAGGGTTGTGAATGTAAGGAGCAAGGACACTGGACAAAAGATGAGATTAAATTAGAAGTCCTTGTCCAACAAGTCAATGAGACAAAATGTTCAGGCTTGAGTTGTGAGGAGTGAGTTCAGTTAAAAAATAATTGGTATTCGATTGCATATATGTATAGTTAAGATGAACATGTTTATAATTTTGATTTTACATAATTATCTGATGACGTGTTTGAATCGAACAAATAAAATTAAAATAAGAAAGGGATGTAGTGTATCTATTCCATAGATACGTAAACACTATCTCATGCACACAAGCGGATGCAACTGCTGTCAATAATGTCATCTGTCAGTCAGTAGCAATGGCGGGAAACAGAGGCGGACAAGCAGGTTTGCACGGTCGCGCTTGATGTGGTGATGAGCCAGTGAAGTGATATTATTCAACTTAAATACGGAATCAACAGGATTCTACAACATGTCTTCGAATTTTTGGTTCTAAGACATGCCGGTTTCCTCACGATGTTTTCCTTCACCGTTTTTAAGAGCAGTGGTGATAAAATAAATTACACAAAGTAAAGTCCCTGCTTGAATTTGAACTCACGACCTAGGTACTACTCGTATGTCGCGGCCACTGTGCCACCACTGCTCACACTATAACTACAGCTCTGCTAACTCTCTAGGGAAACAAGGCGTGATGTAATGAATCAGAGTTTCTGAAGGAATCATTTCTATGTTTCCATGGGTGAACTTTGCAACAAAGATCGATCGTGTTTCTACAGAACAGACAGAAGATTACCCGCCAACCGCTAAATAATTCATGAGGTGTCTCGTGTCGTGTAGTGTTACGGCGGCTTAGGCCTATTTATGCAAAATTACATCGATCAAACACATTTTCACGTGCCAGAAATTATGAGACTCTGGATGCTTCTATATCTTACTGACTCATCAACAGCCTTGCATTTATTTATTTTTTTATTTATTTATTGTCGTTCTTGTCAGGGTCCCGAGATCTGTTCAAAAGAATTACCGTGGCCCTGGCATATAGGAAACTGAAGGAACATGGGTGGGTTTTAGTCAGTAAAAGTCTGACACGCCGTTCCGCTCCACCCTAGAGCGGGAGACAACATTTGATGGTTTCCCACCCACGAAAAACGAGGACGTTCTGTTCCACTGTATTTTTTTTTATTTCATAATCCTTTTTTTTAAATTAATGGATGCTTTAGGGGTAATTCCACGTATATTTTATTGACTTTGCTTTGGTTGTTTTTGCGTTAGCTTCGATAATAGGTACGTAATTAATCCACTTTGTGTATCGTGATAATATTCTAATGCTTCCTGCCACTGCTATTGGCCTGGCCAATAGTAGTATATGAATTAATGCGACGTAAGTACGATATCTGAAAAGTGAAAAATAAAAACTTTTTGCAAAAACAAAACCACAGACTTCCAAAAAACACCACAAAGTAAAAAAATAACTATAAAGTTGATTGTTTTTTTTTTAATTTTTGCAAATAAGTTTTTATTAGACTAAAAGCTATGAGTTTTCAATGTACCGCTATACGTTGTCTCCGTTTTAAGTACCTAGACATAAACACACTGAATACACTCTTAATAGCTCTAGCGCGTGCAAACTGAAATGTAGGAGATGAAGTCAGGCAACGACCCACATTACGACTTCTAGTCTTAAAACTACATAAAATAGTTCACGTCTAGAGGCATCAATGTAAGGAAAATGTTTCCCTACTCACCAACAGCTACAACTTAGCAAAACATGTACAGACGCTAGCACATAAAGCTACTACAATCTGTCAAATTTGATTAATAAGTTTTCAACTTTATCGCTAAAGTATTAGGTTCAAGATTGCTTGGGAAAATTTGACAGTTTCGGATACCTTGATCTGCTGGCGTCTATACCACCTTCAGGTGCCAGCGACGGCGGTCCATAATGTAAAACGGGTCTACACAATATTGTTTATGAAACCTTACTCCGTACTCGAGCAAATATTGTCGCTGTACTATTTTCACTTACCTCTTTCTAGGGCGAACGTCTGCTCTGTATAAAATGTCATTTCGTTATATTCATTTTTATCGTTCGGATTTTATTCCAGATTGTGGATATATATATTGCTAGAGTGTAAACGTCTGTTGTCTGAACATAGATCTTCAGTTACGTCGTCCGACCAACATTTGTTTTTGTGACGATTGGGTTTATTGGTGATACAGTATGTTGTGAGATTGTGTATAAGTATGTATGTGTGTTGTGTATTCGCAGAAATAACCAGAGGGTGCGGGAAGTGTGATAATGTTTGGGGAACACTGAAGTCAGAGTTCCCCAAACATTGTCACACTGCTGGACTTAGACCTCCTCACGTCCATCATTAGTCGTCACTGGCTGAAATGATGTGGACATTACTCCATCCCTAAATACAATGCTTAGCATCGCACGAAGCTGAACAATATTTGTAAGAAATGAATGATTCATTAATAACATAACACTGTGTGACAAAAAAGATTTTTTTCAATAACATTGATTTAAATAGCTGATTTCTGTCAATTTGGGCCTGCTGAACACGAATATATTAATGAATTTCTTGTAACACGTACCATTTCAAAGTTATGATAAATTTTACTTCCTTAAATGAAATAAGACAGTGTAAAAGTTTCAAATCAAATATAAACATGTTTAGTCACCTGTATTTTGAATTTAAATACAAAAATAGTAGAACTATATACTTGATAATCGGATAAGTAATGCAATTAACGTAATATTATATTGGAGAAATTGGTCACATAGTGTTATCAACAAAGTTGCCTCATGATGTAGATATCTAACACGTCACATTTCTTAGTTATGGTATCTTGATTATTTTCATGTACCCTCAATAATAATACGATTATAGGTTTGAGCGACCAGTAGGAAGGAAACGCAATTTGGTAGTTTTACTTGGATTTTATTGGTAGTGTTGTAATCGTGGTGCCACCGAAGCAAAGAGGCGCTTACCTAAACAACGGTACAAAGAAGTTAATACACAATTTTATTAATTGTAAATCTCAAGTTTCTCATAACATTTTAAGTGTTTGATGTTTCTAATATAATTTTGTTTAAAAAATTCCTCAATTTTTTTAATAGCCATGGAGAAAAGTGTTTGTCGTTAATTCATAAACCATCCAGATAAATTTTATTATGTATGTGGGAAATATATAATTAAATCTCAAGGAAGAGTTCCAACTAACAAGGTGTACAATAGTACTACTATTTTTATATTTAAATTCAAAATACAGGTGACTAAACATGTTTCTAAAGAAATTCATTCATATATTCGTGTTCAGCAGGCCCAAATTGACAGAAATCAGCTATTTAAATCAATTTTATTGAAAAAAAAAATTCAACCTATTATACTCCATAATCAGTGATTATAATCACTGATTATGGAGTCATAGTCATGGCTGATTAATCAGCTTATAATGTTGCCACTCCTGCGAAACAGGTCTCCTCTTTGTGAGACGTAGTGGGCCATAATTCACTACGTGGACCCAGTGTGGGTTTCACACGTCTTCGAACATTTGGTTTTGATTCTTCACGATATTTTTCTTTATCATTTTGAGAGCAGTGCTGATGAAATAACTTACACAAAACAAACCGCCTGTCAGGGTTCGAATCTATGGCCTACTGGTAAGTAGCCGCGGCTACCACTAGACCACTGCTGCTTCCTTATATATAGCATGCTCGTGGTCAATTAACAAGCAGCCAGGGAATTATTTTCAGTTTTCACACTTTATTTTACCATTTACTATATCAGCAATCTAATAAATACTTGCATTATCACAGTAAACATTATTAGTAATGTATATTGTAATTTGTACGTGACCGTGATTATCTACCCGGGTAGTGAGAGTAAATTATGATGAAACAGACTGAAATGTTTTAAAATAAGCATTTAGATTAGCACGCAGGATTACAACAAGTAATGAATCGATACATGGTGAAAGCGATGGTCCAATTCTATACTTGGTTAGCTTCCAGTAAGACGAAGGATGTGCAAGCACTCCAGGACCCAGGCCCGAGGTACTTAATAATAAAAAAAGGATTTAATTTAACTCTACAAACTTCTACACTATTTAATCTTACATAGAGGCATCCTTTATTATAATAAAGGGGGTCAAAATCGTGTTCAAAGTTTCCGTTACATACTTTTATTAGCGGTTTTTTTAAAAGCATGTTAAAAAAATAGCTGTGTTAGGAGACCCCGTTATTCTAAAAATAGAAATAATAATAATGTAGGAGTGCACATAAAATAAATTATTCAACTTATATCTAGGAAGGTGTGTGTCTGTGAGTATGTGTGTGAGTGAGTGAGTGAGTGAGTGAGTGTATACTCACTCACTTACTAGTTTATTATCAAACTAGCTTTTGTCAGCGGCTTCGCCCGCGTAGAGGTCGGAAAATATCCCCCGGGAACTTACTTTTGGTGTATGATCAACGTATGCGAGGATAAGAGCTCGAAAGCTCATGTTCATCCTACTTGCTTCAAATTTATCGTCACTGCTCAGCTCCTATATGTCTTAGCGTTATGTTATTTAGCCTATAACCTGCCCAGGAGTATGGATTACAATCGTACCAAGTTTGGTTAAAATCCCTTCAGTAGTTTTTGACCCATGCGTGCACATACAGACAGACAGACAGACAGACAGTCAGACAAAAAATTTACTGATTGCATTTTTGGCATCAGTATCGATCACCATCAGATTATCGCATCATGTTTAGTAAAGAGTTTCGAAGTCGTCGTAGCTTTTGCATTTTAGCTAGTCTATTAATGATATTTTGCGTTTTCGATAAGTTTATTCAATTTGTAAATAGAAGCGGATTGTCTGGTGATCTTAGTTGGTAAAACCGTGTACTTCAAGTCAGCAAAGTTCTAACAGACCACCACAAAAACTGGCTTATGTCATCTATACTGATGCGGTTTAATACCAGTATTTCAATTAGGCAATTGTAATCCGATCTAACCCACTTGGAAATACGATCTTACCGTCATAGGTAATATGACCGTATGACACTGAGCCTCGTGCTCTCCTAGACGAGGTCTATAAATCTACGGACTGTGGCAGGCCGATCGATCGATTGAGCTATCTTTAATGTCAATGAAAGTCTGTATGTAATAAGGTATAAAGAAGAGATGCCATATAAAAGAATATACAATGTCAATGAATAGGTCTATTCCAAGCTAAGTTATTGGTGGACGTTGTACTAAGGTATATACTCGATACGGGCAGGTAAACGTACCTACCTATGTAATATCAAATTGCTTTAAGCTAATTTGCGAATCCATTTGGGTAATAAACTTAATTTTTTTCAATACTATGCTGAAAAACCAATTTTATCTTTTAAAAACGAAATGTAAAGTGCTTCGATGCTATTAACGTCAAAAGCCTTTTTCACTGCAGTTTCGTCCAATTCGCCTTTATTGAGAGTTGCTAAGTAGTCGAATTCATTTTTTGTTGCTTTCAGGCATCTAAGTACTTTTTAAGTAATATTTTCCGGTCCTAATTACTAGCGAAATCTTTTTTTAAATTGTTAAATCAAACCATCCCTCAGGTGTAAATCCCAGATTTTCGTACGTAGTGCGTCAAAGTCAACCATCTCTAAATAACAACGAATAACTAATTAATTATTTAATAAAAAAAAACAAAAATGTATCCTAACTTAACGAAAACTATTCTAAACCTAAAAGAGAGCGTCGAATAATTCATCCGCATCGCTGTCAACTCGTAATAAGAGACTGGCGGCATAACCACGTTGCATAGCAATGTTTACCCTTTGGCCAAGGTAATAACCAGCCCTTGGGTCACAGGAAGCGTCAACCAGCCGTTTCAAAATTTTGTTGACGTTTCAACCCCAAACACCCCAAACGGCTCGAAAATGTAATCCTACATTATTACAAAAACCAGTCGTATATAAAAATCCTGTTTTGCATTTTGATATCCGAATTCTTGAGGAAGGCTATTTAATATCACGCCACGACCTTATGGAGCCGAGCAAAATAAAAAAAGTCGGAAGGTACGCTAAGTGTAAGCGAAGTCGCGGGTAGAGTTTGGCCAGCGAAAGCTGACCACGAATTATTTTCTAAACTTTTAATATGGCAATATTTTAGGACTGTCAAAATTGTCACATTGACGTTTCGTACTTGTGTCATCTTGTGTTTACGTGTATCTTGTTTTTGTTGGTTCTGATTAAAATAATGCCGAAAACAATCAAAAGTTCGGCGAGGAAGCTTCTGTTTACTATGATTAACAAATATAAAAACGTAAAAAGTGATCTCAATCAGAAATCTGCAGTGAAAATACGACTACTGGATTCAATCATTTCACTTTTAGGTTAGTTGTTTGAATTTCTTTTCAAACAGCTTGATACTTTTGGTCTATTAAAAAAAAAAGACGCAATATTTTTCACGATGTATCTACTTTTCAGGAACTATTAACAACGAGGTGACAAAACTTAAAACTATGGAATCAGTAAACCAATTGAAAACTCTCGAAGAAAATGAAATGTCCACTTGCGAAACACAATATCTAGAAAATATATCCTCAGTGACAGGTATTAGTTCAGAAATCATAGATTTTTTAAGTCACGTTAAAGGTTTAACATATTTATGATTTGTATGGATGGCTAAATTAAATAATATGCTATATTTCTATTTTATTATGGTTTTTTACTGTAATAACTGATTAGTATTATTTAACTGTTACATAATTTATTGTATTTGTTTCCTTCAGATGTAAGTGTGAAAACCCTAAGAAGAATTAAAATTGAAGGGTCTACAAATCAAGAACAGTGGAATACTCCGGGGAAAAATCGTCCACATCCAGCAACAGTTTCCAACTTGGATAATTTTGATATTTTGGCTATAAGAAACAAAATAAACGAATTTTATGGAGTGAAAAAACAAGTCCCAACACTGAGAAGCTTGCACAATGAGCTGAAGGAAGCAATTGGATTTATGGGATGCCGTGAAACCCTTAGAAATATTTTACACAAGAATGGGTTTGAATTTCAAAACAATAAAAATGAACGGGCTTTACTGATAGAAAAATATGATATTGCGGCATGAAGACACAGGTTCTTGAGGACAATTCATCAAAAGAGGCTAGAAGGTAAACAGATTATTTACCTTGATGAGACATATGTACATCAGAATTATAAAGTTAAAAAATCGTGGCAAGGACCTTCAACAAGTGGTGTCACTACGTAATGTGTCTTTTTCTCTACACCTTCTTTTCTCTACACCTGATAATATTGAATCAGCTTCATTGCTTTCTTCGCTGCTACTGCTACTGTCCCCAACATGTATGATGAATTTTTCAAGTTCGTTTTCAACAATACGGCTCTTTAATTTGTACTGATGTTCAATATTTAGTACATGATCAGTGTACTTCTTCCAGTCATCAGCAGTTATGGATAGAAAACATTCTTTTATTAAATTTTGCATTTCAGACCCTGGTATTCCTATATTTTTGCTTGCTACTTTTCTCTTTGCCTGACTCCATACAAGCTCAATTGCGTTGAGGTCGCAATGATACGGTGGCAGCAACAAAATTTCGTGATTGTGAATGTCACTGTATTTTTTTAGAAGTACTTCTGCTTCATAAACTACTGCAGGTTTATTATCTTTCACCAAACACATTAATTCAGCTTTGGTATGATATTCTTCGAAATTAATATTATTCTCTTGAAGCCATATTCGGAGATGAGCTTTAGAATCAGACATAGTAGGGGGTTTGTTCACTTGCTTCACATGGTAACTTGCATTGTCCATTACAAGTACGCTAGGTTTAGTGAGATTTGGTATCAACATTTCCTCAAACCACTTCATAAAGTTGGTAGCATTCATATCATCATGGTAGTCAGCTGATTTGGATTTTGTGCTGAATACCAATAATGCACCTGGCATAAACCCTTCCTCCGATCCTGCATGCACAATAATATGTCTTTTTCCTGAAGATATATTAGTAGTGACACCACTTGTTGAAGGTCCTTGCCACGATTTTTTAACTTTATAATTCTGATGTACATATGTCTCATCAAGGTAAATAATCTGTTTACCTTCTAGCCTCTTTTGATGTATTGTCCTCAAGAACCTGTGTCTTCATGCCGCAATATCATATTTTTCTATCAGTAAAGCCCGTTCATTTTTATTGTTTTGAAATTCAAACCCATTCTTGTGTAAAATATTTCTAAGGGTTTCACGGCATCCCATAAATCCAATTGCTTCCATCAGCTCATTGTGCAAGCTTCTCAGTGTTGGGACTTGTTTTTTCACTCCATAAAATTCGTTTATTTTGTTTCTTATAGCCAAAATATCAAAATTATCCAAGTTGGAAACTGTTGCTGGATGTGGACGATTTTTCCCCGGATTATTCCACTGTTCTTGATTTGTAGACCCTTCAATTTTAATTCTTCTTAGGGTTTTCACACTTACATCTGAAGGAAACAAATACAATAAATTATGTAACAGTTAAATAATACTAATCAGTTATTACAGTAAAAAACCATAATAAAATAGAAATATAGCATATTATTTAATTTAGCCATCCATACAAATCATAAATATGTTAAACCTTTAACGTGACTTAAAAAATCTATGATTTCTGAACTAATACCTGTCACTGAGGATATATTTTCTAGATATTGTGTTTCGCAAGTGGACATTTCATTTTCTTCGAGAGTTTTCAATTGGTTTACTGATTCCATAATTTTAAGTTTTGTCACCTCGTTGTTAATAGTTCCTGAAAAGTAGATACATCGTGAAAAATATTGCTTCTTTTTTTTTTAATAGACCAAAAGTATCAAGCTGTTTGAAAAGAAATTCAAACAACTAACCTAAAAGTGAAATGATTGAATCCAGTAGTCGTATTTTCACTGCAGATTTCTGATTGAGATCACTTTTTACGTTTTTATATTTGTTAATCATAGTAAACAGAAGCTTCCTCGCCGAACTTTTGATTGTTTTCGGCATTATTTTAATCAGAACCAACAAAAACAAGATACACGTAAACATAAGATGACACAAGTACGAAACGTCAATGTGACAATTTTGACAGTCCTAAAATATTGCCATATTAAAAGTTTAGAAAATAATTGTGGTCAGCTTTCGCTGGCCAAACTCTAGTGATGTGGTTTTAATGAACTTAACCCAGATATGGAGGCCAACGTTATAATAAATGTACGTTGCTATATCCGTCATATCCACTGAGCCCTTTCGACAATGAATCTCAGGTGTTTTCGGTGTTTTCGGTCCGACTCGTATATTTTATGCGTCACAGAAATAGAGCATAAATCAACGAGTTGTGCTTCGCTAGACGTTTTTATGCACGTTTCGTTGTCAGAATGTCTTTATTCAATGAAAAAGGGGGCAATTGCGTAAAAAGTTTCGTCATTATCAATAGCATTGCGGTCATCGTGTCTAAAAAGACATACGAGTCAGTGCAATAGTTAGGGTATCTTGGAAAAAATCGGGGTGATTTCGAGATATTTTTTGGTAATCAGTTTTTCAAAATATTATTTTACCTAAGTAGGCAATAGGAGTTGATGGACGCTTCTGAAAGTGCTAACCTCGTAGCCAAATTCTGGGCTGACTATATTTAGATTGCTATCAACACGCTAAGAAGAAGAAGTAGGTATTGAAATAGTGTTTCAACTATTATCTAATAGCTAAGCATAACATAACAGCTTGTTTCCCTAAAGTCTTAGGCAGAAATGTACCTCTAGTACACACACATTCCGCCAGTTATGTGTCAGTCCCATGTAATAAGGGGCGACCCTATTACCATTAAACGGGCACAAATCCAGACTCCGGGGCGCTGCTGAGAAATTCCAGATGGTAAAACGTACCAACCCGAGAATCGAACTCAGAACCTCATGCTAATAGTTACATAAGTGAAAGAGTTAGGCAGTGAAAAGTCATACATGAAATACATTTGAAAAAAACATTGTACTATCACCACTTTACACTTTTAATGTTAATGCATCTGGGTCACCCTCAAACATACTATCGGCCCATTCCACTTCAACCTCCGACGGAGTAGAAATCGATCCGAATTCAATAACCAGACATAAATAGAAACGCATTGAAAACACCTTTTGTAACTTCAAAAGACCCTTTGCTTGATGGAAAAAGATGACGTATGTTATATGCCAAAAACGTAGATTTAGCCTCATCGTTTACTAGCAATGTTAATGTAACACAGGTCCATTTTACCGAATTATTAGTAGCACAAAATCGTGAATCTTTGTCTCATGACAGTTGACGGCTAGCTAGGTCGTCGGATAGTTCATAAATTAATGTCTAAAAGGTTTTAGACAGATTTCTTTCTTACATTTTCTTCGGGGTGTGTCGAGTTTACAACAATATATTCGTAACTAGCTTTTACCAGCGGCTTCCACCACGTATTATAACATATAAAACTTCCTCTTGAATCATTCTATCTTTTGATGAAAACCGCTTTAAAATCCGTTGCGCAATTTAAAAGATTTAACCGTTCAGACGCGGGAAGCGGCTTTGCTTTATACTATGTATTATACAGAAGAGAAGACGATTCCTGATGATCCATAAGTTTAGGTTATAACGTTCTTCCTGGGAAGTTTATACTTGCTACCTCATCATCATCATTTCCATAATCGCCTTGCTTAGCAGGCGAGTTGACGATAGCAGTATGGTAATAAAATGCATAGAGGACGCTGCCGCCCATTCTCTTGTAAGTTCTTTAGTCGCCTTTACGACACCCACGAGAAGAAATGGGATGGTGCTGTTCTTTACGTCCGGCGCCACACGGAACTTGTACTACTGTATTACCTTCATAATGCGTATTATTACTTACATACTGCGTATTATTACCTACATGATGCGTGTTATTACCTACATAATGCGTATTATTAAGTTACGATTAAGATTTTAAGAACATCATCATCATCATCAGCCTATAATGTTTCCACTGCTGACACAGGCTTCCTCTCGGTGAGAGGGAGGCAAGATTTCAAGATACTAGACTAATATGAAAACGTTTAAAAAAAAATAAAAAACAAGCATACACGATGAAGTGCCTACAAAATTAATTAAACAATATGAAAATGTTATGTTAACAAATAAATTCATGATTCTGACGGTAAATGTTTTGATATTAACCGGCGATTACACTGAATGTTTCGCTTAAAATTTTCATCAAAAACCGGGGTCTGTGTACTTTGCCCACCGCCCAGTTCAATTTGTATTACCTGGGGGAAATGCGGAAAATAATAATGCTCGAACGTGACGCCGATCACTCATTGCTATTGCTATTTGGCAATGCAATACTTGTAATCATGGTGTCATGTGTTACTACCAATTTAAATCAGGTTTTACATTAATGTTTTAATTTTTCCCGAATTTCTGTGACTCTTTTTACATTTTATGATATTTCTTTTATATTTCAACAGAATATTTTATTTTTATTTCTTGATACACAATTGAAACAAGCCAGGATAATAAATTGTAATTCCATGTTATGTCGAAATCATATAATAATTATACCAGGAAAATGTAACTTACAAGAGCAAAATTAAATGAATAAGGTTCTACTCACATGTAGATTATTTTCAAAGACATCGAAGCGTTATTAATTTTGTTGTAAGCAAAAATGAAACATTTATTAATCAAAATAAAAGTACTTTTTATGTAACATGAGGAAAATACCGCGTAGGCATACACTGGAGGTAATAACCGGGATAATCAGGGATATTATCAAGCTCGCAAAAATTATTCCAGATATAGAAATCATTATTTTTTAGCCTAAGGCTAATAAATTTAAGGCACCAATGAAGATGTAAAATCATTTGTAGAGAAACACTTTAATTAGTAGCGGTATAGATCGTAAAATATACATACATAAATAAGTATCGTCTGGCATTCTGCCGCAGGCTTTGATATTATCAAATTATATATTGTCTCTAAAATTTGTAACAGTAAGCTTGACTCAACAATCGATCGCCTTCCCGCCTACCAAGCGTGACGATTATGCCAAACCCGGGGGGGGGTTTTGCATAATCCCCATGCAAAACCCATGTGGGTCCCAAATTGGAGGAGGCCTATGTCCAACAGTGGACGTCTTTCGCCTGAATTGATGATAATGAAGCTTGACTCAAACAAATCTTATATAGGGTGTCTCAGTAAGAGTGAACTTTTTCATTTTAAAATAAAAACAAGTATTTTATGACAGAGTTGTGATATTTTTATTGTATTGTAAAGAAGACATGTTCCGATTAAGTATAGAATAAAATATCCGGCAAATGACCCCCACGGCTCCGATGATAGGCCATTACTTTTGTCATGAAATTTTCCATGACTTTTGCACAGAGATGTGGCTGTATCTCACCGATGACACGTTGGATTTCCAATTTGAGCTCAGGAATTGTTTCGGGTTTATTCGCAGAAACCGAAAATTTCACAAAATCCCAAAGAAAATATCGTACGGCGTTAAATCGCACGATCTTGGTGGCCAGTTGACATCAGAATTTCGTGAGATAATGTGTTCTGGAAATCGTTGCTGCAATAAGTTGATTGTTTCATGCGCGGTGTGGCAGGTTGCGCCGTTCTGCTGAAACCACATGTTTTCCAGATTCATGCCGTCCAGTTGAGGCCACAAAAAGTCCATTATCATATTCCTAACTTTCTTTATTCGTAACCTTCCCCATTTTTGTAATGAGTTTACACAATTATAACGCGATGTTCTTTCGAAAAGCGCTCCATTTTTGATAATCGGAATAAACAGAGGTGACAGTTGTCAAATTTCAGAATTGCCACTTGCATGAAAAAAGAAATATTCCAATTTTAAAAAGTGCACTCTTACTGAGACACCCTTTACTATAGTATTTTTATCGCAAAAAACGACGTTCGCTTTACTCACGGTTACCAAGTGTATGTGTGCATGTGTGTGTATTATGTGTTGGACGAGTAGGGTCATGCACACATTCACAGAATGTACCACAAATCAAGCACGCGTCGCATTATTAAGAGGTGTTTGTAAGTTTATGTGTAGGAGTAATTTTCGGAACTGCTATTGCGATGACGATAATTGTAATTATGGGAATTGACAGTATTGCCGAGTGTCGAAAGAGAAAAGATTCGATTCTTTGTAATGGATAAACTCAAAAACTTCTAAACCTATTTTAAAAATTCTTCACCTATGGAAAGCTACATTATTCCGGAGTTACATGAGTTATAAATTTCATGCAGACGAAGTCCAGTGCGATGTGCTAGTAGATTATATGTAATGTTAAAACAAGAAATTTCATGGGGACAAAATCGCGGGCAGAAGCTAGTTCTATTATTTAAAAATAGAATTACTCAATTCTTTAAATTAAGAATAATAAAGTTTAAATAACAGTTAAGGTAGATAAAAGCTTTCATTATCTGTAGTCTAAATATTGGATCAATCACGAGTGCCACAGAATAGCAGGATTTATCATAAGATTTTGATACTAACTTTATTTTTACTTGACTGCCTCGTTGGTCTAGTGGTAGCAAGCGCTACTGCTGAACTTGAGGTCCTGGGTTCGATTCCCAGGTCGGGCAAAGTGTTATTGGGTTTTTCCATCTGGAATTTCTCAGTAGCTGCCCGGAGTCTGGATTTGTGCCCGGTTGATGGCAATAGGCTCGCCCCCTATTACATGGGACTTAAACATAACAGGCGAAATGTGGGTGTACTGTAGGTACACCTCTGCCCAACCCTTCGGGGAAACAAGGCGTGATGTTATGTTTATTTTTACTCTTTTATTTTCCCTGTTCCGGCTCTCAACAAACCTAAAAGGGGCCTTGAAGAGGATTACTTAATTCGATATCGGATTATGGTATCTGATCCTAAACCCGGTCCACATTAATATACCTATAATATGATTATCAGGTTTATTTGTCACGCTTTCTTTTTTGTAAAAAAAAACATTATTCCAACATTAATTCCAAACGAAAGTAATTCCTCATAAACTTACCTACTAGTGGAATGATGGAAACTGGTCTAGTAACAGCTACAAAGTTTTGTCAGCTATAATTTCAGGATAGATACACATTTAAAATGTAATAAGGTGTGTATTTTGGAGTGCAGTGTGGTGTTGCAATTCTTTACGGTCTCTCCGTATGTCATTGGGCAAATGGACAGACCATCAATTTTCTCAACACCAGAGCACAGAAACGGTGCTGTAGGCTAATCTTATACCTTTAAACGAGCAATTCTTGTATATATATATTCTGAATCTCAGAAACGGCTCCAACGATTTTCATGAAATTTAGTATACAGGGGGTTTCGGAGGCGATAAATCGATCTAGCTAGGATTCATTTTTATAAAATGTCGTTTTATTCGTGTTTTCAATGACTAACTTTATCGATAATCAACTTGAACATAATTATTATTTTAAACACAATTTACCAAAACATACCGAGCAAAGCTCGGTCAACCAGATATTATAACCATAACGTGGAACTCTGACACAGCCAGAAGGCGTCGCGACAGACCTCGTAGAAGATGGCGGTATGAGCTGGAGAAAACACATGAGCAGTGGTGCACTTTAGACTTGGATGGAAAGAGCTCGACGTCATGGAGAGAGGCCATTTCCCAGCAGCAGAGGGCCGCGGGCTTTCAGTAACAGTAAGGTACAAAAGATTGTTAACGAACTGGTTCGAATTGCGAGGTCAAGGAACTTCAAAAGTTTTTCTAAATCAGTATTTCAGTAACCATTACTCCACAGCCGAATAAAATGTCTGTCACAGTATTTCATTAGTCTGTGCATTAGGTACAGACAAATGTAATTAAATTCAAGACTCCGTGAAATGCAACCACACGAGCACTAATAAATCTCTTCGTATTTTATGAAATGCAACTCGTCGTGCGACTATTTACTATAAGCACCTGTCTCTTTTAATTATACGTTAAATAAATCATAGACCTCCACGATGTATGAAATGTTAAGTGATTGTCAAAATGGTGGAGCAGTCGTAACTCGTAAGTCATTACTACGTATTTATCAGAATATTAATTAAATGTAAATTTGCAGTGGCGATGGTAGTCACCGCAACTGTCAACGGACTAATCGTTATTCGTACAGCTGTTACGCTTGTCTTAATGACGGGCGGTTAACTTTAAATGAATCGTTAGTTTAAATCAATGACCGGGGATAATATTGCCCGAAATGGCTGTAATAACGTAGGTATATGTTTTCCCAGCTGTCAGGGTACAGCAATATTTTCCCAACTATGTTGGGGTCGGCTACCATTTTAACTGGGTGCGGCTGGATACCAGTAATTTATACGGCGTGACTGCCTATCTGACCTCGACAACCCCGTTACTGCAGTCTACGATACCCCTTGGTAAGACTAGTTGTCAGACTTTCGGGATTCTGACTATCCGCTACTCACGACGTATTTTAATCAACGTTATGGCAGCATAAACCACTTTTCTACTTTCAAATATTTACCTTAAGAATATGCTTGAGGAATATTTATCACTAGACGACTGGCTTGGAGAATGTTAAAATTTTCCGATGAAAACTATTTCTTAAAACGACGCAGCGTTGAGAGTTCCGGAATATTTTCTCTGAGATTTTAAATATGAGCTTTCGAAGCGGTTGGTACTATGTAAAGAGTAGGTGTAGTAGCATATGAGGTGGTTACCTCATATGCTCTCAAAGGTATTAAAGCGCAATACTCCTCACATTTTATAAAGACGGCAAACTTGAAATAGTGCACGTATTGTGTTGATTACTTGGTGCTCCTTCAAATGAATTTTCCGAATACATTTTTTAAGGCCGTCATGTAGGTATATGTCCTATAATTTCCCACTGCTGAGATACAAGCCTCCTCTTTTCCAGAGGGAGTGAGGTGTAATCTAACACGCAGACCCAGTGTAAGTTGATAGATGTCACATGACTTCGAATTTTTGGTTCTAGAACATGCCAGTTTTGATTCAAACCAATTGTTTCATTTAAACGAAGTCGTGGGAAACGGCTGAGTAGCGATACAATACTCAGATTATTTACTTATTGATATAATACCATAATTTTATGGTAATTGCAATGACATCATCAATATCAATACAAGAGAGCTTGTTGAATGTTATTTTTATCTGTAGATACAGTTATGGACGACGGGATTGCTATTATCTAACTCCAGGCTAAGGGTTGTGACTCATCGTACTTAGATAAGGCGCCGAGTTTCTCGAACCTGTGCACAAGTTTGTGATTGTTTTCATATACAGCGTGTATATGAATCAGATTGTTTGTTTCACGTATAAATGTAGAAGACTTAGTTACCTTGCTAAGGTTATAAAACTTATAAAGGTCTATTTTATTCAGTTTTGAACTTAATATTTTGTTTTGAACCAATAATAGGAGAAGTTAGTCCAACAAGCATACATTTGAAAAAGTTTCCCAATAAAGAAAGAATTCAATATCGATTTTATTAGATCATGCATCTAATTTAAACTTTTGTATTCCAGTGCACAGCGACACACACTAACGACAAAACTTCATGCCATAAAGTTTTTGAAAATGCAGATGGCTACGAGTACCCACTGGAATAGAACTAAAAGTTGAAAGAAATAATTGCGTTATCTAAAGTATAAGTAAATATACAATTCATGGCTACTGACTGTACCATCTGCAGTACTTTCGTACGTAGTGTATGTCGTCTCATTACACATTAATGTTTTCGCGAAAACGATAATAGCATGTCTAATTCTGTAATAACACGTAACTACAAGTGTTTCTCTTTCTATGAATATTGTTAATATAACGAACTAATAATAGGCAAAGAAATTTGAGAGCTGGAGTAGTTAGGAATGTAGAATTATTCATAGGACATCGTTTTTTTGAGAGTACAGACATATTGGTGCGGTGTAGGTACCTACTGTACCGGTGCCCCCGTTGTTTCTACTACGATATTTCGGTATTCTCCGATCGTCGCGTTGGTTCTTCCCTCAACGTTCAATCGTGATAAGAGCAGAAACATCAACGGAATAGTAACTCGCAGATTTGGTACGATCAAAGTAAACGATCAAATTGATCTAGACATTGATAAAGCTTAACGAACTTCGAATCCAAAAGCACAATGTAATCCCTCAAAATCCGTTTCGTATTCACAGGAAGGAAGTGTTGATATTTAATTTCTTTGTCTTTTTGCAAAGTCACGACTGTTCTGCGAAAACAAAAGGTGAATGAAACAGAAGGGTTTAATTTTCTGTGATGTGGTGCTCAGGACACGAAATGTATTTTTAACTCTAATGCTTCTATGGCGTGAACACTCTTATTATTCCAAGCCTATCTTCTTTTTCATCACTTTAATGGATATTGTTTTCAAGTAATTGAATTCTCATGTGTACATTGGATAGATTTTATGGGGAACTCACGTATTTCCGTAGAAAAACTAGGCTGTAATAATAAGATCAATATCAGTGCACAATGCTGCGGTGGCCAGTTGAGTAATATACATATAAACCGAGGCACCTGTCCGAAGTAGCGTTATGAAAATTGATAGCTCGCTGGATTCACCTTAATCAAACCAAGAAAAGCTTTTAAAATATTTCACTGCAGAAGCCACATTTGCCAATTAACTTTAGTATTGTTCAATATTTACTGAAAAAGAAGCAGGTTGAGATATAATATTCATTTAGTAACTGTTACCGTCATTACGCGTTCGTTTAATGAATCACGCCAGTCAAGTAAAAGGACGCGTCATTTACTGTTTATCTCTTTCATTCGATTCTGTGTTTATTTTTCTCAACTGTTGACAGGCCAATAGCTTCCTAGAATCGCTTTAATATTATGGAAAAATGATTCTTTATGATCTCAACGACCAAGTCGATGATATTTTGGGCTATAAAACATTCGATGGAGTAAAAATGCCAATAACATCAGAGATGGGTGACGATCGAATTATACAATGATATCGGGAAAGCCGCTTGAAAAACCCTCACGGTAACAACTTTTTATTGCAAAGCAATGAGTATAACATTTTATGCGGAACCTTTTCGTTTTGCTAATGTTTGTAAACGGAATTTAAGAAACCCTTACGTCGTGAACGCAACATTTAACACTTATTTTTAGATGTTATTTTTTACGTTTCGTCTTCATTTTGTTCGTTCGGTGTTATACCATGTTTAACAAAGATATATTGCTATTGCTCGACTGTAGAGATATGAAATGAAATCTTAAAAAATCCTGTATAAGAAATCTGCGAGTTCTTTTCAAACAAGCTGTATAATTATGAAGAATACTTCAAAGAACCGACAAAGTTTAAAAGCAACCCATTTATTTACTAGTTCATCATAACATAACTCTGGAAAATATCACTAGCAAAAATATCGTTGTATTTCGAAGAACTGTCATCTGACGTAGCGAAGCGAAAGCCCTTGCCAATAATATTGGTTTTACAGCAACAGAAACGGTGGCGTTTATAAGGATTTGTATTGACGGAGTAAATGGCCTGCCAAATTGTGTCAGTGGCTTGCTCCATCCGGCCACAAGTCCCCGAATAAACCGCTTGCGCCGTGGACTAGACATTGTTGCAGTTCTGAGAATGCCCCGGGAACGCAAATAATTGTGCTGGGACCAAAACTCCTGCTGGATCGTTTAGAACAAACACCAAACTTTCAAATACTATTTCGCTGTCAATTAATTTCAATGCTCATCTCTACATTCTAACAAAAACAATGAAAACTTTTAGATATTGTTGTTGTTTTTCTATGCTAAACTTACTTTTGATAGATAAAGATTAACTTGTTGAACAAAGTTTGGATCACAATGTTTGCCCTATACTTACACGGTGAAACAACTCTTCCCTTTTATTTTTGTAACAGCAAAATATTTTTCTTTTTGACATGTGTCACATTTGGCCTTTAATCTTGTTGGGTGATGCCCAACATTTTTATGAAGGAAAATACATTTATTCTGGCATAAAGGACCCGCGATATAAAGATAGATTACACAATACGTACAATGACGGCGACAGTTCGGTATAGTAAAACTCACGGGTAACGAAGTAATGTGTTAGAACCTATATGTATAAGACGGCGTGAAAGTTTTATGTTTTTTAGTCATATAATTTTATTTTTACGCCTGGGATATGGTCGAACAATTATTGATAAGGGTAAGACTGCATCTTATTCCATAACTTTGGCTAATCTTTTAACGACGGGTATGAGCCTATGAAGGTGACCAAAGCGCCATTGATTATTGAATGTCTCGCAATATACCGAAATATGGTATAACTATCTACCTTTTTACGCCTTGGAAATGGTCGAGCAATTATTGATAAGGATAGCACCACTTCTTTTATAAAGGTAGAAAGTTTCTATAAGGTTGGCCTAACTTTTAACTACGGGTATGGCCGTATGTAGTTGATATACTTATCTATAAGTCGATACTGACTGAAGCGCCATCGATTATTGAATGTTTTACTACCTACATATGCTGGTACAGCTTTTTGTTTCTAATAAATAAGAATTTATCCGAATTAAATTACAAGGTTTCGTTTGTTAGCTTTCTCGATGTTAACATTTAATCAAGTGTAAATAATAAAGATTTCTTGGTAATGGATGTTTCGTATAAAGTCTGAGAACATGTGTTACCTTAGTCTGGCATCTATTGTACGTTGAAAGCTGATACAACAGAACCTTTATCTTGGGCGGCTCCATTAATTGGCATTATAATAGGAAACCATTGTCTTTTGTTTAGCTGATTGGTATTCCGAGCCATTATTACAGTGACAGCTATTTCTCACTCAGTAACAGAATCAAACCAAAATTAGGCAAATATTAAACGTTAAATAGAATTGAATTTAAAAGTAAACTTTAATGAAATTAGTACCTAAGTTAGACTGTAACTGAGATGGAATTTAATTCAGCCGAAATATTCGATGCTATCCGCATCTTCGCTATCCACTTTATTCACGCCGATACTCTTATACCATATGAAATGTATGTGATAGTACATACATTTTATATGATATAAATCATGAATTATGAATATTCGGTTCTCTAGACGAAGACCTCGAAAGTATCGTATGCAAGGACATTATGCATTTATTGAAAAAAATATCAAATAAATAACTTTGATAAGAAAAGAAGTGGAAAACATTCGTTCAATGCAAAGTTTATTTGACATAGTAAGTTACTGTTACACAGAAGTGCACTTGACGTTTTGGAAATGCCATTGTATGTAAGCTGAAGATAAAATAAAGAGTAGTTGGCCATCTCGTTAATGTAAAATATATTTGCAAAACTGATATATTTTATATTTTTGTAATCTTCCATCCTAACAACTATTAAACATTTTATTGGACCACTTAGCTGCGGTATTATTAGACGTGATGACGTTAATCGGTGATAAATGTCGGATAAAACTGTGAATACAGCCCTTTAAATGAACGATTTTAAACTTGCAATAGATAGTCGGATAGGTCCCGACAAGAACAGACCGCAGTGTTATCAAACTTCCACATCAGTGGGCAGCGCTGTCGACGGACCGCTTACTCCTAAATTAACCGACTCAATTTAAATTCTAATATTCAATGAATAGGTACTATATCCAAGTGGGATGCAAGTCAATAAATTGGGTGCTAGACACGACTTGTGATGATAATAGAAAGATTAGTGATAGTACCTCGGAGTCACTCAATAGATTTTGTGACGATGGTCATATTGGTCATAGTGTGATGTCACTAAATGCTGACATATGTAGATGATCTTATAAATTTGAAGAATTAAATAATGCATGTATTGCATATGTATTTCATTTAATCTTAGATGATACTTTAACTGCTATTTTGAACATACAAACGATTCAATAGAGTTGTAATTTGTTTGATTTCTAATGAACAACGGACCTACATTAGAGCCTTGCAGTACTTGTATAGTAATCATGGACGTGTTAAGATATTTTGACATGAACAACGACGATTTAACAATCGTACTAGGTAAATCAAGAGATAAGTCGAATCAGTGCTAAGTACGTGATGCAACAGTAATTAATACTATTTCCTTTATTACAAAGGTAACATTGAACAACTAGTAATGTTTGATGAGTAAACAATCGAAAGCCTTGGACTAATTATAGAAACTGCTTATAGTAATCCTCTGAAGCAAAAGAGATGCAGCTAAGTATTCCGTTAGATGTTGGAAATATTCTTATGCTAATTTATTTAGCTATTTGTGGAGGAAATTGGGAAACAGTTAAAAAATAAATCATATTGAAGTGTTATGTGCTTCTCAGTCATACAATTTTAAGATCCGCTTGTTCAAAAGTAACACTTAATATTTATTGAATAGAAATCAATTGCTTGAGTAATATCAAAGGTAACTGTTGCAATTATATTGATTTCCAAGCCTATACAGTATCCGATATCATATCTCTGTGAGCCATTCGCTACTTCAATGTTTAAAATTCCCGTATTGGCTTTTTATTGTGATTTATAGATAAAGCCAGTGAATTGGGGACCGATAGCCAATATTGATGTTTCTGAATAGGACTTCGTCAATGTGTTGTGTTCATGTTTTTTTAAGTTCAATACTAGCTGTACCCTACCACGCTTCGCTGTGGCACGCCATTAATATTGCGGTTGTCAGCGAGTGTTTTCCTCACTTCCGGCAGACGGGGCAGACACAGCTGATCATTAAAAAAAAAACTGTTTTTTCGCGGTCGCGGATATGTGACTGATGCAAAAAAAATGATAAAAACATTCCTTGATGCGGATTATATATCATGCTAAAATTTCAGCTCAATCGGTGCAGACCTTTTTGAGTTTTTGAAGCGTACACAAACCAACACAACATTTTATATAGTATTTTATATAGTATATAGATTATACACCAGAAAATACAATAGGTGGCTTTATCGTTTTCAGAGATCTCTTCCAAGTAGCCTTGGAATAGGAACCAACATTATGATGGCGTTAACGGAGAACATATAACATTATGGCCAGAAACTAAAAAAAAACAAATAATTCGATACTGGTATTTGCTACAGTGGGATAATGACCTCTCATGAGTTCCGTAAAGAGAGATTGTGAAAGTTAATCGACACCAGCGTCATTAACAAACTGTTATCCTAGTTGTTTACGGTAAAATATTACAGTCAAGGTAATGGAATAGGATCTAGATCTGATGATGAAACTGAGCGATTTCACTGAAGATAACAACTCACGATAAACCGATGAGTATATAGATGTGTAGAATAATATTCGTTTTGAAAAAGCTCTTAGACCAATCATTTATAATGAACCAGAACCTAATGAAGATACAATACTGGATGTAACAGCATTACTCAATTGGGTACGACACGAGCAATTCCGCGGTAACCCCGTGGTAGTAATATCTGCAGGCAAGAACTGACTGACCTCGGACCAGTGGCGTTCACAAAATGTTATGAAAGCCGATACCTGAACTAAGATAAGGTGCATAAGACGGAGCTTAGTGAAGAAAATGCAGAGGAAGGTATTCGGATGGCAGACATTGGTAATACAAAATCTTTGTCATGTTGATATGTTGTTCATTGTAAAACTATTCGTAGTTCTTTGTGGATTACTTACGTAAATAATAGCAAAATAATAACCATATCATCATGCCTCTGTCCTCGAAGAGTAACGCAGTGGAGTACGTAGCTACATAGCAATCGCACATCAATTAATCATTTGAGAATGTATTATTGACTCCTGCTCATACCGGTTAGCTTATAGTAATAAATAATGAACATCACTGTGATGTCAAAACAAAAGAAGTAGATTAAATGGTTGTAGATAATACAATTTAACTTACAATATAAAACTTCAAAGTTCAATGGAATATTAAGTGATTTTACCCAAATCAAGAAAGAACCTGTATTGAGTAAAACGTTTGTAAATCATGTACCGTACTTCTGATATGATTACTTACTTACTTCTTAGTCAGTCACGTCGGAGAGGGAGAGAGAGTATACCTCTATTCCACCGGCATCAGAAGAGCAGCAGGGCATCGAAGAGCGCCCGCTTAACGATCTCCGGCCACCATAAGAAGGAGCCTACTGGCGGTGAATTTGGGGCTGCGTCGTCGCTTGGACAGCCAGGTAAAAAGAAGAGGCACGCAGTATGTGGCCTTATAAGGAGGATGTGTGGTCATGGGATCGGCCGCACTTAGTAATTTGACGTGCATGGCGGGTTGAAACCAGTCGGGGGAGCTGCAAATGTATAAGATTATCCCGGGCCCTCGACACATGGGGGAGGAACAGTGGGGTTTAGTCAGTAGGAGTACGACATAACCCTCCGATCTTCCCAGACGGAGGGTATCCATGAGGATTTCCACATGAAAAAAAAAGTAGGAATCCATGAGGAATTCGACATGGAGAAAAACCGGTACTGAATATAACAATTGGGAATTTTCTGGAATTGTGATTCTAAGAAACTACCCTTATACGACAATGATAATTGCTCATGCATAAGCATGTGCCGTACAGACAGAGGACGTGCGATATTCCATGCATAGCAATATATCGGAGTCGATACGATGTTAATACGCTGAGCGGTTCTACGTTACGCGCCATTAACTTCATCGTGTGTATGTACAGTCAGGGAAATGTTTTGTTAACCAGATTGAAACACTACAAAGCCGCCGTTTGCATTTCATGCGACGCATAAACAATGACAGCTGACATTTGAATATATGTTTAATAGCTTCTACCCGCGACTTCGTCCGCGTCAAATTTTTGCTCCCTGACCCTTCCCGTCGCATCGAATTGCCTGCCAGTTTTCGTCCATTTTTCGTTGCTGCTCCGTTCCTTTTGATCGTAGCGTGATGTTATATAGCCTTATAGCCTTCCCCAATAAATAGGCTATCCAACACGTAAATATTTTTTTCAATTCGGACCAGTAGTTCCTGAGATTACCGTGTTCAACCAACCAAACAAACAAATAAACATGCAAACAAACAAACTCTTTAGCTTTATAATATTATTATAGGTTAGATAAAAGTTATCAGATAATTTGTCTCATCCATAATAATATAAAATTATAAATTATTTTGTATGTGTAGATATGCTGTGCATGTACTTATTTTATGTTTTTAACCATTACAACATTTATTTATTTTTTGTTTGTGACTGTCTCCAAATAACCCTCAAGATCTACATTGTGTTCAACTGTATCAATCGGAGAATTTTACTTGTGTCTGCAGTTGTTGTATTTTTATATTTTTATCATGCACAGCTGTTTTTCCAATTAACTTTTAGACATTGACAGAATAGTCGACATCGACTTTGCTTTGCCAATTAATTTAAAAATAGAATAGAATATACACTTTTTCACACTGTACCAACTTGAATCTCAGTATATTTCGAATTCAACCTTGATTATATTTGGTCGGTCATTTAATTTAATAAACGTATGGCAAACCCTTAGCAGCGTACACAATTAAGGACATTTTCACGGCCGGAATCGCCTTCTGTCCTATTTTGAATATCAGACAATAGCTATGGCTGTGAATTTTAAACAGGTCCACATTGTTGTTACGGATGCTGTTACTGTAACATACCTAACAAGATACAGACTTCCGACCCCGTCTGTAATTACATGTGTTGTAGTTTTTTAGAATATTATGGTGAATTATAAAGTCAAATATTGTTCTTCTTGTGGACACCAATCCAATTAAATATGATTATTTTCAAAATACCCTATACCTACTAAGCTTAGGAGCTCAGAACAGCGCTCTCTCAAACAATGCCAATTTTTTCCCATTTTTATTTACTGCAAAAGTTGTCGCTGACTGTCCCTTTTTGAAAATGTTTTTCTTTCCCTCCGCAGTTAAAATGCGATTTAAATGAAACAGAGATACACAGAAAATAAATTAAATTACTCCCGCAAGATGTTCGAGCCAGTCAAAAGTTTTTCTTTTCTCCTTATTTTCCCTTTATTGTGAAACATTGGGCAATGGAGTACAGAATAAAATTATACATCAAATATAACCGTAGGAGTTTTTCTATTAGATTAGTACGGTTTCTTTTATATGTTATTTATATTTTCAATTACTTAGATAGGTTTTTATAGATTTTAGGAATGATTTACTTATCGCCTGTAAAGACTTGCGTTACAGGAATGAAATGTGAAGGACGGGCGTTTTACATCACACCAAGTATAATAGAACGGCCATCGCGCATCCCGAGTAATCCCGGCCATAGAATTTCAGCATTACCTAGTTGAATAGAAATGGGACAGGCTTTCAGAAAGATATGCATAAAGGAATATTTAAAAGCCAACTTACTTTTATGTGGGTCCGCACTAAAATGTAAGAATAGCTTTTGTACTTTAGATATGTAAAACTACGGATAGTGTTTTAGGAGTGCGAGTGTTGTACCAAACAACAATAAAAAAATAAATATTAATGTTCGGAAGAAGAATCCTAGTTTTCTCTAGGTATATAGAATTTCATCATCTGCCTAGCTCTTTCCCAACTATGTTGGCATTAGCTTCCAGTCTAATCGTATGCAGAAAATTTTACATAGAACGACTGACTATCTGTCCCCCACAACCCCGTTACTAGGTAACACAATATTAGTGTCTGACCGAAGGATTAGTTTCGATCAAAATGTGGCTGAATCTTCGGTGTGACCGAAACTGTCATATGGCGTAGGTATGTGAGCTGTTGGTTTACCCCAAATTAAAATGAAAAATATCAAAAATAAATTTATACCTCTCACACTGGATTGGTGCTATACCGGTACTGGTAAATAAATTCTCGGTAAAGACTACTAAGCTAGACAAAATGCGTTGAAATTATATAAATAGTTGTAATAGAAAAAGTGACTTTTGCCGTAGAAAACCAATAAATGTTTACTGCCCTAATCGGGTCGTCAATCGTTTCTCACTCCTCGAGGTCAGGGCTTGACCATAGCTATACTACCTCTTACTTTGTTTTGTTATTGTAAAAAGTCATTAAACTTAGCAAAACAGCGTATGTTAACTTGAGATAATCTGTGTAACCTCAGCACCTAACTAACGTCACCTAAAATTTACTTAACCAGGAATTTATGTGTTTGTGTTTGTTATGTGTGTGTATAGTTGTTTCCAATATATCTATCCCATTTGTTGCAACTGCCATGTTTTATCTCTGCACCGCCCTAAGGTTGACTGGTAGAAAATGCCTCCGGCATTAAGTCCGCCTTTGAACAGTATTTTTTTACTTGTGCATAAAGTTTTAATAAATAAATAAATATGCGGTTTTTCCTACACGTGTCATGTCAGTAAAATATAATTTCTATACCTACTAGTCGTAAATATTATCTAAAGTAAGTCGTAAACAATTATACAAAGTATCTAGTCATAATTATAACATTACGATTATTTGTTGTATTATGCCCTTGTAATGACCGATGCAATAGAATGGAAAATTATAAATCAATCACAATTTTGTGATGTGTGATTTTCAGAACCAAGTTTAAATAAAATGTTTTAAATAAGATTTAATTACTTATCGCAAACAAATAGTTTTTAATAAACGAGAAAGCCAGGTTCTTAAAACCCACATACACATTCACTGAAAGCATGAGTACCAATGTTAAATTTTAAGAGACGCACAGCACTTTTCATGAATATGAAAAGATTTTACGTAGATCGTAAAAACGTACCGTGGGAATATAGAACCTTTTTAGTATTTGGTTTTACGATGACATATTTTTATACCTGATTTATTAGTAAAGTAAATAATGAATTAAGTTCGATCGATTGAAGGATATTTTCTCTAACTTCTGATGCTTGTTTTCTGTTCACAATTCCAAAATGTTTGTGAACGTGACTGACCAAAGGGCCAGACAAAACTAAAAGGCACAGATTTAGAACTATCTGAATAATAGATGCACCTATTTATAAAACAGGAGGGGACGCTTTTCCCAAATCCAGGTAGATTTAGGTACACTGAATGGATAGCCGGAAAATTGGAAATTGTTTCTATACGGAACTATATAATAATTATTAAAAAGATATGTAAGAAAAGAGCTAGAAGGATTGCAAAAAAACAGTAAAAGGAAAAATGTTTAAAGTACAAAGTACTACTGAACGGTAACAAAATCAAGTTGGAATTCTTTTTGAAAATAATATCGGTGTCACTTGGTTAAGCTTCGGGAGCTTTTCACTGTTTTACGATCCCAAAGGAATCGTCAAAATTATTAATTAAAAGTAAAGTGAATGTTAGTAATGATTGCCTCTGTTAATCCATGTTTTTAATTACATTCCTACTTATACATAAGTAGATGTGATAAGTACCTATTTGTTTTGATCTACTTTACGTGTTCAGCTGTGGACATGTAACTATGTAAATAACATTTGCCTTGAAAAAGTTGTGATAAACATTGGAGACTGTAACATAAATATTCCGATTCTAATTTAAAACTCTATTCCAGTCATAAGAAGAACTCTACAAATCGTAAAATGAATATCTGGTTACAAACTCAAAATACCATAAAAGTGTGAGAGAACATAGATTCAGAATATAATCTAAAAGTACCTTAGTGCGATAGTTGTGTTTATGAGTTTCCGAAGTCGCAGAGTAGTGTTATGACTCGGTGCATCACCAGTGGGCAAGTCTGGCGCGTATACTACAGCGGTACTACAGTCCGTGGGCGGCAGACGGGCCGTTTACCCCTAGTCGGCACTTATCTACTTCACTGACAGACGTCAAAGTCACTTAAAACTGAATCACATAAGTCGAAGTCGAAACTAAAGTGGGGTTTCACAGAAGCGTAAGGGGCATTGGACACGGGATACGTAGTAATTTGTTTACGGTTGCGTGAAGGGCGGGCGGTAGGGTCGCGTGCGCGCGTTCGTGGCGCGTCCACCGCGCTCGGCGCGCAACAGATAGTACGTAGCGGTAGGGACAGTCGCGCGCCAGGCCGGGCTCGCCGGCGCGCGCCACTGCCCTCCCAACCCCCCGCACGCCGCCAGCGCTGACGTCACGCGAACCTCCGAAAATCCTCGCGACCGCTGATCGCTGCAACGACTTGAGCTGAGCCCAAGAGTTCAACGCTAATGCCCCAGACTTGCCTGAAATGTATTAAGTATAACAATGCAAATTAAATCCTCTAAAACTTTACTGTTAATGTTTATTTAAATTTAACAGTAGTTAAAGTTTCCAAAGTCTTTAAGAAGTTATTTCTTTGGCGACAAAGAAATATAACAAATCATGTAAATGACCAAAACGTTATAATGATGATGTTTTGATTTTTTTCAACGCATTGTCAATAACTTTTGATTAAAACTGAAGAATAATTGGATGGTTAGGCACACCAAATACCTAACTAACTTTGGGACAAAAATCCCAAAAATTTACATCTCACTTAAAAACTACTACTCACTCTTCACTTTCCAATTTAAAACGATCATAATTTCTGTCCACCGAACACTTTCTGGTTGCAATAAATAATTCAGGCGGCGAGGCTTGAAAACAATAACGAAATCAAGCGTGAATTAATCGCAACATCAGCTTCATTATCATGTAAAACGATCGTAAATATCTGAAAACAAAGAACTTAATTGATGTGACGTTTTTAATATTGTGGATGAAAAAGTTACACACATGGATGGTAAAAGTTACGCAGCTCCGTGGTATTGGTTTAATCCTCGATCAGATTTTCTTAACCCATAAAAGGCAGAGAAAACTTGACATAGTATAGTAATTAAATAAAAATTCTTAGAAAATTCTTAGTATGTTAATAATTACATTTTTAAGTATTTTTTCAAATTGGGAATTCGATGGGATATTTGCGGAAATGTATATGTTATCATCAATGAAAAATAAAATCGTTTTCAACAATACAGTTGAATAAAACAATAGTTATTTGTTATACAAGAGTGCAAAGTTGCTTTTTAACCGCGTGTTCAATTTTGATGACCGAGCAAGCGAAGGATTCTAAAATTGAATCACGAGCGCAGCGAGTGAATCAAAATTAGAATCCTGAGCGTTAGCGAGGGAATCAAAAGAGCACGAGGTGAAAAATCTTTGCACTCGAGTGCAACACGTAACTTTTCATCCCACCTCAGCGAGGAAATGACTAAATATGCAAAAAAAAGCATTTCAATCACAAGATACTTTTATTTCAGTTTAGGTATTAACATTTATTATGTACTACATTATGATAGGTAAGTATTACAGAATAATCTTTAAATTATTTCAAATGATACTTAGGTATAATTAAAAGTTAAAGAAAAATTGAAAGTAACGTTGCTACAGTTACCAAAAGTCGAGTGTAATATTTTTGTTAGGTACTGTAATGTTGGTGACGTGAAAAGTAAAATGGCGCGCGCAAAGCAAATTAAAAAAAAAGTATATCAAGAAGGTTCCGAGTCTATGTTTTACAAATTAGAAAAAGGTTGAATGATAAATTCGGCACCATGGAGATAGAAGTAAATAGATTTAATGATGTTTTTAATTCACAAACTTAGTGTACACGATGTTCTAAATTCAATTTACTTTATCCTCTAGAGAATAAAAACGGCTTTTCCACTCAGATATTGAAGATTAAAAATACTCTTTCCGAGATGGTGGGATGAAAATAATTTTATTGGTGGCATGTATACTGCCTCTACCTTAAAAAGCACAATCTGTCATTATCCTCATGGCCTTACCCTAATATGTCCGCTGATGGACATAAGCTTCCCCCAATTATCGCCATTATTGCAGCGATAATGGCGACCGATCCAGAGCTGTAAAATAGAAAATCATTTCGTGTTAAAAATGCCAGTTATGAGTTAGAAGTTCACCTGCAATACTAAAAGATCGACATACTCGTCACTTCTGAAGACTCTTTTAATCAAGACCATAAAAATACCTCAACCGGTTTGATGACAGGAATCCAGGACAAATGGATCTTTTTAATTCCAAGATCGATTCATTTTCATCTATTGAAAGGTACATGTCATCTCATTGGCTTTCCTCTTGATCTTCTCTGCGTCCTCCATCCATATTCAATTGAGGAACGCGAGGTGGTTTGAACCTACACCGTGCGGCTTCGGAATTCGTATTATGGCTGGTATTCATAAGTGAATGCGAGAAGGTTGATAGATATGAAATGCAATTAGTTACGCATTATATTCATACACTACCTGTACCAGCGTCTTCGCCCGCGTGGAGGTTGGCAAAGATCCCACGGTAATGTATCAGAAATAAAACGTTTATGCATAGGCATGCTACAGCTAACATTAGCAATCTGCCAGTGACCGTCCCATCAAAATCAGCCCAGCTGTTTCGAAGATTAACCTGAAGTTAAGAAGTTATTAGTAGGTACCTTATTTATGCACTTAGTATAAAGCTGTTATGTTGGCATAATAAACAGACACTTCTATTTTATTTATTTAAATCACGGAGTATAAATAAACCGCAACGAAATAGTACGCGCAAGGGCAGATGCCGAACGAAAGGCCCTGTGATCGATCACCCGATCGCACGGATATTACAATGATATCCTGAAAGGAAATTTCGGGAATAGTGAATGTAGCCGGATAATGCTAATGATATAAACATATACCTCATTTACCTTATTTTTCCTCATCAGAATCTGACTAACCTTGTCCTAACTATGTTAGGGTCAGCTTCCAGTCTAATGCACCTGAGCACCAGTATTTTACATCGAGCGACTGCCCATCTGATTTCCACAACCCAGTTACTGGGTAATACGATACCCCTTGGTAAGACGGGCTTCTAACGACTCTTAAATACTGTCAAAGATCCACGGATGACAGCCGGTACCAACGGCTTAACGTGCTTTCCGACGCACGAAATCCATACTAATATTATAAATGGGAAAGTGTGTGTGTCTGTTTGTCCGTCTTTCACGGCAAAACGGAGCGACGAATTGACGTGATTTTTTAAGTGGAGATAGTTGAAGGGATGGAGAGTGACACAGGCTACATTTTGTCTCTTTCTAACCCCCCACTTCCTTAAAATGGGGGGTGGAACGCGCTAATCTCAGGAACTACCGGTTCGAATTGAAAAAATATTTTTGAGTCGGGTAGCCTATTTATTGAGGAAGGCTATATAACATCACACTACGATCACAAGGAGCGGAGCAGCAACAAAAAAATGGACGAAAACTAGCAGGCTGCGATGCGACGGGAAGGGTCAGGGGAGCAAATATTTGACGCGGACGAAGTCGCGAGCAGAAGCTAGTATGATATAATTATGATTTTCAATCAAACGTTTTTGGTTAACGGTTAGGCGTAAGAACCGAAATGTATGAAAACTTACTGAAAATATCAACGGAATTGTGCAATTTTGTTGTGTGTATGTTCTGTTTATGTCTGGACTTTGTTACGCTTAACAATTACTATCCAATTGTTGACTCATGTGGGTTTGTCGAATTACCCACATAAAACGAAAATACAATTGAAATTGGTACTAATGTAGAGTCAGAACTACGACTAGGTACAGATTTTGAGCGATTGATAGAACTCAAACTCACAACATTTATTTCAAATAAACCAGTTACAGGCACTTTTGAATTGTCAAGGGATTGGCCAGTCAGAAAGATGGAGGTAGTTGCCCGTTACAAAGCATGGTAGATACCTATGGAAAAGAACGGGCAGAAACTTCATAGACACTCTTCTAAATCACTAAATCCAAAAATTGGTAACATAATTTTCAACACACTTGCTCGTAAAGTGAGCCTTATTATATCGTTCTTAGGGCCATAAACCGAACTATAACATACACGTGCATAATAATATTACACACTAGTGCATAATAGAATGATCCCTACAAAGTTAAGTTAGTACCTAACTGCAAATTATATGCGAGTAAACAGAGCATTTTCAATTTAACCGGGTAATACAGTTTTTTTTTTTTTTTTTTTGTAACAACAAAGAGGTTTTATGCCACCGAAAATCTATTTACATTTTTGAAATAAATAAATGTGTCCCTAATTAAGACGAAAAAACATTTATTATTATCAAAGTATTTATAATTCACAATAATTTCTTATAAAATATTTGCATTTTATCACAAAAATTATCATTTTGAAGTAGGCTGTATGGCTGTAATCAATCAACTTACATTTGGCGCGTGCAAAAAAAAAAAATTGCGCGCCATTTCCCAATTTTCCCCTAATTTTCATATTTTGTTTGTATCGCATTTGTTGCTGTTATTTGTTTTTTCCTCGCAAGTGTGTTGAAAAACGTCGTATGATACACGTGTGTATTGATGATTACCGTCCTCGGCTCTCTTAAGACCCTCACCTGACGGCTCGGGTCTCAATGGCGCCTCAGCGGTAATCACCAACATTACACACTTGTACCATAATGTACTATTATGTTTAGACGTGCACATTAAAAGCGTTCGTAATTAAAACAAAAATAAAGTAACAATTCAGAAATTAAAATAAGTAATAGTTTAAAAAACTAAAAAACAGGTGTTTTTTTGCGATATTTTTTTAGTCATATCAAACAACCCACGCTTTTTTCCATTATTGTCTAGTCTACTTTGTTTTCTTGCTAGCGTGTTTTTAACTATTACTAGTGATCGCCCATTGGTCGAAATTCGACCGTACTTCATTTGAATAGAAATACATTTTTAAATGAAAAATATATATAAAAAAAAAAAAAAGTATGTTTATGTTTGACATTCAGTAACACTATAGAAAAATAATATAAAAACAAATATTCTCGATATGATCATAGATTTTTAAAATTAAATAGATTATATATCTATAAAATTATTTTTTTACCTATGGTTAAACTTGACATTCAAAGACTATAGACCTTTTTTTTTTGGTTCTTTTCGTCCCTCTTTGGGACAGGCAAAGGGAGCTGAGCCCATACAGCCAAAGACTATAGACCATAGATTTGGACCATAAACAAAAGAATATCTATGCATGTGTGTATTAAATACACGGCAATGAATAGTAGTGTGTGTAACGTGTTATTTATTGAAAATAATGTATTCTTACGCATAATGTAAAAAAAATATTATCATTCGTCACTTCTTCTCGGTATAAACTATAAGTGTGCAAAATTTCACTCTTTCGTCCGCCCAATGTTCGTAAAAAGGGATCCAAAGTTTTCGCTTCACGTATTAATATATAGATTTACTTTCTATTTTTTAGTTTGGCTAGCTACAAAAGCGGATTTTTCGATTCTTTTACTTTTGCTATCGTGGTGATCTTGTCCAGGATAATGTAACAAATTTATGAAATTATTAAATTGTCATAGGTTCATGATTAGTGTGCAAAGTTTCAAATTAATCCGGCGTTTTAAAGGGGTGAAAATCACGTTCAAATATTCTGTTACATAGATAATTAGATACATAACAAGCCAATAAAAACGTTTTAATAAGCCGCATCAGCTAAGAGATGACCAGTCCCTGCTGACAGTGGCCGTTCACGAACATGAGGTATGGTTCAGCGCTTCTCGGCTCAACCGTTTTGGAATGGAACTTAATGATGCAACACACACGCCACTACCAGCGAGACATTTGAGTAAGCATGACATATATCTATAACTAGCTTTTGCCCGCGGCTTCGCCCGCGTAGATGTCGGAAATTATCGCAAGAGGACGTATTACCGCGGTAAGAATGTATTAATCCATGTTATACATACATAAAATTACGCCTTTTTCCCATGGCAGAAACTACGGAACGCCACCTGCTACGATCCCTACATATCTTGGGTGTTTGATGTACTTAAAATAAAACTAATAGTATTCAGAGTAAGAAGACTGCGACATAGGGCTGGATTGAATTGAATATAAGTCTTCCTGGTTTTTCTATTCTACCTATATAAACACTCAGTTATTTACCAGACACCAAATTAAACATAGTTATAAGAATAGTACTTTGGCCAGTGGCTTTGCCCGTATAGCTGTCGGAAAGTATCACCCGGGAAACTACTACCGGGATAAAATATCTATGGTATGCTATATATGGTAAGTATCCAGGATAACCAAAAATCCAAATCCATCCAAAAATCTAAACATCTAAGCCATATTTCGCGGTCTCTTACTTGGAATAATACAATTAGCTTTATTTTGAGTACTTCGAACACACATGATGATATGCATTTACTATGAAGCCCAAGTAATATGAATTACAATCCTACTAATCCTGCACTACCCGACCGCTACCAAGCGAGATGGCCGGACGCGGAACGGCCCGCTAGCCGCTCTGCGGCTATTTTATTATAATCTCTGATATCTTCTAAAATATTCATTTTAATGATATGCTGTAAAAGGCAATTTTAATCTACATGAAATGCACAACATATCTAATGTATTTAATTGGATAAGAATTAATGCTGTATTGCTTTTTTTTTTTTTTTTTTCAGGATGGGAAATCATCAAATGACTTCTCCCGCTCTGGGCGGAGCGGGAGGGCGTGTCAGACTTTTACTGACTAAAACCCACCCGTGTTCCATCAGTTGCCCATGTGCCAGGGTCACGGTATCTCTTTCGAACAATCACGCGACCCCGGCAGGCATCGGTCCTAGTAGACCCCTACACATGCTGTATTGCTTAAAATCGCTTCGTAAATAAGCCATTATTTCTCATAAAAATTAAGGGATAAAAAATAGTTATTGTGGGTTATCCCTAAGAGATAGACATATACCATCGCTGACTTTTTTGTAGAACTTTGTAAGGTATACAATACTGTAGTACATTATTTTGATTTATTTCGTAGGGTTCAGCCAGCGTTCGCAATGTAAGCGAAAAAAATTAGTTTATTTATGACATCACATTAGAAACCTCTAAAATTATGAGTGTTTATTTATATATGCATGTTATATACATATAAACCTTTCTGTTGAATCACTCTATCTATTAAAAAAACCCGCATCAAAATCCGTTGCCTAGTTTTAAAGATATAAGCATACATAGGGACAGACAGACAGCGATGTGACTTTATTTTATAATATGTAAAGAAGATATGTATGTATTTAGAAATATATAAGTATGTTTATCAGTTGTCTGGTTACCATAGTACAGGCTCTGCCTAGTTTGGGATCAGACAACGTTGTGTTGGTTGTCCAAAGATATTTATTTATTTATTTATACTCTCCGCTGCCAGGGCAGATTCAAGTCAATGAAAAACGTACCCAGTAAATAGTAGCTTTGTAGTAGGAACATAGTACTCACACATGTGCCATGAATAAATTTATACAATGCAAAGATATGTAGTTTTGCAATCTTCAGCAGCTCTAACAATATTTTCGAATGCTAATCAAATTAGTTCATGTAACCTTGTGGAGCAGGACTGGTATGGTTAATAATGAATAAACCCTTCGATGGAACTATTGACCATAGGCGAGCCTTTAGTCGTGCACAATCACTTGGAAAACTGGGCGTGTGGGAAAAGGTACTCATTCGTCTTCACCGTCGACGGCTTTTTCGGTGGCACCACCTCAATACACAGTCCAGGGACGTCTCTACTTAGACTTAGACGCTTAACACTGACACAGAATTCAAAACTTGAACTTTTTCATTTTGAACTAATTCAAAACTTTATTTTATCTTATTTTGGTTATGAAAATATACTTTTAACAAGGACCACGAACATTTTTGTCAGCGATGTAATCCCCCAACGTATAATATGCTTGGTTGCATAGTCTGCGTTTTATGCAAGATTTGAATTTCGTTTTATTTACTTAGAGTAGATATGTGGAACAAACTAATACCTCACTTGCCAAGATTCAGAGTCCAAAACTTTTTTTTCTGAGTTAGCTTACGAACATGAGTAGGTACCTACTTAAAATAATTTATTGATCTTTATAATTTATTTATTTATTTTTATTATTATTGTTTACCTTTGAACATTAAAAAAATGATCCGAAATAATAAAATAAATTACTTAAATAAAGGTGGACACCGATTACGAGCGGGTTCGAACCCAGGCAGGCGCTGATACTTTGTCTAAATAATTTCATCACCACTGCTCTCAAAACGTGTGAAGGAAATCGGCATGTCATAGTCCTAAAAATTCGATGACATATGACATCTTTCAACTCGCACTGGGCCCGCGTGATGCCCACTCCCTACCGAAGAGAGGAAGTCAATGTTCCAGCAGAGGGACACATGCCTCCTCTTTTATGGGCTGATTATACATACTAGTCACACAATATGTAAGCGTAAAATAAGTAGTTATATATAGAAAGAAAAGATATACCATTGAATTGACGTATGTTGTTTTTTTTTCTATTCAAATAAGCATTATTTTCTACCTAAAACTATGCGTTGATTTTAGGTGTTCCGGAAAAACTGTACAGATTTTTTTTTTCAGAAATACATACACTGTAATAATAAAAAGCTCATCAGTATTTATTCTCTTACAAACTTGTACCTCGGGCCTCAACACACAATAAACGTTTACTTTAAATAAAGCACGGACAATGTAAGGGACATGATCCAATTTGAGCTTGTTGATTCAACAGAAAAGCGTCTTGGCCAAATCTGGTTAACAGTAAAGTACCTACCGTGAGTGGGGTCTAAAAATACATGTACCTATAGATTAGTGAGGAGGGGACAAACAATAGCAAGTGAGTATTAACAAAGACCGTATGTTCGTGTCGACGGCGCGACTAACTCCGCGCAATAAACTGCCTTTGTCAGACATTTAATCCACTTAAGAGTTTGTAGCCCCTGTTCAAAGATGTGGCCCGACTCGTGACTGTTGTCGCCAAAAAATATTACTTCCGATGGAGTACCCCTGGCCGGTGCCCGACCTGACTGTCTTGAGTAAACAGTTTTATTATACATCCTACCCGTGTTATTACTTTGCCATCATATTACATAACGTCTTTATTTACATATTTACGTAATAGACCATTCATAATTGTTAAGATATCAATCGTCTTTTTTCTGTTGGTTTTTGTTCATTAATCTGAGTAATAATGTGATTAAGTGTTACGTGGAGCCTCTATAAAGTCGGTATCTCCTAACGGCTAATCAATTATTTGTACGCACCACTCACATTGCTCACGTATTGGCTGTTAAAACACAAAACAAAGGCCGATCGCGGAAGTAGTGCTAATTACTTGACATGAGAACATTCAGGAAATTAAACGTAGCTATAACAGGTCTACTCAGGTCTTGGGAAGAACAGATGTGGTACCTACTTTCAAACCATATTCTTTAGTTTATCCCATACAGCTTACATGAAGCGAATGCCTGTCTTTCACATACCAGTTACTGGGTAGTAAAAAACATAAAAAAGCCTTTATACCATGCAGAATAAGTTTTATAAGACATTTTACTATACAGTTAACATACTGGGCAATACGATTCCCTTTGTAATCCTGACTATCGAACTTTTGGGCTTCTGAGGACCCGTAACGACTACCAAGGCTCGATGAATGACAGCCAGAGGCAACCGCTTAACGTGCTTTTCTAGGAAGGGTCTTGGTATTTTAAGATGATCACCAATTAAAGGACCAACCGCGTCATTTGCTAATTAACCTAATGTATGGACTCGCGGCCGTTATTAGAAACAAGCTCTTTATTTAATCTCTATCCAAAATAAGGAAATCATCAATAATTTATTAGAGAGATCTCTAACTGAACTCAATCCACAATGGATGCATCAATACTCGAGTATTCGGATCACAGGTACTTAGAGGCGCCTGTGGAGCTCTGTATTTGCTGAAACACATTTCCCCCAAAACTGGAGAGTGACATAAATATCTTAAAAGGCTCCTTGGGGCCTCTAAAGCTTTTGCGTAGTACAAACAAACTTACCTATGCTGCGTATTACATAACGGGAGTGTTTCAGATATTCCTTCTTCGTAAGCCTGCTCTTAAGAATTCACCACGGTTACTTAGTGGGTGCCTCCATCGTTAAATATGTCGCGACTACGACAAAATAATGTACAGAATTATTACATGTAAGCTTTTACAGCAATTACCTTTTCAGTAAGCTTTTAATTATGTATGTATGTCGTTGTTTAATTCATTAAGAAGTAAATAAAGTATGTGTGAGTAACTCAGTCCTATTAATTAATAACCGAAGTTGAAATCAACAGAGTATTCACTAAGACAATAACTGCATGTAGTAACGATTAAATGGACTTAAAGAATAGCATCACCACATTTCTTCCCGTGGGTGTCGTAAAAGGCGAATAACGGACTAACTAGAGAATGGGCAGCAGCGTTCTCTATGCATTTAACCACCATACTGCGATGGCCAACCCGCCTGCCAAACGTGGCGATTATGGCAAAGCCCCCCAAATTGGGGGAGGTTTATGTCCAGCAGTGGACGTCTTACGGCTGAAAAGATGATGATGAATAATCCTTCGTATATTTTAGGTTACTCTTTTAATTTACACTCTTGGTTTATCTTATTGTTTCCCTGAACCAATTTCAACGCGTTGGGTGAACCTTTCCTTAAACGTAAGTAATTGGAGCTAAATTAACTCAAAGTAAAAACACGAGGAAACGAATTGTTTTTAACCGACTTCAAAAATGAAGGAGGTTTGAAAGGCTGTAGATTTTCTTCTTTTTAGGTTTGTTACCTCAACTGTACTCTGAACTCTGTAATTTATAAATTGATTCGTAAAACTCGTCTTTTGTTTGAAAGCGGTATATTTATCGACTGGTCCAATTAGGTATTTAGGTACATTCGATCATTTTCTGATAAGTCATAAGCGTCATAATACATATTTTTCCACTTAGTGTGTCTTGATGATGTTATAATAACTTCCTATCGCCATATTTTGCAAGCACACTGTACTTAGCAATAGAAAGTGAAAATAAAAACATATTTTTATACAACCAACTTCCAAAACAACAGTACGACGTAAAATAACTTTAACTCGGAAGTCAGTAGCAAGAAAAATAAAATACTAATCCAAAGACAACGACTTCCGTAACTAAAGTTATTTCCCACTTTGTAATGTTTCTAAGAACAACAGTCATTTTCACACGAATAAAGCTGCTCAAGAATTACAGAGAAAAACCTACTTTATGTGACAGATGACCCTCGTAATATCCCATAATTGTTTAATAATCGTACCTACATACTGAGTTATTAAGGCATAGTAATGTTTCTGTGGGATTGTTTATCCATTATATCTCAGAAGATAGGCAAGTGCTCGCAGAATTCATCAACCCATGGTATTATTTGCAGATGACAGCACGGCAATAGTAAAATGCGGTGATAAAAACAATTACGAAACCGATATAAATAATACAATGACAAGCGTAATAAATTGGCTTAATAGAAATAATCTAGTTATAAATATTCATAAAACAAAAGTTATGCATTTTCACCAGTGACTAGGAGCGGAAAATTATGATGTGGAATTTGAGGGTCAAAAAATAGAATCTACAAATATTACTAAATTCCTTGGTATTATAATTGATGAGAAACTGACCTGGAAACCACATGCAGAGGATGTATGTAAGAGGTTAAGCAAGTCAGCGTACGTACTTTATAACTTGGCAAAAAAAGTAAGCACTCGCACCGTACTGCAAGCTTATCACGGACTAGTTGCGTCAGTTTTGAGATTCGGAGTTATATTCTGGGGTAACTGTACTGATAGAGAGAGAATATTTAAAGCCCAAAAACGTTGTTTAAGATCAATGAGTAGTCTTAAAAATACCGACAGTTGTGCACCTGTGTTCAAGTCCCTAAAATTGCTCACCTTTCCATCTTTGTATATATTTGAAGTAGCAATTTTTGTTAGAACAAACATACACCTTTTTACCCTAATGGACGATATAAGAACACGATCCGGATCTGTTAGATCGCAATATAAAAATCTAATGTTTACAGCGAGATATAAAACTGCATTGTTAAGAAAGAGTGTCCTATCAATGGGACCTACAACAAAATACCTCATGCCTACAAAGAGGAATCGCTAAGCATATTTAAAAAGAGGCTAACATCCTTATTATTAGACAAATGCTATTATTCTATACAAGATTTTATTAATGATAAAAGCTTATAATGTTATTAAGTCTGAGGAGCAAAACAGGCACATTTATAATTTAAATATGTTAATTTATAATAGGACTCAAATTTATTACTGATTACAAATTAACAAATTATACTATGTATTTGCCACCTAGTTGTAGGAGACAAATTGCTAATCTTTTAGCATACAATTTACACCGTGACACTGGTACTTGTAGGGTACCAGCGATTACTGTTAGTAGTGGTTCTAGCATCACTTTTGATACACCTAGAAGTTTAAACTATTAGGTGCGACAACAAGTAAGCCGCATATGTTGAATGTTGTTCATCATAATATGCAGGGTTTGTCCGGCAAAGAACTAGAGTTAAGTTTATTTATAGAAAACCATGATGTTCAGGTATTATGTTTGACTGAACACTGGTTGAAAGAACATGAAATAGTGTTTATGAATGATGATTTTTTTACTGTGCAAAGCGCATTTGTGAGAAAAAGTACTATACGCGGTGGATCATTAGTTCTTGTTTCAAACAAGTTGAAATGTAAACAACGTTTAGATTTAGTTAATCTTTCAATCGAGCGCACTATTGAGTTGTCTTGTGTTGAACTAGAGCGTTACGTCATAATATGCGTCTATCGTCCACCCTCTGGGGATTTTATTCGTTTTGAGTCGGTCATGGAGGACTCACTCAATAAATTAAAATCAATTAATAAATGTATAATTTTATGTGGAGATTTTAATATTAATATTTTAGATGTTACTCCTTTAAGTATTAGACTACTGAATCTGTTTAAGTCATTTAATTTAATAAACTTGTTTTTCGAACCTACTAGGATCACAGCATCGTCTTCGATTTGTCTTGATAATATATTTAGTGATTGTGATGCCAATAATAAGTTAGTGTTAAGTGACTTAACGTCTGACCACTGTGGATTATTAGCCAGCTTCCCTTTGCCATTACAAAAAAAGCCGCATAAAATAGAATGCAGGCCCTATACAGTTAGTCGTTGCAACAAATTTAAAAATAATATTGCTCATAGGATTACACCATCTATAGTAGAACACGATAATCCTAATGAAATCTATGGAGCCTTTTTGATATTGTGCAAAAAGAATACCAATCTACTTTCAAGACCAAAACTATTGACATTAATAGCACCTCTGTTAGCTTCAACCAATGGGCTACTCCAGGTATTTATAAAAGTAGAGCGAGACTATACGAGTTATATGGTTTAAAAAAATATATATTTGATACTCCTTTTCTAGAGTATGTCAGAAATTATTCAAAGTTATTTAAAAAAATCTGTGCTTTCGCTAAATCTAAATTTTTAAGCGATACCATAAAAAAATCCAGTAATAAAATAAAAACCACTTGGAAAATTATTAACAATGAAACGGGTAAATCGGTTAAACAGGAAAAACAACTAGAGATTATAATTAACAACAAATCGGTAAATAAGGCTGCCGACGTAGCTGAGGCATTTAATGAGTTTTTTGCCAACATACCTATAACTACGACTTGCTCCTTAAATTCGTCCCCGTCTTAAGCTGAAAACCTTTTGCATAGTAGTGTGCCCAGATGTAGTCGCTTATTTAGTTTTGAACATGTAACGCCTCGTGACGTGGTTAATATTTTTAAGACACTTAAGTCAAAAAACACTGGAGATTACTGGGGCATCTCCATTAAACTGTTAAGTAATATAATAGACATCGTAGCTCCCTATCTAGCTGTAACTTTTAATAAATGTGTTGATGCAGGATCTTTTCCTGACCTCATGAAGAGTAGTAAAGTCATACCATTATTTAAAACAGGTAATAAAAATAACGTTGGCAATTTTAGGCCCATTTCTATCTTACCTGCATTTAGTAAAATATTTGAAAAGTTAATACTCAAGCAGTTACTAAGACATTTTAATTTAAATAGCTTCCTTCATAATGAGCAATATGGCTTTACAAAAGGTCGTTCGACAACAGATGCGGGTGTTGCTCTGCTAAAACACATTTTCAACGCATGGGAGAACTCGCAAAATGCTATCGGAGTTTTCTGTGATCTCTCCAAAGCTTTTGATTGCGTTCACCATGACACACTTTTGCGTAAACTGCGTCATTACGGTGTTCAAAACGAAGCTCTCAATGTCATAAGTTCTTATTTGCAAAATAGGCACCAATGTGTAGATATCAATGGTGTAAAATCTTCCGGGCTACTAGTTCAGTTAGGTGTACCTCAAGGCTCAATACTGGGTCCTTTCTTATTCTTAGTGTATATAAATGACTTACCATTCTATTTAAAGAATATCTGTGACATTGTACTATTTGCTGATGATACCTCACTTATCTTTAAAGTAGACAGGAATAGAAAAGATTTTGACAACGTGAATAATGCGCTCTCAATGGCCACGGATTGGTTTACTACAAATAACCTAGTTCTTAATGCTAAGAAAACGAAATGTATAAAGTTTGCCTTACCGAATGTTAGGAACCTGGGACCCAATGTCGTTTTAAATAATGAGGTGCTTGAAACTGTTAACTCGGCAGTTTTTCTGGGCATAACAGTAGACGCCAAACTTCAGTGGGGATCACATATATCGAGCCTAGCGGGAAGGCTCAGTTCGGCCGCCTACGCAGTAAGGAAAGTTAGACAGTACACGGACGTTGATACAGCTCGACTAGTCTATTTTAGTTATTTTCATAGCATAATGTCCTACGGCATTCTGCTGTGGGGCAAAGCCGCGGACATTCAAAATATTTTTGTTCTTCAAAAACGAGCTGTTCGAGCGATTTACCAAGTAGGTGCTAGAGTTTCTCTGAGAGATTTGTTTAAAGATATTGGTATTCTTACGGTGACATCACAATTCATCTTCGCCAACATCTTATATATTAGGCAAAATATACACTTGTACACTAAAAACAGTGATTTTCATAATATTAATACTAGAAATAAGGACAAACTACGAGCCCCCTTTCACCGGCTTCATAAGGTTAATAATTCTTTTGTTGGTCTTGGTATTACCTTTTATAACAAGCTTCCCTCTGCTTTGCTAGATTTGCAGTTTAATGACTTTAAAGCTAAAGTAAAATCCAACCTTTGTTCAAAGGCATATTATTCTATCAACGACTACTTAAACGATAAGAATAGCTGGTCGCTGTGATTAACTCAAGACAATGTTTATGTTATTTCAATCCAGAATTAGCTTTCCTACCGACAGTTTATATGGGTAGTTCATATAATTGTTTATTTTTTATTTAACAGATTTTTTTAATTTATTTTTATTTTATTTTAATTTCATTTACTGTGGACATAATCTACTCATTACAATGATTTTAAATGAGTTGTATTGCAACATGTAGTTAGCTAGCGACCTCGTCAGCTGTTCATAATATTCTTGCCTGACCAACCGGCAGCAAGTTCGTCATGTTCCCTTAGATGTCACTGCTTGCGGTAGCGTCGGGGGTCGGGTTACCACCTTCCCTCAAATATGGCGAGGGGGGTAATGGCTGACCTTTGCGTTATGCTCGTGAACGGGTGCCTCTGGTCGTCTTGCTGACCATGGTTTTTGTTATTGTTACTTGTATTAACTGTTATTTTATTTTGGTCCGGAGGTCCTTAGTTTAACTATTGTAACTTCAACTTAGCTGTATGTATCAATTTGCATCGTTGAATATGTAAGCGGGCACGCCCTTTATGCCTGGAGGCTTTATTTACGTTTTAAGTTCTGTTTAAGATTTTGTTTTATTATTTATTTCAGCTTGAGTTTAGTTTTCAGTGTTTTGTTGGTGGTATATTGGCGTGTGCTAGCTGACATGTGTGAATAATGTATGTTTTGTTTTATAATATTAATTACTTACACAGTATTGTATAGAATCAAGTTCTTCTAACTTAACAGACAGCTGTGCTGCTGGGGAGTTTGTTCCGCCACTTCTTCTTCCCAGCTAAAGCACTAGGAAGTGTCGAAGGGCGGGCGTTTTGGGGGGACTGTCTTGTGTAACTTTGACGTTCAAAAAGTGCTGACTCTCAGCCTAGTTTGAATAGATGACTTTTGATTTTGATTTTGATTTTGAAGTTATTTCAAATCTCGCTATGTACGTATTTGTTTGTGTGTATGTGTAATTTTGTTAATGTAAGCAAAAAATTTAGGAATTGATAATGTTATTTTTTATGTTTCGTTCATCTAAGGAAGACTGTAAATTCACATAACCGTCCATTTCATATGTGTTTTTTTTTTTTGTTTTTAACTGTACTTTATTTTTATTTTATTGGTATAATTGTTTTTACTTTTGCATGCCCTAAGGTAGAGTGTGCTGAACTGTCTTTTACAATGTTAACATCTTATTTTGTACCCACATTCATGGCAAATAAATGATTTCTGATTCTGATTCTGCTAACTAGTGGGCTTAATGAAATAATCACCTCTAACCGAAGGGAACAGTCATTAACGCGATTCCATTGCTCAGATATTAATACTACGTCCGGCCTTATCCAGTACCCTTATTGTGTAACACACAAATCACAATTTGAATCAGTTTTAGGGATACTGCTTATCATTCATATCATCATCCCCAGATCTAAAGTGCAAGTACAAAATGAATTGGGATTGGCAAATATTGTAGTATTAGACGTGAAATGAGCCTGTTCAAAAATGGAGGAGTTCGTGGATATCACTTAGAAACAGCATATAAGTATCTACACGTATTGTCTATTCCTCCAACCAGCGTAGAACCTGAGCGAGTGTTTTCAGCTGCTGCTTATGTTGGCAATAAACTACGAAGCAGGCTTGGAAGTCAAAGATTGGATGCTTTGGATTATATTTTCGAAATTTTAAATATTTTTTTGTGTTGTCGTTTTCATTTCTTGCAAAAGTGTAGTTTTTTTTTTTGTTTTGTCTTTATTTTTTCTTATTATATTGTGATTTTTGTTGTGCAAAGACATAAAAAGATTTTTTTTTTAATTATTTAAGTTGTTTTTCATTTTAGCCCAATTAGACACCACATAGTCTAATCCCGGGATAGGCCCGGGATCCCGGCATTACGCTTCAAAAATCCTGTAATCCCGGGATCATATACATAGGCGCAACGGACTACGGGATACAAATTAGACTTGTTTTTGGCAATCCCGAAATTCCCGGGATTAGCCAAGTACAGTCCCGGGATTTTCAGGGCTAGAAAACGGTCGGTATCCCGGGATCCTGAATCTCGGGATGCCGGGATCCCAACCGTTTGTATCCTCTATTCACGGACCAACCGCGGCAACCGTAGCTTTAGTAGTTATTACATATCCATTGCTTCAAATGTTCGAAAAATTTGTCTGATCAGCAACGTAAATGACGCAATGTATGTTGTTGAACTGACAAAATTATAGCAATTTCTTCTGTTAGTGTGTTGCGTAATTCCCCCGCTGTGTTGCACACTACCAGCGGCTTTACCCGCAATTGTACACCAGCCCCACTAAATTACATTTTGATTGAAATAGCGTTTGCAAATCAACTACGAACAACTTTCCCAAAACAAAAAATAAGCCAAACCCTAACTGAATTTCCTCGGCTACCCTTATTGACCTCGATCAAAAGTTAGGTAATTAACATCTACTTACAAATGCCGGTTTGTGTATTTGAGTTCTTAAACGCAAGGCTGTAAAGCCAAAATATTCAGATTCGCCTTACCGCCTTTGAGTTTCCTTTTACAAATTACTTTGGAGAATCTGGTTGAAAATACTTTTAATGTTATTTTGAATATTTCTGAGTGAAAGATACTAACATCCATATTCTAAGTCATTTCCAATAATTTTAAGAGTCTGGCCACCGCTGTGTTGGATTATCATTATGACCTCACTATCAGCTTCAGCACCCTCGAAAACCATGAAAATGACTTCCAAAATGAAAACCTTGAAAATTTTCGCAGCCACAATCTTTAATTTTAATTTTGCCCTCAATTTTGTTTTCGGCAAAACACGAAAATCACGAAAACTATCTTACTCTCTGTCTGTCTCTTTTTATTATATCGCTTTTAGGTAACGTGACGATTTTTTTTAGTGATGATTTCTACAAATTTTTTTCCTACCGCAAACTGCGATAAAGAAATTTGTTTAAAAAAAGTGTACAAGTTTTACACTTTACAAAAACTCGTTTCGAACAATCATTGGCAAGATTTCAATTCAAATTTACAGCCAAACTGTAAACTTGTGAACTGTGAACGCAGATCAACATTTCTCAAAAAGTAAAGTACCTACAGTCTCTTAAGACCTAACTGCCTCAATCATTCTGCATATACTATATATACAGGATTTTTGAGACGTATACTTATACTGTATTGTGATATATAATTAATATATCATGTGTATTTGATAAGGTCATGGTTGTAAATATTTAATCAAGCAGCGCGTGATGTGAATATTCGAAACAAGCTGAACTTCACTCAAACTCATGTCATTCGTTCGCATGACCCTGAGTGCTAACCAAAAGCGATCGTCGCGTTCGTAATAATATGTCACTTTTTGTTCGGTGGACCTGAACGCGTGATCGCGTCGATAGAGATGCGGCCTAATAATTCCATTTAGGGGGTGTTTCTGCATCCAGTGTCTTGGCGACCTGAGTCAAGTATGACTCGACGACTTCTTCAGACGGACTAAGAATATTGGTGTAAGAATGCATTAGAAATAAAAGCAATAAAAAATCGACATCAATCACTTAAAACTCTGAAAATGTTGAAGTTCATTGCAAAAGAAGGGCACGTGACCTTTGGCATTCTCGGAATGATTCGCGCGCGAACTCGCTGAACAAAGGTTTGTTTCTGGCGTCGCGTCGCTATCGCTCGTTGTCTGAATAATTTAATGTACACGTAGATCTATATGTATTATGTTCGTCGCACTCATTTAATCTTTTTTTGGCAATTCACACGACTGCTTGAAGCTAAATCACTTTGCTCGCGTTTTATTTTTTGGTAATTTTGTAGACACGCGTGTCTTTACAACCTACATACCGATTCGTTTTTGTCAACATTAGAAGAAAATACGATTGTATTGTTGAATTTTTAAAAACCTTGTCGTTTTCATATGAATGTTACGAGTTTCAAATAAGATATATTATGCTATTTTATATTATGTGACCCAAAAAATCTAACTCAACATACATGTTACTTTATTTCTTACACGAGCATCGTGCTGGTTGAGATGTGGGATCATATACCTGTCAGACCTTACGGGCCCCTATAAGCCTCTATAAATATGCCATACAGGTAGAAATGGCCACCGCAATATACATACCTACTGAGGTAGCATCTACAGTATCACATGTAAAAATTGGTACGTGTAGTTGATATAACCATAGCTACTATTGTTGCTGGAGTCATCATCATCATGATTTCAGCCGAAAGACGTCCACTACTGGGCATAAGCCTCCCTAAATTTGGGAGAGTTTGCCATAATCGCCACGCTTGGCAGGCGGTGCATAAAATGCATAGGGATCGCTGCTGTCCATTCTCAAGTAAGTCCCTTAGTCGCCTTTACGACACTCACGTGAAGAAATGGGATGGTGTTATTCTTTGCGTCCGGCACCACACCGTACCTGTTGTTGCTGGAATATAAATAACTAGCTTTTGCCAGCGGCTTCGCCCGTGTGGAGGTCGGAAATTATCCCGCGGGAACATACTATCGGAATAAAAAGTAGCTTATGTCATTTAATTTAAATCGGTTCAGTAGTTTTAGCAGACAGACAGACAGAGTTACTTTTGCATTTATAATATTAGTGTGGATAGTGTGTATTAAGTGGCCTCTTTGTTCCTCCGTCGGGAGAGTGCATGCCACCCCATCTGCTATCTTACTATCCCAGACGTGTGAGGTGCTACGTACGTACAAACTATTTCATGTGGAATTAGCTCAGCTGGACACAGAAGGACAACAGTAAGGTTTAATATTGCATTAATATTACTAAAACTTATCACATGTGACTAAAACATAGCTGGTGTATTGTGATTGACCCCTGCTTAACTATTCGAGAAAACAGCCGTGATGTTATGTTACCGTCGTATGTGGTCGCTGTTTTACAAAACTGTTAATCATCTTATAAAATAGCTCCGTTATGTAAAACAGCTAGATTGCCATGGTGATACGGTTAACAAAATTGCTACCTACGTACGTTTAGAAGTTATGCAGAGAGGTTATGTGCAGTCACAATAAGCGTTTGGTGTGGCTTTTGATGCTGAATTGATCATAATAATTAAAGTTTGCTTAGAACTGTGACCAACCGCACGCGAGCCTGATTACTTTTCATTAATATTGTCCTTAAAATCACTTGAGGTATGGAGATTCTCACTCATAATACTCGTTTTATTTGTTTCAGTTTCAGACGTCATTGTGATTGACATATACACAGAGTAACGAGCGACAAAATAAAGAATTATAATCTACAAACTGACGTTTCATTTCTCACTGTTCTACACAACCTCTAATCGTTGACCCTCTGCATTGATAAATACAATACGTTTATTTTGTTCTGCGTATAAAAGTTCAGTAATTTTGAAAAACCGCTAAACTTCAGTCATTTGTTTTACATAACGGAGCTGTTGTGTAAAACAGATAGCGGTTATGTAAAACAGCTATTCAAGCAATCCATCTGCAACATTATTACTACTGGGATTTTAAAGATAGCATTTACTCAGTGAAAGCAAGCCAGGATTTGTTATATTTCAATCCTGGATAAGGAAATACCCCTTAAGATAAAATCAGTGTAAAATCTCTTCTCTGTTAGCATTGTTCCCGGTAAAAACGATAAGAAAAGGGCAAAGGTTGGTTATGTTAGTACCTTTAAAGGCCAACGAATTATGAATTAATTTAATTGAAGTATCGGATGCCTGTCAAATGATTATGCAATTAAAATTACATCATAAGTACTTTCAAAAAGATTACAGTAACTTAATCTGATTGTATCGCTAAATAGAACACCCATTTGGGGGTTGTAATAGAAAGATAAAGGCCCTTAAGGATCCTTACCTTCCTTATAATCTCTATGAAAATTCACTTAACTGTAATAATAACGTTATCTAATTTTGATGAATAAAATATTTGTGTTCATTTTAAAAGGGTATCAAATATTGTTCTAGTGTAAGGGACAGGATTAGTCCGGAAATTAGGGGCTTATGGAAAAGTATATTACGGAACCGATAGAGGGGCATACGGAACATAGCTGAAAGGGATATATTAGTGTTAGCGGCTTCATTGACTATGCATTAGTGGTCTATTTAACATGGAACGGCGACCACCAATCCTGATCAGCTGGCAATTAATTATGATTTATCGATCGTAACTGTAACAATTTGCCTAATTTACAAGATTGATATACTTGTCACATATAACCCTGTACGCTCTGTCCGTGCTCGCAAGCGCGACTGCTTTGCTAAGGTTTGATTCCTAGGTCAGGTTGGATTTTTCCATCACATATTTCTTAATAACAGCTCGGCGTATGATAGTTGGTGGTGTGGCCACCGTACGTCGTAAAGTACGTTGAGCTGTTAGTCCTGCGTCTGGTCACTCTCCGGTCGTGTCGGATTGCGGTTCCATCGGACTTTGAAAGTAAGAGAAGAGTGAGTGCCCCTGTGTCTACGCATACATTTGTGCACTAAAATATCTCCTGCGTACTACTAGCCTTCGCTGAAATTCAGTCTCACGGAGATTTTGCTAATCTTCCAAGCTGATAATCCACATCCACACTAATATTATAAATGCAAAAGTAACTCTGTCTGTCTGTCTCGCTTTTCTGCTAAAACTACTAAACGAATTTAAATGAAATATTGTACACAGATAGTTTAGAGCCTGAGAAAGGACATAGGCTACTTTTTATCCCGGTAGTATATTCCCGCGGGATATTTTCCGACCTCCACGCGGGCGAAGCCGCTGGCAAAAGCTAGTATTATAAATGCAAAAGTAACTCTGTCTGTCTGTCTGTCTGTCTCGCTTTCCTGCAAAAAATGAAATTTGGTACACAGATAATTTAGAGCCTGAGAAAGGACATAGGCTAGTTTTATCCTGGTAGTATGTTCCCGCGGGATATTTTCAGACCTTCACGCGGGCGAAGCCGCTGGCAAAAGCTAGTATAAAATAATGTTACAATATTATTTAATAGTGTTATGATATTAATTTAACAAAAACCATTTACTAAAACCTCTGTAGCATTAAACGTGCTGAGGATGATATTTCTTATTGCGAATCGGAACACAAAATAGTCTTACAATTTTAATCACTTAAAACGGAGATGTTTTCACTGAAAAAGTATCCTTTATCATTTTAAAAGGGTAGAGAAGAGACCCTCAGAAATCAACATTAGGAAAGTAAAACCCTCTGTTTCCACCCGCCGTGGTTCGATATAGATAAGTGTGATCGGATTTCTGTAAGCGTAGCTCGTGACTCGAGGCTACGAAGATCAGTACAACAGAAAAGATAGGCACAGAAGGCCTAACTACAGACAAAAAGCGAATACTCGCACACACACACACACACTATTGACGCGTATGTACGTGGCGATCACAAACACAAATTGCCTCAAGGTGGGTTTAAAACAAACTAATATGAAACCAGAACGAGAGCAAGAGCATACTTTTCTTGTTATTCTTGACATGTGAGTAAGGTACCTGCATACGTACATAAACGTACGGGGAAACGCTCTAACCCTGTTTGTTTTCACAAAAACAAATTTGGTAAGTTCAAGACGGTACAAAGGTTCCGTACCGTTCCAATGAAAGTAATTTTGTCATTATGAATTATTCCAAAAAAAATTTGAGAGTATTTTCCACCTCCAACAGTTTTACTTTTTTTTTAATATTATACATAAGTGAGAGGAGCTTAACTTTTCGGGACTATCTGATTTATTAAACATTATGTTCCTGCAATTTGATTAGCCGCTAGCCTTACTGCTGCAACCGAACGCTAGGGCCGCGTGTAAAAATATGGAACTCAACTCTCGAGCGCTCTCAGAACTGTCTGTGAACTCTCAGCGCCATCACTATGTACGCACAGGTTTCTTCCAACTTACTTTCAAAATAATGTGTTCTGTGATTTTGGGATGGGATGGGATCCTATTCCCAACAACAAACGAATAGTATGGCAATCTGTGCCTCAAATTAGCCTCCAGACTTCAGGTAGATCAGTCTTTACGAGCCTACGCCGTATTTTTCTTACACAGGAAAATTCACCCCTTTGGATTAAAGTGACCGATATTGAACGAATGCCACTCGCAAGTGGTTTCTGTTTAAGAGTGTGTGCGTTTTCGCTCTTTGTATAGAGTCGACCTTCTGTATACTTATCTGTTCCGGGACTCGGGGCTACGAAGATCAATACCTCGTGGCGAGCTGATTGCTACGGTTAATCTTTTGTTTGGGAACTCTCACGGAAGCCGTATTTGAACGGAATAGGCCTACTTACGTATATTGTTCTTAATAGCTAGCTAAGAATGGATTAAGGAATTAGATAATGGCGGCAGAGTTTCTGTTCTGTTAATATCTTCGATTGTTTGGTTTATGTCAAATGGAAGATTCTATAAGGGGTCTCGTTGGTTTTGTAAAAACTTACTATGTCTGACTAGATATTGCCCGCGGCTTTGTCCGTGTTGATTTCGGAAAAACAACCCACAGAAACACACCACCGGGATTTAAAGTACTTCATGTGTTAATCCAGGTTATAAACTATCTGTGTACAAAATTTCATTCAAATCCTCTGTCGTTTTTGCTTCAATACGCAACTGCTACTACTTACTTACTACTAGTACCTACTTTCTGTTACTAACCCATCACTAAACAACCTATGGACTGTTCATGTCTGAAATAAAGCTTTTTTTTACATCCATACAAACAGACAATGGACCAAAATACTTCAATAATAATTTCACTATAAATATAGACAATCATAAACCTTGTTCTCTCCGTGATCACATCACGTCAAACTATGTCCTCAATGTTATAGTTGTGTCCAATATAATTATCTATCCCATTTGTTGCACCTGCCATGTTTTATCTCGGCATCACCCTAAGGTTGATGGTAAAAAATGCCTCAGGCATTAAGTCTGCCTTTGTACAGTATTTTTTACTAGTGCATAAAGTAATAAATAAATAAATAAATATGTCAATTAAGCACAGCAATCACCCGAACATCGGCCAAGCGTCGTCATTATGAAAAATGTTTGTCACCATAGCTTTTTGTTGGCAAGTATCAATTCTTTTCGTCAGCGTTAGTTTTTGTGTTAATATCAAAGAACAACAATTAAGGGTTGTGATTTATAAAATAACATTTAAAATGCAAGCGGAAATGAGTGTGAAGTATCCGTGTTCAAACACAAAGCCAATACGCTCACGAGGTGTGCACTTAATTAATTGTATGACGACATTTAATTAAACAGTAACAAAGTGAACGTACTGTACATTCACCGCATTCCCAAACTTGGGCAAATGGTGGAAATTTTTCGTACGTTGATAAATAATGACTGTCTCAGGGCTCGTTTCGTTCCTTGTTACAAACAGGAGTTTCGTATTTATGTGTTTTGGGGCCGCCTATAAAATTATTAACGTTATTAAGAAATGGCGAGGGAGTGTTTTGAGTGTCTGTTGTTTTTGTAATACTTGTTAAATGAAAACTGTGAGAGAGAAATGAGAGCAATGGTGGCCCAGTAGTGATAGCCGCGACCTACGGGTTGTAGGTCATGGGTCCAAACCCAAGCACGCACTTAACATTGTTTTAAACTATTTCATCACCACTGCTTTCAAAACGGTGAAGAAAAACATCGTGAGGAAGCCAGCATGTCTTAAAACCAAAATTTGGAAGACATGAGACATCTACTAACCTGTCTGGGCCAGGGTGGTGGATTATGGCCCACTCTCTCTCACCAAGAAGAGGCCTGTATCCCAGCTGTGGGAACATTAGAGGGTTGATGATTATGATGACTTGTTAAATAAAATTTTAAGAATATTGCGTTTCTACATCATTCAAACTATCTTTATATATATAAGTCTACTGTACGTGTGTATGTCACTGAACTCCTCCTAAACGGCTGGACCGATTTGAATGATTTTTTTTTTTTGTATGCGTTAGGGTTGCACCCTGGATGGTTTAGATTCACTATTGGACCCGGTAGGTGGCGCTGCTATCGAGTTCTAGGAAACAGGACAACACTGTACGGTCAGTAAGTATTATTATATATTATCATCTACCTTGCCTTGTCCCAACTATATTGGGGTTGGCTTCCAGTCTAACCGTATGCAGGTAAAAACCAGTATATTACATGAAAAACTGCCTATTTGAACCCCACAACCAGTGGCGTAGCGTGCCTTGGCGGGACCCCGTATAAAAATTTGTTTGGGGGCCCTTATGAAGGGCAACGATTTCTCACAAAAGAAAAAAAAAATGTTTCCATAAAATTAAAAGAAATATTAATTCATCATTATTATCTATCTGTCACTATTTCCAAATTTTTTTGCAAAAAAATTCAAATTAAATAACTCTCCTTGCTTTTTGTTTCGGCAAAATGATTTAATTAATCATTTATAGCTGATGATGACTTTAGTATTTTTATAGTTTCTGTCTCTACGACGATAGTGACAGATCTGACAGGCGTTCATGTCCCATCGAAGTTCTTAGGTAATTGTTTATCTCTATTAGAAATTTAAAAAACAAAATTAATTTTTGCTTACGCAAGTCGGGGGCCCCCGTGGCCCGGGGGCCCCGTATAATTTATACGGCAGATACGGTGGTAGCTACGCCCCTGCCAGTGTCTCCATATGTAAATCGAGAGTTACCGTGTTGCAAGGGTAAAAATACGGTGTTTCTAGAAAAAATTACGGTGAATCTGCTAAAATTGTACCGTGTAAATATATGACACGGTTGTTGCGTCCTAATCGATTAGTTACTTTATGCGCCTACGTTTCTAAACGTGTAACAGAATGACATCTGACTTGTCAGTTTGACTTTGACACTTGACACTTCTTCTTGGATTTGGCGCTTGAAAAAGGGAGCACGTCGCCGTGTTGAATCTCGCGATCTTTTGTAAATTAATCCCTTAGAACCGGTCGTTTTGGTGGGCAAAAGGTCATGACCCAATTGTATTGATTGTAAATAAGCCCCCCTTGACGTAATAATACGGGTTTTGTTTGTTGGAAATACCTGTGTTAGTTTGAAGTGAAAGTGACCTTGAAGCCGCGTGCCATGAAAACATCTGGCGGATTGTTGCGGATTGTTCCTGAGAATACTTACTCATAACGTCACAACACGATACATATACACTCACTTACATACATAACTCCAGGTAGGCACCAGAGCAGGTGTTCGTCTACCACAGGTAAGTTCTTTTGTTGTATTTGTAAGTGTTTGATTTGATTGTTCTGCTCCGCGTACGGCGGACTAGTTTCGCTAGCCACTTCTTGTCTCCTGGACCCCACCATCATAACTTCCACTGCGCTATTGAAGTGCTATTGTAGGGGGCCTAGCCTGGCAGTGAACATTTTTGGTATTCAGAGCGCGGTTATAAGACATATAACCAACAAATTGGTAATTTACAATAGGCTAATTACTTGGCAGTCTCTATAAGGGAAGTAGTAATACGCTGTAAATATTTGTTAACTATGATTGCTTGTTTATTTGAAATAATTTGTAAATTTGTTGAGACGAGTAACTCATGTTACCATAAGTCGGCCCGGGTTGCATATGCTAGTAGAGTTGAATGAATTGGGCTATGTTATAACCCCTTGTTTGTGTCTGACCTCTGTTGTATTGAATGTCAGGAAGACATTGAAATATTGAGTTTTGTACCATCAATATGGTAGTTTTGTTGAAATTGGCATTTTTGAGTATTACCATTGTTTTAAATTGGAATAAAGGTTCATTATTGTTGTACCATTAACAAAGTGGTTTGTGAAATTAATATTTGAAATTGGCATTTTTTGGAATTGGATAGAATTTGAATATTTGAATTGAATTTGAAGTTGAATGTTGAACGTTGACATTGGTTTGAATTAAAAAAAAATTAGTTTATGAAATAAATGAAATGAAAATAAAAGTTTGTTGTTGAATTGAATTGAAACCAATATTTTGTTATTTCTTGAGTTGACTAACGGTTTGGTAGTTTGATTGTTTGCTTGTAGTTATTTTGTTATTATTGTTTGAACTTTGTTATTTGATTATTTAATTATATGGTTTATTTGAATTGTATTGTTTGTGCAATGGCATACAAATGGAAATATTGCAGTGCCGGACACCTGTCCAGGTCAAGCCGGAGACCTCGGTTGTTTCAGGTCCCGGACTATTGAGTAGATTGCCTACTTTGGAACTGCCACACTTTGACGGTCGCTTGGACCACTGGTACGGTTTCCAAAACCTGTTTGCAAGTTTGGTTGATGCACGCTCGGACCTCAGACCCGCCCAAAAGTTGGCCTATTTGTTGTCTGTCCTGGAAGGTGAGGCCCGAGCCTTGGTACAGCATCTGTCGTTGACTGACTCAGCCTACCCTACCGCTGTGGAACTACTCACCCGGCGGTACCAAAATAAACGTTGTTTGGCTGACGTTCATATTAAATTGATTTTGGGGTTACCGGTCATTACTAGTTTGTCAGCATTGCGTACTGACCTGTTGAACCCGTTGGTGGTAGCGACCAACGCTTTAAGCGATTGTACTTGCCGGTGGACCATTGGTCTTACCTTTTGGTGCACGTTGTGCTACAACGGCTTCCTGCCGATTTGAGGGCTCGTTTCGAGCAAAAGTATGGTGGGGATAGTGTTACACATCTCCCCCCATTTGGTGACCTCGTCCAATTTTTGGAGGATGAGTGTCGGTTTGTGGACAACTCTGGCGTTGCCACTGAGTCATGCCAGCCGTCTTCCCGGCCACGAGACCAGGGATGGACTAGGGCTCGCGGGCCTGTTGATGGTCGCCCCGCCGCTCGTTTTGCTGGCACCCAGAGTCGTCCTGGTTGTGAGTTTTGTAGGGACACGGGGCATGGCATGGCAACTTGCGCGGCCTTTTTGAAATTGCACGTGAGTGCCCGCCGCCGAATTGCCAATGCACGCCGCATGTGCTTCTCTTGTTTGGGGGCTCAGTTCCATCGGGACTGCCCCAACCCCCGCCCTTGTAGAATATGTAGGGGGTCCCATTTGGACATTTTGTGCGCTAACGCGAACCATGCTGGCAGACCAGCCTCTGTTGAAGGTTCGCGCATGGGGGGGTACCATGGAGTTGGTCACCGGGCTTCTGGCTCGCCGGTTCAGAACCGGGGAGAGGCCCGCAATTTTGAGCGCCGCACTCCACCCCCCGCGCAAGTTGATCGGGAGCCGCGCGACCGCCATTTGGTCTCCCCGCGTAAAGGCGATTACGCAATTGTTGCTAGACAGCGCTGGCCAGACCAGCACCGCCTTCCCTCCCCTCCATTGGCGGAACGTCCCCGGTTGGAGTCACGCCCCCCGCCATTCAGGCATCCGGTGGGATATGCCCTTCAAGCGATGGCGCGTGGCTCGGGACACCGCGCGTACGAGGAATTTGAACTCCATCCTCGTCGGGAAAGATTTGGGCCTGGGTGCGGCGATCGGTCGCCGCCCAGGCATTGTTAGGACATTGGCGCCTGCCCCGCTTAGGTACCCCTCAGATCGACATGGTTTTGTTGCCAACGGCATCGGTCAGGTCTGGGGGCCCACGGGGGACTCTGTTGTGGTCCGTGTCATTATGGATATGGGAGCCCAGGGTCTTTGTCTATTGTTTTGTTGTTTTGTTTGTATTGTTTTGGGCAAAATTGTTTTCTTCAGCGCCTTTGGACTGCGGAACTTGGTTGGGACGAGCCACTTCAGGAAACCCTGTTGGAAGATTGGCTCCAATTTGTATCCGCACTCCCCGCAGTCAACGAGGTCGTGGTACCCCGCGCTATCCTCCCCCCTGGGAGCTACACTGCTACCCTTGTTTGTGATGCGTCTTCGCACGGTTATGCAGCTGTTGTTTGTCTGCGCACCGTCTGCGCAACAGGCCAGGTGAATTTGTCACTGGTCTTGGCCAAGAGCAAGGTGGCCCCCCTCCGGGCACTGACCATCCCTAAGTTAGAATTGTCAGGGGCGGCGCTTCTTGTGCGTCTATTGAACCACGTTGCTCACACTTTGGGTGGAACTGTGGACATTCGGGTAGCTTACGCCTGGACGGACAGTCAAATTGTTTTGTGTTGGTTGAAGACGTCCGTCCACTCTTTGGAGGTCTTTGTTGCGAACCGAGCGTCCCAGATTCAAAATTCTAAAACGCATTTGATTTGGAGGCACCTGCTTGGAGATTTGAACCCAGGCGCCGTGGCCTCACGTGGGTGCATGGCACACCGCTTGTTTGCTTACCCCCTATGGTGGGGACCAGACTGACTGACTCATCCCGAGGATGATTGGCCTCGATCGCCAGTCTTGATGTCGGGTCCTTTGCCCGGGCTCAAGGTGCTCGCTGTTGGAACAAAGGACCCTGAGTTTTGTTGAGTCGATACAGCTCCCTCGACAAATTGTTGATTTGTTGTTTGTTGTTGTTGAATTGTTGGTGACTGATCGTCACATTAAGAACTCGCATGCCGGTTGCAGTGCGCTGTTGGCCATTCTGCAGCGAGAGTTTTGGATATTGTCGGGAGCCGTTTAGTAAGTTGAACCCCTTTTTTGGACGATACGGGTCTTTTGTTGTTTGGTTGACGGTTGAGGCACTCTAGCCTTCTTTATGGGGCCCGTCACCCCCTTTTGTTGCCTAAGGAGGGCCATTTGGTTAAATTGTTTTTGTTGTTTGGTTGTTATTGTTGTTTGGTTGTTTTTGTTGTTTGTTATTGTTTTGACCCGCCAGCCTGCCCCCATTGGTGGGGTATTTTTGAGGCCGCGGTGAAAGCGGCACAGGGACTCTGGCGCAGATTGTTGGGAGACACTGTTCTCACCTTTAAGGAGTTAGCTACGGTATTTTGCCGTTTTGAAGCTGTATTGAACTCGCGTCCATTGTGCCCGCTGTCTTCGAACCTGAACGTCTTGGAGGCCCTGACCCCGGGCCATTTTTTGATTTGACAGCTACTTGCCACCCTGCCGGAGCACCCTTTTGTCGATGTGAGCCAAAATTGGCTATCGCGGTTTCAGTTGGTGCAGCAGCTCGCTCAGAGTTTTGGAAGCGTTGGAGCTTGGAGTATTTGCACATCCTCCAGCAGCGCGTCAGGTGGACTGATAAAACGCAACCTTGTCGGGATTGCCAAGTGATTAGTGGACGGGAAGGCCCATCCGGGGGGGGGGGGGGGGGGTAGATGTTGCGTCCTGTTCGATTAGTTACTTTATGCGTCTACGTTTCTAAACGTGTAACAGAATGACATCTGACTTGTCAGTTTGACTTTGACACTTGACACTTCTTCTTGGATTTGGTGCTTGAGAACCGGTCGTTTTGGTGGACAAAAGGTCATGACCCAATTGTATTGATTGTAAATAAGCCCCCCTTGACGTAATAATACGGGTTTTGTTTGTTGGAAATACCTGTGTTAGTTTAGTTTGAAGTGAAAGTGACCTTGAAGCCGCGTGCCGCGTGCCGTGTGTATTGAGTATTGCAACATCTGGCGGATTGTTGCGGATTGTTCCTGAGAATACTTACTCATAACGTCACAACACGATACATATACACTCACTTACATACATAACTCCAGGTAGGCACCAGAGCAGGTGTTCGTCTACCACAGGTAAGTTCTTTTGTTGTATTTGTAAGTGTTTGATTTGATTGTTCTGCTCCGCGTACGGCGGATTAGTTTCGCTAGCCACTTCTTGTCTCCTGAACCCCACCATCATAACTTCCACTGCGCTATTGAAATGCTATTGTAGGGGGCCTAGCCTGGCAGTGAACAACGGTAATACATTATTACCTTGACGGTAGATTAATACCAGATTACGGTGCATCTACGGTAATTACCGTGTACATGGAGACACTGGCCCCTGCCCACAACCCAGTACATTGGGAACACGACATCTCTAAGACTGGCTGTCAGATTTTCAGTTTTCTGAGTTACGTGCTGACTGTCAAGGATAACAAATGACAACCAGGACCAACGACTTAACGTGCCTTCTGCAGCACGGAGAGGTCACCCACCCACAGACCGACCTGGACGAGCGTTGCTTAACCCTGAAGATCCTCCCAATCGGCTGTTATTACTTAACCATCTATAACACCATGTATGTTTGCAAAAAAAATATCTACGTAACATTGCGCCTATTACCTCTTAAGGGTTAGGCAGAAATGTATCTACCTACCTATATGTTTGTTTTTGCATTTAAGTTTTTTTTTTAAAGTTTTTTTTTATTTCAATAATAATTTAAAATTTTACAGACATCTTATAGGCTATATTTTCTTTAAACAAATGAATTAGACATCTGTAGCCGAACTAGGCAAAAGCCTGTATTTCGGCTATCAGCGCCAAACCCTCAAATAATTTATACTTAAAAAATAGCCACCAAGTAGAAATGTTAACATCTGCTTAGAGAAAAAAAAAAAAAAAAAAAAAAGTGATATAACATTACAATTTGAGACAATAAAATAGTATATAATTTAAAGACAAAATTAATATTAAGTTAATAAGTAAAATTAAAGACAATAATAAGTAACTTATAATAAAATTAAAATTAATATAATGTAATATAAAATCTGGAAATTGTGTTTATGTCCTCTCTTTGTGTAATATGATTATGTGTGTGCGTGAGTGTGAGAGGGTGTTTTAGGTAAGTAGTGAATCACCGTGGTATATGTAGAATCATTTCAGTTTCTTCGTAAGTTAAATTTTGTAAGTAGTTTGTTACCTTTTTCTTACATTGTGTTTTCGTTAGTGGGTAAATGTTTATGGCTCTATTTATTTTATTATATATATAAGGTCCAATGAAGTTGGTAAACCTCGCGCTGAATTTAGTTGCAGTTATTTGATTTCTGACGCATACCATATCTCTTCTTCGTTTTTGTAAGTTTAGCGGATTAAAAGTTTGTTTGCTGTGTTGGAGAAGAGTGACATTAAGAAGATAGAGTTGTCTTACTGTCAGAACCTCACAGTTCTTGTACAGTTGTGCGGTGGGGAAAAAAATACGTTTAAAAGTACTAACTTTGAGCACCGCACGTTGGGCGATCTCAAGACTCTTTAACGTTGTTTTTAGGGCGCCTCCCCAGGAGGAGATGCAGTAAGTCAAAAGTGGCTGGCAGAGAGCATAATAAATCTGTTTAAGCAGTTTAGGATCAGTGACATGCCGTAAATTTTTAAAAATAAATATTAATTTCCGGATTCGTCCACATAGGAGTTTTATATGTTCTTTAAAGTTGAGATTGCTGTCAACTGTTACACCCAGATATTTAATCGTCTGCACACGTTCCAATGAAGGGCACGAGCAGCTAGAATTTGATTGACACTCGTGTGAGATGATTTTGTGACTGCTAGTGACTCCCCTTACATCCCTAATGCCAAAACAGATAAATTTTGTTTTATCTACATTTAGAGTAAGAATGTTACTCTGCAACCACTTGCCAACCATATCAAAACCAAGCTGAGCAGCATCGAAAACCTTATCCCAGGTATCGGCTGTAAAACAGAGGGCAGTATCATCTGCGAAGGAGATTATTTCGCCTTGGGTTAGTTTAAGGTTTGTGAGTTGGTTAATGTATACCAGAAACAAAGTAGGCCCTAAAATGCTGCCCTGGGGAACTCCATGTGTGATTGGGAGGCTATCGCTTCTGTGCGCATCAAGTCGTACACATTGAGATCGACCAGACAAATAACTTTTAAAGAGCTTGTGATGCGTGCCTCTGATACCAAGATTTTCAAGCTTGTCCAGTAGAATGGAGACAGAAATCGTATCAAAAGCCTTTGCCAGGTCTAGAAAGATAATTAGACTTTTTTTACCTTTATCTAGGTTTGAGCTAACATAATTTGTCAGTTTATTAACAGCCTGTTCCGTCGACTTACCTTGCCGAAAGCCATATTGATGGGGCGAAAGCAAATTATTTTTTTCTAAATAGTCTACTAATCTCTCGTTAATAATTCTCTCTAGTATCTTTGACAGAGCTGGCAAAATAGATATTGGCCTGTAATTATTGATACGATTTCTGTCACCACTCTTATGAATGGGGCTAACATGAGCCTTTTTTAGAGAATCGGGGAACACACCCGACTGCAGACAGTTATTAAATATTTTTGTCATAGTTGGTATGAGAACGTCTTTATTACTTTTTAAAAAATCACTACTAATATTATCCCATCCACTGGCACAGTTTGACTTTAATCCTAGGATAAGACGTTCCACTTCATCTTCAGTGGTATCCATTAATACGAATGAGTGTTCAGTATTTGAGTCAACAGATGTATGTGAAGCGTTGTTGTTCGGTGTTTGTTTATTTCTTTGCTGAATTTTATCTGCCAAAGAGCTTCCTACGTTAACGAAATAACTATTAACTTCATTGAGTGAGTTTGCGGGAGTAGTGGATAAGGTAAGTAGTTCCTTAGAAGAATTTGGTTTTTGTGTCATGTTGGTGATGTTTTTAATGACTTTCCACAGCTTTTTGTTATCCTGTTTTGCTGCTTGAAGTTGGTCTCTCTCGTACGCTCTTTTTACTTTCCTTATTATGCCAGTGCAGAAGTTTCTGTATCGACTGTATGTAATTCTTAAAATATCGTTATCTGGATCCTTTTTTAACTTTTTATGTAACTTATCTTGTCTTACACATCGCAGCAAACCCTGGGTCATCCAGGATTTAATTAACTTGTTTCGTTTAGGAATACGCACTTCTTTTGTATTGTCAGTAATTGCTTGTTGAATGCAATGTGTGAAATAATTTAGGGAGGTGTTTGGGTCCACAAAACTCTCGATGGGGCTGAAATCAATTTTCGTTAGATCTCGTTTCAGACCGATTTTGTCAGTTTTTATTGTCCTAGTAACCGCATATTGTCGTGTTTTCTTCAAATGTATGTTTAATAAAACGGGGTAGTGGTCTGTTAATGTAGTGTGAGGTACAATGATGTCAGTAGGACAGTTGCTTTTAACCAGGGCATGATCCAGACAAGTATTACTTTTGCTACGAGTAACTAAAGTATGAGCTGGTAAAAGGCCATGTGTAGCTGCTAAAGTTAAATAGCGTTCCCCGTTTTGATTAATTTTTTCAGGATTTATATCAATATTTATATCTCCCATTACTATAATATGTTCAAAGGCGGAGAGTTTATGTAGAGTATTATCTAATGATGACAGAAATTGGTCGATGTTTTTAAAGGACGGTGATCGATAAAGAGCAAGTATAGCGATACGGTTATCTATTACAGCAACCAAACCATTACAATCTTGCATGACGGGTTCCTCAATATTTATGCTTAGATTTTCATCGAAGTAAATTACTACACCATCATTTTGCTTAATGTTTAATTTAGTTCCTAAATTACAATACCCTGGAAGGTTTGGTTTCACACTTGTTTTTGAGAGCCAGCATTCTGTCAATAAAATAACATCACACTTGAGTTTCATTCTTTCTATCAAGATGTTTAATTCCGGCATATTGCGGCCTACGCTGCGGATGTTCTGTGTAAGAATTAGTAGATCCTGTTCCGACGTAGTTAATATTTTGTGACAGTCCTCAATAGAAGCTATTTGCGAGTGAGATACAGAAACTTCATCAATATTTTCTGTTAAGTTGATGATATCATTGAATGTAAAATAGTGAGTTTATTTCTTGCCATGAAAGGTTGACTTGGATTATGAAAAATAGGTGGAAAGTATAACAGCAGTTACGAGATTTATACATTGTAACGTTTTGATTGTTGCGAGGAAGTATGTGTGTGTTATATTTGTAGAGTGTGTGACAGTTTATCAACATGGAAGGCAATATAATCCGATAAAAACAAAGATGTTGCAATAAGTATTTGTTAATTTGCCAAGCCCAATAACCATATTGTAAAAGAATAATATTACAGAGATCAGTATCGATAAACAATACTGCCTGATACAATGTGTCATAATTTTGCTCCATCAAATACATAGCATTTATTAGAAGCCAATAAAATAGTAACTTCATAGGATTAAAACAATAGTGAAACAAAAAGAAATTTAGAATTATATAAAGGTCGGTCAGGGCAAATACTTCAAATTCATTTCCAGTTGGGTAAAAAACATGCGATATAATAATTGTGTAAGCTGTAACAAAGAATATTATGACAATAATCTGAAGTAATAATGCGATATTCTTAACCTTATAAGGGCTAAGAGAAGCAAACACTAAAATAAAATTATAACAATCATGCATTAGTTCCTTATTGAGTATAGTATAACATTGACATCTCACGAGAAAACATAGTCATGTTGCAATTCTTAACTTTTCAATGTCGGTATCACAATTTATTCGTATATGTGCCGAACTTTCGTTATCTTTGAGATAAACAATCCCGTTCGCCGTCCAACAGAAGCTATATCCATGGCCCTTTTGAAACTGTCTCGCCAGAAAGTAAAGCCTTTGAGTTTTATAAGTAAGAGTTTCTGCTATGTATAGCGGTTTTGGTTGATGTTTAGAGCTCAGGTGAGTTGTGTTTAATTTTTCTCCCTTAGGTTTGGATATATTGAAACTCTTTAGAGCCTTCAAAACTTTATCCTTCAGAAGTACCGTAGTGAGGTCCATTATCTCTAACCTACTGAAATATGTCTAAAGACCACTGATCTTTAAGTGCTAAATAATTTAGGAGCACTTTAAAGTCTTAAGTAGTTTTAAGCTTGTCTAAAGTAGGTACCTAGGTACTACCAACCTTCACCTAGACCATATATTGTTTCATGTTGACCGGAAAATGTCTTGAAGATTGCTACATAATAATTAACTCAGAATGTGAGTTATGGCTGCGATAGTGATAAACTTCCGGCTCTCGGATATAGGTACATTAAATAGCGAGAATTTGCCACATTGGCTGACGTTGAATGAAATATCTAGCCAACTTTACAGGAACTATGCAAGTATATTTTGGCGAGAGCGCTGAAATTAAGGCAAAGAACTTGCCTCTGAAGTGATTAATTAAAGTGTGAAACTATGTTCATTATAAAAAGATAGTTTTTTTAATGTTTTTTTTCGTAGTTCTAAAATACAGGCCTACGCTTAGTTTAGACTCTTGATCTCTAAGAAAAAAACAAAATTTTGTCAAAATATATGACAACTTAGTAGTACCTAACTAGTATAAGAATGTAATTTGTGGAGATAAACAAAATTGATTTATTACTATTATTTAATATCTTAGGCCAGCGGTTTCGCCTGTGTGGAGGTCTAAAATTGTCCCGTGGGAACCTACTACGGAATAAAAAGTATCTCTCTAGTTGTTAATCCAGGTTATAAACTGTCGATGTGCCAAATTTCATCCAAATCCTTTCTGTAGTTTTTGCGTGAAAGATCATCATTAAACATCCATAAAACTTCCACATTTATAATATTAGTAGAATTTACTTTAAAAAAATAAAAACAGTAAACGTGCCATTTTTTTTTTCTTTTTTTTTCAGGATGGGAAATCATCAAATGACTTCTCCCGCTCTGGGCGGAGCGGGAAGGCGTGTCAGACTTTTACTGACTAAAACCCACCCGTGTTCCATCAGTTGCCCATGTGTCAGGGTCACGGTATCTCTTTCGAACAATCACGCGACCCCGGCAGGCATCGGTCCTAGTAGACCCCTACAGTAAACGTGCCATCACTTTTAAGTTTCTTTTTATAAATTGATAGCCGAAACAACAGCATTAGTTTTAAAAAGCTAAAGAATAAGACACGTTATTTATAGTATCATTACTGAAGATCCCGCTCTCCTAAGGGAAAAACATCAATACTCATTTAATTTAACGTAAACAGCACACTTAAAGAGACAGTAAAATTTTACGCCACATTTAATTTGATTGGATATGTCTCTGCTAAGGAGATTAAATACACCATTCTGTAAGACTAAGCAATATTACTAGGAGAGGTCGACGAACAGAATATCCCCGACGTGTTACTGACTATTATCTAAAATTTATTGTGTTTTCTTAGCTGGCAATACCGATACAACAAGGAGTAATATCTTGGCGCCTTGATACTACACTCTTTAGGTGCCATGCTTAGTAAGGGTTGGTCTACATCTTATGTAATAATTAGGTATACAGTGTGTTTACAGGCGCAGTGATGGCAGACGGAGTAAGAGATGTGGGTCGTCCGGCGGCGAGACCCAGACGACATTGTTGCCATCATCACGGGCAAAACATGGATGAGGCTAGCACAGGACCGTGGGGATTCGCTCATGAAAAGAGCCTACGCCTAACAGTGGGTGAATACGGGCTCTAGATGATAATGATGACGTGGTATACATACTTTCTGGAGATACCTAACTAGCTGGCATTTGAAAGGTTCCGAATATGGCTTTCTACTTATAGTCAGAACAATGCCTTAAATCTTTGTCAAATTATTTCAAATAAATACCGCTAAGAAAATCCCGCCGAAAATGCGTGCTTGACATGCGTTGTAAAACAATTTAAACATTTCACCGCGAACACAAAATTCTACTTTTAATTACACGTAGAGACGAAACAAGGTTTAAATAAATTAAAACGAGAATTATTTACACTCTGTGGCAAGGAACGCGGCAGCAGCGTCTACGATGTAACAACAAAACATTCTTTTGTGAAGTTCCAGTTACGTAAACGAATTAAGGGTAAAGGGTAAATGGGGGTTGTGCAGGTGTACGCACACCTGCAAAGCCCCATAGTTCCCACTACATGCGTCGAAAGACGACTTCTTCCTCGGAATAAGAAAGTAATAAGTGCTGAAAGAGTTTTAAGGTAATAAATCCAAAAATAAAAGGAATTTCACTAACATTCACATATTTTTATGCCCTGCAATAATGAAGTATCATCAAGTACAAATTGAAAATGTATGGAATCTTCCTCTTATTTCCACGTATTTTCGATCTATCGTTGATGAGTGTATGAAAGAGAAACTCCTACGTGATGTTTCCCAACCATCACGAACTTCCCGCTAACATGATGTTATTTCACCGAGAAATTTTAATATTTAAAATTTATGTTCCACAAAAGGTTAGGGATTATCATGTGGTTACTCATATTATTTTATTTTATACCTGAGTCATGTCAATTTCATGAAAATTAAAATTTAGTACCTACTTTATCAAGTTATTCCTGGTCATACGATACAGCTCCGTATCTACGTTTTCGGAATCAATCAGCTAATGCATAGGCAGTATTTATGAGCTCATAAACAGTTGCTGACGCGTGTATTATTAGCTTAGCAGCGATGTGACTGCTATCAATGCCATATGACCAGATATACAGGTCGTGTTTTTATAAAACCAGCTGAGATGTTTCATACGGAATTTATAAAAAAAATTGGTACCTAATCCCATGCAGGGAGCCATTTTACTATTTATGTAGTTCTATTTTTCATTATTGCATTAATCATTATTTTTTGCTGGCTTACGTTGACCCACTTCCCGTGGACAGCGTTGCGGGTTTTAAGTTCTTATAATGTAATTGTTTACTGTTCCTTTCAATGAAATAAAAATAAAGACATCATATTTAAGAAAATCATGCCCTAGCTATAGGATAATGTTTGGCAGTAGATGTTTTCCCCTTCTCATGCTAAAAGTAAGTTAATTAAATTCTATTTGTGGTGTATGTAGCTTAATATGTAGGTAGGTACCAAACTTTCTTCTAGAGAATTCATCTGATCCATTAGACATTTACAATTCGTTAGCGAATGCCCTTAATATAATTTTCTGTAACTGACACTTATAAGGTACTTGAAATGACGTGAAAAAGATATATTATTTATTACCATCTTTTAGAAATATATTTGGAGGTAAAAGGAAGAATATTGACAAAGGAAAATACTTTTAAAATACGTCAGTATTTCTGTGTCGGTCTCAGCCAAGAATTTTATTTCGACATAAAAAGTTACAATTTGGCACCGTTTGAAGGAAATGGCAATTCAATTTCAGACGTGACGTCCTTTTGATTTAAGAGGTCGTCGGAAACTTTAAAGAATTATTACTTTAGGGTTGTCATAGAAAAGTTTTAACTTTATGTCCTATCGTATCCGTTGATTCATGTTAAATTAATATTGGTTTTGCCTGCGATTTTGAAGAGCTTTGTATATATATATTACGTACTCAGATAAAACACAATCTCACAATCTCTTTCGGACAATCTTGCGACCCTGGCAGAAATGTAGGGGTGCTTATGCTCTCTTTGTCTCTCCTTTTTCTTCGTAACCCTCTGTCAGAGCGGTCGTGGTCATTATGAAATTTCTTGTCTAGGGGCACATGTGATTCGTCTCACGATTTCTCGCCTTCTTCTCCGACGTTGGAATTGTATGTACACTTACTTATACATCCGTGCATAATGGATCGTCCACTGCAGATTTCGTTTGGTCAGTCTATCTCATGGGTGACCGTCTGCGTGGCGTCTTGTCATGCAAGGTAGAGGGGAGGGTACTAGGTCCACCACTTCTCCAGAATGTCTGTCTTTTATCATTTCGCGAACAGTACATATCTCGGCAGCGTATAAAACATAGTAAAACCAGTATTTGTTTCTCTTCGTCTACCTAGCATGTTAATTATGGCGATTACCCCTTTGATTTAAACGTCTATCTTCTGGCAGACATCTAAAATAAAAATCTATGTCTTACGAGAAAACCGGTAGGTAAGCTCATTTCCGTTTTACCTAATAAGTTATCATAGAACTCGTTTCCGTATTTTCTGCTTTCATCTGCGTAAAATTCAATCCATAAAGAGCTTTTACAAATGAAATGCAGTTTTTCAATTCAAATTAATTAATTTGGTTCTGGAAAAATTGCTTTCATCGAAACCAACGTTTCGCCGTCCTTTGCAGTCTTCGCGACATAAAGTTGGTCCAGACTGAGTAAGCCGATTTTACGGCGACACGACCTACAAATGCGCTGCACTACTGCATAGTGCAGTCGGTGGATATTGAAAATAAGTGAAGATCGCATCTACGTATATTTAGGTATCCATACCCAAAAGGTGCGAACGGAATACATTTAGCCATGCCAGCTGTTTGTGCGTCCGTTTCACAGGTCCGTATCTACAGAACCGTAATAGCTAGCCATCTGAAATATTAACAGTTTTTTAAATGAAAATTGATTGAAAAATTAACAAAAATTGACGAAATAAAATTTAAAAAAAGAGATAAAAGCGGCAAAGGGCGGCTCTAAAACAGTTAAATTTTCCCTCGTATCATATAAAGTCTGGGGTTATAAATCACTTAAATAAATCAAGGGTTACGTAGGCGTTCGCGTGTGGTGGTAGCTACATTAGCCGGAACGAGCCTTAGCCGGGCCCGTTAGGAACAGCTGCTACCCGCAATAATATGTACCTATCTAATGATACGCATCTCACCTGACGACGTGGCGACGCCTATCTGTACTTTTAATTGTTCAAAACCATAAGCGATCAAATTGCTGTGGAAGTTTTTCGATACGGAAATAAACAACCTTTTAATTTGAACTTAATGGAGGTTAAATTATAATTGCTATAACCTACCAAACCAATTTTGTTCAATATAAAAGATATTTTTAAAATTAAATGGTGATTTTTGTGCCCATAAGCTTAATGACCAATATCGTTCGTATTTTTCTGATTTAACGTCATGGATGGTTAATGATGACATATTCTGAAACATACAAGCCACATTTACTGATATATGAGTTTAATTTTGATCTAATGTGTCTAATTAAGTGAACATAAATCTTGGTCCTACGCAAGCCAAAGACGCGATTAGTAGAAATTAATTATTTAGACCTATATATAGATAATGCGTCGGCAAAGTTTTAAGATACATTGCGAGCAACCCATATAAATAAAACCCTCAGGCTAATAGGTGTCTAACTGTCTACGAGTGTGAGCCACTATTACCATTAATCTCAAAGTTGGCTTTCAAGACCCGTCTCGAAGCACAGCCCTCTGCTATTCGAAACCGAAGAATACTCCCCCCGGCAAAGTTTGAAGCTTCACCCAATGAGTCTGGGCACTTCTAAGAGGAATAATGTCCGTCAGACTTAAGAGGGGGAATCGTTTAAAACAAAAACATTTCCCGCGGTCGAGTCCCGCGCTGGGCACTTACCACTGCATTCTGCAGCGAAAGTGTTAGAGCACCACTTTAGTCAACGTCTTATACAACAGAGTTTTTCGCTACAAAAGTGTTTTGTTCGCAGTATTTTTGGTTGAAACAGAAAATATTTTCCTACAAACATGAACAATGCAATGAAAGCTAGCTAGAATTTGAATAAACAGAGTATGAAACCAAATGAATACACGAAACACACAAATAATTAACACTTATAATACCTATTGATTGACGAATTTGTATAGCGTGGAATTAATTTATTGAGCAAATGTTAAACACACGAATGTTCATAGTAGTAGTGATTCGCGGATTCTGGCGCAAGCGCCAGAGCCCGCGCTTGCACCAGAGCCCGCGAATCTGTAGCACCCATCGTAAAAAAAAAAAAAAAAAAAAAAAAAAAAAAAAAAAAAAAAAAAAAAAAGGTTTTGGTGTGCTCTGATCTCAAATCTGCGGTCCATTTTAGCGTAGGATGCGTGGTTCTGGAGTTATGCAAATCAATTAACTGTTATCTCATTGATTTCCGGTGGTCCTGCACCCTCATTAGCATTCCATTGTTCGCCTAATCCTTTTATCTATTATACTTCGAACACCTCATTACGTTGCGCCAGAACCCACGAATCTGTTGCCCTACGGTTGATTTGGCGTTCTTATCTATTACTCATTGTATGTCTGCTTTTCTATGTCATCAATAAAACACATTCATTTTTATTTCAATATTTTATTACTTTTTTCTACAAAATATGAGCGGAAGATCTCATCCACAAAAATATCATTGTGCAGTGTGTTCCCTGTAAATATGTTCGTAAAACTATGCATTGAACATCCCTGAAACTTAAATAGCAAATACATTAAGCAATATTCACCACAAACTGAAGTCCAATCATTCTGAATCCTATCAACATTCCAGTCCCATCTCTTACAATTCCTTTTCAAAAACTGGAGATGATATCGCTCAGGTGTTCGTCCATATGAATCAAAATATTGACCGATACCATTCGTATCGATATGTACAGCTACCCAGTGTGAACCTGGTTTATCATCCGCATCCAAATTGCATATTATATACGTTGGTACATGTGTATACATAGGTAGTCTATTAGCAGCATAAACATTATTTTCTAGACTGGGATGAATCTTTTTCATATGTTTTTGTAATTCTAGTGTATCCATGATATTACTGTTATTAGCAGATTATTACAGTACCAATCTATTCAATGGTTGTCATAGGAATGTTCAATTATAGTGATTTGTAAATATTAAATCGCATTCTTTGTGGGAGTCACAAAGCTTAGGATTATCATTTTGCTGCAGCTAATTTAAAGTTTGTTATATGGGTCTGATTATATTAAATAAAACACTTTGAGTACATAGACATTTTTAATTAACTGATCAACACAATAATTATTAAATAAATAAATTAAATACAGACATATTATTATCAAAATACCATTTTCTAATACACACAGCATTATTCAATGCACAATTCAATTTATGGTTCACACAATTAAAATCAGTTTTATTTTTACAGAACTTTTTTTTTAATGTCGCAAAATTAGGACATCCCTTCTCACCTATGTCAATCACTTCACAGTTTGCACATAACTCTTTAATCCACGTAATCTTTTCCAAACCCTTTGTCATAATTTTTTTATTTTCTAAATATGGTAAAATAACACGTTTAAACTCTTTGTAGTCTATGTAGCCTTCACTCCAGTAAATTCCTCGATTTCTTTCTAACCATCTCACCTGCTTTTTTTCTTCTAGTGTTAGGTAATGGAATGAATATGGTGGTTTCACCAAGAACGTCTGTGTATGATCATGACTCGCAATGGCCAATTCTTTGATAATAAAATGATTTAAAGAATCTTTAAATCCTTGGAGTTCCACTATAAGGGTGTCCGTCTTCATGATATCTTCTTAACAATGTTACTTAATGGTTTGTATTCAACAATGCAATCGTTCAGAATGAGACAATATGCTGAAGTTTGATCTGGTATCTCCGAATCACTTTCAATTTCTACTCTCACGTCCACAACTGGCCCTGTCTTTAGATTATCCACTTGTCTAGAGCAATCAATGACAAACAGCGGTGCTAAATCTCTAAACTGTTTTTCGCTTAATATGGGTTCCGGTCGACGTCCGTAATACGACTGTTGAAATCTGGTGTATTGCTCGTTGTAAATATTAAATCGCATTCTTTGTGGGAGTCACAAAGCAGGTTGATGCCTGTTGCGAAGGAACGTGAGATAAGTTTGTTGACTCATAGAGTTACAATCAGTTTCGTTGTACTTAGTAATTTGCTTTAGATAAGAATAAGGAACGTGAGATAAGTTTGTTGACTCATAGAGTTACAATCAGTTTCGTTGTACTTAGTAATTTGCTTTAGATAAGAATGGTGCTATATAAGATCGAACAGTTGCAGTCATGCAGTCAGTCTATGGTCGTTTGACCACAGTGTATTGTATACGTCTACCAATACTACGTTTGTGTTACTTCAACGCATCAATGGCCATGGAGGTAAGTGTTTATTCTATTGACAAACTTACTTGTATTTCTGTTGTTGTTTCCTAACGTGTGTGATTAAGTGTAAACAAATTGATATTAACGTGATAACTCTGTTGTTGCAGAGATCATTCAGCTTCGCAGACGATAATGAAAATACCTATAAACAGTATTACTACTCGCCACTCTCTCCTCAACACGAAGAAGAGAGTGATGACATCGTCGTTAATAACACAGACGATGGTGGAAAAAGGAAATCGCAACCGATTGATCAATTTTTTGAAGTGGCACCAAAAATAAAAAGGAAGAAGCTGCTATCCTCGACTGTGACACGAGCTGCTAGAGATGGCGTATCATACATCTCTACAAATTCTGACGACGGAGACCAAGCGACGCATCTCATAAAAATTGAAATGTATGATATGAAGAAACTATCCAAGATTCCAACTAGTGATCACTGGAAGCACGCTACCACGAGGATTAAATATTACATAAAGAATAATAAGGATAGTATCTACGACAACACAAACGGCCTCGTATACAATATTACAAAGACAATAGCAGAAAGTGAAAAAGTTAAAAAATACTTTTTTAACAATGACACTCATTAGTGGATTAGTGAATGTGATTCTGTTTACTTAAAGTACTTCTGTGTACTCATTAGATTTTACATGACTTTCCTAATCCTTTGTTAGACTATGAATATTGGACATTATTTGAAATTGGGTATCAGTTGCTCTACCAACACTTAACTGTTACTTACTGTGCTACATACTTTCTTCTTTATTATAAAGATGGAAAACTTCAGTGAAATGTGCACCAGTGCTTTCTTTTCCGCGCCCATTGAAGAGAATATAGAACAATCCAACAGCGAATTCAATCAGGAGCTGTCTAAAGTTTGTGATGAAATAGAGAAGCATGAACTGTTCGATTCATCGTATGATGATGAGTTGTATAATCAATGTTTGATGGTTGAAACAAAGTTGATGTAAGTATTAGAAGTACAAACTCAATAAGAAATATTATTGTAGTAATGTTTTATTTTAAGATTTGTCTAATAATTTTCTTTTTGTTACAGTCAACAACAAGTTGGAAGAGGTATCAAACGAGGTATCACTACTGATGAAAATAAGGTTACCAAGAAAGCAAAATTTGATGAAGGAGCTTCTACATCATCAATTGAAACCAATGATGTGGACAACAATAAGGTGGAATGTGATACATGTCATGTTTATATTAATAAAAGGTATCTAAACAACCATTTAAAAAGCAATTCACATAAAAATAATCTTTTAAAATCACATAATTCATTAACAAATGTTACAGTTGTTGAAACCGCTTTTGGCAATCGAATTTTAACATATAGAATTAATAGTAAAACACTTCAATCGGGACAATATTTTGAAACACCGGAATCGTTTTTAAATTCGCTAAAAATTGATATCTTATTTTTGATAAATGAATGTATTCAACAACATACAATTTTTAAAATAAACTTCATATTGCATGCTGATTTCATACAACAAACTAAAGATATTAAAAATACGTTTGATTTTCAAACGTTTAATTACATAATTTGTCAGGGAGATGACTTAAATATTTTTTATTCATCATTAATAGACACTGTAGTCGGTAAAATTTGTCAATTTGAAAAAAAAGATAGTGGTTGGAGTCTTAATCAAATTAAATACATAGATATGAATGTTAACAAATTCAACCCCCTACGTGGTAGTTCATATATCGACCTTCCTCAAGATATTAAATCAAAAAAAGCTGTAATCAATGTTAAAAATAATGATAATATGTGTTTCAAATGGGCATTACTCTCTGGTTTATATCCTGTATGTAAAAGTGTAGATCGGGTAGCATCTTACGCAATTCATGGAAATAAACTAAAATTTACTGGTATTTCTTTTCCGGTTATAATTGCAGATATATCAAAAGTAGAGAAATTAAACAATATTAGTATTAATGTTTTTGGCTTAGAGTATAATAAAGAAAAAAAGTGTAATTCTGTTGTAGGTCCTTTATATTTAACAAAATGTCGTACACCTAATCATATTAACCTACTATATATATCGAATGGTACTAACAATCATTACTGTTATATTAAAAACTTATCGCGATTAGTTAGTTCACAAATATCAAGACATCATTGTGCAGTTTATATATGTGATTCATGTTTACTTCATTTCCCATCGGAGGAAAGACTTAATAACCATCAACAATATGATTGCGCTCACATTTGTACGGAATTACCAAACGGTGAGGATTCCAAAAAGGATTGGTTTGGTAAAGCAACCTCAAATAATAAATTAAAATTTGATAAATTCGTGAAAAAGTTGAAAATGCCCTTTGTGGTTTATGCAGACTTTGAGGCATTTTTGAACCCAATAGAATCATGTAGTAACGATCCATCCAAGCCTAGTACAATTAATATTCAAAAACATGAAGTGTATAGTTTTGGATATTACATTAAATGTTCATATGATAACAGATTATCAAAATATGAGACGTATAGTGGGTCAAACTGTGCACAAGTGTTTATGAATCGCCTTTGTGAAGATGTGAAAACAATATTTAAAAAAAATAGTTTCCAAAAATGTCTCGTTCCATTATCAGATGAAGATAAAATTAAAATTTCAAATTCAAACATATGTCATATTTGTGAAACTGAGTTAAATGAAGATCTTTTTTACGATTTTGATTGGCACACTGGCAGTTTTAGGGGTGTTGCACATCAAGTGTGTAGTTCTAAGTACAGAACCCCTCGTCATATTCCAATATTTTTACATAACCTCAGTCATTACGATGCTCATTTCATTATCCATGCATTAAACCTCGATGATGACAAAGTTGAAGTTATTCCACAAAATAAAGAACGATACATATCATTTTCAAAACAGTTAACAATAAATAATCAACCAGTAAGTTTAAGATTCATAGATTCATTGAAATTTTTATCGTGTAGTTTAGATCAACTAGCTAAAAATCTTAATGATGATCAGTTTACAGAACTAAAAAGGAACTATCCTAATAATGAAGATTTTTCACGTTTAAGACGGAAAGGTATTTATCCTTATGAATTTATGTGTAATAGTGATTGCTTGAAACATCCATCACTTCCTGATCAACACCAATTTTATAGTTCACTCACAGATTCAAATATTTCAAATGATGATTATAATCACGCAAAAGATATTTGGCAACATTTTAAGTGTAGTAGTATGTCTGATTATTCCAATTTATATTTAAAAACTGATGTTTTACTTTTGACTGATGTATTCGAAAACTTTAGAAAGCTTTGTATTAAAACTTATGGATTAGATCCTGCTCATTACTATACTGCCCCAGGTTTAAGTTGGGATGCAATGTTAAAATTTACCAAAATAGAATTAGAATTGTTAACGGACTATGACAAAATTGCTTTTTTTAAAGCTGGTATTAGAGGGGGTGTATCTCAGTGTAGCAATCGTTTTGCTAGAGCAAATAATAAATTCATGGAAGATTATGATAGTGAAAAACCTAATTCATATCTAACATATTTTGATGTGAATAATTTATATGGTTGGGCAATGTCTCAATCTCTTCCTGTTGGTGGTTTCGAATGGATAGATTCTAATACAGATTATAATGTGTCGGATAACTCTGATTTCGGTTATGTTTTAGAAGTTGATTTGGAATATCCTGATGAACTTCATAATTTGCATTCTGACTTTCCGTTATGTCCTGAAAACATATGTGTGGGTAATACTAAAGAAACTAAATTAGTTCCTAATTTAAATAATAAAAATAAATACATCATTCACTACAGGAATTTAAAACAATGCATTGAAATGGGGATTAAATTAATTAAAGTACATAGAATTTTAAAATTTAAACAGAGTTCTTGGTTAAAGAAATACATAGACTTAAATACTAGTTTGAGAACGTTAGCTACATCAAACTTTGAAAAAGACTTTTTTAAATTAATGAACAATTCTGTCTTCGGTAAGACTATGGAAAATATTGAAAAAAGAGTAAACGTTAAACTACTAACTCACTGGGATAATCGTGGTAAAGTTTTAGGTGCTCAGGATTGGATTGCAAAACCAGAATTCCATAGTTTATCAATATTTTCAGAACATTTAGTTGCAATACAATTACACAAAACAAAATTAATTTATGATAAGCCGATTTATTTAGGATTTTGTATTTTAGATATATCTAAGACCCTTATGTATGAATTTCATTATAACTACATGATTAAAAAGTTTCATAATAAAATTAAGTTATTGTACACCGATACCGATAGTTTGATATATCAAATTTTTACAGACAATTTTTATGAGGATATAAAACCAGATCTACTTCACTATTTCGATACATCAGATTACCCGGAAAATAATATTTACGGATATCCAAAAATAAATAAAAAAAAGTTAGGTTTTTTTAAAGATGAGAATAATGGTAAAGTATTGAAGGAATTTGTAGGGTTGCGATCAAAAATGTATGCCTTAGAAATAGAAGATAAATTTATAGCAAAGGCAAAAGGGGTTAACAAAAGTGTTACCAAAAAAATGAATATGGAAAATTACAAATCGTGTTTGTTTAATAAAAATGTATTATATTGTAGTATGCTTCGATTTAAGTCAATCAAACACACTATTTTTACACAAAAAATAAATAAAACATCTTTATCATATAATGATACCAAACGATGTATTATGAACAACAACATTGATACATTGGCTTGGGGACATTATAAATTACGCTAAGTGTAATACTTTTTACTTTTATTTCTGTGTGTATATACAAATTTTGTACTGATTGTAAAATTATGATATTACTGTAATGTTATATAATAGTTTATTACATATTTAAAATTTATTGTTTGATTGTAAATAATGTAAAATAATTGTAGTTTTTATTTGTGTGCTTAAATTTGACGTTGAGGTGATTGTGAAATTCTGATAAGTACTAATTGTGTTAGAAATAGTATACAGATCATTCTGTTTTTCACAAATTACATGTTTTATATAATTTTAGCAATATATATATATATTTAATTTTTACACCAAAATTTTCATTTTTATTTCATCCCTTTAAAACTCTAGACGTGTGAAATGTTTCACTTTATCCATCCGTTTACTGCTATTGTGGCAGGACCAAGTGGATGTGGGAAGTCAAATTTTGTAACAAATTTCATAAAATCAGTTAAAGAAATATGTAATTGTGATTTTAATCAGATCACATGGTGCTTTGATGAAATGCAGGCTTTAAATAATTTACCAAATGTTAACTATCATCAAGGAATTCCAAATCTTAATATGTTTGATGGTGAAAACCCACACCTTATTATTATTGATGATCTAATGAGAGAGTCTGATGGAAGAATTGTGGATATATTTACAAAAGGTAGTCATCACAGGAATCTTAGTGTATTTTATTTAACACAAAATTTATTTCATCAAGGTAAAGGTCAAAGAGACATTTCTTTAAACTCAAGTTATATAATTTATTTTAAAAACCCTCGAGATAAAACTCAAATAAGATATTTAGCACGACAAGTGTCACCAGATAACCCAAAATTCATTGAAGACGCCTACAGGGATGCAACTTTAGAAGCGCATGGATATTTAATGGTAGATTTAAAACAGAATACAAATGATTTTTGTCGTATCAAGACAAATGTATTCCCATTTAATGGTTACTGCACAGTCTACGTCCCCACGAAAGAGTTTAAATACACCAAGAATCAAACAATTCAAATCATTTCTAAATGATACATCGTCGACTCACAACGCATAAACATTTGCTAAACGCTTTGCAGTTTAAATACACCAAGAATCAAACAATTCAAATCATTTCTAAATGATGCATCGTCGACTCACAACGCATAAACATTTGCTAAACGCTTTGCATACGCTTAAACCAAAATATCAAAGAGCGTTACTTAAAACGTGTGATGAAGAAGAAATAAATTGTATTTGTGAATGTATTCATAACGTTTTACAAGGAAAGATACCTCTTAAAGATCAAGATAAACAAAAATTGAATAAACACAAAAATATACTCCGTAAACTGGTGCATAAGTGTAAACATAAACTAAGAAAAAATATTATTATACAAAAAGGAGGGGCTTTCTTACCAATAATATTAGGTGCAATATTGAGTGGATTAGTAAGTGGACTAGCCAGTTAACATGGAAAATGCTAAGAAAATGATACTTATTGAACCGGGATTGATTGAAAAATTAAAACAAGAAAATAAGGTTACTAGTAATTTGTCTCGATTAGATATTGAAATGCAAAATATTATGAATAGTAAGACGGAAGACCGAAAGAAGTGGATGTTATATTTACAAACACTACAAAGATACCTTCACTTTACCGAAGAGGATCGTCAACCACTCAGATTACCAATTTATTCTGATACATCTAATGAAGATTCAAATGGGTCTAAAATTGGTTTTAAAAATAAAGATAGAGATCTAAAAAGTTCAGTTGATGCTGAATCTTTGTTGGAGGAGAAAGGATCTATTAAAAGTATAGAAAGTGAGGCAAATCCACTGTATTCATCAACACAAATACTCAGTTTAATACCAAAAACTTATAATAAAAAAGGTGAGTCATTATTAAACTTAATTGGAACAAGTAAAAGTAAAATACGTTGGGATAATGAAGGCACAGTCATAATTGATAATGAAAAAATTCCAGGAAGTAATATTGTTGATTTAATAAATGATTCACTTAGACCCTTAAAAAAAAGTGATCCGATAGGGTGGGATAGATTTGCTAAAGCATTAAAAGATATTAAAGTACCACTTACTTATATTGGAAATCCAAAGAGATGTGAGTTTATTAACCAACTTCAAGTAAAAGATCTGAACAAAACCTCTGAGATTGAAGTTCAAGAGTTTTCTACACCGAGCAGTGGAGATAAAAGATCTATAACTAAAATACATAAAAAGATCGATTGGGAAAAATGGACCCCGTACTAGAAGAAATTAACAGGATTTATTATGATCCATCTAACCCCGCTGGTTTTGGTAGTATTGATAAATTATCAAAAGCTATGAAGGGTAAAATGGATAAAAAGCAAGCAAAGGAATGGTTACAATCACAAGAAACATATACATTACATAAACCCATTCGGAAAAAATTCCCGCGTAATAAGTACATTCTATCAAATATTAATGAGCTGTGGCAAGCTGATTTAAGTGATATGCGAACTTATTCTCAATATAATGATGGTTTCAACTACATACTTTGTGTTATTGATGTATTTAGTAAATATGCTTTTGCAAGACCAATGAAAAAGAAAAACTCAGAAACAACTAAAGAATGTTTTGAAAGTATATTTACTGAAAGTAATACAACACCTACTCACATACAATCTGATAAAGGTACAGAATTTGTTTCAAAAGATGTACAAAAATACTTTAAATCCAAAAAGATAAATTACTATACCACTAACAATCCTGATATTAAGGCTAGTATTGTTGAACGATTTCAAAGAACTCTAAAAATGAAAATGTGGCGTTATTTCACTCATAATAATACTTATAGATATATAGATGTTTTACAAGATTTAATATACTCTTATAATCACAGCATTCACTCGAGTATTAAGATGTGCCCATGTGATGTAAGTTCCAACAATATTATGACAGTTTGGACTAATCTTTATGATAGAGGGTCAAACAAACTTTCTCTAGAAAATCCAAAACCAAATTTCAACGTGGGTGATTATGTTCGAATAACTAAATATAAACATGTTTTCCAAAAAGGATATGAATCAAATTGGAGTGATGAAATATTTATTATATCTTCAATAATTGATAGATCTCCATGGGTTGTTTATACAATAACAGATTTACAAAATGAACCAATAGTTGGTACTTTTTATGAAAGAGAATTACAGAAGGTCACTTACAGCCCCACCTCACAATATAAAATAGATAAAATAATTGGCACTCGTTATTCGGGTAACAGAAAAGAAGTATTAGTGAAGTGGAAAGGTTATCCAGATAAATTTAACAGTTGGATTTTAGCTTCTAGTTTAAAAGAAATATGAATAAAGAAAGTTTTTATTTAACTTTGCTCAGCAATAGTTCAATGGAATACTTTCCTGATAACAAGACCACAAATTTTTCAACAAAATTACCAAAAGCTATGAAATTAGAAGGTGAATGGGCGGTTGGAGTTGTCGAGTTTCAATATCCATGCACCATGTTTACTGTTCAAGATCATGAAAATGTTGTATACATCACAAAAACCATGTTAATGCCTAATGAAGATAAACCATCAACAGTGTACTACAAAAAACATATTCCCGCTACCAACTACGATAACGTTGAACATATTTTAAGAGCGTTAAATGGTATCAGAGAGAGCTTGAAATTTCGTTATGATGAAATAACAAAATTTGTGTCTGTTTCTGTTTTGGATAAAAATATAACATCCGTAACATTATCACCCAAATTAAGTTTACAACTAGGTTATGAACCAAATACAAATCTCCTAGACAGAAATTTTGGGAAGTGTCCTGCTAATTTACACTTAGGGTTACCATCTCAACTATTTCTATATTGCGACATTATCGATCCTCAGATTGTGGGTGATGTTATGACTCCACTATTAAGAGTCATTTCATTAGATCCTTCAAAATACATTTATGGTGCGAATAAAATGTACATTTTCTCTCCACCTCACTACTTACCTGTTATGCGAAGAGAGTTCGATACGCTGGAAATAGATATAAGATCGAGCACAGGACAAAAAATACCATTCCAGTTTGGAACCGTGTGTGTTAAACTACATTTCCGCAAATTATAATAATGTATTCTCCTCATGATCATCATAAATGTCCATATGAAAATTATTATTCACATCAAGCTGGATCAGGAGTTGGAGTAATTTATAAGGGTTCACCATACCAACGCGGTCATGGTATTGGGAGCTTCTTAGGAGGGTTATTTAGATCAGTTTTACCTTTACTTTCAAGTGGTGCTCGAGTGGTTGGTAAGGAGGCATTAAACGCTGGAGTAGGACTTTTATCGGATATGGTTCAAGCCCGTCCTATGGAAGCCTCAATAAAAGATCGTCTAAAGCAAGTTAGTACAAACTTAAAACGAAAGGCTGATGACAAAATTGATCGATTTAACATGACAGGATCTGGGTATATAAGTAAAAGAAAACGATTGGCCTCGTTCATTCCACCACTAACAGCTAAAGTGAAAGCTACGAAAAAACTTGGTCTAAAACCAAAAAACATCAAAGATATATTTTCAAATTAAGTATGTCTTTCCTTCATAATCATTCTTGTGAGTGCGTTAAGTCAGAATTAGATTTGTTTGCATTACCGTCTACACAAACAAGCATTGAAAATGGATTGTGGATTCACTATAAACCAATTTCATCTCTTGCTGATGATGGACCTATCGAGTTTCAAGTTCCTGGAACAGGCGATGACTACATAGATTTGTCTCATACATTACTCCACATAAAGGCAAAAGTATTAAATCAAGATTCAACAAACTTGATATCAGCTACAGCAGTAGCACCTGTAAATAATTGGTTGCATTCACTTTTTAGTCAACTCGATGTTTATTTAAACCAAAAACTTGTATCACCACCTAATAATACCTATGCCTATCGAGCATACATGGAAACCCTTTTAAACTATGCTCCTGCTGCTAAACAATCTCATCTTACTTGTAGTCTTTGGTATGATGATACAGCAGGAAAAATGGATTCCACAGATGGTAAAAACATAGGATTTGTTAAAAGACAGGAATTAGTTAATGAAAGCAGGGAAATAGAAATGATTGGTCATCTTCATGGTGACATTTTCAATCAAGATAAATTTTTAATTAATGGCGTTGAAATGAGTGTAAAATTAGTTCGGTCAAGAGAGAGTTTTAATTTAATTGCTGGGTCAAATGATGTAAAGTTTAAAGTTTGCATTACGGACGCAACTCTTATTGTTCGAAGAGCACGAATTAATCCAAGTGTATTACTCGCACATCAGAAAGTTTTAGCTTCTACCACTGCTAAATATCCTATTACTCGTGCTGAAGTTAAAGTTTTAACAATTGCATCGGGTGTTCAAGGAAAAACTCTTGATAATATATTCTTAGGACAGGTACCCAAAAGATGTATTATTGGTTTTGTGAATAATTCTGCATTTAATGGTTCACTTACTAAAAATCCATTTAACTTTGAAAACTATGGTATTAACTCTTTCAGCTTATATATTGATGGTCAACAAATACCTTCCAAAGCTTTGCAACCATCTTTTAATAATAATATATTTACATCAGCATATCATACTCTATTCTCGGGGACTGGTATTCACTTTCTTAATGAAGGAAATGCAATCTCTCGTGAACAGTATGCCAAAGGTTACTGTCTTTTAGCATTTGATTTAACTCCTGATTTATCAGCTAACTCATCAGCCCATTGGAATCTCATAAAGCATGGTAGTGTAAGATTAGAAGTACGATTTGAATCCTCACTAATACAAACAATTAACTGTATTGTTTATGCTGAGTTTGATAATATTATTGAAATAGATAAAAATAGAAATGTTACTGTAGACTATAGTAGTTAGGATTATAATGTGTGTTGTGTTTTAGATATATGTGTTATGTTTAATGCATTTTGTGTGTGTGTAACTAAAGATAACATTATAAAATTAAATAAAACAAATTGTATGCAATATACTATCAAGGATTTAAAGATTCTTTAAATCATTTTATTATCAAAGAATTGGCCATTGCGAGTCATGATCATACACAGACGTTCTTGGTGAAACCACCATATTCATTCCATTACCTAACACTAGAAGAAAAAAAGCAGGTGAGATGGTTAGAAAGAAATCGAGGAATTTACTGGAGTGAAGGCTACATAGACTACAAAGAGTTTAAACGTGTTATTTTACCATATTTAGAAAATAAAAAAATTATGACAAAGGGTTTGGAAAAGATTACGTGGATTAAAGAGTTATGTGCAAACTGTGAAGTGATTGACATAGGTGAGAAGGGATGTCCTAATTTTGCGACATTAAAAAAAAAGTTCTGTAAAAATAAAACTGATTTTAATTGTGTGAACCATAAATTGAATTGTGCATTGAATAATGCTGTGTGTATTAGAAAATGGTATTTTGATAATAATATGTCTGTATTTAATTTATTTATTTAATAATTATTGTGTTGATCAGTTAATTAAAAATGTCTATGTACTCAAAGTGTTTTATTTAATATAATCAGACCCATATAACAAACTTTAAATTAGCTGCAGCAAAATGATAATCCTAAGCTTTGTGACTCCCACAAAGAATGCGATTTAATATTTACAAATCACTATAATTGAACATTCCTATGACAACCATTGAATAGATTGGTACTGTAATAATCTGCTAATAACAGTAATATCATGGATACACTAGAATTACAAAAACATATGAAAAAGATTCATCCCAGTCTAGAAAATAATGTTTATGCTGCTAATAGACTACCTATGTATACACATGTACCAACGTATATAATATGCAATTTGGATGCGGATGATAAACCAGGTTCACACTGGGTAGCTGTACATATCGATACGAATGGTATCGGTCAATATTTTGATTCATATGGACGAACACCTGAGCGATATCATCTCCAGTTTTTGAAAAGGAATTGTAAGAGATGGGACTGGAATGTTGATAGGATTCAGAATGATTGGACTTCAGTTTGTGGTGAATATTGCTTAATGTATTTGCTATTTAAGTTTCAGGGATGTTCAATGCATAGTTTTACGAACATATTTACAGGGAACACACTGCACAATGATATTTTTGTGGATGAGATCTTCCGCTCATATTTTGTAGAAAAAAGTAATAAAATATTGAAATAAAAATGAATGTGTTTTATTGATGACATAGAAAAGCAGACATACAATGAGTAATAGATAAGAACGCCAAATCAACCGTAGGGCAACAGATTCGTGGGTTCTGGCGCAACGTAATGAGGTGTTCGAAGTATAATAGATAAAAGGATTAGGCGAACAATGGAATGCTAATGAGGGTGCAGGACCACCGGAAATCAATGAGATAACAGTTAATTGATTTGCATAACTCCAGAACCACGCATCCTACGCTAAAATGGACCGCAGATTTGAGATCAGAGCACACCAAAACCTTTTTTTTTTTTTTTTTTTTTTTTTTTTTTTTTTTTTTTTTTTTACGATGGGTGCTACAGATTCGCGGGCTCTGGTGCAAGCGCGGGCTCTGGCGCTTGCGCCAGAATCCGCGAATCACTACTACTGTTCATTTAGCGAATGCTTGAACAGTGAAATGTAATCGACGGGCCTGTGTTTGTACACACAAACAGAATTTAGATGATCCGGTCCATTTTAATTGAGGTCTCGTACAATGTTGTTTTCTTCCTGGAAATTTAGGTGAAAATGTTTGCTATTAATCATTATGTTTTAATTACAAAATTGCACGTCATTTTCTACGTGTTATTTCGAAGCCTAAAATATTTACATCCATTTAACAAAAATTTATACATTACATCATCTATAGGCAAAAAGTTTCTATCTAACGTTGAATGAAACGCGGAGTTTATATTTTCACCCCTTTAAAAGTGTCCGCTTTCATAGAATAAATTATTAGTTCCTTGGAGGTGTATAAATTAGTTTAACGACGGGGCAACTCTATAAAGTTTGTCGGGTGTCCAGATACCGGCAGTTTGCGATGCAATAAATTAGCCGGCGTGTTAAACTAAGACCTTGTTGCGACACTATGTCGTAGTTAATGCTGACACTTCTTTCAAACTGCGCATGATTCCTTGAAAGTTTCCTTGTTCCAAAACAAATTGCAATTTTCCTGCACTTTGTTTTGTGTCAGTATAATGGAGCGTCCGTATTCTACTTTTTGAGACAAAACTTTTGATGTTTGTCTCGGTTCCTTAAGTAAAAACCCGTACAAGAAATCTTCATTCTGCATTCACATCAGCGTTTACGATTATCAAGATTTTTCAAGTCATTATTTAAAATCAAACAAGCTGAGTGGAGTGAAAACTCCACCTATTTCAACGAAGCATCATGCTTTTAAGAATATCTGCTTATAAGCGTTTTACTTAGAGAATAAAAGCTCTTTTAAAAATATTACAAAAGGTTTATAAAAGAACGAAAAACTCTTTCTGCATACTAATTTGAAGATATTAATTAAAAATTGTTCCGAATTACTTCGGAACAATGATTCAGTTGGAACGAGAGAAAGAATTTTTTAAGAGGGCAACCGGGGCTACAGCCCCGGGGCCTCCACAAGTGAGGGGCCCCCACAATGAGAATTAAAAAAAAAATACGAACTACGATGAAACAAAATCGCCTATTAAAGCTATCCTTACTAAGCATTGAAAGTAATCTACTTCGGGGCCTGGATTTCAGCGAAATCATCGACGATTTCTCGTAGAAAAAGGCTCGCAAGGTTTCATTTCTTAACGCGATAGTTTAGTTTCATATAATTCTTGTACTTTACTATACCCACAAATGTTTCTTAATAAAATTTAATTTGTCTTGTAATAAATTATTGAAACACTACAATTCAAAAAATTGATTCATCAATTCGGAAAATTATTAGGGGCCTCAACTCCTTTGGTGCCCCAGGGCCTCCAGACCTCTAAATCCGGCCCTGCAGATGAGCTTTTAGTAAGAAGCTACTCGGTTATTACGAAAATGCCAGAGAATTTTAAGCTTTTCGCAATACTTCAATTTTCATGTTGAATTTATCAGCGCTCCGCCGTCGCTGTCTGTCGCAAACTCGCAAGCAAGAAATGAAAAAGAATGAGAACTCATTTTTGTATTACAAACTAAATTAATTATATTATGTTTCTTCATAAATTACTATCTAGCGTATTTTTTAAGTGCTGTATATGAATGATTAATTATATACGTTAGTATATATTAAGTTAGTATAAACGTATTTATCGCATTGGGGTTATCCTGTAACAGTAGGTGTAAGGAGATAAAATAAATAAGTAAATGTTAATTGGTTAAGATTTTGAATAAACATTTATGTTTAAGTGGTTATTTCAAAGCAGTACAACACGTATGACTATTTACAATTTTCATGAATGGTCACAGTATTCTCAGCGTGTCTATTCATGAAAAATGACATGTCTTGAAAAATACACTGTACCTAGATACATTTTAAACAGATTACGTCACAACGTAAGTAACTTGTGCTAATGGGTCACGTATCATATTAAATAGAACAAGAGCTTCGTTCAGAGCACGCGACTACGCGACTACGCGAGCTTATGGCACATTCACATTCAGCTGCTCGACAAAGAGCTCGTTGTGCTCCAGCCCGTATGTTACCTCGAGAGCTCACGTTATGTGCCACCGACTTGCCTAGATACCATCTATGTACTGAGACTTCTTTTGATGTACTTCGTTTTGTATATAAATTGTAGTTTATACTGGAATGTTGGAGATTTATGTTGTTGATTCTCTTGAAGCTTCAAAAGTAGGTATTCATTTATTTTACTAAGTTTCGGTTTAGGATTCCTGATTTGATTATGTTAAATAACAAAAGCACCTGAGTAACTCATCTAAATTCGTCCGTATGGTGTCGGACATAAAGAATAGCATCACCCCATTTCTTCCCGTGGGTGTCGTAAAAGGCGATTAAGGAACTTACAAGAGAATGGGCAGCAGCGTTCTGTATACATTTAACCGTCATATTGCGATCGCCAACCCGCCTACCAAGCGTAGCGATTATGGCAAAGCCTCCCAAATTGGGGGAGGGCTATGTCTAACAGTGGACGACTGACGGTTAAAACGATGATGACCTAAGTAACATTTAAGTACCGGCAGGACTATTTTATTATCTATTACATGACTTTTCACATCTGCCAAGTTGTTACTTCAGTAAAACTGCACAGTAATAAGTAGTCACACGATTAATGCCTGTATAATTAATAGCTGAGCTTCGAAACATTTTCTCCAGCGATTTTAAATATCACTAAAGTTCACAAACAGCGACGAATTCGTTCAGTCGCGACGTCGTGTCGTCGCCCTCAAGTACCGCAATTTCCTATCGCCATCAGGTTTACTTTAAGAATTTGTATGAGATTATACGCGACTGATACAGTGTATGTTTTCCTTTAATTTTCTTATACCTAGGGCGTCATAAACAAAGGGTAAATAGAAAATTATACGACGATATTGTTTGTGCTTGCTTGGCGCTTCGTTGCGACGATGTAAAATGTTTTATGTTTGTCAATTTATATGCTTATCATAAGTACACAAGTTTAATTAAATTTAAAATCTCTTTAAATATGGAATACATTGATCGCATAGGGAAAATCCAAAAGAGATGAATAAAGTACAGTAGAGTTCGTTTAGTACGACTTCGCATATAACGACCAACCGTTTTTAGCGACGTAAGTATAGGCGCGTGTTTGGTTTTAATATGAGCCACTATGAAAGTACATCCGTTTATTACGACTCCGCTTACAGCGACCGACCGCTTTGAACGACGGAATTTCACACAAAATTGTCCGGTTACAACGACGACGAGCGTTGACGTGTTTACAAATAAATCGTAGGTAAGAAACTATCTCCGCCCCACGCTTCCCCCTTGCCTGCACGTCGCTGATTCGAATGCGACTGTTTAGTTTAGTTTTAATTTGCGGGTTATGTGTGATTTCGCGTACAAGAATGGCTTCTTCTACAAAACGAAAAATATTCCCTGTTGAAGAAAAAAGTGTCATTATTATGATCCACACTAATATTATAAATGCAAGAGTAACTCTGTCTGTCTGTCTGTCTCGGTTTCCTGCTAAAACTACTGATCCGATTTAAATGAAATTTGGTACACAGATAGTTTAGACCCTGGGAAAGGACATAGGCTACTTTTTATTCCGTGACTTTGTCTGCGTCCGCGATAACCGACATTTACGCAGACGAAGTCGCGGGCAGAAGCTAGTACATTATATGTATGTATATTATGTAAAACAAATAAATATTTTGATTCAAATGTTTTTCTTTCTCTGGGTCATGAAAATATTATTAAATACATTATGTTTGTATGTATCTAAATGAAAGTGATTTGAATAAAAATTCAAAATTATCATTTCGTTTAGTACGACTTCCGGTTAGTACGACGTAATGTCACCGGTCCCTTCACCGTCGTTATAACCGGATTCTACTGTATTTGAAATAACCTTAATCTCTGTAAGAAATATCATTTATTGTCCCTAATACGTCGTGAGATCTCTGACTGTATTTTGTTATTAAAGACCTGTAATAAAATTAATAGGTCCAAAATCCTATCCTTTTACTTCTATATCCTCGGGAGGTCGAAGCGGTTCAAATTTTCGTGTGCCATTTGCTTCGACTACCTATAGGCTGAACTCATTTCTTGTGCATGCATGTGTGCAAGAAGAAACGTTATTAGGGTATGTGATCAGCATGACTTCTGTTCGCTGCCAGGCCAGGCCCCCATAGAATTTCAATAGCGCAGTGGAAGTTATGATGGTGGGGCTCTGGGACAAGAGTGGCTAGCGAAACTAGTCCGCCGTACGCGGAGCAGAACAATCAAATCAAACAATTACAATACAACAAAAGAACTCACCTGGTGGTAGACGAACACCTGCTCTGGTGCCTACCTGGAGTTATGTATGTAAGTGAGTGTATATGTATCGTGTAGTGACGTTGTAAATGGGTTTTCCAGGATACAGGCCGCAACATTGAGGCTGGAGACAATCACAGCATGCGGTTTCCAATAAGGTCACTTTCACATCAAAGTACTTCAGTTTCAACAAACTTAACCCGTATTATTACGTCAAATTGGGGTTATGAGAAATCAAAGCAATTGGATCACAACTAATTGTCACAAACGGATCGATTTAAAAGGATTAATTTCAACAAACGCGTCGCGAGGTCCCAAAAACGGCGACGGACCTTTTCAAGCGCCAAATCAAGAGAGAAGAGTCAAGTGTCAAAGTCAAACTGACAAGTCAGATGTCATTCCGTTCGGGCGCGTTCCGAAGGCGCATAGAGTAACTAATCGAACAGGACGCAACATCTACCCCCCCGCGGACGGGCCTTCCCGTCCGCTAATCACTTGGCAATCCCGACAAGGTTGCGTTTTATCAGTCCACCTGACGCGCTGCCGGGGGATGTGCAAATACTCCAAGCTCCAACACTTCCAAAACTCTGAGCGAGCTGCTGCACCAACTGAAACCGCGATAACCAATTTTGGCTCACATCGACAAAAGGGTGCTCCGGCAGGGCGGCAAGTGGCTGTCAAATCAAAAAATGGCCCAGGGTCAGGGCCTCCAAGACGTTCAGGTCCGAAGACAGCGGGTACAATGGACGCGAGTTCAATACAGCTTCAAAACGGCAAAATACCGTAGCTAACTCCTTAAAGGTGAGAACGGTGTCTCCCAACAATCTGCGCCAGAGTCCCTGTGCCGCTTTCACCGCGGCCTCAAAAATACCCCCCCAATGGGGGCAAGCTGGCGGATCAAACAATAACAAACAACAACAACGAAACAACAACAATTTAACCAAATGGCCCTCCTTAGGCAACAAAAAGGGGGTGATGGGCCCCATAAGGAAGGCTAGAGTGCCTCAACCGTCAACAACCAAACAACAAAGGACCCGTATCGTCCAAAAAGGGGTTCAACTTACTAACGGTTCCCGACAATATCCAAAACTCTCGCTGCAGAATGGCCAACAGCGCATTGCAACCGGCATGCGAGTTCATAATGTGACGATCAGTCACCAACAATTCAACAACTTGTCGAGGAGCTGTATCGACTCAACAAAAAATCAGGGTCCTTCGTTCCAACAGCGAGCACCTTGAGCCCGGGCAAAGGACCCCACCATAGGGGGTGAGCAATCAGGCGGGGTGCCATTCACCCACGTGAGGCCACGTCACCTGGGTTCAGATGTCCAGGCACGTGCCTCCAAATCAAATGCGATTCAGAATTTTTAATCTGGGACACTCGGTTCGCAACAAAGACCTCCAAAAATGGACGGACGTCTTCAACCAACACAAAACAATTTGACTGTCCGTCCAGGCGTAAGAAGCCCGAATGTCCACAGTTCCAACCAAAGTGTGAGCAACGTGGTTCAATAGACGCACAAGAAGCGCCGCCCCTGACAATTCTAACTTAGGGATGGTCAGTGCCGTCCGGAGGGGGGCCACCTTGCTCTTGGCCAAGACCAGTGACAAATTCACCTGGCCTGTCGCGCAGACGGTGCGCAGACAAACAACAGCTGCATAACCGTGCGAAGACGCATCACAAACAAGGGTAGCAGTGTAGCTCCCAGGGGGGAGGATAGCGCGGGGTAACACGACCTCGTTGACTGCAGGGAGTGTTTTTTTTTTTTTCAGATTGGGAAATCATCAAATGACTTCTCCCGCTCTGGGCGGAGCGGGAGGGCGTGTCAGACTTTTACTGACTAAAACCCACCCTTGTTCCATCAGTTGCCCATGTGCCAGGGTCACGGTATCTCTTTCGAACAATCACGCGACCCCGGCAGGCATCGGTCCTAGTAGACCCCTACACTGCTGCTGACATCTCTTTGAGGCGCGCGTGGAACACTGCGCGCCGTCGACCCGAGCTTGGTCCTTACCGGGCGGCGAGCTACCCATTGCTCGCCACCCGCAAGCTCGTGCCTACGGTGGTCGGGAGTCCGCTATTGACTCCCGACGCCCGGGGCGTCTCCTCCTGCGGCAGCTAGGGACGTGAGGGCGCAGAGACTGCCACTCCCTCACGCGCCCCGCCTCCTCCTTCGCGAGCATTACTGCTTCGCAGAAGGAGGTGACGGCTTCCCATTCCCTCTCGCTCCGTACCATGGCTCGCACCAGGGCTGGACGCGAGAGGTCACCGCTGCCGATCGCCTCCACGAAGACACGGCGATGCTCCGCCCAGGCAGGGCACACCTCCACCGTATGCTCCACCGTGTCCTCCAGACGATCCTCGCAATGGAAACACCCGGACGTATCCTCCCGCTGAATCCTGAACAGGAACCCACCGAAGCACCCATGCCCGGTGAGAACCTGCGTCAGGCGGAAGGTGAGGACGCCGTGACGCCTCTCTATCCACTCCTCAAAGAGGGGACTTACCGCCGCAATTGTGGCGTGCCCAGACTGCAGGGAGTGCGGATACAAATTGGAGCCAATCTTCCAACAGGGTTTCCCGAATTGGCTCGTCCCAGCCAAGTCCCGCAGTCCAAAGGCGCTGAAGAAAACATTTCGCCCAAAACAATACACAAACAAAACAACAAAACAATAGACAAAAGGCAACCCTGGGCTCCAATGTCCAAAATGGCACGGACCACAACAGAGTCCCCCGTGGGCCCCCAGACCTGACCGATGCCGTTGGCAACAAAACCGTGTCGATCTGAGGGGTACCTTAGCGGGGCAGGCGCCAATGTCCTAACAAAGCCTGGGCGGCGACCGATCGCCGCACCCAGGCCCAAGTCTTTCCCGACGAGGATGGAGTTCAAATTCCTCGTACGCGCGGTGTCCCGAGCCACGTGCCATCGCTGGAAGGGCATATCCCACCGGATGCCTGAATGGCGGGGGGCGTGACTCCAACCGGGGACGTTCCGCCAATGGAGGGGAGGGAAGGCGGTGCTGGTCTGGCCAGCGCTGCCTAGCAACAAGTGCGTAATCGCCTTTACGCGGGGAGACCAAATGGCGGTCGCGCGGCTCCCGATCAACTTGCGCGGGGGGTGGAGTGCGGCGCTCAAAATTGCGGGCCTCTCCCCGGTTCTGAACCGGCGAAGCAGAAGCCCGGTGACCAACTCCATGGTACCCCCCCGTACGCGAACCTTCATCAGAGGCTGGTCTGCCAGCGTGGTTTGCGTTAGCGCACAATATGTCCAAATGGGACCCCCTACAAAATCTACAAGGGCAGGGGTTGGGGCAGTCCCGATGGAAGTGAGCCCCCAAACATGAGAGCACAGGCGGCGTGCATTGGCAATTCGGCGGCGGGCACTCACGTGCAATTTCAAAAAGGCCGCGCAAGTTGCCATGCCATGCCCCGTGTCCTTACAAACTCACAACCAGGACGACTCTGGGTGCCAGCAAAACGAGCGGCGGGGCGACCATCAACAGGCCCGCGAGCCCTAGTCCGTCCCTGGTCTCGTGGCCGGGAAGACGGCTGGCATGACTCAGTGGCAACGCCAGAGTTGTTCACAAACCGACACTCATCCTCCAAAAATTGGACGAGGTCACCAAATGGGGGGAGATGTGTGACACTATCCCCACCATACTTTTGCTCGAAACGAGCCCTCAAATCGGCTGGAAGCCGTTACAGCACAACATGCACCAAAGGGTAAGACCATTGGTCCACCGGCAAGTCCAATCGCTTTAAAGCGTTGGTCGCTGCCACCAACGGGTTCAACAGGTCAGTACGCAATGCTGACAAACTAGTAATGACCGGTAACCCCAAAATCAATTCAATATGAACGTCAGCCAAACAACGTTTATTTTGGTACCGCCGGGTGAGTAGTTCCAAAGCGGTAGGGTAGGCTGAGTCAGTCAACGACAGATGCTGTACCAAGGCTCGGGCCTCACCTTTCAGGACAGACAACAAATAGGCCAACTTTTGGGCGGGTCTGAGGTCCGAGCGTGCATCAACCAAACTTGCAAACAGGTTCTGGAAACCGTACCAATGGTCCAAGCGACCGTCAAAGTGTGGCAGTTCCAAAGTAGGCAATCTACTCAATAGTCCGGGATCTGAAACAACCGAGGTCTCCGGCTTGACCTGGACAGGTGTCCGGCACTGCAATATTTCCATTTGTATGCCATTGCACAAACAAACAAATCAAATAAACCAAATAATTAAATAATCAAATAACAAAGTTCAATCAATCAATTACAAAATAACTACAAGCAAACAATCAAACTACCAAACTGTTAGTCAGCAACTCAAGAAATAACAAAATATTGGTTTCAATTCAATTCAACAACACACTTTTATTTTAATTCAAAACCAATATCAACGTTCAACATTCAACTACACAATTCAATTCCAATATTCAAATTCTATCCAATTCCAAAAAATACCAATTCAAGACAACTACAAAAATATTGGTTCCAATCCAATGAACCTTATTTTAATTCAAACAATGTCTACGCTCAATATGTTAATTTCACAAACCACTGTGTTAATGGTACAACAATAATGAACCTTTATTCCAATTTAAAACAATGGTAATACTCAAAAATGCCAATTTCAACAAAACTACCATATTGATGGTACAAAACTCAATATTTTAATGTCTTCCTGACATTCAACAGAGGTCAGACACAAACAAGGGGTTGTAACATAGCCCAATTCATTCAACTCTACTAGCATATGCTAACCCAGTTGACCCCGGCAACATGAGTTACTCGTCTCAACAAATTTAAACTAATTATTTCAAATAAACAAGCAATCATAGTTATCAAATATTTACAGCGTATTACTACTTCCCTTATAGAGACTGCCAAGTAATTAGCCTACTGTAAATTCCCAATTTGGTGGTTTTGTAGGTTAGAACCACGCCTCTGCTACCATAATGTTCGCTGCCAGGCCAGGCCCCCATAGAATTTCAATAGCGCAGTGGAAGTTATGATGGTGGGGCTCTGGCTCAAGAGTGGCTAGCGAAACTAGTCCGCCGTACGCGGAGCAGAACAATCAAATCAAACAATTACAATACAACAAAAGAACTCACCTGGTGGTAGACGAACACCTGCTCTGGTGCCTACCTGGAGTTATGTATGTAAGTGAGTGTATATGTATCGTGTAGTGACGTTGTAAATGGGTTTTCCAGGATACAGGCCGCAACATTGAGGCTGGAGGCAATCACAGCATGCGGTTTCCAATAAGGTCACTTTCACTTCAAAGTACTTCAGTTTCAACAAACTTAACCCGTAGTATTACGTTAAATTGGGGTTATTAACAATCAAAGCAATTGGATCACGACTAATTGTCACAAACGGATCGATTTAAAAGGATTAATTTCAACAAACGCGTCGCGAGGTCCCAAAAACGGCGACGGACCTTTTCAAACGCCAAATCAAGAGAGAAGTGTCAAGTGTCAAAGTCAAACTGACAAGTCAGATGTCATTCCGTTCGGGCGCGTTCCGAAGGCGCATAGAGTAACTAATCGAACAGGACGCAACAACTTCGATCTTTTTACAATAAGTGTGTCCGTGGCCAGAAAGTGCTTAATTTTTTAGTTTTTGACCTGATGCAGATATTGCTCAAATTATGTTAGGCTGAGGAAACTAGTTTTACAACCTATATGGTTTTGTTTTTGAGAGGTTATTGCTTTTGTTGGCACAATGTGTTCATAGATTTCTCCCATTAGGTATTATTCTGATAATTAATATGTTAATGCCTGTTATTATCGGTCAGTTTCCTATTCTGTTTTGTTTAGTTGTACTGTAAGTCTTCTTGGATTTTTATTGAAATAAAAATATAACTAACCGTCAGTTTAAGCCGGGTTCTATTTCAGTAGCACATGTAACACAGCCATTTCATAATATAGTATCAGTTGCAGCGGTTACGTCTAGCTCTGCAACAAACGCAATAAACGCTATGACGCTACGAACTTTAGCAAAGGTTAGCTCTAATGCCGCTGGTATTAAATTAGTTTTTCAACTAACTGAAGTTTCAAATGAATGTGCTTGAACGAATCAGTTCGAATGAGTAATTATTAAGTTCGCGAATGTGTCACGAACGAGTAAATCGAGTTGTTGCTTGAACATCCCGAGAGGATGTTCGAAGACGTGTTCTTCGTTATTAGGTTTCAAGATTGCATCTTACTTTGGTGTTAAAAAGTTTAGTAATAAAGTTGAAAGTCTTCTCTGCTTGAAGAGCTGCTGTAACCGATTTTGTGTTGTTCTTCTGTTTTGAGCTTAAACACACAAACTTTAGAAAGAAAATATCTTTCAAAGAATGAAGGATCCAATGGTCAATACCAGGTTTTAGTACGGAATCTTTTGTTCTCATTAAAGACTTACTACTCGGTTTTTATGGATACATTTCTTGGTTGCCCTTTGTACTATTATAAATATTAATACTAAGCTACAAATGTCGATAAAATTGCTGGGTATACTACTTTTACATAGGTGCGTGCAGTGTGAATGCAACGTAAATTTGCCATTGATGCAGCCAGCCAGTAAATCCCCAGTTTTCTGATACGTTAGAGAAGTAAGCCAACCTTCATTTTACATTAATTTTATGTTTAACTGAAAGATATCTAACTGTTTGTCTTATTATACAATCTTACGCTAAGGATAAAACAGAGTATAACCCCAAAAAAAATCTTGTTCGATTACTGTATTCAATTTAACCTCGATGCTTCAGCTACCTATGTTTAGTGGCTACGGTGTAGTGGACCTTCCCATGAGAAACCTACATTGAGCATAAAATTGAGCCTTTGGGTTTTCTTTATCATTACATTTAGTTATCCCGCTGAGCAATCCATAGCTGTAGGATTGTTGATTTTGGTGCTCCATCCCATCCCGTCAAACGTTTATTTATGCCAACGGAAACTCTGATTTATATGTACCTATATCTGGTTATGTATAAGCAACAGATTTCAGGGGTGGGCAACAAACACGAGTGTTCTTGAACTTTGAAAGTCGGTGGGGGCAGATGGTAAGCTCACGTTGCAAAGGGAATAGCAGGTCTTATCAATATTCAGTGTTAAAGATTATTTGACAACCATCCCATATTAAGAGCAAATTCTGCATTTATTTTTGTTTAGCAACAGTCTACTCCATTTACAATAAGAGCAGTGTCGTCAGGATAAGTGAAGGTCTTACAGTTTAGTAAGGGCATATCGCGTAAATCATGTATGATTAAAATAACAAATGTGGGGTCCAGGACGCTTCCTTGTCGAACGCCTCAGTTGATAGCGTATTAATTAGTTTACTAACATGTTCCCCTATTTTCATCACTTGTACATGATTGACATCTTTGTCGACTATCAAGATAGATTTTTTTTTAATACCTCCAACTTCTACGCATTCCAGCTTATTTAAAAAGATAAGGACAGGGATAGTGTCAAAAGCTTTTGCAAGGTCTAGCAATCCCAAGCATTTTTGTTTTTCATCTAGATTCTGAATAGCATGTTCTGTTAGAGCCAATACTGCAACCTCCATGTACCAATTCAGAAGCCATAATAGGTCCCAGGTATTATTTAATTCAATTCTTCTCTGTTAACAACTGTAATCGGCTGTTATTGTTACTACTGCAAGGATAACAGAAACATCACTAAATTAACTGGCAACTCACGCAAAGTAATACATATCTACTTGAATATTATGTATTATGTGTCACTTTTGACACATACGAATAGGTTTATTAATTACACATGTAAAGTTTAGGTGTCACTTCATCATGTCCCAACCTTGATGGATAATAATTGATTAATTGAATTAGCATAATATATCGCAATCACGCACAATGTTATTCCACCCTCGTGTCTAATCCCTGTCAGCTATGATATCGTGTCGTTCATAATTAATTCGGTTTAAGTAAAGTAAGTACGGTAAGTACCTCCATGCTTTTAAGGTGATTAATTTGATAGAGTTTAATGGAAGGAAAATAATTCACACCATATTTGATATCCACTGGCCCTAATACTCAGAATCAGATCCAAGACTGAGCCCACAACGCGGGGTTCAAGTGTCGGTAGAGCTTCTTATGAAAAAAATTGTCTACCGAAATAACACCGCCAAACTAATTTCATGATCAAATGTTTTGAATAAAACGCAGGGTAATTTACAGGAATTTGAGGATTTTTAACTTAACTTCTGAGCGGGTAACTATATAGCCGGTACTCTTAAATATATAAAGTTAGGACATGTTTCTTAATTTCAAAATAACTTATGGGTCCACTTTCGAAATAACATTATATTTCGTTTCAGAGTTAAGCTTATTTTCTGCAGCCAAATACCTATTGCTTCCCAAATAACCAATTCAGTAATCACTAAATGTAACATAAAATTAAGTACCTAAACGTGTACCCAATATGTACCAAAAAGCTTTTAGGTTTACAGTGGTTAAATCAAAGTCAGCTGCATATTGCATAGCACAATCGACTATGCAGTGAACTGTTTCAGCTTTAAGTGACAGTTGACCTTGACCTTCATTAGCTGAAGCAGGTGTGATTCAGGCTTTTAGTCGCAACTAACGCGCTGGATTGAAAAGATGCATGCATGTGGAAGAAGGTAAAGAGGTGCTCTTTGACACGAGTAGGTAGGGTCGTGGGACAGTGTTAGAAAGGGTTGCTTATGTTTATAGGGAAACTAAATTAGCTTGTTTTATAATATTTGTTTTTTTGTTACTTAACTACTAATATTATTAAAGACAGATATTCTCGATTGGACCACAGATTTCGACAATAAACTTTCGTAATTTCGTAATCCATAATTATATTTGACATTCAGTAAGGCTATAGGCAAATAATGCCAACAACAAATATATACTCGACTTGTGCTTGTGTGTATTAAATACACGGTAATGAATAGTAGTGTTTGTAACGTGTTATTTATTGAAAATAATGTATTTTTACGCATAATTAAAAAAAATATTAGCATTCGTCACTTCTTCTCTGTATAAACTAACTATAAGTGTGCGAAATTTCATACTCCTCCGTCCACCCAATTTTCGTAAAAAGGGATCCAAAGTTTTCGCTTCACGTATTAATATATAGAAGATTTGTCTACTTAGTACAGTTTACGTATTAAATGCAAAGGTAGGTACTGAAGGTAGGAAGTAAGGAAGCAGAATACAAAAGGTTTTATTTGGATTTATACTCCTTAACAAAAAATCTTCGCACATAAATAAAAGTCTATCGTAGTACTGAAACAAAACATAATGGCTATCTACGAATGTAATTTAACGTAAATAAATCTCCCTTACTTGTGTAGTGGCAAAAACTGAAGTAGATAATAAATTGGTGTTGCGGACAACTTTCTTGTTTGCCGCTAAGAAAGAGCGACATTCCTACACAAATACACACAGCAATAAACCATAGACACAGACTCTTATAATGAAACATAATACAAAGTTTAGGCGAACCTTACATGAATCAAAAATAATGCTATAAGGCTATATAAGTCAGACTTTCCAATATATAACATTTATTTTCCCTTGTTGGTCACAAAATGGCTCAATAATGAAATTTGTGACCAGCGGCGAAGACCTTCGGTGTATTTGAGCAATTAATTATATTATAGATTTTCATGAGAATATATTTTTTTCTTTTATGTTTGCTCTTAAATGGAAAATTTTCGTCTAAAATGGTACTTTTCGTCTCATATTGTACTTATCTAGAGCCACTTCTGGGCACGCATGGTGGATTACAGCCTTCTTCCTCTTACCGACAGGAGAACTGTGTCCCAGCGGTGGAAAAATTATAAGCCGATTACGCATGAAGCAATACAAACGTATACAGGAACGAAATGGAACTTAAATACATTACGTCGTGTCTGCGAGCCCGCAAAGCGATCGTCTTCTATCAGAAATGTGACGAGGGTGCCGCCCTTATCATTTGCGGACTCTTTTATAACCGAAATTACTTTGTACGAAGTTTTCGAACGTCTGATACATTACGTCCGAGTGTTCTACATAATGTAAACCTTCCCTTAAGACCCAATTTACTCATAAAGTCTTCTAAATAAATCAGGCGCGAAAGGACCAAAACTTTATCGTCAAGTCCGAGGACAATTTAATTTTAGTTTAGTTTAGCTAACCTGTTTGTTTCTCAGATAAGTCTATGAGCTTATAAGTTGTTTGTTTTGTTTTATTTATTTGCTAAAATATAGAATAGAATAGAATAAAATACTTCTTTATTCGAGTAACCAAGACTCAATAACATTGTTAGTAAAACTTACGACTATGTTAGTAAGCACAGACTATAAACAAAACAAGGAAAAACATTACAAGAATAATAAATTGCCACCGTCACCGTTGGTCACCGTTGCGACATCCCATGAGACACGGCACAACAGTGACCCACGTATTCACAGTCTAGGCGACTCGCAATCGTGCTTAAGACACTGTTGGAACTGCCCCACACCCTGCGCACCAGGGAGGCGCACCTTTTACGCATTGTTGCGTAGAAGCAATCTACATGTGCATCTGCGAACATCCCTGACGCGCTACAGAAACGGGGCAGCCCCACAAGTATCCTAAACGCATTGTTATATTGAACGCGGATAGCGCTGTACGATCTTTGCGTATATCTAGCCCACAGGCTGCACGTGTAAAAGGCAGTACAGTAGGCTCGAAAGAGCGTGATTTTTACGGAAAGTGAGCATCGTGCAAACCTGCGAGCCAGCATGTTCGCTCTTACCGACAACGCCCTCCGCTCCCGTTCAATGTCATCATCGTCTTTGAGGCCGGGAGTCAATATATGACCCAGATACTTGAACCTGTAGACTCTCTGCAAGGGTTTACCATAAAGTAATACAGGCGGTACTGCGTCAGGACTTTTACCCCCAGCCTCAAAGACCATGACCTCCGACTTCTTAACGTTGTATACCAGCCCATGAACTCTGGCATACGCCTCACATTGAGCAACTAATTTTCTTAGGCCGCACACTGACGCACTCAACAGCACCATGTCGTCAGCACAACTGATATTATTTACGCAGGTACCGTCTATATAACATTCGAGCCTGGTACTGCTGAGCTCGCCAATCAACTCGTTCATATAAAGGTTGAAAAGCGTTGGTGAGCTCAATCCACCCTGCCTCACCCCACACTCCAACCCGTAAGGACGAGAAAATGCCCCAGCCCAACGTACAGTGTTGATCTGGTTTCCGTACCAAAACTTCAAGATGTTAACAAGTTCTGTGGGTAAATTCACCCGTTCTAATTTACTCCACAACACATCATACGAAACCAGATCAAACGCTTTTGATAAGTCCAGGAAGCAAGCATATATAGGAGTCCCTCGTCTCGCATAGTACGCCACAGCATGCTTAAGACACAACACCGCGCTCTCTGTTGATAAACCAGCTCTAAACCCGAACTAGTTATCATGAATAGTAGTACAACTACTTATTTGTGTATTAAGCATGCTGTCAAATACCTTTGCAATCACAGTAGCTAGTGAAATGGGCCTATAGTTACCGCCGTCGGCGAGGTCACCAGTTTTGTTTTTAGCAATTGGCACTACCACTGTTCGCATCATCTCACCGGGCAGGCAACTATGACTCATGCAAAAGCTATACAACATAGCAAGCACCCTGGGTAAGTGAGAGCCAGCATATCGTAGGTGCTCGATGCTAACCCCGTCATGACCGGGGGACTTACCCCTTGACATACGTCTAATAGTCCGAGCAATATCCGAGGACTTAAATTTAACCCCTATTTCCATGCCGGGCACAACATCGAGCACCGACTGTGAGGGTCCTAGAGGAGATTTTACATGAAATACATCTTTAAAAAGATTTGCAATATCCTCAGGCTCACTCATGCCACCGACGCTCACAGGGATTCCCGGTCTAGTTTTCAATTTATTCGTGTGTTTCCAGAAACTACGAAAATCATTTTTAGCGTGATGTGAGGCCAGAATGTCCATTTTAACTTGGTCTTCATGATCCTGGCACCACTTTAACCTTGACTTGAAGACTTTTCTAGCCTCACGCATTTCATCATAAAGTAACCCAGTACAAGGTTTACCATACCACGTCCATAATATAAATTTCTGCCTAGCCACCCTATGAGCCTCTGCAACATGTTTGTTCCAGCCAACAATTACCCGCTTAGAGTCCCTATTGCTGCCTCCCCGACCCATCACAGCAGCCTCACTTAAAGCATGTACGATGTCTGCATACAGTTTCTCAATCACAGCCTTGTGACTAGGGTTGTTACACATACTGTCACAGCATTCACCAAGTTCGTGTGGAAAGTCAACTAGTTTCAATCTTTCATGACATTCACGCTGATAAGCTTGTATCTGATCTTGACTTCTTTCTCCCACACAACCTTGTTTACATTTACAATATCTACACATTTCTTTGGCAGCATAACATTCAAGTCACATTCCACTACCAGTGGCAAGTGGTCTGACCAAAGCACATCATACACTACATACACATTCCTGACGGAGGCCACAGCCGCTGCTGTCACTACGCAGTGATCCAGCCACCGCTTTGACCCATGAGCCTCACTCAAGAATGTATATGTGTCTGAACTTAAACCTAACATTTCTGTATCAATACATGTCCATGATTGCTCGGCACAGTAGCCGGTAAGTTCATCATAAAATTGCTCAAAGGGGTGCGCATTAAAATCACCTAACATGTAAACATAATCTATATTACAGTTATCAATTATTGCACTCACCGAGCTCAAGATGTCTGTAAAATCCGTTAAATTCGACACAGTATCCGTGGGCATGTAAACACTTAACACTAAAAAGGATTTCTCCTTGACCATAAATTTCACTGCACAAATACGTGGGTTCCCGCACTGAACAACTGTACCACCATGAGGTCTACCGCTAAGAATTCCCGTTGACGTGTCCACTGCTGACACTCCAGTACTGCTGAACTCATCACTTATTGTGTCAAGAAACGAAATAGGGGATATAGGTTTTACCAGTTTCAAAAATTTGTGGTTACACACAGCTTCAATCCGTACTTTACCTGTTTAGGGCATGTAAATTAGATTTATATTTACATTTAATATCCAAGACTATTTATGTACTTAACTGGTTAAAATTACTACTATCTTGGAACTAATATAAATCACTAGACAGGCGAACGCTACAAAGTCATACAATATGTTGTAATATATTATATTAACCTTAAAATATATTTTTACTAGCTTCTACCCGCGACATCGTCCGCGTCAAATTGACCCTTCCCGTGGCATCGAATTGCCTTTTATGCAGAGATCCAGCTTCAAATCTGATGGCAGAACTGAAGACGAAGTGGAGCACTATTCACCGGGCCTTCAACCGCATTTGCCGCCTCCAAGTTGACCATCGAAGACCATCAATCCGGTGAATATGTCAGCGCACCATATATATGTGTGTGTGTTTGTGTGTCCGGCAAAAAGGTGGGGGGTGTTGGGTTACCGAACCCGGATGTGATGGCCGATGTGCGCGCTCCTCACCACTCAGCTCACAAACGCGCTCTACTATTCCACTTCTGTTCATTTCCGCTTTTCAACCGACGAAAAAAAACAAAGGAGGTTCTCAATTCAACGCGTATATTTATTTTTTATTTTTATGTATGACCACGCATAACTTTTTAAATAGTGGTCTGATTGTGACTATTCTTCTTCTATTGGAAAGGGTATACTCCCAAGGTGGTCCCATATAAATTTGGAAAACAAAATCGAACCCTAAGGGTCGGAAAACAGGGGATGATTGATTGTTCACTCACTGATTGTAATGTATAAACACGTATAACTTTAGGTATACAGAGTAGTCCGATTTTGATAATACTTTTTGTGTTGGATAGGGTATACCTTGCCAAGTATTATTAGTACATTCATCATCATCATCTCAGCCGGAAGACGTCCACTACTGGACATAGGCCTCCCCCTATTTGGGGGGCTTTGCCATAATCGCCACGCTTGGCAAGCGGGTTGGCGATCGCAGTACAGTACATTAGTACATTAAAGGCACAAAAAAATATAAAATAAAAACTTTTTAACAAAAAATTAAACCGCCGTAAAACTGAAAAGCATAAAATAATAAACCTTAAAATTTTGAGTCGGCGCTGAAAAATCAACGAACAAGGATCACTCAAAGCGCTGACTCATAATTTTAAGGTTTATTATTTTTTATTCCATTTTCTAAATACATTGATATTGTAAATTATGGAATTACACATATTCTAATACGGACTGTATACCAGTCTCATATACTACTGCTTTTTATTATTAAGTCTAGTTTAACTTATTCTATGGTTTTCCCCTTTTTACAATCATCTTATTGCTTGTCTATTGTTTAACTGAACAACAGACTCAAAGCTCTCTGTTTACGTTTAGAAAATATTTATATTGCTATTTTCCTTTACAATGCTGTACTATATTTGCAGAATTTAAAAAGTAACAAGAATGGCCTCAATAAAAATAAAGATATTCCACAATGGCTTTGTACGTGAAAGGCGGAGAAATCGGTAGCACAATAGCAGTGTGCTGTGTTAAGTTGACAGGGGTCCACATTCGCCGGCCTCATATGTGGGACCCGCTAACGTTCGTACTCCTCTAAGGAAACATTATACGTACTCGAGCCACCTTTTAATGCTCCACGCTCTGGGTTCTAAGTTATTACTCGCTTTTGCCCTTACTGTTGGCTATTACGAAAAGTGTGGACTTAAATACATATAACATATTGTACTTCCGGTGCAACCGAAAGGGACAAAGGCACTTCTTAGAACTCATATTTATGTTTGCCCTATAATAAATAAACTGAACCTCGATTTACCGACAAGTTATAAATGTCCTCGTGAACATTAATGTTTAGGATTAGGCACAGCTTTTGATAACACTTTTGCTTTCATTCATATTTAATAATACAATTTAGTAAATTGCCTTAATTATAATGTAATAACTTTAACGACGTATTGGCACGCGACGTGAACGCTGGATTTATAGGGTTCCATTGTAAAATGTGCCATGAATATTGGTGAGCGGTGTGCGGTGTGGAGAGCGTTCGGTTGATTAAATTCAAATAGTAAAAATGTTTTTTATTGTACCTAATAAATGAAGTGAAGTGTTCAAACATTCAATCAGTGAGGCGATCAATATAGCTGACTTGGTATTATTGGAGTCACCTCGAGACGAAAGAACACCGCGACGTAGACGACTTCGGATAATGAATAGGAATACTTTCGCAAATTAAAAGCCATGTCATTAATTTTCTTTCGCAGAGTATTTAATTTCCTTTTTCTCCCTGTCCTTTTCTACTATAAATTCCTTTGATATAAAAATAGCTTTATAAGTCTTCATTATAACTTTTGACATGACTGTTATTAATAAACAATCACTAACAGGTATCACCTACTCGAAACATGTAAACTTTCCGTAAGTACCGGATGACTCAGTGGGTTTCATGAAAGCTTAATCTAAGGATTTAGATTAGGAGATAATAACTTTACCTACCCCATTATTCATCAATATTTGACATTTATAAATGTTTCAAATAAAACCACTCATACCTGTCGGTTCATTTAATCTCGTTGGTATAGTGTTCGAAAGCGCTTCTACTGAGTATCAGATCTTGGTTTCGATTCCTTTTCTGTCTGGAATTTTACAGGAGCAGCCCGGTATCTGAATCTGTGCCCAGTTGATGGGAATGGGCTAGCCTCCTGTTACATGGGATTTAAGAATAACCGACACAATGTAAATGTAGTGCAAGACAAGATGTCGGCCGGCTGTCGCTGCAAAACCAGCGCTGGGGCACTGTCTCGCATAGGGTCGCATTATGCTGAGCGATGGCCGTTTTGCGTGGATGTGGCACATCCTCAGCTTTTTTATATTTTTGTTGGGTTCCATCTTTCTTTGCATAATTTTTACCGCAAATAAACGTATTTACTTTCTTTCTATAAATAAATAAATAAAACTTTTTATTTCGGCCAACAAAAGGATCATAGACACAACAACTACAAAATTAAAAAGAAAAAATAATAATACCAAAAAACCCATACAATTAAAAAAATACCACATAAACCGTTCTACTGGATTCGGTTGATCAGTATGTGTGTGTGTGTGTGTGTGTATGTGTGGTGTATGTATGTGTGTGTTCTATGTAATGTTTCTTGTGAAACAGAGTCTTCTGACTTCCCACAACTGTCTGGCACATCTTAGTGCCTATGAAAACGAGGAAAGAATATTTTAACGTTCCCTCCGAAGTATGGAGAGGTCACGCTCGAGAAATAAAGTTCCCTTTCAAGCCTGACTGAAGCGGCACGGCTTTAGCTCGCAGATTGATCGATCTACACCGAAGCTACGGCCCGAACCACCGACTAGCTAACCGCCCCTGCTTCGCACGTTTTTTGTTTCACAAAAAAAAACATATTTCTTTATCTTATATCTTTAAACGAGCAATTCTTGTATATATATATATATATATATAATCGGAATCTCGGAAACGGCTCCAACGATTTTCATGAAATTTAGTATACGGTTTCGGGGGCGATAAATCGATCTAGCTAGGATTGATTTGTATAAAATGTCGTTTTATTCATGTTTTCAATGTCCAACTTTATCGATAATCTACTTGAACATAAACTTATTATTTTAAACACAATTTACCAAAAAATACCGAGCAAAGCTCGGTCATCCAGATATTTATTTTAAAGTTTATTAAATTAAATTAAAAATTCTCTAAATGATTGTGAAAACAACATCAAAATTCGTTCGTAGTTTAGAAAAACAACGTGGTCAACGAAGATCTTATCTATATAGTCTGTATTGTCCCATTGCTGGGTTTTTTTCTTTCTGGATGGGAAATCATCGAATGACTTCTGCCGCTCTGGGTGGAGCGGGAGGGCGTGTCAGACTTTTACTGACTAAAACCCACCCGTGTTCCTTCAGTTGCCCATGTGCCAGGGTCACGGTATCTCTTTCGAACAATCACGCGACCCCGGCAGGCATCGGTCCTAGCAGACCCCTTCAGTGCTGCTGACATCTCTTTGAGGCGCGTGTGGAACACTACGCGCCGTCGACCCGAGCTTGGTCCTTACCGGGCGGCAAGCTACCCATTGCTCGCCACCCGCAAGCTCGCGCCTACGGTGGCCGGGAGTCCGCTATCGACTCCCGACGCCCGGGGCGTCTCCTCCTGCGGCGGCTAGGGACGTGAGGGTGCAGAGACTGCCACTCCCTCACGCACTCCGCCTCCTCCTTTGCGAGCATTACTGCTTCGCAGAAGGAGGTGACGGCTTCCCATGCCTCTCGCTCCGTACCATGGCTCGCACCAGGGCCGGACGCGAGAGGTCGCCGCCGCCGATCGCCTCCACAAGGACATGGCGGTGCTCCGCCCAGGCAGAGTACACTTCCACCATATGCTCCACCGTGTCCTCTAGACGATCCTCACAATGGAAACACCTGGGCGTATCCTCCCGCTTTATCTTGAAAAGGAACCCACCGAGGCACCCATGCCCGGTGAGAACCTGCGTCAGGTGGTGAGGACGCTGTGGCGCCTCTCTATCCACTCCACAAAAAGGGGACTTACCGCCGCAATTGTGGCGTGCCCAGCGCTGGGTTGCGACAATCGTACCCGCTATCTCGCCATGAGATCCTTCCGGAGTTTCGCCCCGGCGTTTCGCCTCCTCGCGCCACTCCACATGTGCGCGAGGACCTTTGCCTCCAACTCCCATGGCGGCACTCCGGCAAGGAGGCTCGCCGCCTCGCACGAGATCGTGCGGTATCCTCGGACCCATTGCTGGATAAAGGCCTCCCTCTCCCTTTTGCACAGAATTCTGTCTTTTGCTAGTGCTGGCCAGATATTTTAAATACGAAAGTTTTTAGGATGTATGGATGTTTTTTACTCTTTCATGCAAAAGCTGCTGAACTGATTTGGATGTATGCACACACTTTTAACCTGGATTAGCACAAAGGGTACTTTTTATCCCGGTAGTAAGTTCTCGCGGGATAATTTCCAACCTCCAGGCGAAGCCGCTGGAAATAGCTCGTATATAATGCATAGATTATAATTTGCTTTACAGAAATCACCTAATAATTTGATACGAGTATTAACATGCCTACTCAGTAGCCAGCATTATAATTAGATTATTATTCATTAAACAGAATTAAGAACCTTTATATTATAATGGTTTTAATAACAGTTTCAATAGATTACTGCTTTCTATTGTGCCGATGGAGTCAACAACCAGAATTTCGGAATATAATGATTAAATTAAAGTAACATTGAAGTTCAGCAGACGGTGACAAGGAATGCGTCGGGTATGAGAGGTTTTGAGGTCATGTTAATTCATATTTGAATATAGAATAAAGGAAAGCCCTTCAAAATTCATCCGAAGAGAATGAGTATTCAACACACAATAAGGTTCAATAAAAACAATGAAGGCAGTAAAAACCGAAACTTTTCCGAAAATTATAAAAAAAACATTTTTACTTTTCAATAAAGTTGTATCTACCTAAGAAACAAATCTAGCAAAAGGTTATCCTCCTAACGTTAACAGTGATAACTATGCCGTGGCATACGACTGTATTAGTTAGGAACTGACTGACAGACTGTATTACGTAGGAAAGTCTTAGAGTTGGAAGGCCTCCCACAGGGTGGACCGATGACCTTGTGAAGGCCGCAGGAATCCGCTGGATACAGGAAGCACACAACAGGTCGAAGTGAACGAGCCCAAGCTCGGAGGGAGGCCTGTGTCCAACAGTGGACGTCTTTGGACTAAAATGATAATGATGATGAAGTCTTTTAAGACTATTTAACTTCTTACTAAAAGATAAGCACGTTAACAGACTTGAACGGTCGGACTTGAGCGTGCATCAGCACTTTTATAAAAAAAAAAAAAATATCTGTGATTGTAATATGACACCATAGCTCGGGGTGAGATCACGAGGGATACTCGGCGCAGGGCGAGACGCCGTCGGTCAACATTTGCTCGGATTGCGGCTTTTAATTAATTGCACACATTGCTCACTGCTCGCCACCTTCGGCGAGCATTGTTTGCACAAAAAAATCGTACGACAGCTCTGTTTGCACGACATTTTGATCTTAAGCAGAAATATGTTTCAGGTAAAAATATGTATGAACAGTATTTTAGAATAAAACACAAAGTATTCATGAAAAAAGAATTGTTAATTGTAAGATGATAGTCATCTTAAAAGAATAATGAAAATGTTCCTAAATATAAATCTGAATTTATAAAAAGATACCGTAACATTTCTACTGTTCACGTTAGCGACGCAAGATGATATGCCAATTGCCACTCAGTGGGGCTAAGGTACACAAAATTTCATTAGAAGGTCCATAAAAGTCCATTAGGGTGTGCGGCATTCGCTGAGAGAATGGCAAAGGTCGACCCCAAGGCGTCACGCTCCCACCTGACGAGCGCTACATTATCTATGCGTATGTTTATTATAATTACCTGTCAGATACTGTCTCTTTTAAACTGAACAAAGAAGTTAAACTCAGTAAATTGACATTTTATAAAGCTTAACAGCTTTAAGAATAATTTTCTCCTTTGTTCAAAATCTAAAGCTTTTAGTGGCGGTTGCAGACTAAAAATATGGAAAATTTAATTAATGCTGAGAGAAAACTGAGTCAATAACTTTCAACATGCGAGTTTAAAATAAAACAAACGTCGGGTGTAACTGAAATAGTGAACTAGATATCGTATTTCACTGTATTCCAATTTTATTGCGATGCAGATGATCTAAAACGGAGTTCGAAACCAACGAACAAAAAATTCGTTTCAATGAAAAATGTAGTCCGAAATTGAATCTGACATTTTCCATTCTTTGTTGGACACATAATACGTGTCTAGATAACGATGCAAACTGTATTTATTGAGTTATAAAGTCCAATATCGTTGTGTTTTTATTAATACTACTTATCATCAGAAGTACTTAATAACTTTGTCAACGTCAAAAGTACATTGCCACTAAAATAAGCAATAAAAAAGTTTGAATAGCAATTTGTTACGGCAATTACAGTCCCAGGTATACTTACATTCGTTTGTAAAATACATGTAAGTATAATCTAAATGAACGTCTTTCGTATTCACTGAAATAAATAATGAACTGTGAGGTTTGTTTCAAAAATTCCAGCCAAAAAATGTACGTACAATTTGCTTTATTTACCTTCTCTAAAAGGCGTCCCTCAGCTGTCTGAATTAAAGCAGTACTGGGTAAGTATGGTCTTCATACCAAAAACGTTCTCAGCAATGAATAATTAATGAATACAGGCCAACTTCATTCCGCGTAGGATCGTAAACTTGTGAAAAATGAAAAAACTCGAAAACATAATATGTTCTCGTAGCAACAGTGACGTTGACAGCTCCTATTTATTTACTACGCCGTAGCTGTGACGGCCGAAGAATAGATTGATCCGCAGATAGAGATATAATCAGATAACAAGTTTACTGTATTTGGGCGTTACTATTTGTACTAGGACGCTTTTATTTAGTGTTGGTATTTTCTTGTCTATCTTCGTCAGATTTAATTAATTAGACATGTAATAAGATTAGTTGACATCAGATAAACAATTTGAGGCCGAAACAAACGTGGTCCTTCTAAAGAGATAGCTCGTGCTAACAATTCAGTATTTCAGTTACACTTTGATCTCGTTAGTGTAATGATTCTTCTGCTTGCAGCGGGGACCCTAATGACAGTTGGGAGTCGCATTACAGGGGGCTCGGGGAGCGTCGCCCCGGAGAGATGCCAACTTGCAGCCAAGACTACGACTAAAGACGATTTATTTATATATAAATGTGCAAAGCACTAATTACTTACGTTTTGCTCGGGAACGTGACGGGCGCGTTGATAGTGCTATAATATATGTAGGTACGTATGTATGTAGAACTGGAATGTTCACTGTTATCTTTTTGTTACTGTATAATAATTAAAGTAGCTGTTTCTAGAAATACCTTAACGAATATCATTGCGGTATGTTCCCTGATGTTTCCCTGCGCCTCGCTCACACGGAATTCCTTTTGAAGCCGGCAATAAATTTGAATTTTAAATTGTGTATGTGTGTGTTTGTTTAAAACACATTGCCGCTGGTTTCCCTAACCGCATAACGCCACCGCGCCGCTTCTGCTGCATTTGCATTTACTTTAATAAAGCGCTTGTATTTTTTATTTACACATTTATACGTTTTTTATTTTATTTATTACTATGAATAAGGGTAATGTTGAAGAATTTGACTTTTCTACAATCAAAAAGGATTTAAGAAACGGTTTGTGTGAAGATTTGGCTGGGAAGGAACTTACACTGAAATGGCGGCTGAAAGAGTAGATATGTAAGTACTTAAATGGGAAATAATAACTGGGTGGGTTGACTCCAATTAAATTAGTTTAAAAATATAAGGAAGTTAATATTAAATTAATATTCAGCATAAACTAAACTGCATGAAATATTTACATATTTTAAAAGCTAAGTCTTAATAAAGTAATAGGTACCAAGTCTAAAAGAAAACAATATAGGGTTTCAAAAATATTCATCCGCATCGTTCTCAATAGGAATGCTTAGCAGCAATGCCAAGTTGTATGGCAATGCTGGTTCTTTAGCCCAAAAGTAAACCAACCCTCTGGTCACGTAAACAGTCGATCAGCCGCTCTAGGCAATGTATCGAAAAACAAAGTGTTTGCCCTAGAGTTTCAACCCCACCTGTTTAAATAATTAGATAAATGCTTTTGTACAAGACTAATGAGTTACACAGGCGTCGCGACGACGCGCGACTTGAGCACGTCGAGATGTTGCGAGGCTTTGCACGCTAATGCACCTAAACTTGCAAGCACCTGTTAGAACTAGAGACATAATGACTTTACTGTTTAATGAAACTCTCGTTTTATTTTAATTATAATTTTCAGAGTGACTAACAATCGTAAGAATCATCATCATCATCATCATCATTATTTCAGCCGAACCACGGCCATTGATGGACATAAACGCTACGTCTGGCAGACGGGTTAGCGATCGCAGTATGGTTGTATAATGTTTAGAGGACGCTGTTGCTCATTCGTTAGTTCGCCATTTACGACACCAACGGGATGAGTTGGAATGGTGCTATTTTTTACGTCCGCCACCACAAGGAAGTTATAAGAATCTGCGTAACAAGTCCAAGAGTTACTCGTGATTCTATTTTTTGTAATGGACAATAGGAGTAACAAGTCCAAGAGTTACTCGTGATTCTATTTTTTGTAATGGACAATAGGTGTAACAAATCCAAGAGTTACTCGTGATTCTATTTTTTGTAATGGACAATAGGAGTAACAAGTCCAAGAGTTACTCGTGATTCTATTTTTTGTAATGGACAATAGGTGTAACAAGTCCAATAGTTACTCGTGATTCTATTTTTTGTAATGGACAATACGTGTAACAAGTCCAAGAGTTACTCGTGATTCTATTTTTTGTAATGGACAATAATATAATAATATAATAATATAATATTCCACAACTATCACACAACGCCATCTAGTCCCAAGCTAAGCAGAGCTTGTGTTATGGGTACTAGACAACTGATAAACATACTTATATATTTCTAAATACATACATATTATAGATAAATTACACCCAGACATAGAACAAATGATCGTGCTCATCACACAAACATTTGTCCTGGGTGGGAATCGAACCCACGACCTCCGGCATAGCAGTCAGGGTCACTAACCACTAGACCAACAGGCCTGTCGACCAACATTCTATTTTTTGTAATGGACAATAGGTGTAACAAGTCCAAGAGTTACTCGTGATTCTAGTTTTTGTAATGGACAATAGGTGTAACCTTCTTGTTACTGAGATATTGAAGGTCCAAGCTCCAACTTTTTAAAATGGTTTTTTACTAATTCGTTTTACGTTTAAAACTTATTTCATAAAAAACTATTTTTAAAAGTTAACTGTAAGAGTTAAACTTAAGCTAAAGTATAACTCCTACAATTCTTGAAAAGATAATATCAATGAAACAAAAAATAAAATAAGATCAATGTTTTAAGTGCATTACAAAAATCAATGCTTTGCGTGCACAAGCTTTTCACACATAAAAGTCCCACAAGATTTCCAGGAATTATTTTTGTAAAAAGTTACTTAGTTTCATATACAAAATGCGTAGATGACGGCATCGTGAAGGGTGTTGTTACACCCTGTATTTACAAGAGTAGAGTGTGGTTCTTAGAGGATCAAATAACCTCACATTATACATGGGGGCAGGGACTTAGACGAGCAAACTGTTACCATAGATTCAGTAAGTACAGGATTCTGAAATCACCTACGTTAGAATTATTACAATTTTAGTAATAAAATAATTCACTTATTTCACTTTTCTATGAAACAGCCGTATTATTTAAAACTGACGAAAAATTTCTACGCAATGACTCTAGACCTAAAAGTCTAGAATCATGTGCTGTATTCATGGTTATAGTTCGCGCGTCGATACCCGCTGTATTTACTAAGAATTCCACTACCATGTGCGATAGGTAGGTACTTAAACACAAATCTCACATGTTCAAACTCCTATAAGTACCCGGAACCATCCAAAGGTGATACAAATATTTGTCCCGGGAAATGAGAAATAGGGAGTTGGGTTCGCGACCCGCAGGCCCGTAGCACCTAAACAGAACCGTCGCCGCCCCATAAAACGATTAAATACAAAATATTGACTTTCTCCTCAAAACTTTAGCGCCAATCTCCGCTTTCACAGGAGACGTTACTTTGGAAACTTTGAAAGCTTTACAACTCTTTTATCTTTCATCCGATTTAATTTATTATTTCAACTTTATTAATATAAAATCGTTAAGCAAAAATAAAACAAGCTACTTCGAAAACCCACTACGAAATTAGAGTAATTTTTCACTTTGTAGTGTTTTTTTGGAAGTCGATTGTATTTCTTTTGCATTTTTTTTTTCCACTTTTAGCTATGGTTTTTATCCCGCACTTATTCATATACCACTACTGGCCAGGTCAATTACAGTGACAAGAAGTATTATAATATTATCACAATAAACAAAGTAAATTCAGTAGAGTTAATATGGGACCACTCCTGAAGCATAAACTATCCATTAAAAAATATTTTTTGAAATCAATCCTCACTTGGCGGTGAAATCGGTAAAAATACATTAAAAAACATATTTAGTGGAACATAGAACCTCCTAGTTTTTTGAAGTCGGTTAAAAATACCGTCCGTAAGCAATAATATTGTATCATTTTAAAATACGTCAATATAAATGTACCTAATCGTGTTAAGAAATACCTAGAAAATGATAAGAACGTGTAGCTACACTTCTCCGAAACATTATTATTCTACTTGTTTGAGTTTCAACAAAAACATCTTTATCTTAAAATGATTTCAGTTGACGCTAAACGTTATGGAAGAAATCCGCTCGGTCCCTATGTAATAACAGGCTTCTTTTATTCTTTATTCTTTTAATCTTTATTTCCTTCCATAAAACTTCCCGCTCAGTATTGTCATCTTCAATGAATAAATATTTAATATCACCGGATTTTCGGGCATCTGTCATAATATTTTCACACTCCGCTGAAATAAAGATTTGTTTTATTGGTTTAACGTTTTCATTTACTTCGATGATGAATTGGTTCCTTATAATCTCACACTAAATAGAAGGAAAATGTATATTAAGATAAATTGCGTTATTAGGAATACCAGGAGAGGAAGAAAAACTAAGGAAATCCCAGAGTGAATTAACTGTAATTTCTTGAAAGTACCTACTGGTGCAATTTCCTATAAATATACAAGTGCAAATAAATCGAACAAGTTACCTTTTTAGAATCGTTATCACACACTTGTTACCGTTTCATTACTTTTAATTTCCCAGAAAGCATACATACAGTTAACTACCTATGTGCAGACAATCAGTTGGGACAACAAGGCTAATTGAAACGTTACAAATAATGGTTGAATATTGGGAAAAATGTACTTTATTTACAAAATTGATACTATATTTTTTTTTTTCAAGTTGTGTACGCTTGTTACGAGTATATGCACGATTTCTCTCATTGTTTTTGATTATGTGCTAATCAACCAATTGACTTTTAATAACTGAACAATATAAATAACAAATTTAACATCATGCTTATATTCCCTCTAGCATTATTATTTTTTTTTTTGTAGGACATCTCGTAGTTAACCTATAAAAAGTTCTGACTACTTAAACGGATGGTGGCCCGGCGATTCCTAAAAAGTTAACTTTTTAGGCCTCCAGCCGGGGCTTCCTCTAGCATTAGGTAGAGATGCGCCTTTAGTACCTTCACCCACATTTCCCAGTTATGTTTAAGTCCGGTTTAATAGGGCGAAATCTTATACCACAAACCGGGTACAAATCCTGACAAAAAAAGAAAATACGTTTAAATGCGGTAATTGTGACGCAAAGAAAGGCCAAAACACAACAAAAATAAAAATATAGCTGGGGAAAATATGCGTCATATCCACGCAAAACGAACATCGCTCAGCATAATGCTGTGACCATGTGCAAGACAGAATCCCAGCGCTGGTTTTCAATGACGACTGACTTTAGGCTGCTACTGAGAAATTCCAGATTAAAAACCCAATAACACTTTGCCCGATTCAGGAATTGAATCCACGACCTCAAGCGCGGCAGTAGCGCTTACTCATTAGACCACGAGGCCCTATCTCACTAGGACACCAGTGAGGTGGCTTAACCATGGTCGTAATGCGAAAATATGTATGGTTGGTTGGATACCTGATGGGATCCCTGATGAGATATCCAGCATAAAGTTGTCTCGAAAGAGATACCGTGACCCTGGCACATGGGCAACTGATGGAACACGGGTGGGTTTTAGTCAGTAAAAGTCTGACACGCCCTCCCGCTCCGCCCAGAGCGGGAGAAGTCATTTGATGATTTCCCATTCTGAAAAAAAAAGCATGAAGTTGTGTATGTTTTGCTGGAAACTCGACCATGGTTGCGCCACCATGGCCTAATCGTTTAGTGCCGTGTAGTGCTGGACGTAGCAATCTCTCCACTCACTCACTCACTCTACTCCTTCCCGTAGGTATCGTAAAAGCGATTAACTGTGCGGGTTCGCGACCGAGTGAACAAGTAATATACAAAAATAAGTTGTAACGCTTAAATTTATTAAAATATCAAGTAACTAAAGCTAGCCGTTACATTTGGCCTTAAAATGTAAAATTAGATAAGGCTATATGAAAAGTTACAACTAGACAGACAAGATCACGGCGAGCTTTGGCGAGGAATGATCGGGGTCAGAAAAAGTCTGGGACTTACATTTTAGCATCATACTACGATCGCCAACCCGCCTGCCAAGTGTGGCGATTATGGCAAAGCCCCAAATTGAGGGAGACCTATGTCCAGCTGTGGACGTCTTGCGGCTGAAATTATGAAACGTTAAAACTGAAAAATACACCAAGATTTGTCCTAAAATTTACATTTTACCTATACAACAAAAAGTTGATTTTATTTTAAGAATGATAAACCTATCCAGAAGTTAGATAAACAGTAAACACGGTACCTAACTGAGTTTCATTATAACAGGCGAGTAAGATAATAACCGATATAAACGATCACGGGTGCAAGTTGACAAGTAAACAGCTCGGGGTTATCTGCACGCATTATTATATTTACGTATGAACGCTTTCATATTGCCATAAATAAGTTAGCCTTTGACCAGTTTGCACGAAGAACTCTCCCTCCTCAAAACTCAAGTAAGTTCAGGATCTTATAATATAATAGCTATTTTTAATTGTTTTTTGCAACCCGAAATCAAATCAAATCAAATCATTGTAATGTGGGTGTCACAACTCTGTCCAATTCTTTGGGGAAACAAGGCGTGAAAAATATAAAATATAAAGTAACTATTGCCAAAAGTAATAATTTATATTTTGCTTTTCTAATAGTCTGGGCAATCTGTATTACTAACCAGCACCCTAATCGTGGAAAACGCTATTAATCAGAATCTGAATCATTTTGAGGGTAATCCATCCTACTAATATTATAAATGCGAAAGTTTGTGAGGATGGATGTATGTGTATGTGTATGTGTATGTTGTTACCCTTTCACGCAAAAACGACTGAATGGATTTGGATAAAATTTGGAACACAGTTTAAAACATGGATTAACACATAGGCTACTTTTTATCCCGGTAGTACGTTCCCGCGGCATATTTTCCGACCTCCACGCGGGCGAAGCCGCTGGCAAAAGCTAGTTGCTTCATATGTTCGAAAAATATCTGCTAGAAGAATGTAAAGAACGTAGTGAATGTTTTTGAACGGTCATAATGAGTCATTCCCACTGTTACTGTGTTGTGTAATTACCACAGCTACTTAAGATTCATTTCATTCAGCGCTAATATCCCACTTTTTTTTCTTCACAATGATAGGATAAGAGGAGGATAAAACGAGTAAAACCTCAAATGTTTTCAGAAAGATAAATCTGAAAACACGAAATATAAATCCATTTAGCATCAATCGCTGATCAAATATAAATCCCGAAATACGTATTTCCCGTAATCTTTCCTTTTATTGTTGATTCACAACACGCTCGCAAGTTATTGTCGTTCAATGCCAGTCTCGGGATACTGAAGATTGTTTTCAGTTTTGCTAGAAACGTTTGGGGTTCACCCGACCCTCGGATGGATCAATTCTGATTTGGTTAGGTCCGGGGCAAATTGAAAACGAGGGCAAACCTTAATTTGCATTATATGTAGGATTTTTACATAATTCAATTAGATAACCCGAAGTTTTTCGATAAACAAAAAACATTATCTGCGCGGACGGGCTAAGCGGATGGCGGGAGAATATTAATCTCACGGACACGGGGGCCTGGGGGCCACGGGGCCGCGCGGCCGCGGTCGCGTCTAGCGGCTGGTGGGCTCCGATAGGTTCCTGCTCTGAATTTTGTCTGCTTAGTGACCGCATTTTTTAAACGAATCTCAGTGAAATATTGCCCCATGTCGTACGCAACCATACAAACAAATGCCATCCGAAATTACGCCCATAAGATAAAAACGGAATACAAAACAGGGTAATTTATAGAGTCCGATTACAAACCCCACTTTTTATATTTTTAAAGCAAATGAAGCTGCACGATTTCGCTAGAGTTTTCAGTTTACTCGAAATTTACTTTTTTCGAGTGCTTTATATGGGATTAGTCTAGACTGGAACTTTAAAAGGAATTTCTTCCTATTTCCTTTTCGGTTTAAGGTTGGTTTTCTTCAAATTGTACATTCAATTTACCTTGGTCTACTCTCTGTCTAACTGTACAGATCACAATCCAGATCTTTCCAAAATTATCGTACAACATTCTACTAACAGACAAAATATTTAATTCTCCAATAATCATCCAAAATACGTGATTTCCAGAATGAAGGCGACTCTGATCCTTTTGTTGCTGGCATGTGTCATGGCCGTGGTGTACGGTGACCTGGTCTGCGGCTCCAACTACTGCAAGCAGCACCCCTGTGCCTCCCCTGTGGCTAGCAGCAGCTGCAGAAACCCGTCGGTGTACCGCCCCAACCACGCCGGCAAGTGCGCGTGCTGCCCTGCCTGCGTCACATTCCTCAGTAAGTAGAACTTCAACTGAAAATTGATGTACTGCACCCTGGTGTTAAGGATGCGTAGTAAAAGGTGCCGATCATAAAATAGTTTTCATCCCTACCCCTCTCATTAAACAGGACAAAAGCAAAACACAATCGTATCTAGCCACCAGAAAATTTTCACCCGGTGTATATCTATTCCAATTTGAATCGTCCATAAACAGTACATGTTCGCAAATAATATAATTAGATGAAAAGGTTCTATTTAAAGCACAGTCAGTACATCCAAAATACGTCCACCGGTAAGGTAGCCTGCGAAATTATATACATACGTGTTACGATCGGGAATTATATTTTGTTCAGCCTTTTTTTGGGTGGGAAATCATCAAATGACGTCGCTCGCTCTGGGCGAAGCGGGAGGGTCAGGGCATGTCAGACTGTTACTGACTCAAATCCATCCGTGTTCCTTCAGTTGTCTGACCCTGGCAGGATGTTGCTCAACCTGACCAGAAAAAATTATTAAGATTTCTTTTTTTATCGCGGGCTACCCTGGTGCTTCCCTCTTAAGGGCAAATTTGTGTACTCATTGCTCGAAAGTATTTGCTTTAACGGCTCCACGTTTTTGAAAACTGTCACCTGAGAATGCGAGTAACAAAGACTCTCCGGACAGCTCCAGAAAACGATAGGCCATAGTAACGGTGGAGGCACAATAAAACAGAATGCCTGTATTCTATATAACTCTTTAGTAGACGGTACCTACTCAGTTTCATCCATATCTAATCGTACCTATGAATGGCCGAGACTTCATTGTAGACTTTGAAAAGAAACTTTAAGGTTAATCTTTAAAAACGGAGGGGTACCCGCTCTTGTAGAATGTTGGTTTAGGTCCGAAAAGATCGTTTTTTGTATTCAGGTACAGTCAAGGGTCTGTTCCAATCCCGTTTATAAAACTTTCTGAGACTAATATTATCCTACTATTTTACAAAATTATTAGAAACTAGCTTTTGCCAGCGGCTTCGCCCGCGTGGAGGTCGGAAAATATCCCGCGGGTATCGTCACTGCTCAGCTCCTATGTGTCTAAGCGTTATGTTATATAGCCTATAACCTGCCCAGAAGTATGGACTACAATCGTACTAAGTTTGGTTAAAATCCCTTCAGTAGTTTTTGACCCATGCGTGCACATACAGACAGACAGACAGACAAAAAATTTACTGATTGCATTTTTGGCATCAGTATCGATCACCAATCATCCTCCAATATTAATTTTGTATGTATATTCAATGTACAAAATTGACCTCTCTACAATTTTATTATAAGTATAGATATAGATGTGAACGTTTACATGTTTAGATGTTTGGATATTTGTAACTCACGCAATAACGGCCGAACGGATTTGGATGAAATTTGGCATACAGATAATTTATAGCCTGAATTTACACTTTTTATCCTGTAGTAGATTCCCATGGGATAAATTTCAACCTCCAAGCGAGCGAACACGCAAGCAAAAGCTACTTATAAATACATATAACATACGTCGCACCACGAGGTGTATGAGGTGCATTATTACATTCTTTAAATAAACTCCACGTCTGCTTACCCTAAAACCCACAAGATAGTACACGAGGGAGTATTCCCAGCATAATATCATTAATATATATCTACAGGTAGAAAATGCCGCAGCTCCAAGAATAGCACGTCTTTCTAATAATCCTGTTATTGCCTCCACGGCACTCGCGGGAAGTGATTACATTGTCGCCGAGACAACCCCACTGTATAAAAATAATGGAAATTGTCATCTTTTCACAAGCTACGACATGTTTCCTTCCGTTATGTATTATAACAGTATACAAGAGAGCCACAAGAGGTGTTACTATCAATAGAATGGTTACTAGGTAGTATTTTAAGTGCGAATAGTGCTTATATAGCAAGTACCTATTTAAACATTAACTATTTTATAAATAGGTACGCTAATGTCGTCACAACCCTGAAAGTCTGACAACCAAGGGATAGCATTTTACCCAGTAACTGGGTTATGGAACTCGGATAAGCAGTCTTACCATGAAAAATATTGGTATTTAGATGTGTTCTCTTAGGCTGGAAATCAAACATAGTTGGGCAAAGGCTAGGCAAATGACGCAAGAGGGATCGCAATTGCATTAAAAATGGAAATGTGTCAGAAAAGATGTACTGTTATATCTTGTTTATTTTCAAATAAACTCAGAAGTTATAATCTTATAAGAGACTGGGAAGACTGAGACTTATTCACTAACTTTGCTAATCCGCTAATTAGATTCAGAACTTCCCCAGTACACAAATTACGTCACGTTCTTATTTTTAAACCTCGTATATTTTCTTTTTCAGACGAAGGCTCTGCTTGCAAGACTTACAGCAAGGAGCTCGGAGAGACCCCGTCCGCCATTTGTCGTGAGCCCTTGAGGTGTCTACGCGGTGTATGTACCAAGATCGCTCCTAGGCGTTAAGCTACTCTATATTGTTACGTGTAATTTTTATAACGAACATGACAACATAAAAATATATTAAGTTAAAAGCTGGAAATAACCTTTGTTATAATTTTAGAACGTTGAGCAGTTGTCCCCACCCCTCTACATAGTTTTCACCTTCTTCCTCTGCTCACCCCTGAGCCGCCACTGCACAATAGGCGAACTACTCGTATTTTGCCGAAGAAGCGAGTTAAAGAACTATGGGGAGAAAAGTTAGAAAGGCCATTTTATTTGACAACTAAGTTGAATGAAGGATGCATCCAGTTCGTATTCGGTATCTCATCGATTTTCTGTCGTGTATTGTTGATAGCCAGAAGCCAGTATGAATTCCAATATGAAGCGAGAATACAGAACATGCTTGCAATACACGTCATAGTCAAGTTATCCAATTTCCTTTGGATGAAGTTGCGGGTAACAGCTTGTCAGTAATAAATCCTCGTACTGCGCCAGCATTCTCCTGAGGTTTGAAGAGTGGAGATTACTTAGTATCTCCAATATATATTTCAGGTTGTTGATTATATGACTTGGCTCATCTGCTTATTGCAATAAGTTAGTATACGTTTTAACAACCCCAACATAGGTACTAACGTGACATAATTACACTATATTCCTCTCAATTTATTCCTAATTTGTGAACAGATCAATCGTTTATATTAAGGAATAGACTGAAAGGAATGCTTTACCAGTAATTACCACTGGATGTTTTTAACACGAAACCTTTGAGAAACCTAAAATTTTTGTGTAGTGTATCTATATAGATATGTAAGCACTGTCTCATGCACACAAGCGGAGGCAGCTGCTATCACTAGGGAGAAATGGCGGAAAACACAGAAGGTGAAGCAGAGGGGTAATTGCGGAACTTTTTATCGGTAGGAATTGGTTTAATATTCATAGTTAAACAACATTCATTGCGTTATTTACGTTGCTGAGCCACAATTTATTCGAACAAATGACGCAATGGTTTAGAAATAATCTTCAATCCCATTCAGATTCTGATAAATTGTGCGTTTCGCAATTAGGGTGCAGGTCTGCCCGGTAGTGCTTGATGTAGTGGAGAGCTAATGGAGTCATATAGTCAAATACGGAATCAACAGGATTCTACCGTTTTGTTAACAAAATTGGCTGCAACTATTGGCCTGCAACAATCCACGACGGTTGCTAAGCGGTAAAACTCTATTATCTGCCTAATTAAGATGTGAACCTATTTGATAATGCTATCAATACATTAGGTAACACCTGCAGTTTGTGCGACAGCACACCTGCATTACTTTTATCAATATTACAAGATACGAAACCAATTAAAATTAAGAGAGTGGCGAAGTATGTTAAGTCGATTTATAACGATGAGGATGGCATAATCTTTCTAGATTAAACGCTTCTTTAACTCTTGATAACTAAACATTCGTCCTTTCGACGACCTACCTACACACGACTCTCGTGTTCGTGTACTTCTAAGTCAACATCGATATATGCTGTGCCTGTGTGGAATAGTTCTCAATTACTGTTTTGTTTATTTTTTGTTTAATAATGACCCAAAGAATGTACCAATGTCAGAAGGTCCTGTGATTAATAAATACTTTTCCAAAAAATGCATTTTATTTAGCGTAGTTGGTTCGACGAATGTTTAGTCACTATGTAACAACGAAAATAGTTTAATTATCTAGGGTTAAATAAATAAAGAATAAAAAATAGTGTGACAACTATAGGACCAAACATTGGGTAACCGTTTTTCCCCATTTTTTCATATTCAGGTAGGTAACAATACAGGTAAAACTGTAGTTAGGTACCTACACATAAAATGGTTTCCTAGTTATAATTGTAGTGGTATGTCCCGCACAAAAAGCGAATTGGACCGAACGCCCGGTGCAACCATTCCAGTGTTTCAGAACAAAAGCTATTCGCTTGACGTCGCGACACGACCACTTCTACATACCCGCTGGAAACTGAGGACCTTACTACATTTCTACGATTTCTACTCCTTTGTTTTTTACAAATAAAATAGAACCTGCGGAGTAAACTGTGTAATGCACCTACAATGGCAATGTGACATTTGCATTTTGACAGAACAACAACATTCATTGACTTTTTACCATTGTTGAGTTGACAATTTTCTTTGACATACGTAACAATGGATTAGAAATATCCTTTCAAGATCCGGGATGATACGGGGATAGATAAACGCATTAATTACGTAACACACTTTTTTTTTTTTTTTCAGTATGGGAAATCATCAAATGACTTCTCCCGCTCTGGGCGGAGCGGGAGGGCGTGTCAGACTTTTACTGACTAAAACCCACCCGTGTTCCATCAGTTGCCCATGTGCCAGGGTCACGGTATCTCTTTCGAACAATCACGCGACCCCGGCAGTACGTAACACACTTTCGGTCACAATTCAAAGGATTTTAAAGGTAATAAATAGCTAATCTATTGCTTTATATGTTAGAGAAAAATCGTCTACGCAACAACAAGCATAGGTTTTGGCCAACCAACAGCAGTCTGTAAATAATATCTATAATATCTTAGGACAACCAACACAACGTTATCTGATCCCAAACTAGGCAGAGCCTGTACTATGGTAACCAGACAACTGATATAATACTTATATATTTCTAAATGCATACATATTATAGATAAAACATCTGGATGACCGATCTTTGCTCGGTATTTTTTGGTTAATCGTGTTTAAAATAATAAGTTTATGTTCAAGTTGGTTATCGATAAAGTTGGTCATTGAAAACACCAATAAAACGTCATTTTAGAAAAATGAATCCTAGCTAGATCGATTTATCGCCTCCGAAACCCCTGTATACTAAATTTCATGAAAATCGTTGGAGCCGTTTCCGTGATTCAGATTATATATATATATATATTTACATCCAAAAAATAATCATCAAAATCGGTTCACCCAGTCAAAAGTTATGAGGTAACAAAAATATAAAAAATACAGTCGAATTGATAACCTCCTCCTTTTTTTTGAAGTCGGTTAAAAATGAGAATAGCCCAAATAAGTCAGCGGTCAACCGTGAAACTAAAAAAATATTTACTTAGAATAGACAATGCGTTTTGCGAGACTCCGTGAAAGAAAGAGATAAGTATAAATAAACGAATCATAATGCTGGCAACGTCGCACTTTGAAATCCCAACCGTCTGATTTGGACGTAAAAATATCCACGCAATAGATTAATAATATTGATATACGCAGGAGGTCAATAAAGCTTCACTATTGTGCGGGGTCCAAAAATGTTTGGGCCTAACTACAAGAAGAATATTGCCGCAAATAAATGAGCAAGAGAATTAAGTAAAGGATGGAGTAGGAAATCAAAAAACTAAGCAATATTCATCAACAGATGATAAAAAATGTTAGCAGAACTGGTATGTAAATATATATATATATATATATATATATATATTTACATCCAGGAACTCATTTGGCGTCAAGCATGTTGCGCATCATTACGACGTCCACCAGTTCTGCTAACATTTTTTATCATCTGTTGATGAATATTGCTTAGTTTTTTGATTTCCTACTCCATCCTTTACTTAATTCTCTTGCTCATTTATTTGCGGCAATATTCTTCTTGTAGTTAGGCCCAAACATTTTTGGACCCCGCACAATAGTGAAGCTTTATTGACCTCCTGCGTATATCAATATTATTAATCTATTGCGTGGATATTTTTACGTCCAAATCAGACGGTTGGGATTTCAAAGTGCGACGTTGCCAGCATTATGATTCGTTTATTTATACTTATCTCTTTCTTTCACGGAGTCTCGCAAAACGCATTGTCTATTCTAAGTAAATATTTTTTTAGTTTCACGGTTGACCGCTGACTTATTTGGGCTATTCTCATTTTTAACCGACTTCAAAAAAAAGGAGGAGGTTATCAATTCGACTGTATTTTTTATATTTTTGTTACCTCATAACTTTTGACTGGGTGAACCGATTTTGATGATTATTTTTTGAATGACAAATGAACGAATAACGCGATTAGATTAGTGCAGAGTATCTACCATAACTAAAGAGTTAAAAATAAAAACACACATCCACCTTATGGGTTTTGATTTTAATAGTCAGATAAAAGTTCTCTATCCTGACTTATGGAATGAAAGCCTAAATACAGAGACACAGTATTGAAAATTATTAATCGTGTTTTTAACCGACTTCAAAAAAAGGAGGAGGTTATCAATTCGACCGTATATTTTTATGTTTGTTACCTCATAATCATAACTTTTGACTGGGTGAACCAATTTTGATGATTCTTTTTTTATTTGAAAGCTGGTGTTTTCCGAATGGTTACATTTTAATTTGGATACTCTAGTGGGGTCCATGTGAAAACTATATAAGTCTTAAATTTGCATTAAGTATTTGTGCGACAAATGAACGAATAACGCGATTAGATTAGTGCGGGGTATCTACCATAACTAAATAGTTACAAATAAAAACTTTTTAGTTATGGTAGATACTTCGCACTAATCTAATCGCGTTATTCGTTCATTTTTGTATACCTATACAAGATGTTACTACTGCTGTGGAATCAATCGTTCTTCCTCATCGTACGAAGGAACCCTAATATTAGCATGAGTTTACTACGGGTTTTTCTAAGTTTAATTTGACTAGATTCAAAGAGTACTATTAACTAGATTTTTCTGATAATATAATATTATTCACAGCCTGTAATCGCCCACTGCTGAGCGTATCTTCGTGGTACTACAAAAGCGTGGCAGCCCCAACAGCATCCTGATTGCATTGTTCCAACAGCTTTTTGAGTGAAACTAGTCCAAACGCTACACGAGTAAAAAACTATTAGGTACAGACGCCACCAGGTCAAGCTACCCGAAACTGTCAATTTTTCCCAATGAACCTTGAACCTAATGCTCTAGAAATAAAGTCGAAAATCTATGAAAGAAATCTGACACATTGTAGTAGCTTGATGTGTTGGCGTCTGTACATCTCACTGATAATGCTCTGCGCTCCCGGTATTCATTGATCCGATCTAGATTGTTCCTCAAATCCTCCGCTACAATACGCATATGACACCACCATTTAAAGTGACAGTAGGGTATCTCTCTGCGCCTTTATTGGCCACCTTAACGATAAGCAACTGACTTTTGTCCGTGTTATATCTAAAACCATGCTCCTTAGCGTAACGCTCACAAACTTTATTAAATTTTCTGAGACCTGCCATAGACGGGCTCAGCAGCGCCATGTCATTAGCGTAGCTAATGTTATTAAATGCTAGCCCATCTATGTAGCAGCCAGCATGCAAACTGCTGAGCTCGAGAATAAGCACATTTATATATAAATTAAACAGCTTAATCAACCCTGTCTAACTCCACATTCCATCACGTACTCATCCGACCGTCCATTTGCCCATTTTACACATTTAATTTGATGTGTGTACCAGTTTTTAAAAACACTCATCAATTCACTGGGCACACACAATTTAGACCATAACTTGTCACAAAACACCATGTCAAATGCCGTAGATAAGCCCTCTCTGAACCCATGTTGAGCATCATGGAGCTTGACATCATTCTTTAAAAGAGAGAGAGATTGGTCTGCAGTTCGGTTTATCTGATATATCACTAGTCTTATTTTTTACATTAGGAACTTCAATAGTTTTCATCATATCCTTTGGCAGATAAGCGTGCGACACACAACAATTATAAAACAAAGCCAGTACCCTGGGCAAATGGATACCAGCGTTCTTTAAGTGTTCCACACTGAGCCCGTCGTGTCCCGGGGATTTTCCGCGCTTCATATGTACCAATACATTCTCTACTTCTTTTGCTGTATAGGTACCTTGAAGAAGGTCGCTCAAGTTCACCGTCGTCTGAGTTATGCAAAAAAGACAGTCTCGCGAGGTCTACAACTCACCGAGCCACTAGTGTACCTGATTATAAGTTATCTGATCGTTGCGAAACCCTTCCAGGGTCCTTATATCTTACGCCGGGGCTTAACTCCACTGCCGCGAGAAATCACGGTACAGCGGACAGAGCTCCGGTGGGATCTCATGGCGTCATGGAGAGTACGATTGCCGCAACCCAGCGCTGGGCACGCCACAATTACGGCGATAAGTCCCCTCTTTGAGGAGTGGCTAGAGAGGTGCCACGGCGCGGCGTCTTCACCTTCCACCTGACGCAGAGTCACGGTTGTTTCGGGAGGTTCCTGTTCTGGATAAGGCGGGAGGAAACGCCCGGGTGTCACCATTGTGTGGATCACCCGGAGGACAGGGTGGAGCATATGGTAGAGGTCTGCCCGACTTGGGCGGCAGTAATGCTCGCGAAGGAGGAGGCAGAACGCGTGAGAGAGAGGCAAATTTCGCGCCCTCACGCCCCTAATCGCCGCAGGAGGAGACGCCCTGGGCATCGGGAATCGCAGGCCGATTTCCGGCCATCGTAGGCGCGGGCTTGCGGTCGGTGAGCAATGGGTAGCTCGCCATCTGATAGGGACCAGACCCGGGTTGACGGTGCGTTGTGTTCCACGTGCACCTCAAAGAGATGTCAGCGGAATTGACCGGGTTCACTAGGGCCTGCCAGGGTTGCGAAGAAGTCCGAAAGAGAGATCGTGGCCCCCGGCAACATGGTAACAAAAGGAACACGGGTGGGTTTTAGTCAGTAAGAGTCTGACACGCCCTCCTGCTTCGCCCCGAGCGGGAAAAGTTATTTGATAATTTCCCACCCAAAACAAAGAAAAAAGTGTCCTTGTATGCTAGGCTTAAGTACTTGGTTGCAAATAAAATGATTTATGATTTATTTATCTGAGACGGCGATGGGTCATACATTCATAATGGGAGCTTATGCATTTATAGGAAAAGGAAGAAGTGCTATTAGATTCATATATACAGACGTCAAATATCGTACAGTATGAAAAGTATGCATCAAACCGACATCCGTATAAGTGTCGCGTAACTTTGAAGCTATATACGGACGTCAGTTGACAGTATATAGGTACTATTCATGCCGCACCATATTCAAAGTCCAATTATTTTTCTAACGTTGTGCCATAGATTCATGTATACGGACGTCAAATATCGTACAGTATGAAAAGTATGCATCAAACCGACATCCGTATAAGTGTCGCGTAGCTTTGAAGCTATATACGGACGTCAGTTGACAGTATATAGTATTCATGCCGCACCATATTCTACGTCCGATTATTTTTCTAACGTAGTGCCATAGATTCATGTATACGGACGTCAAATATCGTACAGTATGAAAAGTATGCGTCAAACTGACATCCGTATATGTGTCGCGCAGCTTTGAAGCCATAAACGAACTTCAGTTTTGAAGCCATAGACGGTACAGACGCCACCAGGTCAAGCTACCCGAAACTGTCAATTTTTCCCAATGAACCTTGAACCTAATGCTCTAGAAATAAAGTCGAAAATCTATCAAAGAAATCTGACAGATTGTGGTAGCTTGATGTGTTGGCGTCTGTACATACTATTCATGCCGCACCATATTCGACATCCGTGTATTTTTCTACAGTCGCAAGGAAAAATAATGAAATAAACACACATAAATTTAAGATTACTATTTTATTATAGACAGATGGGTTACCCTATAGGTATGACAGGTGAAAACAATTGAAATAGTTTTCTGTATTTATAAAACTTTAAAAATCAATTTCTAAAAATTACGTAAAATAATTAGTATTATTCAACGTATTAATGACAATTTACTTTTGTGACTTTCAGATCTAACATAATTAATTTTAAGAAAATATTAGATATTAGATTGTTGTATTGTTATTAGGTGTGCTAAGCATATTCCGAACGTATAATAAGAATAGTATACAAGAATTGCTCGTTTAAAGATATAAGATAAGATTACACCCAGACAAAGAACAAATGATTGCAAAATAATGTAATGCATCACTGCAAAAATAATTACATTAAAAATATAGGTATGTGAACGATGTCACGATACTGCACTATGACCTACAAGCCACTGATGCTGAGGGGATGAAAAATACAGTCATCATCATCATCATCATCATCATTTCAGGCGTATGACGTCCACTGTTGAACGTAGACCTCTCCCAATTCGGGGGGTTTACCATTATCACCAGGCTTGGCAGGCGGGTTGGCGAAAAAAAAACAGCACCTAAGTAAAAAACATCACAGCAAAAAGAAAAAATGTACAAAACTGTAGGTATCCTCGGTTTATGGATAAGGTTTATGCTTAGGAAATTAAATGTTTTTTTTTTTTTTTAATTTTTGTAAGTATTTGAGTTGATTGAATGAAAGGTAAATTGCGGTTTACGATTTATGACGTATTAAAAAAAAACTACTTACTGGATCTCGTTCAAACCAATTTTCGGTGGAAGTTTACATGGTTATGTACATCATATATTTGTTTGAGTTTTATCATTCTCTTATTTTAGAAGTTACGGGGGGGGGGGACACATTTTACCACTTTGGAAGCGTCTCTCGCACAAACTATTCAGTTTAGAAAAAAATGATATTAGAAACCTCAATACCATTTTTGAAGACCTATTCATAGATACTCCACACGTATGGGTAAGACGAAAAAAAAAATTTTGAGTTTCAGTTCAAAGTATGGGGAACCCCAAAATTTATTATCTTTTTTCTATTTTAGTGTAAAAATCTTGATGCGGTTTACATAATACATCTACTTACCAAGTTTCAACAGCGTAGCTCTTATAGTTTCGGAGAAAAGTGGCTGTGACATACGGACGGACAGACAGACAGACAGACAGACAGACAGACAGACAGACAGACAGACGGACAGACAGACATGACGAATCTATAAGGGTTCTATTTTTTGCCATTTGGCAACGGAACCCTAAAAACGGAATATAAAGAAAAACTGCAATCCTAAATCTCAGTCCGTCTGTGCAATTTATGTCCGAGCAATTGTGAGCTCAATCTGGTCTTTCTTTTTTATTAGGAGCATACCAGTTTCAACCGCAAGCATGCAATAAATGTCAGTGTCAGTCTCCCGCTGGTTCATGCGCTTATTCGAGGTGGTAGGGACAGCGACGCGCAAACTGAAACTACGAATTTAGCACATGATTCTAATTAAGCGAAGAAATTTTTCGCCGGTTATCAAAATAAAAATCTGCTGTTTCATAGAAAAGTGCAACACCTACGCGGGCCAAAACGAAAGGCAGAGCGTTTTTTTTTTTTTACCAATTTGCCAGCACAGAATTTTTTCTTTGGGTAGCAAAAAAAGTCTGCAAGTCAGTGTAGTCAAAATGTATGGAAGAGCCAATCTTTTTAAATAACCAAAGAAAAATTTCAAAATCAGAATAAAGCATTGAATCTATGGTAACAGGTTTCAATGTCCCTGCCACCCTATATCTACAATCTTGTTAAAGATTTATAGCGAACCAAGTAGGTCCTTGGCAGTATTACAGGCTGATAGACTATGCAATATCGTTACTATGAATTAATAAACACAGATTGGGTCACTCACTGGTAGTACAGCACTATTTAAATCAGCTCTAAAAGAAAGTGCACTAATGCTGCTTTTCAATGCATATCTCTCTCCATTAAAATGTCTGCATTGATAAGTTCACTTTCTTAATATTGCAATGAGTAAGTACTTACATATTAGTCAATTTCTTAGCTTCCTTTCGATTCTAACAAGCAGATGAAAGGCAAACTATCTTCAAGACTCACTCCAGTATTTCAAGAGCTCTTTTCAGCTTTGCCCCTTTTTCATCTGATATTCCGTTTAATAGCCTTTCTCTTGCTCAATAGACACTTCTGAAGTAATTGAAAATGTACTAAGTAGCTATTTGAGCATTTACCTAATTCTTATTGATGTTCTCATGTTTACTTGAGTTACACAGCGGAAAAAATCGTAAATAGATAGAACCGACGCAATTGTGGGAGGTCCTACGATGAATGTTCAATGAAGACAAAATATTGGCCGTAGATCGTAACATATCGACGAAGGGACGCCAATAAAAACGAATAATTAAAATGGTGTGCGTGACAGGCCGGTGAATTATTAACGTACGAAACGTTACATATTTTTTTCTATTTCTGTGAAATTGGTTCTGTTTCATCACGTAAATTGAATTTGTGACGTTTGAAAGGTGTTTTATATAGTGAAATATTATACACATCTCCTGAAGGGAGCCGGTTTATCGTGGGACGTTGATACGAGCCCGGGAGTGAACGTTGAAGCAATTGTAAAACCGTCGTCGGACCGTCTCGTAACCGGCATGTGTCGCCGTCCCGCAACAATGTGTAGACCCCATTATGTAGATATGAGAAAAAATATTCATATTTTTACGACATACGATTCGTTCTAAGCAAGTGATGCTATGGTACCTATATGAACACGAGCCACTATTTGCGTAATTGTGCTGAAATAGTTATTAGCCAAATGAGATCATTTTCTTTTCTCATTTCTGTGTTAGATTTTTCTTCCATTTTCAGAGAAGAATACTAGACAGTTTTAGAGGTCAATATCTTGTGGGTAATCATTTTAAACTAGAATGTGCCAGATTTTTTACTCAATTCTTTATTGCATTCCATAATCCTTCTATCCTACTAATCCTACTTCCTACTAATATTATAAATGCGAAAGTTTGTATGTATGGATGTGTGGATGTTTGTTACTCTTTCACGCAAAAACTACTGAACGGATTTGGATGAAATTTGGAACACAGTTAGTTTATAACCTGGATTAACACATAAGCTACTTTTTATCCCGGTAGTACGTTCCCGCGGGATATTTTCCGACCTCCACGCGGGCGAAGCCGCTGGCAAAAGCTAGTGTGTACATATAACAGTTGGTATGTTAAAACATCGAATCAATTATACACCCTGTCGGGCACAGCAAAAATTTTTAATAGGATTTTTAGCTGGAGGATCTCTCAGATGAAATTCCCAAACAGACTCAGTGGTTATAAGTACCTAAATCATCGGTGTCACTGCTAACCGTTCTGGTCATATAAATACCTCACTACAGCTCTTCATATAAAACATAACTCACAGTCTAAATAGCACATTTTATCTCAGTAAACGAAAGGCTAATTTCAGCCACGCTCTAACTAATAACAAACAAAATAGTAAAACGAACCTAAAGTAAATATCTTCCTTCCTACAAATTACACAGACAACTTTAAAACGGATGCTATAACAGGTAAAGTATAGAGCAAGTTCGTGTTTCAAGGCGAGAAAGTGATTTAGGAACAATGGAAGCTCATAAAGTTTTTATAGATTTTCATTGTTTATGGCGCGCCGTTCCGCTGGCTCGGCCTTATTACTATGTTAGTTGCAAAGTTACAAGTGCATAAACAACCTTTTCGTACCACTTGCTCAAAAAAGTGACATTCTATGCCACAAAAGGCTAACATAACAATAGTCATTTTTAATCTGTTAAAAACAGGGAAAGAAAATTGTACTGAATTTCATTCATCCTCTAGGGGGAGAATGTGATTTAAATTTGGAATACTTACCGAAATTTATACTGAACTACATCTGTGTTTACACCATTGATTTTGTATATAAAGCATTATACATCTTTTTGAAAAAGGAATACGCATTTATTATGCAGTTATGATTATTAAATAAAATTACGAAAACCGACGAGGCCGTATGAGCTTGATAATGCCTTTGCTTTTCCGACAAAAAAATATTAGTCTAGGAATTTGCCGCGTTTTTGTTTTCTTCAAATACATTAACGTTAATTTGACCAATGTTTCGAATGTTAACTTTTACTTTTAATTGTCATTATTTTTAATAAATGCTTATCTCATATTATTATTGTGTTAATTTTTTCGCAAATGGTACGAAAAGTAGAGTATTTTCCTCGGTGATAAAGCTGTCTTAGCCTTGGGTGAACTTAAATCCCTCGCTACACTCAGGACTCGTCTTAAATCCCTCGCTTCGCTCGTGATTTAAGTTTTTAACACCCTCGCTGCGCTCGGGAGTAAACCTCGAGTCCTTCGTTACGCTCGCGATTTAAATCGTCACCCGCGACAGAAGACACTGCTTTATCCCCTTGGTTAATAATCTACTATTTCGTACCACTTGCTCAAAAAAGTGACATTCTATGCCACAAAAAGCTAACATAACAATAGTCATTTTTAATCTGTTAAAAACAGGGAAAGAAAATTGTACTGAATTTCATTCATCCTCTAGGGGGAGAATGTGATTTAAATTTGGAATACTTACCGAATTTTATACTGAACTACATCTGTGTTTACACCATTGAGTTTGTATATAAAGCATTATACATCTTTTTGAAAAAGGAATACACATTTATTATGCAGTTATGATTATTAAATAAAATTACGAAAACCGACGAGGCCGTATGAGCTTGATGCCTTTGCTTTTCCGACAAAAAAATATTAGTCTAGGAATTTGCCGCGTTTTTGTTTTCTCCAAATACATAAACGTTAAGTTTATTTTAATTTATTTTTATAAATAAGTTAATGTTCTAAATGCTTATCTCGCGTATCTATGCGTAAATTTTTTCGCAAATGGTACGAAAAGTAGAGTATTTTCCTCGGTGATAAAGCTGTCTTAGTCTTGGGTGAACTTAAATCCTTCGCTACACTCAGGACTCGTCTTAAATCCCTCGCTTCGCTCGTGATTTAAGTTTTTAACACCCTCGCTACGCTCGGGAGTAAACCTCGAGTCCTTCGTTACGCTCGCGATTTAAATCGTCACCCGCGACAGAAGACACTGCTTTATCCCCTTGGTTAATAATCTACTATTTGACCTACCTTAACAACGAAGATTTTAAGACTGGCTTCTGCCATATTAAAAGTTTTAAGCCAATCAGTAGATTGGGAAAGGCAAGATTTTAGAACATGGTATTTATTCGGTCCTGTTAACTGTAATATCTGAATAAATATTCAGCTTTCTTTAACAAAAATAAATTCACATCTAGAAGCCAACCCATGTCATGAAATGCTATGCTTTTCAGTTCCGTTACATTATTCACTAAAGCTGTGCCCTGGGCTTGGATGCCGAAAATTATCTTACAGGTAATTTTAAACGGGATAGCCTATATAACTCCTTATTAGTTAATTAACTTAGTTAACATTAGTTATCTGCTATTGAAAGTCCTGTCAAAATCAGTCCAACCGTTTCGGAGATTAGCTGGAACAAACAGAAAGACAGACAACAAAGAGTTTTTTTTTGTCACAAGTACCGTATATTCTTTCAACTAAGCATTTAGTAATAGGCTGTCACGAGTACTTTAACTTTACAAATAGACACTTCAATTTATTAATTTGTTTGTAGTGTGTATATTATATTTATGTATATTTGTATAGTATATGATTAAAAGTGAGGCAGTTGGCTATCTATCTATTACATCTCAACTTCTTAAACAATATACATATATTCTTAATAAAAATCTATGGAAAGAAGATTATATTCTTATATAAATAGTTACAAAAGCAATCATTGTTTGTCACGTAATCACAGCTGTTGAACGCAGACAGAATCGATTGTCACGTCTCAACTACAGAGAGTATCGTACCGTGTCACGGGCTGGATCAGGAACAATTCCCATACTTGTGACGTCACGCACCCTATAAATATCCAGCACAGGGTATATAGGATAATAATTCTATTCACTATTCAGTCTATCTGACAAGGGTGGCGACAGAACTGAAATACATGTCTAGTAATACACGGAGTAAATGGTCTGGAATACATAAAACATATATTTATTTGGACCTAACCGAGCTTGAATTGTATATCTTGTGGGCTTCTTTCTGTAGGGACTGTACAACTGACAGATTATCTTGAATTGCACCGGATACCTATTCGGCAAAAACGGGGCCATTTTTTCTCTATGTTGTGAAATGGCAGAATTGTATCACTAACTGATTCTCAATACTTTACTTGAACCCCATTTCCAATAAAATTTAAATTTATTTATTTATGACACACAGGTAAGCTGTTTTGGTACATGATGTTATAAAATAAAATAAAAGTTGTATCACTATGCACTGCCTTACAAAATGTACAAATATGGTCGACACAGTAATAGTTACACATGTAGTTTAGCTTATAAAATATTGCTAAGTAACTGGTTATTTTTTTAGAAATAAAATAAAAGAATATACAAATACAATATTTGTAACCCTATGTATATTTTCTGTAAATAGTTAGAGTAGATATCTAGTCTTAGTTGTATAAAGTAACATATTTATTTTACTAAGCTGAACTAAGTAAGAAACAAACAGACGAGTTGAATATATACCAAACTAAAATAAACAAAAAGGTTTCTAGGGAGTTACTGTCACTTAAAGTAAACATATTCTAGGTAAATGGAAGCGCCCACGCCTTACCCTTCTCGTGCCTAAATCCTGATTTCCTACAATACCGCTTCTTAAGTTAATTGGCCTGGCTTACTTAGTGAAGGTAAAGCGAATAAAAATTGCTGCGAAAAAAGAGTCGGCAAGAAAGTTTAGGAGTACGTGCTACGAGGTGCTACGAAGATGCTACGAGCCTACGACTTCCTGAGATAGGAGTTAGGGTTAGTTAATGAATGGTGAATGCTTGCTTGAAACATGAAGGAATTTTAAATTATTTAATTCTTGTACAACCGGTTACGTTTTTATACACATAATGATAATATCACGGCCGTAAGTCGGGATAGGATAGTCAGAGGTGTTGAATGTACACCCACTTTTCGCCTGTTATCTTATATCTTTAAACGAGCAATTCTTGTATATATGTATGTATATATCTTATACCTTTAAACGAGCAATTCTTGTATATATATATAATCTGAATCTCGGAAACGGCTCCAACGATTTTTATGAAATTTAGTATACAGGGGGTTTCGGGGGTGATAAATCGATCTAGCTAGGATTCATTTTTATAAAATGTCGTTTTATTCGTGTTTTCAATTACCAACTTCATCGATTATCAACTTGAACATAAACTTATTTTTTTAAACACAATTTACCAAAAAATACCGAGTAAAGCTCGGTCATCCAGATATTATAATCTGAATCTCGGAAACGGCTCCAACGATTTTCATGAAATTTAGTATACAGGGGGTTTTGGGGGCAATAAATCGATCTAGCTAGAATTCATTTTTATAAAATATCGTTTTATTCGTGTTTTTAACCGACTTCAAAAAAAGGAGGAGGTTATCAATTCGTCTGCATTTTTTTTTACTGGGTGAACCGATTTTGATGATTATTTTTTTATTTGAAAGCTGGTGCTTCCCGAATGGTCCCATTTTATTTTTCAATGACCAACTTTATCGATAATCAACTTGAACATAAACGTATTATTTTACACAAAATTTACCAAAAAATACCGAGCAAAGCTCGATCATCCAGATATTGTTCATATAATAGAGGGCGGAGGCCAGTGAAATCAGCCTCGATTTACGAGTTGTAGGTCGTGGGTTCGAACCTAGGCAGGCGCTTTACTTTTTGTTACCAATTTCTTCACCACTGCTCTCAAAATGGTTAATAAAAACATCGTAAGGAAACTCGCATGTCTTAGAACCAAAAACATGAAAATATGTGACATCTACCAACACGCACTGGGTCTGCCCACTTCCTCTCACAAAGGAGGCCTACGTCCCAGCAGTGGGAACGATATAGGCTGATTATGTATGTTATGTAATAGGGGGCGACAAATAAGTACATATTTGTAACAGTCCATAGCTTGGCTGTAGCTTCTGCTCAAAAGCCTGACTGTAAAGGACACCCCAACTTATAAAATATTGAAATTACTTGACTTATATTATATAAATTTCAGAATAGGAAAAAGGCAACTACGCTAAACTGCCTTTGAAAAGGAACGATTTTGCGATATTACCTACATACGCATGTACAACTATTGATATCTAATATCATAAGAGATTGATATTTGCCGCCGTGTTCCCAGCAGTGCCTTCACATACAACATGCTACTCTGTTATTACAATATTCCGAGTTCGCTCTCTATTTGCTTACGATACGTATTTTATTTATGTATAGTTTTTATTATTTATAGTTTTTATGCGAATTTTTGTATGTATCAAGTGATTTTGTGCTGAGTATTCAAATTTATTTGATTAACTTGTGTAGTAGGTGATTTGATACCTTACTCATTGTTATTTTTAACCGACTTCAAAAAAAGGAGGAGGTTATCAATTCGACTGTATTCTTTTTTATATTTTTTTTTAATGTTTGTTACCTCATAACTTTTGACTGCGTGAACCAATTTTGATGATTCTTTTTTTATTTGAAAGCTGGTGCTTTCCGAATGGTTCCATTTTAATTTGGTTCCATTCGGACAATGGGGTCCATGTGAAACCCATATAAGTCTTAAATTTGCATTAAGTTTTTTCGCGACAAATGAACAAATAACGTGATTAGATTAGTGCGGAGTACCTACCATAACCAAAATGTTCGCTGCCAGGCCAGAGCCCTAGCCATAGGATTTTAATTGAGTGTGTGGAAGCGTGATGTTGGGGCCCTGGAGCAAGAGGTTATTTAGTCTGTACATGAATGCACTGATCGAGCGGCTCAGCAGCACCCGAGTCGGTTGCTTTATTGATGGAGTCTGTTTCAATAATTTAAGCTATGCAGACGACATGGTGCTGCTGGCCCCCTCGGTCGGTGCGCTCCGTAAGCTTCTCGATATCTGCGAGTCGTATGCTGCGTCTCATGGCCTTGTATACAACGAAGGCAAGTCTAAATACATGGTTTTCAAGTCCGATGGCTGACCTTTGCGTTATGCTCATGAACGGGTGCTGCTTGTGGTGACTGGTCGACTTGCTGACCATGGTTTTTGTTATTGTTATTTGTATTAACTGTTATTTTATTTTTACTCCGGAGGTCCTAGTTTAACTATTGTAACTTCAACTTAGCAATATGCATCAATGTATGTATATGTATCATTTTGCGTCGTTGAATATGTAAGCGGGCACGCCCTTTATGCCTGGAGGCTTTATTTAAGTTTTACGTTCTGTTTACGATTTTGTTTTATTATTTATTTCAGCTTGAGTTTACTTTTCAATGTTTTGTTCGTATATTGGCGTGTGCTAGCTGACATATGGCGAATAATGTATGTTTTGTTTTGTTTTATAATATTAATTACTTACACGATATTGTATAGAATCAAGTTCTTCTAACTTAACAGACAGCTGTGCTGCTGGGGAGTTTGTTCCGCCACTTCTTCTTCCCAGCTAAAGCACTAGGAAGTGTCGAAGGGCGGGCGTTTTGGGGGGACTGTCTTTTGTAACTTTGACGTTCAAAAAGTGCTGACTCTCAGCCTAGTTTGAATAAATGACTTTTGATTTTGATTTTGATTTTGATACCAAGGGACCCTCCACCGTCCCGCCTTTGTTACTAAACGGTCTGGAGTTGCACAGAGTGTACTCTTTTAAATACCTGGGTCACTTGGTCACGGACGATTTGAAGGACGACGCAGATATGGAGAGGGAGCGCAGAGCATTGTCGGTTCGAGCTAATATGCTGGCCCGCCGGTTCTTCCGATGTACGGCTGCGGTCAAAATAACATTGTTTAAAGCATATTGCCGGATCGTGTGGTTCCGGACGTAAAGAATAGCACCACCCCATTTCTTCCCGTGGGTGTCGTAAGAGGCGACTAAGGGACTTACTAGAGATTGGGCAGCAGCGTTCTCTATGCATTTTACCACCATACTGCGATCGCCAACCCGCCTGCCAAGCGTGGCGATTATGGCAAATCCCCCCAAAAATTGTACCGGTCAAATTGGCGGTGCTTGGGGGAGGCCCATGTCCAGCAGTGGACGTCTTGCGGCTGAAATGATGATGATGATGAAAGCATATTGCACGTCGCTGTACTCAGGTAGCCTGTGGTTCAGCTACACTCAGAAGGCCTACAATGCTCTGCGGATCCAATACAACAACGCATTTAGAGTGCTTTTGCGGCTGCCTCGGTTCTGTAGCGCATCTTCTATGTTCGCTGAGACACGTACCGACTGCTTCGATGCTGTACGTCGTAAGAGGGCGGCGTCTCTGCTAAACAGACTCCGTGGCAGCCCCAACAGCATTCTACGTGCTATAGCCGGGAGATATGACAACCCGTTGGTTACGTCGCTTGTCACCTGTACACTGTCTGTATTATTAGTTAAGTACTAACATAGGTTAAGATTATTGTTACTAACCCAATGGATTTTTGTTATCCGATCAATAAAATAAATAATAACTAAAAAGTTAAAAATAAAAACTTTAAAAAAAACCGACTTCCTTAAAAAAACACTGCAAAGTCAAAAATAACTTTAATTTCGGAAGTCGGTGGCAAAAAACCTTAAATACATCTGTATTTAAGGTTTTTTCGAATCTGTGATTTTTTAAGGAAGTCGGTTGTTTTTTTTTATAAAAAGTTTTTTTGTAAAAAGTTTTTTCTGTTAAGAGATGTTCGATTTATGTAAATCTTATGGAAATAATAATAAAAGTCTTTTTATTAAACTTTGTACTCGTACATTATATTACATCATATACCGGATGACATTTTTTACCGTCTCGACCTTCATACGGTGTGTTGTGTAACTAGAATAGAAGACAGGAAGGCCTTCAGATTCATCGCAGGTGACTAAAGGAGCGCGGGACGCGGGCTAACGGGGATGCGTGTGCGGCTCGTGCGCCTGCGAAAGATCAACTTGACCGCCTATCGGCCGGCTTCAAAGGGTAGGACCGCGCTACAAAATCATTGATACATGCTGCGCATTGAGTAGGGTGCGTATGATTTAAGTTTCGATAGATTTTAATTGATTTTTTTATTTTATTTTTTCCAAATTTCTGTTTTATTTATTGCTAGATCAATTTCATTACATGTTATTCAAAAATAAAAATAATAAAAATTTCTATGCCAAAGGCTCCTACTCCGTTCACCTATAACACCCATTTTTTTTTCAAGACGGTAGAAAATGTCACCCGCTATATGCATTCACACTTATGGTGTCCGAAGTCATCAACTTCTTCACCGCACTGACAGCGATGCAGAGCCATGCAACTAGCATCCTGGACGCAGACTTGTAGCGAGTCGGAAAGTAGAGTCACCCAGCATAGTGCCTATGTTAGGTGACGGTAGCGCCTGAAGCTATAGGCCCGACTCCCATTCTCCCACAGCCAGCAAGCGGGCACGCTCAGCAGTAGTGGTAGACGTTTTAATGAGATTATTGCCAGTGTCTCTGGTAAAATGTGTTTTCTGACTGAACCGTATACGGACAAGCATAGGCGTTCATGGCATTGGTCAAACACGGCACTTCAGAGTCAACTTGAGAAAGAGCTAAGATTTTTGTGGTTAACTTTTTCTGTGCTGTGTAACGAAGACAGGAACGCCAGTACGCTTACACCAGAAATTTTACATACGCCGCGCCCACTAAAACGAATGGATAGTATGGTTTGCAGCCACGAGCGGTCGTCCAATGCCAAATTTAAAATGGATGTTAAAGTACTTTTAATCATTTGTCAAAAAAAATATCAACAAGGTGCTTCACAAAATCAAAATCAAAAATCAAAAGTCATTTATTCAAACTAGGCTGAGAGTCAGCACTTTTTGAACGTCAAAGTTACACAAGACAGTCCCCCCAAAACGCCCGCCCTTCGACACTTCCTAGTGCTTTAGCTGGGAAGAAGAAGTGGCGGAACAAACTCCCCAGCAGCACAGCTGTCTGTTAAGTTAGAAGAACTTGATTCTATACAATACTGTGTAAGTAATTAATATTATAAAACAAAACATACATTATTCACATATGTCAACTAGCACACGCCAATATACCACCAACAAAACACTGAAAACTAAACTCAAGCTGAAATAAATAATAAAACAAAATCGTAAACAGAACTTAAAACATAAATAAAGCCTCCAGGCATAAAGGGCGTGCCCGCTTACATATTCAACGATGCAAATTGATACATACAGCTAAGTTGAAGTTACAATAGTTAAACTAAGGACCTCCGGACCAAAATAAAATAACCGTTAATACAAGTAACAATAACAAAAACCATGGTCAGCAAGACGACCAGTCACCACAAACAGCACCCGTTCACGAGCATAACGCAAAGGTCAGCCATTACCCCCCTCGCCATATTTGAGAGAATGTGGTAACCCGACCCCCGACGCTACCGCAAGCAGTGACATCTAAGGGAGCATGACGAACTTGCTGCCGGTTGGTCAGGCAAGAATATTATGAACAGCTGACGAGGTCGCTAGCTAACTACATGTTGCAATACAACTCATTTAAAATCATTGTAATGAGTAGATTATGTCCACAGTAAATGAAATTAAAATAAAATAAAAATAAATTTAAAAAATACAGTTAAATAAAAAATAAACAATTATATGAACTACCCATATAAACTGTCGGTAAGAAAGCTAATTCTGGATTGAAAGAACATAAACATTGTCTTGAGTTAATCACAGCGACCAGCTATTCTTATCGTTTAAGTAGTCGTTGATAGAATAGTATGCCTTTGAACAAAGGTTGGATTTTACTTTAGCTTTAAACTCATTAAACTGCAAATCTAGCAAAGCAGAGGGAAGCTTGTTATAAAAGGTAATACCAAGACCAACAAAAGAATTATGAACCTTATGAAGCCGGTGAAAGGGGGCTCGTAGTTTGTCCTTATTTCTAGTATTAATATTATGAAAATCACTGTTTATAGTGTACAAGTGTATATTTTGCCTAATATATAAGATGTTGGCGAAGATGAATTGTGATGCCACCGTAAGAATACCAATATCTTTAAACAAATCTTTCAGAGAAACTCTAGCACCTAGTTGGTAAATCGCTCGAACAGCTCGTTTTTGAAGAACAAAAATATTTTGAATGTCCGCGGCTTTGCCCCACAGCAGAATGCCGTAGGACATTATGCTATGAAAATAACTAAAATAGACTAGTCGAGCTGTATCAACGTCCGTGTACTGTCTAACTTTCCTTACGGCGTAGGCGGCCGAACTGAGCCTTCCCGCTAGGCTCGATATATGTGATCCCCACTGAAGTTTGGCGTCTACTGTTATGCCCAGAAAAACTGCCGAGTTAACAGTTTCAAGCACCTAATTATTTAAAACGACATTGGGTCCCAGGTTCCTAACATTCGGTAAGGCAAACTTTATACACAATATGCACAACTTTATGCACAAAGAAGAAGAGCAGAAAAATACATGAAATTTGGAACGAAACAGCAGTATCTGATAAGGGTGAATGTCGAATGTAAATTAACTTTCGAAAGTCTGTCAGAAATATCGTGAAAATGTTAATTTTTTTCGGGAATTGGGGAACGCAGGAAGTGCAGAGAACTTTTTCCGAAACTTTGATATCTGAGACGACTGAATTGAATTTCTGTATTTGTCTGACGCTATGTCACAAAAGTAAATTTCGCATTTCCAGTAGTTGAGGTCACTGCCAGAATCGCGAGATTTGTTCGAACGAGTTACCGTGGCCCTGGCATAGGCAACTGAAGGAACACGGGTGGGTTTTAGTCAGTAAAAGTCTGACACGCCCTCCCGCTCCGCCCAGACCTGGAGACGTCATTTCATGATTTCATGATTTCCCGAAAAAAAAAGTAGTTAAGGTCAAACCCGATGGGCTGGAACTGCTGCTCTAGGAATTCTACGCCTATGTGGCGTCTACGCCACCTCCTAGTGTTCCATCACCTAAAAACCACACATTGAATCTTGATTTAGTTCTTGTATGAATTCTCTTTACAAAAAAAAACGGCCAATTGCGAGTCGGACTAGCGCATCGAGGGTTCTGTACAAACCTGTAGGTATCCTCGGTTTATGCATAAGGTTTACGTTTAAGAAATTAAATGTTTTTTTTTTTAATTTTTATATTTGAGTTGATTGAATTAAAGGTAAATTGCGGTTTACGATTTATGACGTATTAAAAAAAAACTACTTACTTGATCTCGTTCAAACCAATTTTCGGTGGAAGTTTATATGGTTATGTACATTGTTCGCTGCCAGGCCAGGCCCCTACCATAGGATTTTAATAGCGCAGTGGAAGGTATGATGGAAGTTATGGTGGGCCCTGGGTCAAGAGTGGCGTAGCGAACTTGTCCGCCGTGCGCGGAGCTGAACAATAATATAAGTACAATTCAAAAGATTTACCTCATGGTTGAAGAACACCTGCTCTGGAGCCTACCTGGATTTATGTATGTAAATGAGTGTATATTGTATTGTGTAGTGACGTTATGAGTAAGTATTCTCAAGATACAGGCCGCCCCATAAGGCTGGAGGCATTCACAGCATGCGGTTTCCAATAAGGTCACTTTCACTTCAAAGTACTTCAATTTCAACAAACTTAACCCGTATTATTTCGCCAAATGGGGTTAATTACACAAACAAACAATTGGATCACGACTAATTGTCACAAACGGATCGATTTAAAGGGATTAATTCAACAACACGGGTCGCACACGCAAAAGGACCCACCATCCCTTTTCAAGAACAAAAAACCAAGCATGTGTCAACGTCAAATTTGACAAGTGACAGTTCTCACTCTGTTCACGTCTAGAAACGTAGGCGCATAGAGTAAACAATTTAAACGGGACGGAACATACATCATATATTTTTTTTAGATTTATCATTCTCTTATTTTGGAAGTTACAGGGGGGGGACACACATTTTACCACTTTGGAAGTGTCTCTCGCGCAAACTCTTCAGTTTAGGAAAACATGATATTAGAAACCTTAATACCATTTTTGAAGACCTATTCATAGATACCCCACACGTATGGGTTTGATGAAAAAAAAAAAATTGAGTTTCAGTTCTAAGTATGGGGAACCCCAAAATTTATTGTTTTTTTTTTTTCTATTTTAGTGTAAAAATCTTAATGCGGTTCGCAGAATACATCTACTTACCAAGTTTCAACGGCATAGCTCTTATAGTTTCGGAGAAAAGTGGCTGTGACATACGGACGGACAGACAGACAGACAAACAGACGGACAGACAGACATGACGAATCTATAAGGGTTCCGTTTTTTGTCATTTGGCAACGGAACCCTAAAAACACAGTGAAACACAGTTAGTTTGTATATTATATTAAGGTTAATGTAACTAATATAATTGAATAAACTTCATCATATCTCTTTACTGCAGAAGTATTATATAAATTCATATCAATTGAAAAAAAAAATATTTACCATACACCGGGAAGTCCGTGCGAGGCAATTTTTGAACCATATTTTTCCTATGCAATACTTTTCCTCACAACTTTTCCGACTACTGAAAATATACGAAATCTTATATCTTTAAACGGAGCAATTCTTGTATATATATATATATATATATATATATAATCTGAATCTCGGAAACGGCTCCAACGATTTTCATGAAATTTAGTATACCGGGGTTTTGGGGGCGATAAATCTATCTAGCTAGGATTCATTTTTATAAAATGTCGTTTTATTCGTGTTTTCAATGACCAACTTTATCGATAATCAACTTAAACATAAACTTATTATTTTAAACGCAATTTACGAAAAATTGCTCGGTCATCCAGATATTGTTATCATAACAGTAATCAAGGATCTACGTAATGTTTTAATAGTAATTAAAACCTAGTTTTAAGTTTCTTAATCAAGCGCTTTATATCATCTCATAAACACAGAGCACCCGTGACGTATAAACATAAACCACTACAATGAAGTTTTACGGGAACTAGTGGTCGCCCAGTGGCTGAAATTTGACCACATTTAATTTGAAACTATTAAGTTTGAATTACTATTAAGTTGTAATAATACATTAGAAATACATTAGAATTTCTAATGTATTATTACATAATAATACTATCTGAACGTACAGACGTCGTCCTGTTTCCTAGAACTCGATAGCAGCGCCACCTACGGGTCCAATAGTGAATCTAAACCATCCAGGGTGCCACCCAAACGCATAAAAAAAATTCATTCAAATCGGTCCAGCCGTTTTGGAGGAGTTCAGTGACATACACACGTACAGTAGAGTCCATACTTTCCATACTTAATATTATAAATGCAAAAGTAACTCTGTCTGTCTGTCTGTCTGTCTCGCTTTCCTGCTAAAACTACTGAACCGATTTAAATGAAATTTGGTACACAGATAGTTCAGAGCCTGAGAAAGGACATAGGCTACTTTTTATCCCGGTAGTATGTTCCCGCGGGATAATTTCCGACTTCCACGCGGGCGAAGCCGCTGGCAAAAGCTAGTTATATATATAAAGATTAGCTTTCTGCACTATTTCTCCATTTATATGGACTATTATCTCCTTATCTGTAATTTCATACTCCTCCGTCCGCGTAATTTTTCTAAAAAGGGGTACAAAGTTCTTGCTTCACGTATTAATATATACTAGTGATCGCCCATTGGTCGAAATTCGACCGTACTTCATTTGAATAGAAATACATTATTAAATGAAAAAATATAGATAATAATAAATATAAAAAAATAATATGATTATATTTGATATTCAGTAACACTATAGACAAATTGTTGACGCTGTACTACTATGGAGAGGGTTCACTGGCGGGATGGTGATGGCCAGGACCAGGACGTAGGTGTAATGAGTAAAGAATACTTCTTCAGGACTCTCTTTTTTATTTTCTTAATACTTCTTAACTGCTGGATATGGAACAATATGGAATGAATTATCACAGAACGCTCTGTTTTTATAGAATTTTCCCTATTATTTTTAATAGCTTCTGCCCGCGACTTCATCCGCGTCAAATTTTCGCTCCCCTTCCCGTCGCGTCGAAATGCCTGCCAGTTTTCGTCCATTTTTCGTTTGCTGCTCAAATCCTTTTGACCGTAGCGTGATGTTATATAGCCTATAGCCTTTCTCAATAAATGGGCTACCCAACACAAAAATAATTTTTCAATTCCGATCAGCAGTACCTGAGATTAGCGCGTTCAATCAAACAAACATACAAACAAACAAACTCTTCAGCTTTATAATATTAGTATAGATTAATTATGACGGTTCCAAATGTCATAATTATAACCAGCCTGTACAATCGTGAAGCATACAACCTCTACAGTTTGCACACGACACTAAGTTTTGTATGGGAAATTTACTAATGCCATACTTGACACTCTCCATAAAACCACAAAAAATATTTCTTTTATATTTAAACTAAATTCCTATCGTCGCTAATACAAATAATATTAAGACAAATATTCTCGATATGATCATAGATTTTAAAAATGAAATAGGTTATATATCCATAAAATTAATTTATTACCTATGGTTATACTTGACATTCTGTAAGACTATAGACACAAAATCAGGCTTACCAACTTAGGGGTTTTTCCAAATTTAGGGGGTAAATAAGAGGATTGAGATTTTTAGGGGTGTTTCATTTTTAGGGTATTCTTAGGGATTTTTTGCCATCTTATATTTCTCATTGTGTTTTTGATTACAATAAAAGTATTAGCGACTTCTAGTACGGTTCCTTGATATTAAGAATGCAGAGTGAATGATTAACAAATGTCGCGTAATAAATATAGACAAATATTACTACTGTGTCCCGGGTCTATGATTACTGAACATTCGTTGGTTATTTTCATTATAATTTTTTAGCGGATTTTTTTAGTAATTGCGGCATGTTTAGGGGTTTTTAACTTAAGCTTTAGGGGTAAATATTTCTGGGTGTTGATAACACTGCACAAAATAATAAAGACACATTTGGACCATAAACAAAAGAATTTCTATGCATGTGTGTATTAGATACACAGTAATGAACAGTAGTGTGTGTAACGTGTTATTTATTGAAAATAATGTATTTTAACTCATAATTTAAAAAAATATTAGCATTCGTCACTTCTTCTCTGTATAAACTATAAGTGTGCGAAATTTCATACTCCTCCGTCCGCCCAATTTTCGTAAAAAGGGATCCAAAGTTTTCGCTTCACGTATTAATATATAGATGTAGATAACACGACTGCCCACACACATTAGATTATGAAACTGTGTTTTTATAGCAAAGGTAGCTCCTGTTGTTATTTGTCTACAGCGAAACTTTTGAGCGGTATTTATGTGGGCTTATATGTATCATAAAGTAACTTCTAAACTTCTTATCATAATTTGACAAATGAGGTATCCTTGGAAGTGCATTGATCGTCCGTTGGATATAGGTTAAGTGACCACGACTTTCAGATGATAATATTGAATGGTTTTGCATACTTTTTAGAGCGTAAATTTTCAGCAGTCGTGTTTTATTTTTGGAACTTATTATCCCTGTAAAAGTCACATTTTTGAAACATGCGCCATTGTAATTTCATTCATTGCTAGAAACGAATAAAACTTAATCAAGTTGTAAACCATCAACTTCGTATCCCTCCAATATTTTACTACACCTAAAATAAATTTTAAACTTTTCTCACGAGAAACTCTTTTTAGATTTGGCATAGTTGGAATATATCCAATCTCACAAAAGCTGAGGCAATTTCTTGGTAACGTTGCAAGTAAATCTTCACGTTCATAATACAGTCGAGGCATGTGTGCATACATGTGTAGCGAGGAACAGCGATAGACTACGTCATCGTGACGTAGAACGTGCATTACGGCGCAGCATCGATATGGGTCAAACTCCGACGAATTTTAACTCAGGATTTGCAAATCAATTCCTGTCTGATAAAAAGTTTTGAGCCCTTCTATAAAGCTGACCATGATCTGATCTTTAATATTTATTACTACACTAATATTATAAAGCTGAATAGTTTGTTTGTTTGGTAGGTTGAACGCTTTAATCTGAATAGCTACTAGTTAGAATTAAAAAATATTTTCGTTCTGGATAGCCCATTTATCGAGGAAGATTATTATATAGGTAATGTAACATCACGACAAGATCCTAATGAACCGAGTAAAAAGAAAAAAAAACGAATATGAAGTACTCTCATGGGCTAGCAATTCGATTTCGATGGGGTGGGTCGGGGAGCTCGAAATATGACGCAGACCAAGTCGCGGGCACATAGTTAAACACAAGCTTTGATTTTGACCTAATTCGCACGTTTGAACCGTTCAGCAAGAGCTATTAACACCCGGTTTGGTAATTTTTATGGTTCACAAATCATTCTCCTTGACGTACTTGAGTGGAACTCTTGGAGAAAATTGGCTCCCTCCCTAATTGGCTTGTTGTGAACCCCATTGACAGAGCATTAAAGTGGCTCGATGGTTCACGTGCTCCATCTCGCGCTTGCTTACTACTGTGTGTTCAGAACATTCAGGGACGGGTTGATCGAAGAATAATATGATGAATACACTGAATCAGCCATAAAAATCAGAAAAAAGTCGAGAGGAGTTGTCAGACACCCGGTTGGGACGTTTCTTTCGGTATATATTATGATTTTAGTATCAGACACAATTATATAAATCAACAAAGTGTGATAGTACCAAAAAATAAGCAGCTGTCGCACATCCCGCACATCTATACTACAGTAGTACATACTGAATAACTAGCAGGTACATCAGCGTTAATCTAATGATCACTACATAATTCTAAATGTGATTATTAAAAAAAGATTGGCTATTCCATAGATTTTGACTGCACTAGCTTACAGTTTTTTTTTGTTTGCTACCCAACAAAAAGAAATTTAGGATAATTGTCTGAATTTGCGGTTATAGTTTACGCGTCAATGTCCATGCCACGCTGTATATATACACAAATATTGACATACTTGTAAACACACAAGCACACATACTAAAGCAAAAGTGTCGAGATGTTCAAAATCTCTGTTAAGCTATCGAACGTCGTTCCAAAAATAGCGATATTTTAACTACCAGTATAAAAGTTTATATTTCACGTTTAATTCGAAGTTATTTCGTATATAAGCATTTAATTTTAAAGACATCCTACCACGACTATGTGAAAAAACACTCACTAGAAGATAGCTGACATTTAAAAAGAAAATAAGGTTTAAATATAGACCTACGTAACAGGCACGGAGGCAAAGGCGATATTAGAGCTACTAATAAAATGAGATCAGTTTCCTTCGCTCTATTTTTAATTAAAAAAAAAACTCCATGTAAAAAAATCTCAGACTAAATTATTTTTTTATAGGTATGTAATATTTTTAGCAGAAACTTCTCTGTGTTTTCGCTAAACTCATTTAGGCGGACATTTAAAACGCGCTTACTTTTTACGAAACAAGACAAAGGCGGGATAGCCTGCTAATTCCACAGCCCCACTTCCGTTTCCAGATTAATAATTTACTGGAGTCCTTTTATTTTCATCTTTTAATTAAAATTCGTGATTCAAATTAAGAAGGCTACATTTTTGTATAAATTTATCATGGTCGGGTTTAAAGTTTTAGGTAAACGGTAAGAAATATAATCTTTTAAAGATTAATTAAATTAAATATTTCTCGTCTTTCTTGTTACCTACGAAATACCACGTTCCTATTATCAACTAATAGCGGGCAATTATAGGCTTTAATAACAATAACTTTGTGATTAATTGTGAATATTTAGACTAAATAATAAGTAATTGAGCTATTTATGTTATCTAATATCCTGTAATTCTAAAACGCAACCAAGCAACATTTAGGTATATATTAAAAAATCTTACAATATTATAAGAAAATTACAAGATCTTTCCTGAATTCTATAGTAGAGACAGCGTATCGGCAAGCATAGTGTGGGACGGCCCATAGCTAGATGGACCGACGACCTCAAAAAGGCGGCTTGGACAGACTGGATGCGGAAGGCGGAGGACAGGGTGTTGTAGCGCAGCATGGGAAAGGCCTATGTCTAGCAGTGAACCTCGACGGGCTGAGGTGATTGACCATATCTTTAGACGAGGGTAAAAAATGCTATTTATTATAGTTATGATACGCTTATTTTTTTTTTAAATATTATTTCTGAATGTTAACTTTTAGAATCTATATTAAAACTATTAATAATGATGTATGTAATGTATCAAACACAACATACATAAATTGTTCCTGATAAATAAGTAAATAAGGCCCAAACGACCGCAAAAAAATTAAAAAAGAACATTGACGGACTCAATTGCTTTGGATTGAAGATCGCAAAATCGCAATCGCAAGATTGTGCTGACTGGACGTCGAGCTCAAGATGATATACTATTATTAGCAGACCAGATACACGAGAAAATGGTGTAAACAGACAAGTGCTTAATACCTAAGTAAGTATTGTGTTCTGTTGTCACATAATTTATACAAACATATACATAATTAATGTATTTTGAGTACATATGCCTCGTTCACCTTGTTGAGTTCTGTCTCAACAATTCCTGTAGCTGTTGTAAGATTGTGCGTTAACCATTGTGTCACTTAAAAGGAAATGTTTTGAGACATTATCTTTTTATATATATTTATTTTTATTTTAAGCAGCCAAGTGAATTGGTATTGGTATTGGTCGTAATTCCTTCCGCTGTCAATATAGGCTTCGTAGTTTTCAATAAAAATGTTGATGTAATCAAAGTCAAATTACTACAGCTAGCGAAACTTTGCAGACGTGATGAGTACCTATTACTATCTAAATACAAATAAAAAAGAAAAAAATTGATGTCCTTTTTTGAGGTCAACTATCAGTACTGTAAAACCGACTGTTATTGTTAAAATCTGTATTTAACACGCTTTTACTAAATACACAGCCCCACAAAAAAATAAAATAAAAAAAATTGTACTTGACCACATGGTCTTTACGTATTTTGAGCTGCCGAATCCGAATCTGGACACAGAATTAACCCAACACCCTCCAGTTTTTCTCCAGGAGCAATAAAACTCTTGAATTTCGCAGTAATGTTCAGGCCCGCAACAAAAAAAAAATGTACTTGTTATTTAACCACATACATGGTCTTTACGTATTTTGAGCTGCCGAATTCGAATCTGGACACAGAATTAACTCTACACCCTCCAGTTTTTCTTCAGGAGCAAAAAAAAACTCTCGAATTTTGCAGTAATGATAATATTAAAAAGAAAATTTAAATAATCATATTAACTTTACGTTTACATTACCTTATAACATTATAATATGATATAAAAAGCCCTAAAAGGGACAGGAAGTCTGATAAAAAACCTGAAAAGAAATAATTTCTTTTCTTTTTAATATTACCATTACGGTAGAGTTTAAGACTGCGCCGACCCACAGTGGAACGAATGTATGGGAGCGGTTGGACGTAGACATGTCCGAAAAATAAGAGTAAAATTATGACAAACTAATGATGCCATCTTATTCGATTACTTAATGCCTTCATAAATTGTGGTGATAAATTTCTTCATAACTCCCATATTTCGGGAGTAATTTGAGAAAATGTGAAATTTTACTATGAAAATGAGTGTATCGAGCTCTCTCCCTCCTGATTCCGGGCTTGTTTCAAGTAGCGGTCTCTAATATCGTAATGCTATTACTAAGAGCTATATTTAATACTAAGACACATAGTGCGCCAAATGTGCACTTTCTGGGATAAAAGGAAATGAAAATTTAAAAAAAAAAACGTTTTTTCCCCATTTGTATTTACTTTAAACCGCAGACAGACTTATTAAGAGGTCTATAAATATATTATATATATACAGAAATATATATTAACAAAAATATTCACAAGAACTGATGAGAGTATGACTTTTAAGTAAGTTGATAATAAATTACCTAGTTTCATTAAAAGTACAATAAATAATTAAGATGTAAGCTCTAATTTACTAAGTTACACATTTTAAAACAATAACATCATTTAATTATCTTCGTCATCATCATCATCATCAATTAATTCAAATTCAGAATCGATGTCCGCTAAATCATTTATGTTAACAAATTCGATATCACTTTTCTCAGAATCCGTAAGCTCATAAAATTCCTTAAAAGAAGATTTTTTTACAAACTTATTTCCTTTTGGACGGATACTTGTAACAAGTGGATCAGAAGACAGTAAAAGATTGTGCATAATATCTTCATTGCATGAGATACTGCTATGCTTTCGAGAATGCCCCTCTCTATATTTTCTAAAATCTTTATTTCTAGCCTCAGATGCCTCTTCGGATAGAAAACCAATGGGCACAATTGACATGTTCTGAACTATGTCTGGCCCATGCATTAAAATTTTATGAAGTGAAGAAGGCATATAATACCATGGGTATAACTCCACGTAAAGCTTAGCAGTATCAAAGCAGAACTCTCGGAATTTAGTTACGTTGATCTTCTCTCCTGATGAAATACACTGCAAGATCACACAGATTTTTCTTAAAAGCATAGCATCTATTCCGGTCAGTTCAGCAGATTTAGTGTAGTTTTCAAAAAATCTCCTTGCCGAGTTGCCATTGTTGGTGGATCCACTGCCTTGTTTCACAACATCGAGAAGTAAGCCCGTTTCTCTTCTTACAGCCTCTTGAACTCTTTTCTTCCTGTCATCAACTTGCCTTTTTGCTATATCACCCCTTACTTGCCATGATTTTATGTCTAATTTGTAGGAAATGTGTAATAAGCATTCCAATGAGCGAATCCAAGCGTGAAGGGTGCTTAAGCTATATTTATACATGTCCTCGTTTGCGTGTTTATCTTTGATTAACTCTAAATTATTCATTTCTTTAGGACAAGCCTTGCATATGTCACACACTAAAGCTGCTGTATTGGATATAATGGAATGAATTTTACCATCAATCATTGTCAACAGCAGTTGGTGTTTGACACTAATTCCATCAGTGATGGTGGATGGAGTTAAGGCTTCAATCTCTGCTTCGATTTCAGCCATCTCTCTCTGCACATTTTCTTTGGTTTCCTTTATAAACTTAAACAATATTGGCCGGCAAAATGAAGTGGAAGATGGTCGCTCGTTTTCCCAAATTGTTACACCTTTTGAGACGAGCCGCAGTGGTACAAGACTAATCATAAAATTACTAGCAAGATCGATTTGCTCATCTTCACTCGTCCTTTGATGATAAATGCTTTGGCTAGATGATCCGTCAAAACCCCATTTGCTGATCAATACGAGCTGTTGATTGGGATCAACAGGGGTTTCTAACGACCTAATAAGTCTTCTTGAGGTTAAATCCATCAAGGCTTGTAATTTGATTTTTGCAGAGCTCTCTGTAACTGTGAGATCTTCTTTGGCCGGATAGCACTTAATTTTTTCTTTAACCAACATGTAGTAACTCGGGTATTGAAGAGCTCCTTCTTGAGTGTTGAAATCCCGAAGAGTGTTATAGCGCCATTTCGATAAGTTCATCGATACATAAAGAGCCAATGCCTTCAAAGGGGATATTTCCCGTACCTGAATTGATTTACCTTCAATGAAGGCTTTGATTTTTGAGGCCTCTTCTGGATTCTCCGTCAAGTATTTCATAACATAAGCTGTATCGCTTTGTCCTGCCTTTTGAAGCGCCCTTTCGGCCGAAAACATAATTTCAGCGCTGCTACTGCTGCATGAAAGACTATCTTCAGTGCGTCTTCTTTTTTGCCGGTTACTAAGGTCTTCAAAAGATTTACGAGGACTAGGATGTGTACAAGTTGAAGCATCAGATTTAGCAGGAGAAATTATGGGCTCGATGACGTCACTTATATTTTCCATATTTTCATTCTGTAATTCCGGCCATTGAATTGCAGCCTGTAGCCAAATCTCATGTTTCTTCCGAAACTTATCTGTGCTTCTTCCAGACTGTGTCCATTTTGCATAAATGCGGTAGCAAAATCGACGACACCAGTCTTTTAAACTTGTTTCAGCACTTTCACATAACTGAACACAACTGTTATCTTTTAAAACACTGAACAAATAGTTAAAGTCGCGTAAATCTTTATGTGCGCGTGCGCATAAAGCAACGTGAATATCAAGATTTGTATTAAAATTTGGAAAATACATTGCGAGATTAGCTTGGATACAACGAGGTGTAAATCAACACTGATTTTAAAGTTACTAATAGTGACCTATTTATATAAAATCCAGGTATCCCAGGTATCCTTTGTTAAATATTGCAAGGTAATTAGTTATTGTGATAATTAGTAAATGATGCATGCTAAATTAGTGTATTAAGAGCCATTTAGTAATTAAATAATAGCAATGTTCTTATCAGTAATCATTAGTGCATCAGTTTTATATGTAAACCTTAAGTCCCTAATTATATATCCTAATTAGCTTATATCTTCTCTAATTGGCTGCTCAGAAATGTTATTGTAATAAGGTAAACCTTTAGAAAAACGGTTTTAATCAACAAAATAAACAAAAAATAAAAAAATTGTGTTATAAAATAAACATCACTCTTTATCCCAGAAAGTGCACATTTGGCGCACTATGTGTCTTAGTATTAAATATAGCTCTTAGTATTAGCATTATGATATTAGAGACCGCTACTTGAAACAAGCCCGGAATCAGGAGGGAGAGAGCTCGATACACTCATTTTCATAGTAAAATTTCACATTTTCTCAAATTACTCCCGAAATATGGGAGTTATGAAGAAATTCATCACCACAAGTTATGAAGGCATTAAGTAATCGAATAAGATGGCATCATTAGTTTGGCATAATTTTACTCTTTTTTTTCGGACATGTCTACGTCCAACCGCTCCCATACATTCGTTCCACTGTGCGACCGTACAAGGCGCGCGGCAAATAGGTATTTACTACAGCGCGCTAGTCGTGTGCGTCGCCACGTACACATTGACAAGTTTGCTCGAAGCCCGCATGCAGTTGCACGACAAAAGGTGGTAACCTAGGATTTTTAAAATTTGATTCGTTGTGATGAGTGACTTGAAAATACGCATATTTGATTATTTCGATCATTTTATGTAGGTACCTACATAAATCCAGAAATTAAATCTAATAATCTGTATTATATAAAAATTAACGTCTGTAGTTTATAGAGCGGATAATATAGGTATAAATATAGTACAATATAGGAAATTACTTACATTATCAGTTACTACTCATCCGATTGCTATGAAATTTTGGCATTATGAATTTTACTTGCACGCCCGGGAATTTTACTCGGTAAAGTAGGTAGGCAGGGTAGATGGGTAAGTGGTAGGTATAATAAAACCAGTCTGTGATAAAAAATGTATAATTACCTAATGTAATAGAAACCTTGCTTAATTTACAAAAACATGCGAAAATCATAGGTAAATGTGGAATATATAATACTAGCTTTTGCCCGCGACTTCATCCGCGTTAAATTTCTTGTTCCTCCGACCCTTCCCGTCGCGTCGAATCGCCTACCCGTGCGATTTTCCCCGTTTTTGCAACATTTTTTATTACTGCTCCGCTCCTCTTGATTGTAGCGTGATGTTATATAACCTATAGCCTTCCTCGATAAATAGGCTACCCAACACAAAAAGACTTTTTTCAATTCGGACCAGCAGTTCTTGAGATTAGCGCGTTCAATCAAACAAACAAACAAATCTTCAGCTTTATAATATTAGTATAGATATAGAGTATAACGGAAAAGTTGAAGTTAAATCCGCTATCTTGAATTTTAAAATGAATGCCAGATTTGCAATCGCCACCCCCCAAAACCCATTACCCGACACCCATATCGAACATTTGAGAAAAGCTACATCCGCCATTTTGGATTTCAAATTGAATGCCAGATTTGCAAACGCCACCCCCAAAAGCCACGACACTCATATCGAATTTAGAGAAAAAAAAAATACTGGAACTAATATCATAAAATATAAATACGTAAATTTTATGATAACGGCTTTTTTTACGGAAATGAGCGCCAACTTTTTTCTTACAATAGCTGTCCTTACGCTTTCCCATACACCTAATTACTAAAACAAATATTTAAGAAAAATGTTATAGTAATATGGAAGCAGATAAAAAAACAACAAAAAGTAAAATTTAGTTATGCCTAACAAGTCATACTCAAAAAAACAAAAATGTGAATTACCCTATTTCACTCTTTGCGGCAACGTATACGTACACAATAGATCGCGAATTATTGTTACCGGCGCGTCGCTCCACGATGCGACGTGACCACTCTCCGAGCTCTCGTGGACGACTGAATTTTCGACTCGTTTACGTTGCGTATGACTCAAAACAGGGTGGGAATAAAAACAAAAATTAATAATAAAATATATAAGTGACATTTCGAAAATGTAAAAACTATAAATTGTAGTATGATAATTAAAAATTAATATGAATTCAAGTTAGTGAAAAAATTTAACAGTTTACTATCAAAATTCAACTAAACCCGAGCATGCTTTTTTAAGATTTTTGTTCCACTTTACGAATTTTTGTTTATTAAACTATACAATATTTTTAGTTTTTGCCAACTATAATCGGTTAACACATTCATTGCGGTATTTATTAAATATTTTTTATGGTAATTGTGGCAAAAGTATTGATTGTATTACTTTAACAGTGACGACTGTTTTGAATGATTTCGCTCTGCCGCCCCTTAAGCGTTTTCTGCTCCTGGAAAAAAACTGGAGGGTGTAGGATTAATTCTGTGTCCAGATTCGGATTCGGCAGCTCAAAATACGTAAAGGCCATGTATGTGGTTTACTAACAAGTACATTTTTTTTTGTTTTTTTTTGGATCTGATCAATACTGCAAAATTCAAGAGATTTTTTTTGCTCCTGGAGAAAAAGTGGAGGGTGTAGGGTTAATTCTGTGTCCAGATTCGGATTCGGCAGCTCAAAATACGTAAAGACCATGTTGTAACAAGTACCATTTTTTTTTGTAGGGCTGTGTTATTTTTTTCCTATTTACATAACGATATCGTAACGTGAAGTTTACACAAAACTGTTCGTTAATCTGATGAGTAATGGTCGGAATGATAAAATATTTGACTATATGGATTGGAATGGAGTTTTAGTAGGTTTGTAAGTAAATTATAACAAAACTTGTGAATGTAGTCAAAAACGCGTACTTTCAAGTCGTGTAATTTCTGAAGGACGTCTTGAAATATATCAATCAGAACATGTTCGTAGTCCATATAATTAATATGTGCTTTGCGTCTTGTTTGTGCAGATTAAACATTTATTCTTTTTCCTTTTATTTAGTTTTCTGTCTCTATTTTAATCCACTCGGCTTCTGTGTTATTAAAATTGTAGTTTGTCCACTGGCGCGAAACTGTGGTTACTGTTATTTTCATTTTATCCTACTGGCTACTGGGTGCGTTTTGCTTAGTGGTTGTTACTTTTTTTTGTGGAGTGTGCAATTTTTGTATCTATATAGAAAAACTACTTTACTTTTTGTACTTTCAACAAAAGTGAGTGAGTGAAATAGAGTAACCTCTACTGGAGCGTATCTAATGATTGTAAGTTGTGCATTAAGTTCTTCGTGAGTTGAGTTTATTTTATAGTTTTCTTGTATAATGTGTACGTCTCTAACAAGCCACAAACCTTTATTTCCTTGCATTTACGATGTCACGGTTCTTATTTCTATTCTTTAAAATTTCTTTTGACGTGACAACGTCTTATAAATTGGTTTGCCGGGTGACACTTCAAGAAACTGCGTTACGCTCCGCTCACGTTATGCGCTCACAATGAGAGCGAGTGAGAGGCACGCGTCCCTTCCACTCGGGCATGGTTAGCCCGCCTAAGAGCGAGAGAGACAGACATAAAAAGTGAAAGGCACGCGTCCCTTCCACTCGAGCACAGTATAATTCTTTGTATAAATAAATGTTTTAAATTGTTACTATTATTTCATCCTTCTTCCTACTATACGAATGAATATTCACATTAAAATTATTTTACCACTCAAAGTCGTTGTCACGTAAAACTTTCGCCCGTATACCGACTTTACAGGCAACCAATTTTTTTCATTTTAATATTTGCGTTTCTCGCTCTATCATCGTTTCGCGCTATTTTCTCGTAAAAATATAAAATAAATATAAAATAAAATAATAGATTAAAAAGCAACAAAAAAACCGCTTTCACAGAAAAACCAAACTAAAAAGTAGAAAATAATGGAAAAAAGCGTGGGATGCTTTTTGAGGTATTTTTTATTGATATCAAGCTCCCCACGCTTTTATTAATTTTGTTTTTTTTTTTAATTTCTTGCATAATATAAGTAATAAAAAAATAGTAGCATAACGTGAACCAGAACAGGGTACAAGCTACTGGGGTTCAAAATTCCATTGAGACCTCGTCAGAAAGATTTCTTACTGACAAGTAATTTTGATAAGTACTACACTTAAAAAGTAGTAAAAATGAGATAAGTACTGAGAAGGTAGTTATTTCCATTTTGCATTTCTCAAGCTCTCAAAACATTTATGTAGGAACGCAAGCTCCGTAACATCGATAAATTACTTAGCATAATGAGCCCATAATATTCCCACTACTGTGACACAGGCCGCCTCTTGGTGAGAGGGAGAGGACCGTAATTCACGACGAGGGCCCTTTGGTGAATGTCAGATTATGTCTTCGAATTTTTGGGTCTAAGACATGCCGATTTTCTCACGATTTAACCGTTTTGATGAAATATTTAACACACTGTAAAGTGCCTGCGTCGGTTCGAACCAAAGACTATATAACCACTTGACTGCGCATACAGTGCCCCGACGCTCGAAAACTATTAGTATTTTGTCGCCTATGCGTAGGCTACGGTTCTAGTAACCATTTTAGTTGTGACCAGTTTTTAGACCTCCGTGCACTCTAAATTAATGGAAATAATGTAACTTCATCTGTAATTATAACGCATCAAAATGCCTTCATGCGGGGTGAAGTGGTGTGGGAAACATTCCAAGACTTCTAGTTACAAAAAGGATCGCATAACTTTTCTTCAGTAAGTAAACAGTACGAAAAAATCTTTTGATTTAATCATATTATGATCCACCGTAGGGGTCTATTTAAAATGGTGGTTGGGTGAACGAGCACACGGTTGAGTCGCGCGCGTTGATGTCTTTTAGAAAAGTCTCGCTCTTTCATTAGACAATTGTAATGCATCTATCCCTTACTTTCCCTTTGTATTTTTATCGTAAAAATGAGTGCTGTTACTTTTAATAGCTGAAAGTATATATCGAAAATTAAAATTAAAATAAGTGAAAATTTTATTCAATTCACATACTGTGACTTCTTTAGCTTCGTCTTGACAATCCGCTTGTAAACTGGCGCCAAAACTCACGTAGCCATAGTACCTTCTGCCTTGGGGATGATATTCGAACCCGCTTCTGAATGCCATTTCGTCGAATATGATAGTGGCGTAAATGTTGTTCTTGGATTCTTTAGCTTTCATTTTATTAGTGACTGACTTTGATTAAATAAATAATTTCTTTGATTTTAATTGAGTATTTAACACAATTTTAAATTCATTTTATCGATATCGACTATTTTCCCTTAATGAAGTAAAGCAGGCCTACGACGGGCATACCTACGCAACTTGACCTTGAACTGACCAATTGCAGTCGCGCGTTCTTCCTCGTCCCCCGGCCCGCAGTGGTGAGTCGTGTGCTTAGAAGATATTGGCCTATACGCTCTCTAGTGGTTATATTCTCTTTGGTTCGAACCTATGATCTACAATTAATAAGTTAGGGCCGTTTTACCGATAAATAACTTGCAATAACATAATTGCTATCATTTTGGGTTAAAATAATAGCGCAGAGTTCACGATGGGTTGTTTACCTATCCCTGTACTTAGAATAAATACGTCATATTAGACCGAGCGATACCATGTTACGACAATAATAACATAACATAACATAACATCACGCCTTGTTTCCCCGAAGGGTTAGGCAGAGGTGTACCTACAGTACACCCATATTTCGCCTGTTATGTTTTTTAAGTCCCATGTAATAGGGGGCGAGCCTATTGCCATCAAACGACAATAATATGACAAGTTATAATTATCTGTAAAATGTGTGTTTGTGTAAATGATTTAGAAATAACTAGCTATCGCCAGCGGCTTCGCCCGCGTATTATACATATAAACGTTCCTCTTGAATCACTCTATTCATTGCTGAAAACTGAATTAAAATCCGTTGAGTAGTTTAAGAGATCTAAGCGAACAGACGGCGGAAAGGGTAAGTAATAGATGATATAACAACAAAATCTCTAATATTAACAACATATAACAGCGGAACCTATAATTTTATTTAATTTAGCGATTAGTTAATATAATGAACGATTGATATAATTTTAAAATAACTAATTTTTATAAGCATAACATACATTAAATATAACATCGTTTGACACACCACTCAAAACATATAAAACTTATTTAGCCTAATATGAATAGTAACCTAAGTAGATATTAAACATAACTAGTAACTGATTATCACCTGCGCTAAGATAGGTCGACGGAGCCCCGCTTTGCGTGGCTCCTATTTCTGGGTGGTTTAAAAAAAAATATAAATAAATATCGGGGTGTTAACCATAATGACGTTTTTTATATATGTTAAACGTTAGACCTAATGATTTTCGATTAAATAAACAATATACGTATTAAACGTTAGACCAAATGATTTTAGATTACATAAACGTTTATTCAAACAACGTTATAATAATTAAGTTTTAGAATAAATAAATGTTATATGGAAAGAAATTATATCAACAGTTGGTATATCTCACGTTGATTATATCTTATGATCGATAATAAAATAAAATTAGACCAAATGAGTTTATACGTTATGAGACGCACCCCGGCGGAAAGGACTTTATTTTATACTATTTAAGAAAGATAAGATAATATTAAGTTACTAGAAGTCTGGATTTATTCCCAACTTGAGACCAAAATATGGTTGTTCTATACTGCCTACCCCTTCAGAAATTGACAGAACCATATAATATAAAATGTGATGGTGGAAAATTCCGTTGAAGTTTTTCTTCAATTAACTTTTTACGTTCCCTTGCTTTCGGCCAACTTAACCAAAATTTATGCGAATTTTAAATTTTCAGGAGTTCTTTCACCTTGTTTTAAGCGTGAAAAGAGTGTATGGTCTAGATATACTTAGTTATTATATAAGATTTAGTTTTTTTATGTGTAACTTAATTTTTAATTTTATTTATCTAATTTATTTTCCTGCTCCGTTTGTAGCCGTACTTAAAGAATAACACTATTCCATTTCTTCCCGAGGGTGTTCGTAAAAGACGATTAAGGGACTTACTAGAAAATGGGCAGCAGCGTTCTAAATACATTTTACCACCATACTGCCATCGCCATCCTGCCTGCCAAGTGTGGCGATTACGGCAAACCACCCCAAAAAATGTACAGAACCGGTCGAAGTGGCGGTGCTTGGGGGACGCCTATGTCCAGCAGTGGACGTCTTTCGGCTAAAATGATTTATCATCCATTTTATGTATATATTTACTGTCTTTAAACTAAATGATATCAAACTCATCTTCAGTGGTACCATATAAATTTGATCACGTTCCGATTAGTGGTTTATGGTGGTACATACTAATAACTGTGACCTCATCATCATCAGCCTATATTGTTCCCACTGCTGGGACACAGGCCTCCTTTCGGTGAGAGGTAGTGGGCCGTAATCTACCACGCGGGCCCAGTGTGGGTTGGTAGATGTCACATATCTTCGAATGATTGGTTCTAGGACATGCCGGTTTCCTCACGATGTTTTCCTTCACCATTTTGAGAGCAGTGGTGATGAAATTATTTACACAAAGTAATGCGCCTGCCTGGGTTCGAACCTACAACCGTATATCAAACTCAGCATATCTAAAATTCGCTGTTCTTGACAGAAGACAAATTCCAAACATGTCTGGTGATTGTTCTTTTCATACCGACTACTTTGTTTTTTTTTTAATCTAGGATTATTTTACAGTCCACCTAAACATTGTAAACTGTACAATAAGTAATCCCAGATAAAAACGTTGTTTATCAATCGATTTATGTTAAATTCAATCTGATTGAAGCGACTAGATAATTTGTGTTATCTTGGTTCAACTTTCTTGATAGCTCTAACTCGTTGTTCGACGTTGTTTGATAAAATATAAATAATTTACACATGTCCAGTAGCAAACAGACTAATGAGATCGATAGGCGTGTGTGAATAATAACAAACACACATAGTAAATAATGAATGTTTTCTATTCTCCGGTACATCTGAATCACATAATTATATAATTAGTGACAGTGATCATCAGGACAAAGTCACACGTCGTTAGCTAATGAAATGATAATTTTAAATAGTGCTCGAAATCTAATCAGTTCCTAATTCTAATTGATCGATTCTATGGTGATATTTAAATTCGATATTTATTGATACAGCTGATGCAAATGGAGACAGTAGTGCGTTTTCAGTAATGAAATCTTTATATTATTGATGTGAAGATTATCAAGAGTGAAAGGTTAGTTCGATAGGCAACATTGTAACAATCATTGTACAGAAAATAGGCTCGCCCAATGCTCTAGCGATTGTCAGTGTTAAAAATGTGATGTTTTTTATGTGTTGTGTTTTAAATATGTTGTGTTAATGGTATTGTAAAGTGAGTTTTATCATACAAAAAAGGGCCCTATAATGTCTTACTTTAGAAGATATAACCCAAAACAAATTCGCTTTCCTGTGTCTGCTAATCGTTAGACAGTGTTAGTGCGTGTGTAGGTTTAGATAAACATTATCTTTCCCAGTCTATGCGGATGTGAATAGGCGCAAATGCGGCGCCAATAATAGAGGATAATTGAAAATAAACCGTTTGACACCTGCGTTGACCGTACCGTGTGGTTTATGTCAGTGTCGGACGCATGTGCAAGTAACCGCCTTTGATCCAAATCTCCGTTTGTTGTTCCAACTGACATTTGCAATTATAGTACCCGTCAACGATACATTAATATTGTATTAACAATATTTGGTTTGCGTCGGCTATCGACGTGGAAGAAAAACAGTTACAACAGCTGTTTTTGATTTCTTGCTGAATTCTAAAATAAAAACACATCAAAACTTTTCGAAAAATAGATATAACTGGCTAATTTTATTTTGAATTCATAAATATATATTCTGTTTATAAACAGCAGTAGGTATTGAGCACGTTTAATCAACTTTTATGTACCTACTTATAAGGTCAACGACAATATCTTGTAGCTGGCTGACAACAATATTATTTTTATTAAAAAATCTTATTAGATTTAAAAAAATAAACAACACATTTAAGGTAGAGTCACCATTTGTTTTTATTACGAATGTAATCGACATTAGAGCAATATTACACTCACAACAATAATATAGAGGGCATAGTGTCAGCAGCAAACAAGGATTACGTGTGCTCTGTTTACGATAGGGCAAAGACAGGCGGATCGTCTGTTGATTCTTGATATAACACGAAAAAACGCACACTATGATTAGCCCAATAAGTTTTTTATGTATAGCATGTATAAGAAAACTGTGGTATTATTTAAGGGTGTGATACAGACCATCAAAGTGAACATCTGTTTCCATGGGACTAACATCTGTATCGCGTAAAAATAAACAGCTGTCCTATTAGTTTGGGTCGAGCTGGTTTTGAACTGGTTTTGAAGTTTTGTACGGGACATTTGATATTTTTTCGACATTACTGCATTGGTTTTATGTAAAAAGTTCAGTTTATTGGACTGTAATATGATACCATTCTGGTATTAATTTGATATTTGAAATAAGAAATAGAGATTGTGCTGTGCATAAAAGAGAAAGCATTGGTCCTCTAGCCAACGTAGATCTTCTAATTTGTAACGTTCGTTCTTCACTCAAGTGACGTTCCTCATTCAAAATAGAATTCACTTGTTTTTATAAACATTATGAATTCACAGCTCAACACTCTTCGAAATTCAAAAACTCTACAGACTAAAAAACTAGCCACATACGATTGGCAACCATGGAAACGTAAACCACGTGGTTACGAATTGCAAGCTTGAGGTTCGGACTTCCGAAGTTACCCAACAAGCCAGACAAAACATGGCTTGGTGCGTGTGTACTGAGTTTGTACTGACTGTTATCTTATCAGTACCGGCCGTTAACGTCTATTGATGAACATTGACCATAGAGTTCGTATTAGATGGCTTAATGAGCTGTCGCATGTCGTAAGTTTTTATCATAATCACCTATATTTATATTTCGCCATACATAAAGGATATTACCCACTGTCCCTGCATTATCTCTTTTTGTTTTAAAGAATCCGCAACGGAATGAAAGTGGCTACAACATCGCCCCCGGCAGTTGAGTATTCCAAAAAGGAATTTAAAATAAACGTGTTTTTTGTTTCAGAGTAAAATACAAAAATGACTGAAAACGGTGTTCGCAACCGTCACAAGACCAGTAAGCAGAATGGAGATGCGAAACACTATGAGGAAAAGAAGGATGAAGAATTCTGCATCAGAGAGTCCCCACTGACGAGGCTACTGGACTCGTCTCTACACATTAGGGCTATATACCACATATTCGTCGTCATTCTCCTAGTATTGATCTGTGATACCGTCATTTATGACCTCATCGAAAGTGGAAAGCAAGTAAACATTATAGATAATTTAACTTTATACTTTAATAACTAGCTACTGCCCGCGGCTTCGATCGCGTGGATGTCGAATACTATCCCAAGGAAATGTGCTACTGGGACCAAAAGTTTATAGCTATCTGCCAGTAAACACTCAGTCACAACCAGACTAGCCGTTTCGGAGATTAGCTGAAACCAACAGACCATAAAAGTATTTTTGTTTGTTCTAAATATCCTAAATACTTTCATATGCATTTCGTAAAAGCTCTTGTTTTATATTACATACAGACACTTCAATTTAATTTATTTGTAGTATTTGTATAGATAATTAATGTTCTAACTAGAATTTGATAGTGACGTCACAATCATACAGCTAACTATTGGATATACAATTGGATCTGAAAACTTTTCAATAATAGTTTACCAAAGTTCTACAAAATGCCCCGTTTACGATACGGAAGTTATTTAACATTATCACAAGTCGAATTACGGAAAATGGAACTACAAACTTTTTTTTTTATAATTTCCACTGACATACTTTCAGTTACCCTATATTAGCTTCCGTAAAACTTTCATTATCGGCAGCCTATAATGTTCCCACTGCTGAGACACAGGCCTCCTCCTCGGTGAGAGGGAGTGGGCCATAATCCACCACGCGGGCCCAGTGCGAGTTGGTAGATATCACATATTTTCGAATTTTTGGTTCTAAGACATGCCGGTTTCCTCACGATGTTTTCCTTCACCGTTTTGAGAGCAGTGGTGATGAAATAATTTACACAAAGTAATGCGCCTGCCTGGGTTCGACTCGTAAGTCGCGGCCGTTACCACTGGGCTACCACTGCTGTAAAACGTTTATAAGGACGTAGGTAATAAAATCGTGGGGAGATTTGATTGTGCATTGGATTTTCATCTCTCGGTGTTGAACCGAGAATTGAGAATCCAACAGAGTGCAGCGCAAGTGAGTCTCAGTGCATTGAAAACTTTGAAAAAGACTGTTCGATTTTCAAGACAGTGTTCGATTTTCAAGTCTTGGCGCTAAGCAGTGCGTGAGAGATCCAATGCGTGATAAATACCGCCACAATTTAATTAAGTCCATGTCGACTAATGCAGTGGATGTGTTGACACGCGATTTGGACGCACTCCCTTTAATTAACTTCCCGTGAATGTTCCTCGTTTAAATTCCAGATGCCAGATCTACAGGCTTTTATCTCCCAGCTTGGCAGAGACTAAATACTGCAATTTTCACTCGCGTTGCTTTAATTATGCAAAATATTTTGTGTTACGAAAAAATGTTGAACAAGCAGCGAGCGTTTTTTGTTACGTCGACGCCAAATTACGTCATTTTTTACAGCGTTAACATGCAAAAGTTTCGTATGTACTTCATAATAATGTAAACTTGGGTGTATTTTGATGGACCCGGCTGGTTCGGCGTAATATTCTTGCTCAAAATTCACTTACTTAATTGTTTATTTTTTACAGGATAAATATAGGGCTGTCAGTGGTTGCAGCCGGGTTTGGTGACATCATGCGTGGAGTGAAGTTATGGGTGTATGACTTTTGCGTTGCAATGTTATTTTATCCCTTGCTGCTAGTATATGCATGGATAGGAGCAATCTCGAGAAAATATCCAGGTAATTATACGATTACTTAGTGACTTCTAAGATCATTAATACATATTTAAACACCATGCAACAAAACAACCTTGCCTCATTGGTCTAGTGGTCTTGAATATCCCCATGTTCAAGACCACTAGACCAATGAGGCAAGGTTGTTTTCTCCTGGTTGGTCCTGGGTTCGATTTCCAGAATAGGTAAAATGTTATTGAATTATTATCTAGAATTTCTCAGTACTTAATAGCCCAAAATCATATTGCATGGGACTTAAACATAAATAGCGAAATTTGGGGGGAGGGTAGTATAGTAATCCTCTACTCAACCTTCGGGGACAAGGCGTGACGTTGTCATTTTATGTATACATAAAAACAACCAAATCCATTTACTCGAGTGAAAGAGCTACCAATTTTAACTGTAGTGACTGCAGCTGTTTATCAGACAAAAAATATTAAATAATAATTATATGTAATTTGTTCAGTGTAATACTACAAGGGACATGGTAATTATAATGGTCAAGTTCAACGTGGAATTAGTTTTTAAATTTTACATTTAAAGAAACACAATCAGTTTCCGTCAAATATCAGCAAACATTGCGTGAGTTGTTTTTGCTGATTACATTGCTTTCATCAACTCAAATCAAAATATTTTATTTCACATAAACCTACATGGGCACTGACTTGAAATGTCAGAAGCTAGGTGCACGGTTCCAATTGGTTGTTTCCTATAGAGAAGCACCGGCAAGAAACTCCTCTTAACAATAATTGGCATATTTACAATGTTTTATCTGTAAAACATTGTTTTGTATTTGGGACAGCGTAGGCCTGTCAACATGTACCATGAGAAAATTGTCTACAAATCACTCTACAAGGCCTATAACGTTCTCATATTCACAAAAAAAAAAGTAATCTACGTTATGTAAAAGATAAATAAAATTTAAATAAAAACCTGTTTAAACCATACGACATAAGTAATTGTCATTACAACAACAAATTAGGGTTGAATTTGAACTGCAGTATCAAATTAGAAGGTCGAAATGCCCGTTACAGCGTGTACTCATTTCTTCATAAATGAGATTTTAGAATTGCTCTTCAGATAATTCTAAGAAGAAAAACTCTAGCACTCTTTGGGCACAGAACCCAATTATTACTTGTAATAGTCTCTCTCCACCCGGGTGCCTTTGTGACGACATTAACTGTCATTATGGAGGTAGTAGCAATTCATATAAATTAAAGTCGTGGGCAGAATAGCAGCAAGTGGCCACTGGCGTCCTTAGGTCGCAAGTGGAGTCTTTTGTTGCAAGCGCCGGCCGCCCGGACCGCCGCGCTCTCACCGCGCCCTCCAATTAGTCACTTGGTTGGCCATAACCGTGCACCCGGAACGACAAGTTTTTATACTGTTGTGCGCTTTTCACACTGTCTTGTTTTCTTTATTTTTATTGAATGGCGGAAATGCTTTTTTCCGTAGCAGTGTTGAATTTTCATTCAACACCCATTTCAGATAAATAAGACTCGGAAAAGGATGCTGTGTTTATTTATTTTGCTTATTTGAAACTAGTTTGCTTCTTCTATTCTTAGATTAAATTCGTTTCCGACTGTTAATCTCGGCTTTTTTGTAGCAAATCTATTTCTTTGTTCAAACTAAGTTCGATAAGATTGTTCACATAACTTGCTTTAATGTCTTTATGGAGCCACGCAGATTCGCAGAACTTCAAAGAATTCAGTTAAACAAGATCCATTTTCAAATAGTCTCAATACCAGTAGACATCAGATGCCCTATTATTAGTATTCCAGTGATAAATCGTCAAATCAGCATTGCAAAGGAAAGTTACATCGACATATTTTATTCAGAATCCAAATGTATAACTTAGCAGCATGATTGTAGTCATTCAAGGACTGTTTTATCAAAGAACCCTCATCTCAATAATAGCAAGCATCTGCGATAAAATCTCCCCAAAGGTCCCGGGGAAGTATCTCAGATACCAGATATTAAAAACGGTGAAGACGTTCCATTTCAAAAACCGTTCGCTTTGAATGGATCCTGCTCTCATTATACTGCATTTATCTATGAACATCTGATTCTGAGTTTATTGGTCATGGTTTTTATAATTTAAGTATTTATTTCTTAAGAATAATCAGTTGAAACACAAGTTTGAATATGTATTGTTTAGGTGGTTAACAATCCTATTTTTGTGACATTTACAGGTAGAGTTCATTTACCCTATCCTTTAGTTTCCACCAACACTGTGGCTCAGTATAAATCGAATCTTTACGTTGCAATTTTTCTAGTGAACACATGGCTTAACTCACTGTGCCTTCCAATTTGCCGCATCACAGACTCTTATACACCACCATATATCTAGCTGCGAGCAACCCTCGTGCCACCTTACAGTATCGAACTATTTCCCAATAAGACCTTGTTATGAATAAACTTCCATTGTTCCCAAATGTGTATTAAATAATGGGTGGAGCTGAAGACTAAATAATGCCTCGAAATATTGACTCTACGACAAAGTTTAATAATATTTTACAAAGTTTTAATTAGGTACCTTGTCCTTTGTTGGTTATCAACCGGTGAGAAAACAATTTTATAATCATTTCTAATTTAAACTTTTTATCAGGTTTCATCTGGGTTTAATCACGCGAATTATTTTGACGGCTTGGCAACTTAATGTGTATTTATTTATAACTTTTCAGATACATTATGTTTGTGATTGCTTTCACTTTTATTCCTCGTGCATGTTTCAGGATTGGGATCACGTAAGGGTTCATTTCGTTACTCCAACGGATGAATATCAAATATCAGAAAATCTGCGTAATTAATCAGTCAATCCCGTACTTAAAATGTACGAAAATACTCGTACGTTAGGAACATCGTAATGTTATTCCCTGTCTAAATAAAAGTTTATTTTACAGTATTACGACCAACGGTGGTGGTGTTGGGAATTGCTGGATTTGTGGCACTAGAAGTGGCCTTGGCTGCAGTGCCAGTGTTCGAGCTGGGCAGAAAACACTTGGAGCTAGGCTCCTCTGTCGCAGTCACCTGTGAAATGGTATGTGTAATATTGTATGAAATTAATATTGCTTCACATTCATGATAAAGTGTTGAGATCCATACTAATATTATAAATGGGAAAGTGTGTGTGTCTGTTTGTCCGTCTTTCACGGCAAAACGGAGCGACGAATTGACGTGATTTTTTAAATGGAGATAGTTGAAGGGATGGAGAGTGACATATACTACTTTTTGTCTCTTTCTGGGGAGTCCCCCACTTCCCTAAAATGGGGGGTGGAATGCGCTAAACTCAGGAACTACTGGTTCGAATTGAAAAAATATTTTTGAGTCGGGTAGCCTATTTATTGAGGAAGGCTATAGGCTACATAACATCACGCTACGATCATAAGGAGCGGAGCAGCAACAAAAAAAATGGATGAAAACTGGAAGGCTGCGATGCAACGGGAAGGGTCAGGGGAGCAAATATTTGACGCGGACGAAGTCGCGGGCAGAAGCTAGTATGTATATATAAATGACTGCCCCGTTGGTCTCATCTCTCGCAAGGTCGACTTCTGAGCGTGGGAATCGACTTGGGAATCGAACCCAGGAAGGTTCGATTCCCAAGTCAGGCAGGTTTTGGGTTTTTCATTAGGAATTGCTTAGTAACAGCCCGGTGTTTCGAAATTGGGCGGGTGATACCCTGGTGCCTCGGAAAACACGTTAAGCCGTTGGTCCTGCGCCTGATCTCTCTCCAGTCGTATCGGATTGCCGTCTCATCGAACTATGAGAGTGAGGGAAGAACGAGTGCCCATGTGTCCGCGCATACACTTGTACACTATAATATCTCCCGCGCCGATGCCTAGTCTCCGTTGAGATTGGCCGCCATGGCCAAAATACGGTCTGGGGGACCAACATGTATATTTATGTTTATATCTAAGAACGTTAAACTTTCAAAAAGGTTGAATCAATCAAAACTTTCACATTTGTTGTAATTAAGTCTATGCAGTAATACCCAAAGCTTTTTAAGTTAAACTAATATAGTCAACTAAATATAATCAATACTTGGGACTTTTAACCAACTGTTGCAAAGTTTTAAATTAAGGGGTAACAAAATCGTTTGTAATTACTGATTTTGAGCAAAACTCATTTATTTCTTGCAGTATTAATAAGTTATTAATTTCATTTTGATTTATCTCTGCGTTCAAACACAAAATGAAAATAAGCGCCAAAATACGCCCTACAAATGTAGAAAACATTGCTGAGGGTAGTTTTAAAAGTATAGTACAGCCAGAAAGAAATAACGTATTATTTGTTTAAGAAAACATTCAACAGATCTCAAACGAATTTGAATTAAATTACCTTAAAACTACTATTAAACACCAAGCTAGAACCAACGACAGTTGACACATACATGCACAAGCATATAAAGTACATATTTGCTTGGCAACAGTTTTGACACAGTTTACTAAACTAGGGCGTTATTCAATGAACGTTCCATTAACTGAATTTGAAACATAAACATATAAACACAAACACTTTAATAAATGTCGTCATCGTTTGAACTCGGCTATGAATTGACCTCGTGGGTGTCGTCAGAGACTCCGAAAGAATAAACAGGGATGCCTAAAGGATGAGGAGGACCCCTATACTTACAATATGATCGCCAATCCTTCTGATTATTGCAATATCCCTAAAGGTTCGTTTGAAATGATCTTTGAATAGGACCTTTTTCATTGACGGATGTTTTTAAATGACTAAAAGAGTATAAAGAGTTGCCTCATTCCTCAACGTTCCTCGTATGATGCCCTGCCATTTATGGATAGATACATAAAACATGTGCGAGTAAATAATGTTTCTTTGTGCAAAAAAAATAAATGATCCTTCATTATTCTATGTAAACACAAAGCAGAGGATATTATTGTTTGCCAGCAAGATAGGACCAGTAATTTTTTTTTTTTGAATAATTAAGCATATAATGTCATTGTTTCTAAAACATTTTGAGCATTTAGTCGCTTGAGAGAAAGTAGGCTGAGACTAATAAGACACGTAATAGCTGACAAAACAGAAAACAACGCGCCCTAGTTCTATAAACGGGTTTCTATGTTTTATTCGCGGCATATTTTTTGTATTTTTGCTTGCGCTCAGGGATTTTTAATTAAATGAAACTATACAGAATGAAACCGAAAACTTGCGCAAACTCGAAATTCAGGATTCAGTTAATGTTATACAATCATTATAAATTGTCACTTCACAAATATTCCAATTTCTAACCCAATTCTTGACAAACATAGTGTAATTATCGTCTTAGATAGTGCAAAATAAGCTTAAAGTAAAAAAATATCTTAATTTATTAAAACAAATATGAAAATTAAAAGTTTCAATTTGAGAACGCGCTCGATAAGAAATCAATTCATTGCAAAGTTCACAAGGTGATGCTTATTTCTAAAGAAATGTCCTCCTACGTAACTACGATAGAAGAATAGGTAAAAAGAGACGTAGGTAGATACAGTATGTGAGAGTAGAACACAAAATAAAATGCATAAAACTTAAAAAAAAACTGATCATTTATTATATTTTGATAAACTGAGCTTTATCTTACCTGTCTCAGCAGTGGTAACATTATTCTCTGATTATGCGTGATTATACAGACTGACCAGCCCGCAACTGACGACGCAATAAATATACGTAGATACAGACAGATACGGACAAGATAGGGTATCTGAACTTTGACATGGTATTCAAATTAGAAGGGACATCAATCTGGTCACAATAATTAACTGTTTGTTTGTGATATCGCAACGGGTGGCAGATCGTTGTACGCCAGTGATTCATCTACATTACAAAGGAAACTTCCAGGCGGACGCCAAACAAAGCCAACTCTGTAATACACAAACACAAACTTTCCCCTCTACTAAACAATATATATGTATTATTATATTCTAGCTACGTATGTGTGTCGTAAATCTTTATTGGCGTAATTTGCAACAATAACTCGATCGCGAACTTTTATTACTTGCGTATGAAAAAGTATGGAGTTTTGTACGTGTTGTACTTAATTGTTTGAACAGGTAGTTTTATGTGAGCTATTTGTGCTGAAAATATGTGTGTAGGGAACAATAGAAAGAACGTCTCCACTAAGAGTGTCTCCCGAAAAAACCATTTGAGGGCTTCATCATCATCATTACAGCCGTAAGACGTCCACTGCTGGACTTAGGCCTCCCCCAATTTGGGGGGCTTTGCCATAATCGCCACGCTTGGCAGGCGGATTGGCGATCGCAGTATGGTGGTAAAATGCATAGAGAACGCTGCTGCCCATTCTCTAGTAAGTCCCTTAGTCGCCTTTTACGACACCCACGGGAAGAAATGGGGTGATGCTATTCTTTACGTCCGGCACCACACGGTACCCCGGTATTTGAGGGCTTATAAACTTTAAAATACACGAATTAAAGTTTAGTAGGTATCTCATAGGCATACACCGTCAACATTTTCGTTCCAAAACTTTATCTACAGAGTATCTTAATTAAGACACAGGCCATTATTTTTTGAAAACATAAAATTATACGCCGCAAAATAAGTTGTAACATTATAAAGACCGATGTAAGTTGAACGGGTACAACAGCGTCGAAAGTGAAACGTAACATAAATCACCTGAGTTGGACCCTTGTCAGGCTGCGTGGCCAGCGCCAGTAAATAACAGGATCGCCGCATGCCGCTGACGAGGCATTATGTAGGCTACGTAGCCGTACGTAGCCCTGCGTCCCCTACAGCGCTACGAACCCCTTCGTAGCGCGTAGCCCGTAGCCCGTAACCCGTAGCGCCACCCTACGCCCCACGTTCACACACCCGACACCATTTTATTAATTAAAATGCAAACATGATTATGAAAGTATCTTAATACAACATTTCTATAACCATGATTTATTGTTAGACACTTCTCGTATTTTTGTGGGTAACTTTTTAGAATTAATGTCTACTACGCCCAGTGGACATGGCACATTTCAGGAATACACTGTTTTGGTCAGCTTTTTTTTTCCTACAGTATAATTATCTTAACACAGAGGTATAATAGTGACAATATTATGTCCACACTTAGCACAAACAAGAGCAGAGCACGTGAATTTACTAGCATGGCTGTCATATGCAGTGACCCATTTCTGACTACATTTTAAAGATATTCGCCTGATTCTTACTGGTTATGTTTTAATTTAAATAAAGTGCTCTTGGAAAGGGTACTACTAATAAATAAAGTTAGTATAGTGCACTTTATTTTTAGTACTTACTAATTCTAAATCATTTCATTATTACACTGTAAAACCCTGTCTGCAACATTAGCGAAAAAGCTCGCAATAAAAACTTCACAAGTTTAGATTAACCGTCGACCGTGTGCTAAAGTGATTAAAATCGCCATCCTGCACAATAGTAGGTACGGCGTACGTTGAGTGATAGTACAAAGTAATAAAGTTTCATATAATTTGTACAAATAACGTTTGGCGATAGCTTTGTTTCGTTTACTGGGAGCACGCTAAAATGATGATTTAGTTAGGAGGTAGGTATAGACGCCAGCACTTAAAGCTACTACAATTTCTTAAATAGGTTTTCAACTTTAACGCTAAAGTATTAGGTTCAAAATTGATTAGGAAAATTTGACAGTTTCGGGCACCTTGATGTGCTGGCGTCTGTACATACCCAATCTTCGAACACATGTAGTTAACTGATATTAAATGATAAATTATTTTCTTTCTGTAAGAAGGGTTGTACGAACACTTTTACACGTCAAAACTAGATGAAGTCGGCGTTTCCTATTTGACTGCTTTGACAAGAAAGGCCAAAACAAACCAGGAGGTCACAGTCTTTTTTAAAGTCCAGACATAATCTTAGTCAAATTATGTAAATAACATGTAGGTTGGTGACTAAAATGGGCTTTTGTAAATTATCTTTCGTTTTCGTCTTTTCGTTTTGTGAGGCATTGCACGCTTTTATAAGTAAGCATGGAGGTCAACAAAAAACTTATTATACATATAACAAAGAAAGTCGTTCGCCAATTAGAGGCAAGTTTTGTTACTAAAACATTGTTTCTTCGCCAATTTTCGCCGTCAATGTTACTAAAATATGGTGTAAAATATTACACTAATTATTCAATATCAACAACAAACTGAACAGCGTCTAACTTTTGATTAATTGCTTGAAAACACCTTGCAATATGGCTTCAGTAAAAGAATTTAATTAAGTTTCTAATTTACCTGGCCGACTAATATTAAGTATGAACCTGAACCTGTTCTAATTATTTATAAGTTTAAGTCACGACATTCACATTACAGTAAACTTACTAAATACAGGGTCATCAAAATCATGATCATGAGGCTGGAATCAGCCGCAAGACATCCACTGCCATAATCGCCACGCTTAGCAGACGGGTTGGCGATCGCAGTTAGAGATGAGATATACCTGCCAATCTCCATACCCGGCCTTCAAGGTATGGGTATGGCCAAATACCTGGACCAAAAACCGGGTTTCAAAATACCTGTAAGTATTTGGGTGTGTTATGATTTCGATAAGTAAACGTATGCGATAGGTATGGCATACCTCCAATATTATGTAGGTACGACGTTTCAAGTAAGAGATATGAAGATGATTATTAGTGAGTACCTACTAAATATTATATGCAGAGCCGGATCTACCATATGGCTTTTTGGGCTTCAGCCCAGGGCCCCGTGGATTCAAGGGGCCCCCAGCTACGTCAAGTCAAAATCAAAAATAGACGATTATGCGAAAGAATCCATAATTTTATTAAATTAAACAGAGCGTATGGTTTGTAGCCCTGCAAATCCTACGATTAATCAAACCCATTCAATTCATTTAATTCAAGTCTACATTCAGGTGGTACTTCGAACTGACAGTCAAAATGTTCGGCTGCCATTACACATTCATCTCAATCGTGCTCGGCTGTTTCCCTCTCAGACTCTGTCTCTTTTTATCTTGCAAGGATTATTTATAAGTACCATTATTTATCATTTTTATTTCGTATTTTTAATTATTTATAACTAGTAGTATTATTAACGGTTGTATAACACTAAGGCATAATATATTACAATAAAAATCAAATATTTTACTGTCTCATTTTTTTCTATACTTTGAGTAATTAGGTGAGCCCCTAAGTAGTATTAGCCCAGGGCCCCCTAAACTCACGGTCCGGCCCTGATTATATGCAAAATAAAATTAATTTTATTTAAACTGACTAACTAGAGTAGCTGCGTAGTTAAAAATCACTTTATTACACACAATATATTTTTAACCTCTAAGTCCCTAAGATACCACATTTGGTATAGACACAATGGTTTTTAATTGTTTCTGTAATTACGGTATTCAATGGGTTAAGGAACTCTTTGATTTGATAAAAATGTAATTCGTAATATTTTTTATGCAATAACATTATTACGCAATTATATTCCTTAAGAACGTAGACATATGTATTTTTTCCACGTGAATTAGATCGTCCGAACGTTCCTAAAGCACGAATGACGCTTCGGGTCCTGCCATAAGCGGTCGGGTAGCTTCGGGTGGTTTCGGCGGACCGATGCTGCACGAACTGGCTGATACCTTGTGGTAGCGGTTCGTTTCGTACTAGCCTATACGTATGACGTCATACCTTCAAGGTATTTACCCAGTATTCCGGTCTGTACCCAGGCTGCGTACTGGGAAGCACATACTTAGTATATATAAGATGTATCTATTCATACATGAAATGTTTTAAGAGGTACACCTGTAGGTGGTAAAGAAGCTACTTATAGCAACGAAAAAAAAAATTCTAAGGGTTTTTTTTTAAATTTAATATTTATAAATTATTTGACGCACATAAGAAATACTGGCTCCTTCTTATTTTTTACGGCCCGAGACACCGCGGCCATGCTCGTGCCCGTTCGTCGCCTTCGCAGCGTCAGGCGGGCCATTCATAGAATTTGGAGTAAAGGTTTTATGCAAAACGTCTCAAGTAGTTTTAAAATTATAATAATTACGAAAAATCTAAAATGCTTAGATAAAAATTTTCTTTTTGCTTCTATAGCTTCTTTACCACCTACAGGTGTACCCCTTATAATATTTCGTGTATGAATAGATACACCTTATATACCTGTACCAGTATATACGCCTCACATCTAATCGCAGTTTAATTGTAAAATTCATAGAGAACGCTGCTGGCCATTCTCTAGTAAGTCCCTTAGTCGCCTCTTACTACACCCACAGGAAGAAATGGGATGGTGCTATTCTTTATGTAATACTAGCATTTGGCAACGGCTTCGCCCGCATGGAGGTCGGAAATGATCCCGTGGGAACATACTAACGGGATAAAAAGTGTGTTATTCCAGGTTATAAACTATCTGTATGCCAAATTTCATCTAAATCGGGTCAGTAGTTTTTGCGTGAAAGAGTAACAAACATCCACACATCCACACATCCATACATACAAACTTTCGCATTTATAATATTAGTAGAAAGTAGGATAGGATACACACGGAACGATTAGTAACATAAGATATTTACTCGTGTACACAAAGGCCAGTGCTGGCCACTTGAAAAGAAGTATAATTGGATTACTAAGAATCATTTTGATGGACAGTAGGATATTATTGGGCATCCTACTCCACCTTCGTTCCTTCGGCTCACTCCGTTCGCCTCGTCACTCTCGGTGGATAGAATGCCCAATAATATAAATGAAATGTTATGGTTCAACGTCTTTTCCACTATTTTAGTTCTAAAACTCAATATTACTTTTTCCTTATTTTACCATAACACTCACTATTTTATATTGAAGAACGTCCATGGTCAGGTTGCTCGTACATTGATTCCAGTTAGCGATTATGAGTTATAAAGGTTAATGTAAATCAACAATTGACTCATTATTAATTTAACCGTTTCAAGCAGTCATCATGAAATTTGTAAAACAACCACAATCGTTACATGTAAACAAACTTTATGCTAATTCTCAGGAGACTGGTTTTCGTCATGGAGAATTATTACCTAAATCGGTACGATGTATTATTTGTGGGCCATCAAATTGCGGAAAAACTAATTTATTAATTGGTCTTCTTATACATGAGAATGGTTTAAGATTTCAAAATGTTTATGTTTATTCTAAAACCTTGCAACAACCTAAGTACGTGTTTTTAGAAAAAGTCTTGCAACGTGTACCAGGCATTTCATTTCAGAAATATCATGAAAATGAACAAGTGCTGAGTGTTCAGACCGCAAAACCAAATTCTGTAATCGTATTTGATGATGTTGCTTGTGAAAATCAAAATAGTATGCGTGATTATTTTGCTATGGGGAGACACAAGTTCATCGATTGTTTTTATCTAAATCAGACGTATAGTAAAATCCCTAAGCAGTTAGTAAGAGACAACGCAAATCTAATCGTACTTTTTAAACAAGATGAAAGAAATATGAGACATGTGTATGAAGAACACGTCAACACTGACATGACATGGATTGAATTTCGGGAAATGTGTTCAAAAATATGGAGTATACCTTTCAATTATGTTGTAATTAATAAAGATTGTTCCAAAAACAAAGGATGTTATAGAAGTAAATTTGACACGTTTGTAGTCTTTGATTAAGAACATGACTTTATACCTATATAAGACTATAACCTGTCTGATAGTATTATTCACCGTACGACGCTTAATCAATTACAACCTGTTTTACCAATATGGAAAAAACATTGAAACGTCAAATTGTTGATGCAGCAGAAGCAGTAAAGATAAAAGTACGAAAAATGAGAGATACTGAGATTAACAATAAACAAGCACTGGAATCTGTTTTCAAACCTGTAACAGAACCTCTCAACATAATTGCTAATGCTAGTAAGCAAAGTCCTCTCCTGCGTGTCAGTGATGATTTTGCTGATGTTCCGTTTGTTAACGAAAAATTGCAGAAACAAAGAACTGATAGCGCAGGGAGTAATGATAATGACGGTGAAGACAAATACGAATCCGATATCAACAGTGACTCTTCTTATGAATCAGTAGTTGAAAGTAACCAAGATTATGATACGTCATCCTGGTCAGTGTCTTCAGAAGCGTTGGTAGATATTCCATTTGGAGTTAGAGCAGACCGTGGGAAACTGCTTTTAGGTTCTGCTTGCATAACGATCAACGATCAATACATCACCGTGGCTGGACGTAAATACCGAAATACACCTGGATTAAAACAGTTGTTGCTTAAGAAAGATGTAGACTTAAGCTTGGTTACAGATAGTGATATGCAAAATTATAAGTTGATGCTACTTGATACAAATGCACATCGTCGAGATTTTGACCCCAGTAAGCCAATAAAAAGTAATAAGGGACAAAAATATTTACAAGTTATTAAACCTCTTTTTAAACTGAAGAATGCAGTTCAGGGAAAGGGTCTACCGTTACTAAAAAAGTGGAGAAAAGACGTAGATTTAGTGTACTGGGATAATCCTAATGAACTAGTGGAAAGGTTGAAATTATTAATTGCATCTAGAGATGCTGGCAACACAGGATTAGATAATGAAATTATATCTATCATTGAAGAATTGCGTGAATGTAAGATTATAAATAAATAAATGTTTAAAAATATGTTTATTTTGTCATCAGCCTCTCGATAAAATACACCTTAAACATGAACGTAGATAAATTCGGACACTACATTCACAAAAGAATGCGTTTATCAGAGTTATTTGATTTTAATGAAAATGCATTGTTAAAATCAGAAAACGGAGATTTTGATTTAAAAACATCAAGACTGACAGGAATTACATCTCCAATAGAAGCAAACGATGCTGTTAACAAGGATTATGTAGATCGAATGAATGCTAATACGTTAAAAGAATTAAATAATCTGGCTGTGAATAAGGATTATGTAGATCGGTTGAATGCTAATATGTTTAAAGAATTTAATAATCTGATTGCTACATTGCGTACTCAAATCATAAAAGATGCAAAGGGTACAGTTCAAGCTACTTTAAAAGCAAGGTTACCTGAGGTTTCAACTCATTTGCAAGATAAGTTTTATACTAAAGCAGAGGTAGATAAATTACTTCAGAAAACTCCATAATGGTAAAACAGCAAATTGTAAATGAAATACACAAAGCAACACGAAGAAATTTCCCTCGTCGTTCTGTTATTCTGAAAGGAATCCATGACTTATGGCAAGCAGACTTGATGGACATGCAAAACCTGAGGAAATATAACAAAGGCTATAATTTCATTCTTGTGGTGATTGACTGCTTCTCAAAGTATGCCTGGGCTGAACCGTTAAAATCGAAAAATAAATTTGATGTTACTCGTGCATTCGAACATATACTGCTTAGTAGTTGTAATGATCCTGTTAATTTACAGACTGATATGGGAACCGAATTTTATAACATCACTTTTCAAACGCTTATGAAAAAGCACAACATTAACCATTACTCATCGTTTTCTACTAAAAAAGCATCAATTGTAGAGAGACTGATAAGAACTTTAAAAAATAAATTATATAAAAAATTTAGTCTCAATGGAAACTATAAGTGGCTAGGTCTACCATTGGAAGATACATTGAAGAAATATAACAACACCAAACATCGTACTATTCTATTTAAACCGGTTGATGTGAATAAATGTAATGAACAAGTTATCAAAGAAAATATAGAAAAAATAAACAAACATGATTTCGTTCAGTGGAAGCCTAAATTCAAAGTTGGTGATTGTGTTCGTATAAGTAAATACAAACATAATTTTGAGAAAGGTTACACTCCTAATTGGTCAACTGAATTATTTATTATAAAAAAGATAAATAAAACCTTACCAGTGACATATCACATAGAAGATCAACGAAACCAAAACATATTAGGAGCTTTTTACGAACAAGAACTGCAAAGATCTAATTATCCTGATGTGTATTTGATAGAAAAGGTTTTGAAAAAGAAAGGAAATAAATTGTATGTTAAATGGTTAGGCCTAAGCAGTGCAGAAAACAGTTGGATTGAAAAAGCGGCATTAATGAACTAACTATTATAAAACCATTTTCATTCGAAATCATATCATTCTAATTTAAGTAATGCAAGGGGGTGGACTAGTTAACAACATAATTAATAATCTACCATTCGAAGTGCATTTGCCAGGATACAATTATTGCGGACCAGGAACCAAACTTCATAAACGCTTGGCGCGAGGTGATCGAGGTGTAAATAAGCTAGACGAAGCTTGCTTGCAACACGACATTGCGTATACAAACCATACAGACGTATCAAATCGTCACAAAGCTGATTTACAACTACTTGATATGGCTAAACAAAGACTTAAATCAAAAGATGCAGGGAAAGGTGAAAAATTAAGCTGTTGGTTGGTGAGCAAAGTTATGAAAGCGAAACTAAAGTCTGGATCAGGCATTAAAACATTTAAAAGCTTAGTTTCGAAAATAAAATCAAAAATTAAGAAACTCAAACACAAAGATAATAAGACTTTAATAAAAGCAGCTTACTTAACCGCAAAAAAGTTATTTCCAAACATTCACCATCGAATTCGAGTACCCCGAGTAATACCCATACCAAAGACTGGAGGAGTTCTACCTTTAATTCCAATTTTCGCTGGTTTATCGGCTTTAGGAACTTTAGCTGGTGGTGCAGCTGGCATTGCAAAAACCGTTAATGACTACAAAGCAAGCAAACAAAATTTGCAAGAAACAGAACGACATAATAAAGCTATGGAGGCTTTAGTGTTGGGTAAGGGTTTATACATTAGACCGTATAAAAGTGGTAAAGGATTGTTTATATCATCTTCAAAAAACTGAAAAATATGCTACCCAATCGCCCTCTAACTGATGTAGACATCCAAAAGTATTCAAGACACATTCCATATTTTCGGGGGGTCTACATGAAGGATCGACTACCTTCGAAGCCGAAAGACATTGAATGTGGTATTGTTAACTTAGACGATTCTAAGAACCAAGGAACGCATTGGGTAGCTTATGCTAAAGTATACAATCACTGTGAATACTTTGATAGCTATGGAAATTTAAAACCTCCAATGGAATTGATGCAATATTTCAAAAATTGTGATGTGTTATATAACTACACAGGATATCAAAAATTAAACGCAGTCAATTGTGGTCATTTATGTTTAAGTTATTTGTTGACTTTTTGGAATAAAAAAGTATTATAAAATAAATGCTTTTCTTTTATATCAACCATTTGCAAGATGTCACTCACTTTGTCGATAACTGGAGACTCGTCAGTGTTAACTACATACTATCCTAATACTTTACAACTAGACGGAGAGTATGAGTGTGCTTTATTGCACTTTTCTACATTTAATTCTATTCCAAACATTGACAAAAGTAATAATAAGTTCTATTATGGCATTAATGAAGTTATTGAAGTACCGGAAGGCACTTATGAATTACAAGATATTAGCGATTATTTAAAATCTGAAATAAAAGATGCAGCGATCAAACTACGGTGCAATAATAATACTTTAAAAACTACAATATTCTGTACAAAAGACATTAATTTTATCAAAGGAGACTCTTTTAGAAGACTATTGGGGTTTAACAAACAAATTTTAACAGCAAATAAATGGCATGTGTCACAGTCTCCAGTCAACATTCTACCTACGACCGTAGTGAGGATTGAATGTGATATTGTAAGCGGTTCATTTGTGAACGGTGAACCAAGTCATATTATTCACGAATTTGCACTTAATGTGCCGCCAGGATACAGGATCATAGAAATCCCGAAGAACGCAATATACTTTCCAATCAATCAAAACAACATAAGCTGCATACATATCAGACTGTTAGATATAAACAAACAATTAATCAATTTACGTGGTGAAGAAGTGCAGGTATATCTGCATCTTAGAAGAAAAAGATGATTGACTACAATAAAAATGTGTTTCACCAAGTAAAGAATATCAGTTCTGCCCGAGCTACCTATCGAAGAAGACCTTTCTCTAAGAAGATAATAAAATTAACTAAAGACAATAAAGCGTTCCTTAGAGCTATCGGATTGTTAAAATGAATATCTTAGACGTTTTATCCGCTCCAACTTACGATAATACTATAGAAGGAATCGAATTTCATTCCTACAAGCCGTACGTAACGAGTTTCAATAGGAACGATGAAATCCGCATTCCGATCAACCAACAGGATTTGTACATACTTCCTTCAGCTAGCACACTCTATTTAGAAGGCACTGTTATCGTAAACAAAAAAGATACGAAAGACAAAGCTACTAGTATCAATTTCACAAACAATGGTCTACTGTACTTGTTTCAAGATATTAGGTATGAGTTAAATGGAGTGGAGATTGATAAAATAAAAAATGCAGGTATAACTACAACCATGAAATCATTAATATCAATGAATGAAAGTGAATCAAAAATGTCTAATGCTTGGGGCTGGAATATCGATGGTATAAAAAATATTAATGGTGGAAAATTTTCTGTTTCTATTCCACTAAGTAACATCCTCGGGTTTGCTGAAGATTATAAAAAAGTTGTGATAAATAGCAGACATGAACTGATATTGTTACGAAGTAATACTAATTTGAACGCTGTAAAACTTAACACCGGCGAAATAGTGGACGACGTTCAGATCAACAAAATTATATGGCGCGTACCGCATGTTAAAGTATCAGACAAAGAAAAAATAACTTTGTTAAAACTATTAGAAAAAGATAGATCACTTCAAATGGTATACAGAAATTGGGATCTGTACGAATATCCAGCTTTGCCTAAAACTACAAAACATACCTGGTCAATCAAAACTTCATCTCAAATAGAAAAACCAAGGTACATTATTATCGGGTTACAGACAAATAGGAAAAGCAATGCAAGTTCGGACATGTCTCAATTCGATCACTGTCATGTTCGAGACGTTAGAGTGTATCTCAATTCAACTTATTTTCCGTATGAAAACCTAAATACGAGTTTTGCTAATAACAGAATCGCTTTATTATACGAGCAATACACCAGATTTCAACAGTCGTATTACGGACGTCGACCGGAACCCATATTAAGCGAAAAACAGTTTAGAGATTTAGCACCGCTGTTTGTCATTGATTGCTCTAGACAAGCGGATAATCTAAAGACAGGGCCAGTTGTGGACGTGAGAGTAGAAATTGAAAGTGATTCGGAGATACCAGATCAAACTTCAGCATATTGTCTCATTCTGAACGATTGCATTGTTGAATACAAACCATTAAGTAACATTGTTAAGAAGATATCATGAAGTCGGACACCCTTATAGTGGAACTCCAAGGATTTAAAGATTCTTTAAATCATTTTATTGTCAAAGAATTGGCCATTGCGAGTCATGATCATACACAGACGTTCTTGGTGAAACCACCATATTCATTCCATTACCTAACACTAGAAGAAAAAAAGCAGGTGAGATGGTTAGAAAGAAATCGAGGAATTTACTGGAGTGAAGGCTACATAGACTACAAAGAGTTTAAACGTGTTATTTTACCATATTTAGAAAATAAAAAAATTATGACAAAGGGTTTGGAAAAGATTACGTGGATTAAAGAGTTATGTGCAAACTGTGAAGTGATTGACATAGGTGAGAAGGGATGTCCTAATTTTGCGACATTAAAAAAAAAGTTCTGTAAAAATAAAACTGATTTTAATTGTGTGAACCATAAATTGAATTGTGCATTGAATAATGCTGTGTGTATTAGAAAATGGTATTTTGATAATAATATGTCTGTATTTAATTTATTTATTTAATAATTATTGTGTTGAACAGTTAATTAAAAATGTCTATGTACTCAAGAGTGTTTTATTTAATATAATCAGACCCATATAACAAACTTTAAATTAGCTGCAGCAAAATGATAATCCTAATAAATTTTATTTCAAATATAGATACATACGGTATTCTAAACGAATTATTCTAATAAAACATTCTGAAAGCAAATAACCTATATGTATATCATTACACAAGAGCTAATTTAAAGTTCGAGTATTTATAAGTAATACAAAATAAAACATAATTTAAACTACAAAATATTTTTATTTACTTTTTACATTATTTACAATTATTACAAATTAATTATAACTACCTACACAATAATAATAATAATAGCTGTTCTCACATAGTTTATTTAATGTTACCTTACATACTTAACTTAAAAAACTTGTGATGACTGAACAGTAGCCCAACTAGATTAATCAAAGAAATCTACATTAAGTATATATTTTTTCATTTTATATTTATTTACTTCTTACATTATTTACAATTATTACAAACTAATTATAACTACCTACCCAATAATAATAATAATAGCTGTCCCCACATAGTTTATTTAATGTTACCTACATACTTAAAAAACTTGTGATGATTGAACAGTAGCCCAACTAGATTAATCAAAGAAATCTACATTACACATTTTTTCTTTTTATATGTTTTTAACTTTATTATATTTTTTTAGACTAGGTATGTACAGGATAAAATACAAAAGTTAATTAAAATAAAACTTACATATTTGTTATTTTAAAAATGTATACATTCAAAACTTACACACCATAAAAACCACAAATGTTTAAACACTAAACAATAAGAAAGCAAATAAATGTTATATATACCTAATAATAATATAGTCTGATAACTATAATATTACTTACATAATTTATTATTGCTTATTACTATAAAACTTAAACAATATAGTAGATACTTACAAAATAATGACACCAGTTAATAGTTCATCAGTAATAACAACTGTCCCCACAAAGTTTTTTTGATATTTTATTAATTAACGATTGCGTCTCCTCCATAACATGGTCTACCGATTCAGTCACTATATACTGCGCACTTAAAATTACCACATCATCATTGTCACTTGCAGATTCTAGTTGTTCACTGATGTCCAACACTTGTACCTGGATCAGTCGTAATCCTTTTTTCTTCTCATTGTTTATGACGAATGATTGACAGGTAGGCAGAGCTGACTTCTGTTTTACACACTCCCGTCTTGTTCTAGGCTTCTTGTTGACAGGTCCGCAGTCTTGTCTTGCTCTAGGCTCCTTGTGAACAGGTCTTTGTTGTTCTGGGATATGCCAGCTTAAACTCGGGGTCGGAAAACCTTGCGCGTATTGCGAGAAGTCGATAATATCTGGAGAATCACACATTATCAATGATCTGAAACAACCGAAATAATAATTAATTATAATTACATAAAAACATGATGAATTAACGTTATAAATATATGGGTAGTTCTACAATACTTACAATTCGTTTCGTTCTTATTCGACGTGATATGACCGCTCCGGCTAACTGTCTAATAATGAATGTTCTACACAATAATAAGACTCCATAAAGCCTTAAAGCGCTGTGATTCAATTTCAAGTTTCAACACGTTCGAGCTCGTGCACGAGCACCTGATCGGTGTCATATTCTACACCGCGCGTGTGAACTTCGAGCCATGAGTGCTATGTCATCAAAAATGAACATTGCATGTTTTATCCAGTTGGAACCTGTATCCTCGTGCACAACATGGTGTAAGCCCTGTATGCTTTGTCATCAATCAGGAATGGAAATGAAACAGAGATAAAATCATAAAATATTATTTATTTAAGTATATATTTAGTAGGTACATACAGATAAAAACTATAATTACAAGGGACACCAAGAATACACACATTTTAGAATTACATAGATATAATACCAGCTATAATATTATAGCTGGGTTCAAAAGTAACTTCAGACGATACTATTTGAATTAAATTACAGGACAATATTATATTTCATATTTAAAGATTAACAAACTTTTTAAATTAGTAAGTAAGATAGTAGCTACGTTATAAAATTATCTGACTTTCCATTTAGGATGTTTCACAATCAATAAAATTCTTGATAGAAATGTCACTATTGTAAGTTCCTAATTACATTTTTAAGTATGGTAATACATTACATAAATATATTTGCATTACCCCAAGCTAAAGTAGATACTATATCAAATGATAGCAACCGTTTATCATCATTGCTTGAAAGTGCTATTTTATTTACGTTCTGAGTGAATATTTCATGTTTTATTGACCTAAACATTACATTTTTTTTACGAATGACATTGCAATTGTACAAAACATTTTTATAATCAATCATATTTAAAAGTTTCGTTACACATTTTTTTATACCTTTGGCTTTTTTAATTGTTTTTTTTAAGGTTTTAATACAATAAAGTTTTGAGCGCAGTCCTACGAATTCTTTAATAACTCTACCACCCATTTCGTCCTTAAACAGTCCTGGGATCTTCTTATTATTAATGGGCAAGTGAAATTCATTGTTTATGTCATAATTAGAGGTATCAAAATATTTTAAAAAATTGAGCTTGAAATCTTTATAAACGTTATTACTCTGGACATCATAAATTAAGCTATCTGTGTCAGTATAGCACAATTCAATTCGCTTACCATAAAAAGGTTTCATGACAGAGTAGTGAAAATCATACATATGGGTCTTAGATAATTCTAACACTGTGAACCCTATATATATTGGTTTATTAAGTATAACACGCGAAGGCTTCATTTGTATTGCTACTAGATCATCAGAAAACACAGAAGCGCTATGAAAATATGGACTGGCTATCAATTTCTCAGCACAAATAGTCTTTTTCGTTTTATTGTTTGAATCGCACCATTTGTTAACTAATTTTACATCTACTCTTTGTTCAACATTTTCCAGAGTCTTCCCAAAAATACTATTATTTAATAATTTAAAAAAATCTTGCTCAAACGTTGATTCTGCTTTTTGTCGTAGTTGAGTGTTAAGATCGATGTACTGTTTTAAAAAACAGCTTTGCTTAAAAACAATTGCACGATGAATCCTTCGTAACACCAATCCATGTTGTAAACATTTTTTTAAATGAACGTAATGAATAACGTAATGGTATTTGTCATACAAATTCGGTATTAATTTTTTATTCTTACCACCCGGTGCAACAAATTTTTCTGGACAAAATGGAAAGTCGTTATGTTCATCGTGCAATGTTTTAGGATACAATAAATCAACTTCAAGAATATAGCCCTATTTCCGCGGTATCGCTTATATCTGTTAAGCTCAATTGCAAATCATCTATTTCCTGTCTACTCATGAATCTAAAATCCGAATAAGGCAAATATTGACACATGCTATAACCATATAAATTGTTGCAATCTAAATAAATAATAAATGAATTCGGCAGAGACGAGTCGTAAGAATCCAAGTATTTATGATTGGCTTTGACATGTCTTTTGGAACACATACAAACACCTCCACGAATGCCTTCTTGTATCATTCTAAAAATTTGAACATCACTTATCAATTCTAATTTAATTCTAGTTTTCAAAAGCATTGCATCGAATGAAAGACTTGGTGCTGTAAGATAAAACGCGGGATCGAGATTATAGTATTGTTTACAAGTTTTTCGAAAACTTTCAAACACGTCTGTTAGCAAAAGAACGTCGGTTTTAAGATATAAATCTGTGTACATACCCATATTTTGAATATTAAATACTGACCAAATGGTCTGAGCGTGTTTATAGTCTTCATCACTAATTGATTCATTAGTCAAGGAGTTATGAAAATGATTTTTAGATGGTAAACATATATCTTCGTAATGTTTCCATTGAGACATGTAATCGTATGGGTACACTCCTTTACGGGTAAGTAGATCAAATTGTGTTTTTTCAGGAAAATAAGATTTTAATTGCTTGAAGTCTTGTTTTTTCATTGTTCTTGCTAACTTTTCTAAGCTAGTTCCTAAAAACTTGAATGAATCTACAAATCGTACCTGTATGCTTTCATTATCGGAAATCGGAATATACTTCGTGAAAGAAATATAGTTTTCTTTTGTTTTAGGTATGACTTTAATAGATCCCGGAGCGTTACCTAATGCTTTTATGAAAAGATGGCAATCATAACCCGATAAGTTATGAAAAAATACAGGTAGAAACTTAGGCATTTTATATTGCAGGTTACAGTAACTGTGAGCTGCGTCACGATATTTACCAGTCAAATGACAATGATCGCGTACCCTATCACCTAGCAAGAAATTCTCACAAATATGACATGTATCAGAGTTTTCAAAGTCGAGAGCATTCTCATTCGTGTAAATCATGGGAACGCTATTATTTAAAATTCTATAAACTTTTTTGGTATCTTTATAGATAGACTTCACAAATTTTGAAACACAATCCGAACCACGATACGAGACATAACGATTATAGGTTTCATCTAGAGTGCACGTAATATGATAAGCGAAAGCGATGGGCACATGTCGCTGTCTCGTAACGGTGCTCGCCTGAGTTGGGTCAGGGTCGCAGGAGTCGTACCGCTCTAGCATTGTTTCAAAATCGGCGTATATAACAAATGGTACAAATTGCTTTCTACCATAATTTTCAAACTGAATGAAAGAGCCTTTTGGTGGTAGTTCAGTAGCAACTCCTCCACAACTGTGTGAAGTAAGATTATCACAACTATCAAAGAACATTAAACAAACATCACAAAAGTATAATTTACTGTGGTGCTTTGTTATTTGATTTTTAACAAGACGCGGTAAATCCGTAATGAGACAATAATGTGATAAATCATCTTTTTCTAAGTAAAGTAAATGAATCACTTTTTCCTTCAAAAATTTTGGTTTATAAAGCGGTCCAGTCACGGTATTATTTTTTAAGCCATAAATATATATACAAATATCGGGATTATTTAATTCGAATCGAGCAATATCTGAGAAACTCAATGGAAATTGAATGTCTTTTATGTTTAACACACTTTGAAAATTGGGGTAAGACGATACTCTTTCAGGATGAGTTTTTGCTGGATATAAAGCAGCAACAACTGACCATAAAAAGCAATAATTATCTTTATTGCGAATATTAATACATGCTTTTTTTGATTTAACTACGGTCGGCAACTCGATAAAGCTTGAGCCGCGTAAAGGTTGATATTTGTTAACATTAACTTCCAAATGCGAACTGTTTAAAAATGTCCAGCCACTGTCACGATCTTGAAATTCTTCTAATTTTTTTTTCAACGTGTTTCTAACCTGAGATGTCAATAAATCATATTCATAATTCTGATGTACCACATAATTCTTTGTAGCAAATGATTTCATCTCCTGACTATCATTTTTAACCATCAAAAACAAAGCAAAATATTCAAAATTAATTTTTAGACATACATGATCTTTCAGAGATTTGTTGATTAATGTTTTGATTTTTTCTTGATTATTACTCAAAAACGAATCTAAAGAATAATTTTCACTAGTGTCAATAATTCTATAAGAAGCTATACGATTTCGGAATGCAGAATTAATTAATTCAACACCTTCGCAAACGTATGAAATATTTTTATTTTTATGATTGGTACTGCGTAGATGACCTGTCCAGTGACTGCGCTCAACAGATGTGTTACAAACAGTGCAGAAAGGCATTCTAACGTAATTAATTACCGGCTAAGTTAAAAATAAAGATTTATTTAGGATGTCCTAAATATTAATTTTAAATTAATTACCTAAGTGCATTTAAAATGTATCTTAGCACTATAATTTACAGCCTCTGAGTCTTTGATCAACTCCTAAGCCTTGAACAAGAATTTAAGACATTCTACCTACTAAGTTTAAAAATAAACATTAATTTTAGGTGTCCCAATTTAAATTTTAAGTGATTACCTAACTAGATTTAAAATTTATCTTATCACTATAATATACAGGCTCTGAGTCATTGAACAACTCATGAGCCTTATGCATGAATTTTTGTAGTGAGTTCCACTGTGAGCTACCTTTCTCCAGTTGAAGTTTCAAAGCAACTTCTGCCTTCTTCCAACGCTCCTCAGGAGCAATGGAGATGATATTTTCTTTATGGAATACCTTCAGTTCCACAAAAAAGGCACCGCTTAGATCTGCTGTCCGTCGTACCTTCCCGTTGGCTACGCGGGACAGCAAGGATGATCCTAACTTCGACTTCGGAGGAAGGCCACCAAAGTCTTCCAAACCGAAAAGGTCGGTGCTCCCCGGTTTCTGGTCACTGTAAACAATTAAAATTTTTATTTTAATAATCTAGAAGAAACACTTTTCTAGATACAAACTATGTTGCATGATAAAATAAGTAAGTATATATTTACTTAAAATTATTGTTACAAATAAAAGTTCTCTATTGAGATCTATGTTATAATATAATAAGTGAGACTAATGAAAAGGGATAAGTCAGATAAAGAGTATTGATAAACTACCTTGATCCTGATTCTACGACCGACGAAGCTTTGCGCTTTGTAGTTTTTTTCGTAGGCAGGGTCCTTCTCGACACGATTTTTGTATCAGTTGCCGGGCTCTTTATGTAGTCAGACATACGGGAAACGTCGGAGTCAGACCTAATGTACAACAAAAAAAGTCATGTTTAATATAACAAAACAAAAACCTACAAGGTCTTTTTTGAAATACAATAAATAAGAAATCTATCAATTTATGACAGATCGATAACAGTTACATCAGCCGGCAGGCAGAAGCCAGGTACGTAGCTGAGTAGCAGTCACGATGGATAAATAGGGCATGATAATTACAACAGCCGGCAGGCAAAAACCAGGTCCGTAGCTGAGCATTATAACTTCAAATTAAAAAATTAATAAGTACTCACTTACATGTTAGAAAGTCGATATTAAAGTACCACTAGTGCTACTTGTCACTTTGAAGATTCCGGAGCGAATGTAATTTATTGATTGAAATTAATTCGTTTATATACACAAAAAATACAATTTCAGCACAAAAATAGATAATTTCAATTTTAAACTCTAAGTACAAGTCTTACAGTTGTATAAAAAAAATGACGTTTACGTCATATTTAACCGTATTGATTGCATATCAATTTTGCTAAATTGTAATTTGTTAATTGACACAGAATAAAAAATTACAGTAGTTTAACTTCATAGAAAACGGTCGAGATGACGCGCTTCGAAATTTCAGTGTGCACAATACGCAACAGCCTCGGAGGGTGGTAGTTACGCACATACGCGGAGGGTGCAACATTTAGTTACTTGAAATTTGACACGAAATTATCAATTGTATTATTCAGTGTTGTGTGTTTGAATTCATCAATATTGAAACCAGAAATATCATTTTTTACATTATCAACTCAGTCGGCATTTCGACGTATTCCACATTAGGCATTCGCTTAAATGGCACCTGAATGAATTTCTTTCAATGTCACTGCCGAGACATACTTCTGCTTCTTTTATTTTTACTGTGTCATAAGTATTGAGAATTGAAAAATAAAGCCGGCAAAGTGAACCCGATCCCAAGTAATTTTAAGTTGCAGTTAAACTCGGAAGTTGTTATCATCATATAAAAACTAGTGCAGAGTAAGTTAGTTTACTCACTAATAACATTTTCATTCGTATTATTAAATAATCACTTACACTTGCAATGAAAGAAACCAAGAAACTGTAGGTATCGTGTAGGAATCGGAAGTACGTGACTGAGTTATGGTTTTATAGTTATCCAATTTATCAATAATAACATTAACTCTAGGATTTCAATGCTTCTCCAATGTATTTATTCATTTATTCTTTACTCTTATTATCCCTAATAACCTCAGTGTTCTCTTTTTTCAAGGTCTCTTAATTAATTTTAAATCACACTCGATAACAAGTGGTAGATGGTTCGACCAATAATTCGTGTCGTACTTGATACAAAATACATATATCATTCATATAAATAAAAATATATAATCTTAGTACGTAGAAGAATGAAACACGTTAAAACTAGAAGCGATTACAAACTTTATAAATTTACGAAAATAATATGTAGGAAGTTTTATAAAAGACTAATTTAGTGTTTACAACATGATGGTCATATTACTTAAATATAAATGCATGGAATGCAATTTATGTGAACGTGGGAAGCGTGCATTCCATTGTCATTGAAATTTGCCGATTCGAACTAATAAAGCTGACTTATACATAAAGCTGATTATATACATAAAACTGACAACCACCGGGTACGGTTACCGTCTACGGAACAGACTACAACAGCGGATCCACATACAGTTTGTACACCAGATTGAATAATGTGAGATACCGACGGTTATGAATCAATAGTGTTACGTAAAAACTGATATAAGCACTAATGATTGTTAACCGTCGATGCGTTTCTGATCCGGCTGCCGTTGTCAAGTGTATCAGCGCCTTAGCTTTATGCATACTGGACAAGGATCGACTATCCGTGGGACCGCGCTTGCCACTTGATTTTTACGTGTTGATGTAACAGGATGTATCGTCTGTAATGTGTTAAACTAAATTTAGATGTCCTCGAGCCAATCTGGTCACAGAATAAATGTGTACAAACCTAAGGGTGCGCGCTATTTTACTTTTGTGGAGAGACATGAGACAATCTGTCCTAAATTTAGTTTAATGTATGCGGTATCTAAAGTTCAGATGTCCTCGAGCCAATCTGGTCACGAAAACGGGTATGTGTGTTACTAAACGACAATGCACCATCCCCAAGTATGTGGAGAGACATGATACAATCTGTCCTGAATTTTAGATAACTGGTTCGTTCAGATATAGACCTGATTATGTTAACGTGTAAAGTTTTAAAGCAGATGGGTGTATTGATATAAAAGTATGTATCGTCTGTAATGTGTTAAACTAAATTTAGATGTCCTCGACCCAATCTGGTCACAGAATAAATGTGTGTGAACCTAAGGGTGCGCGCTATTTTACTTTTGTGGAGAGACATGAGACAATCGGTCCTTAATTTAGTTTAATGTATGCGGTATCCTAAAGTTCAGATGTTCTCGAGCCAATCTGGTCACGATACCGGGTATGTGTGTCACTAAACCACAATGCACCATCCCCAAGTATGTGGAGAGACATGAGACAATCTGTCCTGAATTTTAGATAACTGGTTCGTTCAGATATAGACCTGATTATGTTAACGTGTAAAGTTTTAAAGCAGGTGGGTAGGTGTTTTTAAGCTGGTGAGTATATTGAAATGAATCCGACAGTTGAATTTGAGGTTAGACATCTTTATCAGAAATATTATTGAACATTCTACTCCACCTTCAGTTCCATCGACTCACGAGGTCAGCCATCGATATCAGAAATATTAATATTATTGGGCATTCTATCCACCGAGAGTGACGAGGCGAACGGAGTGAGCCGAAGGAACGAAGGTGGAGTAGGATGCCCAATAATATCCTACTATGGACCACTTGTGAATTGAACTGATTGATATTAAACAGTATATCTATCGAATCTTTGTTTAACGGATTTCCTTAATAATGCCAGATCTGTTTTCGAGCTCAATTTTAGAAACTAATACTACAATGAGTAAGATTATATTTAAGGGTTTGGAAAAACAACAAACCTAATGATTAATTTGATGATTATTCATGTACTTACCTATTTAACTTAGGTGACAACATGTTTGTTTAATAAAGACGTACTTAATAAATTGTCCTCAAACCTGTGTCCTCCTAAACCATTTTACTCTTTAATAGATCTATCTGCTCTACAAGAAACGTAGGTATTTCTTTGTACAACTATGAAAATCACAACACAAATTGAACCACGGAATTGAACAAGATTTAATTTGTTGCTCGTGCTCGTGCATAAACGCGTCACACATGTGCAGCAAAATATGTATTTTTGTATTATGTTACGAAATACGTGGAGTTATTTATACTTAAGATATGACTTTAAGGGCATTACATGAAAAAAAAAAATGAAAAAGCGTTTATTCGTGTTGATCTCAATTTTACACACATATTTACCTCTGCCAAACTGCAAAGCAGTTAGTTGGCAGATGTAGCTCCCTTTTACAATTTTAAGTTTTATCCGATGAGTACTTTTCCATCCATAATAAGAATTAATCACCTACAACTAAATATACAAGTTTTACAGCAGCATAAAGGCTGACTAATACATAATAATAAGAACATTTTAAATTGCCTCAGACAGACGCTAGTAAGACATAAATTTTATCTATGCATCTCCATTTCGGAGGCTTTGACAAAAGGTATCAAAAAGAAACTTGTCTATTTTATTCTTAAATGACCTTTTTGTGGTTCATAAACTTTCTAAATCGGGTGGTATAACCATTAAAAATTGTTGGGACTAACCATTTTCTACATCTTTGTCCATAATAGTTGACAGAAGTGGGTACTACAAATCTTCTAATGGTTTTATTCCTTTGAGGTCTTATGTGTACCGTCTTGATTTTAAACTCATCCTCGCAATAATGTTCCAATACCAATAACAACACCACCTTTTGATGAATTGGCAACAGCTTACATACTAAGAATAATTCGTCGTAACAACTATTTTTACATCGTTTTTTTTGTGTTTTTATCAACTAACAACTTCATAAATCTGATTTGCAACAATTTTATTTTATCTAAATAAGTTTTAAATGTATTGCCATAACATGCTAGACCATATGAAATTAGCGAGTCCACCAGCGCGTAGTAGACCGTGTACAAAGTGGCCCGGTCCAGTACAGTGGTGGAACCTTACAAGCACTAGGCTGAGTTTGTCATATAGGTGTGTTATGTGCGGTTTCCACGAGAAAGTACTATCTATAATTAAACCCAAGTACTTGTATTCCTGCACCACCTCAATATCATGCATGCTGCCCCGTACTAACTTACGACGAAACGACGAGAGAGAGAGGGACGAGTGCGGAAGTGACATAGTGCTTTACACGAAATTTCGGATTTTTATAAAATACTAGCTTCTGCCCGCGACTTCGTCCGCGTCAAATTTTTGCTCCCCTGACCCTTCCCGTCGCATCGATTTGCCTGCTCGTTGCTGCTCGCTCCTTTTGAGTTATAGTGAGTCAACCTTAAAAGATAGACATATGCTCTCGCGGACTTTTTTTTAGAACTTTTTAAAAGGAACAATTCCGTCATACATGATTTTTGCGTTACTTTAACCGTTTACGCAGCGCACGCAACGGAAACTCTCAAAAGGAATAAATTTTCCCCGTTTTTGCAACATTTTTCATTACTGCTCCGCTCCTCTTAGTTGTAGCGTGATGTTATATAGCTTATAGCCTCCCTCGATAAATAGGCTACCCAACACAAAAATAATTTTTCAATTCGGATCAGTAGTTCCTGAGATCAGCGCGTTCAATCAAACAAACAAACAAACTCTTCAGCTTTATAATATTATAGTATAGATTAAAAGAAATAAGAGAAAAAAATCAATACACATTGTTAAATACGTCATTACGTATTTTTTGGTATAAAATTCATGCCGAGTTATTGAGCCGTTATAGAGAAAATTTTCAATTTAGGTTGAAAAAGGACCTATTTGTCACGATTTTTTGATAAAATTTGAGTAAGTTTATTAAAATTTTAAACAATACAATGTATTTGTGATGACCTTTTGTTTAACATATATTTTTTATATTGAAAACGCACAAAAGGATTCATCTACAAACTTCTTTAAACACACGGTATTTTCAGGATTTGAGCGAGGTAATCCCCTTAATACTTACTTTCATAATAATTTCTCTCGCATTTTTCCTAAGGGACAGCAGACCCGTTATTTATACATACATACATAAACTCACACCTTTTTCGCATGGGGGTAGATAGAAACTACAGAATGCCACCTGCTATGATCCTTGCATACTTCCTCCCGTTATGTATAAAATTTGATATTTCCTAAAAGGCTGTGTCAACTGGGCTTTCTACTTATTGTTGAAAAGCAGATAATTTAGAACCTCATTTGATCGCACCTACTAAACTACTACACCCTTCACGTCTTAAAAACTAAAGCTAAAAACTAAAACCCAACTATGACAAAAACTAACTTACAGAACTTCCAACGAAGTATCGTTTGTCAAAATACGACGAATAGTTTAGTAGTTATGAGAGAAGAGCTGATACCTGCGTATGTAAAAACATAGCCTATTAAAATCATAAACCTCGTTTGGCTTTGCCGTTATCGGGTCATCATAATCAGCCTATAATTTTCCCACTGCTGGGACACTCGCCTCCTCTCTGTGAGGAAGTCTGGGCCATAATCCACCACACGACCCAGTGCGCAGAGTCGGTAGATGTCACATGTCTTCGAGTTTTTGGTTCTAGGATATCCTACTACGGTTCCGTCACGATATTTTCCTTCACCGTTTTGAGAAGAGTGGTGATGATATAATTTACACAAAGTAAAGCGGGTAGGTTCGAACCTACAACTTGTAAATTGCGGACGTTACCACTGGACGCTACCCCTCAAAACTCGTGTGTCGGGTAAAAAGCAACAAAAATATCTCAGTGTTAGTTTGACGAAACCTAATAACAAAACTTTAAACGTAATCATTTAAGTCATGTGTGTCGCAAGCTGTTCTTTTTCTACACCAGTTTTAAACTTTTCTAATATCCTAGTCTTTTGTTCCAGTTTCGATTCATGATGAAACTCGTCGCCATCGCATCAGCTTGCGGTCCCCGCTGCCTGAACGGGAAAATACCACTGCCAACCTTCAAACACTACCTCTACTTCATGTTCGCGCCAACACTTCTCTACAGAGATCAATATCCCAGGTAAATTAACTGCACGTTACTTGCAGAAACGCTCCACGTCTCCGTAATATCCTGAGTTAGGCACAGGCAGCGTATTTACCTGAATCGAATTATGTAGCAAAGCGTTGTAATTGAGAAATTGAGCTGTTTGAGTCAAGTTAAAGGAGTACTAGTTTGGATTAATGAAGTAATCTACCTACATTTCAAATCCTACTAAAATTATAAATGTGAAAGTTTGTATGTTCGGATATATGTTACTCAATCACGCAAAAACGGCCAAACGGGTTTCTATGAAATTTAGCACACAGGTAACCTGGATTAAAAAATAGGATACTTTTTTATCCCGATAGTCCGTTCCCGTGAGATAATTTTCAACCTCCTCGCGGGCTTAGCCGCTAGCAAAAGCTAATTTAAAATCAATTTCGATACGTAGGTAGGCATCTGGTTTATGTTGATACGTATATGTATGTACCTACGGAAACAAAACACGCAACGGATGACACCGAAACTTACGTTTGTACATTGTACCAATAGGCACCTTCACCTACAAGTAGATTGTTTAAATAAACGACAAATTAACTCAACTCATGAAGTAATAGTATTACATTTTCAAACCCGTGATTGTGCCTAATGAAAGCTACAATATTCGGCTCTAATGTGCGCTAATATCGCAGCCGGCAGCGGAGCCGTCACGATACCTGTCGTAAACAGTCATGAGATACTAATTCCACATAGTTCCGCCAGCGGTATTTGGTTCGGTATTTGTGGTGGCAAATTGCTTTATCGACGCTTTCCCGCTTTTGGGTTGAATATATACCTTCTTGTCATTCAGCGCGTTTAATCTATGCTTATATTTTCCATGTTTTGTAAAACAAGTGTTTAAGTTTTGAAGCTCTACGTGGCGTACGACAATGATGCAGATTTAGAATTTTTGTTTTACAATGCAAATCATGAATGTATTTCTGGAGTAAAATATTAAATGGGATTAAATGAACTTAGAGGATTATATTTATACCTACTGAGGATTTTAATGATTATAATTCTGTAAAGTCCCATTGTTACAGTCCCGAATCATATTCTAAACACTAGCTTCTGCCCGCGACTTCGTCCTCGTTAAATTTTTGCTCTGATGTCCTTTCCCATCGCATCAAATTGCCTGCCAGTTTTCGACCACTTTTCGTTGCTGCTCCGCTCCGTTTGATTTTAGCGTAATGTTATATAGCCTATAGCCTTTCTCAATAAATAGGCTACCCAATACAAAAATATTTTTTCAATTCGGACCAGTAGTTCCTGATTTTAGCGCGTTCCACCAAACAAACAAACTCTTCAGCTTTATAATAATATTATAGTATATATAGCATAGACCACACAACCTGACACTGACCTACAACTTTCAGAAAACTAAACAAATTTTAAATTTCAGACTACCTTAGCACATTTTGTACTTCACCGTACTTACGTACTATAATAGGTACCTTCTTTGTAACAGATGTAGTAATACATCGTTCATTAATATTTTCTCGCTTATCTAGTTGGTATTAGACAATAATAATTATTATCACTGATATATTTTCTATTAAAACAGAACAAAGAGCAGACGATGGAGCTTGGTGGTGTTCAACCTGCTGGAGGTGGCAGCAATTATATTCTACAACTGTTTTCTTTGGGAACGATTCATTATGCCCTACTGGTCTGACTACGGGAAGGAGAAAACGGTAAGATAATCCCTGTTTTAATTAAAGTGCCGGTTATATGAGATGATAGGTATACCTATGTAGGTACCTACTTTAATTTATATTATATGGTTCCGCTTTGCTACTGTGCTCGGCCAAAAGAACCCAATCTCTTCCTGTAGAATAGGAATTAAGGAAGTGTGGAAAAAATGATTATGAAGGTATAAAGAGATTTTAATTTAAAAAATAGGAGATAAACAAGCATGAGAGAAGGAATATAACCAACTTTCTTGCAAAAAGTTTGTCATTAAGTACTAATCCTAAATTCATATCTTCTTCTTGAAGAACGAAAATGTGCGATATAAAATAAAGGTCTTAGAAATCAAATTGTTACCATGAACGCGCAGTTGACTCTACTTATCGTTATTTATAACAATAACATAGAGTGCTACAAGGACTTTTCAATTATGGCGCCCAAATCCCGTTGATTCGGTAGCGCCGTTAAACATTTCTGAAATTGTTAATATGGTGGAAGCGCTATGGTAGACAATGAAATTTAAATGTCCTAAGGTTTTTTGCAATTTAGAGGCTGGCCGTATGTTTGATTGCCTGATGTATGTTAATTTCTTCATGAAATTGTCATTCAATAGGATTAAATGAACTTAGAGGGTTCTACTGATAATTTTAAATGATTATAATACCGTAAAGTCATACTAGGTTGTTGTAAGCAAATGAGTTGTGGAGGTCAGGTAGGCAGTCGCTCCACGTAAAATACTGGTACTCAGCTGCTCCCGGTTAGACTGGAAGCCAACCCCAACATAGTTGAGAAAAGGCTAGGCAGATGATGATGAATTCCATAAAGTTATATTTTAATCAACATGAGATAGACATACCTCCAAAATGACTTTATGACTGAATTCCTTCACAGGTGGAGGCAGGTACGGTGGTCCGCGGAATGTTTGCGTGCGTGCTCCCCGGAGTGATCTCCTTCCTGTGCGGCTTCTACTGCGTGTTGCATGCCTGGCTCAACGCCTGGTCAGAGATGCTCATGTTCGGAGACCGGCTGTTCTATGAGGTAACACTTTTTACACCCCATTATCAAAATTACCTAGCGATTTCAAGTATCTTTACTATCTAGTCTTTCACTATCTCGCTTGAAAAGTTTATTTCCATCATCAGTAATTAATAATGTTATATTAGAATGTTACACTATCCTGTCATATTATAGTTATTAATTACCTATTTTGACTTTAAGATAGGTAATTTGAAACTAGATTTAGTATTATTATTTTACTGTAGGTACAACTTTTTTATGCTCGCAGAGTTTGCTTGTAAATGATTGTTGCACTGTTGTTATACATTCTAGAATGTTTTGTTTAAAATAAAAACCTGTGTAAACAATTGTTGATATACCAAAATAAATACTTGAAAGTAGATCTTTGACAGTTGTTACGAGTAGTCAGAAACCAAAAGTTTGTCAAGCAGTCTTATCAATATAATATCGTGTTACCCAGCAAGAGATCAGAGCATGGAGATCAGAGAATTCACATCATGTAAAATACAGATACTGACTGAAAGTCGACCATAACATAGTTGGGAAATGGCTAGGCAGATAATGTCGACCTTGACTGTACCTATGAGACAAAGTATTTAGCATTGACCACCTAAGCGACCTTTTTGTAGGGTTGCCCTAAGCTAAGACCTATTGCAGTCACAGCAGCTTAGGCCCAAGGCCGCTGGCAATATATATATTATTTATTTATTTATTTTATTTTAAAGAAGGCTTACAGACTAACAAACCAATGATATAAAAAAGTTATATAAAAAAAAATTGCTAATAACAAGCCTCCACATATAGTTAAGAAAATGTCGATAAAAAGAAAAAGTAGGTACACAAGTAATATTAATAAGTTAACTATCCGTGAAAAATGACTGGAAACAATGATGAAAACATTTGAAAAGCAACCAATTTAGAAGTTGAAGCTAACCATCTGCTTTCTATTCCTTTTTTGAATATCTACCAGTAAAAAGGGGTCACTCCACACAGCATGGTCGCAGCAAGGGTCTCCTGTTTCTATTACGGCAGAACTACATTAAGCTCTATTATTCCCGAACCTACACTATCAGTTGTGAGGAGGCACTATGTGAAATCAGCTGAGTGCCCGCTAAAAGTACCTACCTCCTGAGTACCTCGAACGCTGCTGGCACTCAAGTTTGTCGGGTAATGTGTCTAATGTACCTAAGTAGGTAGTTCCGTTCAGTAATAAACAGCGTCTAGTAAGGCGGACCGTTTTCCTGTATCTTCATTTGTTTTCCTTCGTTTAACATAATCCATTAGATAAGCTGTATGCTTACGAAATAATAGGAAGTGGAATAAGTAGGTATCTACTTACGTCAACAGGTAACCAACAACCAAAATGTCGTTGTTGGCGAGAATAAGTTCTTAGTCATATTATCTTCCTGCGAGGGTCGCGAGATTTGTTCGAAAGAGTTACCGTGGCCCTGGCATATAGTCAAATGAAGGAACACGGGTGGGTTTTAATCAGTAAAAGTCTGACACGCCCTCCCGCTCCGCCCAGAGCGAGAGACGTCATTTAATGATTTCCCGCCCACAAAAAAAAGGCATACCTATTATGTTAAAATTTAAAATTCTTGTAACCGGAATTATAATACTGGGATTCTTTCAACGCGATAGTTTAAAGGTGGTTAGCAAAATATACCTAGGTAGGTACAGTCAGGCAATTAAAAGGCCAAGCAAATTGACACCCTCAGTGATTTAATCAATTTGCCGTCTTATAGCCATTTCATACAACTGTCAAAAAATTCAGTTGTGGTTTGAATTCATTTTTTAATTAACAATAAAGTTGCTAAACAATTAATTTTCTGGTATAGTAATGAGTTTCTAAAATGAAGAACTTCTCGATTCTGCTTACTACTCTCTCCATGATGAAATCCCACACAATTTGTGCTAAATTATGAAAATTAGGTACCGCTCCGTACTTAGTAATCTACCTAGATACGGACAGTAAAGAAAATTCTCTAATAATATTAGTCACTTTTTACACAAAATCTAATACAGGATGGCATCAACGCCCCGCCTGTTACCATGGATTAAAAAAAACAACTGTTTCATAAAAAAGTGCAATACCCACGCCCGCCGCGCGCCGCGCTGCCGGTGCGGTTAAAATGTATGGCACAGCATTTTTTTTATAGCTCGCGAGGAGATAAGGGCGACCTCTCGCGTCCGGCCCTGGTACAGGCCATGCTATGGAGCGATAGGGCATGGGAAGCCGTCACCTCCTGCTGAGAAACAGTAATGTTCGCGAAGAAGGAAGCGAAGGGCGTGAGGAGAGGCAACTTAAGCGCCCTCACGCCCATAGTCGCCGCAGGAGGAGAGGCCCCGGGGGCGTCAGGAGTCCATTGCGGAATTCCGGCTACCGTAGGTGCAGGCTTGTGGGCGGCGAGCAATAGGTAGCTCGTCGCCCGGTAAGGACCATGTCCGGGTTTTTACGGCGCGTTGTATTATGATAAATGACTTTATTTTTGCAAGTAGGTTTGTACAAACACTTTTACACGTCAATCAATTCTTTTTTTAAACTAGATGAGGTCGGCATTTCCTATCTGACTACTCTCACAGTCTCTTTTAAAGTCCAGACATAATCTTGATCAGATCATGTGTTGAGGAGTGGATAGAGAGGCGTCACGGCGTCCTCACCTTCCGCCTGACGCAGGTTCTCACCGGGCATGGGTGCTTCGGTGGGTTCCTGTTCAGGATAAAGCGGGAGCATACGTCCGGGTGTTTCCATTGCGAGGATCGTCTGGAGGACACGGTGGAGCATACGGTGGAGGTGTGCCCTGCCTGGGCGGGGCACCGCCGTGTCCTCGTGGAGGCGATCGGCGGCGGCGACCTCTCGCGTCCGGCCCTGGTGCGAGCCATGGTACGGAGCGAGAGGGAATGGGAAGCCGTCACCTCCTTCTGCGAAGCAGTAATGCTCGCGAAGGAGGAGGCGGGGCGCGTGAGGGAGTGGCAGTCTCTGCGCCCTCACGCCCCTAGCCGCCGCAGGAGGAGACGCCCCGGGCGTCGGGAGTCGATAGCGGACTCCCGGCCACCGTAGGCGCGAGCTTGCGGGTGGCGAGCAATGGGTAGCTCGCCGCCCGGTAAGGACCAGGCTCGGGTCGACGGCGCGCAGTGTTCCAAGCGCGCCTCAAAGAGATGTCAGCAGCAGTGTAGGGGTCTACTAGGACCGATGCCTGCCGGGGCCGCGTGATTGTTCGAAAGAGATACCGTGACCCTGGCACATGGGCAACTGATGGAACACGGGTGGGTTTTAGTCAGTAAAAGTCTGACACGCCCTCCCGCTCCGCCCAGAGCGGGAGAAGTCATTTGATGATTTCCCATCCTGAAAAAAAAAAAAAAAAAAAAAAAAAAATCAGATCATGTGAAAACCATGTGGATTGGTGTCTGAAGTGGTCTTTTAAGGAAAGAACACACAGCTTGAGTGGACCTGTCCAATCAGTGCACGCATTTGTCAGTAATCATGTAGCTCCACTCAGAACTTTAGGAGGTCAATGATTCGACGAACAATACCAAAGAAAGAACATTTGTGTAGGTCGCAAAAATTACTCAAACTGCCAGACAATGTAAAAAATTAAATTAGAAGAAAAGAAAACCAATATTCCACGCGCACTGGACACAATGTTTGCAAAAACTGAAGAGGTCCGCTGGGATTGATGCCTGCCAGGGTCCCGGCATTGTTCAAAAGAGTTGCCGTGGCCCGGCATTGGTAATTGGCAAAAAAAAGAGTTACTGTGGCTCCGGCATTGGCAACTGAAGGAACATGGGTGGGTTTTGTCAGAAAAGGCTGACACGCTCTTCCTCTCCACCGGGAGATGTCATTTGATGATTTCACACCCACAAGGGGGTGTCCATAAATATGTACAGTATTTCATGATGTCTATGTGAACAGAATGTATTATTTCAACATTACGTTAGTAGGTACTGTTACAATAAAAAACCGGATAAGTGCGAGTCGGACTCGCCCACCGTAGATTCCGACTCTGTTTTTTTTTATGATTTAACTAGCTTCTGCCCGCGACTTCGTCCGCGTCAAATTTTTGCTCCCCTGACCCTTCGCGTCGCATCGAATTGCCTGCCAGTTTTCGTCAGTTTTTCATTGCTGCTTCGCCCCTTTTGATCGCAGCGTAATGTTATATAGCCTATAGCCTTCCTCAATAAATAGGCTACCCAACAAAAAATAAGTTTTCAATTCGGACCTTTCGTTCTTGAGATTACCGCGTTCAACCAAAAAACAAACAAACTCTTCAGCGTTATAATATTAGTATAGATTACAAATGTATAGTTTCCAGAATTTTACCTATACTTGTAGTCTAAGACGGTATTACTTGCCAAATTTCATAGTTCTAGGTCAACGGGAAATACCCTATACATTTTGATTCCCTTATATATGTGTCGAAATATACATATTTTGCGGCATAAACGGCGGTATCTTTCTTTCACGTTAACTTGGAAGTTTGGTTTTTCACAGGTTCAAGAGACTTGAGACTTGAGTATATCGTTTTTATTTCAACTCGATACCTCCACGCGTTCCCAAGATAAAGGGTTTTGCCAAACAGACAGACGGACGGACAACAAAGTGATCCTATCAGGTTTCCGTTTTTCCTTTTAAGGTACGGAACCCTAAAAATTAAGTGTTTAGAAACTTTCGTTACTGACCGTACCTATGTAGTAGTCAGGGCCGTCTTTAACTTATTGGAGGCTCTGGGCATATTAGGATAATGGGGCCCCTATGACTTTGACGAATACTATTTTGTTAGAATAAACAAAGAAATGATAAGCAAGCTTCTAGATTTATTTTTATTGAAAGTCACATTAAATGAATAGATAATGTAATGTAATCTACAAAAGTAACTCTTTTAACATTCACAGGTTAGTATTTAAGAATCTATGTTGATTGAAGAGGAATCCTTCTCGATTTGAGATGGGCAAAATCGTTAATTACTCCTTCAAAATCAATGTTTTTGAGCACATCACATTCTATGGACATTAGCGACAAACTGGTTAATCTCTCTTGAAGCATTGTACTTCTTACTTCATTTTTTATTCTTTTCAATTTGGAGAACGAACGTTCTCCACTGCAGTTAGTTACCATCATGCTTAAAAAGATTCTCAATGAGATTTCTACATTTGGAAATGTGTCTTCAATTTTGTTTTCTTTCAAAAGTTGATATATTTTCAATATACTATTAGCTCCCTCATTTTCACTGTGAAAAATTTTCAAGTATTCTGTTAAATGCAGACATTCCATTTCTAACTCTTTCTCATTAACATCTTGATAATAAAATTCAGCAAATTCTTTACAACTTTGTCTCAACTCTTCAGAATTTAGAGTTTTCAAGCGAAAAAAGAAATCAAAACGTTTACTAATGTTCTTATATGAACTTAATCGCTGCCTTAGATGAACGCTCAGCATATCAATTATAGGAAAAAAGGTTTCTACTTTAAATTTCTCTCTTCCATTCAATTGGACTGACGGCGCAGAGCCATCAAAAAAACTCTGGCGAGAGCTTCTGCGTTTTGTTCTTTGAGATAGGTCCTTGTAGTCAGATTCCGGGTTTCTTTCTTTGGCGGACGATTCAAAGTAATCAAATTTATCCCTGAGGTTAATAATAAAATCATCAAGTGAAGTAAACATATTAGTAGCAACGTCCAGTGTTATTGTTTCCTTCTGAAGATAGTTTCTTATTTTGTCTATTCTTTCTAAAATAGAGTTCCAAATTTCCGTTAGTATAATATATTCTAGCTTTTCCATTTTTCTGGACATACTAAGGGCTTCGTCTCTAGTTTCTCGTGCCTGTTCTGTATCTTTTGCGATGAAAATCAAAGCTTCTATAATTTGTTCATGACCTTTATGCAAGGCACTTACTGCATCTGCTCGGGCTGACCATCTGGTTTGTGAAAGACTTTTAACAACTTTTTTTGAACCTAAATGTTCTGTTAATATATTCCATCGGTGGGTAGAGCCCGAAAAAAAGTTGTACACTTTCTGAACCATTTCAAAAAACTTTGTTGCCTCCGATACACATCCAGCAGCATGGACACCTACCAAATTGAGTGAATGTCCTGCACATGGTACAAAGGTGGCAAATTCACATTTTTCCTTGATTCTTGCTTGTAGACCAGTATACTTTCCCGACATATTTGAAGCATTGTCGTACCTTTGGCCTCTGCAATCTTTTATAGGAATATCATGATTTTCTAAAAAATTCAAAATAGTTTCTGCTAAATACTCAGATTTATGCTCTTTAATAGGTATAAATTTCAGAAATCTTTCAACAGGAACATGGTCATTTACGTATCGAATTATAAAAGTTAGCTGGTCAACATGAGACAGATCGGGCGTACTGTCAACGCTAATGGAAAAATATTTTGCTAATTTAACCTCTTTTATAATTTTTTTTAAGACCTGTTTTCCCATTACGTCAATAAACTCATTACAAATATTCGCTGATAAATAAGAAATATTACCTTTTCCAGGATTCCCAAATTTTTTTAAGTGATCTGCAAGAAATGGATCAAATTCACTCAATAATTCCATACATCCCAAATAATTTCCATTATTGGGAGATCCTAGGATTTCATTGTCACCGCGAAACGGAAGCCCTCTTGATGCCAAAAATTTTATAACAGCTACAATCCGTTTAAGTACATTTCTCCAGTAATCCACTTCTTTTTGATGTTGAGATAATAAGTCAATATCTACTCTACCAACCGCTTTACTTCGTGCCAAATAAGTCATCATAGATTGCCTATGTGCTGGGCTATTTTCATGGTTTAAAAGTATGTGATTAATGTGTTTCCAATCATTACATCCACTCGGAGAGCATAGATTTACATCAGAAGGGTTAAACAAGGAGCATGAAAAACAAAATACAGAGTTTTTGGAAGGCGAGTACAACAACCATTTTCTTTCGACGCTTTCATTGTTCCTCAATTTGCGAATAAATAATGCTTTGTTGAAATACCTAGTTACTGATTTATCACCATCTTTGTATGCTCTGGATGTCTTCGAAAAGTCAGAATCTTTATTTTGAAAATATGCAGGTCCCTTACGAATCCAAATTTCGCGATTTTTTTCTGTAAAATTTTCATGGACATAATCGGCAGGATCGTGTGATATTTCTTCCGGGTCGGAAAACTTTTGTTGTTCTACTGACACACTTGTCGCTATTCGTGAGGTCACCAAAGTTGCACTTTCGTCATAGGGACGGTCGATTTCTGATTCAATCTCTTTTCCGAAATTTTTAGGAAGTGGTGTAGAACATGAGGATTCAGAAATTCCCGCGATTTGTGATCGACACGACTCATCATTTGGAAGATTTTTTGTATGATTGCTACTTACAGAAGTTTCTCCAGTAGTAGTGGTAAAATATGATGTTAATTTTGGTAACTTTCAATTACTTCCTTTTGATGTACAGCTTTTTTCCTTTTTTCCGATCCACTAGGATATGACCGTTTCGACATTTTATATTATACTTTAGATAATATAGGTAGGTTTTTATTTTTACGCCAGAAATAGTTGCTTACACAAAACAAAACAAGCAAACAACGACTTAATCAAAGAATACCTCAGAGCACAATCAATAAAAACTACAAACAAAAACAACGTCACAATACCACAGACAAATACAGGGGAATTCCCGATTGTCGAGTCGGTTTATTTGTGTCGTTCAGTCACGATCAGTTTAACGCTTAGAAGTTTTACGTCGCTATAGGGATCCTGCGAGTAGATCTTAGCGATGTCTTTTGTCGAACTAGAACCTCAGTCCGTTAACAATGAATAATTCGAAAAATTACTTTAATAAATATTTTTTTGTATATCTACACTATTAGGGCAGTAGAATCGTTTTTTAAGAAATTTAACGCTATCTATTATTTGTAAACAAAAGCGTACATATTTTTTTTCGTTTATAAAAAATTAGCTTTTTGTATATTTTGTTGATTAAATATCTCGAGAACAACGCATCAGAAATCGAGACATAATGCATATAATTTTTAGAGAATTTTACGTACATAGTATACCATTGAATTGTATTTTTATATATTTGAATTTATCTAAGCATGCTGAAATCGGAAAGCCTAATTTTTGGGTGAGAGTAAATAAGCTTTGCGCATGCAAAAGCTGTAAGCAAATTGGTATTGTAGTCAGTAATTTAGGTTCGATTTATTCGAATCAATAAAGTTTTTCGGCAATAAATATCGGTTATCGTTTAGTGATCTGGCAAGGACTAGGGGGCCCCTATCGATCACGGGGCCCTGGGCATTTGTCCAGAGTGCCCAGTGGGAAAGAGGGGTCTGGTAGTAGTGAATCTCAATGATGGCTTATCGATGTATGTGTGAACTTTTTATTTATTACAGGACTGGTGGACCACTTCTCGCTTCTCGCTGTACTATCGCCGCTGGAACCGTGTGGTTCACTCCTGGCTACGTGACCACATCTACCTGCCCCTGGCACCGTATGCTGGGCGACCTCTGGCTACGTTCACCGTATTCTTTGTAAGGCAAAAGATTTTATTAAAAACTAGCTGTGCCCGCGGTTTTGTCGTAGTGGATGTCGGAAATTATCCCACGGGAACGTGTGTGGGTAAAAAAGTCAATGTTATACTCCTCATAATCTAGCTATCTACCTGCAAGAGTCCTGTCAAAATATTTACAGCTGTTTCGGAGATTAGCCGGACCTGCCAGACCGACAATAAATTGTTTTTTGTTACAATTACCATATATACTTTCATAAGCAATTATTAAATAATCTAGTATTTTGACATTACCTACAGACACTTCAATAATATTTGTATTTATGTATTGATTAATAAAAAGTAAAAAGCTGTTATTTTGACTTTGCACTTAAATTTTATTTATTGGTATCTAAATGTATTTAGATCTAAAGCTCCCTCTTGCTACAGTACCTATAGACATAGGTTTCCGAAAAAAGCTGTTGAATTGTTTTCTTATTTAGCCCTAACAATATCTACTTCCTTATAGGTAGTATATGTGTCATCTTCCGGCGTTGTGATATAATCTTGACTTTCCGGACCCTTGGATAGTAACTATATATGTAGGTAGGTAGGTGTGTCTATATACGAGCGTGTATCTGTAAATAACAGAGATCATTTATCAAACTAATTGATATAAGATCTTGATCCGGTGTTAGTAATTCATCTCTAATTGAACGTCGACCTACATGAACTGTTAATTAGATATTAACGAGGTCAACAGCCGGGCTCGCTTTGTGCTTACCTACTTAGACAATTGACAATAGCTATTGTCGACTGCACTGCGATAATAAGGGGCCAACAATCAACCTGAATGACTCTACAAATACCATGGCAATATTTTGCGAATTTCAAAACAAATTTAAAAATAAATAATCAGTTTTATTAACAAAAGATGAAGCGAAATGCCTTTTCCTCGGCGGTTAAAAGATAAACAAAGATCCTTGATTCACGTCGGACGCAAACGGTCGGCCATGCATATGACAAGATAAGAGGTTCCCTGGTGAAAGACCAGCTGAGCCTTCTTCGCATTATATCTGGCGTTTGTGAACAATGAATGCCTACGATTAAACGACGTAAACAATTTTGTTATCTCGTCAATTAAGAGGGCCGGGCACTGCGATACACGATGAAATTTGGCACATAGACAGTTATAACCTGGATTAACACAGGAGACTTTTTATCCCTGTAGCACGTTCCTTTGGGATGATTTCCAACCACCATGCGGGCGAAGCCGCTGGCATAAGCTTATATTACAATATAAATATGAAAGTTTGTATGTCTACATGTTTGGATGTTTGTTACTAAATCACGCAATAACCGCCGAACGGCTTTGTATGAAATTTGACACATAGATGAATTGTAACCTGGATTAACGTATAGCGTACTTTTTATTCCGGTAGTACGTTCTTGTGGAATGATTTCTGTACCCTAATTGCGAAACGCACTATTTATCAGAATCTGAATGGGATTGAATATTATTTCTAAACCATTGCGTCATTTGTTAGAATAAACTGTCGGCTTATTACGTAAATAACGCAATGAATGTTGTTTAACTATGAATATTAAACCAATTCCTACCGATAAAAAGTTCCGCAATTACCCCTCTGACCTCCACACAAAACAACAGCAGTCAATTTATAATTGTACAAAAATAGTGATAGAATTTTAACCATGATAAATAAGGAATCATAGTGTCAAATATTAAGTCTATCTTTTATCTAACTCTACTCTCTACTCTTTTTTTCCCTCGTATAGGTATCATCAGTAGCCCACGAGATCATTCTGGCGTTGTCATTCGGCTTCTTCTACCCAGTCCTGCTGGTCGAATTTGGCGTTCTCGGCGTCATAATGGTACCACTCACAGCGACAGCGGGACGGCGCTTCCCAAACGCCTTCAACTTACTCATGTGGCTGGGTTTCTTCATTGGAAACGGTAATTATAACTATTCTAGGTACAATCAACAATGTGTAACCGAGTTAAGGCTCATTATGAATGTGTAATTTAAATACCCAGCTGACATTTTGACAGTTCAACAATATTCATTGCGTAATTTATGTTGTTGAGCAGACAACTTTTCGAACATAAGAAGTAATGGTTTAGCAATACACTACGATTCTCATTACTTAGTTACCGAAGTAGGTAGTCAGAATGAGAATCATTTTTCATGTGTGTTACGCAATTAGGGTGTTATTAGTGGGTGGTGGAAGTCAGATAGGCAGTCGCTCCACGTAAAATACTGGCATCCGGTTAGACTGGAAGACGACCCCAAAAATAGTTGAGAAATAGCCAGGCACATGATGAAGAAAGTAGTTTGTTCAGAATTATTTACTTACGCTAGATAAGATATGTGCGACTGTACCTATGAGTGCGTAGATTTGGAATATGAATTGTCTCTCACAATCAGTATGATTCATTTTACAAATAAACAATATTTTATACATAACTAGCTTTTGCCAGCGGCTTCGCCCAGGTATCTATATATATAAAAGAAAGTCGTGTTAGTTACACTATTTATAACTCAAGAACGGCTGAACCGATTTGGCTAAAAATTGGTGGAGAAGTAGCTTAGAACCAGGAGACGGACATAGGATACTGTTTATTCCGTTCGACTGCGTTCCCGTGTGACGTGACATAAAACGTCAAAGAGAATTTATGTCACTAAAACGTGGTATGACAAAAACGTTGCCTTCAAAGTACCAGGTGGTCACAACTTTCTGCCAGGGTCGCGAGATTTGTTCGAAAAAGTTACCGTGGCCCTGGCATATAGGCAACTGAAGGAACGCGGGTGGGTGTCCACCAACAAAAACTAAAATATCAGCTAGAAAACGCTTCATGCCTTTGAAGAAGCAGATTGTCATAATTGGGTAGGAGCTTGCTAAACAAAGAAGAGTCATCTAGAAAAAGCTTTATGCCTTCGAAATACCAGGTACTCATAACTGGGTAGGAGCTAACCAAACATATGAGTATCAGCTAGAAAACGCTTACCAGATCATCACCGCGTACCAGTTTGTCAAACTTGGTAGGTTTATTACAACTTTTATTGAATCTGAGGCGACACGAAGTTCGCTGGGTCAGCTAGTTATAGGAACATATGTATAAAACTTACTGTTGAATCACTCTATCTATAAAAAAACCGCATCAAACTCCGTTGCGTAGTTTTAAAGATCTAAGCATATCTACATAGGGACAGACAGAGGGCAGCGGCTTTGTTTTATTAACCGACTTCAAAAAAAGAAGGAGGTTATCAATTCGACTGTATTTTTTTTGTTTGTTACCTCATGACTTTTAACTGGGTGAACTGATTTTGATGATTCTTTTTTTATTTGAAAGCTGGTGCTTCCCGAATGGTCCCATTTTAATTTGGTTCCATTCGGACAATGGGGTCCATGTGAAAACCATGCATTAAGTATTTGCGCGACAAATGAACGAATAACGCGATTAGATTAGTGCGGGGTAGTCAGTGGTAAGACACCGACTTTCGAAATTAAAGTTATTTTTGACTTTGTAGTGTTTTTTGTTTTAAGGAAGTCGGTGGTTTTTTTTTTTGTAAAAAGTTTTTACTATAGTGATGGTAAAAATGCAGTGTTATGTTCACTGCATTTTATGAATTGGAATTTGAAATAAGTAAATCGGTACTTAAAATATAAAAATATAATAAGGTCTTGTTGCTGTACGTTATTTCCAGGACACGTAGTACCTATAGGAGGCAAAAAGACGAAATAAATCTTTGCGTAAACAATTTTAATTAACGTAAGTAATTATCCATAGAACTTTACAGTTCACGAGGAAGGAAATCTTTTAGTGGGTTTAAACCACAACGCAAATTTTAAGGGTTTTTTTTTTGTTTCATTTCCTCGTTCGTGACGTCAATTGGCAGGCTTAAAGATGCGTGTTACGCACTGGCTACCTAGTTATTTTTAGATAGGAAAATATAGGTGGGCTTTTCAACATTCTGCGTAATTATCAGACGCGGGTATTTTCTGCAAGGAAAATAGGTTAACTTTTATATAATTACTGCTGGTGATACCTAGTTGATACCTAGGTACTATTATTGGGTATTTCATGTAGCTAGTTACATAGGTCGAATTTGTGTTTTTTTTTTATTGTTATTAATTACCTAGGTATAGGTAGGCACCTACCATTTATGATGAGTGATGATGACCCAATCGTATTTTTTTTTAATGAAGTGTACCTATGTCATCTTCAATTAAAGTACAATACAATATTTACATAACTCTGGAAAGCAAGGCGCACGTGTAACCTACCTACTATTTACCTAACAAATCTGTTCAAATAAGATATCTTGGAACTGACATTTCCTTTCCTTAAAAGGTTTATTTTGCTCATACACCGAAATGGAACTCGTGTTTAAATATTTAAGTGCTTTAATAAAATGCTATTGAACAACAGAGCATCCTTGACTCTTTTGTCCGTTTTAGCTAAAACTATGCGACGCCTAATTGAACACCTGCAAGAAATAAAAGCACACTATTGTTTTTCAACTGTCAGCGCTGGGCCGAGCGTTACAAATCCAACCACATGCCTTAAAAATTGCCATGCCTACAGCAGAGATTTTTGTTAATACAAAAATTATATTTCAGGAATCCTGTGGAGTCTATACCCGATGGAATTCTTCGCTCGGCGGAACTGCCCACCTTCAGAAAACGATAGTTACTTCATACCAAAGTCATGGACATGTCCTGAGGTCATACTGAAACCCAACTGGACTTTCCAGAATCCTCTACGCATTTTTTACGCTTAAAAATACTACATTACAAACATAGGTTACGTTCGAGCAGATAGAATGTTATTTTCATTCTTTTAAAATTAAAATATTTAGTATATTTATTACTTTTCACTTATTTATGCATGTTAATACCCCTGATGAAACAAAAACCAATTAGATAAGAACCGGATACGAATTCCACTAGGTACGGAAATTGATAACACTGTCCTGACTTCACCTCATTTCAGGAATGATATGGGTTTGACTTCTGATTAACATTTCACTGAAGCCGCTGCTAATTGGCTTACAAAGGTTTAATATCCAAGAATTCGGGTTTGGAATGCCATGACCGTTATATTGTTGCCCTTTTTGCGGGACGATTTCCGGTTTATTTCAAAGCATCACGCATCTATTAAAAAGTCAAGCATTTAAAGAGTCCCCGAAACGATCGATTGCAATTAATCAATTGTAAATGTCGTAATATGATCAATTGCTTCATTTGCATTTGGGACACGATCAATTTGCGCATCAATGTGTTTCAATCACGTAATAATTGTGTATCAAAAACATTTGCAATTGATCGTTTCGGGGATCTTTAACTTGAAAAGCTAAAATTATACATAGATGAATCAATCTAAGATTTAAACATTATCAAGATTTGAATAGGCAACTAATATACAAGAGGCTTTAATTAAAAATTAAATTTATTTTCGAAATAATTTTATTGAATATAAAAAATATTAAAATACAATTAAATTCGACGTCATAGTAATCAAGTAAATAATTATCAAGTTTAATTCCAAATATTATCTAATTTGGAACAATTTGTTGGCATTCATTTGAATTATGTATTAATTATCTACAGAAACAAAATTTAACCTATGCATAATAAAATGAATTCTATGGCCGCATAAATACTTAAATAATAACATAAACCAAAGTATCTTGAATTTAATTCTTTACTTGCTAACATCAAGTATTTTAATAACTAATAAATACATGATACTTTACTAGGACTATAGAAATGAGTGTAGTTGGGCAAAACAGGAATGTAGCCAGTTAAACCTATTGAAGCTATCATCATAAATATATATCATCACATTTAAGGAGGGAATCTAAAACATACAGTATTCAATTGACCTAAAAAAAAAATTATTTATGTAAATATAGTAAAAATATTACGAACAATTACATCCATCTCCCCCTATCATTCACATTTATATAGATAAGCACCGCGTTAGCAAGAAACACACACGGCACACCTTTCTGTTAGTTGCACTTCAATCAAACCGCATTGGCATCTCTTCACAGCCCTTACTGACTATTACAAGCACTACAAATATAACGATAGTACACTTAACATAAAATAATTCTAATCATTGTATATGGAACACCTACATTTTATGAAATAATATGAAAACATTTAACTGCAGCTACATAGATTCAAAACTGTGCCAAATGTTGTGTACTTTAAGAATAGAACTAAGATTTGTGACACATAAAGCTTTTACATATTTTAGATCCAAAGGTAACATTTTGAGCAAAGTCCGTGTCATGTGCAACAATTTCAGACTTTTTGTAACAGTGTATATAAATGTATGTGTAAATTTTCAATGTTTTATTAAATGCATGGCAGATGGGGACTTTGCTTATAACAACATATAAATCTTTGTTTAAACAGCAGGAGTGCGGTCCAATTCCTTGAATAATGTCGATGACATTCTGAAAGAGATAGTATAAACATATTAATAGTGCACACAGAATCACTTTGAGAGTTATCAGCGAACATGCTTGTTGTAGAATTGATAAGCTATTTCCCATGTAACAACTGGTTTTGTTATTATGTCTCAACTCCATTTATCGTATTTTATTTGTAAGTATGATATAAAAGTGATTACCATTTTCTATTTACAGAATGAACAATTCCATTTCACTTCAAAATTAAAACTATCACTGTTTGGGAAAAATGAGTTTTAGGACTATCATACATAGGGTGTTTTTAAATCCCAGTTTCGCTTTATTCAGAATATAACTTACTATGGGTATTATTTACAAGCGTAAACTATTGCAACAAAATAAAATAATAACTCACTTGCTTATCATATGCTGATATATGTAAGTCGGAATTATAGTGATGTTTACAACAGATGGGCTGGCTTCAATAACTCTAGATATTTCCTTATCTTTCATGCCCACAACATTTACAGTGTTTATTTCTAATATCTGGTGATCAGTCAATAAGCCGTTGCGAGCTGCCGAAGAATCCTTTACCAAACCAACAATCCTGCCATCCTTGAACTGGAATCCAACATGGCCAAGAGAATCCTTGTGGAGGGTTATTGTCCTCTCAAATGGTCTGAAAACATAAATAAAATATTCGTTTGTTTATGTTCAACTGGTCTACAAAGGCAAGACAAAGGATTTTCTCAAAAATTTGATAAAATTAATGAAATTACAAATTTAAAACATCCATACCTATCACGGACAGCCAAAGAAATTCCATTAGCAGGTGACTTCTTCAATAGTCCATGGCACTGGTCCATTGTCATACCAGCCAGTGCAACATTGTTAATCTCCAGAATTTGGTCTCCAAATCTCAAGCCAGCAAGTGCGGCGGGGCTGTTGGCCGCCACGTAGCACACAAACACTCCATTATTGACTGAGTGTAGCCTCACACCACACTTTCCATCCTTATCCTTGCACAGAATAACTGATCTTATGGCCCCAGTTACTGTAGCTTTTGCCAAAGTTGTTGATTGAGATGACAAAGGTGCTATCAGATTACTTATGATTCCACGTGGTTGAACCTGTTGGTATTAAAAAAACCTGTATTCTCTACATAGTTATTAATAACAATGAATTGCTCATATTAGGCACTGTATGCCTGATATATTTGTATACTTTCACAACAATTGCACAACAAAATGGAAAATTATAGAAATCTGTAAAAAACTTTCCATGTTAATGCTCATGCCCCTTGATGATAACCAAGCATATAACAAGTATCTATGTATGTATTTATACCGTCGTAATGTCGATGAGCGGACTTCGCTATTTCTACTTTAGATAATGGTAGCTAGAAAAAACTTACCGTTTGGAGTTGGTATTCTGGCATGTTCAATGCAATCACATCATTGGACAGTTCAAGGCCCATGTAATCTCCCAGCGCAGGATATACATGAGCTGAAGGGGCGCTGGCTGGCATGGGCGCAGCTGGTGGATGGCTGTAAGAGGGTGCGGCCTGGTGATGAGCCATTTGAGCCCTCGCCATCGTATCCACCTTCATATCCTCTAAGGATGGGTACAAAGACATCTTGATTATCGAAAATTACACTTTTTAATCCACAAAACAAAACCCGCTAATCGTTATATCGAAGTCCGCGTTAACACTATTTCTGTGACTAATTGGAAACACAATGAATCATAACAAAAAACCCCAATTGATAAAATTGAAACGACTAGTGACGTGCGTGCCCTGGGCGGCCACACAATAAGTTGACACACATCATTAGTTATTTAGTTGAATATTAATGTTTTTCATTAACGAATTTGAATCAATCTCTGATATTCATTGGTTAAATTCAATAATGTTATTTATCAAATTGGAGTTTCCTAAGTTGCTAACATTTAAGATTAAGAATAGTTTTTTTGATGTATGCCCAAAATAACTTAATTAGAAAACAGACTTGATCATGTTTAAGATTCTGCCGGGGTCGCGTGATTGTTCGAAAGAGATACCGTGACCCTGGCACATGGGCAACTGATGGAACACGGGTGGGTTTTAGTCAGTAAAAGTCTGACACGCCCTCCCGCTCCGCCCAGAGCGGGAGAAGTCATTTGATGATTTCCCATCACGAAAAAAAAAAAAACATACTTTAAGATTTCAATATTAGTCGATATTATATCGCTTCACTATTGACAATACGTACGACAGCCGTGTTTCTGTTTTATGTCAGTAAAGTCACTGTTGAGTGTTGAGTGGTATGTTTATTCTGTGAAAGTGTCATGTATTGAGTTGATTTTTGTAAATTTTAATCAATAATGTTTTTAATTATAGAATAAATGAAGTAATTTTAAAAGGAACTGGTTTTTAGAATTGATTCTGAACCATGGAAGCTATAAACAGTAAGCGTACTCCCAGGTAAGGTTTTATTTATGCCCTACCAATACTGGAAACATTGTTTACTTTTCAAAATAATTTGATTGACTATCAATAAATTGCTTCTTTTCAGCCGTTGTCGGGAATGGGAACGCGTTAGACGTAATAAATTCAACGAGGCCATAAGTAAACTTGGTGAAATTGTAAAAGCAATACATAAGAGTAACTGTCCAGCAGAAGACAGTGAAGATGTGCAATATCCGAAGATAGAAATTGTTCAAAAAGCTATAATATACCTTAATAACTATGTTCAAGAGAAAATACTATTGAGTAAGTTGATGAAGAGGTAAAATGCTACATTTCTTTGTGTTGTTTAAACAACTGTATGATTGTCTTGTAGAAGCATGTATAGGTACTTTTATTTACAAAACAAAGGTTGTAGAAAATTATTATACCTTAAAATACCTAGCTTATTCTGATTTAGCTAAGAGTTAATAATAGATTGTTTTAATATGATATATTAACCACTTTGATGTAGAAGGTAGCAGTAGAATTGTTGTAATAGAAAGCAACTACTATGGAGATTATTGAGTTATTTGCTATCCTAGCATTGCTTCTATAATAATATTGCTTTATTTAAACCATAAATGAGATATATTGTCTAAAGTTTATTTCTGTTCTCAACTGCTATTTTATTTCTGGCAGTTTAGCTACAACTAATGTTGATAAATCCCTAGAAATAATTTAAATGTATACCTACTAGACTATCACAAAAAAAAAGACAAGTAACTGATGTCTAAAATACTCGTAGATAAAAAGTCTCTTACAGTTAAGATTTTCCCAGATACTGTAGACTATATCGATATCTATGTGAAATCCTACAATAACTATCTATACTAATATTCTAAATGAGAAAGTAACTGTCTGTCTGATATGCTTTCACAATTAAACCACTGAACCGATTTTGATGATATTTGGTATGGGTTAAGTGTGAACCTCAAGAAAGAACATAGGCTACTTTTTATATTGCAAGTTTGTCTGCATCCACGATAACCGTCATTAATGTGGATGAAGTCGCAGACAAAAGCTAGTTTCAGATGAAACTAAGTCTGTTAAAACTGTATTAACTGCAAATGGAGTATGCAAAATATGTGCTCAGACATGGAGTTGCAGACACCAGCCCGTTCTACTTACCTATTGCAAATGAAGCAATTTCATAATCTTCTTCAACTTTCAATTACAGAAGCAGAAATATTAGCCTTGCAAGTGGAACTAGACACTGAGAAGAACAAGAAAGGGAAGGGCAAAGATGTGTCAACTCAAGTTTATATGAACTTGAGTAAGAAGCGTAAAGGTGAGGGAGGAAGGTGAAATCTTTAGAAGTTCAAATAGAAGCATTAGTAGTAAAATAGTAAATTAGTAGATAATAAAGCTGAAGAAATTGTCTGTTTGTTTGAATGCGCTAATCTCGTGACAATAAAAAGATTTTTTTTAAAGTTGCCATAAATAGCCCAATTGTTGACAAATGTTATAGGCTATGGACGACCTTTAGAAGGAGGCAAAAAGAAAAAAAAAGTCAGAAAGAATGCTAAGTGACAACAAAGTAATAGCGCGAGTGGCCCCGGCTGAAATTTCACACGGACGAAGTTGCAGGCAGATACTAGTATATATCTTAACTCTAATATAAATATCCTTCAATAGGTGCTTATTTAGATTTACATTATTATGTAAACATGTCCCACAAACACCATCATACAGGAAATAGGAATGACTGTAATTTCCCATGTTACCTCTTATTCATTGACGATGCAGATACTAGTCAGTATCAATGTTTCTGAAATAATTTCAACAGTAATGTATGATATCTGGTTAGTACCCTAGCTAGTTCATATACTTACCTAATAATTTATTATATTTTTTCAGGTGGGAAAAGTGCTAAGCTTTTGATGTTGAAGAAAGACAAGCATGAAACGAAAAAGTCTTCACTGACTGCACCCAAAAAAACATTACCCTTACTTCTTCCAAGATCACATTTCATGAATAAAAAAGGTGAGATCAGAATAATTCACAAAACAGTAGCAGAAATGTAGAAACTGCATTAGCGTTGTCAATGGAATTCCTTTAGAGTTTAGGTGTTAACGCTGAATAATGTAATAGCTAGATAATATTTTAGTGGATTGTAGGTATATTGTCTTTTACGACACCCACGGGAAAAAAATAGGATAGTGCTATTCCTATTCTTTATGACCGGCACCACACAGGAAACCATAATACTCGTTATTTAAGCCTGTAAGTATCAATATCACTAGGTTTATTATGCACATTTATTTTTTGTTTGTGCACATATTACTCATCCTATGATATCTACTCCAGTATTAGTAATAATGGGTGATTCATATAGAGGTACTTTTTCAAAATAATATAAATTTCGTGTATTCCTGGTTATCTTTATTATGATGCAAAAGAACCATTCCTTACTATGGGTTGTATTATTAATATAGATATTTTTGTTATTTTTATAATTTTGAAAAAAAGACATCAAAATCAAAAGTCATTTATTCAAACTAGGCTGAGAGTCAGCACTTTTTGAACGTCTAAGTTTCATAAAACAGTCTCCCAAAACGCCCGCCCTTCACCACTTCCTACTGCTTTAGCTGGAAAGAAGAAGTGGCGCAACCAACTCCCCAGCAGCACAGCTGTCTGTTAAGTTCGAAGAACTTGATTCTATACAATAATATGTAAGTAATGAATATTATGAAAACAAAACATGCATTAAATTATTCGCCATATGGTAGCTAGCACACGCATATATAGCAACAAAACATTGAAAACTCAACTCAAGCTGAAATCTATACTAATATTATAAAGCTGAAGAGTTTGTTTGTTTGATTGAACGCGGTAATCTCAGGAACTACTGATCTGAATTGAAAAAATATTTTTGTGTTGGGTAGCCTATTTATCGCGGAAGGCTATAGGTTATATAACATCACGCTACAACGAAGAGGAGCGGAGCAGTAATGAAAAATGTTGCAAAAACGGGGAAAATCGCACGGGTAGGCATTCGACGCGACGGGAAGTGTCGGGGGAACAAGAAATTTAACGCGGACGAAGTCGCGGACAGAAGCTAGTAAATAATAACAAAATCGTAAACAGAACTTAAAACCTAAATAAAGCCTCCAGGCATAAAGTGCGTGTCCGCTTACATATACAACGATGCTAAATGTTACATATACATACATTCATGCGTATAGCTAAGTTGAAGTAACTAAGTATCTAAATGAATCCCCCATTAGTTAATAATTCAACAAGACGCGACTGTCAAAAGCCAGACCTACTAGTTAATGCTTAGGTGCCAGCCGCAGCAGACAAACAAATAGCTTGGGGCAGCCTACTTGTAAGAGTGGGCCGAACGATCGACAAAACAGCACAGGCTATTGTCGATGGGTCATACAAAATATACAAAAATGATGTCTGAAGATTTTTTAATACGCTAATATTATTATAAATAAAATAATAAACATTTATTTTCTCATCATAATATAAGGTATATTTAAGACAGTATAAAGAACAATACATAACAACTACATTTTAATAATTGTACTGTAGGTATTTATATTATGTTTATAATGTTAATTTTAAAACGCATTATCAATGGAAAGGAGTCAATAAAATAAATGCACGACTTTTGTATATTGTTTCAGGTTCAGAAAATACAATAGTGGTGCTGCCAGCTGCACCATACATCTTCCCTCAGAGACCGTTATTATTCCCGTCTGTACCGCCTGCTATAGTTTTAATAGACCAAAATTTACAACCACTAAGTAAATCCCCTGTTCCTATAGTCAATAGAAATAATGGAGATATTACCAAAACTACAATGGTTAATATTCTTCCAATATCTGCCTACTCCCGTCCACTATCAGCTTCCAAAAGTAAAAAGAATAATGTTAAGTTAAAGAATGATACTAGTAAAAAGTCAACAAAAAAACTGAAAACAGTTGTTAGTAATGTTAAAGAAACTACTAAAAGTACAGAGATTAAAGACAAACCAGTGGTGGTGGAGGTTACTAAGGAAAATAAAAGCACTGAATGTCCTAATACCGAAAATAAGAAAATCGACAAAGAAGTCATAAGCGATGACAAGAAGACCGAGAGCGATAAAAGCTCAACTAAAGACCAACCTGCTAAAATAGACCATTTGCTAAAAGAAGAGACAACAAAAAATAAGAAACTTGATGATAATGCTATTGCTGCAGATAAAATTAGTAACAAAACTAAAGACAACGAAGTTCCTGTAGTGGTTGATAAACCTATATGTACGGAATCAATCGTCAAAGACATGCCAGCGCCTGCCGTAATTTCAACAACTATAACACCAAATACACAAAATACTACCATCACAAATACAGAAAATATCAAAACAACTAATGAAATCACTAAACCTGGTAAAATTTTGTGTGGCAAAGAAACAATAGCAGAAAATAAAGATAATAAATTGCCTAACATTTTACCTTTAGAAACTACATTATGTGACAACGTCGCTGACGGAGGTAATGCGCGTCTTGAACTAGCGGAAGAGTTTCTAGCTACTTCACCAACCGCCGCGTTTCTTATGTCTTTTCCACTTGTTAGTGGCAATAGGGCGGATAGCCCCGCCGAAGAACATACCCATAGCACAGCCCCAACCATCCCGAAGGATAATCAAAAGAGACCCGAACTAGTGCCTCCGCTAATACCATACTTTGAAAAACCGAACAATAATGATATTAAAATAAAACCAATAACGAACAAACTTCCAGAGACATGCAATCCAACAAATAAACCAAACGAGCAGCAAAAATGTACTGTTAATGCCGCAACTAAAGAATCCAGTATTATTACTACAGTCACTAAAAGTTCTAACACAGTGACGTTGCCAAACGTTTCCAGTGAAAATCCATTCTTGAATTTGTCAGTGCCTTCAATAATAACAACCAGCTGTTCCTTAGGAGACACCTCATTCGGATTAGATTTCGATTGCAATATAAGTAAATCCGTACCGAGTCAGTCTACTGGTTACGCTGGTAGTAACAACTTCTTTTACAAAGGGGATCCATTTGCCAAGAGTGCGATTTACAGTACTAGCAGTATTACATCTAGCCATGAATTTAATGGACTTGGCCTGTACCCTTGTGCAATGGAAAAATATACTTCGAAAAATAAGACAGATTACTCAAGCGTGGATGACAATCTAATGAAAATTGGATCGTCAAGATTAACGTATGATATTGATTTGGGCTGGTCGCACAAGGGCTTGGATTTCGTCAATTGCACAACAACTACAAACACTTTCAACAAGGACACTATATTGACCACTACCTCCGCGCCATACACGACCTCTTATAATCCATTCAATCCAGATTTTCACGTCCCGTTAGTTGCAAATTCTAATAAGAAAGATAACTCGACTAAACCGACTGCTTCGTTTGCTGAAACTATTACTAGTTTTTACTCTCAACCTGCTAATTTATGGACAGAAGACGCACCCTTCTATAACAATAATAACATGCCCAAAACTTTAACAACCAAAAACCAAAACTATACAACATTTGATCCAGTGTATACTAACGTGAATTTAAAAGTAAATACTAACAAACATTATGAACCTAAAGTGGCAGAAGTAAGCGTGGAAAGTGGAATAAAAGCTGGCAATAATATCGGGACTCAACATATTCCCGAGAAGTACACCAAAAAATCTCCGAGCAAGATGCACATCAACTGGATGACATCTGAAACAAGATCTGTTCAAAATAACTGCAATCCGATACATCCTCAGATAAAAGACACTCATAAAGCGACCTACATCCAAGCTGATCATTCAGTTAAAAAACAAGACCACAATGAAAGTAATTATTTTCCTATATCGATGCATAATTTTCAATCACAAGCACCACAAGACGAGTTTCAAGTGTGGCCTTCAACTAGACCTTTGGGAACCACAGAAATAAGTATAGATCCACCACCGATCAACTTGCCGACCTTAGTTGGTGACCTAGCCCTAGGTCCACATGATAAGAATAGGAAAATAGATGTATCGAATCGTGGGGTACCACACGCTGACGTACAAAATTGCGGCAATTTTCTCTCAGTCACGCAGTTAATGAATCGGTCAACTGATAATATGCCTTCACGATATCAAATTCCAAATATCGATACATCGAAAACAGTCCCTGGAAAGCAGAATATCAACCACTTTACCAACGAAAGTAACCGCAAAGCCATGTCGCATTTAGATAATCATATGCCACAACCTTGTTATGTTTTCAACGATTCTAAAATAGTAAACACATATGACAGTATGGCACATAGTCAGTTCCCACCAACTAAAACGAAATCAAATAGTAAGACGGAAAAATCTTCTAAAACTCAAAAGAACAACAACTATTCAACAGAAGCATTGTTAAGAGGTGCGAACGGTACGCAAAAAATTCAAGACAGCAACAGTGCGAAGTTTATGATGCCACCCCAAAAGTATACAGACTTCAGTGCCCCGCAGGATAGTGCTATAGCGCAGGTCTCACATTTCCCACCAATTTTAGATTACTCAGATAACGGTTACCCTTCCCAACAATTTTCGGGAACAACTTTATATAACACAACCACTAACACCATGTCAAATTCTTTTTACTCAAACTTTATGCCTGGCAGTAGTAATCTAATGCCAAGTAATTATGCCAGTGGACCATTTACTAGCGACTTCATTGATTACAATCAAACAGCTGAATGCAATTACGGGAACCACAAATACGAAGACTTGAAAATGAGAAATAATTCAACGGTCTTCCAATCCGAGAAGGTGCCGCCTACCTACAAAAGCTCAAGAAGAGAGTCGGCGACAAAACATAAACTGGAATGTTCTAAAAAGGAATCTAGTAAAAAGTATCAAAGTAAAAAGGCCAAGATCAATAATGAAGTTGAGGAATGGAACGATCCTCATTTGTTTTGGCAGAACAAAGCGTTAAATAAGAAGCATCCTAACTTGATGTCGGAAGAGTTGCCTTTCCCGAACTATGTGGGGAATCAGATGCCGTCACAGTACCAGACAGACTTCTTTAACAGCCACCTGATGCCTGCCAACGTGCAGAGTATGGGGCACAATGTGGACAGATCATTGGCCAGTTTTCCTGTCACGTCCCGCGCCAACTTCAATCTCAGCACCATATTCCCAGAAATTACTATGGTGAGTGTTCATTATTATTCTCATAGTCTTTATTTCACTTCTTATTTACTGTTCTTACAATTTCCTCGATAATTGTCCAGTCACGGGAGCTCACACGTTAGGTTAGATCTTTTGTAAACGTAACAAACATTTAGGCTGATGGATTTTTCATGACATTGTAGAATTGTGCTGAATATAGATACAGTGGTCTCACATTAGCTATAACGCCCCTAGTCCCTGCGCTGGACATTGAATTGGAAACAGCTCAGAAAGTTACCGCTAAAACATACCAACTAAACCGAATAATCTTGCAACCACTGGGTAATTGGATCTTGAATTTATGACCTCTGCGAATCCATATCTTAACCGTTGGGCCAACCTCACTAAAGATTACTGACGATTGCGATGATTTTTGAATTTACGAAATAAATAAGTCGTTGGTTTACACGATGTAAAGTTTTGAGATCTCCCCTCCATTGCCAGTGACACATCAAATAATTATTGCAATATGTTTGTTTCAGAAAGTGCAATGATAGTTAAGGAAATCGCAACGACGCGCCGGGTGGAGTAATATTGCGACGTTTTATACTAAGTAGATAAATATTTTATAAGTTATTACATTTTATGTGTAAGTGAACCTGTTATAATGTTATACTTATTATACGAATTTATTGTAATTAATCTCTGTTTTCATACATACCAGATTATACAACATATAACACAATAAATTCAAGATCTCATACATCCCAATTAGAGTATTAACCTCAAGTCCCTGAGATACCACATTTGGTATAGACACAATCTTGTTCTTGTTTTTTAATTGTGTCTGTAATTACGGTAATTGACTGGTTAAGTTAAAAGCATAATACAATACCTACACTTTTTATTTTCAAGCGCACTATTAATATTATGAAAGACGTCTTGACCAGTATTTATGCAGTTAAAATTGAGTATTATCGCCTTAAAATAACAGTTAGTTTTCTGTGGCTCAATCGGCAGTAGGTATGGCAAAAAAACTTTTTAACAAAAAATGAAACCGCCGAAAAAACTGAAAAGCATAAAATAATAAACCTTAAAATTATGAGTCGGCGCTTTGAGTGATCTTGTTCATTGATTTTTCAGCGCCGATTCAAAATGTTAAGGTTTATTATTTTATGCTTTTCAGTTTTCTCGGCGATTTAATATTTGTTAAAAAGTATTTATTTTATAATTTTTTTGTGACTTTAATGTACCAATAATACTTGGCAAGGTATACCCTATCCAACAAAAAAAGAATTATCAAAATCGGACTAATCTGTATAAAGTTATGCGTGGTTATCATCCTCTGTTTTCCGACCCTTAGGGTTCGATTTTGATTTCCAAATTTATATGGGACCACCTTGGGAGTATACCCTTTCCAATAGAAGAAGAATTGTCACAATCGGATCACTATGTAAAAAGTTATGCGTGGTCATACATTAAAAAAAAATATACGCGTCGAATTGAGAACCTCCTCCGTTTTTTTTCGTCGGTTGAAAATACATAATTTTTGAAGAATAAGTTAATGAAATCCATTCAGTATTCAGTTATGAACAAACTACTTTCAAGACTTGCGTTACCAGACGTACAAAATCTAGGAAAAGAAAATCTATATATATAAAAGAAAGTCGTGTTAATTACACTATTTAGGTATAACTCAAGAACGGCAAAACCGATTTAGCTGAAAATTGATGGGGAGGTAGCTTAGAACCAGGAGACGGACATAGGATACTTTTTATCCCGTTCGACTGCATTCCCGTGTGACGTGACATAAAACGTCAAAGAGAATACAAGTCACTATAAAACGTGGTATGAGTATGACAATAACGTTGCCTTCGAAGTACCTACCTTAACTTGGTATGAGCTTATCAAACAGCAGTGTGAGCCAGAAAACGTTTTATGCCTCTGAAGAAACACGGGTGGGTTTTCTATAGTATTATAAAAAGGAAAGATTTGATTGTTTGTTTGTAAAAAGGCTCCGAAACTACTGGTCCAAATTGAAAAATTATATTTGTGTTGGGTAGCCTATTTTTTTAGGAAGGCTAATAGGCTATATAACATCACGCTACGATCTAAACGAGCGGAGCAGAAAGGAAAAATGGACGAAAACTGGCAGGTAACTCGATGCGACGGGAAGAGTCACGGGAGCAAAAATTTGACGCGGACGAAGTCGCGGGCAGAAGCTAGTAAGAATAATAAATAAAATAAAACAGAATATGTACAGTTCCTTATTGATTTGTTTCTTTGACATTATTTAACCATGATGGTATTTTCACCGGAAATCTAAAATAGCTCATAAAACTAAAAATTATGTGGCTGTAGATTTACGGTCAGATAGAAACATACTTAATCTAATTTTGTTTCCTTACGAATCAAATGGGATTATGGTGTCTTAAAAATGAAATCATCAACTCGTGTGTATAAAGTGTTCTCAGCTATATATAGGCACGGTTTTTATCGTCTACAGATGAAATGCTTGCGCGCTGAACTTCGAACATCTGTGAAATATTGTAACCGATTTGTATCAATGACAAATACAATACAAATAAAATGAAATGTCTGTTTGTAATGTCAAAATAAAGGGTTTTTACTAAATTTATATGAAAGTATCTAAGTACCTACTGAAGGTACAAAAAAAAAGTATAGGTATCTATATTTTAATTTGTGGGTCTCTGTCTGTTCTGGCTAATTTCCGAAACGGCTGGGCCGTTTTAGACGAGATTTTCACTGGCAAATAGCTGATGTTATAAGGAGTAACATCATCAGCATCATTTCAGCTGAAAGATGTCCACTGCTGGACATAGGCCTCCCCCAAATTGGGGGGTTTGCCATAATCGCCACGCTTGACAGATGGATCGCAGTATGGTGGTAAGATGTTTCTTTTCATTCTCTAGTAAGTCACTTAGTCGCCTCTTACGAAACCGACGGGGAGAAATGCGGTTATGTTATTCTTTACGTCTGGCACCACAAGATACAAGGAGGAACCTACGAAGGAGTAACATACTTATTTTTAATTCCCGGTAGCACGTAACCGTGGGTTAATTTCTGACAACCACGTGTGCGTAACCTAGGGCCCAGCTAGCTATAATATAATATTATAGATATAACAACAACATATTCAATCATGCAAAAACGGCTGAACGAATTTGAATGACATTTGGCAGAGAGATGGTTCATTACCTACACATGGTATATAGGTATCTACTCAGATTTTTATCCCGGCAAATGTTCCATGTTAGACGAAGTCGCGGCTCGCGGGCAGATGCAAGTAATTACATTACACATTGAGACTGTAGGGACGTACTTATCTACTTATTGATGACCAAAATCCAGCCCTGAGTGGCTCATAAAATGCCATAAACGTCAGCATTTTTAAATAGACGCAAATGTGTCTCATTTGCCCTTTTTCTAGCCGAGGTTTAAAAGATAACTAGAGTCGTGAGTTAGATCAGAGACATTGATACCACTCTAATGAGATCGTCTGTCGTCTTTGTAGACAAAATACTAGCATTTTTTGTTTTTGCGAACTGGAATCTTTGACTTCTTCATCGCATTGAGTTCATTAAACACTAAACAGTTACCTACTTGGTTTTATGAAATAGTATAGATTTACTAGTCGTCTATGCTCGTCCTACAGTTTTAACTAAATACAGTACAGTTTCAAACTCCAATGGTAGAATCAAAACATCTAATTAATACTTCTTCAAACGTGAATATAATCCCAGGAGTTTATCGTCCGAACGAGACAGGCTACTTACCTACACCTAGTTCGAAAGCATCCTAGACAGAACCATGTGGAAGAGTGTTGTACAGATGCAAGACAGGTGCTAGAGTACTATTTATGACCTGTCGGTACACCCCAAACATAGGTACACTCATGGCTAGACGACTAGAATAAATACAGCATCACTGATGCAGCATGTGATGTTAGTTTAAAAAAAAACTCTAATTCAAGCTAATGTTGAAAATTAAAATCTGGTATTCGCTGCTTATAAATGATGTACCATCTGAAAACAATCGAGATAATGACATGATCTTCACCTACACTGAAAGCATTTAAAAAAAAATCATGTGGGAGTAGGTATGTTGTACAGATGCAAAACAGAGTTCCATTCATCACATGTCGGTAAACTATAAACATCGGTACACTCACGGCTAGACAACTAAAAATATATAAAATCTGTGATACAACATGTGATGTGTGGTCTTTTGTACACAAAACAAGTAACAGAGGACATACTAAAAACTTAAGTGAGCCAATCGCCAATCGTGAATAAAAGTACACGGAATCCCACTTCGCCAGTTGAAAGCTGTTGAGTGCTAGTGCTATCGCCATCGAGTCACGCTGCGGTGACACGCGGCTCCACAAAGCACACCAACTCCCCCGTGGTTTAACAACTTCGATCGAATGGATTAAAACTTCTTCCTCTCAGCACATCTGTTGTTAGGACTTAGACACAGTGCTTATGACCTAGCTGGCTTGAATTACAATGATATCTTGAAATATGTTAGGAAGTTTTTAATTATAACTTGTTGTGCTCCTATTTCAATGCACGGTGCATTGTTTTGCTGGATACAGGCCTGATAAAGTTATCCCAAGTAGCGCCACAAGGCCACAACACTATTTCCTGTCTAAATGAGGTTATCATAGAGTTATAGACTCATAGGTATATTGATTGCAGAAGGATAGGTACTTATTATTATTATTAAAACAAACACTGACTATTAATTCCAATCCACTCGGTCCATAATATTCTATATTTAAAAATACCCTCCATCTTTCTGTCATTAAAACTAAGTTAATGGTGAAAATAAAAACTTGACAATCTCGTAACTGCTTATAAATGGATTTAGGACGCCATCTGAAAGCAATCGAGATAAAGACATGATTAATAGCTATAAGATCATCCTCTTTGTCTTAAGTTTTTGGAATGAACCCAGCTGATAACGATTTTTTCATTAACCCGTCGCTCTGTATCCGCCCAACAGTGAATTTGTATCATTTGGCAGCCGAAAAGACTCTGAATCATTCCGTTATCAGTTAGTGCTCAATTTCCTGCTACCTGGCAAGCAACGAGTGTGAAGGAATTCTTTGTATCTTTGGTATGTTGTATGCAGACTTTATAAGTATTTTGTTAGACATATGTCGAATTCTTAAAACATGAATAGTTGAACATGTCTAGCATGCCAACCGCTGGAGTTAGGTACGGTAATAAAATGCGCTATATACCTATCTATCCATCTCTGGGCAATTAACCTGATGTGCATGTGATTTTAGTTTTGGATTCTGCAACCGTGAGGTGCCTAAGTCCCTACATTATTTTCTTAAAGAGCGTATTCACAAGTTGGTACCTTAGATAGATAGGTAGGTACCAACCTGTAAATTTCAGGATCGTCTCACGGAGGACAGAAATAGTTACCAAAATGTCTGCTCGGGTTAATGAAAAAATATTTACTATGTATTTTTGTACTACTGGCTTATAATATCCAACAACAACATTAATTGCATTATTTACTTCGTCAAGCAGACACATTTTTCAAACATATGAGGCAATGGTTTAGCAACATCCTTCAAAATCATTCAGATTGTGATTTAGAGTGTTACGCAATTAGGGTGCTGCAGATATTTGTCTACTAGGGATAGACAGCAAAAAAATTACAATTCTTGTAGGAAATGTACCTAGCTACATAACTTTCTAGGTCCTAGGTCCTACTGACCCTACATCACACCAACCTACAAGGTAACTTAAATGTACAGTTAATGACGCGTTCGTTCGTATACCTGTAAGTACCTATATATTTACACATACCTACGTCGCATATGTTACTTAATGTACTTATACATGTAGTGCAACAAGCTTGCTCGCCTTGACCGCACTCCGGTTATGTATAATGATTGTGCTCCATTCATAATGCCACGCTGATGATAAAATATTCGTAATCTTCGGACGATTTCACAAATTCACTGTGAAAACGGAAGTTTAATGAATTTTTTATGAGTATGTAGATGAACTCGTAATTTCTTTATTCAAAGAACAGTTGCCAAATATTTTTTTAGTTCATTTGTAGTAACTTGTGTATTTAGTTTTGTAAAGCAATGGCGTGAATCCATTCAAAATAATTAGGTTTAAATTAACTAAGTTCTAAAAGCAATTCGCTTGTAATTTAAAAGCCATGTACGTAATTTGATTTAACAATTTGTGAAAACTTAAAAACAAAAGCTCTTATATGCGCATCTAAGTAGTCGCAGAGGCCGGATTATCCCAAGAAGGATCATTGATTCGAAAAATTAGTCACGAGCCAGAACAGTTCTGTTTCTGACGACCACAGATCAACGTCATCATAATTTCACCTTACCAGTCAGTCAACTCGAAAACTCGATGTAGTCTATAGGTAGGTAAACCCGCCAGTCTATTGCTGTCATCCGAGAACGACAGACGCGCGCCCATTTTTCCGTCTCGCGAATCGCGTGTCAAACTTTACGTAATGGCGGGAAAATAAATGTTTACTGAATAAAACTCTGAAATATGAATTTAAGTGATTGTTCCTTGTGAGTAATGGTTAAATAAATTCTAAACTATTAAGTGAGAAAGTTACGAACTAGCACATTATGAAGTTTTTAACTTGGATCATGGTAAGCAAGCATTGATATATTTTTTATTTTATTACTTTTTAATAAGTAAGCCTTTATAATTAATAAAAAGAAAACATTTGTAATAAACAATAATGAAGAAACCCATAATTAACCACTAATTTAATTTAAATTTTTAAAGAGAATGTTCAAAACTACAAAATTATAAAAAAAAGAACCTACTGTAAGTAAAACCAACACGATGTTTAGTTTAGAAATGAGATAAAGTAGACTCAAAATAAAGAAGTATAATACCTAACAATAATTTATGTTTACGAATAATACATAAGTATAAGAGTAATTTATACACTCTTTCACTTACGAATCGAATTTCAAGCTGTCGTTATTGTGTATTTTTATGACATAGGTATTAAAATACTTAGAATAAATAAACTTACCTATTATTATAATTTGTACAAAACTCACCTCTATAGGGTCTATTATTTCACACCTCCCACCACTCACCTCTGTAGGGTAATTGATCGTTACCTCTCTATTTTGCTTTGCTATTTTAATAACATTGTCAGTCGCTTCTATTGCATTGAGTAGACAATCAATTTGCGCACCAATCAGTCACGTAAATATTGACAGTTTAAATAATGATCCTTTCCTTTTCCTTAAGATATGAGTTCTAAGGTAGGTCCTACGCACCTTCCAAATCTTCAAAACTGAAATCCTCGACCTTATTATTTGTTGATGGCTGAGACTCACGACAGTTAAATGGAAGCTTTATGAACTTCTTGAATAATAATTGTTTACTTATTTCCAGATTTTTCTTTGTGACAAAAAACTAGGAAGAAAAAATCTCTGACAAAGAAGAAGCAAGCTATTGAAAACTTGAGTGCCTATTAAGTACTATTGAATATCATGCTGACGCTATCACATTTCCTTCAATTTTCATCTTTAGGAAGTCTTTTAAATTCTTGTTTCCACACTGAAAAGAAAGCATGATGATACGATGAGATACATTTATTTGTCAGAAACACGTGTAGGTTTAAAATCCGTTGGTGCGAATACAAAATATAAAAAAAATCAGCATGTTTTGCCTATACAGGCGTACAAATACAATAATAATATAACAGAAAGTACAAAATAAAACGTGACGTTAAATTTTTAACTTCGTAAAAATGTCTAAAGTTTAAATTGTCGGCATTATTATAGTAACTTCTATTTAAAGTTTTTTTATACTTGTATTAAAACTATTAAAATTCAAATCTTTGTAAGCCTTTGGTACCTTGTTGCATAATTTTGGGGCCATGCAGAATACACTCCGCATGAGAGCTGTTTTAGCACTATATAGACGAAGCATTCGATTAAATCACGTTGACTTCTTTCAGTACCATCTAAAACATCCGAAATAGTTGCGAATTCTTTTTAGCAAAATACCAGGAAGGAAGTGAGAGAATTTGATGTTAAAAAAAGTCGGAAATCATTAAATGACATCTCTCCCGCTCTGGGTGGAGCGGAAAGGCGTGTCAGACTTTAACTGACTAAAACGCACCCGTGTTCCTTCAGTTGCCCATATGTCAGGGCCACGGTACCTCTTTCAAACGATTCTCGCGACCCTAGCAGGCATTGATCCTAGCAGACCCCTTCAGATTGCTGACATCTCTTTGAGGCGCGCGTGGAACCACTACGCGCCGTCGACACGGGCCTTGGTCCTTACCGGGCGGCAAGCTACCCATTGCTCACTGCCCGCAAGCCCGCACCTACGGTGGCCGGGAGTCCGCAATCGACTCCCGACGCCCGGGGCGTCTCCTCCTGCGGCTAGGGACGTGAGGGCCCAGAGACTGCCACTCCCTCACGCGCCCTGCCTCCTCATTCGCGAGCATTACTGCTTCGCAGAAGGAGGTGACGGCTTCCCATGCCCTCTTGCTCCGTACCATGGCTCGCTCCAGAAGCCAGACGCGAGAGGTCGTCGCCGCCGATCGCCTCCACGAGGACACGGCGGTGCTCCGCCCAGTCAGGGCACACCTCTACCGTATGCTCCACCGTGTCCTCCAGACTAACCACGCAATGGAAACACCCGGGCGTTTCCTCCCGCTTTATCCTGAACAGGAATCCCCCAAAGCACCCTTGGCTGGTGAGGACCTGCGTTAGGCGGACGGTGAGGACGCCGTGGCGCCTGTGGATAGAGTCCACTCCTCAAAGAGGGGATTAACCGCCGCAATTGTGGCGTGCCCAAACATCACATCTTTATGTGTAGTTCCCCAGTTTAAATAAACTAATTTATTTTCGTGTTAATCTAAAGTTTTAAAGTCTAAATATCTTGTGGGTCAGCAATAACAGCCGAATGAGTCGCTCGATCAGATTAAGCTACGCTTGCCGTGGTTGGTCCGTTTTTAGGGTTCCGTTGCCAAATGGCAAAAAACGGAACCCTTATAGATTCGTCATGTCCGTCTGTCTGTCTGTCTGTCTGTCTGTCTGTCCGTCCGTATGTCACAGCCATTTTATTCCGAAACTATAAGAGCTATGCTGTTGAAACTTGGTAAGTAGGTGTACCTATTCTGTGAACCGCATTAAGATTTTCACACTAAAATAGAAAAAAAAACAATAAATTTTGGGGTTCCCCATACATAGAACTGAAACTCAAAAATGTTTTTTTTCATCAAACCCATACGTGTGGGGTATCTATGAATAGGTCTTCAAAAATGGTAATGAGGTTTCTATTATCATTTTTTTCTAAACTGAATAGTTTGCGCGAGAGACACTTCCAAAGTGGTAAAATGTGTGTCCCCCCCCCCCCCCCGTAACTTCTAAAATAAGAGAATGACAAAACTAAAAAAAATATATGATGTACATTACCATGTAAACTACCAACGAAAATTGGTTTGAACGAGATCGAGTGAGTAGTTTTTTTTTAAAACGTCATAAATCGTAAACCGCAATTTACCTTACATTCAATCAACTGAAATATAAAAATTAAAAAAAATATATATTTTTAAACCGAAAATACCTACAGGTTTGTACGGAACCCTCGGTGCGCGAGTCCGACTCGCACTTGGCCGGTTTTTTATTTTTGTGAATTGCATCTCGCAGGATAACTTACGTGTGAGTTCCTCAATAAATTAAAGGCTCCAGCCAGGGTTTAAAAACTACGGCACTGCACGCTAAGGGCACCCCCTGTGGGCTACGAACCTCTGCTTAGGGCATTGCTGGGGAGAGCAGCAAGGGACGGGCGGATCGGAAGCGATTGGTCCGTGGATAGGTGACCATCTGTGTATAGTGAGGGCCCCGTGCGTGGGTGTGCTACGCCAAATCGAATGCCAATTAATCGAATATCAATTGATCGAACACTATAAATCGAACGTCTAAATACTCGAACGTTCATAATATCGAATGGTTACTAAATCGAACATTCAATTTATCGCACACTCAATACATCGAGTGTTCAAAATATCGAATGTTTGTTTGATCGAGCGGTCAACGCATCGCAAATAGCGCGTACGATTGCCACAACCCAGTGCTGGGCACGCCACAGTTTTGGCAGTAAGTTTCCTCTTTGGGGAGTGAGTGTGAGAGTTCGCCTTACGCACATCTTTAGCGGGCATGGCTGCTTAGGGAGGTTCAGGATAAGGCGGGAGGAAACACCCGGTGTTTTCATTGCGTGGATCGCCCGGAGGACACGGTGGAGGTTTGCCCTGCCTAGGTGGAGCACCACCGTATACTCGTGGAGGCGACCGGCGGCGGCGATCTCTCGCGTCCGGCCCTGGTCCAAGCCATGCTACGGAGCGAGAGAGCATGGGAAGTCATCATCTCCTTCTGAGAAGCAGTAATATTCGCGAAAGAGGAGGCGGAGCGCGTGAGGGAGAGGCAAACTCTGCGCCTGCTCGCACCTAGCCGGCGCAGAAGATGCGTCGGGAGTTCAAAGTGGAGTAGCGGCCACCGAAGGCGCGGGCTTGCGGGCGGCGAGCAATGAGTAGCCAGGATGGCGGGTTTGTTTGAAAAAGTTACCGTGGCCCTGGCAAAAGCACACGGTTGGGTTTTAGTCAGTAAAAGTCTGACACGCACTCACGCTCCGCCCAGAGGGGGACAAGTCATTTGATAATTTTCCACCCAGAAAAGGGACGTGCTACTCAGACATAGAGTAGCCTATGTTACTCCTTCTAACATCAGCCATCCTGCAATGTTATTTTGAGTTCTAGGAAAACCCAGTGTAATATTGCAGTTCATTGAAGGATGTCGCAGAAGATGGACCACGCAAGCACAAACGTAGACCCCGTTGCTACCATAACCATTTTAGTTAATGAGCAAGCTACTACTACTACTACTACAAATATGACAATTGAAAAGGCAAACGCGGGATTGGGAAGACCTACTCCACAAAAAAGTTGCAAGACGGATGAAAATCTGATGATCTGAAAAAATATTAAGTAATACCAACAACATGGATTTAATAGTTTCTTCGAACAATTAATTCACAAAACTTTTAAAAGATGATTTTTTAGTATATTTTGTGTTTTTCTTGTACTGTATATACAAAAGTATTCATCAATACTGGCATTGACCGCTCGATCAAACAGACATTCGATATTTTGAACACTCGATGTGTTGAGTGTGCGATATATTGAATGTTCGATTTAATAACCGTTCGATATTATGAACGTTCGAGTATTTAGATGTTCGATTTATAGTGTTCGATCAATTGATATTCGATTATTTGGCATTCAATTTGGCGTAGTACACCCTCCGTGCCTTAGACAGCACGACCATTCGGGAATCTTTGACAGTCGTTACGGGTCGTCAGAAGCCTGAAAGTCTGACTATCAGATTTACTTGACAATTCAAAAGTGTCTGTAATTGGTTTATTTGAAATAAATGCTTTAGGACTTTTTTTTTTTTTTTTTTTTCTTACGGGTATCACAATACCCGGAAATTGAAAATAACTGGTCAGATAGTTTAGGTAGTTTGGCCATGTAAAATACTGGTATTCAGCTGCATCCGGTTAGACTGGAAGCTGAGGAAGTTAAACCTTTACTCAAATAAGCAGATGAGATCATCAGCGGCAACACTACAGAGGTCGATAAATCAGCGAACAAACTACCCTAGGGTAGGATGCTGCTCACTCACCTTACTTAATATAATTTTCTACCGATCGTACGTGATCGTTAATATTTAGTAGCTAGCCATCTAACACATTTTCGCCAATCTGATTATGATAATATTGGAGTAATTTAACATAAAAAACTTTTTAACAAAAAAAAATTAAACCGCCGAAAAAACTGAAAAGCAAAAATAAGAAATCTTTTTTATTTACCCTTAATAACTAAGTTCTTATACTTATGTAAGTATACCTAAGTAATTTTGTATATCGGCGCTTTTTATTTTTTGCTTTTCAGTTTTTTCGGCGGTTTCAGTTTTTTGTTAAAAAGGTTTTATTTTATTTATTTTTTTATCTACTAATTACATGCTCGCAAAATTGAACTACTTTGTAAAAAGTTATATATGGGACCACCTTCGGGGTATACCCTTTCCAATAAAAAAAGAATGATCTAAATCGGACTATTCTGTAAAAAGTTATGCGTGGTCATACATAAAATAAAATATACGCGTTGTGTTAAACCAGTTATGAAGAAGCCATGTATTATATTAGGGGGCGAGCCTATTGCTATACACCGGGCACAGATCCAGACTTTTGGCTGCTAGAAATTCCGGATAGAAAAACACAATAACACTACCTGACCTGGGAATACAGGACAGCAGTAGCGCTAAGCGCGTGGAGTAACTTAAAACAACTGTAAAACTGTCTGACTTCGATTCTGGCGGCTTTAAGAATAAAGCCGCCAGAATTGAAGTAGTATTAGTATTAACGTGGCGATTTTATTGTGAATGTCCATGTCACGGCGTCACGAGGATCCAGGGAAATAAAATGTATGGAAATATATGATGTCACTTTTAAAATTCATTAAACGATACCAACCGTTATAACGTGCACGTATGTACTTCCATTCATTTTATGAACGTGGACGGGGAAGTCCATGGTATTATCGTCAGGTTAGGATTTACTGAAAATAACTGTAAAACATTCTTATAGCCATCAAAATGGCTATTGGCAATTACACATTCTCGCAAACCTTATAATTGTAAAAAGCGCACATAAACGCTTTTTAACGTGAAATTATTTCTAACGTGACGATATTATTGTGGAAGTTCACGTCCATGTCAAATGATAAATGATTTTATTTTTTCAAGTACCTTTGTACAAACACTTTTACACGTCAATCATATTTTTTTTAAATTAGATGAGGTGCGTTTCCTTTCTGACTACTCTGAGAAGAAAGGCCTAAACAAACTCAGAGGTCAGGCATAACATAGGGTAATTAAATGTATGGTAATCTTATTTAAATTTCCAACCACGACACCTACCGTTAGAAAGTGTGAGTATTTCCAATCATTTTATAGACGTGCAAGGGGAAGTCCACGATAATAATAACATAAACGAATTATAAGAGCGCCAATTAGAGTTAAGTACTTAAAATAACTATAAAACTTTCTTATAGCCGTCAAAGTAGCCAAAAGATTTTACCTATAACTAGCGCCTCAGGCATACTCGCAAACCTGATACTGATTTTACTGAAGTACTTAATTTAAAATAACAGTAAAACATTATACCGTCAAAATGGATCAAAGACAACCACAATTTTATATTTATTTCTTTGCGAGAAACCATTCACTATTTCGTTGCCTCACTTTCAATTAAATAAACAACACACTAGCTACTTCTCACTGAAAATCAACCTCGGCAAATGGATTCAGAATTCAATGTACTTCGGAAGCCATTGGAATAAATGTTATTACTGTCTAACTAGAATCCTCCATTTCCTGTGATAACAATTGCAGGACTTAATATTATTGTTCCTGGGAATATCGACGATCCATTGCTTTCAAAGGAAAAGGAAACGCTTGATGGGGCGTTTCAGCTGAAAACAGTGAAACCCTTTTAAATAGCGCTCGCTTAGTCTTTTTTCAAGATATGAAAATGCTTCGTTAATAGTTCTTTTTAACCGACTTAAAAAAGGAGGAGGTTATCAATTCGACTGTATTTTTTTTTTTTTGTTACGTCAGAACTTTTGACTGGGTGAATCGATTTTTTTATTTGAAAGCTGGTGCTTCCCCTATGGTCCCATTTTAATTTGGTTTCATTCGGACAATGGGATCCATGTGAAAACCATATAAGTCTTAAATTTGCATTAAGTATTTGCGCGACAAATGAACGAATAACGCGATTAGATTAGTGCAGGGTATCTACCATAACTAAAAAGTTAAAAATAAAAACTTCCGTTAAGTTAAAAATAAACCCTTCGGGGATTACAGGCATGATGTTATCTTATGAATAATAATAAAAAACTTTTTACAAAAAAAAAAATAACAACCGAATTCCTAAAAAAAAAACGCTACAAAGTGAAAAATAACTTTAATTTTGGAAGTCGTTGGCAAAAAATCCTTAAATACAGATCCTTAGACACCGACTTTCGAAATTAAAGTTATTTTTCACTGAGGTGTACCTAATCGTGTGGTACTCCCTGGCCGCGCCACAGTGGAAATTTAAAAAAACATGTTTTTAGATAAATTGTACCATTTATGTACTATACGGTACGTGTAATAAAAAAAATTGTACCTCAACGAAAATTGAAATATAACGAAGTTTTTGTGGCGCGGCCAGGGAGTATACTCCCCAGCCGCGCCACCAACGCAAGGCTATAATTTCTAAAATTGTTAAATTTTCGAATCTCCTTGTAGCGTACGGAAAAGTACAATTTCCGTACAATTCTTTGGTGTGCCATATGTCCGGGTACGCCTGATAGTTTCCGAAAGCCGTGGTGGCGCGGCCAGGGAGTATACTCCCCAGCCGCGCCACAAAAACTTTTTTTATTACATGTACCGTATAGTACATAAATGGTACAATTTATCTAAAAACATGTTTTTTTAAATTTCCACTGTGGCGCGACCAGGGAGTATCACACTACCTAATCACATGTTATAGCGGGCGAGCCTCCGGTCTACTGCTGAAAAATCTCTGACGGAAAAACCCAATAACACTTTGCTTGACCCGGGCATCGAACACAGGAGTTCATGCTCAGCAGTAGCGCCACTAGACCAACGAGGCAGTCGGATAGTCAGTTTAATAATTATAGTTTTTACTTAAAACTATACAAAAATTTACCAAAACGCCTAGGCTGTCCGTTATGGTCCGAGCTTAAACTTTCATTAGCCTAATTCAGATGAATTCGATTTTGGAATTGAATGGTGTACCACTTTTTTATGATGATTCAAGAATGATAACCAAAATGAATATTACTAGTTAGTTTGTAAAGGCGACTTATCTGTGATAGTTTTCCTTTTAACATCTAACGTTATCTACAGTCGTGAATTTTTCACATGTCCAAAAACAACCGCTTGTTGGCAGCACACTTGACTTTAATTTACACTTTAATGCATAATACGTGGGACACTCAGAAAGTTTTGCGAAAATAAAAATAAGTGTTCTATAGGTAAATATATTTTTATCAAATCTTTTCAAAATACTCTCCACTAGCCTCTATGTAAAGTTTCATGGGTCTGAACCAGTTTTCGAAACACTTTTTCCAGTCCGCTGCAGACACATCGTTTACAGCCTGCTCGAACGTTGACTGCGCATCTTCCGGCGAGGAAAATTGTATCCCTTTGAGCTAATTTTTTATTTTTAGGAATAAAAAGAAGTCACACGGGCTGTAAACAGGGTGACCCAGAAGTTTGACCGGCGTGCTGTCCAAGAAGTCCCTCGTTTTGAGCGCGGTGTGCGTGGGCGCGTTTTCGTGGTGGAGCAGTAGCCCGCGGAGCCCTGTGGTTGGTCGCTTTTTGCTCACAACAGAGAAAACTTCTGCCAAGCATTTGGTAGTATACCATTCGGCGTTGATGCTTCTTTGGTTCCGTAAAGGGATTGACACCAAGTAGCCAGTCAAATTGAAAAAGCTCGCGATGAAAATCTTCCGCCCACTTCTAGATCGCTTCACTTTGGTAGACGTTGATTCGTTCAAATTTTTCACTGCTAGCACGTTTTCCTCCGTAATAGCCGTCAAAGGTCGACCACTTCTTTCTTCATCCCCCAAAGTTAGTAGACCACGTTTGAATTCGTTATATCAACGATACACAGTTGCCTTGGAAGGGTCGTCATCCATGAATGCAATTTGAAGTCTATCATTTGATTCGTCCGGTTTCAGGCGACACTTGAAATCGTAAAAAATCATAGCGCGAAAATATGCCCGGCGCAAATGCATTTTCCAATGAGACACGATAGTTTAATTAGCTCGCAAAAAATGTGGAGAGATATTGGAACGTACCTATTTTTACTTATAAATAACCATTATTTCTATTATAGTTTACAACTGGCCAGTCTCTCCTACAAAAAAACTTTTTTTCGCAATACTTTCTGAGTGGCCTGGTATTTCACAAACAGATCCCTAAATCAAAAATGATTTTCATAGACCCACAATATTTTGATACTCAACACCATGCGACAAATAAAAAACATTCCCCACTTACTGATTGAAGAGATGATTTGATAACCATAAAAAATAAAGAATATTTTTACATGGACAGACAGACCGACGAACGGAAATGGCGCAATTATAAGTGTTCCTTATTGACTACGAAACCCTCAATACCCTAACCCTTTATTATGGGGTAATAACATGGAAAAAACGACACCATTAATAACCAACCTAATATATTTAAAAAAAAAACAATTATGAACTTTATATAAACAGAACCCCTGTTTATATAAAATTCATATTTGTTTTTTTTTTTCTTAGGTATGTAGTTAACCTACTTACTTCTAGATAGGTACAAGATGACAAATATCTATTATAATAAAATACGTATAGCCAAATAAAGTCAGCAAGTAAGTAACAACAATACTTTTCATGGAGACAAGATTGCAAAATTACTTTCACATTCAACTTTAATGTTATAGGTCGTAAAATCAAACATGGTAATCGTAATAAAGAGCTTGTTCTTTTATTTTTATTTGTATAAAATTGCACGTGCAACAGTACTCATATAGCCTATGTCGAAATTGTTCGATAATTATTTAGATTTCCACTCTCCTCTCTCTCACTTCTTTTTCCTCTCTCCCTTCTCTTCTATCTATCTGCGGGTAGGTAGGATAGGTAGCTTTGTCCCACGAAACATAAAAATTAAGTAGTTCCTCAGTAACTTATAATCCGAAGAGATGAACAAAAAATAGTAAACAATTAATCTTTAATCATGTAATTAAAGTACCAGTAAATAAACCAACTAAATGGATAGTTTTCCAACACTTTACTTGAGCACAATTTCATGGCGTGGCGTACTAGAACACACGAGTATCCGCAGGTAACTCGTTTTCCGACCCGGAAATGTAGTAGGGAACGACAACACCTCCACTAATGAGGCAGAGAAAATAGGAAAAGACAGAGATTACTGAATAGTTTCTATAGCAGGGATCAACACAAATTTCAAAGCATAGACACTCATCTCTGTATAGCGTTAAGTTTTCACAATTTCAAAGGTTAGGTTATACCTAACCTCGAGTCACCACGAGTTTCCCGGTATATTATTATAGAATATACCGGGAAACTCGTGAATATTATGACTACCTTTTAAGTGCATTTAGTGTGAATTTTCCTCGTTCATTACGCAAAACGTTTGCAAAAACTTTAATGACGTGATGTAAGAGAATGACTAACCCTTTGTTCTCATGTATATCAAGTTTATCAAAAAACTTTCAAATCGGGTGTAGTTTTCCGTTGTTGTGTGCCAATGTAGGGTAATGGTTACATTTATCTAATTTATCTAAACATGCGGGCTAAGAAATATATACCTAGATACTTTAAACATACGTATTACATTGTCCTATTTTCGAAACCGGCATTATCGTAAATCGAAGACGGCATAAATTTGTAGCAATTAACGGTTATCATAACGTTCATGCAATCATGCTTCATAATATTATTAAGTTTAACGTTCGTGAGTGATCTCACCCAATTTGTAGAACAAAAAACCGGCCAAGTGCGAGTCGGACTCGCGCACCGAGGGTTCCGTACAAACCTGTAGGTATTTTCGGTTTAAAAATATTTTTTTTTTTTTAATTTTTATATTTCAGTTGATTGAATGTAAGGTAAATTGCGGTTTACGATTTATGACGTTTTAAAAGTAAAACTACTCACTCGATCTCGTTCAAACCAATTTTCGTTGGTAGTTTACATGGTAATGTACATCATATATTTTTTTTAGTTTTGTCATTCTCTTATTTTAGAAGTTACGGGGGGGACACACACATTTTACCACTTTGGAAGTGTCTCTCGCGCAAACTATTCAGTTTAGAAAAAAATGATAATAGAAACCTCATTACCATTTTTGAAGACCTATTCATAGATACCCCACACGTATGGGTTTGATGAAAAAAAACATTTTTGAGTTTCAGTTCTATGTATGGGGAACCCCAAAATTTATTGTTTTTTTTCTATTTTAGTGTGAAAATCTTAATGCGGTTCACAGAATACACCTACTTACCAAGTTTCAACAGCATAGCTCTTATAGTTTCGGAGTAAAATGGCTGTGACATACGGACGGACGGACAGACAGACAGACAGACAGACAGACAGACAGACAGACATGACGAATCTATAAGGGTTCCGTTTTTTGCCATTTGGCAACGGAACCCTAAAAATGAGAAATTCCTATAAGTATGACAAACTGGTTGGTATATAGGATAATAACCACATGAATACATGAACAACAATGTATGTCTTACATGGCATTAATATGTATCAGGTGATGTGACGAGAAGGCTACGCCCGCGCGCCCGTGTTCAGGCATTGTTTTTCGATGATGCGGGCACACTCGACGGTTCCGCAATGTACGGGTCCATCCCGACCTGCATACAAATGTTTACTTTTAACTAACACCTAACGGACTGATAATATCAATGGGCTTTTCAAATAATACTAAGCCGAAAATCATTTGATTACCCACACGAAAAAATTATATGGCAAACACTTAACGTTTTTGGAAAACACTGCCGCTAAATTCAATGAAGTTATTTTTAAATTGTTCACGTAATCTTACAACATAGTTTCCCGCATTTTATACCAGCATGTTGACAGCAAGAAATAAAGTACATAATAAATAGTTACTCGTATTTGTTAAGAATTTTAAAAGGAACCTATCTACGTAAGTTATTGGCGTTCAAGTTACACTGGAATTTAATTAAACTAACTAGGAGCTTTCCCTTAGCCTTCCACGGAGTTCGGTGTCCGATACTGATGTAATTAAATAGCTATCAAATGGTTTAGATTTCCCCTTCGTATTACAGTAGGGAAAGAAGTAAAAGCCCTGTAAAGGGGCTTGCCTTTGGGAAGTTCTACGTCTATCAACATTCATATTTTTCTGTCGCCAAAAAGTTTTTAACCCCCGATAGAAACAGAGGGGTTTTATAAGTTTAACATGTGTATCTGTCTGCGCCATCGTAGGTTCCAACAACTGATCCCAATTTTGTTTGTTTGAAAGGTGCCATAATTGTGTTCATAGCTATAATTTAAGACAAGTCATGAGCCGTCTCTGGACTCGACGACGATGTTTTGATCAAAATATTACCAACAAGTCTACAACTTACATGAAACTAAAAGGGCCAATACATTTTTACTTTTTAGGAGTTTTTGGTTGTGTCGGGGGTTTTATATTTTTTTTATTTAATTCTGTCTGTTCTGGTTTGAGTGCCCAAGTATTAGGCGGGTTGCAGACCAAGAGCTAAGCTAAGTTAGTGTAGCTTAGCTCGCATAGCTGACGCAGTTTTCCATACTTGTGTGCAGACCGCAAACTATGCGATATGTATGGAAAACTGCGTCAGCTATGCGAGCTAAGTTAAACTAACTTAGCTTAGCTCTTGGTCTGCAACCCGCCTTACATAGGCACATACAGGCACATTAGTCATTACAGCTCCTTAGGGGTTTACTTGGGTGGGTTGTCGGCTTGTTAGCCGTATTTGCCTAAACCAATTTTTTGCCTCCATCACTTTTCTGTACTGAGCTAAGGATAGGTTTGTCATTTCCGTCCAAAAACATAGAAAAACTCTTTCACTAGCGAGATATTTGGAAAATGTTGACAATTTAGCGTGCGCCTGAGTCGCGTTCCACGGGCCGTTGACGCCATGACGCGATGACGTGGTGACGCGGCAACTATGTCAATGCCGCGCCCGCGTGTCGGCTGCCGTATCGCATAATTACTATCGACAAGAGGTCGATACATTGGAAAACAACATTGCTACTAGACACAGATCCACCCGTTGTTTTATATTCTTCTGATTAGGTACCAAAACAAAAACTTTTTGGTGGGTTGTTTTTTTTTTAGAAAATAGTTTTTTATTATGGTGCACTTTTTAGCTAAGGTAAACCACTCCAATTCCTATACCACTACTTGCTATGTAAACAACAGTGCCAGGAAGTACTTATTAGATCATCATCAAGATACACAAAGTAAATGAAATACTATATATCATCAAATCTATCGAAAAACGACCCCAGCTAAATTAATAAAATTTACATGAGATCACCCCTGAGGCATACCTATTATTATTGTTACTTTTTAATCGATCCGCAATTACCGGAGATAATGCGTAACATATCTAGCTAGTAATACACAAAATAAACGTTTAGGGTTCGTTTTCGATTTTCCTGGGATCCCATCATCAAATCCTGACTTGTTGACAGTGGGACCTCAGGAGTATAAATAAAATAAATAAATATCTTAGGACAACCAACACACTGTTATCTGATCCCAAACTAGGCAGAGCCTGTACTATGGTAGGTAACCAGACAACTGATAAATATACTTATATATTTCTAAATACATACATATTATAGATAAATCACACCCAGACACAGAACAAATGATTGTGCTCATCACACAAACATTTGTCCTGGGTGGGAATCGAACCCACGACCTCAGTCTTAGCAGTCAGGTTCACTAACCACTAGACTAACAGGCCAGTCACTAGTATACCTACTCTCTTGAACAGAAAAAGAATTTTGCAAGTCGGTCTAAAATTGGCAGATAAATCGTTGAACATACATACACAAATAAATTACAAAACATACATACACTTACTTCCATTAAAAAAAAAATACATACGTCCGCAAATAAAACCTCCTCTTTTTTTGAAGTTGGTTTAAAACGTTGGAGTTTTGTATAAAAAATAATCATAAATTCCAAAACAAGTTTTAGAACCTACCAACTCATACGAATTAATTTAATTAATTTCACCAGAAACTGGTTCGCACCTACTTTAGCATCCATAACAATTAACAGCTTTCCATCTTACAATAAAAAAAACGCTACGTTCTTACTAACTCCCCTAAAAGAAATGGCTTTTTTTTTTTTTTTTTTTTTCAGGATGGGAAATCATCAAATGACTTCTCCCGCTCTGGGCGGAGCGGGAGGGCGTGTCAGACTTTTACTGACTAAAACCCACCCGTGTTCCATCAGTTGCCCATGTGCCAGGGTCACGGTATCTCTTTCGAACAATCACGCGACCCCGGCAGGCATCGGTCCTAGTAGACCCCTACACTGCTGCTGACATCTCTTTGAGGCGCGCGTGGAACACTGCGCGCCGTCGACCCGAGCCTGGTCCTTACCGGGCGGCGAGCTACCCATTGCTCGCCACCCGCAAGCTCGCGCCTACGGTGGCCGGGAGTCCGCAATCGACTCCCGACGCCCGGGGCGTCTCCTCCTGCGGCGGCTAGGGGCGCGAGGGCGCAGAGACTGCCACTCCCTCACGCGCCCCGCCTCCTCCTTCGCGAGCATTACTGCTTCGCAGAAGGAGGTGACGGCTTCCCATTCCCTCTCGCTCCGTACCATGGCTCGCACCAGGGCCGGACGCGAGAGGTCGCCGCCGCCGATCGCCTCTACGAGGACACGGCGGTGCTCCGCCCAGGCAGGGCACACCTCCACCGTATGCTCCACCGTAAAAGAAATGGCTTACAAACATTCTGAAAGGCTCATATTAGGGCCATTTGGCTAAAGTGGAAAATTCGGAAATGGCGTTAATTGAACGTAACCATCCATTCTGCCACATTCTGATAGCCGGACCACTAAAGCGAGGGAGGACTCCACCAATAAATCTCCGATATTTATTGCATTTTCCTTTTATTCTGATGGAAAAGAGTAAGATCCTTGTCTGCATGTACTCAATGTGTCCCGCAATTTGTCTAATGTTTTCCTTTGTCTAACGCACGTCTCATAGCGTAATCTACGTCTAATGTTCTAGCAAAAATAGGAACTACTTCGTACTTTAAAAAAGTAACGAGCTTCTTTGAACAGAGTATATCTTCGCAAACTGCAAAGTAATTATAGACTGACTGATTGATTATTATGGATTTGTTTTTGGAGTGATTATCTGTGGTAAAAAATACTCATCTTTATGAGTATTTTTTACCACAGATAATAATACGTTATAGCTATTCAACGCAATTGTCTATAGAACTTTAAGTAGATCCGGGACACCTCTATTCTAATGAGTCTTCTTACCCATAAGCAAAGAATAATGGCCAAAACATGTGAACATACACTAGAGCTTATTACACAAGTAATTGTGCCCATAAGGCTTTTATTTAACACTGTACACATGAATAAGTAACCGATTAATCTACGGAGCTTTGAAACCAGTTTCAAAATACACTGATTAATTGCTATGTATGCGATACGTAGAGACCACAGCACGTAATCAACCTGTTTCTTAGACAACATTAATTTAGACGTGTAGGTAAACATGGCCATTTGTCTAAAGCTGCTTTGACAGGATTTCGCTATTGCACTAATAGGGTTATCGCAATTTATATAATAAGTGTGATTTCAGTGCACATGCTGGTACTTTGGTGACGAGTATACAGCTTGCCCTTTTTTAACTCTATTTAGAATTTTCTAACATTATCGTTAAGATTGTTAATTTACGATTATAAAATCAGTACCTAACTCGACCACTACCAAACTACCAAGTACTTAACTAAAAATGTTAGTCAACTACTAATATTGACAATTAGTTAGTCGGAATTTGTTTAAATTTTAACACTTTTAGTAAAAAGTGTGAAAAGATAGCGACTTGTTAACAAACAACCTTTTCATCCCACCATCTCGGAAAGAGTATTTTTAATCTTCAATATCTGAGTGGAAAAGCCGTTTTTATTCTCTAGAGGATAAAGTAAATTGAATTTAGAACATCGTGTGCACTAAGTTTGTGAATTCAAAACATAATTAAATCTATTTACTTCTATCTCCATGGTGCCGAATTTATCATTCAACCTTTTTCTAATTTGTAAAACGTAGACTCGGAACCTTCTTGATATACTTTTTTTTAAATTTGCTTTGCGCGCGCCGTTTTACTTTTCACATCACCAACATTACAGTACCTAACAAAAATATTACACTCGACTTTTGGTAACTGTAGCAACGTTACTTTCAATTTTTCTTAATTATACCTAAGTATCATTTGAAATAATTGTAATATTTGTTAATACCTAAACTGAAATAAAAGTATCTTGTGATTGAAATGCTTTTTTTTGCATATTTAGTCATTTCCTCGCTGAGGTGGGATGAAAAGTTACGTGTTGCACTCGAGTGCAAAGATTTTTCACCTCGTGCTCTTTTGATTCCCTCGCTAACGCTCAGGATTCTAATTTTGAATCACTCGCTGCGCTCGTGATTCAATTTTAGAATCCTTCGCTTGCTCGGTCATCAAAATTGAACACGCGGTTAAAAAGCAACTTTGCACTCTTGTATAACAAATAACTATTACAATACTTTTTAAAGAAATAAAATCGATAAGTTTAACATCGATCGGTAGATAGCCGATCTGCTGGTCCTACTTTATGGTGGTCTGATCGCGAACGATAATGAACAACGTTTACCCACTTTATTGCTGCACGCAATTTGTAGTTAAAACTTTTTTGGCCATATCTTCTTTTATGGTAGGGTCAATACTTCGTAGGTCAAACTTATTTTGTTATGAAAGTCCTGAGCAAACATTGTCGATATCCACTTCAATATTTCGCCGGATTCGGTGAGTAAAAGGTTTACTTCTATGGCTATAGGCCTATAAACCAACCATAAAATGGAATCAACTCCAGGCTTATGTGAAATTTTCAATCATCCCTCTTCGTACTTCGAGCAGCCGTTAAATAAATGTTAGAAGATGGATTCGAAGTTCGACAACGCCTCCATGAGTAATTAGTTTAACCGCCTGTTACCAACTTGTTATTTTGTTCGGAACCCATAATAGGTTTTGAACTATACCATAAAATATAGGAGCATAGCGAACCTACACAGAAGATATTCAATTCAATTCATTTATTTATTCTCTCTTCACAATATTGGTTTTCTTAAAAACTAACAATGTTTATGACAATATTATTTTCCAACATTGTAAGAGACTGGTGCCTGAAGTAGGTTTTTAAAAAAACCTGTGTTACAGGTCACCAGGGCCCCCCACAGCAATAACAATAATATAGTATAACGTTACAAGATGGACATGTGAGAAATTAATTAAACAAACCAAGAGGATTGGACTAAAGTTAAAAATAATATAAAATATTGAAAAGACATTTAAAAAAGAAAACTAAGGGTTCACACGAACAAAAAGAAAATTGTTGAAATTTAAATAAAAAATATCATAGGAGACATAATCCACACTATCCACACTAATATTATAAATGCGAAAGTAACTCTGTCTGTCGGTCTGTCTGTCTGTCTGTCTGTCTGTCTCGCTTTCCTGCTAAAACTACTGAACCGATTTAAATGAAATTTGGTACACAGATAGTTTAGAGCCTGAGAAAGGACATAGGCTACTTTTTATCCCGGTAGTATGTTCCCGCGGGATAATTTCCGACCTCCACGCGGGCGAAGCCGCTGGCAAACCTAGTATCCTATAAATGTGAAAGTTTGCTACTCAATCACGTAATAACAGCTGAACGGAATTGGTTTTTGACACACAGATATATGGTATAATATAGTATAATCTGGATTAACACAGAGGATACTTTTTATCACGGTAGTACGCTCCCGTGGGATACTTTTCAACCGCTACACAAACGAAGGTGCTGGCAAAAGCTAGTCCTCAATAAGGAGGATCTTGGTTCCGAAGGTTTCTCTTCGCAGAAATATTAGGCAATAAACGCAGCAGGAAAAATTATAGAAAATAAAACTATTGTCATATATTGCGCATAGGAAAACGATAATTGACACATACAAGCCAAGATCATTGGCGGTCTTGTCTTGTTGTCGTGTATGATCAAGACGATTTTAATTAAAGATACACTTTTAAGACAATACGAAAGGAGATTCGGTCTACTGCAAGTGCAATGAAGCGGACAAGGGACTGTTTTATGACACTCACTCACTTAACCCGGTCATAGTTACATAAATATCTCCCACGGGAGCTATTTTTAACGACATTGTACACAAAACGAAAGCCCGCCTAGTGTCGGCCGAGTGTGTTGAACTGCCGACAACGCTGTCATGCTGCTCGTCTACATCAGTTTTTAATACTTCCAAATGCTATTAGTCTACTTTCTGAACGTTATCAGCTAATAGAGATGTTTCTTCAAACGAATTCTAAACAAGTGCTGCGAAATTTTTATACTCGTAACATAAATTCGCAACAGCTTTGAGGCCTTGATAATTAATTTTGACATTTTGTTTATAATATGTGAACGGGAGTTAGTGTCTATAATTAGATAACCTATAATATCTTATTCCAACTCCCGTTTCTCTGCAGAAAGGAACTCAAATTTACATAATATGTAAATCAATATTTATGTTGACAACAACTATGAGGTACTAGTACCTATCCTAATTGCATATATATAGTTGTTTATTATCGTTCGCGATCAGACCACCATAAAGTAGGACCAGCAGATCGGCTATCTACCGATCGGTATTAAAACGACATTTCATTTTCGACCATTCGATTTTTCCTAATTGCATATATAACACGCTTTCACTCACAATCTGAGGATTTTTAAAGATACGCCTAATCCATTGCTTCTTCGGTTTGAAAAATTAATCTGCTCTACAAAGTAAATAACGCAATGCTAAACTGTCAAAATGAAAACTATTGCGATCGAATTTTATGTGTATTACGAAATTACGCCGCAGGTTATCTTACTAAAACATTTCACTAAAAAAAACAGATGCCACATGTGAGCACTCACCTAAAGGCTATTTGGATGGTAACTTTCACAATGTGAGGCAAATTGTATGGTTCACATACGACTGCTTGCCTTTCGGCTGGACCTGTCACCTGGCCAGACAAGTTTTGTGTACCACACTCATTTGAGTCGTTACGTAAACACTTGGAGGAATACTTAAATATTATGCGGCCAAATGGTCATTCTAAAAAAGTAGAGGCAAACCTACGCCGAATATTAAAAAGGTAACGTCTTGCTAAACTGTTTGTACACAGTAAATTCACGAGCCAATGACTGTGAATGTTACGCCTACTGAACTTATTTTAACGAAAAGAAAATTAATTATAAGGTCAATGTTTTTGTATTCCAATTAGGCAAGGGTGACTTAACTGAAAGATGAGCGAAGCTAGCCCTGAAGCGTACCTACATTCTATAGCTTAAAAAGTATCACTAAGACATAAAAAAGAGTTGACTCTTTCGAAATCACTGTTAACACACCGGCGAGGGTAGAAGGGGTGGGCGGGTAGGGTTATTGCTTTATATTATTTATGTATTATGTTTTTATGGGCCTTAGTTGCCTGAAATAAAGGATTGTATTGTATTGTATTGTATTGTAGAACATACCAACAAACACTACTGAGTAATAGGACTTGTCATCCCTTTATCGACTAAATCAAAAACAAAATCAAGAAGCTATAATCAGAAATTCGGACGTCCCAAATGTGAATTCATCGTTTACGAAAAAAACGGTTTAGCTAACTAATTATTCTGAACCAGAAGCAATTTCCATAAGACAACGATAAGCAACAGTGTTGCCTAGGTAGGTTATTGTTCAGAATTCATCAGTACAATAAACTTTCCTTAATTCCCCTATTATATGGAAATTCGGCACTTCGTATTTCAAGGATATGACGTTGACATCCCCATTAAGCTCAGTAATAGAACGTCGTTATTAAATCTGGCGCTGCTATGTCGCAAATGTATATAATTTGGGACAATAGACATTAGTAAGGTTTAAAGGCTGAAGCGTGTGTTTAAACTCCCTGCCATCCACAAGCCCCGACATTTTACGAGCTGGCAATATTGGAAAAATGTTGGCAGCACGTGCACTCCAAACGATTTGCTGCCATGAGGTTTTTTTAATTGTAGCTCCACTTCACTTCCGCGTCCCATTTTTCCTGGAAGAAATATTATTCTTTCAGTAATGTGGAAGCTTGGCTTTAATCATACTTTGCTCCATACAGGTTTTTCTTTCAAGAAGGTAATTGTAAAAACTATCCCATAAGAAGGGCACTGAAAGTTCTGTAAAGTAAGTTGCGGCTATACGCAACAGCTGGCAGGCTGGCTATCGTCCACAGCGTTTCCAATTTGAAACTCCCAAATCAATCACCTACAATGTAGAACTGCGTTCGGCCTTAGACTTTATTTCCTCATCGGCAACTCACAATCAGCAAAATTTAATCTGTTACCAAAAAATTGTTTGATGTTCATCAAAACATTTTATTTTATTCACAGTGGCATTGGTGCTGGGGCTTACTGGTGATATCATTGAAATATTCATACGGAGAAAAATTCATTCTTGGCTATTTGACCGGCTCCGAACGACGGCCCGGAGACTACAGCTACCAGAGACCCGGGAGAGTCATTTCAGGTACTTATCATCACGAACTAATTTATATGAAGGCATAAAGACGAGACAAATGACTAGCAATGAGACTTTATAATAAGTACGCACTTAAAACTCTAACACGTAAGTTTGCATGCCAACTAGGTACTTAATTCCACCAAGTTCGAAAGTAAACTATCCCTCCAAAACGTCGCGCCCGTTCTATGCAACTTTAAGAGCTTTACCATGTCGATAAATTTTCCATTAACGCCAACACTATCTCTAGTGACTCAAGTTTTTAGTAAAATAGCTCTTTAGAGACTGATGAGACCATAGTAGCTACCCTTTATATGCTAGTTACAAAAACGAGATCGTGTTTATATTACAGTGAAGCCATCAAACGTGTATTTGTATATTCTGACTGACAAATCGAATTGCCTCAACAAGATTAATGGTGGCAACACTTGGCGCTGAATCCACTTTATGAAATAATTTGCTATTGCAAATAAACAATTGCGTAAATATTGACGTTACAATTTCATAAAGGTAAACATTTTCTGTAATAATTATATTTGTTTTGTTTAAAACAGGTGCTATTTCGATGGCGATTGACGAGGTGAACGAGAAGCTGCTTGGCCCAATGGGGCACTCTCTAGACTTCGTCATCGCAGAAACATTCGGACAAGAGGAGGTCTCCATTCGGCAGGTGTGTTCCCTTTCAATAAATTACTTTTATTGCCCTCATGGAAGTTAATTTGAAATCTGGAGAAGAAAATCTTGTGAAAGTATTCCAATTTAGTCTGATACTTTTTCCAATCGGTTGCAAAATTACTTGGGAGTTCATTGGGAGTGCCCACTCACTCGACAACCATTATTCTTTCACAGGTTGTGAACACAGATTACTCTCGGGAAATGTTAAATTATTGGTGATATCTTAGGGAGCTAGTTTATTCTCCTATGCTTTCTAGACGCGATATTATTTTATCACGAAAAGTAACGAAATTCGCAACATTTTTCGAACGCTAGCAAAAACTGTTCTAAATCATATTTATTTGTAGCTGTTAAATTTTTTCCCGAATATTCAGAGCTCATATTTTATTCTTCGTAAAAACTTCGCGTCGTATACATAAACTGTCACCATAATTCACACCAAACTTTATTACATATTGAATTATGGGTAATTCGATACGACAAGAGGATACAATCGATATTCGATAACATTAACGATGTGACATGCAAGCTAGTTGAGGCCTAGATAGGTCATAATCATAAAAATAAAATGATCAGTGCTAAAACTTGTATTGATCGTCATACGTGATTTTATGGCAGTGTTTAATAGGTATTGAACAATAAATCAACAAAAGTAAGAAGTAGGAACATTGAAGCGATTCATTGGAACCGACCAGTGAATAGAGCCTGATAAGACAGTCCCACAACGCGCAGTAAGCATGAGTTTTATGGGCAATAGACCAAAGTTTAACAATCGCCATAACTCCATGGCACTGAATGTTCACTTGATCCGATATCATTTGAATTAAATCTGCAGTTTCTCGAAGAATTACTTTTGTTTAGCCTTAGAGCCTCGCATTCTGCCTCATGATCCTTACGAATGAGGTAATTGTTCATCTGTCGCATTTTCTTATCTAGTAAAAGGGCTACTTAGCCGTTATTGCATGTTTATTCTCGAATCCACTTAAGCATTCAATCTCATTAAACTAAGCAGCAGTATAAAATGAACCTTGATTTAAATCTGCACTTTGTTCAAATGCTCCTGATAAACGCGGCTTATCTATCTGCGAAGCTTCAAGCGCATGATTCTATAACGGATGCATCAACCAGAAATAATTCCATGGTTATTTCTGCAAAAAGCAATGACCCAGTAATGGTGGCCATCGAAATGCAAAACACGTGCACGTCATTGAAGCATCTTATTAGTTTAATTCCAGCCAGTCTTTGTATCATACCACTTTGGCGCTTGTGTGTACATAAATTACCCACTTAGGTACCTGCAAATAGACATTACCAGTGAGAAATAACAATGAAGGACAGTTACGTATAGCTATACTGTACATTGGTAACAAATATTAAGAGATATATAGTTAAACTGACGGCATTTTATGGGTAACTATATGTGATCAACAAATTATTTGATAGACTAAGTCACAGAAACACTTTTCCGCAACACACAAAATCTGTGACTTTTCAGGGTTAAGGATTAAGGATATAAAGAGGTATTCGGTAAATTGACGATTTTCCTAGTTCAGTTTAAACGTCTAGTTAAATTGAACAAGTAATTAGCTCTTATGAATACGGAACCGCAAAAGCAGAACCTTGATATGTCCCAGAAAAAAATCTGCCAAGCTCAGTCCAATATGGAGAGCATAAAATAAAATACGGCCACAAAATCTTTTTACTGTGTATTGTGAAAGAGAGCAAGTAAAGAAGATTGGGTCACCATTAATGCCACCCTCAGTTCGACGCCTGACGTATCAGCCCAGCTACCGCATAAAATGGTAATCGCAGATTCCTTTCCGACTCACTGAGATTCTTGTAAACGTATTTTCTTCGGAAAACTTTTATAAGTGCTACATGTTTTCCAATACTTTTTTCCAAACCGATAAACGAAAAGTTCTGGGAACAGTCTGTTATAAAAGTATCTGTCTAATACATGAACTGACAAGATATTTTAATAATTTGTAGTAGCAAAAAGTAGAGTACAGAGATGAAAGAGAAATCGCTCAATCTTTCTTTTGATCTCGATTTGTTTATACAAATGTATTTCGTTACAACTGTATAAGTAGCTGCATGTAGAACAGGAAACATCGAACATAAATTTCGCTGTTACAGGAAACACTATCTTTACAAACTTTTATCTATTAGGGGTATTTGTCTGCGAAATTGATGTTGTCGCGTAAAGTTGACAGTCGCGGGACTGGCGGGCTTGTCGAGGGTTCCGTAAAAAACGAGAGCATCAGTCGCTGTCTCGCGCATGCTTTGCCATGTCATTACACTGTACCCAGAAATCCTTATAGGATGCCGACAGAGAAAGTCGCAGTAACCATGACACACACGATGTAACGACATGTTATTGGCGCACGTGCCTATGCAACACCATGACACTAGATTGGAAAGTGGCTTTGTTCGCACTCCAATACACCACGCAGGAATCAGAGTACCTCTACCTTCTCAATGTCAATACTTTACAGATAATACTATAATAGCTGTTTACGTTTAGGTACAAGTAGAACAGTACGACGACTAATTGCTTCAAGTCATTATCGGTGGCCGTGTGCCCTCAATTGTAAATAATAAAACATTCTGTTCCTCTAACCGTCATTTCATTTCTTAACTAATGGACACTATTAACCGCTAGCGGGTTTCTTCCCTTTACAATAAATATTCTGTTTTGTTTGTTGCGAAGTTCTAACAGTTAATAATGTTCCGTTTCCTTCGAACAGCTTGACGTTCAGAAATGCGTAATAAATTAAGTTACTTGAGCCCTCTGAAGTTGTGAGATATTTATCGATAAAGGATAACTGCCAGTAAACGGGGAACAGAAAACTGGCATTAGGCAAATGTCGCCATAAAACTTGATAGATAAAATAAACATGTAGAAACAAGGCTGTTCAGCCATCTGTTATACGGAACTCACGACAGTTTATCCTGATTTTTGTTGGGAATTCTCCTCGCAATAGTGCAAGTTTGCAGAGAGGGTAAAAACATCCCGAAATGTAATTATTTACCAATCTTTTAAAAAGGCTTTAGTATTTTAGTACTCTGATCATGAACTGCATGCAGGTAGATATTGCAAGCAAATGCATCTGTAGAAACGACTGTTTGGAAATAGTGTCGACAGAAACCGTATAGAAGTAAAGCCTATGCCAAATGATAATTGTGGTCTCTGTAGTTTCTCTGATCTCCAAGAGAGCAAATAAACAAATGAATTTTATTGTTTAAGGTGCACTGTTCCTGGCACAATACTTGTTTACTAAGCACTATTAAGGTGTTTCCCACCGCACCATGCATAATCTGTTTTCATTGTTTAGCGCTCAGTATGTTTGGACAGGGTTTTAAAACCCCTCACAACATAAACACTTTAGCAGATACTGACCGGAATAAGTTTAAAGTGAATACCCTTCTCGTTTAAAAGTCGGTTAATTAACACAGCCTTTAAAATGAAATTGTTCCAACGATGTTGGACATTTTAAAGTTGCATCGTTAAGTTTTTACAACTGCAGCAGACTGCTGAATGATAAAACTTATTTTTATGACTCGCGAGAAGTTTCGGACGGAGACTTCTTGCGGCTCGTAAAACAGAACAAAAATAAAAAGGTTTACTTACCCAGTCTAACAGCCAGTCTTACCAAGAGATATTACCCAGTAACTGGGTTGTGGAGGTCAGATAGGCAGTCGCTCTATGTAAAATACTCGTATTCAGCTGCAACCGGTCAGACTGGAAGCCGACCCCAACATAGTTGGAAAAAGACAAGGCAGATGATGAAGATACCTACACAGTATAAAACAAAGTCGCTTTTTGTGTCACATCTTACATGGTCTAAACTGTACAAAAGTTTTGGTTGTGGCCGCTATGAATTATTATTTATTATTTTATTCCGGAAGGTTTATATGTATAACATAAACCTTACAATTTTATATGTTTAAATTAGTTATGTATGACACAGAAATCTCGGTATTTTGACATATCGCCATGGCATCCATGCCAAGAAGCTTGACGCTAGTATACAAATGAATAAAATTGAAGTGTCTAATTTTGTAATTTCAAATTAACTAACAGCTTTTCACTAAATGCATATGAAAGTAGTAAACACGGTAATTACATTTAAAAAAAAACAATTATTGAAATTTTTGTCTGTCTGTCTGGCCCGCTGGACGGGACTTTCACTGGAAGATAGCTGATGTTATAAGGAGTAACATAGGATACTTTTTGTCTGAGTAGCACGTCCCTGTGTGATAATTTCCGAACACCACGCGGGCACAGCTGGTTTTAAATAAACGGCAGAGTTCTTGTTCCTCATAATGTCTACAGCCTATTACACATTCTGTGGTGTAACCAAGTGATTGCGTCCCACAGGTGGCGGCTTTGTGGGCAGCCAACGTGTCGGCGTTCATCGGACCGCAAGAGACGTGTGTACACGAAGGGCGCATGGCCGCAGCTTTCAATCTACCCATGGTTAGCTACGTAAGTACCCTTCGCTTCCATTAACTAAAGCTACGTTCACACAATGCCCCTTTCACTAACGTAAAATGTAGAAAGAAGAACACGGGAGGCGTAACGTGTATTTTTCAAAATCGTGTAAAGTGTTCCTAACTTCTAACCTCCTAACACTCTGCGAAGTTCTCCTGTTCATTGTCATGACATGAACGTAGTTGTTCTATTTTCAAACGCTAATATTGTTAACCATCCATTATGATGCCTCATGCTTCATCAATGTTTGGCCAACTTGATCGATCAACTGTCAAAATGCAATTTAGCTTTTATCGTTTCATGTATTCACACACATTACCTGAATCACGACAAGGTTACCGTGTTTAAAAGGTTTTGACATTAAGTGGTTCTAGAGGTATGAATGAATGCTCCCAATACCCACTTAATTATACAAACAGCTGATAAGCGAAACAGCTGAAATGGCTTAAAACAGATAGTGGAGTGAATCACTAGGTAATACAAATCCCAACGGTGAAAAATCTACCTCAAATATACAAAACATAAATATTGAAAAGACGCCATATTATTATAGGAACGATACCTACCCAGCTGCGGTTCACAATGAAACTTGACATCTTCAATAGGCAGGTTGCCAAGAGTTTGCCAGTTAATTGGAAAATAACAATATACGTTATTGATGTCGGGTTGAAGGCAACGAATCTGCGATTGCAGTCAATGTCTTATGTTAATGTAATCACATTAATAATCGAGGGACTTATAAACTTCACGAAGTAGAAGGATTGTGTACGTTAGACTGCATTTGGTATTTTGCGGGAGCAATAAAGTATTCCTGCGGCCTTCACCAGGTCATCGGTCCATCTTGTGGAAGGCCTTCCAACGCTACGTCTTCCAGTACGCGGTCGCCACTCCAGAACCAGGAATACGTTGGACGCAAATAGCATAGAACAGGTCGAAGTGGCGGTGCTTGGGGGAGGCCTATGTCCAGCAGTGGACGTCTTTCGGCTGAAATGATGATGATGATAAATAAAGTATGGTTGTCACATGACGATGAGCGCTCGTTATGATGGCTGTAAAAATACTAACTGTGAATTAAGCCTATTCGGATCTGCCAGGGTCGCGAGAGTTGTTTGAAAAAGTTACCGTAGCCCTGGCATAAGCAACTGAAGGAATACGGGTGGGTTCTAGTCAGCAAAAGTCTGACACGCCCTCCCGCCCCGCCCAGAGCGGGAGACGTCAATTGATGATTTCCCAACTACAAAAAAAAGCCTCTTCGGATTGTGTACAACAGCTGTAATTTATTATTTTATACTTGCTAACAAAAGTCATCTTTATCTTCTTTACATATTATAAAATAAAGTCACTTCGCTGTCTGTCTGTCCCTATGTATGCTTATATCTTTAAAACTACGCAACGGATTTTGATGCGGGTTTTTTTAATAGATAGAGTGATTCAACAGGAAGGTTTATATGTATATAACATCCATAATATAGTAAAGAAACACTGATAATTTTAGAGGTTTCTAATGTGATGTCATAAATAAATACATTTTTTTGCGCTTACATTGCGAACGCTGGCTGAACCCTTCGAAATAGCTCAAAATAATGTACTACAGTATTGTACACCTTAAAAAGTTCTACAAAAAAGTCCGCGATGGTATATGTCTAACTCTTAGGGATAACCCATAATAACCATTTTTATCCTTTACTTTTTACGAGAAATAATGGCTTATTTATGAATGCGATTTTAAGCAATACAGCATTAATCCTTATCCAATTAAGTACCTTAAATAAATTGTGCATTTCATGTAGATCAAAATTGCCCTTTACAGCATATCATTAAAATTAATATTTTAGAAGATATCAGAGATTATAATAAAATAGCCGCAGAGCGGCTAGCGGGCCGTTCCACGTCCGGCCATCTCGCTTGGTAGCGGTCGGGTATTGCAGGATTAGTAAGATTGTAATTCATATTACTTTGGCTTCATAGTAAATGCGAATATCATGTGTGTTCGAAGTACTCAAAATAAACCTAATTGTATTATTCCAAGTAAGAGACCGCGAAATATGGCTTAGATGTTTAGATTTTTGGATGGATTTGGATTTTTGGTTATCCTAGATACTTACGATATAGGATACTTTATCCCGGTAGTACGTTCCCGGGTGATATTTTCCGACAGCTATACGGGCGAAGCCACTGGCCAAAGTACTATTCTTATAACTATGTTTAATTTGGTGTCTGGTAAATAATTGAGTGTCTGTATAGGTAGAATAGGAGCGTTAAGAAAAACCAGGATGACTTATATCAATTCAATCCAACCCTATTTCACAGTCTTCTTACTCTGAATACTATTCATCAAACACACATGATATTCTCATAAACTATGAATCCGAAGTAATATCAATTATAAACCTACTTACTACTAATATTATAAATGTGAACATTTGTAAGATTAGATGTTTTTTTCACAATCACGCAAAAGCACACAGATAGTATTTATTACCTATATAATTAGCCTATATTATTCCCACTGCTGAGACACAGGCTTCCTCTCGGTGAGAGGGAGTGGGCCGTAATCTACCACGCGGGCCCAGTGCGGGTTGGTAGATGTCATATGTCTTCGAATTTTTGGTTCTAGGACATGCCGGTTTCCTCACGATGTTATCCTTCACCGTTTTGAGAGTAGTGTTGATGAAAATATTTACACAAAGTAAAGAGCCTGCCTGGGTTCGAACCCACGACCTACAATTAGTAAGTCGGGGCTGATACCACTGAGCCACCGCTGCTCTCACTCAACTGCTCTCTTATTACCTATATAACCTGGATTCAATACATTAAACGCGGTAGTACGTCCTTTTGCGATCATTTCCGACATCCACGTGGGCGAAGCCGCGGGCAAAAGCTAGTTAGTTATAAAACAGACAAGTTTGCTGAAGTTATTTTTACGGTGCTTTTAATCCTTTCGCCGTGTAGAGCAACCCTTTTTTGGAGTTTTCCTTTATAATGCAGATGAATTGTAGGTATATAGTTAATCCTTTTGAAGGGTTTACGCCTAAGCCCCGATTCATCCATAGGATGCAGACTCTCCAGAACCGTTTTCTCCGTCAAGCCACAGGCTCGCCTTGGTTTGTTCGGAATATCAATCTTCATTTAGATATGAAACTCCCGACTATCCATCAATACATAAAACGCGCTTCGAAGCGCTTCTTCGATAGGGCCGTAGCCCACCGCAACCCTCTGGTTGTGGCGGCAGCTACTTACACCCCCTCCCGTATTAGCAAAGTCCGCCGCTCGCGGCACATTCTTACCGATCCTGATGATCCCACTACTCTCCTCCAGGAGAGTCGAAAAGAGACCAGTACAGCTAGACCAGCACACAGACACAAACCGTACCGACCTCGCCGCCGAGGTCCGTCGTCGCGACCCCGACTTAACAGTCCCTCCCGACCCTTGCAAGAGCCAGCCCGCGATGCTGCGCCGTTAGCTTTAAATTAGTCCCTAAATAATTTAACTCAGATCCAGCCAGTCCCTTGCTGCCCCCCCTATCAGCGATTGGCTAAGCCGAGGTTCGTACCCCCCTCGGGGTAACCCTTAGAGCTTTCGCTTTAGTTTTTAAGTATAATAAGCCCCGGCTGGAGGCCTTAAAAGGTAACTTTTTAGAACTCGCCGGGCCACAATCCGTTTAAGTAGTCACAATCTTTTCAGGATTAACTACGAGATGCCCCACAAAAAAAAAAAAGGGTTTACGCCCGCGTGCGTGCTTTTCCCGCATGCGTGCAATCTTCTCGCGTCCCGCATTCTATATGTACGAATAAAACGATAGTATGCGAGCGGTGCGCATCCGGGCAAGAGATGCAAGCATGCGGGCATAAATACGCATAATACGAATAAAGCCATTATTATACATATTTCTACTCTTTTCTTTGTCCTACAGTACTGCCGCGATGTTGCCAGCTCCAACAAGCGCGTGTACTCCACATTCGCGCGCACCAGGCCCTCGGACATCGACATCTCTCGCTCCGTGGTCGCCGTGCTCACGCATTTCAATTTCATGCATGTAAACATTATAACAATACATTTCACTTTACTCATTTACGTAAATCAATAGCTAATGGAAATTCCAATCATAAAGGCCAAGGGAACATTTTTATTTCGACATATCGTTTTGTTAATTATCCCCAAAATGTTCTCTATATTTTTGAAAATTTAATTCTGTTCCCACAAATCCCTTACTGATCTTCTTTGATAAACGATCCATTAAGAGATTTGACTAGCCGTAAAATTGAATCGTTCCTTTATGGCATTTTGTATTAGCGCTTCGTAAAAGGCAGAATAAATCCACCATAGAATGCTCTACAAACTCAAACTAATCTATCTTTCATTCCGCAGGTAGCTTTCGTGTACCTAAAGGCTCCAAACCACGACTTTTCACGTTTAGCGCTTGCAATAATAGCGGCGGCGAGGGAAAAACAAATATCAGTCCGCACAGTGCAAGTGTACAGACAGCCTTATTACTACGAGAACAGACGGGAGAACTTCTCTCGTAACCCGTTCCTGGACATCGTTCGCGAAACGTACAAAGATACCAGAAGTACGTGTCAACTTATAACTATTTACATTGAAAATGAGCTCGCTGAAACATTTTCCAACTAAAACATTGTGTTTTGTTGCAGTATACGTCGCAGTTGGATATTATCACGATCACATCGGATTAATGCTGGCTCTGGATGCTATGCAACTTCTGGATTCGGGTAAGTGAAATTTGTAACAGTTTTCTTTTAGCTAGCTGGATATTTTCAGGGATAAGTTATTATTCCCTTCTAAACAGAGCAGTCCAACCTTAGGGTTTTCTACTATCCTACTAATATTATAAATATGAAAGTTTGTATGATTGGATGTTAGTTACTCAATCACGCAAAAGCGGTCGAACGGATTTAAATTAAATTTGGCACACGGATTTTGATTACTAGGATTAACACATAATTATAGCTACACTAGCGTTTGTCACACATCCAAACATCTAAAAATACAAACTTTCAATAATATCAGTAGGATATGTGAGTAAACACTGCTGGTCTGCTCCGACTTTCAGTATCTCGGTTCACTCGTGCATAGCGATGGCGAAATAGATCGGACGGTTAAGCACAGAATAATCACTGGATAGATGAAATGGCGGCAGGTCACTTAAAGGGAAGATATATAAAACCATGGTCAGACCTGCTGTCTTGTATGGGTTAGAATGTTGAGCAACAAAAAGGGATGAATGAAAGGCAATTCCATGCAGCTGAGATGAGAATGTTAAGAGGGATGTGTGGTGTTACATGAATGGATAGAATAAGAAATGAGTACATAAGAGGAAGTCTGAAAGAGGCCCGGATATCTGATTAGTGGTGTGGGAATCGGTTGTCATGGTATGGTCACATGATACAGAGGAATGAGGAAAATGTCGTGAGGAAGGTATTGAGTATGAATGTAGATGGCTATAAGAGTAGAGGGAGACCAAAGAAACGATGGATGGACTGTGTGAATTATGATATGGATAGAAAGGGGGTGGTTACTGAAATGACGGCTAAAAGAGAAGTGTGGAAGAAAAAGGCATGTTGCGCCGACCCCAAATAAATTTTGATAAGGGCAGCAGAACGATGTGTGTACACACGAGTGAACACTGCGTTTGCATAGCAAGCAGCTCTATGATGAATATTCATGTTAGTGTTATCTCAAAAACGTTTTTAACTTAGGCATATACATATTTCTAAAGCATCCACCATGTTTTCCTGTCCCTTATCCTACATATATTTTTCCTATTAGCATCAATCTTTCTCTTTCCCTTCGTGAATAAAACATTTTCATCACAAAGAACACGGGATTCATATCACTCTATTTATCGGCAACGGCATCAAAAGGAAACTTCTCTGATTGCTGAAATAATATGAAAGTGTTTACCCAAGCTGGGGAAATATCAATACGGCATAACCTTAGCCTACACTGAAACTTAAAGGAACTTTGAATATTATGCCTACCTTTTTTAGCAAAGAAAATTTTGTCGAAGATTTTTTTTTTGAAGAATCTATCTCCGATTATCTCGAGAGACAGCCATAGCCGTAGCCTAGTGGTAACGGTGACTTGCGATTTTTAGGTCGTAGGTTCGAACCCAGACAGGCCACTTTACTTTGTGCTAAATTATTTCATCACCAGTACTCTCAAAAGCGGTGAAGGAAACCGGCATATCCTAGAAACAAACTTTCGAGGACATGTGACATCTACCTGGGTCCGCGTGGTGGATTATTCACCGAATGGAGGCCTGAGTCCCAGCAGTGGGAAAATTATATCTTAATATGCGGTTACAGTAATAAGACACAGTAACGCACTACTAAGTTGAACCCTAAACCTATGTGCATCATCGGCCATTGGTCTTTTATGTGTTTAAAAGACCAATGGCCGATGATGCACATAGGTTTAGGGTTCAACTTAGTAGTGCGTTACTGTGTCTTATTACTGTAACCGCTGAAGCCAGAAAATAAAAAAAAGAGAATAACATATATTTCTTCCTTAAGACCTTTTTGTGTAAGTAAATCTATTTCTACATTATACAAAGCACCCTATTAGCGTTGTACAGCGATATATCACATAGTGAGTGTGCAAGTGAAAAGCTTAACTACGTGCGTGATTTCCATAAGCTCGTGTGCGATATATTTGTCTAGATCTTCTCTTTGTTAGTCTGACACCAACGCTCCATTATTCGACGAGAAAAACCTTTACCCGCTTTATTCATCCTCAGTTTTCCTCATGGCACATTAAAATATTAATAGTAGATATCGCTTAATAATCTACCCATAGGTTTTATGTAGATTAGCTTTTAGGAAACAAAGGCCTCAATCATGTCTACAGTATGATATTTTTCTTCGAATAAGTATTTAAATTAAAGTACGTAGAAGGCCAGGTTAGGCCTTCTACCTAGAACAACGCGAGGTAATTGCGTTCTACTAACAGTAGGAATAACTTTTATTTCGATAATTTCAACTACATTAATCGCGTTATTTACGTTGCTGAGTGCAGACAAACTATTGAAGTAGTGTATTAGCAATATCCTTCAGAATTCTGATACTGATTTATAGAAGGCGCGGTCCGAGGGGGGGGGTCCTAGGGGTCATGACCCCCCCCCCAAGTCAGTCATGCTGTCGAGTCCCTGAACGATTTGCCTGTCTTAGTTAGTACTTAAAATTGTTCTCACGTGAGCCACGGACACTCCAATGGACATTTGGCAAAAGATTAAGAATATAAGCAATCAAGAGCCAGCAGAATCAACAAATTTTAATATCAAAAATTAAAATGTCATACTTAATTTGTAAATTAAACCCATAAGATCTTCTCGTACCAAATATCGCTCAACGCACCTAAAGAAGTTTTTACTTCAAAAAGCTTGATATAAAATACTACCTTTTGACAGCGGTTTCGCTCTCGTGAAGGTCGGAAACTATCCCGCGGGAACGTACTATCGGGATAAAAAGTACCCTATGTGTTAATCTGGATAATAATCTCGGTTTGACAAATTTCATCCATACCCGTTCAGTAGTTTTTGCGTGAAAGAGTAACAAACATCCTCACAAACTTACACATCTATACTAATAGGTATTTACCTATGAAAATGCCGTTTTGTATGAAAAAAATTAAACGAATTTCTTTCATGTATTTTTTATTTGTATTAATCGAAATAATCACCCATGCAATCAATGCATCTTGGCCAACGCAGTGGCAGTTTATTGATACCCTTCTTAAAAAAATCAGCTGGACGGGAGGCAACAAATTCTTCAAAGGCATTTTGTACTTCCTCTCGGGTATTGATTTTTTTTCCCGCCAAGAAGTTATCCAAATTCTGGAAAAAGTAGTAGTCTGTAGGCGCAAGGTCTGGTGAGTAGGGCGGATGACGGAGAGCTTCCAACCCCAGTTCTTGCAACTTGGAGACCGTCTGCTGTGCAGTATGAGGTCGCGCATTGTCGTGCAGGAGCAGCGGAGACGAACGATTGACCAATGCTGGTTGGAGATGTGCCAGCTTCTCCATCATTGAGTTCAGTTCTTCACAGTACACATCTGCAGTAATGCTCACCCCGTTTGGTAAGAAGCTGTGATGAATCACACCGGCGCTAGACCACCAAACAGTGACCATCACTTTTCTAGGGGTAAGTTTTCGTTTAGGGCATTGTTTAGGTGCTGAACCAGAATCCAACCAACTTGCTGAGCGCTTGCGGTTATCAAATAGAATCCATTTTTCATCGCAGGTAACAATGCGGTGCAAAATTCCTTCATTTGTGTGTCTGTTGAGCAGTGCAAGGCACGTCTCGACGCGTACTTCGCGCTGGCGATCATTGAGTTCGTGGGGCACCATTTGTCAAGCTTTTTTACCTTGCCAATTTGACGCAAATGGACCAATATTGTTTTGACGCTAACGTCGAAAGCTGCTGCTAATTCAGCCGTAGATTGTGATCATCAGCTTCCACAATCGCCTTTAATTCGTCATTGTTGACCAAAGTCTTTGGACGACCGCGAGGTTCATTTTTCAGGTCGAAATTTCCAGAACGGAAGCGAGCAAACCAAAACAGGTGGTGCGTTGGTTTGTAGTGTTAGCTCCGTAAACGTCATTGATGTTGCGTGCCGCTTGTGCCGCGTTGCAGCCACGACCGTACTCATATTCCATAATTACTCGAATTTTTAACATATCCATGATGACGAAAAAGATTGAAATGCGATGAAAATGTAACACTAATCAATAAACAAATGACTACGTTTGGAAAAAGAATTCCATGTTTTTAAAATAAAATTAATTTGAAATTAAAATTCTTCGACAAACAAAAATTATTTTGATTTGAAATGGCCAGTACTGCAGTACGGCAATTTCATAGGTAAAGACCTAATATTATTACTATAATACTATACTACATTATAAAGCTGAAAAGTTTGTTTGTGTGGTTGAACGCGCTAATCTCAGGAACTACTGGTAGCCTATTTATTGAGGAAGGATATAGGCTATATAACATCACGCTAAGATTAAGAGGAGCGGAGTAGCAACGAAAAATGGACGAAAAATGGCGAGCAATTCGATGCGACGGGAAGGGTCAGGGGAGCAAAAATTTGACGCGGATGAAGTTGCGGGCAGAAGCTAGTTTATAATATTAGTAGGGTAAATCTAGAAAGTAAACTTGAATGCACTTCACTCGTACGTTGGGTTAGAAAGGCTAAGGTTAAAGCCAGATCCCAAAACCTTAGCTGCTGTAAAACGAATTTAAGTTTTTCTTCTTAACTCGACAAAGCAAGATCTCTTCCAGTAAATTGGTCAAAAGAAAAATGTTTGCACACTACTTGGTGCTAAAATTTATCAGGCTCGATTCGCTCTCCCGTGCATTCTACATTCTCGTGATACTTGAGCTTTCCTTTTGGAACAATCAAAAGGAAAACTCAAGTATCACGATCAGCGATCAAAAAGGAAAATCTAACCTATCGAAGCGTGTTGAAAATTTTCGAGCTCACTACGCTCGCTCTTGCATTCAAAATTCTCATACTCACCTGGGGTTTACTGGCATAAATCGACAATGTAACTCCTATTTATGTTTGAAAATATAAAACAAAACCGAACCTAACCCAGGCGAGTTGGGGTTCACATCGGCGTCGAGTCGACGATGAAGTACCTGGGACTTGTCCTCGACAGCCGGTGGAACTTCGTTGAGCATTTCCGACGTTTGGCTCCCAGACTGGAGCGGGCTGGGGCTGCATTAAAGCGGCTCCTGCCCAATCTGGGGGGTCCAAACGCCTCCTGCCGGAGGCTCTACACGGGGATCGTGCGGTCCATGGCCCTCTACGGGGCACCGGTGTGGGCGCCCTCATTGAGGCTGCGCCCAGCGCGCCGGTTGAGTGCGGCCCAGAGGGTAATGGCCATCCGATTAATCCGAGGATACCGCACGATCTCGTGCGAGGCGGCGAGCCTCCTTGCCGGAGTGCCGCCATGGGATCTGGAGGCAAAGGTCCTCGCGCACATGTGGGAGTGGCGCGAGGAGGCGAAACGCCGGGGCGAAACTCCGCTGCCGCAACAAATCGCGGCACGGCGGACAGAGCTCCGGTGTGATCTCATGGCGACATGGCGGGTACGATTGTCGCAACCCAGTGCTGGGCACGCCACAATTGCGGCGGTAAGTCCCCTCTTTGAGGAGTGGATAGAGAGGCGCCACGGCGTCCTCACCTTCCGCCTGACGCAGGTTCTCACCGGGCATGGGTGCTTCGGTGGGTTCCTGTTCAGGATAAAGCGGGAGGATACGTCCGGGTGTTTCCATTGCGAGGATCGTCTGGAGGACACGGTGGAACATACGGTGGAGGTGTGCCCAGCCTGGGTGGAGCACCGCCGTGTCCTCGTGGAGGCGATCGGCGTCGGCGACCTCTCGCGTCCGGCCCTGGTGCGAGCCATGGTACGGAGCGAGAGGGAATGGGAAGCCGTCACCTCCTTCTGCGAAGCAGTAATGCTCGCGAAGGAGGAGGCGGGGCGCGTGAGGGAGTGGCAGTCTCTGCGCCCTCACGTCCCTAGCCGCCGCAGGAGGAGACGCCCCGGGCGTCGGGAGTCGATTGCGGACTCCCAGCCACCGTAGGCGCGAGCTTGCGGGTGGCGAGCAATGGGTAGCTCGCCGCCCGGTAAGGACCAAGCTCGGGTCGACGGCGCGCAGTGTTCCACGCGCGCCTCAAAGAGATGTCAGCAGCAGTGTAGGGGTCTACTAGGACCGATGCCTGCCGGGGTCGCGTGATTGTTCGAAAGAGATACCGTGACCCTGGCACATGGGCAACTGAAGGAACACGGGTGGGTTTTTGTCAGTAAAAGTCTGACACGCCCTCCCGCTCCGCCCAGAGCGGGCGAAGTCATTTGATGATTTCCCATCCTGAAAAAAAAAAAAAAAAAACCCAGGCGAGTTGTTCAAGTTTTCGAGCTCGCTTCGCTCGCTCTTGCATTCATATATCTCATAGTTACCTGGACTTTCCTGGCATAAATCAACAGTGTAACTCGTATTTTTGTTTGAAAATATAAAACAAAACCGAACCTAACCCAGGCGAGTTGTTAGACCAACGAAGAGATGTACCTTCCTAAAAATATTCTTCAGTACTCATGGTGACCCCCCCCCCCCCCCCAATCATAGGCTGCGACCGCGCCTGATTTATAGTGTGTTACGCAATTAGAGTGATCTGATGAAAATCTCAACTGAAACAAAATGCTTTCAACCATATACTATACAACATGTTCCTGTTTATATCCCATAACTTTAGGATATTAATGAGACCATGTCAAAGAATCAAGTGGCATATGATTTTTTTAAACCCTATACTTACATATAAGTATTGGCTTTTTTTAAATACGGGTATACATTTCATTGATAAGTACGAGTAAATCCTTTTCATTGGAACCAATCATTCAAATTTAAAGCTAAGAAAATAATTTATCATGGTCCCATTGAGATATGGGATGTCAAAAGGAACACCTTGTATATCTTGGAATTCTTTACAAATGAGCAGCACCGGAACATACACAGATATAAAAATGTTCACTCAACGAAAATATCAACACATACCTAAAAAAATATTCACTCAACACTGTATCAGAGCTATTTTAAGGTTTCCCTCAAACATATAACACGAAAATAGAAAAGGGGAGCAGTCATGTTTGTGACAGATAACTAATAAACCGAACCTATTTATCTATTAGAACACAGTTTAATGATATCTTGTCTAAATGATTGACGATTGTGCGAAAATTAGAGACACAATGATGAACGACGGCGACGATAGAAAAGATATTCTCTTTTCAGATGAATCTATTTATTAGATTATAGGAATGTAATAAGCTTAAAGATCTTAGTGAACTACTGAATAGATAGGTTATTCGGAAAAGCATTGCGGGTCGTCGAAGCGAGCACTATTTGCCTTGCGAGAGCACATCCATCACGTGACGAGCAAATATTGTAGCTCTACAGAAGCGCTACTATTCAATTTACACCCGCTTTTCACTATTATGTGAGAATAATATATTATGGATGTATCAACAATAGTAACAAATCCAATAATACCATATTCTTTAAACTCATCTTGTTCCACTGTTTTATGGATCATAGCGTCCTAATCATTATTCAGTGACACGTTTAATAAGCCTTCGGAAGATAAACAATGGTTACAGCTCTTATCATGGACCGCCAGATAAGTATTTAATCCATAAAACGTATGAACTATTATTGACAACTAGATATTTTATCAAAGCTGAAATAAAGGATCATTTTCACTATGTAAAATACAAAACTCAGAAGTGTAAATGGTTTATAGCGTCATATTTTGCTTCGCGCGCAGTTTGCACCACGGACATTAGTGTTAATATCCAAATATGGCAGATTTTCATGTGAAAGCACAAACTCTGACAAATAATATTTGCGCAAACAGTTTTCGTGCGCATAGCGGTCATTACGAGAATGAATGTTAAATGGATGATTAAATTTTAAATAGAAGCGTGTCCGATTGTATTAAACCTCGGTGTAAACACGGAATAAAGGAATACGCCTTTTGTCTTTAAAGATAAAGTTACAGCAACAATAGCAAGCAGCAAGAGAAGGATGATTAAATTAGATATTAAACGTGTCTGGGACAGTTAAATCCCGACGTTGATGCTAAACAAAAGAATATATTATTCAACTGTAATACCAAAAGTTGACACGCAGCATTTGTTTATAAGAGTGAAATTAAGGAATACTTTTGTTTTACCCCACTTTTTTTTTCTCCGCTGATGTATAATACATATGTGTCACATTCTACCTGATATAAGCCCAAAAGTTAGAGATAGAGCGCCGGTGGTCCCTTTTAAGTTATGTTTGCTACAGATAAGTAGAGAAACTAAGGCACTATCAGTGGGTCATCATCATCATTTTAGCCATATGACGTCCACTGCTGGACATACCTCAATTTGAGGGTTGCCATAATCGCCATGCTTGGCAGGCGGGTGGGCGATCGCAGTATGGCGGCAAAATGCATAGATAACGCTGCTGCCCATTTTCTAGTAAGTCCCTTAGTCGCCTCCTACGATACCCACGGGAAGAAATGGGATGGTGCTATTCTTAAAGTCCGGCACCACCCTGAACAGTGGGTAATATCCTTTACTAATTTAAATTTTTCATAGGTGAATACGTAGCCATCGGCGTGGACGTGGACAAGTACGAATCAGAGGAGGCTATCCGATACCTTTCCGGCCCTCTACGAAAAGAGCCAGGTCACCGGACTCCACAGGCCTTTCGATCTTATATGGCAGTAGCACCGTCACCCTCTCCTTCATACCCAGTCTTCGCAAGAGAAGTGAACAGAAGGCTGCAGATGCCGCCTTTCAATTTCACCAACCCATTACTTGCTTTTGGTGGAGGAAAAGTGGTGAGTACCTTGTTTGTACCAGTTTAACTTTGAAAATTTCAGAGTTCCTATAGTGTAAAAGAAAATGTGATAGTTGAAATGTTTTCGCTAAATGATTATGTTACGAGATGTGTTTATAGTTGGAAATGTTAAATACGTTTTTCTGCGACTGTAATTAGGTGCAGTAAAAAGAAACGGTGTTTTTTGTTCAAATGTATCCAGAATCCACGGCTAATAAAAACATAATGTAACAAAAGTTATGAGGAAGAAAAGTCGTTATGTCGTACATCATTGTTTTAATTAACTGTTTCTTGGCAAGGGAAACACACTGCTGTTCCAGGCGTCATTAACACAACTATAGCATTTACATAATACACTGTCCATCTAATTATACAGGATGCGTTAATTAAACCTGCATCTGACACATTGGCACAGTACACAAATACAGGGTGCTGTGTTGTCACACGAACATAGGAATGACTACATTTGGAGCAAATTATGCGTCGCGTCCGTTTTGGCCTTTCGTAATTAAATCTGCATCCTGAAAGGGGCAAAGAATGAGCTCGTCCCAGCAGGAGGGATCTTTAATCTAATGAATACTCGTAAAGTCCCACTTACAAACTGTTATATAATGAATGTTCTTTCATTCAAATTTTTGGTATGTATTTTCATTTGTTTTGTAAGTTAAAGACAAATAACAATGGATAATAACACTGCTTTTACCGCAACCGCAAGTAATAGCTATAAATCTTCCTCCGGATCAACACCCAATCTGTATAATTGGTTTGTAAATTTTTAAGTAACTTATGAGGTGGGGGAGGAGGGTTGATTAAGTAGCTTACCTTATAATAGCTAGATATTGTGAATATGAATTAGAGTAAGTACTTAAGTTGGTAAATAAGGAAGTAAATTGGTAGATTAACACCTAGCTTAATTCGTGTTTGGATAAAGCGACCCAGAAATTTAACAATCCTACACATAAAATAGAAGAAGGTAGGCACTTTACCTGAACACCGGACCCGCCCGGTTATCTGACCCTCTAAATGAGTTTTCGTTATTTCACTGCCTTTTTGACCGGCTATTCGACCCCTAAATGAATTCTCCTAAAGTTGACACCAAGCTTAATAGCTTCCCGGGATTACCGCATGTGAAAAAAGGTCGCTTTCGGTTCATTAATTTTGATTTAAAATGAAGAAGTTTTAACTTAATTACAAGACTTAATTATTATACCAGAAATTTAAAAGATAGCCCTATTAAATGTAAGTACTAGAAGCGGTTATAATAATGACAATTAACACAAAACAATCATCCTTTAATTACAATAGATTCCAGTGGAGGCTGCATGGCTACACGACTCCGTGTGGGTGTATGCGCGTGCGCTTGCAGAAGCACTCACCAGCGGCGAAGGGCCCCGAGATGGCAGGGCCATAGCTGCGCGGATGAGGAACACCACCTACCACAGCGTTATGGGGTAAGCAGATAATGAATTTCTAAATTCTCCAGTCCTTTAAAAAAGCTGATTAATCTATGCCTATTACTTTGGTATGAATTATGGAACACAATTTTTTTTTTATAAAGTAATTTTCAGGAAACATTTTTCAGGCATTCAAATACTTTTCAACAATAACAATTTAAAATCTGAAAAAGAACAAAACGCTTTAAAGTTTCGTGCATGATTGTTGAAAATTAACGTAATTTTCAGCTCCAATCAGAGATAAAAGCGGTCGCTGAAAATCCGTCCAATTTCTTCTTTCACGAAGCCGGATAACAAACTGGTTTACCCTCTGGTTAGGTAACTGCGACGTGCTTCTTTTGTGAGACACATCTTGCCGTTTGTGGCTTAGGTAACAGAATTAGGAGCGACCGAGCGCTATTGCCGATCGCTTAGATTGCCGAACGGATCGGAAAAGCGATTCTGTTCCTGACGGTAGAGAATTCGGAACTAATTTACTTTGGAGACACGTTTATATCGATACGTATAAATAATTGAAAAGATCAGTAACTGTTGCATGTAAGCCGTGACCTATTTTCCTGTGGAACTTTGGAACTATCACATCAAAAGTTCCTACCACACCGCGTGTCACCGATCGCGTGTTTTCGTGCAGCGATAAAAGAGTTTTACACCATTTACTCACAAAATGTTAACATTAAACGGTCAAAGCTCGGCCTACGTTTTGTTTGTAATCTTTGTGTTAATTAGCTGACCTATTCGGGTTTCTAGTCGTTAACTCACGTTTATTGTTGCCCGATAAACATTAAGAATGTTGTTTTTATTGTTTTTCTGGTCGACCACTTTTTCTTTGAATCATAGGTATTACCCACGATGACTTATCAATATCTATATTTCCAATATAAGCTGACCTTTCATTGCAATCATCGTCATTATCATTTTAGCTGAAGGACATCTACTGCTGGACATGGCCTCTCCCAAGAAAGGGGAGGTTTGTCTTAATAGCCGCGCTTGGCAGGCGGGTTGGCGATCGCTTATCGATAATTTTTTTTTTGGATGTGAAGTTTCAAATGACTTCTCCTGCTCTGGGCGGAGCGGGAGAGCATGTCAGACTTTTACTGACTAAAACCCACCCGTGTTCCTTCAGTTGCCCAGGTGCCAGGGTCACGGTATCTCTTTCGAACAATCTCGCGACCCTGGCAGGCATCGGTCCTAGCAGACCCCTTCAGTGTTGCTGACATCTCTTTGAGGCGCGCGTGGAACACTACGCGCCGTCGACCCGAGCTTGGTCCTTACCGTGCGGCGAGCTACCTATTGCTCGCCGCCCGCCAGCTCGTACCTACGGTGGCCGGGAGTCAGCTATCGATCCCCGACCCTCGGGCGTCTCCTCCAGCGGCGGCTTGGGACATGAGGGTGCAGAGACTGCCACTCCCTCACGCGCCCCGCCTCCTCCTCCGCGAGAATTACTGCTTCGCAGAAGGAGGTGACGGCTTCCCATTCCCTCTCGCTCCGTACCATGGCTCGCACCAGGCCGGACGCGAGGGGTCGCCGCCGCCGATCGCATCCACGAGGACACGGTGGTGCTCCGCCCAGGCAGGGCACACTTCCACCGTATGCTCCACCGTGTCCTCTAGACGATCCTCACAATAGAAACACCCGGGCGTTTCCTCCCGCTTTATCCTGAACAGGAATCCCGGTGAGAACCTGCGTCAGGTGGAAGGTGAGGACGCCGTGGCGCCTCTCTATCCACTCCTCAAAGAGGGGACTTACCGCCGCAATTGTGGCGTGCCCAGCGCTGGGTTGCGACAATCGTACCGGCCATGTCGCCATGAGATCCTGCCGGAGCTCTGTCCGCCGTGCCGTGATTTGTCGCGGCAATCGCTTATCGATAGAGCAGTGGCGGATTTACCAATAGGCTAAGTAGGCTGGAGCCTAGGGCGGCAGATTTAGAGGGGCGGCAAATAAAGCCGAAATAATAAATAAAAAAAACTTAAAATTATTTATTTATTTATTGGTCTATCTACAATTGTTACACTTTATAATCTAATAATCCGATCCGATCCAATCGATCCGATCTGATCTTTCGTAATCCGTACATCATCATTTCAGCCGAAAAACGTCCGCTGCTGGACATAGGCCTCCCCCAAGTACCGCCACTTCGACCTGTTCTGTGTTTCCCGCATCCAACGCAGTCCTGCGGCCTTCACCAGGTCATCGGTCCATCTTGTGGGAGGCCTTCCAACGCTCCATCTTCCAGTACGCGGTCGCCACTCCAGAACCTTCCGGCCCCATCGGCCATCCGTTCTGCGAGCAATGTGCCCTGCCCACTGCCACTTAAGTTTGGCAATTCTTCGGGCTATGCCGATAACATTGGTTCTCCTACGGATCTCTTCATTTCTGATTCGATCGCGTAGGGAAACTCCAAGCATAGCCCTCTCCATTGCTCTTTGGGTGACTTAGAGCCTTCTTATGAGGCCCATTGTGAGCGACCACGTCTAAGTGCCATATGTCATCACTGGCAATACACACTGGTCAATGACTTTTGTCTTGAGACCCTGCGATAAGTGGGACGAGAAGATATTGCGTAGCTTCCCGAACGCTGCCCAGCCGAGTCGGATTCGACGATTGACCTCTTTCTTGAAGTCAGTTGAAGACGTACCTAACTGGACAGTCTGGCCTAGGTACACATATTCGTCCACAACTTCGAGTGTAGCGCCTCCGATCTTCATTGGAGTGGGTATCACACGAGCATTGGACATGACCTTTGTCTTGCCCATGTTCATTCTAAGACCCACTCTTTCGGAAGCTCTACTGAGGTCATCGAGCAATGTACTGAGGTCCTCCATACTCTCAGCCATGACTACTATATGGTCGACAAATCGAAGTTGAGTGATGTACTCGCCATTGATGTTGATGCCAGCCCCTTTCCAGTCCAAAACCTTGAAGACTTCCTCCAGTGCAGCGGTGAACAGTTTCGGAGAGTTGACGTCTCCCTGTCTCACCCCTCGCTGCAGAAGGATAGGTTTCGAGGCTTTGTCCTGGAGCCGGACTGACATAGTGGCGTTTTCATACAAATACTTCATTACCTCGATGTACCGATAGTCAATCTGGCACCGTTGAAGAGACTGCAATACAGCCCAGGTCTCGATCGTATCGAAGGCTTTTTCGTAATCCACAAACGCTAAGCAGAGAGGCAGGTTATACTCTTCGGTCTTCTGTATAACCTGCCGCAGCGTATGTATGTGGTCTACGGTGCTATAGCCTTTACGGAATCCGGCTTGTTCGGGAGGCTGGAAGTCGTCAAACCTGCGCGCGAGACGATTCGTGATGACTCTTGAAAACAGCTTGTAGACATGGCTCAGAAGTGAGATGGGCCTATAATTCTTAAGTAGGGTATTGTCACCCTTCTTAAAGAAAAGTACCACCACACCTCTGTTTCATGCCTGTGGCGTTTTGCCCTCGAGTATGACGGAATCAAATAGCTTCTGAAGGGCTTTTAGAACGGGTTTCCCGCCGGCCTTCAGGAGCTCGGCCGTAATTCCGTCATCACCCGGCGCCTTGTTGATTTTAAGCTGCTTCAGAGCCATCCTAATCTCGTACAAGCTGACGTCCGGAATATCTTCAGTGTAGTGTCGAGTCAATCTAGCTCTCGGGTCGTTAGCTAGATTCATAACGGGGTTTCTATTGAACGTGTATAACTGTCCATAGAACTTCTTGATCTCTCTTAACAGCTCAGGTTTGGCGGACACGTTTCTGCCATCGTCGATCTTCAGTTTTGCAAGCTGACTCTGCCCAATAGACAGATCTCTTGCAAAGACTTTGGAGCCCTTGTTCCGCTCTATCGCGTCCTTAATACGTTCCGTATTAAAAAGGCGAAGGTTGCTTTTCAAGGACTTAGAGATCCGTCTATTTAGCTGTCGGTACTCGAGTGCAGCTTCTGAAGACTGCAGCACCCCTAGCCAAGTTGATAATCTGCAATCGTTAACGGTAGTCGCTCAACGTTAAGTCACGTGGTTAGAACAAACGAAAAAAAAATTCGTAGCCAAATTCACATCGTTCAAAATGATAGAATGATTTTTATCGTTTCTACAATGTTCAACGCTAAATCCTTTGTTTTAGGGTGTCGTTTTTCTAAAGACATTGTAGAACGAGCGGCCGACTCAGGCGCTTCAACATGGCTACCAACTTATCGTTTTCTACAATTGCTGACACTGAGGCGTTACCGATTGTAGAACGGTAAACGTTTGTCACTTGGCTAGGGGGGCAGGATCATTCCGCGCCTCTGTTCCATGAGCTGTAATGTTGGATCTGAGAGTTTCTTTTTTCTATTCGTACGGTGGGTCTGGAAGAACTTAGACCCGACCGTATGGACAGTTTCCACGAACCCATCGTTATAATCGTCCACGGAGCTCCCTAGGCACTCAAAACGATTCTGGAGTTCGAACTGAAAGCTCTCGGGGTTCTGAAGTTGGATCGGTGCTGGACGGAGCGTTGACTTCATCAGCCGAGACCTTTCCAGCTTGATATTGATATTCAATGTGCCTCTTACCATGCGGTGATCACTTCCGGTTTTCACCGCGTTGATCACAGAGACATCATTGAATATTTGCTTCTTCGTCGACCTAATGAAGTCAATCTCATTTTTGGTTGCACCGTCAGGACTCTGCCAGGTTCACTTCCTGTGCTCACGTTTTCTGAAGAAAGAATTCATCATAAAGAGGCCTTCCTTCTCCATAAAATTAGCCAGTAGGTGACCCCGGTGGTTCCGACGTCCAACTTCAAATTGCCCCACTCTCAACTCATCATCGCTTTGCTTGCCCAGTTTCGCGTTGAAGTCCCACATAACAACGGTGAAATGAGTTTTGAAACCATGCATGGCTCTGGAAATATCCTCATACATGGTCTCCACCTCATCGTCGGGGTGTGTCAAAGTCGGGGCGTACACCTGTATGACCTTCAGCGAATACCTTGCGGATATTCTGAGTATAAGGAACGCCACCCTGGTCGACACACTCTCGATCTTCACAACGTTGCTCACAAGGGACTTATGGACCATGAACCCGACACCACCTTGGGACTGCTGGTCGCCCTCCCGGAAAAAAAGAGCAGGTTTCCGGAATTCAGGTTTATCGAGTCCTCTTCGGACTTCAGATAACCCTACTATACCCCATCGTAACCTACTCAATTCTTCCTCGAGCTCGGCGATCTTCTCGTCGGTCTGGAGTGTACGCGTGTTGTATGTTGCCAGGTCCAGTTGTCGGTGGTTGTGGTCGCTGTCAATCCGTACATAAAAGATGTACGAGTACTAAACGAACCTTAAAATACATGCTGCTGTTTTAAGATCAACAGTATACTCGTCACTACATAGCGGGTTGTAAAATAATCTAGTAACTGACAGAAATATCATCTAGTTCACAATCATACTAATAACGGGAAAAGCCGATGTAATGAGGACGATAGAACACAAATCATAAAGTTGCAATTTCTGAATAAATGTAATTAAGGCAATGCTCCAACCAGCCTGCGAAATTCAAAAATTATTGCGTTTTTTGCAATTTGACCGCCAGTGCTAGGTTGTATGTTCAATCAAAATCATCAATACAACGCTCTAAGTTCATAAAGGCGTAGGAACAAAAAAATAACAGAAAAAGTGATTCCTATAGCTTTATGAACTTAGAGCGTTGTATTGATGATTTTGATGATTATAATTCTGTAACTACATAATTATGTCTTTAAGAGCCGCGAATAATATTTTAATCAACATACAACCTAGCACTGGCGTGCAAATTGCAAAAAACGTAAGAATATTTGAATTTCGCGGGTTTGTTGGAGCATTCACCTTAATATGATTGTGAACTAAACTAACGTATTGAATTTCAAAAGTCAGTAGGGGCGGCAAAAATTGAATAGCCTACTAGCGGCAAATCTGTAAATCCGCCACTGCGATAGAGTAGTAAAATACATAGAAAACGCTGCTCATTCTCTAGTAAAGTCCCTTAGTCGCCTTTTACGACACCCACGGGAAGAAATAGGGTGTTAATATTATTTCACTCCAACACCACACGGACCAGTCCGACACAATTGCATTGTCAATACAAATTAGTCAAATATAAAGCTGAAGCTAGATATAATTGTAGTTTATACGTCAGAAGGACTGACATGACCAACGTGAACTGTTGGAGATTGAATGCCAAAACAAGGTTCCGACATCTTTTAAGACCTATAATGGAATTATCAAAGTGACGCATTTCTCCTAATGTTCAGATACTGGGTGCACATGGACGAGCATGGCGACGCCGAGGGAAATTACACCCTGCTGTCCATCGACCCAGCAAGACCGCCAGGCCTTTATCCACTGGCAGTCCTACACAAGTCCGCCCCGGTAACGTATACCTACTATACAACTGACACAACCCTCTGTACGTTCTAACTGGCCACCAAATATGAAAACCAAAAGTTTACGACCCCTTTCATGACATTTTATTTAAACCCAAATCACTCTCCTTTTAATTGTCGCTACATCTGTGATTAAGCATTTTCCGCAAAAAAGTTATTATACCTTTTTCAAACAAGACCGGTGACACAAGAATCGGTAATTCAGATAATCTAATCACAGAAGCTTTTATATGGCACGTTGTCAGAAAGTGTTAAACTGTAGATTTATTTTGAATACCAATGCATCACAGAATGGCATAATGATTCATTACGGCCATTACACTAACAGACAGGTGATAAGTTGCGCCTATTCATCACAGTGCGAACTAATTTAAACACGCCATTCACGCCAATAGTTGTATCATTCCATTTAATACTGATTTTCCAGTTAAAAAATATCGGAAAAATACCGGAATATCGGTTCAAAGATATCGGAAGTCAAATACATCTGGGTGAATATTTCCGCATAACGCAAAAGTTTGTAAAAAAAATTGCTGTGGAATAAGGCCAGTTTTATAAATATTCGCATAAAAACACTTACATCTACATGTAAATAGATTCGTTAACTAATATCCGAAACACGTACGCACAACGATACTCGACGTGCCCCGAATAAACGGCATCTTTTAACCGTTTACGTCACATTTTGGCTTGGGAGATGCACTTTGGTGCCAACCGACGTATGGATTCAAATCTGAAGACGGTAAGGTCCTTTAAACTGGAACAATCTGTAATCCTATAAGCGTTTGAAATATTTACGCATATGCACGTAGGTAATTTATATTCGAAATCTATTTCTGCAGCAATTCGTTTGATCTACGAGGAATTTCACAGTAATTTGTTACACAGAGAAAAATGTTAGTTCGACGAAATCTTACAAATATTTATTTGGCACAGGAAGTGCGATTTCTACGGGAGATGGAGTGGCCAGGCGGCCAGGTGCCCCTCTCCGAGCCGCCTTGTGGATTCAGAGGAGAAAAATGCGTCAGTAAGTATAGTAGAATCTTTTTTCACAAAAGAAAGCCTTCATATGGCACCTGTGGTTGTGAAGAGTGTATTCAAATTAATCTTAATGCGTAATGTATGAGCTAATAGAATCAGCAAGTGGGCTGGAGCACTCCATTACCAACGGCCGGCGGAACGGACGCGACCATTTTGTTTACTGGCGATCTAAAAATCTAGTATGTACTGTTAGAGCTCGGGTCAGCATTAAGCGCAAGGTTTGTAAGCGACAGTAAGTGGGGTGGGTCGTAAAAGCGTCGTTACGAGTCGTAGTCACAAGCAATGCGGAGCAGCGGCCATCGGGCGCACGCGACGCCCGCTGCGCCGACATCGCTGCCTAATGCTTACTACATAAGTATATACATAGCTTTACACTACTTACATTTTGCTGGACCTACACGAAAATACTTTTAGGTACTACATATGGAGCCTTCTAAGGAGGTCTTAAACAAGGCTTTCTGGTCAAGCCGGAAGTCCTATAAGTTTGGGCCGCCCAAGTTAATTTGTCAACATGGTACAGCGTATTTTGTCATTTCATTATTCATATTGGTGTCAGTTCGACCAATTTTGGCTTTGAACATTAATGAAGTACGGATAATGACTAAAATCATCCTTTTATTTGGTTAAATATTGATTTAAAGGTTAGGTATATTGAGTACCTATATTTTAAGCAGCAAATATATTTCATCTGAATTCTGATTCAATCGTGGAATCCTACTACCTACTTATGTTTATAATTTAATTACTAACACACATCTTAATTACATTTTGTACGTTGTACCTACGAATACTCTAGGTACAAACAGGTACCATGTTTGTGACCTCTCTATTGGATATTTCAGGGGCGACTTTCACAACCCTTCCAAACATTTCATTTATTTCTAAGTAACTAGACCTTAGACGTTCTCATTTTAATCCTGAGAGGTAGGTCATTCATTGATAATAGAATTTCCATCCATAGATCGGGAATAATAAATTCCATTTGTCTGCAAAGAAGTTTGTGTCCATTTCAATTTGCAAAGCTTTATTGACACAAAGCCTTTCCTTGAAAAGAAATTGCACGAAGGAAATGAGCCTTCATTCTATTAAGCGATAGTGGCTACTGTGGCTAGCCAGTAGCCTGGGGCGTGGGCAATAGTGGCCGCAGTGCCTTAATTTCTTTGTGCCTTTATGTCCCTTGAGAATGCAAACCGAAGGCTTTCAAACGATATGAGGGAATAAGTGGTGGCTTTTATTTAATAAAAATCCAAACTTGTTTATAACGTCTTGGGAATTTCATATTTTAATGCTGTGGATTGGGAGGTAGGACAAGGAAGAATGTGCAAAAGAAAATTGATAATTTAGATAGGAAGTGGTAATTGCTTCGTTGCTACCTGGTAGGTACGTACCTACCCCGTTTAAAAGGCTGTTTGAAGCAAAGGAGAAATACTTCCTTTGCGCGGAGTCTTTCAAAAGTATTTAGTAATATGGTCCAACGCGCTGCAAGGAATCCAACTCCGTTCCTCGAAACTAGTTATAATTTGAATAAAACGTTTATTAAAAGCAATTAAAACATCTACAAAGCAAACAGTTTCCATCGTTAAATTGAATTCAGAACTTCATTATGACGTTAAATTCCGTTTTAGTTTCGTTAATTCGCTAAACAAATAATGAACACGAGTTAGGATTAAAAATGTTTGTAGCAAAGATTAAAGTCGTGTCACTGACCTCGGCGTTGTTTTGAAGTGTACTGTATGTTTCAGTCAATCTGGTGATCTGCGGACTACTTACGAGTAGTTTGGTAGGACCTTATTGTGACTGTCTTTAACGACATCATAAACTGAACCGAAACTCCTGCCATCTATCTGTAGTATACTAAGTTGTCTCACAATTTGATCAAAATATATTATATCTACTTAGTGTAAGAGTGAAAATAGCAAAACGTCTTTTTTTATTATTCTTTGGTTATAAGTACCGTACTTTTTACTTTAATATGCATTTAGTAAAAATTGTTATTTTGACATTACAAACGAACACTTCAAATCTATTTGTCGTGGTTTAAGTAAAATCAAATCGAATCGTCTGGATGGACTGACCAGTACGCCAATTCTCGTAATTAAAAACGTTAAAAATCTAGTCGCAGTCTCCTCTTGGCGGCAATCAAATGTAAAAAACTGGTCAAAAATGTATGGAAACCAAGGTTTTTTAGTAGATTGAGACTGAGATCAGACATTCTTATAATAAAATTAAGAGAATTGCTCCTCTGAATGCATATCGCATATAATATCTATCAAGACATTCTTCAATGATGAACGCTAAAGAAGTAGAATTAAGTAAGAACGCTAGTAAATATATCTTCAGCGACAGTGGTATAACTAATAAGATTTAATACTTAACAGACTTCCGGGCCGACTGAGGTCGGCGAGAAGATTTCAATTTAACATAATTTCATGCTAGAAAGATAGTCCCAAAATACAACTTTTCTTCGAGTCAAGAAAAATATTTAGCTACAACTATGATTGGTCAAAAAAAAATTAACCGATTTGAGGTGGGGTGCTAAAATGTATTCAGCTCGTTTCGCTTGCTCTTGCAGCTCACATTCCCTTAATTCACTAAATATGGAAGTAACTCTTACCTATTTTTCTATCAAAAGAAAATGTATCCTCTCTATAAGTCATATCCATTTTTTAGGGTTCCGTTGCCAAATGGCAAAAAACAGAACCCTATATTATAGATTCGTCATGTCTGTCTGTCTGTCTGTCCGTCCGTATGTCACAGCCACTTTTTTCCGAAACTATAAGTGCTATGCTGTTGAACCTTGGTAAGTAGATGTATTCTGTGAACCGCATTAAGATTTTCACACTAAAATAGAAAAAAAAAATTGGGTTCTCCATACTTAGAACTGAAACGCAAAATTTTTTTTTTCGTCAAACCCATACGTGTGGGGTATCTATGAATAGGTCTTTAAAAATGGTATTGAGGTTTCTAACATCATTTTTTTCTAAACTGAATAGTTTGCGCGAGAGACACTTCCAAAGTGGTAAAATGTGTCCCCCCCCGTAACTTCTAAAATAAGAGAATGATAAAACTAAAAAAAAATATGGTGTACATAACCATGTAAACTTCCACCGAAAATTGGTTTGAACGAGATCTAGTAAGTAGTTTTTTTTTTTTTTTTAATACGTTGTAAATCGTAAACCGCAATTTACCTTTCATTCAATCAACTCAAATATAAAAATTAAAAAAATAATAAACCGCATAAACCGTGAATACGTACAGGTTTGTACGGAACCCTCGGTGCGCGAGTCCGACTCGCACTTGGCCGGTTTTTTTTTTGTTCGTATTTGCATATAGGTACTAATTCTTATACAAAGTCAATAAAATATAAAGGAAACTTATGACATTTTTTTTTCGATCTTGTATTGCATTACGTTGTATTTGCAAAACGTAATGCAGTACTAGATATTGGAGACACTTCTTACCCGTCTAACCCATGCCCCTATCAGAAATAAATCGTGGCACGAAAATGAAATAAGTAGAACTTTAGTACAGACATAGTTCAATTCAGTCCAGAGTTAGTAACATTTTATGTTATGTTACATGGGTAGTGGTGACAACGATGGTGACTCAAACAAATCATAGGAATGCTTAGGAGTAGGTACGCATTTTGTTACATCGTCTCGTCCATCTTCGGATGGAGTTTCCTAAATCAGATCACAGACATAATTATGTTATCATTATACTGCAATCCACGACATAACAGTTTAAGTTACTTTTTCCCACTCAGGTCACTTCGGAGCATGGGCACTAGGAGCATCAGGTGGTACCCTAGCCCTCCTGGCCCTGGCTGCCCTCGCCCTGTACCGAGGCTGGCGCTACGAACAGGAGCTGGACTCACTGCTCTGGAAGATAGACTTCCGCGAACTACACCTACCTGACGAAGAACAGGGGGCGAACAAACTGAGTAGGTAAACCGAACTTATACATGTTGTTTGCATGCGCTTACGCTAATATTGCAGAGAGCAGTGTTGTTGGTCGTGAGCTCAAACCCAAGAAGGCACTCTGTGTAAATTATTTCATCACCACTGCTCTCAAAACGGTGAAGGAAAACATCGTGAGGAAACCGGCATGTCTTAGAACCAAAAGTTCGAAGAATGTGACATCTACCAACCAGCCCGTGTGGGCCCGCGTGGTGAATTCTGGCCCACTTCCTCTCACCGAGAGGAGGCCTATGTCCCAGCAGTGGGAATATTACAGGCTGCTGATGATGATGCTGATGAATGCTAATATTTGTACTGTGCATAGGTACTTAGGCTGTTTCCTATTATTGCATGTTCATTTTTAATGTCATCAACTCTCTCGTTGCTATTTATTTTTTAAGTAGTTACTTAACTAGGTTCCTCTATCTGAACAGGTTTCGTGAAACAGTGATGTGGAAAACTTGATACAACTCGATTTTCGATCTGTGTTCAATTGTTGATATGAAATATTTCAAATCAATGCTTCAGCGAACAGTTTCATACAGAAGCCAATAGAAATAGATTTTGTGAAAATATTTTTAACTTTTCCGTTTAGATTTTCATGACTATTGACTTAAGGAATAGAGTTCAAGTTAGAACAGAGTGAGTAACTGCAATTTTCTTCGAGAGTAAATCATATCTGGAAATTAATAAAAGAAACCACAACTTTGTATCGTCTTCAATTGACGCTTGTCTCGATAAAAAAATATTTTTGCCAGTTGATATCTTAGAAGGGTAGAGGCACACTGTCCCTATATTTTGTATCATCGATGCTTCCGGACGGATTCATTACTACCTGATCTACTGGAAACAAAATATGTAGGGGTAAAGAAAAATTTTGGGCTGCGATGCGATCGATAACTTGACAAAACTATGATGCATAAAAGCATGAAGTGGAAAATTTTACCGGACACCGCTGTCGTGTCGACTTTAGGGTTCGTTCTTGTTTCATCAATTCCATTTTCTTTCAACACCTACGAGAGAAAAAAATTAAGACAGTGTTAATTTTTTTTCCAAAATTTGTAACAGCTTTTAGTCGTTACGATTTGATCAGAGCTGAATTCTTCCAGCAAGATAGCAATGCGGGCGGGAACGTCACCTCATCTACCAATGCTGTGGGGGGCGAGAAGAACGGCGGAGGCAGCACGGGCGGGGTCCGGTCCAGTCAGGTATCCCTCAGTTCAAATCCGGACCTGGACTTCCGCTACTCCGCCATATTCACCGAGGTAGCGTTCTACCGCGGACGCCTGCTCTCCGTCAAGCGAGTGCGGAGACACCACATCGACATCAACAGGGAAATCAAGAAGGAGCTAAAGATTGTAAGTTCATTTAAATTAAATATAATAAATAACTGCCAGTGCCAAATCAATCGTAAATCCACAGCCACATCCACACTATATATAATATTATAAATGCAAAAGTAACTACTCTGTCTGTCTGTCTGGCTTTCCTGGTAAAACTACTGAACCGATTTAAACGAAATTTGGTACACAGATAGTTTAGAGCCTGAGAAAGGACATAGGCTACTTTTTATCCCGGTAGTACGTTCCCGCGGGATATTTTCCGAACTCCACGCGGGCGAAGCCGCTGGCAAAAGCTAGTCTTTAATAAATTATCCTTGATGTTTTAACGGAACTTAGTCGATGTACACATGGTTATAATATTGTGTTCTACGTTCAAAACTGAAAATAGAAGTGTGTTCGACGCTCTGAGAAACTGTTATATTCTCAATGCTCGGTTCACACTGAGAATTAAAAATTACAGTGCGAGTAAAAATTCCGCCGCGATATTTTCCGCCGGCGACCGTGTAAACTTGCTTAATTCAGCTTTTGTAGACTATTCAACTTGTAGTCCAACTCAAAGAGAAAGATTTACCCAAGTTATAAATAGTCTTTGTAATTTACTTTGATATATCCTTACGGCATTACATGAGGGTAGCTCAAAGCCTTCCCTCGGGCCGCAAAACAAACAACGCATTTCTCTTCGAAGCCTCGTATGATGGAGGCACCGACTGAGACAAATCGCTTTAATACATTCGGATTTACTGAACTGACGCAGGTACCGACATCATACCTAGTAGAATAGAAATAAATAGGTGGGTTTAACCGACGATGTATGTTTCGCAAGAATCATGTTTATGAACACCTTTCATCACAGAGCATTCGGATTAGTAACATTGCTCTTATTATTAGCAATATCTGGTTGACCGAGCTTTGCTCGGTATTTTTTGGTAAATTGCGTTTAAAATAATAAGTTTATGTTCAAGTTGATTATCGATAAAGTTGGTCATTGAAAACACGAATAAAACGACATTTTATAAAAATGAATCCTAGCTAGATCGATTTATCGCCCCCGAAACCCCCTGTATACTAAGTTTCATGAAAATCGTTGGAGCCGTTCCCGAGATTCAGATTATATATATATATATATATACATATATACAAGAATTGCTCGTTTAAAGGTATAAGATTTAGATTGGTTACTGCTGGTTTAAACTAGGACATCACACAAATATATTGATTCTTTTTACCTCTAAAACGGTGACAGGAACATTGATGAACAAAATGTAACCATGAATTCAGCATTGTATTCTAGGGTAGAAAAAAATACAGTCGTATCATAGAAAACTGCAATACCAATACGCGGTCAAAGTGTACAGAACAGCTATGTAATTTTTTTTAAATAATCGACAAAAGTTTCTAAGAAGAGGAGTTCCGAATCCTGTACTCTATCCATCGTAACAGGTTTGTGTCGAGGTGTATTCGTTGACCAAAGTATGAAATCTTTGTAAAAATTACTTAAAGAAATATTTTTCTAACATCTCAGAAGAACTTAAAATAAAGCTTTCACGGTAAATATCGTGAAGCTTCAATAAAAGGCGTTTGTTCAGGTGTGGATAAATACCTTCGTATTTCGCACTAACTTACACCTGTTTGTTCAATTTCAATAAGAACCGAGCTTATTTGAACGTCCAATAGCAAAAACTGTAATAAAAATATTGGAACTGCTCAACTTTCCTTGTAACAAGTCGGTACGACTACATTAACCTTTAGCCATGTTTTAGTCCAATATGTGACGAAATATGTTATTCTCTGAAATTTGGAACGCGTGGGCCCCGCGGCTCAGAGCAACCGTATTAGCATTCCTAACAACATGAGAAATATATCTAATGAACAGGAATTTATATCTAAATACCCTGTATATAGTTGCCGAACATAACTCTATACTTTACTTGTGTACCTACTCGCTCGCTTTTTTGTTGTGGAATGGAAGGAGTAACGCAACTCTAAACCGATAACGTTAATTTATTACTGAACCACACCCCAATATAACGCAATTTTTATAGTTTTTATAGGTGGGTAAGAACTGTGCGTGCTTAGATATAAATCTGAGAATAGTATGAAGTTATAGCAGTCCTTTAGATTTAAGCACCTTACCTACTATAATAGTCATTTCTGGTAGCCTTGGTAGGTAGCAGTTCACAACCCTACGTAAGCTCTATTTTGGAATCGTGGCCGCTCATTACATTAATGTTGATTATCTGATTTGTGGTTAAATAAATTACCTACGTCTACTACATTACGAAAGCTTTCAAAATCAGAAGACCAAATGACTTACACACTCAGTCATAGGTGATTTATATTACAACATACTAGCTTCTGCTCGCGGCTTCGCCCGCGTGGAGGTCGGAAATTATCACACGGAAACGTGCTACCGGGACAAAAAGTAGCCATTGTTAGATACTCATAACATCAGCTATCTACCAGTGAATGTCCCGTCAAAATCAGTCCAGCCGTTTCCGAGATTAACCGGAACAAACAGATAAACGGATGGACAGAGAGACTGACAATAATTCAAAAATAAATTTTTGTTAAAAGTACCGTACATACTCTTGTGTGCATTTAGTAAAAACCTGTTGTTTTGACATTTCAAACACACTTCAGTTTTATTCATTTGGTTTGATGTTTACATATATGTAGATTATGTCACATTGGCTTCCAATCTCAATTATTGTGTCTTTCTTTTATTTCACATAGAGCCCAACTATAAAGTAGGCATCGATAAAACATTTCGTAGTAGCCTAAAGTAAATGGATATTCAGTAGCAGCTCCCATCCCTCCAAATAAATAAAACAGCAGGAGTTTTCGCTTCATTTATATTCTGTATCTTCGCAATACTCGTAACATGCAGCGGTATCTACGACCTATTGTTTCTGCAGCGTGTAATAAAATGTGTGTGTGTCGGCAGATGCGGGATTTGCAACACGATAACGTGAACGGGTTCGTTGGCGCGTGTATTGAGCCGCCGAACGTTTGCGCCCTATCCGAATACTGCACTAGAGGCAGCCTCAAGGTAAAATACTACAATAAATAATCAGCAAAGATTTCAATCTTTGGCAACAAACCGTTCTTACTATTTGGTTTGCGTTCCACAGGATATTCTCGAAAATGAAGATATCAAACTGGATAACATGTTCATCGCGTCTCTAGTTGGAGATATAATTAGAGTGAGTTATACATCCATTTTACCTTCACGTTTATTTTGCGCTCCAAACAGGCAAGGTCGAAATCTAAGACAGTTCAACATTTTAACCATTTATGAGATGAAATATTTGGGAGCTACATAAATACTTATAAGCAAATCCAATCCTAATTATTTTTTAGAGCTGCTAATTCGATTGGCTGTCTGGTAGTCTGGTAGTGCAGTGGTGACTCAGTGGTAACGGCAGCAACTTACGACCTTTACGACCTACGACTTTTACCCATGTCATAGTTTTTGACCCAGAAAAGTGCTTGACTTTGTGCAAATTATATCACCACCACTGCTCTCAAAACGGTGAAGGAAAACATTCTGAGGAATATCCTGGATGCAACAATTCGAAGATATGTGAAATCTCTGAACCCGTACTAGGCTCTCGTGGTAAATTACGGCTCACTCTCTCTAACCGAGAAGAGACCTTTGTCCCAAAAGTGGGAACATTTAAGGCTGATTATGCTATACTTAGCTACTTACTAAAACACTTAAACTATTTCCGACTACCTTGCTTGGCTTTCACGTGTCTATCGTTCTACACACTGCTCTTCTTATCATGATACCATGTCCTCCCTTAGGGCATGCTCTTCATCCACGAGTCCCCACTGCAGTACCATGGCGCATTGCGACCGTCAAACTGCTTGGTGGACGCTCGCTGGGTGGTCAAGCTGGCAGACTTCGGACTGAAGGAGTTCCGGAAGGGTGAATTGCCTCCATCGGAGTCAAATGCATTGAGATCTCATATTGAAAGTAAGCAATGATATTTCATTTCTTCGCCCTCAAAATATAAATAGCAGTGGATGTTAGAATCCGGGGTTTTCCAAATTCTTGTGGTTCTCGATTAGTTTTTATTTTTCGGTCTTCTTTCTTATTGGGTATTCCTTAGTCCCATGTTTGTTTTTCTTTTAAAGGTCTAGCGTATTTATCACCCGAATTGCTTCGCTCAGCGGGCTGGGGTAAGGAGACCACCAACATGGCAGTTGAGTTACACGACGGGTCTCCACACTCTGATGTATACGCCTTCGCACTGGTGCTGTATGAGTTACACACAAGACGAGGTCCCTTCGGAAATGATGCTCTCCCAGTACCGACTTTGCTGCACAGGATAGCATCTCCGGACCCTGCGACATACAGGTAGGTATGTGTCTGAGCAGGCAATGTCACTTTACTAACCAAGACAAATAAGGCCTGCTCAACTGGACCCTAACTTTATGCTCGTTAGACGCTAAACTATACACATAACAAAAAGTACCTAAACAAACATGCGTTATTTAAAAGCCTTCTTAAAGATTCTATCCAAATGTTTTGCCAAGTATTTCTACTGAGTTCAGATTAGTCTAATATTAAAGACCAAATTGATGAAATATTTATTATTTCTAGGCCTCCATTGGACGCACTGACTGGCAGTTTTGACTGTGTACGAGAATGTTGCACCGAGTGTTGGACAGAAGAACCAACAGCTCGACCAGACTTCAAAGCTATCCGCACTCGTTTACGACCTCTGCGGAAGGGCATGTGAGTGTCTACCAAATTTTAACTGATGTAGGGGACTGACAACTTACTGTAACCTTCCCCTGTGTTTCATTTTAGGAAACCAAACATTTTCGACAACATGATAGCAATGATGGAGAAATACGCAAACAATCTCGAGGCTTTGGTGGATGAGAGAACAGATCAATTACAGGAGGAGAAGAAAAAGACTGGTAAGATCTATAAAGAGCTGACAATATTTTCTTAACACAAACACAGATTATCCGGATTACCCAAAACATTTAATTTTCAGAGGCTTTATTAGAAGAAATGTTACCAGCGCCTGTGGCCGAGCAATTGAAGCGAGGTCGGCGGGTGATGCCAGAGAGCTATGATTCCGTGACCATTTACTTTAGTGATATTGTTGGCTTCACAGCCATGTCAGCAGAAAGCACACCATTACAGGTATGTATTCTAGTCCATAGTTCCATACCATATTTCTTTTTCAGATCAACTTCGGTGGGTTCTGACGATATATTCTTTTTTACAGGTGGTAGATTTTTTGAACGATCTTTACACATGCTTCGATTCAATATTAGAAAATTTCGACGTGTACAAAGTGGAAACTATAGGGGATGCCTACATGGTGGTAAGTTTTATTTACCACAACTTTTTTTTCATCTTTGGATTCTAAAACCAGATTTTAATTGAGTGCTTATCTCAGGTATCGGGCTTGCCGATTCGCAACGGTATACTTCACGCAGGCGAAGTGGCATCAATGGCTCTGGCGCTATTGTCTGCTACACGAGCCTTCCGCTTGCGACACCGACCTGACCATCGACTTATGCTACGTGTGGGTCTACATTCAGGTACAAATATTAACTGTTTGATAATAAACTGTTTTTCATCGAACAATAATTTAAAAATATTGTGCCATCTTGAGAAAAGAAACTCATCGTCAAACTGACGTTTCCAGGTCCAGTTTGTGCAGGTGTAGTAGGACTAAAGATGCCTAGGTATTGCCTGTTCGGAGACACGGTCAACACAGCCAGCCGTTTCGAATCGACCGGGGCGCGTAAGTATTGGTTTTCATTGAGTTCAAATTACATTCAAAGGTAACGTTTTACTTTTTCTGATTTACCTACCGGACCAAAAGGTACCTACATCAAATTAACTTTAGTTGTATAATTTCAGCTCTAAAAATCCACTGTAGTCAAGCGTGCAAGACGCTACTGGACCAACTAGGGGGTTACATTCTTGAAGAACGAGGCATAGTCTCGATGAAGGGCAAGCGTGACCAGGTGACATATTGGTTGCGCGGAGAGGAACCCACTGCTGCCGCAGCCAGAGCTCGGCGACGCGCTGCAAGAGATAATGGGCAGCCGCCCGGCAGCACAGACAAGCGAGGACAACGGAGCTCAATGAAGACTAGGAGCTGGAAAAACCAAGTCGGTGGACTACACAGGTAATGTTGAACTTTATATTTTTTGTCGTAGACCCTAAAATCACTAGACAAAATTAAAAAAAAGTTGACTGAGTTCATGAGTCCCCTAATTTTCTAAATTTTTTGCCAAGCTCATTCACTCCCATATTTTTTTCTACAGATGTTGCAGTTTAGAGTCTCCTAAAAAGTTGCGTTTCGCTTCCGGAAATCATTTGGAATCGCACACAGACGGTGTTCTACATCACCGCAGCGATGAGTATCTCATGGAAGTAAGTAAAAAGCACCTTGAAAGTCTTGAAGATCGGTTATGGAGCAGAAATAATATTATTTTTTTTATATTGTCAGGTGGTTGGCGAAGGACGATTAGCTCCAACGCAACGGTGTGACCTACTAGAAGCGCCCAGCCTCCGGCAAGAGTACACGAGCGTGTCGTGTCCTATCATAGAGCACACGGAATGTACCCAAGCCCCGCCAGTCCCGGCCCCCGACACACCGCTGGTGGCGCAGCAGGCGGCGCCGTGCGACAGCCTGCAGTGCGACATCAAGCTGGTCATCAACGGATGCTCGTACAGCGAGCACGACGGCGCCGGCATCCCACTGCTCGCGGACGCGTAATACGTGCATTTGTACTTACGATGTAACCCTAGTCAATGGCAGCGACATGCATCTCTAGCTATCGCGACTTCAAGCATAGCTCGATCCGAGTCGCAGTAGTTACTATACGTGCGAGAACGGTCGTCTCGTGGGCGACAGCGTTGTTCTACCTGAAGGTTAGACGTGAACACCCGCATTAAATCCGCCAGACCTGACGTTACCAGAACCGCATTTCTCGCTTTAATGACACTTAATGTAATTGTGATCTACGTCAGTATTATTAAGAGACCTTTGTTCAATAGAAATTATTTAATAACATTAAACTTATTTCACAATTGACGGTAACATCGTTTTACTTACACATATTATTTACAACAGCTCATATAATATACATATAAAGTAACACTCAGACGGCCGACTCGGTGTCGAGCAGCGGCGGCGCGCGCAACTCGGTCTCGCGCGCGCTGAAGAAGCCCAGTAGCCACGACGGGATGGCGAAGCGCGGCGCCTTGCGGCCGCCCGCCTTGCCCTCGCCCGCTTTGCCCTCGCCGGGTTTGCCTTCGCGCGGCTTGCCCTCGCGCACGCTCTCCAGCGAGCGCCAGCGCTTGTAGAACTCGATGTAGCTGGCCTCGGGCGCCTTCCGCCGCGCGCGCTCCTGCTTGGCCGACAGGCTGGTCTTGCGCAGCAGCGGGCTGTCCTCGTCGCGCGGCGCGTCGTCCGTCACGATGCCGATGATGGTGCCGTTGAAGACGGGGTCGCCGCACACCGTGGCCACGCCCACGTCGTGCTCGAGCGAGCGCGCCGTGTGCTGGCGGCGCATGCGCACGTCGCGCGGCGGCAGCACGTCCAGCGACTGCGCGCGCAGCCCCCAGCGCGCCGGCTCGTCGGCCAGGCCCGAGCACGCCGTGGACGACGCGATGGAGCTGAGCGCGTGCCTGCACAAGAGCGCACGTTACTGACTGCTGCGACGCAGCTCGGCGCGCGCCAGCAGCGCCAGGCGCGGGTAGGGCGCGTACCTGGGGCGCGGCGCCGCCGCGTCGGGGCGCGCGCGGCGCGCGGCGGCGGGCGACGAGCACAGCGGCGCGGGCAGCGAGCAGCGCGAGCCGCGCATCGCGTCGCCGTCGCGCAGCGCGTCCTCGCGCGCGCCGCTCGACATGCGCTGCCGGATCGTACTGCCGCCGCCGCCTGCACATACGGAATCTATGTTATTCAAAATGAAATTAGTTCTGAAACTAAAACCAATTTCACATTTTTGCAGTGTGGTGACGAGAAGAGTGTGATTCTGCCAATAGTCAATATAAATATTTTTTAACACCCTTGCTCGTAAAGTTGATGTAATTCCACCGGTTTTAAATATGTAAAGCGGGTCATAAAAAACGCGTGTGTTACCAAAGCAAATAGTTAAGTTATAGTCCATACAAATTCCATAACATACTGTTATGGAATTTGTATGGACTATAACTTAACTATTTGCCATTTCAAATATGAAACTGATCGCCGCCGCACGACTCCAGCTAGTGAGCAGCGCGCTGTTGCTATTCAAATTTCGAACTAATCGCCGCGCGGCGCCAGTTAGTAGGCAGCGCTAGCGCGCTGTTAAAATGACGGGAAAGCAACAGTGTGCATTCACAGATTGAGTTTATTTAAAATAATGTTTTTTTTCTGTTTCCTCACAAAGGTGTTAAAAAACATTGTACGATATACGTGCGTATTGGTTATAACATGCTCGGCTCAATTACGCCCTCGCCTTCGGCTCGGGCTGAAATTCCGCCTCGCATGTTATAACCACCATAACGCACTAATATCGTAATGTACTATAAACATATCAGGTGAGGTACCACACCATAAAAATGTGGATTCTCATCATAAACGACACACCACCACCAAGAAAATACCTGAAAGTGAAGGATGTCTGGAATCCGCTAATCTAGGGCTTCGTCTGGGTCGACGGAACAGTGGACGCTCTTCGCCTTCGACGGCCCTCTTCTGTATAGCCTTCTCTGTGGCACTAATCAACCAGTACGTCTGGAGCTGTAACACACAGAAACACGATTTAATACCCTGTTATAACTTAGTATTAGTACTATTCTCGGGTGAAGATTTGACGACGTCAACCACAAACAGCAGGTTACCTGCCTCTCAAATTAACGTTTGTCGACTACATAAAAATTTCGATCGAAACTTGGACTACACTGCAGTGTCTCCAACGGTTCCAGATATCTATCGTTACATCGAGGTGCGAGGTGCGGTGCGAGGTTGTATGAAAACGTTACTTAGAAGTCTGACGCCAGGACCCGACCTCGACACCTATCCTTCTGCAGCGAGTGGACGAGAAGTAATCTCTCCGAAACTGTTTACCGCTGCACAGATGGATGTCTTCAAGGTTCTGCACTGGAGACGGATTGACATCAACGTCAATGGCGAGTACAGCACTCACCTTCGGTTTGCCGAAGATGAGCTGATGGCGATGATGATGGCTGAGACTATGTAGGACCTCAGTACAGTGCTCGATGAGCTCAGTAGAGCTTACGAAAGAGTGGGTCTAAAACTAAGCATGTCAAACCGAAAATCATGTCTACGCCACACACACAAACTAGTAAACTACTAATCTAACACATATATCCTCCGGAAGATCGGAGACTGTACACTCGAAGCTGTGGACTGTAACTGTCCAGTGAGGTAAAACCAACTGTCCAGATAAGTAGGTTCAACTTCGACAAAGAGGTCGCTACGGAAGCATTCGAGAAGCTACGGCCGCAGTCTCTCAAGACGAAAATCTTTGACTAGTGTGTGTCTGTGTTGACACTGATGACTTATGGCACCGAAACGTGTTCGCTCACAATGGGCCTCATAAGAAGGCTGAAAGTAACCCAAAGGGAAATGGAGAGTCATTACCCTTTGGGTGTATTACATTTTTGGTGGGATTAAATTTTTTAATCGTAATTTTTTTTATCGGTGTCTTTCAGTCCTCTGGCCAAACTCGAAGTTTCCTACACGATCAAATCAGAAATGAAGACATCCGTAGGAGAACCAAGCTATCTGGCATAGCCCGAAAAATTAGCCGAACTATGTGGCGGTGGGCAAACATCGCTCGCAGAAAAGATGTCCGATGGGGTTGAAAATTCTGAAATGGCGACCGTGTACTCAAATATGTAGCGTTGGAAGACCTCCCACAATGTGGACCGATAACCAGGTAAAGATCGTAAGAATCCGCTGGCCGCGAGAAGCACAGAACAGATCGAAGTGGCGGTGCTTGGGGAAGGCCTATGTCCAGTAGTGGTTGTTTTTAGGTTGAAATGATGATAGTGAGTACTACTCTGCCAGAAAAAATAAAATTTAATTAATTCGTCGTTTCACAAACCTGCCCTTTCCCCTTGATAGGAATAGTGCCTCTTGGCTCGACGATATATCCGCCAATCTTGTCGAGTGCGTGCTTGCAACTCGGCGATATGTGAATCTTGAGCGGCTCGCCATTGGATTCCATGCGGGAGGCCGTGTTCACTGTGTCGCCGAACAGGCAGTAGCGGGGCATGGTGAGACCGACCACGCCTGCTACTACTGCGCCTGTAATACGAATATTTTAGCATGAATTAAGACTGTATTAGATTTTTTTTTTTTTGCCGTAGGTTCGAACCCAGACAAGCAGTTTCTGTATGTAAATTATTTCATCACCAATGCTCTCAAAACGGTGATGTTCATGAAGAAACCGGTATGTCCTAGAACCAAAAATTCGAAAACATCCGACATCTACCAACCCCACTGGGCCCAAAGGGGTTTCGGCCACTCCCTCTCTCAGAGAGGAAGCATGGGGACTAGTAGTGGGAACATTATATGCTGATTATACATAGACGATTTTTTAAAAGACTTTACACAAAAGATTAAGTTACGGAACCTTTATAAAATCGCTATTTTTACACGCTTTATATTAGCTTCACTTGTATGTATGTGTTTGTAACCGACTCCTTATAGCGCGATTGTGAATCACTTTAAACGACCAGATTTCATTCAAACTTTGCACACCTGTCAAAGACCGATGGCAATGCAATAATTTCATAAATTTGTGCCATTATCTTTGCCAGAGTTACCAGGACAGCAAAAAAACTGTCTTCGAAAACTACGCTGACATACGTCACAAAATTAGAACCCTAAAAAATAAAAATAAATAATATCCATTATCCATTATTTTCTACTTCTTAGTTTTGTTTTCTATGGAAGCGTGTTTTGAATTTTTTTTAAACTATTATTTATTTTCTATTTTTTTTATTCTGGTAAAACAGTTACTTGAGGCAACATGATTTAAGCTTATGAGGCAGTAAAACGTTTAAAAAGGCCATTTTTTCGGATTTCTGTTAAATTACCTGTATCATACTTAAGCTAATAAATTATCTGGAGGTAGTAAACAAGCATAACTTACCAGTATGAATTCCTATCCTAAGCTTGAGTGTTTCATTTGGTCTATGAGATATTTTGTGACTTTTGACTGCATTCAACAATTCCAGCGCCATGGATGCGATCTCACCCACATGTCTGTCACTGTTCCTTATAGGGAGACCAGATACCTGCAAGACACGTATTATATTAAATGTATTTTGTTATATATTTATAAAAAACGAAAAAAACGCATCGTTATCTAAAAATATAACATACCACCATGTACGCGTCCCCAATAGTCTCCACTTTATAAACATCGTAGCCTCTAATTATTCTATCAAATACAGTGTACAGATCGTTGAGGAAGTTCACGACCTGGAGCGGAGTACTCTCGGCTGACATGGCGGTGAACCCGACGATGTCGCTGAAGTAGATGGTGACGGAGTCGAAGGACTCCGGCTCGACGCCCTCGCCCGTCGTCAGGCGCCGCGCCACCGATCTGCAACAATCACCCCCATGTACACCGCCCTTAACACTCAGGCCTAACCATCCACACTTATACGACATTCTGACGAAACACAATATCACTCCAACTTACCAACTACTTCAAATCATGCTGCTACTTTATACTGTAAGCTACGGATAAAAAACATAACACTAAAAACCTTACAGATATGTACAGTTCAATCACAAGCACTAGCCTATTAAAATTGTAATTTAAAAATAACAATCAGGAAAACTACAATATAACATGTTGTACTTAGACATAAAAAGTAGTTAAATTATACATATTTAAAATGTGAGAGACTTAAAATACTAGAAGTAGTTACTATTAATGTTAAGCATGCTGATCTATAAATAGAAATTATCAAAAGTGCAGTGTAATTTGAAAAGGAGTCCACTCGTGCCCCAATACTGTAGTTCACCATAGAAACGCTACAAAATCACTTGCAAAAAGCTATAAAACCAGTTAACTACTTGAAGAAAACTGCCATCACCGAAAACGACGTCACGCTAAACCGCCACAGAACCCCAAGCAAGCTCTAGTACTACTCAAACTCTGTTAATGAAGGTGAGCCACGTGTACCACAATGTCGGAACATTTCTGTGAAGATTGTGACGTGAGCCTGCCACCTGTGTGAGGCAAACCATATTAAACTACAATCACCAATAGGGAGTTAATTACCTCAAGACATTTTCACGACATTTCTATAATGGATTCAACCTCCACATCTGGAAAAGAACACAAGTACAACAAAGTGAATACATTAAATTTTTAGACGACGTACCACTGTTTTACATCAAGTCCATGTCGATGTTTCATGTTTTGATGAATGAACTATATTATGTGTATTAGTTTATTTATAGTACCATTATCAATCTGAGCTAATACTATTAGAAGCGTCAATAATGCGCATGATTCAATATACACTAAATAACCTACACTGTGGTTACCTCTAAACATGAATCACGTCAATGTTTGCAAGATAATACACTCCCATTTTATTTTACAACACACTCTTTATATAACAATAAAATATAATGACGTAAAGCGAAACCATTAATCCTGCAATAAAAATAGAAAGAATATTATTACCGGTCGATACGACTGTTCAACAATTTCGATTACCCACTTGTTTGGAGATTCACAGAACGTCTAAGTTAGTTATCACATAGTAGCGATGAGACTTGGACTAAATGTAAACCAGTACGCACACTACTGCGACATCCAGGTATGTGATACAGCTTGTTGTATTTGCGTCTTCCTCAACTGTGCTCACATGTAAATTATTAATTACACCGATTACATAACAAACCTTCAAATTAGTAATAATATAACGATTAGATGACGCTAACATAGAACACCAATGTACACAGAATATTAATGACATGTACATGCACATTTCACGATGGTCACCAGTCGCGACTGGGCCGTGAATAAACTTAGTAAAGCTTGTTTCTTTGCATTCTTAGACACAAAACTTTATACTACGTTCAGAAATACCTGAATAGTCAATTACTGATGTGGCATCAGTTTCTATATACATTAAAACTTCGATAGATATTGTATTTGATACAACAGTATAGTAAATGGAGAATAGTATAAAAGGTAACTTACTTTGGCAGCATCCTATGTAATAAGTCTTCGGTTTTCTGTTTCTCTTCGATCAATAGCCTCGTTCTCTCGTTGACTAGTTCTTCTAAATTATTGGCATATTTCTCCATCATATCCATCATTTGGTCCATTATGTTTCTTGATCTAGAACATTCAAGCAAAACCTTAACTTGGCATACACAGCAACATAATATGTATAAGGTTCAAAATCATCCACATTATATTGTATTGTATGTTAGGTTCACTCACTTTCCAGACTTCATTTTCTTGAGGCGGCTTCTAATGATGGGGAAGTCAGGTCTCAAGTTGGGGTCTTCAGCCCAGCAGTCTTTCATGCACGCGACCACGTAGTCCTCAGGGGGAGGGTCCAAACAGTCTGTGTCAGGTCGGAATATCTCCTCACCGTCCAGTTTAGGTCTCTTTAGACGCTCGACTATGTCTAAAACAATAAGCAAAACTTCAACATCGGCAACTCACAGATCTTCTAAAGAAATAATACTTATAAAATGGGGGAACCCGTGAGTATGAACGTAGAATAGCAGATAAACCCCCCGCTACTGCTAGCGTAGGTGAACGTATAGATATGTGTAAGGTTAGGGGAGAAGCCGAGATAGCCCGCAAAATTCAAATTTTCTTACGATTTTGGTCAGGTCAATGTGATACAATCTCAATGATCTCTCTATTCCATAAAAAAGTCATTCAAAGGAATTATATGAACTTAGAGGCTATTAACGATTTTAATCATTATAATTCTGTAAATCCATATTTGAAACGGTCGCGAGTCATATCTTATACCTTTAAACGAGCAATTCTTGTATATATATATATCTTATATCTTTAAACGAGCAATTCTTGTATATATGTATATATATATATATATATATATAATCTGAATCTCGGAAACGGCTCCAACGATTTTCATGAAATTTTGTATACAGGGGGTTTCGGGGGCGATAAATCGATCTAGCTAGGATTCATTTTTTTTTAATGTCGTTTTATTCGTGTTTTCAATGACCAACCTTATCGATAATCAACTTGAACATAAACTTATTATTTTAAACACAATTTACCAAAACATACCGAGAAAAGCTCGGTCATCCAGATATTATATATATAATCTGAATCTCGGAAACGGCTCCAACGATTTTCATGAAATTTAGTATACAGGGGGTTTCGGGGGCGATAAATCGATCTAGCTAGGATTCATTTTTATAAAATGTCGTTTTATTCGTGTTTTCAATGACCAACTTTATCGATAATCAACTTGAACATAAACTTATTATTTTAAACACAATTTACCAAAAAATACCGAGCAAAACTCGGTCAATCAGATATTTATAATAAACATACAACCTGACCTGCCAAAAACGGAAGAAAATTTGAATTATGAGGGTACTTTATCACATCCTCCTTAAAGCCGTGCAACGCAATGTTACTTTCAATACAATCACTTCTACGCGACATCAATCATCAGAAACAAGGCGCCCTAGATGACACAGACAACATTCACTTACCCTTAGGTTCCGTCCCCGTCAAACCAAAAGGCCCTCTTCTAGCTATTATTTCATAGAGAATGATTCCAAATGCATAGACATCGCCCTTCTGCGTACCACCAACCGTGCCGTTGGGGTTATCCATCTCCCTTAGCAACTCTGGCGCCTTCCACAATAAGCCTGGAACAACAAAACACATTAATATTCAGAAGTATATTTAAGACATTTAGAAGTACATATATTTAAAATGATTCAGAGGTATATGTAAAATGATTCAGAAGTATATGTAAAATGATTCAGATGTATAACTAAAATGATTCAGATGTATAACTAAAATGATTCAGAAGTATAAATAAAAAAAAGGATTCAGAAGTAGTAAAATGATATAAATAAAAGTATATGCAAAATAATCCGGAATTATAATATATGTAAAATATTCACATTTTGCAAAATAAGTCACGTTCATCATCATACCTCTATAATATTGGTGCTCTCCTATAAATTCGTTTTCAGCACAAGCTCTAAGCTCGTGGAGTCCAAAATCACCAACCTACAACAGACATTAATGTTTATTTGTAGCTGTTTCATCGCTTGGACAACGACAGTAGTATAATTTCTCCTGTATAATTACTACGTAAAATAAGTTAACTGACCTGAAGCATCCACCTAGACGTAACAACACAATTCGAGGATTTGAGATTTCCGTGAAAAATTAATGGCGAAGTATGAATGAACATCATACCCTGGAACAAAATAACACCATATTAAACATACGATACTGCTAAAGAAAATGAGTTAAATATCAAATGAAACATACCTTTATGAGATCATGAATTAGCGAAGATATAAACATTTTGTCCAATTTTATATCTTCATTTTCGATTATATCCTGGAAACAACAACGTTATTTTATCACTTCACTGTTTACCGCTTTATATCGTATTCTAATATTGTTAGTAACCCCTGCAATACTTACATACAAGCTCCCTTTGGCACAGTAGTCAGTGAGTATAAGAACGCGCAGTGGCTCCACCACAGCACCAATGAACGAGTTCAGGTTGTCGTGACGCAACTCTCGCAGCAGACGCATCTCCTTCATTATCTCACGTGGAATGTCCTAGCAAACATATGCTATTTCAATAAATGCACATAATACTTGTCCAGTTGTAGTGTATGTGTACGCACACACACACATCCGACTTCGTTATTGTCTCGGACAGTACCGAGAGCTCACACTTTCACAGCCAGATTGGCCACTTGGTAACCACAAGTAAAGCGCGCGTCGCTTCGCTAGATAAAATACTTTTACAGAAAATTATCGATGCACTTACTTTCTTTTTAGAGAACTTGAGCTCTTTGATCCTGACAACATTCCCCTTAAACTGCGCAGTTGTCGTGAATATCTGCGTGCAGCATTTGCTCTCGCACGATATCCCGCTCGCTAAACTCAGCTGCAACATAAACAATTTATTCGAGGAACGCCAATTTCTGACCATCTAACAACCACATAGCACATAAAGTCTGCACTGTTTACACAAAAGCTAGCGCTTGCCTGCGCGTCTATTTCTGGTAAGGGGTTACCTTACTAGGCGACCACACGAGCCCACTGCCCAAATATCCAGCTATTTCTTGTGGGTCTATCTTCCAGAGGAGACCCTCGATCTCCTGCTCGATCTTCCACTTGCGGTATATGCTGATGGTGACGACGAGTGCGCAGAACAGAGTCACGGCTAACGTGCCCGCGACCACCAGGGATGTTATTTGAGAATCGTCTTTGGGACACTTCTCGTTGAGAAACCCACACGATGGTTCATCTTCGGGTTTCACACTGTCGGGCCAGTCGATTGGTAGACGAGGGTTTAGTTTATATTCCTGGAAAAATTAACTCACGTTTTATAACTATAAAATCATGCCTGTCCTCAAAAAAGGGACATTTTCTTTGACTATACAAATTGTACTCACAGGAAACTCTCGTTTATTCTGATGCTGGAAGTGCCCAACGGGTATCATGCTGTATGTACAGTTGACGTCGCCGTCGCGGTACTTGGTCGGCTTGAACGCTAACACGGAGAAGTTGCCCTCGGAGTCCGCTCGCTCGTCCAGACGAATGGACATGCCAGATATACCTGCAGGAAGTGCCATATTCTAACAACAACGTAATAATTGGTGACATTCATTAATATTTCGATGATTTCGGCCATATTCAAAAAGGGTTCTTGTGTTTGTAAAGGTTAAGGCAATTTTGAGTTTTTTTTTTTTTGAACAACAAATTAAATATTTTGAATCACAGATGGTTATGAACCTAAGTTATATTTTTTTTACTAAGAAATTATGGTCAACGATACACTTACTTTTATACGGTGAACTTTGAATCATTTTGGCGACGATACGCGTTCCGTTCGTGGCGATATCGTGCAGTTTAACCATCGTCAGCATTTCAATACGAGTCTCCTCCTTTATGATCTCATCCAAAGCCTTCGCGTAAAGTTTCACCGAATCGTATAAGTATGCAGCGTAAATGGAAACAAACTGTAAACAAAATATTATGTTGAGATACACGTTTTTGACTTATTATTATTTGTTATATTTAGGTAAAGGTTTATCGTTCGTATGCTCAAATAATGGCAGCTATTTTAGAGGCATATGAGTACAGTTGAAAAATAAAATAGTTTGGACCAGCATTGGGACCACTGTTATAGGAGCAGTGCTTATGGCTTTATTATACATTCAAAAAATCTTCGAAAAGATGTCATGTACCCACTAGGCAGGGAAATTTCTTAACCTTTTTGTTCTCTCCTGTTGTTTGTTTATTCTTAAAGCACACTCACACAATACATAATCATGCAAATTGGGTTCTGAGCTCCCAAAATTAAAACAACTACCTTATTAAACTTATTCCCGAATATGGAGTCTCTGAACTTGAAGGGCTCCAAGGTGTTGTACTTGCGCACTCTGTTGGTGAACTCCTCGTAACTGCTGGACGGCTCCGACGAGACCACCACCAGTAGCGACTGCGCGCGCTTCTTGAACTCCAGCGTGTTCGGACATGTTAGCTTCGTACGGTCCTCCGTTTCTGTGAATTGGAGAACAACGTAATTACAGGACATTCCTTTTTTCCAAACTCTAGTGTGAAATAGAGATGGCGCTATTATAAATAGCTTTAATTTCAAACAACATTAATTGCATTATGGAAGTTGCTGAGCAGACAATTTATCCGAACATGAGGCAATGGATTATATATTCTTCAAAATGATTCAGATTGTAATGGATAGTCGGTTACTGGGGTCAGTATACCAGTATCTTTATACACGCGGCCTCAAATCTACATGCTCCGTACGAATACTAAAACGTCGTGGTGGTTGGGATTGGTCTATAATCTATATATATATATATAAAAATGAATCCCTATTTCCCTTGGTCACGCCATCACGCGTGAATGGCTGAACCGATTTCACTTTTTTTTTTTGTTGTGTTTGTTATTGTCAGCAAGGTTCTTATGAAAGAAAAAATTTAAAAAATTACGCGGAAAATTAGAAAATTTAAGATTTTTTTTTTAAGAATACAAAGTCACCTAACATGGGTGTTTGATAGCTAGAAAACGCTTTATGTCTTCGAAGTACCAGGTTGGCATAACTTGGTAGGAGCTCAACTAACATGGGTGTGGTTAGCTAGTCTATATATATAATATAAAAATGAATCCCTATTTCCCTCGGTCACGCCATCACGCATGAACGGCTGAACCGATTTCACTTTTTTTTTTGTTGTGTTTGTTATTGTCAGGAGAAGGTTCTCATGAAAGAAAAAATAAAAAATTGCGCGGAAAATTAGAAAATTTAAGAACACTTTTTTAAGAATACAAAGTTACTAACCCCATGTTAGTAACTTTGTTTGATAGCTAGAAAACGCTTTATGTCTTCGAAGTACCAGGTTGGCATAACTTGGTAGGAGCTCAACTAACATGTGTGTGTGGTAGCTAGAAAACGCTTTATGTCTTCTGGTAGGAGCTCACCTAACATGGGTGTGTGGTAGCTAGAAAACGCTTTATGTCTTCGAAGTACCAGTTTGTCATAACTTGGTCTAACATGGGTATATGGTACTTGGTGCTCTTTGCTTTGTGTTGGTGGGATCTAATAAGTTAACACAACATTTATTGATTCTGAGGCGGTACGAAGTTCGCTGGGTCAGCTAGTAATAACTAATATTATTATAAATTATCTATGACAGAGCTGGACTTGGACAAGTCTCATAAATAGAGTCAGTTATGTAACTCCTATTTTTTATTTAAATAAAGTTATACTACTCATTAATCTTAAGGATATCTTTAAAATTGTTGTGTTATTTCTCTATCATCGTAAAAGGACACGATCGTACTGTGTTAAAATATGTCTTTGCTCAGTACTTACTAAGCAAATGACGAGCAATGAATACGACACAACTGACGCAAGAATGCAACAAAAGTGACAACATAACATGTAATACCCTCGTGTCCAAAACACATAAATCAGAATAAATACAGCCATATACATAATTTCTGTTTCAATTAGATTTGCAATTGTAATGTTTACGCCTCGCGAACAATGAGACGACGGTTTAGCTAAAACAATAAGGAAAACGGAACTACTTAATGCTACTGACAAATACGCAGAAATTATAGTAGTAAGGGTCGATTTTTCAATCCTCAGATAAACAGACGGATAGGGTTTATTCAATAGATAGTAAAAAACTGTGTTGTTCAATCGTCAAATAGGCTTTATTGGTCGAATAATTCCCTTAACGGAGGAATAAATCTATTTGGCTCTTTGACGGCCAGATAACCGCTTGTTCCATTGATAAACGACGTTGGCGTTACCAAACTTGAGGTTAGTTTTCGTTTTTAAAATTGTACTTAATGAAAATGGATGTTTGCGATAGTATTGGCGATTAGGATGAAGTCATAAATCAAATCAAATCAAATCATTTATTCGTAAACATAGGTGATAATTATATACAAGAAAAATAATAAATAAAAAAAATAAGTATATGAATGAAAAAAAACCGGCCAAGCGCGAGTCGGACTCGCGTACCGAGGGTTCCGTACAAATCTGTAGGTATTCTCGGTTTAAAAATATATTTTTTTTAAATTTTTTATATTTCAGTTGATTGAATGTAAGGTAAATTGCGGTTTACGATTTATGACGTTTTAAAAAAAAACTACTCACTCGATCTCGTTCAAACCAATTTTCGTTGGTAGTTTACATGGTAATGTACATCATATATTTTTTTTAGTTTTATCATTCTCTTATTTTAGAAGTTACGGGGGGGGGGACACATTTTACCACTTTGGAAGTGTCTCTCACGCAAACTATTCAGTTTAGAAAAAAATGATAATAGAAACCTCATTACCATTTTTGAAGACCTATTCATAGATACCCCACACGTATGGGTTTGATGAAAAAAAACATTTTTGAGTTTCAGTTCTATGTATGGGGAACCCCAAAATTTATTGTTTTTTTTCTATTTTAGTGTGAAAATCTTAATGCGGTTCACAGAATACATCTACTTACCAAGTTTCAACAGCATAGCTCTTATAGTTTCGGAAAAAAGTGGCTGTGACATACGGACGGACGGACAGACAGACAGACAGACAGACAGACATGACGAATCTATAAGGGTTCGGTTTTTTGCCATTTGGCAACGGAACCCTAATAAAGGAAGAATATGAACGAAAAGAAAGAATTGTAACACCGAGTGTCGAACACTTTAAAGTGTGGGATTCAGTTTTGCTTTCATGATTATTTTAATACAATAAGAAATCACGGAATTTCAAATAAAAATACCACACAACCAAAAAAAAACAATCTCTCAACGTAAAAAAGGGACATCTGGCTGCCGCAGATTTTTTTATAACATTGACAGTAAACAATGAAATAGTCCGTCCCGTTCTAACATTGGTTTATTCTGTATATTTGTTTCACCTCCCTGAAGTTAGCGTATTCACAGATGTGATATTGGGTCAGATAGTTATTCCTAAATAAAATAACGATTGAAAAACTGACGACCACTTATCAGACGAATAAAGAGTCTAATAATTTTATTCTTTAGGTAGCTATTTGTACTTTTATCTGAGGATTGAAAAATCGGCCCTTAGTGTTACGTTTCGCCTTTTTTATCCATTGAGTGAAATCTTACATCTTTAAACGAGCAATTCTTGTATATCTATACTAATATTATAAAGAGGAAACCTTTGTATTTTTGTATGTTTGTATTGAATAGGCTCAAAAACTACTGGACCGATTTCAAAATTTCTTTTACCATTACTTAGAGGGATTCTTCCGAATCCGTATAGGCTATATTTTATCCCGGAAAATAGATAGGATTTTTCGTGGTAGTGAAAATTGTGGAGTAAGGCGTCGAAAAAACTGCCGTACGTTAACGATTCTCGCGAACGCTGCCTAAATGGTTAGAGATGTATGGTTGACTTCTATAGAAAAGTTGTAGAACTCAATAATGCCTACAAAAAAGACCGCGATAGTATAAACCAAACATTTATATTTTAGCCATTATAACCACTTTTCCATAGAAAAAGTAATTAAAATTATTAGCCTATGTTTATTGATCATATTATCGTCAAATACTAATCCTTATCCAAATAAACTATTTATTGAGCAAGATTGTTTCAATAGCTATAAATAACTTTTTATTTTATTCCAATCGGACAATCCATTCAAAAGATATTACGAATTTAAAATTGTAATTGGTATTAAAATGAATGATGGTGTCGCACGACTCGCACGGCGAAACCGCAGGGGAGGGGGGTGCACATCTATGAAGCAGGTTGTCGCGCGGCTCACTCGCGCGGTCGGCTCTCTACGCAGCGGACGCGGCCAAATCGAGTAAATTTACTGAATTAATGCACTTATTAAAATTGATTTCGGAACTATTTAGATACTCATTATCAAAAGTTCTTTGCAAAACATTTTTTTTTTTTAAACTAAATGTCCACCCGTGCGAAGCCGGGGCGGGTCGCTAGTATATATATAATCTGAATCTCGGAAACGGCTCCAACGATTTTCATGAAATTTGGTATACAAGGGGTTTCGGGGGCGATAAATTGATCTAGCTAGGATTCATTTTTATACAATGTCGTTTTATTCATGTTTTCACTGACCAACTTTATCGATAATCAACTTGAACATAAACTTATTATTTTAAACACAATTTACCAAAAAATACCGAGCAAAGCTCGGTCAACCAGATATTTTTCATTATACAAGCAATTTGATTTACTCACTTATAAGATATTTCAAGGCTTCTTTAGGCGAATACGTCATCATATCTACAAATATGACCATATATTCGCCCTTGGAGAATAGCTGGAGTGATTCCATAGCTGTCATCATTTCTATGAGACCAGACGTCGAGCCCAGGAACACGTATACTGAAATTAAAAGGGGATTTGTTACTTATATGACAAATAGCTTATATACTGGTACTCTATCAACATAAGACAAAAATAACAATAAACATGATATTGAAAAAGTAAATTCAACAGATTACTTTTTTTAGTCTCTCTTTCACAGTGACTGCCAAGGAGAGGCAAATAACGAGAACTAAATTAGAGCTTTACCCAGTAAGTGAGGAGACCCCGCATAGTGCTTTAAAAATATGGATTCGTCACTATAGCAACAGAAACCCAACAAAAGAAAAACATCAAATCCACTCACTTCTAGTCTTATTCTTGGTATCCTGTATGAACTGGTACCAGAAGCCGGGCGCGCAGCAGGTCATCTTCTCCTCGCAGCACTTGAACCCATCAATGACCGGCCTCTGATGGTTCACCGTCATGTTGTTCTTCTTCGCATGGTTCTCCAACGTCAGCGCCACTGTCACCCACGACTCCTCGTACAGAATGGAGAACTTGTTCCATCTGTAGTACCGTAGCAGCGATATTACGGATTTTGTTGCCTGAAATTAAATAACAGGTCATTAGGTTATGTTCGTTATCATTATGATTTCAACCGAAAGACGTCCACCGCTGGACATTGGCCTCATTGGCCCCATTCACCGCCACTTGACCGGATCTGTGCTTCTCACATCCAGAAGATTCCTATGGCCTTAACCAGTTCATTGGTCCACTTTGTGGGAGGCCAACACTACACCTTTTTTTTTCAGGATGGGAAATCATCCAATGACTTCTCCCGCTCTGGGCGGAGCGGGAGGGCGTGTTAGACTTTTACTGACTAAAACCCACCCGTGTTCCATCAGTTGCCCATGTGCCAGGGTCACGGTATCGCTTTCGAACAATCACGCGACCCCGGCAGGCATCGGTCCTAGTAGACCCCTACACTGCTGCTGACATCTCTTTGAGGAGCGCGTGGAACACTACGCGCCGTCGACCCGAGCCTGGTCCTTACCGGGCGGCGAGCTACCCATTGCTCGCCACCCGCAAACTCGCGCCTACGGTGGCCGGGAGTCCGCTATGGACTCCCGACGCCCGGGGCGCAATCCTCCTGAACACTACACCTTCTGGTATGCGCTAGTAAAGAATATCAAAGTCAAAGCTTTTATTTTAGAAGGCATTTTTGAATGTCTCACAATTAAAATAGTATTGATTCTAGTCGCCTCTTCCCAAAGGTAGATTCGTATGAAGAAGAATGGGCAAGAAACTCGACCATTACTCTTTCAAAATATTTTAATATATTAGTACAATATTTATATAATTATATGTGAAGACGATGCACCTAGAATAAAAGAGGATAGCACCAGAAATTCAAACTTTCTTATGTTACTAAGGGTAGCCCCATTTTATTAATGAGTTAATTGGGATTTAACTAAAAATGGATCGCACGTAGATTAAAAAAAACCGACTTCCTCAAAAACACTAGAAAGTGAAAAATAACTTTAATTTCGGAAGTCGGTGTCGTAGGATCTGTATTTGAGTTTTTTGCCACCGACTTCCGAAATTAGTTATTTTTCACTTTCTAGTGTTTTTGAGGAAGTCGGTTTTTTTTTTTGTCAAAAAGTTTTTATTTTTTACTTTTTAGTTATGGTATCTACCCGCACTAATTCCTATACCACTAATCGCCAGGTGAAATTTAATACTTTACTACTGCTGTAAATCGTTGAGGAATTCCCTTGACTGTCTGTCTATGGTCTCCATCATCAGACCTGTTATGGTACTTATAAGCCTTATGGGAGCTTTCTCATCAATAGAAATGAATTAAGTTCAAACACCAGGTAATTGCTGTAAATCGTTGAGGAGTTCCCTCGATTGTCTTTTGGCTCCATCATCAGATCAACTCCGGACCTTAATTAAATAGTAATGAAAATTGGCACTTTGAACCGTATAAAGTAACCCCAACAATAGGGAACTGCTGTAAATCGTTGAGGAATTCCCTCAACTGTTTATGGTCTCCATCATCAGACCTGTAATGGCACTTATAGCCCATATGGGTGCAAAGTTCTCATCAATAGAAATGAATTAAGTCCAAACACCGCGTAATTGCTGTAAGTCGTTGAAGAGTTCCCTCGACTGTCTTTCGGCTGTCTTCCGCCTTTGTACCTTTTTTGTGTGCGAGAAGTTTAAATAAATAAATAAATAAATGAAAGAAATAAAAAACGCACTAGTCGCCACTACGATTTTCGAAGGTTCCCTTCGACTTCTCTGGGATGCCATCATCAGATCCTGGTTTCCTTATCATGGGACCACCCTTGGGATATCTCCTTTCCAACAAAAAAAGAATCATCAAAATCGGTCCATATACGACGAAGTTATCGGTGAACACACATAAAAAAAATATATATATATATACGGTCGAATTGAGAAACCTCCTTTTTTTGAAGTCGGTTAATAACGAATGGCTTACCTGAGCGCCAGGCGGCTCCAACCTCGCAAAGTTCGACAATGTCGAAGTTTGGTAATCAGAACATCTCTGAAACAAACAAACAATAACATCAATTTTTCCAGCTTCCAGTACTAAAGCAAAGATTGTAGTAGCACCAGCAAAAACTTGTCAGAGATATTTGTGACACTGAAGATTCTAGACACGTTGAAAGAATTGCAGGCACGCAAACAAAAGAGTTTGATTGATGCGGACAAATGTTTTGATACCCTATAATTCCTTCTCCTCTTTAAATAAATGTACACATTATTATTTTAATTTTAATACTTTATGCAGTATGAGCTATGATAGCATTAAAAAAAGGTATATATTCAACAACAGGGACAACCATATTTAACATGCAGTTTCGATTCATTAATGAAACATTTTTTTAAAGGCTAATAATCAGTGTAGCCACATGGAATTAAGGTTTGGTTCCCTACTAAGGATGACTGGCATTAGAAAGAAATAACTTTGTTCCCTGAAGATACCTTAAGATTGTCCTGCATCATTTAAAACGGCTATCCGGCCATATGCTGCTCCGCGGCTGGATACAGGATGGTGGCTCATTACTCGGACGGACACCGTATTTTTAATTTATTACGTCTTCTTTTTAATATGGTCTTTATTTTTTTCACATTTTCGAGCCTCACCTCCGCGAGCACTCATAACATGCTATTTTTTTCCGACTTATAGAATGACCCGATATCCGGCCAATACTAAATCCAGATTTCATTCAGCGCATCAGGTTGGCTCGCTATATGTCATATTCTTTATATTACATAGAAGGATCCTGGTATACAATCCAGGCGGGAGGGGGATCGAATGCGCGTGCGTGAGTAAAATGCAAAATGTATAAAAGCGCTAACTGCTTCAAAAATTTGTTTTTATGCTTACATAAGAGATCATGGGCAAGTTCCTGGACTGTGCGATGATCGCCTCAGTGTGGCAGCGACCCTCGGGTCCGAAGAAGGCGACGACGCCCGAACAACTCATGTCAGTGAGCAGGCGTGTCGCCGTCACCGTGTCGAACTTGGTGTCATGCCATTCTAAAGACAAATGCACGTCGGGCAGCAACTCTGTGTTGTTGTTCAGCTGGAACAAAATGAGGCTTATTTAAACGTACCCAAATATGATTGAAAGTTGAATTGATTATTATAAGTATTACATAAATAACTGGGCTTAATGGCCTGGTCACCCTTCAGATAAGCAAAATAGGCAAACCTTCCAATTTAAACTTCTGCTAGTACTTTCATAACGTATGCTTGTAAAAACAGGGATAAAGGCTATCTGCCTGTGGGATAAATGTAACCACATAGTAACGCATCGATATTTATAGAACATTTATTTATGTATGTGGAATTCTAAAATTTAACTCAACTTGTATGCCCTCGAGCTAAAAATAGCTACGGAAGTGTAGATATGATTTTGCGCTGATCAAACAAAGTTTTATCATTGTACGAATCCAACCGAATTTATAGTGACATTTTTACTTCTAAAAGTAGGGAGTGAAATTACATCGCTTGGAATTTAAACATAAATGAATCATGCGAAAACCACATTGGAATCAGTTTAGCATTACAGGCCGGTACATGTGATTTAATGTGATACTAAAAATATTACACGGTATGCGAGATGAGGCTAATGGAAAGATTCACAGCGTCCTCGGCTAGATTTATTTTAATGTGTATATCATATCGGGCATAATCTGAATTATGGTAATGGGTAGTTATGCGAACAGACCTCCTCGAGGGCAATGGAGAGTGCCCCGGAGATAGTGAGGCCTTGTCGGTCACGCAGTTCTCCGGTGAGGCAGGGCAGGTAGCCGATGGTAAGGTTGAACTTCTTGTTGGTGGCCAGCGAAGGCTCGGCCAGTAGGCTCAGCGCCGCGAGTACCAGCACCCGCGCGCCGCGCCACATGCCGTCGCCTTCACCACGACACGCTCACCTAGAGCACATAAACAATACATTAATTAAACCATAGGTCCTAGTATTTAGTAAGTGGGGAGTCATGGGATACACCTACGTCGCTTTTGCCTAAATGGATAAATAGGGAAGGAGAACTGGGCGTTTTACTAGCCAATGTAGGGAGATGTGATAACAAGTAAATGATGTGCATATTCTACGAAAACAAGCAAATGGGATTCATCCAAAAAAAGACTAAGGAGAACTGACTAACCAGACGTCATCTAATTAGAATAACTAAGGGTATTTCATACGGTGTACGTGCTTGCAGAAAGCATATTCCCTATGGCGACATCATATCAAGATAAACCAGGGGTTTCATAAAACTTCAGAGTCATTGTCCTATTACGATAAGAGGATGATTGGTTGATAACAGACGTTCTGAAACAGTGTGCGCTTTGATCTCGCACAGCAAACGTAATTAATGTGATGGCAATTAAAACTTATCGTGATAACCATAATTATGTATTTGTCGTGAACTTAAAGAAATTAATGATTACAATCTAATAACAAACACTTTTTAATTGTTCGTTTGCCGCGAATATTTCTATAACCTACTGGCAAACACTAAAACAAGGTACCTATATAATATAAATGTCAATTTGGCGTAATGTAGAGAATATTCTCTACATTGCACGATGGCATCACAGTAAACATATTAAAATGTATAGGTATTGAGATTAGTGTCGCAATAAATTCACAATGTTATCTTCTAAATAACTTTTAAAACCTTTCGAGATTTCACGGATTGGAATTTCATTGACTTTTATATAGCACAGTAGTAAGATCGACGCTTTTGGTGGAGGCTACTTCGTTTACGAGGGACCGCCATGAGTACGAATGCACCCACACTAGAAGAACTCAATATGCCAGAAGCGGGCGCTCAACGTTTTCGGGCATATTATGCGTTCACCTAAGCATGGTCTGGAATGGTTTATGATACTGGGCCGGGTGGAAGGAAATCATGCTCAAGGCAGAGCATCCGCAAGATGGTCAGACGAGATCAATAGAGCTGTTAGAGGCAGCATCTACCGAGCGGTCCACATTGGAGAAGGCCCCATAACCCCAGACGTATCGTATGTAGTTGCGATCCTCAGTATTGACGAAACGACGAACAAGTAAAGAAGTTATATACCACAGCCAAAGAATAATAAGTAGGCAATGGCTATTATTAAAAGATATCATTGTGATTTACAGTAGACTAATTCAAACATAATGGCCCCGAAACACGGCTGTCCTAAACACAACAAGAGGTAAGCGAAATATAAACAGTCACCTGCAAATTGTATTCCCTCTGTGTATGACAGAAAGAGCATCGCAAAAAACAAAATAAACGGAATTTTGTCAAGTTCACTGATACATCCTTTTAATAATTAATATTATATATACGAAAGTAACTCTATCTGTATATTACTTTTTCATCTGTAAACCGCTGAACCGATCGTTATTAAATTGACACAGGTAACCTGGGGCCTGGAGAAGCTCATATGCCACTTTTCATTCTAGATCGTAGACCAGAGTCCACCAGCACCAGCGGCATCAGTTAGTAGGTAACAATTTTACAATTTATCGAAAGACTACATGATGGCGACAATGAGCGTGTCTATTTCTGTAACTCAATAAAGGGAAGTCTTCCTGCAGCGCGTTTTCCGCCCTCAAATGTAGGAATTGCTTCCATGCTGTCAAGTAAGTAATTGGCTCGCAGCCGGCGACCGATTAGACCAATTGACGTGCCGCTGTTTTGACAACATGCATCTCGTCTTCTAAAAATTTGTCTTTAAGACATGTCATATAGGTAAGACAACATTTTGTGGATTTGCTTGACATTTACATATTATACCATTTCATTGTAGTTAACGGGTGATGTCTTATGCCAGATAAGTATTCCAGGTAGTATGTAGCAGTATAAATTTCACGTCTGTGGTATATATAAATGCTATCTACCCCTAGAGTCAATAACCGCACGTAGCCCGCGTTGCGCGATGCCGCGGACTCAGCATATTGGTGGCACCTAGCAGGCTAGGCTGCCCGCGCGCACACCGCACTATGTCAGGCTAGCCGCTAGCCGCAGCTCATTGGAGGCGTGCTCACTGTCCGCACCACACGCACGACCGCCAGCGCCTATGAACCACGATCTCGTCATGAGATAACGCCCGCGATAACGTTCTGCACAGCTATTTTTAGAACTTATTAAAAAAGGTAATATGATTATGATTACATTTCACGCAATGGCATACGCGTCCCACATAACGTTAAATTCAACGGTACCACCGTTTGACATTTAAATATTAGGTTGGGGAAAAAGTCTTTTCGCATTATAGTATGTATGAACTTGTAATAAAATCTCTTTGGCTAGGTATACTATTTGTATCTGGCTGGTTTTGGTATCATTGAAAGTTTAAATTTTAAAGAACATAATTCCAAATTCAAATTAGGAAAATGTGTGATTTTCATTTGTTTTTCGTACCGTCAAGATGAGTGAATCTAATGAAGAAATTCGATACATTTTAAAATTTTACTACAAAAAAGGTAAAAATGCAACGCAAGCCGCGAAAAAAAATTGCGATGTTTATGGACCTAGTGTAGTGTCTGTGAGAGTAGCACACATTTGGTTTAAGCGTGTAAACGCTTAAACCAAATGTGTGCCGGATTGTAAAATCCGGAAATTTTGATGTCAAAGATGCACGTCGCTCTGGTCGCCCTATTACGGATAAAATGGATGCCATTTTTGAAAAAGTGGAGCAAGATCGGCATACCAGTAGTTACGACGTAGCTGAAGAACTAGAAATTGACCACAAAACAGTTTTGGCGCATTTGAAAAAAACTGGGTACACAAAAAAAAAACTGGGTACACAAAAAAGCTCGACATTTGGGTACCTCACGAGCTCACTGAAAGAAACCTAATGAACCGTGTACTCATTTGTGATTCTTTATTACGACGTAATGAAAACGAACCATTTTTGAAGAAGCTGATAACTGGTGATGAAAAGTGGATCACGTATGACAAGAACGTGCGAAAAAGGTCGTGGTCAAAGGCCGGTCAGGCTTCACAGACTGTGGCGAAACCCGGGTTAACTCGCAACAAGGTGATGCTGTGTGTGGTGGGATTGGAAGGGCATTATTCATTATGAGCTGTTACCACCAGGCAGGACCATCGATTCTAAACTCTACTGCGAACAACTGATGAGATTAAAGCAAGAAGTTGAGAGAAAGCGGCCGGAATTAATCAACAGAAGGGGTGTGGTTTTTCATCATGATAACGCTAGACCTCACATCTTTAGCCACCCAACAAAAATTAAGAGAGTTTGGCTGGGAGGTGTTAATGCATCCGCCGTGTAGTCCTGACCTTGCACCTTCAGATTTCCACCTGTTTCGGTCTCTTCAGAATTCTTTAGGCAGTGTCAGGTTAACATCACGAGAGGACTGCCAAAACCACTTGTCGCGGTATTTTGACCAGAAGTCCCAAAATTTCTATAGCAATGGGATCATGTCCCTACCTACAAGATGGCAAAAAGTTATCGAACAAAATGGTACCTACATACTTTAGTTAAATGTAAATAAACTTTATTAAAAAATGTTTTGAATTTTCTTAAAAAATGCGAAGAAACTTTTTCCCCAACCTATTATACGACCGAAAACGTTGTTCTGGCTGTATAATCCCTGACTAACCGTATTCACTTGAGTATCATTAGCTAACTATTTGCTTTATTTCCAGGAGCGGTTATGCTTAAGTCTGCCATGCCCACTGTCGTTCTTTTGCAGCGTATCAATCTAATTGGATTATCAGAAGTTAACACGTTTCCCACTTTATGATTTTATATTATATTCTAACCGACAGTTTTCTTTTAGGTTGTCAACTACCTACTCCTCGCATTTGCAAGTGACCCATCTCTATGCGTAGTATCTATACGTAGATTATTATCTCTAATCGTGCAGTCGGGCGTTCCTTGGGTAGTGGTTTGAACGTGCATAAATATTTTGGGTCTTGTGGTTCGCGAAATATCGCTAACACAAAAAGGTGCGTGAATAAACACAACAACGGAGCAATAACACAAAAGAAAAGAGCAGTTAACGAATGAAGAGTGTAGCTGAAGGCAAGGCACACGACTCATTGATGCCACTACATCACAGGTATCAATAACTGTTAAAATGGCGCGTCGTACAATACAGTTCTAAACTGTAACCCGAAATTAAATTAATTTTAAATAAGTCAGATAACAATTGCTGTAAATGAGATTAAAAATGAGTCGATCTCTCACACGGATTTTGACTTCAACTAGTGAGTTAGTCCACAACGATACCTTATTTATGTAATCGTGTACTGAAATGCCACGATATTATATTGTCAGGGTCACAATGAACCCTTCCAGCTGTGCCGGCCACGTTTTTTCCAAGAAATTCTATGTCGTTGACAGCAAAAATATCTTCCTTTATGTACTCTACATAGTAGTTATGTCTCGAACAGTTGCTAAGAATATTTTTTATACACAGTTTATGCAAAAAAGTTCTTTTGATAGTCTAGGTAGGTAGGAACAAACAAATTATTTACTGGAAGCGAGACACATGAATGCTGCGAATGACACATCATAGCATCCAGTTAATTTTCTTAAGTATACTGGAATTAAGTGGTTCCCAGTTTTGTAATCCTAAAATTTTTTTAGTGATTCAACTGCTGTTGGTTAACGTTTGTTCATAATTAACTAACACTAGTTGGATCACTATAAAAACTAGGAAGTACTATGACTTGGATTTTCTATGTGACACCTGTAAAAATTGTAACTTACAGACTCTTCATGACATTATCGATTGTTGTTGTATGGTTGATGTCATTGAGTGGTGTATACCTTAGTGATAAAACAAAAGTTTTATGGACCGAGAACTGAACCCTGGAAGACACCACTGAGTATGGTTTCAGATATCGATATTTCGGTTTGAATTCTTTGGTTTACGCACACTGACAGGAATTTTAAGCCAGAATTCAGAGATCTATGATAAACCAGTGCGTACATGCATAGTGCAATTCACGAGTATTTTCAATACGATGCCTATGCGATGCCTCTAAAAGTAGTCGGAACGCGGTCAAATGCCTTTTCATATTCTAAATTCACTTTTTATGGGGGCTATTTCTCAGCTCTTTTTTTATCAATATAGTAGCTTCTGTCCGCAGCTTCGCCCGCATCATATCAGGAAATATCCCACGGTAACGTACTACCGGTTCTATGGGAATTTTTACCGGGGTTTTTATATTTGATTAAGGCTTTATTCAGACCGGCGCGACGCGACAGCGCGACGCGATTCTTGTAGAACAATTTCCATGAAGTTCACATAAAAATTGTTCTACGAGTGTCGCGTCGCGCTGCCGCGTCGCGCCGGTTTGTAGGAGGCTTAACGCAGCGCACGCCAAAAAGCTCCTAGTCGGCACGATTTTTCCGACATCTTCAACAATCACTCAACATAATTTAGCCAATTTACACAAAAAAATAATTAATTATTCGCCTACCTTCCTCAAGAATTACTATGTTGTTGGAGTTTATCGCGTACTGACAGACACACAACTAGACACAGTAGGGGGCTTTGTTTTTTTAAATATTTAATGACAGTGATAATATGCAGCGAAGAATGTAGTTCTTAAATCAATATCAAAATATACCGAGATCTTTTTCAGTCGGATCACTTTAGTTTATACCGTTCAGTGCAAAACTCTGTTTATTTCCAAGTTCAGCAGAAACCTAAAACATGCTGGGAACAGTCGTGTGCCCGATGAGCTGGACGAACTTTCACATACATTTTCAATTTCATTCCCTATTTTAGCCTATAAAGGATGGATTTTCAAAAATCCTTTCTTTGTGCTCACACTTTTTGTATAGGAACTCCTATGCAATTTTTTTATGTCTGTCAGTAAATTTAATTGAAATTTATATCGACCTACAGAGAAACCTTTAGCCAATCGCGTGAATTATAACTTACATATTTATACTGCGCAAATGGCAGACCAGCAGATACCTAAAAATGTACCTACATGGTTATAATTGATCATCTCTGTGGATATTACTTTTATCAAGAATCCTCCACCAAAATCAATATCAACAAAATATGAGCACAGAAATCATGCCAGCGGTTATCACTGCTACGTTATTGTATTTAAAAACTGCGGATAACAGACAAGAGCTATCTAAATATTATTAACCCTACATAGAACACACATACCAACACACCAGGTTCTAACTAGAAACATAATGAATAATAACCATTTCTCTCTGACTAATGAGAAGACACGACGTAAATCGTTATATTATTCCTGGTAAGTACGCCTTATGGCCTATTACGTCACACATTTATTCAAGTTAATATTTGTAACCTCGACTTTGGTTACATATTTGCCAAGTTATTAATAGTACGCCAAATACATAAGCTAGAGGCTGAATCAGTAGACGGATAACTCAGATCCAGTATTTACTACCAGTATGAACTTGGCAAGTAGACATTTGACACTAAGGCCGAGTTAGACATAATTATGTTCCCGTCTTTATCTTGCACTTCTAGTTTGACAGTTGTACGACAGTGACGAGTATCACGCTTAGCCAGTACATGTTAACGTTTATAGATCTCGGCCTATGCATGTACTTAGTGTTTGTTAATTATGAGGATTAATGCAAGTAAATAGCGAAATAAGAGTAGTTCTGACTTACAAGCAGCAAAATAATCATAAGTTATGATTTTATGACGCCATTAAAGGACTCTTTAGCCAAGCGTGACGCGAATCTTGTAGAACATTTTCCATGAGATTTTCATAGAAATCGTTCTACGAGTTTCGTGTCGCGGCTTTATGCGCGGGAGCCTTAGGTGAGACATTTTTGACGGATTTTCCGTAAATGCTTGAGAACACCAAAAAGCACATGTAGACTCCAGAATAACAATTATTACTACCTTAGTCACTTCTCCTAACTAATCCTAAACTGTTTGGGATGTAAAAAAGGGTATTGCAATACGGACCTTGTGCACAATTTATTTAATATAGTTCCATTAATATTTACTAAAATAATAACCTTAGGTTCGTAGTTAAACTAATTAGAAGTTCCTTGTATTCTGCTGTATATCTTTCTACGTGACAGGGTTGGCGTCCGTCAGCCATTTAATAAATTACAGTTACACTGGAGATTAGTAAAATTGCAACACTAAAAAATGCTGTAATCTCATAAATTAATATGGTAGTCAGGCTAGGCCAGCTATTTCCCCGAATAAAGCAGTATACTACCTTTAAATAAAGGGCTTGAGGCTATATAATAACACCCGAACGGGTCAATTAACAATGTTAAGCTTCGCTTGCCGCGGTTGTCTAGTAGATGGTGACCATCCTTACATACCAAGACCCCCTCCACGCCTAAGAAAGCACGGTAGAAGCTCCAAAATCTGACAACCAGTTCAGTAGCCAAGGGGCACGTAATACTATAGTATTACCCAGTAACTAGGTTGTGGAGGACAGTCAAATAACCAGTTCCTCTATGTAAAATACTAGTATACCGCTGCATCTGGTTAGCCTGGAAGCTGACCAGGCTAACCAGATGCACTGAAACATAATTGGAAAAATTACCTTTAAAAGTATTTCCAGTTACATTAATTAAACCCATTGACTAATCCTTATTTTTTCACTTTTGGAAGATTTCTCCTGATCTAGTACTCATTACTCATACATTGCCATCTCTCTCGTAATATAACTTTCCTACGGTATTATCATCATCTACCCTCAAAAATTAAAAAAAAAAACTAAATCCCAAAACGAACAGTAAAAACAGAGTAGGAGACGTCAAAAGAATGGATCGACACGGTAATTCGCAACAAACCAGACATTTCGTAAACGAAACATTAAAAAAATACTCTGAATCAGCTAATGCCTGAAATAGAACGTTATGTTATTTTGACGAAATAGTTATAATTCTAGACGCTATTTTATTGCTCAGTAAGCACTTTCGTAGCAGTCATAACATTTCACTGCTTCCGTTGAATGTAAATTTTGACCACCCAAAACGTTGCAGTTCTGAGCAGTACGTAAATTGATGAGTTTAACATTTTGGTACCTATTAAAATCTGTAATGTCTAATATTTAGAAGTGGCTAAATATAGACATACCTACATATATCTACCTATATTTTAAAGTAAAATACGCATCGCCCAAGATTTTAACACACAATACTTGAACAATTGCTTATCTATCTACTGATAATGTCCATTCTGATGATTGAGGACCAAAGCACGATTTGGAATATATGTATATTAGAATTAATCAATGGTTCAAGTATTTGCGTATGAACTAGCACAACAGCAGGATTACTCTTTGGATAATTCCACCATCCACGTGACATCGAATAAAACTTCAAACCAATAGTTTTTTTTTTTACAATAGCTTCCAAGTTTTCAAACCTTACTGAAACTAGTTTGTAACTGCTGTAGCAACGGGTAGCTCGCCGCCCGGTAAGGACCACGCCCGTGTCAACGGCGCGTAGTGTTCCACGCGCGCTTCAAAGACATGTCAGCAAGACTGAAGGAGTCCGCTAGAACCGATGCCTGCCAGGGTCGCGAGTTTTGTTCGAAAGAGTTACCGTGGCCCTGGCGTATAGCCACGTGAAGGACCACGGGTGGGACATGCCGCTCCGCCCAGAGCGGGAGACGTCATTTGATGATATTCCATCCACAAAAAAAAGGTAACTCGAAGAATAACAGAATATTAGCAACATGCGCTTGACTACAATATAAACATGGTGCGATTTGGAATGTGTCGCAAGCGGAATAGTCCGTAACGATATCGATCTGGACACGGCGATGTTTGGTCTGCCACTCCCGACCGCACCCACCCTAAGTTAATAAAGAAATCGACCACCCCTCGTCTCCGACGACACACTGACACTATATTGTTTTACTTATAAGGTTACAATCTGCTTCTACATCATTTATATTGCCAACATCTACATCTATAACAACCACCTCCTACAAATTGGAAAACATATTTTCCTTCATGGTGCATGGTGAAAATTTTGAAGTTAGGACAAAAGAAACATGATCGGTCACAGGAAAGACCTTTGTTCTAATTTCTAAACTTCAGAAATGAACCCTGACATTTTCCTTTAAAATTAACTATTTGGTCAGTTCTATTTCTTTGTAAATTAGGCACACTGAAGTATTTAAGGTAAACCGGCGTTTTTAAATATTATATCGAAGTACTGGCAATATTATAATTACTTTGTAACTTTGAATCTTGACTATTCTATACTTCCAACCTAGAATCAGGGCTACAAAACTTGTCTTACCACTAGCAATGAAAGTATCAAATAGAAATCGTAAAATCTTAGACAGAGCCCAATGCCAAAGTAAGAAGCTGCAACTTCGTACACCTTTTAAGAGAATAGAACTTTCGAATTAAATATGTCGGCCAAACAAGAGAGAAAAACAAACAAGATCTGAAAATTTGCGTAAATCCGCAGATCTAGGGTGCGGAAAAGGTCTTGTTTAAATAATAAAAAAAAAACAAAGTCAGCTAAAAACTAATTTTTTCTAAGTCCGCCGCTGACCACAACATTTAAAGAAAAGTCATCAGATTTTATCAGAAATTAAGAACGCTAGATTAGAATATTATTTTATTTTCATTTTAAAGTCGAAACCTAGACAAATCTTTCGAAAATTCCGTAAAAGAAGAAGAGGTGGTAAAATCGAAAATCTTAAGTCTTAAGGGGATTACCTTGCTGAAATCCGAAAAATACCGTATGTTTAACGAATTTTGTTGACGAATCCTACCGTACGATTTTCATATGAAAAATATATGTCATACTTAAGGTCATGATAAATACTTTGTATTGTTTAGAATTTTAATAAACTTTCCCAAATTTTAGAAAAATCTGGTAGTAAACAGGTCCTTCCTCTACCTAAATTGAAAATTGTCTCTGTAACGGCTGAATCGTTTGACATGAATTTTATATCAAAATATGCGTACTGATTTATTTAATAATTTGTATTGTTTACTTTTTCTTATTTCTTTTTACATTTTTAAATAATAATTAAAAACCCGAAACTGTAAGAGAAACTCGTTGCTTTCTTGTGACACATACTCGGGACGCGAATGACGCGATACATTACTTAGTGCCTTGATGGCTGCCGAGAAGGGTGGACCATACGCGCGTTATTTTCACCAAATAAAATTTAAAAGTTCACGTTTTGAATGATTTCTGAATTAAATAATATTGTTAATATTACAAATATAAATATAACGTAAAATAAGAACAAAAATTAATTATGTATTGTACATAGAAATAAAGTAGTTTGTAATTTCGTTTTGCTTTTTGAACCAGTCATAGAGTAAGCTTGCAATATTTTATAGATATACCGGTCATCATCAGACATCCAATTTTCTTACTCAATGATGGAAATGTGTTTTGGTCAATTAAATTAACTGGCGAAATTCATCGCATAAAAAAGTTTGGTGATCCTAACTAACTCCGTTACTGAGAATCGATAAGCACTTACCTGATCATCATCACACAAAATAATTTTTGAAAGCAAGGTCAGCAGGCAAAGTCCATCATTTAATTCAAAATAAATATTATTTTTTAATTGTAGTGGATAACAATACATAAGAACTCCCAGAGAGCGAATAAAAATTGGCAAAAACCTACATATCTGTGTTCTTGCTTAATCGTCAGTTCGTTTGTGTTTTGTTATGGTAGATGGCACCAAACGAAAAAATACTAGTACAGAGGTCAAATCGTCAAAGTCATCGGGCAATGTGATAGCCTTAAGATCGATTTCGCGAAGTATCCACGCTGACTTAGCCACGTTGATGCGATTGTAGAGGAAAAGCATCAAGTGAGTGTAGCAAAGAAGCGTACCGTGTGGTGCCGGACGTAAAGAATAACACCACCCCATTTCCTTCCGTGGGTGTCGTAAAAGGCGACTAAGGGGCTTACTAGAGAATGGGCAGCAGCGTTCTCTATGTATTTTACCACCATACTGCGATCGCCAACCCGCCTGCCAAGCGTGGTGATTATGGCAAAGCCCACCAAATTGGGGGAGGCCTAAGTCCAGCAGTGGACGTCTTGCGGCTGAAGTGTGAGTGTATCAAATCGAGCTTGAAACTAGCTGTGACGTGTTCACGTGACGAAAGGTCGGATAAACAAACCTGAAGGAGTAATAAGCTCATCTGGGTGTCCTCTAAATCCCCGGCCTTTTTCGTTCGACGCAAAGATGACTTAGTGTTGGAAGACAAGTTCATTTTTGGGTGTTCTGGCGGTAGACTTCTTATTGCTATATACGGCAGGTTCAACTACCTTACCTTACATAAATTACCAGCATATTTATTTACGTAGGTTGTATTTGTTACGTAAATCCATTTCAGTTTTCCTTGAACTCATGTTTATTTATAGATGTATTAAAATAGGACAATTTAACTCATCATTAAGTAGTATAGCAAAATATTAGTTTATATATAGCTTTACTTCATAAAATCACATTATAATTAAATTGTAAATTATTAGGATTATTAGTTCCATGATGTGTCTATTAATAGATTACAATACAACAATAACTCGTTAAGTTAGGGTTTAAGGTAGATGTTCCAAGGTAGCCCGCGAAATTCAATTTTCCGACGTTTATTGTACAATAATTTGCAGGTCATTATCAAGTTTTATGTTGAACAAAATATCTACATTCAGTCAAAAACTGGTTTTGGATGATTTGCTTATGGTTCCAAAATCATTTTTTTGTTTATGTTAGATTGGCACTGTTAACTGTTTTCCATTTTGGCGCGGAGTTTGAATTACTGTTATTTAGATTAAATACAGTGCTGTTTTAATCATATCTAGTGTGTATTACGAATTTCATAATGGACAAAATCATCGAACAAAGAGTTATTCTTAAATTTTGCATCAACAATTGAATTTCATGTTCACTGAAAATGTTACAGAAAGCTTACGGTGAATTGAGTTTATCAAAACACGTGCTAAACAGCAACTATTGCGGCCAAGTGTGATGCAGTGATTATGCTACTCGATAGATCGTACACATTTTGACTTGCGCTAAATTGGAGGCACGCTCTTAATTATTATAATTCTGTAAATACCAACGTTTTACAGTCACGAATCTTATTTTATTCAATATAAAACCTGACACCTGCCATTTGCAAAAAAACGTAACGGAAATTTGAATTTCGCGGGCTATCCTTGGACATCCGCCTTAAAAAGTAATCATCAGTGAGTGTGACAAATTGGTAAGTTATGGTTTTTTGACCGTTAACAATAACTTACCAAATTGTGTTACAATATATTTTAGACTAAATGACAATAATACCTGGGTACGCTAATAAATATCCTTACGATGTCTGCGTAAGGATATTTTACTAGCGTTTATATACCTGGCGTTCTCTGACGGTTTTATCCGCTGTGTCCAGTAAACTGATGTCAATAGGCAAAACTTGATATTAAATAATAATTTAGGAATGGATATCCAGTGTCCGACTTAATAATAAATAGGTCTTTACCTATGAAAATGCCGTTTTGTATGAAAAAAATTAAACGAATTTTTTTCATGTATTTTTTATTTGTATTAATCGAAATAATCACCCATGCAATCAATGCATCTTTGCCAACGCAGTGGCAGTTTATTGATAAGAAGGGCTTCTTAAAAAAATCAGCTGGACGGGAGGCAACAAATTCTTCAAAGGCATTTTGTACTGCCTCTCGGGTATTGAATTTTTTTCCCGCCAAGAAGTTATCCAAATTCTGGAAAAAGTAGTAGTCTGTAGGCGCAAGGTCTGGTGAGTAGGGCGGATGACGGAGAGCTTCCAACCCCAGTTCTTGCAACTTGGAGACCGTCTGCTGTGCAGTATGAGATCGCGCGTTGTCGTGCAGGAGCAGCGGAAACGAGCGATTGACCAATGCTGGTTGGAGATGTGCCAACTTCTCCATCATTGAGTTCAGTTCTTCACAGTACACATCTGCAGTAATGCTCACCCCGTTTGGTAAGAAGCTGTGATGAATCACACCGGCGCTAGACCATTAAACAGTGACCATCACTTTTCTAGGGGTAAGTTTTCGTTTAGGGCATTGTTTAGGTGCTGAACCAGGATCCAACCAACTTGCTGAGCGCTTGCGGTTATCAAACAGAATCCATTTTTCATCGCAGGTAACAATGCGGTTCAAAATTCCTTCATTTGCGTGTCTGTTGAGCAGTGCAAGGCACGTCTCGACGCGTACTTCGCGCTGGCGATCATTGAGTTCGTAGGGCACCCATTTGTCAAGCTTTTTTTCCTTGCCAATTTGACGCAAATGGACCAATATTGTTTTGACGCTAACGTCGAAAACTGCTGCTAATTCAGCCGTAGATTGTGTATCATCAGCTTCCACAATCGCCTTTAATTCGTCATTGTCGACCAAAGTCTTCGGACGACCGCGAGGTTCATTTTTCAGGTCGAAATTTAAAGAACGGAAGCGAGCAAACCAATAACAGGTGGTGCGTTGGTTTGTAGTGTTAGCTCCGTAAACGTCGTTGATGTTGCGTGCCGCTTGTGCCGCGTTGCTGCCACGACGGTACTCATATTCCATAATTACTCGAATTTTTAACGTATCCATGATGACGAAAAAGATTGAAATGCGATGAAAATGTAACACTAATCAATAAACAAATGTCTACTTTTGGAAAAAGAATTCCATGTTTTTAAAATAAAATTAATTTGAAATTAGAATTCTTAGACAAACAAAAATTATTTTGATTTGAAATGGCCAGTACTGCAGAACGGCAATTTCATAGGTAAAGACCTAATATTATAATACTATCCTGTATCCGGCCTAACTTCACTATTCGGCCGTATCACAGGTGTGTCTGAATTGATAATCCAGACAGCCATTGGCTGGGCATAAACCGCCATCTGTTTCATGTACATATTTGAGCGTTTTCACAAAAAAGTGTACCCGCCATTTTTCGGTTCCCCCTTGTGTTTAAAGTATTATCAAATAATATGATATGATCTGAAGAATATTTTAATGATCGTAAAGCATTAAACACATTTTAAACTAGTTAATGCAGTGCCACAAATATGAAAAAATTGAGAGCTCTTAAAATAATGGCCAATTTTAATCAGCAAGAAGTTCATTTTTGACGTGTCCTCCATTAGAATTTCTCGTTGTTAACAGCTATTCTGAAAAAAAATTGTATGCAGTACATTGACTTTTTGGTACAGTTTGAAAGTACTCTGAATCGTCTCTCGTCTCCGGTACTTTATAATTTAAACTTAAGACAAGCAATCGAATTAATCAATTTAAAAAAAAACCGGCCAAGTGCGAGTCGGACTCGCGCACCGAGGGTTCCGTACAAACCTGTAGGTATTCTCGGTTTAAAAATAAATGTTTTTTTTTTAAATTTATATTTCAGTTGATTGAATGTAAACTAAATTGCGGTTTAAGATTTATGACGTTTTTAAAAAAAAGTACTCACTCGATCTCGTTCAAACCAATTTTCGGTGGTAGTTTACATGGTAATGTACAGACGCCACCAGGTCAAGCTACCCGAAACTGTCAATTTTTCCCAATGAACCTTGAACCTAATGCTCTAGAAATAAAGTCGAAAATCTATCAAAGAAATCTGACAGATTGTAGTAGCTTGATGTGTTGGCGTCTGTACATCATATATTTTTTTTTAGTTTTATCATTCTCTTATTTTAGAAGTTACGGGGGGGACACACATTTTACCACTTTGGAAGTGTCTCTCGCGCAAACTATTCAGTTTAGAAAAAAATGATATTAGAAACCTCATTACCATTTTTGAAGACCTATTCATAGATACCCCACACGTATGGGTTTGATGAAAAAAAAATTTTGAGTTTCAGTTCTATGTATGGGGAACCCCAAAAATTATTGTTTTTTTTTTCTATTTTAGTGTAAAAATCTTAATGCGGATCACAGAATACATCTACTTACCACGTTTCAGCAGCATAGCTATTATAGTTTCGGAAAAAAGTGGCTGTGACATACGGACGGACGGACGGACGGACGGACAGACAGACAGACAGACAGACAGACAGACAGACAGACAGACATGACGAATCTATAAGGGTTCCGTTTTTTGCCATTTGGCAACGGAACCCTAAAAACATGTAAAACGTGGTACCGACTGGACATGTCAGGTTTGTCACGACTAAAACTGCTGTTTAAATAATACATAAGATTTTTTAAATTTCTGAATTGGAATCTTTAACATTACAGTCTACCGTTCGAAATAGAAAAAAAATTAGTTGTGATGCGAAACCGAGTAAACGATACGTTTTATTTTGTTATGCCACGACCGTCAAGATTTCTTGTGTCTGATTTGAGACACACATCATACATCATTTCACGACATTTAAAAGATTAACAATTTCATAACGTAATCGTAATATATTTCATAACAAATGTTGTGTAAATATTTTCGCTAGAGTAAAATTCAGAATATATAAGAGAAGAGAACGTCACGTCAGTTTTGCGACATTTAATCCCGTGACCTACCAGGCAGACCAGCAAAGTCGCAAAAAGACACCATAAAGCAATACATAAGGATTTACAGTCCCCTTTTTAATTTACTTTTTACATTATGTCTGTAGGTCTGTTTGAATAGTAGTATTGTTTATTTGCTAAGGTTCAGTAAGTATGAAGTTACTTAAATATATTTTTTAATAACAAAATACGTCCTTTTATGTAATACAGTGCTACGTTTATTCATCATCAGAAGATTCATGCAAATCAGTACAACTTTTCTAAAGTTTTTTGTATTCTTTAAAATTCTCAGTATTTTAAAAATCGCACACATACACACACACACACACACACACACACAGATACATTACACACACATTACATTACATACACATTAAATTACATTTTAGGTTACAAGATGCCACTCACTAGTGCAGAAGGTGAAGTGCGTCTAGGCGATATAGAAAAAAGTTGAAAAGAAAAGTCCTGATAAGCTTGAGGCACAAAGAATAAAACAAAAGAAGAAAAACATATCAGAAATGACACTGGAATCTGTGCACTGGAAGAAGCAGAAAACAGGAGAAAAGTTTGGCGAAAAGAAAATTAGATTTCTCTCAAAAATGTATTCATGTAAGCCTAGCTTTGCAAAAAACGGACTGTCTGTTTTGCGAATGTCCCGTGTTTTGCGACGAGGGGGAAAGGGTACACATTATTTCGATTCAATATTTAAATAGTAATATGTGTTTCAAAAGCAAGATGTAGCTTTCCGGTAAAACAACTTAACCATTACATAATATCGAAAAAGTAATGGTTATTAACATCAGTTGTGACAAAACTGAAATTGAAATTAGCATTTCATTCACATGTTATTTTTTTCACTATTTTCTAGTGGTATTAAAAAAAAAAAAAATATCTTCAAAATACAATTAAAATAATATGTGTGTGTCTTTGTAAAGTTGTAAGATATTTAACTTTTAAAATAGTCGCAAAACTGACATTTTTTTCCACAGAGCCAGTTTAATTTTATGATTTCTCGTAAAATAGCTTACTACTGTAGGAAATAAATATAATTTCATAAATTACAATACATCTTACTTATATTCTAATCAAAAAACCATCGAAAACTCACATTTAAAATCTGACAATAAATTCTGACAAGGTACACTTTATTTTGAAAACGCTCATTTATGAAATTGACAAATATGTAGGTTAAAATATAATTCCCTTTTTTTAACCGCCTTACAAAAAGGGAAAAAGTTTACGTATCGAATGAGTTACAATATTTGTCGACCTATTTCTTGAATTTTGATTTCACTTGGTAGAGGAAGCCTCGTCCTTGGTCCCATTTAAATTTTAACAGCTTAGCTTGAGTATTTTTTGACTAAGCATTAATAATAAGTTAATCCAGTTTGTCTATGTTGATGTTGTTTTCTTCACATAGTAAGCAGTGATGCCTTCATTTGTGTGAGGCACTACAACTAAGAACTTAAATTAAATGCTGTCTTTGGTTTTGTTTCTTTTGGTGTATACCCTAATGGCCATTGTCTTCCGAAACCAAAATTATTTTTGACTTTTATATTTGCTTCTTTTTAAACAGCATTAAAATATTGTTTAATTAATTAATTGCAATGGTTTTATCATGCTTGTAATGTCAGCTTATTTGTAACGATTATTTGTTTTAAAAAAAGCCCATGTACAAAATCATCACTTATTCTGTTTAATGAGCTGCCTCTTGACCTTTGCGATTGCAAAGGTTATTAAATAACCAGATCATTGCAGAATTTCGAATACCATTAACCTGATTATAAGTCAGTATTTTCATTAACATCGGTTATAACTTGAGAATAAACTTCCAGTGATTGGCTGCATTGCATCATAGTGGCAATACAAAACATGGAATTAACTTTCAATTTAAAAATTCAAAATTCAATCCGTGTTTGTAAGTCACTCATTGCAGATACACTTTCGATGCCGACTACCAAAAAACATGTGAAAAAAGTTTCTGCTAAAAGTTTAACAACCGACATACACAAATACTCGGTACCAGGGTATCCTTGATATCATTGACATTGAAATGTTGACGTTTCGTATTCTTGAGTTAGACGCTAACGCTAAAATGTGTTTAAATTGTCAATTTTGGAGAACTAAGTGGAATCGAGATCGGGCGTTGTTGTTGTTCCAATGTTGACACTGTTTTCAAGAGTACCGAATCACGTGTATGCAAAATTAACATTGGAATCGTATTGGCTTTAGATTGGAATTAAAATTAGGTTGACGAGTAAGCCCCCAGATACTTGATAAGACTCTTATACGTAAGGCCGAAACTAAAAATCCCAAATGGTTGCTTTCTCGAATTACGCTATCCCGAATCTCTGTACCCCGAAAGAATGCTATCCCGAATCACTTGATCCCGAAGGCATGCTATCACTGGCGAGGTACTGGCAGCTCGCCTCAAAGAGATGTCAGCAGAACTGAAGAGGTCTGCTAGGACCGATGCCTGCCAGGGTCGCGAGATTCGTTCAAAAGAGTTACACTGAAGGAACACGGGAAGTCTGCGCCCTCCCGCTCCGCCCAGAGCGGGAGAAGTCATTTGATGATTTACCATCCAAAAAAAAAAATGCTATCACAAATCACTTTATTCCGAATCAACGCCATCACGAATTACGTTAGTCCGAATAAGCGCTATCCCGAATAACGTGAGTCCAAAAAAACGTTATCTCCAACGAATGCTGTCCCATATTTAACCCTTAGCCTTCCACCAGGGCACACGTTACTATGGCCGATTCGGAATCCCTAAATATACTTCGAACTCAAATCGGCCGGAGCAAATACAATCTTCACCGATTCATGAACAGATCTGATCTCAAGTGCGTATGAATACTCCCCACAGAGTATAGAGTAGTGGCTGGAGAGGCGCCACGGCGTTCTCACCTTTCGCCTTAAGCAGGTCCTCACCGGTTGCCTCGGGTCGTTCCTATTCCAGATATGGCGAAAGAAACGCCCGGGTGTCACCATTGTGTGGATCGCCTAGAAAACACGGTGAAGGTTTGCCCTTCGTAAGGCGAAGCTCCACCGTGTCCTCGCGGAGGCGATCAACGGCGGCGATCTCTCCCGTCCGGCCGTGGTCCAGGCCACAGTACGGAACGAGAGTGCATGCGAAGCCGTCACCTTCTGCGAATCAGCTCGCGTAGGACGAGGCGGAGAGCGTGAGGGAGAAACAATCTTTGCGCCCTGTCCTGTCCTGTCCCGTCGGGAATCCATAGTCCGCTATAGCCGGGAGGCCGCTGCAAGCCACCGTAGGCGCGGCCTTGCGGACGGCGAGCAATGGATAGCTAGCCGCCTAAAGACCAGGTCCGGGTCGAAGGCGCGTTGTGTTCCACGCGCGCCTCAAAAAGATGTCAATAGTAATTGAAAAGGTTCGGGTCCGCTAGGGCCGATGCCTGGCAGGGTCGCAGATTTGTTCGAAAGCGTTACCCTGGCACATGCAACTGAAGGAACACGTATGGGTCAGTAAAAGTCTGACACGCTTTCCCGGTCCGTCCAGAGAGGGGGAAGGCATATGATGATTTCCAACCCAAACAAAAAGTTAATCCTATATTTCAACATTTCATTCAACTATTCCATTTTTTATTTTTATAAAAATCTAAGTGAGACTATTATAAACACTTTAAAACAACAATAGCCAAATCGATATAGCCGCTCTCAAGTGATATTGCGTTTACCAACGAACAGCATTTCATTTTTTATATAGATTTTCAGAACCTTCCGACCCCATCGGCCATCTGTTCTGCGAGCAATGTGCCCTACCCACTGCTACTTAAGTATGGCAATTCTTCGGGCTATGTCGATTGCCTTGGAATACGTTAGATACGAGAAGCATAGAACAGGTCAAAGTGGCGGTCACGCGGTGGTATCCTTCTGCGAAACAGTCATGTCGCAGAAGGAGGCTGCGGAAAGGGAGCGGGAGATATCTTCCGCTCACCCGGCCCGCAGCAGGCGCACCGGGCGTCGGCGGAGGGCGGATAATGCCCTCTTCTACCACCCCTAAATGGGTCCAGGGGCGACGGATCTGGGGACATCCGTCGCCCTCTATTCCTTAGGACCCGAGATGGTGGCGCGTAGTGTTCCACGCGCGCCTCTGTGTGATGTATGGGGGGGAGTTTAACACCTCACTCCCCCCCAACGTGAGGAGGCCCGCAAAGGCGGGCCGGCACCAGCCGGGGATCGCAGAAGACGCATTAGTTCCGGGGGTCCCCGACGTAGGTGTGGGACTTAACACCGAGGTGGTTTTAGTCAGTAAGAGTCTGACAGACCCCTCCGCCCACCCCAGGGCGGAGGACATCCATGAGGATGTCCACCTCAAGATCAAAAAAAAAGGTCCAAGTGGCGGTTAATGGGGGAGGCCTATGTCCAGCAGTGGACGTCTTTCAGCTGAACTGATGATGATGATATAGATTTTAAATGCAATACGTGTCTGTCTAATACGTGTCCACACCTAAGAGGCTGGACAAATTTCGGCACATAAGTAGACCATGTCCTTGGTTATAAGATACATTTTATCCGGGTAGTACGATCCCGGGATAATGTCCACCCTCCATGCGGGCGATGCCCCCATGGCTAGTATATTAATGAATAAACCGTTCACACTTGTGACTTCATTTTTTTAAATAAAAACCTATCTAGACACGCGGCAGCGTGTCAAGCCAAGTTCAAGTAACAGAACTGGCGAGCAGCACCGTGTGTAATATTACACGAACCATTTGGAGCCACTTTTGACCCCCTCATAACTCAAAAACTAATTCACATAAACGTGTCAAATTTGGCTCATATAGTGAAACTTGCAAGATACATATGTGCTCCAAATTTCATAAACATATCTCAAACGGTTATTTAGATATTAACGTCCAAAAATCGTCATTTTTATCACTGACTGACCTATAGATCAAAATTCTAACCCAGTTCCAGATGACCTAGAAAGTTCAAATTTGGCATGCAGATAGGTTAACAATTGCGGCGGTAAGTCCCCTCTTTGAGGAGTGGATAGAGAGGCGTCACGGCGTCCTCACCTTCCGCCTGACGCAGGTTCTCACCGGGCATGGGTGCTTCGGTGGGTTCCTGTTCAGGATAAAGCGGGAGGATACGTCCGGGTGTTTCCATTGCGAGGATCGTCTGGAGGACACGGTGGAGCATACGGTGGAGGTGTGCCCTGCCTGGGCGGAGCACCGCCGTGTCCTCGTGGAGGCGATTGGCGGCGGCGACCTCTCGCGTCCGGCCCTGGTGCGAGCCATGGTACGGATTGAGAGGGAATGGGAAGCCGTCACCTCCTTCTGCGAAGCAGTAATGCTCGCGAAGGAGGAGGCGGGGCGCGTGAGGGAGTGGCAGTCTCTGCGCCCTCACGTCCCTAGCCGCCGCAGGAGGAGACGCCCCGGGCGTCGGGAGTCAATAGCGGACTCCCGGCCACCGTAGGCGCGAGCTTGCGGGTGGCGAGCAGTGGGTAGCTCGCCGCCCGGTAAGGACCAAGCTCGGGTCGACGGCACGCAGTGTTCCACGCGCGCCTCAAAGAGATGTCAGCAGCAGTGTAGGGGTCTACTAGGACCGATGCCTGCCGGGGTCGCGTGATTGTTCGAAAGAGATACCGTGACCCTGGCACATGGGCAACTGATGGAACACGGGTGGGTTTTAGTCAGTAAAAGTCTGACACGCCCTCCCGCTCCGCCCAGAGCGGGAGAAGTCATTTGATGATTTCCCATCCTGAAAAAAAAAAAAAAAAAAAAAAAAAAAATAATGATAGGTAATTAGGTGAATACAAAGGAATAAATCAGAAACTGGTAAATTTTTATCATTTTATTATAATTTTTCACTTAATTGATTCTATTAGGAAAACTTATAACAAAAACCATTTGGTATTAATTTTGTTATAAATAAGTACCTACTAATAATTTATGAACAAAAAGTAATGATATCCCATCAAAAACATAAATGTGAAATGAGAGCCAAGTTCAATATTATGATATATGCCTTAGTTGTTGACTTCAACGACAAAAGAAGTGAGATCTAAATGGGTGCCAAGTTCAATGGTCAGTCCTGACTTGGCTAGTTTTCATATACGAATTATATTATAGGCTTCGCAAGTTTTAAACCTGTTACTTGTCGGTTCTTATTTTATTATTCCGAAAATTTGGCTTGCTGGTAGAAACTAGCCATCGAACATAATAATTCGTATATGAGAACTAGCCAAGTCAGGACTGACCATTGAACTTGGCACCCATTTAGATCTCACTTCTTTTGTCGTTGAAGTCAACAACCAAGGCATATATCATAATATTGAACTTGGCTCTCATTTCACATTTATGTTTTTGATAGGATTTCTGTTACATAAAAAAACGTCTTTTTTTTCTAATATTCCTATTAAATATCATAACAATTTTTTTCCTAATGTTTTATTTCACTAATTGTTACTCTTTTTAGCCCAGGAAAATACTTGATATTCACAGTGAATATCAAGTATTCTTACGATATTTATTCAGGCTTTAGACTTTTCATTGCTACATGTGGACGTTAAACCAATACTTAACGAATTATTAGCAAAAAAACTAACCTTAGAGAACCTCGGCTCTCGATTTTTATTCTGGTATCATAATTCACTTTTCAGACAATTTTCGAATGCCTGCTTATGATAATCCAAATGATAAATGATAACTAATAAAAGTTAGTTATCATTTGGATTTTTTGCACAGATTTAAAATTCAATTACTTGGAGGGTTGCACATAATTTTAGGGATAGCGTTCATTGGAGATAACGTTATTTTGGCCTCGCGTTTTTCGGGATGGCGTGAATTAGGAACATTATGATTCGGGATAGCGTTCATTCGAGATCAAGTGATTCGGGATAGTGTTCATTCGGAATAGCGCGATTCGGGAAAGCGTTCATTCCGAATCACTCTAGTGATTCGGGAGTTCGAGTTTCGGTCAAACGTATAAGAGACGCTTCGCATCTTAGCGTAACTTACCTGCGTAGTACCTACACAATGCTCTTAGAGCATGTTGGGGTTGGCTTCCAGTTTCACCGGATGCAGGTGAATAATAACACTTTACCTGGAGTGGCTCTTTATCTAAGTGCCACGACTCAGTTACTGTGTATCCAATAGGTAGGACTGACTGCCAGACTCTCGGACTTCTGACTACCTGTAACAACTGTCAACAAATGACAGCCGAGATCAGTGGCTTGACAAGCTTTCTGAGGCACGGAGAGGTCTCGATATGTTATGACTGATAATCTATCCATAGACAACAAGCATAACTTAGCTTCTCAGCAAGCATAACTTAACTTTTATTGTGCCATGTAGCTGTTATTATATTAGGCAATAGACTTTGATACAAACTGCATCAAAGTCATAACAGGCGAAATGTGGGTGTACTATTGGTACACCTCTGCCCAACCCTTCGGGGAAACAAGGCGTGATGTTATGTTATGTGTGTTTTTAACACTAAGTACATTTTTTTACTTTTTCTGATTTTAACCATGACAGTTAACATGTTAGTTTAGCTGACGTTCAAAACTGCCTTTTATTTGCCCATTTGAAATAAATGCTTTGACTCTGACTGACTACAAACAAAAACTTTAGTGGCAATGAATATCAAGTCATCATTTCAGCCGTAAGACGTCCACTGCTGGACTTAGGCCTCCTCCAATTTGGGGGGCTTTGCCATAATCGCCACGCTTGGCAGACGGGTTGGCGATCGCAGTATGGTGGTAAAATGCATAGAGAACGCTGCTGCCCATTCTCTAGTAAGTCCCTTAGTCGCCTTTTACGACACCCACGGGAAGAAATGGGGTGGTGATATTCTTCATGTCCGGCACCACACGGTACGAGTCAAGTCACGAGAATATAAAACAAGAAAGGAAGGGCTTGTGGCTAAGTAATACGAGCCGCACGGGTTGATCGTTCTGGTTAAGCTACGCTTGCCGCGGTTTGTCCGCGGATGGACCCTCTTTACATACCAAGGCCCTTCCATGCCTAGGAAACCACGTTAAGCCGTTGGTCCCGGCTGTCTTTCGAAGATCATAGACAGTCGTTACGGGTCGTCGGAAACCCGATAGTCTGACAACTTGTCTTACCAGGGGATCGTATTACCTAGTAACTGGGTTGTGGAGGATAGGCAGTCGCTCCATGTAAAATACTGGTACTCAGCTGCATCCGGTTACACTGGAAGCCGTAACATAGTTGGGAAAAAGGCTAGGCAGATGATGACGAGAATATAAAATAGTAGAGAATATTCTTGTAAGATTTTAACATTTAAATTTGACTTTTTACTTTTGACTTATTTTATTTGTTAAAAATATTCTAATTTTGAAATATTTTATTTCACATAAACCTATATGGGCTGGGCACTTATGAAACATCCGAAGCTTGGTGTATGCTTCCAATTGGTTGATTCCTATGTAGAAGAGACAGCAAGAAACACCACTCTTTAACCCATTCACTGCCACTTAAATTTTAAAAACATCACCTTGGTGCCACTTAATATTTTTCCTTCACCAAGACCTTCACAACACCAACCTTTTTTTTCCTTACCAAAACAAGAATGACAGTTCGAAGCAAAAACCAACAGTTTGTCCACATTTAACAATTCTTTCTAGCCGTGTATGTTGGCAAATATTTAAATAAATTCCATCATTTAAAGTAATTCCAAAAAACGTCCTAAAGTACACTCAACGCATATGGTGCGTTGGTGGCATGACGTAGTTATCTCGATCAACGCAAATGGTGCGTTGGTGGCAACGAATGGGTTAAAAAAAAATAACTTTACTTTTATTAAATGTAAGTGAAATCTATGTCGATTGCGCGAAGCCCACAGCAGAATGCCATAATACGTAATACCATGGAAATAAGTATAATAATCTAGCTGTTGCTATATCAGTCAACTTCTTATGTATCTTACTGCGTATGCAACTGAACTTAATCTACCTGCAAAAGCTCTAATGTAGGCACCTAATTGCAACTTTGAATCTGAATACATTTTCGGAAATAGCATCTAGTTTCTAGCCATCATGTTTAAAATTTAGACCTACTTGGGGTGCATTCGGTAATGAAAACTTAAGACATTTAATTTTGTTTGCATTTAATAAAAAGATATTAGCTGCAATCCATTTCAAAAGAACAGCTACACTTTTGTAATACATTCAATCTTTTCTACCTATTTTAAAAATAAGAGAGGTGTCATCAGTAAATAAAATTATAAGTTAGCCATCATGTAAGGCAGGTGATTAATGTTAACTAGAAATACGAAAGGACCAAGATTTGACCCTTGAGGCACACCTATCTTATCTTAACCAGAGACCTTGACTACGTCGCCCCATTAATGTTACCTCTTTGCTGCCTTTTTGATAGATAGGAAAGAACAAGATCAGCAGCTTATCCACAAATTCCAAAGTGGTGTGATTAACAGCTCAGTTTTTTGTGCGCAAAGCAGTCAAATGCTTTTGAGAGGTCACAAAAATGCCAATAGCATGCTGGAAGTTTTCTAGGATTCCAAAATGTGACTGATGAGTATTTTACTCGCCATTTCAGTGTTCCTTTAGTGAAAACAAACCGTTGATGTAAAACTCATTTGAGTTAAATATGATATCATCTGGTCTAGCATGACTTTTTTCATAAATTTTGCTCATTGCTGGTAGACCTGTAACTGGGTCTATATTTTTATTTTACCTCAAAAATTCAGACGAACTTAAGTTTCAATGGCAAACTGTCTGTGCAAGCCATACATATACCATAAAATTTGATTAATAAATTCAGTAAAGAATAACAACAACAAAAATAGTTATTTGTGATGTTCTGTGCCCACGCTAGCTAACAGGTGCTTGTTTGTGGGTGGAATTGCACCCACTTCAGTTACAGAGGTTAATGTAGCAGTTGTAATGTAGAAAACTAAATAGTTTTATTCAAATAACTTTTTGACTACAGAATACATTCACATTGAAGATTCCATAAATATGAATGTATTAAACCAAAGTCCAAGTAATGAATCACAGTAGAGAATAACTACTAAGTTACCACACATTACTGGATTTATAAATGTTTGATTTTTTTTAATTCTAGAGAATTAACAGACCTATGCTGAATTTCCATTATAGATTAATACTATTTACTAGATTAAATGCATCTTTGTAGCCACAGAATTAAAACCGTCTTAAGAAAACATCTGAAGGAATTACTCACCATGAATGTCAAGTTATCCTGTTTGAATTGTCCTGATGTATCCTTCATAGGATCATATTTAATCACAGTCCTTATAAGAGTCATTCAATATGTAAAACCACTGTATATCTATATTTCATTTCACATGTACACAAACTGAATATAAACTTCAAAAATGTTTACAAAGGAATCAAGCTTGAATAGCATAGTAGGTTGGATTCTAAAAATACATCAACATGATAAAACAGTATGAATGTGTTAACATACAGCAACACAATGATGACAATATGTAATATGGATTGTGAATCCGGATTAACCGCTTCACGTGCGTGATAGGGTACTAATAGTGATAGTCTGAAGCTAATGATAATACCAAAATAGATACTTAAGCACAATGAAAAAAAAAAATAGAATTGCTAATAAAAAAATATGTTAGTTAAATTTCATTAAATCAAATACTAATCACTATTAGCTCTGTATTCACAGGTAATCTAAGGTACAAACGAATTAAACAAAATAATAACACTAGTGTTATAAAACCGAGTATAATTTTGCACTGGACTTTAGAAAGTCGTAGGTACTCATGAGTTGACCTGTATACTCAGTTAATAAGTTATGAAATTACTCTAAGGATGTACAAAAGAATCCAAAACCTTTTAGACGATAAAATCACTGTATTGCAACAAGAAACGCAAAAACTTGTAGCTTAGCAAAGTATACAAATAAAATATCTTCCCATCCACCATCACATAACCACCACTACTTGACAAGCACAGCACCATACACAAGTGTCGGTACAAAACGAGACAACACTACTCAGCTAATAACCGTAACTTAGTTAAAATGATAGAGTTGATTAGTCGATTAAAAAATCAAAGTTCTTATTTCCCGATATAAGATCATTACTTCCTTGCCCTCATTTCGATTTATTTATGGGCCTTTTTCTTCCATATTTTTTTATGAAACATCATCTCAGTAGCTATCTGTATAATACGTAGGACAGTATATTATGTGTTCTGTGGTAGTACCCCTTTCTAGCCATGTTATTAGCGTAGAGGCCACCCATGGTTTCTTTGATCGTTGTCTCAGCGTCACATACCTCCATATACCATGTCAACCGATTTCCACACTACTTATCAATCACTGGTCACGTTCAGACTTCCTCTTACACACTCATTTTTATTCTATCCATTTTTAAAACACCACAGCATACATCCACTTAACATTTTTATCTCAGCTGCATGGTGATCCATACAAGAACAATAAATTGCTCATTAATTTTCAGATCATTGACTTGTTAAACGGGAAATTGGTCATTATTTATTCATAACATCACTACCTTTTCTGTCAGAAGTTGGGATTTCTCCATGGAATTAGTATGTACTGATTCCTCTAACTGACAAGTTTATGTACTAAAATTATATATTTCAAAGAGTACTTTATGATATTCATAATATTTCACAGCAGTATTGGCTCGTGTACATAGGTTTGAACCCAGTCAGGTGCTTTACTTTATGTAAATAATTTTATTATATACCACTACTCTCAAAACGTTGGAAAAATAATCGAGAGGAAACGGCATGTCCTAGAACCAAAAATTTTAAGGAATCTGACATCTACTAACTCACTCTGTGCCTGCGTGGTAGATTACGGCCCACTCACCAAGAAGAAGCATGTGTCCCACCAGAAGGGTGATTATGCTAGTAATACTAATTCCATGAGTGTACCATTTGATAGAAAAATGGTACCCGATGGCTCTTATTTTTGTATGAAAGTAAACGGGCGCGCCATGTGTGGCATACCTTCTATGATTGATTCGGTAGCGATTTCAAATATATTGCAAGTTTAGGAGATTATTCCCAATATTACTGGAGAATTACTATGGAGTGTTTTCTATTTTTAAAGTCGTGATTCACTAAAGAAAATAACTTGGTTCTTTTATTACAATGTGTTAGTATTTTATTTTTAATGGGCTCATTCACTAAAAATACCATTTTTTACCCTACAGTGCGACTGAAAGGATCTTGTTATGTTTTTCATACGGAACTATATCTTTTCGTGTGTGGGATTCTTTATACCATCGAGGAGAACTGCAAGATTGCAAAACTTTGCTTATTTTGAACTTAATACATTTTATTTAAGGAAACGTATCTTCAAAACTTTTAGTGACAATCCCACATTCATTCCCTTCTATTCACCCATCTATTTAATGGACTAAAAGACTTGTATCTATCTATGGTTATGTATAAAAATCCTGAGTCTGATCCTAAGTCTATGTCTATCTATGGTAGTCTCAGCTCCCTTTGCCTGTCCCAAAGAGGAACGAAAAGAACCAAAAAAAAAAAATATCTATGGTAGTACACCTTCTCGTTTATGTGCTTTTTTGTATGTGCATACATACGAGGCTGGCGTATATTTGTGGAAAATATTTATAACTTCAGTCTCTACAATTTAAATAATCAAAATGGGTAAAGGATTCAATAATTACATGTGCAAGAAGTTCTTCCATCCTGCTTCAAGAGATAATTTGAAAAGGGTAAGTAAGTAATGTAGCTGACATTTTTTCATTGTGTGGTGTTTACAAAGCCTGTGATCAGCTGTATTTTATTTATCTTCCTTTGCTTTAGTAAATCATTTATTTTAATCGACCAGGTATGGATGGCTGAACAGAAAACAGAAGCTTACAAAAAGAAACAAGAGGAATTACGAGTGCAATATGAAAAGGAACAAGAACTTCATGAGAACAAGTAAGTAAAATTCGTCATAATATCCTTATTAATGTAAGAACATTCATTACCTTGAAATCATTAATAACATAATTTTATTTCAAGGGCTTTGCTGAGCAAAGACAGTAAGGACAAATTAAGTTTGAACTTTATGTATGAGCCACCTCCTGGTGTGAAGAAAGAAAGAGAACGTGAAGATAACGAACCTGAATACAAATTCGAGTGGCAACGCAAGTACAACGCTCCTAGAGAGAGCTACTGCAAGGGAGACAATGAAATCAGAGATCAGCCTTTTGGAATACTGGTCCGTAATGTCAGATGCATCAAATGCCACAAATGGGGTCACATAAATACAGGTAGATTTATTTTAAATGGGAATTCACTAGTTCTAAATACATGCAAAATATATTGCTTCTGGTAAAGTTCAGAAATGTACTTAAACTTTACTTTGAAAGTAAAGTTTAAACACCACAAGTCTTTTTTGGCCACAAACTATAAAATTTCAATGTTTGATTCCCTATAAATTTTGTTCTTATTCATCCAATTTTACATTATCTGAGTGGTATTTTAAAATCATTTTTCTGCCTGTCCTAGTAAGAATGTAAGTGACCTAATCAGTGATTACTGATTCTTAATTTAACTATTATTGCACCTTCATTGCGTAACACACTGTGAATCAGAATCTGGATAATTTTGAAGGATATTGCTGATCCATTGCTTCATATATTTGAAAAATGTGTCTGCTTGACAACATAAATAGTGCAATGAATGTAGTTGAACTGTCAAATGAAAGCCATTCCAATTGTTAGTGAGTTATGCAATTACCCTCAGAATTGAGCCTAGTAATAAACATAAAATATTATTTAAAGTGATTGCATTGTTTTTACAGACAAAGAATGTTCAATGTACTCTTTATCTATGAGTGAGGCTCGCGCCCTGCAAGCTTCCGCATCGGCTCCTGAAGAAGAAGAGGAGAAACCAGATGTTCCCACACTGATGCAACAGATGAGAGATACTGGTCTTGTGATGAAAGCTGGAGCTCTGCCCTTGTCTGCCACTAAGATTGAGGAAAACGACTCATCTAATCTCACTGAAATGGATCTAATCAGTCAATTAACTAAAAAGCAGAAAAAGAAGTTGTTGAAGTAAGTATTTACAGATACACAGTCAAAGAATACCTAAGCCAGTATCCATAAGAAGCAAATATTTATAACTAGTGTTTTCTGTTAACAGGAAGTTGGAGAAAATGGAAAAGAAGAAAGAGAAGAAACATAAAAAATCAAAGCATTAAGAACTCTTGGGCATAGTAGACATCCAGTCTGTGATGGTCAGCATTTGAGCCACACTGGTGTATGACTATAGCTTCCTATGGCCAGGCATGGCTACTGGTCAAAGGCTAATCAAACCACTTAGATCCCAGCAGCCTGGGTAATGTAATGCGTATGCTTAGAATGTTATGTCAGAAATAATAGAATGACCAAAGGGTGTTGGTATTTGCTATAATTCTCATTTAATGGATTGAAAAATCAACTTGAAATTTAGATGATGCAATTAAAATTGATCTAATGCTTTTCATATTGGTCAATTACAAGAAATGTTTTTAGAAATCTGAGCCATGTTTACTGCTCATGAATGTTTATCAGGCTTATATTAAAGAAGCGCACATTTAATAGTTTTGCTATAGATAATTGTAATAATATATGCATAAGTGTTGTTTTCTAGTATTGTGAAAGTAACTTTTTCAAGTTATGTAACAACTAACAAGAACATAAAAACTTTTAATACTTTCATTTCAAACATGTTTTTGTCTGTATTATTTTATTTGGATTGAGAATGGTTGTGACACATTCTGGTTTCACTTACAATTTTCTTTTTGAACAATAAACTTAAGTACAGACGCCAACACATCAAGCTACTACAATCTGTCAGATTTCTTTGATAGATTTCAGACTTTATTTCTAGAGCATTAGGTTCAAGGTTCATTGGGAAAAATTGACAGTTTCGGGTAGCTTGACCTGGTGGCGTCTGTACATATAAAAGTAACATAATTATTTTATTTTAACCAACACTTCCTTGTGATAGTTAAAATTCGACAGAGTAAAATTGTTTCTAATTGATAAGATAAATCAATTTCAGTTTTTAGGTAACTTGTAACTTACTAATCTAGTAAGTTTAAATCAGAAAAGTCCCAATTGCAGGATAATAAAAAAAATTTTTTTAATACTAAAATATTATTTACAATCTATTTCGTAGCAGATCACATTATTTCTTAAAAGTAACTATTTTTAATTAGGTACATACCTAGTGATAACTCAAATTACATAAACTTAATTACACAATTAAATCTTAACGTAAGTCTTCTCATCAATTTCTATAATATCCTGTCTGTCATTCCTCTCCTTCCAATGCAAATACAAGACACACCCAGTAATAATAACTATGATAGCAGTCAATACAAACACACTCTTAAGAATAACTTTACTAGGTGTCACAAACAACTGAGCCTTCCATTGAGATGGGTCGCTGGGTGGAGCCGGAATCACTACGATTTGAGAATTTGGTATTATTTGAGTCCAACTTTTAGAGTATCCTGACAGGCCAACATTCAAAGTATCAACAAAATTTGGTGTGCGGTCCAAGCCAAATATGGAGTATGGTAACTGCAGGGCAAAGTATGCAGACTGTGGCAGTTGAGCACAAACACCTGTCCTGTAAGTACCTTCTTGAGACCATGTGTTGTAACCTATTTTAGGCCCAGGTAGATTGGTTCCTGCAAAAAGAAAACATACAAATAAATACTTGTGGAACTGAGCAATTGATAGAAGCTATTTCAATCATAATTACTTAATTACTTACCAAATGTAACTTTTCTGTTATACAAAGTTCTATTATTGACTGGCATTTTTTCATTGGTCAAACCAGTAACAACGATGACTTTGATGAAGTTTGTATCGTATTCCAATTCATTCCTGAATGAATTCATTGTATATTGTAGTGTTGTTACATTTTTCTTAACATATATTATGTCAAGGACACCATCCATGTAGAAATCATAGAAAGTCGCCATTATGACATCATTACCAAATGAATCAAACCTATCCCACTGCACTTCAAATGTTCTGTAGAACTTGCATCCTGGTGTGTTGCATGGCCTGTTGTGAAGCAGAAAAGCCCTGGTTTCATTACTGTTGACAGGACTTAAAGTCATCAAGATATCTGGGTAACCATCCATGTTATAATCTCCACTTCTCATAGTGATGGTATCTAAATAAATTTCATTTCTTGGTGGCACAAATCGCCACAATGTTCCCTTGCCATCATTGAAATCTACTTGAAGGTCATGCCACTTCTGGTTGTCATATATCAATATAGTGCTATTAAAACACTGAACATCATAGCACACAGGTATTACTAAAAAGAATTGTCCAGAGAGAGCAACATCAAGAAACACAGCTTGGCCATAGAGAGTTGGATGGCCCACTAACAGTTCAATACTGTTGTTATATCTAAATCCTTCTAATTCATCATTCAACCACACTTCAACATTAGAAGTAGTTGTAACTAGAAGATCTGCAGCATCATCTTCATTGACATCTAAAAACGAATGTGAATGTGGCAGCTTTATCATCTTAGGCATATCATCACCCATCTGTTTTTCAACAGGAGTTGTTCTGGATTGATCAAATACCCAAAACACCCTTTGGTTTTGTGTATTCATGCCGAAAAGGTCAAGAATCATATCTCGATTATAGTCCATTACTAATGGTTGACCTAAAGAGATGGCCTTTATAAATAAAGCATCAGAACAGTTCAAAGTGGACTCGCCACCCCATAATATTCTGACAGTATGCAAATTAGAAGTATCATTTAAACTTTGTGTGGTCAGCATTATGTCCATGTATGCGTCCCCATCGAAATCACCTGGTACAACACTCGTTATTATAATGTTGCTGAAGTTACAAGCATATACCGAAGGCCTCATAAAAGGTTCTTTGTCGTAAGCAAGATAAACTTCCACACTTGAGTAATTTTTAATGACAAACGCATCAGTTAATTCATCTGAATTGAAATCTCCAAATGCAGCAATAACACCCTCTTTGTGTTTTCCAAATGAACTCTCGGTCATATCACTTAATGCATAACTACATGTGGTCAATAAAACACTTAAAAATGTACTCGTTACTAGTTTGAGCAACATTTTGCTTCGATAACTTAGAAACAAAACATTTTTCAACAAATCGACCTGACACCTGACAGGCAATGACGTTAATTATATGACATGACATGACAATTCAATCTATTGTTATTATTTTGTGTTCACTCCATTTAGTCGATTTTACACGAAAAAGCTCTCAACCTACTGAGAAGAAACTGTCGCAGGAAATGTCACTGGTGTCGTTAGGTCCTAGTGGGGTCCTAGTAACACCCGTGACAATTTTTTTCAGTTGACAAGGGTCAAAAGTTGTTAAGTGATCCTAGCGGCTAGGATCACTTGAGTCATGGAAAATGTCAATTGCAGGCAAATAATGATCCTGCCAGGGTTACGGATTTGTTCGAAAGAGTTACCTTGGCCCTAGCATAGGCAACTGAAGGAACACGAGTGAGTTTTAGTCAGTAAAATTCCGACACACCCTTCCGCTCCACACAGAGCGGGAGAGGTCATTTGAGGATTTCCCATAAGCATAAAACATAACATCACGCCTTGTTTCCCCGAAGGGCTGAGCAGACGTGTACCTATAGTACACCCATATTTTGCCTGTTATGTAATGCGGGTGGGTGATTTCCCATCCACATAAAAAGGCAAATAATGATTCCGCGTTTTGTTCTAATCTGACATTTAACGGAACCAAAGCTGTGACGGCAAATCTTCTTTTGCGAATAGAATTTCGGTGACAATTGCACAAATTGTCTCTCCCATATAATATCATTTAGACGCAAAAAGATCTTTGCAGCACTTTAAACTTTAGACTTTAAGAAAACCAAAAAATAAACTGTTTCGTTTTTCATCGGTTAACTATTTTGGTAAGTACTAATTTATGCGTTTCTCGCTTTTCAGTCTCCTTTTCAAATAGCGACTTCCTTCGACAGCCTTCCATCTCCCATCATCAGACACTTCATGACAGTCATACCATACTCTAGGCAGCTCTAAAATTCTCCTTAGGATTAATAAAATAAGTAAACTTTTCAAAAACTCTCTCGATTTTCTTCTGTCTCTATCATTACATCAACTCCATATCACTCCATCGATCATAGTTTCTATTTTGTTGTAGTATCATCAGAACTACAAATGTGTGCCATATTTCAAAAGAATCGGATGATAACTCTAAATTCAGTTGGCCAAAAGTCAACCAGTTCCTGTGTTTGTATCCATAAGAGTCATTTTGAAAAATAAAATCAAGGACTACTCCGTAAAAGTAATGCGCAGTATGTGGAAATTCCATCTTTGTATCATATTATGATGTTTATGTTTAAAACCCATTCAAAATATTTTAGAGGGGCCTTTAGACGCTCTAACTGGCATCAGGTAAGCAAAATCTGTGTGAGACCGTGAAATTTTGAAATTGCCAATGAGTAGCTGCGTGTGTACCTAGCTTAGTGCTGTGATGGCTGGAGGCTGACTAGCAGGGTGTGCCGAGCGTACATTATAAAGGCGGTGGATATACTGTCCGTCATCGTCAGTGCCTCTGGCAGAATTTTGCAATAACACGTAAATACATTTTAATTGATTCGTTTTAAAACCGGTAAAATGAAACTAAACAAAGCAATTTGAGAGTAAATGAGTTCAACACTATGAAACCATGAGCAATGTAAATTACCTGGGTACCTATGTCAAAAAATTTGACAACTAAAAAACGTAATGGCGTTAGCGAATAGGCGTCAAATGACAATTTAGTAAAATAAAGTTTCTTTCCACGTTATTATTATAATCATAATCCACATTTAACATATTGGCATTTAATGTTGGCATATTTTTTTTATTTGTAATAATCCAACGTCCCATTCGAAATGGCCGTCGAAGCTGTTCAAATATTGAGACGAAATCGACCCGGTTCGAAAGCAAAGGTATTAAGTGTATTACTAAAAACCTTTAGTTTTCCAATAATCCTTATACCTATTCACTATCATGCGAATATAATACTTTTTTGTAGGATTTTTGTCGCTGGCCAGACGAACCCTTTGAGGAAATGGACAGCACCCTCGCTGTGCAACAATTTATACAACAAACCATACGACGAGATCCCTCCAATCTTGAAGCTATTTTAAAAATGCCTGAAGCTCAAGATGAAGGTGTTTGGAAATATGAACATTTGAGGTATGTAGGAAAAATTGCGATTAAAAAATATATTTAAATATGAAATGCTATTTAATACTCTTGTTTACTTTCAGACAGTTTTGCATGGAACTAAATGGCCTGGCAGTTAAATTACAAGCTGAATGTAAGCCAGAAACATGTACACAAATGACTGCTACTGAACAATGGATTTTCCTATGTGCAGCCCATAAAACTCCTAAAGAATGTCCTGCTATTGACTATACAAGACACACACTTGATGGGGCTGCTTGCTTGCTCAACAGCAATAAATACTTTCCTAGCAGGTATGGATGTTTCCTATAAAATCAGTATCATTTTATAGAATCTGTCAACAGTATTTTCATAATAACACTTTGTTACAGGGTTAGCATCAAGGAATCCTCAGTAGCTAAACTTGGTTCAGTTTGCAGACGAGTTTACCGAATATTTTCTCATGCATACTTCCACCACAGGGCAATATTTGATGCTTTTGAGAAGGAAACACATCTGTGCAAAAGATTTACTTATTTTGTTACAAAATACTCAATTATTTCAAAGGAAATTCTGATCCTGCCTAAACTAGATGATGAAACACCAGTGGGTGAATCGGAAGCATGAGGTTTACTGAAATAATTTGGTTCCACATTACAAACCAAATTATAAGACATTACTGACTGTTGTGTTCACATTGATTAGTGATGGAACAGGAGTTGTAATAATCTTTACCCTTAGCATACCCAGTAATAAGGAAGCATCTTAAAAATTCCTCACTTTGAAGTGTCTTCTGTTTTAGTTGTATCTCATGGATAATATTATCTAGGTAAATAATTACAATCCTTGATAACCAATTTACTTTTTAAAATCTAGGTTGTCTAAGTATATTATTACTTAATATGGAGATAATAAGATGTATGTAATCATTGCATTTACTGCTTAAAGTGTAGATTTATTTAGATGTCTAAAAGAATAAATCCCTATTTAAAATGCATAGTGACTAGTATTTAAATTATGTATGTGACTAAAATCATGTTTATTAATAATATAAACATGCAAATATGCTCTCAAATATTAGGATGTGTAATATTTCATGTGTCAAGTATTTAACTATGTGTTATTTATAAAATAGTCCTAAGAAAAATTGTGAGTTCATTTGTAATCTCCAACTATCTTATTTACTATGCACAATAAAACAAGTTAATTAAAAATGTATTTGTTTATGTTTTCTTTTGTTTAAAAGGTTTCTTAGATTTATATGACTGGTGTTGTTTAGAGTTGCTGCTCTGTTCCTTTTGCCAAAACTTCTTTCCTTTTAGAGATTGGTACCTGTAAAATAGAAAAACAGATATTACAATTACAAATGTTATGATATAGATTGAGAAAGAATGAAAGCGTGCCTGAGGTGGTATGGCTATATAATGAGAAGACCCAAGCAACTAAGCAAGTCTTCTACATGGATTTAGGTCCAAAGAAGCAAGGTAGACCCCTCCTCACTTAAATGTCTGTAGTCAACAACAACTTGAAGCATGCCCAATTGATTGACTCAATGCCCCAGAACGGAAACATTGGAGAAGAATGATGAGAACCTACCCCAAATGAAATAGAATAAGGATAGGCAGAGAGAGAAAGAACTAAAAAAAGCCACTCATCAGCATATTGGTTCCGTTTAGTCATTGTTAAAACACTTACCCAATTTGGTTGCTATCTGGGATAGCATCCACTGACAGTAATATGTGTATGATTGGTATTTGTCTTTTTACTACCAGCGTTTCAAGACCGTCCAGTTTGGGCTCCCAAAATTCCTCCACCCTGGAAGGAGAAAATGTTCAGTGTCAATCTGCCATAACATATAAATTTTTAAGGCATAACAATTTAGTTCTTACATTTTATAGGATAGTTTATTCACTTGATGCTCAATAGAAAACTGCCTCTTCAATATTTCAGCACATGATATGGCTTTAGAGATAGCAGCACCTGCCCCACTCCACACAACTGCTGTAGCTGCCTTGTCTTCAAAGATACCTGATGCATGGGATAGAAGGTTTGCCATCTTGCTCCCACCTTTCACCTTAAACATAAACGTATATATTTGAAGGTATTTGCATACATTAACATTACTAACATTGTGTAATACCAGTAAATACAAGTTTACTATTAAGCAGTTTTCACACCATTTTTAAATCATAAAGCAACATCTAGGTTTAGGGGATATTAATATTGCTCTTTACTCCACAATATTTTCAATTATATTTTATATAATAAGTTTATATTATGTTAATTCAGGAATATACTGAACTCACTTGCATCCAAAGAAAATTCTCTGGCAGGTCCTTGATAGGTATTTTGTCACGTTCTAGTTCCTCTTCTACATTTTTGCCTTTGCTATAATTCTCCATTTTGCTTTACAACATTAAATTCAAAGGCACGTTATTTATTTATTATACCAATCTAGCAAAATAAAGGAAATTTAACCTCATAAATTCTAATCTGCTCGTTGTTGACACTTATTAGACCACAGCAGTAAAAGTACTCTGTGGACCACAGAATATCTATTTTCACTATTTTGGTATATACGTAGACAGTATTCTCTGTCTACGGGTATTTATGTTCTTCTGTGATAGTTTGACATTGACGTTTTGTTTTCAGGACGTGTTTGTAAAAACGTCAAATAACACATGAAAGTGCTGAGCATGGCCGTTCTACAGTAGATAGAGATGAGATATACCTGCCAATCTCCATACCCGGCCTTCAAGGTATGGGTATCGCCAAATACTTGGTACAAAAACCGGGTTTCAAAATACCTGTAAGTATTTGGGTGTGTAATGGTTTCGATAAGTAAACGTATGCGATAAGTATGGCATACCTCCAATATTATGTAGGTACGACGTTTCAAGTAAGAGATATGAAGATGGTTATTAGTGAGTGCTAAATATTATATGCAAAATAACATTAATTTTATTTAAATTGACTAACTAGAGTAGCTGCGTAGTTAAAAATCACTTTATTACACACAATATATTTTTAAGAAACTCTTTGATATGATAAAAAATGTAATTCGTTATATTTTTTATGCAATAACATTATTACGCAATTAAATTCATGTATGCGTACTGGGAAGCACATACTTGGTATATATACCTGTACCAGTATATACGCCTCACCTCTAGTACAGCCGTGCTATTCTGTAACCATCTCACCGGGGGTGAAGTGAGCGTGGAGTGAGCTATCAATGTCATTCCACCTGATGCTAGGGATGACCAACTATCATATTTACAATCATGATTAAGATTTAGATACCTAATATTCTTATGCTAATTCTATTGATTATTTTTATAAGGATTTCAAAGCTAGCATAGTGTCTAAACAATACTACTCTTTCGGGAAGTTTTTCAAATGAAATAGCGAAACCGAAATTCAGACTATGCATGTTTGTTTTTTTTTCTATTTTTTCCTCGACTAGCCCTTTATTGCCTGACGCACAAGTGCGACACGCACGAACAATTAATGAATATAGTAAGACATATGTGCATGTATAAGATAGCTACAACAGAAAATGCGAATCGACATTGTCAGTTATTATGAACCCACTGTAAACTGATTAAAATTAAATACGTAAATGGAATCACATGGCCTAATCACGATGTGTCTTCAATCACATGGACTAATCACGATGTGTCTTGGAGAAGCGATTGTAGATTGACTCGAGTAAAGATTGTGCAACGTTCTTCAGCGTTGTTACTAACCCAAATCTATTAAAAAAAGATGAAAGAAACTGGCCGTGCCTGACTGACGGACCATAGAATTCAATCTCACACATACTATGTGGGAACCAACATCTAGGCACTGTCATATTCACATTGACATTTGATTTTTTTTTTATTAAGTAGGTATCGTCACGTATGCGCACTAAGAACAGGAAAATGCAATACCAACGTCCAAAATGTGCCGACTAACATTTTATTGTAGACTAGCTTCTGCCCGCGACTTCATCCGCGTTAAATTTCTTGTTCCCCCGACCCTTCCCGTCGCGTCGAATCGCCTACCCGTGCGATTTTACCCGTTTTTCCAACATTTTTCATTTCTGCTCCGCTCCTCTTGGTTGTAGCGTGATGTTATATAGCCTATAGCCTATAACCTTCCTCGATAAATAGGCTACTCAACACAAAAAGAATTTTTCATTTCGAACCTGCAGTTCCTGAGATCAGCGCGTTCAATCAAACAAACAAACATACAAACAAACTCTTCAGCTTTATAATATTAAAGTATAGATAAACATATACCTACTTACTTACTTATGTCGTTATTATCAATAAAAAGAATATTCATCAAATGGTCACCATCTTGAAAATATTATGTTAAAATTCAACAGTTCAAAACGGTCACCCGCGTGCTCGCGAGGTGAAGTGATGTTACCATGACAACGGCATTGCGAGGATCGCGTGATCAAGCCGCGCATGCACGCTAGACGCTGTCATCAATAGGTATCAACTTTCTTTTTTGTTTGCCTTGTGCAGACGCCATTTCGTATTCGGTTTAGAGAATAATTAGTAGGTACGCAAGGATTTATTTCAATTCTTGTAGATATGTACCTATCTAAATACAACAGTTTTTATACAGGTATAATGTCAGTTTAGTACCTACACTTTGATGTCAACAATTAATCCGCTTTTTTTAAACTATGTGTACCTACTTACTGCTCATTTAACCTTTGTCGCGTGGTGTCACCACGCGACAAAGGTGCACGCTGCACGCTAAGAATATGCAAAACCATGAAGTACCGTACAGCTACCCACTACAAAGAATCTTCTCGTAGTCTGAGCATTGATTGGTAAGGTAACGATGATGAGAGATAAAATATGATGTGCATGTGTACTTAAACACTCATCATCATCAGCCATAATTCTCATCAAACTCATTGTCTCTAATAATAGAATATTCATCAAATCATCATCTTGATACCTACTAGGTAGGTATGCCAAAATTCAACGCTTCAAATGACTATCGCATACATAGCGCGCCTCTGCGCGTGTTCACTTCACCGAGAATACATGCGATGATGCGACGAGAATTGCGTGAAGTGCTCACGCCGCGCAAGCGCACTAGGTGCCTAGTTCATCAATGTCATACATTTTTTTTTATCTTTTATTTTTGTTTTGATGACCATGTGCCTGTACAGTGTGCATATTTAGAGTTCAGACAAAATTATTAGGTACTCATTTATTTCAATGTTTTTAGGTAACCTATTTGGTAGCAAACAATAAAAAAGAATTTTCATCGAATCGTCATCATCTTGATAATAATGTCAAAATTCAATAGTTCAAAACGGTCACCCGCGTGCTCGTGAGGTGAAGTGATGTTACCATGACAACGAAATTGCGAGCATCGCGTGATCAAGCCGCGCATGCGCGCTAGACGCTGTCATCAATAGGTATCAACTTTTTTTTTATCACCTTGTGCAGAAGCCATTTCGTAATCGGATTGAGAATAATTAGTACGCAAGTATTCGAAACATTCATATAGATGCATGTATACCTACCTACTTAATAATCGTATTATTAATAAAAGAATATTCATCAAATCATCATCATCTTGATACCTACCTACTAGGTATGTCAAAAATCAACGTTTCAAATGAAACTCGCGTAGCGCGCCCACGTGAGTTCACTCCACCTTGACTAAATGTGACGAGAATCGCGTGGAGTGTTCACGTCGAGCAAGCAGTTACTCATTCGGTGTGGTTGCTATGGCAACAACACCGTAACAGTAACGGTTTCAGGTGAAGTGAGGTGACCGACACTGTCATTGTCAAGATAGCTTTTTTTTAATTTCAGCCTTTCAAGTCATTGCTACAGGCAATGACTTATTCGCAGTTAGCCAATTAAGTATATTTTAATGTCAATTCCAGCCATTGCTGAACATTTCAAAATGATAAATTACTAGCTTTTGCCAGCGGCTTCGCCCGCGTGGAGGTCGGAAATTATCCCGCGGGAATATACTACCGGGATAAAAAGTAGCCTATGTCCATTCTCAGGCTCTAAACTATCTCTGTACCAAATTTCATTTAAATCAGTTCAGTAGTTTTAGTAGGAAAGCGAGACAGACAGACAGACAGTTACTTTTGCATTTATAATATTATTAGTATATTATTAGTATAATTATATTAGTATATTAGTGTAGAAGTGTAGATGTTTTCAACAAATTAATATTAGGTACTTACTTGAGAGGTGCGAGATCGAGTATTCGGTGAATCGAGAGGCTTATAGCTAAATAAAAACAGCCGCACAGTCCGACCGATCCGGCTAAGCTACGCTTGCCTCGGTTTGTCCGTCTATGGGAGACCATCTTTACATACCAAGACCTCGAAGGTCGAAACTCTGACAACCAGTCTTACCAAGGGGGTAACATATTACCAAATAACTGGGTTGTCGGAGTCGGATTGGCAGTCATTGCATGTAAAATACCCGTGCATTCAGCTGCAACCGGTTAAGACTGGAAGCCGACCCCAACACAGTTGGACAAAGGCAGGCAGATGATGAGGTGAGATCGAGCAACTTCATTAAATTGTGCAAAGCAAGTATTCAGTGATTGGTGATGTGTTCGTTAACATTATTTACATAATATATGTAAATAGCATACCTAAAAGTTTTTTTTAAACAGCTATCATCTAGATTCTGGATACACAGTTCAAGATACAAACCTTATAACAACAATACACAAAATATTTAGGCATATCAATAATCTAGTTATGGGTGCTGTTGAGACACAAATAGCTTATCTCCCTTGCTAACAAGATTTCAACATTATTCATGTATTGATTTTCGTTTATTTTTGTACTATAAGGTACACCTCTGCCCAACCCTTCGAGAAAACAAGGCGTGATTTTATGTTTGTTTTTTATTTTATTTCATAAATGTGTAAATTTTGTATGTAAGTACAATTATTATTTTAAGCCAATAGAACTATGTATGTTTTGCTTGCTATAGCCTAATTTAATCTGTTTTCATATACATATACCGTTTTACACAATGCGTCTATGTTTCTCATCCCAATTGCAGATGTGCTGCAAGAAATTTCTTATGTTTTTAGCAGATCCTTTGTGCTTTCCTATCTTTGTGTATTTTATTTTATTAAGTGTAAAGTTTTGTTCATAAATAAATAAGATTTGTAACACAAACACAAAAAAATTTGCTAATACATTTTTTCTACTGAGCTTGCTGTTTCTCGAGCTTCAACTTCTTGATTCTTCAATCTCGATTATGATTGTAAATGTTATGTTTGGTCAATCCCTAGCAGCACTGGGATGACACTGACAGCTCACTCCACGCACCTTTTCACGGTGAGATTTTTACAGAATCGACATGCAGACCTGAATACTGGGTAAATACCTTGAAGGTATGACGTCATACGTATAGGCTAGTACGAAACGAACCGCTACCACAAGGTATCAGCCAGTTCGTGCAGCATCGGTCCGCCGAAACCACCCGAAGCTACCCGACCGCTTACGGGAGGACCCGAAGCGTCATTCGTGCTTTAGGAACGTTCGGACGATCCAGTTCAAGTAGAAAAAAAAAATACATGAATTTAATTGCGTAATAATGTTATTGCATAAAAATATAACGAATTACATTTTTTATCATATCAAAGAGTTCCTTAAAAATATATTGTGTGTAATAAAGTGATTTTTAACAACGCAGCTACTCTAGTTAGTCAATTTAAATAAAATTAATGTCACACACCCAAATACTTACAGGTATTTTGAAACCCGGTTTTTGTACCAAGTATTTGGCGATACCCATACGTTGAAGGCTGGGTATGGAGATTGGCAGGTATATCTCATCTCTAGTCTGTACCCGGGCTGCGTACTGGGATGCACATACTTGGTATATATACCTGTACCAGTATATACGCCTCACCTCTACTGTAGACCTCTCATGAGATCGGGAGCCTGATTCTGGCGGGAACTTTAAAAAAGAGCGCTCAAAAATTTTCGCCAATTTCCATTTTATTACCGACGAAAAAAAAAGGAGGTTATCAATTCGACGCGTATATTTTTTTTTTTTTTTTATGTATGACCACGCATAACTTTGTACATGGTAGGACGATTGTGATAATTCTTAAAGGGAAGGAAAGGGTATACTCCCAAGGTGGTCCCATATAAATTTGAAAAACAAAATCGAACCCTAAGGGTCGGAAAACAGGGGATGATTGATTGTTCACTCACTGATTGTAATGTATAACCACGCATAACTTTATACAGAGTAGTCCGATTTTGATAATTCTTTTTTTATTGGATGGGGTAAACCTTGCCAAGTATTATTAGTACATTCAAGCCACAAAAAAATATTAAATAAAAACTTTTTAACAAAAAATTAAACCGCCGAAAAAACTGAAAAGCATAAAATAATAAACCTTAAAATTTTCAGTCGGCGCTGAAAAATCAATGAACAAAGATCACTCAAAGCGCCGACTCATAATTTTAAGGTTTATTATTTTATGCTTTTCTGTTTTTTCGGCGGTTTAATTTTTTGTTAATTATTAGATATTTTCTAGTTTCTTGATAGTAGTTAATAAAAAACAATTGCGCTAGGTGTACAAACCTAAAATATGGTGGGAAATGAAGGGGGCGGGGATAACCCGCCCACTTCACATAAACGTCCTCGGCCTGAGGCCGGAGACGCAGGGACTGGCATGGACTGTGGTGATGGCGGCGGCGGTGAGCTATCTGACTATTCACCTTATTTAAAACCAGACTATAAAAGACTATATCCAGAAAATGTCACTTAGGGGCCGTTCAAGTATTACGTAAGCACTATAGGGGGGCAGGGGGGTCTTTGCTTTGCTTATTTTTGATGACATGGGGGGTGGGGGGGTCTAGATGGTGATTACGTCAACAGTAGTTATTTAGTTTTTTACACATATGGCAACCCACAGTCATTGTATATGTTTGAAAACGAAACGCATTTTCGGGGATTCCCACAAAGCGTCAGCGCACACCAAGAGCAGGAACAGAGCATTTTGTGAGACTAATGAAAAATTTATCTTATGATAATTCCATACAAGAAGTCTTTCCCATTTCTTGAGAGACTCTTTCCCAAGCATTGGCTTTTAACATCCGATCGCTGTATATTGGACTCGATATACTGCAAACATTCTAAACGCTGCACCGAATCGATCAACTTTTCTCCGTTCATGATTTCCAAATGCACCAACACACGTCCCTCCAGTCAATTTTCTCGCTGTGGCAGCACTGAGCGCGGGTGGCGGCGCGCGGCGGGTGCTCGCGCATGTAATCTAGAACGCATACTAGAACACGCATCCTGCAATCTCGCGCATGGTCGAGCATCAAGTTTTGACGTGTATTTAATTTTGCAATGTATAGAATTGTCTTAAGATAAATTTTTCATTAGTCTCAGAAAATCTCTGCTCTGCTCTGCTCTTAGTGTGCGCTGACGCAATAGTGTATACGTTTAGGTACTCGCTTAGAATCGAGTATGGAAATTACCGCTGCTATTCAGTTGTTTACTTCCGTCAATCTATTATTTCGTTTCGGTACGATTGACGATTTGACTATTGATTTGATTTGTATTTTTAGCAAAGCAAATTAAGTTAATGTTTGTGTTACCGTTGATCCATTTTCGCCAGTGGAGAATTGTTTAGTTAAGATGGTGTTTCAAATAAACAAATCCAAGTTATACCAAAAAATGTTCGAATGTTTTAAAAATCTCATCCAAAAAAAAAACAATACTTTAAAAGAAAAAATGCGTATATAACAATGTTTACGTCAGCATGGGGGGGAGGGGGTAAGAGCTTTGCTTACTTTTGCTGACAAGGGGGGTGGGGGAGTAAATAATTGTAATAAATCTGCTTACGTAATACTTGAATGGCCCCTTATGTAGACTTTAAAGTGTTCATTGAAGCTTCAAATAATAAGGATAGAATAGGCAATAAGAGCATAATCTATCTCAACCATATATTCTCCAGCGAAATAAAAGGGGTAACGGCTATACAACGAATAAACGCAAATAAAATAGCAGTAATATTTAAACAGTATAATACGGCAAATAACTTTATTAACAACAGCGCTTTTCTTAACAAATATGGCTTGAAACCATTTATTCCGGCTGCGCAAATAGAAAAAACAGGTATAATTAGATTTGTACCAGCAAACATTTCGAACAAAGAACTATACACCAAACTATCATCAATATATGAAATAATAGCTGTAAGAAGATTCACAAAGAAGGTAGGACAGGAGCGAGTACCACTACAAACAGTTAGCATTACTTTTCTATCGAATATTCTTCCAGACAATGTACAATATGATTTGTTTTCATACAGAGTTTTTGAGTATGTACCCCCATTACAGCAATGTTTCCGTTGCTTTAAATTTAACCACTCTGCTAGAATATGCAATGGCAAACAAAGATGTTCCATTTGTGGAGGTGAGCATTTATATAAAGAATGTGATAGACCAACAGAGATCTGCTGTTGCAATTGCAGCGGGCCTCATCTTGCAATTTCTAGATTATGTCCAATTAAGTTGAATAAAATTTTAGAAAAGAAAAATAAGATTACCTATGCAAGTGCTACATTGACGAAACAACACGTGAGTGATAATACTGAATTTCCACCTCTGCTACCTCCAAAAATGAAACCAACTGACACTGTAAATAAGTCTGTACATACATCTGTAAATAATACTGTACATAGTGTAAATAAATCCAAAGATGTCCCGAAAGTAGACATCAAAGCCCAAATAGTTGCCAACAAAGATGTACTTATGGCCCTGGTACAGACGTTGGTAGAACTGGGTAATAAGGGAGATAATACGCCTACCACCGTAAATAGTATTAAAGAAACCCTACTTAAAAATCTCAAGTAATGGATCCAAGTCACACACTGTCTAAGCTGCGTATTGCTCAATATAACATTCAAAGTGCTAATAGTAAAAAACCCTTATTGATTCAATTCTTACAAAAACAAAATATAGACATTTGCTTACTTAACGAAACATGGTTTAAAGATATTAGTTTTAGAATACCTGGATATAATATTTATAATAATAATTCCAAAAATACTCATAATGGTGTAGCAATACTGATTAAACCATATTTAAAGTACAAAGTTTTAAACACTAGATTTTATGAAGACATTCAAACTGTTGCTCTGTCCTTATCTACTGTACATGGTAGCTTGACTATTCTTTGTGTATACTGTCCTCCTACTAGTGGACATATACGGATCAATAGATTACATAATATTATTAATGATCTTCCAAAGCCCATATTTGTCAGTGGTGACTTCAATGCACACCACATTGCATTTGGTTGTCTATCCACTAAAGGCAGAGGTCATGATTTATTTAATATCATCGATGACTTGTATTTATGTATTTTAAATGATGGTAGTTTTACAACTGTTAACAACCCGCGACGGAATCCGTCTGCAATTGATGTTAGCTTTACTAGTGCTAACCTCGCAGCAATATGCGAGTGGTCTGTACATGATGATGCCATGGGTAGCTATCACTACCCAACAATAACAGAGATTTCACTGCATATAGATAAATATCATATTAATCCCCCTGTTGATAGGTTTATATATAAAAAAGCAGATTGGGAAAAGTATAAAACTATTTCTAAAACAATATTCAATGATTTAGTCCTAAAACTGTATGACCCTATTTCAACCTATAATAATTTTTGTTCTCGATTGGATACTTTAAAAGATATGACAATTCCTAAACTTAATAAACCAAATAATTTTAAAAGCAGACTTCCAGCTCCATGGTGGAATGACATTTGTGAAAAAAGTGTAATTGCCTCCTACAATGCATTGAAACTATATAGAAGGGAACCTAGTATGGAGAACTATTTAGATTATAAAAAAAAAGCACTTAAAAAAAGAACCATATCGGAACAAAAAGGAATAGGTTGGAATAACTTATGTAACACATTTAATAGAACTACTCCTATAAGTAAGATTTGGAATCTTCTAAAAATGTTTAAAGGTATAAGAGCTGGCAATAAATCATATAAAGATGAGTTTATTTCCCAATTTCTAGATAAATTATTCGACAACAGCAATCTAAATAATATTAATAGTTTAGGCAATATTTGCGAATCAAATAATGATAATCTAAATTCCAAATTTTTGCTAAATCCTTTTACATGGTCTGAATTTAAAATGAGTTTGTTATCTCGGAAAGACACTACACCTGGTTTAGATGATCTCCCCTATTGTACTATTAAAAATTTAGATGAATCAGCACAAAAAATGTTTCTTATTATTCTTAATTTACTTTGGCATTGTAAATGTATTCCACAATCATGGAAAACACAATGTGTCATTCCGATACTCAAACCAGATAAACCTTCAGAGCTTGCCAGCTCTTATAGACCAATATCACTGTCTTCATGTCTAGGTAAATTATTTGAAAACATGATTAAAAATCGTTTGGATTGGTATATGGAATCTAACGGCTTCATTCCACATGTACAATATGGATTTCGTCGAGGGCGAAGTTGTGCTGACAGCTTCACTTCCTTAGTTTCAGACCTGAAACATGCAAAGGATAAAAAGTTACACACTGTTTGTGTATTCCTAGATGTTCAAGGTGCTTTTGACAGTCTGGATCCAGCTATACTTGTAGAAGTTATGTCTAGGTTAGGTGTGCCTGGCCAACTATGTAAATAGATATATAATTTTCTGACTAATAGAACACTCTATTTAAGACATAATAACACATTGCATGGACCAAAATGTGCATCTAGGAGTACAATGCAGGGTGCTACACTATCTCCTTTGTTATACAATATTTACACAAGTGAAATCTGTAAATTTGTTAATAGTAATGTAGATATTCTGCAGTTTGCTGATGATATTGTTTTGTACAGTAGTAATTATAATGTAGAAATTGCAATTGACAATATTAACAGAGCCTTGTCCCAACTATTTCATTATTACAATGATGTGCTACATTTAAAAATTAATCCCTCCAAAAGCAGTGTTATGATATTTGGAAATGAGAATACAAATTCAAAAGTAGTTTATAACGGAGAATCTATAAATCCAGTAAATTCAAAGAAATTTTTAGGCATAGTAATAGATAGGAAATTAACCTTTGAGGAACATATTAAATACATATCAAAGAATGCTCTAAAAGGTTTAAATGTAATTAAATGTCTTGCAGGTGTCTCATGGGGAGCAGACCCGAAAATATTATCAATTTTGTATAAAAGTATAGTTAGAAGTCATTTTGATTATAGTTCACTAGTGTATATAAATAGTACTCATGTAAATAAACTAGATCTATTGCAGAACAGGGCTTTAAGAACAATTTCTGGTGCAATGTGCTCTACTCCCATAAGGGTCATGGAAGTGGAGACTAAAACTATGCCTTTAATTTTGAGACGCATTCTACTTGCAGAGAGATTCTGTCTTAAATTAATTGCTGCAAATAACAGGAAAGTAATAAACAAAATTGTACCTTCTGTAAGTAGAACTCTTGGGCCTCTAACAACAGGAGAGGATCTCTTGAATGGTAAATCCCCAACATTGTCCAAAATATTGCTGGAAACAGAAAACAGTTTTATTGGTATTAGAAAACAGTGCCCATGGCCATGTTACTCCTTCTCTTATCAGTGTATTTCGCATCCCGTTAAAGAATTACAAAATCCCATTAATAATAATTCAGATATGTTACAGTTTTTGGCAGATAATAAGAATTATCACGTTATTTACACTGATGGCAGTAAGGGGAGTGATTATGTACGTGCTGCTATATATGATCCACATGCTAAATTCTCCCAAAGCTTTGTTCTGTACAATTCATGTACTATATTCACTGCAGAGGCATATGCAGTTTATCAGGCATTATTATATATATTCGCCAAATTAACAATTGTAAATACTTCTTGATTGTTTCTGATTCACTGAGTTTTATAAAAGCCCTAACTAACCTTACAGTTTCGTTTAAGTCAAATTATATTCTGTACTAGCTTCTGCCCGCGACTTTGTCCGCGTTAAATTTCTTGTTCCCGCGACACTTCCCGTCGCGTCGAATCGCCTACCCGTGCGATATTCCCCGTTTTTGCAACATTTTTCATTACTGCTCCGCTCCTCTTGGTTTTAGCATGATGTTATATAGCCTATAGCCTTTCTCAATAAATAGGCTACCCAACACAAAAATAATTTTTCAATTTGAACCAGTAGTTCCTGAGATTAGCGCGTTCAATCAAACAAACAAACATACAAACAAACAAACAAACTCTTCAGCTTTATAATATTAGTATAGATTTCATCAAAGAAATAATTCATCAATATTACCTTAAGCACATAAAAATTGTATTCCTGTGGGTACCTTCTCACCGAGGCATCTCTGGCAGTGAAGTAGTTGATAAAACCGCTTATGAAGGTAATAATGCTATTGATGTTAGAAATACAATGGACATTCCTATGACTGACTTCCTGCAATGCATTAATGAAAATATATGTAAGTTATGGTTAGAAATGTGGAAGAAAGACCAAGACATCAAAGGACGGTATGGAAGTATTCAAGAAAGATTACCTGTTAGACCCTGGTACAATAGATTGAAGGAAGCCAGCCGAGACTTTATCACTACGATAAATAGATTGCGCTTTGGCCATAATACTGCTCCATCACACCTTGCTCGACTAGGCATTATTACAAGCAATACATGCCCACATTGTGAATCCCAAGAAGGAACCATTGAACATCTCATTTTTGACTGTCAAAACTTCTTGCTTGACAGATTAGTGTTGGCTAGTGAACTTAGTGAAGTGAACAAGTGCGATTCTTTATCCCGCCCCACAGTGATTCGTCTAGTACAAGCTAGCGGGACAATATTATTTTTTTACTTATTTTAATTGTTTACATATATTTAAGGTGTCTTACGCCGTTCTGTGTTCTCTAAGTCCAAAGGTGTGGGTGCAAGATGGAAGAAGTCACCAAATGTTCTACTTTTGTTTACTGATATCCTTGACTGTTATAATTCGCTGCGTCTGCCTACTTATTATGCAGGCAAAGCAAAGGAAAGCAAAGCGAGCAAAGCGTTCTTGATTGCTGGTATAGTCCTTTGACTCCTCGTTCATAGTAGATGGAGTGGCACCACAAATATAACACTTCTGTGTCGAACGCGTGTCTGTTAAAGCATTACATACTTTGCCAGTCATGTTTTTCAGTCATGGTCAACAACAAATCGTGTTTAACAGAGATCTGAGTTCCATCAACGTTACATAAAGTGGGAAGACGCTGACTTATTTCATCCAAAATCTTAGTAGTTTCTTCTTTCGTAAACTCATTTGTCTCCTTGCTAAAAATGAATTTAATAGGACGGCAATATAAGGTAGAAGAAGGTCGTGGATTTTGCCAAATAACAGTTTTGCCGTCAAGTAGTCTCGTCATGGACAAATGAGTACACGAACAGAAATTCGTCTGTAGTGTTGATGTTCTCAAATCTCTGCTTATATGTACTATGCCCCGAACTCCCATCACAACCCCATTTGCTTATTAATGTATAATATGAACGAGGTAACATACTTGTAATGACTTTTGACTGAGCTTCAACTAATCGTTCAGCCGTTTTATCTAAAATCGCCTGAAGTTTAATCTCAGCTCGAGATTAAGTCACAGAAATATGTTCGTCAGAAAGATAGCAAGAAGCTTTGGACTTACCTAGGCTATAGAAGGATGGATACACTTGATGTCCCGCTTTCATTGACCACTTTCTCGTCTGTTTGTACGAGTGAGAAGTAGATTTAGAGTCTACATAATAAGCTAAAGCTTCGTCTGGACTCAGTCGCCTACTCGCTTCAGAACACTTTTTTTTTAACTTTCACCGGCCGCGAGCCGCGACTCTTCGAATTTGTTTGGCAACACTTCGATGCCCTTCTTTCCGTGTTGCCAATTGTGCTACAGTAATTAGTTCATTTGCACTTCGCGATTCTAAAAGATCGTCTACTCCCCGTCTTTTTGTTTTTATTGATGACTCATCAAAGGTTTTCTGGGGTCGCCCTACAGAACGAACTCCCGATGATGTTGAAGGGCACGGCTTATTCACACACACTAACATTTCGATTCCACATCCTTCTAACCAATTTTTATGTTTGATGAGAAATTCATCCCTAATACACTTAGAAGATGTCCACTTTTCGTTTAATTTTGATGATAGGCTCGAAATTTTAATTTTGAGTTTCCTCAGAAAATCTTCAGAAGCATCTAGTAGATTATACTGTACACATAAATGATCAAAAATGCGACTTGCTCTTTCAGTTTTATTATGTTTTAACCATTCTTCGAAAAACTCTAATTTTGTCATAGCTATGGCTCGTTCTGAAAGAATTATAAATTACTTTATCTACGGGCGGTTTCGGGAGCCAAAAAATAAAGTAAACTACGCCTGAATGTTTTAATTATAACATACAGAAGAATCTAGCCGGATACATTGGGATAAAAAAAGTTGCAACCCTTTAAAGTTTGAAGTTAAGAAAAAATATGTGGGATTATTTCAACATACTTATAAACTCTAATTACGGCAAAAAAGTACAACATGTATTCTTTTAAAATCAAGTCAAAATAGTAAGTACATACCTTCAGTAGTAGAATCCATCACAAAAAAATCGTTTCACTTTAATATCAATTATTTGAGATGGTGTCACAAGTGTGCTAAAAATGCAACTTATTTACAATTTTTTTTTTTTTTTTTTTTGTAGGGCATCTCGTAGTTAATCCTGAAAGATTGTGACTACTTAAACGGATTGGGGCTCGGCGAGTTCTAAAAAGTTACCTTTTTAGGCCTCCAGCCGGGGCTTATTATACTTAAAACTAAAGCGAAAGCTCTAAGGGTTACCCCGAGGGGGGTACGAACCTCGGCTTAGGCAATCGCTGATAGGGGGGGCAGCAAGGGACTGGCTGGATCTGAGTTAAATTATTTTGGGACTAATTTAAAGCTAACGGCTCAGCATCGCGGGCTGGCTCTTGCAAGGGTCGGGAGGGACTGTTAAGTCGGGGTCGCGACGACGGACCTCGGCGGCGAGGTCGGTACGGTTTGTGTCTGTGTGCTGGTCTAGCTGTACTGGTCTCTTTTCGACTCTCCTGGAGGAGAGTAGTGGGATCATCAGGATCGGTAAGAACGTGCCGCGAGCGGCGGACTTTGCTAATACGGGAGGGGGTGTAAGTAGCTGCCGCCACAACCAGAGGGTTGCGGTGGGCTACGGCCCTATCGAAGAAACGCTTCGAAGCGCGTTTTATGAATTGATGGATAGTCGGGAGTTTCATGTCTAAATGAAGATTGATATTCCGAACAAACCAAGGCGAGCCTGTGGCTTGACGGAGAAAACGGTTCTGGAGAGTCTGCATCCTATGGATGAATCGGGGCTTAGCATGTGCCCAGACTGGGCTTGCGTATGTCATAATCGGCCTGATACAAGCGGTGTAAAGCCGCTTCTTACACAGAAGAGACAATTTACTCCGCTTGTTCAGGACGCAATGGAGCCTACCCAGAGCGAAAGCGGCCCGCGAGCGAGCCTGCTTTATGTGCTCAGAAAAGGTGAGGTGTTCGTCGAGGATGACACCTAGATATTTGGCTTGCTTCGCCCAAGGGATCTGCTTGCCGAACATTGAGATGGGTCGGGGAGGGGGGTGATTACGTCGCGGTCGGGTGTAAAAGACCGCCTGACTTTTATCGGGATTGACCTCGATTCGCCACTTCCTGAACCATTCGCCGAGCTCGTCGACTGCGGTTTGGAGGTAGCGAACCAGCGCTGTGTCACTAAATCCCGAGAAGAAGATGGCAGTGTCGTCTGCGAACAGAGCTAACCTTGCCTTCTTGCTTCTGGGGATATCGCTAGTGAACAGCGTGAAAATGAGGGGGGCTAGTACAGAGCCTTGAGGGACTCCTGCACGGATCGGGTGAGGGGAGGAAAGTGCCCCTTCGATGCGATAGCGAAAGGTTATTTACAAATGAAAATTGCGCTTCCTTTATAATTAACATTAACCCCTCCACAAAATTACTTGTTGAAGTAACAAACAAATGATTTCTTAGAATTCCTTACCTGGGAAGGCAAGGGTTGTTTACAAGTTGTTGTCACGAATTCCTGGAAATGACGTCATGATGAATTTTGTCCCGCTAGCTTGTACAGCTTGGCAAAAAAGAGTCTGGAAAAAATGAGGGCGCCTGCTTAGCAGGTATGGCCACCCTGTATACTAGAACTAAAAGTGATAAGATACTTGTTGTTTTAATCCACAAACACGAGATCCCGGAAATTCTCATCAGTCAAGATTTCAAGACTTGATATGCACACAGTCTTTTACTTTCATTGTATCTAGTAGATTGCGCATTATTTCGCTTTCGCTTTTATCTAAGAGTGCCATCATAATAACATAATGCAAACTTATTCAGTTTAAAAATAAATTAAATTACACTCAGGGATTGCCGATTCAACCCGATACACAAGACATAATGTTCAGCAATCGCATTTGCGGCCACCATCTAGGGTATTCACAACCATTCGATGGTTGGTATGCCTGTATCAAATTTGACATGAATGATACTGAACGAATCCTGTTAATGCTGACAGTTTATAGTCGACAAGAAGGTGACTTACAGCTGCTTACTGTCGGAAACTAATCGGAAGTCAGAGAGTACCTATAGCATGTCGCATTCGAAAGGTACGGGCAATATCGAATAAACTTGAACAGTTGACTAATGAAGACGTCAGGTATGTCTATGCGGGTTACATAACATTATCACTATTCACATGGCAATGAAAATGAAATAACACGCTAAAGTTAAGATTTTATTTAAAAAGAAAAATTTGACGTTACATCATTCTTGTATTCCTTTTCGGTGCTATGATAGATTTTTTCCATTAACACTGATGTGTCAGTTTTACATTTCTTATTTATGAAAATAGTGTAAAAATCTTTCTTACACGTTTACGGCTCCCATTACAACCCGTCTCCTCAAACTATAGGTAATATATTACGTAGAATAGGCACCTGAAAAATAATAAATATAAATTATACTTTTTTACTGTGGTGTGCGATAATAGCATTAACAAAAAAAAAAAAAATACTTGGCTGTTTCGTTATAGTGTTGAATTTTTGTCTAATTGCACACAGATCAAAATCGTCTAATTCTTTCTTCCGCCAACTGTTTTGGTGTTCCTCCAGGTGTAGAAAAAATCCTTAATTGTTTTCTCCTTCATTAACAATTTCTCTAAGTGTACTGTTAGATTTACCTTGAAAAAAATATAAAGACAATCATATTAATTCCATGTAGGCAGTGTTGGGTCAATCAACTAATATTTTCAATCAATTGATTAGTCATGACTAATTTAGTCATGACTGATTTAGTCATGATTGATTTAATCATGACTAAAACAGTTAATCTCAATCAAAACTAAATAAATCAACCATTAGTCATTCAATCATTATTTTTGATTGATGATTGATGACTAAACCAAAAAATGTAATAAAAACTTTTTTATTTTATTTATCTGATCAACTTAAAGTAATATTGAAGACATTGACATAATGTTTGTAGATTGTTAATCCATTGTCCCCAAAGGATCAGAACCAAGGTGATGCGCAATTGTTATTATTAACGGATCATTTTAAATACTGTGTGCATACGCTAAATGCTTACGTGCAAGTACGGATGTGCAAAGTTTATTGCAAAATGAAATAACTATATTAGGAACTGTACACAATTAAGTGATGAACAAATGTAACGAGCTGTGGAATTACGCGGGGCGGCCGAAATCAGCCGAAATCAAGATTTAAAAATAAATAGTTTGCATGTTTAAATCCCACCGAACACAAAAAATGTACCCATTTGTTCAAAGCAGCAATTTGCTTAGAAATTAGTCAAGACACTGATGAAATGCAATCCGACAGTCAAAACAAAACAAGCACACAACAAAAAGAAGACGACTTTTTTACTTCAATTCAGACTCCGGTAGTGAAAATAATGACTCTACCTACCTACTACTCCGAGGAGAAAAGCTGATATTCCCATGACCAACTTTTTTCTGAAAAAAGTACAAATGTAAGTCTATTACATCGCTACCCATTATCATAAAAATGATTTTGAAATACAATATTCCAATACCATCTTCGGGACCTGCAGAAATAATGTTTTCACACGCAACAATGACCAGTCTACCGAAATCTGATGAGCAGTTTGAAAAAAGAGTTGTAGTGAAAAGTAATTAAAATTATTTTAAACTTGATTAGAATAATTCACAATTCTTTAAAAATAAAAACTGATTCTGTTGTAAAAACTGTGTTTTATTTTGTTGTCAAACAAGCATCTTTTAGTTTATGTTTTTAGCAAACATAAAATTAGTCATGTGAAATTTAGTCATGACTAATGACTAAACCACAACTAACCAATCATCAATCATCATCCCGCGATTGAATTTTTTAGTCATTAGTCGTTAGTCATGATTAAATAATTTAATCATTAGTCATCAATCATCAATCAAACTAAATTTTGCCCAACACTGCATGTAGGTACATTTTTCAATTACAAGTATCAAACATCAAGAATTAACGTACACGCGATTTGTCAAACTAGAAAACATAACCTCAATAATCTATTAGTAAATAAAACAATAAAATAGCTTGAAACTTATAATACCGATAAAACTTAGTATTAGAAAGGAAAAACAATGACGGGCATTGAAAAAAAGATAAATTTCTTGGATAAATACCTGTCGTGTTGGCAGTTCTTTCGTAAATATTGTCAATCGGAGACAAAATTTGTTCCGCTTCAGATTCCGCCTAATTTCTTACAAAAACTTACTATATCACAGCTCACACCACTACTCCTTATTGTTTTATTCATTTTTTATATGTTCAAAAGCATTAATAATTGATAGTTAATTAGAAATAAGTAAAATACAACTGGGAACATAACACAATGACAGATTAGCTACTTGTTGATGATAAACAAAGCAGTGCTGCCACCAAAAAAATATTTTTGTACCAATGGTTACCACGACAGACTCTTTTTTGCCAACCTATACTAGACGAATCACTGTGCGCCCGCCGCCACTTGAAGAGTTATTAAAAGACAAAAATACGTACAAACCGATATATAAATACATTAAAAATACTATTAAAACAATTTAAAATGAAGTGAAGAAGTGATAGTGCAGTGTTCGATAATAAAATAAGATTTGACCTAAAGGTCCAGTTACCAGGTCATAAAATTCCAAAAAAAAAAAAAAAGATCGGGGGCCTCTTATCGTGATTATAAATCGGTCTAAAACTAGTGACAATATATTTATGTCAAAAAATTGTGTCGGTTCCATAGTCGGTTCCTGAAATACAGATACTTTAACGTAGCTCTGGAGCCAGGTCTAGGTACTACATTTTCTGTAACCTGTTTTTTATGGAAATAAAGAATTTATTTATTACTAGTTGACTCGACAGACGTTGTCCTCTCTTAACGATAACTATTTAATTTGAATTGGTATAATGAGGATCAGCGACGATTTTAGTTAAATATGTAGAATTACAGTCATACCTAAACCAATTATTTCAGTGAAAGAATGATTAAAATTGGACCAAAAATGACGAAGTTAGAGCGGTTTAAAGAGCTAAAACGCACTAGCGGCAGGCCGTGATGCGGCATGCCGTTGCGGTTGGCCGCAGATTATACGGTCTGCCGCAACGGCACGCCGTATTCCGGCTAACCATATCGTCTCGATTCTGTAGCGGTCCGCCGCATTTCGTCGTCAGTGCTTCTAGAAATGTTGGTCATGATGGACGTAGAAGAAGTTGCTGTAGTTATTTATTTAAATTATCGTGGAAAACAATAAACATCGATTAAGGATTCACCCTCTACTGGAGACACGACATGGTAGCAAAGAGTTTAAGCGCTTGCGGCAGACCGCGCCGAGTGCGTAGAGGGGGTGCGGTGCGCCGCTACATTCAACCGGTGCGGCCCACCGCAGCTCCAAGACAACCGGAGCGGTTGCCAGCTGGCCGCAAGTCAGTGCGTTGATATCAAGCGGTTTCATATAAAAATTGAAGTGCGGCGAACCGCAACGGCACGCCGGCGCCGCGTCACGGCCTGCCGCTAGTGCGTTTTAGGGCTAATTTTGCATTTACAAAAACGCTCGCCAATACGCACAATTCGTTGATGACGTCATCTTCCACGTTCGCGTCCGCGGTACCGCCGCGCACGTTCTTTCTGCCTTTAGTTACGTGACTCGCAGTACATTTAAACGAATAATGTCTTCATAAAATATTGTATCGTGCCACGATGCGAAAATACAAGTGTTGCTACACCGGACAAATTGTTATTTTGTTTCCCAAAAAACCCAAAAAATAGAAAGAAGTGGTGTACTTTCATGAGGAGCGACGCTCCATGTCCCCTTAGCTAAAAGTACTTTATACTGCATTTCTATTTCAAATTTGTCCGAATATATATTGGTGCCGATTCTGTTGTCACCATCATTGGTTGTCAAAAAATTCTGTAAACTAAAAATCACTAAAATTTGGCTTATTCCTGTCAAACGATGATTTTCTATTCTGAAATAGACTAAAGTGATACAACTTAACTATATGTATTTTAGTTTTGACAGCATTAAGATTGCACTGAGTTATTAGTGTTAGAACTATTTTATCATTATAAAATAAGAGTCGTGGCTGTGACATGTAAAAATATAATTTTAATTAATAACAGCGGTTGCTAAGCAATACATCAGACATTAGTTTAAAAAGGTTATCAAAAATAATAAGGTTCTAGTAAGTATAACATACTCCTTAACATCCTCCCTTTTTGGCAACCCTTTTACTGCATCAAACCAATTTGTTTTGCGATTGATACAATCCGTGGCTTATGTAATGCTTTGGTCAGTAAATCCGCTAGTTGGAACTCGCTGGGAACGTATTCTACACGTATTTCTTCGTTAGCAACGAGTTCTCTCACATAGAAATGTCGAATAGCAATATGCTTGGTTCTTCTGTGGAGTTCTGGATTGTGTGAGATCTTTATGGCTGCATCATTATCAACCTTTAGCTTAGGTATTTCTTTCAATTTAGATATTTCACCATAGAGTCTTTTGATCCAGACAATCTCTCTAGCCGCTTCACTGGCAGCAACCAATTCGGCTTCAGTGCTTGATATTGCAACACATGTTTGTCGTCGACTTGTCCAAGATATTGCTCCTCCAGAGTATAAGCATAATATGCCTGACGTTGAACGTCCGGTACTTTGGTCTCCACCGTGATCAGAATCACTGTAGCATTCTAGAATTCCAGCATTGCAGCTCTTCTTAAAAACTATTCCGTAGTTGAAAGTGCCTTTGATGTATCTTAGGATACGTTTCAGCCTTTGGATGTCTTCTTTAGAAGGGTTTTCTAGACTTCGGGATACAACGCTTACAGCATATGCTAAGTCCGGTCTGGTTCCAACGGTCAGATATGCGAGTGCTCCCACAGCTTCTCTATACGGAAATAAAGCAGGGTCTACCACTTCTTTATCCAGATCTGGCAGTTCACCTTTTTGTATAGGAGTGGTAACAGGTTTGCAATCACCCATTCCAAAGCGATCTAAAACTTTCTGAGCATAGTGCTTTTGTGACACTTTTATATTACCGTCATGGTTCTCTATTTCTAATCCTAGAAAATAGGATGCATCTTTTGTCGTGATTTTAAATCTTCTCTTCAATTCTCTCATTAACTTTTCAGAATCTTCCTGATTTGTTGCAGCGACCAAACCGTCATCTACATAGAGAGCAAGAATAATTTTGTTACTTGCACGGTTTCTTATAAACAGGCAGGGGTCGGTATCGCATTGATTGAATGGTTTTTAAATAATCCACCATACATTTATTCCAACACCGAGGCGCTTGCTTGAGACCATACAAACTTTTCTTGAGTTTACAAACCTTGTTAGATCCATCAGAGTAGCCATCAGGTTGATTCATATATATTTCTTCACTCAGTGAACCATAGAGAAAAGCAGTTGATACATCAAACTGTGTGAGTTTTAGGCCTTCATTTGCAGCAACGCTTAAAACTGATCTTATTGTAGACATCTTAGCAACTGGGCTGAAAGTCTCATCATAGTCGATGCCCTTTTTCTGTGTATATCCTCTAGCAACTAGTCTTGCTTTGAATTTATCTAGAGAGCCATCAGCATTGGTTTTGATCTTATATATCCATTTACAGGATATAGGCTTCCTGTCTTTTGGAAGGTCCACCATTATCCAGGTTTTGTTTTCCTTTAAAGACTTCACCTCACTTTCCATTGCTTTGACCCACTGATCTTTATGCGTACTAGTCATTGCTTCTTTGTAGGTTTTAGGTTCATTGATCTGATTAAAAATTTCAGTTGACATCATGACGTAATCTCCGAATCTGATAGGTGGTCGTATTTGACTTCTATCTCGTAGAGTCATTCTGGTGGCTATCTCAGTTATATCATCTGAGATTCTGGGTCGTTCAGTATCATTACCATAATCTAAGGCGTCTTCATAAGGAGGCGATTCTGGCATTGATGCTTCTGAAGGCGTTTGTAATGGTTCAGTAGAGTCATCTTGGCTTTCTATTTCCTGACTCACAACCAAATCCGGTGATGTGGGGGGCAAAGTCGAACTAAGCTCATCTGAGCTACTTGCAGCGCGATCCAAGCTATTTTCGACACAATCATCCTCCCTTGCATCACACATCGGTGGTACTGAAAGAGGAAAGTGTGTTTCGACTGAAGGCTGTTCATCCGAATCACTTTGACCAAATGGAGTCAATACTGATTCATTAAATGTAACGTCTCTTGACCTTATGAGTTTACCATGTTTATTTAGTAAGCGATAGCCTTCATCGGCCTCATATCCAATAAGAATGCATTTCTCAGCCTTTTTAGATAGCTTTTTCCTTTTTTGTTTAGGAATATGAGCATAACATTCACATCCAATTATTTTAAGGTGACTTATTGCTGGTTTTTTCTTAAACCACAATTCAAATGGTGATTTTCCATTTTCTGAAGTTGGACCAGTTCTGTTTAACACGTACGCAGCGGTATTTATCAATTCTGCCCATGTAGCAGACGGTAATTCTTCATGAGCATGCATCATTGTACGTGCGGCTTCAACTAAGGTTCTATTCTCACGTTCGCTAAGACCATTTTGTTGCGGTGTATAGGGCATCGTGAGCCTTTGTCTAATTCCAGCTTGTTGTAGAATGCACCTGACGTTCTGATTATCAAATTCACCTCCGTTATCACTAAGAAATTCTTTAACTGAGTATCCAGCTACTTTACATTCTTGTAACATTTGTCGGAGTTTCAGGTAAACTTCCGATTTTTGTCGAACAAAATAAATGTGTCTGTACTTGCTGTAGTCATCTTTGAATAAAATGAAGTAGCGAAATTTGTTAAAAGAAGGAGGGAATGGACCACATACATCAGCGTGTAAAATTTCTGCAGGTAATTTAGCTCGTACTCTTGTTCCGAAAGACTGTCTGTGGGTTTTACCATAAATACATCCAGTACACAATTCTGAATCTAGTCGAACTTTAATTCCTAGTTCTCGTTCTATAACACCTTTAACATGTTTTTTATTCTGATGAGCTAACCTTTCGTGATACAGTTGTAGTGTATTTTCTGATGACAAAATGTTGACAGTAGGTGTTGACTTTGTAATAGTCTCTACATTGAGCTTGTATAAGCCACCATTCTTAATCCTTTTGCCAGTCAGTCTAACTTGTCCATCAACTTTCAGCGAGCAGTGTTCTCTTTCAGACATGAAAACACTTTTATTTAGTCTGTCTTGAGCAGCCAGTACTGAGAATAAGTTTCGCTTAATATCAGGTACATACCATACATCACAGAGTGTTACTCTTGATTCCTTGCCATTTATAATTGTTTTCAAGTCAACAGTACCTTTGCCAAATGCTTTGACAGTAGCTCCATTAGCAGTAATCACTATACGATTATCTTCAAAATGCTGAAAACTAGAAAAATAGTCGTTCCGGCAGGTGACATGATTAGTTGCACCATTGTCGACGAACCAACTCGATGTATCATAGTTTGTATGCATTGAATTTACATCTGTATTGACTTGCATGAGCATTAAGTTCAAATTTGTTGGGGTCTGTTTACTTTCAGGCTTGGCTGGTTTACCGTCAGCTTTCCATTTATGACATTGCCTTACTTTGTGACCGACTTTTCCACAATATCCACATTTCTTCTTTGCTTTATTATAATTCTGTAAGGCTAGAGCTTCTGCAGGATCTTCATTTTTCAAAGAAATAGAGCGCTCATAGGCACACAGTTGTGCAGTCAGATTTTCTATTGTTCTATCTGTCTTTGACATCAATATCCAGCTTGATTTGAATGAGAAATATGATTCAGGTAGAGTATCTAGAATTTTACAGATTAATAGGATATCTGGTAATTCAGATTTATTTATCTTCATTAATTCATTTATCAAATCTGACCAAATGGTTTTTATTTTGGAGATATGAGTTGTGATGTCGTGTGACGGATCTTTAGAATAGCTGAAAAACCTCATACAAAGATCATAGGGCCTAAAAAGGCCACATTAAGCAATTCATATTCTGAATTCCCAGCAATTCATTAGCAATTCCTGTAATTTACGTGAAATGATGACACGTATTAGCACAATCATACTCAATTCAGTTCAGAATGAACTGTCATTATGGGTTGTCAATTTGTGACCATATGCCATTTTACGATTTATAATATGATTCTTATTATCCTATTATGATTCTGCCAAAGTGGCCTTTTTAGACTCGCATAACTTTTGTCTACAGACGTGCCATCGAACAAACGATGTAGTTCGTCCCAAACTTCTTTAGATGAATTAAAACGCATGATTTTCTGAAGAGTTTCATCTGACATATTTGCGGTAAGCAGAAGTAATGCAGAACTATCAATTTTATTATATTTTTCAAGAGCATTGTCATATTGAGAAATTTCGTCGACATTGTTGGTAATAGGTTTCACGGGTTTTATTAGAGCACCGTTTACCGCATCCAATCCACCAGGCATACCTCTTAGTAGTAATGTCGCTTTAAATTTCCAAGTCGACCAGTTCTTCACACCTTTCAGGTGACCAATGTCAATTTTACAACTTGGTGATTGCATTATGAATATTTGTCTTCCAGGGTTGTTTTAAACTTGGTTGATGACTTCTCTAGTTACTTTCACTTGCAACCACGCTCTGCTACCATGTTAGAACTATTTTATCATTATAAAATAAGAGTCGTGGCTGTGACATGTAAAAATATAATTTTAATTAATAACAGCGGTTGCTAAGCAATACATCAGACATAAGTTTAAAAAGGTTATCAAAAATAATAAGGTTCTAGTAAGTATAACATACTCCTTAACAATTAGTTTAGTGAAAATGTCAATTTTGCTATTCTGAGTTTGCCGGTTTTCACCAAAAATTTTGACTATAATAATTTATTTGAACAAAATCTGACTATTTTTAATCGCAATTAAAAAGGTGTGGAATAAAACTAGTGGTCATGAACTAAAATTCACACCAACGAACGCCTCGCCTCGCCTCGCCACGTGCAAAAACAGTACTGTATTTTTGTTTTCCTTTTTTTTTTGCTTATGTCTCAAAAATGGCGTTTCCTATCACAAAAATAATGAAATTTTCGACCCCCTTTACAACACCTCACATGTAAATCTCAACACGTGGATAATATTTTTTATTTTCGAAGAAAAAGTGAAAAAATCCATATAAAACACGTCCATTGGGCACGCCTCACGCCTCGCCTTCACGTGCCTCGCCTTCATGTGCAAAAACAGTACTGTATTTTTGTTTTCCTTTTCTTTTGCTTATATCTCGAAAATGGCGTTTCCTATCGCAAAAATAATGAAATTTTCGACCCCCATTATAACTCCCTCATATATAGATCTCAACACGTGGGTAATATATTTTTTTATTTTTCGAAGAAAAAGTGAAAAATTCCATATAAAACACGTCCATTGCGCGCGCCTTCGTCTCTCAAAAAATTCATTGCGTAGCGCACCCAAGTAAAAGCTGAAGAGTTAAGTACGTTTAGTGTTGGATAGCCCATTTATCGAGGAAGGCTGTAGACTATATATTATAAGGTGTATCTATTCATACACGAAATATTTTAAGGGGTACACCCGTACGTGGTAAAGAAGCTATAGAAGCAAAAAGAATTATTTTATCTAAGCGTTTTTGAATTTTCGTAATTATTATAATTTTAAAACTACTTGAGACGTTTTGCATAAAACCTTTACTCCAAATTCTATGAATGGCCTGCCTGACGCTGCGAGGGCGATGACTGGACGGCACGAGCATGGCCGCGGTGTCTCGGGCCGTAAAAAATAAGGAGCCAGTATTTCTTGTGTGCGTCAAATAATTTATAAATATTAAATTTAAAAAAAAACCCTTAGAAAATTTTTTTTTTCGTTGCTATAGCTTCTTTACCACCTACAGGTGTACCTCTTAAAATATTTCGTGTATGAATAGATACACCTTATATAAGGTCACGCTAAGACCTAAGGGTCTTAGCGTGACCTTATATAAGGTGTATCTATTCATACACGAAATATTTGTCGGAGCCGAGCACAAAGAAAAACGCCACGCATACAAAGACCAAGCACGGGCAGGCGATTCGATCGCGACGGGATGGGTTGGGGGAGCAGGAAATTTTACGCGGACGAAGTCGCGGGCAGAAAGCTAGTAAGAAATAATATTTAAAATAGGTAGAGAGGTGCCTACACATTGTAGAAACACGAAAAAGGTACCTACCTGCCAAATGAAAACATTCTAAAACGTAGTCCATTCCGTAAAAAATTGCAAATATGGAAAAAGTACTGTCACATAAATGTACAAACAATTTACAAGAGCACCTTATTCTCCACTAACTGCAGTTTTTTTTTTTAAATACAGTCTAGTTCATAATCCTTAAGAATATTATATAACGGAGTGAATTGTTGTGAATTTAACTGCTTAAAAAAATTAAAATAAGTTGCACAAAAGGAAATTTTTGCGTGTCACACCTCCTGTCGCTAACTTCAACAGACTAAAGTTCATGGTTTATTAAGACGCACCTCAGTGTTTTTTGGAAGGTTTTAAAGAATACTGCTTTTGTTTACATTATAACTTTAATTTTATCAACAAATCTTATTTTTTTACGATAAAATTCTTGAAATATGCTAGAATCAAATTTGTACCAAGGTGGACATTCCACTTTAATCACTACTGTTTTATTTGCTTTCAATAGTACGTAACTACCAAAACAGGTTATTTTATTTTCATGCCAACATTATTATGGTAAATCAGCCATTTCTTTTACCCATTGGGCCAGGCGTGACAGAGTAATCGGTGACGAAAGGCGTACGAACTACGTGTATCAATTAAGAAGTCCGCTATAGTCGCACTTGTAAAGTGATACGGGTAAGTTTTTAAGACATTCTTTTGTTTGTGAATTATACTAAATGTAACTGCATATGTAATGCAATAATGATTATCTCTAAAAGAAAAAATAATTGTTGTTATTATCTCATTTTTGTTAGTAAAGCGGGAGTTCGTCACGTCCTTTTAGTTTCGTGACATATTAGTGGAACAATTTTTGTGACGAAATTGACACACTAGGCTAAGTTTATGTGGTGTATTTTTACCGACAGCAGCTAAGATGGAGTTTTGTGTTTCTGTTAAATGATTTGTTAAATTATTTAATTATAGTAGATTGTTTATTGTTTGATTACCTTACTTAACGTTAAAGTTAGTTGTCGTTTTATTTACGACGCAGATTGGCTTATATTATTGTAGGTATTATAACCATAATAATAACATACATTTAACTTAATAACTAAATGTCAATATATTGCTGTAGCATAAAAACCATCCAAACAATTTTGGCATGTCAAACTTGTTACTGCATTTTCTCCGTAAAATCGTAAGTTTTTGGTAACCAAAATGATTGAACCTTACGATGATTTATTTAATTTAAATGTTTTATAGATAGGTACAATATATTGTTAAATAATACCTACTGAAAAGATGTCAGTAAAAAAGGAAATTTTAAAAAAGCCTAGCCTAAAAATCTAACTGAAACAAATTCATCTAGAATTAAATGATAGCAGAAAATATTGCGGCCTGAAGATATTGTGTGCCTCTGGCTACGCTCACAAACCTCAGCTGTGACTAGCAGTCGCATGCGGAATAAACCAAAAATGTGTGAAGACAAGCAGTAATCAGTAGCAGGTTTAGGTGTAAGCAAGTATTCTTATATCTGCTTATATTATAGTAACTTATGTTCCAAGAACAAACTTTTTATATCTACGTAGATACTAAGTTCCAATTTAATTAATTTACCAAAAATGTGTGATTGTAAAAGAAAAGTGTTTTCTTTTTCAGTACATGTGAAAAAAACGTTTTTCATTTATATTTTTTCATTATTAAACTTACTATGAACACCGCTTATGTTTCCATTTAGTTACAATGTTTCCTAATAAGTCACTGTCACAAATTTTTACTCCAATTTATCGTCTGTTAAGTGGAGTTATTACTAGTAATGGTATCTAATTGGGATGAAATATATAGTAGAATGTGATACACATTTTCATTTAAAATAGTTTGAGTTCATTTTTGAGGTCTTAATTAGCTACAAACTTAAGAATATGAGTCGGGCTGACCTAAAACGTGACGAAAATATTTTCAAATGTGATTTAAAGGTAGAAATAGATGGCAGACAGGGTAAACGAAATATATTTTAAAAAGAGTATGTATATGTTGACAAAAATTGTTAAACGTTTAACGCTACCATGGAGGGGGTATGAAAGCACTGTTGCGAAAAATCAATTTCTACCCCTTCCTATTTTCGTTTCCACATTACGAAGTTTCACTTCTTCCGCGCGGAGGGACTCCACGCATTATTTTTTATTTATGATTTAATTACAAATGTATCGTTTTCAGATTATTTTTAGGATTTACAAGAAATATACGTAAAAAACCTAATTTTAAGTAATTTGCAAAACTGTGCTTGATCCCTAGACAGTTTTGATGTATGTACCACCCATATATATGTATGTTTATTTTACTTAGGGGCCATCGATAAATTATGTGACACACATTTCATGATTTTTTGACCCCCCAGGCTTGTCACAGCTGGTCACATTTGTTCCCTAGTGTCACGTCACATATTTTGCAATTTTACATCTAGTTATTGAATTAAAACAGCAGTTCCAAAATTTCTTTTATTTCAATTTCCAAAAATGAATTAACTTTTTAATAATATCTACAACAAATCAGACATTCGGAGAAAATAACAAAACAAAAAACGACTGATCAAACGACGATGTAATGTTTCATAATCATGAGTTAAAATTAAAAAAAATAGCAGAACTAAAAAAAAGACGTCCTTCACTCCGCGAAACTCAAGCCTCGTATCCACTAGGCAACAATTGACGCGCAACACGTGACGCTCAACATGTACGGCAACGTTGCACAACAGCGCGCGGCATTGCCAGCTGGCGCGCAACATGACGCGCGGCTTGTTGTTTGTTTAGAGAACATCGTTAGTTGAGCATCAATTGTTGTCGAGTGGAGACGTGACCCGCAACAATGTTTTTGATGCATTTTTCAATAAAATTATAACCACTGTCGCTGAATCTCAATACTAGTTCCTCTGACGACATGTTGTCGACGACTGACCGGACTGACGTAGTAGTTGATGCGTAGACAGACAACGTTGTTAAACAAAAGTTCTGCGCTGACATTCAACATATTGGGCAATATGTTGTGCAACATGTCGTGCGCCAAATATTGCCTAGTTGAAACGCGGCTTCAATTGTCAAATGAAATAGAAACAAGTAGAAACAAATTTATGGATGGCCCTTTAAACATAAATGCCAAGCCGACAGACGGCCCACCATGTTTGGAAAACCGCTTACCTAGCTAAATTAACGAATTGAGACACAAATTTTAAAATATTACCAAGTTATAGCTGAGAGACTGGAGTAACAGACAATAGGTAACCCTAAGACCGTTTTCAGACGTTCGTACGTATAGTACCCTGGGTCTCCGGCAGAAATGTAATGGACTAACTAGTGAAATCTGCCGCTGGGTACAGCCACTCATCAGTCGTTTTAAATATTTGCGCTATGGAACCCACCCATAATACTTCGATGTAAAGTTGTGTGGTTGACTGCAAGTGTAAAAGCTTTTACACTACATAGACTATCCATAGACCGTCGCCCAGCCGGCACCGACCCGGCTACCCGGCAGACTGAGCGTCTGAAAAGGGATTTGAAATGAACTGGAATGGACCAGTACACTCGGAAGTTGAAGTTTCCGCTTAAGTTTTCGCTTGGTAAGAGAGGGTTTTTGGAATCATATCATTGTTACAATATTATCTTTAAAGATTCTTGTTAAGTATAAGTACTTACGAAACTTTCAACTTTCTACTTTTACCGCCTGTGAACAATTCGCGTGTGACCAACCCGTGTGATGCCGAACGTAAAGAATAGCAATCTATTTCTTCCCGTGGATGTCGTAGAAGGCGACTAAAGGACTTACTAGGGAATGGGCAGCAGCGGTCTCTATACATTTTACCACCATACTGCTATCGCCAAACCGCCTGCCATGCGTGGCAATTATGGCAAAGTTCTCCGAATTGCGGGAGGCCTGTGTTCAGCAGTAGACGGCTTACGGCTACCGTGACCCTGGCACATGGGCAACCGAAGGAAAGTCAGTAAAAATCTGACACGCCCTTCCGCTCCACCCAAGAGCGGGAGATTTCATTTGATGATTTCCCACCCACAAAAAAAAATATGGCGTCTTAAGGCTGAAATAATGAGGATGATGATGATGACGCGCGGCTCCTGCGCGTCGTCGTCAGCAACGGGAACATACTCAGCGTGTACCACTTACCAGCGAGTAATCTGCGTCACTGCGTACATCAGCGTATACGTCGTCGCCATCGAGTGTGTGCGTTTTGTGTAGTACCTAGTGCGGTTCACCGATTACCCGACTGCGACAAAATAGTAAATCAAAGTCACAAGAAAAGTGGGACTTCGTAAATGTTTAGTGCAAAGTCATTCTCGTTATCGTTGCGGCGCAAAACGGTGTGATAGGTGTCGCTCAGGCACCCCACCTTGAGTGTACTACGTGAGCTCGACAAATGGATGTCCGAATATGTTCTGACTGGCCTGTTAGTCTAGTGGTTAGTGACCCTTACTGCTAAGACTGAGGTCGTGGGTTCGATTCGCACCCAGGACAAATGTTTGTGTGATGAGCACAATCATATGTTCTGTGTCTGGGTGTAATTTATCTATAATATGTATGTATTTAGAAATATATAAGTATATAGCTTTTGCCCGCGACTTCGTCCGCGTCAAATTTTCGCTCTCCTTCCCGTCGCAACGAATCGCCTGCCAGTTTTAGTCCATTTTTCGTTTGCTGCTCCACTTCTTTTGAACCGTAGCGTGATCTTATATAGCCTATAGCCTTCCTCGATAAATAGGCTACCCAACACAAAAATATTTTTTCATTCATTAGTTCCTGAGATTAGCGCTTCGATAAACTCTTCAGCTCTATAATATTAAGTATAGATGTGCCTATGTAACGGAAACTTTGAACATGATTTTGTCTCCCTTTTGATTATGATGAGACTCCCTTTTTCGCACTTAGACCCTCATTCGGGTGGGTCCCCGAATGAGGGTCTTTTTTATATTTATTTTATTCTGGCTAACAAAGCCAGTCTAGCTCCGCCTAAAAGCGCAGAAGCTTCCTGAGAGCATCAGAGGCTTTCTGAAGCGATCTCATTGTTCCGTAGATTGGACTGCAGATTGGAGTCAGCACTTTTCGAATGGCAAAATTACATAAGACAGTTCCCAAAATGCCCGCCCTTCACCACTTCCTAGTGCTTTAGTTGGGAAGAAGACAGTCCCCCGGCAAGTTGGGAAGAAAAACTGACGCAACAAACTCTACAGCAGCTCAACTGTCTCTTCACTTAGAAGAGCTTGATCATCATAATCAGCCTATATTGTTCCCACTGCTGGGACACAGGCCTCCTCCTAGTGACAGGGAGTGGGCCGTAATATACCACACGGGCCCAGTGCGGGTTCGTAGATGTCACATGTCTTCAAATTTTTGGTTCTAGGGCATGCCGGTTTCCCTACGATGTTTCAAGCTGACCCGGCGAACTTCGTACCGCCATATTTTATTTCTCTAATCGCAACTGAGGAAATAAAACCCTTCCGGTAAAATCGAATTAGCTAAATTGAAAATAAAACTGGAGTACTCAATTGAAAAATTCATATTGTCGTACAAAATGCGTGGGGTGCTTATTATAATTACTACAGGTATACTAAACTATCGTTAAAATATTTACAGCAATGAAAATCGAACACCCCACGCTTTTTGTACAACAATATGAATTTTTAAATTGAGTACTCCAGTTTTATTTTTAAATTTTTAGTTCAGTTAGTTTCAAAAGCGTGTTTTGTAGTTTTTTTTTAGTATTTTCAAACTATAATTTATTAAATGTAGATTTTATTTTTCTTATCTTTAACTATTCTTTATAAACAATGACTTATTTACAAAATACATGAAGAAAATAAAATAAAATGCAAGCAAAAATACTTACATGTGTATAAAGTTATGATTTTGCACTGATTAATACTTGCAGAGGTTATATACTTGGTAAATGCACAGGTATATTTACGTAGACACTGACGCAGAGAGTAGTACTAAGACTTGCACTGAGATTTTACTGAGACTATCACTTTCCGGGAGATAGTATTAATTCACTCGTTTAAAAAGGAACTGAACTGCGGTGACACTCGGCGCCAGTATTTATATCTGAACCTTGAATTTCCCGAACGTTCTAGTTTGCATGCTTCGAGAAGAATCGATTGATGGATTGTTCGAAATAGTGGGTCTCGATGGTTCGAGAGGGAGCTTTGCTTACGCTCAGAGGAGGTCTCGAGAACGAATGAGATACCAAAGCTTTGGACATTCAAACCAGAGATGGCGACTCGATAGAATTTGATGGCCAGATTTCGAAACTTTGATTAAAATTTGGCGCCAAGACTTTAATAATTCCCTAACAAAAATAGTACATTTTTTTTTGTTATTAATGGTAATAATATTGTAACATAATACGCAGTATAATTATAAAAATATCAGTCACAAACCATTAAAATAATACGGTTATATCGTGAACATAAATAAATATTACGTGAAATAAAGTATTTAGAATTTATATTCTAAGAAACAGAACACAGCGCCATCTATTGGGTATATTTGTAACCTAGATGTCAAACAATATTGAAGAATTTTATCGATGAATCAACGTACACCGCCAACTTCATAAAACTATATTTAGTTTTATGAAGTTCTCATAGATGGCGGTAAATAAACACTTGCTTAAGAAACAATTAATTGATACATTTTATTCGTTTACATTCACGACATAAGCGAATAATTGAGATGATAACTATCCTATCCAGTAAGTTAGACCAAAATACGGGTACATGTGAAATTTGATTGAAATCGGTTCAGTAGTTTTGGAGTTTATTGGCAACATACATCGTGACACAAGATTTTTATATATATAAAGAAGAAAGAAGATAAGATAAAGAAGATAAGATTTATCAGTTGTCTGGTTACCATAGTACAGGCTCTGCCTAGTTTGGGATCAGATAACAGTGTGTTGGTTGTCCTAATATATTTATTTATTATTATTAATAACACTTGTGCGACAAAACTGTACTGCGACTCACAATAGTTCGAATGCACGCTTGTGCGACACACTGAATCTAGTCGTTTCTAGCATCGTAGGAGATCACAGTTTTAACCTAACCTAACCTAGTGTACTATGTGAGGTCGAGTGTGTCGCACAAGCGTGCATTCGAACTATTGTGAGTCGCAGTACAGTTTTGTCGCACAAGTGTTATTCGCACATTCATTTGTCGAGCTCACGTAGTACACCCCCCATCTTGCCACCGCTGTACAACCGCCATCGGACGCCAACTCAAAGACGAGTGAGCGATGTCGGAACATATAAACATTATTAAAAATGCACCGGTTACTATTATTGTAAATAATGTCGAACATAAATTGTTATGCATTGCTCGATGACGGTGCTACTGTGTCGTTAATTGATTCTAGTGTTTGTAATTTTAGTGGACTATTATCCCCGTTGAAAATTGTTAGTGCACGTGGTCATGTTGTTACTGATAAGAATTCTTATAGGGTGACTGTACTAATACGCGTACCTAACGGTTTGTGTCATGATATCGCATTACGTAGTTCAAAAGTACATACTTAATGCGATATCATGACGTCCAAACTAGGGTTTTCAAATACCGGATTTTTTCAATACCGGTATTTAACGAAGTTCTATTAGGACATTAATAAAACCATTAAAATACGTGTTTTTATTTTCAGATCAGTCTTTTGGTTTCTTATTTATTGAAAACTAGCTTCTGCCCGCGACTTCGTCCGCGTCAAATATTTGCTCCCCTGACCCTTCCCGTCACATCGCACTGTGGACTGAAAATCGAGTTTCATAGTCATTTAAGGCCCTCTTGTAGTGCAGTGTGTAGGCATGAAAACGCTTCCTCACCCCCCGCATAATAGGTATGTATCGAGCGTGTAGACGCAGCGAGCGAGCGCCCGGCAGCTAGCCGTTGCAAGCGTTTGAACATGCCACAATGCAGCGTAAATGCAGAAGGTAAAGTATACTGGGTTCCTTTAAATTGACGTTAGAGATTTTTTTTGTGATTCTTCTTTTATTAATTTCTTAAACTTTGTTTGTAGCGCATGGGTGGAGAAAATGGGAATGTCGATTGCAAAAAACAGTTTTTCGAACTAGGAATGCCCGATGCCTGTAGCTATGGTGCCAGTCGTAGCCTCTATGTTTGAGTCCAAAGACTTTTTCTCTTCAGTATCAGCAACATTTTCTGAACTGACTGACACAATTTCTTGGCACATGTTGGATTGGAGCTTGAATTTTGCCATGAGCCCAAATTTTCTTTCGCCCATTATTTTAAAATGCCTTTTTTACATTCAAACAACGCGTTGTGCTATACTTTCTCTTGCAATTGACGTAAGAAATAATTCGCGTCTATAGTTCGCCTACAAGCACTTTTTTCATCTGCGTTATTATTCTTTACCTCAACAAACAAAGAATCGTCTCAATCGGTCCTAAAACAAGCGAATTTAATATATCAAAAATATTAAAAACTCAGATCGCTGAAAAAAATGGCAGTACCTAATACAGACTGTAAGGGTAAACACCGTTGTCACTTAACCCATGGGTAATTTGACTTAAATATAAAATAACAGAGCGAGTTAAAAAAATAAAAAAAAATATTTTCCTATAAAGGTTTAGAACGGATTTTATCCCAGACCGCCCGCAAATTCATGGATATGCGCATCAGTGACGTAATCACTACAACGATCGCCAGGCGTTCCGTCCACACAACACATAAATACACATTACCTGTGATGTAACTTTCCCATCATACTTATCTTGGCTTAGGACAGCCACAAATACCTACCTTTGGTATTGCGTGACGAGTCTAAATGTAAATTTGATTCGAAATGGCTTTGGATTCTAAATGATTTGAAAACATTTTGTTTTTAATAAACCAAACCATTGGGTAGGTACTTTTGGCGTATTTAAAAAGTTAATCACAATTTTATGTACAGTTTAATTAAAAATTAAATTAAATTTACACTGACTGAATAAAATATCAACACTTACCGACCTTCGATCAATTATTGATCGAAGTTACCGACCTACATTAACCTCAACACGTGTTCAAAATGGGCTCCGTCTAACATTCTGTTGTTATCGAGGTTATTGATAAGCCACTGCGAAAATACCATCCGTGGTATGCGATCGTTATCATTTAGTTCTTGGACCGGTTGAAATGATATGGATGTTGACGATCGATGAGGAGAGTATTGTCCATAGTGTCCAGTGGGAAACATTGAAAATTGAACCGCCGGCACAGTGAACTGGCCGTAGGTACGTTGCGCGCCGCCAACATCGTTTCGCGGTTTGGCACAGGTTGTCCAGGGAACAATTCTGCGTACATCCTACGCGCCCCGTTCAGATCATTACCCGCAATGGCGTAAAGCCGAACCATTTCGGTTCACTGTTCATTTGTGTAAGACATTGTAACACACTCAATTCACGCGCGAGAAATGAGCGACGGACGCTAAGACGCGGCGTTACGTGCGATCGCTAGCGAGACTGCCAGCTGACTGACTGCGGGGTCGCGACCCGTGTCGGCGTCGCGTCGTGCAACGCGGTGTAGTTCCCGAAGTTTGTTGCCCTCGCGCATAGGGTGAAATATTCTTGTGGAAAAATGCAGATTTTCTTTAAAAAAAAAGTTGTTTTTTTTTTCATTGATTTTACGTTCTATTAACGAAACCAAATCACTGGTTTCAAGGATAACGGTGTTTACACTAACACCCAGTATAATAATTTTATTTGCTTAAATTTAGTGGCTTCTATAATAAATCGATAATTATAAAGTATTATACACAAAATACATAATAATGTAAATCTCAAACAGATTTTATTCGATTTTTTACCATTCCATCGATTATTCCAAGAGGAATGTTTAGAGAAATATTTATGATTATTTGGGATATATTACCGAGAATAACCCTTGCGAATTGGGGTAGTTCGGCTGGTCTATTATAATAACGATAACTTTATTAGAAAACAACCTACTAAAGAAACGCATTATCACAACACATAGTCACAGGAAGTGTATGGGAAACTTTAATGTCTGGGACTATATTATGCAATATCGTATGTGGAATATTTCCTTGTTCATTTAAAATATATCAAAATACAGATACATTCGTTATTTACTTATAATACATAACATAGTACGAGAGAATGTATCTATTAAATTATGGTGAACTCACTGTGACTAGTAGTTCGTTCTGAACAGAGACCATGTGACTAGATGGCGCTGGAAGTTGCAAATGTATTTCGTTGATTACTTCGTTAACTTATTACAAATGAAGGCCTTTCTTTTGACTCATTCGAACATTATACTTTCTTATATTCATTTTTTCGATCCCCTCTTAGATCGTTACCCCTGCGACCGATTATGCTCAGATTCAAACTTAAAAATTGTATTTGACTCAACCACTCCTCAAACAAAACGAAGATTAATTGAAACTGTAACTGTTGTAATGTTTTTGTACATGTGTAAATTATGTTTTGTTTTTTGACGTCATACACTTTTAGTAACTATGCAAAGATGGAAAAATCGGAACATGCATTGTGAGGTCTCAGTTCTAGGCAAACCACTAGTAATAAAGTTAAAGTACTTATGTGGGACTTTCGCATATTGCATTCAAATTTATCTAAGGAGTGACAACTAACCATGGCTTTTTTGTTCCCATTGAAGCGCTGCAAAATAAACTTCATGTAATCCGATACATTTTACGTCGTTAGATAATTTTAATGACGTGAAACGTTTATTTATATTATATCGTATAGTTGATTATAATAATTGATTTTGAAAAATCTCGGTATAATTACCTAGATTTTTAATATCAATTATTTTACTATACGATATTTAAAGTTATTGAGCAACCATAAAAATAGTTTGAACAAATTCAATCTGTTCAGTAAATCTTTACCTACTGTACTTTTTTTATATTGTGGCGCGTCTAAGCAATGATTGTAGGTAAATAATGTTTGGAACTGAACGTTATCAAACGAAATTATTTACCGTAAATAAGTAGATTATCTACTTAATTATTTATTTAAGTACAGTAAATTATTAGAAATTACGTAGGTACGAGTCAAGTACGAATTTTCGATATACCTTAGTTTTCAACTTTCTGTATATCCTTTTATTCTTTTTATTACCCATTTTTGTTACAAACCAACACAAGTTTTTATTAAATTGTTTATCTATTACAAAGCGCAAGCGAGGGGGGAAGTCTGTGGAACAAACGGCGTGCGCCAACCTCGAAGACGTCTCGGCGTGCACTGGCCGGTCGTTACGAGCGCTTGCACTGCTAGATTTCGTGTAAATTTGTTTCGTAGAAAAAAAATATAAGGAAATTATAAAATGTGTTCTCACCAAACCCTTAAAAACAATAAGTCCTATCTTTTGGTATACATTTTACATGGTTTGATGATGGAATCTCTTCAGGGCACACGTTTAAAATAGTGATTTAGTGTTATCTTCATGATTTTTTTTTTATCGAGTCAACTGTTTTAATTCACGTTTCTATCTTCACACAACCCTGGACAATATAATCAATTTTCCTAAACTATTTTTTTTTTTTACGGAATATTGTCATTTTGCACGATTTACAGAGGTTTGAAAAAGTTAAAAAGTACTGCAACCTCGCCAACTTTTTCTCGTTTTCTTTTTTTTAAGTTGGGATAGGCTTCTAATGCCTTCAACAGTCATCAATATAAGGAATAACATTACACACGGAAACTAACTCATAAAAAATAAAAATTGAAAATTTTGAATGGGGCCAAACAAATAAATTGAAATATCTTCAAAACCGCGGTTTTAACCGGTATATCCTTACAGACGGTTGTCCTACAATTTATTTGTAAATTTTTGGTGTACTTTATATAACGGTGACAACTGCGGTTTTTTTTTAAATACATACGTTTTTTAAAAAAAATGGTTTTACTAAAATTTGAACTTACATCCGGACCAATGGGTTTATAAACTAGAAATTTTGCATAGAGGTGTCTGTATTTTAGTGCAACCCTACCAACTTAGCAAAATTAAGAAATATATTCAATGACTTCCAGAAAAAAATGATAAGTGAAAATTTAATTACGCATTCCAAGAACTCTTTTTTAACTTTGTGTTGTATGATCGTTAACCTATTAGGAATTATCTAATCACCCAAATTATATAACTATGTACCTTAATTTTGTTTCTATGAGTTTCTGTAAATCGTCATAAGCTAAGCAGTTAAGCTAAATATTATAACATAAAGAAATATTGATTTATTTAAACAAATTATTACTGTTACATTTCATTATAAAACAAGTTAGGTAAGTAATTAAAATAAATACAGGTATGCATTTATATATCGTAATAAGATATATATATTATGTATACATAAATATAGATTTAAGTTAATTTTCAAAATCGTTATCACTTATCAGAATCTGACTCAGAGTCAGGATCTAAATGAGAAACATCAAAAAATTCCAAATCGCTCTCTTGAAGTTTCAACAAACTCAGGGTCTCGCTGAAAAGCTCTTGCTTTGTTTTTGAACTCATCTTGGGTCTTGTTGCAGAAATAACTGGATCTGATGAAAGAAGTAACATGTTCATTTGAACTTTGTCTGCTTTTTTTTCGCGAGTTGTGTTCCCTAAATCTACGAAAGTCTTTGTTTCGTGATTCAGAGGCTTCCTCTGATAGGCTCCCGATTGGCATAATTGCGTTACTGGCAATGATATCTGCCCCGTGTATTAGCAATTTATGCACTGTGGCTGGCATATAGTACCAATTGTATAGTTCCCCATACCTATCAGCAGTCTATACGCATATTCTTTAAATTTTACAACGTCAATATCTTGCCCTGAGGTAACTGCCTGTAAAATTACTGCAAGTCTACGAATCAACTGTTCGTCTAGCCCAGTGATTGCTGCAGTTTTTTCAGAGAATTCAAAAAATCTTCTGGCTGTATTGCCATCATTCGTTGTTCCGGATCCTTGTTTGACAATGTCTATCAAAAGGTTTAGCTCAGCTTTGCAACGATCTTGTATAACTTTTTTTCTTGCTTGAAATATAACTTTGTCATCCTCTCCACGCACTGCCCATTTCTTGAGGTCAAGCCTATAAGCTATGTGCAAGACATTCCATAGTATTGATACGAGCGTGTAAAGTTGATAGTCCAAATTTATAAAGGTCGACAGACACTGCTCATTCCTTCACGGAATCCAATTCATTCATGTCTGACGGTTTTGCTAAGCAAAGAAAGCAGCTGGAACTAGATTTTGCATCTGATAGGTATGTGCAAATCTTTCCATCAATCATAGTCATCATTAACTTATAGTTGATCACATTAGTTCCGCAATCTAAGGGGCAAAGTGTATTCATCTCGTCTTCCATCTGTTTTTGTTGTTCAGTAACAACAAACTTACTTTCTTTCATAAATATGAATTGCACTGGGCGGCAATATGATGATGAGCATGGCCTTGGATTTATCCAAACAGTATATTCTCCACATGTGATTTTAAGTGGTACCAGAGTAGTCATGAAAACACTTGAATCGTCTTGGTCACCGCTCATAATCTGCTTGTATCTACTTTGATTAGAAGCACCATCGAATCCCCATTTGCATACCATAGTCAAACACTTATCGTTTATAATCTAAGGCAAACTTTCCAAGATTCTTTGCGCTGTTTTGTCAAGCAAACCTTGCAATGTGATCTTGGCTGAATAATCTGTCACAGTGATTGTTGCTTGTGGGGGATAGCACTGTAATTTTGATGTCTGTACTTTGTAATATGAAGGATATATATCTTTTGCACCTTCTCGCATGGCTGTTTCCCTCAAAGTAACATATTGCCATTTCGAAAGCTTTAAAGAAAGAAGTAGACCCAGCGCTATTTCGGGCGAAAAAACAGGTTTAGATGGTTTTCTAATAATATTCACAAGTTTGTCAGCTGCTTCGGGGTTCTTTAACATATACTCAATTACAGTTGCAGTACTTCCCTGACCTTGTTTTCTCCTATTGAACTATAGTTGCATATGCTAATTCAGTGCTATCGCGACCTTTCTGGTCCATTGCTCTTCTCTTTTCTGCTGAGTTCTTAGTTCTTCAAAGGGTTTTCGAGGTCTTGATCATCTTTGTCATCGTTCCAACAGATGATGTGGTTGATGTCGAAGGTTCAGGTTCAGGACAGCTTGGTTCAGAACTTTCAACTGTTGGTTGTATACAACTAGGCCAGTCGATGTTTGCTTCAAGCCAAGTACCGTATTTTTTTTTTGAAATCCGTGAAGTTCCTTTGGCTTTTTTGCCATCTCATCATTGCAGCTCTTGTGAATCTTTGGCAAAAGATTTTCAAAGTCAAACTGTCCTCCTCAGAAAGTCTTTGATCCAGACGAGATACCACTGTATCAAACAATTTGTCACTATCATTCTACAAAACAAACAAACAAATCTAGGTTTACAACAAGGCCCTCCATACTTTTACCTCAGGTAAATAATTATCAACGTGAAAGATACAAATGCTCAAAACGAACTGAGTAATAGAATATACTGTAGTTCTATTTATTTGCAATATTTTGCTTTAATTATCCTCATTAATGTTATAATACTTAGCCAGCCCCGGATCTTGAATTTTTTTGAGGCGGGGCAAAAACTGAAAATACCGCCCCCGCCCGTTTATATTTTTATCTTTATCACTATCATTATTTCAGCCATCAGATACCGTCTATAATGATGGACATAGGCCTCACGGATAGAATGCCACAAGAACCTATCTAGCGCTGCTCTGTTTTTTTTTTAAAATGAAATCGCAGGTCAACCTATGAGGTTGTCGGCTGCTTAACCGGACTTGCCTGTGGCTACCTTAATAAATTAAGACCTCCAGTCAGGGCTTAAAAAACTTAAAACTAGAGTGACTACTCGCTAAGGACACCCCCTGTGGGGTACAGAGCTCGGCTTAAGGCATCGCTGGTAGAGGGCAGCAAGGGACGGGCTGGATCGGAATGATTATTATTTAGGAGCGAATTTAAAGCTACACGCTCAGCGGCGCGGGCTGGCTCGAGCAAGGGTCGGGGCGGTGAGGACGGAAGGATGGCGGTGTGTCTTTAGTGTGCTAGTTAGTTTAATACTCTCCTGGAGAAGGGTCGTAGCGTCATCGGGAATGGTTAGAGTATGCCGCGGTCGGCGAATCGTACTAATACGGGAGGGAGGGTAGCGGGCGGCTGCCGCGATCAGGGGATTGGGGTGCTTAACAGCAGAGTCAAAGAAACGCTATGCAAGGCGTTTCATAAGCTGCTGAATGGTGGGCTTTCTGAGATCTAGGTGGTGGACATATAAGGGGGCTCCCGTAACCTTTCTAAGGAAACGGTTTTGGAGGGTCTACATCCTATGGATATGGTGTGGCTTAGCGTGCGTGAAGACGACGCACGCATAAGTCATGATAGGGCGTATCACCACGGTGTAGATACGCAATTTGCACCTAAGGGGCAATTTGCTACGGGCGCGGGCGGTTAGAATGTAGTGGAGTCTACCAAGAGCGAACGCGACGCGCAAACGAGCCGTCGATATGTGCTCCCTGAAGGTAAGGTAGTGGTAGAGGATCACACCTAAGTATTTGGCTTGCTTCGCCCAAGGGACCGGCTTACCTGCCGCATAGTGATGCGTCGGGAGTCGATAGCGGACTCCCGGCCACCGTGGGTGCGAGCTTGCGGGCGGCGAGCAATGGGTAGCTCGCCGGCCGGTAAGCACCAAGCTCGGGTCGACGACGGCGCGAAGCTTTCCACGCGCGCCTCAAAGAGATGTCAGCAAAACTGAACGGACCCCCCGTTGCCTGCCAGGGTCGCGAGATTGTTCAAAAGAGACACCGTGACCCTAGGAGATAGGCAACTGAAGGAACACGGGTGGGTTTAGTCAGTAAAAGTCTGACGCGCGCTCCCGCTCCACCCAGAGCGGGAGAAGTCATTTGATGATTTCCCATCCAAAAAAAAAACCGTACAAAGTGATTGGACTGGGGAGGAGGGGAAGCAGCTTGCGCAGTTTCGAGAAGAGAACCGCCTAGCTCTTGTCGGGGTTGACCTCGATTCTCCATTTCCGGAAACAAGGGCCACGTTTGCGGAGGTTTGGAGAGTATGAGCGATAGCGGCCTAACAGCGACCGGTGGAGTAAATGGCTGTGTCGTCGGCAAATAGAGCCGACTGGGCCTTTTACTTTTCGGAATATCGCTGGTGAAAAGCGTGAAGATGAGGAGAAGAGAGAGAATTCTCGATGCGATTGCGGAAGGTGCGGTTCTATAAAAAGTCTCGTAGGATGAGCACAAGACGGTCAGGCACACCGTGTTGATAAAGCTTGTATAATAAGCCATTGTGCCAGACTTTGTCAAAAGCCTTTGCTATGTCGAAGAACAACGCGCCCGTCATCGCACTACGCTGGAAGCCAGCGCTTTTGTGCTTTACGATGCGGTGGGTGTGTTGGGTTCGGAAACCAAACTGCTCGTTAGGGATAAGCCCCTTTGCTTCGGCATAGGCTTTGAGACGCTTATGAATAAGCCTCTCGTCGATTTTGCAGAGCAGGTTGAGGAGACTGATGGGAGCGCTGCTCTTTCTCTGTTTACCCTACTTATTTACGCCGCCGCGAATGCATGCGTTGCCACGATTTGCAATTCCTGCGGGCGGGGCGGACGCGATTGACGTGGTTGTGGACTTATGCCTATGCGACTCGCGAAAAATAATTTATGTGCTTAAAGTACTGGTCGTCTCAATGGTAAAGTTGCGTTATGATGAGTTATATCGTTACAAATCATTAACGCAAAGACCATACGTCTGCCAAGCTTGAATTTGCCGCCCCCTGAACTTGCCGCACGGGGCATGGGCCCCGGCTTGCCCCCCCATAGATCCGGGGCTGTACTTAGCTTAACTATCCTAATTAATGTCATATTCCTAATAATTTGGTAATAATTACATTAACTCATATTAAAAAAATTAAGGTAAGTACATAGTTACATATTTTGGGTAATTAGGTAATTCCTAAAAGGTTAACGATCATACAACAAAATGTTAAAAAAGAGTTCTTAGAATGCGTAATAAAATTTTCACTTAAATCATATTTTTCTGGAAGTCATTGAATATACAGGGTGATTGGAAGATGGGTGCAAAGCTTTAAGGCGAAGATAGTACAGACAATTTAGAACCATTTAAGCCATGGTTGTCTTAGACGAAGTCTTACCAAATATTTTTAACCAAATTTTTAAGTTTTTTTTCGGAAATTCTCAAAATTTAATGTAAACTGCATAATTATGGCCCAATTAAATAAATAAATAAATATCTTAGGACAACCAAATGAACCAATGGACCAAATGAATTCATTTTTTATTTATTTAATTAAAGTAATGTGTAAGCAACCAAGCAAAACATGTTTTAGGCTTCTGTGTCATTAGGCATTTTTATTACAGACATTTAAAGCTCAGAAAAAATAAAAAAATTGTACAATACGTCTTTTAAACATTATTAAAAAAAAACGGAGGGTGCTTTTTTTGTTCAAACCTTTTTGAAGACATGCTTGATAATCGCTCTTTCTTTTGAGGTATCATTTATGCGGATATCTTACAAATTATTGAAATTAGGGCCTACAAACCAATTTGAGGGAGATTTTTTTTATTTTAGGCAGACTAATTAAAACAACATTTGAATTAAAATTATTTATTTTTCATGTTCAAAATGACGGCCGTGATTCCTAATACAAGCACGGCCCCGTCTTCTAACTTCTGTAGTCGTTATTTTCAACATCATCTCCTGCTTCATTGTCTCAAACGCTGAATTTATTCTTTGTATCAATTCTTCTCTAGTGTTTATTTCTATGTTGTTATACACCAGTTCCTTGGCCCGGCCCCACACGAAAAAGTCCAACGGGGTCAGATCTGGGGAGCGAGCGGGCCAACGGATGGGTCCATCTCTGCCGATCCAGCTATCAGGAAAGCAATTGTTGAGGTGTTCCCTTACATTTAAAGTCCAATGCGCTGGACAGCCGTCTTGCTGAAAGATGACTGTTCGGTCTCTTTCGAAGATCGGGACACCTGATTCCTCTACCAGCAGTGGTAAATCAATTTGCAGAAATTGCAAATAATTTTCGCCATTCAATGGATCAGGCAAAAAGTGGGGCCCAATCAATGTTCTGCCAATTATTCCAGCCCATACATTCACAGAGAATTTCATCTGAAATGACACCTGCTTCTTAAAATGTGGATTGTTGTCTGCGTCGGCCCATTCATGGATGTTGTGAAAGTTTGTAATACCATCCCTTGAAAATTTACTTTCATCCGTCCACAAGATTGATTTCAGAAACCACGCATCTTCGATGTCTCTGTTGAGGAGGAAACGGCAGAACTGAATTCTTCTTTGAGGATCTTGCTCTACTAGACCTTGCACACTCCTGCCATGGAACGGATACTTATCATTTTGGTGCATTGTATGCCACACCTTCCATTGAGAAATGTTTAAATTTCGAGCTACTGCTCTAGTACTGGTAGTAGGATCCGCTTGAAATGCTGCTAAATGTCTTCGTCGACGGCAGTTTCGTGTCTGCCCGGGTTGACTCCAGGTTCCACGCGGTGAAACCCATCTTGGGCAAGACGACGAAACGTGTTGTAAAACACTCGGACATTCGGTATCCTGCGATTCGGATAGCGCTCTTGATACATCCGTCGCGCCAAAGATCCATTGCCGTCTGCTCTACCGTACATAAATACGATATCCGCATATTCTTGATTGGAAAAAGTAGCCATAGTCACTTAACAATTAAGAAAAACGGCGTAGGAGCGCACTAAATGTCAACTCAACACAATTAAGTCAAAAATCAACACGTGCAGGAGCGTGATATATGTAATTAAATTATTATATGTAATTATTATGTGTCTAATATTGAATTATGGAATTAGTAAATGATTTTTATTATAAACTTATTTTTGTATAAGTCAAACACTGATTTGACTCAAGCTGTCAGTTTTTGAATACTTGTTTGTTAACGGGTATAAAAGGCCGGATCCACAGTGAAACTGTCAGTAATCCCGATAAAAGTCAGGCGGTCTTTTACACCCGACCGCGACGTAATCACCCCCCTCCCCGACCCATCTCAATGTTCGGCAAGCAGATCCCTTGGGCGAAGCAAGCCAAATATCTAGGTGTCATCCTCGACGAACACCTCACCTTTTCTGAGCACATAAAGCAGGCTCGCTCGCGGGCCGCTTTCGCTCTCGATAGGCTCCATTGCGTCTTGAACAAGCGGAGTAAAATGTCTCTTCTGTGTAAGAAGCGGCTGTACACCGCATGTATCAGGCCGATTATGACATATGCAAGCCCAGTCTGGGCACATGCTAAACCCCGATTCATCCATAGGATGCAGACTCTCCAGAACCGTTTTCTCCGTCAAGCCACAGGCTCGCCTTGGTTTGTTCGGAATATCAATCTTCATTTACATATGAAACTCCCGACTATCCATCAATTGGCCAGGCCTGTTGGTCTAGTGGTTAGTGACCCTGACTGCTATGCCGGAGGTCGTGGGTTCGATTCCCACCCAGGACAAATGTTTGTGTGATGAGCACGATCATTTGTTCTGTGTCTGGGTGTAGTTTATCTATAATATGTATGTATTTAGAAATATATAAGTATGTTTATCAGTTGTCTAGTACCCATAACACAAGCTCTGCTTAGCTTGGGACTAGATGGCGTTGTGTGATAGTTGTGGAACATTATTATTATTATTATTATTAATTCATAAAACGCGCTTCGAAGCGTTTCTTCGATAGGGCCGTAGCCCACCGCAGCCCTCTGGTTGTGGCGGCAGCTACTTACACCCCCTCCCGTATCAGTAAAGTCCGCCGCTCGCGGCACGTTCTTACCGATCCTGATGATCCCACTACTCTCCTCCAGGAGAGTCGAAAAGAGACCAGTACAGCTAGACCAGCACACAAACACAAACCGTACCGACCTCGCCGCCGAGGTCCGTCGTCGCGACCCCGACTTAACAGTCCCTCCCGACCCTTGCAAGAGCCAGCCCGCGATGCTGCGCCGTTAGCTTTAAATTAGTCCCAAAATAATTTAACTCAGATCCAGCCAGTCCCTTGCTGCCGTCCCTATCAGCGATTGCCTAAGCCGAGGTTCGTACTCCCCTCGGGGTAACCCTTAGAGCTTTCGCTTTAGTTTTTAAGTATAATAAGCCCTGGCTGGAGGCCTAAAAAGGTAACTTTTTAGAACTCGCCGGGCCACAATCCGTTTAAGTAGTAACAATCTTTTCAGGATTAACTACGAGATGGCCCATAAAAAAAAAAAAAAAATGAAACTGTCAGTTGCTTGGCAGATGTTCAGTTGGCTAGTTCTAGTGCTGTTGTTGTGTGGAAGGATCGACCAGAGGACACGTAAGTTAAGTAATAGATATTATAACGTAATTATTGCCTATTATGACATTGTTGTTGTACTGTTTATAGTGTTGCCAATATTGCAAATGTTTTAAATCCTATAAATGGAATATTCATATTCTTTTCCTAGATATTATTGTTATATTTCGATTATATTGATATTATTCTGAGTTCTCTTGGACAATGGTCCAAGAGATAGAATTAATGTGTTTAAGATAATGATAATGTATGGCAATGTAAGAAATGTGTTGATATAATACTTCAATACTGTTTCCATGGAGTTTCTTGTCCTTCTTCTCCATGAAGACCTAGTTTTGGAACGGACGACTTGCTTTCTGATTAATTGCTGACAAGCCTAATTGAAATAAAGGTCTAGTCTTGTTTTTCTGTGCTTTATTTATTGAAACCCTTCCCTATACATAATTAGTACATATATATACACTTATAGTTATATACTGCTTAATATAACAAGCGCAAGGCTACGACTGGACACGGTGAAACAAAAAAGTTCAAAACTAACGCAAACAACACGTGCAGGAACGCAAAGGGCTACAACTGAACACGGTAAATTGTGAATCAACACGACAACGTCCACTCACAAGGGCAGTAGTTTGACTAATAAGTAAAAGATGTAACGGCTTCATCACAGACCGACTGACCCTGACTAAAGAAAAACGACTTTGTTGCCTCAGTAACTAAGACCATTTTGCTGTAAAAACCAACTCTTATCGCTTTTTGCTATTCATTGGGCGTTCTACCTGGAAATGCCGTCGCACCGCGCTCAGTGGCCATTGTTTAGAGAATCCCCTCAATTGGTTCCTGCATGTGCCAAAAATTCTTAGAAATGAACAATGTTATAATTTCGAGCATATAAAGTATTCTTTTAAGCAAAAATTTTGTGTTTTGTTAGACTGCCTAAAATTTAAAATTTCTCCCTCGAATTGGTTTGTAGATCCTAATTTCAATAATTTGTAAGATATCCGCATAAATGATACCTCAAAAGAAAGAGCAATTATCAAGCATGTCTTCAAAAAGGTTTGAACAAAAAAAGCACCCTCCTTTTTTTTTAAATAAGGTTTAAAAGACGTATTATACAATTTTTTGTTTTTTCTGAGCTTTAAATATCTGTAAAAAAAAAATCTAATGACACAGTAGCCTAAAACATGTTTTGCTTGGTTGTTTACACATTACTTTAATTAAATAAATAAAAAATTAATTCATTTATCATTCAATTTGGCCATAATTATGCAGTTTACATTAAATTTTTAGAATTTCCGAAAAAAAACTTAAAAATTTGGTTAAAAAAATTTGGTAAGACTTCGTCTAAGACAACCATGGCTTAAATGGTTCTAAATTGTCTATACTATCTTCACCTTGAAGCTTTGCACCCATCTTCCAATCACCCTGTATTTCTTGATTTTGCTAATGTGGTAGTGTTGCACTAAAATACAGACACCTCTATACAAAATTTCTAGTTTATAAACCCATTGGTCCGGATGTAAATTCAAATTTTAGTAAAACAATTTTTTGAAAACGTATGTATTTTAAAATAAAAAACCGCAGTTGTCACCGTTATATAAAGTATGTACACCAAAAATTTACAAATAAATTGTAGGACAACCTTCTGTAAGGATATACCGGTTGAAACCGCGGTTTTAAAGATATTTCGATTTATTTGTTTGGCCCCATACAAAATTTACAATTTTTATTTTTTGACGTGACAACGTCTTATAAATTGGTTTGCCGGGTGACACTTCAAGAAACTGCGTTACGCTCCGCTCACGTTATGCGCTCACAATGAGAGCGAGTGAGAGGCACGCGTCCCTTCCACTCGGGCATGGTTAGCCCGCCTAAGAGCGAGAGAGACAGACATAAAAAGTGAAAGGCACGCGTCCCTTCAAAGTCGTTGTCACGTAAAACTTTCGCCCGTATACCGACTTTACAGGCAACCAATTTTTATAATTTAGTTTCCGTGTGTAATGTTATTCCTTATACATATTCATGACTGTTGAAGGCATTAGAAGCCATTCCCAATTAAAAAAAAATGCAAACAGAAAAAGTTTTAAATGACTACTAGCTTTTGCCCGCGGCTTCGCCCGCGTGGATGTCGGAAATTAACGCAGGTATTTTCCTAAAATAAAAGAATTTTTCTAAAATAAAAGTAGCCTAAGTTACTCCTTATTAAATCGGTTACCTGCCAATAAAAGTCCCGTCAAAGTCGGTCCAGCCATTTCAGAGATTAGCCGGAACAAACAGACAGGCAGATAGACAGTAGACAGACAGACAGACAGACAGACAGACAAAAATTGTAAAAAATGTTGTTTTGGTACCTATATGTACCGTGTATATATATATCCATATACACTTAGTAAAAAGCGGTTATTTTAATATTAAAAACAGACACTCCAATTTTATTTATTTGTATAGAGTATAGATATACCGTTAGGTACGGGGTTGAGAAACAAACATCCAATCATACAAATGTTCAAATTTATAATAATTAGGAGTACCTAAGTACGTTTATAATTCATATTAATTCTTAAGTACTACTTCATACTACTACTCTATTCTTTATCAGAGTATCATGTGTTTGATGTACTTAATAAAACTAATAGTATTCAAAGTAAGAAGACTGCGACATAGAGCTGGATTGAATTTAATTCAATCCAGCTTTATGTCGCAGTCTTCCTAGTTTTTCTTAACGCTCCTATTCTACCTACACAGACACTCAATTATTTACCAGACACCAAATCGAACATACTTATAGGAATGGTACTTTGGCCAGTGTCTTCACCCGTAAAGCTGTCGGAAAATATCAACCAGGAACCTACTACCGGGATAAAGTATCCTATATGATAAGTATCCAGGATAACCAAAAATCCAAATCCATCCAAAAATCTAAACATCTAAGCCTTATTTCGCGGTCTCTTACTTGGAATAATATAATGGATAGGTTTATTTTGAGTACTTCGAACACACATGATATTCGCATTTACTATGAAGCCAAAGTAGATAATGGTGCCGATTCTGTTGTCACAAAATTCTCTAAACTAAACTAAAAATCACTAAAATTTGGTTTATTCCTGTCAAACGACGATTTCCTATTCTGAAATAGACTAAAGTGACACAACTTAACTATATTTTAGTTTGACAGCACTAAGATTGCACTGAGTTATTAGTTTAGTGAAAATGACAATTTTGCTATTCTGAGTTTGCCGGTTTTCACCAAAAATGTTGACTAAAATAATTTATTTTAACTAAATCTGAATATTTTTAATCGCGATTAAAAAGGTGTGGAATAAAACTTGTGGTCATGACCTAAAATTCTCAACAACGCCTCGCCTTCACGTGCAAAAACAGGGGGCCGATTCTACTAACAAATTTGTGCAAAAATCGCAATAGCACCGCGACTAGATCACGACTTTTAAGGGTTTTCTCATTCTGCTAATGAACAACGATCCAACTGCGGCTACGTTTTAGTGGACGCCAACGATCGATCGAAATAATGTAAAAATCTATTCTGCTAACAAAGTCGTACATGAGCGTGACGTTTAGTCACATTCTGCTATTATTTTGACACTCGCTATAATCGAATCAAAGCTGAATTCGGCATTTCATCTGTCAAAATTTGCGGTTGAACTTAAGTCAGTAAAATGCAACTTTTATCGCATCGATCTAGGACTGCTTTAGTTTTATTTCCTAAAAATATAATGTTTATACAGATTTCGTTGAACTTGCCCATGTGGGTGACGTTGGAAAGGTAAGAGGAAGAAATTTTGCGTCAAGAGTATGCAGTAATGCTTTGGCCCTTACGGATTGTCAGTGCGTTACGACATACCAATTCTCCAGAGACCTCTTATGAGCTTTGATTGACGAGATCAGTGACCACACATGCCCTTCAATCTTCGTTTTTACGGTATTGATGACGGAAAAGGTAACATAGTTACAGTGTGTTACTACGTGAAACTCTATTGACTCAATCTTGGACCGCAACTTACACCGGCTTTTTATGTACCTGGTTCGTACCAAACACTGATAGACCAGCCGCAATGTATATGCAGTGTCAAAACTTTTAATTTCTTGAGTTTTAGTAATAAACTAGCTACTGTCCACAACTTCATCAGTGTCTAATTTTGCTCCTCTGAACCTTCCCGTCGCACCGCATTGCCTGTCAGTTTTCGTCCATTTTTTGTTGCTGCTACGCTCCTTTTGATTGTAGCGTAATGTTATATAGCCTATAGCCTTCCTCAATAAATAGGCTACCCAATACAAAAAGAATTGTTCGATTCGGATCAGTAGTTCCTGAGATTACTGCGTTTAACCAAATAAACCAACTCTACAGCTTTATAATATTATAGTATAGATATAATGGAATATTTGGTAGTTAAAAAAACACAAATTTACAGACTGTCCTTGTAACATATTACGCCTATGTCTATGCATGGCTTAGTTACGGCATAATAATGTGGGGAAACAGTACAGATGCACCAACATTAGCAAACATTTAAGTGATAAATCCCTGAAATGCAGTTAGAATGCCCAAAGCATGTTTTTTATTTAATTTGATTTTAGAATAAGTTAGATTATAAGTCCTACTCCTACTACTATATTTCTTTTGATGTGCCCGACAGGGTCCCACAATTGTAACTAAATCCAATGTTTACCACCTAAGCATATACATTGTGAAATGCAATAAAGTATTGAGTATTGGAATGGTTCATGAAATCAAAAAACAAATAATGGAATAAAGCATTTTTATTACTATAAGTATATCAATTTTAACGTCAGACCACTTGAGAAGTAGATACTTAGTATTTCATCTAAAATAGTAGGGTCGTTTCACCACTCATGTTGATACCGTGTGCCAGATAGAAATACATAATATATTAATACTGCATGCTCAACATTATAAGTGCACAACAGTCAACAGAATGTCTGCCTACCAAAAAATTGACCAACCACGATCAACTCTTAAGTCAGAAATTGATTTTTGGGTGTACCTAAGTAATGTTTCTGAAAAAATATATATTTATGTTAGAAGTGGCAAACTAATATTATTATTTTTCTCATCGGTGTGCTGGTACCTACTGCAAAATAATGTTTTTTCCCCACTGAGTCAACAGGTATAGGTAGTATGTTTTTGTTTTGCAGATTGCCATGAAATGTAAATATTCCTGTATCCAGATTTCCATATTGAATAAACAGTTTAAATTCTTCTTGTATCATCAATACACACTTTCCTCAAACTGCATCTAAATGGTTTTACTGAAGACAGGGAAACATTCATAAGTTATTTCAAATCTGGAACAGCCTCGGGCAACATCTTCACACATTGTGTTGAAATCTTACTGAACAGTTAACAGCACATTATTTTGCATTAAATGCTGTACCATCTTGAAGATTCTATTTTCATTATAATTCTACAAGTACACACATGAAAACAAATATCAATTTCGTGCAATTAGAAAGAAACGGATTAACTACTCCCTCTCACAGAGTCACAGAGAGGAGGCCTGTATCGCAGCAGGGGGAACATTATAAGCTGCTTATATAATATGTATGTTAAGAGGAATAAGAGTATTATTATAAATCAATTAAAAGTCTGAACTTGAACTAAAGTAAATAGTGTTGCTGTCAGTTGACAGTTGACACTTCTCAATAAGCTATGTCAGGTAGTGATGCGATTCGATTTTGTTTAACTCGTTACTCGAGTAACTAAAGGCTCGTGATCATTTTATTTATTTATTTTCTCACGCGTTGTCACTCGATGTATAGCTTGGCAAAAAAGTCTGGAAAAAATGAGGGCGCCTGCTTAGCAGGTATGGCCACCTTGTATACTAGGACTAAAAGTGATAAGATACTTACTGTTTTAATCCACAAACATGAGATCCCGGAAATTCTCATCAATCAAGATTTCAAGACTTGATAGGCACACAGTCTTTTACTTTCATTGTATTTAGTAGATTGCGCATTATTTCGCTGGAATAACCTTTTATCTAAGAGCGATTTTGCCATCATAATAACATAGTGAAAACTTATTTAGTTTAAAAATTAATTTAATTACACTCAGGGATTGCCGATTGAACCCAATACACAAGACATAACGTTCAGCAATCGCATTTGTGGTCACCACCTAGGGTACTCACAACCATTCGATGGTTAGTATGCCTGTATCAAATTGGACATGAATGATGCTGAATGAATTCTGTTAATGCTGACAATTTATAGTCGACAAGGTGACTTACAGCTGCTTACTGTCGGAAACTAATCGGAAGTCAGAGAGTACCTATAACATGTCGCATTCGAAAGGTACGGGTAATATGGAATAAACTTGAACAGTTGACTAATGAAGGCGTCAGGTATGTCTATGTGGGGTACATAACATTATCACTATTCACATGACAATGAAAATGAAATAACACGCTAAAATGTTAGATTTTATTTAAAAAGAAAAACGTGACATAACATCATTCTTGTATTCCTTTTCGGTGCTATGATAGATTTTTTCCATTAACACTGATGTGTCAGTTTTACATTTCTTATTTATGAAATCTAAATAGTGTAAAAATCTTTCTTACACATTTACGGCTCCCATTACAACCCATCTCCTCAAACTATAGGTAATATATTACGTAGAATAGGCACCTGAAAAATAATAAATATAAATTATACTTTTTTTACTGTGGTATGCGATAATGGCATGAACAAAAAAAAATAATTGCCTGTTTCTTTATAGTGTTGAACTTTTTATCTAATTGCACACAGATCAAAATCGTCTAATTCTTTCTTCCGCCAACTGTTTTGGTGTTCTTCCAGGTGTAGAAAAAATCCTTAATTTTTTTCACCTTCATTAACAATTTCTCTAATTGTACTGTGAGATTTACCTTGAAAAAAACATAAAGACAATCATAATTATTCCATGTAGGTACATTTTTCAATTTCAAGTATCAAACATCAAGAGTTAACGTACACGCGATTTGTCAAACTAGAAAATATAACCTCAATAATCTTTTAGTAAATAAAATAATAAAATCGCTTGAAACTTATAATACTGATAAAACTTAGTATGAGAAAGGAAAAACAATGACTGGTATTGAATAAAAGATAAATTTCTTGGATAAATACCTGTCGTGTCGGCAGTTCTTTCGTAAACATTGTCAATCGGAGACAAAATTAGTTCCGCTTCAGATTCCGCCAAAGGCCCTAGGGGTATAAGCATAGTGAATTTGCCCTTGAAAGATATTGGCACGATACTTAGAGAATTTTTAGGTATTAACAAGATAATAAGATCCTGAAAGTTTCAGATCTCTAACCCATTTGGTTTTTGAGAAAAAGAAAAAACAAAGAAAAATCTGACAAAATCAGAAAAAAATAGTTTTCTCAAGAACGCGTGAATCGATTGATTTGAATTTAGGATATGTTTTGGGGGCTGATAGTAGCTTCTAGAAAAAAATTAACACCTTTAACGGTTGATAAGAACCTTGAAAAAAATTGCACGTTTTTTTACATTCGATTTTTAACTATGATACGATTCTGGCACAATCATGAAACTATTTTTTTTGAATTCTCCATTCATTTTTCTATAGCCTTACATGCTTTTAAGATTTTAAAAAAAGGTACGCCATATTGCAAAAAAATAAAAACCATTTTTTGTGCAAATATTTACTTTACGTATTTTAAGCCTGTATCTTTATTTGTGTCGCTTGTTTGTCTTTTATTCTTATTTGAAGTAGACATGTCTAAACCAATAGTTAAATCTTAAAATATCAGTGAATTTCAACTAAAATGTTATAAACATTGTACGCACGGCGACAAATCATGCGATAGCAGCAATGCTTGATGAAACAGGTAATCATACCATTCAATACGTAAAAGACCAGTCAAACATACGCGAAGCTCAAATTCAGTCTCGTCATATCAATAAGAAGGTTTATAGATGTTTTATTGAGTATAAAAAAAAACGCTATTGGTCCCAAAAGCATATTGAGGCTTATCTGTGAGTGGGCAAATGGTCTAAGAACAATTAGATGCTACTCTCACGTTGCTGGTATTGTTTATTATTTGTCACACGAAAGATATTTGAACAGATTCTGAGGCCTGCTCAAATTATTTGATGCAGACAATGTTTCGCCTGTGTTTTTTTTGTTTGTGGCAAATCATCAAATGACGTCACCCTCTCTGGGCGGAAAGGCGTGTCAGACTTTTACTAACTAAAACCCATCCCCTTCAATTGCCCATGTGCCAGGGCCACGGTATCTCTTTCGAATTTCAAATCTCGCGACCCTGGCAGGTCGCCTGTGATTGAAGATGACAGTGATGAAGACCGCTAAAATGTGATTATAAACTTTTTTTGCAAATATACCTAATGTTTGAACATTTGTTGTTTTTATTTATAATTTATCAATTAAAATCTGTTTCTTATTTTAGAAGTGCTACATATCAAGCTATACATTTCCAGTTTTAGCTGACCTCCTATTGTATAGGCTTTTCGTACAATGAGAAGTCCACTTTGACTGGAAATGCACGATTTGTCCCTTTGTGTACAATATTTATAGTATTTTAGTTGATATTCACTGATATTTTAAGATTTAACTATTGGTTGAGACATGTCTACTTCAAATAAGAATAAAAGACTTAAACGAGCGACACAAATAAAGATACAGGCTTAAAATACGTAAAGTAAATATTTGCACAAAAAATGGTTTTTATTTTTTTGCAATATGGCGTACCTTTTTTTAAAATCTTAAAAGCATGTAAGTCTATAGAAAAATGAATGGAGAATTCAAAAAAAATAGTTTCATGATTGTGCCAGAATCGAATCATAGTTAAAAATCGAAATTTAACAAAAAGTGCAATTTTTTTCAAGGTTCTTATCAACCGTTAAAGGTGTTAATTTTTTTTCTAGAAGCTACTATCAGCCCCCAAAACATATCCAAAATTCAAATCAATCGATTCACGCGTTCTTGAGAAAATTATTTTTTTCTGATTTTGCCAGATTTTTCTTTTTTTTCTTTTTCTCAAAAACCAAATGGGTTAGAGATCTGAAACTTTCAGGATCTTATTATCTTGTTAATACCCAAAAATTCTCTAAGTATCGTGCCAGTATCTTTCAAGGGCAAATTCACTATGCTTATACCCCTAGGGCCTTTCTTACGAAAACTTAGTATATCACAGCTCACACCACTACTCCTTATTGTTTTATTCATTTTTTATATGTTCAAAAGCATTAATAATTGATAGTTAATTAGAAATAAGTAAAATACAATTATAAACATAACGCAATGACAGATTAGCTACTTGTTGATGATAAACAAAGCAGTGCTGCCACCAAAAAAATATTTTAGTTCCAATGGTTACCACGACAGACTCTTTTTTGCCAAGCTATAGTCGTGTTTAGATAAGTATCACGGAGTCTTCAACAACTACACCAGTTCATAATTCAATATTAATAATATCGTGTAAAAAACTGTCAAAGTAATGTGATGTACTGAATCACGGATGTTTTAAATAAGAGTGATTATGCATTACATTGTTCTGTAAGTATTAGTCAGTTGATAACGTGTAATTCTCCCCAAACAGCAAGAGTCGATTGTAGCCCTAATATTGATTGGATGCCGCATTTTGAATTTTGCTATGATTATATTCTTTTAAGTTATTATTTAATGTCTCGTTTTTAACTAACATAGCTGCTAGAAACCTCCCTAAAGGGAGGTACCTACTTTAGATTCAACTTGAAATAAATTGAGAAAATCAGTGCCTGACAATTTATAACTAGTAGTAGTAACATCACTAGCCAAACTGACAAGCCACCAAAAACTTCAATCCGTTTCACGAAGATTTTTAACCACTTTATGCGAGAGTAAGCGAACTTAAAAACGGGATTAAACACCTGGACCGTCATTATTATTTTTTTAAAATCAAAACAGATTAGGTTACTACCTCGATCTGTAAATAGGTACATATATACTAAAGAAAATCATAACATCGTTAAAAACGCTTCAATAAATGTTTTTTTAAGTAAAATACGATTAACAGAAATACTCTTCGAGTCTTCAACATAACCGAAGGGTTTGATTTCGTAGCTTTAGCTAGTTAGGGACGTAGAACGAAACGTTCTTCTGAATTTTTGTTATCTATTAAGTTAAAATGTTGTATTATTGTAACAAAAAAACATCAGTACAAAACTATAATTATGGTCAAGATATCTTTTTATATTAGAAAATCCTTTATTGCCACTTATTCGTGTTTAGTGACATTTTTAGATTCAACTTTTTTCTTTGTGGTAATAATAAAACATACTATTTGGCATGTTGGTAACACAGGAAGCCCACTCGTGTGTTCTCGTAACGAGTCAGTTGCGGTTTGGCGTAAGTTTAGTTTCCCTTGTGCTTATCAAATAGTAGAATGACTTTATAGGACATCATCGACCTGCGATCGAAATCTAACCGTTGTGAAAACACAATTGAACGTGTAACTTTGCAAATTAGTAGAATCGCCCCCCAGTTCTGTACTTTTTATTTTCATTTTGCTTATATCTTGAAAATGGCGTGTCCTATCGCAAAAATAATGAAATTTTCGACCCCCTTAGTATACCCCGGAACATTTAAATTTAGAGATTTTTCCTTGCAGAATAGCGTTACAATTCTCATAGCCAAAAGTAAGGAATTTTAGAGATAGTTTAGTTAGTTTAGTTCGTGTACAACAGAATCGGCACCATTATGATTTACAATCATACTAATCCTGCACTACCCTACCGCTACCAACCGGGACGGACGGACGGCCCGCTAGCCGCTCTGCGTCTATTTTATATAACCTCTGATATCTTCTAAAATGTTAATTTAATGATATGCTGCAAAGTGCAGTTTTGATTGACATGAAATGTACAACGTATCTTATGTATTTAATTGGATAAAGAACGATACGGTATTGTTTAAAATAGCTTGGTTAATGACCCAGATTTTTTTTTTGTAATATACAACAGATAAAAGTGGTTTTTCTAAGGTATCCTTAGGAAATAAACATAGACTATCATGGATTTTTTCATCGATATTTTTAAAATATATAATTCCGTGGTATGTACATTAATTTGATCTATCTCGTAAGGTTAAGCCAGCGTTTGCGATTTTAGCGCACAAAAAATATGTTTGTTACGACATCACATTAGAAATGTTTGAATTTCTCGGCTTTTCTCTACTATAATATGTATGTAAACTACTTTTAAACCTTCCTCTAAATCACTCTGTCTATTGATGAAAAACGCATTAAAATCCCTTGCGCAGTTTAAAAGATCTAATTCTAAGCGTACAGACGCAGCAAGCGACTTTAATATTATGCAAAGGTTATCTAGAAAAAAAAAACGCCATCCTGTGGATGTTTACGCATATTTGGTGTCAAACGATACGATGAATTAACTTACACCGCCACCGATTAGGGTTTCTTTTTAACTAACCAATGAATACGCACATACTACACACGGCTATAGGTCAAGCTATATTATTTCCAGTTTTAGCTGACCTCATATTGTATAGGCTTTTCGTACAGTCAGATGTCAGTTTATACTGGAAATGTATAGCTTGACCTATAGCCGTGCGTACTATAAAAAAAACCGGCCTAGTGCGAGTCGGACTCGCGCACCGAGGGTTCCGTACAAACCTGTAAGTATTCTCGGTTTATGCATAAGGTTTATGGTTATGAAAATAAATGTTTTTTTTTTATTATTATATTTCAGCTGATTGAATGAACGGTAAATTGCGGTTTACGATTTATGACGTTTTAAAAACAAACTACTCGCTTGATCTCGTTCAAACCAATTTTCGGTGGTAGTTTATATGGTAATTTACATCATATATTTTTTTAAGTTTTATCACTCTCTTATTTTAGAAGTTACGGGGGGAGGGGGACACATTTTACCACTTTGGAAGCGTCTCTCGCGCAAACTATTCAGTTTAGAAAAAAAATTGGTTGCCTGTAAAGTCGGTATACGGGCGAAAGTTTTACGTGACAACGACTTTGAGTGGTAAAATAATTTTAATGTGAATATTCATTCGTATAGTAGGAAGAAGGATGAAATAATAGTAACAATTTAAAACATTTATTTATACAAAGAACTGTGCTCGAGTGGAAGGGACGCGTGCCTTTCACTTTTTATGTCTGTCTCTCTCGCTCTTAGGCGGGCTAACCATGCCCGAGTGGAAGGGACGCGTGCCTCTCACTCGCTCTCATTGTGAGCGCATAACGTGAGCGGAGCGTAACGCAGTTTCTTGAAGTGTCACCCGGCAAACCAATTTATAAGACGTTGTCACGTCAAAAAATGATATTAGAAACCTCAATACCATTTTTGAAGACCTATTCATAGATAACCAACACGTATGGGTTTGATGAAAAAAAAAATTTTGAGTTTCAGTTCTATGTATGGGGAACCCCAAAATTTATTGTTTTTTTTTCTATTTTAGTGTAAAATCTTGATGCGGTTTACAGAATACATCTACTTACCAAGTTTCAACAGCGTAGCTCTTATAGTTTCGGAGAAAAGTGGCTGTGACATACGGACGGACGGACAGACAGACAGACAGACAGACAGACAGACAGACAGACAGACAGACGGACAGACAGGCATGACGAATCTATAAGGGTTCTGTTTTTTGCCATTTGGCAACGGAACCCTAAAAACATTTAATTTTCAAATATTGAGATCAACAATTGAGATAATAACTATCCTATCTTTTAAGTTGGACCAAATTACAAATAATTAAGAACTTTGATAATAATAATAATAATAATAATAAGCTGCTAAGGAGCTATGAGCTTATATTTCATATAAGGAGCTGCTCCTCATTGATATGGCCATTAGCCAACAGGTTCGTCGTTCCCGAAAGGATCTGTCGACATGTTGGATAGATTATAAGAAGGCCTATGACTCGGTGCCACATACATGGCTCAAGAGGGTGCTGGAGTTATATAAAGTCGATGCAACTCTGCGCACCTTCCTGATTTCATGTATGGAGCAGTGGAGGACGGTTCTTCGCTATCCAGGATGTCGAAATATCCAAAGGAGCAGCGAACCGATAAGGATCGAGCGAGGCATATTTCAGGGTGATAGTTTGAGTCCGCTTTGGTTCTGCTTAGCCCTGAATCCTCTGAGCACACTGCTTGAGGATTCAGGTATAGGCTATCGGTTGAGGAGAGGTGGTCAGGTTATATCTCACCTCCTTTACATGGATGACCTTAAACTCTTTGCCCCCAACAATTTTCAACTGATGGAGCTACTGAAAATAACTGAAACCTTCAGTAGCGCCATCAGGATGGAATTTGGTGTGGACAAATGTGCGGTCATGCATGTAAAGCGAGGGGAGATTGTGGAATCCGTGGGAACCCAACTCTCGGATTCCATAAACCTCCGAGCCCTCTCTTCATCCGAAACCTATAAGTATTTGGGTATGTCGGAAGCGTTGGGCATCAATGTTACTGACATGAAGCAATCGTTGAAGGAGCGCTTCTTTGGCCGCCTGAAGAAAGTATTTAATAGTCTTCTATCAGGCGGAAACAAGGTGCGCGCCTTCAACGGTTGGGTCATGCCGGTTTTGATGTACTCTTTCGGCATACTCAAATGGACTCAAACCGAACTCGACGCCGTGGATAGGAGGGTCCGTACGCTGCTGACTGCATATCGAATGCATCACCCACGGTCATCGGTAATGAGGCTGTATATCCCGCGAAAGTGTGGAGGTCGAGGCTTTTTAAACGCTAAGACTCTCCACAATCGCGAGATATGCAGTCTCAGGGAATATTTCCTAGAAACCGACGTGGGGATGCATCGAGATGTGGTCGCAGTTGACAAGGGCCTCACCCCGCTCTCCTTGGCTAACGAGAACTGGCGCAAACCTGTAGTACTTGACACTAATGACCGCATGGAAGTATGGCAGAGTAAGGAGCTCCACGGACGCTTTTTCCGGGCCCTACATGGACCCGATGTAGATATACTAGCGTCCGTAGCCTGGCTGCGTTTCGGTGACCTCTTTGGGGAAACCGAAGGTTTTGTCTGTGCAATTATGGACGAAGTTATGATGACGAACAATTACCGGAGATTTATTGTGAAAGACGGCACGGTTGACATCTGTCGGGCATGTCACCGTCCAGGAGAATCAATTAGGCACATAATCTCCGGGTGTTCTCGTCTAGCTAACGAAGAATACTTGCATAGACACAACCTAGTAGCCAGGATTATCCATCAGCAACTTGCTCTTAAATACAGCCTTGTGGAATCGGAAGTGCCGTACTACAGGTATGTGCCCGACCCAGTTCTCGATAATGGAAATATCACATTGTACTGGGATCGATCCATCATCACTGACAGGACTATTGTCGCAAATAAGCCTGATATAGTGGTGATGGATCGAGTAGAGCGGCGCACAATGATTGTTGACATAACGGTTCCGCATGACGAGAACCTCGTGAAAGCCGAGAAAGATAAACAGATCAAGTATCTTGACTTGGCTCGCGAGGTTGTCGACATGTGGGATGTGGATTCAGCGATCATTGTGCCGATAGTCGTCACAGCCAATGGGTTGATAGCCAAGAGCCTCGACCAACATCTAAGGAGGCTCTCGTTAGGCAGCTGGGTCAAGGGCTTGATTCAGAAAGCGGTACTTCTGGACACGGCTCGCATCGTCAGGAGGTTCCTCTCTCTGGAGCCCTGACCGCCGGTAGCTTGGACCCTGTTCCCGATACCGGTGGGCTACTATTTTTTATATTTTTAAATGTTTTTTTTATTTTATATTCTAATATTTAAAAATATAATTTATATGTTTGTTAAAATGAATAAAGGAAATAATAATAAATATAATAAAGGAAATAATAATAATAATAATAATAATAGTAGAACCTTACAGCCCAAGCACAATATCGTACACACCTTCAAGAACATCATCACCATCCATACCATCGTCACCCATATCATCGTCACCCCCCAAAACTAGTTTTAACTCAGTGCCACCCACTTCGGCCTTGAATGTTGCGCGGGAGGTATCTACCTTCTTACCTGCGTCCACCAAGGCTGGAAAAGCAAGAGTTCGCATGAGATGGAGTAAAGATGTAAACCTATTTATCATGCGAACCTACTTATACATTACTAAATTAGAGACTGACATGACCACTTACCGCCAACAATTGCATGTACTTTTTACACGACAATATCCGGAAATTACGGTTACAGAACAAAGAATCTCAGACCAAAGAAGAGCCATATTAAGAAATAAACTTCTTTCTCAAGAAGTAATAGATCAACTAAAAGAAGAAGTACGTAAACAGTTGATACACGAAGAATCAGAAAATTCTTCAAACAGTAACACTATCACACAAAACACAAATGAAAATAGCCTGCAAGATCAATCGCAATCACTCACTCAATTACAACCTAATTTTGAATCTCAACCATTCAATCAATCACAATTATCACACATATCTACACAAACTGAATCTATAACCCTAACGCTAGAAAATGATATTGAGACAGTCGCTGATGTGAATCAAAACCCGTTAGCAGATATGTATATACAAGAGATACGTGACAAATTTAAAACGACATTAACACAGTACTCTGGGATGGACCCAGCGGCTCGACCAAAACTACCTAAACTCAAATATAGTCCCAATCTTTTCCGCTTAGTAAATTTATTTAATGAAGATATACTAAAACAATTTTTATCTAATGACACACAACTGACTGACATACACACCCTTATTTATTGCACAGCGGTTGTTATTTCTGAAGAACTCAACTTTAAAATCACTGATCACGCGAGAAACACAATACAAAGAGACACTGTCAAACCGCCATGGCAACAGAGACTAGAAAAAGATATTGAAAAATTAAGAGCAGACTGTGGCAGACTTACACAATACATCAACGGCAACAGATCAAATAAAGTCACTAAAAGGGTTGAAGCAATATTTAATAACAATTTCACACATACTAGGCATGAAAATAATAATAGGAAATCTGAAGAGTATTTAGACACTTTAAAACAGAAATTGGCACTTAAAGTCCATAGGCTTAGGAGATATTTGAAGGCACAACAGCGCAAAAAAGATAATGCTATATTTGCTACAAACGAGAAAATGTTTTATAGGAATATACAGAAACCACACACCAATTTAACAACAGAGAATGACACAGACACACCTTCAAAGGAACACATGGAAACATTTTGGTCTAACATATGGGAAGAACAGGTACATCACAATGATAGAGCAAACTGGATTACAGAAGAGGCAACAAAATGGGAAACAATAAATGAAATGGAATTTAAAGACATAACGGAGACTGAAATTACACAATTAACAGCTAGACTACATAATTGGAAAACACCGGGTATAGATAAAATACAAAATTTTTGGTACAAAAAGTTAACGATTCTACACAAATCCATAGCAAAAAATTTAACAGATATAGTATTAGGTAAACAGAGCACACCCGAATTCATTGCTACAGGGATAACTTACATGCTTCCTAAAAGTAAATACACATCAGAGCCTTCCCAATACAGACCAATCACATGTCTACCCACAATTTATAAAATACTTACTTCAGCAATCACCAATAAAATCAACTCACACATTGAACACTACAATATTATAGCAGAGGAACAGAAAGGATGCAGGAGAGGCCACATGGGATGCAAAGAACAGTTAGTTATAGACTCTACTATCCATAAACATGCCACCACAAAAAATAGAAACCTGCATTGTACTTATATAGATTACCAAAAAGCTTTCGATAGCATCCCGCACTCTTGGCTTATAAAAATCCTAGAAATATATAAAATTAATTCCAAAATAATTGAGTTCTTGCGCATTGTAATGACACGTTGGAAAACCACACTTCACATAAATAATCGAATCAGCACTCTCATAACCCGACAGATACATATTAGGAAGGGTATCTACCAGGGGGACTCTTTGAGCCCTCTTTGGTTCTGTCTCGCTCTGAACCCTTTGTCTCACTTACTTAATCGGTGTCGAGCTGGATATAAATTTAAAAACAATAACGAAGAAACTCTTATTTCGCATCTCATATATATGGATGACATTAACTTAAGCTATATTCTAAAACCGAAAAAGAAATGAAAACTCTTCTAGAAGTGACGACAACATTTAGTCATGATATTAATATGCAATTTGGATTAAATAAATGTAGGACCTTACATATTATAAAAGGAAAAGTAAAACCCGGAAACTATGCCATAAACGACACCGAAACAATAGCTGCTATGGAACCATCAGATCTATACAAATATTTAGGATACAGGCAACTAAAAGGACTCGACCACGCAACAATTAAACAAACATTAAATACAGAATATCGTAGAAGAATTAACACAATTTGCAAAACACAATTATCTGGAAAGCATCTAATAAAAGCCTTGAACACTTTTGCCATACCAATCTTGACCTACTCATTCGGAGTAATCAAATGGACAAAAACTGATATCGAACAGTTAGAAAGAACCACACGCACAACACTCACCAAACATAACAACCTACATCCTAAATCTGCGATTGAACGACTCACTATCAAAAGACAGAATGGAGGGAGAGGCCTAATCGACTTACATCACCTTTGGCAGAAACAAATCACTAGGCTAAAAACATTTTTCTACACAAAATCTCGCACAAGTAACATACACAAAACTATTGCCTTAAATGATTCGAATCACACCCCGCTTAACTTAAATGAACAAAATACACAAGACATAAACTTAACTGACCCGCAAAACCAAAAAATTGAAAACTGGAAGAAGAAAGTTCTTCACGGTAGACACCCGCATGACCTAGAACAGTCCCACATAAACAAATTAGCATCAAACAAGTGGCTTAAAATAGGAAATCTGTTCCCTGAAACAGAAGGCTTTGTCATAGCTATACAAGATCAAATCATCAACACCAAAAACTATAGAAAATTTATAATTAAAGACCCTACTATCACAAATGACAAATGCCGCAGATGCCACATTCAATCAGAAACTATACAACACATTACAGGAGCATGCATAACCCTCACACAGACAGACTACACTCACAGACACAACCAAGTTGCAAACATCATCCATCAGAAACTAGCACTCAAACACAGTCTCATACAAAATACTAACACTCCTTACTATAAGTACACGCCACAAACCATCCTCGAAAATGATACACACAAAATGTACTACGATCGCGCCATACTTACAGATAAGACTATCCACTATAATAGACCAGACATAACCCTACAGGACAAAATAAGTAAAACCACTTACCTCATAGACATTGCAGTTCCCAACACCCATAACCTACAAAAAACCATATCTGAGAAAATAAGTAAATATGCTGACCTTAAAGAAGAAGTTAAAAGAATCTGGAGACAAGACAAAGTATATGTTATTCCTATAGTTCTCTCCACGACAGGCGTTATCCCCAACCATCTTCTCCGTAGCCTAAAATTAATAGATTTAGAAGAATCAGTTTATATTATTCTACAGAAAGCTGCTATATTAAACACCTGCAGAATAGTAAGGAAGTTCATGCAGTTAGAAGAAGAAAACACACCCTCATCGTAAATACACACCACACGCTGCATTTACTTGGCATTGGCCCGTAAATGCAGTAGACACCAGCCTGAGAGCTGAGAAAAAGAACACTCCCAAAAATAATAATAATCTGTGGCCCAACTGTCAGCTTGACGGTGCAAAAAATTTTTCTCCGTGTATTTTTTCTAGAATTTTTAACACCAATCATGGAAAAATGTTTTATTATAAGTTTCTACAACACCAAGGAAGTACCTGATATTGGTGCTATAATGATAACATTATACCAGGATATAAGAAAAAATTAAACAACACGAGAAATTGTGAGATGCTGACGCGAAGTCGGGCACGTTTTCTACATAACACACGCCTAACATCTTCGGGTTCGTCGCTCAGCTCCGCCTCGCAGTTGCCGGATCCTGCTCCAGACGTGAGTCCAGTGACACCGGCCGCTGCAGTTGCGTCGAGCTCGAGCGACGAATACTTCTCGCCGCCGACGACACCACCACCAGTACGTCGGCGCGGACGAGGCCGACCACCGGCCAGCTTGGGACTCCGAGGCCCACCGGCTTTTGATAGGGTCCCCGCTACCGGTGGAAGTGTGCAGCGCATGAAGTGGACACAAGCGGTCAACGAAAATGTCATGCGCGCATACTACGTAGCCCCATCTACAGAGGGGGGAACTAACTTGACTGCGTACCGTGGTCGGATGCTCTCTCTGTTTCAGGTGCTTGAACCAGGTGTCAACGTGTCGTCGCAACGATTATCGGATCAGGCACGGGTCATCCAGCGTAATCATATGCTGGATGCCGCCGTGCTTGATCGACTTTGCCTCGAATCACGGAATAGCCATGTTACGCCTGCTTCGCCACTGGTCGCGGTGCAACTGCAAAATTTACCCAGTGTTTCACCGCGACCCAACTGTGTTGGTGGAGAGGATGATGACGGGGCTATATCCGTGAGTACCCAATGCAATGCACGATTGAGGAGCGCTTTGGAGGATGCTTTCAGGGAGTATCGCTCTACTCCGCCTGAACATAGACCACGTTTACCTCGTTTGCCCATGCATAAGAAAAACAAGGCGCTGGTGTGTGCTCTAGACTCACAGCTGTCAACATATTTTGACGGCAGCAAAGACCTGGTTGATACCCACTCAATCTTGTACTGCGCAGCTGTAGCGGCTTGTCGTGTAGCTCATGTTAAGTTTCCTAACAGTGACAGAGCTACACGACCAAAACCAGCCGTACCAGCTTGGCAGTGCAGGATTGAGTGTCGTATCGGTGAGGCTAGAGCACTCATCGGTAAGCTAATCTGCTTCAGGGAGGGCAATACTCGCCCTCGAGTGATGCGCTTTGTGAAGCGGGCGTTCTCCGGGACTGATGTTAGTCCCCGAGATTATTTGCCCCGCGTCACAGAGCGCATCGACTTCCTGAAGCAGAAGATCTATGCATGGGCAAACCGTATTCGTCGGTATCGGCGGAGGGTGGAGCGGTACACTCAGAATCGCACATTCCAAAGCGATGAAAGGTGGGTTTACAGAGCTTGGGAGCGACCGGACCAAGGTGTGGCTGACATGCCCCTTCCAGATGATGACGCCATGTCTTCGTTCTGGCGAAACATCTGGTCGGTGCCTGTCAATCACACCGAAGGTGACTGGACTAGGCAGATCGAGCGAGCGTGCGGACAAATACCAGAAATGGGGGCAATTACCATCAGCCCCCAAGATGTCGCTTGTGCAGTCCGTCCGTTGCCTAACTGGAAATCTCCGGGGCCGGACGGACTGCACAACTTTTGGATCAAGTGGATCCAAAAGTCGCACGCTCGCTTGGCATCTCAGTTCCAGTCAGCCTTAGAGTCAGGGTCGTTGCCCCAGTTCTTAACAACAGGGATAACCCACCTGCTCCATAAATCAGGTAGCACCGCGGAACCCAAAAATTATAGACCGATCACTTGTCTACCGACGGTCTATAAAATTCTTACATCCATTTTGAGAGCTAAAATTTACAATCATATTGACACAAACTCTATCTTGTCTGTCTCTCAAAATGGATGTAGGAACGGGTCCCGCGGTACTAAGGAGCTGCTCCTAATCGATATGACCATTAGTCAACAGGTTCGTCGTTCCCGAAGGAATCTGTCGACATGCTGGATAGACTATAAGAAGGCCTATGACTCGGTACCACACACATGGCTCAGGAGGGTGTTGGAGTTGTACAAAGTAGATACAACGCTGTGCACCTTCCTGATGTCATGTATGGGGCAGTGGAGGACGATCCTTCGCTATCCAGGATGTCGACAAATCCAGAGGAATAGCGAACCGATAAAGATTGAGCGAGGTATATTCCAGGGCGATAGTTTGAGTCCACTTTGGTTCTGCCTAGCCATGAATCCTCTTAGCACACTGCTGGAGGATTCAGGTATAGGCTATCGATTGAGGAGAGGTGGTCAGGTTATATCTCACCTCCTCTACATGGATGACCTAAAACTCTTTGCCCACAACAATCTGCAACTGATGGAGCTACTGAAAGTAACTGAAACCTTCAGTAGCGCCATCAGGATGGAATTTGGTGTGGACAAATCTGCAGTCATGCATGTGAAGCGAGGGGAGATTGTGGAATCCGTGGGAACCCAACTCACGGATTCCATACACCTAAGATCCCTCTCCTCAATCGAAACATACAAGTATTTGGGTATGTCGGAAGCGTTAGGCATCGACACTGCTGACATGAAACAATCGTTGAGGGAGCGCTTCTTTGGCCGCCTGAATAAAGTTCTAAATAGTCTTTTATCAGGCGGAAACAAGGTGCGCGCCTTCAACGGTTGGGTTATGCCAGTTTTGATGTACTCTTTCGGCATACTCAAATGGACTCAGACGGAGCTGGACGCCCTGGATAGACGGGTCCGCACACTGCTGACCGTAAATCGGATGCATCACCCTCGGTCCTCGGTGATGAGACTGTATATCCCGCGGAAGTGCGGAGGTCGAGGTTTTTTAAATGCCAAGACCCTGCACAACCGTGAGATATGCAGTCTCAGGGAATACTTCCTTGAAGCCGATGTGGGGATGCACCGAGATATGGTCTCAGTGGACAAGGGCTTTACCCCGCTCTCCTTGGCTAACGAGAACTGGCGCAAACCTAAAGTATTAGATACTAATGACCGCAGGGAGGTAAGGCAAAGCAAGGAGCTCCACGGACGCTTTTACCGGGTCCTACATGGACCCGATGTAGACCTCTTAGCGTCCGTATCCTGGTTACGATTCGGAGATCTATTTGGAGAAACCGAAGGTTTTGTCTTTGCAATTATGGACGAAGTTATGATGACAAACAACTACCGGAAATATATTGTGAAGGATGGCACGGTTGACATCTGTCGGGCATGCCACCGTCCGGGGGAGTCAATCCGACACATTATTTCTGGTTGTTCTCGTCTGGCTAACGGAGACTACTTGCATAGACACAACCTTGTAGCCAGGATTATCCACCAGCAACTTGCTCTGAAATACAGTCTTGTGGAATCAGAAGTACCGTACTATAAGTATGTGCCCGACCCAGTTCTCCAAAATGGAAATATCACATTGTATTGGGATCGATCTATCATCACTGATAGGACTATTGTCGCTAATAAGCCGGACATAGTGGTGATAGATCGATCAGAGCGTCGCACAATGATTGTTGATATAGCAGTCCCGCATGACGAGAACCTCGTGAAAGCCGAACAAGATAAGCAGATCAAATATCTTGACTTGGCTCGCGAGGTTGTCGAGATGTGGGATGTGGATACAGCAGTCATTGTGCCGATAGTCGTGACGGCCAATGGCATAATAGCCAAGAGCCTCGACCAACACCTAAAGAGCTCTCGTTTGGCAGCTGGATCAAGCGCTTGATCCAGAAGGCGGTATTACTGGACACGGCACGTATAGTGAGAAGGTTCCTCTCTCAGCGGCCCTGACCACCGGTAGCTTGGATCCTATTCCCGATACCGGTGGGCTACTATTTTTTATATTTTTAAATGTTTTTATGATTTTTGTTATTTTAATATTTAAAAATGTAATTTATATGTTGTAAAAATTTAAATAAAGGAGATAATAATAATAATATTTTTTTAATAATAATATATAAGATGAAACTCGATTTTCAGTCCACAGTGCATCGCAGCCTGCCAGTTTTCGTCCATTTTTTTGTTGCTGCTCCGCTCCTTTTGATCGTAGCGTGATGTTATATAGCCTATAGTCTTCTTTACATATTATAAAATAAAGTCACCTCGCTGTCTGTCTGTCCCTATGTATGCTTATATCTTTAAAACTCCGCAACGGATTTTGATGCGGGTTTTTTTAATAGATAGAATGATTCAACAGGAAGGTTTATATGTATATAACATGCATAGTATAGTAAAGAAACGCTGATAATTTTAGAGGTTTCTAATGTGATGTCATAAATAAACTCATTTTTTTGCGCTTACATTGCGAACGCTCTGGCTGAACTCCACGAAATAGATCAAAATAATATACTACAGTATTGTATACCTTAAAAAGGTCTACAAAAAAGTCCGCAATGGTACCTATATGTCTGTCTCTTAGGGATAACCCACAATAACCATTTTTATCCTTTACTTTTTACGAGAAATAATGGCTTATTTACGAAGCGATTTTAAGCAATCCAGCATTAATCCTTATCCAATTAAATACATTAGATACGTTGTTCATTTCATGTAGATCAAAATTGCACTTTACAGTATACCATTAAAATGAATATTTTAGAAGATATCAGAGATTATAATAAAATAGCCGCAGAGCGTCTAGCGGGCCGTCCCGCGTCTGGCCGTCCCGCACCCTAATTGCGAAACGCACAATTTATCAGAATCTGAATGGGATTGAAGATTATTTCTAAACCATTGCGTCATTTGTTCGAAAAATTGTGGCTCAGCAACGTAAATAACGCAATGAATGTTGTTTAACTATGAATATTAAACCAATTCCTACCGATAAAAAGTTCCGCAATTACCCCTCCGGTTGGTAGCGCGGTCGGGTAGTGCAGAATTAGTAGGATTGTAATATTTGTAATTCATATTACTTTGGCTTCATAGTAAATGCGAATATCATGTGTGTTCGAAGTACTCAAAATAAACCTAATTGTATTATTCCAAGTAAGAGACCGCGAAATATGGCTTAGATGTTTGGATATGATTTTTGGATGGAGTTGGATTTTTGGTTATCCTGGATACTTACCATAGGATACTTTATCCCGGTAGTACGTTCCCGGGTGATATTTTCCGACAGCTATACCGGCGAAGCCACTGGCCAAAGTACTATAAAACTATGTTTAATTTGGTGTCTGGTAAATAATTGAGTGTCTGTATAGGTAGAATAGGAGCGTTAAGAAAAACCAGTAAGAGTTATATTCAATTTAATCCAGCCCTATGTCGCAGTCTTTTTACTCTGAATACTATTAGTTTTATTTTAAGTACAGACGCCACCAGGTCAAGCTACCCGAAACTGTCAATTTTTCCCAATGAACCTTGAACCTAATGCTCTAGAAATAAAGTCGAAAATCTATCAAAGAAATCTGACAGATTGTAGTAGCTTGATGTGCTGGCGTCTGTACATCAAACACACAAGATATGTAAGGATCGTAGCAGGTGGCGTTCCGTAGTTTCTGCCTACCCTCATGGGAAAAAGGCGTAATTTTATGTATGTAAAACATGGATTAATACATTCTTACCGCGGTAATACGTCCTCTTGCGATAATTTCCGACATCTACGCGGGCGAAGCCGCGGGCAAAAGCTAGTCCTCAATAAATAGGCTACCCGATTCAAAAGATTTTTTCAATTCGAACCAGTAGTTCCTGAGATTAGCGCGTTCCACCCCCCATTTTAGGAAAGTGGGAGGTTAAAAATAGACATAAAGTAGCCTATGTCACTCTCCATCCCTTCAACTATCTCCACTTAAAAAATCACGCCAATTCGTCGCTCCGTTTTGTCGTGAAAGTCGGACAAACAGACACACACACTTTCACATTTATAATATTAGTATGGAACAAATTCAACATATTCAATTTATAAAAGAAATTTCAACTGTGATAATATTAGAAAATTTAGGCAATGTTTACAAAGCCTGGCATGGTCAGAAATATAGGTACGCCGAAAATGATGTAAACAAAGCATTTAGTTCATTTCATGAATTGCTATGCCTGTTCTACAATATTTGTTTCCCGAAATTAAAAATTAAAATAAACATCGAAAATAAAAAGAAACAAAACTGGATAAGTAAAGGTCTGAAACAAAGTTGCAAAACAAAACGGAATCTACGCTATAATTATTACACAAGTAAAAACGCTGCTAATAAAACAATAGTTATTTGTTATACAAGAGTGCAAAGTTGCTTTTTAACCGCGTGTTCAATTTTAATGACCGAGCAAGCGAAGGATTCTAAAATTAATCACGAGCGCAGCGAGTGATTCAAAATTAGAATCTTGAGCGTTAGCGAGGGAATCAAAAGAGCACGAGGTGAAAAATCTTTGCACTCGAGTGCAACACGTAACTTTTCATTCTACCTCAGCGAGGAAATGACTAAATGCAAAAAAAAAAACCTTTACAATCACAAGATAGGTACACTTTTATTTCAGTTTAGGTATTAATTACTACATTATGACAGGTAAGTATTACAGAATAATCTTTAAATTATAACAAAATAATACTAAGGTATAATTAAGAAAATTTTAAAGTAACGTTGCTACAGTTATTTAAATTGAGTGTAATATTTTTGTTTGGTACTGTAATATTGGTGTTAGTCACTTGTGTACTGTTTTTCGGTAAACTATCTGTCATACTTAATAGTTGTACCGATTCCTCGGATTCCCTTGGCGTGAATGTTGGAGAGAGAGGGAGATGGTTAGGTGTTTCATAATGGCTTATTTTTGATGTAGAAGGGCCAGTCCAAGGATCCGATTGAGGCTCTTTCAGTGTAATGGCTCCTACGATGCCTTCACATATTTTAGACTTATTTTGGATGGAATCCTCTATGTATCCCTCTACAACTGCATTGGACTTCCAGCCTCCGTGGCACTTAAGGGACAGGAGATCAGCTCCGGAATCAGCCAAAAGTGTGGCTGAAGTTCGTCGGAAACAATGACCCGTGTACAACAGGGGTTCTGGAAGTTCAAGAAATGTTGCTATTTCTCGTGGGATACTGCCAATTTTATTAGTACCCATAGGCTGTCTAACACACTTTCCATTGCGATACTGTAGAAAAAATCGATTGATTGGAGTGTTAGGCGGGCGTAAGGCTTGATATTTCTCAACAATCGTTACGTATTGTTACGTAGATCGTAAAGTCTAGAAACATCACGCTAACTCCGTCTCGGAAAGGGGCAGTGTGACGTAAATCGAAAAGTCTAGAAACATCACGCTAATTCCATCTAAGGACGGGGCAGTGTTGGAAACTTCTGGAAATGACACGCTAACGCCATCTGTTATTGAGTAGCAAGTACTACACGAAATTGTACGTAGACGCTACTGCCATCTATTGTCGAATAGTGGCATTAAACAGTTCGATGGAAGTTACTAGAAGCTTCTACGCTGTGGCAGTGTCGAATGTTCGAGAATGTTCTGCTCGGGATATAAATAGCGGATTGTTGGGCCGACAAGCAGTTCGATTTCGGAAGCGAGCGAATACGATTCGAGTGATACAGTACAAGCGAAACAAGTGATTCCAAGTGACGTTTCTTGTAGTTGCGATATTTGTGTTTATTTAATTAAACTGTGTTGTGTGTTTGGTAAATTGGTTTAAATTAATTTATCCCGAACCCCAGCTCGTAACATTTGGTGTCAGAAGTGTGGGATAAATTATGCCAGTTTTACCGAAGGAGGATACGGAAGGTATCCGTACCAGGAGTCAGCGCCAGCAAGAGGTGGATCAGAGGCGGTTTGAAGGAACTTCTAGACAGACACCTGGGGGTAATCAGCCGACGACGGAACCAATTTCCCAAGCGTCTGGTGTTCCTACAGCATCACCGGCCATGGATCTTTCTGCTCTAATGGCGATGCTGCAGGAGCAGGCCCGCCGACAGGAAGAACAGGCCCGCCGCCTACAGGAACAGCTGCAGCAGGACAAAGAAGAACAGACTCGCCGGCAAGAGGAACAGGTTCTCCTCTTGAAAGATCTACACGCAACATTTGGCAAAGACATCAAAGCCATGAAGGAGACGGTTCAGCTACACGAGAATCCTATCTCAGAGGCCGAAACCCAGATCGCTGATATGAGAAAAGCGTTTGGAAATCTGAAGGCTGGAGACGGGACTGCGGCTTCTGTGATAGCTGGACCCTCCACACGTGGATTTAAAGTGCCACCCTTCGATGGAACATCTTCCTGGTCAGCATATAAAATCCAGTTCGAAGCTGTCATGAGTGCAAATGGGTGGACAAAAGGGCAGGCCATGACCGCGCTTACTTTGGCCCTTCGCGACCAGGCCTTAACCGTGTTAGAGGCTCTCGGCAAAAATGTTACCTATGAGCAGCTTGTTGAGGCGTTAGAGGCCAGATACGGTGAGGCGCACCTGGAACACGTTTTTCGTGCGCAGTTGAAGGATCGTGTGCAGCGCAGTGGTGAAAACCTGCAGCAGTGGGCCCTAGAAATCGAAAAGCTGGTTCGAAAAGCGTACCAGTCTGCGCCTGCATTCATCGAAGGGACTCTGACTCAAGCTTTCATAGATGGCATACGGGACCTGGAAGTAAGGGCTGCTGTAAGACTTGGACACCACGAGACGCTCAAGGAAGCCTTGGCCCATGCGTTGGAGGTGGAGGCAGTGAGGCATGATCATCGAGCCCATCGCATCAGGGAGGTTGCGGCTTCACCTGTTCGTGACCGTCTGAGGAACGGCCCTAGGTGCTACACTTGTGGGGATAAGGGCCACCTCCGTTCAAGTTGTCCGAAGCGTAGCACTGCCAACGAAGATCAGACCCGGGAAAGAAGGGCGGCAGATGTCACCGCCCAGCAGCAGGAAAACTAGTCAACGCCAGGACTGCGGGGCGGGTGCTGGCTGGTGTTAAAATAGCCCCAAGAATTTCGGTCTCACAAGCCCATGATGGGAACACCCTAGTCATAAAAGGTGAAGTGAACGGAAGACCATGTAAGCTGACATTGGATACTGGAGCTTCTCGCACGGTTGTCAGTTCCCAACTAGCGAATCGTTTTCTTGGGAACTTCTTCGGTAAGCATGACGGCGTAAATTTAGTAACAGCTACCGGTCAGCACATAACCGTTCGTGGTGAGAAGGAGGTGGAATTAAAACTGGGTAACACAATCTACTAAGGTCTACATAAGGTCATAATGGCTGACATAGTAGACGACTGCATCCTAGGTTTGGACTTCATGCGACAGCACTGTTGTGAGATCGACATTAACCAAAGAGTCCTAAAATGTGGGTCAGAAGAAGTCTTCATGGAACGTGCACCATCAGGGAAAGTGTACTGCTTGAAGAAGATTGTTCTCCCTCCCCGATCGGAAACAATAGTTCCAGCTAGTCTTCCACATAATTCTGGGCAGAAAAACCGATGTATTCTCATTGAAGGATTAGATGGAAACCTTCCATGGAAGATTGCGCGGACCTTGGTAAAGGCAATCGACGTTGCAGCCGTACGCATACTGAACCCAAGTGAAAAGGAACAAGTAATCAAGAAGGGTACGTTGATGGGTTCCTGTGGGGAAGTAGCTTGGATGCGTGAATGCCAACATCGGCCTACTCAAAATAACGCCCAACGTGCAAGATTTAATGTGTTAAATCTTTTGGAAGACTGTCGTAAAGATTTATCGGAAGAGGAAAGAGAGATAGCTAGGAAGATGCTACTTCAGTATGCAGACATATTCTCTACAAATGATGCTGACATAGGGAAGACTGGTTTGGTTCAACACAGAATTAATACCGGAAATGAGTTACCAATACGACAGCGACCAAGAAGACTACCAGTGGCAAGAGAAAAGGAGGTAGATACCATGATTAAAGGAATGGTAAAGGATGGAGTTATAGAGCCTTCGTCTAGTCCTTGGTGTTCTCCTGTGGTTCTGGTGAAAAAGAAAGATGGCAGCATGCGGTTCTGTGTAGACTATCGTCGATTGAATGACGTTACTAAGAAAGACAGCTATCCACTACCCCGGATCGACGACACACTGGGCACGCTGTCAGGAATGAAGTGGTTTACCACGTTAGACCTAAAAAGTGGCTACTGGCAAGTGGAAATAGACCCTAAAGACAAGGAAAAAACTGCATTTTCTACGGGAAAGGGACTATGGCAGTTTAACGTCATGCCATTCGGATTGTGCAATGCTCCCGCAACATTTGAAAGGCTAATGGAGCTAGTTCTCACGGGACTAATTGGAGACGCGTGCCTTGTCTATTTAGATGACATCATCATCGTGGGCCGCACATTCGAAGACCACCTTCAAAATCGGGAACGTGTTCTATCGAAAATCCGAGGAGCCAATCTTGAGCTAAGTCCAAAGAAGTGCTCATTCTTCAGACAGCAAGTAAGCTTTTTGGGGCACGTGGTTTCGAAGGAAGGAGTGCAAACAGATCCTGAGAAAATCGTCGCCGTCAAGGAATGGCCAGTCCCGAAAGACAAGACGCAGGTCAGGGCATTTTTGGGTTTGTGCTCGTACTATCGACGGTTTGTCAAGAATTTTGCTGACATTGCCAAACCTCTTCACAAGCTTACTGAGGAGAAAAGACCGTTCTGTTGGGATGAGAACTGTGACATCGCATTTCGAGATTTAAAGGAACGTTTGTGCAATACCCCAATTTTAGGCTACCCTGACACAGAAAATGAATTCATAGTTGACACGGACGCAAGTAATACTGGTATAGGCGGTGTGTTATCTCAACGGAAAGGAGATTATGAAGTTGTGATAGCTTACTTCAGCAAATCTTTATCAAAGCCAGAAAGAAATTATTGTGTCACGAGACGCGAACTTCTTGCCGTCGTAAAGACATTGCAGCATTTCAGCAAATACTTGCTTGGACGTAAATTCCACCTGCGGACTGACCATGCTGCATTAAAGTGGTTGTTGCAATTTAAGAATCCAGAAGGACAAGTGGCGAGATGGATTGAACTGCTACAAGAGTATGACTTTGCAATTGAACATCGTAGTGGGAAGTCTCACGGTAACGCGGACGCTTTATCAAGAAGACCTTGTCCTGAAGACTGCAAGCATTGTGTCAGGCAAGAAGCTAAGGAAACGGTACCTGTCAGGATGCTAAGAACGGACCTTAGTGACGAATGGAAGGAAACCCTACAGCATGCTCAGCAAAGTGACAGAGATATCAGGCCAATTCTCGAGTGGATTAAAGCTAATGCTCCCAAACCGAAATGGTGTGATGTTGCAGCGATGAGTACCACCACAAAAAGTTATTGGGCACAATGGGAGAGCTTGGTGATCCAGGATGGTGTGTTGTGCCGAAAATGGGAAAATGCTCGAGGGAATAGCTGTCACCTGCAAATGGTAGTCCCAAAAACGAAGGTACCAGATGTTCTACGGCTCTACCACAATGGTTCTTCAGGAGGTCATATGGGAGTAAGAAGGACTTTGTTAAAGATCCGAGAAAGGTTTTACTGGATCCATTGTCGAGAGGATGTGGAGGACTGGTGTCGCAGATGTACCAGTTGTGCAGCGGTAAAAGGACCACACACACGCAGCAGGGGTGCATTGAAAGTGTACAACGTGGGAGCCCCGTGGGAACGGATAGCACTAGATGTCGCTGGGCCGTTCCCTGAAAGTGAAAGTGGAAATAAATATTTCATGGTTGTTATGGATTACTTCACCAAGTGGCCGGAAGTCTTCGCCATCCCTAATCAAGAAGCTTCAACAGTCGCTGATAAATTAGTCCACGAAGTCTTCTGTCGGTTTGGGGTACCCTTGGAAATCCACAGCGATCAAGGAAGAAATTTTGAGTCTCAAGTGTTTCAGGAAACATGTCGGGTTATGGGTACTCACAAAACCAGAACCACTTCATACCACCCACAATCTGACGGAATGGTGGAGAGATTTAATCAGACGTTGGAAAGATATCTGGCAAAAGTTGTAGCAAGCAGACAAAAGGATTGGGACAAGCACATACAACCGTTTCTTCTGTCATACCGAAGTGCAGTTCACGAGAGTACAACTGTGACGCCAGCCTTCGCAAACTTTGGAAGGGAGCTAAGGTTACCAGCTGATCTAATAACCGGCATTTCCCCTGATTCACCACGGAGTATAACAGATTATGCAAATGATCTGCGCAACAAGATGAATGACGTATATGAGCATGTCAGAGAATCAGGCCAACAGATGTCCGAGAGAATGAAAACTCGTTATGATCGGAAGATGAACAATACTGGCTTCGACGAAGGTTCGCTAGTGTGGTTGCATAACCCAGTGCGCAGCAAAGGAAAGTCCCCTAAACTGCAGGCAAAATGGGACGGGCCGTACCGAATTGTGACCAAGATCAACGACGTCACTTACCGAATACAAAAGGGTATGCGAACTGCACCTAAAATTGTCCATGTAGATTGATTGGCACGATACTACGGGAATAATGATGCTCGGGACGAGCATGTCTAAGGAGGGGGCAGTGTTACGTAGATCGTAAAGTCTAGAAACATCACGCTAACTCCGTCTCGGAAAGGGGCAGTGTGACGTAAATCGAAAAGTCTAGAAACATCACGCTAATTCCATCTAAGGACGGGGCAGTGTTGGAAACTTCTGGAAATGACACGCTAACGCCATCTGTTATTGAGTAGCAAGTACTACACGAAATTGTACGTAGACGCTACTGCCATCTATTGTCGAATAGTGGCATTAAACAGTTCGATGGAAGTTACTAGAAGCTTCTACGCTGTGGCAGTGTCGAATGTTCGAGAATGTTCTGCTCGGGATATAAATAGCGGATTGTTGGGCCGACAAGCAGTTCGATTTCGGAAGCGAGCGAATACGATTCGAGTGATACAGTACAAGCGAAACAAGTGATTCCAAGTGACGTTTCTTGTAGTTGCGATATTTGTGTTTATTTAATTAAACTGTGTTGTGTGTTTGGTAAATTGGTTTAAATTAATTTATCCCGAACCCCAGCTCGTAACAGTATTCCTTGCGAATGACGAAGTTGCGGTCTCTTTTTGTCTTTGTATTAGGTAAATTAATTAATAGTAAGTCATCTGAATGTTTCTCAATGTTTTTGACATTAAGTTGTGTTAGTTCATTAGTTCGACATGCTCCGTTTATTCCAATAATAAGAACAACCTGTAACGTAAAGAGTATTGTAGTAGATAAATGAATAAAATTGATATGAACGCATAATTATGCCTATCAACATCTACTAAGTATACTATTTAATTGAGATTAATATACTTAAGTAGATACTGAATGTGCAACTGACTTACTTTTGCCGCCAAATATACGGAATCGGGTGCTTCGTTAAGAAACTTTTCAATATCAGATATTGTGAAAACCTTCGATTTTTTTGGTTGATGACCAGATGAGGCTCTTTTTAAAAATGCCACTAATTTAGGATAGGTATCGATATGTTTGTCTTTTTTCATCTTTATTGTTGCTTTTAGCATCGAATACGTACTCCATAGAGTGCTTGCTTTCTTGTTCTCGGATAATTCTATAAAATATGCCAGCAAAACGTTTTCTGAGAAAGTTTTGGCTCCTTTTGCTAGTCGCCACGTGTTGAACATATCGTACTGTTTTAAATACTTCTCGCGTGATTGTTGAGGGAGAAAGCTCATTTGCGCATTATTAACAGTTTCAGTCAATTCTGTTGGCGTCAAGCAAACTTCCTCGTCGCTAGAATCACTCATTTTAGTTTTTTCACTTGTTTTCAAGTTTCTTTTTTTTTAATATAAGGTTTAACAATGACGTGAAAAAATGCCGCGTAAAGAACCGCGTACAAAGCAACTTGAAAAAAGAACACCAAGAAGGTTCCGAGTCTGAGTTTTTAACAAATTAAAAAAAAAGTTGTATGATATATTCGGCACCATAGAGGTAGCAGTAAATAGGTTTAATGTTTTTTTTAATTCACAAACTTAGTGCACACGATGTTCTAAATTCAATTTACTTTATCCTCTAGAGAATAAAAACGGCTTTTCCACTCAGATATTGAAGATTAAAAATACTCTTTCCGGGATGAAAAATATATGACTTATTCAAAGTTATTACAAAAATGTATCTTCGCCTCAAAAAAGAACGCAAATATCAAGTATATAAACAAGAATGACAACAAATGCAAGGTCACGTGGAGAGTGATTAAAGATGAAATTAGTAACACTTATTTTAAAGACAATATAGATAACATCAAAATTAATAACACAGTATTAACAAATCCAGTAGAAACAAAAATAAATAGAAATAAAAATAAATAAATGTCTTTGGACAACCAACACAACGTTATCTGATCCCAAACTAGGCAGAGCCTGTACTCTGGTAACCAGACAACTGATAAACATACTTATATATTTCTAAATACATACATATTATAGATAAATTACTCCCAGACACAGAACAAATGATCGTGCTCATCACACAAAGATTTTTCCTGGGTGGGAATCGAACCCACGACCTCAGTCTTAGCAGTCAGGGTCACTAACCACTAGACTAACAGGCCAGTCAATAGCATCTGCTTTCAATAACCACTATATTAATATGACACATAATTGCAGAGTTCAACAGTCCACTCAATGTTCCTCAAACCTGTAACTGAAAGCGACGTTCGAACAGAGATATTATCACTAAATAACACAAATTCTGAAGTTTATGATGAAATTAACACGAAAATTATAAAAGTATGTGCAAATGAAGTCATTGTAATTTTAACGTATCTAATAAATTTATCGTTCTCAGTAGGCACATTTCCCGAAGCATTGAAACGATCTATGGTCAAGCCGCTCTTCAAAAAGGGAGAAAAATCCGATGTCAGTAACTTTTGCCCTATAACATTAATACCCAGTCTGTCAAAGATATTCGAAAAATGTATGTATAGGAGATTGATTAACTTCTGCAATAAATTCAATATTATTAAAAAGGAACAGTACGGATATCAAAAACAAAAATCTACCACAACAGCTAGGGGTGCTCGATATATATCGATATTTCGCATATCGATATTTTATGCTCGCGATATATCGATTCAAAACGATATTATCGAATCATCTGATATCGATTTATACTATCGATATATTTCATTCGATATATCGTGAGAAAGTAAAAGCATATTGCAAGTCTAGTAATTTTTATTTAATTTATTTTAATTGTTAGTAGAAAGGATGGAAAATATCTGAAACCAAAAATGAAACGCTCTGACACGAAATATTACTCTGCGTGAGTAATATTTACTACAGTTTACTAGTAAAAAAACAATATATAATTTGTGGTCGCTAGCTTCTTTGTAAGCGTATGTATAATAAATCCTATGAAATTACAATAATAGAGTATAGTAATAGATTGGTTACAATTAGGTAGTCTGTTTTGTTTAATGCAGTTTACGACATATATAATAAAAAGTCTATATTGTTATATAAAAACGATATCAAAGGCTGCCTATTATTCATTTCTTTAGAAGAAGCAAGCTGTGGCAATTATATATGGCATGTTTTGTTTTATAAAGATTATGATACAGTAAGTATCGATGTCAAAAATTACTATTTTAATAAAAGAAAAGAATAATGGAATAGCTAAAAACTAAGTATTGGGAATTTAATACAAAGACTAATTAATATTCATATTAAATTCCCAATATTTAGTTTTAATGCAACTGTGCTCACAGCGTTGATGATTACCAAGCTAACAAACGTCGCATTTTACTTAGTTAATAAAATTTTGTTTTGGAGAGTTTGGGAGAAAAAAATATTGCGATTTAACTAAATAAAGTTGGTTTGTTTCTTAATCCTAGCTGTTTGTACTCATATTTCTGTTCCCTTTCTAATATTTTTATTATAGACTAAATAAATACAAATTACTTACGATATATCGAAAATATCGATATATTTGTACGATATATCGCAAAGTATCGATACAACATTGCGATATATCATATCGAAAAAAATATCGATACTTTTTATGCATGAACATCCCTAACAACAGCTATCTTCTCTCTTATTAGTATAATTTTAACGAATGTTAACAAAAATCATTTTACTACAGGGTTATTCTTCGACTTATCAAAGGCCTTTGACCTAGTGTCCCATGACTTATTATTGCAAAAGTTAGAAAAACTCGGGATTAGGGGGCCAGCACTTCAATGGATATCATCGTATCTTAATAACAGACAACAGCGGGTAAGCATTACTAAAATAGACAAAAATAATGATATGGTACCACACTCATCCGAATATAAATGCAACAAATTTGGCGTCCCGCAAGGGAGTGTCTTGGGGCCAATCCTATTTCTACTTTATATAAATTCCATTACTGATATTACAAATCATAAATGTATATTATTTGCCGATGATATTTCTATAATTGTTACATCCGATAGAAAAAATAACACAGTTAGTGATCATGAAACTGACATAAACAACACAATTGAAAAACTAATTGAATGGCTAAACATAAATAACTTATCAATAAATCTAAACAAGTCCATCTATATACAATTTAATAAATCAAATAATCCCAAATACGATATAAAACTGAATATACCTAAAATTGAAGAAGTGTCTCAAACTAAATTTTTAGGCGTATATATAAATCAAGATTTTAACTGGAAAACACATGTTGATAATGTCTCAAAAATAGTAAATAAGTTTGTATATGCACTCAAACAGGTTAGAAGTATAACTAACATTAAAACGGCAATAACATCATATCACGCATATGTGGAGTCGTTGTTGCGATATGGGTTAATAATGTGGGGTAACAGCACCAATCATGATAGAGCATTCGTTGCTCAAAAAAATGTATAAGAGCAATCTACGGGCTCCAGCCAGATTAATCATGTAGACCTGTGTTTAAGAAACTTGGTTTGTTACCACTGCCTTCTCTTTACATCTATGAGATATGTATGTTTGTAAGGAAACATCAAAATTTATTTATTAAAGCTGATGATGTTAATGTCCGTAACCGACGAGACCCCAACAAGTTCGTACTAAGCGAAATTCCAAGAATAACGAAATATAATAAGAGTTGCCTTGCAATGTGTGTACGTTTATATAATAAGTTACCAAATGATCTCAAAAATTTAAACACTAGATTATTTAAAAAAAAGAGTTATGAATGGTTATGTGTTAATAGTTTTTATAGTGTTAAAGATTACATTGATATAAAATGTTAAATAATGTAACCTACGAAAAATTTGCATGTCGATTACTATATTGGCAAAACATGTATTGTTCTAAGTTGTAATTTTACCATCTTTGTATACCGTGTTTTTTATGCAAATAAATATATAATTATGATTATATGATTATGATTACGACAATTATGTCTTATAGGTACGTAGCTCTCATAAATAACCATTTGGTATACATATAGGTTGACTATTTAGGTATGACTAAGAATGATGACCGTAATCAAAATTTACTTACTGTTCCTTACGATTGTCACAACCCAGTGCTAGGCACGCTACAATTGCTGTGGTAAGTCTCCTCTTTGAGGAATGAGAAAGGCGTCACGGCGTCTTCAGCTTCCGCTTTACGCAGGTCCTCACCGGGCATGGGTGCTTCGGGAAGTTCCTGTTAAGGATAAGGCGGGTGGAAACGCCAGGATTTAAAATGGGTACATTCCGATACTTGTGGTTTTCGGAAGTTTGTTTCGCATCGGTTGGCAGAAATCTACCGGAAGTCCAAACTAAGTGTCGTTAGGGTCGCGGATTTGTTCGAAAGAATTACCGTGGCCCTGGCATAGGTAACTGAAGGATCACGGGTGGGTTTTAGTCATTAAACGTCTGACACGCCCTTCCGCCCCACCCAGAGCACGAGACGTCCGTTGATGATTTTACAGCCAAAAAAAGGGAGTGGTGTTGGGTACCGTCTGCAGAAAGCCCTGCTGATGAAGTGACGAAACTGTAAGTTGTCACAGGTCCCACCTTCTTGTACTGGGCTGGGACAAAGACCAGCGGCCGAAAGACCAGCGGCCGATCAACGAGTTCAACAATACGAATTTGGAGCGTCATGAGAAGTTTCATTATTTCAGCCGAAAGACGTCCACTGCTGGTCATAGGCCTCCCACAAGCACCGCCACTTCGACCTGTTCTGTGCCTCCCGCATCCAACGCATTCCTGCGGCCTTCACCAGGTCATCGGTCCATCTTGTGCGAGGCCTTCCAACGCTCCGTCTTCCCGTACGCGGTCACCACTCCAGAACCTTCCGGCCCCATCGGCCATCCGTTTTGCGAGCAATGTGCCCTGCCCACTGCCACTTAAGTTTGGCAATTCTTCGGGCTATGTCGGTAACCTTGGTTCTCCTACGGATCTCTTCATTTCTGATTCGATCGCGTACGGAAACTCCAAGCATAGCCCTCTCCATTGCTCTTTGGGTGACTTTGAGCCTTCTTATGAGGCCCATTGTGAGCGACCACGTCTCAGTGCCATATTTCATGACTGGCAACACACACTGGTCAAAGACTTTTGTCTTGAGACACTGCGGTAAGTGGGACGAGAAGATGTGTGAGAGGAGAAGGACGCTGCCCAGCCGAGTCGGATTCGACGATTGACCTCTTTCTCGAAGTTGGACCTACCTAACTGGACAGTCTGTCCTACGTACACATACTCGTCCACAACTTCAAGTGTAGCGCCTCCAATCTTCATTGGAGTGGGTATCACACGAGCATTGGACATGACCTTTGTCTTGTCCATGTTCATTCTAATACCCACTCTTTCGGAAGCTCTACTGAGGTCATCGAGCATTGTACTGAGGTCCTCCATAGTCTCAGCCATGACTATCGTCGGCAAATCGAAGGTGAGTGATGTACTCGCCATTGATGTTGATGCCAGCCCCTTTCCAGTCCAAAACCTTGAAGACATCCTCCAGTGCAGCGGTGAACAGTTACAATGTTGTGTTGCATGAGAAGTTTCACCTAGTTAAATATTGCGTACCTCTATTTAATGTTGATAGATTCACTTAACTGGCTGTTTGATCTGCGGGTCGAGTTCTCACTTTTTTAGGTTTGTATAAGAACCAGGTTGAAAAGATAACAGCTAGCAACGTCCATAATTCAGAGATTATTTTGTTGAAACAATGTCTAATTGAGACTTTTCTCAAGGAGTTGTCACAACTCAAAACAAAAAAAAAAAAAAACATTACCTGCTGATAGTAACATTCGCGATTTAGATCCTTTTTGTATGAAGATAATGGGTTGCTGCGAGTCAGAGGACGCCTGAGTGCTGCACCAGAATTAATGTTTGATGAGAAGTATCCAATTATTTTAAATGGTCACAGCTATACCGCCCGTCTTTTAGCACTCGAATATCATAAGCGCGCTCACTGCTCCAATACTGAAACTGTCATAAACAGTATTAGTTAAAAATATTGGATAACTCACAGACTACAATCTATTATGGATAACTCAATAACGACGTACATTGAAATCTTTGTACTGTCCATCGTGCTCGCCCTTCGTTACCCAAGATGGGAGATCTACCGGCCGCTAGACTTGTAAATAGAAGAAGAGTTTTCGCACATTGTGGGGTAGATTATATTGGTCCGATGGAAGTTTCGATAGAAAGGCGTTGTGAAAAAAGATGGGGCGTAATTTTTAGTTGCCTTGTCACTCGCGGTATTTGCATTGAACTCGCGTCTTTACTATCGGCTGACTCAGCCATAATGGTAATCCGACGTTTGATAGCTCACCCTGGAGAACCCTCTATCATGTTCGGTGATAGAGGCACGAACTTTGTAGGTGCTGACGCAGAACTGAAAGCCGCCATACAAGCAATGGAGAACGATAAAATTCAGACCTTTATTGTTACTTTTGTATATCAATAACTTGCCTCGCCAAATACAACAACCTTGTTATTATTTGCAGACGACAGTACGGCAATAGTAAAATGCGGCGATAAAAATAATTACAAAATCGATATTCATAATACATTGAAAAACATAATAAACTGGCTTAATAGAAATAAATAATCTAATTATAAACATCGAGAAAACAAAAGTTATGCATTTTCACCAGCGACTAGGAGCTGAAAATTACAATGTTGAATTTGTGGGACAAAAAGTAGAATCGACAAATGTTACAAAATTCCTTGGTATTCTAATCGATAACAAACTGACCTGGAAACCACATGCAGAGGATGTATGTAAGAGGTTAAGCAAGTCAGTGTACGTTCTTTATAACCTGGCAAAAAAAGTAAGCACTCGCACCGTGGTGGAAGTTTATCACGGTCTAGTTGCGTCAGTCTTGAGATTCGGAGTTATATTCTGGGGCAACTGTACCGATAGGGAGAGAATATTTAAAGCCCAAAAACGTTGCATAAGATCAATCAGTAGTCTTAAAAATACCGACAGTTGTGCACCTGTGTTCAAGTCTCTAAAATTACTCACCTTTCCGTCTTTGTATATTCTTGAAGTTGCAATATTTGTTAGAAAAAACATACACCTTTTTACCCTAATGGAAGATATTAGAACACGCCAGGGATCTGTTAGATTCTCAATACAAAAATCTAATGTTTACAGGGAGGTACAAAACAACATTATTAAGAAAAAGTGTACTATCAATGGGGCCAGTTATACATATATAACAAAATACCTCATGCCTACAAAGAAGAATCGTTTAGTATATTTAAAAAAAGGCTAACATCCTTACTAATAGATAAATGTTACTATTCTATACAAGAATTTTTGAATGATAAAAGTTTGTAATGTTATATTAATTTATTATAATTATTTTATGTTATATTTTATTATGTAGGTATAGGTATCTTGTTAACGTAGGCAAAATAAAAATATTTTCATCCCACCATCTCGGAAAGAGTATTTTTAATCTTCAATATCTGAGTGGAAAAGCCGTTTTTATTCTCTAGAGGATAAAGTAAATTGAATTTAAAACATCGTGTGCACTAAGTTTGTGAATTAAAAAAAACATTAAACCTATTTACCTATTTACCTCTATGGTGCCGAATATATCATACAACTTTTTTTTAATTTGTTAAAAACTCAGACTCGGAACCTTCTTGGTGTTCTTTTTTCAGTTTGCTTTGTACGCGGTTCTTTACGCGGCATTTTTTCACGTCATTGTTAAACCTTATATTAAAAAAAAGAAACTTGAAAACAAGTGAAAAAACTAAAATGAGTGTCTAGCGACGAGGAAGTTTGCTTGACGCCAACAGAATTGACTGAAACTGTTAATAATGCGCAAATGAGCTTTCTCCCTCAACAATCACGCGAGAAGTATTTAAAACAGTACGATATGTTCAACACGTGGCGACTAGCAAAAGGAGCCAAAACTTTCTCAGAAAACGTTTTGCTGGCATATTTTATAGAATTATCCGAGAACAAGAAAGCAAGCACTCTATGGAGTACGTATTCGATGCTAAAAGCAACAATAAAGATGAAAAAAGACAAACATATCGATACCTATCCTAAATTAGTGGCATTTTTAAAAAGAGCCTCATCTGGTCATCAACCAAAAAAATCGAAGGTTTTCACAATATCTGATATTGAAAAGTTTCTTAACGAAGCACCCGATTCCGTATATTTGGCGGCAAAAGTAAGTCAGTTGCACATTCAGTATCTACTTAAGTATATTAATCTCAATTAAATAGTATACTTAGTAGATGTTGATAGGCATAATTATGCGTTCATATCAATTTTATTCATTTATCTACTACAATACTCTTTACGTTACAGGTTGTTCTTATTATTGGAATAAACGGAGCATGTCGAACTATTGAACTAACACAACTTAATGTCAAAAACATTGAGAAACATTCAGATGACTTACTATTAATTAATTTACCTAATACAAAGACAAAAAGAGACAGCAACTTCGTCATTCGCAAGGAATACGTAACGATTGTTGAGAAATATCAAGCCTTACGCCCGCCTAACACTCCAATCAATCGATCATTTCTACAGTATCGCAATGGAAAGTGTGTTAGACAGCCTATGGGTACTAATAAAATTGGCAGTATCCCACGACAAATAGCAACATTTCTTGAACTACCAGAACCCCTGTTGTACACGGGTCATTGTTTCCGACGAACTTCAGCCACACTTTTGGCTGATTCCGGAGCTGATCTCCTGTCCCTTAAGCGCCACGGAGGCTGGAAGTCCAATGCAGTTGTAGAGGGATACATAGAGGATTCCATCCAAAATAAGTCTAAAATATGTGAAGGCATCGTAGGAGCCATTACACTGAAAGAGCCTCAATCGGATCCTTGGACTGGCCCTTCTACATCAAAAATAAGCCGTTATGAAACACCTAACCATCTCCCTCTCTCTCCAACATTCACGCCAAGGGAATCCGATGAATCGGTACAACTATTAAGTATGACAGATAGTTTACCGAAAAACAGTACACAAGTGACTAACACCAATATTACAGTACCAAACAAAAATATTACACTCAATTTAAATAACTGTAGCAACGTTACTTTAAAATTTTCTTAATTATACCTTAGTATTATTTTGTTATAATTTAAAGATTATTCTGTAATACTTACCTGTCATAATGTAGTAATTAATACCTAAACTGAAATAAAAGTGTACCTATCTTGTGATTGTAAAGGTTTTTTTTTTTGCATTTAGTCATTTCCTCGCTGAGGTAGAATGAAAAGTTACGTGTTGCACTCGAGTGCAAAGATTTTTCACCTCGTGCTCTTTTGATTCCCTCGCTAACGCTCAGGATTCTAATTTTGAATCACTCGCTGCGCTCGTGATTCAATTTTAGAATCCTTCACTTGCTCGGTCATCAAAATTGAACACGCGGTTAAAAAGTAACTTTGCACTCTTGTATAACAATTAACTATTAATCAATCTTAATATGTAAAATATGGAATTAATACTGTTGTTTTTGATTTTTAGTTTATGTAAGGAAGGCTATTAGTCTCACATAACTTAGTATAGTACCTTTTATGTTTTATTTGTTTTGGTTATGTGTTACAATTGAGTAGATTTAAAAATGTTTTTACTTTTGCATGCCGTAAGGTAGAGTGTGTTGGAACTGTTCTTTTACAATGTTTACATCTTATTTTGTACCCACATTCATAGCAAATAAATTATTTCTTTCTTTCTTTCAGGATTTCGTCGTCACCACGGGGGCATTTTCAAAAAAGAGTGTACCCTGCTGTAAAATTCGATTATATTTTTTATATTTTTTTTTTTTACAAATTTTGCCAAAATATAATAGGAAATACAGTTTTCGTACCACTTGCTCAAAAAAGTGACATTCTATGCCACAAAAAGCTAACATAACAATAGTCATTTCTAATCTGTTAAAAACAGGGAAAGAAAATGGTACTGAATTTCATTCATCCTTCTAGCTAGAGGGAGAATGTGATTTAAATTTGGAATATTTACCGAAATTTATACTGAACTACGTCTGTGTTTACACCATCGAGTTTGTATATAAAGCATTATACATCTTTTTGAAAAAGGAATACGTATGTATTATGCAGTTATGATTATTAAATAAAATTACGAAAACCGACGAGGCCGTATGAACTTGATGCCTTTGCTTTTCCGACAAAAAATTATTAGTCTAGGAATTTGCCGCGTTTTGTTTTCTTCAAATACATAAACGTTAAGTTTATTTTAATTTATTTTTATAAATAAGTTAATGTCCTAAAAATACGTTACGATGTTAAATCAAAGCGACAGTGACAGTGAATTGTCGGATGCCATCAGTGCAAATGCTGCCGCAATTATAAATAATTTGCTTCCAACAAAATCCAAGGAACATTATTTAAAAACTTATGAAGAATTTTCAACGTGGAGAAGTGCGAAAGGCCTATCAATTTCAGAATCAGTACTTCTTGTCTATTTTGATTATTTATCCAAGACAAAGAATCCGAATACACTTTGGTGCATATACTCAAAACTGAAAGCTACAATAAGCATCAAACACAGCATTGAAATAAATAGATTAAGGAAATTACTGGCTTTTTTAAAAAGAAAATCAGAAGGGCATTGCGCAAGAAGTCTACAATTTTTACGACTCAAAATGTGGAAAAGTTTCTTAATGAAGCTCCTGACGAAATTTTTCTGGCCACAAATATTGAATATTTCGTATCTTAGTAATGGTAATTATTCTATATATTTACCTTTTTTTAACTTTGTTATAGGTGGCCTTAATTTTTGGCCTCAATGGTGCTTGCCGCGGATGTGAACTTGTAAACTTAAAGGTGGAGGACGTTGAAAATCATTCCAATGAGTTACTGCTGATTAATGTAAAGGAAACTAAGACAGAAAAATCGGCCATTCATTGTACAAGGACAATATACGAAAATCATTCATAAATACCAAGCATTACGTCCCACCAACATGGAAAACAATAGATTTTTTATAAACTATCGGAATGGGCAATGTACTCGACAAGCCATCGGCAAAAATAAAATTAGCAATATGCCAAAGGAAATTGTTAAATATTTAAAACTTAAAGATGTTGAACTCTACACCGGTCACAGCTTTAGAAGAACTTCGGCGATTTTCTTGGCGGATTCAGGGGCGGATATTACGTCAATAAAAAGACACGGTGGTTGGAGCTCTGGTAGAGTAGCTGAGGGTTATATCGAAAGCTCAATGGCGAATAAAACCATATTAAGCAGTCAAATTAACAAAAATATAAAACTTAATCCATCAGAGCCACAACCATCGACTTCCGGCATCTTATCTTCGTCCGTAACTCACGATGCACCACCACCGCTATCTCCGACGTATAAATGAAACAATGAAACGCAAGTTCCTCAGACGCAAGGACAGAGAAATACTCAAATCAACTCATCAACAATAAATGTACCAAACAAAAATGTAACTCTCTCTATCAATAATTGGACCAATGTTTCGAAAGTTAATTTTTACTTTTAATGGTCATTATTTTTAATAAATGCTTATCTCATATTAATATTGTGTTAATTTTTTCGCAAATGGTACGAAAAGTAGAGTATTTTCCTCGGTGATAAAGCTGTCTTAGTCTTGGGTGAACTTAAATTCCTCGCTACACTCAGGACTCGTGTTAAAACCCTCGCTTCGCTCGTGATTTAAGTTTTTAACATTCTCGCTACGCTCGGGAGTAAACCTCGAGTCCTTCGTTACGCTCGCGATTTAAATCGTCACCCGCGACAGAAGACACTGCTTTATCCTCTTGGTTAATAATCTACTATTATTATAGAGGAAAATAAAAAGGAACGCGGAATCAGACGCAGTTTTTCCATAATATCGAAACAAAACGGACTTTGTGGCGAAACTGATTCCGTTGTGTGACTAGATTAAAAAGCGAAATTTAAGGAAATTTTGAAGTTAATAAGCGATATTCAAATTTATTTAAAGTAAATAATACATGTAACTAGTAGATAAATGTAAGAAAATAGCCTTATTTAAAAGGATTAACTCAAAATAATTGTTTTTTTATTCGGTTTTGTGACTCTGTCGAATTTCAATGGATTATTTTTTAATTTTACTCTAAAATCATAATAATTTACTTAATATTTGTATATTTTTCGAATATCATACGTCTACTGTAAACGTTTTTAGATTTCATTCCACCCATTTGAACGGACAGTGACAAAATGGAAGTCTTAAAATCATAAAGCTTTGTGCACACAACTTAAAAATTGCCTAAATACCATTACTAGTAGGTAAGAAATAAAACAATAATTGTAACTATTCTTATATTACTATAATTATCGTTATAAATTGCACTGATTGACATCAGTCTTATTAAAACTTTGCAGGATAATAGGAACTCCGTAGTTTCTAATCACATAATCTATACTAATATTATAAAGCTAAAGTTTGTTTGTTTGGTTGGACGCGCTAATCACAGGAACTACTGGTCCGAATTGAAAAAATATTTTTGTGTTGGATAGCCTATTTATCGAGGAAGGCTAAAGGTTATATAACGTCACGCGACAATCAAGAGGAGCGGAACAGTAATGAAAAATGTTGCAAAAACGGGGAAAATCGCACGGGTAGGCGATTCGACGCGACGGGAAGGGTCGAGTACGAAATTTAACGCAGACAAAGTCGTGGGCAGAAGCTAGTGATAAATGATTTTATTTCAGTAAGTAGGTTTGTTCAAACACATGTCAATAATGTTTAAAAAAAAACATTGACATGTATAAGTGCTATGTTGTTTTGTCAGTAAAGTTAAATCTCTAAATTTGAATAAAAAAATATAAAAACATAGATTATTTTTAACTGTATTCATAAATTTTTGTCCGTAAGGTTTTGCAATGTGAACTAAGTTTTATGCATTCCGACCTGTTGTGACTTGCCGTTCCGCTATATGTGACCGTAGAATAAGTCACAAAACGGAGGTCATATAATGGCACCTTATTGTAGTTTTAAATTGTTTTAAAATTACCCATCGTACTTAGCACTATTAACTTTTTAGTTTCAAATACTATACCAATTTTGCAAAGTTTAAAAAATAACAATAATTAAAAAAAGTGATTTACCCTATAATGGAAAAACTTGGTCACATACCTGAACAAAGAAATTGAAACACAGAACACTTCAACAGTAGGTATGCGTCAGCGCTGGCTACTAATTACTTAGACAATGAAAGCAAAATAGTGACATACATGACATGACGACCAGGGATGTTAGGGAGCTCCGTAACCGTAACCGAAACTATCGGATATCCGATATAAAAATTTATCCATAACCGTAACCGAATCCGAAATAAAAGTTTCGGATAATATCGGATTTGTTATAACATTTTTATTTTAGGTAGATTAGATAACACTCAATATATATTTATAATCATTTTTATTTTAAATAGCTGCAATAATTACTCACAGACTGATTGTGATTCCTACCAAATGGTGACATATAAATAAAACCATTTTATTAGCTATTTGTATTTTACTTTTTAAATTCCTTATAAATTTAATATCCGTAACCGAAATTATCCGAAACTAACGGATAATCCGAAATAATTTCATATCCATATCCGTATCCGTATCCGGTATAATAATCATTCCTACATCCGTAACCAATCCGTATCCGAAATTTCATATCCATAACATCCCTAATGACGACATATTATTTTGCCATTTTGTGCCGAATTATTCCACAATTGGAAGAATATTTGCAAAAAAAGACCGGTCTCAAAACGGTATGTTCCGGTTAGCTTAAATTTTCGATTTTAATATAGATTTATTTTTAATAGAAAATATGAAAAAAAAAATTAAAAAAAATTGATTCTTCTAACTGATAAATTGGACTTTTAATAATTCAAATTATATTTACTAAACCACTCGCAAAAACGATTTTTTTAGAAATCAAAGATTAGCTGAGGCCTGCTGGGATGGAGGACATGGTGGAGCATACGGTGGAGGTGTGCCCTGCCTGGGCGGAGCACCGCCGTGTCCTCGTGGAGGTGATCGGCGGCGGCGACCTCTCGCGTCCGGCCCTGGTGCGAGCCATGGTACGGAGCGAGAGGGAATGGGAAGCCGTCACCTCCTTCTGCGAAGCAGTAATGCTCGCGAAGGAGGAGGCGGGGCGTGTGAGGGAGTGGCAGTCACTGCGCCCTCACGTCCCTAGCCGCCGCAGGAGAAGACGCCCCGGGCGTCGGGAGTCCATAGCGGACTCCCGGCCACCGTAGGCGCGAGCTTGCGGGTGGCGAGCAATGGGTAGCTCGCCGCCCGGTAAGGACCAAGCTCGGGTCGACGGCGCGCAGTGTTTCACGCGCGCCTCAAAGAGATGTCAGCAGCAGTGAAGGGGTCTACTAGGACCGATGCCTGCCGGGGTCGCGTGATTGTTCGAAAGAGATACCGTGACCCTGGCACATGGGCAACTGATGGAACACGGGTGGGTTTTAGTCAGTAAAAGTCTGACACGCCCTCCCGCTCCGCCCAGAGCGGGAGAAGTCATTTGATGATTACCCATACTGAAAAAAAAAAAAAAAGGCCTGCTGGGAAGGGGACAGCTAAATTCGATTGTGTTCAATATTTTAAAATCTTCGTAAGTTTTATATTTAGTAAAGTAACAACTAAACGACAAATTATATATACAAGATTATTTTTAGTATATGCGAAACCTGAATATAGTTTGTTCAGAATCAGTAACTGAATCGATTCCAATCATTTTTACACCATGTTATATTTTGTTCCAAAAATATTTAATTACGCTTCCAAGTCGCGGGCCTTAGTGTTTTGTTTCGATTTTAAAATTATCATGTCTTTCTCGTATTCAAACGTCCATTACACGGAGATGGTACGTACACTAGCTGTTTGTGGTGATCTGCATATGTTTTTGCGTGGACAACCAGGTAACTTATCAAGCTTATAACTTTGTGATTATTAATGATACAGTTTTGAAATTTTTTTCATAGATTCTTTACATAAAAATACTAGACCCGTGTTTCGGGTTTCGCATAAACAAAAATTAATGTTGTATATATATATTAAAATATGCTCTTTTCACTTCAATTAAAATATTCTCCTAGAAGTCATTCATCACAAAAAAAATAATTAACAAAGTTGAGGGACAAGGCAAAATATGGGGATACAAGATTTTTTGAAATTGCCCAAGGGCATTTTTTGGCAATGTTATCCTCCTGCAGTCCCGCATATGCATTAGAGTCACGTTGTCGAAAGAGGAGTTCCTAATTACATTGCCGGCTAGAAATGACACTGAACAGTAGATCACTATTTTTTTTGGGTATGGACCTCGATGAGTCCATCGCTCTTACCCCCAATCATTAACTGATAGGTGCGGCTACCGCTGCATCTACGTTAGGCAGCTTTGATGTACTAGAAAGGAATGGGTAAAGGCTCAGACTCTGGCGGACGTATTTTGGCGATGCTGGCATAAAGAGTATTTTCCCACTCTTCAAAACTGCCGGAAGAGGATGCACGAAGTAGCGCCCGTGAAGGTTTGCTGTGATTGTTCTTATTTTAGAAGAGAATCAGCCGTGTAATGTTGGGCCTAGGGGCGGGATTAGTGCAGTCCACCCAGGCTGCGGTGGCTATATTAGAGTAGTGACTGTTAGAACCTATACAGGCATTTATGACGAACCTGCATTTAAAGCGAAATACTCGAAAACTAGGTAGTGGTGAACCTTCAGGTTTCATACAATTGTGTAGAGGTCCTTACTACTACAGTCATGATGAGGATCAGCGACGATTTTAGTTAAATATGTAGAATTACAGTCATACCTAAACCAATTATTTCAGTGAAAGAATTATTAAAATTGGACCAAAAATGACGAAGTTAGAGAGTTTTTAATTTTGCATTTTCAAAAACGCCCGCCAATACGCACAATTCGTTGATGACGTCATTTTCCACGTTCGCGTCCGCGGCACCGCCGCGCACGTTCTTTCTGCCTTTAGTTACGTGACTCGCAGAACATTTAAACGAATAATTGTCTTCTTAAAATATTGTATCGTGCCACGATGCGAAAATACAAGTGTTTCTACACCGGACAAATTGTTATTTTGTGTCCCAAAATACCCAAAAAATAGAAAGAAGTGGTGTACTTTCATGAGGAGCGACGCCCCATGTCCCCTTAACTAAAAGTACTTTATACTGCATTTCAAAAATTTTACCTATAATAATTTATTTTAACTAAATCTATTTTTAATCGCGATAAAAAAGGTGTGGATTAAAACTAGTAGTTATGAACTAAAATTCACACCAACGAACGCCTCGCCTTCACGTGCTTTAAACAGTACTGTATTTTTGTTTTCCTTTTCTTTTGCTTATATCTCGAAAATGGCGTTTCCTATCGCAAAAATAATGAAATTTTCGAACCCCTTTGTAACCCCCTTACATATAAATCTCAACACGTGGGTAATATATTTTTTTTTCGAAGTAAAAGTGAAAAATTCCATATAAAACACGTCCATTGCGCGCGCCTCACGCCTTGCCTTCACGTGCCTCGCCTTCATGTGCAAAAACAGTACTGTATTTTTGTTTTCCTTTTCTTTTGCTTATATCTCGAAAATGGCGTTTCCTATCGCAAAAATAATGAAATTTTCGACCCCTTTGTAACCCCCTTTGTAACCCCCTCACACACCTGGGTAATATTTTTTTTTTTTTCGAAGATTTTTTTTTTTTTTTGGAATTTTATGACCTGGTAACTCGACCTTTAGGTCAAAATTTTTCGAAGAAAATGTGAAAAATTCCATATAAAATACGTCCATTGCGCGCGCCTTGGTCTCTCAAAAAATTCATTGCGTAGCACACCCAAGTAAAAGCTGAAGAGTTGTACGTTTAGTGTTGCATAGCTCATTTATCGAGGAAGGCTATAGACTATATATTATATAAGGTCACGCAAAGACCCTTAGGAGCCGAGCACAAAGAAAAACGTCACGCATACAAAGACCTCGCACGGGCAGGCGATTCGATGCGACGGGATGGGTTGGGGGAGCAGGAAATTTTACGCGGACGAAGTCGCGGGCAGAAGCTAGTAAGAAATATTATTTAAAATAGGTAGAGAGATGCCTACACATTGTAGAAACACGAAAAAGGTACCTGCCTGCCAAATCAAAACATTCTAAAACGTAGTACCTACCTGTGCACTGGAATAGTTTTTTTTTTTTACTTTTCAACCATAAACGAATCAATCTTCGCGAGATTGTCCGACTGGGCCTTGGGTAAATCCGACTTCCATGTTTCCTATCTACCAATATCTATAAAACATAAATAAAAAAGAAACAACGATTAAACTCCGCAAATCATAACAAAGCAGTGCGGCGCGTGGCGGGCGATCGAGCCTTGTGACGTCATCAGCTGTTTCGCGCGCGCGGCGTGCGTTTTAAAACTCCCTTTTTTAAAGTTTAATAACTTCGTAATTTCTCGATGGATTTGAGTGATTCAAAAAGAAATGGACTCAGATATTTATATTGTATTCGATGTAGTATTCAAAATTGCTTTATCCTTTTGTCGAATTGATCCTCAATTACAGATAGGTACCTACTCAGTATCCTCCCTACCTATAACTGCCCCGTTGGTCTTGTGGTCGACATCGTGACTGCTGAACGTGAGGTCCTGGGTCCGATTCCCAGGTCGGGTTGTTGTTGGGTTTCTCATAAGGAATCTCTTAGTAACAGCCGGAAAAGTTGGTGGTGTGGTACCCCGTACCTCGGAAAGCACGTTAAGCCGGTGGTTCTGCGCCTGATCTCTCACCGGTTGTGTCGAATTGTTGTCCCATCGGATTATGAGAGTGAGGAAAGAGTAAGTGCCCCTGTGTCTGCGCACATACTTGTGCACTATAATATCTCCCGCGCCGATGGCTAGTCCTTGTTGAGATAGGCCGCCATGGTCTCCAGAGTCTAACAATCCGCTATTTATATGCCGAACTGAGTCATCGAAAACATTCTAGAACACTCGAACTATTTGTCACAGATAACGGCGACGAAAGAACCGGACAGATAATTCCGGTATCCGATAATAGATGGCCGTAGCGTGACGTTTCAAGTCTTTACGATCTACGTAACAATATAAAGACGATTTATCGCGGTCGTCTCAATACGCCATCTATAGCATCATCTACCTTCCTTTTATACATTTATTTGATAGAGGGTGTTCATTCATTTCTTTAATTAACGCCATTATAATTATTAGGAAGCAAATTAATGTTTGAAACAATTTTGTCACTGAATTAGCTTGAAAGAAGAACATTTGCGACCATTTCAATGTTTTTGTTTCAAGCCTCGCTATGTGAATTCCGTGTCTCGGGCCCTTTATGAATGAATCTGTATTCTATGGAATTTTAAAAATTCTATTTTGCGCGAGTCCCCGGGCAGCCAACCATCCTACTCGTTATTTATAATTTCAATGCATCAGTATTTGTACCTACTTATAGGCAGGTATACAGTTTTTTTTGAGGTAGCTGGTGTACAGTCACGAGCAATAATATATATACATTGTCACATTTTCTAAAATATCTTAACCTCTAACATTCAAAAAATATGTGTACGATTTTTTTTTTCTAAATTACCTAACCATCAAACTGTGTCAAAACTTGGTATACATTGGTGTCACAGTAATATAAACGAAACAAAATCAGTAAAAAATTTACACTTCCAATGTAATTTTTAACTATCCATGACAATTTCTATAACATATATACAATTGTATACGTGTTATAGGAATTGTCATGGATACATTAAAATGATATCGAAAGTGTATACCTACTTTTTCCTGTTTTTGTTAAGTTTATTACAGTAATAATTACAGTTTTATAAATAAATAGGGGTTGGTTACTGCAATAAACAAAACCTACAAAACAACTTACAAAATTATACATTTTGATCGAGTAAGTATTGAACTTTTGAATGAAACAGCAGATATTTTTTCGCGATTTCAGGTTTGGTCCCATAGTAAAAGTTGTTCATAATGATGAGTTCAATGACCCCTTAAGACGGTGTGCGTTAATTACTGGACATGTTGTATAATAATTTATTTTAAATCACAATTTAATACGGGTTAAACCGCCGAAAAAACTGAAAACCAAAAAATAATAAAGCTTTCAGTCATTTTGAGTCAGCACTTTGAGTGATCTTTGTTCATTGATTGTTTGACGCCGACTCAAAATGACTGAAAGGTTTATTATTTTTTGCTTTTCAGTTTTTTCGGCGGTTTAATTTTTTTGTTAAGCTTTTATTTTATTATTTTTTGTGGCTATAATCTACTAATCTGCTAGGACTGCGAGATCTGTTCGGAAAGAGTTACCGAATCCCTGACATATGGGCAAGTAAACAAACACGGGTGGGTTTTAGTCAGCAAAAGTCTGACACGCCCTTCTGCTCCAACCTAGAGCGGGAGACGTCATTAGATGATTTCTCACCCAAAAAAAAACTTACGGATAAAACTTGACAAGGTATACCCTATCCAATTAAAAAAGAATTATCAAAATCGGACTACTCTGTAAAAAGTTATGCGTGGTTATACATTACAATCAGTGAGTGAACAATCAATCATCCCCTTTTTTCCTATCCATAAGGTTCAATTTTCTTTTCCAAATTTATATGGGGCCACCTTTGGAGTACCTTTACCCTTTCCAATAAAAAAAAGAATTATCACAATCGGACTACTACTACGTAAAAAGTTATGCTTGGTCATACATAAAAAAAAAAAAACAAAAAAAAATACGCGTCGAATTGAGAACCTCCTCCGTGTTTTTTTTTTGTCTGTTAAATAGTAGGAATCTAATAGTACAATAGTGTTAGGACGGTACACGGAAATAAAAACAGTCGACGGACGAGTCCATGCCACTCGCTGATGGCTACATTTACCTTACTAGGACACAATATCTACATATAACGCAAATTAATGTAAAAAAAATCTAAAAATAAATAATACAATAAGGTCCTATAACTATTTATGTACTCTGATTTTGGCAATTAGGTTAGGTTATTTCCACAATTTGATTGCGACTTATTTCCGAGCTCAAGCTGCTTGAAACTGCTGTTTTGTAATTGTTTACATAATTTCGAAACTGTACTGTGAACATGTTTTTGAAATTTCCTTGGATTCATAATTACGTAACTAAAAGTTAATATTATTTTTTGGTAATCTATTGTTAACGAAAATTTGATGAAAATGTGTAGTTAATTTTGACACGATATAATGTTTACATAATTTTTGGCCACAGTTAGCATGCTTATTTTTGCGATTTAATGTTGCTACATAAATTTGAATTTTAAGGGCGTTTCTATGTTATTGCTCGTGACTGTACCTACTTATTATACCTTATTGAGTTTGAGAAACTCCTAAGGGACATTTCTAAGATATCCGATTCCTAAGTTATAGTTACTATGTGCAATAAAACACGAAAACACTTAAATGATAGATTGTAGCGAGATTATGTTATTTGAAAGACGTTCTCAATCTTTACTAATATTATAAAGTTAAAGGAAGAAGGCTATAGGCTATATAGCATCACGCTACAACTAATAGGAGCATAGCAGGGACCCGAAGGGCACGAGCAGGCGATGCGATGCGACGGGATGGGTCGGGGGAGCAAGAAATGTGACACGGAAGAAGTTGCGGGCGGAAGCTAGTTTATTTATATAAAAACTAGCTATTGCCAGCGGCTTCGCCCGCGTGGAGGTCAGAAATTATCCCGCGGGAACATACTACCGGGATAAAAAGTAGCCTATGTCCTTTCCCAGGCTCTAAACTATCTGTGTACCAAATTTCATTTAAATCGGATCAGTAGTTTTAGCAGGAAAGCGAGACAGGCAGACAGACCGACAGACAGACAGAGTTACTTTTGCATTTATAATATTAGTATGGATTCAAACACACCGATGTATAAAAATGGACTTCATGACATACTTTATTAAAGACTGCCAATTTACTTTTACTTAACTAAGCAGGTAGGAAACTTGTACATACATTTGATGATCTATTACTATAAAATGTCTTCTCAGTATCAGTGATTCACCTTCAAACATCATAGAACCGTAACATCAAACTTAGAAATGTTTGTTTCGATATAAAACGGGAGCATTATTAATTTGCCGCTATACACAACTAAAGGTTATCTCTTGCGATGTAAATGCGTATTACAAGTCATGGCTAAGCAGATATCTTTAACTCTACATACACGTACCCAGTAGGTAGGCGAGCACAGCCAGTAGAGACTGTACCGTTTTATTTATCACACTGTAGTTAATACCTATTAGTAATAACAATGTCCAACATCTCGATTATTTGCCTGCTTTGTTTTTCTTTCGTAGTAGTAAGCGCTCGAAATGCGTTTATTATAGACGATCGCTTTGTGTGCACTGTCAAAAAGTCGTGCTTCGAGTGTTTAATGTTCCCTCAATGTTCATGGTGCCCGACGGAAAACAAATGCTTCTCAAGAAACCTGCCGAAGTTTGGGAAGTTCTGCTCCAATAACACCATTGTTCACGTAGATTACGGCTGTGAGTATATAAAGATACATTTGAATATTATTCTTATTAAATCAATTCGAATTTAAGTTATTCCCATCAACCGTTTCGTAGGATACTTGGTGAAATTAACTATTTATATAATTTAGCAATGGTATTTAACATAAAAACTGCCGAGACAGACCCAATTTTCCGTGAATTGTATATTTTTTCGAGTTTATCCTTGTTCTTAACTAGGTTTATGTATTTTAGTTTAGTATAGATATATTAAATCGAAAATCGAGATGAATAGCGTGCAGTTGGAAAGGCCTATGTCCAGCAGTGGACTGCTATAGGCTGATGATGATGATGACGATGATGATGATGATGATGATGATGATGATGATAGATATAGTTGGTGCTTTCACAAGAGAAGCAAATGTTCTATTAAACAGTCTTTGCATGAAACTCCACATTACTGTCTTCTCATGTTATCATTCCAGTGAGTTATGAAGAGAATGCAGAGTGTTCGTGCGGCAAGGGCGATGTAGGACGGAGCTGTTACCCGCCAGGTATCACCGAGGGCCTGGAGTGCTCCGGTCGAGGCACCTGCTTGTGTGGCCAGTGCGTCTGCAACCCGAGCCCTGATCCTAAATACCCAACCAAGGTAATGACTGTAGCCTAAAAGTGTGAGGGTTAAATTACCAAGAAATGCCCTTGCTCACGACGAAATCATGAATTTTGTAACTCTCCGTTGCTTGAATGGCAGCTTTCAGCTCTGCGTTAGCACTAGGGAATGAAGAACCGGTGCTCTTCTTGCGTCCCGGGACTTTCGGGATTACTTGTTGAAGGAACCGGGAGAACCGGGACTTTCGGGACTTTTGGGTATTTTTTTTACCTACTGCTGGTATTTTTATTTTAATAGGTCTTTAGTATTTATGTATGTACGTAGGTAATGATAACTACATTGTATTAATTAAAGATATATATTTAAAAAAATCAACGAAAACAGAACCATTTACTATTCTTTGAAAAAATAATCAACAGAAGAAAAAAACAAGTCAAATCAGCATTTAACGCTCGCAATTGCGAGCGTTAAATGCTGGTTTGTCTTGCAAGTCGCGGGCAAAAGCTAGTTTTATAATAATAATTATAAACTAGCTTTTGCCCGCGACTTCGTCCGCGTTAAATTTCGGCCGGGAGGTGCCTCCCCCTCACCGCATCGCACGCGGCAAAACGCGGGCGAACGCTGGAGTCGAATCGCGCGCGCGCATTTTGATTTTAGAACTTTATTCTTTAATTTATTTATCTACATTTTTATTATAAAGAGGAAAGATTTTTCGTATGTATGTAATCGACAAACTCCAAAACTACTGAAGCGATTTCAAAAAATATATCATCATTGATTAGAAAGCTACATTAACTCTTGAGTATGAGTGACATAGACTGCTTTACCGCGGGAAAACGCCTTATTCTGACGGGAAAACGGGCAGCAGTAGCAAGCACCGTAAACCGATGAGCGAATCACTATCTAAGTACAGGGTACATTCTACACTATTAGGTTAGGTATTACAAAGAGGAAAGATTTGTTTTATTTTTGTAGGTATTCTAGGTATGTAACCAATAATCTCAAAAACTACTGATTATATTTTAAAAATTCTTTCACCACTAAAAGGCTACAAGATTCCTAAGTAACAAAGGCTACTTTTGACCTCATTCGCTCGGAAAAACGTGTAGCAGCGGGTGAAACCTTAGAAATCTTAGTAAGAAATCTTTCATTATGATATCTGAATGGGGAAAGTCAAATTCTTAATTTAAGTTTATACTTTTCAACTAAGTCCCGAAAGTCCCGAAAGTCCCGGGACGAGGTGTGATCGTACCGGTTCTTTAGTCTATACAATAATCCCGGGAATTCCCGGGATTTTCGGGACCGGGAATTCCCGGGACCATTCCCTAGTTAGCACCTATAAAGTTCGTGCCTCTATCACTGAACATGATAGTTCTCCAGGGCGAACTATCAAACGTCGGATTGCCATTATGGCTCAGTCAGTTGATAGTGAAGACGCGAGTTCAATGTGAACACCGCGAGAGACAAATCAAAATTAAGCCCCATCTTTTTCACTATCTACTATAATCTACTCCGCAATGTACAAAAGCTCGGCTTGTATTTGTAATTTTAAATCAAAATTTTGGCGGTTCTCGTACCGTAAAAAACGCCGTATCTTTTTCTCCCCTTTTCACAAAATGAAGTTTTTCCAGTCAATTATCTGGCAAATAGTCAGTTCCGCATACTAAATATCTAGTAGAACATAAAACCTGAGCCTTAACAAAACTGTCTTCTTTCAGATGGTGATGGGCGAATACTGCGAGTATGATAACTTTTCCTGTGACGATCCGAAATGCAACGAAGGACCGTATTCTCTGAGCAACCCAATTGTTGCGGACAGCCCATCCAAACCTACCGACGTTGACATCCCAGCCTCATAACGATAAAAACAATGACATTTACTTAATTTTAAACTGTAATTAAACATAAATTATGTTTTATAATAATAAGAACTTAGGTAGGTATGTTAGATTATAGAAGTAGGAATATGTTGTGGTTATTGCGTCCGTGGATAAATTTAGAATTCGTAATCATAATCGTGTTTGTTATTCAGTCACAAAGCATCGATTGCGAAACGTCTGCGTAGATATGTATAATCAAAATAATATGTGTAGATAACAAATTATGAGGTTTCCAAATAAAGAACTAAATAAATGTTAACAAATTAACCGCCCGAGTACTATTCTGAACCATCCCAAATTGTAAAAGAAAAGAATCTATCTCAATACGTAGGTAGGTTGAATCGAGATTTCTGTGTGGAGTGAAAAGTTCGCAGAATTTCTTTATAGCCGGCTATGCTTAGTTATGTTATGAAGAATGCTCGGGTGGATGGCTGTGAACCGTGGCGGAGGCAATGAGGTTTTCAGGAGAAGCGTTGGAGCGAAGAAGCCGCGGCTCAATTAAGAAATTGATATGAGCCGGGCGTCTGTCGCGGATGGCTCATCGTTCTCAAGTACTGCCCGTTATGGTTACGCGAAATTAGATTTCAACGAGTCTATTTTCTCTCTCACAACGAGTTCACCTTTTATTTCCTCGATATTTATTGAACGCCTGCCTTAGATGTCGGACTCGGAGAGTCCCTCGCCGTAGTTTGTATTGGAAGCAGCGTTTTTAATTGAAACGTGGTAATAATAGGTGGGTTTAATTGGGTAGGTACCTACAGATTAGAAACAATAGATTTTGTAACACAACATGTAATCAGTGCTAATAGCCGTGTTCGTTACACTGATACTAGTTGCTATAACTATATAGCAACGAGGAAACTATTCCTAAGTACCTAGATGTTGTATATTTCTACTGGACATCTCCATGTTTCGTCAGCGAATACACATGTTTACTAGTAGGTACTTCCTTCCTTACTTACTTTACTCTTTAAAGGCAATGAACATAAATTGACGCTGTAAAAAGCACCCAAGTATACCAACACAAATATTCGAAGCACTGTGTTCCCATTGACAGACTTTGATTCCGATCTAATCTGTATCTTTCATCTGGTACAATTTAGGTCATTCGCTACACAGCGGCACAATAACGGTTTTTCTTCTCGACTTGCAGTTGCGACTGACCACAGTCTACTCTAGACGGATGGCACAATAAGTTCAATAAGTTGTAGGAAATCGAATACTATGGTTTCTGGATACATTTGAAACTTTGCGAACAAAATGGGCATTCCGGAATGTAAGTTTTGTGATCATAATCTTGTGGCAGAACAGTAACCAGTTGAACCACCACTTTGCATTCATGAGTGGAGCATCCTTCCGCTACGCTTTACCTCTTACTAATATAAATATTAGTACGGGTTCGAATCCCGATCTAGTTGGAAATAAGTGACCGTATTAATTTTCCACAATCTTACTGCCGACGATCCTGGCAAATTTCCTTCCCAAAAAGAAAAGCATTTATGTATTAAAAGAATTGACAATCTTTTAAGGGAAAGTGGAATTTTCCTTTGATAAAAACTTAGTGGGTAAACGGCAAAAGATACTCAATATCTTAAATACCTCCTTAATAAAATAAAACTGTCACCACCGTAACCGAATTTGCGTTCAATAATTGTGGCGGAATGCGGCCCTCCAAGAGCTCGCAGGAGATTCGATTATGGAAGGAGCGCTTAAATTGTTTTAGTGTCGATCAGCATGATATACAAGACGCTAGGTCGGTAGACGGTACCACGTACTTCCCGTAAATTACACTACGTCCTCCTTATGAAATTAAAATATGCACACAGTACAACTACAGAGAATATGCATGATATTGCTTATTGAATTCAGTAGTGGCACAAACCAAAAAGTAGTCGAATTCATAACTGACTCAGACTGACATTATGAATTGTACTGCCATTGAATTGGGTTGAAAATATCTGATAACTTTTTATTATCCTACTAATACAAGACAGAAAAAGACAGTGAAAGTTTGTTGGATGTTTGTTACCGTTAAAAAGGCTTAAAAAATTTGAGTTAAATTGAGCACAGATATTAACCCGGATTATCACATAGGATACACACAATTTTTATCCCAGTACGTGCAAATGGGATAATTTTCAATCTCTAGGTGCCCTCCTGCTGCCAAGCTGCTGGTAAAAGCTAGTTCATTAGTAAAATTGTTATGTAAAAGCATACAACACAAAAAAAAAATATTAAAAGAAAATTATTCAAAATACAAGTGGACTTCATTCAGCGATGAATGTTCAACGTATATTTATCATGTATCAACTGATGGCATTTCTGTATCTTGTAGGAAATATTTTCAAAATACTCCTTTTGAAGCCTGGTAGGTAAGTCATGCAAATGATATTCTAACCCATAGTTATTAAGTCGTTATTTCTATATTAAATAAAAACCGCTGTGTGTGGCGTAGCACTTGGTAAAGATAATTTAATCATATAACTTCCTCATTAAACCCAAGACTCACGTTGAATATATAATTTTCAGACTTAGTAGATCAAGTTATTGAAAATTAGATAGGTTTATAGTCACTTATAGTGTGTAATAAATTTCGACGTCTACGGCGTAGCAGTAGACGTAGAGTAAATACTTTAAATTAAATTCGCAAATTGATTTTATACACATATTTTGAACGTAATAGCAATGCTCATTTCAAATTTTATCTTAACCTAATTATAAATTAATCGATCTTACCAAAAAATCCCTAATGTCTACGGCGTAGCATAAAAATATGTCGTAGCAACGTACCTACTTCAGAGTTGTGTGTATAAGCATAAATAAATATTCTAAAACAATTTTATAGCTTTGGTCTAAAAATCCATATTGCTACAAAAATATAGTAAGTTAGTACGAAAATTAAATGTCTACGGGTCTACGGCGTAGCTCGTAGCATGACGTAGCAGGGTAGTCCAATACTTCAGGAATAACTCGAATTTTCTGAATTCTTGTAACGCATCCATGATCACTAGAGCAAATAAAATTCTAAAGTTAGACGTCTAACAGACTGAATAGGTTAAATATCTGAAAACGAATTTAACTATTGAATAATTCGCGCGGAAACGTGATCGGACTTTCGAGTACGGAATAAGATGTCAATGGCGGCGGGCGGTGGATATATATTGCACAATAGGAGCCGAGATCACACATAATAATATGGCATTGGTATTCTGGAGTGGGGAAGAATGCGCGTTCCGCCGGCGAGGCGGCGACTTCTCGGCGTGCCGCGTGCCCCGGCGTCAGCCACGGCCGCGGCCTGCGACCCCGCATCCCGCCACCCTTCACTCTTCACTTCCTAATTGTTTCCCACGCGTATCTACTTGGCTAACTTATGAACTAGTCTGTCTATCAATTTCATATTAGTTTCTCGGCATTGATCTCAGTTTACTTTTATATTAGTAAGGAAATAAAGGAACCATCATAAAATAAATAAGTTTTTCCACGTTGTCTCGAGTTCTCGATGTAATGTAAACGTAATACGTTGACATTGACGGACGATTGGGTCGGTAACAAACGGTCTACACGTTGCCTTTACAAGTATAGTATGTTTGAAATGCAAATTAATGCTACCCGAAAGATGATGGAAAAAAACAAAGAAATACGATAGTTTAATTTTATATTAGTTGATGAATAATTTATCAAAGTAGAGTGCATTGAATTTGAACACGTAATAAGCGTGAACTTTATAGAAACCGACATATTATAATATTATGCAGAATAATTGCTCTCAGAAGACCTATTCAGCTAGTGAGTCATTAAAAGGAGAGGCAACTTCACTCCTTTTATGAAAATCTAAAGAAACAATTGAAGCTGCCCTCCTGAGTCATCTTTGGTCGTTCCTCGCTCATAATCATATTAAAGTGTCACCTCAGAAGCCAGAAGTAGAAACAAGTGTCAATCTCGGAGGCACAATCCTGAGGAATATTTAGAGCGGAGGGATGAACTATGAATATTCATGTGGCCGCACTCGTTGACTCTTGAGCGACAACGAGTTCTCTTTCACCTATTTGGCATGATTTAAATTATTTATAAGAAACCGTGTACGGCCCGGCCGCGCGTCTTTTCCCATGTAATTTGGTAAACGTTTGTACGAAGCAGCCAACATGCGAGGCACGTAGGGAAATATCCTTTATACTGCTGAACATTCTATTAATACATGATGAAATATTTTGTTTTAATAAAGGCTATACAGCAGCTTTTACCTCTTTCTTTCTTTTGAAATTCATAGTTTAAATGTTTTGTCAAGATGAGATACACAGAATACATGTATTATAATTTTTTATTCTACTAACTTGCGTTATAAAAAATCATGGATAGCAGAAATCTTTGAGAACTACTTATGCTTGAAGACTTTCTAGAATTTTAAAACTCAATGTGTGACAGAGATGAGTCACAAAGCGACGTCACTTATCTGAGATTTTGGTGTTTGGTGCTTGAAACACTTCTAATCCGTACAGGGAGCAGTGACAGTAAACTGCAAACTTTTACTATCTATACCAACTCGTATTTTTCATAAGTAAGGTAGCTAGCATATTCAGGTTATAATTTTTGAAAACATTTCAGTATTTTGAATCGCCATCCGCAGATATCGATGCTAATGCGGATTTTTGAAGGATCATGAATATTAACCAGCCAATTACCGTAATTATAGACACAATTAAAAAACCATTGTATCGATACCAAATGTGGTATCTCAGGGACTTAGAGGTTAAGATGTTTTAAAGAAACTTCGTATGGGTGCAGTAAATCTCACATTATGCGTTTTGTGTTTGCACTGTATTTTACTTGGCCATTAAACCTTCGAACTACAGAAACAATACTCACTGTAACGCACAATAACATTCCAAAACTATAATGAAAACACGTTATATGATTGACTAGTACTTCGCCCGCGACTTCGTCCGCGTAGGTTTTTATTTTCCCCTTTAAACTTTAATACACCCGAAACCCCCTTACGGGGTAAGAAAAACACTAACTGTATGATTTACTTAGATAAGTATTCGTACTACGTATCAAGTTTATTAACTCAATGAATATGATTTTTATACAAACTAAATTCGATTTAGTTGAATTTCCAAAAACCCCTTCTTATCAATAGCCATCATTATAAAACGAAGCGGATGTAACATTTCACGTACCTAGTCCCAGTAGTTTTGGATGAGTGCAGTAAGTTTCTCCTTTTAGGGTTCCATACCAAAATGGTAAATTATAGTTTAAAAAAACTAAAAAACACGCTTTCATAGAGAACCAAACTAAAATAATGGAAAAAAGCGTGGGGTGCCTGATATCAATAAAAAAATACGTTAAAAAGCAGTTTTCTATGGAAGCGTGTTTTTTTGTTTTTTGAAACTATTATTTATTTTCTATTTTTAGGGTGTTTCGAATTTTGAGACGTATGTCAGCGTAGTTTGTGACGTATGTCAGCTTAGTTTTAGAAGACAGTTTTTTTGCTGTCCTGGTAACCCTGGCAAGGATAATGGCACAAATTTATGAAATTATTGCATTGTCATCATGTCTTTGATCGCGCCATAAGGAGTCGGTTACAAATAAACATACAAACATACATACAAGTGAAGCTAATATAAAGCGTGTAAAAAGGAACATTTATGGTGAGACTCAGTCCATCTGGCCATCCGCCTGTCACAGCTGGATATCCCAAGAACTACTATTGCTCTCAACTTGAAAGGAATAGTTTTAGATGACATTTGCCCATCTATTTTGCAAATAACAAAGTAATAAAATATTGTATTTTGTTTGTGTAACGCGGACTGAAAGGGTGTCTTAAAATTCGAAGTGGGGCTACAGGGCACGTGGGGTATATGAAATAGCGCTATTTGCGCATAGTTTTCGACTTTTGTCGAAACATAATGACGAAAAATGCAAAAAAAAATACCGGTTCTCCTTATCTCCGAAGTTTGCATAGAGAATTTGAAATTATTCTTTGTGATAAAAGTTTATGTAAAGATTACAGGAAAAATAAAACGATGTCTCTAAATAGCACAACTACACAAATACTATTAGTTCCACTACCGGTCAAGAGATGGCGCTGACCTAAAACTGCAAAACTATAATGTTACTATTATGATGGCATGATTGGGCATGGAAACCTCGGTGCGCAAGTACGACTCGCTCTTGACCTGTTTTTATTTTATTTTATTTTTAATAGATTTACGAGAAACAATCAACGAGAAAGAGATCTTGTGACCGAAAACTTCGGTACTATTGGTCAATCAGCCTGTGACGAATCTAGGCGTACTTTCCGGCCCCACCCAATTTCATTCTTGTCGCAACCATGCGCTGCATCTCAACACGAAAGCTCCGCAATAGCGAATGTTGATGCGAATATTCGCATCATGACACCCATCGATAAATATTTTCCACATAGAGTAGGCAGAGGTGTGTGGCATACCATGTTTCGACAGTAATATAATCATTTTATAAGCTCCTAGGGCTAACAGAAATAGTAATGCGTCGTCAGGAAAGGAATTAACTTGCATAAACTTAAAACTTGAAATGAAATGAAATGAATTGCACCGATCTCACCGTGGTTTGACCAGACTCGATTAATCGAATGAACCCCGAGATTTGCAATAGCCCCTGAAGCATCATGATTCATGGTGCTTTCGTGCCATTGCATATCAAGAAGTAGACCAGGGGGCGCTGTAATGGTAGGGAAGACGTGCCCATAGGATAAGAAAGGATTACGAGCCTAGCGATTATGCAGCCTGAAGTAAGCATTGGACTGGTGGAGAGAAGGGTGATATTTGTCTATAGAAGGGCATCTTTTCACATCGTCGCCAGCATGTTGATCCAAGTCGAGCTTCACCGATGCATTTTTTGGTGGGGTTAATAATTCGCTTAGCTCTTTTCTATGTCGAGGCTTCGCTATGTTCCGTGTTTTTGTTTTCTTGGTCGTCTTCTGAGTTCTCGCTGATATCAGTTTCAAGTTTTTTGTAGATATCACTAGCCGCTTTCTTGATCTTATTTCTGTCTCCAGCCGTGTCCCTCCAGAACTGGATTTCCTTGTCGAAGTATTTCATGTCCTGTTTTAGGTTGTCATTCCATGTGTAAATAGGTCGTCTGACCTTCTTAGATTTGGCCCTGTACTGCATTGCTGCATGTAACAGGTGTGGTTCAGAGCTTCTGAAAATGTGTGCCGGGTCGCACATCCTGTGGTTCTTGATGCGTTTTGTTGTGGTTTTCCCGTCTAAGATTTAATGCATTTTCTTCTGTCTCGGTTTGTTCCCAGCGTGGTTGATCGAGTCTCTCATGTTAACTCGTTCATATCTTTCCGGTCTTGAACGGTTCGCCTTTGTGAGTGCTGATACTTTTAAGGGGGTCATCCCAACGTGCAAAAACTTAAAACTTGTATTAAAATTAGCAATACCTAAGCTTCAACGATACCAGCCAACAATGCCATAATGATAAAAACTTGAAAAATATTTTTCCTTATCTGACGTCAATTAATAAACATTTCCATGGAAATCACAAACAATACGGTTAAAATTAAATGTCATGCAATAAAATCAATGATCAGAAAGTATTACCTACGTATCGTAACGAAACAGAAATTGTATACATCTCTGTTACACTTACACTAATAACAGAGTAACACTAGTAACAGAGATGTATACAATTTCTGTACATTGTTCGTTCATTCATTTTTGGTTGGATTACGCAATGAAGCATTTAATAGTTATTTGTTATACAAGAGTGCAAAGTTGCTTTTTAACCGCGTGTTCAATTTTGATGACCGAGCAAGCGAAGGATTCTAAAATTGAATCACGAGCGCAGCGAGTGATTCAAAATTAGAATCCTGAGCGTTAGCGAGGGAATCAAAAGAGCACGAGGTGAAAAATCTTTGCACTCGAGTGCAACACGTAACTTTTCATTCTACCTCAGCGAGGAAATGACTAAATGCAAAAAAAAACCTTTACAATCACAAGATAGGTACACTTTTATTTCAGTTTAGGTATTAATTACTACATTATGACAGGTAAGTATTACAGAATAATCTTTAAATTATAACAAAATAATACTAAGGTATAATTAAGAAAATTTTAAAGTAACGTTGCTACAGTTATTTAAATTGAGTGTAATATTTTTGTTTGGTACTGTAATATTGGTGTTAGTCAATTGTGTACTGTTTTTCGGTAAACTATCTGTCATACTTAATAGTTGTACCGATTCATCGGATTCCCTTGGCGTGAATGTTGGAGAGAGAGGGAGATGGTTAGGTGTTTCATAACGGCTTATTTTTGATGTAGAAGGGCCAGTCCAAGGATCCGATTGAGGCTCTTTCAGTGTAATGGCTCCTACGATGCCTTCACATATTTTAGACTTATTTTGGATGGAATCCTCTATGTATCCCTCTACAACTGCATTGGACTTCCAGCCTCTGTGGCGCTTAAGGGACAGGAGATCAGCTCCGGAATCAGCCAAAAGTGTGGCTGAAGTTCGTCGGAAACAATGACCCGTGTACAACAAGGGTTCTGGAAGTTCAAGAAATGTTGCTATTTCTCGTGGGATACTGCCAATTTTATTAGTACCCATAGGCTGTCTAACACACTTTCCATTGCGATACTGTAGAAATAATCGATTGATTGGAGTGTTAGGCGGGCGTAAGGCTTGATATTTCTCAACAATCGTTACGTATTCCTTGCGAATGACGAAGTTGCGGTCTCTTTTTGTCTTTGTATTAGGTAAATTAATTAATAGTAAGTCATCTGAATGTTTCTCAATGTTTTTGACATTAAGTTGTGTTAGTTCAATAGTTCGACATGCTCCGTTTATTCCAATAATAAGAACAACCTGTAACGTAAAGAGTATTGTAGTAGATAAATGAATAAAATTGATATGAACGCATAATTATGCCTATCAACATCTACTAAGTATACTATTTAATTGAGATTAATATACTTAAGTAGATACTGAATGTGCAACTGACTTACTTATGCCGCCAAATATACGGAATCGGGTGCTTCGTTAAGAAACTTTTCAATATCAGATATTGTGAAAACCTTCGATTTTTTTGGTTGATGACCAGATGAGGCTCTTTTTAAAAATGCCACTAATTTAGGATAGGTATCGATATGTTTGTCTTTTTTCATCTTTATTGTTGCTTTTAGCATCGAATACGTACTCCATAGAGTGCTTGCTTTCTTGTTCTCGGATAATTCTATAAAATATGCCAGCAAAACGTTTTCTGAGAAAGTTTTGGCTCCTTTTGCTAGTCGCCACGTGTTGAACATATCGTACTGTTTTAAATACTTCTCGCGTGATTGTTGAGGGAGAAAGCTAATTTGCGCATTATTAACAGTTTCAGTCAATTCTGTTGGCGTCAAGCAAACTTCCTCGTCGCTAGAATCACTCATTTTAGATTTTTCACTTATTTTCAAGTTTCTTGTTTTTAATATAAGGTTTAACAATGACGTGAAAAAAATGCCGCGTAAAGAACCGCGTACAAAGCAAATTGAAAAAAGAACACCAAGAAGGTTCCGAGTCTGAGTTTTTAACAAATTAAAAAAAAGTTGTATGATATATTCGGCACCATAGAGGTAGCAGTAAATAGGTTTAATGTTTTTTTTTAATTCACAAACTTAATAAAAATACTCTTTCCGAGATGGTGGGATGAAAATTACATTTTCATCCCCCCATCTCGGAAAGAGTATTTTTGCCCTTCGATACCTGAGTGCAAAAGCCGTTTTTATCCTCTAGAGGATAAAGTAAATTGAATTTAGAACATCGTGTGCACTAAGTTTGTGAAACCTATTTACTTCTATCTCCATGGTGCCGAGTTTATCATTCAACCTTTTTCTAATTTGTAAAACTCAGACTCGGAACCTTCTTGATATACTTTTTTTTTAATTTGCTTTGCGCGCGCCGGTTTACTTTTCACGTCACCAACATTAATAGAATAGCACTGCAGTACCTAACAAAAATATAACACTCGGTAGCAACGTTACTTTAAATTTTTCTTAATTAAGTTTACCTAAGTATCATTTGAAATAATTTAAAGATTATTCTGTAATACTTACCTATCATAATGTAGTACCTAATAAATGTTAATACTTAAACTGAAATATAAGTATCTTGTGATTGTAAATGCTTTTTTTTGCATTTAGTCATTTCCTCGCTGAGGTGGGATGAAAAGTTACGTGTTGCACTCGAGTACAAAGATTTTTCACCTAGTGCTCTTTTGATTCCCTCGCTAACGCTCAGGATTCTAATTTTTGAATCACTCGCTGCACTCGTGATTCAATTTTAGAATCCTTCACTTGCTCGGTCATCAAAATTGAGCACGCGGTTAAAAAGCAACTTTGCACTCTTGTATAACAAATAACTATTTCATCCCACCATCTCGGAAAGAGTATTTTTAATCTTCAATATCTGAGTGGAAAAGCCGTTTTTATTCTCTAGAGGATAAAGTAAATTGAATTTAGAACATCGTGTGCACTAAGTTTGTGAATTAAAAAAAACATTAAACCTATTTACTGCTACCTCTATGGTGCCGAATATATCATACAACTTTTTTTTAATTTGTTAAAAACTCAGACTCGGAACCTTCTTTGTGTTCTTTTTTTTTCAATTTGCTTTATACGCGGTTCTTTACGCGGCATTTTTTCACTTCATTGTTAAACCTTATATTAAAAACAAGAAACTTGAAAACAAGTGAAAAAACTAAAATGAGTGATTCTAGCGACGAGGAAGTTTGCTTGACGCCAACAGAATTGACTGAAACTGTTAATAATGCGCAAATGAGCTTTCTCCCTCAACAATCACGCGAGAAGTATTTAAAACAGTACGATATGTTCAACACGTGGCGACTAGCAAAAGGAGCCAAAACTTTCTCAGAAAACGTTTTGCTGGCATATTTTATAGAATTATCCGCGAACAAGAAAGCAAGCACTCTATGGAGTACGTATTCGATGCTAAAAGCAACAATAAAGATGAAAAAAGACAAACATATCGATACCTATCCTAAATTAGTGGCATTTTTAAAAAGAGCCTCATCTGGTCATCAACCAAAAAAATCGAAGGTTTTCACAATTATTTTCACAATTATTATTGAAAAGTTTCTTAACGACGCACCCGATTCCGTATATTTGGCGGCAAAAGTAAGTCAGTTGCACATTCAGTATCTACTTAAGTATATTAATCTCAATTAAATAGTATACTTAGTAGATGTTGATAGGCATAATTATGCGTTCATATCAATTTTATTCATTTATCTACTACAATACTCTTTACGTTACAGGTTGTTCTTATTATTGGAATAAACGGAGCATGTCGAACTATTGAACTAACACAACTTAATGTCAAAAACATTGAGAAACATTCAGATGACTTACTATTAATTAATTTACCTAATACAAAGACAAAAAGAGACCGCAACTTCGTCATTCGCAAGGAATACGTAACGATTGTTGAGAAATATCAAGCCTTACGCCCGCCTAACACTCCAATCAATCGATTATTTCTACAGTATCGCAATGGAAAGTGTGTTAGACAGCCTATGGGTACTAATAAAATTGGCAGTATCCCACAAGAAATAGCAACATTTCTTGAACTTCCAGAACCCCTGTTGTACACGGGTCATTGTTTCCGACGAACTTCAGCCACACTTTTGGCTGATTCCGGAGCTGATCTCCTGTCCCTTAAGCGCCACGGAGGCTGGAAGTCCAATGCAGTTGTAGAGGGATACATAGAGGATTCCATCCAAAATAAGTCTAAAATATGTGAAGGCATCGTAGGAGCCATTACACTGAAAGAGCCTCAATCGGATCCTTGGACTGGCCCTTCTACATCAAAAATAAGCCGTTATGAAACACCTAAACATCTCCCTCTCTCTCCAACATTCACGCCAAGGGAATCCGATGAATCGGTACAACTATTAAGTATGACAGATAGTTTACCGAAAAACAGTACACAAGTGACTAACACCAATATTACAGTACCAAACAAAAATATTACACTCAATTTAAATAACTGTAGCAACGTTACTTTAAAATTTTCTTAATTATACCTTAGTATTATTTTGTTATAATTTAAAGATTATTCTGTAATACTTACCTGTCATAATGTAGTAATTAATACCTAAACTGAAATAAAAGTGTACCTATCTTGTGATTGTAAAGGTTTTTTTTTGCATTTAGTCATTTCCTCGCTGAGGTGGTTTTCACCTCGTGCTCTTTTGATTCCCTCGCTAACGCTCAGGATTCTAATTTTGAAGCACTCGCTGCGCTCGTGATTCAATTTTAGAATCCTTCGCTTGCTCGGTCATCAAAATTGAATTTGATTTGATTGAACTCGCGGTTAAAAAGCAACTTTACACTCTTGTATAACAAATAACTATTTCTGTTTGGTCAATTGAACTGCAATGTTCCCAACTCCAAATACGCGAATGTCTGGTTAACTAACCCCGTGTTTCTTTTTAGTGGCGCAACGCGTTATACTTATGAGTTAAAATGTTAATTACTTAGCTCCGAGTTTACAAACATTACATTTATTCATTTAACCAAAAGTTTAACTAAACGTTCATGTGGACCTTAATCTACTAACTCATAGAGCTCATTTCTTGAAATTGGAATGCCTATTCATTATATTTTATGTACGTACACTGCATAGGAATGCTGGCATTAAAGAAAATTATATCACATCTACTTGGTTTTTTCAGCCTTGTGTCAGGACTTAATGAGTGATCGATAACCCATTATGACGTCACATGGAAGGTGTTTAAGTGGTACTTAGTTTACCAAGAAACCTTATAGTACTGAAAGCGCCTTTGTTCGGCTGCAACGGCTAGAGTGCATTACCGGTGCAGGTTCGATTCCATTATTCTTGTACTACATACTACATGCTCAATTTACATTATGCTCTATATCTCTGGAACTTTCAGTCTGATTTGAAAAATATATTTTGCATTTCTTAGCCCAGTCCTTGAGAAAGGTTATAGGTTATTTCACATCACACTGCAATCCTTAGGAGCTGAGCAAAAAGAAGAAAAGACAGAAAACGAAGTAATGGCGAGGGCAGGTGATAGATAGCGTATAACTTGTAATACATAATGATCGGTACCAAAAAGAGGGAAATTTTGTTATAATTTTTGTTTCATTTTACCAGATTTCGTCGTGGTCAAATCACACACACTAGGTACCCTCAATTTAACAAAACAAAGTTTCGACGAACGAACTTAAGTTTGTTAACTTTTTGTGAACTTTAAAAGACTTCACCTGGCAACTGAAATGAAGAACTATGTTAAGTATATTCCATGGGATAGTTGAAGTCGGTCGCTACTTAGAAGGAGCGTGATCGTTCAGCTGACACAATGAAGTGGCGTGGAGGGTGGCATGGCGCGACTTGCGACGTATCATTGGTCGCGGCGGACGTAGGACGCGGCCTAAACGTGCGGCGGATGGCGGAATAAAAAGCGCATAAGTATTGTGATACTTATGCCTGTGGCCTGTGGCCTGTGTACCAGCAGTGGGAATGTTTTATGCTAATTATCTTTGCTAAGCTTACAGACATATCGTAGCTTATCGTTTTCCAAAGCCAATGTAAAACATTCATTTTAATTAAGCACGTAAAAGGCACCTGTGAACTTCAAAATTTACAAAATTTAGAATTGATTCTAATTGCCTCTTCCAAAAGGTTTTTAAGTTTTGTATTGAGAAGAGCTTATAGGCAAGAAACTAAACAGTTTGATACTCTTTGAAAATGTATTTTAATATTTAAAATGTTTTAATAAAAATTGAAAAGGGGAGATAAAAGGGTATTTCACTCTCATTTTAGTCAAGGTTTCATAAATGATTTGTCAGTTAACTTAATATGTTGTTTTTCCATTTAGTGTATTTTGATGATGTTTGTATATTAATACGTGAAGCAAAAACGAACCCCTTTCAACGAAAAGAAGAACATCGAGTATCGACAACAAAAAAAAACACTACAAAGTGATAACTAACTGAAAGCCAAAAATAAGATCATAATGAAAATTCAAGATGGTGGCTGCGAAAACTTCCAAAGGAGGTGGTAAAGTTTAGAACATTTTTCGCCCATCATAGTCATGAAAATTCAAAGTATTTATTGACGTCATATTATTGTGTTTATGTGAAGTTTAGGTATCGACCTTTACATCTATTATAAAATAGTAAGAAAAAAAATAGCAAGTCATATAAAAAAATCATCAAACTTGCCACCTCCTTCTGCGAAGCAGTAATGCTCGCGAAGGAGGAGGCGGGGCGCGTGAGAGAGTGGCAGTCTCTGCGCCCTCACATCGTTAGCCTCCGCAGGAGGAGACGCCCCGGGCGTCGGGAGTCCATAGCGGACTCCCGGCCACCGTAGGCGCGAGCTTGCGGGTGGCGAGCAATGGGTAGCTCGCCGCCTGGTAAGGACCAAGCTCGGGTCGACGGCGCGCAGTGTTCCACGCGCGCCTCAAAGAGATGTCAGCAGCACTGTAGGGGTCTACTAGGACCGATGCCTGCCGGGGTCGCGTGATTGTTCGAAAGAGATACCGTGACCCTGGCACATGGGCAACTGATGGAACACGGGTAGGTTTTAGTCAGTTAAAGTCTGACACGCCCTCCCGCTCCACCCAGAGCGGGAGAAGTAATTTGATGATTTCCCATCCTGAAAAAAAAAACCCTATGAAATTTCGAATCATAATTTTAAATCGTGCTATGTAAATTGAAACGAGACCGTCCCGTGTGGTGTCGGACATAAAGAATAACATCACCTCATTTCTTCCCGTGGGTGTCGTAAAAGGCGACTAAGGGATTTAATAGAGAATGGGCAGCAGCGTTCTCTATGCATTTGGCAAGCGGGTTGGCGATCGCAGTATGGTGGTAACCATACTGCGATCGCCAACCCGCTTGCCAAGCGTGGCGATTATGGCAAAGCCCCCCAAATAGGGGGAGGCCTATGTCCAGCAGTGGACGTCTTGCGGCTGAGATGAAATTGAAACGAATATACTAGGCTTCATGCTTGTAATCTGCAATAATAATACGGCGGCACTGAAAACCAGTGCTGGGGCTCTGTCTCGCATAGAGTCACAGCATTATGCTGAGTGATAGCCGTTTTGCGTGGATGTGACGCATATTTTCCCACACTTTATTTTTTATTTTTGTATGTTTCTGGTCTTACTGTGCGTCATGTTTGCCGCAAATAAACGTATTTTCTTTCTTTTTTTCTTTCATATACAATACTAGCTTCTGCCCGCGACTTCGTCCACGTTAAATTTCTTGTTCCCCCGACCCTTCCCGTCGCGTCTAATCGCCTACCCGTGCGATTTTCCCCGTTTTTGCAGCATTTTTCATTACTGCTCCGCTCCTCTTGGTTATAGCGTAATGTTATATAGCCTATAGCCTTCCTCGATAAATAGGCTATCCAACAAAAAAGAATTTTTCAATTCGGACCGTTTCTGAGATTAGCGCGTTCAATCAAACAAATAAACAAACTCTTCAGCTTTATAATATTCGTATAGATTCTTTGAATTTGGCGTAGAACCAGACGGGTAATAGTGTAATACACTATCACTAGGAATTGTTTTTATTTTGACAATTCAACAACGTTTATTGCGTTATTTACGTCGTTGAGCAGACATACTGTTTCGAATATTATGAAGCAATGAATTAGCAACATCCCTCAAAATGATTCAGATTCTGATTGACTTTAATTTAACTTTTATTTTGATACAATTAAAAATATATATTATATGTATATACAATTAAATTATTACTTAAACTTGAGGCGGATTTTCATTTTTATTTCGCTACACTATGTACCATGAAATTACTATATTGATTGTAGTAGGTTTAATAATTTACCGTTTGAGCCTTGCATTTACTTATTGAAGTAAAAAGAATCAAATATGAAGCAATGACGGATTAAGTTGCTCGTATTTTTACTAACATTATGGTAAAGGTACGATTTTCCAAAAAAAAAATTAGAAGTATAAATCTCTGAATTCTGTACCACCGTATCGGCATGATGACGGCGGCGGCGCTATCACTCAGCCATTGCTGACGCCTTTGACGCTTTTTATAAAAAGCCCGTTGCGGCCGGTCTGTAGTGTACGATGGTTCATATAAAATGAATGAAAGTGATGTACTTACATGGAAGGATTTTTGCAATGCGACGTGGTAAGCCTTTAGAAAAAACAAAGTCCCGACATGTAATACCCAAATCGCTTATCGCGTATAACAGAGACACGTTCGGTATGACTACGAGCGAGAGCCTTCACACTCGCAGCGGCACCCCCCGCGCGACCCCGCCCTCGCCGTCCTCTCAACCGCAAGAGTGCTGGCTGCGGACGTCGAGTCAGCCGGAGGCCGCCGCGCCGCTGACATCGCACCGTCCCATGCAACACCACCCGTTGCTCTAACAACCGAAGTTCTGCTAAGTGACTAGAAGCTACAACTATGGACGTGGAGGAGTTCCGAATTCGCGGCAAGGAGATGGTGGACTACATCTGCACGTATATGAACACGCTGCAGACTCGCCGCGTGATACCATCCGTGGAGCCAGGCTACCTGAGGGCTGCGTTACCGGCGGAGGCCCCGCATCTCCCGGAGGCATGGGACGACGTGATGAGCGACGTGGAGAACAAGATCATGCCGGGAGTCACGCACTGGCAGCACCCTCGCTTCCATGCGTACTTCCCGTCCGGCAACGGCTACCCCTCCATCCTGGGTGACATGCTGTCTGCAGGAATCGGCTGCATCGGATTCTCTTGGGTAAATTTTTCTGTTATGTCTTAATTGCTACATTTAGACCCAAAATACCCGAATTACCAAATCAGTTTTAGTTAAGTCATCTTATTAGCATATGCAACAATTATAAAACTATTTAGCAATTTATTGCTGAAAAATTTCTGGCGCTACAGATTGAAAACCGAAAACAAACAGCAAAGTGCTACACCGTAGGCAAAAACTCAACATGTTTGATATCATTAGATAGTAAAGCAACATGGATAAAACATAAGTCGATCCGTTAATATAAAAGAAAAATGAAAATTGTAACCAAACGGGTCACAACTTTTCAAGTACATGTAGTTTAAATCAAGTACTAAAATATTTCCAAGCAATTTAAAAAAGTGGTAAACACAAAATTGAAATATTTTTCATTTTGAAAAACTTTAAGAAATTTTGTTTGTTTTTCTCTTTGATAAGCACCAAATACACTTATCTCACGTTTGTCATTGTTCACATAAACTCTCATAATATTGATTTCAAAAGTTGTTACTTAATCTTTTCAAAATACACTAAAATTTCTTGAAAATAACTTTCCAAGACGAAAACGATCAGAGTACTTGAACACATTAAAGCAATCGACAGATTTGATTGGCGTGCAGTGATCATGATGGATGGAATGATAATAAAGAGACGGCTATTAACTTGCGTCTATCATTAGATCGATCTAATGTACTAGGTTACTCTTATTCTAATCAGCTGGTTACTGTATGTACTGTAAAGTTAATTGCTGAAGGTCGTCAAAAAAAATTGCTCCCACCATAGGTATTATATAGCTACCAAATTAATAATACTAGTCTTTTATTGTTCCACTGATGGGCAAACTCCTCTTCTCACACAGAAATGGCACGAGCAAAAATCACCATGCTTGCTCAAACGGTTGGTGATTTAAGTCTTCCGATTTCCTCCCGATGTTTTTCTTGACCGATATCAGTAATATCCAAGATAAACTCAAAAAGTAGCAAAACTCAAAAGTAGGTACCAACATGCTCCCACATTAATGACCATATTTAAAAATACAATATATTTAGAAGATTTAGTACATTTTCGTGGATATGTACACCATGAGCATTTAAATGTGGTAGGTAAAGATTTAGACACACTAATGGCTTGACATTTTAAAAGTTTAGTGGATGGGTTGTCAAGCTATCATTCACTCACATAGTTACAGCGTTGTACTAAACGAAAACGTAGTTTTAATTAGATTTCTTTTGAACTATTCAGCTTGATTAGTTAAGTAAAAGTTAAATGTAGAACACGATATTTAGAAGTAACAATAAATTATTATTTTGCTTGTTCCTACCTACGCCTACCTTCACATAACTGACATAGAACTGCCTGGGCCAAAGACACCGATTGCAACAGTATTGATTATACTGTAATTGGTGTTTTAAATAAATAATGCTATTGCTGACCTTTTAAACCTAACTTAACTGCTGGGTTCGTTTTAAACGCGTAGTAACACGTATTTTCTATTAACCAGCGTAGATTTCACTTTCGTAAAAACACGGTAATCTTTTTGTGCTTTTTTGAAATTAATTGAGTATTGCTTATTACGATAAATTAACGCAACCACCATCTTATACCCATTGCATTTATTAAAACCGTATCGCATAATCAGAGTATAATGTTCCCACTGCTGCTACACAGCCTACTTTCAGGAAGTGAGCTATAATCCACCACGCGGGCCCAGTGAATTTCACATGCCTTCGAATTTTTGCCAGGTTTTTAACGACATTATCCTTCACGGTATTGAGAGCAGTCAGGTGATGACACAAAGTTCACACCCAACCGCCTGCTTAAGTTCAAACCCACGTCTTCGTAAGACCGCCACTGCTCCAAAACCTTATTATTAAAACCAAACCTGACCTTACGTACCTAGACCCTGAACTTTTCTCCCAATCTAGTAAGGATCACCTAAATAATGACCCTAGTGGCCCAGTTGTATCGCCCGTGACTTAGGAGTTGTAAGTTGTAATTTTGAACTCCGTCAGGCGCTTCACGTTGCGTAAATAATTTCATCACCACTGCTGTCACAACGGTGAGAGAAAACGTTGTGAGTAACTCGGCATGTCCTAGAATAAAAAATTCTAAGACATGAGACATCTACCAACCCGCACTGGGTCCCCGTATTGGATTATGACCCACTCCCCGTCACGGAGACGAGACTTGTGCCCCAGTAGTTGGAACATTATATACTGATTATGTAAATAATGCCTCAATGTTCTATACTAAACATAATAAATAACTTTCAGTTGTAAGGAAAGGCAAATGCAACTAAGGTCGATTTAAAAACCAAGATAGTAATTTGACGGGTGTAATGGCAAACTCATATGCTAAAAAAAAAAATTAAAATACCCCCGACACAAAAACCTAATTTCCCTTTAAAAAGTAAAAATAATAAAAAAAACTCAATCTTAAAGTACCTAAGTATGTATTAATAATTCAAAAAAAATACGTCGCGTTGGGGGACCGCTGCTAACCTAACAATTTAATTACAAATAGTCTATTCCCTAACTAAGCAACATAGATGAATTTAAAAAAAAAATCAGAAAAGAAAACTTTTATAAAATTACTTCAAAATATTGCATTTAGGATACGACCGTCAACGACGGCGACGTCTGCCCTCGCGGAGCGGTCCCCCAACGCGACGTATTTTTAAAAAATTATTAATACATACTTAGGTACTTTAAGATTGAGTTTTTTTTTATTATTTTTGACTTTTTAAAGGGAAATTAGGTTTTTGTGTCGGGTGTTTTTTTTTAATTTTTTATTTTATACTTTTTATAGGTACATACTTATTGTAATGTAGAATCAAACGAAGCTAAGAACACTCTCGATTAATTCATCAATATTCTCTTTCAGTGCGCTTTCATTTGAGACCCCACTCGAGTATATTTGCTGACATTCGGTTACTCTTCCCCACTTTCCCCCCACAACTTTTAAACGGCTCAACCGATTTTCATCAAACATGTCTAAGAACACTCGCACATAAGTCACGTTTAATACAATTTTTTTTTATTGAAATAGCTTCATCCGTTCGGGAGCTATGATGCCACAGACAGACAGACACACACACAGACAGACAGACACGTCAGATTTATAACACCCCTCTTTTAGCGTCGGGGGTTAAAAATCAAATACAGGGAGTCTTGAAATATCACATAACTATCTGAGATTAAAACAACAGACATTAGATACGTTAATAAAAATAGGAGCCGTAGGTTTAGTAAGTACCTCGTTGGTCTAGTGGTCGCGAGCGCTACCGCTGAGCCTGGTTCGGAGGTCCTGGGTTCGATTCCCAGGTCGGACAAAGTGTTATTGGGTTTTTCTATCTCGAATTTCTCAGACACAACCTGGAGTCTGGATTTGGGCCTGTTTGACCCCAAAAGACTCGCCCCTAATCCATGGGTTTTAAACATAACAGGCGAAATGTGGGTGCATTATAAGTACACCTCTGCCCAAACCTTCGAGGAAACAAGTCGTGATGTTATGTTAGGATTAGTTCTTTTATGAAGTCATTACATTATACATTATCCATGCAGATCTTATTCAAATGTGGTAAAACACATAATAAATGCGGTTCATTGCCATATTATTGTCCATTGTTTTCTACATTATTAGCATTCTGTAGCATTACCTATGTTATATTTTATAGGCATCATTTATTGATAAATGAAATATTCGCGGTAGACATAATAATTCATGGTTCCAAGGTTGGCCGTAACAGCAGACATCGGGCTAGTAATTTAGTATCGATAGCTAATAGAAGGCCTATGAAATTAAACGTTCTACGATGATAATACACACTTACACAACACACAACTTGTAATTATTCGATAGCAAACTGCCTAATGGTTATACTTAAACCACCAAATTAAACCTCCACATGAGTGTCTGATATATTCAGAATATTTTATTCTAACACTACTATGTAACTTTTGTAAATATTGTTATTGTTTTTGTGTGTCTTATCGTGTATGTTAACCACACAGTACTAAGCCTAACTCAGTCTTCTCACAAAAATGTATCGTTTTTAAATCAACACTATAAACGATGCATTTTTGTAGTATGTAGTACACAACAATTATGAATTTCCTTAATAATGACCAAAAACTGTTTAAAGAATTTTAGCATTTTCCTTTTAACTGCTCGGTTAGTATCTCACAAGCAGTAAATACAGGTACCGTCACGGAATAAAGAAAACTTTGTTCTGTGGGTACCCACAGAAATAAAGATAACTACCGTACATTCTCTTCGACTCGTAGCCGTCGTAACAAATGATCCTGCTACGTTGCTACGGCGTAGCGGGTTCGAGTCCCGCAAGCCAAGCTTTCAGGCACCGTAGACCGTGCGTCTTCGATGCGTTTTCGTGGGTTTTCGATGTTTTAAATAGTCAATGCAGGCCGATTAGATATAGGAACTAATAAGGAGTGTCAAAACTGAAGAATTCATCTTTTATAAAACTAAAAAAAAAAAAAATGCCTAACAGCTACATAGTGTTATGTTTCGCAGGCAGCAAGTCCCGCTTGTACAGAACTAGAGATTATTATGCTGGATTGGATGGGTACGTACACTTGCTAAATAAACGAATTAACGAAAATTAAAATATTTTGCATTTTAGTTTTTCACTTGGGCAGTAAAAAAAATTAGTAAGTAAGAAAGATTATAAAAATAATAGTTTCAAAAAACGAAAAAACACGCTTTTTTAGATAGCAAGCGCTACTGCTGAGCATGAGGTCCTGGGTTCGATTCCCAGGTCGGGCACAGTGTTATTGGGTTTTTCCATCTCGAATTTCTCAGTAGCAGCTCGGAGTCTGGATTTGTGCCCGGTTGATGGCAATATTCTCTCGCACCCTATTACATGGGACTTAAACATAACAGGCGAAATGTGGGTGTACTATAGGTACACCTCTGCCCAACCCTTCGGGAAGATAAGGCGTGATGTTATGTTATTAACATATGGTGGTAACATTTGTACGTTGTGTATTTATTTTCCTTTATTCGTAAGTATTTTAATCTTTAAAAAAATTATTATTATTTATAATTTATTTACGAAGTAGTTTGCCATTATTTCTAAATTCAAAAGCCTAGTTTTAAATCATAATCTTTTTATAAAATTGCTGGTTAACTTGTAATTGGCGACGGTGCAAATTCAACGCTGTTACCGTATAACATCTTATATAATATACACAGAAGCTGTTGGTATAACTCGATAAATAAATAATTAAAATCACGAGAATACCTTAACAAAAGGACTACTCTATCTCTTGTAGTAGTTTATCCTGTAGCAATTCGTGCGTAGCTGCGTAGCCCCGTAGCACTCGTTTCCTCTGTGCCCGTAGCACTTCACTTGTAACTAGTAAAAAGGGATCTTTCACCCATATAATATTAAAGACAGTAATTAGTACCGATTCTGTGAGCTATATTTCACACAGTAGTCTGAGACAATAAATGATTCAATAATTTAAAGCAATCAATCAATAGTCCTATTACTACCATCATGTAATTTGAATGAAACAATCAGCAATTTGTACTTATCCACTGTTTGATTTTATTTTACTCCTAGGCTTGAAAGGTCCGTTAACGTTCGTATTATAAAATGAACTAATTAAATTCCAGGAAAAGCAATTGGTTTACCACCAAATTTTTTAGCGCTCGAAGAAGGAAGCAAAGGTGGCGGCGTTATAGAGGTAAAACGGCGTTTTATACCCCACTTCTTGATTTACAAAAAATCGAAAGTCTAAATCATAAATATCATCCGTAGGGATCGGCAAGCGAGTGTGTGCTAGTCTCAATGCTAGCCGCCCGAGCCAATGGCATCAAACGACTCAAGCATCAGTTTCCCAACGTAGACGAGGGGCTATTACTCTCCAAACTAATTGCCTACTGCTCCAAGGAGGCGCATTCCTGCGTCGAAAAAGCTGCTATGATCTGCTTCGTAAAGCTGCGCATCTTACAACCGGATGATAACGGGTCCCTTCGAGGAGACACTTTAAAAGAAGTAAGTTGTAGATTATTGAGATGACATTGATATCTTCATATCATAAACTTGTAACTGTTTTGTTGTGCTGTTGCTCCCGAACAGAATATTGGAATAGGAGAAATAAAAAATAAAACAAACATGAAACACATTCCAATGAGCAGGGCATCTATTATTGTTTTTAAATGGAATTGGGCCATGCTACGGAGTGCAGGCTATGCAGGAGTGGCGCAGGTAGGCGGGCGGTAATTGAAGAAACAAGACGGCACCGAGCGCACGGCGGCGCGCGGCGTGGCGACGACGGTGTCCCGCGTTTAATGACTCGCCCGTGGATGCCGGAAATACGTAGCGAGCCGAGCGGTAATGGAGTCGCATTGTGTGCCACTTTCTATGCCGCAAATATTGAAATTTCACGATACTACCTTCTTATGAGAGGTCTCTTTAATTGCGAGCTTCAGAATACGTTTAAGATTTTCAAGAATGCTCTTCAACTTTAAATCGATTTACTGGATTTCTATTCAGTTTAATACAAATAAGTTTACCGATTTATTTTCTATGCAGTATTAACAATTATTTTATTCTTATAGGCTATGGAGGAGGATGAAGAAGCAGGCCGTGTTCCATTCTTCGTATCGATAACTTTGGGCACCACATCGTGCTGTTCCTTTGACAATCTTCCTGAGATCGGGCCAGTAGCTCGGAAATTTCCAAGCGTTTGGTTGCACGTAGACGCTGCGTATGCTGGCAGCTCTTTCCTATGCCCAGAACATAAATACCACCTGTCTGGGATAGAGTACGCAGACTCCTTCAACACTAATCCCAACAAACTTATGCTCACTAGCTTCGACTGTTCTCTGCTGTGGGTTACTAACCGATATCTATTGACGTCGGCCCTCGTCGTCGACCCACTTTACTTACAACATTGCTATGACCACACGGCCATCGATTATAGGCACTGGGGTGTGCCATTGAGCCGTCGTTTCCGTTCACTCAAGCTGTGGTTTATGTTACGAAGCTACGGGATCAGCGGCCTGCAGAAATACGTACGCCGTCATTGCGAACTTGCCAAATATTTTGAAAAACTCGTGAAAAAGGACGATAGATTCCAAGTCTGCAATCAAGTTAAGGTAAGACGTTTATCGATCTTTAGGGTTTGATTATATTTAAAAATAAATATCGCGTGCGCGGACATAGCAAAGTTAGGATAAGGTGAGTTCAAGAAGAGTGATGCACGATTGTACACCTTCTTACTTAGTAGGTATAATATGACCATATTTGATATTTCAGCAATACGCACACATAGCACAGTTCACTGTAAAACGATCCTTTAGTAATTCTGGTTTAAGTTGATCTTAATTAAACATTTCTGATTTTCAGTTGGGACTGGTTTGTTTCCGTCTTGTAGGGGGCCCCGAGGACCCGGGAGAACAAATAGACGACCTCAACAAGAAGTTGTTGACCAACATAAACGCATCCGGCAAACTGCACATGGTGCCGGCTTCGGTTGGCGATCGATTCGTTATACGCTTCTGTGTAGTGCAGCAACACGCTACACGTGAAGACATCGGTAAGCATGGCTACTTATAGATTTGTAAATATTTTATTTATGTCTTATCCACCTACATAGAAAGGGTTAGCAACTGTGTACTTAACTAAATGTTTTCTCTGCGTGTGACTTTATGCTTCAATTAAGTATCATCCTTCAATCAACGGTCAACGTCACTACTTGACTACTACACTAGTAATTAATTGATGACTATACGAACTTCGATACGCGAGACGCTAAGGTAGCAGCATACATACAGACTCACCATTTCGCATTGAATTTCGAAGAAAAATAAATTATTTAATCCAAAGTAAGATGGATTAAAAACCTTTGTTCGTGACTCTCATTTAGTTTGGAGGTTTGCTGAGGTGTTTGTTATTTCATGGCTAGGGGTTCCGGATTATTTGGATTTTAAAATTTTACGCAAGGTCTTCAAAATAACCGAAATTGGTGGAAACGCGTAAAACTAATAATTCGTTTATGATAGTGAACACGTTAGTTACATAAGCGTTAGGATCCCTATGCAAAGACACATGTATTTCACATTTGCGAATAAGTCAATACAAAGGACACCGAAAGGTTGTGTTATTTTATACGCAATCCGAGAAATTTCCCACTCTATGTCAGCATGTAATCTGATTGATTCAGCGTCCGCAACTATATGTTCACAAGAAAGTTCGGCATCAACCATAATTTTACGCACTTCGCACCAATTCCACAATTGTTGCGTAAGTCAAGTGAGCAAATTGCACGCCACTCATTCTATGCAATGTATGATATTGTCGTTGTATTATCAATACGTAACAAAAATTTTCAAATGTTTTGCAAAAGCTCTAAGCCCAAGAAAAGTTGTAAGTGTTACCAAATAATTAATATGTCGAGTTTGCTCATGTCGACTCAAGGTCTGCTAGCAGTCTCGTCACCACAGGCGGCGCTCCACCCCGTTGTTGAGGCATCACTAAATATCTCTAGGGAATATCTCTGTCTATCAACCTTTATTATGCATACTGATTCATTTACAGCTTAAAGCCACCTAGTCGGTTATGGAGGACAATTCGGTTGGTAAACTCATAAACATATCGTAATTTTCATCATCTTTGAAGTTTACTCCACTGTAAATGCCTCCCTCCACTCCTTCTATATTTCGAGAGCCCGCGCGTCCTCCTTCCAGTTTTGATGGAACTTATTCAGATCACCCCACCATCTCCTATGTGGTCTACCGCGACCCCGCCCCACCGTCTCAGGGCACCAGTTCTGTGGTACTTGGGCCCAGTTTGTCCGGCATGCAGCTAACATGTCCTGCACAGTCCCATTTAAGTTGGGTAGCCTTTTGAGCCACGTCAGGTATCTGTTTTGGAGCGCAGTATTGTGTTTCGGACACGGTCCGTTAATTAAACGCCTATTATACAGCGCTCCATTACTCTTCGGCAGACCTTGATTTTGGACTTCTGGACGTTAGTCAAAAAACAAGTTTTGTGCACCATAGGTTAAGACAGGAAGAATAAACTTGTCCATGAGCCCGCGTTGTAGTGGACAAGGAAACTCACCTTTAAATAGTTCCTTCATGGACCAGTAGGTCTTTTCAGGCGTTTTCCCTTCGTTTTTATCTTGCCTCGCCTGGAACTATTTGACCCAAGTAAAGGTATTCTTGACATGTTGTCTCCCTGTCTAGTTTTTTAATTCCAGGTGTTTCGCTACACATAAATTTGGTTTTCGACATAGTCATCTTCAGTCCAACCTCAAGGCTTGCATAACTGAATTCTGCGCGAGCATCCGTTAAAGTTCAGTGGCTGAGGATGAAAAGAGAACAATGTTATCGGCGAAACGTAGATTTGTCAGTCTCGTTTCGCCGCCCTCGGGTCGCCCTGTCTGACTCCTATTAATTGTGGCTGTACTATTTTTTTAACGTTTCGTAACAAATTTATATGGGTAGGACTAGGAATGCAAATACGCCCTATTTTAAAATCCGGATATTTAAGATCGGACTTTTAGTTCAATCCGGATTATCAGGATTTTACGAATTATTCATGAAAATAAACAAATCTCCCCATATTAGTTAACTAGCATCTGCCCACGACTTCACTCGCGTTAATTTTGTTCCTTCCCCGACGCACCCCGTCGCATCGAATCGCCTGCCCGAAAACGAAGACCTCGCAGTCTTCGTTTTCGTGATATTTTTTCTTTTTGCTCGGGTCCTAAGGGTCTTAGCGTGATGTTATACAGCCTTCCTCGATAAATGGGCTATCAAACACTAAACGTAGTTTCTGAGATTAGTACGTTCAACAAAATTAATTCGTTTAACCAAGATTGTTGCGTTACTTTAGCCGATTCCGCAGCGTGTGCAACGGAAGCTCTCAACAGAGACAGAGAGACATTTTCTAATTTCTGTAACATTTTTCATAGCTGCCCGCTCCTTTTGGTCTTAGCGTGATGTTCTATAGCCTATATAGCCTTTCTTGATGAATGGGCTACCCAACACCAAAAGATTTTTTCAATTCCAACCATTAGTTCCTGAGATTACTGTGTTCAACCAAAGAAACAAACTCTTCAGTTTTATAATATTAGTATACCTAGTTAACAAAAGTAAAATAACTTCACTTTAATCAACATACATTTAATAACAAAAAAATACTGTTTTCTTTTTTAGGCATAAAACGTGAACTCAAAAATAAGAAGGCATCTAAAGTCTTGTCATTTAACCTACTGCGAATTCGGTTACTCATAATTCCTGCTGCGGAAAATAATACCTAGTTAAAAAAAACCAAAAACACGCTTCCATAGAAAACCAAACTAAAAAGTAGAAAATAATAGAAAAAAGCGTTGGGTGCTTTTTGAAATATTAATTGGTAACAAGCTCGCTTATTTATTTCTTACTAGTTTCTGCCCGCGACTTCGTCCGCGTCAAATATTTGTTTCCCTGACCCTTCCCGTCGCATCGCAGCCTGCCAGTTTTCGTCCATTTTTTTGTTGCTGCTCTGCTCTTTTTGATCGTAGCGTGATGTTATATAGCCTATAGCCTTCCTCAATAAATAGGCTACCCGACTCAAAAATATTTTTTCAATTCGAACCAGTAGTTCCTGAGATTAGCGCGTTCCACCCCCCATTTTAGGGAAGTGGGGGAGTAAGAAAGAGACAAAAGTAGCCTATGTCACTCTCCATCCCTTCAACTATCTTCACTTAAAAAAATCACGTCAATTCATCGCTCCGTTTTGCCGTGAAAGACGGACAAACAGACACACACACACACACTTTCCCATCTATATATCTATACAAATAAATAAAATTGGAGTGTCTGTTTGTAATATTTAGATAACCACTTTTTACTAAGTGTATATGGATGTATAATTGTATACACAGTATATAATTATACCAAAAGAACATTTTTTACAATTTTTGTCTGTTTGTCTGTCTGTCTGTTTGTTCCGGCTAATCTCTGAAATGGCTGGACCGATTTTGACGGGACTTTCACTGGCGGATAGCTGATGTTACAAGGATGATTACTGACTACTGACTTTTTACTTATTACTGACTGTAACACCAACACTGTACCAATACTTATTGCAAATAAATGATTATGATTATGATTTATTTTAGAAAAATTCTTTTATTTAAAAAAAATACCTGCCTTAATTTCCGACATCCACGCGGGTGAAGCCGCGGGCAAAAGCTAGTTTATAATATTAGTATGGATTTTTTAAGGTGTTTCGAATTTTTTGACGTAAGTCAGCGTAGTTTAAAGAGTAAATTAACAAGACAGTTTTTTTTTGCTATCCTACAAATCCTGGCAAAGAAAATTTATGAAATTATCGTATTCTTATCGGTCCTCGATAAGTCTACAAAGTTTAAATGAAATCTGACCGTTTTAAGTGGATCAAAATCAAGTCCAAACGAGTCGGTTACAAACAAACATACAGGTGAAGCTAATAAAAGCGTGTTAAAAAGCACGCTCTGATTCGACGGTTGTAGAAGGAATGCATTGAAAATGCTTGTAAGCGGCCTCCAATTATCGTCCTCGTGAACCACTATCCTCGAATAATGCCATCTCCACTGGCACTAAATTGGGAATATCAGTGTCAGGCTTTCGGCTGATGCGCGTATTTTCTTCTCTAGCCTTATAAATTTTATTAAGCTCAAATCACTCTCAAAAACTCATTTCTTGATCGAAAGACTTGTTCTCTGGATGTAGTTTTATGTGATTAAACTGACACTTCGACACGAATATTCGCACGATAATGTAGCCCCAGAATTACAATTCTTATTATTCAGAAAATTTAATTTAATGAGGATTAGTCGAGTAAAAATGTGCGGATATCCGGATTTTTCGGATTATGAATAGTCCGGATTGCATTCCCTAAGTAGGACCAATATGCTGGTTGCTTAAGGCGTCCAAAATGTGTGTGAAATGCTGTCGAAAGCTTTGGAGTAATCAATGAAAACGAGGTAGTTATAATGTGATTTTATATTCTTGGTGTTTTTCTATGAGTTGATTAACTGCATGCAGATGATCTGTCGTAAAAAGGCCAGGGCGGAAGCCGGCTTACCCACGGGGCTGATTTTTATATAGTTAGCCAGATATACGACTTTCTGTTAAGTAGGTACTTTTATAAATATTTTGTATATATGTTAAACTAATGGACCTGAAATGATTAATAACAGATTTATGACTCTTTTTCTGAAGCAAATCTGATCTCGTATCCGATTTATGATTGAATTCTGTCTGGGCAGAAATAACTGGGTGTTAAGGGTAGGTGAGTGTCGTCGGTGTAAAATGTGGTACATAATTGAATATGCAATTTCGAAAAGGGCACATCCCTGAAAATTTAAAATGTTCAGGAATTGAAAAAACTGATTAAGTTTTTTTCAAACTAGTGCATAATTTCTAAAAGTAAGTATTGAGTTATATTTTGATGTTAATAAGCCTTCCAAAAATGCTAAATTGTTTTATTTTAAAATTAATATCAATGTGTTATTACATACTTTATGTTTGTGACATGTGCCCTTTTCGAAATTTACTGATTTGAGTGGAATAAATAAATAAAAAAAAAAAAACATTTTAGTCCGATCAATTTAGACATTCGAAGGTGCATAAATTCCCAACAAGCTGAAAATCAGTAAAATTGTTCAAAACATCAACAAGAGTCAGACGAATGATTTTCACAACTTTTTTTTAAATTTACATCCCTTTTATCTTTTCCAATCTTTGATAATTTCCGTTATTTTGCAATAGTTTCACATTAAACAGGATCACAACTGACCCGTGGAGTAGCCTACTGTGGCAACCACGACAAAAAAAACGCGCTAAGTCCACTACCTCATAGGTAGCGTGGAAACGTGCATATTATGACGATAACAACTTTTACAACTTTTTGAATCGTTATATCTCAGAAACGGTGGCTCGTAGGAAAAAAGTATTGGTACATTTTTAATAGATAATTTTATGATCTACAAATTTTTGTCCGAGGTATTTTTATGATAAAACATACCGTTTTGCTGAAAATCGCGAAAACATTTTTTTGACTTTTGACCTTGAATAAAAAAAAATCCATACACTGGAATAATGAAGAACTTAAATATTTTATTTATAATTATGTTTTGATAAATTTTACCGATTTTCAGCTTGTTGGGAATGTATGCACCTTCACTATCATTTTTCGGTCTGAATTGACCGGACGGAGATGTGACCTTTTCGAAATTGTTTCTGTACAGGCCATGACGTTTAAGGCTCAGCAGTAGGCAATCGTGTTATAGGATTTCGATAAGTTTATGTGGTAAACTTAAAGTAATTGCCACGAAAAAATACATCTGGCTAGCTCAAGAGTTTTTACTAGACCATGAAAAAATTAGGTTGGGGATAAACCTTACAGATGATTGTTAAAAAAAATGTTGAAAATCACTAAAAACGTGTAAAAAGCACTGCCGTAATTTGATAACTTAAGGCTTAAAACAAGAAGGCACCTATTTAATTTATATATAAATAAAAACAATAAAGAACAGTAAACCCAATGCATTTTTTAGTTTTCCATAATGTTACTTCTGTTTTGCGTAAAAAATTCGCAAATTTTCTCAATTTTGACGCCCGAAATCTCCATACAATTTACTATGGCAACGCGTATTACTTTATATATGGCAGGGTTCGAACCGCGGAGCTCACGGTTAGGAACCCGTTCGCACAATAAGATTGGCGACGGGAGACACTCTTAGGGCTCACCAGGATCACCTCCCTGTCTATACCCGACAGGGAGTGTAACACTCACCCCCGGCATCCCACCGGGGATTAGGTTGTTAGGAATAGGGCTTTGGCGATAGGATCACTCTCATGAGTGATTAGGTCCCCCCTCCCCTCCGCTATGGAGAAACCCATGGAACCCATGGAGAGATTAGCGAAAATCGAGGCGCTCCTGGCTGAACTTGCGAGTCAGCTCGCCGTTGAACATTCGGAGGTCGGGGCTGCGATCTCTGTTTTTCTTATTTTAATTAAGAAAAACAAGGATTTCGCGGCCTACTTCTCCGAACTGTACAGGGCTGAGCAACTCGCAATTCCAGCCAGCCCGGGCATCGCTGACTTCAGCGATGCCCTCGAGGCCCCTTCCGTTACCGACGAACCGCCGTGTCAAATGGACACAGAGGATGTACCCATCCCCACTCCTTCCGATTCTGCCGCGCTCACACCCCAGACGGACTCGCACTCCTCTTCGTCCTCGGACACAGAGGCGTACGAGCTCGTCTCCCACACAAAGGGCAAAGGGAGCAAGCGCAAGAAGAACAAGGCGAGCAGCTCAGCCCCGGCCGCTAAAATCATAGCGGCTGAGGACTCCGCTCCTCCGTCTCGCGCCCCCACCCCGCAGGCGACCTCCGCCACCGCGAACCCCCCCCCCCCCCACCCCGCTACGCAGGCGACCCCCACCACCGCGACCGCGTCCATCCCCTCCACGCCGCCGGCGACCGCCGCCAACGCGTCCCCCTCCCGTCCCTCGCCTTCAACCTCCGCGAAGGTTGCCGCACCCCGCGCTAAAAACAGCGCCCCGTCCGTACCCTCTGGCTCAACCACCGCCAGGAAACTCCCTCCACCGCCCCCTGTATTTATACAGGACAAGGCCAAGTGGACGGAGGTGTCCAAATGGTGTGTTGACCAAAGGGTCAACTATACTAGTGCCCGTGCCACCCAGCACGGCATAAAAGTATCGGTCCCCACGTCAGGCGACTATCGCGACCTGACCAGGCTCCTCTCTGCTAGGAACGTGTCCTTCCACACGTATTCCTTGCCCGAGGAGCGACTGACCAGGGTGGTGATTCGCAGGATTCCCTGCGAAATCGCCACCAGCGATATTAAGGCAGACCTCGAAAGGCAGAACGTGCCTGTCTTAGAGGTCCATAGGATGCACAAATCAAGACAAGGCATTGCCTTTGATATGGTCCTGGTGGTGTGCCCTCCCACGGAGGGTCACCACCCCATTTTCAAAGTCAAGGCAGTCTGTAATCTGTCTGGACTCATTATCGAAAAGCCCCGTAAGTCAGGCATCATTGGCCAGTGCCATAGATGCCAACTGTACGGGCATTCAGCGTACAACTGCTACGCAACTCCCAGGTGCGTCAAGTGCCTGGGAGATCACGGTACAGCAGATTGTACCCGGCCTAAAGACCGCACTCTTTGCACCGAGCCACCTAGTTGTGTGCTCTGCAAAGAGTCCGGTCATCCGGCAAACTACCGGGGTTGCCCGAAAGCCGCCAAGTCATCTTCTCCTAAATTGGCGCAGCGTTTCGACGCTCGTCAGACTAGGGAATCCGCCTCGGCCAAACTCCCCGTGAGACTGGCCCCACAGCGTCCCTCCCAATGGCCTCTTTTGAGTTCCCAGAAGGAATTCCCCCCACTGGCCTCCTCCAGGCCTAAGCCCGCTCCCATCCCTCCACTAATGGACCCGCGTACCCGTGCCCCCGCGCCCCTTACGCCCCCCGGTTTTCCCGCGACCGCACCCCCCGCCCGCGCCGCGGCCCCCCCCACTGCCCCTATGGCAGGACCACTACCTGTACAGAGGAAAGGTCAGGCTCCCCTTGATGCGTTTAACGTCATCACCGGGACCTTTAATACCTACAGCACGTTCCTCTCCCCGCGTGCCCAACAGATGGCCCAGGAACTAGTTGCCGCCGGCGGTAACTTGTTCCGCATCCAATCAATTTATGCTGCGTATCCCGAGATCACGCAAGCAATCCATGTCATGAACTCCCAACGCCCCCATTATGGATAGTCGCGGAATATTAACTAGACTGAAACCCCGTTCCCTAAAGCTAGGCTTCTTTAATGCCAACGGCATTCACGGCCAACGTGATGAGATCGCCACGTTCCTCCGCGACCACCACGTAGACATTTTACTCATTCAAGAGTCGTTCCTAAAGCCTCACCATCGCGACCCGAAAATTGCAAACTATCGTTTAGTTTGCAACGACAGGTCACGTTGTCATAGAGGCGGCACCCTCATATACTATATGAAGTCCCTGTACTGCATACCTATGGATACTCCCGAACTCTCCCGATTAGAAGTTTCGGCCTGTCGGTTAGCACTGACAGGTCACCAGCCGATCACTATTGTGTCGGTTTACCTTCCTCCCCAACATGAGTCAGAGGACCCTCAACTCCTCGCTTATGACCTTTCCGAACTCTTCGGCATGAGTGATTCCGTTATCATAGCGCGCGATCTCAACGCCAAACATCCCGCCTGGAATAGCACCAGGACCTCGACTAGAGGTAGGCAACTCTTTAACCTCTGTTCTACCATGAACTTTGATGTCATCGCCCCGATGACTCCCACTCACTTCCCCTACGATACCGATCAGTTACCTGACGTACTTGATATAGCGCTCCTTAAGAATATCAACTTAAGGTTGGATTCTATAGAGGCTATTCACGAACTCGACTCTGATCATTGACCAGTAGTCATGAACCTGGCCCCCCGATTAGGTATACGCGACCCCTCCCAACCCCCCGCCACTAAAGTGATCACTGACTGGAAGAAAGTAAGCGAACGCTTACAATCTAACACGTCACATCACTTAGACTCTATCCCAGATCAGTTTAACTCTGTCGCCGACACAACGGCCGCGATCGACTCTCTCACGGAGCACGTACAATCGATCGTGAACGAAAGTTCACGGGAGGTTCCAGATACGGGTGACCGTAAATGGAAACTCCCCGACGATGTACGTGATCTGCTGACAGAGAAGAACGCGGCCGTTCGTGCCTACAGCAACTTTCCCTGTAATGCTAACAAAGCTCACATGCGTTACTTACAGCGTGCTGTAAGGACACGTGTGACTGAGCTGCGTGACGCTAACTGGGACAAGATGGTGAGCGAACTAGAGCCGACTCATCTCGCATTCTGGGAACTTCAGAGGAAACTGAAATCCTCTGAGTTTTCCACTATGCCCCCCCTGACCCGCCCCGATGCGACCATTGCATTCGAGGATATCGACAGGGCTGAATGCTTAGCCGATAGCCTCGAAGCCCAATGCACACCCAGTTCGCAGCCAGTAGACCAAGCGTTTGTCGATAAGGTAAACGCGGAAGTCGAACGCAAAGCCTCACTCCCGCCCGTTGAAGACCCTGATGATCCCCTACCCCCTGTCACACCTGACGAGGTGCACGAGATCATCAAAGGTCTGAAATCTCGTAAAGCCCCCGGATCAGACGGCATCACCAACAGAGTGATCAAGCTGTTCCCCGCTCACCTGATTATGCTCATGTGTACCATCTACAATGGTGCCTTGAGTAATAATATTTTCCCCCAAGCGTGGAAGGAAGCCACCGTCATTGGCATCCCTAAGCCCGGTAAGCCCAAAACCGAGCCCACGAGTTACCGCCCCATTAGTTTGCTCAAAGTTCTCGGCAAAATCTATGAGAGACTTATTTATAAGCGACTCAGAGATTATGCCGAAACCAAGGGCCTCATCCCCAACGAGCAGTTTGGTTTTCGAACCCAACACTCGTGTGTCCATCAGGTACACCGTATCGTCGAACATATCAATGCTGGTTTTCAGTATACTTCGATATAGCGAAAGCGTTCGACAAAGTCTGGCACAACGGCTTATTATATAAGCTGTACCAACTCGGAGTGCCAGACCGTCTCGTGCTCATCTTACGAGACTTTCTTGCGAACCGTACCTTTCGCTATCGCATCGAAGGGGCACTTTCCTCCCCTCACCCGATCCGTGCAGGAGCCCTCAAGGCTCTGTACTAGCCCCCCTCATTTTCACGCTGTTCACTAGCGATATCCCCAGAAGCAAGAAGGCAAGGTTAGCTCTGTTCGCAGACGACACTGCCATATTCTTCTCGGGATTTAGTGACACAGCGCTGGTTCGCTACCTCCAAACCGCAGTCGACGAGCTCGGCGAATGGTTCAGGAAGTGGCGAATCGAGGTCAATCCCGATAAAAGTCAGGCGGTCTTTTACACCCGACCGCGACGTAATCACCCCCCTCCCCGACCCATCGCAATGTTCGGCAAGCAGATCCCTTGGGCGAAGCAAGCCAAATATCTAGGTGTCATCCTCGACGAACACCTCACCTTTTCTGAGCACATAAAGCAGGCCCGCTCGCGGGCCGCTTTCGCTCTCGGTAGGCTCCATTGCGTCCTGAACAAGCGGAGTAAAATGTCTCTTCTGTGTAAGAAGCGACTTTACACCGCTTGTATCAGGCCGATTATGACATACGAAAGCCCAGTCTGGGCACACGCTAAGCCCCGATTCATCCATAGGATGCAGACTCTCCAGAACCGTTTTCTCCGTCAAGCCACAGGCTCGCCTTGGTTTGTTCGGAATATCAATCTTCATTTAGATATGAAACTCCCGACTATCCATCAATTCATGAAACGCGCTTCGAAGCGTTTCTTCGATAGGGCCGTAGCCCACCGCAACCCTCTGGTTGTGGCGGCAGCTACTTACACCCCCTCCCGTATCAGTAAAGTCCGCCGCTCGCGGCACGTTCTTACCGATCCTGATGATCCCACTACTCTCCTCCAGGAGAGTCGAAAAGAGACCAGTACAGCTAGACCAGCACACAAACACAAACCGTACCGACCTCGCCGCCGAGGTCCGTCGTCGCGACCCCGACTTAACAGTCCCTCCCGACCCTTGCAAGAGCCAGCCCGCGATGCTGCGCCGTTAGCTTTAAATTAGTCCCAAAATAATTTAACCCAGATCTAGCCAGTCCCTTGCTGCCCCCCTACCAGCGATTGCCTAAGCCGAGGTTCGTACCCCCCTCAGGGTAACCCTTAGAGCTTTCGCTTTAGTTTTTAAGTATAATAAGCCCCGGCTGGAGGCCTAAAAAGGTAACTTTTTAGAACTCGCCGGGCCACAATCCGTTTAAGTAGTAACAATCTTTTCAGGATTAACTACGAGATGCCCCACAAAAAAAAAAAAAAAAAACCGCGGAGCTCAGTCGACCGAGCGTCTTCAAGGTGGGAGCACGTCGCTCTTAGTAAAAAAAATACGCAGCAAATAGTGGCCTGTGCGTACACGAGATCCCCCGCACAGTGATCGGAACAGGCGGAGTCAGAACAATAATTTATACAAGTACTAAAATTTAAAAATTTTACGCTCGATTCTTTCTGCACGTATTTTTTATATTGTGTCATTTCTTATTTGTTTGTTATTATTTTTACGTCTTTCCGGTTCATAATTGTAATCTTAGTTTCAAGTACTTAGTGTGACATAATTTGCTCTAACTACATAATTGTTCTCTTTAACTACACCACATAGTCCCGTCGTGTTTGGGCTCGTAAGATTTGTCTCGACAAGTACTTATAGATCTAGAATAATGTCCAGGGTCTGATGATGAAGCCAACCGGTGGCCATAGGAACTCTTTAAGTTTACAACATAACTTTGTCGTGTTTGGGGTCGTTGGATTTGTCTTGACTAGTACTACAGATCTAGATGGTGTCCAAGGTCTGATGATGAAGTCGGAAGGTGGCCATAGAAACTCTTTAAGTATACAACATAACCTAGTCGTGTTTGGGCTCGTTAGATTTGTCTTGACGAGTACTATAGAACTAGATGGTTTCCAGGGTCTGATGATGAAGTCGGAAGGTGGTCATATAAACTCTTTAAGTATACAACATAGCCTCGTCGTGTTTGGGCTCGTTAGATTTGTCTTGACAAGTACTAGAGATCTAGATGGTGTCCAGAGTCTGATGATGAAGTCGGAAGGTGGCCATTGAAACTCTTTGGTCAGTGGATACGAAACGGGGCACTATGAAAAAAAGACTTGGAATAATTTCACCATAATCTATCGCCTAATCAAGCCTTCGGGACCCGGTGGGATGTGGCAGTAGTAGGGTGGGGGAACACCATGGGACACCTCAAGGACATTGACCTTGACCTTAGGGTCGTTGACCTTGATCCAAATTCAAAATTCCGAAAGTCAGATCCACGATTCTCCCAAGGTCACTGACCTTGACCTCATGGCCATTGACCTTGAAGTCAAAATGTCAAAAGTCAAGATCCGCCATTTGCCAAGGTCACTGACCTTGACCTTGAGGTCAAGATCAATATTCTGAATTCAAAATACATGGAAAGTGACCTTAAGGTCACTTTCCATGTATTTTGACCTGTTGCTGCTGCTGCTGTTTTGTTGCTCTTGAGAATCGTGAAAATTGACTTTCGGAATTTTGACCTTGGCCTCAAGATCAATGACCATGAGGTCGAGGTCAGTAAACTTGTGATAATAGTGAAACTTGACTTTCAGAATATTGATCTTGACCTCAAGGTCAAGGTCAGTGACCTTGGCAAATGGCGGATCTTGACTTTTGACATTTTGACTTCAAGGTCAATGGCCATGAGGTCAAGGTCAGTGACCTTGGGAGAATCGTGGATCTGACTTTCGGAATTTTGAATTTGGATCAAGGTCAACGACCCTAAGGTCAAGGTCAATGTCCTTGAGGTGTCCCATGGTGTTCCCCCACCCTACTACTGCCACATCCCACCGGGTCCCGAAGGCTTGATTAGGCGATAGATTATGGTGAAATTATTCCAAGTCTTTTTTTCATAGTGCCCCGTTTCGTATCCACTGACCAAAGAGTTTCAATGGCCACCTTCCGACTTCATCATCAGACTCTGGACACCATCTAGATCTCTAGTACTTGTCAAGACAAATCTAACGAGCCCAAACACGACGAGGCTATGTTGTATACTTAAAGAGTTTATATGACCACCTTCCGACTTCATCATCAGACCCTGGAAACCATCTAGTTCTATAGTACTCGTCAAGACAAATCTAACGAGCCCAAACACGACTAGGTTATGTTGTATACTTAAAGAGTTTCTATGGCCACCTTCCGACTTCATCATCAGACCTTGGACACCATCTAGATCTGTAGTACTAGTCAAGACAAATCCAACGACCCCAAACACGACAAAGTTATGTTGTAAACTTAAAGAGTTCCTATGGCCACCGGTTGGCTTCATCATCAGACCCTGGACATTATTCTAGATCTATAAGTACTTGTCGAGACAAATCTTACGAGCCCAAACACGACGGGACTATGTGGTGTAGTTAAAGAGAACAATTATGTAGTTAGAGCAAATTATGTCACACTAAGTACTTGAAACTAAGATTACAATTATGAACCGGAAAGACGTAAAAATAATAACAAACAAATAAGAAATGACACAATATAAAAAATACGTGCAGAAAGAATCGAGCGTAAAATTTTTAAATTTTAGTACTTGTATAAATTATTGTTCTGACTCCGCCTGTTCCGATCACTGTGCGGGGGATCTCGTGTACGCACAGGCCACTATTTGCTGCGTATTTTTTTTACTAAGAGCGACGTGCTCCCACCTTGAAGACGCTCGGTCGACTGAGCTCCGCGGTTTTTTTTTTTTTTTTTTTGTGGGGCATCTCGTAGTTAATCCTGAAAAGATTGTTACTACTTAAACGGATTGTGGCCCGGCGAGTTCTAAAAAGTTACCTTTTTAGGCCTCCAGCCGGGGCTTATTATACTTAAAAACTAAAGCGAAAGCTCTAAGGGTTACCCTGAGGGGGGTACGAACCTCGGCTTAGGCAATCGCTGGTAGGGGGGCAGCAAGGGACTGGCTAGATCTGGGTTAAATTATTTTGGGACTAATTTAAAGCTAACGGCGCAGCATCGCGGGCTGGCTCTTGCAAGGGTCGGGAGGGACTGTTAAGTCGGGGTCGCGACGACGGACCTCGGCGGCGAGGTCGGTACGGTTTGTGTTTGTGTGCTGGTCTAGCTGTACTGGTCTCTTTTCGACTCTCCTGGAGGAGAGTAGTGGGATCATCAGGATCGGTAAGAACGTGCCGCGAGCGGCGGACTTTACTGATACGGGAGGGGGTGTAAGTAGCTGCCGCCACAACCAGAGGGTTGCGGTGGGCTACGGCCCTATCGAAGAAACGCTTCGAAGCGCGTTTCATGAATTGATGGATAGTCGGGAGTTTCATATCTAAATGAAGATTGATATTCCGAACAAACCAAGGCGAGCCTGTGGCTTGACGGAGAAAACGGTTCTGGAGAGTCTGCATCCTATGGATGAATCGGGGCTTAGCGTGTGCCCAGACTGGGCTTTCGTATGTCATAATCGGCCTGATACAAGCGGTGTAAAGTCGCTTCTTACACAGAAGAGACATTTTACTCCGCTTGTTCAGGACGCAATGGAGCCTACCGAGAGCGAAAGCGGCCCGCGAGCGGGCCTGCTTTATGTGCTCAGAAAAGGTGAGGTGTTCGTCGAGGATGACACCTAGATATTTGGCTTGCTTCGCCCAAGGGATCTGCTTGCCGAACATTGCGATGGGTCGGGGAGGGGGGTGATTACGTCGCGGTCGGGTGTAAAAGACCGCCTGACTTTTATCGGGATTGACCTCGATTCGCCACTTCCTGAACCATTCGCCGAGCTCGTCGACTGCGGTTTGGAGGTAGCGAACCAGCGCTGTGTCACTAAATCCCGAGAAGAATATGGCAGTGTCGTCTGCGAACAGAGCTAACCTTGCCTTCTTGCTTCTGGGGATATCGCTAGTGAACAGCGTGAAAATGAGGGGGGCTAGTACAGAGCCTTGAGGGCTCCTGCACGGATCGGGTGAGGGGAGGAAAGTGCCCCTTCGATGCGATAGCGAAAGGTACGGTTCGCAAGAAAGTCTCGTAAGATGAGCACGAGACGGTCTGGCACTCCGAGTTGGTACAGCTTATATAATAAGCCGTTGTGCCAGACTTTGTCGAACGCTTTCGCTATATCGAAGTATACTGAAAACCAGCATTGATATGTTCGACGATACGGTGTACCTGATGGACACACGAGTGTTGGGTTCGAAAACCAAACTGCTCGTTGGGGATGAGGCCCTTGGTTTCGGCATAATCTCTGAGTCGCTTATAAATAAGTCTCTCATAGATTTTGCCGAGAACTTTGAGCAAACTAATGGGGCGGTAACTCGTGGGCTCGGTTTTGGGCTTACCGGGCTTAGGGATGCCAATGACGGTGGCTTCCTTCCACGCTTGGGGGAAAATATTATTACTCAAGGCACCATTGTAGATGGTACACATGAGCATAATCAGGTGAGCGGGGAACAGCTTGATCACTCTGTTGGTGATGCCGTCTGATCCGGGGGCTTTACGAGATTTCAGACCTTTGATGATCTCGTGCACCTCGTCAGGTGTGACAGGGGGTAGGGGATCATCAGGGTCTTCAACGGGCGGGAGTGAGGCTTTGCGTTCGACTTCCGCGTTTACCTTATCGACAAACGCTTGGTCTACTGGCTGCGAACTGGGTGTGCATTGGGCTTCGAGGCTATCGGCTAAGCATTCAGCCCTGTCGATATCCTCGAATGCAATGGTCGCATCGGGGCGGGTCAGGGGGGGCATAGTGGAAAACTCAGAGGATTTCAGTTTCCTCTGAAGTTCCCAGAATGCGAGATGAGTCGGCTCTAGTTCGCTCACCATCTTGTCCCAGTTAGCGTCACGCAGCTCAGTCACACGTGTCCTTACAGCACGCTGTAAGTAACGCATGTGAGCTTTGTTAGCATTACAGGGAAAGTTGCTGTAGGCACGAACGGCCGCGTTCTTCTCTGTCAGCAGATCACGTACATCGTCGGGGAGTTTCCATTTACGGTCACCCGTATCTGGAACCTCCCGTGAACCTCACCTCACGATCAATGTCGAATTTGAGGACAAAGTCATGTGATTTCGGAGGTCATGTCGACGGAGCCCCTCTTCGCGGGGCTCCTACTTCTGGGTGGTTTAAGAAAAAATAACCACGAAGGGCTCGCGGGGTCTTCCAGACCCCGCCATGCCCTTCGTCGACTACTTTAAGTATACAACATAACCTCATCGTGTTTGGGCTAGTGTTGCAAAAGACTCGAGTCCTCGAGTCGTAAAACAAGTCTTGCATAACTGAGTCGAGTCTTTACGACTCGACTCAGTTATGCAAGACTCAGTGTGCTCAAAAGGCTCGGAGTCTAGAGTCAAGCCGAGCCAGAGTCATAATCGAGTCTTAAAAAAGGACTGGAGTTTTAAAAAGGACTCGAGTCTTAAAAACAACTTGAGTCTTAAAATGAACTCGAATCTTGTAGCTCATCATTCAAAAAAACTCGAATAACTCGTCAGATTTTTTTGTACGTAAAGTTACAATCTCATCATCATCATCTTTCGGCTGAAATGGTGATGGTGATGATGAAACTTACATCATAACCACTAATTTGAATTTATTGCCTTCTTTCTAGTCTTTTCAACTGATGAGGTATAAGTTTCATCTTCATGCTCCGAGTTTTTCTTTAAGACTCTGGTTCATTGTAAGACTTGAGTCCTTTTTAAGACTTAAGTGCTATATGTAGACTCGAGCCTTTTGAGCACATTGAGTCTTGCATAATTGAGTCGAGTCTTTAAAATTAGGACTCGAAGAGTCGAGTCCTTTGCAACTCTAGTTTGGGCTCGTTAGATTGCATGCGCAGTCTCAGGCAACAAAAATGGGCGCTTGCACTCTGAAAAAAAAATCATGTTGTAGACGTATTAATTGACTTTGTTTTTGAAAATCATAATATAGTGTCGAGCCGGTCTAAACAATCTTGAGCCGTTAGAATTATAATGCGGTATTTAGAGATTTATGAAAATACTTACTTTTATTTAGTCAGTCTAATAAAGATTTCTAGACTAATAAAAAATTACAAATATATGTTATGTGAAGTATACAATAAAAATAAAAAATTCAAACAATTACATATTGGTGCCGATTCTGTTGTACACCGAACTAAACTATCTCTAAAATTCCTTACTTTTAGCGATGAGAATTGTTACGCTATTCTGCAAGAAATAATCTCTAAATGTAAAAAATATTTTGACACGACTAAAATCGAATTTGACAATCGCTACTCAACGTGGTATTTTTTTTTTCTTTTGGCTTCGCAACTTGGTACTTGTGTGCGTTACGCAATGAACTTGTTGAGAGACGACGGCGCGCGTAAGGGGGCAGCCTGGACGTGTTTTATTATGGAACTAGCTTTTGCCAGCGACTTCGTAGCGTAACGTAGCGTAAGCGAGCGCTAAGAAAGAAAGTAGAATTGCACGGACGAAGTCACGGCCAAAAAGCTAGTAAACTACAAAACTTCTTTATAAACCACATTTTTTGCTAATCTATTACTGTACCTATGCCAAAATTATCAGACTACTGGGCGAGCTTACGCGAGAGCAAGCCACATAGAATTGCCCGTGTGAAAAACAGTTTTCTCTCAAGTCTATACCCACAAATTTTAATGTCTGCCCTTGTGATTCTGGTCATTGCAAAGCACTTTGAGGGGAAGCTGTATTCCTTTGAATTCAAAGGGAAGATCATTCAGGATCAATACAAAATAGGTTAGTATTTCTCACCTTAGTATTTCTTTTGGTTTTGCCATATAATTCATTTGAAAAAAAAAATTGGTTTGGTTGTTTATATTCATTGTTTTTTAATTATATTATTTTTGTTCAGGAGTAATTTTGTGCAATTTTTTGTATAAATCTTCTTGTCTATTTTGTTTCATGTTTTTTGTGCAATTTTTGTGAAAAAGTTGTTGTTTTCGTAATCAGCGACCCAATAAATCATAAAAACGATACCCATATTGATTTTCAGAATTTGTCACCCCTTTTCTACCTTTTAAGGGTTGAATTCTGAAAGAGTCTGACACACGTGTTTACTCATTTATTGATAGGAAGTTTCGAATTAAATAGTTTAACTGATCTTGTTTCCCCATACAAACTTTCAAACCCCTTTTTCACCCCCCTAGGGGTTGAGTTTTCAAAAACCCTAGGACACAAAATTGTTTATTTCTATTTGTTAACCTATAAACAAAGTCCGTCCGACCAAACAAAATGACCGACCGACTTCCATACAAAATTTTAATCCCTTTTTCACCCCCTTAGGGGGCGAATTTTCAAAAATCCTTTCTTAGCGGATGCCTACGCCATTACAACTATCTGTATGCCAAATTTCAGCGAAATCCGTTCAGTAGTTTCGGCTGTGGGTTGATAGATGAGTCAGTCAGGTTTGCCTTTTATATAATATTTAGATTTTTCATTTTTTGTTTGAATTCTATAAAAAAAATATTACCCACGTGTTGAGATTTATATGTGTGGGGTTTTATAAAGGGAGTCGAAAATGTCATTATTTTTACGATAGGACACGCCATTTTCGAGATATAAGCAAAAGAAAAAAAAAACAGTACTGTTTTTGGACGTGAGGCGAGGCGTTGGTGTGAATTTTTGTCCATGACCACTAGTTGTATTCCACACCTTTCTAATCGCGATTAAAAATAGTCAGATTTAGTTAAAATAAATTATTTTAGTCAACATTTTTCTACAATTTATTAAAATAATGCTTTCATTGATAATAAACGAAACTCTTATCTTATACAAATAATAAAATGCGAAGAGTAGCAAAATGTTGTAGTCGTAGTATATTTTTGCGTTCACGATACGAGTACCCGAAAACTGAGACGCGGGAAAAAATGGCACAGGTCCTGCCTCGTTGGGCGCTGGCGCCGTACTAAACGCTGCCCGCTTGTGCATCGTAATTTATTCTAATTTAGAGTGATTTCAAAAACGATATTATGTCTAATTAAATACACGGATTTAATTAAAACTTCAGAATTCGATTTGTTATAGAGCATACTTTATATTGACATGAATTTTTTAATGTAATTATGCTTTATTCAAACCAAAAAAACGCGATAAAATTGCGAATAAATCGTAAAAATTGCCATAAGACTTATTTTTTTTTTACTAATTAAGCTTATTAAAAATCAATATTCTTGTACTAAATGTAACAACTAGATTATATGTCTGATGTTTTGTGTATTTTTTTTACTCAAATTTCTATATATTAATGATAGAAATAGGAGTCTGAAATTGACCCTGCGCTGATTTTTAAGAAAACTAGTTGTGGGAGATTAATTACTACGAAGTAAACAAATAAGTTTTTGTAAATGTGCTACTAAAGGTAACAAAACAAAAGATTGATCTATTTTTTACATGTATTCGTCAATCGCAGAGTATTTATAATGATGAGATGAGAGGTAAATAAGACGACTAAAATCTTAGATATTCGCGCAAAAATGTAAAATGGCTCTTAACACGCGGAAATCAAACGATGTAAATTATCGCGGATTTTAAAGTTTACTAGCTACTGCCAAAAAGCATTTCATCAATTTTGGTTTTGACCTGATCTTTATATGTACCGTCTTGACAGTAGAAAGGTGGAACATGTCGTGGGATCTAGAGTCCGTGTATTGCTTAGCACCGTATTCGAGCTGCATCATCAACAGTATGAGAAGCTCAGGGTTTTTAAGATCTAATGAGAGCAGTGCAGTAAAGGCCTCGCTAATAGAGGACAAGGCACAAGATGTTAATAACTGTTTACTTTCTGAACCTTTATCTTGCTTTGCTTGAGTTTTTATCAGAGAAGGTCGAATCTCTGGATTAAGGATTGGCGTTTTTATAAACGCACTCATTCTTTTCGGCATTCTAAGATTTAAATATAAAAAACGCACTTGAGTTACCTATCTAACTACTAATAAAACAAAAGAATAGATTCAAAACAGCAATGTGAATGAGCTGGCCAGGTGCTAATATCATTATAGTCACGACCAAAAGTTTTAAATCTACTTTATCTTACTTTGGTTTTTTTTTTTCTAAATTCAATGCGAAATGGCGAGTCTGTAAGTGGAACTACATGTGTGTTAATGTTAATATCGAGAACGAAGCTTGAGAGTAATAAAAACATAGGTATTATTTGTATATATTATACCTATCTATTATTATACCGTAGTTGTAAAGGTACCTATGGGCCCGTTTTGAAAGACTGTTTAATTATTTCAGAAATAGCATGGGACATTATAAGCGACTTCGCTACGGAGCTTCTGGAAGGACCTGACAAGGAACGGGTATGCCATGATAGATTGTTCTCCATTGACTTAGTCGTGAACCTGCACCTTTATTTCGTAACGCAATATCAATCACACTGCCAGGGTCGCGTGATTGTTCGAAAGAGATACCGTGACCCTGGCACATGTGCAACTGATGGAACACGGGTGGGTTTTAGTCAGTAAAAGTCTGACACGCCGTCCCGCTTCGCCCAGACCGGGAGAAGTCATTTGATGATTTCCCACCCAGAAAAAAAAAATCAAATCCATTGCTTCATATGTTGGAAGAATTTGACTGCTCAGCAACGTAAATAACGCAATGAATGTTGTTGAACTGTCAAAAGCGATTCCAACTGATAGTGTGTTACGCAATTACCCGTCTGGTTCTTAAGGAATTTAAGGAAACCGATTGCGGGAAATAAAGTGAATGGTGCTGCTATAACTAAATGCGATTGTGACCAACCGGTCGATGTCACAATGTGGTATGATGGTGCCTGCACTAATGTATGGAAGTTACCTAATGTTTGGTGTGTAAGAAAGTAGGATAAATGCTGTGGAAATGCGTTCCTTGCAAAGCATGTGTGCTGTAATTTAAAATCAATATATGGTTGACCGGGCTTTGCTCGGTATTTTTTTGGTAAATTGTGTTTAAAATAATAAATTTATGTTCAAGTTGAGTATCGATAAAGTTGGTCATCGAAAACACGAATAAAACGACATTTAAAAAAAAATGAATCCTAGTTAGATCGATTTATGGCCCCCGAAACCGCCTGTATACTAAATTTCATGAAAATCGTTGGAGCCGTTTCCGAGATTCAGATTAGGTATATATATATACAAGAATTGCTCGTTTAAAGGTATAAGATAAGATATATCGCCGGGTTAAAGGCAAAACCGACTATCTGCGATTTTTTGAGTTTTTCACTTTAATATATTTATAATTCTATTCGCCATTTGATTCTTTACCTAATGGTATATCACAGTGAAAAACTCAAAAAATCGCAGATAGTCGGTTTTGCCTATAACCCGGCGATATACAAATTGAGTAAGGCAACGTTGCGGTTTAAAACAGATGTATGGACAACATCCAGACAAGTTATAGGACTCCTCTGAGAACTCTGACCTAAAGCTATGCGGCTGCGGCCTGGCCGGCCGGATTTACTACAAAAGGGAAATAAAGGGGATATAAATAAAATCAACGAATACCTAAGTGCCGCAAATGAATGGAATAAACACTGCTTGTGTATTGGCACATACTGCAAACTAGACCAAAAACCGGTGCCCTACCTGCGTGGCTAGCGTACCTACGGTACGACCTGTGTCCTTCAATCTGTTAACAATGCCATCATCCGCAGCGCGCTACTTATTCAGTTATTTATTATTTTATTTACCTACTAGCTGAGGCTGGGACTCTGTGACCGCGGCTACGCACATTTGCCTAAGAGGGAAGTAGGAACTTTTATACCGACAAACCTATCAATATTCGACCGAGGTGAACTTCGTTTGGGTCTGATGCGGTCGCTCTTCTGCGGAAAAACTTAACATCCCGATTCAAAAAATAGCGTCGTTTGCGTTAACATGTATCGAGTACACTGGTAAATCCAAAGTGCTCTACATCACGGTAGTATTTATAAATAAACTTTTTTAAATCAAACTGGGTTTTATGATTATCTTAAAAAATATCTAAGTAATAATATGCTTTACATGGGTGACAAATGCTGCAAATTATCATTTCTACATAAATATACCCGTCAATGTAAGCAACTGCTTAGTAAATGTAAGCAGGTGGCGGTGGTTCTTATGTACCACCTTACAACCTGGTACTTTATGTACATAAGACTCACCGTAAGAACTTACATACCAGGGTAAGTACCTACTTTCGCCATACATGGCCCTACTAAGGACAAGGTAAGTCGGATTGAAGGCCCACCTACTGACTTTATTGGTGATATTCTTAAAGAAGGTCAGGTGCATAGTAAGCGCAACCGGTGTCAGGGCTATCTTTTCCATTAGCCACTCTGGGCAAGTGCCCAGGGCCCTGCGATCCATAGGCACCCCCTATGTTTGTTCCTACCAGTGTTGTAGCTAGAGGCTGTCAAAAGAAAACCTAACTCAACCCGGGCGGGGTTGCTGCCAATTTCTGGAGGTCAATAGACAGCTGTACTATTGATAGCACCATTAATATCCATGTATTGTAAGCTATGCTGATGATATGGTGTTGCTGAATCCTCCAATTAGCGGTTAACGGAAACTTGTTAAGAGAGATACGCCGTGGCCCATGGGCTCAGGTACAATGCCAAAACAAGTGAGTTACTAGTGTGTTACCTAAACTTACCGCTTCAAAGAGCGACGCAAGTTAAGTAAGTAGGTACTTCGGTCTCTGGGTCACGGACGACGTCGCTTAATGCCGTGGAAGTTGTGAGGGAACAAAGGACGTTGGCTATCCGTGGGAATATACTGGCTCGCAGTCACAGGTTTAAACGGTGCCCGAATGAGCTGAAGGATATTATTTTCGAGGCATACTGCCTATCATTTTTTGCCTGCACCCTGTGGGTCAGCTCTACTCACAGGATAGTCAATGCCTTACGTGTACAATTTAATAACACTTTTGGGATGCTCTTGGGGCTGTCGAGATACTGTAGGTCGCTTGGCATGTTTATGGAAGCTCGGAATGATGGCTTCCATGCCTTTATGAATTCATGAGAGGCCTCCTTATTCCACGGCATCGGAGCAAGCCCCAACAGCATACTGGAAGCAGGGCCGGATTTAGAGGTCTGGAGGCCCTGGGGCACCAAAGGAGTTGAGGCCCCTAATAATTTTCCAAATTGATGAATCAATTTTTTGAATTGTAGTGTTTCAATAATTTATTACAAGACAAATTAAATGTTATTAAGAAACATTTGTGGGTATAGTAAAGTACAAGAATTATATGAAACTAAACTATCGCGTTAAGAAATGAAACCTTGCGAGCCTTTTTCTACGAGAAATCGTCGATGATTTCGCTGAAATCCAGGTCCCAAAGTAGATCACTTTCAATGCTTAGTAAGGATAGCTTTAATAGGCGATTTTGTTTCATAGTAGTTCGTATTTTTTTTTAAATTATCATTGTGGGTGCCCCTCACTTGTGGAGGCCCCGGGGCTGTAGCCCCGGCTGCCCTCCCCTAAATCCGGCCCTGACTGGAAGTAATAGCGGATTGCGCTCCACGCGCCAGTTTCGATTTTGTTTGATTTTTGTTTTTTTTTTTACATAGTTCATAAGTACTTACTAACACGAATTTGGATGTATGTTTGTAATGGATATGGTTTGAAATAAAGTACATAATTGTGTTTACATATTTTCTACCTACCTCGATAGAAAAAGAAATGTGAGTTTATTTATGTATTATCAGGACTTGAACGAGGAGCGCACTCGGCGCAACAAGGCTGCGCTGGCGCATAAGCGTTCGTTTTTCGTGCGCATGGTCAGTGACCCTAAGATCTACAACCCGGCGATCAACAAGACGCCTCCGCCGGCGCCCACCACTCCCTGCTCCCCGCCGCCGACCGCTGCAACACCCGCCACGCCTGATACGCCTATTGATTTGGAGAAACTTCAGCCATCTACTCCGTGAGTCATTAAAGATAGATCCTTGTCATGATATTTTATTCGATCGAAAATGCGAGATTAGGTGGTGGTCTCATTTGCATTTACCTACATGTAGGAGGCACTTAGTGTGTACAGTGACTACCGTCGCTTTTGCTTATAATGGATTGCTAGTGACGAGATATGTTTGGTTAGCCAGCCAGCCCCAACAGCCCGGCACAGCGACTGCCAGCAGGCCTGGCTCTGTGGTAGAAAAACTGCGTGCAAAGCGTGGTGACTGGTGAGTGCTACCTATGACCAGTAGTCGACTGCGTAGACATTGGGTAGATAGATCTTCATCTAATAGACTTCTAGAGACTAATAATTTATTTTTTTCTTACCAATATTTAATCATTGCATATTTTTTTCTTGCAGGAAGCAATCGTCGTGGATCAGCTGGCCACTTGGATTCTTCTTCCAGAGTGTAGATAACGATGCTAATGATCTGCCATTGAGGTAAGCGCTAACATCCAGTAATGATAAAATTGCCAGTACGATCTTTTTCCAAATAAGTGAGACACGAACACCAAGGACTAAATAAATCACGTGGCTAATTTGTCTCCTAAATGGTCTTATTAATTATTCGTTGTTACAATGGAACACCCGTACCGCTCTAAAGTTATCGTATCTTGCGGTGCCCGCACTGTGGCCACATGATGGCCAATCAATACCTACCTTTTTTATAATCTGCGTTTGCTACAAGGATATTTCGCCTGCCGAATGACATTGGCAAGGCGTTGGTTAACATTTGTGTATTATTGTCACAGAAGTTGTATTAGTTCCAATATTTGCCACGTGCCGTAATTGTCTTGTAACCTAAATATAGGCCTACAGGCCGATATTTTGCTTATGACAGGCAGTTCTACAGAATAGGTATTGATCCTGTCTACATGTTATTGTTCTACTCCATAGGTTCCGTCACTTGGACACGATGGTGCGCCTCAAGAGCCCCGGCACGACCAGCCGGCGCGGCTCGTCTCCAGGCGCCTCGCCAGAACGTCGCGCGCCCTCCCCGTACCATTGATCGACCCCATGTAACCCTCACCCACATCACAATCACTTATCGCAGAATTAAATTATTATGTGAGCATTGAAAAGGTTGTGTTATTTATTTTACCGTAGGTTTTTCCATGTCTATAGGGTGGCAGGGATATCCACGCGCAAACTGAAACCATGAATTCAGCACATGATTCCGTACCTAACTGAAAAAAAATGCTTTTCCGTACATTTTGCTCGCATAGGTATCGCCATTTTCTAATGAAACAGATTTTATTTTTATAACCGACTAATCTAGACTCATGTGTTGAATTAAAGGTTTCAGTTTGCGCATCCATGTCCCTCCCACCCTGTCCATACATACATACGAGTGCCTTTGAGTTTGTGCTAAATAAATGTATTTTCTTTCTTCTTTCTTTCTTACATACATAAAATCACGCTATTTTCCCATGGGGGTAGTCAGAAACTATAGAACGCCACCTGCTACGATCGTTATTATTATAGTTACTCCTTTTGCCTCGTTTAAGTTCAAACATCTGCACGCGTAGCATGACCACCGTAGAAAGGGGTTTTGTCGACGGACGATAAGACAAAGTAACGTTTCGGGTACACAGTACGACAGCAGCAAAGTAGAAAAAGTCAACTACACTTTTGATGTGAAACATCTATCTATAGGCGAGGGTAAACCTAAATGATGCGATTTTTTTTGATGTGATACTTAACATATTAATATAATTAATACGTTATTTTCGATTATACCATATTTATTTCCTTTCGTAAAGCATGCTTTATAAATATTACCGTTACAAAATATTTGTTTTGTTTTGCCTTGTGTCGCAGGTTCGCTAGGTTCAGCTACACTTCTCAAGGTTAACCCTTGGATGGGTGACCAATTAATTTATGTGTGGCGTTTTGTCGCAGGTTCGCTAGGTTAAGCTGCACTTCGCAAGGTCAGCCTTTGGATGGGTGACCATTTACTTTATGTGTGGCGTTTTGTCGCAGGTTCACAAGGTTAAGCTGCACTTCACAAGGTCAGCCTTTGGATGGGTGACCATTTACTTTATGTGTGGCGTTTTGTCGCAGGTTCACAAGGTTAAGCTGCATTTCGCAAGGTCAGCCTTTGGATGGGTGACCATGTAGTTTTTGTTTTGCCTTGTGTCGCAGGTTCGCTAGGTTAAGCTACACTTCTCAAGGTCAGCCTTTGGATGGGTGACCATTTACTTTGTGTGGCGTTTTGTCGCAGGTTCGCAAGGTTAAGCTGCATTTCGCAAGGTCAGCCTTTGGATGGGTGACCATGTAATTTTTGTTTTGCCTTGTGTCGCCAGTTCGCTAGGTTAAGCTATACTTCTCAAGGTCAGCTTTTGGATGGGTGACCATTTAGTTTGTGTGGCAAAATCTGTTCACCCAGTCGAAAGTTATGAGGTAAGAAACATAAAAGAAATACAGTCGAATTGAGAACCTCCTCCTTTTTTTGAAGTTGGTTAAATATAATACTGAGTGGAATCATGTCGAAGAGTAAATTTTATAAAAAGTGCAGTTGACTCTTTCTACTTTGCTGCCGTCGTCGTACTGTGTACCCGAAACGTTGCTTTATCTGTTCTTCCGTCGATAAAACCCCTTTCTACGGTGCTCATGCTACGCGTGCTGGTCATACACGCACGAGTTAAAGTCGCTTCGCTATTCTGTCTGTTGATTGTGTGTCTGAACTTTGCAACGGATTACGATGCGGGTGTCACCTGAACGAACTTAAAGCCACCTCTTCAGTGGAAGGCTTTCAAGGTTACTACTGTACTTATTTAAACCATCATGTTTTGGCACACTGACTCATGTCAGACATGGGAAAGTCCAAATACTATTGTAACAAAAAAAAATGGACATTATCGCTACCTCTCTCCGACTTCTTTCACGTCCACGGTTTTTTAATTAAACTTATTTACTAACTAGCTTTTGCCAGCGGCTTCGCCCGCGTGGAAGTCGGAAAATATCCCGCGTGAACGTACTACCGGGATAAAAAGTAGCCTAGGTGTTAATCCAGGTTAATTTTGCGAGGATAAGAACTCAAAAGCGCATTTTCATCCGACTTGCTTCAAATTTATCGTCACTGCACGGCTCCTATGTATCTTAGCGTTATGTTATATAGCCTATAACCTGCCCAGGAATATGGACTACAATCGTACCAAGTTTGGTTAAAATCCCTTCAGTAGTTTTTGACGCAAGCGTGCACATACAGACAGACGGACAGACAGACAAAAAATTTACTGATTGCATTTTTGGCATCAGTATCGATCACCATTCAACCTCCAATATTAATTTTGAATCTATTTTCAATGTACATAATTGCACTCTCTACAGTTTTATTATTAGTATAGATAGTTTGTGCCCAGTAGGTTGGCCATGATGATTGTGGCATCATCGGCATCCTTTAGGTCATGAAAGGTGCAAGTGAACAGGCACTAAGGTAGGACACTTCAGCAAGTGGGACATGGCCTGATCAGAATCACTATTTGCATCCAAACACATCTAAAAATGGTAGAACATGAAAGAGTAAGACTTATTATACCCGACTCCAAAGAAGTGAGTTTTTATTGACTACATGGGATAAATCTTTAATATTGATGCTCATACCCAATTCTTACCGTGGGAGTCACAGAAGTCGGCTAAGGGATAAGTCGGCTGCTGCTCATCCTCTTGTAAGCTAGAGGATGAGTAGTAGCGTTCTCTATGCATTTAGCCACCATACTGCGATCGCCAACCCGCCAGCCAAGAGTGGCGATTATGGCAAAACCTTCCATAAAATGTATCGACCACAGTGGCAGTTCTTGTGGGAGGCCTGTGTCCAGCAGTGGACGTCTTTCGGCTGAAATGACGACATTTGTATGGTTGACTTCATAACATCATAACATCACGCCTTGTTTCCCCGAAGGGTTAGGCAGAGGTGTACCTATAGTACACCCACATTTCGCCAGTTATGTTTAAGTCCCTTGTAATAGGGGGCGAGCCTATTGCCATCAACCGGGCACAAATCCAGACTCCGGGCTGCTACTGAGAAATTCCAGATGGAAAAACCCAATAACACTTTGCCCGACCTGGGAATCGAACCCAGGACCTCATGCTCAGCAGTAGCGATTGCTACCACTAGACCAACGAGGCAGTCTTATTGTTGACTTCATTATTGTTTAATAACTTTCGAGCTTGTTTACTGCTCTAGATGAATAAAACATCTCAAGCATAAGCAAAATGGCAGAGGTCAAATCCAAGAAAAACTACTGGGTTATTTATAACTGGAATTATATTGTCAAACAATTTTTTTTAACCCGATGGTATTGTGTGTGATTTAAGTTCACCATTCCATCCAACAGTGTGAAGCAACGTCTTATCTTGTATATCCCAAGCCGCTCCTCTGGCATAGTTGCTGTGCATATGTCTATCATGGTAAATAACTTTTGGTTCAGCATCCTCCACTACTTCACAAACTGTGACAATTTTATTGTCACAGCATACTGCTACTTTGTCACCACTGCAACAAAAGAGCAAATCACAAACATAAGAAGGAATCACATAATTCTGATATTTATTACAGTGCAGAAGACGCAGCAATGAGAGGAAATAGAAAAGATGTATATGAAACGCTTACATTGAATCAAGCGGAGAAGCGACAGCCAGATGCCATTTATGGTGCAGGTCTATATAAATATTGTCAATACTTTAATAATACAAAGAAATTTACAACTTTATTGGTAGTATTCCATTTATCTTTAGTGTAATCTCTGTATCTGTTTTAGTTGGATGTATCAAGTAGAAAAACCGGCCAAGTGCGAGTCGGACTCGCGCACCGAGGGTTCCGTACATACCTGTAGGTATTCGCGGTTTGTGCATAAGGCTTATGTTTATGAAATTAAATGTTATTTTTTAAATTTTTATATTTGAGTTTATTGAATGAAAGGTAAATTGCGGTTTACGATTTAAGACGTATTAAAAAAAAACTACTTACTAGGATCTTGTTCAAACCAATTTTCGTTGGAAGTTTATATGGCAATGTACATCATATATTTTTTTTAGTTTTATCATTCTCACATTTTACCACTTTGGAAGTGTCTCTCGCGCAAACTATACAGTTTAGAAAAAAATGATTAGAAACCTCAATGTCATTTTTGAAGACCTATCCATAGGTACCCCACACGTATGGGATTGATGTTTTTTTTTTTAAGTTTAGTTCTAAGTATGGGGAACCCCAAAATTTATTGTTTTTTTTTTTTTTCTATTTTTGTGTGAAAATCTTAATGCGGTTCACAGAATACATCTACTTACCAAGTTTCAACAGCATAGCTCTTATAGTTTCGGAAAAAAATGATTGTGACATACACGGACGGACAGACAGACAAACAGACAGACGTGACGAATCTATAAGAGTTCCGTTTTTTGCCATTTGGCAACGGAACCCTAAAAACAGTTACTAAAATGTAGTTTTCAAAGACAATTTTTTTCCTATCCTGGTAACCCTGGCAAGGATAATGACATAAAATAAAATTATGTTATTGTCATCATAATTCTCAAAATTATGAACGCGCGTCCGTATCGCTACACACGTGCGTTTGCTTCGCATCTGTATCGCTATATACGCGCGTCTGTATTGATTCAAACACGCGTCGACGGCGCGATTTTATCCTACAGAGCAGTTAGTTGTTGTTTGCATCGATACACACGCGCATATGCGGCGCGTCTGTATCGCTACACACACGCGTTTGCATCGCGTCTGTATCGCTACATACGCGCGTCTGTATCGATTCAAACGCGTGTTTTAATGTATACAGGTGTGCAAAGATCTACAGGCTGCGTCTGACTCACGTGCGTATCGCGTCTGTATCGTTACATACGCGCGTCAACGGCGCGTTTAAAAAACACGGTGTGCACAGGCCCTTACGTTCAAAATTTTGAGAATTATGACGTAACGCGTTACTTCCGGCGCGTTTAAAAAACACGGTGTGCACAGGCCCTTACGTTCAAAATTTTGAGAATTATGACGTAACGCGTTACTTCCTTTTATGGCTCTATTGTATTTGGGAGATGCGGTTTATTTTGTCAAAATGATCGCATTACGGCCCTTGACTTTCATATTCGATGATTAGTCGCTCTGCGTCCGTCAGTCCAGTACAGTCAAGTACAAACGCGCGGGTGTATCGATACAAACGACAACAGACTGCTCTGTAGGACAAAAGCGCACCGTCGACGCACGTTTCTAAAACGCGCGTTTAAAAAACGTTGGTAGTGTACATAGCCCTAAACTATCACCTTCAAATGGCAAGAATTTTTTTAATCATATTTCATCTGCGGTATAACGGCAGCTATCGCTGGAAGACATATTTTATGCAATGACAATAAAGACAATTTAATTTACTAAAGAAATACCTAAAAAAAATCCAGTGAGTCGTGCATTTATTTTTGAATTTAATCAAAACTGCAAAATTCCTTGCATTTTGGTGGTCAGTTGATTCAACGCACATCCAACAAATTGTTATTTTGAAACTTATTTATTGCCGCGAAGCGCTATCATCAAATACCCAAAACATTGCTCCTTAAAGCGCCCTAAGAAATCTCCTTAACAGGGCTGAGTAGCATAAACTTAGATTATAGCAAATAGGTACTTACTCTGGATGGACAGTCAACTTGTGTACTGCAGCGGGAAACTCTGTTATTTTCGTATCAGTTTCTGGATTTCTTGTATCTAATAAATGCAAAACTCCTGCTTCATCTCCAACTACTAGGCGGTACTCGTCCATCCATGACAAACAACGAATGCAGCAATCATTGTTCAATAAATCTGTAACAAACAATACACTTTTTAACACGCTTTTATTAGGTCGACCTGTATGTAACTAACTATGTAATGGAATCTAAGGTAACTAATGTAACCATCTTCCAAGGATCGTAAGGTCATGAAAATTGGCAGGTGTATGTAGTTCTGATGACAATACAATAATATGGTACTGTCGAACTGATCTGATGATGGAGCTGGAAGATATGAACTGGAACTTCATGATGAAACATCGTATCATAGCTGTGTTTGAACTTTTTAGATAATTTTTATAATGAACTTTGACCACGATTAGGTTTCAAGGTCTGATGACGAAGCTGGAAGATAGGCAGTGACATTCCATGATGGAATATCGTATCATAGCCGTGTTTGGACTTGTTAGAAAGGTCTTGTAATGAACTTTGACCACGATAAGGTTTTTGGTTTTTACGTGAATTTATAAAAGCGTGTTTTTCTAGTGATTTTTTAAACTATAAATTTATATATTTTTCTTGTATTTGTACTTTTATACTTTTTGTAGCCTGTATAAGCACCTGCAGGTAAGTACTGTTTAGTTTGTCCATCAGATAATTTCATACAAATTCTGTTTAATTTTGTACATACCTAGTAGCTATCTACTAGGTAAAACTAACTAGTAAATAGTGTATATTCAGAGACTGTGAAACAGGAGTTCCCTATACAAAAAAACCGGCCAAGTGCGAGTCGGACTCGCGCACAAAGGGTTCCGTACAAACCTGTAGGTATTCTCGGTTTATGCAGAAGGTTCATGTTTATGAAAATAAATGGTTTTTTTTTCATTTTTATATTTCTGTTGATTAAATGAAAGGTAAATTGCGGTTTACGATTTATGACGTTTTAAAAAAAAACGACTTACTCGATTTCGTTCAAACCAATTTTCGGTGGTAGTTTACATGGTAATGTACATCATACATTTTTTTTAGTTTTATCATTCTCTTATTTTAGAAGTTACGGGGGGGGGGGGGGGGACACATTTTACCACTTTGGAAGTGTCTCTCGCGCAAACTATTCAGTTTAGAAAAAAATGATATTAGAAACCTCAATACCATTTTTGAAGACCTATTCATAGATACCCCACACGTATGGGTTAGATGAAAAAAACCATTTTTGAGTTTCAGTTCTATGTATGGGGAACCCCACGATTTATTGTTTTTTTTCTATTTTTGTATGAAAATCCTAATGCGGTTCACAGAATACATCTACTTACCAAGTTTCAACAGCATAGCTCTTGTAGTTTTGGAGAAAAGTGGCTGTGACATACGGACGGACAGACAGACAGACATGACGAATCTATAAGGGTTCCGTTTTTTGCCATTTGGCAACGGAACCCTAATGATGTGTCTAGTCAACCTGTTTCAACTGGTCATTAACATTTTTACAAATAATATGTAACATTCTTACTTTTTCAAAGGATCTTGGACAAACCTGGTAATTAATTAAAAATTGTACTAGGTTTAATACAAAAGTTTTGTTTTTCTTACCGAGAACTGGCTTATCTATTTTGTCATCCCATAATGTGACATATTGGTCCATGGAGCCTGTTGCAAAGTTGGTGGTAGAATTCGGTCTCACTGACAATGCATTTATCATCATACTATGTGCTGCACGGTAGTTCCTAATACAGATCATGTCAGTTATGTCCCACACCTGGAAATTTTGTTTCATTATTAAACAGAAATATTGTAACTACTTATAACGTAAAAAAAAAATACAATGCAAAAAACCTTCAGTCAGGGTCAGAAGCTTTTTGATTACTGTCACTTATGATGTCATGAAATGAAAAATAGCTCCAGACTCCATGAGTACAAATATTTAGAGAATATATCATCATAATTTACAGCTTCTGAGAAAAATCAAGGAAAATAGGATGTAAGAAATTGCCTATTTTCTTAACTATATCTGAAGACCATAATAACATGGTAACAATATTCTTTTATATTACATTTTGAAATAATACAGAGGTCCAAAATGCTGTCCCAATCTTTGGAAGGCATATTGAAGCCGAAGGTGAAAACTCGCAGAGGCCCCTTAGATCATTTTAAATGGGGTCCACCCTTTATGGCAGAATTTTTTTCGTCATAATATTATTTTGCATAACAGCGGATAGCACAAAACTTCATTTCGCAGAAAATCGTTTGGCATACACTCATTTATGATACATTCACAACGCATAATTTTAAAAGTCAGAATCATCTTTAGGCATAAATTTTATATCCATAATAATCAAAAGGAGAACCATCATATCGCAGAAAGGTCGCAGTCAGAATCGTCTCTTGGCATAATTTCATATCAATACTCATTAAAAGGAAAACATCATAGAAAAAACTATCATAGAAATTTACAGTTAGAATCATCTTTTGGCATACATTTCATATCCATAATAATTGAAACAGTCATATATTACATTACAGAAAAATCATAGTTAGCACGCTGCATTCAGACATGCGAACAAGCATACACCATGCATGCAGCATGCAAGCAAGCATGCAGCATGCAAGCAAGCATGCAGCATGCAAGCAAGCATGCAGCAAGCAAGCAAGCTCACAGCACGCAGGCACGCATGCAACATGCAGTATGCAAGCAATCTCACAGCATGCAGGCGAGCATGCAACGTGCAGCATGCATGCTTTCTGTACGGCTCCGGCACTGCGAGGCTCCGGCGGTCCCACGCGAGCTCATCGTCGCAGATGGTTTTACGCTCACCACCGCAGCTTCGGCTCCAGCCTCAGCTGCGGCGGCGCGTGTCAAAATCACCTGCTCCTCAGCTCGCGGGCCGCCTCGCCCCTCCGCGCCTACGCGGGTTTAAATTACACTCTAGGGGTAGGGCAGAGAAGACTACATGGAGTCAGTTCTGCAGCGATTCGTTTCTGTCAATAACTTTTGTAGCACAACATATATTGACTTTTTGGGACACTATTTTAATTTTAATTTAAGGTCAAAATGCAATATTATACAAATGGCAATATGCCTAACAAAATTATTCAAAATGAAATTCTGCCAGTTTGCCAAGTGAAATTATACCAAATAATCGTCGCTCTAAATAAATGTTATGCTAAACGAAATTATGCGAAATTTTAAGTCTGCCAAAGGTAATTATGCGAAATAAAATTCTGCCATCTTAAAAGTATGCGAGCGTAAAGTCGGACAAATAAACATTCGGCCAAACAATGATTATGCTAAACATTTTTTATGCCTTACAAATATTCGTTGAAAGATTATGCCAAGTGTGTTATGCCAAATAAAATTCGGAGCATCAAGTTTCTGCCAGACAGAGGGAACCCTTTTAAATAATGAGGAGGCCAACCAATGATTAGTATCCACTATGCAAGTGCACCCAATGGGTTTAGGTGCTTAGGTATTACTATGGAAGGCCTGTCCCCTATGGCAGGTACGATTGTCGCAACCCAGTGCTGGGCACGCCACAATTGCGGCGGTAAGTCCCCTCTTTGAGGAGTGAATAGAGAGGCGCCACGGCGTCCTCACCTTCCGCCTGACGCAGGTTCTCACCGGGCATGGGTGCTTCGGTGGGTTCCTGTTCAGGATAAAGCGGGAGGATACGTCCGGGTGTTTCCATTGCGAGGATCGTCTGGAGGATCGTCTGGAGGACACGGTGGAGCATACGGTGGAGGTGTGCCCAGCCTGGGCGGAGCACCGCCGTGTCCTCGTGGAGGCGATCGGCGGCGGCGACCTCTCGCGTCCGGCCCTGGTGCGAGCCATGGTACGGAGCGAGAGGGAATGGGAAGCCGTCACCTCCTTCTGCGAAGCAGTAATGCTCGCGAAGGAGGAGGCGGGGCGCGTGAGGGAGTGGCAGTCTCTGCGCCCTCACGTCCCTAGCCGCCGCAGGAGGAGACGCCCCGAGCGTCGGGAGTCGATTGCGGACTCCCGGCCACCGTAGGCGCGAGCTTGCGGGTGGCGAGCAATGGGTAGCTCGCCGCCCGGTAAGGACCAAGCTCGGGTCGACGGCGCGCAGTGTTCCACGCGCGCCTCAAAGAGATGTCAGCAGCAGTGTAGGGGTCTACTAGGACCGATGCCTGCCGGGGTCGCGTGATTGTTCGAAAGAGATACCGTGACCCTGGCACATGGGCAACTGATGGAACACGGGTGGGTTTTAGTCAGTAAAAGTCTGACACGCCCTCCCGCTCCGCCCAGAGCGGGAGAAGTCATTTGATGATTTCCCATCCTGAAAAAAAAAAAAAAAAAAAAAAAATTAAGGCCTGTCCCCTGCCTGGTCAATGTTATCTATACAATACACAAAAAAATATATAATTATTTCCTGTATTATTGATCTCAGTATTCCTAAGATTTAAAATGAAAAATAATTTAAGTGACAAACCTTAACATTGCCATCAGCTCCAGCGGTGACATACTGCTTTTCAGGTTCAAGGCAGTCAACTGCCAGGGCTGCATTATCATGTTCTGACACAGATATCTCTTCTTTCCACTGGTTCCATGCATCATTGTTGTTGGACCACACAGTTACTGCTCCACTATCTTCACATGTTAGAATCTGAATTACGTAAGTTGTTTTATTTTTATTACATGAAACCATTCTATAACGTCACTGAAGCCAAATATTAATTAGATCTTACATGAAATAGAGAACTATCAAAACATTATTACATCTTTATTTCTGCAGGAGTTGAGAACACTCACAAGAGGTAGAGGTCACTATGCTCTCAGCTGTTCATAATATTCTTGCCTGACCAACCGGCAGCAAGTTCGTCATGCTCCCTTAGATGTCACTGCTTGCGGTAGCGTCGGGGGTCGGGTTACCACCTTCCCTCAAATATGGCGAGGGGGGTAATGGCTGACCTTTGTGTTATGCTCGTGAACGGGTGCTGCTTGTGGTGACTGGTCGTCTTGCTGACCATGGTTTTTGTTATTGTTATTTGTATTAACTGTTATTTTATTCTACACCGGAGGTGCTAGTTTAACTATTGTAACTTCAACTTAGCTATATGCATCAATGTATGTATATGGATCATTTTGCATCATTGAACGTGTAAGTGGGCACGCCCTTTATGCCTGGAGGCTTTATTTCGTTTTTAAGTTCTGTTTACGTTTTTGTTTTATTACTTCAGCTTGACTTTAGTTTTCAATGTTTTTGTTGGTATATTGGCGTGTGCTAGCTGACATATGGCGAATAATGCATGTTTTGTTTTATAATATTAATTACTTACGCAATATTGTATAGACTCAAGTTCTTCTAACTTAACAGACAGCTGTGCTGCTGGGGAGTTTGTTCCGCCACTTCTTCTTCCCAGCTAAAGCACTAGGAAGTGTCGAAGGGCGGGCGTTTTGAGGGGACTGTCTTTTGTAACTTTGACGTTCAAAAAGTGCTGACTCTCAGCCTAGTTTGAATAAATGACTTTTGATTTTGATTTTATGAAACGCTAAATTTTTTGTTGCCCAGTTAGGTATTGGTATGTATTACAAGCAAGATAAAAAAAGTACTTAGTATATTTTGAAATAGCAAAGAAAAGTCTAATACAAAGCATGTCATACAATTTTGAATAGTTTCATGATAAAATCATAAAACAAATAGATATTGATTATTATTAAAATATTGGTGTTGAGTAGAAACTCTCATATTTTATGAAATTATATTAAAAGGAAAGGAAAAGGTTTGGTGGTGTCCATGCAATAGCTGTGTAATGGTAATATAACCTGTGTTTGATATAATAAATAGGCAAGACAAACAGTTGCAGCATACCTTTGTAGAAGCTCCAACAAAACACCCATCAGTAGTTCCACTGCTGAGGGGAATGCTTCTCTTCTCCTCGTTTCGTATACAATGAGCATTGGCTATACATTTGTACACACTCACTCCACCATTCCAGTACCGACCAGTGAGTTCGGAAGAACCCAGTAACACACTTCCATCTGTAACAGACATTTCAGAACTCTTCAGCGGGTTTTCTAAAGGATGTAGCGAATGTTTCTATTTTCCCAACTATCATATAAAAATCTGGGTATTCTACGACTATGACATCATAAGACAATGGTGCAGTTTAAAAGAAGATGTAGTGACAAAAATTGAAAAGAGAATGCTGAGATGGTTTGGTCATGTTGAGAGGATGAATGAAGGGCGGCTAACAAAAGGTATTTACAAGACAGATGTGACTGGTCACGCCGGGGACGTCCTAGGAGAACATAGAGTGACCTTATAGGTGATGTTCTTCAGAAGGGTCAGGTGCGTAGTACTGGTAACCGGCGTGCGTGTATGACCCGATGCATGAACTTAAACGAGGAAAAAGGAGTATATAAGGGTCGTAGCAGGTGGCTTTCTGTAGTTTCTGCCTACCCCCATGAGAAATAGGAGTGATTTTATGTATGTATGTCTACGTCTATAAAATAAATATACGTACCGGGATGAATGCGGATATAATCTAAATACGAAAGAGTACTAGTGCCGGTGGTATCAGTTCTGTAAATTTCAGCGTTAAGATGAGGTGGGATGATTCGATTACTGTTATCCATGGCTTAAACTTATGTTTTGGATATTACTTTAATTCCTATAATTACAAGCAATCACAAAGTGGAAAACATGTAATAAACAAATGAACATAACATTGTTTTTGACTTTTTGCTATTTTCATCATAACCTACAAAAAACTTCAAACTTGTTTTTTTTTAATTTTGATTTATGACAGATGGATACATGTCTTTCAGTCGTTTACATAAATGTGTCAAAATGTGTTTTAATTAACCAAGGTATTAACTTAGATTTAAAACGTTTATAGTTGACCAGTTCTGCCAGTTTAAGTAATTTTTTTTATGTCCCTTAAATTTACTTAACTATAAACATGAGCAAAATGTACATAGGTACCACTAAAAAGAAGATCATTGCGATATGTCTCACTAATTTGTATCGTCATATCCATAAGTACCAGTAGGTCACGCCGAGCATTGCTCTGCGCTGCTCAGCGTGGCTCGCTTCGTTCAACTCAATCCAATAAATCAGTGAGAGTGACAGTTATGTCCATAAAGCTGTTTGCACTTTTCTTAGTCGTTAGATTAGGTTGATATAGGTGAAATGATTGATAATAATATGAACTCGAAAAATTAACTTGATTTTTTATTTTAAAAGTAGCTGCCCGCGAGTTCGTCTGCGTTAAAAAAATTTCTCCCCTGATCTTTCCCGTCGCATCGAATCGCTTGCCCGTGTGAGGTGTTCGTATTCGTGACGTTTTTTCTTTTTGCTTGAGTCCTAAGGGTCCTAGCGTGATGTTATATTAATCTACTATAGCCTTGCTCGATAATGCTAATGCTATTCAACATTAAACGTAGTTCCTGAGATTAGTACGTTCAACCAAACAAACTCTTCAGCTTTACAATATTTGGATTTGATTACAATAAAAAACGTTATAGTGAGCCAACCTTATAAGATAGACATATGCTATCGCGGAGAAACGATTCTGTCGTGGACTACCCAACACCAAAATAATTTTTCGATTCCATCCAGTAGTTCCTGAGATAAGCGCGGTCAGCCAAACAAACAAACTCTTCAACTTTATAATAATATAGCTTCTGCCCGCGACTTCATCCGGGTCAAATTTTTGCTACCCTGACCCTTCCCGTTGCATCGAATTGCCTGCCAGTTTTCGTCCATTTCTCGTTGCTGCTCCGCTCCTTTTAATCGTAGTGTGATGTTATATCTTTATCTTTACATATTATAAAATAAAGTCACTTCGCTGTCTGTCTGTCCCTATGTATGCTTATATCTTTAAAACTACGCAACGGATTTTGATGCGGGTTGTTTTAATAGATAGCGTGATTCAACAGGAAGGTTTATATGTATATAACATGCGTAATATAGTAAAGAAACACTTATAATTTTAGAGGTTTCTAATGTGATGTCATAAATAAACTCATTTTTTTGCGCTTACATTGCGAACGCTGGCTGAACTCTACGAATTAGATCAAAATAATGTACTACAGTATTGTACACCTTAAAAAGTTCTACAAAAAAGTCCGCGATGGTATATGTCTAACTCTTAGGGATAACCCACAATAACCACTTTTATCCTTTACTTTTTACGAGAAATAATGGCTTATTTATGAATGCGATTTTAAGCAATACAGCATTAATCCTTATCCAATTAAGTACCTTAAATAAATTGTGCATTTCATGTAGATCAAAATTGCCCTTTACAGCATATCATTAAAATGAATATTTTAGAAGATATCAGAGATTATAATAAAATTGCCGCAGAGCGGCTAGCGGGCCGTCCCGCGTCCGGCCATCTCGCTTGGTAACGGTCGGGTACTGCAGGATTAGTAGGATTGTATTGTAATTCATATTACTTTGGCTTCATAGTAAATTCGAATATCATGTGTGTTCGAAGTACTCAAAATAAACCCAATTGTATTATTCCAAGTAAGAGACCGCGAAATATGGCTTAGATGTTTAGATTTTTGGATGGATTTGGATTTTTGGTTATCCTGGATACTTACCATATACGTTCCCGGGAGATATTTTCCGACAGCTATACGGGCGAAGCCACTGGCCAAAGTACTATTCTTATAACTATGTTTAATTTGGTGTCTGGTAAATAATTGAGTGTTTGTATAGGTAGAATAGGAGCATTAAGAAAAACCAGGAAGACTTATATTCAATTCAATCGAGCCCTATGTCGCAGTCTTCTTACTCTGAATACTATTAGTTTTATTTTAAGTACATCAAACACACATGATATGTAAGGATCGTAACAGGTGGCGTTCCGTAGTTTCTGCCTACCCCCATGGGAAACAGGCGTAATTTTATGTATGTATAACATGGATTAATACATTCTTACCGCGGTAGTACGTCCTCTTGCAATAATTTCCGACAACCACGCGGGCGAAGCCGCGGGCAAAAGCTAGTAGCCTATAAAGCCTCAATAAATAGGCTACCCAACACAAACATATTTTTTCAATTCGGACCAGTAGTTCCTGAGATTACCGCGTTCAACCAAACAAACGAACAATCTCTTCAGCTTTTTAATCTTTATAAATATAATTCTACTGTACATACGTGTGTATGTCACTGAACTCCTCCTAAATGGCTGGACCGATTTGAATGATTTTTTTTTTGTATGCGTTTGGGTGGCACCCTGGATGATTTAGATTCACTATTGGACCCGGTAGATGGCGATACTATCGAGTTCTAGGAAACAGGACAACGTCTATAGGGTCAACTAGTATTAGTATAGATTATGATTAATGAGAGTTATGATACATTGCGACAGACAGTAGAAGACAACGTGATTGAATGAGTTGTAAATATACACTGATACATTCGGAAGAAAATGAATAAAAAGAGTGATTGATGGATTCATTCCCATCCCATCCATATCTTTTATCAGTCCTAAGTTACCCATCTCTATCACTAGGTTTGTCCTTTTGTCTAGCTTCAATTTTTTTTTTTTTTGCGACAACATCCTTGTCCGGGTTGAAAGGAAACCGTATGTGTGCAGAAAGACAAAACTAAAATCGGCCGACTTTAGTTTGGTTTTTTCTGTCACATAAGTTACATACTCTGTGCTGTGCCCGTCAGTTTTTTATTCTGTGTCTGCCAGTGTCACTGTCCAGTGTCCGACACATGTGATTATCGCCGCGTTCCGTGTTACGGTCACAGCGATGTGAGCGCGCTAAAACCCGTACCGAATTAGCGTGAGCGCGATAACGCTGTCCACTGGATCGTCATAGATGACGTCATGACAGGCGCCATATTGCGATAACGCCGACCATGCCCTGAACCGATATCACTGTGAGCGCTGTCAAATTGACAGCTGTGTTGTTTTGTTTTGAGTTGAATTCATAATATTACATTTTGGAAATTGTGCTTCTGGCTACAGTCGCAACCTAACAAAACAAGAGAAACAAATATATGGTGTATATAAAAAGGAAAACTATTATGCAATCATGAGTATTCAAGTGATTATAGCCGACGAGCCTAACGGGGGACAAATTTCTGTCATGCTCACATTAGAGCAATACGAAAGGGCTTAGTGCTGAATTCTAACTTGGTTGCAGTTCTACCGACTGCTGAAACGATTGTTATGCAAATGTTTTACCCATCACAACGTTAGCAAGAGGTAACTTACAGTTTTTATAGTGTCTACAACCAATGTATTATCAATCAAAAATGTTTATTGAACTGGTACTCGCTGTTTACAGATAGAGAATATGTACAGCAATTGGTGCATGATTTTGATGCAAATATGTACAGCCAACAACCAGAATCACTGCTGAATAAACAAACAGAACAATGTGGTAAGTATTTATAACTGGTTATGAGTAGATACTTATTAGCTGAATGTGCCTGATCTATTTCAATAAAATATCATGTGACAGTTTATGTGGTCAGTTTTATTCCAATACTTAATCTATAACAAAGAAACAAGTGTTATATGCTTTGGTCAATGTTGACAGTAAATTATTTTGGTACAAGAACTTGTCTCATACTCTATCAATTAAAAAGTTATAAAAGCATTTTCTCTAGTACTTATATTAAAAATATCCTGTTTTATTCCATGGTATGTTTATCTATGTGCCAAGTTTCATTCAAATCCATTCATCCAATATTGGTGAATTCAGTAACATAAATCCTCACAAACAATATTCATGTAGTATTAGTAAGAAGTGCTTATTTTTATTTTGTTTTATTTCAGCAGATCAAGAGTCACCATCACTATTTATGTGGAACGAGGGATGCATTTTGTTGTTGATGCACTCACATTTTATGGTGAAAATATAATATGGATATGGTGAAAATATGAATATGGTGAAAATAGAGAGCTTTTTGAAAAAATGAGTCATAAGATGGTATATGATATCATAGCAAAGACGATGTGCAACGCACTATATAATGTTAATGGTAACCAGCGCCTATCAAAAATTAATAGCCTAAAAACCATTTAAAAAAGATAATGGATCATAATACCACATCTAGAAATAATAGGAAACATGGCCGTACTTTAATGTAAGATAATTTTATTACTTTATTTATTTCTTTATTATGTAAATGTGTTTAGAATTACCAACTTTGTGTTATCAAATACCTTAAGGGCGTAAAAAGTTATTAATAATAATTTATGAATGCATATCTAATTTTGTTAAAACAACATATCATCACTCCTTGTCTCTCTGAAGGGCTAGGCAGATGTGTACTTATAGTACACCGACATTTCACCAGTTATGTTTAAGTCCTATGTAATAGGGGGTGAGCCTATTGACATCAACCGGGCACAAATCCAGACTCTGGGCTGCTACTGAATAATTCCAGAAAGAAAAACCTTATAACATTTTGTCACTGTTAAATATAGATTAATTTATGATCAAATGCTTCAGGCGTTTGTAGTTTAATGTTAATAAAGTTTTCTTTTTGCAGCTAATTAATGAGTTATTTGGCTCAACTAGATGGGCTAATCCTGTAACGCTGGCGTCAGAAATTGGACCTACACCAAATGAAAATTTATTATAGAAAAGATTCGAAGAAGTATAGGGAAAACAGATACGGCATAGGGAAAAGATGAATATTTTGCAGTAGTGTTTAAATAAAATTAATAATTAGTTTTTTTATAGATCAATATAGGTTTTGGATTTATCAGTAACTGTCAGAATTAATAATATACTTGTAATTTTTATTCGATTTTAAGCTTTGATTTGTACCTGTTTGAATTAGTAGTCTATATTTGATTTTTATTAAATTTTAAGATTTGTTCAGTAGGTCTCTGTTTGGAGTAGTAGTATATTTGTGATTTTTATTAATGAATTTTCATCATAATTTCAACCGAAAGACGTCCACTGGTGGACATAGGCCACCCCCAAGCTCCGCCACTTCGACCGGTTTTGTGCTTCCCGCATCCAATAATGAATTTTATCAGCAGTTAATTGTACTGTATGTCTGTGATTTTACATAATATGTACTAGAATTGATACAGATTTGATATATTAGTACTAAGCCTTATATATACTGTTTGCTATGTTTCTTCTCAGAGTAGTCAGATAGGAAACGCCGACCTCATCTAGTTTAAAAAAATATGATTGACGTGTAAAAGTGTTTGTACAAAACTACTTGCAAAAATAAAGTCATTTATCTTTTATCATTTATCATTAATATTATAATTAGGAGAGAAATGTAGCCGGAGGTCAGGCGGGGCACCTGAGGTTCAGTCTGACTAAACTGTGATTCTAATTTATTGTTAATAAAAATATTTTATTACTATTAGTGTTGTACATTATTTACATACCTATCCCAATATATGGCGCAATGGTATACAATTGCAAGAAATTTACTACTTGGCATGTAAGTCTTATTATTTAGTTGCCAAAAATGAAATACACATTTACTATAAGTTACATTGTGTAATACTTAAGTTTTAAGTAATTAAACAACTTAGATCTTACATTATTTTACAGAATGTTAAAAGAAAAACTATGTAATAGAAACAATAATTAAATCAACATATAATGAATCTTAATATGTAAGTAAGATTACACTGTTCTTTTTCTTCCATTTTCAAAATTAACCATACAATCGTTCCTCAGGTGCAAAACGAGTTGTGAGGTTTGATGTTGAAAAAGCACTGTTTTATTCTACTCTATTTTTTATAATGGCAAGCAAAGCCGCTGTCGACAGAAAGCACTGTTAGCGCGTTCACGAGCGTACCGAATTGTTGACAGTTGTCAGCTGTCATAATCGTGATATCCAAATCGGAACGCAAATTATTGCTGTGAGCGCTGTGAGCGATATATTCTTATTCGGAAAGCACCCTATGTCAGTCATTCATTGATTCATTGAGAAATATGATTATTGTGATTTAAAAGCGCCACTGTCACTGATTATAGTGCTTAGAGCTGATTAAAATTAGTTTGAAAACTAACTGTAATTAAAGTTATTACGTTACCAACACATTTTAATTGCTCTTTTTAAAGAGTTAAGGTAAGTGATGATGTTGGTTTAGTAAAACTAAATTTCATATTTCATAGAAGCCAATAATAACCCTCAAATCTGCCAAAGTGCTAAACAGTTGCCGAAACTTGGTTTTGGGTTTATTATTCTATTATCTTTTCTTATCGATTTGCACATTAACTGTAATTTGAATGTCTTTTTTGATATAGTACCTAGTAATTATAGTTTAAATAAGTGGTTGTTGACCTATATCTATGTGATTCCATCGTAAAGTGATAAATCATTTTTATTCGAAGAAATGCCAAATTTGGAATTGATACAAACACTCTCCGGCCACAAAGGTATAGTCTGGAATGTATCTTGGCATCCTGAAGGGAAAATATTTGCATCTTGTGGTGAAGATAAAACTATCAAACTATGGAGCAAAGAAGGTCAGGAGTGGACAATAAAAACTGTACTTGTGGATGGACACCAGCGGACCATCAGAGAGGTGGCTTGGTCCCCGTGTGGAAACTACCTGGCTTCAGCTAGCTTTGATGCAACAACAGCTATTTGGGACAAGAAAAGTGGTGTGTAGTTGTGTTCCGTATGATGATAACATGAAATATTGTTAAACAATATTGTAAAATACCAAATACTATGTTCATAGGTCAGTTTGAGTGCAATGCAACATTGGAGGGCCATGAGAATGAAGTAAAGAGCGTAGCATGGTCTCCGTCTGGTCAACTGTTGGCAACTTGTGGCCGAGATAAGTCAGTCTGGGTGTGGGAGGTTGCTGGAGATGATGAATATGAATGTGAATCTGTACTCAATGCTCACAACCAAGATGTCAAGAAAGTTTGTAAAGATACCTGTATCCAATATTTTAATTTATTAATAAATGCCATCATGTTTATTCATAAATTATTCTTTTTATAGGTAGCTTGGCATCCTTCACTAGACATCTTGGCCTCTGCATCATATGACAACTCTGTCAAATTGTATAAAGAGGATCCAGCTGACAATGACTGGAGTTGCATAGCAACACTGCAATCTCATGAGTCCACTGTATGGAGCTTAACCTTTGACAAGACTGGAGAGAGACTTGCCACTTGCAGTGATGACCGAACAATCAAAATATGGAAGGAATACAAGCCTGACAACCAGGAAGGTGTCATAGTTACTGATAGAGAATCTGTTTGGAAATGTGTCTGCACACTATCTGGATTCCACACTAGATGCATTTATGATATTGCTTGGTGTCACCATACTGACTTCCTAGCAACAGCATCTGGTGATGACATCATAAGGATATTCAAAGAAAGTGAAGACTCTGATCCTAATTCACCAACATTTGACCTTGTTTGCACTAAGTTGAATGCACATTCCCAAGACGTGAACAGCGTGAGATGGAATCCAACAGGAAACAAAGAACTTCTCTCTTGTAGTGATGATGGCGAAATCAAAATATGGAGCTTTTCTTCAGACTAGATCACATTAGTATAAGAATAACTGTTATTTTTTGATCAAGTTACTGCATTGATATATTATTTAGCTGTGTAGGCTTTAAACATATTGGGGTTTCATAATAAATGAATATTATATTTTCTCAAGTGGTTTTCATTACTTCAGGTTAGGAACTTGGGGTTAAAGCTGTTTCTAAATACCAAAAAGGGCTTTGCTATTTTCTTCTGATACTATCTAGAACTGGGGTTTTACAATTCTCCATGCATAAATTTCCATTTCAGTTCGCATCTGATGATTTTAGTAAGAAAACACATCTTCTCACAGAAAAATCTCAGAAGGCTTTATTCAACATCAGGCACCATCAAAATGTCTACGGGAGAGAATATTGGAGTCCCTCTGTCGACAGTTACATCAGTTTTAGAAAACTTTGCTTCAAAACAATTATCTGAAAGTTGGGACAATACTGGTTTATTGGTGGAGCCTTATACTCCTAGGTAAATTATCTTTTTTTTATGTCTAATTTATTTGATGAATGGGATGTCATATCATCCCATTCATCATTACACTTTTTATTGCTGTCCTGTTCATATTCATCAGAAGCTATAGGAATGTTTTATTTTCTTTTCAGGAACATAACTAAAGTTCTACTAACAAATGACCTCACAGAAGATGTAGCACTTGAGGCTTATGGTAATGGATGTGAAATGATAATCTCCTATCACCCTCCTATATTTGCTCCAATGAAAACTGTGATTCAAAGGTAAAAACCTACTACTAATTTAATCTTAATGGTACCAGTGCACAATTTGAGTATAATAATGCTGGCACTTCAATTATTATTTGTGTTATTTTTCAATTAGTTTTGTAGTAAGTAGCGAAATAACACGAATATTTGTACTATTCTGCCATATGAAGTGCCCGCATAGAAGTGTGTATGGAAATATAATACTATACTATGATTTATTTATACTGAATTTTAAAACACTGAACTCTTTTCAGCGCTTGGAAAGAGCGGGTTGTCTCATTCCTTTTGGAGAAACAGATAAGTTTGTACTCTCCACACACTAGTTGGGACTGTGTCCGCGGTGGCGTCAACGACTGGTTGGCTAGTGCATTTAAGTTTGAAGAATCGAAGCCTTTGCAACCTTCTGAGCTTGACCCGCTTGTTGGGGCTGGAAGGTATATTAATATTCCTCTATACATTATATTATTATTTTCCCATATACAGGATTCAATTCCTATAGCTTATGATTTGCAAAGTGGTGGTATAGGTGTTGCACAGATGCTTAGGTGTGTGATGAGAGATGACCTAATGCCCAGTGTCAACTAGCTTGCGAATTCTATTGTTAACTCCCAATAATATGATGACAAGTTAAATTATTGCAAACCTTTGTATCATATTACACCATAGGATTAACTTGTGCAATAAAACTTGAAAAATTATATTACTAGCTAAAGCATCTCTATGATTGGGCACGCCACTATTGCGGCGGTAAGTCCCCTCTTTGAGGAGTGGATAGAGAGGCGCCACGGCGTCCTCACCTTCCGCCTGACGCAGGTTCTCACCGGGCATGGGTGCTTCGGTGGGTTCCTGTTCAGGATAAAGCGGGAGGATACGTCCGGGTGTTTCCATTGCGAGGATCGTCTGGAGGACACGGTTGAGCATACGGTGGAGGTATGCCCTGCCTGGGCGGAGCACCGCCGTGTCCTCGTGGAGGCGATCGGCGGCGGCGACCTCTCGCGTCCGGCCCTGGTGCGAGCCATGGTACGGAGCGAGAGGGAATGGGAAGCCGTCACCTCCTTCTGCGAAGCAGTAATGCTCGCGAAGGAGGAGGCGGGGCGCGTGAGGGAGTGGCAGTCTCTGCGCCCTCACGTCCCTAGCCGCCGCAGGAGGAGACGCCCCGGGCGTCGGGAGTCAATAGCGGACTCCCGGCCACCGTAGGCGCGAGCTTGCGGGTGGCGAGCAACGGGTGGCTCGCCGCCCGGTAAGGACCAGGCTCGGGTCGACGGCGCGCAGTGTTCCACGCGCGCCTCAAAGAGATGTCAGCAGCAGTGTAGGGGTCTACTAGGACCGATGCCTGCCGGGGTCGCGTGATTGTTCGAAAGAGATACCGTGACCCTGGCACATGGGCAACTGATGGAACACGGGTGGGTTTTAGTCAGTAAAAGTCTGACACGCCCTCCCGCTCCGCCCAGAGCGGGAGAAGTCATTTGATGATTTCCCATCCTGAAAAAAAAAAAAAAAAAAAAAAAAAACATCTCTATGATGAACTGTAACATTACTTGCATAGGAGACCATGTAATCACAATATCTACATAAAAATGAATGAATAAATCTGCTTACATTGTTTGTGAATGATGGTTAACTTACCTATTTAACCCAGTCTAGTTCGAATATATTTAATGACATGCCGCAACAATTGATTACCTACAAAATATGTTTCACAAATTGTTTTAGGTTACTGCAACTGAAATCAAGTGTTTCTTTGTCGGACGCGGTTTCAAAAGTAAAGGAATTGACGAAATTACCACATGTGCGCTTCGCCTTAGGAAAGGGGAAAGAAATGTCCAGTGAAATAAACACTGTAGCGCTGTGCGCTGGCAGTGGCACCTCGGTGCTGAAAGGAGCTACTGCTGGTTTATATGTGACAGGTAAACAAGTATATTTTTATGTAGGTAAAAACTTAAAAACCCGTGCTTACACCGCGCTGATAGTGAGGCGTTAAAACAAAACAGTTATTTAAAATAATCCATAAGAGTAAAATATTTTTAATAGGTACCACATACAGTAACGGTCTTAAGGTTGAGCCTTGAGGTACTCCTAATGAAACAGATTTCGATTTGAGCTTATAAGAATGGAAAAAATGAAAAGTGGGTCCATTTATTAGCACAGCAACAGCAGCTTTTTTTAACTGACTTCAAAAAAAGGAGGAAGTTATCAATTCAACTGTATTTTTTTTTTTATGTTTGTTACCTCATAACTTTTGACTGGGTGAACCGATTTTGATTCTTTTTTTATTTGAATGCCGGTGCTTCCCGAATGATCTCATTTTAATATGGTTCCATTCCGATATTGGGATCCATGTGAAAACCATATAAGTCTTAAATTTGCATTAAGTATTTGCGGCGACAAATTAACGAATAACGCGATTAGATTAGTGCGGGGTATCCAAAACTTAAAAGTTAAAAATAAAAACTTTTTACAAAAAAAATAACAACCGACTTTCTAAAAAAAAAACACTACAAAGTGGAATTCGGTTGTTTTTTTTGTAAAAAGTTTTTTAAGGAGAAATAACCTTACTTTTAATAGAGTTATACCTATTCAACATACATACATACATACATAAACTCACGCCTTTTTCCTATGGGGGTAGTCAGAAACTACTGAACGCTACCTACGATCTTTACATACCTACTCCTTTTGCATCGCTTAAATTCATACATCTGGTCATACTCTCACGTCGGTTACCAGTACTACGCACCTGACCCTTCTGAAGACGAACACCAATAAGGTCACTATATGTTCTCCTAGGGCGTCCCTTTCGGCATTTCCAATTCAAATTTTCGCATAATATCAAATCAGGTTACCAAAAAGTTTGGTGCAATATTAAGAAAAAAGCAATACTTGCCATGCTTACCCAGTAACAATATTTTCATATTATGTAAATGTAACAATACAAATTTTTCAGGAGAAATGCTTCATCATGACGTTCTCGATGCCGCACAAAGAGGAATTAGTATCATCTTAACCAATCACTCGGATTCTGAAAGAGGATTCCTAAATGTGTTTTCTATTTATTTTCGGAATTTTATCAATAATCAGGTACAAGTGCTTGTTAGTAAAGTCGACAGAGATCCTCTTGTTACAGTGTAAGCAGATAATGTGTTGTATTCTCTAATGAGTGTGACTTTAATAATTGCATTTGCTTATACAATAAAATAACCGAATAAGTTCATTAATTGTACGTTTTATTATTATCTCCACACTGTTATTTCAAATGTTATATTAACGGAAATACATTTAGGTTATTTATTTTAAATTACTGTTAAATGTGAGATCATCGTTATCTTATTCTATCACTGAACACGAAATAACATAGCGCACATAGGATTTAAAATATTCAGTTAATTTCTGTGGTTCTTACGACTAGTAAAAGTAGTATCTACAATACTTGGCAAGACCTTTGTAAATGTACTTTCGTCTTCCATTTCCTATCTGCATAACTCAGTCCGTTTCGATCCCCTCGATGATCTTCTAGCTGCACTGAAAGATTTCCATTGTTGAAAGATGTAATCAGTTTATGTTTGTTAGAATTTTCGTTAGAGCATGCACACGGCTTACTTACGCGGGGCGAGTTTGTCTACCGCTTTAATCTTATACGCTTTATCGTTTTGATTATCTTTAAATATTTCTTTCGACGACTTTTTCCGTTTTGGAGTTCCAAGGTTTGGAGCTCTTTTGCATACAGAAGAAACAGTTCCGTTTTTATCATCATAGTTAATAACGTATTCTTTACGCATATTTGTTTTATAACTGTTCGGCTTTGTGGCATAATCTTTAACATTGCTCTTCGAGTTTACCGGAGGGATTAGCACTGTGTAACTTGAATCCTGTTTTTGTGATGATTTTATACTTTCTTTTGTAGACTTATCTCTGGATGAGTTTCTCTTACGATTACTGTTTATACCGTGGTTGTCATCGAGACTATCTTTAACTTGATGACCTGTCTTCTTAACAATAATACGATTTAAGTCCTTGGATGTTTCGTTGGGTACGTCTTTTGCTGCAGGTCTTTGCAATGACCTACTTCTATGATCATTCTTTTCAATAGTCGATTTTTTCTCGTTCGAAGATTTACCTTCTCGAGGTTGGCGGACTTGACTGGAAGACTTCGGCTCTTCAGTTACCTTTCCTCGGATGTCACTAGCGTGACGCTGTTTATCACTCTTGTCAGCACGTCTTGCGAGAGTGTCTTTGTAGGCAGAGCGTGAAATGGTGTCTTTATTTATCGAGTGTTTTGTTCGATTACTACTATCAGTCCCGGAATCTGATCGACGTTCCTTTGTGCGATCACTGTTACTTACACCAGAAGCATGCATATCTGCTGCAGCACGTTCGTGTTTGTGTTTACTAATTTCAGTTTTATACGTTTTTCTTTGACGTAAGGTGAGTGAGTTGGTTTTTAGTTTATGAGTATCTCGATTCTCCAACGTCTTGGACTTTTCCTTCTTAGCATTTAAATTGACATATATTGGATTCTCGTCCTCTGATAACTGTTTTTCTACAGTATAACTCATCTTTTCCACGTCGTTTCTGGCATTTCCTTTTATTGGTCGACTCGAACTAAAAGTAATCAAAACAGTTTGTATTTAATAATGAAGATTAAGCGTGTTATAATTAGTACATGTTTGTTAAATTGTGTTATTACTTTCTCATAAAATGTTCCGAAATACATACCGTGTCGGTTGATCTTCGCGTTGATGAGACTTTTCCATTATTTCACGTTCACGTCTATAGGCCTTCGGCGGTGCGGAAATACTCCTATTTGTAGTAATCTCATCTTGTCTACGATACTTAGTTCGCCGCGCACAAGATACGACATCATTTGTTTCTGGCCTTTCTTTTTCAATAATTGGTTTGAATACCTGAATTTCATGTATTTCATTAGGTTTGTCTTCATACTTTGAACGTAGTCTCGGGGTTGGTACCGGAGTATAATTGATATTTAAAGGTATGTTTTGATACTCAGGCGTCTCATCAGAATCATGTTCACTGTTGCAAACGCTGTTTGAGACTTGCTGTATTAACTTGACGGACTGAAATATATTCTCAACGACATTATCATTGCGTCCCAATGTACTTTTCACATGGTTTTGGCTTTTATACGAATCTGTTCTACTGTGATCAACACCGAAGTATGTTAGTTCACTGTCCCGTAGTAGCCTGGTTTTGGGCTTCCTTTGCGCCGGCGACACTTGTAGACCATTGAACTTAGTTTTAACATCATCGATAGGATCTTCAGTGGCCTTATTGATTTTGATACGTGTTACCACCTGCTTCTCACGTTTTAAACTGTCTTGATTAGTAGGACCTACAACATATTAATCATTTATTATTTTTGCATATTTGTTTACAAAGCTTTTGATTAACGAAATTTTAATATTAGAATGTCAAGTTATTATTTTAAGTCTTTAACAAACTAGCGTACGATATTAAATAATGTGCATAGATACCTTCTTTAACTGTCCGTAAGACGTTGGGTTTCATTACAGATTCAACTGCTTCCCTCGGAAATACAGACTTCACTTCGGCGTTGTAGTGTTTCTCTGATTTCAATTGCTTATTTACTAAAGAAACTGCTGACAGTACAGAATCATTATAAGAATCTTTCTTTAAAAGATCTTCTGACATCCCAAATGCCATGTTCTCTCCTAAAAGATATGGTTTGGGTTTCGGAATTTTGTTTTTGAGAATACTCTTTGTAGCTGCTGTATTCTCATCGGATTCACCAAAGTCACTAACACTAATGTTTATAGGAGTACCGACTCCATTGGTCGTTGGGAAATCGTTATTATCACCATACAATGTTATGGGTTTGTCGATCATTTCTTGCATGGGTACAAAAGCACTTCGTCGTTTTCTAAAATCATTTGAAGGTGGAGGTTTCTCATCTGTTGCAATAATATTAACTTTACCAGAATCTGCGGTGAAATGTACTTCAGTTTTGCAGAATTCCACCCTTTTAACTCTTCTGTCACCTTCTTCAATCGTTTGGTTCTTTTTGTGGTTCTCGTCATTATCTGCTTCAATAGTAATAGGCAAGGTTATTGACACTTTTCCAGATGATTGCAGAATTATATTGTTTTCTAATGGATCCTCCATTACAATATCATGTTCTCGATAACTCTTGAACTTAGTTCCTCTGTAATGTGAAGTTGGTCGGTTTTTGGAAAGCCAATCTCTGAATGATTCTTCATTATTATTTGTCTTTCTTTCGTCTCTAGATAAATATTTATTATGTGTATTGTCATCCAATTGATCATTTACAATTTCTGTTGATTTACAAATACCGCTATCCGTAGAAGATTCCATGGCTAATGTGTCATTGCTGTGTGTAATAGTTTCGTCTAGTGGGGATGTGTCTTCAAAACTATAACTTTTTCTTCTTATGTTCCAATCATTACTGCTGTTTAAAAGTGATTTATATTTAAGAGTGCTTAACGTTACAGGGATGTCCAGTAGTGGTGAGTTTCGGCTATTATTTCTACTACCAAATTGAATATCACTGCTTTCTGAATCGTAGGAGTATTTTCGTTGAAGAGGTCTACCAAGTCTTGAATCGAGATCGATAATACTGGCATTGTCAGTGGAAGAAGACTCTTCACTCGGCATCCGAATAGAGCTTCCTTTAATAGAACCTCTCCATTTAGAAGGTTCCGAGATTTCGAAATCATCTGGTTCGGTTACTTTATAATTTTCTGATTCTGCGATAGGTTCAGGCGACGATTCAAACGGGGTAGATGATATCTCCAACGGTTTCATAGGGGATGTTGGTGACTCCAACATGTTAAAGCCGGAAGATATTACCTGCAATACAAAATTTGGATCAAACAGTGAAGGTGAATGGCAAAATAGTCCTTTCCGCTCAGCCGTCTTTATCTTGTACGAAACGATAAGGCGATAATACTGTTTGTTTTAGTTTTCACGATTACTGTGCAAATGTTAGAAATTAGTGACACTAACCCAATAATCTAGAAAACTTAGCTGCCCAGCCACTCCTGCAAATAGTACTGCCTTACCTATTAGGTAAGAGTTAGTGCCACCTTACCTATTATAACCGAATTGAAGCATAACTGTACCGCTGCAGCCTTATTACAGGCACATGAGTTATTTTAGCTTTTCCTCTAGAATGGCACAGACGTTGTCTATGGTTTGGCCATAGACGGCGGTAACCAACCTAACATTAGTTGGGCTGTAAGATGCCTGGCCATCCAATAGCACAATAAAGAATGAGTTGGTATCTTACCCTTCGTGAAGAGTGCAGCATGAACGAGGCAGCCGGTGCCCCAGGAGCGGCGGAGGAGTGGTACGCGGCACGCATCACGCGTACGCGCGCGCCTGGCCCGCTTGAGTGCAGCACTTCCATCGCACGCGCAATGCGTCGCGTCACGCCTCCTTCCGTCACCTAAAATTAATGACAACATACTTTCTTAATTGAGCTTACTGCTTCACCTATAACGTTAAAATTTAAATTTAGCAGTCACAGGAAAACAGTTCGGACAAAAGTGGGCAGAATGCTGGCCTGGACACAGCTACCCCGCCATGTACAGCAGCGGGCGAACTGAGGCAGAGTTGGAGAGTATGATGTTGATGGGGTACAAAGACTGATTTAAAAACTACAAAAACAAAAAGTCGTGATTTTAGATCAGTTCGTTTATAAGGCGTGGACACCTGGGTAGCTGCTTGTACTTGTATTAGTGACTAATCTAACGAGTTCCTAAAGTAACCGTGTTTGTGAATGTTCTACAAAATGGAAATATACTTCAAATATGTAATAGCAACTTGTTGAATTAATCTTACCGTTACTTAGCAATTGAACTTTCAAAGTGGTGTATGAAATATTCATAACCAAGCATGTGATGAACTCAACTGTTATTATAACTGTCCGGCCAGTAGCTACAGTGGTTCGTAGACTTTGTTTGACTGTAGTCAGTGTAAATCATTGTCAGTATGCAATATGTGCGTGCCCGAGAACTTCTTGCTTAGTCGTCGTGACGAATGTTGTTCGACTACTTTCGTGTCCTGTGGAACTGTTCGGGGACTTGTTTTAGTACGAAAATAAGATAGAGCTATAAATTAGTAGCTAGCTATGTTTTTAGATGTAATGCCTTACCTAAAAACTGTTAGAACGAAGGAACGATTGTCACAGTGGCTCAGCTTACTGAGCAACAACCCATTGAGTTCGATCTTGGCACGAAAATATTTGTCTGGCCTACTGTGGGCCGCCTACAGATAATGTTGTCGTAGTACAAAGAAACCATAAGACTAATATTTATTTTTTTCCGGGTCTCGATGTCTGCATGTTAGATTTTTGTTCATGAACGCACCCAAGACAAAGAAGGCGTGAGGTAGCGGTTTTTTACCTACAATTTTTTAAATTAATGTTACGTTTATCGGTAAGCATTTATCATAAATGCGAAGCCATTTATAAGTTAGTGTGTTACGCACAGTTGTTGTGGCCTTCACAGGCATTAAAGTATGTATTTATTGTTACTAGTGACGTGATCCTTCTTGCGGGGGCGAAATGAAATTGCGGTGTTGTGATTGCGATCTTTTCAATGATCTACTCACTTTTGAATACTTAAGTGGGTGTCAAAGATATTTAAATATTTGCATTGTATCCCCAGAACCACTTAATACACATAAGTTAAAATACTTTACCGCTGACACGGGGATTTACTAAGGATCGTCGAAAATACTGCGTGCTTACCCTTGACTTTGAAAAATAGGACAAAAAAGGATCTTGAATGGCTGCATTCTTTTGGAATCGAGTTTTAGGAGGTTCGAGTTCGAGAGATACCTTTAGTTTTAGAGCTCTGCGATTTAGTCATATCTTCGTATGTATATTAATAGCAATGAACCGTCATACTAGGTCAACCTATAGGTTGTAAGTAGTATAAGTACCTAATTATAAATAATATTTGGACAGATGCAGTAATAACAACAATCCCAGCTAAATAAGTATGTGTTTACCAAACGAATGTTAATGTGTAAGTATTCTTAACTAAGGCAAACATGCAAAAAATACAATTTGCATAATAAATTGTTTTATGTAGGCAATTTATCTGATGTTTTTTGCTCTATTATTTCTTTCCATTTAGAGAAAAAGATAAAGCCTTATTGGCACAGGCAGAGAGCACTAGTTTGGAATCGCGCAGCCTTTTACTATAAGTCTGATCAAGGTAAGTTATTTCAGAAGATAAACTGACGTCATCGGTATAATCGAACGCCAACTAAAACCAGAAGGTCGCATGCGACCCACTATGAGCGCTCTACCAGCTCTATCATACATAGGTATATATCTATATCGATACTTGCCTATCGATAGATACTTATTGGGCAAATAAAATCATACCTTGCTTTTTGATTAATGAAATAACCGTAATTACAAGTTACCAAAAGAGAATCAGTGCCTGTCAATTATTTTACAACCGGTTCCGTTGCCGCCACGACCTAGTTTAATTAATTCATGAAGGTAGCGAAGTTAGAGGCTGTTCGTTATGGCTTAGAACCTGAAAACTGATAATTTATTTAGTGTTAGTGTGTTACTATAGCTCTTCATAGTTAAAAAAAATGAAATATAAGAATACATAGTTCTGTACACAGAATAATGATTACTGCACGATCTATTGACATACAGACGATTAACGACTTCACGTGGTTTTTGCACAGTTAACGGTAAACTTGACAGACTTATTAGTATTAATCAGAACGCGCGAATTTGTAACAAATGCATGTTATGAATTGTGAGAATCTTTCCAAATGGAAGACGGAAGGCTTAATTTGGCAAGAAGAGGGGGAGGGGTCTGTGACGTTAGCGGTCGTCGACTCCTGCGCGGGCGTGCGAGCATCGCGCAATATCGATGTTTTACGAGAAATAATGCAGGAAAATCCGCAAATCTGAACATATTAGTTTCCAATGATTCATCTATCTTCTCATTAATATGGATTATTTATTTAAAAATAAACCAAGCAGAGGACAGGGGCGCGTCATAAACTTGTATTGATCACGTAGGTAGGTAAACCACAATTTTCTAAGTAGTCGCGTCCTGGATTTTCCTACAAATCATAATGAAGGCTGTAGAAAGTTTAACAACTGTGTTCTCTTTTGTTCTTTATGACATGTATGTCTTGTTTTATTAATAGAAGTTCTTCAAAAAAATCAATTGGTAAATTGTTATAAGATCTGTTGGGGGGCTAAAGGACCTACATAGTTTGACTTGTCAAGTACGTATCTACCTACCTAAATTAGAACGTAATTACAACATTAAAATTGTTTTTGCGAATAGCGACGCTAACGTGTGCCCTTTACGTATATAACATAATAGTTGCGTAGCGAAGCTCATCATTATGTGACATTCACGCAAATGATGATAAGTTGGCGTACACAAATAATACGAGACAAACAACGGATAGCGCGGTGCAGCTCAGCCTCGCAGGCCACGGCCTTTGCGCAGGATTTCCGGCAGTCGGCACACGAACCCGAATTACCATGTTGAGGTAACAACGCTTCGTTAACTTACGGTTTAATATAGTTAAGTGAGAGCGTTAGTAGGTAGTAACTTAGGTACGGTACTAGTTTATAGTAAGCATATTCGTTTTCATTTCCATGTTTATAATCGTCGCTATCCAATGACTCATAGGCTTTATTAAAGTTCACATGTAAAGCCAGATTGTCGTTTAATAGTTTCCTGCTTGAAGATATAGGAAATGCGTTAAGCAAAACGATCAGTAGCTTCCTCACGTCTATTTCTTCACTTTCACTGTTCGACAATCAAGCGTTGGGATCGAGAGTACTATTGTGTTCACATCACTCTCCTGTTGTAATAGCATTTGTGATTGCGTTATGTTGCAATTATTACCTTCTAGGTGCCGACTCTCCTATTCAATCAGTTTCTTTTTCTTCTCAATCGCAAGACAGATTCATAATTCTAATGTTCTGATGTATGTACCTTACTACATTTAATTACACTTGGTGTGCACGAAATACAAGTTGGTATTCGATCTATGGTTAGGTACCGGTTGGACATAATAGATGCACGGCGTTCCTTTATCCGCGCTTTTGGTTTGACTGTCCTGAAATTCAACAAGCCTGTGGATATACTGAAACAGTGCCTGTCGGCTTGCCCAGGAAAATGGCGTCACCCATCCACTATCCTAATAGGTATCTCTATCTACCCTCAACGCCTTAGCTTCTCGTTCTGTGAGGTGGATTCTAAGACCATATTTCTGTCCTTGGAATTATGACGGACAATGGTTTTGCTCTGATAAGTTCTTTTTGGCATTTTTCTTAAATGCATTTTCTATGCTATGTTAAATAAAAGCTCGTAAAATTGAACTGTTCCACCATCCCATTTCTTACCGCGGGTGCCGTAAGAGGTGACTAAGGGACTTAGTAGAAAATGGGCATCAGCGGTCTCTATGCATTTTACCACCATATTGCGAGCGCCATTCCGCCTGCCAAGCGTGGCGTTTATGGCAAACCCCCCCAAATTGGGGGAGGCTTAAGTCTAGGAGTGGATGTCTTTCGGCTGAAATGAAGATGATGATGATGAAAATTGAACTTACGGTTGAATTTGTTAGTTGTACACATCGTCATAAAACACGCACAGAATAATGAACAGCAAGTTGTTACGGAAACGCACCGGAACAATTTACGACAGTGACATAACTGTTACATACGGTTCTGCAAGACTTACATTTTAGTTTATCTCTTCCACGCGAATTAAAGGAACACAACAAAAAAACTTACTGAACTAGCTCTCAGACTGGTTTGTGTGAACATTTCCTATCAACATTAAACCTTATGCAGTGAAACACAAGTCTCATTCTTTAAAATTGAATAAATATCCATAATATAGCTCGAACGTCTCGACGTCGTCGTCCTGAGTTTTAACACCGTAAAAGGAAATGACCACTTTAGCCTTTTGGCAATGACCTCCTGTTAATCGAAATGCCACAATCAACTTATTTACTTACATTATTCGATAGCTAGGTTCACTTTGTATATCAACTTCAAATCTTTCTTTTATATAACAAATATGCAAATTAGAAAGCTTGCATCACGCGATAATGGTACCGATTCCCTTGTTCACAAACTAAACTAAATTTAAGTTCAGTGCATCTCTTTCTTTGTATTTCATTAAGAAAAGGACAAAAGAAAATTTTTAGTTTAGTCCTTTCAAATTAATCAGCGCCTGTCACTACTCCATACAAGTTTAGACGTGATTAAAAACTTGCCTACTAAAATTACGTCAATTTACGTCAAGCGCTGATTAATTTGACAGGACTAAACTAAAATTTATCTTCTGTCCTTTCCTTAATGAAATAGAAAGAAAAAGATGCACTGAACTTAAATTTAGTTTAGTTTGTGAACAAGGGAATCGGCACCACTGTCTAATTTATGCTGCTTTGTTTGAACTTTAATTTATTGCATGTGTAATATTTATGAGTTGTTGACAAACTTTGTGTGAAAATTCAAATATTTTCCATTGGCAAACCTCAAGCTTTACTGTTTAGGGGTTGTTTGACCTCACCTTTCCATATTCGGCGGTTCCAGCCCACTCTCGCCGCCATTGATCTGCCACTTCCATGTCAATGAGTTGGTGTGTCGTTTTTCGATAATGCAGCTACACTCGGGAGCTCGGGCTCGTTCGATAGAAGCGCACACGCACGTTGTTGCTGCGCGCCGGCACGATGCCTACTGCCAGTCACCTCCACTGCCTTCGGCGCGCGAGACGCGGTACAGCCTCACTCAGCCCACAAAATAAATTTAAATATCGCCAATTCGTCATTGCCTTCCGTTGACAAAAACCGTACCTACTTAATGTCAACGCCCACCGTCAATATAAGGTACCTCTCACGTAGGAAGCGACCCACGCTCTTACAAGAGATAGATACTGCATTATGGAAACAAATGTATTAACTTTAAACCCAATAAAATATACATTGGTAGATGTCAGAAAGCTTTTTAGTGATCATAAATCAATCTTATTTTGTTCAACTTCCATAATATTTGTACGACATTTATGTGACGGGAATTCATTTAACTTTTTCCTTAGTCAAACCAGCTTTCAGTGGATAACCATATTTATTCGTCACGGACCGGTTTTTAGAACCAAACGCTTGGTAATCTTCAGGGTTTACAATAATACTCCTAAATTCAACCCACGGCTTACCGATAAGCACTACCCACCCACGTTTCAGTCTTCCTTCGAATTTCGTCTGGACTTCAGACGCTTTCAGAGTTTGCAGATTTGTAGTAGACACTTTTATGTGTGGGATCTGCCTTGCACGAGTGTGATATTTGTGCAGTTATGTCAATATTTTTATACCCCATCAGCCGTTTGGGTAGGGTGGTATGTTCTGTTGCTGTCATATGGAAGAGTCATTGCCCTCTGGAAGCGCTAAATTTTATTTTCCACCACACAGATCGTTCAGAGCTTTGAGTCGAAGTAAAAAACGGAGGAGTGAAGTGGGGAAAAAAACTAATAGACTTGGAACAGAGAGCGAGAGAGACTGCAACATAAGTCTTTTATGTAGGTCCTAGTGATCCGTATCGGTATCCGCGGATATCCGAGGGAGAAGAAAGATCCGTATCCGTATCTGTTACTTCTTTGGGAAATGAAATGAAATTTATTTTGCAAGAATTGTAGTGCATTAGAGATGGTCGAGTTATTTTACAGTATCTAATACAATTCGCTAAACCTAGCATGCAAAGTATTATAATTAATCGCATTAATTAAATAAATGAAGATATTAAATTCGAACATAAATCCTAGTTATTAATTATTATATTAAGAATAATAATGTCAATAATTTGTCAAATTATAACAGCAATAAATGTCAGTGTTAATCCTTATAGTTTAGGTACTCATTCACAGAATAGAATGATTTTTCTACAAGCCATTTGAATAAAGCTGTTAAATTCCATTCAGATTATTTTTTATTTCTTAAAATCAAATGTCTGCCGTATGACGGACAAACTGTGGGGCCAAGTAGGACAGAACTGGTGCCATGAGACAGTGAGGCGGGGTTGCAGCAGACCACGTATGGTGGGACGAGCTGGATAGATTCCGTCAAAACTGGAAGGAGGACGCGCGGGTTCGCGAAAGATGGAAGGAGTGGAGGGAGGCCCTTGCCCAGGAGTAGTACAGTGGTGACAAGCAAAAACAAACACAGCAACAAATATTTAGTGACAAAACTTTGTTTATAACAAAACAAAAGAAAGACCCCCCCGCAAAGCAAGTCGAAACATATCCTATGAAGCAAAGCGTTAAGCGGCGTCATCTATCGTTTCAAGGTCACGTGCTTTGACACCGATCGAGTGAGGAAATTAAGATCTGTATCCGCGGATTTTGACACCAAATATCCCTATCCGCGAATATACATTTTTAACGATCCGGCACATCACTAGTAGGTACTGTTTAGTACCTACTATTAGTAGGTACTGTACTGTTTAGTACCTACTAGTGATAGTAGGCTACTAAGTTATGAAGTTTTGCACAGGTGTGTTGCCCATCGGTGGAAGCTTTCAAACTTGCTCACTGCTGAGCAGTGGCGTGCACAGGGTTTTGTGACCGGGTAAGCAATTCAAAAAAAAAAAAACGTGTCTCGTAATTGCTCAAGTTAGTGAAGAAAAATTCACTAGGTGGTTTAAAAGGTTGAAATGGCGATTTCCTGATGATGATAATTCTTTTTCCGTCGAAAGCACAGAAAGATGTTGTACTCGTTGTTGACTTTGTGTGTTTCTTAAATAGGTATGTGAGAATACGTTTTAATGAAAATGAACGTTCTGTCGATGCGCTGCTTGCTTGGAAAAGTAACAATAAACTTCGCTAAACGTAAAACTTCTTCATAACACTTCTCTCAATACGATAATTACCAAATGTATTTATGTTTGAACAAGCCGCGGGATAGAAATCATATAAATCTGCAAATCCCGAACAATTCCACACTGTATTCAAACTACTAAACTAGCAAGGAAAACAAAATAATTTAAATGTGTGTAAACAAAAACACAGCCGGTTTTATGTTTCTTAATTATTACTATGAAACTTACGAGTTGCATTACCTCTTTGCTGGGTTAATTCTCGTACACTTCCCTTTAGATACACTTTTTAACAAACACACATTTTCAACACAAACAACATTTTGAAAAAAAAAAAAACTTACAAAAAGCGTAGTACTTAAGTAAATCGAAAAACTAACACAGTTCAAAAAAAAACTAGTTGAAATAAGCAACAAATCGAACTAAATATTAACGTTTGTAAATGAATTAATCACAACAAAACTCAGTCAAAATAAAAACATAAAACAGCGCGCTCCACTAAGAAATCAATATGGATCCTTTCGTAAACAAACGATTTCTAAATTTTGACAACTAAAACGTTGACAAATAAAATTGTATCATTGCGAATTGGAATTTGCTTGAGGCTACGTAATATTCAACTTGATCGCATAATACTCACAGCGCACCAATAATGGCGTATAGGCGTCCCACCCGTGATTGGATAGCTTGGCGCAGGGACGCCCGCGATTGGATATCCTGCGGCAGGAGTTCGCTTTATTACGCTTTATTAGCGCGCTTCTGTGTGACATGTGCAGACACGAAAATGTAGAAGAAATTACCACTACATGCGTACATTTATGAATGAAAAGAAGACACTTTCGATCGCTGCCTGCTTGCGCCGCGAGTACATTAATAGAACCGTATGAACGTTGCTTCTCATTTATATTAGGCGTTTAAACTTTTGAATAATTTTATTACTTAGCATATTTTCTTTATTATTGAAATATTAGTAACTAGTCTAGATCTAAGTCTAGGGTCTGCAGTGTCTTTTTGCCTATATGGACCGCACGCCACGCTGAGGGTGAAACACATACGACCGTGGAAAATACGATATCTAGGACATAATTCGACTTTCATTTCATAATATTATTTCTGGTTGCGTACACATTTACTAAGTATGTTAGTTTCATGATTATACATTAACTTTCGGACTCTCTCCTCTGTTATAATCTAGGTTACCTATTTTAAAACTGCCCATACAACTACCCTCTAATCCATAAAAATATTGTAGAAATGTATTTGAGAGGCAATAAAATGAGGATCCAGGACAAGGGCGGCGGGGGGAAGTTAGTTTGATACTTAGTATTACCTATTTTTTTAATCTATACTAATATTATAAAGCTGAAGAGTTTGTTTGTTTGTATGTTTGTTTGATTGAACGCGCTAATCTATGGAACTACTGGTCCGAATTGAAAAATTCTTTTTGTGTTGGGTAGCCTATTTATCGAGGAAGGCTATAGGCTATATAACATCACGCTACAGCTAAGAGGAGCGGAGCAGTAATGAAAAATGTTGCAAAAACGGGGAAAATCGCACGGGTAAGCGATTCGACGCAACGGGAAGGGTCGAGGGAACAAGAAATTTAACGCGGCGAAGTCGCGGGCAGAAGCTAGTTAATAATAATCGCCATTTAAAAAACAACAACAATATTATAAAGTTTTTTATTTTCTATAAATAGGTACAATTAATTCATAATACACCAATTTTATTTTCTTTTGTAGTCTAAAGTGCCAAATGGAATTTATTTCATTTGAAATAAATGCCATTTGGCACTTTAGACACAGTCTACACACTACATAATTTTGACCACCCAAATGTACATTTAAATAGAATATTAAAAATAGTAATTGTGCTTGCCGGCTCTTCTCCATAGGAATCAACTTATTGGAACGGTGTACCTAGCTTCTGACATTTCATAAGTGCCCATGTAGGTTTATGTGAAATATTTTGATTTCATTTGAATGATAAAATGGTAGATTACTGTTAAGTACCCACATTTTGTTAGAGCTAATTTATGTAGTAAGTTATTATAAATAATATTTATTTCAGACCATCAGTCCATATTTTAAAACACTACAGTTTTACACACAAAAAATAAAAAGAAACAAAAAGATACACAAAAAATACAAAAAAGGTCTATTTTATATACTGAAATGACGCACGGTGAGTGGTCATCCAGTTCCACATCAATGGACTGTCCACTCTGTTGGCCATGATAGCTAGAGATTATGTATGGAGAGGTATGGAGTAAGTTATTTAATTTAGAGTTTTCTTGTGTTCAATAAATTACATATTTTACAATACAAACTAATATATTTTTTAGAAAAGTTGCAACAAACTAGGTATTATTCATTTCATAAAAAAATTACATACGAAAAAAATATGATGAAACAAAATTGAAAGAATTGCTTATAAGAGGAATGTTACTAAAGTAATGATAAATATAAACATTGATGGATGGAGGAAAGGAAGGCTAAGGAAAAGATGGATGGATTATGGGATATGAAAGAAAAAGAAGTGACTTAATACCACCATTAAATTACAATAAATGAATTTCATAATCTTAATGATGAGTTAACTAGAGCTCAGCTAAGAGTTTTATTTCAGAATTACTTCTAAGTTGACTAACATACAAATCTAATAAGTTATTATCACATTTTCTTAACTCTAAAATATCAAGAAAGGCATCACTTTTGAACTTGGTTCTCATGTTCACACCTTTTCGATACTTGGCAACTAAAACATCATGCCTTTGACAAGTCATACAAAAGTTATAAAAGGTTTTTTGCTCAATATTATAACTTTTATTGATTCCATTTTTGAAATATCTATAAAATAGTTGTTCTTCATAATTGCATATGTTTTCAACTTCTGACCATTGCGTGGTTGTCAACCCAAACAACAGACCGATTTGAGGACCTTTAACTACACAAGTTACTTGTCCTGACCTATCGCTTATTCTTATAGTAGCACAAGATGTTACTTTTCCCTTGTAGTTACTGATCTTGACTGACTCCAGGTTGTATTCTGTCAGCAATCCCCATCCGTTTGTGTTAAGTTTAAGCCATCGTGCCTCAGTCAGTTTCAAAGGAACAACGGTGTGGTAAAAAATATTGTCGACTCCTTTCTGATTCATGGGAATTTTGCTCAACTTTGCTGTTTATTTATTGGAACAAGTGAAGTAAATAGCTATTAGCAGGTACTTACTAAATTAGTAAATTCTCTATCAGAGTGCTGAAAAGTTGAATTGAATTAAAAATGCATTTCAAAACTTTCAAATTTGAATGAGTTTATCATAACATGTAAATGTGTCAATACATGAGTACAGTCTGTACAGACTACAGTATGACATTACGCCAGGGCTGCCAGTAAAAAAAAATCAGATCACAGCATTAGACATAACCATTATTTACAGCTTGGCAAAAAAGAGTCTGGAAAAAATGAGGGCGCCTGCTTAGCAGGTATGGCCACCCTGTATACTAGGACTAAAAGTGATAAGATACTTGTTGTTTTAATCCATAAACACGAGATCCCGGAAATTCTCAGCAATCAAGATTTCAAGACTTGATAGGCACACAGTCTTTTACTTTCATTGTATTTAGTAGATTGCGCATTATTTCGCTGGAATAACCTTTTATCTAAGAGTGCCATCATAATGCAAACTTGTTCAGTTTAAAAATTAATTAAATTACACTCAGGGATTGCTGATTGAACCCGATACAACCGAACAAGACATAATGTTCAGCAATCGCATTTGCGGCCACCATCTAGGGTATTCACAACCATTCGATGGTTGGTATGCCTGTATCAAATTTGACATGAATGATACTGAACGAATCCTGTTAATGCTGACAGTTTATCGACAAGAAGGCGACTTACAGCTGCTTTCTGTCGGAAACTAATCGGAAGTCAGAGAATACCTATAACATGTCGCATTCGAAAGGTACAGGCAATATCGAATAAACTTGAACAGTTGACTAATGAAAGCGTCAGGTATGTCTATGTGGGGTAAATAACGTTATCACTATTCACATGACAATGAAAATGAAATAACACGCTAAAATTTAGATTTTATTTAAAAAGAAAAACGTGACATAACATCATTCTTGTATTCCTTTTCGGTGCTATGATCTCTCTCTCTGATTTCCATTAACACTGATGTGTCAGTTTTACATTTATTATTTATGAAATCTAAATAGTGTAAGAATCTTTCTTACACGTTTACGGCTCCCATTACAACCCGTCTCCTCAAACTATAGGTAATATATTACGTAGAATAGGCACCTGAAAAATAATAAATATAAATTATACTTTTTTTACTGTGGTATGCGATAATGGCATCAACAAAAAAAAAATACTTGCCTGTTTCTTTATAGTGTTGAACTTTTTGTCTAATTGTACACAGATCAAAATCGTCTGATTCTTTCTTCTGCCAACTGTTTTGGTGTTCCTCCAGGTGTAGAAAAAAATCCTTAATTTTTTTCACCTTCATTAACAATTTCTCTAATTGTACTGTGAGATTTACCTAAAAAACATAAAGACAATCATATTAATTCCATGTAGGTACATTTTTCAATTTCAAGTATAAAACATCAAGAGTTAACGTACACGCGATTTGTCAAACAAGAAAACATAACCTCACTAATCTATTAGTAAATAAAACAATAAAATGGCTTGAAACTTATAATACCGATAAAACTTAGTATTAGAAAGGAAAAACAATGACTGGCATTGAATAAAAGATAAATTTCTTGGATAAATACCTGTCGTGTCAGCAGTTCTTTCGTGAACATTGTCAATCGGAGACAAACTTTGTTCCGCTTCAGATTCCGCCAAATTTCTTACGAAAACCTAGTATATCACAGCTCACACCACTACTCCTTATTATTTTATTCATTTTTTATATGTTCAAAAGCATTAATAATTGATAGTTAATTAGAAATAAGTAAAATACAACTAGGAACATAACACAATGACAGATTAGCTACTTGTTGATGATAAACAAAGCAGTGCTGCCACCAAAAAAATATTTTAGTTCCAATGGTTACCACGACAGACTCTTTTTTGCCAACCTATAGACCAATACTTCTTATATTACGTTTCTTTTCACAGATGCGTGATGAAAAACCGATTTATCTTAATAATTTAATACGACAAACATACCGACCTTTTATGGCTTCGTTTTGCCATTTCACTTTTAAAAACTGGTATGATACACAGTTACTTTTTAGTACTGTGTACACGTTCACGTTATAGTAATGGCAAAATTTAAACCTGTAAATAAATACAATCAAAATTAAGTATTCTTATTATTAGTACGTCATCGATTCGTCAATCAAGATTTATTTTTCTAGTAAGTAGTGTTTAATTGACATTGGTAAATTGCCTGTAAAAAACAAAAATTCCATACAAAAAGAAAAATAAATGGATGAAATGTGGTTAGGTACTTAGTTCTGAGCTTACCAAGTTAGTTCAGAGCTTCCACTCTCATGACCCATCACACAAAAGACCAACCATCATGCAGTTTTATTACTTTTTCTTATAAATAATTTTCTTATTTATCGTAGCTGTAGAGGTGTAGTAGTCAAGTTGGCAATATTTTATTTTATCTCCATTGCTATTCATCGTAAATTCGTATACACAGCAGCCAACCTCGAAAAAACTAGAGGCATAAGTGGCTTAACATATAACGTCTCATTTCATACCGCTATTTTTGTATCCAACTATACGGAATGATTAAGGATACAATACAGCGTCTGATTATACATATTTTGTATCCAATTTTCAATCTGGCAGCCCTGCATTACACGCTCGATGTCTTGTCAAGTTGTCATGTCATGTTATGGTTGCATTCCGATTTATTCTGTAATCGATTTGAGCGTGCTTAAACCTGTTCCGAATCTTGCATTTATTAGAAACTAGCTGTGAAAATGGACGTGGTAGCGGAACAAAAATTATTAGCCTATGTTACTCCATGTAACAATAGCTGAATCGAGGAAGGGAAAGTACCGTCAAAATCGGTCCAGCCGATTCAGAGATTAGCCGGAACAAACAGACAGGACAGACAGACAGAATGCATAATATCCGGCACACAGTCTACATTCAGGATATACATGTATAGAAAACATGAAATTGTACGAAATATTTTTTGGGTATCTTGGGTAGGAAATAAGCCTTTATCGATACCCGTACTTTGCGAACTGGTTAATAAAATATAGTAAGTAAGAAAGCACAGGTGGCCTACGGTGGCGGATAGTTGTGATGTATAATCTGATGGAGCTATTTATAAATACGCGCTATACAGCCGTTGGATACAGGCGCCTCAGGCAGCAGGTCTCGCCGTGGCTCGACAGCGCCAGTCACTGCCGCGCACAGAGCATCATATATAATACTGGAATTGCCACCGCTTCTGTCTAACCCCACTAGTGGTCAATCAATCAATCATAAACGTAACTGACATGACAGACAAAGTCAGTGTGCCCAGGTTAAGCGGAATTAGAACGGAAATAACATTTTCTGCGTAGTCGTCTGTCGGTAAAAATCAAAACTTGGTTAAAGTTAAAAACATTGGATCTTTTTCCTGCTTCGAGCAGTATTACTGGTAATATTATGTTTTGATTTTTACAAAGATTGAAGATCCAAGGATGACAGCGGTGACTCCTTTTGCAAAGCATGTAATAGGAAATTAGTTTCATGATTTTCTAATCTTAAAGAGAAGATAATCAGTGAAGCTGAAGCACAAAAAAGTATCATTGAATATTCTGTAAAGTCTGGGTAAATGAATATGTATGCTGTAAAACTTTTTTAAATTTAAATTATTTGAACGTTCTCAAAAATTATTTGATGAAAAAAAAACAAATAACTAATTGTGACTTCATTCATTCATTGTGGCTAATATTGGGATTTATTACCAACCAAATTAGCATACTAACAGAATTAAGGCTAGCAGTGGGGCGAGCATGCTTACGCCTTTTTATCACATTTTGGGAACAAAATCCATGATAAAATACGTGACTCAAGCCTATCACAAGTATCACAGAGCTCGTGCTCGCCCCGCAGCTGGCAATGCTAACACAATGTTCACTGAATGTTCTGGTCACACTGGATAAATTGACATTTCTGTGAATAAGAGTAGTATGTTTAATGATTACGACTGAAGGACATGTATCCATGGTCAGGAATAAATTAAAAAAAAAAAATGACATTTCTGTTTTGACATTTGGACTTGGAGGTTATTTTGGACGTATTGTGGTCTTGCGATTGTATAATTGTGCTTATTTCTAGCTTAAATAAGCTCAGGATCATTAGATTTTAAGAGATTTCTCTCAATCTGATTCAATGAGAATAGGCTGGATTCACAAATTAGTAAACAAATGGCCCGGGAAAAACACCCTTGGGATGTATAGGTTTCTTCCTATGTTTTTCGTACTTGGAGCCGCTTTAGAGTTTTCTATGATCAACTGGAAAGTCGGAGAAGTAAACTTTTACAGCAGTTTTAAGAGGAGGCAAGCTCACGATATTGTTGAAGAAAAAATAAAGAAATACGCAGCATCTTAAGATGCCAGCCGGAGTGACTTGGGGTCAATATATAGCATTTTCATCGGCAGCTATGCTGTCTATGTTTGCAGGATCACAAATTGTGCATCAGTACTACAAACCTTTACGAGATTTAAATGAATACATTAACAGGGAACTCAAGAGTCTACCAGATAACGTACAAATAAAAATTAGACAAGAATTGCAAGATGAAGGTGTGTTAAACAAAAGTTAGAATCAATCATTGTAGTGTTATTTAACCTTTGATGTGTGATTATAATGAGTGTGTAAATAAAGTTGTTATTTAAAAAGAAGTATATTTTTGTGTACTCTAGCCCACATTTCCTGTCTTAGTAATGTTATTATATTTTTGCCATTAGCTCTCGAAGTTCCCATTTAACACTACAATCCTTATTTAGAAATACTTTTTGAGCTTGAACTGATTTCAGGCTGTAGAGCAACAAATATCTTTCTCAGGTACAAGCAACACGTCTTCAATGGAGTCATGTCTTAGATGTGTATGATGCAACTAGAAATTGGTTGTGTCATCATATAAAAAACTTTAGTATGTTATCCTCTGTAAGTGTGTGCAATTCCACTCGTAAACAAGTACCCGTTAGCAAGCTCTGGGACAGATGGTTTAATATGAAGGCAAATAGTTAAAATCTACTTCTGCAGTCTGCCTTAACACATAAATAAGCTATACCTAGCTTAAATCAATCCATTGATGTAAATAAAACAATCATATCGTTTGTAAAATGTATTATAAATTTTGGCTCCACTCTTATAATAATATTTACAATAGGTAGGTACATTAATTTTAATAATAAAGTTTATATTCAATAAATTATCTTAAAATTTTATAACTACAATAAAATAGGCACTTACAAAAGTCATTTTTTATAGAAATTAGATTAACAACTTAGTTTTCTTATTGCAAAATATTATACATAATTACTAACAACTTACACTTTGTTATAAACAAAATATTACACCTAATAATATTAATGAAATCTTGGCCTCAGTTTATTGAGTATTGTTACTAACATGATGCACTGTTTTTATCACATAACAAATTAGTTGATGTAGGTATTAATACATCATGTAGATTGACTACAGTATTCTTGATTTCATTCTATACCCAACAATATTAAACTTTTAATTATGAATCTTAAAATTAGATAAAACACATTTCTGTCTTTCTTTTTACAGTTCGTTTTGTATGGCGTATAAATTAACTATACACCCAAGCATCAAATGCAGTCTTATAAATTGTAAAATATTGTACAACATTAGGTCATCTTGCTGAATTTGATATCGTTCGTCGAATCCAATCGACATGCGAGCTAATCGAGTCGTATATGCGAGGTCTCCCCAATCCTATTTTTGTACAAGCAATGCGCCAACCACTGACTCCTTCCAAAGACCATTGCTTTGTTTTATCGTTGAAGCACATCATTGAACTACCAGCGTATTCCTCCTCCTGCGATAAATAAAGAGATCTAATTAAAGGAGCCGTTATATTATGCTTACATGAAACTCGGTTTTTTTTTCAAGATACTTACATCACAGTCATCCTGGTCATACAAAGGTTCGGCGCATATTCCATTCACAGTGGCAATGCTCACATTCTCGCACGTATTCATGGGACTGGACACCACGTGAACTCTTTGCAGTTGGTCTTTATTTCTGGTCCATCCGAGGGTATTACAAACATTTTGCGTTGCTTGTTCTGCGCCGTTTTCAGGAAGGCATATGGGTCTCACGAAGTCCGTCATCTCTACTGGTTCCTCCAGACGTACTAGTGCAAGCATACTGCCCTCTACCGGAGAACGAACCATCCCAACTATTCGCCTTTCCTGTTGCCAAGGTGTCGTACTTTGTATACGCACTGTACCAAATCTAGCAGTCCATTCAGCTTTTGGTTGTCCCTGTAACCAAATAGTAATAGAAATACTAAAGTAATTTAGATTTTACCTTTCTGGTTAACCAGGAACTGAGAAATATAGCTCTTTACTCGTATTGGGGCCTAATCTTACTTGGAAGCAGGAGGCAGTAGTGACGAGCCAGGAGGGATGTATGAGCGCGGCGTCGCAGGCGTGCACGTGCGTTCGCAGTAGCGCGGCGTGCCACGGCCAGTCGCCCGGGCGTGCCGAGCGCGGCAGGCCTTCCACGCCCGCCACCGCACTGCCGCCGCGAGCCGATGTCACTCCACATTCTAGATCATTACAAATATTACAATGCTATCACAATATACAATTGTTCGACATTCGCGAGCCTATAGGTACCTGTCGTGGAAAGACAACATGCGGCTGACCTTATAATAAATGAAAACTCACCTAAATGGTCACAAATGACTCTTATCACTTTTCGTTCAGGGCATTCACTTTTAAGGAATGATATTTCTGCGGCAAATGGGTCCACTATTTCGACATATTGTGGTTTTTCTTTCTTTTGATTCGTTTTTTCATTCTGGTCCACGTCTTCTGCATCAGGAACTACTTCTGCGCTAAATGAAGCCCTGTAATAAAGGTAATTTGTCTATTATTTATCTTATACTAGCTTTTGCCAGCAGCTTCGCCCGCGTGGTGGTCAAAAATTTTCCCACAGGAACGTACTACCAGAATAAAAACTAGTTATCCGATGCGCTAGTCCAGATTATAAACGAACTCTGTGCCAAGTTTCATCCAAATCTGTTCAGCCGTTTTTGTCTGTTAGAGTAGTAACAAACATAGAAATGTTCAAATTAATTATATTATTAGTGCCTATGCTTAGTAGGCTAAATACAATAGGTACCTTCCTAATTATATTTTAGTACTTACTTAAGTAATTAGATGTATCTATTCTTGTTTTATCTTTACATCAAGGTCTTCTGAGCTAGTGTATATCGCACCTTTAGAATTATAGAGACTTATAATTAGAAATTTTAAGATTTCAACCTTGACTTGATTATAATATGATGATCATCTATTGTACGAGCTACGCTGTACATTGACCTTAGGTGTAATTGGTACATTATACTCACTAATGCATTATCATCAATATTGTATAAGTGTGCATTTCTAATACAATAAATAATGATGTAAACTAATTATAAATTAGTAGCAATTAAACCTTTATACCAATCGGTTGTCTACTCATTCAACATTCAACAAAGCATCAACATCAACATAACATATTCACTGTTGGGAGTTACGCCCCAACATTTGGTCCTTCGAGCAACTAAGTGTTGTGTGATTTACATCTTTTACGATCGCGAATCGGTTGGACTGGTCTCTCACAAGCGAGTCGCCCCAGTAACCAATTGAGAAGGCGCATATCGTAGAGGGGAAAAGTTGCACAACACAAGGAAACCAGGAGTGTGGAACGAAAGTCTACGCTCGCAACAGAAGAGTTCATCTTGAAGTCAACAAGAAAACATCAACAACATGTCGTCAGCTGATTTATACCAGAATCAGAACGAACTCTACGACAGCATAAAAAAGATCGGGATAAATATCAAGAAAGATGGTTGGGACAGAAAAAACCCCGACTATTTCAAACGCCGTATGGCAATGTTGGAAAATTTGTGGTCAGATTTCCAATTCAATCATGACCGATTGTCTACGGAAAAAAGTGTAAGTCATCCCTACTTTGCGAATGACTGCTATAGTGTAACGCTGCAGTGCTACAATGAAGTAAAGGAGCTTATTCTTCAACAACACCAACAATTCACGACTCTCGCTCGTTCACCAAGGGAGCAAGCAGTACAAACAAAAACATTGGGAGGCGCAAATCAACAAATAGGAGAAGGTACCTCCCACCAAACAAAACAGGAACAAGAAACCTTGAAGGGTGAGGTGGACGAACAAGCTAGGCATGTCATTCAAGATAGAGAACCATCACCTCCTCCTCAGCAAGAACAACAAAACTGTGTGAAAAAGGATACGGGGTCCAACAGCAAGCTGGACGACATGATGCGCAAACAAACAGCAAATTTCAAAGCCTTCATGAGAGCAGTTGCAAACATACACGTGGAGTTTCTATCCGAAAAATGGGAATTTCAAGATGCTCTGCAAACACTACAGCCGCGCTGGTCAGCAATTGACAACCTCCACTGGGAGATAGAGTGTGAAACCAACGGAGAGAAGATAGTAATGTACGAAGAACGCTACACAAGGTATGAAAACCAGTTTCATGAACTGAAAAAGGCTTTGAATACAAAAATGTGGTCCGGCGCTCATCGTGAGAAAACAACACCGAAGTTAGAGATACCAGTTTTCCACGGTAACTACAACCAGTGGATCCCATTTAAAAATCTTTTCACAGAAGCAATACACAACAACAATTCCTTTTCACCTGCTCAGAAGATGCAGTTTCTGAAGAGTAAAGTGCAAGGAGAAGCAGAACGCTTGATTCAACACCTGCAGATAAGTTCGGACAATTACCTCGTGTGTTGGGATATCCTCAATCACCGATATAATAATGAAAAACTTATCTTCACATCGTACATCAACAGGCTTTTGAATCTGCCAAACATGCAACAGCAATCAATGGCCCAAATAAAGAAAATCCACGACGTCAGCATAGAATGCTTACATGCGATAAGGAATTTAGGAGTGAATATTGACACTTGGGATCCAATTCTTGTACATATTTTAACTCAGAAATTAGACGCAGACACACATTCTGAGTACAATGACTCTCTGAAGAATTGCCGAAACCTACCAATTCTGAAAGATTTGTTAGACTTCCTAGAAGCGAAGTTCACATCGTTGGAAACATCACGTCGCAAACAAGAAAACATTCAAAAACCGAATACAACATCGAGTTCTCATCAAAATCAAGCTAAAAACCAATACAGCAGTAATCAAGCAACTAGCAACAAGAGAATTACGAAATCTTTTCATGCGTCAACATATCGTTGCCCTCTTTGCGACGACGAACATGGGCTGTACAGTTGTGCAAGGTTTTTAGAAATGCCGAATCAATTAAAACTTAGCACAGTAACAAAAATGAACATTTGCGTAAATTGCCTGTTCAGCCACAACGGAAAAGCATGTACGTCAACTCACCGATGTCGCAAGTGCGCTGGTCAACATAATACACTGCTACATGATGCGTGTATTAAAAACAAAACAGAAAAACAAACAAGTTCTTCTCATGTATCAAAGGATGATGATACTTCGGAGATATTACTAGCGACCGCCGTAGTAAACATAGAAACAGCTGATGGGACCCAAATCAAGTTGCGAGCTCTCATCGATCAAGGGTCTCAGATTTCTTTGATCACGGAACATGCCGCTCAACTTCTCGGAGTCAAGCGCGAGAGATGCAAAGGAGTCATCTTTGGAGTTGGACAGAAGGAAAACCACTGCAAAGGAATGACAACAATTACTTGCAGTTCTGTCTACAACGACTTCAAGTTCCAAACATCTGTCTACATTATGAACAACTTGATCAAGAACTTGCCAAATAAGACCTTCGCAAAACCATCCTGGTCCCACATACAAAACATCCATTTAGCCGACCCAGAGTTCTACAAAAGCCGTCAGGTGGATTTACTATTTGGAGCAGACATTTATTCGCAAATTATGCTAGGTGGAATAATAAAAGGCGATGACGCCACTCAACCTATCGCACAACAAACTCACCTAGGTTGGCTTTTATGCGGTAATGTCAAAACCTTTCACTGCAATGTGGTCATAAATAACCTGGAAGATATCAAACAGTTCTGGGAAACCGAAGACATCACAGATCAATCCAACCTATCGGCGGAAAATGAATCTTGCATTGAATTCTTCAACAAAACTACGCAACGCTTGGAAAATGGGAAATATGAAGTCAGACTGCCAATGAAGAATGAATTTGAGAGCAAACTGGGATCATCAAAGCCAATGGCGATCGCTCAATTCAAAACATTAGAAAGAAAGTTGGAGAAACAAAAACATTTAGCCAAGGCGTATAAAGACTTCATGACTGAATATATTGATCTAGGTCATATGAAGCAATCAACAGTCAGCAACAATACAAACGAGTGTTACCTACCTCACCACGGTGTGCAACGCGCTGAATCAACAACAACAAAGTACAGAGTGGTGTTCAATGCGTCAGCAAAAACATCAACAGGATGCAGTCTGAACGACCTCATGTACAAAGGTCCCAATCTTCAACAGTACCTACAAACATTATTAATGAAATGGAGGCAATACAAGTATGCGTTCACAGCGGACATTGAGAAAATGTTTCGCGCTATTTGGGTGGCCCCTGCAGACCAACATTTACAACAGATTGTGTGGCGGGAAGCTCTGGAAGAACCTATCCGCTCATATCAACTAACAACCGTAACATACGGTACCAAGGCAGCACCGTTCTTAGCCATGATGACGCTCAGGAGATTGGCGAATGATGAACGTGAACAGTTCCCTGAGGCAGCAAAGGTGCTGGAAGAATCATTCTACATGGATGACCTCGTGCATGGAACACATACAATCGAACAAGGAAAGAAATTAATAGCTGACTTGAAACAATTGTTCAAAAATGGAGGGTTTAACCTGCGCAAATGGTCAGCAAACAATCAAGAACTTTTGGAAGATATCTCCGAACAACAAAACATCGACAAAATTGTCTTCAACTTCAAAACTGAAAATACATTGAAAACGTTAGGCTTGTGCTGGAACTCAAAGGAAGACAAATTCACTTTTCATTGCACAATTTCGAACGTAAACAAGAAACAAACCAAACGCAGCCTACTAGCCGAAATATCTAAACTGTTTGACCCACTAGGCTGGCTGGCTCCCGTATCAACAAAATTGAAATTATTGTTTCAAAAATTATGGGACGGAAACTTAAAATGGGACGACGAAGTGTCCGACGATATACATGCGGAGTGGTGCAAGATACAAGCGGACGTAAGCGCGATAAACGCTTGCGAAATGCCTAGATGGCTTAACTGTGGGGAAAAGCAAGCAATGGAGCTACATGGGTTTAGCGATGCCTCTCTTGATGCATACGCCTGTGTCATCTACGCACGGGTTCACTCATCAACAATACTTGTAGCCGCAAAGTCAAAGATAGTACCACACCGAAAAACAACAACATTACCTAGACTGGAATTGAATGGAGCGCACCTTTTATCACAACTAATGCGCAAAGTCAAACAGTCATTGAATCAATATGAAGTACACGTCTACGGCTGGACTGACTCCATGGTGGTCCTGGGTTGGTTACAAGGAGACCCATCTCGCTGGAAAGCCTACGTGGAAAACAGAGTACGAAGTATTACTGACGTCATACCACGATCGTCATGGAACTACGTCAAAACAAAAGAAAATCCCGCTGACGCCGCAAGCAGAGGCCAATACGCTAATCAGCTGAAAGAAAACAAACTGTGGTGGCAAGGTCCTGGGTGGCTTTCAACATTTGAATTGAAGAACCTGGTCAAGAAGGTCTATACATCAGATCAAGATATTAAAGCAACGGCAAAGAAACAAGTTAATGCAGCCCAAATTAACACAGAAACAACCAACATTATCGAAAATTTATTGCAAAAACATAGCTCTATCAATCGTGTCATTCGAATAGTCGCATGGATACACAGAGCATTGAACTTAAAACTTAGAACATTGCACCCAAAACATCGTGAATTACCAAGTTACCTTACGTTGCAAGAACTGAATAATGCAACTAAGGCGATTGTGAAACAAACCCAGCAAAAGGTATTTGTAACAGAAATGAGTGATTTACGTAAACATGGCAGAGTGGCATCAAATAGCAAGCTATTACCTCTCAGTCCTTACATTGATCAAGAAGGTTTGCTTCGAGTCGGTGGAAGATTAAAAAACGCATCGCTAACTGAAGAAATGAAGCACCCAATGATCATTCCTTACGACAGCCGGCTAACGCATTTGCTCATCGATCAAGCACACCAGATGACGTTCCATGGAGGACCGCAACTCACTTTGTCGCACCTTCGTCAAAAATACTGGATCATCGGCGGCGTGCGAGTCACGAAGATGCAAGTCAGAAGATGCGTAACGTGCCGAAAAATAAGTCCTACAAAACAACAACAAATCATGGGTGAACTGCCGAGCGCAAGAATAAACCCCGCCCCGCCATTCTACCATACAGGAGTGGACTACACGGGATTCGTCGATATCAAGATGAATAAGGGAAGAGGCGCTAAAACAACAAAAGGTTACATAGCCTTATTTATTTGCATGGTGACAAAGGCAGTACACATAGAGTTGGTCTCCGATCTTACAAGCTCAGCATTTTTGGCAGCCCTACACAGAATGGCAGCAAGGAGAGGTGCTCCCCGCCATTTATACAGCGACAATGGCACTAACTTTGTCGGCGCCAATCGACTCTTAATGGAACAATACGGGGAAATAGAAAACACCTACAGGGATGAACAATTACAGAAGGAAGTTGCCGAAATGTTCATCCAGTGGCACTTCAACGCCCCGGCTTGGCCATCAGCAGGTGGATTATGGGAGCGAGCCGTAAGAAGCTTGAAGCACCACCTCAAACGAGTGGTGGGCGAACAACGGTTAACATTCGAAGAGTTCACAACAATATTAACAAAATTAGAAGCCTGTCTGAACTCCAGACCGCTGTGTACGTTAAGTGAAAATGTGGAAGACCTGGACTGTTTGACGCCAGCGCACTTTCTAACAGGGAGATCAGGATTGACTGTAATTGAAACAAGAGAAGACGCCCGAACAAGATGGGATCTGACAAAAAAGATATACACAGACATTTGGAAGAAGTGGAAAAATGAATATTTATGTCAGCTGTTATCAAGAACAAAGTGGCAGAAGCATCAGCACAACTTGAAGGTTGGTGACTTGGTTGTTGTCCATGACGACCAGCGGCCTGCTGGAAAATGGTTAATGGGCAGAGTAACAGACCTACATGCAGGAGACGACGGTTATGTTCGTGTCGTCACCCTAAAAACAAGAAACGGCACCATGAAGAGACCTATAACAAAGTTGTCTATTTTACCAATAGACAGCGAGGAAAACTTTAAACAATCCAAGACCGACAAAGAAAACAAAGATCAAACAAATGAGAATACAGCAAAACGTCAGCAAACTGCAGTTACAAGCAAAATCAACTTTATCGGATTAGTGATGACCCTGCTATACCTACTGAGTCCAGCAACTGCGGCAACGAATACAACAAACTTTACCGAATTGCAACAAGGCTTATACTTCGATAAAACAAGCAACATGAAATTGATTCGCGACGAGTGGAAGATAGTTGTTTACTACGACGTCAAACCCTACTGGCATGGAACAGCAGTGTTCAACAAATTCAACGATCATCTCGAAAACATATGTTCAACTATAAAACAAAAAACTCAATGCGAAATAATTGCATTACAACTGCGTCACGCGTTCGCGGAACTCGAACACTACAATCATATGTTGCTGAATCCGCAAGGTCGGGTGAATATGAGAAGCAAACGTGGCCTTATCAACGGTGTCGGGTCGATCGCACGTTCCCTGTTCGGAGTATTGGATGACCAATTCGCCGGACAATATCAACGGGATATAGAACTCATCAAACAAAATGAAAAACATCTAGCTCTATTATCTAAAAATCAGACATCTATAATAGAAGCCGAATATAATATACTTAGGAGATCGGAAGAAACAATTGAAAAACAATACAAGTTATTCAATCAACATCTGCTAAACCTAGACAAGATAACAAGCAACCTTCAGCATGAGATTGAGTCTCAAGAATTATCAATCGAGTTTGTGATGTCCGCTATCTCTGCAAACAGCTTTATAGAACATTTAAGAAACGTTCAAGAGATTCTGTTGGACACCGTAACAAACATTTACAACGGCAAGATGAACTTACACCTCATTGCGCCAGAACAACTAAAGGACGAACTGAACGTGATATCAAGTCAGCTGTCAAACGATGTAGCACTTCCTATCACCAACATCCAAGAAGATCTGTTCCACTTGTATCATCTTCTACAAGTGAAGGCGAAAATGTCAGAAAGGTATCTCATCATTGAGATACGGATGCCGTTAATTAACCGAGAACACTATGAAGTTTACAACATCATACCTGTCCCAAAAAGACTCGGTGAAGAGATGGTCACCCTACTGCCCATTGCAGAAATACTAGCAATCAACATACATAAGGATTCTTATGTCCCAATGAGTGTAACTGACCTATACGAATGCATGCACTACGACAGTACGACTCTGTTGTGCCACATGAGGACACCAGTATACCACATAAAGTCTGACGAGAGTCTCTGCAAGAGGAACAAAGGTTCGCCTGACTGTAAAACCAAAAGGGAGACCTGTCGAAACATATGGTCGGCACTTAGCAACATAAACAGTTACTTATACTTTTATTGTCACGTTTTCAAAATACGCGTCATATGTGGGAATCAAATTTCAACAGAAACACTTAGCAACGCAGGGGTAATGACACTCGGAAGTGACTGCACTATCAACAGTGAGAACTTTACTGTTCATGCGCAAAGACAATCAATGGACACAATTAAGGCCCAAGTCGAGGAAATCACAATGGTAATTCCTCCAATCAATCGGATCATCAATCTTTCCGTACCAGTTTCAAAACTTGAACCAGACAGTGAGACATTTCTGGAGCACAGCACACTAATGCGAGATCTGGGAAAACAAATAGAACAGATGAAGGCCGCAACAGCAGAAGATCTTCTGTCAGATCGAGCAACATACCATGATGTTCACCAATATGTTGTCTTATATATATTGACAGCAGCAGCGGCGATAGCAGGCGCGATATATGCCTACCACCGACTGAAGAAACATTGCAGGAAGCAACAGATACCTGAGGCACCACCTGTTCCTAATCCAGCACCTCGAAGGAGGTCGACTGCAAGCATCGGGGACAATGTTGTATTTGACGTCACAGACAACAGCGGTGTAGCGCACTTATCAAGTTCACGCACCCTGAACAAAGCAACGTCACCTTAGTATTAGTATTTAATGACACTCGGAAGTGACTGCACTATCAACAGTGAGAACTTTACTGTTCATTTCTTTTTGATCTTATTTTTTACATTATGTTATTTTGAATTATATTCCTTTCCTTTCAATTTTATATTATAACACAACATTTTCAATTGTTACATTTTGTGAGGGGGCAATATGTACGAGCTACGCTGTACATTGACCTTAGGTGTAATTGGTACATTATACTCACTAATGCATTATCATCAATATTGTATAAGTGTGCATTTCTAATACAATAAATAATGATGTAAACTAATTATAAATTAGTAGCAATTAAACCTTTATACCAATCGGTTGTCTACTCATTCAACATTCAACAAAGCATCAACATCAACATAACATATTCACTGTTGGGAGTTACGCCCCAACATCTATACTAATATTATAAAGCTGAAGAGTTTGTTTGTTTGTTTGATTGAACGCGCTAATCTCAGGCACTACTGGTCCGAATTGAAAAAATCTTTTTGTGTTGGGTAGCCTATTTATCGAGGGAGGCTATAGGCTATATAACATCACGCTACAACTAAGAGGAGCGGAGCAGTAATGAAAAATGTTGCAAAAACGGGGAAAATTTATTCCTTTTGAGAGTTTCCGTTGCGTGCGCTGCGTAAACGGTTAAAGAAACGCAAAAATCATGTAAGACGGAATTGTTCGTTTTAAAAAGTTCTAAAAAAAAGTCCGCGAGAGCATATGTCTATCTTTTAAGGTTGACTCACTATAACTCAAAAGGAGTGAGCAGCAACGAAAAATGGACGAAAACTAGCAGGCAAATCGATGCGACGGGAAGGGTCAGGGGAGCAAAAATTTGACGCGGACGAAGTCGCGGGCAGAAGCTAGTGTATTATAAAATGACCCTTACAGGGACATTTCGTCGACTATTATTAAAACAGAGGCCTAAGTATATCGCAATTGGCCTGTGTTTCGTCATTTTATGAGCTAAAGTTGAAATCTTCAAATTTCTAATTAGGTCTCTATAATTCTAAAGGTGCGATATGTAGGTACACCTACGCTTAGATCTTTACGACTCTGTAAAGTAATAACAAACAATACAGTGATTGTGTTATTACTACTTCTACCACAATACTTTGTAGGAATAAATATAGACTAATACTAATAAGGTAGGTAGGTATAACATTGGGTACGTACCTCCAGGTAATGTGTCGTTTGTTAGATTTTTTATTAACGATTCAATGGAATGCGACGGACGAAACGCATGAATGAATTGAAACTTGAAAGGGTAGGGTCGGTAGGTAGGTACTGCCAGGGTCGCGAGATTGTTCGAAAGCGATACCGTGACCCTGGCACATGGGCAACTGAAGGAACACGGGTGGGTTTTAGTCAGCAAAAGTCTGACATGCCCTCCCGCTCCGCCCAGAGCGGGAGAAGTCATTTGATGATTTCCCATCCAAAAAAAAAAAGGGTCGGTAGGTACCTAAATGGGTAACTATTACAAACCTACGGTAACTATAAAAAAGTATACAGTCTCTCGAATTTTTTATTTAATAGGTAGGTATACCAACCATGCAAGGTGTCATAAGTTATTGCATATGAAATAAAGGAGATTACTTACTTGAAGGTGAGTGCTTTACAGAGCGAAGCAGCGACACTGGTAAGCGCACGTTTGTCGTGCTCATAGGGAGCCGCGCAGATTTTGCCGTCGCGTCCCCCTTCCGCCCATACCGCGTACCCGCTGCGACTACGAATGGCCCCCAGGGTTGACTCACTGTTCTCTCTTCGCCAGGATGACAGGGAGCGAGCAATCCAAACTGTGATAGAAATCACATGCGTTTCATTATCTTCTGATGATAATTTTAGTTCTAAATCAATACAAAGATTTGTCGTGGGAAAATAAATTAGGTATCAAAAAGTAAAAAATAAACAATGCCTATATCAATATAGGCCCACACATAGTGCCTTGTGGTACTCCATTAATTTCGGGGCAGACTCGTATTATAGGTAAGTGTATCAATATAGGCCCGAACGACAGTAGGTACCTTGTAGTAATCCTCCAATTTCGTGCAAAACATTATTCAATATCGAACATATTTTTCGCATTAAGTAGGTATACTAAATATATGTATGGGGCCAACGACAGTACCTTAAAGCACTCCTGTGAACTTAAAAGTAATTGTTCCGTTGTTATTTGCAATTTAAACCATAACACGCCGTATGGATATCGCTGTCAACAAGCTTAATTAGCCTTACAGATAGCCTAGCCGTTTTACTAAACGGAAGCTTTAAAAGGCGACTGACTTGTTTTTCTGCAGACTCTCAAAGAAATTGGAGTTTCTGAAATTTCATTAGTCCATGGCAGTCCTTCCAGAACTAAATTTACAGGTCGTGCTATGCCAGAACATTATCAATCTCCAACTAATGCCATGGATTGACACCATTGACAGCTCACTCTAAGCTCACTTCACCTAACTATTCACGGTGACATTTTTACAGAATCGATCGGCTGAGCTGTCAGTGTTTTGTTTGATTGAATGGCTGAATATCATTCAAGCTGCTGGTTTAACGGCTCTATTAGTAAAAAGGATAGGCTGAAAGGCTAATAAGCTAATTAGCTGCAATATGGACGGAGTAACAAAACACTTAGTAAATATTTTGGAACAACTTACGGCATCCAGTTTCATCGCTACCATCAGGACAGTCGGGTGTGCCGTCACATCGCAGATGAGCGGGCAAACAACGTGTGTGCAATGCGCAGCGTAATCCTCCCGCGCCCGCTGCAGAACAGTGCGTGCAACTGCGCTCGTCTTCTGCTCCCGCGCAGTCGGGGATTCCATCGCACTCTCGACGAGATAAGGCGAGTCTTTGCAGGCCGTTAGAGCATCCTGCAGACACAAAAAAAAAAGTAATTGATGGTAAATATAAATGCGTAAACCAATAATTCTCGGAGTTGCGGGACGGGACCGATGAAATACTATAGATAGACTTATATTTGCTTAGGTCAGTTTGGTACGATCTCAACTTCCAGCTCTCTTTCATGATATTATTTATGAACTTATGAATAATAAACTCCAAACCAGACCTGGTTCAGGAGCACAGGACCCCGTGCCGAAGTAATCCGGGAATCGTGCGCAGTCGAAGTGTGGGCGCAGTCGGTCTGGCAGACGCGCCCCGCAGCCCGAATGGAAGGCTCGGCAGTAAGCACGGCACGGACGGACAAGACGGTCATCCGAACATCGTGGCTGGAGCATTTGGCATACGAAATCCTGGAATATAAGAAGATAGTGAACTATTTTTCTACAAAACTTGAAAATTGCGTCATGCCTGTGATCCCTAATGAGGTTGGCAGTGTATACCTACCTCTCCGAAATGTACTGTAGGCAATAAATTATCCATGAGATTAAGGAGCGCCGTACTAACCTTTAAAACTCGGTTTTTATAGTCTATAATATTATGTCACCTATATAAAACCAAGTTATTCGAAGCTAGGCCCAAGGTTGCGGTTTGGTCTATAATGTCATATTTCGGCCAGCAATATTTAATAAGGTTTTTAATGCAATTGTAATCAATAGGCTTCAGTTCCAGCCATTCGTCTTATTTCATGCACTATCGCGATTACAAGAGTTTTAATACCGTAGCGACGGCGTTTGAATTCGTGTAAGTTCCAATAATGCATTTTTGCAGGCGGGAATAATCTAGGATAGATGAACGTCTAATTTCCTAAGTTACCTGTGCAAGATGAGAACATTCAGCATCAAGAAGTTCTCTGAAAGCCACGAGATCTCTCATCAGCGCGTCTTTCGACACGTGTCCCACCAGGTTAGGGTACGAAGTGCTGTTGTACGGCAAGCTGGAGCATAACGATAATGTGACTGGGGAGCACTCCCGAACCTCCTCCACCGCATCAGGAGTCACTGCTTCGGTGGTGGGAGTCTCTATGGGTGTCGTATCTGTCTCCTTTAGCTGTAACGACGATATTACTGAGTTCTCCTGTAACAAGTTGACACAACAGTTAAAGTTAGTAGCTTAGTAGGTACCTTAAGACATATATTTATCACACTTCAATTATTATCATCAGCCTATAATGTTCCCACTGCTGGGACACAGGCCTCCTCTCGGTGAGAGGGGGTGGGTCATAATCCACCACGCGGGCCCAGTGCGGGTTGGTAGATGTCACATGTCTTCGAATTTTTGGTAAGACATGCCGGTTTCCTCACGATGTTTTGCTTCACCGTTTTGAGAGCAGTGGTGATGAAATAATTTACACAAAGTAATGCGCCTGCTTGGGTTTGAACTCACGACCTACTACTCGTAAGTCGCGGCCTTTATCACTGAGCCACCACTGCTCTTCAATTATCAGTAACTCGTAATAAGTCATTTGCACTGATATATTCATATCGCTCTATTAGCCTCAGGAAGTCTTGGATCAATAACCATGACAGTCTACTTCCAACTATGTTCCTTTGTTAAAATCATTCATTCGTCAATTCCTGTCTTACAAATATGGACATCCGTTTCAGTCATCAGGTCTAGCTTCCCGGTACCTTCTTACCTTCCTTTATAACCTCATAGAATGATGGATTTCGACAAAGAGAAGAAGCCTAGATTAATTAATTACGTAACAATCCTTTCAGAATGCAGGTCTGTGTTCTCAAAACCTTGACGGTTGCAAAAAGTAGCTTTATTTTTTTCCATTCTATTCGTTTAGCATATTATATTATCATGTAAATAAGTATTGACTATATTTGTGATATTTATGTAAGGAGAGTCATTTTATTCAATGTCAAGCTATGCACACGGGTGATCGTAAACCACTATTAATTATAGCGTTTCAACGATACTAAACATATAACTATGATTGGGAAGTTGAGGCCTTAAAATGAAAGGAAATTGTTTGAAATATATCTTCAAAGGCTTTGGTTTTTAATCATTTAATTGCCGCTCGATAGATCGATTTGCGAGGTTACACTACGCTTACCGAGGTCAGTCCGCGGCTAGGTGACATTTCTATAATGAATATCGACGAAACATTTTAAACTGTAGGTGTGCTTTGGGTCACGGTAGTTAGCCACCATATGTCGTCAAAATACAAATTCCATTTACCGCATACCTACCTAATCGAGACTTTCAATCTTACGAAAATGTATTAAGCTCCATTGTTCTTCGCCAACAATATATAAACGAATCAGATAGTTATGTTAATTCGGTGGGGTGACTGCCCCAGCAATGCATTTCAAGAGCAAAAAAAAAAAATTAACGTTAGTTTACATTCGCATGAAACAATAGGAGGCAAATCTATCTAAAAATTAAACAAAACTGCGTAACCGTGCAATTAGCATCATGTACGAATTTGCAATTTGATTGCATTTTGTTTAATATTCCAAAACAGGATTTGGCAACCATAAATAGGTACCTATCAGCAAATAAAGAAAAAACGAGAATATGAATTTGTGCAAATAAAGATCACCTAACCGTAAAGACTGCGATGTTTCACAATGAGTTGCTTGCCTTGCTATTTAGCGCTGAAATCTAGCTCGCCATGAGGAATTTGAGATGGTCAACTTATTATCTTATGGTAATTATCAACGAAATGCTATAGTCTTTATGAACGAAAAGCAAGACCCTGTATGTATTAGGTCTTTACCTATGAAATTGCCGTTCTGCAGTACTGGCCATTTCAAATCAAAATAATTTTTGTTTGTCTAAGAATTCTAATTTCAAATTAATTTTATTTTAAAAACATGGAATTCTTTTTCCAAAAGTAGTCATTTGTTTATTGATTAATGTTACATTTTCATCGCATTTCAATCTTTTTCGTCATCATGGATACGTTAAAAATTCGAGTAATTATGGAATATGAGTACCGTCGTGGCAGCAACGCGGCACAAGCGGCACGCAACATCAACGACGTTTACGGAGCTAACACTACAAACCAACGCACCACCTGTTAATGGTTTGCTCGCTTCCGTTCTGGAAATTTCGACCTGAAAAATGAACCTCGCGGTCGTCCGAAGACTTTGGTCGACAATGACGAATTAAAGGCGATTGTGGAAGCTGATGATACACAATCTACGGCTGAATTAGCAGCAGCTTTCGACGTTAGCGTTAAAACAATATTGGTCCATTTGTGTCAAATTGGCAAGGTAAAAAAGCTTGACAAATGGGTGCCCCACGAACTCAATGATCGCCAGCGCGAAGTACGCGTCGAGACGTGCCTTGCACTGCTCAACAGACATACAAATGAAGGAATTTTGAACCGCATTGTTACCTGCGATGAAAAATGGATTCTGTTTGATAACCACAAGCGCTCAGCAAGTTGGTTGGATCCTGGTTCAGCACCTAAACAATGCCCTAAACGAAAACTTACCCCTAGAAAAGTGATGGTCACTGTTTGGTGGTCTAGCGCCGGTGTGATTCATCACAGCCTCTTACCAAACGGGGTGAGCATTACTGCAGATGTGTACTGTGAAGAACTGAACTCAATGATGGAGAAGCTGGCACATCTCCAACCAGGATTGGTCAATCGCTCGTCTCCGCTGCTCCTGCACGACAACGCGCGACCTCATACTGCACAGCAGACGGTCTCCAAGTTGCAAGAACTGGGGTTGGAAGCTCTCCGTCATCCGCCCTACTCACCAGACCTTGCGCCTTCAGACTACTACTTTTTCCAGAATTTGGATAACTTCTTGGCGGGAAAAAAATTCAATACCCGAGAGGCAGTACTAAATGCCTTTGAAGAATTTGTTGCCTCCCGTCCAGCTGATTTTTTTAAGAAGGGCATCAATAAACTGCTACTGCGTTGGCAAAGATGCATTGATTGCATGGGTGATTATTTCGATTAATACAAATAAAAAATACATGAAAAAAATTCGTTTAATTTTTTTCGTACAAAACGGCATTTTCATAGGTAAAGCCTATTATTTACATCGCCTGTGATGTTTGAGTACATGTCCGTGGAAAGGGGTTTGTTGGAGTTGACGGTTACGTACTGAGGGGGATTTAACTAACAGAGTGCAAAGACGAACACGCACGTGTAAAAGTGAAACAAAAACAAAAAGAAGAGAAATTGTTCACAATTTTACCGGACCGCCAATATTTGTTTTCATACGGTACCTAGGGCCGTAACAAACGTTAAACCGTTTGGAACCTATTTAGAGCAAAAAGAGCGTAAAGATAATGTTACTAGGTGCTAATTGAACCGCTTACCTCAATATGTAGTGTCTCCGGCAATGTGGTTATTTTGCTCAGAGCTGTGGGCACGGCCAATTCGCGTGCCAGCACTGCTGTCACCTCTGCGGTGCTCACCGCGGTGAAGATCGGCTCGAACGACACCTCGAAGTGGACGCGAATACCTTCCGTAGAACTGGAATTATTATTTTGATTAGTAGGTAGCCTAGTTATCTAATAGGCAGACAGAAGAGTTACCGGTGCGGAGCACAGCGGTCGGCGCCCCGTGTTTAGCCGGCAGATGGACACCGCGCAATCTTATCAGCACCCTAATCGCGTAGCACACTCAGAATCTGAATAATTTTGAAGCAAATTGCTAATCCATTGTTCATGTGTTCGGAAAAGTCCGCTCAGCAACGTAAATAACGTAATCAATGTTGTTGAATTGTCAAAATGAAAGCCATTTATTTGTACTGTAAGTGTGTTATGCGATTGCCTCACTGGGTAAGGCCTATGTTCAAACCAAATTAAAAAAACTAAAAACACGCTTTCATAGAAAACCAAACTAAAAAGTAGAAAATAAATAAAAAAATATTTTCTACTTTTTAGTTTGGTTTTATATGAAATCGTGTTTTTTAGTTTTGTTAAAGCGTGTTTTTTAAACTATTATTTATTTTCTATTTTTTAGGGTGTTTTGAATTTCGAGACGTATGTCAGCGTAGTTTGTGACGTATGTCAGCGTAGTTTTAGAAGACAGTTTTTTTGCTGTCCTGGTAACCCTGGCACAAATTGATGAAATTATTGCATTGTCATCGGTCTTTGACAGGTGTGCAGTTTGAATGAAATCTGGTCGTTTAAAGTGGGTCAAAATCGCGCTATAAGGAGTCGGTTACAAACAAACATACTAACATACAAACAAACATATAAACATACAAGTGAAGCTAATATAAAGCGTGTAAAAAGGCCGCTGTGCTCATTGACATGGCTTTACTAAATACACTTAGACAAAGCTTTACATGTTTCTAGGTACATAATGTCACCATCATTAGCTTCAGTTTTCTCTCCCGCTACCTTGTCCACTTTGCTTTTCTTATGGTTTTCTGTTTTAATGTCTTAAGAGTTGATGAGATAATGCGTTTAGAGAGTTGTGAGAAACTAGTCACGACGTCTTATCTTTTCCAAACTTGTGAATTACGTTTGTGTCAAAGTTTTAAGCACTTCAAAGATCTCTAACTTGGAGTTTGTTTCAGGGATCTAGATATTCTAGATACCGTTTTGTATATCTCATAAGGTTAATTACTTCATTAAAATAGTTAAATATACCTATAGGTATTTTAATAAGCTTGGTATTTTCCCCTATTTGTGGCTTCACAAGGTTTTCGTTTATACAGTTGTTATGTTAATCGCTTAAGTATTCATTGCATAACAGTTACGGTCAGTAAATAACAATTATGCTAGAAAAGCATTAACAAGAGCAAAAGAAGTAGAATTCACGTAAGACATAATAAAAAATAAAAACTGGAACAACTATTGGCACAGCAAATCTGTGTTAGTACTTCCGCCAGCAAATCTTAGTGGGAATGAGAATTACTTATATGTTTGAATAACATTTCATCAGTTTCAAGTTCTCAGGGATGTGCCTATCGAAGCTGCGTGTATTTGTGCAATCGTTTTTACAATTAAAAACTTAATCAAGTTATTACTTCATATCGTATGATTCATTTTTATGACTGGAGGCATGTGTATAGTGCCTATTGTAAGGGGAAATTACCATAACTAGGTTATCACCGTAAATCTAATCCGGGTAGGTAAGTGGCCAGGATTTCCAGTAAGGTGAAAAGATTCACGGCGACCATTGTAACATTATAATTTCCGATTTGAATTCAGCTCACAAAAAGAAAGGGCCGGAACATAAAACATCGGGAACAACCTTCAATGTGGATTACCTACATAGTACGGACAGCGTGCGCCGCATAGAAAGTACTAACGAAGCCGAAGCTCTGAAACAAAGCACGTACCTATCTATAGAACTTTCTTGTGTCAAATACATAGCATTGTAGCGCTATGATATCGTATGACACTTTATAAGGATCGACGACGTTTTATAGTACATAAAAAGTAAAAGTTGTTTTATATAAAAATGGTCTCGATTTCTACGACAGCTAATACCCAAGTATATAGCGATACTTTGTATGACTAATGTATAAGAACCTAATTCCTATCAAGTTGTCAAGTTTGTTAGTATACGCCACCGCTAAAATATGACATGGGCACAAAAACTAATAAGGTCAGACCAAATACCTAATAGAACACGTTCAACACTTTGCAACTATAAGAATTTTCAATTGACTTTAGTTAGAATGGATATTTATTTGTCAAAGTCATAACGTAGCCGTTCAGTTCGTCAAATTAACTGATTGTACAACCAAACGATCATAAGGCACAATTTGAAATTGTAGCGTTTTACTAAAACATGGCATGCGCAGGCGCACGCTCGATTACAGACCTCGGAGATTTCGAGAAAGTGTACTTTCTCCATCCATCGGTGAAGACATTACTAGTCAGCACCCATTAACATAATATTAATTTACATGTTAATAAAATATTCGAAATGATTTTAGCCTGGTTAACGAAGTGGGTGATTTTAGCCTGATAGGATTTTGTGTTTGACCGTGATTCAAGTTGGCAGTGAACAGGTTTTTAAATTAAATGTTTTTGTAAAGCAAAGACTGAAAAGAGGTCATAATTCGTCAGTTCGTCACCGTCATATTTACCTACTGTACTTAATTAATTATTCAGGTTAGTGTTACCAATGTGATATGAACTCATTAACGTTTCAGTAAGATTTACTTTTTATAGTTGTTCAACAAGAATAGTTAAGACTCGGAACCCAGATAAAAATTAATCAATGTTGATTTTCAACGAAGCGAAGCTGCAATTAAAAGCTGACTAATTGTGATGCGTGTATCGTTTCTAAATCATTAAATTGCATTGTTATTTCTGACAATTTTGTTTTTAATAACCTTTTCTTTTTGTTACGACTCTTTTAATTATTTTGTTATGTCTTGCTTGACTTCTGATTTCCGGACCAACAGTAGATTTATATCTTCTAAGAGGTACCTATCTATTATCCACTTCTACTGTAGGCACATACGAGTACGGAGTAATGGGCCCGTTCCTTTCGACTGTACTCTTTCCCTAAATACATAAATTCAACATTTTAGTTACATACATAAGCATAATAAATTGCTTACTTATACTGTTTGTATATTTTTTTCTTAATCATTTCTGTCATCGATCATTTGATGCCGGAACCAAGGAACAAGACGTGCGTGACTTAACCGGCGCACAATAGTAGATAATCTTACCTGTCCAAAGCCAGTATGTCTGCAGAAACTAAACAGGATTTCAATTCAGAGTTTAAATATACGTTGAATAGCGCCTGCTGCAGTTCATTTTCACGTGTCCGGTTGGCTCTGGACTGAAGGTCGTTGCCCTTCTCGCCCTCTCCGTCGTCGGCTCCCCACGAGGTAACGACAAACGAGCCCCGGAACGTTTGCCGGTTAAGGGGATCTCCGAACAGGTACATGTCTGTAAATACAACATTATTACTTAGAAAACTATGATCCGATTTAGGGGCCCATGTATACCTACTGCGTTTTTTTACGCGATGCCGCCGCGTGTATACGCGCTGTAAACGCAATTAGTGTTAAGTACTTATTAAAAGCAGAAAATACGCAGACAACGCGACTTTAAAAAACACGGAGTTTTTTGTTGCATTGACCCATTTTAACCCATTTGGCCCTAAAAGGGTCGTTCAATAGTGCAAGGTGCAAGTAGGTACTGTTTGGCAGAGTTCTTTTGATCAATTTACCGTACCTACCTACACACGTATATGAGTAACAGACGTAACAGTCATATTTTCGTTTTTCGTGCCAAATACCTGGGTTTCCTCCAAGTATTTTCTCTAGTGACTCTTTGAGCATTTGGCAGTATGGACGAACTTAATAAGGTGAAAGATGTGCAGCCAAGAAGTGCTGATTTTTACTTTAAGGTAACAACTAATAGGAAGTAACCTGTAATCACTTGGGACATATAATTCGACCTTATCAAATATTTTGTGTACCTTGAGCCAAGTGTACTAGATTTAAAATTACCGTAAAATGAGGTTATTTTGCTCCGTGAAGATAAATATGCTCCAAATTTAAAAAAAGTTTATTTCGATTAAATCTCTAAATTTAAAGGGACGTCTAAAAAATTTTTGAACGCATCCGATAAATGATTTATAAAATTGGCAACACTGAATGAGAACTTCCGGTTTCTGACATTTCTTTTCTTTTTATCAGCCATTATTAAAAAGTGTGCGTTTCGTAAAAAAAAAAATAGTCTGCAAAATCCACCTTCATCGACGAATGTACTTGGATATTTGAGGTAAGGAGGGTTTAATGCAAGTAGGTATATAATTAGCTAACAATTACAACTAATATTTAGAAAATATGTACATTAATTTAATTTTCTAACCTCTTTTACTTTGTCGTTCCTACTTTGCGCCATGTTTGGGGATATTTTGCTCCTGGAGCAAAGTTACAATTATGTTTTTGAATACTTGCTATTGTAACTGCCACATAGCTCATACTAAATTCAAATCGTTTTTCTGTAGGAAAATGCCTCGGAATTATGTAAGGAAAATGCCTAAAAGAAATTATAAAAAATATTCACAAGAGACTCTTCGAGATTGTCTAGCAGCAATAGAAAACAAAGAATTAACGCAAAGGAAAGCTAGTGAAATATACAGGATTCCACGAAGAACTATAATAAACCAACTCAGGCTTCTACGGCGCAACGAAACACCAAGGCCACCAGGAGCACCTACTACATTTACAGAGGAAGAAGAAAAAATATTCGTATCATGCATACAAAAATTGAGCGAGCATGGTTTTCCTCTTACAAGTTTCGATTTGCGCATTGTAATACAATCTTATCTGGAAAAAATTGGGAGAAGAGTTCCCAAGTTTAAAAACAACTGCCCAGGCTTGGAGTGGGTGTCGAGTTTTTTGAAAAGAAATACTGAATTGTCACAGCGCCTCGCTGCTAATATAAAGCGCAGTAGAGCTGGCATTGATCGGGAAACTCTCTCAGATTATATTCAAAATTTAGCGGAGGTGTTAAAAGATGTTCCTCCAGAGAACATTTGGAATTACGACGAAACGAATTTATGTGATGACCCTGGGCAAAAAAAGATTCTGACGAGAAGAGGCACCAAATACCCCGAAATTATAAGAGATACATCCAAAAGTTCTACATCGATCATGTTTGCTGGAAGTGCTGAAGGAGAGTTACTTCCGCCATACGTCGTCTACAAATCTAAGCAGCTGTGGAATACTTGGACAGAAAATGGGCCGAAAAATACTCGCTACAATTGTAGTCCTTCCGGTTGGTTTGACATGAACATATTCAATGACTGGTTTTTCGCACTTGTACTGCCAAAGCTCAAAAAACAGGAAGGCCCTAAAGTCCTCATAGGCGACAATCTATCGTCACATATTTCAGTGGATGTTCTTAAAGCTTGCAAAGACAATAATATAAGGTTCGTGTGTCTTCCTCCGAATAGCACCCACTTGACGCAACCCCTCGATGTCGCCTTCTTTCATCCAATGAAAGTTGCATGGCGGAAAATTCTAACAACATGGAAGCAATGCGAACAAGGCATACGGGAAAAAACTGTTCAAAAGAGCAGTTTCCCAGTCTTACTTAAAAAACTTCTTAGCGATTTAGAAGAAAATAGAAAAGAAAACTTGAAATCCGGTTTCAGAAAATGTGGGATTTATCCGACCGACGCAAATGCCTTATTAGAGAGATTGCCTAAACCTGTTGATAAGACTGCGGCAGAAAACTCTTTCCTGGAAACACTTCAAGCGAAGAGAGTGGAATGGACTGGAGGCGTTAACCCGAAAAGACGGCGTACGAAACTCGACATTATTCCGGGAAGAAGTGTTACGGAGCTGATAGATAGTTCACAGGCGGACAAAGAAAACGAGGAGCCATGTTTTGAAATAGAAGCACAGGCGTCGACTTCAGAACCCCGTCGTACAAGAATTCACAGCGACAGTACATATGCCGAGAGTGAAATATCTCTTCATGACTCTTCAAACGAAGAAACATTAAATGATATGCTGGAGACAATGTTAGAAGAAGAGACAAACGTAGGCACTGACAAGGAAAGTTCTAAAACAAAAAATCTAAAACCACTCATAAAGAAAGAAGGAGAATACGTAGCTTTCACATACGAAGGGGAGTTTTTCCCAGGTATCATCACGAAAATTAATGATAAAGGACCGTACATATCCTCAATGAAAAGATCTCTCAAATATTGGAAATGGCCAAAACCAAAGGATGAGATCCAATACAATTGGGAAGAAGTTCTTGGATGTATATCTGCACCGAAGAAAATTGGTCGACGTGAATTTTATACTGTTCCTGAACTCGATCAAATTTGGGGAACCTAAGATCTCAATAATAATATTATTGTTGATACTCATAAGTTTTTTTAGATGGTATTTTTAGTTTCACTGTCACTTTTAATGTCTCTAATTTCCAGTGATAGAATTTTGTTTTTTTTTCTAAAAGTTTACATGTTTCTTGACACTTATGTGGCCTTTGGTGGTTTTAATAGTTTATTAGACTTAAGAGAAAATGATTCTAAGACTGATTTATCCAGAAAGTACAAATAAAAAAGTTCCTTGTACATTTTCAGTTTTATTTCCATTCAAACCACATCAACATGACGAGAAAGACACAAAATTTGCTTCATCACTATTTATTTTTGGAGTAATTTAACAGCTGCGGCTGTTAACATTGCCTCTGTTTTTTAAATGTGCCTGTTTTAGTGCAAGGTAAATGTAGGAGCAATGTTTCCAAAAGGCTGGGCAACATTGCTCCATTTTTGAATAAAAAAAAAATAAAAATAAATAAATTAAACAACTATGTTTGTCATTTAAATATTGCATCTAGAAGGATAAATGAGCCACTCAACGTTTTCTGAAAAGCCGTATTAAAGAAGGATTTTACGTGAGTCACACTTATCAAATTTTGGAGCAAAAACCGGAGCAAAGTAGCCTCATTTTACGGTACTTGAAAAGATTTGGGCTTCAAAAGACACAAAACTATGAATTGTTTGAGTATCGGAAATCCATGAGAACAAAAAGCGACAGATCGGTCCCAGTGGAGATCAAAAATACCTTCATCAAAATCAGAATGAACACTACAGACTGATGAAAGAAACTCTCCACCTGCTGGAGAAATGATGATTGGATTTATGCCTCTGACCAGTGTAACGACTACACCTGATATTATTTATTACTCATGTCATTTCTAACAAAAGCCATATTATACACACGACACCAGCACTGTCATGGCATGACGGAGGCAAAGGAAGTAGGTTGCCTATTCGTTCTGAGACGCACAAAACCATGAAAGATTAACGATAACGTGATACAGACACATGATTATATAAATTCAATAACACCTATTGATACCGATTTAACAAAGTTTTGGAGAAACATTCACAAGTCACGGCACTCGCGGAAGTAACAATCTCTTTCTTTATCGATCATTCTCAGATTTTAATTGAGGTGATCAAGTTTTATTTTCGTGACTACAGTCAATATGACATAGGCTTTCGTTGATGTGTCTGCTTTACATAAAACTTTCAAATCGCTTGGTCGATGCTTTGTTATGCAAACTACACGTATACCTAATTAAAAGCAAATTGGATATTCGCCTTCAAGATAATGATCATTTAATATGCCAACATAGTTCATAACATAATGAGGCTGTTATATGGAGTGCACTTGTCTCCGCGGCGAGCTGCTCACGCGCAAGGCCACACAGCTTACTGGCCTTTGCTCAGGCGGTGACGGGCAAATGTCGCTCAGTTTACGCCTCTACTGGAACTATGAATACCCACTGTTTACTAACAAAAGAATCTAAATCAGATGATAGTTATACTGGTCGACAGAACAGCGAAACAGAATTACGACACTGCTTGTTACTTGCGGCGAATCGATTACTGATTGATATCGATTCGATTGTAATAACTGCACTCAATGAATATTTTCGCTCCATTTTAAAATATTATGAAACATTCTTGTTTCCGCATGTTTTATATTATTTACAAAAATATCTGAAAACATGACTGGTAGGTCGGAAAGTACAACATTTAGCTGTAGGCTACACTTCATCTAAGATGTTTTGCAACACGGTCCTTTAGGTCAGACGTTGAGTAATGTTACCATTTATGGTGGTAGCGTGTGGACCTAAAATTACTCGGAATCTCTGACAAAATTGCTGCAACATTCGCTTAAATTCATCCATGGCTAATTTCAGTTATTTAAATTTTATAACTGCACAAATGCAGCAGATGTTTTACATTGCGTGGTAAAGTTTAACTTGAGTAGGAACCCTAGCTTATCGTCCACGTTTTTATACTACCGGGATAAAAAGTATCCTATGTCCTTTCTCAGGCTCTAAACTATCTGTGTGCCAAATTTCATTTAAATCGGTTCAGTAGTTTTAGCAAGAAAGCGAGACAGACAGACAGACAGACAGACAGACCGACAGACAGACAGAGTTACTTTTGCATTTATAATATTAGTTTAGATTAGTATACAAAGGAAGGAGTGTACATTACATTACAAGCGCACCTTTAGAAATCATGTTGGCAAAAACTTGAGTTTACAAACATAAATATTTACCTTGATTGCAATAGCCAGCACTTGCGGCAGAGAATGTCTTGAACGATAGAGCAATTTTATCGTTAAATAGTCTAGTAGATCATTTATGCTATTCGTAGAATGGTAGAAAACTGTTTCTCAGTGCCACATCGAATCTTGGAGTTTGGGGTTTAAGTATATGACCAGTTCAACTTGCAGCCACATGAACCTAGTGACGGGAGCTCTATAATTATACGTACGCCCAAGGTACACTGCCACTGCCGCAAGTAGCAGTAACACGAGCAGCGACGCGAGCGCAGCGCAGCAGCCGCGGCAGGGCCGGCTCAGCTTACGCCGCGTGAATCTGATGTCGCTGCTCACAGACATCGTCGACTCCGGCGCACGGTGCCGCACACATCGCTGATTGCCGTTCCGGGTCCACCCATATTCCAACTGGTGAATAAAAAAAGCATTAATGAATTTCAAACAAAACGGCAAAAGTAAACAAATGTGTCGGTTCCTTTCATCTATTTTACCTACAAGTCTACAGAGGGACGGTCAATTCCGGGAAATACTGCTGCATGTGAAAGCGTGATACAACGGCACATCAAGATAACTGCAACGACCACTTTAGTAACACGTAATGTGTATAATTAACCCTAAGTGTGTAATGTCCCACTACCTATGTGCATACCACGTAGAAACACAAAAGAACAATTGTAATTTGTCACTTATGATACGATCTATTTATCACACGAAAGTATATGGACATTCCATAGCGAATTAGCAAGGTTTCAGCGTTCAGCTTGGCATTCATTCGGGACAATACATTTCAAGTTGAAGATTGAATGATACGGTCCATCACCTTTTGTGATCTACATAATGTCGAAGCACGTAAGTACTGAAGTAATTCTTTGTTAAACAAATTACGTAAACAATCTTGTACAACAACTGCTGGAAAAACACGAAACATGATATAAAGACCGATTTGTTGGTCTGGTGGTCAAAAGCGCCACTGTTAAGCTGATGAGCGCTTGGGTTCTTGGTGTTATTGGGTTTTTCATCAGGACTTTCTAAGTAGAACTCCGGAGAATGGATGTGTGCCCGGTTGATAGCAATAAGCCTCGCTCCGCTTTCATAGGACTGAAATTTATCTGGCCAAAAGTGGCTGTTACTAAATCTCTGCTTTTTCTTTCGTAGTAACAGGCGTGATATTTAGTTTTACAAAATAAATTTAAATCAAACAGTGGTGCCGATTCCCTTATTCACAAACTAAACTAAATTTAAGTTCAGTGCATCTTTTTCTTTCTATTTCATTAAGAAAAGAACAGAAGATAAATGTTAGTTTAGTCCTGTCAAATTAATCAGCGCTTGACGTAATTTTAGTAGGCAAGTTTTTAATCACGTCTAAACTTGTATGGAGTAGTGACAGGCGCTGATTAATTTGACAGGACTAAACTAAAAATTTTCTTTTGTCCTCTTCTTAATGAAATACAAAGAAAAGGATGCACTGAACTAAATTTAGTTTAGTTTGTGAACAAGGGAATCGGTACCATTGTCAAAGATTTATTGCGGATGCATTTTTCAGCAAGAAAGTTCATAATGACATATACAGTGACAGACTGACACACAGATGGCTGCTCAAGCTTAACATTATAACTTCCCATTTCCCGATAATTACATTACAAGACTCATTATTTTGCGGAGTTTGCGGCAGCCATATTGATTTGTCGCACTTATCTCATAATTACTGCGTTACGTGATGTGATATAAGTGCTGAAGTTTCTATTGTAATAGTATAGTGGGTTGCACACGGGACTTCCTAGATTGTTCACCCTGCTGGTAAAAATTACATACTTCGATCGCATATTTTTAAAACAATATTCAACCAGCTTTTAAAATAATTATAAAACAAAAACTAAATCAGAATTCCTTATATTGAATATTATCAAGGCGATTGGAAGTTATTTTCTGATTCTGACCTATATACACAATTATTAAATAAAATAGTTCAGGCGTAGCCGGTCTATTTTTGCTACGATCAAGTGCTACGACCTGCGTAGCGGTTGCGCTCTACGAGGACAGTACCCAAAACCCAGTGCCAATTCTATTACTTCTAAATTGTAGCGTAACTTGGGGGATGCGTTTGTGCAGCTGTTTTATTTCTATGTTAAATAGACCATAACCCCTGTAGGCGTTCTTTTTTCGCGGCTTTTTTACACAGTTGGCTAATTATGGCGTTTCGCGAGAACGAGCGAACGATACTTTTAAATAATGTAAGGTGCTCCTTTTTCGCGATTAGTCTAGACAGTTGGTTTATTATACTGATCGGCAAGAATCCACTCGCCCAAATTCGGTAAATCGACACTTTTAAGTACTTAATATTTATGTTCTACATATAAGCGACTCGCACGAAGTTACTTTAAAGATGGGCGAATCGATAACTCGACTAAAGCCACTTTAGCGATGATGATGGGTTATGAACCTACCCAAATAGGTAGGTATGTCTATTCTATTTAAGACTCTCTCATATATGAGAAACGGTTTAAATTAGTAGATAGGTTATATTACCTACCTAGTAATAAACCGTTTTTAATAAAGTCACGCAGTCGCAACATAAGTATAGTAAGTAGGTAGGCAATAAATAACAGTTATGGCATTTATTCGTTTCTAATAGGCATGTCATTATTTTAATGTGATTATGGTGTAGCCAAATAGTGTGTTACACGCACATTGTTGGGTTTATTGAACATACTTACTTATCGCCACGACGAAGTAGGTACCTATGTATGATAGATAGGAAACGTACAGACACCAGCACATCAAGGTACCCGAAACTGTCAAATTCTCCCAATCAACCTTGAACCTAATGCTTTAACGATGAAGTTGAAAACATATTAAAGAATTTTGACAGATTGTAGTAGCTCGATGTGCTGGCGTCTGTACATACCGACCTAAGGTATTCTACCGCACATCTACTGCCTTAAATAACTCCCTTTAAAACGGCGGCTTCGCCCGTGTAATAGCTAGATACAATGTCCTTCCACAGGATTCGAAGTATTCCCATATCAAATTGTATGAAAGTTTTCCAGCCGTTTTGTATTTACCCGTAACAAAAAAATATAAATTGTGTTTTTTTTTTAATATAAATACCGTATACGCTTTCATATGCATTTACTAAAAAGCTGTTAATTTGACATTACAAACAGAAACTTCAATTTTATTTATTTTGTATTGTACCTACACTGATTGATATATACATATTGTAGGCACGATATTTTAGGCATGGAATAATTTAGTTAGTAAACACGTCCGGCATTTGATTACATTGGTTAGACTCATAATTAAAATCAATTTTCAAAACTGGAATATATAATGACAATAATGATTCCCAATCGTGATCGTCGACTTTTTTAGATAATCTATGGTCTGTTCATTGTATTAGCCACACCACTGTTATACTGACATTTGTTAGCTAATCCTTATAAGGATGAGATGAGACTCACACGAGAACAACCTTGGTTCCTACGCATGATACGTTCACTATTCATACAAAACTTTAAACATTAGTAGAGCGTACCTATGGTAACTTACTTAATTTATGAAAATATCAGTGTTGATTGTACTTACATTTTAATTACTGTAACAATAAGAAGCTGTTGTAACGTTAATAATAATGTAGTTTACCGGCAATGTTGTTTCGTGTAATTTCGTAAGGTGCATTACTATTTCTCCGTAGTCTCGAGCACTCGAGCTCTAGATTTCAAACAGCGAGAAAATAGTTCGGTTGCGTCAACAGAATATGGCTGCAGGTTAGCATTCGAACTTTAAAATGCCATTACGGATTCAATTACTTACCCCATTGTGTTTATGTTTGTTGTAAAGGTTAGTTTAGACAACGTCTATTTACAATTAACATTCAAGTTATTAGTTCAAGTTATCATAGGCGTGGTTCTAAGGTACATAAACTTACATAGGCATTAGTAACTTAAAGGTTACTTTGCTTAAAGTTTTCGTATCGTATCTATACTTATTAATGTAATCGTCTTGCCTGATCGCCCTCACAATTATTATTTGATTTGACCTTAAAGCAATACTGTGACTGACTCTATTATGAGCGTAAAGCAAAAAACATGGAAACTGTCGTATTCAATTACTGTTATTTTGCTACTGAAAAGTCCGAATATTGAATACCGACTATGAAATATGGTACCGACTAAATGACGATTGAATCTATAACTGGAAGGAAACTTCAACGCTGATGTTGCAAGACATTTCCAAATTGTTTCCGTGAAAATTATCACAAGATTTTAGGGTCAGTAAGGCTTAGTTATGCGAGCCTACCGCTTAGCGACCACAAAAGCGTGACATGCCTGACATACAAATGGCATTTGGACACAAACGTGCAGAACAAAGAGAATATTTGGAAGCATATCGAGCGAACAGTTCCTTCTCTCAGGCAGTACAAGCAAGGTCAAGCTAGCTGTGTGCGGATGAGGAAAGCTTTGTATGATGATGAAACTTTAAATAACCGATACCTAATGGCAAATTATTGATGTATCAACTTAAGTTTATTGCTTATTAGCCGTTTTGTAATACAAAATAAGCACATTATTACCTCCTTTGTGTACATTGTTGTCACTAATTGAAGTCTGTTTGATGCATGGGAGTCAAGAGTATAAAAACAAGAAGGTAATTAGGTATTTGTATTGTACCTAGCTATTTTCCTACAGTGCTGCAGTTGTATGTTTTCTTGGTTTTTGACCCGTTTGCCAAAAGTAGAGACGATGTTTTTCTATTCCTTCCTTATATGTTATACTTGTTCACTTAAATTAATTTAAGAACGAAAACTCATTCAACCCTTTATCTCTTTAGTCTTTATTTCAAATTTTATTAGGACGACGTTTATTTAAATACAATTTACTTCCATAGGTACATAGACAGATGTTGTTTCGCTGGTTCAATTGACTAAAAGTTGGCTAAAAATAATTATATTTTCATGAAACACTTCGAGCATTTTTTGCACGTTGTTCCGCACGGGCGACCTCAAAAGTGCAAGTAATATTCGCACCCCTAGGGTTCATATTCAAACGCTAACGAAAACCCATGTAAATGACTTTACTTACCTACATACTTTTTCAGCAAAGCATTATACCTACTTGTCATAAGCAATTGTGCTTACAGTCGAGAAATAACTGGGTACTTGTATTTCAGAACAGAATGTAGAGCACTTTGATATACTAGACAGAAAATGCTTTTTTTAAGGTTTACTCAGGACAAGGTAATTAATCTGTAAAGAATAACATAACGACTGTTTTCCCCGAAGATTAAAGCAGAGAACTACGATGCGATACGCGGTACTGTTGTATATTTATATTCGATTTGTGTAGTAGAACATCTGCACTGTGGACGACAAAAGCGTGTTCGGAAAAAAAACAATTTAAAATGGTATTTAACGGTGCAGGCATTGATTGATATACGAAAGTAGGTACTTCAATGGGTTCAGGATTCATAATACGTTGTTATCAATACGCTTTCCGGACTCCACAGTCTGTGATCGCCTGCGACCATTGATGCATTTTCTCATAATTCTTTGGCGCCGGCGAACAGCGCGGTTAAACGACGTTAAATTTTATCCAACGTTTAAGTTGGGCAGGTAGGTACTCGTTTTTTTAAAACATTTCTTAAGCTTTATCAACGCTGCTTTACACTTCAATATGGTTAGCATAGAGCTACTGAGAGGGTCAGTCTAAGCCATTGATGATTTCACGGTCATTCTTTTCTAATGTTTTTTCAACTTTTTCATTAACCCTTGTTATCTAAACATTCGACCATTCGACGACCCACCTACCCGCGATTCTCGTGTTCGTGTACTTCTAGGTGAATATCGATTTATGCTGTGGCTGTGTGAAATAGTTCTTAATTACTGATTTGATGATTTTTTGTTTAATAATGATCCAAAGAATGTACCAATGCCAGAAGTTCCTGTAATTAATAAAAACTTTTTTCCAAAAAATGCATTTTATTTGGCGTAGTCGGTTCGACGAATGTTTAGTAACCATGTAACAACGAAAATAGTTTAGTTATCTAAGGTTAAGGAACTGTTTCTTGATGATGCTTCTACATTTGAGATCGGCTTTCACGAAGCGTGTCCAGGTATTATTTGGAAACGTATTAGGACCCTTTTTCATCAATAGTATCTGGCCATAGCGGATAGCTAGCCATGGTTTCTTTTTTACGGTTCTTTTTTTCGGTGGGACAAATCCTAATCAATTTATCGCGGTGTGGTCGGTTATCGATGTTTTTAGTTACATATCGCTTTATCCACTTCGTCAATTTTGCCATGAATGCCCTTTTTTGTTCAAATACTTTGCGATCTTTTAGGTCCTTTTGGATGCGACTACAGGAAGACTGAATGTGACATGGTGCGTGCGTGACTCTCATGGAGGAAGAAATGCTTTTTCCAAAAAAAAATCTGTGCGAATGGATCCTTCAATGCAATCTAGGTAATGAGGACTTGCTACACAATTTATTTTTCGATATTTTATTTAAACATTTAAATTTTGCTGGTCTTGCTCTCGTCGTACACGATATAAGGCATAAAATACCATGACATGACGTCCACTGAATTAGTCATAGCTAAAACTACTTTTAAACCTCTCTTATTCTAGGATTGAAACGGAAAGAACCCAGCGGATAGAAGTGCCACTCTATTATTTCATGTCTTATTCCTCGCAGCCGGAGGAGACTGTCTAGCTACAGAATACCTGCCTGCCTGAATACTGCGTACAATGCGCGTGCAGCGAGTAGCGTGCACTTGTCGCGACCTACATCCCGCCTCAGCCTCACGTTTTTGCTCGGCGCTGCAACAACAAAGCCGCCTCGAGCTGAGCTCCGCGCACGCCGCAGCCTTTTCGCTGGTTTCTATTAAGATCTCTAACTTTAACAATGCGGACGCCCTCACTTTCGTTCGGTACGTGCTCATTTGCAGATAATGGCGCTTGCGACGACCGAACGCTAATTTAAACGTGAATCAGTATCGCCCACGGCGACAGGTGACAACTTGATGACTGAAAACGGCAAATTTTGTTAGATTAACGGAAACCTAACCCACCTAGTTGCTTGTTTTATAAATCTAGGGCAAGACTTGTTTAGACGGACGGATGGTATTATCGCTTCATTAGTAAATTGTGAATACTAAGTAATACCTACGCACGAAATAAATTGACACCACCGGTAAAGAAAGCAGTAAGTAATTAAAACAGAAAGGTGACTCTGTGAAAGTTGAATAAATATCAACAATTTTGTCAACTGCTGCGAATACCAGCCGGTAAACGTAACGTGATTGTTTACGCTACACGTTAATTAATTAATCATCAATTTACATTACAATGGAAGTTGGTTTAATCAATTTTACAGATATTTCAAGCTTATTTAATTAAAACCAGTCTTCTGAACAGGTTTTCGTATAAATCTGTTCAGTAGTATGGAATTTGTACAAATTCTCACCCTCTCTGTTTATGTAAGAAATCTACTTCTATCATCAAGATGTTAAAGGTGAAGGAAATGTTCCTCCCATAACTTTCAAATTCTCTATCTTAAAAACATAAAGCCCGCAAGGTTATGCAGAGGTGCACCTTCAATAATAATAATACACATTTTATTTCAGACCAATTTTAATTCAATCAATTTTACTTTGCGTTATTATTGATTTTATCGAAAATATAGGTGAGTGTTGGCAAAGCGTTGACGTGACGTCCAGCTTCTACGCTGCGTCTACGCCATTTTCAGTGTCCCGTGTAGATGGGCACGCGTAGCGTAGAGTGCGTAGTGTACCCACTCTACCTACGTAGCGATGGCTAGGTACTTTACGCAAGCCCAGTGAAATGATTCTCTAAAATACATATGTAAGGAGGTAGTCCAAATATAAAATGGCTAAAGAGAAGAGTTCAGAATAGTATCTTTACATAGTGAGTGAAATGAGCTTACGTACCAAAGTCAACTTTGACATTGGAAATATTATTACTGTACAAGTCTGCACGCAGCTGTAGCCGCCCAGCTGGACCATAAAATATCTTCATGGCCTTTGCAACTGGGTAAGCGAACTTTTTGTAAACTTAAGTATAACCCTGGTCAAACCAGACCAAGTGTTTTTACATAATTTGGCACACACGTAGACCTTTTCAAGAATTTTCACAAATAAATAAAATTTTAGTCGGTTGATAACGGTTTTTTACGGAATTTATTTGAAAGTACATACGGTATTATCTTAGGGGAAGTACGTCCAAAATGACATACGGTTTTGTTTTTTAATCATATATTTTTAATTAACATAGTTACAATCACTGTTTAGGTTGAATAATCATCTTTGGTTCATAAGTTTTAACCTACGTAAACTCATAATTGAATAGGACCCATATAAAAAATATAATTTAAATTAATCGAAGCCTCTAAGAAAATTCATTTTGTCCATATAGTACGGACAAAATGACATACATAATGAAAACGAAAATTATGAAGTACATATTTCAGAAAATATTAAATATGAGCCCAAAGAGAACAATTGTTGCACCATAGCCAGCACTCGTTGGGCTTGGAACGGGAAAAGTGGTCGTTACAGTAAACGCATGCGCATTCATTATCATCACCGTTCGACACAGCTGGAAATCTTCTACATTCGAGTCCTCAGCGTAATGAGTCTTCTGTACTTGGGTTCACCTTTTTTCTGACTGCTTTTAAGGATCATTATCGTAGTTCGATTCAACATTGAAAACCTCATCATTGAATAAAGGTATGTCGTTTTGCCCCGAATGTAAGTATGTCGTTTTGCCCCACAGGTTATCTAAACACTAATTAAGCCATAATTACTATAAACACGAGATTTATAAATAAATACTTTTAAGTAATGCAGCATAATGCTACACTTTTTGAATTTACTACAAAAGATGTAATAGAAACCACGAGAAACTGATCAAAAACAGGACTAAATCAATAAAAATAAAAAACTTTTATGCGCACAAAACGCTTTCCTGCAAGTAACTTCGGCGTGACCAAGTGAATGACGGTATAAACTTAATAGGTATTCCACCATAGCCGGCGTCACATAATGATATGCCAACTGCAGGATTATAGCCCGCCAATTTCGAAAAAAGCCCGGTGTGTCATTTTGTCCGTATATGTCATTTTGGCCGTACTTCCCCTACCTACAAAAAAAAAATATATAGATAAAATGTCTGTCTCGTCTGTTTGTTCCGGTAATCTCCGAAACGACTGGATTTATTTGACGGGATTTTCACTGGCAGATATCTGATGGTATAAGCAGTAAGTAAGGCCTATTTGGGTACGTTTTTTTTTAAATAATTAGAATGTTTCGCAGAACAAAGACCTTTTCCACCATACACGCGAAAGAAGTCGCGGGCACAGGCTAGTACCTACCAAATAAAAAATATACCAAATCTATGGCATGTTATTCCACATGAGTAATGTTAATATGTAAGTAGGCATCCACACATCACTCATCTACGCGTCTTCTATGTACGTCTATGTTTGCGTGGTGACTTGTATGTACATAAGTAACCGGACCGCTGACCAACCGTTTTGAAATACTACCTGCGAGCAACCTGTATATGGATCTGTTTTAAACCAAGTGGTACGCATATCTATGTCTGTCTATTCAAAGCTCACCTAGTTCTCAGTAAGTAATACTCAGTAAGTAGTGTCGGTCTATGCGCCTACCTACATTTAGCATTTCGTAAAAGTGACAGAATTTTCGTAGCGTTTAAAATCTTGAAAGCGCTATTACTAGCTGTTGAGATGAACTTCGTGACAAACGAAACTGCAGAAGGTCGTGAACTTTAAGAATTTGTTCACCTTGCTTATTACCAGTTTTTACTGTAGGTATCTGAATGTCGTAAGGCAAAATCTTATTTATTTTTAGGTGTATGTGTAATTTAAATGATGAATTTCAGAAATGGTGATGTAATGCCAAGAAAATAATAATTTATCGCACCTTACGAGTTCTTGAAGCTATTATAAGTATAATAAGTAACTAAGTATCTATATGGCTTGTGAATATGCGTGTAAAACTGGGAGGAAGACGCGCGGGCTCGTGAAAGATGCACGGTGTGGAGAGAGGCCTTTGCCCAGGACTGGGGCAGTGCAGGCTAGTTAAAAAAGTGTTTTAATTACATTATTAACATACAAATCACCACGCTATACTGGAAGGCAACGACCGAAGAGTTTTGTAACTTTTGAAAGTTTATTAATTCATTACATATTGGCTAATCAATTAAGAATTACATATTATTAATAGATTATTTTTTAAATTGGTATCCTATACATCCGAATAACCAAGTCTCAGTGGATACTGATTGACAAAATTCTAATTTGTAATATAGACTGGCCGCTGCGATACCGTGTGCGGTCAGCCAACACTGGCCGGTGACCCGGATCACGGATGACATCGCTGCGTCCGCGCCGTTAATATCAACACTGACACACTTCCCTCTCACTCAATTCACATCATTCGCCAAAAAGTCAGAAAAAGCTTTAAGTCCGCAATTTCTTTCTAAGAAATTCCTTATCTGATTCGCTTTCGCAATGTTTCTCGATTTCTAAATCTACTTATGTTTCTTTTATTGTTTGAAATGTATATTTTCTCATACCTTTTTGACATTGTTTATTCTAAAGAGTTTTACAGCATTCGACAGGATAACACAACGCTGCGCAAGTGCTGGTTATAGAACATTTTAAACGTTTAGTGAAATAAGATTAACATTTTTGCTATTTATTCTACAGCTGGTTAATTAGGTTTCATGACCCATAATTTCCATACTATCGCTAAACTGACTTGGTCGAGTTGTCGATTTGCCCATAAATAAACTAACTTCATGCGAGTCGCCTATAGAAAATAATTGTATCTACTATTTAAAAGTGTTGTGTTGTGTCCCAGCAGTGGGAACAATATCTAGGCTGATGATGACTGTTGGTTGTGTTGTTCCTTGAAGTGTGAGTTGAGAAAATCTGTTTTCGTTTCTTTTATCGTGTTATAATATCCATATCAGTGACATCAATCTCCTACAACGACTTGTCTCCTCAGAGTGGGGTGCTTCGCCTGACGTTTTGCGGACTACTGGGCTGGCGCTATCTTTTTTGCAGGTGAATTCGCGTGCGCTGTGTGGAGTTGTTCAGCCCATGCAAAGTTAGTGGATACAGCTCTGAATGAAACGTGCTGGATCATTACCGGGTGCCTCAAATCGACCCCGGTGCAAATGCTGTATCCACTGGCTGGAATAGCGCCACCAAAAATCAGCAGAGCAGTGGCAAGCTCAACTGCGAGAGCCAAGATGGTTTCTGACACACGACATCCTATGCACGACAACATCCTCGTGTCACAAAGACTAAAAAGCCGCAACAGCTTTCTGAAGTGTGTTTTCCCACTTACTGGCGAACAGTCTAAGGAAAGACTAGACCTGTGGCGACAAGGCGCTTCCCTACCAAACCCATTCGTTTCACTTGCTGAAAATCTCGCAACTGGACACGAATTGTCTTGGCTTCCATGGAAGTCTTTAAATAGACTCCGGACTCAGGTAGGCCAGAGTAAAGAAAACCTGAACAGGTGGAGATTCATAGACGACTCAGCCCTGGAGTGTAAATGTGGTGCTGTCCCACAAACGATAAGGCGCTTGATATCTTGCCCAGCATGTCCATACTGAAAATGCTAAGCTCGTAGCCAAATTCTGGGCTAACTCAATTTAGATTGCTATCGACACGCTAAGAAGAAGTGACATCTGTGAAGTTTATACACAAAGACCTGATTTTTTAAATATTATTTTATGTGACTAGAATAATTACGGTCGCTGACCCAAAAAAGGATTTAATTTCTTTTTTGTTTTTGTATTAATGTTTGCGTCATACTCATCACGTCTGCGGAGTTTCGCTAGCTAATATAATTTGACCTCAAATTCAAGTTAAGTTACATATTGTTAAGTTATTCCATATAAATCAAATTATGCGTTTACATCGAATAACTTAATTGGCAGTAGGCAGGGCATATTGCTCGCAGAACAGATGGCTGATGGGGCCGAAAGGTTCTGGGATAGACAACTGCATACCGGAAGACTTAGAGTTGAAAGGCCTCCTACAAAGTGGACGGATGACCTTGTGAAGGCTGGGGGAATGCGCTGGATGCGGGAAGCACAAAACCGGTCGAAATAGTGGAGTTTTGGGAAGGCCTATGTCGATCAGTAGACGTCTTTGGGCTGAAATGATGATGATGATGATGATGATGATGATAGAAGTGCATAAAACACGAATTAATAATCTTTAGATAATTCACAGCAAGATTCTTTCTAGACCCCAACTTTGTTAGGATAGATCCAAAATTTGGAACATTTTACACCAAATTATATTACTGCAATAGCTAGTAGATATAGCACAAACGTACATCTCGGGTAGTCAACGCTCGATCACTTTTCCTACCAAGGCTACTAAGGAATGGTCGAGCTTGTTACCTTACCGTCTCGTCTGTGAAACTCGTTTTACCAAGCCATCAAAGATGTTTATAAGTATTTAGTACATTTTGAGAGAAATATTACCCATGTGCAATTTACTATGCTAGTGTCCTTATTCACGATAGACTATAGAGCATATATTTTATAGTTACGAATACAGACACAAATCCTTTAAAATGGAACACTGTAACGCCAACGCTATAGTGATGGTACATCCCCGGATGAGAGGCTTGCTACGAGTACGAAATCTACTCGAATATGGTAGAGGTCGAAATTAATTTAGTAAAGACTGCAGTCTAGACAGCTGGATTTACAAATAAGAAAATTCGCACTCATAGAGAAATTGCCTTGTGTAAAAACTACAAGATCACTTTGTCTAAGCGTCGCATAAATAAACTTCATGCAAAAAATTGGCCCACCCCGTGCTCTCTATTTGAAACCCGATACCTCTAAAAATTTAATGAATAATTTAATTATTTTATATTGTGTGAAGTGTACGTAAGGTAATAATTATTTACACATGACCTATAACTTGAATAAAGCAATATTCTTGAAAAGATCGACTCGAGTTTTCAGATGTCCTCATCAGTCTGTCAGTGAAGTTGATAAAAGCATAATTTTCGTTATTTCTATTTGTTTAATGATCATGTAACTTTTGCACGCAAGTATATATTCATAGATTTTCTTTTCTAGATTATTCAGAGAGTTATCCAGCTCTCTATTAATTAAAATAACTACTTAAACTTACATACGTAGGTAAATATAGCAAAAGTTGTCCTGTTTTACAAGATCTACGTGGTTATTTAGTGAAAGACGATAAATATAACGCTAGGGAGGAAGTGAAAATACTGAGATGATAGCTGGTCTATGCATAGAAAATAACGACATGCAACACCGATTTTAAATGCCGCGGAAAGTTCTAAGAGCAAAAGTTATTCCTAAAGTATTGCATTCGATGTTTATTCCTGAACGAACGCGTGATGAAAACCATTGTTTATAAGGTTTTATTCCAATTCTTATACCTTGGACTGTCTTCAGAACGAATGAATCCATACTCTACATCACCAAGCGGCTACTTTCCTATATATAAATGCCTGGATAGTACCCTGAGCATTTTCAAAAATATTATGCGTCCACCTAAGTATTTTATAAAACGGCTTATGATACTGATCCGGGTGAAAAAAAAGCGCTCAAAGTACCAACTAGATGATCAGACGCAATCAAGAAGGCTTTTAGAGGCACCATTTACCGACCGGTCCGTACTGTAAAAGATCACATAACTTGGAGACGCGTCGTATGTGTCATTGAGGGACCGACAAAGAAGACGATGGCCCCAATGAGAATAATAGGGGAGCGGGGGGTAATGAGAGCCAGCGGGTAATGGGAGCGCTGCGACTAGAGACAAAACTATAACTCGTATTCAATCGGTTGCCACTTGGGCGTCTTCGTCACATTACGCCCGTGTTCTCTTGGTGCGCTGGGCTCCCCAGTGTCACACATTATGTGAACACGGACGCCTGTCGATTTTGTGCTCCACGCTTATAAAAAATACGAAATTTCAACAGCCAGGTAAGTGTGAATTTATATGTTTTTTACAATCATATCTGTTTCTTTTTTATAGCTAATGTTATCAATTTTGAGTGTCTGCATATAATTTCATTACAAGCTAGATTAAGGATAGGATAATTTTATTCAATTTCAAGATGGTGGTATTCGGGTAATCAGAGCTTATCAGGCTCTGATTACCCTTTGTAGCTCCAATTACCCTAAATGCATTTTAATATGTTTTTTTTCATATGCCAAAACGCCAAGAAAACGGGAACACGCCACTATGAAAGCGTCTTGGACTATTGAAACCTTAGAAAATTCGATCAAAAAACTTTGGCGTGACGGTACATCCGTACACAAGGTGTCAAAACAGACTGGAATACCCTACAACCTCTTGAAAAAGAGGTTCAGATTAGCTAAATCGAACAATGCTAGCTACAAATGTCCTCCAAAGCTAAGAAGGCCCTCCATGTTCACTGTGGAACTAGAAACTGTTCTGGCTGATCATCTTCACAAGTTGTAAAAAAAATGGACTGACGAAGGCTCAGTTTTATAAGATACTAGCTTTTGCCAGCGGCTTCGCCCGCGTGGAGGTCGGAAATCATCCCGCGGGAACATACTACCGGGATAAAAAGTAGCCCATGTCCTTTCTCAGGCTCTAAACTATCTGTATACCAAATTTCATTTAAATCGGTTCAGTAGTTTTAGCAGGAAAGCGAGACAGACAGACAGACAGACAGACAGACAGACCGACAGACAGACAGAGTTACTTTCGCATTTATAATATTAGTGTGGATAGTGTGGATGTTACGCCATTGCTGAAAAACTTGGTGTCACAGATCGATTTAACGAACTTCAGAAGTCTGCGGGCAGAGAGTTTCTAGCTGGCTTTTTCCAACGACATCCTGATTTATGTATAAAAAACCAGAAGCGACAAACATCAATAGAATACTTGGGTTCAATAAAGTAGAAGTGGATTCAGAAGAAGAGACATTGTGTGCTATTTGTGACTCAGGGTAAAGTAACAAAATGTGGTACCGTTGCAGAGGTTGCGGTAAATGGGCTCGTAACGTTTATATTTGTATTTATATGAATAAGTGAGATTTCAGACTGATTTATAGATTTTTTTGAGACTGACTTAATAATTAAGTAGCTCCCATTACACATATGGGAATTTATAGGCTCTCGTTTCCCGCAAAGTCGGGTAATGAGAGCGACCCTGTTTTTTTGAAAAAAGTTGATCTGTAGCCAAATGCCTAGTAATATAACGTTGACGCTGTGATTAAATGATTTTCAAATAAGTAAGGATTCAGTTTCAAATAAAACGTTTCTGAAGTATCCATAAATTTGACTTTTATTGAACTTTTTCCTTAGTAGGCTCCAATTCCCCCCTGCTCCCCTATTAATCTACTGGACAATTGGTCTAGTCAACTAGTAGTTGCTAACGCATTTTCTGACTGTCCTTACCTTTCCTAGTTTCATTTCCCTAGTCTAGCTATTGGAGAGCTCGCCCCTTATAACATGGAAAATGTAAGTGCAAGCACTATTTATTATGTACAGACGCCAACACATCAAGCTACTACCATCTGTCAGATTTCTTTGATAGATTTTCGACTTTATTTCTAGAGCATTAGGTTCAAGGTTCATTGGGAAAAATTGACAGTTTCGGGTAGCTTGACCTGGTGGCGTCTGTACTTCTTTGCCTATTCTTTCGGGGAATACTGGCATGTTATGTGTGTAATAATATTTTTCAGCTGTATCTGTTGCTTGAACGTTGACATTGTTCTGGCAATATTCGGGATAGGTACCTATTGATGAACGTGTTACACACATTTAACTAGATTACTCATAGATGATTAAACCGAAGCGCTTTGATTTAGTTATTAATTAACATACAATGCAGTATTGAAATCTCTCTTGGGAACAGTTTAATGAATACGTATTATTAAGCCAAGATAATAATTTATTACTGTTATTACCGTCGCTTCCGGTTATTAAAAGAATTTCGAATATTCGTTTAAAAGACAGTCCTTTCAAGTCATAGCAAACACATTTGCATGTGTTTGCTATGTCCTGAAAGGACTGATAGGAATATATGCACATTGTACAAAATAACTTTTCTTTATTTTAAGTAAAAGTAATGATGGTGAAAACACATCAAAACTCATTCGAAGAAAAACGCAGACACACAGACAGATACGAAAAGAAACGTTAATTTATAATAGGTTTGTTTAAAATTATAGGTATCAAACTGAGTAATGTGTAAATTATGTAAAACACTAGCTTTTTACTTATGTCTTACCGGCAACCCTATTACCTAAATTGTAAGTGCGTAATCTGACCAATGCAGCTGATACCGTTCGTTTTCAAATTTTGAATTGGAGTAGGTAGGCACCTAATCAAGAAAGTTCCAAAACTCTTTTGAAACCCCGAGCTGCGGGTGTAGGTACTTTACTAATTTTAGGATCTGAATAGAGCTGAATTCGAGGAATACTTTTGAGACTTTCCTGTCCTATGCAATTCCGAGTTTTTGTGCTATTGCAACTCAAATGTAGCGCCCCAGGCTCACTAGTATTTAAATTTGGATATATTCATAATTCATTTATTGCAATCTGTTTTAAAAAGTGAGACTATTTATATATCTAATGCATTTTGCCGTTGCATAAGACGATGGACTTCAAAGCTTCGCACAATAAGCTCCCGAAGATATCTGTAATATCTATTAATAAAGAGAAAGTAGTGATTAAATACAGATAACTGTCACACGAATAATTAAGTGAGATGAAATCTATACCATAACAATACCATTGATCCCACGCGTGTCAATGAAATTAACCGCTGCGACACATGCATGAGAAATTAGAAATCATGGTACGTTACACTCACCTCTGACTCCCATGCATCTTTCACGGGTCGCGGTTTACTCTCCTTCATGTTTCCAGAGAACGTCATAGCATTGATCCTTTGTCCGGCCGTTGCACTTTCACACTGTGACCCTCGGACTCACGGGTTGCCGGCACAACACACACTGTATTCACGGCTTTCTGGATAAGCTTTGTTATTGAACACTGTCACTTTCTGTTATGTTTTTGCGGGCTCGTCGGTAGCGAGGTAAACATGGCTCGGCGCGTGCGGTGCGGAGTGCGGCGGTGCGGTCGCGAGGCGGGCCGGCGCGGACTGAGCGCGGCGCGCTAACGGGCACGCACTACAGTTAACTTTCTCTCAGACCAGTCGCGGGACCATAAGTTAGCGCCATCGAAAGTCGACACCGGCACAGCCTCACGGGTCAAAGCCTTCATTCATATTTCATTAAACCTCCCCAAAACAATAGTTTGCTTTGCTTGGATACACATTACTTTTGTGTTTCCATGTTTTAGTTTTATGTATGAATTGGTTCATTGTTTTGTATGAAAATAATGTTGGAATTAAAACCAGGGTTGGGGTAGAAACAAAAACAATATTGTATAAAACTTAATGTATATTTATGATATTTACAGACTTACTTTATATAAAACAAGTAATTTTATAGCTATCAATATATACTCATTACAACAAGTCATTAATAATTTACATGATGTTTAAAATAAAAGCAACAGTATACAGATTACTGAAGATTAGCAATTATAAATCGTAATAGCACAAAAATTTATGAACGATATTATTGGAAATGAGAGATTCCATAATTTACATTATAATAAAATTATATACAGACATAATTTTAAAAGAATGTTTATCGATATAATTGCTTTAAAATCACTACCGCAATACTTGGATTATGTCTTAGTTGTATAGATCTCCATCATTTTGCGGACCTTACACATTTGCTCTATTTCTGACGATCGATACAACCAATTTTATTATACAGGGTCAAATAAAATTAGCTGCCAATACTTTACCAACGTGTTGGGTATCGGTATCGAAGAGTAATGCAATAAAAAAAAAAACAATAAATGCAAAGCGAAGATCAATGCCCGTAATCAGCTGATTTGGTAATTTTTCGTGGAACATGGATATTTTTTACGAATTCAAAAACCATAACATTTGTCGTTTGGTTGCTTTAAAGTTCATGTCATTTAAATGTTTGTAAAAAATATGCTTTTTTTGTCATTAGGTTGTGATATCGATACCCAACACGTGGATAATCTCATCATAATCAGCAGCCCTCTCTCGGTGAGAGACAGTGGGCCGTAATCTACCACGCGGGCCCAGTACGGGTTGGTAGATGTCACACGTCTTCGAATTTTATGCCGGTTTCCTCACGATGTTTTCCTTCACCGTTTTAGAGCAGTGGTGATGAAAATATTAACACAAAGTAAAGCGCCTGCCTGGATTCGAACCCACGACCTACAATTCGTAAGTCGGGGCTGATACCACTGAGCCACACTGCTCTTAATCGTGGGTAAAGTATTGCCACCTAATTTAATTTGACCCCTTAATCGTGAACTTGGCCTTCTTCAGAGATTGACAGACAGTAAATCGATCGGAAAAATAGACAAAATATGTTATCATTTTTCAACCATCCTGTATGTTTTATACACATAAATATAGTAGGGAAGGTATTAAACACTAGTACATTATACGTACACCGTAAGTGTAAACATGGAAAAATATTTTAAGTTAACATTTCAACAGTTTGCCTGCGCTTGTTATCAAAATACTTTATGAATATATTAAATTATGAATTACACGAAGAGACTACATTTCGCCGCCTCTTTTTCGAAACATTGCAGTGTCTGTGATGCTATTTGCAGTGTGTAGAAAGATAGGTATTGATTTAAAGAAAATCAACAGAAGTGTTTGCGCTCGCAAGTCTGACTAATAATTATTTTCACGTAAAAAATTATTTAATAACATAGTGAATGTAAAAAAAAATGTGTAATAATATTTAACACTAGAAATAAAAATAATTATATTATCACATTTGATTTTATAAAAAAATAATATCGCAATTATACACTTGTGTGGTGTATCGCCTGAGGTAGGCTTATCTTTGTCGATAACTTGCTTTTCACAAACATACACAGTGGATGTCGTAATATGTAAGCTAGTTAAAAGAATTTAGTTGAGCCTTAGATCTTTGGAAAATCTGAATGTCTTATTAAGTAATATTATATATCGATAAACATCTAAATTTTACCTTATTAGTTTTAATTGCAAATCTAACAAAATCGTTTAGAAAAATAAGTCGTCATTTTGGCTTCCACTTTATTCTATAATGGAATGGTCTCAAGAATAACCATTATATCAACATTTTTGTAGCTTGCTATAATAATTTTTGTATAATGTACTGTAATTACGCATTGACTTAACATAACAGAATAATCGCTATATAAAAACACGTGTAATGAAAACATTCTTCAGACTGATGCAAAGTTCGTGTTACGAATTGACTTCAGTACCGCCAACACAAACATCGTCGTCAGTACCCACTTACACGGGCCGCGCCCCTCGCTATCAGAACCGGCAGCTCTAACTTCGTAACACACTATCTATGAGAATCTGAATCATTTTGAAGAGTATTGCTAAGCCATTGCAAACAATTGTCTGTTCTACAACGTAAATTACGCAATGCATGTTGTTGGACTGTCAAAATGATAGACATCGTACAGTTAGTGTGCTACGCAATTATCCCGCCGGATGACTTACTCATGAATACACTTCACACGAAATGGCACCGCTACTGAACAATACATCGCTTTAAAAAATATTTATAACTGATTCCTATCTATTAGTTACACTAGAAAGAATTAATCTATACAGTAATATAAAAAGTTTTCAACGCTAGTTCAAATAATGTCACTCGTTTACCAAACAAGCCGATAGCGGTATTATTGGTCTCCATGTCGCGTCGAGCCGACCGGGACATAGTCTCGACGTGAAACAAAACGTATCGACACGTTACCGAACAATCAGTTTAATCTCAGAAGGCGTATAATTATGTATTTAACAGCTACAGCTTTATAATAGCTTATTGGATCATTAATTAGTGATTTAGTTCGTTCAATGTTTGAGTAACTTACACGAGAGCTAGGCTAGAGTAGCGCGATGCTAACGAGTTGTTCCCGCCGAGGTGGCGTCACGCGTCACGCGTCACGCGTCACGCACACGATGGACATCATAAAGCCTAACTATTTAACACGCTTTACATTGAGCTCAATATTCAGTGTTATTTTAATAACAACAGTGTTCTATTAGTGCGTTATAATCACTGAGTTCTTCCCTGTACTTAGGAATCTCATAACTGGACCAGTAGTCTTATCGAATAATCACAAATTAATTGCCTCTGTTCAGATGGTTAACGTTTATTTTGCTATTGTTTCATTAGTAAGTAATTATGGAATTATTTACCTATTCAGTAAATTATATTTACTACAATTCATACATATTTGTGGCATACTAATTCTTGATTATTTTAATGATACCAAGTAAACTTTACAGGAATTAATATTAAAATGTAACTTCGGGAGATAATAGGTGGTATATTAGTGGCAGTAGTACAATTTTGCGGTTGGCTACGATTGAGCAAACAAACACGGCACGTGTAACGGATAACGAATAACACTAATATCGGTGCGACTTTCTTCGCAATTGAAAAATATTCTTACATTTGGAAGCACTTTAAGAACATCAATTGAACATTCCAAAGTAGGACCTACACCGCAGACACGCGCTTTTATCAAAACGTCTCTAACCAATATAACACCTATAATCACATCTCAACAAAATATTACAAAATCTAATAGAAAACCTAGTCAGTGTGATGAGAATACAAATTATACGTTTCCAAATTCACAAAAAATCTAAAAACAAATTATTGACAAAACCGTGGTAGTATCTCCAAAGTCCAAACCTCATCTTCATAGAAATGCCGCTACTTGTAAAATTGATTAACAACGATTCAACACTTTATTCGGGAAGTATAAAAGATCTGTACTTATTATAGAATGTTGCATTTAGCGCCGCTTTCGGCGAAAAATCGTGTTGTGATTGAGTCTACCTTATAAAATACGACACACAAAGAAAAAATACAATTTGTGACCGTAACATAATACAGTATAAATTTTACGCCAAATAAATAGTTTAAAATTGAAATCTAGCTTAACGACTACGGAGCTAAGAGCTAGCAATATAAGAAAAATCACAAGTTTACAAAAAATACAATATGTTGGATACGTCTCACATATCAAAATAATTCACTTGTACACGTTACATACAATTCACATAGTTTGAAAGCGCATAATCTCCACCACAATAAACAGTATCACTAACCTTTCTCGAAGGTCAATTCAAAGAATGTATAGTTATGCTTAGAATACGTCAACTTAATTATAATAAACGGTACCATAATGACAATAATTGTACTCGGCAATAACTACGATACATAGTAGGTAAATTAAAAAAAAAAAAAACAAAATTGCACTCTCGGTACGCATGTACAAAACGTAACGTCAGACGGCGATACAACGCAACTTTAGAATATTCAACACTTTACCGATGCGTTCTGGTAAGTTATTGCATATAAATCTTCCAGAAAACGGAAGAAGTCAATATAAATAACATTGAAAATCACAGGTGCGGTCACGGCCGGCGGTGGCGGAGCGTCGCCCCGTGTGACGTCACGCCCAGCCGCGCCCGCTCCGGCTCCAGCGCGCGGCCGTCATGGCCGGTGGAACCTGCGGGACACACCCTCAACATTTATAATAATAATATCTTAGGACAACCAACACAACGTTGTCTGATCCCAAACTAGGCAGAGCCTGTACTATGGTAACCAGACAGCTGATAAACATACTTATATATTTTAAATACATACATATTATAGATAAATTACACCCAGACACAGAACAAATGATCGTGGCTCATCACACAAAGATTTGTCCTGGGTGGGAATCGAACCCATGACCTCAGTCTTAGCAGTCAAGGTCACTAACCACTGGACTAACAGACCAGTCAAAGTTTACGTAGCACTATCATCGTTCCAGAAAAGACAGCCAGCCAGAGTCGCGAAATTGTTCGAAACAGATACCGTGGCCCTGGCATAGGCAACTGAAGGGACACGGGTGGGTTTTCGTCAGTAAAAGTCTGACACGCCTTTCAGCTACACCCAGAGCGGAATACATCATTATTTTGATGATTTGTCGCCCACAAAAAAAAGGAAGACAAACTTGGAACATGCAATCTAATTTGGATGGTTTATTAAGAGGGCCTTTCCCGATCAGTCTATCATCAACGCGAGCATGATTGAAAAGCTTGTTGTTTCATCAAACGCAATGCAAGCGAGTGAAAACACGATAATATCGAACAAAATTTGTTCTAGGCGATGTTTTTGAATAACCCTTACGAGTTTTCGAAAAAAATGTTTGTTATTACGAATCACCATTACATGAGCGAAGTTTCAATGACAATGTTTTCTGTAATTTCCAATGTACGAGTACATTATGAATGGCCAAATTCAGATAAAATTTAACAAAAAAAAAAAAAAGAATTTTCAGACGTGTTTACTGAATTTCTCAAAAAAAAAATGTTTTATTCTTCATAGAAAACTAGATACAAATCACAAGATATACCTGTGTATTTACAAAATATATGGAGGGAAAATTTGTTATAACGCCATAATTACGTATGAGTGTTTATATGAAAATTCAGATGGGTTGGCCGCTCTTGGGAGTGAAGTCTGATTAAAATTTTAAGAAATAAATACGACAAGAAGAAAAAAGTTGTATGGGGACAAAATTGTTCGGTTCTAGGTAGAAATATGTCTAAAAAGTAACTAAAAACCGGCCATACCTGGTAAGGTGCTTGCTTTCCTCGTGTACGGCCATCTCCGAACTTTTAAATTCGTTGAGCTCGCGTCTGATCGCGGCCTTGTCCCGCGGAGTCAGGCGAGTCCACGGCTTGTCAGCGCGACGGTCGTAGTCATGCGCCTGAACAAACATTATACTCATTCAAAATTGGAATAAGAAATAACTGAATATTGACATATCAGAGGGGTAATTGTGTAATACACTATCAGTAAGAATCGCTTTCATTTTGATAACTCTCCAACATTCATTACGTGGTTTTCGTTCCTAACCAGACAATGTTTTCAATCATATGAAATAAATGGATTATCAATAAGCTTCAAATGATTCAGATTCTAATTAATAGTGCTTTACGCAATTAGGGTGCAGAGGTTACATATCCGTAGCCAAAAATAGGGGAAAGTTCTAAAAGCTTATGAATATTTTTACAAGCGACAACGCAAAAAAATAATAAACAAAGTTATGATGAACTACTACCGGAAATATATCGGAAAGGTCGACGCAGTGTCAAACAGACCCAGGAAAACGGGCCCAGAACAATTCAATGTTATGGACTAATGATTATTCAAGCCCTGTCCCCGATGGGATTTGCGATCGGCAACAATGACGAATTTCCATACAAATTTGTCATCCCATATTTAACTCTATTAAGGGATGCATTTTCTAAAAATCTTCGGTGTACCTTATAACTTTAACTCAGATAATATATGTTAACAAAGCAACGACAAAAAATGCCACTATCAAAACGACACGACATTCTTTCAATCTGAATATGAATAACAATCCTTTTCGGAATCAGATTCATTCACATCTGTACTAATATTATAAAGCTGTAGAGTTTGTTTAACTGGTTCGAATTGAAAAAATATTTTGTTGTTTGGTAGCCCATTTATCGAGGAAGGCTATAGGCTATATAGCATCACGCTATGACCAATAGCAGCGGAGCATCAATGAAAATTGTTTAAAAACGGGGAAACGTTAATCCTTTTGAGAGCTTCCGTTGTGAACGCTACGTAAACGGTGTAACGCAACAAACATGTACAGTCGGCCAAGAAAGTGGTGTACCACCCTAAGGTTGAATATCGCTTGCAGATTCATAGGTGATAAAGATTAGTTTCGTTTGCAGATCGATCTGACAACTTCTATTGCTGTCTTTATCTGATTATTGATAACGACTATTACTGTTTGTAACGTGACAGCTGTTCTTAGTTTGAACTTGATGGAACCAATGACGTCGTAAAATCAACGGCGGGGGGCTGTAGATTTTGATGACAAAATTGTATCTACAAATTCAGAATTGTAATCAACAAGTTACATAAAATTGTAAAGGCACAAGGTGAATCCACAAACCTACAATTTCTGTAAACTTGTAATTACAATATCAATAAAAAACAAGCTAAAAATAGATTTATCCTTTTATTAAATTTCTACAATCAATTTTAAAATACTTATAATAAACAAAAACATAGCATATATAGTAATATTTAGAAGATATTGATTTTTTTTTTAAATTAGAAACGGGTGTAACCGCCGTTGGCCTCTATAACCTCTATAAAGACGAGACCTCATTGAACCAACAAGCCGTGAGCAAATATCGGTTCCCCGCATTTCCTCCCAAATATAATTACAGTGACTAATAAGAGCTTGTTTGGTTCTTTCATTTTGATGCGACCATCGTTGGACCATAAGGCCCCAAAGATTTTCTATCGGGTTGAGGTCCGGCGATCTTGAGGACCACTGAATTACCCTTACGTCAGTGTGTGAACGAAACCAGGCTCTTACGATCCTCGCATTATGAATTGAACAATTATCTTGAACAAAATCAAATTGTGGCACTTCGTTCTCCGGGTAAACATTACGGACTGTCGGTAGCATTGCATTCTGAAGCACGTCGATATAATTTACAGCCGTCGCTCGAGGAGGTAGAGAACACAATTCTCCTACACCATCCGCACTCATCCAGCCCCAAATATTTACGGAAATTCGACCTGATTCTCTATTTGGGATTACATGATCATCTTTATACCGTGTTGAATTATATCGCCAAAGGTGAAGACGTCCATGCTGACTGGATTTAAACGTTTTTTCATCACAAAACACTGTATTAGACCAATCAAACTCTAAGTGCTCTCTGGCGAAGTTCAGACGAGCAAGTCTGTAAGCATCCGTCAAATATATTTTCTTGGCGTAATGCCTGTGGTGCAACCCCATGTAATGTAGATGATTCCTTATTGTTTGGGCACTCACATCGAACATCTCCGCAAAATGTTTTGTGGGCTTAAAACCATTGATTTCATATTCCCGTCTCATGAATTCTCTATCGTTATTGGAGAGTGCAGGCCGGCGACCACTTCTTCTGTGATCCAACAAACTTCCCTCCTCTCCTTCACGACGAATCCAAAAGCGGACAGAACGCCTCGATATATTCAAATTCCGGGATATCGCACTGATACTGCTTCCCTCATTAAATTGGGCAATTATTTGTGCTCTTTCGGCAATGGTCAAGTTGGCAGGCATTGAGATGATTTTATATGCAGTTGATTGAAAAAACACGGAAAATATATCGATTTTTTGCATATATTTGACAAAATGTCAATTGTCAGTTTTCTTTTTCAAATGGAATTCGGTTGTCTATTTAAATAGTTTTTATTACTTTTGTTTGGAACCATTTCAATTGCTTTGTAGAAACTAATGTCCTTTTCATTTATACTAAAGGTTAAAATGTCATGTACTTATATGTGACATATGACGTATGAATACTAAATACATAGGTTTACGTCATGATAATGTTGTCTCTTTCAGTAATATCTTTTTATAACGAACCTTGTTGTAATTTTCGATGACCGGGAAACTAAATCAAAACTGGTACACCACTTTCTTGGCTGACCGTACAATGGAATCGTTCCTCTTAAAAAGTTCTAAAAAAAAGTCCGCGATAACATATGTCTATATTTAAGGTCGGCTCACTATAACGTTTTTAAATCTAAAGATTATTAAGTATGTTTTGTTGAACGTATTAATTTCAAGAACTACATACATTTAGTGTTGGATAGCCCATTTATCGAGGAAGGCTATAGACTTTATAACATCACGCTAGGTCCGCAGCCGAGCAAAAAGAAAAAAAGTCATGAATATGAAGACCTCGCACGGGCAGGCGATTCGATGCGGCGGGGAGGGTCTGGGTAGCAAAACATTTGCAAAAAATTTAACATGGACGAAGTTGCAGGCAGAAGCTAGTTTATGATAAACCTATCAGTAACGTCATCAATTATGTGGTTGAGTTGGTGTATTTCATCAGTAGTATTATAAATATTTTATACCAGTAAATCTCCTTATTTAATAACTGTGTTTAAACCCGAAATCTATACTATCTATACTAATATTATAAAGCTGAAGAGTTTGTTTGTTTGGTTGAACGCGATAATCTCAGGAATTACCGGTCCGAATTGAAAAAATATTTTTTTGCTGGGTAGCCTATTTATCGAGGAAGGCTATAGGCTATATAACATCACGCTACGATCAAAAGGAGCGGAGCAGCAACGAAAAACGTACGAAAACTGGCAGGCAATTCGATGCGACGGGAAGGGTCACAGCAGCAAAACTATGAGGCGGACAAAATCGCGGGCAGAAGCTAGTAGTATATAAAATTATTACGGTGTGACAGTCTTTTAATTTTTAGTTCCAAAGCCAATATGTAATACTAAAAACAAATTCTAACCTATTTTTTCGCCATTTTTTGTGAATGACATTATTAAGTATAGTAGATGATTTTTTTTACTGTTTTCCCCTTTGTTTCCATAAATTATCTGAATTAGAGACTTGAAGTATAGTGCTCACTTTCGATAGGGATCAACTCTTGTTCATGGTCCTAGATCCGTAAGGGCTGTGCGTTATGTCAGTAGATGATTTCTTATTTATTTGATTTCACTTTTTACTTATTTATTTTTTCATGAATTTCCTATGTGCATTATCAATTTATCAGTTACCTGTGTGACTTCGATGTAATCACTGAAGCGGATGATCTTTTTCTCCTTAAGCTCGTCGACAGTAGGTCGGAAGCTGAGCTTGCGCAACAGATAGCGCTTCTTCTCTTCCTTCTGTTTCTTCTCCTCGGCGGGTGACTGACCTGTAATGTAATAATACTCAATAAAAATGTCTGTACGAGTGTGTATGTGGTATTATAGAAAAACAACCACAAAGTAATCGTGCACAACTCTCATTTGTTTAAGAAATAAGTAAAAGCTTCAAGTCGACAGACTACTTAAAGTTTTACAACAACTCGGAACTGAAGTATTGCGAAAAAAAAAGTTTAAAAAATACTGCACAATACAAGACAGCAAGAGCAATATCTTCAAAAGATATTGAGCAAACACAAAATATTATGGACTTCGAAATAGTGCACATAGTAAAGTTACACACGCAGTGTTTTATATAACTGTTTAAAAATCAATGCATGTCCGCATTTAACAGCTCGTGTGCAACGCATAATAGTAGTACATTGTGCATCCTTCAGAGTTCAGAGACCAGTACTCCAAATGAGCCCTAGGAGAGGCCGTACCCAGAAGTGGGATGATGCAAACTAACAGTAACAGAGTTGAAATGGTCATTCAGTCCTCTACATATAGTTGATCTCCTGATAGAAGAAAAAGAAGTGGTGTGGGCTTACTTTTGAGTATGTTCCTCTCGACGAGTTCCTCCGCGGTGGGCCGCATTGACAGGCGGCGGATGAGGCGCGCACCGATGGCCTCCCACGACTCCTGCCGCTCGTGCTCGCTCTGAACCACCAGGATGTTCCTGCACACGTCACACAAACATACACAACCACTCTAGTGCCATCACACACCCGCATCTAACTTTCTCCATACACTAACAACATTTATTTTCTACACCTACTCCCGTGCACCAAATGACCGACAACATAAAAGCTTACGTGAGCCCGAAAATGTTTTCATAATATCCGATTTACATACACACTTGGCTAATTCCCAAGACCCGTAATTTAGCTCGTAGGTTTAATTAATAATTTAGGGTTGTTCTAGAAATGTACAGCTGACTAATATTACGAGGTAGGTTTATTACAGTAAAATCAGTTTTACGATAAATGAGTTGAAATAGACGTAGTAAATGGTAATTCAATAGGTATTCGTCAAAATTACAACAATGCCAATGCCAAGAGCGAGCACTTGGAAACAGGAAGAAATAAAACAGTGATAACAATGACTTTGACGGTGCTGACTAAAATAACGCTCCCAGGCGTGCATTGTTGCCAGACGGTATGGAGTGGACTATTACTGTGCCGAACTGTGCCTTGCGTAACACTACACGTGCATGTGTTGATGTTCGGCCCGTGCGAATGGTAATTCACTACATTATCAATTTCTATTCAGGTAACTGTATACCCGGTAGTCAAAAAATATTTTGGAAATAATAATCGACACACAGATTTACTATGTATGTATACTTACTGAACCATATTTTAGAGTCACGTCTTTTGTATTATATTTTAAAAATTAAAAAGCAATGTGCCCTTTATCTTTCCATCTAACTGTGCAAATGAACAATTGTAATCAATAATATAATATGGTTTAGTAGTTTTTCCTTATTATTGACCAAATTAGAAATATAATTGGCAGCTTTTAACAGCAGCGAATGTTTTATTTTCCTTATGATTATTTGTTTTATGATAATAATATTAATGCATGATGATTTAGGTGCACAACATAGTCTTAAACAAATACTGATGTAAATATTAAATGAACACGTAATACTGCCAACCCTCATTAGCTAGAACGTAGGTAGTGACATTGACAATGTTGTGACTATGATATCATACAAAGGAATTTGTGTAATTTTTACGTAATTCCTTACAAACAATTATGAGTTACTATTTGGCAAACGCACCTGAAGTTTTGAATGATTCTGTTACTCATGAAAGTTGACTTCCGCAACCAACTTTCACTGTGGACACATTCACAGCAACTTGACATGCCGAGATCAACCAGAAACTGTTATAATTCAATATTTTCCTTAGCTTGAACTTGCTAGCTTTATGGAAAACATAATTAATCAGTTCATTTTTCAACCAGCCTCTTCTAATCATCATAATGATAGTTCCGGGAACATATTAGCCAACCTAACATGTGTCATTACATTGTCAGCGTAGTGCCAAAACACGCATGTTACGTCATCAGCAGGAAATAATTTCCAATACAATAGAAACACAGCTTGTTTTACGAAGGTCAAATACTAGATAGTAAGCAATCAGTCAGACTGGAAGCCAGCCTAGTATGGACAAGGCTAAGTTAAGTGATAGCTGTTAAGAATAAGACTATCAAGATTGCAAACGTGATTAATTAAATTATGGATTTAGATAAAATGATAATTAATGACGTTGTTTTAGCACTCCATGGCATTGCTGATACGACTATCTATTTATCCATTTCTAGTAATCAGGCATGCTGTAGCCTGTAGCTCTGTCACAAGTTCTATCCCCCAACCTGAGCCTATCCCCCAAACGTCTTTAAGTTTCATCGTAATTAGCCTAAAACGTTCCCACTAATGGGACAGGCCTTCTCTCGGTGATAGAGACTGGGCCGTAATACATCAGCCGGGCCCAGTGCCGGTTGGTAGATGTCACATGTCTTCGATTTTTTTATTCTACGACATGACGGTTTCCTCACGACGTTTCTTTCACCGTTTTGAGAGAAGTGGTGATGAAATCTATACTAATATTATACAGCTGAAGAGTTTGTTTGATTGAACGCGCTAATCTCAGGAACTACTGGTCCGAATTGAAAAATTCTTTTTGTGTTAGGTAGCCTATTTATCGAGGAAGGCTATAGGCTATATAACATTACGCTACAACTAAGAGGAGCGGAGCAGTAATGAAAAATGTTGCAAAAACGGGGAAAATCGCACGGGTAGGCGATTCGACGCGACGGGAAGGGTCGGGGGAGTAAGAAATTTAACGCGGACGAAATCGCGGGCAGAAGCTAGTAATTTATACAAATTAAAGCGCTTGGGTTCGAACCTACAATCTACTACTTATAAGTCGGTACCATTAGCACTGGGCCACCACTGTCCTTAGTTTCAGAGTTCATCATCGTTAAAATATTGTTGTCGGGCGGTTGATAACACATTCAGAGGGTCATACAACATGATACAAATATGAATTTAAAAGGTCATGTGCACACAAATATGTGCATTCAGGTCTTATTACTTTATGAGCCTATAAGCAGTGTTTCAATCGCGGAGTATTTCAATCAGGACGTGAAAGTTAGGGGACGGAGAGAGGCAGCGTTAAAAATTCCGCACCAATTTTTATGACCGCGCCTGCTTTAAAAGTTGGCGTATACAAAAAGGTTAGTCATACTGTGTTAATTATTCCGGAGGTTGGAAGAAATCTCTTTCACTTATAAACATAAGCAGCTATCTTTGCAGAAACAAAGACCCGTGAAAATTATTGTACAATACCCAGCTGTTGATATGGCCCCGCGGTCCGACTCGTTGGACGTCTCATACTGCAGGTCCTGCAGGTGGTGTAACATACCTGTTGATGAGCTCCTGGCGGTCGGGGCGCAGCGCCAGCTTGATGTTGAGGCTCTCCTTGCGCGCCAGCTTGGCGGCCACGCGGTCCGACTCGATGGACGTGTCGTACTGCAGGTCCAGCAGGCGGTGTAACATACCTGTTGATGAGCTCTTGGCGGTCGGGGCGCAGCGCCAGCTTGATGTTGAGGCTCTCCTTGCGCGCCAGCTTGGCGGCCACGCGGTCCGACTCGATGGACGTGTCGTACTGCAGGTCCAGCAGGCGGTGTAACATACCTGTTGATGAGCTCCTGGCGGTCGGGGCGCAGCGCCAGCTTGATGTTGAGGCTCTCCTTGCGCGCCAGCTTGGCGGCCACGCGGTCCGACTCGTTGGACGTGTCGTACTGCAGGTCCAGCAGGCGGTGTAACATACCTGTTGATGAGCTCCTGGCGGTCGGGGCGCAGCGCCAGCTTGATGTTGAGGCTCTCCTTGCGCGCCAGCTTGGCGGCCACGCGGTCCGACTCGATGGACGTGTCGTACTGCAGGTCCAGCAGGCGGTGTAACATACCTGTTGATGAGCTCCTGGCGGTCGGGGCGCAGCGCCAGCTTGATGTTGAGGCTCTCCTTGCGCGCCAGCTTGGCGGCCACGCGGTCCGACTCGATGGACGTGTCGTACTGCAGGTCCAGCAGGCGGTGTAACATACCTGTTGATGAGCTCCTGGCGGTCGGGGCGCAGCGCCAGCTTGATGTTGAGGCTCTCCTTGCGCGCCAGCTTGGCGGCCACGCGGTCCGACTCGATGGACGTGTCGTACTGCAGGTCCAGCAGGCGGTGTAACATACCTGTTGATGAGCTCCTGGCGGTCGGGGCGCAGCGCCAGCTTGATGTTGAGGCTCTCCTTGCGCGCCAGCTTGGCGGCCACGCGGTCCGACTCGTTGGACGTGTCGTACTGCAGGTCCAGCAGGCGGTGTAACATACCTGTTGATGAGCTCTTGGCGGTCGGGGCGCAGCGCCAGCTTGATGTTGAGGCTCTCCTTGCGCGCCAGCTTGGCGGCCACGCGGTCCGACTCGTTGGACGTGTCGTACTGCAGGTCCAGCAGGCGGTGTAACATACCTGTTGATGAGCTCCTGGCGGTCGGGGCGCAGCGCCAGCTTGATGTTGAGGCTCTCCTTGCGCGCCAGCTTGGCGGCCACGCGGTCCGACTCGATGGACGTGTCGTACTGCAGGTCCAGCAGGCGGTGTAACATACCTGTTGATGAGCTCCTGGCGGTCGGGGCGCAGCGCCAGCTTGATGTTGAGGCTCTCCTTGCGCGCCAGCTTGGCGGCCACGCGGTCCGACTCGATGGACGTGTCGTACTGCAGGTCCAGCAGGCGGTGTAACATACCTGTTGATGAGCTCCTGGCGGTCGGGGCGCAGCGCCAGCTTGATGTTGAGGCTCTCCTTGCGCGCCAGCTTGGCGGCCACGCGGTCCGACTCGATGGACGTGTCGTACTGCAGGTCCAGCAGGCGGTGTAACATACCTGTTGATGAGCTCCTGGCGGTCGGGGCGCAGCGCCAGCTTGATGTTGAGGCTCTCCTTGCGCGCCAGCTTGGCGGCCACGCGGTCCGACTCGATGGACGTGTCGTACTGCAGGTCCAGCAGGCGGTGTAACATACCTGTTGATGAGCTCCTGGCGGTCGGGGCGCAGCGCCAGCTTGATGTTGAGGCTCTCCTTGCGCGCCAGCTTGGCGGCCACGCGGTCCGACTCGATGGACGTGTCGTACTGCAGGTCCAGCAGGCGGTGTAACATACCTGTTGATGAGCTCCTGGCGGTCGGGGCGCAGCGCCAGCTTGATGTTGAGGCTCTCCTTGCGCGCCAGCTTGGCGGCCACGCGGTCCGACTCGATGGACGTGTCGTACTGCAGGTCCAGCAGGCGGTGTAACATACCTGTTGATGAGCTCCTGGCGGTCGGGGCGCAGCGCCAGCTTGATGTTGAGGCTCTCCTTGCGCGCCAGCTTGGCGGCCACGCGGTCCGACTCGATGGACGTGTCGTACTGCAGGTCCAGCAGGCGGTGTAACATACCTGTTGATGAGCTCCTGGCGGTCGGGGCGCAGCGCCAGCTTGATGTTGAGGCTCTCCTTGCGCGCCAGCTTGGCGGCCACGCGGTCCGACTCGATGGACGTGTCGTACTGCAGGTCCAGCAGGCGGTGTAACATACCTGTTGATGAGCTCCTGGCGGTCGGGGCGCAGCGCCAGCTTGATGTTGAGGCTCTCCTTGCGCGCCAGCTTGGCGGCCACGCGGTCCGACTCGTTAGACGTCTCGTACTCCTCCCACGGCCGCGCGTTCTCCTTGTTCTCCATGCCGTTGCCCACGCGCACCGGCCGCGTACTAAACGTAACAAACTTGTTAGAGAACGAAGGGTTTTAGCTGATAATATTTATGCTATCATGTGCTTTTGCATGTGTAAGCTAATTATGCAGAAAATAAAAGTAATAAGGGGTCTATGACTGGCGTTTCAGTTTTTTATATGTAATTTGAGATAACTTTATTTTTCTATTTTCTTTCTCTCAGTTATTCTAGATCATCCAGTTTGGTATTCTTTTTTCGCCTAATGTTGGATTCAGTATGGAATAGTGCGGTTGGTGTCACTTAACAGGTAAAATATTACTAAATTAGCACATTTTTGTAATTGATGACCGAGCCGACACCGGAACCATGCATGTGCTCCACGAAATGTATTGAAATTAGTACGAAACACTGATAAGTCTTAATTATTCGATAAGTCACAGACCTAATATGCACTTTCAAAGTAAGGCTGTAAGCCTTCTGACATTCATTACACAACAATACGACGAACAACATCTAAAATCAATAAAAATTAAACTCAATTTTAAAACAATGAACTAATTCTAATTGGATTAATATAATGTCCTTCATAATACGTAAACTAAGGAACAACAAAACATATTTAAAAATAATAAAGAATCTTCTATGATCGTCAAACTATATGAAAGTACACATACATGCAACATAGAATAACGACGCTTAGAGCAAGAGTACAAGAGAAAACAGCCATAACTTTAACAACAGTGCACACGTCACATTTAGGTAGTGGCTATAAAACATTACATTCCTGATTTCTGTTTTAAAATTTCGGCTCTTTGTACTTTTGTGTGATTTAAACTATAATTTATTTGACTTCAAAGCATCACAGTCGTATGTCATTATCATATGCATCTATAATGGCGTTAGTGTGTAAACAGTTAGAGGTATTGACAGTTAAAATAAGAGAGAGATGAGATTCGGAAGCGTGCACAGCACGATGCATGGACTAAAGGCGAAGCGGACCGTCGGGAGGTCGGTGGCGATGCGTGGTCAACAACACTGGCATAACGTAGGGGACTGTTACCATATACGGATCCTCGGCTTAGGCGGCGGCCGCCTGCTCGCCGACGCATGGTGGAAATAAACGTAACTTTCACTATCACGCCCAACATTTTATAAGAACATCAATGAACTGCAGATGTACTATCTCCTCGCTCACAATTACGTCAAAATGATAAGTCAATAAAAACAAAAGGTCTTCTTGAACTTCAAATTAAACGTCGTGGTATTTGCGGGGCCAGCGATTTGGGATCACAGCGGGTGATTTAAAAGCTATAATAATCATTTTGACAATATCGTGACCTAAGAGTTAATAATATTATTTTTAACTGCATATGAATGGTTAAAGTTAAGCAAGGGGTTCGTTAATATTAGAGCTGATTCTGTTATGAATTAATTAAACTATAATTTGAGAATTGCTAGCTCTTACAAACTACAGACAGCGTGGGTATAGGACAGTGATAGAATCACACCATGAACTGCGTTGTTCTTATAGTCAACGCGCTTTAACCTTTTCTATACAACATTAATTTTTGTTTATGCGAAACCCGAAACACGGGTCTAGTATTTTTATGTAAAGAATCTATGAAAAAAAATTCAAAACTGTATCATTAATAATCACAAAGTTATAAGCTTGATAAGTTACCTGGTTGTCCACGCAAAAACATATGCAGATCACCACAAACAGCTAGTGTACGTACCATCACCGTGTAATGGACGTTTGAATACGAGAAAGACATGATAATTTTAAAATCGAAACAAAACACTAAGGCCCGCGACTTGGAAGCGTAATTAAATATTTTTGGTACAAAATATAACATGGTGTAAAAATTATTGGAATCGATTCAGTTACTGATTCTGAACAAACTATATTCAGGTTTCGCATATACTAAAAATAATCTTGTATACTGGATAAGTTTTTATCCAGTGCGTAAATTGTAACCATGAATTCAGCATATCATTCTAGACCCCCCTGTCGCAGAAATTTTTCGTCGGTTTTACAAAAAAAATCTGCTGTTTCATAGAAAAATACAATACCTACGGGGTCAAAATGTATGGAACAGCTGATTTTTTTTTGTATAACGGACGAAAATTTTCTACACTGGGGGTCTAGAATGATATGCTGACTTCATGGTTACAGTTTGCGCACTGGATAAAAAATGATCCTGTATATGTTAAGTTGTGTTCAAGTAATATACACAGTTCTTATTTTAGTACCAACGACTAAGGCCCGCTTGCACCACAAATCGATAAATACTTTTACCACTAGACCTATTAAAACATCGCCATGTTTCTGTCAATCGTTTAAAAATGACAGAGACGGAATTAAGTTTTGAATACTTTTAGCGAAACAATTTGCGATTTATGGTACATGGGGTTTTGCGATTTTTGTTATACTGACTGGACGCAGGTATGGTGACATTTTAAGTCTGTCTCGTGTTTATTAGAGAGAAAAATATAGCAATAGTCTTAATTAAGTTCAGTTTGCGCACAACAGAATCAGCACCAATGACAGTCGATATGGAAGTGTACAAGTAGTTAGGTGACTCAGTAGGGGTGGTATACTGACTTGAAGCTCGTATGGTGATGGTCCTGGCGAGGCGCGAGAGGGGTGGCCAGCGGGGTGGCGGCGGGCGAGGCAGACGGCGCGGGTCTCTTCTTGAGCGCAGACTTGAGCGGGACCGCGTTGAAGATGGGCTCTTTCGGCGGGATCTCCTCCAAACGGGTCGTTTCCGCACCGAGGTTCAGTTGCTCTATGTCGTCGTCCTCCTGTTCGTCCTCCTCTTCGGCTGGTGAATGAAGGATAACAATGCGTTTAGTAACGATAAATCTTATCTTAATGAAAACTTACAATAAGTGCTAAAATAATGGTGACATCATTAACGACAGACTCTCGTGGTTCGTATGTAAAATGGACCTATCCAAAAAGGCGTTACTGAACATAAATATTGTAGTGCTTAAGCAGTTTGGTTACCGCGGAGCCTTTTACTCGTAGACGCTGTTGAAGACCAAAAATACGAACATAACACAAAGATTACATCCAATAACTACCTATAAACCTTAACCAAAAAGATTCTGTAGAGAGATTCCGAATATCATCTGTACTTACAGTCAGAGAGAGGATGTTGCGCAAGGGGATGTTGGTTGTGCGAGTGCGCATGCTGGTGTTGGTGTTGGTGCTGGTGCTGGTGGTGATGGCGCGTGGGGCTGGGCGAGCTGAACATGGGCGGCGGCGGGATGGGCCCGATCTCCGACAGCGCAATGGGCGGCTCGGGCAGTTCCGACAGCATGAGCTGCTCCTCCGGGTCGCCGTGGCCGTGGCCGTGGCCGCCGCCGTCGGCCGTCGACCCGTAACCACCCACTGGAACATTTATATGAATACAGTATTTTACGTATTTTATATTTACAATTTTAATTTTGTGACCAGCCCATTGCCAAAAACGACTTACTCCCAAACAATCCCCCAGATCCCCCATTTAAGCTACTTTAGGGAATGAATTTTCAAAAATCCGTTGTGCTCACTGTCGTTATAAAAATAAATGATGTGCAGAATTTCATGTTGCTAGACCCAGCCGTTAAGGCAGTGCATTTGCGCGTGTCTGTCAGTGAATGAATGAATTTAAGATTGTTATTAAGTAGATTGTTTGCTACTTCTATCCATACTAAGATTGACCGCCCACAATGGGCGGTCAATCTTCATTAAATCACAATTCTTATAAATCACAATCACAATTTTTATTAAACCTTGACCTCTCAGTTTCGCAGTTTCTTAAGCCACGGTCACACACAGCGATTAATCACTGCGAATGCCTACTCGCCGCGAGTATTCGCTGTATGTGACAGACTATTCGCTGCGAATAGATTCAGTCGCCTCGAGCTGAATTCGCCGCGATTTGAATTACTCTCGGCGATGCGCATTCGCCGAGAGTATTCGCTGTGTGTGACAGGGTACTCGCTGCGAATAGTCATTCCGGGCAGACGACATTTTGAATTTGCGCACCAACAGACTGTCGAAATTCTCGTGTAGAACTCGCTGTGTGTGACAGGCAGGCAGCGAATTGTCGCTGCGATCATTATTTATTCGCTGTGTGTGACCGAGGCTTTAACTCCGCACCACATGATTCAAAATTGCTTGACGCTTCGCTTCTTGTCAAATATCATTTGCTACAAGATTACACAGCAAAGAGTATTTTATCAATCTATTTACAGACTACACATACAACAATTTCAAGTAATTTGGCTCACATTAACTAATTAGCTAACCCGCCTGTAATCCCCAAACGACTCACATTTAGGCGTTATTAATTACCAATGTGTAAAGGCCAAGCCCATGGACCTTTATGGGCCAATCCATTTACACGTTTGTCCGATAAAGGGTCGAAGTAAACACTGCATCAGCTGTATCTAGCCATTTGGAATAATGTTTGGGGCTTTAAGTGCCATAAAGACGATGTCTGTTGTCACGATTTCAGCCATGACCTTTATATATGCGTATGGTTATGAAAATACATACCGACATCTCCTTGGTAGCATATTCGTCGTGGGATCTTGCCGGTCAAGGAGTTGGGTCGCTCGGGCCTCATTAGCTCACCACCATTTTCCAATTTGTCCTTCTTTGGTTCTGGAATGAAAGAGAAATATTCTATAAATAAAAGAAACCATATTTTAATTCAATTAATCTGAATTAGTATTGATTTTCCAATTGCTTTATACAAGCTTGTGACTTGTCTAGACTTTAAAGAACCATAAGTTAGCAAAACTGTAAACCATAGTATTTAAGTAGTTCAATGCTATCTCAAACCAAGAATGAACGGAGTAGAGAGAATAACAAAACACCTTCAAGTTTTAAGAAGCGTGAAATTGTGAGGCGCCAGCTGAGAAATACCGTTCAAATCTAATTATGTATATCCCCATTTCCAAAGAAAAACAGTATCCAAAAATAAATATTCCAGATTTCAGCGAGCATTTTGTACCATGTACGTACATCAGTTACTGAACTTTCAATAACAATCATCGATCTTAGCATTTTACAAATGAAAGCATATTCAAATGTGGCAACAAAAATTTGTCAGTAAGCCAAGAGCTCAAATGCTCGAAGTAAGGCATAAACATTTCAGAACATGTGTAATATTTCGTCTACCTATATGTGGTGCAAGTCATTGTATAGGTAGTATTGTTTGCATAGCACAAATGTACAATTCCGCTGCGAGTACGAGCGTGAGTGGTGATGAGCAATTTAGAATTTCTAGGTACACTATGGCTGTTCTAATAATAGTCGATAAACGCGTGACGGCGTGGCACGCGCCTCCATTCACCGCGCGACGGCGTCGGCGTCGGCCTTGGCCTCGCCATGGAACTGTGTTATTGACGCATCTCCGCCACTATCATTCCCGAGATAAAAGTATGCATAGCTTATGTTCTTATATCGCGCCTAAAACATCACAATTGCAAGGAATCACCAATAAGTGTACATCTGAATTTTTCACAACTTAATTAACAAGTAGGTACAAGATGCTCACACGACCTGGGCAAAACAAACTACCAGCGCTCCACATTAGTTCTGGATTACAAGCACTCTAAGACATGGGGAGATATCTATTATGGTCCAGAAATGGAATGATACAGGTTGACAATAACAGTACCAAGTATGAGTTGATCAAAGAAATAGCACTGAGCAAGATCACGTCAAGTGAACCCCCCTTTTTCCACTTGATCATTAAATTAAGGTATGAATATTTCTTTATCTTATATCTTTAAACGAGCAATTCTTGTATATGTATATATATCTATATATATATAATCAGAATCGCGCAAACGGCTCCAACGATTTTCATGAAATTTAGGTTTTGGGGGCGATAAATCGATCTAACTAGGATTCATTTTTATAAAATGTCGTTTTATTCGTGTTTTCAATGACCAACTTTATCGATAATCAACTTGAACATAAACTTATTATTTTAAACACAATTTACCAAAAAATACCGAGCAAAGCTCGGTCATCCAGATATTGAAGTATTTACTATGAACAATTAGTTCCTAAAACAGTTTTTGAAAATTTTCATTTTAACATTTTTTTTTAATGAAAATTTTTATGACTTTTAATTAGAAATTAAATGAATAAAAAGCTATTAAAGATATTTTAATGAAACTTTCAGGATTCATAGTTCAATAGTTGTACTTTGATATGATATATAAAAGTTCAAATTATTTATTGATTTTCATATTGTTAATTAACTTTTAAGTTAATTAACAATAATTAGAGCAGAAACCAAAATTTACTTTTTAAAATCATTTTTCAGCCCATTCAATCAATGAAATCCCATTAGTTATGTGCTTATCATTATCCCTCTGTAGACTTGCACGATAAGCTTGTCTTTTGACACTTCCTGCCAAACCTCAATGCTCCTTTCCCGTGAGATGTCGCATAAAAGTTCCATTCTGCATCAACATTAAAATCTTTTTTATGGTTTAATAAATTTGCAAAATTATACTTAGTTTTGTACTGAGAAGCAGCTCCGTCCGAAAAATAGCAATTTTTTTAACCTTATCTACTCCCAACGTATTTTTTAAGAATTTAATTAATTTAAAATTGAAAAGATGAACTGAACTGGCGTCGTGGCTAACTTTTTCTGAAATTATTACGTAGTTTTCATGTTTAATTTCTTCATTTTCTCTATAATAAACTACATAAGGATGAATTGTAGCCTGAGTGTTAGTCCAATGATGAGACTGGATAACGTCTTATTATTCATTAAATAATATTATTTTTATAAGAAAAATAAAGTATTGCTTCTTATTTACCATTACTGAGTAAATTAAAAGGTAAGTGAATGACGCGCGGCAGCGCGCCGTACCGACATCGCTCACCGCCCGTCATAAATATTTTTTTTGTTCAATCTAGTCAAATTTTTTTGCGGATTCTGTTACTTTGATGTTTAATGCATAATACCGAGAAATTTTTTTTTTTTTGAGGGAGAAGTCATTGAAATTTTCATTTGTTAACTTAAAAGTTAATTAACAATATGAAAATCAATAAATAATTTGAACTTTTATATATCATATCAAAGTAAAACTATTGAACTATGAATCCTGATAGTTTCATTAAAATATATTTAATAGCTTTTTATTCATTGACTTTTTAGTTAAAAGTCATAAAAATTTTCATTAAAAAAAAATGTTGTCAAAACGAAAATTTTCAAAAACTGTTTTAGGAATTAATTGTTCATAGTAAATACTTCATAAAGAAATATTCATACCTAAATTTAATGATCAAGCGGAAAAAGGGGGGTACAATTTACGTGATCTTGCTCACTTCATAAAGCGTGTCGGGTCAGAATGGAAAAAAAAATGTGTGATGGTGACCCTAAGTTTTATAAGTTTGGACAAGGCTAAAAGTGAAGAAGATAAGAGAACTGAATTCTAAGATTAAAAAAAATACATTACCGAGCATACAACTTTGCATGTTACCTGGCCCTATATGCGTGTGTACATTATAAGTAGTACCTACGTTATACATACACAATGAGCAGAGCTATTAGGTCCTCGCCCATGTGAGGCAACATTCAACATAGCGCACCAGGCACCACCAGCCTCGCAATTTTCGTGACCGAATGCGGCTTAGTTAGCGATTGCGACATAGATCAACTATGCAAAAACTTGGTTTCGACAGATTCTATGCTTTGTATAAATCTTTTAAAGGTTTTATTGTTAAATGAGCCTGAAATCTGTTTATAATGTTGCGCTAATGTTATTTATAAGTTATAATTTGCTTTGTGTAAAGATGAACTAAAATATTTACGTGACGAAGCCGCCAGAAAATCTGTAGCAATAAATCAGAAAGATGACCATGACATCTATGAATGTGTTGAAACTATAGTATTAATTATATAAATAGTACTTTTCGGTTCTATTTTAAGGATATGAGTAAATAACGAAGTGACGAAATAAACAAAATCCTAAAAATATCCTATGTCCCGTATAAATGATGAGTAACGGTTCCGCATCGTGGACGTAGAAGTTACTACAAACAGTTTATAAACAAACGTTTACTACCGTTTCTGATTGACTAATCAATGTCTCACGCCAAAGGCTGTTGCAGCAGTCGAATATCTACAGTTCAATTTGAATGACTACACAGAGTGCTTGTGACCTTACGAAAACTTGAGTTAGTTACTTCATTGTATCTATAACTAATTAAGTTCAGTTACGTCTCAAAACAGACCGAAGTAGTCCATTTTATCAACAGCTGTCGTTAAGAGTTCTTCGTTCATAAATGTATCACTGTATAACCACAAAAAGCTCAAGGCACCCTAAGAAAACTTCTTATTCTCGATTAAGTAAGTGCTACACTGCCGGCCAAGGTTAAACTGATCGATTGTCGCAACCTTTTTTCGTTTATTTAAGCTGAGAATCAGACATGACCTTGAAATTCTAGTTTTTAAGCTTACACATTACCTAGGTACGATGTTTTATTATAATTGTCAAAATACTCGTATAAGTATTTATATTTCACCCCTGATTAGTACCGGTTTGGATGACTTGACAAAAGACTGACTGCTAAAAGAAGACTATAAGTTTACTGCTAATGTATTCTATACGCAAACCATGCAAAATAAATTCTCTACTAAATGATGGTGAAATTCGCTCGATCGGAAGCGCCCTCCATAAAATAATGTTTACTTTACTTTTCCAATACTATCATTATTAAAAGCATAAATTAAGATATCTGATACAATAATTGCTCAGTTGATTCAACAGGCTTTACACGAGCGAGAGGTTGCGCTAGCGCTGGGGCGCGGGACGCGGTTGGTCCGGGACTGGGCGGATCGATGCCGCCCGCCCTTGGCCGCCCGCCTTCGCACCGACACTTCGAGGACGTCGTTCGCTGCAGCGTTATGTAACCTACGTCGTCCTTCACTCCCACGGACCACAGCTCTGAAGGTTAACCGTTATCTGAGGCGCGTGTATGGCAGGTAACTCCCTATTTCACCAAAAATGCAGTGCTTAAGGAAAAACGTAGGAAGGTAGGTAGTAATTTTAGAGAAATTAGTATTTTAATTTGGTGTCTAGGTGCCTACATTTTATTAGAATCTGGGCGAGATTTTCTTTTGGAGTGGGTCATTCTAGTAACTCTGGTGACATCAGCAAACAACATAATAAATAAGTTGGAGCACTTACAAGGTTAGTAAACAAACATATGCTGCACATTAAAGATGCCATGTATCGTCTTGCTCACAATTTTCCTGCCAAATGGAGGCCATTAAGAACATTCTTAATGCTGGCGACGTGCAACATCAAACGAACGGGATAGAGCGATGACATCGCTGCAAACACTCACAGACGTGATTGGAATTTTCCCAATTTCGATTTAGGACAAATAAAGTTATTTATTTATTCGACACTATTAAATCTTTCAGAATAAATCCGCTAAAATCTAGAGCCCCGTCAACGCCAAAGTAAATTATGTGTACAACCTAGTAATGTCACAAGAGTTGCTCGTTATCTGCTGCCACCGTTTCTAGACAGAAAAACAAAATCTGTTTAATTGCTCTACTTTCAATGTTTTATTACTCGGCACGCTTGAACATAATGTAAAATATTTATCCAATTTAACCACTATTTATAGACTCTGTGCACGCATAATCTTATTTAAAAAAATATGTAGAGAGTCAGAACGTCAGCCAGTTGTCAATGAACGCGGCCAAAAGGATCGAGGTAAAGCAACTTGTATCACAACAGTGGACAATGTCAAGAGTACGCGAGGTGGTTACTTGCGAGCTGGCCACATGCTCGACTTGATTGTCATGTCGCGTAAAACGACGAGAGACCACACTCGTTACGAAAAATACATTTAGCACGATATAAAAACAGAAAACACTCATCGACACGTCAGGTAGGTATTTGGCCTGTTTACGCTACACATAACGTTAAACGAATACTTTATTATACGTATGTAAGTGTTTTCAAAAGATTCACACGCCCACATATAAAAAATCTACAGGCCTATAATGCAATCTTCCATTAAATTAATTATTTAAGAACTTCATTAAATCTTCTATGAAACAGTACACCATGCGTGGATTATTTGATTTTATTAGATTGAAAACGAAAAGTATCCGAAAGAAAACTGCTCGATCAGCAATACCATTAAAGAAAAGCAAAGTTGTGGTTTCGAGAAAAACAGTAATTCGATCATTATCTAAGACAATTGCACAGACATCAAGATATATGGACAAATTATGTTAAGCAAGATCAACAAACTGGGTCGCACGCGATAGGTACGCGCATGAGGAATTTGTGCGACGAACATAAGAAAGCATTTGCGACATTGACGTACGTGGGCGGGCGGTGACGGGTGAAATAACATCTCTTTCAGCAATTCTTTAACAGTTAATTGCAAAATGAAAGAAGTTAAGACACCGTAAACTTCAATAGAATTCTCGTGAGTTTAGTCTGTGTAGCGTTCCCAAAGTCTCAAAAACAAACTTTAGTTATAGCTGTTAGATATACTAAGATTTTAGATATTTATATCAGTCTATTTGTGTCTAAAATTACTCTTACTCCACGTGGTTGTTTACATGCGTAACATTTAATTAGGCGAAGAATCGTAAAATAAAATACATTGGACATAGTAATCATGGGTTTAATCAAGCCACTTGGAGCATTTAAGCTTGGTCAAGTCGTAGTAACTTTCTGCGATACTCGAGCTTCGATTGCTAGTCACACTTGCTGGCACAATTAATCTGATCTGAGTCATTTTGGACGAGTCGCGTGCATAGTAGATACTTACCTACTAAAGATATTTCAAATGCTCTCATTCGTCACCCACCAGTGCCCTACAAATATGCCGAGTATGAAATGGAACATTATGGTGTGCTCAATTCTAATATAAAATGTAATAGCAAATATTGGTGCAACACCTAGTCGATCCAATCAACTTGGTTTATATTTTAAGCGCAACATGTAATTGAGAGTATCCGCCCATGAAGCGGAAATCGTAAGCTTATGTTTAGGTGGAACAGAAAATATCCAATGTACATAGAACGGTATTTTCGTTGTATAACCTAGTCTCTCAGAAACTCCCAACTTTATGGTGAGCATTTCGAATAAAATGGTAACGTGGGAATGCATAATTATTCCAAAACAATATTGATTTAAGAACGACCTCTGAAAAATGAAAAGGGTAGTTTCATAAAACAAAAACATTTATATTTCGAAATCAGAGAGGAGACGCAGTGCAGCGATAAATATTCAGTCAGAATCAGCGGCATCGGTAGGTCAAGGGCAGACTGCGGCAATGGACGCTCGCATTTCAGGAAGCTGCCTTTGCTGAATTCTGCGAATTACTCCTCTCCCCTTTGACGCAATTTCTCTACCATTAAGAGGATTAAAGGTGTATGTAATATCGTTTTTATGGTCAAATAGGAAATGATTAATTGAATATAAAATACGCTTTTCCGTATTACTATCTAACAACAAGAGGTTAACAGGTTTTGAGACGGCAACGAGAGGTTTTTTTCTTGATGAAATAGGAAGTAAGTGTGACATTGCTCTCTAAATATAAGTTTAGCGTGACTGACGAGGTTATCTATATTAAACGGACGTCATTATTGGAGGAATGTGGTGATTGACATTCGACGGTGGAGCAATTAAAATGGCGTGTATATGTAGCTTGCATCGCCGACGGCTCAGCTCACAAGCACACCGCTGCCGCAAATAGTTACGCAAGGCCACAAGACGCCATCTCCGTTATTTATCGACATCGACGTCGGCGGCGCCTATCTAACCACGTTACATTCTTACAAACATCCGCTATTCTTCGACAATGACACTTTATTTAATACAATCGCCGTTTCCCACAACTTCCAAAAGCTTTGTCAGTACAGCCGAGTGGCTCTACTCGCGTTTCAAATCAATATTTTCGGAGCTGAATTTTCAGTCCGTTTCGCGATCCATTGACTTCATAATTTGTATCGATTTCCTTACAATTGTCTCTTTGCCGTCTAATATAAATAAATACTTTTAAAGCATGAATGTAAAAGACATGACGCATTTGAAATTGTACGAACTTTTGGCTATAATTTCGTGGAACGATAAACATGGATAAATCTAAATTCCTCAAAATGATCGATTGCCATAAAGCATGAATACCACGACAGAAATAATCTTGAGCAATGGAGATGCAATGTTAAGACACATAATAGGTATTACAAGACATCTATGTATGATTAGGTATGTTGTTTACACATACCGTGAAGAATATAGAACTGCTGGTAATTAAAGGTTGTACAATATGAGATAGCAAGATTCTTTCACTTGACAGAGTGCATGTAAAAAAATAAGATGATTAAGTCCATAAAAGTGCGAAAAAAGATCGCTAATTGTGAAATGATGAAAAATTTATATAGCACTGAAAGAATTGAGATAATCCGTTACTCCAAGTAACCAAACTGTTCACTTCACAGCTACGAAATCGTTTGCAAAAGATGACTTAAAAGTGTTGGGACACTGAAATCAACTGTAACCTTGTCTGTTGCTCGATGACTTTCACTCCTCACTGAATAAATAAGTAATCTAAGTCTAGTATGTTTCACTATTTACGGCCACTTTGTACTTGTATATTTTCATGATTTATATTCAGATGAAGCTGTTTTCGGAATTGTAACTTTTGGTAAGGCTTTGATGGATTTAAAATTTATCTGAATAACGCCATGTAAAGATTACATGAAGTACGGTTTAGGAAAAGAGAATTGATTGAAAAATCAACTGAATGGTATAGGACAAAGGTAGAAAAGGAACCAATAGTAATAACAAGATCCTAAATGTCAAAGGGAACATGCAACGAGGGGAGCGTGACATTGACATTGGCAATGCACGTGCCGGCGGCCGGGGGGCAGGAGCTGAAGAATTGAACAGGTAGGTGCGTGCGAGCGTGTGCAAGTGCATGCGGATGTCTGGTGCTGGGGTACCATTGTTACGCGCGAACAGCGTAAGGTTCGCGTTGTGTCTTGGGATAGGAGACTTGCGGCGCACGTAGTAGTGGTCGTGGCGCTGGGGCGGCGGCGGCGGCACGAAGGGCGGCGGTGGTGGCAGGCGCGCAGGCCTGCGCCTCGCGCCGCCCGCGAACGCGTCCATGGCGGCGAGCGTGCCGACGTCGCTCATGCTCGCGGCGCGCTCGCGGCTGGAAGACTGCGGCCGGCCGCACGATCGTTACTGCTCCCCCCAGCCCCCGGCACCGCGCGCGCTCTTCGATCGCCGCCCGCCCTCCGCGTTTGCCGTCCGCCCGCCCACGCGCTGCTTCGCTTTGTTTTGAATTTTTAATTTATCGCCATTCATCTAGCACTCGTTGAGAGTATAACAAGAAAATGAGCAACCCTAGGGTTTAACGAGTGCAACGACCTAGGTATAAGGGCTACAAAGCCCCCCGCAACGTCAGATCTATCGAGCATGTAATGCGCCACGGTGTACCGCCGTGCCGGTAACCCTCTTTTATTATTGAAACGTGTGTAGTATTATACTTACAATACCTAAATACTAAAATGATCGCAATTTGGGCAATCAAAACGTCACATAAAATAAGTTACGTAAGTAATTTTTTATAGATCGTTTCTTTCAGCCTCTGAGTCCTAAGTCCAAATCAGGTAGTTACATAATTTAAGTTCCCGAGAATTCTGAACAATGTTCAACATAAAAGCTTAATTCGTTTTACATGGAGATTATGTTGTATTATTGCTACTCCTTGGTAGTACTTTAATCGTAAGCTTGTTTTTTAAACTTCAATACTCCCTAAGCGCTAAAAGTTATTCCCACGTCTGAAATATTAAAGTCCTAAGTTAAATATATAATATATATTTTTAATTCTATGTGGGCGAAGCTTTGAGTAAAATGTAGCAGCTCAGCCGTATCTACCTACATAACGAAGTGGTCCAGCGCCTTTGACCTTTCAACGGGGTTCAAATATAAAATTAAAAAGGTTTTAATTAGTATACCTCCTTACATAATAATTTATTATAAAATTAGCACACATAGATACTGACAAGGACACCTCTCTAGCCGCAGTGGCTTGGGACGCTCCTGTGCTCTATCATTCCCGTTTGAAATAGTAAGAAACCTCGCTAAACAATAGAAATACAAATAACAGTTGGCAAAACTACACAAAGCTAGGATGGTTTATTCATATTCACAAGTTTCCGTAACACAGGTATCAGAGTTTGCTCTGAATGACAGTAAACTACAAACACCACATAGTATTATGTATTTATGCAATATGCATACGTTATCGAGAGCTTACCTAGAAACACAAACAAACCTGAAAACACATGGGTGTTTGCTCTCATTCATGAATTTTGTTATTGGCAGTTTTATTTCGAGGTTTATGCTCCATTTAACCCCTGTTACCTTTTATTTATGTTACGCTATCTTTACGATGATGGGAGCATATGTTTTATTTCCATAACCTTTGGATAAAGCATGGCGTTTTGCTAAATGTACTGTGTATATTTTCTCATGTGTCACTGTCATAACGTTTAAGGTGGGGTAAGGGCATGGTTTTAAATTTGTAAATACCCTTTAATCCTGAGCTAAAAGCCCAATTCGGCTACTTAGTTGATGCGTTGAGTTTAACTTTTATTTTGTTTTGAGACGACAAACAGCATCCCGTAAAACAATGATCTTCATCTTCTGCTTGTCGCGTCATGGAGTAGAAGGATGCGAGGCTGGCGAGGCTGAATAGTGTTGTTAGGTGATTAAGATAAGCAATCTTATCATCGACCCTATCTAATTATCTGTAAATGGCAATAGGCATTTCGATTTACTAATTAAATGATAAGAGAAAGAATAGTGAAACTGTGTTAATGATTGTTCAGCATGCTGATCTAAAAGACTAAAGAGTGTCAGGAAAATAAATGCTAATAAAGTTAAAGTTAAGGAAAGAAAGCTACAAAAATTGCGAAACTACAAAACGAGAACTTAAAAAAGACAGCAACGAGAGTGTTGGAGTTGAAAAGACTTGTTCATTGATGCAGACACCCGTTTCACTGGAAAATGTCGACGGAGCTACGCTCGGCTAAACACACAGGATACACTAGTAGAAGCAGGTAGATGAACTGAGGAAGGCACTCGTATTATTAGAATTTGGGGTAAAAAGGTTTATACCAACCATCCACGCCGAAGGTACGAATGAGTATTACTCTACACTGGTCATTTTAAAAGAATATAGTATTGGAATAACAACTGGGACACTTCAAAATATTCTTTGGAGACCATAGAGGAAAAACCAATAAAGAACAACAAAAATCATGAGTAAAAAAATGAGCTTCCGTTTTCTCTCTAACGTAAAGATAAGGTACCCTCAAAATTATACACATACTAATCAACAGCTCATAGATGTCACTGTTATAGAAATACCTACAGCCAAAATAACAAGAAAACAGCTCTGTGTAATTTCTATAATTAAATTTCGATAAACTTTGTCCGTTGTTCGCGGCTATCGTCACGTCCTAAGACAAACGTCATATCAAGCAAAAGGAGCATTCTATTTACCTCATGTATTATCTGCGACCGCATGGCATGACGTCAGACTGTTGGTAACAACTAAACTGCATCGTGAACGGTTAAACGCCTCGTAAATTATTTACCGTGTAGTTAGTAGTGGCTCCGTGGAGATAACACAGGTTCTGAATTAAAGTGCAAGTAGTTTACGGTTTAGACTTGCATGAAATATTGAAGATGGATGGTAGCGCTAAAATACATCCACGATATAATGAAGAATAGTGACAATCACTAATTATTACTTAACTTTATGCAACGTTTATAAATAAAGGAGTATATGTATGAATAGTCAAAGTCAAAGCATTTATTTCCAATAGGCCCAAAAAGGCACTTTTGAACGTCTACAGTTATATGAAAATAGAATTGATTTTAGTTGCCCCTTCCAAAAGGTAGATTCTTATGGAGAAGAATGGACAAGAAACTCCACCGTTACTCTTTTTAAATGTTTTCAATATTTGTGTACAATATTTATATAATTATAAGTGAAGACAATGCACCTAAAATAAAATTACCATACCACAACAGGTAAAAAATTTAAAAAGAAGCAAAGAGAGATAAATTCGACCTAAGGTTCAATGTCATTTGCACGACAAACTATTTATCCTTGTGAAAATCAGATAATTGGTACCGATTCCCTTGTTCACAAACTAAACTAAATTTAAGTTCAATGCATCTTTTTCTTTGTATTTCATTAAGAAGAGGACAAAAGAAAATTTTTAGTTTAGTCCTGTCAAATTAAACAGCACCTGTCACTACTCCATACAAGTTTAGACGTGATTTAAAACTTGCCTACTAAAATTACGTCAATTTACGTCAAGCGCTGATTATTCTGACAGGACTAAACTAAAATTTATCTTCTGTCCTTTCCTTAATGAAATAGAAAGAAAAAGATGCACTGAACTTAAATTTAGTTTAGTTTGTGAATAAGGGAATCGGCACCAATATCAAACTTAGTGACGTTAGGATTTGTTGTCAATGGTAAAGCAATTGCCAGGTCGACTATAGCTACTAAACGAAATAGTTTTAGAAAAATATCGAAGGTAGAGAAGGGTCGGCCCCTTTTTTAACTCAAAAGAAACCTTAGCCTAGGGAGAGAGAAAGAGATTTGTTCGAAAGAGTTACCGTGGCCTTGGCATATAGGCAACTGAAGGAACACGGGTGGGTTTTTAGTCAGTAAAAGTCTAATACGCCCTTCCGCTTCACCCATAGCGGGAGACGTCATTTGATGATTTCCCATCCACAAAAAAAAGCCTAAGGATTCATAGTGATATGGCGGAAAAAGGGGAAGGCCTATATCCAGCAGTGGGTGATTCTGGGCTGAGACGATGATGATGAAGGATTCATAGTCATCGTAGACTTCAAAACGTATAAGAGATTCCTCTTGAAACGAGGGTTTGCAAGCAATCTATACTTAATATATATAATACTAGCTTTTGCCAGCGGCTTCGCCCGCGTGGATGTCGGAAAATATCCCGCGGGAACATACTACCGGAATAAAAAGTAGCCTATGTCCTTTCTCAGGCTCTAAACTATCTGTGTACCAAATTTCATTTAAATCGGTTCAGTAGTTTTAGCAGGAAAACGAGACAGACAGACAGACAGACAGACAGACAGACAGACAGACCGACAGACAGACAGAGTTACTTTTGCATTTATAATATTAGTATATTAGTATGGATTATAAAGCTGAAGAGTTTGTTTGTTTGTTTGTTTGTATGTATGTTTGTTTGTTTGTTTGATTGAACGCGCTAATCTCGGGAACTACTGGTCCGAATTGAAAAATTCTTTTTGGGTTGGGTAGCCTATTTATCGAGGAAGGCTATAGGCTATATAACATCACGCTACAACTAAGAGGAGCGGAGCAGTAATGAAAAATGTTGCAAAAACGGGGAAAATCGCACGGGTAGGCGATTCGACGTGACGGGAAGGGTCGGGGCAGCAAGAAATTTAACGCGGACGAAGTCGCGGGCAGAAGCTAGTCACAGATACGACTGAAGAGGGAAGATCCGGGTAGGCTGCAAAAGTCAAATTTTCTTTAGATTTTTGCCAGTATTTACATAATTGTCATCGTTAAAACAACAACACGGGTTGTATAAAGTTACTTATGACTATTATTTATTAGGGTTAATGGATTGATGTCGCAGGTTTTAATGATCATAAGTTTATAAATTTGTTGTTTTAATTAAACCAGTAATTTAATATTCAATCGAACCAAAAGTTCGTTGACGATCAACAGCGTAAGATATTATATTATAACAAATATTCACAAAGAGAAATGTATACCTTCATTGTTAAAAGTAGGTTAATAACTAAACTTGACTACATTGGGATTTTTTGTAATTTTTTCCAAATTCAATAAAGCAATGGAATGACATCAGAAGAATGATTACATGATAGTATTTTCCTCTCAAGCGTTTCTATTTTCTATTCCAGTACACTTGGAAGAAGGTTCACATTCACGTCCCTTGGCCACAGAGGTCCCGAACATTCGTCATCATCATCATCATTTCAGCCGTTAGACGTCCACTGCTGGACATAGGTATCCCCAAATTTGGAGGCTTTGCCATCCTGAACATTAGATAAGGAAAATTTTTAATGCATTGGTTTTCATTAAACACTTTCTTTTTGAATTTAAACACTGTTCTACTTTTAAATTAAGCATCAGAATCAGCCAGCGAACGACATTAAAGTTTTAAAACGACATAAAACGAATCTTTCACGGTGCGGTAATGGACCACTATTTGGGTGACTATCATTATCTTTTCGTTAAAAAATTGAGTTTAGAACGATGTCATTTCATAGTTTTTTTTTATACAGCGTAGCAGAGACATCGATGCACAATCGGTTAGCATAAACTCAGTAAGTATACGATTCTGGACCAACCTGAGTAGATTTTTTTTTATTACTTCCCAACATTTAATTATTTATTTTTTATTTTTTCTTATCGTCTCTCGTCTTCGTAGTACGTCGGATTACATTTACATATTTCGTAAATTTTTGTATCCAACCTATAAGGGTGACGCTCGCTGTGTTTACGCCTACACCAAAAGCCCTGTGCGAAAACACTCTACTAATAGAACATACTTTCATTACCGGTTTTATATAATAATTAATATTTTCTCTCATCGTCAGTCACTGAGCTCGGCGGCTTATGAAGCTAGTCCAAAGCCGGCAACTACTAAGGTGATTCTCTATCGAAACATGTCTAATCGGAATCCGAATAAAGATGATGACAGAACACCACCAGCGAAGGTTGAAAGCTATCTTATTCTAAATCCGAATTTTGGAATTTAACAAATAGAGTAAGACATTCAGACAGACTTTTGATTGTGATTGCCTGGCCACATCTCAGCTTAAGACTTATATCGTGTCAGGAAATACGTCGGTACTAATTGAAGTGATTGTGCTTATGCTCTATGCATCCTTTCTATCGCTCAAGGAGCTGGTTAGTTGAAGTTGACGTTATAGGAGCGTATGGACAAGTGTGAAAGTTTTCACACGGTCCCGCATGATTCATTCGCTTTAGGGAGTGACCACACTTGTCGGTGCGGAATCGGCTTGTGTCAGTCAGAATAAGTATATCAATTCCATAGTATTTATTTATTTATTTATTTTATTTATTTAACCATTTATGTACACACAAATAAAAACAGACAAGAAAGGAACAGAAAAATTTGTACAAAGGTGATGCTTATTTCTAAAGAAATCTCTTCCAGCACACCTGCGATAGGAGAGAAGATACAGAGATGTAGACAGCGTGTGTAACAGTATGAGAAAATAAAATACATATAATCAAAAAATATTAACTTAATACAATTAATCAAATAACATAAGAATATATACATACAAACAAACATAAATACATAGATACATACATACAAACAAACATACATACATAGATACATACATACAGACTACTAAAATAAATAACATTAAATTGTAATTAAAACAATAAGTACAAACACAACTATGTCGATACGGAAAGATAGTGTTCTTTCACTCTTCTTTTAAAATTTGCAACTGTTTGACAGTCCCTAATGTCAGGCGGAAGTGCATTCCATAACCGCACCGCGTGCACAGTGAAGGAGTAGGAGTAGAAGTCAGTGGAGTGGGGAGGGGCCTTCAGGAGGTTTCTTAGATGCGACCTACATGGCGCATCTAAAGAACGGGCGTAGGAAAAACGGTCCCGCAAATAAGATGGTGTTTTAGGATTGTGGAGAAGGTTGAATAGCAAACATAATATCCGAGAGTTCCTGCGAAGTCGAATAGGGAGCCACTTGAGTGTCTTGCGAAATTCGGAAACATGATCATACTTTCTGAGATTATAAACAAAACGAATACAGATATTTTGTAAACGCTCAAGTTTATTTAATAGCTCCTCGGTGGCATCCAAATAACAGGCGTCAGCGTAATCAATGATGGGCTGAATGAGAGTTTGAGCAAGAGAGATTTTGGTGTTCAAGGGCAAAAACCTCTGGAGACATTTCAAAGAATGGAATGTGTAGTGTACTTTCTGACTGACTAGAGCAACTTGGGCAGACCACGATAAATAAGAGTCCATAATCACCCCTAGGTTTTTAACAGAATGTGCGTATTCAATCTGAACTCCATTCAGACAGAGTGGAGACAGAGATGCAACATCAAGCCTATTTCGCATATATCTGCCGCCAATCACAATGGCCTGGGATTTCCTAGGGTTGATTTGCAGTCCAAAAGACCTCGACCACTCGCTAATCAAATCCAGGTCACTGTTCATAGCAGACACGGCGGCTTCTGCATCATCCCTTGAGAAGTGACTGTAAAGCTGCAGATCGTCGGCATAGAGATGGAAGTAGGAAGAGATGATTCGGGTGACAGAGTTAATGAAAGTAGAGAAAAGAAGGGGAGAGAGAACGCCACCCTGAGGTACACCAGCGGTAAGGGAACACCAATCAGAAGACGACTCGTCTAGGCGAACCCGCTGCGAGCGGCCCCTGAGATACGAGTCAAACCATCCAATGGCGGAAGATGAGAAATTTAAAGATTTAAGAATCCCTAGTAGGATATCGAAATCAACTGAGTTAAATGCACTACTAAAGTCGAGAAGTACGAGTAAAGTGAGAGATTTGTGATCCATAGCCCAGCGGATGTCATCAGTAACCTTCAGAAGAGCCGTTACTGTGCTATGACCAGGTCGAAAACCAGATTGAAGAGGACAGAGTAGATCATTCGAAGATAGAAAGGCAGAAAGTTGTTGATGAACAATATGCTCCAGAACTTTAGAGAGATACGGTAGGATAGAAATAGGACGAAAGTCGGTGGGTGACACTGGCTTCGCAATTTTGGGTAAGGGGATGATATGAGCTTGTTTCCAGGCTTCAGGAAAACTACACGAAAACAAGGAGAAATTAAAAATGTGGGTCAGGACAGGAAGAAGCGAGGAGAGGATAGGAGAAATCATTCTAGAGCAAAGTTCATCATTACCAACAGCAGTAGAGGAGATAGCACAAAAAGATTTTTTGACCTCAATTTCATCCACTGGCTTTAATTCAAAAGAAGAACACTGAGGCAATGGCAAACAAGAAAGTTTGTATAAAGAAGCTGATTTGACGTGTGGATCAAAAGTAACAGGAGGATGTGAAAAATGCTTGTTAAGAGCACACACGTCTGTGCCATTAGTAGGAACGCCTGGAGATTTGCCAATACCAACAGTTTTAAGAAACTTCCAGACTTCAGAGGAGTTACGGTTATCGAGAGAATTGTGGAAGTAGCGTCTCTTTGCATCTCTACACAAACGCCTGCAGCGATTACGCAGCACCTTATATGCATTCCGGTTACGCTCAGAAGCAGAACGTTTAAACCTTCTCTTGGCTCTGTCCCTACTAGCCATCGCATCTTTAATGTCAGCAGTAAGCCAAGGAGCCGGAACGTGTTTGACCTTGACTCTACGGATAGGGGCATGACGGTCATATAAATTGAGTAAAGTGCTGTTAAACAAGTGAACCATATCATTTATACATGTGCCCTCTAAAACGTCCGTCCAGTCGATGCTATCAGCATCACGCAGTAATGCCTCCAGGTCTATACCCTTGTAGTTCCGAAGGAAAATATATTTCGGCTTGCGCTTGGGAGGGCGAATCCTGTAGGACATAAAGATAAGGTCGTGGTAAGAAAAACAAGCAGTGAGCTGTCCGTGGACTGATACATTATTCGAGTTCGACACAATCATCAGATCCAACAGAGAAGGAGTGCAATTAGGGAAATGATGAGTAGCAGAAAGAGGCAGAATACTTAGGTTAAAGGAGGTTAAAAGAGATTTGAGTTTGTGAGTACGATTGTCGATTTTAAGTAAACAAGTATTAAAATCGCCCATCAAGACTACGTGATCATAAGAGGGACAAAAATCATTTAAAAGCGTATCAAACGAGTCAAAGTAATCGATACTGAGGTTAGGACTATAAACGACTCCAAGGAGCATTTTAGTGTGATGTAAAGAAATTTCGAGAAATAGATGCTCCGCTGACCCCGAGTAGGAAGAAGGTGATGTGCTGATAATCTTGTAGGGAATATCAGACCGCAAGTAAATGGCAACACCACCCCCACCCTTCCCAGTTCGATCATTACGAATAAGGACATAACCAGGAAGGGCAAACTGGACAGATGAGAGAGAGGGTTTGAGGAAGGACTCAGAGATGAGCAAAGCATCAATATGTGCACAGTTAAAGGAAGCCAGAAGATCAGAGTAATGGCCAGGAACACTCTGGGCATTGATATGAGCTATGTTGAGATTGTTGGGAAGGTGGGACAACAAAGAGGAAATCTGATCGCTGAGGGTAAGAGGTGAGGAGGAACCACTCGCCGCACTATGGAAACTGCTAGAAGAGGAAGGACAAGAGAAAAAATCATCATCAATATCGACATCGACCATAATTAACAAAAATAAATTAAAAATAAATATATATATATATATATACGAATAAAAAGCAATACAAAAACTAAATAATACTAACAATGTTAAAACAATTACTACTTAAGTGCATACAAACACTCAACCAATAAAAACACCTATTCGCTGTTGTTGGCAGAGATTTCAACACAACAATTATATGCGTAAGTCTATGGTAAGGATAAAAATTAGTAAAAAAAAAAAAAAAAAAAAATACAATAATCAGAGCATACATTAAAATAACAATGAAATTAAAAAAAAAAAAATAAGTTAAATTTCGCCACAACATTCACAAAGACTAAAACGAACTCAGCGTGTAACGAAACGTAACGTCAACATAAAACAACACTTGACTCTGACACACGTCAATGTCATAAGTCATGTCAATAAAACGAATACCGGCAACCTAAACATACTTAAGAGAAAAATAATTAACTAAAATTAAATTAAATATTATGGGTAGTTTAACAAAAGAAACATTAAAATTTTATAGTGTACCGTCACTACACGATTGTGTTACAAGACAGACAATGTAAGATATGCAAGGGGACATCCAACTCGGTAAACTCAACGACGAGCCTTCCTCACAACCTTCTTTTTGGGGGTTGCGGATACAGCCGATGTAGATGCCACTGCCGGCGAGTTAGAGGCTGCAGGCACGGGATCGCTGGGTGCGGCAGCACTGGCCGGAGCGGGGAACAACGCGATTAATGTATCGAGCTCAGCCATGGACGATATCTTACGGCGAGCCTTGTCAGGCGTTAAAACAATGATCTTACCCTCTGCAGACCAGCAGCTATTCATATTGAAGTGCTTGCGGGCGGCCATAAATACCTGGTGCCGTGTTTTTGTCAGAAACTCCGAAATTGTGATCCCGCTGCCTTTGAGTGTAGTTTTGCCGGCCCAAACCAAGCGACGATGCTCCATGTCATTAAATCGCACCAATACTGGCCTCGTTTTGCCCTGGGGAGCTCCCAGTCGGTGGCATACGTCTAAGTGCTCCAGCTTAATGTCATCAATTAATAGTTGCTTGGATATTATGCCAAGAATTTCATCACATAGCTTTTCATTAGATTTCTCGGGAATACCGTGAATCAGCAAAATCTTCCTCCGCATTGCAGTTTCTTGTCTGTCCAGACTCAAAGACAGGAGTTCTATTTGAGTTTTGAAGTGAGTGAGAGTTTTGCAGACAAAGGATTTAAACTCGGAGAAGTCCTTGGAAAGTGCAGCAAGATCCGAGTGGACAGGGTCAGTTCCAGCTGTAGCTCTCTGGAGCTTATCTTCATATTCGTGCATGCGGGAGCTAAACAATTTCTCTAGTTCCTCCATACTGTGCACTAGTTTGCTGTCCATGTTAAGTTGAAGTATTTGAAGTGTTGTGGTTGAAGAAGAGTGAAAGTGAAAGGAAATTTAAAAGCGAAGGTGGGTTTACTAGTTAATTAGCACATATATATTGAGAAAAACTACAATAAACTATTTTAAAATTAATATTAAATGAGGAAGCTAAAAATTTACTTATGTATGTTAAGCCTACCCACATAGGGAAAAAAGTAGTAGCGAAAAGACATAATTCGTCTCGGTTAGAACGACGCGTCTCAACACCGCCGTCGAACTATTCGCTATAATTGCAACCCATGAAATAAAGCTCTTCCTGACCGGCGCAGACCGAGTACTGCGTCGGTACGTGTGGCCAGTCCCTTAGCCAATACCAGCATAAGTAGTTATTCGCTGCCAGGAACTTGGCGCCAGTTAGCTGGCAGCCTAAACGTTTCAAAAGGGGCTCACTTAGGTTAAATCCACACAAAACCACTCGAAAAGTTGTTGACAAAAATTCCTAGAAGAATGCATTAGCCATAAATTGTTCTGAAAATAAAATATCAAATGGACTACTTTCAATGCCTTCACGCTGTTCTGTTTGAAATTGGTGCGTACGAATGAAAAGTACGAACCTCTCAGGCAGGCACATCCCATGATGAAGCCCATCATGGAGAGGCGCTGCGCAGGCGGCGGTGGTGGTGGCGGCGGCGGCGGAGGCGGCGGCACGCGCCTGCCGCGCGGGGGCGCTCGCGACACCGCGCCAGCAATTACCCACCACTCTTAACCGTCCCCGGCCCGCACATTCTCACCACATCGTACCCCATCAAGACATTTTAACGATCAAAGAAATGTGAGCAGAGAACACTTCCAAAATTCTTGAGCATTGTTTTAATAACAAGGAATTTGACATTTAATTTCTTATCTGACTTTCAGTTTACACTGCAAATTGCCTGAAAACAACAATCAACCTACATGCACTTTTCGGACTTAACAACTATATCACTGAAAATACTTTGAAGTTAGGAAAGAAAGTGTGCGCATTGCGGAAAGGTAGAGGTATATAAAAGGTATTGGAGTCCATCATGAAACTTTATGGCTCTCTGATGCTCAATAGCAATTTGAAATGATTGAAATGAAGATTTGATATTGTTAGTGTTTAGTGGGACATGTCGTGCAAGCGTCGCGGGGCAACGACGCTGGTGCAGCGGTTGTATCGCGTGCTGGCGCCGACCCGATCGATACCGCACGCAAAGTTCGCGCCTCAGGTCTAACCACCGACCATAACTAAAACATGTCGAGAATACGGAAAAAATGCAATCAATACTATTGCACTAACGAAGAACGAGGCGGCCTAAATCTAGCGTGGTTTACGCGAAAACAGTTTATTTCATAAACTTTGAAAGTCCATGGTTTATTTACATAATCTCTAGCAGTGATAAACGCTTATTTAACATTTTTTTTTGTCACTAAATTGATATCTATATAGCAGCAGTAATATAACTAATACATGTTATCTTTTAAACTATTTATGGAATCAGCTCAATGTGCCATCATGTCATTCGTTATGTTATAAATAAAAGATAATAACCTAAGCTACGCTGAGGCATTATTTGCTCAAATACCATAGGAAGCTTTTACTATTATTTCATTGCTAATCTTTAACTTAAGACACATCAAACAGAACTGTTATTTAGTAATAGTTGCTATTAGTTAGCCTAATCGTAATTTCGCGCCGTCTCTACATTTGATTACAAATTGCTTTGCATTAATTCTTTGAGCTGGATATTTTCGCGTCTATTTTCAACTAAAAGCGTTTTACAGTTTCAGAATCATCAATTAAAAACAAACGGTACACTGCACCTCCAAAGCTTTCAAGTCATATCAGTTCTAAGGATACAGTCATGCGCTAGTTGCAATGATCTCAACGAGGGGTAGGTAAGAGAGCAAAGAAACATTGAATGCCGCTTTTCACCGTGTGATTTGACAGGCGGTATATGTATGTGAGCAGGTAATCGAGTGAGGTTAGGGCTGTAGACGCGAGGGTCGGTTTGCGGCAGGTCGCGGCCGGCGGCGCGGGCGGGCGCGGGCGCGGGCGGACCGACACTGAGGCGCGCGCCGCACGGCCGCACCGCACCCCGCGCACGGCCGGTACCCAAGTTACCCAACCCCCAGTCGCCGGCTCTTCAATCTAGACTTCGCCGACTGCCTCACATAATCGCCGCCACACTATCCCACCTAAACGTGCTCCGAAGATTTTGAACATGCGTGTTTCAATTTTAACCCACCGACCTATTTAGCGCTGACAGAACAGCAGAAGATTTCATAAATAAATTATAATGAGTTATGTAACCTCTCCATCTGTAAAGTAGAGCACCCATTTGTCTAGTTTTGAAATCTCAATGTCTTGTTGACTTAGTTACTGTATCTACTATTTGTGAGAATAAGAAGTCATTTACCACAATAAACAGAAGATTCTTTAGACAAAGTAAATTGTTACACAACTGAAATTTATAAAAACTCTACGACTAACTAGTACGATTTTTTGCCAGCTAAATAAAATTCGGTTCAATAAAAGTGCCGAAAATATTTTTCTCGCGTGTTTCAATTGGATTAGAATAACGGCAACAGATAGGTAACGAATTAACCAAGGTTCCAATTAATAGTAGTAAACAGAAAGTTAATTAAAGTAGTGGTGGCCCAGTGGTCGAAATTCGACATAATTCATTTTAAAACTTTATGTATTACTAATGCATTATTTTGTAATAAAAAAATTTTTTTCGGCACTCCTCCATACAAACTTTACACATACTGTTTCAAATTTCAAACTCCTGTGTATACGTAATTTTCGTAAAAAGGGGTAAAAGTTTTCACTTCACGTATTAATTCGATTTCATCAATATAGATTACGGGTTCAAATACTAATTCTTCATGAAAATACTCAATTAGTATAATAAATATAATGTTATGTACAATGACGTCACAATAATACGGCGACTCTGTGACAGCTAGACAGCTTGTGGTGGGTCAACGTTCGACGCTCGTCCTGGCAGGATGTCGTTAATTCCCGCCGCGCGTCATTACCTATTCTCCAATTACATTTAATCCGATTCAATAATTTCAAGTACAATAAAATAAACAATTGAAATATGAAATATAAGCTCAGTGAATAACTTTACTTAATATATCTAGGTCTATTGAAAAATATTCAGTGGGCACTGCTGTACTGTTCACCGATATCTGTTCAATTGTTTTTCAATTACATTCAATCACTCAATAGAGACTGGTCCTTGTGGATTCCTAAGTAGTACATACTACTACTAACTACTGCGACTTTTAGATCACTATAAATTATTCCTCGAATACAGTACTTCAAGTTGTATATCTTGTAACTTAGCTAGTAAACGATATTTATTACTTGCTTGCTTGCCTGTGACTCATAACTTGCAAATCCAAATGTCAAAATAAAGACAATCTATGACTATGACCAATTTCTACACGCTATTTCGAAGAGTACGAAATGCATGGAGCTAGTTTTATTAAAAGTTCGTGTACGAAAACATAATTTGATTGATACAAACTGGAACAGCTAATAATAATCACAACGGTCACGAATTAGCCAGATGTGTAATAGACGAAAATACAGACAATGTTGTACGAATGAATACTGACCGGTCCTATGCAAGAGATAATAAGCGACCGTCTGTACAATCTCGATAAATTGTTTTTTATTATATGCGCAAAGGCTGGAAATACTTAAATTATACGTTGGGGCACTGGGTTTACCAGAGTGTAGCAAAATCGATACGGGAAAGACTTCTTGAAAGTAATAATAAATGTAAAGGTAAGAAAATCTCATTGCTACAATTTGGAGGTTCCAATAGAAATGATTTGAGTTCAGTAAAGATTGCCGTAATATTTTATAAATCATAACAAAGTCACAATGGGCCATCTTTAAAAAGACATCGGACTCAGGCCGAAGCAATGAAAACCTGTTCTGGTGGAGATTGACAAAAGGGAGTCGTCTACGAATCTCCGCCCTGGAGTGTAAATGTGGTGCTGACTGCTGACCCACAAACAATGGGGCACTTAGTATCGTGTCCAGCGTTTCCTGTTGTCTGCTCGCTACAGGGGGTGATGGACGCTGAAAGTGCCAAGCTCGTAGTCAAATTCTGGGCTACAAGCTAAGAAGAATGGGCCATTCCGCCTGATTATAAATTTTCTAACATCATGGTATTCTGTCGAGCAGAGTAAACTTTTCAATGAGGCGCCCTTGCATGTGTTTGTGTATACTTATCTTGTCTCGTATCTCAAGTAGGACAATATTTAATAAGCTTTGCATAGCCCTGGTACGTGTATAATCAGTTTTACGCAGGTGTAACTAACAAATAGACGGCGAATGCTAATTTATTTGTCATCTGAATATGCAAATAAAATATTACATAACATCCGATGGTATTTTCCCTACTTCGTGTTAATAATTATGTTGTTTTTAGTAAAACAGGAATAAAAAGGTTGGGTTGTAAAAATCGTATTTCAAAAACCATCATAATTTTATAATCTTGACAACATTATTACATCTTCTCTGTTAAAATAAATTACACGTATTATTTTACTACTAGTTGTAAATTACCTAAACTGATTTCCAATTCATTAAATAATTATGTACTTATTTTATTTAAAAGCCCCGACTCCAGCGAGGAAATGTAGTGTTTTTGGGAAATTCCCGTTACTCATGAACACAACCAGCGTACGTAAGTAATTGAAAAACAATGATACCTTTTCCGATGCTTGGCAAAACCCTTATAGAGTGGGAGATTCTGGGGGTGTCTTGTAGCTAACATTAAACAGCTTATGAAATTGAAGAGTTAAAATATCCACACATTTTCACGTTAAGTAATATTTATGTTTGGTTATCTCTCATACAACTACTTATGTGCGTTTGATTGTACCTATTGGACCTGCAGAATCCACCAAATTGTGCACCAAAAAAAAAAAATGGGACGATCAGACTTTCAAAGACGGCACTACAGTTTCGTGTAGCGGCTTTCTAATATCATACTTCACACCTTCATAAAACCCACAATGAACAACACGAGGCAACACGTCTCGTAGGAGCATTAACCCGTTCAGCAGTATTGGCGAAGCTTCAAGAGGTTTTGCAAGACGAAACTGAAGTGGGTGTTCTTGCGTCCCGACTACAGATCTTCACGTCATTGTGCTTTCTTTTACAAGCGAATTTCTTCCGGGAAATTGTTTTCTACGGTGCATTTTTGGTTTGGATAGCAGCAAATACTTTGACTTTCTGATATTCGTTGTTTTACATAGCCTTTAGAACTCTACATATACTATCGTAGATGATAGATGTCCATCAAGTACAATCGGAGTACCAGCGCTGCGGTAGTTGTTTTTTACAAATATGTCAGCATTATACTGAGATAGCTTTTGGGCTCGCACAGGTCTTACTCTTTTATTTTCTATATCTTTAACTATTTTGTTATTTGTAACTTAAATTTTCAGTGTTCTTCTTATTGTTTGTTTTTCCTGTGCGTGTCTCAAATATTTAATATTTTTCTTTTTTCATCATAACCCATAAATAAGGAGTTGTTGGCTTAATACTAAATAGAAGCAAGCACTGACCTATGACATTATTGTTCTGATGGTGATGCGCGGCAGCGGCGGCGGCGACGGCGGCCGCCATGGCTGCTTGTTGGTGCTGATGTTGGTGCTGTAGCTGCGACGCCAGCTGCGCCTGTAGCGCGGCGTGCATGCCTACGAGCCGGTCTTGCGCCGCCTGCGCAACGCTGACGTCGCTCCGTGCCTCCTCGCCGCTAGGTGGAGACACTGGTTCATCTAGAAGAAAGAATATGTTAGTTTGGACGGTAATGTACGTATCTTCACCTAATTCCATGGTGCTTTTGCACAATAGTTTATCTAAAGAACACATTTGAAAGAGCCTTTTGAGTATCCTTTAGGTGAAAGACAGTGTAGTTTGTAAAAATCATTTGTCTTCCAAAGCAGTTAACCCTGAACTTGAACATTTATGTTTTAAAGAAGTTCAAAACGACTAACTGTAGTTCTTTCGGCGCCAATTGAACCACTTCTGTGGTAATTTAATTGGTATTGTTGGCTACTTGAGAGCGTGAATGATACCAAGAGTCTCCTTAGAGTCAACGTACTGCCGGTACCATGTTGAATAAGTTGCTAGCTACCAACCCTGTAGGTACTGGTTCGATGTTCAACAGAGCTCAATGATACAGCACAACATTTCCAACATAGGAAATCAATCGATAAGCGATAACGATAAGCGCGTGGTAATTTAATATTACTTTATCGTTAAAATCGGTACGGAAGTTAAGTACAACAAAATTAAATTATTATTTCGGAATGAAAAGGCAATGGTGATGACGTTTATTATAATTAATAACAAGGTAATAATTAGCTATCTCGTTACTCAAACGATAAGTACATGTAAATTTTCGAGAAGACCGTTTTTTGTTGTTGTTTGAACGGTACAGTCTCGGGTGTTACACTAATTAAACATAATTATTATCTACTGTTACTTTATGCAACAGCTGCGTTAAATAATTGTTATGAATAATACGAATCAAATGTCTTTTGATAACAATAATATTATTAACTAGTCGTTGCCCGTTGTTTTACTCTTGTCCTAGGACTCGTATTTCATGTTCCCAGATATAAAGTAAGTATATCCATTATTTTGTTCTTGTCTTGCTCCTGTTTAAGCTCTGAACCAATTTTATTTTAAATCTTTTCAGTAACAAATACACAGATTCGGATTTATTTCCCTACATTTTTTGGAACTTTTCCTGCTATAAATACCTAATGCACTTAAACTTACGTAATTATTTGGTAATCAGTTTTATATCAGTACTTCGACAGTCTACGGTTAATCATAAATTATCATTGTTTATAAATCTTTTGTTTTCCGTCTGGGTTTTCTTAGAACAATAATTATTACCTTAAGGAAAACCGACTTGAAAGGAATTTATGAGAGAAACATTATCCTGTTGTAGTGTCGCCATTGAAGTATATTGATTTTGATAAACGTCGTTGGTTCTACTAAAACTGTATTGATAAGGAAGTATTTATCTATTTCCTGAACATTTATAAACTATTTTCTGTACTTGCACTCTTGCACGGTATTCCGTACGGGGGACGCGTCAGGGTAATTCATTTAATGCATTGAATGACTATTTCATAAAAAAGTCATGGGATTAAATGAACTAACCAAGAGTTGTAATGATGATTTTAATAATTATTTTAGTAAAGCAATATTTGTTACGGTCTAACTGCATAGCATATAATATCATTGAACACTATGTAGCTTATTAGGTAAAGCTACAATTTACTGGGTACTGGTACAGAGTCTTTCATGTCTTTCATTGACTTATAAATGTGCTCCAGCGGCTGAGAGTATGTCATACTCACGCTTGCTTGAGTTTGAATAGTTTCGATGCAATTTGGCACACAGGTATGACCTGGATAAATATATAGGATACTTCTTATCCAGGTTAGCGTTATAGTTTCCTTAGGATGCGAGTAAAACCGCGGGCAAATGCTAGTCCTACGACTATCCTACTATACTATTAGAAATGTGAAAGTTTGTGAATATGGATGTATGGATGTTTGTTACTCTTTCACGTGAAAACGACTGATCGGATTTAGATGAAATTTGGCACACAAATAGCTTATAACCTAGACTAACACATAGGATACTTTTTACCCCGGAAGTATATTTCTGCAGGACAATTTCCGACCTCCACGCGGGCGAAGCCGCTGGCAAAAGCTAGTTTCTTATGTGTTAAGTTCAATGCTCACAACTCACCGACTTCGGGCACAGGCGTGACCGGGCTTTCTGGTAAGAGGATACCTTTCTGCACCAACTCATCTCTATTCGCTCGGACGGATATCTTCCTCTCTAAGGCTGCAAACAGTAAAACAAAATTGTATGGCACATTTCATAATACACGTTATAACGTGATTTGACTATAGTAGGGACTAATTCTTAGTGGAATCTAAGACCACTGACGGACGTAAAAATATCGCACCGGGATTTCACCGTCCACTGGAGTTTAAACTCTCAGTGTTGAACCGAGCATTGAGATTCCAAGAGATTGCATTTCAGTCCATCGAAAAAACACACTGTTAGAATTTCAACCCTCGGCGCGCCAGTGCGAAGATCCAAATTCCGCTGCGATTTTTACATCCGTGCGAATTGGACTGGAGTGGACTAATAAAATTGAAATAAAAACATAACTAACTACATATTAACTTAAGTACTATATTATCAGCTAATTTCTTAAACGAGAGTATTTAGTTTGCTTAATCAGGTTTAAAAACTACCGCAACCTTTTTCATTCATCTGTTGTTAAATTTATCTCATATCAGCCTCATTGGTTCAGAAACCGGGCATTTTTATTTAATGACGGGTACCTTGTTTTTACCATTATTGATAAGTAAAGTATGTCATGAATGTTGTTCCAAGGTTCAACTCCAGATGTTATCTCAGACATCATCATAAAAAAACACCGCAATGGCGATTTTATTGTGTTTACCGATAACACAAAAAAAAAAACTGTTTGGATTCCACTTTACGTGCGTGAATCATGTCCGGTTCCGGTTATCGTGATGACCGTTTATCACCTCGTGTGTTAAGATAACAGATAGTAAAGATGTACTCACTTCTAGAAGCAGCTTCGAACTTTTCTGATTTCTTTTTCCGTTTCCATTTCCATGGCTTGAAAAGTCTACCAAAAGCTGAGAATTTGGACTTGGTTCGCTCAGCCGGAGGCGTGCGCGCGCCCGACCCCAGGCTGTTCGTGCGTACCGCAGAACCATTTTGTTTCTTTGCTGCAACAAAACATTTTAAATGTCAATCAAACTGGAAACTGTTATTCTTGTCTCATCTTTCAAGCCATATTTGAGTTTGTGTATAATTTTCGCAACACGGACAAAAGGACAACTCTCAAAAAGGATAGCGCTGTCACGTTGTGGGTTAAAAATAAATAACTAATTAATGGGTGTGTCATCGAACTTTAAACAAAGTATGTATTATGTAATCGTGAACCATTTAGGTATTTTTCGTCAGTCTCGTCTCTTATAAATAAATAACAAAAGATATCGGCCTGTTATTGTCTCACTGGCAGGAAAATGCTTTTTTTCATACAATGAAAGAACGAGCAGGCAGGTATGGAGACTTCTTCGTGCACAGTGAATCTTAATGCTGTATGCATCAAGCAATACTTAAAAACTTATTCGCATGGAGCTCAAAAAACCAAGAGCAATACTTTACAAAGACAACGTTGATACAAAATAGGTACCAGCAAGATCGGTACAAATAGTACTCACACATTCATGATACATCCACACAATCAATGGCCCCATTATGTCGAGAGTCTATTGTTATGAACTGTCCGCGCCTATCACAACACAATACGAAGGAGAACTAAGTATACCTACCAAAGAGAAATTTTCCCGTCGCCTGCCAAGACCACAAATCTATACATTTAGTATCATTGTATTCCAGTTGCATTTATCAAATCATGTGGAACTAATAAATGTTACAACGTATAATGAAGAAGCTACAAATATAAACGATGGTGTATTGGCGGTTTCGTGAGGTTATATGTACAATTAATTCCGACTGAGAATAATCAAGAAACAGGATAGGATGATCACGAGAAAGGCAGGAGTTACAAGGTATGCATAACAATCTATAGGAACAAGTCATTTATATGCTGCTGGCGTCTATAGTGCCGAGTCGAAATAACTTCAACTTCAATTTTCCAAGAAATACAGAACAAAAACTTGTACAGAATAAGATGATCACTTGGGAAAGTATAATATTGCAACAATTTAAATGAAACTTTGTATGTAATATTCCTTAACACGTACAGACTACCTTAACAGCTTCCAATCCAATACAAGACAATCCAAAACACAAAATTGTTCACATTATCTATATATTAATACGTGAAGCGAACACTTTGGATCCCTTTTTACGAAAATTGGGCGGACGGAGGAGTATGAAATTTCGCACACTTATAGTTTATACAGAGAAGAAGTGACGAATGCTAATATTTTTTTAAATTATGCGTAAAAATACATTGTTTTCAATAAATAACACGTTACGCACACTACTATTCATTACCGTGTATTTAATACACACATGCATAGATATTCTTTTGTTTATGGTCCAAATCTGTGGTCCAATCGAGAACATAATTAGGTATGTCTTTAATATTTTGTGTCTATAGCACAGGGTGGCAAGTGCTATACATTTTAATTTTTGTCTACTCAGCGCCATCTATCTACGAGGACATAAATTAATTTTTTTTTTTTTTTTTTTTTTTATTTATTCCTGACCATGGATACATGTCCTTCAGTCGTAATCATTAAACATACTACTCTTATTCTCAGCTAAGTACATCCCGAAACAATTAAATTTTTTCTACAGTATTCAGTAAATATCTAAATAATGAATTGAAATAAACTGTGTTGGAAAGTAATTCCTGAACGTGGCGGGGAACACATAAAAGAGTTTTGTTCTGCTATATCACTAATTTCACATTATTATACTCTTTGAATTTCACTGACAAGTAACAGTCTTTGCATGGCGAACGATTGATTCACAGTCTAACGTGTTTTATATCCGCATTTTCTTCAGAACAATAGGTACATTTGCTTTCACTGATGAATCTTAGCTTCAATGTCTTCAGTAATTACTTTAAAATATGTATTTATGTTTTTGTTGTATTCTCTTCCGTTTCATCTTCACATTCTTCATCTTCAAAGTTTTCGTGTGATTCGTTCTCAATTAGTAGCAAATCATAGATCTCGTCGTGGAATAAAGCAGCTGTTTCAATGTTAACATTTTCGTAGAAATCTGAACTGTTAACATCATTTTCTTCAACATTATTTGGTTTTTCATCCATATCTTGAATTATATTAATAAATATAAAATTATTGAAAACTTTTTGTATCTTTCCCGCCAATCACCATTTTCCTTCTCCCGGACATAAATTAAAAATGAACAATGTTGCCAGCGTATATCCATAAAGTAATTGGTAGTATATGTAAGTAAAAGGGGAAGCGCATAATCTTCGATTTTGATCTATTGTGAGATAATTAATATTTTTGTCGTATTTTTTTTTTGCATTTTCAAATGTTCCTTGATCATTGTATTTTATGAATGCTTTGTTCATATTGATAAAAAAAAAAAAAAAAAAAAAAAAAAAAAAATTAAACTATTAGTAGAATTCACAACAGGCCACAGGGCGATATTGAAATTTTATGTCATTACAGGTTTATCATCAACAAGGAGGAAGGAAAATGGTGATTGGCGGGAAAGATACAAAAAGTTTTCAATAATTTTATATTTATTAATATAATTCAAGATATGGATGAAAAACCAAATAATGTTGAAGAAATTGATGTTAACAGTTCAGATTTCTACGAAAATGTTAACATTGAAACAGCTGCTTTATTCCACGACGAGATCTATGATTTGCTACTAATTGAGAACGAATCACACGAAAACTTTGAAGATGAAGAATGTGAAGATGAAACGGAAGAGAATACAACAAAAACATAAATACATATTTTAAGACATTGAAGCTAAGATTCATCAGTGAAAGCAAATGTACCTATTGTTCTGAAGAAAATGCGGATATAAAACACGTTAGACTGTGAATCGTTCGCCATGCAAAGACTGTTACTTGTCAGTGAAATTCAAAGAGTATAATAATGTGAAATTAGTGATATAGCAGAACAAAACTCTTTTATGTGTTCCCCGCCACGTTCAGGAATTACTTTCCAACACAGTTTATTTCAATTCATTATTTAGATATTTACTGAATACTGTAGAAAAAAATTAATTGTTTCGGGATGTACTTAGCTGAGAATAAGAGTAGTATGTTTAATGATTACGACTGAAGGACATGTATCCATGGTCAGGAATAAATTAAAAAAAAAAAAAAAAATGTCATTACAAACATGTCTGATTGTCTGCGGTTGTGCATGTTTTTGTAATTATTTCGTTTGCTTCCCGATTTTGAGTGTAAATTACCCGAATTTAGTTCGCTACTCCGTATTTACTAAAGTCTTGGAAGATTAACATTCCCTTAGTGTCTGTTCTTTCTAAATTACGTCGAGTTGAGTCCCTTGTGTTCCTCTGTGATTTAATCGGACCGAATTACTTAGGCCCCCCGTAAATTGGAGTTTGGACCATATAAGTGATAAGGTGGAAATAAGTATTTTGTGTTTAAATAACAATGTCTCGTAACAAGTGTTGTGTGCCCGGTTAAACAATAACAGCTGGTACCGAAGTTAATGTTTAGTTTATATATGTAATGTTTTGTTTTACGCAATAATTATAAACATCCAAAATTGATATTTGTTTTACTATCCCCGAAATCACAAGTTTATTGTAATAATGAATTAGCTTTACCTACCTACCAAGTAGAATAGTGTGGATTAGTTGAAATATTCTGTTGTAGTAAAACTAAACCTAACAAATTCAAATCAAGATTTAAATCTAGATTTGAATTTTTAGGATGTTTTACTGCAACAGAACTTTCAACCATTCTACATTATTCTACTTGCAAGAATTACCGATACAAACAAACAAGGTACTACGTAGGTATATTGACAGATGAATAGTGTATGTCCTGGTAACTAGATGGCGCTGCCTAAGAAATACTTAAGTTGCCAGTCTATCTCTAGTATTTAAAAGTAGTCTATGGTCTATAGTCTTACTGAATGTCAAGTATAACCATAGGTAATAAATAAATTTTACAGATATAACCTATTTCATTTTTAAAATCTATGACCATATCGAGAATATTTGTCTTTGATATTATTTGTATTAGCGACGATAGGAATTTAGTTTAGATTTTTATAAAATATTTTTTGTGGTTTTATGGAGAGTGTCAAGTATGGCATTAGTAAGTTTCCCATACAAAACTTAGTATCGTGTGCAAACGGTTGAGGTAGAGGTTGTATGCCTCACGATTGTACAGGCTGGTCATAGATTGTACAGGCTGGTTATAATTATGACATTTTGAACTGTCATAATTCATTCAAAATAATAGGGAAAATTCTATAAAAACAGAGCTTTCTTTGATAATTCATTCCATATCCAGGGGGTAAGAAGTATTAAGAAAATAAAGAAGAGAGTCCTGAAGAAGTACTCTTTACTCATTACACCTACGTCCTGGTCCTGGCCATCACCATCCCACCAGCGAACCCTCTCCACAGTAGTACAGCGTCAACAATTTGTCTATAGTGTTACTGAATGTCAAATATAAACATATTATTTTTTATATATTTTTTTTTTTTCATTTAATAATGTATTTCTATTCAAATGAGTACGGTCGAATTTCGACCACTGGGCGATCACTAGTATTTATTATTATTTATTTTTTTTCATTTAATAATGTATTTCTATTCAAATGAAGTACGGTCGAATTTCTATTTTATTTTATTTTATTTATTGAGGGATAATAAACACCTACAACATAATATATAATACTTAAGGTTAACAAAATTTAAGAGGTAATCTTGCAGTCAACTGCATTATCCGCAGATAGGACATATTTAAGGATCTGTGGTTGCCACTAGACGAGCAAAACCAAGATTAACAAAATTTTTAAAATAAATAGGTTACTATAAAGCGAGCCATAGCTAAAAACCAAATCGGATCAGGATAAGTTTCATTTACTTAAATTATGCAATAAATAAATTTATAATGTTAATACGATTACAGATTAAGATATTTTTTTATAATATTTGATTTAAATTTATTTTTCGAGCATGCAAATATATCAATATCAATAAAATTTGAATTATAGGATTCCAACAGTTTATGAATAGGACAGCGTAAGCCAGAGTTCGTACGACAAGAACTAAGCGCGAACAGAGTACGTGCACGAACCTGACGCACATGAACTGTTCGGGGGACAGAATAACACAGCTTACTCGTTAAATCAATGGCATCAAAATTATGGTGAACAATATCATGAAGCACATTGGCCTCCAGGTATTTGCGCCGATTCTCTAAGCTAATAAGCTTATACTTATTAAGAAGTTGGGAATATGATAGATAAGTCTTAGTCCCATAACATCTATAGTACATAGCACGGACGTACTTGCGCTGAACCCTTTCTATTCCATCTACGTACTTTTGGTAGAAGGGGTTCCAAATAGGGACCGCATACTCTAACTGAGAACGAATGAGCGTCTTATACAGATGGAGGTAGGTAGAGGTACGCTTAAATTCTGTTGACGATCTCATCACAAATCCATACATTTTAAAAGCACGATTCACTATGGCTTCGATATGCTGGTTCAAGGAAAGTTTGCCATCAAAGAGAACACCTAGGTCCTTCACTATAGAGACATTATTTAAAGGGATACTGTTAAGATTGTAATTGAAATTTAAGATAAAATTATTCTTAGTAAAGTGTATATAGTTACTCTTGGGGATACTAAGGTGCAGCTTATTTTCGATACAGTACGCAGTTAATCTGTCTAGGTCCTCTTGAAATGCATGGCAGTCGTCCATAGTTCGTGTTGCTTTAAACGCCTTCAGGTCATCTGCGTACATCAGGAATTTTGACTTTTTAAAGCATTTCTTAATATCATTGATATAAATAATGAATAATAACTGTCCCAGGATAGAGCCCTGTGGAACTCCGGAGGTAATATTCACAGAGACAGACTGATGACCATTAACCACTACCCTCTGTGACCGGTTTTCGATGTACGACACAAACCAGCGAAACAGATTTCCGCGTATTCCATTGTAAGCAATTTTACTCAGGAGAATTTCATGGTCGACCTTGTCAAAAGCTTTTTTTGAAATCAGTATAGATCGCATCTATTTGTAATCGCCCATCAATACTCTCAAAAAGGTAATTAGAGAATATTAACAGATTGGACGTTGTAGATCGACGCTTAACAAACCCATGTTGTTCAGGAATGATAATATTATGCAGAAGAGGGTAAATCTCGTTGTGAACCAGTCTCTCAAAAAGCTTTGACAAGGTCGACAGGATCGAAATGGGTCTATATTGTTCGTGTGTAATTTCGACCAATGGGCGATCACTAGTTTAAATAAAAATACAAATAAGTATAAACGTTTTAAACAAAAGATAGTCAAATAACGGCGATCTAAAAGCCTGTGGCTTTTCTATAACGTATATAGTTGACCATTCTTTCAGCAGTAGTGCGTTCATCATTTATGTGGCTTCGTGATGTTATGCAACATGCACATTACATTATGTAACCGCTAGTAATCCCTTAACGGAATACTTTATTAACTTAACTCTAAGCAAAGACAACGACTAATTGAACTGATGGCGTTTTAAATTTAAGATGTAAATTATGTTGAGCGTGATTGTTTACTGACAAAACAAATATGCTAATATTTCCACCATTGAATATTTTACAAATACTGCTGCTTGTATGTTTAAGAGCGTTAACGTCGATTTTGGTTGTTTGACCCAAAAAGCGTACTTTTCAAACCATTTAATCACCTCATAAAACGTATCTAACGAAAGTGTGAATAACTAAATATTGTTGGAAATATTTCGGTCTAAAAAGTTGACTGAAAACCTTTTTACATTAATAAAGTATTCGTGAATTCTAACCAGATAAACAAACAGTGTTTTCTAAAATCCTTTTACAGTAGTCATTTCGAAGCTTAAAATATCCGAAACCACTAATAAAATTGACAACCTAATAAACATATTTAATTGTTCACATCCTTGAGCAAAAAACTGAGAGAGACTTTTTTGATTTTCAGCGCCTAACATAATAAATAAAACAATAAACAAAGTGAAATTAACAAGAAAAAGCAGTTGCTAAATTCATTATTTCTTCCAATAAATCTTATTTAATTTTACAAAATAAAGATGTATTGTAATAGAAGAACATCTTCTTTAAAATTTGCAATAAAAAATTTCAAATAAATTAGTTTTATTATGTTTCTACAATTATTTTAAAACTACTATAAAACCGTGCGCGGTAATAATTTTAAATCAGTCCGCCGCGAGGCTGTTCAAAGAGTGGACGTATCGCTCAGTGCTCTACGCGTGACCTCTCCCGACCCTTGGCATCGAGTGAGTTTATAGTGCGATATAACGATCTTGGGTTGATAAGTAAAATCATTATTTTTTATTTAGATAATTGAAAACAATGTTTTTCGAAACAACAAAAATTGTTTCAGGTGCCATGGGGAATAAGAGTAAAAAAACGAAACTAGTTTTATCGAGGAAAAGGAAGAGACTCAATCAAGAGGTTTTAGCTAAAGCTAGGGCTTAAAGGTTGGGTAAAATAATATTTTGTATAGAACTTGATTTGTTATCTTTGTTGATCGAAGTTTGCTATATAAGGTCCTCGTTTATTAATTTATTTCCTTCTAGGGGGTGATTGTACTACTCAAATACATTTTTTTTTTCTAAACGATCAATTTCGAAATTGCAAAAAACAATACTTCCTCAAACTAAACCGTCGATCATCTGATTTTTTTTAACTTGCATTGTAATAATAATAATTTAATTGATTTGATTTAATTTAAACTTTATTTCTTCTTTTTAGAGAATTTAACTAAAAGCTTGTTTTTAAAAATGTTTTTAGGGTTCCGTAGTGAAAGAGGAACCATTTATAGTTTCGCTAAGTCTGTCTGTCCGACCGCGGCTTAGCTCAGAGACCCTTAGTACTAGAGAGCTGGAATTCAACATGAGTAAACATATTAATCACGCAGACAGAGGGGTAAAATAAAATCCTGTTTTTTTATCTTCAGGCATTGTAAAGAAAATAATGTTGTTGTGAGTACGGAAGATGTTAAAATCCAAAATGAGGTAAAGGTAAAGCACAACTAACGTATTTTTTATTTACAACTTCATATTTACGTATGGGATTACATCTATCTTTTTTTTTTCAGGACTTACACTCGTCTTCCAAAACCAGCTTGTCGATGTGTGGAACACACGTGTCGGTTATCTTTCAAAGTCGGTAAAGGAAAACATTTATTTAAATCTACATACAAGTGCTATATATAATAAATATAATATTATAAATAAAGAATTCTTCGATATTGAAATATTTTATTTTAAAACTAGAATACTTAATAATTTGCTAGAGGACCATCGCGACTTCCTACGACTTCAAAATGATGAACCCCCTTCATTATGATTTTTTCATGTACTTTTTTATCAAATGAGCAATTTTTAATCAAAATTCATTTAGTCGTTTTTGTGAAAGAGTAACAAATATACATCTACTCATCCATAAATAAACTCTCAAAGTTGCTCGTTTATAATTATTATTTGAAAATATGATCTGTATGGTATTCTGATGTGTAATCGATATGAATTGAAGTTTCATCAAAATTCGTTCAGTAGTTCTTACGGTAAATTGTTAAAATCATTCATCCATACATCCTCACAAACCTTTGTGTTTATAATATTATTCGTAGTAGGATTTTACATTTGTACAATATTTCTAACTTTTCTCCCCTAAATAGTACCTACTTACTATACTACGTATCCAAAATTGCCTTTTTATTTCACAAGCATGTAATAAAAATAAGAATAGTAAATAAAAATCAACTGACGATTAAATAAGTAAGTATCATTAAACATTAAGGATCAACTTGGGTTAGTTTGACTATAATGACGGGCAGCACACCAACTCTACGCACACAGTTATGCGCGTATCTGTGTGAGTGGAAGGAGCACTGCAATTACCTAAACTTGGTGCCGTGGATTTCACGTTAACGCTCTTAACATAAATGTACACAAAAAGGTCGCTAGTATGACTTGACAATCTAAAAATATTTGTCGAAGAATTCGGCCCCAGATAAGAAACAATTTATTTTTCGACCACGACATTACCTTATCAACAAAGAAAACAAATTAGGTATCTGCGTACTTAGCATTTTACAACATTGTCACTCAATATTTTGTATGTAAGTAAAGTGTAATACATTATGTAATTTTTAAAGATCCTGAGCTGAATTGCCTTCTGGAAAACCATAAAATAAATAGGTACATTAGTTATGCAATTTATTATTAATTCTTGCATGTAAATATTTACTATAAAGCATTTTCTTTTTAGGGGTCATCCAAATCATTCATTCAGCTTTAAATTGATTGAGGTGTTCACATGCATTCAGTTCAAATTCCAATGTATCACTCATGTAGCCAAAAAATAATTCGTACATTTATAAAAGTTTTAGTCTAAAAGTTATTCATTTTTTACTACGGATATTACAGAAATAGTTTATTTTGATGATATGATCATTATTGGAATAATTTATATGTGAATCATCAAAGTACCTGGTTATAAATAACACGCAAAACTTTACTAGAAGAGTTTATTATTATAACCCGCACAAGATCGCATATTATATTACAAATACTCTACATATTAACTCAAGGTATTTGTATATTCTATAAATAAACAATTTAAAATTCGCTAATTTACGAATTAGCTCTAAGTGGATTGAGCCAAAAAATAATACATACCTAGGTACCTTTATAAAAGCTTTATTCAAAAAAATATCTACGCATATTACAGAAATAGTATATTTTGATAATATGATCATTATTGGAATAATTTACACATGAATCATCAAAGTATATGTATCTGTAGTATCTGGTTATAAATAACGCGGGAAATGTTATTAGAAGAGTTTATTGTTAGCCCGCACACGATCGCATATTATTATACCAATACTCTATTTATTCAAGGGTAAAAATTATTTGATAAAAATAATATATAATACTTTATATCTTATGACACAATACCTAATTTCACACCAATTTAAGTGCCCATACATTGAAATACTGATTGAATCGAGATACGTTTAAAAAGTATTCTATGCTAAGATTGGCAGAACGGTAACGAAAATAGTTTGTCACCATGCATGCATGTAGCTTTCTCTGAAAGTGTTTGAAATAAAAAATTTATAAGAAGAATCAAAATGAGAATTGTTAATATTTTTAAAAGTGATAGAGCGGGGCGGACTGGTAGCCGAATTAAACATAACGCAATATTTCTATTTCAGAAGATCATAATTATTAGGGTAGAAGGATCTTTATCTAAAGCTTTGAAAAAATGAATATATATATTCAGAAAAATTGATATTTTTTCTGAATGTGTATTTATTTATTTATTTCCGTGGTCTTTCATTTAAAACCCGAAGCGATAGATTCGGGTGTCAAATGAAAGCAAGCATGAATTCGAAATGGAAGTTTTTCAAAATGGATCTAATGGAAACACGTGTATGAATAACTAGTTATCCCTTAGTCTCATCACCTTAAGTAAGTATTGCTCAGCGAGAGGGAAGATACGATCAAGAAAGCATTAGTCTACATCTGTGTCACGAATTAGTTTAATTTTAGTCATTGCTTACTTATTTCACGCCAATGTATTAGCAATTCACAGAACGTGATTAGATACAGGGCTATTTGATACAGTATTTTTGTGCACGAAAAGTGTGTGGGTACTCGTCATCTACTTAGCCTTATTCCCAACATGTTGGGGTCGGCTTCTAGTCTAACCGGATGCAGCAGAATACCAGTATTTTACATGGAGCGACTGCCTATCTGACCTCCACAACCCAGTTTATTGGGTAATGCTATACCCCTTGTTAAGACTGGTTGTCAGATTTTCGGGCTTGTGACGACCTGTAAGGACTGTCAAAGATCCATGAATGACACAACAACATTCTATCCGAGGCACAGAGGGGTCTGGGTATCTAATGATGGTCCATCCACGGACCAACTTCGGCAAACGTAGCTTAAAAAAAAAGTGTGTGGGTACACTAAGCTATCATACAAAATCTCATCAACACTAACACAACATACGTGACCAATCAAAAACGCATATTAAGGGGTTATGGGTGTGATGTAAGTAACGCTTAATTCGCCAAACATGAGTCACCGGTTCGTGACGAAGTGACTCGCCCACAACAATTGCCAGAGCCCACCAACGCACCTTGCGTCCTCACTTCTCTCACCTTGTTACAAGATTTGAGGTCCTTACCTTCTAAGACCTCGACTTTATGCATTATAGATACTGTGACAGGTTTTGACAATCATATCAAAAAAATGACTACCAGCAATCTAATGAAGCCTTCACGCAGTCAATGCTGTTATTCTGAACGTGAACAAGCAAAACTTAAACTAAATCGTGAAAAGGAAAGTTTTATATGCATAATGTGGTGCAATATTTAAAAAAATGATTCGTTCAAGGAAGGGGAATGAAAACCTTAGCAATGTTTGATGACTTTTAAACGTAAGTACAATCATGCCATATAAACGCACGTAGGTACATTACAATCTAGTGCTAACGGAAGTCAGTACTAAAACATGTTTGATATTTGAAGAATGATTTAGATGATGATTGAAAAGTAAATACAGAAAAATTCCATAATAAAGTAGATTTTATTGCGACGCAATAATTTTCCATTTGCAATTGTAGCCTACGAAGGGACATCATGGAACAATAACTGTACAACTGTCGAAATAAAAAAATTAGAAACGCATTCTGTGCACTCACTGGACCATGACAGGACTACTGTAATTGCCATTTGGTGCTCACTATTCATTAAAATTAACAGATGCTGAGTTAAAATGTTGGTCCTTCGATCCGAAACCAGCTCATACTATGAATTTTACATGAGTAGGGCAGTAGCATTAAGTATTAAAGACGCTCCAATAAGTTCCTTAAACATCCATTAGCGACTCCTTATGACGCATTGTGAATTATCTATTTCACGCAACAAATGAAGACCCATCCAAGTCTCGTCAATATAAATCAGTGAACTGCCAACTACTTAATCATGCTATAAGTTTATATTAAAGTAGTGGTCGGAGGACAATAAGGGAGTGTTCAAACATCATTCAATTATACTTGCAATGATTCATTAGCACCTTTGCGTAACGAATAAGAATAAGTACTAGGTACGGTAGTTAATATGCTTCTCGAGTGTCACCTGCGGTAACAAAGGGACATTACTAAATACCTGTAGACTAGACTGCATGCGAACATATCAACATTTCGATAGGTTTAGTACTACTATTTATATCAATTCCTCATATAAATGTAGAGCAAAATGTATGTGTGATAGTGCCCGTGCTGTGATAGTGGTGATACTCCACTGCAGTGACGCTGACCTTTTGATTAGAAATGTCACTGACAAAATAAAACAATATCCTCCCAGGAATGCTAATAATTCAATATGAAGTAGTTACCCGCTCCGTCCTGATAATTGGGTTTAAAATATTGCTACTGTTTGTTCATCAGTAAAATGAATGTCAACGTTGACTTCAATTAGCGTTGGCCAATCAGCGGGCACGTAGGACGTGTTGTGTTCAGAATCAATGGTATTTCTATACTGAACCGTATTTAAAATTCTATGACTATTTCAAAATAGGTATAGATGCTATTATCGAGGACTTTAACTATATAGAAGACGATCATTAAATTGTAATAGAATTAGTCATGTCTAATTATCTTCTTAATGACAATGGAAATTAACCTATTTATATCTCATTCATATGGTTACTAATCCCCTTAGTATGAAATTAAGTATTGTTATGCAATTCGTTCTTAGACACAAATTAAATAAGCATAAGCCACAAGTAATATTTATTTGTATTTCGAGGATAAGTTAAAGTGTCTAAAGGTTAGGAAATACAGAGCCTATATGGATGTGGCAAATGGATACAACGACAGTTACAATGTGACCTCATCGAGCTGTGAAAAATACAACAGATAATCGCTAATATCCATAATGAATTGTTTACTTGTTACATACATGGTTATACACAATGCAGTATAGCGGTAATAATCAGAAAACTTTTATGGAAATGGTGAACAGGTAGTACACAAAAAAACTGGATAACATAAATAAAATCGAAGTAGGGTTTCGTACGGTTATTGTGAGGTTTCGGGGGTGTCTACCTGCTAACTTCGATGGTCATGGGATGAGATGTTTGGGATAAAATTATTGCTTTTGGTCGCTAGTGAGTTTTTAATCGTTTACTAGAACCAAGCACGGTTTAAACCCTACATGGAGAACTATTGTAATTTTATATCCATCTAAATAACATTTTGGCAATTTTAATTATAGTATTAGTGCATCAACAGATTCTAAACTATAGGAATTATCATCATCATCATCTGCCTAGCCTTTTCCCAACTATGTTGGGGTCAGCTTCCTGTCTAACCTGATGCAGCTGAGTACCAGTATTTTACATGGAGCGACTGCCTATCTGACCTCCACAACCTAAACTACAGGAATATACTGTTTATTTTTTGTTGATTTTGCGAAGTGAATTATTTCATAACAATGCAGGTACATATGTATATAGATAGACTTAATGAAGCAGATTAATTACACCAGGAAAGAAGGAAGAAAACAAGTTTTTTATCCTGTTCAATTCATTGTGCGTTATGGCGCAATAAAGGCGCTTACATTATGTTATCCTACCAATAAACTGTCATCTAGCTTAGATAGATTAGTATCAATATCAATCATGCTGTCAACGCTATTAGTGGCGATCCAGTACGTACAGCTCTAAGAAATGCAAGAGTTAGCATTTTACTTTCAATAGACACACCATATAGATATAAGCTGCGAGAAAACGTGAGTAAAATCAGTCTCCCATCAAGTTGAGCCTCTTTTGTGTTCGAGGTGTATAAAACCAAGTGTCTACGAAGAAACAAGTTGTTAAAAATGGCATAAATTAGCATTTTCACATAGTAATCGTACAATAATTGCGTAGTTTATACGTCTCTACAGTCGTATTACTCTACAGAAAACAATTGAATTTATTTTTCTTAGTAATCGATAACAATGTTACATCGTGCACCGGTTCGCGTTGCATCGAATGGTCACCTAACTATATGTGATTTTACTTCACACCACTGAGATGTCATTTCAGCGGGGTAATTGCGAAACATGCTGTGGCTTTTATTTCGATAGTTCAACAACATTCATTGCGGTATTTACGTTGCTGAGCCGACATTTTTTTTTAATATATGAAGCAATGGATTAACAATTTCCTTCCTACGCAGGTTTTAATTGAAGTCGTCGGTTTTTGTTTGTCTTTTTATTTTCGCGTTTCGCTACTTATCCCGATTTTTGTAGTTGTAATAAGTTGCAAAACAAAAAGAATATCTCGACATAGGCAAAGGCAACCACACCCTACTTTGAAGCTGGTGAAAAAACGACTGACTAAACCACGAATGACAAAATCAAAATCAAAATCAAAAAATCAGAGAATCAGAAAGTCTCTTACAATGATTTATAAGCAACAAATAAGATCAATTCAATTTAACCTTAACAGTGGCCTTAATAGTAGCTTAGCGGCATGATTTCAAGTTTAAACTTACTTATAGTTAATTCTGAGATCTTTACCTTCTGCCATTATTAAACCATAATACCAACGGCATCAGTTTTTTTTTTTTTAATTCAGCTTTGGCTAATAAGACACAAAAAGGCGCCACCGTAATGTAGGAACCCGAAAAAACGACGAAGCTTATGCTGTTGGCTGTTGGAAATATCTTTGATAGAATTTCAGATAATTTTGGACTTACATAACGTTCTTTCAGGTAAGGAGTTTTTTTTTTCTTTTGGACGATTTGGTCAACCGAGTATCCATTTGTACTACACCTACATTATAATGGCCTTTGGTATGGAGACACATACATATTTTGTTGTTCGTATCCTTGATTAAAATATGTGCCTATTTTCTACATTAAAAATGTATTGAATGTCACGCAACTGCTAATGAAAAATAGGCAGACATTGTGAGGTGTCGTGACTCGTGACTAACCCAAACCACTCCTGCAGGTAGCGTGATGCCAATAATAATATCATTCATTGTTCCGAGTTATAACACCTTGGTATAACATTATCCTGATTTTAGTCAAGCTTCTAAGCCTGAATTTATTATTGTTTGGTTCAGAATTGGTGGGCATCATTGGTTTAACTGGGCATCAAATACTTTTCCTCAAAAGCTTACTGTAGGGTCGATGATCCGATTCAGATAGTACATTATTTACATGTTGTAATACAAAATATATTTTACTAGCTTCTGCCCACGACTTCATCCGCGTTAAATTTCTTCTTCCCCGACCCTTCCCGTCGAATCGCCTACCCGTGCGATTATCCCCGTTTTTGCAACATTTTTCATTACTGCTCCGAGTTGTAGCGTGATGTTATCTAGCCTATAGCCTTCCTCGATAAATAGGCTACCCAACACAAAAAGAATTTTTCAATTCGGACCTGTAGTTCTTGAGATTAGCGCGTTCAATCAAACAAACTCTTCAGCTTTATAATATTAGTATAGATTATTTAGGGTTGATGATGCCTGCCATTACAAATTTGTTTTTGGGGTGATGGACATCATTGATCATTTGTCGTTTCTCCTACTTTCTGAGAAGTGATAGGATAGGCCCGGTAGTTTATCAGCCGTGAGCACATTCACATGGGCACAAATTGCGTTTTATTGTACATTCCTTCAGAGGCTTACAAATCTGCTGTAAAATCTAAACCATATTGTCAACACAACATTGTCTGACATAGAAAGAGAGATTGTTTTTTGTTGAAACTATACTTATGTTACAATAAACGTGGGTAAGAGTACAATGCTGTGTTATGCACGTTAGTTTTAATTTCGCAAAGCTATTGTTAGGAATGTGCCTGGGCGTAAAGAGACAAAAGGGAAGGGGAACTGACCGGCGACTGCTGCCACCTCCTTTGCCCCGACATGTAAGAAATCAGTAAGAGATAAAGAACTCGCAATCAGTTGCCTGCGCTCCTGAAAATCGAGTTGGTCGAGGCTGTTGGTCCTAGTCCCGCGCACCGCCTGGACGGGCGCGCTCAGCGACATGTCAACTACGCGTCGCCATGTCGTACAGACTGCATCTTCACTATTGTAATAACACCAATTACACTGTCAATGAACACCAAACAAAGGCACACTAGATGTGAAACCGACGCGAACAACGCCGATCACGACGTTTTCATTGCGAAATGCCTGCGCCGCTAGAGACGCTCAACGGCAAACTGGCGTGCGGGCGGCCGGTAACGCGGGGCAGAGTGGGGGCCCGGCTGCCTGCCTCTGTCCCTCCTGCATGTTGCAATGCACTCAGCTCGCCTCTCGGGCTGTAGTCGTGGTGAGACGACGGGCGAGTATCTGCCGCGCCGCGCGCTGTCACGTCAACACAGACACAACCGGCCTACAACGAGCTACGGTACGTCGCGTCGTTCCGGCGGCGTCAGGCCCGCCGGAATTATGAACGTTTTGCTCTATTTGTATTGTAACATTTGTACGCAGATACTGACAACTTCGATTTATATGATGCCTATGTTTGGTACTCGAGTTTTACAAGCGTATTCATACAGTTTTACATGGAGATAATTATATGAACAATCAAGTCCCGAGTCATAAATGGTAGAGTCGTTGTAAGATCAAGGTTGACTTGATTCTTTACAGGTAAATTGATGAGTTTCATGCGGTGGAGAGTCAATGACGTCGGGTTTCCTTTTAGGTGGTGATGGAAAAGGTGTGTGTGTGGAAATAAATTTTGGTATGTATGCCTTTTAAATGGTACAGTGAGAATTAGATTCAGACTAAGAGTTTTGTTGGTGCCAAAAAGATTTGTTAACTGAACGTGGAAATTGGGACGTGACGGTCAAGTGTTTAACCTAAGTAAACTTCAATTTAAGTACCTGCCTAGGCATATGACAGCAGTTTGTGGGATTATGGCACATATCCCTAATCGGGCCTTTTGAAGGTGTTCAGTGCATAAATATGGGGTTAAAGCAAACTGCAAGGAATTTACGAAAGCTAATGGGCAAAAGTACACCCCGAATATGATAGCAAAACTGTAAGCAGGCAAAGTCTCGAGAGCTGAGATATGGTAGAGCTGACTACACACCACCACTACACAGATACAAAAAGCCGTTGACCTAAAACAGCGTTTACGTCAACCGAGGATAGTAAAAACTTAAAAAAAAAAAATAACTACGACTTCCTAAAAAAAACTTTTTACAAAAAAAAGTAATGTTGTTATTTTTTTGTAAAAAGTTTCTTTGTCTATTATAAATTACTTTTAGGCAAAACCTTACTAAAACTAATATAATGGTTTACCAATAACTTTCTGCGTCAAATAAGAATGAACCTGGAAGCATTGATATTTGTATATCAATGCCTGGAAGGCTTTTTTTTAAACAAAAAACATAAAATTTAAAAAAGAATGCCTGTAACGTCGGAAAGTGTTCCTCAGAAGACTTTTTACAATGAAGAACTGATTAAGCTGAATTCTGCATTCACAAAAATCTTGCAGCTAGAGGTGAAACTCTACATTTTTATTCTCTTAAAAAGTACTAAGAAATATTTATCGTGGAAAAATATGAGCACCTGCAGATCGATCTATTTGCAGCATCGCACACAGTACTAAAAACCGGCCAAGTGCGAGTCGGACTCGCGCACCGAGGGTTCCGTACAAACCTGTAGGTATTCACGGTTTATGCATAAGGCTTGTGTTTATGAAATTAAATCCTATTTTTTTAATTTTTATATTTGAGTTGATTGAATGAAAGGTAAATTGCGGTTTACGATTTATGACGTATAAAAAAAAAACTACTGACTAGATCTTGTTCAAACCAATTTTCGTTGGAAGTTTATATAGCAATGTACATCATATATTTTTTTTAGTTTTATCATTCTCTTATTTTAGAAGTTACAGGGGGGGGGGGGACACATTTTACCACTTTGGGAGTGTCTCTCGTGCAAACTATACAGTTTAGAAAAAAATGATATTAGAAACCTCAATATCATTTTTAAAGACCTATCCATAGATACCCCACACGTATGGGTACGATGAAAAAATGTTTTTTGAGTTTCAGTTCTATGTATGGGGAACCCCAAAATTTATTGTTTTTTTTCTATTTTTGTGTGAAAATCTTAATGCGGTTTACAGAATACATCTACTTACCAAGTTTCAACAACATAGCTCTTATAGTTTCGGAAAAAAATGGCTGTGACATACACGGACAGACAGACAGACAGACAGACATGACGAATCTATAAGGGTTCCGTTTTTTGCCATTTGGCAACGGAACCCTAAAAAGGGCCTAAACAATGAATATTTTGGAGATAGTCATGAATAACTATTAAATGTTTCGGTTTGTGATATCTTATGTAATGTTATGCGGTTGGTCATATATGATTTAACTGTTTTAACCCTTTTAAAGGTAGAGGCAGTATACATGCCACCAATAAAATGCTTTGTTTTATTCAACTGTATTGTTGAAAACGATTTAAATTTCATTGATGAGAACATACACATTTTTTCCGCAAATATCCCATCGAATTCCCAATTTGAAAAAATATTTAAAATGTCATTATTAACATACTAAGAATTTACTAAGAATTTGTATTTAAGAATTACTATACCATGTCTAGTTTTCTCTGCCTTATAAAGCGTTAATGTTGCACGTCTCGACTAATAATAACTAATTAAGTTTTATTACATTTATAACCCTTTTTAACTTTTCCATTTTTTATTTTGTCCGTTTTTCTCTTAGTTTGCATAACGCTGTAACCAACACAGTCAACGAAAAGTACTTGAAACTAGATGTATTTTACATGAAAACTTGTAATTAGCAAATTTTCCTGCCTACGAATTATTTCTAATCTGTTATTAGTATGTAAGCTTTCTGTAAAAAAAAAAATATATATAAAAGATGAGCCACACAGTAAGGTGGAAACGCGAGGCTGTCTGCCTAAGGTGCGCCAGACGTATGTACTAACTAAATGTACATTTAAGTATCGCCGGGCTATTTTAATGCTCCCCACTATTTTATACCATTGCAATGGTACTTTTGAGGTTGGTTTATTACAGATGACAGACTGTATTAGAGAACGAAATCTTAGTCTATTGTGGAAGAATGTTTTGAAACTTGATTTAGGTACCTTTTTTAGAGAGAAGAAGAGGAGAATAATAAGAGTTTATTGTCAGATAGCCTATATGACTGGCAATAATAATGGTGTAAACGGTGGTGGATCCAGCGGAGATCCTAAAAGCATCAGAGTTCTTCGGAAACAAATCTTAATGCGAACTTGATATTATTCTAATTAAACTTTTTAGAAAGCACAACACCACCGAAGGTACAATTGTTATGAATTACCCTTAACTTAATAGGTACTAGCTTCTGACGACGGCTTCACCCGCTTGGATGTCGGACAAAAATCGGTGCAGCCATTTCGGAGATTAGCCGGAACAAAGGGTTAGCAAGAAAGATAAAAAATAGATTTTTGTTAAAGTACTGTGAGAAATTTGCGAAAAGTAATCCGATGAGCATGTAATACGTTACACAAAATCAAATTTTGTGTGGTTTTTTAGTGTTTACTTAACTAAAATCTACCCTCAGAGAGGTCTAGCCCCTCCCAAACAACAATCCTGCATCCGCCACTAAATGTAGACATGCATGATACAGAAATGGGTAGACTATTTATGCTGTGGCACAACTTTGGGAAAAATGTGGCCAGCTGTGGACCTGCAGGCTCAGCTTATTAACATATTTGTCTTAGAAAGATAAAAAAGAGGTTACCAAGAGTCCCTTTGGCTATGTCGTACATACTGCGAGAACCCACATATTGGATAGGCGCAAGTCACGCGACATAAATATGTCATGTCGCAATGCAAAATATCGTGATAAACACGCATAATTATATTACTCTTGTTTGACTTCAATAAAATAACATTTTAACGTTTAATTCATTTTAGCATCACAAAACCTTTTACCCTTTACATTATTGCAGTACCTATGTATAATTTGTGAAATAGCTTTGTCATTAATGATATCAATGTAAGTTTAATGAAACAGGCAATATTTTTGTCGTTAAGGAGGATGTGATAAGGTGGTAAAATCAAATTGTCTTACATTTTTTGTCAGGCTATATGTTGAACAAAATATGATTCGCGAACGCAACACGTATCAATTAACCATCATAATCACAAAAATCATCAGTACAATCCTCAAATTCATTTAATCCCATTGAATGAATATTTCATGAAAAGGTCACTCAAAACCAGCAAATTACAAAAAACGTAGGGAAAAATGTATTTTAGGGGCTAATTTGTTGCTTCCCCTTTACACTATATAAATAAAGCCTACACACTCGGTCGTCTACTTGTTCAAAATTTACATAACACTTGGTGGTACAAAGATTTCGTTTGCCACTTTCGCTGTGAAGTGTCGACCCGTGACCATCCGATACCGACAACTGAGTTGTCTATTTGCCATTACTTACACTAACTTTAAACTTAAAAATTGCCACAATTATTTGTTGGTTTTTGCTACTTTGAACAAGATATTCTGCAATAGATAAGTATTTATTACTAGCTTTTGCCAGCGGCTCCGCCCGCGTGGGGGTCGGAAAATATCCCACGGGAACATACTACTGGGATAAAAAGTAGCCTATGTCCTTTCTTAGGCTCTAAACATCTGTGTACCAAATTTCATTTAAATCGGTTCAGTAGTTTTAGGAGGAAAGCGAGACAGACAGACAGAGTTACTTTTGCATTTATAATATTAGTGTGGGTAGTGTGGATTGTTGGTCTAAAACTTTTCTGTTATTAAATAGTTAAAGCTTCAGATTTAGTCCGTCGCTCGCTGATAGAACATTGATAAGACGCTCTAAGTTAAAGCGCACTCAAGGACTGTCTCATGTAGCTCGCCGCCCGGTAAGGACCAAGCTCGGGTCCTTGGCGCGTAGTGTTCCACGCGCGCCTCAAAGAGATGTCAGCAGCACTGAAGGGGTCTGCTAGGACCGATGCCTGCCGGGGTTGCGTGATTGTTCGAAAGACCCTGGCACATGGGCAACTGATGGAACACGGCTGGGCTTAGTCAGTAAAAGTCTGACACGCCCTCCCGCCCAGAGCGGGAGAAGTCATTTGACGATTTCCCATCCAGAAAAAAAAAGGACTGTCTCATGAAACACTTCCGGTCTTATTATGAAACAAGGTTTCTCCTTAGTTTAAACCATCAGGACCTGTTATTGAAATAAAAACCATACAGAAATCGAAAAACAGTTCTTTTAGCAAAACTGACAACCCATCACTTCCAGTGCTAAGTTGTCATTGAACTTTACCCAAATTGAAATAAAGTAGAAAATCAAAAATTTTTAGGCTTTAATTAAAACTAGCTTCTGCCCGCGACTTCGTCCGCGTCAAATTTTTGCTTCCCTGACCCTTCCCGTCGCATCGAATTGCCTGCTAGTTTTCATCAATTTTTCGTTGCTGCTCCGGTCCTTTTGACCGTTGCGTGATGTTATGTAGCCAATAAATGGGCTACCCAACACAAAATATTAATTTTTCGATTCGGACCAGTAGTTCCTGAGATTACCGCGTTCAACCAAACAAACAAACACTACTGTTTGATAAGCTCATACAAAGTTATGACCACCTTGTACTTCGAAGGGAACGTTTTTGTCATATCACGTTTTATAGTGACTTGTATTCTCTCTGACATTTTATATCACATCACACGGGAACGCGATCGAACGGGATAAAAAGTATCCCATGTCCGTCTCCTGGTTCTAAGCTACGTCCCCACCAATTTTCAGCCACATCGGTTCAGCCGTTCTTGAGTTATAAATACTGTAACTAACACGACTTTCTTCTATATACATATATATATATATGAAACGTGGTGTGAATCTATATAGATTAGATAGCCTTTGTAATAAGACGGTTCAATTCTAACTTTAACTGACCCGGAACTTTATCCAAAGAGTACCTACCTGGGGAGAGGGTAGGTGCTCTGGGGCGACCTAGACTTCAGTTACTTTAGTTTGTTACTGAAACTAATAATGGTAATTATTTTAAATATTCTACTATTCACTACCGATCATTTCGTGAATCTGCGGTAAATACATATAGGTATATAATTTATGACGAAAAATTACTTACGAAAAAAGTATTTCAAGTTCATAAGATAAGTTTATAAGCCTGCGGAATTCGTAATTTTAATTATTGCAACTTGCAGGGTCATGGGCGTACGCAGGGGGGGGGCAGAGGGGGGCAGCTGCCCCCCCCTGGAGTTTGGTAACGGCCTTACTAACTATCTAATTTTGTTGATAAAAAATGGGAAGAATAGCATTTTGTTATTTCTAATCTATACTAATATTATAAAGCTGAAGAGTTTGTTTGTTTGTTTGATTGAACGCGCTAATCTCAGGAACTACTGGTCCGAATTAAAAAATTCTTTTTGTGTTGGGTAGCCTATTTATCGAGGGAGGTTATAGGCTATATAACATTACGCTACAACTAAGAGGAGCGCAGCAGTAATGAAAAATGTTTGCAAAAACGGGGAAAATTTATTCCTTTTGAGAGTTTCCGTTGCGTGCGCTGCGTAAACGGTTAAAGTAACGTAAAAATCATGTATAACGGAATTGTTCCTTTTAAAAAGTTCCAAAAAAAAGTCCGCGAGAGCGTATGTCTATCTTTTAAGGTTGAGTCACTATAACTCAAAAGGAGCGAGCAGCAACGAAAAATGGACGAAAACTAGCAGGCAAATCGATGCGACGGGAAGGGTCAGGGGAGCAAAAATTTGACGCGGACGAAGTCGCGGGCAGAAGTTAGTACAATATACAACTTTTAAAAACCGTGCGATGCCTCCGTTCTTCCTACTCGCTAGCAGCGCTGAAAGCAAAAAAAAACTTTAAATTCGGAAGTTTGTGTCTCTGGATCTGTATTTTAGTTTTTGCGATCTGTATTTTAGTAATTTCGGAAGGCAGTGCCTTCCGAAATTAAAGTTATTTATCACTTTGTAGCGCTTTTTTGGAAGGCGGTTGTTTTTTTTTTTTTTGCAAAAACATTTTTATCTACCTTGCACTAATTCGAATACCATTATTGGCCAAGTCAATAGCAGTGACAGGCAGTAGGTATTAGAATATCGTCACGCTGGATAAAGTGGATTAAATACGTATAATCAAAGCTAACGCAAAAACTATCAAAGCGAAGTCAATAAAATTTAAATGGCACCCTTGAAGCATATCCTATCCACTAAATATTTTTTTTTCTAAATCGGTCTACAATTGGCGGAGGAAAGGTTAGAAAAAATATAGTGGAACAAAGAACCACCTACTTTTTTGAAGTCGGTTAACAAATACAATTCCCTGCTACAACCCGTTGCAAACATATAACAGTCTCAAACGCTTTTCCTTTATTGTGAGTGGGAAATCATCAAATGACGTCTCGAGCGGAAGGACGTGTCAGTTTGCATATGCCAGGGCCACGGTAACTCTTTCGAACAATTCCGCGGCCCTGGCAGGCATCTGTCCCAGCGGACCCCTTTAATTTTGCTTACATCTCTTTGAGCGCGCGTGGAACAAAGCGCGCCGTCTTCCCGGGCCTGTTCCTTACCGGGTCCGCAAGCCCGCGCCTACGGTGGCTGGGAGTTCGCAATTGACTCCCGACGCCCGGGGCGTCTCACCCTGCGGCGGCTAGGCGCAGAGACTGCCTCTCCCTCACGCACACCCCCTTCTCCTTCGCAAGCAAAGCTGCTTCGCAGAAGGAAGGGACGGCTTCCCATGCTCTCTCGCTCCGTACCATGGCCTGGATCAGGAACGGATGCGAGAGATCGCTGCCGGGGACCACCTCCTCGACGACACGGCGGTGCTCCGCCGAAGCAGGGCCGCCGTATGCTCCGCCGTATCCTCCCGCCTTATTCATAACAGGTACCTCCCGAAACAGCCGTTTCCGATGAGGACCTGCGTCAGGCAGAAGGTGAGGAAGGGGCGCCCTGGCGCCTCTCTAGCCACTCCTCAAAAAGGGGACTTACCGCCGCAATAGTGGCGTGCCCAATTCAAAAACGCTGGACATAATAAAATGTGCAGCATATATACAAACCATAACCACTGCAGTTGCAGAACACAGGCGTTCCGCGGAAGAAAGGAGTGAAGATTTAAACAAATCAACTGAAGAAATTGCTGCGGCTTTGAACCTTCAGCTACGTTGACCTAAGACAGCAGCCTACTGTAGCGAGTCCCTTGGCGATTATTTTCGTCGCTCGGTGTGCGTTATTTGGATTCGTTATCATCTTCAATAGAGGCGAGATGCGGCAAATACCAAGACTACCACACCAGCGTTTACTCTTTCATTGGTGCACCCTGCTCAGATAATTAAAATTACAGTTCCAAAATTACAAAAATGTATGGAGGAAAACTGTACATTTTATGTATTAGAAGGGATAACGTCTGAAGCCGAACTATGTCGCACTTTTTGGATGAATAAGCAGCAGCAGGACTTTGAAAGTATTGGAATAACAGAGTTAATAACGGAGTAGCAGAATCTTTTTACCCGAAGGTGAAGACAGTCCTAGAAATTTTACTGGCAATACACCCATAACTGCTACAATTGAACGGCCATTCAGCACACTCAGTCGCGTAAAAACGTAGCTAAGATCGACCATGATCGAAGTAGATTAAATGCGCTTTGTATGCTCAGTGTACATAGAAAATTTGTTAACGCTATGGGCAATTCTTTCACGAAGGATGTCAAAAACCGTTTTACTAAAGACCCCCGAAAGTTACTTTTAAAATAGCTATTGTATAACTAAAGAATTAAAACAAAATACCTATTTTAATTTAGAATTATTTATCTGAATTTGTGCTTATAAAAAATCTGATTTGCCCCCCCCTGGCCCACAACCTGGGTACGCCCATGTGCAGGGTGTTTACTCTCGAATATAATTCCAATAGATCGACATTAGTCAAATCTCAGTTGGTTGAGTTAAACGTCAGGGATTGGCTAGACTCAGTGAGACCAGTCAATCCCTGACGTTTGACTGACAATTCCAATGTCGATCTATTGGAATTATATTCGAGAGTAAGCACCCAGGTCAGTGCCAGGCTGTATGTTACGCGACGGTAACACGTATGTATTTACAAAATTATAATAATTCAAATCATCAATACAACCCTCTAAGGTCATTTAATTCTATTGAGTGACTATTTCATGAAAAACTCATTCAATGGAATTAACCGACTTACAATTTTTTCACGGCGTTCACCTTAAATATTTACTTCATTATACACATATTTTTTCAGCGTGCCTAAACTTTCCGCTAATCCTCTGAGCGTGCGCAGTCGATTATTCTTATTTGACGACAGTTTAGGCACAGTATAGATATACTACACAGTATTTTGACTCGGCCTTATCGTAGAAATAATTACCTACAGCACGTGCGGTACGTAAACAAGCGATAGACGCGGGAGGGCTGCCCGCATCAAGTATTTTAACTTCATCTACCTACTTGCGTTTCTTTGATTGTAAATATTATATTTTTATTTAAAAAATCAAATGTTTGGACCGTTTTTAATTAAAAGTGACAAGGGTGGAAGATGTAAATTATGTCAACTTTTATTGATTTTTAATTACGATATGATCTTTGCTGGGCCGATTCAAATCCTGCGATCTAGATCGTGTATCGATTCAATGATTTTCGATCCAAAGGATCGATTCAAATCAAAAGATTGGGTACCCCAGGACCTGCTACTACTACGAGCGTAGGTAGGTCACTCGTGTGTCACTTTTTTCACCCTATCCACTTACTTATTCAATAATCCAGGTATTTTACTTGGTGGAAAAGTATTAAACAAATAAACAAATTTCGTACTAGTAGGTATGTATATAAAAAATCTAGTCTTTCCTTTCGGAGTTTTCAAGTAATTTAAAAAAATAATACTAGCATGGTAATCATCTTGCACTGATTATTATCAAATATTCATAAACCACACGCTAACTGCTTACAAACAAAACCATCAATCACACCGCCCGCCATCCGTTTGTCAAAGCGGTGCGTACGCGACTGCGAATGTACTCGGAGTGTACCAGACTCGAGGCGCGTAGGTATGACTTGCGTTCCGAGCGTTTGTATGAAGATAGACTACTGTATAGATATAATTACCGTGGTTTAGGTAAGTTATAAATAATTACTAGCTTCTGACCGCAACTTCGTGTTTAACAATAATTACAATTGTATTGGGCCTGTTAGAAAATCGTTCTAACCCATGAATAAGTTATGGGCAATGGTAAGAACGTTGCATTGAACATAAAAAACATGCATTTCGATTTAGATCTTCAGGGGCCAGATGAATATCTTTTAAAATTTGAGAACTCTACAATCAATCTTCTATTTTGCATACCGTTTTTATAGTATATCAATGGTGGAAATTTAAAATGTCGTAGGGGCAGGTATTTAAACGTCCCTGACGACATTTGACGTTTCCACCGTAGATATGTAAGACCCTTTTGTAAGACCCTATCAGTCACTCCTAAAAATGTGTTCTATTAGGTGAGGGAAAACTTCTCTTATAGGTACATACTGTGCTTTCCAGATGTAGTTTGATTAATTTGATTTTCAATATTACTAAATGAAGCCCGAAATTTTGATAACCAGTCTTACCAATGGGTTTCGTATTTTCCAATAATTATTGGGTTATGGAGGTCAGATAGCTGCCGCTCCATATAAAATACTGGTAAGTATAGCTGCATTCGGTTAAACTGGAAGCCAATCCCAACATTGTTGGATAAGGCTAGGTAGATCATGATGATGATTACTAAATAATATTATGATTATTCATCACTCGAATTGCAATAATAACACTGAATTACATGTGGTACGTTTTGGGTGTTAAATGATGTATAATATCGTTCGGTAGTGTACTTTAAATACATTAGGAAACTGTACAAATGCCAGTTTCCAGATGCTTCTTTTACTTCTAACCTAAATATTCAGTGTTACGATATTAAATATTACTATTCACAATCAATATTTAATTAAATAAGTAGGTACACTACAGAGCAAATTTTCGTAATTTAATATTCATAAAACAATCGATAAAAGGTTAGGTGCGTAGTACTCGCAACCGGCGTGCGTGTATGAACATAAACGAAGCAAAGGGTGTATGTAAGAATCGTAGCAGGTGGCGTTCGGTATGTTTATCTAATATATAAAAATCTTGTGTCACACTTTTCGTTGCCATACTCCTCCGAAACGGCTTGACCGATTTTGATGAAATTTTTTGTGCTTATCCGGTATCTATGAGAATCGGCCAACATCTATTTTTCATCTCCCTAAATGTTAGGGGTAGTCCACCCCTAAATTTTATTTTTTATTTTTTAGACAAAATTTTTAATTTATATTTTTTTATGATACAACATACAAAAATACATACAATCCTCAATTTTCACCCTTCTACGATCAACCCTTATTTTTTAATAGCCATTTTAGTAATTTAATCATTTTTCCTCTCCGTTCGAAAACTGATCAATCGTCATTTAATTAGTTATCCCCGCCTAGGAAATTATTTATATGGCAAAACAACGTTTGCCGGGTCAGCTAGTATATGTATATAAATTAATCAATCAACAGCGAAATATTTAACAGCATTTCCGACGTTGCTTTCAGAATGCACCCTCTTAACACCAATTACATGGATTGTAAAGATAACTGCCGATTTAGGTGTAGATAGATACAACTCTACCTAATGTTATGATGTGCATTTAACCTTTTAAATTTCCAGAGTCGGTAGGAAAAGAGTTTAATCAATTTCGTCAAATGTCTAGAAGTCGTTTTAACGTTTCATGAATAAGTAAGATAATTTCTTTTTATGATATCGAAGGATTTAAACTAGCTGTACTTTAATATTTTAATAATGATAATGATTCAGGAACTCTGGACTTAGTAGATTAATATAACAGATAAGACAACATTAACATGTGAACAGAAATCAAGTGCTTCCAACTTCAACGCGAGAGTGGCATCTAACGCCACCCATGAATGACAAATAAATACGTTTGGGACAGGACAGTGACGACTGGGTTCAATCCCAATATTACATTTATTAAGAACTTAACTAAGGTGGACTTAAGGTGAACAGTATTTACAAAATGGTTATTACCAAATGGTATACCCAATACTCAACATAACGCGAAATCAGCAATGGAAGTGTCAATGGGATGCAATAATTGAATTCGTTCGTATCTAAAACGGAAATGGAAAATGCAGGGATGATTTGAGAAATGTTTACGGTAGAAAAAAATGTGGAAAATGTCTTATTTAGGTACTTATAAACAATAATATTTAGGCGTACATACTCAAGATTACTAAGGAGGGAATGTGACTTACAGTAAACTTCGTCTATAATTTCAGAATCACTGCTCGTCTCATCGTCTACTGGCCTGTGCCTCGTTTTAATCTTTTGATTTCTAACATCCATATTGTCATGCTGTCGGTCACTGTACACTCAGCTGCCCACTGCCAATACACACACTAAATATTAACATCTTACAATACACTTTCATATCCTATTTGTACAAAATTTAAAATAACACTAAGACATTACGCATTGAATTCTGAGATAAGATAGCAATTGATAGCATCAACTTATCAAAATGTTTTTCTATTGGTGTTTGATATTGATTTCGTCACAACAAATAGCAATCAACTTATTTACAAGGTCAATAAAAATGATAGGTACTTACTCATTAAAACATTATGTAGGTAGGTACCTACTGTTATGTAATGCAATGTAATTATACATAAAAGGAAGCAAAATATGCAATGATTAGAAATTACCATAAGAAAGGTGAATATTTCTTTCTTAACTGCATTAATTAACACCCCGTGCCTTATGGACCAGACGATAGACGTCCAGACGCTACTATATTAAGTGACAAACCAACAAGACAGTTCGCGGTATTCCCGTCTTATTTTTCTGAAATTCTGTTTCACAATAAATACTCCTGTGAAACTGTGATCCTTATTTTCTTTCCGTTTGGCTTTCGTGAAGCATATTCGCATAAAATAAATTTTAAACTACCACAAAAATTTTCAGAATTGGCGGGGTATAAAAATGTAAAAAAAACGAGCTTGAATGAACACAGTGTTCGCTTTTGATGATGGGCTCGGTTAGATTAAGCGTGTAGTCCCTTTTTTATAAATAGATGTATAATGCCCTAGAAAATAAGCGAACCATATTCTCATGCTAGAAACCTACGTAGCGTTAAATGCAAGCAGTGAAGCTTGATACAAACATAAAATACTAAATACCCATATCTAAAACATACTCTCTTAATTAAGATAACAAATAGTAACTTTTCTATGTCACGATTACCTTATTTCTGTAAGGTATTCGATACATAGATTAAACATTAAAAAAAGATGTGGAGTAGTGGTAAAAATCGCGTTTTAAGATATCGATTGCCTAGAACATAACTCTAGGACAGTTCGACGCCGTTTATTCATCTGCGACGTTATTTCATAAAGCTATAATGGATGCCAGTACCCATCGGAGTAAAATTCAGAAAGCTACATAGGATCAATTGGTTAATCCTTACGATTAGAAAAAGCATATTATAGAAGAATATTTACTACAAATACAATAAACATATAATAACAAGTCCCCTAAGGCAATAATATGATCAGAAAGAGATGGCACTCTCACCTGCTCTAGTGTACACTGGGAAATCGCTGTCGGATCGACTGTGAGTAAGCATGGGTCCGTAGCACCGCCACGGCGGTCGGTCGCGCAGCGCCCGTGGGCCCTCCACGGCCGTTCACCTACGCCAGCCCATCAGCACAATAAACACGGCACTCAGGCCTACATCTACGCAGCACTCTCAGCGTGGCGTCCAGCTCACAGAATTCACGTCAACTCACCGATGGCGGCGCCACAGAGACGACGAGAGCGGACGGAGGCTGCGCGGCGCATCTCCCGCGCGCATCCCTCACCCTTTCTGTTTCTCTAAGCGCGGCGCCCGTCACCCGCCGCCACGCAGGCCCTCCGTCCCCCATGCAAACACGTGTACTGTGTTAACGTGATCCTTTCTATGTAGTAATCGCCCAATATTATGATATGGCTATGTATACTAATGTCGTGATTTATTTATACCTTTTGGTGATGAGAGAATTATGAGGTAGATTTTAATCATAAAACTCTCATTCATTTAAAGATGGACGTTTCTAATTTCGTAACTTATTTACTCAACTTACTGTATTTTATGCATGTTCAGTTTAAAAAATATACAAATACATTGGGAAAATTAAAATGTACTTGTAACACTTACGAATCTGACTTTTTTTGACCATACAACTTTCTCAATTATGTTTGTCGAAATTATTATTTCCTAAGCACCTCCCCCCCAATTCATGATTCATGAATAAAAAACGAATTTTCTGATCCTTATTTTCGTGTGTTTTTTATATGTTAAGTATTAATTTGTAAAATTAAGTTAATTCTGTAATTTATATTTTGATGCAGTTCAGGAACCATGATCGATTCGTTTTGTTTAGGATTTCTTATATGTAGATGTTTTGTATTTCTTCCGAAATGAACACTCACTGTCTGTTTCATAAAGTTCACAATTATTAGAATTAATATTCTTGCCACAAACAAACCTATATTCACAAATATTTAGTGCTGCTAACAAGCCAAAGTGTTTAACTGTAACATGTAGGTTTGGTATAACGCAGATTTTCTAAACATCAGGGATCAATGTATCAAGTTAACATAATTCTACACTGGACACAATAACCTGGACAAGCCATATCTGTGTGTAGAGCCCATTATGAATTTCAAATAGTTTGACAAAAATCTTGTACTCACTTATGTCACCATTAGCTGTTGCTGAATCAAATGGAATAGATAAATGACGACCACCTTTTCCCACAGGATGCACACCCAGATTTGATTTGTCCTCGTTGTCACCTATGCAAAATATATAAAGCTTTTATGTACATGTAAAAATTAAGCAAAAGAATCCAAGTTTGAAGCTATAGGGAACTTTTATTTTATTATGTTGAAATTAATAAAAAAAAAAACCTTATTTAATACTTTTATTGGAAGTAATTAAATTGATTTACATACAAGCTCAAACAATAATTTACATCATAATTTAAATTCAAATTATAACATTCCACAGTGGATTATCAATATAAGAAACATAATCTGAATAGTCCATATAGTCATGCATGCTCCCAGCTCCTTGATTGCGAGTTCTAAATTTCTTATCCTGCTCCGCAACATAGAGATTCTTGTACAATTCCTTCCAATTACACACTTCTGATTGAAAATTACATTCAAAATCTCTTTTACATAAAGAATACCACAATCTCTCATTTTCAAGTAAAACTTTCAGTCTTGTACTTGTTTTACAGCAATTGAGGATGTCCACCACAGGCAAGTTCAGCATAATTTTCAAGAGCACTTCCTCTGGTAGTCCAATTAAACTTGCACTAGCATAACCATGGTGGCTTAGTATTGCGCTTTTGATAGCAGATACAGTTTTATTTTTAAAAGTTGTTGAGAATTGTTTCAGGTCCCGAAATATCATTGGAATTGATGTAGCTTGAGGCGAAACCACATAGCGACTGATGGGTACACAGATAGAATAAGTATCAAAATTTAATTCATTGACCACTAAATTCACTAACACAGTCGCTCCCAGTGGACTCATGATTAGTTTCAGTGTAATATTTTTAAATCCAGACATTATGAATGTAGTTTCGTATATTCCAGAGGGTAACTTCCATTTAGATAACTGCACAATATCAAAAGATTTCAGGGGATCCAACACCTCCATGTCACTATTAACAAGTAAAAATCCATTCTCTATCATCAATACTACGATCAAAACAAATAAAAAATCTTTTTGTATGGAATCATAACTTTTGCTCTCAGATAAAATTCTTTTTACAATTTCATGCAACAAGGGTGATATCTTCTCTGTAGTACTTTCCTCTAATGTGATTTCCATGGTTCATCACATCAATTTTATTTCAAATCATTTTGAAGGGAATTTGCAGAACAAACCAGAAATTTTCGGGCAAATTGATTTGGCTGAACAACGATTGTTTACCTAAAATGAAATGTCATTGTCGAACTGGCACTGTCAGGCACAGGCAACAAACGTCAAATTTCGCTACCCACAGTGACATTACGCATCGCGTTTACGAAGAAGGTTACTTTAAGGTGATACTTTTATAAATTCTAACAAGATGATAAAATTCCATGGTTTTAGTACGAAATTTATTTTTCTATTTTTTTTTTGTTCGTATTTAGCACATTTAGTTAGTGATTTACGGTTTATGACCTTGGACATAATAATCATCTCCCAGACTTAGAACCGGAAGGGGTTAGAGTATCTGATGACCACTTTTTCCCAAGTATTTTCCCAATACTTATTTGGAGATATGTCAGCAGCCAGGTGTATCCAAGGATATTGGAGTACCCCAAGCGCTGCTTAACACGAACACACGCTCACAAGACGTACCCGACAAACTGTCGCTACGCTGCGCCTCAAGAAAATATGCAGTAGCCCAAAAAATTGGTTGAGTAATAAAAAGAATCTGATTTTGTTTTTATTATTAATCTTTCTCCAGGGTACTGTTTTAGGGTTAACAAGAAGAATAATCAGCCTAATAACGTTCCCACTGCTGGGACACAGGCCTCCTCTCAGTTAGAGGGAGTGGGTAGTATCTAATTTTTGGTTATAACCACAAATTCCATTTATCACAATGTTTCATTCACATTATTGAAAGTGGCAGTGATGTAATATTTTACACTAACTGCATAACTGGATTTAAAACCTACAGCCTAGAACTACTAAGTTGCGCTAGTTACCACTGGGCCATCACTGGTCCAGTAAAGGACCACTAGCTACCAATCATTTATTTTTTTGTAATTAATAATCTCTTAAAAATGATCAATATTAAATTCCCTTACAGGCCTCTAAGGGACAATAAAGATCATTTTCACTGTGAGAAATATTTGAAGAACAACATATTTCTGGTTCCAGCAAGGAATCCATTCTAAGCCATTTAAATAAAAAGAAGTAATTAAAAATACTTTTATGATATAAATCTTACTACTTCTGTTTAATTTTGGCTGTTTTAATTCTGTCAGTTTCATACAATGTTCAGCTTTCTGTGTGTGTCATTCAAGTCTTGTGCATTCTTTTGATTAAATAGTTTTTTTTTTTTTTTAAGTAACTAAATCATAGCTAGTTTGTGTTTACCTTTTGCAATTAGAACAAAATTACTGATGTGTTGCTATGTGGGAGGCCTATTATACAGGAAAGTATTTCTTTTGGTTACTAACTTTTGGGTTTGTTCTGTTTACCTGGGAAACAAAAGCTAAAGAGTAGATTTCAGTATCATCAGAAGACGTTGAAAATAATTGTAAGATATGAGTAATGTAAAAAAATTCAATGAAAGTATACTACAGTAATTAATTAAATGAAAGAAGAGTCCTGCTAAAATTGAAAATCGTATGGTAGTAGGTCCTTAAACTAGAACAATTTGATGAAATTAAAGTATGTGACTTAAAAATCTACCTATTTTTTCACTGTAAAATCATTAAGTAAATAGTTTTTCTTCGTATTATTATATTTTATATAGTAAATAAAATTGACCAGTAAATGTACAACCAAAAGAAGTTTATAATTATTGATGAATGTTAGTACAAACACAAAGTTTTGTAGATACCTATTCTTTATGTACCTACTCTCTAAGCAAATAAACAATTATGATTAAATGTTTGATGAAGTAGTCTTTACCACATGTCCGCTGTAGATATTTACAATGATTTTATTAATTAATACGTTAATGATGGCATTGACATATTCTAGCATAAAATGAATATTAAAATCATAGGTGGTTATCACAAGCTGTTCTAAGTTCAAAAGTTTAAAACATGTTTTTGAAATTTCTTATTAAAATCTTATGCAATAATTGTAGGACATACTGCAAATAAACATAGTTGTACTTAAAATCAACAGCAGAAGCAGTGACAGTTTGGTAATTGACGAGAATGTAAAGTTTTTAGTACTAGGGCTAACAATAATGGCAGCACTCTCCTGTCTAACGAGGTTATTCGTAATTAAAAACTTCGCGATCTGATTTTCCAAACAAGTACTTAATATTAACTATAATATAATAATACAATAAGACGCTTACCAATACTTCCACTATTCACTAGTTTCTTGTTGCTTTTTAGAGAACCATCCAAGTTATGATTATTCGAACTTTTATCGTTGTCACTAGCCATTGAAAGGATTAAAGTGGTTAATGTAACAGATAAAAAGTATCACAATCTATTGACCATTTCAAACATGTTTTATATTTTCACTAGTATGTAAAAACAACTATAAAAGTAAAAAAAGCACTCTTTCAAAGGTAAATCATGTTTACACCCTCTGTTTCAGACAGATGACAGAAAGTCAGAAACTAACGATAACAACAAGAGATGCGTTCAAATTAAAACCAAAACAAGTAAATAATGCATAGGGCAGAATGTATAGGTTGGCAAAAAAGAGTCTGTCGTGGTAACCATTGGAACTAAAATATTTTTTTGGTGGTAACACTGCTTTGTTTATCATCAACAAGTAGCTAATCTGTCATTGTGTTATGTTCCCAGTTGTATTTTACTTATTTTTAATTATCTATCAATTATTAATGCTTTTGAACATATAAAAAATGAATAAAACAATAAGGAGTAGTGGTGTGAGCTGTGATATACTAAGTTTTCGTAAGAAATTTGGCGGAATCTGAAGCGGAACAAATTTTGTCTCCGATTGACAATGTTTACGAAAGAACTGCCGACACGACAGGTATTTATCCAAGAAATTTATCTTTTATTCAATGCCAGTCATTGTTTTTCCTTTCTAATACTGAGTTTTATCGGCATTATAAGTTTCAAGCCATTTTATTGTTTTATTTACTAATAGATTATTGAGGTTATGTTTTCTAGTTTGACAAATCGCGTGTACGTTAACTCTTGATGTTTGATACTTGAAATTGAAAAATGTACCTACATGGAATTAATATGATTGTCTTTATGTTTTTTTCAAGGTAAATCTCACAGTAAAATTAGAGAAATTGTTAATGAAGGTGAAAAAAATTAAGGATTTTTTCTACACCTGGAGGAACACCAGTTGGCGGAAGAAAGAATTAGACGATTTTGATCTGTGTGCAATTAGACAAAAAGTTCAACACTATAACGAAACCGGCAAGTATTGTTTTTTTTTTGTTAATCGCATACCACAGTAATAAAAGTATAATTTATATTTATTATTTTTCAGGTGCCTAAATATTACCTATAGTTTGAGGAGACAGGTTGTAATGGGAGCCGTAAACGTGTAAGAAAGATTTTTACAGTATTTAGATTTCATAAATAAGAAATGTAAAACTGACACATCAGTGTTATGTTAGAACTATTTTATCATTATAAAATAAGAGTCGTGGCTGTGACATGTAAAAATATAATTTTAATTAATAACAGCGGTTGCTAAGCAATACATCAGACATAAGTTTAAAAAGGTTATCAAAAATAATAAGGTTCTAGTAAGTATAACATACTCCTTAACATCCTCCCTTTTTGGCAACCCTTTTACTGCATCAAACCAATTTGTTTTGCGATTGATACAATCCGTGGCTTATGTAATGCTTTGGTCAGTAAATCCGCTAGTTGGAACTCGCTGGGAACGTATTCTACACGTATTTCTTCGTTAGCAACGAGTTCTCTCACATAGAAATGTCGAATAGCAATATGCTTGGTTCTTCTGTGGAGTTCTGGATTGTGTGAGATCTTTATGGCTGCATCATTATCAACCTTTAGCTTAGGTATTTCTTTCAATTTAGATATTTCACCATAGAGTCTTTTGATCCAGACAATCTCTCTAGCCGCTTCACTGGCAGCAACCAATTCGGCTTCAGTGCTTGATATTGCAACACATGTTTGTCGTCGACTTGTCCAAGATATTGCTCCTCCAGAGTATAAGCATAATATGCCTGACGTTGAACGTCCGGTACTTTGGTCTCCACCGTGATCAGAATCACTGTAGCATTCTAGAATTCCAGCATTGCAGCTCTTCTTAAAAACTATTCCGTAGTTGAAAGTGCCTTTGATGTATCTTAGGATACGTTTCAGCCTTTGGATGTCTTCTTTAGAAGGGTTTTCTAGACTTCGGGATACAACGCTTACAGCATATGCTAAGTCCGGTCTGGTTCCAACGGTCAGATATGCGAGTGCTCCCACAGCTTCTCTATACGGAAATAAAGCAGGGTCTACCACTTCTTTATCCAGATCTGGCAGTTCACCTTTTTGTATAGGAGTGGTAACAGGTTTGCAATCACCCATTCCAAAGCGATCTAAAACTTTCAGAGCATAGTGCTTTTGTGACACTTTTATATTACCGTCATGGTTCTCTATTTCTAATCCTAGAAAATAAGATGCATCTTTTGTCGTGATTTTAAATCTTCTCTTCAATTCTCTCATTAACTTTTCAGAATCTTCCTGATTTGTTGCAGCGACCAAACCGTCATCTACATAGAGAGCAAGAATAATTTTGTTACTTGCACGGTTTCTTATAAACAGGCAGGGGTCGGTATCGCATTGATTGAATCCAATGGTTTTTAAATAATCCACCATACATTTATTCCAACACCGAGGCGCTTGCTTGAGACCATACAAACTTTTCTTGAGTTTACAAACCTTGTTAGATCCATCAGAGTAGCCATCAGGTTGATTCATATATATTTCTTCACTCAGTGAACCATAGAGAAAAGCAGTTGATACATCAAACTGTGTGAGTTTTAGGCCTTCATTTGCAGCAACGCTTAAAACCGATCTTATTGTAGACATCTTAGCAACTGGGCTGAAAGTCTCATCATAGTCGATGCCCTTTTTCTGTGTATATCCTCTAGCAACTAGTCTTGCTTTGAATTTATCTAGAGAGCCATCAGCATTGGTTTTGATCTTATATATCCATTTACAGGATATAGGCTTCCTGTCTTTTGGAAGGTCCACCATTATCCAGGTTTTGTTTTCCTTTAAAGACTTCACCTCACTTTCCATTGCTTTGACCCACTGATCTTTAAGCGTACTAGTCATTGCTTCTTTGTAGGTTTTAGGTTCATTGATCTGATTAAAAATTTCAGTTGACATCATGACGTAATCTCCGAATCTGATAGGTGGTCGTATTTGACTTCTATCTCGTAGAGTCATTCTGGTGGCTATCTCAGTTATATCATCTGAGATTCTGGGTCGTTCAGTATCATTACCATAATCTAAGGCGTCTTCATAAGGACGCGATTCTGGCATTGATGCTTCTGAAGGCGTTTGTAATGGTTCAGTAGAGTCATCTTGGCTTTCTATTTCCTGACTCACAACCAAATCCGGTGATGTGGGGGGCAAAGTCGAACTAAGCTCATCTGAGCTACTTGCAGCGCGATCCAAGCTATTTTCGACACAATCATCCTCCCTTGCATCACACATCGGAGGTACTGAAAGAGGAAAGTGTGTTTCGACTGAAGGCTGTTCATCCGAATCACTTTGACCAAATGGAGTCAATACTGATTCATTAAATGTAACGTCTCTTGACCTTATGAGTTTACCATGTTTATTTAGTAAGCGATAGCCTTCATCGGCCTCATATCCAATAAGAATGCATTTCTCAGCCTTTTTAGATAGCTTTTTCCTTTTTTGTTTAGGAATATGAGCATAACATTCACATCCAATTATTTTAAGGTGACTTATTGCTGGTTTTTTCTTAAACCACAATTCAAATGGTGATTTTCCATTTTCTGAAGTTGGACCAGTTCTGTTTAACACGTACGCAGCGGTATTTATCAATTCTGCCCATGTAGCAGACGGTAATTCTTCATGAGCATGCATCATTGTACGTGCGGCTTCAACTAAGGTTCTATTCTCACGTTCGCTAAGACCATTTTGTTGCGGTGTATAGGGCATCGTGAGCCTTTGTCTAATTCCAGCTTGTTGTAGAATGCACCTGACGTTCTGATTATCAAATTCACCTCCGGTATCACTAAGAAATTCTTTAACTGAGTATCCAGCTACTTTACATTCTTGTAACATTTGTCGGAGTTTCAGGTAAACTTCCGATTTTTGTCGAACAAAATAAATGTGTCTGTACTTGCTGTAGTCATCTTTGAATAAAATGAAGTAGCGAAATTTGTTAAAAGAAGGAGGGAATGGACCACATACATCAGCGTGTAAAATTTCTGCAGGTAATTTAGCTCGTACTCTTGTTCCGAAAGACTGTCTGTGGGTTTTACCATAAATACATCCAGTACACAATTCTGAATCTAGTCGAACTTTAATTCCTAGTTCTCGTTCTATAACACCTTTAACATGTTTTTTATTCTGATGAGCTAACCTTTCGTGATACAGTTGTAGTGTATTTTCTGATGACAAAATGTTGACAGTAGGTGTTGACTTTGTAATAGTCTCTACATTGAGCTTGTATAAGCCACCATTCTTAATCCTTTTGCCAGTCAGTCTAACTTGTCCATCAACTTTCAGCGAGCAGTGTTCTCTTTCAGACATGAAAACACTTTTATTTAGTCTGTCTTGAGCAGCCAGTACTGAGAATAAGTTTCGCTTAATATCAGGTACATACCATACATCACAGAGTGTTACTCTTGATTCCTTGCCATTTATAATTGTTTTCAAGTCAACAGTACCTTTGCCAAATGCTTTGACAGTAGCTCCATTAGCAGTAATCACTATACGATTATCTTCAAAATGCTGAAAACTAGAAAAATAGTCGTTCCGGCAGGTGACATGATTAGTTGCACCATTGTCGACGAACCAACTCGATGTATCATAGTTTGTATGCATTGAATTTACATCTGTATTGACTTGCATGAGCATTAAGTTCAAATTTGTTGGGGTCTGTTTACTTTCAGGCTTGGCTGGTTTACCGTCAGCTTTCCATTTATGACATTGCCTTACTTTGTGACCGACTTTTCCACAATATCCACATTTCTTCTTTGCTTTATTATAATTCTGTAAGGCTAGAGCTTCTGCAGGATCTTCATTTTTCAAAGAAATAGAGCGCTCATAGGCACACAGTTGTGCAGTCAGATTTTCTATTGTTCTATCTGTCTTTGACATCAATAGCCAGCTTGATTTGAATGAGAAATATGATTCAGGTAGAGTATCTAGAATTTTACAGATTAATAGGATATCTGGTAATACAGATTTATCTATCTTCATTAATTCATTTATCAAATCTGACCAAATGGTTTTTATTTTGGAGATATGAGTTGTGATGTCGTGTGACGGATCTTTAGAATAGCTGAAAAACCTCATACAAAGATCATAACTTTTGTCTACAGACGTGCCATCGAACAAACGATGTAGTTCGTCCCAAACTTCTTTAGATGAATTAAAACGCATGATTTTCTGAAGAGTTTCATCTGACATATTTGCGGTAAGCAGAAGTAATGCAGAACTATCAATTTTATTATATTTTTCAAGAGCATTGTCATATTGAGAAATTTCGTCGACATTGTTGGTAATAGGTTTCACGGGTTTTATTAGAGCACCGTTTACCGCATCCAATCCACCAGGCATACCTCTTAGTAGTAATGTCGCTTTAAATTTCCAAGTCGACCAGTTCTTCACACCCTCCAGGTGACCAATGTCAATTTTACAACTTGGTGATTGCATTATGAATATTTGTCTTCCAGGGTTGTTTTAAACTTGGTTGATGACTTCTCTAGTTACTTTCACTTGCAACCACGCTCTGCTACCATGTTAGAACTATTTTATCATTATAAAATAAGAGTCGTGGCTGTGACATGTAAAAATATAATTTTAATTAATAACAGCGGTTGCTAAGCAATACATCAGACATAAGTTTAAAAAGGTTATCAAAAATAATAAGGTTCTAGTAAGTATAACATACTCCTTAACATGTTAATGGAAAAAATCTATCATAGCACTGAAAAGGAATTCAAGAATGATGTTATGTCACGTTTTTCTTTTTAAATAAAATCTAAATTTTAGCGTGTTATTTCATTTTCATTGTCATGTGAATAGTGATAATGTTATGTACCCCACACAGACATACCTGACACCTTCATTAGTCAACTGTTCAAGTTTATTCGATATTGCCCGTACCTTTCGAATGCGACATGTTATAGGTACTCTCTGACTTCCGATTAGTTTCCGACAGTAAGCAGCTGTAAGTCGCCTTCTTGTCGACTATAAACTGTCAGCATTAAAAGGACTCGTTCAGTTTCATTCATGTCAAATTTGATACAGGCATACCAACCATCGAATGGTTGTGAATACCCTAGATGGTGGCCGCAAATGCGATTGCTGAACATTATGTCTTGTGTATCGGGTTCAATCAGCAATCCCTGAGTGTAATTTAATTAATTACAAAGTCTACAAACAACCTATACATAGGACAAAATTTGCCCAGCGTTTTCTTTTCTTTCTAGCTCCATATATTTATAATAAATTTAATGTAACTCTAGGTTTTCGGAAATATAATTCTCACATATTTAAAAAGATTTTACGAAACCACTTACTCTGCTTAGATTATAATAGCACTGAAGACACATTAATAATTCTGAAATAGCAAACTCAATACATACATACATTCATACATACAGACACACTATCGAACATCACAATCACAGACAAGCCAAAATAGTAATAAGTGTATTCATTTCATTGCTAAATTATTGTAAGTTTTTTCATTTGTTTCTTTTTCTTTCTTATGGAGCCTATTATCTTAAGTTCTCACTCGTTTGTTACTATACGGGTCACAGCAATGAGGAATAAGACCCCACTGTAATACAGTATCAACTAGTACGGGGGTATTGTGACTGTTACTGACGGCTTTATATGTATATTGTAATGTGAACAGTATCTTAAGCTAATAAATTGTGCACAAATAAATAAATAAATAAATTTTTAAACTGAATAAGTTTGCATTATGTTATTATGATGGCACTCTTAGATAAAAGGTTATTCTAGCGAAATAATGCGAAATCTACTAAATACAATGAAAGTAAAAGACTGTGTGCCTATCAAGTCTTGAAATCTTGACTGATGAGAATTTCCGGGATCTCGTGTTTGTGGATTAAAACAACAAGTATCTTATCACTTTTAGTCCTAGTATACAGGGTGGCCATACCTGCTAAGCAGGCGCCCTCATTTTTTCCAGACTCTTTTTTGCCAAGCTGTATAAAAGTTGGTTTGTAGTTCAGATAAAGTTATGTCAACTGCATTAAAACGACATCTGTAGCATCCAAACTACAATCTTGCAACTGGCGTGCATTTCTAATGTAGCAATGTAGGCCATGTGTTTTATTGATTTAGACACTAAACAGATAGATATTTTTGCTATAAACTGAACAAAACAAATTCCAGATTGACCATTTATGGCTCACTACAGCCAAGTGGAGTGCGCGGTGCTACAAAAAAATGTTTCAGCATTATGCTACTGCTACATTGTCACTATAACGCGAAATACTCTTCACGCGAAAGAGAGCTCTTTCATACAACGAGACGTCGAGTGGTCTGTGACAAAGAGTGCGCGAAGTGCAGTTCGCGTTAGGTCGACAATGTAGTTGTAGCATTACAAACTACTTGTTTCAGTCACATCATCACATGTCAGCACATTCTTTTGTAGATTTTCTTTCTAGTTTTAAATTTTGTTTTATTGATTACTACATTTTTTCGTGATACTATTCTTTTATCGATATATTTTAATCGACATCGACTACTGTTGTATCATTCGTCGTAATTGTTGTACTACATTTAGTTATTATCTATGGCTATTGTCGCGAATAAGTTAATTCATCACATTCTCAAATTCACCACTGTTGATAAAAACTATCTATGCTTGAGAAATACGAACGAAAAATATTTTTTTAACAATTAAAAACGTTTTTTATTAAATCGAACAGTTTTATCTTTTCCCAAAACAAACATTAGGTTTTTTATGCATTTACAATATTCAAAAGAACAGTGGCTGCTGATGTGATATTCTTGAAATGTCATCGTATATGGCTGGAGTTTTTGATTTAGATTTAGATGTGGATACAGTTACTGTTGGAGATTCAGATGAAGACGATATAATTGAAATCGACGAGGTATTCATTACAATAATATGATTTAGATAAAGAGACACCTCATTATTACTTAACCTAAAACCTTGTTCCATATTCTCTTGATTGTCAAGGATAAAATTCGTCGCAATTGAATAAATTTATATTCATAGAGAGACGTTAAAAATCCCATAGGGTTTTACCTTTTTGAAGTATAAAATACCTGTAAATTTTATATCAACTGTCCCTTAATGCAAAGGCTAAAAATGTTTGTGTTATAAAATGTCTATGAAAAAGTTATTAGTCGTGATTTATTTTACAGCATAATAAAATGATATGAGTATTTACTTGATATTAAGTTTTGTTTTCATAGGTGGATTATGAACCTGAGCTACATGTAAATGCTATTGTAGAGTAAGTAAAATCTTATCATAATAGTTTCATTGAATCCTGCATTTATATACCTAATTTAATATTTCTATAACTTTTTCTTGCAGGACTGAAGGATCTGAAACTATTCAATTATGTGAAGACAATGTAAATCCAGGCCAATGTAAACGTCTTGGTCCTCAAGACTTTGAATTACGCAAAGTTTTGGGGAAGGGAGGATATGGCAAAGTGTTCCAAGTTCGAAAAATTACTGGTCCTGATGCAAATGCACATTTTGCTATGAAAGTTCTGAAAAAAGCTTCTATAGTACGCAATCAAAAAGATACTGCCCATACAAAAGCTGAAAGAAATATTTTGGAGGCTGTGAAGGTAATTAAAGATTGAAGTAATATGTTTTGTCTATGTATAATAATGATCTATATTTAGTACAAGGAACTTGGTACCTATTATCAAATAATAATACTATAATGAATATTTCAGCATCCTTTTATAGTGGAATTAGTATATGCTTTCCAAACTGGAGGCAAGTTATACTTAATATTAGAATATTTGAGTGGTGGTGAACTTTTTATGCATCTTGAACGTGAAGGTATATTTCTAGAAGATACAGCATGGTGAGTTTTTTGTTTGTGTAAGTACATACATTTGTTTCTGAGATATCAACTCAAATGTTAATGATTTATTCTTTTTCAGTTTTTATTTGTCAGAAATTATATTGGCCTTAGAGCACTTACATAGCCTTGGTATAATTTATCGTGATCTAAAACCAGAAAATGTGCTATTGGATGCTCAAGGTCATGTAAAACTTACGGATTTTGGATTATGTAAGGAACATATTCAAGAAGGAATAGTAACTCATACTTTCTGTGGTACAATTGAGTACATGTACGTAATAATATTGGCTTATTTTATGTCTTGGCTGCAATAAAATTAATTTCCTTGAACATAATACCTCCCGTAATACCAACCTCAAAATATGCAAGAATATTTTAACTATTTCAGGGCACCAGAGATCTTAACACGAAGTGGCCATGGGAAAGCTGTAGATTGGTGGAGTCTTGGAGCATTAATGTATGACATGCTCATTGGTCAGGTTGGTGTTTATTAATTACATGTTACTTCCTCTTGATGACCTTTAGTACACATATAGCTCTAGTACTTTCTATTAGCGATTTGATCAAGCTAGAAGTCCTCATCAACCACACTTACGAACCACGTACACGGCGCAACCGCAACCGTATCTAAACAGCGCGAATGTGCAGCAACCAAAGAGTGCCATAAAATTAATGTCACATAGAGCAAAACCAGAGGATCGGGGTATAGTAAGCCAAAGGGAGTGGCAAAACTCCAATATAAGCTTGCCTCTTTTTCTATTAAAACTCCGTACTACGCCAGGCTAGCTTAAGGTAAAAGTTCATAGCACACGTATCAACACGGAAAGGGATCACCACCGTATCTTCTTTTGCCTCGGTTTCAAACAGGCGTCAAAATCAAAATCAAAAGTCATTTATTCAAACTAGGCTGAGAGTCAGCACTTTTTGAACGTCAAAGTTACAAAAGACAGTCCCCCCTAAAATGCCCGCCCTTCGACACTTCCTAGTGCTTTCGCTGGGAAGAAGAAGTGGCGGAACAAACTCCCCAGCAGTCAACCTAACGTAACCACGTTTTTACGTAAGCGGACCAGCAGATCCGATACGTCCACTCGGCTAAAGCTAGGCGAGACGCCGTGCTTACGGCTCGCCGACCGCCGGTTGACCTGGCTGGCACCAGATCAGTTTGAATCCGAACGTGAGTGTAGCGCATGGTTATGTCCCGGTTCACAATACGCAAGATGGCTATTATAGCCATAGCACTGGACGCGGGAGGGGTGAGGGGCAAGGGTGGATAAAGAGACGCAAGCGCGGCGACGGAGAGGCGTAAGCGCGGGGACCACTGGTTGACCAAGCGCTACTCTGCGGTTCGTGAGCTTGTCCGGCGCGAATCGTTTACGTTACGATTCTATTCCGATTAGTGTGCTTTTGGGATTCTCATACAAAGAATACTCTACGGCTCTAGTTGATACTGTTACGATCCGTTTCCGAGTTGATATGTGTGCTATGACGTTAGAATGTTACCACTGACGTGTGGATGACCATCCTTACATGCATGAATTGGATGCTGGACTTAGGGTGCGCGTACGCGGCGTTCGTACTGATTGTGAAACGAAATAGCCTTCGCGTAATTAGCATAAAACCCAGATTTGCAATAACCTCGATCGTCACACGTCGATTTCGACGCGACACAAAACCAATAGAAAACGTTCACAAATACAGCGCAATCTCTGTAGGGTAGCTCTTTTCTCTTACACACCAAAAGGCAACCAACACTTCATTAATATTTTGATATCTTAAACAGCAATAGCCCAACGGCCGCCAACATTACGATGAGATTCAGATTGAGATTTTGAGACACGACAATTCAGACCTTTCTGAGATGATGTGAACTGCCACAACACCATGCTCTATATTTATAAACAACTGCTTCAACCATACATTTTGATATGTCTTCATAAGTGTGAATGAAGTAATGTTTACACGTCCACTCTGGACTCGTCTCTCGTCTGGACGATTTTTCGCTCACAGATAATTTTGTTTTATTGAGCTTGTCGGTGATCAGTTCCTGTGAGTCACGCGGACGAAAGTCGCGGGTTAAGTGCTAGCTGTAAATATAGTAACTTCTAACAAACTGCTTCGTTGATCTAGCGGTCGCAAGTACAACAGCACATGTCCAGAGGCTTGTAATATGCACACACAGCCGCTCGCATTCACACGTTGACATTTGAACTCGAACTGACTCTCGCACAGCTGACATCACACAGCTCGCATATGCTAGGGGAGACCTAGCACTCAAATGGGTTAAGAAACTTTTTGCTTTATTAGTATAAAGCAAAAATTATAAGTAATAATGTATCTTTAATGTTTTATAATATTTCAGCCACCATTTACTGGAGATAATCGTACAAAAACAATAGAGAAAATTTTAAAAGGTAAACTTATGCTTCCTGCCTACCTCACACAAGACGCACGTGACTTGATAAGGCGCTTAATGAAACGCTCAGAAACGCAACGTTTAGGAGCACAGGGCGCGGCTGCCGTCCGAGGTCATGCATTTTTCAAACATGTTCATTGGGATGAAGTGTTTGCTAGGAGATTGGAACCACCTATAAAACCTAGACTGGTAAGATAATTATGTTTCAGTTCTTTAAAAAAATATTTAGCAGTCCCATTCATTTGGGTTTTTAGTAGGTAATGAAAATATTGAAATTTTGTATGGGACAGCTGCTTATTTTTTCGTGATTACGATATTAGTCCCTTGAAGAAAGTTGTTTAATTACAGTTGGTGTACTCCATCCTAAAATATTGACTCACATTTCCGAAATATGCCATAGAGTTTACATGATAAATATAACGGGTACACCCGTTTATTTATGTAAACATCACCAACCCGAAAGTCACGTGTTCTTTCTATCATCAAGGCGATTTTAAAAATAAATAATCAAAATGATGGTGCAAACCGCATCAAAATCCGTTGCGTAGTTAGAAGAACTACGCGTTCAAACATACAGACACGAAAATCATCTTTAATTTATAATACCTGTAACTATAGATATAGACAGGTATTTACAAGTAAAATGTATTAGTACTAAGCATGCTTATGATTACTATTTTCAGACAAGTGATGATGACGTTTCGCAGTTTGATACAAGATTTACTCTGCAGACACCGATTGATTCACCTGATGAGTCTACTCTTAGCGAAAGTGCCAACCTAATGTTCCAGGTAAATGCATTGTTCACTTCATGTCCTTAAACGACTTATAAAAGAAGGTGGGATGGCGGATAAGTATACCAGGCTGTTTCTGTAATGAATTCGGCAACTGAAAGTAGTTATCAGTGCAGACGTAGGCAAGTCATCACCATTCTCTTGCCCTTATCCCAATTTATTTTTGGTCGGCGCAACATGTCTTTTTCTTCCACACGTCTCTATCAGTCGCCGTCTCAGCAGTCACCCCCTTTCTATCCATATCATAATTCACACAATCCATCCATCTTCGTTTCTTTGGTCTTTTGTTTTTGGCTGGAATTCATCAAATGAAGTCTCCCGCTCTAGGGTGCAGCAGAAGGGCGTGTCAGACTTTTACTGACTAAAACCCACCCGTGTTCCTTCAGTTGCCAATATGCCAGGGCTACGGTAACTCTTTCGAACAGATCTCGCGACCCTGGCAGACATCGGTCCTAGCAGACCCCTTCAGTACTGCTGACATCTTTTGTGAGGCGGAGACTGCCACTCCCTCACGCGCCCCGCCTCCTCCTTCGCGAGCATTACTGCTTCGCAGAAGGAAGTGACGGCTTCCCATGTCCTCTCGCTTTGTACCATGGCTCGCACCAAGGCCGGACGCGAGAGATCGCCGCCGCCGATAGCTTACACGAGGACACGGCGGTGCTCCGCCCAGGCAGGGCACACCTCCACCGTGTCCTCCAGACGATCCACGCAGTGGAAACACCCGGGCGTTTCCTCCCGCTTTATCCTGAACAGGAACCCCCCAAAGCACCCATGCCCGGTGAAGAACTGCGTTAGGCGGAAGGTGAGGACGCCGAGGCGCCTCTCTATCCACTCCTCAAAGAGGGGACGTACCGTCACAAAGGTGGCGTGCCCAGCGCTGGGTTGCGACAATCGTACCCGCCATGTGGCCATGAGATCACACCGGAGCTCTGTTCGCCGTGTCGCGATTTGTCGCGGCAGCGGAATTTCGCCTCCTCGCGCCACTCCCACATATGTGTGAGGACTTTTGCGTCCAGATCCCAGGGCGACACTCCGGCATGAAGGCTCGCCGCCTCGCAGGAGACCGTGCGGTATCCCCGGAGTTTCTTTGGTCTCCCTCTACTCTTATAGCCATCGACATTCATACTCAGTACTTCCCTCACGACATTTTCCTCATTCCTCCGTATCACATGACCGTCCCGTGACAACCGATTCCCGCACAACTTTTCAGCTATCGGTGCCACTTTCAGACTTCCTCTTATGTACTCTTTTCTTATTCTATCCGTTCGTAACACCGCACATCCATCAACATTCTCATCTCAGCTGCATGCAATTGCTTTTCATTCATTCCTTTTGTGGCCCAACATTCTGACCCATACAAGACAGTCACCCATGAAAGTCAGTAGATAATAAAATATATAATTATTATTTGTTGAGTATGATAAAACGCATGTTAAAGGTGCTTCTCCGAAGGCAACTGCATCAACAAAACAGAGGGGTAATTGCGGAACTTTTTATCAGTAGGAATTGGTTTAATATTCATAGTTAAACAACATACATTGCGTTATTTACGTTGCTGAGCCACAATTTATTGGAACAAATGACGCAATGGTTTAGAAATAATCTTCAATCCCATCCAGAGTCTGATAAATTGTGCGTTTCGCAATTAGGGTGCAGATCTATGAAAAGATTTCCGTAGATAGCGACATTATCGCATGAGTCTGCGGTCAATCGGCGGCCGCAAACCAGTATTGGCGTCACTGGCTGTCACTCGAAGCGACAAGGTTTTTTTATTTGTTTGACAAATGACTATCGCAAAATTCGCCGGTGCCGTCGAACTTGTGAACTGACGCCGCGTTCACAATTAAAACTAACTGACTAACTGCAGAATCAATATTGACACTAAGTCGACATACACATGGACGTAATAAAGTCGCGGCGGGATTTTTTCGCGCACCGTACCCGTGGGTTTATTTCACGTTCTCACTGTCGTAAAAATGACAGCGGGTTTTTTCGCGCACTGGATTTTTAACTCTCGGTGTTGAACCAAGAATCCAACAGAGTACAGTCACGAGTAATATTAGGTCTTTACCTATGAAATTGCCGTTCTGCAGTACTGGCCATTTCAAATCAAAATAATTTTTGTTTGTCTAAGAATTCTAATTTCAAATTAAATTTATTTTAAAAACATGGAATTCTTTTTCCAAAAGTAGTCATTTGTTTATTGATTAGTGTTACATTTTCATCGCATTTCAATCTTTTTTGTCATCATGGATACGTTAAAAATTCGAGTAATTATGGAATATGAGTACCGTCGTGGCAGCAACGCGGCACAAGCGGCACGCAACATCAACGACGTTTACGGAGCTAACACTACAAACCAACGCACCACCTGTTATTGGTTTGCTCGCTTCCGTTCTGGAAATTTCGACCTAAAAAATGAACCTCGCGGTCGTCCGAAGACTTTGGTCGACAATGACGAATTAAAGGCGATTGTGGAAGCTGATGATACACAATCTACGGCTGAATTAGCAGCAGCTTTCGACGTTAGCGTCAAAACAATATTGGTCCATTTGCGTCAAATTGGAAAGGTAAAAAAGTTTGACAAATGGGTGCCCCACGAACTCAATGATCGCCAGCGCGAAGTACGCGTCGAGAAGTGCCTTGCACTGCTCAACAGACACACAAATGAAGGAATATTGAACCGCATTGTTACGTGCGATGAAAAATGGATTCTGTTTGATAACCGCAAGCGCTCAGCAAGTTGGTTGGATCCTGGTTCAGCACCTAAACAATGCCCTAAACGAAAACTTACCCCTAGAAAAGTGATGGTCACTGTTTGGTGGTCTAGCGCCGGTGTGATTCATCACAGCTTCTTACCAAACAGGGTGAGCATTACTGCAGATGTGTACTGTGAAGAACTGAACTCAATGATGGAGAAACTGGCACATCTCCAACCAGCATTGGTCAATCGCTCGTCTCCGCTGCTCCTGCACGACAACGCGCAACCTCATACTGCACAGCAGACGGTCTCCAAGTTGCAAGAACTGGGGTTGGAAGCTCTCCGTCATCCGCCCTACTCACCAGACCTTGCGCCTACAGACTACTACTTTTTCCAGAATTTGGATAACTTCTTGGCGGGAAAAAAATTCAATACCCGAGAGGCAGTACAAAATGCCTTTGAAGAATTTGTTGCCTCCCGTCCAGCTGATTTTTTTTAAGAAGGGCATCAATAAACTGCGTTGGCAAAGATGCATTGATTGCATGGGTGATTATTTCGATTAATACAAATAAAAATACATGAAAAAAATTCGTTTAATTTTTTTCATACAAAACGGCATTTTCATAGGTAAAGACCTATTAATATGTATGCAAATAGCCAAATTCAAAAGCGATTTTCTCTTTAAGAGCCATTTTACATTTTTGCGCGAATATCTAAGATTTTAGTCGCCTTATTTACCTCTCATCTCATCATTATAAATACTCTGGCATTGACGAATACATGTAAAAAATAGATCAATCTTTTGTTTTGTCACTTTTAGTAGCACATTTACAAAAACTTATTTGTATACTTTGTAGTAATTAATCTCCCACAACTAGTTTTCTTAAAAATCAGCGCAGGGTCCATTTCAGACTCCTATTTCCATCATTAATATGTAGAAATTTGAGTAAAAAAAATACACAAAACAACAGACATAACAGACAGACATATAATTTAGTTGTTACATTTAGTACAAGAATATTGATTTTTAATAACATTAATTACTAAAAAAATTAAGTCTTATGGCAATTTTTACGATTTATTCGCAAGTTTATCGCATTTTTTTGGTTTGAATAAAGCATAATTACATTAAAAAATTCATGTCAATATAAAGTATGCTCTATAACAAATCGAATTCTCAAGTTTTATTTAAATCTGTTTATTTAATTAGACATAATATCGTTTTTGAAATCACTCTAAATTAGAATAAATTACGATGCACAATAGAGATACGACGTAATTTTCGTAAACGAAACTAGACCGTTCATCATCGTTCATCGACGAGTCGATCAACTAGTTAAATTCTTCGAATAGTTCACTTGATTACGATGCGTTCAATCTAAACGTATAACGACGGTATGACTGTGAGACGTATCGTCCGTCTACTCGCTCGCATAATTCTACCATTTCACTCTAACATGTCAACTAAAATCCACTCTATTACTATTGACCTAACGATCAATTTCGCTGGTATCAACGCCCGAACTTATAATAACCGACTACGTTTAGGCATCGTCGTTGAGTTGGCCGTATGTAAGAACATTGTGGACTTTTGATATCAGCCGTCTATGAATCGACTAGTCCACGCTTCAATGATAGACCGTCCATGCGTTGATTCTACGTCGACTGTCGATTTAAACCGTTCGTTGATTCGACGCCCATCTCTAATGCACAAGCGGGCAGCGTTTAGTACGGCGCAAGCGCCCAACGGGGAAGGACCTGTGCCATTTTTTCCCGCGTCTCAGTTTACGGGTAGGTACTCGTATCGTGAACGCAAAAATATACTATGACTACAACATTTTGCTACTCTTCGCATTTAATTTTTTTTTGTATAAGAGTTTCGTTTATTATCAAGTAAATCATTATTTTAATAGATTGTAGAAAAATTTTGACTAAAATAATTTATTTGACTAAATCTGACTATTTTTAATCGCAATTAAAAAGGTGTGGAGTAAAACTAGTGGTCATGAACAAAAATTCACACCAACGGCAACGCCTCGCCTCACGTGCAAAAATAGTACTGTTTTTTTTTTTCTTTTGCTTATATCTCGAAAATGGCGTGTCCTATCGCAAAAATAATGAAATTTTCGACCCCCTTTATAAAAGCCCACACATATAAATCTCAACACGTGGGTAATATTTGCGCGCGCCTTCGTATCTCAGCAAGTTCATAGCGTAGCGCACAAGTACTAAGTTGCGAAGCCAAAAGAAAAAAACCGGCCAAGTGCGAGTCGGACTCGCGCACAGAGGTTTCCGTACAAACCTGTATGTATTCTCGGTTTATGCATAAGGTTTATGTTTATGAAATTATTATTTTTTTTTAATTTTTATATTTGAGTTGATTGAATGAAAGGTAAATTGCGGTTTACGATTTATGACGTATTAGAAAAAACTACTTACTAGATCTCGTTCAAACCAATTTTCGGCGGAAGTTTACATGGTAGTGTACATCATATATTTTTTTAGTTTTATAATTCTCTTACTTTAGAAGTTACGGGGACACACATTTCACCACTTTGGAAGTGTTTCTCGCGCTAACTATTCAGTTTAGAAAAAAAAAATATTTGAAACCTCAATACCATTTTTGAAGACCTATTCATAGATACCCCACACGTATGGGTTTGATGAAAATTTTTTTTTTAGTTTCAGTTCTAAGTATGGGGAACCCCAAAATTTATTGTTTTTTTTTTTCTATTTTAGTGTAAAAATCTTAATGTAGTTCACAGAATACATCTTCTTACGAAGTTTCAACAGCATGCTCTTATAGTTTCGGAGAAAAGTGGCTGTGACATACGGACAGATAGACAGACAGACAGACATGACGAATCTATAAGGGTTCCGTTTTTGCCATTTGGCAACGGAACCCTAAAAATACCACGTTGAGTCGCGATTGTCAAATTTGATTTTAGTCATGTCAAAATAATTTTTAAATAAAAGAGATTATTTCTTGCAGAATAGCGTAACAATTCTCATAGCTAAAAGTAAGCAATTTTAGAGATAGTTTTGTTAGTTTAGTTCGGTGTACAACAGAATCGGCACCAATATGTAATTGTTTTAATTTTTTTTTTATTGAATACTTTACATAACATATAGTTAGTTGTATTTTTAGTTAGTCTAGAAATCTTTATTAGACTGGATAAATAAAAATAAGTATTTTCATAAATATCTAAATACCGCATTATAATTCTAACGGCTCAAGATTGTTTAGACCGGCTCGATACTCGCGTTACACTGTTTGTATTGTGCATGTGTGGATAGCTACGCACACATACATAAGATTGCCGTCTTTTACCTAAACTCGAGCGGTCAAATTTTGTGAGAGGCCTCTTAAATAACGATTGCATCTTTGAGATAAGGCAAATTTCGTAATAGTGTTGGTTCCAAAATACTATGTTCGTAATAAAATAAAATTACAATCAGTACAATAGGAAAAAATCTTTTTTAAAAGTTGGTAAGTGTATACATATTCGTGCTCGTGACTGTACATCCCAGCGCTTGGGAAACACACTGTTTAATATAATACCGCCGCGATAGTCCACTTCGGAAATGTACCTTTAATAATTGCAGTCCATTTCCTGTTACAATTTAATAAATTTTATCTCAAATGAAATAATTTGTCAGGGTTTTACCTACGTGGCGCCATCTGTAATGGATGAAATCCACAAACCGCGTGTTATAACTGCACGTTCCCCACGACGCCCGAGACCTCAACACCACCACTTCGCAGTACCGCCAGCTTCCACTGCGCACCCACACTCTCACGCTCAACATGAAGACCTCATGGACGTTCAAGGTTTACCTATATAGTAAGTAAACCTACCCTTAGAAATAATTGAAAATAGATACCTAAGTGTTGTGTTAATTTAACTACTGGTCTGTATTAATGAGATAAAGCGGGTTTATCCTTCCTGAAAACTTTGTTACATAGATATCCTGAATTACGAAAATTAATCACAATTGTTTGACTAAAGTGTCGAGAGGTAATATTGTTACGATTACAGAGAGTTGTGTAAGAATATAAGACAGACTTTTGTGTTTTAATTTCATTCAGAAATAGTATGAACAAATAATTAAGTAAGTACATAAAAAAATTGCGACGTTGATATATTTTCTTAACATTTCATTGAATGATTTTAATTCCGATTTTATTTTTTATACTGCGTTGCCTATTACTGTTAAATTTAATAAAGGAATTGTTTTTGATATGAAGTGCCGTAGTTCAATTAAAACCCCCACGAGACCCGCCAAAACTAACATTAGTTAATAAACATAGAAAATGAATTAATACATAGGTTATTAATATTATAGAGGATATAATTTTAGTATAATACTATAATTTCTTTTATTTAATTTAATGTCTGATTTTTTGTGTCACTTCTTATAATAATTTATCACCTTCTGTTTGTATGAAACAGAAGTATGTCATTGTTTACTTTTATAATCTGTACAATATTGTTTCGTGTTTATTGTATTTTATAATAATCAAACGAACTTCCTACAAAAAGCTTATGAGAATTGGAATGCAATAATAATGTATAACTATATTATATCGTAATAAAGATGTGTTTAAGTTATAAGAATGATTGTTATTTGAAAGTGAAATATTAAAGGGTAATACAGAGCAGAGCAAGTCTAAACGTGGATCAAGTACTGCATCGTATTAGTGATATTTACTGATTGTACAGATTAAACTATATGCCTTAAATACATTACACAGAGTTGTTGACTATTACAATTATAGAATTGACTGAAAAGCTTTTATTTTCAGGCCTAGAGTAAATTCATATAGTTGACCATTTTATGCTAAGGATGAATTCAACTACAAAAGATGCCCATGTAATAATATCGGAAAAATGATGGTACTGTTTTATACTACATATTATAATTAATGTACATTTTATACAAGTTACCGTTTAGTCTAATCTTTTGGTAGGAATTAATCACGTGTAATAAAATGTTCTAACCCCGATATGACAAAATAATAATTTACAATATACCTTGTTACCATGCTTCATGAATTGATTAAAATGTCATTTTTTATTTTGTAACCAGTAGTTTTTTTTTCCTTATTTACTCGTATTAAAAATCAAATAACAATTACGTTTATAAAAAAAAAAAATCTTAAAATAGCTACAGAATATAACAATAACAGCTGTTACATTCTTATCAATACAAAGCTAGAATGGTGCATAGCACCATTCCAGCTTTGTATTGATATGTGTTGCTACTGTGTATTGCTATGTAGGTAACCACCGTTAAGAGGACAATTCATAATAAACTGACATCGAAATTGGTATTCAGAAGCTATGGTATAAGTAGTATAACTTAAACTAATCAGTATAATTATATCACATGCTTACATCTACTCATTAATAGCTATTATTTATAACAATGTCCTTATTTAGGCTTTATAATACAAGGTGGGATCATTAACCTCTAGCAAAGACAAGGATACTCTTCTGACAACTGTTAAGGTTAAAGTAAATAACACACTTTGAACTGCATTGCACAGCACACTCTGTAGAGATTGTGCCAATGCTAATCAAAAAAGAAAATACTCCAAAGGATGTAAAATAGAATTCCTGGAATTATCAATAAAATATGAATGTTATATAAAATTATATATTTCAGCACAGCTGAATTAAAAAAAAATGCTAAGCAAGCCAAGACACTAGTATTTTAAACTTAATAATGTATAGCAATGGAAAGTAAAACAAACAAAAATAGAAAACCTTAGTTAACAACAAGAAATTTAACAACTATTTGCCACAAATCAACATATTTTAAAGATAATGCCTGAAACTATGCCATTTAAAAATTTCAAACAATTAATTTCATTTCTGTGCAATTTTCACAAATAAGGTAAACATGACTTTCATTTTCTTCTGAAACCACACAAAACTGTGCATCACTACTGCACACAGCATTATGACCATCCACAACACTCAAAAGGGATTTTCGTATTTCTGGTAGTGATTTCTGTGTTTTAATTGCACTGTTGCATTGAGAACAATGCAGATGACCATTTTTAAGCTGAAAATTAGTCTTCTGGCACACTGGGCAAATAACATTGTTATCTTCTTCAACTGAGGACCAATCAACATTTTCCAGTTGACTTTTTTCATACTCTTTGATGCACCTGTAATGTATTGTTTACATTAGCCACAAGAACCATCAATAAAAAATAAAAGTAAACATCTGCTACACATGTAACAGCGGCCTAGGTCAAACAAGTCTACTGTCTTATCTTCCAGTTTGCAGTAAGAGGTCTACCTGCTACATCTATACCAATTTATAGAGGTAAGAAAATTCAGTTTGTATGGTATGGGTAATCTCTGGAAGTACCAGTTGTATTGGAAAAAATCTTTTTGCATTTGGCAGACCAATTCTTGAGGAAAGTTATATGCTATTTAACATCACTCAACAATGCTAAGGTGCTAAGTAAAAAAATTGGAGAAAACTAAGTAATATTGCAGCACATAATATAGTCTATATTATGGGCAAACTTATTTACAACAAAGAGCAAGTGAGTATCTATTCTACTACTTCTGTCTCATAAAATTATATTAATTTGTTTTTGTTTAATCATGTGATTTTCTCTAGTAAAAGCAGCAGGGGGAGCAGTATTCACTGTGCATCTTACCAGCATACTGCAATCACCAACCTGCCTGCCAAGTGGTGATTATGGCACACTCCCCTTTCGGGAGACTTATGCCCTGTATTTCGATTTACTATAAATGGGTATGATAATGAGGACATACCATTCCAATTCTTCTTGTACAAGCTCTTTTTTTAGTTCCTCCATAAGTTCATATTCTTCATCATTGATAATTTCGTCAGAATAATTGAACATATCTTTGTAAATATCAGTTAAAGTGCTGCATAAATCTTTTTCTATTAATGACCCCCGTAGTTTATCCATCAACATTCCACGGCAGTTTTGAATTTTGTGTTTGTAATTCTGTAACATTAGTATACTTGTGTTGATACAATGAATAAATAAAAAAGAAACTATCTTATTTACAGCTTTAAATGTAATGTTTTGGTATAAATAGGCTTACTGTTTTAAAATAGCTGATGCAAAGAAAACTTGGCATACTAATTGGTTCAGATTTTAGCGAGGTTGGATACACTATATATTGGTTACGCATAATACAATTACTACAAGGATAGTAATTTTATGATTATATGTAGATAATAAACAGACCTAAACATTATTGGTAGTAGGTAGGAGGTACCAACTAACCTTTCTCATTTTCTCTTTCAACTCTTTTGGTGACTGTTTAGGACCTAACCCTAAATTTTTGAATTTAGGGGATGAAGTCATATTCAAGTAACTACAATAACAGGTTTAATAGTTGTAGAAATCAGTTAAAAACACAACAGTACAAAATTTTACTTGTAAAAACCAAATTAATTGGCGCTAATATTTATAAATGTCAATGTCATTATATATCAAAATTACTCATTCATTTTTTGTCATGAAGACATTGACATATAACAGGTTACTGATACTGAAGATTATAGGGTTAGTGTACACTGTGATTAGTTATAACCCTAATAGCTTACAATGTTCTCACTGCCGATGCCGCGTAGCTGGCACACAGGTCTCGTTATCGGAAATTTCGAGTTGACCGACGCAAGTAGTTCTCGTAAAAACTTCATTACCCCTTCCTTTGCTCGATTATGAGTGATTTCCGAAAAATCAGAAATACATAAAAATTATGAATACTAAGTTTGTAGTTCATCGAACCCCGTGTTATGATTTTTCCATAGAAAATTTAAACTCTTCAATGGATTATAGAATTTATAAGAAAGAAAGAAAGAAAGCATTTATTTGTCAGCATAATAATTATTATTTATAGAATAAAATAATACTTTTTCAAAAACTATCACCCGGTGTGATGAAATAGAAAATCTTATTTTCATGAAAACAAGAAAAATTACTACTTTATTAATTATTTCACTTAGACATTGCATTTTGGTGATTCTTATTTCAGATTTGCAGGCTAATTTATGTTATTCATAAAGTGCAGTGGTGATGAATACTATCGTGTATATAACACCTTTGTCTAGTTATATTGCCATACTGAAAAAAGAAACATCAATTGGAATTCCATCTCTATTTCAAGTAAATAGCAACTAGCAACATTAGCTGTCAGATGAAAAAAACAATGTGTCTGTGAGTGTGAGTGATAAGTAAAAATATGGACAAGTCCAAAAGTTGATAGACCTTTTATCAAACGTAATTCAATAAAACCTGAAGTTATAACTTATTACTTTGACACACACCAACATTCAGATCACCAAAATGAACGATGTTGAGAAGCGACAGTCCCGACCTGAGAAGGAGACAATACACTCGGGACACTTCATGGTGTCACATTTTGAAGCTGAAGCCCAAGACGACTTTGACGACTTGGTTACGGTTCCCGAAGAAGATGAGAAACCAAATGTTCAGAAAGTCACAGCTGTGGCCACCTATATGATGCCCGGGGCGTTGATACCATATACGCCTGATACAGAGGAAAGTATTCAGCATCAACAACTTTCTATAGAGATATCTCTAACAAAGTTATTCAAATGTATGACTTTGGCTTATAGGTGAGTCCTCACAAATTTATATTCACATAGATGATTATAGAATAGATATACTGTAGCTGTTAATTGGCATTGATGTTTTCCTGGTACATGTTTAGTTAGTAGAACTTGTTACGATTCTAGTGGCTGTTGTTGCATAGTTATTTAAATCATAAACATGTTTCACTACTGTGCTTGGAAATATCTCAAATTTTGATTACAAGATATGTATCTTCTCTATTTCTGAACAATAATTACTTCATTTTCGTTAAAATTTGTAATCTGTGCGTCAATTTGGCTCATTGATGTTTATATATTTGAACTATAATTTCATATCTTAAGGTTATTGGGATTATTATATATTTAATATAATATCAAACATCTTATCAGTGAAGCATCAAATGTTCTCTAAAAATAAGGAAACGGTATGTTTCCATTGGGTTTAGCGTTCAAAGATAAGGGGAGGTCATCATAGTCAGTACAAAAGACACAGGTCATATGCTGAGATAACTCAGTCTATGAATACTTACTTGCTTATTAATAATTTACTTTTCATTTTTATTAAAGCTTTAGTGTTATTCTCCATTAGTTTTGTCTATTATGTTCATATATAAATACATAATAAATGAACAACCATTAAACTCACTTACTCCTTTCTCTTGATATTACTTTATTATATGACATTATGTTGATATCTACTTATACAATGATTGAATCTGTAAACATATTAACATGCTTGCACTACAAGTGGTTGTAACAAGTTTATAAATGAATTAATTTGCATGATGCTTGTATAATCTGCGAGTTAAAAACCAATCAGATTACATTTAGATTGTTTTCAAGCTGTACTGTGTACACGGCTCACATGCATTTGTGAGGATGCATCTGAGCTATAGAAATTGCATTATCAGTTCTTGAATAATGAGCTCATTAATAAACAGAGCAAATTTGTGTTAAAAAATGATCTAGTGTATATTAAAAAAATTGCAGTACATTCACGAAATGAAGGAGTCATATGAATTTTTGTGGTCCAGCAAAGTAGTGTATGAAGTTAACCTTATCATCAAAATATCTAAGATACCATAGGCTACCCAAACTAATAATATCTTAACCATCGCCAACATACTTGCATTGTTCATCATAATTTTCTGCATTCTCCTGGTTTCATTATTATACTGCCCTTATCCCAATTTATTTGGGGTCAGCGCAACATATCGACACCTTGGGGTAGAAAGGTCGTATAAGCCATTTTTACCCAAAATGAGTTAAAAATGCAGTCTTATTCAGAATTTTTCGCTCTATCGACTGGTCTATGTGACGCTTGCAAATTCGCAAAAAAATGGTTGTTACGGCCCAGATGATTTCAAAGTCTAAACAGAGTTTTTGTTGGAATTTATGATGTAAGAACCAAAAATACTTTTTTTGCTATGATCATTGGGAGTAATGCCATATTTTTTTAAAGTACAGGTTGTAAAAGACAGTACATTTGAGTCAAGTACGGTGTACTACCAAAGTAAAAAATTGCGCTTGGTTGTAAAAACCAAAGTTTAGTACGATGAAGAAACAATCCATCTTTATAAAGAATCTAAAAAAAGGAAAAGAGGAAAGGGAAAGGGAAATAAACAGAGAGATTTAAAGGAAAGGGAAGAGGAAGAATTCACGATAACGACGACAATACAAATAACGAACAAAGTTCCATACAAGGCGAAGAATTGGTATTGCGAAACTTGTATGACCATCAGCTGCCCATTGCAACTGCAAAGCAAAATAAAACGATTTTAAAACGTGTACGTGAAAAAGGAACCATACCAAAACCATATCAACATGAGTATTATGATAAGAAACATCCAATCATATTAGATTGTAAACATAGACTTACCCTTTTATTAATGCAAAACGAACACCAACGTTTATTTCATGCAGTATGTAATGTAAAAGTTTATTTCAGCTGGACTGTACGTGGAAGGGCCTTAGCGCGCAAGGTTAATAAACAATGCATCATATGCACTAGATTTCGTGGTCAGACTGTACAGCCTATAATGGGCAACTTACCATCGGCTAGGATGAGACCTACTTTGCCTTTCCACTCGACTGGTACTGACTTTGCAGGTCCGTTCCAAATCTTTAGTAAAAAAGGACGAGGTAATAGAATAAGTTAATGATACTACCTCTGTCTGTTTGTTTGTTTAAGTACCTGTATTACTGATTACTGATGTACAAAAAATTGTGAACTATGTATTAAATTGCCGCAACAAAACACAAAAGTATTTTTACAGTTACAATTACTGTCACTGTATCGTATCATTAACGTTGTGTTTACGTTTTCTTGAATAAAAACAACTTCATTAAACAAAAAATAAAGTTTTGATCAAAAACTACTAAATTTGATTCAATAACTGATTAAAATTGGAATTAGTTTACACAAAGGGACTAGTAGGGACAGTGGGGTATAGTGTATAATGGTTTTTGTTACCCAAGTTTACAGTAAGGTATGTAATATTCCTATAAAGTTATCATAGTTACGACTCAACATTCGAAAGGTATTGATTTTACGACTTTCTTTATTTTATGTTAGTGGTTTTTAAGCGCAATAACAACGACTTACATCTAGTTACGACTCATTACAATGTAACAACTCAAATAATTATGGGATGTATAAACCATTTTTCAGAAAAACATTGGTCGTAAATCCACGCTAACTTCTAAACTAAGAGACTGACAATACAATAAGGTTTTCCATTGCATAGAACATAACAAATTAACAAATCTCACTTAAAAGGGGCAATATACCTTTAAGAACAAAAAAGTTATTAGCCAAAATGTTTTTAAAATTATGTTTTTTGCTCGTCCTGTAAAGTAGGGTTTATGGCTTTTACAACCTTTCTACCCCAAGGTAGCGATATCTTTTTCTTCAATACTTCTCTACTAGTCGTCATCTCAGAAGTCACCCTCTTTCTATCTATATCATTATTCACACAGTTCATCCATCGTTTCTTTGGTCTCCCCTACTCTTACTTGCAATATATGTTGGTTAAAAGGCTATCAAAGAATATAACAGTCAGACATTCTCAGGTTATTCACCTTTGTTTTCAATCTGTTATTGTTTCAAATAAGTATGTAGTGATGAGCATTTTACTGGTGAGATATACTAACTACTACTAATAAATGCTAAAAACCAAAAATCAAAACCTTATAAAAATAAACAGAGCATTTAATACAGAACCCATAGTACTAGAGTCTTGACAGTCAATTAACTAAATGTTGCGTTTTTTTCCTTAAGCTCAAGACCATTACTCATAGTTAATTTAATGGTATTACAAATAAAATGTGGAAGATTTTAAATAATGTTATGGAATTATTTACTTATTTACTGCTTAATTACCTATTAACGTAATAGAATGTACATACATAATGTGTACTGGAACTTTTATTATTTGCATAAATTCATTGATTTAATGGCCACAGTTTTTCCAGTTACGCCGATAAACATGGAAAACAAAACAAAACGTTGCTCCAGCAACTCGCCTTTGTTGAGTTCTCTAAATAAAATAACAAAGAAAAATATAGGAACAGGTACCTCTTGAAATCACTGCAATAGTGTGTAAAAGTTGTACCTAGTAGTTATAGGTATTAACTATAGGAAACCAAAGGATTTCGCCATGTTTGCGGCTAGAATGAGGGAGAGTCTTTAGCTACTATGTGATGACTAAGGGGCTCCACACATCAAACGCGGCCGGTAAACTGTATTGCGGTTCCTAAAAAGTCGAAGGTATGCTCATGAGAAATCATTAAAGCAAAAGTACCTACACAAATGGCGCCGCGCTGCACCGCGCCGCACCGCGCCGCACCGCGCTTGGTACTCGTTACCCCCAGAATCTCAGTTGTTTCCACTTGTTTCATACAAATGAAATCAATAATTTTATTTAAGAGAGGTCGCGGCCGCCAGCGGACGTCAAGGACTTTTACCAAAATAATTAAGAATATCATTTGACTTCTCAACAAGCTGCTGCAGAGATTACCAAAATAAAAAAAAAAACCGGCCAAGTGCGAGTCGGACTCGCGCACCGAGGGTTCCGTACAAACCTGTAGGTATCCTCGGTTTATGTACATAAGGTTTATGTTTATGAAATAAATGATTTTTTTTTAATTTTTATATTTGAGTTGATTGAATGAAAGGTGAATTGCGGTTTACGATTTATGACGTATTAAAAAAAAACTACTTACTGGATCTCATTCAAACCAATTTTCGGTGGAAGTTTACATGGTTATGTACATCATATATATTTTTTAGTTTTATCATTCTCTTATTTTAGAAGTTACGGGGGGGGGGGGACACATTTTACCACTTTGGAAGTGTCTCTCGCGCAAACTATTCAGTTTAGAAAAAAATGATATTAGAAACCTCAACACCATTTTTGAAGACCTATCCATAGATACCCCACACGTATGGGTTTGATGAAATTTTTTTTTTGAGTTTCAGTTCTAAGTATGGGAAACCCCAGAATTTATTGTTTTTTTTCTATTTTAGTATGAACATCTTAATGCGGTTCACAGAATACATCTACTAACCAAGTTTCAACAGCATAGCTCTTATAGTTTCGGAGAAAAGTGGCTGTGACATACGGACGGACAGACAGACAGACGGACAGACAGACATGACGAATCTATAAGGGTTCCGTTTTTTGCCATTTGGCAACGGAACCCTAATCCTAATAAGTAAATACAATTACTTTATCCCTCCTGCATTCTTTTCTAATCTTCATCATTTCAGCCGAAAGACGTCCACTGCTGGACATAGGCCTCCCCAAGCACGAGCTGCATTATAATATTGCGTAGCAACGCGATGATGATGATGAATGCCTATACTAAGTTCTTTTCGCGGCTTGCTACAGTATTATAAGCGCCTGGTCAAAACCGGAGTCCAATTTTTTTTAGATTCGAAGCATTGCGAAATCCGAACCCGCTAGACTATCCAGGACTTCTAGCGAAAATGTGGTAAAATGTTGCGATTAAATTAATGAGGTAACCATTTCTCCTCATAATCTAAGTTCGTAGACAAATAATAAATAGTCATGGGGACTGCCGTTGAAATACTATGCAACTCCTCGATCGCGCGGATTAATCGCAGCGGGAAATTTTCGCGCACTGGATACCGCACTGCTGAAGCGCCGAGAGTTGAAAATTGGACAGGGTTATTTTGCGACGTGCAAACCGAACATTCAGCGAACCAATGCTCAAATGTTCGGTTCAACATCGAGAGTTATATACTGTTAACATTAGCATGCCGTTGACTCGAACCCATAAGATCGTCCCTTACCAAAACTCGCTCGACGCGCCTATAGAAGTTTTCACTTCAAAAATGGTTCCAGTGGCGCCACGCTTACGGTATTATACGAGCAGAGGATGATGACACCACGCTCATTCATTTTTGAAACGCAAAAACTGTTAGGGTGTGATAACACTCAAAGGAGATCGACGACGTTATGAGGCCATCAAAATCGCCCGGGTGTTTCCATTGTGAGGCTCGTCTGGAGGACACACGCATACGGTGGAGGTGTGTCCTGCCTGGGCGAAGCACCGCCGTGTCCTCGTGGAGGCGATCGGCGGCGGCGACCTCTAGCGTCCGGCCCTGGTGCGAGCCATGGTACGGAGCGAGAGGGCATGGGAAGCCGTCACCTCCTTCTGCGAAGCAGTAATGCTCGTGAAGGAGGAGGCGGGGCGCGTGAGGGAGTGGCAGTCTCTGCGCCCTCACGTCCCTAGCCGCCGCAGGAGGAGATTGCGGACTCCCGGCCACCGTAGGCGCGAGCTAGCGGGCGGCGAGCAATGGGTAGCTCGCCGCCCGGTAAGGACCAAGCTCGGGTCGACGGCGCGTAGTGTTCCACGCGCGCCTCAAAGAGATGTCAGCAGCAGTGAAGGGGTCTACTAGGACCGATGCCTGCCGGGGTCGCGTGATTGTTCGAAAGAGATACCGTGACCCTGGCACATGGGCAACTGATGGAACACGGGTGGGTTTTAGTGAGTAAAAGTCTGACACGCCCTCCCGCTCCGCCCAGAGCGGGAGGTCATTTGATGATTTCCCAACCTGAAAAAAAAAGCCATCAAAATATCGTGGTCATCTTGCGGGAGTTATAAAAATTTGGAGAGAGAGAGAGGAAATTTGAAGAGGAGAGAGATTATCCATCTCATAAAATCAGTCATGTGAATCTCTAGATCAGATCTGCTTCAATCTTTTTATAGGGTCTCTCAAATTTTGTCACATCGTCGCTCAATCAATACTTGGAACTGGTTGATTGAATTTGATGCGTTATTCTCATTTCAAGAGATCGATTTGGTAAATAGAATAGGTCGACGCTCAACGATATGATCGTTCCGAACAGCAAATTCTATAAAGCGACGTTCAGCGTGGGCACCGTGCTACTGCAATACACCCTAAGAACATTAAAAACCTGTAACTATTAAGTGGGCCTACTTAACCGATTGTTATGTGAATTGCCTATAAATAATGTTACGTAAGAGCGCTTGCCGTAAAGTGCGTTATGCAATAGGTATTCCTTCAAGCCTGTTGAATCCTGTAATTGATATCAATATCAAATTTATTGTTACAAATAGCTTTTCAAATTTACCTTCTGCCTTTTATTTGTACAAGTAGAGACCGTAGATAAGATAGGCTATGTTTCTTTCTTATCAAACTGTTATTTGCAATAAGCTTAAGATCACATATTGATAGCGATGCTGATAACCAGCTTGCCACTTGATTGTCTGACAATTTATTTCCACTGTGCAGCACAGTTTTGTAATATTGTCTACGCTTTTGACAAATATTTCTTTTTGTTTTTTTAATCATGGCTGTTTTAAATTCGTTCAAAGTAAAAATGCTTCTTATTAGTTCGAGGACCTTTATAGTTAACGTTTTTATTAGAGTTAATTTATCTAACATTAGTTTGTGACTGGGTGAACGCGGGAAGAGCATGGTGAGTTTATTTTATTTCTAAGTATATGTTTGTTTTGTTTTTCTCAGACAAAAATTAACTTCGCCTAAATGGAATCGGTTTAAAGGTATAAAACTCCGGTGGAAGGACAAGATTCGATTGAACAACGTCATATGGCGGTGCTGGCATATGCAGTGTAAGTGCATTAATTTTTATTTGAAAAAACGAAAAGCATCAATGGTAGGAACATCATAGACATTTTGACAAGATATAGCCTTTGAAAACAGATTTTATCATCAATTCTGGATAGGCCAGAAATGTACTTCTTTGTTGACAAAATTCCATTTGCAGAGATCTCTTTGACGAGGTTTCTTGGTGCCTACGTATTTTTTATCTGTTACTATGCGGCATGTTCTGTAATAGATTTTTTTTTAATAAAAAAATGACTCATCTCTTTTCATTGGGTGTTTGCGTGATCGGCTTTCCATAGTTCGGATTTGAAATGTTAATGTTAAATGAGAGCAGACATGCTGAGATATCGTTGCTTTAAGGCCCGTATTACAGAACCTTACTCAAGCATTCCTAAAATTAGTTTACAGGAGCCATTTTGATTTGTGAAAGTAATTTTAAGTACCGAATGCTTAAGTCTTGTATCCGATTTCTTCCCGCGGGTGTCGTAAAAGGCGACTAAGGGACTTATTAAGCGAATGGGCAGCGGCGTTCTCTATGGATTTTACCACCTTACTGCAATCGCCAACCCGCGTGAATGGCAAAGCTCTCTAAGTTGGGGGAGGCCTATTTCCAGCAGTGGACGTCTTACGGCTGAAATGATGATGATAAGTCTTGTGTAATGTAATAGGGGACTTAAACAAGGTTGATGTTAATATCTGTAAGTTGATTGCTAAACTTGTTGTAATAAAAAAACCTCGAACAGGCATGCAATAGACGCGTGCTAAAAGCAATATTTTGATAATGATGCTGATATGATATTAGTTGTAGGCGCGTTAGTTTCGGACAAATCAATTATTGTCTGGGAAATTGAACACCTGTACGAGTAGCGCCGAACATACTGGAGCACCTACATAGGCATAAGATACAGCAGATAACTGTGACCCCAAACTGGACATTAAAATAAAGACAAGGTTGATTTATATTTGATTGCTGATACCACGGTGATATAATGCGTATACAGTACATTAATTTAAATACAACAATTTTGTTATGCTGTTTAATTCAGTAATTCATTTGGAGGCCGGTTGATAGCAGTTTAAAAAATAAAAGTTTTTTTCGAATTGTGTATTAAGTGGTTTTAAGAATTTAGGTGAATACGAAACGGTGGCGGAGTCACATAAATTCTTTTTCTAATTATATTATTTACGTTAATTCGGCTATGTAAAAGTCAAGTATAGCAACGCCCACGTTTTGAAATATGGAAGGCGTGTCGTTTATTACCGACTACGAGGAGTATGTTGGCATTTTATCACACTCATATCTGGTTGAGTAATAAATTACGATAGAGAAAAGCTTTTCAGATTTATGCGAGGTGAACCTACGGCTGCTCGATTAAGAATTTACCGATAAAGTAGAATATGTAGGGCAAATAGTTTATCTAAAATCTATTTCAACTGAACTATTTAATAATGATATTAAACAGTTAGTTACTAGCTTGTCTAGATATTAATAAAATGCCGAAGGCCCAGAAGGTGGTGTGATGTAATTCATAACAAAGTTAAGACAGCGATATCGCCATTTGACACCTTGAACACCGAAGGTGCCGATAATATTTTTATATTTTACTTTTATTATTTTTGTATTATGCGTAATTAAACTACAACTGCGTAAATTATTTTTGCAGTTATAAAGAAACAAAATACATTGGTATGCCAATTCGCTTCCCCGTTAGATGTTGACACGCACGTAAAACCAGAGGTAGTGTATATGAATAATTAATCATATTTTTTATATTTATCTGACGATATTTTAAACTAATAATACTTATTATATATTTTTAGGCAACAATACTAGAAGGTAAATATTGGAAACGAAGGGCAGAGGCGGTTATAGCAGAATATAAAAAATGGCGCAAGTTTCATATAATGCGACTCCTTGGAAAGGGAGACACTTCCGTTCAGGATACGGTAAGAAACAATTTTAAACTGCTATGTTTGTTACTGAATAATAGACCGAATGACGTAAAAAATACGGTTGGGTTTTGTTCAGATATCGGACATGGACACGGTAGAATCGTTCTCACAGTGCAGCGACCTTGCAGGCAACATGCTCACGGACGAGGACTATCTGAACTTCATGACTGACACACTCTTCTCCACCATCACCAGCCACCAACCCTTCGCCTTCCCCGACTGTAGGGAAATAGGTAAATTGAACTTTGTCGTAAATAAAATAAGGACGAGTTGACATTAAAGAGAAACAGAGAGAACATTGTACTAATCGAAATATAATTACTATTTCAGCCCGAGGAGCAAGTTTAGCAGACTTCATTCAACCAAGCTTAGGCCCACTGCAACCCAATCTTGATGATTTTATGGACACATTGGAACCTCTTCAGGGTAACCGTCATTTAAAAAATTAAATAAGTTACCTATCTACCTGTTCCAGTACTATTGAGTGATTGAAATGTTTCAGATTTGTTGACGCCCAGATTATTACCGCCAGTGCCAGAGGAATCTGCGCTAACTTCCGAAGATTCAATGTATCGAGGGGGCATGTCCGTGGACACCTACTCCCCACAGAGTTTTATGAACAGCAGCCAGAGCAACACAGCAGTCACAATGCCGACCAGTCAGATGTCTTTACACGGTACTTTTTAAAGATTTCATATTTCACGATGACGCGGGAATTGTTACAAGCGACAGCCGTATCAATGTCATAAAAGTGACAGTATTCGTCATCGTGAATTGTAAATCACCTAATAATTCAATTTATTGAATAAAATCTTTGAAAAACAAGTAAATTACTGAACGATCTTCCCTTTTCTAGGCACAAGCAACAATACTCAAATGATGTCGATGGCAGAACAAACAATAAAGAATGAGCAGCAGATGGGAATGTACGACAATAACAGGCTATTTTCCCAGTCGGAACTACAGAACAATATGATGAGTGCTCAAGAGATGCTGTCTTCGTATCAACCCGTCAGTTACGAACAACAGAACACTTCACAGTCAGACCAACAAATGCACAATGTTTACGTTGGAAAATCATCTAGGTTACAATATATTAATACTCCAAAGATTGTTGCGCAATCTGAACCTTATAAATATAATACAGGTAAGTCGATTACCGCGGGATTACTTTTTTCGTTTTGTTTTTTCATTAATAAATAATACTATTACGTTATGTTAACAGGTGTAGTACCGCCTTCACAAACTGCACCAGAAACTGTATCGTTGCTGCAGCAACCGATACAAAATTCTAAATACGCGTCGACTATAGTGATCCAGGGACGGGGCGGGTACGGGCGAGAGAAGCCGCGACAGAGGGTGTCCCACTACTCGGGGCAGGTGCAAAACAATCAGTATCAAGGTTACGGCCAGTCCATGAGCCAGTCGGGGCCGCCCGTGTCTCCGCAGGGCTACGAGTCCCGCTCTGTCGGCTCCCGCCAGACGTCTCCGCAGATGCAGTACTTGCAGCCGAGTGCACAGGACTCGTATAAGGGGAAGCCCGTGTCGTCTGCGGGGAACCCCCGCTCGTTTAAGTTGCCTTCACCGCCGCTGGTGCCCGTCACAGCTTCACAGGTGAGATCTGATGAAGTATTTATTTTTGTAAGAGTGTACTTCGTCTACTTGGATGTTGGGTCTTACCATCGCTTTGTATCGACAGATGTCGTCGGGGGCGAGTCCGAGTGCGGGTGGCATGTCGCGCGTCAACAAGGAGCAGTTCCGCTCGCACAGCCTGCCGCTGGGCTCGCAGCTCAACCCCGACTGGACCCTGAGCGCGCCCGCGCCTGCGCAGATCGCGCCCGCGCTCGCGCCTGCGCCTGCGCCGCACGACGTGGCGGTCGCTAAGCACAACGCGAGGGTATGCGGTTTTAATACATCACATTTTTTGCCAGGACCATCCGGACGGAAAAGTTATTCCCGAGTAAGATCCCCGGAGTAATCGTTCTACATCCTAACAACCACCTCTGCTCCTCCCGAGATTGTCCACGCATCGAGCTTGTCAAGTTTTGAATTGCTGACGTTTTGAAATTGCAAATTTGTTATTCAATTTTCGATGGGCCAACTACAAGATTTCCTTTATATTACCCAACAGATGTCTGTGGAAGTGAAGAGTGATTTAATCGCTCGTATCCTCGTGCAATGAAATCTCGGCAAACGCTCGAATCATTTGAAATGGTAAGTACGGGTGTACGTGTAACGTACAACATTGACAATTTGCAGGCTCGCGAGTCGAACCCGGGCGGCATTCGCATTCGGTCGCGTTCGACGTCGAGCGGCGTAGTGGAGGGCGGGGCCGGCGGGGCTGGCGGGGCCAGCGGGGCCGGCGCGCCGGGCGGGCCGGCCGGGCCTGCGCGCCGCCCGCCGCCGCTCAACAGCGTCGCCTCCGAGCCCACGCTGCCGCAAGCTAGCGTAATGCTCGCGCAGCTACTCTCAGCGCAACACTGTCAGTCAATATGCTAATTTATTTTTTTACGTCACTAGCTCGCACGCTTTTATAAGTTCGGTACAGATTGGAATAATAATAATTGTTAAAAGTATAAGTATCGACGACTTTGTTGGCGAAGTTAGACCAAGCTTTCGAACGCCAACGAATGAGATTCGACAATGATCACCAGACATAAATTATTTTCTCAATTCCGATCTGTACCCATAAAAAAATCTCTACTAAAACTCGCGGCTTCCTCTTACCTGTTGTTTTTCATATTGCAGCCCAAAGCCTGTACAAGTTGAACAGCTGCGAGGAGGGCCCGGGTTCAGACCCCACCAGATCGCCGAGCCGACGCGCGCAGCCGTCGCCCATCGGCAGTGACGTCATGTCGCCGCATCACGTGAGTAGCTGGGTAATATGACAAAGCCGAAGGGCAGACTCTTTAGAAGCACCGCATTTCGATTCAAAGTAACATTTTCATCGTACATTTGTTTTTCTTCTGAATTTGAGCATAGTAAAGATCACGAGAGCTGTAAGTAGTATCTAAAGTGGTTCATATTTTTAGTATTTCGCGTTGACCATACATTCATTAAAAGTGTAGACGTAGCGTGAACGTTGCGTACATGATTAGATCCATTTCTACGCCACATTACGCCTATACCTACACGCTCAGTGCGAAGACACCTTTAGCTTGCAGTAAAATTTAAAATATAATGTTTAGTTCTACTATTTATACGTGTGGTGACGCTGAAAAAATATCGAATCACATATACGAAGGTGAAATTGAAATAACTGAAAATTAGAAAAGGAGTCATTGTACTCATTATGACGATGAACTTTTAGTATAGAGTCAATGCAAAAAGCATTTAAAAAATGTGAGGTCGGTGGGACCCACGTTGGTAACAAAAAGTTTCTTATGCTTCATCTTCAACTCCGATTGTAACGTCGCGCGTTGTTTATTCTTTAAAATAGTCAGACTTTTATTTGGAACGCACTATCGGCTTCAGCACTCTCGAAAACCATGAAACGACACCCATGAAGAAAAATTTCAAATGTTATGCAGCCGATCTTGGATTTTCATTTTGACCTCACTATGGGCTTCGGCACTCTCGAAAACCATGAAACGACACCCATGAAGAAAAATTTCAAAAGTTATGCAGCCGATCTTGGATTTTCATTTTGACCTCACTATGGGCTTCGGCACTCTCGAAAACCATGAAACGACACCCATGAAGAAAAATTTCAAAAGTTATGCAGCCGATCTTGGATTTTCATTTTGACCTCACTATGGGCTTCAGCACTCTCGAAAACCATGAAACGACACCCATGAAGAAAAATTTCAAAAGTTATGCAGCCGATCTTGGATTTTCATTTTGACCTCACTATGGGCTTCAGCACCCTCGAAAACCATGAAACGACATCCGCGAAGAAAATTTTCAAAAGTTATGCAGCCGATCTTGGATTTTCATTTCGAATTCTTCAATATGTGTGTCAGCACCCTCAAAAATAACTACTACTATCTCACTCTCTTTGTGCCTTTTTGTCTTTATTTTAAATAATAAAAAATCGGGAGAGAGGCATTGCGCTTTTTCGTAACGTAACGTGCTACAATTTTCCGCCTACCGCAAGCTGCGCTAAAAAACTTCATTCCAATAATTAGTACACCGACTCATTTTGAGGTTATCAGTTATTATTTGAATTGCACTTTGGATACCTACTACTAACAATTATCATGATCATGATGTGGAGGCATAGTATCTAACTAATGTAACATTGTGGTGTGGGCAGTCGCTGTCGCCGCCGACGTCGCCGGGCGGGTCGTGCGCCCCGGGCGCGCCGTCGTCGCCGCGCGCCGGCAGCCCGCGCGAGCCGCGCCGCACGCACCTGCACGCCGAGCAGAAGCGCCGCTACAACATCAAGAACGGCTTCGACACGCTGCAGGCGCTCATACCGCATCTCAACACTAACCCCGCCGCTAAGGTAAGTAATCAAACACAGCAAACCCGGATGGGGGGGGGGGGGGGGTTACAGTAAACCCAAAAGCTGTCTTTAAAATGTCGTCTAGCAATAAGACAGGCCATTGTTCCACCCTCTAAATTTTTTACATTTTATTATCAGTAACTTTTATTGTGTACATAATAAAGAGTAAAGAACAACCTTGGTTGTAACAGTTCAATACTAGGTTTCTTCATCGCGCGTTCGTATCTCCGATGATATACGGTGATTCCCGAAGCGCATATTTTACTTGGGATTGGGATATCTGTATTCTAGAGGTTGATACAAATTTTTGAAAGTTTTTGCAAGAATATCCTATTCCTGCAACCGCTCTAGCCCAACAGCTTCACCCGAAAGGAGAGGAGAGTAAGGTCCATAAGGAGTCTACTACATCCACTTTTCGCCAGCTATGTTATGTTTCATATAGTAAATGGCGACCCTATTGCCATTAAAAGGACATAAATCCCAGACTCCTGGCTCCCACTGACTGTTTTCATTTTGGGCGAAAACGCTTTTTCCTAATCGGAGATCGAACCAAAGACCTCTTAGAAGACGTACTTATGAACAACAGTACTATAAAAAGTAAAAAGTTTTTATTCTCAAATATGTGTTCCTATTTCTAGATAAGTAAAGCTGCCATGCTGCAGAAGGGTGCCGAGTACATTAAGCAGTTGAAAGCCGAGAGGAACCAAATCAAAGAGGAGATGGAGAGCTTGCGGCAACAAATAGAGGGCTTAAACAATTCTATCACGTACGTTTACACAGTTTATGTTTATCAGTAGGTCATAAAAAAATAACTGACAAATGCAAAAATATTTGCAATTGAAATAATCGCCAAATGTCGCTTCGACAGCCGATAAAGTGTGTGCGTTTTATGCTAATTTATTGATATCGCTAACAGTGCGCTATGGCTTTTTGTCATTTTTAAGCGTCCCTATATGACTTGAAGTGTGTAGTAGCGTTCTATACCTTACACATCATTGCACAAGGGCGTTTCATGTAATGTTCTTAAATACATTTAAATCGTCATTTAAGTTTTGAAAACGTATTGACTAACCAATTTACGATATACGTTATGACTATCTTCGAATAGCATAGTGTCATGCAAATAATAAAGTAAATATTCAACCGACGAAAAAAAAACGGAGGAGGTTCTCAATTCGATGCGTATATATTTTTTTATTTATGACCACGTATAACTTTTACATAGTAGGCTGATTGTGACAATTCTCCTTCTTTTGGAAAGGGTATACTCCGGAGGTGGTCCCATATAAATTTGGAAAACAAAATCGAACCCTAAGGGTCGGAAAACAGGGGATGATGGATTGTTCACTCACTGATTATAATGAATAACCACGCATAACTTTATACAGAGTAGTCCGATTTTGATCATTATTTTTTGTTGGATATGGTATACCTTGCCAAGTATTATTAGTACATTAAAGCCACAAAAATTATAAAATAAAAACTTTTTAACAATTTTTTTTTTAAGTTTTTTAAATAAGCAAAGTACAGGTGAACCAGAAAATGTATGCACTTCGGTCATGTTTGATCTCGGTGTTTTTCGGAAAGAGCACGATTAGATTAGATCTCATGACGCATTTGTGTTGCCGAAGATAGACGATGACGCCCGAAGCGCATACTTTTGTTTGGAAAACTGTGAGTAGGCAACAACCCGTAACGTAACATTGCAGCAACTGCCACTCGCTGCTACCCGCCACAGGAGCGCCGGTGTCGCGCGCGCGCTCGGGCCGGCTGCGCGAGATGTTCGCGCGACACGTCGCCAACAGGACCATGCACAACTGGAAGTATTGGCTCGTATCCTTTTTCAACAATATACTTTAAAATTTACATTATTTATCATTCATCACGGTAAGTTTTTCATAAAAAAGTAATTTTCCAAACTACTTCGCGTGTACTGATTTAATAAATTCAAGTCGGACGGAAGACATGGGTAAAAGTTTTTATAAGAAATGCTGGGTTTAAAAGATTCTGTAGACAGGCGCGACGTGACTTATGTTGAACACTTTCCATTCACTTTTCATGGAAATTGTTAAACGTGAGTCATGTTGCGTAGTCGCGTCGCGCCAAATTTGAAGATTGGTGGAATAGGTGTTATAATCTCGCATTGAAAAGTAATCTAAGCTATTTCTACATTCTTCTTAACGTGTCAATAGCAATCTAATAGTACATTACGATATTAGTGCGTTATGATGGTTATAACATGCGAGGCGGAATTTCAGCCCGAGCCGAAGGCGAGGGCGTAATTGAGCCGAGCATGTTATAACAATACGCACGTATATCGTACGACGTTTTTTAACACATTTGCGAGGAAACAGAAAAAAAAACATTTTCCACTTCAAGAAATTTTCATACGTGGTTATGTATCTGTCCTTGGATATTGACGGCAGCAAGCTGTCGCATGCCGTTCGCGCTTCTGCGGTGGAGTTGAAGTAATATATTGCTCATCTTCATTATTGAAAGTTGTCATTTTTAGATATTCACAATACAAGTACAAAGAAAAGAAAATTTGAGAAAAATGGCGCGAGGATTATTTTCTGCCGTGGCTGCGTGAAAATGTTGGCAAAGACGCTAGAGCATGCAGCCAAGTTTTTAAATTACCGAATAAACTGTTTTATTTTTATTTTAAATAAACTCAATCTGTGAATGCACACTGTTGCTTTCCCGCCATTTAACAGCGCGCTAGCGCTGCCTACTGACTGGCGCCGCGCGGCGATTAGTTCGAAATTTGAATAGCAACAGCGCGCTGCTCACTAGCTGGAGTCGTGCGGCGGCGATCAGTTCCATATTTGAAATGGCAAATAATACTGTTATGGAATTTGTATGGACTATAACTTAACTATTTGCTTTGGTAACACACGCGTTTTTTATGACCCACTTTACATATTTAAAACCGGTGGAATTACATCAGCTTTACGAGCAAGGGTGTTAAAAATATTGTTAGCCCAAAATTTGGCTACGAGCTATTTTAATGATTTTCGTAACGTTCCGTCAAATAAAATTAAACTATTGAATAATTAAATAAATTGCATATCATACGTTGTGATACTATATTTGTATTATAATAACCATGCATGAATACACGTTTCAAAGATATTTCAGAAAAAATCACGAATTGTGATGAAAAAATTAATAAAATCGGTAGAAATTATTATTCTATCTTTGTGACGCAAAACGGTCATTGTACTGAATGATCATCAGCCTATAATGTTCCCACTGCTTTGACACAGGCCTCCTCTCGGTGAGAGGGAGTGGGCCATAATACACCACGCGGGCCCAGTTCGGGTTGGTAGATGTCACATGTCTTCGAATTTTTGGTTCTAAGACATGCCAGTTTCCGCACGATTCACCGTTTTGGGAGCAGTGGCGATGAAATAATTTACACAAAATAATGCGCCTGCTTAGGTTTGAACTCACGACCTACTACTCGTAAGTCGCGGCCGTTACCACTGGGTCACCACTGCTATATGTAAACTGCTAAGTTACTATGGCGGCCCTGTGTCGTGACGTCAGTTCGCAGTAATACTGTGTTTGTCTAGCATACCATACGCTTTGAGCTTCGCCATTTTTTGGGCTTTCTGTGATATCTTTTTTATACGTTTCGAGAAATTTACCTTTTAAGTTGAGCTGCTTCCATTAAGAATTAAAATCTAGTCCTCAAAGAATAAAGATAAAGCTCGTGTGTAATAAAAATGGCACCTTTATTTATGTTGTCCAAGATAGCGCTATTTTTAACGACCATTTGTATAAAGCATGCGGGTACCACTAGGTAGTCTCGTGAGGGCTTCCGATCGAAGACCCTGATAGATATGTTATCTCACTTGTTTTGCCGGCAACCTGCACTTTTTACTACACTATGTTTCACACGGCTCGTGCGATGTACCTACGTCAATGATAAAAAAGGACTGATAAAGCCAAATATATGCCTAGTTAATAAAAAGGAGTTATCGCATGAACAATGCTTATCTTCACATCATGGGTTTTACAAGATATTAAGGTTGAGTGGGCTTCTATTTTCCGGCTGGCAACAAAGAGATTACTTCCTCATTGTTTCTATCGGAAAAATGATAGCCTACTCGTAAGTCTTCGCACGTGTCTTTTAGTCTGGAAAACTTTAGATTAGGTTTTTATTTGAGGTTAGCTGTGTCGTGACTTCGTTCGGAAAATAATAATGCGTGACTTTACTAATTCTTTTTCTAAAATAAAAATAGCCTAAGTTACTCCCTTCAGCTGTCTACCAGTGAAAGTCTCGTCAGTTAGGCGGAACAAAAGACAGACGACGGACTAAAATTAAAAAAGGAATGTTTCTTTGTTATATAAATACTTTGCTTTATATGCGTTTAGTAAAAAGTTGTTATTTTGACATTACAAACTGACACTTCTCTCACCCCAACCCTTTTATAGTACATTACGATATTAGTGCGTTATGATGGTTATAACATGCGAGGCGGAATTTCAGCCCGAGCCGAAGGCGAGGGCGTAATTGAGCCGAGCATGTTATAACCAATACGCACGTATATCGTACGACGTTTTTTAACACATTTTCGAGAAAACAGAAAAATAAAATATTTTCCACTTCAAGAAATTTTCATACGTGGTTATGTATCTGTCCTTGGATATTGCACTGAGAAAACTGACAATCATAAAAGAGGTGAATTCAGCTTAAAGTATGATGAATTCACTCAAAGGACGGAGCATAGTGATTCACCAAAAAGAACGATGATAATACTGATGTTGATGATAACAGTATTTAAGATGATGTGTCACCATGGATTTAGTTTTAGTTACCTACTATTTTTCGATGCCTTCCTCATATATCCAGTTATATCCTATTAGTTTTCCTACAATTTTTCGGTGACTTCCTCACATATTCAGTTATGTCATACAATTTTTCCAACTATTTTTCGGTGCCTTCCTTATATATCCAGTTATATCCTATTATTTTTCCTACTATTTTTCGGTGACTTCCTCACATATTCAGTTATATCATACAATTTTTCCTACTATTTTTCGGTGCCTTCCTCATATATCCAGTTATATCCTATTATTTTTCCTACTATTTTTCGGTGACTTCCTCACATATTCAGTTATGTCATACAATTTTTCCTACTATTTTTCGGTGCCTTCCTCATATATCCAGTTATATCCTATTATTTTTCCTACTATTTTTCGGTAACCTCCTCGTATTTTAGGTTAGGTCCTCTTACTTTTCCTACTATTTCCTCATATCTCTGGTTATAGCCTATTATCTTACGGAGGTCGCCCTCAATAGGAGGATTGTGTTTTTTAATAAACCAATTAATATCTCTATAATACACCAGTGATTAGTTGTAGTTCTACTCATTCTCCATCAGTAGGACTACAACTAAATACTGGTGGATTACACAGAAATTGTTTGGATTATTAGAAATCACAATCCTCCTATAATTGAGGGCGCCACTGGACTTACATGATCCCCTTATTTTTAAGTATCCAATATTGGTTCTTTCCTTTTAAATATTATTAGGTGTGAGCTCAACATTAAAAAAAACTGAAGAACCCTAAACTTGAACCTTAAAAAAATGGAGAGTAAGTAAAAAAAATAGAAAAAAGTACCTTGGCAAGAATGGTAAGAAGGTGAAAAGGGATGTATGTATAAATTAAACAGAAAATTGAATGGTATTTTTATTTCCATAGTATGAATGAATAATTATTATATACTCTAAACATTTATATTCAGTATAAAAGAAGACTGTTTTGTTTAGAAACATCCTCTCCTTAATGATTACAGTATCTATTTGTCGGTCATTATAAAGAATCATTATATACATTATGTTCAATAATTCTAGTTTTTACAAATTAAAATAAAGGTTGAGACGAGTAGAAATTTAATTTACAAAAAATAACAAACTTTACATTAATGTACCTATAACTAAAACATTTTTGCCCTTAAGGTGATTGCTTCAGGGTAGCCGTTTTTTGCAATTTGCAGGCCAGTGCTAGGTTGTATGTTAATTAAATGTTGCACGCGGGTGTAAGTACATAAGTTGTACTACATACGTCTTACACCCGCGTCTAACATTTCAATCAAAACCTAGCACTGGCCTGCAAATTGCAAAAAACGTAAGAAAATTTGAATTTCGCGGGCTACCCTGACGCTTTCACCTTAAAGCTGCATACAATAAATTGGTTATATTATTATAGTAAATATCTATTTTCAAGTAAAGTGCTACTATAAACACTCCGATGAGACTAATCTATCCCTCATACAAATACTTTACTTTAAAATCTATTACTAAAGGTGAACGCACACTTTTCAGAGCCGAAGGAGGCGAAAGAATCGAATTTTAGAATTACATGTATGAAATCCTATGGAACCTCGCACACTTACCGAATCGGACGAATAAGGTCGTACGATTCGGTGCGGATAAGTGTGCGAAGTTACATTGGACTTCATTTAAGTAATTCTAAAATTTGATTCCTTCGCCTCCTTCGGCTCTGATAAGTGTGCGTTCACCTTAAACCAGCTATTGGTGCTGGCTCATACCATTACTTTATGCGGACACCGTTATCGGGCCGTCTTTATAGGATATCCTAAAGGGATATCCGATAAATACCGTAACTAAGGGTAGATTACTAGTTAAGCGCACTCTGCTATAAAAAAATAACTGCCCTTGGACTCTGCAGTGCCTCAAACTAGCAACGCCGCGTACGGTATAAGTACATAATTAATAATTATGTAAACGTTTCCAAAAAAAATTGATATTACTGGATTCAAAATAAAAACACCTTAAAAATGAGCAAACGAGTTAACTCGTTTGCGCATTTTCAAGGTATTATAGCAGCGACCGTAAGCCGTTAGAATACCTACAGAATTTTGAAATTTTTACTCTAGGTACCATCTACTTGTAATATATGACGTGTTACCTCGCATTAGAGTGAGCGTGTTAGGACACGGAGAAACGGCATTTTGGCAAGGAAAGCACAGATAATCATTACCACGTTTAACTTCATAAGAATTGTAATGAGAATTAAATTCAATAGTTTCAAACATACAGCAACGGAAAAAAACCTCTTCAGTATCTGTCACCAAAATTGCATCAATTTGGCCAAAAGTGGGTAAGAATTGTTCATCATCTATATCTACAGTAACAATAGAGTTCCGCTGCCATATAACACCAGCTATTGTAGCGGAAGTAACCGAATATTTGAGGACAACGCCAGTGCCGAGAGAAAACTTGACAGTGTCTCCTGAATTTAATGCAGATTTTTTTCCTAGTATTTTTGTTGTAGGTATTGTATTTTTCACAAACAAGTCATTGAGCATAAGTTGACATTTTATTGCTAGAGTCTTGCAAACATTGACTCGATTAAAAGATGATCTAGCCACTAACTTAGATACCCTGTGCTTGGCTTCAAAACGCATAGCCCACATGTTATGTACGGGGCCGAACTTCATTAGCATGGTAGGATAATGAGTCAGAAAATGAAACTTTGGCTGCAGGGGTGATTTTGTTAGCTCCGTGTACAATTGATTAAATTCTGCTATTATAACCCGGAGTTGAATATTGGTGTCACTGAAGACCCTATGACTTAATAACCTGTCGGTGATTTGCCGCAACATAATGTATAATTTCCATACTTTATTTTCTAAAGGAATGTAAAACCCGGCTATTAGGCTGAAGTATCTAATAAGGGTAAGCATTTCTGATGCTGAAGTTTTCAATTTTACTTTCGAACCTTGGACAACTAAACAATTACTTGGTTTTGAATTCCTATCTGGTCCATAATCAAATGAAATTATTCTTTGTTGCAATACTGAGATCTTTAAAAGACCTTCGGCAAGGAAGTGGTTTATGACAAAGGTCATTACATAACGAGCTACACCTTCTAATATATCATGCATTGGGTCTACTGCTACATTTTGAAATAAATCAAATCCTGTCACCTTAAGCCAACAGCATGATTCTTTAATGCCCGTGTTAGGTGTATCGTTTTCTTGCAATTGAGCGTGGTATGAAGTCATATTTCTAAGCAAGTTACTGTTTTCATATAGAGCAGTTTGCAAACCTTTCTTGTCAATGTTACAGATTCTGCAACACTTGTTAGCTGAAAAACTTTCAGTAAACCCGAGAATTGAATTCAGGCCTAAATTATCGCCAGTTATAGCAACAACCTTCAATTTTACGGTTCCTTTAAAAAACTTATTTTCTATAAAAATTCCTTTGTTTTGCAAGTAATTCAATTCCTCAATAACAGGGTCAAAAATAGCTTTGTTTCCATATTTAGTTTTGTCAGCAGAATGGCAAATAGCTAACAGCAAAATGTTATTCAACAATGAAAATAAATGTGGTGGGAGTGCTGGCAAGGAAACGTATACACCACCAAGCTTATGCACCCCAGTGTGGCTCCCCAAAGGATTTCCAATTTCAAAATCATCATAGTATACTACTAAAGGAAGAATAATGTCCGACGCCTGCGGTGTACACATTGCCAGCCATACAGATCCCTGCATTACATTTTCTAGACACATTGGCCTCATCGGATTTTCTTCACGGATTATTAAATTACCCCTTAGGTGGTTCAAATAATCCGTTACATCTTTCCAAATAGTGTCAATGGAAAAAAAATTCTTCAAAACCTGGCGAAGTTGAATTACTTGCATTGTACGTGGCTTGGTGTGTAATGTTAAAGTGTTACTCCTTTGTGAAATGTCAGGACAATAACCAACGATTACTTCATGTGGTGGTATAAAAGAACCTAATAAATTCAATTCTCGGAATCTCAAATATTCTGAACGAAACGGAAAAAAGATGCTCTTCAAAGCTGTGTTGAACTTATGAAGTCGTTTATTAATTTCGCTTCCAGACATGCTTTCCTCATCAGCTAGCACAGGGCCGAATACGGACATTAAAGACGGTGCGATATTGTCAAGAAGGGTTTGCAAATGACTAACCATAGCTTGTACAGACGATCGAGATACAGAGGGATTTACATAGAGCGTTGAAATAAATTTCAAAACTTCTTTATGAATAATACTATCAGCATTATCAAGGACTTCCGGTTCACTATCAGCTTCAATGTATATGTGCTCAGTTGCTACTTTGGTAGTCTCTGTTTCACACATAGGAACTACGCAAGCCTCGTTTGAGGTGGATGGCAAATAACGAGTGTTTACTTTATTCAAATGTTTTAAGTTAACATGTTTTCTAAATTGTCTAACGTCCGTGAAATACCGGTAGCATGCGTCTTCACCACATTTATAAACTCCAGTAATATCAATTTTTTCACATTCTTTCCTTATGTGGGTAATAAGTGAAGAAAACGTGGGAAAAGTCCTTTTACAACTGTGACACTTCATCTTAATTTAAATTGTGACTCCGAGAGTAACTATATCTCCTTCACAGATTGTGACATACGATCGTACGATGTTTTGACTTTGTAAAAACCAATTTGGATAATATGCCAAATGTTATAGCTTTCAGTAGGATATTTAGCCGCAGTAGCATGAAATATTTTAAAAGTCACATCAACAGCCTCAGTTAGTGTTGTGAACTTGTAAAACGTATTGTCACATACTGTGAAGGAGACACCTGACTGGCGGCACCAAATTATAAATGGTTGGAGGCTAATACCTAGGTTTTGAAGCTTTTGGCGACGCTCCTCAATTACCACTTGCACGTCTGCGTCATCATCCACGATGGTCACAAATCCATCCAATATCTCCGCTCGTGAAGCTTGCCAGTCTTTTCTCTCTTAAGAAATTTAAAAAGGTAATAATAATGTACTTAGTTGGTAAACTAACAAGACTGATGAAAAGTTATGATTTTATTCCACTTTTTAAATAAATACTGCACCGGTTAAATTGTTAGGTATCTTAAGAAGACTTTAAAATAATAAAAGTTAATAAGTAGGTACCTACCTACCTACATGCAAGTAGGAGAATGTGCATTTAAGCGACGCAGGGCATGTGTAAGCAAAAAGTTTAAAACAAAATTTACTTTTTTGAAATACAATTTAACATGAAAACAAACCATATCTTTTGGTTGGTCGCTTTTTAACATGGCCAGAGCTGCTTCAAACCGGAGTCTGTCCCCTATTTGAGGGAACATACTATGTATGTCTTGTTTACTAAGCATCTGCATTGTTGCGATATCAATTCTTTCAGCTGAAAAAAAAAGGTAAATTTAACAGCGCCCTGATTGCAGCCGTGAAATGCACTACGTCGCATCGACTTTATAAAATGTAGGTTGGTAGAGCTCGTCTAAGCTGAAATGACGCGCCCCACTACTTAAATTTGTATACGTACACTACGGTAAATGCGGTAGTGGGGCGCGTCATTTTAGTTTAGACGCACTCTACCTATTTGTTTTTGTAATGGGTCTCTGTAATAATAATTTAGTAGGATACACATAAAATAATATGACTATATTATTGAACTTTGATGCTTACTCTAAAAATATGAGATTATTTAATCGTATTATCATAGGATTCACATAAAATAATATGACTGTAATATTAAAAAATGATGCTTACTTTAAAAATATAAGTTTAAAGCATTATAATTTAATATAGTACATTAGGGGGAGGTCATCGTATTTTTAGAGATACTTCTTCATATTAAACTATGAAATCTATTTATATTACGGTGACTGTCATTGTGTTTTTTAATTAGAATCTTATTTATAATTATCATACTAATTTATGGGACAGTGGACCATTTTCTATTACATTGTGTTATTATTTGAAGAAGACAATGTTATTTCATAATTACAAATTTTTACGATGACAAGTATCATAATATTGCATTATTCACCCAAAAAATTCGATTCCATCTTAACACATTTCAGTTCTAGCGTAATATTTACTTATTATCAACATATTATAAGACAACGCATCTATTTTAAACCAACGTCACGATATTTTAAGATTATGCCAAAATGACATTTTTCTCAGTGTGACGGCAGCAAGCTGTCGCATGCGGTTCGCGCTTCTGTTAGTATATCCGGTGGAGTTGAAGTAATATATTGCTCATCTTCATTATTGAAAGTTGTCATTTTTAGATATTCACAATACAAGTACAAAGAATAGAAAATTTGAGAAAAATGGCGCGAGGATTATTTTCTGCCGTGGCTGCGTGAAAATGTTGGCAAAGACGCTAGAGCATGCAGCCAAGTTTTTAAATTACCGAATAAACTGTTTTATTTTTATTTTAAATAAACTCAATCTGTGAATGCACACTGTTGCTTTCCCGCCATTTAACAGCGCGCTAGCGCTGCCTACTGACTGGCGCCGCGCGGCGATTAGTTCGAAATTTGAATAGCAACAGCGCGCTGCTCACTAGCTGGAGTCGTGCGGCGGCGATCAGTTCCATATTTGAAATGGCAAATAATACTGTTATGGAATTTGTATGGACTATAACTTAACTATTTGCTTTGGTAACACACGCGTTTTTTATGACCCGCTTTACATCTTTAAAACCGGTGGAATTACATCAGCTTTACGAGCAAGGGTGTTAAAAAATTATTTTAGTCGTTCGTCATCTAACTTGCGTTACTTTGTTAGTGGAGCCTATCCATATTAAAACAGTTATGTTTATTGTTGACTTAATCAAACTAACAACCATAAACTGTGCGAGTATAAGTACATTCCGAGATTGTACACATTAGTTCAAGATTAAAAATGATCACCAATCAACCACCACCTATTTGGCTCATTCTATTCGCTTTGTGGTTGGGCTTTAGTCGACAGCGATCTTTATTTCATTCAAGTTCATAAGCAAAGCTAAGCATCGTATTCACAAACAAACAATATTCGTCCTTATCGAGCGCGTACAGTTTAGCGTGGTGAGCGCGGCGCTGGTGGAGTCGTTCAGCGCGTGCGTGTCGTGCAGCAGCGCCGCCGACCTCGTGCGCACCACGCTGCTGTGGGCCGAGCAGCACTGCTCGCTCGTCGAGATGCGTCCAGGTAACACTCACACTACTATCGTGCACAGCGCCGCCGACCTCGTGCGCACCACGCTACTGTGGGCCGAGCAGCACTGCTCGCTCGTCGAGATGCGTCCAGGTAACACTCACACTACTATCGTGCACAGCGCCGCCGACCTCGTGCGCACCACGCTACTGTGGGCCGAGCAGCACTGCTCGCTCGTCGAGATGCGTCCAGGTAACACTCACACTACTATCGTGCACAGCGCCGCCGACCTCGTGCGCACCACGCTACTGTGGGCCGAGCAGCACTGCTCGCTCGTCGAGATGCGTCCAGGTAACACTCACACTACTATCGTGCACAGCGCCGCCGACCTCGTGCGCACCACGCTACTGTGGGCCGAGCAGCACTGCTCGCTCGTCGAGATGCGTCCAGGTAACACTCACACTACTATCGTGCACAGCGCCGCCGACCTCGTGCGCACTGTGCTCGGTGCTGCTACCTACTACCTTTTCTTGCATCGTCAGACGTTAGAGACTGTCTAGTTGCAGCAGCAAGGAAATGTTATTAATATGTGCGTGTCCCCGCAGCGGTGCTGAACTCGCTGCGCGTGCTGTGCACGACGACGGACATGCTGACGAGCCCGGAGCGCCTGCCCGACGAGGCGCGCGCCGCCGTGGCCGCCAGCGCCGCCGTCAAGACCGAGCCCGCCTAGTGGGCCCGCCAAACACGCACGGACCGAGTACAACACACCGTTCTCGACAATTTTTTTTTGAGAGACGTCGTCAGCGTTGTTCCGAGAGTCCTCACATCTAAAATCTCGTGCGTCGGCTCGGACCAAAAGTCGGTGCGGTCGTTGTTAGTGCGTATCAATGCAGAATGTTACATAATCGACCGATAAAAACAATGAATGTATAAAAACAAATAATAAACCACATTGTGACGTGTGAGGTCGGTCGTCGTATCTTTGTTGTTTTTTATTTATTTTTGTTCAATTATTACGTTTTGGCCAATTTCTATTGCGTGTTTCGATCCACGTGTACCTTAATTTTGACTCCGCCATTAATTGTTTATTTAAATACCTCAACAAAAATATAATTTTGGAATTAAGAAAGCCATTGTGTTGGCAAATAATATAATGTTTTCATATTTTGACTGGTGAGTAGCAAATATTTCTTACTATTTTGAGAAAAAAATTGGTGCAACTGAACTTACTCGTAACGACTTGTTTTTTTGTTTTCACTATCATCGAAAACTACAAACAAGGTTTGAAGTGTTGTTAGCGTATCTAAATTGTTACTTTTTTGTATACATTAGTATGTTTTTGAATTGTTTAAAAAATGTTGGTTTTCACTAAATTATCATAATTGTTAAAGCTTTGATAACATCGTCTTAATGGATATGGCGGCTTATGTTTGTATAAAACTTAGCTGTAAAATTATTAACGGGTAAAATATTTGGGTGTAGCATCACAAGAATGAAATATAATTAAAAGAAGTATCACACTATTATCTTTTATGTGGTATTGTATAACAGCGGTCCAAAATTCATAGCTTTGATACTGAGACCTGTCTCATAGTTCATTTACGCGAGGTAGACAGTCTCGCCCCTCGACGGCCGAGACACTCTCTTCGTGTAAACGAGTATTTATTGTGAAAATTCGGGCAGACTAACCTTGCCCACGCCTTATGTTCGTGGATGTGATAAAAAAAAGTGTCCTAATCTAGTGCCTTGTACGTGGTAAATATATGAAATGTTATTGTAAATACAAAACCTTCACACAATTTGTGATTTTGAAAGAATTCAACGGAGAAGAATGATGAGGTTGCGAGCAATAATAACCTGACTATCCGGTGAGAATATGTTATTAAGACTAGTTAGGATTGCTATACTAATGTTAGCATGAGGCTTTGGTCGGATGGCGGCCTATCGATAGTCTGATATTATTTTTGCTTGCAACTACATTCTACAGTTTTCCGATGAAATGCCATGTAAATAATTCCATTCTTGGGCTACATATTTTTCTAAAAATCTTGCTAATCTTTGTAGTCCAACCTTCAAAGATGCCAGGAAAGATCTGCAGCAATATTCGCTGCAACGTAACCTATGAGAAATAACTTTACCAAAGATATAACAGCCGCAGAACGCATTGTAGAGCGAGTGCAGTCACGTTGTACAATACGCACTTGTGCCCGTCCTGTCCGATAACACGTGAATACCAATGTAGTTCGTAAGAAACAATGAATTTATTGAACTTGTCGAGATTTAATTTAGAATTGTCTAAGTGTATTTACGTAAGTAATTTAAGTAAATATTTTTATATTGTGTGATAACACAAATGTTTTTATATAACTATATATAACTCGGTGCCAACGTAAATATTGTTGTAATTTGTTATGTAGTGATATAATTTTATGAAGTATCGTTGACTCTGGCAGCATGTTGTCGTTTGTTAGCGTCGGCGACGCGCCGCGCTCGTGAGCTTTAAATGAGGTTAAGTGCAATTGTTGTTCTATTGGAAATACAATCTGGAAACAAACTAACGGCTGTTTTTTTGTCATTTATTTGGAACAAACGAGGTACAGTTCAATAATAAGTTATTACATCGTATAATAGTCATGATTGATTACAAGCTTAATTAGTTCAATCATTCTCTTGGTTTCAACAAGTCTGTAGTCATTGCTAACATAGTGTGTAAAATAGCTAATTGAGATTCAATGTCAACACCTTTATAAATTCCTTACGTATGAATCGTTTATTATCTGATTTCAGGGTCATATTATAATTGATTTAATAGGTAAATAGAATATATCTGCTGGATACAGTATTCTCGATATAATTATTAAATGTCAATATAACTTGCTTGCTTCTTTGTATTTATGTGACATCAAAACTAGCATCGTTGCTTATAATGCACTGTATCATATTTGTAAATCAAAAAGACGGGTAGGTGCAAAATCCTAGCGTGTTTAAAGAAATTAGACGAAACGTGCGCATATTTTTGAAATACAAGATTGATACTCGGGAAATGTTAAGTTCATGTCTTTTAAGTTACTAAAATACTGAGCATTCGAATACAAAGCTATGACTCATTTGCTATGTGTATTCTTTAGATCTGTCAATAGAAAAAAAAAACGCATACTGCCTATCGGGCAGTGGGTCACTGGGTGAGTCATTTTGAGTTCTAGGAACCTAATCGAGTAACCGCCACGCTGCTTCACGAAAACTTGACCTGAGCGTATGCAGATTTCAGATCAAGAATTCGTCTCTCGAACCTAATCGAGTAACCACCACGCTATTTTACGAAAACTTGACTTGAGCGTATGCAGATTTCAGATCAAGAGTTCGTCTTTTTTATTTCGCTTACACTCGCGAAGTAAGAGTGAAAAAAAGGTGAGTTGGTTTGGTGGGTTAGTTCGGTCGTTGCGCAGCGGCGAGCATGCGCGCGAGTCGCGAGCCGGGCTGGGCGAGCAGAGCGGCAACAGCGCCCTGCTCCACCACGCATCCGCTGTCCAGCACTACGCCGCGCTCGTACCCGCGCACTGACGATATGCGGTGCTGCAAAATTATCAGCATATTCATTGAAAGAAATAAATGTGGATTTTGTCACAGAAACACGTGCAAAAAACAAATTGCTTGAATACCTACCTACCTATACCTATTACGTTAACACTTACGTACGATGGGAGTCTGAGACAGTATGTAAGTCTGGGTAGTATCGTATTACCCAGTAACTGGGTTGTGGAGGTCAGATAGGCAGTCGCTCCATGTAAAATACTGGTACTCAGCTGCGTCCGGTTAGACTGGAAGCCGACTCCAACATAGTTGGGAAAAGGCTAGGCAGATGATAGGAGTCTGTGACAGATCTATATAAGGTGTATCTATTCATACACGAAATATTTTAAGGGGTACACCTGTAAGTGATAAAGAAGCTATAGAAGCAAAAAGACATTTTTTATCTAAGGCCTCCCCCACATTAGGCGTGCGCGATCCTCGGGCGTGTGAGTAGCGCGAGCGCCGCGCGCGCGTCGCGAGCGCGCCGCGTGAGCGTCGCGTTTAGCTGCCCTGCGGCGCGCACGCGGCGCTCGCCTTGGCGTTTAACCCCCTTCAGCCAAGTCAGTCACAATTTGGACAATTTTCGTTTCAAAATCCACACTATCCACACTAATATTATAAATGCAAAGTAACTCTGTCTGTCTGTCTGCCTGTCTCGCTTTCCTGCTAAAACTACTGAACCGATTTTAATGAAATTTGGTACTCAGATAGTTTAGAGCCTGAGAAAGGACATAGGCTACTTTTTATTCCGTGACTTTGTCTGTGTCCGCGATAAACGACATTTACGCAGAAGAAGTCGCGGGCAGAAGCTAGTCTTTTATAAATAAAGTGCTGATTTCTTCCCACACCTTTTTTTTTTTGCAATACGATCACTATACTCCTTTGTAGTCATGTCCCATATCGCAGGACGATTCTGTATTTCTAGGATAAAGCTTTCGATATTAATTTCACTCGGTGACTCTATTTTTAACGTGTGCCAACACAACACTTCCCACCATGTGACTGACCGAAACAGTAGCATTATACAACAAGTTACCAGAATCCATAAGGACAGAGAAAAAAAGCCATCTATTTGCTAATAAATTAAAAAAGCTGCTGTTAAGCAAATGTTATTATAGCGACAACGAATTTTTAAATGATAAATCCCTGAAATTAGTTTAGAAAAGTCCAAAGCATGTATTTCATCTATTTTTAATTACTATTTTAGAATAAGTTACATTATAACATAATCAATAGGTCCTCCTCTCTACCTACGGTATTTTCCTTTGCTGTGCCCGACAGGGTCCACAATTGTTTCTAAATAAAATGTTTTACTACCTAAGCATATACATTGTGGAATGCAATAAAGTATTGAGTATTGTAGCGGGCGAAGGGGTAAGAACGCGACTCGAGCGCCACGTGCGCGCCGCGAGCGCGCCGCAGGGCAGCTAAACGCGACGCTCACGCGGCGCGCTCGCGACGCTCGCCCTACTCACACGCCCGAGGATCGCGCACGCCTAATGTGGGGTCAGCCTAAGCGTTTTTGAATTATAATTATTATAATTTTAAAACTACTTGAGACGTTTTGCATAAAACCTTTACTCCAAATTCTATGAAAGGCCCGCCTGACGCTGCCTGGGCGACGACCGGACGGCACGAGCATGGCCGCGGTGTCTCGGGCCGTAAAAATAAGAAGGAGCCAATATTTATTATGTGCGTCAAATAATTTATAAATATTAAATTAAAAAATACTTAGAATTTTTTTTTCGTTGCTATAGCTTCTTTACCACCTACAGGTGTACCTCTTAAAATATTTCGTATATGAATAGATACACCTTATATAGCGTGCTTTAGACTTCAGCTAAGCATTCTCAGCGTATCATACGAAGTTCCTTATGTTAATGTAATAAGGTTCATATTCTTAAAACCGAATAGCCAAAATGAATATTAAATTGAATATGGCTTGCATTCATATCAAATTCTTCTACTTACTCTTCTAACGAGGAGGTGACGGACTATTATTTGGACCGAACCAAACAAAGATGTGATTATTCCGGTTTACCTTTGAAAATTCAGTCGGTAGCTCTTGTAAAGTGATGTAGGTAGATATTTTCATACATTATTAGTCTAACGTCTATAAGTTATACCGTAATAAGCCTATAATGTTCCTACAGTTGGTAGACAGGACTCTGAGGGAGTGGGCCGTAATCGTAAATAATAATCATAAGCTATGTAAAGATAAATGATTACCGCAACTGTGATGATGGTCGTGTGAGGTGCGACTGCCGCCAACGCCGCAAGCAGCGCTTTTTCAGCGCTAGCGTCCAGCGCTGCGGCCGGCTCGTCTAGCAGTAGAGCGCCTGCAAGCCGCGCGTGTAGCGCTGCGCGGGCAGCGGCCACGCGCCCCACGCGGCCGGCACTCCATCCGGAGCTGCCGGAGCGACTGCATACGCTGCACTCTGTAAACAAGTGTACTCCCAAAATGTTAGCCAGAACCAAACAAATACCAACGTATTTTGAATTATGCTCTATCCATCCTATTCAAACTAGAAGTATCTACTATTTTGACCGGCTGTGTGCTGATCTTTTTGAGTAGGTACATAAAGCCACTCTTCGTGTGCGTCCACATTGCGAGCCTAGCGCGGTTACGACGACGGGCGCGAAATTTCAAACATTTGAAACGCGCCTTTGCGTCCATAGTGTAGTGACTAAGGCGGAAGCCTAGCGCGACGGGACTGAGCGAGACAACGCGCGTAATTTTCAAACGTTCCTGTCCGCGCGTTCTGGCCGCACTACGAGCCTAGTCAGCAAGCGATCTAAGGCGCGAGTGGCGGAGGTAACAAACCAATTCGGTCTTGCCGCTCGGCGTATGTGCGTCTGTATATTATTTTTCGTAAAACAGCGGTGAATACTGAATTGTTAATAAGTGCGATTCAATCTAAACCACCTATATGACAAAGCACACATAATTATAATCTCAGTTCTTCATAATTATAAATTAAAAAATCACCACTTATTTCTCTGTTTTTATTTATTTCGTGCACACCATCTTTAGTGTTCAACACCTCTCAAGTTCAGTATCGGACTTTCTAGTAAAAATATCAAATCCTCGTCCATAGTTTGCAACTCCCGATATACGTCGAACCCATAGAGGTCGAACCGCTACAAGAGCTCGCGCGTCACTTTGGCCACCGCACGTCCCGCTCGCCGCGCCCGCCTTAGGCCCAGTCACTAGGCTTTCAGTGTGGACGCACACTTCAAGGTTCTAAGGGCGTGCCCCCATTAGCAACCTCTTGCTGACAGGTTAATCTTTTTACTTTGAGCTCTTCTTGAAAGAATCTTGTCTTTACGAAAAAAGAATATAGTTAATAGATGTATTTGGTGAACACTAAGGGGACAAAGCCGTGTCTTATGTCACGAGCGCTACATTGACTCTCTGAGGAATGCAGCAAGACATCCAAGCTCGCCCAAGACGAAGTAACCTTTATCTCCAAGGGAAATACTCACTTTTTTACGCTTTAGCTTTTGATTAGGTACCTAGCGGTAATAAAAAGGAATTCGATTTTAAATTTTTGTTTTTCTAGTTGATGTTCCAAATTCGAATCACTATAGACCAGCGGGCAGTCCCTAATTAAATTCAGTACAAAGAATATTGACTTACTTTAGATTCGGTTTAACGTAAAAGGTTTGACATAATAAATCAGGTGGTGTGAAAATATTTTTTACGGTTCTCATACCTAATCCAGCTGACTGAGCGGACACAAAGTCGAACAGGCCGACCGCTCTCAGACTGTGCCATATCTCTTGATCGGTGTGCACGGCCAGAGGGTCGAGGTTCTCCCGCAGCGTGCCCGAGAACATGGCGGGGTCCTGCGGCACGAGCACGACGCGGTGGCGCAGAGCCCGCAGTGGCACGCGCGTCACGTCCGCGCCGTCGATCAGCACTCGGCCGGCGCTGATAGTGGTCGCGCCGGCGCACGTCAGTAACAATGTGGACTTCCCGCTGCCGCTCCGGCCGCAGATTGCTACCTGAGTTTGTGGAAAGCGGTTAATCATAAATAAATTATCTTTTCATCCCACCATCTCGGAAAGAGTATTTTTAATCTTCAATATCTGAGTGGAAAAGCCGTTTTTATTCTCTAGAGGATAAAGTAAATTGAATTTAGAACATCGTGTGCACTAAGTTTGTGATAGTGCACACGATGTGCACGAATAAAAACGGCTTTTCCACTCAGATATTGAAGATTAAAAATACTCTTTCCTCGCTGAGGTGGAATGAAAAGTTACGTGTTGCACTCGAGTGCAAAGATTTTTCACCTCGTGCTCTTTTGATTCCCTCGCTAACGCTCAGGATTCTAATTTTGAATCACTCGCTGCGCTCGTGATTCAATTTTAGAATCCTTCGCTTGCTCGGTCATCAAAATTGAACACGCGGTTAAAAAGCAACTTTGCACTCTTGTATAACAAATAACTATTGAACTGACTCCAGAGCAAGGTCATAGTAGAGCGAGTATATTTATTTCAAGAGGCAGTGATTTCATCCAGTGAGTTTGAAATTTTACAAGTTAAAACATGTGCTTGAGCAACAAAAACAATAAAAAATAAAATAATATTATTTATAATTAAATTAACAGTTTACACATCATTGAAATCATGGTTATAATAAAATTAAGTTAAAAAAAACTATGATATTGACTTAAAATATCTCGGTACCTATAGCACTATGTTGGAAATTTTAAAGACAATTAATAGTAGTTTATAGTGAGTCAAGATTATGTAGGTATTTATTTCATTAGGTGAAGGGATCGTTCCTTAAACAACGCTTACCACACACAGATTAACGGAAATAAAATAATTAAGACTGAATTACCTTTTCACCGGGTGCAATCGTAAGGTTGATATTTTTAAGTATCAATGTCGAGCCTGGTTCATGCTGAATACTGACATTCTCGAATTCTATTTTTCCATTCCTCTGCCATCCGACAGGTATTGGACCTGAAAATAAAGACATACGATTGTTACAACAAAGACATAAAACATAAAGACTTAAATTTATCGACATAATTATATTTATTCCTAACAAATAATCCTACACGTCTATTTATTATTTTGTTGTGTTGTTAATAAATACTGGATACATTTTTATCCAGTGCGTAAATCCATGAATTCAGTACTTATATCATTCTAAACTCCCTTGCGGAGAAATTTTTCGTCGGTTTTACAAAAAAAAAATCAGCTGTTTCATAGGAAAATACAATACTTACGGGGTCAAAATGTGTGGAACAGCTGATTTTTTTTTTGTATAACGGACGAAAACGCTGGGGGTCTAGAATGATATGCTGAATTCATGGTTACAGTTTGCGCACTGGATAAAAAATGATCCTGTATAACCACGAAGACGTATTATTTCATCCCAGGTGCTATAGGTAGGATATCTATAGGATACATACAGACTCAAATCAAATTAGTTGCTTCTCACGTCTGCAGAGTTTCGAAGGCTTATTTAATATGACCCTGTTGAGGAATTCGAAACATTTAAGTTTTGATAGGAAATCTTCCACATAAGAACAGTGCAAGCGATACTTACAGTCATCTCTATAATCCTCCTGTGGCACATTAGTATCGTCATGTACTCGCTCCAGTGCTGCCAGTTGCAGATGTAGGTCGGCGCGGCACTTGGCCAGATGCGCGAGGTAAGCGGGCAGAAGCAGCGCGTACGCACCGGCCAGTCCCGCCGCCGCGCCACTCGCGCCTCCTTGCAGGCACACCGTCAGTACCACGCATACGCAGCCTGCTCCTACCAAATCCTGCAATCATTTATTTATTTATATATGCTTTATTGTACACTAGAAAATACATTAAAAAAAAAAACATTTAACAATAAAAACATACAATGGGCGGCCTTATCGCTTTCTGCGATCATCATCATATTTCAGTTGAAAGACGTTCACATAAGTAGGTAGGTACGTACTGCTGGCCAACTGTGGAAGTAAGAGGTAAACACAGTATTACGCGAGATGACCCGTGTCAGGAAACGAGTTTGTGTTCGAACACTAAACGTTGCCATGCCACAGTCACTGAATCCATATTTCGAAATCTCTCGGGTTGTTTTCGATGGATCGACACATATACCCACATTGGCCGGAAAAGTCGCAATACATATGTTCGGTCTTCTGTCTTCTGTCTACTGACTCTCCACCTTCTCTTCTCCAAGGACTCCGCCGTCAGGTGCCGTCAGGTCTGATAACATGTCTGCCAACGAACCGGCTATAGTAGTGACCACAGTTTTGGTTTTTGCGTGTTTGAAAAGACATGCTCTTCTGTCTTCTGTCTACTGTCTCTCAACCCTCTCTTCTCCAAGGACTCCGCCGTCAGGTCTGATAACATGTCTGCCAACGAACCGGCTATAGTGGTGACCACAGTTCTGGTTTTTGCGTGTTTGAAAAGACATAGTACATCACCAGGTTGAGCAGCAGAGGTCTCAGGGTCGAGCCCTGATAAACACCTACTCAGACCACAACGAGTCACGAAAGACATGACAGAAATTAAAATTGAATATGGCGCAAACCAGACGCCACTTAGTGAAAAAAAAAGTCGATGAATTGTGTCAAATGGGGTATCATTGAATCAAAGACATTAAATTATATATTTACAACATTGATCTCTTAAATTTTATTTTCTATTCAGTTTGAATGATCATTTAGGATCTATAACGATTTAAAGTTGGTAAGCAACCACTCTCATTTAAATTTTCAAAACTTGTACATAGGCTGCACTAAAAGTATCGGGAATGGAATATTTCCACTGTTCCTGTCATATTAAAATCTGTTTAATTGAAAACTCCTTGGTTTTAAAAATCGAATACCATTTATTTATTTAAAAAAAGATTCTCCGTCTTGTCACAAGGTTTTGTCAAACTTGTTTAGTCGTTGAGAAAATGGAATTGACTCAAGAAAATTCAAGAGCGATGATTTATTATGACTTTCGAAGTGGTTTAACACAAAAACAGTGTGTTGACCGCATGATTTCTGCATTTGGTGATGAAGCCCCATCCAAAACCACAATTTATCGCTGGTTTGCTGAATTTCAACGTGGACGTGTCAAGCTCAGTGATGATCCGCGTCAAGGTCGTCCAAAAACTGTAGTCACCCAAGAAAACGTTGATGCTGTGCGTAAGCTGATTGAGGAAGATCGACATGTGACATACCGCGAAATTCAGGCAAGCTTAAACATAGGCATGAGTCAAATACGAATAATCTTGCAAGAACAATTAGGTGTAAAAAAGTTGTTTACCCGATGGATACCGCATTCGCTCTGTGAAGAGCAAAAAGCGGCTCGCGTTACTTGGTGCGTCAGAACTCTCGCAAGATTCCACGCAGAGTCCTCAAATGCTGTATACAACATCTTATCAGGTGACGAATCCTGGATATACGCGTACGAACCCGAAACAAAAAACCAGTCACGAGTATGGGTGTTCGAAAATGAGCCAACAAAAATTGTTCGTTCACGGAGTGTTGCAAAAAAAATGGTGGCCATGCCATGTTTGTCTCCAAAACCGGCCATGTTGCGACTATTTCTCTTGAGAGACAAAGAACGGTTAATGCAGAATGGTATGCTAGCATTTGTTTGCCACAGGTCGTTTCTGAACTCCGTAAAGAGAACCGCAACCGCCGCATCATCCTCCATCACGACAATGCGAGTTCTCACACCGCGCATAGAACAAAAGAGTTTTTAGAGCAAGAAAACATAGAATTATTAGACCTTCCGCCGTACTGCCCAGACCTAAGCCCTAATGATTTCTATACTTTCCCTAAAATAAAGAATAAATTGCGTGATCAGAGATTTTCATCACCTGAAGAAGCTGTGGACGCCTACAAAACGGCCATTTTGGAGACCCCAACTTCCGAATGGAATGGTTGCTTCAATTATTGGTAATGGAAATTTGACACATTTTTCCATACGGTGGCGTATGGAAAAATGTGTCAAATTTCGCGGAGAATACTTCGAAAAGCAATGAATACATTTTTAAATAGTAATGTTGTGTTACTTCCTTGATTCCCGTAATTTTCAATGCCGCCCTCGTATTAAAGCGGTGATAGAGTTCGTGTATAACGTGTAATAGTTCGTAATAATGTGAAAAATAAATATAGTGTAAAGTAAAAAATATCAAAAAACCCTGTTGCGTAAAATGTGAACTTAAAAAAAGATAGTAAACAAGAAAATTTCGTTTTAAGAGGTGAACTATTAAACCTTAATAGCATAAGCGATCTTATGTAATGGAAGCATATTCTTATCTATATACTATATTACTATATACTATATATACTATATATATATTACTATATAATATTATAAAGCTGAAGAGTTTGTTTGTTTGATTGAACGCGCTAATCTCAGGACGTACTGGTCCGAATTGAAAAAATATTTTTGATATAACATCACGCTACAACTAAGAGGAGCGGAGCAGTAATGAAAAATGTTGCAAAAACGGGGAAAATTTATTCCCTTTGAGAGTTTCCGTTGCGTGCGCTGCGTAAACGGTTAAAGTAACGCAAACATTATGTATGACGGAATTGTTCCTTTTAAAAAGTTCTAAAAAAAAAACCGCGAGAGCATATGTCTATCTTTTAAGGTTGACTCACTATAACTCAAAAGGAGCGAGCAGCAACGATAAGTGGACGAAAACTAGCAGGCAAATCGATGCGACGGGAAGGGTCAGGGGAGCAAAAATTTGACGCGGACGAAGTCGCGGGCAGAAGCTAGTAGTTTAATAAAGACCTTTATTGTCTCCATGATTTTTTTTTTTAAATGAGTATGAAAGGTTTCATCACTTACCAAAGTAAGTCCAAGCCAGCGGTTGGCTGAGTTTAGCAGGAGCAGTGTATTGTGATTGGTGTCAAGACTTCGCTGGTACGTGTTGCGCATGCGCGGCTGCAGCCGGCCCGCGCGGATCGTACTGCCGCCTGCGCAGGTCTGCGCGCACAGAGACACCACCACCGCCGCGCTGTGCGCCTCTGCGCACTGAAGCTCCCTGCATTTCGTGCAAATGCTTAAATTATTAGGCTTCCTCGATTTAATGTCAATAGCACTAGGTACGTGCTAAAGTAACATTCTACTCTTTATGTTGGCATTAGATAAAGCTATTCTGAAGTTTCAAAAAAATTAATCATCATGAACTCGTTCGTTTTAAGTTTTTTTGTATACAAAACTGAAAATTTCATAAGTAGGAAATTCTATGTTGAGTTTAATTTCCAGTCCAGTTACAATATTCATCTTATCAGTCAGATATCTCTTCTGTTATTTTTTCCTTACCATATAGCGCATCGTCATGCATTGTCGGTCTTCCTAGCTTATATATATTTACAGGGTATGTACCTAGCGTTACTCAGATAAACCGACTGCAGGGTGAGGTAGCACAATAGCGCTGGTATCGACGCCAGCAGTGTCCACGGCGCAATGATGGCGTTCACCAGCACAGCTGCGGTACATAGAAGAGCCAACTGCGCCCAGCGACTGATTGCTGTCGGCAGTTTCTGAGAAGGATATGGAAGATCTTTACTTTCAAGGACGACCTGATTCGAGCTCTGTGTAGAAACGAAACGTGACAAGTGATAATTCCCCCCCAAAACAAAACCCCCAAAGCAAAACCCCTCCAAATACCGGAGTATTTGGAGGGGTTTTGCTTTTTGCTATGATGATCATGATTTCCAGTTTTTTGACTCTTGTCAAAAAACTGGATGGATTATTGCATTCATTCATTTGGATCTGGCTGGATTATTTTTATCAGTTTCTTAACTGATAAAAATAATAATATTATTATTATATTATTTATTTTTTTTTTTTTTAATTATGATGATTCAGCGAATTTAGCTTAAATTCCAACGCAGATAAGAGTGAGAGAGCAAATTAAGTGACTTTAAAGTAAATCGATATTAAGATTCACGTTATAAACAAGTATTTACCATCGGGGATTTTTCTACCTTCAATCAATCAACTCAGCCTATAGCAGTCCACTGCTGGACATAGGCCTCTCCCATACTGCGTCACAACATCCTGTCCTCCACCTTCCGCATCCAGTCTGTCCCAGCCACCTTTTTGAGGTCGTCGGTCCATCTAGCTGGGGGGCGTCCTACACTACGTCTGCCGATACGCGGTCTCCACTCCAGGACTCGTCTGCTCCATCGGCCATCGGTCCTTCGACAGACTGGTCGGTCTTCCTTTTTTACCTTATCAATGACTAATATGTCAGCAGAGAATCGATGCAGCGTGTCGCCCAACGGTGCGGTGCGTAGATGATGCGGAGGGGCCCGTAGCGTGGCGCGCAGCAAGCTATCGTGTACGGTGCGGCGCGCCTTCGCCGACGCGCACGCACTCGCCGCCTGCGCCGCGCCCGCCGCTAGCGCGCCGCCCCCGCACCACATCGCGTAGGTGCGCACGCTGCTCCATGTCTGATAAAATATATACCTTAATCGTTCGCTATGAGAGTTCATAATTTCTTGTCTGTATGCTGGAAAGTATAACATTTTTTTTTTATATCTTAGGACAACCAACACAACATTGTCTGATCCCAAACTAGGCAGAGCCTGTACTATGGCAACCAGACAACTGATAAACATACTTATATATTTCTAAATACATACAGACACAGAACAAATGATTGAGCTCATCACACAAACATTTGTCCTGGGTGGGAAACGAACCCAGGACCTCAGTCTTTGCAGTCAGGGTCACTAACCACTAGACTAACAGGCCAGTCATAAAAGTTACAAAATCAATTTTCCTATGCTGTGTGAAACCTTGGGAATTGCTGTGATGAAAGAGTAAGTATGTATCAGGGCATCGCGCCTGTATTTCCTGAAGGCCGGTTTTAAGTAGGTTACGTCACATGATATAGGAAGGTATACTATTGCCATCAACAGTTCGCAAATATAGAGTCAGGGCCGTAACAAAAAAAAACCCGATGACTGCTCGTTAAGGAGCGATCCCAACGAACAGTCATGGGTTTTTTTCCTAAACTACGCTTTGCAGTCGTGCTTAAATAAAGCAGCGTGTACCGTTAGGTGTCACCTAAACCAGTGACTAAGAGGAACAAAATTACACCTCGTGCTGTCATCTGCCATTATGCTGAGCTGAGGCCCTTTTGACCTGCCAGGGTCGCGAGATCTGTTCGAAAGAGTAACCGTGGCCCTGGCATATAGGCAACTGAAGGAACACGGGTGGGTTTTAGTCAGTACAAGTTTGACACGCCCTCCCGCTCCGCCTAGAGCGGAAGACGTCATTTGATGATTTCCCACCCACAAAAAAAGCCCTTTTGGCATTATAATTATCATCGTTTTGTTTTCTGCTTTTTTTTTAATGGTTTCAAAATTTTATTGGAATGATACAATGCCAATAAACACATTTTCCTTTTTTCTTTCTTTTCTTTCTTACTGTACCTATATCTTACAATAAATGCCTTGACTTTGTTTGGTCTTATTTAGTAGCGTGATAAATTATTTAGGAAGAAAAACGTCTTATTTAATTACCTGTTCATCAGAGAGTTCAGACCCCGCGCTTTGCGAGGTGGTGTGCGTGAGCCAGTAGTCTGCGGCCAACGCCAGCGCTTGCGCAGCCGCCGCAGTGGCCCAGTACGCGCCGCCCCACCAGCGACACGCTCGCGCGTATTCCCACCATATCGCACACTGAACAAAACCAAGTATACTATTAGGTTTGGTTTAACTGCGACCAACAATTTCCTTTGTATTCAACACCGAGACGTTTTTAAGGGTCTGTCTAAAGCAATTTTGACGTTCAAAATGTGCTGACTCTCAGCCTAATTTCAATAAAGCACTTTTATTTTTCGAGATTATTCTTAGGGACCAATGATGTGTATTTATAAGTAGTTTAGAATGTCCACATTCTGCGGTGTCAAAACTTTGTGCCAAAACTGAGCAGCAGACTTCACGGATACATAAGTTAATGCTTAGCATACTCACCTCACTGACTTCTGGTTTCTGTGATATGTTGGAATCTTCTTCAACGACTATCGTGTTATTAGTTTCTATGCCATTGGAGGTCAGAGAACTATATGGTGTTGTGTCAACCATGGAGTCATCAACGACATCTAAAACAAAATAAGCAGTTCAAATAGAAGAATAAAAAAAAGATACAGTAAACTGCAATTTTGCTGCTCGCGTTCGAGGTGAAACTATACAAACCGTTTGTTTGGCTGTCTTCTGGTGCGGTTTCGGAATCTGAGCTTATTAGGCGTCGTAAAGTTCTTGGTGTCCACCTGAAACAAAATATTGGTTTAGTTAGCATACATAATCAGTATATAATGTTCCCATAGCTGGGACATAGGCTAGAGAGTAAACCTGACTACTACGCGGGCCCAGTGCTAGTTGGATATCACGATTTTTTGGTTCTAGGATGTCCTAGACCCAAAAAAGCTGGTTTCCTCTCGGTGTTTACCTTCACCGTTTTAAGGGCATTGGTGATGAAATAATTTACATTAAGTATAATGTCTTGTCTCGAACCTTCGTTCGAGCCCTGTGGTGACCTACACCTAGTATGGTCATGGTCCTTCGACCACCTAGGTCACCACTACTCTCTCAAGTCTAGTTTAGTTCGTAAGAAAGTAATTGGCCTATTCCTATATAATTTTGGATAAATGAAAAATATGTGTGATCCATTAAACCACAGTGAAAATTCTCGTACTTTATCGAGATCTAACGAGTATTGGCTGTTTGAATAAAGTAGTTTTCTAAAGCTGAAACAGGTTTCTCTACGGTATTTTTTGGTCTAGCTTAAAATCGAAAAATACCTGTTGACACTGCGTGGTGCCCTGGGCTTCAGCAGCCGTCGCAGATAGCTGGCCTCTCTATGTAAAGCAGCGTTAGACTCGTCTGCACTCACAGCGCGTCGGACATCGGGGCGCCATCTGTAAAATTACAACCACCAAACTTTGATTACCTAATAAAACCTACTTGATTGGTGGCAATCATAGACTCTTGACCTCGAGTCTAGTGAATATTCAACTGGTCATGTTTGGAGTTGGAGTTCACATGCTGGCTGGCTGGTAAAATTACAATCTTTGGGAAGGAACTTACTTTGAATTACACATGGATGGTGGTGGTGAGGATAGCTGTCTGGAGAGTGGTACTCGCGGATGAGAGGACACCCGACGTCGCCAGCTGCCGCCTGCACACGTCGAGACTTCGGGCAGCAGGTGAGCCCCCGCCGCTTCACTTATGCCCACCTGCACAGTACAAAATGAGTATTAAGGCAAGTAAAAATTAGGGCGGACCAGACCTTAACGCAACGCGTAGAAAAATAATCCTCCTTCATCATTTTCATACATTTCATATTAACTACAGGCTACTATAATTGCGAGCTGCACTGCATCTTTTCTATGAAAATGCGTTGCGATGCGGCTGTGATGTGCGTTTAGCTCTGACATTTAGGTAAGTATGTGTAACAATTGCTTGATATTTTAAGATTACATTAAGATTCATTTACACCACAGTCGCATTCCGCCTTCCGTATCTAAAAATAGGATGAAGATGACCTCATGTTCCAGTAAGTGTGTAGGTATTTCCACAAATATTTTTAGTGCCTTTATATCGCTAAAAATGGCTTTTGCTAATTGGCTACATTTTTAAGTTCTTTAACAAAAAATTTTTAAGTTTCAAACTCACAATGAGTGTTCTTACAATGAGTGTTGGTTGATTGACAATAAATGTTAGCGATCTTGTTTAGACACATTTTCAATTTCGATACCTAATAAATGAGGGTAAGTCAAGTGATCTACATGTATCCAAATCTACATGTAAAATACCTGGCTAGGTACAACTTGTATTTACCGTGGTCTCTTCAGAGTTGCTGTGGAACCGGGCCCGGCTTAGCGCTCGCACGAGTCGCGACCGCTCCCGTGCCGTGCCTCCGGGAGGGCCGGCGCCAGCGCGGGCGGCCGCGGCGCGCGCCTCGCCCGCCAGCCGCGCCCAGCGAGCCAGTGCGCCTTCACAAGCTGCACCACGCCCAATGCCGGCCACGCGACCTTCTTCCATGGCTATTATCTACGAACATTAAAATTTGAAAATATTTATTCATTAATATTTGGTTTTGGCCAATCCAAACGACGAGTACCGACCTCTTGCATATAAGCATCTACATACGTCGCTAGAACGGTGGGCCCGAGCATTATCGTCCATGTAAATGGTATCTTCACCATTACACTCAGTGCGGGTTGTGCATGTTGAAAAAGAATTTCTGTTATGTACCTTTGCGCATTTGTGAGCCATTTTCAATGAATACTCTCTTGGTACGATAGCTGGAAGTTACGCCCGCCCAAAACATAACGGACCCCCCATCATAAGGGGTGATTTCTTCATAACATTTGCCGACGTCGGTCCTAGCCATTCAGACAAATTCTACCCTCATTGGGGAAGAGTACGTTACTCCATTTACCTACTGTCCAAGATAGGCAATTTCTAGCGAACCTCAATCGAGCAATCCGGTTCTCACGGAGTAGCTTGGGGTCTGCGCTGGTCGTCGACTGCGTATATTAGCCGCTAAAAGCCTCCTCCTCACTGTCCATAGGCTAACTTGTGCTCCTCGTACCTCTTCAAGGTTTCTTTTGAGGTCTATGTAACTGCATTTGCGGTTCCTCAGCGTCTAAGTCACAAAAAAGCGGTCATCTCGTGGTTGTGTTGTCTGCAACGTTTTCTCCAAGAACCTTGCTCTCTGAATAGTACCTGTCTCTTGGTATCTAAGTTCTTTGGACCGGTGAACGACTCACGTTTAACTGCTGTGAGATGTAATATTGGTTACACCCCTTTTCCAGCACCGCTATAATTTTACTAGCTCTTATTGCTTTTTCTGCCATTATAATCGACACAAAGGTATCTATGTGTCGATTGTAATGGCAGAAAATGTTCTTTTAAGTCACAAGTCACAAGTTTATTCTACTAAAAATAACGAGAACTTAGTCTAAGTTGCCTAATAACCTTTTAACCGCAAACCCGCGAAAAGTAAGTAAAAAGTCACAAACTTAAAAGGGTTTTTTTTTTTTTTTTAAAGTTTTGAATTTGGAATTAACTTTTTTAAACCTAGACACTTTATTAAGTGCTGGGAAAATAATTTAGCTATTAAAACCTCTTTAGAACTAAATGATTACCAATAATGTAGAAAAATCAAAACCACCCGTTTTTTTTTGCAAAGGAGTGTATGTATCTATGTATGTTCATCTGTTCCCTCATAACATCTAAACTACTTATCATAATTTGAGGTTCCTATCGTTAGAAGCGTCTTGATCGTCCGTTGGGTTATATGTGCCGTCACATTCAAGTTGAATATGGCGCCCTTTAGTTAGAGGACATAATGTTTTTTTTTTCAATTGAATTGTGTTTGGTATCAATTGAAATCAACCCACCTAAATTACTATATCGAAATAACCTTTTGGAACCTGCGGTTGGCTGCCAACAATGTGACCCCCTCGGGCTCGCGATTTTTAGTTTAGCGATTCACCCAATTATTCGACGCCTAAATTCGAAATTTAATTTTTGGTATCTCGATGATGGAACCTTGGATGCGATGTAGAAATAGTTATAAATGACCTAAAATTCTTAAAAAAAAATACTACTTCATTCCATTGGCCTTGATCTCTACCTTTCGAAATGTGAACTATACCTACTTAGCGGACAGCACTGACAGACGTCTGACACTTTCCAAATTTAAAGCAATAAAACCAGAAATTATATAATTGAAAAAAAAAAACTCTCTTCGTCTCCTTGGGTCTCCAATGTTTGAGAATTCCTTTTCCATTTTAATTGAGGAAAAAATACAAAATTTCAACGACGCGCGACGTTTCGAAAGATTGTTCCAAATCAACATGCAATCGGCCATCACCTTAATTCATTACTGCTGTTTCGGCCCCAAAATTAACATATTTCCTTCGCGCTTCCCATTTATGGGAGCACGCCCACCTTTTGGACAGAAAGGACCAAATTGTCCGGCACAGAATAACTTCGATCTTGATAGGCTATCGTAACGTTCAGCTTCTTATAGCCGCAGCATGATTTGTTTCTTAAATCTTGGAAGTACCTAAAATGTCTTGATTAATGATTCGGTTAATTCGGTTCCAGATACTACTACCATTCCCATTCTAGAATTATATATTTCAGAGTTATTTATGGAACCTACCAAATCAGCATAATGGAGAAGTTCTAGTCTGTTGGTAGCAACGACGACGGTGCGTCCGGCGCGCGTGGCTGGCACCAGCGCGCGGGCGACCAGGTGGCGCGCTAGTGGCGCATCCAGCGCGGCCAGCGGCTCGTCCAGCGCCAGCAGCTGCGCGTCCGAGTAGAGCGCGCGCGCCACGCACACGCGGATACGCTGTCCGCCCGACAGCGGCGCGCCGCGGCTGCCCAGCCGAGTTGCGTCACCCTCTGTTTGGAAACAAGCCGGTCTCATAATGAATCTTACTATACACACATCACCTCATACGTATGTTACATACAAATCTATACGCATAATAATAACTATCATTGTTCGATCGTTCCAGATTAATGATTTCATTTGTATCTGTTTACATGTGTCTTGCTTCATTCGTTTGCAGTTTGATTATGATCTACGCTGATTGTGTTGACAAGGTTGCCTGATAAGTTGATAATAAAGCTAAATCTGTTCCTTGCCTGGCAATAGTTGCAGGTCGGGTCTCAAACCGGTCGCCCGCAACACGCGCCCGTATTTCCTCTGGCACCACGAGCTGTCCATGACGATGTTGTTGCGCACGGACCCCTCCAGCAGCCACGGCGGTTGTCCTGCGTACCACATAGAACAGTTCCTGTGGACATACAGACGGTTATTATTACAACGAAAATACCTTCAACTTCATATTTTACAAGCAATTATGTTTAAATCCCATGTAATAGAGGGCGAGTTTATTGCCATCAATCGGGCACAAATCCAGATTTCGGCTTGCTACTGAGAAACTCCAGCTAGAAAACTCCAATAACACTTTGCCTTTTACCTGGGAACCGAACCCGGGCCCGCGCTTGCGACCAGTAAACCAATGAGGCAGTACAGTGAAGTGTGGGATGGGATTTATTGTATAAATAGCACATTTAATTTCTCACACCTTATCCACTTATTATTGTATCCTATACCTACTAATGTATTTATTAATGTGAAAGTTTGTATGTATTGGTGGATGTACGCAAAAAAGCTTAACGGGTTTGGATGAAGTTACTACCTGAATAGGTACTTGCATCACGGTATTAGGTTCGGTCCCATAGGTTATTTTACGACATCAACGCAGCTGAAGCGGCGGGCTAAACATAGTATTTCATAAAGTTGTGATCTTGCATTTTTAGTCGAAGTGTATAATAAATTATTTGCTTAATAATAGCCCATTAAAGTACTTACTTATTCTATGTGTATTCTAGTGAGTAGTACCTACGCTCGCAGCTAGTAGTAAGACCATCTGCGCTATGAAAGTCATATCTACCTACTAGGTTTTACTACAAAGGATTAGTAATGACTAAAATATCGATAAACCCGTACCTATACGAAATTTTGCCGATTTCGCTGATTTACCTACTTGATTTTACATACGTACTTTTACGTCTTTATTATAATGCGAAACTTAGGTTGTTTTATAAGATTATTTACTGCCTATGCTTTTTAATTTTTTGCGATTTTTTTTTTTTGTTTCAGGAAATGAGTTGGTGATTTGATTGAAGGTTGTTTTTATTATAGTGAGCTCTCGGTAGCCGAAATTAAAAGTAATCCTTGGCAAAATTTTAATATTCATTTAACTATTTTTTTTTTAAATATGTATGTGGTAATAAGTGATATATTGTTTATATGATTAATTTTCATTTTTCTGTTTAAGCTACTGCGGTCAAAAATAGATTGTCCCCAATTACTAGCAATATTTCGGTTTCGGACTCCTGCTAGACTTCCTCGTTTTCCTATCACTCCCTTGTACCCACCTCCCCGTAGAACAGTACTGGGCTCAGGCTCTATCGTCCCTCGGCTTTGTAAACTGTTGAACAGCTACCGCGATCTAGTTGACGTACATTTTGACCCATTTGGCAAGTTCCACAGAACAACCGTTACCAATGTTTAGATCTATTTCGTGTATTTTTTAATATTATTTTTGCATTCTTGTGTAGTATGTCATAGACTGATTTTAATCTTAATTTTGTTTTTGTTTTTTAATATGTTCTTATATACTTTAATTTTATAGCATAGTGCAAATTTGTATCATAGTTCTTACTTTTATGGGGCATGCGGTGCTAACCTATATTAAACTGTAATACTAACATTAGTTTAAAAAAAAAATGACTTTCACGACAGAACTTTTTGTATGCCGTGTAGAGATCAAAACCATTCGTTAATATGTGATATTATAAACCTCTGACACCAAAATTTACGAAACACGCGTCAGTTTGAGGTCGATTAAACAATGTTATATAATAAAACGGATTGTGAAGCTCGCCACCATACCAGTGTGACGACCACGACCACTGTCAAAAGTTAACGACGAAGAAGAAGAAAAAGTTATAATAAAATTACAAAAATAACTCATTCATTACATCATAATTGTAATGATCTCACAAGATGTGCATTAAAACTAAACAGAACGAACACAGTATTTAATTGTAAAATCCGTTTGTAAAGTCACTTAAATCAGCGAAATCGGAAAAAAAACGTATACAGCCTCTTAAGACGAAATCTCTGTCTTTTACAGTAGGTGTGTAAGAGTATTCGTTTATTGTAATTGTAGCGAGTATAGGTAATAAAATTGTGTGAATTGAAGCGATGTGCTGCGCACTTGTCAGTCGTTCACCAATTTAGCTGTGAGATACGTACAATGTTACTGTTTTAATTAAGGTAATTAGTTTTAAATTGCCACGCTATTTTCGTTTACGGATAGGAACATTCCATCGCCAGTCGTCCCAGGAGAGTCTTTGGACGACTAACACACTAGACGGCTTATAAGTAACTAGGTAATAGACAACACGTTTGTTCCTAATGTAGGTATAAAATTCTAATAGGTCCAAGATTCTCGTAAAATGTTTAAACACTTCCATGACTAAGGACGGCCCACGATAAATCGCCGTTATATGTATAATCCATACCTATTTTAACGCTTATTCTGATAAAGACTATACTTAAAAAAAATGCTAATCTCACTTGTTATAAACGACGTCACCTCTGTCCAAATACATCTCTCCGAGGATCGCAGACAGCAGGGAAGACTTCCCAGCTCCGGTACTACCAACGACCATAATCAACTTTCCTGTCAAGATATTCATAATTTTTTTGCTAAGTTATTTCAGAAGCATCACGGTAAGAACAGCTAAAATAAAACAGGTAATCGACTCTCACCCGCTGGAATTTCTAGATTGTCTACTTCTAACAACATGTCGCTCCTTTTGCCCCAAGTGAAGGCTGCGTTTCTAAATGTAACCAACGATTCCGCTCTTAGAGTAGGCATTGTGAATACTTCATCATCAGAAAACTGATCAGCACATTCAGGTCCATCAGGTTCGTCTTTATTGATTATATAAGTATCGTCAATTCCATTTCTATCGATATAAGTTTCTTGGTTTATATCTTCTTTGGTCGTTTCCTTTTGGTCATCATTATCATTACATTCATTAACATTGTTTGATTCGGGAAGTTCCAAGAAATCTCTAATTCTCTTCGTACTGACCTAGATAACAAAAATATAATCTTTATTTACTGATAGTTGGCTAGTTAGAACTAATACATCAATTTTATATAAATGAATATTAATATTTATGGCTTACCATCGCTTGAATCACCATTAGCACTGTTACAGGCAGTATGAGTAGGGGAACAGTGAGTTGATTAAAAAACGCTAATCCAGCGAATACATTAGTAGCCGTTAACTGACTGTTATTTTCTATAAAATAGTATACAGTAAAAGTGATAACTGTTATCATTATCGTCGATATTTGAGTTGTGAAAGCTGAAATGATATTGAAAATGTTAAACTTGCTCCAATACAATTTTTAGTATATCACTGAGTAAGGTGGAGTATTTATAGATACTTACTTAAGAAACTCCAGTAAACAGAATCCTTATTAAGGAGTTTTAATTCAAGTTCTCTCAATTGCAAAATTTTCTCATTGAACAAATCCTCCCAAACGTAAAGTTTGATAACATCTATGCCATGTAATATTTCCGTCATCTTCGATAATCTATGGTCGGTGCATTTTGCGATATCTTTTGAATTATCCGATAATTTCTTTCCGATATAAAACTGCAATGGCGTGATTACGAGAACACTTGCAGCGGTGCCTATGATCGCACTCACACCCAGTTTTGTATAAAGTAAATACAATATAACGACTACCTGTAACATAAACAAAAGTAGTTCAAGATGCGAAGGAGAAGTTGTAATCGACTTCCTCTATCAGAAGCGACAGATTACCTTCAAAGGTATGGCCCAGATATAATGATAGATCCAAACACACGACATAATATTATACGTATCCTGTGAGACTAGATTCGTGATGAGCCCACTCCTCGTGGAGCTGTCGTCCTCGGTGTCGTGCAGCAGGTGGGATTCCTCGTCAGAGTCAGAGTCAGTCGATGACCACGGGGCCAGTCTCATACACTTATCGTACACCATGCTCTGTCAATAAAAAACTGCATAAAATGCAACTATTATATATTACATAGTAAATATTCAAAATATCACAGCAACAACATTGTCACCAACAAAAGCTAAGTTGTCGTAATAAATGAACGAACTTGTAGGGCTGTCTTCAGTCTTGTGCCTTCAACCGTCACTAAATGTGTTGAATTCTGAGATAAGAATGCTTGGATAATTAGTGCCATCGTAATTATGAGAAGCATTACATATCCGTTGTTAAAGAATTCTTCGAGAGTCACTTGTGCAGTGGAGTTATATATTTTAGTCGGACCTTCAATGTACTGGATTATAATGGCTAGGCCTAAAGGAGGCACTACACCGACCAAATCGCCGAACAACTTTAATATTCCAGCAATATAAAAGTTTGGCCATACTTTACGAATGTAACATGACCACAGACTGGGGCTTGCTCCTTTTGTTTTAGAATCCTGAAACGTGGAAAACAATGTGATGATAAATTATGTAACCTATCGTATTCTACGATGACATCAAAGTAGGCAGTAGATACGTACATCTAGGTTTTGATATATTTTGACAAATTCCTTATAATATTTAACCGAGCGTTCCTCGTCTGGGAGTTCTCCCAAGTAATCTGGTTCCAGTGGTGATTTATATCCTTTCTTCAATAAGGAATTTAGCCAAAAGAATGTGACTTTAGAATAGAAGTGTGTGTCGTTATGTTTGTAGCAAATATTGGGGATGCTTGATTTAAGATCGCTTCTGAAGCGTTTCGTGACCTGAAACATAAGTATTTAGTATGAAGATTAAAAAGAAGAATCTTTTAGTAAAATATATACACATATTCATAATTTACAAACACTACGTTGAGCAACGCTGCCAAATTCCAGCTTTTCTACAATAATACATCGTCAACTTGAAATATTATAACGTGTGATCTACTTCAAAGAGAGAAAGGCTTTGATAGATATCACGTAAAATCTCGTTCGTATTGACCGCACGTGCACTCATGGGAAATGCCATCTGAGAGCGGCGCCAGACGCATTGTGGAAATCGTCTCCTCCGTTGTGCTCCTTGCGCGACGGCTGGCGCCGGCGGCGGCGGCGGCCCAACCTGACTCATACACCACATATCTATGCTTCTATATCAATGCTTTAAGTTTTAAGCCCAATAATCTGTCATATTATTTAGTTCACAAGATGGACCGATGACCTGGTGAAGGCCGCAGGAATACGTTGGATGCGAGAAGCACATAACAGGTCGAAGTAGCGGTGCTTGGGGGAGGCCTATGTCCAGCGGTGGACGCCTTTCGGCTGAGATGATGATGATTATTTAGTTATATTAAAGAGAGACTGACGCCGCGGCACGTAACGGTGCCGCTACTGGACGGTAAATGATATTAGACCAACACGCATATCACATTGTTACGCACGTATCACCATACTTGTTACTATTAACTTGGTATCTATTATTGAAGACACGGTATTTACAAACGGAAAGGAAGACACTTTGGAAGACATATTATTAAAAATCTATTTGCTTTTTTCTAAGCAATCGTCAATTCCTACTTTCGCTAATCGCTAACGATTCATCAACACTGACATATCAGCGAAATAAGATATTTAGACGAAATTTTGTTACCAATAGGGGAAGTACGGCCAAAATGACATATACGGACAAAATAACACACCGGGCTTTTTTCGAAATTGGCGGGCTATAATCCTGCAGTTGGCATATCATTATGTGACGCCGGCCATGGTGGAATACCTGTTAAGTTTATATCGCCATTGACTTGGTCACGCCGAAGTTACTTGCAGGAAAGTGTTTTGTGCGCATAAAAGTTTTTTATTTTTATTGATTTCGTCCTGTTTTTGATCAGTTTCTCGTGGTTTTTATTACATCTTTTGTAGTAAATTCATAAACTGTAGCATTATGCTGCATTACTTAAAAATATTTATTTATAAATCGCGTGTTTATAGTAATTATGACTTAATTAGTGTTTAGATAACCTGTGGGGCAAAACGACATACTTACATTCGGGGCAAAACGACATACCTTTATTCAATGATGAGGTTTTCAATGTTGAATCGAACTACGATAATGATCCTTAAAAGCAGTAAGAAAAAAGGTAAACCCAAGTACAGAAGACTCATTACGCTGAGGACTCGAATGTAGAAGATTTCCAGCTGTGTCGAACGGTGATGATGATGATGACTGCGCATGCGTTTACTGTAACGACCTCTTTTCCCGTTCCAAGCCCAACGAGTGCTGGCTACGGTGCAACAATTGTTCTCTTTGGGCTCATATTTAATACTTTGTGAAATATGTACTTCATAATTTTCGTTTTCATTATGTATGTCATTTTGTCCGTACTATATGGACAAAATGAATTTTCTTAGAGGCTTCGATTAATTTAAATTATATTTTTTATATGGGTCCTATTCAATTATGAGTTTACGTAGGTTAAAACTTATGAACCAAAGATGATTATTCAACCTAAACAATGATTGAAACTATGTTAATTAAAAATATATGATTAAAAAACAAAACCGTATGTCATTTTGGACGTACTTCCCCTATTTAAATTATACAATGAGCTAAGTATGATTAACACGCTAAATAGTTTAGCCCCGACGAGCCGTGTTATAGACTACTTAATTTGAATAGTATGGAGGACATTTACGTTAGTATATATCTGCACATAATACAGCCAAATAAGTCATAGGTTTATGTGGTAATTCAATATCTAAATTTGCATAAAGTGATGGAAGCATTCGAGCACTGAATGACTGAGTGATGTTTGCCTGTTTGAAAAGAATTAATGAATGATAACTAGTCTGGCTCCAGACTGAAATACAATTTTTCAATTTTTCAAAACGAATATTCGAGGATCCTTTACCAATATACTTTTTGCATTTTTTTATAATAAGAGAGTAGTACGCCATATAGACAAAAAGAGTCATCGCACTACTCGCTTGTTGTACAGTGCACAGTAAGTTGTTTTTAAACGGTGACTTGCTGAATCGACTGTAGGACGATGGGCTTAAACGGAAGCGGAACGCTTATCAAGTTATATGCGCTAAGTCGATAAGTGCTGGCACTACGGGGATACGTGGATCAGTTTACATAGCTCCTAGAATCGGTTAGCATACCAGCCTACTTAAAAATGATGCGTGAGATACGTGCTCAATACCACGCACTGTGTTCTCATACTATGGTAAACACGGCCATCATCTGAACGTAAGCATGACATTGTCTAATCTTTAATATTTGCTGATACCTAAATAAAGACGTGTTAAGGCCGAATGGCCAACACCCATTCAATTTCGCTGCTTGTGTTTAATTTAATGATCCATTATGTATGAACGCAGTGCAATGGTATACCGTTTTGTTATTGTATGAAGTTGGCTTGAAACAACTACTATGTAACTACAACAGCCTATATATACCATAATTTTTAACCTTAGGCCTATGTGGCCTAATGGTGAAAATTGTATTTATACGTTACCAATTACTGGTCAGTTCAGTTTTGCTCTGAAGCCCTTGGCAAAATATATTAGGTATCCCTATTTTACCATGTAATTGGTTATATCCTTTGAATCGATTAATTTTGCTGTTAGTATGATGGATGAATTACCTCGTCATAGAAACAAACGCAATCAACTGCAAATATTAGTAATGTCATCAGTAATGAAACGCCTTGAACGTATAGTTCTACATGAGTAGACTCAGCACCCGTGACGAAGTGTTGCCACAGGATTGTTCCCGCAGAGGTGGTGGCGAGCATCCAGTATATAGCGAGGTAGAGGATGGGGGCTGCGGAGCGACGGGTCCATAGGGCCACGTGGAAGGCGGCTGCGGCGAGCCACGACCAGGGGGCCATCAGAGCGGCCACCAGCCGCACCGTGTCCGCAGGCCGGAGCATCGCTGCAGCCGCATCGCAGCACCAAGCCACTCCCAGCACGAGGCTTGCTATTCCACGTACATTTTGTCCACGCCAACGTTTTGAGTGCCTGCGGTGGATTTAGATGTTAAGAACTCCTAGCAAAGAGAATGATGTTTTGAAATGGTTGGTGGGGCTGTCAACCTTTCTTGTTTTTCAAAGCTTAAAATTTAACTTCAGCATAGAGTCGATCTAAATAATATGTTGTAGTCAAATGGTTGCGATTACAAAAAAAAAAAACAAAGAAATCGTTTAAAATAGTCACGTATACATAGGTATTTGGCTAACGGTATTTACGGTTTGTTTTTGAATAGCAAAAAATGAATCACGTGGAATTAAAAAACATTCAACAGCCGAGTTTTATATTATCTTTCCTTATTTGTAAACCAAATATAGCAGCTCGCAGCATTCACGATAATTATGATATTTAAAAATAAATAAGGAAACTGTTTTTATTTACATTGATAGGTTTTCACTTCAATCGTTTCTGATCTGAATAATGAATTATTCGATTTCCGGTTTATTGATAAACAAAGACGGATTTGTGTGCCTTTTTATCAGGAAAGATTATAAGGCTTTTCAGTATTATTGGTATAGGTACCTTTGGCGATAGCTAGATTACTCTTTATTATGTATATGTACCTGTAGTGTTTGTGTATGGGAGCACAGCAGCACATGAGTGCGGCGCTGATGGAGGCGCAGTACAGGTTGATGCAGTGCAGCGCCGCCGCCAGCGCGCGCACCTCGCACGCAGCGTCGGCGCGCGCGCACACCGCCTCCATCCCTCTTTGATGACAACTCTTTGAGATGATATCACGCACTCTCACTGTCCACTATAGCTTTTACGATTGCTGTCATTTGCGTGTAGGCGATTCTAATGAAACACAAATATTATATTTAGTAAGTAGTCCGACCCATGTATCAAAACGATTTTTATAAGTAGTTAGGTACCTATAATTTTATTAGTTCTACTTTTAGCTATATGACGAAGAATAATAGAAAACTGACAGACCTGGGTCTTGCTTGTAACGCTGTAAAAACTTTTTGATTATTATATATTCAGAAAGTAGACAGGTCTGACAACCAGCCTTATCAAGGGTATCATGTTACCCAGTAACTGGGTTGTGGAGGTCAGATAAGCGGTCGCTCCATGTCACATACTCTGGTATTCTACATCCGGTTAGACTGGATGCCGACCATAACATAATATGTATTTGGGAAAAGGGTAGGAAGATTATATCAACCTTTTTACAGCTATGGAAACATTTATGTAAAAAGTGTCAATGTACTCTCACTTACGTGCTACGCTTTACGAAATTACGAGAGCACTAACCGATGGATAATAACTAAGTACATTTTCAGGAAATGTGGTTGGTTGAACAGCGGCATATGTACCTACACCCATAATATTACAAATATCTAACTTAAATGTATTGCTTGGAATATTTTCTGTAATTCAGACCAACTGTTAAATTGTATGCAGCTCCGAACATTATTTGAATATTCAGTCAAATTACTATTATAAAGTATTGAAGCACAGTGAAGTTTCTAAAATGTTCCATCATCATCATCAGGGTAACAGCGAGGGTTTTGTGAAGAATGTTTAATGACTGACTGTCCGAGTCAGGATATTGATTTGGTAAGATTATTATTTTGTAAATGGACTACGTCACTCAGCGTCATTCCACTTCGGCCGGTATTCACAACAAAACTTACCTCCAAAATAATTTTGATTCCACTGCAAAACAATCACTGATCACCATTTGAATGTCACTAGTTTGAGAATTTTACTTTCATCCGCTTGCCATTATACTGAAAATTATTGTGTTGGGTTTATGGCATTTTGTGGTGGTTATTATTCGATCAGTTTGTGTGAATTTGCATCGCGTTTAGAGCGTGGCACGAGCGGCGCGTGATAACAGGCGGTTACTACGGTGCCGACTGGCTGCCAGTGGTCGGCGTGCCGCATGCCGGTCGAACTGAGCGGACTGTGTCGGCTCGCTGGAGTTGCAACTGACTGAGGCTGGGCCGGAGCAGGCTCGAACCCCGACTCCCGGCGCTGGAGGGCATCGTGTCCCGCCGTGTCGTCTCCCCAGCATTACTAAACCTAAACAAGCCAGCATTCTATTCCACAAGCAGTGATTGACCTGTCACTGCAGATGCTCGCTTTTTATTTCTTTTACTAACTGGTTGTTTTGTGGAACATTCGAAAGTTGCTCCTACTTATATGCATCTGAGATCAATGCTCTCATGTTGTAGGGGACAAATGTGTCTACAGTTATAAAATCTGCGAGTTTACAAGTGTACCTGATAACCTAACTAGATTATATTTAAATTAGCTAAACTCTTTCCAAAATATTCTTAGCACACCTCATATGTGATATAAATCTGTTAGAAGTTGGTAGAAGAAAGTTTTCAGCACTGGTATAGAAACTGCGTCATTATTGAATGATCTAGCCAATTCTATAAATCCAGTGTTAAAAAGCTTTAAAAAGGCAGAAAAAAAAAATTGTCTCGTGTATTTTTAAGTTACCTAGTATTGCATGCATAGCTTTTATTTTGTATGTACTCGAGCAAAACCTCTTTTTACGAAACCATAGTATTTTCAGTAATTACTCAATATTCAAAAATATGTATCACCACCCTGCATCGTATTTTTTTATCCACGTGTTTCTGCGAAAATAAAATATTTTCTTTCTTTTTTATACGACCGATACATTACGGGGAAACCCCGGAACGGTCAGTACTTATGCATAATTTCGACTATTAGTATTCCATACCAACCTATTTCGTGAGTCGTGACCTCATCGAGAGGCCATTTTTCAAATCCGTTTTTGGTTCAAGTGCGTAGCTTACGCACTTGATACCTACATAATGGTTGTTAGCACTCGATATTCAAATGGCAGTGGTTCGCATAAACATGGCGACGCGGTGCGCGCGCGCAGTAGTTCACTGGCACACATATGCCGCCTGTTATTCTCCCCACTGACCTTATTCTCATTCCACGGCTTTTCGCTTGCTCTCACGCCATCATAACCCAGCTTTACATGCATACCGATGATCGATCGTTTGACACTTTGCTAATTCACGTAAATATTTGTAAATTATATCAAGCTGCAAGGTAGAAGTCTGCAGATATACCTACAAAATTAATAGGTTTTGTCATACTAATGGTAAAAGAAAAAAAAAAATTGTAAAAGAGGTATATATTATAAATGATTATATGTATAAAATATAATGACCCCTTAAATGTATTTACTGATGAACTTATAATTACTGTGGATAAAACTATGTCCCTAAATATATTTAGGTATGTAATGAATATACTAAACATTCATTAGATTTCATTTAAGTCGTTAAAAAGATGTTTAGAAATCTAAATCCCAGCCGGAAATTTCATCTGGCGGCAATTTATCCTTGGGGTATTTCTCAAAGTTGGCGAGGTCCAAGTCGCTAGCCACAGGCTGTATCAAAGGAGCCTTCAGTCGCCTCTCCAGGAGCCCTTCCCAGTCGAAGCCCAGGAACCACCTGCGCAGTAAATAAGGATACGACGAGGTGTTAGTAAAAGTGCAGGTTAGCAATCAAAACATACATGCATACATTTTATAAGTGACCCAGTCTCTAGTCTAACTTTCTTTAATGAGTACATTCATGATAAATGTTTCATAGCAATCTTGTATATCGATGTCGCAGGGACGTTAAACTTTATCGCTTTATTTAAACAAATCACGAAATCATAAAATTAACATGATAATAATCAAATCAAGATTTTGGACCCAAACACTACACAGGGACTACCTATACTATATCGTTTATATTCTTTGTAGTGTCTATGAGACGCGAAATGAATTTAAATAATTTTTACGTTACTTATCCCACACATTTAAGCCTTAGATGACGATATTATAAAGATATGTAACCTTGAACTTGAACGTACTTATGACTTTTGATGTCTGCTATTCCGTTTTTGAGGTATCCAAGTCGTTCGGCGGGCACAGCTCGGCATAGTTTGCGAATGAGCATTTGTGCAGACTTGGCGACCCGCGGGTGGAACGCGACGGCGTCGATACCGCGCAGGATCAGCGTGTACGTCTTCATGTGGTCCCCACCGGGCGCACGGAATGGAGGCTTGCCAACTAACAGCTCATGGATTAGCACTCCTAACGCCCAACAGTCCACAGCTCGGTCATGGCCCTGCATCGAGTGCAAAAATTACTAAAAAGAAGTTTAGAGAAATGCAAATGATGGCTTTTAGTTATCAATTATCAACAAACCTTATTAAGCACTATTTCAGGAGCTACGTATTCGGGTGTGCCAGCAAACGTCCATGTTTTGCTATTTGGTGAAATCCGTTTGGCAAATCCAAAGTCAACCTATAAAAAAATATCGGTCATGTATTTCAGATTGTCAACATAAATATAGGTATGTTTGGTTCATAATAAATTTTGGTAGCTACCAATTTAATATATCCTTGTTTGTCGAGCATTAAATTTTCAGGCTTGAGATCCCTATATATAATATCTTTGGAGTGCAGATATAGGAATGCTTCGACGACACAAGCCATCATGAAGCGAGCAATGTTCTCGGGGAAGTAGCGCTGCTTCTGAAGGATAGTCCAAACGTCACCACCCAGCACCGGCTCCATAAGGAAATAAATATATTTATTGTCTTTGAATGTGCGATATAATCTGAAAAAGCGAAATAATTTCCAGTAAATCATTGATTATAATCATTTCATTTTCGCTTGACGTAAGTCGTTGTTGTAATTAATTGATTTTTAACTTGGACAAGTGTGTCGTCAGGCGTAACCCAGTTATCTCAAGGCACATTAGATAAGGGTGACAAGTGATATTTGCATTATATACGGCATATTTTTCTTTCTTGTAAATCGTGAATGGAAATTAGATAAATATAAACTACATGCCATGGAATGGCAATGCGTAACGTGTCAATCAAAATCGTGTAAGTAGGTAGATACCTAATTTCAATTTATTTGTGTTGCAAGGACGTTATTATGTTGGTTGTAGTACGGTAAAAATATATAGCTAACCAGAGTCGTCGGTTTATAATACAAATTCCAGTTTTATAATATGACAAAACATATGCTTGATGGGTTTTCCCACCGGGCACATGGCCAAAAATGACGAATTTTATACAAATTTTCATCCCCTTTTGAAAGGTTTTAACTGGTGGTAACTGGTTTAAGGTGCTAACTTTCATTTTAAAAATTACTCTTCTGGAAAAAGTCATGCTTCTAGACCCGGCGGTGTATTGTCAGTAAATGAATTTAAGATGATTATTATTAAGTAGATCTTCCGATGGACGTTTTACGTGGATGGTGACGCATATTTTTCTCCCAACTTGTTTTTATTTAGTTTGTGTGTTTACATTTTTTCTTTATGCGTCACGTTAAGTGCCTATAAATGTATTATTTTTCTCTCATTCCTGTCTAATGTCTCTAAAAGCACACAAAGTGACATTTTAGTTGTTCTTATGTTCATATTTTAATTTATAGTTATTCGTTAATCGTAACGGGCACAGCACTCAACGTAACCTTGCCCTATTTATGTCATAGTATTGAGAAATAAAGCAGCTGAATTAAAACAAACATTTACCTGCAAATAAACGGACTTTTGCACGACATCATGATATGTTTCTCATTGTAGGCATGCTCCTGCTGCTGTTGCTGCACCATGTCGATCTTCTTGAGGCACTTGAGAGCAAACGTGAGGGACTTGTTGGGTTTGTACTGCACCAGCTCGACGCGACCGAACCCTCCCACACCCATAGTGCCCACAATCTCCAAGTCTTTGAGTTCCACGTATTCAAACTCTGAAAGCAATAGTTGACCGTCCAATCATCCATGTAAACAACGATTATTGTCGCAGGCTAAACAATCAATATCTAGGTCAATGATAATTTTAGGTTCTAATCCGCCGTAACGTAAAACGTTTATCTGTGTTGAAAGTAATCGTGTTACGGAATTCTTAAAGAAGATTCGCAAGCATTTGCCTAATTAATTTCGGTCAATTTGCTTAGTCAAATGTACAACCGGTCATTTGATTGTTTTAAGGTCATCTAAGTAGTTGTCATAACCACACCGTTTAAAACTTAACTAATAAATCTTTGTTCGTTTTAGGCAATGGGATAGCCCAACAGAACTAAATAAGGTCAAGGGTATCAGGCCCCATTTTGCTCATTGTGGCTAGGAACACCATTAAATGCAATAGCAGTTCGCATTACTTACCGCTTTTGACTTGTGATGTTTTCTTTTGTTGCGATGGTCTTGGCGCATCATGTCGAATTTTCCTCAGTTCTTCTAAATTACCCAATAATTCCGTGAATGGTCTGTGAAATCAAAGAAACATGTGGTATTATCAATCAATCAACTCAGCCTATCGCAGTCCACTGGTGGACATAAACCTCTCCCATTTTTAAGGTCGTCGATCCATGTGACTGGGGGGCATCCCACGCTACGCTAACCGATATGCGGCCTCCACTCCAGAACTCCTCTGTTCTACCGGCCATCAGTCCTTCCACATACATGGCCAGCCCACTACCACTTGTAGGTACTGTTGTATTATTTGAGTAATAGTCGGTCGTCAGGTAGAAGAAATGGAATCTATAGGAATGCATCAGTCAGTGCGTCTGTGCCATTGGGTAGAAACGATGCGTTTATTAATTCACACAAATCTAGAAACTTCGAAAGCAATGGGAAATTACTAAACTACTAAATTGAATTCTTGATATCGGTTTCTATGCATGTAATTGTAACCTTTAACCCCATTAGATAAAAATTACGTCTCCATTATTTTTTATAATAAGAATAGGTAGGTGAGTTTACGGTTTTTAATCACGCTTTTATTTTTACGAGCACGTAACGCGTCGTCCCAAATCGAGATCTATGCAAGAGTTTGAAATAAGTACTTAGTCAGGCAAACCTCACTTGAACACGTGAGTAAAAACGGTACAAACGTAATCAGAAATAACCACATGGCCACTTTTATCAAGATATCATTAAATTCAAACCATTTATTTCAATTAAACCAATTACATGCACTTTTGAATTGTGTAGGAGACAGTCGGTCCAAAACCTTCAAAAGTGCCCCTTTTGAATTGTCTGGGAGTCGGTCATTCAGTCAAAGAGATAAAGTCAGTTGATCATAATTTGTGACATCAGTATTTACCCTCGTTCCAGCGTCAGACACTCGACCCCCGGTGGCTGTGCGGTGACGGTGGCCAGCCTGCGGTCGTCGTGCAGCAGTGCCTGCTCGCCAAAGAACTGCCCGCGCCCGAGCACCCCCACACGCTTCTCGCTACTCTCGCCTTCCCGCTTCGTCACAACTACCGTGCCACCACGAATGATGTAGAATTTGTCACCCCTGTCGCCTTGTCGTACAACCGGTGTACCCGTCGAAAAGAATTCCTGAAATATAAGTAATTATGAGACCGCGTTCCTCTTTTCTCATACTCATTTATGTGTATGTAGATTGTAGTATTTCATACCCGCTTAAGGAATTCCGAGATTTTCGAGAGCTCGATAGGATGAATGCCTTGAAGTAAAGGCACTGAAGCTAGAAAACGCATATTGTCATCTTGCTCTTGTTGTAGACTGCGTACCATAATCTTTTGGAAAACTCGTCGCTCCAACATCCATACTTGTGCTTCTGTTATACCTAATTCAAGAAGAGTCATAATGAAGATATTTGGTTTGCATGTAAAAGTCAAAATATCTAGAAAAAAAAAATACTTACATCGTATTGAGGCGAAACGTTTAGCTTTGTAAAGAATAGCAAGTTCACCAAACGCTTCTCCTTGTCCGAAAGTTTTGACAACCTGTCCTCCTTTGAGGACTTCAAACTGTCCGTTTGCTGAAACAAAAAGATGGCTGCCGCTCTCCCCCTCCCTGATGATGAGGCTGCCTGCTGGGAAATCCTGGCGACTCATCGCTTCGACTACTGCTGCAATTCGGTCATCGTCCATCAAGTTCATTAAGAAGTCATTAGCCATAACAGCTTTTCTTATTTGTTCAGCTGACCTATAAACAAAATAAAATTATATGGTTTTATATAAGCTATGAATAAGATAGCAGGAATACCCGCATTGATTCTGATTATAGGTCTAATCTAAATTGTATACTGCAATATAATTTATTAAATAATATTAAAGAGTGTATGCTAGCTTACGTCTTATCCTTTTCGTATTTTTCATAGTGCAGATCATTAAGGCGCGAGGGGTCTGTGGGCGTGTGGGGTGCAATCACACCGCTCTTGCGGCGCCGTCTCTTCGTCCTCTTCTGCTGCTGCACCAGCTCCGATATAGTCTTACGACCAGCGCTGCTCTTGCGATCATCAAAATCGGTGTCAGAATCTCTACTATATCTCGACGTGTTTCTACTATGTGTGCTCAAGGTAGTACTGATCTTTTTGTCATCTCGTAACGTCACACCATTCGTAATGTTACCACTACTGTTTCTTTTTTCAGTTTCGTCAGGATCATCTTTATTACCGTTCGGTAATTCCCCATTGACTTTGATGTTAAATGTATCTGTGCCACCGTCAGGTATTATCTGAAAGGACGCGATAGTGAAATGAAATCAAAACATTACCTAAATTTTTGTTGGAATTAAGTCGATGACGATCACAGATAATTTAAGTGATGTAAAAATAATGCAATAATCGCATGTCTTCGTCTCGCAGTAGGTGATGTTTTGTTGTAGGTATTATCTACATCAAAGGAAAATTTAAAAAGAAAGCTACGTTTTATGGCGAATGATACTGTCGTTTCACCTAGTACCTAGTAGTAGTCATCATCATTTCAGCCGTAAAACCACTGCTGAACTGCCTCCCTGGGAGGTTTGTCATAATCGCCACGCCTGGCAGGCGGGTTGGCGATCACAGTATGGTGATAAAATGCATGCTGCTGTCCATTCTTTAATAAGTCCCTTAGTCGTCTTTTACGGCACCCACGGGAAGAAATAGGGTGATGCTATTCTTTACATGTGGCACCACACGGAACGTGGATCGTAGTATTAGTAGTAGTAGTACGTATGTTCCCAGTTTCTCACCTACAATATAGCTTTTTTTGTATAGGTGGTGCCCTTAAGTAGGTACTAGGCAGACATGTGGTTCCAGGGTCGCGAGATGTGTTCGAAAGAGTTACCGTGCCCTGGCATATGGGCAACTGAAGGGATGGGTTTTAGTCAGCAAAACTCTGACACGAAGAGCGGGAGACGTCATATGATGATTTCACACCCAGAAAAAAAAAAAACAAAAAGACGCACGTGTGACATAGTATTATTAAATTAAAATCCGCCTCTTTGAAGATGCATAGTGCATACTGCATAGTAGTGACCACTTCAGCGGCTTTTCTAGCCTCATCAGACAATCTAAACTATATATTACTATATACTATACTATATATACTATATTACTATATAATATTATAAAGCTGAAGAGTTTGTTTGTTTGTTTGATTGAACGCGCTATTCTCAGGAACTATTGGTCCGAATTGAAAAATTCTTTTTGTGTTGGGTAGCCTATTTATCGAGGGAGGTTATAGGCTATATAACATCACGCTAGAACTAAGAGGAGCGGAGCAGTAATGAAAAATGTTGCAAAAACGGGGAAAATTTATTCCTTTTGAGAGTTTCCGTTGCGTGCACTGCGTAAACGGTTAAAGTAACGCAAAAATCATGTATGAGGGAATTGTTCCTTTTAAAAAGTTCTAAAAAAAGTCCGCGAGAGCATATGTCTATCTTTTAAGGTTGACTCACTATAACTCAAAAGGAGCGAGCAGCAACGAAAAATGGACGAAAACTAGCAGGCAAATCAATGCGACGGGAAGGGTCAGGGGAGCAAAAATTTGACGCGGACGAAGTCGCGGGCAGAAGCTAGTAATTTATATGTATAATGCGACGGGAATTGTGGGGTAGCAGTTATAACGGATCTCTTGCTTACCTCTAAAAAAGATTAAGTTTTGGCTTTATTTAATATTGTTAGCTAGCGTTATGGAAAATTTCATTAACAAAGCCAATGACTGCATGCACAATGCCCTTTAACTCTTACCTACTGTCTAGTCTAGTTTACTACAACAACAGTTTGTTCCAACATCCTGTTGGCGATGATTCGGGAAAGGCTTAGCTGTATCATTTTAAATTGGGAATGATTTTATTGTATTTTCATTCTCACGTTATACACTGGCTTTCAGAACTTAGTACCTATCACACGTTTATAATTGCAATTTCTCCTAAACTATAGAAGTCAGTTTTTTTATTATAACGTTTCTTAGCATACTTCATCAACTTTGTAACTTACTGGCAAAAAACTCAAACAACTTTTTTAAGTGTTGTATATTTTTGTTGAGTCGGTACGGCATACTGAAGGCGAGGTGTCGGAGGCGATGTTGGAACATATTCTCCCTTTCTTTCACGAGGCATGGTTTAGGGCCCTAAGGAATATGGGACGTGGTCTGCGGTTTCTGACCAGCCGTCAGAGCTCATTGCAGGAGTGCTCGATCGGGTTGAGATCAGGACTTGATGGCCAAGCCATCAAGTTGATACCATGAATATCATCCTGAATGTACTCTTGTACGACCCGAGCAGTGTATGGCCGGCAATGGCGTATATTCTCTTACTGTATACGTATCTTTCTCTGTGCGTCATCCTAAAAAAATGCCACCTCATACATGTACAGAGCTTTCACCGTATTGGGCATTTTCTATGAAGCAGGCTTGAATGTATCGCTCAGCAGATCGCCTGTACACTATTCGCTTTCCATCCAAAGTGAAAAGTGAGACCGAAAGTCTTGCTCATTCTTTTCATTCCACTGTATGTGCTCACGGGCGCAATTCTTATTCTAATTGTCACTAACGCAGTCTCTTCAGAACTGAAGAAGTTGTTGCTGGACTTCAACTACATTGAGGTGGCGATTTCGCAACACAGTGGAGGCAATATAGCGTTCTTCTCAGGTACTAGTACACCTGGATCAGCCATTAGAAGGTCTCCTCAGATGGTTCCCAGTTTCTTTTTACCTTCGTTTCCCCTGCATGACCGTTCTGAAGTTTTGAAGGCGAGTGTAATTTAATATTATTTAGGTTGATGGCCATACGTGTACCTACATATATATAAGTAAGGGTAATCACCTGCATAAATGAATGTAATTACTTCATAGCGACTAGCCCTTGCCCCGTTTTATGAATTGAAAAAACCTTCCGGAATAAATCTTCTAATTGATCGTGAAACTCGCATCAAAATTCGTTGCGTAGTTTAAAAGAACAACGCGATCACACGGTGTATATGGCTATAGATAGACTTTACTACTAGAATTTTAACTTGCAATATTTTACAAGCATTAGGTAGGAGCCTACACCCACACCTACACCTCGACAGGTATCTTATATCTTTAAACGAGCAATTCTTGTATATATAATATATATATATTCTGAATCTCGGAAACGGCTCCAACGATTTTCATGAAATTTTGTATATAGGGGGTTTTGGGGGCGATAAATCGATCTAGCTAGGATTCATTTTTATAAAATGTCGTTTTGTTCGTGTTTTCAATGACCAACTTTATCGATAATCAACTTGAACATAAACTTATTGTTTTAAACACAATTTACCAAAAAATACCGAACAAAGCTCGGTCATCCAGATATTGTGTGTATTATGTGACGTCAGTAGTATGACATACCTACGTGAGTCGGAGCATGTAATATAACTAGTATCGTAGCACGTAGCATCAGCCGTAGCAAGTATCGTTGCGCGTAGCGTTGGTCATAGCATTTTAGGTCTGGCGTAGCACGGAACTTGGTTCGTAGTGCATAGCATGTTTCGTAGCACGTAGCGACTCTCGTAGCATGTAACGTTTGGCGTAGCATAGAACTTGGGTCGTAGTGCATAGTATGTTTCGTAGCACGTAGCAACTGTCGTAGCATGTAACGTTTGGCTTAGCATGAAACTTGGTTGTAGTGCATAGTATGTTTTGTAGCATGTAACTTTTTACCGTAGCGCGTAACGTCTGTCTCAGGAGCGTCTGTATTGCCCACAATAGCGGTGGCCGCCACATAATAGTCCCAGTGACGGCTATCATGAAAATAATGGCACAGGGGTATGACATGCAGTCAATAAATGGTCTCTAGCATACCACCTTACTTTCCTGTAACGTTTTAGTGACGCCACTAAATGGTTGATGGTTGATGCTGTGGCAGCAAAAGCAGTTACAGACATATTTTACAAAAATCACCAAACATATTTACTTTAAAAACTTCATTATGCAGCTTAGCGGCAGAGCTGTAGAAAACTTTCTTTGGTAGATTATAAACATTCAATTTTGCTGCATTCGATATTATCATTACTTTACCGATGTAAAATCTAGATAGACTTCAGTATTATCCGTTTGTCTTCAGTGAATAAATATTAGTATGTCTTTAGATGATTATGTACGCTAGAAAGTATTTACTTCTTAAGTAGGTATTATGCAAGTTGCCAACTTTTCTTTCTGATTATTACCCTTTTATTATCTTTTAGTAAAATTAAATTATTTGGCAGTTTTTGGGATTGGCTGACTGCCTCATTGACGTAGTGGTCACAACCGATACTGCTTAGCATACGGACCGCGATTCGAAAATCTTAGTATCTACCAGCAGTGGACGTTTTTCCACTGAAATGCCGATGATCATGAAACAGAAGTTTGAATTTGTGTCTGCTTGATGGCAATAAGCTCGTCCTCTATTAAATGACAACTAAACTCGAAATACTGGGGTTTAAACAATTACATATCTGCCTTGACCTTCGATGAACACAGTTTTATATTTGTTGTAATTGGGGTTTATATTTCGTTGTAGGTTTATTTATGATTTTCTAAAACAAGACTTCTAGAAGCAACCACGGCTGTACCAAAATCTACTCAAAACAGTTTTCTTAATCGTTGAAATAACACTTTTTGTTAATCAAAATGTTTTGTTACGATGTTTGCACTATCATTATTTGCAATTAAATAATATTAATGACAATGTAGACTTGGTAATTGTATGTGCAAAGGCTATGTAAATCGTATTTAATGAAATCGAACCTATAACAATAAGCAAGTACCAGCTAATTGTGATGATTCTGGTATTACCTACGAGTCCCGTTCAATTGCACATTAAATTGCCATCATAAGGTATCGTTATTACACTAGAAGAGTACAATTATATTAGTTATCATATACTTAGAAGCAATAAGCGGTACAATATTAAATATGTAAAAGTACTCAGAAGATTTAATTTTTCAATTACATTAAACAAGTCTAAAATTCGATAAAAACTTAATCCCTCATTATTTTTTCATGATTGCTATCTGCAGTGATTCGAATGACTTATCACATTATTTTATCAAATATTTCGTTTGATTTTTGTCATTTTAGATGGCATTCAGATAACCAAGACGGTATTTTTAGACTTTTTCATATGTAAGTACTTTGTTCTAACCGTTTGGTATCAACAGGGGCTGGGACCTAGGTAAACTAGATGAACATCGACTTTCAACACGATTTTGTGAAGATTTCTTGTTCTACTTCTATGTAGGTATCTACGTGCAAAGCTACGTCTATCAAAGACAGATTTCATTTCTCATTCTAACTGAACAAAAAGGTGGAAGTAATTTTCACCACTTTTTTAACAATAAGCAACGATTGCACTTAGTTTTGGTAGATTTAATTAAATGGTGGGTGTTGCTGCATATAATACGACCCTTATGACCAATCAATAAGGTTGAAACTAACACTAACATATAGTTACCGGGTTGCCTAAGATTAACCATAAGATTCAATACATGATCCTGAACACCTGTCGTGGATTACTAACAAAAAAAAAATTGTTCTGCCATACATTTTGACCGCGAAGGTGGCACTTTTCTATGAAACACGTTTTTCTTTTCCATGACCAGCAAAGAATTTCTACGCTGGGGGTCTATAGAATCATCTGCTGAATTTATGGTTTCAGATTACGTCGATGGTCAATGCCCACCATATAATATAGGTATTAATTAGGTCAAGTCAGGATCACAGTAGCATTTGTCGCCTCAGAGGAAGTAGGTTTTATTTCCAAAAACCATTTTCTTTCCAGCAGGTACTTTCGTCATAATCGTACAAATATAAATAAACGCTGAGCGTCAGACAAGAGGTACTTAGTATTCTGTTGTTTTACTTACAAAGATCGTTTCACGGCGATCACTAGGATTATTTTCAGCAGGTACAGTGAACTTGTACCTCGCTCGAGAAGCCCATCTGAACGGCGGACACAACACCATTTTGAATTAAATATTTTTCTAGGAATTAAATTGCATTATACACAGCACCGCATAACGGAGAAGCGAACTACTGAGGAGCGCTCGCGGCGGCCCGACACTGCTTGAACGACGCAACCGCAGCCCTTATCGCTCTTACCAGATAATCTCACCATTCCGATTGTTTTAATTATTTCACACTAAAGAATCATTACCTACTATGTGTTATCAGAGAGCCTTGTAATCTTATCGACATAATACGATTGTCACCGAATCAGTATTATTCACAAAAGGGCAATTAAATCTGCTATTCTGTAAAACAAATATATTTGGTAATCCAGTTAGGGGAATTGGTTAAGCGGATGCGGAAAATTAAATACGAGTACTTTATACTATAATTTATTTATAACGTAAATGAGTACACAATGCCAAAGGCTTTAAAATGATTCACTTCATTCAATATTTTTCATTAGAAAAAAAAAATATTTACAATTTAAAAGAGAAAATCAGCTTTGCAATCCATTAAAAATTGCCACACAAAAAAGGAAAATACGTATTATTAATTTACTTTAGGTATCACAAATCGTATATGAGGGGGCTCGCTGTGCACTTGGCTTGAAAAATCTCGGTTAACTAATATTGAACTAGTATTCCTTATGTAGATCTGTGCATTAATAAAATGTGCAAAGTAGGTATCTATAAAATGTGCCAAACGGAAGACATTCATTATGTAACAAATCTATTGTAGTTTACATTAAACTTCAAAAACATTTTCTCAACATTATACTTACAATGTACAGATACAGGAATTGAGCACGGTATTGTTATAATAGTTCAAATACTGGCCGGCCGCGAGTGTGCCCGCAGCGCGCATTGTGCAACTGCAACGCATACTGATTGATTTACCTACTAGCAACTTCACCAAAACGTCATCTTACTATATCTTTCTAAGATGGTACAATGTATAAATAAAAGTATATCATACAGTAATTTTTATTTCATTAACTGTTATACTTTTACAACAGCATTAATGTGAAACTTAGAACGTAAATTATTTTCACATTAAACTCAGTTATAGAGATCATTTTTTGGTGATAATGTCACATGCTACAAACTAGACAAGCAACTAATTAATTTCACAGTCAGTATGCGTTACATCACCTAACTATGTGCGGGTTAATCGAAACTATTAAAGTCATAGACGCGATGTGTGCCGATGTCGTGCGTTACAATGAGTGTCATGGCACGTCTACGACTTTAATGTTTACCACACGGGAGCAAACATTACCCCGCTAATATCTGAATAACCTACAACACCAACGGAACAGCTTTGACGAGTGCAATTGACGAACAAGTGATACTTATTAACTGGCTACTTTAACAATATGAACCCTCGCGTACAGGTCACACGCACAACTCGAGGCGGGAGCCGCCGCTAACACTATATACAGTCGACCGCAGCCGGGCGGCGGCTCTGTGGCGGTAGTTGCCCTCAGTGCGCTAGCGAACGCCGCTACTAGCTAACACCACTACTGATATGATTTATTATGCACAATATAACAATTTTATTCCCTTTTGATTTAATGAATACAGTATCGAAGCCGTCGATCGTATAAGTTGTGCACAGCATTAAACAAGAGAGTAGTATGAAATTTTAATTTATCATCTCATAAAAACTGAGAAACAAACCGCGTTACAAAATACATATCCTTAATTTTATGATTATAATATTTATAATACATTGTTCTTGATGTTATTTTTTTTTTCAATCTTATTGTAGCACACTAACCATTTTGTCAGATATGTAATTTAAATTCTGATTTTTCTCCAAGTAACAACAATTTGGCTTATATTATGTAACTTTATACAAAACTTAGGTATTTTGCTTTTTGTGATTTATTATATTATCATTTAAATCATACATAAAAGACTTAAAATAACATAATCAAAAATTATGTATATTTTAGAATGAAGTAAACAAGACAGGTTTTGGTCAGAACTTGATTAAATGATACAGTTACGAATAGACACGAATACAATGTTTGTAATTAATATAATTATTCCAAAACAGGTCCTGTTAACTTGTATATAAAACTTGATGATTAAAAATACACAATTCACAAATATTTGTGACTTTGATTGATAAAAAAAATACTAAAACTAAACAATAAAATCAAATAGAATCACATGTACTTTTTTCTGTACTCAGATACAAAATCTTGCATTAATCAGACAATTCCTACAAACCTAAGAATTACTTAAAATAACGCATTCACGCATGAGTATTCAGCAATAAAGCACAAAATTTTGTTCGAAGCTGCAACGAGACTACAATAACATACGATAAAAGTAAATATAACTTATTATATAAAGCCAGTGGCACTAAAAGGTGAGAGTAATAATCAGTAAAAGGAAAATATGACACGAACCGCTTATTACATATCGTACGGAAAGAAATAGCATACAAATCGAGACAAAGAGACGACAACTAATTCCGTAAATATCACATGAAACCTTTACGAGTAAGCACCTTTACTATTATTTTAATAAAAAGATTGTGCGCGAAGACTAGAATTCTGCAAGACAAACAATAATAATGTCATGGAAATGCTACAAACTGAGTTAGTTAATCTAAGTCTGGTTTCAAGATGACACAACTGGGTGAGAACATCACCTTAACACCTTTAATTAATTAAAGCTATCATCATCAGACGACTCCGACACCTGTGCCGCAGACGCGAGCCCTGCACTCCACGAGCTCGTCGAGCGGATATGCGGCGCGGGTGCCGAGCGGCGGGAGGACGCGTCTGCACCGGTCCCAACGTATTCGGTACATTCTCTACTTGCTACGTAAAGGTTTGAAAAATAAACGGACAAAGCTCTAAAACGTCGACGTGGACGCAACCTCTCATACAGACACTTCTTACATCTGTAACACAATGTGTACCATATTCCTTAGGAATTTACAACAACATGAGAAGATTGACAATCAACTATGAATTAATCAATTCAGATCTATATAGTTATGTATATAGTCATTGAACTACGTTAAGATTAAACTACTCTAGATGGCAAATATGTAGATATGTCCTTAGAAAAAAATTACTTAAGTGTAAGTAATGAAAACTTTTAACAAAATGAAGTAAAAAATAAAAGTCTGTTGTTTTGTTCTAGTTATCTATCTACACCACGACTTATAGATTTCGTAAGTTTTTCTCAGTGAAAGACTATTAAATCTATCGAAAAGAGGTTAATGTCATGAAACACTTCTCCGAATACGTATGAATCGATGGGTTTTTGTGCTTTGGTATAAACGTTGAGCGAATTCATAGATGTTACAATACTTTAAAATCCTAATGCAAATGTTAGATCTAAAATTTACAACTTCTAAAAGGGTTGGACCCGTATGCGTGTTTGTTCTATAAAATGAAAGTCCGTACGCCAGACAAAAATATTAAAATAGCACTGTAAAAATAAGACATCGTTAAAAGACAATAGAATCATTGATTAAACATAACTACATACAAGGAGAAAATCTCAATGATATGTAAGAACTCGACGGAGTTCCCTTCTTCCCTTATAGACTACAGCTAAAGCGTTTCGCCTACATTACATTCTGTAACACATTAGCTTATTTATAAACTAGCAACCGATTATTCGATTTACAACTAACAGGACCTCAAGTAAACACTCCCGGGTCAGAGATTAGAATCCGGACGAGAAGCGAACGGCACACGGATGTGGTTCGTGCGGCTCCACCGCACAGGACTGACGAAAGGAACGGGGACTATCGACAAGGTAAGCTTCAAGCGTAATGTACGAACCGAAACGACACAATGTTAGTACAACTGACTGACGACCCAGTTGTATCAATGTTCAAACTCGCGTTTAAACGCCAGGAGACACTGTTTGCGGAGCAATAGAAGTGGCCGCGACTGTGAACACCGTATAACTGCGCCATCGGTCACGCCCTCGGGTATAGCTTACAACTATGTGACAAATTGTATCGGGTTCAAGGTAACTTTAGAAAAAAATATAATACGTTTGTGTAAAAATAACAACCAAACAAATGGCACCATATTAACATTCGCACCAAATAACTTGTTAGTCCAAAATAGATGATCTGAAATTTCTATTGTCTCAGTGTATATGTCTACCTACTAGATAATAACGGTGAAGTTACTGTAATAATTTGATTTAAAATTCTAGACGGTTGTAACTTGTAACGTTAACGCACTCGCGTTTATAATCAAAAACTCTAATGTTATAATTTTAAGTGGAGGATTACCTTTTAAGTTAACGAGTATATTATTATTTAGAATAAGATCGCTGAATATGTATTTAGGAAACCACATTTAGGAAATTTTGATTTAAAAAAAAATATTGTTACCCAATAAAATGTGTTTCCCGTTTAGTATTTATTTACAATTTTCATGATATGCAAGTGCAAAGCTCACTAAATATATCATTATCGTAAATATTTCTTCTATTGTCCATGATACAAGTGTAACATCTACACTAGACAGTACGGTACTCTAATCGTAATATGAATTCACTTCTGTGTAATTAGTAAAATTATAGTAACCCTTAGAATATCTAAATAGAACGAAAGCACTCACTTTAGCTGCTCGCACTTGTATAGCATTAGGTACACAAATCATTTATATTAAAGTTCAACTTAATAAAGTATTTCTGTTAGAAATTTTAATGACTTTGGTATTTCATAAGTTGTGTATGGCGCGGCTGCGGTCCCCGCAGCGCACGCTTCGACGACTCAACGACGCTCGCTCATTACTCATTAGTTCGCTACCCAAGCTTAGACACTTATACGGTAGTCGGCTAGCGTTTATTATTTGATCCTTAAATTTATGAATTATGTTTGTACGTTTACAAAGAGAGTTCATTGTCATGTTAAGGTGAAGGTGACGAAGGTAATATTCGAGTTAATCGTTTCATGATCCCACTGGCTTTAGTATGGCGCAAATCTGTTGTATCCACTTCTGTACACTGCAGTCTGTAAGTGAAATATTGTCACTGTTAGTATCCTTTTGAGAGTATCGTGTGTTCTAATAGACCGCAGCTCCGACAAATTAAAATAATGAAGATCTTACCCCGTATCCCGACACCGGTCCGATACCGTGGCCTAAGTATGGATCTGCGTATTCTCTGCCGTACCTGCAACATGTACGATGTTCTCTTGTGTTATACACCATAATATTAATTAATTATTTTCTACTTCAGTGCAGAGCTGACTAGTAAAAGCCTTTTTTCTAAATATATTTGTACTACGGTCTACTGTGCTACACATACTATAAAAGTTAATACCTTCTACATTTTTATTGCATATACATATTTTAAACTACATTAAAATAGTGTTGTTTAGGACGTTAATTCAAGTAAATGTTGGTAAAGTTTGTTTTTAATCGCGTAAATCATCATTTAACGTCTGCGATAATCACTATATTCTCTTTCTTTTTTTTAGTACTTGATGAGATATATCTAATCAATTCAATGAAAACAGGTTTACTTTGGGAATCGTGAGGTTTACTGCTCATATATATATGTACACGAGCGCAGTCACCAACAGTAGAGACAACTGCAGTCGTCGACGGCTGCAGTTGTCTCTGTCGTTGGCAACGTGGCTGTCGTGTACATGTATGGGCAGTCAAAAGAGGGTCGAGTGTTAGTGTGGGTTTATATAGTTTACAAGTAATGTTAGTAAAGTCGTGAAAGCTTCGTATTTACATGAGCGACATCAAAGTGTTGGAGGTGGACGTGGGTACTGACGTGGCCCCGAGCGGCGCGAGCGTGGGCTGCGGCGCGGCGTTGACGGCGGCGGCGGCGGCGCGTGCGGCGGCGCCGTAGTTGGCCGCCGCCGCCGCCGCCGCCGCGTGCTGCGCCGACGTCAGCGGGGACTTCAGCAGCGGAGCCGCCGCCGCCGCCGCTGCGGCTGCCGCCTGCGGAGAACGACACGGTCAGCGCGCGGCACGAGCGAGCGCACCGCACTCCAACCTTCTTATGCGAACAGTGAGCCCACAAAGGCACGAACACGACCTTTTTTTTTCATCGAAGCCTTACCAACTTCCGCAGTCGTTTTCGCGTAGGTAATCTTACCGGTATGGGAGATCCACAGACGACATGAAGGCGTAACGACGATTTCCATGTTTCACTGAATAGCGATCTGCGTAGCCTTAAGTTGAAAGCGAAAACGATGCAGAAAGTAGGTACTAAATACAAGAAAAAGATTGTGCATGTTTGTAAATACTATTTATTTACATAAAATCGATTCACATGCAACTCTGCCGGCACACGTTACTAAGATGTTTGGTGTTATATCTTCTGCACAAACCATCGATTTCAGTTATCGACTTTCAGTATGAGGTACAGACGATAATGTTAATGTAGTCGATGAACATGAACATGCATTTAAAGAAACAATTATGACGGAATCGATCCAAACTAAATCAAAACGTCGAAGTATTCTAAATCTAGCTACATATTATTATCGGTGATTGTTAGTGTACTTATAATTGCAATTACATTTGTGGGCTCAATGTTCTACTCGCAGCATGGATTAGCATCAGATAGATTCAACGTACAGCCTCAACATATGCCTAAAACTAAATCACCCACCACAATACCAACGAACAAGGATCAACTCAACAGAAAGCAAACCGCGCGGGCCGACCGGCCGCGCGTGTGCCAAGTCCATCTGGTTACCACAAACACAATGTGCACCCTGCATTACGGTGGATTACCAACCAATAGGACCATACGAATATAATAAAGGAGCAAACAAAATCCCAGCACTCACTCCATGATGGATATCGAACTTATACTAGCGTGGTGGAACATGAACCAGGAAGCGATAGAGATACAGACACTGTCGCATATCGAGCGAAACTGAACTCTAAAGGCGTGACGTTTACCTCGGCTGCCGGCTTCGCGGCCTGTAACAACACACGCACTGTCACCACCGGGGACCTCACTCAACTCGACTACTGACTCGGTGTCAGCGCGGACGCAGTACACTCAATCATTAGGAACTCAAATATTCATTAATCATGGAACTGACATTGGCATAGGAACTAAAAACAAAAAAGTTTATTTACCTGCAGTCTGTAGTTGGAGTCAGCCGTTGCGGCCGCGGCTAAGAACGGGTCGTAATACACACTGCGAAATAAAATAATATTATAAAGGACATTTATATTTTTTTCACATAGCTGTAATATTATTTCAAATTGATTTAATATTTACATCAAATTGTAATTGAATAAAATTACGTATTTAATCGAAAATGTCTAATCTACTTAGTGCAACTAACATTATTGTTAATTCAAGTGCTATTAGTGCAGATAAATATTAAAGAAGAAACTAGACAACCGTCATCTACTGGTAAGTTGACTAATCAACACAATATTACGTTGGGATAAGCATTAAATATAGTTATCTATAAGCTTAGCGAACAATCCGGTTAGAATCAACGTGACTGTTGTTAGTTACACATTTACTCTCAATAATTACGTGATGTGCTCGTGTACTTAATTTATTAAACAGAAAATAACTCATACCAAAGTTAGGTGAATCGGGGACTAGGGATTGGGATGTCTGGGAACGTGGAGGAGACTTGCGGCCTGTTGTATAAATGTTGCTGTTAATTATTTAACTAAGTTACATGGTCGAATACGAGTTATCAGCTGCAGCCGGTTAAGACTGGAAGCCAACCCCAACGTAGTTAGAAAATGCTAGGTAGATGTAGCATATTTATGGTTGAGTTAAGATTATGCAACGAAATATAACTGCAGAAAATTACGAGTACATATATTGTAACTTTCCACCTCGATCGAAAGTTCGCGCATATTCTGATGCGCCCAAACGAATAAAAACGTCGATTTATCAGGTATCGGCGTTGTCTATCATATTAGCATAATTTTGCAATCCTTAAAACTTCGGCACAACGTGACAGTGTACCTGTCACCTGTCGCTGCATGATAACAAAGAAAAGTAGGTTGTACCCAATGGGAATATATTAGCCCGTGGAGTGACTTTTCCGACGGCGGCGACGAAAATAGGTCGCGACGATCGGTTTTTGACGGACAAGATATCGTCGCGACAAGATGTAGTGCGAGTCGGACTCGCGCACCGAGGGTTCCGCACAAACCTGTAGGTATCCTCGGTTTATGCATAAGGTTTATGTTTATGAAAATAAATGTTTTTTTTTTAATTTTTATATTTAAGTTGATTGAATGAAAGGTAAATTGCGGTTTACGATTTATGACGTATTAAAAAAAAACTACTTACTGGATCTCGTTCAAACCAATTTTCGGTGGAAGTTTACATGGTTATGTACATCATATATTTTTTTAGTTTTATCATTCTCTTATTTTAGAAGTTACGGGGACACACACATTTCACCACTTTGGAAGTGTCTCTCGCGCAAACTGTTCAGTTTAAAGAAAAATGATATTAGAAACCTCAATACCATTTTTGAAGACCTATTCATAGATATCCCACACGTATGAGTTTGATGAAAAAATGTTTTTTGAGTTTCAGTTCTAAGTATGGGGAACCCCAACAGCATAGCTCTTATAGTTTCGGAGAAAAGTGGCTGTGACATACGGGCGGACGGACGGACAGACAGACAGACAGACAGACAGACAGACAGACAGACATGACGAATCTATAAGGGTTCCGTTTTTTGCCATTTGGCAACGGAACCCTAAAAATTGCTTTTAACTGCATTTTATCATTTATCCCTACACTTCGAATATATTTAGTTCTGATGGAAATCAGAGACAAATAAGCCATGTTTCTATTTAGGTTTTCTCATGTGTTATAAAATAATGGGGTATAACCCGGCAGCATCAATTTGACAGTTTTTGAAATTCGACTGATAGTCCCGCCTCAATTTTAAATGTTATCTTTTACTTCAAAATTAAATTTCAAGTCCTACTGATTACATTGGCACATTACAGTATTTAATGTGCCATAGACGTTTTTGGAATAATTTATCGGTTTGATCTGAGTTATGGTTACGGACTAAGAATTTTGTTCAGGTAAGTGAACATAATCTAATCAATGTTACCTAATTACTTTTTTGGCGAAATATGGCCATATCAATTTTGTCATTAGCTAGATATACATTTTGTGGTCCAATTTGTCAAGGTTATATCGTTTCGCGTGGACGACACGGAGTGGCAGTCTCGGACAGGACAGGGGGTAGGTAGTGCGGTGCGTTTACTCACGGTGCGTAGGCGTGCATCTGCGAGGCGTAGGCGGCGGCGCGGTTGAGCACGGCGTGCGAGAGCGCGTGCGGCGAGGCGTGCGGGGCGTGCGGGGCATGCGGCGCGAGCTGCGGCGCGGCGCGCGGCTCGCGGCGCAGCGCTACATGCAACACACGGCAGGGGGGCATGCGTTACCTGCGGCGCTGGGCGGCGCGCGGCGCCAGCACGAGCGGCGGCGCGGGCGCGGCGGCCGGCGCGGCGCCCAGCCACGGCCACGACACGCCCGACACCCGCAGCCCTGCGCACACACCGCGTCACAAGCGCACACCACGCCACCCGACGCCACAACACATCGCGCCGCCCGCTCGGCTCGCTAGGCCCCTCCGTACTATCGAGTCCGAGCGGGCGCGGGCTTCCAGTGCCAGCACTGAAGCGGCCGGGCCACAGTCACCGCAGAGGGCGCTATTATTCATTGAATTCGATTCGACAGATAGGGACAAGAATCTAAATAACTGAAAAATCCCACCACATTGAGTGAAGGAGGTTCATGCTCGAATGATTGTTATGGTAATGTAAACGCGAAAGCTTAATTTAGATTATGGATTAAATATCATACCAAAATCGTAATGAAGGTTCTCACCTTCCGGCCACTGGACACACACTAGAACAAAATAAATATGATGTTTATTTCTAAACTTCACAAGTTAGACGGAGGATTTTGCTAGATCTAATACAAAGAACATACCCATAAGACATTCTCTACTACAAAATTGAAATATGAATATAGTGCATTACGTAAGTTGCATTCATTCCAGCAAACGCCAAGGTATGAACATTCATGTGTCTTGTAATAGCTGTACAAAACTGTGTTAAGTTATCTAGCAAGCTGTCTAATTGACGGTGTCATCCGTTTATCTATACAGTGAGTAAAGTTCGCAGGCAATGCGACGCCGGAGACAGCCTTCTGCAACGTTCGGATATACTTGTCTGTGATACTGCGTGAAGTTCATGTCTGTATGTTGCGACTCAAATGTACCGCGTGTGACGAGTGCTCGGCGAGACTGTCTCCGGAGCGGACAGTGGACGCATTCTCTAATATATAGCATTCACCTAGGAGCATTCAGACAACGGAACTAGCCACATGTAGGAATAAGTAAGTACATTAAACATGGACAACACCGATGTTACAAGTTCAGCTCTCTCACCCAAAGTGGGAACTGATCCATTTCTAGCCAGAATAACTGGATGGATTAAAAAGAGAAAATCCCAAGATGCATTATATTTGTACAGGTGTGATACAATAAGGTATTGTTATTTATAGTCATGTGTAAATTTATTCATTTTATTTTGAAAGTTTTATTAGTTGAACTCATTGAATGTATTTCATGAACGATCGTCGGATTACTTACCGTTAGGAACAGTTGGAGGTTTCTTTGTCTGCACTCTCGCTGTCGCATTATTAACCTGATTTGAAGTAAAATCTATATGAGAATACGTTTGGGTTTATACCAAAAACAAAAACATTGGCTGATTTTAAACAAAACTTTTAAACATCAAAAAATTAAAAATTAAAAGGTTTTTAATTCACAGAATAAATTATAACTGCAAGGATATGGATAGTATTCAAGAAGCGCTTGATTCAAACACGCCACTTTGATTATTTGTGAGATTCGAACCCACATCAGCTTCTTCGCTAAAGGAGGAATATAAAAGTAAAAGATTTTTTATCTTGATCTTCTAAAAAAAATTCATTTTTATATGATCTTATGAAAATCAGCCAATTGGATAGCAGATGTCGTACAGATAGGAAAACAAAAACCAATTTTAAACTAATAATGAACCATTTAATACAAAATAAAAATAATTCTCATTTAAAACTTTAATAATTAGCTGCCGACATCTGATACGTGAACATAAAATAAAGGAAACTTGGGATTTACTTTTGACATTAATAAGGGATATTTAAGAATATTAAAGAGAGCATACTTTTCCACTCTTAACCACATTCACTCTCTTCTTAGGCGCAGACTGACTCGTCTACAAGACCACTTTTCAGCGCTTCTATTTAAATTTAAAATGAATAGATAGAATGGAACTAAAATTTGTTTAGCAATCTTACCTCTGCGGCATTGTGACGATACGGTTCGTTCTACATTTCTCTGTGAGACACTCTCTCTTTCGATCGGCATATTAAATGACCGTCTAGAGAGTAAAGGGATAAAATAAATAAGGTTTGTTTGTGGATTAGACGCCGGCATACTTAGTGCTAATATGCGGGACCGCGGCGCACGCTAGCATGACAGTAACTACAGAGCAGACGAGCGCAGGTTGCGGTGGGCGGTGGGCGTAGGAGCGGGATGTTATAAGTTACATAGTGCTACGGATGGTATTCATTGAGTCATGCACACCTCTATCTTTCTGCCCTCAACCACGGTGCCGTGAAGACGCTCTCGTGCTCGCTCCGCATCACCACTATTTGCGAATGTTACAAAACCGAATCCCTGCATGCAAGACAGACAAAACATGCATTAAAAACAGCGTCGCTCAAAAAACAACGTGCAACAAAAATTAACATTTATGCATTGCATATTCTTTTTAAGTATTCTAGTGAAATATCGAGAAAATATTATCGAGTCGATTACGTTGATACTTTGAGCGTATTCTAGCTGTATGGGTACACATAAGCGTTTGGATCACAGTAATAAATTAATGTAACGTCGCTCGACCTAGTAGTCTGTACTATCGGGAGGAGAGTTTGTATCACTGTATACAGCGAGTCTGAAGGATTGTTCGACACTAATTCATAGACACTACTTACTTTAATCAAAATGACAAGTCATTGTGTGAGATGTTAGCTGCGATTTGTTCTATACAGAAAACTCACCGATCATGCAGTGGCTAAGATGAACTAATTGGATCTAGGAACACAGGTATACCCAAATGGACTTGATATTCCATAACGGAGCAACCACAGTACAAAAAATCAAACATCAATACAGAAATTATTTTTACATTTAGATTAAGTAAAAATAAACTAACTTCGGAATCATATCAATATCACACCTATATTATGTTACAATATAACATTGTGCATGTACTTTACAGTGCCCAAAACTAACACGTTAAACATAAGCGATACTTATATTTATTAGATATTCATAAATTTACACCTGGTACATCCTAATTAATTACAATAGGTGAATCACACAAATTGTCGTAAATGGCATTCAGTACGCGTTATACAATTTCGTTCAATATTATTGAATCAATAGATCGTGCTCAGACAAATGAAACTACTTACTTTCAATAAATGGTGATAACCCATAGATACAAAAAGCAGCTAGCACAGCACACAATACAGTGGAAGAGACGAGTTGTGAAAGTGGCAAACAAGTTGCTGATTGTACGAAACGCTTACACTTATAAAAGCAAATGACAGCTCTATTATTACCATTCTGAGTGCAAATACTTAACGTAAACATTAAATCTGGGCAGAGAGAAAGAGAAAGAAAAAATAATAATTTACGAAGAGGCGAGGGCCCGTCCAACGCGTTACCGCGGTACCCGACCGGACTGTAACACAACGCACACAGTGCAACAAGCTCTCAGTATGTTGACAGACACAATCGATCCAACGGACGAGGAAGACACGAGTGACGTACAGCTCGGGGACATTGCGTTCAACTCGACTCGGAGCATTCTAAACCGGTTCCTTTGATTACATTTATTTACCACTGAATATCGGTATTTCTTTTATTTATTTTGTTATTTAAATACCATTGATGTTTTTAAAGATAGAATGATCGAATATATAGAAATAAATAAGAAGAAAAGAGTTTTGAAAAGTAGTATAGTGTTATCTTAGTTATGGAATGTTCAATTTTTTTAAAAATAATTATTGTAAATATATATTTGCAAACACAACAGCAACTGTAAGAACAAATTATGGGTTATATTAGCCAAAACCGGTTAGAATTTTCCCAAGTGAAAACGAAATGTTACCGAAGTCATACGAGATAAAGCCAAACTAAGTGATGCACCCTAAAAGTTACTTCTAGGAAAATAACTTACATCATATAGTCATTGCGTTACATTATATAACATTGTGTTTCCAGGTTTCAGCAAAATATACATGCCCAAAACTAATAAAATTATATTCCCTTGTTAGGAAGCATATGACTGAACGAATTTTGTATTATTTATTAATAACATAGTGGACAGAAAATAGTAAGTACACTGTCAATCTAATAGACTACATACATCAGAATGACTGATCATCCAAACTACAACATAGATGCATTAAAAGATTTGTACATAGCAGTATATAATCATGTCATAAACATAATAAAGATATAAGAAAATACAACAATATAGAGATCGAAGCAGTTTGGACGATTGTAACAACCTCATTAGTGATGAATAATAGAGCTGTCCTGAAAATATGACTTAGGAAATCAGCTGTTATAGTGACGATGCATCATTCTCTAATACTGCATATCCCAATGTGAGGCATTGAAGAAAAAATAACTTGGAGCTATTATTTAAAAGAGTAAAATACTTCTTGACATGAGCGAGCATGGACTACTTTAGGGGCGGTCACCAAACTGACACAAGGAAAGCAGTAAACACGAAAAAGCGTTCAATCCAATCAATTATTATAAAAATATTTCGATAATAACTCTTTAAATTTCATGGGAATTATCATTTACAGTGAGTTGTTTTTTGAGTATATTTCAAAATGTAAAATTAATGTTGCTAAATATCAATATATTGCACCAACGACTTACTTCAGGAATATCATTTTATGAAAGTTATGAAATATTCTTACATTTGAACTAGTATGGGAAGTTGCTAAAATGATAAAATAAGTAGGTCGATAGTGCAACCAAGTAAATATAGTTCAGATTTTTCAAAATCAGAATAATAGACATTACTATTCAATGACAATATACAATGCAATTAGAGATACTGCACCAAACATTAAAACCAATATGCTATGAGAAAGAAGTTTGTTTTAAAACACAATTATGATTATTTTAACTAAGCCCATTTGCCTTCAAATTTCTGTTAAGCAAGGAATAATTAATCAACGCATGACTTGAAGAGAAGTAAAACTTTAGAACATATTATTATTAGGAAATATTTGTATAAAATCGGTAGTTACTTTGGTTTGGGCAGCGATAACTAATAGTTGTTAGTAAGACCTCTTAGCTACTGCACTTCTGCTTGCCATTATATCGTTCATTACAAGTCAATTATCAATGTTAATTTACTCCAAATGAGGTAAAGTCTAACAATACAAGTATTACAAGTCAATAGCTATGAAGTGCAAAATTGGTACTAAACTAAAGGAATAATTTTACTTTTTTTGTTTATATTATATTCATTCAAAAATTATCAGACAGAGATACTTGTAGATAACCCTGGCTTGGTTTGACGAGGTTATTAAATGTCCAGTACAGAATTTAAAACGAAAAAGAAAGTATAAGTTCGTCAGGTTTCGTCTCACCTTGGCAGATGACTTTGCCTAGCATGTTGATGACTAGAGGCACCGCGATAGTAGTGCGTGAGGCTTTTAAGTAAATAAATAACAAGACCAATAACATACGCTTGATTAACCTTGACAAACATACTCGACGAGTCTGTCAGTCAAGGGAAACTTACTCTTGCTCTACTGCCTTGTTTAGAGTTAAAAACATATTATGACCTCGTTATGTTATGTTATGTTATATCTATCAATTATTCCTTTAATTTACTTTAAGATTTGTAAAGAAACAAAAAGTACACTGTATTAAACTGATCTAAGTCGAATTAATTTGCAAACAAAAAACGTCGGGGTTAATAATTTAGTGTCCTTTTGTTTCTAAACATAGAGAAACTTTTAGAAAGTGGCCACAATGAAATCTCTGTATCTGTTACTGTAAAAGCCCGAACTTAAGTAAATCATAAGATTTTCAGTTAAAACCTAAGATTTATTAACTCTTAATGGTTAATGTAAATAAATAAATAAAACCCGAACTGTTCTGTGAACATCGTTCATCTCGAACTTTTAGCAACATTCACTCCGTAAATCTTAAGTTTTACCTGAGGGACACGGTAAATATTGAAAAAAAAAGACATGTCTAGACGTTTTTGTCCAGAGGCCAAGGATACAATAAATGTATCTGGCTCAAAAAAATGCTTGACGAAGGAATGCGCTTGCAAGTTATCAGGATTAATTTCTAATTCTGAATGCCACAATAATTCTCCGTGTTAATTGCCTCTTTTCAAAATCTCTTTTCAAAAAACTTCTTTCTTCTTTATTACATACCAAATAATAGTTTTTTACTATTCAAACAGTATTTTAGAAGTTTTTTTAAATTATGTTTGACGAGTTACTAATAAATTATCAAATCATATTTATTTAAACCATGTACGAATTCGACTGATGTACTGTAATATGATAAATAAAAACAATGATGATTAAAAATAAATGAGCTTTTGAGTGATTGGTAATAGAAATAAATGATTCAGTTATTTAAACTAATACATTTTTTGGTGCAAAAATTGAAACATTTAGCAACCGTCATTGGTAAAACAGCATGTACCAAACTCTAATGGTACAACCCCGACATTTGTTGTCTTTTTATTATATCCTTACATCTACCAACTCATGTTGGTAAACTCAACGATTTACTAGTAAAAACCTAAGATTTACTAATATACGGGCTTTTGCAGTAACATATCGAGAGATTTCAATGAGCCACTTGATTTTCAGCCCGATGGCTGAAAATATTGCTTACCTTCGAGCCACGTTCATTGAAGATAATTTCTACATCAAGTATTGTGCCATATTGCTGAAAGGTAAAAGGTTAGACATTAAATAGGAGGTTGTTTATAACGTAACCGGTTTGGTGTTGCCATGCTTGGATAAAAGTGGAAGTGGATACGTACCCCAAACATATTTCTAAGATCAGGGTCCCTAAATCTGAAGGGTATATTGGAGACGTGTAACCGTTTGGGCTGCGATGCTTGTGAGACGGGCACGAGTGTCTTTTCGGGCGTGCCGGCGGCATTGCCGGCGGCGACTGCGGCGCTGACGGCCGCGGCCGCCGCGTGCGCAGCGGCTGCTTGCTGCGCTACCACGGCAGCCGCTTGCTGCGCCACTACCGCCGCCGCCACGCTCACTGGTGTACTCTCTTCATTTGATTCGCCTTCGCTTTGCTGGGGATGGCAAATATTTGAACATGAGTAAATTATCTTCATATTTGTTTGATCCTATCCTGTGAAAGTTTATATGTTGGGATGTTTGTTGCTCAACCACACAAAAACGGCTCAATGGATTTAGATAAAATTTTGAAAACAGATCGTTTATAACCTGGATTAACACATAGGATACACACATACATAGGACACATAGGATTTTATTCTGGTAGTACGTTCCCATGGTATAATTTCAGACCACCACGAGGGCGAAAGAAAAGCTAGTCCGGAATGGAATAGAGCAGATATAATTATTGAAATTTCTTGAAATTACCTATGTTTAGGAGCAGTTTGTAACTAACAATGGAAGCTGGAAGATTTTCTCCACCATGGTCGAGAATTGAACACAGTGGCGAGAAATTGGAGATTGTATTATATTAGGCCAATGTTAAGCAGTGATGTGTCCACAGGCTGATGATAAAGAATCGGTGACATCAGACGATGTTGGACCGAAAGTTTTGATCAGAACTTCTCAATAAATCGGGAAACCTTCGATCAATACATTCGAACTAATCATGAACACTGGCAAAACATTTAGCCACGAACAAAATGAGTCTAGATGCCCAAGAGACCGTTCTTTATGAACCAAACAGGTGGTCTGTTTAATCAAGTATATGGGTACCAACAATACAGGAAAAATCTGTACTTAACAGGTTAGCATTAGCAACTATACATTCCGCCTACGACCCAATATATAAGAAACATTTTTCAGATAGTTGCCGTAGAAACAGTTTGGTAGTAAAAGTATTTACAGACATGGGTCAGTTATCGAAAATCATCTGTCACTCTCCGGCAACATACGAGTGTGCCGCCCCATTTCACACAGCTGAGCAAGACATGAGATATTATGTTTCCCCAACCGAGAAATGGGGTATACAAACGGTCATATTTTTATAAGTTTTTCCTCTCTTTATGTAAGTATATAGACCCAGATCGAAGGACGTTTCGAGGTCTTAGATAACCCAAAACATTGTCTACATGTACTTAGGTAGTACATCTATTCATCTTTCTTTCTTTGCAATCTTACAAGCTCAGTATTCAGGCAAGTATACAAAAGTATTGTTATCATTATCCATAAATACGAACACAATGGAAATAAAATTTGGATGTACTTTGCCAGACAAACAGGTAGAGCTACCCATGGGAGCACTTTCAAACGACGTCGTCTTAAAAAGTTATTGTTTGCACATCATAGCCAATGTAATAGCCGTATTTTGTTTAGTTTGAGCTACGATTATAAAACGAATGAGATAAACTTACTGAGTTGTTATTTTGATTTTCTATTGAATTCTGCGTGTGAGTCTGTGGCGGCGGTTGAGGTGAGAAGTTAGCTGGCGGTAGCGGCGCAGGCTGTGGTTGTCCTTCGCTCTTGACGAGCGCGGGCTGTGGCTGCGCCGTCGGGCCGGCAGCCTCGGCCTTCACTCCAGCGAGAGCGTCGCCGTTGGCTGCGAACTGTGCAGCGGCTGCCGCAGCCGCCGCCGCCGCAGGGAACGGGGTCGCCATACCCGTCCCCACCATATGCTGAAATTAACAAATAAAACAACGCTATATAAACTATTCAGTGTTCACCTATAATTACCATATACATGTCAGCAGAACGACATTGATCACCGGGGAATTCGGAGCAATTTATCTCAGGGACGCGGTCTAGGTACCTTATGTACTAATTCTGTCGTAATAAATAAACCCGCTTATAGTTGACGTTTCTGGGCTGCGAATCGAAATATTGACGCGAAGAACTCGTGCCAAAACCCGAGCCGCTTTGCACTGGCTCCTTCACGAACAGTAAATTCACATGGTGCCAGGACTGCGGCAGTGTTTTAGACCCTAATTAATATAATCAGTTAATATGAGACGAATGTCTTTGAATATTACCTAACTCACATTAATATTTTATTACATTAATATAGAATCCTTGATTACATTAATATATCTAAAATCCTGAACAAAGCACCTGCTTGTATTAACTTTCCAGTTAAGGATCTAGAGTTGAGGCCATTGTTACAATGACAATTATTTATCACGAAACCTACCTACACATATTATGTTTTTAATTAAGTATTCAAATTAGCAGGAGTTAAAGTCGCATTTCCAACATGGCTGCACAGACTGTTGTTATTTTTAATACACACGCTCACTCCCTTTAACTTTATTTTACGTCCCAAAAGCCGACCCTAATTAATATAATCAGTTAATATGAGACGAATGTCTTTGAATATTACCTAACTCACATTAATATTTTATTACATTAATATAGAATCCTTGATTACATTAATATATCTAAAATCCTGAACAAAGCACCTGCTTGTATTAACTTTCCAGTTAAGGATCTAGAGTTGAGGCCATTGTTACAATGACAATTATTTATCACGAAACCTACCTACACATATTATGTTTTTAATTAAGTATTCAAATTAGCAGGAGTTAAAGTCGCATTTCCAACATGGCTGCACAGACTGTTGTTATTTTTAATACACACGCTCACTCCCTTTAATTTTATTTTACGTCCCAAAAGCCTGTCGGTCGGTAACAAAATTAAATTGCGAAATCTAACAGAGAACACCCTCGGCCAGAGGGTGGCTCGTCACCGCTGAAAAACTGTGACCCTGAGCATTAAACATAACTGTTTGAGCTTCCATCCCTTTATTAAACTCTTATACTTACTATAATTCAGTAAGGTTTATCATACATAGTATTTTTACTAGTGTTGTATGAGATTGGTTGAGGCAATTTAACAGAACGGAATACAGCAAGTACATCTACGTAGCGCAGCACCGCACCACGCCGGATACGAGAAAATTAGGAAGCCGGCCATTGGACACAATTGCATAGACTACCGGCTGACTCCGACCCGCTGGATCACAGACCTCGTCGCAAATTATCATATTAAAATCACGTTTTTGCTACGTAGCCGTAGGAACGAATTGACGTATAGGTATATGCTTGTGATGTCTCTCACAAATTTAAAAAACCCGCCGTATTAGATTACGCCGTTTTCCATAAGTATTAAAAAAAATCTAAGGAATCCCTCCGCGAAGTTTTTTATTAAACAAGAGTTAAGAACGTCCACCGCTTTTCATATTATCATTTTTCTTTATCTTTATAAAAAAAAAAAAAAAATACCGAGCTCAGCTTGATATTTAATTTTTTTTTTGGTAAATTGTGTTTTTTCGAAATTATATTTAAATACAAATTACATTTTGTTATTTTTCTTCCAATAAAACAAAAAAACATAAATTTGTGTTTAACTTTATTATCGATAAAGTTGATTATTGAAAACACGTATAAAACATCACATAAACGACATTTTCTAAAAATTAATCCTAGCTAGATCGATTTATCGCCCCCGAAAACCCTACTAAATTTTATGAAAATCGTTGGAGCCGTTTCCGAGATTCAGATTATATATATATATATATATATATATATATTTACATCCAGGAACTCATTTGGCGTCAAGCATGTTGCGCATCATTACGACGTCCACCAGTTCTGCTAACATTTTTTATCATCTGTTGATGAATATTGCTTAGTTTTTTGATAACCTACTCCATATTTTACTTAATTTTCTTGCTCATTTATTTGCGGCAATATTCTTCTTGTAGTTAGGCCCAAACATTTTTGGACCCCGCACAATAGTGAAGCTTTATTGACCTCCTACGTATATCAATATTATTAATCTATTGCGTGGATATTTTTACGTCCAAATCAGACGGTTGGGATTTCAAAGTGCGACGTTGCCAGCATTATGATTCGTTTATTTATACTTATCTCTTTCTTTCACGGAGTCTCGCATAACGCATTGTCTATTCTAAGTAAATATTTTTTTTAGTTTCACGGTTGACCGCTGACTTATTTGGGCTATTCTCATTTTTAACCGACTTCAAAAAAAGGAGGAGGTTATCAATTCGACTGTATTTTTTATATTTTTTTTTATTTTTTTCCTCATAACTTTTGACTGGGTGAACCGATTTTGATGATTATTTTTTGAATGACAAATGAAAGAATAACGCGATTAGATTAGTGCAGAGTATCTACCATAACTAAAGAGTTAAAAATAAAAACACACATCCACCTTATGGGTTTTGATTTTAATAGTCAGATAAAAGTTCTCTATCCTGACTTAAGGAATGAAAGCCTAAATACAGAGACACAGTATTGAAAATTATTAATCGTGTTTTTCCTTCAAAAAAAGGAGGAGGTTATCAATTCGACCGTATATTTTTATGTTTGTTACCTCATAATAATAACTTTAGACTGGGTGAACCAATTTTGATGATTCTTTTTTATTTGAAAGCTGGTGTTTCCCGCATGGTTACATTTTAATTCGGATACTCGGACAGTGGGGTCCATGTGAAAACTATATAAGTCTTAAATTTGCATTAAGTATTTGTTGGAGCGTATCTTCGTGGTACTACAAAAGCGTGGCAGCCCCAACAGCATCCTGAATGCATTGTTGCACTGGACACGAATGCACTGGACACGAAGAGCATTAACAGCTTTTTGAGTGAAACTAGTCCAAACGCTACACGAGTAAAAAACTATTAGGTACATCTCACTGATAATGCTCTTCGCTCCCGGTATTCATTGATCCGATCTAGATTGTTCCTCAAATCCTCCGCTACAATACGCATATGACACCACCATTTAAAGTGACAGTAGGGTATCTCTCTGCGCCTTTATTGGCCACATTAACGATAAGCAACTGGCTTTTGTCCGTGTTATATCTAAAACCATGCTCCTCAGCGTAACGCTCACAAACTTTATTAAATTTTCTGAGACCTGCCATAGACGGGCTCAGCAGCGCCATGTCATTAGCGTAGCTAATGCTATTAAATGCTAGCCCATCTATGTAGCAGCCAGCATGCAAACTGCTGAGCTCGAGAATAAGCACATTTATATATAAATTAAACAGCTTAATCCACCCTGTCTAACTCCACATTTCATCACGTACTCATCCGACCGTCCATTTGCCCATTTTACACATTTAATTTGATGTGTGTACCAGTTTTTAAAAACACTCATCAATTCACTGGGCACACACAATTTAGACCATAACTTGTCACAAAACACCATGTCAAATGCCTTTGACATAGGTATCCAAGAAACAGGCAAAAACAGGAGTCTGATTTCCTGTATAATATTTTACAGTCTTTTTATACATAAAATTGCAGTTTCCGTAGATAAGCCCTCTCTGAACCCATGTTGAGCATCATGGAGCTTGACATCATTCTTTAAAAGAGAGAGAGATTGGTCTGCAGTTCGCTTTATCTGATATATCACTAGTCTTATTTTTTACATTAGGAACTTCAATAGTTTTCATCATATCCTTTGGCAGATAAGCGTGCGACACACAACAATTATAAAACAAAGCCAGTACCCTGGGCAAATGGATACCAGCGTTCTTTAAGTGTTCCACACTGAGCTCGTCGTGTCCCGGGGATTTTCCGCGCTTCATATGTACCAATACATTCTCTACTTCTTTTGCTGTATAGGTACCTTGAAGAAGGTCGCTCAAGTTCACCGTCGTCTGAGTTATGCAAAAAAGACAGTCTCGCGAGGTCTACAACTCACAGAGCCACTAGTGTACCTGATTATAAGTTATCTGATCGTTGCGAAACCCTTCCAGGGTCCTTATATCTTACGCCGGAGCTTAACTCCACTGCCGCGAAAAATCACGGTACAGCGGACAGAGCTCCGGTGGGATCTCATGGCGTCATGGAGAGTACGATTGTCGCAACCCAGCGCTGGGCACGCCACAATTACGGCGATAAGTCCCCTCTTTGAGGAGTGGCTAGAGAGGCGCCACGGCGTGGCGTCCTCACCTTCCACCTGACGCAGGGTCACGGTTGTTTCGGGAGGTTCCTGTTCAGGATAAGGCGGGAGGAAACGCCTGGGTGTCACCATTGAGTGGATCACCCGGAGGACAGGGTGGAGCATATGGTAGAAGTCTGCCCGACTTGGGCGGCAGTAATGCTCGCGAAGGAGGAGGCAGAACGCGTGAGAGAGAGGCAAATTTCGCGCCCTCACGCCCCTAATCGCCGCAGGAGGAGACGCCCTGGGCATCGGGAATCGCAGGCCGATTTCCGGCCATCGTAGGCGCGGGCTTGCGGTCGGTGAGCAATGGGTAGCTCGCCATCCGATAGGGACCAGACCCGGGTTGACGGTGCGTTGTGTTCCACGTGCACCTCAAAGAGATGTCAGCGGAATTGACCGGGTTCACTAGGGCTGATGCCTGCCAGGGTTGCGGAGAAGTCCGAAAGGGAGATCGTGGCCCCCGGCAACATGGTAACAAAAGGAACACGGGTGGGTTTTAGTCAGTAAGAGTCTGACACGCCCTCCTGCTTCGCCCCGAGCGGGAAAAGTTATTTGATAATTTCCCAACCAAAAAAAAGAAAAAAGTGTCCTTGTATGCTAGGCTTAAGTACTTGGTTGCAAATAAAATGATTTATGATTTATTTATCTGAGACGGCGATGGGTCATACATTCATAATGGGAGCTTATGCATTTATAGGAAAAGGAAGAAGTGCTATTAGATTCATATATACAGACGTCAAATATCGTACAGTATGAAAAGTATGCATCAAACCGACATCCGTATAAGTGTCGCGTAACTTTGAAGCTATATACGGACGTCAGTTGACAGTATATACTATTCATGCCGCATCATATTCAACGTCCAATTATTTTTCTAACGTTGTGCCATAGATTCATGTATACGGACGTCAAATATCGTACAGTATGAAAAGTATGCATCAAACCGACATCCGTATAAGTGTCGCGTAGCTTTGAAGCTATATGCGGACGTCAGTTGACAGTATATAATATTCATGCCGCATCATATTCGACGTCCGATTATTTTTCTAACGTAGTGCCACAGATTCATGTATACGGACGTCAAATATCGTACAGTATGAAAAGTATGCGTCAAACCGACATCCGTATAAGTGTCGCGTAGCTTTGAAGCTATATACGGACGTCAGTTGACAGTATATACTATTCATGCCGCACCATATTCGACGTCCGATTATTTTTCTAACGTAGTGCCATAGATTCATGTATACGGACGTCAAATATCGTACAGTATGAAAAGTATGCGTCAAACCGACATCCGTATAAGTGTCGCGTAGCTTTGAAGCTATATATGGACGTCAGTTGACAGTATATAGTATTCATGCCGCACCATATTCTACGTCCGATTATTTTTCTAACGTAGTTCCATAGATTCATGTATACGGACGTCAAATATCGTACAGTATGAAAAGTATGCGTCAAACTGACATCCGTATATGTGTCGCGCAGCTTTGAAGCCATAAACAAACTTCAGTTGACGGTACATACTATTCATGCCTACCATATTCGACATCCGTGTATTTTTCTACAGTCGCAAGGAAAAATAATGAAATAAACACACATAAATTTAAGATTACTATTTTATTATAGACAGATGGGTTACCCTATAGGTATGACAGGTGAAAACAATTGAAATAGTTTTCTGTATTTATAAAACTTTAAAAATCAATCCCTAAAAATTACGTAAAATAATTAGTATTATTCAACGTATTAATGACAATTTACTTTTGTGACTTTCAGATCTAACATAATTAATTTTAAGAAAATATTAGATATTAGATTTTTGTATTGTTATTAGGTGTGCTAAGCGTATTCCGAACGTATAATATAATCAAAATCATATAATCGACTTCAAATAGCTGTATAATTTACGGATGACCAACACCTGATTTTCACAAGTGAGGGCACAATACTTATTTTGCAACCGAGCGTCAAATAAGCAGCGATACGTATGTGGCAACTTCGGCAAACTGTGTATAACTGATTTGTTGTTTTCATTTATAAAATATTTCGAACCGTTCATATACAGTCGGTTTGGCAACGTCGCAATTGGACGCCAAATAATCGGCTTTATCGAAAGTGTCTTAGATGAGTATACGCACTGTCGATATACGCGCTACACGAGCGACGCACCGTTGATGCGGGATTTCGCGGAAGTTTTAGTTATACAAATGCAAGCGCTTGAGTGATTTTTTGCCTTCCGGCAATTTTTGTTGTACAGGTCGCTAGAGCCAAAAGGACCAAAGTAGCACTGACTAAAAAACTGGCGTCCGGTATGCGGACGTCTAAAGCCGGTGGACGCCAGATTAAATGCATTTCGGGCTATGTGGGACGCCATATCATTAGCAGGATAAATATATATATATATATATATATATATATATATATATAACTAGCTTCTGCCCGCGACTTCGTCCGCGTTAAATTTCTTGTTCCCTCGACCCACCTAATCGCATCCCACGCTATCTCTTAGCTTAGCGTTATTTCTTACTTTATATTTTCCTAACGGCCCTAGCGTGATGTTTAATCAAATTCAAAAATATTATTTTCCCAAGTATTCTTAAATAAGTGTTCTTAAATTTTCTAATTTTACGCGCAATTTTTAATTTTTTTTCTGTCATAGGAAAAAATCGGTCGAAATCGGTCCAGCCGTTCACGCGTGATGGCGTGACCAAGGGCAATAGGGATTCATTTTTATATACATATATAGATATCTGGATGACCGAGCTTTGCTCGGTATTTTTTGAAAAACTGTATTTAAAATAATAAGATTGTCTTCAAGTTGATTATCGATAAAGTTGGTCATTGAAAACACGAATAAAACGACATTTTATAAAAAAGAATCCTAGCTAGATCGATTTATCGCCCCCGAAACCCCCTGTGTACTAAATTTCATGAAAATCGTTGGAGCCGTTTCCGAGATTCAGATTATATATATACATATATATATATACAAGAATTGCTCGTTTAAAGATGTAAGATATATTAGGTCTTTACCTATGAAATTGCCGTTCTGCAGTACTGGCCATTTCAAATCAAAATAATTTTTGTTTGTCTAAGAATTCTAATTTCAAATTAATTTTATTTTAAAAACATGGAATTCTTTTTCCAAAAGTAGTCATTTGTTTATTGATTAGTGTTACATTTTCATCGCATTTCAATCTTTTTCGTCATCATGGATACGTTAAAAATTCGAGTAATTATGGAATATGAGTACCGTCGTGGCAGCAACGCGGCACAAGCGGCACGCAACATCAACGACGTTTACGGAGCTAACACTACAAACCAACGCACCACCTGTTATTGGTTTGCTCGCTTCCGTTCTGGAAATTTCGACCTGAAAAATGAACCTCGCGGTCGTCCGAAGACTTTTGTCGACAATGACGAATTAAAGGCGATTGTGGTAGCTGATGATACACAATCTACGGCTGAATTAGCAGCAGCTTTCGACGTTAGCGTCAAAACAATATTGGTCCATTTGCGTCAAATTGGCAAGGTAAAAAAGCTTGACAAATGGGTGCCCCACGAACTCAATGATCGCTAACGCGAAGTACGCGTCGAGACGTGCCTTGCACTGCTCAACAGACACACAAATGAAGGAATTTTGAACCGCATTGTTAACTGCGATGAAAAATGGATTCTGTTTGATAACCGCAAGCGCTCAGCAAGTTGGTTGGATCCTGGTTCAGCACCTAAACAATGCCCTAAACGAAAACTTACCCCTAGAAAAGTGATGGTCACTGTTTGGTGGTCTAGCGCCGGTGTGATTCATCACAGCTTCTTGCCAAACGGGGTGAGCATTATTGCAGATGTGTACTGTGAAGAACTGAACTCAATGATGGAGAAGCTGGCACATCTCCAACCAGCATTGGTCAATCGCTCGTCTTCGCTGCTCCTGCACGACAACGCGCGACCTCATACTGCACAGCAGACGGTCTCCAAGTTGCAAGAACTGGGGTTGGAAGCTCTCCGTCATCCGCCCTACTCACCAGACCTTGCGCCTACAGACTACTAGTTTTTCCAGAATTTGGATAACTTCTTGGCGGAAAAAATTCAATACCCGAGAGGCAGTACAAAATGCCTTTGAAGAATTTGTTGCTTCCCGTCCAGCTGATTTTTTTAAGAAGGGCATCAATAAACTGCCACTGCGTTGGCAAATATTGATTGCATGGGTGATTATTTCAATTAATACAAATAAAAAATATATGAAAAAAAATCGTTTAATTTTTTTTCATACAAAACGGCATTTTCATAGGTAAAGACCTATTATAAAAGGCAAACCTGACTGACTCATCTATCAACGCACAGCCGAAACTACTGAACGGATTTCACTGAAATTTGGCATACAGATAGTTGTAATGACGTAGGCATCCGCTAAGAAAGGATTTTTGAAAATTCGCCCCCTAAGGGGGTAAAAAAGTGATTAAAATTTTGTATGGCAGTCCGACATTTTTAGAGCTAGATACCTGAAACTTTGTTTTTAGGTTAACGATTAGAAATAAACAGTTACGTGTCCTAGGGTTTTTGAAAATTCTACCTCTATGGGGGTGAAAAAGGGCTTGAAAGTTTGTATGGGGAAACAAGATTAGTTAAACTATTTTATTCGAAACTTCACAAGGAGTATCCTATCAATAAATGAGTAAACAAGTGTTTCAGGCTCTTTCAGAATTCAACCCCTAAAAGGTGGAAAAGGGGTGACAAATTCTGAAAATCAACATGGGTATCGTTTTAATGGTTTATCGGGTCGCTGATTACGAAAACAACAACTATTTCACAAAAAATGTGGTGTATAAAGAAGTTTTGTAGTTGTTCCAATATAAACTTCTAAACGAGTTTTTATTGACATCCTACTTATCCTACTAATATTATAAATGCGAAAGTTTGTATGTATGGATATGTGGATGTTTGTTCCTCTTTCACGGAAAAACGACTGAACGGATTTGGATGAAATTTAGAACACAATTAGTTTATAACCTGGATTAACACATAGGTTACTTTTTATCCCGATAGTAAGTTCCCGCGGGATATTTACTGACCTCCACGCGGGCGAAGCCGCTGGCAAAAGCTAGTTTTACATAAAGATGGTAGCCCCTTGCCCCGTAGAAAACAGGGTGATACATGACTGAACGAGAGGGCATGGGAAGCCGTCACCTCCTTTTGCGAACCAGTATTGCTCGCGAAGGAGGAGGCGGGGCGCGTGAGGGAGTGATAGTCTCTGCGCCCTTACGTCCTTAGCCGCCGCAGGAGAAGACGTCCCGGGCGTCGCGCGTCGGGAGACGATCGCGGCCTCCCGGCCACCGTAGGCGCGGGTAAGGATCAGGCCCGTGTCGACAGCGCGTAGTGTTCCACGTGCGCCTAAAAGAGATGTCAGCAGTACTGAAGGGGTCTGCTAGGACCGATGCCAGCTAGGGTCGCGAGATTTATTCGAAAGAGATACCCTGGCCCTGGGCATATGGGCAACTGAAGGAACACGGGTAGGTTTTAGTCAGTAAAAGTCTGACGCGCCCTCCCGCTCCGCCCAAGAGCGGGAGAGGTCATTTGATAAATTCCCACCCAAAAAAAAAAAAAATAAAAAAAAATACATGACTGAAAAACTTTTGACTACTTCGTATTTTTTTAACTTACGACCATTTGAGTGTTCTTTCATTTAGTAGTTAGTATTAAACCCAATTTTGTGACGTGTAAACTTGAAATTTTCAGTAACCTCGTGTTAAAGCGCTAAGTCCAAAGTAATAGTTGTTTATATTTACAACAGTCAAACAACCATTAACGGGGGAGCGGAATTAAAGGCGGGTAGGTAGCGGACAAATCCCGAGATCGCCCCATAGATTACTATTGTACCCGGTGTCTGTAGAAATAAATACATAATGTACCCGGGCTATAAGACAGATATGCCGAGGCGTGATGTTGAAAACACAAATTCGTCGCCATACGACGTTAGTTTTCAAGATTTTGGTGTCAGAAGTTTCGAATCGTGCCTCGGAAAGCACGTTAAGCCGTTGGTCTCGGCTGTCTTTCGTAGATCTTTGACATTCGTTACTGGTCGTCAGAAGCCCTAAAGTCTGGCAACCAGCCTTGGGGTATCGTAGGTTGTGGACCCAGTCACCATCATCATAATTTCAGCCGTAAGACGTCCACTGCTGGACTTAGGCCTCCCCCAATTTGGGGGGCTTGGTGGACCCAGTATCTCACCGATAAGCAGTCGCTCCATGTACTCAGCTGCATCCGGTTAGTCTGGAAGCCGACCCCAACATAGTAGGAAAAAGGCTGGGTAAATGATGACGGATGACAGTAACTTCACAGACCCTGGGGGCGTACCCTTCAAGTCCGTCAACGAAGATACAGGCCCGTCTGTAAGTAGTTCAAAACTTCGTAGCAAACCCTACACTCGATGAATTTACTTTTCGGACGGGCAACTAGATATCGGGAGTAGAGGCAGCTGGAATCTCCCGTAAACACGGACGAAATTATAGATTTCGTGCTTATGGAGTAAGTAGACCCCCCGAAATTGAAACCCAAACTACAACTGGCGTGCCCTTAAGTAGCGCAGCGGCAAGAATCTTGTTAAAGTTTCATAACACCACCGCACCCTACTGTAAACTTGTAAAGTTTCTAATCTGTTTTTGTCTTCAGTTTTGTGTAAACAAAACGGAGGACACTTAATGTTGCTAACTCCACTGTCAAGATTAAGTGAACTAATTTAAATTTTCGCTAGTTGGATTAAAACAATCTTCCGTTATATGTTAATAAAAGGTAGGTATAGAAGATAGAAATCCGTGATGGTTGAACCTCAAACTAGTCAGTATGAAATATGAATACTGGCAATTGTAGGTAGGTACCCAATTGATACGTTGGTCACGCGTAGGCCTCCGCACACCGGAACCTCATCAATACTGATGCGACACCTCGAACCCATGTAGAATTTTTCGGAAAATAAATGTAAAAAGATAGTGGAATATTTTCTTAAATTGCTTTACCGGTCGTGTCTTTTTTATGGATATCTCTCCTAGAATTTCATGGCAATAAGTATTTGTATTTTACCATTATTTATTTTCCTTTCATGCCAACTCTCAAAGCAGACTATTAATTAAGTGATATAGCACAAAGACCGCCTAACGGCTGCTAAATTCAAATCCCTTAACAATAAAGTGTAATTTCTCCCTCCCTAAAAATAAATATAACGCTTTTTGAATAGCACAATTCTACCATTGTGTCGCCTTTACAACAGACTGGGGGCTCCATTTAAGAATCAGCCGTTATCGTTATTCGTTTTCACCTCGATATAAAAACTTTTTAACAAAAAATTAAACCGCCGAAAAAACTGAAAAGCATAAAATAAATAAACTAAACCTTAAAATTATGAGTCGGCGCTTTGAGTGATCTTTGTTCATTGATTTTTCAGCACCGACTCAAAATTTTAAGGTTTATTATTTTATGCTTTTCAGTTTTTTCGGCGGTTTAATTTTTTGTTAAAAAGTTTTTATTTTACAATTTTTTGTGGCTTTAATGTACTAATAATACTTGGCTACCCTCTCTAACAAAAAAATAATTATCAAAATCGGACTACTCTGTATAAAGTTATGCGTGGTTATACATTACAATCAGTGAGTGAACAATCAATCATCCCCTGTTTTCCGACCCTTAGGGTTCGATTTTGTTTTCCAAATTTATATGGGACCACCTTGGGAGTATACCCTTTCCAATAGAAGAAGAATTGTCACAATCGGACCACTATGTAAAAAGTTATACGTGGCCATACATAAAAAAAAAGATATGCGTCGAATTGAGAACCTCCTCCGTTTTTTTTCGTCGGTTGAAAAAGGTCTTATTTTTAGTTAAACAAGTAGATAATGAAACTGTTAAATCGGCAGTGAAAAATGCCATTTCAATGTTCGTAATTCAAAATCTGTACGACAGGCCATCCATAGACAAGAAAAATCAAGATTGTTTTTGCGTGGCTGCTTGGCTGCACATATCGCATTCCCAAAGTCCTTTTTCGTAAAAAACGAAGAGCAGATATGGAATTGGAATCATAAAAATGAGTCAATTGAAACCTGAGGTCTGTTTCTGTCTGAAAAAGCAACGCGCAATTTCTGTCGATAAAAGATCCCGAGGCGATACCGATAATGTGAATAATAGAAAACCAGTCAACGGACGGAAGAATTATTCTTAATAACGACTCTTTGATGACCGTTGAAAGACTACTTTGCTCAATTTAGAATAATAAAACTCCTTTCTTTCACTTCCAAACACTTTTTGGCGGATAGTAAAAGTCCTTAGATCTAATATCACACAAGACACTGTACTGGAAATTATTAAGTTAATCGCCAATAAACTATCATTTATCGCCAATTAAGTCTTGGTATAATAACCTTACCTACGGTACGTTGGGAAAAGTAATAACGTCTGCAATATTTTGGGGAGAAGGAAATTAATAATGTCCTATAAAAGTGTGGCGATACTTATTAAATGATTGTGTCAGAAACTTACCAGCCAATAAAGTGTCATGTGACTGTTAGTTATTTTTAAGACGATACGAAACAACATGAGGCAATAGTGCAGAGAAGAAAGTCATTGTGCCAAGACACTCGAGACGACATACGCAAGACGGAGTGGAGTGTCTTAGCTCTTCTGCGAGAAAACGAAGGGCACTTCGTTTTTGAGTTCTAATTTTCCAACCGTGACACCGCCTCCGACACCGGTCCGAGGCGGCGATGATTTAGTACATGTGTCAAGTTGCCTTAGCACCCTTCAGATCTTGTTGCTATTTATGGTAACACGACGACACAATAGTCGTGACTCATTCCGTAACAGCGAAAGAGGCTACGTATTTATATACGATAAGTCAGTAATACTCAACTAACTTCATGCATATTCTAGTCACATGGCCCAACGGCTACAACTTTATTTAAATTACAATACGATTTTTATAGCGTAAAGTTTATGTAAGAGGACGAATGCTTGCCTGGAGAAGCTACTGAATAAATGATAGTTAAGTGCCGACTGCTGATTAAGTTATACAAATATGCTCTACATATTAATTATGTGTTGAGCGTTAGAGTTGAAACAAGATGGATTCTACTGTGTGCTCCTTGGTGAATACTTGGAATAAGGTTAGAATAAGCAAAGCACTACACATGTGGCGGGCCACCTTCTCGTTGTATCCGGCAGTCCTGTAAACAAACTGACTTTTTATAGAGCGCGCCTGCGATTCGTCTCGCACAACCGCCTTGCTGCTTAGTCTCGTTTGCTTCAGAAAGTGTATAATTGTTTGTAAACGGCTAGGCTCAGTTTATATTATCGTTTCTATATATACCCACTAAATGGTTATTACTAAAAGTTTAGCCAAAGGCTTCCTAGACCGAGTATTTTAGGAGCAAGAAGACCATTTAAGTTAATTTAAATTCTGGTATCATATTGTAGGCGCCACATGTGAACAGAACAGTACATATTACAACTGGCAAAACGAAATTTACAAGTAATTCCATAATGTCGCAGTTACATTACGTTTATAAGATAATAATATTTATGAACAAGTTTTGAATTTAAGAAAAAACATTGAAGTTTAAAAGCAGCACGTTTCTGAACCCGTTGTGAAAGTACAAGAAGGGGGGATATGTTTCAGTTGCTACTCAGGACGAATGTATCAATTTTGCAACTCCCGCGTGTATAATGGTTCGGATGGGTACTAAAATTATGGCGGAAGAATACAGTATGAGCTACCAGTCTTCACGATAACAAAGTGTGTTATTTAGTATTAATGCTGTTGTTGTTATAATGCTCTATGGATAAGTAAGAAGTACATGAGGTATATACAAATATTCATACTCATTAATACTTGTTTTTGATGTAATGTTTTGGTGAATTAGGTCGATAGGATCATGCAATGCGTGACATCATAGAAAATAAAAAGCATTACATTTCTAAGAGTAGAATAATAACTAAATTGGCTCCTATGAAACACGAATTCAAATATAAAATATTTGATAATGGAAAATAATAATAGTAATAGTATAGTATTTAGTAATAGTATTTATAATACAGGAAGAAATTTTTATATTAAAGTGCACGTATCATTATTTTGGTAAATGTACCCATCAGTGGCAGAAAATGCGACTCCGAATTGGTAAACAGAACCATATTTTATTCGAATTGAATGTGCAATGAGATGTCTTGAAATATGTATATGCTGGATCTTCCTTCTGAATAAATCTGAAATTCAAGTCAAGGCATTCCCTGATGCAGTATGTCGTAGGTACTCACTAAGAAGTACATGAAATGGGCCAACGAACGTTCGATTGATTTCAAACAACTTGTAAGGAAGCAAGTAGAGTTGATCAATCATAGAAATAATAAATGTCGTTGAAACTACTTGATAAAAAGCTATCCTTAAAACTTGAATGTTCGAATAGGACGAGGCGCGGGCTGATTCACAATTAGGCAATTATACGAGAAGCGATTAAATGTAATTGAACACGACACAAGTTACGGGCAACGCACGGACGGACACTTGTTCAAAACATGCGTCATCTCGAACAAAATATTATAGGTACATCTGGATGTGGAATTCTGGACCGATATCTTTGTTTTATATTTTAATAGCAATCATTTCTTTTTTATGTATGTACACATATGGTGGCAACTGAAACGTGCCAGTCGCTGAAATTAAAGTATTACGAATACGTAGCCATGTTTGTAAAATAGCTCTCAATGAAGTAAATTCGTGCAGTTATTTTTAGAAATCGTTAAATTATGATTTACGATACTTCTACGTAGGTGAAATGTTTCATTGCTCCTCAACATACGTTCTTGTGGATGCAGTTTTAAAATCGTAAATATAAAAAAAACAAAGACAGGATTTGATGGTTTCATAAGAATTGTTTGTAGGTATATCTCGACAAGAAAAAGATGACATTCTATTCAAAACCAAGAAAAAGAACTAGCCTCAAGCATTTATTCTCTTTTTATGCAAATGTATCAACGTATTATACGTTGATAACATTATTCCTATTCATACAAAAACTATGATGACCAATTAAAAATATGATGCCAATATAATTATAAAACATGAAGTAAACAATGTGTTCCCGCTTACAGGAAACCTAAAAACGAAAATTTTTTGATAACTCCTCCTGATGTAACTATTAGGAAAGTCAACGTTATTTCTAGTCGTTGTCGTTGGCGTCTCAACTTCAATCCTGTGATACGAATAACGGCTCGACATATTTCTAGATATATTTTCCCGGCTATTTGCTCCGCGAAGAGTTCAAAGAGTTCAATAAACCTCTATATTTAGCAGATGTAAACTGAACAGCATTAGCGCTTTCTACAAACGCGACGATAAGTAAGTAGTTATAAAATAATGCGCTGCTTAGCAAAGAATTAGAACAGTGATGCAGCTGCAACAGTTGCCGAGGAAAAAATACATCCAGCTAAGTGCAACTTCCAATTACCCGCATGATTGATCATCTAAGTTTTGAATGGCGTTAGTGTGATGAAAACTGTGCTAGGTTTATCAAAAATTTATACTCAGATCGCAAAGCCGTGTTCTGAATATGGGGCTTGAAGCTCAATAATAACAGCTATACGGGTTGAGCAATCAGGTTAAGGTACGCTTGCCACGATTGGTCTGTGGATGGGTGACCATCTGTACATATCCTGTAGCCCTCACTGCCTCGGAAAGTAAGTTAAACCGTTGGTCCCGGCTGTCATTTGTAGCTCTTTGGCAGTCGTTACGAGGCGTCAGAAACCCGAAAGTCTGACAAAGTCTTACCAAGGGCTATCGGAACCGTACTTACATAGGCAGTCGCTTCACCTAAAAATAGGTTAGACCGGAAGCCGACCCCAACATAGTTGGGAACAGGTTAGGCAGATGATGATAATGATGTTCCTTGTCCTGAATGGGACAACTGGGAAATTAACAGATTAGAATATGCTGTATTTAAGTTATTAACCTTATCGTGTTTTCCTTGTGTCACCTACATTGTTTTGTTACTATATCGAGGAATTTGACCAAAACATTTATCGCTATTTCACATTGTGTTCTTTACTCATTACATCATTATTCGGATCAATTTTCCAATAATAATGAACAAACATGAGGACAATTCAAACATAATTAGGTACCTAGTTATCATGGTAATAATTGTTCACAAAAGCGTGGATTAATGACAAGCCGCTTCATTGAAGTGTGTGGACTGTGGATGTTGGTGTAACTCCCTCTGTCCCTCCTCCCTCCCCCCTCACCTCGCGCTGCGCCCGCGCCCCCCTCGTGCCACCCGCGGCCCGCCTACTACCCTGACACCCTCACACTGAACAGATGCTGAGTCTGATCTGAGTAAACACAAACACAGACCCCTTTTAAGCCGACGGACGGCACGATAAAACTACACAATGAAAATAATGATATCCCTTGGCGTTTAACTGAAATGTGCTATGACAGTGAAAATGTACTCATAATTTTTTGGACTTTGATAATAACGGAATAGTAAAGTAACGAAAATTGTTCAAATACAAGTTTAATCGCATAATCTATACTAATATTACAAAGCTGTCAAAAAATATAAGCAAATCTGTAAAATAGCCTAGCTTCATAATTAAAGTTGGTGGGTTTTATATAAAATAATTGAGCTGGTACTGGGACAGCGAATACTTTAATATAATCATTTTCCTTCTCATCTCCTATAGTTAATAAGTTATTTCGGAATATTTTACACCTAGTTAGTCTGCGGTACAGGTTATAATTTTTAATCATTTCAGGTATCTACCGCTTCAGGCATAAAATTGAAATGTTGCATAAGACCGTGTAATTTTTTTATGATCACGTGTTTTTCGCCATAGATTGTCGTCATGTGTCACCATGAGTAATCATCAGAGTTCATGGAGTTTAATTCGGAGAACTATTGGTTTGCTACTAAGTTGCTAACGGTTTGAAATAGAATTGTGGCGCTTTATAAGCTGAATTTTTTATGTTGGTATATTTTCAAAAATAGATTTTATATTTTTTACAAGATTTCACGATAGCTTTACTACTTTTACCCGACTACGGCGAAGTAAAAAGAAGGGTAATGATGTGGACGGTATGTATCGTCCACCTGAACAATATACATATTTTAACGTTAGTAAGCCATCATTTTGATCAGAAGTTTAGGGCAAATTGGCATGCGACCACGGCTTTCATATAACAATATTTTCTTGTTTCATACTTTTTGAGCGTAATTTTTCAGTAGTCGGGTTAATTTTTAAACTTTCTTTTTCATTCTGTCTGTCACATAATATTTAGTACTTACGGGAATTGATGTCCTACTTTCTTGTACAGACCATTCTTAAATATTTACTTCTGTATCTTCTAACGTCTACGGAAGCGTCTGAAACTTGATACCTAAGTTTTGTATAATAGATATCTATGTACCCTCAGCAGCATTATACATAATGTAGTGCATATGTAGAGAAGGGTAGTTCAGTTAAATATATCAAATATTAAGTGAACGCTCCCAGATTTGCGTCCGGAATTCGCCCTCAGGCATGGATAGAGCTAGCTTAGGTTTGAGCGGGATTTCTTCTGGTGAATATTATTTTGTATTAATATTCAACAGTTTGCAGCGGTGCTACGTGACCGGGAGAGTATTTACAATGCTTAGCGAAGCGCGCAACCCAGCCTCCGCCCGGCCACCCTAATGCCCGCTACCTACACCGACATTATGCATATGAATGATCTTGACGGTTCGCGATAAAGATTAACGTTATTTAAGCACCGAATTATCTATTACACTCATTAGCTAGGCTGGAGACAATAGCTCATTCAATTTAAGCTTTGCTAACGCATGAGTTGCTACAATATGTAACACCGAATCCTACAAAAAGTAGTCAATGTACAAATTAGTTTTCTCTGTGTAGTTAGATCGTTTGTAGATGCATGCGATTCTGTGATTACCTTGACCTTTTTTTGACCCAATTTTTGGCCTTAGAATCAAGGAGCTCCAATGAAAACATTCTGTACCATCACATCTATCATAAAATTATTGGGATTGAAAAATGGTACCTGTTGTGTACTGGTGAAGTATTACATGATAAATTAATCATGCAGTGTCTAGATGAACAACTGATTTGTGAACAGCTAACAGTTATAATAAGCTACAACTACAGATAAGTAGTACACATTTACTTCACATAATGATAATAAATTACCCGCATTTTATTCTACCGATAAAAAACATTTGGTTTCATCATTTGTCATGTTGTAACAATACGCAGATTGTGTTGGGTGAATGCGACCCGAATCCCGACCCCACTTAGAATGCTGTGCGTACATGTATACAAGGCCGATCGGAGGGCGTCACTCGGTAATGTCCTCGCAACAATGGAGATGGGCATTCAGCGTTCACTCGTAAACGGCGGGAATAGCTCTCTTCCGGGCGCTGCAGCGACGGCAGCCGCTCCACTCCGAGCCAATATCCGTGTGAACACCGCTCTATTATGTTATTTAATTTACTACACAGAAATACACTACAGCTACACTATGTTTCAGTAAAAGTACAAACTCTAAAGAAAAATTGAGCGCAAAATGAAAGCACATTCTGATCAAAACATGCTTGGGTAAGCGAAGCTGAAATAAATTGGAAAATTGTTTTACTCATGAATTTTCAATGTTTGCTAGCAAAAGCGTATATAACTTATTCGAGCACTAGATTAAAATCTGAACATGATAATTTATATAACTGAAACCAAGTACCTATTCTAATTCAAAATATATTGGGGGAAAACTGAATTACTGGTCGTAGGAAAGATAAAAGTGCAATGTCAATGTTATTTGGTCCCATAAAAGTGTGGGATACTATCTCGAGTGGCAATTTACTCCGCAATGCTTACACTATAAACCGCAACCGCTCTCACGTTTTGAGATCGATCTTCGGTATATTTTGGGTAACTCTAGATGGTGTTTGTATTCAGATATCGATTTTCAAAAAGCCCTCGCGAACTGATGCTGTATTTGAGCCTATATTACCGACGTAGTTTTATTGACGTAGAAAATTCCTTCTTAGTGGATGCCTAATCCAATGAGAATTGATTTTATAGCCCTCAAATGATGGAATGAAAGTTTGTATGAGAACCTTACGGATTTTTGGTCAAATAATTTGTGGCTTTCAGTTGAACACTATGAAATGAAATATGTGATTCAGCAGTTTTGGAAATTCTACCTTTCACATAGTGAAATCCGGAATTAAAGTTTGTATAAAAATCCATCCTTAAATAAAAAATCAATACAATCAATCAAAAACCAATTAGAATTTGGGCTTGCGGTTCAAACAATATGTACCACATGTTCATATTTCAGAATGTTCAAAGATTCTACTATAAAAAGGATAGAATAGGGAATTAAAGCTTGTATGGGGGAGTCCGAAATCTATGACGCAACCACTGGCTAAGTGCTGTTAGAATTAGGATCAAATTAATACTTTTCGGTGCCACTTTAGATCTTGAAACTAAAGATAATAATATAATTGTACAGTTTGGTGAAAGATAACTGTTGAATGATTGAAACTTACAAGCCCGAACTGAACGTTTAGGTACAGAATGAATGGTTTGGGTTCACCCCTACTACCGTAGTTTTCGTGTTCTGTTCCACACGAGAAGCCAGAAGAGCGGGGATCATTTGGCTTGGCCCAGTTTGGCTTAGTACCTTCCCCGTTTCTGGGCCAGAATACATTATTTTACCAGCTGGAAAATACATTCTAAAATCATACGCAGAAAATATCCTATTCTACGTACAAAATTATTAATAAACTAGTTCCTTTTTTAGGGTTCGGAACCCTTATAGATTCGTCATTTCTGTCTGTCTGTCCGTCCGTATGTCACAGCCACTTTTCTCCGAAACTATAAAAGCTATGCTGTTGAAACTTGGTAAGCAGATGTATTCTGTGAACCGCATTAAGATTTTCACACTAAAATAGAAAAAAAAAACAATAAATTTTGGGGTTCCCCATACTTAGAACTGAAACTCAAAATTTTTTTTTTCACCAAACCCATACGTGTGGGGTATCTATGAATAGGTCTTCAAAAATGGTAATCAGGTTTCTATTATAATTTTTTTCTAATCTGAATAGTTTGCGCGAGAGACTTCCAAAGTGGTAAAATGTGTGTCCCCGTAACTTCTAAAATAAGAGAATGATAAAACTAAAGAAATATATGATATACATTACCATGTAAACTACAACCGAAAATTGGTTTGAACGAGATCGAGTGAGTAGTTTGTTTTTAAAACGTCATAAATCGTAAACCGCAATTTACCTTACATTCAATCAACTGAAATATAAAATTAAAAAAAAAACATTTATTTTTAAACCAAAAATACCTACAGATTTGTACGGAACCCTCGGTGCGCGAGTCCGACTCGCACTTGGCCGGTTTTTTTTAGTTCACTAACAAGGAAACCGAAACAAACGGGTTACGTTTAGGTAAATTCGAATCTACCTAACCTTTTCTCAACTATCCATCAAGCTTCCAGTCTAACCGGATGTAGCTGAATACATTTTACGTGGAGCGACTTCATATCTGACCTCCACAACCCAGTTACTGGATAAAACGAAGCCCCATTTTAAGACTGGTTGCTATACATTCGGGCTTCGGTCTACTCGAAACAACTTCAAAAGTCTACGAATGACAGACTGAACCAACGGCTTAACATGCCTTCCGAGGCACAAAAGTGTTTCGGTATATAAAGATGGCCATCCATCCACAGACCTATCGTGGTAAGCGTAGTTTTAAACTGATTGATCCACCCGTTATTAGCCACGAACACCTCGTTTATATGTGTACCTATAAGTATGTCATCAATAATTCCCATCTCCATTCGTCCCCACACGTCGGGTCTGCCGCTCAACGAATTACCGGAATCAATAAATATTTGATTACTTTTTGAACGGCATTATAGGCAGAACAAAATGTGTCAATAAAAAAAGATTCCAAATTCACATTATTTACTTTGGGTCTAACACATATTTGTGAATTCCTGTAGTGGATTAAACCTTTCCCTGTGTCCTGTTTCATTATCGCCACAGTTTTTACATTTGTTACTGTATACTATAATAAGATGTATGGGTAAAAAAAATCGCGTCTGAATTTTGCGAACAGAACATCAGTCAATAAACTCAATTTCCTTTAGTCTTCTGAATAGGCCTCTTTAACTCATAAATATTATGGATCGTGCACTCTCCCAGACATACTTCTTCCGTTGTGCTTTTGAGTGTGACAGAAATGAAAATTAATAATGGACTGAAAGCCACAGGATGAACATAACATGCAGTTAGTAAGCAATGTACGTGCGCCTGTTATGTATGCAAATCAGGCACGCGTATGGCAACTTCACGCCAATACGAGTTGCTATTCACACGTCATATTATGATATCGTTGCGAGACGATATCTAGCGGCAAAAATCATTAACAAGTGTCTATTAGAATTTTTTACAAGCGCAATTTACCATCGAACGTGTCGGACTATGGGTGTAGAATCTATCAATAGATACTTAAAAAGTATTTATTGGATAGGGCAAGTTAATTTATCGAATGAGTAACTGAGAAAGTTGGTTCTTATGATTGAGAATAAGTATTAATATTCTAATTTCAAGTCTTTAGACAGCATAATTTCACATTAAACAAACAATAAATTAAAAAATAAAGAATGTTTTCGCAGGCATTGAATAATATTATGTATTAACATTACTACAACGTACCTACTCCAAGGTTTTTTTTTTGTTGTTTAATTACTCTTGGACCTAGGTATTCTGAAAAGTAAATACCGGCTAGTCTACATTATTTAGTCCAACCAGGGTCAGGTTGTGTGCAACATTCCAGATCCGAAAGAGTTCCGTTCCATGCTGGGCTGAAACAGATAATATGCCAACCACGTATTCTGCTTTATATTTAGATCAATGTAAAGTAATGTACCTACTGCAATACACGTTTGGCTTTGAGTATTCCTGATCGTGAATCAGGCTGAAGAAATTAATGGAATGCTGTCCGTAGTCCGTACTAACAGGCACCAACCAATCAATTGAGGCCGACCTAATTTCGTTTTCGATTTTCGGGAATTTTCAGAAAATGTCTAGTCATGCAACTAAAAGTATTTCAATAACTGAGAAAATTCAGAAAAGACATGCTTTTCATCACTTAAAAGAGGTTACAAAGATTAACGTTACGATTTACTGGTTAGATCAATATTATATACCATTGTCTGCTTATTAATAATTCTGTCTTTAAGAAAAATATGGAATTCCGTGTGATTTTAAAGTTATAGCAGTTAAATATAAAGAAAAAATAATACAGATTAACATTGCATTTCTTTTAATCAAACAAAAAAAAAACGCCTCACAAAACCGTATTTCCTGTTCGGATGAAAATGTAACTTTAACAATCACCGAAGTATTAGAATATTGTAGTACAAATCGATTACATACGATACCGTTGCATATATGTATTTGGATTTCAATGCCCTAACTGGAATATTTTCCCGGAAAACTGTACAATAACCGTTTGAATGGAAAATATAGAACGCCATCGTTGAAGCGTTAAAAAATGATGGTGTACTATTACGAAGGAAAAAAAGAACGTTGACGTTGGTTGCATCACGGGGCGTTCGCTCGGTTCGCCGAGCCAATCTCTTTGAAACTGCACCCGAGGTCTACCCTATTTAACGGACCGCCGATCGCGTTAATTAAGCGTTTTCAATTTATATGCCACATTTTATGTACAGCTTACACTTACATAATGCGACGTAAATTCAGCAGTGTGTGATTTATCACTTGTGCAAAATCATACGATTTATTAACGTGCATATTCAGGAGAGTAGGTACTTGATGAAAAATGTTGGTGTACTTATTTCACTAAGTATTTTCAGTCAATGAATTTTGTAGCCGATATAGATTGGTTTTCATAGATAAAAGTTTATACATGTAAATATATTGAACCATGTTCCGGAAATAATGTCTACTAGGTACGAGCGTAAACAATTTGGAAACTGTGCTGTTATAAATATGTCACATTAGATAGTTACAAGGAGTCATATAATGCATACATACATAATAATAAGATAGATACTTCTTCAAATTCTATATAACTAAGGCATTTCTCCTGGCACACGCAGGCATCTCACGCGAATGGTCACGCCACGCAACATAACATGGAAAGTAGGTATAGATTTTATCAAATAAGGTTGTTGACGATTGACTGTGTGCTTTTATTAAAACAAAACACAGAAATCAGTTCAGGGATTTTCAACATCGTTATGTTGACTTGATGGCAAGTTAATTAAACGATTAAAAATATGTAGTCGAAACTTGATATATTGAGATATACAAACAAATGATAGGAACTACATCATCGAGAAAAGCTGCTCTAGACACGAAATTGATAGAATCAAGCAACAAATTCTAGTGATTGGGTATCCCGCGCCTACGCCTCTTGTTCCATATTTATAATAAATATCAAACTATTCTCGAGTAAGCATACAGTCGTAGTAGTGTCAAATGATGTAAAGAAATTCCGACAGTGTGACGGCGCCCGTCTTCGTCCGCTGCGGCAAGTAATCCTGGCTGACAGGCTATAAGTGGGCCGAGCACCTGGCCCTGAGACACAACGCTATCACTTCATCTACGGGAAATATTGATCTTATTTGAGCTTGATTAACTTTGTCGTTGTCGACGATGCTAATAATACCCGAACTCTGGCACCGGTCCAGGCGAGGTCTTAATGGTACTTCGATACACGATAATTTTCAAAGGTGACACACTATAATATATTTGATTCGATTTGATTCATTACAGAGATAGAGATAACACTATATTTCACAGTTTAAATGTACATCCACGCCTTCATGTAAATTAGTGACACCCCAATTACCGTTGGAATCTGTGCGTATGTTCGTAGGTACACGCGGCAAGCACGCAAACCTGCCCCAAGGGCCTTCTTAACAACCTGCTTCTACAAAGCTGGAGCCACAAGTCCATAAAGCGTGTATTTAGGAGTTATTACTGAAAATACTCACTCCTTTTGACGTTTTTGCATACTATAACGAAGCATAAAAACATTCAAATGTATTCCAGAATGATTCGAGGGCAATATTCCAATTTAAACTCCGCATACCGAACGTCAACAAAAATATGCATTCGATGCATATGAATTGCATATGTGAGTTGGAAACTCAACGCACTACTATTCATGTCTGCATATAAAACCAGATATGCAGGTTACGCACAAAAAGATTCGCGATTAACAGACAGGTAGTACAATCGATTAAATATATAAAACTTGTTTGCATGCAAAGCAGATACTTAAGTTTAATAATGTCTTGATTCTTATACGAAAACGTTTGGTCGTCAACACTTCTTAGGAATACTGAGTACCTTTTGTTTTTATCATGCGCATAATCATGTCAGTTTATGCTTCTAATAAAATCAGAACCGAAAAGCAGACTCTTAGCAAAACTGCTCTTATCAAATATTACATATATAAAAATCGTGTGTCGAAACATCAATAGCAAAAGGTAAATAAGTAAATAATGAATAAATGTGTGATAGGTAATAAATAACATTACGTCTACAGATCAAAGCGTGTCTGGTGTCTCGTAGCCGGCTCCTGGCCTATATCAATGTCATTTGGAGATTGAGGCAATTTAATTTATTTATTACATAAGGATGTTGATGAGATTAAACTAACATGCATATGTTAATACAGGATGAAATGGAAGCGTTTAATGAATGAATAAAGAAATGCTGAGTCAAATTACAGTTTATAATAGGTATAACTCCATAAAGTACGTAGCATTTCAAGTGCTACAGCAAAAGGAGTTCTCCGGAAAATTCTACCAAATACCTCCTACACGTACCTACGTGGAAAGAGTCTGAAAGAAATCTTTTGAAACGCGCCGCACATATTAACCTTGAATTTTACTTGTTCCCAGAGGTCGTGTTCATTTTCACTTAGCTATTGTTAATGTAATTCTCTTCTTTTCGTGCGGAGATTTCTTTGATAATAATATTATACACGTTAGCAACCAGTATTTATAGACGCATCGCAATTGATTATGTAAGTAACGCTAGGTTCTGACATAAATCTACTAGAAAAGATGACACATTCAGGTTGATCTAGAGAAGCGAAACATTAATTCGTTGCTCTAAAATGCTTTGATCTAGTACTACAAGATTATAAGACTAATATAAAGGATAGATCTAATAATCATACAAAAAAGAACGCAACTCTAAAATAAAGCGAAACTGGGTTATGCCCTGTTATTGTACCACGAAGTACAACGTATCAAGGCATCTAAGGAATTAAATGTAAACTATATATATAAAAGAAAATTAACCTCTCGCATAAGAATAAGAAAAAGAAAAGGAAGCCTATAAGTACTACGACGTTTAAAAATGAGGGTTAGTCGTGCGGGCGAGTGAGTAGGCGTTCCCTTGTTTAATATAAATTGAATTGGCAGACATGAAATGAGATCAGCTAACTTACGGTTAGTAAATTATAAACTAGTAATCATTCAGACATGTTAAATGTGAATGCATCCACATGCGTAAGTAGTGCTTAATAATAAACAGTAAATACCAGTAGGGTAGGTGTTCCTGTATCGATGACATTGCCGTTACTCACCTGAAAGAAACAAAACTCACTAAGTGACTTCTAATTTTTCAACCGACGAAAAAAAACGGAGGAGGTTATCAATTCGACGCGTATATTTTTTTTTTTTTTTTTTTTATGTATGACCACGCATAACTTTTTACATAGTGGTCCGATTGTGACAATTCTTCTTCTATTGGGAAGGGTATACTCCCAAGGTGGTCCCATATAAATTTGGAAAACAAAATGGAACCCTAAGGGTCGGAAAACAGCGGATGATTGATTGTTCACTCACTGATTGTAATGTATAAACACGCATAACTTTATACAGAGTAGTCCGATTTTGATAATTCTTTTTGTGTTGGATAGGGTATACCTTGCCAAGTATTATTAGTACATTAAAGCCACAAAAAAGTATAAAATAAAAACTTTCTAACAAAAAATTAAACCGCCGAAAAACTGAAAAGCATAAAATAATAAACCTTAAAATTTTGAGTCGGCGCTGAAAAATCAATGAACAAGGATCACTCAAAGCGCCGACTCATAATTTTAAGGTTTATTATTTTATGCTTTTCAGTTTTTCGGCGGTTTAATTTTTTGTTAAAAAGTTTTTATATTAGACGATGTACATCGATATAAGTTGTGCATGGGACATTGTGATAAAGTAAACAATGGAATGAATCTATAACATCGTTCTGTTGATTTTGCATATCATAACTTCTTCAAATAGTTTAATCTTATCAGAGAGCTGACAATAGCACAGTAAAGATAATTTCTTTACTGTGACAATAGTGTCTCATCTTAAAGTAAACATCAAGCCTTGCATGGATGTTACGTTACAAAATCAATCGTTAATCTGTTACAAAATAACTAGAAGTTAGATAGATTGCACAACTAAGGTATGCATAATGTTTTCGCAACCCCTATAGAGTTGTTAGTCTTTATATGTATGTATAGTAAGTAGGAGGTTTCAAGTTGAGTAAATGATTAATGATTACTAAGTAACCTTGCCCGGAGGTGCACGGCTGATAGCGGTTTTACTTTAATATTGACCACTTGCTAGGTCTAGACATACTTAATTTACGACTCAACATCGCCTTTGAACGCCGCACAGGTTTAAAAATGCAAAGTATGCAAATAGGTAATGATAACTTGTGGGTACCAGGAAAACATACGTTAACTTGTCTTCCTACTGACTACATAACTTAGTATGTATGTGAAAGAGCAGTTACTATACACGACTCGTTAATGTTCGCTGCTGAAAGCGAGTACCAGTATCATATTGCCGGTCGCATACTCGTGAATAATATTTTCAGAACAGTTCGCTAGGCAAACAAAGAAAGAGGCTGGAATACTCTCCTATAGCTGATTATAATAGTTGTAGCCTTTTGCAACATTTCCCCGTTGCGAGAATATAAAAATATTATTATAATCGCAACCTTCAGCATATCTGAAAAGTGTTTACTTTAAAATTACTGAGTATACACCAAAACCTTCATAGCAACGTGACCATTTTATTAAATTTGTCCTACGAAGTACCTAAAGTAAAAATATAAAAAGCCAGCCAAGTGCAAGTCGCATTTGTTCTGGGCGACGTATAATTAAGTTCGACGAAAAGCTTTTTTTTTATTATAAACGAAAGCAACATTGAAACATTATGAGAAAAGGGGACAAATAAATTCTGGATTTTTTTCAGAGAAAATCGCCTTTGGCAAACAATAGAATGATTCCCTATGACTTCGTTTTTCCTTTTATTGGAACGTAACAATAAGAAACATTTGAATCCGCAGATGTTTGGTTGGTAACCCTGAATAAGTTATTGATTTACTGATCATTAAAATAATCTACAAACAATCTGTTTTACTTGTGAGGATATTTTAAAAAACACTGTATGTAGCATTGAATGAAGAAATTGTTATTCGAAGATATTCTGGGCCGAGAACAAACGTAAGTGATGCACTTTCGACGTCAGGTATTGCAATGCGTTATCGAGTCCGATGGTCGAGTCAAGGGGCGTCGCGACGCCGCGCGCCGCCGCCGGCCGCGGACCGAGCAACGTTGGCACTGTCCCAAATATTTTTCATGCGCCTCACTCTACACCGGGATAAGTTGCCCTATTCACCTGAATCGGAATACGAATACATTTAAATCAAAGAATAAATTATAGATATATCGCCGATATCGTTGCTCAATTGGTACACCGAACGCGCATCGATTCTTTTAGGATTGGTTTCTCGGCTGTTTTTGCAGATGGCATGTTTGACCCTGCGCACAGTGGAACGAATGTATGGGAGCGGTTGGACGTAGACATGTCCGAAAAAAAAGAGTAAAATTATGCCAAACTAATGATGCCATCTTATTCGATTACTTAATGCCTTCATAACTTGTGGTGATGAATTTCTTCATAACTCCCATATTTCGGGAGTAATTTGAGAAAATGTGAAATTTTACTATGAAAATGAGTGTATCGAGCTCTCTCCCTCCTGATTCCGGGCTTGTTTCAAGTAGCGGTCTCTAATATCATAATGCTAATACTAAGAGCTATATTTAATACTAAGACACATAGTGCGCCAAATGTGCACTTTCTGGGATAAAGAGTGATGTTTATTTTATAACACAATTTTTTTATTTTTTGTTTATTTTGTTGATTAAAACCGTTTTTCTAAAGGTTTACCTTATTACAATAACATTTCTGAGCAGCCAATTAGAGAAGATATAAGCTAATTAGGATATATAATTAGGGACTTAAGGTTTACATATAAAACTGATGCACTAATGATTACTGATAAGAACATTGCTATTATTTAATTACTAAATGGCTCTTAATACACTAATTTAGCATGCATCATTTACTAATTATCACAATAACTAATTACCTTGCAATATTTAACAAAGGATACCTGGGATACCTGGATTTTATATAAATAGGTCACTATTAGTAACTTTAAAATCAGTGTTGATTTACACCTCGTTGTATCCAAGCTAATCTCGCAATGTATTTTCCAAATTTTAATACAAATCTTGATATTCACGTTGCTTTATGCGCACGCGCACATAAAGATTTACGCGACTTTAACTATTTGTTCAGTGTTTTAAAAGATAACAGTTGTGTTCAGTTATGTGAAAGTGCTGAAACAAGTTTAAAAGACTGGTGTCGTCGATTTTGCTACCGCATTTATGCAAAATGGACACAGTCTGGAAGAAGCACAGATAAGTTTCGGAAGAAACATGAGATTTGGCTACAGGCTGCAATTCAATGGCCGGAATTACAGAATGAAAATATGGAACCTTCTACAGAAAATATAAGTGACGTCATCGAGCCCATAATTTCTCCTGCTAAATCTGATGCTTCAACTTGTACACATCCTAGTCCTCGTAAATCTTTTGAGGACCTTAGTAACCGGCAAAAAAGAAGACGCACTGAAGATAGTCTTTCATGCAGCAGTAGCAGCGCTGAAATTATGTTTTCGGCCGAAAGGGCGCTTCAAAAGGCAGGACAAAGCGATACAGCTTATGTTATGAAATACTTGACGGAGAATCCAGAAGAGGCCTCAAAAATCAAAGCCTTCATTGAAGGTAAATCAATTCAGGTACGGGAAATATCCCCTTTGAAGGCATTGGCTCTTTATGTATCGATGAACTTATCGAAATGGCGCTATAACACTCTTCGGGATTTCAACACTCAAGAAGGAGCTCTTCAATACCCGAGTTACTACATGTTGGTTAAAGAAAAAATTAAGTGCTATCCGGCCAAAGAAGATCTCACAGTTACAGAGAGCTCTGCAAAAATCAAATTACAAGCCTTGATGGATTTAACCTCAAGAAGACTTATTAGGTCGTTAGAAACCCCTGTTAATCCCAATCAACAGCTCGTATTGACCAGCAAATGGGGTTTTGACGGATCATCTAGCCAAAGCATTTATCATCAAAGGACGAGTGAAGATGAGCAAATCGATCTTGCTAGTAATTTTATGATTAGTCTTGTACCACTGCGGCTCGTCTCAAAAGGTGTAACAATTTGGGAAAACGAGCGACCATCTTCCACTTCATTTTGCCGGCCAATATTGTTTAAGTTTATAAAGGAAACCAAAGAAAATGTGCAGAGAGAGATGGCTGAAATCGAAGCAGAGATTGAAGCCTTAACTCCATCCACCATCACTGATGGAATTAGTGTCAAACACCAACTGCTGTTGACAATGATTGATGGTAAAATTCATTCCATTATATCCAATACAGCAGCTTCAGTGTGTGACATATGCAAGGCTTGTCCTAAAGAAATGAATAATTTAGAGTTAATCAAAGATAAACACGCAAACGAGGACATGTATAAATATAGCTTAAGCACCCTTCACGCTTGGATTCGCTCAATGGAATGCTTATTACACATTTCCTACAAATTAGACATAAAATCATGGCAAGTATGGGGTGATATAGCAAAAAGGCAAGTTGATGACAGGAAGAAAAGAGTTCAAGAGGCTGTAAGAAGAGAAACGGGCTTACTTCTCGATGTTGTGAAACAAGGCAGTGGATCCACCAACAATGGCAACTCGGCAAGGAGATTTTTTGAAAACTACACTAAATCTGCTGAACTGACCGGAATAGATGCTACGCTTTTAAGAAAAATCTGTGTGATCTTGCAGTGTATTTCATCAGGAGAGAAGATCAACGTAACTAAATTCCGAGAGTTCTGCTTTGATACTGCTAAGCTTTACGTGGAGTTATACCCATGGTATTATATGCCTTCTTCACTTCATAAAATTTTAATGCATGGGCCAGACATAGTTCAGAACATGTCAATTGTGCCCATTGGTTTTCTATCCGAAGAGGCATCTGAGGCTAGAAATAAAGATTTTAGAAAATATAGAGAGGGGCATTCTCGAAAGCATAGCAGTATCTCATGCAATGAAGATATTATGCACAATCTTTTACTGTCTTCTGATCCACTTGTTACAAGTATCCGTCCAAAAGGAAATAAGTTTGTAAAAAAATCTTCTTTTAAGGAATTTTATGAGCTTACGGATTCTGAGAAAAGTGATATCGAATTTGTTAACATAAATGATTTAGCGGACATCGATTCTGAATTTGAATTAATTGATGATGATGATGATGACGAAGATAATTAAATGATGTTATTGTTTTAAAATGTGTAACTTAGTAAATTAGAGCTTACATCTTAATTATTTATTGTACTTTTAATGAAACTAGGTAATTTATTATCAACTTACTTAAAAGTCATACTCTCATCAGTTCTTGTGAATATTTTTGTTAATATATATTTCTGTATATATATAATATATTTATAGACCTCTTAATAAGTCTGTCTGCGGTTTAAAGTAAATACAAATGGGGAAAAAACGTTTTTTTTTTTAAATTTTCATTTCCTTTTATCCCAGAAAGTGCACATTTGGCGCACTATGTGTCTTAGTATTAAATATAGCTCTTAGTAATAGCATTACGATATTAGAGACCGCTACTTGAAACAAGCCCGGAATCAGGAGGGAGAGAGCTCGATACACTCATTTTCATAGTAAAATTTCACATTTTCTCAAATTACTCCCGAAATATGGGAGTTATGAAGAAATTCTGCACCACAATTTATGAAGGCATTAAGTAATCGAATAAGATGGCATCATTAGTTTGTCATAATTTTACTCTTATTTTTCGGACATGTCTACGTCCAACCGCTCCCATACATTCGTTCCACTGTGCTGCGACACCGGATTATTCTCAACATTTCATTATCCCTCGCTTAGTGATCAATAGCAGACAGTAAATAAACTGTTACTTGTGCTGATAATCACAATGGCAAAACGCGATAAAAGAAAACTGTTTTCATCATAATTTGTTAGTGTTATTATTTTCCTTATCTTTGAGGACGAGGACATTAGTGAATCTAACAACATAAAGTTTCGCGGAGCTTCTGAACTATGTACATTCATCACGAATGAAGTGGTGGTTAACTGGGGCTAATTGATAACACGTAACATGTACTTATAAATCATCCAGAGTATACGGATTAACGTGTATACTCGTACATCTGTTTAGCAGTGAGCGCGTCACGTCTGGCGGCCCTCCACTACACGTTTGCAAACAATATTGCACAAATCGTGCCAGATCCATTTACCACATATTTTTCATACATTACGATGTAAACTCATTTCGTGAGAGAGTTTATACCTTTAATGTAAAACAGAAAATGTTTATTTTTACTTCACTTGTTTACAGCTTTGCTTCTATTTTAGTAGATACCCAAGCATCAAAAACGTTTGATGAAAGTTCACCAGATTTGTAATACATTTAGGAAAGGTAAACGCATTATTTCAGAGTTGATAGATTTGATAAATACTCTTAGTTAATCATAATTGAGAGTTTTAGTAAACATGAAGTTTTTACTTTTTCAGTCAAAAAACTCGTATCTAGATGATAGTTTTCAAAAGAACTGAAACGGTGGTGGTAACTGCATCCTTATCTCCTTCCGCAAATTACTTTTTGGAAGATATCAACGTCAGCCATTATTTTTTTCAATAGAACGATCCTACATTTTTGATTTTTGGGCGAGGCTATTATCGACTACCCAAAAAAAAAATTGACCCGAAAACACATTAATTTGTGACACACAATCGATGTAGTTTTGAGAGTAAAACTAGCTTTTCGAATATCCTGCGTCTTGTTTTAGGTGTATTTATTATTCAACGAATAGCCATGGGTACCGGGTAGGTAGCTCTCCTGAGTGGGCGTACCCAGTGTGTGTAGATGCATGATGGATTGTTCATATATTTTTACGATGTTTAATTTTTCCGTACTGAAGGCATTAATTTAGTCAGGAAAGTACCTACTTGCGGTTTCTATGGCAGGGTCATTATGTTAATAGATATTGTAAATTATAATCAACAACAATTAGAGCAAATTATCATACCTAGTTATATACGGATCATTGACAATAGCAGGGATATACCAATTAAGTAAGTATAAGAAGCAAAACTATAAAACAGTAAATAAGTAAGTACTGTTTTATCGGTAATTAATCGTTTAATTTCTTTGTTGTTAATACCTTAATAAAACGCTGTTATAAAATCTTTTATTGGGCTTTGAGAAATATTTTATTAACTAACTTAAAATAATGGAGATTAGATTTATATTACTTTTAGATTTAATTAGATCTATTTTTCAACGCTACAATTAATCTGAGAATGCTGGTTAACCTGTAATTGGCGACTGTGTAAGTCCCAGGCTATTGTAACCTATAATATTTATATATACAAAAGCTGTTGGTGTACCTTTATAAGTAAATAAGACATTACCAATGAGGCCTTAAAAGTTAAACGAATAAATGCGTTCGTTTCAATCCTAGAAATGCTGTCATTGAATGAATGAATGAATATAATTTATTTCAACCCACATGGGGATCATAATTTTTACAATTTAATTACATTAAATATATTTAAAAATAATTAATTAAATAATAAAATCAAAATTAAAATCAATACAATTAAATTAAAATTATAATTAACATTAACATTTTAATTGATTAATTAATTATTTATTATATTTTTATTATTATTTTATTATTATTAATTTATTATTATATTATTATTTAAATTAATTATTATATTTATCATTAAACATACAATAATTATAATATCGAAACAATAAGGATTGCAAAGAGTATAAAAAGTGAAAGCTTTCCGTCTTGTTCTTCAGAGAAACAAACGTGTCTCTAAGTGTACAATTAACGTTGACCGTGTATGTAATCTTGAGCCGCTTTCCATTAGACGGTCTATTACACGCACGTCCACAGTGCATCGCTCCGACTGAACGATGCTCAAACAGAGGCGGCCATCATTATACACGGAATCATAGTTAATCTGGTACTTGCAACTTGAAACTGTTTACTACATGAATACCAGTTTGCCTTCAATAGCAGACGCATACCACAGGCTGCAACTAACCAAATTATTGTTTAGATACCAATAGAACCATAAACCCGTCGCTTATTGATTTACTCTACGAGATAAACTGCTGATTAAGCGATGCCATTTGGAGAGTGAACATTTAGTCGATGCTGGAAAATTTCCAATACTTATTAACGATATTATTAGTGACTAGCTTCTGCCCGCGACTTCGTCCGCGTTAAATTTCTTGTTCCCCCGACCCTTCCCGTCGCGTCGAATCGCCTACCCGTGCGATTTTCCCCGTATTTGCAACATTTTTCATTACTGCCTCGGTCCTCTTGGTTGTAGCGTGATGTTATATATAGCCTATAGCCTTCCTCGATAAATAGGCTACCCAACACAAAAATATTTTTTCAATTCGGACCAGTAGTACCTGAGATTAGCGCATTCAATCAAACAAACAAACATACAAACAAACAAACTCTTCAGCTTTATAATATTATAAGTATAGATACGAAGACGCTAACAGCACAAACAACGGCGATAATAAAGTTACTTCAAGGACTTTCACCCTTTGGGTTGATATTTATTACATTATACGCGTCAAAGACAAACAAGTTAATAACATTGGTTCTCGTAGAGACAATGATAAAGAACAATAAATCGTCTCATGAGCGGTCAACTGTGTAATTTTAAATGTAAGTCCATCATCTTGTAGAAACGAGTCGTATAAAAAAGTTGTTTCGCTGATTCAACATAGTACGAAGTTACTCGCATAAATATGGGTGGATCAAGGTCCCGTGAATGCGGAACCATTGGTAACGCTTCCTTTCACCCGTGCAGTTTGAGCGGGCCGACTGCGGGTGCACAGAGCAATCAAAGCTCGCTAATACTGGCTATGCAACCAAGTAAATACTATGAACTGGTACTCCAGGTGTACTGCCACGTACGCACTCAAGCCGCACCTCGACACGCTTAATTAACCACACTGAATTCAATCTTATAATGCTGTCATCAGTCTTTGTCTCGTGATTGGATACTGATCTATTTTGGTGCTGAGGGCTAAGAATGTTACTAGTATAGTATAGCGCCAAATTCACACAACACAAGATCCTGGTAGTTTTTAGTTTATATAACGTAGGTAGGTAGAAACGAAACAACATTTCGAATATTTTATTATGAGGAAAATCTGTTTCATTATCTGTATTTCTGAATATTATTTATTACCTTTGTTATACCTACTTTTACTTGTTTTGACCTACGCGGTACATTAGTCCCCACCATTTAGATATTTTACGTACATATTTACATTCAGATGAAATGTTATAAAAACCTTATAATGCTTGTTATCAGCTCAGAGATAAATGTTTGACCCCATTATCTATGTATAAACACGCAACGACACTTCCAATCAGTGACCGAAGCCGAAGATACTAACAGGAAGAACTAAACAGTCTCGTCTTCATTATTATAATAAATCAATCAAACAAACGAAGATTAGTGTAACTTTCTTTCATTATGTCGTTTTTATTGTACCGCTTGCTATTAGAATTAGGAGATTTTTTTATTTAATTTAGGGAGAAAAATATGTAATACTTTAAGCACACAACGAGGGCGGCACTGAAAATTTCGGGAATAAAGGAAGTGACACAACATTACTATTAAAAAATGTATTCATTGCTTTTCGAAGTATTCTCCGCAAAATTTGACACATTTTTCCATACGATGGAACCAATCATTGTAGCAACCATTCCATTCGGAAGTTGGGGTCTCCAAAATGGCCGTTTTGTAGGCGTCCACAGCTTCTTCAGGTGATGAAAATCTCTGATCACGCAATTTATTCTTTATTTTAGGGAAAGTATAGAAATCATTAGGGCTTAGGTCTGGGCTGTAAGGCGGATGGTCTAATAATTCTATGTTTTCTTGCTCTAAAAACTCTTTTGTTCTGTGCGCGGTGTGAGAACTCGCACTGTCGTGATGGAGGATGATGCGGCGGTTGCGGTTCTCTTTACGGAGTTCAAAAACGACCTGTGGCAAACAAATGCTAGCATACCATTCTGCATTAACCGTTCTTTGTCGCTCAAGAGTAGTCGCAACATGGCCGGTTTTGGAGACAAACGTGGCCACCATTTTTTTTTTGCAACACTCCGTGAACGAACAATTTTTGTTGGCTTTAACTCATTTTCGAACACCCAAACTCGTGACTGGTTTTTTGTTTCGGGTTCGTACGCATATATCCAGGATTCGTCACCTGATACGATGTTGTATACAGCATTTGAGGACCCTGCGTGGAATCTTTCGAGAGTTCTGACGCACCAAGTAACGCGAGCCGCTTTTTGCTCTTCACAGAGCGAATGTGGTATCCATCGGGAAAACAACTTTTTTACACCTAATTGTTCATGCAAGATTATATGTATTTGACTCATGCCAATGTCTAAAGTTGCCTGATTTTCGCGGTATGTCACATGTCGATCTTCCCCAATCAGCTTACGCACAGCATCAACGTTTTCTTGGGTAACTGCAGTTTTTGGACGACCTTGACGGGGATCATCACTGAGTTTGACACGTCCACGTTGAAATTCAGCAAACCAGCGATAAATTGTGGATGAAGCCCCATCGAAGATGGGGCTTCATCACCAAATGCAGAAATCATCCGGTCAACACACTGTTTTTGTGTTAAACCACTTCGAAAGTCATAATAAATCATCGCTCTTGAATTTTCTCGAGTCAATTCCATTTTCTCAACGACTAAACAAGTTTGAAAAAACCTTGTGACAAGACCGAGAATCTTTTTTTTAATAAATAAATGGTATTAGATTTTTAAAACCAAGGAGTTTTCAATTAAAAAGATTGTAATATGACAGGAACACTGGAAATATTCCATTCCCGATACTTTTAGTGCAGCCCTGTATGTGTTTTTGCTCTGAGGCGGACTTAATGCCACGGGCATTTTCTACCAGTGAATCTTTTAATGATGTAGAGACAAACAGTAGTAGTTGCATTAATGATATTTGAGGAATAAATAAAATAAATCAACAAAAAAATGTGACATATTATTATATGTAATACGTGTCTATACTATATATCTATACTTACTAATATTATAAAGCTGAAGAGTTTGTTTGGTTGCACGCGGCAATCTCAGGAATTACTGGTCTGAATTCAAAAATGCTTTTTGTGTTGGTTAGCCTATTTATTGAGGAAGGCTATAGGCTATATAACATCACGCTACAGTCAAAAGGAGCTGAGCAGCAACGGAAAATGGATGTGACGGGAAGGGTTAAGGGAGCAAAATTTGACGCGGAAGAAGTCACGAGCAGAAGCTAGTAAAACATAAAAATACGAGTAAACCTATTCAATTCTATCCATTCAATTTCTTCTACGGTTTATAGCTTTATTTTTTTTTTGAGTTCACTCCTTAATAATCGATTTTCATATTACACCTGGGGTATGAAAATTTATTGAGAGTAAAATCAAACTTTCTCCGTAACGTTATGCGTTATGTTAACTAATCTTTATATTTTATAATCGTTTCTAAGGAGTAAACTCCAGTCGTGCGTCGGAGCTGACACACACAATGTTTAATTTAAAATTTTGTAGCAAACGTAATTATAAGTGTTAACAGTATGTCTACCTGGAACTGAACACCTGAGGAAATCTCTAAGGATTAAATCCTGTAAGCAGAACAAAGCTGCGCTGTATACAGCAGCTTTACAGCGTGGATTAATGTTTAATACGATCTACGTGGTAAATACAATGCTCACGATTCAACATCATTATCTGAACGTATGGTCCCTCATCTAGACTATCTCATTCGTAGGTCGATCCCAAATAACACAGTAGATCGCAGTTAAAGATGGGTTTCGTATCTTTGTGAACAATCCTCAGATTTCAAGTTTAAAATTAAACTAACAATATGAAATTGAATCCAGTTAAATAAAACAGTAATAAATTGTGTTTTGTTCTGTCAGCCAAATTCTCAAATCATCATTTCGCAATAAGACGCAATAATATACCTACCTCTAATAAAAATAGGAGCACATCAAATATTTTAGGTGCTGTGTCTATTCTAAATTGACACTGGGTGCTGTAAATCATGCGTAATAGCAATAGCACTCAAGTCGTAGACGGTCGTCTGATACGACGATATTTAAACTAGATATCTAAGCTGTTGGACCATAGCCAATGTATCCAAAAAAAAAAAAATTGACAACGATTTTGAGATATGTTGATACCAACCTATAAAGTGGAATCATCACATCAAGATCGGGTGCTAAAAAAACTAATAAAGAATTTAAGCCACCTTTTAGTTAGTGTTTTACAAAAATAGTCGAGAGAAAACCGCAACACGCGCGTAGTGACAAGGCGAGGAATAGAACAAGCGGTTAACGAACCACAAAAAATCATTACACAGACCATACCACAGAAATGTTTTAAAAGATTGTTCAAACACGACGCTAGAGTGTAATAACATGGTAACTACACAAGTTTCCGTTAACTCCTCCTTACTGATATTAAATTCTCTCTCATAAAAATCTTCAATTTATATAACGTTTATTCTTCTAACCAAACAACCATTTGCTCCAAGTTCAAAGAAATAGTAAATAATGATTGTGTTTAAAGAATGTAATATCAACTGAAATAAGTGGCATAAATTGTGAGTATTTTACAAATGCTCCTTCGGAAGAGATGGAATTCAGGCCATTTGTCTAAATAAATGCTCAAGTTAGCACAAAATCTGGGCAGCGATTGTTATAATAAAAAAAAACCGGAGCATTATGATATGAATCATGCATGATGCAGCGGCTCCCAAAATATGGAATTTTTAGCTTTTAGCAATAATAGAAATGACAGGCACTCAATGATTTTCCAAAAAAAAATGAAGGCGCTAGTCTATACTCCCTAGTTTATCTTTAATTTATTTTAGTATCTGATCTATTGATGTTGTACGAACAATTATCAATTTAGAAGATACTATGACATAGAATGTTGTAGTTCTTATGTCGGCCTGTTGATTAGCGAGCGTCAACGAGTGGTCGGTAGACAAATGAACGCCTGCTGGAGACGGCTGCCATCAAACCTTACTAAGAAAGTGGGTGGCCTGGCATTTTGCTTGGCGACGTAACACATAGGTGATATGTATTTACGACAAATATTTACATCAAACTATACAACATCTGACAGATACACTTCACAACATGTAACGTGGCGTAAACAAAATCTAAGAATAAGTCCGTGGAATTTCTTAAAGTTTAGGTTTTTCAGAAGGTTAGGTCAGGTGTTTTGAATCAAGATCCGTATCGTATATTTAAATGCCATGAGTGATTTTTTACTAAAGATTTGTATTTAAGCCAACATTTTCATATAGATCAGCAGCAGTTTTGTTTTGCTACGTGCAGTTTTTTTTGCATACAGTGATAATTTAATCTTTTCGCATAATTACTAATTAAATATGGTGGGTCTGTTTAGTTGGTGTGTTGCGCTTATTATTAGACCTTTTATATAATTATGCCAATTTAAAATCCAAAACAACTTCAACTAAGAAGTAACCTGGCTAATGATCGACAAATTAATATGTTTACATCGGATATTGAGGATATAAGAAAAATATATTAGAAGTGAATTATTTATAGATCTACAAAAGTGGGTTAAATGTTTTTAAAAATAAATGTGACATACGAACGATGACGCAAGTTGGATTTAATGCCATCAAATCAAACCTTCTGGTTACAGAACAACATTTTAATATTGTTAAAAGGCCTTTATTTTTATGAGACTAAGAAATCAAATTAGATATTGATATTGAGCATTCCTAAACCTCTTTCTTCTGGAAACTAACTACCAGATAAGTACTCGATTTTCGGAGATTGCGGGCATGGAAGCGTCGTAATGGAAACTGAGCATCTGGCAGTGAAATTCATCCCATTATAAAGTGAATGATTGATTACACATAAACACAGGTGCTTTTCCAGCAAGCGGTATTGCCGTAAATAAACCCAGCCGGAATTCGTAATATACAGGCTAAGTTTTTGAGGTGACTGCAAAGCAAAAACTGAAATCATGAGAAAACGAATAGGTTTTTCAGAACTCGAGTTCACGTCTCTTTGGAGAATTGTTTGGTTCGTTCATAGTTTGGACTTTGTGTGGAAGTTTTATCACAAAAGATGACTCTGTAAAGTTTAACATTATGTGCACGCCTTTAGTAAGAAACACAAGGGAAATGATACCGCAGCTTTTGATTTTAATGCGCAATTTAAATTCGTCTTCATTTTACTGCTGAAGGGCAACACATTAAAATAGATTCCATTGTAAGTAAATATGGTTCCGTTGTGGCTTGTTATAGTTTTATTGATCCTGTTACGCCTTTTACCTCTAGGGACACTAGAAATACGAGAAATCAAAGCAGCAAATACGTAAATTTAGCTCATAAATATTAGTTGCGAGTGGATCGCTTTGAGACTTTCGATTACAATAATAACAGATCCCTGAAGTTTGATCCCGTTGTGGTGATATTGAGTCAAACTTTCTGAAGTAGTAACGGTAAAACTTTTTAATGATAAACAAGATTTGATTGGTATTACGAACTTATAGGATAACATTACATTTTCTGCTCCTACTGTGCGCAGCGCACATGACATACTAAATTCGATTGGAATATCGTAATTTAATATTATTTCGGTTTCGCCGAGATGGTATTAGGGTGCTCTGAATACAATAAAATGCGTGTAAGTAAAACGGATACAATACAATCAATTTGCCGAAATTACATCGAGACAAGACGTATGAGGTACTTAATATTCTTAATATTGTACAAAACGCGATACAAACCTTCCAGTTTGGAAGACATTTAACAATTAAGTCGTATGTTTTTGAGAATTTATAAATATTAACTAACAAGCTTTTGACAGCGGGTTCGTTCGCTTATTATACATATAAATCTTCCTCTTAATAATTAAGCCGATTCGAAGTTAACCTCTAAGTCCCTGAGATACCACATTTGGTATCGACACAATGGTTTTTTAATCGTGTCTGTAATTACGGTAATTGACTGGTTAAAATGATCTAAGCGTACAGACGCGGGAAGCAACTTTGTTTTATTCTAAGTAGAGGTTCATTTTGAATAGTACTTTTAAGTGCCCATCAGCATTTATAATCATTAAATTAACATTACCTCACAAATTTAAGATTTCTTAATAATAAACTTTAATTTATCCTAACAAAAACATTACCAATCTTCGAATAATCTAGCTTTGTAAAGGCAGAGTCACGACGTTCTATATTTCTTTCTAAACTTAAAATAAATAAAAGCTAAGTAACTATGTATGTTTGGACGATATCGATCCCTACGTGTCATTGTCTCGCTCACCAGAGAGCTTGAGTTTTGGACCAATATTGTTTCCTAACTCTCACATGGAGCGATAGAGAGTTTCATTTTTTAAATAGTTTTTGATGGTTGAAATAATGGTGCAATGAACGTGCATACTGACGTAACTATCCAGATATCTTTGGCATTACAAAATTAGTCAAACTTGCAAGGTTTACCAAATTTCTTGGTAATGTTTATATTATGAGAATGTTGTATTTGTTCAGCAAACATCAGCGAGGGCGAACGTAAAAGAAAGCTTCCGCCAGTAAACAAATGACGGAGCTCGTACGGCTCCATGCTGTGTGTGTGCTGGCAGACGAGAGCGTTTACCAAAACCCGTATGAATTCATCATCGTAGGATTTAAAAAATCATCTTGTATGTTAATGAAGTTCTGCAGAATTTTGTAGTTTTAAAGCTTTAATGGCGCCGACGGAAATATCGATGGTCAATATTCTATATCAATATTTTGTGTTAAGTGCCGATGCCTGCCAGCTAGCTCGCAATTTCTGTTTCAATCAGGGCCTACCACAAAATCTCCGGCCCATAAATCTAACAGTGCCTTTGCGCAAGTCTTTAACAGCAAACATTGTTTAGTATTTACACCACTTCGGAAAGTTATACGGCAGCTTTATTTACACACACCGACCAATGCGTGAACAATTTACGGATTCAATAATACGTAATGCGCTCATTTCATGTACACGTTGTTATGTGCAAAGAGAAAAGCCGTACACATTTTCTTGACGCGTAAAGATTTAAATAGCAGAAACCAAGCCGTCATCCGAGGCAAGATGTGGGACGGAAACCTATTTGCCATATCGTGGCTAACTAAGTGCTTGTTCTCACGGTAGGGCGAGAAAATGGAAGTTCCGTTCACTTTACACAACTTCTTATAACTTTAAAGTTAGATCTGATTGCAGAATAATTGAATATACTTTTTACATTATAAACGCCACGCGCCAGTTATCATTTTACTTCTACGTTCGAAAACTATTATGGAGAAAATCTAGGTTACCCACGTAGCCTGATTGTTTAGATTCTTATGACATGTAACTATACCAAAAGCGGCGGTTGGACAATTTTTCCCTGAAAGTAAGCTGTAACTACAACAAATAATTGTAAAGTTTATCCCCAAAAGGGAAGATAAGTAAATTTCCGTCATCTCGATGGAGTTCCAAACGAGCGAAATAAGTAAGTCATTAACGGATCCAACAAGGACGACTCTGGCCGACTGTGTTTCGACAATTTAAATTAATTTGTAACTTTCAGGGATTCCGAACGGCGAACACCAACAGATCTGCTGCCATTAGAACCGGTTGCCCCGTAACGAAATTAGTAAAACCTAAAAGTATTTTTATATTGTTTTATACCGAGCTTTTCTGAAACGAACTGCTAGTGTTTGATAACTTTTCTACGTTGCTGAATTCAGTCAAACATTTTTCAATTAGTGAAGCTGTGTAGTGTATTAGCTGCTGTTCTTACTTTTATTGCTGTGATTTTTATTTAGGTAATGCCCTTTATTAGTAAATCATTGTGAGCGCGGTATGGAACTGGAATGGTTAGTCCGGGTTAGTCTCAGTCTCATGGTTACCTGCCGCCGCGATTTAACGAGCAGGTAATCAAATAATACTTCAGGTAGGCGAGCAATATCCAATATCTCTCACACACTATACGGATAATAGTTGTGTAATCGACTTTACAGATGCATCGGAGCAAGCATGGTGTTTATGGCGTTTCTGTATTTAGTACAATATGGCTGGACCATTTTTATCTACATTGAAATCTCAATGTCTTGGTTATGTAGCCTTTGTTCACATGTATTTCTTGTAGGGGTGGTCCCCTAGGTTATTCATCCAGTAGCTTACGGTTCAAAATAATAATAAAGAGCGAGTATTAAAGAGGGCAGCTGCGATTTGGAACGAGGTTTAGCTGGCTGCTACCTGCGTGTTCGATGTTTCAATGTTTACTGGCAGGTAGTCGACCCAAAGTCGTGAAGTTAATACATCCATGAACAGGGAGATGTGAACAAAAGGCCGGTATGCGAATAATTTGTCCTTATTACCATCACTGGTGGAGTTTCGCGTTCACCTTGAGCCATGAACGGGTTCCTGTAATCTCCCCCTTCCGTCGCTGGCAATGGCGGCTCGCTCTAAAATTTCAAAATGAAGGGAGCAAGCAAGACGCTGCTTTTTATTAAATTAAATTTCAATTTTTTAGACGTCTGTCTTCGTTGGTACCTTTTTTGTCAGTAACAAGACGGATCGTCATTGACTGACTGTAGTAAGCCTCAAACAGATGTAAGTACCTCTACACTGATAGACTTCATTTGATTTTCTACAATTTGTGTTCCACAATACAGTATCAATGTGTTGATATAACTAAGTATACCCAATGTATTTTATAATTTGTAGCTATACATTGATACACTAATAAAGAGCAAACTTGTAGACAGTTAAATGAATTCTTGTCGACAATGATCGGCAAAATAAATGTTGGTTGGCGATCATTATAGTTATCTTGAATAGGTAACCTGTGAATGTATCTTGATTTGAAAAATGCTGAGGGTTATTGTGAATATTGTTATTTAAAAAAAAAACAATAACACGAGTTTATTTTTTATATTAATACTTAGGTAGTTTGTTTAAATATCGTACGAAATTTATGAATTACTTCTTTCTTTGGCTCTGAGTTTTGGTCTAGATTTAGCGTTGTCTAAGAATAAACCGTATTCGTGTTTTTGAGATAACAGATATGAATACGTATACAGAGTAATTATTTATTGATAATCTGAGAAAAAGTATTCCTATTTATGAAAGAACGATACGTAACTAACGACTTCAAAACATCTATAAAGTGGGTTAGGATTATTAATAAAATTTGTTTCTCAACAGTCAATTCGGTGGCGCCGAGTCGTCAAGAGCAGCGATCCAAACATAGACGTAGTATGGTACAATGTACGTAGGTACCTACACATTTTATCAATTTACATAGTAAACCCTCATCCTAATAATTTGAATTCAGATTAAGTCAAGCAATTCGGTATTTACCCAAAGTGGAGAGATAAAAATTCCACGTTATTATTATTATTATAAAGCATTTATAATGAAGAACGCATGCATAAACATTAGTAATGAGGTGTTAAATTTCAGACGTATTTTTACCTAGTTAATGAAGCTAAAAGTGCTTAAGTATTGGCTTACATTGTCTGTTATTATTCGTCATACAGAGAACGCGATCAAAAGCCCTGTATTTCAAGTTATAATTGTTTCAGAAAAATAAAACATGAATGCTGAAATTGCTGGATTCCAAAAGACTTTTGACAGAATCAATAAGAAACAATAACATTATTAATGTTATTTTTAACCTTTTTTGACAATAGTTAACAATACCTATGAATTTCTGTAAATAAGAAAAGGTATGTAATTATTTTTCAATTATCATTGTACGGGAGACATTCGGGTAGGTAGCAATTTTCTTAAATTGTCAGTTTTGTTGTCTAATGAGTCCGATAAAAGTTGGTAAAGGTATATAATACAATATCTACTTACAAGGTACCCATCAAGTGGGCCTTTCCACGATATTATTTAACGCACATTAATAAAAACAAATGACTGTAAAATACGTAAATAAACAAAATTAACTACAATTATTGATACAACGTTGTGAGTAAAATGGCAACGTCTCTTTTTCTCTTACGTCATTTCAGTGGAGCAGAAAAAGACAAATAACAATGAATTTCAATGAATTCATTCAACTTCAATGTCAACAATGGATGCAAGAAGAAATCTAATGATGCGTATTTTCGGTAGGTACAAGTAATTGTATGTGAATTAACAATAAATGCAACAAAAGAGAATATATTTAAATAGTTATTAGGCGGTATGCGAGTCCAGAGAGCTAAATAAAGGTTATAAGTCAATTATTTTGTTATAAATTGAAATATTTTATGACAATAACAATGAACAGTAACTAACAGTTTTGTTCTTTTATGCCAGTGAAACCGTGAAGTAGGTATGTAACGCCATGCGCCATAAGTGCCATAACATTGTGCTCCACCGTCTGACACCAGGGTTATCTTTATTACGTCCCGGACTCGAAAAACAAATTATTATCTGTGTTCCGACATAAATATGATTTATCAGTAAAGATATTGAAGTGTATACTCACAGGATAGTACATCCCCTGCGGCGGCAAAAAAAAGGCCCCTGATCCCCACAGCTTGCCGTTTGTATTTACTTTGTGTTGCACAAAAATACACTCCACGTACGCCCTTTAGCTGGGCGTAAACTTCCACAACACTAACTTATAAATTCGAGGTAATCATGAGTATTTAATGGTATTACAATGAATAGTACTAAAATAATCAGGGTTGTTTAACTTTGAGGTTATGTGAGTATAGCGCGGAGGAACGCGCTCTAGCACTGAAAGCGGTTAATGTCGATGTGCAACAACGGACGGCTACGAGCACGCGTGGCTACTCAGCGAGTCGCCTCGCCCGTGCGAATCACCATGTGAAAGACAAGGACAGAGAATCGAGTCGGTTTGCTTCGAGATTCGAAGCGCGACAAGTAATGTTGCCGTTCCTTTTTCACATAATTACGGATGGTTTTCAACTTTTCGGTCACAAGCACAACTCCTAATAACAACAATTTTGGCACTGTTAGTCTAATAGTTTAGCTTTTTTACTAGGTGTTCGTTATCATGTTTATTAATATTTCTAAACTCTCATGCTTACAAAGGTACGCTGTTTACAAAGAAAACTCTCAAAATAAATGTCGCTTGTATTCAATATCAAGGTCAAAGCTAAATTCCAAGCGAGAAATTAAATAATAAGACTATAGTGAGCTTCTAGTATCTGCCAATATAAAGCAATTTCTGTAGTTTATGCTCTAGTCATGATTATGTACGATAAGCTACATTGAATGGAGTGAGAGAGAAACTGCACGGTAGCGGGCCCTCCCTTTGTTGTCCCTGTCGCAGTGCCGAGAACGGTTCGGATCAATGAATCGTTCCCGGACCCCCCGCCCGGACCCGGCGTCATCCCAACCTCTGTGCTCTGCGCTCCCTCTCGCGTCTTCTCATCTCATTTCCCATTTACTTACATACTCTCATCCCACGTTCACCCATGCTTTTGATACAAATGATAATTATTGTATTTTATTTTTTGTTGCAAACGGAATTTACGGCAAGTAGGTACTTATCTACATATTACTGTCTTAGCTATTTCTTAAGTTGCTCTCGTTCTATTCGAAATGGTATCAAGTTAGGAAACGGTTCTAAGAATTTACGGATGCTTTCTTGAATCTAAAAACTCTGTACTTAGTTGTTTCTCGCATAGTTTCTCACAGAATTTATTTGGCACAGTCCCTACCCAAATGATGGCTAAGTTTAATGTATTTATTTACGGCAAGGCACTGTCAGCAAAACTGCTGCCTACTGGGTTAGATAGGTACCTATTTATAGTGTACTTAGTTACTAACCTACTTAAATTAATTGGTCGGTAGCTGCTTAGTGCTTACACTATTCAAGCTACCTTATGAAATTGGAGCTACTTACCGAACTATGCAAAAAAAATATGAAACAATCGAACTTAAGGTACTTGTACGAATAATAATGTTCTCACAAACAAAGGAAGTTGTCGGGTAAGTACATTACAATAAATTGTTGACGTCACACAGCTTCTCGCTTATCGACACCAATGAGTTACCTTACCACGTCTGTTTGCCTGTCTATCTCTATCTCCAAATTGCTAAAGTTTAATAGACAGCCTAGACAGGTATTTAGGTAGTATTATACGAAACAGTTTGGTGAATGCTGATCAATAGTTCAATACCTAGTTTTATCACAGGAAGTTACTAGTTAAAAATAATTAAAAATGACCAACAGCATGTGTGATGTGGTCGATTTAAAATGACATAAATTAAGTGCGTCCTGCATCTGTTACATTATGTACCTACCAATTAAAACTAATTAACGAATGTGGGTAAGTTTTAAAACTCATATCACTTTTGAGATCGGTCATTTGCCGCCGATAATAACAGATTCCGTTTGTAATACCTATTGATTTCAATAATACAGGTTCTTTTAAAGGTGCCATAAGTAGTTATTATCTACGCGTTTATATCTCGAAGCAGTTTAAAATAACAAAATTCATGACGGAATAAGCAGCGAAAACGTAAAATAAGTTGGCCTCATCTGTCTGGGTAACAAATGGACGTTTTTTACCCCACAGATGTGTGGACCCCCGACGCGACTAGGTACACGAGTATGTGTGAGAACTGGAGCGGATATATTTCATTGTTACATTACATGAGGGTATAAAACTCTCAATGTGTGTAAGTCCGTGAAATGTCTTAAATACTTTTACGCATTTATGTACACTTACTGGGTTTGCAAAATTGAATAAATTGTTATAGCCCTCGTTATATGGACATCTGTTCCAAGTGTTCCAACTCGTAAATTATTTATAAATACTTAAGGATTAAATCCCGATCGTCCTTTTCCTACATAAAATATTAAAGGGCTTTCCAAAACCACAAAACAAATCCTGAAATTGATTATCTACAGAAACAATGGGACTAGAGTACATTTGTGTATCATAACAAGTTCCACCTTAAAATTACAAAGGCGTGATTCACTACTGTTCAAAATGATCAATAAATTGGCTTGAAACGAGTTTTAAAATAAGCCATGGCTTAAAAGTTAGAAAGTTTAAACTGACAACGCCATCTGTTGACGTAGTTTGACAAACAAATGACTAGGTTACGGGGCTGGCGACTGCCTGAGAATTCGTTGGCAAGTCCATGAAATGTTGTTTATCGCTATGTTCCCCTCCAATCGGTAGTTGAGGAAACTTTGCACTAGATGTCGGTTGGAAGTTGAATATGAAACGAATCGGTATAACTTTCCAAAGTTATTGTAAGCGAGGTTCGTCCAGAAATAGATTTAAATGTAAGTAAGTACATAATATTATTTACAGAAGTAAATTCAATTGATGTGATTACTGAAACCCTCTCACCGAGAGCAGGCCTGTGTCCCAGCAGTGGGAACATTATAGGCTGATGATGATGATTAGGTACTGAAACAAATTCAAAAGTATGTGGAATTACGACAGATTGTTAAGTTGAACGTTACACAAAGGAATTCATAAAATAATAAATAGTGAACCAGCTAAACAACTAAGTGAAAACAAGAAGCCTAGAATTAAAACGCTGTAGGTATAAATATAGCTCTCAAACTAATAATTATCTACCCTCTTCTATTTCAAAAGGTTTAGAGAGTGTCACATTACCAAAAAGTTTAAAGAAAAGTCGGAAAATCTCAAAGCGCCAGCTAGTCCGGGATTTCAGTGTGTAACTTGACCTTTTAATTATTTGTTTGTGAATTTGGACTACGTACTATCAATTAGATGCGGGAAGCACAAAACCGGTCGAAATGGCAGAGTTTTTTTTTTTGTATGGGAAATCATCAAATGACTTCTCCCGCTGTGGGCGGAGCGGGACGTCAAACTTTTACTGACTAAAACCCACCCGTGTTCCATCAGTTGCCCATGTGCCAGGGTCACGGTATCTCTTTCGAACAATCACGCGACCCCGGCAGGCATCGGTCCTAGTAGACCCCTACACTGCTGCTGACATCTCTTTGAGGCGCGCGTGGAACACTACGCGCCGTCGACCCGAGCTTGGTCTTTATCGCTAGCTCGCGCCTACGGTGCCCGGGAGTCCGCAATCGACTCCCGACGCCCTGGGCGTCTTCTCCTGCGGCGGCTAGGGACGTGAGGGCGCAGAGACTGCCACTCCCTCACGTGCCCCGCCTCCTCCTTCGCGAGCATTACTGCTTCGCAGAAGGAGGTGACGGCTTCTCATGCCCTCTCGCTCCGTACCATGGCTCGCACTAGGGCCGGGCGCGAGAGGTCACCGCCGCCGATCGCCTCCACGAGGACACGGCGGTGCTCCACCCAGGCAGGGCACACTTCCACCGTATGCTCCACCGTGTCCTCTAGACGATCCTCACAATGGAAACACCCGCGCGTATCCTCCCGCTTTATCCTGAACAGGAACCCACCGAAGCACCCATGCCCGGTGAGAACCTGCGTCAGGCGGAAGGTGAGGACGCCGTGGCGCCTCTCTATCCACTCCTCAAAGAGGGGACTTACCGACGCAATTGTGGCGTGCCCTGCATTGGGTTGCGACAATCGTACCCGCCATGTCGCCATGAGATCCTGCCGGAGCTCTGTCCGCCGTGCCGCGATTTGTTGCGGCAGCGGAGTTTCGCCCCGGCGTTTTGCCTCCTCGCGCCACTCCCACATGTGCGCGAGGACCTTTGCCTCCAGATGGCGGCACTCCGGCAAGGAGGCTCGCCGCCTCGCACGAGATCGTGCGGTATCCTCGGATTAACCGGATGGCCATGACCCTCTGGGCTGCACTCAACCGGCGCGCTGGGCGCAACCTCAATTAGGGCGCCCACACCGGTGCCCAAGTGGCAGAGCTTGGGGGAGACCTATGTCCAGCAGTGGACGTCTTTCGGTTGAAATGAACTATCAATTGTAGGTACATACATATATGCACAGATATAAAATGTGCTTTTAATTTTTAATATTAGGACAACGTTATTTTATGAAGATTTCCAGGTACCTACTTAGTCATCAAAGCTGCTAGTTCGGAAAATTTCCGGCAAGGTAATAATATATATATATATATATATATATATATATATATATATTATTACCTACTAACTAACACATATCTATGTGTTGCCACCTATATCTTATTAAGAGGGAAATGAAAAGTTATCATGATGCTGAAAATATGGTGATTATATAATTTCGTGATAATTAAGAATTGCTTCTACACATAAATTAAGTTTAAAAAAAAAAACTATAATACATGATCATGTATAACTTAACGCTTAATTATATGAACGATTTGGTTTAATGAAAACGCTAGTTTTTTTCTAAACGATATTTTCGGCATTAATTAATAGCGGTAATCAGAGAATACTTACCAACTGATCATTAAAATTTCAATTTAAAATAAGTAAGTAGGTATATTACTGAAGGAAATTAATGAAATTCTCTTACGACTGTTGATTTTTCAGGCAAATTAATTAGAATTTTTCTACAAGCTCTTTATTAAAGGCGATTTCTGATATTTTTTGTCATTAAAAACAATTAATAAATCAATGTACAAACAGTAAATCTCGTAATTAATACATACCCAGATACATTTATCAATGTATTCCCAGTCTTGGTACCACTCCAGTAACAACAAACACTTTGTATGCAATGCGTGCTTAAAAGTACTCATCTGAATTAGTAGGTACTTGTTTTTAATTAAAATAAATACTAAACACCATAATTTTATGATAGGAATTTCAAAAATTTCGATTTTCAAATTATAACTTATCATGTTTGAAAAATTCCATTTTCAAAATAAGTGATCTGAAACATGCGTAAAACTTAATAAGCTATAGTTTGATTCTTATCCACGTAATGTTCTAGATTATACCTAATGTAATCAAATATATTTTTATAGTAATTACCATAAATTAAATTCGAGAGACGGTCGCTATTAAACATTTCGAATTTGCCAATAACTTGTATTGAGTATTTCTTCAGTGAGCCGGAAATCAAATTATTTCAGGGAAATTCAGAATTCCCCTTATAAACTTCCTTATTACATGAATAACTTGGGATAAACTTTCTTGTGATGTGTATGAAGCCTTGGTAGGGGCTTTTCATGCAGGACGTTTCATTTATTCTGTTAGATCTTACCAACGTACGGTTTTCTTCAGCCTCTAGTCGGTAGTAGCGTGTATCGTGGTTAATATTCACACGATTCCATTACCGTGACCTCTTCCCTGAAACTCATACTATTACTTCTTGCGTAACTTAAGTGGTACCTAAGTTTTCTGTTTGCATTCTCTCTTTGAAACTCTTACGGCGTGGAAATTATTAAACGAGGTAGATTTTTATCCAGACTCTACGGAATTGAATAAATACATTGTAATAATCAAGAGCACGGCAACCGGTTTTGTAATAGACCCCAGTATGTTTAACTCTTGAGATAATAAGTAGAATTTATATTGTTCCTCTGATTATCTTAGCACTCGGAAGTATCTCGTATTTCTGGAAAAGCGAGAAAATGCGAAGGCAATAAATAGATCATTGTGACGATCCCCTCCTTCGAAATGGATTTTACTTTTGACTAGGTTTATTCCGCGATTCGACTCGTGCCAATCTCAATATTAGGCCTACAAAGTCTACGAACACATTAAATCAACTAAACTAACTCGTAAGTTGATTATATAAATAAGCAATCTAAAGTTTAATGTCTATCGTAGGTACATAAGTGATAGATTATTATTTAACATTACACCACTAAGTAGAGTTAGTTTTGGTAGCACGAAATTTTCTTATTGGTAGTGAGATTTTAATTTTCTGTAGCGTGTGTAACTAGTGAGGAAAAACAAGCAATTTATATATAACCACATAGGTTGCTTTCATCGTTGTATATTTAGAGGCTGTGAGATAATTGCTTCGCTTCTGACGAGTAACGCTGATCCTTTTGGTGAATGTGATCGTAATAACATTCAATTCATCGACATAGGTACCGATTCCCTTGTTCACAAACTAAACTAAATTTAAGTTCAGTGCATCTTTTTCTTTCTATTTCATTAAGGCCGGCTTGTAGTGCGGTGTGTAGGCATGAAAATGCTTCCTCACCCCCCGCATAATAGGTATGTATCGAGCGTATAGACGCAGCGAGCGAGCGCCCGGCAGCTAGCCGATGCAAGCGTTTGAACATGCCACAATGCAGCGTAAATGCAGAAGGTAAGGTATATATTGGGTTCCTTTAAATTGACGTTAGAGATTTTTTTATCACAACACATAGTCACAGAAAGTGTATGGGAAACTTTAATATCTGGGACTGTATTATGCAATATCGTATGTTGAATATTTTCTTGTTCATTTAAAATATATCAAAATACAGATACATTCGTTATTTACTTATAATCATAGTACGAGAGAATGTATCTATTAAATTATGGTGAACTCACTGTGACTAGTAGTTCGTTCTGAACAGAGACCATGTGACTAGATGGCGCTGGAAGTTGCAAATGTATTTCGTTGATTACGTCGTTAACTTATTACAAATGAAGGCCTTTCTTTTGACTCACTCGAACATTATACTTTCTTATATTCATGTTTTCGATCCCCTCTTAGATCGTTACCCCTGCGACCGATTGTGCTCAGATACAAACTTAAAAATTGTATTTGACTCAACCACTCCTCAAACAAAACGAAGATTAATTGAAACTGTAACTGTTGTTATGTTTTTGTACATGTGTAAATTATGTTTTGTTTTTTGACGTCATACACTTTTAGTAACTATGCAATGATGGAAATATCGGAACATGCATTGTGAGGTCTCAGTTCTAGGCGAACCACTAGTAATAAAGTTAAAGTACTTATGTGGGACTTTCGCATATTGCATTCAAATTTATCTAAGGAGTGACAACTACCCATGGCTTTTTTGTTCCCATTGAAGCGCTGCAAAATAAACTTCATGTAATCTGATACATTTTACGTCGTTAAATAATTTTAATGACGTGAAACGACGTTTATTTATATTATATCGTATAATAATTGATTTTTAAAAATCTCGGTATAATTACCTAGATTTTTTAATATCAATTATTTTACTATAAGATATTTAAAGTTATTGAGCAACCATAAAAATAGTTTGAACAAATTCAATCTGTTCAGTAAATCTTTACCTACTGTACTTTTTTATATTGTGGCGCGTCTAAGCAATGATTGTAGGTAAATAATGTTTGGAACTGAACGTTATAAAACGAAATTATTTACCGTAAATAATAGATTATCTACTTAATTATTTATTTACAGTAAATTATTAGAAATTACGTAGGTACGAGTCAAGTACGAATTTTCGATATACCTTAGTTTTCAACTTTCTGTATATCCTTTTATTCTTTTTATTACCCATTTTTGTTACAAACCAACACAAGTTTTTATTAAATTGTTTATCTATTACAAAGCGCAAGCGAGGGGGGAAGTCTGTGGAACAAACGGCGTGCGTCCAACCTCGAAGACGTCTCGGCGTGCACTGGCCGGTCGTTACGAGCGCTTGCACTGCTAGATTTCGTGTAAATTTGTTTCGTAGAAAAAAAATGTAAGGAAATTATAAAATGTGTTCTCACCAAACCCTTAAAAACAATAAGCCCCATCTTTTGGTATAAATTTTACATGGTTTGATGATGGAATCTCTTCAAGGCACACGTTTAAAATAGTGATTTAGTGTTATCTTTATGATTTTTTTTTATCGAGTCATTTGTTTTAATTCACGTTTCTATCTTCACACAACCCTGGACAATATGTTCAATTTTCCTAAACTATTTTTTTTTTACGGAATATTGTCATTTTGTACGATTTCCAGAGGTTTGAAAAAGTTAAAAAGTACTGCAACCTCGCCTTAAGGAAAGGACAGAAGATAAATTTTAGTTTAGTCCTGTCAAATTAATCAGCGCCTGTCACTACTCCATACAAGTTTAGACGTGATTAAAAACTTGCCTACTAAAATTACGTCAATTTACGTCAAGCGCTGATTAATTTGACAGGACTAAACTAAAATTTATCTTTTGTCCTCTTCTTAATGAAATACAAAGAAAGAGATGCACTGAACTTAAATTTAGTTTAGTTTGTGAACAAGGGAATCGGTACCATAAACAAACAACCGTTGACTTCCTAGTTAATATTTATAATAAAAGACTAACACTGAGTGTTTAGGTGAAAGTGATAAAGTCTTCGATACAAACTAACAACCGTTGACTGCCTTCCTATTTCTATTATAAACCTGCCACTTAACGAAGGTCTCCAAGGATCATTGAAGAATCTGAAGTATATAGGACGTCTTGGCATTGCCATTGGGCTTTGAAGTTGGATTTTACGTCGATAGATATAGATTGACACAGTGAGTCAAAGATTACGATTTTTTAATTTAAACTTAGAGACAACTTTCATTAGACGAGTAATTCAGTTTCTATTATTGGTACAGTTACATTGGTATTGTTACAGTTGCCAGGCAATTAGTGACGTTGTTTTAGTACGTCCGGTTCAGCACGTCTGACTTCTAGGCAGTCAATCTGCTTCCAATTCAGCTGTCTAATCTCTTCACTAGAGCATGCAGCATGCACGAATTATTTCTCGTATTTCTGATAGCTAGTACTCACAACACAAAAATGATGTTTCTCCGATTAATCTATACTTATATACTTATTAATATTATAAAGCTGAAGAGTTTGTTTGTTTGTTTGTTTGTTTGATTGAACGCGCTAATCTCAGGAACTACTGGTCCGAATTGAAAAATTCTTTTTGTGTTGGGTAGCCTATTTATCGAGAGAGGCTATAAGCTATATAACATCACGCTATAACTAAGAAGAGCGGAGCAGTAATGAAAAATGTTGCAAAAACGGGGAAAAATTATTCGTTTTGAGAGTTTCCGTTGCGTGCGCTGCGTAAACGGTTAAAGTAACGTAAAAATCATGTATGACGGAATTGTTTCTTTTAAAAAGTTCTAAAAAAAAGTCCGCGAGAGCATATGTCTATCTTATAAGGTTGACTCACTGTAACTCAAAAGGAGCGAGCAGGCAAATCGATGCGACGGGAAGGGTCAGGGGAGCGAAAATTTGGCGCGAACGAAGTCGCGGGCAACTATAAGTTGGCCTTGTGGCCACACACAGCACATCAGTATCCAGTATTTGTTTCGTAAGTCGCCTAGATAGATTAGGCTGAAATAAAGTGATAAATATTTATGCAAGCACCGCTCAAAGAGCTAACATTATATTAACAAGGTTTAAGAAGGTAATTAAACATGGAAAAGAACATCAAATAACATAAAATCACTCCTATTTATATTCCCCGAAGGTGGAGGTGTTTCACCTATAATTAATAGTAGGTACTGAGTAGTATGGTGGGCTATCACTCACATCTCGCCTGTTACGTTTCAAGTCCCATATAATAGGGGGTGAGTCTAAATCCAAATCCTACGCTGCTACATTTTCTAATCGAAAACCCAGCAGTACCAGATCAGTATTAATACACTGCCCGACTCGGGAAACAAACCTAGATCGACGACAGTAATTGCGCGTCTGTACTAAAGTAGATTAGACTAACAAAACAAGGCAGTCAAAACAAAATATTTACCCAAAAGAAATTAACCAATTAAGTCTGTTGATAAGGTTAACATTAAATAACAGAGTTATAATCACATGATAGATACATTATCGTACCCAGCATAATTCCTAATTATGTTTGACAATATTCTTCTTGATTTATGAGTGTTGTTCCACAAAGAGTTTCGTAAAACTTTACTATCCACAAAGCGATCTATTTAACGAAGGAAATTAACGAAGTTTCGTTTTCGATAAGTGCCAGCCAGTCGATTCAGAAGTTTGTTTATCTTTTAATCAAGGCAAATTAAATTACCTTCACATAAGGAAAGTTGGAGAGAAAACTCAGCAAGTGTGGAGCTGTACTCTACCTTACTTACCGAGTTTTAGTAGGTAATTGGGCTTGTCTAATGTGAAAACAACAAAAGAACAAATACACATTGTTAGTCTTTTAAAAATGTAAGTATTTTATTTTAGTACTGAAATACCGCGGCGTGCTTCAATGACGTACTCGACGGACTGGTCACCATCATTTCATAAATTTGCTGAAGTTCACGAACATATACTTCACAGCTGCTAGACAGCACGGATAGTGCGTAGGCTAAAAGGAACTAGACCAATTGAGTTAGTGTAGTGTACAAATAGAGAATATTTAACAGTAACTATCTCGACCTTTCATACATTTTTGACAAGTTTTTGACATTTGATGAAACTTTGAATAATTTTGAACTAAAAATTACTCTACTTAATTACTTTACTCTTTTATTATGAGAAACCGTCTCAAAAATCAATCCTAAGTATATCTATAAAACAGCAGTTAGCTGTAACACTGAGTTCTTAGAAAGATCAGAGAATAAAGTATTGCCATTAAAAGAAAGTTTAGAAGTACTTGAGGCTGCTAGAAACGAATAGCGAGCATTAGAGATCGTATTTAGCTATTGCCATTCCTCTTCCTACCTTAGGTACCTACATGTTTGTATGTACTTACTTCACTGAATCTTGAAGAACACACGCCTTTTTTTTTGTGGGTGGGAAATGATCAAATGACGTATGTATCCCGCTCTGGGTAGAGCGGAAGGGTGTGTCAGACTTTTACTGACTAAAACCCATCCGTGTTCCTTTAATTGGCTATGCCAGGGCTACGGTAGCTCTTTCGAACAAATCCATGACCCTGGCAGCCATTGGCCCTAGCGGTCCTCATTCAATACTGCTGACATCTCTTTGTGGCGCGCGTGGAACTCAACGCGCTTTCGACCCGAGTAAAACATACGCCTGGAGTTTAAATCCCATAACATTAAACTACAAAAAAGGAAAAGGAGTGTGTAGAGATCGTAGCAGGTGGCGTTCCGTGGTTTCTGCCTACCCCCATGGGAAAAAGGCGTGATTGTATATATGTATGTTGTTAAAGTACAATTCAAATATACCGCCACCCCAATATGCCGGTTATTCTAGTACCTCAGTAGTTCGGAGATTTCAAGGCAAGCTCCACCATTCCCGCCATTAGTTTGTTTTCATACGACCAAGGTGTTAATTAACAAACTGTGGCTATACATACATACACCACGTAACTTTATAAAGCCGCTTGTGTTTTAATTTTTATAGTTAGGTACTTTTCTGTAGGCCAGATTTTTAACGAACGGTCGGAAAATACTTTACTCTTTTATCAAATTAAATACGTTTTCAAACGCTACGTTACGTAATGAAAGCATTTCATCATGGAAATGCTGAAATAGGTACATATTGAATAATATTATTCCCCGTTATAGCTTTTATTAATTTTTATTATATTTGAGATAAAATAAATTATTCTTCACATGAGCTCACTGTAAACAGACCCGCTATATACTCCGTTAACTTCTCCAAAGTTGCCTTCAAAACGTGTTTCGGTTAGTATAAACAGATTGTCCGTTATCTTAGCTAACAAAATGATTTTCTAACATTGTTAAAACAAGCAGGTAACTTGCCTACTAATTTGCATTATGTTGAAACCCGTATCTGAGAAATATTATAACAATTTAATCATAATGAAATGAAAAGATTGATGTTAAAGTAATATCTAGCGGTGCCTTTAACATTGTTAATAAAGTTATCCTTTGTACTCATAGCTCTGATGTTGAATCAATTAACATGGCTCTGATTGGCAAAGTTATGAAAGCTTTTGCGTGGAAGTAAACTATACTTATATGTATCAGTACATGTCTGTGTACACATAGAAACACATTATTACTATACATTATTTGCTAATATGTAACGTATCTCTGTTTGATTTTATATCGCTGTAATTATTTCTGAAAGCTTTTATTGCATGTTCAATTTTATTACGTTCCATTGTAGCGTTTGTAGCAATTTCCTTTTCCTAGTACTAGACGTTACTTCATAGTTTATAATGTGGTACTGTGTGGAGGCAGCTATTAACAGCGCCTATATCAGCATCATCAAGGATTCTGTTTGAGTCGCGCGTCAAGAACCCACCATGCCTAAGCTTTATTAGTTGTCTACCGCGGTGGAAGAAAAAGTACAAATTAAGTAGGTAGTAGAAAATATTCTACATTCTGGTAGGACAATTCCCTGAAGCTTACATAGAAATTGGGCTACTAGAGGCTAGTCACGCTGGTCTGTGAGAGCCTTAAAGCATGTACGCGTTTTTTAAAGCCAGTGAATGGTGTACTGAAGGACCAAAATTGCGTAACCTAGTATTCAGAATTTGAATAATTTTGAAGGTAATCCATTGATCATCATCGTAATTTCAGCAGAAGATGTCCACTGCTGAACATAAGCCTCTCCCAAAGGGGGATGGGGGTGGCTATAATCACCACGCTTGGTTGATGCGGTATGGTTGGCGATCACAGTACCTATGGTTTTAAAAAAAATAGAGAACACTACTGTTCATTCTCTAGTAGCTCCCTTAGTCGCCTTCTACAACACCCACGGGAAAAAATGAGGTGATCCGGTGCCACTTGGATCATATTGCGTCATATATTCGAAAAAATTGTCTGCTTAAGGACTTTACAACAACGCAATGAATGTTGTTGAATCGTCAAATGAAAGTCTCTTCTACTATTCGTGCGTTAGGTAAGCAATTACTCCGCAAGTATCGTCATCATCATCGTCAAAATCTTAAATAATAAAAAAACAAACTTAAACAGTAAATGCCTAAACATTTTCATTATTAATCAAGCCGTAAATTCTTCTCCTTAACCGACTGTATGTGTATGTTCCAATGTATTTGCATATAAATTAAATATACACAGATAAGTAGGAATTCACACTGTCGCATATCGATTTCAATTTGGCCGCCCGCCCCTTTGAAGACATAATTTCTTATCGAGATGTAACAATTAAATTATGGTCCTAAAATAACAATTTAAGGCAGCTCATTCTGACTAGCTTTTCCCAATTATGTTAGGGTCGGCTTTTGGTCTAACCGGATTCAGCTGCATGCATGAAGCCCACCTGTGTACAGTATTTGTTTACATGTCCATATAGATTTAATAAATAAAACAATAATACGAATAAATTCCAGTATTTTACATGGACCGTGTTGCCTCTAATAAATAAAACAATAATACGTATAAATTCCAGTATTTTACACGGACCGTGTTGCCTCTAATAAATAAAACAATAATACGTATAAATCCCAGTATTTTACATGGACCGACTGCCTATTTGACCTCCTCAACCCAGTTACTGGGTAATGCGATATCCCGTGATAAGACTTCATGATTGTCAGACTTTTGGCCTTCTGACTAACCGTAACGACTGTTAAAGATTTACAAATGACAGCCGGGAACAATGGCTTAACGTGCTTTCACGGAGGGGCCTCAATATGTAATGAATGGTCACCCATCCACGTACTGACCGCAACAAGCGTAGCTTAATCTTCAATCGTCACGTGGGCCTGTTATTATTTAGCAACAAGCTCCTGTAATAACAAGACAGCTGCCCTTCGATAATCCGAAAGGGATTGCGAACCTTTCAGTTATGATACGAACACGAAACACACACGGGACACGTTCATACCGCAGCTTTCACAGATAAATTCCTAGAAAGAAAAGAAGAAAACCTTTGCACGAGACAACGTAATTACAGACACAAAAAGGAATTTTAACAGATAACGTTTACGATTGAGAATTCTAAAAGGTAAGCTTCTTAATTAAATTAAAGAGATGATGCTTCACAACATGAAGCTAGCTCTCCAGACTAATGAAGTGTTTTCCGCGTCTTTTGTGTGAATTTATGAGGAGTATTCCAGCGAAATACCAGTATCTACAATCACGCAATATAAGTAGATACATTAGGTACTTACCTACTCATAGCTGTTTGAATCTTTTTTTAGGGTTCTGTAACTCAATAGGAAAAAACAAAACCCTTAGTGATCGTACACTTTGTTGTCCGTCTGTCTGTCAAGACCCCTTTTGTCAAGTTGAAATTAAGATCAAATACGTAGGGTTATGTCCCTTGGAACTCTTGCTTCAAATATAAAGCTTCAATGTCAACCTAATAAAAAAAAACCGGCCAAGTGCGAGTCGGACTCGCGCACCGAGGGTTCCGTACAAACCTGTAGGTATTCACGGTTTATGCATAAGGCTTGTTTATGAAATTAAATCCTATTTTTTTAATTTTTATATTTGAGTTGATTGAATGAAAGGTAAATTGCGGTTTACGATTTATGACGTATAAAAAAAAAACTACTTACTAGATCTTGTTCAAACCAATTTTCGTTGGAAGTTTATATAGCAGTGTACATCATATATTTTTTTTAGTTTTATCATTCTCTTATTTTAGAAGTTACAGGGGGGGGGACACACATTTTACCACTTTGGGAGTGTCTCTCGCGCAAACTATACAGTTTAGAAAAAAATGATATTAGAAACCTCAACATCATTTTTAAAGACCTATCCATAAATACCCCACACGTATGGGTACGATGAAAAAAAAATTTTTTGAGTTTCTGTTCTATGTATGGGGAACCCCAAAATTTATTGTTTTTTTTCTATTTTTGAGTGAAAATCTTAATGCGGTTTACAGAATACATCTACTTACCAAAATTCAACAACATAGCTCTTATAGCTTCGGAAAAAAATGGCTGTGACATACACGGACAGACAGACAGACAGACAGACAGACAGACAGACAGACAGACATGACGAATCTATAAGGGTTCCGTTTTTTGCCATTTGGCAACGGAACCCTAAAAATACGACCATATATATACGACATATTTTGATATTTGCAAATAAATTAAAAACTGCACGTTGACGTTAAATCATGAAAAGCAAGAAGCAAGGTCTCACAGCACAAATAACGGGAATAGTCCGAAAATCGTCAGTTTGCAGTATGACCACAATCTTACTTTTGTAATGAGAGAATTTACGTATATCGAGAAAATTTTTTCAACTACAAAGTTACCTTTGTTATTGGGATCAATTCATCTCAATTCTCCAATTGACATTAACATTTTTCGTGGTCCGGCACGCACTTGACCAGTTGTTTATATAGAAATGATAATGATCAGATGTTTTTAAGTTTACTGCTGTGTTTTCACGTAACAGTAAACTGAAAGTTTCAAACGGAAAGCCGGTTGCCTTCCACAGTCACGTCACTTTCAAGTTATTAAAAATCAAAGCACATACAGAATAAAAACAAAACGTTATCTGCAATAAACATGAACCTTTTTGTTATTTTCACAAATGGAACATTTTAACCGACCACCGGCCCTATAGATGATATTAAAAACAAATCGAATGATTTGCCAACATCGCATCAACGAGCCCGTGCCGATGCCAAAGCTCGCCGGAAATTGAAACCATGACACTGCACCCCCACTCGTTTGGGTACAGTCGCGAACATAATTACCATACATTTCGCAAAATTCAGAAGCGTTTCTCTCGTGAAATAAACATTACATCAACTATCTCGTAATGATTGGTTTCGATAATACTATGTTGACGTAACACCATAAAATATCTCTCAATAATTTATGAGAAAATCGCATTTGAATGTAGCGTTACTGTAAGGTATTTATGCTCGTGACTGTACAGCCATCGCAGTCATCGCACATTCGCCTGCCGCGCCCGACCTTAATAAAAACTTATAGCTTATACTTACACCTTGTATATTGACAAACAAATCCGTAGGTCGCAGATTATGTTTCAGAGTTTCGGTATCAATGCCTGATATTTGTGTTGGGCGGATATTAGGTACTCAGGTACTTATTTGTTACCTACCTACGCTAAAAGAAAATCTTTTTGTTGTTCTATTTTGGTATCAGCACTTATTATTAGCTCTCACTTTCATCGACGTGACGTACGCTCATTTAGACCATTAATCTTGCCGTAATTGGTCTGTGTGATTTATTTTTTATCCAATAATAACACTTTCTAAGATAACACGAGGGGTTGCCATCCACCCGTGTTTTAAGTGGCCATTTGTTTTTAGTTCGTGACCCCATAAAGAATTTTATTGATGCTACAATTTATAGATGCAAGCCTTAAAATTGGGAGGATTAACCCCTTGGGGTCTCAATCCTGCATTAGCATATAGAGAGAGGAAGGAAACCTTCCTTTCATTTTACTTTTATAGAGATTAAGTTCAACTCGTTCCGACTTGGTTGTGTTTCTTTAAGACAAATACATAGGCAAAGAAGCTGAGATCTTAGCCTTTATGCTATTTGCGTGTTCAGGATAGGTGGCTGGGAGTGTTTGATTACTTTTGTTAGAAAGATGTGATTTCTTGTCAGTCCGAGGTTAATCAGGCGTTCCGAATTATAAAACGAACGACAAGACTTCTTTTTAAGATATACAATTTGTTTGTACAAGGTGGTGGTGGACTACACGAATTCTGGAACAGTAGGTAAGGGTTCTGTGTAGAAATTATAACGTATTCGGTCGAATTTTGTCGACTGGAAGGAAACTGGCCTTAATATACCCTTGAGAAATCGTTAAGATGAAGATTTAAAAGCAGGTATACCTAATATACCTAAAATATGTAACGCTAAGCAACATTTACGCTCCTCTGCTCCCCTTAATCGATATTACGAAATCGGTCAAGGGCCACTAATGTGATACGGAAACTTGTGTACCGGTGTAGGGTGAATCGTATAGATGAGCGATAAGAAAATAACGTCATTAGCTGTAACCTATGGAGTTACTCGCTCTTTATAATATACTCCACGGATTGTTATATTCAAACCTTTTGTATCAAATATGATCCGTTGTAAAGAACATTAGTTACTTGTTATGAATTAAATAAATACGCACAGAAAAGGTCGTCATCTTATCCTGATGAACTAAAAGTTACTTTCTTTTTCATAATAAAAGATTTAGTTAGCTGCAGTAACGTGTGTCTCGCTCGGAATTTTCATTTATGTAGTTGGCAAGATTGCAATATAGAGTACACTTCTTGCAATATACAGGTCACTCTGCACAGCTTGATACTAATAAAAGTGCAGGTAAAACGGTGTGTCAATGTAGTGGGTCCATATTTAGCTAAAATCCACAACCGCTCTCTTGCTGAATGAATTATTTCAGAAGAGTGGAAAAGTCTTCAATTGTTCCTGTTTATAAAAAAGACGAGCAAGGCAATTTAAAAAACCCATTGCTATTCTATCAACCATAGCAAAAAGAACCCCCTAATTTATACTCTTTTATATCGACATGTAAGTCTGTCTCCACTCATCACACAATTCTAGAAGAGGATGTTCCATTCAGTCTAATTTAACTTGTTTTATCTCTGATTTATCAAAATATATTAATGACCGATATCAAGTTGATGCAATATACACTGAGTTTTCCAGTGCTTTTGATAGGTAAACAATCAACTATTATTACAGAAGCTGGAATCTATACTAATATTATAAAGCTGAAGAGTTTGTTTGTTTGTTTGATTGAACGCGCTAATCTCAGGAACTACTGCTCCGAATTGAAAAATTCTTTTTGTGTTGGGTAGCCTATTTATCGAGGGAGGCTATAGGCTATATAACATCACGCTACAACTAAGAGGAGCGGAGCAGTAATGAAAAATGTTGCAAAAACGGGGAAAATTTATTCCTTTTGAGAGTTTCCGTTGCGTGCGCTGCGTAAACGGTTAAAGTAACGCAAAAATCATGTATGACGGAATTGTTCCTTTTAAAAAGTTCAAAAAAAAAGTCCGCGAGAGCATATGTCTATCTTTTAAGGTTGACTCACTATAACTCAAAAGGTGCGAGCAGCAACGAAAAATGGACGAAAACTAGCAGGCAAATCGATGCGACGGGAAGGGTCAGGGGAGCAAAAATTTGACGCGGACGAAGTCGCGGGCAGAAGCTAGTCGAATATATTCCCATTTACCTTCTTGCTTGGCTTTTAATAAACTTGTTTGAGCTTGGAAACAAGTTTTTTCAGTCTGGTATCATGACTCTATTATGTATTATATACCTGGAGTATCACAGGGTTCGCACGCGTGTCCCCTTTTTATTCATTGTGTTTGTCAACGATGATCAACGATCTTGCGTCTCGATTAGGGCCTGCAATATCTGTTCATTTTTACTATCCGGATAATACGGATATTAATATTTTACTATTCGGAGTATCCGGATAATGCGGATAATACGCGGATATAATATTGTTTATATAAATAAAACTGATTAGCTATTGTAACACGTTTTAATCAGTTTCTCAAGCAAAATGACAAATAAATAATAAACTATACCAATATTTCAAGTAACAATCACATTAAAAAAAGAAATGAGTTCACTTCCTAAAATTATACAATTTTAAAACACCGATACCGCACAAATAATTTGTTGCTGTTCTTCTCATCATCATCATCATTTCAGCCGAAAGACGTCCGTGCTGGACATAAGCCTCCCCCAAGCTCCGCCTCTTCGACCGGTTTTGTGCTTCCCGCATCCAGCAGATTCATCGGCCTTCACATGGTCATCGGTCCACCTTGTTGGAGGCCTTCTAACTCTACGTCTTCCGGTACGCGGTCGCCACTCCAAAACCTTTCGGCCCCATCGGCCATCTGTTCTGAAAGCAATGTGCTCTGCCAACTGCCACTTCAGCTTAGCAATTCTTCGGGCTATGTCGGTTACCTTGGTTCTCCTGCGGATCTCTTCATTTCTGATTCGATCGCGTAGGGAAACTCTAAGCATAGTCCTCTCCATCGCTCTTTGGGTGACTTTCAGCCTTCTCATAAGGCCCATTGTGAGCGACCACGTTTCGGTTCCATAAGTCATCACTGGCAACACACACTGGTCAAAGACTTTCATCTTGAGACACTGCGGTATGTGGGACGCAAACATATTGCGTAGCTTCCCGAACGCTGCCCAGCCGAGTCGGATTCGACGATTGACCTCTTTCTCGAAGTTGGACCTACCTAACTGGACAGTCTGTCCTAGGTATACAAATTCGTTCACAACTTCGAGTGTAGCGCCTCCGATCTTCACTGGAGGTTCTTGTCATACTAAAAACAATTCTAATTAATAATGAGATCTTACATTTATCACAAATCACAACATCTCAATCAAATCAACCTATTTAAAACGTAATAATTAAATAAAATTATCACTTTCCTTGGTAAATCAGCTCAATTGATAAAATAGTATAAATTAAATATAATAAAACAAAAATGAACAGAGTCAGAGAACACTCTTTTTGCTTCAACTCTGGTCGGTGGTATTGATAAAAGTAGATTGTAAACCCTTTCTAAATTCCTGCTTCTCTGACCATTCTCATCAAATAGCGCCATCTCTACTCGAATTGTGGTGTCTAAATCATTTGTTGAAGAAGTCGGTCGCTGCGTAAAAGATGGCTGACTCATAAACCGGATTATTTCATCTCGTATTTGCGTTTTAATTAATACGCATACAGTTGAAGAAGAACAACGTTCTGTATCTTGTATATTGTCCGCTGAAGTTATGACCGTTTCATCTGGTTGTTGTGCATCAAAAAATTTAGAAATAATTTTAACAATCGTTAGTCTCACAGATTCATTTGCAGGATTTTGAAAAAACTTTTTATAAAAAAAAAACAACCGACTTCCTTAAAAAAAAACACTACAAAGTCACAAATAACTTTAATTTCGAAAGTCGGTGTCTTAGGTTCTGTATTTTAGGTTTTTGCCACCGACTTCCGAAATTAAAGTTATTTGTGACTTTGTAGTGTTTTTTTTTAAGGAAGTCGGTTGTTTTTTTTTATAAAAAGTTTTTATTTTTAACTTTTTAGTTGTGGTAGATACTCCGCACTAATCTAATCGCGTTATTCGTTCATTTGTCGCGCAAATGCGTAATGCAAATTTAAGACTTATATGGTTTTCACATAGACCCCATTGTCCAAATGGAACCAAATTAAAATGCAACCATTCGGAAAACACCAGCTTTCAAATAAAAAAAGAATCATCAAAATCAGTTCACCCAGTCAAAAGTTATGAGGTAACAAACATACGGTATTCGTTCATTTGTCGCGCAAATACTTAATGCAAATTTAAGACTTATATGGTTTTCACATGGACCCCATTGTCCGAATGGAACCAAACTAAAATGGGACCATTCGGGAAGCACCAGCTTTCAAATAAAAAAAGAATCATCAAAATCGGTTCACCCAGTCAAAAGTTATGAGGTAACAAACATAAAAAAAAAAAAAATAAAGAAAAAAAAAATACAGACGAATTGATAACCTCCTCCTTTTTTTGAAGTCGGTTAAAAAGGAAGGAAGTCTATAGCAAACAACTGGCAAGAAAAAGGTTGGCCATTTTGAACATAGCTGATGTCAACCGAAATCAATGATCGACTTGACTGACTAGTCGGCTAGGCGGCCAAAGTCATAGTTTGCCCATCTCTAATAAATAACGTAATATCAGTTATGTACTCCACAGTTGGCAGCTTTTTATTTAATATTTAAAAATAAAAACAACTATCCGTTACATCCAAAAACTCCGGATGGTGATCCAAGTAAAATCCGGAGTTTAAATTCGGCGGATATCCGGATAATACGGATATCCGGATATCCGGATTGCAAGCCCTAGTCTCGATTTTGCTACGACTTTTCTTATGCTGATGGTCTCAAAATAAATAAAAGAGTAGAGTCCAACACGATCGTGATGAAATCAGTCTCTGGTATAAAACTTACATTATAGCCGAAAATTACAGCCATTACGTTCTCCTTAAAATATAAACCTGGCCAGAGATTTCTGCAGAAATCGATGACCTAGGTGAAATCATAGACAAACTCTAAAAATCACCACCACTGAAGTTGTAAAAAAATCGGAAAAATACTGGATTTCATCAAACGCAATTCAAAGTCATTTGGGGCCAAAACTAAAATTATTATTTTTAATGCCATTGCAAGACCTCAACTAGAATTTGCCAGTATAGCATGGAATCCTGTGTACGCTGTACGGTCGCAGCGTCTCGTGGATATCCAGCTTACATTTACAAGGCATATTTATTACGTGTCTCCAAGAATATCCCACAGATATCCATACGAAAAAAGTTTGATATTCTTTCGAATTGAGTGGCTTCAATACCGTCGCTCTGTCCATTACTTAGTTTTTCTTTATAAAATCGTCAATGGTGCGTGTATCGATTTCAGTCATTATTATTTTTGTGTCATTATTTTTTTTTCCATGTCTTATTTCATATTAATTTAGAAGATGTCAATTTAATTATGTATTTGAAATGTCCTGTATGTAACTGGTCTATACATTTGAACTTATACCTATTACTTCTATTAATTAATGTATAAAAATGTTTAAATTGTTGGCGTACCTACCTACCTATTTTAAGTAAATAAGATAAGTAAAGGCTTGTCTTCTTTACGTTCACAAAACGCTAAATTTCTGCTTAAAATTAAATTTTCAAACTACTTTTTCGTGTCAAAAGCTACACGAAAACGAGCAATACAGTAACGTTACTATATTAGTCGACGTAGGTGTTACGGACGAGGCTAGGTGTCGGTATATAACTTCGTTACCGGCACGGGAGACTGCATCAGCAGTGACACACATGAATGCATCTATCATATCATTCTGCTGATTTAGTGGTGAGCGTTGGGGCGAACGATAATGACCGATGGTCAATAGTCACAGCTAATGCCGTAATCATCTCATTAACAAACTGATTAGTAACTGAACAAAGTACACATTTTAATGTTGTCTTAGTAAACAGAAGGACAGTAATATTTGCTCTAATTAAAGTTCAATATGTTTATGTTGTTCATACATAATAGCCTATAGCTAGCAGTGACGGATTAAGACTACTTGATGCCCTAAGCAATCCACGCCTGTAGGCCCCCTTAACCGTATGTCAACTAGAATCGGTGTTAACCTTTACCGCCTAAAAACATTAGTTTTTTGTAAAATAAGATGATGAGACCTTACCTTAGAAGTAGATGCGACAACAATAAAAACCAAAGAATAATTTATATATTTATTGAAATGCGCCTTCCGGCTTTTTCGGGCATTGAATTCACACAAGATACGAGGGCGGCACTGAAAATTTCGGGAATCAAGGAAGTGACACAACATTTTTTTTTTTTTTGGATGGGAAATCATCAAATGACTTCTCCCGCTCTGGGCGGAGCGGGATGTCAGTCTTTTACTGACTAAAACCCACCCGTGTTCCTTCAGTTGCCCATGTGCCAGGGTCACGGTATCTCTTTCGAACAATCACGCGACCCCGGCAGGACACAACATTACTATTTCAAAATGTATTCATTGCTTTTCGAAGTATTCTCCGCGTGACATATTTTTCCATACGATGGACCAATCATTGAAGCAACCATTCCATTCGGAAGTTGGGGTCTCCAAAATGGCCGTTTTGAAGGCGTCCACAGCTTCTTCAGGTGATGAAAATCTCTGACCACGCAATTTATTCTTTATTTTAGGGAAAGTATAGAAATCATTAGGGCTTAGGTCTGGGCTGTACGGCGGATGGCCTAATAATTCTATGTTTTCTTTCTCTAAAAACTCTCTTGTTCTGTGCGTGGTGTGAGAACTCGCATTGTCGTGATGGAGGATGATGCGGCGGTTGCGGTTCTCTTTACGGAGTTTAAAACGACCTGTGGGAAACAAATGCTTAGCATACCATTCTGCATTAACCATTCTTTGTCCCTCAAGAGGAATAGTCGCAACATGGCCGGTTTTGGAGACAAACGTGGCCACCATTTTTTTTTGCAACACTCCGTGAACGAACAATTTTTGTTGGCTTTAAGTCATTTTCGAACACCCAAACTCGTGACTGGTTTTTTGTTTCGGGTTCGTACGCGTATATCCAGGATTCGTCATTTGATACGATGTTGTATAAAGCATTTGAGGACCCTGCGTGGAATCTTTCGAGAGTTCTGTCGCACCAAGTAACGTGAGCCGCTTTTTGCTCTTCACAGAGCAAATGCGGTATCCATCGGGAAAACAACTTTTTTACACCTAATTGTTCATGCAAGATTATTTGTATTTGACTCATGCCAATGTCTAAAGTTATCTGAATTTCGCGGTATGTCACATGTCGATCTTCCTCAATCAGCTTACGCACAGCATCAACGTTTTCTTGGGTGACTCCAGTTTTTGGACGACCTTGACGGGGATCATCCCTGAGTCTACGTTTAAATTCAGCAAACCAGCGATAAATTGTGGTTTTGGATGGGGCTTCATCACCTAATGTAGAAATCATCCGGTCAACACACTGTTTTTGTGTTAAACCACTTCGAAATTCATAATAAATCATCGCTCTTGAATTTTCTCGAGTCAATTCCATTTTCTCAACGACTAAACAAGTTTGACAAAACCTCGTGACAAGACCGAGAATCTTTTTTTAAATAAATAAACGGTATTCGATTTTTAAAACCAAGGAGTTTTCAATTAAAAAGATTTTAATATGACAGGAACAGTGGAAATATTCCATTCCCGATACTTTTAGTGCAGCCTATGTAGTATTAACGTCTAACGGTTTTAACACATCGGACTCTATGTATAATATCGATAAATTATCGAGCCTTTCTTGTATCATCTTCGTCCTTTTTTCATTTTTTAATATTTTTAATTTTGTAAAAGAACTTTCCGCTGAGCAATTTGTAATCATAAGCGATAAAAATATACGCAGGGCTATTTCCACATTAGGGAAAGCTGATTCAATTTTATCATCATGTATTATTTTATACAATTGTGCGTGAGTTTGATGTAAAGTTGTGCGAGCTGAATCACTGGGTCTGGAACGTATTTTACTTATGACATATGAATGAAACTGTTGAATTTCTGTTATTAATTCGGTGTTAAGGTATTCTGGATATGTTTTTACTAGATTTGTACTGTGCTGACTGTATTCTGCAGTTTAATTGGGACACATAATTTTATCGGCATCGGCTATTTTATTCAAGAATGAGAATTTGTCTGCTGTTTCTTTGTATATCTCTCTTCTTTTTCGCATCTCTGCATTTAATTTATCAATGATGCTATAATAACACGTTATTTTGAATTGTTCTCTTGGGCCGAAACTGACTTCTTTTTCTTTCTTTGTCTTGACGGGTGTCTTTGTATTCCACATCTGGTAGCTTTTCTTTTGCGCGGGCTTCTAAAGAATCAAAGTCGCACCGCAATTTTTATAAAAAATCCACGTGTGATTTGTAGAGATCAGCGCAAGTCTCTAGAGTAACTTCTGGGTCTTTTCGGAAGGTTTGAAAAATTTCGTCCCACATGACCAACATGAGTACGAACTCTAAGGCTTGTACTTTATTTAGCGGGAGCGGGGTTATGACTCTAGGTCGGACTCTATGTCAACTTAAAACGCGCGAATTGTTAAATTAGTCCTAGAAACTTTTGGTGTGGGTTTTGGTGACGCGAGATTAAGACGTGATGCCCTAAGGACGGTATTTTTTTGTGCTTCTTCTGGTGCCCCCCAGACGTGACGCCCTAGGCAATTGCTTAATTTGATTAAGGGTTAATCCGTCACTGATAGCTAGTAACTGATTGGTAATTTAAACTGCGTAGATATTAGTCTACGTAGCAACTTGCTACGAAGACTACAGACGCTACGGAATGGAACACCAACTTTGTCAAATCTTTCTATTCAAACAAAATGTATTGACGTTGTTAATAATTTCCTAAAAGCCACACGTTAATGATAAATAGGTGCACCTTGCTGCCACTCGCTTAAGTCTAGGCCCCGTGGAAATATCGGGATAAATAGAATCCAAGCCAAGATCCAGATCAGCTTAGCTGTTGTAGCGTGACAAACGTTTAAAAAGCGAAACATTTAAAAAACGTTTATTTTTCTCTTTCTTAGATATTTTGCTTTATATTATTAGTTTAGATAAAAACTCTCTGAGTACCAGTACATACTTCTACATGTTAGAGGGAAGTATCGTACTTATTTATATCAAAGACTCTGTAGGCAGATTTTTCCTCGTATTTATTAAAAAACTTTTTCTTTTATTACAAACGTGTTTTCTTTGAACAGGTTTGCGGGAAATTACAGTAGAGACGTAAAGCTGAGATAAAAAGTTTTCATAACATAAAGCTACAGATCGATGGCATCAAACATGACGCAAATATATGTATAGTGTATGTTGGGCCGACAGAGGATTCCGTGAGGTGTGATTGGGAAACTAAATTGATATACAGGATTTTAGATCCCATAGTTAGTGTAGCTATGGAGGTCATAGCCGTAGTTAGTTCGGTAGTAAATTCGAAGACTTCTGACATACACCGACCCGTACTGGGCTCACGTAGTGGGTAATGGCGTACTTCTCACGGAGAGGAGGCCCGTGTCTCATTGGTGATAAGATTATGACGGTGACGGCTGACGGTGCTATTTAGATAATAAACGCACGTTTAAAAAACAACTTTTATGGCCTTCTATTAGCAAATGGTTTCAACCACATTCCAATTTTATCGTATAAATATTGAACTGATCCTTTAAAACAAATTGAGAAGGTTAATTAATTTTTAAGGTAAGGTTTTATAAGTTTCTTTAGAACCTCCAAAAAAAGCTTTTCTAATAATGCACACTTTTATTAATAATTGAGCCCAAGTACATAATTAAACCCGATCGATGACTAACACCTCAAGACCCAAGCGAGCGAAGCGAGGGCAGCGGCCGACAACCGCTAAATTCGAGTTGATATTTGGCTATTTAATACTTTTAGGACCCCAACTTGGAGATTAAATGAGGTAAGAAAAAGAGGTGCATTCATTATATTAATAAATAATATTTTTAGAAAAACAAAATGGGAATTATTGATGGTTCGTTTATTTATTTAAATGCCAGTTTATTATAGGTTAGTACTTAGTATTTTTATTACCTTTTCATCGGACACTGGCACATGTGCTGGTAAAAAAGTAAGAAAACACATTTAAATGTATTAGCAGTGTGAGAATATCAGAACAGTAAGAACTCTAATATTTTACAAACGTATTACTTATGGGACCCTAAAAATCGCTACATTTGGTGTTGTTTGCTTATCAAGTCAGTATCTAAACGAGCGAACATTTGCGTCTACAGCCTACAACAACTTTAATGGAAATCATAATCATATTCATAACTACTGTAACTCAAACTAAACACAATCACATTAATCTTAAATCATGCATATATTTGGATTAGGTTAAACATTAAGTTTACGCCTATTACGTATGCATACAAGTACATAGGTATAAGGTGTTAGGTGATGCTCTAGATCTTAAGAGTTTGAAGACATTTTGTACCACTATGTATCTATTCTGACGTGGGTAAATACCTTTTCGTTGATGAAAACACGGTCATGCATGGTAGACGGCGCTACCTGCGTCAGCTTCGTAGCAAGTTGCTACGAGGTCTATATTATACAGGCCATTAGGGCTAGCGCGCACTTCGGTGCGGTGAAATACGGTGCGTTATTTCTGCCGTACGGTAAAACACACGCTATCACCGGTCCGCGCAAGTTTTCAAGCAAAAATCTTTTTAACAAAAAATTAAACCGCCGAAAAACTGAAAAGCATAAAATAATACTTAAACCTTAAAATTATGAGTCGGCGCTTTGAGTGATCCTTGTTCATTGATTTTTCAGCGCCGACTCAAAATTTTAAGGTTTAAGTATTATTTTATGCTTTTCAGTTTTTCGGCGGTTTAATTTTTTGTTAAAAAGTTTTATTTTATATTTTTTTGTGGCTTTAATGTACTAATAATACTTGGCAAGGTATGCCCTATCCAACACAAAAAGAATGATCAAAATCGGACTACTCTGTATAAAGTTATGCGTGTTTATACATTACAATCAGTGAGTGAACAATCAATCATCCCCTGTTTTCCGACCCTTAGGGTTCGATTTTGTTTTCCAAATTGATATGGGACCACCTTGAAAGTATACCCTTTCCAATAGAAGAAGAATTGTCACAATCGGACCACTATGTAAAAAGTTATGCGTGGTGTTACATAAAAAAAAAAAAATAAAAAAAAAATATACGCGTCGAATTGATAACCTCCTCCGTTTTTTTTCGTCGGTTGAAAATAAAGTTTACTGAACAGTTTATTTAACATTTAATCATATATCTCTATGTGATACAAAATACATGCGGTGGACTCGACGCACAGCGGGCGACCCACTGTAAATCAACAGCATACGTTATTTTCATCGCAGTGCGCGCACTTTTATGACATTTCATACTTCACAGAGTATGCGGAAAAACGCACAGTAGTGCGCGCTTTTCCTTACAATAGGTACATCCGGAACAATGTCCGCCTTCGGTTAGTTATTTTTACTTGTGCATAAAGTTTACATAAATAATACCTAGGTAAAAAGTAATTCCTATAATAGCTTATGAAACAACAACTGACTCATTCATAAATAGAACTTTCATTTCCTTGCTTTTAACTAGCCTTATATACGTAATTGAACGTTTTATTATAATTAATAGTACCTACAGCCTCCTTCAGTCTTTCACAGGTGGCCTTGAAATGTAGGCCGGAATGCTGAATACGCAGCCCCTGACAGAGATTGATGACTTTTTACTCCTTTTAAACACGCTCTGCTTTAAACAGTGACTGAAAATCTACCCAAATTATTTTAAGCTTTCAGTAGCGATTTCGTTGTATGAACACTTGTGTTTGAATAACTTGGAACAGTAGGCAGAGGCTAATAGACCCACGTTTTAAGTTCCACATTATAGGTTGCAAGCAAAAACAGCTTTGGTATTCATCAGTCTGCGGTCTAATTGCGTACACACTATCATTCTGAATCTAAATCATTTTGAGGAATCTTGGTACCTAATCCATTGCTTCATAAAGTATGGAAAATACATATATGCAGCAATAAATGAAACCACTGACTTGTTATCGCCTTTGCTGATGAAGTGATGATATACAAAAAATAAACGAAGTCGGTCTAATAATTAGGTCAAAAAATATATGTTTTAACACTATGTAGATTTGAGTTACTCGGTCAATGATTCAATGAACTTGGATTCTAAAATATTGAAAACCGACGTTGCCATACAGTGCAAACTATCACAACGCTGAACTGTTACATGTTCTAGTTATTTGCCTAAAAAAAAAAAAATGAGTACACGTATCTACACCACAAGGCACGTAGGTACGTTGTCTAAACAAAGTGTTTACTTTTACTATATTTATTTTGACACTAGCTTTTGCCCGCGGCTTCGCCCGCGTGGATGTCGGAAATTAACGCAAGAGGACGTACTACCGCGGTAAGAATGTGCTATTCCAGGTTATATATAGGTAATATATACTCTGTGTGCCATTTTCGATCCAGATCCATTCAACCATTTTTGCGTGATTGAGAAACAAACACCCAATCAGACATATTTTCACATTTATAATATTAGTAGTAAGTAGGATTATAATTCATATAGCCTGTTTTTTTTCTAAAGTGAAAGTAGCTTAAGTTACTCCTTGTTACATCAGCTATCTGCCAGTGAAAGTCCCGTCAAAATCGATGCAGCCACTTCAGAGATTAGCCGGAACAAACAGACAGACAGACAATTTTTTTTTTAAATATTGTTTTGGTATATGTACCGTGTATACATCCATATACACTTAGTAAAAAGTGGTTATCTTAATATTACAAACAGACACTCCAATTTTATTTATTTGTCTAGACTTATCTATGTATGTGGTTTCCACAAATTAGTCTTCATAAAAACGTTAATAGCACAATGAATATTATTGAACTGTCTAAATGAAAGCCATTCCTACTGGTGATGGTATGCAAGTACCCTTCTGGTCTGTATCCAGCTTTTTTTTGTGGGTGGGAAATCATCAAATAGACGTCTTTCGATGATTTCCCACCCACAAAAAAAAGCTGGATACAGACCAGAGGGGTAATTGCGCTCTTGGGCGGAGCGGGACGGCGTGTCAGACTTTTACTGACTAAAACCAACCCATGTTCCTTCAGTTGCCCATGTGCCAGGGCCACGGTATCTCTTTCGAACTCCCAGCTTTGGTACATTTTCGCACGTACGTAAAAATATCGAGGCGGGAGGTATGGTAGAAAATCAAGAGAAACTTATAATATTTTCTTATTTCGTAAAAAAAATTGAAGACCAGTGAAAAAGCATTAGAAAACAAAAAAAAATCAAAAGAAAACAAAAACACCACTCAATTACAAAACGCCATAAAAACGATATGAGTTTTATATGGCATTTTGAATAGGCTAGTTGTACAAAACGGGTATCTGTACGATTTACCCGCAAATACTCGACTAGCAAAGCTGCAAAGCAACATAGCTATCATTCAGGTGAACAGAATAGTTCGGCAACTAACCGCGTCGGCGATTTCAAAGTCAGCTAATTAATAATATACCTAGCCAATACCCAATTTTCTAGAACTAATATTCTCATTAAACGTTCCTTAAACTCCACCTCTCGAAAGGTTTTACTATCTTATTTACTAGCCTCTAATTTTACTTAAATTTGGAATCCCCACGACTTCTTATTAGGACTCCACTTACTTACGAAAGCTAAGAGCATAATTATTTTAGTAAATTACAATCAAATTAAGCTCGAAGGCTCTCGACACCTTTATTATTATTTCTAGTCTATGGCCTCTTTTCAACAAACGATAGGATAGAAGGCACGAGCGTATTCGGCTTATACTGTGTGTGCTAACAAGATAAGACGAAGAACCTGATTGACATGAGGAACATATGTCAGACAAATGCCTTCAATTCCAGTAGCATAAATATGGGGAGATGAAACATCAAATACAAAAGCGACACTTGATTTAAAAGGGTTTTAACATGTTCTGTCACTAAAAGCATCTTAAAAAACTGTCAAGGACGAGACTAAAGAATTAAAATTGAGTTACGTTTGACTATTTGCCTGTAAGTTATAGTAGGTGTAGGTAGTTTAACCCTAACGATTAGCAGAGAATTGGGTTTCCTTGATGAACTGACCTGATACGCCAAAGACGAAGGGATCGCGTGATGACGAGAATTGTTCATGAAAAAAAAACCGTGGTCGTTTGTGGCCGACTGATTGGTTTTCCTCAAAATTGGATTCAGCTAAATTGAGCATCAATTAAATGCGGATAAATGGCTTAAAATTTAATAACATGGCGGGGCGGGGTCGGTGCGGTTTTAAAATATTGTACCATGAATAATTATTATGCGCGTAGTGTAATAGAGTTGGAATAAAAACAAAACATGCATTGTTTATAACTGCCATAAACAAGAGGAGGCCTTAACCCAGCTGCGAGTTTATAATTATGGTGTAAAGTTTTTAAATATCTTCGTATACTAAATAAATTAAAGAATATAGTATTCTTTCACTTATTACATGAAACATATTCCAGAAAACATTTTTCTTTTTACTAGCCTCCACTGTTCCACCGCTGGGAAGGTCCCTCCATTCCTTCCGTCTTCCGCGACCCCGCGCGTCCACCTTCCACTTTTGCCGGAACCTATCTAGCTCGTCCCGCCATCTCCTATGTGGTCTGCCGTGACCCCGCCTCACTGACTCAGGGCATCAGTTCTGTGCTACTTGGGGCCCACAGTTTGTCCAGCACCGGACAAACATGTCCTGCGCGTTTAAGTTGGGCAGCCATTTGAACCACGGCAGCTATCTTTGTTTTGGAGCGCAGTATTGTGTTACGAACACGATCCAGTGGTTTAACTAGGTGTTAAAATTATATACCTAAATAAAATTTAAGTACGTAAATAAAGAGATCAAATGCACTAAACCGAAGAAACTGAAAACAAAACGAGAAACATATACATAGGTTTAGCTTATTGTCAAACTTTTTACAAATCTTTACAGACAATAACGAAGCCTAGGCATCGTAGCGTACCGTCCGCTACACAAGCCTACGAGCGTAGAGCATCGCGCTTCGAGCATGTCGCTGATTTTGTAGGCAAATAGTTATCGCGTGCCTCGCTCTATTACTCCTGCCCAGACTTTGGATAATCATTCCATAATACCAGTTAAATACCATCCTTGACCCGACAGTGCATTAAAACACCTATTAAATGAATATTTGCAATTTGTTGTAACGGCTCAAGTTTACAAAAGCTCGTTTATTTAATAAATTGTATTACAACCCGCGTTCCGTGGTAGCGAGTAAGATCCAGCGGAGCTTACGATAAGGTACGAGTATCTTGCCGTGGATTGCACGTAGCACTGATAGTGATAACTATGATAAGCGTTAGGTAAGGAAAATAGAATTGCATTTAATATCGTCTAACAGCGTTTAAAGTTCTTTAGTACAATTTTAATATTGCTAAGTTCAAACATGATCGCAGATAATATCAACCATCGGAGTTTGTACTTTTAATTCAAATTAACGTAAGTTTTGGGTCATCAAGATCCCCGGGGCTGCGGGTCAGTCTGTCGCATCTACAGGATTATGATTACTTTACAAGTTTGAGACATAAGTTGGGGATAACAAACCGCTTCCAGAATTAACTAACCACATAATGGAGATCTGTCTGTTTAGGCACAGTAAGAGCTTCATTTTATGAGTAAAATTATTTCTTTTTGTTACTTAAATACTTGAACGTATGACGAACAAAAGCCAGTGCGTCATCATGTGAGGCGAAGGTTTAAATTGTTATTTTAAATCACAATGCCCTTTACGCGAACTTCTAAACACTACTCTACTACATCGATCAAGCGATTTCATTTTCAATTAAGTCGATATTAAATGTGTCAAAGTGTTCAATATGAAGTGAGAAGCAAGTAGTCAGCAATACAATAGTGTTGACGTGATTAATGGCGTGACCAGGGTACAGGGATCAATTGAGTAGAGCAATATAAAATGAGCATTGTGCGCTGAGCCCCCTCACCCCCCGGCACCCACCCGGCCCGCATGCCTCCGCCAACAATAAATGCCTCTTATGAACTTTCTCCTGTGTATTCGGAAATAATAGCGAAAAACTTGTTACTAGGTCTTTTAATAATAACTTTCCCGCATCGCGTGTACAAACTATTTCTATAAGTTGATCGATTATACTATTTCTGCTCAATCCTTACTTAGTATTATTTACTGCTTGCTGACACGTCCTACTGAGAAACTACAAGTCATGACATAACATATAGGGAGTATTTATTTTAGAAACGTAATTTAATTGGCTAGGATAAAAAACGCTGTAATATTTAAATGAAGTCAAAATCTTTCACCCAATTTAAGCGCATTTGACCTAAAATACCGTGGGCACCACATTCATATTCATCTGTTCATATTTTAGTGTTAAAGCGCAAAAGAAATCTTACTAAATTAACATGTCGCCACTCGCCAGCTCGCCACTGAGGAAATGTCAAACAAATTTAACTTTTAAACCGTTTCGCCTGTTGATTCTTGACCGATTTTCCTTGGCGTCTCTCATCTCAGTTTTCTGTGAATATTCAAGTGAATATGGAATTTAATATCTCCGACCCCGTTGAAAAACACTTCGAATTTCTTAGTAACGAAGCCGCCTCTTGTAATTATACTAATTAGCGAGGTTATTTTTAAATAACCTAGTTACGTTGAATAATGAAATGAATAAAGAGGCTATTAAAGGACATAAAATATTCATGCTGAAGGGGGGATGGCCGAGAAAAATAAATTCTCAAGTGCTTTGTCCCCGCGAAGCTGTAATGACTGCAGGATATAAATTACTGCCCCGAGGGAGACCGAATTTAGGAAATTGGGAATATCATTTAATATGTATGGAACGTCTGTGTCATCGTCTTGAATTTATATTTTTGAAATTTAACTGTCTATTTTAAGCACAGCTTCATAATGAAAGAGTAATGTCGGTTCTTCAAACGTTGTATGCGTTTATGTGTGAACAAAATTAATTTTAAGCACTATTTTTCCTAACAAAATGGATCAAGTTGTTTGAATAAAAAATAAATAAGAACTATGCTACGCTGAAGTACCCAATTGCATGTATTGCTCAATTATTTCTCTTTTTTGTACAATTTCAACGGTTTACTAATTGCGATTTGTTATCAAAAGGTTTGAAATTACGAACGGAAGCGCAGCCAACAATTACTCGGTACAGTTCCGTACGGCACTTTCTATGGCAAGGTCAAGACTTGGCGGTAGGTGAGCCACCAGCCTCGTGTTTATGCCCCGGCCTATATAATACGTACAAATAAGAACTACGCTATTCTTACAAATAATTTAACTAAGCCTACTGTTCAAATCGGCTTAACAAACCGCGCAATTTATGGAACGACTGGTTAACAATGAGCAGCTTTCGAATAAATGGGATCTTTTTGCTTTGTCATTCTTTTGTAATTTAAAAAAATGTAAGCAAGAAGCTTATTTATTGATTCGAGGCCGCATTATTATAGTCACGACTGAAACAGCTTTCAGAGTCAGGGACAGGTGTTAAGTCTATGTCGGTGGTGTCTAAGCCAACCCTTTAGGGGCGGCGGCACTAGAACTGAAGGGATACCTTAGAAATGTATTGCTACTCTCGACTCGACACTACCTCGCTAAGCGCTTACCGGATCCAGAAATTACGAAAGTTTCGATCATTTTGGAGTTTATACTGAGAGTCGACAGTAACTATTAACTCGATCGCTTTATTTGTATTGTATCTATTCATTGGTTGGATTTTATTGAACACTTACTGCGGCAAATACCTACTGCGTAAAGGAGCTGTCATCGTTCAAAAGACAAACATTATTAAAGAATAAGAAAAGAAAAACACACGTAGGTACTTGGGTATGAATATTTAAAGACCAGAAACACGAATTTCACAACAATTTCAGAATCCAAGGATTGCGATTCCCATAATCCTATTACATATATTATTTACCTGCTTACGTGTATAATTCATAATTAATGTACTAAGTAAATCTCTCTAATTTCATTTCTTGCCGTCTGTGACCCCATTTTGGCTTGCTTATAAATTTAATGTGCTTAGTTATTCTCTAGGCTACGGAGATTACTTGGGATAGTCTACTGAACCTTTGCAAAATAACGCTTTATTACGACAGAATACGTTCTTAATTTGGCACAGGGCGGACAAGGCGAGTCGTGTCCAAATGTAGAGCTTGTCTTACTTACTTGTAACATCTAACTAGTACGAGAAATATTGGTATAACGTGTAAAAAAGTAGAAAATACATTTAATAGATAAACGTGCTACTTTTGTATAAATACAATATCCAATTTGTTGAAAATACTGCAAAGGATAAAAAAAAACAACAAAGTGATATCCGTAGTCTGTACTACAGATATTAATTATGCTATTAGAGGAGTAATTCTAATTAAATATTTTGTTTACAAAATGGGAACGTCCACTTTTTAATTAATTGTCCACTTAACTTTGGCGGTCCAAACGCATTCTAAAACTCACCTAAAGCCATAAAGCTGACCTGAATTAATAATGGCGATACTAAACTTTTGGGGTAACATGTGAGAATTGTATCACGTCAAACAATTTAATGAAATCGGAATGGTTACAAAATCTGATGATATTTGACTATTTCGTCCAAATTAACGATACATTATTCAATAATGTAACGGCACTGAAGCGGATAATCCAGAGGGATTACTTCATTTCCCAACACACCGCACTCTATTATAATCCGGATAGCCACTTCAACCAATTAATATTAATAATTTAATTGGTGGACTGTAGAGGTAATACGATTATTTGGCCTGCGTAAACAGTTTATCTATTTAAGTAACCATTTACATAGAGCCAATTTTCAGAATGTTCTATGAAAAGTCAAGGGATTATAAGTTCCTGCCGGGGTCGCGTGATTGTTCGAAAGAGATACCGTGACCCTGGCACATGGGCAACTGATGGAACACGGGTGGGTTTTAGTCAGTAAAAGTCTGACACGCCCTCCCGCTCCGCCCAGAGCGGGAGAAGTCATTTGATGATTTCCCATCCTGAAAAAAAAAAAAAAAAAGGTATTATAAGTTACATATTATAACAAAACTGTAGAGAGGTCAATTCATTGAAAATACTTTCAAAATTAATATTGGAGGATGAATGGTGATCGATACTGATGCCAAAAATGCAATCAGTAAATTTTTTGTCTGTCTGTCTGTATGTGCACGCATGGGTCAAAAACTACTGCAGGGATTTTAACCAAACTTGGTACGATTGTAGTCCATACTCCTGGGCAGGTTATAGGCTATATAATTTAACGCTAAGACACATAGGAGCCGACCAGTGACGATAAATTTGAAGAAGTAGGATGAAAATGCGCTTTCGAGCTAAAAAAAAATAACCTAGATTAACACATAGGGTACTTTTTATCCCGGTAGATATTTTCCGACCTCCACGCGGGCGAAGCCGCTGGCAAAAGCTAGTAAGTTACATAAATCTGAAATGCGGTTAAAGAGCGAGATGCACTCTAAGTGTCGGCAGAATACTTAAACTATTGGAAATTGGCGCAAGTCGCAAGGAAGTCACTTATGGTATTGCGAGCACCAACTGAGATAAGCCCGGTTTAAAGCGAACCGGGTGAACTTGTCGCGAAATTCCGAACTATTTCCGTGCTATCTCTGTTTCGTGTCGCGCTGCAGTCGGCAGCTCGGCGGCTCGGGGGCGCTCTAACTGCAATATAACTGCTTGTTTAGCGCTTCTGATGAGGGACCCAACTTGCCGCTAAAGTCCCCTTTTTGTTGGATAGGTATATGTTTTATTAAGATTAATGTTTGCGCGCTTCAGAACTTCTGTGCTTGTTCAGATGCGTTTCATGTTTGTGTGTCTAATCGTCGGCACATTTAGGTACCGCTTTTACGTTTTATTTATGTCTTGGTTAAATTTACTTTTCGGTCTAGGTATGGCTGCATCTGTAAGACATGTTAATGATCCAGGGTCACGAGATTGTTCGAAAGAGATACCGTGACCCTGGCACATGGGCAACCGAAGGAACACGGGTGGGTTTTAGTTAGTAAAAGTCTGACATGCCCTTCCGCTCCACCCAGAGCGGGAGAAGTCATTTGATGATTTCCCATCCAAAAAAAAAAAGACATGTTAATGATTCCAAATCGCAGCAAAATTTTAGATTTTGTTCTTTCAGTATCTCCATGAACTACATGCCGAACTTCTAAGACGACTATTTCACGAACAACCATCGCAACAAATTGATTCCCAATCAAGTAGAATTTACTTGAATTATCTATGTACCCAATAAAAGTTTCTAGACGTCTATAACCGATATCAAACACGTGCCATTTGTAAACTAAGTACAAACAATAATGCGAACAAGTTGTTTCCACACAATGTGATGGAATGTTACGCCATTCTCCCTTCGTATAACCTGCACGGGAGCTCGCCAGGAGCGCGATTTCTCTCAAACATTGTTCAGAATGCTGTACTTGGGAATTCGACCGCATAACTCGTGAACTATCAGCCCCGACCCTACTGTAACTATGTCCACGTCATCTGTCACTCTGATTCTGTAAATTGTTATTACCTACTTGTGACACTCAATCTGTAATATTCCAATGAAGCATGGCAGTTTGCATTAATTTTATCGTCTAGCAAGTACTTGCATATTTAACTAAACGATAACACGCCAACATAACCATAACCACCCACTTGTAACAAGTTAATTTCGAAATGTTGGTACAAAATTCACTAAACTGTGGGTAGATTTGAATCTCGTGGAGCTTGAATCTTATAAAACAAGGTGCCTTCAATCTACTTCTGAACCAATAAGAAAACGATAACTTAATAGAGCCTTGCGGATGTTTTTGGCGGGAACCGTTTACGTTTACGCTTGTGGTAGAGATGGTAATATACTGGTAGGCAAGCGCCTACCTATCTAGGTATAGTGGTTCATAGGCAGACGAACGACTTGTTAGAGAAACAGACTCTAAGGGGACTAATTTTTATGTTGATTATAGTGAACACTAATGTAGGAAACTACCCACAAGAACAAACACTGGAGGGCAGTTAACATTTTACACATAATGTTAAACTCTCAAGTAGGTAAATCACACTTAAGCGCACCGAAGTAAGTAGCTCACTTTAATATTCTATTTAAACGCGCGAGATTACACAAAAAGCATCAAGAGTGTCCGCACAAACACCCGTTTATTGTATTTACCTGTGAAATAAGTAGCTACTTTAATAAGATTAACAATGAGTGGTGATGGTTCTAAATTTTCCACGAAAATAGGTGGGAAATATAAAAGCCGGGGGACGGGGGGAGACAGAAGGCACTTCGCGGTTACAAGAAAAATAACCAAGCATTCATTTTCTATGACAATGACTTATCTGTCTGAATTCTTCTCTGTATAGATATGTATTCTCCATTAACTGACTATACAGAATGGTGATAAAATGTCAACATAGGCAATTAAGATTTTAAAAGATTTTTGCATGGAATGTATACATTAGAGTAGAGTATCCCAGTAAATATCTAACGTTTCCCAACAATTAGGCAATAATATTTCGCATCTATAAACGAAGACGTGTCAGTAGTAAGTACGCATTTATCTGAACGATTTCACGCGTATTCGTAGCGACGTGATTAGTGGTCGGTTTGATCGAATTTAAGGCCGGTTCCGGCACTTTGTACGTTAAGTGAAAATAAAGAGACCGGCCAAATTTAATTTGGCGAGGAGAGTGAGAAACCAAAGTAAGAGAGTCATATTTCAGAAGATTCTTTGACTTTAAGTAATGTAGCCGCGACTCTCTATGGTTTCTTTTACGTAATCGCGAAATGCACAAACGAAGGGCCAAGTAGCATAAAGTTAGTAAGTAGGTAGTGCTCTTGCATACAATTCCGGAAAATTCTGGTTTTTGTGGGAATTATAAGGTAGGAGTAGCTAGGTAGTTATTCAAAAATGTCGTTAGTCCGTCAATTAATGCAAAACGGTTCCACGTGCGGTGATAAGGTACAGCATGAGACCGCCTTCCGGAGCCCTGGTGGCATTTCGACCACATTCACCCCTCCCCTCCCCCTCACCTGCGGCGGAACACCACCACCGCATACTTTTTGTGAAATCAGATTTATTTCTTCCGCTCGTACGGTAGTTGGTGTTCTTTTTCAACAAGACTGGCTGAAATCTTGTTTGAAACATGAAAGGAAAATTGTACCAATTTGAAACTACAATTGTAGCGCTGGCGAACAATCATAGAGTTTCCAGATGTAATCGAAATAAATATTTCCTCAGTTTTATTTTACTGACGTTAAAAATAGTTTGGTAACGTGTGTAATAGAATCGTTAATGTTTATAATAAGATATATAAATTGATGATGGTTTCATCGTTTGTTTAAAATAATCCCTAAGTATGATAAGTGGCGCATGGTGTAGTGAAGATTTTAAAATCTTTTGTTTAGTTTTTGGAATTCCATTTCAGTAATCATCTATAAAGTAGATAGGTAGGTTGGCTACTAATTTATAGGTTAACGTAACAGTTGACCTGTTGGCAACTAGCTACAACTAGCAGTCATATAACATGATTAAAGTTATTGATTGCACGTCAACAATTAACGTGAAACTTTTCAGCGAGTCATTCCACAAATGGGCGGTGTGCGGGGCACGGGGCGTGGGGTTGATATTGGACCGGCTGTCGAGTGGTCCCGCTAAAAGCACACTGCAAATGTTACAATGCTCTCCGTAGTCGTCTCAGCTTTCCACCATTCATTCACAATAAACGTTCCCTGTGAGGACAAAATGCTGATACAGTACCTACTTAGTGACTAGGAATAGGAGAATATTATTCTTCTATCTACGAGCAATACTTTACGTGAAAGGCTTAGCGTATGAAAACGTATCGGTACAAAGTAATTGTTTCCAACATCAGATTTTATTGAAAGTAAGTAGGTACTTACCTTATTAAAATACCCGCACAACTTAACGTACGTGCAAATGTATTAATTAACGTATGTTGTAAACAGAAAACCTCAAAGGAAAAATTTCATAAAATAATCCTGCTTTCCCAATAAAAAAAGTGCATTAATTAATTTAGTTAAATGACGCAATTAAGGTGACGTAGCGAGATAAACGTGCTTTTTCTTTTTAGCGTACCTTTCTTACCGTATGGCATCCGTACTTAATCTTTTAGTGTATGTTTTTTGACTATATGATCTAGTATCCTGTAAAAGGAAAACACGATACGATGAAATTTTCTCGATACAAAAAAATCGCAAAGTTCAATCTATGATTATGATTTTTTTAGCCTCAAGGCGCGATGCGTATGAATTATTAAACATAGTTTACTTTAAAACATTGATTATAATTGTATCTAAGTTTTTGTAAAACAGTTTTCGTTTTAATAATAATTTTCATTCATAAAAAACGGCGATTAGTTTTGGCATATACGTTATTTTATTCCAAGAGCACACACATTATCGCCATCTCTTCTTTTGCCTATCATAAGTAGTGTCATCACTCTCGTTCGTTCATAAATCAGTCGCCCAGTAGGGCTCATCGACGTCGAACCTATGTCACTTTTTTACAAATCGGTGCGATCAAAATTACGTTTTTGAAATATTTGTGTTCACAGAAAAAGGTAGTATTTTGCTGTAATCATTTTGCATTTTCCATTTTGCATTTTGCTGTAATTTGCATTTTGCATTTTGCATTTTGCTGTAATCATTTAATATAATAAGTGTTGGCTTTCCAAATAACTTTGTATTTCGACTGTATATTTGTCTTTTTTTGTGACTGTGAACAATATAAAATTCTTTTTCTATTACCATTTAGAGACGACATAAATTATGTATGAAAATGGGAAGAACCATAAACCAAAACTGAACAGTACCTTCAAGGTTGTGAGTGCCTGCACAGGGCAATTAATTTATTCATTTTGCAAGAATGAAATACCAATAAGATGATCATAACAGTGAATCGAATTCACCACCTTCACTAAACCATTACAGCAACAATCTTTTCTCCTTTTGTAAAGTAATATTGAGTAAACACCTTATTTTCTAGAGAAGAACGTCTGTTTTATCCCAAAAACTTATAATAATCATTCATTTAGAAATAAAATAAAATATTTAATTTGTTTTTAGGTTTGAAGTATGTCAACAATATATCTATATGTCAAGTACTGTCACTTCAAATGCAAGAGCACAACGAATGAATGGAGTAGCATTAGAATTGTAAAAAAGGTGAGGTTTTACTTGACAGCAGCCCAAAGAAGGGTAATGATTTAAACAGTCTGTGTCAAACGCCGAACTAGTTTAAAAAAAATATCATTGGCATGTAAAAGTGTTTGTACAAACCTACTTACAGAAATAAAATCATTTATCATTTATAGCAGATGTGAAGTTTTATTGAAAATATAAATTTTAATTTTATGTATCAATCAATCAATCAAATCAGTTTATTTCGGGCTACAAAGACCCAAATCATAATACCATACAGAGTATCATACATACAAAAAAAACCACGTAAACATAATTATTGTACACGAAGTGACGGCGACGTGTTGCGCTGCGTAGTATCGCGTAGCCTTCCGCGGAATCGCCGATACACGACACCCTTCGGCCAAAACTCTTCCTTGAGGAAGGTCTCGATTTGATGAGTTGGAACTTGGACCACGAATGACTTGAAGTTCGTGTTGTGGCACGGTTCCAACTTCTCGACCCTCAAGGTCCAGTTGGACTTAACACGTACAAACTCCACGATCTCCTCAACCTTCGTGGTGTAATGTAGACGGGACACATAGACCTGCGTCGTTAGTGTAGCTGGACGCAGCAGCATATTGAGTCCTGCTAGCGCGGTCCCACACTGGTTCCGACTACGAAGCTTCTTCCTGTTCTTCCTCTCTACCTTCACGAAGCCATTCTTGTCAGGCACGTGCCCTGAAGCCGGGCCTAGCTGTTTCGAACCCTATATGTACCGTGTTTGATACCTAATCATTAGCAGCCTATAACGTTCCCACTGCTGGGACACAGGCCTCCTCTCGGTGAGAGAGAGTGGGACATAATCCACCACGAGGGCCCAGTGCGGGATGGTAGATGTCACATGTCTTCGATTTTTTGGTTCTAAGACATGCCGGTTTACTCACGATGTTTTCCTTCACAGTTTTGAGAGCAGAGGTATTGAAATGATTTACACAGAGTAAAACGCCTGCTCGGGTTCGAACTTGTAAGTAGTAGCCGTTGCCACTGAGCCACCACTGCTTCTCGATATCTAATTGATATCTAATCAAAGGTCTACAAGAGTGCTTAAAACATATTGGCTATTTATAATTTTTCATTCCTACAAGATTTTATGGATGATCAAAACAATGGTGTTTTACTCTGTTTTGAATAACACTAAACGTACTTCTATAAGCTTATGAAGACTGTTTAGAAAATTATTTGTGTACTCCATCTCTGAATTACCCCTAACCCCAAAATAACTGTAATGAAAAATAAAATTAATAAAAGAACAAATATACATACGAGTTAATAGGCTGATAAACACATTGCCCTCTGCACTCGGGTAAAACACCCAAATAAAAAGGTATAATCTAGACATAGTTACAAAATATCGGCAATAATATCGGTTTTGGTTTTCTAAACGCAGTCACACGTAATTACTAAAATATGTATGTATAAGTCAAGTAATTTAGACATTTATCATACACATTGCCATACGAAATTGACCTTGAAGGAAATATAAATGACTTGTAAAATAAGGTGAAAAAAATACTCATAACTAGTATTACGTAATGGACGAAGTCTATGTAAAATATTGTAATTCTCATTTACCAAATAAATGTATAGTAATCGGTGAAACGAAATTGAAGTTTATTAATCTCTTAAACACCATCATATATTTTATTTATAGACCTCTAGAAGATTAACTCGTTATTTTTAATTTCATGTTGTAAATCTATATATTATTACGTGAAGCGAAAATTTTGGAACCCTTTTTACGAAAATTGGGTGGACGGAGAAGTATGAAATTTCGCACACATATAGTTTATACAGAGAAGAAGTGACGAATGCTATTTTTTTTTTTAATTATGCGTAAAAATATATTATTTTCATTATTAATACCATATTATTTTTTATATTCTTTTATTTCATTGTACAAACATATAAATTATATTTTTAAATATTAAAATAACAAAAATTATAAAAACATTTAAAAATATAAAAAATAGTAGTCCAAGCTACCGGCGGTCAGGGCTCCAGAGAGAGGAACCTCCTGACAATACGAGCCGTATCCAGAAGTACCGCTTTCTGAATCAAGCCCTTGATCCAGCTGCCTAACGAGAGCCTCCTTAGATGGTGGTCGAGGCTCTTGGCTATCAAGCCGTTGACTATCGGCACAATGATCGCTGAATCCACATCCCACATGTCGACAACCTCGCGAGCTAAGTCAAGATACTTGATCTGTTTATCTTTCTCAGCTTTCACGAGGTTCTCGTCATGTGGGACCGTTATGTTAACAATCATTGTGCGCCGCTCTACTCGATCCACCACCACTATATCAGGCTTATTTGCAACAATAGCCCTCTCAGTGATGATGGATCGATCCCAGTACAATGTGATATTTCCATTTTCGAGAACTGGGTCGGGCACATACCTCTAATACGGCACCTCTGCTTCCACAAGACTGTATTTCAGAGCAAGTTGCTGATGGATAATCCTAGCTACTAGGTTGTGCCTATGCAAGTATTCTTCGTTAGCTAGTCGAGAACACCCAGAAATTATGTGTCTAATTGATTCTCCTGCACGGTGGCATACCCGACAGATATCAACCGTGCCATCTTTCACAATAAATCTCCGGTAGTTGTTCGTCATCATAACTTCGTCCATAATTGCACAGACAAAACCTTTGGTTTCCCCAAAGAGGTGACTGAAACGCAGCCAGGCTACGGACGCTAGTAGATCTACATCGGATCCATGTAAGGCCCGGAAATAGCGTCCGTGGAGCTCCTTACTCTGCCATACCTTCATGCGGTCATTAGTGTCGAGTATTACAGGTTTACGCCAGTTCTCGTTAGCCATGGAGAGCGAGGTGAGGCCCTTGTCAACCGCGACCACATCTCGATGCATCCCCACGTCGGTTTCTAGGAAATATTCCCTGAGGCTGCATATCTCGCGATTGTGGAGAGTCTTAGCGTTTAAAAAACCTCGACATCCACACTTTCGCGGGATATACAGTCTCATTACCGATGACCATGGGTGATGCATTCGATATGCAGTCAAAAGCGTACGGACCCTCCTGTCCAGGGCGTTGAGTTCGGTTTGAGTCCATTTGAGTATGTCGACAGAGTACATCAAAACCGGCATGACCCAACCGTTGAAGGCGCGCACCTTGTTTCCACTTGATAGAAGACTATTAAAAACTTTCTTCAGGTGGCCAAAGAAGCGCTCCTTCAACGATTGCTTCATGTCAGTAACATTGATGCCCAACGCTTCCGACATACCCAAATACTTATAGGTTTTGGCTGCGGAGAGGGCTCGGAGGCTTATAGAATCCGAGAGTTGGGTTCCCACGGATTCCACAATCTCCCCTCGCTTTACATGCATGCCCGCACATTTTTCCACACCAAATTCCATTCCGATGGCGCTACTGAAGGTTTCAACTACTTTCAGTAGCTCCATCAGTTGAAAATTGTTGGGGGCAAAGAGTTTTAAAATCATGCATGTAAAGGAGGTGGGATATAACCTGACCACCTCTCCTCATCCGATAGCCTATGCGTGAATCCTCCAGCAGTGTGCTTAGAGGATTCAGGGCTAAGCAGAACCAAAGCGGACTCAAACTATCACCCTGAAATATGCCTCGCTCGATCCTTATCGGTTCGCTGTTCCCTTGGATATTTCAACATCCTGGATAGCGAAGGACCGTCCTCCACTACCTCATACATGAAATCAGGAAGGTGCGAAGAGATGCATCGACTTTATACAACTCCAGCACCCTCATGAGCGATGTATGTGGCACCGAGTCATAGGCTTTCTTATAGTCTATCCAACATGTCGACAGATCCTTTCGGGAACGACGAACTTGTTGGCTTATGGTCATATCAATGAGGAGCAGCTCCTTAGTACCTTATATACTTATTATTATTACCTCCTTTATATTTATTATCATATATTTTTTTTTCACTTAATAATGTATTTCTATTCAAATGAAGCACGGTCGAATTTCGACCAATGGGCGATGACTAGTAATATAAATACTTAAATTTTTTATTATATATTTTTAATTATTTTGAGTTAAACAATCTCGTATTACCCAACATCGGTACATAAATATTAGTTAGCTTTTTCCCGCGACTTCGTCTGCGTAAATCTTACGTTACGCGGACGCAGGTGAAGTCGCGGAATTAATAGGGTTAATGGGTAACGAATAAGGTTTAGTCGTGAAAGCGTGACAGACAGACAGAGTTAGTTTCGCATTTATAATATTACGTATAGATAAAGAAGATAATTTATTGCTGTAAGATAGTTTTATTGCTTATAATTAAATATTTGTATTATTTGTCTACTCCATAGCACGCTATGTGCAAAAATTTCATAGACCGACTAAATTTATGCTACTTTCACGTACTTTTTTCTAAGATGTTTCCGTCTCTACCTTGCTATTGTAGTTTGACAGATGTGCAACAGTGACAGGAATAGTGCTTACAGCAAGGCTATGCTAAATTAGTAACGGTTTTTTATTTCGAGACATTTTCTGTCATTAGTTCAACTTTTGGCCGCTGGTTTTCCTATTCTCTATAAACGGTTCAGATATAAGTTTGTGGCGGCCGGCCACTTTAGGTTGACCCGTCATAAGCCACGCCCATCCTACTATCATTCACTTTGAAGGTGGGCCCTTAAATACATTTACACCGGAATGTCCGTGAGGCGTGCTGCGAGCGTGCATTGCTAATGGTTTACTACGAACAACCAACTCGTCTCGATGAACACTCCACGGAAACGATTCCGCGATGAAAATGTTTGTTTCTCTCCACGATCGCGAAATACACATCAATCTCAAATAAGTGACATTTATGGACTTCGTTCATCGTATTGGGGCCTAATTCGAAAATAATTGTTCACAAATGGAACGATAACATAAAATCGCTGTTGAAGAAAGTGCACCCAAGGTAGGTGTTGCTTAGAAAGCGATTAAACTAAATGGTAGGTTAACATGTAGGTCTGTGAATAGATTACACGCGAATGTTACGTAATTAATTAGGAGATCAATAAACATACTGTATATACAGCCATTGAAATCCATTATATGTTACCATTAGAGTAGGTTAGTGTGCACATAAATAACGCATTGTTGGTAGATAATGTTTAAGTAGTCTGATACCTAATTCACAGAATTTGGAATTTATAAAACAGTTTCGGCGAAGAACAGAACTTACAATGTAGTGAAGACGGCTTCAGTCTGAAAATTAATTTAAGTATTTTTGTGCTCATGATTCATGAAACTTTCGCGGCAAATGCCTATCATTTTTTTATGTCTAGATACTTGAAGTTTTACTTTATAAATTAATTTTACCTTACGGAGTGGCGTGTAAACTTTTGCATTTAGCAGCGACCGTTCAATCACAGACTATCTCAACGTCAACATTAACTTAGTTCATTCCATTACTTATCTAAAGGTACTTTGAATTATTAAGATAAGCATCAAAGGTTATCTATGCTCATTATGCTAATGAGTTTTGTTTTTAAACAGGATGCCTTTTGTGTATCCTAGATAACAAGCAAAAGGAAGTGTTCTCATCGAAACAAAATAACAAAAGTGGGTTATTTCTGCGCCCAATAGAGAAGTGGACGAATTACAAATGCTCTCCAACAACACAACAGCGAACTATGAAAACTTCGGGTAGTTACTAACTAAAAACAAAATATTAAAGGGGGAAATGGTGTGAGGTGTCTGTGGCTGGGCTCAGAGGCAGAGGCGCGCGGCGGGCGCGGCGCGGGCTGCGGGCAGCAGTGACGTCGATATGCATCACTCGGCGAACACAAGCCTCCGACATCATTACATCAATGCACTGTGTGAACACACTGACGTAGTTCAGTGCTTAATTCGCTCACTGAACACCACACAACCCTCTGAACTTGCTTGTTTTCCCCGCCGCCGCTGCAGTTTGCTATTGAATTTATACGGCTTCATTTGAGTTTGAGGTATCACAAAACAAGGCTCTAGTGTAGCTACCTACAGCTATTGGTTTCATGAAAGGCAAGCACCACTATATTAAAGCAGTATTAGATTTATATTTTCAGCTGCGTTTCCTGCAGTAAGTGGTAGTGTTTGAAAATTATGTACTAAAAACCGGCAGTCATTACATAAAATCATTCATTTATAATCATCATTAAATTATAAATGTGAATATAAGTTTGTTTGTTACGCTTTCAAGCCAAAACTACTTAACCGATCATCATGAAACTTTGTACACATATTCTTGTAGGTATTAGAAGTAACATAGGATACTTTTTAGGGCAAAAGCTTTTAAAATAATAAAGAAATGTATTTCAATGGTTACATAATTAATCACAAAAATAACTATTACAAAAACACACAATTAATAAATAACATATATGTAGCTTTCAAGTATTGTAAAAGAAAGGCGACCAGCGAGGTTTTAATCAAAATACTGGCCGGTTCAGACTGAAAAAATTAAAACTATATATAAAGAAAAAAAATGGCACCAATAGTATTTTGTGCTCAGACCCGCGGACTAACTCTATCGGCCAATACAAATGTGTGGGCTCTACATAATACCAATAAGGCTCTATCTCTAATAGTAGGTAAATTAATTAACAACGCAAAAAGAATATGTTTTACGTTGCATATTTAATTATTCTAACAGTGTTTACAAGGCAAAATTAATAAATCATAGACAAGCTGAGGCATTAAGCTTACCTAGTGCAGCGTGACCTCTGCGGTTACAACCTATTTTTATTTTCTACTTCGTATGTCTTATCACTATCACTAGCTTTGCCCGCGAGTTCGTTCGCGTGGGTGTAGGAAAACGATGTGTCACGTAGTTACCACTTCTCCATGGACAAGGAAGACTATTCCGAACTTGCCTGGTGGAAAGCGCCACCTGGAGTTTTCTACCACAACTCTTTGTCTCTTTCGAATGCAGTCACTGCGTCTTCATCATGGTTCATAATGTCACTGCAACGAAGTGTCACTTTTTTTTCTTCAAAATTTGTTATTTGACGTCAATAAAAATGTCGTTACGTGTTTCGTTTCGAGTTTTTACATTACGTAAAGACAACTTCTTCGTGAACACTTTAAATTGATTGTATATTTTGATAGAGCGATGAAACGAAAACTAAAAATTACTCCGGGTAATTTGGGTACTAAAGTCAACCATATTTCATTCCATGGTTGTCATAAGAGGCGACTAAGGGACTTACTAGAGAATGGGCAGCAGCGTTCTGCATGCATTTGACTACCATACTGCAATCGCTAAATTGCCTGCCAAGCGTGGCGACTATGGCAAACCCCCCACATTGGAGGAGGCCTATGTCCAGCAGTGGACGTCTTTCGGCTGAAATGATGTTGATAATGGTTCCGTACTTGTGACGCGATACCTACATCTAATTTACAACCAAACAGACAAAAATGTCAGAAAAGGCATCTATTGATTATCCTATAACACCCCAACTTTTTTTTTTGCTAGCCTGCACTGTCCCACTCCTGAGCAAAGGTTCCAACCACGCGTCTTGCTTCCAGTTTTGACGGAACCTTTCCAGCTCGTCCCGCCATCTCCTATGTGGTTTGCTGCGACCCCGCCTCACTGTCTCAGGGCACCAGTTCTGTGCTACTAAGCTTCATGCTTGTATTCTGCAATAACTATATGTAGGCAGGCTGCGAATTTGCGCCAGCCATCGAGCTACTACAATCTATTAAATTTATTTAATAGATTTTCAACTTTATCGCTAAAGTATTGAGTTCAGTGTTGATTGGGAGAATTGACAATTTCGAGTACCTTTATGTCTGTACATATTTTTCCTGATTTGCCCTCTCAGCGGAAGTCTCAGCCTTTCTCTAACCAGTTGAAAAAAGGCTGCTTCCGGCCTTGTTTCCCGGGTACCGTACTATTCACCAGGCTTGAAAGGTCTTGTCGCTTCTACCGACAAATCCGATCTGGCCCGCGACACAAAATTGTCGTACCACTTGCGATTCTATCGGGGCGAGCTACGCTTTGGGCTCAATCTGTGCTTTGAGACTGCGGTTGACAGATGTTACTTTAATCCGTTACGCATATCTGTTATAATAGTAATTATTAGTACCTCCAGGGCAGTCCAGTGTTAACATTTACATATTAGTAAATTTTTAACCAGATTTGTTCCTAACTGGAAAGCCAAGGTTCATCATTATAAGATAGTATTTGAAAGTTTACGTAATCTAGTGATCACTAACTTAAAACCGATTGCAAACTATTCCCAGGTTCGGGAAACAAACACATAACAAAGATGCGGTGTATTTTTTCTCTCATTTAAAGCTAATTACGTGTATTCGCAACTATTTTTTAATATGTAGCTTCAACTTATTTTATATCTTGATGCTTTAATAAAACTTTTTAACAAAAAATTTAACCGCCGAAAAAACTGAAAAGCAAAAAATTATAAACCTTAAAATTTTGAGTCGGTGCTGAAAAATCAATGAACAAAGATCACTCAAAGCGCCGACTCATAATTTTAAGGTTTATTATTTTTTGCTTTTCATTTTTTTCGGCGGTTTAATTTTTTGTTAAAAAGTTTTTATTTTATCATTTTTGTGGCTTTAATGTACTAATAATATTTGGCAAGGTATACCCTATCCAATAAAAAAAAGAATTATCACAATCGGACTACTATGTAAAAAGTTATGCGTGGTCATACATAAAAAAACCGGCCAAGTGCGAGTCGGACTCGCGCACCGAGGGTTCCGTACAAACCTGTAGGTATTCTCGGTTTATGCATAAGGTTTATGGTTATGAAAATAAATGTTTTTTTTTTATTTTTATATTTCAGCTGATTGAATGAACGGTAAATTGCGGTTTACGATTTATGACGTTTTAAAAAAAAACTACTTGCTCGATCTCGTTCAAACCAATTTTCGGTGGTAGTTTATATGGTAATTTACATCATATATTTTTTAAAGTTTTATCATTCTCTTATTTTAGAAGTTACGGGGGGGGGGGGGGGGACACACATTTTACCACTTTGGAAGCGTCTCTCGCGCAAACTATTCAGTTTAGAAAAAAATGATATTAGAAACCTCAATACCATTTTTAAAGACCTATTCATAGATACCCCACACGTATGGGTTTGATGAAAAAAAACATTTTGAGGTTCAGTTCTATGTATGGGGAACCCCAAAATTTTTTTTTTCTATTTTAGTGTAAAAATCTTGATGCGGTTCACAAAATACATCTACTTACTAAGTTTCAACAGCGTAGCTCTTATAGTTTCGGAGAAAAGTGGCTGTGACATACGGACGGACAGACAGACAGACAGATGGACAGACAGACATGACGAATCTATAAGGGTTCCGTTTTTTGCCATTTGGCAACGGAACCCTAAAAATACGCCTCGAATCTAGAACCTCCTCTGTTTTTTTTTCGTCGGTTAAAAAAACGACTTTTAAACTATTATACATTGAAAGTGATGAATGTCCATTTTTATTTCACTACAGTACCTACATAAAAAACAAATAGGTACAAGTTAATGGGTCCTTTGAAAAGCGCAGAATCTTTTAACAAAATGAATACCGCATTTTACATAAAACCACTATTCAGATTCTTTGCAAATAGGTACTGTAAATATTGGACATTTTGACCCATTTTCCTTTTCACGAACGGAGTTAAAGAAGATTCTTGTTGTCCGAGTTTCGATTCCGTGAATCAGCATTGTTTCATGTAAGGCTCACAATATTTTAGTCGAATTGAAAAGCTAGTACAATGATGGATTATTTTTTAGTTGGTATCACTGAATCTATTATTTTTAGAATTACGTATGAATTAGATTTAAAGTAGCTTATAACGACTTTTTACATCGATTAAGCTCACCACCACACTTAGTTGTAAATGTTGTGTGAGCCGAAACAAAAAAGGGTGAAGGTACAGGACCTAATTGTATATAACGCATTGACTAATGACTGCCTCGTTGCTCCAGTGGTCGCAAACTCTACTGCTAAGCATGAGGTCCTGTGTTCGATTAGGTAGCTGTACTTCAGTTCTGGGAAACAACCTACGACCCTTTGTGAGTGAGTGCCGCAAACGAAGCTACAAAATACATAATATCATTCTGCAGCCTATCATTCATAGTTACATCACACATGCTTCGCAAGGAATACATTTCCACAGCCTTTATTCTACTTTCATGCTTCCATCCATAAGCGTAGCTACCAGCATACCATTGTGAACAACCAGTCGAACCTTTTTTGACATTAACTGGTTCGTCACAACCGCTGTATAGCACCATGCGCTTTATTTCTCGCATCTTCATCAATCTCTTCATCCCTTGTAAACAGACTCCCCAAATATACGAACACACTTACTTACTTGCTTCACACTCTTATCATTTATTTAACATCCCAACATCGATACATCCTCATGTCTTTCAAACTCCATGACCTTCGTCTTATTCATATTTATATTCTTCCCCTTCATCTTATATGCTTCATCCATCACGTTCATCATGTCTTGCAACTGATCTGCTGACGCAAGTAGAACTTGATCATATGCGTAGAGAACGCGTTTGAAATATAACTCATTCACACAACTATTCATGTTCAAGTTGACCAGCCACTGTGACACAACACAACCCTTATCTAACACCCCTCAAGATGCAACACCAGTTCGTGTATGCCCTATTTATCCTAGCACAAGTACTGGAATCCTTGTACAAAGATTTCAGTGCCAGTATCATGCGTCACACGACACCGCATATGGATGGTGTGGACCACACTACCACAGTCCTCCAAGACAACGACAACACTGTAGACTTTCTTGTACTCTGCCAGATGTTTTTCGCCTCTGCATCAATGCAGATCCAATACAGCCCATTCCTTCTCTAAATCCTTCCTACAAAACGTAGATTTTCATAACTGGCACTCCTATCATTAAATTTATTAAACTCTTCGCATATAGTTTGTCGACAACACTCAATAGACTAATGCCACGGTAGTTGTTACAATCGTTGCTGAGAGCCTTTTCCCATAAACAGTGGTACAATTACAGTCTTTTTTTTTTGTGGGTGGCAAATCGTCAAATGACGTCTCCCGTGGCAGAGTTATACTGACTAAAACCCACCCGTGTTCCTTTAGTTGCCTATATGTCAGGGCCACGGTAACTCTTTCGAACAAATTTCGCGACCCTGGCAGGACGACTGCAGCCTTGCACTCATCATCTGGCACATGGCCATATCTCCAACATATATTTAAAGATAAGGCACAACAGGCTTACCACCACCCATCCCAGCCCTTCAGCATCTCACCAGACCCTCTTGTAACCGGCAGCTTTTCCAACTTTCGTCCCTTTGCGCGCTCTCACAATCTGATCTATTTATATTTAATTCTCTTCATCTACATCTGAGATTGGGTCTTTAAAATTAGCGTCGGCTAACCTGACAACTAAATAAACTTTCGAAGTATCCCTTCCAGCGTTCCAAGACCTTACATCCTTCTCGAAGTAAAAATCAATCTACTGCTTTATAATATTCATACTTGATGTTCCTGTCACTCCGAGAGCCAATCTTACCTGTTTCCAGAACATAATAATAAATCAACAGTATTTAATACTTTGTGGCTCCGTTGTATGTATTTACAGACAAATGAAATTCGTATTAAAACTAGCGATTAACTACCGATAATTACTAACTGTGTATTTAAGAGCCATTTTACATTTTTGCGTGAATATCTAAGATTTTAGTCGCCTTATTTACCTCTCATCTCATCATTATAAATACTCTGGCATTGACAAATACATGTAAAAAATAGATCGATTTTTTGTTTTGTTACTTTTAGTAGCACATTTACAAAAACTTATTTGATTACTTGGTAGTAATTAATCTCCCACAACTAGTTTTCTTAAAAATCAGCGCAGGGTCAATTTCAGACTCCTATTTCTATCAATAATATGTAGAAATTTGAGTAAAAAAAATACACAAAACATGATACATATAATCTAGTTGTTACATTTAGTACAAAAATATTGATTTTTAATAACATTAATTAGTAAAAAAAATAAGTCTTATGGCAATTTTTACGATTTATTTGCAATTTTATCGCGTTTTTTTGGTTTGAATAAAGCATAATTACATTAAAAAATTCATGTCAATATAAAGTATGCTCTATAACAAATCGAATTCTCAAGTTTTATTTAAATCCGTTTTTTAATTAGACATAATATCGTTTTTGAAATCACTCTAAATTAGAATAAATTACGATGCACAAGCGGGCAGCGTTTAGTACGGCGCAAGCGCCCAACGAGGATGGACCTGTGCCAGTTTTTCCCGCGTCTCAGTTTTCGGGTATTCGTATCGTGAACGCAAAAATATACTACGACTACAACATTTTGCTACTCTTCGCATTTTATTTTTTTGTACAAGATAAGAGTTTCATTTATTATCAATGAAAGGGGTCCACCCTTTATGGCAGATTTGTTTTCGTCATAATATTATTTTGCATAATAGCGGATGGCATAAACTTCATTTCGCAGAAAATCGTTTGGCATACACTCATATAACATACATTCACAACGCATAATTTTATAAGTCAGAATCATCTTTAGGCATAAATTTTATTCCATAATAATTAAAAAGTAGAACCATCATATCGCAGAAAGTTCGCAGTCAGAATCGTCTCTTGGCATAATTTCATATCGATAGTTATTAAAAGGCAGAACTATCATATCTCAGAAACTTTAAACTTAGAATCATCTTTTGGCATACATTTCATATCGAAGAAGCATGCAGCATGCAAACAAGCATGCAGCAAGCAAGCATGCAAGCAAGCATGCAGCATGCAAGCATGCAGCATGCAAGCAAGCTTACAGAATGCAGGCGAGCATGCAACATGCAGCGTGCAAGCAAGCATGCAGCAAGCAAGCATGCAAGCAAGCATGCAGCATGCAAGCAAGCTTACAGCATGCAGGCGAGCATGCAACATGCAGCATGCATGGTTTCTGTCACGGCTTCGGCGCTGCGGGGCTCCGGCGGTCCCACGCGAGCTCATCGTCGCAGATGGTTTTACGCTCACCACCGCGGCGGTGACCGTCAAAACCGCCTGCTCCTCAGCTCGCGGGCCGCCTCGCCACTCCACGCCTACGCGGGCTTAAATTACACTCTAGGGGTAGGGCAGACAAGACTACGTGGAGTCGGTTCTGCAGCGATTCGTTTCTGTCAATAATTTTTGTAGCACAACATAATACTGAATTTTTGAGACACTATTTCATTTTATTTAAGGTTAAAATGCAATTTAATAGAAATGAAAATATGCCTAACAAAATTATTCTAAATGAAATTCTGCCATCTTCATAGTATGCCAAGTGAAAGTATGCCAAATAATCATTGCTCTAAATAAATGTTATGCTAAACGAAATTATGCGGAATTTTAAGTCTGCCAAAGGTAATTATGCGAAATAAAATTCTGCCATCTTAAAAGTATGCCAGCGTAAAGTCGAGCATATAAACATTCGGCCAAACAATGATTATGCTGAACATTTTTTATGCCTTACAAATATTCGTTTAAATAAGATTATGCCTAGTGTGTTATGCCAAATAAAATTCGAAGCATCAAGTTTCTGCCAGATAGAGGGAACCCCAATGAAAGCATTATTTTAATATATTGTAGAAAAATGTGGACTAAAATAATTTATTTTGACTAAATCTGACTATTTTTAATCGCGATTAAAAACGTGTGGAATAAAACTAGTGGTCATGAACAAAAATTCACACCAACGCCTCGCCTCACGTGCAAAAACAGTACTGTATTTTTTTTTCTTTTGCTTATATCTCGAAAATGGCGTGTCCTATCACAAAAATAATGAAATTTTCGACCCCCTTTATAAAACCCCATACATATAAATCTCAACACGTGGGTAATATTTTTTTTGATATTTTTCAAACAAAAAATGAAAAATCTAAATATATAAAAGGCAAATCTGACTGACTCATCTATCAACGCACAGCCGAAACTACTGAACGGATTTCGCTGAAATTTGGCATACAGATAGTTGTAATGACGTAAGCATCCGCTAAGAAAGGATTTTTTAAAATTCGTCCTCTAAGGGGGTGAAAAAGGGGTTAACATTTTGTATGGAAGTCCGTCATTTTTAGAGCTAGGAGCCTGAAACTTTGTATTTGTAGGTTAATGATTAGAAATAAACAGTTAAATGTCCTAGGGTTTTTGAAAATTCAACCCCTAAGGGGGTGAAATAGGGGTGCTTGGACAGGAAACCTCCTCGTGTGCCCGGAGGTTGGAGTTCCCTTATGGATACGTCCGGGGGGAAGGCCAATGTCCGGGAAGGTGCATCCTGGGGTGCGGGCAAGGACTCCCCATTAGGTACTGTGTGCCTAAGGGGTCTCGGTGCCCGTACGCTAATGTCCTGTCGGAGGAACGCTTCACCGTGTGTCCCTCTGATCTTAGCAGAGGCGCACAGCGGTGAAGTTAGAGCGGGCTCGGTGTGCACTTACACTGCCGCCGGGCAGGCAAGAAGGAGTCTCCTCCTTCTGCCACCGTTAGTCTCGTAGCCCCGAAGACTGTCACGGTCATGTCTCTGACTTTTGACGGGGGTAGAGGGTCTTGGCTTAATCGCCCGGGCCGCGAGGTAGAAAACCTCTATAAAAAATTACCCCAAACCTCCAAGCGGCGGCGCACCGTGAGGGAGGTTGACAGTTTGACTAATGGGTAGCTGAATTAGTCACTAGCGCGAACCACAGATTTTTTGAGACATTGTATTATAGTGATGTTGTCGAAATAAAAGAGAACTGTTTAGTTCGACGATTCGTATAATAATGGCCATAATTAGTGTGTGCAGTTACAAATATAAGGTTGGGCGAGCTGCACACTACACCTCCCCTTTTTTTTTTAAAAAAAATGGCTTTATTGTCTAAGTACATAAAACATTATTTTTTTCCTTTTAGCTTATTCATAATTTTCAAAACAACATATTTTATATAATTATACTTTCTATCATTACATTAGGTATATAAAAAAACATCGTATCATAACCAAATAATATTAAGTGACAAACAGTTTTGTATTGTTTTTATGAATTACAAATTCTTTATTATCTTTTAAAATTTTAACATTTAGTGATAGGTACATCTTCAATCACTTTATATGGTCCTAAATAAATTTTATCTAACTTATTTCCTACTTGATTTTTAATTAGAACTAAATCTCCACTCTTATATTTTAATCCGTGTACATTTTTATCAAAATTATTTTTTCTTAATTCCTTACTAAATAATAAATTATTTCTAGCATCAGCTTGTGCTCTTTGAAGTCTGTATTTTAGTTCCAAAGGGTAAGAATCAGGATTATATAATGGATCAACATAAGAACTTTTTGCAATATTGGATGGCAAGTTACAATTCTTCCCAAATACTAGCTCAAATGGAGTGTATTTTGTTTCAGAGTGTACTGCAGTGTTAAATGAAAAGCACCAGAATGGAAGCCAACTGCTCCAATCTGATTTATTATTATCACACTGAATCCTAAGATAAGCTCCTAGAACCTTATGAGTGTTTTCCAATCCTCCCAGAGTTTCATGATGATAGGCTGTTGAATGCAGTTTATTTATATGCAACAAATTGCAAATCTCAGTAAAAACTGATGACATAAACTCTGTTCCCTGATCTGTTATTATTTCTTTAGGGATACCATATCTCAGAATAAAATTGTTTACAAATAACCTAGCTACAGAAATAGTATCTTTCCTCTCTAATGGATAGGCTTCAACGTATTTTGTTAAATCACACTGTAATGTCAGAATATACTTATAATTTAAATTATCTACATCTAAAGGACCCATTAAATCTAAACTTACTCTTTCAAAAGCAGTGGATGGCGTTGATGTTATAACCATCGGTTCTTTTGTATGCCTATTGGAATACTTTTGAATCTGACAACTTCTACATTTCTTTACGAATTCTGTTACATCATTAGTCATTCCTGGCCAATAATAGTACTTCCTAATATTATTTAACATTCTATTTACTCCCGCGTGGCCACTGGTGGGTAATAGGTGGAAGTCATTCAAGATCACTGTTTTCGTGTCTTTGTCAGAAACTCTTGTCACATCTTTAATAACAAGTAGCTTAGGACTGTCATTCAAATGACTCATTTCCTTTATAAAATTGTTAACAAAAATTTCATAGCGCTTATTTTTAATTATTATGAGCTCGTTTATTTTGATTTCCTTGCAAAAACGCTGTAATTCTCTCGCTAACACACTTACGGTCAATAACGATCGAGAAATCACAAAAATTGCAAATTTTTCAGGTACGAATTTGCAATTACCATTGTCACTAGTGAAATGTTTTGATTTTTCTATCTGCTTTATTGTATTTTTGTTACTAAACAATATCAATTCAACGCTGTCAATCGGTCGTTTGAGGATTTCCACTACTTTAGGTTGATCAGGCCTTGGAGTAGAGGATACTTCAGTAGTCATGTCGTTGTTGTCACAGTCAGTGCGTAACCTTCGAGTCTGTGCCCTTGTCATGACTGATACTGCATGCTTGTTCATATCTTTTAGGCTGTTGGATGTAATAGGTATCCGGCTCAATGCATCTGCAGCTGCGTTGTGCCGTCCTGGAACATAGCTGATTTCGAAGTCATATTCTTCAAGATATAATCTAAACTTTGTCAACCGACTTGAAGGATCAGTCATATTAAATAAATAAATCAACGGCTTATGGTCTGTTTTTATGTAAAACTTTTTCCCATATAAATAAGGTCTAAAATGTCGAACTGCCCAAACAATAGCAAGTAATTCTAACTCAATCACCGGGTATCGCGTCTCAGCTGGTTTCAAGTTACGGCTAGCGTATGCGACTACCTTGCCATTGCTATTAGACAGTACGGCGCCTAATCCAAGTTTTGATGCGTCAGTTTGTAACGTAAAAGTGTTGTTATCACTAAAGTCTGGATGATCAAGTATAGTCGGACTAATAAGAATCTGTTTTAACTTATAAAATGCTCGCTCGCATTCATCACTCCACACGAATGCTACATCTTTTTTACATAACGCATTCAATGGATAGGCTATTCCAGCAAACTTTGGAATAAAACGTCTATAATAATTTGCGAATGCTACAAATCTCTTGACTTCGTCTACATTTTGCGGGACTGGATATTTTTGTAGGCATTCTACCTTCGATGGATCGGACAAACGATTTCTTTACGTAAAAATTCACACTTTTGCGGATTTCGTTTTAGATTCACTTTTCTTAGGCATTCAAAAATTTTTGAGGTTCTTATTATGCGTTTCGAGACAATTTCCTACGACAATACAATCATCTTGATATAAAAAGCATGATTTATAATTTAACCCAGACATTGCTATTGTCATGAGACGAGCAAAATCACTAGGCGATGTCTTAAGTCCCATTGGACATCGTTTCATTTGATACTGCTTGTCTGTTGTAAATGCAGTGAACTTTCTAGACTTTTCTTCTAAGGACAGCTGATAGTAACCTTGACTAAGATCTAATTTTGAAAAATAGATGTTATTTGATAACGAATCTAGTATCTCAGTGATATTTGGTAACGGAAATTTATCATCCTGTGTTCGGTACCGTTTATTATCTGTGCGCCTAACGGAATGCGCGTGTAACGAAGTGACATCTAACTTGTCAGTTTGACGTTGACACTTGACAGCGCTTGTTAGTTTTGCCGCTAAAAGAGCCCCGTCGCGCTATTGGAACCCCCGCGACGCTTTTGTTGAAATTAATCCTTTTAAATCGATCCGCTTGTGACAATTAGTCGTGATCCAGTTGTTTGATTGTTAATAACCCCTAATTTGACGTATTAATACGGGTTACGTTTGTTAAAACTGAAGTTCTTGTAAAGGGATGGCGGTCCAGATTGCGCGTGCGACCCTGTTGTAAAGTAATCCCTTAATCCCTGAGAACCGGTCGTTTTGTGGACAAGCTGTCATGACCCGATGGTTAAGTGTTAGTGACGCTGTTGGGAACGAGTGATTTGAAGACCGCATGCTGTGATTGCCTCCAAGCCTTGTTGCAGCGGATTCTAACCTGAAGAATACTCGTAACGTCACAACACGATACACATACACTCACTTACATACATATCTCCAGGTTGGCACCAGAGCAGTGTCCTTCAACCAACAGGTAAGTGCTTTTGTTGTATTTGTAATTGTTCACTTGTATTGTCTGCTCCGCGTACGGCGACAGTACGCTAGCCACTCTTGTCTCTAGAGCCCCACGGTAAGCACGCTTCCACATAATAATTAAAACCTATTGTAGGGGTCTAGTCTGGCAGCGTACATTTTTGGTATTCAGAGCGCGGTTATAAGACATAACCACCAAATTGGTAATTTACAGTAGGCTAATTACTTGGCAGTCTCTATAAGGGAAGTAGTAATACGCTGTAAATATTTGACAACTATGATTGCTTGTTTGTTTGAAATAATTTGTAAATTTGTTGAGTTGAGTAACTCATGTTGTCGGGGTCAGCCGGTTGCATATGCTAATAGTGTTAATTGAATTGGGCTATGTTACAACCCCTTGTTTGTGTCTGACCTCTGTTGAATGTCAGGAAGACATTGAAATATTGAGTTTGTACCATCAATACGGTTGTTTGTGAAAATTAATATTTGAAATTGGCATTTTTGAGTATTACCATTGTTTGAATTGGAATAAAGGTTTATAATTGTTGTACCTTTGACACAGTGGTTTGTGAACTTAACATTTGGAATTGGATTAGAATTTGAATATTTGAATTGAATATGAAATAGAATTTTGAACGTTGATATTGGGTTTGAATTAAAATAAAAGTTTATTGTTGAATTGAATTGAAACCAGTATTTGTTATTTCTTGAGTTGCTGATTAGTCAGTTTGGTAGTTTGATTGTTTGCTTGTAGTTATTTTGTAATTGATTGTTTGAACTTTGTTACTTAATTACCTTTTGCTTGGTTTATTTTATTTGATTGTTTGCGTTGGATTTCCTTGTTATTAATTGATTGAACTTTGTTATTTGATAACTTAATTGTTTTGTTTATTTGAATGGTTTTGTTTGTGCAATGGCATACAAATGGAAATATTGCAGTGTCGGACACCTGTCCAGGTCAAGCCGGAGACCTCGGTTGTTTCAGGTCCCGGACTATTGAGTAGATTGACTGCTTTGGAACTGCCACACTTGACGGTCGCTGGGACCACTGGTACGGTTTCCAAAACCTGTTTGCAAGTTTGGTTGATGCACGCTCGGACCTCAGACCCGCCCAAAAGTTGGCCTATTTGTTGTCTGTCCTGGAAGGTGAGGCCCGAGCCTTGGTACAGCATCTGTCGTTGACTGACTCAGCCTACCCTACCGCTTTGGGACTACTCACCCAGCGGTACCAAAATAAACGTTGTTTGGCTGACGTTAATATTGAATTGATTTTGGGGTTACCGGTCATTACTAGTTTGTCAGCATTGCGTACTGACCTGTTGAACCCGTTGGTGGTAGCGACCAACGCTTTAAAGCGACTTGCCGGTGGACCAATGGTCTTACCCTTTGGTGCATGTTGTGCTGCAACGGCTTCCTGCCGATTTGAGGGCTCATTTCGAGCAAAGGTATGGTGGGGATAGTGTCACACATCTCCCCCCATTTGGTGACGTCGTCCAGTTTTTGGAGGATGAGTGTCGGTTTGTGGACAACTCTGGCGTTGCCACTGAGTCATGCCAGCCGTCTTCCCGGCCACGAGACCAGGGACGGACTAGGGCTCGCGGGCCTGTTGATGGTCGCCCCGCCGCTCGTTTTGCTGGCACCCAGAGTCGTGCTGGTTGTGAGTTTGTAGGGACACGGGGCATGGCATGGCAACTTGCGTGGCCTTTTTTGAAATTGCACGTGAGTGCCCGCCGCCGAATTGCCAATGCACGCCGCATGTGCTTCTCCTGTTTGGGGGCTCACTTCCATAGGGACTGCCCCAACCCCCGCCCTTGTAGAATATGTAGGGGGTCCCATTTGGACATTTTGTGCGCTAACGCGAACCACGCTGGCAGACCAGCCTCTGATGAAGGTTCGCGCACGGGGGGGTACCATGGAGTTGGTCACCGGGCTTCTGGCTCGCCGGTTCAGAACCGGGGAGAGGCCCGCAATTTTGAGCGCCGCACTCCACCCCCCGCGCAAGTTGATCGGGAGCCGCGCGACCGCCATTTGGTCTCCCCGCGTAAAGGCGATTACGCAATTGTTGCTAGGCACCGCTGGCCAGACCAGCACCGCCTTCCCTCCCCTCCTTTGGCGGAACGTCCCCGGTTGGAGTCACGCCCCCCGCCATTCAGGCATCCGGTGGGATATGCCCTTCCAGCGATGACGCGGGGCTCGGGACACCGCGCGTACGAGGAATTTGAATTGCATCCTCGTCGGGAAAGACTTGGGTCTGGGTGTGGCGATCGGTCGCCGCCCAGGCATTGTTAGGACATTGGCGCCTGCCCCGCTAAGGAACCCCCTCAGATCGAAACGGTTTTGTTGCCAACGGCATCGGTCAGGTCTGGGGGCCCACGGGGGACTCTGTTGTGGTCCGTGTCATTATGGACATGGGAGCCCAGGGTTGCCTTTTGTCTATTGTTTTGTTGTTTGTTTGTATTGTTTTGGGCAAAATTGTTTTGTTTGTGTATTGTTTTGGTTAAAATGTTTTCTTCAGCGCCTTTGGACTGCGGGACTTGGTTGGAACGAGCCACTTCGGGAAACCCTATTGGATGATTGGCTCCAATTTGTATCCGCACTCCCTGCAGTCAACGAGGTCGTGTTACCCCGCGCTATCCTCCCCCCTGTGAGCTACACTGCTACCCTTGTTTGTAATGCGTCTTCGCACGGTTATGCAGCTGTTGTTTGTCTGCGCACCGTCTGCGCACAGGCCAGGTGAATTTGTCACTGGTCTTGGCCAAGAGCAAGGTGCCCCCCCCCCTCCGGACGGCACTGACCATCCCTAAGTTGAATTGTCAGGGGCGGCGCGTCTTGTGCGTCTATTGAACCACGTTGCTCACACTTTGGGTGGAACTGTGGACATTCGGGTTTCTTACGCCTGGACGGACAGTCAAATTGTTTTGTGTTGGTTGAAGACGTCCGTCCACTCTTTGGAGGTCTTTGTTGCGTACCGAGTGTCCCAGATTCAAAATTTGAAACGCCTTTGATTTGGAGGCACGTGCCTGGAGATTTGAACCCAGGTGCCGTGGCCTCACGTGGGTGCATGGCACCCCGCTTGATTGCTCACCCCCTATGGTGGGGTCCAGACTGGCCGACTCACCCCGAGGATGATTGGCCTCGATCGCCAGTCTTGATGTCGGGTCCTTTGCCCGGGCTCAAGGTGCTCGTTGTTGGAACAAAGGACCCTGAGTTTGTTGAGTCGATTTGGCTCCCTCGACAAATTGTTGAATTATTGTTTTTTGTTGTTGAATTGTTGGTGACTGATCGTCACATTAAGAACTCGCATGCCGGTTGCAATGCGCTGTTGGCCATTCTGCAGCGAGAGTTTTGGATATTGTCGGGAGCCGTTAGTAAGTTGAACCCCTTTTGGTCGATACGGGTCTTTTGTTGTTTGTTGTTGACGGTTGAGGCACTCTAGCCTTCCTTATGGGGCCCGTCACCCCCTTTTGTTGCCTAAGGAGGGCCATTTGGTTAAATTGTTGTTGTTGTTGTTGTTGTTGTTTGGTTGTTTGTTGTTTGTTATTGTTTGACCCGCCAGCCTGCCCCCATTGGGGGGTATTTTGAGGCCGCGGTGAAGGCGGTTGGGGACTCTGGCGCAGATTGTTGGGAGACACCGTTCTCACCTTTTAGGAGTTAGCTACGGTATTTTGCCGCATTGAAGCTGTATTGAACTCGCGTCCATTGTGCCCGCTGTCTTCGGACCTGAACGTCTTGGAGGCCCTGACCCCGGGCCATTTTTTGATTTGACAGCCACTTGTCGCCCTGCCGGAGCACCCTTTTGTCGATGTGAGCCAAAATTGGCTATCGCGGTTTCAGTTGGTGCAGCAGCTCGCTCAGAGTTTTGGAAGCGTTGGAGCTTGGAGTATTTGCACATCCTCCAGCGGCGCGTCAGGTGGACTGATAAAACGCAACCTTGTCGGGATTGCCAAGTGATTAGCGGACGGGAAGGCCCGTCCGGGGGGGGGGGGGGGGGGTAGATGTTCGGTACCGTTTATTATCTGTGCGCCTAACGGAATGCGCGTGTAACGAAGTGACATCTAACTTGTCAGTTTGACGTTGACACTTGACAGCGCTTGTTAGTTTTGCCGCTAAAAGAGCCCCGTCGCGCTATTGGAACCCCCGCGACGCTTTTGTTGAAATTAATCCTTTTAAATCGATCCGCTTGTGACAATTAGTCGTGATCCAGTTGTTTGATTGTTAATAACCCCTAATTTGACGTATTAATACGGGTTACGTTTGTTAAAACTGAAGTTCTTGTAAAGGGATGGCGGTCCAGATTGCGCGTGCGACCCTGTTGTAAAGTAATCCCTTTGATCCCTGAGAACCGGTCGTTTTGTGGACAAGCTATCATGACCCGATGGTTAAGTGTTAGTGACGCTGTTGGGAACGAGTGATTTGAAGACCGCATGCTGTGATTGCCTCCAAGCCTTGTTGCAGCGGATTCTAACCTGAAGAATACTCGTAACGTCACAACACGATACACATACACTCACTTACATACATATCTCCAGGTTGGCACCAGAGCAGTGTCCTTCAACCAACAGGTAAGTGCTTTTGTTGTATTTGTAATTGTTCACTTGTATTGTCTGCTCCGCGTACGGCGGACAGTACGCTAGCCACTCTTGTCTCTAGAGCCCCACGGTAAGCACGCTTCCACATAATAATTAAAACCTATTGTAGGGGTCTAGTCTGGCAGCGTACATCCTGTATCCTATTATTGACTTGGCGAAATGGCGATAGTCCACTACAAGTCTCCATTTTCTTTCTCCTGACCTATCTGTCTTTTTAGGTACTAATAGAACTGGACTTGACCATTCCGAAATAGTCTCTTCAATAATATCATTTTTAACCATTTCATCTATTTGTCTTTGTACCTCGCCTTTCAATGCTTTAGGCAATCGATAAGGCTTCACGTACGCTGGTGACGTATTTTCTTTTAGTTTAATTGAATGTTCTATTAAATTAGTTGTTGTGAGCGTATCTCCTGGCAAATGGAAAACATCGGCATATTTGGTACATACGTTTTCAATACCTCTTTGTTCTTCTTTATTTAAATAGGTATTTAGTTGTAACGTAGTTAGCAAAGTTTTAACTCTATCCACAGAAATATTATCGTCGTCAAACTTGCAAACATAAAAATTATTTAAGCAGCTAATACTTAAATCTGAAGTATTTACATCAACCGAATTATCAGTTGTATTTAATATCCTAACAGGAATAAGTCCATTATGTGGCTTCGATACTACACCTGCTGTGAATACACCTTTATAAATTTCCTTTGACAAAACGACGCAATCACTGTTGTGTAACGTCGGGATGTGTTTAATTACTTCACAACGAGGCGGAATTGTAAATAAATTCCTATTAACATGAACACTAACAGACTGGTCTCGGGTTTCCAAACTCAGAGTACCATCTTTATAGTTTAACACAGCGTTATACCGCTCAAAAAAATCTTGTCCGAGTATACCTTCTGCAACACAAGATAAGTGTTCAAAAATGTAAAACTTTTGTTGAAAAGTTACATTATTAATTATAATATCTAAATAAATGTATCCCATGGATTCTAAATTACCACTAATTCCTTTAATGACTATCTTATCCTGTTCTACTAAATTCAATAAATTCTTATGTCGCGACAACCATTCATACTTTAACACACATAAACTAGATCCACTATCAATCAGTAAATTAAGATCAACATCACTATTTGTTAATCGACAATTAATAATACTAAAATTACAAAAACTAAAAATTGAATGAGTGTACGATTTAGGTACGAAAAAATTCTAGGCTTTCATGACTATTTGTGCAATCATTGCGCAAGTTGTCTTGAACATTGGACTGTTGCGCGTTATGTTGAACACGCTGACAACGCACCGGACGTCCGCGGAACTGCTGACGTTGTCCACCTGAGTTTTTACCTCGATTAACACTGTTTGAACTTCTTTGACCTGTGCTATTTCCGTTATTTCCATTATTGTTATCATAATTATGGTTATACGTTTTATTTCTGTAATAAAATTGACTATTTCCTCGGCCTCGAGAACCTCTAAAGCTACCTCGTTTATAATTTTGGTTAGCCCTAAATTGCATAACCTGATCTTGTGGCTGGACAGACGTGGATTGCTCATCTGCCGCAGCCGTTATAGCGTCAGACAATGATGCAAACTGACGTGAGGCAATGATGGTGCTGAGCCGCTTATCAGCCAAACCATCACTAAATCGTTTAATTGCAGTCTTCTCATTGAGTGGACGCAAAACCTCATATGCATCACGCTTATCGTTAGCCTGCGCAATCGTGAGATTAACAAACAACTCTTCGATCTCCGTACCGAATTTTTCTATACTCCTACGGCCTTGAGTTGCCTTAAACAATTGACTTTGTAAAGCTACAGACGATTTCTTTGGTAGCAAATAACTGCGAATATCTTCTATCAAACTTTCTATATCTGCGTAATTAGTTTTAAGACGCAATTTTGCACTAGGCGAAAGACGCGTTTTTAACACAAACTGTATCAATTGATTTTTACTGGTATTATTAATGAGCGAACTATAGAGCAAGATACCATCTATAAGCTGATTTGTCACCTGCTCCTGGCCATTCAATACTGGCAACAGGGAAATTGCAGTTTTAATATCAAACGCGTCAGCCATTTTTGTAAGACAATCAGTATATTCTATAAAATCTTTAGAACTAGTTTGACAACTACTATCTACTAAAGAAAGTAAACTCTTTATTTTCTGAAAATTTGATTGAATTTCATTAATTAATGTTTGGAAAACCTCACAAGCTACTTTATCTAATCTATCTATAACTTCTTGATTCAACTGAGTCAAAATACAATCCAATTTACTATATTCTTTTTCTGCTTCTTCTAGTTTCTTAAAAGCTAAATCTTTTCTACGCCTATCTGGACCTAGTTTTACTAAATATTCTCTTAGATATTTTAATCTAGCGTGTAAATCTTGCAATTGTTGGGACATTCCTAATTCCAGAACAAAATATAAAATAATGCATGATCCAGTTACAATAATATGAAATATAGTAGAATATAAAAAAATGCTAGAAGTGCAAAACTTACATTGCAGTAATTACTTATTTTACTGACAACGCTTATGTAGGTCACGACGTCTCACGTGGCGTGAATGAATGAACTTCTCAGCATTGGACTGGAACTGACTCCCAGCTGCTCCACATCGAACCCGTACAATTCAACTCCCGGCGCCCTGCATATCCTCTCATCATAAGGCTTGAGCATTCTCCCGGCACCCGGCAGCAACGTTCCTTTTCTGTCTTCCTATTTAACGATTGCACCTCTTCAAACAAATTCTTCTATTGGGATTCTGTTTCTTCTATAATTTTCAAAATCTTCTTCGCTTTCTTTCTTCTAATTTTCCGTCTTCACAAACTTCTTGATTTTCATAATTGTTTCGTTAGTTGGTATAATCTTCATAATTTATTTGACTACGGCCGTTTATCGCGTGGGTTGCAAAATTTTAATTGCTGGCTAAGGGTCGCCATGTATTATAGTGATGTTGTCGAAATAAAAGAGAACTGTTTAGTTCGACGATTCGTATAATAATGGCCATAATTAGTGTGTGCAGTTACAAATATAAGGTTAGGCGAGCTGCACACTACAACATAAAGTTTAATACTCGTTCCCACGAGTATGCACCAAGTGCGCTGACATGCGCATCCTGGGCCTGGACGACTGCGTGACGGAGGCAGAGGTGATAGCCGCCGTTGTTAGGACGGGGGGGTGCTCGGCCGATCAAGTCAGGGCAGGTACCATCCGTCCTGTCAGCACGGGGATGCGGACCGTAACGGTCAGCTGCCCCGTGTCGGCGGCTCAAAAAATAACCGCGGAGGGCCGAAGGCTCCTGGTGGGCTGGGTGTCGGCGCAGGTAAAACTGCTGGAGCCCAGACCTCTGAGGTGTTTCCGATGCCAGACTGGCCATCACGTATACTTGAGATGCACCTCAGAGGCGGACCGCAGCGGTCATTGCTTCCGTTGCGCTCAGCCCGGTCACAAGGCCGGCTCTTGCAATGCCACGCCGCACTGCTATGCTTGTGCGGCGGCTGGCAAGCCTGCCGAACACCGGGCTGGAAGTAAGGCCTGCGCTTCATCCGCCAAGGCCAGGGGCAAGGGCAAGCCCTCCGCCACCGCCGTCACCGCCGTCGCCGCTGCTGCCTCGACCACTGTCGTTGCCGGCACCACCACGGCAGGGCCCTCACAGGGGGCTCAGGAGGGGGCTGAAATGGAGTGTCAATAATAGGTACTCCATTACGCCTCCTCCAAGCGAATATCAACCACTGCGCCTCCGCTCAGGATCTGTTACTCCAGAGCACGGCGCAGTGGTCGATTAACATCGCTGTCGTCGCTGAGCCGTACTTTGTCCCGCCCAGGGATGACTGGGTGGAGGACCTGAACGGCTCAGTGACCCTCATTTCGTCGGCCGCCGCCGGAACCCCGACCCTCGAGGCCGTCAAGAGGGGACGGGGTTGCGTAGCAGCACGGTTCGGGGAGATTGTAGTAGTGGGAGTATAATTCTCCCCGAGCCGAACTCTCGCCGAGTTCCACAACTCCCTTGCGGAGTTGAGAGTCGTCGTCGTCGGGTTCCGTCCCCTTCCCGTGTTCGTACTCGGGGACTTCAACGCCAAGAATTTGGCTTGGGGTTCCCGGTATACGGACACACGGGGCAGGATGGTGGAGGACTGGGCTCTGGAGACAGGCCTGGTCGTCCTAAATCGGGGTTCTGTACCTACGTGTGTACGGATGCGGGGCGACTCAGTGGTGGACATTTCGTTCGCCAGCCCCGCTCTGTCACCGCAGGTTATTGATTGGCGCGTTATGGAAGGGGTGGAGACGTATTCCGACCACCGGTACATCCGGTTTGACGTCTCCGCCCAGACCTCGAGCGCGCCGATCCGGCAGACCCCGAGTGGTCCACGGTGGGCGCTGAAGAAGCTGGACCGGGAGCTTCTCCTGGAAGCCTCGATCGTGCAGGCCTGGGTGTCACCACCGGACAGGCCTGCTGACACCAACGACGAGGCCGAGTGGTTCCGGGAGGCCATGTCCGAGATCTGTGACGTGGCTATGCCCCGAGTCCAGCCAGGACGGGCTTGGCGCCAGGTGTACTGGTGGTCGCCGCAGCTGACAGCGTTGCGCGAAGCGTGCGCTGCGGCACGACGCCGGTACACCAGGCACCGCAGGCTCCGTATCCGCCCTCCGGATACGGAAGCCATTCAGGCGGAGCTATATGAGGGGTACAGAGCAGCGAAAACCACCCTCCAAGAGAAGATCCTGCGGGCCAGAGGACTGGCCCGCAAGGAGTCGCTGGAGACTCTGAATAGGGACCCATGGGGACGGCCCTACAAGGCCGTCCGGGAGAAACTCCGCCCATGGGCTCCTCCGCTGACTCAGAGTCTCCGGCCCCAACTCGTGGAGGGCGTGGTGAGCGCTCTGTTCCCTTCGCGAGGGGAACATAGTCCCCCACCCATGGCTCCGCCTCCTGCGGTGCCCGATGCGGACCACATAACTAACGACGACGGTGCTCCAGAAGTGACCGAGGTAGAGATGACGGTGGCGGTACGAAGGCTTAATGCCAAGAATACCGCCCCAGGACCCGACGGCTTGCCTGGCAAAGCATGGGTCCTGGCCTTAGAGGCTCTCGGGCCTCGACTCAGGGGGCTCCTAAGCGCATGCTTGGAGAGGGGCCAGTTCCCGCTTCGTTGGAAGACGGGGAAACTGGTCCTCATTAAGAAGCCTGGGCGCCCAGCGGACTCTCCGTCCGCTTACCGGCCCATCGTGCTGCTTGACGAGGTGGGCATTGGGCAACCTCTTTGAAAGAGTGATTGCAGACCGCCTCGTCGGGTGGCTGGTGCGGGAGGGGCCGGACTTGTCGGACGGCCAGTACGGCTTCCGCAAGGGGCGCTCTACGGTGGACGCCATCATGCGCGTGCGAGCCCTCACGACGGGGGATGCAGTGGCCCGGGGTGGGGTCGTCTTGGCGGTGTCTCTAGACATCGCCAATGCCTTCAACACCCTGCCCTGGAGTTGCATTAGGGAGGCACTCCGGTATCACCGGATGCCGACCTACCTCTGTCGCGTGGTCGAGGCCTATCTGACGGATAGGGCCGTCATCTACCCCGGTCACGAGGGGGAATGGAACCGGCGAGAGATGTCGTGCGGTGTCCCACAGGGATCGATCCTGGGGCCGCATCTGTGGGACATCGGTTACGACTGGGTACTGCGCGCCGACCTCCCTAGCGGCGTCAGCGTAATTTGCTACGCTGACGACACGCTGGTCCTTGCGCAGGGGAGGTCGTACGAGGCGGCGGCCGAAATTATGACACGCGGGGTTGCGACAATCGTCGATAGGATCCGGCAGTTGGGACTCGAGGTGGCCTTACACAAGTCCGAGGCCATGGGTTTTCATGGTCCTCGGAACGCGCCACCTGCGGGTTCTCAACTCACGGTAGGAGAGGTTCACATCGGCGTCGAGTCGACGATGAAGTACCTGGGACTTGTCCTCGACAGCCGGTGGCACTTCGTTGAGCAATTCCGACGTTTGGCTCCCAGACTGGAGCGGTCTGGGGCTGCATTAAAGCGGCTCCTGCCCAATCTGGGGGGTCCAAACGCCTCCTGCCGGAGGCTCTACACGGGGGTCGTGCGGTCCATGGCCCTCTACGGGGCACCGGTGTGGGCGCCCTCATTGAGGCTGCGCCCAGCGCGCCGGTTGAGTGCAGCCCAGAGGGTCATGGCCATCCGGCTAATCCGAGGATCCGCACGATCTCGTGCGAGGCGGCGAGCCTCCTTGCTGGAGTGCCGCCATGGGATCAGGAGGCAAAGGTCCTCGCGCACATGTGGGAGTGGTGCGAGGAGGCGAAACGCCGGGGCAAAACTCCGCTGCCGCGACAAATCGCGGCACGGCGGACAGAGCTCCGGTGTGATCTCATGGCGACATGGCGGGTACGATTGTCGCAACCCAGTGCTGGGCACGCCACAATTGCAGCGGTAAGTCCCCTCTTTGAGGACTGGATAGAGAGACGCCATGGCGTCCTCACCTTCCGCCTGACGCAGGTTCTCACCGGGCATGGGTGCTTCGGTGGGTTCCTGTTCAGGATAAAGCGGGAGGATACGTCCGGGTGTTTCCATTGCGAGGATCGTCTGGAGGACACTGTGGAGCATACGGTGGAGGTGTGCCCTGCCTGGGCGGAGCACCGCCGTGTCCTCGTGGAGGCGATCGGCGGCGGCGACCTCTCGCGTCCGGCCCTGGTGCAAGCCATGGTACGGAGCGAGAGGGAATGGGAAGCCATCACCTCCTTCTGCGAAGCAGTAATGCTCGCGAAGGAGGAGGCGGGGCGCGTGAGGGAGTGGCAGTCTCTGCGCCCTCACGTCCCTAGCCGCCGCAGGAGGAGACGCCCCGGGCGTCGGGGGCCGATTGCGGACTCCCGGCCACCGTAGGCGCGAGCTTGCGGGTGGCGAGCAATGGGTAGCTCGCCGCCCGGTAAGGACCAAGCTCGGGTCGACGGCGCGCAGTGTTCCACGCGCGCCTCAAAGAGATGTCAGCAGCAGTGTAGGGGTCTGATAGGGCCGATGCCTGCCGGGGTCGCGTGATTGTTCGAAAGAGATACCGTGACCCTGGCACATGTGCAACTGATGGAACACGGGTGGGTTTTAGTCAGTAAAAGTCTGACACGCCCTCCCGCTCCGCCCAGAGCGGGAGGGAAAAAAAAAGGGGTGAAATAGGGTTTGCAAGTTTGTATGGGGAAACAAGATTAGTTAAACTATTTTATTCGAAACTTCACAGGAGTACTCCTATCAATAAATGAGTAAACAAGTGTTTCAGGCTTTTTCAGAATTCAATCCCTGAAAGGTGGAAAAGGGGTGACAAATTCTGAAAATCAACATGGCTATCGTTTTTATGGTTTATCGGGTCGCTGATTACGAAAACAGCAACTATTTCACAAAAATGCACAAAAACGTAAAACAAAATAGAAAAGAAGATTTATAAAAAAAAAAAAATTGCACAAAATTACGCCTGAACAAAAAATGCATAATTTAAAAAACAACGAAAATAAACAACCAAAACAAAATTCTTTTTTTCAAATTAAAAAATGGCAAAACCAAAAGAAATACTTAGGAAATACTTAAATACTTACACAGTAATTGTGTACAAAGAAGTTTTGTAGTTTATTAGCTTTTGGTCGCGACTTCGTCCGTGCAATTCTACTTCCTTTCTTAGCGCTCGCCTACGCTACGTTACGCTACGATATAACCGAACCCCACGCGGACGAAGTCGCGGTCAAAAGCTAGTTCCATATAAAACACGTCCAGGCTGCCCCCTTGCGCGCGCCTTCGTCTCTCAACAAGTTCATTGCGTAGCGCACACGTCGCGATTGTCAAATTTGATTTTAGTCGTATCAAAATAATTTTTAAATTTAGAGATTATTTCTTGCAGAATAGCGTAACAATTCTCATAGCTAAAAGTAAGGAATTTTAGAGATAGTTTAGTTAGTTTAGTTCGGTGTACAACAGAATCGGCACCAATATGTAATTGTTTTAATTTTGTTATTTTTATTGTATACCATACATAACATACATTTGTATTTTTTTATTAGTCTAGAAATCTTTTCTTTCAGACTGGATAAATAAAAGTATTTTCATAAATCTCTAAATACCGCACTATAATTCTAACGGCTCAAGATTGTTTAGACCGGCTCGACACTCGCGTTACACTGTTTGTATTGTGCACGTGTGGATAGCTACGCACACATACATAAGGTTGCCGTCTTTTACCTAAACTCGAGCGTTTAAATTTTGTAAAATGGCTCACCCTACCTTGATTGATTCCAGGAAAAGCGATCAAAATCGATGCTCATATAGAAAGAGATTAATAGTACAATAATTGGGTTCTCTATTATGTGACCTAATTTTTTTATCCATAATCTAAAGAGCCATATTTTTTTTTGTCCTAATCATCATTTGTCCGAATGATAACTTGCCCGAACTAAATGTCACATATTATCACATGCCGTAAAATTGAAATCCTTAAATACAATATGCCCTAAATCCGTTTGTCATAAATATTACAATCAACAATATACAAAAGACTTAAAACTGTTTTCAATAAAAGTTATAAGTTCAAAATAAAAATTATTTTATGTTTATTTATCCTAATAATATTTTTAAAACTGTATTACAAAGTTCATTATTTTATCAAATCCAACTGACACAATACATACATAGTAAAGATGCACAAGCATTATGGCATTTATCAAGGCCTGGCATGGCGCTGCATGTATTATCATATCACTCAATAAAACAGGTGATTGTGAATATGTGGTTTTATTTCCCTCTAAGAAACATGCAAACAAGCATACACCTTGCATGCAGCATGCATGCAAGCAAGCAACATGCAATCGAGCATGCAAGCAAGCATACAAGCAAGCCTACAGCATGCAAGTGAGCATGCAGGCAAGCAGCATGCAATCGAGCATGCAAGCAAGCATGCAGCATGCAAGCGAGCATGCACCATGCAGCAGGCATGGTTTCTGTCACAGCTCCGGCGCTGCGGGGCTTTGGCGGTCCCATGCGAGCTTATCGTCGCAGACGGTTTAACCATCACCACCGCAGCTTCGTCTAACAAAATACAGCCTCAGCAGCGGCGGCGAGCGTTACAACCACCTGCTCCTCAGCTCGCAGGCCGCCTCGCCCCTCCGCGCAAACGCGATTTTAAATTACACTCTAGGGGTAGGGCAGACAAGACTACGTGGAGTCGGATTTACAGCGATTCGTTTCTGTCACTAAAACCTAACTTGTAGCATTTTTTTACTACTAACGATTTTTTTATAAATGAACATTCGGCATAATACACTTTATATAATACAATACTTACGACATATGACTTTATAACATGCAAAATAGTTTTAGAAGCAAAGATAATTATGTAAAACAAAATTTAGACTTTTTGAATATTATGGTTACTGACGTTTATAGCAAACGTGTTGTGGATAATGATTTTCGGACAAACAATTTTAGGAGAAGAAGGGGAGTACCCAATAATTGTGTTGATTGTGAATATATAAAATTTTATTTAAATCGTGAAATGTGGGTGAATCTTTGGTACACCTTTGCCTAACCTTCCGGGGAAAATAATAATAATCAGCGTGTTTTGTCCCGACAAATCACGCTGATTTTCAACTCAACTCGATCCTGAGCCAATAAGGACCAATCCCGTCGTACGCGTCGAATTCGTCCCGCCATCTACGCCTAGGTCTTCCGCGATGCCGTTGGACATTTTCAGGGACCCATGTTTTGGTGGTGTCCGGCCCAGTCCCATTTGAGCTTGGGTGCTGTTTAGGTGACGTCTACGATGTGACGACCGCAGTATAGATATAAGGATAGGGAGAAAATGTCCATTAATTTTTGTTTATGGCGAATTGGAAGATCTCCTATCATAAAGGGTTTCATCGACCAAAGCTCTTCCAGGTGGTTCAAAAAAAGGTGGTTCAGTGGGGCCAACAACTTCTTTCTTTTTCTTGTCTCGCCTGGAAGGAGACTATTTGGCCGAGATAGAGATACTCGTGTATTCTAGGACATATCCTCCACACCCTTCACATACTTACTGTTTTTGTTTGACGCTATTGGTCTTTGACGTTTTTTCGAACACCGATTTCAAGGCTTGCTTTGTTAATTCATTATGCATTTCGCCTAATTCAGCAACCGAATATGAAAACAGAACAATATCGTTGGCGAAACGGGTAAAATAGGTGTGATGATATGTTATTTAAATTATAAATAGGTGGGGAACTTTTTAAGGAGAAAAAAGGAGGAACTGAAAAACCGACTTCAAAGAAATGAGATCCGAATCATTAACTATAGGTACCAACCTAAGACGGCCATTAGGCGCTCAAACTGACTGACAGCATTTGACTGATCTTTGATCACGGACTTGGAAGCTTGCTTCAGTCCGTGACGAAACTGAAGCGATTCGAAGACCATCAGATACGGTCATCTTCAGTCAGAGTCCAAAATTCAATTGGAGAACATGGATAGGTAGCCGCAGGTCGCCCGCAAAATTCAGATTTCCTCACCATTTTTTGCAATTTACAGGTCACTGTCAGGTTGTACGCTGATTAAAATATGAATTGCAACCGTAACGACTATGGCTTTACAGAATTATAATCATTAGAATCAGCAATACAGTACAAACCACGATTGACTGACGCGTGACGGCGTGACTGATGCGTGAGTCATTTATATACGCTCAGTCAAGCGTCTGTCATATGACAGTCAGTTAGTCATACATCAGTCAGTTTGGGCGTCTAATGGCCGCCTCGGTAGTCGTGAAGGTACTTAAGTAGTTGTGTTTATCATGAAAGATACATGACACCACTAAGTTAACAAGAACCTAAGCAAGTTAATGTTAACTGAGGCCTTATAGGTAAGCCCTTATCGCGACCTTTAATTTTGCATAGCTGTAGACTTTTATCCATGCCGATACAGCTTATCATGGACTCGAATCTCGCCCATGTTTTAAATTAAAACATCAGAAACATGCACTTAGGTATCTAGTTTTTCAACCAATTTCCTAGATCGCTTTCCACTTGATAACGATCCGATACACAACACGTATAGCTTGTTATTCTTTCATTTTGTATAGCGATGCATTGAACAATCAAATATGGAAAAGCTCTTCCGCGAATTTTATGGATTGCACAACGAATTTTTTTTTTCTTTTCCCAGAATGTTCTATACGAAATGAGTTTCAATTTCTGTGGTGAACTTCTGTTCTGAATGTTTCTTAGAATTAATTAGAGTAAACAAAGCACCTATCTGTGAAAGCATGTACGTGCATATAGGTAAAGAAAGAAAGAAAGAAAATTGCGTTTATTGGCACTATATCATTTTAAAGTAAAACCTTAAAACTAAAAAACAAAATAATACAGAAACAATGATAATAATGCCAAAAGGGCCTCAGCTCAGCATAATGTCAGATGACAACACACGGTGTGCCACCTGACGCTGATTTTACAATAATGTGGGAACCACGTGGGAACACATCCAAGTTAAACCATCTAGTGCCTCATTAAGTTTATGTTCAGTTCCCCAGGCAGTCCAGTCCAGGTTTGAACTCACCAGCTACAAAGCCAAAGTTTAAGTACCCATTTATTTCAATTACACCATTTATGACTCGCCACTTTTAAATAAGTTTTGAAGTCTATCAGTTAAAAAGTTAGATGTCTACCTAGATTCTTGTGGATGAAAGCAAGTTACTCAATATTTATACTTTTAATATCTATGATGATTAAATGTACATACCTAACATTGACATTATAGGTAGGTATAATATAATATGTACCTACATAAGGACATTGATATTTCCTGCGTTCACCGGCCATTGTCCGACGATGATACACGATAGGTCTGAGTACTAAATAATATCTAGGTACTGTAGAGATGCAACCTTTTATGAAAAGGTGCGTTGAATTCTTCGGTTGGCTGAACTACGAGACAAATATTAATTTATATAAAGACTTACGTAGGCGTCCGATAAGCTAACAAGACGAAGAAATATAAAAAAGTGGAATGTTTGCTAGGAAATTATTGAAGTTATTGAACAAACTCGTGGTTTAATTTAGGTACTCGTTCCGGTACCGTGAGGACGGAAACCGCTAACAGTACCTTAATAACGTAGGTACTAATGTTTCATAATTATAACAATTAACGAGTATTACGGAAGCGTTGATGATTTTAGCGAAATCGTTCATTATAAACGTTTGGCAAAATGGTGCATGTATTATGAATTTATGACCTTGTTTATGCGTTGGTATATACTTCATACAGCACATAAGTTCGATTGTTGTTGCCCTGACGTTAAAGTTGAAACATAATGAATATGTGGTAGACAAACATACCCCCCTGAAACAAAATACCTTACATCTTTGTAGCTTTGAACATGTTGGTATGTTAATGTGTTTCCAAGTATTTACAACTCTACAGCAATGTACCTACATGAGCAGACAAAACATTACGAGTTATCCAAGTATTTTTAGTAGGTTGCTCCTTAATTAAATGAAACGAGAAAGGGCTACATCAAAATAACAAGATGAGCGCCGAGCAGACAGATAAATTATAATATAAGTGTATTGACGACACAAAGTGCTCGGCGCGTGAGTCAAAACCACGTAAATAAACGGACATCACACCATCACTGCCCTGTTAAGAATGTTCTTGGAATGATAAAGTAAGAGTTAAAGTCTTGGTTGCCCAGCATACCTTTTATTTAATACTTAGACAAAGGCTGTCTCTGCCGTATTCATCGCCCTTTGTTGACTTCCAAATCTCCTATTGTTATAAGCAGTCTTATCAATGTCTTCGTCCACCGTACCGAGAGTATTTTATGAAAAACATTTTGATTCAAGAGAGCGACTTCTGATTGTTTGTTTTATTCTACAAACAAAAGTTACAGAACTTTTGTTTGGTGCTATGATGCTTAGTAATTCCGTAAATAGAAACAAATTCCATTAAAAATATAAGTAAAGAAGAACATCGAAGAATAAACAACGATACAATTTGAAGCGCGATATTGAAAAGTTGGCCATTCAAATGTAAGTTAGGACATAATGAAGTACGAAGTTTCTTTGTAAATTGAATCAAACAACTTTCGAAGAAATAAAACTGAGTTCAACAGGTTGGGTTTATTTACCTAATAAAGTACAAACTTTTCGTCTTATTCATTAACAATACAACACAATTGTTACATGGAACTTTTTAACATAAGTTTACCAACTTTACGTACTATCCGCAACTTCTAAGTGCACGTTGCAAGTATGCATGGCCGGCTGCAGCCTTCTAATTAAAGGAATGTTAATAATAATAATATAATAATAATAATTTATTTAATAAAAACGATTACAAACTTACTGTTATCTAGGGATAGAAAGTGTTAAATTTACCTGTAGTGACAGCTTAAAGTTTGTTGTTTTATAAGTTGGTAGGCTGGCCGGCGGACACGCGTGGCAGGTGTCACGTGCGGGGCGCGGGGCGGGCGGGGCGTGCGTTGTGGCGCGGTGTCGCGACGGCACTACCGCGCGCCGCCGCCGCCCGCCCGAGCGTCCGCCCGCCCAAGCGTCCGCCCGCCCCACGCGCCGACGAATTCCTTGCTGTGATTAATCGTCGAGCCACCTGCGGAGCCTTTTGTATATCGTTAATGTGTTCGGCTTGGTCTCTATAAACAATTTTGAATAACAATGAGGTATATAGGACATTTTCCATCAAATTCACATTAACTCTCTATAGGTATTTTCATATGTACGATAGCGCATTTGTTATAAGGGAAACTTGTCAAGAAAATATAAGTAATTTGTCAAAATATCACTTCAATTTGGCTTAAATAATGCGAAAATAAAATACCTAGCAATTTAGTTTAAGTGTGCATCATGTGTTCAAAATAAATAGGAAGTAGTCGTATTCTCACAAAGATGGGTTAGCATAAATCCTGAACACACTCAGATAAAGTTTTATAGTGTACTTCATACAAAACAAATAAAACAAAGTCGTTTCTCTTTAGTTGGTTGAATAATGACTCTGGAATGAGGGGTGGGGATGGTGAACGGAGGTTTTACTCGTAACCGTTACTACTACATATAAATCTTGGCGGTGGAGAGCGCAGCCGATGAATGAGCTCAGGGTGAGACAATGCCAGCTTCCTAAAGCAAGCAAGCGTGGACGGCGACGGATGCGAACGGCCTGTGCGCGACCCAATTTATTTCACTAAAGAGATAGATACTATGACGAACGCTGTTCCGCTGATAAATTATTATTAATGTTGTTTTCTTGCCTCTAGATCACGTAGATTGAAATTCATAACACTGCGCACTGTTCATTTTCTTTCGCTGCCTACCACGGTGGTGTTGGTTGCTACTCACAAGCGATATCTGAACATGGAGTCCTGGGTTGGATTGAATTCTAGTTCGGGCATTATTTGATCTTTTTCAAGAATATGTCATTAGCAGCAGCAGCCTGGTACTGTGTCCGGGTGATTTCTTTATCGAACCTTCAGATGGCTTCTATCTAGGCACAATTCACCGTAGCTTACTTGGAAAACCTTAAATAAACTTCGCATCCAAATAATTATGCTGTAACAAAATAACCTTCACAAGTGTGTGTTCATGGACGGCTCAAACATCCGGTGTTATTTTTTTTTTTTTTCCAGGATGGACATCCGGTGTTATACGGCATCTCTCCGCAGACAATGGTTCACCTCTTGTCTTGCGCCTTGTGCCCTGTCACCTGCACACGTGAGGATCTAAGGACTGCGTCAGCAAACAGTATTCGAGTTGCTGAATTTTGGGCCAAACAAATAAAAAAAAAAAATGTATTTTTTCAACAAAGGCAATAGCATAATTGAAGAGATGGTGGAGGTAGGTGTAGGTACTAATACGAGGCATGTTATGATGTGATCGCTCACGGCATTCATTTTGTAGGTTCTACAATCGATCAGACTTTTTTTATCACCTCTCTATCTATATTTTGTCGTACGAGAATAGAATATAATTTATTTCTGAGTACCTATATGGTATTTATTTCTGGAGTTGATACATATTTTGATCTCTGCTGTTTCACCGATTGTACGTCGTCTGCGAATGCTGTTATAACCTCCCTATTTCATTTCCAAATCCCCAAAGGTCGAATATATACAGCCTAATTCTAGCATTACTGCGCTGTGGCGAGGTGCACCATATGATATGAATTCATGCACGGCAAACAATCCCGCTTATGAGGTGCCGAACTGATAACGACACATTTACGAGCGCGCGGGGAAATTGAATTTCTACGCGAATTTTTGGAAGTGTCAATGTTATGCAAACATGTATGATAAATCGGAGGTAGTTAGAAGAGCTATAAGTACGTACTTTAGCATAGGAAACGATACAGATTATAGAAATGTATAAAATCAATAACCAAGAGCCTAAGAACCTTTAAAGTTGAAAAGAACCCCGAAAAAGCAGAGTTCGATTTCCAAATTGATTAAAGAATACAATCAACTAGCACTTCGCCTGCGTGAAATGTTGGCCCCGACCCGTCGCGTTGAATCCCCATCGCCACGCTACTACGTCGTTTTCACTTAGCCTTCTTTCCAACTTTTTTTCATTTTGTTCGGTTCTTAAGGCTCGTATGGCCTATCTCATGAATTGGGCTATCAAACGCAAAAAGATTTTTTCATATATGACTAGTAATTCCAGAGATTACTTCTTACAAACTTTACCTCTTTATAATTAGTGTACCTATTAATCTGTAAGTACTTTTTCGTACCACTTGCTCAAAAAAGTGACATTCTATGCCACAAAAAGCTAACATAACAATACTCATTTTTAATCTGTTAAAAACAGGGAAAGAAAATTGTACTGAATTTGATTCATCCTCTAGGGGCAGAATGTGATTTAAATTTAGAATAATTACCGAAATTTATACTGAACTCCATCTGTGTTTACACCATTGAGTTTGTATATAAAGCATTATACATCTTTTTGAAAAAGGAATACGCATTTATTATGCAGTTATGATTACATATTAAATAAAATTACGAAAACCGACGAGGCCGTATGAGCTTGATGCCTTTGCTTTTCCGACAAAAAAATATTAGTCTAGGAATTTGCCGAGTTTTTGTTTTCTTCAAATACATAAACGTTAAGTTTATTTTAATTTATTTTTATAAATAAGTTAATGTTCTAAAAATACGTTACGATATTAAATCAAAGCGACAGTGACAGTGAATTGTCGGATTCCATCAGTACAAATGCTGCCGCAATTATAAATAATTTGCTTCCAACAAAATCCAAGGAAAATTATTTAAAAACCTATGAAGAATTTTCAACGTGAAGTGCGAAAGGCCTATCAATTTCAGAATCAGTACTTCTTGTCTATTTTGATTATTTATCCAAGACAAAGAATCCGAATACACTTTGGTGCATGTACTCAAAACTGAAAGCTACAGTAAGCATCAAACACAGCATTGAAATAAATAGATTCACGAAATTACTGGCGTTTTTTCTAAAGAAAATCAGAAGGGCATTGCGCAAAGAAGTCTAAAATTTTTACGACTCAAAATGTGGAAAAAATTCTTAATGAAGCTCCTGACGAAAGTTTTCTGGCCACTAAAGTAAGTATACATGATTTAACTGAATATTTCGTATCTTAGTAATGATAGATAATTATTCTATATATTTACCTGTTTTTTATCTTTGTTATAGGTGGCCTAAATTTTTGGACTCAATGGTGCTTGCCGCGGAGAGGACGTTGAAAATCATTCCAATGAGTTACTGCTGATTAATGTAAAGGAAACTAAGACAGAGAAAAATCGGTCATTCATTGTACAGACGCCACCAGGTCAAGCTACCCGAAACTGTCATTTTTTCCCAATGAACCTTAAACCTAATGCTCTAGAAATAAAGTCGAAAATCTATCAAAGAAATCTGACAGATTGTAGTAGCTTGATGTGTTGGCGTCTGTACAAGGACAATATACGAAAATCATTCATAAATACCAAGCATTACGTCCCACCAACATGGAAAACAATAGATTTTTTATAAACTATCGGAATGGGAAATGTACTCGACAAGCCATCGGCAAAAATAAAATTAGCAATATGCCAAAGCAAATTGTTAAATATTTAAAACTTAAAGATGTTGAACTCTACACCGGTCACTGCTTTAGAAGAACTTCGGCGACTTTCTTGGCGGATTCAGGGGCGGATATTACCTACGTCAATAAAAAGACACGGTGGTTGGAGCTCTGATAGAGTAGCTGAGGGTTATATCGAAAGCTCAATGGCGAATAAAACCATATAAAGCAGTCAAATTAACAAAAGTATAAAACTTAATCCATCAGAGCCACAACCATCAACTTCCGGCATCTTATCTTCGTCCGTAACTCACGATGCACCACCACCACTATCTCCGACGTATACTATCTACAATGAAACGCAAGTTCCTCAGACGCAAGAACAGAGAAATACTCAAATCAACTCATCAACAATAAATGTACCAAACAAAAATGTAACTCTCTCTATCAATAATTGGACCTATGTTTCGAATGTTAGCTTTTACTTTTAATTGTCATTATTTTTTAACCGACGAGAAAATAAGGAGGAGGTTATCAATTCAACGCGTATTTTTTTTTTTATGTATGACCACGCATAACTTTGTACATGGTAGTGATAATTCTTTTTTTATTGGAAAGGGTATACTCCCAAGGTGGTCCCATATAAATTTGGAAAACAAAATCGAACCCTAAGGGTCGGAAAACAGGGGATGATTGATTGTTCACTTACTGATAGTAATGTAACCACGCATAACTTTATACAGAGTAGTCCGATTTTGATAATTCTTTTTTCATTGGATGGGGTATACTTTGCCAAGTATTATTAGTATATTCAAGCCACAAAAAATTATAAAATAAAAACTTTTTAACAAAAAATTAAACCGCTCAAAGCGCCGACTCATAATTTTAAGGTTTATTATTTTTTGCTTTTCAGTTTTTTCGGCGGTTTATTTTTTTGTTAAAAAGTTTTTAATAAATGCTTATCTCATATTATTATTGTGTTAATTTTTTCGCAAATAGTACGAAAAGTAGAGTATTTTCCTCGGTGATAAAGCTGTCTTAGTCTTGGGTGAACTTAAATCCCTCGCTACACTCAGGACTCGTCTTAAATCCCTCGCTTCGCTCGTGATTTAAGTTTCTAACACCCTCGCTACGCTCGGGAGTAAACCTCGAGTCCTTCGTTACGCTCGCGATTTAAATCGTCACCCGCGACAGAAAACACTGCTTTATCCCCTCGATTAATAATCTACTAATTTATACTGAGACAATTAAAACAATATAATAGACCCCCGGCTTGCTCTAGTGCTCAGTGTGCGTTTTGACGTTATTTCAGGTAGGTATCGTCATATAACTCAGTGACATAATATTTAGATACGCGGTAGCGTCTCAAGCCAAGTTGAAAGAAAAGGAAAGGAACAGGAACCTACTTATTGGCATTAACAACTTAATTCAGTAGGTACCTAAAAATAGGTACATTCCAAGTCAAAGAATCGCGGCCTGCATGGAAACCTCAATGCGATCACGACTTTCTTTTATGATTATTTTTGCCACTAGAATATCTGTTTTTTAATCAAGATACCTACACGAGAAGGTTTTTAGAGCTAAGCTTTGGCTTAATACCCATAGCGGTGCTTTATTAGATTAAACGGATGATACCCGTTTGTTTGTACCTACCTACCTAATCTCACAAAGGCATTGCGTAGGTGGAAAGCTTCTTTGATGTAAAACGCAATTTTACACGGATTTATAGGTATCATAAAAAAGGTTTTTTATTTATAACTACGTACCTCGTACGTATAATACTACACACTACACAACGATTACCATCATTAAGCTTAGCAGTCTGCAACTGGACATTGGCTTCTCCAATCACACTGATTGAACTCTATCCTCGGTTTCTCTTAACTAGCTGATTGCCGTTTCCCTTAGCCTGCGGGCGTCCAAGCCTACAGTTCCACAACTAACTTGTAGATACAGCCGGCCTATCCATTGCCACTTTAGCGTGCCTATTTTGTGCTTTACTTGCTCCTTTCTATCACTCTCGTTTTCGCTCATGACATCGATATAAAAAACATAACTGTGCGTTCATATCAAAACTGTGAAACATTATTGTGGTGTGACCTATATCGCCTAGAGACGTACCTAGAGTGTTTTATGTCATGGTATACAAACTACATTTCTACCCACAGATATACTAAAATGTCGCATAAAATAAAGCTCTGCGGTTATAAAATCAAGTAAGCACGAGTTTCTATGGATACCACCTATTGATTACTCGTGTGTAAGTAATTCATTTGATTTTGGGCACATCAAAGTAGCGACAGAATACAAACAGGTACAGGGATATTTACCTGGCTATATCATCGTATGCTTAACATTTGTGTTGGGTTCGTATTCCTTGTATGACCATTCTATTTCCAGTTGAGAGGTTTCGGAGATGTAAATACTTAATCGACCAGTAACGCCGAAATAACTGACTGCTCGAATGGGTTCCGATTTTGTTAGGTAAGCTTATGGTAGGCTTATCTGTTCGAATGGGCAATGTGATTTCTGTTACTTATGGTTTTTTTTTATAAGTACCTTCTTATAAGCCGCAGCTTTGTTGAAATTACCAACACGTCCTATAAATGACTATAATTATTATGATTACAAATTAATATATTTGTCCCTAACTCCCTAGCAGTGTACCTAGTTGTAGGTTCGAACCCAGACGGGTGCTTCACTTTGTGTAAATTCTTTTATCACTACTGCTCTCAAAGCTGTGAAAGAAAACATCGTGAGGAAACCGGCACGTGCTAGAACCAAAACTTACATGTGACATCTATCAACCCGCAATGTTCCCGCGTGTACCCTCTCACCGTGAGGAGGCCTGTGTCCCAGTATTGGGAACATTATAGGCTGGTTATGCAATCTCTTACCTACATGTGGTAAGCAGAATCAACAATCAAACTTTGGAAACAGGTGACGGATTTGAAACAATTGAACAATGATTGTTTGGCTCCTTTGTAGTTTCTGCTATTGAAGCTAACTATGGCACATGCCTAACGGTTTGTTTGGCCACAGCAGCCAAATCTTGAAAGCCGACGGCCTTCCAGACTACTAGTCTTAAGGCCAGCTTACTCCAAAAAACGTAATTTTTTTCAATACATTTTATTTATAGTACAAAACATGTGATGATGTGAGTAATCAATTTTTTTACATATGAAAACACATATATGAAATTACTTGAAAAAAAATTGTTTCTTTTTTTTTCAAAATGGCGGTCCTGAAAATGGCTGCTGAAACTCATCTAATTCGTAGATGGATGACATCATTTCTTGGCAAAGAATTATTTGAAAGCAAAAAACAAAACGGTTTCATGTTCTGTATCGAATTGGCTATGGCCTCAAGCAGAATGAAACATTTTCAATGAAAAAAAAAACAAAATGGCGGACTTTTAATTTTTTTTTACCCTTTTTTTACTTTTAATTGTTTGTAACTTTTTTAAATAATAATGAATATTTCTGATTCTGCTTGAGGCCATTGCCAGACATCTAAAGAGTAAAATGCCGTTTGGTTCATATCGATAAGTGCAATAGTTTTGAAATGAGAGTGTCATCCATGCGGAAAAACGTGGTTCGGAGAAAAATCAGTTCAAAGTTTTTATTCGTGAAAAATTACCGCATTTACCGCAGCGCTCCCCACTCTTTTATACCTGCTTCTTGGGTCTTGCTAACTTTCGGGACTAATTCTATACTATTTCTACGAGTATACAGTAGCAATTTATGAAAAAAAACGATTTTTCAAAATTGTTTGGAGTAAGCTGGCCTTAAAAAATAAAGGGACAAGGAACTTAAATGAAAAATATATATTTGTGTTAATATTTATTAGCTACTATTAGAAGCCACAATTGCTTATAATCTTTTTGAATATAAAAACCTAAATATTTACAATCGGATGAAAAGAAAAGAAAATAACTAATAGAGACAACAACATAATATTTTGCGATGGTTGAAGAAACTGTCAATATATTGAATACGGGTTCAATCACGGCTCACATACAGTTAAATAGACATTTTCCTGCTACCATAAATATCCCATTACTTACAGACACAAGTTCCAACCAAATGTCGATATTAGCGTCGATATTGGCTTTATATTGAAAGCGATTATGGAGGGCGCAATAAGGAAAAGCGATACAGCATTTTTTATCGCAATCTTGGTCTTTTATGTAATTTTAAAGAGATTTGTAAGTGTAAAACTTTATGAAACTCCAATTGTGCGTTTTCCAACAATAATATAAAATAAAACAAATATATTTGTAAAAAAAGGATGTCAAAACTAAATCTTATTTAAAAAATACTTACCTCACTAAATTACATTAATTTACGTTTCTACATATCAACTTTAATATTTGAAATAAATAATATTTTTCTTTTACACACTATAATATTAGTAATGGCACTGTTATTATTCATGTTATAACAAGGCACGAGGGTGAATAGGGGAAGCTGTAGTAACGTCGTACGTATATACGACGTCGTCTTGGAGATTGACTGAGATTACCTCAACGAATATGTACATAATGTACTTTAGAAGATTACGATTATTAGTACACTGCGGATCTTTGAGAGTATTCGGCGTATCGTCGTAATAAATTGATGTTCTCAGAACTTGACTGAAAAATATATCCGATATACGTGAGATCACTCGTAACATCAATTTCAGACTTTCCGCCTACATCATTTATTCAAGTTTTGCGTCAAATTATTTACAGTCAAAAGGCAGATTACAATACATCTCACTTTCTGCCTTACACTATGAATTCTATTTATGGCAGTGACCACATTAACTTATTTGACAAAACAACTTTATTTATAGTCGCGCAGTTATACGTTCACAATGAGTTCAATATTCAACGATCATGAGATTTAATTCGAAAATAATAATGTAAATATTTACGTAAATTTGTTTTTAATATTAATAGTATTATAAAAAGAATGTAATAATATCGGCTTACCAAATTGACTCAACGATAGACTGACTTCATGCTCATAGATTCTTCATAGTTTTACAAAGACGAGTTTTTACAATACAGACGATGAAGTCAACCCTACCTTTTAAATGTATTAAATGTTATTCCCGATTCTGTCAGTTTTATGAATTAGGATTACTACCGTAAATAATAATAATTATAAAACATAAAGCTCTAAACTACAACCTATCGAACGCGGTATGGTCTTAACATAAAGAAAATAATGTTCATTTTAGTATCCCGCACGTTCGATTTTACGAAGCTACACACAAACACATAAGTACATACGACACATACATTCACACATAAGTACAAAAAGCGTACATTATACATCCTGAGATTAAACAGACCTTCTGATAATTATATAAGATTAATGTAAGGCATAAATACAGACTGTTTGCATTTGTTTTATATAAATATTTATGAGACAAATATGATCAATAATCACACTACCCTCAATTACGTCGAGCAGGCGGTTAAAAATACAATGAAACGTAATCAAGTAGACAAGTAATATTTTAACATTTTCCACTTCCTTATGTAGCCATTTAATTTAATCACAGTTAATATAAATTTCTATTGAAAGGCACATTTTAAAGGCAACTCTCTAAACAGTTCTCAATATTTATCTTGACTCTAAAACTACGTCTGAATAAAAATTCTAAAAACCACGAAATTTCATTGAATACTGACAACGTGATCATAATATAAATGCGGCATAAATTATTGTATATTTTGAGACGACTACTTTACGTTTCTGACTATTTTATACACAATATTATTATTTTCCAGCATACGTAGGGTTTTTGAAGGTCGACGTCGCTTGCTTGTAGATGGGGTTCTCGCCCTAGGAAACAAAAAGGACACAGTGAAAACCAAATATTTAAATAAAAATTCGAGGTAACATACACCAACGACTCCACAGTGTGGAGACTAAGGCCTCCACACTCTGGAAGCTTAAACAAAGGCCGACTTTGTTGATGTTCTGTTGTCCTTCTGAAAGTTCTGGTCCGTAGTACTCGATACCGGCGCGCATTTATCAACAGCTTTATTTTTACTTCTTGATCACCACATGTAGGAACGTGGACAAAGTAAAAGGCGGACGGACCATAGCACGGAGCCTTCTGTTGTTTCTGTATAACCCCATGGGAAAAAGATGTGTGGCCCAAAAGCATAACAAATGAAAATATTCCCAAAATGTGTAATGTCAAACCCAGTTTTTTATTTGGGTTTTAATTGACCCGCTATAAAAAAAAATCTATGATATGTTTTCCGAAATTTCATGCGCAAAATTTTCCTTACCGTGTCCCACTTGGCCATCATGCGTTCCTTCTCGAAGCGCGCGAACTCTCTGCGGTCGTGGATGGTCGTCGCCATCTTCCACAGCATCAGTAACGCTAGACCCACAAGCACGATCGCCGCGATCACACCGAGCACAATACCCAGGATAGGCACCTATGAGTCATGAAATAATAGCAGGTGAATGTGGGTGTACGATAGGTACACCCTTGCCTTACTCTTCGGGGATTACAGGCCAGGCGTGATTATGTTTTGTTTCTAATAGCAAGATGGGTGAGGTAACCCTGTAGTAAAAGGCGCGATTTACGAGTATAGCTCATAGGTTTGAACCCAGGCTCGAGAACGATCACCAAAAGAAATAAGTTACTAAACCCCAACTATATCCAACAACCCTTGTGTGTGTTGGATAGGGGAAGTTTGGTAAGAAAAAAACTGTATTTAATCATTAGAAAACAAACTTCTTTTATCACAGTAAATTTCACTCGAAAACATCCACCATTTTTTTTTTGTGGGTATAGTGTATTCATCAAATGACGTATCCCGCTCTGGGTGGAGCGAAAGGACATATCAGACTTTTACTGACTAAAACCCACCCAAGTTCCTTCAGTTGCCTATGCCAGGGCCACAGTAACTCTTTCGCACAAATCCGCGACCCTGGCAAGATCCGACGACCCTGGTTACTTATCTCTTTTGGTGATTGTATTTTGTACAAATTATTTTTTCACCACAGACACAGGAAAAATCATTAGGAACCAGCAAGTCATCATCATCTGCCTAGCCTGTACCCAATTATTTTTGGGTCGGCTTCCAGTCTAACCGGATGCAGCTGAATACCAGTATTTTACATGGAGCGACTGCCCATCTGACCTCCACAACCCAGTTACTGGGAAATTCGTAAAAAAATTCGAAGATGTGTGATATCCAAAACCCGCACTGGGCCAAGTATCCCTGCATTTTTTCCATCTTCTATCTCTGCTCTAGGGTGATATCGATGGCAGGAAAGAATTTGTGTATGGCATCCCAATGATATGATAAAGTCAAACTTAAGCAATGACCGGTGATAAGCTAAAGAACAACAATCAATATTATTATTGAAAATCAATTTTAACTATAAACGCAGGTACAAATTAAATTTAAATTGAATTAAGAAATCTCCTTACTCTGTTGTTCATTCTAGAAGTTTTCAGAAGGTTTTTGTTCAGTAGTGGATGTTTACATGCAGATAAGAAAATGATAGGCACCTATATTTTTCTTAGAGTTCAGCCATATTTGTAAGTTTTATTTATAAACAATTATGGCTGGGACTATACACAATACACTTGACAGTGAATTAGCGTCAAACGATGTAACATAACTTTAATTATAAATATGTACTGCTAATTAAATTGATATTCGTTCCTACCTTCTTAGGGCATTCTCGTTCCTTCTGCGCCCTAATAACAAGTTGCTGGTTCTCATTGTAAGAGTAGACATACACATACAAACAGTCTTCGTCGTCGTAGAATGAGCACAGATGCTCGTTTCGAGATTCGTTGGCTGAAACAAAAGAGAAATATTAAGGCACATTCAGGTCACGCGCAGGTAATGCGCCTGATACGATAGTTAGTCAGTGCGGATGACACACTAAACGTGTTAATGAAGTTTTTGATGACACGAGAAGCATTCTGTCATTGCTTTGTTTTTACCTATTGTGGTATAATCCATACTATATACTATATATTATATATATTATATATAATATTATAAATGCAAAAGTAACTCTGTCTGTCTGTCGGTCTGTCTGTCTGTCTGTCTGTCTGTCTGTCTCGCTTTCCTGCTAAAACTACAGAACCGATTTAAATGAAATTTGGTACACAGATAGTTAAGAGCCTGAGAAAGGACATAGGCTACTTTTTATCCCGGTAGTATGTTCCCGCGGGATAATTTCCGAGGTCCACGCGGGCGAAGCCGCTGGCAAAAGCTAGTAAATAATAAAGGTGCACTCTCTTCACATATACATTTATAATGATATAATTAGTGTATACAAAATATTGGCAAATAAAAATAATAACGGCCCATTCTACTCCATACGAAATTACCTTTAAGAGCAACTAGATTGAATTCTATTATTTTTTGTAAATTTTTATGTTGAAAAGTTCCTTGTGCTTTGACTTTTAAGTGTGTCATACTTATATTTGTAAAGCTGAATGTTACTGTAGGACACATCAAAATACAGGCGTGAATACCACTTCCTACATCTCAAAATTGCTATAATTATAATTAGGATTATATGTGCCAATGAAAACCGTAAAGAAGATAAAGGATGGACATTGATGTTTTAAATTTTAATTTATTTTGGTGTGTAAAAATGATAAAATATTCGTATATTTTATAACATTACTTATCTAAGAGGTCGTAAGTTTAATAAGTTAAACTCGTTAGATTGCGCCTTATCCAATATTTAAAGTTTTTACAGCACAATTTTTTGTTTCATGTTTCTGTAACAACTATGTAGGCTGTCATATCTATGTATATCCTCTATAAAAAAAAATCATAAGATTGTCTCACCTTCAATTTTGCCTTCTTCTACAATGGGGAACAGCGCACAATCGCCACAGTTGTTAGTATCGGCGTTGTACTTCGGACCTCGTTTATGTACCTCGCACAGTACACAATCTTTGAACTCGCCGCACCGGCCGGGACAAGTCTAAAACACATTGATTATGGTTTTAGCAGGGTGTTGTTAGGAGTTAATTAAACCAGTTATAGTATTTTGTCCTTATATGTATACTTACAGGACACTTTTCACAGTATTTGCCAGAGTAATGACGGTCATCATCAACATTACACACACACTGACCACACACACATTTTCCGTTTCCACTGCATATTTCGTTGTTTTCTGTAACAAACATAATGATTAGTGCCTTGAAATTGAAAGTGCGTATTACATTCATTTATCGGTAATTACCACATCGATTAAGACACAATTAAATACAATTACTGTATTGTAAACGACACGCAACATGTATTAGTCGCAAAAGAACAAAGTTAACGATTTAAACACCGCATAATTTTCATGTTTTTTTTTATTTTACACTTCGAACGGTAATTACTATTTCAAAGGCCACTAGAAAAATTGCGTTTATTGAATTGAGGTAAAATAATGCATCGCGTCTGTAAAAATTTATGGTATCAAAGGACACGCTGGAAAAACTGTAACCCTTCCAGCGTGGTTCAGTAAGTTTTTAATTGTTATTTTTTAGGGACTGTTAAAATGTTTAAAACATTGTAATATGGGGCTATGCAGTGGCGTGCGGTCCATATAGGCAAAAAGACACTGCAGACCCTAGACTTAGATCTAGACTAGTTACTAATATTTCAATAATAAAGAAAATATGCTAAGTAATAAAATTATTCAAAAAGTTTAAACGCCTAATATAAATGAGAAGCAACGTTCATACGGTTCTATTAATGTACTCGCGACGCAAGCAGGCAGCGATCGAAAGTGTCTTCTTTTCATTCATAAATGTACGCATGTAGTGGTAATTTTTTCTACATTTTCGTGTCTGCACATTTCACACAGAAGCGAGCTAATAAAGCGAACTCCTGCGGCAGGCTATCCAATCGCGGGCTTCCCTGCGCCAGGGTAACCAATCACGGGCGGGACGCCCATGTATGGTTATTGGCGCGCTGTGAGTATTATGCGATCAAGTTGAATATTACGTAGCCTCAAGCAAATTCCTATTCGCAATGATACAATTTTATTTGTCAACGTTTTAGTTGTCAAAATTTAGAAATCGTTTGTTTACGAAAGGATCCATATTGATTTCTTAGTGGAGCGCGCAGTTTTATGTTTTTATTTTGACTGAGTTTTGTTGTGATTAATTCATTTACAAACGTTAATATTTAGGTCGATTTGTTGCTTATTTCAACTAGTTTTTTTTTGAACTGTGTTAGTTTTTCGATTTACTTAAGTACTACGCTTCTTGTTAGTTTTTTTTTTCAAAATGGTGTGTGTTGAAAATGTGTGTTTGTTAAAAAGTGTATCTAAAGGGAAGTGTACGAGAATTAACCCAGCAAAGAGGTAATGCAACTCGTAAGTTTCATAGTAATAATTAAGAAACATAAAACCGGCTGTGTTTTTGTTTACACACATTTAAATTATTTTGTTTTCCTTGCTAGTTTAGTAGTTCGAATACAGTGTGGAATTGTTCGGGATTTGCAGATTTATATGATTTCTATCCCGCGGCTTGCTCAAACATAAATACATTTGGTAATATTCGTATTGAGAGAAGTGTTACGAAGAAGTTTTACGTTTAGCGAAGTTTATTGTTACTATCCAAGCAAGCAGCGCATCGACAGAACGTTCATTTTCATTAAAACGTATTCTCACGTACCTATTTAAGAAACACACAAAGTCAACAACGAGTACAACATCTTTCTGTGCTTTCGACGGAAAAAGAATTATCATCATCAGGAAATCGCCATTTCAACCTTTTAAACCACCTAGTGAATTTTTCTTCACTAACTTGAGCAATTACGAGACACGTTTTTTTTTTTTGAATTGCCTACCCGGTCATAAAACCCTGTGCACGCCACTGGGGCTATGATGCCTAAACTATAGGCTACAGCCTAGGCATCAACATCATTACCGTCCGGAACCTATCTGTACCCGTCTACGAATAATTTGTCTACCTTGCATTGTAATACATGTGTTTCTTTCTGGGTTGCAAATAAATTAAGTATTATTATATTTATTCATCATCATCATCATCATCATTTCAGCCGTAAGACGTCCACTGCTGGACTTAGGCCTCCCCCAATTTGAGGGGCTTTTTTGTATATTTATTCACTAGCTTTTGCCCGCGGCTTCGCCCGCGTGGATGTCGGAAATTAACGCAGGTATTTTTCTAAAATAAAAGATTTTTCTAAAATAAAAGTAGCCTAAATTACTTCTTGTTACATCAGCTATCTTCCAGTGAAAGGCCCGTCAAAATCGGTTCAGCCATTTCAGAGATTATCCGGAACAAACAGACAGACAGACAGATAGACAGATAGACAAAAATTGTAAAAAATGTTGTTTTGGTATATGTACCGTGTATACATCCCTAAACACTTAGTAAAAAGTGGTTATCTTAATATTAAAAACAGACACTCCAATGTTATTTATTTGTATGTATGTATGAATAGATTATTAACTAAATTTTGCCAGTAGCTTCGCCCGTGTTGATTTCGTAGAATATCTCACAGGATTAAAAGTACCCTATGTGTTCGTCTAGGTTATACAGTGTGTCAATGTTCTTAGAAATCCGTTTGTCCCTTTTTGCGCCAATGCGGAACATACATCCAGAAAAATAGACAAACAGGTAAAATCTAACTCATTCTCACACATTGTAGCATTACTTTTTTTTAGTATATATTCTATGTAAGTACAGTTATGACTTCGTGATTTTTCTTATAATATGTATAGGTTATTATAGTATTCTTACCAGGCGACCGACAAGGCGTCTGATCCTTCAAACACTGACAGGCTGGCCCTGTGTACTCGGGAGCACAGCTACACTTGCCACACACACATTCACCGTGCTCGGGCCCGGAGCACAGCAGACCCTTGTTCATGTCACATGTGAAGTTATCGCACTCGCAGAACGGGCCAGAGATCACCTGGAGGAAAAGTCAAGGTCAACGTACAGTCGGTTTCTGCAGATAATTTTGGCCAAGAGTTCATTTGGTTTTACGCACGAATAAAAAAAAGATAAAGAAGAGCGATATGTTATCTACCACTTTTGGTCTTCTACTTTATCAACTCAAGAGACAATAATTAACTATCAAGTATCCAATTTAATGCTTAGGCGGTTACATATGAATGTAACCGCCCCTTCAGGTGACGTCTCACAACGGAATAGACAACAATCCGAAATTCTAACGACATCCTATCAAGGATCAATAAAATGTCACAAATAGCGAATCAAAATCAAAAGTCATTTATTCAAATAAGGCTGAGGATCAGCACTTTTCGAACGTCAAAATTACAAAAGACAGTCCTCTAAAACGCCCACCAGTCACTTCCTAGTGCTTTAGCTGGGAAGAAGAAGTGGCCATGAAACTCCCCAGCAGCACAGCTGTCTGTCTAGTTAGAAGAACATGATTCTAATATAATAGAAAGAATATTTCTTACCTTCGTAGAGTCGTCCATCTTGTTGCACTCGCACACTCCACAGATACAGGTGCCTCTGTTAGAGCACAGAGGTCCGGAGCTGGCATTGGTAGGTCTGCAGCCACGCTCCTGCTCGGCTGATACCCCGCCGTGAGCCGAACACTCGCAGTTCTTGCCGAAGCGGCCGGGGTGGCACACGCACACTCCGCACGCTGACACACCTTCGCCGCTGCAGACTAAGGGACTGTCGTTGTAGGCCTGAGTGTGGAAACAAAAAGTTATTGATGTAGTTATTCACGTGCCTTGACATAAAGTTGTGGTTAAGCATAGGCGTTTGTCTAAACTCTTAAAGTACAGCGCGAACGCGACGCTAAGACAGCGTGAACACGACAAAGGTACAATATAATCACGTCTCTGTAATTAGAGTCGCTTGTGCTGCTGTCCTACAGTGCACATGTTACTATTGCTGGACAAACACAACCCAAATGTTAGCGCCACTAAAACAAATTTACTTTCAGTAGTAGCTAGTGATCATCATCAGTTCAGCCGAAACACGTCCACTGCTGGACACAAATCTCCGGCAAAGAAGGCGGTATTCCTTAATCGCCATGCTTGGCAGGAGGGTTGGCGATCGCAGTATGGTGATAAGATGCACAGAGAACGCTGCTGTTGCCCATTCTCTAGTTAGTCCCTTAGTCGCCTTCTACAACACCCACGGAAAGAAATGAGATGGTGCTATTTTTAACGTCCGGCAACACACAGAACAGTATATTGATACTTCTGTATATTACATACTAGCTTCTGCCCGCGACTTCGTCCGCATCAAATTTTTGCTCCCCTGACCCTTCCCGTCGCATCGATTTGCCTGCTAGTTTTCATCCATTTTTCGTTGCTGCTCGCTCCTTTTGAGTTATAGTGAGTCAACCTTAAAAGATAGACATAATGCTCTCGCGGACTTTTTTTTAGAACTTTTTAAAAGGAACAATTCCGTCATACATGATTTTTGCGTTACTTTAATCGTTTACGCAGCGCACGCAACGGAAACTCTCAAAAGGAATAAATTTCCCCGTTTTTGCAACATTTTTCATTACTGCTCCGCTCCTCTTAGTTGTAGCGTGATGTTATATTGCCTATAGCCTCCCTCGATAAATAGGCTACCCAACACAAAAATAATTTTTCAATTCGGACCAGTAGTTCTTGAGATTAGCGCGTTCAATCAAACAAACAAACAAACTCTTCAGCTTTATAATACACGAGCTTCTGCCCGCGACTTCGTCCGCGTTAAATTTCTTGCTCCCCGACCCTTCCCGTCGCGGCGATTCGCCTACCCGTGCGATTTTCCCCGTTTTTGCAACATTTTTCATTACTGCTCCGCTCCTCTTCGTTGTAGCGTGATGTTATACAGCCTATAGCCTTCCTCGATAAATAGGCTACCCAACACAAAAATAATTTTTCAATTCGGACCAGTGGTTCCTGAGATTAGCGCGTTCAATCAAACAAACAAACAAACTCTTCAGCTTTATAATATGTATATAGATATTAGTAAATATTAGTATAGATTGAACAGTTAACGGGTATGTAATAGATACATTTTTTTATCTATCCATACTTATATTATAAATGCAAAAGTAACTCTGTCTGTCTGTCGGTATGTCTGTCGGTATGTCTGTCTGTCTGTCTGTCTCGCTTTCCTACTAAAACTACTGAACCGATTTAAATGAAATTTGGTACACAGATAGTTTAGAGCCTGAGAAAGGACAAAGGCTAATTTTTATCCCGGTAGTATGTTCCCGCGGGATAAATTCCGACCTCCACGCGGGCGAAGCCGCTGGCAAAAGCTAGTATATTTATAAAATTGCTACCAAGTGGAATCTACAGTAAATAGTTAATAACTCACATAATGATTAGGTTGTTCGCAGGGACAGTCGCAGACCATCTCGAGATCAACGGTGAGGCTGTCTGAGATACCGACGGGCGAGATGTCGAACGTCTGCTTCCACTTGTTGCGGTCCTTGGGGCATTCTTTCAGTGTGATTTCAGCTGTGAATTCTACGACATCTCCCACCTAGTATTAAAAAAAAACTAATTAGTACATTAAACCCAATTAAAAACAATTGAATAACTAGTTTTGGATATGTTACCTTTAATCCGTCACATTTGTTAGTCTGCGTAAGTTCTTTGCCGCTAAGACAAGATGAGTAATACACTATTTGTACAGCATCACTCGATGAATCTTTCATTTCCACCGCTGACGTAATTTTCTGCAAAGAATCATAATGTAATCTTTATTTTTAAAACTGCAATAAAGACGTACGGTCATTGATAAGCTATTATCGTACACATCAAAGTTGCAAATCAAAACGCTCTTTGATATGGCCTGGATTTATACACATTTTCATAGTTCCTGGAAACTTAGGTACTCTTTATCTTGTCGTTAAATCTCATTACACTTTTTTATTTGTTTTTTGTGTTTTACCATTTGACCACCTATGTTGTTACAAATGTTACACATTTATTTAGAAGCGCCAGATGCGTTTTCAAGAACTATGACATAATTTACGCCGATTTACAACAAATACATAATAATAATATGCTATGTGTAAATCATGGTATAAATTTAATTGTTATAATATACAATAATATTACGAAGGCTGACCTATAAATGAGTAACTACAATGGATAGCTGTGTGACCGATAGTGAATAAGTAATAAAATCATTTATATGTACAATTAAATAATAAAATTAAGTTCGCATATACCACTACTGTACATAAAGTTTTAATAAATAAAATGCTACTGTATAGTATCACTATTCGTTTTTGTTTGTAGGAACCGAGCAGGGCAGTCTACACCGATTGACAGTAAAGTCATACCATGAGCTATTCTTACGGTTCATCGAAATGTTATGAATTTCTCAGTAACAGCCCGGAGTCTAGCTCGCCAATTATCGCATGAGACATACACATAAATGGCGGAATGTGGGTGTACTATAGGTAACCCTCTACCTAACCCTTTGAAGATTACAAGCATGAGGTTATGATATCATAACCTCATGCTTGTAATCTTCAATGTTGTTAAGGGTAGCTACTCACATTGTACTGTTCCCGCACCAGGTCGACGATGTTATCAGAGTCGTTGCTGAGCACTCCGGTACTTGATCCCTCGATGTGCTTGCTCAACTGCTCATAAACGCTGATCTGTTCCGCCGTCACCGCGAAGATCACGTTGATGGCGTGTTTCTTTACCTACAAACATACATTATACTGTTACTAAGTGACATTTAGTTTATCGTAATCATAGTGTGTGAATCAGATGTTATCATACTGGATGAGGAAGGCGGAGGACAGGATGTTGTGGCGGAATATGGCAGAGGCCTATGTGCAGAAGTGGACTGGGATAGATTAAGTTGATATAGTGTGGTAATAGAGTAGGTGAATGGTGATAGAGTAGGGTACGTATAGGAAGGCTCTTGAATGGGTTGATAAAATATTTCAGCTTGCAGGAAAGAATTGGCAAAAACAGGAACAATGAAGTAGTTATAGCAGTAATGATGTCAAAAATTGTGGTCGATGATATTAATGCCTGTGCGTCAGAAACCTCAAACATATGTTGGCTCGCTATGCACGATTTTAACAGTAAAATACCATTCCTGCTTTAAATACTGAAATTCACAAATTATAACTTGGGGTCTATGTAAGTCCGCTTGTAGCAAACATCACAAAATAGTTATATTTTGGTAAATCATTTGAAGATGACAAAGGCAAAACAGATGTTTTAAAAATGTTTAACTCTGAACATGTTCAGTGGTGTCGGCCTTTTAGTATTGTTCTAGTACAGAACACGTGCCTTGGAAAAATTACAATTCGACGATATCAATCGCCAAAATAAAAGTTACCAACTACAACAATTTAAGCTAATTTAAATAAATCTTTGAAAAATGTATAACCAATGATGACTGTAACAATTTACACCAAGTCTAAAAGTGACCTAATTCCTTTATTAGGGACAGTAAACGGGAAAAAAGCATGAGTTTATGTATGTATGTAAACATGAAAGTAACATGAATCCAAAGGTCGTGGAAAAACTAGAACCAATTGAAAACAAAACACAAACCTTATGATTTATTTGTGAAATACTGGGGTAATCCTGCAATGTCGAGTGTGTGTAGGTGTTGTCCGTCATGTGACATTCGCCATCGTTGGGTTGAACGATACCGCCGAGCTGCAATAGAAACAAAACTTTACTTAGCTAGTCGTTCTATCTGTAATGGCGCATTTTTATTGCGCACTGTTTTGCAGCTTGCCCCCGTGGAGGTCGGAAAAATAAGTAGTGTCTTATGAATTAATGAAATAACCTGGGTTATAAACTATCTACGTGCCAAACTAACGGGCGAACGAATTTTATCCTTATCCGTTCGGCCGTTTTTGCGGGACTGAGTAAAATAAATACAAACTTTCACATTTATAATATTAGTAAGAAGTAGAAGAAATACGCGATTAAAGTCAGGAGACATTTTGAATAACAAATGGCAAAATTGACAATACGTTCCAAAAAACACTGCATAAAAAGTAACCAATCCTTATTTTTTTATGTTGGTTTATCAACAGTGTCAGAGTTTAAACAAAAATATTTTTGTAGAACTAGTTTTTGAGTTCTTTTTCAAGAGCTCTAACAGTTAAAGCGGACTATCCGTTTAAAATAATAATTTTACCTTTCCGTCTCCAGCGTAATGGAAGCCAGCATCCGTTGAGAAGACCAGCAGTCTCCTAGCCTGGTCGCGCCAGCCTATCTGTTGCTTGCACACAACCGCTTGCATGATCGCGTCGAAGCCTCCTTCGGGGGCGTCCAAGTTACCAGATACGTCTGCTTTAGCTACCGCTTTCTGTGGGACGAGAAATAGACAGTCAAAACACATGAATTAAGCAATGTATTACGAAATGAATACCGTACAGTATTTTAATCAGTGTTTTAATATAAAAAAAATTGAATTAGAGAGTTGATTGGCTTAATCTCAAGCTTACGATTTCCGACTAAGAATCCACTGCTTTATTTCAGTTCTTATATCATGTAAAAAAGCGGCAATTTATAGGTAGCAATTTTAGCTGTCTAAGGGAGGTCAACTTCGATCAATAATAGTACTAGATAAAGGATCAGGAACAAAAATAAGGCGCTCAAGTGGCCACGTTTGCACACACTTACACATTTATATTTCTTACTACGAAATATAAAAAAACGTTTCATAATAATAACAACTTCAGTTTATTATGATCCTTAACACTCAAACATAAAGCATAATTACGATTGCAAAATATTCATATTTAAGTCCTTTTGTCATCGGAGAAAGGTAAAGAGCAATAAATTTAAAATGTCCCTTAAAAATCAAAAGTCATTTTTATATAAGTACAAAATTATTTGTTCTAAACTGAAACTTAAAGTCTAAGCAATAAGGTTAAAAATAATGTTTTGACAAATTCGTGCTTACTCTATTTTGGAACTAGACGTAGTTCTTATTACATTTCAATGCTCACACAGTACGTATTGAAAGACGTAGAGATGCAGAATATATTTTTTTACGTGAAAAGGTACGGTTTGATGGTGGCAAACATTTTTAATCGATTTAAAAAAGTAGTAGGACTAAAATAGTATAATAGTTATTTTATTTAATTAAATGCGGGTTAAATAAATGTGCTCCACCCGTATAAAAAATGGGTGCGTCTACTTTTATGTACCAGTATTTAGAAGTTAAATTTGTATTAAATCAAATTATTTTTACAAATTAAAGTTCAAATATGAATTTTTATAAGGTTTGTATATTTATTCTCCTCTTTCTTTCGCTACAATAGATACCCATTCTGCACAGCGAAATGGCTCGCTAGGAAATCTACAAACAAAAATAAAATATAAAATTACAATACTACTTCATGCATTCTCTGTTCCAGAACAGACAATGAGTTGGTGCGTTGTCGCAAACATTGGTCAAACAATCATAATATGTATTTGCTAAATGATTTATATTTACTACTTGATTGTTTTTATTTTATGAAAAACACTTAAAGATTTAAACTTATGGAAAAAAAGATATTCCTTCCAAAAACTTGGTGCTACAGTGGTTATTTACACAATTTTTTAACGCGTGCTGCGGCATTTAGGACGTCTTATCGTTGGCTATCATTGGACCAAACTAATTTCAAATAAGAGCACAAAAATATTTGTGCTCTTATTTTTCGGGCCGTTTTTGAAGCTCTCATCGGTAATCTAGTACATTTTTGATCGAAGGAGGTCAATGACTAGTATGATTATAACTTACCTCGAAGAAATCAGTATCAGTGCTAAGCGACATCTGATTTTGGTATCCATAGGGAGCTGCACATCCTACACAGGGCGATATTAAACTGAAAATAATAACATTTCAATTATCTGATCAAATACCATTTCTAACTCATCAATTTATTAGAATATTTCAACACGTACTTCTTGGGCACTGTAGATACGTAAGGCATAACTAGTTTATCTACAAATGAGCCGAAACCGATCCTGAACATGGAAGTCATGTTCCTCATGGTAGCAGAGAGCAAACTGCCTAATGTACTGAGCTTCTCTTTGTCGTTCTGCATAGATCTACTGAGGTCCATAAGATAATATAAGTCGACGGGATAATCTTGAGCCCTGGAGTAAGCAAACGTAAGCTTCTGCATTTGATCTGTAAAAAAATATAATTACATGTAGGATTATCATAACTAGTTAAATTCATCAGCACATTGTGTCATACATAATTATAAAATTAATTAATCCATACAACTCTGCGATGACATTGGACGCGAACTGTTTATCATAACTAGTTGAGTTATGACTGATTACTTAACTTCCCACACCGAACAGTATGAAAACAATGTACTTACTCATTCTTAAGTTTAGATTCACTTTCTGTGGTTTCATCTGTACTAAACTCTCGCCACCAGCCGCACCAGCGGCACCTCCGGCCGCAGCTGATGACGATCCTGACGCTGAGAAGCTGCTTCCCTTCGAGCTATAAGATTCTTCGTATGATGATGAACCTGCGGCCATACCCATTCGGGACTTTGCTGAAAAACATGAGTACTGGTGTGAATCTTACTAAGTTACTGCGAATAAAAGGAAGATTCTAAAACCAGTTTTGTTTGTTACCTCTGCTGAGTTCAATATTGTACTTGGGGTCGATAGAGCGTTGGTTGTCCGGATTGAAGATGTAGGCTTCATCGCATCCTGCGGTTCCGCCCCTCTCCATGGCAGGGTTAAAGCACCTCGGGCCATTGAAGTCTGCCGCAAAGCACCAAGCACAGCTGGCAGTGCGGATGCAGTCGCTGCACGTCGTCTTACTAGAGCAGGGGTTCTGTGCCAGGAGCTGCTCCGCCCGCTGCCCCCAACATACGGCCAGCAAGCTCACCCACACACATAGTCGTAAAACAGTCGATCGTTGTTTGTACATTTTGTAGTTATTCTATAGATTCGTTTTCAGATCAAATTCTGTAACAAGGACAATTTCCATTTTAATTATAGTCGGTGATTTAAACTAATTTACGTTAATCGGGCAATATGTTACAAATTAATTGTTATATTGTCCTGGCATACATATAACAAACGTTTCAGCGTGCTCATATAAAGTCATAACTTTCTACTTGCGTGACCCAGTATTAAAGGCCAACGTCAGGAAAACTTATTTTAATCTTAAACGCAATATAATTTTGTAATTTAGTACGTTACCGGTATTACATAAACTCGTGCAAGCCTCTTATAAAAAGCATTGCAAGTAAAAGCAGTGGAGTATAATAGTGTTGCATAAATCAAACAATAACCTACATAGTGATCATGTCCTATAATCCCCGACCGGAATCCCTTATAGATATGTATAATTACTATCGGGCAGCCGCAGTAGGTACTTCGGTACTAATTCCTCTGATACTTTATTATTAACATTAATATGTTGAATCAATGATGCCTGGCTTACCACCATAGAACCTATAAATATAAATAGGTTAAGTTATATACGCAGACAAAATAGTTATTGTTTTACTTATTTGAAACTGTGCCTGTAAAAAGTACCTGGCTTTAACTACAGCGTTCCTGCTGACTAACTCAAGATTGCATCGGTACTCAGTACCAAACGCTTGTTTGGAAATAAATTCTTAGACACGTAACAGGCCAAGGTCTTAAATACAACTAGGTCAATGGGACAACTAAAAGGATAATTTTATTTACAAATTGATGGAACAAAGCAGCGTACATATGTAGATGAAAACGGTGGTATAAATAAAGATTGTGTAAATCTAATGACGAGGATTTAGACCGCACTTTTAGCTGTAAAGTATGAATGATTGTACGACGCCGTCATCGACTCGGTAGTAAATAGCGTTGCGTAAACGTTATGATACGGTTGGGATTGGGACCAGTTGGGACATATGGTCACCTGTGGGCGGCGGCAGCGAGTGAGAAAGGGCGCCGCCCACGCAGAGTCGTATTCAGTCCGCCTCGTCTATTTTATGCTATGTTCTGAGTTACTGATCAAAATAATATTGACATCACTTGATTGAAACCTGTAGGTTGGTACGTATATGAGTAACTTATTCATATTGTAATACTTTTCCCTTTAACATAACTTTTTTCCCATATAAATAAATGAGTAATTTACACAATAACGTCACAAGCAACAGAGTCTAAATAAGGCCGTGTGTTCACCTTGTTGACTTAAGTTGCAAACAGCATGTTAACTGCCATAAATGCTTATCTTTCCGCATAAGATGTGGGAGTCAAATAAATGAACTAGGTTGCTTGAGATGAGTGAGACGCTCGTGCAAGTATACGGCTACACAGAGCGATTTTCGGAAACTAACTTATAAACCGAGTAACCGACTAAAGAATCTTGGAACATGTCAGAGGTCCAAAATTTCGTAATGAGGATCGAATAGACAAAAAGTTCTATAAACGCAAGACGTTATTTAATTAAAGCAAATTATCATCCTCAGTATCTACAGCCTGACTTAACCCATTACTGAGCATAGGCTTCTATTTTCGTGTGTGCCAAAAGTAAATTCTGGTCTTCGTATGACTTAAAAAATATAGGTTGGATGTCTTTAACACCGACCAGCAAAAACAAGGCATGATACTTAAAGAAAAATTTTAGTAATCGGCTGTTTACGAAATTTTGCCCATTTCGCTGATCACGTCAGATTTAACAATTGAAATAGGTACTGTGTTTCTATAATTTTTAACTGACAACATGAAAGGTCATTTCAATTGTAATCTAATGAACGAGCTCCTTCTTCATTTTGAATAATCGAGCTCAAAAAGGGCGACGATTTCGTGAATTTTTGCTGTAAGAGGTTCAGAATCTATTACATTTTTACGAATCGTTTTGACGCTATGAAAAAATTACTTTAACTGTAAAATCACGTAAATCAGCGAAATCGGTAAAATTTCGTAACCGGCCTCTTAAGCTGCTCTTGTTTGCACTTACATATTGACACCGGCAACTTGATAAGTCACTTATCATATCACTGGGTTAGCTCACATAGTATTATCATCACAGTTGTGCACTCAGTCTTCACAATAACTGATATATCAAATTATTGTATGAAACTTATATTTATGTCACTTGTAGCTTTTAGCTCCTTTGTTAACTCTACCGTTAGACAATTAACACACCTTAGGAATATATTTTCAGTTTACCAAACAAAATTACACATAGACTAAATTAAGGGCTTTTTATCACAATAGTAATTATTTTAGTCAGTCTCAGCAATTTCTACAAATTATATTTTAAATATTGTTTAACACAGCACGTCGTGCGCCCGCGCCGGATACACGCGTGACTAATTGTACAGAAAATAACTTCGTCAGCGGGTGATACAGCGAGCGCCGTCACAGTTTCTTCTCGGAATCGATACTCAATACACTCATCAAAACATAATCACTACGACAGGGTCGGCAGAACTCATAAAGCCCTGCGAATATTTAGGTCAAAGTTATTTAGATTATCCCTACAAAGGCGAACCATATTGATCATGTAAAACTTAAGAAAACAGTTCTCTGTTTAACTAATATCATACTTGGAAGATAGCCATCTAGTAGTTCATGACACGATGTAAAATCATATCGTTCAATGGGTGTTCCTCAAGGTTCAATACTGGGGCCAATACTTTTTACGCATGACCGCGCATTAACTGTGTATGCTGTAGGTGTCCAGGTTTAATGTGCGTTTGTAATTAGTGTGTTCAAAATCAACATACCTACATCGAACATGAATTGCCTTATTTGCTTCAAGAAAATTACGATAAATTACAAGAAATTCCTTACATCAAGAAACACTATTGGTATACCGAATTGCTATAAATCAGTCGAAGTAAATAGTCAGTCAGCAACTTAATTGACTCACTGCAAATAACTTGAGCACTAATTGAATTGGAAACATTTTGTAGTGCTGTCTGTATAAAACGATTGCACGATGGTAATTAAAGAACTGAACGAAAGGATTAACATCGAAACCGGTGAGTAAAGATCGGGGTCTACTTTACGAGACTTCTTTTAAGTTATTGCCGCATTTGGTGGATCACTGAAACTAAGTACAATGAAATCATCCAGGGCCTTGATACACATTCGTTCTTAGTAATAAGCGCTTCTCTGAATTAAAAATTAACTAGAAATAAATAATATTATGTACCTGAATGACTTTGTAGAGTGCTGTTTCACCGAACATCGCTAGTGATAATGTTTAAGTGGATGGTCCACTGTGGATTTTAGCATAATGTTTACATACGTAGAAGCAAAACAAAACCTCGGGGTTATCGAATTTCTTACAAGTGCAAAAAATATGACATTATACTATCAGATACATAGTTACTGGTTGGGTGGTTTGTAAGTGGGTATTTCCATCAGGAATTTGTAGGTAGCAGCAAGCATTAAGCTCGCCCCCTATTCCATGGGACTTTAACATAACAGGCGTAATGTGGATGTACTATAGGTATTCCTTTGCCTAAAATTTTGTGGAATATTGGCGTGGTGTTATGATGCACTGTTACATCTTCATTATTAGCATCGCCAAGTTTCATGGTCAATCGTTAGCGTATCATAAGACGACCTCCAAGTTTGAAGACAAACCGGTGCTTCTGTAGGTCGACTAAATTACGTCATTAACAACTCTGACCGAGCAAATGGTGATTCAAGTTCTGATATCGTAGGCATTCTTTCGCTTATACAGTCACATTTGATGGCCATACGAACATTTAAATCATTCGTTTCTCGCACTTGTGAGTAAGCGGTATACAATCAAGACTGAATTATGAACAGAGGTATGAATGAGGAAAAGAAACAAGATTTTCTGTTAAATAGACTATCTATTGTTAGTTTGTTTGATAGAAAATGCTGTATACCTACAACTAAACTAAACACTACTTCCGTATTATTTGTAACGCAGGTTACGTCATATTTTATGAAGTCGCGAATTACGAACGGGACTCATTTATACCATGATGTGCTTTCTAAGAAATTGATTAGCTAACAAGTATAACCGAACGCAGTACGTACAAAGTTCCGCAAAGCCTTCAGCGGGTTTCCTTATATCGACGATAACGGTTAAGGGGTGTACCAGCCGGGTCATCGACCGCTCCTGCTTACTTTGGCGGGCGCGGCGGCGCCACTATTACCCCACGACATGGAACGCCATGTATGGAAGAGAGTCCCCAATTAAAACGTTGCATGTTTTTTTACTTTGAATTCTGCTATATTTTTTAATCTTGTGTTGGTTTTCTTAGAAAATTTTTTCCTTTTTTTGCATAGAACCATGACGTATGACGTATGATCTTTATTGTTTAAATTATAGAATTGAATAATAATATTTTTCCTTATTATATGACTAAAGGCATGAATTAAATCATAAGTTTTCAAGTGAAAATATAAGTTCTTTATGAGAACTATACTGCCCCGGTAATCGAGAGGGCAGTAAGTCGAAGGTAGCCAACCTAAGACTTACTGCCCTCTCGATTACCAGGGCAGTATACATGTTGTTATGTGGTGAATTTAATGTTATGAACACATTATTTATTTCCATCCATAAATAAGGATCATTCTAGCATGAAGTCAACAATGAATGGAAAATAATTTATTAAATAAATATGGAACGTTAAATTAAACGGAAGAATCAAAATAATTACCTATCAGATGGATCAAAATGTGTTATTACTCACATGAAAACCCAAAATAGGATTATTATAAAGAATAAAATTATGAGCCAGCGTAGTGACTGGAAGTAATATTTTAAAGTTCAGTTTGATAAAGGCGCTGCTTGGACAGTTGACTGTTGTGACTTATAAAGTAAACAATATAATTACAGGATTAAAATAGACTGATAAGCTTATAGTTACCAAAACATATCTTATGAAACAAAGAAATATGTGCAATATTGTAATTGTCTTTAACTGTAATATTTTGTTGATAGCAATAGGGCCATATAACATGTGAAGCTAAAACTTTGTAACACTTTTTACGAAAATTATGAAGTCGAAGGAGTATGAAATTCGGCAAGTAAAAGTAGAGGAGGAGTACAGAAAGCTAATATTTTTACTTATTAATAATGTATTAAACTAATAAAAAAACATGGTTGAATTTCGACCAGTGGGCGACCACTAGTAAATATAAACATATCTGGAAAAATGTTGGTTTACTATAAGTACACTTCTGCCTAACCCTTTGGCAAATACAGGAGTGATTTTATGTTATTGTTTTTAATCTTTATTATAGTTAGGTACTTATGTTTAATATTAACATTACGTGAGTTAGGTATCATAATTATTATCATTTTCACAATAGCTATTTATGAGGTCTAAAGTATTGTTTTGAAAATTATACCAGGTTAATAATAAAATCAATATTGAATGCCTATTACTGAAGCATATTTTAATCTATATCATACATCAATTTAAGGCTTAGCACTGAGGCTAGTATTGCTATATACTTTATTGTACACCCCAAACATATATATAAAAATAAACAATGTACATTACAAAATATACAAAGGGTCCTAATTATAGCCAAATTAAAATGAAGTGAGCTATTTGTTGTCACCCACTATTCGTAACAATATCATGGTTTCTGTTCCCAAGTACATTAGATTTGGTTGATGTATGTTTTATTTTTAACTCTCATTTGTTTACTAAAATATTTTTTGCTCACGAGTTTGACCAGTATCGTGTCATGAGGCAGGAAATTCGAAAAGGTATTTAATTTATTTATAATAAATGGTTACAGCTTATTTCTGTTTCATAAATAGGGATGATGTTGATAAAAGTTTAATGTTGTTAGTTCATAAAAGTGCAAACCAGTGACTAATGGTGGTATTAAACTTCGAGTCAACTAAAATAAAACTTTTAACATTTTTCCCAAGTCTGGTTTTGTAAAATTACATTGTTTTAAGGCGAAATAAATATAATTAGGTCGCTCGTGGGCTGACCACTCAGCTGAAGTTTACATAGTTTCAGATCAATACGGAATACATATATGATGACTAATTATAATGCAAGTATCGCTTACCAGTAGTTTCCCGTTAAAAACGACGCTACATTATGGCCAAACACATTTTAATTCATTTTAGTTCCATCAAATAAATAATCCCAAGTTCACAAAATGTACAAATTAAAAGAATGAGTGATTGAAGTATACAGACTAATCATTCACAGGATTACTCATCATTCATTCCGACTGTGGCCAGAAAACTCAATACATTCATTCAATGGCTTTTTACTGAAGTTCAGAAACCACGTTGGCAAATTATTTCAGACTTCAGTGAAATATTTTTGTGTTTTGTATGAAAACCTGATGAACCGAGATTGATCTTTCAATCATTGTCAAATGCTTAGAACCTGCAAATTTTACATTTTCTCACACTTTCACAGTCTATTAAGTTACCAGAAGCTTTACATGGGCCATGTTAGAGGTTTCGAACGCAAGGTAGTTCCAAATCGATTTTGTTCCATTATGTTGGTTGCACGTCAATCGTTCAGCCAATGAGACACTTCTGGCCTTTCTTCTTCGAAGAATATGGCCGACATTTTGATATTGCTGTCATGAAGATTTTTCAGTGACAAAATTTTAACTTTGTAGTTCTTCATGCACGGTTTTATGTTCCCAAATCGTTTTATTTTTTAATTGCTTAGACGGAGTGTAGTGTAAGCTATTTTATTTTTTGAAAATGGCAGCTGATCGTGAGATTGCTGCTGAAGACAGTATCAGAGTGGTTTGCCGATTTCGGCCACTGAATGACTCTGAAGAAAAAGCTGGATCAAAATTTATTGTGAAATTCCCTTCAGGACCCGACGACAATTGCATTTCTATAGGGGTAAGTGCAAATAATTTTAATGTCTATTGCTTTCCCCTATCATCGCCCTAAATTAGATCATGATGACTAATACATTACGAGTTGTTCACCTGCTACGAAATGGCCTTTCTTTTTCATTCCGCTTCGATGGTTATGATTATGATCGTGTTAATTTAAAGAATCTTGGCGAATAATCTCTGCATAAGTACAAACGTCTTTGTTTTGTCGAAAATCAATACAAATACCTCCTCGACCTTGACCTGTGTTGGTATACCACGATTTTATACGGATTTATTTTGTTTATTATGCTTAATAATTTTAGCTCATTACCTACTTCCAATTCCAAGATGAAACAAAATATGAATGATTGCTCATTTAATTCTCATAATTAATTACCCTCTTTTTATTCACAAGAACGTCTTTTACATGCTGAAGAATCTGCAAATTACTACATACCATATTGCAATTATAAAAATAATAATTTTCTAACCTGCTACTATATTGATTCTTAATTGAAAATACTCAAATAATGTATGCACCAATGCCTTGTGATTATCAAAGATATAAAGCTAAATATATCAAGAATAGCTGGCCTCACTGACCCTATAATTATTACATAATTTATTGCATCCTATAAAGTATGTAATTAGAACTACTAATTGGACCTGGATATATTCACATCCAGTTATGATTCAAGCATGTCTAATAAACATTTCAATAATATTTTCACATTCATTTAAACAAATAGGAACTGGCACCTGGCAAAAAAAACCAGGTCAAGACAATGAGGGTCTTACTTATTAAAAGGAGGGTAGTCTTAAAGACTTTAAAAAACTAAAGAATCAAAATTACAGGCAGTAATGCAATATGTATTTACCTTATTGTTTTATTAACTATTCCATTTATTTGTAAAAAAAAAAATATGGAAGCTGCATCATTATTACCTACTCTTTTTTAATATAAAATAAGATAAAATATGTAAAAAAATAAATAGCTTGCCCTTTATGGAACAGGGTCCAAGCTAAATAAGTATTATTATTATGTTTTCAAGAATTTATAAAGAGGCATTTATTTTGTCTCGAAATTTAACAACCTACAGTTTATTGCCTGTCTAGGTGATGATGTCAGATACTTATGTTGACCTGATTCATCTTGGGATGAATGTACAGTCTATCTACAGTATGTTTTTGGTTTAGACTACACAGGAAATATTTGCAAATGAGGAATCTATAAATAAACTGTTCAATATAACCAACACCAATAGGTACATTGAACCTTTTATGTTAATTTTCTGAAAGCATAGAATTATTTGAACATTACTTACAATAATTAATGATTGATGTTTTTTTTTTTTAAATTTTCATGACTTTTTAAATTTATTTACCACATATATTTGAAGACATTTCAGTATTTTGTTTAAGTCTAAATCAAGTAAAAGTCAATAACCCAATAATGACCATGGATAGAGATTCTCTTTTTAACAGCAGGCCCATATCAAGTACATAATAAATCAGCCTTGCAGAGAAGTGCTTGTTTAACACATAATTTTAGAGAACATGAGTCAACTTGTCACTATATTTTTCTAATTATAATTTGAGTACCTATTTTAGTCCAGGTATTATTTAAAAAAAATGGACTTAGGTATTTTCTTGCAGGAAATGATAACAATACAAAACGAAACAATCTTGATATTCTATGTATTAAAGCCTTTGGCCTTCATGGTACATGTAGCAATATATAGTGTTTTCTTTTTCTAACTATAAATTGTTTGAAACAATTTAATATTTCAAGTTTTCAAGCACATGCACAACATCCTAATGTTGAAAATGCTGAGAATGTTCTGAACATTGTAAGGTCATTTGCATAATGAAATGCCAGCAAGTGACTAACATTTGAACAAGCAGAAATCTATTAATCTTACAAGAGTAGTATTATCTACAAATAGGATATTTAGCATTGTTAAATTACTCATAGTCATCAAGCACAAATTATAATTCTGTGTTTAGTCCACTTAAGTAATTTATACTGTAGTTATTATATCATACATCTTATACCTATAGGTAATAAATATTCTTTACAACGTCTCGCACTGTACACAAGAGTTATTTAGAATGAAACTTTCATAATAGTATAGTATGAAGTGCCTATTCAATTACTACTGTTCCCTGACTCAATATTTTTTCTAAAATAAATGCAGTGCATTACTGCTCTATATGTATTGTTCCAACGGTTTTAGGGAAAAGTATACTTGTTTGACAAAGTATTCAAGCCAAATGCAACTCAAGAAAAGGTCTACAATGAAGCTGCCAAGAGTATTGTGTCTGACGTACTGGCTGGCTACAATGGCACTATTTTTGCATATGGACAGACCAGTTCAGGAAAAACACATACTATGGAAGGTGTCATAGGTACGAGTATGTAATCTTGATAATTTCATCATTAATTATCAAATTCATTTTCTTTGATATTTTTTTTTTAATACTATATTGTGTGTTTTGCAGGGGATCCAGGGAAACAGGGTATTATTCCACGGATAGTAAATGATATATTCAATCATATTTATGCCATGGAAGAGAACTTGGAATTTCACATTAAAGTGTCATACTTTGAAATTTACATGGACAAGATAAGGGATTTGTTAGATGGTTGGTAAATCAACTATTTTATTTTTGTATGCATTATAATATCTATGGTAAAAGTGTTCATGTCTGACAGGTAAAATGGTTATTTTCAGTATCAAAAGTGAACCTGAGTGTTCATGAAGACAAAAACAGAGTCCCATTTGTCAAAGGTGCTACAGAGAGATTTGTGTCAAGTCCTGAAGAAGTGTTTGAAGTCATTGAGGAGGGAAAGTCAAATCGACACATTGCAGTCACAAGTAAGTATTAAACATAGTTTAAAGTAGAAGCAAGTTGTGTATGTTCAGTTATTAACCAACACTTTTTACTTCAGACATGAATGAACATTCATCTAGATCTCATTCCGTCTTCCTCATAAACGTTAAACAAGAGAACCTTGAAAATCAAAAGAAACTTTCCGGCAAGTTATATCTGGTGGACTTGGCTGGTTCTGAAAAGGTACTTATTATTCTAATACTGAAATTATGTTAATGAATCAACATTCACTAGTTAATGCATATTTATTACATTATTACAAGGAAATATTATGTATTATTTTCCTCGTCATTTATACCATAAATTATTTCAAAAAATGATTTAACAGGTATCTAAAACTGGTGCTGAAGGTACAGTCCTTGATGAAGCTAAAAATATTAACAAATCGCTATCGGCGTTGGGTAATGTCATTTCTGCATTGGCCGACGGAAACAAATCACATATACCATACAGAGACTCAAAACTGACGCGTATCTTACAAGAATCGCTCGGTGGTAACGCTAGGACTACGATCGTCATCTGTTGTTCCCCCGCATCGTTCAACGAGAGCGAGACCAAGAGTACACTTGACTTTGGTAAAAGGTATGTGTTGTAGACTATTTAAAATTATTTGATGTACCAATGCCATACAGAAATATGGAAATTTAATGTAATATCAACACATCAGTCACTCTAAATTCCATAAGTACGTCCATGAACATCTAAAAACAGAAAGAAAAATAAATTATCATTCCATTATATTTACTACTCTGGTGACATTCATACTTTATGTATTCCCTTTCTAGAGCCAAAACTGTCAAGAATGTTGTTTGTGTCAATGAGGAGCTCACTGCTGAAGAATGGAAGCGCCGTTATGAGAGAGAAAAGGAGAAGGTCGGCAGGCTGAAGGGCAAGGTCAGTACCATAGCATAGCATTACCATACTAATATTATTCAACAAAATGATTCTTCATTCTCAATATTCAATTTCTCAGGTCGAAAAATTGGAGGCCGAGTTGAACCGCTGGCGCTCAGGCGAGACCGTACGGATCGAGGAACAAGTTAACTTGCAAGAAATCGAGGCCGTCACTCCCGTTACGTCATTCATTGAAGAGAAACCACCTGCGGCGGTAAGCGATGACTCACTACGAGCTATTGTAAAGTACAGCAAGATATAGGAATCCTTATAACATAGATGAATGGTTTCAAATTGATAACAAATGTTGTTATTGTTGTAGTACACTCCTTTATTCTATAGAATTTTCCAACATGAAATGGATTATGCCTTATACATAATGTTTATTGACCAAGTCCCATAAACTTCGAACAGAAGGTCATAAACCGACCTTATTTGTGACGTCCTTTAAAAGGTCAGGTGCGCAATATGCGCCGCCTGTGACCATGTAATAATAGAAAAAAAGAAAATACATTTATAGCTATGAAATTTAATTATTGATTGGAAAATAATATTAGGTTGTAACATAAAATCTGTCAATTTTTGCGGGAACATTCTAGAGTTTTTTACAGTTTCAAGAACATTCTATGATTGTTAGTATAAATACAGTTGAATGCGCTCAGTTTATCAGTGCAATAATTGACAACGAAGCGAGAGGCATAATGGAAAAAAAATATTGGAAATGACGAGACATCCGCGTCCTTCTACTTTTGAGTTCCGTTTGAAACATACAGCGAAGCAGGCGACACAAAATATATGTCAATGTATGGGAGAAAATCTCTTATCATACAGCAGTAGATTGGTGTCGACATTTCTCGAATGGCGACTACGATCTTGAAGATAAATCTCACGAAGGGCGACCCGTTGAGGTTGATGTTGATCGCCTAGCACAGCTCATTCAGGAAGATCCAAGGAGGCCTACTCATCAACTTGAAAAAGAACTCTGATACTCCCATACTACCATCGATCGACATTTGAAAGCGATGAGTAAAGTATACAGGCACGGTCAATGGGTACGCCATGAATTGACGGATGGACAAAGGATGATGCGAGTAGAGATTTTTACCTACACTATTACTGACTTAACACCGTACTTTTGCGTGGCTTCGTGATCACATACAAGAGATGAGAAGTGGTTACTTTATGTTAATCATAACAATAAGCGACAGTGGCTTAGTGCGGGTCTAAGAGGAGTACCAACGGCAAAGAACTCAGACGTACATAGAAGCACAGTTCTTAAGGATTATTCGTGCCGATTCTACTGCGGACATGTCCCCACGGTTAGTTCTCGCTTAGTGGCGCTGACGGCAGAATCATTCTCGCGCTCACTCACTCTCGTATTCTCGCGCTCACTCACTCTCGTAGGCTCAAGCAACGAATTCAGATGCCGACCCGCACCCCGCACCGCAGCGCGACTGCAGCGCTGCCCAAGCGGCTGTTTGGGTCGCCTTAAGTTTGTCTTCAAACCGGCCATAAGAACTGTGCTTCTATGTACGTCTGAGTTCTTTGCCAACGGTTATTAAATCTAAAATGACTACGTAGAAGGTTATGTTGAGTGTTTGGTGGAACATAAACGGAGTTATCTACTGGGAACTATTACCGCAGGGAACGACCCAGAACCGTTTTCTCCGTCAAGCCACAGGCTCGCCTTGGTTTGTTCGGAATATCAATCTTCATTTAGACATGAAACTCCCGACTATCCATCAATTCATAAAACGCGCTTCGAAGCGTTTCTTCGATAGGGCCGTAGCCCACCGCAACCCTCTGGTTGTGGCGGCAGCTACTTACACCCCCTCCCGCATTAGCAAAGTCCGCCGCTCGCGGCACGTTCTTACCGATCCTGATGATCCCACTACTCTCCTCCAGGAGAGTCGAAAAGAGACCAGTACAGCTAGACCAGCACACAGACACAAACCGTACCGACCTCGCCGCCGAGGTCCGTCGTCGCGACCCCGACTTAACAGTCCCTCCCGACCCTTGCAAGAGCCAGCCCGCGATGCTGCGCCGCTAGCTTTAAATTAGTCCCTAAATAATTTAACCCAGATCCAGCCAGTCCCTTGCTGTGCCCCCCTATCAGCGATTGCCTAAGCCGAGGTTCGTACCCCCCTCGGGGTAACCCTTAGAGCTTTCGCTTTAGTTTTTAAGTATAATAAGCCCCGGCTGGAGGCCTAAAAAGGTAACTTTTTAGATCTCGCCGGGCCCCAATCCGTTTAAGTAGTAACAATCTTTTCAGGATTAACTACGAGATGTGTATCTCCTCCACCACAATGCCCGACCTCACACCGCATCGAAGACCTGTAAAAAAATTAAGGAGCATGGCTGGATTTCTTTAGCCCATCCTGCATACTCGCCGGACATTTCTCCATCTGACTGCCACTTGTTCCGATCGTTACAGGCTCACATTAGCGGAAAATCTTTCTCGGTCATCACACCGAGATACATTGAAGCAGTGGTTGACAAAATTGTTTAACTCTCGTGAGTCCAAGTGTTACGAGAATGGTATAACGGCGCTTCCCCAACGTTGGCAGGAGGCCATTGATAATGATGGACTATACGTTCCATAACGAACAGTTAAATTATACAAAAACAAAAAAAAAACATTGTCAGTTTATTGTGTTACAACCTAATAAATAACAAACATGGTTTATCTAAGTAAGATTGTTTTTCTCAGCCGGTGCCAGTCGCGGTGTCTAGCGCAGTCGAAGATGCGGCAATGCAGGGCAAACTGGAAGCTCTGTACCAGCAACTGGACGACAAAGACGAGGAGATCAACCAGCACTCGCAGCTGGTGGAGAAACTCAAGGACCAGATGATGGAACAAGAGGAGCTCATTGCTTGCACAAGGTAATGTATTTGAATCAGTAGGTCTTGTCATGACTCTCATGATTTGTAAATATATAAAAATGGCATGTTTTAATCAAACTTCATTTTCTTTAAAAAATATATGTATACATTTACATAGTAAGGGCCTTATCACACTAGCGGTTTACGAGCGTCTTCAGAGCGGAGCGGGCGCACTGCTAATACGTCGCGATCACGTCGCGGCTGCACAGCGAAGACACCGCGGGCGCGTAGCGATTACGCAACGTTTTCGACGCCTGTTCGCGGCGACTTTATGACGTACAATACACTCGGTAACGGTTCTATCCGCGGCGATCTCGTTGCGCGTCCGGGACGTATTCGTGGCGCATACGTAGCATATTCGATGCGCGTTCGCGACGTATTCGCTGCGCACTCGCTCCGCTTTAAAGACGCTCGTGAACCGCTAGTGTGATAAGGCCCTAAATGTGCTCCGTTTTGTGAGTCTCAAAAATACTAAATAGCCAAGTAAGTACCTGCGACCAACTTGAATGTATCGCTCGCCGCTCGTAATATTTTACTATTTCTCTAAAGAAACATAATCCTCTGTTTGGGCTTCCCCGCAGTAGGGTAAAATTGCATTACTTAATATATTTTTAGCAGAGTCATGCGTGATTAACGTCATTTAGATTTGCGATTAATGGCGACGTGTTTTCTTCATACACTGATAAAAACGTGCTGATATCTAAAAACATTTGATCATCTTTTATGTTTAATTTACATCCAGATGGTGTAATTTCCTTGATTAATGCGTGTGAAGTAAATCATTTTGAGACTTACCTTATTTTCTTTATTTGTATTTACACACATAAAAAACTGTCTGGGATTCTCATGCCCTATTAAAATTAAATAAAAATGTCTATTTAGATTGATAAATAGAATGTTTTCGTATGTGAAGAACGACGAAATACTCTCTACTTGTGTATTTCTGCCGTTAACGCGTATAACATAATCGATTTGGCATGCTCAATATGAGTTCATCCAAATCACGTTGCGGAATGGGGCGGACGTCCGTTGTAACAGGCGTAAAATATTTTGTGGTGAGTGTGTACCTACTGCATCCATATTTGGTAGTGCTCATCTTTGAAGGCATATCCTATACGTGTTCAATGGGATTCAAGTCTAGCCATTGAGCACGCTATGGTAGACTATAAACTGCGGCAAGTGTGTTTGCAACAACTTTGGCAGTGTGTGTACGTGCATTATCATGCATAAACAGAAATACAGCGCGAAATTTGGTCGGCAAAGGAATGGTAACAACTGAAACAATCGTTTTAAGCTCAAATCTATGCACTGATACAATTTGTTAAGTTTGGTTCGCCTGACTATCCTAATACCCGCCCATATCGTGATTGTGCCACCACTGTATGCATGGACTTCGTGTCATAATTTTAAACATTCTTGGCCACCAGGCACCCTCAATTACAGTGTACGTCTAATAGGTATCATAACAAAGCAAGAAACGTCAGATAAACATAAAAGGGCACATTTTTTTTTGGCTAATATCTGTGTTCACGAGCCCATTGTGAACGGACTCTGCGATTGCGGGGATCTAGGTGGTACATGTGGCGGTCTTCGGGAACAGTGATTAACTTCATGCAACCGATTTATTATGGTTTGATCGCTAATTAGCATCCCTGAAGAACTATGAAGCCACGTAACCAAATCATCGCGATCTTTGTAGGATTTCGTCGACAAGTGATTTGTATGTAGCGATACTGCCTCCGTGTGGGGATGCGAGCTAATCCTCGCAACACCATACGGAGACAGTATGCAACGCTTTGCAATCGACTAGTCTACCAAAGTCATAGTCGGTACATCTCTAATTTATATTCATCCAACAATATGTTCACAACAGACGCGACTACGAGGCCCTGCAAGGCGACATGAACCGCATCCAGCAGGAGAACGAAGCCGCTAAGGAGGAGGTCAAGGAAGTGCTGCAAGCCCTCGAGGAGCTTGCTGTCAACTACGACCAAAAGTCGCAGGAAGTCGACAGCAAGAGCCGCGAGTGCGACCAGATGTCTGAGGAGTTGCAAGCCAAGCAGGTCAGTTGCAAGGATAAAGGATAGGAATTAGCTATAATGAGTGTCTAACTGATTTTTGGCATATTTTATTTTCGGCTGCTAAATATTAAGTGAGTACTGGCAAATCAATACGGAATAAAACGCTTTTTCTCACCTTTATCATCAGATTGTTTGACTATTAAAATAATTATGTCTTTGAGAAAAGTATGAAGTTTCGTGTGATTTAAGTTTAACCTTTTGAATGTCTTAAGTTACACAGTTCGACATAAGCAATTGTCTTTCTATTGTGTCTCTCATTACCAGTGGCGTGCCTAGGGTTTCAAAATAAGGCAAGCCCAATAAAATTTTAACCGATTTCAAAACAAGAAAGTTCAGTTTATGACTGAGTATGTAGGTACCTACGTATGTATCATCGCAATTTTCTCATAAACTTGTTTGATATAGATAAATAACTCGGCGCCGGTTTGTCACTTCCCTGATACTGCATATGCTTTTCTAAAACGACATCGTATTTTGAAATTAACGAGACCAGTTTTATAAAATTGCCTTTATTTAATGAAGTTTCGGACTCATCATGTCCTCTTAAAGGAAGTTCCTGTTGTGCTAAATGACAAACAATATCAACTTATCTTATACACTACGGTTGTTATCAAAACGCGTGTTATATTTTGAAATTTCCTCAGATAACTGGCGTGATATAGATGTCTCAATTCGTTGTTTACCAAAATTACCGAAAGAAACCATTGCATTGGAATTTGCGTGCATTTTAATGGCGCCAGATATTATGTTATTTAAATCATTATAACCAGATCTATTCCAAACGGAATCTTCACTCGAAAAAAATATGAGTTTGCGAACAGCCAACAATCCAACTAGTTTTATACATTGATCTATTAAATTTTCGTTTATGCGATTTACTAGTCTGAGAAATACACAGATTAGGCGTCGGTTTTAATAAAGAAGTTAACTGTTTTTTCTGAGCAAAGTTTAAAGATTTTACCTTATCTTCGCCAATCAAAACTTGAACGCATTTTAAATCCTCACAAGGTACAATTACCTTCATTGTTGTAGGTAAGTCACCAAAACAATTTGTATCACTGAGAAAATCTAAGAAAACACACAAAAAACTTTAACAACAAAACTTTTCCCACTCAAGCAAATCAAACTGAAGTGAGTTGCACTCGGGTGTCGGAACTACTCAGAGTTGCAGTGTTGTCATTTAAGCAAAAAAAGTCGCCAGGTATATGAAAAATCTAGCTAGATGTCGCAATTTTTTTTATTTTTAAGATATTGCTTGAATATTTTCGTTATTTTAAAAAGTCGCTAGTTTTTATTGTTGCTAAATCTTAAAAAAAGTCTCCAAACTCGTTAACACTAGTAGTGCGGGCGTCCCAAATTTGACCCATTTCGATTTTCTTCCTGCTTTATTTAATATTTTAGTATGCATATAATCGTAACTTTTTATGACTTTTCATGAAATATGATGATTATTATATTTATTATATAAACGAGACTTCAACCACGTAATTGCAATATACATTTTTTAAATCCAAATTTACCTCAGTCGGTATGTTCCGCGCTTCTAGTGTTAAAAATCTCCAAGATCTCACAACATCGCTAAAACGGCAACACTGCAGAGTTGGCAAGATGACAAGGTGACAACATACGCGTGCAACTTCATACGCATGCACGGCTTAAATCTTCCGTACTGATCCTTTTTTAGACGCACAAGGTTCTAACTCGTTATACGGCACATCGCTATAAGTGCGAAAGTGACAGAGATAGTATTTGAAAGCCAGGCAAAAGCCGGTACGTGTAAGCGAGATAGCTATATTTAGATGCTGCTAATGCGAAACTCTGCGCGCGAACAATCGCGATGTGTAGTAGTGTGGCATAGGTAGATAGGTAGATACTTTGTGTTATTTTGATAAGAATTAAGCGCGCGAACTTTTAAATAGTTCGATTTTGATATTGATTCTCTATCGAGCATTTTAGTAAGGCATTTGGGCTTATATGAAGGTACCGCCACTGCTCATTACGGCATTCGATGAGTTAAATTGTTTAGTATAATGATTAAAAGATTACCACTTCCAAACCACACAAAAAAGAACCTAACAACAAGCAATAAACGAATTATCAAATCATAGGCCCACAAAGATGAACAAATTGGGAGAACTAGAAGGTTGCTGTGGTGTAAGCTAAAACATTATGTTGTTTCAGAGTGCCTTGGCCAGTGCGACATCCGAACTCCAACAACTGCGCGACCTATCAGCTCATCAACGCAAACGAATTGCCGAACTGCTCACGAACCTTCTTCGGGATCTCGCGGAGATCGGTGCTGCCGTCGGAGGCTCCGAACTAGACTTCAAACTGAACGTGGACACTGTGGGCAAGCTGGAGGAAGAGTTCACGGTGGCACGTCTTCATATTAGCAAGATGAAGAGTGAGGTGAAGAACATCGTGCAGCGATGCCATTCACTTGAGTCGGCCAACATCGACGCTAACCAGAAGGTCAGTGAACATTTTTACCCACATTATTATGACTTTTCTTTTTCTTACAGCTATTTATTGCAATAAAGTTCCACGACATGACAAAGCGAGACATGTGACAACCAGATAGGTGTAAATATTTTCCCAGCCTTAAGCTGAATTTCATTTGCAAACGCAATTAATAAACTTGCAAAACATGCAATACGCAATCAAATAATGTGTCAATTTCAATTAGACCATAAATAGGCACTCTTCTAAAATTGCATTTGTCATAAATTACAAAGACAAGATGGTCAAACTTTTTTTTAGTTAGCCTACAAAGGGCTTAACCAAGCATTCCCTGTTTTCGTTATGCCAATCAGTCAAGAATGAGTCCAAATCTCACGCCAGCGTTTCTTAGGCCTGCCTCGGTGACGACGCCATATCCTGTATGTAGGAAGCTTGTCTGATTTAATTTGGTTTAATCTTCTTTCCAATAGATTGAGGAGTATGAACGCTCGCTGGGCGAGTGCAGGCTCCTGATTTCCCAACACGAGGCTCGATGCGCGTCACTCGCCGAATCCATGCGGGAGGCCGAGAACAAGAAACGACAGCTGGAGGAGGCCGCCGATGCCCTGCGCGAGGAATGCGCGCGTCTGCAGGTATGTGGACCAGTAACATTTAACTGTATTTTTTTATTTATTGGGAAAACGCAGCAAATATTGAAGTAATCAGCCTTACTTCATAGCATAATCGGGCTATTATGTTATTACTCTCGGAACACAGGCCTTTTCTGTATGTGGGTTGGTGGAGTTATATTTGTGCCACTGTAACGAGGGCTATCATTTTTGTGCACACTAGTTTTGACACAGTCTTTGTAATGAGGGCTTTCATTGATGTACACACCTGTGTAGCGTGTAAGATCCTGTCAGTTTTTTTTTAATTTGATATGTTAAAGTACCCATATTTTCGTATATTTTTTATTTTACAAGATAATATAAAAATTTCACATGAATATTATCATTATATTGTTCCAAAAATTGAATTATTATTTTATAAATGAGATCCTCACTTGTTACTTAAAATCAAGAATGGCACAATCTTTACAACTGTCACGAATAACAATATAAATTAGCGATTTAAAAAAATCCACAAACAGTGACAATTAAGTGACATCACTAGAGACTTTAGCACTTGTAGCGGCGATTTAAGCGTGAGAGCTCTGTATCCTGCTAGTAGGTATTATGTAAACAAACAGTATACATGTGTGTGTGCGCAGGCGGCGGAGCGCGTGCAGCTGGCGGCGGCGGAGCAGCGCGCCGACTCGCAGGTGCGCAGCGCGCTGGAGGCGCAGCTGGAGCAGCTCCGCACGGCGCACGCCACGCAGCTGGCCGCGCTGCGCGACGAGCTCGCCGCGCTGCAGCGCCACCACCAGGACCTCAAGGAGTCAGTACCGCACGCATACTCATATCTTATATCTTTAAACGACCAATTCTTGTATATAAGGTGTATCTATTCATACACGAAATATTTTAAGGGGTACACCTGTAGGTCGTAAAGAAGCTATAGAAGCAAAAACAAAAATTTTCTCTTAGCGTTTTTGAATTTTCGTAATTATTATAATTTTAAAACTACTTGAGACATTTTGCATAAAAGTTTTACTCCAAATTCTATGAATGGCCCACCTGACGCTGCGAGGGCGACGACCGGACGGCACGAGCATGGCCGCGGTGTCTCGGGTCGTAAAAATAAAAAGGAGCCAGTATTTCTTATGTGCGTCAAATAATTTATAAATATTAAATTTAAAAAAAAAACCCTTTCAAATTTTTTTTTTCGTTGCTATAGCTTCTTTACCACCTACAGGTGTACCTCTTAAAATATTTCGTGTATGAATAGATAGACCTTATATATATATGATCTGAAACTCGGAAACGGCTCCAACGATTTTCATGAAATTTAGTATACAGGGGGTTTCGGGGGCGATAAATTGATCTAGCTAGAATTCATTTTTATAAAATGTCGTTTTATTCGTGTTTCCACTGACCTACTTTATCGATAATCAACTTGAACATAGACTTATTATTTTAAACACAATTTACCAAAAAATACTGAGCAAAGCTCAGTCATCCAGATATTATATATATATACACCGTGACATTTTAATCATCTTACAACAGCAGCCCACTTCATGTATCCAATGACTACTACACATACATAAGAAAAAATATTAACACCTAAATAACTAAAAAAAAAATATTCATTATGATGACACGTGACATAGTTTGAAATTTGATACTTTGCCTCATGGAAAATGGAGATGGAATGATCTAGTCTACTCGTTCGCTGGGTAGGTATGTTCTGTACCGTCTGATACGTAAACATTATTAACAGGATGTTTCATAACTCTAATGCATTATTTATTTTTCTTAGAACCAATTATCTTAATTATTGGTAAAAAAAATAATCACGCTTAGAAGTATATTATGTCGGATTCATCGAGTGGACAACCTTACTAAGACGAATCAAATGTCGCACGGTGTATAATACTCCTCCAGACCGTATTTCGGCTAGCCATCGGCGCGGGAGATATTATAGTGCTCAAGTGTGTGCGCGCAGACACAAGAACACTCACTCTTCCCTCACTCCCATAGTCCGATAGGACAGTAATCCGACACGACCGGAGAGAGATCAGGCGTACGACCAATGGCTTAACGTGCGTTCCGAGGCACGGGGTATCACACCGCCAAGTTCCAAACTCTGGGCTGTTACTAAGAAATTCCTAATAGAAAAACCCATCCATCATCAGCCTATAATGTTCCCACTGCTGGGACACAGGCCTCCTCTCGGTGAGAGGGTGTGGGCCATAATCCACCACGCGGGCCCAGTGCGGGTTGGTAGATGTCACATATCTTCGAATTTTTGGTTCTAAGACATGCCGGTTTCCTAACGATGTTTTCCTTCACCGTTTGAGAGCAGTAGCGATGAAATAATTTACACAAAGTAATGCGCCTGCTTGGGTTCGAACTCACGACCTACTACTCGTAAGTCGCGGCCGTTACCACTGGGCCACCACTGCTCTCATAGAAAAACCCAAAAACACTTATACACAGGTTTTGTAACACAATTCAACTATTTTGATCTACATAATGTTACGCTATTTAACGTTAAGCCGGTCCTGCACCTGAAGGTCAGCTCTCGTAGTTAAAAACGTTCAAAATCTTGTCGCGATCTTTACCTCAGAGACAATCTGTGTGGAATTGGAGGTATTTTTGACAGATCAAAACTGTCCTTATCTGATGGGGTCTGCTAGGACCGATGCCTGCCAGGGTCGCGAGAGTTGTTCGAAAGAGATACCATGGCCCTGGCACATAGGCAACTGAAGGAACACGTGGTGGGTTTTAGTCAGTAAAAGTCTGACACGCCCTCCCGCTCCACCCAGAGCGGGAGACGTCATTTGATGATTTCCCACCCACGAAAAAAAAAAAAAAAGACTGTCCTTATAATGCGAACGTTCGTAAAAATACGAGAAATGCCCCTCTGATTTTTCACGTATATTGTCGGATTGCCGTTCCATCGGACTATGAGAGTATAGGAAGAAGGAATGCACGTGTATTTGTGCACTCGCTTGTGCTCTTTAAAATCGTTTAAGTAGTTGGCTAGTCTCCATTGAGATTGGCCGCCGTATCTTAAATACGATCAGAACAATTCACAGTAGAACCTTTGCTAACGTCACCAAGATATGAATAATACTAGTCAGTTAGACAAAAATACTAAAATTTCTTTGTTTGTTTGCAGTACTTACCAGGAACTGACGCTGGCTCGCCAGCAACTACAGGACGACTACGAGAAACTGAAGCGCGAGGAGGCCGACAAGTCTGCCAAACTCAAGGAACTCATGTTAGTGTCACGTTCGCCGCGACGTACTCTCGATAAAGCCGAGAAAGAGGTTGTCAATCAGCAGATGGTGTTTAAAGAGGAGGGCGATATCTTTAGGGATTACATCATATCGCCAAAGAGGGAGAAACTAGGATTTGCATATGGAATGGGCCTTGATATTGAGAAAGCTTCCGCCAAAGAGGAGAAGTCGCTCTCGGCAATCCCCAAGTCCCCAGTCCCCCGCCACTCCTGCAACATCCACCCCCTCCAGCTGCATCTGCTTATATCTGTCACCATGATCCTACTCACCCATCGTTATCCACAAATTGTTGTTTTGGTTTAAGCTTCATTATATTTTTTTCTGTGATATAAATATGGATCTCTAGACACCGGACAATATTTTTTGCAGTGCCTTTAATGACATGAGCAGCAATAATTGAATAGAGAATCGGAATTGGTTGTAGTTGGCATGTTATTTTATTGAAAATATGTCGAATGGGACCAGCTCAGATTACTAATTAAATTCTGTGGATGGATTGTTGAATGAAATGTTGACTAGCTCAGTTTAATAATTTTATGTGTGTGAGAGATCCATGTATTTATTTGATGTAATAATAACGATGCTACCACATTCGCAACTGGCTTACATTTTAAAGTATAGCAATAGTACAAAATATCTAGATCTGTTATAATGTAATTTCATGTAAGCCAGTTGTATTTATTGTTGTTTTGATATTCAAAACGATGAGTTCATATTTTTTTATGCATTTTTGACGCTTGGCTTTGAAGACTAATCATGAAACTAGTCGATAAAGCATTTAATTAATGCCTAGTCAATCATAGATTATTTTATAATGATTATTTTGCTTGTAAGATACTTAAAATTTTTGGATGTTGTAGTTATCTGCTATATTGTAGCATGTTCTATATTAACGTTCATATTTACTTAGCATGAAGTTTTCCGTAAAATAACCACTGAAAAGTAGTATTACTGAAGCTATATTCTATACTACATTTCGTTATGAAATATCGCGTTGTGATCATTTCGGTTGTTAATATAATATGGCGTAAACGAATGGTCGCGTCTTCTAACCTAGTATCAAGTCACACTGCCTTACTGCGTTGTAAAAAATGAGATATTTGTACAGTTGCAATTTTACCTCTACGGGTTTCGGTTTAAAAACTGTTCCTAGATTTTTTTATACTTGAAATAGCGTAAAGTTAAAAATAAACCTTTAGTCGTTTGTTACAACAGCTTCAATCGCCGTAATACGTAAATAATCAACTCGTATTGTATAGATCGTCGTTGATGCTTGCACAAATTATTAGCAGCAAATTAGAATAACGTAAAATAATGTTTTCATGTAAATATAGCTGTAAATAACCCTGAATGTTTGTATAGAGAGTCGGCGAGTAATATTTTTATCAAACTATTTTTTTATACACTTTGAAAACCGTTATAGCTAACTTCGCATGGATATTATCGCGTTTCGGAACAATACTGTTCACATTACTGTTTGTCCAAATAAGATATCGTAAACTTAATCAAAGTCATTAGAGGCAATTTAGATAATAGATATACGTAGGTATTTTAAAGTTATTGGTAGAAGACAGGCGATATGGAACCATTTAGTAATCATTTCATTTGAATCTGCTATGTCTGTTTTAAGGCATAACTATTGAGAGCTATTTTAGCATTCCTTCAAGCATTTATCACATGGATTGAATCGCATTTAACTGATAATTTAACATTGCATGAAACATTTTTCATTCCACTAATACTGGCCACCAATTCAGTATTCGATTGCATTTTATCGCATTATATTGTTCCTAGTGTCCATGTCACTTTCCCTAGTCTATGTGCACTCGAACTGCCGAAGAGTGATTGTCGCCTCAATGTGTTTAAGATACTGTAAATAAAAACTTCTCAGTGTTTAAAACAATATACTAAAAGCGCATATTTTATTTTCATGTAACTTAAACACACCAGGCATACCTTTGGTCTAGCAATTTGATCGATGCAATACTTAGAACATTCCTATTTCAATACACTTCTAGATTGCTTGAAAGGAGCGATAAAACGTATATGTGTTACACATTGTTATGATCGATGGAAGTACGATGTAGACGTAGTGCGAGGTTTTGTAACGCCTTACGCTTTTTACTTTTGAGTTATCATTTTATTCCGCACGTATCCCATTCATATTCATTCTGCCGAGGGTTGGCATTTTCTAAAACATACGGCCTAAGTACAAGGAGCGGTGATGTATATGGATGGGTGCGTGCTGGGACTTAGATAGCTCACATCTGTTCGCAGGTAATAAGGGGTGACCATTAACTATCATTAAATTCTTTAGTATTTAAGTGTACTAATGAGAGAACTATTGTTATGTGTAGTCAAAGCGTGGAGCGGCGTGAACAAGCCCGCGCTGACCTCAAAGGATTGGAGGACACTGTGGCCAAGGAGCTGCAGACACTGCACAATCTGCGCAAATTATTTGTACAGGATCTGCAGGCGAGTACAATTAATATTGCATTCAGTTTTAATAAAATTGTTAACATATCTTTGTGCACCATTATTATAAACATAATTGTATCACGCAGGCAAGGATAAAGAAATCCAACAATTCGGAAGAAGGTGCCGAAGAGGAGGGCGGCTCGTTGGCTCAGAAGCAGAAGATATCGTTCTTGGAAAACAACTTGGAACAGCTGACCAAGGTGCACAAGCAACTTGTGCGCGACAACGCCGACCTGCGCTGCGAGGTACCCAAGCTCGAGAAGCGTCTGCGAGCCACCATGGAGCGCGTCAAGGCTCTGGAAACAGCACTCAAGGTACTTTTTATAATAACGGGTCAAAACATCGCGCTTGCTATAGAAAACTTAAAAATCGTATTACTTAATCTAATATTGTTCAACGGAAGTAAATCACGAAATATTTCAAATAGAAAGGCATGCTCATCTTTTACAGCGCAATACGTTGTGCGTTGTGCGTCACTTGTTTCTATGAGCGTCCATCTTGTATCTTTTTATCACCGCCGCCGGACTATAGGGCTACCAATAACAAAAAGGTCGGCCTCAAGTTTACTGCGGATTGAGATGACATCGATGTGACGCGCTTTTTAACTTTTATCGTACTTGACAAATATCAAGAATTGTTCCTAATCTTTCAGTTAACTAATTGTTTTGTTTGTTGGGTTTGCAGGAGGCAAAAGACGGTGCCATGCGTGACCGCAAGAGATATCAATTTGAAGTTGATAGAATTAAGGAGGCTGTGCGTGCTAAGAACCTCGCACGGCGAGGCCCACAAGCCCAAATCGGTAAGTGGAATGAAATTGTTAACACGGTGACCCCTACAAAGGTCCACAAAATGCTAAATGTGATTATAATTTTTCAGCGAAACCCATCCGTGCGGGTGGTGGGCACCTCGTGGGCGGTGGAGCGCCCGGCGTGGTGCGGCCTGCGCCTGCGCAAGATATCAAACGGAAGTCTATCATCGTGGGCGCGCGAGGTAACTATATTGAAATATAAATGTACAACTGTTGTAACAATTAATTGCAATTACTAAATAATTATGCACTTGTTACAGATGAGAGTTGAAGAGATAGCAGTTACATCATAGAGAATTTAAATGAAACTTCATAGATGTACCTTACAGGGGCGACGAAAATAATTCTTTTAATATCATAACCATTACTATAACTATGTGTTTATGGAAAGCCTAATAATAAGTGCAACAAAAAAAAGAAAACTATTGGTAGTATTCTCTTAGGCTTAATGTTTTGAGCTACCTAATATCTATAAGTGCACATGGATTTAGAACAATTAATAGCTTTCTGCGATATAATATATCAGGTTTCATATAAATTCGATATAGTACCAGTTCTAAAATAAAAGTATTACGGTTTGAGCAGACCGAAGCTTCAATGGTCTTTTGATGTTGCTATTTTTAAATCAGATTTAATATTTTTATGAAATGACAAAAAGTATTAATTTAGTTTCTCATTATGGATGCTTAAACTCGATTAAATGTTCGATGAACTTAGAGATTATTTATCTGCTTGAGAAAGAAATGCGGCAAACTGAGACGTGAGCAATCATTCAGTACAAAGACATACCGAGCCAGTTACCAATTTGTGTGAAATAGACGGGATATTGATGTTCTCATTTCTTTCTCATATGGATATAAAACAATTATTTCCAAGATGCAATATCTCGTTATCTTTAAGAATATGCTGTGAATTAATTGCAGAATTGCATATGCTGCCGCACAAATAAAATAAAAACAAAAAAAGTAAAAAAAAAAATATTAATAATATGTATGTTACTGTCGGCGTTGTTATCAATTCCACGTGTGGTGGCAAATGCAGAGCAGTGTGCATCTTCAATGTGTAGTTGTAGTTTAAGCTTCTTTAATATATATTTTTATATATTGTGATAAGCGTTGATATGCCGACATGCGAGCATTTATTTAGTTAACGAAACGAAAACCTTATATGTTCACAAGGTGTCATGGGTGATAACGAGAAGGTTCATAATTATTCAGATACATAAAGCTTCAGGTATCCGCTCATACCCGGTGAGTTTGCATTGGTTTCACGTGCGTGTGCCTGGACGACTTGCTACCACAAGCAAGTTCACTGTCACTAGGCACGGTCTGCGCCAGATTGACATGCGATTAGATATTAGTGGGTGATTTTTGTATTCAGTCATGAATATGAAAATCTCTTTCAACTAATCACATTTAGCTCCAGTGACTTGAAATATTAAACTGTAACAGTACGTTTGTTACTGCTTATGATACAAAAACACACACACATAGTTGTTGCATAATGTAGGTTATCATTCATTGCACCTTTCGCTTATTAGTCTCTCCTACTGCGCGTCACCTTCACGTTAGCTTGTGAGCTGTGATGTTTTTTAGCAAATATTTTACTTTTGTATTGCGTCTTTCTTGTAACTGTCTCAGTAGTAATTTTAGTCGCTAAGTTACAATATCGGCTCTTATAATATAGTCCATAACAATTAAGAAAGTATATTTTTAACGAAATATATGGCATATTTCACTTCGGATCATCGTCTGTCAGCTGTTCACATGAGAACTAAATAATCGTTGGAAAATTAACAGCGTCTCACATAGTATGTTTGATTGGTTAATAAAGTTCTCTATTTGCTTTAGGATGCATCAGCTTCGCAGTAGATCTGTAACTTATATAAGTACTTATGAATTATTCACGACGGATCGCAGTCCAGTGTAGGCTTGCTGCATCTAGACACGGAGCAGTGTAGTGCCCATGTGGCTGCGTCCTATGAGGAGTTATGGAACTATAGCCGACTCAATGTCCAGAAAACCAAAGATGAATCACAAGTTTTAGATTTATTGTTCGAGATTACTTACCAGCTGAAATTTAATGTAAGCCCCGAATTACTCAATGGTTCCAAAGCTCCTTAGTGTGTTGCAATACATTTATATCGTTTAGATGTAAAGTTGTAGTAAATTATTTCACACTTAATTTAGATACATGATTTTTTATCATATTTTATTTATTGTATTACATAAAACTAAATTATCTCGTTTTTTTTTCACTTGTGAAGTGTAATAAATGCGCTTTTTATATACCTCTACTTACATTATTTTAAAATCATGATCAAATACCATATATTTTGCATTCAAAATTAGAGATGCCTACAAAGATGCATTCCACGAGGAAAGCACATTGTATCTTTGTTAATCTTTAAGATAGTTGTTGTGTTAAAATGTAGTTAAAGAGGCTATCCTCGGTTTCCACTCGCCTGTTGCATTGATAGCTCTCGCCGGAGGTCGACGCGCCTCGGACGCGCCCGAAGGTGGGCAACCCCAAACCGACAGGCTTGCCTTTGCACCAAGTGATTTAGTTTGTATTGACATCTTTTGTATCATGTATTTTAATATATGGAAAATTCTCAGAAAGAGTGTTTTCTTGATTTTTTTTATTTATTATGAAAATAAAATCATGAATTTATTTGCTAAAGCGTTTTTTATTGAACTTGACCCTTCATCTACTTCTTGTCACATAGTAGTTCATAACAGTGTTTATACTGTTTTATGTATGCTTGAAACTACATACTTGAAAACCTAAAAAATAGTGAATCTTTTATTACAGAAGGCTAAAAACTAAAACACAGATATACTAAAATAAATAACTAACTATACAAAAACAAAGGACAGACGTCGAAGTACTCGTCCGCATCACCGTCATCTGGAAACGTCCCAGAAGACTGGCAGCATCACGAAATGAGAAGGAATCACGGATTCCCACATAAACTCGCCATATAACATTACTATGAGAACAAACGTAACTGTCTTACCTTATCACGTCGCATTGCTCATTGGGCTTGGTACACGGATTTTTTTTTTTCTGGATGGGTAATCATCAAATGACTTCTCCCGCTCTGGGTGGAGCGGGAGGGTGTGTCAGACTTTTACTGACTAAAACCCACCCGTGTTCCTTCAGTTGCCCATATGCCAGGGTCACGGTATCTCGCTTGAACAATCTCGCGACCCTGGCAGGCATCGGTCCTAGCAGACCCCTTCATTATTGCTGACATCTCTTTGAGGCGCGCGTGGAACACTACGCGCCGTCGACCCGAGCCTGGTCCTTACCGGGCGGCGAGCTACCCATTGCTCGCCACCCGCAAACTCGCGCCTACGGTGGCCGGGAGTCCGCTATCGACTCCCGACGCCCAGGGCGTCTCCTCCTGCGGCGGCTAGGGACGTGAGGGCGCAGTGACTGCCACACCCTCGCGCGCCCCGCCTCCTCCTTCGCGAGCATTACTGCTTCGCAGAAGGAGGTGACGGCTTCCCATGCCCTCTCGCTCCGTACCATGGCTCGCACCAGGACCGGACGCGAGAGGTCGCCGCCGCCGATCGCCTCCACGAAGACACGGCCGTGCTCCGCACAGGCAGGGCACACTTCCACCGTATGCTCCACAGTGTCCTCTAGACGATCCTCACAATGGAAACATGGGTACACGGATGGATTATGACCTGAGCAAGGACATTGTTATCCCGGTAGCACTTTCCCATGTTAGTATGGTAGGTATAAGAAAGGACATGGTTCTTTTTTTTTGGGTGGGCAATCGTCAACTGACGTCTCCCGCTCTGGGCGGAGCGCGAAGGCCTGTCAGACTTTTACGGACTAAAACCCACCTGTGTTCTTTCAGTTGCCTATACCAGGGCCATGGTAACTCTTTCGAACAAATCTCGCGACCCTGGCAGGGGGACATGGTTAAATAAAATACATAAGCTATAAGTATAGTGGTTTACTTATATATAACATTTCTACATCCTAAATAACATGTATAAAATATTCGTTACATTAGCCTGTGTAGCTCATTACGGAAACCTAGAGATGATTATGTACGTAGCGAGTTTTTGGATGTAAAATATATTCTTTTCGTTTTCCCTGTGTCATATTTATAATATCTACAATAAACACACTATAATACAATTTCATTTTAATATCTTATGTGTTACTTTAATAATAATACATTATAAATAATACGTCCAAAACAGCAAATTTCTATATAAAACAGTTCTAGGTTCCCAATGAACACCTGAATTCATACACAACTTATACATTCCATTTTTATTTACATAATATATTTTTATTATCTTTGTAAAAGATCGGCTTCTATAATACGCAAATATAACAGTAAAAGCCCGATCCAAAACCTATGCAAAAGGTAGTCAATCTTCTATACATACAACATTTCATTTCTAACATAAAAATAAATTATATTTTTGTAGGGTTGGTATTTTTAGCTTTACTTTGCTTATTATCTAAAAGCCAAGTTATATTAAAAACTGGTGTAGGATGTACTAATTTGTTTGAAAACTTTACAGTCTGTTTCACCACTAATAAATAAATTCCGGGTAGCCCGTCAGATCATTTCATACGAATCCGTTTATATTCTTTAACTTATCTCATGGATAGTGACTATCCAGACACTGGGAAACAGGCCCCTATAGGTACGTATTTACCAAATCAGCTCGACATCAAAGTGCATTGTATGAAGAAATGGAATCATTTGATTGTTGGCGATGTAGTGTGTTATTTGTACCATTCTCCTGGGCAGTACACGAAGTTCTGTAATGAAAAACGTTCTCTTAATATTAATTATTCTATAAAATAATTGATGTTTGTATGGCACAACGAGATTTACGGCGTTTGGCCACCACCACCGTCAACGGGAAAATAACGAGAAACAAGATTATTCAAACCGAACGTGACGTCCCGTTGGACGGACGTGCAATGAGCACACGGCCATTGTAAATGTGTGTAACACTTCTTCGGCACCATCATCTTATTCTCGTTGACGTGTCGGTGGACAAACAGCCTTAGTCGACGTACACACGGCCATAATAAAATTGATCATCAGCTCTCTCACTGAGCAGTGCGTTGAAGACTCAATGTGCGAAAAAATCCGAGATACGAGATTTTATTGCGTCCGTGTTAATGTCGACTTGGGGTGTGTTTCCATTAGGAAAGAGACTGTCATGCAGGTACGAGTGGCACAGACAAAGCTCTAAAAAGACGAAAAAAAAATCGATGTGTTTATGTAAACGATATAAAGGTGTTGTATACGAACCCAAAAAAAGGTAGCAGGGTTATGAGTTGTGCGCGGTTGGTGCAGTCCCTAAGCTCCGGAAGCACGAGTAGTATGTGTCGCAGATACGCCTGGAGGGCCACTCGCCGTTGTTCAACTAAATGAGCGTCCTATAACATAGAAATATTATTAGATTATTGTTTACTTAAGGCCTGCGCAGGCATTAAGTAAAAAAAATTGTGACCGCGGAGAACAAAAATCCTCGAACATATACCAAGCATTTGCGCACACGAAGGACTAAAAGTACCACTGAAGTCCTTCTTGTGCGTTATTCGATATTTTCTATGGGATCTATATTGGTGGACATAAGAGGACCCCGCGGATAGTCCCTCGTCTCATAAAGAATTCAGCGGCAAAGGCAACGGGAAAAGGCATGCATATTAACAACGACAGCCAGGCCAATTAAGCCCAGTAATAAGATTGATAACTGGCAAATCAACGCCAGAAAATATTAATGGAATATTGTGGTACAAATAGGGGTCACAAAATCGCAGGTATATTAGAAAACCGGTTTTTCGATTTTAATTCTATCACAAAACCGGTTTCCGGTATTTTCAGTGATTTCGATTATTTCGATGTTTTTTTTTTATTTTTAATTAGACCTATTTTTATGGTTCTTAAGTCTTTTTAAAGTCGTAAATTAGCTTTACTGCTAAATCAGAGAACACTAGAATAATATGACAAACTCCTTCGATCAATAATAGCACTAGTTAAAGGATCAGGAACAAAAATAAGGCGCTCAAGTGGCCACGTTTGCACACACTTACACATATATATTTCTTACTACGAAATATAGAAAAACGTTTCATAATAATAACAACTTCAGTTTATTATAATCCTTAACACTCAAACATAAAGCATAATTACGAATGCAAAATATTCATATTTAAGTCCTTTTGTCATCGGAGAAAGGTAAAGAGCAATAAATTTAAAATGTCCCTTAAAAATCAAAAGTCATTTTGATATAAGTACAAAATTATTTATTCTAAACTGAAACTTAAAGTCTAAGCAATATGGTTAAAAACAATGTGTTGACAATATCGTGCTTACACTATTTTGGAACTAGACGTAGTTCTTGGTATTACATTTCAATGCTCAGAACACAGTACTTATTGAAAGACGTAGAGTTGCAGAATATATTTTTTTAGGTGAAAAGGTACGTTTTGATGGTGGCAAACATTTTTAATCGATTTAAAAAAGTAGTAGGACTAAAATAGTATAATAGTTATTTTATTTAATTAAGTTCGGGTTAAACCAATGTGATACACCCGTATAAGAAATGGGTGCGTCTACTTTTATGTACCAGTATTTAGAAGTAAAATTTGTATTAAATCAAATTATTTTTTCATTTAAATTAAAGTTCAAATATGATTTTTTATAAGGTTTGTATATTTCTTCTCCTCTTTCTTTCGCTACAATAGATACCCATTCTGCACAGCGAAATGGCTCGCTAGGAAATCTACAAACAAAAATAAAATATAAAATTACAATACTACTTCATGCATTCTCTGTTCCAGAACAGACAATGTTTGTTACAATAGTTGGTGCGTTGTCGCAAACATTGGTCAAACAATCATAATATGTATTTGCTAAATGATTTATATTTACTATTTGATTGTTTTTATTTTATGAAAAACACTTAAAGACTTAAACTTATGGAAAAAAAGATATTCCTTCCAAAAACTTGGTGCTACAGTGGTTATTTACACAATTTTTGAACGCATGCTGCGGCATTTAGGACGTCTTAACGTTGGCTATCATTGGACCAAACTAATTTCAAATAAGAGCACAAAAATATTTGTGCTCTTATTTTTCGGGCCGTTTTTGAAGCACTCATCGGGAATCTAGTACATTTTTGATCGAAGACAAACTCCTTTTAAGTGAATGAACTAAAAAAAACAACAATAATTATAGTATTTGAGAATCAACAAAACATCTGGCTTAAAGCAACGATAAATTAAAGTTCATTGTCAATTTTGTAATTCGACCGTAAAATTGAAAGAATGTCTGAAGTGTTATCATTCAGCAAGATTCGGAACTTGATTTACTTTATTATTCAGAAGTGGTTTTACAGCCTGTTTGACGTCGCACAGACTGGTAAAACGACCAAAAACTTGGCCAAAAATATTTTGTTTCTTTTTCTTTATCAGATAGGTGGCCCATGACGAGAAATGATATTTTTCATAAAAAAATATAATTTTGAATATATTTGGAGAAGGAGAAAAATAAAAAAATATAATTAAATAGGGATTTTTTTATTGTAGTAACAAAGAATAAAATATACGTTGAAATACAGCGAAACTATGACTTCTTCAATTCTAGATTAACAAGAATAAACAAAAAAAAATTTAAATAAAAAAAAATAAAAAATTTAGGTACATTATCACTTATTGTCTAATCTTCAGGTATAAAGAAACCTGCTGCTTCTTTAGTGAAAGCCTGTTTATTTTTATTCCTCTTTTTCTCACTTTGTCGGCTACTTATGAAAGGGTCAGATGTCAGAAGAAGCCGGTTCAGCACATCTTCATTGCAGGCTTTTCTAGAAAACTTCCTAGAGAAGCTTTCCCTATATAGTCGGAAGTGCTTGTTGCGGGCCTCCGCAGCCTCTTCTGACAATTGACCAATAGGCAGAAGCGCGTGAGATATTATACTTGAAGAGTGTACCAATATTTTATGTACAGTAGGACTCATTGGTTGCCAGCTGTACAAGTTAATGTAGTAATGCGCTACATCCATAGTGTAGGCAGACATTTTTTTTTAATCTATTTTATATCCTGACGATATGACTTCTAAAATTGTTCTAAATTTTTTAATAAGGTCTTCGTCAATACCTGTGATGGATGCTGCTGTTTCTGGGTCGGAAAAGAATTTGCGAGAGGTATTCCCGTCATTCGTGTTTCCGTACCCAGCCTTGGGAATGTCTACTAGTAAACCCATTTTTTCCCGGAACTCTTCTTGTATCGCTGACTTGGCGGTTTTGATTTTATCTTTATCTTCTTTTCCAGATATCCGTCCCTTATTTACACCCGCTCTTATTTTATAAGACAGATGTAATAAAAATTCGAAAAAACGGATTCGCGCGTGTAAAATAGACAATCCGAATTTAAAAGTTTCTGGATTTTCCGGTTGTTGCGATGATGTTCCCAAATCGTTGAAACCTTTAGACGTTTTACCACATACATAGCAGCGCAATGTTGAACTCGTGTTAGTGGCCGCGTTACACACTTTTCCGTCGATCATTGTTGGGAGTAACACATGCTTAATTCGAATATTTTCATTAACAACTGTAGGCTGAAGAGACTTTATTTGGTTCTCAATATGATCGATTTCTTCGTTAGTGACGTCTTTATCTTCTTTTACATACCGAAACCTCACGGGCCGGCAGAATCTTGGTGAAGATGGTTGGGGATTCTGCCATATGATTTTAGTACCGTATGTGAGCCGAAGTGGTACCAAAGAACTCATAAATATGTTTGCGTCACTATTACCATCTTCCTCGAATTTTTGCTTGTATTGATTTTGGGTAGACCCATCGCATCCCCATTTATAAATCAGTACAAACTCAGCGTTTGGCTCCAGTCGTTCGAGAACTGGTTCTAAATATTTGCACAGCCGCGAAGCTGTGTGATCAAGCAGATCTTGTAGTATCACCTCTGCAACCGTCTCATTCACGTTTTTCGGTGGATAACAATCCTGTTTTGCCCTCTGGACATAAGTATAACAAGGGTATACGTCTTTATTTGCCTGATGTATCACCTCGTATTGACTTAAGGTCATGTCGGCTTCCACGAAAATCATTAGGGCATCTTCTGGCGTATGCTTTTTGGTAGTAGTAGTTTTACTACCAATAGCAGCTGCCTTGCGGAACTTTGTTGCTCGGGTAGGGCTTTTTGTCACTTCTTGAATCACAGAGGCAACATCGGCGTTACCTGCAGCTCTTTGGCTCATTTGTGCCGCGTAAGTGAGTTGCTCCACTGACACGTTTTGTCTAAGTGATATTGTTTTACGGCGCTTTGACCGATCACTTAATTCTCCGAATTCTTTAGATGGACGACCCTTGGAACTTCCTGGAATCGGCCCGGCAGGTAAAGTGACGTCTTCGTTAAGCCATTCCTCGTTTTTTTCCAGGAAACGGGTCTCCGTACTGTTGCACGCTAACCACTTACGTTTATATACCATTTTAAATGACTTGATTGTTTTGAAAAGTTCGTCATTTTTTTCAGCAGGGCACTTTGTCACTTCCACTAACTTCTTGTCCAAATCTTGGAGCTTTCCGTCAAGCAATCGCTGCGGACTAGCTCTAACTAATTCATGAAGCTCTTTCCTAGTCATAGATATGACACAATGTAGAGAGTCTGAAACAATCAAAATAATAGTTAAAAAATCGCGGGTAAAGAGACAGTTTTCAGAGTTAAAATTATCTTTTATGTGAATATATGTGAATGTTTTTGCTACCTAGTATAATTGCACATATCCTCTAGTTTATTGAAATATTACTACGATGCAGTGGCGATGAGTTGTACATATTTAAAAACACGAATTTATCAAAATATTAAGGAAAAATTCAATATTTTTAGGCATGTTGATATACTGCAAAGTAGATCATGAATAAGCTCTCATAATAAATAAAACGGATCGTAGAATGTAGTACATACCTTGATTGATAGAATCCATAGCACTTTTTGTATCTTGAATCACTTTGCACATAAACTATGGCACGGAGAAATAATGATTTTTTAGAGTTGCCGCGAACAGAGACGAGTGTTGTCAACAAGCGCTAAGTTCCGACTGTCCGTGTAGCGGACGGGGACTCGGAAGCAGGTAGAGATTTTACCTAGTGACGCGTGGATTATCTACCTTTTATGGGATTAAGTTGGAAGTCTAGTAGAACATTTCGAGAAATTTGATTAATGGCCAGGTTTTGAGTCGTTTTACCAGTCTGTGCGTCGATTAATCAAAATCAAATTATAAAAATAACAACAAACGTAGTTCATTAATTTCATCGAAATTGAAATAATCATAGTTTGATCTAAATTGAAATGATGAATGAACATAGAAATACAGTATTTTACCTGTAAAATCACGTAAATCAGCAAAATCGTGCCATAGCTATTTACGTGGTTATAAAGGTAACCGGCTGATGAGAAGCTTCTTTTAGACTCGACACTTTAAACAAATTATTGTACACCTACAAAAGCCTCCATTTTCAAAAAGGGCCAGCTCACTTTAATGATGGCAGTTAAATCATTCTCAAATTCCGTATCAATAGCGGTAGACGTCTTTTTTTTTTGGGTGCGAAATGAATTGTTTATTTCTGTAAGTAGATCTTATAAGACACTTTTACACGTCACTTTTTTTTTAAACTAGATTGCGCCGGCATTTTTTAGCTGACTGTTCCCTGAGAAGAAATGCCGAAACAAACTCAGAGGTCTAAGTCTCTTTTAAAGTCCAAACATTATATTATTAGAATTGTATTACTAACAATGCAGGGCAATGTCTGGAAGAGCCTTTTGAAGAGCCATTGCAGCTTTGAGCTGACCTGTCCCAACAGACGGCATGTATGTATCAGTCATCGTGTAGCTCAACCCTATTTTAGGGCGATCAACGACCTGTCACAAGACAATACCAGATCTGCAGGACATTTGCGTAGGCCATATACAAAATACTCAAAGCCGCCAGACAGTTATGTTATAGTCATGTATTCAATCTAGCCTGCATGGTACTCACATTCACAGTCAGTTTTATTTATCTTTAACGTTATAGAAACGTTTTTGACAGAGTTTCTGTTTAATAAATGATTTAAATTTATTGAAGCTTTCTTTAACATGGCTTGGGAGTTTGTTATAAAAACGTATACTCTGGCACTTAAATGACTTACAAATTTTTTGAAGCCTAGTCGAGGGCACAATAAGTAAATCTTTGTTTCTTGTATTTATGCAGTGAATGTCGCTGTGCTTAGAATATTCTTTTTAAAATAAATTAAGTTCTCATATACGAGTACATATTGAGATGCGACCGTCATTATATTTATTTCTTTAAATTTATCCCTCAGTGAATGTTTACTACTTAGGTTGTAAATTGCTTGAATGACTCGTTTCTGCGGCACAAATATAGCCTGAATGTCAGCTGCGTTTCCCCACAATAAAATGCTGTAGGGGAGAGGGGGGCATGACGGGGACGCGAGGCACGACGCACAGTGGGCTGGGATTACAAGGTTGGGTCTTAAGAGATCAAATGTATTTTTTTGGTATCTAGGCATAAATTTAAAACGTTTTTATTCTTTGACTTTTTTTAATTTAACGAGTACTTTCGGAGATATAGCCATGTCAAATTTGTATGAAGAGTCATGTTATTTTAGTTAAGCAATTTATTCCAATTAAATTGAAATTGAAAATAATGTATACTAAACGGCCTGAAAACCTCAATACCTACTTAGTTCTTTAAAAAAAAAAACAATGTTCGACATTTTCCACCACCATAGGTAGGTATTAGGCGTGTGCGCCACGCCGCCACGCCGCCGCCGCCGGTGGTTCTGAAGCACGCCGCCGCCGCCGGTCACGGTGCCGGCGTGAAATCGGCGTAGCTTTGCCATTAAAAAGTATGATTGTGTCAGCTGCTCTTCTTGATCCTAGGTTTCAGGGGCTACATGAAATTGATATTTACGTATAAACAATTGGCCAAACCAGAGTCTCATATTTGTCGCGAAAAATCTGGAATAATCTAAAAGATTCCGATCTAAATTGCACGAAGTCTGAACAGCAAATAGATCTTATTCCCAATAATCCCAAAAACGAAAGTCCATCTGAACCTCAGTTATTGCTTCAATTGTCCAAAAAACATTCTTCCACGTCTTCTAGTACAGATGCTGTTACGAATCCAATTGAAACAGAATGTTGGAAATACTTCGCGGCAGTGGATGCTGGAGATCTTTCTGATGGAGATCTTCTCAAGTACTGGCGTGAACGAAGATTACCTTTCCCTTATTTAAGCACATACGCGCAGTCTATCTTGTGTGTTCCAGCAACGTTGACACCAAGTGAGAGAGTGTTTTCGGTAGCAGGATTAACCCTTAACCCTGCAGTGGTCGCGCGGATTACAATTGAAATCCAGGTTATTAAAAAAAATTCAATATTTCAAAAACAATTCAAGTGTGTTAGCCGAGACTCTATGTATTTTAAGTTCGATAGTCTCTGCCCCCACTCAGTAACGCTCGCGCATTGCCGATGCGTGGTTTGTCCCTGGAGAGGCTGTTTATGTATTACAAATTAACCCTGGATTACAATTGTAATCCGCGCGACCACTGCAGGGTTAATGCAAAACGTAGCAGATTGCATCCAAATAATGTCGATAAAATTATATTAATACATGATAATTACAATTCGTGCAAAAATTTTGATTAATAAGTGATAACAAGTGTATTATTAATGTAACATGCTGTTTTTTCTAAAAATAAAAGGTAACAGAATCTGAATGACTTTTCTCCTCTCTGAAGTCTAAAACAAAAGTCGTGACGCCGATTTCACGCCGGTTACGCCGCCGCCGCCGTCTAAATTTTGGCATCACGCCGCCGCCGATCAAAATGAAATCGGCGCACACCTCTAGTAGGTATGACGTATTTTGTTTTGAGACTTATTTCCGGGAATCAAGGGATAAGAGTGCGCGAGCGCAACAACAAGTTATGACGTGTCGTAACGTGATTGGTGCAACGATAGGGTATCTACGGAATGTTCGGTTGCATTCAAACGTACTTCAGTGTTCTATTACCCACCATAATAGACGCACTACCCACACATTCATTACTTACTTATTTGTTATTTTGTATTTGTGAAAATGTTTGAAAATTTAGTGACAAACCTTGATCTTTTCGTTATTTTAAAAAACAGTGGCAGTATTAAAAATAATGACAGTTTGTGTAGTGAGATAAGGTCTAAATTTTTAGTCGAATTAAGTGATGATCACGAAAAGACCTTAAAGTTGTTTTGTGCAAAATTTTGTTATAATTTAAATAGAAGATGGGAAAACGCTTATCGTAAAGAAAATATATTCAGAACTAAAAATAGTGAATGGTTACAAGAAAACATAATATGGCCAGACTTTATTAAGTGTTTAATAGGCAGTAATGAAGATCAACCAGCACCGAGTACATCAACTCAGTATGTATCACCATCAAAAGTTTCTGTCGGTGTCTCCACCGAACAAAGCCCAAGAAAACCTTTTAGTGAATTAGCGCCTAAACAGAAAAAAAGACGTGCAGAAAACTTTCATTTATCTTTGGACGAAATAAAATATGCATATTTTGAGCAGTTGAAAGCGGATGGGAATGAGGAGGTTGCTAAAATACTAGAACATTTACTAAAGAATCCCCAAGATGTAAAAAAAGTTAAAAAGTGCATATCTGTTAAAGAAACAAAACCTGTGTTTTCTCCGGATGAGGCTTTAGGGTTATTTTTATCACTTAAGCTGACCAAGTGGCAATACAATACTTTAAGAAAAAGTGTTAACGAAAAAGACAGTAATATATTTCCATCTTATTATCAAGTGCAACATGCGAAACAGAAATGCTATCCACCAAAAGATGCTATTACAGTGACAGAAACCTCAGCTATAATAAAGTTACAAGCTCTATTGGATATAACGACAACAAGAATAATGACGTCACTCGTCATAGATAGTGGTTGTAAAGAATTTACACTAATCAGTAAGTGGGGATTTGACGGTGCTTCTAATCAAGCCAATTACAAACAAAAAATGCAAACAGACGATGAACAAGAAAGTCAACTTGACGATTCAAGCATATTTATGGGTAGTTTAGTGCCAATAAAATTAGTGTGCGGCGAACAAGTTATCTGGCAAAACGATTCACCAAATTCATCTTACTGGTGTCGTCCAATCTTTTTCGAATTTGTGAAAGAAAATAAAATAACGATATTGCGGGAAAAAAGTGCTATTGAGGAAGAGATTGTAAATTTAGTGAAAACAGAAGTTGGAGAAATAAAAATTTCACACTCTTTATTAATGACTATGATAGACGGAAAAGCAACATCAATTTTATGTGATACTTCATCTCAGAGATGCGACATTTGTAAAGCCACTCCAACAGAGATGAATAATTTGCCCTTAATTGCATCAAAACCGACTGATCCAGATCTCTGTAAATACGGATTGTCATCATTGCATACCTGGATACGAATGATGGAATGCATTCTGCATATAGCCTACAGATTAACGATACAGACATGGACAGTAAAGGGAGACAACAAGTGCATCATGGAAAGAAGAAAGAAAGACATACAAGACGCTTTTAAAAATAGAATGGGACTTCTGATTGATGTTGTTAAACAAGGGCACGGCTCCACGAATGACGGAAATACTGCTAGAAGATTTTTTGCAAATCCAAACATGACTGCTGAGATAACTGGTGATAGTGAAGAATTAATAAGGCGATTTGCAATCATTTTAGAGGCAATTTCATCAGGTTACCACATTGACACAGCGAAATTTCACGAATATGCTCAAGTGACCATGCAACTGTATTTGGAATTATATAGCTGGTATTATATGCCTTCAAGTGTTCATAAAGTTCTTATGCATGGTGCAGGTATTATTGAAAGTTTTGGTCTAATACCAATTGGACAGCTATCTGAAGAAGCTGCTGAAGCTAGAAATAAAGACTTTCGTAGGTACCGCCAACACCATTCCAGGAAATGCAGTAGAAAAACTACAAATGAAGACATTTTAAATAATTTCAGCGAAATGTCACAAACTTCGCAGAAAACATAAAACTTTGTCAGTAGAAGCACAAAGTTTATTAGTAATTGAACAAGCGGAAACATTTGATGATGACGAATACGAAAATTTTGCATTCGTTAATGTGGATACCCTTGACAGTGATTAAATTAAAACAGTGCAGTGGCCAGTAGTGATTGTGATTTTTACTTATATATTTATTTATTTTATTAGTCCTTAGTGGATTAGGCCTAAAGGGGAGACCACTACATAAAAAAAAACGCGCCTAGTTCTTAACCTCTATGGTGGTGTGGAATAGAGAACAAAATTTGAAATTGCGACCAAATCGCAGAAAATCGCAACCCGAGAATAGGCGCTAAAATAGGACAAATATACGTACTATGCATACGTAGAGTCAATTCTTTGAGAAAATTTGAGAATTTCGAAATTTTCACATTTTTTTCTTTTGCGTCATACAAAAATTACTTTGGATATTTATAACTCCGAAAATACTAAGTTATCTGAACGACCCTGATAGAAATAATTACTTATAATCGATAGATAAATCCAACACAATTTTTAAAATTTCAGAAAAATAAACTTTTTTTTTTTTAATGCTAAGTCCTTTACCGGCCCGTTTCAGCCCACTGTGCGACGGGGCCACCCACACTTACAAAAAACTATACGTTCTAGATGTGTTTTGATTTCGCTAATAGGTAGCCATTTTGTATTTCTCTTTAGTCTCACAGTGACCGGCGACTAGACTGCGCGCGTTTGATTTTTAAAACAAAAAACGATTTTCAACGTAATTTTATGTAATTTTGAGTGACTACGAATACGCATATAAAAAGGTAAGTGTTTATGTCGCTACTACCATGTATATATTTTGTTTTTGCAGATAGATTACTTATTGATATGATTTTATTTGGTTTGTTATTTTAAATAATGTGAGAATTGGGGCATAACGGGGACATGGCTATGGGGTACGATGGGGTACCCCGTTATACCCCGCAACCGTTGTTCCCATTATGCCCCTGTTTGTAAATTAACTGAAGGATCGTTCTTATTCATTTTATAATAGAAAATATTTTGTTTTAGGTATAAAAACGGTACGGACATATAAGAAGAAAAGTTCGAGACTTAGTCGGTCCATGGAAAACATGAAATTGGCAATTGATGCCGTCTCAAGCAAAACCGCTGGCTATAGAAAAGCAACTCACCTGTAGGAGAACTCTAAAAAACAGAAGACCCAAAAAGCTCCCTGTGGTGTAGAGAATACCGACGTGGATACCTTGTGCCTGTACTGCCTAAACGTGAACCACACTTATTTAAAGTTTACGGAAGGTTGGGAGTCTCGCCAACTATGTGGACGGTGGGCTCATACAGTTTGTGTTGGTGTAGACGACGACAATACAGAAGAAATTCACATCTGCTTGTACTGTGACGCAAAATAAATAGGTACCCCATACTGCCCCTACCCTGGGGCACGATGGGGTTTTCATTATAGTTTAAAGGAAACGAAATTATAACGTCATATGATTATTTACATTACCAAATTCTATGCAAAATGATAGGTTAATAAGTAACCAAAGTGTTGTGATTAGTTTTAATTAATAAATACATTGCGTTGCCGTTGCGCGCGCGCAGTCTTAAGGTTATAGCACATTATACCGGCACCGCAACAGCACAGCTACAGCACGGCGTCTCGTCGAATTTAGGCTACGGCTAGCTGCCAGCGCGCTAACTACGCGTCGGCCGCGACGTGCAATCTCGCAGTCCGCGCGCTGGATGCGATATGCAAGCTCGCAGGCCGTGCGCTGGCCGCGAGGTGCAAGCTTGCTGTCACCGCGAAAAAAAATTTTATATGGCATTTATGATTAAACACGCCTAGGACTGTGTTAAATCTGATTCGAGACTAGAGGGAGTCTGCAGCGAGGCGCGTGAGGTGACGGTAGTGCGCAGACGACGGCGCAATGAAGTTGTGTCGCTGGTGACTCGGAGTCGGCGCGTAGTAAGCATGCGGTCGGCGCGCTGTAAACTCATGGTCCACTCGCTTGCAGCACGCGGGCTGCGAGTCGAGTTGTATGGTAGCGGCAAGCGCGCTGACTGCCCGCCGTTGGCTTTTTTATATTGACATTATAAAATATATTTTACTACACACGATTTAATGCTCTAAATTGAATGACAAGTTAATTCCTGGTTTGGAGCGGTGCCGTTGCGGTGCCGGTATAATGTGCCATGACCTTTAGCGAGCGGTCGAGTTAGCTGTTGACGACTTACGCGATTGTAACTTTTTTCGCTTACCCTCATTTTTATTAATTAATGCTACTTGATGAGTGAAAATGTAGAACTTTGTGACTCAAGTGGAAGTGAGATAGTGGAAGAGGATATTGATTTGGAGAGCGAGCAACAAGTTAATTCAAGGATGGAGAAGGAGAAAAATACAGAATTAAATAGAGAGCAACAAGTATTACCGGAGAAGAGGGGCAGACAGGAGGATGATGAAGAAACAATTGAAGGTGATGATGGATTCATAACCATACAGCGTGGGAGTAAACGACCAGCACGAAGAAATTCAAAAACATATGAAGAATTAGAATTGAGATTTTCGAGTAATAATTTAAAACCTAAAGAACATATTGTGTGTATTACGGCCAAAGAAACACTACCGAGACAGTTTGGAATGGCAAAACTTTTGAGATCTCATAATATAGGAAATATAACTAAATTAGCGTACAAAAACCCTTATAGGGTTTTAGTATATTTTGAAAACAGAGAAAATGCAGTAAAGATGCTAAATTGTGAGAAAATGTTTGGCAACTTGGAGTGTAATATTAATATAGTAGGCGAATCATCGTTATGCTATGGTATACTTCGTCAGATAGACTTAGAAATGGAAGATAAGGAAATATTAGAAAACCTTAAATGTGATTTCGAGATTGTATCTGCAAAACGACTAAAACGACAGGATAGCGAGGGTAAATGGGTAAACTCTGAAACAATCCGCCTCTGTTTTAAAAATTACAATCTACCATCACATGTATATGGTTTTGGTTGCAAATTCCAAGTCGAACCCTACATTTTCCCTGTGTCCCAATGTTCATTATGTTGGCGATATGGACACCTTTCAAGGACATGTCCTTCAAAACATGTCAAATGCCCCAAGTGTGGAAATAATCACGATAATTGTGCGATAACTATCTTTAAGTGTATAAACTGTAAAGGTCCACATATGGCAATGGATAAAAAATGTCCTATTTTTTTGAAAGAAAAAGAAATTAGGAAAATTATGTCGGATATGAACTGCAGTTATCAGAAAGGATTAGAAATATATAAAGTAAAAGGAAAATTGCAGGAAAATAATACAATGCATAATGTGGATATGATTAAAAATAATGAAACAAATCAACAGTTTTCCCAAACAGAATGCACTATGAACACAGAACCAAGAGGGACATATAGAGAAGTGGTTGTTACAGAAGCTGTTATACATGAAGAAATGATTGTATCTGAAGAATCGGAAACAGAAGATAGTCAGAATTTAGATAATAAAACAAATACAAAGTCTCAAAAAACAAAAAGGAATAAATCACGAAGTAAGAAACCAAAAGAGTCGTATGGACAGGAACAATCACCAAAAAATATAAGTGAGGTTGAAAATGCTAACAACAAAAGTGATAAACAAAGGGAGCCAGGTGAACAGAAAGACTACTTTTATGGACTATATCAAAAAATTAAGGATGTATGTATGTCGAGAGATTGTTTTTCTAATAAATTAGGATTAATTGTTAAAATAATTATTCGGGATTGCATTGCTCTATGTTTAAAAATGATGGGTGGTAAAGATATTTTAAGCCAATTAATTTCATTTTCCACTAATGGATAATCATAATAACACTGACTATTTTATAAACATATTGCAGTGGAATGCTCAAAGTTTAAGACCAAAAATTTCAGAATTTCAAGCTTTATTAAGTCAAGAGAACATTCATATTGCTTTAATATCAGAGACCTGGTTGGAACCCGGTTCATCATTAAATATAAGTAGGTACAATATTTTTAGAAAAGACCGAAGCGATTCATATGGGGGAGTCGCTATTATAATACATAAGTCAATTAGAGTTCAGTTAGAAACTTTAAATACTAGTAACCCAGGAATAGAAATACAATGTGTTAAACTCTTAAATTGTAATGAGATTAAGAATATTATCTTGGTATATTGCCCTTCCTCGGTGCATACTACTCAGTCTGACTGGGATTTAATTTTCACAAAATTTCGTAGTAAATGTTTAATCGCTGGTGACTTCAACGCACACCACTATAATTGGTCATGAAATCAGACACAAGAGGTACGATGGTTTTTGACGCTGCTTTGGATGCGGGACACATTTCACTTAATAAAGGGGTAGGTAAACACACGCGAATTAAAATGGTCAATGGTTATTTACAAAAAACGTCCCCTGACATTACATTTGTCTCCACGGACTTAGCTTGTAAGTTTGAGTGGCATGTACTGAGTGAAAATCTGGGCAGTGATCATATGTGTATTAAAATTAAAAGTAATTATAAGGAACCTGTATACATAACTAAAAAACGTAAATATAAATCGGCCAACTGGGAGAGATATACCAAAACGTTAGAAGAAGTTATGTTACCATATCGGGAAGAGTTAGGTGCTCAACAAAATTATGATTATTTCATAAACGTTATTAATAGTGTGGCTGATAAATGTGTTCCGTATACAAAGCAGTGCACATATTATCAACCGGGATTCCAACCAAAGTCTTATTGGAATGAAACGCTCTCTAAATTAGTAGCTGAAAGAAGGTTAGCACTAAGTAATTTTAGATCAAATCCGACCCCCTTTAACTTAAACATTCTAGAAGAAAAGACAATTATCGCTAAGAAAGCTATTAGTAAAGCTAGAAAAAATGAGCGCCGTAATTTTTATACAGGCATTGATGAGTCAACAACGAGCTCAGAAATGTGGAAGCGAATGCGATGGTTAAAGGGGTGTAGCTCAACTAAATCATACCCGTCACGGGATCAGAAAGTCTCCCTAATCTGTGGTTTAGCTCCTGATTATGTATGCTATGAGAAACCAACGTTTAATTTACCAAACGCACAGTTGGAAATCCCGATAACATTACACGAACTATCAGTGGCGAGGTGTAAATTTTTCTAAAAGAGAAGCCGAAGCGAAGTCTGCTTTAACTTACTGACTCATCAATAAAGAATACTTACTATCATTCTAAAATTAATATAGGAATGTAATGAATTAAATGCAATTAAATTGAACAGCTGAAAACCGAATAAAATATGCAATATTCCTCTATCTCGTTCTCGCTGACGCATTTTCAACCGACGAAAAAAAAGGAGGAGGTTCTCAATTCGACGCGTATATTTTTTTTTTCTTTTATGTATGACCACGCATAACTTTTTACATAGTGGTGCGATTGTAACAATTCTTCTTTTATTGGAAAGGGTATACTCCCAAGGTGGTCCCATATAAATTTGGAAAACAAAATCGAACCCTAAGGGTTGGAAAACAGGGGATGATTGATTGTTCACTCACTGATTGTAACGTATTAACACGCATAACTTTGTACAGAGTAGTCCGATTTTGATAATTCTTTTTTTTTGTTGGATAGGGTATACCTTGCCAAGTATTATTAGTACATTAAAGCCACAAAAAAATTATAAAATAAAAACTTTTTAACAAAAAATTAAACCGCCGAAAAACTGAAAAGCATAAAATAATAAACCTTAAAATTTTGAGTCGGCGCTGAAAAATCAATGAACAAGGATCACTCAAAGCGCCGACTCATAATTTTAAGGTTTATTATTTTATGCTTTTCAGTTTTTCGGCGGTTTAATTTTTTTTCTATACCTGTCTCTGTCATAACCCGTTGTACAGCGGCTTGCTCTCGTACATATCAAGCGGTGCCACGTGACCAAAAGTGACATCATTACGGGATCGCTGTTGTATGAATTTTTAGTTCCCGATTATGACGTTTTGGCGTCGGGTTAATTTATTTTGTTGTAATAAAAAGCTATAAATAACCTTTTTTGTTGTTTGAATGTTATGGTGAATTAAATACCCATAGTGTAACTATATTTATTGACAATAGTAGCCACTATTTACCTACATACTATTGTATTTTTAATAGTGATAGAGTTACCAATGCGAATCCCCGAAGGCAAGCCGGTAGGAATCGTGTTATATGGTGCTTTCGCCACTGCGAACTATGTAATTCGCTAAAAACAAAGGATACAGCACCTGGTCAGGACGGAGTTTCCTATTCAATGATATTTAATTTGCCAACCATTGGAAAAGCTTTTCTAGTAGATTTGTATAATTATATTTTAAATTCTAGTATGGTACCTGTGCCGTGGCGGGACATAGTTTTGATGCCTATTCCTAAACCAGGTACACCTTCAGATAACAATCTAAAATTAAGGCCTATCTGCTTAATATCATGCTTGTGCAAGATTCTTCACTCCATACTGACAAAACGCATTGAATGGTTTATAGAGAACAACCATATTTTGTCTCCATATACGTCGGGTTTTAGAAGAGAACAATCATGTCAGGACTGTTTAACGAGATTGACCACACAAATTCAACTAGGTTTTTCGAAGGGTTATGCAACTGTTGCGTGTTTTATAGACGTTGAAAGTGCATAAACAACGTATTAATTAATAAAATGCTATCGATATTAAATGAAATCGGTATAGGTAACAAATTATGTTCCTATTTGTGGACTTTTTTGAATGAAAGACATCTTAAAATTATTGATGAATTTAATGAAAATGACACTATGATTAGATACACAAGTTTAGGTTTAGCCCAGGGTGACCCAATTTCACCTATATTATTTAACGTTGTAACATTTGAACTATTCTCAAAAATCAACAATGTACATATGTGTCAATACGCTGATGATTTTGTCTTGTATTGTACAGATAAAAATCTTTCAGATAGTACAACTAAATTACAAGAAGCATTAGATACCTTGTCGTCCTGTCTAAGCGAATTAGGATTATGTTTGTCGAATAGCAAATCAAAACTGTGTATTTTCAGCAGGGGATTTAGGAGACAAAATATTGCATTGAAAATAAACAATAAGGCCTTGGAATTAGTGGATAGTTATAAATATTTGGGGTTATGGCTAGACAGATCGCTACGATGGGGACGTCATATTAATGAGGTTGTCAGAAAGTCACAGAAATACTTAAACATACTAAGAGTTTTGGCAGGTACTTCTTGGTGTATACACCCCAAACATTTACGCAGAATATATCAGAATATATATAGCGATAGTCAGAAGTCGTGTAGACTACAGTTAAAATAAAAAATAAAATAGTTTATTTGCACCTTTAAGTAAAACAAACAAAGATATAATTTATAATATAAATAGGCTTAAGGTTAGTGAGGTTGAACATTTGAGTTGCAGCCAATACCTAAGCTAAGATAACTTAATGTCTTGTAATTATAGGTATCAGCGCCCACCCTCGATATTATCATAGCCGATGATCAATAAGGTGTAATATGTGAAAAACTAGAGTTAAAATTAACAAAGAAAAAAAATATAAAAAATAAAATAAACGGTGTGCGTAGGTGAGTTGAGGGGTAAGTGTGTATACGTGGATGCTTACCCCTCAACTCACCTACGCACACCGTTTGTTTTATTTACGACAACAGTGCAAATTCACATTTATATAAATTGCAGAAAATACAGAATCAAGCACTGAGAATTATAGGTGGTTTTATAAAGTCTACGCCAATTCACACTATGGAGAGTGAGCTATGTATTCCGCCATTGCACATTAGAAGGAAATATTTAGCCTACAAATATTGTTTAAAATCCCTATCTTGGACTAACAATGTAACGATAAAATTATTAAAAGAACTAAATACTTTTACTACCAACAGTTATTGGACACGCAAAAAGATTCCATTACTTGTGTCTGTTATGCATGAAGTTAAAGATGTTCAGGTTGCCTCGTCCTCTCCATTAGAGATGTATACCTTGACAACGTGGGTCACTTACATTGATGCTAATAATATAATTTCGGTTGGTTTAGATAGCATGCATCGAGCTAAAGATTTTTACGAATTAAATCTGTTGAGACATAATATAACGAAAGAATTAATAGAAAAATATGCTGAATGGGTAGTAATTTATACAGATGGATCTATGAGTAAGAAAGGTAGGGGAGCTGCATTTTATGTTCGCTCGAAAGAAAACGCTAGTCGATGTTTTAAAATAATTGGAAATCTATGTATTATGTCGTTGGAGCTTATTGCGATCTCAGAAGCGCTATCATATGTCAAAACGATTGATGACAGTAAAGTTGTTATATGTTCAGACAGTAAGAGTGCCTTACATCTAGAGGATACAATCCCGGGATCCCGAATCTCGGGATCCCGGGATCCTGGCCGCTTTCTGGCCCCGAAAATCCCGGGACTGTACTTGGCTAATCCCGGGATTTTCGGGATTGCCACAAACAAGTCTAATTTGTATCCCGTATTCCGTTGCGCCTTGACAATAAGCTTGCCTACATTATATGAATAGCATTTATTACATAACGACAAAAACAACCCTTAGATACGCCGTCGTACGATACGTACCTACTATACACAGTACACACTAAACAAGTACAGTCCTAATATACATATGTTTGTCGTAGAACTTAGAAGGGACTTAAAGGAAAAGTTACAGCTGGAAATTAACAAGAGTATGAAATCCCCAGATCCTGAAGTACAAGTACAAAATGAATTGGGGTTGGCAAATATTTGTAGTATTAGACGTGAAATGACTGTTCAAAAATGGAGGAGTTCGTGGATATCACTTAGAAACAGCATATAAGTATCTACACGTATTGTCTATTGCTCCAACCAGTGTAGAACCTGAGCAAGTGTTTTCAGCTGCTGCTTATGTTGGCAATAAACTACGAAGCAGGCTTGCTTTCATATTTTTCTGCGATTATATTTTCGTTTTTTTTTTGTGTTGTCTTTTTGATTTCTTGCAAAAGTGTAGTTTTTTTTTGTTTTGTCTTTATCTTTTCTTATTATATTGTTATTTTTGTTGTGCAAAGACATTAAAAAGATTTTTTTTAAATATTTAAGTTGTTTTTTAATTTTAGCCCAATTAGAAACCACATAGTCTAATCCCGGGATAGGCCCGGGATCCCGGGATTACGCTTCACAAATCCCGTAATCCCGGGATTGAAAAACATGCTCGGGATTGTATCCTCTACTTACATCATATAGCTCGATGCGCCTCTGGTCGCAGAGGTACACCGATAGCATACGAGATACTCTCTAAAATAGAGGAATTAACGGTGAAAGGAGTGGATCTAAGGTTGCAGTGGGTTCCTTCGCACATTGGGATACGTGGTAATGAGGAGGCTGATAGATTGGCGAAAATCGGAAGTACAGAAGGACAAGATATTAATGTGAAACCATATTATTCAGAAATATTAACGAAATTTAAGGGACAGTGTTATGATTTGTGGAAGGAATATTTCAATCAGAGATCATTAGAAAAAGGCATATGGTATAAAACTATCCAATGTCAGCCTCCTCGTATACCTTGGTGTACATATAGTCAGTTAGGTAGGAAAATGATTGTTATAGCGCACAGAGTCAGAACTGGACATATTCCATCAAACAAGTTTGCCTTTTTGATGGGAAAGGTTTCTTCCCCCAAATGTGATACTTGTGGAGTAATAGATGATGTTTACCACTTGTTGATGGAGTGTGTTCAATTTCAGGCAGAGAGAGAAGAATTATCAGAGAAATTGGGTCTGGACAAATTGCAGGTCGGAATCATGAATTCTTTACTCTCAAACCCTAACAGTGAAGGAGCTTGTCTTTTGTTTCAACTATTATCAGCTTAAGTTAAACTACTTATGTATAACTAGTAAATAAGATAAATCGGACTGACATATACATGTAGTATAATAGTCCAAAAAAAAAGAATTAAAAAAAAAAAATACATTGCGTTGATTATTTTACTGTGTATTTTCCTTAACGTCCCCATTATGCCCCCCTCTCCCCTACGACATTACACTATGGAAATAACTGAAGTATACTAATCGAGCGAGTTTCTACATCTGTCAAATGACAGATTTTATAGACTACAGAACGATAGGCTGCAGAACTTAGCCGCTTCGACAATTTGATTATATGTGGGCCCCACTGTAGCTTCGAGTCCAAAGTAATACCTAAGAACACAGTGGTGTTCACAAGATCTAATTCTGTCCCATTTACTAGAACATTGGTTTTTACCTGCTTTACGTTAGGTGTCAGAAATCGAATGAATTTTGTTTTTTCTCATTTAAAAGTAAATTATTAACACTAAACCAATGCACTATTCTAGCGAGAGCATTATTTACTCCATCGGTAACAATCTGTTGTCGTTTAAGTTTAAATATAAGTGATGTGTCATCTACAAATAATACTATATCATGACAGTTCTTTATAAGGTAAGGTAGATCATTATATATATGAGAAATAAAAAGGGGCCAAGAATTGAACCCTGCGGAACTCCCATAGTGACAATAGAGCCCTGGGAACGCTTTCCATTAACGTCCACTCTTTGGATCGTATTATCCAAATAAGAAGATCCAAAGCATTGTTTCTAACACCATAGAGATGCAATTTCCTGACCAAAGTATCATGAGAAACACAATCGAAAGCCTTAGACAAGTCACGAGAAATCACACGATGCCCTAGGTATTTTTTATACCTAGGGCATCGTGTGACTTCTCCCAGGCCTCAAAAATATGTACAAGAAGCTCAACACCAGCGTCGGTAGTCGAGCGACCCCTTGTGAAGCCGAATTGTTTACTGTTTAATAACGTGTTTATAAAAATATCTTTGCAAAGTTTGCAATAATTGATCTTGCATCAATTTTTCAAATATTTTACTGAAGGGACTGCGAAATCATCAAATGGCGTCTCCGGCTCTGGGTAATCAGAAGGGCGTGTCAGACTTTTACTGACCAAAACCCACCTGTGTTTCTTCAGCTGCCTATGCCTGGGCCACAGTAACTCTTTCGAAAAAAATCCGTGACCCTGGCAGGCATAGGTCCTAGCCGACCCCTTCAATAATGCTCACATCACTTTAAGGCGCGCGTGGAACACAACGTGCCATCGACCCGGGCCTGGTCCTTACCGGGCGGCGAGCAATGGGTAGCAAGACCGCACCTACGGGGCCGTAAGTCCGCAATGGACTCCCGACGCCCGGGGCCTCCGCCTGCGGCGGCTAGAAGCGTGAGGGCGCATAGATTGCCTCTCCCTCATGCGCTCTGACTCCTCCTAAGCGAGTATTACTACCTCGCAGTAGGAGGTGACAGCTGCCTATGCCCCCTCGCTCCATACCATGGCCTAGACTAGGGCTGGACACGAGAAATCGCCGCCGCCAACGCCTCCACGAGGAAACGGCGGAGCTCCGCTCAGGCTGGGCACACCTACACCGTATGCTCCACCGTGTCCTCCAGGCAATCCACACAGTGGAAACACGCAGTTTACTCCCACTCCAACGCTTCCTCCAATAAATATCTTTATGATACTAGCAGAGGCGGAATATTATGTCCTTCCAGCGTTCCCCGACCCGGGGCTTTAAAGGTCGGAGTAGTAAGCCGAAACGGGGCCCTAACCCTTGCTCGTAGCAACCCGCGTTGCTGAGCCTGTAACTTTAAATAACCCCTAACTAATGCATTTATTCAAGGTACACTTCAGACACTTTAGCAATAAAACAAAAAACGCTCTTGTAAAGCTTACCCGTTTTCGTAACGTTTTCTTTGGAGGAAACTTATACGTCGCTATATCAGGATGACATTTTCTTAGCTGCATGTGTAGTTCGTGAAACTTAGCGTATCTATGATAAACAATCCACTCTTCTTGTCCTATCTTCAAGTAGATCTGAAAATCATCAAGTAAAGCTTTATTTCAAACATCGCAATGTCGACATTCGATAGCCGCTTTGCAAGGACTGCGCCGGCCCTAATATTGGCAAATAGTTCCCTTACTTGATAAACATGATATAAATGTGTTTTCTTCCCAACCAGAAATGCAGTAGGTATGTGAGCCTTAACATTCGACTCGGGATAATCCAGCACTTCCATTGCTGATATACTCTCATATTCTTTGAGCCGCTGCTGCAGATATGTATTGAACTCCATAAGCTCGGCGTGCATCTCGGCCACCTACAAATATATTAAATGCAATCAATATATTCAAAATAAATTATTTTTATTTGTTTATTATTATTTTTCTATATGAATATTTTCAATATATTAACTGTATATACATGTTAACAGTTATATTAACAGAACTATTATTTCAAAGCAGTTAAGGCGGTTTTCGTAATTGCAAGTATTACTAATGACGTGCGTGTGGTGCGATTACCTGGACTAGCTTCCTTTCATACTGATCAACTTCCGCATTATCCCCAGATTCGTTTTTTAAAGCCTTCCCAATTTCAACAGCTGACATGTATTGACGTAATTGGTCCTTCAATCGATCATTTTCTCTAAAAAAGAAAGCATTGATGAATACAACTTGTGATCTATTGTCCTGTGGATATATTGTTCTCGGATACGCCCACATGTTTTACTCACTTGCTTAGATCTAGTACTACATTTTCTAACTTCTTGATTTTTTCCTTACTGGCTACTTCCATTTGGGTGAATTTCATTTGCAAGTTCAAATACTCTTTTTCCTTATTTTCTAAAATCAAACTCAGTGTCTTATCTTCCGGTACACATTCGTCTTCTGTAAAGCAAAGCTCTAAGCATGAAGTACTTCCATCAATACTCCCTGCAACCTCTTCACTATCACTTTCAGATATTTTTAAATTATTTATACTTAATTCTGATACATCGTCTTTTATAACGTTATTTACATCAATACTGTTTGAAGACGAGAATATTTCCTTTGCACATTCTGATAGTTTTGACAGAATTTGTGAAGGACTGTCCATAGCTTTTACACTGTCTGGAAAGAAGTGTCTCAGACTGCTCTTGTATTCTGAGCTAGTGGGTTCACTGCTAGAAGCAGCCTGAGGAACTATTTTGGGATCAGGTGAATTCAGGCAAGTTGCTGGTGCACTGCTCCATGCAGAGTTGTCTGCGTGTTCTGTAGGTCCAAGAGATTTTCTTTTATTTGCATTGTGATTTTTTTGGTCATTTTTATCAAAAGAAATAACTTGGCGCAAAGGCCTTCGTTTTAAATTACTCGATGATTTCACGGGCACTGGCAAAGGTATCACATGTTCTGCTTTGTTAGAATGATTGGCTTGTTGTGAGTCATTCAACTCTGGTCTGTCAATTGATAATGCAAACAAGACTGTTGATAAACCTGAAATCGTAGATATTAATTATTGTAACTATTTTATGTCTTATTAACAAAAATATGCTGCTTATGCAAACTATACGGTACTATTCGGTTTTCATAAGGGGGCTGTACTTATAAAAAAAAACATGCATTCAAATGAATTATGATAAATATTTAACCTGCAGCCACGCTTGGAAGAAGTTGAGAGATATCAGGATCTCTGACCAGAGCCCCTTCTTCATAATATTCCATTAGCAGACCATGAGCTACCCAGCTTTGAAGGTACCTGAAAAAAACAACAATTTTAGTTTATTCAAATATTTACCTAGTGACAGGGCCGGACTGGGGCTTTAAATCGGTCCGGGCATTTCACAGATAACCGGCCCTCTGCCATTCGTAACAGAAACAGATTTACCAACGCAAATTTCAGGTATTTATAGTATGAATGATTTTCGAAGCAATTCGCTGCTTTCTGCTAATTTGTCTATTATGTTGTTAGAGTCTAATTTCATTAAAAGATTGTTTTCCACTGTCATTAACATGAAAGAGTTAAAATTTTTTAGAGGACTTAGTTCTCCTCATGCGATTTTTTATCATTTTTAAGGTTTAAAAAGATCTTTCACGTGCTACTTGACTCTTTGACAAAGTAAGCAGAAACTTATAAGCTAGTGCAAGTATAGTGCATTAATAAATAAATTATATTTATACAAAATCTTGAAGCAGCAAACTGCGCAATTTTTGTATTGATGGAAAGTCTCACGAAGCCTTTGTCGAAGGACGCGCGTTCAAACAAAAGACAGTCCCCCCAGGGACTGTCTTTTGTAACTTTGATGTTCAAAAAGTGCTGACTCTCAGCCTAGTTTGAATAAATGACTTTTGATTTTGATTTTGATTGTTCACATACAATCAATCTTTCTTCTTCGTGTCCAAAAACAATTCCATCGTTTTCTTAGCTTTCGTCATCCACGATTTTTTTGAATGTTTTATATGGTTCCAAGTCAGTAGATTTAATGCTATCCCAGTGTAAAGCTAAATTTTTTAGTTCTGTTCGTGATTTTTACCGGTAGCGGTTTTATTAAACTTCAGTAAATAGTTGCTTAATTCATCTAATTCTCCTCGTTCATCCTGTGCGATCTCTCCTGGTATTAACTTCTTTTTTCTTAGTCTTTGTTCGGGAAACAATATTTTGAACTTCTTTATCGAACGTCTTCTCGTTGACTACTTTGGTTCTCTGCCGATTCACCTCATTCCACATTCTATCCCTCAGAGGTACGCCAAGCAAAGCTCGTTCCATAGTTCACTGAGCGACTTTAAATTTATGGACCAGCCGTACCGTGAGTGTCTACGTTTCGGCTCCGTAGGTAATAACAGGCAGGACGCACTGGTTGAAGACTTAGTCTTTAGGCTCTGCGGAATACGCGACGATAAGACTCGACGATTCTCCTGTTAGCCTCCTTCTCAAGGTTGTTTTTACCAAACTGTCTGAAGTAAATGTATTCTCGAACATCCTTGACGGCATCGCCATTGACTGTGATCGGTCCCGGAGCTGCGTGATCGTTGAACACAACCTTTTTTTGTCCAACTTCATCCGGAGACCAATGCGTACAGAAGAATCAACTAAGCCGTCCAGCATCTGCTGCAAGTCCTGCAGCAATTTAGTCAGTATGACGATGTCGTCTGCAAATCTCAAGTGTGAGATGTACTCGCCGTTGATGTTAATACCGCGTCCACTCCAGTTCAGCGTCTTGAACACAAATCCTCCAATGCGTTAGTGAACAGTTTTGGGGAGATTACGTCCCCTTCTCTCAGTCCTCGACAAAGAGCGATGTGTTTAGTAGTTTTAGTTTGCCGGTCCTGAGTTTGGACGGTCATTGAGGTTATCTCAGCACTTGGATGTATCGCCAGTCGACTTGGCATCGCTGCAAAAACTCTAGAAGAGACCAGGTGTCGATAGAGTCAAAAGCCTTCTCATAGTCCACAAGCGCAAGACACAGTTGCCGACTATACTCCTTGGACTTCTGTATAATCTGCCGCACTGTGTGGATGTGGTCTATGGTGCTATATCCTCCTCGAAACCCGGCCTGCTCCGGTGGCTGAAACTCGTCGAGACTTCGCGTTAGGCGATTCATGACGACTCTTGAAAACAGCTTTATACGTAGCTTGGGAGCGAAATGGCTCTAGTACTTTAAAAAGGTTTTATCTCCCTTTTTAAAGAAAAGTACAACCACGCTCCTTCGCCACGCTTCTGGAGTTCTCCCAGAGACCGGCCAGAGTTGAAGAGCTCCCGAAGCTCTTTCAGTACAGGACTTCCTCCCGCTTTCAGGAGCTCGGTCGTAATCCCGTCCTCACCAAGGGCTTTTCCATTTTTAAGGTGTTTTAGAGCCGCCTCGATTTCGTCTCGGCTGACTTTTGGTAGGTCTTCTGTGAAGTGCCGGGTTAAAGTGGCTCTAGAATCCTCATTTCCGGGATCAGGTTGAGATGCTTGCGATGCGTACAACTGGCCGTAGAAGTTTTCGACTTCCAAAAGGATGAAACGACGATATCCCCACTAGATTTAGTCAACTTCGTTAGGTGGCTCCTCCCAAGTGATTGGACGAACACTCTCGACTCCCGATTTTGCTCAATCGCTTCCTCTATGAAGCGTGTCGCGTCGTAACAATGATCTAATCTTATTGTTGAGTGCCCGATGTTCTGACGAAGTGACAAATTTGTTTTCACGTCGTTCTGTCATAAGCTCCAGAGTCTCTTTCAAAAGTTTGGACTTCTTGCCCGTACGCCGCAATTTGCAAAACCTCACACCTTCTTCCCTGAGGATTCCCACCATTTGGTCGAGGGCCTGATCGACGTCATTTGTGGTTTCCACGGCAGCGAATCAGTTCTCAGGTCTAACTGAAACGCTTCAGAGCGTAACATAGTTTGGAGCATACTTGGACGGAGCCTAGACTTCATCAAACGAGTTCGCTTGAGCTTGAAATTGATATTCAGAGAGCGTCGAACAAGTCTGTGATCACTGTCAGTATTGAACCTGTTGTTCACCAAGACATTTCTAAATGTATGCTTCCTATCCGTTATGATGAAGTCTTTCTCATTTTTTGACATAGTGTCGAGGCATCGTTACGTCTATTCCCTTTGAAGCGTTTCTTAAAGAAGGAATTCATTAATAAAAGCCCCTTCTCAAGGAATTTGAGAAGCATTTGTCCCTTATGATTAGAGAGTGAAGTTAGAATTTTTGATTAGAAACTGAACTTTTATTGCACTAATGTAAAGGTTATTTATTTTGATTTAGTTCAGGTCATGTGTTGGTTTATAAAATTTTATTATATTAAAGGGAACTTGGAAAATCATTTTAATATTGTTGTAGCCAGCAACCCGACCGGCCCACTGGGCCTCCGGCCCATCGGGCATTTGCCCGATTTGCCCGTATGGCCAGTCCGGGCCTGCCTAGTGATACTGGTTTGCAGTTGGAACCTTGGACTAAAAGCCAACCTCAACATAGAAAAAGGCAGATTTGATTGAATTTGATATTGAAACATTCACCTGTCAAGAGATCTCTCATTCAAGGTTGCTCTGAGAAAAGCTCTGAAATATCCTAGTGGTGTGTTGATGTTTGTGAGAATTTTGAACCTTTCCTTTTCATGTTTCGTTAGATGTAGGCATGTGTAACTCCAAAGAGAGTTACCTGAAACAAAACAATACTTACAATAACATCAGTTTCCGTTGACATCTTATGAGATCATTTTTGATAAATGTAAACATTACAATGCATGTGTTATTACTGAAAGCGATGGTATTTTAGAGTATATTTTTTAAATCATATAACATTATCTTACCAACATTTACAATATTAAAAGTGAAGTTTAAACCTGCTGTAACAAAATTCTGAATTGCAGAGTTTGACAAATTAGTTCTAATGCCATGGCTAAGCAATTTCTCCCATTTTTCGCATAGTTGTGCTATTCTGAAATAATCACCTTGTTAATATTTCATTTGCTTAAACATGAAATGTAACTTATTAGGGCTAAATTATATTTGTATCACCTTATATCATCTTCTGTGGCTAATTCAGCTTTTCCTCCAAAACGAGTTTGACAATTTTGTGCACAGTTTTGTAGTTCCTGATAAATAATTTTACCATTTTCGATCCTTTTCTTTAACTCCTCTCTATTGTCTATAGCATTAGCTATTGTGTTTAGTATCTTGCTATTCTGGAAACAAACAAAAACAATTATTTTTTTAGTTTACTTTTTCCTGTGTGAAATACAGGACAATATAAACAAAATCATTTTAAATTACAGCATACTTCATTAAGCCAATAAACATAAATGTAACTACATTTTGTTCAGTATGTACATTTTTATAGTATCTTCATACTCATACAACAGCAGCAACTGACACCTACTGTTGGTGGGTGCATCATTGGTTTGTTCATGAGTTGACACATGTGCTATAATAATAAACATCCTACAATGTTTACTGAAGAATCCACATTCCATTATACTTAACAGCTATCTTACAATAACTAGCTAAATTGGACTGTTCAATTTTAAATTCTATAAATTAATATATAAAACATATTGTTCTGTTGTGAGGATTAGTTTGATTGGTCATTTTCAGCAGCATAGCTATTCACAACCACATGATACCTTTTCATACTTTACATACAACAAACATTATTTTCAAGAGTCCTATAAAGGCTGTTCACAAATCAAAAACCCAATAATTTTGTAAGTTTTATTAAATAGTGCCATTCTTCCGTCATCTGCTGTCGGGTGCAAGGCATATAAATAATTGAAAATTTGCAATTCAGTCAGTTGTTAATAGCTATGCAGATTTGCTATTGAGAAACTAGATGACACTTTCAGAAACCATTGGGCTCTTTATTTGCGGTTCACTATGCACTACTCTCTATCAAATTATTACAATGCCACATACAGCTTCACCTATTTGTTCCTAGGAAGACTGGTTAGATGCTAAGTGCACCCCCATTGTGACTCTAAAATACATTTACATCAAAGTATGACAAACAAAATAGTTATAACAAGATAGTTATCTTAAACCTGCTAGCTTTTAAAAACGTGGATGTTTATAGTCATCTATTCATATAGCCTGGCCTGTTAGTCTAGTGGTTAGTGACCCTGACTGCTAAGACTGAGGTTGTGGGTTCGATTCTCACCCAGGACAAATCTTTGTGTGATGAGCACGATCATTTGTTCTGTGTCTGGGTGTAATTTATCTATAATATGTATGTATTTAGAAATATATAAGTATGTTTATCAGTTGTCTGGTTGCCATAGTACAGGCTCTGCCTAGTTTGGGATCAGATAACGGTATGTTGGTTGTCCTAAGATATTTATTTATTTATTATTTATTTATTTATTTATAGCACGCATTTAAAACCATAGTGTCCATACTTTCTTCTGAATAAATGGTTATTTATTTTTGACCTGTATGTAATGAGGTGGGCAGATATTCATGTAACTTCAGTTCAAAAATTAAATGCGAAAATTTAAATGCACCTGAATGTTTGCATGTAAAATTAGGTATCGTGCTTAATTGACACAAACACTTGTGTGAATATACTAATCCATTTCCAATTTATAAACTAGTTTAATAATTACATTAGTAAGCGACAGTTGTCATTTCTTACCATGATAGTGGGCCCCCGTAACTCATAACATTTATAGGAATTCAGATAATCAATGCTATCACATATTAATACAAATGCTAACTAACAACTACAAGATACAATTTAAAGAAAGGTAAACAATATTTATTTTGACTTTCGTTGTATTTGTGTGACAATTTGTAATTTTGAAGGATGACATCTTAGTCTTACTTGAACAACCATAAACTTTCGCCGCGTTCCGTATTATACTCGCGTCGATTTGAGCGTGCTAACACCCGGCAGTATTGGCCTCAGCGCGATAACGTTGTCCCGTGAATTTTCTTAAGGCTCATGCAGAATCTGCACCGTCGCGTCGCGCTAGTCTGCATTGCAGACTAGCGCGACGCGACGGTCGCTCGCGATTCGGTAATTTATATCCGTAGAACAATTTCTATGGCCGTGTCACGGCGCGACAGGTCGCCCATGTGTGAAGTGTGTTGCGTCGTTTTCATTGCGTTGTTTTGTTTTCGCATCATATCTCAAACTAAATTAGATTTATTTGAAATTGTGGTTCTGGCTACAGGCGCCACCTAACCAAAGAAGAAGAAGACATTTGTGGTAGAGATGAGGCGTATATACTAGAAAAGATATAGGGAATAGGTATTTAACGAGACTAGGTTGCACCTATTCCAACTTTTAAAATACTTGATCTACCTAGTCTCACTGTGCCTACGCAGTACACAGCACCCGCGCCACGGTCCGCGCGAATCAAAGTACCGACTACGCGGCGAAGCGAGATAGCAGCATAGTAATAGCTCATTCATGTTTGCCAAAATCATTCGTGTGTCAGTCACTTGAATTTGAACCCTAATTCAATGGCATAAAAGTAACATGACACGCACTGTGTTGTGCTAGAATATATACTGTCCTTTTTTAACTACACTATTCCGCAGTCCCTCCATCCTTGTCTGTCGGACTAGTCTCGAGACTCGATACTAGTCCGGAATAGGCGGATTTTATAGAATAGGTACTTTGACAATACTCGATGCTAATGAAGACTCTGATGATGCAGTCTAGTATCAAGTACAAACTCATGCGAATGTGATCTAGCTTGACTCGACGACGTCGCAAACACGTACTATCGGACTTATTTAGTGATCGATTTTCGTAACGAAATTTTGATAAATCATTAAGAACTTAGATCTATTTGTTATTGGTGCCGATTCTGTTGTACACGAACTAAACTAACTAAACTATCTCTAAAATTCCTTACTTTAGGCTATGAGAATTGTAACGCTATTCTGCAAGGAAAAATCTCTAAATTTAAAAATTATTTTTTTTACACGACTAAAATCGAATTTGACAATCGCGACTCAGCGTGGTATTTTTTTTTTCTTTTGGTTTCGCAACGTTGCGTTGTACTTGTGTGTGCATTGCGTAGAATGAATTTTTTGAGAGACGAAGGCGCGTGCTGGGGGGGCAGCCTCAACGTGTTTTATTATGGAATTTTTCACTTTTGTTTGAAAAATATAAAAAAAATCTTACCCACGTGTTGAGATTTAAATGTGCAGGGGTGTACTAAGGGGTCCGAAAATTTCATTATTTTTGCGATAGGACACGCCATTTTCAAGATATAAGCAAAAAGAAAATAAAAAATACAGAACTGTTTTTGCACGTGAAGGCGAGGCGTTGTTGAGAATTTTAGTTCATGACCACTAGTTTTATTCCACATCTTTTTAATCGCGATTAAAAATAGTCAGATTTAGTTAAAATAAATTATTATAGTCAAAATTTTTGGTGAAAACCGGCAAACTCAGAATAGCCAAATTGACATTTTCACTAAACTAATAACTCAGTGCAATCTTAGTGCTGTCAAACTAAAATATAGTTAAGTTGTGTCACTTTAGTCTATTTCAGAATAAGAAATCGTCGTTTGACAGGATTAAACCAAATTTTAGTGATTTTTAGTTTAGTTTAGAGAATTTTGTGACAACAGAATTGTGACATTAATTAATATGTTTATTGTTTTAAAAAATGGCTCCCAAAAAAAGAAGTGTCGGTTGTGATCATTTTAGGAACAAACGCCAACATGCATTAATTTTACGTTGATAGTCCTAAGCCTGCGTAAATTATGAAGGTACAATTTATTACTGCTGACGTACGTATCTACACGTATCGGTGGTACGCAAAGACTAAGCATCTATAAAGTATGCGTATTTCATGGACTAGGTGGAATAGGTATTTGGATCTAGTATTTGTACGGACTTGGAATAGGTGCACCTAGTACAAAATTTACCTAGTACGACCCATCTCTAATTCGTGGTGTACATAGATGGATCTACGGTGGTGTATATGTCAGGGTCAAATTGTAAACACCGTTAGATTACAATTTAACTAGCGAGATTGTAATCTGTTGAAATATTGTGAACCGTAACATATTGCTTACAATTTAACGTATTATTTTTCGTTAGATTACAATATCGTAAAGTTAAATCGTCATATTGTGAAATGCCGTGACAGTTCTCAACTACCATAATCGTGATATCCATGAATAGATATAATCGTTTTATCCATGAATAGATATCGTAGGTGAGCGCTATTCATAGATAATATCTGGATGACCGTGCTTTGCTCAGTATTTTTTCGTAATTTGTGTTTAAAATAATAAGTTTATGTTCAAATTGATTATCGATAAAGTTGGTCATTGAAAACACGAATAAAACGACATTTTATAAAAATGAATCCTAGCTAGATCGATTTATCGCCCCCAAAACCCCCTGTATACTAAATTTCATGAAAATCGTTGGAGCCGTTTCCGAGATTCAGATTATATATATACATATATACAAGAATTGCTCGTTTAAAGATATAAGATAATATGAATAGCGCTCACCTACGACGTAAGGTTGGACTTTTAATCAGGGCTTGTTAACGTTACCAAATTCACTTTATAAGTATCGTTATGTAACGTTATTTTCATAAAGTTAACATTTTAATTGTAATAAGGGTAACGATACTTTGTTATCGAATCTATAAATAACGTTAACAATTAACGTTCCAAGTATCGATACTTTTATCGTTACTTAATGCGTTGTTGTCAGCCCGCGCAACCTAAGGCGCGGGACAAATACAAGAGGCATCGGGCGGAGGTGAGGCGCGGGCGCGGCGCGGGCGTGGCGCCACTTCTTTGATATTTCATACAAAATGTATAGAAGAGGTGAGGCGCGAGAAATACTGAGACGGCGGGGTGCGGGCGCGGCGCGGGCGTGGCGCGGGCGCGGCGCGGGCGCCGCTTCCTCGCCTTCGGCGCACCCGGAAAATGCGTGACGATATAGAATTTAACATAAAATAACGAGAAACACCGCGCCTCGCCTTTCCGACACCGTTAGCACGCCTGTTCTGCGCTGCACCGGCGCCGCGCCCGCACCTCACCCGCGCCACGCTCGCGCCTCACCTCCGCCCGACGCCACTTGTATTTGTCCCGCACCTAAGCGGCGGCGGTGATGCTCTACGGAACGGCAACATCGCAAATCAAACGATGTAAGCTAGTTGCAACTAAAATGTGAATGCGCAATACGGTTTTACAAACGAGGCATGCGGTAGGTAACGGATTTAGTTTCAGTAATTTTGATTCATTAATAAAAATAAAACGAATATATTATCTTTTAAATGATAAAAAATTTAAATGATAAATGATAAAAAACCTTAAATTCAGATCCTAAGACACCGACTTCCGAAATTAAAATTATTTTTCACTTGGTAGTATTTTTTTAGAAAGTCGGTTGTTATTTTTATGTAAAAAGTTTTTTTTGCCAACGACTTCCGAAATTAAAGTTATTTTTCACTTTGTAGTGTTTTTTTTAGGAAGTCGGTTGTTATTTTTTGTAAAAAGTTTTTGGCATGAAGTTCTTATTCTTCACTTTTTGGTTATAGTAGATACCCCGCACTAATCTAATCGCAACATTCGTTATTCGTTCATTTGTCGCCAAATACTTAATGCAAATTTAAGACTTATATGGTTTTCACTTGGATCCCATTGTCCGAATAAAACCAAATTAAAATGGGACCACACAGAAAGCACCAACTTTCAAATAAAAATAGTCATCAAAATCGGTTCACCCAGTCAAAAGTTATGAGGTAACAAATATAAAAATAAAAATAAAAAACAGTCGAATTCATAATCTCTTCCTTTTTTGAAGTCGGTTAAAAATGGGGCAAAAGAAGCAGAATACATATCGGTACTTCGAAATAGACGGAAATATGAAGACTTCTTGGTGTTTAGTAAACGAATGTGGAAAAATATTGAGGCTAGGTACCTATTACAGGTTTAGTAGGAATTATTAGTTTATTATACTTATTGAAATGAAATATTTACTTAGGTCTCAGATGATTTTTATGGTTTTTGGAACGAAGCTCCTTATCGCGCGTTGCGAAAGGGGGCTAGACGGAAAAAATTAAGACCAAAAGTTGTAACGACACTTTTTGCTATAGTTGTAAGCCATGCGGCGTGCGCGTGTTTCTCTGTCTGTCTCTCTCTCTCTCTCTCTCTCTCTCTCATAGAAATATTCTTAGTTCTGTGCATAGAAAGCAAGCCAGTTATTTTCGTTTCGTCTTTCTATTTCGCATTGAACAGTGTGGTGTCGCGACGATTATATTTGTTGAGTGTTCGTATATACAGGATTTTTGTACATAATAAATAATAAAAAACATTTCTACCATCGATGCAGTTTTTTCAAGACATTTAAATAAAATAGTCTATAATAGTATTCCTTCACTAATTAATCGAAAGGAACTTCGTTCCATCCGGGTGTCCCTTGACACCTCTCAAGTTTTTTAATTTTTTTAGAAACAAAAACAATTAAATTTCTGGCGTTATGTAAGTACCTACCTCAATCAACTCGGCTTATCGCAGTCCACTGCTGAATATAGGCCTCTCCCATATTGCGCCACAACACCCTGTCCTCCGCCATCCGCATCCAGCGCAGTCACGGCGCGCATCGGTCTACCTAGACGGGGGGCATTCCACGCTACGCTTGCCGATACGCGGTCTCCACTCCAGGACTCGTTTGCTCCATCGGCCATCGGTCCTTCGACAGATATGGCTAGCCCACTGCCCCTTCAGTTTGCTTACTCTGCGTGCTACGTCGGTAACTCCAGTTCTTTTCCAGATAATTTCATTTCGTATTTTATCCTTCAAAGAAACTCCGAGCATAGCCCGCTCCATAGCGCGCTGAGCGACCTTGAAATTGTGGACTTGCCCAACTGTCAGTGTCCATGTTTCGGCACCGTATGTCATTCGGGTAGGACGCACTGGTTGAAGACCTTAGTCTTCAGACATTGTGGGATGGGTGACGAGAAGACTTGATGAAGTTTCACAAACACTGCCCAACCCAACTGGATCCTCCTGTCGGCTTCCGACTCAAAGTTGTGTCTACCGAGCTGGATAACTTGCCCTAAGTAGACATACTCCTTCAAAACTTCGAGAAGCGAACGCTCGATGTGGATTGGAGTCGGCAAGACGTGCGAGTTGAACATGAGTTTCGTCTTGTCCAAATTCATGCCGAGGCCTACCCGCCGGGAGGCCCCACACAGGCTGTGCAGCATCTGGTCCAACTGTTCCAGCGTCTCTGCCATTACGACGATGTCATCGGCAAAGCGAAGGTGTGAGATGTACTCGCCATTCACATTGGTACCATGTCCAGTCCACTCCAGCGTCTTGAATACGTCCTCCAGCGCGTTGGTAAACAGTTTCGGGGATATCATATCCCCCTGTCTCACCCCTCAAAGCAGTTGGATGGGGCTAGTTTTTTTTATCTTGGATCTAGACAGTCATCGTGGCAACGTCATTACAAGCATCTCAACACTTCGATGTAGCGCCAGTCAATTCGAAATCGTTGCAGAGAGGCCAGAATTGCCCATATTTCGATAGAGTCGAAGGCTTTCTCGTAGGCCACAAATACCATACACAGCGGCTGGTTGTACTCCTCGGTCTTCTGTACAATTTGCCGAACAGTATGGATGTGGTCTACGGTACTGAAGCCTTTTCGAAAACCGGCTTGTTCTGGTGGCTGGAACTCGTCAAGTCTCCTGGCGAGACGGTTAGTGACGACTCTCGAGAACAGCTTGTATACGTGACTCAGAAGTGAGATGGGTCTATAGTTCTTCAGCAAGGTTTTGTCACCTTTTTTGAAAAACAGAACCACCGCACCTCTGCTCCACGCTTCGGGCGTTGTACCCTCTTGGATGACGGAGTTGAAGAGACTCGCGAGCTCTCTCAAAACTGGAGCCCTGCCCGATTTAAGGAGCTCTGTAGTGATTCCGTCATCCCCAGGTGCCTTGTTGTTCTTAACCTGCTCGAGAGTCGCCCTAATCTCGCACTAGTCGACATCTGGGATGTCCTCCGTGTAGTGGCGCGTTAATTTGGCTCGATGTTCATCTGCACTATGTTCCGCTGGTTTCGCCGTCCGCGCTGAGTGTAGATGCCCATAAAAATTCTCGACTTCTTCAAGTATCTCGGACTTCGAAGTCACGATTTTGCCATGTTCAGTTTTAAGTTTCGTCAGATGGGACCTCTCTAGTTGCTGAGCGAGCACTTTCGTTTCGACCCTCAATTTTGCTCAATCGCGACTTCAATGTCGCGGGTGTTGGAGCACTGAAGGTCGCGTCGCGTCAGCTTCCTGATCTTTAAGTTTACGGCCTTCTTATCTGACGAAGACGGCTGTGTGGATGGCAACTCTCGTCTTTCCCTCATAAGTCCGAGAGTCTCCGAGGAAAGTTTGGACACTTTACTTTTCTGCTGCGACGAAAAAAGTCTGCGGGACACGTCGCGCGCTTCGTTCATTATCATTCATGTCAAATTTGATACAGGCATACCAACCATCGAATGGTTGTGAATACCCTAGATGGTGGCTGCAAATGCGATTGCTGAACATTATTTATTGTGTACCGTGTTCAATCGGCAATCCCTGAGTGTAATTTAATTAATTTTTAAACTGAATATATTTTCATTATGTTATTATGATGGCACTCGCAACTCTCAGATTAAAGGTTATTCCAACGAAGTAATGCGCAATCTACTAAATACAATGAAAGTAAAAGCCTGTGTGCCTATCAAGTCTTGAAATTTTATCTGTTGAGAATTCCCGGGATCTCGTGTTTGTTGATTAAAACACCAAGTATCTTATCACTTTTAGTCCTAGTATACAGAGTGGCCATACCTGCTATTGGCGATGCAAAGATTCTAACTAGCGCCCCTAGTGTCAAAATTGTGAAGCTGTCTAAGAACGACACTTTGACAGTTTTCGATACAATTTACGTCACGGAAAAAATTATTAACCCAATCTATATCAGATTTATGTGTTTTCTTGCTAGACGAAACAATAATTATGTTGTCAACAGTGGATGTAATTAATGCGTCTGCAGGATACAAAAAACCAATGCGTTCTGGAGAAGAATTATTTATAAATCCATCCTCAACGTCAATTTTTTCATTCAAGTCCAAGATCTTTCTTTGATACAACTATTTTCCTGCGTCTGATATCAGCCCTATTTTCTCGAGCAATTGATTTTATTTTTTGGGCTAATGGTAGGTACTTGTTTATGAGAGCTTCTTTTAGAAATATTCTAAGACGGTACGACATTAGGAAACAAATTCTGTCTTTTAGAATCTGGAACAATAAGGCCTGAAACTGCGTTAAGCGGGCGCCCGTGACGGGCAACCGTCGCGTGTCTACGCGCGTGGACTCGCGGGTGGGCTCCGTGAGTACGCGACGGTCCCCGTCGCGGGGACCCGTCGCGGGGACCCGTCGCGGAGACCGGTTTACGCAGAGTCGCTAGTTCAATTTTAACGATGTGCTTGTATAGTCGTGTCGATGGAGAACTTAATATATTATTACGTAGCAAAACGACGACTAGCAAAAAAAAACGACAGCCAGTAAGCCCGTTTATTGAATCTAGGTTGTTGTGCGGGCAATTTGTTGTAAAGTTCAGTAAATTAACGAGAAAATGATGACTCATTTTACAAATATTTTAAAGTTTCGGTACAGGTCTACGAGGAATTATTTTCGAAACTGGAACCATATTTGAAGATCAACATTTTAAAAGTAAAATCTGTATCAGTCATATCACCACTGGAAAGGCTTGCAATAACATTGCGGTAAGCTGCTGTTCGGGCGGCTAGGTCTTTATACAGTTCATTCACTTGGTCCCATATGGCAGGGTGACACTGCACTTCCAAAACTACCCTCTCTGAATCGAAAGACATTGTCCCTAATTTTCTCCGAGCGTGCGTGCGACCCGTATCACTTAGCGTTATTGACTGAACAAGCACGTGCGTGTTCCAGGGTCGCAAGATTGTCCAGGGTCGCGAGATTGTTCGAAAGAGATACCGTGACCCTGGCACATGGGCAACTGAAGGAACACGGGTGGGTTTTAGTCAGTAAAAGTCTGACATGCCCTTCTGCTCCGCCCAGAGCGGGAGAAATCATTTGATGATTTCCCATCCAAAAAAAAAAGCCCATGCGTGTTACCGCTTGCGGGCCCCGCGCGTGCCCCCGCGACGCGTCCCGTCGCACGGAGGCTGGCCCCGTTGCGTGGGTGCGGGGCGCGCCTCCCCGTGACGGACACCCGCGCTGTTCCCCGCAACGGAGCACTTTTGTATAAAACCGCGCGGGTGCCCGCTTAACGCAGTTTCAAGCCTAAACATAATCTCGTTATCTGACGAGAAGCTCGCCTTCATCATTTCAGCCGTAAGACGTCCACTGCTGGACTTAGGCCTCCCCTAATTTGGGGGGCTTTGCCATAATCACCACGCTTGGCAGGCGGGTTGGCGATCGCAGTATGGTGGTAAAATGCATAGAGAACGCTCGCTGCTGCCCATTCTCTAGTAAGTATCTGACGAGAAGCTCGCCTTAGCTTATACTAAATAAATAACTTATTCAATACATGTGAATATAATATAAGTACTATAAAATCATTAAAACATAATTATACTTACTGTTTGGAAAATAGTTTGAAGCCTGAAAATGTTCTGCCGGGGTCGCGTGATTGTTCGAAAGAGATACCGTGACCCTGGCACATGGGCAACTGATGGAACACGGGTGGGTTTTAGTCAGTAAAAGTCTGACACGCCCTCCCGCTCCGCCCAGAGCGGGAGAAGTCATTTGATGATTTCTCATCCAGAAAAAGAAAAAAAGCCTTAAAATGATGAGAACAAACTCTCATTGCTAATGAAATCGGCTTGCCTATTCTTAAAGCAGTCTCCCAATTTTTCTTCATAATTTTGTCTTTTGGAAAAACTTATTCTCGAATCTCCGCAAGTACTACATTGAGGAACGCAACAATATTTCGTATTTCTGCTTTTATTAGCAACAGGTTTTTTTATGTCATCGTGATCCATCTGATTATGTCCAAACTTAATCTCAACTCTAAAGCAAAGTGTCGTTCTTAGACTACTTCTAAATTTCGCCGCTAGAGGCGCGCGGATAATCTTTGCATCGCCAATACAGGCGCCCTCATTTTTTCCAGACTCTTTTTTCATTTCTTATTAAAAGAAGGTTCAAGGTATATTTTCATATAAGTTTTGTTGCAAAGAGTAACAACATGCTATAACTTTTACTCTCGTAAAGTTAATTTTATTCGTACAATTTGAGCTTATTATGTGCACCGCTACTATCACATTAGATAAATGTTTTATGTAAAAATCTCTAATATTATATTAAAATAGATACTTTGAGCTACAGAATCCATGTTTCAGAACTTCACTGACTTATGTCGGTTTGAAATTAAAAAGCAACAGAGAACTGCAATTTTTACTGAACGCATTTTAGATAACCGATTGTAGAATATTTGAACAGTTATTAATCTTAATTTTGTCATAGCCTACCTTTATATTCGCACATTTTGATGAAGCAACTATTCAAGTAATGTTAGCCATAGCTATTTTTGATCTACCTTCAACTTTTCAAAATTGGTTTTTGTCCGACCCCGGCCGCTCTGTGCGACGTAACGCACATTTAAACTGTAGAAGACATTCGTTTAATTTTAGTAATATTTTTCAGGAACAAACCATAAAATTTGACTTTTAATAGTTATCTTATCTTGGCTTTACGATGACGTGCTTGATCGATTTTAATTTTAAAACGAAAAATACAAGCATATTCCATAGGTAACTTTAACGTTTATTGGTTGCAGTTGTTAACAATTGACGTTAAGGCTCAGTGCACACAGAACGGAGCGTAGCGGAGAGGATTTTATTAACGCACTTGAAAGTAAACTTTAAAATTATTACAATAAAGTGCATAAATACACCTGACAAAAAATGCTCGCGCGTCCTCGAAGATACGCCGGAATCCCCGCGTGGCGTCGAGTCGGCGCCCGCGTCATACGCGTACTTTCAGTGTTGTCACCGAGTTTAAAGAGGGAGGACGTCATTTTTTAGATTTTTAATCCGAAGTACCTACATAACGAACAGTAAAATGGACGAAGAAAAATTAATATGTTTGGTATCATCTCATGAATGTTTATTTAATGTGTCGATGCTGAAGTCGTACACAGTTTATTAAATTTACCAAAACTACACCTTTCTTGCCAACATTCCTCGACCCATATTCTTCGTCTGACTTTCTGACGCCTTATTTTATTAACATGTTCTTCCATTTCTTCTTCTTCCGCCAAAAGCACAATTATTATCATATCCCAGTCCACCATCGTTGACGAACTTTCGCGACAAACTGGCATGTTTACTGTAGAGTGGTAGCCCAGAAGGGTTTACTCGCGCAGACTCGCGAGGTCGCGCGCAAGCTCGAGCATACGCGATCCGTAAAGAAAATGCCCGAGACTGCGCTCTGCGCTGCCGCTGACCCTTACGTGATGCAATGAGGATCAATTCAACAAAAGGATATAGCAATTTTGAATACTACATCGAATACAATATAAATATCTGAGTTCATTTCTTTTTGAATCACTCAAATCCATCGAGAAATTACGAAGTTATTAAACTTTAAAAAAAAGGGAGTTTTAAAACGCACGCCGCGCGCGCGAAACTCTGATGACGTCACGAGGCTCGATCGCCCGCCACGCGCCGCACTGCTTTGTTATAATTTGCGGAGTTTAATCGTTTTTTCTTGTATAATTATGTTTATAGATATTAAGGCATTCCTTCAGTGCTTTTGAAACAGTTTAGTAGATTCATTTGATCAAACATTCACTAGATGGATCTCATTGTCCAAATAGAACCAAATTAAAATGGGACCATTCGGAAAGCACCAGCTTCTAAATAAAAAAAAGAATCATCAAAATCGGTCCACCCAGTCAATAGTTATGAGGTAACAAACAAAAAAAACTCCCTGACGAATCTATTGTTATACTATTTATGACGTTTATTTTGAAATTAATAGGCGAATTAGGAAAAAAACGATTAATATAACAAAATCGATTATTTTCTGAGGAAAAATCGATTATTTATTAATCGATTATTCTCGGTAAAAAGAAAAACCGATTAATTGGAAATCGATTATTTATGTACAATGTCACATCCCTATCCAACACTAAACGTACTTACAGCTTGGCAAAAAAGAGTCTGGAAAAAATGAGGGCGCCTGCTTAGCAGGTATGGCCACCCTGTATACTAGGACTAAAAGTGATAAGATACTTGTTGTTTTAATCCATAAACACGAGATCCCGGAAATTCTCATCAATCAAGATTTCAAGACTTGATAGGCACACAGACTTTTACTTTCATTGTATTTAGTAGATTGCGCATTATTTCACTGGAATAACCTTTTATCTCAAAGTGCCATCATAATAACATAATGCAAACTTGTTCAGTTTAAAAATTAATTAAATTACACTCAGGGATTGCTGATTGAACCCGATACACAAGACATAATGTTCAGCAATCGCATTTGCGGCCACCATCTAGGGTATTCACAACCATTCGATGGTTGGTATGCCTGTATCAAATTTGACATGAATGATACTGAACAAATCCTGTTAATGCTGACAGTTTATCGACAAGAAGGCGACTTACAGCTTACTGTCGGAAACTAATCGGAAGTCAGAGAGTACCTATAACATGTCGCATTCGAAAGGCACGGGCAATATCGAATAAACTTGAACAGTTGACTAATGAAAGCGTCAGGTATGTCTTTATGGGGTACATAACATTATCACTATTCACATGACAATGAAAATGAAATAACACGCTAAAATTTAGATAATATTTAAAAAGAAAAACGTGACGTAACATCATTCTTGTATTCCTTTTCGGTGCTATGATAGATTTTTTCCATTAACACTGATGTGTCAGTTTTACATTTCTTATTTATGAAATCTAAATAGTGTAAAAATCTTTCTTACACGTTTACGGCTCCCATTACAACCCTTCTCCTCAAACTATAGGTAATATATTACGTAGAATAGGCACCTGAAAAATAATAAATATAAATTATACTTTTTTTACTGTGATATGCGATAATGGCAAAAAAAATACTTGCCTGTTTCGTTACAGTGTTGAACTTTTTGTCTAATTGCACACAGATCAAAATCGTCTAATTCTTTCTTCCGCCAACTGTTTTGGTGTTCCTCCAGGTGTAGAAAAAATCCTTAATTTTTTCTCAAATTATACTGTGAGATTTATCTTGAAAAAAAACATAAAGACAATCACATTAATTCCATGTAGGCACATTTTTCAATTTCAAGTATCAAACATCAAGAGTTAACGTACACGCGATTTGTCAAACTAGAAAACATAACCTCAATAATCTATTAATAAATAAAACAATAAAATGGCTTGAAACTTATAATACCGATAAAACTTAGTATTAGAAAGGAAAAACAATGACTGGCATTGAATAAAAGATAAATATCTTGGATAAATACCTGTCGTGTCGGCAGTTCTTTCGTAAACATTGTCAATCGGAGACAAAACTTGTTCCGCTTCAGATTCCGCCAAATTTCTTACGAAAACTTAGTATATCACAGCTCACACCACTACTCCTTATTGTTTTATTCATTTAATTTTTAATTCATTCAAGCTATACTTGTTGTTGATAAACAAAGCAGTGCTACCACAAAAAAATATTTTAGTTCCATTTTTCACCACGACAGACTCTTTTTTGCCAAGCTGTACTGCGAGTCACGTACTCTCGTAACTAAACCGCTCGAACTTCGTCATTTTTGGTCCAATTTTAATAATTCTTTCACTGAAATAATTGGTTTAGGTATGACTGTAATTCTACATATTTAACTAAAATCGTCGCTGATCCTCATTTGACGATACCCGCATTTGTTTAATTCGTATGACTCGCGTCGCGTCACTTTATCGGTTGCATGAAGAAGTGAGAGAGCGGGGCGAGCACCTGATATAGCGATTAGCGACGCATGGAGCTTCGTCGGTCGCAGCTTACGGGTACTCGAACGTTGGGTCGGGAGGAGGCACGGCTCCCTGTCGTTTTGCGTGCCGCAGGTGCTCTCGGGGCATGGTTGCTTCGGGAAGTATCTGTGTCGCATAAACAGGGAGCCGGATGCCCGGTGTCACTACTACTTCGACTGCCGGTAGGACACGGCGTGGCTTACGCTGGCAGAGTGTTCCGCTTGGGACGAACCACACCGTACCCTCATCTCAAAAGTAGGCAGTGACCTATCCGGCCGTGGTTGAGTCGATGGTCGGCAGCGAAGAGTTCTGGGACGAAGTGGTATCATTCTGCGAAACAGTGGTGTCGCAGAAGGAGGCTGTGGATAGGGAGCGGGAGATATCTTCCACTCACTTGGCCCATAGCAGGCGCACCGGGCGTTGGAGGAGGGTGGACAACGCCCTCTTCCAGCCCCCTAATTGGGTCCAGGGGTGACGGATCCGGGGACATCCATCACCCCCTATTCCTTTGGACTCAAGATGGTGGCGCGTAGTGCTCCACGCGCGCCTCTGTGATATACGGCGGGGAGTTTAACACCTCACTCCCTCCCTAACGTGAGGAGGCCAGCCCGCCATGATTTCTAATATAAATACACACACCTTTACTATACTCAATACTCTATCCGATCCTGACGATCCCACTACTCTCCTCCAGGAGAGTCGAAAAGTGACCAGTACAGCTAGAAAAACACACAAACACAAACCGTACCGACCTCGCCGCCGAAGTCCGTCGTCGCGACCCCGACTTAATAGTCCCTCCCGACCCTTGCAAGAGCGAGCCCGCGATGCTGCGCCGTTAGCTTTAAATTAGTCCATAAATAATTTAACCCAGATCCAGCCAGTCCCTTGCTGTCCCCCTACCAGTGATTGCCTAAGCCGAGGTTCGTACCCCCCTCGGGGTAACCTCGGGAGCTTACGCTTTAGTTTTAAGTATAATAAGCCCCGGCTGGAGGCCTTAGAACTCGCCAACAATCTTTTCAGGATTAACTACGAGACGCCAGACAAAAAAAAAAAAAAAACTCAAAACATCATATTGCACCATCAGTGCACGTAGGTAATGAATACAAGCTTAGTTCTCTTGGGAGCTTCACCTAAATACTTTATAAAAGTGTTCAGGTTTGAAAGGGAGAGCACATAGTCTCACCAACATATTGAATTTCCTTTTTTTTTTTGGAGAGCATTCTGTATTTTCGTCTTATAGCATAGTCGGCAAATACATACGTCTCTGATTTTTACAGTTAACAAGTGATTGCCAATATTACTAGAATAAATAGCAATTTATCGTTCCGCGGACCCTTTGTTTGTTTCGTGTTAGCCAGCCGGCAAAAAGGCCTTTTTCCAAATTGAAATGCCATACGATTTAAAAAAAAATCTTAAACAAAATGGCGTACGCAGCGTGAGTGTATAGAATTTGCAATTCGTGTGTGTAATTTACATTTGGTATTTTCATCATAATTTATAATCTTAGAACTTATTTCATTTACTCCATTTTATGATTTGGGGTTACTTTTTCTTTGTTTACTTTGAAAAGAGAGATTAGCAATCGAAGTAACTAAGTTGTATCATGAGTAATTCTAATTACGAAGATGATCAAAGTGAGGATGGAGAATTAGCGCGCAGCCCTACTCAAGATGAAATGGATTTTAGGTAAGTAATCGTAATACAGTTATTCTCCTTTGAATCAGTCGAGAACATTGTAATGTAAGATTGTAATGTTGTGAAATATCATGTCTGTCAAACAATGTAAATCCGTAGTAGTTGTAGCGCTTGTCTTCCTTGTTCAACGATTTGTTCTCACACTGGCTAAATGGTACCAGCTTTTTACGTCTTCCACTATCTTCCTTAGTTTTCCTTTATTGATGAAACTCCCTGTGGACTGGGATGGGTTTTACCTATCGCCATGCGTAAGAGGAAAATGGTTGTGTAGTAATGCGTACATGTAGATGAAATGTTTAAAAAAAATCCAGTTCTCGTGCCTGCCTAACTGAATGTTATATCTCAATAATATAATACGATTCGCATTACATCGGAAAATAACCTTTTTCTGTCACAAAATGTTGTAGGTATCACATCAACTGTTTTTGCCTTGGCAAAATTACCAAGTCGGCCATCTGTTTGTAGTGTAAAGTAATAAATCTGGTCAGTGGTTATATGACCACACCAAGTTAAACACTATGCAGAATGAATATTCACAAAGGTATTCTACTTATTTTTGTACATTTAACAGTACTCTGATAATTTCTGACTGTTATGGTATTTTTTTAGTTTATCTGATGAGGATCGTGACAATGCTGATTCTTTAATTATCAAGCCTCCCCAAGCTGTAATTCGTTCAACACATCGGGACAAAAGAGGTCATAAAAGAACTGTCAAGGATAGATACAAAGACAATGCTAGGAAAGAAAAGAAACATCTCTACAGGTAATTTTTTTAAACAATAATCAGATTGATCAATTTTCTTGTAATAAAAAAGGCTTTAATTTACTATCAATAAGCTTTTGATGTTATTGGTTTTGGTATAAATAATTGTTTTGTGTTTAGATAGTTCTGATAAGTTAACTTCATTTTGCAAACAAACAATATAACTAGTTTCCCAATGACTGGTTTCCTGTGTATTAGATGTTGAATTTTAAGGAATATTAATTGTAAACTTTAACTGTTTTAAAGTTTTAATTAATTTGTTCAATGCTTAGTGAGATATTCACCCACATCTTCACTTTTTAATTACTTTGTTTAATTACATGTTTATAAATCTAATATTATGTGCTTTAAGGTCTGACATCCTACTGACACTGGGAATGTTTTAGATCAATCATAAACCTTTTTCTACAGGGAACGAGATAAGTCTGACAAAGCAAAACGAGAGATAAATAAGAATCCTGATCGTGACGAAATGGCCAAAGAGTACTATAGAGAAAAGCAATATTATAGGGAGAAGGAAATGTATAGAGAAAACAAGGAAACATTTAGGGAGAAGGAAGCTTACAGAGAGAAGGAAGCATACAGAGAAAAAGAAATGTATAGAGGAGGAGATGGTAAAGATAACATGTATAGGGATAATAAAGACATCCGGGAGAAAGAGTTGTATCGCGAGAGAGATGTAAGAGAAAAGGAAATGTACAAAGAAAAAGAAATGTATAAAGAAAAAGAAATGTATAAGGAAAAAGAAATGTATAAGGAAAAAGAAATGTTTAAAGATAAAGAAATGTATAAAGAAAAAGAAATGTATAATAAAGAAAAGGAAGTTTACAGAGGTGAAAAAGATCCATACAGAGAGAGGGGGGAGCATTACAGGGAGAGAGAAATGTATAGGGATCCTTCTTTCAGAGAACCAACTAGGTCTAGAGAAGCATATAGAGAGAAAGATATGTCATATAAAGATAAGGATATGTATAATAAAGAGAAAGATATGCAGAGGGAGGCTTATCTTGGCCGTGACAGACAGTATAATAAATACTCTGAACCAGAACGAAAACGTCCTGACAATGAAAGAATAGAATCTAGATTAAGATTGTTAGCTGAAGAAGGCCATACTAATAATCATAATAACGAGAAAGAGAATAGAGATAGAACATCTGGCGATAAAGAATTAGAAGATTTAAGAACTAGACTACTGAATAAAAGAATAACTAAAGAGTTACACAGTCAAGATGGTAAGAAAAGTTCTGAATACTATGAGAAAGAGGGTAAATCCACATCTCGTCATTCATCTTTAGACAAACATCAAGAACATAGGAAAAATAAAGTTTTGTTTGCAGGTAATAATCGTAAATATACTTAGTAATATTGTTTTATTTTGGGTAGAAAACCGCTGTTTGGTTCATCTTTAGTACTCGCAATTATATGCCTTATGCATTGTAGCAATAAATAGTTAATTATTATGAGCATCTTATAAAAATTAAAACTTTGTTTAAGATAAAGAGAGGGAAAAAAGGAAACATGAATCCCGTACCGAGTTAGAAGCTAGAAGACAGGAGCACCGTCGTCGCGGCAAGAAGCGTTCTTTTTCGCCCTCTGAGACCATCACAAAGAAAACTAAAACTGATTCACCCAACTATGGTGATTCTGTAGTTACTGTATCTGATTCTAGTGATGTGGAAATGAAAACTGACTCACTGCACTCAGAGCCCGAAGATGGTAAGTGACAATCACTGAATTACAATCACTTTTTACAAATCATCAAGAACTAGATCCATAACAACCTTCAAAAATGGCCTGGAAAAGAATGCATAAACTTAATCTAAAATAGTATGGCTTAACCTCTAAGCCACTGAGATACCACATTTAGTATAGACACAATCGTTTTTTAATTGTGTCTGTAATTACGGTAATTGACTGGTTAACTTAATTTAAATCCCTTTATAACACCACCAATCAAATACATTGAAATAACCTTATTTAAATTATTTTAGGTGAGCATACTGACAGTGAAACAGATGAAGATAGCTCATGCACAGAGTCAGACTCTGCAGCCGAATCTAAATCTGAGGGAGAAGAAGAGGAACATATGGATGATACTAAGTCTGATAAGGAGGATAAAGAGCAAGAAAGGATCAATGACAAGACTAGAGCTCCATCTAAATCGAAGTCACCCAGCCCGAGCCTATCCAAAGCCAAGCCTGAGTCACTACCATCATCTCATGAATCACACTCGCACAGGTACAGTTTTCGATTTTTTAATTTACGATAAATTTTTACAAAGTATTTATGTTCTGATTTCCAAAGTTATAGTAATATCAATGTGGAGAACATCCACACCTTCCACATTCTACATAATATCTATTGCATTCCTTTTTCAGGTCACTGTCAAGATCTAAGAGTAGAAGTAGATCACATTCCTTTTCACCTCCTCCTCCTGGAGAAAATGGAAAGACTACTGAGGATGAAAAACCCAATGAAGATGATGAGGAAACGAGACAAAGAGAGGAAGCTATTAATGCTCTTCCTCCTTACTACCCCGCATTACAGGTAATTATCATTTTATATTTTGTAAACTAATAAGTAAGCTGAGGAGGCTAAGGGACTGACATTCGAACTACCTTAAGAACCTACTAAGTCTGCTAATAACTGGGCTTGCAATAATTTGACGGATTCCTTTCGTTCACGGTTATTTTAGCTCGTTCACGTCGTCAGCGCACTCTCTTCCTGTAGCAGTGTGCTAAGGTGGTACTACTCGCCGCTATTCTATACTCATGCGGTGTGTTTTACTTCGAAATGTTTTAAGGAGCATTTTTAAGCATTAAATTCCAGCCTATTTATTTGCTTAGAATATGTCCCAATTTCTAAGAAAATATCCTTTAATTATTCTGTTTGACCATAGAAAGTCATTGTTTGCTTGCAGATGAACGATAAGTAACATTCCTCATGCGAAGTTTCGTCACTATCTACCTTGTATTATTAGACTAATCATGACCTTGTTATGAAAAATATTAATCAAATATTTAATAACGTTATAGGGGTGTCGATCTGTTGAGGAGTTTCAATGTCTCAATAGAATAGAGGAAGGCGCATACGGTGTCGTTTATAGAGCGCGTGATAAAACAACAGACGAAATTGTTGCTCTAAAACGACTTAAAATGGAAAAGGAGAAAGAAGGATTCCCCATCACCTCCCTGAGAGAGATTAACACATTACTCAAGGTAAGATCACAATCTTTAATTTTATTATTGTAAGCTCACTTGAGCCATCACAATGCATCACTGCTCTTTTCTCGAAGGTATTTTATTTTAAAACTATTTTTTTACTTAACATACGTGCTAGTGTTTGAGCCGCGAGCTGTGAAGCACTCGATGGCTCCTGTGTTGAATTCATTTCATTAATGCCTTGTATTTTATTCCTACAGGCCCGGCACCTCTTACCTGCAAGAGGGTTGTGCTAGAGGTGTGACCCGTTCGCAACTCCGATACGGGCGGGCTAAAAAAGTATCTTAGTTTATTCCAGGGGACCACCCTTCAATGCTCTCTTGTTACGTTCTACATCTTCGAATTTGATGGTACTACAAAAGCAATTTCTTAAACTACAATGCTTAAAATACGAACATCGAAGGTTACTATATGATAATGATGCAAGTTTTGATTAAGATCATCAAGAACATCAGGTAAAGTTAGGGAGTATTTTTAAGTTCTGCTGAAATATTTCGAAAGTAATCTAAGAAAAATGTTTTGTAATCAATGTTTTTAATTTTGACATATCTTAGGGAATAGGAAGACTCTTGGCTTTTATACTCTATCCGGCTAACAACTTTGTCCTACAACTTGTTAGCTGTTTGGAAACTTTATGTGGTATTTTTCAAAGCTAGAGAAATGATTGAATATTAAATGTATTAAAAAAGTCGAAGACTTAATATATAAGAGTCTGATATATAGATTCATCTTCTGAATGTACAGTGGCCTGGCAACCCATTCATAAGTACATAAGTTTAAGTGCAATATTTTTTCAATTACCACTTAAAATTTAATTCCCACTTATGGCAAAAAAGCATGACAGAACTAAAAGTAAATGTGTGCTGTGAATAATAATCTATACTGACATTTGTAGGAATAAAGTTAAAAGAGCAATCAAATTGTTCTTACTCATGCAAGTTGATTATTCACTATGAACCATATTCAGCACATGTGTTATGAAAGATTTTGTTTCCAGCACAACATTTATAATTTTATAATTTCTCAAAGTTCAACAACAGCTGTTTATATATTCACTTTTAGAAATACTATGGGACGCTTGACGCGGCTAATGCCCCCAAAGGTTACGTACATGCACTCGTCTGACAAACGTGATAGAGACGGACGGCAAGACTCGACAGAGACGCTTCTAGCGCGCACTACTGATTCTGCTTCGCATAAATATACAGTGGACAAGAGTAATAGCTATGCTTTCATTTTACGCTTATAGGAGCAACTAAAATCCTATAATCCTTGGCAATTTCCATACTATTTCGGTATAACCGAGACAACAACCATAATTGTCATGAATTGTGCTATTTAATTGCCCATATAAGCCCGCATCTAAATATTACAGATCGTTCTTCAAACGTGTAAAGCTAGTTCACTTTCGGCTTGATTTTTATATTACCTATGTATGGAATTCTTAGTTAAAATAGTTTTTTTTTTTTTACTAAAAAACCTATATTTACTTTGCGGCACAACAAAATCAGGGCTATTGTAATGTAAAATCGTTGTTCACTGTTCTTGACAGAGGAAGATTGAGTAAAGTATACCTTAAAGTCGACTCAAACTCGTGGCGCACAATTAATTTACTAAAAACTTGCGCGGCTTATGCTCAGATATGCCACGCAGTAAAATATGCATCCAACTTGTAGTAACTAAGGATTTGACGTTACCATACAGAGTCAAAATAAAGTACCTGGCGAAACTTTACAGAGATACCCGCTAGTGTGAAGTTTTGCCAGCTTCAATCAAAATCAATTAACCCAGCCTGTTACAGTCCACTGCTAACCTCGTGCCTCTCATAAGTTGTGGTCAACGTTCGACCCTCATTCTTCTGAGCCCAGCACTGCTAGCTTACTCAAAGGTAAGCTAACTAGCTGAAACTAAAGTGAATCAAATATAATTCAGATTATTGCCAACCAAATTAAGTGTCAATTTAACTATAATACGAATCAAACAAGTGTCAAATTGGCACTAATTCAATACAAACGCAGTTCTACCCAAATTCTGGACAATTGTACAATACATTAGTATTAAAAAATATTCCAACATATAAGTGGAAAATTGATTCTATTAATTCGATATATTTTATTGCTATCAATTATGATTTTATTCGATAAGATAAGCCTCTGAATCGCATATTTTGGCTCACTAAGTTGTGCGCGTGAGTTGATGCGTGATCATCACGTACTTTATCGTAAATATTTGACGTCTGTCGCGACAAGCGTCACTAGGAAACGTTAGAATTTTTTTCCTCAGTCAACAAGTTTGTTTATTTATGTACGGGGTCGTTGAATGTCGTTTAATAAATATATTTCAACAAAGCGGCTGTGACAATAGAAACAGTATGACTTGGTTTTAATAGCGATCAGGTGGTTCACCCATATAATAAAATTAGTAATTATGAATTTTATGGAAAAACTCGGTGTTATCTTTATCTTGAGGGCAATAATTAAGATTGGCCATTAAGGTGGAAGCTCCGGTAATAAAGCAAAATTCAAACTTTCGAAAGTTTTTTGAAATTTGCAGGTTGTATGTTGATTATTAAAATATGATTTGCGATCGTGAAGCAAGAATTTTATAACCCCTTTTAATGATAATTACGCAGACGGAGGAGTATAAAACTTGTTACAGTTAAAGCTTTTTTTTGTGTGTGTGGGAAATCATCTAATGACGACTCCCGCTCTTGGGCAGAGCGGGAGGGCGTGTCAGACTTTTACTGACTAAAACCCAGCCGTGTTCCTTCAGTTGCCCATGTGCCAGGGCCACGGAATCTCTTTCGAAAAAATCTCGCGAGTCGCGACCCTGGCAGGCATCGGTCCTAGCAGACCCTTTCAGTACTGCTGACATCTCTTTGAGGCGCGCGTGGAACACTACGCGCTGTCGACACGGGCCTGGTCCTTACCGGGCGGCGAGCTACCCATTGCTCGCCGCCCGCAAGCTCGCGCCTACGGTGGCCGGGGAGTCCGCTATCCACTCCCGACGCCCGGGGCGTCTCCTCCTGCGGTGGCTAGGGCCGTCAGGGCGCAGAGACTGCCACTCCCTCACGCGCCCCGCCTCCTCCTTCGCGAGCTTTACTGGTTCGCAGAAGGAAGTGACGGCTTCCCATGCCCTCTCGCTCCGTACCATGGCTCGCACCAGGGCCGGACGCGAGAGGTCGCCGCTGTCGATCGCCTCCACGAGGACACGGCGGTGCTTCACCCAAGCAGGGCACACCTCCACCGTATGCTCCACCTTGTCCTCCAGACGATCCATGCAATGGAAACACCCGGACGTTTCCTCCCGCTTTATCCTGATCAGGAACCCACCAAATCACCCATGCCCGGTGAGGACCTGCGTTAGGCGGAAGGTGAGGACGCCGTGACGCCTCTCTATTCACGGCTCAAAGACGGGACTTACTGCCGCAATTGTGGCGTGCCCAGTGCTGGGTTGCGACAATCGTACCCGCCATGTCGCCATGAGATCACACTCTGTCCGCCGTGCCGCGATTTGTCGCGGCAGCGGAGTTTCGCCCCGGCGTTTCGCCTCCTCGCGCCACTCCCAAATGTGGGCGAGGACCTTTGACTCCAGATCCCATGGCGACACTCTGGCAAGGAGGCTCGCCGCCTCGCAGGAGACCGTGCGGTATCCCCGGACTAGCCGGGTGGCCATGACCCTCTGGGACGCACTCAATCCGCGCGCTGGGCGGCGCCAGCCCGCTCCAGTCTGGGAGCCAAACGTCGCAAGTGGTCGATGAAGTTCCACCGGCTGTCGAGGACAAGTCCCAGGTACTTCATCGTCGACTCGACGTCGATGTGAACCCCTCCTACCATGAGTTGGGAACCCGACGGTGGTGCGTTCCGAGGACCATGAAAACCCATGGCCTCGGACTTGTGGAAGGCCACCTCGAGTCCCAATTGCCGGATCCTTTCGACGATTGTCGCAACTTCCCGTGAAATCAGTTCGGTCGCCGCCTCGTGAGACCTCCCCTGCGCCAGGACCAGCGTGTCGTCAGCGTAGCAAACTATGCTGATGCCGCTAGGAAGGTCAGCGCGCAGCACCCAGTCGTACCCGATGTCCCATAAAGCTTATATGGAGAAAAGTGAAAAAGCTAATAGTTGTATAAAATAGTACATTAAATTAATTAAAAAATACGGTCGAATTTCCACTACTGACTACTAGTTTACAGAATTATAATTATTAAAATCATCAATCCATATTCATTTACTTCCATCCCATGAGTATTTCATGAAAAGTCATTCAATGGAATTAAATGACATTTTATTGATGATTTTAAAGATTATTGCTAACTACTACTTAATTGTAAAGCTTTTACGGTTCGGAATCATATTTTGTTTAGCATATAGTTTTACACTGACCTGCTAATTACAAAAACGTAAGAAAATTTGAATTTCCCATGGTACCCTCGACCCTGAATTATTGTAGGTAGAGGAAAATGTTTTTAAGAGACCATCCTTAACTTTTAGAGTAAGTACTGTAAAACCAAAACTTAATGCTAGTAATGGTCTTAAGAAAGCTGGTCTTGTACCTGCAATGCTCAAGGTTGACGGAACCTTAACCATTACAGCTTAAAGACAGCTGTCACTGTAGTAGCTCTTACTGCCCCATCTCAAATCACTATCATGAATGTTTTCTTAATTTACCATCAAATTCTGTTTGTTTTTTTCGCTATAACTTCTTTATTTTGCTGGTTGTATTAAACAATCAAGACTAGCTTGAAATATCGATCCACACATCACAGTCACGGCCTTCTGGGCTACGGGCCATCCTATCCTGAGCTTGCTCTGACGTACATGAACATTGAGCCCAATTGGCTCTGAGCCCGGCAGACCCTGACCCTTGTCCTAACACTTTAATTGCACTGGTAAAATAGAAAAACAAATTATTCATATGTTCCGGTAGTCTAGTTAGTTTTACTTATCTGGTACAAAATCAAATGAGAAAGAGGATACGAAGCAGGGAATGTTTTACAATCTGTAATTTTGCAGTTTCCAACAACACGTCATCGTTTTCTCCGATTCTGCAACGAAGTGGTTGAAGCGTCTTCGGCATATTATTTTTCTTACCAAGTTCAATGAAGTCCTGCTTGATGTCAATGAATCTAAGACAGCGAACGCCATGTGAAGATTGATTATCTAGATCACGGTTCCCCAGCCGTTTTGGATTATAAATATTCTTTCATTATTTAGTTCCGTCAGAAAAGAAAAAACAAGCGGGCTTCATAATTTTGTTTACATTTATTTATTTAAGAGGCCGTACATTACATTTAACGGATTTTGCTGATTCACGTGATTTTACAGTTAAAATACTGTATTTCCATAACTTTTAATGGACCATATGAAAGATCATTGCAATTTTTATCAAATGCATGAGCTACTTCTTTATTTTTATCATTTGATTTTGATTAATCGACCTTAAAACGACGACTGAATTGTAAAGGGGGCTATGCCCTTTACAATTCAGTCGTCGGTTTGAGGTCGATTAATCAAAATCAAATGATTAATATGGGAATTCTGCCCCCATGGTTTTTTTGACTCATACATAGGGGGTCGATTTGGTGTCGAATGAAAATAATTCACATCAATTGTTAGCTCTTTATCTTTTTTTTTTTTTTTTTTCAGGATGGGAAATCATCAAATGACTTCTCCCGCTCTGGGCGGAGCGGGAGGGCGTGTCAGACTTTTACTGACTAAAACCCACCCGTGTTCCATCAGTTGCCCATGTGCCAGGGTCACGGTATCTCTTTCGAACAATCACGCGACCCCGGCAGTAGCTCTTTATCTCAAATGGTATTCGAGAATTTCGAAAAAAACTGTTTTTTAGAAATTATTTTTATAGTAATATTCGGAATTATTCAATGATGATTTTTTTCCAAATTCTTACGAGTCCAAAACATGAGAAAATCATATGATCATGATTCTCAAACGGAAAGACGATTTTTAACGGAGAAAAAAAATTATAATCTTTTTTTGTTGGCCTTTTTGAAATATGTCAATATTCAAACTAGGCTGAGAGTTAGCACTTTTTGAAAAAGTTACATAAGACTCCCCCAAAACGCCCGCCCTTCACCACTTTCTAGTGCTTTAGCTGGGAAGAAGCAGTGGCGCAACAAACTCCCCAGCAGCACAGCTGTCTGTTAAGTCAGAAGAACTTGATTCTATACAATAATAATATGTAAATAATTAATATTATGAAAACAAAACACCCATTAAATTATTTGCCATATGTCAGCTATCACACGCCAATATACCATCAAAACATTGAAAACTAAATTCAAGCTGAAATAATAAAATCGTAAATAGAACATCATTGAATGATTCCGAATTTTCTATAAAAATAATTTCTAAAAAACAGGTTTTTTAAAATTCTCGAATACCGTTTGAGTTAAAAAGATAAAAATTGATGTGAATTATTTTCATTCGACACCAAATCGACCCCCCTAAATATGAGTTAAAAAAACCATGGGGGCAGAATTTCCATATTAATCCGGCTATGCCCTTTTGCGGTAAAAGGTTTAGAATAACATATATTTACGAATCGTTTTAACTTCTACACGGTATGTAAAAGAAATGTATGAATCAATTTTTATCACTTTTATGTTTTATAACATAAAAGTGAAAAAAGTAATAAAAAGTTAGGTGTGTAGCAGCACAAAACTATACTTTTGGTTAATTTTAAAACAAATACTAATGAAAAAATATCTCTTGAACTTCAAACCTCAATATCGCAAAAGTGACTGGGTGTGGATTGGATTCTTTCCGCTTAACTACGTCAAGAACGTCTAATATCTCGTATCGCTTCGGCTGATACCTAGGTATTGTTAGGTGTGTAGCAGCGGCGAGGCGTAAATTTTTCTAAAAGAGAAGCCGAAGCGAAGTCGGCCTTAACTTACTGACTCATCAATAAAGAATACTTACTATCATTCTAAAATTAATATAGGAATGTAATGAATTAAATACAATTAAATTGAACAGATGAAAACGAATAAAATATGCAATATTCCTCTATCTCGTTCTCGCTGACGCATTTTTCTATACCTGTCTCTGTCATAACCCGTTGTACAGCGGCTTGCTCTCGTACATATCAAGCGGTGCCACGTGACCTAAAGTGACATCATTATGGGATCGCTGTTGTATGAATTTTTAGTTCCCGATTATGACGTTTTGGCGCCGGGTTAATTTAGAACATTTCTCTTTTGTTGTAATACAAAGGTATAAATAACCTTTTTTGTTGTTTGAATTTTATGGTGAATTAAATACCCGTAGTGTAACTATATTTATTGACAATAGTAGCCACTATTTACATACTACTGTATTTTAATAGTGATAGAGTTACCAATGCGAATCCCCGAAGGCAAGCCGGTAGGAATCGTGTTATATGGTGCCTTCGCCACTGGTGTGTAGTATTTTATAATATAGTAAAAAAATATATATTTATCTTATTTTGGTTTTGATTACAGCGAGTGGCCGTAAACTCAACGCAGAACTCTCGTTTATAAAATTAAAACAACAATAATAAACTTCCGTTCAAGGTCAATCTATTCCCTACAAAAAATAAATAGAATTGACAGTACCTAACCTTTCAAAATAACCAAAATCTCGCATTTTAACTCTCGACAAAAATAAAGAAGGAGCTCATTAGGTAATAACAACGATATTTCAAGTTGGGCACTAAATCTTATGGGAATGCAGTATTTAAACTGTAAAAGCACGTATGTAAAATCAAGTAAATCAGTGAAATCGTCAAAATTTCGCATACGGCCTCTTAATTGTGGGTGGCAAAATAAGACTTGTCTTCTCTGACTTAGTCAAACGGAACAGCGACTGAAAAAAAGTAAACGAATTACCTTATTGTATATTAGTAAAGGTGGCTATACACATACAACCTTAACCGGATTGTTTTCTTCGGCATGTTTTTCTCCGGGAGACGTGCTTCCCTGGTCGAGATTATATCCTATAATTGATCCGCCTTGCTTTTTGCCTGTAGATCTGAGTGGAATACCGATTACCGTTTAGTACCATGCTGTTTTTGAATTTGACGAGCCAATCCAATCCTTACTACTTTTAATTAATCAGGAATGAACATGTTGGTATATCCTGACCTGTTGAATGTATCAAACGCCCCAAAAGTGGTCCAAATAGCGCTAGTTGTCTAGTGGTTAAAGCTTCTTAACAAAGTTTATTTTTAAACTTTTTAAATATAGTACTTGTTATTTTTCTACTTTAGAATATTTTAGTGATGTTCACACTAATTTGAAGGTGATAAATAAATACTTTCCTATTTGAACCAGTTTCGCAATATCACAAGCATTATCAACACTAAATATTTGCACTGCTGAGACACAGGCCTCCTCTGTGAGACGGGGCCGTAATCAGTTTCTCTATCTTTACTGTTAAGCATTTTAACGGATAGTTTGCATAGTTACTACAAAATGTTTAACAGGACATTGAATAATTAACAATATGGTGAAACTGGTTTTACGGTGGAGGCACCAGGGTATCCCACCACATTCAAATTGTATTCGTTTTTTTTTATTTTTATTTAAAGGTCCAAGAACCAATGTCTACATTGGTTACATGAAGTGGGCTGCCTTTGTAAGACGATTAAAATGTCACGGTGTATATATGTATATTGAAAAACGTTCAAACTAAAATATGTAGTAAATTATGGTCTGATTACGAACACTATATCGTGTATACATACGTGTTACGATCGCGAATCACATTTTTTAGGGTTCCGTACCCAAAGGGTAAAACGGGACCCTATTACTAAGATTCCGCTGTCCGTCCGTTCGTCCGTCTGTCACCAGGCTGTATCTCATGAACCGTGATAGAGAGTCAAAACACGTTTGTTTAAATGGGGACAAACGTGTTTTTTTTGCTCGTTTTTGCTCGATATTGATAACAGCAACAGGTAGACGCTTGAATATTCACAGAATATTTAGTTGTATATTTACTTTAAAAACAAAAAATTAAATTAAAATAAAACTAATATTTAAGAGAGGTTCCCATACAACAAACGTGATTTATTTTTACCGATAATGGTACTGAACCCTGCGTGCGCGAGTCCGACTTGCACTTTTCTCTTCTTCTCAGTTTTTTTTTTTTAAATACAGCCTGAGACTGACCTGCAAATAGCAAAAGCGGTAAGAAATTAGAATTTCGCGGGATGCCTTAGCCCCCATACACCTATGTTTGACGCTTTCAAAGTTGTAATAAGGTAAAATAATTTCAAGCAATTGTCTCATACATTTCTATGGATATCTATGAAAACGATGACGTGTGGTAACGTGGCCAACTTCGGAGGCGTTTTCATAGAGTTACATAGAAACGGTGTGGTGTGGTTGTGCTCCGCCGTAGCGATGGGCTGTGGTTTGCGGTTGCGATCGCCTTCGCAAGTGTCTGGAGAAGGCTAATAACGAGTTTGGGAAAATCATTGGTCCGCTTAGAACGGCAAACCGATTGCCAACGAAGTCTCGAAAAACGGACACTAGTTTATTTGCCTGACTGCCAGGAAGGGTCGTTTTTCCTCGCCTGCAATACTTAAAAAGAATGTTACTTCAGCCGCTCACTATCGATCTGATTCACCAAGCATGAATTTTGATATATTTTTATGCATCTTTAGTCACTTTAACGTTTGAACTTGCTGATACGGCCGTCACCGTTCACCCGCGCTTTAATTTTAAACGGTCGGATGTTTGAGTGGTTTGAGATTGTTGCTGTCCATTACGCGAAGCAAGACCACTTCTACATATTTATACTCTACGCAGACAAACTGATAGTTCTTTTCTTCAAGTTTGACAACACGCTGTAGAAATCTTTCTACTATATGTTATTTTGTCTTTCGTTTCTACCGTGGTCATGCTGCGCATGCTGGTGTAAGACCAAAGCATTGTGTTTAATTAATCTTGTTTTTAAACTGCACCGTCACAAAGTCGAAAGATACTAAAATGAGAAGAAAAATAATTTCTTCCAGCTTTCTAATCAGACTAAAATCGCATCTGTAAATCGCTTGGGTTTTAATAGACATGCCTGTAACCTAGCTGATTATTGAATTGACAATCCGTTCGCAAATACAATTTTGTCACATTTTCGTACAAATACGTCGTTAACGCATCTTCATTAACCCTCGATGTTCGTAATTTTCTGCCATCAAATTCTATTATGATATTCGCTAAATATAAATACTCAGCCAGTAGTTCGAATAATAACTGGCGGCATATCGTAGGGTTTCACCAATTTGGCAAATCTTTAAATAAAATAACCACATACTATTATTGTGTAATAAAAGTTTCATCTTGATATTCTAAGGTGAATTTAATGCATCCTTATGTTATTAAATTCGCCCCAAAAATTTCATAATCAATATCCATTATTGTATTGTTTCGTTGGAAAAGGTATCTTTTGTCTAATCGGCATTGCTACATAAATAAAGCCTCGGTAAAGAAGAAATGTACTAAGTTACAGTATAAAATTAAAATTGTCGAGGATGTGAAAACATCAATGTATTCTTTTTCCTCCGAAGTTCCAATTTAAAATTGTCGAGGATGTGAAAACATCAATGTATTCTTTTTCCTCCGAAGTTCTAATTGGAAAAAAAAAATGGTGTAAGTATAGTATTTGACAAAACCATCATTGTTATTGTCGAATCCTACACTCGAACTTCCACTTAAATTTTATCATGACAGTGGAAATACATATATTATCTAAGTTATATTTTCGGAAAGTACCGTTATGGAAATTATCGTAATAAATTTTTAAAACAAGAATAAGTCAAATTACGATAATTTCTTTAACGAAATATTTATCTGTGTCGCTCGTTAAGTTTATGTGCAAATACTTACTTTAAAATATTTGTAAGAGAACTCTGGTTTTATGGGATTACTTTCATGAATTAAAATCACGTATTTTTTGTGATTGTGTTCTGTCAGTTTATTTGTTAACAGCCTCCTTCAAAGAATTTTACAGCATGTATTAAGCTGAAAAAAAATCTGTATGGGTCCAACATTGTAATCGCGCAAAAAATATCAACTGTCCCACAAACTGATTATAACTGCAATACCAACTTGACCCAAATGTATGGGACTATTGATTATTTTTTAAAGGGCAAATGGTCACTCCTTTAAATTTGGCCACACCTTTCTGAAACATGTTGGATATTAAAATTTTATCCGGACACTTGATACCTTGCGTGATTTTAATTATTGGCCATCAGGATTACAGTTATTGTTATCTACAGTTTGATTAAATAAGTACAACTTGAACACCTGTCACGAATGTTTGTATCTGAATATTATTGTCAATATTTATTTTGTTTCTGTTTGTTTTAATTAAATTGTAGATAAAACAATTGCTCATCGTAAATGTCGCAGCACTCGATATGTTTCTGTTTTACTGTCAGAAATGTTTTTCTTTATATTTGACATTCTTAGTACAAACAATTTCGTTATATTTTTAGTTTCAGGAGTTGAATCAATGTTACAAAACGTTTACGAGACATAACGAGTTTTGCCAAAAAAAAAAGTTATTGTAATACATATCCATCTACGTGTTTTAACTAACAGAATTTATAGACCGTACAACACGTACGTTCTACAGTGTATAATTTTCTTCAAATCGTTGTCGTAATAATATTATAGGGATCTAAAAATGTTTTCTTCACAAAAATATAAATATGTATTTTTTAAGTCAAAGTATTCTAGAATGTACCTATGTTGTCTAATGTTGAACTTTAATTTCTGTTATTATAAAGTTATGGAATTTTAGCTCTCCTTACAATTGACCCCAAGGATTTTAACTTTTCAAGTACTGAAAGACAAACTGTTATTAAATATAACAATAATTCAGCAACTCTAAAATGTAACTTGAATTTTTTTTTATTATCTATCTAAATTCATTTCTATGGAATTTATTCTACATGTTTTGTATTTGTCTAGTGATTTTGTTTAAAAATCTCGAATAAACATAATTTTGTGTTTATGTTATAGTTTGGGTACATTTCTGGAGTGCACGGTATGTATTTTTTAAACAGTATGTCTACGGAGCCTCAGCAATGTTTTACTTTCTATAAATTTATTTTGGTTAGTTTAATAGTATTGCTAACCTTTTATTGTTATTGTATTACTGATGTCTGTACTCAATCCATGTTTATCTACGCTTCTTGGATGCTTTATCTTCGTCATGAGAAGTTTTATATAGGCGTAAACTTGTAGTATTGTGAACATCTTCAGTCATGATTTCCACAATACACTCGTTCGATGTTGTTGTTAATCAACAATAGGGTTTGAATTTTTTTTTTTCATGGAAGATGTGAGTCATCCTATAGCCATTTTGATTTTCATCAAAATTGCAGCGCTCTATGAAACTAGCATAAGTGGGCAGAGAACAGTTACACACAGGAAATATCCATACTTGCCAGTTTCACCGTGGGTCGCAACTTTAAATAGAAATCAAAATGACGATGCCACTTAGGTTCTAAGGCGCAAAAAATTGTGTAACTTCGAATATGGACCCGACATAGTTATAGCTGCTACTTCATGATGTACCCAAACTGTTACAGCGGCATTAGTTGACAATACTTCATCTAATCATTCATATTCGCGGAGTTTTTACGTGCATCATTTCCAGTCCTCGACATTATTATATCTCCGATCAAGTTTTGTGAAGCATTCATTTTCAGATAATTCTGTATTTCGAATCGCATGCACGACAACGTAAGGGTTCGGACGATGATATGAAATACCATAGCGTAAGAATGCTCCGCCATGGCTACCGTACTAACACACACGCACATTCTGCTCTGTTGTTGCAGGGCCAACATCCGAACATAGTCACAGTAAGGGAGATAGTCGTAGGCTCCAATATGGATAAGATATTCATTGTTATGGACTACGTAGAACACGACTTGAGGAGTCTCATGGAGACTATGCGTGGAAAAAAACAAGTATTTTTACCAGGTAGGCCACATTTAATAATATTGCCAAACATTACATTTATAACACAGACCTCAACCCGCACTTATGTCACGTTTGTCTGTGGCTTAAATAAAATATTTTACAGAGAAAAGCGTGACCTAAGAGTGCGTTAAGGTCATACGTGATATAAAATAGTATACGATACGTGTGACTTACAGAAGTTCCGGGCTACCCCGCGAAATTTCACCTTCAGCGTCGTTCTATCCCACACTGTGAAACAATGAACTACTTACGCCACACGTATTTTCTATTTATTTCTGTTCATAATCTCCACTATAAAGCGTTGTTCTACCCTTTACAGGAGAAGTCAAATGTCTAATGACGCAACTACTGAAAGCTGTTCACCATCTTCATGACAACTGGATATTACACAGGGATCTTAAAACTAGCAATCTTTTACTGTCACACAAAGGGGTATTAAAGGTTGGTATGACTCTGTTAAGTAAATAAATATTTTTTTCTTCTTTGATCTAAAATAAAATTCTAGTTTTTTTTTTTTGTAGATTTGTTCTATATTTCAACTGAAATTGTTTTAGGTGGGAGATTTTGGCTTGGCAAGAGAGTATGGCTCCCCGTTGCGCCAATACACCCCGATCGTAGTGACGTTGTGGTATCGTGCACCTGAGCTACTCTTGTGCTGTAAAGAATACTCAACTCCCATTGATATGTGGAGCGTAGGGTGTATATTCGCTGAATTTATAACCATGAATCCATTGTTTCCTGGAAAATCTGAGGTGGATCAATTGAACAGAATATTTAAGGTATATTCAATGGTTTTTAAATGAAATAATTAAATGGAAAGAGAGACAAATCACAAGTAATGTATGATTTATTTACAGGATATGGGTACACCTTCAGAGATGATTTGGCCTGGATACAGTGAATTGCCTGCTGTACAGAAAATGACTTTTGCAGAGCATCCTTCGGGTGGGCTGAGGCAAAGAATAGGTTCCGATCTACTCTCGGAATCGGGATTATCTTTACTGCAAGGTTTCCTAACGTATAATCCAGCTAGGAGAGTGACTGCGGACGCCGCGCTAGAACAAACATACTTTAAGGTAATGAATGTCCTTATTTCACTTAACAATGTCCTAATTCACAACCTATCATTAAAAATGTCGAAGTCATTTATCACGGCCGTAAATGCTCTATATGTCCTCAAACATGAATAAATGACAGGAAGTTCAGAGTTGGTATAAACTTTGTAAGTACTTGATTTGAAAGTAGTGTCGTGTTCTGTGTACAGGAGCAGCCCGTGGCGATCGAGCCGGCGATGTTCCCGACGTGGCCCGCCAAGTCCGAGGGCAACCGGCGCAGCACGCACAGCCCGCGCCCGCCGGCCGGCGGCGCCGCCTACGCGCAGTACGCGCGCGCCGACTCCGACGAGGCGCTCGGCTTCCAGCTGCATCAGCGCTCGCTCAACGTTGCGCCGGGCTTCTCGCTCAAGTTCTAGCGCCTCGAATTCATTCTTAGCTAGTACTAACTATTACTGAGTAACATCGTTTAATCTAGCTATGTAACACTAGCCGGACGTAGCTCTAGGTACTTTAATTTACAATCAAATAAGCCGCTAAAGTACCGCTACTGCCGCGATGTAAGATTTTAATTGCCTTCTCGCTAGACTAGATGCCGTTGCCTTTTAAGGTACAATAACATAGAACATAATGCAGGGGAATGACAAATTCTTTACACATCACACGATTCATGATAAAATAATAGTATATATATTTTTTAATTTGATGTAATAGCGTAGATCAGAATTTCAAGAAAACTGCCATTTTGATAAGTATTTTGTATATTGCAATAAAATCATGCATTACAACAACTACGAAAAACGTTAAATAAAAACCTCGTGTATATAATATAAAACGTTATGTAGGTACTTATGGAATACATAACAACAACTTATAGAATTAAATATTTCAATGTGACTCTTTGCCATTGTTGATGTATGTATATGTAAAATAGCATAAAATAATATTTTTTCATTATTGATGTAATCGTGTATGTAATTAATGTATTGAGAGTCAGACGCTCAAAATATAAAACGGTTTGAGTAAATAGCGTTAACCTCTGAAATTGGTCATGAAAATGTTGAATGCACATGTTATAATATAAACCATTCTTCAACATTTCTGTGAAGTAACAGGTTACACTGTGTAAATACCTCTTAATTTTAGTGGTGCACCTCATGAAGGTGGAATTAGTGTAGAATTAAAATATGGTACAATAATTATATCTTTTCAACAGATATGGCATTATTATTTTAAATATCCCTATCTATTACACCTTCTTATTGATACTTACATAGAAAACAGTAAATTAAACTGATGTTCTTCTAAATTTTATTTACTTAGTAGATATTACATTTTTTGTACTTTATAATCTGGCTTACATCACCAGCAGCGCATGAAAAACTGATTCATGAGATTTAATCTGCAGAGGATTTATTTAAACTGACTAGATCAAACTTCTTTCTCGTTCATTTTCGTAGATAATTATCACAACATTTTAAATGTAACTCTTGATACCGGATTAACGGCCAGCGTCGCTCATGCCTTTGGGCAATGCTAGTAGTGAGTTTATCAAGTCACCATTGCGTTTCCACGTTCTATACTGGGTGTCTACCAGCGCATTTGTTTCAATCACCGTCTGCCGACCCAGGACGTCATTTCTATACTCGTTGATCATGGAATGAATGTGGCGAATGTACTGAAACAAAAATAAAAATTGACAGCTGTAGTCACGACAGTAAATCGCACCCTGACGAGGGATGTAATGTAGATTTGGTTCTACTGAAAGTGCGAGCGAATCCCTCCGCCGAGGGAAGCTGGAGGTGTTCCTCTAGCTACCATCAGGGAAGGGATCCGCTTAGTTTCAGCTGCACAGGCCGAAAGGCGCGTGCCTGCGGCCTGCCGGTGGTGCGCCGGGCGCTCTCCGACTTCGTTGGGAACACCAGGATTCAAAAGTGTTCCTTGCGGAAGTAAGACTACCTGCTCCAGAGAGGATCTATTTATGAGTATTTGCATATGCAGGATCAAGTTTCAACACATAAATTGTAAGATGTCTACAAAAAATTACTAAGGGTCAGTTCAGACAGAACTGAAAAATCTTCGCGAAGTGTCAAGCCTTCACTGGCCGCAATGTACACCGAGAGCAAACGAGTCGCAAGCGTGTGCGACCCAACGGACGATATTTACACAATTGTTAATTTTAGGCTATGGTTATCTGCCAGGGTCGCGAGATTGTTCGAAAGAGATACCGTGACCCTGGCACATGGGCAACTGAAGGAACACGGGTGGGTTTTAGTCAGCAAAAGTCTGACATGCCCTCCCGCTCCGCCCAGATCGAGAGAAGTCATTTGATGATTTCGCATCCAAAAAAAAAAGGCTATGGTTATACCCTTTATTCCCGTTGTCCCCGTCACGGGGACAGCGGGACGTGATTAAATTTATTTCCCGTTGTCCCCCTAACGTACTTCGGTGTCGTAGGATCTGTATTTAAGGTTTTTTGCCAACGACTTCCGAAATTAAAGTTATTTTTGACTTTGTAGTGTTTTTTTAAGGAAGTCGGTTATTATTTTTTGTAAAAAGTTTTTATTTTTAACTTTTTAGTTATGGTATTTACCCCGCACTAATCTAATCGCGTTATTCGTTCATTTGTCGCGCAAATACTTAATGCAAATTTAAGACTTTTATGGTTTTCACATGGACCCCATTGTCCGAATGGGACCAAATTGAAATGGGACCGTTCGGGAAGCACCAGCTTTCAAAAAAAAAAAAACAATCATCAAAATCGGTTAACCCAGTCAAAAGTTATTAGCTAACAAAGATAAAAAAACAGACGAATTGATAACCTCCTCCTTTTTTGAAGTCGGTTAAAAAAACGGGGACAGTGGGCAATAATTTTTACTTATTTTATTGAACTATATTAACGTGGAAAGTGTACAGGGACAACGGGAAGTATTTTTAAATATTTAATTGAAGTAGGTACAGCTGTCCCCGTAGGACGGGGACACGGCGTACGGGGACATCGGGAATAAACGGGTTATACGGTCCTATATTCAAAGGAGCTAATTCAGGCAGTAAATTGCTCGGGCATTTTCAGGGTCTGTCTGAACGGATCAATGGTTCTGACGCGAACTGGCGCGAGCTCGAGAAAAGGTCTGTTTGAAATCCACTTGGTGTAATATTGACGCAGGTAAAGTCAATAATAATAGCTGTATTAAACTTAAGTGGATAGTCAGTAGGATTAAGAGGAATACTAGTAATGAATAAACCACAGAGCAAGTACCTAATCATAAAAATATAAGTAGGCAACTGACTGCCTCTCGAGTTATCTAATCTGCTGATGAAGTTTCCGAGGTGGCCACTTGTGAATCATGTCATCGAAACGTTAGCACAAAATTAACACATTCTATGTTACTACTGATGCGTTACATAACCGCCAAAGCCATATCCGGTGATAATGCATAATAAACACTTATCTACAGCATGGCACTTAAAAAGTTCGGAATCGTAGACCGTCGTCTGTCGTTACTAAGGCTGTGGGCATGGAAACTAGCGGTGAGGAGCAATGACCAAGTGGGTCGGTACGGTGGCCACCTCTCGCAACTGGTACCATGTCTGCAGTCTTATACCACTGGAGACTGTGGAAGAGGAACCCGCTATCACAGTCTAAAATACTCACGATACCTAAAGCATCGACAAATGTCTTGAATAGATGATGTTTTCGATTTAGAGAACGATACATTCATATACGTTTAACGATAAGTAGGTACTAGTAGTTATAAGGTGAATTTAATTTTCAGCTTTCCTATATACACACGTTGTTGTAAATTCCGGTGAAAAACTGAAAATAATTACGTTGTGATGGCCCGGTTCTCACACGGGGGTGCGGGTTCAAAACCAAGCATGCAGAATGTGACTACCAATGTGTTTAATTTTATTTTAAAAGCACATGAATTTTAAATACGTAGTTATCTAAAACTCATGAGCTTTTAAAGTAAAATTATAATAGGACCATTCATGATAATCATCTACTTACAGACCTGTGTGACCTTCAGGTGAAAGCGCCAGGGTAACCAGCGAAATTCAAGTTTTTTAATCTCCAATTAATCAAAAAATGTATTGACTGACTTTTCCATGAAATAGTCATTCAATGGGAATAAATTAATTTTGAAGGATGTATTGAGGATTTGATTTTGAAGAGAGCAGTGGTGTGCCAGTGGTAACGGCTGCGGTTTACGAGTTGTAGGTCGTGAGTTCAAACCTAAGCAGGCGTGTAAATTATTTCATCGCCACTGCTCTCAAAACGGTGAAGGAAAACATCGTGAGGAAACCGGCATGTCCTAGAACCAAAAATTCGAAGACATGTGACATCTACCAACTCCCTCTCACCGAGAGGAGGCCTGTGTCCCAGCAGTGGGAACATTGTAGGCTGATGATAATGATGATGAGGGTGGCAGGGACATCGACGTACATTCTGTAGCTGATGAAGATTGAGGATTTAAGTGAGTATAATTCTGTAAAGCCATAATATTTGTTACGCACGCGAATCATATTTTAATCAACATAATTATCTACAACCGTCTTTCAAAGAAAATTAGGATTCGCAAGCTACCTCAACGCAGCAATACATAGGTATAGGTACAAGGCGTAATTGGAAATAACTAAAACCCAAAAAGTAGTAGGTTACCGACTCATCATGAAGAACTTTTATCTACTAAAAGAATGGAACCTAAGCAAAAATCACGAAAATAACAGGTCTTACATAGCTCGAGAAAACGTGTGAAACAGTTGTTTTAATAATCTCTTTTTACACTTAGCAAAAGTGTTTCATAAAAAGATTTTATTATATTTTTCATAACACAATTACTGGCGTTTGAACTGTAGAAATATTAATTTATTTATTTAATAATATTTTTGAGCAACGAACCGTAGTACAATTTGACTTTTAATACTTTTCTTCGGTTTATATTATACTAGCTTCTGCCCGCGACTTCGTCAGCGTTAAATTTCTTGCTTCCCCGAGCCATGCCGTGGCATTGAATCGCCTGCCCGTGCGAGGTCTGCGTATTCGTGACTTTTGTTATTTCTGTTCGGCTCCTAAGGTTCCTAGCGTGATGTGTTGTATAGTCTATAGCCTTCCTCGATAAATGGGCTATCGAACACTAAACGTAGTTCTTGAGATTAGTACGTTTAACCAAACAAACTCTTCAGCTTTATAATATAGAGATTTGATTACAATTAAAACCGTTATAGTGAGCCAACCTTAAAATAATGACAATTGCTATCGCGGAGTTTTTTTTTAACGTTTTAAGAGGAACAATTCCGTCCTACATCATTGTTGCGTTACTTTAACCGTTTACGCAGCGCACTCAACGGAAACTCTCAAGAGGAGTAGATTTTCCCCGTTTTTGCAACATCTTTCATTTCTGCTCCGCTCCTATTGGTCGTAGCGTGGTGTTATATAGTCTTTTTTTCTGGATGGGAAATCATCAAATGACGTCTCTCGCTCTGGGCGAAACGGGAGGGCGTGTTCGACTTTTACTGACTAAAACCCACCCGTGTTCCCTCAGATGCCTGTGCCAGGGCCATGGTAACTTCTTTCGAACAAATCCGCAACCCTGGCAGGCATCGGTCCTCGGTCTTTGAGGCGTGCGTGGTACACAACGCGCTGTCCACTCGGGCCTGTTCCTTACCGGGCGGCGAGCTACCCATTACACGCCACCCGCAAGCCCGCGCCTACTGTGGCCGGAGTCCGCCATGGACTCCCGACCGTCCACCCGGGGCGTCTCTTCCTGCGGCGGCTAGAGGCGTAAGGGCGCAGAGTTTGCCTCTCCGTCACGAGCTCCACTTCCTTCTTCGCCAGCATTACTGCTTTGCATATGCCCTCTTGCTTCGTACCATGGCCTGCACCAGGACCGGACGCGAGAAGTCACCCAGGCAGGGCACACCTCCACCGTGTCTTCCAGGCGATCCACACAGTGGTAACACCCGGGCGTTTCCTCCCGCCTTATTCAGAACAGGAACCTCCCGAAACAGCCGTGTCCGGTAGAGACCTGTGTAAGGCTCAAGCTGAGGACGCTGTGGCGCCTCTTTATCCACTCCTCAAAGAGGGGACTTACCACCGCAATAGTGGCGTGCCCAGCAATGGGTTGCGACAATCGCATATGTGAACTATCTAACACTAAAAGATTTATTTTGAATTCAAACCAGTAGTTCCTGAGATTAGCGCGTTCAACCAACCAAACAAACAAACTCTTCAGCTTTATAATATTAGTATAGATAAACGTGCTTCATTGATTAGAACAAAATAATTACATACATATTCCCTATTACATACCCTTCTCGGTAAGTATTTTAATAACATGTTATAAATAGGTTTATTAAGGACTAGCTTCTGCCCGCGACTTCGTTCGCGTTAAATTTCATATTCCCCCGACCCTTCCCGTCGTCGAGTCGAATCGCCTACCCGTGCGATTTTCCCCGTTTTTGCATCATTTTACATTACTGCTCCGCTCCTCTTGGTTGTAGCGTGATGTTATATAGCCTATAGCTTTCCTCGATAAATAGGCTACCCAACACAAAAATAATTTTTCATTAGTTCCTGAGATTAGCGCGTTCAATCAAACAAACAAACAAACTCTTCAGATTTATAATTTTATACTAGCTTTTGCCCGCGGCTTCGCCCTCGTGGATGTCGGAAATTAACGCAGGTATTTTTTTAAAATAAAAGATTTTTTCTAAAATAAAAGTAGCCTAAGTTACTCCTCATTACATCAGCTACCTGCCAATAAAAGTCCCGTCAAAATCAGTCCAGTTATTTCAGAGATTAGCCGGAACAAACAGACAGACAGACAAAAATTGTAAAAAAAATTGTTTTGGTATATGTACCGTGTATACATCCATTTACATTGAGTAAAAAACAGTTATTTGAATATTAAAAACAGACACTCCAATTTTATTTATTTGTATAGATATATAGTAATATAGTATATAGTATAGATTCAAGGTGCAAAGTTGTACCCGACTGCGCGACGTAAAGAAGTTACCCCTCATTGTGTTTCTTTACACCTTGTTTTATAAGTTGTAAAGAAACACAAACTTTAGTATTTTAGTAAAGTTTCTAGCGACCGACAGGTGCGACTAAGCTTTTCGCGCTATTCCTATTCCGATACATGGCGTGCAGGTGCAATGCTATCTCTAAATTGGGGGAGCGCAATAATACCAACACATAATTACGAATACAGTTAACACCTAATCGACATTTTCGGATTTTTATCAAAAGCGATATCAGTAAGTAGGTAGTACCTAAACTTTACGTCTATTTACTTTGTATTTTCGAAATATTATGTATGTATTGGGACAGGACATGGAAAAACTTTTAGCGATAATGCAGCAAAAACATTTAAATGCGTTTTTCTCGTAATCAAAATTTCGTAAGTACCTACCTACTGAACTCCCTACTTCGGTATCTACTGCATCTCACATCAGCAAAATTGCAAGGAAAATTCGGAAAGACCAAAAATATAGCATTACATTTTTAGGGTTCCGTTGCCAAATGGCAAAAAACGGAACCCTTATAGATTCGTCATGTCTGTCTGTCTGTCTGTCTGTCCGTCCGTATGTCACAGCCATTTTATTCCGAAACTATAAGAGCTATGCTGTTGAAACTTGGTAAGTAGGTGTATTCTGTAAGCCGCATTAAGATTTTCACACTAAAATAGAAAAAAAACAATAAATTTTGGGGTTCCCCATACATAGAACTGAAACTCAAAAATGTTTTTTTTCATCAAACCCATACGTGTGGGGTATCTATGAATAGGTCTTCAAAAATGGTAATGAGGTTTCTATTATCATTTTTTTCTAAACTGAATAGTTTGCGCGAGAGACACTTCCAAAGTGGTAAAATGTGTCCCCCCCCCCGTAACTTCTAAAATAAGAGAATGACAAAACTAAAAAAAATATATGATGTACATTACCATGCAAACTACCAACGAAAATTGGTTTGAACGAGATCGAGTGAGTAGTTTTTTTTTAAAACGTCATAAATCGTAAACCGCAATTTACCTTACATTCAATCAACTGAAATATAAAAATTAAAAAATATATATATTTTTAAACCGAAAATACGTACAGGTTTGTACGGAACCCTCGGTGCGCGAGTCCGACTCGCACTTGGCCGGTTTTTTTTTATACGTCATAAATGGTAAACCGCAATTTACCTTACATTCAAATTCAATCAACTCAAATATAAAAATAAAAAAAAAAACATTTAATTTCATAAGCATAAACCTTATACATAAACCGATGATACCTACAGGTTTGTACGGAACCCTCGGTGCGCGAGTCCGACTCGCACTTGGCCGGTTTTTTTTAAATTAGTGTCACACACGTATATTAAAAAATTACCTTGTCACTTTCCAAGTACGGTATTACGGCTACTTGCTCCTCCCCATATGATTCGATTTCAGATTCCTCGACGTAGTCACTGGTAAATACTTCACATGTGAGAACCAGCGCCATGAAGAGAAAAACCGGGCGACAGATTAAGTTTAACATTCTGTGTCACTACAAACAAAAAATGCGATTTAAATCCACCAAGTTATATCAGTCAACTGTAGAATTTATTTACTAAGTTATTGGGCTGAGCATTTTGCTAACCGGCATGATGCCTATGGCATCGTATGATGGGCACCTATCCACAGAACAGAGATCAGACTTATGATCATGCATGAATGAATGTAAATAAACATTTAACATTCAACCGTCGACCTTTTGCTTAAATTGATAAGGTAGGTTTACGTTATCACCATCAGGTAAGCTGGGATTGTATAATATATTATTATATTCACTAGTTTAAGTCCCTTCATAAAACTCATGCCGTAAACCGTGGGTGGTTGTGTGCGGCCTACTGCAGCCTGCTTGGTTCGGCACAGAAATTAATGAGTGAAAAATTAATGATAAAAGGAGTGGGTTCCTTTTTTATTAAAAAAAAAACCGAACTAGATAGTCCTCTCAAAGAACATTCGTGGAGAAGTGCAACATTGCAGTTTTCTATTTATTTTTCTATCGGTACGGTGACACAAAATAATCGGCTTGTACTGAAAATATTTACATACTTAATTATAAGAAAAGCATTTCTTACGTAGTCTGCCTTACCTTAAACTAAAATTAATCCTTCAGTTAGTTTTAATCCTTGGTCTTAGTAACACAACACTAAAAGTAGAGTCAGCAAAAGTACACCCAAGTCCGTCGAATTGTAATGATACGGACTGTATTTGATGGTGACCGCCTGCTTTTCGGAGTGACAATGGTGAAGTGTGTACCGTCAGTTAAATGGGCATGCAATGGTGGGCGGCCGGCCGGGGGGCGAAGTTGTTTTTCTAGCAGGGTCGCGGGGCGCGCACTCGGGCGGAACCAGAGCGACGGCCCACGGAGCGGTGCGACAGACAGCTCAACCGCACTCTACAACCCTTCGCCATATCTGTGCTTGTCAACTTAACTTACGTCATATTATTTTATTTTTGCTTAGCCATTACGATATTGGCATTAAATAGAATGACAAGCGTAGGCCTACTTTATTTTTATTAGATTTGTAGTTTGTTTCATGAATTGTGTGGGTCCAATAGTAGGAAAGGCACGATTTGCCTAGTTACCTAGATATTTTGTTGTTACCTACCTCGCAGCATTTTTATATGTAGGTAACGATGTTGTGGGAGTGTTATGGCGTGTGCTTATTGGTTGCAAGATTGGAGATGATTTTAGAACACTTCTTCTTAGACTAACTCAGTAGTGACGTGACATTAAGATGATGACAAACACGTACCTTGGAACTGCAGACAGACTTAAGCGAATTTCATGGAACTTAGAACTAAATTATGAGGACGAACTATATTTATGCTATCGTAGGTAGGCTCTTTAACTGCTGCTATGCCTTAGATCCAGAGGATTCATAAATATCGCTTACCAGCTTAGTCTTTTGAAGTTAAATGAGATATTTGTGAAATGTAGATTTTCAAAAGAACAACAAATTATAATATCACGCCTATATTCTCTTAATTGGGCAGTGGTTTAAGTACCCCCATATTTGTCAGTTCACCATCAACTTGTCATAAACACCTAAGCGTCCTCCGAGTGGTACCGGACGTACAGAATAGCAGTATCCCATTTCTTCACGTGGATGTCATACGAGGCGACTAAGGGACTTACTAGTGAATCGGCAGCAGCGTTCTCTATGCATTTTACTACTTACTATACTGCGATCGCCAACCTACCTGCTAAGCGTGGCGATTATGGTAAAGCCCTCCAAATTGGGGGAGGCCTATGTGAATGTCCAGCAGTGGATTTCTTTCGGTTGAAATGATGATATACCTAAGCGGACAGGGGGCGACAGTATTACCATCAACTGGGCATAGGTTCGCACAAATGCAGACTTCGGGCGAGTCTTAATTTGTGCAAACCTACGCCTACGCGTTCGGAAAATCTAGTCGCTCTGGTATATTTGTTTCCATCCCTCCTCTAGTTTAATCGTTTTCATTTTTACGTCGTCCGTGTCACGTGGAAGCTCGCGTCACAAGGTTAGCTAATTTGATAAGCACGTCATAATTTTGAACAAAAATAAGCAAAACAATTATGTGATTCCCATCGACGTATTTAAATGATAGATCCATTTTGATTGACTGCTATATTTAGAAACGTAGGTATCAGTTTATTAGGCAGATACTCGATAACCTTTTATTCTACGCCGGTCTTTCATATAGGTACGTGACCAATCGTTCGGGCCTAATTAGATTTCGCTTTACTTAATCTTTACCGATAGGTAAAGGTAAACAAAGGGTGTGTCATACCGAACGTGATCCATTGACATATTGTCTCTTACTATTTCAATAACATTGAACTTGATCAACCCCTAATAGATAATAACACAACGACGTCGGGTACTCAGCTGCATCCGGTAAGACTGGAAGCCAACCCCAAAATAGTTGGGAGAAGGCTAGGCAGATGATGTAGGGAGTTTTTTACTCATTTTCTTACCAGGTGCCCTTTAAGTTATAGGTGTTGTGAGTTTTGATTAAAGTTCCATGAGGACTTGCTATAAATTGAATCTTTATACTTATTACAACTAGTGAAGAAGAACGAAAAACACATGCTTAATTTATGGTTCATTTTATTGCTTAAAGTAAAACGTACAAACACAGGCAGCATATTCTTCACCTACTTAGAGCAAGTGAATTCTGTCTGTACTTCAAGCCATGAGCGCAATGTGTCAAGTTGATGAGCCACGGCAGCTCGCGCAGTCCCTCCCAAGCTCGTGTACTGTTCCACACTCGTTTCCCATGAGAAAATACTTTGAATTTCCTCCTTTGTTCCAAATTCAGGGCTGTAATAGAAAAACATTAATTGAGTCTGTGGCTTAGTAAACCATCCTACTCTATTCAGGAAGAAAGTCATGCTGAGGATCGCCTGTGTTTTTCACCCATAGTTTGTTTCTAATCTATTTGATGATTTCCAGCGAAGAGAACATAGGCGAATAATCAATTAGGCCTTATTTTACTATAGAGAAATAACGTACCAAATATTGTGGTATTCTTGGTAAGGCAAGTTTTTGAGGTCAACGCCGAAGCTTGATGCGCATCGCAGGGCTGCCCCTACAAAGTGATGCGCTCGTCGGAAGGGAATCCCGCGACGGACCAGTGCATGTGCCAAGTCTGTTGCTAACATGCCAGTGTCCAAGGAACTGACTGCTCTTTCACTATTCACCTGAGAACATCAATCGACAGCTTAGCAACACATATATTTAGGCTTTGAGACTGATATGATTACGAAAATTATGAAGCCATCTTACTTCCATGGTCGCAATTGTTCCAACAGCAACTTTCAAACAATCAAGTAGTCGATCATAAGATCTAAACAGAAGCTCTTTATCTGATTGCAGATCTTTATTATAAGTGCTTGGTAATCCTTTGATAACGCAACTGAATGCAAACGCCTCTCCGAGTAGGAGTCCCGCAGCTCCTCGAATCAGTTCCAATCCATCTGGATTACGTTTCTGGGGCATCAAACTTGATCCAGTCGAGAACTGGTCAGAGAAGCGAACAATGCCAAACTCTTGAGAACTGTAGATAATTAGATCTTCAGCTAATCTACTAAGGTGCAGGCCACATAAGGAAGCCCAGTTGAAGAATTCCACTGTAACAAAAATTGCTGATTTAGAAACATCAATTAGTTGTAGATGGCCGTGAATTCGATTTCCGCAATTACTTACCCAGATGATCTCTCGAACTGACGGCAAACATGGAGTTAGGCGTCAAGTCTTCGAATCCTAGATTTTTTGCCAGTCTCAATCTATCGATAGGCAGCGCACAACCGGCAATGGCTCCACTGCCTAAAGGACAGCGCGACAGGCGGCTCTTTTGTTGCTCTAGTCTTGAAACATCGTCGTAGAGAGCCCAGGCATGACTGAAATTTCAAGTGAAATAGTAAATGAAATGGAAATTTGGAACACCTTTTTTGATGTTTAGGTTTTGATGTTTCAGTTACCTCAAGAGGAAGTGACTCCACCGCACTGGTTGAGCGCGTTGGAGATGGGTATAACCTGGTGCAATTATATCTATTTCGCTGCTAGCTCGGGTCACCAGGACCTTCAAATAATTTTAAGTAGGTATATCAAATTAGAATGACAACTTCTCAATTCTTGCTGTTACTTATAAAAGTTGAAATAAATACCGTGATCAGTTCTTTGAGGGCGGCGTGCAACTTAGGTAGGTTGCCAAGCATCCACAGTCTAGTATCGGTAGCCGATTGGTCGTTGCGGCTTCGGGCTGTGTGCAGGCGCAGCGCTGCGTCACCTGCGTATTTGAACAGTCTCCGCTCTACCACTGAGTGGATGTCTTCTTCGGGATCATTCAATCGCCCACTTTTTATCATTTCCTCTTCAATGTCCTTCTCTACCTAAAAGGGTAGTCATTTTATAACAAAAGTTATTATAAAGTCGAGATTATTGTAAAACTACAGCACCTATGGTGTACGATATTCGATAAAAACACATACCTTGTTCAGTCCGTCCTGTATGGCTTTATTGTCGTCTTCAGAAAGGTGTCCAATTTGATATTGCTCGGCAGCCCAGGCACGACTGCCTTGAATGTCCTCTCGGAACAGTCTTGCATCCACTGCTAGAGAGTCGTTTAATCTCCGCAATACGGCCGATGGTTCCTCTTCGAAGCATCCTCCCCATAGTTGATACCTGTCCTAGATAATTAAATCGTTCCAGAAAATAATTAGTCCCATTGTCATTTATTAGCACAAAATTCGTGTGTAAGAGTTATAATTGGTTCAGTAGAGCCTCAAACAAACAAGATGTGTACTTACGGTAGACATTATCTTCAAGGAATGACTGCTAAGATAATTAAATGTTGAGGCACATGATCGTTCAACAATCAATTCGGCTGTGCAATTTCAAAACCTAGCAACTGACATTTTTGCATATTTGACGTGCTAGATATTTTCCGAGTGCTTGTCAACTCAATTTTTTTGAGAAATGTCAGTTGCTAGGTTTTGAAATTGCACAGCCGAATTATCTTTTATGTGCTCTCATATCTACGGAGGTTAAAAAGGTTAATTACAAAACCCAAATTATTTACACGTTCACTGATGTCGGAATATGTTTCGTAAATTTGCATCTGCAGTTCAATCCGTTCCCTAGTTAAAAAGAACACGGCAGTCAGTTTTTTGCCTTACAGCGTACTTTAGGTATATACTTCTACTGTATATTTTCTTATTTTAATGGTTATATGCAGATATTCGTTTTTTAATGTTTATTAATCTCAAGAAAACCAAACATTCCCGGTCATGTATGCCAGCCAGCATATTATATTTTTTGTACTTTTTTAATTTATTATTACGGACACATACTTCCCTATGTATTTATTATTCTAGCGTATGGCACTCGTGGGTTGCAGCTGAAAATCAGCGTCAGGTGGCACACCGTGTGTTGTCATCTGACATTATGCTGAGCTGAGGCCCTTTTGGCATTATTATCATTGTTTTTGCTTTAAGTATTTTTTTTTTTAAGTTTTAACATTTTACTTTAAAATGATATAGTGCCAATAAACGCAATTTTCTTTCCGTTCTTTCTTAGAAAGAAAGATTATTACTAATAACAGAAAGATGGTCCGATCGATCAGGTGATGCTACGCATGCCGCGGTTGGTCCGTGGATGGGTCTTGGTCTTGGTGATTGGATCTTTACAAACTAAGACTTCTGTTTTCCGAAGCATAAAGGGGTCTTGGTTTGCAAAGATGGTCACGTTAAGATGAAAACTCCAGGGTAGGCAGCTTAATTCAATGAAAAATTTAACAATTATAATTATACTAGCTTTTACCCGCGACTTCGTCCGCGGGGAGTTCGGTTATATCGTAGCGTAACGTAGCGTAGGCGAGCGCTAAGAAAGGAAGTAGAATTGTACGAACAAAGTCCCGGGCAAAAGCTAGTAAACTTAAAAACTTATTTATACACCACATTTTTTGCTAATCTATTACTGTGTGCCAATATGATACTGGGCGAGCATACGCGGGGGGAGCAAGCCACATAGAATTGCCGGTGTGAAAAACAGTTTTCTCTCAAATCTATACCCGCAAATTTTAATGTCTGCCCTTGTGATTTGTTTATGGTCATTGCAAAGCAGACTTTGAGGGGAAACTGAATTCGGTTGAATTCAAAGGGAACATCATTCGGGACATTTCGGGATCACGGGAATTCTTGGTACAAATACATATCTAGTTTTAACTATTTTGTTTTATGTTTTTGTGCAATTTTTGTGAAATAGTTGTTGTTTTCGTAATCAGCGACCCGATAAACCATAAAAACGATACCCATGTTGATTTCCAGAATTTGTCACCCCTTTTCCACCTTTTCGGGGTTGAATTCCGATAGAGCCTGAAACATTTGTATACTCATTTATTGATAGGATACTCCTTGTGAAGTTTCGAATAAAATAGTTTAACTAATCTTGTTTCCCCATACAAACTTTCAAGCCCTTTTTCACCTACTTAAGGGTTGAATTTTCAAAAACCCTAGGGCACATTCGCTAAGAAAGGATTTTAAAAAAATCCCCCCCTAAGGGGGTGTAAAAGGGGTTCAAATTTTGTATGGAAGTCCGTAATTTTTACAGCTAGAAGCCTGAAACTTTGTTTTTAGGTTAACGATTAGAAATAAACTAATTGTTTATTTCTTAGCGAATGCTGACGTCATTACAGCTATCTCTATGCCACAGTGAAATCCGTTCAGTAGTTTAGGCTGTGCGTTGATAGATGAGTCAGTCAGGTTTGCCTTTTATATATTTAGATGTAAATAACTAAATACAAACGTGTTACGGTCGTGAATTATATTTTAATCAATGTACTTATAGTCCTCCAGACCATGTTTTGGCCACGGTGGCCAATCTCAACGGAGACTAGCCATCGACTCGGGAGACGTTATAGTGCTCAAGTGTGTGCGCAGACACAAGAGCACTCACTCTTCCCTCACTTTCGTAACCCGATGGGACGGCAATCCGAAGCGACCGGAGAGAGAGAGGCTCGGAGGTATCACACCGCCAACATCCAAACTCCGGGCTGTTACTAAGAAATTCCTAATGGAAAAACCCAATAACACTTTGCCCGACCTGGGAATCGAACCCAGTACCCCATGCTTAGCAGTCGTGCTTGCAACCATGAGACCAACGGTACAGTTCAATCAATGTACAACCTGCCCCCCTAGCCAAGTCACAAACGTTTACCGTTCTACAATCGATAACGCCTCAGTGTCAGCAATTGTAGAAAACGATAAGTTGGTAGCCATGTTGAAGTGCCTGAGTCGGCCGCTCGTTCTACAATGTCTTTAGAAAAACGACACATTATAACAAAGGATTTAGCGTTGAACATTGTAGAAACGATAAAAAATCATTCTATCATTTTGAACTATGTGAATTTGGCTACGACTTTTCTGTTCGCTTGTTCTAACCACGTGACTTAACGTTGAGCGACTAGCGTTAACGATTGCAGATTATCCACTCGGCTAGGGGTGCTGGTACTGACTTACAAATTGCAAAAAAAGTCTTAGGAAAAATTGAATTTCGCGGGCCACCCTGAAACTGCCGCCATCGCCCCGGCTGTCTCTGCAAGTCCTAACCAGTCTTACCAAAGGGTATCGTATTACCCAGTGGGTAACAGGGTTGTGGAGATCAGACCAGGCGCGGTCGCAGCCAACGATTTGGGGGGGGGGGGAGGGGGGGTCACCACGACTACTGAAGAATATTTTTAGGAAGGTACATCTCCTCGTTGGTCTAGTAGTCGCAAGCGCTACTGATGAGCATGAGTTCCCGGGTTCGATTCCCAGGTCGGGTAGTATTATTCGGTTTTACCATCAGAAATTTTTCAGAAGCAGCCTGGAGTCTGATTTTGTGCCCGGTTGATGGCAGAAGGCTCGCCTCATATAACATGGAGCTTAAACAGAACTGGCAAAATATGAGTGTACTATATTTAGGTACATCTCTGTCAACCTTTCTGGAATTCAAGGCGTAATGATACGTATATGTTCATGTACATCTGCAGCTCCACACTACTTATGCTAATCAGCGACGCAGCTTTTACAATGGGGAGGGGGTACTTAATGCTGGGAAATTCATCACAGCACTATTTGATAAGTATTAGGTAATTAAAATGGAATAGCAAATTAAAAGGTCACTTAGGATGAGAAAAGCGAGCGAAGTGAGTTCGAAAATTTTGACAACCCGCCTGGTTTAGGTTCGGTTTTCTTTATATTTTCAACATAAGTGGGAGTTACACTGTCGATTTATGCCAGAAAAGCCCAGGCAACTATGAGAATTATGAATGATGAGCGAACGAAGCGAGCCCGAAAATTTTAACAACCGCCTGATTTAGGTTTGGTTTTGTTAGTATTTTCCAGAAAAGTCCAGGTGACTCTACGAGAATTATGAATCCAAGAGCGAGCGAAGCGAGCTCGAAAATTTTAACAACCCGCCTGGTTAAGGTTCGGTTTTGTTTCTATTTTCAATATAAATAGGACTTACACTATCGATTTATGCCATGAAAGTCCAGGTAGCTACGAGAATTATGAATCCAAGAGCGAGCGAAGCGAGCTCGAAAATTTTAACAACCGCTTGATTTAGTTTCGGTTTTGTTAGTATTTTCCAGGAAAATCCAGATAACTACGAGAATTATGAATCCAAGAGCGAGCGAAGCGAGCTCGAAAATTATAACAACCCGCCTGTTTAAGGTTCGATTTTGTTTATATTTTCAATATAAATAGGAATTAAATTGTCGACTTATGCCAGGAAAGCCCAGGCAACTATAAGAATTATGAATGCAAGAGAGAGCGTAGCGAGCTCGAAAACTTTCCACAGTTCCGATAGGTTAGATTTTCTTTGGTCGTTCCAAAAGAAAAGCTCAAGTATTAAGAGCATTTAGAATACAAGAGAGAGCGAAGCGTGCCTGATAAATTTTAGTACCAAAAAATATGACATTTTGATTTTTGATACACTTTTAACCCTTTGCTCTTGATTGCTTATATTCTTAATCTCTTTACAAATGTTCATCAGTCTCCGTGGCTCAAGTGAAAACAATTTTAAGCTAGTAAGACAGGCAAATCGTTCTGGGTCTCGACAGCATGACTGGCTTTGGGGGGGGGGTCATGACCCCTAGGACCCCCCCCTCGGACCGCGCCTGGATCAGACAGGCCGTCGCTTCATGTAAAATACTGATACTTAGCTGGGCATTTTCAAAAAAGAGTGTACCCTGCTGTAAAATTTGATTATATTTTTTATATTTTTTGTTTTTACAAATTTTGTCAAAATATAATAGGAAATACAGTTTATTATAGAGGAAAATAAAAAGGAACGCGGAATTAGAGGCAGTTTTTCCATAATATCGAAACAAAACGGACTTTGTAGCGAAACTGATTCCGTTGTGTGACTAGATTTAAAAGCGAAATTTAAGGAAAGTATGAAATTTATAAGCGATTTTCAAATTTATTTAAACTAAATAATACATGTAATTAATAGATAAATGTAAGAAAATAGCCTTATTTTAAAGGATTAACTCAAAATAATTGTTTTTTTATTCAGTTTTGTGACTCTGTCGAATTTCAATGAGTTATTTTTTAATTTTACTCTAAAATCGTAATAATTTTCTTAATTTTGTATATTTTTGGAATATAATTTTCGTTTACTGTAAACGTTTTTGTGGCCGCACATGTTTAAAAGGTAAAACCTCTATCTAATTTCATAGATTTCATTCCACCCATTTGAAGGGACAGTGACCAAATGGAAGTCTTAAAATCATAAGGCTTTGTGTACACAACTTAAAAAGTGCCTAAATACCATTATTATTAGGTAAGAAATAAAACAATAATTGAAACTAGTCTTATATTACTATAATTAACGTTATAAATTGCACTGATTGACATAAGTCATATTAAAACTGCAGGATAATAGGAACTTCGTAGTTTCTAATCACATAATCTATACTAATATTATAAAGCTGAAGAGTTTGTTTGTTTGTTTGGTTGAACGCGCTAATCACAGGAACTACTGGTCCAAATTGAAAAAATATTTTTGTGTTGGGTAGCTTATTTATCGAGAAAGGCTATATAACGCTGTATAACGTCACGATACAACTAAGAGGAGCGGAGCAGTAATGAAAAATGTTTCAAAAACGGGGAAAATCGCACGGGTAGGCGCGACGGGAAGGGTCGAGAGAACACGAAATTTAACGCGGACGAAGTCGCGGGCAGAAGATAGATAGAGATATAGAGTGATAAATGATTTTATTTCTGTAAGTAGGTTTGTTCAAACACTTTTACATGTCAATAATATTTAAAAAAAAAACATTGACATGTAAAAGTGCTATGTTCAAGTTTTGTCAGTAAAGTTTAATCTGTAAATTTGAATGAAAAAATATAAAAAGATAGATTATTCGTAACTGTATTCATAAATTTGGTAAGTAAGGTTTTGCAATGTGAACTAAGTTTTATGCATTCCGACCTGTTGTGACTTGCCGTTCCGCTATATGTGACCGTAGAATAAGTCACAAAACGGAGGTCACATAATGGCACCTTATTGTAGTTTTAAATTGTTTTAAAATTACCCATCGTACTTAGCACTATTCACTTTGTAGTTTCAAATACTATACGAATTTTGCAAAGTTTAAAAAATAACAATAATTTTTAAAAAGTGATTTATAATGGTAAAACTTGGTCACATACCTGAGCAAAGAAATTGAAACACAGAACACTTCAACAGTATGGCGTCAGCGCTGGCTACTAATTAGTTAGACAATGAAAGCAAAATGGTGTCTCCGATGAAGAACGACATATTATTTTGCCATTTCGTGCCGAATTATTCAACAATTGGAAGAATATTTGCAAAAAAGACCGGTCACAAAACGGAATGTTCCGGTTAGCTTAAATTTGCGATATTAATATAGATTTATTTTTAATAGAGAATATGAAAAAATAAAAAATAAATGATGATTTTAACTGATAAATTGGACTTTTAAGAATTCAAATTATATTTACTAAACCACTCGCACATACGAATATTTTTAGAAATCAAAGATTTTCTGAGGCCTGCTGGGAAGGGGACAGCTAAATTCGATGGTGTTCAATATTTTAAAATCTTCATAAGTTTTATATTTAGTAAAAAAACAACTAAACGACAAATTATAAATATATTTTAAAATATGTTCTTTTCACTTTAATTAAAATATTCTCCTAGACGTCATTCATCTCAAAGAAAAAAATTAACAAAGTTGAGGGATAAGGCAAAATACGGGGGTACAACATTTTTTGAAATTGCCCAGCTGCTTCCGACAAGACTGAAAGCTGAGCCTAACATAGTTAGGATAAGGCAGATGATAGATACTAAGTTTAGTAGTTTGGGTATCGGATTAAGCACGCAAACAAAGAGTCCACCCACCCATCCATCACAGTTGGACTTATAAAAACGTCTCCGCTATTTATGTTATATGACCAAAGCTGTTTGCTACCCATTAAAAATATGTTGTTAACACGTTAACTGCCATGTCGGACTATGTGTCCGACACTTTTTGTTCTATTCAAACCTTGTCGGACATATGACCGACAACACATACAAAATCAGAACATGTCGTTGCTGCCTGGCGGCCATGTTTTTGGAATAAATAATGTATTTATGGAATAAATAATCTATTTAAAGTGAAATAACACTAAGTAGGTATATTTTTTTGACTCTTTCTGATTTTAGCCATGGCAGTTAACGTGTTAATATTTCTCATAAACATGTGATTTAAATAGAAAGTCCAATAATTTTCGATTTATTTATAACTAGCTTTTGCCAGCGGCTTCGCCCGCGTGAAGGTCGGAAAATATCCCACGTGAACGTACTACCGGGATAAAAAGTAGCCTATATAATCAATGTGTGCGAGGATAAGAGCTCGAAAGCGCATTTTCATCCGACTTGCTTCAAATTTATCGTCACTGCTCGGCTCCCAAGTGTCTAAGCGTTATGTTATATAGCCTATAACCTGCCCAGGAGTATGGACTACAATCGTACCAAGATTGGTTAACATCCCTTCAGTAGTTTTTGACCCATGCGTGCACATACAGACAGACAGACAGACAAAAAATTTCATGATTGCATTTTTGGCATCAGTATCGATCACCATTCATCCCCCAATATTACTTTTGAATATATTTTCAATGTACAGAATTGACCTCTCTACAGTTTTATTATAAGTATAGATATAGATGGCGTTAGTAGTGGACAATCGTAGATTGCTTCGGTCGATGTCCGTTTTACCGATATTCTGTTTTTCTTAATGGGAATCCCCGCGAATGCTTTGACTATCGAAATATATGTACTTGACCGTGCATCGTCATTCGTCTGATTAGATTCTTTTATGTTCGGTTAACGTTGTAACTTTGTATTTTATTTGACATAATGTATCTTTATGAGTTTTGATATTTAATTTGATTAAAACTTTGATAATCACATGATTTTTCTTGTTTTTAATTCCCTCTTTAAAATGTATCCTATTTATTACCATCATCAATAAATAATAAAAGATAAAGCTATAGATTTAATGTTTTTTAATTTGATATTTACAGTTTTCTATAGTTTTTTTTTCTGGCATATCTACAGTTTAGCTCTATGCTGAGGCTGGCAACACTGGACCACTGGTTGACAATGACATTGACATGACATCCTCAAATTCATTTGACAACGAATACAAAAGCATAACCTAAAAATCAACGTTCTACAAAAAGAATATTTATTATAAATTAAATATTTATGATATAAAGTAATATTTAAAACAGAGGTTTGTTTAAAAAACGTAACAATAGGACTTGAAAGTGTCAGTAAATTATACAGTGTATGTGACCACATGTGTTTCGTAAACTTAGTAAAGTATGGTCTAACTTAGCTTTTTGATGAAAATACAGTCAGACAAAGATTTATAATGGATAACATAGAAGCAAATTCTGCGAAAGATGATGAGATTGTAGCCAAAGAACAGGAGGAAAATATTTTTCCGCATTATACACTATTTGATATTACGATAGATTCAGGTCTGCAAGACGATGAGGGCAACGAAGTTCCGCGACCTTTTACCAAAAATCAAATGCGCAAATGGTTAAAAAAAGTGAAATGGGAAAACCGCAAAGCGGAGAAACGAGCCAGAGAGAAAGCAAAAGCTAAAGTAAGAAGGAGAGAGGCACGAGAGGCCAATATTGATCTAGGACCAAACAGAAAGGCACTGAAGAAAATGAAGTTAGAAAGGCCGAAAAGAAGTACTTCAATAGTAATAGATTTAAGTTTCGATAATATAATGATGGAAAAAGATAGGTTTAAAGTCATAAAACAAATTCTCCGCTGTTACTCAATAAATAGGAGATCAGAAACCCCGGTTCAATTCCACATAACAAGTTTTGGAGAAAAGGCTAAAAGTGATATGTCTAGGCATAATGGATATGAACATTGGGATGTAAGTTGGATTCTTATTGTAAAAAGAATTTGCATGTTTAATTAATTTTGTCCCCATCTATTGGACAAGTTCATATTATATTTATTATTTATGACAGTTCAGCTCATTCCTAGATCCAATATTTATGTAAATATTTAGTGAGATGCACATCAAAACATTGCTAATTACTGTCAAGATCATACTGGCTTTGATTGAGGAATTAAAACTACAAGCCCTGCTTTAAAGTATATTCTATTAGCTATTTAAATATTCAATTGATTTGAATACTAGGTTAAATGTTTTATCTATATAATTATATTAATATGTGAAGCAAAAACTTTGGATCCCTTTTTACGAAAATTGGGCGGACGGAGGAATATGAAATTTCGCACACTTATAGTTTATACAGAGAAGAAGTGACGAATGCTAATATTTTTTTAAATTATGCGTAAAAATACATTATTTACAATAAATAACACGTTACACACACTACTATTCATTACCGTGTATTTAATACACACATGCATATATGGGAGCGTCCAAGCCAAGCGGGCCACTCGGCGCTGGCAGCGGCTTTTTTGCATAAAACACGTTCTGTTCAACTCGCTCACAAGCTTTGGGAAATAGCTAAAAGAAAATTTGAAATACATCTTTCGATAGATTTTAAGCTGTTCTTTCGAATGGTGCTATTCATTTTTACCAAAATAATTTTCTTTTTAGTGAAAATTGAGTTTCAATTTGAAGTTAGATTGCCTCGAAAAATGTATTTTTTTAATTTTTTTTTCTCACATCTTTCGAAAGCTTAACCCTTCAACAACATCTCTGTAAAATTTCAAGTTGAGAGGGGCAACGGTTTGCAAATGACAAGCAAATATTTCGCAAAGCTTGTGAGCGAGTTGAACAGAACGTGTTTTATGCAAAAAACCCGCTGCCAGCGCCGAGTGGCCCGCTTGGCTTGGACGCTCCCATATATATTCTTTTGTTTATGGTCCAAATCTGTGGTCCAATCGAGAACATCTGTCTTTAATATTTTGTGTCTTTATTCTTACTGAATCTCAAGTATAACCATAGGTAATAAATTAATTTCACCTATTTCATTTTAAAAATCTATGAGCATATTAAGAATATTTGTCTTTAATATTATTTGCCTATAGTGTTACTGAATGTTATATATATTTTTTCATTTAATAATGTATTTCTATTCAAATGAAGTACGGTCGAATTTCGACCGACGAATGGGCGATCACTTGTATTATGAACTGGAAATATACCTAACATTTTCTAAAAATCATAGCTACAAGTCTCAAATTTTATAGATTACAAAAAATTTATAGCTTTACTAAACTCATTTTTTTCATTGTCAGCCTAAACACATAATTTGAAGAAACTAACTTCAAAACTGATGAAGTTTCATACAAATTTCTACCCCCTATTTTACCTCTTTACGTGGTTAGTTTCCTACAATTCCATCTTTGTAGGCCCAGTAATTATTGAGTTTTTGTGATTAATCAGTGAGTGAATGTATGTATGAGTAACCTTTCGCTATTACACATATAGATTACAGTACATTTTATTGCAGTTTTGATGTATTAGTCTTTTTAAAAACATTGTTGTGGTTGTAAGACAAAAGTATTCCCGCTGCCAGCCAACATCATCATCTGCCTAGCCTTTTCCCAACTTTATTGGGGTTGGCTTCCAGTCTTAAGCACGGTTTCCACCGCGAAAGGGTAATGAGCGGGAAATGCTTGAGCGGAACGTAGTAAATAGGTTTGTATTTCCACCAACAAAGAGTTAGTCATTTGATTTCCACTGCAAAATGAAAATGAGATAGAGAAATGAGCGGAGTGAGCTGATCGGAAAATGAGAAATGAAAAACGAATAGTGAATTTCCACAGAGAATGAGTTCAGTTGAAGTTTTGAGCTGGTTGCAGCTGGTTGCATGTGGTCATGTTGCGATGTTATCGAGTGACACGGTGTCGAGTGAGTGACAAGAAAGAAGGTCTTAATTTGTCGAAACTAACTTTAGTTAGTTTCGACATATTTATTGCTTTAGCAATAAATAATACTAAAGTTTAATTAAACAGAAGATATCAGTTCAAAACGAAAAAGTCGTGGCCGCGCAATCGTAACGCTACTTTGAACGCTAATATCTCATTACCTATAACTGCTAGGAGTTCCGTATGAACATCCATTTATACGGCATATTACTCTCATTAGAATGACATATCGTTTTACCCTCAGAACAGTTTCCAACGAGAGTAATCTCAAAAATTATTTCATCTCGTACAATGTTCGAGTAGGGTAACCATAATTTCGATTTGATTTGGGAATACCTATAACTGGGGACGAGCAATTATATTGAACATTCTGCAAAATTAATTACTATTAAATAAAAACTTGTATGTTTCAAAAATTAGATATATTTATTGATAAGTGTATTCTCTCTGATGGGTCAGAATTCAGGCACGTACTATTGGAACAATTACCAATGGAACCAGCGCTAAAAATAATGTCATTTACAATGTGTTCATAAAAAATGCAGCGTTACAGTCGCAACTATATCGGTTATCGTATTTCTACCGTTAAATTTGGATATGATAAAAATTTCCACAATTAGCAACCTGGAAGATGCTATTATTATTTATGAATGGGAGAATAAACGTTGCAGAAACTGCAATGAATTAGTTGCATTTACTTATACCTTATCAAAAATAGTAACATTTGATTTAAATGGCACACAAATGATGTTGTTACATGGCATACCTCAAAATATTATAATAAAAAAATATAAATTGTTAGGTGCCATTGAATATATTCCTCCAATGCTTGGAACAATAGTCGAAATCAAATCGAAATTATGGTTACCCTACTCGAACATTGTACGAGATGAAATATTTTTTGAGATTACTCTCGTCGGAAACTGTTCTGAGGGTAAAACGATATGTCATTCTAATGAGAGTAATATGCCGTATAAATGGATGTTCATACGGAACTCCTAGCAGTTATAGGTAATGAGATATCAGCGTTCAGCGTTCAAAGTAGCGTTACGATTGCGCGGCCACGACTTTTTTGGTTTGGACTGATATCTTCTGTTTAATTAAACTTTAGTATTATTTATTGCTTTAGTTAGTTTTGACAAATTAAGACCTTCCTTCTTGTAACAGTTTTACGGCATAAAATCTTAAGATTAAAGAAATAATCAACAACAAAGAAACGACAAGTGCACGATTGCGCGGCCATAACTTCCAAGGTGAATATTTCGTAAAATATTAATCTAGAGCATGTAATTCTTTTTTCGACAATTTTTGACAAATTCAGTCTTCAATTGATAAAAAGAATTAGATCTCTAGCCCAAGTAGTTGCTGAGATCTCCATGGCCGCGCATTCCTCCACGTTACGTTCGCGCGGCCAACTTAAAACCCTTTTATCTTCTTTATTTCTACTTTGACAAATTTTTGGTTTGTGCCATTCGATTTTGACAAATTTCGACAAAAGTTTTGGCTAAAAAAAAATCTATTTGGATAATCTTGCGGAGCAATCGTAACGCACACATTATGTATACAGAAAAACAGACAGCGAACGAGTCCGTTCTGCACGTACCTATATTTTACGTTTGAACAATTTCTATATGTATTGTCTGTTTGTTTCAGTCCCGTACTAACCCATCAAGATCTACACTGTGTGTCAACTGTATCAATCGAAGAATTTCACTTGTGTCCCCAGTTGTTTTTTATTTTTTATTATAATATATTATGCACACTTGTTTCTCCAACTCACTTTAGACATTGGCAGAATAGTCGACATCGGATTTACTTGCCATTTCATAAAAATAGAATAGAATAGAGTCCGTTCTGAACTAGTCGGTGCAGGCCTTGCCGCAGCGGAGCCGAGCCGCTCACCACTTTCTGTGTGGAAACGCTACTATGTAAATTGTAATTGCGAGTTGACCGGAGTCCGTAAGTACTCCGCTCCGCTCGCTAGAACTGAGCGAGCTCATTTCTACTCTTTCTATACGCTCGGCTCTTTCCGTCCGACTATTTGTTGATGGAAATACAAATATGCAGTTTGCGTTGGCGAGTTTAACGAAGTCATTAATGGGTCCGTTCCGCTCGCGGTGGAAACCGGGCTTTACCTACTGAGTCTTCAGCTGAGTATCAGTATTTTTACATGGAGCGACTGCCTATCTGACCTCCACAACTCAGTTATTGGGTAATACAATACTCTTGGTAAGACTGGTTGTCAGACTTTCGGGCTTCTGACAACCGTCTAAGATCTACGAAAGACAACCGGGACAAACGGCTTAACGTGCTTTCCGAGGCACGGGTCTTGGTATGTAAAGATGGTGACCCATCCACGGACCAACCGCGGCAAGGTATCTTAACCTGAACGATCAACCCGTCCGGCTGTTATTACTTAGCCACAAGCTCTTCTCCAGCCATCATCCCCCAAAATAAAACAACTTGTTCAAATTTTCAACTTACTGTAATATCATATCAATCTTGTACACAACATTAAAGTATAAAGTCAAAAATAATATAATTAATAATAAATAATATGTTTTAAATAAATAAATACCTTATTACAGATAAACATCCACGAAGCACCATATCTTGAAGTATTTCCGAAAGCAAATATAGTCTATTTAACAAGTGAATCTGATAATATCATTGAACAATTTGAAGAGAACACTGCCTATATTATTGGAGGTCTAGTGGATCATAATAAGCATAAGGTAATTTTTGCTATATAAGCAAATAGTAATTTATGCTGCTAAATTAAATGGAACTTATCCTGTTTTGAACACTCCTTGTTGTTGTGCATAACAGACTGCAAAGTAAATGCTAGGCATTAAATGCTGGGCAGTTTCTTTGGTTTACATCATTCAAAAGTACATATTAAATATTTCTATCTGTAGTATCACAATAATCATAAAAAATATTAAACAAATTGTCATATAAAACATGCTAATTTCAGGGTCTCTGCCATAAAATAGCAGAAGAGCAAGGCATTAGACATGGACAACTGCCATTGGACAAATACATTAATATGAAAACTAGGAAAGTGCTGACAATTGATCATGGTAAATATCCTATTTTACAAAATAACATATAAATTACGTAATTGAACTAATTAATCTAGGAAATTAAAAATAATATCTTTGTTTGTTTTTTACAGTATTTGAGATTGTCCTAAGGGTGTGTGAAGGAGTGCCATGGCAAGAGGCACTATTAAAAGTTCTGCCACTAAGGAAAGGTGCCCATGTTTGTGACAATGTTAGTAATTCTAATTCAAGCTTAGACATTTCATGTAACAGTGAACAAACAAATTAAATTATTCTTATTAAGTATTACGTATTATAATTCTTGTTATGTTTACTTGTGTAACAATAAACATTTTTTTTTACAATTTATACATGTATAATGTTTGATTTATTTAAATACTTATTATAATAAACACAACAGTTAATGGTGACTAGTCAACATTTTATATTATTTATCACTCCGATACCTTTTTTATTGCAGATACTAACATAACTTTAATGTTTTAGAATTCAGAAAAATATTTATACTTACATGTTTTATGTAACTGTTAACTGAAAGAAATCCTTTAGAACCCATGTTGGGTTCTATTACCTTTATAAGTACTTACATCAAAATATATTCCTAACAAACAAACAAGTAAGTAACCAAGTGCTTTGCATCAATTTCTTGAAAAAAAAAAACAACTATGGTGCAGTCTCTCAGCAACCAAGTCAAGGTTTTCACATAATTATATCAACATGCAGAATACTTATTAAATCTTATTTGATTAACGACATTAAAAGCTAATTAGGCAGGTTTTAGGAAATAAATTTTTGGGCACAAAATTCAATAATCATTCAATTAGAAAAACATTTGTGATGTTATATTATCATATCTAAGTAATGCGGTTTTTACATGATTTTACTACTCGTAGAGAGATTACTACTATATGTAGTAAAGATTACAAACACGAGTCAATCTAGATTACTGCGCATGATTTACGAATAGTAACTCAACTGAGTTACCTTTTACAATATATTCGAACAGTGTTATTATAACTAGTAATAACTTATTAGCTTCGAAACTTTTCATAGCCACGAAGAAGTGGGTAAGAAGTAACTAATTTCAAGAGATTTTATGGCATTTAAATAATCAAGTTATGCTTTTGAATGAAATTTTTAACAAGGGGGGCTACTAGTTCAGGATTGTTTAAATGTACATGATGTGTACCACAAACAAAATGTAATTGGTAGTTTTCATTAGTTTGCTCTAAAATTTCCCTCATTTCTATTGAATAGGGGTCGGCCGAATAAGGAGAGTCTATCGCTTTGACGTATAAAGTTGGACATTTCAGTCTTCTGACGAGAGCTTCGACGAACTTCTTGTCTTCTGCATTAAATAATGAATACTTCAATCTAGAGTCACGTGAGAAAAAGTATTTAGTCGGATCAGTTTGTGACTGCTTTGCCCCTCTCTTCAGTAGATGCGGCACACTTTCTAGGGCTACAGACTTCCCAGTTCCCTTATGCCATATTTTAATCATATCTTCTAAAGTATACAACGGAGGCTCTTTATCTAACCGTGTTTGCGCGACTAATCCTTTTCGCATGGTTGTAGAAATTCTTTCTACTACAGAATTTAAATCGTAGTCGTCATATATAAGACTGTCTATTGCAATATAAAATTCGACATCATTTGGGAACACAGTCGCAAAACGCATGGCTGCTATTGCTCCCATAGAGTGAGACAGTAAAGCAACTTTGTCCATCTTGAAGTACTCCTTTAGATATAAGATGATTCTCGGCAATTCCCATTGATAGTACAGCATACCTGAAAAAAAAGGTAAATTATAAAATGGAATAAAGGGTGTTTAGGTAACCGTTACTTTTATAAATTCATAAGTGCAACTGGTAGTAAGTAATGAAGTAGATTTAACAACTAAAACTAATCATGCATACCGGGGGGAATCCACGACGAAAATCCATGTCCTGGGAAGTCCAAAGCTAATATAGGTCTATCTTTGATGATCATCGGTATCAAGGGGTCCCAGGTCCCTGCGTTGTCCTGCCAGCCGTGTAGTGCCAAGATGGGCTGCTGGTCGCCGCAGCCCCACAGCTTTCCCGCGATGTGCCCAAACTTTACGGGGATCTGTATTTCTTTAGTTGGCACCTGTCGAACCAAGTAAGTACTTAGATGTATTAATACTATAACTATTTACTACACAAACTTAATAATCACTAGCGTTGACTGTTTTGTAAAACTTTTGTAGTATAGTCTACTACATGTTTCTAAGCATTGATTATTATTTCATCAGACGAACGCTCGAATGTATAGTTAAAAATATTAATAAATATGTAACACACATAACATAACATTACGCCTAGTTTCCCCGAAGGGTTAGGCAGAGGTGTACCTTTTAGTACACCCACATTTCGCCAGTTATATTTAAGTCCCTTAAGTAATAGGGGGCGAGCCTATTGCCAAAATATGTAAATTTCAAACAAATTAGGTCGTGGTTTGTGAGAAAACCTGTGACACTAATTAAATACTTAGATCTATACCTACATACAATGGAACTTGACTTTTTTAAAAATAAATTAAATGTACCTAGTCTTAAAGTTTTATTCAAAAAATCTCCAGCATTAAAACAGGAAAGTACTACCTACAAAAAATGTACAGGTACAAATAAAAATCTGACTTTATATTAAAATTAATTAGGTAACTGAATTGCAAAAACTTTAATAACAATTTGTAGTAGTAGTTAAAAAAAAAATAACTCACCTGAGTATGCAATTTTTTACTGAGGATAGGCAGAGACGACTTTAAAGACGTTACGTTAGAGCTTAAAATTGAATGGGATAGCAATCGCTTAGCCATGTTTTAGATCTAACTGCACAATTTCGAGAATAAGGTAAAATAATTTACGTATTTTTTCCTATTGTTTTACTATTTTGTGTCTGATAATGCAGTGATATGTTAAAATAACCATAGTCACGAAGAGGTTAGGTTTATCGACCCGCGAACTGTCATGAATTGTTACCGTGATTCAACCAATGACAATTTTGAGTTATCACATAACACGTACTTTTTGGAGTTTTATGAAGTTTACTCGATAGTTATGTAATTTTTGCACAGTAATTGAAGATATTTCACTAAAACAGCGCGGTTTAACGTAACGCAGTGACGCACCGCGCAAGAATAACATTGCCAAGGCCGGACTCACGGTTATGTACGATTGAATGTTACACACAGACAGAACGGACTTTGTACGCATAGTACCTACCTCGTCATTAATTATATGAATGAGGATTACTGATGATTACGAGTAATATCTATTAATAACCATAGTATTTTAATCGTTGATGTCAATACTAGGTATCTATTTGTTATATCGTTAAATATAAAAAGTTGTGCATAGCCCATTCCATTGGGAAAAGGACCGAAAGTAGTTGTGTAGTAAAGAACTTCCTCTAATTACGTGCTGAATCCTGGCTCCATTTAACGCCTTATGAGAGCCTGCTGAAATATTGTGTGCGTTACGATTGCTCCGCCAGATTATCCAAATAGATTTTTTTTTAGCCAAAATTTTTGTCGAAATTTGTCAAAATAGAATGGCACAAACCAAAAAGGAGGTGGGTAAAGTTTAGAACATTTTTCGCCCATCATAGTCATGAAAATTCAACGTAGGTATTTATTGACGTCATGTTATTATGTTTATGTGAAGTTTAGATAGGTATATAAAAAAAAATCATCAAACTTGTCAACTAAAATAACAACTTCTTTGAAATGTTGTTATTTTAAGCACTTTTTCTAACTTTCATTCAAAAATAAACTGTTAAGCGCTTTATGAACCAAAACAAATTAATGCTAGTTAAAAAGCTTAGTTACTGTAGTATTTGAGAGACTAAACAATATTTTCGTGCATAAAGCGTTTAGCAGTTTATTTTGTAATGAAAGTTAAAAAAAGTGCTTAAAATAACAAAATGCAAAGAAGTTGTTATTTTAGTGACAAGTTTGATGATTTTTTTTTATATAACTTGCTATTTTTTTCTTACTATTTTAGAATAGATGTAAAGGTCGATACCTAAACTTCACATAAACACAATAACATGACGTCAATAAATACTTTGAATTTTCATGACTATGATGGGCGAAAAATGTTCTAAACTTACCCACCTTCTTTGTCAAAGTAGAAATAAAGGGTTTTAAGTTGGCCGCGCGAACGTAACGTGGAGGATTGCGCGGCCATGGAGATATCAGCAACTACTTGGGCTAGAGATCTAATCTTTTTGTCAATTGAAGACTGAATTTGTCAAAAATTGTCGAAAAAAGAATTATATGCTCTAGATCAATATTTTACGAAATATTCACCTTGGAAGTTATGGCCGCGCAATCGTGCAATTGTCGTGTCTTTGTTGTTGATTATTTCTTTGATTTTACGACTTTAAGCCGTAAAACTGTTACAAGAAGGAAGGTCTTAATTCGTCGAAACTAACTAAAGTAATAAATAATACTAAAGTTTAGTTAAACAGAAGATATCAGTCCAAAACAAAAAAGTCGTGGCCGCGCAATCGTAACGCTACGTCGAACGCTGATATCTCATTACTTATTACTAACTAAACTCCTGTAATAAGGACATGGTGTTCAAATCGCAAAAAAGATGCATTAGAGCTATTACCGGTATAAAAATAATTGACAGCTGCGTACCATATTTTACCTACCTACCTTTACCTTGCCTAAACATATTTGAGACTGCTTTATTTGTTAAAAAGAACATGCATCTATTCAGAAAAGCTTCTGAACATCGCTACAAAATGATTAGACAAGAATTTAGGCATGAATTTTATTATTGGTTCCACCATCGAAGACCGCCTTGATGCACAAAAACATATTTTGCATGGCTCCAAAAATCTATACTAATATTATAAAGCTGAAGAGTTTGTTTGTTTGTATGTTTGTTTGTTTGATTGAACGCGCTAATCTCTGGAACTACTGGTGCAAATTGAAAAATTATTTTTGTGTTGGGTAGCCTGTTTATCGAGAAAGGCTATAAGCTATATAACATCACGCTAAAACCAAGAGGAGCGGAGCAGTAATGAAAAATGTTGCAAAAACGGGGAATATCGCATGGGTAGGCGATTCGACGCGACGGGAAGGGTCGGGGGAACAAGAAATTTAACGCGGACGAAGTCGCGGGCAGAAGCTAGTATTTAATAAATTAACAAACAGAATTAAGGACCTAAATATTATTCAATTTAAAAATACATTAAGACATCTATTATTGGAAAAATGCTATTACACTATTGACGAATTCCTGAATGATAAATTATAAATTATTTGACATAGATATTTATTTAATTTTGACAATGTATCTTTAATTCCATTCATTATTTGTATGTATATTCAATTGTTAATATTTTGCTTGTTTTTTCTGATTTCAGTTATTTTGTGTTTTGTTGTAATTATTTTAATCAAGTGTAATGATTGTTATTTTTTTATAATAATAACTAATTACGTTAAAGAGTGTACTCCTTTAAGGTAAATTTTTGAGGAACGAACTATTTATTATTAGTACTTATCTCATGAAAATGTACCAATAATTGAATTTGAATTTGAACGAAATTCACATCTGATTCATCTTCACTAGATGCGAATGTATTGTCTTCTGAATTCCGTACAAAATCAATATCAACATTATTTGAAGGTACGGAACTCTCTTCAACTGGATCTGTTCGGACTTGACTCAACGTATGACTAAGCTTGTTCTCGGTATATATTTGATTCGTATGTGCATTCGTATGTGTCTCTAAAACTGTATTAATCAATTTCATATACTTTTTCATACATTTACGACGAATTCCTCCAGTTCTCTTAGATTTCCATGATTTACTTTCCATTTTTATCAAAGTGTTCACAACAAATTTGCGGTACAACAATACACAACGACACAACAATGGTTTATCTGGTAATGGTTTAATGGTTTAACGTCCCTTATTCAATTACTACCCAGAAAAACTTTGTATAACATGTTTAAAAATGATACTTTTACAAGTAATTGCGGAATAAGAATACATCGTTCAGCTTCCATCTGTGTTAGTTAGCTATATAAACTATGAGTTATGACTTTATTTCCATTATACCGAAATAATCTGTATAAAGAACCCAGAAAACACTTTTATACAGTAGCTGAATCATCATACATTTTATAAAATAAAGTAACTTCGCTGTCTGTCTGTCTGTCCCTATGTATGCTAATATCTTTAAAACTACGCAACGGATTTTGATGCAGGTTTTTTTAATAAATAGAGTGATTCAAGAGAAAGGTTTTTATGTATATAACATGCATAATATAGTAAAGAAACGCTGATAATTTTAGAGGTTTCTAATGTGATGTCATAAATAAACACGTTTTTTTGCGCTTACGTTGCGAACGCTGGCTGAACCCTACGAAATAGCTCAAAATAATGTACTACAGTATTGTACATCTTAAAAATTCTACAAAAAAGTCCGCGATGGTATATGTCTAACTCTTAGGGATAACCCATAATAACCATTTTTATCCTTTACTTTTTACGAGAAATAATGACTTATTTATGAATGCGATTTTAAGCAATACAGCATTAATCCTTTTCCAATTAAGTACCTTAAATAAATTGTGCATTTCATGTAGATCAAAATTGCCCTTTACAGCATATCTGTTCCGTCCCGTTTAAATTGGTTACTCTGTGAACGCACGACGTGAAACGGAGTGACATCTGTCATTTGTCAGTTTGACACTTTCTCTTTTTGGTTTGGTCTTTGAAAGCGTCGGATAGATTTTTGCTTCCGCGACCGTGGTTAATATATTAATCCTTTTGAATCGTTTGTTTGGGGACAATTTGTCGTGATCCAATTGTTTTGTGCGTAATCAACCCCTTTTGACGGAATAATACGGGTTTAGTTTGAACTTTAGTTGAAAACTTTGAGGTTAAGTGATTGAACCGCATGTTGGAGAAAATCTCTGGCCTATTGCAGCGGCCTGGTGTCCTGAATACCACTTACAACGTCACTACACAATACAATATACACTCACTTACATACATAAATCCAGGTAGGCTCCAGAGCAGGTGTTCTTCTACCATCAGGTGAGTTATTTGATTGTACTAATCACCTCCTCGCACGGCGGACAGTTTGCTACGCCACTCTTGACCCAGGGCCCACCATACCTTCCACTGCGCTATTAAAATTCTATGGTGAGGCCTTGGCCTGGCGTCGAACATTCTTGCGCTGTTGGCCATTCTGCAGCGAGAGTTTTGGATATTGTCGGCCCGTCGTACTATTCGTAGCATCGTCTTCCGTTGTTTGCCGTGCTACCGGACTAAGGCCTCTACTATGCAGCCAATGATGGGAGACTTGCCGGCTGATCGTGTCGATGAGGCGAGACCCTTTGCAGGCGTCGGAACGGACTTTGCTGGTCCCTTTTTGGTGAAGACGTCTCCTCTTCGCAATAGTAAAATTGTTAAGGCTTATTTGTGTGTGTTTGTCTGCCTGTCAACTAAGGCAGTGCACTTGGAGTTGGTAACCTCCCTCTCGATGGAGGCCTTTGTGGCGACCTTGGATAGATTTGTGTCTCGCCGTGGGTTACCTACTTTGATCAGGTCTGATTGCGGTACTAACTACAAGGGTACAAGTAACTATTTGAAGGAGGTATACGCCTTCCTTGCTGAGAACCAGGTTGACATTGGTAACAAATTAGCTCGCCGAGGGGTCACTTGGTTGTTTGACCCGCCAGCCTGCCCCCATTGGGGGGGTATTTTTGAGGCCGCGGTGAAAGCGGCAAAGGGACTCTGGCGCAGATCGTTAGGAGACACCGTTCTCACCTTTGAGGAGTTAGCTACGGTATTTTGCCGCATTGAAGCTGCATTGAACTCGCGTCCATTGTGCCCGCTGTCTTCGGACCCGAACGACTTGGAGGCCCTAACCCCGGGCCATTTTTTGATTGGACAGCCACTTGTCGCCCTGCCCGAGTACCCTCTTGTCGATGTGAGCCAAAATCGGCTATCGCGGTTTCAGTTGGTGCAGCAGCTCGCTCAGAGTTTTTGGAAGCGTTGGAGCTTGGAGTATTTGCACATCCTCCAGCAGCGCGTCAAGTGGACTGATAAAACGCATCCGCCCAAAATTGGAGACCTCGTCCTGATTAAGGATGCCAACCTTAAGCCGTTGTATTGGCGCCGGGGGCGCATTCTCAATTTGGTGGCTGGCATCGACGGGGTTCCTCGTTTTGCAGAGGTTTTGTTGACGTTTTGTAGCAACCTTGTCAAGATTGCCAATTGATTAGCGGACGGGAAGGCCTGTCCGGGGGGGGGGGGGGTAGATGTTCCGTCCCGTTTAAATTGGTTACGGAGTGACATCTGTCATTTGTCAGTTTGACACTTTCTCTTTTTGGTTTGGTCTTTGAAAGCGTCGGATAGATTTTTGCTTCCGCAACCGTGGTTAATATATTAATCCTTTTGAATCGTTTGTTTGGGGACAATTTGTCGTGATCCAATTGTTTTGTACGTAATCAACCCCTTTTGACGGAATAATACGGGTTTAGTTTGAACTTTAGTTGAAAACTTTGAGGTTAAGTGATTGAACCGCATGTTGGAGAAAATCTCTGGCCTATTGCAGCGGCCTGGTGTCCTGAATACCACTTACAACGTCACTACACAATACAATATACACTCACTTACATACATAAATCCAGGTAGGCTCCAGAGCAGGTGTTCTTCTACCATCAGGTGAGTTATTTGATTGTACTAATCAGCTCCGCGCACGGCGGACAGTTTGCTACGCCACTCTTGACCCAGGGCCCACCATACCTTCCACTGCGCTATTAAAATTCTATATATCTGACGTGAGGCCTTGGCCTGGCGTCGAACATTCTTGGTAGCTGAGCGTGGTTATAACATACACAACCACCAAATTGGTAATTTACAGTAGGCTAATTACTTGGCAGTCTCTATAAGGGAAGTAGTAATTCGCTGTAAATGTTTGTTAGCTGTAATTGATTGTTCATTTGTATTAATTTGTTTTAAATTGTTGAGACGGGTAAACTGAAGTTACCATAGTCAGCCTGGTTACATATGCTAACAGAGTTAATTGGATTGGGCTATGTTACAACCCATTGTTATTGTATCTGACCTGTTGTATTGAATGTCTGGAAGACATTAAAATATTGAGTTTTGTACCATTGACATTGTTTGTGAAAATTAATATTTGAAATTGGCATTTTTGAGCATTAACCTTATTTTAAATTGAAATAAAAGTTTATTGTTGTTAATTGGACTGGAACCAATATTTTTGTAGTTGTCTTGAGTTGGCAGTTTGATTGTTTGCTTTGGTTTTCCTGGTTATATTGTTTGAACTTTTTTATTTGATTATTTTTTGTTTGGTTTATTTGAATTGTATTGTTTGTGCAATGGCATACAAAGCGGTGAGAGAGGCAATCAGTGGATTGACCACACAGCTACGGTGGTTCACTTCAGCTGCAGCGACCGCTGAGCGCCCGGATCTTGAAGTGGTCACGCTTGCTCGGTTCGAGCAGTTGAACCTGAGACTCGGCAACGTTGATGCTCTGCTCACCCGCTACAACGAGTTCATTTATGAAGTGGATCTGGAAGTGCTGGACCAGGCAGCACGTGATAAGGTCCTTGCTGACTACGACCAGATCTTTTACCTGGGGGATGTTATTGGTCAACGTGCTCGGGAAATATTGCAGAGCCGGACACCAGTCCAGGTCAAACCGGAGACCTCGGTTGTTTCAGGTCCCGGACTATTGAGTAGATTGCCTACTTTGGAACTGCCACACTTTGACGGTCGCTTGGACCACTGGTTGGGTTTCCAAAATCTTTTTGAAAGTTTGGTTGATGCTCGCTCGGACCTCAGACCCGCCCAAAAGTTGACCTATTTGTTGTCTGTCCTGGAAGGTGAGGCCCGAGCCTTGGTACAACATTTGTCGGTGACTGACTCAGCCTACCCTACCACTTTGGAACTACTCACCCGGCGGTATCAAAACAAACGTTGTTTGGCTGCCGTTCATATCAAACAGATTTTGGGGTTACCGGTCATAACAAGATTGTCAGCATTGCGTACTGACCTGTTGAACCCGTTGGTGGCAGCGACCAACGCTTTAAATAATAAATAATATAATAATAATAAAACATTTATTGTCAGGTTACAATGACCCATAGATATATACCTTACAAACTAACATACATAAGTATAATACAAAACTTGTGTTAATAATTAAATCTTAAACTATGTTAGTAACACTTCACTTCACTAGCTTGTCCGTGAGCTGTCCTGTGGTACTTGTCCGCGGAAGCGACGGAACACCACGTCCTGTGGCCAAAAGTCTTCGTCCATGACAACAGGCAGATAACAATTCGGTACACGCACCACAAACGCCTTGAAGTTGACGTTGCGGTGTGACTCCAGTAACTGTACCCTCGGCATGTACTTCGTCTTCTGGCGTACGTACTCCACAATATCTTCCGCCTTAGTGGTGTAGTGTAGGCGGGAAATGTACACGGGAGTGTTGGGCTTAGCAGCGCGCAAGCTGACTTCGGGCTTCGCAGCAGCTTTCCCGCAGCGGTTCTTGTTGGCTCTCAAACGGTGCTTCCTCCTTTGCACCGTCACGAAACCCTCATCATCTGACTTAGGTTTAGGAGCGCCTGGGGCACTCGCAGAGACGCTAGTGAAATCCTTTTGTGAGGATTTCATCAGAGCTGCAGACACTGGTAGCGGGCCGGGGCGAGGGGCGCGGGCGGCGCTGCGTGGAGGAGCCGTGCAGACGGGCGCAGAGCTGCGAGTTACGCGGGCAGGGCGTTCTGCAAGCTCAGCAAACGACGGTTGCGCTGGCGACGAAACTGCTGACGCGGAAATAGGCGGCGATACATCGAGGCCGGCACCGCGACACATGTTTACGTTAGACGCATCGACTGATGACCTAGATACCGTCACACTATTGCGCAACTCACTGAATTCTTTGCGCAAATCGGCAACAGTGTTCTGGGATGCATCTAACTTCGCCAGAACATCCGCGAGGCGGGCCTTCAGAAAGACGATGTCCTTCAGAAGACTAGTTACATCGACGTGGTCGAAAGTGACAGGAGGAAGCTTGTGTAGCTCCTTCGCCACAAACGTTGGCACGTCGTCCGGGTCGGTCTCCTTGAACAGCGTGATAATGTCTTGCAGGCTTCTCTTAGTCCCGTCACGCCGGCGGGACACCATCTGGTCGCGCTTGTTCAGCACATTGAATAACAATAGCTTGGCAGCAGCTATGTCCTCTTCGCTGAAGTTCGTTGCGCAGATTTGGACAGCGGACACCTCGTCCATCACATCCAACTTCTGCTGCAGGAACGCCAGCAGCTCATTCGCCACTAGTTCACTACTCATGGCGAGAAAATTACGTGCGACAGCTTGCGCCGCGCTAGTCAATACACAGAATATGCAAACACGTCCGCATCGGAACGCGGTGTAGGCAAGACTCCTTTTTAAAGCGATTGGAGTTGCCGGTGGACCATTGGTCTTACCTTTTGGTACATGTTGTGCTGCAACGGCTTCCTGCCGATTTGAGGGCTCGTTTCGAGCAAAAGTATGGTGGGGGTAGTGTCACACATCTCCCCCCATTTGGTGACCTCGTCAAATTTTTGGAGGATGAGTGTCGGTTTATGGATAACTCTAGCGTTGCCACCGAGTCACGCCAACCGTCTTCCCGGCCACGAGACCAGGGACGGTCTAGGGCTCGCGGGCCTGTTGATGGTCGCCCCGCCGCTCGTTTTGCTGGCACCCAGAGTCGTCCTGGTTGTGAGTTTTGTAGGGACACGGGGCATGGCATGGCAACTTGCGCGGCCTTTTTGAAATTGCACGTGAGTGCCCGCCGCCGAGTTGCCAGTGCACGCCGTCTGTGCTTCTCATGTTTGGGGGCTCACTTCCATCGGGACTGCCCCAACCCCCGCCCTTGTAGAATTTATAGGGGGTCCCATTTGGACATTTTGTGCGCTAACGCGAACCACGCTGGCAGACCAGCCTCTGATGAAGGTTCGCGCACGGGGGGGTACCATGGAGTTGGTCACCGGGCTTCTGGCTCGCCAGTTCAGAACCGGGGAGAGGCCCGCAATTTTGAGCGCCGCACTCCACCCCCCGCGCAAGTTGATCGGGAGGAAGATTGGCTCCAATTTGTATCCGCACTCCCCGCAGTCAACGAGGTCGTGTTACCCCGCGCTATCCTCCCCCCTGGGAGCTACACTGCTGCCCTTCATGGGTTTTGTGATGCGTCTTCGCACGGTTGTGCAGCTGTTGTTTATCTGCGCACCGTCAGCGCGACAGGCCAGGTGAAGTTGTCACTGGTCTTGGCCAAGAGCAAGGTGGCCCCCCTCCGGACGGCACTGACCATCCCTAAGTTAGAATTGTCAGGGGCGGCGCTTCTTGTGCGTCTATTGAACCACGTTGCTCACACTTTGGGTGGAACTGTGGACATTCGGGCTTCTTACGCCTGGACGGACAGTCAAATTGTTTTGTGTTGGTTGAAGACGTCCGTCTTTGGAGGTCTTTGTTGCGAACCGAGTGTCCCAGATTCAAAATTCTAAAACGCCTTTGATTTGGAGGCACGTGCCTGGAGATTTGAACCCAGGCGCCGTGGCCTCACGTGGGTGCATGGCACCCCGCCTGATTGCTCACCCCCTATGGTGGGGACCAGACTGGCTGACTCACCCCGAGGATGATTGGCCTCGATCGCCAGTCTTGATGTCGGGTCCTTTGCCCGGGCTCAAGGTGCTCGCTGTTGGAACGAAGGACCCTGATTTTTTGTTGAATCGATACAGCTCCCTCGACAAATTGTTGAACGTTACCTCGTGGATCAGGCGTTTTGGTCATAATTCTAGGAAACCCGGGAACAAACGCCTGTCACCGGTTCTCTCTCCTCAGGAGCGACAGGAATCACTCCTCCTTTGGGTCCGCTCCGTGCAGGCTGCACACTTTGAGAAGGAGATTGAAACTTTGAAGTCTGGTAAGGCTAAATTGTCGGGAGCCGTTAGTAAGTATAACCCCTTTTTGGACGATACGGGTCTCTTGCGTGTTGGGGGACGGTTGAGGGACTCTAGCCTTCCTTATGCGGCCCGTCACCCCCTTTTGTTGCTTAAGGAGGGCCATTTGATTAAATTGTTGGTGACTGATCGTCACATTAAGAACTCGCATGCCGGTTGCATGCGCTGTTGGCCATTCTGCAGCGAGAGTTTTGGATATTGTCGGCCCGTCGTACTATTCGTAGCATCGTCTTCCGTTGTTTGCCGTGCTACCGGACTAAGGCTTCTACTATGCAGCCAATGATGGGAGACTTGCCGGCTGATCGTGTCAATGAGGCGAGACCCTTTGCAGGCGTCGGAATGGACTTTGCTGGTCCCTTTTTGGTGAAGACGTCTCCTCTTCGCAATAGTAAAATTGTTAAGGCTTATTTGTGTGTGTTTGTCTGCCTGTCAACTAAGGCAGTGCACTTGGAGTTGGTAACCTCCCTCTCGATGGAGGCCTTTGTGGCGACCTTGGATAGATTTGTGTCTCGCCGTGGGTTACCTACTTTGATCAGGTCTGATTGCGGTACTAACTACAAGGGTACAAGTAACTATTTGAAGGTATACGCCTTCCTTGCTGAGAACCAGGTTGACATTGGTAACAAATTAGCTCGCCGAGGGGTCACTTGGTTGTTTGACCCGCCAGCCTGCCCCCATTGAGGGGGTATTTTTGAGGCCGCGGTGAAAGCGGCAAAGGGACTCTGGCGCAGATCGTTAGGAGACACCGTTCTCACCTTTGAGGAGTTAGCTACGGTATTTTGCCGCATTGAAGCTGCATTGAACTCGCGTCCATTGTGCCCGCTGTCTTCGGACCCGAACGACTTGGAGGCCCTAACCCCGGGCCATTTTTTGATTGGACAGCCACTTGTCGCCCTGCCCGAGTACCCTCTTGTCGATGTGAGCCAAAATCGGCTATCGCGGTTTCAGTTGGTGCAGCAGCTCGCTCAGAGTTTTTGGAAGCGTTGGAGCTTGGAGTATTTGCACATCCTCCAGCAGCGCGTCAAGTGGACTGATAAAACGCATCCGCCCAAAATTGGAGACCTCGTCCTGATTAAGGATGCTAACCTTAAGCCGTTGTATTGGCGCCGGGGGCGCATTCTCAATTTGGTGGCTGGCATCGACGGGGTTCCTCGTTTTGCAGAGGTTTTGTTGACGTTTTGTAGCAACCTTGTCAAGATTGCCAATTGATTAGCGGACGGGAAGGCCTGTCCGGGGGGGGGTGTACATGTTCCGTCCCGTTTAAATAGGTTACGGAGTGACATCTGTCATTTGTCAGTTTGACACTTTCTCTTTTTGGTTTGGTCTTTGAAAGCGTCGGATAGATTTTTGCTTCCGCAACCGTGGTTAATATATTAATCCTTTTGAATCGTTTGTTTGGGGACAATTTGTCGTGATCCAATTGTTTTGTGCGTAATCAACCCCTTTTGACGGAATAATACGGGTTTAGTTTGAACTTTAGTTGAAAACTTTGAGGTTAGGTGATTGAACCGCATGTTGGAGAAAATCTCTGGCCTATTGCAGCGGCCTGGTGTCCTGAATACCACTTACAACGTCACTACACAATACAATATACACTCACTTACATTCATAAATCCAGGTAGGCTCCAGAGCAGGTGTTCTTCTACCATCAGGTGAGTTATTTGATTGTACTAATCAGCTCCGCGCACGGCGGACAGTTCGCTACGCCACTCTTGACCCAGGGCCCACCATACCTTCCACTGCGCTATTAAAATTCTATGGTGAGGCCTTGGCCTGGCGTCGAACATATCATTAAAATTAATATTTTAGAAGATATCAGAGATTATAATAAAATAGCCGCAGAGCGGCTAGCGGGCCGTCCCGGTTCGTAGCGGTCGGGTAGTGCAGCCAGGATTAGTAGTATTGTAATAATGTCATTCATATTACTTTGGCTTCATAGTAAATGCGAATATCATGTGTGTTCGAAGTGCTCAAAATAAACCTAATTGTATTATTCCAAGTAGGAGACCGCGAAATATGGATTAGATGTTTAGATTTTTGGATGGATTTGGATGTTTGGTTATCCTGGATACTTACCATATAGGATACTTTATCCCGGTAGTAGGTTCCCGGGTGATATTTTCCGACAGCTATACGGGCGAAGCCACTGGCCAAAGTACTATTCTTATAACTATGTTTAATTTGGTGTCTGGTAAATAATTGAGTGTCTGTATAGGTCTGTATAGGAGCGTTAAGAAAGAGCAGGAAGACTTATATTCAATTCAATCCAGCCCTATGTCGCAGTCTTCTTACTCTGAATACTATTAGTTTTATTTTAAGTACATCAAACACACATGATATGTAAGGATCGTAGCAGGTGGCGTTCCGTAGTTTCTGCCTACCCCCATGGGAAAAAGGCGTAATTTTATGTATGTATAACATGGATTAATACATTCTTACCGCGGTAGTACGTCCTCTTGCGATAATTTCCGACATCCACGCGGGCGTAGCCGCGGGCAAAAGCTAGTTTTCAAATAAAAGTCATCTGTAATGCTTTAGGCTTAATCATATCTGTGTTATACGCGGTATAGAAGTTATTACTAAGCTTTAAGAAAAATAGTCAACGCAACTTTTCCTAAGCTTAAAGAATTATAAAGGCCGAAAGAGAATATTATTCAGAATTTGGCTGTTTCAATAGCCATTTACTCACACATTATGTAGCTTATAGCTGTAAACATTTGCGAATTGCTATTACTCAAACTTTATTCAGCATGTCTGTGTTACTTGGGTACATAGGTATGTAGATTTTCGGTCGTTAATTTTACAGTCAATATGAGCCAGCCCAAGATGAGTTTGATTTGTTTCAATCTCGGCTTTCATGAAATTGTCGTCATCGTGAAGAAGATTATTGGCATCAACAATCGTTGTACTGCGCTCTAGTCGTTCAATATTCCATCACAACCATAGGTAATTACTTATCATACTTATTGGCAACAAGTCTATTTGTCATCTTTCTGCCTGTCTGTCACTTTAATTACATTGGTTTTATTCGGGGTGCACCCCTATTTGGATACATATTTTTGATGGAGGTTAGTAATTCTAGCATGCATTCCAATATAAGTAGGTATATAATAATTCTAATAGGTACCTTAATTCATAATTTTAATTTCTTACATCGATTACATACTAAACAATAATTTAAAATAGATACTTATTCATAAACTTAATTTATTATTTTCTATGAAGTTTTTTATTAATGGTGCCACTCTCTCCGGGTTATTTAAATGAACGTGATGTTTGCCGGGCACAAAATGAAATTCGTACTTGTCATTCTGTTCTTCTATAATTTCGCGCATTGCAATAGAAAACTTGGAGGTAGAGAAAGGGGAGTCTGTCGCTTTTAGGAATAACATTGGACACTTCAGTCTTCTGACGAGAGCTTCGATAAACCTTCTATCTTCAGGAATAAGTATGACGTACTTTAGTCTCGAATCCCGAGAGTAATAATATTGATTGGGATCGGTTTCTGATTGCTTTGCGCCCCTTTTCATTAGGTGCTTAACACTCTCTAAGGCTATAGACCCCCTCGTTGCTAAATGCCACGTTTTGGTCATTTCTTCTAACGTATACGTTGGTGGTTTCCTTTCCAACCAAGCTTTAGATACAAAATTCTTTTGTAGCATTTTGGGATATATCGTATTAACTAATTTAATTGAATTTTGGTTTTCTAATATGAAACTGTCTATTGCTATAAAAAAATCGACGTCATCAGGAAACAAGCTCGCGAAGCGCATACCAGCGATTGCTCCCATAGAGTGAGACAGTAAGGACACTTTGTCCCAGTTGAAGTGCTCTTTTATATATAAAATCATCCTCGGCCAGTCCCATTCGTTGTAAGTCATACCTGAAAATGAAAAACTTATTGAAGACTTTGTACGGTGAAGCGGTTTTTTTTTTAATTCCAGATCGAGTATTGAGTTCTTATTGTGCCTATAATGTATTCGCAAGGAAGGTACCTATCACTTTTTATTGAGTAGATATCTATGTTTGAAGCCCACAAGTTTAATATCATAATTGTGTATTTGTACCGGGTGTCCACGACGAAAATCCATGTCCAGGGAAGTCCAAAGCTAGTATAGGTCTATCTTTGATGATCATCGGTATCAAGGTGTCCCAGGATCCTGCGTTGTCCTGCCAGCCGTGTAGTGCCAGGATGGGTTGTTTGTCGCCACTGCCCCACAACTTTCCCGCGATGTGCCCATACTTTACGGGGATCTGTATTTCTTTAGTTGGTACCTGTCGATATGCAACAATAAACTAATAATCAGGAAGATTAAGTCAATTTTTGTAACGACTTTGTAGCTTTGCCCGCGACTCCGTTCTTGTCAATCATAAGCACCTATACGTTACATCATCTTTAATCGCTTCGACCTAAATCTAATCTTGCAGCAACCGCTGCGACAACCTAGCCGTTTGATAATACACCAAATAGCCCATTTGTTGCTGCCAAGTCAGTTTTTCCATTGCCTTGGTAGGTACCAATCAAAGATCAACCATCGCCGTAGTAAGTTAAAGTAGCCTAGTTTATGATAGTTATCAACGTGGTCGTAAAAATACAGGGTGATTGGAAGATGGGTGCAAAGCTTTAAGGTGAAGATAGTATAGACAATTTAGAACCATTTAAGCCACGGTTGTCTTAGACGAAGTCTTACCAAATTTTTTTAACCAAATTTTTAAGTTTTTTTTTCGGAAATTCTCAAAATTTAATATAAACTGCATAATTATGGCCAAATTGAATGATAAATGAATTAATTTTTTATTTATTTAATTAAAGTAATGTGTAAGCAACCAAGCAAAACATGTTTTAGGCTTCTGTGTCATTAGACATTTTTTTACAGATATTTAAAGCTCAGAAAAAATAAAAAAATTGTACAATACGTCTTTTAAAACTTATTTAAAAAAAAAACGGAGGGTGCTTTTTTTGTTCAAACCTTTTTGAAGACATGCTTGATAATCGCTCTTTCTTTTGAGGTATCATTTATGCGGATATCTTGCAAATTATTGAAATTAGGACCTACAAACCAATTCGAGGGGGAAATTTTAAATTTTAGGCAGTCTAACAAAACACAAAATTTTTGCTTAAAAGAATACTTTATGTGCTCGAAATTATAACATTGTTCAATTCTAAGAATTTTTGGCACATGCAGGAACCAATTGAGGGGAACCCATTGAGGGGATTCTCTAAACAATGGCCACCGAGCGCGGTGCGACGGCATTTCCAGGTAGAACGCCCAATGAATAGCAAAAAGCGATAAGAGTTGGTTTTTACAGCAAAATGGTCTTAGTTACTGAGGCAACAAAGTCGTTTTTCTTTAGTCAGGGTCAGTCGGTCTGTGATGAAGCCGTTACATCTTTTACTTATTAGTCAAACTACTGCCCTTGTGAGTGGACGTTGTCGTGTTGATTCACAATTTACCGTGTTCAGTTGTAGCCCTTTGCGTTCCTGCACGTGTTGTTTGCGTTAGTTTTGAACTTTTTTGTTTCACCGTGTCCAGTCGTAGCCTCGCGCTCCTGCACGTGTTGATTTTTGACTTAATTGTGTTGAGTTGACATTTAGTGCGCTCCTACGCCGCTTTTCTTAATTGTTAAGTGACTATGGATACTTTTTCCAATCAAGAATATGCGGATATCGTATTTATGTACGGTAGAGCAGACGGCAATGGATCTTTGGCGCGACGGATGTATCAAGAGCGCTATCCGAATCGCAGGATACCGAATGTCCGAGTGTTTTACAACACGTTTCGTCGTCTTGCCCAAGATGGGTTTCACCGCGTGGAACCTGGAGTCAACCCGGGCAGACACGAAACTGCCGTCGACGAAGACATTTAGCAGCATTTCAAGCGGATCCTACTACCAGTACTAGAGCAGTAGCTCGAAATTTAAACATTTCTCAATGGAAGGTGTGGCATACAATGCACCAAAATGATAAGTATCCGTTCCATGGCAGGAGTGTGCAAGGTCTAGTAGAGCAAGATCCTCAAAAAAGAACTCAGTTCTGCCGTTTCCTCCTCAACAGAGACATCGAAGATGCGTGGTTTCTGAAATAAATCTTGTGGACGGATGAAAGTAAATTTTCAAGGGAAGGTATTACAAACTTTCACAACATCCATGAATGGGCCGACGCAGACAACAATCCACATTTTAAGAAGCAGGTGTCATTTCAGATGAAATTCTCTGTGAATGTATGGGCTGGAATAATTGGCAGAACATTGATTGGGCCCCACTTTTTGCCTGATCCATTGAATGGCGAAAATTATTTGCAATTTCTGCAAATTGATTTACCACTGCTGGTAGAGGAATCAGGTGTCCCGATCTTCGAAAGAGACCGAACAGTCATCTTTCAGCAAGACGGCTGTCCAGCGCATTGGACTTTAAATGTAAGGGAACACCTCAACAATTGCTTTCCTGATAGCTGGATCGGCAGGGATGGACCCATCCCTTGGCCCGCTCGCTCCCTAGATCTGACCCCGTTGGACTTTTTCGTGTGGGGCCGGGCCAAGGAACTGGTGTATAACAACATAGAAATAAACACTAGAGAAGAATTGATACAAAGAATAAATTCAGCGTTTGAGACAATGAAGCAGGAGATGATGTTGAAAATAACGACTACAGAAGTTAGAAGACGGGGCCGTGCTTGTATTAGGAATCACGGCCGTCATTTTGAACATGAAAAATAAATAATTTTAATTCAAATGTTGTTTTAATTAGTCTGCCTAAAATAAAAAAATTCGCCCTCAAATTGGTTTGTAGGCCCTAATTTCAATAATTTGTAAGATATCCGCATAAATGATACCTCAAAAGAAAGAGCGATTATCAAGCATGTCTTCAAAAGGTTTGAACAAAAAAAGCACCCTCCGTTTTTTTTAATAAGGTTTTTTTGTTTAAAAGACGTATTGTACAATTTTTTTATTTTTTCTGAGCTTTAAATGTCTGTAAAAAAAATGTCTAATGACACAGAGCCTAAAACATGTTTTGCTTGATTGCTTACACATTACTTTAATTAAATAAATAAAAAATGAATTCATTTATCATTCAATTTGGCCATAATTATGCAGTTTACATTAAATTTTGAGAATTTCCGAAAAAAAACTTAAAAATTTGGTTAAAAATATTTGGTAAGACTCCGTCTAAGACAACCATGGCTAAATGGTTCTAAATTGTCTGTACTATCTTCGCCTTAAAGCTTTGCATCCATCTTCCAATCACCCTGTATATTTATGCAGGTCAGTGTAACAATCAGTTTCGAAAGGAGAAGGGAATGACTCCATAGATTCCTGGGCCCAGGTGTTAACTGAATCAAACTAGCCTTATTTGTAAGAGGGTATAATAACAAGGACTCACTGAAAATTTGGTGAAATTTGGCTATCCAGGAACCAAGTTATATGAATTATAGTAAAAGTGAGGTTTACACTTTACACAGCAATCCATGTCATCAATATCCAATCGATAGGCGTAAACGGTTGTCCAAAATAGAGAGCCAGGTAATTTAGAGTAGCAAGATCTGTCAAATAGTTCGTTATAATATGCAAAGCCGAGGTGTCGTGGGGTTAAACAATAAAACAAGGAAAATACGGGCGCACTCAGAACGAAAGAAAACAAACATGTGCATCTGTCAGTCAGTGACTGACGGATGTCAGGCACAAGTGTTGCCGGAACAATAAAATCACTATAAATCGATTCAATCGATTCCACGAAAGCTTGTTATGCACTTGTCACTCGACTTGCATACATATTCTCAGATTTTACCGAGTTATTCATAATCGATTAGTAGTAATTCAGGCATTATTTAATCGATTATTTAGTTTCATTAACTTAATTTAAGTTTTCTCGCTTTCTAGGTAGAAACATGGTACCATATTCTGTGATTTCCTTTAGAAAAATATAACGTTTTTTTTAATACACATTTCAACTAGTTAACTGCTGGGCCCAGAAGTCCCCTTCTCCTTTACGACTTCATCGTTTTCGAGCTTACTTCGGTCATTATCCTGTAGATAATCGCGATAGAATTGACAAATAACGCTATGATTATTTTACCTATTTGAACGTTAATTTAACAGAACTTGTACAATTACCTGAGTGTTCAGTTTTTTGTAGAACATAGAAAGATGCGTCTTGATTTTCGGCACATTATCGGTGAAACCCGTGTAGAAGAGTTTAGCCATGTTTCGGGTATATTTTTAAAAGTAAGTAATAAGTTTAAGTTACTTTCAGGAACTGTGTAAAAGTATCACTTAATATTTGTCGTTGTCTTATTTAATTTGTAAGGGATATTCACTTATTATGTATTTCTGCAATGATATAATTAGATAACTCATAAAGGCCACGAAACTCCGGATTTGGCTAAATATTTTGATTCAATGACTTTTAGAATGTACACAATTAAACAATGGTTACTTTTATTAATTAGTTGAGTGAGACACTTTTTCGTTTACTACGAGTATGTTCCGCGTAAATATAAATTGCCAAAGTCGTGCTCCGTTATATGAATCAACTGTTAAACTGAATGGAGTTTGGACTCAGGTACCTAGATACCTAATCGAGTTTTATTATGAAAATACCCAGTAGAGTATTTAGTGGAGATATCATATCAATTGGTCTCACGATTACGTATACTTATTTCATTTTATATCCAATATCCAGGATATTATATCTCGGTATAAGTATATTTTTTTTGCACGGGTCGATGCTCTTGGCCATCTATGTACAAAACTGGTATCATCCTAATCACACTTTGGATTTCGCACTTTGCACTTCACAAGTACCTACTTATCCGTATTATGTACCGTGACACAGCACGTTTACATTGTTCGTAAGAAACAAAGCGTCACGAAAATTATCACTAGGCGGCTGATGCAATCATGTAACATAACTATTAGTATCCTCATCATAAGGACTCTTGTTCTGTATGTAGACTAAATCGTCGTCTATTATTTTAAACGAACTTGTGACTCTTGTGAGCAATGCGCCGGAGCTAGACAAGAATAAACTATCTATGCTGTCATTCTTCGAAATCGTGCAGAGACTAATCGGTTTTTTCCCAGTGAGAACCCTAAGGCATCGCATTGTATGCAAGACGACCTAACAGTTAGTACACGAGTCAAATATATCACAATATTAAATTGTTTTGAAAATATTAGAAGGTTATTGGTTGGAATTATGTGCATCTCAACATAGTAACCGGTTGTTAGGGTAGGACATTCTCTAAACGAAACTATCAATATGTCTTGGCTAGTATAGTCGAGGCTCGCTGCATGTTTGCAAGTGCGTGTTAGATCTGTTAATAGGTCAAGATTTTCGTACAATGGTTGGTGGTCGATTATCAATTATATTATTAGTACCTATACTATAATTTATGTAGGTACTCTATTACACTAGAAATTATAATTGCAGTTACAAGATTAAGATGGGACCTACAATAATACCTTGGTACACTTTTTAAAAATTACCTAGGTTCCAAAAGTCTACTCTTAGAAAAGCTTTTGACTAACCGATTTCTATGGTAAACTAATTCGTCATCGGCCATGCGTTATTCGTCATAAAATATTTTTTTATCTAGGAAATTGTATATTTTATGGTATGGAAAGGGAACGAACAGTATCTAAAGCTTTTCGTAAGACCATTCTGTTTTTGTTCTTTCCAGTTTTGGTATTTTATTTCATGTAAACATACGATTAAATTAGGCTGGAATACCAGGTTACTTTAAAATAGTTATAATGACCTTTATGTTTTGCTACCAATAACCATCTTTTATGTTTTAAATAATTCTTTATTTTTCCTTTACAATAACTCTTAAATTTATGAGGTCAAATAACAATTATGCAGGTGTCATATGCCTTTTATGCGATGTTTTCTTTATCTGATTGTTACGTAGCCAAGGCAATCAGAATATAATGTAGTTTTCAAGATAGATAAAGTGTGAACAAGAAATGAGGAAGCATAGGTACATAAAATATTTAATTCAAAGCAGGTATTTCTTGTATGTTATGCGTTACTTTTACGGTTATGACTAGTTATTGCATTTTTATAAGCATTTTCACATGATAGTTTTTAAGAGGAGAGAGCGCGATCAGACAAATACGCCTCAAAAGCTTTTTGTTTTGTTTAGGGAGATAATTAAAAATTCAACAACGTAAAAATTATGTTATCGTTTTATTATCAGACAAGACAACCCGTCATTATATTCATTGTAAGTATACAGATTTGGTAACTGTCTATTCCATATATGTAATAGGTATGTACATTATTGGTTCTATGTTTAATACCGACAAGGATACTTACATAATGCAAAAGATGTGATTTTCTTTGTCTAATAATGTTCAGTTCTAAAATATGTACTTAATTCCTTGCACTTTTACTTAAATAGGAAATTTGAAACAATCAGTAGGTATAGAAAAATATGATAAAATACATATTATTTAGTCCTATTATGTGCAACCGTCAAGTAAAAATCAAGGAATATTTACAAGAACAACATCGGTAGAAAGGTTATCTACATATCAAAAATATCACATTGTAGTATCTAAATATGTTAAATTTTTACCTAAACTAAGTCTTATATAAGCACCCACATGACACAGTCTCATAATCGGTACTTTACACAAAGAAGTAACCGTTTTAAAATTAGAATTGCTGGTGTAGTTCCTGATGTTGGACCCTACGATTATCGCGTGTACATGTTTCACGCGGCGGGTACGCAAAGTTCTAGAGGTAGGTCGGGTTCGGTGAGAGCTCGTCGCATCGCGTTCAGCAGCGAGCACGGTCCCCGCGCGTCCAAGTCGAGCGCCCACAAGGCAGCACCGCGTGCTCCCGCGCGCCTGGCCGCTGCGCTGACGCTACCCACGTCCGCTCCACTCAGGTACGAGGCCCACTGCCCACCGTGAACACTGAACGTACCCGCAGAACTTTGACTCTCCTTCCATTGATGCGTCGCTAAACCATCGGCGACCTGTGCCAAATGAAATAACGTTAGCTGATAGACTTCTTTTTTTGAGGAATGATACAGATTTCCGTTTCGCAATCATTATAATGTCGTGCATTTTATACGATTAACGAAAAAGCGGATAAATTGGATAGATAACCACTGGTGCCGATTCTGTTGTACACGAACTAAACTAACTAAACTATCTCTAAAATTCCTTACTTTTGGCTATGAGAATTATAACCCTATTCTGCAAGAAAAAATCTCTAAATTTAAAAATTAATTTGACACGACTAAAATCGAATTTGACAATCGCGACTCGACGTGGTACTTTTTTTTTTCTTTTGGTTTCGGAACGTTGTACTTGTGTGCGCGACAAAGACGCGTGCTAGGGGGCAGCCTGGACGTGTTTTATATGGATTTTTTCACTTTTGTTTGAAAAATATAAAAAAAATATTACCCACGTGTTGAGATTTAAATGTTAATGTGTAATTTAGTGTGTAAATTTCAAGATATAAGCAAAAGAAAAGAAAAACAAAAATACCTACAGAACTGTTTATGCACGTGAAGGCGAGGCGTTGGCGTTGGTGTGAATTTTAGTTCATGACCACTAGTTTTATTCCACACCTTTTTAATCGCGATTACAAATAGTCAGATTTCGTTAAAATAAATTATTAAGTACCTATAGTCAAAATTTTTGGTGAAATCCGGCAAACTCAGAATAGCAAAATTGACATTTTCACTAAACGAATAACTCAGTGCAATCTTAGTGCTGTCAAACTAAAATATAGTTAAGTTGTGTCACTTTAGTCTATTTCAGAATAGGAAATCGTCGTTTGACAGGAATAAACCAAATTTTAGTGATTTTTAGTTTAGTTTAGAGAATTTTGTGACAACAGAATCGGCACCACTATCGAGCTTCCAAGTTGAAATGACCAACCGAATTCAGCCATAATGGGAAATACATAGAATTGTATTTCCCATTGCTGAATTCGGCTGACTAGCTTTGTCGTCACCGACATGGAGTCTGGCTCGGCAGAAATAGGGCCTAACCCAGAATCATAAGGCATACTAATGTCGTGGTACCTAATAAATTACTATATTACGATTATTCCAATTGCCCTAGATTTAGGATACGATAGGACTCGTAGTATCTTGGGTTCACAAAGTGCACGCAATATTGAAGACTTGAGACAGTAATATCTGCAGGTCATGCAAGTACATAAATATTTTTGCACCGGCATGCGGCATGCGGCACTAGTATCGAACCCAATCTAATCATGCGGATCTACGCTTCAGAGTGCTGCGTCATTTAAAATGTACGTTCACACGATGAACACTGAAGTATTCACTATTTTTGTTATCAGCAGATAGGAACCGTGTCGAGAGATAGTACAAATAGGTAGACACCTACATATGTGTATTGTATGTATCCGAAAACGGTATTTGGTTGACCTTGCTGGGCGTACTGGAATTTAATTTGATTATTAGATAAAATGAAATGCCCTAAAAAAAAATCTTAATTTTGAACAGGCAATAGTGATAAAAAATCCATGTTCTATTTACAAAATGAGAGAATACAATAAAATTCTCTCATTTTGTGAGTATGGCGAGAATCTCTTTTATGGCGTACGGGCTCCTAGCATTACCTGGCATTCTGGTTATTGGATGTCGGACATGTATCTGTACTAACCTCATAGTAAGCCAAGAAGCCAGGCACTCGTGTGTAAGGCCCAGGTTCTCCAGGGCCAGTGACTGGGGCTCCAAGCCCAGCATTTGCAGCGCTACGCAGGCTGTAGGATCGTGCATACGCAGGAACTCCTAGTACCACATGACGAGGCGGTAACACACTCGTCCAGTATGATAGAGACGTGTTCTGTATAAAACAAATTACATTAATTTATTCATAAAGCTTGACCAACAGCTTCTGTATACTATATATCATGTTGATATAGGGGCAACATCACCAGTTTGCTATAATTAATTAATTTACGACTCGTTTGAATAGAAGCCATATTATTAGAGACACTCGTATCTCACACGCGTTTTTAATGAAGGGCTTCTTGTCTTGAGATAAAAGTTTATTTGGAACTTTATTGTCAGTAGAAAATCTTAATGTTTATCTGGGTCTACAGTCAGGGCACTTTAGTTCTGTGACCTGGTATTAAAACTTCACGTGACGTCCTTACATAAATAGAAGCATATTTCATTTTACATCAACACTTACCAAGCTGTTGACTCCTTTAACATGACTAGATTCTAGCGGGACTAAATACGAAGTCGTTCCAGTCGAGGATGAGTAATAATCATTTGCAGCAATTGCAACCCAGTCCAACTCTGCGGCCAAAATATAAGGTTTGTATGCTAACTGAGCTATTTCTGGGGAAGCGGACACCATAGCTGATAGCTCTAGGTCTTGAGGTCGTAGGGTCCTTGATAACTCTGTCAGTAATTCAGCGAAGTTGTCCCTTTCTTTAATATCCATTGTTAGATTTGTGCATGGAGTCTGAAATGAAATAATTTTATAATTAGCAAAGGTTTCATCAACAACGTGTTCTTAATAAAAAAAAATCTTTAATGGCAGACCTTGTAAGGCCATAGTGTGTTAGTATACAAGTAGCTTAAAATGTGAATAAAAACTTAATCCAGGACATATTTATTTACTTTGTGGTATTGCTCCAGTAAATGTTAACGGGCTGGTGTTGCTCATTACAATAAAATGCTTTGAAAAATAAAATAGTTACCTGTTTACATCCAGGATATTGCCAAGCAATCTGGACCCCATCAAAGTGCCATCTTTGTAAGAATTTCAACACAGAGTCTACAAATGTCTTTCTGTTTTCTGGGCTTGATACCATTTTGCTCCATTTTTTGCTTTCAGAGTCCGTTAGTCCACCAGCACCAATAATAATTTTGACACCAGTTTGCTGCAGCTGAGTCAACTTGCCGTAGAAGTCTGGAAGAGAGCCATCATCATTATACCTTTAGACTTGACAATCAAAATAATCGGTGCCTAATTTCTTTTGTATACTATACATACCATTTTCAAGATCCAGCTCTGGATTTCCAGGTACCAAATTGAAGGTATTACCATCAAGATGAGCCCACGCGTATATTATGTGCGTGCAGAGAGCTGGGTTTACTTGTTCAGGTCCGAAACTTCCTTTGCCAGGCCTGAGATTTAAAATCATTTGTTAAATGTGTTTAATGTTTTGTCGTTCACTAATTGATTAAATATGTCTTTACCTATAGAAAGCCCAGTTAGTGAAGTAGCATCCCACGATAGGTTTATCCTCTTGCGTCTCTTCGGGTTCTAGTCCTGCTAACCGCAGTGCAGACTTTGTTCTGCATTGGGCCTTTTCTGGCCAGTCACAATGGTTCTATATAAATAAAGTCATAAGTTACTGTAAATTTATAAACATTGCTTATAGTGAAGTTATGATTAGCGGCTCTTTTATCATACAGTTTTAACGTCTTTTAACTTTAAGCAAAGTTTTTTAATAATGCTTTTATTATCAAACATTATTTAATTCTGTATATTCTTGCCTCATGTGCTTTCTAATGTTAACTTACCTTATGCCAGTGCAGCGGTGCGGGACACTCTAGTTGCATCCAGTGACCGTTGAGACATAAATAATATTTGCTGCATTTTTTGTCGTCAGCTTTAAATACTGTTCCACTGCACGACATGCCTTCAAGACTTGGACCCTGCCAAACATCACAATTGATATTATAAAAATGTTGCAGAATTACTTATTCAAACCTTTAATTAGCAGTTAAAGCTTTGTAGGGGTTACTTACACTGTCAGTGTCTAAGTCTGTGTCGGTGCCAATACCAGCATCAGTATCAGTATCGGTATCGGTATCAGTATCAGTATCAACTTCTTCAACAGGTATCATCACTGGGATATCATCCGGTTCCTCAATGTCCGGCTTGGGAGTGGCGCTCGGTATCGAGACTGGGATATCCACATTAGATTCTGCATTATCTACTTGCACTGTTAACATAACGTAAAATGTTTATTACTTTTTGTATTACTTGACCATATTGATTTTTTGTCGACTGTCTCTTAAATCAATATTTGAACGGTAATATATAAGGTGTATCTATTCATACACGAAATATTTTAAGAGGTACACCTGTAGGTGGTAAAGAACCTACAGCAACGAAAAAAAATTTTTCTAAATGTATTTTTTTTCAAAATTTAATATTTATAAATGATTTGAAGCACATAAGAAATACTGGCTTCTTCTTATTTTTTACGGCCCGAGACACCGCGGCCATGCTCGTGCCGTCCGGTCGCCGCCCTCGCAGCGTCAGGCGGGCCATTCATAGAATTTGGAGTAAAGGTTTTACGCAAAACGTCTGAAGCAGTTTTAAAATTATACGCTTAGATAAAATTTTTCTTTTTGCTTCTATAGCTTATTTACCACCTACAGGTGTACCTCTTAAAATATTTCGTGTACGAATAGATACACCTTATATTGTCAAAATAGTGATAAGGTAGGCACAATCTGATTTCAAACTTACATTCTTCAAGCGAGCACCTCGGTGGTGCTTTACTGCCACGCAGCACATGATTGATGGTAGCGAGGAGGGGTGACTTTCCACAGCCGCAGTTTCTTCCGCTGAAATCATCAAGGTCAAGGGACCACGCCATGCTACCTCCTAATCCCATGGAACGGACATACTCTGCCTTATGGCGCACCATAAAGTCGTCGTCGAATGACACCCATTGATCGTCGAAGCTGGCGTACGGACCCATACGACCACCTGGGTCACGGAATACTTGCCAGCCCTTCATTCTGACGCGGTCGCATATCTGGGGGAAAAAGTCAAAATTTGATTAGGTATCGTAGCAGCATAAATATAAATAACAAATTTTATATTAAGTCAAAAGTACACATATTCAGTGCATTTTACCGTGTGCACATTGAGCATTCCATTAATGCGGTGCCTTTAAACCTATTCGGTATTTAGTAACGTTCCACATTGTACGTAACAGCTAAACACAATAAAGGTAATTTATGATATCCACTATGTTATAACTCACTTCGTAGAATGACAAGAAGCCTCTAGCTCTGGTCTCATCGCCAGCCTCTCCACCCGCGTAGGACGGTACTCCGAGTCCAGTTCCTGCGTTTTCTTCCAATGAAAATGATTGGCCGTAGAAAGGCACACCTAATATGAGCTGCTTAGGAGCTGCTCCTTTGTCGATCCAGTAGTGCACCGTGAAGTTCTGAGAGTAAATACAGTATGAAATTATTAGAACCTTTGAAACAATAGCCATTCCTTACTTTAGTTAGTTTGTGGTATGGACTTACCGTGTTCAAAGTTTTGTCTATGTCTCCGTCGCTAGCATACATTGGGGATACATGTCCAGTCTTCTTATCCCATTGACCGTGGTAATCGTACGTCATTAGGGAAATCCAATCCAGATTTTTGGCCAACGTCGCTACATCATAGCCTGAAAAATAAAAATAAAATATGAACATGCTGAAATTAACGTAGGTAATAATGACACAAATTATTGTAGGCTGAGAAAAATAATTTTGTCTTACCAGCATCTATGACTCGTTTGCTGGCTGAGACAGCGGCGGATAGCGATAAGCCGCGCGGCTTGAAGGCAGCTCGTAGTTCCTTCACAAGACTAGCAAAGCCTTGTTTGTCAGAGCTTGGACCCTTTTCACAGTTCACCTAGAAAATAAATGCTTTAAGTTATCTTTGTTCATTTTCAATCAGGATCAGGAATAACTATTATTTGTCTAACTCACCTGCCAGCACTTAGGATACTCCCAGTCAAGGTCTAATCCATCGAATTCATATTGCTCTATAAAGTCTACGGCGTGAATCACGAACTTCCTGCGCGCTGATGGACTGTTCACCATTCGTGAATACTTGTCACTCGCCGAGTCATCCCATCCTCCAATTCCAAGGACCACTTTCACGCCTTTCTCTTTTAGAGACACAACCTTTTCATAAAATTCTGTAAAATTTGAAAAAGTAGCCAGTTAGTTATTAGAGCAAAATGGTATTTTATTATGGTAGAAATAAAATACTAGAACTTGTTAAAGTAGCTACTTACTGTTTTCCACATCTAACCACATGTCATGTGGTTTGATCACTAGGCGCTTTGTGTCTAGGACAGCAAACGCGTACACTATATGGGTGCAAAGCGAGGGATCAATGTCGCTTGGTGTGTATTTTCCTGGACCGGGTCTGGAAGAAGTTTGTTTAAATTAGCAGAGCAGTACAATATTACAAATTCATGTTTTTTCTTCTATATTTCCATGTGCGAGCAATGACCCTTAATGAGCAATGAACTTAAATCAGATTATGTAATCACCTTATTGTAAATACCTACATTCTGAGCAAATAAAATAATATTCTATTCTATTCTATAAACACTTATGTAAATTACCTGTACCAAGCCCAATTAGTGTAATAGCAAACGACTTTATAGCGTTCTTCCAAATTGGTACTTATTGCAGTCGTGGGTTTTTTTGTCGTCGTCTCTACCATGGGTTGTTTTTGCGTCGTAATTTGTGTCGGCCTTGGAGTCGGCTTCGTGACAGGCCGCACTTGAATATCATCCAGATCGTCGTCTATTTCGTTGGGAGAATCAATTATTGGGTCAGATAATATTGTTGTATCTTCTTCTATATTAGGATCCAGTAAACCGTCCTTGATTGCGTTGACAAGTGGATGCTTGCCTTGACCACATCTAGAAAATTTAGGAAATTGTCAAATACGATCGTGGGTTTGTAAATTTTCAAATATATTATGTTTACGCAGGTTAAAGTTTAACCTATATTATTTCTACCGACTCACCTATTTCTAAAATCGTCAAGATCAAGAGCCCAAACCATACCACCAGCGAGATTTAATGATTTTATGAAGTTCACTTTCTTTTTAATGATTTCAATATCATCGAACGACACCCACTGGTTGCCCTTGTATGCGTATGGACCCATTCGCTGTTCAGGATCCTTAACTACCTTCCATCCGTTATATCTGATCCGATCGCAAATCTAAAACGAGAAAGAAGATATTTTTTAATTCTTGACTATATATTTTTTGGTCGATTTGCAATTCATTATGGTATTTTGTGGTTTTCTACCTCATAATAAGACAAGAAGCCTTTAGCTCTAGTATATTCTCCTGCTTCTCCACCGGTTGAAGCTGGAGCGTTTAATCCAGTAGCTTCATTGTCCAAACTGAGGGTCTGTGGCGAGTCATCGTCGGCACCTAAAGTGAACGTCTGTCCGTACATTGGCATACCCATTATCAGCTTATTCGCTGGCGCTCCCTTTTTCATCCAATAATGAATTGTGTAGTTCTGTAATTAAACAAATTATTTTATTAGACTGGGATTCGATATTCAGCGATCATGATCGAGAACTCTTTTAATTAGTTTTTAAAGAATAACATTTTTTTTCAATAGTTAATCAAATGGAGTCAAATGATTCGCAGTTATTTAAGGGGCGGCAGAGCGAAATCATTCAAAAGTCGTCACTGTTAAAGTAATACAATCAATACTTTTGCCACAATTATCATAAAAAATATGTAATAAACACCGAAATGAATGTGTTAACCGATTATAGTTGACAAAAACTAAAAATATTGTATAGTTTAATAAACAAAAATTCGTAAAGTTGAACAAAAATCTTAAAAAAGCATGCTCGGGTTTAGTTGAATTTTGATAGTAAACTGTTAAATTTTTTCACTAACTTGAATTCATATTAATTTCTTATTATCATACTACAATTTATAGTTTTTACATTTTCTAAATGTCACTTATTTATTTTATTATTAATTTTTGTTTTGATTCCCACCCTGTTTTGAGTCATACGCAACGTACACGAGTCGAAAATTCAGTCGTCCACGAGAGCTCGGAGAGTGGTCACGTCGCATCGTGGAGCGACGCACCGGTAACGATAATTCGCGATCTATTGTGTACGTATACGTTGCCGCAAAGAGTGAAATAGGGTAAGTCACATTTGTGTTTTTTTGAGTATGACTTATATTTAGTAGGCATAACTAAATTTTACTTTTTGTTGTTTTTTTTTCTGCTTCCATATTACTATAACATTTTTCTTAAATATTTGTTTTAGTAATTATATGGGAAAGCGTAAGGACACAGCTATTGTAAGAAAAAAGTTGGCGCTCATTTCCGTAAAAAAGCCGTTAAAAAATGTACGTATTTATATTTTATGATTAATATCATAAAATATAAATACGTACATTTTATGATAACGGCTTTTTTTTCTCTAACATTCGATACGAGTGTCGTCGTTTTTGGGGGTGGCGTTTGCAAATCTGGTTTTCAATTTGAAATCCAAAATAGCGGATGTAGCTTTTCTCAAATGTTCGATATGGGTGTCGTGTAATGGGTTTTGGGGGGTGGCGATTGCAAATCTGGCATTCATATTAAAATTCAAGATAGCGGATTTAACTTCAACTTTTCCGTTATACTCAATATATTATATATACCACATTTACCTATGATTTTCGCATGTTTTTGTAAATTAAGTAAGGTTTCTATTACATTAGGTAATTATACATTTTTTTATCACAGACTGGTTTTATTATACCTACCACTTACCCATCTACCGTGCCTACCTACTTTACCGAGTAAAATTCCCGGGCGTGCAAGTAAAATTCATAATGCCAAAATTTCATAGCAATCAGATGAGTAGTAACTGATAATGTAGGTAATTTCCTATATTGTACTATATTTATACCTACATTATCCGCTCTATAAACTACAAACGTGAATTTTTATATAATACAGATTATTAGATTTAATTTCTGGATTTATGTAGGTACCTACATAAAATGATCGAAATAATCAAATATGCGCATTTTCAAGTCACTCAACACTACGAATCAAATTTTAAAAATCCTAGGTTACACCTTTTGTCGTGCAACTGCATGCGGGCTTTGAGCAAACTTGTCAATGTGTGTGTGGCGACGCACACAGCTAGCGCGCTGTAGTAAATACCTATTTGCCGCGCGCCTTGTACGGTCGGCGCAGTCTTAAATAAAGTACGTACCGCGTTGAAGTAAGTGGTGCCGTCTTCCGGGTGGTAGTACAAAGGCGCTACATGACCAGTTCGCTTGTCCCACTGTCCGTGGTAGTCATAAGTCATGACAGCAATCCAGTCAAGGTGGCGAGCCAGTACCGGTACGTCATATCCAGCGTCTATAACTTTCTTGTTAGGAGATACGGCCGCCGATAGAAGCAGACCCTTAGGTTTGAATTTTGCTGATAACTCCAGGACGAGGTCGGCGAAACCTTCCTTATCTGAATCAGGACCCTTTGAGCAGTCAACCTGCGGACGAAAAAAATGTTAGTAAGAATAATAAATTGTAAAGTGGTCTTGATTGTTGCATCAAGTTCTGTCTGTAACAATTTTTAGTAGGTAAGTTTATGTACACATTAGATAATTCTTTAATGTGAAACGATTTCTTTCTTGCATGCCATGCATTTAGTCTATTAAGTTCATTATTATATTATTTACTGCCATTAGGTCAATGTTTGTATTTTACTGTTGATTGCCCTCCCTAGTATATTTGCAGGAAATTGTTGCGAATGTCGCTTTCCAAATTTAAAAGAAAGCGAACAAGTGAACACAGCAAAAGAGGATAAATATATGATCTACTTAGTTTTCTAAATTGACTTTAGTGAATAATTCTCACCTGCCAACACTTAGGATACTCCCAGTCGAGGTCTAAACCATCAAATCCGTATTTCTGGAGGAATAGAACGACGTGTGAGACGAATCGGGCACGGGCCGCGGGGTCATTGACCAGCTTGGAGTACTTGTCGCCTGCTGAGTCATTCCAGCCGCCGATAGCTAGAGATACCTTGATACCGTAGCGTTTGTATTCTACAACCTTCTCATAGAATCCTGAAAATATAGAGAACATTAACATTCATGTCGAATATTCCTAAAGCTTGCGGAATAAATTCTCTAAATGATGGGAAAACCGCATAAAAATCCGTCGGTATTTTAAAAAGCACAACGCGGCCACGTGGACGAACGAAGAAAAAGCGCCTTTATTTTATAATCGTTTTAGAATGTTGTATATCAAACTTACTGTTATCATAATCTGACCAGGAGTCATGAGCCATAATGAGACCATCGTCACCGAGAACAGCGAATCCATAGACGATGTGAGTGCATAGACTAGGGTCGATATCCTCTGGACTATACTTGCCGATACCAGGACGGTACCATGACCAGTTCGTGTAGTAACACACCAGTTTATAGCGAGCTGGAAAACATTTAATGTCATTTAAGTGTGCATTGATATTAAAAGAACGATTGTGCATCAAATTACTTTATTATTAACAATCTTTGGTGGTACGAAACCTACATTTAAGGAGAGCAGGCTTGGAGCTAAAGTCGGGCTGTGTGACGCTAGTTGAAGAAACCATGGGCTTATTTGGAGCTGGTTGTGAATGATCGTGTCCTTGATTATGAGTGTGATCATGTACGTGGTCATGTGTATGATCATGACCTGGATGGTCATGTCCTGAATGATCATGGTCATGTTCCGGCATCACGTCCATTTGAACAGGGCGGGATGTGGTCGTTGTGGTTGTAGTACTGGTAGTTGTGCTGGCCTTGCGTTTGCATTTAGCGTTCTTGGGCCAATCACAGATCTGTTTCTCCTGCAAAACAAAATAACGATGTTCAAATAACTTCTGATTTATCGAATCATAATTATAGAGCATGGGTATCCTGTATTATCGTTACCTGATTCCAGTGTAATCCTGCACTGCAGGCAAATTCTTCGAATTTTCCAAACAAGCAGTGTAGGTAACGAGTGCAGTCGGTGGGCAACTGGGCATATGCACCAGAGTCACAGTATTCTGAAAGATTGAGAAGAGGAGAAAGAGGTTTAGAAGAAATATTACTATAATGCAATGCTGGCTTTCTGAAGAGAACTTATATTTAAAGTGGTGATAACAGATATGTTCTTATTCGTTTGTAGAGTTTATCGAACCAGAAGTACAAATTATTTAAAACAACATACTGGGTGGTTCTTCATTGAGCTGCTGCATCACAGTAGACTGGGAGTTAGAGTCCATCGGAGGAGCGCCACCCTGTCGCTTGTCAGTGCAGGAGGAGGCAGAGGGGAAGTCGCACTGGCTGCGGTCGGCACTCCACGTGAGGCCGGGCGCACAGCTCTGAGCTATCAGGAGCCCATTCACGCACACGTAGAACTTCTCGCATTTCGGATGAGCGTGATATGTTCCCGTGTTGCAGCCCTAGAGCATCATGAGAATAGTATCAGTATTATTTTTGGTCTGTTTGAAGAAATTACAGTTGTTGCTGAAGGTAAATTAAAAATCCCGTCAACAAAACTAAATAGATTTTTTTACCGAATCATCAATTCGGTCACTAAAATAGAGGAAAAGTAAGCTAGAGCTCTATAAAAAAAATATAACTACCTTGCCAGGCACTTGCGGTTCATCAGCAAGTGGTCTCTTAGTAGTAGAAGACGTAGGTCTCATCGGTCTTCTAGATGACGTCGTAGGCCGTTTGGTGGTGGTAGTGGTAGTGGTGGTGGTCGTGGTACTAGTGGTGGTCGATGTGGTTGTCTGAGGCATCGGAGATTTGGATGGTTTCCCGGCTGTTGGAACAAGTGAATATATATTAGAAAAAGATTTGGAAGAAGAAATGCTGTTGGTGTTTTGAAGCACCAGTAACCAGTAATTTTTATTTAAGTATTTCCATGATAATGATTTATGGAATAAGCTAGTCAAATTGTGGGTAACCACTTTTGAGTTTTCCGTAATTTGGTACAGTCGTTTGTGAAAAAATTAAGAAAACGTTATTGGTGCGTATTACCTTCACACCGTACGCAAAATACGTGCTCAGACGTGGAGTAGCAGACACCAGCCTGTTCTACCTATTACCTAGCTATGTAGATGTACGTGTCGCTGAGAAAACATGGCGTAGTCGCATCATGCACCCAATGCAATGGCCGATCTACGAGTTACTTTCATACTCACATCGTTTCCTACAATGACTCCGCCCCAAAATCCTACATCCACATAGACGTTTCCTTCCGTTCTACCTTATTTTATTACCTACCTTCACACATAGCGAACTCGACCCAGTCGCAGCGTCTAGTGCGTCTGTCCCAGTGAAGGCCGGGCGGACACAACTGTTTGCGCCAACGTCCTCCGACGCAGAGCAAGTACGAGTCGCATGTCGTCGCAGGCGCATGCATGTCGTTGCCTCCGCAGGATGAGTCCTCGGATGGAGAACCAGATGAAGGAGCTGTTGGGGAGAATTTTCAATATAATTTCATTATTACCTTCTATATTTTAATATTAAAAAAATATGAGATTGAATGGTTAACAGCAATATGATTATTTTATGGGTAAGTCTCTCTTCTCATCCTTGTATGATCCTATCAACGTTTTCTTATTGGTAGAAACATAAAAATATGTAGAGTTATTAATATGTAAAAATTGAGGACTAGGGTGTAAAAGACGAGTATACAGATTAATGATAGAATCAGGTCCCGTGTGATGCCGGTCGTTAAGAATAGCACAATTCCATTTCCTCTCGTGGGTGTCGTTAAAGGCCATTAAGGGACTCACTAGAGAATGGGCAGCACAGTTCTGTATTCATTTTACCACCTTTCTGCGATCGCCAATCCGCCTGCCAAGCGTGGCGATTATGGCAAACCCACCTAAGTTGGGGGAGGCCTATGTCTAGCAGTGTATCCGTTATCTTTCGGTTGAATTGATCACGATGATACAGTTGATCTGTATCATCGTGATCAATTCAACCGAAAGATCCGGATCGGATCCAAATATGACTTGCCTTTTGTAGTGGTCGATGTTGTTGAAGGCCTGGTTGGTCGTGTAGGTTTAGGAGCAGCCGTCGTAGATTTAGGTACTGTAACAAATGAAAATCGGAATGGAGATGAAAGGAATATTTTCTTTTGGTACGAATTTCGACTGTGGTGCTGCAGTTGTCTTTTTCCACAGCAAATTCCATCATTGTTTTTTTTTTAATCCTTTATTAAATTGGATTTATAAACCCTTTTTTTTGTGGGTGGGAAATCATGAAACGATATCTCCCGCTCTTCGTGTCAGACTTTTACTGACTAAAAAGTTATGAGGTAACAAACATAAAAAAAAAAAAATACAGTCGAATTGATAACCTCCTCCTTTTTTTGAAGTCGGTTAAAAACTCACCCGTGTTCCTTCAGTTGCCTATGCCAGAGCCACGGTGACTTTCGAACAAATCTCGCGACCATGGCAGGGGATTTATAATCCCTATGTGCATGACACTTACATCGTGTTCTAAACACATAGGGGAGACCGAGGGGATTTGAAACAAAGGTGATTTGAAACAGTACCGATTTCTCGGAACTTAAAACCGTTAGCGAATTAGCAATGTTGCATAACAATCACTTTTCTTAGCCCGCTGACGTGTCAGTTTGCGTCGGTGGCTTAAGTCGCATGGTTGTGGAGTTCTGCGTGCCATGTGACAAAAATCGTGAAAAATAAGTTTTTCACGTATTTTTACGATGCGTATATTTTGATAAGGGTTTTGTATTTTGGTTTAAGTTACATATGTTTCGAAAGCTCATTAACTAAATGTTTGGTACAGTTGATTTTTGTGTATTTGCTTCTTGATTGTGGATTTAATAAAAATTGGGAGGTTTTTTCTTATTGAGGAGATTTGAAACAGGCTGTTTCAACTCCCCTCGTTTTCAATTTTATAGTAGACAGCAGTCAATAAATAACGGGTACAAAAAATAAAATGTTTTTGGTGATTTAATTTGTTTCAGAATTCCTACTAATCATAAAAGAAAGACAGACAGAGGTATGGCGAGTCGCGAAATATAGGATTCGCAACAGAAGAAGTAATTTTGCGAGTTTCTTTCTTTTTAAAAATATCAGTACATAATATTAGTAAAAAAGTTTGTTTCGTACTTTAAAAGTTTAATTTTAATAAATACCTTTAAATTAAATCATAATGTTTATTTTACAGCCCTTAATCATTCTCAAAAATCATATGTTTCAACTCTCCTCGACCCCTGTTTCATCTTACCTCGCTATGAGGAGAGTTGAAACAAGTTGACTTGTTACAGTTAAGTCGATTTTGCACCGTAATATTTAATGATTACAATTTCTTTAAGTTAGTCATTCGCAAGCTTAAAGAATGACCTATCGATTGTATAGTATTTGGTGTATGAAACAAAATGTGAAAATTGTTTCAACTCCCCTCGGTCTCCCCTACTGCTTCTATAAACCTGAACACATTCTTCGCTAAGTGCTATCAGGTATGTAATAAAATAGTGTTCACCTTCGCACTTGGCGTACTTGGGCCAGTCGCAGTGCTTCTGCCCGTTGCTCCAGTGCAGTCCGGGCGCGCAGTGCTGCATGTGCCACACGCTGCCGTCACAGTGTAGGTACGCGTTGCAGTCGCCGGGGACCGAGTTATACTGTTCGCTAGAACATGACTCTCCGTCTGCAGGACCTTCTACTGAGTCTGTGGGAATTAGAGATAAATATAATACTCTATACCGCGCACTAAATATAGGATAAACTAACAAATTACGCTAATATAATGGAAGTGTAGAAATAAGATTAAATAGATACTATATCCACTGCTGGAATGGCACCTTGTAGATCTTAATGCATAGTGCCTTCAGGGACTTATTCTTTTTAAATCGTTTTGGCAAAGGTTTCATAATACGTTGTGATATAAATTTCGGTCAGTCTATTGACTGTCTAAATTGGGCTGGATGAACTTAATCACCGTTGTAATAATTTCTCTTGAGATTTAAACCTGTGTTGGGTGACATATTTACCAGATTGAACGGGAACAGTAGTGGGTTTAGTGGTAGGTCGCGTTGTGGTAGTAGTTGTAGTGGTGGTGCTTGTGGGGCGTCTCGTGGTGGTGGTCGGTCTCGGCGGAGGTCGTGACGTCATCGGGGCAAGAGTCGAAGTTGCTGTGCTTGCTTCGCTACTTGCTGTTTCTAAAAGAATAATTTACATGTTGTAGTTTTCTAGGACTGTAATGATGTATTTTAAAATATATTGTTATTTTAAATAAGTTGCATTGGTTTGTTTATACATAAAAGCAGAGGAGGAATACTAGCCCTGATGAGCAATAAAAAGATACCAAATGTCTGATGTTCGACATGAAGATAACGGTTCCATAATATCAAATAACAGCATCGCTAAACTTATCGTATTTTATTCCGTCTAAAAGTCATCATCATCATTTTAACCCAAAGACGTCCACTGCTGGACATAGGCCTCTCCCAATTTGGGGGGGGGGGGGGTTTATCATAATCGCCATGCTTGGCAGAGGTGATGGCGATCGCAGTATGGCGGTAAAATGCATAGAGAACGCTGCTGCCCATTCTCTAGTAAGTCCCTTAGTCGACTCTTAAAACACCCACGGGAAGATATGAGATGGTGCGATTTTTTACGTCCGGCACCACACGCAAAAGGTTCCAAAAGCATCTACAATTAAAATAATATTTACCAGTGCACTTGGCGAAGCTCGGCCAGTCACATCGGTTGACGGTGGAAGCCCAGTGCAGGCCGGGCGCACAGCGGTGCTTGTGCCACGCGCCGCCCTCGCACTGCAGGTAGCCCTCACAGTCGCCCGGCGCGGCGTGGTAGTCGCCTGCGTTGCATGATTGACCTTCTATGCTGCCTGTAATGGATAAATTGTGTACCTATGAATTACTGACTTAATCAAGTTTTACAGAACCTCACTCAAGACGTTACTTAAAACTAGTTTCAACTAATCAATTGGCTCTTAACTATATAAGGTGTATCTATTCATACACGAAATATTTTAAGAGGTACACCTGTAGGTGGTAAAGAAGCAACAGCAACGAAAAAAAAAATTCTAAATGTATTTTTTTCAAAATTTAATATTTATAAATTATTTGACGCACATAAGAAGTACTGGCTCCTTCTTATTTTTTACGGCCCGACACACCGCGGCCATGCTCGTGCCGTCCGGTCGCCGCCCTCGCAGCGTCAGGCGGGCCATTAATAGAATTTGGAGTAAAGGTAAAACAAAACGCAAAACGGCAAAACGGCAAAACGTCTCAAGCAGTTTTAAAATTATAATAATTTCGAAAATTCAAAAACGCTTAGATAAAATTTTTCTTTTTGCTTCTATAGTTTCTTTACCACCCACAGGTGTACCTACCTCTTAAAATATTAGGTCTTTACCTATGAAATTGCCGTTCTGCAGTACTGGCCATTTCAAATCAAAATAATTTTTGTTTGTCTAAGAATTCTAATTTAAAATTAATTTTATTTTAAAAACATGGAATTCTTTTTCCAAAAGTAGTCATTTGTTTATTGATTAGTGTTAAATTTTCATCGCATTTCAATCTTTTTCGTCATCATGGATACGTTAAAAATTCGAGTAATTATGGAATATGAGTATCGTCGTGGCAGCAACGCGGCACAAGCGGCACGCAACACCAACGACGTTTACGGAGCTAACACTACAAACCAACGCACCACCTGTTATTGGTTTGCTCGCTTCCGTTCTGGAAATGTCGACCTGAAAAATGAACCTCGCGGTCGTCCGAAGACTTTGGTCGACAATGACGAATTAAAGGGATTGTGGAAGCTGATGATACATAATCTACGGCTGAATTAGCAGCAGCTTTTGAAGTTAGCGTCAAAACAATATTGGTCCATTTGCGTCAAATTGGCAAGGTAAAAAAGCTTGACAAATGGGTGCCCCACGAACTCAATGATCGCCAGCGCGAAGTACGCGTCGAGACGTGCCTTGCACTGCTCAACAGACACACAAATGAAGGAATTTTGAACCGCATTGTTACCTGCGATGAAAAGTGGATTCTGTTTGATAACCGCAAGCGCTCAGCAAGTTGGTTGGATCCTGGTTCAGCACCTAAACAATACCCTAAACGAAAACTTACCCCTAGAAAAGTGATGGTCACTGTTTGGTGGTCTAGCGCCGGTGTGATTCATCACAGCTTCTTACCAAACGGGGTGAGCATTACTGCAGATGTGTACTGTGAAGAACTGAACTCAATGATGGAGAAGCTGGCACATCTCCAACCAGCATTGGTCAATCGCTCGTCTCCGCTGCTCCTGCACGACAACGCGCGACCTCATACTGCACAGCAGACGGTCTCCAAGTTGCAAGAACTGGGGTTGGAAGCTCTCCGTCATCCGCCCTACTCACCAGACCTTGCGCCTACAGACTACTAGTTTTTCCAGAATTTGGATAACTTCTTGGCGGAAAAAAATTCAATAGCCGAGAGGCAGTACAAAATGCCTTTGAAGAATTTGTTGCTTCCCGTCCAGCTGATTTTTTTAAGAAGGGCATCAATAAACTGCCACTGCGTTGGCAAAGATGCATTGATTGCATGGGTGATTATTTCGATTAATACAAATAAAAAATACATGAAAAAAATTAGTTTAAATTTTTTCATACAAAACGGCATTTTCATAGGTAAAGGTATTTCGTGTATGAATAGATACACCTTATATAAATGTAACAATTTATGTCAGTGAAATTTAATTTTATTTTAACTAGTTTTAAGTAATGTTAAAGTCTTGAGTCAGGTTCTGTAATAGGAGCCTTAATTAAGTATTACTATGTTACTCTTGTACTAATGATTAGCGGTTTAATCCGACCAATCCATCAATCCATCTGGGTGAAATCTGGGCTCCTAGATTATTGGAGAAACTTCTCAGGCTCAGCGGAGGTCTCAGCCAGTGGTACAGTCAGTGCCCTGCATTATCTGACCCCTCTTCCTCATTTCTTCTATATAGAAAGGGTGAGGTAATGCAGGGCACTGACTGTATTAAGATACTTCCCGCATTTGTACCTGGAGTTTTTACATTACGATTGTCTGTTGCCAAATTAAATTTGTTGGCTAGTTTCTTATGTTCAAGATCTGATGGCTATCATTTTAGTAGTAGCGTTACGCCATTACTAATGATGTCATTTGAGAAATGACATTATTGATGTTATTCCACTTACCGGAATCAGCTGGAGGCTTTTTAGTGGTAGTGGGACGTTTCGTGGTGGTGGGTCGTTTCGTGGTAGCGGTAGAAGTAGTGGTCATGGGAGTGGTTGCTGCGGGCCACCATGTTTGAGTGGTGCTCTGTGTGGTGGATGGGTTCCAGCTCGGCCAGGTTGTTGAGGATTGATCTTGGTGGTGATGATCGTGGCTGCCCCCTCCGACAGAACCTAGTGAGGAAGTTAGTGAGTATAATAAAGTATTAATGTGGCGCTGGTAACGATTCAAAAGAAAACGGTACCTAGTACGTATCGTGTGTTGTATTAACAGAGAAAAAGTATTTACCCAAAGTATGCGTAAGCAGTTCGCGACAATATTTAGTAAGCTCATATCATTGAACAAAATATGTATGATTTAAAAGGAAGCAAATCTCAACATTATAAAAGCAGCACTATGTTGATAGTTGTAATTAAACTCACCATCAGCAGCAACAGTGGTAGTGGTAGGCGGTGACGGTGTGACGGGTTCAGGCGGTCTTTCACAGGCAGTAGTGGGTGGCGAAGGTACACTTCTACCGAGGGCGCGACCGGCAGCACGCAGCAGTGGCGACGGCTCCGCGCAGCAACGGTTGCTGAAGTCGTCCAGGTCTATCGCCCAGGCTGTGACACCACCCATGCCTTGGCGCAAAGCCCATTCCACCTACACATATTTCGCATATCATCATCATCATTTCAGTCGTAATACGTCCACTGCTGGACATGACCGACGATGTCCGATGTGTCGCGTATGAGTTCCATTAAACCAGTAATGCTAATAAAAGCATATTTTTCTTTCTTTCTTTTAGGTTTGACTCGTAGCTACTTTTACTTTGATCTCTCTCTTCATAAATTGGCAATATACGGATGTAGAACTAAACGAACATACTGTTAATACTTTGTGGTGTTGTTACTTTAGAATAAAAATTAAAAACTAATATAAATCAAAATGTAACAATTATTCATGCTCACTGCCCGATATACATAAGTGATGAACTGATGAGTCATGCCAAGTCATTTAGAACCAATAACAGAAATTGAAGGCGACCTAAATTAAGTTCAAACTGCGGTGTGTGATTTCAATTGAATTGCATTGCATTGAAGAAATAATGAATAAGCAGCAAAAAAATGAACACCAACCTTTTCAGTGATAGATTTGGGGTCATCGTATCCTATCCATTGGTTGTCGGAGTATGTGTAGGGTCCTGCATTGTCCTGTCTGCCTGTTTTCCATCTTAAGTTCTTCACTGTAATAAAAATACAACACAGCTATGTATTATTTTTTATCACAACAAACAGCCCCTGCCCACCACAGTCCAGTTTTTTCCACAGTGTATCGGCAATCTTGGGTACTGGGTTTTCAATATTATCAATAACAATACACAGTGATGACGGTGAGTGAAATTTTGTACAGCATAACTAACCTCGGTAGCATATTTCATAGTAAGCCAACATTCCGGGTTGCTTGGTGAACTCTCCCGGCTCTCCAGGTCCGTCAGCTGCAGATCCTGGTCCATTACCTCCATTCGTGCTTGCTAGCCTGTACGACTGTCCATAGAACGACAGACCAAGGAGAAGTTTCTTAGGGTCTGCTCCGCCACTTATTAGAGCTTTGACTGCGTATTCCTAAAAACAATTATATTTTAGAGCCAATTCAGATCACTTATATCAAACAATTATAATGATGTTAAAAATGTCTTTACTTACGATTGAATAATAAGCTAGAGTGTCTCTGGGTGATGGTACTAGCGGAGTATGATGTCCAGTAGCCCTCTCCCATCCACCATGGTAGTCATAAGTCATGGTGCTGAGGAAATCAGCTGCCTTCGATAGAACTGGTAAATCATACGCAGACTCAATCACTTCTTTGTAACCAGAGAGAGCGACACCAAGTTCCATGCCAGCTCCATGTAAAGCTTTAGATAATTCCTGCAAAGGAAAAAAGAATCACCAATAACTTATTTTGTGACAAGAATAAGCAATCTAAGAACAGAGAAATAGAGTATTTATTTTATACCTGAACGAATTTAGCAAAATTAACTTTATCAGAAACTGCACCCTTCTTGCAGTTACTTTGCCAACAAACTGGGTAGTTCCAGTCCAAATGAAGGCCCTTGAAGTTGTGCATGCGCAGGAATGGAATCAGCTTCTCTATGAACTTGCTGCGATTTGCCTCAGAGGATACCATTCGGGAATATTTGTCACCAGCGGAGTCCGTCCAGCCTCCCAAACCTAGGATGACTTTGACGTCTCTCAAGGAAGTTACACGCTCATAAAGATCTGAAAAGAGACATAGAATTATTTGACTGTCCGGACAGGAAACTACAATATATAAATCTGATGACTAGCCTCTTCTTGGTATATTTTCTTTAATAGTATTTTTTACTTACTGTTGGTGACATCAGCCCAAGGATCGAATTCCTTAGCGATGAGTTCATCCGGAGAGAGAGATGCGTAAGCGTAAACCACATGGGTACAAAGCCGAGTGTCTACGTTTTCAGGAACGAATTTTCCGTCACCGCGACGGTAAAAGGCCCAACTTGTCATGTAGCAAACCACAAGTTTGTCGCTTTGTTTACCTATAAAATAAAACATAAGTATTAAGAAAAATAATTAAGATTTCCAACCACTCACGCTTTTTGGACATAATGTTAGCAGTGTAACTTACTTTTTTTGCTATCCATCTCGGCAATTAAACGCTCTGGGTCTTTACTTGCTGTGATATCTTTAGTAGGGTCATTCCACTGAAAATACAAATGAAATTATTTATTTATTTATAAAAGATATCTGTAGAAAAAGTACGAAGAGTTTTTCAATTATGGTTTTCATCTGAAATCACACTTACTTCAAAATCATTTTCATATGCTTGCGATAGAAACCGAGCTGCCTCGTCAACGCTGATTCGTAGGCTTTGTCCTGGCATACATTTTTCAACGTCTTGGTGACTGTTGAAATAATACAATATTTATGGCTGATTTTTCACTAATGAGATGAATCATCTCAGAAGAATAAATTAAATAGTTTCATCCAATATTTTCTATGAAAAAGGTGTTATTCCTCATGTAAAAGTTATCTGGATATTCAAAAACCAGTGCTTGGGCAATAATTATAGTACAAAGAATATCTTTGTTTGTTAATTAGGTATATCCACTATTTCAAGTATCATAAAATGGCTTCATCTTACCCGCAGAATCCAGTAGAGGGATCGTAAAGGCGTTCTTCTTCGCAAGACATCCTGTAACTGATGCCTCCGGTGCAGAAATGGAAGTGTGCGCAAGAGTCTTCATCAGATGCCAAGTAAGCAGTGTCAGATTCACAAGATCCTATCTTCAATGAGGACTGATCGGTTTGAACGGCTTCACCTATAAAAAGAAAATGGATTGGTGAATTATCCTCATATGAACGAAGATTTTAGAATTAAATTAAGAAGTCGTTGGTTTCATACTTTGAAACTTACCGTTCAATGTGGTTGAAATAGCGCTCAGCAATGGGAATGGTTGACCGCACAGTCCTCTGAAGTCATCCATATCGATTGACGACGCTGCAGCTCCTGCTAAGCCCGTGGTTACCACAAACTTCATCTGTTCGGAAAAAATAAGATTAGAAATTTGATAATGTACGATCTTACAGAATATGGCTACTCAAATCCGAATAGGTCGCATTTTAGTTCCATCGTAATTCGTTGTTCTTACTAAGTCGACGGTGAATACGATTAGGTACCTTTTCTAAGACAGTGGCCGGAGTATCGTAGGTGATCCATTGGTTGTCGAACAACGCGTAAGTGTTCCCACCTGCATCTGTACCACTTGGTCCTTTACCTTCGCGTTCAGCCATACATATCTGGGAATAGGAAAGCATAATTAGAATAATTAAATTTCTACACCATATCTCTCCATTAAGAGAATATGAAAGAAGTTACATAACTACTCTTACTGGAGAAATGAGAGAGATCCTGCCATTGTACGAAGGAATAGACAAGATTAATTTCGCATTATGCTTGTCAAAAAGTGGTACTTACTTCGAAGTAAGCCAGAAGTCCTTTAGTCTGTGTATAAGGTCCTTCCTCACCCCACCCACTGACAGCGGCACCAGGCGCGGGCAGGGTTGACGGCGCGAGAGTGTAAGTGCGTCCAAAGAACGGAACCCCAAGTACTAACTTTTCAGCGTTCATGCCGTGACGCAGGATGAATTTCACCATAAATTCCTGTGAACATTATTAAGTAGGTGATTTTGGACTTACGAGTCGAGTTCTTTTGTAAACCAGACCTAATGAAATATGTGAAACTCAATAGGTCTCACTTTGGAAGCATTAGTCTGACATAACAGTTTAGTTTTTATTACTCAGAATTTTATATTATGCATGCAAATTAAGATAAAGTCAATGAGCAAAACCTGTATTTATTTTAAACCTGCCTAATGGATACGACTCTTCCATAATATAAAGTCCATAAAACATGATCCTATCGACCTAGTAGTCCAGGTACCAGCACCATTAGGTTCCACACTTACAATATTATCATATCGCTGGTCCCGAGCGGCCGCTCCAGGGTCTCTATATAACGGACTGTGCTGCACAGCCTTCGAAGGCGCTTCCTCACGCCTGGCGTGAGTCATATCCCACGCCTGCAACACTGTGTAGTCGGTAGCTCCGCTCACTGCGCTTAGGTCGTACCCGTCTTCTATTTGATACCTGACGATTCAAGAAGTGTTTTTTGTGAAAATAGAAGCTTTCTTTTTTGGTAGTATGGCAAAGCTTTTATTTTTTAATTTGTAAGTAATGATAAAGTATCAATGTATTAACTTCTCTTATTAAGCACTTTACCTGAACGGAGGCAGAACCGTCGAAAGTAGGAATCCATAAGACGAAAACTTCTCTCGGAGCTCGTAAAGCAAAGCTGTCAAAAGTTCTTTCTCTTTCTCGTCTTCACCTGAAAAAAAAAATCATGTCCATTACGACATATTCCTTATTAAAGCAGTTCTACATACTAACTCAACCATCATTTAGGTAATGACGTACCTGGATATACCCAATGAAGATCCAATCCATCGAAGTCATGCTCTTTCATGAAGTTAACAGCGCTTTCGATGAACATGCTTCGTCTATGTGGTTCTTGTACCATTTCGCTGAACAAACGATCTGTGCCTTCACCTCCAACACTGATCATCACTTTCATCCCGTGAAGGCGACGTTTCAACCCGGTTGCTATGCGGTATCCACCTGTAAGAAAATACCTTATTGATGTGAATAGTTCCAAATGCCGATAATTTGGCAAAAACAGCAGGCTTCGTATATTAACAGCTTGTTTAAAGAATATTTTTACTGTTGCTCTATTAGTAGTACCTATGTTTTGTGTACTAGTACAATGACCAACGTAGTAATTTTGGGACCTTTATTGTTTTTTATGTTGAAAATGTGGCAAAGGTAACTGAAGAATATCTAGAGTATGTCACCAACAACTTCTCTTACCTTTAACGATATCGTAATCTTCATTGTTGGGAATAACAGAGTAAGTGTGAGGATGCATAGTGGCGAAGGCGTAGTGTAGATGTGTGCAGGAATTGGGCACCAATCCAGCGGTGAAAGCTAGCGGAGGGGCCCTGTAGGCGGCCCATGACTCCATGTAGCATACCACCAAGCTGCGTGTCCTGGGCCCCGGGACCGTCTGCTGCATCGCTGATCAAATAAACAATTATTATAAATATAGAGAAACGTACAGTAAATGCAGACATTAGTCATGGAATAGTCTGTGTTACCTTGTAGGTTCGCATTTCCTAGCTGCAATCTCTCATCATTACGGGTACTGCTGCCAAGATAAAACCATTTGATTTAGTAATGCATTAGTAAGTTTATTATTATTTGAATTATGCGTAACTTGTATGTCCTTACTTATTAAGATAACCAGCAGCTCCGTAATATTTCCATGCACCCAAATCACCTTCATTCGAAATGACTTCAGCATCCTAGGGACAAGTCGAATTCATTAATGTGTACGTTCGAACCCAGATCATGTTTTGTATACTTTGGATTTTGTTTTACTGAATATTTCATTTACCTCTAAAAATTTAAATGAAGATTCCGGTTCTATAAGTGAGATCGGTCGTTTTTCCACAGCGTCACGTAATGGCAATCTTTCGTCTCCTTCATCACGAACACTCCTATAACGTAAATACCCAAATCAATTCTAGTACTTTGTATGTGCATAATAAGACACCGTTTTTAAAGCATTTTTATTCTATTTACCTTAACGGTATACTTTCGACGGAGGCACGTATCGGCGCAGCTATGGGGTCGTGCTGCGGGACCGTCTCGACGGCGCTTCGTGCGAACGAGAAGCTCGCGCGAGGAGACGCTAGTGCGTACGCGCATAGCGCTAACGCTAAAGCGCACTGCAAATAAATAAGTCACATGGTAAAATCACTTTAATTTACAAACAAATAAGAGGCTGAATAAGGTCTTTTGTTTATTAGCACAGCTTCGAAAACATTAGCACTTTGGTATGGGTTTTGTGTTTCGTCTGCCTTTCCTTATTTTTTATTCTCGACAAGAGGCAACCATCGTGTGTCGCATTTAATTCTTGGAATAGATGGCTTGAAGGCTATCGACCTTTATCATAAAAAGTTTGTTGACATCCTTAACAATACAAATGGTATCAATTATCTGGCGACATTTAAATTAAAGCTTATAGGGAATACCGTTAAGTTTAGAGATTGTAAAAACTGCTAGTAAAAAGTTTACTCTTCTAACAATGTCTTTGTAGTGAATCAATTGATGGCTTACAAAGGAACCATTAATAAAGATTGAATGGGTTTTCTATGTGCGGCGCCCGAACTGAAAATAAATGAAGTGTAGGCGGTAGCGGTCAGTGACCTGCTCATGTATCGCACCGCTTCTTTGCGTAATTAACATAACTTGACAGACTCAAGAATTAAGATCAACACTTGAGACTGGTTCACCAAAGTTTGTGTATATTCTCATTTTATTGTGGTGACGATGTCAACGGCCGCAACTTGTTTAGACGACTATCGGGTTATTTGTGGAAAAATATTTAGTTCGACATAAAAATAAATAGGTGCAGTTGTTTTAATGCCGAAATATTATAAATTGGTCTTTATTAGACATCAACAGGACAGCAAAAAAATAAAACGTAACAGAAAGATACTCATGCTCATCTACGCCCCCGCTACATATAATACATATTTTAATTTCCTCCTATGAAAATATTTCGTGAAAGCTCGCGATAAAAGGAAACCTTTTGAAACAATATGAGATGTGGCAGTATGTGTAGGCGTAAACGCCTACTCTTAGCATGAATCCGAAGCTGAAAATCTTACGGAGCTTTCATTATTTTCAAACTGAAGGAATACCGTAGATATATTAGGGAGAACTGTGACGTTTGCGCATGACAGATATACCTAATGCCTAACGATCATCTACTCTACATAAGCAGCGGTTATTCTCAAATCCTGCTTAACTCGTATTATTACTAAACAGGTAATTTTTGACCACCGGAATAGCTGATTATCTAATGCTTTTGTGATGTATTTTGGGTGTGGGGAATCGATCTAATAAATTACTAATAAACGATCTCTAGTACATTGACTCGGGTCGTTCGGAAAACAACACAATTTGCATACAGGCATCAGAGGCAGGTAGCGGGCCGGCTACCCGCGGGGTCATCGTCATCATCCCAACCAGTCCAAGATGGTTTCGCGTGACATTTCGCTGGCGATTAGGACTTGAGCTTTTATTTTTTCATGTATTTTGATATCGATATGTCTGTACTTAAGTATGAATATAAATCCCACCAGCCGTGTTATTTTCCCAATCCTCAACTTATTAAGTTTACGGTCAAGATGCATTCAATTTGCATTTAAATTCCGATCTCATATAAAATGCCCTCAATAAATAATGTTGATTAGTTTTTTTGTTAAATTGGAACAATAATTTTTTTTACGACTTGCTGCCTAGCTGTAGAGGTCAAGAAGAGTTCAATTAAGTGTTTAGCAGTGACGATTTAAAAATGTAGATGTTCTAGGAAACTGGAGTGAATCGACATGACATTGTGTTGATATGAAGGCCGAAGGAGCGACGTACGAGCATGCGTCCCCGTGCGTGCATTGCATACTGTACCATATAAAATAGTGACTACTATAATATGGTAATATTTTACTTTAAAATACCTGTAGCACGTGAAGACACGGTCATTATCTACATTTTTGCTAGCTGCTTAATAAAATATGGTTAAAAGGTACTTTCGATAGCAATTTATTCTCGGTATGCAGTTGGAGATAAAAGCATACAATCTTGAGCTTTTATTATTTACAAAGCTTACGGTAGGTGTATATATTTCAGTAGGCACTAAACTGCCGCAAAATTCCGGAAAACGTACTATAGTACGCATACGCAGCGACATGTGCCGGTTTCCTTGTTCTTACAAATAAAAAAGAAGTGTCTGCTTGTATTGTCCAAATAACAGCAGCAGCACGAAAGAAAAAAGAATGTCTGTCTGTTCCGGCTAGTATCCGAAATAGATAGGCTGATATTGACGGGACATTCACTGACAAATAGCTGATGATATAAGGAATAACTTACTACATACTTTGATTTTAGTAAAAAGAAAGAAAACGAAAAGTTATTCATATCACACGAATCATGCCGCAGGCAGCAGCTAGTACTAGATAAGTAGATTTTTTTATAATAATATAATATTTTTTTCTAAAAATCCACCAAAATCAAATATTTGAACCATGTGATAATTTTCAGAACCCATTTATGGTCCGCGATAATTTACATCTCGGTTGAACTCTACAATGATATTTTGAAAGGTTATTGCGAATTCATAAAATATTGCCAAAATTAAACTCGTTGGTCTAGTGGTAGCAAGTTCTACTGCTGAGCATGGGGTCCTGGGTTCGATTCCCAGGTCGGGCAAAGTGATATTGGGTTTTTCCATCTGGAATTTCTCTGTAGCAGCCCGGAGTCTGGTTTGGTGCCCGGTGAATGGCAATAGGCTCGCCTCCTATTACAGATGGGACTTAACAGGTTAAATGTGGGTGTACTAAAAGTACACTTCTGCCTAACCCTTCGGGGCAACAAGGCGTGATGTTTTATGTTGTGTTAAACTCTTCTGCGTATAATAAACATTTCACTTTTTCAATAGTCAGTACCTACGTACTTATGCTTATTAGCAAGTATCATCCATAAAAACAATGGTCAATTAATGACAGTGAGTCACGATGAGGATATAAAGCCTGTACAACGATGTCACTTCTTCAAACTTAACATGAAATTAGTCATTGCTTTAAAAACGCTTTTAAACCACAGTTAGCCGAGCTTTGTCAATAACACGCGTCTGTTATTTGCTTATATTCTTGTGTTTTTGTGGTACTTGCTAACTAACTAATGTCGTTTTGATGATATTTCAAGACACTTTTGTATAGCTAAGTACCGCTATCTCTTCTCAAAAGATGTTCACACTAATCTCCCGGACAAACATTAATAGAGGCTGTAACATGTTACAGTTACAGCCTTGTTATAACTTTTTTGTATTTAATTCATTAATAATTTGGGTTAATTGAATAACAATTCTCGTTAAACAAAACGTTATCTTTTTTATTTCATAGGAATTACCGCAATAAAAGGGCACGTTCATTATGCGCACTTCACTAAGCGTTCACGAATAAAAGGATTGTTACAAAGACGATAATCCTTAATTAAATACATAAGCAAAAAAGTTAAGTAGAGCATATTTCATACGAAGGTACAAAAATATAAAGGTGAACCGGTTTCGTACTAAGTACTGCCCTGGTTTACCCGATCCCGACCTTGCTCCCGACCACGTGTGCCCCACTGCCTCATATCATGCAGCAGGTGCTGCAGTTAACTTTCTCATATGACTTTATATATAAGCAGGCATTCATGTCATGCATATAGAATGAGCCAGACACTTATTTTCACCAAAGCAAATTTTGGAACAGTATTCAATAATAATGTATTAACAGTTAAGTGTGAGGTAGGTACACGGTAGGCATCTGTATCGTTACGTATGTACTAGGAATAACAAAATTCAGTATATTTTCTTGAATTTATTTTGGTGTTAATATAAGAGTTCATTAAACTTGACCCATAAATAATAATCGCTTTTTCTATTAACTTAAATGTGATGTTAATCATTGTGATCGATACCTAAAAATGCCTAATTTTATGACATGATAATTATAAACTCACATAAATTTACATGGGGCATGTTATATTTAAAGGATTTATATTTTATGACATTTTAGGTACTGGCTTATAATGATTAACGTTATGTTTAAATTAAATACCTAACAAGAACCACTTAGAAATAAATCAGAACTTTCAAAACAAAATTAAGAGAATAAATAAATAAATAAACAACACTTACCCAAATTGTGAAGTTATGCCCCATGACGGGGAGCTTTCAGCGATACTTCGAACTTATATCTGAAATCGGAAAAAAAAACTAAAGTAACTTTTGTGTCTTAAATTACCGACATTTTTCTATATGCACTTTAGATATGTGTATTTACTTTTATTACTTTTCGGAAAATGGATGAAATCATAACGCAACGTAAAATTTGTAAACGTACCTATTTTGTATTTTCCTGTGATACTACAATAGGGTATAAATAAAACACTACCCCTGTGTTGTGAAGCTGCGCGTGCGCGGGTTTTGTGCGACTGAGCGGATGGCGCGCGCGTCACCTAGTGTTAAATACCCCGGTGTCATCGAGCCGAGCTTCGCGTCGCACCCACGTTTGTGCACAACGATCAGAGATGTTTAGGGACATATCACAATACTGCTAGAGAGGAAACATGCTCAAACGGAAACAACTTCTTCAGCTCTACCAATGACAGTATCGAAAAGAAGACAAAACCATCGAAGGAACAAGGGATAATAGCTGAGTACCATAAAATTCAATTGTCTTTGAAGTAGCCTATAAATAAATTCGAATTTCCGTTACGATAAAACCAGATTTTTAACCGACGAAAAAAAACGAAGGAGGTTCTCAAGTCGCATCGTATTTTTTTTTATGTATGACCACGCATAAGTTTTTACAGAGCAGTCCGATTTTAATATCTTTCTTTTTTTTTGGAAAGTATATACCTCGAAGTTGGTCCCATACAAATTGGGAAAACAAACTCTAACTCTAAAGGTAGGAAAACAGGGGATGATTGATTGTTCACTCATTGATTGTAATGTATGACCACACATAACTTCTTACAGAATAGTCCGATTTTGCAAGAAAGTAATTAGTAGATTATAGCCACAAAAATTTATAAAATAAAAAGTTTTTACAAAAAAATTAAACCGCCAAAGAAACTGAAAAGCAAAAAATAATAAAAAAAAATACTGTGACTTCTTATTTTTTGCTTTTCAGTTTTTTTGGCGGTTTAATTTTTAACACTACATACTACTTTTACAACGTTTTCGACAGAGCCTTCTACGCCGGTATGTTTAGTGCCACTAGTACCAACACAGTCAGAAATTCAGCCAGTTCATGGTTACCCTAAGACGAGACAAAATGTTATTATTTAAAACTACCGGTTAATTTGTAAGCGTTTTATCCCGATGAGCGATTTGAAAAGCTCTTTATTAAAAGAACTACTTGGCTGTCAAAGCTTTTAAACTCTTTATTATTCTTTCGTCATCGCTGAGAGTTTTGTAGAGCTTTTGAGATTTAAAGTGAAGTACCCATTCAAGTCTTATTTTCTTACGGAAGCTTTAAGAGAGCTACTTAATAAATCTCACCAAAGAAGAAGACGACTGTGAATTGCGATGTTCCTTCTATGTAGCATTGAAAATAACAATCCTCTCTCTGTGCCTACGTACTAAGGGTAGTCGTTCGGTCCTTCTGGAAAAGCTATGGGGTTTTTTTACTAAAGTGGCTTTGTAGTCCAGAGCACTATGAAAATTTCAATCCGTTATTTTTAGATGAGATTCATCATTTATCAGCCTAAAATTCTCCTGTCCTATCATCTGCATCTGTCTAGCCTTTTTCCAACTATGTTGGGGTCAGCTTCCAGTCTAACCGGATGTAGCTGAGTACCAGTATTTCACATGGAGCGACTGCCTATCTGACCTCCACAACCCAGTTACTGAGTAATACGATACCCTTTGGTAAGACTGGTTGTCAGACTTTTGGGCTTCTGACGACCCGTAACGACTGTCTAATAAGATCTACGAAATTCTCCTGTCCTAATTCCAATTTATTGGGTGTCGGTGTTACGTGTCTTTGCTTCCATACTTCTCTATTTATTTATTAAAACTTTATGCACAAGTAAAACTACTGTACAAAGGCGGACTTAATGCCTGAGGCATTTTCTACCAGTCACTACCAGTTTCCGATTAGTCGTCGTCAAAAGATTATGATCAGACTAAAGACAAGACAAAATTCTTTCTTTCGGAGTATTTTTGAATATCGGTGATGGATATCGAGGTTTTTTTTTATTTATTTAATGTCATATTATTATTATTTTCCATTACGATTATTTTGTCAAATGTATAAATTTGGCAGATACTATATTTCACTTACATAAAACATCTCATAAAAACGGATAATGAAACCGTTATTCAAGTCTAATAAAATTAATGAGCTACACATAAAAAAAAAGAATGAATGGACCAAGAAAAAATGTCAATAGGTAAATTTCCATAAAGTTGGTTATTGACTTTTGGTAATAAATTTTGTTATATGTATGTATGACGGGACAATTATGAAAAAATAAAGAACCCAACTCGCCGCCAACTACTTTTTATTTTGGTTTTGTTGAGTTCAGACAAAGTAATTTACTATTTATTTATTCACACCAATAAGTACAACATCTTACAGTAAGTATTCCAGTACGTTGTCATACACACTAATTAAACTATCTATATGTTATATAATATTCTAAATTAAAATGATTAAAAATAAAATAATAATTATTTAAATTAAATTATGGGTTATTGAGGCATGCAATCCCTAAATTGTTTTTTCAGAACGCTTTTTTCTCGATATAAAAGTACCAGCTTTTGCCCGCGGCTTCGCTCGCGTTAAATTCGGGGTAACACGGTTCCCCTTTCCTGATTTACAATAGAACACAGAAGAGAACTCGGAACAGAATGTTATTTTAATACGCTACTGTAGACGATATTATATGTCTTTCCATTTGGGGATAGAATGTAAAGATTCTGGGCATTAGACACACGCGAACATGCTACATACAATTGTCCATGGGAAAAGCACGGCTTTTCTGTTCACCCCAGCCACGTAAAAAAGAAAAAAGTATCCTATGTCACTATCCATCCCTTCAACTATTCTCCACTTAAAAAATCACGTCAGTTCGTCGCTCTGTTTTGCCGTGAAAGACGGACAAACAGACATACACACTTTCCCATTTATAATATTATAGTATGGATTTTATATACCGTATACTGCTGTTAAGTTTCCTGAATTTGTATTTCTTTATTAGGATTCGCCAAGTACGAAATTTGTATCAGTTTTAAGTATGGATGGGTAAATATTGTTTCAATCTACATACTAATAATAGAGCTGAAAACTTTGTTTGTTTGAATGCACCAATCTCTGGAACTGCCAACCCGATTGGAAAAAATCTTTTTAGATTGGATAGCCCAATTTTCGAGAAATACGTTAAAACAAATTAAAAGCCCGTTATTACTTTGTTGTGTTGGGTCGGGAAACAAGAAAGTTTACGCGGACATAGTCGCGGGCAGAAGCTCGTAATGCTACATCTTTTATTATATAAATTGTCGATGTGAGGTTTTGATTAATCAGTTAGTAAATAATTATAATTTTTCAATTTGCACTTAACGATGGTTTGGGTTCATGAACTAAAAATTAATTTACTAACCTGTTTTACGATCTTGTCTTGATCTCATCAAGATTTGCCAAATGCTTTGTAGTCTATATAAAGGTACCTGTAGGTACCTGATTGAAATATAATCTGTCTTACCTGTTGATTTATGCAGTATCCTAAACTCAGGTGTAAAAATATGACTAGCTAGTTGCTTTTGTCAGCGGTTCGCCCGCGTGGAGGTCGGAAAATATCCCGCGGGAACATACTACCGGGATAAAAAGTACCCTATGTGTTAATCCAGGTTATAAACTAACTGTGTTCCGAATTTAGTAGGATAGATATATACTATTGAGGACTTTTTTGTAGATCTTTTGAAGACCATCATCTTTGTAATACATACTTTTGGTGTATGATCAACGTATGCGAGGATAAGAGCTCGAAAGCGCATTTTCATCCGACCTGCTTCAAATTTATTGTCACTGCTCAGCTCCTATGTGTCTTAGCGTTATGTTATATAACCTATAACCTGCCCAGGAGTATGGACTACAATTGTACCAAGTTTGGTTAAAATCACTTCAGTCGTTTTTGACCCATGCGTGCATATACAGACAGACAGACAAAAATTTACTGATTGCATTTTTGGCATCAGTATCGATCACCATTCATCCTCCAATATTCATTTTGAATAGAAAAGAAAGAAAGAAAATACATTTATTTAGCACGAAATCAAAAGGCACACAAAATAATACACCAAAAAATACATAAATTAACGTGTGCCCCACGGCTGCGCTAAAAAGGTTCAGTTCAGCAAAAATGCCAGACAACTAGTGCCTGACGCTGGTTTTCAACTGGACCTGAGAACGTATATATTCAATGTACAAAATTGACCTCTCTACAGTTTTATTATAAGTATATAGATAAATCCATATAAAGAGTATAGCTAGCTCACACTGCTGATCTTATAGAATACTAGCATTTGCCAGCAGCTTCTCCCGCGTGGATGTCACAAATTATCCCACAGGAACGTAATACCAGGATAAAAATTATCCTATTTAAGTATCCAGGTTATAAACTATTTGTGCGCCAAACTTCATCCAAATCTGTTAAGCAGCATTTGTGTGATTGAGTAACAAATATACGAACATCAAAACATTCAGACACAAACCGCGTACAACACGCCCGCGTATTATACGTATAAACCATCCTCTTGAATCACCCAATCTATTAAAAAAACCGCATCAAAATCCGTTGCGTAGTTTTAAAGATTTACATACATAGGGACAGACAGAGGAAAGCTACTTTGTTTTATACTATGTAGTGATAGTAGGATCCTGCGCATGTTTAAGTTGGTACAGATGGAAAGTACTGTCAAAAAATCAATTACCTTTTTGGTTGCGTTGTAGGCAAAAGTATTTGAGCACAACATTCACAAAATTAAATTCAAAATTCACGCTTTATCCACATTTCACATAGCAATATTAGCATTGAAGGGAATCGCGCACTCCTTGATGTGTTAGATATTCGTACCTATATCGATATTTGCTAAACTTGGCAAAGGATCTTCGACTGGTAGTGGATTTTATCACGAATTTATCCTTGTGTACAGTAGTGCTATTCTGTAAAAATCTCACCGTGTTAACATGGGTGAAGTGAGCTTAAAGTAAGTTGTCATTAGTGTAAATCCCTAGCGTCAGACGAAATGATAGCTCACTTTTAGGTCACTTCACCTAAGTTCCCACGGTGAAATTTAACAGAATAGATCGGCTGCACCGTGTCTCATTAGAAGGAAGCCAGTTTTTATGTCTGGTTTGGCGATAGGTATACCAAATTTTATTACACTGCGTTCGTCAATATTTTCAAAAGTTATACATATAATATACAACTAGTAATAAAGCTCTGTCAGTTGTGGGACGTCAGGCCCTGTGCCCGGACTCGCGCATTGCTAGCGTACGTGGTGTCGAGGTGCGTTGGCGCACCGAGCTCATCCATCATTACTATGCATGGAGCGTTTCTTCCTTTCTGGCCGCCAATGTCACTCGCATTGTTTACCGGCACGACGCTGTCGCTATCGGCACACCACCTAACTGTACACACATGAATTAAGTGGACCCTGAAATTGGCAATGCCCTTGTTTTCAAATGTTCAAAGTTGACCCGAATGAGTGACCTAGCTTCTTAGGAAGTTTTGCTCATGTACTGACATACTGATATTATTTGCATTTACGTGGACCTGTTTGAGCGCGTAATGAGCTGATGCTAGAACAAGACTTTTTATTATTATGTTATTAATGGCTCGTTCGGAATCTGGATCATGCTGCCCTTTGGAAGAAGGACAAACCGGAACCGGTATGTGTTTACAGTTTACTGAGTACTAGTGCACTAGCATTGTGTGCGCCGCGAGGGGGGGTTGGTGGTGTCGGGCGATGGCCTGCAGCCCCGCGTGCTGCGAGCTCTGTTTCAAGGCGAAGTTCAAGGCAGGGCGTTGGCATTTATTATGATTCGTCAACATTTGGTGTCAGTTCCTCCGCGCCCACGCTCAGTATGGGTTCACAGTTTAAAACGAAATTAAATCTAAAATCAAATTATCTATTGTACTCGTGGTTACACTTCATTGTTTATCATTATTATTTTTACTAAAGATGGAACAATGGGGACAGCAATTATGAACATTTGTTATAGAGTACCTAGCTGTTTTTATTGAATAAATCATATTGATTAGGTATTGAAAATATTCATTATCAGTGTAATCTTAAGAGAGGTCAGGTTCTTGTTTAACCAACTTTCACATCCGATCTTTAGTTTTTTGTTAATATTTAATTAATACGTTAGTAACAACTATAAGGGATTATTGATCTCACAGTACTCCAAATATAAGAAAATGATGATGAAGGTAGATAGATGGATACAGCATACAAGTAAATAGTAACCATTTTTACTCTTATCGAACATCTTTCGTCATCTTTATCATTATCGTCCATTTGTTTGTTTACAATGGTCACAAAGTTTTCACGATAACAGAATCCGCTAATAGCGCGTGGTCATGAGATCAATAGTTAGTTGTAAATTATACAGCGGTGGTGTTGGACGCTCGTGGTTCGATTAGCATAGCTGTTGTCAGTCGGTGTTGCGATGGCGTTGTCTGAGCGTCACTTGTTTTTGAGCAAACGGCTAGTCACTGATAGCGGTATCATTGATGGCGGTGTGCTGGTTGATGAACGCGGTACCATCGAGCAAATTGTTACTAGGGAACAGGCAGATAACATTATAGCTGGAAGCGATGGAAAAATCAAGGTAACAAGTTATTTTACAGCTTTTAACTATATAAACTTTGCACCTCGATGTGGGGCACAGCATTTTCCTCAAACAAGTTTTCAAATTAATTAGTCACTGGTGAGTAATTTTGCATTAGTGTATCTATGATATGTAGTATGCACTTCATACAATAAAGGCACGAGCCTTGTTGTAATCGTGTTAGTATTTTGAATTCGATAAACAGATTGTATTTTACAAACACAACATCGTAACAGGTTAGGTCACGGTCTAATGGACTGACCTCCAGATTCGACAAAACCGATATCGTCGACTATGAACTAACTTCCATGGTAATTTTTCTTACATATACTATCCATGTTTTCAGGTGGTGGATGGCGGGAACCTGGCCCTGCTGGCCGGTGTGGTAGACTCCCATGTGCACGTGAACGAGCCGGGTCGCACGGCATGGGAAGGGTTCCGTACGGCCACCAGCGCTGCAGCCGCGGGGGGCATTACCACCATCGTCGACATGCCCTTGTAAGTTGAATAAAGTTTTATCTGGAAGGGAGAAAAAAAATCTTATTGGTCCATGGTTAGTCTGGTTGAGGTAGAAAATCTACTCAACTGTAATGGCTAATATATAAATTACATGGTGGGCGTTAGCGCACGTCAAAGAAAGTACCTAATGCTGGCGATCCGACGTCCGCTCCAGACATCGAGGACACGGTGGAGCATACGGTGGAGGTGTGCCCTGCCTGGGCGGAGCACCGCCGTATCCTCGTGGTGGTGATCGGCGGCGGTGACCTATCGCGTCCAGCTCTGGTGCAGGCCATGGTATGGAGAAAGAGTGCCGTCACCTCCTTGTACGAAGCAGTAACGCTCGTGCAGGAGGAGGCGGAACGCGTGAGCGAGAGGCAGTCTCTGCGCCCTCACGCGCCTGGTCGCCGCAGGAGGAGACACCCCGGGCGTCGGGAGTCAATTCGGCCGAGGCAATAAATTTGTCTACATAAAGTACTCCTGTTTTATCGACACACAAGCCAAATGGAAGCCAATAACTCTAGTTTATCACTGACTGACAATCACGAACAGTAAATTGTCTATAAACATTGAATAGTGCATTGTTCTGATCGCTAATTGCCACTAATGACATCACACAAATTGCATACTCATAATGGAAGGATCATTAATTGATGAACCAAAAATGTTACTGAATGTGGTGAAACTAATCTGCTTAAATACGCACCAGCTATACTATAGTTGTACTGCTGACCCCATTTATAAATGGTAGTGCCTAATGTGTTCATATACGATAAACATTACCCTACTTTTAGTCGAGTTGTGGCTATATCGCTCATTGATAACTAGAACTAAGCAAATTAATCGACTAAGTACTTTTTAAATTAGTTATGTAAGTAGGAAATATTTTAATTAATTGGTTATCCATGTTTACCTACTTTCTAATTTTAAGAGAAATAGTTCTTTAGGATTTGAATGTAGATAACTGAGGGAGATCAAAGAAACGATGAATAGACGGGGTAAAAGATGATATGGCTAAGAAGGTGGTTGCCTACTGAGATGGCGACCATAGAGAAATATGACAGACATACTGCAAATGTATTGGTATAAGCGTAGGAGAAAAATGATCATGAATATCTATTGCAATCCATTGATTTGATAGCTTACAGTAAGTTCCAATGATGATTTAAAATCTTGTTCTACAATCACTTTTTGCGAAATAGTCGATAGAGTAGAGATCACATATCATGTCATCGAAATCCTTCTAAGATGATTTCTATCTTTCCTATCAGACAAGATAAGGAATCTAAGATCTGCTACGAAATAGCTCTTCGGTCAGCGACCCCTTTTATACTTTTTCAAGAAAAAAAAGAAAGTAAGGGGACACATACTATATTGGTGATAACAAATTAGCTATCATGTTTTTCAGGAACTCAATTCCACCTACCACGACTTTGGATAACTTGAAAACTAAAGCATCTTCCGCCGAAGGAAACGTCTATGTGGATGTAGGATTCTGGGGCGGAGTTATTGTAGGAAATGATGTGAGTATGAAAGTAAATTAATACTCATAGATCGGCCATGGCATTGGGTGCATGATGCGACTCCGCCATGTTTTCTCAGCGACACGTCTACATACAATCGTAAGACAATTTTTTGGGGTACTTTTATACATTTTCAGAAAATAACACCAAATAGTAATTTACGGTAGGCAGACAGTTTTTTTTTAATTTCTCATCTTTTTTCTAGCACCAGATCAACATTATTGGTTTCTCGTACTGACTGACCGATTATTGTTTCGGAACGTTCAATTTCCCAACCGACGCTTGTGTGCCGCCTATTATGCGCCTACGGTCCTAAACTGCCGCTACGCGGCTGCTACGTCGCGCGTACGCTCCTACCTTGATGATACGCGGCTGCTACGCCGTGCCTGCGCTCTTGCTACGCCGCTACTACGCCGTGCCTATGCTCCTAAGCTCTTGCTACGCGGGTCCTAAGAGCCTGCTACGCGACTTAGGCGCGGGACAAATACAAGAGGCGTCGGGCGGAGGTGAGGCGCGGGCGCGGCGCGGGCGCGGCGCCACTTCTTTGATATTTCATACAAAATGTATAGAAGAGGTGGGGCGCGAGACATACTGAGACGGCGGGGTGCGGGCGAGGCGCGGGCGTGGCGCGGGCGTGGCGCGGGCGCGGCGCGGGCGCAGCTTCCTCGCCTTCGGCGCACCCAGAAAATGCGTGACGATATAGAATTTAACATAAAATTACGAGAAACACCGCGCCTCGCCTTTCCGACACCGTTAGCACGCCTGTTCTGCGCTGCACCGGCGCCGCGCCCGCGCCTCACCTCCGCCCGACGCCTCTTGTATTTGTCCCGCGCCTTACGTTCTTGCAACGCGCCTGCGACGCTACACCCGAGCGGCGACTACGAGGCGTTTATATACTGTACATTATATCCAACTAGCTATGCATTCTGAGACAAACGCAATGAGCGGAGATGACAACCTTAAGCAGTTATTTATATTAAAATATCCATTACATAAAAAGATTTTAGTTTCTAACACGAAAAGGTAGGGTTTACGACGGTGATCGACGCATTTGTCCCCATCTTATCACCATTATTTGCTTTTCATTGGACATATTTTGACCATAATTGGATAAAAGAACACGTTTTAAATGTTATGAGTTTTGTCGCACCATAATAAAGAAGCAAAGGAATAATAAACTTCCAAAAGGATAAACGGAATTCGTTAAAAAAGTCTTTATGCAAAAGAATATACCTAAAAAGTCGTATTTCTACTCAAGGTTGTTCACTCCTAGAATAGGTAAAACGACAAATCACTTCCTATTTAATTTTATATTTTTTAAAGCGGAGATGTTTAATCATTTCTTCTCAATCATAAAATAATAATATCGACTAAGATAAAATTAGGAGATACGGTTTTTTTAAATATAATATACTTACCTAGTCCTAACTTGATAACTGCAAAAAATACTTGTAACTTTTCAGGATTCACTGCGAGACCTAGTGAAGGCTGGCGTGGTGGGTTTCAAATGCTTCCTTTGTCCAAGTGGTGTCGACGAGTTTCCCAACGTAGGGCCTGAAGATTTGGAAAAGGCCTTTGCTGCCTTAGAGGGAACAGGATCTGTGTTGGCGGTAAGTATCTGGGGACACTGTAGTTCTCCCGCCAAGACGAGTCAAGCGAAGTGCAAGGCCAGTCAAAATAGGTGGCTTGGCCGTTTCCCTACCGTCACATTGCGATGTGGAGGGAAGGAGGGGTTAAGTAAATACCATGTCGTGTACTTGTCCATGAGTCAACTGGAGACTGACGACTCAAGACTCCCTTTATTAGTGTAATATATACCTAGTCCGTACGTGACATATAGCATAATATAACTATGGACATAGCTTATCTACCTTAACTTAAACTAAGATCTAAACGTGACGTACGTGACACACCACATCACCCTTCCTAAAGTAAACAAAAAAAAAAACTTAGTTGCTTTTTTTTTTTTCATCTCTTTACATTTTTAAACTTACATTCTAAGTCTTACAGTATTACTTTGTCCTATTTTTATGTATTACATCTATCTTATTTTTATATTTAACTATTACATTTGGTGACTCGTCCTTTACAACTACAAACGGCCCATTATAAATACACTCCAACTTATTGCCTACTTCGTTTTTTACCAAAATCAAGTCACCTTCCTTATAAGTTATAGAATTAAGATTCTTATCATAACAATGTTCCCTTGATAACTTACTTGATACCAAATTTTCTTTTGCATCATTTTGAGCCCTTTGTAACCTGTATTTAAATTCTAAAGGATAATCATCAAAATTATACAAAGGTTCAACACTTTCACCTTGAAGACTACTTGGTAACCTACAAATTTTACCATAAACTAATTCATAAGGCGTATACTTAGTCACAGTATTAACTGTTGTGTTATAAGAAAAACACCAATATGGAATCCAAGAACTCCACGATGATGGATTATTATCTGTTTGTATCCTTAAATAAGCACCTAAAGTTTTATGAACGTTTTCCAAAGACCCTATACTTTCATGATGATATGACGTTGATAAGATTTTATTGATGCCCAAGACATTACATAGCTCTACCATTACTTTTGAAATGAACTCAGAACCCCTATCCGTAGCAATTGTTCCCGGTATCCCATATCTCAACACAAAATTTTCTGCCAACGCTTTTGCTACCTCATTTGCGGATTTATTTTTTAGTGGATAAGCCTCCACAAACTTCGTAAGTTCACATTGAAGAGTTAATATGTAAACATTACCATTCTCGTCCCTATCAAGTGGCCCCACTATATCTAAATAAATCTTTTCAAAAGATGAAGATGCAGTGGTAGTAACCGTCATTGGTTCTTTAGTATGTTTGGAAAACTTTTGTTTTTTACACTTATCACATTGACCAACGTACTCCGCTACATCTTTCTCAATTGACGGCCAATAATAATATTTCTTTATATTAATCACCATCCTGCGTATTCCTGAATGACCACTCGTAGGTAAAATATGAAAATCATTTAAAACAATTCTCTTCTCATCTGCCCCTTCTATTTTCCGTACACCCTTCACTACATATATTCTAAAATCCCCACATATCGAATTACTATTTTCCTTCAAATATTTGGCCATTTTTGTAATAAAATTAAAGTTATAACGATTTTTCAAAATAATAACTTCTTTTATGCCCTTTTCAATACAAAAAGTGACTATGTCTCTCGACAACTCGTCTCGCGATGATGCCGATAAAGATTCATAGTTTACGTAAATACTCGAGTTTTCTGGCACATACATTAAATTGCGCGACTTTGAAAATATTTTTTCACCATTAGTGTTACGTAACATCTTCTCCCACTCATTCAAACATATCTCAATGTCATTTCCTTGTTTTTTAAGAACTTCCACGATCCTAGGGTGATCAGTCCTAGATACCACAGGGTCCGTATCACAAACATTTGGTTCTTCCAACTGTTTGTACTGCGCTCTTGTCATTACGGATATAGTTTTTTCACGCATGGTTTTCAAATCTTCACTCGAAATTACTATCCTAGAAAGTGCATCAGCTAATACATTTTCTTTCCCTTTAATATACTCGACCTCAAAGTCATACTCTTCTAAACATAAACGAAACTTAGTTAACCTACTTGATGGATCTGTCATGTTAAACAAGTATAATAGTGGCCGGTGATCCGTTTTTACAACGAACCTCCGTCCATACAAATACGGTCTAAAATATTTAACTGACCATACTATAGCCAATAACTCCTTCTCTATAATAGGATAATTTAACTCACTTTTCCCCAAAGACCTACTAGCGTATGCAACGGGTTTACCGTTCCCATTACACAAAACACTTCCTACCGCATAACCCGAACTATCGGTTTGCAATACAAACGTGTTGTCTTCAGAAAAATTTGGATAATCCAACACTGGTGGATTCATTAACGCTTCCTTAAGCAACAAAAATGACCTCTCACATTCATCGGTCCAACTAAACACTACATCCCTCTTACATAGCTTATTCATAGGCATCACTATACTAGCAAAATTTGGTATGAATTTCCTATAATAATTTGCAAACGCCACAAACCGCTTTACTTCATCAACTGCCGATGGACGCGGATATTTCTTTATGGCTTCTACCTTTTCAGGATCTGGTGAAATACCTTCCGCTGAAATCACGTGTCCTAAATAAAGTATCTGTTTTTTCATAAATTCACATTTGGATGGATTCAGTTTAAGATTGACCTTTCTCAGGCGAGAAAACACTGACATAAGGTTTCGGTTGTGCTCATCCAAATTCCGCCCGAAAATAATTAAATCATCCAAATATATCAAACATTTGTCATAATTTAATCCTGACATGGCTACAGTCATTAACCTGCTAAAAGAACTTGGACTTATCTTTAACCCCATTGGCAATCTACACATCTGATATTGCCCTTTATCTGTCGTGAAAGCTGTGTATTTCCTACTACTTTCATCTAAAGCACACTGATAATATGATTGTGATAAAGCACAGTGGCTAAAGTAAACCGCACCCGACAATGAATCCAAGATTTCATTAATATTTGGCAAAGGGAATTTATCATCCTGTATCTTTTCATTTAACTGCCTGTAGTCTATTACTACACGCCACTTTTTCTCCCCATTACGATCTGCCTTCTTGGGTACAACCAAAACAGGACTAGACCACTCACTAACCGCCTCCTCAATAATATTACTATTCAGCATCTCCTGCACTTGCCTATCAACCTCCTTTTTCTGTACATAAGGTATTCTATACTGCTTCCTGTAAACTGGAGTAACATTATCTTTCAAACGTATTGACTGCGCATATACATTCGTGACATCCAATTTATCTCCCGGAATATAAAAAATATCTGGATACTTTGCACATATTTGCTCAACTGACAACCGTTCCTCGGCATTCAAATAATCAAGATTAAGCAAAGAAAATATTTTCTTAACACGTTCAACACTCACTTCTGTTTCCGCAAAACTACAACAATTAAAATCACTTAACGGATAGACTTCTACATCGGACATACCACACACAACTTCCTCCGTGGTTGTGTTTAAAATCCTAATGGGCATCATCCCATTCTTAGGTCTAGCTACTACATTTGCTAAGAAAACCCCTTCGCGCAACTCCTTCCTAAACACTACACAATCTTCTGCTCTATTAACGGGCAAATACTTAACCATTTCACAACGCGGAGAAATAGTTAAAGAATAATTATAGGATTTAAGTGGCATCGAAACCGTCTGCTGCTCACGGTTCTTTAGAGATAACCTGTTCCCCGAAAAGTCTATAATACCACTATACGTCTGCAAGAAATCCTGGCCTAATATGCCAACTGACCTACATGGCAAATCATTGAATATATAAAACTTATGCACGAACGAACATTGTCCGTATTCCAACGTCAAATATACATAACCTATAGCCCGTAAACTACCCCCTACACCATTAATCACTAATTCTTCCTTAACTACTTTACAGCACAAAGCATTATTCCTCAAGAAATTACTTTTTATTGCCGATATCGACGCACCCGTATCGACTAACCATTCCGAATCCACATTATTTGCTAGAAAATTCACCCAGTTAACACTATTGCAAGCTAAAATATGCTTAGCCTCGAAAAAACTGCGTTTCATTCAATCGTCCGCCTTCGCTACTTCGTGACATCGACACTGCACTTGAGTCAGCATCGCCCCGCACGTGCTCTAGACACGCTACGCGCTGTCGACCTTGCTGAGTCTGCCGTCCACGATGAGTACTACTGCTACGACCGCGCATTCCACTACTATACCTTACGTTTCCATTTTGGTACGTACGCCCAACAGCTGTTTTTTGCTGCGCGTATCCATTACCTACAGCGTGCCGCCTATAGTTATTTCCACGACCCCTATTTCCCGTAGAAAAACTACCACCCGCGGACCACCGCTGGAACGCCATGACTTGACCCGACGAAGCACAATTTTCGTCTTCCGCTACCCTGATAGCATCTTTCAAACAAGTCAAGTTCCGTGCCGTAATAATTGTACCAAGACGCTGATTACGAAGTCCGTCAGCAAACTTTTTAACCGCATACTTCTCATTTAAAGGCCGCAAAATTTTATAAGCTTCCGAATTTTCCCCGGCTTGAGAAATAGTCAAATCTACCATTAACTTCTCTATCTCTGCCCCGAAATCCGTGACCGACCTATCATTTTGCCTAGCGCGAGCAAATTTGGCTTGCACCGCAACGTCTGACTTAACCGCCAACAAATGCTTCTTCATGTCCGTCAAAAGACTGTCTACAGTCGTATAAGTAGAGGACAATCGCATCTTAGCCCCCTGGGTAAGTCGTGTAGTTAGCACGAATCTAATTAAATGAGCACTATCAGCCGCTTCTAACATAGAGCTGTATAAATCTATGGCATCAATCAAATCTTGGGTTACCTGCTCATCCCCATTCATTTTCGGGAGTAAGCTAACCCCCGTTTTCAATGAAAACCTTTCCAACGCCATCTCTGTATCGGTTCCGGTACCGTTTTCAAACTTAATAGTGTCTACATACAAATTTTCTATTTTACTCACTAGCTGTGCCAATTCCTCCGAAAACTTGCTGCACCTAGAAACTACACACTTAAATTTACAATACAGGGCTTTTACCTCGCTTATCTTTCCATCAAAATTTTTGCCTTTCCGCCTACTGGGACCTAACTTGACAATTGATTCCCTCAATAACTTAAGCTGTACAAACAGTGACGTTAACTCCACTTCCATTTAAAATTAATGTCTCTAACTGATAGATGACCGAAAATACTCGTCACTACACTTAAGTTCAAATCACATCACTTACTCCTCTTGTCGCTCCGCCAGCTCCCGGTCAGGCCATCTGCACAGCTCGCTGCACCTCACGCCGATTGATCTTCTCTTCGATCCAATTCTGATGACACCTCCTGTACAGCCGGACTGCCACGCTAATGATGACAATCGCCAAACACACGGCGATAAACAACAGCATCGCGCTGATGGTGGATATCTGCTCTTGTGTTACTGTCGCGGTATTTGAACCACCCGCTGCTGTCTGGGCTATAATAACCTCTTCCTTGGATGACGTGCTCCCCATGGCCTGTGACTATCCAACTGTCGAGAAACTGACTGAAGCCGACTGAAGTGACTCCGACGAGATCCCGGTCGGGCAACTATAACGCCGTCCAGTCGACTGGCAGGGTCGCCATGCGATGTGGAGGGAAGGAGGGGTTAAGTAAATACCATGTCGTGTACTTGTCCATGAGTCAACTGGAGACTGACGACTCAAGACTCCCTTTATTAGTGTAATATATACCTAGTCCGTACGTGACATATAGCATAATATAACTATGGACATAGCTTATCTACCTTAACTTAAACTAAGATCTAAACGTGACGTACGTGACACACCACAACATTAGCGTAAGGTGAAAAATGTATTCACTGTTCATTACTTCTCTGTTATACAATAGTTCAAACGGCCAAGCCACATATTTTAACTAAGTTGTAGAGTTTGTGAAGTTAGGGCTTGTAGAGTTAGGGCGTGTAGAGTTAGAAGCTTGGCTCTACATGAGATCTGATAACTTTTTGACACTGCGAGCCAAATGGTCTCATTGTAGATATTGTTGTACTTGTGATGTATTTGTAGAATCTATAAATCTATAAATGAATGAACACGTAACGTTGCAGTTCCATGCTGAACTTGAAGATGACAGTCCACCCAGTATGAAGAAAATTAAAAAGAAAGGTAAGATTCATTTCATTCATTCCTCTCACATTTTCTATTGTGAATTGTAACGCTCCAGCAATGTACTATTAAGTCGATAAATAGCTGCTTACCATTTCTGTTGTAAATAGATACATTGTTATAAAAATTTAAATTTATTTTCATATTGCCTCATCCGTGAGTCCTTCCATAACAAAATTAATTTAGTTTAAATAACTCACTTACAAACAATTTAGCCGAAACAAAGGATCAAAACAAAGGTTGTTTTTCAATAAATTCTTTTGTTGTTTCAGATCCCGAAGAATATCAAACATATCTTGAGTCAAGGCCGCCAAATATGGAACTAAATGCGGTCTCACTAATCAAAGATTTTGCTGACAAAACTGAGTAAGTTATTATTTGTCCATATTTATGCAAAATGGAACCACACGACAAATTTAGTTTTTTTACTTTTTTTGAAGAATATAAAAGTGGTCTAAATTATTATACAAAAAAAAAACATGATTTTTCCTTTGGAAACAAGGTAAAAAGCTATAAAAGAAGAATGGAACCAACAGCAACAATAAATATTACATATAAAGCAACACCGAACTACAGCACAACGGGACTCGATTGTTCAAACAAATAAACGATATTACTATAGTAGTAATTCATTTTATACAAAACAGATCCACACATACTTACCATTATACATTACACATATTTCTATTATTTAACGATTATTTTTAATACAGCAAATGCAACCAAGTTACATAGTTTCATTGATATCAGTAAATCCCTGTGTTGTGGTTCTTTTTTTCAAACGACGGAAAAAAACGGAGGAGGTTCTCAATTCGACGCGTAAAATTTTTTTTTAATAATATGACCACGCATAACTTTTTACATAGTGGTCCGATTGTGACAATTCTTTTTTTGTTGGATAGGGTATACCTTGCCAAGTATTATTAGCACATAAAAGCCACAAAAAATTATAAAATTAAAACTTTTTAACAAAAAATTACTTACTTTGAGTGATCTTTGTTCATTGATTTTTCAGCGCCGACTCAAAATTTTAAGGTTTATTATTTTATGCTTTTCAGTTTTTTCGGCGGTTTATTTTTTTGTTAAAAAGTTTTTTTGTATGATGAAATCTATCAATTAGTAAATGTTAAAAGGAACCACATGCACATTTTCTTAATTATCTAGTACGTTTAAGAGTATTCAGAGCAAATTTATATACGCATACTTAAATAAGTAATTTATCAATAAAAAATAAAATAAATAGTAATTATACTTCATCTAACAGAGCTGCACATTTTTTTGTAAATCCTTTGATATCTCAGAAGTGCGTTTTTGCTGGGTGGTTCCTTTTTGCATAAATACGGACATTTATGATTCATAAGTGCACAGATATTTACGTATCGAGAACCAATGAAGGAATAAAATATGAATAAATGTTGATCTCCTGGATCTTCTCTGGACTGGCCGGGCGGCATTTTACAATGCGGTAAAGAACATTGAAATGTATCAACAGTAATTACAGGTCATATTTCCATGCAACTTACGCATAGTTACCTCCGTCGGCATCCCGCGACGCGTCGCGACGTGTCGCAGAATGCATTCGGCTGTCGCGACGGCCGACCGGCCCCAACCGGCTCCGAACGGCACCGTCGGCATCCAATCGGCTGCCGTCAGGTCCGTTCAGAGCCGGTCGGCCATGCGTCGTGGAATACGAACGGAAATTACGGTGCGATTCCGTGCGCTTGGAGTGCGTACGCATTCCACTGGACGCTGTCGGCTGCCGCGGCACGCTTACAGCTACCACGGCAGCCGAACGCATGCCGCGGTAGCGGTACGGCTCCGACGGACGCGTTCGGCTGCCGCGGCACGCGTACGGCTCCGTTCCGATGCGGCGCGACGCGAGCCGGTTGGTCTGAATCGTACCTTATGCAGTTAAGATTATTAAATACTAGCTTTTGCCCGCGGCTTCGCCCGCGTAGATGTCGGCAATTATCGCAAGAGAACGTATTACCGCAATAAGAATGTAGTAATCCATGTTATACATACATAACATTACGCCTTTTTCCCATGGGGGTAGGCAGAAACTACGGAACGCCACCTGCTACGATCCTTACATATCTTGTGTATTTGATGTACTTAAAATAAAACTTTTTAACAAAAAATTAAACCGGCGAAAAACTGAAAAGCATAAAATAATAAACCTTAAAATTATGAGTCGGCGCTTTGAGTGATCCTTGTTCATTGATTTTTCAGCGCCGACTCATAATTTTAAGGTTTATTATTATTTATTTTATTTATTTATTTTTTATAAAATACATGTTCCTTATATTTAACAAAGCATACAATTAGACCTCTGGGGTCTGTCCTAGCATGCCATGGCCTGAGATTTGATCAACGTGCTCTAGCCAGTTAAGTTATTATCGAGTTAAGATAATGTTCTTTAAGCTTACGCTTTATGTTTTTACTGTTCATTGAGTCTCTAATGTCTACAGGTATTTTGTTAAGTAAATAGGGTATTGTGAATGAAGCGGAACGCCTGCCATAATAGTTATTTTTACGTGGCACTTGAAGTGACTTTAATTTGGCTTGTCGTGTATTTACATCGTATTTAACGGGAATTTGGATATTTTTGTTATCAAAACGTTCTATGAGAAACAGATACTCAGTTCGCGCTAGAACAGGTAATACTTTGCAATGTTTAAATAACCCTATGTAATTGTCTTGGTATTTATTTTTTACATAGTTTGATACTACCATTTTCAGCAAACGTGTTTGCAGATTGTGAATTTTGTCCAGGTAAGTTCTAAATGTGCGTCCGTAACTGGTGAGACCATAGGAAATTATCGACTCAGCAAGAGCAGTGTACATTTGAAGGAGGGTTCTGTTACAGAACCCTCCTTCAAATGTACACTGCTCTTGATAAAGCGTAATATACCGTACAGAACTTCTGTACGGTATATTACGCTTTATGATGGAAAACTTGGTGAGTATTGCACGTAACTTGCTGCAAACAGATTCCACCTGGTAACTCCAGTTGAATCGGTTGTCAATTATTAATCCAAGGTAGGTATGATATGGGACTTGCTCTATAGGCGAGCAGTGGCAGTCTGGTAAGTTCTTATGCAGACAATCATGACTATGAGCTATGATTTGAAAGGGATTGGAGGTACTTATGTGACTTGAATGTACATGTATAACCTTAGTTTTGTTTGGATTCAGAACAAGTCCCATATCGTGGGCCCACTTAGCCATAGAAGTAAAATCTTTCTGTAAGTATTCTGCGGCCAAACTAAGGTTTTTGTTAGCAGAGATAATACAGGTGTCATCAGCGTATTGATAGAGGGAACAGTGTGTTATAATATTTTCTAGGTCGTTAACGTATGCCAGATAGTGGAGTGGACCCGACACTGAACCCTGGGATGTGCCTTTCGTCACGGCTACAGGTCTGCTAAGGCTAGAACCAACGTTGACGCGATAACTTCGACTACCTACTCAGGTATTCCTTACACCAGTCGAGCAATTTCCCTCTTATACCCGAGTTTTCGAGTGTTTTTAATAGTGTTTTGTGCCCGAGTATGTCAAATGCCTTGCTGAAATCAATGAATATGATTATCACATGCTGCTTCTCATCTAGGTAGTTGTTAACTTCATCAGTAAAATTAGAAAGGAGTTGAGCTGTAGATTTCTTACTCTGAAAGCCATATTGTGCTTTGGAAATTATGTCGTTTTCCCGATAAAAAGTGTGTATTTGATCGCATATAAATTTTTCAACTATTTTATTTAAGGCAGGCAATATCGTTATGGGTCTGTAATTTGTGAAATCATTCAATTTACCTTTTTTATGAATGGGCCTAACTATACCTGTTTTTAATTCCGACGGATATTTCCCTTGTTGAATACTCGCATTAATTAACTTTACTATTGCATGCACAATTTTATCTCCTATCATTTTAATGTCCATGATTCTTATTGAGTCATATCCAGCTGATTTATTGGTATTTAAGTTGTTAATAATTTTAATAATTTTGAGGGGTGTAGCTTTTTTAAAAAACATTGATTCATCTTGGGATTTCATAAATTCACGTTCATCCAACAAGGGTCTGTCACACTCGGTCACAATATCAGACACGCAATATTATTTTATGCTTTTCAGTTTTTCGACGGTTTAATTTTTTGTTAAAAAGTTTTTATTTTAAATTTTTTCGTGGCTTTAATTTACTAATAATACTTGGCAAGGTATACCCTATCCAACACAAAAAGAATTATCAAAATCGGACTAGTCTGTATAAAGTTATGCGTGTTTATACATTACAATCAGTGAGTGAACAATCAATCATCCCCTGTTTTCCGGGTTCGATTTTGTTTACCAAATTTATATGGGAACACCTTGGGAGTATACCCTTTCCAATAGAAGAAGAATTGTCACAATCGGACCACTATGTAAAAAGTTATGCGTGGTCATACATAAAAAATAAAAAAATAAAAAATATACGCGTCGAATTGAATAACCTCCTCCGTTTTTTTTCGTCGGTTGAAAACTAATAGTATTCAGAGTAAGAAGACTGCGACATAGGGCTGGATTGAATTGAATATAAGTCTTCCTGGTTTTTCTTTACGCTCCTATTCTACCTATATAAACACTCAGTTATTTACCAGACACCAAATTAAACATAGTTATAAGAATAGTACTTTGGCCAGTGGCTTTGCCCGTATAGCTGTCGGAAAATATCACCCGGGAAACTACTACCGGGATAAAATATCTATGGTATGCTATATATGGTAAGTATCCAGAATAACCAAAAAACCAAATCCATCCAAAAATCTAAACATCTACATGAAATGCACAACATATCTAATGTATTTAATTGGATAAGAATTAATGCTGTATTGCTTAAAATCGCTTCATAAATAAGCCATTATTTCTCATAAAAATTAGAGGATAAAAAATGGTTATTGTGGGTTATCCCTAAGAGATAGACATATACTATTGCGGAGTTTTTTGTAGAACTTTGTAAGGTGTACAATACTGTAGTACATTATTTTGATCTATTTCGTAGGGTTCAGCCAGCGTTCGCAATGAAAGCGCAAAAAAATGAGTTTATTTATGACATCACATTAGAAACCTCTAAAATTATCAGTGTTTCTTTACTATATTATGCATGTTATATGCATGTAAACCTTTCTGTTGAATCACTCTATCTATTAAAAAAACCCGCATCAAAATCCGTTGCGTAGTTTTAAAGATATAAGCATACATAGGGACAGACAGACAGCGAAGTGACTTTATTTTATAATATGTAATAATGATAATTACGAAAACCGACGAGGCCGTATGAGCTTGATGCCTTTGCTTTTCCGACAAAAAAATATTAGTTCAGGAATTTGCCGCGTTTTTGTTTTCTTCAAATAGGTACATAAACGTTAATTGGACTAATGTTTCGAATAAAACTTTTACTTTTAATTGTCATTATTTTTAATAAATGCTTATCTCATATTATTATTGTGTTAATTTTTTCGCAAATGGTACGAAAAGTAGAGTATTTTCCTCGGTGATAAAGCTGTCTTAGTCTTGGGTTGACTGGCCTGTTAGTCTAGTGGTTGGTGACCCTGACTGCTAAGAGTGAGGTCGTGGGTTCGATTCCCACCCAGGACAAATCTTTGTGTGATGAGCACGATCATTTGTTCTGTGTTGGGTGTAATTTATCTATAATATGTATGTATTAAGAAATATATAAGTATATTTATCAGTTGTCTGGTTACCATAGTACAGGCTCTGCCTAGTTTGGGATCAGAGAACGGTGTGTTGGTTGTCCTAAGATATTTATTTATTTATTTATTTGGGTGAACTTAAATCCCTCGCTACACTCAGGACTCGTCTTAAATCCCTCGCTTCGCTCGTGATTTAAGTTTTTAACACCCTCGCTACGCTCGGGAGTAATCCTCGAGTCCTTCATTATGCTCGCGATTTAAGACGTCACCCGCGACAGAAGACACTGCTTTATCCCCTTGGTTAATAATCTAATATTATTATACTTGCACGTGGTTATCAAAAACACGTAAATTCTCTGACAGGTTAAATTCTTAATGGTATATGGGCTAGCTGACTTGTGGAAAATGATTTAATATTTTGAGTAACGTAATGTTGATTATTTACTTTAGTACAAAATAAACTATTTCTGCTGCGAATGTGTTGCGCCCCTTCTTCCCAGCTAAAGCACTAGGAAGCGGTGACGGCGTTTTGGGGGACAGTCTCATATAATTATGGCGTTCAAAGAGTGCGGTTTCTCAGCCTAGTTTGAATAAATGACTTTTAATTTTGAACTTATGTTAAATTTTTGTCATTTGCCATGAGTTTAACATGTTTAACAGTGTGTCTATATAACCGACAATACAATCGTTTTCTCAGTTAATATCACGTATACCTAATTTAAAACAACTCATCACTGCAGTCAACATGAGTTTGAGAATTTGTCAGCTTGTGTTAATTGGCTTTTCTGAAACTGAGCGGGAGGCAGCTTTACTTTTTTCATTTAGTAATCTAGTGTTAAGACTAGGGCATCGAGAACCGGCCCTATTTTAGGAACCGGTTCTTTCGGTTCTAAACTCAAGCCGGAACCGGGTACCCGGTTTTTTCGGGTCTTTCGGGTTTTTTCATAAATTAAAGTTGAAAAGGTATGCTTTTTAAGGCTATCTTTTAAAACACACTTTATTGGTAAGCATATTTATATATTTTTTTAATTATACTCAAATTACAACATTGTTTAAAGTATTTTTGGCAACAATCAGTTCTTTAAAATTCAGTATTTTCACAACCAGTTAACAATCAGTTGTTTATCATTGACTACAGTACAGAGATCAAAAAGTAGCTATGAAATAATAAAAATTAAACTTTAAAAAAATTAACAATCTTACAAACTAGAAATAGGAATTTTCACAAATCCAAGCCATACGAGACACCATTACTTCCATACTTGGATTAGCATCACTCAAAAAAATGGGTCAATTTAGATTTCTTTTTCGGCATTTCGGGATCCGGAAGTTCTTTCGTAGTAGATGTACTATCCTGTGCTGACGTAGTTGGACTTTCTAAACTGAGTTTATTTACGTTTTTCAAATGTTTTTATAAACTGCTCGTGCTACCGCCGCCTGATTGTAATATCTTTTGCCATAATTTACATTTTGCTTCACTTTTATTTTTGTTTCTCAGAAAGTAGTGCCAAACAGAGGCCTTGTCTCCTGCCTTATTAATCACCTCTTCTAAATCCATTCTTTTGTATTTTGTTCAGGAATGCAGTCAATCGAAAGATGCGTCTGAAATTCAATAAACTTGAGCAACGCTGTTATTTTTTATGATAATTTAGTTTATAGTTACCTACTAAGCAATAAGTAGTTTAATGTAGCACGCACCACGTGTTCTCCCAAGTGCCCAAAACTGAAATATTACCAACTTTGATTTGTGTTGTATAACTCAAAAAACTCACAATATATATCAGATTGAATGCCAAAAAACAAAGTAATGTGAGAAAAAAGAAAGAAATAAAGAGGTGTAACAAACTTTATCATGTCGCCGTAAAGCCAAGTCTGGCCTAGTTATTATTCTATCTATTCCCTCCAATATGTTTCTCCCACAAGAGTGAAGACGTAATACTTAATTAATAGCAATTAAAATAAGTATTCTCAATTGATTGATAAAAAAATAACAATATGCAATAATATTTTATGTCACTTACTTGTCAAATCGACGTCAAAAACAATACACCCACTCACGTTTGTTTGTGTCGAACTAAACAAAATGGCGACAGCGCGTCTACCAGTGTTTGGCAACACTGGTAGACGCGCTGTCCACCAGAGATTGTTAAGGTGAGAGCTCCAGCTCTCTCTCTCTCACACTCTACAATCGCCAGCTCACTATCGGATAGTATGTGTCATTACCGCGAATATAACTTTTATTACTATACTATCCGAGGCTGAGCTGCAAATTGCAAAAAAATTACAATAATTTGAATGTCGCGGGGTATCCTGGCGAATATACCTTAATGTTGCCGAATCCCTTAAAAAAATCGTAAGTTTCTTAAAGATTCATCAATAATAATTATAACGTTATTTATTAATTTAACAGTGAAATAACAGTATTTATTCTGTTTGGATAATAACTTGATATTTAGCATCAAGATTATTATAGAGATAATATTTACTCTAAATTTATTTTAAGAAAGAACCGAAAGAACCGAAGAGACCGGTTCTCCGTTTTATAGAACCGGTTCTTTCACGGACCCTCAGAACCGGGATTTCCCGGTTCTTCCGGAACCGGAAAAAACAGGTTCCGATGCCCTAGTTAAGACAGCTCCTCAGTCTTTATGACTAAAAGTCCTAAATATAATTAAATTTATTTTACCACCAGCGTCCGAGTGCACGTAGTCCACGTGTCTTCTTCGGAAGTGGTTCCTCTACTTGTGGAAGCGAGGAAGGCCCGGCTGGCTAAGGGTCACGACGCCTGGCGCGCCGGGGTCACTGCGGAAACCTGCCACCATTATCTCACCTTCAGTGCCGACCAGATTCCTAAAGGACGAAGCGAGTACAAGTGCGCTCCACCTATTAGGGATAAAGACAATAAGGTATTTTATTCCGACATTTATTGCTTTTGGCTAGACTTACGTAATCTGTATGAGAAACTGGAGCGGAGAACGGAGGGCTGTGCTGGACTCCTACCGACTAAAGCGCCTCGTTGTCCCTCTTGCTATCACGAGTAAAGAGCCCGGAATATATATGCAGGCAGATACTAACACATGCATAGCGTTCAAATTAGTCTTATCACTCCCATCACAAAATGATCTGCTAAGTACCAGAAAAATCACAGGCATCGATGTAATATGTACTACGCATCACAGGCGAATTGAAATAAGTCTATGCTTACGTGAGAGGTTTTAGATTTAAAACAAGTGAAAGGATTTGTGATCTTTAAGTACGTTGGTGTCATTAAATATCGTGTAATTTTAAATAAACCAATAATTAATTTATTAATTTGTGAAATATTTTGTTTAAACAAACCACATTCTGAATTGGAAAACTTTTATGATTTTCGAATTTTTGAATTTGTTGTTGACGTTTTTCTTAACTGCCAGTCTTATTGAACAGATGTCAATGGCTAGATATATGAACTTTTTTTTACAACTATTCTGAATATTTATTTCATATTTGTAGCTAGAATTGGAATTTGTTTAATTTAATAAGACTGTTCAAACTCTCCAATATTAATTAAGTACTACATCGTAATAAATTTTGACTTCTTTATGGACACATTCCATTAAATAGTTTTACTGAATTGATCGGCAAAGTTACCTTTCTAAACTGCATGGAATGCAATGTAGTCGAAGACGTTTCTCATATTATGTGTGTCCGGAAGCTCCGGAACGGGAAGATACATATGCTGACTGGCAGCTGTTCGTACGGAATGATCTCTAAGAGTGCAATAGTCAGTGCCATATGGAGAAACGCAATATTTATTGGCAATTAAGTACTTTCCTAAAAGTTTAATTTATATTAAAACTTAGGTGACACCTTTAAACATTTGTTATTTGTGTATTTGCTGCAGGAAAAGCTATGGGATTACTTATTAGAAGACAAGCTAGACCTAGTAGTGTCCGACCACTCTCCCTGTACTCCAGACCTCAAATGCTCAAATAATTTGGAGGCTTGGGGCGGAATTTCATCTGTACAATTTGGTACGTTTACGTTTATTATTTATTAGCTTTTGCCAGCGGTTTCGCCCACGTGGTGGTCGATAATTATGCTGCGGGAACGTACTACCGGGATAAAAGTACCCTATGTGTTAATCCAGGTTATAAACTATACATCCATATATCCGCACAAATTTTCACATTTATAATATTAGTGGGATTTATTTAAATTTTTCGCATACAAAACAGGTACCTACTTAGACGGACTTTATGCTTTGGACATTCTCTACCAGTTTAGCAAGGGTAGAAGTTGGAGGACAGGGTGTTTTGGCGACACATGGGAGAGTCCTCAGTGGACTGCGATAGGCTGAGTTGATTGATTATTTGTACCAAGGGTGGTGAAACGATGACATGGCAGGTGCTTGCTTGGTTTTTACTATTTCAAAATAAGATGTACTCCTTAACGACTAAATCACAAAATATGGGTCTCTATGTTTTACATGGACTCCACGGAATTTGATGTAAGTCTTGATAGCTTCGCGAGTCTATCTTTGTTGGAGACAATTAACGATTAATTTCCCCATAAACTTTACACATTAGAAGGCAAAGGTTTTAGAAAGTAATAAAACCTTCAACTAACAACTACCTTCTTCTTTCCTTTCCTTTTTTCCTTACCTTACATAACAGGCGAAATGTGAGTGAACTATAGGTACACCTCTGCCCAACCCTTCAGGGGAAACAAGGCGTGATGTTATGTTGTGTTGTAAAACCTTACAGCAAATAGGAAAAATAATAAACCTTTTTTTTTCTAGGTTTGTCTCTATTCTGGACCGCAGCGAGTACCCGCGGCCTTGACTTGACCTCGATTAGTAAATACATGAGTTCAGCGCCGGCTCAGCTCTGCGGCCTTCAGAACCGCAAGGGAGGACTGAGGCCTGGCCTTGATGCTGACCTCATATTCTTCGACCCTGAAGCCTCCTTCACCGTCACCACTGAAATTATACGACACAAGAATAAGGTAAACGATAAATTTTAAATATCTTAAATAACAATGAATGCGGACGTTGCGTATTGCAGTAAATATCGTTTATTGTTATAATAGTTTACTTTTATGGGTGAACTGCTTGCCCTGGGCCTTTCTTTAAAATCCCATAACTCTTTTTGGTAGTTATTTAGCAATTCCGTGATGCCTGCAGCAGCTGTGGATTCTTTACTTGTAAATCTTTATTAAATATCTTTATTAAAAGTCCGCCTTTGTACCTACCTTGTGGGGTACGAGAAGTTTAAATAAATAAATGTCTGATAACGAACTGAATAACGAATAGGTTCTGTATGTTTTTTAAAACATCCATATTCAGAATAGGAAGTAAGTACTTAAGTAGGAATCATGCAGCGACAGAATGAAGTTAAATATAAATAAGTTTTAAAATAGATTTGTGTTATGTTTATTTATTTAGGTGCCTGTAAACATATAAGTATAACTGAAAAATAGTTCGCAAATATTAGGTGGTAACAAATGATTAAAGAGTAGAGTGTACAAGACTATTAATATAATAATAAAATTTAAAACAATAATGTTACTTCATTATTCAATAAGATTCCAAAATTACTAAGTAGCAACTTTGGTCACGGACTTTAGGTACTTACTTTTTCATTTCCATAGTAATTTCAAGAACAAAAAGATGAAGGCAGGTACAGAATTCTTACAACTGTCCGGTAGATGTCACTATTGTAGCTTAGTAACAAATAATTGATAATTATCCATGCATAAATACACAATAAAATCAGGCTTATCCAAGATTTAAAAAAACTCATGATTTCCCTGAGGTGCTTAACTTGATTAACTGAAATGACTACAAAGTACCTACGGTAAAATGGATTCTCATTTCTTTGTTTCAGTTGACGCCATACATCGGTAAGCAGTTAAAAGGTGTCGTAAAAAAAACCTATCTGCGCGGGCGCTTGATCTACGAAGACGGAGAAATTGTGGAAAAGCCTAAAGGAAGACTATTACTTAATGATTTTTGAAGTTTCCTTTCAATGTTATTAATATTAGAAAGTTTTGATTATTAACAGACCGGAAAATATACATAGAAATGTTAAAATATTTGTTCTTATTTTAATGACATCATCGATTCATTTATATCTTTTGTTATTTTGTGGCCATTGTTTTATTTTATGTGTTAAATTAGTGTACAAATGTAGAAGGTCATCTCCAACATGTACAGCTACAAAGAAAACTAAATACATTTGTAGCTTACATTGTAGCAATTGAAGAACAACGCAATAGAAAAAGGTAGGGTAAGGTTGCATAAGTCATAAACCCTTACGGGTCAAAAGGAGTAATTAATACATAAAATTAAATTAGTGAACATCATCTACTGGATCTTTATTTATTAAGCTATCAACCAGCCTTCATGGAATACCTGAAATGTATCTAAATATCACATCCTAATATTTTTTTTTGTGTTTTACGAAAACGGTCTTTCGGTACGATTAAGGGGTGTGGTAACTTAATATACACCACTATAGCCTAAGTCGCACGGTACTCACAAGGGGCCAGACATGAGACACGAACACATGAATCTGGAGAATAACAACACACGATTAAAACCAGAATAATGATGAAACTAGAAGAATTTTGATGAAAGTAATCTGATGTACAGACGCCAGCACATCAAGCTGCGCGAAACTGTCAAAATTTCCCAATCAATCTTGAACCTAATATCTACTGTTGCGATAAAGTTGAATATCTAATAAAGAAATTTGACAGATTGTAGTAGCTTTTTATGCTGGCGTCTGTACATCAGGTAACTGGTTACTTTCATCAAAATTCTTTAGTTTTATAAAAGTTAAGAAGGAACTACGGTCTTATCATCTATGAACATCCATTTCTAGTAAGTATATTCCTATATGTTAGATCTTTTAATTTATCCTGTGTTCAGGGTGCGGTTAAAGAACAACAGACATAACACAAAAAAACCAGTTTTATTATGCTGAAAAGAATGTACCGTGAAACCGGCCATCATTGCCCGCATTTCCACGTATTTTTGAGATTTTGCAAAAAATATTCACCAGAACTCGTAATAAAGTCGACCATGGTAGCAATTACTGTTAAAGGCCTAAAATCACAAAATAAAGTGTTTCTAACTTTAACAGAATCCAAGAAAAAGGCGCCTAAATAGCCGGGCAAAATTATACGCACAACCGTCCAACATTGCTCAACCTTAATTTCTCTAAAATTATCAGTTCTAAAGCTTGGGTAATAGGGTATGGTTTAGTGAATTATGCAAAGTTGCCATCCTTCGTGTTCAATATGTCAAAAACATATTACTTTTTATTTTACTGAGGTGGGCAATGTTACACTACACACCAGGGATTTTTTCATACATAGTAAAACAGTGGATTAGGGTTGATACATATTAATGTGATAAATAATAATCGGTTCAAATATAAACTCTTTTATTATCAATAATCAGTCAAGTTTCATCTAGGTTTAAAATGTTAGATGGAGGAACATCTCTTACAGTTTCTTCTAAGTTCTGAAAATATTCTAAAAAATCATTTGCACTTTTTTGGGCTCGTGCTGTTTTGATATTTTGTTTACTTCTAACAGAAAGTTCATCTGCATGTCGGTTGAGAAAACTTGTAACCCAGTCCTTGCCAGGTGGTTTTCCATTAAATAATTTTTCACGATTATTTTTCTTTAGGTAATCAAAAACAGTCAAACGTAAGTCAAGTTTCGTTAGTGGGCAACCATATTCACCGGCTGCAATCAATGCTTGAACAATGCTTTTTTCCTCTTCTGGGTAGGAGTTCCAACATTTTTGTAATGGTACTCTTTCACCTTATTTAAGATCGTTCGCCTAGGTATACCAAAAGTTTTTTCTGCTGATCTCGAGGACATCCTATTTTTTTTTACATTTTCAACCGCGAGCTGTAACATCTCTTCTGAATAATTTTTATAGGGCCGAGACCCGAGGACTCTGCGATTTCTTTTCGTAGGCTTTCCCATACTGCAACCAAACAAACTAAATGTAGGTACCTAGTTTATATTTGTCAACTGAGTGCTGATGGGTGCCAACCCTAACATTATTTTTGTAGTGGGCAATGTTGTCACTCTTATGTTCTCGCAAATTCGGGAATCATTGCCCACTCCATTATCTTCAAGATTTTATGTTGTAAAGGTCTCAAAGTAGCATTAAAATGAAGCGCGATATTTATAATTACTCTGATATTAAAATAACTTACCTGAGAGATGTAGTACGCTGACAGTAAGTAAAAACATAACACAAGATTTTGGCACCACCTCACACTAGTCCTCCTTTCAACATGTCTCGCTGACAACTGAGTGAAGCTAGCACCGTTGCTAATATTTAATGTTGCCAGAAAAATGTTTAAATTTACCCTAAAAATTAGATAATGTTGGCAGCTAAATACAATTATTTACAAATCATTATTTTAGTTATTTTTCGTGTTCGGGCAAACATATCCGCTAAGGGCAATGATGGCCGGTTTTACGGTAACAATAGAACGAAAATAGTCGTGAAAAAAAAAATGTCTTTCTCGTCATATTCGTTTCAGAAATATATACAAACCAGACTCATGAAATTTTAATGCAAACAGTAGTAATTTGTAAATACATAACTTATTATCACGCCTGTAATACCCGAAGAGTTAGTCAGAAGTGTACGTAACATAGACTATCTACACCTACTTTTCGCCAGAATAGGGGGCGAGTCTATTGCCATCACCCGGGCATAAATTCAGACTCCGGGCGGCTACTGAGAAATGTCAAATGAGAAAACCCCATAACACTTTGCCCGATCGGACCCAGGAACTGAACTTAGGAAGTCAGGACCTTGCAACTGCTAGACCAACGAGGTAGTTGTAGTTGTGAGTGAGTCGCCAGCGACTTATGTCTCTTCGTGTGTAGGTACTTACCAGCGATGGATTAGAACCTTTTTACATCAACCTTGCCCTTCCTACTTTTTCAACTCTGAACTTATTACTTCGGTTCGTACCTTCGACCTTGCTCTTCCTATATTTTCAACTTGGAACTTTTTAGCTCGTACCTTCATTGTTTGCAATTGGAAATATAGGTGTGTACATTGGTTCTAAACAAAATAATAAAGAGAAAGTATGATCCAGTAATATACGTACTGTGCATATCGTGCTAAATGATAAATGGTTTTTATTTATTTATTTATTTAACCTTTTATGCATTTAGGTACACATACATTTTACAAAAACTGTTTGAGGACGGCGGGCGTTTCCTATCTGAATACTCTAATATGAAAGGCCGAAACAAACTCAGAAGTCACAGTCTCTTTTAAACTCCAGACATAATTTTAGTCATATCATGTGAAGAACTTGTCTGAAATGGAAAGAATTAACCACATCGATTGAGTGGACCTGTCCAGTCCATGCCGCCCTAACTGGGTTTTGGAGGTCAGATAGGCAATCGCTCCTTGTAAAATACAGCTGGAAAACTGAGAACAGGCTAGGCAAATTATGAGAGTATAAGTAGTATATAAGTAATCAGCCTATATTATTCCCACTGCTGAGACACAGGCCTCCTCTCAGTGAGAGGGAGTGGGCCATAATCTACCACGCGGGCCCAGTTCGGGTTGGTAGATGTCACATGCCGGTTTCCTCACGATGTTATCCTTCACCGTTTTGAGAGCAGTGTTGATGAAAATATTTACACAAAGTAAAGCACCTGCCTGGGTTCGAACCCACCACCTACAATTCGTAAGTCGGGGCTGATACCACTAAGCTACCTCTGCTCTCAGACGTATAAGTAGTATTCTTTTGAAATTACAGCAAAATTAAAATCTATACACATATTACAAATTAAACTCGCTTTTCCTGTCTGTCTGTGTGCCGCGATGTATTTCGATGTTGATGGTTATTACCATAATTTCGAGGATTCAGAAACGAGTACCTATAAGTATTAAACTTGTCAACAAGTCGTACAAAGCGTGCAAAGTAGTTTTTGGACACTAGTTAAAAAAAAAAACTCGGAGCTATAAATATACCACACTAAGTAGGTACAACTGTTGTGAAACCCGCGGAAACTGTACATTAAATGAATTAATTACAGTTTGAATAGCCTCCAAAAAAAAACGTGCTTATGTTTCAGAATGGATTTCCTAATTTATTGTGAATAACATTTACTAGGTACCTGCTTGAAAATTATGTATGTAGGTACAATCTACTTATTACCAACATATAATTCCCTGTTTTTAAAAACCTGCATTAGGTACCTGATAAAATGAGGTTAATTATCGATCTTCATCACCAAGGCAAGTATCGGTGATGAAGGAAAAAAACTGAAAAACAGATTTCAACGTTGAGTTACTTACATGCAAGATGGTCCTAGGGGAAAAAAACCGGTATAAAAATGGCAAGCAAAAAACCGAAGCAGTTTTTAGATACCAAATATTTAAATAAGTTCAAGTTCATATCTTGGTGGGTTTTAAGGCGCGACGCGACAGCGACGCCGTTCTACAACAATAATTACCACGAAGTTTTCATAGAAATGGTTCTCTCTACTGGAGTTACGTCGCGCCTGTTTGCGAGAGCCTTTATATGGTCATAGACTTGGTACGTAAGTAAACGGTATCGATCCACCTTAGCAAGCCGGAATTTAAAAAGAGGACATTGGCGTTGTTAATTCATCTGCCAGAGATTTCAAAATATTTTCGTCGATAGATCATGCTTGCCTCAGAATTAAGCCCGAGCCTGCAAACAGGTCACTGAATAACATAAGTGACGAGATAGCAAGCTATCAAATCCACTGATAAATAAGATGGACCCGATCGTATCGATTAGATATCCTATAAACTTGATTCTGAACAGGTGAAATCATTGGTGAAATGTGATTATTAGAACCAGATTCACATCTTTATTTGTTCCAAAAGATCGATAGCGAAAATCACTATCTCAAATAATAGAGTCTGATGATAAGGTGTCTTGCTATGCAATTGACTGATAAGTGTATTGTATACCAATGTATTGTTCACATCCACAGGACGCTTTAAACGCTCTGTCTATAACATTGTCGAAAAACGTGTTTCATTACCGACAAATTAGGATTTACATGGTCGCCATTATTACTCGAACAGATAATTGCCTGTGCCATTGAGGTAAAGAACAGCAATAAGTAAAGTCGCTCTCGTCTTAATTGTTATTCAGTTTTTACTAAGCAGCAGCACAGTATTGACGACTATGTTGTTGCCTCACACTTTATTATCAACGATATTATTGAGTAAGTTATGTGCAAACATAAATCGTAAGGATTCTGTGCTACTTATGTACCTAGATGTTCGTTAATGTAAATAATTTATTTGTAGCGGGAGTTACCTGTCATATAATCGAACTGACTAAAAAACCTAGTGAAAAGAAATTATTCTTAGTCGTCATGTGGTTACCGAAACCGAGCAGTTTGAAGGGGGAGTCTTGGTGGACGAGAACGGAATCATTGAAGCAGTTCTGAAGGAAGATTCTGTTAATTTGTTACTCGGGTCTGAAAAAAGCAAGGACTGGCAAGTAAGTGGAACATTCATAGTTATTACCACGACTCGTTAGGATAGAAAGATAAATATGTGGAGCTATAATTATACAGTTATAGTGTTTTATTACTTAATAGTTCGTAGACGTAGTTAGCTAATTACGTAAGTTTGTTTTGTTCACCTTACCTAATGTTACTAAACTTTATCTATAGTGTTTAGTAATCATCCCTACGCTATGACTAAAGCAGCCTCTATATAGGTACTGAAACTAGCTTCTGCCCGCGTCTTCGTCCGCGTTAAATGCCTTGCCGACCCCGTCAGTGTCGCATCGAATCGCCTGCCCGAGCGAGATCTTCGTATTCGTGACTTTTGTTTATTTTTGCCTTGTTCCTACGGGTTCTAGAATGATGTAATATATTTTTCATCCCCCCATCTCGGAAAGAGTATTTTTGCCCTTCGATACCTGAGTGCAAAAGCCGTTTTTATCCGCTAGAGGATAAAGTAAATTGAATTTAGAACATCGTGTGCATTAAGTTTGTGAATTCAAAACATCATTTAACCTATTTACTTCTACCTCCATGGTGCCGAATTTATCATACAACATTTTTTAATTTGTTAAAAACTCAGACTCGGACCCTTCCTGGTCTACTTTTTTTTAATTTGCTTTGCGCGCGCCATTTTACTTTTCACGTCACCAACATTACAGTACCTAACAAAAATATTACACTCGACTTAAGTAACTGTAGCAACGTTACTTTCAATTTTTCTTAATTATACCTAAGTATCATTTGAAATAATTTAAAGATTATTCTGTAATACTTACCTATCATAATGTAGTACATAATAAATGTTAATACCTAAACTGAAATAAAAGTATCTTGTGATTGAAATGCTTTTTTTTGCATATTTAGTCATTTCCTCGCTGAGGTGGGATGAAAAGTTACGTGTTGCACTCGAGTGCAAAGATTTTTCACCTCGTGCTCTTTTGATTCCCTCGCTAACGCTCAGGATTCTAATTTTTGAATCACTCGCTGCACTCGTGATTCAATTTTAGAATCCTTCGCTTGCTCGGTCATCAAAATTGAGCACGCGGTTAAAAAGCAACTTTGCACTCTTGTATAACAAATAACTATTTCATCCCCCCATCTCGGAAAGAGTATTTTTGCCCTTCGATATCTGAGTGCAAAAGCCGTTTTTATCCGCTAGAGGATAAAGTAAATTGAATTTAGAACATCGTGTGCATTAAGTTTGTGAATTCAAAACATCATTTAACCTATTTACTTCTACCTCCATGGTGCCGAATTTATCATACAACATTTTTTAATTTGTTAAAAACTCAGACTCGGACCCTTCTTGGTCTACTTTTCTTTAAATTGCTTAGCGCGCGCCATTTTCTTTAAACGTCATATTGTTAAAACCTTAGGTTAAAAACAAGAAACTTGAAAACAAGTGAAAAACCTAAAATGAGTAATTCTAGCGACGAGGAAGTTTATATCACAATGTAGTACCTAATAAATATTAATACCTAAACTGAAATAAAAGTATCATGTGATTGTAAATGCTTTTTTGCATTTAGTCATTTCCTCGCTGAGGTGGGATGAAAAGTTACGTGTTGCACTCGAGTGCAAAGATTTTTCACCTCGTGCTCTTTTGATTCCCTCGCTAATACTCAGGATTCTAAATTTTAAATCACTCGCTGCGCTCGTGATTCAATTTTAGAATCCTTCGCTTCCTCGGTCATCAAAATTGAGCACGCGGTTAAAAAGCAACTTTGCACTCTTGTATAACAAATAACTACTATAGCCTTCCTTGATAAATGGGCTATCCAACACTAAACGTAGTTCCTGGTATTAGTACGTTCAACCGAACGAACTCTTCAGCTTAATAAAATTATATTGGATAATAATTTAAAACGTTATAGTGCGCCAACCTTAACAGACAGACAAATGCTATTGCAGACTTTTTTTAAAACGTTTTAAAAGGTACAACTCTGTCATACATGATTGTTTCTTTAATTTCACCGTTTACGCAGCACACGCAACGGAAGCTCTATAAAGGAATTACTTTTCAGCGTTTTTACAAGATTTTTCATCTATGCGACGCTCCTAACCTTTTAGTAACAGCGTGATATATAGCCAGTAATTAGAACCAGTCGTTCTTGCGATAAGCGCGTTCCACCACACAAACAAACTCTTCGGCCTTATAAAATTAGTAAAGATAGTGTAGATTGCGATTAGAAGCCCCAATACCAAAATCATAAGACCGTGGCAACGATCGATGCAAGAAATAGGACTCAATGTCGGGAAATTGTACCACTTGTACCTACTATCTACAGGGTTAAATAAAAATTTTGTCAATATTTTACACACGTTTTGGATATTGATACCGAAAACTAAAATTTAAAAAATCATCATCCAACTTTGTTCAAAACTTTAATTGACACTGACATAATATGTACAGACGCCAGCACATCGAGCTACTACAATCTGTCAAATTTCTTTAATAGATTTTCAACTTTATCGCTAAAGCATTAGGTTTGAGGTTGATTGGAGAATTTGTCAGTTTCGGGTACCTTGATGTGCTGGCGTCAGTGCATTAAGGCAAACAGTCGACTGTTTTTGTTCCATTAGTTTTCGATAGCGATACTCAACACATGACTAAAGTATACTCCTACATATACTTATACAGTATGGCAGGGACATCGACGCACATCTTGTTACCATGAATTTAGTACCTTCATGATTCTAGACTCCCCAGCGTTGAACTTTTCAGTTTTCGGTATTAAGCTGTTTCCCACAAAACTGCCATATGCCGCGGTTAAAATATATGGAAAGCTATTTTTGTTTATCAATAGATAATAATCGATGAAATTTTTTGCATCATATCCCTGAATCAGAGTAATGGCCTATAGAGATAATTGGCGTGACGGTCACGCTAAGAACATGTTTTATGGTTACCTATTGTATTGGAAAACATATTTGTCTCAAGAGCTTCATTATGCAGCGTGAAGTCGAATTGGAGATTATTCAAAGTGACAAGATCCATTTAAGTTAAATTTTACAAAACTGTTTTCGTTCCATTCTAGCTAATAGATGGTGGATCATGGGCCCTAATGGCAGGCGGAGTCGACTCCCATGTGCATGTGAACGAGCCCGGCAGGACTTCCTGGGAGGGATATGTCACGGCTACCGAGGCTGCTGCGGCCGGAGGGATAACCACCATCATAGATATGCCTTTGTATGTCAATCAGATTTTTCTCTTAAATTAAATAACTAACTAGCTTAACGAATAGATACAAAAACAAAAGGACACTTAAGCGTCGAAGTATTCGTCCACATTATTAACATTCGGAAAAGTGCCCAGAAGACGGGCAGCATTGACACGTTGAATGACAATGCTAATTCTTTGGAAAAAGAGCAACCCAGCCCGCTGGTCACGTGAAGTATGGACGTACTCGCACTCGTTTCGAACCCAAATGGCTTCAAACTGTGGTTGCCCATAAGGTTGCCCATATAGTATTTGGGCCACTTGTGGGTGTCACCAGTCGCAGTAGCGGCGCCAGTATACTCCGTTACGCTAAGAACACGAGATGGCGCAAGGGTGTAGAGGCAGGTTGCCTCGCACACCAGAAGCCTACCCACCTTCCAAGGTAACAAAATCAAGCTTCTGGTTCTTTATCTTCTCATTCGAAGTTGGAACGAGTGAAGTATCCTTTGGGTACTCGTACCAGTAAGGGGGGCGGCGTCTGTACATGCTCGCACATTCGGAATTACATTCCGTCCATTCCGTCTGGTGCCAGACAAAAGAATAGCACCATCCCATTTCTTCGCGTGGGTGTCGTAAGAGGCGACTAAGGGACTTACTGAAGAATGGGCAGCAGCGTTCTCTATGCATTTTACCACTATACTGCGATCGCCAACCCACATGCCAAGTGCGGCGATTATGGCAAATCCGCCCAAATTGGGGGAGGCCTATGTTCAGCCTTGGACGTTTTTCGGCTGGAATGATGATGGTGACTTAACTTATTAAGACATCAGCAATTTCTGCATGATTTCTAATCAAGCAGTTCCTACCTATGTTATAAGATGTGCATCTGGATTGAAGGCCCATTTTTTGAACCCTTGCGTACCCAAATAAGATTTATAGAGAAATTAGTTAAAAATAGTAAAAACTTAAAGCAAAGGGTCATAAATTTCTTAAACGTGAATTAAAACTGTTATGATGAAATAACTTGGGCCCTCAATCCAGACGCCTGCATAAAGTGGCATAGCCTAAATCTCAGTAAATACTATCTCTGGGTTAATAATTTTCGTTTAAGAATTTAGTTAAGAATTTCTTAAATACTTTAAGAAATTCGCAAATCTGTAAAATATAACATTACCGATTTATGGCGGCATATCTAGGGCCCTCACTTCATTATTGTTTGTACTGAGGAATCTGCAAAACATGAATATATCTGAAGAAATACATAAATACGACTTTAACATGTTTTACTAACATACCTATGTGAATTAGTTAAAAAGAAATAAGGACACAAAACTTAATTGTTAAGAAGTAAATGAAAGTCGAATTTTACTAAAAAGTCTGAACTGAGAGCCCAATATTTTCGGCTTTATTGACTAGGCTCAACCTCATAGATTAACGCAAATTAGAATAAAAGTTTTAACTATTTCTTAATTAAATTGTAACATGTCATTCGTTCTTCTGAATGTCATACTTTAAGAGAAAATTGATTTTCAACTTTTTGTAAGAGAATTATTTGTAGAGTGACCATAATGTTCAAAGTATGTACCTGTACATTTTGTAAAGTGCATTCGGCAAGTCATAATTTGCAGCTAAAAGAACTGTATACCTACTAATTACAATTTGGTTTTCCTTATTTTTAATGTAATTTCTATTTATGTGATGTTACTCTTTAAGGTAATACTATGGGCCAAGTTGCCTGAAGCAAATAAAAAAATATAGTTAAAAAAAAACTAAAAACGAAAATGGAAATGATTTTTTTTTTATCAGAGATATAGTTGCACTCATCAATAAAAATTACTTCGCTCTCTCGCAATTTCGTATTTTTAGGATATAAGACTATTTTAAGGTAACATTTATGTGAAGTAAATAGTTTTTTATAATTATACCGATCGTGTTTTATTTATCACAATGAATTTGTTTGATCTGGTGCTACAGTGATCCATAGATACGATGACTACTTACATGTATAACATACTACTAGTCGGTTAGTTTGCCTTTCATTTTATGCAAACACTGTTGAAGTTAAATAAATGTTCTAGTTTTATTTATTTTTATAGAAATTACATTAAAAATAAGGAAATCCAAATTGTAATTAGTGGGTATATAGTACTTTTAGCTGCAAATATTATGACTTTCCGAATGCACTTTATAAAATGGACAGGTACTTACTTTGAACATTATGGTCACCCTACAAATAATTCTCTTACAAAAAGTTGAAAATCAATTTTCTCTTAAAGTATGACATTTAGAAGAACGAACGATATGTTACAATTTAATTAAGAAATAGTTAAAACTTTTATTCTAATTTGCGTTAATCTGTGAGGTTGAGCCCAGTCAATAAAGCCGAAAATATTGGGCTCTAAGTTCAGACTTTTTAGTAAAATTCGACCTTCATTTACTTCTTAACAATTAAGTTTTGTGTCATTATTTCTTTTTAACTAATTCACATAGGTATGTAAGTAAAACATGTTAAAGTCGTATTTATGTATTTCTTCAGATATATTCATGTTTTGCAGATTCCTCAGTACAAACAATAATGAAGTGAGGGCCTTAGATATGCCGCCATAAATCGGTAATGTTATATTTTACAGATTTGCGAATTTCTTAAAGTATTTAAGAAATTCTTAACTAAATTCTTAAACAAAAATTATTAACCCAGAGATAGTACTTACTGAGATTTAGGCTATGCCACTTTATGCAGGCGTCTGGATTGAGGGCCCAAGTTATTTCATCATAACAGTTTTAATTCACGTTTAAGAAATTTATGACCCTTTGCTTTAAGTTTTTACTATTTTTAACTAATTTCCCTATAAATCTTATTTCGGTATGCAAGGGTTCAAAAAATGGGCCCTCAATCCAGATGCACATTGTTATAAGAGGGAGCGGGAAGCGAACATGATGTTATTGGCCTGCTCTTTTTTACTTTTCCTTCGCTTTTTAAGTAAACAAAAAGAAAACAGGTAGGTACTTAGTTTAATACATGTTTATAAAACTAAAAAGCTTTTGTTCCAAATTACAGGAATTCCATCCCCCCTACAACGACTGTTGAAAACTTGAAAGTTAAAGCCAACATTGCACGAGAAGAAATATTTGTCGACGTTGGTTTCTGGGGAGGCGTTGTCCCTGGAAATGAGGTAAAAGTATTATTATTTACTACCTTTTATCCGCGTCTTGCTCGCGTGGAGGTTGGAAACTATCCCAAGGGAATGTAAAATAAAGAGTATCATATGTGTGAGGCCAGGTTATAAACTGTGTGTAAACATTCAAATCCGATCAGCTGTTTTCAAATGATTGCGTAAAAAGCATCCGAACATACAAACTTTCACATTTATGATATTAGTGGGATTGTACAGTTGTACAGTACTTACAGCAAAAGGCCAAAAACGTAAAGGAGCCAATTTACAGAAGTAAGTGCAGTAGCACAGTATAGATAATAAATAGGTATGTATCTACTACAATAGAGAGTTAGTGCAGATATATAAAGTAAGAATAGAAAATGAGAGTATGAGAATGTGTACGAGAGTACCTATGCAAGAGAAAACTTTTTAACAAAAAATTAAACCGCCGAAAAACTGAAAAGCATAAAATAATAAACCTTAAAATTATGAGTCGGCGCTTTGAGTGATCCTTGTTCATTGATTTTTCGGCGCCGACTCAAAATTTTAAGGTTTATTATTTTATGCTTTTCAGTTTTCGGCGGTTTAATTTTTTGTTAAAAAGTTTTTATTTTATATTTTTTGTGACTTTAATGTACTAATAATACTTAGCAAGGTATACCCTATCCAACAAAAATAGAGTGATCAAAATCGGACTACTCTGTATAAAGTTATGCGTGGTTATACATTACAATCAGTGAGTGAACAATCAATCATCCCCTGTTTTCCGACCCTTAGGGTTCGATTTTGTTTTCCAAATTTATATGGGACCACCTTGGGAGTATACCCTTTCCAATAGAAGAAGAATTGTCACAATCGGACCACTATGTAAAAAGTTATGCGTGGTCAAACATAAAAAAAAAAAAAAAAATATGCGTCGAATTGAGAACCTCCTCCGTTTTTTTTCGTCGGTTGAAAATGTAATGAAAATGTTGTGTGTTTATAATATTTTGCCTTGATCAGAAATATTGTATATAAAACAGTTTATAGAGGCGAGGGCAAGGACTTAGGACACCATAATGACTAACAATTATGGTCTCCTAAGCTAGCTGAAACGGCTACCGGAAGTTTCAATGAAATTAATCTAACATTCATTTTCCACAATCTCGTCCTGGTACGAGGCCAAACGAGGCGGAAAAAAACTGAGATAACGTAATTCAGTAATCAAATATTTAAGTAATTAATGTTGTTATTGTATTATTTCCTCGTCTGTAATTTTCCTTCTTTTTTAGGAAGAGTTACAAGACATGGTGAAAGCTGGCGTGGTGGGTTTCAAATGCTTCTTGATCAACAGCGGCGTGTCTGAGTTTCCCTATGTTACACCAGAAGATTTGGAGAAAGCCTTGGTCTACCTCAATGGCTCTGGGACCGTTTTAGCTGTAAATATTAAAGAATTTCCTATTTGTATTATAAATGGGTGCACTTAAGGCGATGAAATGGTGTGTTAAAAATGAAACAATTTCAGTTCCACGCTGAAGTACAAATCGGTGATGTGGAACCTGAATGCACCGGTCCTTCATGTCCAGGTATTTCTTTATTTATTTATTTAATAAGCAAGGCACACCAACGACCTATTTACAATGATATTAACATAATGTGATGACGAATTTTAGTTCTGTGTAAATATATCACTTATAGGCATGCATAACATTCATATTACAAGGTGATTAAATTCTACGATTACATGATTAAATTCCAAGCTATTACAAATAAGATTAAATTATAAAATAAAATAATAGATACTAGATAGGTATCGTCACATTACATGAAAACAACAACACAACCATAAAATTAAGTTAAAAATGCACACATACATAACAAAAACTGAATACCGAATAAAATAATAAAGATAAGAAGGTATATAACTGATAAGAATAAAATACAATAGAAATATAGTTTCTAACTCTAATTAAACTAAATGAAATTGAAATATTATTAAGATTTAAATTTGAACACATTATTAAATTAAATTAAATGTCAACACGATAGAATTAAAATTACATTATTGAATTTAAATAAGTATTAATGACTTGTGTAGGTAGCTGATTACAGGCAAATTGTATTTACTTTAGCTCCAAATATTGGCAGACTATCCAGGAAAATATCCATTTTACTGTCGACTGAACATGCACTGTTGTAAAAAATCAACAATGAGTTTAACTTAAAGTAACTTAGCCGTTCTGCGTAGTCTGCTCTATAAGGGCAATTTTGGTCTTTAAACCGCAAGCACCTCGTCATCTTTTTTTGAACACGCTCAATACGGTCTTTATGGATGTTATAAGTCGGACTCCAGACGGGAGATGCATATTCTAATACGCTCCGCACAAAGGTGTTATAGAGCACTTTTAACGCCTAGGTTCCCTTAAATTCTTTGCCAATTCTGTTGATAAACCCAACCATCTTCATTGCCTTCCCAATGACATTGTTTATGTGTGTGGTAAATGAGAGATCGCTGCTAAGCACTACACCTAAATCGCGTATGTTTTTCACTTGTTGCAGTGACGTCCCATTGAGGTAGTAAGTTGATGGTAGGGGGTGCTTTTTCCGCGTAAATGTTATGTGAAAATTTTAACTGTTATAAAATATCTATACCTAAATAGACACTTTTACGTATCGATAAAAACTTGATCAAGATGTAAATTTTTCCTCAAAGTAGGTACGAATTATGCGACCGGTTCTAGACCGGTCAAAGTCTTTACTGACTCATTTTTTTATAATGTCTGTTTTGGGAAACGTAGGTTACCTACAGACTTACTATTAAATAAACCTACCATTTCAGATCCAGTTTTATACAACACTTACCTTGCATCTCGTCCCGAAATAATGGAGCTAGAAGCGGCCTCATTAATCGCGTCACAATTACACAAAACTGAGTAAGAAATCATTTCATTATTCGAAAATTATACAAAATTCCAGTCTGCTTACGGATCATTAAATATCTAACAGAACAAGAATCGATCAAGTTTTATAAGAAAAAAAGTTGACCAACGCTATCTAGAAAATATTAAATAGTTATTTAATGGCTAAGAATAAATTACCTCACCGTTATGTAAATAATATATACATAGCCGTTACGTAAATGGATGCTTCAGAAAAAGAAAAAAAAGCGTAGGCACAAAAGCATACGCTTGGCAATGTAGCTGCCAAGCTACATTGCACGACTATACAAAATAGAGCATCCAATGGTGACCGAATTGATGACCTGCCAGGGTCGCGAGATGCGGCGGAAAGTCCCCTCTTTGAGGAGTGGATAGAGAGGCGCCACGGCGTCCTCACCTTCCGCCTGACGCAGGTTCTCAGCGGGCATGGGTGCTTCGGTGGGTTCCTGTTCAGGATAAAGCGGGAGGATACGTCCGGGTGTTTCCATTGCGAGGATCGTCTGGAGGACACGGTGGAGCATACGGTTGAGGTGTGCCCTGCCTGGGCGGAGCACCGCCGTGTCCTCGTGGAGGCGATCGGCGGCGGCGACCTCTCGCGTCCGGCCCTGGTGCGAGCCATGGTACGGAGCGAGAGGGAATGGGAAGCCGTCACCTCCTTCTGCGAAGCAGTAATGCTCGCGAAGGAGGAGGCGGGGCGTGTGAGGGAGTGGCAGTCTCTGCGCCCTCACGTCCCTAGCCGCCGCAGGAGGAGACGCCCCGGGCGTCGGGAGTCGATTGCGGACTCCCGGCCACCGTAGGCGCGAGCTTGCGGGTGGCGAGCAATGGGTAGCTCGCCGCCCGGTAAGGACCAAGCTCGGGTCGACGGCGCGCAGTGTTCCACGCGCGCCTCAAAGAGATGTCAGCAGCAGTGTAGGGGTCTACTAGGACCGATGCCTGCCGGGGTCGCGTGATTGTTCGAAAGAGATACCGTGACCCTGGCACATGGGCAACTGATGGAACACGGGTGGGTTTTAGCCAGTAAAAGCTGACACGTCCTCCCGCTCCCCCCAGAGCGGGCGACGTCATTTGATAATTTCTTACCCACAAAAAAAGACCTGCTATTTATTAAATCAATCAACTCTACCTATATGATTATCCACTGCTGAACTTGCACTTATCAACTTGCGACACAATACTACTCAGCTTTTCGCAATTCCTACCAGTTGCCTTGACTTCATTCCATCTACAGGAGGATGGCATGCGCTGTATAAGGCTTCAACAGTCTTCTTCGACAGACATTGCGCTCCTACTACTTCTGCTTGCCAGATCTGCCAGCTATGTCACTCTAGTTCTTTTCTACATGGTATCGTTATTTATTTTCGCAGTGTTCATGTCCACGTGGTTCATGTCTCGGCGGAAGGAGTGGTTCCTATCCTAGAGGCGGCCAGGGACGAGAGAATTAAGGGTGGTTACAAGGGTTGGCGGGGAGGTGTTACTGCGGAGACGTGTAATCACTATCTCACGCTCAGTTCGGAACAGATCCCTCCTGGACACTCCGAGTATAAGTGCGCGCCGCCTATCAGAAACATTACAAACAAGGTACCCTAATTCTTTTATCCCATTTAAATGTGCGTGGTTACTCTACGTTTGGGGGAGATGAAGGTTTAAGTAGACCTTCTTTTGGAAGGCCTTTTTGGCACTGAAATTAAGCTTTGTTTGAATACAGACTGTGGCGGTAGAACTAGTTTGCAATTTATGTGGTGGGTAGTCAGCGATTCTTTACCGAAAGTTCTAGCAATCTCCCTGTGGCTCGTTGGGATAAAGGGTAGAACCTACTAATAACACCTTTTGTTTTTATGCAGCAAAAGTTATGGGAGTATATTCGAGATGAAAGGTTGGATTTAGTCACATCCGATCACTCACCCAGCGTTGCGGAGCTCAAAGGACCAAACTTCATGACGGCCTGGGGTGGAATATCTTCCGTTCAGTTCGGTAATAAAGCTATAGATATTTTATAATAAAATTGAATGAATTAAAATCGATATCATAAGTCATTTATTCAAAATAGGCGGACTTTGCATTTTTTTAACGTTAAAATTACATATAACAGGCGAAATCGCTCGTTCTTCATCAGTTCCTGATGCTGGAAAGATATGATTATCACTGCACCAACTCATTAAAAAACACTGTAATGGAGACACATTGATGGATGATACATTGTATTGGTTCATACAAATAGGGGAAGTACGTCCAAAATGACATACGGTTTTGTTTTTTAATCATATATTTTTAATTAACATAGTTACAATCACTGTTTATTTTGAATAATCATCTTTGGTTAATAAGTTTTAACCTAAGTTAACTCGTAATTGAATAGGAACCATATTAAAAATATAATTTAAATTAATCGAAGCCTCTAAGGAAATTCATTTTGTCCATATAGTACGGACAAAATGACATACATAATAAATACGAAAATTATGAAGTACATATTTCACAAAATATGAAATATGAGCCCAAAGAGAACAACTGTTGCACCGTAGCCAGCACTCGTTGGCCTTGGAACTGGAAAAGAGGTCGTTGCAGTAAATGCATGCGCAGTCATCATCATCACCGTTCGACACAGCTGGAAATCTTCTGTATTTGAGTCCTTCGACGTAATAAGTCTTCTGTACCAGTGTTCATCTTTTTCTGACTGCTTTTTAGGATCATTATCGTAGTTCAATTCAGTATTGAAAATCTCATCTTTGAATAAAGGTATGTCATTTTACCCCGAATGTAAGTATGTCATTTTACCCCACAGGTTATGTAAACACTAACTAAGTCATAATTACTATAAACACGAGATTTATAAATTAATACTTTTAAATAATACAGTGGAATGCTACACTTTTTGAATTTACTTCAAAAGATGTAATAGAAACCATGAGAAACTGATCAAAAACAGGACGAAATCAATAAAAATAATAAACTTTTACGCGCAAAAATCGCGTTCCTGCAAGTTACTCCGGCTTGACCAAGTCAATGGCGGTATAAACTTAACAGGTATGCTAGCATGGCCGGCGTCACATAATGATATGGCAACTGCAGGATTATAGCCCACCAATTTCGAAAAAAGCCCGATGTGTCATTTTGTCCGTATATGTCATTTTGGACGTACTTCCCCTACCTAGAGTCTATAATAAATGAAAATAATTAAAATTTTGCATATACAGTCAAATAAAATAAACAATTAGGTATATGAACTCATTTAACCAGTGAAGATAATGTTTAGGTTCTTTTTCTAGAATTAGCATACTTACTGCCTATTATACTATTCTTGAGTCAAAGCGACCAACAAGATATTCTTATCTATCGTTTAGTAGTCGTTGATGAAAGACTATATAACCTTTGATCAATGGTTTGATTTTATTTTAGCTTTAAACGCATTAAAAGGCAAATCCAGCGAAGAAGAGGGTAGCTTGCTATAAAAGGTTCAAATGAGCTAAACAAGAATATAACCTTAGTAAAACTCTCGCAGAAAAGCGCGATGCGACGCGCGCCGCCGGCGCGACGCAATTTTAGTAGAACAATGCCTATTAAATCTTCAAGGAAGTTGGTCCACCAGAATCGCATCGCCCGTTGTCGCGTCGCTCCTTTCTATAGGAGCCTTTTAGTTACGTATTAGGTGTATTCAATTCTATCTTCTTATATTTTAGAACAGAGGGGTAGTTGCGTAATACACAAACACAATTAGTAGGATTCGCTTTCATTTGGACAGTTCCACGATATTCATGGCATTGTTTACGTTGCTAACCAGACAATTTTTTCGAACATAAATTCATAAAAGAATGGATTAGGAGTGTGTGTTACGTAATTAGGGTGCCTGACCTATTTCATGAACATCATACCTAATATCTGTCGATTTACAGATCTCTCATTATTTTGGACGGAGGCGAAAGCTCGTGGATTTTCATTAAGTACCCTGAGTCACTATTGGTCTGCGGGCCCGGCGCGCCTGTGCGGCCTGCAAGAGAAGAAGGGCTCACTTAGGCCGGGCCTTGATGCTGATCTCATTTTCTTCGATCCTAACGCCTCGTTCGTCGTCACGCCTGACATCATAAGATACAAAAACAAGGTGAATAGAGAGAAGAGAATGCCTATTTGCATATTTCGCTTACTTACCTAATAGATAATAATTCAGGTCAATCAAAAGCAAAAAATAAATAAATAAGTAGAAATTACTTACTATATTTTTTTTTCTTTTGTTGAAACAGTAATCCAATGGAAGCTACCTAATGTTAAATTCAAAATTCTCTAAGTTTTTAGGGATATCGATTTTGACTGGAGTTGAAGTTCGTAGAAATGAAATGTCTTATTCTGTGGTAGATAGCAGATAGGTATCAATTACCTTGGGTTCATAGCTTTATGAAGTATTTATAACCAGCTTCCGCCCGCGACTTTCAAGATATCTTAATAAGAATAGTTATTCTATTCTGCAAAGTTCACGAATTTAAATTTTTCGCGTTTGAATTTCACAATCAGTTCAATTATAATACTATTGCATTTGCATCTATCTCTAAGTGCTGTTACAATAGCAGATTCGTGAACGTTTCGGTAATTTGATACTTTTCTCTAATTACAGATTAGTCCTTACATGAACAGAGTGTTAACGGGAAAAGTAACGCAGACTTACGTACGAGGACAACTCGTCTACTCCGATGGCGAGCTGATTGGTGGACCTAAAGGAGAGCTGTTGTTAAACGACGATTAAATAAATAATAGTACCTGAATGTTTATTTCGGCCGAAAATAAAACCATCCTTCCTATAATCCCACTGTCACCTGAATGACTCAATAATAGAATTACTGACGGTTTATGATTAGAGATCGCAACCAGTGCTTGGAACCGGTACCAAAATACAGGTTCTGTGCTTACCGATATTTAGCGGTTCTCGCCATTCGGTACTTTGATACTGGATCCAGACGGGTATCGGTAATTTTCAGGAGAAGAAGCGGTACCCATACCAAATTTCAGTATCCTCTGATTACCACAAATCTCGTACTGTACTGTACGCATTACCTTAAAGTAATTAATTTTTCTAACGCCTATTCATAGACCACACAGACATAGTCCACTGCTAAACATTGGTCTCTCCCTAGCACCGCCACCCGGACCATTTCCGTTCTTCTCGCATCCAGCAGATCCGTGAGAACTTCACTAGATCAGCAGTCCATCTTGTGGGAAGCCTTTAAACGCTATGTTTTCCAGAACGTCGTCGCCACTCCAGATCCTTTCAGCCCATGGATCATCTGTTCTGCGAGCAGCGAGCCCTGTTCTGCTTAAGTTTCGCAATTCTTCAGGCTATGTCGGTTACCTATTTTCTCATTTCTGATTCGATCACGTAGTGAAACTCTAAGCATTGCCCTTTGGGTGACTTCCTGCCTTCTTACGAGGCCATTTGTGAGCGACTATGTGTCAGTGTCATAGGTGCAGACAACAACAGACACTGCGGTATGTAGGACGAGAATATATTGCGTAGCTTACCTAACGCTGCCCAGCCAAGTAGTATTCAACGATGAACTCTTTCTCGAAGTTGGACGTACTCGTATGTACATAACTGGACAGTTGCACTCGTTTTTTATGTTGATGGCAACCCCTCTTCAGTCCAGAAACTTGAACATATACTCCAATTAACAGTTTCAGAGAGATAAAGTCGTCTCTCTGTTTCACCCTTCGCTGCAGAAAGATAGGAGGTCCTTTCCAGGAGTCGGACTGATATTTAAGCGTTTTCATACAAACACTTCAGCACCTCGATGTACCGACAGTCAATCTGGCACCCTTGGTGAGACTGCACAAACACAAAGTACACCTAGTCCACAAACGCTAAGCAGAGAGGCAGGTTATATGGCTCTTCTGTATTCTGTACAACTTGTCACAGCGTATGAATGTGGTCAACGATGCTAAAGCCTTTATGGAATCCGGCTTGTTTGGAAAGCTGGAATCGCCAAATCTTCGCACGAGACGGTTCGAGATGACTTTTAAAAACAGTTTATAGACATGGCTCAGAAGTGAGAGGGGCCTATCTATACTTACTAATATTATAAAGCTGAAGAGTTTGTTTGTTTGAATGCGCTAATCTCAGGAACTACTGGTTCGAATTAAAAAAATATTTTAGTGTTTGGTAGCCCATTTATCGAGAAAAGCTATGAGCTATATAAAATTACGCTACAACTAATCTCAAAATAATGACCTGGCTAAGACTAAATCTCCTTACCCTAAACCTGAGCAAAACACATTTTCTACCCTTTTCTTTGAGACCCAACACTAAACCCCTACCTGACTTTTCCATAATAGCACATACTTGTGAGCACCGACACAACTGTACCTGCCAGGTTATCTCTCGGGTAGACTCGGCGAAATATTTGGGAGTGCTGATGGATGATGGACTGAGGTGGGACAGGCAGATTGGTTCAATCATTACCAGAACAAGACGGCTTATAAATGTGTTCAGGACCCTTAGGGATTCTGCAACACTGGAAAACCTAAAGCTAGTCTACCTGGCACTATGTCAGTCCATTATCCAATACTGCATAACCGCATGGGGAGGTGCAGCAAAGACCTACCTGCTTGGTTTGGAGCGAGCACAGAGAGCTGTGCTCAAGGTTATGACCAAAAAACCTTACAGGTACCCCACCTCCCAATTATACTCTGAAATAAAAGTCCTCACTGTCCGCCAGCTCTATGTGCTCAAATCCATCCAAAGAAAGCAAGCGAATGTTCCCTTACCCGACCCAAATAAGCGTAGCAAATCCTCCATATGCCCTACTATACCCTGCCGGACCTCATTTGCCAAACACCAATTTAATAGCTTAAGCAGCAAACTTTACAACCTCACCAACAAAAAGCTAAACATAGCTAAAATGTGTCGGCAGGAAATGAACATGAAAAGAAAATAGCAGACTGGCTCCAAAAGATGGACTATCAGGAGACTGAAAGTTTATTTACATTCATAATATAATATAACATGATCGTTTTTACTTTTTCCCATCCTTACACATATTCAAAGGTGCAAACCAAACCAGACACACACTCACTCCCATATGCATACAAACAACACACTTCCACCACATGCACATTTACACACATACACTCCACTAACACAACTTCACATACAGACATACAAATACACATAACTCTTTAGCATTATACTTTCTTTCTGTAATTTTAATTCCTACATAATATGCGTGTTATACCTTCAATTTTTAATTTATAAGTTTTTTTTTTTTTTAACTACACGTGTTACCAAAAAGGCAACAACCAAGGCTGTCAACTTTATAAATTGTATACTGAACCCATGGCTGAACGCTGACCCCTAAAATACAGGCCCAGGCCTAGTTTGGGGGTTAGGATCTATTTTGTGGCAATACATTCATGTGCTATTTCACTATGACTGGCTTGTAACATGTATTTTTAAGAGTCAATAAATGTTTTTATATTTATATTTATAACTAATAGGAGCGGAGCATCAATGAAAAATGTTGCAAAAACGGGGAAAAGTTATTCCTTTTGAGAACTTCCGTTGCGCACACTTCGTAAGCTGTTAAACTAACGCAACAACCATGTATGACGGAATTGTTCCTCTTAAAAAGTTCTAAAAAGTCATGAATAGCGTATCTTTTAAGGTTGGCTCATTAGAACGTTTTTAATTGTACCTAATCAAATCTAAATATTAAAAAAAACTGAAGAGTTTGTTTAGTTGAACGTACTAATCTCAGAAACTACATTTAAGTGTTTAATAGCCCATTTATCGAGGAAGGCTACAGACTGCACAAAAAGAAAAATAAGTCACGAATATGAACACCTCGCACGGCAGGCTACTCGACGCGACGGGGAGGTTCGAGGGATGAAGAAATTTAATGCGGATGAAGTTGCGAGCAAAATCTAGTAATTATTAAGCAGGGCATTGACGCCCTTCTTAAAGATGAGTACCATCACACATCTGATCCATATCTGTAGGAATTTGTCTTCGAGTATGACGGTATCGAACAGCTTCTGGAGGAACTTAAGGACCTTGTTGTTAAAGCTGCTTCAGAGTTATCCTTATTTCTTACAAGATGACGTCTGGAAGACCATATTTTCTCCGGTGTAGTGTCGGGTCACGGAGTACCAGTATCACATCAAGGCCAATGATACCGGTTCCCAAAAGTACCGGTATTTCAAGCCCTGGATCGCAACTGTCGACTGGTAGGTACAGTCTGTTTACTGTGATATTGAAAGACTTGTCAGTGACAGCAACACAAAAGCAACCCTAATTTAGCGAAAACAAATATCACTTTAATTGTGACAGTAACGCCATATCACAGGTAATTTTGTATTAACGGACTATGCACTGCTACAAGGATCTTATGATGCTGGAATAACGTTTTAAGATCGTTGATAAATATTTGTGCAAAAAAATGTCACATAAAATGTTTTCAAAAAACAAGATGCTTTTACTTCCGATTTTGGCCACGCGCCAAAATAGCCTTGTAGTGTGGCGCTTTAACTATGTAAGTTTAGCTGGAGATCATCACTGTATTTACGCGAAGAGCAGAACTCTATAACACAATCATTTCGATTTAATTGTAAAGAATACATTGATAAAGGAGGTTTGTGTTCCGTTAAATTGTAGTGATTGTTTACATATTTTTAAAATTGTTAATACAGGAGTCTGTAACAAAATAAAGAAACAAATCGAAGGTCTAATATATTGGGATGTCACTAAAGTTTTAGGAAATGTTTTCACATGCACTTTACTAATGCCATGGGCATGCAATTTATTGTTGCCATGCACTTAATTTTCAGTTGGTAGCATTGATTGTCGTGTAACCGTCGCGTTTCTTTGAATGAGTCTTTTATTTGTTATTGTAATGCTTGTGATTTTTTTCGCATATTATTGTTGCCTATGGGGTTTTTAAATTCAGTATATATTTTTTTATTATTAAATCACTCCACTCTTTTTGTGACCTTCCGAGAATTATTTTAAAAGGTATTATAGTGTCACTTTTGACAGATAATTTAACCTAAAAAGTAAAATAAAAATCGTACAAAACTAGTCCAAACTTTGTTTTAATTGTGTATTGTTTTATAATGCTGTTTTTAGATGCCAAGTGTAACAAACAATAGTATTGACGCAACACGTCCGTTAGACGGCACCAGAATGCAACTAGAATCATTGGAATTGGCTGGTTGCACACTAGACCGGTATATTAGTGCTGATAATTCGCGCCCTTCGTTTTTAGAGGTTTGTTGACTCATTTTTACCTCCTCTAAGATCTATTACTGTGTATTAATATATTTTTGAGCGAATGCATGCATCCAAACTTGTTTACTGGAGTCAAGTAATTGTTATTGTTATTTTCTAGATAACTGGAATAGCCTCTCAAAGAAGTCCAACATGCAGCGGTCTGAATGCAGGAGACTACAGGAACCTCGCTGCCCTAGTGAATCACCCCAGCTTGTCGCAATTGAAGATATTAAATAAAGTTCCACTTCCACCTGAAATTATGGAACACTTTGCCCGTATCCTTTACACAACATTCAATCATGTTATTATGTTTTGCTCCACACTCAATTAGTATTGATTTAACAAATTATAATGCATTTATTTATTGTAAAATACAAGTATTCCTACATCCAGTTAGATTCGAAGTGGGCCCCAATATATTTTGGGAAATGTTAAGCAAACAATGATGAATGCATTAATTAATTAAATTGCTATGTTTTTTACTAATTGCAAACGTTTTTTGAAATTAACCTATTGTGTTTTAATTATGAAATACATAATATTTTCCTTAAATAAAACATCAGATATGCAGTGCCACTGTCTAATGGGAGTGTTTCCAGAAATCAGCAGAGTCTGGCTTGCAATAGATAGCAATATATATGTATGGGCTTTTGAACATGGAAGCGATGTAGCATATTTTGATGGCCTTGGCGAGACTATAGTTAGCGTGGGCTTAGTGAAACCCAAGGCTGGAGTGTTCCAGAGTTTTGTTAAATATTTATTAGTCCTTACAACAACCGTTGAAATTGTAGTCTTAGGTAAGGATTGTTTGTTTTGTGTGACTAATCATAAATCTGTGTAAGACAGACAGTACTATATTGTGTCTTACACATATTTTAGAAACTGTCATTTTTGTGTTTTTATATAATGCTAAAATGAATATTTCATGAAAAATACAATTTTCTGCCAACATATACAAACCACATTATACAAGTCACTGTGTATGTATCTAATTGAATATTTATGTTTCAGGGGTAACATTTTCTTCTAGTAAAAACGATGGTTCTGGTGAATTACAAGAAATACATCTAGTTCCCGAGCCTGTGTTTGTGTTGCCTACTGATGGTATTTCTATGATGTGTGTTAAATCCACAGCCAAGGGAAGGATTTTCATGGGAGGCAAAGATGGGTGTCTATATGAAGTTACTTATCAGGTTTGTTATACATACTTAAAATAAGTGACAATGCATATTCAATCATAGTTCACCTTAGTTAAGATACTCCAAAGCGAAGTATCATAAAATGTAAGATATTTTACAAAATGCAATAATTCTTTCAGGCTCAACTAGGGTGGTTTGGAAAACACTGCAAGAAAGTGAACCACTCAACAAGTACACTATCATTCCTAGTACCTACGTTCCTCAGTGCGGCCTTGTATGACGAGGACCCTATAGTTAAGATTGAAGTAGACAATTCTAGACATATTTTGTACACTTTGAGTGAAAAGGGATGCATAGAAGTGTTTGATTTAGGCACCGATGGAGACGATCTGAGCAGGGTTGTGAGACTAACACAGGGGAAAATTGTTTCATCGGCTTTTGATATTGTGAAGTAAGTTATGAGACAATTAAAAGTCCACCGTGTTGTTTTTATCTTAGTTAATGATACCCACTTTTCAAATTAAATTAATTCCTAAAAATAAAACAGCTTATAATAAGAACAAGGGTATCTCAAAACTGGGTACTAATTTGATTGTACTTGGTACTATTAGATAAGTGTATGTATTACTTCTTACACTAATTTAATTTACTATTCTAGAACATTGGAAGCCAGCAACTTTAAACCAGTTGTAGCTATATCAGCAGTAGAGGAATCGGAGTCTGATCATCTTAATTTAGTAGCTGTTACACAGACGGGTGCCCGTTTATATTTTAGTACTGGAAGTTCAGAGTAAGTGATTAATAAACGTATTCCATTCAACATGACACACATTGCTTTAGTAAAAAATAATAATTATTTTTTGTGTTCAGTGCATCTCAAGGCGGACCCGTCAGACCGCAGTATCTAACATTGCTGCATGTACGACTACCTCCCGGATTCACGCCTAACTCTTCAGTACTGAAGCCAAAACAAGTTCATAGTGCTGTTTATGAAAATGGTGAGGAAATCTTTTTACTGTTTTATAATAATAATATGTATAGGCGAATTTGTGCCCTAAAGACATTACCGGTTGTCATTGCCTGTTCAATGTCGTTATAACAGATTGTGACTGTGTTTTAATTGTTCAGGTACGTTAGTAATGGTGTGTTCTGCGGGCGGCGGTGGCGAGGCAGAGACCCTGTGGTGCCTGTCCCGCGTGCTCGCGTCCTCGGCCACGTTCAGCGAGTCGCATACACTGCTGGCGCTCGATGGACCCGCGTGGGCACTTACTGCTTTGCCACATTGTCACTCTAAGCATCTCTCTCAAGCTATGCTCACCAAGAAAGGTAACTTACCTCATAGTCTAAAAAACTTAACATTTATTTAAAGGTTCAATTAAGTGACAGGATTTTATCCAGAAAGTTGTGTAGAGTTATAGTTATATCTTTTGAAGAATCCCGAAATCTTTTCTTACGATTTAAAAAAGTATGCAATGTCGAATGTTACATTGGATTGTATGTGACAGAGGTGTGGAGCGTGTCTCGCTGGGCGGTGGTGACGGGGGCGGGCGCGTGCGTGGTGGAAGCGGGAGCCGCGCCCGACCTACTGCGGGCCTTGTTACGTGACTGTCGCGGGCCCGACGCACACCCCGTCAAGGACTTCTTTCAGGTACTTTCACTATAACTTTATTCGTCTCCATACTGCTACTTTGAAATTAGTGAAATGACCGATATATCTGAAAAAGAATGTTAGTAAACATTCTACAGCTGTTTTATAGTTGTGTAAACCATAGCAATCGTTTTTATAATTCCTCCTCTTATCCCTATCTAGCTTTTGCTAGCGGCTTCGCCTGCGTATTATACATATACCTTCCTCCTGAATAGTGATTCAATAGTGAGACACAGTGGTGTCTATTGATGAAAACCGTTAAAATCCGTTAATTAAATTAAAATCCGTTGCGTAGATTAAAAGATATAAGCGTACAAACACAAAATGCGAGTTTGTTTTATACTATTTAAGGATCTGGTTCATTCCACAGCTGTACAGCGTAGAACAAGCGTGTGCGTGCGCATTGTTCCTAGCGTGCGAAGACATAACAAGTGGCGACCTCTCTATCAGCGAGTGGGCGACCCGTGCCTTCTTCCTATACGGCAACCAACTATCTCCGACGCCTATGTTCCAACAGGCTTCACAGATGCCTTCTGCTATAAGTAAGTAAACATATTTCACAATGAAAACAAAAAACATGTAAAATGTATCAAGAAAGACTTCCTTACTTTCTATGTTTATTCACAGATTCACCGAAATTCTCGCCGCGCCAAATGTCGACTCCAATGTCTATGAGAGGACCACAAGGACAAATGCAGCCAGGAAAACTAAACCAGTCATACCAACAAGGCCCTATGAACCAATCCTTCCCTGGATCGCCAAACCAGTCTATGGTGCCTCAATCCCCATTCCACCAGAGCATGTTGAGTCCTGGGTTCAACCAGTCGTCGTTTGTGGGCAATATGACTCAACAGCAGAGGGATCCTAACTTCCCGATGCCTATAGAATACAGCGCGAAGCATAATGGTCTTTATATCTACGTTGGCAGAATCTTGGCTCCGATATGGGGATTGAAATGTGTTTCGATGTCGCAGTCACCTGATAACAAGGAATTCGTAAGTAAAATTATCGTCTTTATTTGCAGCACCTTTTTTTTGTGGGTGGTAAATCATCAAATGACGTCTCCCGCTCTGGGCGGAGCGGGAGGGCGTGTCAGACTTTTACTGACTAAAACCCACCCTGTATCTTCAGTTACCTGTGCCGGGGCAGCAACTTTAGTTTGGCTTCTAAAAGAACGTTCATTTCTCCGCTTCTTTATCTAGTTGTTATACAAGGGGGCAGAGACTTCGACGTGCAAACGGTAACCTCAGTTAAATTCCGCATATGATTCCACACCTAATAGCGTATCAATTTTTCGTCCGGTGTTAACAAAAAAAAAAAAAACAAAACGGTGCAATACCTTCGTGGTCAAAATGAATTTTACGAAAAATTTCAACTCAGAATCATGTGCTGAAGCCACTATCATGGTTGATGTCCTCTCCACCCTATAGAAAATCTTTTGTAACTAATGTATGTGGTAAATAATTTGCAATTACTTTTTCCGCACAGATGAGTAGCAAAGTGACGGGCGAGGACTGCGCGTACATAGTTCAAAAGTTGCAGCGCGTGTCTGCGTTCATGCAACGAACCCTCGCACCTCCACATTCCGATGAGCACACCTCCCTGCACGCTCTTAAATTATTTATTAGTGAGTATTATATTCATATTATGGTATATTGTTTCAGATACAGAAAGAAATTCTTGTCAAATTCCAAATGACATACCATTTAAAGGGTACTTTTTATTGTCAAAAAGTATGATAATTAGTCAGAGACTTATGCCTGCAATTTTGATGTGCGTGCTACAGTTTGACAAATGCCCTACTGGTTACGTTCAAATATATAAAGTTGTGTTTTATTTCCAGCAATGGCTATAGAAATGTTAAGTTTATGGAAGGTGCTCTGTGAGCATCAGTTCCACGTGATCGCCGCTAGTCTTCCGCCCGAACAACAAAATGCGTTGCAGGCAGCTAGTTATAGGTATGCAATCTTTTATTTAATTATGCTCATTCAGAAACTATGATGAAGATGAATAGCTTTTGTGTAAAATAACAACATTTTTTTTAAAAGGGAATTATTAGTTGGTGGACAAGAAGTAGCTTGCTTACTACTTGGATCTCTAGTCGCCGGATATTTAAGAGACAACGCATCAGTGGATGGTATCTCCCAAAAATTGAGACAACTCTGTCCCACATTATATAGGCAAGAAGATGCTACTTGTTCTAAGGTAATAATTTTATTCGACATCAAAAATGTATTAGAGAAAAGTGTCTTTATGAGCTTATAATTATAACATTTTATATTTCAGGCGAACGAATTGTTAATATTTGCAAAACAGCAGAAGAATCCAGCTGAACGAGAAGAAATGCTTCAACTTGCACTCAAACTATGTAAAGTGAGTATATTGTACCGTAGAATTACAATGCGTCCACTTTCTGCCCCAGCGAGGCGAGCACGGAGTCACACATTTTTATCACAGTTTGGGAACAAAAACCGTGATAAAACGCGTGACTAAATAAATAATACATGTCATGTAAGTATTAAAAACGCGATCTTTCCATGTTTTAGGATGTAGCACCAAACGTGAATCTGCCATTGGTCTGTTCAAAATTAGTGTCAGCTGGCTTCTACTCTGGAGTGGTTGAATTGTGTGTGGCGTGTGCGTCTAAACTGGACCCGCAGGACAAAGCCGTACATTATTACAAGAGTGATCAGCCCTCCCAAGATAGGGAAGGACACTTTATTTATTATAGAAGGTAAGATATTTTCTAGTATTTTAAATTGTGTTATTTTAGAGGGAATTTAAAATGCAAAGATGATTATGGTTGTAGTTTATTCCTTCAGCAGAAACTGTCTATTGAACATCCCCTTTGTTACGAGACATTTCAGAAAATATTTATTGGAATAAGCAAGCATCAAAGCTAGTGGTTATTTTATTTTGACAATCACAGATCAATACTTCACATGTTATTTAAGAAATCAGTAGGAAAGAGATAGTTTTCACTAACATGCAATCCTGATATTTTTTAGAATGGAGATTTACCGTGAAGTGTGCTCTGCTCTCGAGCGTTTGTACGAGCGTAGTGCAGAGGCGTCGAGCAGTGAGCCTTCACCCTTACGTTCACAGCCTACCAACGACAATATCCTTACCATGTCACCTGCAGACGCTAACTACCAGGTAAACTGTCGAAATTTAATTCGATGATAGTTTATCAATCTCTCTGACTGGACGGTCCACTCAATCTGTTGGAAAAAGACCATGTCAAACACCAATCTACATGATCTTTACATAAGCTGACTAAGGTTATGTCTGGACTTTAAAAGAGACTGACCTCGTGAGTTTGTTTCGGCCTTTCTTCTCAGAGTTATCTAATCGAAAACGCCAACCCTATCTAGTTTTAAAAATATGATTGACGTGTAAGTGTTTGTACAAACGTGCTTACCAAAATAAAATCATTAATCATTTATGAAATTTCTAATCACCTATGTTTTTTTTGGCAGGGAAGAAAATTAGTGTGGGAATGTCTCTCACGTGATGACGAACTTTTACATGTTGCGGTGTACGAGTGGCTGGTATCGAAAAACTTGGGATCAGGTAAATTACACATTCCTTACTCTGAGAAACTTTTGACTGATTTCTTCATCATCTCTTCGTTTTACGTGTGAACCTTTTGAACAAAGACTTCATAAGTATTATTTTAAGGTCCATATTACGGAACCTCACTCAAAACCCAAGCATTACTTAAAACCAGATTCAACCAATGCATTTGGCATGTACTAGTTTTAAGTAATATTCTGTAATACGGCCCTAGGGCCGTTTTACAGAATCTAGAGGGCTAGCCCTCAGTTTAATTGTATCATTCGAATGCAAAATAATTACTTTCTATAACAAAAAAAGATCGCCCAGTGGCCCATCTCTCATCTTTGAGTAGATTCAAATCCGGGCAAGCACCACTGCACTGCACTGTGACTTATCTCAGTTCATAATAATATGTACTTTCTGAGTTTATCTTAGACATTTGTGACATGGGTGAAGGAAATACTTCATTTGGAAATTTGGACTTAGTTAAATACATGTTAGTTGGAAATTGCCAACCCGTCTTTAGCAAGAGTCAAAGTCAAAATATTTTTATTTCCCATAAACCAACATGGGCACTTATGAAACGACAGAAGTTATGCACGGTACCAATTTGTTGATTCCTATGGAGAAGAGCCGGCGAGGAACTCCATGGTTACCCTTTTAAAAATAGTGGCTTTACAATTGTTTCCTATTACAGTGTTAATAGGTATGGGAGGAGAGTAGTGATGAATGCTTGTGTCTTCTCTGTTTGACAAGAGGGCTTTGGCCTGTGGTAGGACAATAATAAACTGGTAATAATTATTAAATGGAAGATGAATGAAGGACAGCTTACAAAAGGTATTTACAAGGCAGATGTGAGTGGAAACACCGGGATGAGACGCCCTAGGATGACATATAGTGACATTATTGGTGATGTTCTCAATTGGCGTGTGTGTATGATCAATTCTATGAACCTAAACGACGCAAAAGAAGTGTGTAGAGATCGTAACAGGTGGCGTTCCGTGGTTTCTGCCTACCCCCATGGGAAAAAGGCTTGAGTTAATGTATGTATGTATGTAATTACTAGCTTCTACCCGCGACTTCGTCCGCGTCAAATTTTTGCCCCCCTGACCCTTCCCGTCGCATAGAATTGCTTGCCAGTTTTCGTTTATTTTTCGTTGCTGCTCCGCTCCTATAGATCGTAGCGTGATGTTACCACGTGGCTACCCAACACAAACATATTTTTTTCAATTCGGACCGGTAGTTCCTGAGATTACCACGTTCAACCAAACAAACAAACATACTCTTCAGCTTTATAATATTAGTATAGATTAAAATAAAAGAATAATCGTGGTTGTGCAGAGCTGTTGTCGCTGGGCACGGCGCCGCCCGCGTCGCTGCGCACGTACCTGCAGGCGGCCGCGCGCTCGGCCGCGCCGCCCGCCGCGCTGCACCTGCTGGACCTGCTGTGGAAGGTGCTGGAGAAGGCCGGCGACCATCTGGCGGCCGCCACCGTGCTCGAGGGGCTCGCCACCAGGCCAGGGTCAGTTCCATACTTCTATTTTCGCGTGTTATGGCTTGGGCTTAAATGAAAAACAACCTGTATATTTCTGGCTAACTGTTGATATCTCAATGCGCAGCCCAAACTGCTTGACCTAGAGACTTGAAATTTTTCCAATAGATACACTTAGGCATCCATCAATTAAGGCACCATTTTTTTTTGTAAATTCCACACCTAACGGGGTCAAATAGGGGAAAAAAATTGTATGAAAGTCCATCAGTTTCGAAATAGGGATCTTAAAATGTTGTGTTTAGCCTGACAAATAACAATAAAGGCCCTAGGGGTATAAGCATAGTGAATTTGCACTTGAAAGGTATTGGCACGATACTTAGAGGATTTTTAGGTATCAACAAGATAATAAGATCCTGAAAGTTTCAGATCTCTAACCCATTTGGTTTTTGAGAAAAAGAAATAAAAAGAAAAATCTGACAAAATCAGAAGAAAATAATTTTCTCAAGAACGTGTGAATCGATTAATTTAAATTTTGGATATGTTTTGGAGGCTGATAGTAGCTTCTAGGAAAAAAATTAACACCTTTAACGGTCGATAAGAACCTTGAAAAAAAATGCACTTTTGTTTTAATTTTGATTTTTAACTATGATACGATTCTGGCACAATCATGAAACAATTTTTTTCTAATTCCATTTTTAAAAAAAGGCACGCCATATTGCAAAAAAATAAAAACCATTTTTTGTGCAAATATTTACTTCACGTATTTTAAGCCTGCATCGTTATTTGTGTCGCTCGTTTATGTCTTTTATTCTTATTTAAAGTAGACATGTCTAAACCAATAGTTAAATCTTAAAATATCAGTGAATATCAACTAAAATATTATAAATATCACAAAGCGACAAATCGAGCATTTCCAGTCAAAGTGGACTTCTCATTGTACGAAAAGCCTATACAATAGGTGGTCAGGTAAAACTGGAAATGTATAGCTTGATATGTAGCAATGTATACACTTCTAAATTAAGAAACAGATTTTAATTGATAAATTAAAAATAAAAACAACAATTGTTGAAAGGTATATTTGCAAAACAGTTTATAATCACATTTTAGCGTTCTTCATCACTATTATTTTCAATCACAGGCGACCTGCCAGGGTCGCGAGATTTGTTCGAAAGAGATACCGTGGCCCTGGCATATGGGCAACTGAAGGGGGTGGGTTTTAATTAGTAAAAGTCTGACACGCCCTTCCGCCCAGAGCGGGTGACGTCGTTTGATGAAATGCCACAGACAAAAAAAAACACAGGCGAAACATTGTCTGCATCAAATAATTTGCTTAGTGTTTCACCAGGCCTCAGAATCTGTTCAAATATCTTTCGTGTGACAAATAATAAACAATACCAGCAACGTGAGAGTAGCATCTAATTGTTCTAAGACCATTTGCCCACTCACAAATATGCCTCAATATGCTTTTGGGACCAATAGCGTTTTTTTTTATACTCAATAAAACATCTATAAACCTTCTTATTGATATGACGAGACTGAATTTGAGCTTCGCGTATGTTTGACTGGTATTTTACGTATTGAATGGTATGATTACCTGTTTCATCAAGCATTGCTGCTATCGCTTGATATGTCGCCGTGCGTACAATGTTTATAATATTTTAGTTGATATTCACTGATATTTTAAGATTTAACTATTGGTTTAGACATGTCTACTTCAAATAAGAATAAAAGACATAAACGAGCGACACAAATAAAGATGCAGGCTTAAAATACGTAAAGTAAATATTTGCACAAAAAATGGTTTTTATTTTTTGCAATATGGCGTACCTTTTTTTAAAATCTTAAAAGTATGTAATTCTATAGAAAAATGAATGGGGAATTCGAAAAAAATAGTTTCATAATTGTGCCAAAATTGTATCATAGTTAAAAATCGAAATTAAAAAAAAGTGCTATTTTTTTCAAGGTTCTTATCGACCGTTAAAGGTGTTAATTTTTTTCCTAGAAGCTACTATCAGCTTCCAAAACATATCCAAAATTCAAATCAATTGATTCGCGCGTTCTTGAGAAAATTATTTTTTTCTGATTTTGTCAGATTTTTCTTTTTTTTTTCTTTTTCTCAAAAACCAAATGGGTTAGAGATCTGGAACTTTCAGGATCTTATTATCTTGTTGATACCTAAAAATCCTCTAAGTATCGTGCCAATATCTTTCAAGGGCAAATTTACTATGCTTATACCCCTAGGGCCTTTATATGTGTCTCAGCGTTTTTGAACATTCTCTCCCGAAAGGGTGAAAAGTTGTATGTCGATAGTTCTTTATTTTCAAAATAAATCATAAATTTTATTGTTTAGCCTTATGTTTGGCAATTAACACAACGTATATTGGTGTTGTTGGAATTTCGTGAGAGGAAGTAAAAAGGGAGATGAACTTAAGTTATTCATTCACAAAATTTTCAGACAAAACAAACAAAAAATCGGTTCAGGCGGAAATTATAAATGCGGAATAACTCTTTCTGTTACATTTTTTAGCCTGTAATGGCTAAACGGATTTGGATGGTTGATTGGTTGTGAGATTTTTCGACATCCGGGCATAGCCAGGGACAAAAGCTAATAGGTAATAATATTTATAAATATTGAAAATAGTAATTAACAGATTTAACAAAACAACTTATAGCTGTTTTGAGGGCGAATGTGCCACGAGGTTTAGCATAAATAAATACGAAACAATGTCAGTTTGGCGGACAAAAATCTAAAGCTAAGGATTCCTAATTCCTCATGTGGTACCACTACCCACCTATCAAAAGATCGACTGTTGTAACATTTCTTGCATTCTTTGTACGTCCTAAGTTCTGGTTTCGATTCAAGGGTTGGGAAAAGTGGTATTGGGTATTTCCATCTGGAATTTTTCAGTAGCAGCCTTTTTTTTGTGGGTGGGAAATCATCAAATGACGTTTGTCGCTCTGGTGGACGGAGCGGGAGGGCGTGTCAGACTTTTTCTGAAAAACCCACCCGTGTTCCTTCAGTTGTAGCAGTAACTCTGTCGAACAAATCTCGCGATCCTGGCAGGCATCGGTCCTAGCGGACGCTTTCAATTTTGCTGACATCTTCTCAGTAGCACCCTGGAGCTAGGATTTTTGCCCGGTCGATGGCAGTAAGCTCGCTCCACTTTTACTGGAGGAATGTGTAGTGCTCCTCTGATTCTTCGGACATAAAAAAACAAACCAACAAACAAACAAATCTTACAAATCAACAAATCTTTGTGTGATGAGCACGATCATTTGTTCTGTGTCTGGGTGTAATTTATCTATAATATAAATTAGTAGTTAGAAATAATAATATTCCACAACTATCACACAACTATCACACAACGCCATCTAGTCCCAAGCTAAGCGGAGCTTGTGTTATGGGTACTAGACAACTGATAAACATACTTATATATTTCTAAATACATACATATTATAGATAAATTACACCCAGACACAGAACAAATGATCGTGCTCATCACACAAACATTTGTCCTGGGTGGGAATCGAACCCACGACCTCCGGCATAGCAGTCAGGGTCACTAACCACTAGACCAACAGGCCTGTAAGTATAAAATATAAATATATAAAGTGTTAAAAAATTAACTGCAAGAAAAGTAAGAACTTGTTTAGTATTACAAATAAAAAATATTGGCGAAAAAAGATTTCAAAATAACAACCCGTTTCAGAGATTTGCAATATTTTCACTTCGCACAAAATTATTGAATATGCGCACTGTACACCGCATGCGCACCGGCGCCGACGGCCTACGACACCGCGGCCGCCTCGCCGCACGCGTGAGTCATTCACCCCTGCGACACGAATCGACGGCGCAAATTCGTAAACAGCTGTTTCTAATTTTCCCATCTCATTTCACAGACTTTGGACTGGCAAATTATCGAAATACTTACAAATAGCATATTTTAACTGTTTAAATTAAGTTAAGATGTCGAGTAAGTGGACGAAATTCTTGCAGTTAATTTTTTAACACTTTATATAAGTATGTTTATCAGTTGTCTGGTTGCCATAGTACAGGCTCTGCCTAGTTTGGGATCAGATAACGGTGTGTTGATTGTCCTAAGATATTTATTTATTTTATTTATTTATTATAAGTGTGTGGTGCGCAGGTCGGGCGCGACGCTGGCGCAGCGCATGTCGTGGTTGTCGGCGGGCGTGGTGTGCGTGCGCGGCGCGGGGGCTGGCGGCGCGGGCGGCGCGGAGCTCCTGCGGCGGCTGGACGAGGCGGCCGAGGTGGCGCGCGTGCAGGCCGCCGTGCGCGCCGCCGCCGCCGCGCTGCCGCCCGCGCTGCAGCCGCACCCGCGCCACATGCAGCGCCTCGACGACGAGCTGCTCGAGATCACGCAGGTACTACTATCATCATCTCAAAATCAAAAGTCATTTATTCAAACTAGGCTGAGAGTCAGCACTTTTTGAACGTCAAAGTTAAACACGACAGTCCCCCCAAAACGCCCGCCCTTCGACACTTCCTAGTGCTTTAGCTGGGAAGAAGTAGTGGCGGAACAAACTCCCCAGCAGCACAGCTGTCTGTTAACACTTTCAGTGCCGAGCACCCGGCTCGCCGGGTCGAACGATAATTCGTTCGCATGCCGACAACTCGCATCCGAGTCCTACATATAAATAGTTATAAGTGTCTTGCAACCATGCCGAGCACCCGCCCACCGGGTGCAAATTATTACGTACTACTAGGGTTGCCAAAATAAGCTGAAGGTTTAAAACAAAGGCGTCGGTTCGTTTTTATGGAGCTTAAAGTTTGAAAACACAGGCGTCAATAAAGTATTTAAAAACAAAAGAAGGCAAATTTTTCAATTTTTTCCTTATTTGCACGTGTTTTATTGCGGTAAAAACCATCGCTGAAGGTATAAATAATAAGAACAAAGGCGTCGGTTCGTTTTTGTTTTAACAATTCACTGATCTTAGATAATTACTTGAAGCGAATCGCTTGAGCGAGTCGTAACCCGCGAAAATCTAATTTTCTTATGTTGTGATGAATTTAATTTCGCGGATACAACTGCGGAGGCACCTTAGAGTTATCCTGTAAGGTTCTCTTGGCGTAAGAGTTATGATTTTTTAATAACTAGGAAAACAAATAAAAATACATAAAGAAAGCACAGAAAAAAAAACAAAACAAAAAAAAAAAAACACCGCCGCCGCCGCTTTAAATAAAAAAAAATTGGCGTTCGACAACCCTACTCGGCAGGCCGGTTGTGGGCGTGGCTTACTGAACTCGGATTCGGGTGCTGCGGCATGGGGTTCCCGTTACGTAACCATCACGCCGATGGACTCGACTGATGGGTTGTTATAGATTTGCGAGACACATTTTATGGCATGCTAATTTTTATGCAATTCACGCACTTAGCAGTGAAAGTGTAAAGTAAGAAGAACTTGATTCTATACTATATTGTGTAAGTAATTAATATTATAAAACAAAACATACATTCACCAACAAAACATTAAAAACTAAACTCAAGCTGAAATAAATAATAAAACAAAATCGTAAACAGAATTTAAAACGTAAATAAAGCCTCCAGGCATAAAGGGCGTGCCCGCTTACATATTCAACGATGCAAATTGATACATACAGTTAAGTTGAAGTTACTATAGTTAAACTAGGACCTCCGGACTAAAATAAAATAACAGTAAATACAAGTAACAATAACAAAAACCATGGTCAGCAAGACGACCAGTCACCACAAGCAGCACCCGTTCACGAGCATAACGCAAAGGTCAGCCATTACCCTCCTCGCCATATTTGAGGGAAGGTGTTAACCCGACCCCCGACGCTACCGCAAGCAGTGACATCTAAGGGAGCATGACGAACTTGCTGCCGGTTGATCAGACAAGAATCTTGCCTAGCCTTTTCCTAACTATGTTGGGGTCGGTCACGCAGGTACTACTAACACTACTATTACTCATTTATTGAAGTGATAACTTCTTATGGGAGGGTAAACCGCTTCGTTACGTAACGCGTTACGGCGCCAGTATGTCTGGCTTCCCTTTCACTCACGCATACGGCAGCAGTAGGCAGGCTCCTTCGCTCTCACTCTAACCCACAGCGCTAGCTGTATTTCGGATAGACGCTTCCCCCTCTCTCTACTCAGTTTTTAGTGTGCGATAGACATATACTGTTGACAGTGAGCATATAACCTAAAACGATCACTGTTTCAATATAAAATTGTTCAACTTAGATTAGTTCATCACTTCACTCGGTCTCCCGCCAATTTTTTTATACTTTACATACTAAAATGCCGTAGGCATTTTCTACCAGTAAACATACAGTGGTACATTTAACATCCTTCACACTCATACGTTTATTAGCTCTGTACAGGCCTCAGTTTCACATTGCCTATCTTAACGGATGCCTACGTCATTACAACTATCTGTATGCCAAATTTCAGCGAAATCCGTTCAGTAGTTTCGGCTGTGCGTTGATAGATGAGTCAGTCAGGTTTGTGTTTTATATATTGATTGAATAATAACGTTGCTTCTGAAGAATGGAAAGTAGTAGTTAATAACAAAAAACGAACAAAAAAAGTTACTAATGCCATACAAAAAGGAGGGAACACCCAAATTGCAACGCTTCAAGCAATTCAGAGAAAGAAGTTTTTGCATGTGTGGTCACTACATCCAGAAACAACTGAGAAAGCGATAGGTGAACATGTGGCTGGCATCTGTGGATCTGCAGATATTAAAGTTGAAAAAAAATATTCCGAAAAGTGCAAGAGACTATTCGTCATTTATGGTTGGAGTTCCGGAATCCCTATTTGATAAAGTGAATAGTGTTGATAGTTGGCCTTTAAATACACAATTTAACCAATGGGTGTGGTTTCGAAACTCCCACAAACCAGCAAAAGCCAATCAAAGCCAGCATTGAGTGCATGCAAGTGTACTATCAGAATGTCCGAGGATTACGAACGAAAACTTCGACGTTCCATAACAATTTATTGGCATCGACGTATGATCTCTTTGCAATTACAGAGTCAGGTCTCAATGATGGAATCCATGACGGAGAACTAATTCCAACTGAATTCGACATAATACGTTGTGATCGAGCGGACGGACGTAAGCAAGGAGGAGTATTTTTGGCGACTTCTCCGCGCTTTGGTTTAAATCGCGTTTCCATAGACAATGTGGACAAGGCCTTATTTGAGATTGTGTGTGGGACGGTACACAGAAAAAAACATTTTCTGTTCTTGTGCTGTGTTGTTTACATTCCGCCAAAATGTGATGCTAATGAGTATATGCATTTATTTCATATTTTAGAGAATGTTAGTGTTAAGCATGACAAAGTTTTAGTGATAGGTGATTTTAATATGCCGTCTGCGACGGTTGAAATCCAAAGTTATTTGGAATATTTTATTGCCTACGGTGGATTTCGGCAGGTAAATAATGTTGTTAATATTAATAATCGTGCCTTAGATTTGGTATTGTCAACGTTTGAGTTAAGTGACGTAGGGGTGCAACTTTCTGAGGAGCCGTTAGTGAGTATTGATACACAACACCCGCCGTTAGTATTTAGCGCCAGGCTTTCTCATCGGGAACCAGAGGGTAGCCAGAGACTTTCTCAAAATGAAAGTGTGTCGTCACCCAATAGACACAGATGGAATTTTAATAAAGCTGATTTTCTAGGTTTATATAACTCGATTCGGTTAGTAAATTGGGAGGCCTTGTTTAAAATACAGAACTCCGAGGAGGCATTAAACTACTTTTATAAAATAGTCAACAGTATAATTGACGAGTGCGTTCCTAAAAAATATCATAAAGTGAATAAACATGGGTCTAGGTTTAGTTATCCAGAATGGTATACGTCTGATTTGATAAGGGACATCAAAATTAAGTCACGTTATCACAAATTATATAAAACAACTGGATCGCAAACTGATTATGAGATGTTTTCTTGCTTTCGAACTCGAGTCAAATTAAAGATAGCTTCAACCTATGAAATTTACCAAAAAAGACTACAGAAGAACTTACAGGGAGATCCTAAATCGTTCTGGAATTTTATTAGGAGTAAGCAGTCTAGGCGCAATAAACCCAAAGTCACAAAGGACGACTTATTGCTGAAGGAGGAGGAGTGTGCGAATTGTTTCGTCACGTATTTCCACTCGGTGTACAGTGAGAAGCGGTCGGCGCTGGACCCGGTAGCTGCGGGACGCACGGGTGGCGAGGCGGCAGGTGCGGCGCGCGTTCATGTCGACAGCCTCAGCGCACGAGACCTGCGCTCGGCGCTCCTGCGTCTCAAACCCAAACGCTCTGTAGGACCTGACGGCATACCACCTTACTTTGTCAAAGATTGTCGCATGGTTTTTGAGGAGCCCTTGTTACACATTTTCAACTTGTGTTTGCGGGAGGGTCACTACCCGGATGACTGGAAGATAACCCGCGTTATCCCAGTCCCTAAAGGGGTTGCAGGTACTGACGTGAGTGGATACCGACCGGTGGCAGTGCTGTCGGCGTTCGCTAAGGTATTTGAATCTGCGTTGCATAAAAGTATTTATACTCAAGTGAGCTCGCAACTGTCAGACGCTCAACACGGCTTTCGGCCGGGTCACAGTACGGGGGGTAACTTGTTATCATTTGTTACCTACCTCTCGCCAGTTATTGACGCTGGAGGGCAGGTGGATGTAGCGTATTTTGACTTCCGGAAAGCTTTTGACGCCGTGGATAACGACGTACTTTTGTGCAAACTCTCTGCGCTGGGATTCACACCTCACTTGCTTAAGTTCTTTACGAGTTACCTTGGCGAGCGTCGACAGTACGTTGAGTTTGCGGGACATGAATCCAGACCGTATTATACGTTCTCTGGGGTAAGTCAAGGTAGTAATATTGGACCTTTGGAATTCATTCTAGTCATTAATGATCTGCCAACAGTAGTGAAAGAGGCGAAGTGTCTACTGTTTGCAGATGACCTGAAACTATTTCTAAAGGTGGAGGACACGGCAGACTGTAATCGGCTCCAGTCTGACATTGATAGGGTAGTCCATTGGAGCAAATCTAACATTAATAAGTGTTGTGTGATGAGCTACAGCCGCGCGCGTGCTCCGTTGCAGTACCAGTACGAGATGGACAGCGCAGTTATACCACGCGTCTCTCAGGTGCGAGACCTGGGCGTACAGATGGTGTCTGAGCTGACGTTCCGCAAACACATTGTTGAGATGTGTGGCAGGGCTTTCAGAAATCTCGGTTTCATCTTGAGACAATGTAAGGATTTTGCCGATACTGCTGCTGTTAAAGTCTTGTTTAATGCACTAGTGAGGAGTCATCTAGAAACTAGTGCAATCATTTGGAATCCGCATGAAGGCAAATACAGCCTGATGTTGGAAAAAATACAAAACAAATTTACTAGATTTCTTTACCGAAAGCAGTATGGGGTTTATCCCTTTTATCCCCTGATGTACCCGAGTCTGTTCGTCATGGGCATGGTCGGATACACCAGACTGGCAGTAAGAAGGGACGTCGCGCTGATCAAGTACGTGGCTCGCGTATTGCTAGGGTTGCTGCACCACCCGGAGGTGCTGGCTGCGCTGCGACTGCGCGCGCCGGACGGGTGTGTCGTTGCGCGCCGCCGCCCCGCTCTGTTAGACGTGCCTGTGGCTAGGACTAATCTTCTCAAGTTTGCCCCTTTGTCACGAGCTGCACGTATGATAAATATTATAACGGTATCGGAGGATATATTTGAGCATAATCTGCCGAAATTCATGGGAAAGGCACAAATGATTATTGAGGGCGGTCTTAGTACCTAATTATTAAGGATTATATAAATATATGTATGATATATATGCATAGGTATTTATATAATTTTATGTCTTACTTATAACATCGCCTTGGTTCGCTGTAAAGGTGTTATAAATGTAATTTAAATAAATAAATATTTAGATGAAAATAATTAAGACATTTTCTTTTTGAATATTTTTTGTATTGAAAGTGCTTCGAACAAGTCAATAGATTTAGTAAGTAGCCAGTCAGTCTCTTTTCTCAGCAATCGGATTATTTCCACCCATTTATCACAGCGTGCTGCATCTTTAGGCACCCTGCAACGATGTTATTATTAAAAAAATCACTTATTCCTATAAATTAAAAACTCCCACAAATGTGGGAAACTAAAACTAAGTTTTTAGTGGTAACACTGAACCTAATTGACAAAATGATACATATTGTTTATTTTAATGCGTTTTTACGTTGATATAGACACAGAAACAATAAAGTTACGTGTGGAAAGTAATTCAGATTAATTTATTGTGTTTTTGTAATCTAGAATAGCACTCTTTCACTATGCATTAACCCATTTTGGCGAATTTTTTTGTCGCCTGTCACTAGGTCCATTTTGGTTGGCGTCACAGAAAGCACTGAACTGACGTTTGCTACGCATATGGCCGTGGCCATATGTCCGGTGGCAACGCTTTGACGCGGTAATTGCTTATCTAGTGTAACATATATATCAATGCTCTGGACTACTATAATAATGGCGAAGTCGAGTTTGACAAGTTCTAACTTCAAAATTTTAATTCGGAAGCCGAGTCAAGTTGTGTACTGTCTGTACTTCAAATATTATACTGACGTACGGTCTACTGTACGATATGTTTGTTTTCCAGCTTTACGAGGAATACGCAGACCGCTATAACCTATGGGAGTGTAAGCTCGCGATCGTGCAGTGTTCGGGCCACAACGACGCGCTATTGGTCGAGAACATTTGGAGCAACATCCTGGCCGAAGCGGAGGCTGCTGCTAGAGGTCTTCCTACACCTGACGAAAGACTGGCTTCCGTGCTTAGCAAACTCACCACCCTTGGCAGGGAATATGTTAACACGGGACACTGTTTCCCATTATGTAAGTAATCATTTCACTTACTAATAATCTGCTGGATGAGTTTGTAAAAATAACAATTCATGTTTTATATTATACAAATTCTTGAATATAATTGTAATTCATAAATTGCAGTTATTTGAATGGAATTTTCTTTGTCAGATTTCATCGTGCGTCAATTAGAAATCATGAGCTGTAAACTTCAAGCAGACCGAGGGATGGTGTTCCGAACAATTTTAAATATCGGCGTATCGCTAGAACAAGTGTTGGATATCTATATTAAGTACGTAATCTTGATGTTCACTTTTAAGCTTTCTTTATGAATTTTGTAACATTTTCTGAGTTCTGGGACTTCATTGTTCAGTAGATAACCATGGTATTTTCTATATAGATTGGTGAGCGTAAATGAGCGCGTATGGCTGGGCTGTGGCGACGAGAGCCACGTGTGTCGCGCGGCGGCCATCTTGTTGGAGAGTGCCCGGGCCGAGCTGGCGCCGCTGCCGGCCGCCATGCGGCGCCGCGCGCTGGCTCGCTGCAAGGACCTACACGAAGCTGCCTTGTCTGCGCTACAGGTTTGTGCAACGCTATCATGCCTTAGTAAGGTGGAAGCGCAATAGTAGCCCGTAGAATTAAAACTTTGTTATGTTTTTTACATTTTGAAAGACAGAATCACGTTGTATTTTGATCAAAATGTGATTCGCGACCGTAAGGGGAAGGAATGCCATGTTCAGTTTTCCAGCGCATAATCTTGTCGAAATTATTGAATTGTGGACAGTCTAATTCACTACTAATTAAAATTAATTAACTAATTCACTGGATTTTTAACAATTTAAAATTAAACATTCTTGTAATCTGTGTCGAATGTAGACTTCTTTCATGATCTTAGCTCCTGCATGAAAATTGATAGTTTTTATTTTTCACATTATCTTTGATGTTGTTTCCAGTCGCGGCCAAACACTCAACGCCTTATCGATCGGCTGTCCGTGGCGCAGGCACATTTGGACCGCATGGATTGAAACTAGTTATATTTAGCGTAAGGTATTATTTAAGTTTATACATGTGCACATTACTTCATACAGAACAGAAAGATTTCTGAAGTCTTACTTATGAAATTTGCGATTACTTGCTTCATAATGGATTAACTTAGCCATTATGTATTTGTTTAGCATGAATCAGAAATATGTATAATATATTTTTAACTGGTAAATTTTAGGTGTGCTTAGATAATATTGGATTGCATAACAAAAATCAAAATACACATTGACTGACATAATTTTTTTATTTAATATTTTAATAAATTACTAAACATAAAAAAGTCATACAGTAATTATTATTAATTATATAATTTGCTAATATATTAAACGATTGTCTGTTAACATAATATTTGAAGTGGCAGTGACATACAAACATTCTCTTCATACAATTATGTCAAATGTACAAATATGTTGAATCATGTGCATAGTTATAAAAATATAAGTGATTATGCATCAAAAGGCACTATGAAAATGGTTTCTATTTTTGTAAATAAACGATGATGATTTAAGAACAACACTGACTATGATTTATAATCCTCGTAGGACGTGAAATGCTTAGTGAGATCTAATATTTAAATTGATCGTAAATTAAAATTAGTCTATTTAGTATTTACAATCCAGATTCCCTAGGGGTGAAATAAGTTTGGAAACCGCCAGTAGTACTCAGCGTGTCCTTTAAATGAACAAAAGTTTGACATTAATGATAAATGATTAATGACGTGACTATGAGGAGTCTTCATCGAAAGGGTTAGTAGTTACCTGATGGCCTGGGTGATGGTCATCATCAGGGTAAGAGTACACTCCGCTGTGCTGTCCTCCGCTGATCGTGGGTATTCCCACTGTATTCATCGGAGATATAGGGCTGTTATATTGCTGTTTCATGGGATCCCTCCCTGTCGAGTTTTTTCTTATAACTGTAGTGTAAGTAGGTGTTGACTTGACCGGCATGTCTTTGATTCTGGTTCCCGCGCGGTACGTTCCGAATTCGTCCGGAGGAGGCGGTAGCGAAAATCCATCTGAAGTTTGCGTTATTTCGGAATTTTCATCGCTCAGTTCCTTTGCTAGTTTATGACGCATTTTTCTAGGCATCGTGTAGAACGTGTTCATCTGGAAGTAGGTACAAAATGACAGTTATAAACGTATAATCATTTTATAATAATTTATTTAAAAGCTAAAGAAGACACGTTTACATACCGGTCTCGGAACGTTGTAATTAGTTTCTGGTGGTAGATGCAAAACTAGATGATCGCAAAGTGCGTCCATTTCCCTCTTCCTGCTGATGTTCTGCAAGGAGTGCACCCTGCATGTGGTGTGTCGGGGCATGTCGCACTTGTTCGCGCTCTCCTGTTCGGCCATGTCGTGCATATAGCGCGCCGAGTGAAACGAACTTGTTCGTCGCACATCGAAGTTTTTCGAGGGATGGCGCGATACTGCACGTCGAAACGAATCGGTTCGTCGGACGTTGCACTCGCTGCCTTCGTCGCTATCGTGATATGTTTCGCAATTTGATTCTGGAAATGTAAATATGTTTTTGAATCAATAACACAGCCCAACGTGACTCTTGCACCTTGAATGACAGTAGTCATTCCCCGTAGATTTTGGGTCACTGAATTCAAATTCGGCCTCAGAATTGCTCCATCACATCAAATTTTTTAGATATCCTAACCTAAAAGTGCAAAAAACACGATTTTAGAGTGTTTTCACGGTTATGTAGCATCGCGACAAAAGCTATCGAAAAAATACACACAATGCTTTAAAGTGTAAGCATTGCTCTTCCAAATGGCGTTGAGTTTGCGCGAATATCTTCTTATCTTCTTAATTCATCATCGAGAAATTTGATTTTGAAAATGTTTATATACATGAATTATTCATGTATATAAACATTTTCAAAATCAAACAATCGTGTTCGTTAGTTCATAGCCGTTGAACAATTATTGTTCAACGGCTATGAACTAACGAACACCGTGAAAACACGCTAACATCGTATTTTTTGCACTTTTAGGTTAGGATATCTAAAAAATGTGATATGATGGAGCAATTCCGAGGCCGAATTTGAATTCAGTGACCCAAAATCTACGGAGAATGCCTACTCTCATTCAAGGTGCAAGAGTCACGTCGGGCTGTGTATGCTGTCTGGCCGTGTTCGCAACTCACGGTGCATGCAAAGTACAGACCACCAGTTTCTGAAAGCCCGATCAAGTTTGTTTGCAACTAATGTCTAGCTTAATGTGATTGATCGAAAATAAAAGCTTAAGGCAATCGTATCACTGATTCACTCGAGATTTCTTTTGCATTGTTGGCCATTCAAATCCTAGAAAATTCCTAGATTTATAAAGGGGCAGATATTTAATCGAACCTCAAATAATTTCCACTTTAAAGAAATATTAATCGTCAAAGACCCACGAATGACAGTTAGAGACCAATGGCTGTAAGTGCTTTCCAAGGTACAGGGGTTTTGGTATAGATGGCCACCCATCCATGGAATAACCGCGGAAAGCATAGCTTAACCTGATCGGTTTGTCCGTGCGGCTGTTAATATTTAGCCACGAGCTCTTTTTCTTTTCTTAAAAATACTCCGATTTATTTTTTTGTGGCAGTGTAATCCTACCTTAAATATTGCGACTAACTGTGACAAAAGCCAGCAACTGAAAAAGGAGCTGATTTATTTTCAAATCCGTGCATTATTACAAGCCCAAAAACTTTTTAAGGGTTCATTCATCTAAACAAGCGCACATCATAAACAAGAATACATATTGCTCTTTAAGACCCCGATGATTGGCTCATTCGTATTTTCCAAGGCTTGCCTGTGTTACCTTCAGTGTTATAAGCGCAGAGCGGCGGGTCGGCGTGTTCGCGCGGCAGGTCGTGTCGCGAGGTGCGCTCGTACGTGCACAGCACGAGGCCGCACGCCGCCAGCGCCACCAGCGCCACGCCGCCGCACAGCGCTAGCGCTAGGCTTGTTATGTTCTTCACGCTGCTTGCCGTTACTTCCGGAACTAAACAAAATGAAAGAGAGTTGTTGGTTAGAGGGGAGTAATCCGAGTAATACACGTACATCATCATCATCATCATTCAGCCGACTTCCACTGCTGGACATAAGCGTCCCCCAATTTAGGAGGACTTGTCATAATCGCCACGCTTGGGTTGGCGATCGCAGTATGGTGGTTAAATGCATAGAGAACGCTGCTGCCCATTCTCTAGTAAGTCCCTAAGTCGCCTCTCACGACACCCACGTGAAGAAATGGGATGGTGCTATTCTTTACGTCTGGCACCATACAGGACACACGTACGCACGGCGACAAATCAAGCTATGCAATTCCAGTATAAACTGACTTCTCATTATATGGAACGGCTTTGCGAGGTCTGTTAAAACTGGAAATGTATAGCTTGATATGTAGCCGTGTGTACCAAGAGTTCATATTTTAGACGACCGATAAAGGGATATTAAATTAACATTATTAGCAAACAGATTCTTGATCTGTGTTATTTATAAAACATGGAGGATGTTGCTGAATTAAAAAAATAAAATATTTAATTAAGAAAACTTTAAGTTTACTTCACAATATAGGTGTTCAAAAATATGCATGTATTAAAAGACCCGCCGGTAAATTTACCCCATAGCGGATGAATGATGATGAGTTTTAGCATAGAACTGACCGAGTATCAATGTTTACTCACCAATTTCTTCACTGACTATGCTGTCCTTATCAATTTCCACGACTTGGCTGTCTCCTTTATCGTTGAAAGCGATAATAACAAATTTGTAGTTTTCTTGAGTTGGCTCTTTTATCATGAAAGTTGGTTCTAAGTTAACTATAGATACTAGTTGCTCTTCAGTGTCTACAGCTTGTGCGAGGAATTTGAATTTCTGGAACACCACACCATATTTACATAAAAATATTTTCTTAGGAACAAAAAAAAAATATATCAAGTATTATCATTCGCCAAACAATCAATGCACATGAGTAAAACTATGCTCTTTTCTAGTCTATTCAGAAAATACTAGGACTGAATTCCTCCATATATTTCGACTACCCGTGTCTTTGGATAAGTTGTTTCCTCAGCAGAAACAAAATGTAAACCTGAACCTCACCTGGAGTAATCCTCCGTCATGTCCTTTCTCACACGTCACAATGATATCGTCTGAAGTTGTCTTCTTGGCTTCACAATTAGTTGGTGGTCGCGGTATAGTCTCGTCGGTCACTAGGAAGGTGCACGGATTGTGTGTCAACCCTTTTGTGGGCACTTCGTTTTGTCCCCAACAGAAAATTGTGCCTGGAAAAACGAGTGGTGATAAAAAATCATGTTTGAGATGCTCTTGCAAAAAACCGCCGCAGTTCTTCAGGTACATCGATATCTAACCCGTTGGTTTTGATATTAGATAGAAACATGTGTTTACGGACACTCTGAAGCCCGCAACTTCGCAAGTCTTAACTCATTGATATAACTTTCAAATCGTATCTCGATTTTGAATTAAAATTACTTTGGTTCTATCTCAAACGCCTATATAATAAACTCGACGAAATGCACAATGTTAACTATTGTAAAAGAAAACTTATTTAAATATATTTTTCCGCAAAAGACCCAACTTACTAAACGCAGTTCCATTAGGTCGTTCATACAGCAAAGTTCCTTCCTCGGTCTCAATCGTCTCGTGCGGGTGGTTCCTCAGAGTGGTGACGTTAACCGCCTCATTGACTAACACCCAGCGGTACGACGCAGGCGCAGGGTTAGCTTTCACGCTGCACGTCAAGTTTATCGCTTCGTTCTCACCAACGCCATATTCTATTATAGATTCATCTTCGCAGTAAGCGGGATCTGCAATTTGTATTTGATGAAATTTATTTTGTATTTCGTATGTATCTTGCGATACTATTATTCTCCATTCGTATGAATGGAGAAAACGGAATGGAAGTGAAAACTATGCTAGAAATACTTCTCTGTCGGCCCCTCCGTGACTCGTTCTCTTTGTGAAGGTGATTTTTGGCTCATGATGGAACTCATTAACGGTACTTTCAGATGCTCCGACACATCTTTCTTTTCTAAGTTCGTTTTTAAATTAAATGTTAATTCTTCAGTGAATACATATCCACTAAATAAGAATATTGAAAGAATATCAACAAAAGACCGAAAGATTTAAAAAAAAAAATAAGGGAGATTTAGATATAAGTATCTCAGAGATTCACAAATAAACAAACAAATAATAGCGAAATTATTTCCAGAATCTTACAAGTGACATCGACGTTGATTGGCTCGCTGTACGTGGATCCCTCGTTATTGTTCGCGACGCATGCGTATTCACCCCCATCGTCTTCCGTTACGTTCTTCAGTTCCAAAAACTGCTGAATCGTGTCTTTGCCATCTTTTTCAGTATTGCCTACCATGTCTTCCTAGAAATGTAATGGGAATTATTCAACTGTTTTCTAATAAATCAAAAGTATTTGCTGTACTTCAAATGGAAGTCATTATACCTTTTATGATGAAATCTTAAAGTGAAAATATTATGAATTGCAATAAATGAATATGAATAAATACCTTGTGAAAGAAGAGTAGCTCATATACAGCAGGATTGGCTTGATAGCTGCAAGCCAGTGACAAATTGGAACCTTTCACTACGGCCACTGTATTATTCTCTACATCTGCATCGGTCACGATGATTTCTAGTATGGGTGGATCTGAAAAGGGAGATAATGAAGTTTCAAATACGCTTATTTCTCAAAGTGTCAGAAGTACTTATGTTGCAAATGAATACAGCGCCGTATCTCTACAAATTGGTACTAAACTACAAAAAATGCTGGCAACATGTTCATCTTTACCCGCTATAGCAATTACAAAAACCCGTCTACCTAGTTATGCTTCTGTTTAAACTTTTTATCACGGACATAGCATTCGCAGAAACTTTCCTTAACGTTTACGCTACCGTTTTCCTCATAAGCCATTACTCACACAGCACCGTGAGGGGTAGCGGTTGTGCGCACACGAACTGCTCCTCCGAGTTGCGGCGATGCGCCGGCGCACAGCACGTTATCGTTGACTCATCGTACTTCCGGTCTATCGTCAGCTGAATCTCGCTTGTCACGAGCCGCTGGGAGGGCTCCATCTGTGTGGGTTACAAAATTATTAAAGCCAATTATCACGATTAACGTCAGCGGTTTACGAGATGACTTTGTTACCGACTCATTTGTTGGTCGAGCAATACAGGAATTAGATATATGTACTTTTCATTTTCAGATTACGGCATGAAGATCCTAATGTTTGTGCCTCTTAATGTTTACCTACTACTTACCATTGTAAAGAATCAAGTTCTTCAAACTGGACAGACAGCTGTGCTGCCAGGGAGTCTGTTCCGCCACTTCTTCCCAGCTAAAGGACTAGGAAGTGGTGAAGGGCGGGCGTTTTGGGGGACTGTCTTATGTAATTTTGACGTTCGAAAAGTGCTCATCCTCAGTCTAATTTGAATAAATGACTTTTGATTTTGATCTAGGTAATTAGTAGCGAGGTTTAGACCAAATGCCGGGGCAAGATCTCACATTCAACGACATTAAAATAACATATTTCGTGGTAGACATGGCAGTGCTTTATGTAGGTAAGGCGTGGTCTACGAAAGGTTAATATACTGTCACAGTAGATAACATGCCAGCAATACCCACCCGATCAAAAACATCATTCACAATCATGCTATGACAGATAAATAAACGCATCAAACTCATGTCACTCACAGTAATTTTCTGCTCCAAGTTGAGCAGCTGATTGTCGGCGAGCCGCCACGCGATGGGCGGCAGGGGGCGCGCGCCGAGCACGCGGCACTGCAGCCGCAGCGCTTCGCCCGCGCGTACCCGCCCCACGGTCCCGTCCGACTCCGGGCCCTCGTTCCGAAGGGACACCAAGTCAGGCGGCACTTTGATTCATAATGTTATTTGAATTAGGAGAAGAAACGGTTATCCGAGCTGGGGAATCATCGTATGACGGATGATGTGTGGGTCAAGGTAACAGAATAGTTGAACAACGCAAGGTATAGAATCGCTTGACATTTTGTTGAGAATGGTAACCCCCTGGTTCGCAAATTAAGTATTTAAATGTAGTGGATTTCAATTCCCCTGTTTTTTGACATACAGTTGAAAACTAGCAAATAAGGAATACTCGTATGTCAAAAGGTAAGTAGGTATGATAACAGGTACGAAGAACAATTTCTGGGAATACAATAAACAGCTCGTTATGTCGCTTCTAGTACCTACTTACGGGTAATAAATTATGGAGATAACAGAGAGGTAATTGTGTAACTTGCTATAAGTAGGAATTGGTTTCATTTTGATAGTTAAACAACATTCATTGCGTTATTTACGTTGCTGAGCCGACAATTGATTCGAACAAATGACGCAATGGTTTAGAAATAATCCTCAATCCGATTCATATTTTGATAGATAGTGCGTTTCGCAATTTTAGGGTGCAGGAATATGCAGTATTTACACTGTAGAATGTAGGTAGTAAAATAACTATTACTTACAATACATATCGATCGTGATGTCTATAGTCAGCGGTGGAGTTTTCTCGTTATTTTTTGCGATACAAGTGAAGACCCGGCCGTGGTCCTCGCGCTGTAGCGGCCCGTATATGAGGTCGCTGCGAACTCGGTGTTCCGACAGTGGAGTGAGAGTATTCTTCAGGAGTCGTTGCTCAGTCCACCATGACAGTAACGCCAGCGGTTTACCTATTACATTAAGGAATGATACTGAGGATTAAGGCTGCAAAAGAATACGGTAACTTCTGTAAATGATGCTGGCTGTGAATCGAGAGAGAATGCGAGAAATGGGTCTCCGTCCATTTCCGTCAAGAAAATTCTCAGCAGCATATACTATTTAGCTAGATAGTGCATCTTTGCATTAATATGATAATCAGAAGAAGCTATAGGAAATGTAAGCAGTACACAACACGGTAAATAGGTATCAGCAGCTCCTAAGAATTTTGCCACTGAAATACAAAACTACCTAGGTATCTTAATGTGATGTAATTAAGTGTTATTGAAGAATGAACCGTTTTCCTTTTCCTTGCAGTTTTATGCAATTGCCGCGACACCACAGCACGTTTACAACGCTCCATTAAGATCGGCGTGTTGATTACATAATCGCTGAATTGACTGATGTTACTACACATTGAGAGCTCGAGCAGACGGAGATCAGTCAATCGGTCCACGTTAATTCATGAATCATGCGCAATACGTAGGTGAGTTACTGATTCCGTTGACTGCGGTCAAACCATCCGGTATCGAATATCGTGGAACCTCTCGATTGTTCTTCATCTGGACATAGAAAAAGAATAATACTACGTAGGTGGCGTTCCGTAGTTTCTGTCTACCTCATAGGAAAGAGCGTAAGTTTATGTATGTATGTATCTCTAGACGAAGTAAAGCCCGCCGATACTGTGCGAATCATACGCCCAGTGTACGCTCATCACTGTATTTTTTACTTTGGAATTTTCGAACGATACGTTCAATTAGTAAGCATTGTACCCGGGTAGATACCATTCTCACTTGTTGATGCTGCTTTACACAGTATATTTTATCGCGAAAGGTAGAAGTTTCGCGTCTGCACAAAATACTATTTAAGTACCTTTTTATGGCCCAAAGCTCTAGGCTCATTGTGAAGAAACTGCAAATAGTTACAGCCTTACCTCCATAAGCCACGCAGGCGAGATGAACCGTTTCCCCCACGTAGTAAGGTCCCACGTTCTGACTGGTGTTGACACCAGCGCTGGCCTTGGCCACTTGAGTGCCGTTCTCATGCACCACCCATAGATGACGCGGTGGTTCTAGAATTTTAATGGAGTTAGCAGCAAATTCCCCCTTTCTTATAAAACGTGACAGAATATAAGAGCGATAGAAATATTAATAAACATAGACTTAAAAAAATATCGTAAGCCACGTTTTGTACAGTGGATTTAGGATTCTGAATAATAATTCAGAATCCTAAATCCACTGTACAAAACGTGGCTTACGATATTTTTCCCAGGTATTCCTGGGTTTAGAAAAAAAACACCTCTAAATAGGTCCTTAGAATTTTGATAAAGAAGTATATTTTTTTTAACTACCTACGTGACAGGGATAAACAGTGTCGGGATTAGTAGGTACAACTTCCCAAACATTGAAACTTTCACATCTATTATTTATTATAGTAGGTACTTAGGTGAATTATTTACTACATGTCACCCTAAGCGAGACCTATTGGTAGATAAGTTAGTCAACATTCGTGATGAGTCTAATCCTAAAATAGTGTAATGTCAGTACCTAGCTAATTATTATGCTATTAATGATGTAATGTTTACGTCGCGCAATTGTTTAATAAATGGAGCGAGCAGTTCCGGCGCAGTCAGCTTCCTCATTAGCCTCGCGGACCAATTAACTGAGCCGCGGCTATTCTGCGGGATAGGTAAATTTCAGTTCGGCTCGTTACAGAATGCTTTGTTCCGTTCATGTAAAACGAAAAAATAAGTATTGTTCTCGAGTCTACAATAACTGGAGTTATTGACACGTTTAAATGGAATATCTACAAGGCTTGTCGTACTTAATTATTTCCAGGACTAAAATCGAAGGTAAAAATGAAATGCTGAAATCTCTCACTTGCTTCTAAAGTAGATGAATTGAACAAAGAACTGAACAGTATCAGATAGGTACTTCATCAGATAAATGATGCACTATAAGGCTCATCTGACATGAGTTATGTGACATAACTCACTCGTCCACATTAATTCTATAGTCATGCAGCTAAGTGCATGAGCAATTTCCAGTGACATGTCACGAAGATCACCGCATAAAGACGTTAACAGAACAAACCGTGCATGTTAGGTTAATTTCAGAAATTGTTATGGTACCTACTCTTGCAAATCATATGTCCTTGACCTTTATTGTGACATTGCACAATTCCAATAGGTAAATTAAATCAGGGAATTTCGCGCCAGAGGACAGCGTTTTTACTTATCTACTATTACTATCAATACATTCATTATACAGTAAGCTGTTGGGGCTCTGACGACTGATATTGGCTTACCAAATGTACCTCCATTACCAGTCCAGCCAGATGTGAGTAGTCCATATATATAGAGAAAAATAGGGATATCGTTCCCGTATATGAAGCCTAACCGTGAAATCCACAAAGCTTAGGTGTTTGCCTACCAGCAGTAGGTATTTCATAGATACAATGAGGCTCTCAACACCTCAAGTCATCAAGTACCTGATGGTCTCTAAGATAACTTGAGGTATCAATAGGAACCCAGCATTTGTGATCGACTACTGTTCCAGTAACGGTAAAACTGGAACAGTAGTCGATCACAAATGCTTCGAGAAATTATTATAAAAAACAGAAACACAGGCTGAATTTAGTTACATACCGATAACAGCAAGTTGAACGTAAGTTTTATGAGCCGGACTGGCAGCGAAGTCTGCCAGGCAGGTATAGACGCCGGCGTCCGATGGTCGTACGGTGACTATCTGCAGCTTGTCCTCCCCGTCAGTGTCACCCGTCACCAGTCGGTAGCGGCCGGCTCCCGACGAGGTGGTGCTCTTGTCGCCATCGCGGAGGTCTCGACTGCTAGTGCAAACCACGTGAATGGTCAAAAGTTCCTAACTTAAACTTAATTGATAGCTAGATGGGAGTAATCTCACTCTTACACAGTTCATGCCAGGTTAAAGTTAACCTGGTATGAACTCCTCTGTTCTCCATACTTGGGCGCGGGATATTAGGCAAGAAAGTTTGAAGTTTAGAATATTTGACCGGGTAACCGACAAGAAGTGTAGAAGTGCAGAAACATGCTTATGAAGATGCGGTGAAAATTTTGGAAACAGTGAACTAATAACGCTGTAGACAAAGTCGCTCATTACGATTCACAGATACTTAAACGACGACACCGTACAAACGATATTATGATAATGTTCATTAACAGTCCATGGTTTATCTTTCCAAACGGAAAAAATCAGGTTTAAGAGACATTAGACTCCAGCATCAGAAATCTAGCTGAATATTATTGAAGTAAATCAGTAATTACCTGTAGAATGCGGTAGATGAACCGTTTTTGTACCAGGCTAGTATATTTAGCTTGTCGTCGTCTTTCTCCGCGGTGATGTTGCATGGCAGCTCCACACTCTGGCCCACCACGCCGTCCACTAAGGTTTTCAACCAAATATACAAAATGCCTGAGTAATATCTAGATTATTTATTTATTTTAAAGCTATTTTGTCCTACTGCAGGGTTTTAAGATGTCCTTTTCACCTTTCCACTGCTCTGTCGTGAGCTAGGGTGGACAATCTCTTAGCAAAGTTTAAATTTTTTGTTTATGAATCAGTTACAGACGCCACCAGGTCAAGCTACCCGAAACTGTCAATTTTTCCCAGTGAACCTTGAACCTAATGCTCTAGAAATAAAGTCGAAAATCTATCAAAGAAATCTGACAGATTGTAGTAGCTTGATGTGTTGGCGTCAGTACCTTTATGATTAGGTAAGTCACCAATTTTTTTTATTATGTAGTTATTACTATCTACCTAGTCGCGGCTGCTGACCACATGAATTCATTAATTTGGCCATTACATAATGAACTATCCTAAAAGTAGTCATTCCTTACAATAACTCTAGAAAATACCTATTTAGGTTTGCTAGCAAAATTAACGATATCCGCATAAATATCCAGGCGGGGGCCAGCTTTATTCCCCACCTTCTTATTTTCCTATTATTTTTAAAGATAAAAAATATATATATATATATAAATACATATTTTCTTCGACTAACTATTATTTGTGGTTCCATTTATTGATGAATTGATACCGCGGCTTATTTTAAAGTTAGAGATATTATTTTGTAACTGAAAATTATGAAGTTTCGATTTGCAAAAGTACTTTTTTATGATCCTGTTCTTGAACGAACGGTTCTTAATAAAAAACAATAAACAGCTACGGGTACTCACCCTTTTCGTAGATTTCTTGCGCACATAAACAATTCAATAATACAACAATCACCGTTAAATGTATAAAACAATTCATTTTTACACAAATATTATAATTGTTTTATTACACATTACAAAATTCGTAGTCCGAAATTTCACAAGTCGAAGAGGGCACGTCCCGATTGGGCGCAACGGACACGCGTTTCAATTGGCGCGCTCGGCCGCAATAACGATATCGCCGGTCCAGGGAGCGCGGGACTCCGCTACCGGCCGGCGTGCGCGGTCCCCGAACGCTTCCGGAGCGCCCGCCTGTCCCCGCGTGTGACGTCACGGCCGCCCTGCCTGCCTGCCGAACCATCATTTACCTTACACTTTTAATTGGGGAGGTCAAAACAATTGGGTCACTTCATCTGGATTTATTTACTATACAAACTGTGAAACATTTTATTTTTGGTAGTTATGCTGTTTCCGGTTTACGCTGACCCTTTATATTCCTTTGTGTGCAGTTGTTATCGGCCGAATGACTGTGTAAATTACGAATTTGCAACCGGCGCATAACCGTGGGGACCGTGGGTCAGGACCGGCGCGGCGGCGGAACAAATGCGTTTTTGTTTGTTAAATGCGTTAACGAATCGAGTTCAATTCTACTTCAAAAGTATCGTTAACAGCTAGTTTAAGAGATAAGCGGGATTTTAGACTTTACAATGGTAAAATACATAAATATATTCAAGGTATTTTATTCTTCAAAACACAGCCTAGTTACACTTCAATGGTATGTTTTATGTTAAAGAATGTACAAAGTTGGATTCTGAAAAAACACAATAACAGGAGGTAGTTGTATTAAGGTTTAGAACAAAACTAATCAAGTTGTTTCAGGGAACGAGCAAAAAATACTGCCAACATAGCTATCACAGCACTTCCAATTGTGCCAACTATAATTTTCTTTTTAGTACTGCGTCGTTTGCCTGTCTTCAGCTGAAAATAAATTGTAAAATCAGTAAGTAACACTTCGTTTTTATCACTAGGTATAATGTTTTTAGTGAATGCTTTGTTCATTCCAAGTCTCAATATTTATTTGCATTTGACACTGTAAACTTTGGCGGTAGGTGATACAAAGACATGATCATTGTGGATCCTGTCCTGCGTAGTAGAGAGGAAGAGGATTTTAAATTGATCTTTACCTTCAATTGTGTGGTTACTGCTTTGTCCATTGAGTTTAATATGGTGACAATTTCATTTAATGTAAAGAGTGCTATGTTAGATGCATATTTGTCTTTGTAAAGCAAACAATCTGATATTCTCTTTGTTTTTGTCAGGACCATATTGTTGGCCACCATGCTTAAATGTATTCTATGGAGAAGCAATGCACATTCTTCAAAAACTTCAACTATTTCCATTGGACCAAGATTTGACCTGAGGAAGATTTAAAAAATTATCATTTATAATTATTATTTAACTATTCGAAAAATGGAACGAGTGGAGGGAGTCAAATGGAGTGGGGCCATGGAGGCTAGGAAAAATAAAAGAAAAATATTACTTATTATCTACTAGATGGACTGACAACCTTAAAGTACCAATACTATTATGTAGTACTAGGTTCTGCCCGCGACTTTGTCCGTGTCAAATTTTTTCTCTAATTGGCAGGTAATTCGATGCAAAGGGTCAGGCTTTGCATCGAATTACCTGCCAGTTTTCGTCAATATTTCGCTGCTCCGCTCCTTTTTATTGTAGCGTGATGTTATATAGCCTTCCTCAATAAATAGGCTACCCAACACAAACATAATTTATCAATTTGAACCAGTAGTTCCTGAGATTACCGCGTTCAAACAAACAAACAAACAAACTCTTCAGCTTTATAATATTAGTATAGATTACTAGTTAATGCTGCCCTATTTATGGAAGATGTTTTTAAAATTTAGATTTATGTCATGAAACTAATTAGGTACTGTTGTAATTATGTAGTTACCAAATTAATATTATTAAGGAACTAACAATAGATTGAATTGTATGATATATTTACATTTTTAATATAACTACTTGCGTCATACACAAACTATAATAATTAAAAACATCAATACAATCCTCTATGTCCTCTTCAAATTTTATGTATGTATAAGTCTTTAAAAAGAAAATAATCCTAAGGCATCAAAAAATTTATCTGCATCGTTGTCAACAAAAAAAAATTCACAAAAGGCTGACAGCATTGATGTTTTTTTTAAGCGCTTGGCAATTCTCGGAAAATTCCTTGCTTGTTTCACTATAATGTTCATATTTACAGATTTTGACCTAAGAAGTAAGTAAGTAGTCTATCAAAGTAATGGTGCGATGCGTTATTTTAAATAGTTAATGAAAATGGTATAACACCAATTATATTATTTAAAATAGAAACAAAAAAGGAATGAACGTAGTGACTACAGACTGGGAGAAAATATTAAATACCCTTACTCTTACACTGGGATAGATACAAGGTAACCTACCTATTACAGAAATGGTGTATGGGTGATGTGTGTGTTGTGAGTGATATTGTGTAGATCTTCTAAATAATAGTAATTTTTCGGTACTTACGTGCAGACAGCAGTCTCATCGTATGCAGGAATTAATTTGGCCCGTTCAATGATTTGTGTTCTTATTTCTTCTTCAACAATACCCAACCTCGTTAGATCTTCGTCTGATAATTCTGATAACCCATACTGGTCAATATTTTGTTTTCTGTGTGTAATAAAAAAAAAATAATATACTTACTATGTAAATAAAAATACTATTAAGTTTGATTGTTGAGCAGTCTTACTTGAATATATCGATATATTTTTGAGCGCCTAGGCCACATAGTATCGAGCTTACGGTCTCTTCAAACTTTGCGGAATCTATCACATCAGCTTCCAGTATTGATTCTGTTTCTTCAGACATCTTTTTATTTATAATAGCGAATATTTTGTTTATTTTGCGACCGGGTGGGACAAAATTTAATTGTCATTTGTCAATAATTTTTGACATTGACGTTTGAGTCCGTTCCGTTTGACATAGTGTGACGGTGAAAATTCACTATTTATTCAGTTTATTCCTTCGATCAATAATAGCACATTTTTAATAATAGTACATTTTTGATCGAAGGTTTATTCACAATATTATTTGTAGGCTGTGTATAATATTATTGTGAGATACCCTGATTCGAGTTCATTATGGTGAACACAGAATTTGGTGAAGTATACACAAATCTTTGTTAGTTCATATTTCTCTTCGTTCATATTTTACAATTTCAATCGTTTGAGAGTTCAGCTCAATAAAAACCGTCATGCAAAATAAACTTATGTGGCGAAATATAAATGTCCGTGCACTATTGACTTCTATCTATCCCTTTGGGTAATACAGCCTTTGGCCGTCATATTATCTGCCAGTGAATAAAATAAAGACAAAACCCTCGGCCAACGAACTTAAATCCAACAATATACCTAATTGGATATAATTTCTTTGCCCACGGCTGAACGTTGACTCCTAAAATACAGGTACGGCTACTTTGGGGGTTAAGATCTGATTTGGGGCAATACATTCATGTCCTATTTTATTATGACTGGTTTGTAACATTTTTTTTTAAGTGTTAAAGAAAATACTTTAATAAAATATTTTAAATTGACTCATATGCATCATCTAAAACTGATACAAAATGATTCGCATTTAGATACATTCAGCACCGAATTTAGAACTTTTTCAAGGCGAGATAAACATTGGCCTTTATTTTTTCCCGTCTTCGATCGATCGCTGTTCTCTCACAGAACTTTTTAACATTTTGAAGTTTTGGTACGGAAACCAGATCAACGCTGTACTTTGGGCTTGGGCGTTTTCTCGTCCTTACGGGTTGGAGTGTGGGGTGAGGCAGGGTGGATTGAGCTCACCACCGCTTTTCAACCTTTATGTGAACGAGTTGATTGGCGAGTTCAGCAATACCAGGCTCGGATGTTATATAGACAGTAACTGCGTAAATAATAATTATGTATGCTGACGACATGGTGCTGCTGAGCGCGTCAGTCTGCCGCCTGAGAAAATTGGTTGCTCAATGTGAGGCGTATGTAAAAGTTCATGGGCTGGCATACAACATTAAGTTGGAGGACATGGTCTTGCAGGCTGGGGGTAAAAGTTCTGACGAAGTACCGCCTGTACTACTTTATACACTTTATACAACTTTGCAGAGAGTAGACTCTGAAAAGGTGTACCATACCACCAGGTTGAAGTATCTCGGTTCTCAACCTTACAAGACGATTATGACATTGAACGGGAGTGGAGAGCGTTGTGGGTTAGAGCGAACATGCTGACTCGCAGGTTTGCACGATACTCTCTTTCCGTTAAAATCACGCTCTTTCGAGCCTACTGTACTATCCTTTATACGTGCAGCTTGTGGGTTAGATATACGCAACGATCGTACAGCGCTCTCCGCGTTTAATATAATAATGCATTTAGGATATTGGTGCGGCTGCCCCGTTTCTGTAACGCGTCAGGGATGTTTGCAGATGCTCATGTAGATTGCTTTTACGCAACACTGTGTAAAAGGTGCGCTTCTCTGGTGCGCAGAGTGTGGGGCAGCTCCAACAGTGTCCTAAGCATTGTTGCGAGTCGCCTGGACTTGTGCCGTCTCTCATGGGATGTCGCAACGGTGACCAATCGTTAATCATTTCTTACATTGTTTTGTTTATTGTCTGTGCTTACTAACATAGTCGTAAGATTTACTTACAATCTTCTTGAGTCTTGGTTAGTCCAATAAAGAAATAGTACCTGGAAGCCCGAGCTTTGCTCGGTATTATTTTTTTTTTTTGTGAATTGTGTTTTTTAGAAATTATATTTAAATACAAATAACATTTTGTTATTTTTCATCCAATATAAAAAAAAAAAACACTAATTTATGTTTATGTTGATTTATCGATAAAGTTGATTATTGAAAACACGTATAAGACGACATTTTTAAGGTTCCGTTGCCAAATGGCAAAAAACGGAACCCTTATAGATTCGTCATGTCTGTCTGTCTGTCTGTCTGTCTGTCCGTCCGTCCGTATGTCACAGCCACTTTTCTCCGAAACTACAAGAGCTACGCTGTTGAAACTTGGTAAGTAGATGTATTCTGTGAACCGCATCAAGATTTTTACACTAAAATAGAAAAAAAAATTTGGGGTTCCCCATACATACAACTGAAACTCAAATTTTTTTTTCATCAAACCCATACGTTTGGGGTATCATACGTGTGGGGTATCTATGAATAGGTCTTTAAAAATGGTACTGAGGTTTTTAATATAATTTTTTTCTAAACTGAATAGTTTGCGCGAGAGTAACTTCCCCCGTAACTTCTAAAATAAGAGAATGATAAAACTCAAAAAAATATAAGGTGTATCTATTCATACACGAAATATTTTAAGGGGTACACCTGTAGGTGGTAAAGAAGCTATAGAAGCAAAAAGAAAATTTTTATCTAAGCGTTTTTGCATTTTCGTAATTATTATAATTTTAAAACTACTTGAGACGTTTTTCGTTGCTATAGCTTCTTTACCACCTACAGGTGTACCTCTTAAAATATTTCATGTATGAAGAATAGATACACCTTATGTATGATGTATAGCTTGGCAAAAAAGAGTCTGTCGTGGTAACCATTGGAACTAAAATATATTTTTGGTGGCAACACTGCTTTGTTTATCATGAACAAGTAGCTAATCTGTCATTGTGTTATGTTCCCAGTTGTATTTTACTTATTTCTAATTAACTATCAATTATTAATGCTTTTGTACAGACGCCAACACATCAAGTTACTACAATCTGTCAGATTTCTTTGATAGATTTTCGACTTTATTTCTAGAGCATTAGGTTCAAGGTTCATTGGGAAAAATTGTCAGTTTCGGGTAGCTTGACCTGGTGGCATCTGTACATATAAAAATGAATAAAACAATACGGAGTAAAGGTGTGCGCTGTGATATACCAAGTTTTCGTAAGAACTTTGGCGGAATCTGAAGCGGAACAAATGTTGTCTCCGATTGACAATATTTTCGAAAGAACTGCCAGGTACACGACAGGTATTTATCCAAGTAATTTATCTTTTAGTCAATGCCAGTCATTGCTTTTCCTTTCTAATAGTAAGTTTTATCGATATTATAAGTTTCAAGCCATTTTATTATTTTATTTAATAATAGATTATTGAGGTTATGTTTTCTTGTTTAACAAATCGCGTGTACGTTGACTCTTGAAGTTTTATACTTGAAATTGAAAAATATACTTACATGGAATTAATATGATTGTCTTTATATTGTTTTCAAGGTAAATCTCACAGTATAATTTGAGAAATTGTTAATAAAGGTGAAGGTGTGTAAAAATTAAGGATTTTTTCTACACCTGGCGAAACACCAAAACAGTTGGCGGAAGACAGAATTAGACGATTTCGACCTGTGTGCAATTAGACAAAAAGTTCAACACTATAAAGAAACAGGCAAGTATTTTTTTTTTTGTTAATGCTATTATTATTTATTATTTTTCAGGTGCCTATTCTACATCATATATTACCTATAATTTGAGGAGACGGGTTGTAATGGGAGCCGTAAACGCCTAAGAAAGATTTTTACACTATTTAGATTTCATAAATACGAAATGTAAAACTGACAAATCAGTGTTAATGAAAAAAATCTATCATAGCACCGAAAAGAAATACACGAATGATATTATGTCACGTTTATCTTTTTAAATAAAATCTAAATTTAAGCGTGTTATTTCATTTTCATTGTCATGTGAATAGTGATAATGTTATGTACCCCACATAGACATACCTGACGCCTTCATTAGTCAACTGTTCAAGTTTATTCGATACTAGCTTCTGCCCGCGACTTTGTCCTTCCCGTCGCACAGTGATTCGTCTAGTACAAGCTAGCGGGACAAAATTCATGACGTCATTTCCAGGAATTCGTGACAACAACTTGTAAACAACCCTTCCCAGGTAAGGAATTCTAAGAAATCATTTGTTTGTTACTTCAACAAGTAATTTTGTGGAGGGGTTAATGTTAATTATAAAGGAAGCGCAATTTTCATTTGTAAATAAGTTGCATTTTTAACACACTTGTGACACCATCTCAAATAATTGATATTAAAGTGAAACGATTTTCTTGTGATGGATTCTACTATTGAAGGTATGTACTTACTATTTTGACTTGATTTTAAAATAATACATGTACTTTTTTGCCGTAATTAGAGTTTATAAGTATGTTGAAATAATCCCACATATTTTTTCTTAACTTCAAACTTTAAAGGATTGCAACTTTTTTTATCCCAATGTATCCGGCTAGATTCTTCTGTATGTTATAATTAAAACATTCAGGCGTAGTTTAATTTATTTTTTGGCTCCCGAAACCGCCCGTAGATAAAGTAATTTACTTTCTTTCAGAACGAGCCATAGCTATGAGAAAATTAGAGTTTTTCGAAGAATGGTTAAAACATAGTAAAACTGAAAGAGCAAGTCACATTTTTGATCATTTATGTGTACAACATAATCTACTAGATGCTTCTGAAGATTCACTGAGAAAACTCAAAATGAAAATTTCGAGCCTATCATCAAAATTAAACGAAAAGTGGACATCTTCTAAGTGTAATAAGGATGAATTTCTCATCAAACATAAAAATTGGTTAGAAGGATGCGGAATCGAAATGTTAGTGTGTGTGAATAAGCCGTGCCCTTCAACATCATCGGGAGTTCGTTCTGTAGGGCGACCCCAGAAAACCTTTGATGAGTCATCAATAAAAACAAAAAGACGGAGAGTAGACGATCTTTTAGAATCGCGAAGTGCAAATGAACTAATTACTGCAGCACAATTGGCAACACGGAAAGAAGGGCATCGAAGTGTTGCCAAACAAATTGAAAGTGTCGCGGCCGGTGAAAGTTTAAAAAAAAATAAGTGTTCTGAAGCGAGTAGGCGATTGAGTCCAGACGAAGCTTTAGCTTATTATGTAGACTCTAAATCTACTTCTCACTCGTACAAACAGACGAGAAAGTGGTCAATGAAAGCGGGACATCAAGTGTATCCATCCTTCTATAGCCTAGGTAAGTCCAAAGCTTCTTGCTGTCCTTCTGACGAACATATTTCTGTGACTGAATCTCGAGCTGAGATTATACTTCAGGCGATTTTAGATAAAACGGCTGAACGATTAGTTGAAGCTCAGTCGAAAGTCATTACAAGTGTGTTACCTCGTTCATATTAAACATTAATAAGCAAATGGGGTTGTGATGGGAGTTCAGGGCATAGTACATATAAGCAGAGATTTGAGAACATCAACGCTACAGACGAATTTCTGTTCGTGTACTCATTTGTCCCCTTGAGACTACTTGACGGCGAAACTGTTATTTGGCAAAATCCACGACCTTCTTCTACCTTATATTGTCGTCCTATTAAATTCATTTTTAGCAAGGAGACAAATGAGTTTACGAAAGAAGAAACTAGTAAAATTTTGGATGAAATAAGTCAGCTTCTTCCCACTTTATGTAACGTTGATGGAACTCAGATCTCTGTTAAACACGATTTGTTGTTGACCATGATTGACGGCAAAGTATGTAATGCTTTAACAGACACGCGTTCAACACAGAAGTGTTATATTTGTGGTGCCACTCCGTCTACTATGAACGAGGAGTCAAAGGACTATCCCAGCAACCAAGAACGCTTTGGATTTGGTTTATCTACTTTACATGCATGGATCCGCACTTTTGAATGTTTACTTCATATCAGCTATCGTTTACAAATAAAAAAGTGGCAAGTTAGGGGAGACAACGATAAAGCTATTGTTAAGCAACGCTCACAAGAGATCCAAAAAGCTTTTAAAGAGCGCATGGGGCTTATTGTGGATAAACCAAAACCTGGGTATGGCAATACGAACGATGGAAACACAGCACGTAGATTTTTTTCTAATGCAGAATTAAGCAGTGAAATTACAGGATTAGACGTTAGTCTTATGCGAAGATTTCATGTAATTTTAAGAACTTTGTCATCGGGATATGACATTAACTGTGTAGATTTCGAAAAGTATTGTAGTGATACAAGAAAGTTATATCTTGATCTGTATTCGTGGTACTTGATGCCCGTTACTGTGCATAAAATTCTTGTACACAGTGCAGAAGTCATTAAATCTTGCCTTCTTCCTATTGGACAGCTTTCCGAAGAAGCCCAAGAAGCAAGAAATAAAGACTGTCGTAGATTTCGGGAACGACATACCAGAAAACGATCACGCTGTGCCACTAATACGGATCTTCTGAGAATGCTTTTGATTACGTCCGATCCTGTAATAAATACATTCAGAGAATTACCGCGAAAAAAATTCACTACATTACCACCAGAAGTTCTGCAGTTGATTGTCCCACCTTCATTACCATCCCAATCAACATCAGTTTGCGAATTTAGTGAAGCGGATTATTCATTATCGGAAGATTCTAGCGAAATGGAGAGTGGTGATGAGGAATCTTCTGATGATGAGTATTAGATTCGGCTTGGTAGATTTTTCTTTTATTGTTAATATGTTTACCTATTTTATTTTGTAGTAATTTTAACAATGTATTAGTTTTAAATTTTATATATTAGATAAAACATTATAGTAGACGGATAATACTAATTTTGTACGATTTTGATCCAAGAGTTATTTTATATGTATGGATAATTGTTGTTGTCTTGGACTATTATTGTATTTTATTTGATAAAGTGAATAAATAAAAACCTATTTTGCACATATTTCTGATTTTAATTTTGAAATACCGCGAGACATTTTTGTCTACAACATTTTTGTCATTTTAGTATTTTTTTTATATACTACATGTATGTATAGTGCCTTGCCTGCATAATAAGAAGGCAGACGCAGCTAAACCGATAAACAAATAAACAAAACAGTAGACAAAAGTAGAACATTTGGTGACTTCTGCCATCTTGCATCCACACCTTTGGACTTAGAGAACACATAACGGCTTAAGACACCTTAAATATACGTAAACAATTAAAATAAGTAAAAAAATATTTTGTCTCGCTAGCTTGTACTAGACGAATCACTGTGCGTCGCGTCGAATCGCCTACTCGTGTGATTTTCCCCGTTTTTGCAACATTTTTCATTACTGCTCCGCTCCCCTTTATTGTAACGTGATGTTATATAGCCTATAGCCTTCCTCGATAAATAGGCTACCCAACACAAAAAGAATTTTTCAATTCGGATCAGTAGTTCCTGAGATTAGCGCGTTCAATCAAACAAACAAACTCTTCAGCTTTATAATATTATATATAATATATATATATATAATATATATATATATATATATTTATATAATATATATATATATATATATAATATAGTATAGTATAGATTGCCAGTACCTTTCGAATGCGACATGTTATAGGTATTCTCTGAGTTCCGATTAGTTTACGACAGTAAGCAGCTGTAAGTCGCCTTCTTGTCGATTAGAAACTGTCAGCATTAACAGGATTCGTTCAGTATCATTCATGTCAAATTTGATACAGGCATACCAACCATCGAATGGTTGTGAATACCCTAGATGGTGGCCGCAAATGCGATTGCTGAACATTATGTCTTGTGTATCGGGTTCAATCGGCAATCCCCGAGTGTAATTTAATTAATTTTTAAACTGAATAAGTTTTCATTATGTTATTATGATGGCACTCTTAGATAAAAGGTTATTCCAGCGAAATAATGCACAATCTACTAAATACAATGAAAGTAAAAGACTGTGTGCCTATCAAGTCTTGAAATCTTGATTAATGAGAATTTCCGGGATCTCGTGTTTGTGGATTAAAACAACAAGTATCTTATCACTTTTAGTCCTAGTATACAGGGTGGCCATACCTGCTAAGCAGGCGCCCTCATTTTTTCCAGACTCTTTTTTGCCAAGCTGTACATAACCGTGTAAACTTCCACCGAAAATTGGTTTGAACGAGATCCAGTAAGTAGTTTTTTTTTTAATACGTCATAAATCGTAGACCGCAATTTACCTTTCATTCAATCAACTCAAATATAAAAATTAAAAAAAAAAAATAATTATCATAAGCATAAACCTTATACATAAACCGAGGATACCTACAGGTTTGTACGGAACCCTCGGTGCGCGAGTCCGACTCGCACTTGGCCGGTTTTTTAAAAATGAATCATAGCTAGATCGATTTATCGCCCCCGAAGAAAATCGTTGGAGCCGTTTCCGGGATTCAGATTATATATATATATATATATATATATACAAGAATTGCTCGTTTAAAGATATAAAATTCTATTCTAGAAACTTTCGGCCACATCGGCTATATTTTCTGCGAGCATTGTGCCCTGCCCACTGCCACTTAAGTTTGGCCATTTTTAGGGTTCCGTTGCCAAATGGCAAAAAACGGAACCCTTATAGATTCGTCATGTCTGTCTGTCTGTCTGTCTGTCTGTCTGTCCGTCCGTCCGTATGTCACAGCCATTTTATTCCGAAACTATAAGAGCTATGCTGTTGAAACTTGGTAAGTAGGTGTATTCTGTGAACCGCATTAAGATTTTTACACTAAAATAGAAAAAAAACAATAAATTTTCGGGTTCCCCATACATAGAACTGAAACTCAAAAATGTTTTTTTTTTCATCAAACCCATACGTGTGGGGTATCTATGAATAGGTCTTCAAAAATGGTAATGAGGTTTCTATTATCATTTTTTTCTAAACTGAATAATTTGCGCGAGAGACACTTCCAAAGTGGTAAAATGGGTCCCCCCCCCCCCCGTAACTTCTAAAATAAGAGAATGACAAAACTAAAAAAAATATATGATGTACATTACCATGTAAACTACCACCGAAAATTGGTTTGAACGAGATCGAGTGAGTAGTTTTTTTTTAAAACGTCATAAATCGTAAACCGCAATTTACCTTACATTCAATCAACCGAAATATAAAAATTTAAAAAAATATATATTTTTAAACCGAAAATACCTACAGGTTTGTACGGAACCCTCGGTGCGCGAGTCCGACTCGTACTTGGCCGGTTTTTTCAGCTATGTCGCGCCACGCCGCCGCGCCGGTTCGCCTGGGATGCTCTTCATTTCTGATTCAATCACGTAGGAAAACTCCAAGATCCAAAGTCTTCGATAGTCCTTTACATGTGTTGAATGTCTTCGGTTGGATTTAAGTTCCTTGGTCTTCATTCAGTCAAAAAAATGCCAGGGATGGATGATTATTTATGGTTCCTTGGCTGTATGGGCTCAGCTCCCTTTGCCTGTCCCAAAGAGGGACGAAAAGAACCAAAAAAAAAATATTTATGGTTCCGAAAAAAAGCGCGGGAACCTTGAAATAATAGGCGGTCTTTTTTTACTTCTTGTAATTTTACTTTAATTTTAATTTAGTTTGTACATATTTTCCTGTTTTTATTCTATTAACTTAGTTTATAAAACAAGATTTAAGATGCCTAAGAAAAGAAAAAAACCCAAACAAGATCCTGGTGGAGAAATTGTTACTGGTCCTCCGGATTCATCTTCGGAGACAAGTGAGTCTGACTACGTCGACTCCTGCACTGCGGAAGAAAAGGCTACAGAGAAGTATGCCCCGTATAGGGTTACAGACTACAGTCGCAGGTACCCTGAGGATGCCGTAGCTGGGTATGACTTTATTGTATTTATCGAGAGCACAAATGAAGAACAACCAATAGGCCAAAGAGATATGATGTACCTGAGTGGATGCTTCACTAGATTTGTTAAAGGGATTAAGTACTTGAAAAAAATTAACAGATACAAAATCGGCGTAGTTTTCGATCGCCCGAATTTAGCCAATTCATTCTTGGACAATGTTACTTTTCTGAAAGAACAGTCGATCAAAGCGTCGATTCCGGCTGGAACGACAGAATTGTCTGGAGTTATCACGTCAGTACCTACGGATATGTCAAACAAAAAAATTTTTAAGGCAATATCAAGTTCAAAAAAAATTATAAGCGTTAGAAGAATAATGAAAAAAGTTAGAGTAGGTAGCTCATCTGAACTACAGCCTACCCAAACTGTAGTTATTACTTTTGCTTCATCTACATCTTTACCAGATTACGTTCATATTAAGATGTGGCGGCTTTCAGTACTGCCCTATATTCCACCAGTCAAGCAGTGTTTCCGTTGCTTACGTTTTGGGCATTTAGCCAAATTTTGTAAAAATTCGCAAAGATGCTCAGTATGTACTGAGGGTCATTCCTTCAAGGAGTGCTCTGTACCTGCTGAAAAAGCTGTATGTGTTCATTGCAAAGGTAATCATTTATCCATATCTGGCCAATGTCCCATTAAGAAAAGAAAGATTGCTGAAAGCAGAAATACATCGAAAACCCCTTTTTCGGACTTATTTAATAAAGCTAATTTCCCATCACTGAACAAATCGGAACATTCGACAGATATTATAAACTTGATGTTGTCTAATAGCACAGCATTAAGTTTGTTGACAGAATCTATTGTTAACTTGATTAAGTTAAATAAAACACAAAATGAAAGTATTTGTACACAAACTATAACATCTGCTATTAGAGAGACTATTAAAGGTAAAAATATTATAATATAAAATTCACTAACAAAATTTTAAATATTGCTCAGTGGAATGCACAAAGTTTGCTAAGTAATAAACTACAGTTTCAGCAGTTTCTCTATAATAATGACATACATTTAGCTTTAGTTTCAGAAACATGGTTAAAACCACACATACAATACAACATTCGTGGCTATACCACAGTTAGGAATGATTGTGGTAATGATCACAATGGTGTTGCTATATTTATACGTAATGGCATTGAATTTAGATTATTAGACACATATTTTGACGATTCTATTCAAAATATTGCAATTAAAATTAAAATTAATAACAAATACATTTCAGTAGTTAGTTTTTACAGTCCTGGAAATTGCAGTCCTACTTTTGAAAAGAACAAATTTGATTCACTAATAAATAGTATACCTAAACCATTGATAATTGCTGGGGACTTTAATGCCCATCACACTTTTTGGGGTTGTTGTAGTGACGACTCTCGTGGCAGAGCTATAATGAATTCCATGGATGAAAATGACTTGATACTCTTAAATGATGGTCAGCCAACTACTGTAGGGTCTCATCTATGGAGACCAAATGGTCTTGATTTAACTATGGTTTCTTCTTCCTTGGCTTTGTCTTGTGAATGGCAGGTTTATCAGGATTCTATAGGCAGCTATCATTTGCCTACCATTACAAAATATGTTATAGATACTGCTAATGATGTGGATCCTTCTAATGTTTCAAATATTCCTCTTCATTGTAATCTGAAATTAGTTGATTGGTCTATTTATAAAAAGATTGTAAATGACATGATGGAAAGTTTTCAGTATAATAACTCGAGTCATATTGATACATATAATAATTTTTGTTCAATAATTCTACAAGCAGTTCAGATGTCAGTAATCAGTTTTAATAAAAACAATACCACTTGCGACTCTCGCAGATCTAGGAGGAAGCTTCGACTCCCTTGGTGGAACGAGAAGTGCACTAGAGCTGTACAAGATTGTAAGCAAGCATACATCTTATTTAAATCAAATCCTTGTCTAGACAATTTTATAAGTTTCAAACATATGCAAGCCCGAAAAAAACGTATCCTACGACAGGAGCGTCGTGCATGTTGGTTAGAGTTTTGTCATTCTATTAATAGACTCACTCCAATGAGTCAAGTTTGGGCAAAAATGAGGAAGTTAAAAAATGTTTCTACAAATAGCAGTTTGTTTTCTAGTTATGAATGGATCTCTCAATTTCTGCATAAGTATACTCCTGATTCAGTTCAGAATTTTTACACAGTCAGTCACAATAACTTACAAAATTGCACAAATAATTTCATGGTGGAAACTTTTTCTATTGAAGAGCTAAAATCTGCTTTAAGATCAAGAAGAGATTCGGCATGTGGCTTAGATTGGCTCTCATACAAAATGTTAAAATTATTAAATTCACACAGTTTGTCTATATTTTTAAATATTTTGAATTCACTTTGGCATTGTTCTATTATTCCTGAGGAATGGAAAACAGATTGTTTAATACCTATCCTGAAACAGGGTAAAGACCCTAACAGCGCTGACTCATATCGTCCTATTACTCTAAGTTCGTGTGTTGGTAAAATATTTGAACAGCTTCTAAAACAACGTTTGATATTTTACATTGAAAGTAATAGTCTACTACCTTACAATCAATTTGGCTTTCGATGTGGTCGTTCTGCTCGGGAAAGTCTTAGTCATTTATCTCTGGATATACACAGTGCTCTTGTCGAGCATAAAATGTTGGGATCTGTTTTCTTCGATATTGTTGGTGCTTTTAATAATGTAAATTTAAGTACATTGTCATCCATTCTCCTTTCACTAAATGTTCCTGAAAAAATAGTAAGTTGGATTTTTGAGTTTTTAAATGAACGTAAATTGTATGTAAAAGTCAATAATCAATTAATAGGACCTAGGTATTCTTATAGAGGAGTTTCTCAAGGAGGAATATTAAGTCCTCTATTATTTATTTTATATATTGCTAGATTAAATAATGTGCTGGGTAGTGATGTCTGTAATTTATAATTTGCTGATGATTTGGTTGTTTATTGTTCAGGAGAAAACCTTAACAGCATTGAAACAAAACTCAATGCTAGCTTGGAAAAATTGGGACATTATTTTGAAAGTCTTAGTTTGGAGGTCAGCTATGAGAAAAGTAAGGTTGTTGTCTTTTCCAAGAATGTTGTTGGTTCTCCTAGTATTAAAATTTATTACAATAATAGCCTTATGTTAGTGGATAGTTCCATAAAATTTTTAGGTGTTACTTTTCTCAGTAATTTTAAATGGAATGTGTATGTTGATTACTTAGCAAACAGAGCATTAAAAGCTTGCAATATTTTGAAATCTCTCGCTGGCACTTATTGGGGTGCTGATCCAGGGACATTACTGATTTTATATAAGTCCTTAGTAAGAAGTCACTTCGAATATGCATTTTTTTGCTATAGTGGTGTACAAAAACTAGTAGAAAAACTAGACAAAGTGCAAAATAGATGCTTACGTATTATTTTGGGAGCTATGTGTTCAACACCTATAGTGTCAATGCAAGTCGAATGTAGTTTGCCTCCATTGATAATTAGATTCAATTACCTCAGAACAAAATTCTTCATTAAGATTTCTTCTATCAGTGATCATCCTCTTCTATTGCAGTTAAAGAAGGCTATTAATGGGATCAATCCCCCTTTTCTAGTACAAGGTTTATCTGAAATTTTAAAAGATTGTTCTAATCAAAATTATTTTTCTAGCTCCATTTGGCCTTGTTATTTATATTCCTATGAATCAAAGTATTGTCCATTTAAAATAGTAATTAATGAATCTTTGAAGTTTAAAGAGGATGTTTACAGAATGCTTGAGGAATGGAATGGTTACAATCAATTGTACACAGATGGCTCAAAAAATGATAATGCTGTATCTATGGCTATTTATGACGTTCAGGCTCGAAGTGGGTTTGGAAATAGGTTGTCTTCAGTAGCAACTGTGTATACAGCAGAGGCTATGGCAATACTCAGTGCTTTAGAGTATATTGAGACTAGGCAAGAAAATAAATGGATCATTATCACTGATAGTATGAGTGTATTGAGAGCACTAGAAAATCCCAGTTGTAATGCAAAAACAAGTTACATAATTTATAATATCAGAGAAAAATACAATAATTTACATAAGTTCAAAGATATCGTCCTTTTCTGGACTCCTTCACATATCGGGGTAGTTGGAAATGAACAAGTTGATTACCTGGCTAAATTCATTGTTAATCATCATCAGGAATGTCCAATTTTGCATAAGCCCATTCCAAATTCAGATGCGTTGACTTATTTCAAATCAAAACTGGCACGTGACTTTCACAATTTCTGGCAGCATGTAGTTGAAACCAAAGGAAAGTGGCTAGCTGAAATTAAAACAAAGATTTCTCCTCCTTGGTTTACAGGAGGAAATATCTATCGGAACAGAAAGTTTTATACAACGATTTGTCGTCTACGGCTAGGTCACTGTCGATTTAATGCACATCTGTTTAGAATTGGCATTCTGTCTTCCCCAAATTGTGATTATTGTAATTCTGCTATACAAACATTGGATCACATTGTATTTGATTGTCCTAATTTTGCTCTTCAAAGGATCATTTTAGTTGATCGCCTGCTAGGTATTTATGAAAATGCTGAAGATATCCCGCGCTCGCTTCAGCAACTTTTGACGAAAAAAGATTGTTTTTTACCAATTTACGATTTTATTGTATCAACTGTTGATGAAATTTGAATTTGACAACTACTACACTTTTGACATAAAATTATATGATATTGAGATATTGAGATAATATTAAATAAAACATGAAAGAAGACTCGGCTCCGGTCTAACAAAAGGTACTGAACTTGAATATATTAAAAGAAGACTTGGCTTACGCCTAACTATTGGTTATTGAAGACATTGATAAAAATAAGTCTTGGTTTCGGCCTGACTATTGGATATTGAAGACATTGAATAAAGAAGACATGGTTTTGGCCTTGATTATATTATAGAAAGACAAGAAAGAAAAAAAAAGAAGAATTGGAAGAAAAAGAAAACTAAATCAGACTTGGCTGTATGAGCTCAGCTCCCTTTGCCTGTCCCAAAGAGGGACGAAAAGAACCAAAAAAAAAAAATATTTATGGTTCCAAATATTTTTGTTGTTGTTAGATTGGCACAACTGTTTTCCATTCTGGCGCGGATACTGTTATTTTGGGTTAAATGCTCTAAGTGTTATTTAGATTAAATACAGTGTTGCTTTAGTTACATATATCATATCTATTGCGTATTGCGAATTTCATAATGGACAAAAACATCGAACAAAGAGTTTGTCTTAAATTTTGTATCGACAATGGAATTTCGTGTTCGGAGTCACTGAAAATGTTACAGAAGGCTTACGGTGAATCGACTTTATAAAAAAACGTGCTTATGAGTGGTACATAGCGTTCAAAAGCTGTGGAGAAGTGATGGAAGATTTATGTCGCACTGGTAGGCCATTAACGTGTGCAATTGAAGTTAACGTCGCAAAAGTGAAGGAAATAGTGACTGAAAATCCTCATTCAAGCTTGAGAGAGATAGCCGCCGAACTTTCTATGTTTCACGAGTCGGTCCGTCTACCATTTTAAATAATCACTTGGATATGAAACGTTGTCTCTCGGCTAGTCCCACTAGACCTGAATTTTCTCCAAAAACTCAATTGCATAAGAGTGGCTGAGGATAGACTAGAACGAGTCTATTCCGACACAACTTTCATAAAACGCATTTTTACTGGTGATGAGACGTGCATTTACGAGTTTGACATGCAAACTAGTCCAAGCTTCGGACTGGGGCGCCTTCCAACTGAACTGAAACCACGCCAAAGTCGATCAATAGTCAAATTTATGTTGACTGTTTTCTTTGACTGTCGCGATGTTCAGTTCTCGGAATTCTTGCAAGAAAAGGCAGATAAAACTAGACATGGTAGTAATCCATTCTTAGTATGTAGATATTTGATATTAGTTTGATATTTATGATATTTTTAAGTATTTTTTCAAATCAGAAAATCGATGGGATATTTGCGTAAAATGTATATGTTATCATCAATGAGAAATAAAATCGTTGTCAACAATACAATTGAATAAAACAAATAATTTAGTTGGTGGCATGTATACTGCTTTTACCTTAAAAAGGGTTAAACGGTAAATAAAGAATATTATTAGAGCGTTATGTGGCGTTTAAGAGAGCAAATTATACGAAAAACGCCAAATTTGTGGAAAGAAAATTTTAGAATTTTTTTCGAAGAAAAGTTCGATGTCTGGTCTTAAAACCACAAATAGCTCTCGGTTATAAAAGAAAGTGTTTTAGGTAAGTGAAGTTTTATATATGATAAATGCCGGCTGTAGGACTTGGGAATTAGTGCCAGTCAACCTGTTCCCATTGTCCCAAGCACGCTTTTTAAAGGTGAACGGGGTCACGGATAGACTCTGACAAGATTCATAAACCCCATAGTGTACTTCTTTGCCCCCAGCCACAATTACATTCCCTTTAGACTAGACACTATGGAAAATTCTTTTATTATTTTTAAGTTTTACCCCTGTTTTATAGAGAGTTCCCCGGAGCGCGAGGTGCTCTGTTGCTCTAAGTTTGACGCGATGTCTCCACCTTGCGACTCAGGAGAATTCTCATAGCGTCTGGGAGCAACTACTCACCTTCCCTTTTTTTTTTTTTTTTTTTTTTCACGATGGGAAATCATCAAATGACTTCTCCCGCTCTGGGCGGAGCGGGAGGGCGTGTCAGACTTTTGCTGACTAAAACCCACCCGTGTTCCATCAGTTGCCCATGTGCCAGGGTCACGGTATCTCTTTCGAACAATCACGCGACCCCGGCAGGCATTGGTCCTAGTAGACCCCTACACTGCTGCTGACATCTCTTTGAGGCGCGCGTGGAACACTGCGCGCCGTCGACCCGAGCTTGGTCCTTACCGGGCGGCGAGCTACCCATTGCTCGCCGCCCGCAAGCTCGCGCCTACGGTGGCCGGGAGTCCGCAATCGACTCCCGACGCCCGGGGCGTCTCCTCCTGCGGCGGCTAGGGACGTGAGGGCGCAGAGACTGCCACTCCCTCACGCGCCCCGCCTCCTCCTTCGCGAGCATTACTGCTTCGCAGAAGGAGGTGACGGCTTCCCATTCCCTCTCGCTCCGTACCATGGCTCGCACCAGGGCCGGACGCGAGAGGTCGCCGCCGCCGATCGCCTCCACGAGGACACGGCGGTGCTCCGCCCAGGTTGGGCACACCTCCACCGTATGCTCCACTGTGTCCTCCAGACGATCCTCGCAATGGAAACACCCGGACGTATCCTCCCGCTTTATCCTGAACAGGAACCCACCGAAGCACCCATGCCCGGTGAGAACCTGCGTCAGGCGGAAGGTGAGGACGCCGTGGCGCCTCTCTATCCAATCCTCAAAGAGGGGACTTACCGCCGCAATTGTGGCGTGCCCAACTCACCTTCCCTTATATGATTTTGCAGGTCTAAAAAAAATTAGCAACTAAAATATCACTAACGAACCAAATTGAAGATAACTGCAACAATTCGACCCTCATTTTCCTAGTTAGGTTGACTTTGTAGTGACCGACACGATAAACGCCTGGAAGGTGGCTTGTCCGGATACTGTTTAATTCGAAAACTGATGTTCCCAGACACAGTTATTTGCCCATGTGCCAGTCTACAGGTTGGTACGGTATAACTCATTAATAGGTCCAATAATACTACTGACTATACCCGCCTGCTGGCTGTGCGAGAATGGGAGTCGCACCTCTAGCTTCAGGCGCTACCGTCACCTAACATAGGCGCTATACTGGGTGACTCTGCTATCGCTCGCTACAAATCTGCGTTTGGGTGCTCCTTGCGTGGCTCCACATGGCTGTTAGTGCGGTGAAGCAGTCGACCACCTCGGACACCGTGGCTTTTCGCTCATGCTCCAAGAAAAAGCGCTTCTTGCATAATATATTTGTTTTAATGTTCAGTTTTATTGCATTTAAGATTTCTTAAGTATGTAGGGGTGTTTAATACCAGATGGTATCGGAGGTAAGTTGACCTGAAGGTACACTAGCGAGGATTATAATGTAAATAAAACCACTGTGTACTGATCTGATCTGATAGCTGATTTAATAAAATTTTTTTTTTTTTTTTGGTCACTGACTTCTCGTAGTTAACCCGAGGGTTTTTACTACTTAACCGGGCTTTCCCTGCGAATGACTCTAGATGTTAATCTAAGGCCTCCAGCCAGGGGCTTACAAACTAAAGGAAAACTACAAACTAAGCGACTAAGACCTAAGGGCACCCCCTGTGGGGTTCGGACCTCGGCTTAGGGAGTCACTGGTGGGGGGGATCAGCAAGGGATCGGCTGGATCTGGGGGGTCGATAACTAAGGGCTCAGCGACGCGGGCTGGCTCATGCAAGGGTCGGCTCATGCAATAGTCCCCACTATTAGCTAGTCGGGAGTGTCGCGACGACGGACCTCGGCGGCGAGGTCGGTATGACGGACGTTTAGGTTTAAGTAAGGTGCTGGTGGCCCTATTGCTCTCCTGGAGGAGGGTAATGGGGTCATCAGGATCGGTTAATATATGCCGCGGACGGCGGGTCTTGCTAATGCGGGAGGGGATGTAGTTGGCTGCCGCGACAACCAGAGGGTTGCGGTGGGTTGCGGCCCTATCGAAGAAACGCTTGGAGATGCGTTTCATGAATTGATGGATAGTCGGGAGTTTAAGGTCGAGGTGGAGATTAGCATTCCGAACGTACCAAGGCGAACCTGTGGCGTTGCGGAGAAAACGGTTTTGGAGGGTCTGCATCCTATGGACGTGGTGGGGTTTCGCGTGTGCAAAGACTGCACAAGCATAGGTCATAATTGGCCTTATGCACGCGGTATAAATGAGCTTTTTGCACCGAAGTGACATTTTGCTCTTTGGGTTGAGAATGGGGTGTAGCCTACCGAGAGCGAAAGCGGCCCGCGAGCGGACCTTCTTTATGTGCTCAGAGAAGGAGAGATGCTGATCTAAGATCACGCCTAGATATTTGGCTCGCTTCTCCCAAGGGATCTGCTTGCCGAACATGGATAGGGGGGTCGGGGGGCGGGGTTTGAGTCGCGGTTTCGTAAAGAGAACCGCCTGACTCTTGTCGGGGTTGACCTCGATTCGCCACTTCCTGAACCAGTCGGCGAGGTCGTCGACTGCGGCCTGGAGGTAGCGAATCAAGGCGTCTTGACTGCGCCCCGTGAAGTAAATGGCCGTGTCATCTGCGAACAGAGCCAACTGAGCCTTTAAACTTCTGGGGATATCGCTAGTAAATAGCGTAAAAATGAGAGGGGACAAGACAGAGCCCTGAGGGACTCCTGCTCGGATAGGATGGGGGGAGGACAGTGCCCCTTCGATGCGATAGCGAAAGGTGCGGTTCGATAGAAAGTCTCGTAGGATGAGCACGAGACGGTCTGGCACTCCGAGTTGGTACAGCTTGTATAACAAGCCGTTGTGCCAGACCTTGTCGAACGCTTTCGCTATGTCGAAGAAAACTGCACCCGTGAACATACCGCGTTGAAAACCAACGCTTATATGTTCGACGATACGGTGCACTTGATGGACACACGAGTATTGGGTTCGAAAACCAAACTGCTCGTTGGGGATGAGGCCCTTTGTCTCGGCGTAATCTCTGAGACGCTTATAAATAAGCCTCTCATAGATCTTGCCGAGTACATTGAGCAAACTGATGGGACGGTAGCTCGAGGGCTCCGCCTTCGGTTTGCCGGGCTTTGGGATGCCAATGACTGTGGCTTCCTTCCAAGCCTGTGGGAAAATGTTATTGCTCAGGGCACCATTGAAGATGGTACACATGAGCATGATCAAGTGCGCGGGGAACAGCTGGAACAGCCTATTGGTGATACCGTCTGATCCGGGGGCCTTGCGGGGTTTGAGACCTTTGATGAGCTCGTGCACCTCGTCAGGTGTGACGGGGGGCAAGGGCTCATCTGGGTCCTCAACGGGCGGGAGTGAAGCTCTGCGCTCGACCTCAGCATCGACCTCAGCGAGGTGATCTGGGTCTACTGGCAGTGAGCTAGGCGAGCATTGTGCCTCGAGGCTGTCGGCTAGGCACTCGGCCTTGTCGGCATCCTCGAATGCAAGTGTCGCATCGGGGCGGATCAGGGGGGGCATTGTGGTGACTTCTTTGGATTTGAGTTTCCTCTGAAGCTCCCAGAATGCCTGGTGGGTCGGTTCTAAATCGCCCAGCATCTTTTCCCAACCGGCGGAACGTAGCTCCTCAATGCGTGTCCTTATAGCACGCTGTAAGTGACGCAAGTGAGCCCTGTTCGCGTCGCAGGGAAAGTTGCTGTAGGCACGAACGGCCGCGTTCTTCTCATTCAGCAGGGCCCGTGCATCGTCCGGAAGTTTCCAGCGTTGGTCTCCCAACTCTGGAACTTCCCTTGAACATTCGTTCAAGACCGATTGTACGTGCTCTGTGAATGAGTCGATCGCGGCCGTTGTGTCAGCGATCGAATCGAAGTGATCCGGGATGGAATCTAAGTGAGGGGACGTGGTGGCTTTCAGCTTTTCGCTGACTTTCCTCCAGTCCGTGATCACTTTAGTAGCGGGGGGTTGGGTGGGATCGTGGGAACCTAAGCGGGAGGCCAGGTGCATGACTACCGGCCTATGGTCGGAGTCGAGCTCGGGTATAGCTTCTATAGAATCCAGCCTAAGGCTGATATTCTTAAGAAGAGCTATATCGAGGACGTCTGCGACGTGGGTGGGATCATGGGGGAAATGGGTAGGGGTCATCGGGGCGATGACGTCAAAGTGGAGGGTGGAACAGAGGTCGAACAGGTGTCGTCCTCTGGTCGAAGTCCTGGAACTGTTCCAGGCTGGGTGTTTGGCGTTGAGATCGCCCGCTATTATAACGGACTCACTCAAGCCAAGAAGTAGATCGAGGTCGTCCGTGAGGAGTTGGTAGTTCTCCGTCGAGGACTGAGGGGCAAGATAGGCCGATACCAGAGTGATCGGCTGATGACCTGTCATTCCTAAATGACAGATCGAAACTTCTAAACGGGAGAGGGGGGGAGGGTCCATGGGCTTAACGGGCTTTGCGGGGGGCGCAGGGGGGGGGGGCTGGGGCGTTGGGACGCGGGTCCAATAACGCAGGGATCCCAGCGGGGGAGGGCTTGGGAGGACCTAATGCAGGGAATGCCTGCATGTGGTTCCCTTGGTTCCAGTGATTCCAGGGGCTGGGTCTCTGGGGACTCAACCTCTCTGGAAGTTTGGAAGAGGGGGCTTCTCTTAGCTGGCGAGCGTTGGCGCGCTTCGCCAGTTTCGAGGAGGAAGACTTCGGGGCCTTGGGGCAGCCCCGGTAGTTGGCGGGGTGGCCGGCCTCTCCACAGAGAACACAGCTGGGTGGCTCTGTGCAGAGGGCTCGGTCTTTGGGACGGGGGCAATCCACTGTTCCGTGGTTCCCCAAGCACTTTACGCACCTGGGGGTTGCAAAACAGTGATGCTGTGCTGTGAGTGCCCGTAAAGCTGGCACCTATGGCATTGGCCAATGTTGCCAGTTTTACGGGGCTTCTCAATGCGGATGCCCGTGAGGCTGCAGACAGCCTTGATCCGGAAGATGGGGTGATGACCCTCGGTGGGAGGGCACACTACTAAAACCATGTCGAATGCCGGACCATGTCTGGCCCGGTGCATTCGATGGACCTCATCTACGGGCACGTTTTGTGCCTCGAGGTCGGCCTTGATGTCATCCGTGGCGATCTCCACGGGGATCCGTCGGATCACCACCCTGGTTTGACGCTCCTCAGGCAGGGCGTAAGTGTGATAGGACACATTACGTGCACTGAGGAGTTTGGTCAGGTCACGAAAGTCTCGTGACGTAGGGGTCTGGACTTTAATGCCCTGCTGGGTAGAGCGGGCATTAGTGAAGTTGACCCTCTGGTCAACACACCACTTGGAGATCTCCGTCCACTTCGGCTTGTCCTGTATAAATACAGGGGGCGGGGGAGGGATCTTTTTAGCGGTCTTGTTGACCGGAGGGGTGGGGGCAATGTCGCGGGGAGCGACAACCTTTGCGGAGGTTGACGCTTTAGGGGTGGGGATGGACGCGGCGTTAGCCTGTGGGGTGGGGGCACGCGAGGGAGGGGATGATTCCTCTATTGCGGCGAACTTAGCGGCCGGGGCGGCGCTAGACTTGGTCTTTTTACGCTTGTTTCCCTTGCCGTGGGAAACTAGCGTGAATTGTTCCTCATCCGACGAGGGGGAGGAGACCGAGTCTGCTGCTCGGTTTTCCTCCTCGCCAGAGGAGACCTCTTCGGTGTCCATCGAAGTGGGCACCTGAGAGCTGGGCACGGGGGGAGACTCTAGAGCGTCGCTAAAAGTAGCGACGCTAGTCTCTGAAGTCGGAGTGGCCTCGGCGGCGATGGTGTGCGCTTGGGCAACCAGGGCGCGCTTAGACAGGCGTTTGAACAACCCCTTGAACTCGGGGTCGTCCATGAAGAGCTCGCAGAGCGAGAAAAAACTTTCTCGCTCTTTTGAGCTCCACTCGGAGACCTTCGAGCCCAACATGGTTGGAAAAAGGGGAACCCTACTCGCTCATCGGAGCGCCTATCACCTAACAAGCCCTAATCCCCGGGTGGGTGTGCCCGGGGGTGAGTAGCACTCCCTGTCGGGTATAGACAGGGAGGTGTGTCCTACTGCGTGAGCCCTAATCTGTGTGTACCGTCGCCAATCTTATTGTGCGACGGGGCCCTAACCGGTCAGTGCGGATGGGTATAGAGATACCCTGACCAGTCTAGTGCGGGGGGTATAGAAATACCCGCGGCACTAGTACGCGGCTGTGGAAGCAAAACTGTCACCGGGACTGACGAGGGAAGCCCCCAAGGCCAGCGATCCGGGACCCGTCCAAACTTTCGCCTAGCCCTGAAGGGGATAGGCGGGTGCGTTGGGTCAGCACCCACTCGGTTTCGTTGACACCGTGAGGTTTCCACCGAGGACCACGAAACTGTGGATTTGCCCAGAAGGGGCCACTACGTTTTAGACGTATCCGAATAAAGAAACAATTTGTCTTGAAAAAGACAGTTTGAGACAATTCACGATCGAAAATAAATTTTCGATCGCCAATTGGGTAGCCGGAGCGACTACGATGCGGAGCGTTGCGCAGCAGACACAACACTGAAATGAACTTTCACAGCGGCGGAGTGGTGGGGGGCGCGGGCGGCGGAGCGGCGAGCGCGAGAACAACACGTCCGTTCGCTGCGGAGGTCGAGCGTGGAAATGATTTAATAAAAAAAAAAAAAAAAAAAAAAAAAAAAAAAAAACACTTTGCTTATGTACTAATTGCGGTAACGAAACCATACCCAGATCTAAATCGACTCTAACGCCATCTATCGAGCGGGCAGGAAGCTTTACAAATAATTGAGTCGTAAACAAGGGGAGATGTAGGCAATAAGAGTCAGTTGGCAATGGTAAAAAGTTTATCGGCTCACCCGAGTGGGTGATGCCGATAAACTTTTTTGTTAACCAAACACAAGTAGTATGCCCGGCTGACAGCTCACTCAGATCACGCCACGCGTGAAAGAGTGATAGACGTGAAATGATTTTGCTGCATTATGTTGTAATTTTTCGAGAGGTTTAATTCGAAGGTAAGTCTCAAACTATTAAGTGATGGTTTCTATGCTTGTGACGTGTAATAATCGTAACATTTAAGATTGGAATTGTGAACTCCATTTGCCTTTATAACTTCAACTTTTTTGTCAGGATTAATTTTTGTCGTTAAGTATCGCCGATGTAAGCAATCGGAGTCGGGTGACCCCCTTGGCCCACATAACCTAACTTCGAAGTAACTATCTTTTTTGTTTGTAGATGCCGAAAGTTCGTTCTAGAAAGACGTATTAGACTAGCTAGTCTACCATTAGACCACCTTGGAAAGGCTGTGGAGCTCATCGATAATCATGGTTATTCAGTGAGGAAAGCCGCAAAAACCACGAACATTCAATTTTTCAGCCTTTATAAAAGATACTGTTTACCTCCAATGTTTATTTTCCCTAGAAAGAGGATGACCGTGATTCTTGAAAAGGATGGTCCTGCAGGAGCCTTCTGCAATTTCACTGGCCGTCCATGAACATTATAAAAAACCGGCCAAGTGCGAGTCGGACTCGCGCACCGAGGGTTCCGTACAAACCTGTGGGTATTCTCGGTTTATGCATAAGGTTCATGTTTATAAAATTAAATGGTTTTTTTTTATTTTTATATTTCAGTTGATTGAATGAAAGGTAAATTGTGGTTTACGATTTATGACGTTTTAAAAAAAAACTACTCACTCGATCTCGTTCAAACCAATTTTCGGTGGTAGTTTATATGGTAATGTACATTATATATATTTTTTTAGTTTTATCATTCTCTTATTTTAGAAGTTACGGGGGGGGACACACATTTTACCACTTTGGAAGTGTCTCTCGCGCAAAGTATTCAGTTTAGAAAAAAATTATATTAGAAACCTCAATACCATTTTTGAAGACCTATTCATAGATACCCCACACGTATGGGTTTGATGAAAAAAAAAATGTGAGTTTCAGTTCTATGTATGGGGAACCCCAAAATTTATTGTTTTTTTCTGTTTTAGTATAAAAATCTTAATGCGGTTCACAGAATACATATACTTACCAAGTTTCAACAGCATAGCTCTTATAGTTTCGGAAAAAAGTGGCTGTGACATACGGACGGACGGACAGACAGACAGACAGACAGACAGACATGACGAATCTATAAGGGTTCCGTTTTTTGCCATTTGGCAAAGAAACCCCAAAAATCCTATCCATATGATGTCACTACCGCCCCATACCCCTCTCCTCATTCAGCCATTGGATGTGTCCTTTTTTGGGCCACTCAAAGCGGCATACAGAAGAGAATGCAACTTATTCATGAAGAGTTGTCTTGACCACCAGTTAGTAACCAGTGTCTTGTATGTGACGAATTCGGGCCAGGCAATGAAATTTGGTTTCTGTTCACTTCTTGTGGAATTTGGGCTCTTGGAGATTGCATTGGATGGGACTCACTCAGCCGAAAATTATGAATACGATGTGAGTATTGACTACCATTGTCCACAGGCTGATCACCATTGCCAACCGATGCTGACAATGGTGAGCAAATCTATTTTTTTTTAATGATAATAGGCACTAAAGTAGCAAGCCAAAGTGATTAAAGGTGATCTCAATTGATACTTAGTTAATTAAATAAAGTTTGTATTGCGGTTAAAGCAATCCATTCAAGCAGTCCATTTATAGATTTGCTTTTATTTTATTTCCCGCTTAAGTGACCCCCAGTACCTACATCTCCTACATAAATGTGTTTGCAATGAAAGTTAACATTAGACATTAATTTGAATTTTATATTCCCAATTGTTAATTAAAATGATATATTGTATTATCTGTATATATCATACAATCGTACCATTGAAAATAATTTTGAAGATACGATAGTTTCGGTTCTTAGGGATGTAAAAAAAAAACGATTCATTAAAAACTTTATTTATTTTACGTTTCTACTTACCCAAATACACTGATGCATACACCTCAGTATAACACCGTAATTCTTTGTACAAACTTTGTTCTACTAGTCTACATTTAGTGCATCACGAATTTTCTAAAGAAACTAGTATCAATAAGTTTATGTGCTAAATAAATGCATAGTTTTTTTTTTATCTAAGCCTTTAATTGTTTAAATTGATCACGGGCCTAAAACACCTACGATGACCACAGACCAGCCCTAAACACTACGTTAACATAGGTTTGAGGTTAAGCAGTAGGTACTTATGAAAATGCCATGTGGAATCTTTACGAAATAGTGAGATTTTTTCATATCTCGTCTACTCTTAGTAACTAATGTAGCTATTATCTTTATACTTATCTATTAGCGATGTTTTCAACGTATAAATTATGGCAATAAATAATAAATTATAAAATAGAAAATTAAGGTTTGTAAAAATTCTAATAACTAAACTTATGTCTAATTGAGCAACTGGCGAGGCGTATAAAATTTCAATTTTTGTACTTATATATAATATTCAATTTTGTTTATCCTGGGGTTAAGTTATCTACGATAGCTTTGACAGCTTGCCAGGTTTCACGTGCAGTGGACACAATTTGGGATCCCGGCAGTAAGAAACCGTACGGACCGAATGAATCCCTCAGATCCACATGATACGAGAATTTGATTCCAGCGCGTGCTTTTGCCCAATCATGAGACATTCCGGAAGCAGGCTGTCGGATTTCAGCTGCCGTGCCAACCTGAAAGAAAAAATACAGTTATTCAGAAGATAAAGCGTACGGTGGGAAACTCAGTACCCCACTTACCGATTATTGTATGTATCTGTGTACATTTTAAACATAACTTTTTTAGGCTCAACAATCTACCAATGTCGTATATATATGCAATATTAGAAAAAGAAATGCGCCAAAAAAAGTCATGCAGGATTTATAACACATTATCAACAAACAATTTTGTTTTGTTTTAAAAATTTCATTGCTCAACACCTGGTGGATTGGAATTCATGAAATTATGGAACTGCCTTTTGGTTAGGACTAGAAGATGAAAACCAGTAGATAGGTACAGGGCTGATCCAACCAAGGTACTTCAGTAATATCACAGGTTTCGGTACCATCACGGACGGTACAATTACTTATAATATCCACAAAGTAACACAGGGATAATCGATCAACTTTCTATGATTAGGTTCTTACTTGATACTTGGTGCCATATAAGTCAGCAAGTGCGACGGTGGCCAACTTGCCCATCTCGGTGAGCATGCCGTCGTCTGCGAACGACGCTTCCGAATGTGTGCTCGGCACCAACCACGACTGCGAGTACGCATGCAGCGACAGGTACAGCTGTGAATCAACGTGCCATTATACCAATTACACTTTGTAGATTTATAATAGAAAATTACGCTACCTACTTGTTTAATCTAAACAACAGTAATGTGTTTGTGCACGCCACAAACCGCGGCTAGTTGCTTCATCGTTGCCATCAATTTGAAAATTTTGATGTTATTTTGTAGGGACGTTTAAATATATAGTTAATGCAATGTACAAACTAACTCATCACTTAGAACAAAAAACGGAGTTCCGTTTCGCTTTTAATCTGGTTTCTCTCTATTAACTCTACTGGCTGAAAAGAAAAAAACCGGCCAAGTGCGAGTCGGACTCGCGCACCGAGGGTTCCGTACAAACCTGTAGGTATTCACGGTTTATGCATAAGGCTTGTGTTTATGAAATTAAATCCTATTTTTTTAATTTTTATATTTGAGTTGATTGAATGAAAGGTAAATTGCGGTTTACGATTTATGACGTATAAAAAAAAACTACTTACTAGATCTTGTTCAAACCAATTTTCGTTGGAAGTTTATATAGCAATGTACATCATATATTTTTTTTAGTTTTATCATTCTCTTATTTTAGAAGTTACAGGGGGGGGGGGGGACACATTTTACCACTTTGGGAGTGTCTCTCGCGCAAACTATACAGTTTAGAAAAAAATGATATTAGAAACCTCAATATCATTTTTAAAGACCTATCTATAGATACCCCACACGTATGGGTACGATGAAAAAAATTTTTTTGAGTTTCAGTTCTATGTATGGGGAACCCCAAAATTTATTGTTTTTTTTCTATTTTTGTGTGAAAATCTTAATGCGGTTTACAGAATACATCTACTTACCAAGTTTCAACAACATAGCTCTTATAGTTTCGGAAAAAAATGGCTGTGACATACACGGACAGACAGACAGACAGATAGACATGACGAATCTATAAGGGTTCCGTTTTTTGCCATTTGGCAACGGAACCCTAAAAAGGCAAAAAAGAACGTAATTGAACAAATTTAGTTTACCAAGGAAGGGATTTTTGTTTCGTTGAAAAAATCTGTTGTTGGTGACCCATGATACATTTAGTAAATACTAGCTTCTGCCCGCGACTTCGTCCGCGTGAAATTTCTTGTTCCCTCGACCCTTCCCGTCGCGTCGAATCGCCTACCCGTGCGATTTTCCCCGTTTTTGCAACATTTTTAATTACCGCTCCTCTTAGTTGTAGCGTGATGTTATATAGCCTATATCCTTCCTCGACAATAAGGCTACCCAACACAAAAATAATTTTTCAATTCGGACCAGTAGTTCCTGAGATTAGCGCGTTCAATCAAACAAACAAACAAACTCTTCAGCGTTATAATATTATAAGTATAGATTAAAACGACCAGTACCCTAATTGCGTGACACACTATTAATCAGAATCAGAATAATTTTGAAGCATTTTACTAATCCATTTTTCATATTTTCGAAAAAATTGTCTGCTCAAGAACGCAAAGAATGTTGTTGACTTGCCAAAATGAAAGCCATGTTAAGTGTTATTCTGTTACGCAGTTACCTCGTGGGACTACGTATAAGTTGTATGGAAGTATTTTCATCAGCAAGAAAACGCGGCAATACCTCTCTACCTCTACCGACTGCATGCCGCTGCCATTCATGCACATGCCCATGTGTGCACAGCGTATTAAACAATTTACAAAAAAAGAAGTCCGACTTGATCATGGACTTTATGAATGTAGGTAATCTGAATAATTTACGTGTATCTTGACCCAACAAGTCTTGCATAAGGGGAAACTTAGCAAGCGTAAAGATTAAATGAGCTTAGTTAAAAGGTGTCAGTCGACACGCAATTCTGATTGCACATAGTTAACAGATCTAGGTTTTATACCCGTCATTCTTTTATATTGCATTTAGACCAAGCTACAGACCACATTTTACAACTTCATAAGAACTCTCTTGAATATCAGTTCTTTTGAGGTGTTCGTTTGAAAGTGTAGTAGAAAATCTTATGAAAGTAACGATGTGGGCAAATACCGTATTCTGTCACAATTTCCAGCGATATACGTGCGGTCTACCTTTACGGTTTTGAACGAATGATAAATTACTATACTTAAAGGTGTTGGAAACCATTTCTAATTTCTGTTCAGTGACTACAGGATCGGATTTCGTATTACAGTAATTTTTAGTGAATGTGTAATTTAGGAGAGTGATATCTACCATTTACTTATCAGCTCTATAAAATACGTTGTAATTACAATACCTTCAAGACTTGTTGATAATCGTAGACCGCATTACCTCGCATAAGAGAGTATATTAGTATTATTTTACGACTAAATCGTCGTAAAATAATACTAAAGAAGGCAACTAAAGGTTGATGTACCTAATGACATACTATATCTCCACTAATAGTCAAAAGATAGCATGTTATTATGTCTTCGGTACTACATAGTTTATAAACTAATAAGATCTAAAGTGAAAACGAATACTACGAACCCATTACCCTCGGCAATTATAGGTACTAATTACCCATTTACATGAACACTGTAAATGGGTAATAAGACCTATAATGATATCGTAGTGTGCATCCGTCACGCGATAAAAATACTGAGATAGAAAATAAGATTACTCGCTTGAACCTCGGTTCATATAGGCAGATTACCGAGGTTTACGTACTATAACAGTTTAATATGGCCATCAACATTAGCAATAAATAGTGGTATTTGAATTCAAACTAAGTGACCTTAGGGACCACCTTTTGAAATTGACCAATAAACTAAGTATGTCATGCATTGATACTAGTGGATCTTCAAGTTAATAAGACATGTCCAGTCCAACCGGATGCAGTTGTATTGATATTCAGGTGCATCTGGACTGGACATCGACCACGGAGCATGGAGCGATTGCGTATCTGACCTCCACAACCCAGTTACTTAGTAACAGAATACGCCTTGGTACGAACGTGGTAAACAGACATTCGGGCTTTTGACGACCCTTAACGACTGTCGAAGACCCACGAATGACAGACTCTTGATATGTAAAGATGGTCACCTCTACGAACCAATCGCGGCAAGTGCAGCTTAACCTGATCAATCGATCAGTGCTGCTGTTGTTACTTAGCCACAAGCCCTTCAAGTGAATAACTCAAAAATTAAAGTAAATACCTCGAAAAAAGCGGTTGCTCATAGGTAGGTAACCTAAATGATTGCCTACCTTAATCTGTCCTCTATGTTCCGATAGGAATTCTGAGACTGCTCTTGTTTCTGGCTCGCTGAAGGGATGTGGTCCGGCGTAGTTGTCCGAACAAGGGTCCAGTGACGAGTCCTTTTCGCTCCAATGGTAGTCCCAGTTGCGGTCCGCATCCACGCCGACACACTCCGTCTGGCCCCAGTTCCATGGAAACCTTCGTGGGAAAGATTCCTCTTAGTAAATTGTAAATACACTTGATACATTGGGCTGGACTGTTTGCCCTGTTTGCACCGACATGGCCTATTGACCCCTCAAGTCACGATCGCAGTCCAGAGGGGTAATTGCTTTACACACATAATGTATAGGCTTTTGTTTTGACAGATCAAAAAAAAATTCATTGCGTTATTAACGTTCTTGGGCAGAATTTTTTTCCGAACATTTGAAGAAATGGATTAACAATCATTCAGATTCTGATTAATAATGTGGTACGCAATTAGGGTGCTAGTTGAAATATAAATAGTTTATAGGCAGTCAGAAATACGGACGTTTTATAGGCAGTCAGAAATTTACGTTTTGAAAAGCTGTGATAAGTTTGAAATTTTCATCGGTTTTCCAAACTTCGGCATCAAAGGTACTTAATAGAAATTTGGCCGCATTCAGTTTTGTGGGAAGTCAGCTTCAACAGATAAAATGACGTGTGATAAAATTCCTAATATTAAACCCATTACTAATAAAGATAAATTGGCCCCTGCAATAGTCCCCCCTATTATAAGAGGTATTGGGTGTACTATAGGTACATCTCTACTTAACCCTTTGAGAACTACAGGCATATGTTCTATGATATAATACAATTTCACACTCCGGTACAATCACGAGAAAGCATTTCATTATAATGAGGGACTTATCCGGAAACCATAACGCAAATGTGCTTGCAAGTTGTCATTATTTCAAAAAATATTAAATTGTCATTAGAACATTTCACCTGCACGAATTAATAGAGCCCTCGTGATTTATACTACTTTGGTAAGTCGTATTATCATCGTTGTAGAAAGTGTTACTTGTATGTGTTTGAGTAGGGTACACAACATAAATACGAAAAACTATTCCTACAGTCACAAATACGAATTTCAAAATACCGATTTTCATAATTCCGGTTGATTCAAAATTCCGAATATAACTCCGACTTATCATTACTCCTATTTTTATAATTCCTAAATTTCAATATTCCTAACGTTTATAATTACTATTCTCAATATACCGAATTTCAATAGATCGAATAACAAAAAGTCCAACTAAATGAAATTTCGAAACATCAAAAATACGAATTCCGATTATTATAAAATACCGATTAATACAATTCCGAAATAAAAACGCCTTGTAAAACCGAATAGTATAATATTGCTCGTCAGAGAGAAGTATAATATTATGTTTAGTATGAGGAGGTAGAATTAAAAAAAATGCAAGCAAGCATGCAGCATGCAAGCAGGCATGCAGCGTGCAAGCAGACATGCAGCATGCAAGCAAGCATGCAACATGCAAGCAGGCATGCAACATGCAAGCAGGCATGCAGCAAGCAAGCAAGCATGCAGCAAGCATTGATTCTGTCACGGCTCCGGCGTTGCGGGGTTTAGGCGGCCCCACGCGTGCTTATCGTCGCAGGTGGTCTTAACGCTCACCACCGCAGCTTCGCCTCAGCCGCGGCGGCGGGCCTTCAAACCACCTGCTCCTCAGCTCGCGGGCCGCCCCAGCCCTCCGCGCCTACGCGGGTTTAAAGGGAACCGATTACTTTTCCGAATATTTTTTGTTCGAATTTCATTTTACCGAAAACTATTGGCCGACGTCTTTTTTGCAATATGCATCATTTGACATATTTTTAAATCATCGAAGTATCATAGGTATTATTTTACCGAATTATGTTTCGCCGATTTACGAAATAACTTTTTGCTATTGGCCGAAGCTTCTTTTGAACTTTTTTCATTTGCCAAATGATTTGTTTGCCATATTTTCACCACAGTGAAACAAAATTTTAGGGAATATTATTTGGTCACAATTATATAGCCGGTTACTTGGTAGCGTTTTCAATATTAAATTAAATATATGTAGTGTCATAAAAAGTCAATATATTGTGCTACAAAATTTAGTGAGAAACGAATCGCTGTAAAACCGACTTTACGTAGTCTTGTCTGCCCTACCCCTAGAGTGTAATTTAAGCCCGCGCAGGCGCGGAGGGGTAGGGCGGCCCGCGAGCTGAGGAGCAGGTGATCTGAAGGCCCGCCATTAAAACCATCTGCGACGATAAGCTCGCGTGGGGCCGCCCAAACCCCGCAGCGCCGGAGCCGTGACAAAAACAATGCTTGCTGCATGTTGCATGCCTGCTTGCATGTTGCATGCCTGCTTGCATGTTGCATGCTTGCTTGCATGCTGCATGCTTGCTTGCTGCTTGCCTGCTGCATGCCTGCTTGCACGCTGCATGCATGGTTGCATGTTGCATGCTTGTAGCAAGCAGCATTGTTTGCATGCTTCTTACTGGGACCCTTTAAAAACACTTTTGTTCATAATAAACTGTTTTATTAAGTGCCGTTACATTTAAATAAATAATTAATTAAACCAAAGAGTAGGTTAATCTTAACATAGGTATAATGAATGTCTGGAAACATAATACTTCGAACAAATGTTATTTCGGCTAAGTGTAACTTCGTTAAAGAGTTTATCGACCAAATAAAACGTCGGAGTAACGAAAAAAGTAGAATTGATAATAGGTCAACTGATACAGGGGCAGACGTGACTTCGATGAAGTAAAAAAAAACGAAACGATAATAGTTGAAAAGTTTTAGGGGAAATGAAATTCGGTCAAATATTTTTCGAACTTATGATAGGTAACCGGGTTTAAATTACACTCTAGGGGTAGGGCAGACAAGACTGCGTGAAGTCGGTTTTGCAGCGATTCGTTCTGTCACTAAATTTTGTAGCACAACATGTTGACTATTAGTTTATTCGGACCATTGAAAATCGGAATGTCGTTTTTCGGACCGAGAACCATTCGAGCATTTGATTCTTCGAACGTATGAAAATCGGAAAACTAACAAATCGCATTTACGACTTTCGTAATAGTACATTATGGTACAAGTGTGTAATGTTGGTGATTACCGCTGAGGCGCCATTGAGACCCGAGCCGTCAGGTGAGGGTCTTAAGAGAGCCGAGGACGGTAATCATCAATACACACGTGTATCATACGACGTTTTTCAACACACTTGCGAGGCTTTAATGGCTTTAACCGCTCCATACTTCGAGGCTAGTACCTCAATGCAAGAGATGCCAGGCGTACGGACATACACACAAATACTGTTCTAAAGAACCTAGATGTGTCAAATGTACCGGCAAACATCTGACTGCTGACTGCAAAAAGCCGGCAGACGAAAAGCCTAAATGCGTACACTGTGGAGAACCACATCCTGCTAATTATAGGGGATGTATAGTAGCCCGGGAAATGCAAGAAATAAAGAACAAAACTTTGAAGAAACCAGCGGTAAAAAGACAGCGCAAAATCAACGAAATAGTGCAAACTAGCTCACAAATGCAAAATGATTACGTGACACAAAACTCGCACAAGAAAACATACGCGCGTGTTACAGCCAAAACTGTTGAACTTGCAAATATTCGTGAGAATGTTTCTTCCGATAAAGGTATGGAAGGAAAGTTGGACGAAATTATAAAACTGATGACCTCATTTAACGCTCGCTTGAATAAACTTGAAAATAGCGCTATGAATGCTATTTCTATACGTAAAAAATGGATCCATTAAAAATAATGGCATGGAACTCAAACGGATTACTTAAACATCAACAAGAATTGGAAGTAATCCTGATCACTGAAAATATCGATGTATGCCTTATTTCTGAAACTCACTTTACTAAGGAATCATACATAAAATTCCGAGGTTATAAAGTGTACCATGCACTGCACCCTGACAATACTGCCCGGGGTGGTAGCGCGGTTATAGTCAAAGAAAATCTCCGCCATCATGAAGAAGTTAAGTACGAATGTCATGAAATTCAAGCTGTGGCGATTTGTATTCAATCTAAACTGTATCCAGTCACCGTAGCAGCCATTTACTCGCCTCCGAGATATAATATAAAAAAAGATCATTATGTGAGATTCTTACAGCAACTCGGACAAAGATTCATTTTAGGTGGTGACTTCAACGCTAAAAATACGCAGTGGGGGTCAAGACTAACCACGACTAAAGGAAAGGAACTAATGAGTGCTATGAACGAGCTAAAGTGTAAAGCTATTTCTACCGGAAAACCAACTTATTGGCCAAGCGATCCACGCAAAATTCCAGATCTAATAGACTTTTTTATAACTAAAAATATTTCCACTAATTATTTGAGCATCGATCAATGTCTTGACATGAATTCAGACCACTCACCAATAATTTTATCGGTATGGTATCGGATCCTACACACAGAGAACAATCCTACGCTTGTAAATACTAACACAGACTGGGAGAGTTTCAGAATAGATTTGGATAATTCAATAGAATTGAGGGTTCCATTGAAAACTCCGGAACAGCTGGAATTGGAACTGAGTAATTTTACAACTAGTATACAGAAAGCCGCCTGGAGAAATACACCGGAAAAATCACACCGGGTCAAAGCAACCACCTACCCTGCAAGAATTAGGTGTCTTATAACCGAAAAGCGCAAACAAAGAAACAGGTGGCATCAGACTAGATGTCCACAAGATAAAAGACTGTTGAACAACCTCACCAAGCGCCTTACGAATGAAATTCAACAACACAATGACTCCTTAACAAACAGCTACCTTAGCCAATTAACGAGTGACACTAAAACCGACTACTCGCTTTGGAAAGCTACGAAGCACATAAAACGACCGATCGTGCAAATTCCTCCTATCAAGGAAGTAAATGGAAAATGGGCAGTGACCGACGAACAAAAAGCCCTAAGATTCGCTGAGCATTTAGAGCAAATATTCCAACCAAATGAAGCTCAGACTGATGAGATGATGATTCAGGGAGTACAAATTAGTACAGACATTAAATTAGTTACCCCAAAAGAAGTATCTAGAGAAATTAAGTGTAATTTTAATCGAAGAAAATCCCCTGGTTACGACCTAATTACAGGAGAAGTCTTACAGAATCTCCCACGTAAAGCTATAGTTAAGCTTACCACGCTTATTAATGCTGTATTTCGGTTGAAACACGTTCCTGACATGTGGAAAGTAGCTGAGGTCATCATGATAGCCAAGCCTGGGAAGCCACCTCATGAAACCACATCTTACAGACCAATCTCACTGTTACCAGTGTTGTCAAAACTATTTGAGAAATTATTTCTCAAGAGATTGAAGCCTCTTATTGAAGCTGCAAATCTTATACCCGATTACCAGTTCGGATTTCGAGAACAACACTCTACGCTCGACCAAGTACACAGAATCACTAATATTATTGAAAGGACACTAGAGGAGAAGAAGGTGTGCTCCACGGTTTTCCTTGATGTTGCACAGGCGTTCGATAAAGTGTGGCATGAAGGCCTCATTTATAAGTTAAGAACAATGGTGCCTCAACAGTTTTCAGATATCATAGAGTCCTATATATCAAATAGATTGTTTAGAATAAGACAAGGAAATGCCTACTCAAACCTTAGGCAAATAAAAGCTGGCGTACCACAAGGAAGTGTACTAGGCCCGGTCCTGTATCTACTATACACCTGTGATATTCCTGAGCTAGAAAATGGGGTAATTGCAACCTTTGCTGACGACACCGCTATCATGGCTGTTGGAAATAGCCACGAGGAAGCCGTAGAAAAGGTTCAAAAGTCCGTAAATCAAGTTTATGAGTGGACTGCAATATGGCGTATCAAACTTAATGAGAGCAAGTCTATCCACATCGACTTCACGAATAAAAAGCCACAATACATCCCGCTATTCATGAATAATCAACAAATTCCATACGCGAATACTGCTAAGTATCTTGGCATGACCCTGGATGCAAAACTGCGCTGGAAAGAGCATGTCAAAAAGAAAAGAACCGAATTAGATATTCGATACAAAAAAATGTATTGGCTACTTGGTAGACAGTCGCCATTGTCAATACATAATAAATTGTTGATATATAAACAAGTTTTAAAGCCTATATGGACCTACGGTATACAGCTGTGGGGCTGCACCAGTCAAAGTAATCGACAAATTATACAACGATTTCAAAACAAAGTACTTAGGGATATAGTCAGTGCGCCCTGGTACATAAGAAACAGCGACGTTCACCGGGACCTTAAAATGGATGTCGTAAACATAGTTATACAAAAATATGCAGAAGCTCATGAACACAGACTTCATCATCACGTGAATGTCGAGGCAATCCAAATCCTTGACAACACTGAATTAGTGCGAAGACTAAAAAGGGTTAAACCCTTTGAGTTAGTTTAGTGCAGTGCAAGTGAACTGAAACAGTAGTGAAAGTGCTAACTTTTTTAAAGAACACGTGAATCAAGTGTCTTCCCTATAACTTATAGTGAATAAGAAAGACGTTATTGGACGATTTCTTAGTTTTATAGTTACTTAGCAGTTTAAGTTATATTTAAATTACTTATTAGCTCACAGGCTAGATTGTAATGTAAATAAAGTATCATCTAATACGATACATTATTTAGCAAAAAAAAAAAAAAAAAAAACACTTGCGAGGAAAAAACAAATATGTATTGCATAAATCGTTTTACCACACAGCAACAAATGCGATACAAACAAAATATGAAAATTAGGGGAAAATTGGGAAATGGCGCGCAATTTTTTTTTTTTTGCACGCGCCAAATGTAAGTTGATTGATTACAGCCATACAGCCTACTTCAAAATGATAATTTTTGTGATAAAATGCAAATATTTTATAAGAAATTATTGTGAATTATAAATAATTTGATAATAATAAATGTTTTTTCGTCTTAATTAGGGACACATTTATTTATTTCAAAAATGTAAATAGATTTTCGGTGGCATAAAACCTCTTTGTTGTTACAAAAAAAAAAAAAAAAAAACTGTATTACCCGGTTAAATTGAAAATGCTCTGTTTACTCGCATATAATTTGCAGTTAGGTACTAACTTAACTTTGTAGGGATCATTCTATTATGCACTAGTGTGTAATATTATTATGCACGTGTATGTTATAGTTCGGTTTATGGCCCTAAGAACGATATAATAAGGCTCACTTTACGAGCAAGTGTGTTGAAAAATAAATTTCGTGATTTTTAATAATAGACGTTATAATTCTTAGGTATTATGAAATTCGGACTTTTGAAAATCGGAACATCGAAATTCGAAATAAAATATTTCGGAGTATTTGGGCGTTCCCATTTGAGTAGGCCTACTTGAACGTTAAAGATAAAGATAGTTTTATTTTGCAAATATGGATAACAGTAAATGATGACAAAAAATATATAAGTTCAGCCATACTTTACCACGTAGGCATAAAAAAGATTTATCCTAAATAACTCGGAAATAAAAGCTATCCAGGGTTAATCAAATCCGCCAGGGTCGTGGATTCTGTTCGAAAGAGTCACCGTGGCCCTAGCACAGGCAACTGAAGGAATACGGATGGGATTTAGTCAGTAAAAGTCTGACACACCCCAGTCTGATTTCCCACCCAAAAAACGGGTTAATCAAATAATTCATCTTGAGTCCTCCACCAGAGTTAGAGGTAAACCTAGAGATAAACTTTTAAGTATTAAACCATTCGCTGTAGGAGAGGCGCTACTTTTTAGTGGTACAACGCGTAATAAGAGTTAAAATGTTAATTACTAAACTCAGAGTTTACAAACTCTACATTTATTCATTTAAACCGAAAAAACGTGCAAGTGGGCCACAATGTAAAACAGAACATTTATACATATGTATTTTATTTATATAATAACGGTAATCAAACTATATTAAAATAAATGGAAATAAAATTTAACTTAACAAAATATACCTACTACCCCGTACATTTTTCTGAAAATACAACGTAAATATTTAGAATCTGATGGCCAACGTAACTGTAGTCATTATAAACAAGGTGACAAGTAATTTGACGATTTCCTTCCAGGATATGATAGTGTGATCCATTTGCAACTTGCTACATTCCGTTTACATATATATATATATATAAACGGAATAAACACTAGCGAAAATTCATGGTATTCGTGAAAACCTACTATTATGTATTTTTTAAAATTTCACAGAATTCTTCACTAAATATCACTTTTCTCTGAAATTTCAAATTGAATAGCCTTCATTTATATCGTATTGGGGGTACGCAATATCATAACAAACCTTTCGATGTATCTGTCACTGTCAAATTGTAAATATCGTTAGATTACAATCTAACTAGCAAGATTGTAATCTGTCGAAAGATTATGAACCGTCAGATTATAATCTCGTTAGTTAGATTGTAATCTAACGGTATTTACAATTTCACGGTGACATATCCAAATTTTCTAAAACATCAAACAGTTAAAAGTTAAAGGAAGAAGTTTATTAACCATTTTGAAAAATCATCATGAACTTTGAACTTATCTCAAAATTGTACTATGTCATGAAGCGTACAAATTACGTTGAAGATATTTTCATTTAATCAGCTATCTTTCTAACGAGGTACAAAATTTAAAAAATACTCAGAGGTGTCGATGACACTGTCGATTATGCTGGCAAAGGTGAAATTTGCAAATTGTTGTTATGTTTCAATATTGAGATTTAATCGGATAAATTAACTGGTTGGATTTTGTACATGTGTTAGATACGATTTTACGCTAAAATGATTGAACGGATTTTGATGAAGTTTGTCCCATGGGTAGAAGGCCGAGAAAAGACTTGATTTCCAGGGGATCGAGACTTATTTATGCGAGTAGAACCACGGAGTGCAGCTAGTTCTCGATATAGTGAAATCAAAGAAACACCGGGTGAACAGCAACGTAATTGTATAACACAATATCAATCACAAAAGGAATCATTTTGGTGGATATTGCTAATCCACTGCTCCTTATGTTCGAAAAATTTGTCTAGTCAGCAACGTAAATAACGCAATGAATGTTGTTGAACTCTCAAAATGACAGCCATTCCTACTATTAGCGTGTAACGCATTTACTTCGCAGGTAAAGGTACGCATGGCGACATTACCAAGCTCTAGATTTTCAGTATATGCTGGCTTCTCATTGTACGAAAAGCCTATACAATGCGAGGTCACCTAAAATTGGAAATGGATACGATGACTCATCATACTTAAAAGGCATGACGGGATTTATGGGAATACCTGTAACGTCTGTTTTGAACAAAACTTTCACTACAAACTTGTTTTGTTGGTTGTAAGTACTACACAAATAATAAGATAAGCTGATATGAACATCTATGGCCACACCGTAAGGCGAGCATTACAACAAAAACCACATATTAGTAACGTTTTTGTAGCTTGAACAGGATGTCCGTCGCGTCAAGCATGTACAACGATACTTCAAATACAGACTAACTTTCTACGAAGGTAAAAATATTTTAAAATTAATACCTTTCAAAGTTGTTACTAATGATTTCATTACAATTTTTCTTTTAATAAAAAAAGTAGACCATAAGTGAGATGTGCCAGCTAATGGTAATCGTAAGTGGTCACCGTCGCCAATGGACGCTTTCAAAAGAGGTTTTCTGTCAGCTTTTTTGTATGTTACTTTTTGTTACTAAAGCGCCTGCAAAAAATACCTAGTGGTCAACTTTTTGGCCAGCCAAATTACAGATAAATAAAAATTATCTATATTTTAATTCGCTTTAGGTCACCTGCCATCCAAAGAAAAGCATGGGGCGTTTAGGAATTGCACATGAATTATCTAGCATCCTGATGCTAACCACTTAGGCCGTATTATATCAACTCGTTGTTAATCAACATTTTCCCGCACGGTTCAATCAAATGACTTACCATCCTACATAGTAGTCGTCGGAATGGTCGGGCACTCGTGAACGTGTTTTCCTCCAGAGCCGGTCGTGAGTGTGTGAGTGCTCGTAACCGTCGGGGTTCAACACCGGCATGATGTAGAAGTCGGCTTGCTTGAGCACTTCGTACTCCGCGCCTATTAATAGTAACAACAAACAAGTTTACTAACAAAAATATCAATTGGCTGCGCTACGCTAAAGAAAGTTGCACTCGGATAATTGATTAAAAGTAGTTTGAATAATTTATTATTTAATTTACATAAGTGTCTGCAAAATTTTAGAGAAATGTCGTGCATATTTTTATGATTATGTATTAATTGTTATGATCTAACCTAGGTCTTTCTCCCCCTCGACGAGTGCATGTATCATCCACGTCGCGACGGCTGGCGCTATCCACTCGCGCGCATGCGAACCGCCATCCAGCCACACGGCAGGCTTCATGCGCGAGCGCAGTTTCCACTTTTTCTTCTCTTTTCCTTTCAACACAGTGTCATTATTTGATAGCGAAATCTGAAAAGAACAAGACAGATTACCTAACCTTTTTAAGATAAATGACTTTTTTAAAGTGACAATAATTATACAGATCAAGAATATACCTTAACTGCAACAAGTGGTAATCCTTCCGATGATCGGCCCATTGGTATGAGCTCTACTAAGTCGGAATACGAGTGCTGTAGATACTCTAAATACCGGAGAATATCTGCATATCGATGATACCTTCGCCAAGTCATTGGGTGACCACGTAATTGCTCCAACTCAATTCTCTGTTTCTTTGATAGCCGTGGGTTCTCGTAGGTTATGGCTTTCTATGAAAGAAATAAGATACTTAATTCAATTCAAATTCAAAATAGCATTTGATCTCAAAACTCTAATTCAAACTACCCGTACCTGCAAATCCCAAATTACGATATCGAAGTCTATTTTATTTGATTTGAGATGATCTTTAACGTCTAGGAGAAGATCAGGAGGTACAAGCAAGTCGGTGGATCCGTTGAGTGACGGTGAGGTCCACCACGTGAGCCCCGAGCCCTGAGCATCCTCCTGCAAGTCCAGCATCTCGTGCACCTTCCATTGAACGTCTGGATACGTTCTTATTAGCTGGTAACCTTTGTAGTTCTTCTTCAAAGACTTCTTTGTAGATTTTTCTAGAGCGCAATATGAAACGCAAATTAGAACATTTTGGCAAGTCAGCCACGTTCATACAAAAAATGTGAGAAAGTTGCAATAATAAATAGTTGTAAAAAAACATTGACTCTAGAAAGCTGCAAACGGTGTTTTTTTCTGGGGCCAAAACTGCTGGGGTCGGGAATGTGACCCAGGCTCCGGTACAGACAGGGTGCTTGTTTTATTGAAGCTGTTTTGTGTGCTGAAGAAGTAAGTTATAAAATAGCATTTGCTTTGTGGTTCAACGAAACAATCGGATATTTTGATAGTGAATCTATGAAGAAATGCGCGCGTATGTTATATGATTTTATTTCTGTAAGCAGGTTTGTACAAACACTTTTACACGTCCATCATATTTTAAAAACGGTTGAGGTCGGCGTTTCCTATCCAACTACTCTGAGAAGAAACGCCGGAACAAACCCAAAGGTTACACTCTCTTTTAAAGTCCGGACATATACTTGATAAGATTGTGTGAACACCATAACCTTTAGTAACTGAAATGGATTTTTGAGGAAAGAACCACACATATTTGATTTTGGTTCTTTAGACTAATCTAGAACCTCAATCTAAATTTAAAGAAAAAACCAAGTAACTTAATGATTACTATTATTTTATCACTAAATGCTCACAGTTTCTTGTCATGAACCAGAAAATAAAACTGCTTACCAGACCAGAACGTCATTAACGGCAGTTTTACTCTATATAAATTAAATTAATGAAAACTATTGCGCCAGTATTGTAAATATGAATAAATTTTGAGAAGCTAAGGCACGTTTTCTTTACCGGTAATATATTCTAGACTACTAGCACATTTTAATCAAGTTTTTTTTTTAAGTATATGACTAAATTTTTATTTTATGCACGTTTATTCTTACTTGCAATAGCTACTCTTCCCATATAAACGCGGTCTTAGGGGATTCATAATGACGAGAAAGTGTTGACTTAAACCATCGTGCGCTTGCTGGCTTTATTGCCTAGCTCATAAAACGTATCAAGTGTTAAAACCTTAAAATACAATGCCTGCTGGTGTTTATAACCATATACAACACAGTATTTAATGCATAGCTATTCTATGATTTTCATTGATAACTGCATCTTTATTTTTAACTAAATAAATGACTCCACTAATTAAGAAATAGGTAGTAGCAGTTATTCTTACTTATAGTAATATCATTGGAGACGTATGCGCCGTCACTCTCTTCTGTATCCAGCATCGTTTGGAACCAGCTGCTTGGTGCTGGGGTCAAGGGTTCAGGAGTAGTCGTGGTGATAGGCTTCTTCGGCACAATATCTTCAGAAAACCAGCTGTTCTCAAACCATGATGACTTGGATTGCATAAACCAACTGTATATTGAAGAAAAAATTCCTGAAAAGAAAATAGTTGTTTGAAGGAGAATTTTCATAATATTTAAAAAGATGGATTGAAGATATAAGGTTGAGAATGCATAAAAAAACCCTAGGATGTAGTTGAAACATAAAATGCGGACCCTCAGGCTATAAGCAACGTGAATTATTTCCAGTTTGTTGCGTAGAACTGCTCAATAATTCAATAGGTAACTATTCTTGTTATCGGAAGCTAAGTCCAGTAGTACTATACATTTAAGGAGAAACTTTTTTATGTTAGTGGGGCAAGAGTATCGAGCGAGAGCTGGAGCGGGCTCAACGTGTCGTGCGCTGAGCCTCTACGGCTTGCGACAACTTCCCCGAGCATTTCCACCTCATGACTGATACCCATTATGTTAATTACTCCACTGTCTTGTTTATGATTGTTCTCACGTTCGTTTATATTTGAACGTCATCACTGAGAATTGGAAGATAATAAGTCATAATAACTTTGAGAGACTCGAAGTCTGTCGAAGAGAAATTTCGATTAGGTATAGTTTTATTGTATTACGACTATGAGACACAAGATTATCATAACCGTCAGCTCTATAAGAGATATAAGAGCATGTAAAGTAAAGGCTATTTGAATAGTAGACGGAGTTATTGACATGAGAAAGCACTGTTACGTGTGCATAAGCGACTTTGTAATCATTAACAACTTTCCCGATTATGACTTCGATTTGCTACAAGAACATAAGTATATGAACGAGAGATCTACTGATAATCTTAGACATTTGCTGTAAATCATTTGAAGATTATGTAACAAGACACTACTTTACCCACGTGATGGGAACTGATTATCGATATCGAAAACGAATGGAACAAAAAATATATTATAATTCATCTTTCATCATTCAATAAGTGAAGGTCAATGCCCGTAATTTTTCGTGGAAATACGTAGATGGATTTTTTTAAATCAAATTTCCAAAAACGTTGCTTAATGTAAATGTCAGTGTCATTTAAAGTTTTGAACAGCCGGAATGCTGTATTTTTCCTCTTTTTTCATAGGGTCGTTTTCGTTATGGATGCCCAACACGTGGTTAACGCAGTGTCAGAAAATTTAATTTGACTTTTAATATCATAAACCTTTGGAAATATCTACATGTTATAAAGCTAAACGATGGTAAAAACCCTATCCATTGTTTTAGAGTTACGAAGATCTAAGCGGTTATACAGCCAGACACAAAGAACTACTTTATTTTAAACCTACTAAACAGGTAGATACTAAAGCTACCCGCCCCGGCTTATTACCGTTTTTACGACTTGACAAAGCATCAAGATTTCTTTATTATGTATTTATGTAAGTTTAATATTAACGTATCACTTAATAAAAATCTCAGTTTAACAAATCTCTAAATGATAATGAAAACCGCATCAGAATCCGTTACGTAGTTAAGAAGAACAACGCGGTCAAACAGACAAAAACGAAAAATAACTTTAATTTAAAATATGTAAAATACCATTATTTCTAAAGTGCTTTAGATACCGAATATCGTGTTTTTTAAGATATTAAACTTATCGAATTAACGGAACATTATGTCTTAGTTAACTATTGCTTTCGGTCTCAAACATTAAAATGGTCCCAAACTTAAAATTAAGGACGTATCTAGTGCAATACATAAACTTAATTATGAGCACTTTATATACGTATTTAAAGCATACACAGGAATATCATGCTATAATAATGTAACAATTATGTCTGACAAACAGTTTTACCAAAGGGTATCGTCTTACCCTGTAACTGGGTTGTGGAGGTCAGATAGGTAGTCACTCCATGTAAAATACTGGCAATCAGCTGCATTCGGTTAGACAGGAAGCCGACCCCAACATAGTTGGGAAAAGTCTAGACAGATGCTGATGAATTGATGATGCAGTAAAGATTATGCATGCCAGTATTAATTACCAGGCAAACCTGTTTTATACACGTTTAAAATAAACTTTGTGTAAGAATTTTGTTATTCAACGATAACATGTCGTTTACTTTCTTTTCTCCCCGCGAATATCGCAAAGTGACTAATAGGTGCTTTTCAGGAAATGTGATACCTTTGCCAATCTAGCAAGATGCAGATAAAGCTCTATCAATATTGTACAAAGACGGTTTGTTATCAACTTTCATCTAACTTCGGACATCTAAGTAGTTACCTAATTACGCGCGGATACGAAAATATTTTGATTTTAACCAACCTTTTTAACCAACATCAAAATATTTTTATTTCACATGGGCATTCATGAAACGTCAAAAGATAGGTGCATGGTTCCAATTTGTTGTTTCCTATGGAGAAGAGCCGGCAAGAAACTCCATGGTTAGATACTCTTTTAAAAATATTTGTTTTTTACAATGGTTTCAAATTACAGGAATAATAGGTATGGGAGGACAGTGTAGGCCTGTCAACAAATACCAGGTACTTAATAAAATAGAAAATTGTCTGCAGTCTGCAACGTTCTCACATTCACAAAGTATTAAATAATCTACATATATGATAGTATTTAGTAGACAACATATACATATAATAAACTATTTAAACCAAATGTGATTTTTGCCATAACAACCAATAAACGTTAATTAAATTTTATCTGAAGAATAAATATGGCGGTTTGACATATTTTCTATACGAATGCAAACGCAATTTCCACGCTTCAGTTTAAAGATATCTAAAGATTCAAACCCCATGAAGGTAGATAAACCTTTTTCTGAAAGTATTAAATAGTGCCAATTAGTACTGGCTGGTAGATAGGAAAAAAATATTAATGCGTTTAAAAAGTTTAGTAGATATTTTTTATTCTGTCTCTTTTTTATTGTGTTCCCATTCTTTTTTTATTATGCGGCTGCCCTAAAAAGTAATGAAATTAAATAAAAGTGGAAAATTTTCGTCGAACTGACATGATCATGAAGCATTTTTAAACGTTCGACCCTCAGAACAGTAGGTAGGTACAAAAATTGGTAAGCAATTTTTTTTTTAGTTTTGTTGTCACTTGACCCTTGTCTGCTTAGAGTAATAAGGCATAGAGAGATAGCTTCATTCAAAATTCCGTTTAAAATTGAAGCAACAACACAATCAATGTGTGCATAAGTGGCACGTAAAAACATTCACCGACACACACAGAAGCAAACTAGTAATGTTGCAAGTAAATGACATTTTCCCCAAATAGTGTGAAAAATAGAACTTTTTCAGGATTCGTGAGTAGAAAAATTATTAAATAAAACATGAAATTAAAAATATTTATTATATACCAAGATCGATTACCTAAACTACCTTACTTAATAACCCTGAATTTGCAACTGTTTTCTAAACAACTGCCGCTTTGATGACGCTATTCGCGAAATATTATCTTTTTTGGATTCATAAAAGAATCGAATTCTTAGGTAACAAGAATTTAGGTAGAATGTAGAATATAGGTAAATTCTTAGATTGGCAAGCGGGACCCCCAATAGTATTAGGGTAATAAAAATACCTACTTAAATGTTATTTTGCAATAAAATTGGCAGTACATAGTTATAACAACAAAAAAATGGGGTAAAATGTTTTTCTTTGCCTAGCAACACTTTTATTGTAATGGCGTCTGTCAAATTTACGATTTATTTATTTTGTTTCGATTAATGTTTTAATCAAAAATATATGATGTTAGGCAATAGTTACCCGTGAAATGGGATCTTTAAATGTTTTCCGTGGTTATGTGATGAGTTGTGACACCCTTTCACTACACAGTACGTAATTTTTTGTGAAATTGCGGGAGCTCTTTACAATAGCGCTTGGTATTTTGTACTGACGGTCCGAAAGTCGTACTTAGCCTTAAAAGGCTACCTTGAAATGGCTTCACTTTTCGTGCAACTACTGCGGTTCTATGCGTTATTATTCTAAGCTTGTCTGTCTATCAGTGTCAGATAGTAATGTGACTCTATTTTATTTAACTCGGTACTCGAGTTATTAAATTGTCAAATTTTAGTGTGATGTCCCGCGTTTTGAGTGACACAATCCATGAGGGAAAACAAATGTTCTGTGGGTTTGTTTAAGATCCCCTTTGTATAGCGCCGACAACGCCTAACGCTATCCGTTGATACAGTGGAATGAGTAGGAGAAAACGCTCTTTAAAAACTGCTCAAAATTCCTTCTTGGCTGAAAGTCACCGAGTGAAACCCCATTATTACTTATTTACTTATCTATTAAGCTTTGCGGCCCTAACAAATACAGATTAACATAATTATAATCATTGACTTTTTTTATGATAAAGTCATTCAATGGGAATAAATGAACTTAGAGGGTTGTTCTCATAAGACATGGAAGTTTGTATGGGAATTCTTAATTTTACCGATATGATGTATACGCCCGCTGGGAAAGACACAATTGAAAGTAAAAGCTCTTCATAAAAAATAGAATAGTGATAAAATACGAAAGAAAATTCTATGACGCATTAATTATGATTGAGGATGTGACGAAGTTCTTTTAACATCTGCATCCTCTGAATGCGTTCGTTTCCGCGAAAGTAAAAGTTGTGTGGACAAATTAATAAACATGTAGAATGGTAATGATGTGTTAGAATACGACATTGTAGATTAGTCATATGCCATTACGGATCACGTATCTATCTACATAGTTTGTGGAACATGCCCTGTGTGCCTTTGTTCGAGAAGACCTCTAATTTCAAGCAATTTGATATGTGTATGTACCGCTGCTGAACCATATAACAGAGGTTGATTAACAATTAACTGTAGAATTTATATGCAAAACCAACGTAAGACGGGCACGTTCATGAATGCAATAGGTAGAATTAACCTACCGTTGCGCGCTGATCCCAACCTATAGATGTAATCCAAGTTATTAAAGTAAGGTGAAAGTAAATACCTACTTAATTGAACGATTTTGATTTATCGCGCGTCTACTTATAACCAACTCTTTTAATGTTGTTGTCATAAGTACATGCTTATTAAAATAATTTTGATTATTAACCGTGTAGGGATCATGTATACTTCACTGTTTTCTTGTGTTATTTGTGGATTTTATGACTTTATTGAAATGATAAATCGAAATATTAGGTATATCTAAGAATTTCACTTACCATTCGATTGCTACTTGTTACTTGGTTTGCCAATCAATATTTGCTATTAAAAGCTAAGTTTATAAAAAAAAACATTATTTGAAGTTCTGAAGGTTACAATTTAAAATAGATACTTAATTTCACCTTTGATCTCCGACCGAATAACAGCGGCGCGGGTTGACCGAGGTTAAGCTACGCTTGGCGCGGTAAGTTTTTGAACGGATCGAGATCCACAATGCCTCGGAAAGCATGCTAAGCCGTTGGTCTCGGCTGTCACTCGTAGATCTTCGATAGTCATTACGGGTGGCCAAGCCTAAAAATCTAACAACCAGGCTAACCAAGGGGTCTCGTGATACCCAATAACTGGGCTGTGGAGATCAGATAGGCAGTCGCAATTTTGCTATTCGGCTACATCCGTTTTTACAATTGAAGCCAACACTGACTAAGTTAGGAAAAGACTGGGCAGATTGAGTAGATGGATCTTATTGCAGTAGCAGGAACGTACTTAGTGTACTAAATAGTAATAATCATCGTCATTTCAACCAAAAGACGTGCACTGCTGGACATATATGCCTTCCTCAATTTTTGGGGGTTTCCCATAATCGCCACGCATGGCAGCTGGGTTGGCGATCGTAGTATGGTGGTAACATGCATGGAGAAGCTGCTACCCATTCTCTAGTAAGACCCTTAGTCGGTTCTTACGACACCCACGGGAATAAATGGGATGGTGCTACCAACCAACCAACCAACCAACCAACTAACCAACCAACCAACCAACCACCCAACCAACCAACCAACTCAACGTTCAAAATTATGTAATTGGTAACCATTTAAGTCGTCGATTTTGAAATTCATTTACAAGGCCATTTTGTCTAACGAAGACTGTCTAGCTATCTAATAAAATTAGTCTGTCGTCGGAACGTCTGCGTCTTAAATTGATATGTATTTCTAATGCACTACTATTGAATACTAACTTTATGTTTATTGACCAATATGGTACTGTTTTAATTTTAATTCAAAATATCCAAGAGCAATAATAATAACGACATTTATAAAATACATTAGCAACTTTTCAAAATTTCGATGGACTTTTTCGAAGATTCAGTTAAAATACTGCCATTTAAATATCGTTTAGCGTATCGATTCATCGCAAATCGATTATCAGAAATAGCTTTTAAGCTGTCATCTTTTTGGAGCTGAAACTGTCCGAAATTATGAGCAATCAAGTGAGTTTTGTGTTTCTGCAATGAATGCACTTTAAAAATGAAACGAAAAACAAACATATAGGTAGGTACAGTCAGTGCCCTGCATTACCTGTACCCTCCTACATAAAAGAAATGAGGAAGAGGGGGTCAGGTAATGCAGGGCACCGACTGTACTTATTCTTTCGGTTTTAACCGTTTGGATGCTTATTTTTTTTTGAGAGTTCAAAGTTGGCCATGAAATGAATTATTAGACACTTTTCTTGTGTCATCATTTTTTGTTAAATTACATGACTATTCTGGGAACACGTAAAAAGTTATTATGATCGTTATTGTTGTGAGTCGAAATCCGGTTTTCTTCGTGTACGAAGTATACCTCTTTGTACGAGGTATACCTCTTCGTTATCATCGTACTCTGCAATTATTTGCGCCGAAATACTTTACTAACTCCTGTGTGTCTACTCTCTAAATTTATTAACAAACATCCGGGAACGAAGATACGGGCCCATCCGTAACTAGTACAACCGTCAAAACAAGTGTCGAATTCAATTTTCGAACGGGTAAATACATATCGAGAGTAGGGCCACCTGTCAAATCTAACGCGATTTGACAGGTCGCCCTACTCTCGATATGTATTATTCATTCTTAGTTCGGGCTCCGAACTAATTAGATGTCCGTAAGTGGTAAGTACGAATAAGAAAAATGCTCATAATTTCGACCGAAAATACAGGTTTCTTGCATAGGGAGTAGAACCCCTGATACTGGCCATTCCTTTAATTATCATGGTAGGTATAGATAGTTCATTCCACGACGAGGCGCCCCTCTACGTCCCTTTCCTTTGGCTTTAACCGCTCTCGGTACAATTGTCAAAGAGTGGTGCGCGTCTTCATGGATTGAACTATCTATAATATGTAGGTAGGTTCCTGTTTTCTGTAGGCAATGAATAAATTATGCTAATATAGCTAGGTGCTGGGTTGGGAACTAAGGAGTAGTTACTTAGTTGTTGTTAGGTGATATTTTTCATAAGCAATTGTATCTACATACTTAAATTATGGCAACGATCCATATTTTTTCTGTAGATTAGCTTGGTGAATGCTCAAAACCTTATTTTCTTAACAAACACAGAAAACCAGCACAGGCCAGGTTAATAGTCTACAGGCTTTATGTAACCTGTTGTGCAAGCTTTAGGTTGTAGTTGCTGTAGGCTTTAATGAATATTGTGAATTTGAAATTGAACCTGGTAATCTGGTTTTTTACACATGTAAGTCAACTGCTTTGCTTCGACCGGATACGTGCACAGAACGACACGAGCGGACTGTTTAGTTGGTACGACTTGCTTCTAATAGACTACCTAGTTCCGGCCTTCGAAGGCAGTCGACCATGCGGCTGGGACAGTACGGTACGGGTTTTAGTTCAGATCAGACGGATCTGGACGTAGAACTCATGGTAGTGTGCCACGTGTGAGGGACTAAATAGTTGCAACATTTTATAATGTACCGAATCTAAAAAGCTCCGTAAACCCTACTGCACTTATGTGATGAGCAGGGGCGTAGCTACCGCTGTATCAGCCGTATCAATGATACGGGGCCCCCAAGGTACAGGCCCCCTCGAGCCTCGATATACAGCATGTAAATAATAAATAAACGAAAACATAATGAAAATGTAAGTATGTAATTTGTTTGTCTTACAAAGGCTTCAAGCTACAGGAGCAGAACAATTCTTAATAAGCGTTGGCATTAATTTATTCAAATCACACAGAAAATTTAACCTATCCGAGTGAGGATGCTGTTTTCTTTATTTTAAACTAGCTTTGGCCAGCGGCTTCGCCCGCGTACGTATACGTACAAACCTCCCTCTTGAATCACTATTTATTTAAAAAAAACCGCATCAAAATCCGTTGCGTAGTTTTAAAGACCTAAGTATACATAGGGACAGACAGAGAGAAGCGACTTTGTTTTATACTATGTAGTGATAAAAAAGGGGGCCCCGAATACATCTTGATACAGGGCCCCTTTAGGGTAAGCTACGCCACTGGTGCTGAGTAAAAGTGTTGAGTGCGTCTTCATCGTCGTAAGAAAATTATACTATTAGGAATGTCTATCGCGCGTAGGTACCTACCTTCATTTCTGATGTACACCGTAACTTAATTGATCAACCAATTGTGACTGGGTCGAAGTGCCCGTAACTATGGGCAATTCGGATATAAGTATTGGTTGGTGTCGGTGGGCTCAATTTTAATCTAACGTTACTGATCGAAGTTATGTCTCAAATACATTAAATGTGGCGGTCCGTAGATAAAGGTACCAGTAGGGAGGTATTGAGTTAAGGCCGGATATAGAATCTTGAGGAATCGCTTTATTATGCTGATTACAAAAAAAAAATGTTTACCTAATACTTTTTTTGTAACAAACATCCAAAGTTGAAATTCTGAAAAAACTAGTTTCGAGAAAATGGAGTATGAAAGTTAAGGTTACAAAAAAAAAAAACAATCCCCCATTCTCGGCAATTCCTGGCTAACGCCCAACACATTATATGCACCCATGTATAACATAACCGATACTGTACTGCCAATATACAAATAGTATTAAAATTAAAAAAACTCAACATAATAATTATGAAAATATCGGCATTTTAGAAGGCCTACCGACATCTGGTAACTTTTTACTAAACATTTCCTTTAAAAAAAAAATGTGCTTAGAAATGTTGTCTGTAGATGTCAATTGTATCGAATTGTAGCATATTTGTTGTAGAACAATAATCGGTAAAAAATCACAAAATGCCATATTTTCACCCGATTTTACAAAAACGCAAATAACTCTGAAACGAAATGCCGACATCTGGTACCTTTATGCGCGGAACGCCACATATTTGTATCATCGAGAAACTACGACCAACTCTAATCTAGTGAAAATTTTAACCCAGTGAGGGGATTAGGACTAGGCGGATTCCCTTACCTAAATATTAGTTTTCACATACGCGTACGCACCTATAACGGTTTCCTAGACTCGATATAGGGTCTTATAAATCATCCTACTCCTCAACACAAAGACACAATGAAGCCAAAGTTAGTATCGAATACCAATACTGAAAACCAAAATAAAAGCCTTAAATCGGTTTTTGTTTTTTATAATTTCGACACTGTGGGGATGTTTCTGATTTCAGATTTTGTCATTGCCCCAACCTCTCAGAATAGAATCCATAAATCAATCAACAAGATACGCCATTCAAAAATAGATTTGTGGAGCCACAGCATCAGCTTATATCGGTTAGTGTGATTCATTATTTTTAAGTCGAGTGCTATGAAAGAAAGTTGCACATGATAACATAAACTATGTACCGGGGAAAGCCATATACCGCTCTAATGTAAAATACTTCCAAGCGTTAATTTAAGCGGCTTACGTATCTAAATGATGTTTTTCAAAATGCCGTTTCATACTTATTATTTCACAAGTGTACCTAAACTCTTTTTTTTCATGAAAATTATACCTACACGACATTCTGTGTAATGAAGTTAAGAGGAAGCTCTACTGGTTGAATATAAAACTTATGAACACTTACTTAAAGTTAATAAATTAAATCCCAGACTTTGCATATTCACGTTAGATATACGTTTTAAAGCGTGAAATAGCGCATTAGAAAGCACAAGTCTAAAAATAAAAACGCATTTTTCTGTCTTAGTGAGTCGGCAATGTTTCGGTTCGTCTCACCTGCGTTTCATAATGATAATCTCAGCTAAGTTCAACATTTTTAGAGAAACTCCTTTTCATATGCTTGTAGTCATGGTTAGCGCTTTGACTATCATTAGGTATCATTACGCAGAAGTTTCCTTCCGGTAACATCCGGTCGAAATTCAAAAGGCAATTATACACACTCGTATGGGCACTTTGAATCACATCACATAGTTTGTTTTTGGTGAGACGAACTTTTCCAGCGACGTCTGACCTACCTTGAGGTAGGTCAGATGAAAAAATTAGATGGAAAAATTCGATGAAAAAATTCGATGGTTGATGGAGATTGTGCTACACTAACACGTAGTGTTTTGAATTGGTCTCTAAGTGTAATATATGGTTCACTTGTTTTGTAACACTACTTGGAAGAAATGGATTAATTATAAAAAAAGTAGACCTACCTACAAACCAACCTGAGTTTGCTGGCTTTTCCGGAACCTTCTTTAATTTGTTTTCTCTGAAAAATGATGACAACCACCCTGAATTTTTGGGTGGACAAGTAGTTTTCTTCTTCTTATATGGTGACTTTGTTGTTTTAGTGGTGCGTCTCATAGGCCGGGTCGTGGGCCGCCGTGTGGTGGACGGTGGTCGTCGAGACGTGCTTGGCCGCTTGCCAGGTCGCCGGGTCGTCGACGGCCGTTTCGTGCTAGGCCGAGTCACCAGCTCCATGTCAGGAGATTCCATTAACACGTATTGGTCGCCTATCTGAAGCACCGGATGCCCTGTCGCGGCATTAGGCTTTCCATGTGGTGGTTTAGCTATAAAATTAGTATGACTTTCTATATTAATATTAGTGGTCTTAATTACTTGTTTTTCTTCAACTTTAGCATTTTTCATAGTCACGTTCACTTTGGGGATTTTCCCTTTGAGTATCACTTTAGCACTGAGTGTAGTGGTGCGCGTCCGTGGCGCAGGGGTGGTTTCGTAGGAGTCTTCGTATTCGTCCCACACGGAAAAAGGATCTAGGGATTCGGAATCGGAGATGTCTGCGGAGTATCTGGGCGGGTGGCGGATTGACGCCGCGCACGCCAGCAGTGTCAGCAGCGCCAGGCGACGCGCCATGTGTCGAGCGTGTGCGCATGGCGAGGTGCGCGCGCACTGTACGTCCTGCCGCCGCTGCCGCAGTCGGCCGGACCACCTTCCCTGCCACTGTTATTATGCGTCGATGTCGCTTTCAACGCGCCCGCGACCGTTAGGTCAGCACGCCCGTGCCCGCTCGACTTATCTACGTTCTACGTGCTACGTGCGCGCTTCCTCGGTACATCTTTGTATTGTCCAACGACTCTTCACATCTTTTATGAATTCACGAGTTGAATATAATAAATAAGAGGAGGTAAGTACTTATGGTTTCTTTTACTTTTTGAAGAAAATACCTATGAAAATTTTGACTGGCCTGTTAGTTAGTGGTTAGTGACCCTGACTGCAAAGACTGAAGTCGTGGGTTCGATTCCCACCCAGGACAAATCTTTGTGTGATGAGCACAATCATTTGTTCCGTGTCTAGGTGTAATTTATCTATAATATGTATGTATTTAGAAATATGTACTAATAGTTTGGATCAGACAACGTTGTGTTGGTTGTCCTAAGATATTATTATTAGATATTATTATAAAACCAAAAGCAGCGCTGAACTTTATCGTGAGGTGATTTGAAAAAGAAATATGCGTCAATCTGTCAAGAAAATAATTTATTATTTATATCGTTAACCTACAGCTATTTCTTTATAAATACATCGTTCAGTATTCAAATCGATTTTGAAAAGTTAATGTTGAAAATGTCATAAATAATATTCAAGTCTAGGACGTGAATAAAGCACAATATTAACCAATTAACCCTCTTACCTACCTGTATTCATATTCATAAAAGTAAAGATCAAACGGTAGACAGTAGGAATACAGTCTATACAGACAGGCGAAATCAATCAGATTTCTAGTTCGTCTAATGAAAGTTACAGAGGCAGCAGGCGTAACAAAGTGGCGCGCAAAGTCAACATCAAATCATATTGTTTGGTACTAAAACATATGATTTAATTTCCATCGTTTATCATCACATATGAATAGACAACGCGTGAAATGTAGTTCAAACTGCATGGTTCGTTTAACGCCGCCCGGCGGCGCCGTGACGCGTGCGCAGCTTAGGGGTGTCTACTCCATAGCAATCGCATTTCACTCGGATTTGTTCCATAATTCCATTGTACTATTTGAAATTACTATCCGTCAAGCTTTCATTTTAAATAATTATGTATGAGCTTTCTAAAATGGAGGATGTTGGAAAATTTTACCTCCATTTCTCTTTCCAAAAATACTCTATTGAACCCATTGATATGAATAGGTAATAGCCGTTGGACCTCAAAGTAATGTCTAATTTATAGCCGTTTAGCAATTTCTGCAAAATGGGAAACTCAAGTTAATCATTGTAAGTAATAGGCATGCATAGCTTATGGTACCTACTTCGGTATCGGTTTTTCATTAGGACAAGACAATGAAGCGGAAGACGATCTTTCTCGACCTAATTTTTCCGAAACAAAAGGTGTATGTATTGGCAGTTATTGTGAGAAGCGTGATGCACTATGATGCATGTAGAGATTACGTAGGCATTATACTGTAAGAAAGAAAGCAGATGTTTCACTTCAAGTTAAACTCGCCTTATGTGAATCGGGTTTTTCCACTTAACCGAAAATAAGAAGGTATGATAAGTATCTTAAGCTGTGAGAGGCAAAGATGCGAGTGTCAATTTTTTTTTCGTTAGTTATAAATTTTCCTTTTTTTGTCGCGACGAACGGCGAAGAACCAGTTCTAAGGTCGTAGTTTTAAACCCAGACAGGCGTTTTAATTAGTGTAAATTATTTTATCATGACTGCTTTTAAAACGGTGAAGAAAAACATAATGAGGAAACCAACATGTTCTAAAACCAAAAATTCGAAAATTTGTGACATCTACCAGCCCGCGTGGTGGCTTAGGGCCCACTCCCTTTCACTTGAAGGAGGCCTGTGTCCCAGCATTGGGAGCAATAGGGGTTGATTAGTGGAATACTGACTTGAAAAGATTTATTTAGTAAAGGAAATACTAAAACAGGAAATATGAACACCAGCTATAAAACTGTTTTTTTCCACAAACATTTTTAACAAATGTAAAAATTGAAAGTTAGTTCCAACAACAACGCTTTTATACATGAAACAGTTTCAAAAGTTTCTTGAACTCTGTTCATGAATGACAAGATGAGTGATTAAATTGAATATTCAAGATTTTAGGTTCTCACTTATCAGTATTACAATCAACATTCAAATAAATTCGCAAGAAACAATTTAAAATTTATTATTAACACTGCGCACAGTGTTTTACTCAGAGCTTATGGAGTATATGGGTACGTATAAGTTAAGTTATACACCGCTTTTCAATAAATGCAAGTGTGTATAATTTTATGGCGTGCCTAGTCCACCTAACCTACTCTTAGTATTAGCAATTGCTAATTGAGAATAACAGTAAGATGGTTGAAGCTTTGAATATGATACTTAGCTATCCATAAAAGTATGTAAATTAAGAGTTTTCCTTTTATTTTACTAGCTGCGAAGCATAAAGAGATTTTTACGCGCTACTTCAGTGATGATGTTTGTTCTGCGCAGAATAAGCACATCCTAATTGCGTAACTTATATATCAATCACATTTTGAAACATTTTATAGGATATTGCTAATACATTGTCCTATATAATAATGTTTTAATTTTTATGTACCTACTTAATTGTAATTTGTAAAGGTGAAAAATAAATAATTTAAATAAAAATATGTACAAAAAAAAAAATGTCAGCTCCAAAACGTAAATAACGCAATGAACGTTATTGAACTCCCAAAATGAAAACCATTGCTACTGATAGAGTGTGGTGAAATTACCCCGATATGTCTAGATATCAGTGTCTGCTCAGTTTATTGTAAAAACCGAATTTGCCGTTTTCGCGTGCTTTAGCACATGAAATGTTTGACAAATAGAAGACGAAAGAAAATTTAAATATTTTGAATTAACGTTAAGCAATATTTTTATACTTTGAAATATAATCCTTACTTGAGTTCTGACGCTGGCACTATATTTGAAAATAATTGTAGAGTCGAATTACCCATTAATGTGAAAATGATGAGGGTATCGATTTAAATACCTACCTACTGCAAAGAAAATTGCTTCGATCTAGTATTATAATTAAACTGAGACCAGCATGAAGCCACATCATGTCGAACGAAATTGCAGGAAAGGCCATTTGTAGAGATTAGGCTTATGATTAATTGAAGCGCTAAGCGCACTGCTTATGCTAGGCTTCTGTTAGCCTAGTTTTCCTCTTCATTTCTCGTCATTTTCGACCAGTCGACTAAACTTTGATATTTTTCAAAATTTGTAGGTATTCCTTATTTTTAGAGTAAACTATTATGGGATAAAATATATGCCTCCACAAATTTGAAAAATAAAGAACGTTTTCCAAAATATCTCAATATAGGGAAGCGATCATATCTGATACTTCCGAGTAAGCTTTGAAAGGAATATAGATCGTAGCGTTTTCATTTACTGGGGTTCTTAGTTTTTTGAAAACTTGCTAATCTTTTGCTGATATCTGTTCCAAAAGTGCCAATACATTCAGTCATGTCGAGAGCTAAGCCTACTTTTCTACATTTGTGTGTGTTTATGGTGAGGTCTAGACACGCGGCAGCGTGTCAAGTCGAATTCAAGTAACAGAACTGGCGAGCAGCACCGTGTGTAATATTACACGAACCATTTGGAGCCACTTTTGACACCCTCATAACTAGTAGCTATAGATAGTTCAGTCCATGAAGACGCGCCCCACTCTTTGACAATTGTACCGAGAGCGGTTAAAAACAAAGGAAAGAGACGTACTAGTAGAGGGGCGCGTCGTCGTGGAATGAACTATCTATAGTTCTCATATATGAATTATATTATAGCCTTCGCAAGTTACTTATCGGTTCCCTATTTGATTATTCCGAAAATTTGGCTTGATGGTAGAAACTAGCCATCGAACATAATAATTCGTATATGAGAACTAGCCAAGTCAGACCTTAGGCTACAATATATTATCCTAAGTTATAAGAAGAAATGATATTTTATGTAGTTATAAATAAATTTCAGGACTGACCATTGAACTTGGCACCCATTTAGATCTCACTTCTTTTGTCGTTGAAGTCAACAACCAAGGCATATATCGATGCCTTAGTAATTCACAATTGCACTAACTACAAAATTGTCAATTTTGAGGAAAGAGCTATAAAGTTTTTTTAAAGTTTAGACAAGAACAGTACAAAAACAAAGTAAAATAACAAAATAAATATGTTTGTTTTTTCATAAGAATAGTCTTTTAACTCCATCATAATATCTCAATATTGTAATGTATAAAATTTAGTGTGTTTGGCATTAAAAGAGAAATTGAAAATTATGTAGTTAGTGCAATTGTGAACTAGGGCATCGATATCATAATATTGAACTTGGCTCTCATTTCACATTTATGTTTTTGATGGGTACGTATCTATACATAACAGGACCCCTCCATGCCTTGGAAAGCACGTTAAGCCGCTGATCTGTCATGTGTGGAACATCGATAGTAATTATGAGTCGTCAGAAGCTTGACAAGCGCACTTACCATGAGGAATCGCAATACCCAATAAACGGGTTGTAGATAGGGTTGCCAGGTCTTAAAACCGAAAAGCCGGACAGACCAATCAGTTTAGCCGGACATTTGGGTAAAAAGACAAAACACTAACGAAATAACGTTAAAATAAATAAGTAACATTAGACGAATAAATATTTTTGATTGGCAGACACATGCTTTAAAAGCTAATTTTCCTTTAAAATTGAGTAGTAATAAGGCGGGGAGGACAGTGCTAGTTCGCTCGATTGCGCTAGCGACACAAGGTTAGGCGGGTGGAGCGGAAACCAAGGCAAAAATGATCAAATTTGAAAAGCTTAACAAAAAGCCGGACAGGCTGGACACCGTCTAATTTGGCCGGACCCACAACCAAAAAGCCTGACTGTGTCCGGCTTTATCCGGACGCCTGGCAACCCTAGTTGTAGATGACAGATAGGCAGTCGCTCCTTGTAAAATACTGGTATTTAGTTGCATGCGCTTAGACTGAAAGCCGACTCCAGTATAGTTGGGAAAACAATAGGCAGTTGATGGTGCCCTCGGGCGTCACATTGAAAGTTTTTAGAATAAGCCAGTAAAATAAATTTATAGTTTAAAAATCACTAGAAAAACACGCTTTTATAAATGCACGTGAAAACCAAAAATCGTGGTCAAAGTTCATTACAAGACCTTTCTAGCAAGTCCAAACACGGCTATGATACGATATTCTATCATGAAATGCCAGTGCCTGTCTTCCGGCTTCATCATCAGACCTTGAAACCTAATCGTGGTCAAAGTTCATTACAAAACTTTTCTAACAAGTTCAAACACAGCTATACTACGATGTTCCATCATTAAGTTCCAGTTCATATATTCCGGCTCCATCAGCAGATCAGTTCGACAGTACCATCTTATTGTATTGTAATCAGAACTACATACAGCTGCCAATTTTCATGACGCTACGATTCTTGGAAGATGGTTAAATTAGTTACCTTAGATTCCATTACATAGTTACATACAGGTCGACCTAATAAAAGCGTGTTAAAGAAGCTGACGATGAGAACAGGAATATAAAGAACTCTTTGGGAATCTAAAAATGTGGAATAAATTCCTATGTCCAAGTATAACAAAGTGTCTGTCGTGCGTCGAAATGTATTTGACTAGAGAAAATTTTCGCTCAGTGATTTACTACTACTTTCGTTGCGGTCTTACTCAACAACTATGTTACAATAGACTTCGATTAGCATTTCATGACGAAGCGCCATCCCGTGCCACCGTTTACAACTTTAATGAGTTTTGACGTCGTCGAACCATACTCACTGACGATTCGCGAGAAGGACATCCTTCACGGCGACTCTGAAGACAACGTAAGTGCTGTGCGGCTAATGATAGAAGGGTGACATATCAACAGATTCGAGCAGCTTTGTATATTTTTATGAGTCAAGTACAAAAAGTCTTACATGAACATTTAAGATCAAAAACGCTGTCGTATAACTAGGATGCTGCATATGATATCGTCACAGGTGATGAAAACTGGATATATATTACGAACCCGAAACCATATTACAATCTGCGCATTGGATATTTCTATAATATTTGAAGATTTCCCGACAAAAGTAAAGGTTTCCCACCTGTCACTTCGTCAGAACATCGAGCACTCAACAATAAGATAAGATGATTGGTACGATGCGACCTCCGACGCTCTAATACATGCTTCATAGAGAAAGAGTTTGAGCAAAATCGGGGGTCGAAAGTGTTCGTCCAATCACTTGGGAGGAGCCACAGAGGGATATCGTAGTTTTGAAGCCGGAGATCCTTTCGGAAGTCGAAAACTTCTACGGCCAGTTGTACGCATCGCATGCATCTCGACCTGATCCCAAAAATGAGGATTCTAGAGCCACCTTAACCCGCCACTTCACAGAAAACCTGCCAGAAGTCAGCCAAGACGAAATCGAGGCGGCTCTAAAACAGCTTAAAAATGGAAAAGCCTCTGGTGAGCACGGGATTACGACCAAGCTCTTGAAAGCGGGAGGAAAGTTCCTGTACTGAAAGAGCTTCGGGAGCTCTTCAATTCTGTCCTGTTCTCTGGGAGAACTCCAGAAGCATGGCGAAGGAGCGTGGTCGTACTTTTCTTTAAAAAGGAGGATAAAACCCTTTAAATAACTACAGACCTATTTCGCTCCTAAGCCACGTACATAAGCTGTTTTCAAGAATCGTCACAAATCGTCTAGCGCGGAGACTCGACGAGTTTCAACCACCAGAGCAGGCCGGGTTTCGAGGAGGATACAGCACCATAGACCACATCCACATAGTGCGCCAGATTCCGAGAAGTATAGTCGGCCGCTGTTTCTTGCGTTTGTGGACGATGAGAAAGCTTTTGACTCTATCGAGACCTGTGGGGTAATTGCGGAACTTTTTATCGGTAGGAATTGGTTTAATATTCATAGTTAAACAACATTCATTGCGTTATTTACGTTGCTGAGCTACAATTTATTCGAACAAATGACGCAGTGGTTTAGGAATAATCTTCAATCCCATTCAGATTCTGATAAATTGTGCGTTTCGCAATTAGGGTGCTGGTCTGTTTTGGAGTCTTTGCAGCGATGTCAAGTCGACTGGCGATATATCCAAGTGCTGAGATGTCTTTATGAAAACGCCTCAATGACCGTCCAAACTCAGGACAACACATCGCACTGCGTCGAGGAGTGAGACAAAAGATGTTAAACTGGAGTGGACGCGGAATTAACATCAACGGCGTGTACATCTCATACTTGAGATTTGCAGACGACATCATCATACTGGCTGAATCGCTGCAGGACTTGCAGCAGATGCTGGACGGTCTAGTTGATTCTTCTGTACGCATTGGTCTCTGGATGAAGTTGGACAAAACCAAAGTTATGTTCAACGATCACGCAACTCCAGGACCAATTGCGGTCAATGGCGGTGCCCTCAAGGTTGTTCGAGAATGCCTCGTTTACCTCGGGCAGACTCTGCAGTTTGGTGAGAACTACCTTGAGAAGGAAGCTAACAGGAGAATTCAGCTGGGCTGGGCAGCATTTGGGAAGCTTCATCGAGTCTTCTCGTCGCGTATTCCGCAGAGACTAAAGACGAAAGTATACATACAACCAGTGCGTCCTACCTGTTATGACCTACGGAGCCGAAACACCAGACACCAGGGATGTTAGGGAGCTCCGTAATCGTAACCGAAACTATCGGATATCCGATATAAAAATTTATCCGTAACCGTAACCGAATCCGAAATAAAAGTTTCAGATAATATCGGATTTGTTATTACATTTTTATTTTAGGTAGACTAGATAACACTCAATATATATTTATAATCATTTTTATTTTAAATAGCTGCAATAATTACTCACAGACTGATAATTAATAAAAAAACTGATAAAAAATAAAGTAATTCCTACCAAATGGTGACATATAAAGAAAACCATTTTATTAGCTATTTGTATTTTAATTTTGAAATTCCTTAAAAATTTAATGTCCGTAACCGAAATTATCCGAAACTAACGGATAATCCGAAATAATTTCTTATCCGTATCCGTATCCGGTATAATTATCATTCCTACATCCGTAACCAATCCGTATCCGAAATTTCATATCCATAACATCCCTAGTGGACACTCACGGTACGGCTGGTCCACAAATTTAAAGTCACTCAGCGAGCTATGGAACGAGCTAAGCTTGGAGTATCTCTGAGGGATAGAATACGGAATGAGGTGATCCGGCAGAAAACCAAAGTTGTCGACGTAGCTCATAGGATTAGCAAGCTAAGTGGCAATGGGCCGGCCACATTAGCCGTAGACGTGTTCTTGAGTGGAAACAGCGAATCAGCAAACGTAAGGTAGGACGCCCTCAGGCTAGGTGGAGCGACGATCTTCGCAGGGTGGCTAGCTGGATGAGAGTTGCGTAGAATCAAGCTGAATGGCGTGCAATTGGAGAGGCCTATGTTCAGCAGGGGACTCTACAGGCTGATGATGATGACTTAAAAATACATTTTCAGTTCTTACGTGTTTGTCTGCCTGTTTGATCCGGCTAATCTTCGAAACGGCTGGACAGACTTTGACGGGACTTTCACTGACATTAGCATTTTTGTGAAAGCCACGGGCACAGCTATTTACAAATAAAAAGAAGGATGTGGTACGAGTAAGGATGATGTTGTTTACCTCGAAATAGGAAATCAGAATGTAATAAAAAAGGCTTTATAAAATAGTGAAAGCAACAACAGAACAACAAAAAAGTGGGTACTGACTGACGTACGTACCTAACTAATGCATGTGAATTATTGTTGTGGAAAGGTCGTGGCCCAACTCGTAAAATACTTACAAAATTAGGTGTTTTAGAAAGGCAAAGGTATCTATTGAAACGAATATTAAATGACGCAATTTATTACAATATTTCAATACCTGTTTCATGAATAACATAGCTACTTAATTATTTAATTACAGTCATAAATTGACATTAATTTCTGTGTCAATAATTGAATAAGTATTTACAAAGTTGAAATACCGAAAAGAATGATTGTCATCAATTTATCTTAGGTGGCAGTGTGGCACAGACGCTGGTGGTGCCTTCCGTTTTTTTTTTTTCACCTTTTATTACTACCACGTTGATCTAGTGTTTGTAAATGCTACTTCTGAGTATGAGATCTTGGGTTCAATTACCAGAGAGGTAATTGCGTAACTTACTAACAGTAGGGAGTGGTAATTGCGTAACTTACTAACAGTGGATTCAGTTATGACAGTTCAACCAGTTACCCGAAATGAATGTAAAAAAAAACTCAAAATTTTATTAAAATCTTACCTATGACGCAACAGAAAAACTTTTGGAAATTTAACATTTTATAAAACACACATACACACACGTCGCAACATACCACATCCAACACACATCCTCACTCTCTCCTACACAACATTAGATACACACACTACATTTATCCCAAAATGTGTTATTATATATTTTTTATTTTCTTTAAATTCTTATGTATTAAGTCTTGGAACAACTAACCGCTTCACTAGGAGTCGGGCGTTGGTACCTGCGCCACATTTTTTGACTATTGCAGCTATCATCGTTTAACATTGTTTTGACTATGTTGTTTTTGTTTTTTGTTCCCAACAAACGATTATTACTTAAAAAATAAATTAAAAAAATATCCTTCGAAATGATTCACATACTGATTCATATGTCTTATGCAATTAGTGTGCAGTTCGTGCAAAGTATTGTTAGGGTTTTTCTGCAGGAATTTCTGAGGAGCAGCCTTTTTACTGGGCTGGATTCTGGATTTGGTTGATGGTAGTAAGCTTGTCCTCAATACATGGGACTAACACATTATTATGTGGTTGAGGTACTCAGATACTTACTTCTGATTAATCCTTATGCCAAAAGCGTGACTAGTAGTATAGTATTACACGGTTACCACCCAATGCGACTGAGCAATGTGGTCCAGTGTCGTGTCGTCCAATGGTCAGTGATACCATTCACAATAAAGAAATTGGCATAAATGACCAATGTGGCTTTTTCGCGGTTGTTACCGCATGCAGTCAAAGTAAAGCTATGGAAGGAGGAAAAAGCATGTGACTAAAAGAGTGATGAAAATAATTTTATGGGTGGGGGGAAGAGGAAGGCCAAAGAAAAAATAGATGGATTTTGTGAAATTATTTGAAAGAGCAAGGATTTAATGATAGCGTGACCGTTGACAGGGTAGAATAGAAGAGGAAAACGTAACGTGTCGCACAGCCCCCATTCAACATGGCACAAGGGCAGGAAGGTGATAATGAGTCAATGACAAGCTACGATTACAGGAGCGCAACTTTTTCTACAAAATAAATTTCAGGTAATTTCTTATTTTTATTTAATTCTAATAATTCCTTTTCAATTTAATTTTTTTTTTGAACTTTCATTTATATTTCAGCTAATTCACGATATGGATGTTGAACTGGTATAGAAATTTGAGGTAATTTACTTGTCTATCAAGAGCCAACTCCTCCTTTCTATCTCCCATATCATAAACTTTTCCCTTTACACCGGTTCTTTCCCTTCCCTGTGGCGTAAGGCTCTGTGTAGGCCCTAAGACACCCAATACCTCTGTTCCTAGTCACTTTCTCCCAATTTCCATACATACCTTTTAATTAAAAAAGACACTAAAGTAACAGCCTTAGTGTTAATTGATTTTGCAATGCGTTTAATACCGTCAGTCACGACGTCCTGTTAACCATGGTTTCATTCTTATCTTCATGGACGTCATCAATCTGTTTAAGCTGGAGACTCTTCGAAAAATTAGTGTGATCTTGCAGTTGGTGTCCCTCAAGGCGCTTTTATTATCTCCTCTTTTATTCCCCATTTTTTTAACTGAAAGAAAGAAGAAAGAAAGAAAATACATTTATTTAGCACAAACTCAAAAGGCACACAAAATAATACGCCAAAAAATACATAAATTTACAAAAAACATAAATTAAAAAGAAAATCAATAAAAGTGCGATGTTAAAAACTAGCATTTATGTGTGCCCCACGGCTGTTTTCAGCATAGCATTTCAAGCTGACTGGCATAGCTGTGCCACCTGCAATCTTCGACAAATCACTCGTCCCGTTTATCTCCCAGATAAAGAATATTGGGCTGCATGTTGACACTTTTCTCAACTGGCAAGAGATTAGGGCTCTGTCAACGTTGTTCTCTATTCTTGACAAACCCACTTCTCTTTTTTACCTGACTTCCAAAATTCAATATTTTTGCTCTGCCCACACCAAAAATCTTCGTTCCACCAACAATCTATACTTATATATATAATATTATAAAACTGAAGAGTTTGTTTGTTTGTTTGTATGTTTGTTTGATTGAACGCGCTAATCTCAGGAACTACTGGTCCGAATTGAAAAAATATTTTTGTGTTGAGTAGCCTATTTATCGAGGAAGACTATAGGCTATATATCATTACGTTACAACCAAGAGGAACGGAGCAGTAATGAAAAATGTTGCAAAAACGGGGAAAATCGCACGGGTAGGCGATTCGACGCGACGGGAAGGGTCGGGGGAGCAAGAAATTTAACGCGGACGAAGTCGCGGGCAGAAGCTAGTGCAATATAAAAGAATGACGGGTATAGGAGCTAGATCTGTTATCTATGTGCAATCAGAATTACGTGTCGAATGACACCTTTTAACTAAGCTCATTTATTCTTTACGCTTGCTAAGTTTCCCCTTATGCAAGACTTGTTGGGTCAAGATACACGTAAATTATTCAGATTACCTACATTCATAAAGTCCATGATCAAGTCGGACTTCTTTTTTTGTAAATTGTTTAGGCAAAGTAATAAATCCAAATATCTTCAAAACCGCGGTTTCAACCGGTATATCCTTACAGACGGTTGTCCTACAATTTATTTGTAAATTTTTGGTGTACTTTATATAACGGTGACAAATGCAATTTTTTTTTTAAATACAGACGTTTAAAAAAAAATGGTTTTAGTCAAATTTGAACTTACATCTGGACCAATGGGTTTATAAACTAGAAATTTTGCATAGAGGTGTCTGTATTTTAGTGCAACACTACCACATTAGCAAAAGTAAGAAATATATTCAATAAGAAAAAGAATAATAAAAGAAGAAGAAAGAATAGAAGAAGAAGAAGAAGAAAGAAGAAGAAGAATATGATAAGTGAAAATTTAATGACACATTCTAAGAACTCTTTTTTAAATTACGCAAATTATATACCTTACAATTAGAGGATACAATCCCGGGATCCCGAATCTCGGGATCCCGGGATCCCGACCGTTTTCTGGCCCCGAAAATCCCGGGACTGTACTTGGCTAATCCCGGGATTTTCGGGATTGCCACAAACAATTCTAAATTGTATTCCGTAGTCCATTGCGCCTTCTCAATAGCCTTTCCTAGATTATATGAATAGCATTTATTAAATAACGACAAAAAACAACCCTTAGATACGCCGTCGTACGATACGTACCTACTAGATACACAGTACACACTAAACAGGTACAGTCCTCATATACATATGTTTGTCGTAGAACTTGGAAGGGACTTAAAGGAAAAGTTACAGCTGGAAACTAACAAGAGTATTAAATTCCCACATGCTGAAGTACAAGTACAAAATGAATTGGGGTTGGCAAATATTGTAGTATGAGACGTGAAATGAGCCTGTTCAAATATGGAGGAGTTCGTGGATATCACTTAGAAACAGCATATAAATATCTACACGTATTGTCTATTCCTCCAACCAGCGTAGAACCTGAGCGAGTGTTTTCAGCTGCTGCTTATGTTGACAATAAACTACGAAACAGGCTTGGAAGTCAAAGATTGGATGCTTTGATATTTTTCTGCGATAATATTTTCGAAATTTTAAATATTTTTTTTGTGTTGTCTTTTTGATTTCTTGCAAAATTATAGTTTTTTGTTTTGTCTTTATTTTTTCTTATTATATTGTGATTTTTGTTGTTTGTTGTGACATTAAAAAGATTTTTTTTTAATTATTTAAGTTGTTTTCTTCATTTTAGCCCAATTAGAAACCACATAGTCTAATCCCGGGATAGTCCCGGGATCCCGGGATTACGCTTAAAAAATCCCGAAATCCCGGGATTGAAAAAAATGCTCGGGATTGTATCCTCTACTTACAATACAATTATATAACTATGTACCTTAATTTTGTTTATATGAGTTTCTGTAAATAGTCATGATAAGCAGTTAAGGTTAATATTATAACATAAAGAAATATTGATTTATTCAAACAAATTATTACTGTTATATTTTAGTATGTAACAAGTTAGGTAAGTAATTAAAATAAATACAGGCATACATTTATATAATAAGGTATATATATTATGTATACATATAGATTTAAGTTAATTTTCAAATTTGTTATCAGAATCTGACTCAGAGTTAGGATCTAAATGAGAAACATCAATAAAATCGAAATCGCTTTCTTGAAATTTCAACAAATCCAGGGTCTCGTTGAAAAGCTCTTGCTTTATTTTCGAACTCATCTTGTCAAGAACATATTAATATATTATAGTATAGATAAAGTTTCCATGTGTAATGTTATTCCTTATACATTTTCATGACTGTTGAAGACATTAGAAGCTTTTCCCAATTTAAAAAAAAAATGAAAAAGTTTTAAATGACTATGAAACTCGATTTTCAGTCCTCAGTGTGACGGGAAGGGTCGGGGGAACAAGAAATTTAACGCGGACGAAGTCGCGGGCAGAAGCTAGTCGTCTTATACGATGTCCTTCTCACCGATCGGCTTGATTCATTATTTTTTCTTTGTCCAGGCGGTATTTTTTTTGCAATGCGCTCCTTCTGATTATCAAGATGGGAATCACTCGTTTAGGTTTTAAAGCGAAGGCACGTGAACATATCCGTCAGAAGTTGGCCAAAACATCCCAACGATCAGCGCTGCTGGTTTTGTTTTCTCCTCTATAGATCGTTATTTCTTCTGGTGAAGATAATTTTGTTTGAATGATGGATGTATTTATGTATTCGTATTTATTCTTGTATTTTATAGTTGTGTCCATGCTATCTATCCCGTATGTTTCACCTAACATGTTTTGTTTCTGCGTAAATTTTCAAGGGAATTTTGGTCGAAAATGCCTCATTCATTTTACAGTATTTTTTTTTACTTGTGCATTAAGTTTTATGACAAAAATAATAATTTTACGGCGTTAACTGCCAGAAGTAATGCAGCATAGTGGACATGGAATGATATTCATTGCTACAACCTCGGTACAGTAGAGCAATACGAAGTAATGTGGCTCCATAAATATGTGTCTACCTGATACAATTATTACGCCAGTGATTGCTAGTCATAAATAAGTCAGTCAGTAATAAGCTCATCTTTATAATACGGCTTAGAAAAAGATGCAGCAGTGATAAATTAGTGTTGATGATATTCTCTGACCTTCAGAAATGTTCGTCGCCATATTATGAATAGTCAGAAGATATAAATCTTCCTCAATTTCATATTTGAATACGACTACAGTCTTCATTAAGAAAAAACTTATCTACTAACATACTACTACTTTGAAACGGCTAGCGGAAGAGGTGTTTCTTTTAATTAGTCTGTACAAAAACTTATTAATACTCCGTTTTTTGTATTACATGCCAAGCAAAAAGGAACACAACACATACGAATCGTTCCAGTGTATGTCTATCATAATCGATTTTCTCACAAACACGTTTACGTTCGTATTTAAATACTGCAAGAATTCTTAGCCTCGCACCGAATTCTAGGCTCACCAGTGATCAAAACCCAAAGTTATCCAAGATTACTCTGACCATGATTTTCTTTTAGTGTAAGCCTATTGGTCTAGAGGGCATGGGAAGCCGTCACCTCCTTCTGCGAAGCAGTAATGCTCGGGAAGGAGGAGGCGGGGCGCGTGAGGGAGTGGTAGTCTCTGCGCCCTCACGTCCCTAGCCGCTGCAGCAGGAGACGCCCCGGGCGTCGGGAGTCAATAGCAGACTCCCGGGCACCGTAGGCGCGAGCTTGCGGGCGGCTAGCAATGGGTAGCTCGCCGCCCGGTAAGGGTCGGGTCGTTGGCGCGTAGTGTTCCACGCGCGCCTCAAAGAGATGTCAGCAGCACTGAAGGGGTCTGCTAGGACCGATGACTGCCGGGGTCGCGAGATTGTTCGAAAGAGATATCGTGACCCTGGCACATGGGCAACTGAAGGAACACGGGTGGGTTTTAGTCAGTAAAAGTCTGACACGCCCTCCCGCTCCGCTCAGAGCGGGAGAAGTCATTTGATGATTTCCCATCCAAAAAAAAAAAAACCTATTGGTCTATTAAAAATACTTAGTAGATTTTAAAACGTCACTCCAAGTACAAACAATATACAAAAAAAAAAATACAATATGTCTGGCTATTAGGTCTTCTATCTAGTTACTGAAAATTTAAATTATGAAAAATTAAGAAATAGGTACAACACAAACATTTGGATTTTATCTATATTGTGTATCTTAAAGTCTCTGATTAAGTCTTTCGACTTTCAATGCTTTAAAAATATAGTGACGAAAAAAGAGTAACCTTTCTTGCTGAATCATTTTGAAAGCTGTTCATCATTTTGGATTTTGAGTTGTAAGGCATTACAACTTTCTCTTTATTGAAAATCATTTTGTAGGTGGGTACTTAATTTTTTACTTGTCTACCATCTGAAGTTAAATCAGACTACTTACTTACATAGGTTTTTTTTAACACTTGTACTCGTTACTGACCAGTTTACTAAAACTCCTTATGTGTTGAGTTTTTCTAATGTACTCCAGATATATTCTATATGCCTATTAGATTTTAACTGTTATATTTAATATAATAATAATAATAAATATGTATTTCTTTGGCTTCTACTAATGTGAATAAACACGACCTCCCAAATTATTTAAATTACCTATATAATAACTCATGTAGTTCTAGAGTTGACTTTAAATTACACGCTCCAGTTTTTTATGCAGATTTTTGTTTATTAGCATTTATATTACAATCACTTACATTTTTAACCTGAAAATACGCAAACATAGAACTAAGAAGGAGTATTTATTTTCAGAGTATTTCTTTTGTCTTATATAAACGGAGAAACTTTGTGTGTAAAGAATAGGTAAAATAAAAATCTTTTATGTATTAATTATATTTTCTAAATCTGGTATACCTACTTACAAACGGATCTGATTAATATAATGTACATAATTATATTGTCTTTCAATGATCTTCCACTAATATGGTGTGCATTATGTGTTCTTTGTTCTTAATTTTGAATTCAGATTGCTACAAAAGAAACCCTATGTATGCGTTTATTACATTAAAAATAACTTACATTTTATTTGATAAACATCGTACTTTTTCCTTGTGCATTATTTTCCTTATTAATTCTTTACTTTACTTCCTCCTCAATATAATACTGACTTGTAATGGTTCCATTGCACGGAAAATTTTGATAATTTGCTCCCAGCGTGTAGACGATTATAAACCATAGCTTCTGCCCGCGACTTCTTCCGCGTTAAATTTTATCTCCCGTGGCCCTTCCCGTCGCATCGTATTGCCTGACAGTTTTCGTACATTTTTCATTGCTGCTCCGCTTCTTTTGATCTTAGCGTAATGTTATATAGCCTATAGCCTTTCTCAACAAATAGGCTACCCAACACAAAAATATTTTTTCAATTCAGACCAGTAGTTTCTGAGATTAGCGTGTTCAACCAAACAAACAAACAAACTCTTCAGCTTTATAATATTAGTATAGATTATTAACTTTAGTCCGGCTCTCATCACGATGTTTCTGTCACCGCTGCTAATGACGTCTAAGATTAACTTGGAAAGTACGAAAGAAATTATAAAAGTCACGTTGGTACTAGCATACTGCAAATTGTTTTGTTACTTGTAGGATTATAAAAGGAAAAGCCTGTTTTATTTCGCGAATACTATGTCTTATTCTGTGACAGTCTGAAAGACAACTACAATTTGTAAAATAATCATGTAAATTTAAAAGAACTAAATATCTGCTTTAATATTAAGTAATATGAATTATTTTAAAGTCAACCTTAATACGCTACTAACGGTCAAACCATTAACTTTGTCCTACTGTGGTTGGAAAAACCCTTTTTTTAAATTCATTAAAATAAGTAAAATTCAACCTACAAAATACGACCTGTGTCAACAACACGAAATTAGAAAAGCAGGACGGAGGACCTTCTAAATCACATAATTTATCACTAATTTAAATATGATCACGCTTTTTCATTCAAGTGCCGAACATTTATCATGATGGCCGCAATTTTTTAAATTAAAATGCTAACTTATTAACCTGAAATGACCCCGATTAAGAAGTTTTCTCACAAACCATAGTAAGTCGTGATCGTGACCAGCCTGAAACAATCTTAGCTACAATAGTTTACACAGAAGACCATAATGATCTTGAAATAAATAAGATTTCAAAAGAGTTGTTATCCAGTTGGCAATCTGACTAAATAAATAAAAATTTTTTTTTTTTAAATTAATTATCAACACTAATATAAAATTCTGTATCGTGCAGCGCAGTTTAAAATCGTAGTTCTCATCAATTGATGAATATCAAATACAAATATAACTATGTACTTGGAATTTACTACACGTTCATGGAAGCTGAGCAGACTGATAGAAGTATTTAGTAAGAAATCTAAACATGGTATCAAACAATACCATGATAAACCCGAGTAGTTAGTTCTCCATAATGACTACTGATAATTGCACTGAGGATACCCTTGGAGAGGTACCTTTAACGGATTATAAGCTTTAATTCCATTCAAGCCAACGAATAATTCAATATTCTACGAATACAAGATTTGAATATATATTTAAAAAAAAAACCGCAACTGGAACGCTTTAAAACGGTCGAATCATAATAATCATCATTATTTCAGTGAAAAGACGTCGACTTCTGGACATAAACCTCCCCAAAGGGTCTCTACCTCGACCGAGCCTGTGCTTCTAGCATCAAGTAAAGTTGAACCTACCTAATTGGAAAGCTTGTAAGACAAACTACCCTAGGACTTCTAGGTAAACCAAATCATCAACAACTTCGAGTGGAGAATCTCTGATCTGAGTTACATGGGCATTCGTCATGACTTTTGTTTAGGCCATGTTCATTTTAAAAGCATCTCATCATTGTTTCTATCCCATGCCCATGGTGCGGTGTAGTGTGTTTCAGAGCCATGCATGGGTCTAGACTTATCCTTATACTTGATCTCTATCTCATCGTTGGGGTCGATGTCTCAACCAGCTAATTCTGAACCCACCCGTTTCAACGAATGTCTTGCGGATATTCTGACCTTTGGGCGACCAAAGGATTTGAGGATTATCGAGTCTTCCCCTTTCTTTGGACTTCAGATATCCCTACGAATGCGATGATCTTCTCGTCGGTCCAGTGTGTAGGTGTTTTGTATGTTGTCAGGTCCAGTTTTCTTTGACCGTGGTAACGCCCGGCACCACATGAAATACTCAAAAATAATAATGGGGAAGTATGGACGTTATTGTAAGACTAGAAGCTACTATATAATGTAAAACTAGCTTCTGCCCGCGGCTTCGTCCACGTGAATGTCGAAAAATTCACCATTTTAACCCCCCTTGTTACCTTCTTAGGAAAGACATTTCAAAAACCCTTTCTTAGTGGATACCTACTCCTCACAAAGAACACGCACTCGAAATTGCATGTCTCTAGGATGAGCGGTTTAGGCTGTGCGTTGATAGTTGGCTGTCAGTCAGTCAGTCACTCACTTAGGACTTTGAATTTTATATATACGTATATAGATAGATAATAAAGCATTATGGAGATAAGTATGGGATGGATAAAATTTGCTAGTGTAGTTTAACATTTCATCATACATCAATGTTTTCCTCATACTTTTGAAATTAGTCTCTTGTCTCACCTCGCACTTGACTTTTAGTCATTTGCATGGAATTATATCTATCCTCCGTAATGCCCTTTGCATTGAAAGTGAAAGGATAGAAATAAGCCCCGGACTGGATAGAAAAAGTTTCGAATAATAATGTCTTATATAAATGTTTAACCCCTTTAGCTATAAATGTTCCTTTTAGTTAGCGACGGAATTCTGTAACCTTACATTTTTGACGTTTAAATATCTCTTAACTTTAAGCAACGTTTATTAAGCCCTATAAAATAGAAAAAGGAACCGCCCACTGCATGGCAATCAAATTTAAATGCCATTTCGGTCTTTGTGACGCGGTTCGTTTAATATTGTTATTAGATTAGAAAGGTAAATTCAACAAACTAAAAGGGTGACACGACACGCCAAAACCGTCCAATCCGGTCTCGGCCAAGCTTGGCCGCCGCGCCTGGTTCTGTGGCGTGTGTTAAATCGTTCAACGGGCAAAAGATGGTAGGCAAACCTGAGTAAGTTTGAGATTGAAAGTATAGAGGTATTAGGAACAGGGTCTTAAGTTCAATCACCCTCCACAGAAAAGGGGGATTGTGTTGTGACTGGTGGGCTACTGCTCGATGTTTGTTGTCGGGACGATTTACGCGGTAAACTTACACGATACAGGATTTTGTGTGACGGCAGTGTGATACGTAGTTCACATGTGGCGATGTAGATAGCGCCACTTAACTGTCCTCCGTACACCTGAGGAGGAGGACTGTGTCTTGTGATGCTTGCCAGGGCCAGTTAAAATTCCAGTGAGGCGGAACCGGGTGGCGCATAGTTCACGGTGAGTCGAATCTGTCTCCAAAAATGCCCCAGTTAGTCGGATGTGGTCGACCAATTGAGGGGCTCTTCCTGATAATTAATGTACCGTGACCAGTTGAGGGGCTCTTTGTTAGGGTTATGGGGCGTCAAACCCATGCGGGCTGACTGGCTATGTGACTCGCCTCTCAAAATCTTAAGGAAGTGATGATGAGGTCACGCTGAAGTATATGCACGAAGGCTGGGCTAAAGTTCATACTCGGGATAAGTTTCAGTCAGAATTAGTTATGTAAGTATAACACCGCATGTAGGTATTTCTTGGAGAAGGCCTCTGACAAGGTGGACCGATGACCTGACTTGTAAAGGTCGCAAGAATCCGCTTGCTGTGGGAAGCACAGGACCCGCTGAAGAGGTGAGCATGGGGAAGGCCTATGTCCAGCAGTGAACGATTTTCGGCTGGAATGATGATGATGAGATATTATTATTTTCCTTAGTACGTCTACTGAAGGCACCGGTGTCTGGTATACAAGGTTTTTTCTTATGACCGTGAATCATGTTAAATATTAAAATGCCGCTCCACGACTTGTGACCTGGGCATGACGACCTGGGTGCCAAACATGTGATGATTTACTGGGAGATTAGAAAGTAGTGAGATGGCATACACCAGCTCATTAATTCGATAATCACCCTTTTGTTTAATACTTTAACATTTTACAAGTTAAACCTTTGCCAGCAATATCGACTGTTTCATCGGTACCTCTGTTTTTTTTTTTACTTTTTTACTCCACTAACCCATTAAATACGGCGCACGCCAATCGGCGTATTATTTTTTCATACTGGGATTCGGACCACACCAATCCGCGTAATGTAAAGTTGTTTTATATTTTACCCAAATTTAAAGATTTAATAATAAAGTATAGGCCAATGTGCGTGTAATTTATAATTGAAATGCCAGGTACAAGTAGTTTTTGGACATTTCATTTCCAGAAACGTTGAGTTTTCTTACTCTGGTGCGGAAAACGCCAATCGGCGTATTCCAGGGATTAACAACTTTTGATTTAAAAAACATAAATATATAAGGTGTATCTATTCATACACGAAATATTTATATTTTAAGAGGTACACCTGTAGGTGGTAAAGAAGCTATAGCAACGAAAAAAATTTTTTTTTTACATGACTTTTTTTCAAAATTTCATATTCTTAAATTATTTGACGCACATAGGAAATACTGGCTCCTTCTTATTTTTTACGGCTCGAGTCACCACGGCCATGCTCGTGCCGTCAGGTCGCCGCCCTCGTCGGGCGTCAGCTGGCTATTCATCTACAGGTGTACCTCTTAAAATATTTCGTGTATGAATAGATACACCTTATACATATAGGTATATTTATTAATATGATTATTTACAAACAGTCAAAATCTCTTCGTAAGGCGCTCCACCCACTGCACCGCGCTCCGTCGCGGGGGATGGCAGATTTTACTATTGTATGCAAGTATCTCAATTTATATAGAAATCACGCCTAGCACAACACACTGCCGACGCGGAATGCGCGGGAAGGCGCCCCGTGCGTTATACGTCGCTCCGCGCACCGCGGCGCGGCGGGCGGCGGCGCGGGACGCATCTTCAGTGGGTGAACCGCCTTAAGTTTGTTACGCGCATCACTATTAAGGGAAGCGCTTTTTATTCGTCAAGTGCGGCTCACGCCAATCGCCGCCGTTTACGCCGCATCTGGGTAGCGAGAACAAACTTAGTTGCCGCATTGAATGGGTTAAATAGCTGATTTAATGAATATGTTTTTCCCATAATTTGTCCGCCTAGTTAAAGTGACAACTGGTGTCAAAGTTTATTTATTTCTTTTATCTTTATTTCAATCAGATCACCCATAATTTGTTAATACTACTTAAACTATGTTAGTATAATTATGTATGTAGACGTTTTTTATGGTTAATAAAATTCCTTAAACTTTTTATCTGTTTGATGTTTTTTTTTAACATACATAGACACTGAGATTTCCCGAATCCTATGAAATTTCACCTAGGCCTCCATGAAGCCTAGGTGAAATTTGCTTAATTGTTGCAAGTAATACTATCATGTTCTGGAAGGAATTTGTCAAATTACAAGTCACCCTGTATACCGTGGCCCTGGCATATGGACAACTGAAGGAACACGGGTGGGTTTTAGTCAGTAAAATGTTGACACGCCCTCCCGTGCCGGCCAGAGCGGGAGATGTCATTTGATGAATTCCCACCCAAAAATAACCCTGTATATCAGTGGCGAGGTGTAATTTTTTCGAAAAGAGAAGCCGATGCGAAGTCGGCTTTAACTTACTGACTCATCAATAAAGAATACTTACTATCATTCTAAAATTAATATAGGAATATAATAATGAATTAAATACAATTAAATTGAACAGCTGAAAACCGAATAAAATATGCAATATTCCTCTATCTCGTTCTCGCTGACGCATTTTTCTATACCTGTCTCTGTCATAACCCGTTGTACAGCGGCTTGCTCTCGTACATATCAAGCGGTGCCACGTGACCTAAAGTGACATCATTACGGGATCGCTGTTGTATGAATTTTTAGTTCCCGATTATGACGTATTGGCGCCGGGTTAATTTAGAACATTTCTCTTTTGTTGTAATACAAAGCTATAAATAACCTTTTTGTTGTTTGAATGTTATGGTGAATTAAATACCCGTAGTGTAACTATATTTATTGACAATAGTAGCCACTATTTACATACTATTGTATTTTTAAGAGTGATAGAGTTACCAATGCGAATCCCCGAAGGCAAGCCGGTAGGAATCGTGTTATATGGTGCTTTCGCCACTGCTTTATATGTTAGTTGCGCGGTATACCTACTCTTCCACGTCAGAATGTTGTGTAATTTCATGACTGGAGCTCATAGTATTGTGTACTTAGGTTTCAGTGTTACAAAATCGAATCGCAATCGGCTCTACAAATACGAAATCATAATTTATTGAACGTTAAATCAAAGAACAGAAATCCCTTCATAAGTAAAATGCAGAGATAGAAGTCACGAGACAAAAGCTAGTCTAAAATAAAACAGAAGAGTTCTTCTTTGAAGTGCTTATCATTCTGTAAGAGTCGTCTTTGGGGTTACAGCTAAGTTTATAGATTAGATAGGGCTTGGCCTCCCCAGAGTCTCCACTATCGGCGGAGATAGAATTACGACCTGCTGTGTGGTTTTTTTAATGGTACTGAAATGAATTTTCGCAGTTAACTCGGGTTTTTACAGAACTGTGGATATATAAAATTTAAGTCAATTGAAACATGGACCTATCTATGGGGAATCTCCAATTGATGGTTGTTCTCAGTGAACGTTGTTCTACTTTTCCTTATATTGTGGCAGCAGCTGACAACATTTCTCATTTCATCACACCAATGTTTTTCACTCGGCTATCTCTTAATTGTGTGGTAATTTAACAAAGTTCCCACACTTTAGATCATTGACACCTCCAGTAAAGCGTATTGTTAACACAATAAAAGTCAAGAGCATCGGTAATACCCGTCATAAATTATGTATTGACAGTAGTCAGCGCCACCGCCGTTGTGTGAATTCAATTATAAACTTGATTCTGTGACTGTGTAAATTATGAACATGTCGCTAAGTTGTGATCGTGGATGTAGCTCATTAAATCGTGATGTATCGCGACAACACTTTTACTGTAATAAATCACCTTTTACTCAGCCTCCAAGTTTCCCTGTCATAAAATACAAATCTTAATCTGGATGGGAAATCATCAAAGGACTTCTCCCGCTCTGGGCGGAGCGGGAGGGCGTATCAGACTTTTACTGACTAAAACCCACCCGTGTTCCTTCACTTGCCCATGTGCCAGGGTCACGGTATCTCTTTCGAACAATCACGCGATCCCGGCAGGCCATGGTGCGATTAATCCGCAATTATTTCAACTTTTTTGAACTTCGAAATAAAAACAACAATTAAACAACTCGTTCTACTAGCAACCTGTAATTACTTAAGTACCATCAAAGTCATGACTGAGACGACTCGCCTTTATTATAGTGAATGACCTTCCTCTTTCACTTTAAAGCATTTAGACAACCTCCCGGCCAGACGATTTTGTTTTTTTGGCGCATAATTAGATAGGTATAGTATGCGCAGACACTGACAATCAAAGGCTTTTTTTATTGTTGAAACTCAATCAATTCTCCTACAAGGAAAACAAAATCAAATACAGAAGTGAACCCTATCTGAACTTTGAAGATGAACTAACTACTTAGTAAATAATAATTATCTTCGCTTATCACATCATTTCATACGAATCCATGCCAATAACAACAAATTAAGTCTTTACTAGTTATTGTGTTATTTTAGTTGTATAATAAATATGAAATTTGTTAAACAAATCATGTCTATACTTAATCTGCATTCCAAACAATATGTGCCCGTGCGGTCACAGGTTCAAAATCAGCGAGCGAGTGTCAGAAGGAGTGGCGAGGCGAGCGGTCGTCCAGTTGCGAGCTGCCCGAGTCCACCGTATAAATAAAATACGCTATTCAAAGGTACTTGCGCGCTCTAATAACCTACCAAGTAACTGAACCACAGGCGAGCGATTGCGACTCGCTCCTCGGGGTCAAGAAAGTTCACTGCCAGTTCTGTGTTAAGCCAGCGAGTGTCATTGCCACCACACGAGACCTACAAGCTGCCAGGTACACTTATCTATCATCTATCTATTTGCATGCCGACCATGTTTGACGGGAAACATCATTCACGAAGAAATGTCTGATTGATTGACAATAAGCCGATTTGCTTACACACATAAATGTGCTTTAACTTTCAAAAACTATGCTTTCTGCTCACCCTGTAATGACGTTAGAATGTACGCACAGTTTTCATACGAGTCAGAATGCCAGAGGTCATCATCATCTCATAATTCAATCAAATAAGCAAACAAATAAGTGGTTTGGTAAATTAATTGAGTTTATTGCGATATCTTGTAATATCTTGGAGTGAAAAAAGTGTTACCAAAAATCGACGTTCAGCTTATCGCGTTAAAGTTCAATAACAATGACACAATTTACTGACTTATATTTATTAACTGACTTATAACTTTATAAGTCAGTGAATTGTGTGACTGTGGCAGCTAGTCGCTAGTAAGTTCTAGCGAACGATGCCTGCTTCACACGGTTTTTAAGAATTAATAAATTTTCGACATTTCCTTATTTTATGTATGTTTTATATCAATGTATTACATACAAACCTTCCGGATAAATTCTGTAAATGATGGTGTAAAGCACATTAAAATTCGTTGTGTACTTATACAGATAGACACAAAAAGTGACTTTTCATTTATAACAGCTATGAACAGAAATTCAATCTCCACAACCGATAACTTATTTTATATATTGCATAATGCATTGCATGAATATCTTTATAATTTAATGAAACTTCATTTCACAAACGTGACAAAAATGCACTCTTGCATAATAGCAAAATGGAAATAAATAAAGTAATATGAAAGTTACGAATAGCTGATGCATTTTGCATATTTTAACACATTTGTATAATTTAAACACAAAGTAGTATTTAAAACGTAAAATATGTTTTTAAAATGAATAAATAGAATATGAATCGTATTTAATATGAAACTGAAAATAAGACTGTCTAAGTAATATAATAAATATAATAACGACTAATTTCGAGGCAAGCAACTAAGTATCTACGTACTCAAATAATATTATAATTTTGATTAATTATAATAAACGTCTGGCAACCTGATATGTTTCGTTTTGTTCCGTTTGTGAAACAACGAACTAAAATTTTGTAGTAATTATTTCCTGTGGGTGGTGCATTTTAATGATGAGTAAATGTACCTGATATAATATGTAGATATTCATTATAGCACTCTAATTGCGACACACTTTCTATCACAAACTGATATATTTTGAAGGAAATTCCTAATCTATAGCTTCCTATGTTCGACAATATAGGTAACGAATGTTGTTGAATTGTTAACATGTTTTTGTATTGTTCAATGTGCATTGCCATTGTGTGTTACGAATTACCCCACAGGTTACACATTATTCTGCTTTCCGCTGCTCCCGTGGGGTAATTGCGAATCTAACACACTAAACATAGGAATGACTTTCATTTTCACAGTTCTACCACATTAATTGTGTTATTTACGATGCTGAGCCGACCAATTTTTCGATCATAAGAAGCAATGGAAAAGCAATATCTTTCTGTATTATTCAGATTGGGATTTATAGTGTGTTACGCATTTAGGGTACTGATTTGCATGAACTGAAGTTGCACCAATAAGTACCTAATAGCGACAAGTTAGTTTTATCTCTATCTAAATAGTGTTGCTAGTGGTCGAACAAACACTTTAAAAGTCTTATCTGTCACAAACATACAACAACTTAATTATCGTTGTTCAAGTCATTAACAAAAGGTATTTTTTACATTGTTGTCCTTAAGGGGCCAGCGGCGGATGAAGTGTCCATACAAACGTAATGCTGAAAAAATTTTTCAATTTAACCATATTTCCACCATATTATGGTGATATTCGAATTTAGGCAGTCATTATCTAGGTTCTTACTATGAAATTTTTAAAATTAACTTTAACCGAATTGTATTTCGCACTTTTTTACAGCGCAAGTGAAATGTTTCTTATTGTTTTTTCGGTGTTCTAACCAACAATATCTGTAAAATTGTTACCGTAGAAACATAGCTCATGTTACCAAGTTGCAAAATTTCGTAAAAAATATTAAAATACAATCAGTTTTCGTTCATCATTTTTGGAATTTCAGAACACATTCTATTTGATCATACATTTTCAGTAGCTAGTATTGCAAGCAAATGTCAGATTTGTGCGTAGTACTCACTGCCTGTGTGTATCGGTCGGCCAGGCACTAAAACTTGCGCGCCTATTGGTTTGTTAAAATAAGTAGTCTGATGAGTGCCTGCATGTAATACTGTGTAAGTCGGCATTTATACGTGACAGTTGTATTGGGACTTAAGTAAATCAATGTGAGTAGCTCAGTTATATTTATCTATAATATTATTAAATTAATAATATTATTACATTCGTAATGTACAGTTTGTTCAATTGTCTATTTCAGAGGATTGGTATAGTTTTCAGAATGTTTGTGTGAGGAACTAACAGGGATCCATTGCATACGTGATTTAATTATTTCTTTTAGAAAAGTATGAGTACCTATTGACAATTAATCAAAAAAAGTTTCTTTTAATAAAAATATTACGAATAAGTACAACCGCAAGAATTTATACGAAACAGAAACAATTTGAACGATCGAAATAGCCAAGTCAATTAATTTAATCATTAAAAATAATACAGTTACCATTAAAATATACTTAAACATTAGATATGTACATCACTTAAACTAAATTAAATCATTCACAAACTATTGTGCCGTTAATTCACGGTACCGCTACTAATTGGTAAGGTACCCAAAAGAATAAAAAATAATTCAAATGAAAAATTATAAACAATTATTACCAAATGTCTTCCTTAATTCTAAGCTCCGTTAAAAGTGTTGTCGCAATAAATACATAACCGATGAATCGCACTAGATATGAGAAAGTTACTTTCTCATATCTTATAGATCTGATATCTGGCTAAGACACATCCTTCCTTTTTCGTTATCGGTTTTAACAGCAGACAAGTACAGGAAATGTTTTTTTAGTCTATACAACACATCATTCATTAAAGTGTTGGCAGACAGACGGCTCACTTTTTGTTACGTGAAAAGTATACCAGCTACATAGATTTTATTAGGTGAGAGATACAAGTTTGCCGCTCGATAAGACTTAAATGATATAGACTCAGTTATAAAGTTTTTTTGATTTCCTCTAGCTATCTATAATCATATACTTAAATTGAAAATAAATGTTTAAAATGTTAATTTTCTCGACCTCTACTTATTGCAACAATAAATCGAGACGAAAATGTATTATCTTTGGACAAGATAATTAATAAATTTCCGTATTTCCGTGATGACTGTTTTTATAAATAAATATTTAAAATACCAATTTCTTCTCGACCTCTACGAATACCAAGCAAACAAGTCAAGGCCAAAGATTCATTGATTATCTTGCCGTCCCTTTAATGTCCCTATTTATAACCAAATGTCAATCTGTGTAAATAATTATGTAGCCTGTGATAGCTATTTTAAACTTCACGACCTACATACTTTCCGCTGGCCTCTATTTAAAGCCGATGGTAATGCCATGCTTTATAGTTAGCTTCAGAAATGTGTCACAAAGTCTTGGAACTGTGCGCAGTCTTTTCCAATCACAGCACTGAAACCCATACTAGATCTATAATTTCGTGATATGAGCACAACGAGAATCCCTCGAGAATACGCACCGTGTCCCGGAGTATCGCTTTCTGTGCTCAACAAGAGCCTCATCAGCACTTGGCTATTAGGTACGTAGTTTATGAACTTTATTATTTCTCCTTAAGAGACTGTAATGACTAATCATTATCCACCAATCCTTTTCCTAAGTATGTTGAGGTCGGCTTCCAGTCTAACCGGATGCAGCTGAATATCAGTATTTTACATGGAACGACAACCTATCTTACTTCCACAACCCAGTTACTGGGTATACGAAATCCCTTGGTATCGACTGATTGTCAGGCCTTCGGGCTTCGGACGACCCGCAACAACTGTCAAAGATCTTTGAATTTCAAAAATTTACTATAATGACTATTGGCACAATAATCGCTGAGTATATTCCACATGTCGCTTGCAAGTCACTTGGTTTTCTTATCTTTCTTGGCATCCACATATTCCTCGTCATGTAAAACTGTGAACAATCATTGTGAGCCACTCCAGCAATCAGGCTTATCAGCAAGAATAGTCCTGTAAGTGACGAAATTATTACATTTGATCATCTTTAATAATGTTACTTTTATTGTTTTCTTTTCAGATAACAAAATGAGGATGCAATGGGGCGTGTTCGTAGCTGTATCATTATGGAGCGTTGTAAGCGGCCCTCTGACAAAAGCAGACGCTTCCGACGTGCTTGATCCAATGGTCATTCAAGTAGAACATAAGCGAAGTGAAAGACTTTCGGAGCCAATTACAAAGGTAAGATATAAATTGTAGCTTCCCACGACAAGAGTTAGATACAGATGTGGTGGCAAGGTGTTTCAATATTTATTAGTAGGTAGGTGCCAGATGGGCTAACATGACACACGATGTTATAAGGTTATAATGCCGACATTAATTCCAGCAGCATGATGAAAGGGTTATTTTATATTACTGACATTTATTTAAACGCTAATCCTTTAACTTAGTGTGGTGATTAACAAAACTTTCAATATCGTACGATTTAGGGTGATTATTACATAATCATCCACATCAGAGTAATCAAATTGTGAACGAATCCTTTGTGGTGTTCTTTTTTTTGATTTCGGGAAATTTTTTAAAGAGTGCCCTCGAAATCCATTAAAAACAACCACAACCATCTTAAATAACCGACCTAATTTTTACTAAAAGATTGTTGTTGTTGGATATTACTTACCTACATTATTTCTTTTTTCATTATTGTCTAACGTTTTAAATATTAACAGTAGACAAACCCTCCTCTTCCTCATATTGATGTCAACTCTAAGGAAAACATACAATTTTAATTAATAAAGTCGGTTATACAAAAAAATTACATATGTACATTTAAAGAGGTGAGAAAGTAAACTGAAATGAATGAAACGGAACCTAAAGCCGATGTTGCTGTGAGAAAAAGAAATGTTTTAAGAACTTCCTACATCGGTCTCTCATCGCGGAAAATGAAGTGTCAAAGTGCCTTTTTCGAGTTTACTCGAGATTGGCGGTCATGTAAGATATTTATTTGACTGACGTCAGAGGGAAGACTCTCTTAGCACGAAATCCGTAGTTTCAGCCGATATTACGGGCGTTTCTTATTCTATATCGCAACTCGAACTAAGAATGAATGACAAGGCGATTTGACAGATGACCTCGATATGTTGTAGCCCGTCCGAAAAAGTCAATATACCGGGTTCACTTCGAAAACTACTTTCGAACGGACCCTTCGTAACGGACTTAGAAAGAAAGCCCCCTGAATTGTAGACCAACTGTGAGAATAGAGAATGTTATCTCGCTCGTCACGATAGCCCTAAGCATTTAATAACCATTAGGTATTGGACTACCGAACAAAACACTGACTCGATGAAAAGGTTTCTCAAAGAGTTACTAAATGAATCATACTGAATCATCGGTTGGATTACATTAGGGGTCATTAAGCCAAGGCTTCACCAATTGACCCAGTGTTCATAGGTAATAATTGAACGAATGGAAAACAGTCCATTTATAGCAGCAAGTTGCAGCAATTATATTATAGTAGCATAGCAAGTATATTTTGTCATTGTAGAATTTATCCAATAGATAGCTTACTCTCATACAGACAGATGCGACGCGATCCTAATACAACAATATTTAAGACAACTTCATGGAAAGTGATCTTCTAGAGCAGGGGTTCCTAAACTGTCAAGTTAACAGAACACTCACCAAATACCTTTTATTTTATCGCACCGTATATATACCAAATTATTACAAATCAAAGACACTGTAATTTTAATAAGAACAATAACTTTTATTAGAAATATTCTAAGACTTTCGTTCTTTACTATAACGTGTAATGTGAAGACTGAAATTGTTTCAGTTTTATAGATAATTGCTTTTTGCGAAGTTATTTTTTTTTTTGGGAAACTATGTCAAAAATAATAAAACAGTTCCAAATTAGATTCATGAAATTTTTAGTCGATACAAATACGAAAAAGTTATGTAAAATTAGTGGTTACGAAGAGTTATTTTTTAAATGTAAAATGCTGCCAGTCCATGACAAAGTAACATTGTTAATAGCATTAGAAGAATATTGTAGTGATCAATTTAAAGTCAAACAAGTGTCTAATAGTAATAGGTCTCGTAGAAGAGGTATTGTAGAATTAAAAGTACCCACTTATAATAATTACTTTGGGCAAAGATGTAAAAAATATTTAGTACCACGTATTTACAACAGCTTACCTTTTGAAACTAATGTAACAAAGAGAACATTTAAAAACAAAGTTGAATCATATCTTTCGTCTAACTTCAGTGAAAACCTCAGCAATTTTTTTGTAATTTAGAATTAGGTATTAACAGGTTAACATTTTTGTTAAATTGTGAATAATTTGGTTGTAAGTTGCGGTCAGATTGTTTTTGTAAATTTCTTATGTTAGTGAAAAAGTGAACGTACATACGTTATTATTTAGTTTATCGTGGGAGCTACGTCTCCCAACAAACTACTCTGTAGTTTGTCAGAAGTAAATTGTACAAGCTTTTGATTTAATGTTCCAAATAAACACTTTTTCATTTTTTTTCATTTTTTTCATTAATTTCGCGGAACCCTACTGACTTTTCTACGAAACCCCTAGGTTCTGTGTAACGCACTTCAGGAATCGCTGTACTAGAGTCACGTCGGCGTCGCGTTGTGCTGCGGCTTTGCCGGTCTGTGAGAGCCTTATGCATGCTTTCCTCCTTTATAATATTTTGATACCTTCAGTAGGTAGCCATAGCGTAGATAGACATTACGAATTTTCTCAATTCATAGTGAAAACATCACATTAGGGAGGGGTATCGGTGAGTAATCTATCTATGCTAATTATAAGTACCACTATTAATTTTCATTATTTAAGCAAGACACCACATCGTAATGTTGGTGTTAGTTTGCGAATGTTTGAACCATGAACTTTCCCTGAAGACCGATATCAAAATAAGGATCCTGACTGTGGGTTTAAGAGACGATTTATTATTATAAGTAGATAGTACCTGGTATATTGATTCGCAACCTTTTACCATGGGTTCAGCTCATGATTCTGATCCTTGATATATAATGTTTTGTTGTTGAAAAAAATAATTTGCTCTGCGATACATTTTGACCACGTAGGTATTGCACTTTCTCTGAAACAGAAGACATTTTAGGGTTCCGTACCCAAAGAGTAAAATGGGACCCTATTACTAAGACTCCGCTGTCCGTCCGTCCGTCTGTCACCTAGCTGTATCTCATATACGTGATAGTTAGAGAGTTGAAATTATCACAGATGATATATTTCTGTTGCAGCTATAAGAACAAATACTAAAAAACAGAATAAAATAAATATTGAAGGGGGCTCCCATACAACAAACGTAATTTTTCTGCCGATAATGGTACGGAACCCTTGGAGCGCGAGTCCGACTCGCACTTGGCCGGATTTTTTTGATAGCGGCGAAAAATATCTACGCTGTGAGGGGTCTAGAATCCATGTGATAAATTCATGGTTTGCGCATCGATGTCTATGCCACTCTGTATACTATAAACCGATTATGACGGAACAAGCAAGAAGAAAGCTGAAGACAAGCAGATAACTAATGATGTAAGGAGCAATATAGGCTACTTCTTGCCTCAGTTGCACGTTTCCGTGGGATAATTTCCGAAAACCACGCGGACGCAGCCGCGGGCACAGCAAGTACTAAATAATAGTGTGATGACCCGACTATGGGTTTTGTCAATATTTGAATAGATATACTGACTAAGCTATTTGATATGCAGACAGGGAACGTCATTATCTTTAAGCAGTAAATGTTTTGTCGTATATTTACCTTGTATATTTATTTCTTTGTTGTGGTAGCTTCGCATATTAATATGTAAGGTAATATGATCTACTTTTGTATTGAATACAACAGTGTTATGACTAACAATAGTAACGTAATCGCGCCACATGGCATTAAACTCCATTTATTATCTTGGAAGTGCATACTATTGGCTATTAATACCTACATAGATATGCAGTGCCAGTGATGACATATGGCACTGAGACGTGGTAGCTCACAATAGGCCTCATAGGAAGGCTGAAAGTCACCCAAAGGGCAATGGAGAGGGCTATGCTTGGTTAGTTTCCCTACGCGATTGAATCAGAAATGTAGAGATCCATAGGAAAACCAAGGTACCAAAACTGACATAGCCCAAAGAATTGCCAAACTACTTAAGTAGCAGTGGGCAGGGTACATTGCTCGCAAAACAGATGGCCGATAGGGCCAGAAAATTCTGGAGTGGGGACCGCGTACTGGAAGACGTAGCGTTGGAAGGCCTCCCACAAGATGGACCGATGATCTGGTGAAGGCCGCAGGAATTCGCTGGATGCGAGAGGCAATTGGTCGAGGTGGCGGTGCTTGGGGGACGCCTATGATCAGCAGTGGACGTCTTTCGACTTAAATGGAGACGCTGAATGATGAGATATGCAGTAGTTGACGTTCAAAAGTGCCTTTTTTGGGCCTAATTGAAATAAATGCTTTGACTTTGACTTTGAGTATATACGGCCAAAATTTCACGCCAGGGAAGTCCGTGGCATAGGTTAGTACAACATAATTACGATGGAACTAGGTTAAGTAGGTAAGTATAATGTATATTTACTTCTTGAAGTAGGTACATCAATTTTGAATTCAATGTTTGTATTCTACATAAAATATTTACTGGGTTTCTGCCTGTCTACTTGTTTGCTACGGATACGTTGTATTTATAATTCAATATTTTCCGTGTGGTGCCAGACGTAAAGAACAGCACAATCCTGTTTCTTCCTGTGGGTGTCGTAAGAGGTGACTAAGGGACTTATTAGAGAATGTGCAGCAGTGTTCTCTATTCATTTTACCACCATACTGCGATCGCCAACCCAAGATGCCAGATGCCAAGCGTGGCGATTTTGGCAAAGCCCTCCAAATTGGCGGAAGCGTAGGTTCAGCAGGGGACATCTTTCGGCTGAAATGACGATGATGATAATGATTCGAAATCAAAAGTCATTTATTCAAACTGAGCTGAGAGTCAGCACTTTTTGAACGTCAAAACATGTATAGGGACTCAATCCTAATTGTAGGTAGGACCTATCAAAATTTTTCGTTGAACTCTTTTAATTTTCCGTGGCAAATCTGTGTGTTCATTAACAATAGAATACCTACCTATTGATAATATTGTTATCTACAAATATTTAAATGCAGCGTTGAATTACAATTTGATTACAATATTTAGATCTACTTAAAGGCTTATTCAGACCGGCGCGACGCGACAGCGCGACGCGATTCTTGTAGAACAATTTCCATGAAGTTCACATAAAAATTGTTCTACGAGTGTCGCGTCGCGCTGCCGCGTCGCGCCTGTTTGTAGGAGGCTTAATTACAACAATCATTTGAAGTAGGTAACTTGTTTTTATTAAAGTTCTTTATTTAGAACAAAAGAATATGAATAGGCAGATACGGTCACCAAAAGAAATAAGTAATCAGGGTCGTCGGATATAGTTGAAGTTTAGTAAGAAACAGATGGATGTGAAATTTAATTTAATTTATAGAAAACAAACTGTTAATTTACCAAATTAAATATCATTAAAAAATAACAAACGGTTTCTGTCTAAACTTCCAACTATGTTCGAGGACCCTGATTACGCCTGGTTGTCTGTTTTGGTGACTGTCCATTGTATTCTGGTTATCGAAGCATCGGATAATTGTTTCACACACCTGTGATTATAATATTTTTATTCACGGTTTATCATTTGTTATTACAATAAATTATGAGTCAAAAGGGCCCATGAAACAGTTGCGGGTTTATAATTATTGTAGTCAGTTTGTGCTTTCAACTGTGAATTTAAGAAGCAATCTGTTTCATTTAATTCGTATCAAATCAAATAACATACAAACCATAACATTACGCATGTAATCCCGAAAAGGTTAAGCATGCCAGTTATGTTTAAGTCCCATGTAATAGGGGGCGAGCCTACTGCCATCAACCGGCTAAAGATCCAGACTCCGGGCTGCTACTGAGAAATTCCTAATAACACTATGCCTGACCTGGAAATCGATCCAGGATCATCATGCTCAGCAGTAGTACTTGCAACCACTAGACCAAAGAGGCAGTCAAATCATTTATTTGTTTAAAAATGAGTACATGAGGAAATACATACCTACAACAAAAGCTCTTTTAACTATATTCTACCTTAACAGGTGTGCAAATATATTTTATAATTAAAATATTTCTTACACTATTCATTCATTCAGGTTAGTAGTTCATTGTTTGATATTTTTTACAATAGGTGCCGTGTATTTATAGACACAAAAATGGTTACTTATATCTTATCTATGTAAATAGTTAAGTATCTAAAAACAAAACAGAAATATCAAGTTAAATAAATGCGTTTATTATGAAAATAATATGAACAGTTTTTTTACCGTCATTTCCTCAAATCACAGACAGAACAAGCCAGCCGGAACATCAGTATAATTGGAAACCACTTTGTGGTCGATGGCAAGCCTCTGCGCATCGTGTCGGGATCACTGCACTACTTCAGAGTGCCTGCCCCCTACTGGAGAGACCGTCTGCGGAAGATGAAAGCCGCTGGACTGAACTCCGTTGCTACGTAAGAAATGACACCAATCGTTCTTTTCCGTCACACAATTTAAATTTTTCTTTCTTTCACACAATTTTAGTATTAGAGGTTATCTCAGGATTGACTTTTTCTCAGCAATATCATCTGCTGCTCCATCCATATACCTTTATTATGGTGTCTCTCTTATGGTATAGTCATCCACAATATCATGCCAATTTTTCTTTATAACGTAACATTTAATCATTTATTTATAATATTTTTAACCTTAATTTGCAAATTAGCTATTATCATGTATCTGATCAGGCTGTCTTGCTATATCGCCCTCCTCTATTTGCCTCCACTTATTCCTGTCCAGAGCTATTCCCCGCCAACCTTCTCATCCGTCTTCCTCTACGTCTTGTTTAACACGTTAACTACCATGTCGGACTATGTGTCCGACACTTTTTGTTCCATTCAGGTCTTGTCGGACTATATGACCGACAACACATACCAAATCTGAACGTGTCATTGCTGCCTGGCGGCCACCGGCCATGCTTATTACTCTTCCAGCTATATTAAGTGTCCCGTAGAGCACAAAAACCACTGTGTTTAAATAATTTTTGTTTACATTTACTCTCATACACTTTTTGGAAAGTATGAAGCCAAGTTTAAAGTAAGGAATTAAATTATGAAAATAGGCTGTATAAAATGTAATTAATATGATATATTTGTTTTTATGGAATAACACTAAGTACATTTTTTGACTTTCCTGATTTTCACCAAGGCAGTTAACGTGTTAATGTTGTTACTTTATAAGAACTTATGTACCTATCTACGAATGGTAAGACGAAATAAAGGATTTTTTTAAGTAGCTTTAACACTTCTTTCAACACGCCCTTTCTACGAAATAATGTTGTATTATCGTCCTTTAGATACGTAGAGTGGAGCTTCCACGAGCCAGAGGAAAGACAATACTCATTCGAAGGCGACCGCGATGTCGTCAAATTCATCCGCATAGCGGCTGAAGAAGGCCTGTACGTGCTTCTTCGAGTCGGCCCCTACATCTGTGGTGAAAGGGATCTGGTCAGTGACCATAAATCTTTGACAATTTAATTAGGTTTTTTCTAGCGACATCACTCAATATCTTAATATTTTAGTAGGTAAGTATCACATTTAACGTGGAATTGTTAAAATACACAACATTAATTTTATGACTTACCGCTATAATTACCTATTACTGACACTTTAATTTATTGTGTTGGTTATGTTGAATTTTCGTGTCAGAATGCCTATCATTTATCACATCAAACCCAATAAATTATTATTTTGATTAGAAGCTTGTCCCCCCTGCCGGTTTCTCTTCCAAAGTTTACATTTTGACGTTTTTGTGATTATTATTTTCCGTATGATATAAAACATTAGCAAGTAAAAGTTGCTTAAAAACTGTAAATGTAAAGTAAACAAGCGTACGAAGGTAACGTTATAACATTCATTACCTTCACGCATTTTGAGCTGCGGACCCTCTACGTCCACTACTGCACTGCTTAAAATGCGTGAAAGATGGGTACCTATTTAAATACATACCTAGTTGTGCTTATAGATCAAGAGATCTCAATAATATTCAGTTTTTTTAGGTTATTAAATAATATTAGTCTTCCATAGATCAGTAATATTTTCTAAGAAGTAAAATTGTTATATTTTCTACAAAAATTAAAATTTGAATTCAGTATTTTTCGTGTAGCAATCGATTATATGTATGTATACTCGTACTTCTAACCATACCAGTAAGGTTGCGGGTTCAGGTAGCAATCGCACCGTGTCCAAATGTGCATTGACTTCTATTAATAACTAAAAGATTATACATTCTCTGCTACTTTATTGCTCCTACTGACCTTTTTACAAGCTTTTTCTTAATGTATCATGTAAGTTTTTGTGTCTAATTATGGAGCTCAAAAAAAAAAACATTGATTTCTATTATGAGTGCATGCAAATTAAATCCGCTCGTGAGAAACTAACAAGCATAATTAGCCAATAATATTCCCACTGCTGGGACTCAGGCCTCAGCTGACTAAGACACTTACTAAGTAATATTTATACTCTTTGTTTATAGGGTGGTTTCCCGTATTGGCTGCTCGGCAAATATCCAAACATAAGGTTACGAACAACTGACAAAGGTCATTTTTTTATATCAATAAATAAATGAATGTGTGAAAGTTTTAATTCATCTCATGTTGAATTACTTTCTCTCGCTGTTTTATTTTAAATGTTTTTATTAACTTTTCACAGATTACATAGCAGAGTCCGAAATTTGGCTTAACAAATTCTTCGAACATGCGTCTCCGTTGCTGTATGCGAACGGAGGACCTATCATTTTAGTTCAGGTAAAGTAAAAAAAACCTTATCTTAGAAACTAGAAGTTTTTTATTCTTTGATCAAAGTCAACTGTTTATCTGGTCTAATTACCCATTCTTCTTTATAATTAATATACTGATACTGGTTAGACTGCATACTATCTTTGCTATTGATAAACTTTAGTGTTATGTACCTTAAGTTTATACAAAAAAAAGTTCAATCACTTCAACTTATTATTAATTATTCAATGAACAAAGGTCAACCACCACGAACTCTTACAAACGTCCAACGTCCATGTCGAGAAAGCTTTGAACTCTGACCCCTTTCCCTTATATTGAACGTTAAGTTATCTACATTTTTAATCAGTCGACCCAAAGAGGAATTAAGAATTAGAAATTTTTTGAGAACGGTTTTTAAACCATGCTGACGGTTGACCATGCTTTCTTGTTGCTATCGCAATTTTTTTTTTGTTGGTGGTAAATCTTCAAATGACGTCTCCTGCTCTGGGTGTAGTGGAAGGGCATGTCAGAGTTTTACTGATTAAACCCCACCCGTGTTCCTTCAGTTGAAGTTAAGAGTTGGGAAAGATCCCGGGGCCACGGTACCTTTTTCGAACAAATCTCGCGACCCTGGCAGAGTTATTGGAAGACCTACCATCTTAATACAGAATGTTTTATTCTAGGTAGAAAACGAGTACGGAAGCTATGGCAACGACCTAGACTACCGTATACAGGTCCGCGACATGATACACAAGCACGTTGGCTCTAAGGCCATCCTGTACACCACTGACGGGAATTCAATCTCCTTCTTTAGAGGTGGAGCGATTCCTAACACTCTCACTACCATCGACTTCAATGCTTACTCAGGTGGGTAGACTATTTATTTATTACAGACATATAATCTCTCTCCTCCGACTTTTAGAAACCTATAACTCACAATTCGTTGATATTGATATTTTCGCGCTGTCACAGTCTAAACTCAAAACCATGGTTTCGAAATCTCTTTCAAGTCGCCCTTAATACGGATGCTCTTTCATCCGCTGCCATCGCATCGTATCATAATATAGTGTCATATATAGTGTTTTCATCTAAATATTTACTTTTCTTTTTTTCATATAACATGCGTTCGCTTTCATACTTTTATGTCACCTGGTGGACAATATTGTGGGTTATACGTTTTTTCGATTGAAATATAATTGCTTTTGTAAATGCTGTAATGTATAACTGTTTTTTGTCCCAAATAAATAAAATATAACATATAAGGTTTTTTGATCGTTTAAAAAAATAAGTCGTAGTACGTAAGTAACGTACGGACAAAAAAAAACCACTAATTTGTTTTTTCGACGTGTTGGGATGCACTCTGTTGGATTCTCAATGCTCAGTTCAACACCGAGAATTAAAATTCAGAGTGCGATTAAATTCCGCCGCGATATTTTTACGTCCGTGCTACATGGTCTAACAGAACGAAAAGAAAAACATCGTATGATAATATTTTCAAACGAATCATTAGAAATAGTATACGTGGGATACTCAGAAACTTTTGCGAAAATAAAAAGTAGTGTTCCATGGGTAAATATTTTTTATTAAATCTTTTCAAAATATCCTCTCTACTAGCTTCTATGCAAAGTTTCATGCGTCTGAACCAGTTTTCGAAACACTTTTTCCAGTCCGCCGCAGACACATCGTTTACAGCCTGCTCGAACGCTGACAGCGCATCTTCTGGCGACGAAAATTGTATCCCTTTGAGCTGGTTTTTTAATTTGTGGGAATAAAAAGAAGTCACACGGTGCTAGGTCAGGGCTGTAAGGAGAGTGACCCAGAACTGTGACCGCAGCGCTGTCCAAGAAATCCCTCGTTTTGAGCGAGGTGTGCGTGGGCGCGTTGTTGTGGTCGAGCAGTAGTCCGCGGAGCCCTGTGTTTGGTCGCTTGTTGCTCACAACAGAGAAAACTTCTTTCAAGCATTTGGTAGTATACCATTCGGCGTTGATGCTTCTTTGGTTCCGTAAAGGGTACACCAAGTAGCCAGTCAAATTGAAAAAGCTCGCGATCAAAATCTGCCCCCCGCCTCTAGATCGTTTCACTTTGGTAGGCGTTGATTCGTTTTGAAACACCCAGACCGTCGACTGGCGCTTCGTTTCTGGATCGTATTGATGAATCCAGGACTCATCACCTGTAATAATGTCGTAAACACGCCGAGACGAGTAGTGTTGCAAAGGACTCGAGTCTTTGAGTCTTAATTTTAGAGACTCGGCTCAATTATGCACGACTCAGTGTGCTCAAAAGGCTCATTCTAAAAAAGGACTCGTGTCTTAAAAAGGACTCGAGTCTTAAAATGAACTCGACTCTTAAAGAAAAACTCGTAACATGAAGATGAGACTTGTAGTTCATCATTCGAAAAAACTCTAAACTCGTCAGATTTTTTTGTATTATAACCACTCATTTGAACTTATCACCTTCTATTCGAGTCTTTTCGAATGATGAGCTACAAGTCTCATTTTCATGTTCCGAGTTTTCTTTAAGACTCGAGTTCATTTTAGACTCGAGTCCTTTTAAGACTCGAGATCTTTTAAGACTCGAGTCCTTTTTAAGACTCGAGTGCTTGACTCTAGACTTGGAGCCTTTCGAGCACACTGAGTCTTGCATAATTGAGTCGAGTCTTAAAAATTACGACTCGAGGATTCGAGTCCTTTGCAACACTAGAGACGAGCCTGCTTCAAATTCGTTTATCATATCACGGCACCATTCCACCCGGGCCTGCTTCTGAACATCGGTGAGGTTGTGCGGCACCCAGCGTGAAACTATCCTCCTCACGCGAAGATGCACGTGTAGAATCTCATGAAGGCTTCCCGATCCAGTTTGCTGTATGTGTTGAATCTCCTGATACATAATTCGCCTTTTGTCTTGGATTACATTTTTCACTGCTAGCACGTTTTCCTCCGTAACAGCCGTCAAAGGGCAACCACTTCTTTCTTCATCCCCCAAAGTTAGTCGACCACGTTTGAATTCGTTATACCAGCGATAAACAGTTGCCTTGGAAGGGCTTTCATCCATGAATGCAATTTGAAGTCTATCGTATGATTCGTCCGGTTTCAGGCGACACTTGAAATCGTAAAAAATCATAGCGCGAAAATGTTCCTGGTGCAAATCCATTTTCCAATGAGACACGATAATTTAATTAAGTCGCAAAAAATGTGGAGGGAAATGTTGAAATTGGAACGTACCTATTTTTAGTTATAAATAATCATTATTTTTATAATAGTTTATAACTGGCCAGTCTCTAATACAAAAACACTTTTTTTAGCAATACTTTCTGAGTGGCCTGGTATGTTGTTGCATACAAGAGTAACTTATTATATTACCACATAATTATCGTTCTTAACACCTTGAGCTGGCCTAGCAGAGTACGGAGATTCAATAGAATAAGAGGCCAGAGATTATTGGTTTTCTTAGCGCTGAACTGCGGCCGTACCTAGTAATTAGGGTCATCATCTTTGTACGGAATTACGGATCTGTACGTTACTCCACCGAAGTACGCGCCGTTCATTATGCACACACAGTATTTCTACCTAGTATTGCATATAATATGTCATTCGTGGAACTTAGATAGTAATCACGGGTGGTCAGAAACCCGAAAGTCTGTCAACCAGTGTTACCAAGGGATTAGGTAGTGTAGGTTAGATAGGCAGTCGGTCCACGTAAAATTATTTATATTCAGCTTCGTCCGGTAAGACTGGTACCGCTGCAAAAAAGAGACGGATGATGCCTGCAAATAATTTATAAAATATATTGAAATAATTCAGTGTCTAACGAACATTCAAGGTCGTTGGATTTACTTCATCATCTCAGTAGAGTCAATCTAAGTGCAATTATTTTCGGCCCTTTGAGCATTGAATTTCTTCGTTGCGGTAATTGACCTAGCGCGTGTATAGTGGCCTTAATGTGAGTTTCTTTAAACCACCTCGACTTAACGTATGGACCGCGTTCAGCGATTGTCCCTTCACCCAATCGGAGCGCCGAACGCGGTCGACGCATAAAGTCGAGATAGTTTTAAAAAATGTCACACTAGGGCCTCTGGTCAGAGGCACGTTTTTGCAAACGTGACGGAGACTCGAAGTTCCACGATTTAACCGGTGTAGACACTTCATCCTATACTCATAACCAACTTGAAAAAATATAGCTTAGGTCAACAACACGGTCGTGGTAAGCAAATCGTGTCGAAAAATAAACATCATTATAGGACCTGCGCAACTATGTTGGGATCGGCTTACAGTCTAATTGGATGCAAGGAAATACCATATAATTATTATTATTTTATTACCTGCAAATCGATTTTAGAAGTTCAGGGTTGAATTTGAAATTCTTCTAAAGCATGTATTCCTATATTATTTCGCAAAATAACTGCGATATCTTTCGTTCGTCATCGTCATTGTTATCACTCATTCATCGTCAGACTTATTTAATTTTTATTTTATATTTTTTTGGAAAACTTGCATCTAAACATGCGTTTGTTAACATGAATATGGCCAATTACAACTATTCTAAAATAGGTAAATAAATAATAAGGATTTAATTTGCAGACGATGCCAAATATGATTGTTTACTGCTGTACTTTAACATAAGTTAAGACTTTTTTGTTTTTTTTATTTATTTAGATGTGAACAAATCATTCATCGAACTTCGCCAGTTCATGCGGGAGGGTCCTCTGATGAACTCGGAGTTCTACACTGGTTGGCTCACCCACTGGGGCGAGACATTTGCCACCACCAATGCCGAGTCGGTGGTGTCGACCCTCGGCCAGATCCTCGACTACGGAGCTAGTGTCAACTTCTATATGTTCTATGGAGGCAGTAATTTTGAATATACTGCAGGTATGTTTTCGATCTGTACTTCTGTAGAAGCGCTGCGCAGCACTTTGTGCTTCGAGCCTGGTTCATCGTGCTCGTGCTTCCTCTTTAGTGGAAGAGGCATATGCTCTGAAGTGGGATTATAATAGGGTGTTATTATCATCTTGTAGTTCCGTTTAGTTATAAATGAAATCTATAGTTTGTCTATTTAAACGCGCTAAAATCTGCAATTACTGGTCGGATTTGAAAAAGTATTTGTTACGTTTGAGGAAGGATATATGCTATTTAACATGACGCTGCAAAATTGAGGAGCCGAGCGAAAGGAAAAACGTGGATAAAGATTAAGCGCTAAGTAAAAACGAAGTAGGTATTAGCGTGGGCCGCCAATGGGATGTGACGCAGTGGGTTGGGGAAGAAGATCTTTTACGCGGACGAAGTTGTGGGCAGAAGCCAGTGTGTAATGCTACAATTATCATTAATATTTTTATAAAAACGAAAAAATATACATCTTTTGTTGTTATTATTGATTAACTTTTGCCAGCGGTTTCACCCACGTATTATACATTTAAACCTTTCTCTTGAATTACTCTGTCTATTGATGAAACCGCATTAAAATATGTTGCGAAGTTTAAAAGATCTAATCGTATAGACGCGGGAAGCAACTTTATTTTATACTATGTAAATAAATATTGAGTTGATTAGCTGAGTTGGAAGAAGTATCTGAAGTTCCTATTATTCTCGAACCTGAAGTAAAAAAATAAAATAAAAAAGTGGTACCCCAGAGAAGGCAAAATGTGGAACAGAGTGGCCCATGAGAAATTGTAATGGAAAAGGTTGGTGGAGGCTTTTGCCGACTGGTAAACAGATTTACGAAAATAAGTTTTAGAATTAAGCATACGTTTTTATGTTAATTAGTTTAGTTTAATTTGTTAGATTAATTTTTCACTCTTATTAAATAAATATTACTAGTGATCGCCCATTGGTCGAAATTCGACCGTACTTCATTTGCATAGAAATACATTATTAAATGAAAAAGATAAATGTAAAAAATAATATGGTTATATTTGACATTCAGTAACACTATAGACAAATTGTTGACGCTGTACTACTGTGGAGAGGGTTCGCTGGCGGGATGGTGATGGCCAGGACCAGGACGTAGACGTAATGAGTAAAGAATACTTCTTCAGGACTCTCTTCTTTATTTTCTTAATACTTCTTAACTGCTGGATATGGAATGCATTTTCACAGAAAGCTCTGTTTTTATAGAATTTTCCCTATTATTTTTAATTATTTCTGACAGTTCAAAATGTCATAATTATAACCAGCCTGTACAATCGTGAGGCATACAACCTCTACAGTTTGCACACGACACTAAGTTTTGTATGGGAAACATACTAATGCCATACTTGACACTCTCTATAAAATCACAAAAAAATATTTCTTATAAATCTAAACTACATTCCTATCGTCGCTAATACAAATAATATTAAAGACAAATATTCTCGATATGATCATAGATTTTAAAAATGAAATAGGTTATATATCTATAAAATTAATTTATTCCCTATGGTTATACTTGACATTCAGTAAGACTATAGACACGAAATATTAAAGACAGATTTTCTCGATTGGACCACAGATTTGGACCATAAGCAAAAGAATATCTATGCATGTGTGTATTAAATACACGCTAATGAATAGTAGTGTGTGTAACGTGATATTTATTGAAAATAATGTATTTTTACGCATAATTTAAAAAAAATATTATCATTCGTCACTTCTTCTCTGTATAAACTATAAGTGTACTCCTCCTCATACTCCTTCGTCCGCCCAATTTTCGTAAAAAGGGATCCAAAGTTTTCGCTTCGTTTTTTTTTCATATATAGATTACTTCTTGAGGACTTAATACCACTAGGCAATTCAAAAAGTATGATGTTCACGTAAATGTTTTTCTGATCGTGTTCAGTAATGGACAGGTTTAAAATACGGTTTCGAAGGAAAGTAATGTCGAACATCTCAAATCGTTAAATCTACAAAACTACCTACAGAAGTAACAAAGTGTATAATGCATTAAAACTTTTGATTTTTACAGGAGCCAACTACTTGGGTACATACCAGCCGGACATCACTTCATATGACTATGATTCCCCACTGTCGGAGGCTGGAGACCCCACTCCCAAATATTACCTCATTAGAGACAAATTGAAGCAGGTATGTATCTGACATCTGTTTCGTATCACATTTAGGTATAGTTAGGTACTTATTTACCAAAAATAGCTAGAGCTTTTCAAACAAAAGATTCCCTGTTAATATGTAGTAAGTGTGCCTTGAATCTATGCTAATATTATAAAGCTGAAGAGTTTGTTTGTTTGTTTGGTTGAAAACGGTAATCTCAGGAACTACCGGTACGAATTGAAAAAATATTTTTGCGTTGGGTAGCCTATTTATTGAGGAAGGCTATAGGTTATATAACATCATGCTACGATCAAAAGGTGCGGCAAGCAACTAAAAATGGAAGAAAACTGGCAGGCAATTCGGTGCGACGAGAAGGGTCAGGAGAGCAAAACTTTGACGTGGACAAAGTCGCGTGAAATCTTGACTTGGCTTCAAAATTCAGCTTGGGTTTTTGTATTTTTTTTGTAAGTCTGTTTTTCAAAATCTGATCATTTAAAAGCTGACAGTTATTGGCAAATAAATAGGATCCTAATCGAAATTACAAACTATGTACATATATGCACATTATGCACTTACTTTAAACTTGTATTTTTAAAACTTTCAGTATAACTTTGTAGACGAAAGCATCCCAGTGCCAACAGCAAGTCCGAAAGGTGACTACGGGCCTGTCAATGTTACTCCAACAGTAAATCTGATGAGTCCCGAGGGTCGTGCGCAGTTAGGCAAGAAATACGACGACTATACGGGCTCAACTCTGCCTACCTTCGAACATCTGCGCCAGCGAGGAGGTCTAATGCTATACGAAACAACACTCACCGAAGCTGATGATTTGCTATACATCAAAAAGCCACGAGACATGATTTTCGTATATGTTGATGGAGTTAGTATTTGTGCAAATCATAATAATTTCATGTTAACACTAACACTATAGGTACACACGGCTACATTTCCAGCTATATATTTCCAGTTTTAGCTGAGCTCGCATTGTATAAATTTTCCGTAAAATGAGAGATCAGCTTATTACCGAAATAAATAGCTTGAAATGTGCGTACAACACATAATATGAGCAGGTTCTTCACTCTGGATCCCTAACTACCATTAGGTCTTACCACCTCACTGCGGAGTATTATTTTCGTGCATAATCATTATTTTATACGATAAAAGTAATGCACAAAAATATGAAAAAATAAGCGATGTTACATAATTTAACGTTCGCTCGACGCCATGGCAACTGCTACGCGCCGTCTACGAACGTCTACGAGACTTCCGACGCCTACGCCGCGTAGACCCCGCGTAGGCAGGGTCTACGCGGCTAATACGCTGTGTGCTTACGTTTAGGTACTGACAAAATTTATAATTTATACTCGTCTAAACATTTCCAACCGGGACATACTTTGTCCCTTGAACATTCTATCTAGCAAAATTTTTAGACATCAATATGTGCTGCAATTTTACGAATTTACGTGTTGTTATAGCAGTATTGCTGACAATTTATTTTAAATTTTTCAGGAATTAAAAGGTCGCATCAGCAGAATACACAAAATCTATAGTCTACCTCTGTCTGCCAAGAATGGTTCAGTGTTGTCATTGCTGGTGGAGAACCAAGGCCGCATTGGTTTTGGTAGTCAAATCCACGATTTTAAGGTAATCTTTTTCTTTTCTTAATTACCTTTATATTTTACTTGGTAAAATAATTTTATTGATTAGCTGCCTACTTCAGTAAGCGCAATGTTGGTAAAATTCGACATTCAATAGACCGAAAGTTTTTTTTTTTTGAGTAGGTTATACGTAAGGTTCAGAAAACACAACGTGATATGTGTGAGTGTGTGTATATGTTTCCTTATAATTATTGTAGTTTCCGTCTTTATAACCTGTAGGTTACTTGATACCCATCTATTTTTTATTGTCCTTATCATGTAGGTCGTGGTTTCCGTACTCTATAAAAACCGCAATATTCCTATTGTGGTTAGACTATCTATCAATGTATTTGGCCCATTGCTTCACGTTCCAGATGTGTTCACCTGTTTTTGTACGTGTTCAGCTGATGGTTGTTATATAGGAAGACTTTTTCCAGGGTTTCTTGTATGTCACCTCGTTCTGTGTATTTTCTTTCCAAAATTACGTTCATTTCACGTGTCCAAATGCCAGTGTATTTAACACTAAACAATTATGAATTTAAAGAACGACTCGTTATCCAAAGCTAGTTATTACGACGTAGTAACTGATAAGTAAACTGTAGGTCTTCAGTTAACTAACAATTGCGAAAGATAAAGCAAGAATTAAAATAAATAGATATGGTTACATACACATTAACTTATCTCGATCAAAGCGCCTCTGCCCCTCTGGGCCTATCTACAATACCTATTCTAACCTAATCTAACTAGCCTATACAGTCCCACTGCAAAGCAAAGGCCTCTGGAAAGGTCCAGTTTCTACAATACCTCTTAATCTTCCATTGTTGGGGTCAGCTGCCAGTCTACCCGGATGCAGCTGACTACCATTATTTTACATGGAGCGCCTTGCCTATTTGTCCTCCACAACCCAGTTACTGAGTAATACGATACCCCTTGGTAAGACTGGATGTTAGGCTTTCGGGTCTCAGCAGAAACCAACGGCTAAATGTGCTTTCCGAGGCAGGAGGGGTAGATCTTGGTATGTAAAGTTTACATACTTTTCCACAATATGTATTAGTTAGTTAGAAGTGAAACAGACAATCAGTAGTAAAATTTGACATGGCTACCGCCTTTGTGTTGTAGCAGTAACGTCGATATTCATAGTGTAAGTGTTACCACTAATGCGCGTTTGATTGTACCTATGCGGTTCTTACTCGCAACACTTTACATGGCGTCTGTATCCCACAAAAGGTTAGACAGAGTACCCATAGTACCTACATAAGTCCCATGTCATACGGGGTGAGCCTATTACCCTCAACTGGGCATAAATCCAGACTCCAGGTAGGTTGTTGAGGAACAAACGTTTATTTATAAATACTTATGTATCAATAAGAAAATTAGGCAATAACAGTATGGAAGGATCGTAACAGCTGGCTTTCCGTAGATTCTGCTTACCCCCATGGAAAAAAGCGTCAATTTATGTATGTGTGTGTTTCAAATTTAATATTGGAAGACTGTCTGAACTTTGCAATAAAACGTGAAACAGTGACTTTTAGTGCTTCAATTAAAAAGTGTATCTACGCTAAATTGTTTGATTGAGTTCAATCAACCAATTTAGCTCATATAGAAAACCAATGTCCTGATCTTTGAGTCTGTAATATGTATTAGAATCTGGATTAAAAAAAAATGTCTCTGCGAAGACTTTTAAGTTGCAAGGCGAGGAACAATCAGTTAAACATCAACGTAATTTATTAGCAATATATTTTATCTTGATGCCCTATAAATCGACGTCACAATTCAGAAATTATTCAACGATAAATTAATGAATTGACATCTTCCGAACCCTAAATACTCTTATCGAAATACGCGCACACACACATAATATTAGGTACATACATATATTATGTTGGTCAATTACTTATCTCGTCATAGTAATCCTTGAGTGTCAGACATTGACCAAAACAGGCTATGATAGTTATCTACACAATTAAAGTTCACTACACTGCCAGATATTTATTTTATCTAACCTTTTATAATTCGAATGGCGTTCTTGAAAAAATAAACGCTTTGTATAAAAAAAATATAATAAAATAAAACGTTTCCTATTATAAACGACACTAGTGCCGATTCTGTTGTCACAAAATTCTCTAAACTAAACTAAAAATCACTAAAATTTGGTTTATTCCTGTCAAACGACGATTTCCTATTCTGAAATAGACTGAAGTGATACAACTTAACTATATTTTAGTTTGACAGCATTAAGATTGCACTGAGTTATTAGTTTAGTGAAAATGACAATTTTCCTATTCTGAGTTTGCCGGTTTTCACCAAAAATTTTCACTGTAATAATTTATTTTAACTTAATCTAACTATTTTTAATCGCGATTAAACTGTGTGGAATAAAACTAGTGGTCATGAACTAAAATTCACACCAACGGCAACATCTCGCCTTCACGTGCAAAAGCAGTACTGTATTTTTTGTTTTCCTTTTCTTTTGCTTATATCCCGAAAATGACGTGTCCTATCGCAAAAATAATGAAATTCGACGACCCCCTTTATGAAACCCGTGCACATTTAAATCTCAACACGTGAGTAATATTTTTCAAACAAAAAGTTTTTAAAACAAAAAATTCCATATAAAACACGTCCAGGCTACGACCTTGCGCGCGTCTTCGTCTCTCAAAAAAATCCTTACATAGCGCACACAAATACCACGTTGCGAAGCCAAAAGAAAAAGAAATACCACGTTGAGTCGCGATTGTCAAATTCGATTTTAGTCGTGTCTTAATATTTTTTTATTTAGAGATTATTTCTTGTAGAATAGCGTTACAATTCTCATAGCCAAAAGTAAGAGATTTTAGAGATAGTTTAGTTAGTTTAGTTCGGGGTAGAACAGAATCGCACCACTGTGTACCAAATTTCATTTGATTCCGTTCAGGTACTTTAGCGTGATTGAGTAACAAACATCCATACATCCTCACAAAGACGGGGGTCTTTTCTTTTCTCTTCACTTGAAGTATATCCTGTTTCATGAAAAACAGCGTTTATATATCAGTTTGAAACGAACAGTCTTGTAGCTTATTCCTAGGAACTCAAAAAACGTTCGTAGGTACATCGATTTCACTGAATCTTTCACCATTTTCACATGTTTTTATTACTATTTCAGGGAATACTGAGTAATGTGGAGTTCAATAGTCAGCCATTAGCCGGAAAATGGAAGATAACTGGATTCCCACTTGAAACATTCGACACATCGTCAGTAAGAAGTCAGAGTACAACACGCCCCACCTTTTATGAGGGGGACTTCACCCTACCAGCTGGTCAGGCGCCGCTGGACACATTCATCAACACTAATGGATGGGGCAAGGTAAGACTTACATCATTATTGACTTATATTTTTGCAGATAGAAATACGAAGGGCAAATTCTACCAACTTTTATACCTAGAATAAATCTTACCCTGAGAATAAACTATACATTTTGTCAGTTTTTTCATACTACAAATGGTGAAACGTAAATTGTATTCCACGGTTAAAAGTTACACAATCTTTGGTAATAACAGCCCTCAGAATTATAATATGGTTTTAAAAAGCATATCCGCTTAGCTGTCGATCAATCTATGTTTGAGTTTGACTACATTCTACATACCCAATCTAAATTCTAGGGGTCCTATAATGATAGTACGAACAAACCAAAATCCCATAACACTTCTGATAATTACGCCAAAGTAATCCGAAATGCCTGCTCTATAGTCATCAGTTTATAACTTCAATATTCTCCTGCCCTTATCCTAATTATAAATTTTATATTTTTTTACTTAAAATATAATACTGAAAGTTGACTGAAGTGTTGTTTGTTTGAACGCACTAATCTCTGGAACTACAAGTCGGATTTGAATAGGTTTTATAGCAAGTAGGCTATTTTACATCACGCTACGGCCCTTAGCAGTCAAGTATAAAGACGCGGACGAAGTCGCGGGCAGAACCTAGTACTTTTATCCTGTGGGTTTATTCGTTTTTACATAATTTTGCCCAAGTGCGTTTTGTCTCATTTAGCTAAAATACACGCAATCGTAGAGATACAAATGCGTTATTTCAATGTTGCAGGGCTACGTTTGGGTGAACGGTCACAATCTCGGCAGGTACTGGCCCAGTGCTGGGCCCCAGTTAACGCTGTACTTGCCCGGGCTATGGCTGAAGCCAGCACCAGAGAAAAACCACCTTCAGATCCTAGAACTTGACAAACCTCCACAGGTCCTCGCCATGGACTTCATCGCCCATCCTATACTCAACCAAACGGGGAATATCAACTGGTGGAAATATCAACCGAAATGAACCTAGTAGTTGTAATTTGTACCTACAATTAAACAATAAAGTTCATAATTATTTTTTACAATAAAGACTCGTTAGATTTGTCCTCTTTTTATTCCTTGTGTGTTTCAGTGTACAGGTGCTCCTGCTTCGAGACTGTGTAAAAATATTTAAGTACAAAATTTGATTATAATATCCTTACAAAAGCTCTCAAAGTATTTTTATTCCTACCCAATATTACTTATTATAACTGATAACTACAAGCCTTATCTCCGTTATAGGTAACATGTAGGTGCCCGAGAGCATTTTGTAAGTATCACTGTCTTCTCTCAGTACAATGTGTTCATTGTGTGATGTTTAAGATTGAGTTTGTGGTGTACAAATTTTAAAATTGTCTGTCGTTTGCCTTTATGGGGCATAGAAATATGTGTAGGTACACTGTGGTCCCAGGACTTAAAGAAAAATCACGGAAATTATATGTACATATACTCCATTTGTTAGCATTAGAAAAAAGAGGCTCGTAGAAGCAGGAGTGCAATAGTTATTTGTGCAACAAGAGAGCAAAGTCGTTTTTGCTGCGAGTGCTGATTTTGAATCCTGAGTGTGGCGAGAGATTAAAAGGCACGAGATGCAAAAAACTTTGCTCTCGTGTAACACACATAACTTTTCACTTCAGCAGCGAGAACACTTTAGGAGATAAAATAATAAACAGGAATAGATTGAAATAACTATTTATTGTGAATCAAAATAATTAACATTGTAGGTAGAGGTACAAATTCAATCAAATGGAACATTTTTAAATTTAAAAGTAAAATTACTGCAGTTCTGCAAATTAAAAGTAACAGATTTATTTGGCAACGTTATTGTTGCATTGAGTTTAGTTTGATTATCTGGGGTTTCTGTTTCGGTGGCGGATTGAGAAGGAACAACGGTGAACGTTGGTGACTCTGATCGGCTTTCTGACTGTGCGTCGTTGGAAGTGGATGGGCGTGGGTGAAACCAAGGATCCGAGGTCGAATTCAGCCTTATTGTTTCCACTATACGCTTACAGATTTTCGACTTATTTTCTATTGAGTCTTCAATATAGCCTTCTGCAACCGTATTGGACTTCCACTCGCCGTGACGTTTTAAAGTGGCGAGATCAGCTCCGGAATCAGCCAAGAGCGTTGCCGAAGTTCTCCGAAAGCAGTGACCCGTGTATAGCTGAGGCTCTTCCAGTTTTAAGAAAGTGGCAATTTCTCGCGGTAATAGCACCTATTTTATTTACTCCCATAGGCTGTCTTGAGCATTTATTATTATGGTATTGTATGAAAAATCGGTCGGTTTTTATATTGGCTGGACGTAAATGTTGGTATTTTTCTACAATAGTTACTTAATCTTCGCGTACGACAAAAGACCTGTCAAGGTTCGTCTTCGTATTTTTCAATTTTACTAACAGTAATTTTATCTGAATGCTTTTCGATATTATTAACTGATATTGCGACACGCTCCACTAATTCCTATGATCAGTACAACCTGTAATGAAAATATTACGTAATTAATATGCATAATTTAACATTTACAGCATCTTTTACATATCTTATCAAATATTTTAACAGTATTGCTAAGCCAGACTAGGATTCATTGCGCCTCCAAAAATTTGTAGTAGGCAGTAAGTACCTTTATACAAAACAGTCTACACACAAATTTTAATAACTAACAACATAGATTCATAGGTACCACTTACTTTAGCGGCAAGAAAATTGCAGTCCAGAGGAGCTTCATTAAGAAATTTTTCTATGTTAAGAGCCGTGAAAATTTTGGACTTTTTAGCCTTACGCCCAACTGACGTTCTTTTTAGAAAAGATACGAGTTTTGCGTATGTTTCATATGCACGTTATGTTTTGTTTTTAAAGTAGCTTGCAACATTGAGTAAATACTCCACATTGTAGATGATCGCCTCGTTTGTGATAAATCTAAAAAATAAGAAAGCAACACCGTCTCCGAAAAACTACTTGCGCCCTTTGTAAGTCTCCATTCATTGAAGACATGGTATGCTTTCAGATATTTCTCGCGAGACTTCTCAGGTAGGGGTTTAACTCTTCCGGTGTTAAAATACTGTTCTCGTCGCTAGTTTCACTAATTTTTACGATTATTTTAATATTTTTCAACTTATTCTACTCTTTACGCCAGCTACGAAATTTTATTCCCGCTCTTTTATTCAAATTAAGGCGTGTTCGGAAATAGCACCCATGATATTTTATTATTCAAAATATTTATGTAGCATTATTGAAACTAGAAATAAATATTTACAGGTTAAATATCAGTTTTATTTGCAGTAAATACTTATTTTCGTTTAAATACAACAATAAGTTAAAAATTCAATAAATTACATTAAAATACATAATTATCTTTTTGCAAAATTTATTTAGTTACCTAGTACAAATTTCCGAACATGGTTGTCTTTGAGGTCGAATTCAAAATCGGAACTTCGAAAGGGTCTTTGTCTCTCTCTCTTTCTAATGGCGGGAAAGAGATAGAGTGTAAATGTTTCGAATTGTATGGTTAACCCAAGGCTGAATAAGATATTCGCGGCTTTCTGAAAACAAAAATTAAAAAGTTACTTTGTCTCACTCAGTGAGCAAAATCTCATTTTGTTCACTGATTTCAGGCAGCTAAACCTACATGTTTGAGCTACTGAAGTGAAAAACATTTTATTAAAATATTATAACTTTTTTAGATAGGTGCAAAACAATATTAAATACAGAAATAAACGAAATAAAAGTCATTTGATTTTAAATAGGATGATTTATTTATAATAACATCTTCATCATGCATTACAATCTTTCATCAAAACGAGTGAATGAAGCAAACAATCACATGCCGATTAAAAAAATAATGAAACGAAAAAATGTTCTCGGTGTTTTTCACTCCTGCTTTTTTAGATTTTTAGTATTGACACTGTAATTTAAGTTGGAATGAAAAAATAAATTTAAGTGGAAGCGACTTCATTTCAAAAGATAAATAGTTAAAATAATTACAATATAGTGTGATGTTACAATATAAATAGATTTTAATAAATTTTGCAGTAATTGTAACTGTAAGTAACAAATTTAATGTACTTTGTTACAAGTGTAGGTATCCTTTTTTCCATTATTTTCTACTTTTTATTTTCGTTTTCTATGGAACCATATTTTTTTAGTTTTTAAATTTAATATACACTATGCAAACCATTACTTATTTTAGGGTGTTTCGAATTTTAAGACGTATGTCAGCGTAGTTTCCGAAGACAGATTTTTGTCCTATCCCGGTAACCCCGGCATGCCATTACCCTAATGGCGCAAATTTATAAAATTATTGTATTATCATCGGTCCTTGATAAGTAAGCGAAATTTCGAGTTAATCCGATATTTGAAAGGGGGTTAAAATCATTTTCAAAGTTTCCGTTACATAGACACATACTAACATACGTATGAAGCTAAAAAGTGTGTTAAAAGAACCTTTTTTAACTTCTGTCTAATACTATTTTAAATGGAGTTTGGGTATTATAGATATTTTCTTCTTAATTTTCTGGGGGTTTAAAAGTAATAAAATATCTACGTAAAACGATTAATAAAACAAATAAAATTCACAGAAATGAATTAAATAGAATAGGAATTTAAATGAATACATATATTCTCATTGTTTTCAACACGCATCCCATACGATCAAACTTCAGGACATTAAAGAGTTTTATAATATGCGTATAACCATAATGCATACATATCCAGAAACGTAAAACGTAAAACTCGAATCAATATTCAATAATTTTGAGATCTCCCGTTAGGAAATGTTTTTACACAAGGAATCGATCGTGACAGGACCCAACAAAAGAGCTTGGCAGTTTATAATAGTAGTCATTGAAAGGAGCGATAAACGCCACAAGTGGTTGCGTTTTCGGAGCCAGTTTAAAATCTGATTCCAATATAGCCAGTATAAAGAACACAAACAGACCAATTCACACTGTAAACCCATAACAAGTGACATGAAAGAGACGGATGTAGTGAAGTCAATGAAGTGCGAAAGAGTCAAAAGCAGGTAGGTTCATTGTGTCTGTGACGGAGTATGATAAGGAGTAGGTGAAGCGAGCCTGTCGTCGTGCAGACCGCGACAGCGCCGGACCGTTCCTCTCCGGCTTTATAATAAACCACGTGGCCGGCTCAGCGAACCTGCAAAAAGTGAGTAAAACTACGGTTTATTGACCGATGCGTAGGCTGCTAGGTATAACTTTGAACCTCAATATATTTATCCCGTCTGAAGCCACCAAGCTAATTCATTTTGTTTTGCGTCATGTGCTATTATTGATGTTCATAATTCATGAAGTTCGAAACGGAAAGTTTGTTTTAGTTTCTTATTAAAATGTTGGTTGTATTTGTATAATAAGTATCTTTAAAATAACCAATCAGTGGTTTTTAATTTAAACTCGTAAACACAATTATGAATAAAATATATTTTTTTATGATTTTTTACCTTTATTAACTTGAAATGCTTTTAATTGACGGTCACTGTTATTTCTATGTTTACCTATTAGCTATGTACATATGTGTGAAAGGTTCCCCATTGATAAATCTATTTCATAAAAACAATTAATTGAAACCATACTCCTAAAAACAGAATATCGTTTAATTCATTGATTACATTTATTTGCAGTTCTATAGATACTCTCTGAAAAAGTGTGCCTTCTAGCCTTCTGCTATATATATTTACGACTATAACTATGTATACCTAGACATATTTAGAACAGCCTTAAAATCTCGTACAGCATCTAAGGATCAGCAGTTTTTTTTTTTGCAAGTATCCAACCAATCTCTATCGGAATATTATTATATCACCGTTACAAATGTTACGATACAACGATGCTCCGTTATATACCAAAAAAACGGTTAAATTATGATCGAGAAATAGAATAAAGGGATCTGGGCAGAATTATACACAAAGTCACGCTTCCCCCATAAGGATAGGCAGAAACTACAGAATGCCACCGGTTACGATCTATATACATACTCGTTTTGCGTCGTTTACGTTACTCACTCACTAACTTTTCACACCAAATTCGGTTACTTACAAATAGTAATATTAATTAAATCTGTAAAATATAAGACGAATGTAGTAATTGGCGTAGATATTCATTTAATTTAGTATTCTTGGTAGGGAGGTCATGTTCCAGTCATTGTGTTCAATAATTGTAATTGTTTGGTATCATTTGCACTGTTAAGAGGTTGTAAAGTGAGACCGACATCCACTACGTATTTATTTTGACTGCCGCGTATTTAAATGTAGTATACTATGCCGTAGGTATTCATATAGTGTCATATCATGACAGACCATCCGTTCCGCATACAATTAAAAATAAGTCAACAATAAAATTAGTGGTTATAATTTTAAAATAACTGCGTAATCAGTTCTAATAATCGGTGATAAAGGGAATGGTTATATTACAATAGAATTAATTTGATATACTTTAAAAAATAAATCGATAGCCTCGTTAGTCCAGTGGTGCTGTGGACTGCTGAGTTTGGGAGTCTTGGGTTCGATGCCCAGGTCGGAGAGATTGGTATCGTATTGAGTTTGAAGCCTGAGAGGCTCGTCAAATATAACTAAGGCATTAAGTCCGCCTTTGTACCTTTTTGTGTGCGAGAAGTTTAAATAAATAAATAACGAAAAATATACAGTAAACTCCTATCTTCCTTAGGAGAAAACGAGGAAGAGGTAATTAAAAGAACTCAAATAAATAGGTATTGAAAAATTTTATTGCATAAATAATAATAATAATAAACATAAGAACAAAAATAAACATAAGAATAAAAATATATTAACACGCTTTTTTATTAGCTTGGTGTATATGTATATAACGGAATCTTTGAACGTGATTTTCACCCCCTTCAAAACGTCTGATAAATTAGAAAGTTTACACACTTATCAAGGATAATTTCATAAATTTGCCATTATCCTGGCCAGGATCACCAGGATTGCAAAAAAACACGACAAAACATGCTTTTGTAGCTAGCCGAAATAAACAAAAGAAAATAAATAAAAGTTAAAAAAAAACTAAAAAACACGCTTCCATAGAAAAACAAACTAAAAACTGTGGGGTGCTTGATATCAATGATTAAAAATACATCAAAAGCACCCCACGGTTTTTTCATTATTTTCTACGGTTTAGTTTAGTTTTCTATGAGTGTGTTTTAATTTTAAACAATTTTTTTTTACAACGAATGAATTGTAAATAAAAAGAAAATAATTATCAAAAGGCTAAATAAACGCTTTTGTGTGAGTGTAAGGGTGTGATGGTGAGTTTGAGGGTGTTCAAGCGAGACTCTTTGGGGCAGAACGTGAGAAAATGAGAATTAAAACGTTTGTTTTTCGTTTTTAGATGGTGGCAGATGATTTGAGTTGTGAGGTGGGTCCGCCCTGCAGCCTCGTGTTAGCCGATGGTTCGGTCTTCACAGGACGAAGCTTTGGGGCTCAGGTGCCTGTAGATGGAGAAGTTGGTCAGTATATTAATTAGTCCCTGTTAAAGCAAAACCAATCAAACTCTCTAAATTAGTTTATTAATTAAATGTCCTATGTTTTCTGCGCTACATTATTAGGTAGGTACTATTCAGCAGGCACAGCCCGTTGTCACTTTAAAAATAATTTTAAAAATTAATCAACTTTAACACTTCGGTAATATTGGATGATATGTAGGATGGTTCGTTTTGGTAAAACTGTGCCCATTGATTTAGATGGCTTCGGCAATTAGACGCATCAAACCTAAGTACTTTTTGTCTTACTTGACACGTAACAGCGTACATAACAAATGTAGTCAGGTACTCATGTACTTAGGTACTATGTTAGAAAAAATACTGTTTGGTTGATAAACGAAACAACCCTAAGTTAAGATTTTTAAAAGCATATTTATCAGCTGATAGACTGTTTGTTATATTCTTCAGATATCGGTACCTAAAGGTATTAAAAAAACAATTCAGTCACTATCTAATCATAGTGTTGTTGAACAGTATTCCAGACGGGTATGGTCGGGTACCCGGAGTCGCTGACAGACCCGTCGTATCACGCGCAGCTGTTGGTGCTCACTTACCCGCTCGTCGGCAACTATGGCGTACCAGACGAAAACGAGCAGGACGAACATGGAATACCCAAGTAAGAGCTTTTACTAGGAGGAGACGCCCCGGGCGCCGAAAGTCGATCGCGGACTCCCGGCCACCGTAGGCGCGAGCTTGCGGGCGACGAGCAGTGTGTAGCACGCCGCCCGGTAAGAACCAGTCTCGGGTCGACGGTGCGTAGTGTTTCCACGCGCGCCTCAAAGAGATGTCAGCAATACTGAAGGGGTCTGCTAGGACCGATGCCTGCCAGGGTCGCGAGATTCGTTCGAAAGAGTTACCGTGGCCCTGGCATATGGGCAACTGAAGGAACAGGGGTGGGTTTTTGTCAGTAAAAGTCTGACGCCCTTCCGCTTCGCCCAGAGCGGGAGACGTCATTTGATGATTTCCCATCGAAAAAAAGGGCTTTTACTAGTATAGTTACTATTTAACAAACACAGAGAAACAATAAAAAGCAGTGCTGGTTCAGTAGTATCGGCTGCAACTAACGAGTTGTAGGTCGTGAATTCTAATCCAGGCAGGCACTTTGTGTAAATAATTTCTTCACCACTGTTCTCAAAAGGGTAAAGGAAAAATAAGGTATGTATAACAAATATGACTGCTAGGTAATTTGGTGCTCGATACCGATAGGGTCAGTGTGTACCTACCTTCTTTTTAAATATATAAATGGTTGAATATGTAGGTATAAATAGTATAATAGACGACTTAATGTAGGTGTTGGTAATATGAAAACAAAACTAGTGAAGGAATTAAGATAAGTGTGCAGAATTTTAGTATGATCGTCCTCAGGATTATTTCGACTTGAAATGAAAGGTATGTTTCATAAAGAGTTATGTGTAAATCATCATCTTGATGTCTAAATAGACATCAAGATGATGCGTATGCTCACATATTGAAAGTTTGACTTACCGTAATACCATATTCATCAAACAAGCCAAAAGCCATCCTACAATGTCTACTTAGTTCGAAGTTAAAATAATCACCGTCTTTTCCCTACGTTATGTTCCAGGTGGTTTGAATCCAACCGCATATGGGCAGCGGGCTTAATAGTGGGCGAGGTGAGCACTCGCGCGTGCCACTGGCGCGCTAAACGCTCCCTGGGTTCTTGGCTATCAGCTCACGGTATCCCAGGCCTCTGTGACGTAGACACCAGAGCCCTAACCTTCCGTCTTCGAGCTGGTGTCACTCTTGGACGTATCATTCAGGGAGTCCCCCCATTTGGGCCACTACCAGCCCTTTCAGACCCAAATGCAAGGAATCTTGTCGCTGAAGTGTCTGTTAAGGTGAGACCACGTATTTTTATTAGTCTATCATAATAAATATCTTAGTTCATTTCATATAGTTTTTAATTAATGAGTGTAGTGTGTCAGTTTGTGTAAAATAGTAAGTATGTCATGTATGTATTTGTTACTATATTTTTTTTTGGCTTATGTTTAACTTACCACCAGATATAGTGACATATAACAGACAAGAATTGTAAATGATCTCCAAAATTAAACCCGCATTTTAATGTAAAATTATAACCAAAGTTTTAACATCTCGCTATCCTATTTAAGCAAAATGACTCCAAATAAATCAATGTTAATCCAAAAGTAGTAAATGATCACCAAAATTAAACCAGCATTTCAATGTAAAATTATAACCAAAGTTTTTACATCTTACTATCCAATAGATAAAAAAAAAAAAACATTGTTAACCCAAAAATAGTTAATGAACACTAAATTATTAAGAGTGTACTACGTGAGCTCGACAAATGGATGTGCGAATAACATTTGTGTACTGCAACTCACCATAGTTCGAATGCACGCTTGTGCGTAGACAATGAATCTAGTCGTTTTAACACTCGCCGGCCGCTGCCGCGACACCGCTCGCTTCGCTCGCTCGGCTCGTGCGTAGGAGGTCACAGTTTTAACCTAACCTAACCTAGTGTACTATGTGAGCTCGAGTGTGTCGCACAAGCATGCATTCGAACTATTGTGAGTCAATTGGTGTTCGAATACAATTTGAAGTGCAGTCGTGACTAAAATAGCTGCTCTAGTAATATTGTAATTTTAGACTTTATTTTTCTGGTGTCAAGTATATATTTTTGGTAAAAGAACTAAGGATATCAAAGCATTTTATGGTGGTCATTATATTTAAACCCTATTTTTTTTGTGAAATATTGCATTATACTAGGTACCTACGCATAATTACATAGTAGTTTCCTGTAACAGTAGTCCTTCAAGATTTGTTATTGAGATCACATTGTGATGCATTCACCATCAGAGCGGTAATGGCGTAACATTTTAACTCTAGGAATGGATTTAATTTCGACAGTTCAACAACTTTCATTGGATTATTTGCCTTGTTGAGCAGTAATTTTTTCGAACATAGGAAGTAATGGATTGATAAAACCCTTCAGAATTATTCAGATTCTGATTGATATTATCTTACGCAATTAGAATACAGATCAACAAGATCTGATGCAAATGCCTTAACAAAATAAAAAGTAATTCGAGAATTTAAAGCAATTGTACATATCCACCGACTGTTTTTTCAGGAACCCAAAATATACAATCCCAGCGGTGATGTTACAATAATGGTTGTTGACTGTGGGTTGAAGTACAATCAAATCAGGTGTTTGATCAAACGAAACGTAAAGGTTGTGCTAGTACCATGGGACCACAAGTTGGACCCCAGCCAATACGATGGCCTGTTCGTCAGCAACGGGCCAGGTGACCCGGTCAAGTGTAAGAAAGTAGTGGAGAATATGCGCTCAATCATTGAAGACAAGAAAACCGTTAAGCCGTTATTTGGTATCTGTCTGGGACATCAGTTACTATCCACTGCAGCTGGCTGTAAAACCTACAAAACCAGGTAAATAACAAATATTTCATAATTTTTTTCTCATTGATATTCTGGTCTTAAATAGAACATAGGTATCATCATTTATCAATATAGAAAACATTATGTTATATGTATATGATATTTTATGACCGACGTTGGTCGGAAGTGTATTTATATTTGTGGAGGGTAGTATCAGCCGACAAAAATCGTAATTCATAGTGGTATTTTTTATTACAGTTACGGTAATCGTGGACACAATCTACCTTGCACACATAACGGCACCGGTCGCTGTTTTATGACATCACAAAATCATGGATTTGCTGTCGATGCGGATTCATTGCCAGAAGGTTGGAAAGTTTTATTCACCAACGAAAACGATAAAACTAATGAAGGTATTATTCATAAAGAATTGCCTTACTTCAGTGTTCAGTTTCACCCAGAACACACTGCTGGGCCCACAGATTTAGAATGTCTTTTTGATGTATTTGTCGATGCTGTGAGATCTTACAAAAATAAGAAGTCATTTATTATAGATGACACCATTACAGAAAAACTAAAGTTTATACCGACTTTACATGAAAGACCCAAAAAAGTACTCATACTCGGTTCTGGTGGGTTATCTATCGGACAAGCTGGTGAGTTCGACTATTCAGGATCACAAGCGGTGAAAGCTTTACAAGAAGAAAAGATACAAACTGTATTAATCAATCCTAATATTGCAACTGTACAAACGTCGAAAGGCCTTGCTGACAAAGTATATTTCCTTCCTATCACACCGGAATATGTGGAACAGGTTATTAAAGCGGAAAGACCAACTGGAGTACTTCTCACATTTGGTGGACAAACGGCCTTAAATTGTGGAGTCGAGTTGGAAAAATCGAAGATTTTAGAGAAATACAATGTGAGCGTCTTAGGTACTCCTATTCGATCAATAGTCGATACAGAAGACCGCAAAATATTTGCTGAAAAAATTAATGCGATTGGTGAAAAAGTTGCCCCCAGCGCAGCTGTAACAACAATCGAAGAGGCACTAGTAGCTGCACAGCAAATTGGATATCCAGTCATGGCTCGATCTGCATTTTCCCTCGGTGGTTTAGGATCCGGTTTTGCTAACAATGAAGACGAACTTCGAACACTCGCACATCACGGACTGTCACATTCTGATCAACTTATTATCGATAAATCTCTGAAAGGATGGAAAGAAGTGGAATATGAAGTGGTCAGAGACGCATTTAATAATTGCATCACCGTGTGCAATATGGAAAATGTTGATCCTTTAGGAATACACACAGGAGAATCAATTGTAGTAGCACCTAGTCAAACACTCTCAAACAGAGAATATTATATGCTGAGAAACACTGCCATCAAAGTTATTCAACACTTCGGAATTGTAGGCGAATGTAATATTCAGTACGCATTGAACCCAAATTCAGAAGAATTCTTTATTATAGAAGTAAATGCCAGGTTATCTCGTAGTTCAGCTTTGGCAAGTAAAGCAACAGGCTATCCATTGGCCTATGTAGCTGCTAAATTAGCACTGGGTATATCGTTACCTGTTATTAAGAACTCCGTGACCGGAGTGACAACTGCTTGCTTCGAACCAAGTCTCGATTACTGCGTTGTCAAAATACCAAGGTGGGATTTGGCTAAATTTACTAGAGTAAGCACAAAAATTGGTAGTTCCATGAAAAGTGTTGGAGAAGTTATGTCAATAGGTAGAAATTTCGAAGAAGCTTTTCAAAAAGCATTAAGGATGGTAGATGAAAATGTTAACGGGTTCGATCCAAACATTAAAAAAGTTAATGAAGACGAGTTGCGCGAACCGACTGATAAGCGAATGTTTGTCTTGGCTGCTGCTCTAAGAAAAGGTTATACTGTGGATAAATTATACGAATTAACAAAAATTGATCATTGGTTCCTCGAGAAGTTTAAAAATATAATAGATTACTATCAAATCCTGGAGGCCGATCATCATGGTTCAATTCCTTTCGATGTATTAAAGAAGGCAAAGAAAATTGGATTTTCTGATAAACAAATAGCTGCCGCCATAAAAAGTACTGAAGTTGCTGTTAGAAAGCTAAGAGAGGAATACAAAATAATTCCTTTTGTTAAACAAATCGACACAGTTGCCGCCGAGTGGCCAGCTACTACAAATTATTTGTATTTAACTTATAATGGTACAACACATGATTTAGAATTTCCTGGTGGTTTCACAATGGTTTTGGGATCAGGTGTATATCGTATTGGAAGCTCCGTTGAATTCGACTGGTGTGCGGTCGGATGTCTAAGAGAACTTCGAAATCAAGGCAAAAAGACAATAATGATTAATTATAACCCTGAAACGGTCAGTACTGACTATGACATGAGTGATAGGCTGTATTTTGAAGAAATATCCTTTGAAGTTGTTATGGATATTTATAACATTGAACACCCAGATGGAGTAATTTTATCTATGGGAGGACAGTTGCCAAATAATATTGCAATGGATTTACATAGACAACAAGCAATTATTTTAGGTACGTCTCCTGATATGATTGATAATGCCGAGAATAGATTTAAGTTTTCCAGAATGTTGGACCGAAAAGGTATAATGCAACCGAGGTGGAAGGAACTTACCGATTTAGAATCAGCTACAAGTTTTTGTGAAGAAGTAGGATTTCCATGTTTGGTACGCCCATCGTACGTCCTAAGCGGTGCAGCTATGAATGTTGCAAATTCAAATCAGGAATTGGAAGCTTATTTAAAGTCTGCTAGTTTAGTCAGCAAAGATCATCCAGTGGTAATATCTAAATTCATAATGGATGCAAAAGAGATAGATGTAGACGTAGTCGCTGCTGATGGTGCCATTTTCTGTATGGCAGTCTCTGAACACGTTGAAAATGCAGGAGTTCATTCCGGCGATGCAACATTAGTTACTCCGCCGCAGGATATTAATGATGAAACTTTGGAAAAAATAAAAGGAATCGCCAGTATTATAGCCGAGACGCTAGATGTTACTGGACCCTTCAACATGCAACTTATTGCAAAAGATAACGAACTCAAAGTCATTGAATGCAACGTCAGAGTTTCGCGATCTTTTCCATTCGTTTCTAAGACGCTAGATCATGATTTTGTTGCGATGGCCACTAAGATTATTTTGGGTCTACCGGTGGAACCAGTTAATGTAATGACTGGTTGTGGAAAAGTCGGTGTGAAAGTACCACAATTTTCATTCTCTAGATTAGCTGGTGCAGATGTAACTTTAGGAGTAGAAATGGCATCTACCGGTGAGGTAGCATGTTTTGGTGATAATAGGTATGAAGCCTATTTAAAGTCGTTAATGAGCACAGGGTTTAGAATACCCAAGAAAGCTATTTTACTATCTGTGGGGACCTTTAAGGTAAGAAACAGATAGTATGAAATTAAATGTCTTTTTCGTTTCAACCTTATGCAACCTCGTTCATTTTCCTTTTTTTTATTTTAGCACAAAATGGATTTACTTCCAAGTGTTAGAATTCTACATAAAATGGGATATAAATTGTATGCTAGTATGGGCACAGGAGACTTCTACACTGAGCACGGAGTCGAAGTAAGGCATTTATATTCATAGTTTTTGTCTCTCTTTTAAGCAAAACTTTTACTGACTGTTTCTTTTTGATTCTAGGTTGAAAGTGTTCAATGGACATTTGACCATATATGTGATCCAGAGGATGTGAGATCGGATGGGGAACTGATGCATTTAGCTGACTTTATGGCGAGGCGTGAATTAGATTTAGTTATTAATTTACCAATGCGCGGTGGCGCTCGACGAGTTTCTTCATTCACAACTCATGGATACCGCACTCGCCGACTAGCCGTGGATTACGCTGTGCCTTTAGTTACTGATGTGAAATGCGCTAAACTATTAGTTCAGGTTTGTCAATGTGTCTAACTAATATATTTAATATTTCTGTACATTTTTTTAAGCTTAACATTGATAGCTTGATATAGTAAGTACTTACACTAGATACTTACTACACGTAGTATATATATCAACATTTCAGTACTCATCTATTTTATTTAAGCATGCATACATTCGCTACGTTGCAATATTTGTATAAAACTGATTTATATCCGTCCGCTCACACTTCAGGTCCAGTTGAAAACCAGCGTCAGGCACTAGTTGTCTGACATTTTTGCTGAACTGAACCTTTTTAGCTCAGCCGTGGGGCACACTGAAATGCTAGTTTCTAACATCGCAGTTTACACTTTTTATTGATTTTCTTTTTAATTTTTGTTTTTTTTTTTTGCTCTATTATTTTGTGTGCCTTTTGAGTTTGTGCTAAATAAATGTATTTTCTTTCTTCTTTCTTTCTTTCTTTCATATGGCCATATATAAATATGAAACTATTATTATTATATTTTACAGGCTATGCACCTATGTGGTGGGGCTCCTGTAATGAAAACACATACGGACTGCATGACATCGCGCAACATCATAAAGTTGCCAGGATTCATTGACGTACACGTGCATGTGCGTGAACCCGGTGCTACGTACAAAGAAGACTTCGCAACTTGCACTGCAGCTGCTCTCGCTGGAGGCATCACAATGATATGTGCCATGCCAAACACTAACCCTCCAGTAATTGATCGCGCTGCTTACGATTATACTTCTGCTTTAGCACGCGTTAGTGCTCGTTGTGACTATGCACTGTACATGGGAGCGTCATCCACCAACTTTGAAACGGTTTCTGAAATGGCACCACAAGCAGCTGCATTGAAAATGTATCTTAATCAAACATACAGTACTCTTACACTGGATGATATGACAATCTGGCAAAAACATCTCCAGAACTGGCCAAAGAAAATGCCTGTATGTGCTCATGCAGAGCGAGAAAAAACTGGAGCTGTCATTTTGATGGCATCTTTACTCGACAGACCTATTCATATTTGTCACGTAGCCCGGAAAGAGGAAATTCTCATAATTAAATCCGCAAAAGAAAGAGGCCTAAAGGTAACTTGTGAAGTGTGCCCTCATCATTTGTTCCTAAGCACAGCAGATATTGAAGAAATTGGACAAGGCAGGGCTGAAGTGCGGCCAGTATTATGTAGCCCGGAAGACCAAGCCGAACTATGGAAAAATATAGATATGATTGATGTTTTTGCGACGGACCATGCTCCACACACTGTACAAGAAAAGAATTCAGAGAAGCCACCTCCTGGTTTTCCAGGATTGGAAACGATCCTACCATTACTTCTTAATGCAGTTCATGAAGGTCGTTTAACTTTGGAGGATTTGATTAATAAATTCCATCGTAACCCTCGTAAAATATTTAATTTGCCGGAACAACCAAACACATACGTTGAGGTGGATATGGATTACGAGTGGACGATCCCTCAAGCTATGGAATTTTCGAAATCTAAATGGACGCCATTTGCAGGCATGCAAGTTTGTGGAGCAGTTCATCGCGTAACATTGCGAGGTGAAATTGCGTATGTTGAGGGGCAAGTTCTAGTTCCTCCAGGCTTTGGTCAAAATATACGAGACTGGCCTACACCCAAAAAACAAACATACTTTACTATTGAAAAAATAGACAAAGAAGTCAGTCGACCAAATTCTGCACTCGATATACATACTTCTGCTGATTTGAGTAGAGTTAGTGATATTGATTTTGATCAAATCGATAACAAGCCTGAAGCACAATCCAAGCCTAATGTCCATTTTAGTGAAATTGCAGCTGCAAGGTGTTTATCACCACTACCCCAGGTGACTAGACAAAGATGTGATAGCACGTCGAATTACAATCCCCCTGCAACAACAGTTTCTCAACGTCAACGTAGCGACTTATTTGGTAAAAGTATACTAACTGTTGACTTGTTTAGTAAAGATACTCTCAATGATGTATTCAATCTAGCGCAGTTCATGAAAACCAGTGTCAACAAAGGTCGATACCTCGATGATATTTTACGAGGCAAAGTTATGTCATCGATTTTTTATGAAGTCAGTACTCGAACTAGTTGCAGTTTTGCAGCAGCAATGCAAAGACTGGGTGGTTCTGTAATCCATACAGATGCTACGAGTTCATCAGCAAAGAAAGGTGAAACTTTGGAAGATAGTGTTGCAGTTATGGCAAGCTATTCTGATGTAGTGGTACTTCGACATCCAGAGCCAGGAGCAGTTGCGGTAAGTTACATTATACTAAATTATCACCTATCCGTAAAATTATAAATACTGTATGATGTTGAAATGCCAATTATTTCAATTTTATTTTTCAGCGTGCAGCTCGCCATTGTCGCAAACCTATAATTAATGCAGGCGATGGCATTGGAGAACACCCCACACAAGCTCTGCTCGACGTCTTTACAATTCGTGAAGAAATTGGTACAGTTAACGGGTTAACCATCACCATGGTTGGAGACCTGAAGAATGGTCGTACTGTTCATTCTCTTGCACGGCTTTTAACTCTTTATCAAGTACAATTGCAGTATGTCAGCCCTCGAGGACTAGGCATGCCAAAGCATATCACAGATTATGTTGCCTCCAAAGGCATACCTCAGAGAGTATATGAGAGGTTGGAAGATGTATTAGAGGACACTCATGTTTTGTATATGACTCGAATTCAGCGTGAAAGGTTCCAAAGTCAAGAAGAATATGAGAAGGTAACTATTCATATATATTCAGAATCATCACTTTTTAGTTCCATTCCTATCGCAGCAAACTAGTCCCACCACGCAAGATATAGTGTCGTCATAATTACTTAGATTCGCTTCGACTATTTTTCTATTTGCTAGCCATCAGCTCAGGAAAATACCGCCTTTTCCCTATTCTCAAATGTATGAACTCATATTCCAGACGCGAGGGCTGTTAGTGGTGACTCCTCAGCTGATGACGCGCGCTCGCAGGCGCATGGTGGTGATGCACCCACTGCCGCGCGTCGACGAGATCTCGCCAGACTTCGACTCAGACCCGCGCGCCGCCTACTTCAGACAGGCCGAGTACGGCATGTATGTGCGGATGGCTCTACTCTCCATGGTGGCTGGCGTGAATCCGCTCATTTAGATTGACTGTGCTGCTTGCAACGTATTATGTATTGCCTAATCAGTAATTAATTAATCTTCTGAATCAATCATAATTTCGGGATACTGAGTTTCCGCTTGATATGTAATCAAAACGATAGAATCACTGGTACTTATTTTAAATCAGAAGCGCATTACTTGTGATGTATACCGTCCTTTGATGTTACTCCACCGTATCAAAGAAAGATTACAAATGTAGCTACTAATTATACTGCTAATGTACGTCATTTGATACATAGCTACTTTACATCTACGTAATACAGATTTGAAATTCTAGATTATTTTTATTTTCTAGACAGCGTACAAAAGCATAAAAGCATATTTACGATATCTATTAGTAAGTAAAATGCTATAGCTTATTCCGTACCAAGGTTAGTTAGTGTAATTTTACTAATACCTACTCATCACACAAAAGCCATTCATCAACGCCGACCATTCCGTTTAAATAAAAAAAAATGTTATATGTAATAATCAGATAGTTTATATTTCTTATACTTTACAATACTTTAGTAAACATTTAATATTAAAGTAATCAGTAACAAACTGGCGTACATTATTTTTCCTGCTATAAATAAGGTTGCAAGCATCTACAACCTAGACAATAAAAGGCGCGAGATTCCATACACTTAAAGAAATTATAAAAAATTCCGAGAACTAGTCAAGAGTAGATATTCCTACACACAAATCTTATTTACAAAACTAATATATACATAACTTTAACATTTCTATATTAACGTGGTTTACAATTTGGATTCCTCCCCACTGATAAATTCATGAAATCTCATATGGTCGTGACTTGAAGAGTTTTCTACGTGTACATCAACAAAGGTAAATGCTGATATACCAGGATTCTCAGTCGGCGAATCCTGAACTTCCTCAAACTTAGGACGCTGTTTGCGGTGCGGTTTTTGTTGAGTTCTTTCGAGTTTGCTTTCTTTTCTTGTTGGTAAATTCAAACCACCTTGGTTGGCTAATTTTCTCTGACAGTCAGTCAATTTCTCACGAACCACATCTAAGTACTCATTGGCTGTCATATCTCCTCCTGGCTCTTCTAACAGCAGTTTGCAGAGCCTCTGAGCTTGTTCCAAGTATATTAGTGCTTGTCTTATTGCTTCAAATCTTTCGCTAGATCGCGCCATAGCGATGAAATGAGGAATAAAGAATTCTAGAACTAGTCGTCGGCGTTCTGTTTCCATCTTTGTTGGTATCACAAACTGTAAGAATAAAAAATAAGTTTAGTGAAGACTTACAATAACGTTTTCATTTGTAATTTTGTGTATGTCAAAAGGAAACAGTGCGGTTCGATGAATAACCACTATTCGATACATATAAGCTATGTCATGCTGATTACTAATGGTATCTTCAAATTCTGTTTTGTAAAATGACTACATGTTATTTTAAATAATATTTGCATACCATGAACTTGTGAATTAGTTTACATATTTATCAAAATAAAACACTAATTTTACTAAACTACTTACTATTGCTCGTTCCTTTTTCTCTGGTCTTGGCTTTTTTGCATGAGCTTGAGCATTTCGCCTTTCTTGTTGTAGTTTGTATTGTTGTTTTGTCCATTTATAGTTTTTGTCTCGCTCCTTGTCCCTATCCCTGAAGTTTGTTTGAGTATCGTCTTCACTATCAGAACTGTCTTGATAACTCGATACAACCGGAGGTAAATATGGATTAATAAGGCGTAAAGGATTTTTACAAGTTAGGATATCATACAGCCTTTGGGTGTTGAATGCAGGATAAAAATCTTTCTTAGTATATTTTATCTTCTGGAGTGCATTCAGAACATGAATCACAGGAGCTTCTAAGATTTCAGCAATTTTTTTTTGTTGTGCATGTAGCAATGGCTGCGGTATGTTTTTAACTTCATTACAACTTTCTACAAAATAATTGGGCATCCTTTTTTTCACACAATTCATGTAAAAACTTCTCAAAAAGATCCTCAAAGATTCGCCGAGTCGATCTTCTGGCCACTTTGCGTAATTATCTTCGCATTGCCAAAATAGATGGTTTTTAATATGACTAACATCTAGACCGATTTTGGCTGTTTCATTTTCCAGAAATGTTTTATGTAACGCTAAAGTGAACAAATAACAACGTATGTGAGAATGTGCCAAACAACTTTGCAAAAAACGTTCTGCTGCTGGAAATATGATTTTCCACTGTATATTCTGATCTGGATTTTGGCCTCTTTTGTTTCTATATCCTATAGGTACTAATAAGCATCCGAAACCTACAGCCTTGCTTACCATATCTTTTTTGGGCCATTGATAGGAGAAATTAGTTCTGGGATTTTGTATTATTCTCCTTTCTCTAATGATCCACTGGTTAGCTGCATTGGGCCAAGCAGCGACAAGAGCAGGAAATATTTCATAACCGATTTTTGAGCCATTTTTAATTGAGTCACAATAAATACTGGCGCCTTGTGTTAAAGCAGAATTAACTTCTTCGGTAGTCAAACCTAATCCAGACCCTAAATTTATTATGAAGTTATCCACAAAGTTATTCATAAACCTCAAAGAGTTGAGGTAATAACATCTTTCATATAAGTTAGGTGACTGTGATGACTTGGAGGCACTCTCAGCGACTTCATCGTCGTCATCATCGCTCCATTCGTCTAACGCTTTCACATCCACGGACGTCCACGTCTCATCTGGCAACGCTCCCGATGTGAGCGAGTAATTGGAATGCAAACTGAGTCCAATTTTTTTTGGTGTAGCGGCCTTAGTTATAGTAGAATAACCATAATCAGAGTCAGCTTCGCTAGAATTCGACTTATATCCAGAGGTCTCTGTATCCTCGGCTAGATTGCCATCTGAATAAGCAGCGCGCATGTTAGGCTTTGGGTATTTGTGAAGATCCTTGGTTGAACTACTTAACCTTCTAGTATATTTTAATATTGATTTTCTCGGAACCATTATGTTTTCATCTTGAGGCCCTTTCTTTTCATCTATAAAATTATTGCTAGTTTCAGACTCATCTTGTTCTTCAGGTAGCAAGGCATTGATATTTCTAAGTCTGTTAATGTTTGAAATATTACTTTTGGTTACTTGTAGACTAACTTGTTTTATCGGTCCACTGTATCTTCTACCGACACCCCCATTTGTATCGGAAATAATTTTGTCTTCGGAGGCCAAGAATGGTTCAGTGTTATCCAATTTATTTTTAATTTGTTTTAAAAGTTCTTCGCCCTTACTGGCAGTGTATGGAAATTCATCAGAATCATTAGATTCTTTTTCAGATTCGGTGTATATGCTATCATCAGAATCACTTTCATTCATTGCCATCACTTCGTTTTCTTTTTGCAGAGTACTCTCTAAAACTTCCATTTGCTTCAGTTTTACGTAACCTGAAAACACAGACTATGGTTATTTTGTGTTTTATTAATTTCTCAATTTTAAGGATTTTTTTTTTTTTTGTTAAAGAAATTTTAAATTTATCAATGTAATTGTTTTACCTGGTACTTTACCGTCCTCTATGCGCAATTTGTAGAAGGGTGCATCAAGAACTGCGCTGTAATCGGAGGTATCTCCCGGTTCACTAGCTTCCACATTGTCATAGATAACAAAGAGCCTCGGAGCTGATAGAGGCTCCTTCTGCCCTCGGTTTCTTTGGAAGCTGATGTGTTCGTGAACGGACTCTTGCAATCGATCCGCGAAAAATACGTGTTTGTTTTGTCGCACCATTGCTTCGTTGATAAAGTGCTCACGTTCGCTTATTGGATTGTTCTTTATTTGATGTACTTCCCTGAAATCAAACATGAAATTGATTTTATTTTTATATCTTGTCATTTGATTACTTTTTACATTCACCTGCCATATACCTATATGTTAAAATTTTCACGTATTAACACTAAGCAGATGATAACGAATGAATTAAAAATAAAATAAATCACCGCTAACATGACTGTGATAACTTAATAAATATGTAGATGCTAAACTTTATCACTTAATACCAATCTCTGTCCCATTATCATATCTGTCGGCACGATCGTTTTAATGCCTTATTAACAAAATTAAATCAAATGCTTTGAAGTAATTACCGAACGCAGTACTACCTATCTTATATAATAAAACAAGTATGAGTGGATTAGGGTTCAGGGGTAAATCTTTAGGTAATCGAAAGTGTGCCAAAATGGATTTAAACCAAGTACTGACAATTTCCCAACATTATTTATACAAGGTGTACTTGAAAGGTTTGGTCTAATTTAAGGGTGGGGTTCAGGCCATCAAACTGATCAACTTTTTCCGTAAGCCGAATATCGCAGTCACAGAAAAAAATCAACGGTCCCATCTACAATACCTACTACTACACAAATGTATGGGACGGCTGATTATTAATAATAATACAAACTCCAGAACTTAAGTCCAGAACTACAGATGTCATTATTTTGATTATTTACATGATATTTAAACTAGGAAGTAACAACAGATTGTTACCCTTGAAGATTATTTTATAATTTATTGAGGCAAATCCGCTATCTGAATGGTAGTCAAAGTGAGGGACTTTCCTTGTACCTCTACACCGATAAGGACATGCATGATACCAATTTGTCTAATATTCATAATTGGCTAACTAAACCAGATAAATCGACAAAGGACTCATTAACCCAAAAACAAGGATTAAGATTATCGTAGAGTTATCAATTTGCGTAAACTTCCTTCTCCTAACAGAATCATTAAATTAATTTAGAAAACTGATTCCACTATACTTATTTTTGGCTTTTCGCGTCAAACTGGATAATGTTGTTCTTAAAGTTTTAACTTCAAAACCGGCTATTGGTTTTATCAAGACCCTTATGGATCCGTGACACATTAATATAGTTTATTAAAAGATGGAACTGGCTGGAATTCCAAAACATTATCCTTTGTATTTATTTATTTTTTATTGTACAAAGGATACACAAAATGTAATGAACAAAACATTAATTAAAAACTCATCTTCATCCATTCCCGTCTCAATATATGGCGCTCAGGAAGAAATCGCCCATATTATCGTACCTACCTAATCGGCATTTCTAGAGACAATAATAATATGGTTTATTTGTCTTTCGTCTTTTTTATTACTTGCTTAAAGTGGTTTAATTATAATAGTATAAACTTTTCAAAATTAATAATAATTAAGTGTATACCCACATATTTGGTTATCATAAAAAAAACGAAATCTGTGCATGACGATTATCATACATATTGTAATATTTCAACAACAGATTTAGATTGTGTATAAGGACACTTTTAATATACATTTTATCACTTCGTGTAACTGATTTTGGATTCTATGAATACGATTAAATTAGGTAATGACGAAAGCAAACATGTCGATTAAAAGCTAAAGCAGATTGACGCTACGCGACGCATTGCAAACGTCCTCCTACATCAATCCACTTTCGTACATTTTGAATCAACGCTCACTACAGGCGGGCTATGAAAATGCGTTGCTCTGCAGCCCGTTTTGGCTGTAATGTGCCCTTGGCTTGAAACAACATTTTCACTGTGTATAAAAACTTACCGTTCGTAATTCTCAAAGAACTGCACGGAGAGGAGAATATTATTCAATAAGAAAGCATCGGAGTCGTACTGGAGCTGTTCACGCATGCGGTCCAGCGCCTCCTCATCGTAGTTGCGCGCGTGCTGCTGCAAGCACGGCGCGGGGCCGGGGGACGCCGGCGGCTCCGCCATTGCTGCCGGCGGTAGCGGGGTCTCGTGCTTGCCCGCTCTCCTGTTCGCGGGGTTCACCTTCTTCTTCCGTGTCTCCTCTCGCTTCTGCTCCTTCCATTTCTCCCGTTCAAAAAACTTATCGGGCTCCTTCTGAGTTTTCTTTGATTTACAATTGCCCATTGAAAAACTGCACCCGCTAAATAGATCACGCTAAGATAATCGTCAGAATAGGTACTCAGACCTTACAAACTTTCGCGCACATTTCAGTTCTGAATATTTAAACACGTAAAAATTAAATTAAAAAATGCGTATTGTCGAGTGTTTCGTGTTTACGTCTGCACGAGTAAACAATGCCCGCAGCACTGACAAAGTGATATTCACAAGTCGATCGGTGGAAAACTGCTCTTATCAAGCACCAATGATGATTGATATAGTTATCGTGCTTAATCGATTAGAGCTGCAGTGCTATGCACGGAATTACGCGATGGCCGATGACACAGGGTGTTTTGAAAAGTGGTGCATGTTGCTAATCAGACCTCGCCCGTCGGTCTCGCACCGTGCGTGCGCTCCACTGGAGAATCACTCAATAGGAAAAACTGCATTCCATTTGCTCAAGACACGCTATTGCATAAACTGAAGCACACGTTACATAAATAACTTGTATATTGTCACTTTTGTTTTAGTTGAATTTATTACAATATGATTCGAAAGAAATAAAATAAATAGCTGTCTGCAATAATATGTCAACGACCATACATACTTGGTTCAGGACAAAATGCATGGTAGACCTACTGGGCCCTAAGAATACACGAAAGATAGTCTTCCTATAACATTAAAATGTATATTCAGCGACATTTACTTATATTACCTACGGTGCAGAAAGTTAGTCACTTGAACAACAGAAGATCGAACTCAAGATTTGCTAAAGGTCAATAAAGCGCAGCATAATAGGTTTCAAGCGTATAGACCGAGTTAGAAACACCACCCTGCGTTCCATAACTAAAGTGAACTGACGTTGGAGAAAAAACGTGTGCGTTACGATTGCTCCTCCAGATTATCCAAATAGAATTTTTTTTTGCCAAAAATTTTGTCGAAATTTGTCAAAATCGAATGGCACAAACCAAAAATTTGTCAAAGTAGAAATAAAGAAGTTATAAGGGTTTTAAGCTGGCCGCGCGAACGTAACGTGGAGGATTGCGCGGCCGTGGAGATCTCAGCAACTACTTGGGCTAGAGATCTGATTTTTTTTTGTCAATTGAAGCTTGAATTTGTTAAAAATTGTTGAAAAAAGAATTATATGCTCTTGATCAATATTTTACGAAATATTCACCTTGGAAGTTATGGCCGCGCAATCGTGCACTTGTCGTTTCTTTGCTGTTGATTATTTCTTTAATCTTAAGACTTTATGCCGTAAAACTGTTACAAGAAGGAAGGTCTTAATTTGTCGAAACTAACTAAAGCAATAAATAATACTAAAGGTTAGTTAAACAGAAAATATCAGTCCTAAACAAAAAAGTCGTGGCCGCGCAATCGTAACGCTACTTTGAACGCTAATATCTCATTACCTATAATTGCTAGGAGTTCGGTGTGAACATCCATCTATACGGCATATTACCCTCATTATAATGACATATCGTTTTACCCTCAGAACAGGTTCCAACTAGAGTAATCTCAAAAATTATTTCATCTCGTGCAATGTTCGAGTAGGGTAACCAAATTTCGATTTGATTTGGGAACACCTCTAACTGGGGACGAGCAATTATATTGAACAATCTGCAAAATTAATTACTATCAAATAAAAACTTGTATATTTCAAAAAATAGATATATTTATTAATTGCTTGCAAAATTAACATATAAAGGTTACAAAAATCAACAATTAGATTAAAAATCAACAAATAAAATAAAACCTTTAAAGAACTATTGTGAGAAAATGACAAATCAATAATTTATTTATTATTATTTATTTTTCCTCAAAATATTATATTCAAAGAAAATATTTATAAATTGTTAGGTGCACTTGAATATATTCCTCCAATCCTTGGAACAATAGGATAATACAAATGTCATTTTACAAGAAACGGATTGCATTGCTACGACGACAATAAAAGTAAATTGTGTGAAAGTACAAAAAAATCTGTTTGCATCCATTTTGTTACAAATGTAACCAGATATATTATTTGTATTCAGATATATTATTTGTATTATTTGATTTGATCATTTTTGTAAATAATTATTGATTTGCATTTTCTTACAATAGTAATAAATTAATAATAATAATTTCAATAAAGGTTTGTTGATTTTTAATGTAATTGTTGATTTTTGTAATCTTTATATGTTAATTTTGCAAGCAATTAATAAATATACCTAATTTTTGAGACATACAAGTTTTTATTTGATAGTAATTAATTTTGCAGATTGTTCAATATAATTGCTCGTCCCCAGTTAGAGGTATTCCCAAATCAAATCGAAATTATGGTTACCCTACTCGAACATTGTACGAGATGAAATAATTTTTACGATTACTCTCGTTGGAAACTGTTCTGAGGGTAAAACGATATGTCATTTTAATGAGGGTAATATGCAGTATAAATGGATGTTCACACCGAACTCCTAGCAATTATAGGTAATGAAATATCAGCGTCCAAAGTAGCGTTACGATTGCGCGGCCACGACTTTTTTGTTTAGGACTGATATTTTCTGTTTAACTAAACTTTAGTATTATTTATTGCTTCAGTTAGTTTAGACAGATTAAGACCTTCCTTCTTGTAACAGTTCTACGGCATAAAGTCTTAAGATTAAAGAAATAATCAACAACAAAGAAACGACAAGTGCACGATTGCGCGGCCATAACTTCCAAGGTGAATATTTCGTAAAATATTAATCAAGAGCACATAATTCTTTTTTCGACAATTTTTGACAAATTCAAGCTTCAATTGACAAAAACAATCAGATCTCTAGCCCAAGTAGTTGCTGAGATCTCCAATGCCGCGCAATCCTCCACCTTACGTTCGCGCGGCCAGCTTAAAACCCTTATAACTTCTTTATTTCTACTTTGACAAATTTTTGGTTTGTGCCATTCGATTTTGACAAATTTCGACAAAATTTTTGGCTAAAAAAATTCTATTTGGATAATCTGGCGGAGCAATCGTAACGCACACGAAAAAACAGGCAGTCTGAAATGTGAGTAGGCCGGACACGTCTGGCGAGTGCACCCGGAGGGATGGGCAAAAATCATCACTCACTGGACGCCTAAGGAGGGCTGCGTCATCGAAGTAGACCAAGGCGCAGTAGCCACAGGATGTCTCCTGTGGCTACCGCGCCTTTGAGGTTTGGAAGGGAAAAGGGGAGGCGTTTGCCTAGCAGTGGGGCACATTATAGAGATAGACTAACAGGTAGGTACTTTACTAACATATATTATTTGAACACCTCATCTGTCTGTCTGAATACAAATTTGACATTCGTTATATAGAGCATGCGAAATGGTGATAAAATTACTGATGTCATGATGACCTAAATGTACGTTGTAAGTATATGCAGTTAGCTCCGAAGAATTTTTGCAAGCAGGTACATTTAGGGTAAAAATGAAATCTGCATTAACACAATGTACAGCAGTAGCTACTGAGGGTTAATTGCGTTACACACTACCAGTAGGAATGGCTTTTATTTGACAGTTCAACAACATCGCTCCGTTATTTACGTTGAGCAGACAAATTGTTGGAACATGTGAAGCAATGGATTAGCAATATCCTTCAAAATGATTCAGACTGTTATTGATAGTGGGTTACGCAATTAGGGTGTTCGACTCTTCCCAAAGTCTATAATATGTTCCGTTGATGATCAAAAATGAATCATTTGAAGAATTGATTAAGAGCGATGCCTCTATCTCAATTCCTCAACGACATAAAGAAGAAAAACATTGTGAAGTGTTACAATATGATGATAAATCCTCATATTGTTACACTTCTATAAAACTTAAGCTATCACTTTAAGGCAAATTGTTTTTGAGGAAAAGATTGGTTTTCAAACTGAGCCAGAAAACAAATAAAGATAATTAAGGTTGGATCAGACGCGCCGAAATCAATCAAATCTTCAAGATTTCCATCCAGATGCTATCGTGGGTGTTATCAGCAATCAATCTTTTGGACTACCTATTTACATTAACAAATACTTCAAAGTAATCGTGATCGTTGTTTTTCAAAATACCGAATCGAAAGTGACACAACCCGCCAATTAAGGACGTATAAAATCAAATCTGTCGATTAATTCTAGTCTTGTTTTTGGAAATGACACACAAAAGTTGAGTCACTTTTTTACCATTAAGTTGTCAACTAAATCTAATTTGTTGTCTAAAATCTTACCTGGGAACAGTGATTGCGCACGACTGTCATGATACTAAAAGGAACATATAGCTCGAGTAGGCGTTTGGCAACTGATCTATTGTTAAAAAGGTGGAAAAGGAAATGTTGTAACCCATAAGTCGAATTATCATTGATTACAGTCACATGGGTCCTAGCTGATGAAGAGAGACGTGGGCAAAAACAAATGATACGAACCTGACCGCTCCATTGCCTTCGTAAAAAAACTCGTCGTGGTCAAAGATGAGTTTGCAGATTTCTCTATGAAATACTTCGATCTCAGGTGCTTATTTCGTTTTGATAAAGTTACCACACACATCAACTACATCTGCGTTCCGACAGCAGTGGTGGCCCAGTGGTACCAACAGCATCTAACAAGTTATAGGTCGTAGTTGAAAAATTATTTCATCACCTTTGCTCTCAAAATGGCGATGGAAACATCGTAAGAAAAAAAATCCTAGAACAAAAAACTAGAAGACGTAATATCCACACTTGGCCCGCTTGGTGGATCACAGCCCACTCCCTCTCACTGAGAGGAGGCCTGTCTCAGGTCCCAGTAGTGGAAACATTATTGGCTGATTATGTTCCATATGTCATGTAACTACTTCCGAATGAAGGGTATAAAAAAAAACTTCAATTTATACCGTAAGTTATTTTCATTTATAAACTGGCACAATACAAAAATACTTAATTTATCTTTATCAACAGTTTCTTAGTCATAAAAACTGAATATTCCTTCACATATTCGATTTCATTTGATGGACACAAAAAATAGGTTAAATAAAATTATATCACATCATATAATTTTGCTTACATATAAAAAAAACTTCAAAAATAATTTAACTATTCGTCCACAATCTTGGAGCAAATCCTAAAATATCATAGTTAGATTCAATTATTTCGCCTACTTATAATTACTATGTACACGAAGCTATACTTTGGCCTATTGAACATAATAGAATAATTACACATATTATAAACAAATGGAAAATAAGGACAAACTAAGAATTTCAAAGCACATAAGAGTTACGAAACAAACCAAATACTTGGAAAGAATTTAACTGACTTGTGACCTAAAACAATCTGCTAAATTGTCATAAGCTGCACCGTAAATGCATGAATTGAAAATGACATAGAAGCCTTTAATTCCTTCAAAACAAGTTGTCAATATAATATTATTCCGTTGTATCTTGGATTCATGATATGTATTTAGTGTAATATTAATGGAAGACGTTGAGATGAAGGTTCTCAAGTACAGTGCTCTGGAAGTGCTAGGGTATGTGCCGCAGGGCTTCAGCTGGAGGCGCGCTCATGCCTGGCTCCTCCATGTTGTTGGCTATGCTGGCATCATCTGCTTCAGGAACCGTGTTCACTCGTCTGCTGGTCTTCATGCGCTTCGCTTCACCCATTTTCTTTTCCAATAATCGCCTGAAAGACAAAAGATAAAAGTTATTATTTCATTTCCTTGTCATCATTTTTATTTCGTTTTTATTTCATTTTTGTCAATTCGTCTAATGAAATGTCATAGAGTACGTAGATCTATCTGCGCAATCTCTGAAGGTTTCTGCAGTTAGGCGTGACGCGAGGGACGATGCGACGCAATTCTGGTAGAATAATTTCCATGTGGTTTACTTAAAAAATGTTCTATTCCACTTGCGTCCCGGTGTCGCGTTATGCCTATCTGTCGGACCTATGACGTTACAATTCCGAAGAAGCTGATACTTCGATGGGGATATCGGTGTGGTGGACTGAGAAAACAAACGGGTTTTTTTCCTGTTCAAGATAAAAAACGTGCCATTCCATCACATCCGCAACCATTACTTGCATAAATGAGACGCCTTATTAAACATTTATCTACAGATAAAACAACATAAAACTGCAAACAAACAGCAGTGTATAGGTATCTTTACCACCACGATTTACTATTAAATATATTAATAGGATTATTATTATATCGCCTAATCCGCAAGCTTTGGACACGAATGGATTCTCGGTAACTAATCTCCTGGTACTCAATTGGGCACACTACACACTTTCACTCTTATCAACATTGGCATTGTAACGAATACCAAACATTTGGAATAATAAAACCTCTAAGGTGATTATGTAATTACATCACTTCTTCCGTCGAAATGACGATGTTACTTACGTCAAGAACTTTGTGAAGGATTATCGTGTCATTTTCCTTAACGTAAGCAATAATGTAATTAAAGAGAAACCTAACTCCCTTGTCATAAAGGTGGTTATCGTACTAATATTATAAATGTGAAAGTTTGTATGTTGAGATATTTGGAGGTTTATCATATCACTCAATCACGCAAAAACGGCAGTACGGTTTAATAAACAGGATTAATACATAGGATTCTTTTTATCCCGAAAGTCCGTTCCCATGGAATAATTATCGACCTACCCGCGGTCGAACTGCTGGAAAAAGGAAAACGAACATGTCCAACTTACTGTTGCCTGCAATCAATTAGCACTCCGAGAATGAATACGGCCAGGATTGCTATGAGCATCACCACTGTCATCCCCACGATGGTGGTCACCGTGAGGGCCGGCAGCTCCTCGGAGATCATCGCCACCGTCAGGTTGGGATCCGCGGTCGGCACCACATCTGAAATGATTTCACGTACTTAACACGAGGAGATCATTAAAGTCAATCATCAGCGTAATCTGATCAAAATTGACGTCCCGAATGAAATTATCGAGCCATCAATCTCGACACTCCAATATTAATCTGGTATCAAGGTTACCAAGGAGTTGGATTAACTAACTGATGCTCAATTGACGGTCTTTTGATTACCCAAAGTACCGTTGAGCGTTTGCTGTCATTTCAAAATGAATTTTACAATCTCGTCATTTTTGGAGAAAGTGTTTTAATGTTTCACATGATATGTATGTTGTTTAATTCATAATATGCAATTCTCTTCTACGTACTAAACACTGAAGCAAAATTAGACTTCGTAATATTTTTCTTGATTTTTTTATAATTTAGACATAGAGGATGACGGTGAATATATTAAATTCCTATACCTAACTCGTTACCTACAGTTAATTTCCCCCAAAGGCCTTTAATACTAATACGGACGAAAGGAAATGGCTTATCAGTGAAAAGAAAAACCCGCAAAAACCTTCATTATATTAATTTTATCGTAGGCGGAGTGGGTGGGTTGTTGTGAGCACACAATGTAGGTACCTACCCAATTTACTTGTTGTTATGATATCTAATAATAGATTATTATACGTCAGTAATTGGAAAATGATTAATTTTTTGACAAAGATTAGTATTTCTACGCAGCACAACCTTCATACAGGGGATGCAAGATTTCTGTAGTTTAAGTAGGTACTTTGATAAAGAAAAGAATATAATACTGCTTTTAAGTAGAAAAAACTTTCATTGACGAGGACGCTAACGGAAAGGTTAATATAACACACCATAATTAAATACGAGTAGCAAATCTTTATAGTCGCACACAGAAGTATTTTAAAGGTGGAAATATAGAGGTAGAAAGAAAATAAATAATTCGGGGAAAAAGTAAATAGACCAGCTGAAGGAAAACTCAAAAGGAAATTAGCACTAGACAGACTCTAGCTCTATGGCAGTGGCTGCCCAGTGGTAACGGCCGCGACTAACAAGCTCGTGGGTTTGAACCCAGTCATCAGTCGCTTTACATTGCGAAATTTATTTCATGAAACTGGTATGTCCTGGAATCAAAAACTCGAAGGCATCATGTGACAATTAAAATAAATGAAATACATGCTTTGGGCTTTTCTAAACTAGTTTCAGAGATACTATTAATAATAGTTTTTTTTTATTTTTAACCGACTTCAAAAAGGAGGAGGTTATCAATTCGGATGTTTATATTATTTTTTTTATGTATGTTCGGCCATAACTCCGTCATATATAAACGGATTTGCAAAATTCATTTTTTGTTCGAAAGGAGTTTATTCCGAAATGGTCCCATATAAATTTCATGTAGATCTGATGATGAGTTCCGGAGACAGACACCGGAACTCTTTAAAAAATGACGGCAAATCAACCGCGATTTTTAATATGCATTGTTTGTTTGGAATTAGTGCGGGGTAGATACCAAAACTAAAAATTAAAAAATAAAATCTTTTTTACAAAAAAAAAAAACAACCGTCTTCCTTAAAAACACTACAAAGTGAAAAATAACTTTAATTTCGGAAGTCGGTGGCAAAAACCTTAAATACAAATCCTAAGACACCGACTGCCGAAATTAAAGTTATTTTTCACTTTGTAGTGTTTTTAAGGAAGTCGGTTGTTTTTTTTTTGTAAAAAAGTTTTTTATTAGTGAATAGATGACTTTTTTCATCACTCTCGGAAAGAGGATAAAGATCCAAGAAACAATATTTGTTTGTTAAATATGAGAGTCAAGTATAGATTGTTAGAATAACGCATAAGACTGTTTACCTTCGTCCGGCCAACTCATTGACTTGTCTCCAGGTGAATCCATTGTCACTTGGCTCTTCCGTTGCAGTTGTAGTCAACTGTAAAAAAAAACAAATATGATGTAACTAGCTGTTTACTCAAATGTAGACTTCGTTATACATTTCAACATCCGTGTCACTCCCTTTTTTTTTGGATGGGAAATCATCAAATCACGTCGCCCAGGGTCACGGTGTCTCTTTCGAACAATCTCGCGACCCTGGCAGCCATTTCACTCCCTCAGAGAAGGATTTTTGTAAAATACATTCTTAGCAGATGCCTAGAGCCTATAAGGAACCCATCTGAAAAAATCAAGTTAATTGGCTATAAATATTGTTATAGTTCTTGAGATTCCGTGAAATAAAAACCCTTATTATGTAGTATTTACAATTGAAATAAATTCAGAATATAGTTCTATGACAATCTATGATGGCAGCTGAGATAATTTTCAAAATGTTTTATCATGCATGGGTGCCGTTTCATGGTTTTTTAGGGTGTTATGACCGATACTGAAATTAAAATGTAAATCCAAGATGACGGCTGCGAAAATTCATGTCTAATGCTTCACGCTGGTGCTATAAATATGGTGTGTAAGAGTACAAACACTACACATAATAAACAATACTAATTCCTACAAAATTTACAAAACCACCCATCGGCTAATTTTCGAATTTCTCCTGAAATTAGACGTATTTTTTTAGGGTTATTCTACAAATACTAGTATCGGAGATCGACTAATTTACTACCAAATATTGGAAGTCATCATCATCATTTCAACCGTAAGACGTCTCCTGCTGGATACAGGCCTCCCCCTTTGAGGGGCTTTTCCATAATCAACACGCTTGGCAGGAGGGTTGGCGATTGCAGTATGGAAGAAATGGGGTGATGCTTTTTTTACGTCCATCACCACACAAACCTATAAATATGGCTAAACAGCTTAGAATTACAATCATCAATACAACCCTGATTCCTTTAATCCCACTGATTGACTATTTCATGAAACATGCTGACACCCGTCATGCAAATTGCAAGAAACGTAAGAAAATTAGAATTTCCTGAGCTTCCTTTGCGCTCCCCCTTAAGGGGCCTTAGGGCCTAGACAAAGTGACATTCTATCAGCAATACGATGATGGAGAAGTCTAAAATGTATAGGACTGACATAAGCCACAGAAAAGCAAAAGTCAACAGTCCTGTTAAAAGTAACTGTGGAAACACAAGACGCTTTAAAAAAAGATTGTCATTTGTCTAGGCCTTGTTGTTGGCTATCGAATCCTGGCAATAATTATTGGAATTCGCTTGGTTATTTCAATTTGAAAATCCTCGGCTTGCATGATTACAAACTCATTATCAGCCGCTGATAAAACGATTCTGTTTAAAAGTGGATGGTTTTGATATTTACTTGATATTCATCATTCCTTACGGGTTTAGAAAACAATTCCAAGAAATAAAACAATTGATATGACGCAAACCAATTATGATCAAAGATAACATTTTGGATATTTTGGTCTAAAACGTCATAAAAATTCATGTAGTAGCCAAAGATTGGTAATCAATGCCGCTATCAGATATTTACATCTCTGATTATAGAATTTAACAAGAAGCCGCCCGTGACATTGTCCGCTGGAGCGTTGTACCCACTAAGTTCAAAGCCTAATTCATTAATGCTCGATAATGATATGCATTAGTTACTATCTAATGCTTTTAAAAATCTTAATCTCAAACGTCTACAGATAAAACTTGCGACTAGTATTGATTAAAGAATAAAAATAGCTGTTTCTGGGCCCAACCATGGATCTTCGCCAACGAGTTGTGTATATATATACATAAAATCACTCCTTTTTCTCATGGGGGTAGGCAGAAACTGCAAGACACCACCTGCTACAATCCTTACATACTCTTGTTGCTTCGTTTATGTTTATACTCCGGTCATACACGCACGCTGGTTACCAGTATCTACTAGGCACCTGTGATCCTTTTGAAGAACATCACCAAAAAGATCACTATATCACATCTCCCTTGGAAATACCTTTTTCATCCCACCATCTCGGAAAGAGTATTTTTAATCTTCAATATCTGAGTGGAAAAGCCGTTTTTATTCTCTAGAGGATAAAGTAAATTGAATTTAGAACATCGTGTGCACTAAGTTTGTAAATTCAAAATATCATTAAACCTATTTACTTCTACCTCCATGGTGCCGAATTTATCATACAACCTTTTTCTAATTTGTTAAAAACTCAGACTCGGAACCTTATTGGTGTACTTTTTTTTAATTTACTTTGCGCGCCCCATTTTCTTTTCACGTCACTAACAAAAATATTACACTCTACTTAGGCAGCTGTAGCAACTTTACTTTAAATTTTTCTTAATTATACCTAAGTATTATTTGAAATAATTTAAAGATAATTCTGTAATACTTACCTATCATAATGTAGTACCTAATAAATATTAATACCTAAACTGAAATAAAAGTATCTTGTGATTGTAAATGCTTTTTTTGCATTTAGTCATTTCCTCGCTGAGGTGAGATGAAAAGTTACGTGTTGCACTCGAGTGCAAAGATTTTTCACCTCGTGCTCTTTTGATTCCCTCGCTAATGCTCAGGATTCTAATTTTTGAATCACTCGCTGCGCTCGTGATTCAATTTTAGAATCCTTCGCTTGCTCGGTCATCAAAATTGAGCACGCGGTTAAAAAGCAACTTTGCACTCTTGTATAACAAATAACTATTGTTAGCTGCCCTTCATTTATCCTCTCAACATGACCAAACCATCTCAGCATACTCTTTTCAGTTTCTGTCATTACATCTTCTTTTTAACAGTACCGTTGTCTTATCACATCATTCGTCAGCCTATCATTCATAGTCACACCACTTGCTTCGCAAGGAACGCATTGCCACAGCATTTATCCTAGTTTCATGCTTCTTTTGCCACACCCAACATTTACTTCCATACATAAGCTCCCAATATTTAATTCCATTCCTTCTATTCCAACCGTAGACACACCATTGTGAACAGCCAGTCGGGCTGAAACGCATTGTGTACTTAACTACATAACTGCGTTCATCCACGAACTAATTCTTATTAAATCGATGGTAATTTAACAATGACCCATCAGCCCATCTCTAATAAATACAACATGACATACCCCTGAAGGTGCATTAGTAAAAGTTTAATCTGATGCATGGAATGAATTTGCGTCAGCGCAACAGTAGCACTGTATTATCGAAGCTAACAATTTATGTACCTACCTGTAGAAGTCACGTACTCCTACTATAGTGGCGTACCTTTTGTGTTATCTAAGAAACAAATTTTCACACCACACAATGTCGTATGTTCGAGACGGGAAAGATTAGAAGTTTACTTGTTCTTACTGTAGCCTTTAAATAAATTAATTCATACCCAACACTCGTTAAGTCAGGTCATTTTTGAAGCAGCTGCCGCGACCGTATTAAGCCTATTGAAGACGCTTATACGCCATACCACGCGACGCGTCAAAGAAACGTTCTGTCATTTGGCCGATGTTGCGTCGGGTGCAAGTGATGTTCACACGGACTTTATAAAATCGCGGCAGGATTTAATCGCGTACTTTATTTTCAACTTGAACGAAATTGAGTTGATGATTGAGAATCCAACAGACTGCATCTAAGCGCGTCGAAAATCGAACAGTGTGTTTTACTGTTCGTTTTTTTAACTCTCAGCTCTAAACAGTGCCTTGAAGAACCAATGCGCGAAATTATCCTGCCGCGATTTTATTACGTCCGTGTATAGGTCGACTTACTGTGTTATATGTCGTCTTTATATTATTCGAGCGTGTTTCCAAACACGTGAGTTACAATAGTTGTGTTTTGCTACCTCACTACAATAATGTTGATGTCATTTTCTTTTTTAACGGGGGTTTTTTTTACTTCCAGGCATTATCGTCACTGTCATGGTCAACATCATCGATCATTTCTACAAGGTGAAACGGTGTTACATAAATACTAACCTATTGTGATTATTCTTACTGGCTTTTTAAGGCTTCTTTCTCCTAACTTTGCTTTCTCTTGCTAATCATTTTAAAAAGCGTAAACATTCAAGCTTGACGTGTAATTTAGCCTGTATTACTTTGGTAACAGACTTATTTGCTTAACCAACTTACGACCTTCTAAAACTGTTGCCTACCGTTTACCACACTCTAACTCTAGACATACAGCCATATATCATAAACTCACGCCTTTTTTCCCATGGGGGTATGCAGAAACTTCAGAACGCCACCTGTTACGATCTTTACACATTATTTTTACTTCGTTTATGTTCATACAGCTGGTCATACACGCACGCCGGTTGCCAGTGCTACGCACCTGACCTTTCTCAAGAAATTCACCAATGAGGTCACTATATGTTCTCCTAGGGCGTCCCTTTTACGGCATGTCCTGTCACATTTACCTTGTAAATATCTAACTCTAGACCTGATTGAAATAATTGAAACATTTTCCTGGTTTATCTTTATCTAATTTATATAACATTCTGATCGGAAGTATTAGCTACTACAATACAAATGCGTCAACAAATCGTTTTTCTGAATCGATTTTTTATCAATGAATTTAAAGCCCAAAATCCGATGGGTATTATGTTTACAAATATAATCATTCTCATTAATAAGCAGCATTTATCAATATTACAAGAACTGCTATTGTTTTTCTAGGAACTGTATAAGTTATCACGATATCTCCATCTCTTGCCATAATAGTTTCTTTCCTGTTTGTTTTTGTGTCCACAATTTACAGAATCAATCAGTATTGATGTCATAATCCATATTTATTCCTTTATTCTGTAGAATTTTGATATTTAATTATTGGTTTGGTTTGGCTGTTGGCATCAAAAAATTTTTTGTTTGAATTAATCAGTTTCTTGCATGCGTACCTTTTTCTGTGCAGTTCCAATAGTCCCTAAAAGTTAGAGCTCTCCTACCGTTTCCTGAAGTAACAACGGTTATCGTTCCTGCACTTACTTCAAAAGTCCATCCTGTATACCTTACCAACATAATATCTACCCACTTAAATGAATTATCTATTACTACTTATTGTTTCCGTTAGATATTTAATTCCAGTCAGTCGTCAAGCTGGACATAAACCAGTTGTGAGTAGTGCTCTTCAGCAAATAGCTACGCGACAAGTTCAATCAACTCAGTATTCCCGCATGACTCAAACTGTTCTCCCAAATTGCTTCAATCCACTCGTATCCCTGCCTTACAAAGTCCCAAATCCAGTCCATTTATCTTGACTGGCTAGTTTCTAACTGTCGTGAATACTCTGTAAGTCTGAAACAAGATTCTAACCGGTCTAGTGCAATGATCACTACTTCCTTGTGGTTGTCGCTAACGACTCCTTTAACTTATTTAATAGATGTCACTTCTACATTTATTGGTATTTATGCGTCCTCGGCAAGAAATTGTTAGGATTCTATTAATTCCCGGCAGGTATTTCGTTTTACTCTTTACACTGCATACTTCCAAAGGCTTTTAAAGGTAGATCAAAATGATGTTAGCAAAATAAAGTTTCCCGTTAATGCTTTACCCAGGTTTCATTATTACCGCAGTTGAGTTCTTTTGACCAGACAGATGTCTGGTCAAAAGAACTCAACTGCTGCACTTAGGTACTAATCATAATATGTAATCTAGTAGGTATTTCATTGATAACTGGCTGAAGAACTGTTAGTGCGATGATCCCCAAAAGCATTTTTTTTATATCTCTCATATCTCCTCGTATTAGAAACAAACGATAACAGCGGTAATGTACCCGCACGGTTGATGTCGCATTTAAAATCCTTGGTTGCCTGGAAGCAACTGATCACTTCCGCGATACCGTACAAATATTATAACGATGAATCATTGCGTCGCCCAGTCACACGTGGAAGTAACTACCGAACTACACATTTTTAATTCAACATTTAGAATGTATTTTTCTTTCCATTCAGAGTATTTTTCAGGTGCTTGAATGAAAAGCCTGCGTGAATTGTTATCAGTACACTTAGGTCCCGTTGCCATTATCACACACTCCTCACTTGAAATTCAATAAGTAAAGGTAATTATGAAAACACTTGCATGTTGTGAAGCATTGTTATATCGAATGTTATCGATATTAACGTCAATATCGATTGTTTCAATAAATTGTTTGACGTCGTCTTTAACTCCGCTTGACTCAAATGATATTACCATTCGATTACCAGGGCAGAGTACCTAACTATGATTAGTAATATTCTTAGTATGCACGGCGACAAATCAAGCAATACATTTCCAGTATAAGCTGCCATCTCATTGTACGAAAAGCCAATACATTGCCAGGTCAGCTAAAACTTGAAATGTATAGCTTGATGCCTATGTAGCCGTGTGTCCATGTATCACCTAGCAATTTTATAGAACTATTAAGTGTCAAGTACGTAAGCAAAATTTTATGTAACATTAAAATAAAATGATGTTATTACCTTCATTTAAAACTTCAAACACTTTAAACGTACCTAATAATAATATCTATAATAATATAATAATATCTACGTCAATACTGCATCGTCAGTAGTTATTCATAACATTTTATTTTTAAAAATCTATCAAAGAATTTAAAAGGAATACACCTGACTAAACAAAAGGCTTGCATTTACCTGAACAATAAAAGGTAAATAAGTAAACAAAAGAATTCCGCAGCGACTCTTGTTGCACCTAGTCACTGACGTGTACAAAGTTATTGTAGTGTATCATTTATTCTGCAATGCATCAAAGCGTTACTCCTATGTATATGTGCATAAAATGTACAGACGCCACCAGGTCAAGCTACCCGAAACTGTCAATTTTTCCCAATGAACCTTGAACCTAATACTCTAGAAATAAAGTCGAAAATCTATCAAATAAATCTGACAGATTGTAGTAGCTTGATGTGTTGGCGTCTGTACTTGGTACCTTGAACAAAACTTCTTTAACATTGCGTAGTGTTTGCTCAGTATGAGGTTTACTGGGCCGTAAAGATATTCTAAGTAGGCGAAAGATAAGCTAAATGCATATACAGCTTGAAAATACATACATATAGGTATAATTACCTGAAAAAATTCATAAGATAACACGAACATATTGCGCAAATTAGAATCAAGTTTAGTTATTCGTTTTTCAAAAACTGTCCGTTGAGTGTACCGGATGGAAGGACATCGACCAAGGTCTAACGGGATCATTGCTAAGGAACTGGGTCAAGAACTTGAAACCGTCGCAGGCGCATCGTTAAGCAGCTCATACTTAACCAACACAGTTGTAAGCTATGGGGAAATGATCACAGAATCACAACATCTAGAAGGATAACTTCATTCAAGTTATTAATTAAAAAAAACTAGTTAAACATCTTCACCTTCCACTCTTATTATTCGTTAGATAAACATTCAAACAATGTGTCTTTTCTCACTCACACTTTAATTGATAGATAAGGACGAAACATGTTCAGCTGATTGTGAATTTGGACGTGCCAAACATTTACCCAACCTTCAGTTGGCAGGTATTTTCCGCCAATACACTTTAATAGTTAGAACGCAAAAAATTCAAACGGCAGGTAGGTTTCCACTTACATAAGCACGCAGACTTGAACAAGTAGAACCTTTCACTTGGAAAAAAAACTAGGTTTGTTATACTCGATTTTATACACTAAATACTTTGGCACTGTTTATGATATTATCACTTTTGTGTTTATGTTCGAATAACACAGTATGTGCGCGCGTTGGCGTGTTGTTCGCGCATGCGCAGCGCTCCACAGCGCGTCTCTCACTGTGGTGTCGGTAACAGCGAGATCACTTCACTGTAATGTCTTGTGACAAAACCTTTTGCTAGACAATAGTTCGGCCACAGCGGTTGCAGGCTATTATTGCACCGGCCGCTATTGTGAACTGGGAACGACAACAATCATCTGAGCCTTATAAAAACACTGATTCAATTTCAAGTTTACATTTAAACTGACTGAATGACGTCTAAACCGCCCCCTTTTACGCCAGATCCTATTAAACCAGACGTTGAACGTAGATAACTTATCTATATAAAGTAAAATTAACGTTGATCTGCGTTCAAAGCTGAATGCAGCCATGTGCGGTGAGTCATCAACACTGCGTACTAAGAAATAGATTATTTGTATGTAGAAATTAGCTAATGATCACCTAAGTACCTACTTAGTAAGTAGGTGAACTACTTAGTAAGTAGGTGTACTTACGTGATCAATAAATTAATAAGAGACCAACAGACGTCAATTCAAAAACCTCGGTTCTTTCAAAATTTTCACACTAGAAGGCCAAGATTTCGTCCACAGGTGTAGACTACGTAATTAAATTACATAAGTATTGTCACTCGTTTCGCAAAGGTTCATTTGTTCTTATAATTTCGTTATTGGTTCAAACCATGTATAAATAATTGCTTTCATGCAGCCAAGTGAACGTACGACTCGATCACGTGACTGTGCCGTCGACTCCGGCGCAGGTTGTTTGCACAACTTCGAATCTGCGCTCACAAATCCACAACTGATATTACAGGTCATTATTTTTTTCCTACACCTCGAACCTCAATATAAACATGATATTACAAAATATCTTAATGGCAAGAGATTATAATTGATGTCGTTATTATATGGTACCTAATTCTACTAATTTATAATTCCCTAACAGACTAAGAACCCATTAGATCCAAGCGCTAAGCTTGAACACTAAATATGTACTGCACTTATCTAAGTGGGTATTAATAATAAATATTAATGTTGACCATTGACCGATTCATTGTTAGGATAATAATTAGTAAGCAGTTAATGAAAAAAATATGGTCCTCGTTCCATGAAAGGCTCTGACTCACGAGGTCGAAGATTCGAAGTTCGAACTCAGAAGCAAGCACAGGCATTCTACAATGCCGTTCATCACCACTGCTGCTTGTCTCAAAACTGTGACGCAAAACATTGCGATGAAATCGGCATGTCCTGTAAGTACCTATAACAGGTAGCTAGGTACAAAAAAGTGTACACATGTGACTCACGCTGTGTCCGCATGTTAGATTATGGCCTCTTTCATCTCACAGAGAAAAGAAAAGTGAACAGTGATGGAACATTAATTATATGCTCACTGTACCTAGTAACTTTACTTCTTTACTACTTTAGTGGGGCATCTTTGTTTTTGCAGCCGACATTGTTAAAATGAAAAGAATAAGAAATTATAAAACCGACGACATCATGATAACACAATCATAATTTCTAATAACTAAACCGGAAGAGGATGTTGTGTTATCTAACCTCTGTAAAGTTAGTGACAGTCATTTCCAATTTAATATCTTGTAACTAGGTTCTTTGAAACATAATACGGACTTAGTATCACCAATATAATGAGTAGGAAGTTAAATCTGGACTGAAATCAAACTGTATTGGTGGTTGGTCCACTTAGGTACTGAACCACGACCAAATTTTACAATATCGAATTGTTTACATACATAAAACCATGCCGTCTGTCTCCGAAGGGTTACATACCACTCACATTTCACCAATTATCTTAAACTCCCATGTAATTGGGGCCAGCCTTTTGCCATCTACCGGATATAAATCTAGACTCAATAACACTTTGCCTGGAAAATTAAACCCAGCAATAGCGCTTGCGCTTAGACCTACGAAGGAAGACGAATTGTTTTTCTATAACGAAATCCTGGAGAACAATGAAATAAATGACGTTTATGTACACAAAATAAGTAGCTACTTGTTATTAAACAATAAGAATCAATTAAGAGAACAATCGTCATCTTCATCTTTCTATCTTGCCCTAATCCCAATTTATGTCTTCTACCATCTCTATCAACCGCAATCTCATAACATGGGGCCCCATAGCCATATCAACAATCACTGCACCACTGGGTGCCAGCCCTGAACATGTTGTGTTTGCAGACGAATAGAATAAAATTATGCATATTATGTTCTGATGTTAGAGAAAGTATGCAAGGAAGTCGACTGTTCCATCGCTTCTGCTTGCGACTTCGATCTCGTGTTATATTGGTCCCCGACCAGCCGCGTCGCATTCTATCGCCCACGCCAGCAAAAACAATGGTGCTTTGTTTTCACTTTCTTTTTGCTGGCCTCCTTGGGGTCGTAGCATGACCTTAAATGCTATTAGTAATTAATCATTTATTTTATTTTTATTTAACAAAACACTCGGGCTAAGTAATGCCTATGGCTAAGGCTATGCATATAACCTTCCTCAGAAATAGGGCTATCAAACGCAAAAATTTTTTTTCAAATCCGACCGTTCCAGAGATTAAACAAGCTTAAAAACAAACACAACGAACCAATTTTACCTGTTTATAATATTAGTATAGATAATTATTGCCAACATAATATTTTTTTCAATGTTTATTCGTTCTAATTAACTAAACATAAATTAAATTAGCTTCCAAACAATCCATCGTTCATCGGAAAATCAAAAGGTCATAACTGTCACTAAAATTTTCCTTGTTCCTTCCATAAATGACGTTTCAGAGTAAACATAATTACTACAAAGCCCCTGATTATCTTGTACACAAATATTTGTGACGCGACTAACGCATGAACACAGCAAATCATAAAATCAGCCCAATTTCCTTAGTACTAAGGTGTATCTTGAAATAATGGGTATCGTTAGCATTCAAGATAATTTTATCGTGTAAAAATGTTTAATTTCTAACGATGAATTAAAAACCATGAATTAAAGAATACTTGGATTAGTCATAGAGAAAGTACATACATACATACAATCACGCCTTTTTCCCATGGGGGTAGGCAGAAACCACGGAACGCCACCTGCTACGATCTCTACACACTCCTTTTGCCTCTTTAAGGTTCATACAATTGGTCATACACACACGCCGGTTGCGAGTACTACGCACCTGACCTTTCTGAAGAACATCACCAATAAGGTCACTATATGTCCTCCTAGGGCGTCCCCTCCCGGTGTTTCCACTCACATCTGCCTTGTAAATACCTTTTGTGAGTCGTCCTTCATTCATCCTCTCAACATGACCAAACCATCTAAGCATACTTTTTTCAATTTTTGTCACTATATCTTCTTTTACACCACACCGTTCTCTTATCACATCATTTCTCAGCCTATCATTCATAGTCACACCACACATGCTTCGCAAGGAACGCATTTCCACAGCATTTATTCTACTTTCATGCTTCTTTTGCCACACCCAACATTCACTCCCATACATAAGCGTAGGCACCAGTACACCATTGTGAACAGCCAGTCGAGCCTTATTGGACATCAGTTGGTTGGTCACAATTGCATGTAGAGCACCATTTACTTTATTTCCCGCATTCACTCTTCTTTCCACATCTTTATCAATCTTTCCATCCCTTGTAAACAAACTCCCCAAATATACGAACTCACTTACTTGCTCCACATTCTTATCATTTATTTTCACATCACACACCGATACGTTCTCTTCTCTTTCAAACACCATGACCTTCGTCTTATTCACATTTATATTCATCCCTTTCATCTTAAATGCTTCATCCATTACAGTCACCATGTCTTGCAACTGTTCTGCTGACGATGCAAGTAGAACTTGATCGTCTGCGTATAGAAGGCATTTGACAGGCAACTCACTCATAGTCAATCCACACTCACCCTCTTTCAAATCTGTCAGACAACTATCCATGTACAAGTTGAATAGCCACGGTGACGCTACATAGCCCTGCCTAACACCCCTCGAGATGCAAAACCAGTTCGTGTATGCCCCATTTATCCTAACACAAGCACTGGAATCCTTGTATAAAGATTTCAGTGCCCGTACCAAGCGCCAATCCACACCGTACATGGATAGTGTTGACCACAGTTTTTCTCTGCACACACTGTCATAGGCCTTCTCCAAGTCAACGAAAGCGCAGTAGACTTTCTTGTGCTTTGCCAGATGCTTTTCGGCTATGCACCTTAGGGAGAAGATCTGATCCATACAGCCCATCCCCTCTCTAAATCCTGCCTGCACATCCCATATTTTCTCACCGGTCACTCCTATCACTCTATTTATCAAAACCTTCGCATACAGTTTGCCGACAACACTCAAAAGACTAATGCCGCGATAGTTTTTACACTCCTGCTGTGAGCCTTTTCCCTTATATAGTGGTACGATTACAGCCTTACACCAATCATCCGGTACACGGCCATATCTCCAACACATATTAAAGATCCGGCACAACAGGCTTGCTACCACCCCGTCACCGCTCTTCAGCATTTCAGCAGACACTCTGTCATATCCTGCAGCTTTCCCAACTTTCATACCTTTCAGCGCTCGTACTATCTCTTCTATTTCTATTTCATTATCTTCATCTACTTCTAAGTTAGGGTCTTCTAAACTGGCATCTGCCCAGTTGCCCACTTCTTGCACACTGTCCTGACAACTGAATAAACTTTCAAAGTATCCCTTCCAGCGTTCCAAGACCTTACATTCTTCATTTAGTAAACATCCATCTTCTGCTCTTATAACATTCATACTCGATGTTCCTGTCACTCCGCGAAGAGTTTGTTTTCATAGAGAAAGTGACTACGCCAAAATAAAATAGAGGATTTTCTGATAAATTATCCTTGTGATTGTTTCAGCTATTATTAGACCCAAATATCAAGTTTTATTTATTCATAGACATAATAATCATGCCAATCATTTCAGCCGATAGATATCCACTGCTGAACATAGGCCTCTCCCAAAGGGGAGAGAGTGCCATAATAGCCACGCGTTTCAGGCGGGTTGACGATCTCAGTATGGTGGTAAGTTATATAGAGAATGCTGCTGCTCATTCTCTAGTAAGTCCCTTAGTCGCCTTCTACGAACCCACGGAAAGAAATGGGATGGTGCTATTCTTTATGACCGGCAATACACGGCTCATCATCATCTATACTAATATTATAAAGCTGAAGAGTTTGTTTGTTTGTTTGGTTGAACGCACTAATCTCAGGAACAGGTCTGAACAGGTCTGAATTGAAAAATTATTTTTGTGTTGGGTAGCCTATTTATTGAGAAAAGCTATAGGCTATGTAACATCACGCTTCAATGAAAAGGAGCGAAGCAGCAACGAAAAATGTTCGAAAACTGGCAGGCAATTCGATGCGACGGGAAGGGTCAGGGGAGCAAAAATTAGTACCCAATATGTATGGGTGAATTTTAGCCTACTAAGGATTTACTTTGGTAGAGATTAAGCTCCAAAACAATCAATAAATTCAGTATGCGTGCAAGTCCCAGTAATTTGAAAATAGTTCGATCTTAGTGTACATTTGTACCGGGACCGTAATCGAGACGGGCTCACAACTTCAAAACACTCGATCACGGCCTTCAATTAAACAAAGAGGAAAGCATTAAATGAGGTCTTATTGCACGTGACCGAAATTCTATCCAGCCTGTTCTAGACAGTTCCTCATTTGTAAACAAATGATAATCATCATCGAGTACAAGCCGAGTCTGCTACCAATACATATCACATTATTATCTCTCTAAAGCTTGCATTTGAACAACTGATATCACTAACACCGAATTAACCCCAGCACAAATAAACAACAACTAGATCTTGATTGTTTTTATTTATTCATTACACCTATTTATTTTATCTTCGTCTTTGTACTACTTTCGTGGTGATGCGTAGTCTTAATTTGTGTTTTAAGCGAATTAATTTTGTCATGCAAGATTATTGCTGTTTCTGTTCATTTTTAAATGATATACGTCATTGAAAAACTAACAGTCTTAAAATAAATATACGTACATACAAGTGTAGGTAATAAAAGAATAGAATCATAGAGCATCAAAAAATTCGTCCTCATCGTTGTCAACAGGAAAAGCCCCAAATGGCTGGCAGCATTACCACGTTGTATGGCAATGCTGATTCTTTGGCCAAAAATAGGCCAGCCCATATGAAGAGTCGACCCACCGCTTGGGAATGTCTCGGAAAACTAAGTGGGCACTCGTTTCCCAACTGGAATACCTATATATAATAATATATAAGTTCCAAAAACATTGGAATATTTGCGCCCTTTGAGGTTTTCCGCACATACATATAGCAGCCGCCCCAGCATAGCGGGCTGTGATAAGAAGGTGGGATGGCTTATGGGTGTCGGAATTGGGCTGCCGCTGCCGGCACATTTGCACCCCACATCAAAAGCCGACCTAACTTGCTGTTCATTATGGTCATTCCGTCTGGTCTCATCGTCGGTTTTTCAGATGTGTCGGACTTTTGGTTTTATAACAGACTCAATGCCATAGCGACGCAACTGTCGGGCCAGGCAACAAGCTCGACTAAACACAAAAAAAACCCTACTGAAAAATTTCGCTGTTAAAAGTATGAAAAAAGAAAATATTCTCATCTGAAAGCCGTAGTCGTATGCCACTTTGCCCTACACCTATGATGGCTTACATACTACTGATAAAATTTATATTTTTGTTAGGGTACGTGGCATACGACGATTTTCAGATGAGAATATTTTTTTATGTCATAGTTTTTAGAGCGTAATTTTGACTCATTCGTCAAGTCGCGCGCAATTAACTCGCTCGCTCGAGCGAGTTGGCACATTCCGATTTTATCTTTTTTTGTTGTCGTCAACTCGCGACTGAGCGAAAATTTACAGTCGTCTACAAAAGTGTTTTTATAAATTTAACATTTAATTTAATTCAACCTACTTCACATGTTTAAGACATTAAACGTATAGAGTAGGTTAACTGAGGGTCAGTAGGTCGTCTTAGAGGTGAAATTCTGCTCGCGGGTCGAATCTTTCTTTCCAAAGAAAAGCTTTTGTTAAGTTACCATTTGGCGAAATTACTCAATGATTATGTATAATAACAGTGGCGTGCCTAGGGTTTCAAAATAAGGCAAGCCCAATAAAATTTTAACCGATTTCAAAAAAAGAAAGTTCAGTTTTCGACTGAGTATGTAGGTACCTACGTATGTATCATCGCAATTTTCTCATAAACTACTGGTTAGGTACAATAAATTAAAAGTGAATTCATCCATCATCTTCTTTCTTCAATTTCACTCTTGCTTGTCGTGCGGTGAATGAGGTAACCAAAGCTCACTGAAGGCATGCTAGTGCTAGATTGAATATAATAAACATATCAGCAATTGCATACCTCCGGTGGCTTTGAAATAAGCCGTTTGGTTTGCTTCATTGCTTGAGGGAACAAAGTTATGGTAAGTAGTTGCTTGCTTCGTAATTGGACTAACAGATTGCAGACAAAAAAAAAACAAAACAGAAAGTTACAAAACGAAAGTTAGAAAATAGCTAGATAGAATGTAATAAGGAATTTAAATACATTATTTATATTCTAATTGGAATCGTCTATCTTTCTTAATTATTATGATATGATTTAATTACATCAGAGAAAAATGTTATAAAAATCATTTACAACAAACCCTGATCTGTGATTTTATAGTTCCTAAGACTGATTGTTTTCATTAGTAAGTAATATGTTAAAGTTTGTTATAAAAATCATTTACAACAAACCCTGCTCTGTTATTTTATAGTTCCTAAGACTATGATTGTTTATAGTAGTTTTAAGTAATAATTAGCCAAATGGTATACTCGTATTTTTTTCATATTGTTGATTTTACGTTGTTATATTTGTTTAGTTTTAGTCATGTTACATACTAGGTTATTAACCAAAATCTTGAGGAAAAAAAATCTTTAAAACATGTGATATTGTTGATAATCTTCAAAATGTAGGTAACATAAATATGAGCAGTTTTTTATGTTTGGCATGTGTTGTAAATTATAAATACATAATATATCTATTAAAAAACTACATTTCTTTTATTTCAAATTCAAATCATACAACGCCTTATACTTATAAAGTAGGTTTCTATATTGAATTTATTATAACACTTTTATAGATGACTATACCATTTTTCGCTGCGAGTTGACGACAACAAAAATAATTAAAATCGGAATGTGCCAACTCGCTCGAGCGAGCGAGTTAATTGCGCGCGAGTTGACGAATGAGTCGTAATTTTGCAGTAGCTTGGTTTCAGTTTTTGTGTTTAGAGGTGTTCGTTGCCCGTCCCGACTGTTAGGTACTAGCTTCCTTTAAATGTGTTAATTGAGCGCGTTCATTAGATACCCAACGCGGCATCATTGCTCTTTTCGTTCATTACTTTATGTTCCTTCTCTAGCGAGCACCAGAACCAGTAGGCGATCTTGACGATTTTAACGATACCTTTTTTGTGGGTCGGAAAACATCAAATGACGTCTCCCGCTCTGGGCGGGGCTTATCAGACTTTTACTGACTAAAACCCACCCGTGTTTCTTCAGTTGCCTATATGCCAGGGCCACGGTAACTCTTTCAAACAGATCTCACGACCCAGGCAGATTCTAACGATACCTCATTTGTCAAATTATGGTAAGCAGTTTAGAAGTCATGGGAACAGATGAACATAATGCCGACCTAGGTTTAAAAATATCATTGACGTGTAAAAGTGTTTGTAGAATCCTCCTTACAGGAATAAAATCATTATAATTAAATAAACATACATAGTATGTATGTATATTTACATATCCACAAACATAATACATACCGGTAAAAATCATAACCCTCCGTTTTGTTTCGCCGTAGTCGGGTAAAAAAGAGAATATTAAAGTTAATAGTCTAAGGAGGATTCAAAAGTACAGGAACGTTATTTACCTAAAAAGTTAGGGAAACGGAAAAGTATGATCTGTCGCTGGTAAAATATAATGAACCGAACGTTCATCATGATATTGTTTACAAATGTCGCTTGGGAAAGAACCCAATGTTTCCATTGGGGAAAACCCATCAAGCTTATTTAACGACTATAAATTGTAGAAATCACAATATGTTACAAGAATACGGAAGACGTAAAGTTGAAAGGCCTCCCACGAGGTGGACCGATGACCTGGTGAAGGCCGCAAGAATCCGCTGGATGCGGGAAGCAAAAAACCGGTCGAAGTGGCGGAGCTTGAGGGAGGCTTAGGTCCAGTAGTGGACATCTTTCGGCTGAAATGATGATGATAATAATGACATGTTACACATACAGTTAATGAACTCGACATTGTATGGTAACAAACAAAAGGTATTGCGTTATAAAAAAACAAAAAAAAAATGTAGCCTTTATTTTTTGTTTTTACAAAAACAAACAACAAAACAGTTTCGCAACAGCTGTTGTTATCGACTGAATTATAAAAACACACAATATACAGAGTGGGGGGCATCGAGCGCAACCTATTATCATTGATTTATTAGGAGCCATCTGCATTGAAATTGCTAATCGGTTATAAAATTTAAAAAAAATTACAGCTGGTTCATAGAAAAGTGCAAAACCTACGAATGTATGGAACAGCTACTTTTTTGTTTGATAACCAACGAAACATTTTTAAACTGAGGTCTAGAAGCATGATGTGCTGAAGTCATGTTACAGTTTTTGGGTATTTACCCCGCCACCCAGAATAAACAAAGAACAAATACATCAAACCGTAATGTATAGAGTAGGGTTCTCTATTGTGTGACCTAACTTTTTTATGCATAATCTAAAAAGCCATATTTTTTTTTTGTCCTAATCATCATTTGTCCGAATGATAACTTGCCCGAACTAAATGTCACATAATATCACATGCCATGAAATTGAAATCCCTAAATACAATATGCCCTAAATCCGTTTGTCATAAATATTACTATCAATAATATACAAAAGACTTAAAACTGTTTTCCATAAAAGTTATAAGTTCTAAATACAAATTATTTTATGTTAATTGTTTTAATTATATTTTTAAAACAAAGTATTACGGAGTTCATTAAGAACTTCATTATTTTATCAAATCCAACTGATACAATACATAAATAGTAAAGATACAAAAGCATTATGGCATTTATCAAGGCCTGGCATGGCTCGACATGTATTATCACTCAATAAATACAGTATCACTCAATAAAACAGGTGATTGTGAACATGTGATTTTATTTCCCTCTAAGAAACATGCAAACAAACATACACCATGCATGCAGCATGCATGCAAGCAAGCAACATGCGATCGAGCATGCAAGCAAGCAACATGCGATCGAGCATGCAAGCAAGCAACATGCGATCGAGCATGCAAGCAAGCATGCATCATGTAGCATGCAAGCAAGCATGCAGCATGCAAGAATGCAGCATGCAAGCGAGCATGCATGCAAGCAGGCAAGCAGCATGCAATCGAGCATGCAAGCAAGCATGCAGTATGCAAGCGAGCATGCATCATGCAGCAGGCATGGTTTCTGTCACGGCTCCGGCACTGCGGGGGTTAGGCGGTCCCAAGCGAGCTTGTCGTCGCAGACGGTTTAACGATCACCACCGCAGCTTCGGCTTGCTGGCCGGCTTCGCTTATGTAAAACAAAATTTCGACTTTTTGAATATTATGGTTACTGCCGTTTATAGCTAACGTGTTATGGATAATGATTTTCGGACAATCAATTTTAGGAGAAGAACGGGAGTACCATAGAGTAGATATTAAAATGGTGAACGACTTTAATACCTTATAAAAGATTAAATTAATTTTCATCGTCATCTCAGCCGAAAGACGTCTACTGCTGGACAAAGATTTGGACAATCACGCTTGGCCACGGTTGGCGACCGCAGTATGGTGGTAAAATGCATAGAGAACGCTGCTGCCCATTCTCTAGTAAATCCCTTAGTCGCCTCTTACGACACCCATGAAATGGGATGGTGCTATTCTTTACGTCTGGCACCACACAGAGCAGACTGTTGATTATCTTTTCAATCGTTTTACCAATTTTCAATTCATTACATTCAATTGCATTGTTGTCACAACAGACGAAAACATCATGTTATGACTTGCTCAAATTTCAATAGGCTACGCATTGTTCTGCTGAAATAAATGACGAGGTCTTTATCTTACTACGTCATATAATTTCGCACGCACACCTTCGAAAGGTGTTCAGCAAATTATGATAAATATGATTAGGCATGACGAGTAGTAGGTATGCGGTCTCTACGAAATGGGTTGTTAAAGCTCTTTAAGCCAAACATTCATGAGAATAAGGTTCAAAGTAGGCGATGTACTTTACTAGACCTATGGATTGAAGAAGGAGACAGTAAATAAACCCTAAAATATGGTTACAACACGATGACGAATGCATGCACGTTGTCTGACATGGCTTTTATTTTGACAGTGGATCAAAGTTTAATTGCGTTATTAACACTGTTCAACTGACATTTTTTTCGAAAATTTCCGAACAGTGGATTAGCAATAAACTTCAGAATGATTCTGAGTAATAGTGTGTTACACTATTAGTTTGCAGGTCAACTCAAAGCTGCAATGGTTGTTTCTTTAAATGGTTCTCCCCGACATTGCCCTGCACTGTTTAACTCACATAAAATTTTATGATATAATGTTTGGAATATAAAACAGCCCATAACCTCTCAGTTTGTTTCGGCATTTTTCTCTGAAACTAGTCAGCTAGGAAATGCCGGCGCTATCCACTTTTTCATTTCCTTTCATTTCAAACGAAACTTTCCAAAGTCATGAGTAGAAAGTAATGAAAAAGATGAAGACTTGAGTTTACGTAAGTAGAAAGTAATTTTTGAAAAAATGTGCAGTCTAAAAATATGCTTTCCAGCATGGGTACCTACTGCGAACTGTTTTAATCCTTTTAATATGATAAATAGAGGTAATAAAGCATTCTAATGAAAAACGTAGTAAACATACGTGCAAGAAAACAGTACCGACGTAAACACCCACATACATTTCACGATAAATTCTGCTATCGAATCCGATAATCATGATAATTTATCGTATAATCAATTGCTCATAAAATTAATATTATCGATGATACACATCCGCATTAAAATACGAGATTTTTAGATATGAAATGACTGATTGCAAAAATATTTCTAGCTTAAAAACTATGTCAGAAAGAGTATGACAAAAGTCTTCATGGTGTATCTTTGAATCTATCGCCGCCGGCGCAGGGTACACGGTAAAACCCTAGAACAATTACTAAAAATAAATAAAACATTTTTAATTTTAGCAATCAGAAATACTGAACACAAATCTCAGATAATTCTAATCTTCATTACGTAACAATATTTATAATTATATCAAATAAGTCTTCAAGAATGTGAAACATCAAAACCGATCAGTGGACTGTGATCGGTCAGCTTTTAACTAAATAGGTAAGTAAGAATAAACTCTCTATAAATAGAGGAAAAGCAAATTATATTTCACATTTACACCTTCCAACCTTCACGAAGATTTTTCTTAGTGGTTCAAAGGTACCAGATACTTACCAGAAAAACTGCAAAATTTCACAAAAGGCACGATAGGTAATAGGTAATAGGTAGAACGGGCTGGTGTCCGCAACTCCACGTCTGAGCGCGTATTTTGCGTACGGGTGGGAAATCGGTTATTCGATCCACCCCAGCTCCTCGAGAAAGGCCAGCAACGCCTTGATGTTGCTGACTATCTCACGTAGGGTACCTGGGTTACCGAAGTACTTGGCCCTGTATGTGGCGATCGCCGGGCAGTTTAGAAGCACGTGCGCTGCTGTCTCGTCGTCCTCAATGCAGGCCCTGCACAGCGGACTGTCTGTAACTCCTATGACAAATAGATGTTTATTAAACGACCCATGGCCAGTTATTGCTGCCGTAACCATACGCAGCTGTCGTTTGTCTAACCGGAGGACCTGTTTAGTGAGGCGGGCATCGATGGTGGGAAGTGCTTCCTTGGCCTGCCTGCACTCACTTTGGTCCACCCATAGCTTACAGTGTAGATCCCTGGTACGTTTTCTTACCAGAGAGCGTAGGAACCCAAAGGGGAGTGGCGCGATGGGTTCTGGTCCCACCGGTGTCATGCTCGATCCCCTTCTGGCCAGTTCATCGGCGGCATCGTTACCTAGGGAACCGCTGTGTCCTTTTATCCATTGAATAGTTATATTATTGAGGCTACCCACCTAAAAAAAGGCACGATTTTAGCATTGTCTGTGAGAACCTAAAATTCGTATTAAAAAATCAACCCATTTGCTGTTGCTAACTGGCCTACCTTCTGAAAATGGGAGAGTAAACGCTCAAGAAAAAAGACAATTGCGCAATACTTTACTACTGGCTAATAAGGGCATACCATCAGTTAGTTAGACCATCAATAAATATGTAGCACATTGCGTTTTGGAAAAAGTCATCTTTGTAGAGCGTCGTCTCTATCTCTCTAACACATTATAATTCTATTTTATTCGTCAACACCTTTTTAAAGTTCTACTTTTCTTAAAATTAGACACGACTTTAACCAGTGTCAATACGTCTATACCTTAATCTGTCTGTAGCTTGTAACAAGAGAACAGTTAGCGGAGCTCTACGTTGCGAAACGATAATCTGTTTAACCGCAATAGCTGGTTGACACTGTTTATGCACTTGGTAAACATTAGGAGAGGAGTACAGCTATCTAAAACGATGTTGGGCGTAGGGAGGCCTCTGACATGTTGGCAGCCCACTTAAAGTGGGCCACTTTCCTGGCACTAGAGCGCACCGGATGTCGAAAGCTGTGTCGAAAGTCGACACGATGTTGCTGCGCCTTTGAGAAAAGTATCTACCTCCATTTCTGATGCAAGTACGTACCGATTCAATCAGGTTTCTATCATAATCGTGTGTTTATGTGTTATAAAATATTCAAAATCCTAAAATTAAGTTTAAACTCAAATAAATAGAAATATACACAGAAAGTCTTATTATAAGATGTTACTCCCAGTCGTTTATTATGGTAAATAGTTAACGGGAATTACCGAGATTTGATAATGACAAGTAAACACCTATGTGTGTGTTAGCTACTGATTGAAAACTACAAAACAGGTTATCAACCCATACAAAGAAAATATCATACAGCCAAAAAATTCGACGCAATTGATTTGATTGATTCAAGGATCTCGCTCTTCTCGCTACGTATAGTCGTTAAATAGTCAAGTCATGGTGTTAAAACTAGTTATAACTTGTAATTTAATTTTACCGATATTCGATGTCTCACATCACGCATTCACGCTTTTGTGAAAATAATATTGCTCGAAAAACAATAACTTTTAAATGATAGTGGCTTGTGACACTTATTTGCGCCTTTGTAATGACTTAATGAGTATGCACCGTCAGGGTTTGTCGATAAGCAAATTGACACCCTAAGTCAACTTACCGAAATATTACCATTTCATACAACTGTCAAAATAGGTCGGTTGTGATTTGAATTTATGGACAAGTTGATTAAACTGCGACAAATAACACTAGTATACAAAAAAAAATTTTGTCCATGACATGAAACATGTATTATTTATGTAGGCTATAGATGGTAATTAAAAATATATTTTTTTATTTTTCCTAGCACATCACAATTCTGAGATATAGAGGTCTTTGTTTTTTACCTACCCGCAATTGTTTAAATACGTTTATTATTCTATTTTGTAAACAACTGTATGATGCAAAATTCTCATTTTTTTGTAAAAATACCATCTAGAGTGTGTCTGACTACATCCAAATCGATTTTGTTATATTTGTGGCAAAATTGTTCCGTTAAATCGTAGGTTTTCTATAACAGAACCATTGCAAGAAGCCTATTTATTTTATTTTGGATCTCCGGTGTCAAATCAATATAAAAATCAGGTTCCTCACGTGATTTGCACTAATTATAGATTGGTCCTCAGCTTCTGGTATTCAGATAAAAATAGATCACTGAAATTTGGTAAACCAATGATATGGAGAGAGCCAACTAACCACGTAATCGATTGTTAACTTTGTTTAACAAAAACTCTTGATTTCAACTCAAAAAACAAAGATAGTATAAAATATGAATATGTTCCAGGTAAGGTAAACGTAAGAAATACATGTTTAGTTGACCCAAAAAAATAAATATTACCACCACTTCACATTAAGGTGGACTTGATGAAAAATTTAACCAAAGCTTTGTATAAGTCTAAGTCTGCATTTCAATACCTCTGCCTTGTATTTACGAATCTTTCTGCGGCTAAATTAAAGGAAGGAATATTTGTGGGTCCTCAAATCAGGAGAATATTGGACGATACAAAATTCGAGAGCCTTTTAAACGAGGTAGAAGAAGCAGCCTGAAACTCTATTAAAAGTGTGGTTAAAAATTTTTTGTCAATAAAAAGTGATAATTACAAAGAGATTGTTGAGCGTATGGGTGTAAGTTAAGTCATTAAAACTCATTTTTTGCAATCCCATTTAGATTTTATTCTAGAAAATTTTGGTAGTGTGAGTGATGACCACGGTGAGCGATTTAACCAAGGTTTAAAATCATTTGAGCAAAATTATCAAGGTTTTTGGGACTAAAATATGCTAGGTGACTATTGTTGGTCTGTTATGAGAGATACAGATGAAAATATTTATAACAAAAGAGCAAAAATCACCCATTTTTAACTGTCAATTGTATAATTAGATGTAAAAATGTGTTTTCTGTAAAAATCTTCTTAATAAATATTTAAAAAAACTGACGTGCTAGATTTTTTTTAATATTTTTTCCGAGTTGTAGACACCCAAAGTAACGTAACCATACATGTATATTCCATTTCATGGACAAAACTCATGTAAACTAATGTAATTTGCTGGACGAAAATTACAGCAGTAACTATCGCTTATTTAGCATGTTGCCAAAAAAGGTCGATCACAGTTGTCACTTTAGTCTAGTTAATTACAAATAGGAGTTTAGTCAATTTGGTTACAGTCCAGCCGTCTACAGAATGCGTCCCAGACCTGTCAATGCGACAATTCTAGTAACAAATAAAGATCAAATTCACAAAACACGTTTCAATTGTATAAAACTAACGGGTAACAAGAACACATTATCTCATCGGCTGGACTGTAACAATGACTTTTCTTCGCTTCACATTGAAAATTCTTTGGAAAGGATATATTTATATAATATTTTTTCATATCTAGTATTCCGTGGGTAATGCTCTATTATAGATGTCCTCTGTCCGAGAAAGGTTCCTCTCCCTCTCTCACCGTTTCCCTTCAACCTAACCTAAGATTTTACTTTACTAACTTTAAAAGAGCATCACCTGCATCAATTTTAAAGAGTGACTTGAATATATCGACAACTTACCTGTATGTTGCTTCGTCAATTTTCCTTACAAAAAATTTACATTCATACTAGGTACCCCATTACCTCATTTTCCGTGTGGTGCCAGGCGTAAAGAATAGCATCATCTCGTTTCTTCCCGTGGATGTCATAAAAGGCAACTTAAGGGATTTACCGGAGAATGGGCAGCACCAGCAGCGTTCTCTATGCATTTTACCACCATACTGCGATCGCTAACCCGGCTGCCAAGGGTGGCGATTATGGCAAACCCAGGGGGGGTTTTGCGAGAGGCTTGTTTCCAGCAGTGGAAATCTTTCGGCAGAAATGCTGATAATGATGACTTACCTCATTATAAAAAGCACTGGTGAAAAGCCGAGTCGTTAGGTAAAGCGAACATCAAAGGATAGTAATAAAACATTGATAAGCCAAAACAATAGAGTACAGTGATTGCTTATGTGATTAGATGTTTTTTTATTAGCCGGCGAATATACTGGCTGTCATTATATTATAATTCAATTTTCTTTAATGTTTTATAGTACAATGTTTTGGCAATAAAGGTTGAGCTTCATAGAATTGAATTATAGAGCACGTGGTCGTTATCAAAAAAATTACCAAGAGTACCTAGATAAGTATAGATAATTAAGTAATTATTGTATGCAATCGGGAACACCCAAATACTCCGAAATATTTTATTCCGAATTTCGATGTTCCGATTTTCAAAAGTCCGAATTTCATAATACCTAAGAATTATAAGGTCTATTATTAAAAATCACGAAATTTATTTTACCGAAAGTCATAAATGCGATTTGTTAGTTTTCCGATTTTCACGAAGAATCAAATGCTCGAAGGATTCTCGGTCCGAAAAACGACATTCCGATTTAAATACTCCGAATTAATTAAAAGTCAACATGTTGTGCTACAAAATTTTGTGACAGAAACGAATCGCTGCAAAACCGACTTCACGCAGTCTTGTCTGCCCTACCCCTAGAGTGTAATTTAAACCCGCATAGGCGCGGAGGAGTGGGGCGACCCGTGAGCTGAGGAGCAGGTGGTTTGAAGGCCCGCCGCCGCGGCTGAGGCTGCAGCAAGCCGAAGCTGCGGTGGTGAGCGTTAAGACCATCTGCGACGATAAGCACGCGTGGGGCCGCCCAAACCCCGCAGCGCCGGAGCCGTCACAGAAACAATGCTTGCTGCATCCTTGCTTGGTTGCTGCATGCCTGCTTGCTTGCTGCTTGCCTGCTTGCATGCTGCATGCCTGCTTGCATGTTGCAAGCCTGCTTGCATGTTGCATGTTTGCTTGCATGCTGCATGTCTGCTTGCACGCTGCATGCCTGCTTGCATGCTGCATGCTTGCTTGCATGTTTTTTAATTCTACCTCCTCATACTAAACATAATATTATACTTCTCTCTGACGAACAGTTAGGACTGTGTTTATTTGTCTTGCTATTCGGTTTCACAAGGCGTTTTTATTTCGGAATTGTATTAATCGGTATTTTAATAATCGGAATTCGTATTTTTGATGTTTCGAATTATCATTAAGTCGGACTTTTTGTTATTCGATCTATTAACATTCGGTATATTAAGAATAGTAATTAAAAACGTTAGGAATATTGAAATTTAGGAATTATAAAAATAGGAGTAATGATAAGTCGGAGTTGTTATATTCGGAATTTTGAATCATTCGGAATTATGAAAATCGGTATTTTGAAATTCGTATTTGTGACTGTCGGAATAAAGTTTTTCGTATTTATGTAGTGTACTCTATGCAATCACAACGAAATAGTATAAACTAGTTTTTGCAAGTGGCTTCACTGTGTGGAAGTCGCAAATAATCCCAAGGTAACTTAGACATAGACCGGGATAAAAAGTTTCTAGGTGTTAATCCAGTTATAAACTGGTGTGTAAATAACTTTTTTGGTTTTATAAACAAACACTTCAATTTTATTTATTTGTATGTATAAGCACATATGTATAGTATAGAAGATGTGTCGAAGAAAAATGAGTAGTGGATTTATCATGGCATTGCCTGGACCCCGAGTTATCCGTATATAAACTCATAGGTACTGATTATTTTACTGCTTAATTTAATAGCTCTGTATGAAGCTTGCACCGCAGCATACAACGCAGTGTACTTACTATACTTGACCTTACCTGGCCTTTACAACTTATTGTTAGTCATGGTGGTCTTGACCGTCACGTTATGTGTGTTATGTAGCTATGGTCGTCACTTTATGTAGCGCTATGTTAGGTCCTAGCGTAGCGCTACTCAAGGTGGGTAACTACCGGTGAACATCTTCATAAAACTCTATAAACGTGTAGATTCAACATATAACATTGAATAAGGAACATTTGTATCTAAAATCAAACAATATAATACATACATATGTTAAATAATAAGGTGTAACTATTAATATTAATAGTTACACCTTATTATTTTATTGTCTATGCTTAATACAAATAAAACAAGTTTAATACAGAGACAGAGTTTAAACGCCTCAAATACAGAGAAATAAAATAAATCCGAAATTCAATATTCAAAACTTGTTCTCCTATCGCAGATTTCGTAGCGCGCGGTGACGCGACGATGGTCGTACCAGGCACGGCGCACACGTACAACAACCAAACACAGTCGCTGGACATCACAATCGGAGCTTAGAATGTTTCACGAAATAAAAACCTTTGTTAGCTTGGGAACACAACAAATTACACACAAGTTACGTAGGAAGTTGGACAGAGTAGTATTTACGATTAGATTTTGCCCGTGTTTTCATCTGCATGGAAGTAGGAAACTATTCCACGAGAACGTATAACCGGGATGAAAAAAAAACATTATCATGGTCATCCGTGTGCAAAACATTCAAATTCGTTAGCCATTTAGGCATGAAAAAGGTTGCAGAGAGACACAGTTAAAATCATTATTCTGTAAATAAATGTGGAAACCGGATTATGTTTTCTGTCTTTATTATTTAATAGCAAACAAGCCAACGACCCATGTGATGATAAGAGGCATCGCAAACTCGCCACCTCCAATGGCAGATGCGTTGGTATTAATTACACAGCTGAAATATACATAATTATTAATTGTATCACACCACTTGGATGTACCCATAACGCAAATGAAGCACAGGAACTCTACGGGGGTTCCTTCAGTTGCCCATATGCCAGGGCCACGGTAACTCTTTCGAACGAATCTCGCGACCCTGGCAGGTATCAGTCCTAGCAGACCCCTACAGTATTGCTGACATCTCTTTGAGGCGCGCGTGGAAACTCTACGGGGGTCACACTGCGTTTGAAAAAGGCGTGGAAGAGATCCCAAAACAAGAGTGGGCTAAAGTCAATGGTTCCATTGAATGCGAAGGTGCTCAGAAAGGACTCGAGCTACTTCAAAAAGCATGGCTTTTACATCATTCGGTTTTTAATTTTTTTTAATTTTCAGTTTGAGTGTGACCCACGTACATATAGAAACGATCATGTTTTCTGTTCTAATTATTTGATAGCAAACAAGTCAACGACCCACCAGTTGGTAAGTGAAATCGTGAGCTCGCCATCTCCAATGGCAGATGCGTTACTATCTCAATGACAAAGCTGATATACTCGCGCATCATCATTCTCGCATCCATATTCTCAAATGAAACACGGCAATTCTGCTTGATTCAACGGCGGCAGGAATAGGTATGGTAATAATAATGCCCCATAGAGCTTAAGGTACATTTTATACTAAAATTACCAAAGCCCTTGACTGCTTAGTTCAGCACTGCTATTCTCTAAAGATACAGCCTTGTGCTCAGCGCTGCCGCAGCTCGCAGAGGCGAAACAACAGTGTGCGTGTATTCTCTAAGTTGCGCGTAGGTACACTAGCGCTCAAAGCTGAGACGGCCGTGTGTCAGAACTACTAAACTCAATATTTTATTTTTTGATTATTATTTAAAGAAATGTGTTGCAAGGTCTTATTCGTGTACGAAATAACGACGGGAAGTTACAGCCTAAAGTTCGTTGACGACCATAACGTTAGCGAGTACCGTTTGGACCCGCGCTGCACGCCCTGTCGATCTCAAGGGTGTATCGACGACCAGCTCCTCGTTTAGTGCAGCCAAGATATTATCGCAAAATATTCATAATGCAGGAAAATGATAAGAAGCAACTAAGGTCACTTCATAATCCTTAATACTTTCTGATAGGTACTGTTAAAGTTTTATCAAAAATATAGGGTAAGTCCCCCGACTTTCAAGGTTTCGCGATAAGGTCAAACAAGGCCACAATAAATGGGCACGCCACAATTGCGGCGGTAAGTCCCCGCTTTGAGGAGTGGATAGAGAGGCGCCACGGCGTCCTGACCTTCCGCCTTATGCAGGTGCTCACCAGACATGGCTGTTTCAGGAGGATCTTGTTCCGGATAAGGCGGGAGGGAACGCCCGGGTGTTACCACTGTATGGTTTGCCTGGAAGACCCGGTGGAGCATACAGTGGAGGTGTGCCCTGCCTGGGCGGAGCACCGCCGTGTCCTCGTGGAGGCGATCGGCGGCGGCATCCTCTCGCGTCCGGCCCTGGTGCAAGCCATGTTACGGAGCGAGAGCGCATGGGAAGCCGCCTCCTTCTGCGAAGCAGTAATGCTCGCAAAGGAGGAGGCGGGGCACGTGAGGGAGAGGCAGTCTCTGCGCCCTTACGCCCCTAACCACCGCAGGAGGAGACGCTCCTGGCGTCGGGAGTCGATTGCGGACTCCCAGCCACCATAAGCGCAGGCTTGCGTGCGGCGAACAATGGGTAGCTCGCTGCCCGATAAGGACAACGCCCGTGTCGATGGCGCTTAGTGTTCCACGCGCGCCTCAAAGAGATGTCAGCAACAACTGAAGGGGTCCGTTAGGACCAATGCCTGCCAGGGTCGCGAGATTTGTTCGAAAGAGATACCGTGGCCCTGGCATATGGGCAACTGTAGGAACACGGGTGGGTTATAGTCAGTAAAAGTCTAACACGCCCTTCCGCTCCACCCTTAGCAGGAGACGTCATTTGATGATTTCCCACCCATCAAAAAAGGTCACAATAAAAAGCGGTCAAGTGCAAGTCGCACACGAAGTTTTTGTACCTCCGTACAATATATTACCTTATATTTGTATGTACTCCGTTTAATTTTTAGCTTTATTTTATTTTATGTTATACCGGCCATAGAAGTTCCTCCAGTAAAATTTTCAAGTATATACTTATAAGTGTCAAATTGTTTTGTTGATTATCAAAGAAAAAAGTAGCTGTTTCATACCATTTCTATTAAACAGCTGTTTTATTCAGTAATTTATAACCGACAAAAAATCTCAATGCACATTTGTCCTAACAAATCCATGGTTATAGGTTACGCTCGATATCATTCCCAACCTGTATATTGTGTGTTTTTATAATTCAGTCGACAACAACAGCTGTTGCGAAACTGTTTTGTTGTATATTTTTTGTAAAAACAAAAAATAAAGGCTTATTTTTTTTAAACGCAATACCTTTTGAAAGGTAACATACAATGTCGAGTTAATGTATGCAATGTCAATAATTGTATGTGTAACATGTCGTCATTATCATCATTTCTGTCGAAAGATGTCCTCTGCTGGACATAGGTTTCCCCCAAGGTCCGCCACTTCGACCGGTTTTGTGCTTCCCGCATCCAGCGGATTCCTGCAGCCTTCATAGGGTCATCGGTCCACCTTGTGGGAGGCCTTTCAACTCTACGTCTTCCGGTACTCGATCACCACTCCAGAACCTTTCGGCCCCATCGGCCATCTGTTCTGCGAGCAATGTGCCCTGCCCAATGCCACTTCAGTTTAGCAATTCTTCGGGCTATGTCGGTTACCTTGGCCAAAGATAAACGTACCCAACCCATTTTATACCTTTTGTATTGTATTACCACAATACAAGTGCAGCCGTAGCTCTGTAGCTTCAATAGAACCTGAGTTACTGGGATCAGGTTGTGATTTTATAGATTTTAGTTAAATAACTTTTTCATCCCACCATCTCGGAAAGAGTATTTTTAATCTTCAATATCTGAGTGGAAAAGCCGTTTTTATTCTCTAGAGGATAAAGTAAATTGAATTTAGAACATCGTGTGCACTAAGTTTGTGAATTAAAAAAAACATTAAACCTATTTACTGCTACCTCTATGGTGCCGAATATATCATACAACTTTTTTTTAATTTGTTAAAATCTCAGACTCGGAACCTTCTTGGTGTTCTTTTTTCAATTTGCTTTGTACGCGGTTCTTTACGCGGCATTTTTTCACGTCATTGTTAAACCTTATATTAAAAACAAGAAACTTGAAAACAAGTGAAAAAACTAAAATGAGTGATTCTAGCGACGAGGAAGTTTGCTTGACGCCAACAGAATTGACTGAAACTGTTAATAATGCGCAAATGAGCTTTCTCCCTCAACAATCACGCGAGAAGTATTTAAAACAGTACGATATGTTCAACACGTGGCGACTAGCAAAAGGAGCCAAAACTTTCTCAGAAAACGTTTTGCTGGCATATTTTATAGAATTATCCGAGAACAGGAAAGCAAGCACTCTATGGAGTACGTATTCGATGCTAAAAGCAACAATAAAGATGAAAAAAGACAAACATATCGATAACCTATCCTAAATTAGTGGCATTTTTAAAAAGAGTCTCATCTGGTCATCAACCAAAAAAATCGAAGGTTTTCACAATATCTGATATTGAAAAGTTTCTTAACGAAGCACCCGATTCCGTATATTTGGCGGCAAAAGTAAGTCAGTTGCACATTCAGTATCTACTTAAGTATATTAATCTCAATTAAATAGTATACTTAGTAGATGTTGATAGGCATAATTATGCGTTCATATCAATTTTATTCATTTATCTACTACAATACTCTTTACGTTACAGGTTGTTCTTATTATTGGAATAAACGGAGCATGTCGAACTAATGAACTAACACAACTTAATGTCAAAAACATTGAGAAACATTCAGATGACTTACTATTAATTAATTTACCTAATACAAAGACAAAAAGAGACCGCAACTTCGTCATTCGCAAGGAATACGTAACGATTGTTGAGAAATATCAAGCCTTACGCCCGCCTTACAATCCAATCAATCGATTTTTTCTACAGTATCGCAATGGAAAGTGTGTTAGACAGCCTATGGGTACTAATAAAATTGGCAGTATCCCACGAGAAATAGCAACATTTCTTGAACTTCCAGAACCCCTGTACACGGGTCATTGTTTCCGACGAACTTCAGCCACACTTTTGGCTGATTCCGGAGCTGATCTCCTGTCCCTTAAGCGCCACGGAGGCTGGAAGTCCAATGCAGTTGTAGAGGGATACATAGAGGATTCCATCCAAAATAAGTCTAAAATATGTGAAGGCATCGTAGGCGCCATTACACTGAAAGAGCCTCAATCGGATCCTTGGACTGGCCCTTCTACATCAAAAATAAGCCGTTATGAAACACCTAACCATCTCCCTCTCTCTCCAACATTCACGCCGAGGGAATCCGATGAATCGGTACAACTATTAAGTATGACAGATAGTTTACCGAAAAACAGTACACAAGTGACTAACACCAATATTACAGTACCAAACAAAAATATTACAATCAATTTAAATAACTGTAGCAACGTTACTTTAAAATTTTCTTAATTATACCTTAGTATTATTTTGTTATAATTTAAAGATTATTCTGTAATACTTACCTGTCATAATGTAGTAATTAATACCTAAACTGAAATAAAAGTGTACCTATCTTGTGATTGTAAAGGTTTTTTTTTTGCATTTAGTCATTTCCTCGCTGAGGTGGAATGAAAAGTTACGTGTTGCACTCGAGTGCAAAGATTTTTCACCTCGTGCTCTTTTGATTCCCTCGCTAACGCTCAGGATTCTAATTTTGAATCACTCGCTGCGCTCGTGATTCAATTTTAGAATCCTTCGCTTGCTCGGTCATCAAAATTGAACACGCGGTTAAAAAGCAACTTTGCACTCTTGTATAACAAATAACTATTCTACGCCTGCGAAAAAAGTTGTTTGGGGACATATGACTTTCCTCACACGGCCTAGCCAATATTCTCCTCGGAATACAGCTAAAGCTATGATTTAGAAGTTTTGTGAGAAAGGGCCTATGTTTGAAGTGTTTTAACTCGGGTTCTATTGGAGCTATGGCTACATTTAAATTGTTGCAAAATTTTGTAATACCTCTTAGAAATTATAAGACAAAAACTGAAAACAAAAACGAAAATTTCCGAGCATTGCGCAATTAGTCCTGTACTAAAACTACTCTTTCTAAGCAGCAAACTTGACTTTACACTTATAATCTAACTCTAACTTTATATCCTAACAACATAGCAAATTGAGACCCTACGTCAATGTGGCGTATTATAGCCATTATAAAAACAAGTTTCAAAGGATGACAGTTGTGATAAGAATATACGGTCAATTTAAGTTGGATGATTGGTTGGTACTTTGCCTAAAATGAATTTACCTGAGTTTACATTGAAAAATCAAAGATATTCTTTTATCTATTCCAAGGGTTAATTCGCATTCTCATAGAAGCCATAATTAATTCTGCCCGGGAAAGATTACATGGCGTTCCTTTCCCTACCTCCTTCACTCCAAACTTTGGGAGCCTCACCTGCATCCATTCTAGTGAGGCTCTCCTTTTTTCCGCATAATTTCTCGCAATAAGCTAGCATACAACCACCTTCCTAGCCTTGGCAGAATGGGAATATTTTGTGTACTGATTGTGTTAAAATTAAATTCATAATTGATGGGATCCAATAAATTAAATTGAAATTAAAGGCTAACTCTATGAAGGTCAGTGTTACATTTGTGTATTTTCAACGAAGTCGGCGGCAAAAATGAAAACACAAAACCAAAGATCTTGAACTGAAAGGCCAACTTCCAAAATTAAAGTTTTTTTATTAACACTTACAAGTATTTTTTTATGTCGATAGTGTTTTTTATTTTTAAATAAAGGTGAAATGTTTAGTTATTAGTATGGGTGAATGTATTTGGTTGTTTTTTACATTCATATAATTAGTTTCAACAGGCTAACAATTAATTGTCTAATATAGAGTTCTTATTTGTAACAAATGTCTGCTGTCTCTTACTATGGGTAGTAGGTATTGTACACATAATAAAACAGTTAAATAATAAAATAAATCTGATAAATGCTTTATTCCACATAAATTGGGTATACAATACCGTGTTGTAAATTTTAATATGCGTTATTACTTTGATTATATCTTTATAAGTAGGTACATGATACATCACGCAAAACAATGGTTAGATCATAAAAATACGTCGATAGAAGAAATAAACATAAAATCATTTATTGGAATGAAGTGTTACACAATTTGGTAAAAGAATTAATAATTAAAAGATTTTGAACATTCTCGAGTGTGGTAACCCTTGTACATAGGTAGTCAATAGCAATAAAAAATATGGGTTGCTCAAAAAACTTTATAATATATATGTCATAGTTAAGAGCGCACCGAGGAGTTTGCAAAATGATAGTGTTCGTTTTATCCCTTATTACATCGTTATTACTTAATCTTTAGTTATGACATTAATATGTGAGATATTTAAGGATTCACTCTACAAATCTTATCCATTATAATTACGATTTTAGTTTCCATGATTGGAAAAAGTCAAACGTAATGTCTAAAAATCAAAACCTAAGTTTGACGAAAATACTTCACGGAAGGTCATCAGTTTATGAACAATAAGTAAAGTACATATTTTATACAACGTATACATTTTACATTTCCTAAATTTGTATTTGTACATGAAGGAAATACTTAAATTATCGCGTAAACCAACCATTGTATAGAAGAGCCGTTACGCTTAAATATACGGTGCTAAAAAGCTCGGTGCACTCTTAATATGACTGCTAGTAAGATACCAAAAAGTTTCGTATTCATGGTAACCTAAAGCTGTTGCACAAATTTGTTGCTATACCATGTTCAAGAGCTGCTAGAAAACAGGTTGCTGCAACAATATCGTGTAAGTTTTGCTTACAATGAATACGGGGCTTGCACACTCGTTTCGTATATTTCGAATGTTTCTTTCGTTTACCGGTATCCCTTGTGATACTTATATGACAAATATGCGTCCACGCCATGGAGGATCCCGACCACCACGCCGATGTACTGAAACCATAAATAAAAAACATATTAAAATAGCCCTCCATAAAACAATAAATAAAAGACGAAAACATAATATACGATTGTGTTTTACGATCACACCTACACAGTATAGGGTGTATAGTTATAGGTACCTATCCTACTATATTATCAATGATTAAAACAGATTATTTTTCTTTAAATACGAAAGTGGGTATTTGTTCCACTTTCACGACTCGTCAGTCAACTTATCGCGATATTTCCATGTTCATTATTACCTACATGCAAAAAGAATCAGAAAGTCTCAAAAAAATGCCGATTTTGTTATTTTACATAACCTCTGTTTAATGCTCTTAGAACCTGAATTAATGGAGGACTAGCCTTGTTTTGGAATTCATTCAAATAAATTTTTATTCATTAAAACCTTAACTTCAAATTGATGCAAAGGCACAAAACCGAAATCACGAAAAATTTATATGACGTACTTAAAACTCGAAACTGCATAACATAGCACCATCGTTGCATCTTGTGTGTGTTGATATATTCCACTAACGGTAAGACAGAGGTGTGTCTTCCAATAGTAGCCCCCAATTCACCAACTATTGTAATAGGAAGCGAGCCTATTGCATAAATCTTAACTCCGAGGACTGCTACTAAGAAATTCCAGAAGGAAAACCCAATCACTCTTTGCCTGACATGAGGATCGAACCCAGGACCTGATTTACAACAGTAGCGCGTACCATAACTAGACAACAACGAGGCATTATCTTGAAACTATGCATTCAATTGTTACCGTACAAGTATGAAGTTCACTTTAACTAGCTGGTAGTACTTAGGTACCTATTTCATTCGTCGATGGCGACACGATATCAGTATTGCACTATGTCTAGAAGTACGTATGCCAGAATTCAGACTGGCTGGAAAGTGCGCGAATACCGGAACAAAACTAGATTCATTTAATCCCGTCCTGTACATAAATAGTAAGGTGTACTTACATAGACAGCTGTCATGGCGGGGTAAGCCGCATACATGTTGACGAGCGCGTACCGCGGGTACAGGTAGATATTCACCGCTACGCCCATGTACGATGATGCTGACAAGTATAGAAAACACGCCACCGCGTTGAACAGGCATTCCTGCAATATTTACAAAAACGGAACAGATTAAACACAGACAGCACCTTAGTTGCGTAAAGCACTTGCTACCTAAATCGGAATAAAGTTTAGAATCCTGTAATGGTTTACTATGATCACCCGACTACGGCGAAGCAAAAGAAAGGGTTACGATTTTGACTTGTATGTACATATGTATCTGTTCCCTCATAACTTCTAAACTACGATACGATCATAATTTGACAAATGAGGTATCGTTGTAAGCGTCTTGATGGTCCGCTGGTTGTATGTCGGCACATTAAATTAAATATGACAGTGCAGGACATAAAGTGAGAATAAATCGTGTTGGGTATCAAATGAAAGGGTATCAAAGTATTATCTTTTTATATTTCAAAAATATATATACTGTGAGCTAATCTCAAAATAATAAAAATGAAAAATAAGTTCAAATGCTAAAACCCAACTCACATGAAAACCTTACTACTGATTGCTCAGTAATCAGATATTTTGTTTATTTATGGAAATCAAATCCCTTTTCAAAGATTGCTGACAAAAATACTTGATTGGTTCGATTCGTTAATTCAGCGGATCTATTCTGTAAAAATCTCAAGTGAAAACTGAGGTCCAATGACAGTTCATTCATCGTCATTTTCCAGGATGGCGGTATATCATCTACTTACAAATATAGATTGCCGTATGAGTTGCTGCGTGTTGGAGGAAAGCACGTAGCAAGTAATGAGGAGTGCAGTGGTCAGGAGACAAGCCGAAGCCGTCGTCAGGAACCCGTGGAAGGCAGACCCCATGCTGCTGGCTTCCGACATGCCATACTTCACCAACAGGCTCTGGCAGAGACCGCCCAACATCTGCCGGTAGGAATACAGCCCAATAAACTAAGACACAACACGAAAAAGGTTCTATCGGCAATAATTTCTAAGCTAAACAATCTCAAGATGGCACTTATAACTTGTCAGTGGTGTGTGGAGCATAAATAAACGATTGCTGGTGCACGTAGCACCGTCATTGTTCGAATAAGTTCATCGATTAAACCTATACCTACACCGTATAGGACTGTTAAAAAGTGTTGGTAACATACATAGTAGATATTCTACCACAGTTACCTCGCCAAAGATGGAAATAATGTCTGAATTCTCACCAAATATGTATTTTTACAAAGTATAATTTACAAAGTTCAAAACGATATCTAATCTGTATTTCATCATTTAATCAAAAAAGTTTCCGGCACCTTAACTTGTGATAATTGATTTTTGAAGTTATTTGCTTCATTATTGCCATAAACTCACGTTGAGGTTACTAAACTTCAATGCTGTTATCATTTTGGTATTCCCATATAGAGTTTAAATTTTATGGAAATGAGTCAAAGTATTACGCACCGAGCGAAAATGTGGCGAAATTGATTAACCAGATGAACTAATTACAAAGACCGCTCTACGCTTAACAAGAGAATGCGCTTGCACAACAAAGACAACTGTTGCGCTGAAGTTGAAATTGCGTTTAATATCGATGGTGGAAATATCAAATGTCGTTTAAATCCTTTACGAGATTTGAAACCACAGTCGACATACTGTTGAAACTAAATCGGACTGTGACTAGGTCAGATATACAGTCGCTCCACGTCGTAAAATACTGATATTCAGCTGCTTCCGGTTAGACTAGAACCCGACCCAATAATAGTTGGGGAAATGACTAGGCTGACTACTGAAACTAAATGGTGGATCCATTTAGTCTTCAGTAAAAGGGATTTTATAGTGACAAGACGCAATGGTACTTACAGCTTCAGCTAGCTTAATGATGCCGTGGTGGGAAGTCAAATATCCAAGGTTGAGGCATTCGCAGCATCGACAGCAGCAGCACTTTATACCCTTGCCACCACCACCGCCCGGCGGCACGCGCACTATTGTCGGTCCACGAGTCATTTTATATCACTGAAAGTTTACCGAAGACGCACTGAACAGATTGCAAGTTCATCAGAAACTTCAACCACGCTGTTGGATATCCAGACAGGAAATAAGGGAGAGTTCAATCCTCTTACACGGTCAGTGTTACTCATAATAACGTATATTTAGAAGTCCGCATAGTTTTTAGGTGTTCACGAGAGCGTTCGTTCAACTCTGACCTACACAGTAAACTTCAAAATAGGAACAACTAATATTCAGTACACTCTTCGAAGTTATTGTTTTTATTTATTTAAAAACTCAGAAAATGTGTATAGAACTGTTTTCAAACAAAAGACATGTCAGCAACGGAACAAAGTTGAAATAATTTTGAATGAGTCGCGTGCCCGCGCTGCGTGTGCGCCCAATGATAAAATTAGAACGACGCACTCGCTACGGGAGGGTAGATTTCTATTTCAGGATATTATTTACAAACTCATTAACCTTATTGTTTTGTTTTTTAGGTACAGCGACATATCAACATATGGTATCTTTAGTTAAAATCTGGTCGGCTATTGTAAACAAATCATGTATTCAGTACTTAAAAAAAAAATATGATAATAAAATGTCTGTGGCCATCTGTTGGGCTGGCATGCTTCTGTCTAGTAATGTTAACGACCTAAATCGATGAATTCATATCGCTATTAGCTCATTAACTTTTGAACCAGATAGAATTAGAAACAAACGGCGCAAACATACAGTCTGTTCTTCATCGTCATTCAAAACTACGTTTTCATATCGGTTTTTCTGCTATTAAGGTTCAAATTTATACAATAAGGTAAATCCAGCCTTAATGCAATGCCTTGCCAAAAACGAAATGTAAGTCCTTTTTTTATTTATTTTTTAACAAGTCCTTGGTTATGGACTGGTTAAAATTTCATTCAAATTAAATTAGTACGATATAAGTTTATAACTTGCACCCAGCCCTCCCACGTACACGTCGGTACACCACGCTCAACAGTACACACTAACATTACACACTCTCATAGACACACACATACACAGATATAGGCGCTCCGTTTAACTTTTTGTTTTGTTTATAGTTCCTTTTTAACTCCCCCCAAAATTATAATAACATAAGTTTTTAATCTTAAATCTCCTTAATATCTATAACGTAAGATTGTAATATCATATTTTTTAAGTAAAACTGTCTGTTTTCCGGGGGCTGGGGACTGGTGATTTTTAATACAGGCATTTTATGCTCAATTCAGACACCAGCTCCTCACATTGCCAAAAAAAAAACAAATAATAATAGGTCTTTACCTACGAAAATGCCGCTTTGTATGAAAAAAATTAAACGAATTTTTTTCATGTATTTTTAATTTGTATTAATCGAAATAATCACCCATGCAATCAATGCATCTTTGCCAACGCAGTGGCAGTTTATTGATGCCCTTTAAAAAAAAATCAGCTGGACGGGAGGCAACAAATTCTTCAAAGGCATTTTGTACTGCCTCTCGGGTATTGAATTTTTTTCCCGCCAAGAAGTTATCCACATTCTGGAAAAAGTTGTAGTCTGTAGGCGCAAGGTCTGGTGAGTAGGGCGGATGACGGAGAGCTTCCAACCCCAGTTCTTGCAACTTGGAGACCGTCTGCTGTGCAGTATGAGGTCGCGCGTTGTCGTGCAGGAGCAGCGGAGACGAGCGATTAACCAATACTGGTTGGAGATGTGCCAGCTTCTCCATCATTGAGTTCAGTTCTTCACAGTACACATCTGCAGTAATGCTCACCCCGTTTGGTAAGAAGCTGTGATGAATCACACCGGCGCTAGACCACCAAACAGTGACCATCACTTTTCTAGGGGTAAGTTTTCGTTTAGGGCATTGTTTAGGTGCTGAACCAGGATCCAACCAACTTGCTGAGCACTTGCAGTTATCAAACAGAATCCACTTTTCATCGCAGGTAACAATGCGGTTCAAAATTCCTTCATTTGTGTGTCTGTTGAGCAGTGCAAGGCACGTCTCGACGCGTACTTCGCGCTGGCGATCATTGAGTTCGTGGGGCACCCATTTGTCAAGCTTTTTTACCTTGCCAATTTGACGCAAATGGACCAATATTGTTTTGACGCTAACGTCGAAAGCTGCTGCTAATTCAGCCGTAGATTGTGTATCATCAGCCTCCACAATCGCCTTTAATTCGTCATTGTCGACCAAAGTCTTCGGACGACTGCGAGGTTCATTTTTCAGGTCGAAATTTCCAGAACGGAAGCGAGCAAACCAATAACAGGTGGTGCGTTGGTTTGTATTGTTAGCTCCGTAAACGTCGTTGATGTTGCGTGCCGCTTGTGCCGCGTTGCTGCCACGACGGTACTCATATTCCATAATTACTCGAATTTTTAACGTACCTATCCATGATGACGAAAATGACTGAAATGCGATGAAAATGTAACACATGAAAATGTAAAAATGTAACTAATCAATAAACAAATGACTACTTTTGGAAAAAGAATTCCATGTTTTTAAAATAAAATTAATTTGAAATTAGAATTCTTAGACAAACAAAAATTATTTTGATTTGAAATGGCCAGTATTGCAGAACGGCAATTTCATAGGTAAAGACCTAATATATAAAACCTAGAATAAGCTTGTCATTGTGAGGAGTAATAAAGTTTTTTGATTTGATCCCAAAGAAATGTGAATGTCGACGGTTAAAACGTAATAAGGTCTAAGCGACAAAAACCAAATTGTTCAGGAGAGCGGTTTAAAGTTTGAAATTGTAGAAAAATGGACATAACTTTTTTGTTTATTGTCATATCAAGAAAATGGAAAGACATCGTAGAGCCACGGGAGTAAGTGCATTCGAAAAAGCATAAAATTTTAAGTAGGATTTTAAGTCATTTTAAGTCATTTTCGACCAAAATGGCGCTTATTACCTTTTAACCGTCGATGTGTTTTTTTTTTGTTTATAGATGTGTCGATATCTGTACCTATCACGCCTGCGGAGTTTCACTAGCTGATTTAAAGTGACCTTGTATAATCATTATGCGGTTTAAAAAAATCTAAAAGCTTGCCCGAAATCTATTTTCAACTCATTAATTAAAAACTTGGTCAATCGGATTGCTGTTTGTCACAGAGTAAGGTATTACCTAAATACATTATCATGATGAAAGTGGAAGAGTACTAGTAGAACTTAGCATTCAGTATCAGTGGACATTGCACGAACGCGCAGAGTAGTATTCTAGCAATTAAAAAAATTGAAAATACTCGATTTTCACACAAACGAAGTCCATATTGGAATTCGTTTTAAAACTTTATTCATCCAATAAACCAAAATCATACAGGATAGTTGCAATTTACTTATCTTAAAATCCCTACTAATATTATAAATGTGAATGTAAGCTTGTTTGTTATGCTTTCACGGAAACTACTTCACCGATCATCAGGAAAGTTTATACACGTATTCTTGGAGGTATTAGAAGTAACATAGGTAGGTAGATAGATACTTTTTATGGAAAAAAAAAAACTATATTTATTGTTATTTTTAACGCAAGCGAAGGTGCGGGCAAATGCTAGTATTTACATAAATTATAAGCTAACAGTCTAAAAATAATAATATGTCTCTAGAAAAATCACCCGCATAGTTGTCAACAGGAAAAGTGATAGCATTGCAACGTTGTATGGATAGATTATAGTGTTTATTTATTTAAATATTTTACAATTCCTTATTTAACACTAAAATTAATATATTGTGGACAAGTATAAAAAGTTTATAAAAACAGAGAAAAAGGAATCAGAGGGCTTCAAAAAACTCGTCTTCCCAAAAGGCTGGCAGCATTGCCACGTTGTATGGCAATGCTGATTCTTTGGCCAAAAAATAGGCCAGCCCTCTGGTCACGTGAAGAGTGGACCAACCGCTTGGCTATATCTCGAAAAACCAAATGGGCACTCGGACCCCATGGCCCTAATGTTTCAACCCCAAACGGCTCAAATATGTAACTTCCAATGAGATTGGAATATTTTCGCCGTTTGAGATTTTCCGCTCCTACAGCAGCCGCCCTAGCGCATCCCATCGTACAGGGAAGGTGGGATGGCGCAAGGGTATCGACACATGTTGCGTCCCACACCAGAGGCCTGCCCACCTTCCAGGGCATTATGGTAATTCCGTCTGGTCTCTTCCCCTCGACGCGTGCCAAGCCGTTGGGTTCTAAAACTGCTGGCACCCCGATGACAAGAGCACGACGGATGATGTCGTGCCGAGCCAAACGGCCGGCGCTCTTACTGCAAGAAAGGCCATGGTGTCCGAGGCAGTCGACAGCTTCACCGCACTGGCAGCGATGCGGAGCCCCGCAAGGAGCGCCCAGACGCAGACAGGTAGCAAGCCGGAAAGTATTGTCACACAACATAGTACCTATGTTGGGTGACGGCAGTGCCTGTAGCCAGAGGCCCGACTCCCATTCTCCCACAGCCAACAAGCGGGCACGCTCAGCAGTATTGGTGGACGTATTGATTAGATTATTCCGTACCAACCTGCAGAGCGGCTCATCCCACTGTCTCTGGGAAGACGGGTTCACGGGCCGATCTATATTCGGGCAAGTCACTGTCCAGGCGTTCATGGCATCAGTCTAGTGGTGGGTCGCTGTCGAATTTTTGACGGACGAAACGCAACCGTTTTTGCGACGACGAAAACGGTTGCAGAAAACGGTCGTCGTCGGAACTGGTTTGAAGAGCCGTCTTCAAACCAGTTGTTGCGACGACGACCGTTTTGTAAAAAACGAAACTTATCGAATATGGAATAGAATTGCGTTTTCGTAGCGTGAAATAGTTGCAGTTTCTTCGAGAAGTAGTAATAAAATAAAGATTCTATACCATTGACAAAAAGTTCACTTTTTACTGTAAGAACTGTTTTTTAAAACGAACGCGGGACGCTAAGGACGACGTCGCGACGAGTGTGATAGTTGAATCAATGCGTTCTCGACCGTATTTTCTTGGCTGTAAAATACATAATCGCATCTAGTCATTCGAAGACTGGTTTGTGCAACGAAAACTGTTTGGATCCAAGACGTAAAAATAGTTTCATCGTCGTAGTCGTCGCAGAACATAAAACGGTCTTTGGAACGGATTAAGGACGACGTCGCGACGAGTGTGATTGTTGAATCAATGGGTTCTCGACCGTATTTTCTTAGCTGTAAAATACATAATCGCATCTAGTAATTCGAAGACTGGTTTGTGCAACGAAGACTGTTTGGACCCAGGACGTAAAACGGTTTCATCATTGCAAAACATAAAACGGTCTTCGGACGCGGTTCGTTGTCGCAACGCCCACCACTACATCAGTCAAGCACAGCACTTCGGAGTGAACCAGGCAGGGTGCAAACATTTTCCTGGTCAGCTTCTCAGTGCTATGGACAGAGGACAGGAACGCCGGTAAGCTAATACTGGTAATTTTGCGGACGCCGAGGCCACCAAAACGGATTGATAATGTGGCTTGAAGCCACACTCGGTCGTCCAAAGCCATATTTAAAATGGTTGTCAATTTGTTGAGAATAATTTGGTCAATTTTGTCCAACAGATGTGGCTGCTTCTATAAAGGGGAAGAACGTAAAAAATATATAAAATTTGGGCCAAAACAACAGTATCTAATCAGGGTGAATGCCGAATGTAAGTTTATTTTGGAGAGTCTGTCCGAAATGTCGTTGAAGTTTTTGATATTTTCGTCGATGAAAGGACCAAAGCTGTCTTCCAAAATTGAGGAACCTAGGAGGTGCAGTGAACTTTTTTCCAAAATTTTGATTTGTGGGGCAATTGTATTATTATTTTTTTAGGGTCATTTGTCTGTCGATAACGTCAGAGAGGTAAATTTCGCATTTTGAAGGGTTAAGGTCCAAGCCAATAGATTTAAAATGCTGTTTTAGAAATTGCAGATCATTTAAAACGGTGTCTATATCACCTCCTAGTGTTCCATCATCTAAGTAAATAAACTTACCGGTAAAATAGTGAAGTCCGTAGATGAGGTGATAAGGAACGCGTTTTTAAATGATTCAAATAATGAGTTGAGTGTCGCTTATGACTTTGCAATGGAACTGGAAACCGGCGTGTCTGATATTGCGACCGAGTGTGACAGACCCTTGTTGAATAAACGTGAATTTATGAAATCCCAAGATACATCAATGTTTTTTTTAAAAACTACACCCCTCAAAATTATTAAAATCATTAACAACTTAAATACCAATAAATCAGCTGGATATAACTCAATAAGAATCATGGACATTAAAATGATAGGAGATAAAATTGTGCATTTGCATGCACAATTTAATTTTTTTAGTAAAGTTAATTAAAGGTACAAGTTGGTAGCTGACGACATAAAGCTGCAGCAAACGACGTGTCGCAGTGACACTACTGGTTTCTACGTATTTCTATGAAATGTCGTCTGCTGCTGCTGCGTGCAGTTGGCTACCAACTTGTACCTTTAAGGTAAATATCCGTATATAATATATTCAACAAGGCAAATATCCGTCGGAATTAAAAAAAATGGTATAGTTAGGCCCATTCATAAAAAAGGTAAATTCAATGATTTCACAAATTACAGACCCATAACGATATTGCCTGCCTTAAATAAAATAATTGAAAAATTTATATGCGATCAAATACATACTTTTTATCGGGACAACGACATAATTTCCAAAGCACAATATGGCTTTCAGAGTAAGAAATCTACAGCTCAACTCCTTTCTAATTTTACTGATGAAGTTAACAACTACCTAGATGAGAAGCAGCATGTGATACTCATATTCATTGATTTCAGCAAGGCATTTGACATACTCGGGCACAATACACTATTAAAAACACTCGAAAACTCGGGTATAAGAGGGAAATTGCTCGACTGGTGTAAGGAATACCTGAGTAGGTACCGTCAAAAGAGGCATCTTTACCATATTTTTTTACCTTTATGCAATTTACTCTAACACGGAGCTAGTTGTTTAAGTTTTTATTGATTTATATTGTAAAAAAGGCGCGTCTCTTTTGGATGAACCAATGAATTCTACTAAATCTCACATAGTAACGCTATATTAACCAAAAGTATGAGCAGGGTAAAATTGACACATTTTTGGCAACTTTACCTAGCCTACGTTTATACTGAACGTGTGTCCCAAAACGCACGCGACGTAAATCTACTAATAATCCCGGCGCTAAAAAAGCGATGTATTTATTTTCGAAACTACCATCTTCATTTATCAGGCACTAACAATACATAGGGAAAGTTGCCACAAGAATTTCAAAATTATCATAGAAACGGGTGAATGCCATCAGGGTTGTCAAAAATAATAAAACATTAACATTTAAAAAAAAATATTAATTATTTATTAAGGAACCAAGTAATAGGGACTTTTGTTTATGCATTACAGTTTAATATCTATTGTGGTTGTAAACACAGTAACAAAAACTATTCTAGACATTAAAACTTTGCCTAAAAACAGTAAACAATTAAATACTATGCGTATTTATAATCAAGAATATTCGTTAAACAGTATAAAAAAGAACTCTCACAGACACAGAACAAATACTGGTGCTCTGGTTCCCTGGGTGGGAATCTAACTCACGACCTCCGCCTTAGCAGTCAGGGTCACTAACCACTAGACTAACAGCCCAGTCATTGAATTTGTTACACATATATTTCATAAGCGAATAGAAAAAAATCGACAGGTATTATATTTAAAGTCCTGTATAACTGAACGAAAGTCCAAAATAGTTCCCACATAAAAGTAGACATAGGTAAAGTTGCCTTCGTGCTAAGCGAGGTAACTTTACCTAATATCAAGCATCATTACCTTTTCCAATTATTCAAGAAATATTAAATTTATAAGATTGAATCATTGCGATACACCTTAATAACAATATGCCACATACTATTTAATATAAGTCACTAACTTGCAAATTGTTTTTCTGTAGGAAAAACGATCTTTATGCGATGACGCCGCAAACATAATTGACCACATAGAACGAAATAGCACCCTATTTTGAGAACTAACGAAGTGGCTAGCTTAAAAAACTTTTTGGGATAGCACAATCTATATATATAAAATTCAAAGTCCTGAGTGACTGACTGACTGACTGACTGATATATCAACGCACAGCCTAAACCGCTGATCGTAGAGACATGAAATTTGGAGGGTGTGTTCTTTGTAAAGAGTAGGTATCCACTAAGAAAGGATTTTTTTAAATTCCACCCCTAAGAGGGTGAAATGGGGGGTTGAAGTTTCTATGAAACTTTTTATTCTCTGGGTCGATTGACACAAAAATTGGTACACATATTGTTCAAGTATAATTATGAGACACGTGTATCACAGTTTTTCCAAAATCATCCCTTTACTGAGTCAAATAGGGCTTCAAATAGGGATATTAATATGAACTAACTAGCTTTTTCCCGTAACTTCGTCCGCGTAAATATCGGTTATCGTGGACGGAGACAAAATCTTGGAATAAAAATAGGCCTATGTCCTTTCTTGGGGTTCAAACTTACCTCGTACCAAAATTATCTTTCGGAATTTTGTTTTTTTTTTTCATAAAAATTATCTTATGTAACTTTTAATACCTCCAAGAATATGTGTACAAAGTTTCATAATGATCGGTTAAGTAGTTTTCGCGTGAAAGCGTAACAAACAAACTTAATATGTATTAGTAAGGATATTTGCAAATTATAACTGCCGCACGGGTCGATCGTTCAGGTTAAGCTACGCTTGCCGCGGTTGCTCCGTGGTTGGGTGACCATCTTTACATAATAAGACCCTTCTGTGCCTCGGAAAGCACGTTAAGCCGTTGGTCCCGGCTGTCTTTCCCACCATCGTTACGGGTAAAATTGAATAACTACACTAAATATTCTTTAACAGATACCTATGCAACTTTACAAGTAGAAACTAATTGGGCACATACCTACTATAATACTTTACGCACTAACATATAAATCTGTACGTTCAATGAGAATAGTGCGATTTGGTTTATGCATTAAAGTTAAACATAACGACCAAGCCACAATCATCAATGAAATTCTTTTGAGATCGTTCGAAGGAGATGAAAATAATTATAAATTAGTGGACTCGAGTGATAAACAATGATGACGCCATACATTACCCGGTTTAGTTTCTTAACACATTAAAGCTTCTCGGTCTCTCAACTCACATAGGTATGTAGGTATAAAAAACTTTTTAACAAAAAATTAAACCGCCGAAAAACTGAAAAGCATAAAATAATACTTAAACCTATATTTTGGCCAGCGGCTAAGCATTGCTATACAGCGTGGTAATGCCGCCAGTCTCTTGGGTACATTGCCGGTCGACAGCGTTGAGGATGAATTTTTCGATGCTTTATTTTAGTTTGTGTATAGTTTTGGTTAAGTTAATATATAATTTTCTTATTTTTATTTTAGTTAGTCTAGCAGAATAGTAAATAAAACACCACAGACAAATTACCATCAGCCAACATAAAAAAAAAAAACTTAAACCTTAAAATTATGAGTCGGCGCTTTGAGTGATCCTTGTTCATTGATTTTTCAGCGCCGACTATAAAGCATCGAAAAATCCATCCTCAACGCTGTCGACCGGCAATGTACCCAAGAGACTGGCGGCATTACCACGCTGTATAGCAATGCTTAGCCGCTGGCCAAAATATAGGTTTAAGTATTATTTTATGCTTTTCAGTTTTTCGGCGGTTTAATTTTTTGTTAAAAAGTTTTTATTTTATATTTTTTTGTGGCTTTAATGTACCAATAATACTTGGCAAGGTATACCCTATCCAACACAAAAAGAATGATCAAAATCGGACTACTCTGTATAAAGTTATGCGTGTTTATACATTACAATCAGTGAGTGAACAATCAATCATCCCCTGTTTTCCGGCCCTTAGGGTTCGATTTTGTTTTCCAAATTGATATGGGACCACCTTGGGAGTATACCCTTTCCAATAGAAGAAGAATTGTCACAATCGGACCACTATGTAAAAAGTTATGCGTGGTCATACATAAAAAAAAAAAAAAAAAAATATACGCGTCGAATTGATAACCTCCTCCGTTTTTTTTCGTCGGTTGAAAATGTAGAGTTGGCGCCCAGTTATGTTGCTGCGTAATTTAAACCCGCCAAAATTATGCAATGACACCAGGTTGTGAGTGAAAATATTGCAACGAAATGTTATCGAGGCAACTATACTGACACGTTGTTCCTGACAGGAGTCTATGTTTATTCCGAGGATACCTCTAACGCAATCGAACTACCCCTTTGAGTTCAAAAGAGTGCAGTTTCCCCTCAAAGTCTGCTTTGACAAGACCATAAATAACTCTCAAGTCAAAACACTTAATTTAACAGGGGTAGACTTAAGGGAGAACTGCTTTTCACACGGTCAGTTATACGTGGCCTGCTCAAGAGTAAGCTTACGGAGCAGCCTGGGGATTCTAAAATATGAAGTAAAAACAAAAAATATTGTTTACAAAGAAATTCTGCGGTAGGCACAGTATTTCTTAGTAAACAATATTAATTTTTCATTATCCACTTCTGATTGTCTCTTATATAAATCTTTTTACATAGGCTTTGAGTTTTATTACAACTATACTACTCTCATCCCAGAGATTAGTTTAGTTTTACGGAGAACTTCGTCCTATTTGCTTTGTTTGGGATATTGTCAGTTCGTATATTAAATTGAGAGGTAGTGAGAGCGCGTATGTTTGTTTCTGAAAAAAAAAAAGTCATTTGATTATTGTAGGCCGCGCGTACAGCCGCGGGCAGAAGCTATTCAAAATAAACCAATGAAATAAACACAGGAAAAAAAACATCTGTCCTAATTATATAACATGCATAGTGCATACGTGTCGAATTCGTAAGGATGATGCTAAATATACATAATATCCTAAGGAGGTCTTAAATTTATTCAACCCATCTGGTCTTCGTCTCACACACTTATCCTCAAAGTGGGTGCTCCAGTAATGCTACTACAAAATCTTAATGCGGCCAAGTTGTGCAATGGGACCAGGTTGTGTGTGACCATTGTATTTACTGACCGTGATCAAGGTGTATCGGTGTACTATATACCGTAGATACCACTAATACCATCGGAGTACCAATTCGTGTTTAAAAGGTCGCAGTCCCCTTATGGCTTAGCAATGACGATTAATAAGTCTCGGGGCCAGTCACTGTAAACAGCGGGATTTGATCTTAGAGGGGACTGCTTCTCGCACGGCCAGTTTTACAAGAGTGAGCTCATCTAGCAGCCTGGTTGTATTAGCACCTGAGGGTAGAACCTGCGGGTGGCGAGCAATGGGAAGATCGCCGCCCGGTAAGGACCAGGCTCGGGTCGACGGCGCGTAGTGGTCCACGCGCGCTTTAAAGAGATGTCAGCAGAACTGAAGGGGTCTGCCAGGACCGATGCCTGCCAGGGTCGCGAGATTGTTCGAAAGAGACACCGTGACCCTGGCACGTGGGCAACTGAAGGAACACAGGTTTTAGTCAGTAAAAGTCTGACACGCCCTCCCGCTCCAGAGAGCGGGAGACGTCATTTGATGATTTCCCATCCTAAAAAAAAGGGCAGAACCTCTAAAGTAGTATTTAAAGAAATACTTTAAGTATAGACTAAAAAATAAATAGTCTTAAACCCCTGTGAACAGCATGTTAAGTAAAATCTTCATTTGAATAATTTCGGTAGCAATTTTTTTCGAAATTCCCAAGGAAAATAATAGTTTAAATAAACTAAAAAACACGCTTCCATAGAAAACCAAACTAATAAATTTATAGTTTAAAAAATCACTAGAAAAAGACGCTTTTATAAATGCACGTAATAACCAAAAACCTTATCGTGGTCAAAGTTCATTACAAGACCTTTCTAACAAGTCCAAACACGGCTATGATACGATATTCCATCATGGAATGCCAGTGTCTATCTTCCGGCTTCATCATCAGACCTTGAAACCTAATCGTTGTCAAAGTTCATTACAAAACTTTTCAAACAAGTTCAAACACAGCTATGATACGATGTTCCATCATGAAGTTCCAGTTCATATCTTCCGGCTCCATCATCAAATCAGTTCGACAGTACTATATTATTGTATTGTCATCAGAACTACATACAACTTCCAATTTTCATGACGCTACGGTTCTTGGAAGATGGTTAAAATAGTTACCTTAGATTTCATTACATAGTTAGTTACATACAGGTCGACCTAATAAAAGCGTCTTAAAAAGTAGAAAATAATGGGAAAAAGCGTGGGGAGGCACTCCACGCTTTTTTCAATATAATATCAATAAAAAAATACCTGAAAAAGCGGTTCGTTTAGTTTTTTTAAAACTTTTATTTATTTTCTATTATTTAGGGTGTTTCGAATTTTGAGGCGTATGTCAGCGTAGTTTGTGACGTATGTCAGCGTAGTTTCCGAAGACAGTTTTTTACTGTACTGGTAACACTGGCAAGGATAATGGCACAAATTTATGAAATTATAGTATTGTCATCGGTCTTTGACAGGTGTGCAAAGTTTAAATGAAATCTGGTCGTTTAAAGTGGTTCAAAATTGCACTATAAGGAGTCGGTTTACAAACAAACATACAAACAAACAAACATACAAACATACAACCATACAAACACACAAACATACAAACAAACATACAAGTGAAGCTAATATAAAGCGTGTAATAAAGAGAATTTATATTTTCGCTTTAAAGTTGCCTTCAAAGTCATGCAAGTAGGTAATTTGCCGTTCCGTTATATACTTCGTCACTATTGTTAGGTTTTGGGATTAATTATCCTACAACAATCATTTATCAATCCGAGCGCTGCTCCTATTATAACACAAAGCAAGCAATGCAATAACACATTGTTTACCTAAATTAACACATGGGATACTTTCAATCCCGGTAGTACGTTCCTGTGGGATATTTTACGACATCCACGCGGGCGAAGCCGCGGGCAGAAGCTAGTTTAATATAAAATCAACCAATATGCCTAAAATTACGGCAAATGCCCTAGACAAAAAAATATTTAATTAAAACTACTATAGGGTATGCTTAGGTAAAGATAACCACGGAAGGTAAAGATGCCTCTTTTTACGGTAGTCGAAGTTATCGCGTCAACGTTGGTTCTAGCCTTAGCAGACCTGTAACCGTGACGAAAGGCACATCCCAGGGTTCAGTGTCGGGTCCACTCCACTATCTGGCATACGTTAACGACCTAGAAAATATTATAACACACTGTTCCCTCTATCAATACGCTGATGACACCTGTATTATCTCTGTTAACAAAAACCTTAGTTTGGCCGCAGAATGCTTACAAAAAGATTTTACTTCTATGGCTAAGTGGGCCCATGATATGGGACTTGTTCTGAATCCAAACAAAACTAAGGTTATACATGTACATTTAAGTCACATAAGTACCTCCCATCCCTTTCAAATCATAGCTCATAGTCATGATTGTCTGCATAAGAACTTACCCGACTGCCACTGCTCGCCTATAGAGCAAGTCCCATATCATACCTACCTGGGATTAATAATTGACAACCGATCCAACTGCACTGCGAGCAGTGGTGGCCCAGTGGTAACGGCCGCGACTTACGAGTAGTAGGTCGTGAGTTCAAATCCAAGCAGGAGCATTACTTTGTGTAAATTAATTCATCGCCACTGCTCTCAAAACGGTGAAGGAAAACATCGTGAGGAAACCGGCATGTCTTAGAACCAAAAATTCAAAGACATGTGACATCTACCAACCCGCACTGGGCCCGCGTGGTGGATTATGGCCCATTCCCTCTCACCGAGAGGAGGCCTGTGTCCCAGCAGTGGGAACATTATAGGCTGATGATGATGATGATGAACCGATTCAACTGGAGTTACCTGGTGGAATCTGTTTGCAGCAAGTTACATGCAATACTCACCAAGTTTTCCATCATAAAGCGTTAAATACCGTATAGAACCCTCCTTCAAATGTACACTGCTCTTGCTGAGTCGATAATTTCATATGGTCTCACCAGTTACGGACGCACATTTAAAACTTACCTGGACAAAATTCACAATCTGCAAACACGTTTGCTGAAAATGGTAGTACCAAACTATGTAAAAAAATAAATACCAAGACAATTACATAGGGTTATTTAAACACTAGCTTTTGCCAGCGGCTTCGCCCCCGTGGAGGTCGGAAATTATCCCGCGGGAACATTCTACCGGGATAAAAAGTAGCCTATGTCCTTTCTCAGGCTCTAAACTATCTGTGTACCAAATTTCATTTAAATCGGTTCAGTAGTTTTCGCAGGAAAGCGAGACAGACAGACAGACAGACAGACAGACAGAGTTACTTTTGCATTTATAATATTAGTTTAGATTGCAAAGTATTACCTGTTCTAGCGCGAATTGAGTATCTGTTCCTCATAGAACGTTTTGATAACAAAGATATCCAAATTCCCGTTAAATTGCTTTGTTAAATATAAGGAACATGAATTTTATAAAAAATAAATAATAATAAAGTACCAAACATTAAATTTTGAATTTAGTTTCTTTCTTTGCGTACCTATATTTAAGTCTCAGAAATTACTAACCTTCCCATGCCTTTATATCCTTGAGTTAGCAATATTTGTAATAACTAATCGAGGTCTATTTGCAACTCTAATAGAAACTAGAAAACGAAGTACACCTATGAGATCTCAATACCAGAACCTATTATGCACGGGCGTATATAAGACTAGCTTATTAAAAAGAAATGTAATTTGTATGGCTCCTATAATCTTTAATAAAATACCTGACTGAATTAAAAACTTACCGTTGCGCAAATTTAAAAAACGTTTCACAGAATTACTTGTAGATAAATGTTATTATTCTGTGCAGGACTTCTTAAATGATAATTTTTTGTAATATTTTATTTTTATTATTCTTTACTTTGTAAGACATTTGCATGCTATATTAAGGCAGAATATGCATGGATCCAATTATTTAATTTAACAACTTATTTATATGTACCTACATTCTAAGCAAATAAAGACCTATTCTATTCTATTCTATTCTGGATAATTGGATGAATAGCCAAACTGAAAATGACAGGCCCGAGGGGGTCACCTTGTTGGCATCCCACTGCAGATTCCAAAACGTTGTCCTTGTATAATAATTTGGAGGGATTTCTATAACATTGCCAAATAAAACCATAAACCATAAATGGATAGATAATTGTATTTTTTGATTCAAAAATCGTTCGTTTTGCATTTACGTTACGTTTACAGGTCGAATCATAGAATTTAGAGGGAAGTAAAAAGTGTTATAATTGTAAAATGAAATGAAACGCCGTAACATACCAAAAGTACAAACATTTATTTCTTTCATTAAAGCTTAATTAATAGGTATACATCAAAACTGTGTCCAAAATAGTAGGTTTTGTGGTCTACCTTTCACTTGCATAAAATCACGTAATAGGTACATACATTCACTTCATAATTAAAAAATACTATAAATCTGTCTGCATTATAATTAATTCAAAGGCGATAAACATTGGCAAAAGAGTATATATATTCACGTCTAATATCTCGTAATATACGTCTATTACTAATTAATACACAAGATTCTCCAAGGCAACATTTTAATTATTCTAAGCATATTTTAATACATTTGTGCCAAGTTTCATTATAACAGAAGCTAATTATACAAAACACATCAGCATAAATAATGTTACCAGGATCACTTAACTAATAAGACAACAATAACATCACGCTTGTGTTCCCTGAGGAGTAAGGCAGAGGTGCTACTAAATTACACCCACATTTCGCCAGCTTTGTGTAAGTCCCATGTAAGAGGGCGAGCCTATTATCATCAACCGGATACAAATCCAGATTCCAGACTGCTAAGTAGGGTTGAATTATATAAGGTGTATCTATTCATACACGAAATATTTTAAGAGGTACACCTGTAGGTGGTAAAGAAGCTATAGCAACGAAAAAAAAAAATTTTTAAGTGTATTTTTTTCAAAATTTAATATTTATAAATAATTTGACGCACATGAGAAATACTGGCTCCTTCTTATTTTTTACAGCCCGAGACACCGCGGCCATGCTCGTGGCGTCCGGTCGCCGCCCTCGCAGTGTCAGGCGGGCCATTCATAGAATTTGGAGTAAAGGTTTTATGCAAAACGTCTCAAGCAGTTTTAATATTATAATAATTACGAAAATTCAAAAACGCTTAGATAAAAAAAATCTTTTTGCTTCTATAGCTTCTTTACCACCTAAAGGTGTATCTCTTAAAATATTTCGTGTATGAATAGATACACCTTATATATTTTTTATACAGTGCACATTTTTATAAGTACTAGAGAAGGTCCAAGCAACCCTTTATTAATAATTTTAACGTGGTGTTTCCCATATTTTTATTCAGACAATTTTAACATTATGCTTCGAAGTACGACTTAGGTAATGTAGAGTTTTTGTTAACATGATCTTGCCAACCAACCTCCACGAACAAGTTAGTGATATAGGTATTCAGAGATAAAACACTTTTGCATATTTAGGAGAATAGACAAGACAGTCGGATGGAATACCCAACACCATCCGTCTAGATGTGAAATAAATAGTTTTACCTCTAGCGATATTCATTTTACGTTTAATTTAATATTGTATATTGACCCGGTAAAACTATGCTCTTGCAGTCCCGAAGTGTTTAAGTTTTGTTGTATATGTATTTTCAAGTTATATTGGTACTAAGTAAGTAAACGTAAACAGCAAACAAATATTGTAGCACCAGTAGAGTAGCACCTTAATTTAGGTATAATAAGAGTATACACTAACATAACGTTTATTGTAAATTATACCTGTAAAGGATAATTAGTTGTCGTGCCCTTCGTTAGTCTTGCCGTAGTGGTCATAGCAGGACAGGGTAGCTTTATTAGCACTTAATAAATTAATTTATCATTCTTTCATTCTCCATTCTCTTCAACTGCAATCATCTCTTGCGCTTGCTGCGCAATAAAAACAAAAATTCCCGTTCATATCAACAACATAGACACCAACGGGACAGTATTTTTAGACATAGTGTGCCAATCTGCTTAACAATTAATTTCCCTAACTTTACCTACCTCATAAGTGTATTTTAAACATTTTGTTGTGTTTTCTGATACAATGCAGTTCTGTTTCTAGCAAACAAATCAAAGCAATCGCGCAATTGTTTCAAAGGCAAACAAACAATCAATCACAGATATACACAATAAAACAAATTAATCAAACAAGATTTAGCTGATACAGAAAATGCAAATTTTCCTCATTCATTTTTAATTGTTGTTCTGTCAATTATAAAAATACATAGGTATATATTTGTTTGGACAATAAACGTCATTAAAAATAAGATAAGTAGATAAGTATAATTAGAAATATACATGTATTTTGGCAACAATGTAGTACCATTTGCCCCCAGACTAGATAAACCTCTTTAGCCCTGTAAATCATACACATTTTTGCAGCGAAAACAATCATATATTTTTTTTAAGTTTATTCTAACTAACAAAAAGTTGGAAAAAGGTTAAAGTATTTTTAAGAGGTAATGGATTTACTGATCCAGTTACTGATAGAAAACTACACTATTCCAGAGTGTCAAAGGATAATTATGTTTTTACGTTAAAACAAGTTTCACACGGACGAAGTCACGGGTAGAAGCTAATTATGACTACAGGCATGAATGTCTGACTTAGTTTAGACTTTGTCTCACAATCAAACAAGATAGGTAACCTTATTTTTCATAAACAACATCTTACCAATAACAATGCTTCCAAATATCGCAGATTTAAGATAATGAAAGTGCAATGTAGGAAGTTTTACTTCGGATTATACCTGTTTATCAGTGAATTATAATTCAACAATGTGATTTATAATTCACGTGTATGAGATAAAATGCACATGACTTTAAGCATTTTGTAAAGTTAAACATACTTGTATGGCACATTCGGTTTTCTGAACCCATTCTTTTCTGAAGAACGGTAACTACAAAATATTTTTAACATATTGACATGATACATACATAGTAGACAATAAATACATTGGTTCTACATATTTTAAATATAAATAATAAGTTATATTCGTAATAGTACTCTTAAAAACCAACTATTTATATAAAATAAAAGCTATTATAAATATGTTTTGGAACACGTTCAGTGAATAATCAAAGTGTATATATTTTAAGTGATATACCTATAGGCAGGGTATATAGCAGAGTCCATGCACATTTCCACAATCCCAACTATGACCAATACAGGAGCACCCCACCTTCTGACTACACATTAGGCTGGTTACCCAGAACATAAAATTCTACCTCTTTACTGGTGTTGGCACGTGAAGTAATCAACATTTTTAACTGGCCACACCCTGAGTTTATGGGTGGGTTCACAAGTACCCACTTACTCTTTTAACAAAATATACTTGACAAAAAGCAATAAAACCTTATTAAATTTTGCCCCATAATTCGTTACCCAGCGTCTGCCACGACTTTACTTCTCGACAGAATATTCTGTATTCCAAATATTCAAGAATTTCCAAGTTGACTAAGACCAACATAGACGCTGTCCTATGTTACAAGTTTCAATTAATGTTGCCCAGGTTACATTTTTCATGAGATCAGCGCCACTACAGGCTGCTACGAGAACTAATGTAGGGGCACTTGATGTCTTTTGGACAATAATTGGCCATCGCTTTCAAACCGTTTTGTATTTCCACAACGAGTTTCAATGGGGAAGGCCACTATCAATATGGCGCTGTCGTAGCTAATTCTCAACATAAGCTACTATACAAAACGCATGAGGTGTTTTTTATTTTATTTTTACGAAAGTGACGTGTTGTTGGATTTCTAAATCTTATATCTTTAAACGAGCAATTCTTGTATATATATATAATCTGAATCTCGCAAACGGCTCCAACGATTTTCATGAAATTTAGTATACAGGGGGTTTCGGGGGCGATAAATCGATCTAGCTAGGATTCATTTTTATAAAATGTCGTTTTATTCGTGTTTTCATTGACCAACTTTATCGATAATCAACTTGAACATAAACTTATTATTTTAAACACAATTTACCAAAAATACCGAGCAAAGCTCGGTCATCCAGATATTACTCAATAATGGGAGTCAGTCATTTTCCGAAAAACCGAAAAATTTGAAAATTGTCCTTAAAGGCTTCCTAGAAATTTTTGTCAAATTAAACAGAGTTCGAGGAAATATCTTGAAGAAGGTGATTACGAGAAAATATTTAAGGTTTTAAATTCTGAAACTTTCCATGTCAAATAATCGATTTAAATATTGAAACTGCCGGAATAGTGAAATGAAACCAAACTTATGAATGAACACGAAATGGAACGAATGAACGAAATGTCATATCTATGACGGACCTATCTATCATATATTAAATATATAGAAATGAATCCCTATTTCCCTTGGTCACGCCATCACGCGTGAACGGCTGGACCGATTTCACTTTTTTTGTTGTTGTTGTGTTTGCTATTGTCAGGAGAAGGTTCTTATGAAAGAAAAAATTTAAAAAATTGCGCGGAAAATTAGAAAATTTAAGAACACGTATTTAAGAATACAAAGTCACCTAACATGGGTGTTTGATAGCTAGAAAACGCTTTATGTCTTCGAAGTACCAGGTTGCCATAACTTGGTAGGAGCTCAACTAGCATGGGTGTGTGGTAGCTAGAAAACGCTTTATGTACCAGTTTGTCATAACTTGGTCTAACATGGGTATATGGTACTTGGTGCGCTTTGCTTTGTGTTGGTGGGATCTGATAAGTTAACACAACATTTATTGATTCTGAGGCGGTACGACGTTCGCTGGATCAGCTAGTGGCATATAAAATAAGCATTGACGGACCTCCCCCATAGGATTGGCATTTATGTTTTTCACTAGAATACATCAAAACAAAACATTTTTGACTTTTGCAACATCAGTAGTGCTAACATATAATGTCACTTTATCTATAAAGGCCCTCTGCCCAATACTGGTCATAGTGAACGAAAAGGGTCACTTAATACTAACTAACGCGTGACTCAAATAGCGTCTGCTTATATAAAATTAAGTAATAAATTACTAATAGGTAGTGAATAATGACTCGTTTTCAATACTTAATTAAATGCCTCGGTACTGACGATTTGCTATAAACGTACTGAGCAAATACAGGGCCGCCATGACTAGTCCCATGATCTGAAATAGAGAAACAATAAATTGTGTTTAGTTTCAACATGACTATAATTATCAGAGGGGATGCGTTAAGGTACCTGCATAATTCAAAATTTCTTAGGTTTTTTGCTATTTGCAGGTCAGTGCAAAGATGTATGGCGATCGTAATATGATATGCGACCGTAAATAATATGGTTTTATTAATTCATTTGAATTTCGGAGGCTAGGAGGTTCCACATTAGTATGTCACTTTTTGTTGGGAAAACCAAAAGGCGTCATGTGTCAGCGCGACCACACGTTACTGTTCACCGAAGAAAAAAGTGACATATTTAAAACTTAACGTGATGATCGCGTTTTCGCGCGATAATCACTTTTAGTTAGAACGCAGCCTAAGTCTAAGTTTTCCACTAACGCTATGTAGAGTTTGACAACAATATCGCGGCAATTTTTTTTCGGACACTAAATTTTTTACTCTCCAACAAGGTGCCCAGCATTCCAACAGGGTGAATCCCAGCTCGTCGAAACGAACATAGTTTTCGATTTTCAAATCTCGGTGCTATGCAGTGCGTTCAAAATCAAATGTGGATAAACATCCCGCCGCGCTATTTTTACGTCCTTGCGAACTTTTAATGTACTTATCAATACTTCTTACTAACTTACCGCTGCGGCTAGGTAGGGTTCATATTCTCTTCTATATTGGTACTGATCTTTCATATGATTTACTTCTATCATCAGAGTGATGCCAGCACACAGGTACAAAATAAATGCCAAGCCGTGGTATATCACCTCCTGAAAAAACAGACATACTATGAAAACATAAGTTATGTACAAAATCGAGTATAGGACCAACCCTAATCGTAGTAGTATTCCACGCTCGCCTCAAAGAGATGTCAGCAAACTGAAGGGTCTGCTGGGACCGATGCCTGCCAGGGCTGCGAGATTAGTTCGAAAGAGGTACCGTAGTTCTGGCATATGGGCAACTGAAGGAACACGGGTGGGTTTTAGTCAGTAAAAGTCTGACACGCCCTTCCGCTCCACCCAGAGCGGGAGACATCACTTGATAATTTCCCACCCACAAAAAAACCCCTAATCCCAAATTCGAAACTCAATATAGAAAAGTACCATCTACTTTTTATACGTCAAACGTACCCACTCTCTGCCACACGATCTGGTTGGTACTTCATAACATTTACAGCGCCCGCTGCTAGTAAAGATTTGTGAACCTTTTTTGCGGAATTGTATTTAAAAAAAAGGAGATAGCGGTGTGAATTCCGATTTTGGTCACAAGCCAAAATGACCTTGTAGCTCTATAACTAAGCAAGGATCATGATCGGATGTAACATCCTGTTCGTGACACCTTTTTAAATTCCGTACCGTGTGTGTCACGGCCAGCTTAAAGTTAAATCATTTGTAGGTGCTATGTACGTAGATAGCACCTAGAAATGATAATAATATAGGTAAACTGATTCAGATTCACCTGTTCTACTGGCCTCTCCATCATTTTCACACACCGATGGGTATATTTATCTATCTCTGTCTAGCTCTCTTGATCTCATGACATGTTGAAGTCAATGTCTTTAATGTTTTACTTACATAAATAGTTTTTGATATAATAGAAGCTGTAGACAAAGAGACAATGCACGAAGTTAGTAGGCAAAATGTGCCCACAAGGCAGGCAACTGCGACGAGTAGGTAGAAGAGCTCTGCCTTGCCATTGATAGCCACATAGTTCCTGTGGTCCATGTAGTAGGCCACCACGCCCACGCATGCCGCACCTAGCAACTGGAACCCAAAGAATACAACTCTTTAATTTATAATTTAACATCGTTAGTGCAAAATAATACATGGAGAAATTGTAACAGATATTGTACCAACAGAACTCATTCATATTTTTGGGCATGTTTTTAATAGCTTTTTGCGTAGCACCAATAGCTAAGCCATAGACAAATAATGAGAATTTCATGCAATTTAAGTCATATGGGTCACATCAATCGGCAATCCCATTTTCCTTTTCTCAATGGCATTTGGTGGTCGTGATAGCTTACCTACTACCGCGTGGAACTAGCGAAGAACTACCTACCGAGTAATTCTAGTAGTTAGCGAGTTATTGATAGTTGAATATTTATTAATAGGAAAACATGGAGTGTCAGCGGCAAATCATTATTTACGTAAATGAATTTCCTTATTTTATTAACATTGGGCTGAACCTTGATAGCGTTGTTACCATGTTAGGCTGGATACAACTCAATGAAACTCTTCAAACATTTGCAGGCATTGTTCTGCACAAGGTTTTCCTCCAAACCACGAGATTTTATCAACAGACCTCTGCTGCATTGTAAATACAAAATGAAGTGTTTTGACGCACTTTCGCGGTGCAAATCATCGTTCGTTTGTTTATTCTGGTTGCTCCGAGAATAGCCGCGCGGGTGAAGTCATGGCTACCTCGTAAAACACGAGGTCGGAGAAAATTAAAATACTTATCTTTACTTTAGGCATAAATTCTTATTATACAGTTAACTTCAGCTTCGCTATTTCTAAAATTATTTCATGTTCTAAGTTGTTGTGTTTTTTCATATGATGTAATGGAGTAATATTTGTCACAATAGTATAATGGTACCTACAGCAATGCAAGTGGGACGTAGATGCTCACCACTTGAGGATTGTACAATTAAATTGTTACAATAAAAGTGATTATTGGTCTAAATGCAATAACGAGAGTTAATTGGAGTAGTTTGCGTCCCACTCTGACTCATTTGGTAAAGACGACTAAACGCATATACCAACACTAGTTTATATATTTCAATATTCTCGCAGACGATTCAATAAACCGCGATGACGCCATTCGTGATATCATCCGAGGCCTTTTCAAAGAAATCCGGACGGAAAACCAAATACTCAACCAACAGAATGTACAAACTCAATACATTAGCTTTGAAAACAATTCATCAACACATGGTTCGATTTCAATAATTTTGTCATTAACTTCTCTTGAACTTTAAGTTTTCTCTGTTTCAGTTAGGATAGGTAACTGAAATAAATTAACTGAGTAAGTTGAGTACAAAAGTTCTTATTTTGTAGTAAAGGTAAATTCTTTGTTTATTCCTACATGATACCGTAGGTACATAAAATAGTTTACCTTTCCAGCAGACCTTGTGTTTTTACATTTGGCTTTTCAAAATCAATGTTACTGATTTTCGAGCCTTAAAATTTTCGACTGGTTCTAAGTTTAGCCTGTCTGTTTTTCTCGTAACTTTTATTTAGGTGCATAATTCAAGGAGCCTCTCAGTTTGATACGACTGTGTTGCCCAACCATGATATTTACGTAACTAAAACTAGGTTACACCCGGGATCAAAATATCCGAGTAGGCAGGAAATATTGTTGATCATTCACACCATACGCCTCACTCGATAGTAGCCTGTGTAGTGTTAACAATGCTATATAAATACTACAGATACTGAGGCTTTATAAATCAATTAGGTACTGTTATTTAGTAGGCGAGCACCATTATGGATATAAACCTTTTTTGTGCTACGTAAGCAAATCCAACCCTTATATGGGACAGGTTACCTATAATCTGAGGCTAATTCATATCTTTGCAATGGTAGGTAGGTCTGTACCTCAGCTCTACCTCATGATGTACAAATCGGTCTTTAATGTATTTATATAAATCAATTAACGAAACATTAAGGTGTATGTTTTTATTGTGAAATGTTTTTTGTTGTAATGTATTTTCTGGTGTACAATAAAGCATATATAAATAAATAAATAAATAAGGTCAATTTAAAAACGGAACATCGATTTCTATTATATTTACATATATAACAATTTTAAATTATTTTCATAAACTATTAAAGCCAACTAGTAAAATATTAAAACAAAGATAGCGCACTCCTATACTGTCACTAGTCGATAGAGTAGATAATAATTCAGCGCCATTGATGAATGTCACCATAATTGCCAGAAATTGTTTTTGTTAACTTCCAACGTCATTTTTAAGTTGTATCCGCTAACACAGTGAGTTTATCAACACTACACTACAAAAAATCGCAAAATCTTGCTTGCTATCCCAACCCTAGCATAGTTCGTATCGAGTACCTGCAGGCTTATTCTGAATAAACTTAAAGGAAGTGAGCTTAGCAAGAGATGAGTAAGCCGTCAGTAGTGTCAATCCCTAGCATCAGGTGGAATGCCACTTCACTCCAAGCTCACTTTACCTAAGTTTTCACAGTGATATTTTTACAGAATTCGGTTGTAATATGGCCGTTATGAACTGAGTTGTGTGGTTATAAATTCTTGTTGTTTCTTTCTTACCAATTCTGCGAGTTTCAGAAGTCCAGGAGTGGTGCCCAAGTAGCCGCTGTTGATGTAGACAGCGGTGCCAGACGTGGCCACCGTCGTCCGAGTGATGGTCAGCGAGTGAGACATCTTGGGTCACTGTAATCACAAAACACTTATATTTTAATAACGTACCTACATGCGGACTGCTGCAGATGTAATAAATGAGAAAGGTGAAATAAACGATGGATGGCTTGTGTGAAAGATGATTTGGATAGAGCTTGAAAAAAATAAGAAGAAATGCAAGAAGAGAGCGTGTTGCCGTCGATGGCAATCTAAATGGAATTGGCCCAGAATTGAGCTATATATGTATTTGGTGCCATCACTAGCGTTCCTTTAACGTACACCTGACAGGACACGCAAGACGTGATATCAAATGTTCCATCGTTTGTGGAACAGCACCACATTTAGCATTCAGATACTGTATCGACCCCATACAAATTGAAACAAGGATAGAATGTTTATACAACTACTGCAAAGGGGTAACCCCCTTTACTAAAGTAAGGCATGCTTGGAAGGTATCCATTTGATGAAGACGTCGGTCTGCTGTTATAATCTGCTATTAGTTTTGATAGAAAATGCTCTGGTTTTCATAATTCTCACGTTTGAGGTTGTACTTTTAAAGTAAGGACTTCCTTATTTGACGTATTTACTATCAAATCTAATAATTTGCCTTTAATTGATATATAGATTCTGTAAGGGCAAGAATTTCCTATTAACAAATGAATCATAAAGTTTAAATGTGACATGAACAAAGTTAAATGTAAGTTTAAACAAAAACAATTGAGATCAATTGGATAGAATGACAGAATCCATCTGAAATACGACCTTTTAATTGAAATAGGTTTACTTTGATCAAAAATAATGTCCATCGGTTTCGAGCATAGCCCAGTCAAGATAAAATTAATATTATGTCATTTCCGAATAAGGGTCGGTTAGGTCAACGTGTAGGCGTGTGACGCGCAATGTTTGTATGCCAGGGTCGCCTGCTCTCACAGTACCACACTATACCTTACTTATATACTATACGTTCTGTGACTGAGTTTATTCACTGGCTTACACATTACACATGCAATACTGCATTCGTGCATGCATCTATCAAATAATGTCTTGTATCTATGCATCCATTGATAGTGTAATCTTCAAGTCATTACCCAGCCGCGTTGCCGCTGTGTTATGTTTTTTTCTACACAACTGTTATCAGTTTACATTGCTATACATTGTATAAGTAATAAATAATTAAAGATAAATCCTGTTTAAATAAACTTCCTATAGGGAAACACATAATTAAAGAACATAAATTTTTCTCTTTGTAAAACTTATGTTGTTAGTCATCATTAAAACTGTTTGAAAAAGTATGCAAGGTCTATTTTTACACATAACTTGCTGTATACAACTAACTTAGATAAAGTAAACAAATGAATAATAGTTCAAAATTTTATTATTTTCCTTCCAGAATTTATTTCACGAAACTATCGTGATGAAACATACATTCTGTGGCAACAAAATTCTAAATGAGAAACAATAAAATGGTACTTACAGTGTTTAAATATGCGTTGGGAAATGTATTAAAACAAGTGAAAAGCGCACGTATGCACGAGCGGACAATGTTGGCACGACTGTGAAGTGGGCACCGCACTCAGGCGATGAGTCACCGGTCGCCGGCGAATATCGACATTGCACACACCACATACACCATACAGGCAGCTTTGCGCACCAAGATATTACCAACCTGGATGCTATCGATGCGTCTGGAGTGGCATGGTATGAACACAAAGAACCAGACAAATAACTTTTGGATAAAAGATCATAAAGACAAGACATTGCTTCTTTTCTCTTACGCATGCGCTCTTGCAACTCTATTAATAAAACCGGCCTGCATTTTAAAAGTGGAGGTCAGATGCCTTTTCAGACTGATTACGAGTTCAGATCACCCCACTTGCGCATAGCCTTTTTTTTGGTTGGGCAATCATCAAATGACGTCTCCCGCTCTAGGTGGAGCGGAATGGCGTGTCAGACTTATACTGACTAAAATCCACCCGTGTTCCTTCAGTTGCCCATTTGCCAGGGGTACGGCAGTTGATCTCGCGGCCCTGGCAGTGCGCATACCCTTCTGGATTCATCGTGAAGCTTTCCTTTACCGTCATTCATGAGTCTTCTGCATACACCACCGTCGACCAGTACGGTCAAAGCAGATGAGCATCTAGAAGAAAAATACGAAGAAGCTATCTTAAAGCAGGATTGACATAATAAACTTGGGACAGAAAACAGATTGTTCCATTTTCCCCCACCAAACTGTCCCACTGGTGGGTAAGGTGGATTATGTTTTTGTTTGTTATATCCGCCGTATCTTACTACAGTCGCCACAGTCGAGAGAATGACATTCCTGACCGTGGGATAATTTAAGTAACTAATAAACATCAAATTCATACGTTTTCGTTTGTTTGAAACTGACAGCTGAAAAGAACACATACTCTCGCTGAGCTGGACCTGTTTTTTTTTTTTAGGAATGATGCTGGTAAACTTGAGCTTTAGTAAGTATTGTAAATTTATTTTATTTTCATTTGCGGTTTCGCGCATAATAGATAAGCAGTACTTGATTTCAACACTTACGTATTTCTTAAAACAAAACAATGTCGGAAGTAAAAAAGAAGAGACGGCAATACTCTGCGGAATATATTAAATTCGGATTTATTGAAAATCCCACAAACCCGTCATCGCCTTTGTGTCTTCTATGTCTAAAAACATTTTCGAACGAAGCAATGAAGCCTTCAAGACTGCAAGATCATTTGAATAAAATGCATCCAGATAAGACAGAAAAGAATGTAGCATATTTTCAAGACCTAGAGAAGAAGCATAATACTCAGCCAAGTGTATCAAAACTATTTTCGGCGGCTGCTAAGCAAGATGACGACGGACTTCGAGCTTCGTACAATATCTCTTTGTTAATTGCTCAAAAAGGCAAACCACACAACATCGGAGAAGAGTTAATTTTGCCAGCAATAAAGGAAGTAATAACTACTGTGCTTCATAAACCGGCCGCAGATATTATCCGAAAAAATCCTTTGAGTAATAATTCTGTGCAAAGACGAATTGATGAAATGGCTGAAAACATTGAAGAATCATTGTGCAATCATCTGAGGACTAGTCAATTCTCAATTCAGCTCGATGAGTCCACTTTACCAACTAATGAAGCGTTGTTGCTATCTTACGTGAGGTTTATTAAAGATGAGAAAATACGTGAAGAACTATTGTTTGCCAGAAATTTGGAGACAGATACAAAAGGCGAAACCATATTCAATACATTGGAAAAGTTTTGTGAAGAGAAAGAGATTCCTTTGAAAAATATTATATCAGTTGCTACGGATGGCGCTCCGGCTATGACAGGGCGCCATAAAGGCTTCATAGCATACTTAAAGAATAAAATTCCAGATGTCCTTGCTATATACATTGCGTTATTCATAGACAACATTTGGTTGCTAGAATCTTAAGTGAACGACTATTTCAATCACTGCAATATGTCATCAAAGCAGTCAATAAAATCCGTAGCAGCTCTTTGAATGATAGATTATTTCATGAGCTTTGTGTTACTAATGACGAAGATTTCAACTGTTTGTTGCTTCATACTGAAGACATGAACCTCCAACTGCAAGGCGATGAACTAAATTTAATTAAAACAAAAAATGTCGTTGCTGCTTTCGCAGCCAAACTGCTTCTGCACAAAAAGAATATGGGCAGACGTGAGTTTCACAATTTTCCGAATTTATCAGTATACTGCAGTAACGACGACTTGTTTGCCTACTGCCAACATTTGGAAAACCTCCACATTGACTTCACCGAACGGTACCAGGACATTTTAAACTTGGAAATACCAGACTGGGTGTTGGATCCGTTTTCAAATGTCAACACATTGCAGCAATGTCACCTCAGCTGAAAGAAGAACTTATAGAATTGACCACAAACGAAGAAATAAAAATCAAGTTCAAAAATGGATATCAAGAATTTTGGCTACAAAAACCGATCCCGCAATTGTACCCTGGATTGTGGTCAATTGTTCAACGATTTTTGATAGCATTCCCATCGTCATATTTGTGTGAACGTGGATTTAGTGCTGTGGCAACGCTGCTTACTAAAAAGAGAAATCGTTTGCGTGTTACCGAACGTGGCGACTTGCGGCTGTTTTTGAGTAAATTGGAACCTGATATCAACAAACTTATTGAACAGCATCAGATTCAACCTTCACATTAGTATATATAAATTTGCGTTTCAATAATCAGTTATAAGTACTTAGCGGTTTTTAAGTATGTTTAAAAAGGGGGGCGTTAAAAAATAATTTATTCTTAAAGTGGGCAGTAGACAAAAAAAGGTTGGGAACCCCTGATCTAAGCATACTTTTTTTAATTTTTGTCACTACATCTTTTAAACCACATCTTAACCACATCTTATCACCACATATATATATATATAATTCATATAAAAAAAAATACTTAAATTAAATGGAAACTGAATAACACGTTTTCAAACGGAGTTAATATCTCTAAGAATTCCGTTAAAATTAACAATACAATATGTTAAAATATATTTATTAACTTTTTACAAATTAGGTCAATAAAATTAACTATTGTTTAAAAACTTCACATAACACCCGACATTCAACACAACTTAAATATTTCAGTACTTAACAAAAACATCAAAATGTAACTTGAAGAAGAACATTAAATAAGTGTAAGTATTGGTACTTAAATAGGTATAGATAAGTGTAGAAAAATGTGCTCAGTCCCATTTTTAATAAACAACCTTTAGATTATATTATATTTTTGTTACGTTTACAAAAATATTTCCGAGTTGGCTACCATATTTTAAAGACTTGTAACTACTAAATTATAGATTGGTGTAGCAACTTTAATTACATTTAAAAACTGCTTAATAATTTAGAAAAAAATTTGCAATTATAAAGATCTTGGTCACTGCGATACATAGTTATAATGTATCAGGTACTAAAACTCGTACATTAGGTACTAAAGTGCGTATAGAGTTGTATTTACCAAAATATCTCGTTCCAAATTACATTCAAATATATTAATTTACAATTAATTAATTCGTTTTAGATTACACATACATATGAACAGGATGACATCGACGCATAAATTCAGCACATGATTCTAATCCATTGAAATTTTTCGCCGACGTTTCAGTTTTCTACGACACAGCAGATTTGTTTTATTACTAATTTTTTTTATTGTATTACGCTTGTTGGTCTAAAATCATATGCTGAGATTATGGTTACATTTTTCGCGTCGATTTACCATACCACTGCCATCCTGTATAACTTCAATACAGACGTACAGATTTGTGTAAGACTAGTCTAACAAAATTTATAATAATCATGTGATAAAATACGAGTAAATAGGTACAAAGAATTACCATATATAAGAGAAGCCTAAGAATGTTGGTACTTTGTCAAAACTGGCCCCACTTTTTCTTTGAAATATATTATTTTTTACTTTATATTTAACTAATAAGACGCTTTTCATTCTCGTCGATTTAGTTTTTCAGCGTCATTTCTTTCCATTGCGTTATGAATTAAAATAATGTCCATTATAATTTAAAATAATCTAGTTTTGGTTGATCTTAACAGTTCTGCTGTCTTAACTAATCTTTTCAAACGACAGTCTGCAAAATGATATTCAAAGTTTTTTCAACATAGGTAAACCTAACTAAACACAGGCGCGGTCGCAGCCTATGATTTTGGGGGGGGTCACCATGAGTACTGAAGAATATTTTTAGGAAGAGACATCTACTCGTTGGTCTAGTAATCGAAAGCGCTACTGATGAGTATGATGTCCCGGGTTCGATTCTCAGGTCGGGAGTATTATTGGGTTTTTCAGGCAAATCATTCAGAGTCTCGAAATCATGACTGACTTTGGGGGGGGTCATGACCCCTAGGACCCCCCCTCTCGGACCGCGCCTGACTAAACAAGCATACCTTTTTGTTAACAACTGGACGAACTAAATGTGACAGTTCCATACTTTGCCGACAAAGGGAAATCTGCCCTCCTAAAATTGATCAATTTTATAGTATTTGTGCAAAAAAATATCGGGTTGAACTGTGATTCATTGAATAACATACCTCACCATTTTATATTCCTTACATGTACACAATCTATGGCCATTAATTAAAGTAATTCTATTAATAATAATATAATATAAAATCGTACTGTTTGTTACATGACTTTTAAATATAGTAAAATTACATTATAAATTAAAAATCTAACTGCATAAAATGCAATGGTTTTGATCAACGAATTTAAATTTAGAAAAAAATTACTCGTTTGCGATATAATTATTATAATATCAGATAAAAAAATATTAGCATTCAATATAGATATTTCTAATAGATTTATTATGTTTAGATCAGCCTGGCAGCTAAAACACATTCATAAAGCCTTCGATTCTGAAAATCTAAACAACCAGATATAGCTCTCTACTAAAATATTTCAAAATGTTTATTGTAAGTTAATCAAAGTATCCCAAGACAAACTCTGTAATAAAATCTTTCTTTTAATAATATTCTCATGAAATAAAATGCTTAACACACAATGCCAAGTATAAAGGTATAAAAAATAATGTTTAAAATAAGTGCGTATTGTAAAGATCGCAAAAAGTACAGTTATTTCGGCGTTCAGAATCAAAAGCGAAACGAATGTCAGTGATACGATAATAGGCTTCCGTTGAGGTTTATGGTGGAGGCGCGCGGCGCTTGCGCGTGAGGGCTGCGCTCACGCCGCCTGCGCCGTCGTCACCGTGCCGCGGTACTCCTTGAACAACAGGAACGAGCTAGCTCCGTACGCCACAGTGTTGAAAATACCAAACACCTGTACAAACAAAATTATATTTTAAAAAATTAAACAACAGATCAAAATAACGACGATTATCGTCATCAATGACGTTCGTTGTGATCACCACCCCATTCACTTAGTGTGATTTGTGATGACCATAGCTAAGACTTTCATTTAGTGCTAAACCATTGTCGTTGGGTTCAAGTTTGGTTCCGGATTCAACAGTTTTGGAACTAATGAAGATCCTTAGACTTCGATATACATACGTAACTAACAAGAGACTATTATATGCTACTTGCAAGTCAACATTTTGGCGGTTTTCAATGATCCACATAACGTAATACGCAGTGGCAACTTAATACGCAAGGTTCACCATGCGAAAATGTCACGTTGCTTTTAATTGTTAACGATTTATCAGACGTAAACATTAAACCCCTGATTTCGTTACTGTTAGTTAGTTAAGTTACTGCCGACGAAAGTAGGTGGTCGATATGCAAATCAAAAATAGAAAGTAAGATTTGATTCGTCGACGTTCTCAAAGAAAACTACTAAATATACAACTATCTTCATTAGTCTTATAGACTTCACTGGAGTGTTCTAAATCATCTGCAATAAACCTACTTGTTTATTTTATTTCTCAATACCTAATATCTATAATTTTTAATTGACCTTAGATCATTCAAAGTAATTAATACTACATTTTCTTAATAACTCTTTCTAGAGATTCTAGATGTACGGTGTTCTAAACTTTACTAACGTATATTATAATTTTATTATTAACGGTGGTGAAACCTAAAAAGCTTGTCTTTGAAGTATGTCTAGGAGACTCGCGCCAGTTAATCAATTTTAATTGGCATATTTTTCGGCAAGTAACCAACCTATATAGCCACCTCGTTAATTAGGGAAGGGACATCAGTCTGCTCACTAATAACGGTTATTGTGAAAAATAAAGTATCATTTTAACCCTTAAAGTTAAAATGGAAAGGATAATACAAAATTCAGCATCACAGATGGAAAAAGGCTATATATATATATATATATATATATATATATATATATATATATATATATATTATATATCTATACTAATATTATAAAGCTGAAGAGTTTGTTTGTTTGTTTGTTTGTTTGTTTGATTGAACGCGCTGATCTCAGGAACTACTGGTCCGAATTGAAAAATTCTTTTTGTGTTGGGTAGCCTATTTATCGTGGGAGGCTATAGGCTATATAACATCACGCTACAACTAAGAGGAGCGGAGCAGTAATGAAAAATGTTGCAAAAACGGGGAAAATTTATTCCTTTTGAGAGTTTCCGTTGCGTGCGCTGCATAAACGGTTAAAGTAACGCAAAAATAATGTATGACGGAATTGTTTCTTTTAAAAAGTTCTAAAAAAAAGTCCGCGAGAGCATATGTCTATCTTTTAAGGTTGACTCACTATAACTCAAAAGGAGCGAGCAGCAACGAAAAATGGACGAAGACTAGCAGGCAAATCGATGCGACGGGAAGGGTCAGGGGAGCAAAAATTTGACGCGGACGAAGTCGCGGGCAGAAGCTATTATTAACATAAACCTTCACATAAGGCACTGTATAATTTTCTTACATTATTCCCACTGCTGGGACACAAGCCTCCTCTCTTCCAGAGGGAGTGGGTTGTAATCTACCACGTGGGGCCCAGTGCACATTGGTAGATGTCAAATCAATGTCTTCGAATTTTTGTTTCGAAGATATGCCGATTTTCTCACGATGTTTTCTTATACCGTTTTGAGAGCAGTAGAGATTAAATTATTTACACAAAGTAAAGTGCCTGTTTGGGTTCAAACCCACCACCTACAGCTCGTAAGTTACCCGTTACCACCGGGCCACCACTGCTTTCTAATACAGCAGCATAAGGCACTAAACATAAATTAATACACTGAAGAACACGATTCCCGATTGCTATTGACTATTGTTACTGCCCAGCCTGCTCCAGATATGGTCAACAGTCTTTTGTACAATGCTAACTACTATTGTCGTCACGTAGCGGTAGCTCAACAGAATATCATAAAGCAGTTATTAACTCTAAAATCTGATAAGACTCGTCACATTTTAGGTATCCCAGAAAACGATTATAAAATACTAGCTTTTGCCAGCGGCTTCGCCCGCGTGGAGTTCGGAAAATATCCCGCAGGAACGTACTACCGAGATTAAAAGTAGCCTATCTGTTAATCCAGGTTATAAACTAACTGTGTTCCAAATTTCATTCAAATCCGTTCAGTAGTTTTTGCGTGAAAGAGTAACAAACATCCACACATCCATACATCCATACATACAAACTTCCGCATTTATAATATTAGTAGGATGTAGGTAATTGAGTTACCGATATTAGCAGGTGTCAATATATTTGAATATAATTCCCCGTTTTCAGTGTTTACTAAATATACTGTAAGTCTTCTCAGTGTTTTGGAAATAATCATAATCATCATCGTCAATAATCGCCAATAGACTATTCCCCATGTAACACAGATTTTTCCGAGCATGGGGGTGATATTTCATTTATTTTGAGCCAGGCTTGGAGTTGCCATGGAATTTCTTTCCCGTTCTTCTCTCTCGGAACCTACTACACTTAGGAATGGACCATAAGCTTTTATTTTTCTGACTGACCGACTCCTTTGACAATTAAAAAGTGCCACTTAAGGTAAACCTTGAAAACTGAACTTGAGTGTGAGATATTTGTACTCTCAAATTTGTTGTCAACCTATATCTGTGTTCTTCTGTATGTCCAATAAATATTATAACAGTAGTCTACACCTGGACATAAACCTCAACAGCCACATACTCTGGGATGTTGACGATAATCTATTAATAATGATGATGGTTTGAAGATACTTACAGCAGCTGCAACATTGGCTCCATATCCGTACGTGTAGTAGCCAGTCGTCGCTGCGAACAGGACTATGAAGGCGATCAGGTACATCAACGTCTCTATGCTCGTACTGATCAGCTCCTGGAATGACAAATCAATCGTCAGAACAGAAGTATGTAGACATAATCGAAACATAATGTTACTGTTCCATTAAAATGCGTGGTTCAACCACATGGGCCACTGGGACAGTCATGGTGACCTAGAATCTAAGTTATCTATACATTGGGAGCCAGACTTTGACTAACACTATTTATGCTAGACATAAGGGCATTTATAACTCTCCTTCTTGATTTATTTTAGATATCTTGAACGTAGTGATAAAACAGGTTAATTCATATAGTTAATGAACTTAATTTCTTAATCAATTAAGTACCTAGCGGAAACCTCAAGCCCTCGTTTAACGCACGTTGGTAGTCATTAGCAACCTGCGTTGCCGTGAGTGAATGATTTTCTTTATTTATTTTTTAGGATTTTTACAATTCGGTAGTGTTGGCTACGGAAACTGTAGCGTAGCTAATCAAGTACTTACAGATAAAAGCCAGTTAATAGGTAGTTTGATCACGTCCCTGATGGTGAGCAGGAAGACGAAGCTCCATATGAGCGTGGTAATAAAGCTGGTGACCGCAACGAACACGAACCATGTGGAGTACCATGATGACGACAGTGCCATACACAGGATACCCAGGATCTGGAAAAGAAAAAAAATCCTGGTTAAATATTATTCGGAAGCTGTTTGTTGCTGGTCATTTACAATTGAATGTTTTTATTTGGACGGTCTCTATGACCGGACACATTGTTCCGAATTGTCTCAAACTCTTTTTTTTTAAATTTCATTAATTTTCCATAAAGATAGTTCAAACCTAGAGTCATCTGTTAAGTTTAAAGGTAACTCTGTCAGATTTGGCTCAAAAAACCAAAACCATTAACCTTAATTTTAGGAGGTTATCGGACTACATAAAAGTGAAATTGATTGCTCTCTCAAAAAAACGGCTTGAATTTGGATGCAAAACATAAATTGTAGATATCTGGTTTATTTAACTTCTTTAAGAGTTCAATTTTAATAAACCCACCTAACTTTATTCAGTCTCACCAAGGGGTATCGTCACCAGTAACTTGGGTGATGGAGATCAGAAAGGCAGCCACTCTATTTAAAATACTGGTATTTAGACTGGAAGCCGACACCAACATAGTTGGGAAACGGCTAGTCACCCGTCTAGCTTTTATTTGAATTTATTCATTTTAAATACATTTTAGTTATAGCACAACTGTTTCTGCTTTTTTTAAAACTTGTTTTCTAATGTCAATATGTAATATTATTTTGTGATACAGTTGTGCAATCTTATCTTCCACCGGTTGTGATAAAGATGATCCCAGAGCATGACGCATCGTTAATCACGTATTTTTGCTACCTCGAGCTAAAAATAATCATGCGCACAGCGAGCTGTAATTAAAAAAAATATCTAAACGATGGAGAATTTTGTCATGGTTAAGAAAAACAATAGAGCTATATAAAAGAGATATAATGCAGCTAGTAGGATTAAGCCACTTTGTAGGTGCCAAACAATATCAGTACCCGTCAATGACTAACATAGGAAAAGATATCTACATGACAATGTTGTTAGATAACTTTTTTTTATCGCAAGAACGATAACATTCAATATCATCGGTTCCACGTTCGAGGGAATTTCATTTTGTGATATTTTCTTTTGATTTTCCTGTAAATGATTAACTGTAAATTGCAACTAGATTACGTTTGATAGATGCTCACAGCAACCGTTACGATTTATCTATGCAGCGCGGTGCATACCAGCCGGGGAACGTTCGACGGTCGAAGGTGGATTTTGTTTTGACTTGTCGATCGACCGCAATCTAATTGTTCCTTAAGCCATCGTTCTCACACACGTAATAATATCGCAACAGAATTTTTTTCATGCACTGGATCTTCAAAGCCCTGCTTAGGGCCGAGAGTTGATATAATCGAACGGTGTGTTCTTTCGAAGATGCAATCTGTTGGAATTTCAATGGTCGGCTCATCACCGAGAGTTGAAAATATTTTTTCGTCCGCGTGAATATTGATTGAGGATTTAGATGCAAGTAAAAGTATTCCTCTAGCGCTGCTTGCTGGCACTCCATTTTGCACACATCCTTTTTATCGGTTCTACTGTCGGCACAATGTGTTTTTTTCTCATACCGCATTTACTGTGTGACTCTAAGCTAACTCTATTTAGATTACTATCGACACGCTAAGAAGACTAGCGCTGTGTGACTTGAGCCCTTAGGGAAGTTTTGTGACTTTGAGATGTTTAGGGTAGTTATTCGAAGCAATTCTGATATTCACACACTAAATATCGACTGTCGTAGGTACTGTTTTATAACTAAACACGTTTTACATACTTACTAGCGTATTTTTATCAGTTAGTTACTAATTTTGCGAACATTTTATTACGTAACTTGCCCGTAAAAATTACGGAAACTGGTTTTCTGTTTGCGGCACATGATTTCACTAATTAGTGTTAATAATAATTTACAACTAAATGAGCAACACTATCATGTCGGCGTCGTCTAATTATATCACTTGCGATTTCTATTCTACACATTTATATATTATTAATAACAGTTTAGACTCAATAGAATTCCCCAAATACCATTCAGTTATTGAATTACCTATCAGTTAATTACTAGCCTTCTAATGTTCTTGCGATGATGACAAATACCTTTGCTGTTATTATATTTACAAAAGTAATTAAGTTAACTAAGTGCTATTCGAAAATCACTTTGAACCAGCGCAAGGTAATAGATAAACTAGCGGTAATATCCCAGTACCACTAGGACAACGGTGTCAGGTAAATGTGAACCATTAGCGTCCATCGAAGAAGGCGGCAAGCGCGGGCGCAGGTAAGCGCGCGCCGTCGCCGCTCCGCACTCCGCCGCGCGACGGCCTCTACGGACCAAACCGGTTTGATATCGCGCGCGAACACGAACCCTCTGTCGCAATGCCCACTAACAGGTGTTGTTTGTAGAAATTCCATCCGATAACCAAAAAGGCAAACATTGTCTTACAACTTATTGCGACCAAGCCTTTCAAGTACTCAAGCACTCTCCGCGCTCGGATCATAATTAATTGCAAGCACAACTCAGATGATATCCGCTCCACAAGTATAAATGTTTACGTACGTCCCTACCTTGCTAAGGAGGGACGTAAATGTGTGTCAAATGAGGCACGTGCACAGTTGCATATAATATGGAGAAAGTGCGTCTTCGGGCGCAGCCGCGGGGCAAAGTATTCGTGTGGACGTATATGTGACGCGACCGCCATACCGAGCTCTATCAATGGGTTCACAGACCATCATCGCTTTTACACGTTGCAGTCTCGCTCCAAATAACAAAACGTGGCCGGATTTCCGACACCACTGTATTCCGTATCTACATCTATTGACGAAAGTGCCATAAATAATAGGACACACCTACGGAGTTTATATGGAAGTAGGGACAACACACCAACACTGCACATTCTTTGCTAGTATAATTTCTCAAACTCTCTCCTGCTCAACTATATATATTCGAAACATTGACTTAGGTGCGAGTTAACTTTTTGGCAACTTATTTACCTTATAGCTCAGTTTGGTTAATTTTTATATTTTTTATAAATTCAAATTTGAAGTTGTTTATTGACCCAAATATTATAGATTTCATTTGACTTAAACATGACCCAAATATTATAGGTGCATCACAGGCGTTCGTCGAGCGTACACACAACTGAGACGCCACGACTACGTCCCGTTTTTCCCCCAATAAATACAATCGTAACTTGGGAAATAAGTCAATCAATGAATATGCCTATAACCTTTTCCCAACTATGTTGGGTCGGCTTCCAGTCTAACCGAATGCAGTTAAATACAATATTTTAATTAACTGCAGTTAAAAAGTCAGACACCGACACCTCTACTTTTCCAAAATCTCCCACCTATGTTGCCTCGTCAGATTCTATTATATTTATCAGCTTTTACGCAGTTCATTTTGAGGTCTTTTAAACAAGATTTTCATCATTGGTTTTTTCCCTACATTTAAATAAATTATTATATTTATAATTTATAACACATGACAAAATAATATTGAAAAACATACGAACATTCTGCGTCTCTTCCACATAGGTGCATTGCCAAAACGAAGAAGCTATGTAGGACTGCTACGCGGAGTCAACGCTACTTCTACGTCTCTTCTACGCAGCTCCATAGCGCTGCTAAGGGGAGTCAACGCTACGTCTACGGACCTTCTACGCAAGTTCGTAGCACTGCTACGCGGAGTCAAAGCTACTTCTACGGCTCTTCTACGCAGCTCCGTAGCACTGCTACGGGGAATCAACGCTGCGCCCACGGACCTTCTACTCAGCTCTGTAGCAGCAGCTACGTAAGTTAGGGAATCAGACGTTTTTGTTGTTGAATTCTTAATATTATATTTATTTACACTAGCGGCACTACTTTAACATATTAAGACTGTCATCTCATAATTTGACGTTAATTTATAGCTCTTAAGAAATACTTTCTAAAGTATTTGTCTTTTTAATCAAAACCGGTATATTCTTGCCATATTATTCCATTCTACAGACTGGTATATGTTTTCTCGATAATATTAACAATTAGTTTTACTCATTGCTTAGCTATACTTGCGTGTATTTGTGCCGTTACTCTGTTCCCATGTGAAGGTACAATGCGCAATTGCCTTTGAAGTTAATACTAATTCAGAATGGCGGCTAATTGAAGTGCCTCCATCGATCCGTGCTTATTCTTAAGCCGTAGTTAAAGTATTATTATTATATCAAATTAGATCGATAAACGTTTCTAAATACCGGTACATGGCTATTGAGTCATTTAGTTTGTAGAGCAATATTCAGGAAAATGGACACGCAACGGTTAATTGTATAATAATAAGTGACGAATGCGTTTGTCTGACACTGTTCCGTAAGTGAGGTGTTGTATCGGAGTCGATCCAGCAACGCAACGGTTGCGAAGTGAAAATGCAATCAAGTAACATAACATTGGGGTCAATGGGTGCGTGCGGCGCGGCGCGGCGTGGCAGTGCGGCGCGCGGCGTGGTGGCCAACTTGCCCAAACACTGTCTAGTCAGTAGGCGGTTCATTGACCATACTTCCGCATAGGGCTCCAAATGAACTTTGTGAAATAGAAACCGATTAGTTAACCTTTAGACTCAACTTTCACCTAGCAATTTGGCAGTCTTAACTGGCTTATTTTAAAAAAATTGAGTATTCTGTATATTATCAAAAAATAAAATAATTTGCATTAGTGTTAAATAGTATTCAGCATCACCACAAAAATGCCGAGTCGTTATAATCTTTAATTATTTCTTATTATGTATTTGAGTATAAAGTTATATTCATTGAAAAACCAGTTAGACAACGTAATTACGTGACTTGGACTATTGTTTTCAACGACATACCTGGTCAGTTGCAATTTAATTTTTATTTATTTTTATAGCGCTAAGAAGACGAATGCTTCCTTGTCGAATCGGTAACATTCAATTATCAAATATAAAATGATGTTGGCCTTGAGTTGACAGATAATATTATAAAATAACATTAAATATACCCACATACCTACTACTAACATGCCAATCGACGCCGATTTTAGGATGCGAGTGAATTTTAATTTGGTGCTCGCTCACGCTAAAGAAAATGACGCAATCCCCAGATCTAGTCAGACTTCCATTTAAGCAAGCCAAGTGCCTGGCCAACAATTGAGTCGCCTAGTTTAATGGTAGCTACAAATGGCATTCTAGCCAACTGGATATCGCACTGTAACAGCCCGCGTGCCTCCGCATTCTTCACCGCTTATATATATACCTATTTCAACTTTATTCCAGGTAGGTAACAACTCAATAACCTTTTACATATCGGCTTTGACCGCAGCTTGAAGTGTTTAATATTGATTTCTACAAAAGTGCAAAAGCCAACCCGTACAGAATGATTTTAAAAGAAAGTTATTTCAATTTCGTTGACCTTGATTTCGCAACCGTGACTTGAGTGTACGACTACGCAGCATGGATCGACGAAAGCAGTGTTTACCAACAGATGACTATAACAATATTACAAAGACTTTTTGACAGTGTGAGTGATAAAAAAACCACTACAAATTGAAATATTATAACTTTAATTTCGGAAGTTGATGTCATTGGATCTGTATTTTAGTATTTTACCAGCGAATTCTGAAATTGAAAGTTAATTTTTACTTTGCAGTGCCGTTTCTTTTGTATGTAGTTTTTTTTTTATTTATTTTTTTGTAAAAATGTTTAATATTTTCACTTTTTAGTTATCGTACCTACCCCTTCCCAATTCCTACACCATCCACTACTTGCTATGTAAATAACAGCGACAGGAAGTATTAGAACATAGTGGATTAAAGACAGATTATTGAAGCTAACACAAAAGCGAACCTAAGCAAAGTTAATCATATAAGACCGCCCTTGAGACATACCCTATCCATTAAAATATTTTTTGAAATAGATCGACAATTGCCGGAGATATCGCGGAACTTAGGTACATAAAAAAAATACAGATGAATTGAGAACCTCCTGCATTTTGAAGTCGGTTTAAAACTGGCCTGCTTGCAAGAGAAATAAAGAGAATTACGTTGGATACTCGTAATAAAATATTGAAGTCATGAATACGTATTACGTGTCTTTTCCTTTTGACCTTCGACGACTAATACGAAAGCTACACAGTTATATACAAACACACACATAGGTAGTTACATATTACATAGTAAACAACACAAACGAAGCATGCGCTGAAATAACGCTGTGTTGGTCTAATGACTCTAACCTAAGTCACAACAGCGATGACTTGAGAAGCTTGCGGGTTGTAGTTGTGGGGCAAACAATAGGCATTCGCTGTGTTACATTCACAGGGAAATGTGCTCTGTGTGAGTATATAACGTTGCGGTTGGATGACACCAATCCAAGCAGACTACAGGCCGCTGTTGGTAAATCTGGAGCGAATAATTCAAAAATCTAATTTTAATACGAAGTGGTTAACAACGGTACGCATTGGGCGTGGGTGGTTTAACTTCTCGTAGGGATAAGTCCAATCAAGTCAAAGATCATTGAAAGGAGTGATGTAGTGAAACCAAAATATTTATGAATTGAGCGTAAACGAAGAACAAAAAACCATTCTATAGGTTCGTGCTCGTGAATCGCTAAGTACATGTCCGAAGCGCCCAAAAAAAACACTTACCATTCAGAATGCGTTATAAATAATGTTAAGGAGAAAACCTATTTTAATATTGACCTAGGTTACGGTCAGCAACTACCTGGTGTTCAAGATTTAATACGTGCCATTAACAAAGTAGAGAACATACTAGAAGTACATTTGTATATGTAATCATACAAGTGCCTAACTACATTCCTTTTAATTAAATAATTAAACCCAAGGCTGAGAGGATCAGTAACTCAATAGAGGCGATTTGAGAGGTGTTGGAAGTCAAAAGTCAGAGGTCACAACGAATGCCTCGAGGACCTTTTAGACTAATTGATGAAAGTACACGAACCATCAACCATCTTACAAGTATAACATGTCATGTTCTCCAAAGAGAGAAGTTAAAGCTGGATTATGAATACTTTTTGTTAAAAGTGTATGTTTGTAATTGTCTATGATCTCCATGACCTGTTTTCTCGGACGGTGCTAACAAGAAAAATAAGAGAACAACAGATGAGCGTCCTCCCAAAATAACTGACCGTGCTGTAGCGGCAGACGAATATAAACTGTTGTATAAACGCGATTAAAGCCATGACATAATGAAAGATAAGACCGGTGATAGCTTTCTCCTGCACAATACGAACCCAATGCCGTAGGTGTCATCTCAACGCCATTTTTTCCGACTTCAAAATCTTCAGAACTATGAAACAAAATTGTATGACTATTGTTAAATGTTACTCGTTGGTACCTAATAACATTCATCTCGAGTTGTTAAAATATTATTGAGCACATCATACTCAAATTATAGCATTGACGCTATTTACAGACTGTGCACTGTGATAATTTGAGCTAAATGTGTTATTTGGATATCATAGTGTTGGTTTTCTTTTGTAAATACGAACCTATTACCAAGTGAAGTCTCTCCTGCATACACTGTTGCTTTACATGCATACAGTACAAGTGAACTAAGCGTTTAGGTGTGTCGCAACACCGTATACAATGCGAAAATTTCGAAACACATTTTTGTGTTCGACGTGAGTATGTAACAGGTAGTTATTCTGTTATGTTAACCGTGTTCTTAGATATGGATTTTCACTAACAAGTAACAATGTTTTAGTTTAATGGCAGTGCCAAATTAACACTGTTCAAGCAACAGTCTTGTTTGAGGTGGGAAACCTAAGTATAGCGACTTGATTATGAGATTTTAGAAGCCCTATTAATGTAGATTATTATCGTCCTAGCTTGATAATGTAAGGAAAACCCGAGACTGTCAAATTATAAAATACGGACACAGACTCTTTCAAACAGACGATGTTGAACTTTAAAGAATGAAAGTAAGCAAAGAGAAAACTTTCGTATCTGAATTGCGTAAGCAACTCATTAAACTTTCAACCTAGACGTAGCCCAGTTGACTTAGTTCTTGAGGTAAACTATGTCCGACTAGTGAAAATGATTATGAGTACACGCAAGTCGCAACTTGACGCAAGTAAGTACAAGTTATTGAGCGGTTGAAATGATGGGAAAACGACAAGTTGTCACACCGGCCCGCGTCGACTCAAAGACGCGTAGGTACGAGGCTGGCCGGCCATGGCGGACCACATGTTGACAGTACTACTTTCATTTTGATGCCAACTTTCACCCGGTGTCGCTCTCGAATAAGCTACGAATGCAAAATTTTAATCGTCAGTTAATTTAATATGCTTGTTATTTTTTGCTTAAAACATTACTCCAATCGATATCACTTCGTCTTCCGTTCTTTCTAGTATCCTTCTCCGTCTTTTTCTGTTTATGCCAGTATTAACTTCAAATTAATCATTTCCTTAAGTTTTTAACCGACGACAAAAAAAGGAGGAGGTTATCAATTCGAAGCGTATATTTTTTTTTTTTCAGTTATGTGTAATCAAACAACTAAAACCTGAAACCGATATTATCGAATCCACGAATGATTTGAACAATGGCACACATTGTTTGATAACATATTTCCACTGAGTTATCGTCAAAAGATCTCATTATATTTTTATTTACAAGCGTACCTACCTACTTATGTACGATAACAAAGAAAGAATACAATTAAAGAGATTAACTGGATTATGACGTAGTGGCGTTATAAATTTTTAACCGACGAAAAAAAAAGGAGGAGGTTATCAATTCGACGCGTATATTTTTTTTTTTTTATGTATGACCACGCATAACTTTGTACATGGTAGTCCGATTGTGATAATTCTTTTTTTATTGGAAAGGGTATACTCCCAAGGTGGTCCCATATAAATTTGGAAAACAAAATCGAACCCTAAGGGTCGGAAAACAGGGGATGATTGATTGTTCACTCACTGATTGTAATGTATAACCACGCATAACTTTATACAGAGTAGTCCGATCGTAATAATTCTTTTTTTATTGGAAAAAGTATACTTCCAAGGTGGTCCCATATAAATTTGGAAAACAAAATCAAACCCTAAGGGTCGGAAAACAGGGGATGATTGATTGTTCACTCACTGATTGTAATGTATAACGCATAACTTTATACAGAGTAGTCCGATTTTGATAATTCTTTTTTCATTGGATGGGGTATATCTTGCCAAGTATTATTATTACATTCAAGCCACAAAAAAATATAAAATAAAAACTTTTTAACAAAAAATTAAACCGCCGAAAAAATTGAAAAGCAAAAAATAATAAACCTTAAAATTTTGAGTCGGCGCTTTGAGTGATCTTTGTTCATTGATTTATCAGCGCCGACTCAAAATTTTAAGGTTTATTATTTTTTGCTTTTCAGTTTTTTCGGCGGTTTAATTTTTTGTTAAAAAGTTTTTTATTAGGTGACTAACTGGTGGTGAAAACTATAAGTTCTGACAATTGCACACAGGCACCCTGCCTTAGGTGTTTCAAATACAGCCTGAGTGAGGAGCACTTACTTGAAATCCGAAGGGCTGGTGGTTAAGTAATAACAGCCCCACGAATCAATAGATCAGAGGGGTAATTGCGGAACTTTTTATCGGTAGGAATTGGTTTAATATTCGTAGTTAAACAACATTCATTGCGTTATTTACGTTGCTGAGCCACAATTTATTCGAACAAATGACGCAATGGTTTAGAAATAATCTTCATTCCCATTCAGATTCTGATAAATTGTGCGTATCGCAATTAGGGTGCAGGTTATCTCCGCTATCCGCGGTTGAGCCGTGGATGGTTAATTATCTTTACATACCAAGACTCTTCCGTGCCTCGGAAAGAACGTTATTCCGTTGGTCCCGACTGTCATTCATAGCTATTTGACTGTCGTTACGGATTGTCAGAACCCCGAAAATCTGACAACGAGTCTTAGTAAGAAGCATCGTGTTTCTCAATAATCTGGCCTAACCAATTCAGCTGCATCTGTTATACTGGAAGCCAACCGCAACATAGTTAGAAGAAAGCTAGGCACATGATGACTTACTTGAAAAACTTTTTAACAAAAAATTAAACCGCCGAAAAACTGAAAAGCATAAAATAATAAACCTTAAAATTATGAGTCTGCGCTTTGAGTGATCCTTGTTCATTGATTTTTCAGCGCCGACTCAAAATTTTAAGGTTTATTATTTTATGCTTTTCAGTTTTTCGGCGGTTTAATTTTTTGTTAAAAAGTTTTTTTTTTTTTCGTGGTTTTAATGTACTAATAATACTTGGCAAGGTATACCCTATTCAAAACAAAAATAATTATCAAAATCGGACTACTCTGTATAAACTTATGCGTGTTTATACATTACAATCAGTGAGTGAACAATCAATCATCCCCTGTTTTCCGACCCTTAGGGTTCGATTTTGTTTTCCAAATTTATATGGGACCACCTTGGGCGTATACCCTTTCCAATAGAAGAAGAATTGTCACAATCGGACCACTATGTAAAAAGTTATGCGTGGTCATACATAAAAAAAAAAAAATATACGCGTCGAATTGATAACCTCCTCCGTTTTTTTTCGTCGGTTGAAAATGCATTATTTACACAAACCCGACCATGGGTGCCTTTTTTTTTTTGGATACGAAATCTTCAAATGACTTCTTCCGCTCTGGGCGGAGCGGGAGGGCGTGTCAGACTTTTACAGACTAAAACCCACCCGTGTTCCATCAGTTGCCCATGTGCCAGGGTCACGGTATCTCTTTCGAACAATCACGTGACCCCGGCAGGCATCGGTCCTAGCAGACCCCTTCAGCACTGCTGACATCTCTTTGAGGCGCGCGTGGAACACTATGCGCCGTCGACCCGAGCTTGGTCCTTACCGGGTGGCGAGCTACACATCCCTCGCCACCCGCAAGCTCGCGCCTACGGTGGCCGGGAATCCGCAATCGACTCCCGACGGCCGGGGCGTCTCCTCCTGCGGCGGCTAGGGACGTGAGGGCGCAGAGACTGCCACTCCCTCACGCGCCCCGCCTCGTCCTTTGCGAGCATTACTGCTTCGCAGAAGGAGGTGACGGCTTCCCATGCCCTATCGCTCCGTACCATGGCTGGCACCAGGGCCGGACGCGAGAGGTCGCCGCCGTTGATCGCCTCCACGAGGACACGGTGGTGCTCCGCCCAGGCAGGGCACACCTCCGCCGTATGCTCCACCGTGTCCTCCAGACGATCCTCGCAATGGAAACACCCGGGCGTATCCTCCCGCTTTATCCTGAACAGGAACCCACCGAAGCACCCATGCCCGGTGAGAACCTGCGTCAGGCGGAAGGTGAGGACGCCGTGGCGCCTCTCTGTCCACTCCTCGAAGAGGGGACTTACCGCCGCAATTGTGGCGTGCCCAACCATGGGTGCCTCTAACCCATGAATATTTATGGAATATTGTATGCGATATTAGGGACGAAGCTATATAAATATTATGTTACTACTCCCACTGAACTATTTTCGATACGAACCGTACCTAGCTATAACCAGGAATTTATTTCAATCTTAAACAATAGCCGAGTTTATTTTAATAAAAGTATGTAGGTTACTGTAATTTTGCCCAACCTTGAAATTGACAGCTTCGAATATATGCGACGTGCTAGAAGTGTATATAGGTAGGCATATTGATAGCCATCTAGTCCAGCCATATTTACCTCAAGCCATAAAATCTTTAAAGAAGATAAAAGCCTATTGGGATTTGGCAAAATGCTACACTTCAGTCGAAGCATCGTTCATCACGGAACCCTAACACAACAGAGAAATCTGCCGTGTTTACAGAAATCGAAAGGAATGATACAGACAAAAACCTTAACAACATTAATGCAAAGACTGTGTATATGTGTCATCGTTTGCTTATTCATGGATATTCATAGAATGTTACGTAAACTTTGCAAATATAATATGAAGGCACATTTCATTATAGGTACTTACTTGTTTTTCGTTAATATAGTACCTGATTAAAATGAGGGAAACGCAAATTTATCTTAATTAGCCAGTAACAATGCCACAAACTGTTTTTAGGTTTTTATCGGGTTTGTTGCAGGCACCTACTTCAAATTCCGGTTGGATAAGGACTTTAAATTCAATTGCCGCCTTTTTTTATTATAATTTGCACTTATTTTGATGTAGGGAATTCGAAGGCTTAGAAATATTTAAACTAAATGCTGGCTTCATTGGCTACAAAGTCTACCTCATTTGAAACTCTTGGCTACGTCATTATGCTACTACTAAACCCCAGAACCATATTGTCCATAATAGTATAGTATATTTCTCTCCATAGCAGTTTATCGTTGAACGATAGTGCCGCCAAACGTTAAGGTCATAGTTGAATGACATTGTAGCTTTAACTTTAACAGAATTTATAACCGATCGAATTAGAGATAACAATCTCCAGCTAATATTTGTTGTTTGATTAGCTGATAAACGATGTACGAATGTACTGTATTTTGTTCATAAAGTTCCCATACTTATCATTATGCAGATTATATGGATGGCTTGTCGTCGGTTGTCTTACCGACTTTTACTCGCTACTTACTCGATTTCAAACAGATTTTGCCTGGATTTGTAATGTCACGTAATGTGAAAGTGAATCGTATGTGACCGTAAGTTTTTACTGTAAGAGAGAGACTGTTAAAGCCTTAACACAGGTCCGTAATATTGTTATTCAACTGAAACCTTCGGACCGTAAAATCAATGCCGTCGGTAAGTATATGGTTTGTGTTAAGTATTTTGCCCTGCGGGGGTCTGTTGTATCTGGGGATCATATCACCAGTAAATATTTTCTCTTTAAACAATTCGATAATTGCGGCAAGGAAAGAGCTGAATAACGAAGCATTTCGTCTATTTCCTAAAGCTACATCGGAGTACAGAAACAAACAAGTGGTTGAAGAAATGAACTCGAGAAGTAAGTATGGATCCATATCCACAACAGCTTATTAAAACAACAAGGTACCTTTCATTATGAGTATAATCCTTCAGGATTAGTTAATAAGAGCTACAATTAGAACAATTAATCTAATTGAAGCCAAAGACGAGCAAGGGGAAGTAAATAATACCTATTACGTGATCTTACTCATCAAACCCTGTTGCCAGCTTGCATTCGTAGATGCTATCATTGCAATACGCGTTTATTCTAGTGATGATGATACCTATACTGTAACAGATTTGATATAACATTAGCCTAACATTTTATACCACCACTACCTATAATAGATACTTATCAAATCCTATCGTTTGGGGATCCTGTCATCAATACAGAATAGAAATATTTAACCTCACAGTGAAATAAAGATTGCGTCTTCAAGTGAGCATTGTTGTCTGCTTATAATATTAATCCTTCTAATATGGGCAGCTGTATTATTGGAGCAGAGCAAGGACGGGCGATGATATCAGCGTGTAGAGCCCGAGTAGGCGAAGGCAACTCACGCCCAGTCAAAATATGACGAATCCTGCGTATTTAAGTTTAAATAAGGCGATACTTTTAGTAGTACTAACTTATATTTATCGCAAAGAGAACTGACTAACCATTTCAAGGCCGCGAAGGTGACATAAAGAATGACAATTCTCAGTGACGTACGGCCTTAGCAATTAACGAGTCACAGGTAGAGAAATGCGCGATGATTGTTTTTCAGTTCTAAGTAGGTATTAGATAGTAGTCTTATGAAGATAAAATAATGCATAAGGATACAACGACGAAAATGGTATGTCCTATTGTCGAATTACTCGAGGAAAACTGCAGAATTTTCCTCTTCTCATTCAAGAGAACTCTGGAATAGCGTTACTTAGCTGCTCTACATTGTCCAGGCTATTTTAACAATCGCAGATACATATCAGCGAATTCTAAACTTTCATAATAAAAATACCAGAATTGCTCGCTATGACTAAGTTTTTGACTTATCATTATCGTGTAAGATGGATAGCGTATTATCTTGTAAATTAAGATAGCAGACATTATCTATATGTAGAATAAACAGAAACACAAAGAAATAATATCAGTTACTCATCTACCTAATGTTAACTTGCAACAGACCTTCGTACCCCAGTTTAGTCCCCCTTAATCACCAATCAACTTGTAATAAAAGAAGCGATTTAAATATACCTATTAGATACTAATATTAAAAAAAAAATAGAAATCGATTAAGTAATTAGATGTAAAATGACTTCATCCATGGTAAGACGTAATAAATCAGGAAACATCTTCTAGAGAATAACAACACGTTACAAGAATGTATAGTACAAATAAGTAGGTAGGTACTGTTACTGTAGGTAGGTATTTATTTACCTCTTGGGTCAGAGCTTTAGGGAAGTGTAATATGAAGGCTACTAAAAACATATATTATTTTTATTCAATGATTGTGCGGTTAATTAAATATAACATGGGTAACAACTACAGCTCCCTACTTGTATACTTCATGTTGGTCTGTTATGCACTTGTTTCCTTTTACTTTGAACTTCATTGGCCCAATTTTCACTTAGTATTTTTTTGTACCTGTCTGTATATATAAAAGGCAACCGTTACTGTCTGACTGATCTATCAACGCACAACTCAAACCACTGAACGAATTGCGCTGAAATTTGGTATACAGATACTTATTATGACGTAGGCATCTGCTAAGTAAGGATTTTCCAATATTCCCCCAAAGGGATGATTTTATTCGAAACTTCACTGAAGTACTTCTGTAAATAAATAAGTAAATACCTGTTGTTTTCTACTCCACGTAGAAAAAACCGCGGGCAAAAGCTAGCCCTTCTATATAATTCTGAATTAGGTAGACCGGTACTGAATTAGTCTCTACTAGATAGTTTTAAGGATATTTGGATCGCCTGGGCCTCTACCATAGTACGTACTACTTCTTATGGACATTATAAAACGCGGAAGGAGCCGCAGGGCGCATGGCAGAGCCTACCTTAACTTGCCATCATCATCATCGTCATTTCAGCCGAAAGACGGCCACTGCTGGACATAGGCCTCCCCACAAGCTCCGCCACTTCGATCGGTTTTGTGCTTCCCGCATCCAGCGGATTCCTGCGGCCTTCGCAAGGTCTTCGGTCCACCTTGTGGGAGGCCTTGCAACTCTACGTCTTCCCGTACGCGGTCGCCACTCTAGAACCTTTCGGCCCCATCGGCCATCTGTTCTGCGAGCAATGTGCCCTGCCCACTGCAACTTCAGTTTAGCAATTCTTCGGGCTATGTCGGTTACCTTGGTTCTCCTACTGATCTCTTCATTTCTGATTCGATCACATAGGGAAACTCCAAGCATAGCCCTCTCCATCGTCTTTTGGGTGACTTTCAGCCTTCTAATAAGGCCCATTGTGAGCGACCACGTTTCAGTTCCATAGGTCATCACTGTCAACACACACTGGTCAAAGACTTTCGTCTTGAGACACTGCGGTATGTGGGACTTGCCATAGTGTAGAGGAAATATTTTCGGATAAGTTTGACCCAATGGAGAACCCATTAATTTAAAGAACTTTCTGAAAGAATATATACAACAAAATCGTATGCAGCAGCACGGAAAAATCAAGAATCAGTACCTGTAGGTACTGATTCATTATTAGTTGTTTCATAGCGTTGGTGAATGGAGGAGTAAGATTATCTCGCCTCCTCCGCAGGTGGCTCGGCAGTCGTAAGTACAACCTGCGCCGTCAGCCCCCGCCGGCCGCGCCCCGCTGCCTCTTGCTACCTACTGACCTCCACGACACCAAAAAGCATTCTCAGCGACAATATGCAACGTTTTATGGCCTCGATAACTCATATGCATAAAATAGGTACATAAAGCTTGTGTACACGCTCTCACGGTGCTAGCGTCGAACGCGAGCGCCCGTAACTGACACACCTTACTTAGGAGATGTTAAATAAATAATTATAAAATTACTGTTAGCATCATTCCTCTTAACAAACCTTTAACCCAGCTTTTTGTCGTTATTTACGCATAGTTAGGTAAATACAACCTTGAACGTATAGAAATATCTAGGTACCAGGCAGTTACGGTACTATACCGATGCTAAGGAAACAGTAAGTTTGAACAAACATAGTTATACAACATACATAGTTTGTAACTCATTTGTAGTACTAATAAGTATTGAGGACAAACTATATTTTATTTACGTTTACTTTATGGGACTTGACATTAAATCGACAATCTATTAAAACTGGTTGTTAAGTTTTTAACACAGGAATTAATCAGACTTGAATAATATCTACCTACATCGCAGTTTTTCAGGTTAAACAATTAAATTTGAAATAAAAAAAAAATGGTACTTACAAGTTGTATTATTTTTAAAAGGCCCGGCGGAGTTTTGAAATAGTTGATGTCGATTTTAATCGAATCCAGAGGGCCGTTTTGCTGCTGAGGAGGCGCAGTTGGTTTGTTGTGTTCCGTAGTCACCACTGTCTCGGGCGCCATCATTATTTGAATTAAAGCTTCGTTTTAAAAAGTTGAATTCGTGTGCGTAGATCACGAGCACTGCCACTATAATATTTAGTACACTGTGGACGCGTTACACATTTTCGTCCGTCGATAGCGAGCGTAGGATCGTCCGTGCAGCGCACAACTGTCGGGCGGACGGAACGGAAGAGTGGCGGGACTGCCGCCGCGGGAAACAAGAATGGTGGTGATGGCGTTTGTGCGCCACAACTACGACCCACCCGGTGTGGTGACGGAATGCTACGCATATTATTAGTTATGTAGGTGCTCATGTGTGTCGCGAACAGAAAAAGGCAAGTAGCTAAATCACTAACCACTTAGCAATAAGTATTTTAGATACTTACAAATAAACTGTCTCAATACATACTTCCCAGACTACTCAATAGGTTTTATCTTTTATTACGGACTTTTACGTCAACATCGAATGTAATGCAAGCTAGGTTCAAAACACTAACCACCTGTGCACCATCGGCCCAAGTACACAGATATAAGTACCTATAGAGGGTTCTTCATTTCTTATTTATGGAGTGTAGAGATAAGAATTCTTTTCTACTTGTAACATTACCTTCAGGTAATGAAAGTACCCAATACCATGCCACAAGGGAGCAAAGAGGGAAAACCAGCAAGCAGAGTTTACAAACTGCCGCTTCTAAGAGTAAGGCCATTATAGGCTCAGAAAATAAAGGCAAAAAAATTTCTAGAAATACAAAAAATAAACCGGGAACATCTTAGAATGGTTCTGCTATAGGCCCTCCGCCTAAAATTAAAAGAACTTTAATTTTAGAGGAACAAGCGGGGGTTTTGAGTCCCCTACACCAAACATTTGAAGACGGCAACGCCATCTCTTGACAAAGCGCAGAACTTTTTTTTAGATATAATTAAATTTAATCTTCCAAATATTGATCGAAGTTCCAAATCGAGAAAACGTCTCGAGAGGAGAAGAAAAACGCCAACGTTAGACAACTTATTATACGAAGGAATTTCTAAATGGGCGCTGCTACGTAGCTAGCTAGTCATCACCTAACTATCACTAGCACTACATAGTATAAAACAAAGTCGCTTCCCTCTGTCTGTCCCTATGTATGCTTAGATCTTTAAAACTACGCAACGAATTTTCATGAGGTTTTTGTTAATAGATTGAGTGATTCAAAAGGAAGGTTTATACCTACGTATAATACGCGGGCGAAGCCGCTGGCAAAAGCTATTAAGCAATAAATGCCTTTATCATTTGGAGATGGAGTCATTTCTTTTACTGGATTTTTTCAACGAATCTGCGAGTAAGTACGGCACCGCCATTTCGACCGGTTCTGTGCTTCTCGCTCCATCTTGCGGGAGGACTTCCAACACTGCGTAGGTATTCTAGTACGCGGTCGCCACTCCAGAACCTTCCGGCCTCGGCAACCGGCCAACAGACTTCCGGAAGCGAATCTCTCAGGGAACTATTTAAAAGGATTAATATTATACATGACGGTAATTTCAATTTCAATTTAATTTATTCATGAACAATTTTCATTGTGTTTGAAATTACATAATAAAATAAAATAAAATAACGTAACAATAAAAGAGGTAAAAAAAAACATCAGAAATCATTACAAACATTAAAATAACATAAAAATCTCACATCTCATACAGTAATATTATAAAATGTCAACTCACTAAAACTAGGAACAAAAAAGCAAATTTAAAGTTAATATTATTCAAATAAAATAAAATGTTTATGTCAACTGAAATAAATAAGAGGACTGACTGATGATACCAATATTTGTCATTTAAAATAATGTCTTTAACATTGACTAAACAATCATTTCAGTAGACTTTAAATAGGGTAAATACGCCAAACATCGGCCTCCCCCCAATCTTCGGCCGTCTGCACATTTTCAGCTTGGGTTCATTCAAAAGGTAATTAAGTGGCAATTTTATCACTCGAATTGCAACTTTAGTTCATAATCTATACGTACAAACCGTTACTATCCGATTATGTCACTCGCTCTTCGCACACTGAGCATCAGCAGCGATGGCGCCGTTGAAGAGCCAAGTTCGTGGTTAAAGTAGCTTACTTGCTGTGCATACCCACGCTCCGGGGATTGATATTACAACGATAAGACGTTTATTATTTTTATTTTAAGCTTTGATAACATTAAAAAAATATTTTTACTATATTTTGAGATAGTTTTTTCAATGTTTTGTGTATTGCTTTATGGGAAAAATAGGGGGCCGCCATTAGAATACCAGTTTCGACTTAATACCGGATTCTCGGCCGGGGCCGACTTTAAAGTAAATGCAGTCTAGTTTATAAATTCCAATTCTACCCATGCCATTGGCTTAATAGGAGAATTTGCAAAGAATATAGGTAAATAAATATATTGTACGTATAATCGCCAAATACCGGCCGGGGTGATATTAGTTGAATCTCGAGAAATAAGGTACACAAAGCAGGGGCCGACTTTAGAAATATTAAAGATCGTAATGTCGATGTCGGCCAGTCTCGAATTCGAGCATCACTATACAGGCTGATTACTTTTGTATTTTTTCATTGCTAAGTGTGAGTACTATTTTTTTATTTATTAAACTTATTTTCTTTAACCCTTTTTTAATTGTTCGAAGACGTTAAAAGTTTTGCAAACAATCACTTTTGCTAGAACTATTATTTCTATCACATAATTATTAATTTTTATTTAATTTTATTGTGATGTTTAACTTTGTTATAATTATAAATTTAAACTCAGTGTGATATTAAACTCCTGCTAAAATAAATCATATTATTAAAATAAATATCGCTGGACATTACACACAGCGCCATCTAGTGCCACACTAAGCAACGAGGCTTGTGTCGTGGACACCAGATAGTTGATATACTACATAGATACTTTTTTGTTTGTAAATACATACTTATTATACATATAAACATCCATGACTAGGAAACAAATGTCCATGCTCATCACACAAAGATTTGCTCCTACCGGGATTCGAACCCGGGACCCTAAGAACGTAAGGCAGCCTCACTACCGCTGCGCCATTCGGGTCGTCTTTCTATTTCTATTTCTATTGTTAATAATATTTTTAAGTGTCTTAATTTAAAACGCCCTGTACCCGGCCGACATTTGGGAAAAATGCGACCGACCATGGGCCGTGAAAGGCCGACTTTAGGGTTTTTCCGATCTCGACGCATTTAAACCTTATTACTTTTTTCTTTTAGCAGAAAAGTCAACCTTTTGCTTATAAACATAAAATTGAATTATCAACCTGTCTAGAACCGTATCACAAGCTATACTTTTGTTGCAAACTGATGGAGCCAGAGCGATGCAATTAGAAAATCCGTTAGGGGGGCCGACGTTTAGCGTATTTACCATACAAATGTTAAGTTGACAGGAGTAAAAACGCATGGTCAAATTACAAGTTACATGTCGTCGACAGTGTAGAGACATTTATCTAATAGGAATGCTTGAACTTTTGCCTTAAATGCAGATGTATAAATCAAGCTTTTTAAGTGTTGTGGCAACTTGTTAAATATTTGCACTGCTTGATATTGTGAACTGTGCTTCACAATATTGAAGTGAGGACTTATCTTACTTCTCAGATCCTTCCTACGTGTACTCTCCCTAACCAGTCTTTCTTCATCCGTCTCATATTCATGAATGTACTTCTTAAGATTTGTCAGGAGTACTAAAACGTAGAGACTAATAGAAAGTAAAAAGTAAATCATGGTCAACAGTGTCAAATGCTGAGCTCAAGTCTAAGTAAACACCAGCTATTCTCATTTTATTACTTATTAATTTTATTAATCACATCATTAACAAGAGTATATATGGCGTCTCCTGTGCCAACATTTTTTTGATATCCAAATTGTCTTCTGTGTAACACTTTGTTTGAGTTTATATGAAACAAAAGCCGAGATTTGATTATTTTTTCGAATATCTTTGAAAGCGTTGGCAGCAAGGAGATTGGCCTGTAATTTTTAGGATCGGTCTTTGTGCCTTTTTTATGAACCGGTATGATTTTGGCTATTTTTAACTGTTCATAAATATATTATGTTACGGTATGTTGCATAAATAATACATTTATGAAAACATTATGTATCTAAGAAAATATCAACAACTTTTAGACAAACTAAGCAATATAGCATCATTTTAATACTTAAAATAAAGACAACATAGATCTACCATTTTTCAGATTAGCAAAAGTACATTATCTTTAATGGGGTACTGTGTTAAATGTTACAACGAAATCCCTTGTATATCTTTTATCTTTAAACGAGCAATTCTTGTATAAATGTATATGTTACGGGCAACGTGATTAACTGGGCATTATTAATAAAGACCGGCCATTATTAATAATGCCCATGAGCGTCGGGCACAGTGATTAATTTCTCACTTTGACCGGCCATTATTAATAATACCCGACGGCCCATGGTCCATGTAATAAGTCAGTGTTTGAGATGGCTTGAATTTATCACTTGGACCGGGCAGTATGAATATTTCTCTTCTTGTAGCCGGGCAATGTGAGAAATTGGACCACAGCCGCTGGATGCAATTGGGACTTTAAGGCACCCCGACTCGGATAGGTTAGGTTAGAAGGGGATGGCGGGGTCGTTTGAGCGAGCGAAGCGAGCGAATAGACCCCGCCATGCCCTTCGTGGTTATTTTTTTATAAACCACCCAGAAGTAGGAGCCCCACCTAGCGGGGCTCCGTCGCCCAAGCCCACCCTCAACCATGCTGCAATTTATTATGGCGCTTAAATAGCATGTGTAATGATTATTATGGCGTTTAAATATTATGTCTAATCATTATTATGGCAATTAAAAATATGAAAAACAATACGTATGGCACTCGTATCTTATGGTATCTAAGTTTCGGGCAGTTAAAAGTATGTCATATGTCTTTTAGGGCAAACAAAACATTCTGGCAAATGAAATTCGGGTAAATGAAATTCGGGAATATGATGATTATGGTATATGATCTTCGGGTAAACAATAGACAACCAATAAATTCATATAATACTACAGTTCACCTATTTTATTACATTGCCCAAGATAGGGTGGGCATTATTCATAATGGCCGGGAAAAGTGATTAATTATGCTGTTTTAATCACATTGCCCAATTTAGTCGGGCATTATGAATACAGACCGGCCATTATTAATAGTGCCCGGACTTATCAAATTGCCCGTAACATATATATATATATAATCTGAATCTCGGGAACGGCTCCAACGATTTTCATGAAATTTAGTATACCTACAGGGGGTTTTGGGGGCGATAAATCGATCTAGCTAGGATTCATTTTGATAAAATGTCGTTTTATTCGTGTTTTCAATGGCCAATTTTATCGATAATTAACTTGAACATAAACGTATTATTTTAAACACAATTTACCAAAAAATACCGAGCAAAGCTCGGTCATCCAGATATTTGCAATTAAATGAGAGAAGGTTCAAAAGTATATTAAAAGTACACTTTGTAAGCAAGCATATGTAATTATTACATCCACACATTATTGAGGATTACATCCACTGAGGAGTGGATAGAGAGGCGTCACGGCGTCCTCACCTTCCGCCTGACGAAGGTTCTCACCGGGCATGGGTGCTTCGGTGGGTTCCTGTTCAGGATAAAGCGGGAGGATACGCCCGGGTGTTTCCATTGCGAGGATCGTCTGGAGGACACGGTGGAGCATACGGTGGAGGTGTGCCCTGCCTGGGCAGAGCACCGCCGTGTCCTCGCGGAGGCGGTCGGCGGCGGCGATCTCTCGCGTCTGGCTCTGGTGCGAGCCATGGTACGGATCGAGAGGGCATGGGAAGCCGTCACCTCCTTCTGCGAAGCAGTAATGCTCGCGAAGGAGGAGGCGGGGCGCGTGAAGGAGTGGCAGTCTCTGCGCCCTAACGTCCCTAGCCGCTGCAGGAGGAGACGCCCCGGGCATCGGAAGTCAATAGCGGACTCCCGGCCACCGTAAGCGTGAACTTGAGGGCGGCGAGCAATGGGTAGCTCGCCGCCCGGTAAGGACCAGGCTCGGGTCGAAGGCACGTAGTGTTCCACGTGCGCCTCAAAGAGATGTCAGCAGAACTGAAGGGGTCTGCCAGGACCGATGCCTGCCAGGGTCGCGAGATTGTTCGAAAGAGACACCGTGACCCTGGCACATGGGCAACTGAAGGAACACGGGTGGGTTTTAGTCAGTAAAAGTCTGACACGAAGCACCGCGGCGACAAAGACGTCATTTGATGATTACCCATCAAAAAAAAAAGGATTACATCCACTGCCAGGGTCGCGACCTCCACCAGGGTCGCGAGATTCGTTCGGAAGAGGTACCGTGGCCCTGGCATATGGGCAACTGAAGGAACACGGGTGGGTTTTAGTCAGTAAAAATCTGACTCGCCCGCCGTTCCGCTCCACCCAGAGCGGGAGACGTCATTTGAGATTTCCCACCCAAAAAAAGGATTACATCCAAGATAAGAATGCTTGGAAACATGCTGGTCTTGCTCCAGAGGACAGCTGTCTTAGAGTCTATCAAACTGGTTGCAACTTAATCGTTTTTTTTTTTTTAATGAAACTGATTTTTATTGTCATTACTTTATGTCACACACTGACTTGTAACTTGTTAAAATGTTAGGAAATTCGTATAGGTACTTACCTCTGCAATGTTTGTCAATATGTGAGCCTGAGCACCATGTTGTAGATATCTATCAGATATTTAATTTATCCCTCATTGCTTTATTTTCAATTATTTTACCTGTTGTGGTATGGTAATTTTATCCTAGGTGCATCGTCTTCACATAAAATAATTAAATTAATATTGCACACTAATTTAGTAAGTCTCTTAATCGCCTCTTACAACACCCACGTGATGAAATTACACTACTTTCTACAGAATGGGCTGCAGCGTTCTTTATGTTCTTTATTTTACCACCATACTGCGATCGCCAACCCAACTGCCAAGCGTGGCGATTATGGCAAACCCCCCCAAATAGGTGGAGGCCTATGTATGTCCCGCTGTGGACACCTTTTGGCTGAAATGACGATTCAACGAGGCAGAGTAACTTTCAACACGCGAATCTTTCTGCAGATCCGTAAATCATAAGGCACCCATTTTTTTTTTTTTTAATCTTACTGATTTGATGCAAATAAGTCAATATTGTAGCCTTATAGGTAAGGTAACGTTAACCCGTGCTGCTAATTCCTGGGTAGTTTGACACGGATCAGCTTCTACCATCTCCTTCAATTCAGCGTTATTCACCTGTGTGCGGTCTTCCACGTGGTTCGTTCTTCAAGTCGAAGTTTCCATTGAGAAAGCGTTTTAACCAAAAACGCACAGTGCATTTTAGCAGTCTCCTCTTCAAATGCAGCATTGATATTGCAATCCGTTTCGGCCGCGTTAGTTCCGCGTACGCGAACTAAGTGAAAGGCACATCAATGAGAGGAGGCGGTAAAAAAAGGGCTACAAACAAGTATAAATTGGGTCAGAGGTCATCTATCTTAAAGGCGGAAGACGAGTGATAATAAAGAGTTAAATTGTTATAATATGTAGTTGCCACGAATTTTAGGCATATTTACACTTAGTACATATTAAGGGGACCAATAGGAGGAAAGGACTTTTTTTTAAACAGTTATCAAGTAGTGTAGTGATAATAGACCCACCTCCTATCCACAAGGTTTTGGGTTCAATTCAGTGACTCTTATTTATATGTACTTTCAGACTTATCGACACTAGTAGCATTGCTGAAGAATAACATTGTGAGGAAACCTGGACTTATAGTTACATGTATTAAGTCTGATATCGCCATTCAATTTTGATAAAATGTGGTATTCAATGCCTTCTCTATATGAGAATAAGCCTTTACCCTGCAGTGAGATGATTATCTCACTGCAGGACTGGTATAATTAGATTATGGAAACCAGTAAGTAAAATGTGCAAGAAAAGAACTGCAAAAATACCATAAAATTATTATTTTTCTTTATAATTTAAATATTTTAAAACATTTGGAACCTTCCAAATGTTTTTGGAATGATTGCAAAATGTGATAAAATTAAAACAACCAAATACATTTTCATTTATATTGAGTAAACTTAGAAAAAGAAGCCTAAAATTTTTCCTCCAAGATGTTTCCTTCTGGCTTCTTCATGGTCCATGATTCCACCACTGGTTGTCAGGACCAAGTAGCTGAAAACGAAATAAATACAAAATTAGTGTTGTTAATTAATCAAAAGGATGTTTTCTAAGACTAGTGCAAAGGTAAGATTTTATAAATTATATACACTTGTACAAAACACCACTAACAATATCTATCAATGTGACAGATATCAATTTGTGACACTTTATTCAATTTAGCACAACATATCAAATGCCGACCAACAAGAACTATTGGCGATCCGCGGTAGTTATGCAAATCACAATTCATTTTTCTATGAATCATGGATGGATTTGGATAGTGGATGATAAATCTTCTAGCACCATTAACCCTTTCACCATATTACTGACAGCTATATCTATGTCTTCATTAGAAAGGTTTATTATTAATATTATGTAAACAGTTACTATTTTGAAAGCATGTCATGTTAACCTCTCCCGTCTCACTGACGCGATATCGTGGTAGCCAAAAACTGTCCTCTGCGTCCCAAAGACTCAATATCGCGTCCTATGACTTCATGCGACTATATGCTTTTTTCTATGCCGTGATGGTGTTTTCGGTTGTGAAGTCATAGGACGCGATATCGAAGCTTTGGGATGCAGAGGACATTTTTCAGCTGACTCAATATCACGTCAGTGGGACGGGAGCGGTGCACTTTTCACTAAGCTGGAATTGTTTAATCTGTGTCATAGTTCAGTGTGCTAGATTGGTGGAATTTCGACTGGACACCATTTACCATGAAGTTGGATGATGGTGGAACTACTTAAATACCATACGCAAAATACGCACTTTGACGTGGAGTTGCTAACAGCAGCCTTACCTAACGTAAGTACTAAAATAAAAATACTGTATTCCATTGTCAAAGATATCAAGTCTTAAAACCTACTTAGCCTACTGTCACATATCAGTTCTGAATCTGATCTGTTTCATCTTGGATCCTAATATTGGAATCACTTTAACAGATCACATTGAAATTAAAGTAAAAAATAAGCTCAATAGTGATAGTATTTCCTATCTGACTACCCTAAGAAGAAATGACTTTAAGAAGACGTGGGCCTGAAAGTTATTAACTTGATGTTTACTGCCACAAACATGAAGTGTCCCCGAAACAATTTAATGTAATCAATCACTACCATCAATCATGTAAATATTGATAATTGCAAATGATGATATTGGGGACCCTTTATACTACTTCTACCTTTATAAATAATCAGTTTATTACAAAAACTGATCAGTTTTCATTACTGTTTTTTTACAGACCTAATACTAGCTAACTTGAACAAGCTATGATTACAATACTAACTGGAAGGATAATTTTAAGAAAAGCAACATAGAAGAAACATTTTAGATATAAACATGGAAAATGTCTTGTAGTAAGATGCAAAAAAACTGTAGATGATGATAGTGACGAGCATCAAGTACTCTTGAACAGGTAATTGGTATTGGCCTAGATGACTGGCAGTAATGCCATTATTTAGCTTGATTTATAACTAAAGGAGGTCGGTAGTATTTCAAAGTAAACAGCTTACCCGAACTGTCGTGACGGTAGCAGGTTAGTCCACCTCTCAATGTCGTTGATGGGAACGTCGAAGCGGGGTGAAATGACTCCACATTTGTTAAGTCTGCCGGTCAGATTAACAACAATCTTTCCAGCTCTGTGGTCATCGACGATTTCAAATTCGCCAATGTAACCGTGCTTCATCATCACAGTTAAAAACTTGACGATGACTTTGGAACAAGGCCGGATTAGCACTTGTCTTTTGCCGCGCTTCTCAGCATTGTGGATTGATTTGAGAGCATCACTCAATACGTTCATACGCACCATGGCTGAAATAACAGAGTTGTAAATGAAAAACTTCGTATAACCAATAAATTTGGTAACAAGGAACTTCACATCTGCACGAAGAAACGTCAAAACACCGTGAATCGCCAGAGGTTATCACTGAACATTTATTATTTTAACCGAAATATTATGTGGAACGAATTTCACAGTAACAGCTTTGCAATATTAATTACTTTCTTGAGATTTTATAGCGTTAAAAACAATGATTACCTAGGATTTAATACCCGCCGCAGCGAACCGAAATGACAGAACACTCCGAAAGAAATATTTTAGTGATGGCTGTTTGGAGGTGGAAATAAAAAAATCTACTAAGAACTAATAAATCTACTAAAAAGTAAAAAGTATTTTTAAAGTAACAGAGCAACAACTTCAACTTTTAATTTAAAATTTAGGTATTTAGTAAATATAAAGGTTGATAAGGTAGCCCGCGAAATTCAAATTTTCATAATTTTCAAGATACATGGAACTGGAAGATGTTTGTCCCAGACTTTGACGATTATAGCGATTCTTTTATTAAATTAAACGAAGACTAACAAAAAGAAAAATAAATAAAAAGTTAAGTCATAAAAAATCACTAAAAATTTGTAATGTTTGTATGCTTTATTTTGTTTAATGTAAAATAGTGAGGGTGAGAGTGTTTGTATGTGTGCGTGTGTGAAACTAAAGTGACAAGTTCAGGCAAGCAGTAAGGCCATCAGGATTATACATAAAACGAAACGTTCGCGACCTCGCCGTCAAGATACAGCTTGGCAAAAAAGAGTCTGGAAAAAATGAGGGCGCCTGTTTAGCAGGTATGGCCACCCTGTATACTAGGACTAAAAGTTTTAAGATACTTGGTATTTTAATCAACAAACACGAGATCCTGGGAATTCTCAACAATCAAAATTTCAAGACTTGATAGACACACAGGCTTTTACTTTTATTGTATTTAGTAGATTGCGCATTATTTCGCTAGAATAACCTTTTATCTAAGAAATTCATCGTGATAACATAATGAAAACTTATTCTTATGTATTTTATGAATCTATACTAATATTATAAAGCTGAAGAGTTTGTTTGTTTGTTTGTTTGTTTGTTTGATTGAACGCGCTAATCTCAGGAACTACTGGTCCGAATTGAAAAATTCTTTTTGGGTTGGGTAGCCTATTTATCGAGGGAGGCTATAGGCTATATAACATTACGCTACAATAAAGAAGAGCGGAGCAGTAATGAAAAATGTTGCAAAAACGGGGAAAATTTATTCCTTTTGAGAGTTTCCGTTGCGTGCGCTGCGTAAACGGTTAAAGTAACGCAAAAATCATGTATGACGGAATTGTTTCTTTTAAAAAGTTCAAAAAAAGTCCGCGAGAGCATATGTCTATCTTTTAAGGTTGACTCACTATAACTCAAAAGGAGCGAGCAGCAACGAAAAATGGACGAAAACTAGCAGGCAAATCGATGCGACGGGAAGGGTCAGGGGAGCAAAAATTTGACGCGGACGAAGTCGCGGGCAGAAGCTAGTAACAAAATAAATTAATTCATACTCAGGGATTGTCCATTGAACCCGAAACCTAAGAAATAATGGTCAAAAATCGCATTTGCGGCCACCATCTAGAAAGAATGATGATGAATGAATCCTGTTCATGCTGACAGTTTATAGTCAACAAGAAGGCTACTAACAGCTTTTTTGTCGGAAACTAATTGGAAGTCGGAGACTACCTAGGGGGCATCCATAAATTACGTCACACGAATTTCATGATTTTTGACCCCCTCCCCCGTCCTTGTCACAGCTGGTCACATTTGTTAGACATTGGGGCAATAGCTATCATACGAATATGTGTTTGACTTAAGACTTAGATTAAAATTGATTTTGAAATGTGACGTCACGAAATTTAGGACCCCTCCCACCCCTTGTCACACAATGTCACACTTCTTTGACCCCCTCCCTCCCCCTTAACGTGTGACGTAATTTATGGATGGCCCCCTATGACATGTCACATTCGAAAGGTACGGGCCATATCAAATAAACTTGAACAGATAAATAATGAAGTCGTCAAGTATGTCTATGTGGGGTACATACCACTATCACTATCTTCATGACAATGAAAATGAAAGAACACGCTAAAATGTAGGTTTTATTTTAAAAGAAAAGCGTGGCATAACATCATTCGTGTATTCCTTTTCGCTGTTATAATAGATTGTTCCATTAACACTGATCTGGTTAGTTTTACATTTCTTATTTATGAAACTTAAAGAGTGTGAAATCTTTCTTAGAGGTTCACGTCTCCCATTATAACACGTCGTCTCAAACTATAGGTAATAAATTACGTAATGTAGACACCTGACAAATAAAAAGTGTTAATTATACTTTTTCACTGTGGTATACGATAATAGCATTTACAAAAAAATACTTGCCTGTTTCTTTACAGTGTAGAAAAAGTTAACTTTTTGTCTCATTGCACACAAATCATTCAAGTCTTTCTTCAGGTGACATTTTAGGTGATTTCCAGGTTTAGAAAAAAAAAAAACCATTATTTTTTTACCTACATCAACAACTAGCTTCTGCCCGCGACTTTGTCTGCGTTAAATTTCTTGTTGCCCCGACACTTCCCGTCGCGTCGAATCGCCTACCCGTGCGATTTTCCCCGTTTTTGCAACATTTTTCATTATGCTCCGCTCCTCTTCGTTGTAGCGTGATGTTATATAGCCTATAGCCTTTCTCGATAAATAGGCTACCCAACACAAAAATATTTTTTCAATTCAAACCAGTAGTTCTTGAGATTAGCGCGTTCAATCAAACAAACATACAAACAAACAAACTCTTCAGCTTTATAATATTATATAGTATAGATTTTCCTAGTTGTATCGACAAAGTTACCTTAAAGAAATTATAATGACAATCATATTAATTCCATGTACATTTTTCAAATTCAAGTATCAACCATGAAGAGTCAACGTACACGCGATTTGTCAAACTAGAAAACACAACCTCAATAATGTATCTATATACAATACAAATAAATAAAATTGTAGTGTCTGTTTGTAATTTCAAATTAATAGCTTTTCCATAAATGCATGAAAATGAAAGACAATTTTAATTCTAGTTACCCCTGCAAAAAAGCGAATATTCCCAGTCGCCCCCGCGGTGATTGCCACCGGAGGCAAATGGGAATAAAAATTCCCAGTCACCACCGGCGGTGACTGGGAAGCCATTGCCCCCATTTCAGTTTCACTATACATTGCTTTGTTTCTTGTGAAAAATAAAATAATAAGGAAATTTATTCCAAACCTGCATCTATCTAATCAATGATAACATTGAAATAAAGTTTCCAACATAGACTTTGTTATTACGGTTGCGGTTAAAGATATTTATTTTCTCAAAAGAATATACATACATTCACTTATAGAGAAAACGTAAATATAAGTTTAAAATAATGTTATCCGCCAGTGAGCGTAGATAATAAATAAACACAAACACGAGAACTTAAAAAAAAGCAACCAACGTTATACGAATACTTCGTCTAGGAAACTTAAAAACTATCATAACACTAATCCAAAATAAACAAATCAAAACAAGGTAGGACTACACACAAGAAACGGCACAATAGTTGAACGATGAGGGTAGGGTGCAATATAATAGCTGTGACGTGTTTACTAAGGCCTACACCACAGTGTAGAACTTAAGCGAGTCATTATTCCGGTTTTTGTAAGGATATTTATATGCCTATTTTTATTTATTTTGTTATTTTACCTTTTAAATCATGCGTAACATTCAGAATGTTAAACGGAAATATAAAAATAATGTATATATTATGAATAAACTCATTTTTATTAAAACGCATAACTAGAGTGTGTGTTTAGAATAATTTATTATGAAAACTAATTAAAAATATTATAACAAAACACGGTTAAATCACAGATAATATTTAAGACTATTATTTAGTTACGTTACTCATACTATGTAGTAGTCATCAATCATATTACGTAGTATTCTGTCTCAACTATCCTTTTGTCCTTGATATCTGTGATTTAACGGTGTTTTGTTATACTGAATATTTTTAATTAATTTTCTGAATAAATTATTCTAAACACACACTCTAGTAAGACGTTTTAATAAAAATGAGTTTCAATGTTATCATCAATTAGATAGATGCAGGTTTGGAATAAATTTCCTTATTATTTTATTCTTCACAAGAAACAAAGCAATGTATAGCAAAACTGAAGTGGGGGCAATGACTTCCCAGTTACCGCCGATGGCGACTGGGAATTTTTATTCCCATTTGCCTCCGATGGCAATCCCCGCGGGGGCGACTGGGAATATTCGCAAAAAAGAGTCGAATCGACGGAAACGCACACATTTTTAAAAATTATCCGTCGTGACTTTAAATATCGTGTCGTGATGTTATAACCTCATTAAACTCTGTACTGTGACATTCTGCTGGTTTTCAAGACACAGGCTCCGCTCAGTTTGGGGACCGCTTTAAAGATCAAACTAACTGTCACAATGGTTAAATAAAATTATTATAAACTTTACTCAGGTGTTTCAACTTTTATGGTCTAGTTAAATTGAGTTATAATTAGTCAAACAATTTGTTTAAATAAATCAATATTTATTATTAATGGTCTCCGATCATATTTTGAACCACATTTAGCATGATACAGAGTACCAAATTGCAAAAACATACGGAAAATTGTACAGACGCCAACACATCAACTTACCCCAATCTGTCAAATTTCTTTAATAGATTTTCAACCTTATATCACAATATTGGAAGGTTAATTTTCGATTGGTAAAATTTGACAGATTGGGGTAGCTTGACCTGGTGGCGTCTGTACCATGGAGTTTGCCATCCTTAAAATAAAATGACTTCTATGGCAATTTTATTTAGATTACAGACTCAAAGTCCAAAACGCTGGCTATAAAACGATTCCGCAGCCAACCATTGAAACCAAACAATGAACAAAAATTTGTTAAGAATTAATGTTTTTTTTCTTCACTTTACTGTGCAGCTTATTAACTGGCAACAAAATAATCGACTAACAAGCACGTGTAGTGTGTCTCTAGCGCTATTAGCACCCGACAACAGCCGAAGTTTACCGAACACTGCCCAAAAGAAACGAAACAAAAACATATTTTTGCTTTGCTTTGCTAGGTACCCGTTTTGCTCGTCAACGTCAAGTCGCGTCCTTCGACGATTGTGCAATGAAGTTCATGTCATGAAACTTTCGAAGTTTATAAAACTTTCAAAAAATAATTTAACCATGTTGTTAATATTGATAGATTTTTTTAAAGTGATTTCGTAAATTATAATTAAGTAAAAGAGGTGCAATATCCCAGTATTTATATATACAAAGTTGAGTGAACTTATGAAGTTGTGAGTAATCCCTACCTTGTTCGTAGTTGCAAGGCAAGCGAATTCCACAGGTGTATAACGAATGTTGTGGCAACTAAAATCCTAGCAACCGATCTGAAATGATGGAACTCATTCTACGATTGTATTAAAGTGTAAAGGTGTTTATTAAATACTGAGAAAGATGTAGACAAAAGTGTGAATAAACACGAACAACGAGATTTAACGTGTCATGGAAGAATTGGAGCGGTGGTCCAAGATGTATTGCAAACAATTTCGTGGAACCTTTATTATATTGTTTTTCTACTTCGTGCATCGTACATCATCAGTAAACATTACAGGTAAGTTATAATAACTTGATTTGTAACTATAAGAAGTTAGCAATCTAAATTAAAACTGACAACTCTTTTGTGTTACTGGTTTTCAAAGTTTAAAAAAAGTTTTAACTTACAGTCCCTTACCAATGAAGTTATGAATTATTGTCCTGTGCTTCTAATAAACTAATTCCCAGATTTCCTGACAACATACTAATTAAAAAGTTTAATCAAAAGGCAAGTTATTGTTAATTTAATATATATAATAATTTGATGTAAGAATACCTTGAAAAATTTGTGTGTTTTCCATTTTGGGTTAAATTATACTTCCTCTCTTGAACTTTATGCCTAAACTACTTGTTATTATTTCAGTGTTGTTGCTAAAACCCATCTATAGATAATAGTAGTTAGTCTAATTCAAAATTCCGCCATGCTTGACACATTGCTTGTATTAGTAATGTGCTACCATCTGATCACATTGCTACTGCATTCAACTTATACTTAATGTTAGGTTTGTGAGACCTCCCAACTTATAGCGTTGTGTGATAGCTGTGATAATCATGATTACAAGTTGACAAGCAATAAGTAATCATTTTCAATTGTAATATTCTCTATTTTGTTATCTCACAAGAGATATAATAAAGAAATTTTTCACCGTAATGTACATCTATCAAAACCGTGTAAGGCCGCTTCTAAGTTTACTTAATTTACAAAACAAATACTGATTAATGAAAAATATTGTGAGCAAACCAGCATTTATACTTTATTAATTCAAATCTGATACTGCCAATCTGCCTTGAGGATGTGTGGTGAATTATCCTTGTTCATTCTATGTAAGATTAGAGGTCTTGGCTCTACAGGGACAGTTACAGGTTAATATTATAAGGCCCAAGGCATTTTAAAATCTGCTTGTCTTACCAGTAGGTACCCACATAGCTCAAAAATTGGTTGGGTCCATTGGTGCACCCAAATGTCGATATTTATTTAGTACTATATTCATTCACGCATAGTTATTTTGAGATTAATTTTAAAAATTCACTTAAACTCTACCCTCTCAAACCTCTATGATATAGGTATCATAGATGTCTAAGGGGGCAGAGGGTACAAGTGGTAGTGGTATTGCCGAAAAGGTTTAGATAGACATAAACCCACCCAGCAATATCTATCACTTGTTACCCATTAACCTTCATCTAACCAATCAATTAAACAACAGGAATTGGAAAACAACAACATCCTTTCACAACAACTGATTAATCATGACCTATGATGCTCTGTAAGACTGCGAGCAACGGAGAGGTCAAACTGTATCTCAAGATTTTCTCGACTTGTCAAGATATAACAAGCACTTATTTGTAAGCAAGGCTATAATAAGAACATTACAAATACAATGTTCCTTTCATGATTATAATTATGTGATTGGATGCACAGGCAATTGATGAGTCATCATTAACTAAATGGCATCTGATTAGCTGTTGATATGAGAATGGCGTAAAATTATCTTATTTTTTTTTATCTTATCGTGTTTTCTTGCATCGACAATACCGCCATTACAGTTACGCACATCTGCATACGACCCGGAAGTGCAAGCGAGAGGTCCAATTAATTCCATTTACAAACCAATCTGCATATGTTTCATATAAAAGGTAAAAAACGGTAAGTTTCATTGAAACTGGTCTAAACATTCACTCGTAATGATGACGATTGACGATACAGACACAAATATAAAAATTATCGATCGATCGCTTTATATCCCGTCAAGTGTCCCTGATGAGAAAAAAAAAAAAATGCTCCAAATGTCGCGTGTGCACCCGTTGGATCATAAGAATTCTTTTTGCCTAAAATTAACTTTGGTTGATTAAAATTAACGATTTAATTAATCAAAAAATTTTGAAAAAAACGGGCATTTTTTCTTATGATCCCCGGGGGCTCATAAGGACACTTGACGGGATATATTTGATTTTGAACCGACGAAAAAAAAGGAGGAGGTTATCAATTCGACGCGTAATTTTTTTTTTTTTTTATCTATGACCACGCATAACTTTGTACAGACGCCAACACATCAAGCTACTACAATCTGTCAGATTTCTTTGATAGATTTTCGACTTTATTTCTAGAGCATTAGGTTCAAGGTTCATTGGGAAAAATTGACAGTTTCGGGTAGCTTGACCTGGTGGCGTCTGTACATGGTAGTCCGATTGTGATAATTCTTATTGTTTCTTGTTTTTTATTGGAAAGGGTATACTCCCAAGGTGGTCCCATATAAATTTGGGAAAAACAAAATCGAACCCTAAGGGTCGGAAAACAAGGGATGATTGATTGTTTACTTACTGATTGTAATGTATAACCACGCATAACTTTATACAGAGTAGTCCGATTTTGATAATTCTTTTTTCATTGGATGGGGTATACCTTGCCAAGTATTATTAGTACATTCAAGCCACAAAAAAAATATAAAATAAAAACTTTTTTTTATTTTTTTATTATCATCTTGCGATCGGCCTGATATGCCATTAACACATTTGTTGCAGGTGTATTGACAGGTGAGAACTGTTCCTCCAGCGAAGAAGCTGTCTCTTATTAAATTAGGTTTTTTTCCTTTCTTTTTACTGAATAAGGTCCCATATGTGTTGTCGTTTGAGCCTTCTGACGTTGATGGGTTCACATAACGCTGTTGCTAGGTTGTTAGTATGAGCTTTAATACGGTCTTTGTATGCTTTTACTCTGTGTTCGGCTTCCTCCTTAACGGTTTTCGTTTCTGTGTACTCGTGCAATTCACTGGTTCTGATAAAAAGGGGTGCATCACTTATTATTTTGAGGGCTTTATTCTGAAAACGTTGTAAAATCTCCACGTTAGAGTTTTTTGCTGATCCCCATAACTCAATACCATAAGTCCAAATCGGCTTGATTATGGTTTTATAGATAAGAATCTTGTTATCCATGGTGACGTGCGATTTTCTGCCTATAAGCCAGTTTTAATTTCTGAGCCGTATATTTAACTCTTCGCGTTTTTTTTAATATGAGTTTTCCATGTTTGCCTCCTATCAAGATGCATGCCTAAGTATTTTGCTGAGTCTTGTTGGGGCAGAGCGTCGTTTCCAAGTTTAACTGCGGGGCAGTTTTCCTTTCTCAAAGTAAAAGTGACATGCACTGATTTGTTGGAGCTTGCCTTGATGCGCCACTTTTCCATCCATTTGTTGACTTTATTCAGGTGACTCTGTAGACCCAAGGACGCCATACTGGGATTTTCATGGTTACAAAGAGCAGCGGTATCGTCAGCGAATGTGGCAGACAGGACATTATCCGTTGTGGGTATATCTGCAGTGTACACAAGATACAGCGTAGGGCCCAAAATGGAACCTTGAGGTACCCCGGGTTTTGAAAAGACTGAAAAGCAAAAAATAATAAACCTTAAAATTATGAGTCGGCGCTTTGAGTGATCTTTGTTCATTGATTTTTCAGCGCTGACTCAAAATTTTAAGGTTTATTATTTTTGCTTTTCAGTCTTTTCAAAAGCCGGGGTACCTCGAGGTTCCATTTTGGCGGTTTAATTTTTTGTTAAAAAGTTTTTCGTAAACAAAAAAAACGAACTCGGTTTTGCCTTTTGCGATCGCCCAAACGTTGTTTGTCGGAAATTCGGGATACGACGACTACTTGAAACATCATTTCAGAATAACCTACTGCACCCTAAATACGTAACGCACTATTCATCAGAATATGAATAATTTTGAATGTCGTTAGTCCATTGCTTCATATTTTTGATAAAAATGTCTACTCAGCAACGTAAATAACGCAATGATTGTTGTTGACTTCTAAAAATAAAAGCCATTGTTACTGTGTTACTGCACTGCTTACAGTCGTCAACATTCGCGTTGATTGATGTATAGCGGTCAGTATGTGTAAGCGGTCAGTAACATCCTATCTACCAATCTTGGGAGACGTCGATTGTAAAGATCTCATACATAGAATTCTACAAGTATGTTCTCGTTTGCCCGATTTAAAACTGTAATTTTTTTCTTCTCTACTTAGGTATAGTGTAGAAACAAAACAATCACTGCGCACTGCAAACCCCTTTGTACTCAAGCCCTGCTCCCGGTGATGATTCGCAAATTCTGATTTCAATTGCAAATTCCAATTGCACGCAATTTTCGATAACTGTGAGGGCCATCAGTTTTGTAACTACTTTTTGGCCAGATTACTTTTGAAAACGTTTCCGAATATTTACACCTTACAGCCATAATGATTATGTTTTTTATTTATGTTGATAGGGCTCCTATTTGCGTTTTTTATGATGATTAACGTTACATAGGAACGTTACGTTATAACCAGTCATAACGATAACGACAGCAAAATGTATATGCAGGAGAACCTCTCAATCAAAGACTTTAATGAACTTTGCTAAGTTAGAGTGGACCTAAAATATTCACTCACGAATTACCGTCAGTCCCCATAACTCTCTTGTTAATTCACAGGCAGGTGGTTAATTAAACGCTTGTCATTTATTAATGAGGAACTAGAGTAAAATGTAACTTTATAATACTGTAGTGTTGTCAAGCCAGAATATCTATACTTATAATAAAACTGTAGAAAGGTCAATTCTGTACATTGAAAATATATTCAAAATTAATACTGGAGGATGAATGGTGATCGATACTGATGCCAAAAATGCAATCAGTAAATTTTTTGTCTGTCTGTCTGTCTGTCCGTCTGTCTGTATGTGCACGCATGGGTCAAAAACTACTGAAGGGATTTGAAACAAACTTGGTACGATGGTAGTCAGTACTCCTGGGCAGGTTATAGGCTATATAACATAACGCTAAGACACATAGGAGCTGAGCAGTGACGATACATTTGAAGCAAGTCGGATGAAAATGCGCTTTCGAACTAAAAAACATTAACCTGGATTAACACATAGGCTACTTTTTATCCCGGTAGTACGTTCACGTGGGACATTTTCCGACCTTCACGCGGGCGAAGCCGCTGGCAAAAGCTAGTCTATTATAAAATTGTAATCTATTATAATCTATTCTACGTTGTGGTATAGGTAGGTATAATATAATAAGCAACAATTTACTCAAGCAATTTTAAATCGCGTGCGTATCCGTAGCTTATTCTCAACTACATAACATAGTGAATCGTTGGAACGAGTAAAAAAAGCCTTATGTTGTCAAGGATCTAAGGACTAGCTGTTTCAAAAATGCATTCATGGGCACGCTCCCATAAGTGCGTCGCTGCTCCAAACTTAGGGTTACCCATAATAAATTATGAAGTATTTGGATACCTCGAGGGTTTGTTATGAAGATTAATTTTCTTTAAAACATAAGAAACGCGACGTGAGGCCCTCACCAGCCTTACGTTTTCCTGGCCTCTTATTCAACCATCTCTTTTCGCATCTAGATGTAAGCTGGAATGGCGATATTGGCTGCTCTTTCTAAAACCCGACGTATAAATTGATAAAGCTTTCATTTAAATTTGACCCTTTTGAAAAGCCTGTGTAAGATTGATTATAATTAAGTAACGGTAAGCCTCAAACAGGATATTAATTCCAAGAGCTACAGTAAAACTTTCCGACAGCTGAAACGCGTGCTGCTAATATAAGTATGTTCCTATCCTATTTACTCCTACCATAATTTGCATACAATATTACTTTTCCTAACTGTAACCATTATGTCTATTTAGTATTTCCTGAGGAATGTTGGTAAGTGGTAACCCTACTATGCGCAGGTTATGAGAAACGCACACTCGCAAACTTGTACCCTCGCCATTGACTTTCGATCAAAACGTGTAGGTTGAAACTTTTCCTGAAGCCCGCACTAAATTTCTACAACGGAAACCTAAGTTAGAGTGGACCTAAAATATTCACTCACGAATTACCGTCAGTCCCCATAACTCTCTTGTTAATTCACAGGCAGGTGGTTAATTAAACGCTTGTCATTTATTAATGAGGAACTAGAGTAAAATGTAACTTTATAATACTGTAGTGTTGTCAAGCCAGAATATCTATACTTATAATAAAACTGTAGAAAGGTCAATTCTGTACATTGAAAATATATTCAAAATTAATACTGGAGGATGAATGGTGATCGATACTGATGCCAAAAATGCAATCAGTAAATTTTTTGTCTGTCTGTCTGTCTGTCCGTCTGTCTGTATGTGCACGCATGGGTCAAAAACTACTGAAGGGATTTGAAACAAACTTGGTACGATGGTAGTCAGTACTCCTGGGCAGGTTATAGGCTATATAACATAACGCTAAGACACATAGGAGCTGAGCAGTGACGATACATTTGAAGCAAGTCGGATGAAAATGCGCTTTCGAACTAAAAAACATTAACCTGGATTAACACATAGGCTACTTTTTATCCCGGTAGTACGTTCACGTGGGACATTTTCCGACCTTCACGCGGGCGAAGCCGCTGGCAAAAGCTAGTCTATTATAAAATTGTAATCTATTATAATCTATTCTACGTTGTGGTATAGGTAGGTATAATATAATAAGCAACAATTTACTCAAGCAATTTTAAATCGCGTGCGTATCCGTAGCTTATTCTCAACTACATAACATAGTGAATCGTTGGAACGAGTAAAAAAAGCCTTATGTTGTCAAGGATCTAAGGACTAGCTGTTTCAAAAATGCATTCATGGGCACGCTCCCATAAGTGCGTCGCTGCTCCAAACTTAGGGTTACCCATAATAAATTATGAAGTATTTGGATACCTCGAGGGTTTGTTATGAAGATTAATTTTCTTTAAAACATAAGAAACGCGACGTGAGGCCCTCACCAGCCTTACGTTTTCCTGGCCTCTTATTCAACCATCTCTTTTCGCATCTAGATGTAAGCTGGAATGGCGATATTGGCTGCTCTTTCTAAAACCCGACGTATAAATTGATAAAGCTTTCATTTAAATTTGACCCTTTTGAAAAGCCTGTGTAAGATTGATTATAATTAAGTAACGGTAAGCCTCAAACAGGATATTAATTCCAAGAGCTACAGTAAAACTTTCCGACAGCTGAAACGCGTGCTGCTAATATAAGTATGTTCCTATCCTATTTACTCCTACCATAATTTGCATACAATATTACTTTTCCTAACTGTAACCATTATGTCTATTTAGTATTTCCTGAGGAATGTTGGTAAGTGGTAACCCTACTATGCGCAGGTTATGAGAAACGCACACTCGCAAACTTGTACCCTCGCCATTGACTTTCGATCAAAACGTGTAGGTTGAAACTTTTCCTGAAGCCCGCACTAAATTTCTACAACGGAAACCTAAGTTGAATCGATTTACGTTCGCTTGTGTTAATAATTTAACGATTGTCGACTCGTAATTAGAAACAAAAGTTTACAAAACTTAATGAAGCAATAAATAAAGCGAAATTCTCCAAAAATAAGTAACACAAACTCACACCCTTCTAAATTCCCCAATTAGATTGAACACTCCCCCCATCGTAAATTGAAATAGCCGACGTCAGTAGCTAGTTTATTTCAAAGAGGACGTTTTTCTAGTAAGAAAGTTTACCGTCTGAAGAAAAAACCGGCGCCGAGGACGCGCGGCGTGCGCGAGTCGGCGGTAAACATCATCATAAAAGCTCCGGTCTCGCAAGTAGGTTGCTACTGCAAGAACCTCCTGTATGGGGTTATTAATATTAAAACACTACGAACCCTGTAAATACAGGCAATGAAGGATCGCTACATACATTGTCGAGTTGTCTTCGTCCTCCACTAAGTAATTTCACAATGAAGGTTATGGAATCCATTACTTAACAACTGTACTTACCGTGCATTGCATAAACACGTAAAGGCTTATTCAGACCGGCGCGACGCGACAGCGCGACGCGATTCTTGTAGAACAATTTCCATGAAGTTCACATAAAAATTGTTCTACGAGTGTCGCGTCGCGCTGCCGCGTCGCGCCGGTTTGTAGGAGGCTTTATCCTGTAAACGCTTTATTATTTAAAGTAATGCTCTGTTAAGTAATAGAAATCTTTTATGTTACGTAGCACAGAAGTTCACGGTTACATTGAACTTTTATCAAATTCAGTCATATAACAAAGAAAGCATTCCACGATAAGCAATGACCTCTTGGCGTAATAGTTTTGTAACACTACTTAATTAATTACACTCTTCATTTCGTAATGATAACAAAACAAACTGCATTATATTCATTATATGGACGTACTCATAGCCTAGACAAAATGGCATATTGTATCATCGATAACGTTGATGGAAAAATCAAAAATAATAGGTTTACCTATGAAAATGCCGTTTTGTATGAAAAAAAATAAACGTTTTTTTTAATGTATTTTTATTTGTATTAATCGAAATAATCACCCATGCAATCAATGCATCTTTGCCAAGTTAGTGGCAGTTTATTGATGCCCTTCTTAAAAAAATCAGCTGGATGGGAGGCAACAAATTCTTCAAAGGCATTTTGTACTGCCTCTCGGGTATTGATTTTTTTTCCCGCCAAGAAGTTATCCAAATTCTGGAAAAAGTAGTAGTCTGTAGGCGCAAGGTCTGGTGAGTAGGGCGGATGACGGAGAGCTTCCAACCCCAGTTCTTGCAACTTGGAGACCGTCTGCTGTGCAGTATGAGATCGCGCGTTGTCGTGCAGGAGCAGCGGAGACGAGCGATTGACCAATGCTGGTTGGAGATGTGCCAGCTTCTCCATCATTGAGTTCAGTTCTTCACAGTACACATCTGCAGTAATGCTCACCCCGTTTGGTAAGAAGCTGTGATGAATCACACCGGCGCTAGACCACCAAACAGTGACCATCACTTTTCTAGGAGTAAGTTTTCATTTAGGGCATTGTTTAGGTGCTGAACCAGGATCCAACCAACTTGCTGAGCGCTTGCGGTTATCAAACAGAATCCATTTTTCATCGCAGGTATCATTCATTTGTGTGTCTGTTGAGCAGTGCAAGGCACGTCTCGACGCGTACTTCGCGCTGGCGATCATTGAGTTCGTGGGGCACCCATTTGTCAAGCTTTTTTACCTTGCCAATTTGACGCAAATGGACCAATATTGTTTTGACGCTAACGTCGAATGCTGCTGCTAATTCAGCCGTAGATTGCGTATCATCAGCTTCCACAATCGCCTTTAATTCGTCATTGTCGACCAAAGTCTTCGGACGACCGCGAGGTTCATTTTTCAGGTCGAAATTTCCAGAACGGAAGCGAGCAAACCAATAACAGGTGGTGCGTTGGTTTGTAGTGTTAGCTCCGTAAACGTCGTTGATGTTGCGTGCCGCTTGTGCCGCGTTGCTGCCACGACGGTACTCATATTCCATAATTACTCGAATTTTTAACGTATCCATGATGACGAAAAAGATTGAAATGCGATCAATAAACAAATGACTACTTTTGGAAAAAGAATTCCATGTTTTTAAAATAAAATAAATTTGAAATTAGAATTCTTAGACAAACAAAAATTATTTTGATTTGAAATGGCCAGTACTGCAGAACGGCAATTTCATAGGTAAAGACCTAATATTATTGGTCAGTCTTATTCTACCGAAAAGCTTTTAAATGTCAATCCTGTTGAAAGACTTTGATAGAGATTGCCACTTGTCTAGGTCCAGATGTCTTAATTTTTTTTCTTAAACTGTGTTTGTAATTAATAAATGTAGTTACTTGCGACTAAAAGAAAACATCGCATGTACAAACATCATTATTATATGTTTTATTTACAAACCAAACTTCGGAATATGAGCACCAGCAGCATCATTAACAACTTTATTAATAAAACATTTAGTTGATGAGTTTTTTACTAGCGGGCATTGTAATAAAATGAGTTTTGAAACTTATTTATTGCTCTAAACTATAATTTCGCAAACAACTTTAAAAATAATTCCGGATATTAAAGTCATTGCTACTGTTTGCCAACTTGTATAAAAGGTAAAAGTTTCAGTATAAAAGGGTTGCCTACAGATCTTTCTATTTCGAAAGAGTATAAATATTCAAATGAATCAATCGTCAAATGCACCGTATTCCGTGTGGTAGTTACAGTGTTGCTGTATGGGTAGTTATAGGATAGAAGCAGAAATTAAGAATGAACCAAAACCTTATTTGAAGTAAGTTTGACTAAAAAAATCAATAAACGTAATAGATTTTTTGTGAATCCCACCTGCGTTCTTTGTGTTTTTTCTTGGTCCAATTACTTAATAGCAAATGTATTTATTCATTTATTCAATTTTATGACGACACTCGAACGGATGTGGTTGTCAAGTCCCGGAAGATAAGGTAGTTTTGGGCGACTATAACCCTAGCGACCTTTATTCATTATTCAAGTTATGCGACGAAATCTTAACTGTATTTGTTTGTAGGTACGCAACTTACCAAAGACCTAGAGTATTTCGAAAGTGTTTATTTGTACAGAACACCCTCGGTTTCACTTTTAATTATTAATAAGTAGGCCTTAAATACTGTTAATTTAATAAACTCACAATAAACCTCATTTCAACGTCTCACATAATTGACATGAACTTGACAAGGGTAATTATTTATCATTCCGAACATTCAAAATATTTTTTGATTAAAGATCGAAAATTATTTAGAATGTTCGGATGTTGCCACGATCATAGCACCTAGCTAGTTATATAATAAAAAAGAGAAGCAAGGGTGAAAAAGACACGACATCCGTTTACAATTAATTACACTACCTGTGAAAGCTCAAGCAAGAGCGAAATAGCTTCCTATGAGTGTCGATCACATCAAAGGCGATGTTCCCTACTATAAAAGATGCGATCAAGCAGCACGAAAGGCACCATTGACCATATTATGATAAATTAACGAAGATTCGTTCTGGATTCCGAGAACCCCCATACTAGAGTCCTACTTACAATCTGCTAAAAGAAAAGGATACAGGATTGGTTACTCCAATTTGATATCCAGATGAATTCAAAACTTCGCAGGAAAACAGTGCACCGCACAATGTCGATTTAACCACGAGTCCATTAACTCTCCATTGTTTGACCGCCCCCTTGTGATCGATTCGATCGTCAAAAGACCAATCTGAAGTCATGGAAAAATAAAGTGTAGTTAATGTTTTCCATTCGCTCTGTCGTATATAAATGAATATGGCGTACGAGATATGAGATTGATAAATGTAAATATTATTAATTAAATATTATTATTAAAACAGCAGTTTATTGAAGGATGAAAATGACTATTCAATAGTTAACATCTATTGAAAAACTTAGCATCAACTCACCTAAATATTCTGCGTTTTGCCTGAGTGTCTCAGTTCAGGCGCGTACAGTACTTTTTGAGTGATACGTGATACGTATCTGGCTTGACACACTTTTACGAGCCCTGTTCAAACATTGCGGTGTTTTACAACTCTTAGATCCCTGACAAGAATTCTAAAACTTCACTGAAATAATGATCATCAAGATTTTGGGTTTTCCCCAGTGATTAGCAAGATCATTGTTTTTTTTACACGCTTTATATTAGCTTCACTTGTTTGTTTGTAACCGACTCCTTATAGCGCGATTTTGACCCACTTTAAACGACCAGATTTCATTCAAACTTTGCACACCTGTCAAGGACCGATGACAATGCAATAATTTCATAAATTTGTGCCATTATCCTTGCCAGGGTTACCAGGACAGCAAAAAAACTGTCTTCGAAAACTACGCTGACATACGTCACACCCTAAAAAATAGAAAATAAATAATAGCTTTAGCCTGCCTCTATACTGTATGTAGAAGTCTTCTATAGCGTTTATGATCCACTCCCTTTCATGTTTTTAGTATGCATAGTGTTACTTAAATTTTATACCCGAAAATTACACCGGGGTATTTTATATATAAACGTTACCGTGCATAAAACAATAATTTTGACTAAGTTTTAAAATTAATATAAACAGACAAGCAAAATTAATTAAAGGGCTTTTAGATACAGCACAATTATGATAAAACACATTTTTTAAACTGATGAACAACCAGAAATACTTTGGACTAATGCCTCTGTGGGGACAGTAAAAAGCATTGAAAAAACCATTACGCACCGTATTTATGGAGCCTAACGCGACACAATTAGGTATAAATTATACGAACATACTTAAGTTATAAGTACTATGGTGTATTATGTGTATTTACACATGGGTAAACTCATTTCCCAAGTACGGTGGCGATGACACTCCCGAGGGTACTTAATGAAAAGATCTTAATGCTGGAGTTTATCCACCATCTTCATACATTTAGGGACCACTACAGAAGTACTTTCATCAACCTCTTATAATCAATAGGTGTATACAATATGGTAATCTAACAATCTAAATAATAGTGCTAATATTCACAACTTTTTGTGGAAACCCGAATTTGTGCTTAGCGACACTTGTTTCCAAAATGCCAACACACGCTGCGCAATTAACGATAAAATAATCATAAATCACAAGTAAGCAAGAGTTGAGCTTTCTCAGTTAATTTTCTCGTGTTCAGTTTAACTGTGTAATATCGACTGCCTCTTGCTATAACGTTACGCGCAATTTCTATGTAGGTAATTAATAAATATGTATTCTCAAAACAAACCAACCGCTAAACAGACAAGTTAATCCATTCGGAAAATAAATTAAGTATCCGATGAGCAAGCAGTGGCCTGAGAGCGAACAGAAACTCGCAACAGTGCCAAGCTAAAGGCCAGCAAATACCTGAAACATAACCAGCGACGCGGCACTGCATCGCGGCAGAACTACATATATTAGTCAGATTGCCGTTTTGATGGACCAAGCCACGAAACAATTGTAACACAGATAATCCTGTTATTCTTTTAATGTGTACCAAGATTTAAATTTGAAATAACATAATTTTAAATCAAATCCGTCCAGAAACCCCATATTCCCCCAAAAATTGTCCAATATACCGAAAAACATAAATAACAATTTTATTGATAAAAAAGTGACTGAAATTCGCGCTCGTGATCTTAATAAGAAATGGAACCCTCGAAATACTAACCAACTCACACTGGAATGGTTTTATTACTGTGTGCTACCTACGCGAGACTCAGAATTACAGAACACAAATCACTTGGGATTTTGGGATTTATTAGAAATCCCAACAATTTTACAGTCTTGCTACCCTTTTCAACCAAAATATTTTAAACGAACCCATGTGCTAATAATAGATAACTTTGCTAAAAACTATATACTTCATTGAGTTTGACATACGTGTTAGAAAAGGTCGGGTTCCTGTTGGGTACCTGTTGATGATGTAGCGAGCGGCTGACACGAATAAAAGGATCGATTAACTTCTATTTTTACTCATAGTCGTGCGGGGCGATAGCTTAACGCTCTGCTGCCTGGGCCCTGATAAACAAAGAACAACGGGAACGTAGGTCGCCCAACAGCATTTTCATGTCCGCGCAATGTCCATCGTCACAACGACATTAATCATTGATTGTTCAAGATTGATATTCGAAAATATTAGTGTGTGATATCCGCACATGAGCACTGTCGGTGTTTAGCTGCCTTCTATTATGTTCTTATATTCACACCTCCAGGGTTCAAAGGTCCATTAACGCCTTCTACATGAAAGAGTTTTTTCTCTTGTCGATTTTGTCCCACAGTTTGGCAAAAACTTCGCTGAAGTGCTCGCTTGCACCTTTTTCCTGGATCATTCCGAATAAGTGAGTTATTTTTTTAAATATCAATTTGAAACTCAACGATAAACGATGATTGGCTCCTTTGAAGTCTCTGACCTAATTTTCTGTTAAAATCGATACATCCAACTTTGTTGCTTATGTTTGAATTAAATAGTTATCGTAAATGTATAAGTGTACGTGAGTCATTTATCATCCGCCTGTTTCATGTAGGGGTTTTTGTGATTTTTCATTACACCCGATCTTATAAACCCTACGAACTTATTTTTTTAGCAACATGATAAACAAGCCACACTTAATAGATTGGTTTATAATACAAAGAGACTGGCATAGAATAACCCTAACCAAAAGGAATTTTACTGGTCAACGAAAAAAAAAAAAAAGTTTATTAAAAACATATTGCATCAACCCAGTTATCATTTGTCTTCAATACAGAATACCGTTTCCATCAACAGTAACAATTTCTGCTAACCTGAACTACTTCCAAGCCAACACCATATGTTCAAGAAGGTTAACAATGAAAGAAATCAGTAGAACAGTGACCTAGTTAGTAATGGGCATTTAAGTACAATTTCCTGGCAATGGTGTTTTGTAGGTACTTTAAAACCGTGGTCAGAAAAACGTTAAACACCACGCTACACATGTTACAACATCATACACACATACAGTTTCAATTCTATGTACCATTAGGTAAAAATTCATCTAGTATGATGGTGCGATAAAAGAAGCCTTTAATTTCATAGCATTGTGTGTGAGTATGTCTGTATTCATGTTCTGGGAAATGAGCCGTTTTATTCGCTACAGTGTTGGTTGCGTCGGCGTCGACCGGTTACTGCTGTGGTGCGCTGTGGCGTGCCGTTTGTGGACTGCGCCCTGCGGTCAAACTGCACACATACTTCAACATCGACAGCGAACTCGCTGAGAGAGTAGAGCAGCAACATTTGGAAGGACTAAAACACTGTCCATTCTTTGTGACTCAGCTCATTTGAATCCACCGAACGGAAGTACAATCTCGCTTTGCAATGAACATGGCCAGATTATAGCAGCTTCTGACCCCGATGAATCGTTATACAATCGACTATTTACATTGCTGAGCCAGACGTTTACAGTTAATTACGGATTCAGCGAGTACAATTTATTCTGGAATAGCAGAGCTCAACCACTGTTTATAAATCGTTGATGGGCTGAGCTGCAAAAATGTGAACTGAGGAGAAGATAATCCACACTATCCACACTAATATTATAAATGCAAAAGTAACTCTGTCTGTCTGTCTGTCTGTCTCGCTTTCCTGCTAAAACTACTGAACCGATTTAAATGAAATTTGGTACACAGATAGTTTAGAGCCTGAGAAAGGACATAGGCTACTTTTTATCCCGATAGTATGTTCCCGTGGGATAATTTCCGACCTCCACGCGGGCGAAGCCGCTGGCAAAAGCTAGTTTATTATAAAGCACAAATTTCAAGTATACAATGTACAGAGGCAAATAATTTAGCTAGTATTATGTCGATATGTACTTACCGTACGCTATTCCTTGAAAACGGCACTTGAAAGTCTTCGTTATAAAGGGACCTAAAGCTAATCGAAGGGTTTCCCGTACATTGACGTATGTGTAGACACATGCTCGCAGTCCACATGACCGGCGTTTGTGGTACAAGCTCAGGTTACCGCCTGTTATTGCAACCTGAGCGACAAAACACAGGAATCGAACTAGGTTTAACACAATTGGTGTAGTCATTAATAATACGATAGATTTTAATTGTAGCGTTAAATTGGCGTAAAATGCGACATTGTGATTTGTGGTTATAAAATGTAACCATTATACCTAATACATTTTGTAAAAAGAGGCTAGTTGACAGTTTTATCAATTGGTAATGTTCATTGTAAATATTTGTTATTTCAGCGAAATATTAACATTAACAGAATATTTTTTTATACACAATTTAATGTTGGCTTTATTGGCTTCTCGAGTGTTGTCAAACTTTTTCCGTCAAATCGGCATCTTTATTATGATTGAACCAAATCACCTGAATTCAGGTAAATAAAAATCCTTTAGAATCGAATGTCGCTTATTAGTATGTTAGTAGCTGCTGGCTTCAACTAAACGTTCCATAGGTGTGAGTCACGTAACGGAAACGGTTCTTTCGATATTGATGTCTCAGCTTGATGCGTTCCCATGTTTTACTTTTACATAACCTCGCTTCTTACTTTGCGAAGTAGATGAACAACTGTAATATTGAATACTTTTTATGACTGTTTATATTTCAAATCCTTTTATTGGCAAACATCTGCGCATTCGAGATACCCGAGCGGAGCACGTAAATTAAACTTAGCTAAACGAGCATTTCATTATTTATGAAAACTCTTAAAAACCTTCTGCTAGCGAATGGGAATACTTTTATTTTATTGTGATCTAAAAAATGGAACGTAGCATAAATAAAGGCTTATTCAGACCGGCGCGACGCGACAGCGCGACGCGATTCTTGTAGAACAATTTCCATGAAGTTCACATAAAAATTGTTCTACGAGTGTCGCGTCGCGCTGCCGCGTCGCGCCGGTTTGTAGGAGGCTTAACTTTCATATTGAAAATTGTACCGTAGGTACATCGTTTTGTCTGGAAAAAATAGACATTTTGACAACTAGATAATCGTACTAAGTAATTAAGTAAATAGTATCTAGTCTTCAAAGAAATCTTTCAGCCAAGTGAAGGCTCTGAAATGCAGACACCTTAATACCAGGTACATTTTCTGTACCGATACCCGCAGTCCCGCACTGAGCAATGAGGGCGATGCATACAAATTAGACCATTTCTGTGTAATATGATTTGACATTCTAGTGCCTTACTGGTGTTCGATGTTGGTCGTCATTGGACCCACACGTTAGTTGCTCTACTTGCCCTGTCTGGTACAAATGAATTGTTATCCTAATTTGTATTTATGTAACTATGTACCTTTGTAGATTACTTCGATTAGACACGCTATAATTTGCCGAGTCCTTAAGTAGAACGAAATGAACAATGATTAAATTACAGACTACGTGTAATTCGGTTTTATTTTCACACCCATGAATTTTATATAAATAATTAATTGTATACTTATCTAGTACCTAAACTTCATTAATATTCAGCCTCGTATACAGACATAACCAGTGACTGACAGATAGGTAGCATCTAGAAAGAATTTCTTATTTGTATCATATAAATATAGATGTAAAACACGATTTTACGAAAAATAAGTACACTTTATGATTGATAGATAAGCCAAAGAAAATTGTGTGCTAGCTGTTCCAATGACCTAACTAGTAAAGGTAGGCGTATCTTATCAGTTTATCAACTTGGATATTGCCAAATTAAGATAGACGACTGCATAGCCTCTATACAGGCTGAGACGTAGTAAAGCAATTAAAAAGGGAGTTTACTTTTCTCTCATATTCATAGACGTTATCTTATAAGTCCTTGAACTAGATTTAGAGGAGGTATCTTATCCATTTTAGTTTGTCTGCTCCTCCTCTCTTTACTGCGTGTTCACAATTTTGAAATTAACTTGACCTTTGCATGCCCAGGGCTATTTTTGTACAAAAATCGAAACATAAAACAAATACAGTCAGCCTATTATTTTCCCACTGCTGGGTGGGATACAGCCCTCTTCTTTGTGAGGGACTGGGCGGTAATCTACCATGCGGGCCCAGTGCGAGTTGGTTGACATCTGTCACATGTCTTCGAATTTTCAGTTTCCTACGAATGTTTCCCTGCACTGTTTTGAGAGCAGTGGCGATGAAATTAATTACACAAACTAAAGCGTGTACAGGGCTCAAACCCACGACTGGTAACTCGTAACTCGGGGCCAATACCACTGGCCACGAGTCCACGACTGCTCTCAAATAAAAACCGGCCAAGTGCGAGTCGGACTCGCGTACCGAGGGTTCCGTACAAACCTGTAGGTATCCTCGGTTTATGCATAAGGTTTATGTTTATGAAATTATTTTTTTTTTTTAAATTTTTATTTTTCAGTTGATTGAATTAAAGGTAAATTGCGGTTTACGTTTTTTGACGTTTTAAAAAATACTACTTACTGGATCTCGTTCAAATCAATTTTCGATGGAAGTTTATATGGTTATGTACATCATATATTTTTTTTAGATTAGAGATTTATCATTCTCTTATTTTAGAAGTTACGGGGGGGGACACATTTTACCACTTTGGAAGTGTCTCTCGCGCAAACTATTCAGTTTAGAAAAAAATGATATAAGAAACCTCAATACCATTTTTGAAGACCTATTCATAGATTCCCCACACGTATGGGTTTGATGAATTTTTTTTTTTTGAGTTTCAGTTCTAAATCAAAATCAAAATCAAAAGTCATTTATTCAAACTAGGCTGAGAGTCAGCACTTTTTGAACGTCAAAGTTACAAAAGACAGTCCCCCCAAAACGCCCGCCCTTCAACACTTCCTAGTGCTTTAGCTGGGAAGAAGAAGTGGCGGAACAAACTCCCCAGCAGCACAGCTGTCTGTTAAGTTAGAAGAACTTGATTCTATATATACAATTGTAAGGAGGTAACATTACGAGACACAAAATATTAAATTAAATGATTTGCCTTATGTCAGCTAGCCAACCCAGTATTCCAAGAAATAAACTGAAATCTATACTAAGTATGGGGAACCCCAAAATTTATTGTTTTTTTTCTATTTTAGTGTGAAAATCTTAATGTGGTTCACAGAATACATCTACTCACCAAGTTTCAACAGCATAGCTCTTATAGTTTCGGAGAAAAGTGGCTGTGACATACGGACGGACAGACAGACAGACATGACGAATCTATAAGGGTTCCGTTTTTTGCCATTTGGCAACGGAACCCTAAAAATAACGCGATTCCAACAACTCATGGAAACGACCGCCATCGATCATCATCAGAAATGCACTTATGCTATTATGGTAGAAAAATAATACTTATCTTACATTTAAGCAATGCTATATTAGCATAAAACCTGATATTTTATTATACATGCCTTAACTTCAACCTCACTGTTTAAATTATGTTACGCATTTACTTAGAACCAAACTCTGAAAGCGTTATTTTACTTATTCCACCCTTTACGCGTTATTAGATTTAAATAACGACCGATATTCAAGCGGCAGTCCAACTTAAAGTTAGTTGGAGAACGTATTAAAAGTTTGTTCGAAAGCGTTTAGCAAAAGCAAAGCCAAATGTGTGTACTGCCTACATTGTATTCAATTATACAAACGACACTGACGTCTGAAATATTACGTACACGACATTAAGATACACTGTATTTTTTAAGGATGTTTTCAAAGTAAGCAGGCACTTGAACGTTAAACCATTTATAATAGAGACAGAGGCTGCCATTCATTGCAAGATGTATTCCATTGTAAAATGTATTATTTTTATGCCGGTAAATATGTTGCTTCTAAACGAATAATACAAAAACATTCAACAGCACGAATAACAAATTTTAAAACAACAAAAATAATGACTTAGTTCCGTAATGCATCATAATCATAACATTTTTCCTTAAGACTTTTCATCTCTGCGTCAGCGGCGGTGGGCCAGCTCGCTCGGTATCAATTAACCTATTGTGTATATTTCCTACTTATCTCCGAGAAATGTTTTGGTAAACTTTTAACTGTTCCCGTTTAAGAAAAGGCTAATGTACGCTAACTTCAAACCGTCGGTATGAAACTCAACACGTGTTGACTGGTTGGTAACTGGGTCAGTCACTGCAGTCAATCAAGAGCAGCGTAAAAAATAAACAAATTCACTGTTCCTTATAATTGCATCACAAGAACATATTCAACATTATTATTTTGTTTGAACTTAGTACAAAATGAAAGGGTATCTAGTGTTATTTCAAGATGGTTTTACGTACCTAGGAGGATACCTTTAAGTCATCAATCATCACTCCATTATCTTTACAATTTCAAACCTCATTATAAATTCACCGAACGTCCAAAATTGTTAACAAATGCTTACACGATTGTCAACGACTTACTAACTTATTAGTAGTCCTTACGATACCAGCATAATGTTCAACATGCGTATGCTATGTATTGAAACGGAAGTCTGGATTGATCAAAATTATATTTTATCAAACCCAACTATGAAATACTAGAGGTCATAGGAACGCAAAAGGATTTGCCGAAATTTATACGTGGGCAGCTTAATGATCCCACAGAGACAATTACTAGCGAAAAGGGTCCAGAATAGAGGTCAACAATATGTTACAATCAATGTTGAATAAGTGTCATCTATAAGGATTTTACTGGTAGTAGTATTGACGTAAAAAACTGCCTCCAACTTTTATCTTAGAACAAAGACAAGGATCCAGATACACCGTATTTTCGGAGCTTACTAACACCGATCTGTCAACGGCTTATTCGACGTGTTTAGTACCGATTTATTTCTTTTTCCTAGTTACTCTAATCGTGGCGCAGTATTTTTATCCATCTGTTTTATCGTGAGTTCCCAATACTATTCCGACGGAGGAGTAGGTTACCTCGGTTAAAAAAATGTGTTGGGAGGAATTTGTGTGAGCCAGTTATTCTAAAATACATTTTTGAATGGGGTGGTTTTTCTGTCTGAAATTATCCATTTATTTTAATTAATTACCTACATTTTGGGGCTCCGATAAGTATTCCATCTTCCTACCATAAAGTTCTCAGTTAATAAGACTTCCCTCTTTCAGACATCATTAGGATCTCTTTGTTGTCCGTCAGTGCGGCTTGGCTCGAGGTTTCGTAAAATCGTATACGCCTTTAGTTTTTCTCTCGGCTTCAAAACGGAAATTAGGTGGTCTGTAAAACGTTTTAAAAACAAGAACAGCAGCTTTAATCAAGACAACCACTCATGAAATGTTTGAGGATACCCGCGGGAGCCTAATACCAGGACATCAACTTTTGACACAAAATTTGTCTCATCACAGCCGCTATCTGGTTCAGCCACCCGAAAAAGAGAGATATTTTATTTCAATTATTGTAATTTTTCATAGAATTTCTAAGTTTCGTACATGTCATACTTAACGTAAAAGGTTTCGAAATCGGATTCATGAGTTGTTCCGCAACGAGCTTCGACCATCCGCAGTAGCGATTTGATGGGGAGATAAATTCGGTCAATGAGCAACACGCCTCCCACAATATTGCTCAGGCTGGTTCAAATAAAAAGCTATAAAATGGAATCGGAATTTCTTGGTTCACAAGTAAAGCTCATAAGGTTTTAGGGCAATTAGGCAATTTGTTTCAAACGATTAGTGCCCGGCGGTGTCAAGCTGAATTACTTCATTATTTGCAAAACAATAAACTTCTTCATTTTCTTTATTCTTAGTAGGCAAAATACTTAAAACGGTTTTTTCTCTTGCAGTACAAATGCAGCCACCGCGATTTAGTATGCAACCTTCATCTTCGAATAGTATAGTCAGAGAAGGAACAACAAAAATCTTACAGTGTTCTGCTATGGGTAAGTTAAATTCTTGGCGTCATAGTATTATTCTAAGTCGGACGTAATAAAATCGCGGCGGGATTTTTTCACGCACTGAATTTTTAACTCTCGGTGTTATGACTCGCTCCCTTGGATCGCTCCAAGAGAGAGCGAGTCCAAGAATCCAAGAGACCGTGAGTGAGTCTCAGCGCGTCAAAAAAAAAACAGGTGTTCGAATTTCAACTCTCGGTGCTAAGCACTGCGTTGTAGATCCAGTGCGCGAAAAAATCCCGGCGCAATTTTATTATGTCCGTGTCATGTCGACTCATCATCTTCCTAGCCTTTTCTCAACTATGTTGGGGTCGGCTTCCAGTCTAACCGGATGCAGCTGAGTACCAGTATTTTACATGGAGCGACGGTAATACGATACCCCTTGGTAAGACTGGTTGTCAGAATTTCGGGCTTCTGACGACCCGCAACGACTGTCTAAGATCTACGAAAGATAGCCGGGATCAACGGCTATCCGAGGCACGGAAGGGTCTTGGTATGTAAAGATGGCCACCCATCCCCGGACCAATCGCGGCAATCGTAGTTTAACCTGAACGATCGATCCGTGCGGCTGTTGTAACTTAGCCACAAACAAGCCCTTCCATGTCGACTAAGACTAGCAAAATCGAATATGTACCTACTCACCAAAGCCCGATAAATGTGGCCCTAGTCTAAATAATGATGTTGTTTCGCTTATCATGGGTTATCATGATACACTATAATGGGGACCTGCTTCTTCGGCTGGAACGCGTTAGCGCGAGTCCGTAACAATAAAGTCTTTTATAATTTATTTTAAAACTAGAATGAAATAAAATAAAAATGTTATCCTTGCCCTAAGTAAATCGAAAACTTAGAACTCACTAAACAATACAGTTTTACACATTTTAGGCATACCTCAACCAATGTACAGATGGTCGAGAAACGGTGTACCGCTCAGTGAATATTCATCAGAGTCCTTTTATAAGATTCATAATACCCAGCGGCAGGATGCCGGAGCATACCAGTGTATAGCGAAAAATGACGTCGGAGCAATATTCAGCGAAAAGAACAACATTGTCGTCGCGTGTAAGTAAACTTTCATGCGTCTCTTTGTACTTTCATGTGTCTCTTTGTTGTGTGGGCGGAATAATCTTGGAGAAAAAAATGTCTCGTCCTGGAAACAACTATTTTGTATAAAAAAGAAGTTTGTTAGTCAACCCATAAGCATCTGAATGCGAAATTTTCTGTATTCTTGTATAATAGATAGGGTTAATAAATCTACGTTTACAGATATGGGTGTATTCGAACCTATTGCTGAAACAGTAATATCTTCCGAATCTGGTAGAGCGGCCATAATAGCGTTTCCTCAGATAGAATCTGAACCACCGCCGTCGGTCATATGGCAGGACGAGAACGGCGCTCTGCGATATGATCAAAAATACGCTGTCACTGAAAAACATGAACTCGTCATACTATGTACTTCACACGAGGATGAGAAAGCTTACAGGTTAAATTCTTTACATTTTTTTTTTTCAAATGAGTTGTGCCATTTGTTCCATATTTTGTTTATCACTGATGAAGGTGATTTTTAAAATAATCTTAAATTTTAGAGTACGTGCCATAAATACACAGCTAGGAAAAGAAGAAAACAGTCCGTACATACAACTTAACGTTTTTGGAAACGATAGCAAGGAAATACCACCAGAAATTATTATAAAACCAGAAGACACAAAAATAATAAAAGGACAAGAATACACGAGTTTATATTGTATTGCAAACGCTAGGCCTCTGCATGAATTAGAAACCTTATGGTTTAAAGATGGAATAATGATTGACTCAGCTGGAATCACTTTCGACCTAAATGATCAATGGAATAGAACCCTTACTCTTATATCAGCTAATTTAACACACACTGGACAGTATACATGTCAAGCCAGATTAAAAACAGGAGGTTACGCAACCGACTCAGCTTCTGCATTTGTCACGGTGCTAGAAAAACCAGTCTTCCTATCCAGTTTAAAATCAGAAACATATGGGGAATTTGGAAGTACTATAGTTCTGGACTGTAATGTTCAGGGCATTCCTTTGCCTAGTATAACTTGGTACAAAGACGCTAAAAAGATCGCAAGTGTCGGCGCTGGTGCTGGAGAATCTGATAACCCAGATGTCGACGACAGCGGTGGCAGATACCGGGTGGAAGTGGACCGCTCACTCGTCATCAACCGTCTAAAAATGGAAGATACTGGCATATACCAGTGCATTGCCAGCAACGAAGCAGGAGAATCTTCTATTTACACATGGCTAAAGATAAAAAGTAAGTAAAGTCACTATTTCAAATTTTAACAACGCTATGACAGTTATTGTGTTATTAAAACTTGCATACGGGATTGTTAAAAATAAAACAATGCATGTGAACTGTTGTTTAAAAAAATATGTAAATTCAGATCATTATTATTTATTTCTGGAATTCGTTCTCCGGTGCGTAATGCGAGTCTACTAATCCGTCAAGCTCTGTATGTCTCAGGGTCGTTGTCATATTGTATGTGTGTATTTTTTAAAATAACAATACTGACTAATTAACGTATGCCACTATCGTGCAGTGAAGGACAATAGGCGGCTTCCGCGAAGTCACATGAAGTTAATAAGAATGAGGACCTCCGATAAAAAAGCAAAAACGTTCAGATTTGACACCGGCAGTAAGAATGAATTACTTGTTGTCATAACAATTCACTTATAGCATAGATGATTTTTTTTCAGCACAGAGTGATGATTGCTTTATACCAATGTTTTTTTTTTATTCCCATGCCTTAGGTGATATGCAATATTTTAATTAATTATATGATTTGTCATTTGATTTGTTCTTTGATTTTACTATTAGAAACAATCCTGCATTATAAGATTAATACATAATCCGTAGATAGATCATAGATAATTATATATTATACAATGTAGATTAGTTTTTAATACACTTCTAAGCCAATTTTATTAAGCCATATAATATTTTAGCATGACAATTTGATTACCTAAAATAAGTAATCAATATCGGATTATTTTCTAAGACACGTAAATAACTAACTCGGGTGGAGGAAATGTAGGTAACATTCCTACTTTTATGGGGTAAGGTGCGTGTAAAACGCAAGAATTTAACGCACATCCTTCTAAAAAATTCATTCATTCCCAGCAAAATTATAGTGGGCCACGAGACACCTGTGCGGTTTACTAAGTGTCGGCGCTCAATATTGACCATTTAAAGTTATGGTGTTTATACCCGCTCCACCATGAAATTAATAAATGCCCAAATGATTTCATGCTGATTCCCTTTTTTTTTTAGTAAATACACCCGTCGAAGCATTGTTTAAAACAATTGTAGAGAAATATATTGTATTGTATTATTGGCAGCATGTTAATTTACAGTTTATTATTATTTAATAAAATCACAATACAACATTATATTTATCACATCATTTATTTGATTATATTATATCTGTATTAAAATATATTCGCATGCGCTTTTTACATAGAGACGCGGTGTCACTGATTTTGTGTGTTATACTAACATTAGTTGACGAAGATTTCGTAAATAATTGAAATAACCCGCTAGTTCAGCTCGTGATCTAACTGTGTGCGTGTGGCTTGTAGCGTCCCCGCCCATAATGCAGACTCCGCCGAACAACCTCACCGTGCTGGACGGCAAGGACGCCACCGTCACGTGCCGCGCCGTCGGAGCGCCCACCCCCAACGTCACCTGGTATTTTAATGGTTAGTAATTAGGACACTTCGGGCATCTGTTTTAACTGAACGTCCGCCTTTTACTAGTTGATATACTTTAAATATAGTAGCAGATTATGAGTAATAAATTTAATATAATGTTTTATTTATTGTCAAATTACATAAAGGAATTTGCGACAAAACTGTGTAACTAAAGGAATCCTGTCGTCAAAAAGAGCAAAACTCACATTTGGATACCTATTGTGCAATAATTTACTGACATTATTATGAAAAAACGAACTGTTACAGATTCTTTAATCATAAATTTATCGGCAAGACTACAAGCACTCGAAGAAGGCGACCTGCTAATCACAAGTACCACGACCGCCGATAGTGGAAAATATACCTGCGTTCGATCAAACGATGCTGGAAACGTCTCCGGGGAGGCTTATCTCACTGTACTAGGTGATTACCTCATCTGTTATACCTACGTGTTATTTCACAAAAAAATATAAATCATTATGTTTCATGTCAAGAAATTCTCGTTAATAGTTCATTTGTAATATTCCCGTAATTGATAAGTTATAAATTGTGACGGTATCCGATAAGATTGGATTTATCAACGCTTCGATATCATCAAGTTTTACTTTATTTTCAGTTAAGATGTTGTGGTATTATATCGCTATCATGATTGTTATCACCGCTGCTGGGTGAGACAACATATTGTAACAGTTCAGTTTAGTCTAATTAATCTAGGTCATGTAGTTAAATGACGTAATACGTTACTCGATCATTACTAGAAGCTGAAATTTTGTCTAAGAATTAGTAAAGTATGGTAGTCCGCTCGTTCTGTAATTCCGCCGATATTGACTTAGCATTTCTGTAATGTTTATTTATTTACGTTTTACCATCTGGCAACGCTTGTTGATTTCGACTCCACCTAAAGGAGTTTACTAGCCTGCAATTATGTAGTTTAGCTTATATTAGAGCCAAAGATAAATGTTCCAGCGATCCCGGATTCGTGCTGCATTCGATGGCAGATGTACTACCCACTGTGGTGGATTTATAGGGACGAGTCCGCCATGTTCTTCGGGTTTCACTGGGTGGAGGAAACCGAATTTTCCACATTTACCCGATGGTCATCATGACTGCGGCTTAATCACATTTTTTCGTAAAATTAAATATGAGTATAATTTATAGTAATCATTCTATTTGCTTTGAATCCATACTTGAGTTTTAAAAGTAGCTCTATTAAAAACTTTTTTCAACAAACAACTTCGAAGACAAAGGGTTAGGAGATCCATTTTTTTTACACCATTTAGATAATATCTACAAAATGAGGGGAAAACTCCCGAGTGCACAAAAGATAACCCTTTTCAACGTCATTTTACTTGATGAGTTATAAAAAGTATTTTTCAGCCGATATTAGTCCGCTTTTGGTGTATGAAGGCATCTACCCCTTTTCTATTTTTAAATCTTTTAATCCATCCACGAATGGATTAAAAGTAACACTTTACAACGTAACGGGATTCTGAACGACAAATGTGGTATTTTTATTTCAACTCTCAAAATAGAATTTCAGAAAAAATGTTGGTTTCATTTCCGTTTCCTACTTTTGATACGGAACCCTAAACGGAACTTTCTTTTTTCAGTGAGAACGCAAATTATTGCTCCACCTGTGGATACACGAGTGTTATTGGGTCACACGGCAACGCTACAATGCAAAGTATCGAACGACCCGAATGTGAAGTACAATATTGATTGGTTCCACAACAAACAGTGAGTTGGGAAACATTTACTATTATTGCTTTGAATAAAAGCTGCCGACGTTTTGACTTTATTGTTAATTTTTTTAGGCCAATGACAGCTGGTTCCCGCGTATGGGTGTCAGCAGATGGGGCGCTGCAAGTGCAAGCCGTGCGTGCGAGTGACGCGGGCGAGTACACGTGCGTTGTGACGTCTCCGGGCGGCAATCACACGCGCCATGCGGTTCTGTCCGTCATCGAGCTTCCGTTCGCTCCTACAAATGTGCGTGCCTTCAGACTCGAAGCTGCGTCACAGCGAGCTGTCAATGTCTCGTGGACTCCGGGCTTTGATGGAAACTCTCCTATACAAAAATTCATCGTTCAACGACGTGTTGTTCCCGAGTTCGGTAAGTCAGGCAATCAGCGCAGAAGACCACAAAACTACATAAACATAAAAACGTATTTTTTTTTATTTTTCTATTCTCAATTATTTTTATCATAGGTCCCACACCTGACCCGTTACTAAACTGGGTGACAGAGCCGATGAATGTATCGGCAAACCAGCGTTGGGTTCTCTTGACCAGTTTAAAGGCCGCTACATCGTATCAGTTCCGAGTATCAGCTGTTAACACCGTGGGAGAAGGTCCCGCTTCTGACCCAACTGATGTCTTGACACTGCCTCAGGAAGGTATGTAAAATAAACACCCAATAAACCCTAAAAGAAAAAAAATCTATCGTTGTAAAGCCTGAAAAAAGAAAAGTTTTTGATAGTCGAGCGTAAAAATATTATTTCCAATTTTCGTGTGCGGCAAAGCGACGACTGAAAACAATTTTCCTTACAATAAAAGAAAGCTGAAGTGTCGTGGCGGAATTCTTTTCCTCTGCAACGGATTTACCGATACCCACAGCAAGCTGGACATTGGGAATAATAATTTATTTAGAATGACAGACGGCACTAGCCTGCGGCAAATCGAGGCAGAATTTGCACTCAGTGTGACGCAGGCTTTTCACTATTAAAATGGTTCATATTTAATTTCACATTATTCGTTGTTAACTATTAGCACGATAAATGTTAATCGCACCTTAAACATTCTGTACACCTCTGATTAATCTTTTGGAATCAAAACATAATTTTAAGTCTTGGGCAGGTAAGATATTTTTATGGATGTTCTATATTATATTAAATTGTATTCTTTTTGCGATCAAGCAGCCAGTGATCTTATTTGCTGCCAAGGTATGCGGAACATTTTGAAAAATTAGATTGCATTTGTTTTGACCATGCCTTTTTCATATTCAAATATAATTTTTTGACTGCTGTTTTTTATAAGTAGCAACTTTTTTAAACAAAATATGTTTAATGAGCGTGTTTTTCTTCTTTTACCAATAATGTGTCGCTTATGAAAATTTTTTTTTTTTGTAACTTGTGATGTCCGATAGGTTGCATTTCTATTGTGTATTGTCTGCATGAAACGTGACTTGTCTTTATTGATTACAAAATGTATGTCAGTAGTTACGAATGTTTGATACCAATTGCAATATTCCTCAACTGTATGCACCCCGCATGCGGATAAAACATATTAATAAAATTATAAAACATATTAATAAAATTATTATTCAATATTTTCTTAATTATCTCGTTATTGCTTGTTAAACTGAACAAAGTTATTGCATATTCTTACTTAAAAATCCCTTCTAAATAATTAAATAACAATATTTTGTTCTATAAAAAGAAAAAAATAACAGCATGTTTCAAATTCGTCAAGAATCGGCCTATTAGAAATAGAAAAAAAAATGAGTTCAATTGTTAATGTTTCCAGCACCATCCGGTCCTCCCGTCGGCTTTATGGGCTCTGCACGATCTTCATCCGAAATCATAACACAGTGGCAACCACCAGTCGAGGAACACAGGAACGGACACATCCTGGGTTACGTTATCAGATACAGACTCCGGGGTTACGACAACAGTCCGTGGACAGATCAGAATATCACCAATGAGGCACAGAGGAACTATCTCATTCAGGACTTGATTACATGGAAAGATTACAATGTACAAATTGCTGCGTATAACGACAAGGGCGTAGGTGTGTTCTCGGATAGCTTCATGATTAAAACAAAAGAAGGGGTGCCCGAAGCGCCTCCTGATAGTGTTCGTTGTGAGCCATTCAACTCTACAGCACTAACTGTTTGGTGGACACCGCCCAATCCACAGAAAATTAATGGCATAAATCAGGTGCGTACCACTATCATAGAACCACAAATTAATGATTTGGTTCACGTTCTTAAGACACGGTACTAATATCCAATATTACATTTTCCCAGGGCTACAAAATACAAGCGTGGATCTGGGACGACCAAGAGGGTGATAACGTTGAGCAGAAACTTGTTAGCGTCCCCCCTAACCTCCTGGATCCTCTGACTGAACAATCAGCTGTTATCAGCGGCCTCGAGAAATTTACTGAGTACAACATAACGGTGTTATGCTTTACGGAACCTGGCGACGGGCCGCGGAGTGACTACGTGCAAGTTAGGACGGATGAAGACAGTAAGTCCAAACATAATATTGTACTGGTTGGCAGGCATATCGATGCACATCGTTTTACCATTGTTACCATCTATTCAGTCAGTATACATATGATTGTATCCCCTTGCGTAGAAATATTTCGTCGGTTATAAAAACAGTGAGCTGTTTCATAGAAAAGTGCAATAATACATAAGCGATAATATATGGCTGAGCTATTTTTTTTAAATAACTGACGAAAAATTTCAATAATTTCATGGTTGCAGTTTTCGCGTCGATGCCACCCGGTATAATGATTAACCATATTTACTCAATATTAATACAATCATCGTATACATACATTGAATTAAGCGAGAAAAAATAGACGTACAAAACTTCACCCCGCTATAATAATATTACGGTTATTGTAAGGAAGATCGTACACATGTTAAAATTGATTCTTTATTCTTTAGTTCCGGATGAAATAGGAAGTCTACTCTTTGACGATATATCGGATCGCGCAGTGCGAGTGTCTTGGACGGCGCCTAAAAAGTCGAACGGAATCCTAATGGGCTACAAACTATCTTACCAAATGAAAGATAGTAACGAAACGATACGAGAGGAAGTTCTACCACCGAATGTGTCCAGTATTAGAGTGGAACACTTGCAGGTATGTTTGTGTAGCATTTTTGAAAATGGTAAACACGCTGTCCGTCCATTTGATGGTGAATGGTAGCCACCACACATGGTCATTTGCAATACCAAAAGCATCGCAGGTTATTTAGTTTCCGCCTACCCTCATGGAATATATGTAGATTTTAAATATACACACATACTAATGTATATTTGCTTAAAATCGAAACATAGTTACTCTGCTTGGCGGCAGAAATAAGTACTGTGACGACTTCCGTAGACGAGCAACTTCACAAGGAGTACTACTCAAAGAAATCATACATCTTAATCTTAACATAGTATAAAATAGTCACATTTTGTGTTTGTGCGCTTAGATTTTTTAAACTAAGCAACGGATTTCAATGTGGTTTTCATCAATAGTCGGAGTGATTCAAGAGGAAGGTTTATATGTATGATAGGCGGGCGAAGTCGCTGGCAAAAGGCAGTAAGTAATAAATCTACAAAATATGCTAATCGTATAATTATTTCGTTTTAAGGCTAGTACACACTACAAGTTCTGGTTATGCGCCATGACGGCGGTGGGCGAAGGACCGGCAAGGGCCGCCGTAATCCAGTCCGGCGTAGAACCAGTACTTCCCGATGCTCCTCGCAACCTCGCACTGTCCAATATTGAAGCATTCTCTGTACTTCTACAATTTACACACGGCTTTGACGGCAACTCTTCTATATCACTATGGACAGTACAGGTAAAATACTCCATAAGGCCTTTTATTGCTAACTAGCAGTCTCATTTAAATTTCTTCACTCTCCATTTAAACTTTAACTATGCCAAATTTAATACTCCTCCATCTGCGTAATTTTCGTTAAAAAGGGTACAAAGTTTTTGCTACGCGTCAATTAATTAAATATGCTCATCATAAACCTTTCAAAAGATCTCGTAAAAAAAAACAGCCTGTTAGCCCAAGTGGATCGTGAAAGCGATAAACACGTTCCTAGCAGACTACAACACTCGGGTCTCTGATGCGAAATTTTGTTATCACAAACGTTTTTTTCCTCCAACAGGCTCAAACCGCACGAAATTCATCATGGGTAACGATCTTCGAAGTCAACGCTCCGGATGCCCAGTCTATACACGTGACTGGTCTAATACCATTCACTACGTACAGGCTGCGACTGATTGCTACCAATGTGGTGGGCTCGTCGCCACCTTCGGAGCCTTGCAAGGAGTTCCAGACTATTCAAGCGCCGCCTCAACACCCGCCTAAGAATGTGACTGTTCGTGCAGTTAGCGCCACCAATCTACGCGTCAGATGGATTGTAAGACATTTAATTTCTATTCAATATTTTGAATTTTTTTTTTGGTATTGATGTTTTCACTATTCGCATAAACCAATCGGTATCAGCCCCGACTTAACGAATTTTTGGTCGTAGGTTTGACCCCGGTATTTTGTGTAAATACTTTCATTACCACTGCTCTCCAAACGGTGCAGGATAACACCGTGAGGAAACCGACATGTGTTTTCTTTTTTTTTTTTTTTTCAGGATGGGAAATCATCAAATGACTTCTCCCGCTCTGGGTGGAGCGGGAGGGCGCGTCAGACTTTTACTGACTAAAACCCACCCGTGTTCCATCAGTTGCCCATGTGCCAGGGTCACGGTATCTCTTTCGAACAATCACGCGACCCCGGCAGGCATCGGTCCTAGTAGACCCCTACACTGCTGCTGACATCTCTTTGAGGCGCGCGTGGAACACTGCGCGCCGTCGACCCGAGCGTGGTCCTTACCGGGCGGCGAGCTACCCATTGCTCGCCACCCGCAAGGTTGCGCCTACGGTGGCCGGGAGTCCGCTATGGAATCCCGACGCCCGGGGCGTCTCCTCCTGCGGCGGCTAGGGACGTGAGGGCGCAGTGACTGCCACTCCCTCACGCGCCCCGCCTCCTCCTTCGCGAGCATTACTGCTTCGCAGAAGGAGGTGACGGCTTCCCATTCCCTCTCGCTCCGTACCATGGCTCGCACCAGGGCCGGACGCGAGAGGTCGCGCAACCGACATGTCTTAGAGTAAACATTCGAAGACATGAGACAACTACCAACCCGCACTCGGCCCGCGTGGTATATTACAGCCCACTCTCTCTCCATAAGAGACGAGACCTGTGTCTCAGCAGTGGGAACCATTATAAGCTGATTATACATTTGACCGACTCTACATTTGACGCGTTAGCTCACGCGGTAAAAATTCTTTATTAATAACTAAATAATATTGAATCTATGATTTTAGCCTCTACAACAAAGCGAATGGTTCGGTAATCCAAAAGGGTATAACATAACGTACACAAAAAGCGATAGTAACGACACGTTACATAGCATCATTGAGGACCACACAGCAAACTCACACATACTGTCTAATTTAGAAGAATGGTCAGTGTATGAAATACGAATGACTGCGATTAACGAAGTAGGCACTTCAGTCGCAAGTCCTACAGCTATGGAAAGGACGAGAGAAGCAGGTGAGTTGAAAAGCATAAACGTTTTTGGTTTGCCTTGTCTTAAATTGGAGGAAAAACAATAATAATATTCACGGGAAATGCTTCAAATTCTGTTAAACTTTACAGTTCCGGCCCGAGGTCCTACAGACGTGTCAGCCAATGCTACATCTTCAACAACAGTAGTCGTTCTTTGGGGGGACATTCCTCCGCCAGAACAAAATGGTTTGATCGAAGGATACAAAGTGTGTTACGCGGCAGTCGTACCACCACCACGACCCGAACAAAAGAAGGTGGAGTGCCAAGCTGTGCCGTCGAACCAGACTCACACTATAACACTAACAGAGCTGAGGAAATACGTTGTGTATCAAATACAGGTGTTGGGATACACGAGGTTAGGAGATGGAGCCTTGAGCGACCCACCAGTAACAGTCAGGACTTTTGAAGATAGTATGTATAAGATCTTATAAACGTGGAGACGACAATACATTAACAATGATGGTTCCAGTCTGCATATAAAAAACTAGCTTCTGCCCGCGACTTCGTCCGCGTCAAATTTTTGCTCCCCTGACCCTTCCCGTCGCATCGATTTGCCTGCTAAGGTTGAACTTTTAATCCTATTCACTAACTTGACAGTTCAATGCAAAATAATGATACCATTCTAAAACTAATAGTGTCGGGGTAGTGAACGATTTCGCATAATGAATGAATGATAAAAATGGTTTAAAATAAATAAAACTTTAAAAAATCGTCTTTGGTTTGTGGTCTAGTGGTAGCAAGCGCTACTGCTGAGCATGAGGTCCTGGGTTCGATTCCCAGGTCGGGCAAAGTTTATTGGGTTTTTCCATCTGGAATTTCTCAGTAGCAGCCTGGAGTCTGGATTTGTGCCCGGTTGATGGCAATAGGCTCGCCCCCTATTACATGGGACTTAAACATAACATGCGAAATGTGGGTGTACTGTAAGTACACCTCTGCCTAACCCTTCGGGGAAACAAGGCGTGATGTTATGTTATGTGTTATAAGAATAATTAATAATTTTTAATAACAGTTATTTTTTTTTTTTTTCTTCTGTTAGAAACAAAACTAAATATAAAAATCATGTCATTTTGCTTATTTTTTTACTATAGTCATTTTATTTCCTCTGGCAGCCATAGACCACATATATATCAATATAGTACACATCTTGTTTTAAGACAAGTTATTAAATTTAAATGACAAAGTTTGCATGTAAGTACATTATTTCAAGTTCATTCAATTTCATTCATTCTTGCACCACCTCACTATCTTTTATTTGTCAAAACCTGGTATCCCTCCAATTGTCAAGTTAGTGAATAGGATTAAAAGTCCAACCTTAGTTTTCGTCCATTTTTCGTTGCTGCTCGCTCCTTTTGAGTTATAGTGAGTCATCCTTAAAAGATAGACATATACTCTCGCGGACTTTTTTTTAGAACTTTTTAAAAGGAACAATTCCGTCATACATGATTTTTGCGTTACTTTAACCGTTTACGCAGCGCACGCAACGGAAACTCTCAAAAGGAATAAATTTTCCCCGTTTTTGCAACATTTTTCATTACTGCTCCGCTCCTCTTAGTTGTAGCGTGATGTAATATAGCCTATAGCTCGATAAATAGGCTACCCAACACAAAAAGATTTTTTTAATTCGGACCAGTAGTTCCTGAGATTAGCGCGTTCAATCAAACAAACAAACAAACTCTTCAGCTTTATAATATTAGTATAGATGATCAAAATATAGTTGTTTTGACAGCTGATCGGCACACCAAATATTCAGACCATCATGTTTGAAAAAAAAAATACAATATTTAGATCGAGAGATAGTTTCGTAATACCTCTGCACTAGTATTGGCAGTTTTTGGAACGAAGTTCCTTATGGCGCGTTGCGAAAGGGGGCTAGAGGGAATTAAGAAAAAAAGTTGTAACGACACTTTTTAACTGACTTAAAAAAAAGGAGGTTTCTCAATTCGACTGTATATATTTTGTTTTGGAACGTAGTTTTTGGAACGGAGAGAGAGAGAGAATCCGGGAAAGGAACTTTGTTCCATCCGGGTGTCCCTTGACACCTCTCAAGTTTTTCATTTAATATTGTTGGTTGCGCTTATTCTACTAGAATTGTACTATTTTCATTTTCTTTCTTTTTTGTGTAGGCAAAACAAATTAGGTCGTAGGTTAGAAACCACTTTGTGTAAATTATTTCATCATCACTGCTTATAAAACGGTGAAGGAAAACATCGTGAGGAAACCAGCATGTCGTAGAACCAAAATTTCGAAGACGTGTGACATATACCACCACCCGCACTAGGCCCTCGTGGTGGAGTGACGCCCACCCAGTAGAGGGAAAATTATAGCCTGATTATGTAAAACGAATTGATAAAGTTGGTTTGCGGATTCCTATTTCCTATTCCTTTCCATCGATGCCTTTCGTTAGCGTGTGACCAATATGGTTACATCTCCACATTTAAACAAGAGGAGTTCGAAAGATGACGGCTGTCGGTGTTGAGAGCGTGCGCGAACACAGCTCGTGCGCTTAAAATTTTGAAGCATTCATTCATAAACAAAAAGTGCAAGTGGTGAAAATTGCATAGCTTTGGCAAAGTATCGTGCTCATCACCTAATCTCTCCGTCATCTCTGTTTTGCAAACTAACACAACCATAATCTATCGTTAGAAATCGCGTACACAAATTGTATTGTCGTCTCCACATGCAGTGAAGCTGCTGTATCAATTAATTATCCAATGTTACTTGTATTTATTAACTTTTGATTTCTTGCACAGCTCCTGGTCCACCATCTAACGTGTCGTTCCCAGACGTGACGTTCACGACCGCGCGCATCATCTGGGATGTGCCTGAGGACCCTAACGGCGAAATTCTGGCGTATAAAGTGACGTATCACCTCAACAGCACTACACAACACGTGTTTTCTAGAGAGTTCTTGCCTTCGGACCGAACTTTCAGGTAAGAGCTTTCTGCTTGGTTATTACAGGTTTTCTTTTTTTAGGTCGATTTTAAATAATGCTTCTTTCTTCTTTTCGTGTCAATAGTACTCAGCTATAATGGTGGATCAACTTAACATCTACCATGGAATTGGTAATTTTTTTCGGCATGAGCTGCAATCATTGGTTTTCGAGTGCGTTCTTGTCCATTTTTTCGGTTAAAGATATCACTCAAAAAGAATACAAATATTGCTACGAGAGAAATACATCATGAACTTTCAAAAAACAGTTGGTAAAGCTTGCGACTTAAAAATTTTCAAAATAAGGTGTTTTAATAGTATTTTAAGTACTTTGTTCGCGTTGCTCTTAAAATTATACGGTTGGTCTGCCTAGGCTTTTTAATTTGCATTCTTTTCTCAAATGTTATTTATGCATTGTATGACTCCATTAATTATGATAAGAACAAGTATCAGTACGCAATTGATGAAGCTGTTCCGGTTTGTGTTAACATTTACATTTAAAGATCGAACTGTGTGTGCCTAGTGGTATGTAAAAGTTAATGTTGAGATCAAGGTTCAGGTGCTGACATACACTCCACGCCAACACCAGAACCTTTTTATGTTTTTGAGCTGTCTGTGTAGAAAGGCAGTTCATTGACTCCTGATCGATCCCTTTCTTCCTCTACTGTTTGTATAATATAGTACGCAAGTGTTATATTTAGGATAAATATTCACTAATTTGTTTAATTAAAAGCCTTTTTAGAAACATTTATTCATTGGAATCTACACTTTGTAATGGATAGCTTTTTGTCTTTTCATTGGAATCTATACTTTGTAACACACAGTTTTCTGTCTTTTCATTCGAATCTATACTTTGTAACGGACAGCTTTCTTTCTTTCCATTGGAATCTGTACTTTGTAACGGACAGCTTTCTGTCTTTCCTTTAGGATCTATACTTTGTAACGGACAGCTTTCAGTCTTAGTGAGTAATCAAAGCACTATTATGGAACAGGGCCACAGAGCTAGCTTCGGAACGCTTCTACCAGTTCAGCGTGCGCGCACAGACGCGCTTGGGCTGGGGAGCCACGGCGCGCGTGTTGGTGCTGAGCACGGCCAACCGCGCCGCGCCCGCGCCGCCGCCGCGCCCCAACGTGGCGCGCTCTCTGCTGCAGCCGCACCACATCACCTTCTCCTGGACGCCCGGCGACGATGGATATGCGCCACTCAGGTACTGCTACTTGTACCAGTTCAGCGTGGGTGTGCTGGTACTCAGTTCGGCCAACCGCGACGCACCCGCGCCACCACTCAGGTACTGCTGCTACCCGACGAAGGTCCTTAGGGAGATGCGCTAAGGTAGCCCGCGAAGTTCAAATTTTCAAACGTCTTTTTTATTATTTACGTACTAAAGTGGTCAATCAAAAAATTATGCGTGTCCGCATCAAATATAATTTATAGAATTATAATTATTTAAACCATTAAATACAACTCTCAAAGTTAGAACCTAATGTTAATCTCTACTACTATCCGACGAAGCCAGCTGTTTCAATACTTAGCTCAATAGTTACCTCCATCATCGAAACGTTTACGAAATACCAATTTTCTGGCTTCAAGGATAGAACCCATGGGGAGTTCGTAGGTCGGTACAGTCAACAGTACATCAGTGGAAACACCTGAGCTACGAAGATCACGCTTACTGCTACAGTGTTTTAAAATAGATATGCGTTTAACTGTACTTTGAGAAGGACATAGATTTTTAGATACAGTAACGTCACACAATTATATTTTTTTTTATCAGATACTACACTGTGCAACAAAAGGAAGATGGAGGAATTTGGCAAACGATTCCCGAGCGTGTGGATCCCTTCGTGACGTCATACACAGCCGAGGGTCTGAAGCCGTACACAGCGTATCAGTTCCGAATTCGAGCGACTAACGACATCGGACCCAGTCGGTACAGTAACGCAACAGAAACTGTGCGGACACTGCCCGCTGGTGAGTACTTACTAAATACTGTTCACTTGTCTAGAAAATTATCTTATGGCTTTAGAAGTACTTTCAATATTGTGACAAACGAAGATCATATTTCCAAAGATGATCGCTTTACGTAACTACAATTTACGACGTTATTTTTAATTTTTATAGAGTTTAACTGAATCTATATTTCATATTACTCCATAGGGGTTATAATGTACTGTATTTGTTACCGTAGTGTAAAAGAGTAGTCAGTCCCACTATCAGTTAACCAAATGGCAAATATTTTCACCATGACATACAAAGGTTGGAACAAACTGCGAAATTTTAAGGACTTAAAAGATACTGCATTTCTTTCATTTTTGGTGTATCTATACATCAATATCTGGATGACCGAGCTATGCTCGGTATTTTTTGGTAAATTGTGTTTAAAATAATAAGTTTATGTTCAAGTTGATTATCGATAAAGTTGATAATTGAAAACACGATTAAAACGACATTTTATAAAAATGAATCCTAGCTAGATGGATTTATCGCCCCCGAAACCCCCTGTATACTAAACTTCATGAAAATCGTTGGAGCCGTTTCCGAGATTCAAATTATATATATATATATATATACAAGAATTGCTCGTTTAAAGATATAAGATAAACAGTACTTTATCCATCTATACGAGAGATGGAATATACTCCAACACTTCCCATTACCATTTCGCAGCACCAAGCAAAGCTGTAGAGAACCTGCACGTGGTTCCGATCACACCAAGCAGCGTGCGCGTACACTGGACACCCTTAGGCGACGCGCACTGGAGCGGAGACACGCGCACGGGAGGATATCGTGTGCGCTACCAGCCGCTCACAGACTTCCCTACCGCACTACAGCAGACCATGAAGCAGGAGGTACCGGGCATCAAGGTATGTATTATACCTATAGTCTGATCCAAAGTACATAAACGTACTTGTGAATGCCACTTACAAATTGAGTGCTTTGATTGAATTATTTTAATCTCAAAATTCTAATTTTTTATTCACTTTAAAGTGGCTTTATTTCTGACGTGGAGAATAATTTTATGAATGACTAGTTTTATAATAGTTGTTTAGATTATTTTGAACAATCTGTTTGTCCCGATATTATGTGGCATGGTCGAAAGTAGTTTCGTAATATAAATTCGGGTTAACAAGGCGTATGATAAACCCATTTTCAGTTGAAATACGACCCACCTTTACGTAATAATGCCACGTACATGCGGTTTACTGAACGAAGCATAACGACGGCGAAGTGCGATAAAATAAATAACATAGATCAATTTTACACAAAGTGAAAAAAATGCTTCATTTTCTAAATAAAAATAAAATAAACGAATCCACATAAAAGAGAATAAAGGAAAGCTGAATTTCCGATAAAATTTCATAGATAGGCTTTACATGCTTAATTAAATGTAAGATATTGGTACTTCCCCGTCGATAACTATTAACGACTGTCGAATTAAAAATTTTCCAATCGTGTCCATTCCAGAGTGAGGAGGTAGTCCTGACGGACCTGGCGCTGGACCGCAACTACGAGATCAGCGTGTGTGCGGTGAACTCGCAGGGTGCGGGGCCGGGCGGCACGCCGGCCGTGGTGTGGGTGGGCGAGGCCGTGCCCACGGCGCCGCCCACGCGCTGCGCCGCGCGCGCGCTGTCGCCCACTGAGGTCACGCTGGCGTGGCAGCCGCCCACTCAGGCGCAGCAGAACGGCGACCTGCTGGGCTACAAGGTACGAGATCATATACGGAGATGACACGAGCATTGATAACCACGCTTGCTCAAGACGGATTGGTGATTTTAGACCTATCTATACAAATAAATAAAATTGAAGTGTCTGTTTGTAATTTCAAATTAATAGCTTTTCTCTAAATGCATATGAAAATATATACGGTACATACTTACATCAACAAATCAATTTTCTGAAATCTGTCTGTTTGCTCCGGCCAATCTCTGAAACGGCTGGACTGATTTTGACAGGACATTCACTCGCAGATATCTAATGTTATAAGGTTCTTTTTTTTGTTATAATCTTTTATCCTGATACCACGTCCATTTTCACATCCACGCGGGTGATGCGCGGGCACAGCTATTATCTTATATATATAAAAATCTTGTGTCACGATGTATGTTGCCAATAAACTCCAAAACTACATAACAGATTGTTACCAAAGTTCTTAATCATTTTTAATTTGGTCCAACTTAAAAGATACGATAGTTTTTATCTCAATTGTTGATCTCAATATTTGTTTTTTTTTTTATAGTACGCACGGGTACAGGTCAAGCTATACATTTCCAGTATAAACTGACATCTGATTGTACGAAAAGCCTATACAATGTGAGGTCAGCTAAAACTGGAAATAACATAGCTTGACCTATAGGTCAACGCTGGCTGGGTTGGCTATAGCCGTGTGTAGTATGTGCGTATTCATTGGTTAATTCCAAGAATCCCTAATCAGTGGCGGTGTAATTTAATTCATCGTATCGTTTGACACCAAAGTTGCGTAGACATCCACTGGATGAAGTTTTGTTTTTTTCTAGATAACCTTTGCATAATATTAACCCGTTGAATACCGTAATTACAGACACAATTAAAAACCATGTGTCTATACCAAATGTGGTATCTCAGGGACTTAGAGGTTAAAGTCGCTTGCTGCGTCTGTACGCTTAGAATTAGATCTTTTAAACTGCGCAAAGGATTTTAATGTGTTTTTCATCATTAGACAGAGTGATTTAGAGAAAGGTTTAAAAGTAGTTTACATACATATTATAGTAGAGAAAAGCTGAGAAATTCAAACATTTCTAATGTGATGTCGTAACAAACATATTTTTTGTGCGCTTAAATCGCAAACGCTGGCTTAACCTAACGAGATAGATCAAATTAATGTACCACGGAATTATATATTTTAAAAATATCGATGAAAAAATCCATGATAGTCTATGTTTATTTCCTAAGGATACCCTAGAAAAACTACTTTTATGTGTTATATATTACAAAAAAAAATCTGGGTCATTAACCAAGCTATGTTAAACAATACCGTATCGTTCTTTATCCAATTAAATACATAAGATACGTTGTACATTTCATGTCAATCAAAATTGCACTTTGCAGCATATCATTAAAGTTAATATTTTAGAAGATATCAGAGATTATATAAAATAGACGCAGAGCGCCTAGCGGGCCGTCCGTCCGTCCCGGTTGCGTATTTACAAAGGCTATACTATTTTAGTCACGAGTCAGACTCTAATCAGTGAGCTTTTGTTTATGCATATTACTCAACAATACCTAGTCTATCTCAGTAAAAAAATTGACTCAAATAGACTAGCTTTTTGTTTGAATATTTTCAAAGAAAATGCACGGACAAAATCTAGTTCTATATAATACATGGCACTCGAATAGCTAAGCTTTTGGCGAGATATTTTTAAATTTATACACGTAACAAGTGGGTAGTGTTCTTTACCTAATAAAAGTACTTCTCGTTTGTTAATTCGTTTTATTTTTGTTTATCAAATACATAATAGAAACGAGCAATTAAAATGATAACAGTTGCCATGTAACTATCAACCTATAATTGAAGCTTATCTATTTAATTAATATGTATGTAACTGATTGCCACCTGCGCTAAGATAGGTTGACGGAGCCCCGCTTCGCGGGGCTCCTATTTCTGGGTGGTTTAAAAAAAAATAACCACGAAGGCTAAGGCGGGAGCTCCGCTCCGCTTCGCTCCCGCCTTAGCCTTCTAACCTAACCTATCCGAGTCGGGGTACTCTGAGTCGGGGTATTAACCAAGGATTGGATTTCGTCCACGCGTGACTGAAATGGTACTAGATTTTGTCCGTGCGTTTTCTTTGAAAATATCAAAACAAAAAGCTAGTCTATTTGAGTAAATTTTTTTACTGAGATAGACTAGGTATTGTCGAGTAATATTCAGAAACAAAAGCTCACTGATTAGAGTCTGACTCGTGACTAAAATAGTATAGCCTTTGTAAATTCGCGTCCCGGTTGGTAGCGGTAGGTTAGTGCAGGATTAGTCGGATTGTAATTAATATTACTTTGGCTTCTTATTAAATGCGAATATCATGTGTGTTCGAAGTACTCAAAATAAACCTATCCATTATATTATTCCAAGTAAGAGACCGCGAAATAAGGCTTAGATGTTTAGATTTTTGGATGGATTTGGATTTTTGGTTATCCTGGATACTTATCATATAGGATACTTTATCCCAGTAGTAGGTTCCTGGGTGATATTTTCCGACAGTTTTACGGGTGAAGACACTGGCCAAAGTACCATTCCTATAAGTATGTTCGATTTGGTGTCTGGTAAATAATTGTCTGTGTAGGTAGAATAGGAGCGTTAAGAAAAACTAGGAAGACTTATATTTAATTCAATCCAGCTCTATGTCGCAGTCTTCTTACTTTGAATACTATTAGTTGTATTAAGTACATCAAACACACATGATACTCTGATAAAGAATAGAGAAGTAGTAATTAAGAAGTAATATGAATTATAAACGTACTTAGGTACTCCTAATTATTATAAATTTGAACTTTTGTATGATTGGATGTTTGTTTCTCAACCCCGTACCTAACGGTATATCTATACTCTATACAAATAAATAAAATTGGAGAGTCGGTTTTTAATATTAAAATAACCGCTTTTTACTAAGTGTATATGGTTGTATACACGGTACATATACCAAAACAACATTTTTTACAATTTTTGTCTGTCTGTCTACTGTCTGTCTGCCTGTCTGTTTGTTCCGGCTAATCTCTGAAATGGCTGGACCGATTTTGACGGAACTTTTATTGGCAGGTAGCTGATTTAATAAGGAGTAACTTAGGCTACTTTTATTTTAGAAAAAATCTTTTATTTTAGGAAAATACCTGCGTTAATTTCCGACATCCACGCGGGCGAAGCTGCGGACAAAAGCTAGTTTACTATAAGTCCAGGTTTCTTCACGATGTTTTCCCTCTTTTAAGTCAGTAATGTCCAAGATAAACTCAGAAAGTATAGATATGGATGAAAAGGGTTCATTGGTACTTGCCTGAATTTGAACCCACAACCATGCGCTTGAGAGACGAGGCGTTAACCACTGGATCCCGACAAATAGCCAATAACTCTTGTAATTTTTTTTTTTGCAGATCTTCTACCTAGTGACTGATTCTCCTGAGGAGCCGGAACCTGGGCGTCGCATAGAGGAAGAGATTGAGGTGGTACCCGCCACGGCTACCTCGCACTCACTCGTCTTTCTCGACAAGTACACGCAATATCGCATACAGGTATAGTTAGAGCATGATTGTGTTCAATCGAACCTTTTTGTGCATTTTAGAGAATTCCTATTTTGGGGTCCTAAAGATACTAAAACCAAATATTTGCGATCAACTTGGCTGTAGAGGTCGCTAGCCTAGCCGCTACCGTGGTTTTTGTACACGGTACACATCTGAGCCTAATCGTACGTAAGCTTTTTGGTTGGGGTACCTCGCTGCACTGCAATGCAGCCATCTATGAAAATGGCCAGAAAAAAGTTAAAAGGGACTCATTTATTACAAAAAATGAGCGGGGCTCATTTATTACAAAAAATGAGAATCATAAATGTAATACGCGTACAACATTTATAAATTCTTAGAGTACATATCAGTTGAATATTCCTCTTAAGTCACTAGTTAATCTAATAGCAAAGCACTTCACAACAAATTACCTTTGACAATCTAAGAGTGAGTTGCACCCAGTTGCACCAACTAACTTTAACCATAACCAATGCCTTGTCAGCTGTTAAATCCCCGCCCCCGTGTCACAAATGTGATCAGTTGTGACAAGGACGGGAGTGGAGGTCAAAAAACCATGATGTTTGTGTGATATAATATACGGATATGACCTTTAGCTGGAGATTTGACAGAACCCCAAGGCATTGGTTATGGTTAAAGTTAGTTGGTGCAACTCACGCTAAAAGTTACTTGTGTTCAATTAACTAACCCGTGTTTAAACAAATTCGTCTAGGTGCTCGCATTCAACGCTGCCGGCGACGGTCCCCGATCCACCGCAGTGATGGTCCGCACGCTGCAAGGCTTGCCGTCAGCTCCACGCAACATTACCTTCACCGACATCACGATGAACAGTCTCGTCGTGTCGTGGGAGCCGCCCTATAGACGCAACGGACTCATACAGGCCTATCTTGTGACTTACGAGACTATAGAACAGGATGAACGTGAGTTTCATTTCTTCATTCAAAATAAACTTTAATTACTATAATGGGTATAGTAAAACAACTACAAAATTAAAACAGTATTCTTGATTTTTTTGATTCTGATAGAAACATTTGGTTTTTTAGTTGTAAGAAATCTGATTATTGCAAAATTAGCCCGATGGTTTACGAGGGTTCTGAAGCTGGTAGTGAGATCAAATTGATGGTGGCTACAATTTTTTTATCATGGGTGTCGTTTCCATGGTTTTCGAGGGTTCTGAAGCCTATATAGTGAAGTCAAAAAGAGAATCTGTACGTTTTATAATGTATAGTGTACTTTACATATTTTTCTTAACGGCGCAGGTTTCAGCAAGCAAGTAAAACAGAAGGTGACAGAACGTCGCCTAGCGGTGGGCGGTCTAGAAGAAGAAGTGGAGTACCGCTTCAGCGTGCGCGCGGTGACGGAGGGCGGCGGCGCGGGCGCCACGAGCTCGGCGCGCGCGCGCACGGGCCCGCAGGCCGGCTCGCCCGGCGCGCCGCGCGGCCTGGCGCTGCAGCCCGAGCCCGCCGCGCTGCGCCTGCGCTGGCGGAACGCCGCGCCCGGCGCTGCGCCACTCAGCGGCTACTACTTTGAAGCTCGCCGGAAAGGTGCGTCAATCAACTCAGCCTATCGCACTCCACTGCTGTTCATGCTGCGCCACAATATCCTGTCCTCCGCCTTCCGCATCCAGTCTATCCCTTGAGGTCGTTGGTCCATCTACCTGGGGGGCGTCCCACACTACGCTTGCCGATACACGGTCCCCACTCTAGGACTCGTCTGCTCCATCGGCCATCCGTCCTTCGGCAGACATGGTCAGCCCACTGCCACGTCAATCTGTTTACTCTGCAAGCTATGTCGGTAGCTCCAGTTCTTTTCCGGATAACTTCGTTCCTGATTTTATCCTTTAAAGAAACTCCGAGCATAGCCCGCTCCGAAAGGTGCGTCCTGTACTGCTATTCTGTAAACATCTCACCATTATATCTTGGGTGAAGTGAGCTTCCGGTCGGGGATCGTGGAAGACGCATTAGATCCCGTTGTCCCCGACGTGGTGTCGATCCTTACCATCAGATGGAATGACAGTTGACTTCAAGGTAATTTGACCTACGTTCTCACTGTGAGATTTTAACAAAATAGATCGGGTGTAGTGCTACTGTGTAAAAATCTCACCGTGATAACTTGGGTGAAGTGAGCTTAAATTGACCTATTATTAGTGTTAATCCCTAGCATATGGAGGGTAGGGTTAAGGAGAATCATCTCTGTATATGAGTGTCCCTCGAAATGTATTAAATTAGGGCGGCGCCACATTCGGGGTAAATTCCTAACAGCAGTAATTATTATAGTTTATGTTTACAAAATTATTTTTCACTACGTAAATAGTTCGAGGTTTTGTATACTGGACTGTCACTAAATACTCTAGTCAATAACAATATTTTCTCACTCGGCACACTTCAATCCGGCAACAAACTGCACTACATTCATACCATACCCTCTGACTACGCTAGCGCCATTTTGGCAGATTATGAAACTGTTATTTACAGCCTGGACACTTTTTCAAACTTTTCTCCCATATAAGATGTTCCTCCTTACCTCTGCCCTCCATACTCTTGCATCAGATGGAATGACAGCTCACTTTAAGGTCACTTCACCTAATTCACACAGTGAGATTTTAACAGCGTAGATCACCTGTACGTGCACGGCTGATAAACTGACACATACTTACGCGGCCGAACCAAAAGCGACCAGCACGCGAATACGTGATTGTTCGCGCTCATATTTATCATCTTCATATTTACATACTCGTCTTTAAAAACACAAACTTCTCTATACGTAGTAACCTGATTAAAATATTTAAAAGTCCGCTATTGTTTCCGATACTCTCACTTTTGTAAAATTTTGTCAACTAATAAAACATTCCATGTATGGCAAGCTAAGAGGTATCATCGATACAACAAAACTGACCGTATGATCACTGAGTCACTTGCTATTAGCATTAATTTCCATCTAAGCCTCACATCACGTAGTCGACAGTAGGAATAGAGCTCTTTCTATCTCATATTTCGTGGCTGACTAGTACATAAATGTTATATTTTTAATGCAGCCAAGGAGTCATGGCAGGCCTGTAAGTTTATTCGTTTTTGTGTGCACCTTGTAGAAGATCCTCTCACTACATTTATGTTCAAGTAGATTCTGTCACTATAACCTTAATACATGCAGTTCTCATAGCGTGATGATAATGATACCCAAATACATGAAATTATTTAGCAATTACTAATCAGAATCACAAAAACATCTTAGCGCACATTTTTTTTTGTTAACGATCTAAATCAGATTATCCCTCTTCCTAATTAACGATAGAACGTTTTTTGTTATTTTTCTGCATACAGATGACACAAGATGGGAAACGATTACCAGAACCAGTAATGGCATGCTGGAAGAGTTCACAATATCATACCAGAGTCTTCTGCCGTCGACGGCGTACTCATTTCGGGTGATAGCATACAACATGTATGGGATCAGCAACCCGACGTACAGCGAAAAGGTCATCGTAACGCCTTCAAAGCTGTATTTGGAGTACGGATACCTACAGTATCGACCGTTCTATAGAAGCACGTGGTTCATGGTCGCGCTAGCGGCTGCTTCTATCATCATCATCATAATGGTCATTGCAATTCTTTGTGTGAAGAGCAAGAGCTATAAATACAAAAGTGAGTTAATTTTTTTTTATATTTAAATCCAATAAGCTAGCAGACAATCATTAACCTGGTATTTTGTTTCCAGAAGAGGCGCAGAAAACTCTGGAAGAATCTCTGGCAGGAGAGAGCGACGAGCGCGGCACGCTGGCCATGGAGCTGTACCGGTCGCGCCAGAACTCGCTGGGCAGCGGCGGCGCGGCCACGCTGCGGCGCGGCGCGGCGCTGGCCAAGTCGCCGCCGCGCCCCGCGCCCGGCTCCGTGGCCTACCACAGCGACGAGGAGAGCCTGCGCGCCTACGACGAGAACCCCGACGACTCCTCGCTCACCGAGAAGCCCTCCGAGATGAGCTCCTCCGACTCTCAGGTGATTACCATCAAGATCAGCGTCGTCTGAATCCTCGCTCAGAGCGTACGAACACTAAATCGCCCCTTATTTTTTCTCCACCACTCCCTGGAGCGCGTTACGGTAAATATCGACGACTGAGCTCTCACTTCTGCTATTTTTATCATTTTCGACACGCTTTCGACGAGATCAGCACTTTCGTAGTTGTATTTTTATTGGTTTGAGTTGAGTATATTAGACGGGCGCCTTAGCAGCGTGTTAGTGTAATTTTATATTAATAAATAGATTTTAAGAAAATACATGCTAAATAAAACTATCTTAATTTCTCAAACAAAACATGTAAATCTTAGTTAAGTCAGTAAAATTTTAATGAATATGCGGTCAACAGTAAAAGTGCAATTTTCTTACTTTTTAAGAACTGCAATAAGATTGGTAATTCAAATTAAAGTAATATCTGCATTATTGCTCTTGTCATTGATACAACACTTTTACTTTTGTTGACTGTGCATTATTTATAGTGACAAAACATTTAAAATATGTTACCTTTTTATCTCAACGCGTCAAAAGTTTGGCAGTATTATACATAGATGAATAATAATTAACTTTTATTTTTAACAGAATTCTGAGAGCGAAAACGAGAGTGTCAGATCGGAGCCGCATTCTTTCGTGAACCACTACGCTAACGTTAACGATACGTTACGACAATCGTGGAAGCGGCAGAGGCCGGTTCGGAACTACTCAAGCTACACGGACTCGGAGCCCGAGGGCAGCGCCGTGGTGAGCCTGAACGGCGGGCAGATCGTCATGAACAACATGGCGCGGTCGCGCGCGCCGCTGCCCGGCTTCTCGTCCTTCGTATGACACGAGCCCGCCGGCACGCCGCCGCACGAGGCCGTGCACATGTAACTATTCACTGCCCATTCCCAATTATTTAATTAATTTGTTAGCAACTATTGCAATTGTACATATCGAATATAATTTGTAAGCTTTAATTAAATTGATTAAGTATCTGAAATTAAATTATGATCCTTCAGATAATGTATTAAGGATATTCTTAAAGTATATTCATGTTGTTGTAAGTTCAAAATACAAATTAAAATTGAATTACATATGAGGATTTCCGATTCAATAATCAGCTTTTTAAAAATTAATTATTACAATATTTTATGCCATACCACAAATTTGAAATTTCTATAAGCACATAATAAATATTTAGTAAATATCTTGACTGTAAGTAGACAGTCGCCAATGACTGTATGCTATTTTATAGGACGTAACTTATAGATGGAGATCTCGTTTACTTAATTTGAATTTCTTTAAGCCTTCCAACGTTAGCCTACGGTATACGGCAGCTGAAATATGATTAAAATTAACAATTTACTTTAGTGACATTTCACGTTGTTTTGTGAAACACACATTTGTTTGTTATGATTCACTAGGTATTTGTATAAACTGACAGCGAGAATGAATTTAAAAAGCCACATATCAAGTGCCAGAAAATATGTTCATCAATCTAAATGACTCTGAGGTAGCATGCTTGTAGCGTTTAATCTCAACCTTCTTTGATTCAAGCTTGAAGCAAATAGCAAACGCGAGGTCACGAACCTTCGCCAATACAGTGGCTTTTAAAAGCCAAGTATTCGGAGCCCGCTTTTAGCAATAGTCTGGTATAATTGACCAAACATCTCCACAAACGCAAACGTTTCCTCTTGGAAATCAAAGATAATCTCAACGCAAGACGTCATTTACGATGAAGAGACTGAAAGATCTTCGCGTGGCTCAATAACTTGATTGCAGCGCAATTCGTTCCATTTTATATTTCTATAATCGATTTTTGTTGATGACTGTACATAATAAAATCCTAAAAAAATAGCGCTGCTAACTTGTATTACTGTTTACTTGAATATGCATACATGAAACAGTAAATACTATAATATTGTTTATATGTAATTTCATTAATGAATAATCATCTAATTACAAATAGTGTATAATTTTGTTTAACTAAGTTCCACTTGGACCACAAATCACTAAATACGTTTACCGCAAAACGGATTTAAAACATCATTCTGTTTCTGTCAATGAGGATCAATTCGACAAAAGGATATAGCAATTTTGAATACTACATCGAATACAAAATACTAGGGATGTTATGGATATGACATTTCCGATACGGATTGGATACGGATGTAGGAATGATTATTATACCGGATACGGATACGGATATGAAAGTATTTCGGATTATCCGTTAGTTTCGGATAATATCGGTTACGGATATTAAACTTTTAAGGAATTTCAAAAGTAAAATATAAATAGCTAATAAAATGATTTTATTTATATGTCACCATTTGGTAGGAATTACAATCAGTCCGTGAGTAATTATTACAGCTGTTTAAAATAAAAACGATTATAAATATATATTGAGTGTTATCTAATCCACCTAAAATAAAAATGTAATAACAAATCCGATATTATCCGAAACTTTTATTTCGGATTCGGTTACGGTTACGGATAATTTTTTATATCGGATATCCGATAGTTTCGGTTACGTTTACGGAGCTCCTTAACATCCCTGCAAAATACATATCTGAGTTCATTTCTTTTTGAATCACTCAAATCCATCGAGAAATTACGAAGTTATTAAACTTTAAAAAAGGGAGTTTTAAAACGCACGCCGCGCGCGCGATACTGCTGATGACGTCACGAGTCTCGATCGCCCGCCACGCGCCGCACTGCTTTATTATGATTTGCGGAGTTTAGTCGTTGTTTCTTGTTTATTTATGTTTTATAGATATTGGTAGATAGGAAACATGGAAGTCGGATTTACCCAAGGCCCAGTCGGACAATCTCGCGAAGATTGATTCGTTTATGGTTGAAAAGTTAAAAAAAAAACAATTTATTCCAGTGCACAGATACGATGAGATAAACTGACAAGATAAGTAGATTTGCTTTCATCTACAGTTCTTGATCCACAAAGTACCTTTACGTAGGCAGGTACTTAGGTTAGGTACTAGGAAGGTTAGAATGTTTTGATTTGGCAGGTAGGTACCTTTTTCGTGTTTCTACAATGTGTAGGCATCTCTCTACCTATTTTAAATATTATTTCTTACTAGCTTCTGCCCGCGACTTCGTCCGCGTAAAATTGCCTGCTCCCCCAACCCATCCCGTCGCATCGAATCGCCTGCCCGTGCGAGGTCTTTGTATGCGTGACGTTTTTCTTTGTTCTCGGCTCCTAAGGGTCTTAGCATAACGTTATATAATATACAACATTAATTTTTGTTTATGCGAAACCCGAAACACGGGTCTATTATTTTTATGTAAAGAATCTATGAAAAAAATTTCAAAACTGTATCATTAATAATCACAAAGTTATAAGCTTGATAAGTTACCTGGTTGTCCACGCAAAAACATATGCAGATCACCACAAACAGCTAGTGTACGTACCATCTACGTGTAATGGACGTTTGAATACGAAAAAGACATGATAATTTTAAAATCGAAACAAAACACTAAAGCCCGTGACTTGGAAGCGTAATTAAATATTTTTGGTACAAAATATAACATGGTGTAAAAATTATTGGAATCGATTCAGTTACTGATTCTGAACAAACTATATTCAGGTTTCGCATATACTAAAAATAATCTTGTATAGTCTATAACTTTCCTCGATAAATGGGCTATCCAACACTAAACGTACTTAACTCTTCAGCTTTTACTTGGGTGCGCTACGCAATGAATTTTTTGAGAGACGAAGGCGCTCGCAATGGTGCAGCCTGGACGTGTTTTATACGGAATTTTTCACTTTTTCTTCGAAAAAAAATATATAACCCACGTGTTGAGATTTATATGTGACTGGTTTGTTAAGGGGGTCGAAAATTTCATTATTTTTGCGATAGGAAACGCCATTTTCGAGATATAAGCAAAAGAAAAGGAAAACAAAAACTACAGTACTGTTTTTGCACGTGAAGGCGAGGCGTTCGTTGGTGTGAATTTTAGTTTATGACCACTAGTTTTATTCCACACCTTTATAATCGCGATTAAAAATAGTCAGATTTAGTTAAATTATTGTAGTCAAATTTTTTGGTGAAAACCGGCAAACTCAGAATAGCAAAATGACATTTTCACTAAACTAATAACTCAGTGCACTCTTAGTGCTGTCAAAACTAAAATATAGTTAAGTTGTGTCACTTTAGTCTATTTCAGAATAGGAAATCGTCGTTTTACAGGCATAGGCCAAATTTTAGTGATTTTTAGTTTAGTTTAGAGAATTTTGTGACAACAGAATCGGCACCAATATCTTTCCGGACGAATTTTAAATTGAAATGATCTTTATGATCAGCAGTTTATAGTACTTTTAGTTAAGGGGACATGGGGCGTCGCTCCTCATTAAAGTACACCACTTCTTTCTATTTTTTGGGTCTTTTGGGACACAAAATAACAATTTGTCCAGTATAGCAACCCTTGTAATTTCGCATCGTGGCACGATACAATATTTTAAGAAGACATTATTCGTTTAAATGTACTGCGAGTCACGTACCCTTAAGAGGCAGAAAGAACATGCGCGGCGGTGCCGCGGATGCGAACGAGACAAATGACGTCATCAACGAATTGTGCATATCTGCGAGCGTTTTTGAAAATGCAAAATTTAAACCGCTCTAACTTCGTAATTCTTGGTCCAATTTTAATAATTCTTTCACTAAAATATTTGGTTTAGGTATGACAGTAATTCTACATATTTAACTAAAATCGTCGATGATCCTCATTGTTTGAAGTTGACTGCGATAGAATTATATTTTAATTTTATTTAGTGATTTGTGGTAAGGGTCTAAATGTATTGCATTTTATGAATTTTGCACATACTATCTTACACGTAATTAAATCAAACTTATTGATAAATCAGTATTCATTAGTGCTTAGAAAAGTTCATAATCGTAACTCCAGTTTCAAGTTAACGTTAAATAAATTGCGACTTGTTTGATAGATCAATATTCGTAGTTTAGAATTTTATATTTTTACAATTACAAATATTATATGCAATTGACTGATAGATGTAGTATCTAATTCTTTACGTGTGTAAATATATCTTAAAATTGTATTACAAATGCATCTATGTATTTGAACATTCTTTGGCACAATTTCTTCAAAAATAACCTGTGATCTAATTTTATTTATGCATTTGTGACTTTCTTCTAAATAAATATATTTTAATACTTCACCTCTTTAAATAAATTTTATTATTAAAGAGACAATGTAAAAACAAAATCCACATGATGGTGCATAATGTTGATTCAGATCATCATCATCCTCCTGGCGTTATCCAAGTTTTTGGGATCGGCACAGCATGTCTTCATGTAATAATTCATATATTCAACGTATTGCAACGTATTTTAAAGGTTATTAAACAAATTGTATCATGTGTAAATCAAAATATTTTAAAATTGGACCACTAAGTGTTAATAATATTTGTAAATACTGAATGTACTTAAATTTTTCGTAAATGATGCTAATACATGCTCATACAAATGGCAACGTCAATTCATTGAAATGACACCCTAATTTAAATAATGAAGTCTTGTTTAAATGTATTTTCTTAAATGCATTTCAATTTTGTTAAACATGTGTTAACATTTTATCTACAAAGTTTTACCTACAATATGGGCACGTGGGGGTATATTACTGTAAGCAAATTTTTTTTACTGAAAGCATCCCACTTTTACCAAATAACCAATAAATCGTGACCGCGTGTCCTAACATAAGCGACTGTCGCGCAAATACGTAATCGTTTCCATGAATTGACGTACAAACGCGACTTAATTGATCGTCCGAGTACGTCATAATATTATAAACAACGGCAACGATTACTAACACGCATGACAGATGCTTTCGGTTAGGACACGGCCTAAAGGTGTGCCATCATTTCAAAGACTAAATCAACTTTGTCATTATGTAGTTGTACTAGTATGGTAGGGCATAAATAATTTTTATTTACTAATAAATAGCATAAATAATGAATTACCTGATTTTTATTTTAAATTACTTTTCATTTTTTGACTGGCCTGTTAGTCCAGTGGTTAGTGACCCTGACTGCTAAGACTCAGGTCGTGGGTTCGATTCCCACCCAGAACAAATATTTGTGTGATGAGCTCAATTATTTGTTCTGTGTCTGGGTGTAATTTATCTATAATATGTATGTATTTAGAAATATATTTTTATATTTATCAGTTGTCTGGTTGCCATAGTACAGGCCCTGCCTAGTTTGGGATCAGATAATGGTGTGTTGGTTGAGATATTATTATTATTTCATACCTTTCATGTGTCTACTAGATACTGATTCAACTGAAGGTTGGAATTACCGGGCTAATGGCCCCGCAGGATTGGAGTCAAGAATAGGTAGGGAACCCAAAACAATTAAAATACACAAATTGTCAACTGCCATTTATGCTGGCATTAATATTATATTAATACAGTAGCTACAAGCATACTAGAAAAAATATATCAAAACAATTTGTCGCACTTGTCCAACCAAGGTTTAGGAACGTACTTGGGGACATTCTTCCATTGCTTAATTACATTGTAAGCAGCTAGGTCCACGATAGAAAAGTCATTTCCGTAAATCCAGTTCTTTTGTTTGGAAAATAATTTAATTAAAACCACTTCTTTATTCTTTTCTGGTGTTCTTTCCAACACGTGGCAGAGGTCAAGTAAGTAGTCAACATGATGATCATTAGTATTGTATGGAATAATACTTGGGTAAACATATGAAAGGTACCGTAATATGTTTACATTGCCTACAATGGGAACATCCAGAGTAGACAACTTCAATTCTGTGTCAGCCGAAACTGTAAATGAAATAGAATGGCATTAATAAAACTTCCATGACAATTAGTTAAGCATTATTCTGGTCCATATGTACCATTGCTTGCAGAAGATTAGAAAAAGTAGTACATCTGGCCCATGTTTAGTACAAATTTTATGCACTGATAACCTAAGCAAATCGTTAGAAAATCTCCAGTGAGCCTAGGGACGCGTCTATGCAACTTTACAAAACTGGTAAGACAAAAAAGTAACTGCACATCATATACCTTAAGCATCACACGCAGACTTACCTTTATAATGTTCCTTTGATTTGAAAATATTGTATGACCTATATTTTATGTGACGGTGACTGATATTTAAGTATTAGGTATTATTATTACAAGAAAAAAATACAACAAATATTTGGCAACTAGATATCTAATCATCTGCAGTCAATTGCTTAGATTGATATGCTTGTGAAGCTACTTCTGCTAAAAGTCCCTAACTGTTATGTTTATCTACTTAATATGCAATGCAGACTTACCACATTTGAATATCAGCCTTAAATTTATTTTTGAGTTATTTTTTGATGCTTGAATGTTTTTAACATAGTTTTTTATTTTTGGCACTTTCTCATTAGGTACTGAAGAGTGGATATGCCAAGAAATATTGAGTGCCGCAGATGATTCTTTTAGAATAACATTCAGGTACCAAGGTAAACTGTCTGGACTAAGGACCAATACAACTTCTTCAGGCACAGGTAACTGAAATAAAACATAATAAATGGATATGGATGAGTATTTTTTAAGATATGTATAAAATTCAAAACACGGTAGTGAAAGTGGATATGAACTGGTTTTTTTTTAATATTTGTTTGGAATCAGAGCTATAAGAATTATACAACCATCAGTCTCATACATTATGGTCCCTTAAACAGATGACCAATATAGATGTGATACTAAGCAAGTTAAAAGGTTTATCTATATATATATATAAAATTCAAATTCCTGAGTGACTGACTGATATATCAACGCACAGCCTAAACCGCTGGTCCTAGAGACATGAAACACACCTGTGTTCTTTGTGAGGAGTAGGTATCCACTAAGAAAATGTTTTTTGAAATTCCATCCCTAAGAAGGTGACATGGGGAGTTGAATTATCTGTGAAACTTTTTATTCTCTGGGTCGGATAAGACAAAGCAAACAGTGCAATAAGACATTGTAAACCTGGATTAACACATAGGGTGCATTTCATCGCGGTAGTACGTTTCTGTGGGATACTTTTCGAGATCTATGCAGGCGAAGCCGCGGACAGAAGCTAGTTAAAATATAAATGTGTAGCAAGCTGCCCTAGTTTGACATGGTTAAAAGCCAAGTCTTGACAAAACATCAAGATTTCTTTATTAAAGTTTGATCTAAACATATTACTATCATAATTGACCTAATGTGTGTGATACTCCCTGGCTGCACCACAGTGGAAATATTAAAAAACATGTATTAAGATAAATTGTACCATTTATCTAAACTAATATTATAAAGCTGAAGAGTTTGTTTGTTTAAACGTGGTAATCTCAGGAACTACTGGTCTGAATTGAAAAAATATTTTTGTGTTGGGTAGCCTATAATTACTGACGAAGGCTATAGACTATAACATCACGCTACGATCAAAAGGAGCGGAGCAGGAACGAAAACTGGCATGCAATTTGATGCGACGGGAAGGGTCAGGGTAGCGAAAATTTGACGGCGGCTGGAGAGTATACTCCCTGGCTGCGCCACCTCTGTTTTCAAAAACTATTAGGCTATAAAGGGGTCGAAAAAGAAAGATTTTGTGCAATTCTTTTGTGTACTATGATGTCCAGGTATGCCTAATAGTTTCCGAAAACTGAGGTGACGCGGCCTGGAAGTACTCTCCAGCCGCTCCACTAAAACTTTATTATATTTCAGGATTTGTTGAGGTACAATTTTTTAATAATACATACCATATAGTACATAATAATTTATCTGAACATATGGTTTTTAAAAATTCCACTGTGGTGCGGCCAGGGAGTATCGCACCCTTTTACTCCTAAATGAAAACGAAAACTGCTACAAAATTCACTGTACAGTTTAGAAGTTCTAAGCAGTCACACAGACGGGCATGAAAGGCAACTTTGTATTTGATTTTATAAAAATCTTACACATTTCCCTGGTTTGCTTGTTTTGACATCTCGAATATCAGCTTCCTTACAATGTGAACTAATTGTCTTAATTCTGTCATAAAGGGTATCCAATTTTTTTAATAATTGTTCCTGACGTTGTTCTAGTTCAGACATTTTATTTGATCCCTGTAAGATAGTAAATCGAATTTTTTATACAAACAACAATTTTCACATATATAGGTAGAAATAGGAACATTAGTGCTGCAGTCAACTGCATATCATTAGGGCAGTTTGAAAGTAGGTATCACTCACACCATCCCCAAAATAAGGAAAGCTAAAGCGTTAGAATTGCAGGTGGCATTCTGATTAAGGTCATTAGATGTCCAAAATGTATAGGTGTTAGTGTAGCTTGGTGGTTGGTGTGATGGTAGAATGTTTTTTGAAAACCCTGTAGTATGTGCATAGATATTCATACTCGAATCACAATGCACTTTACCAGTAACATAATACAGAAGAAGAAAAAATACAAATAGATGTTAGTTTTTGTTAGTCATATCCACCACTGGGAACATACACAGGTATATAAATTAATTAATTTAATAACTTCAGTGACATAAACCTTAAGAAACTTGATAACCTGGTTACTGATATTGATGTTGCTATCATCCTCTTTAAAAAAATCTGTCCGATATTTTACGGGATACATGCAGTTCGGCAAAAGCATTTCTTTATCATGAACAATTATTTTCTTCATATGGTACATCATTTTGCAGTAATGATGATAAAAAATGTCTATTTTATTATTATTCTTACCAAACTGAATTGGAATTTTTATTAATAAAATCACTAAAAATACTCAGCCTGAAGCTGTAGCCACGTTTCGTTCGTATTACTAGATCGGATTGGATCGGATCGTTATGGTTCCACATTGACAGGTGACACCAGTGTCTCCATATGTAAATCGAGAGTTACAGTGTTGCAAGGGTGAAAATACCGTGTTTCTAGTAGACATGCGCAAAATGTGTCAGTGAAAAGAAATGAATGAAGTATATCTTTTGACTCAATGAAGTAGTCCACTCATTTAGTTCAGTACTTCATTTAGTTCAGCAAATCAGAACGAATCAATGAGATATGGAGCTCGCGTAGTGTGATACATTACTATGAATGATGCACTTCACTTAGTTCACTTTTATACGTATCTCTCTTTTGACTCAATGAAGTAGTCCACTCATTTAGTTCAGTACTTCATTTAGTTCAGCAAATCTGAACGAATCAATGAGATATAGAGCTCGCGTAGTGTGATACATTACTATGAATGATGCACTACACTTAGTTCACTTTTATACGTATCTCGATTTTCCTTCATACTTTTATACAGGCTTAGGACTGTCGACCAAGAAATATGAAACGAATTAAAAAAAAAAACAAATTGTCATGTGTATTGCCATGTGTGTGTAAGCTAGACGCGCGACACACACATAGTCAGCAAGGCGCGCCGTGGTCGCTCGTCAGCCCGACGTCAGCCGACCGGCCGGCGCGCGGCGATGTGACACGAACACGTACGAGTCATGCATGCGAGCGAAACGAATGCTGAGTTGGTGCGAGTGAAAGAAAGACTGAACTAAATGAAGTAGAGACACATTTGAATGACTACTGAAGGAAAGATAAGTTTATTTTGTGAAATGAAGTACTTCATTTCCTTCAATCGTTCGCGAACTACCCATGTCTAGTTTCTAGACAAAATTACGGTGAACCTGCTAAAATTGTACCGCGTAAATTACCGTGTAATTTTTCAAAGAAAAAAACAACATTGTGAACCAAATCAAGTCTTGAATATATTTGCTTTTTTAATTATTAACCATAATCACATTAGCCGTATGCCAGATGACCGCTGGGCAAAGGTTTGCATACAATGGGTGCCTGAAGATGGACGACGCCACCGCGGTCGGCCCAGAAAGCGGTGGCGAGACGACCTAGATGCGTACCGCGACGACTGGTTTGAGGTGGCGCGGGACAAGAGTTCCTGAGAAATTGGGGGAGGCCTTTGCCCAGCAGTGGCTAAACAAAAAAAAATTAACTAAGAAGATAAAAACTTGAAATTGAAACTGTTTACTACGTATTTGTAACGCGTCGTAATCGTAACTCGAATAAAAGACAACGTAGTAAATTTTACGTCATTCACCCATCATAAGGACGAGAATAGATTGCGTGGAGATAAAAGACACTCTCAATATCTACAACTTCTAGATATTGAGGGATTTCCCTAAAATTCTCGGCAATGAAGGAGCAGTGCTGCCATTAAAAAAATTGTTAAGTTGACTGACTGAGATTCGTTTTACGCAGTACATGATGAAATATTTACAACAACGTAATTTATATTGGCAGTACAGTGAATTACGGTGATATATGACACGGTAATACATTATTACCTTGACGGTAGAATAATACCCGATTACGGTGCATCTACGGTAATTACCGTGTACATGGAGACATTGGGTGACACCAAAGAGTATTTGATATTGGCTGTAGAGATGAGGCGTATATACTAGAATAGGTACAGGGAATAGGTATGTAAAGAGACTAGGTTGCACCTATTCCAACTTTTAAAATACTAGATCCACCTAGTCTCACTGTGCCTACGCAGTACACAGTACCCGCACCGCGGTCCGCCCGAATCGAAGTACCAACTACGCGGCGAAGTGAGATAGCAGATTAGCAGCATAGTCATAGCTCATTCATGTTTGACAAAATCATTCGTGTGTCAGTCACTTGAATTTGAACCCTAATTCAATGGCATAAAAGTAACATGACACGCACTGTGTTGTGCTAAATATACTGTCCTTTTTTAACTATACTATTCCGCAGTCCTTCCATCCTTGTCTGTCGGACTAGTCTCGAGACTCGATACTAGTCCGGAATAGGAGTATTTTATAGACTAGGTACTTTGACAATACTCGATACTAATGAAGACTATAATGATACAGTCTAGTATCAAATACGGACTCATGCGAATGTGATCTCGCTTGACTCGACGTCGCAAACACGTACTATCGGAGATCGGACTTATTTAGTGATCGGTTTTTGTAACGAAATTTTGATAAATCATTATGAACTTAGATCTATTTTTATTGTGACATTAATTAATTTGTTTATTGAAGTTCCTTATGGCGCGTTGCGAAAGGGGGCTAGACGGAATTAAGAGAAAAACTTAATTGTTTGTAACGACACTTTTTAACCGACTAAAAAAAAAGGAGGAGGTTTCTCAATTCGACTGTATATATTTTGTTTTGGAACGTAGGAGAGAGAGAGAGAGGAAGGGAGAGAGAAGGAGAGGGAGAGAGAGAGAGAGAGCGAGAGAAGGAGAGAGAAAGAGGGGGAGAGAGAGAGAGCAAGAGAAGGAGAGAGAGAGAGAGAGAGAGAGAGAGAGGGAGAGAGAGAGAGATAATACTTTTGTTGAGTGTATACAGGTTTTTTGTACATATAAATAATTAAAAAAAACAATCATGAATCCTGGAAAGGAACTTCGTTCCATCCGGGTGTCCCTTGACACCTCTCAAGTTTTGTTTTAAAAAATGGCTCCCAAAAAATGAAGTGTCGCTTGTGATCATTTTACGGACAAAGGCCAACATGTATTAATTTTACGTTGATAGTCCTAAGCCTGCAGAAATTATGAAGGTACAATTTATTACTGCTGACGTGCGAATCTACACGTATCGGTGGTACGCAAAGACTAGGCATCTATAAAGTATGCGTATTTCATGGACTAGGTGGACTAGGTGGAATAGGTATTTGGATCTAGTATTTGTACGGACTTGGACTAGGTGCACCTAGTACAAAATTTACCTAGTACGACCCATCTCTAATTGGCTGACATTGGCGAGCACAGCACAGAATTTAGTAATAATGTAGTATTATTTATCCTACTAAATAAACGAGACAGAAATGAGCAACACTTTCCTATTTCGAGGGCTAGCTAGTTACAATCCAAAAAATTATTTAATTAGAGGAGCTACAATCTCAACGTAGGTGAAGTTCCTTGGCAACAATATAAATTGGCCGCAAAAGTCTTAAAATTTATATTTTGTTTTTTGAAATCGATACAATAGGTGATAAATTACAGCTTGGCAAAAGAGTGGAAAAAATGAGGGCGCTGGTTGGTATGCCTGAATCGTATTTGACGTGAATGATGATGAACAAATCCTGTTAATGATGACAGTTTATAGTATAAAAGAAGGTTAAAAAAGGCTAATAACAGCTGCTTGCTGTCGGAAACTAATCGGAAGTCGGAGGCTACCTATAACATGTCGCATTTTAAAGGTACGGGCCTTATAAAATAAACTTGAACAGGTGAATAACGAAGCCGTCAGGTATGTCTGTGGGGTACTTACATACCAGTATCACTATCTACATGACAATGAAAATGAAAGAACTCGCTAAAATGTAAGTTTATCTAAAAAGAAAACCGTGACATAACATCATTCGTGTATTCCTTTTCGCTGCTGTAATAGTTTTTTCCATTAACACTGATCTGGTCAGTTTTACATTTCTTATTTATGAAATTTAAAGAGTGTAAAATCTTTCTTAGAGGTTCACGGCTCCCATTATGACCCAAGTCTTCTCAAACTATAGGTAATAAATTACGTAGAGTAGTACCTGAAAAATAAAAGTGTTAATTATACTTTTTTCACTGTGGTATACGATAATAGCATTTACAAAAAAAAACTTGCCTGTTAACTTTATAGTGTAGGAAAAGTGAACTTTTTATCTCATTGCACACAAATCATTCAAGTCTTCCTTCAGGTGAAATTTTAGGGGTTTCCAGGTGTAGAAAAAAATCCATGATTTTTTCTACCTTCATCAACAATTTTTCTAATTATATTGACAAAGTTACGTTAAAGAATAACATCACTAACCTGACAAACAAAGTGGAGACACTTGCCGACACAAACAAAAACACCTTTTCTCTCGAAGCACCGATTCTAAACTGACGTTTTAAAATGTCGGCCGTGATCTTTTTCACAAATGTTCCCACTTTACGTAATTTGCGTTATTTTAGTAATTATTTTGAACAACTGGAACCGTCACTAAAATGAAATGTCCAACTGGCATCAACTCAGAACATTTTTTCAAAATTAATTTTAGCGTATGCTATTAGAATTTATTGAACGCATTTAATTTAATTTAACAACAAAAACAACACACTATGGTTGCGCCAAAACTTTGAATGTGTTTGTAGTATAGGTCTATAATAATTACAACTAATTCAATGTCAGCAAGGGGTGGGACATGCCAGAAACAGCTACTCTGAACATTTAAAATACTCACAAATTAATAATTGTGTCATATTTTAGCTGGATTGCAGATGAATGACTAAATTTAATATATATTTTATCTTTTTATCCAAAACAAATTTTCAACATGTCCATTATTCATCTAGATATAAAATTCTGAATACTTGGGACAGCGTAAAAACGGGGGTGCACTTAAAAGTGAAATGCCCTATTAGTAAATAAAACAATGAAATGGCTTGAAACTTAATAGTACCAATAAAACTAAGTATTAGAAAGGAAAAGCAATGACTGGCATTGACTAAAAGATAAATTTCTTGGATAAATATATCGATGCCTTACTACAAAATTTTCAATTTTCACTTTTTAATGCCAAAGACTAAATTTTATACATTACAATTGAGATATTATGATGGAGTTAAAGGACTAGTCTTATGAATAGATGCATATTTGTTTTGTTATTTTACTTTGTTTTTGTACTGTTCTTGTCTAAACTTTAAAAAACTTTAAAGCTCTCTCCTCAAAATTGTCAATTTTGTAGGTAGTTAAAGTGAATGCTCCAACCCACCCGCGAAATTCAAATTTTCTAACGTTTTTTGCAATTTAAAAGCCTCCTTCCTCTGGCAGTAGTGATGGGCAGTGGATAAATACTCGTAGGATAAATACTCGAGTTTTTATCCGAAACGGATAAATACTCGTTTTTACTCATTTTTATCGGATAAATACTCAAAATGATGGATAAATATCTTTTTTGCGCATCGGATGATTATTTTAAAATGTTAATGACTTTTATTGTTATTTAGGCTTTTCAAAATACTACGTTATTACATTATTTCGTTCTAATGTCAATTGCTAGGCTGTAATTGTGTCAGAAGCCCAAACGTCTCTAATAGAGCATGCTCTTTACACACAAATTTAGAATCTTTCTTTGTTCAGAGTGTAGAGAATAGCCACATAATTGATTATCTCTGTGAAGGGCTTCTAAAAGTCAAGAAAAATGCGGAGAAGACAAGTTCGTTGTTGTTGTTTGCCAACGCTATAAACATGCAAAGGGCTTTTCAATTAGTTAATGGTGTTGAGCCTTTAAACTGCGCATCACACACTAGTAATTTGCTGGCTCATGGTGCACTGAAATGCGGTAGTTTCAAAAATTTATAAACTATGCAGATATGATAAAATCTTTAATAAAAAACAATTGGTTGTCTGTAAAGTCGGTATACGGACGATAATTTTACGTGATAATGTCTAAGTCTCTTTTACTCGGACGTATTGGCCGATGAAGTGGAAGAGAGATAGATTTCACAAGTCGAACGCTAAGGCCGATCGTGCCTCTCTCTCGCTTACACGCTCGGTTCAGGCGGAACGTGACAATGAGTCATGCTTTTCCGTGCGTGCAGCCAACGTTCATCGATTTATAAGACAGTCAAAAAATCACAAGAACTAAACCCAAAAACCACGATCGAAGCTACAACAAATCGTAAAACAAAAGATAACGGGAGAAAAGTTAAACCTGCCATGCTACACAAGATAGGGCAGCTATCTACGATCACTCGATCACACACACACACACACGAGTATGAAAAATAGAAAAGCCGCTCTCTCAGCGTACGCTAAAGAAAAATATATCGTCAAGTCAAATGCTACAAGCAGCTTTGCTTGATGATAACTTTTGGGATTAGGTATATCAATGCATATCTGTTTTTGAACCCATAACAGAACCTGTCTTGAAAGACAAACAACAAACAAACAAGAGTCCAACAAATGCAATGCCCTTCTAGTGTTTATAATATTTAAGGATATGAAATCAACACAAAATGGGTTATATTTACAGACAAATACTGATAATGAGTCATTGGATTTGAGAAAATCTAAAAGCAGGTTTCAGTAAATTTTACCACTGTGTAGATCGCCTGGAAGATACGGCGGAGCATAGTGTGGAGGTTTGCCCTGCTTGGGCGGAGCAACGCCGTGTCCTTGTAGAGGCGATTGGCGGCGGCGATCTCTCGCGTCCGGCCCTGGTGCAGGCCATGGTATGGAGCGAGAGGACATAAGAAGCTGTCACCTCCTTCTGCGAAGAAGTATGGCTTGCGAAGGAGGAGGTGGAGCTCGTTAGGGAGAGACAGTCTGTGCGTCCTCATGTCCCTAGCCACCGTAGGAGGAGACGCCCCGGGCGTCGGGAGTTCATTGTGGACTCTCGGCCACCGTGGGCACGGGCTTGCGGGCGGCGAGCCACCCATTGCTCGCCACGGTAAAGAACAGGCCCATGTCGACGGCGCATTGTGTTCCACGCACGTCTCAAAGAGATGTCATTACATATTGAAGAGATCCGCGAGAACCGATGCCTGCCAGGGTTGCGGATCTGTTTAAAAGAGGCCCTGGCACAGGCAACTAAAGGAACACAGGTGGGTTTTAGTCAGTAAAAGTCTGACATGCCTTTCATATTGACGATAGCAGTGGTGGCCCGGTGGTATCAGCCCCGACTTACAACTTGTAGGTCGTGAGTTCGCACTCAGGCAGGTGCTTTACTTGTGGTAAATAATTAATTACATCACCACTGGTCTCAAAACTGCACATAGCTCGCTGAATCCATATCCTACAATGTCGATAACCTCGCGAGCCAAGTCAAGATATATACAATGATTTAAGTGTTACTTAAATAGTTTCTGCCTACCCCCATGGGAGAAAGGCATAGTTCATGTATGTATGTGAAAAACCAATTAACAAATGTATAATTTTATCTAACTTTGACAGTAATTGACTAACTGTATTCATAATTGAATGGAATTATTGTCAATATCGGCGTTTTGTAATTGTTAAAATGATTAATAAGGTTCGATACCAATCTGCATTGTCTATTTTTCATTAATTTTAATCCTTTTGTAAGTAAAATGACAAAACTTACGTTACGAAAATATAAAATAGTATTTATCCGCTGTTTTGGATAAATACTCAGTAAAAACGGATATTTATCGAGTATTTATCCATTTTGAGTATTTATCCGGATAAAATCCCAACACTATCTGGCAGCCATGTTTGGCTGCCAGAGGAAATAAAATGACTATAGTAAAAAAAAAAAGTAAAATGACATGATTTTTATATTTAGATTTGATTCTATCAGAAGGAAATAAAAAAGGAAATAATTTTTATTAATAATTATCAATTATTCTCATATTCCACACCCTAAAACGGATTTTTTAAAGTTTTATTTAATTTAAACCATTTTATTATTCATTCTTTACGCGAAATCGTTCACTACCTCAACACTATTTGTTTTAATATGGTATCATTATTTTTCGTTGTACTGTCAAGTTACTGAATCGGATTAAAAGTTCAACCTTAGTGCAATTGTGAAGGCATCGATATGTCATGGCATGTCGGGAGTTCTTTCGAAAACATTATCTTCCGATTCCGCCAAATGTCTTACCAATACTTGAAAACTTGGTATAGCACAGCTAACACCACAACTCCTTATTGTTTTATCCATTTTGTGTATATACAAAAGCAAAAATAATTGATAGTTACAATGATGTAATTAGAAATAAGTGAAATACAAACTCATTTTATATATATTAGTCTATGAATACAACTGGGAACATAAAAAATGACAGAGAAGCTACCTGTAGTTGATTAACTTCGGCCACAAAAAATATATTTTAGTTCTAATTGTCACCGCGTCGGACTCTTTTTTGCCAAGCTGTACGTGGCTTTTGTGTGGAAAAGTTTCCGGAAGATGCCAGCAACTAAAGCCACAGTATGTGTATCTAGCATTACAATAAATTAGCTGTGCCAGTGTGCACAGCTCCGTTCTCATAGTTTGATTGCTCTTTTAGCCATAAGAGTGGCCGAAGAATACCGAAGATACTTCATCCATTGTCATTGATAGGGAGATCATTTTCTTGGAATAGTATGACAGCGTGGCAAAAAAGATTCTGGAAAAAAAATAGGGCTTTTTTGCAGGTATGGCCACCCTTTATACTAGAACACTAGAACTAAAAAGATAATACATAGGTTGGCAAAAAAGAGTCTGTCGTGGTAACCATTGGAACTAAAATATTATTTTGGTGGCAACACTGCTTTGTTTATCATCAACAAGTAGCTAATCTGTCAGTGTGTTATGTTCCCAGTTGTATTTTACTTATTTCTAATTAACTATCAATTATTAAAGCTTTTGTTAATATAAAAAATGAATAAAACAATAAGGAGTAGCGGTGTGAGCTGTGATATACCAAGTTTTCGTAAGAAATTTGGCGGAATCTGAAGCGGAACAAATTTTGTCTCGACGACAGGTATTTATCCAAGAAATGTATCTTTTAGTCAATGCCAGTCATTGTTTTTCCTTTCTAGTACTAAGTTTTATCGGTATTATAAGTTTCAAGCCATTTTATTGTTTTATTTACTAATAGATTATTGAGGTTATGTTTTCTAGTTTGACAAATCGCGTGTACTTTGATACTTGAAATTGAAAAATGTACCTACATGGAATTAATATGATTGTCTTCATATTTTTTCAAGGTAAATCTCACAGTACAATTAGAGAAATTGTTAATGAAGGTGAAACAAATCAAGGATTTTTTCTACACTTGGAGAAACAAAAACACTTGAAAATTATTTAAAATTTTAATACCACAGTAAAAAAAAAGTATAATTTATATTTATTATTTTACAGGTGCCTATTCTACGTAATATATTACCTATAGTTTGAGGAGACGGCCTATGTCCAGCAGTGGACGTCTTTCGGCTGAAATGATGATGATGATGATGATGAGGAGACGGATTGTAATGGGAGCCGTAAACGACTAAGAAAGATTTTTACACTATTTTAATTTCATAAATAAGTAATGTAAAACTGACACAGTAGTGTTAATGGAAAAAATCTATCATAGCACCGAAAAGGAATACACGAATGATGTTATGTCACGTTTTTCTTTTTAAATAAAACCTTAATTTTAGCGTGTTATTTCATTTTCAATGTCATGTGAATAGTGATAATGTTATGTACCCCACATAGACATACCTGAAGCCTTCATTAGTCAACTGTTCAAGTTTATTCGATATTGCCCGTACCTTTCGAATGCAACATGTTATAGGTACTCTCTGACTTCTGATTAGTTTCCTACAGTAAGCAGCTGTAAGTCGCCTTCTTGTCGACTATAATCTGTCAGCATTAACAGGATTCGTTCAGTATCATTCATGTCAAATTTGATACAGGCATACCAACCATCGAATGGTTGTGAATACCATAGATGTTGGCCGCAAGTGCGATTGCTGAACATTATGTCTTGTGTATCGGGTTCAATCGGCAATCCCTGAGTGTAATTTGATTAATTTTTAAACTAAATTAGTTTTCACTATGTTATTATGATGGCATTCTTAGATAAAAGGTTATTCCAGCGAAATAATGCGCAATCTACTAAATACAATGAAAGTTAAAGACTGTGTGCCTATCAAGTCTTGAAATCTTGTCTGTTGATAATTTCCGGGATCTCGTGTTTGTGGATTAAAACAACAAGTATCCTATCACTTTTAGTCCTAGTATACAGGGTGGCCAACTGGCCATACCTGCTAAGCAGGCGCCCTCATTTTTTCCAGACTCTTTTTTGCCAAGCTGTACTTGTTGTTTTAATCAACAAACACACGAAACGCATTATTTGGCTAAAATACTAGCGAGCTCAGCTAAAACTGGAAATGTATAGCTTGATATGTAGCCGTGTGTATGTAAACATGAATTGCGACTTTGTTTTATACTTTATTCTATACATACAAATAAATAAAATTAAAGTGTCTGTTTGTAATTTCAAATTAACAGCTTAGCTTAACAGCTTTTCAATAAATGCATTAAAAAAAATGACAAAAATGTCTAATAAGTTTAGTTTGATAAAGAACTGTCTGATTTTACATTAATAATGACTTCGTTTTAGCGTACTTTATGAGGGCGTATCGTACCCACGTTCGTTGTTAGAAGCGAAAAAGATTTTGGTAGAGTTCTTCTTTGAAGCATATCTCATGCATGCTTTTAGACTCAAGTTTGGTGATCAAATAAAAAAATAAAATCATTTATTTGACTCTTAAAAATACATGTTACAAGCCAGTCATAGTGATATAGCACATGAATGTATTGCCACAAAATAGATCCTAACCCCCAAACTAGGCCTGGGCCTGTATTTTAGGGGTCAGCGTTCAGCCATGGGTTCAGTATACAATTTATAAAGTTGACAGCCTTGGTTGTTGCCGTTTTGGTAACACGTATAGTTAAAAAAAAAAATCTTATAAATTAAAAATAGAAGGTATAACACGCATAATATGTAGGAATTGAAATTACAGAAAGAAAGTATAATGCTAAAGAGTTATGTGTATTTGTATGTCTGTATGTGAAGTTGTGTTAGTGGAGTGTATGTGTGTAAATGTGCATGTGGTAGAAGTAGAAGTGTGTTGTTTGTATGCATATGGGAGTGAGTGTGTGTCTGGTTTGGTTTGCACCTTTGAATAAGAGTAAGGACGGGAAAAAGTAAAAACGATCATTTTATATTATGAATGTAAATAAACTTTCAGTCTCCTGATAGTCCATCTTTTGGAGCCAGTCTGTTATTTTCTTTTTCATTTCCTGCCGACACATTTTAGCTATGTTTAGCTTTTTGTTGGCGAGGTTGTAAAGTTTGCTGCTTAAGCTATTAAATTGGTGTTTGGCAAATGAGGTCCGGCAGGGTAAAGTAGGGATATGGAGAATTTGCTACGCTTATTTGGGTCGGGTAAGGGAAAATTCGCTTGTTTTCTTTGGATGGATTTGAGCACTAAGAGCTGGCGGACAGTGAGGACTTTCATTTCAGAGTATAATTGGGAGGTGGGGTACCTGTAAGGTTTCTTGGTCATAACCTTGAGCACAGCTCTCTGTGCTCGCTCCAAACCGAGCAGGTAGGTCTTTGCTGCACCTCCCCATGCGGTTATGCAGTATTGGATAATGGACTGACATAGTGCCAGGTAGACTAGCTTTAGGTTTTCCAGTGTTGCAAAATCCCTAAGGGTCCTGAACACATTTATAAGCCGATCTAGTTCTGGTAATGATTGAGCCAATCTGCCTGTCCCACTTCAGTCCATCCATCAGCACTCCCAAATATTTCGCCGAGTCTACCCGAGAGATAACCTGGCAGTTACAATTGTGTCGGTGCTCACAAGTATGTGCTATTATGGAAAAGACAGGTAGGGGTTTAGTGTTGGGTCTCAAAGAAATGGGTAGAAAATGTGTTTTGTTCAGGTTTAGGGTAAGGAGATTTAGTCTTAGCCAGGTCATTATTTTGAAGAGGGAATGTTCAGCTCTTTCCTTGACCACCTGCCAATTCCGTCCCCACACAAATACTGCTGTATCATCTGCATATGTAAAGATTTTGGTGTGTAGAAGTGACATTGTGCAGAGGTCATTTATACAACATTATTTTTAGTATATGCGAAACCTGAATATAGTTTGTTCAGAATCAGTAACTGAATCGATTCCAATAATTTTTACACCATGTTATATTTTATACCAAAAATATGTATTTAATTACGCTTCCAAGTAGGACACCGAACGACAACTCGTATCCGCAAACATCTGTGCGGGTCACGGCAGTTCACCGAGGCGTGGGCGCACTGCGAGACGGCGATGGCGGGTAACAACTCCCTTCCTCCCCTCAGTCGTCTGAATCCGCACGCGCGCGCGCGCGCCGCGGGCGGACAGTGTTTTGTTTCGATTTTAAAATTATCATTTCTTTCTCGTACTCAAACGTCCATTACACGGAGATGGTACTTAAACTAGCTGTTTGTGGTGATAACATATCCCTGGCAGTGCGTCAGTGCATAAAAGAAAGTTTTGAACAGTTGCTTCAGTTTGTAAATAGTGATTACGCCAATTATTGTAGATAGTGATGATTAAGATTTTTAAATACGCCAAGATAGTCAAGGGTAGAAATTTATTATTTGTTTACAGCCTGCTGTAGTTCAGTAATGGGATGTTTAACAATTTTCATACATTTTGAACTTTTAGTTGGTGGCATAAGGTGCAACAAATGGTATTGATAACATTTTACCACTTACTACTGCATTTACAAATAAAGTACATAATAATATCTACCTACACTTGACCATTACGACAGTCCAAAGCCTGCAAGTGTGAGGGAAAATGTTTATCACCAACTAATACATAAACAATCACTGTGGCAAATTATTATCAATGAGTGAGAGTGAGAGCTGCGTGCGCGGCTGGCGTAGGTGCCCTCCGGTGCCTACCGGAGCTGCATATGTTTTTGCGAGGACAATCAGGTACCGTAACAACCTTATAACTTTGTGATTATTAATGATACAGTTTTGAAATTTTTTTCATAGATTCTTTACATAAAAATACTAGACCCGTGTTTCGGGTTTCGCATAAACAAAAATTAATGTTGTATACACCAAAAATAACAGCGGGCCCAAAATGCTCCCCTGTGGGACCACAAAGAGGATTGTGCGTTCCTCACTAATGCAATCGCCTATTTTGACATATTGCGTTCGCTGGGAAGGATAGTCTTTAAATATATTTAAAACAGTGCCTCGTACTCCTTTTCGTTCTAACTTTGCTACAAGGATAGAGACAGAAACTGTATCAAACGCCTTGGAGAGGTCTAGATATATACATAGGCATCTATTTCTTTTGTCTAGGTTTTCCACTATTTTGTCTGTTAAATCCAACACTGCGTCTTCTGTAGAGACACCTGATCTGAATCCATACTGATTGTCGGCTAAGATTTCAAAGCGATTCAGAAAATTTTTGAGCGATTTGTAGAGCACTTTTTCCAAGATCTTTGATAAGGCTGACAGCACCAATATGGGCCTATAATTATTGACGCAGTCTCTGCCCCCACCCTTGTAAATAGGGTGCATAATAGCTTTTTTCAAAGCATCGGGGAATACGCCAGTAATAATGGCACGATTGCAGATGTGCAGGTTTAATCAGTACACGTTGGCACTCTCTGAGTGATTGAGCAAGCCATGGTAGAATGTTGTTTGTTGTGGCAAGTGTGTTTGTGACAGCTCTGCCACGCTGCCAGTGATGCGGTAACCTGTTCAAAGTCAACTTATAACACTTTGTGTAGTGCCCAGAGCGATTTTCAATAGCAAACATGCTGCGGTAAATCGCTGCTGTGGGAATTTTCCAAAATTCCCAAAATTCCACACCGCACCTAGGTGCGGTTAAAACACGCCTAACGTTTGTCGGAATTTAGGCAAAGGCCCGCGGCGTCTATTTATCAGACGGTGCAGAGTGCGCTACGGATCTAGTTACTCATTTGCGTTTATGTTCATATACAGGGTGTCCAAGAACCTGGCGTCCAACTGGATTCCCACGATGCCCCAAGTTCTAACAGTACTCAGAAAAATATTTTAAAAAATCCACCCCATGTACTTACAGAATTATACTGATTTCAAAAAAAAGGGGAAATGAGCACCCTGTGACATACTTTTGAATGCTGTGACTGCTAATGCTGATAATTTCGATATTTCTTGGAGGTTTTGTAATCTAGGGTATTGCTGTGTCTAAATAGAATGTAAAAATAAAGTACTTATTGTACCATTTTAAAATAAAATATTATTTTAACTAAAGGTGATATGGAAAACTATTGAATTTCGCAACTTTGACCGACTGTAGTGTAAAAAAAATGTACCAAAATAGTATGGCAAGTGACGTCAAATTTTGACGCGTTTATTCCTCTTTTTAAAAAGGTATAATACTTACACATTAATTTGAAAAAAAAAATTTTTGATAATATTTTTACTCAACAACCCAATTTTTACGATCTCTTACAGAATTCTTAGAAAGAAAAATTTACGACGAATTGAATCTAACCTCTAGAGAATTACTATTGTATGCTCATAAAAATAACAACAGGCCTCTCAAAAAACAGGTTAGACCGTAAGGGACGGTATGTGCATGCATCTCACCATAGTGATTCGTTATTACAACAGGAGGGAGCAAGACAGAAACTATCTTTGCGATTTGCTGGTTCTTCTTTATGGTACCCCATTATTCAGGTAAGAGTGAGGGAGAAAAAGGTTAGAGGTGCGAGTGAGATAGATAGTGACGCTATCTGGGATCGTGCTATTTAGGATAACAGTACGGTCAGTACGCGTCACTGCCTCCTGCCGTTACTACGCACCTCTCTCTTATTGTTACCATTGATCACGTACTACGATTTAAAGCTTTGTTTATTGGACTCGATTACTCTTTGTGCTCTGGACTTTGAAACGAACTCTTTACGACGACCTTTGCCTGTGTTTGGACAGTTTGTGTTTTGTGTGTGCTACCATGGCGACCTACACTCCGCAAGAATACGCAAATATGCACTACATTTATGGAGAATGTAGAGGTAATGGACGAGCTGCAGCGAGACTTTACAGAGAAAGGTATCCGAGGGCTACGCGATATCCCGACCATCGAGTTTTCATTAATGTGCACAGATCACTATGTGACGGGCGGTTCCCCAATCAAGTAGCTGGTGAAGGACGACCCGTAAATGACTTCATACGCGATGAAGTTTTAGAGGCGGTGTCGGCAAATCCAAGCATCTCTGTGCGAGGAATAGAAGCTGATACGGGGATACCGAAGAGCACAGCACACAGTATTCTCCAAAAAGAAGAATATCATCCGTACCACGTACAGCGAGTGCAAAGTCTTTTACCTCGAGACTATCCGAGCCGAGTCGCGTTTTGTGAAACAATCCTGCAAAAACATCGAGAAGACGAAAACTTTATCGACAAAATTTTGTGGTCAGATGAATCAACATTTAAGAAGGATGGCTACATGAACCTACACAACTTGCACGAGTGGCATGTGGAAAATCCGCACTTGATGCGAGAAGATAGATCCCAGTACCGGTTCAAAGTGAACATGTGGACCGGTATTCTCTGTGGGAATATTATTGGTCCATTTGAGATGCCCGAGAATTTGACTGGCGAATCATATTTAAATTTTCTTCAAAATGATTTGCCAAACTTACTAGAAGAGACCCCACCAGATATGTGGTTCCAACACGACGGCTGTCCAGCACATTTTCGCGTATCCGTTAGAGAGTTTTTGGACGAGCAATACCCGAACAGGTGGATTGGGCGATCAGGAACAATCCCGTGGCCAGCCCGCTCACCTGACTTAAATCCGCTGGATTTTTTTTTCTGGGGAACTATGAAGGAGCTCGTTTATGCGAAGCCCATTAATGACATCGCTGACCTTCGTGAGAAGATAACACAAGCAGTGCAGGTGATACGTCAAAAAAGTTACTCGCGAAACATAAAGCGGTCCTTTTTAAGGAGAGTGAGAGCTTGTATTGCCGCGGGTGGTCAACATTTTGAACATTTATTGTAATAAAATATCTTTAAACTAACATTCTTTGCTTTTATTCTACTGGGAACCCATCTACCTGTGTGTATTTCCTTCTTGCTCACTCTTGGAACCGAAGTAAATAATAGTAGTAACATAACAGTTTCTAAGATAAGAAAGGGTCCGACAGTTACCGTTAGTAGGTAGGCACTTCGTAAAAATTGGGTTGTTGAGTAAAAATATTATCAAAATTTATTTTTTCAAATTAATGTGTAAGTATTATACCTTTTTAAAAAGAGGAATAAACGCGTCAAAATTTGACGTCACTTGCCATACTATTTTGGTACATTTTTTTTACACTACAGTCGGTCAAAGTTGCGAAATTCAATAGTTTTCCATATCACCTTTAGTTAAAATAATATTTTATTTTAAAATGGTACAATAAGTACTTTATTTTTACATTCTATTTAGACACAGCAATACCCTAGATTACAAAACCTCCAAGAAATATCGAAATTATCAGCATTAGCAGTCACAGCATTCAAAAGTATGTCACAGGGTGCTCATTTCCCCTTTTTTTTTGAAATCAGTATAATTCTGTAAGTACATGGGGTGGATTTTTTAAAATATTTTTCTGAGTACTGTTAGAACTTGGGGCATCGTGGGAATCCAGTTGGACGCCAGGTTCTTGGACACCCTGTATATCCATAGCGGCAGTACTGTCTGACGTGTCACCGCGGCTGTAACATTCCACGGGAAATGGCAATTCACGTACGGACACTGGACAGTCCAGCCTGCTCGAAATTAGAAACAGGATACTGTTGTTGCTGCCCCAGACCCCACGCACCAGGGACGCACAGTGCTTACGCATCGTGGCAAAGAAACAATCCACACGTGCGTCTGCGAACAGCCCTGATGCGCTGTGGTAGCAGGAAGCGTTTTTTTTTTTTTTTTCAGGATGGGAAATCATCAAATGACTTCTCCCGCTCTGGGCGGAGCGGGAGGGCGTGTCAGACTTTTACTGACTAAAACCCACCCGTGTTCCATCAGTTGCCCATGTGCCAGGGTCACGGTATCTCTTTCGAACAATCACGCGACCCCGGCAGGCATAGGTCCTAGTAGACCCCTTCAGCACTGCTGACATCTCTTTGAGGCGCGCGTGGAACACTACGCGCCGTCGACCCGAGCCTGGTCCTTACCGGGCAGCGAGCTACCCATTGCTCGCCGCCCGCAAGCTCGCGCCTACGGTGGCCGGGAGTCCGCTATCGACTCCCGACGCCCGGGGCGTCTCCTCCTGCGGCGGCTAGGGACGTGAGGGCGCAGTGCCTGCCACTCCCTCACGTGCCCCGCCTCCTCCTTCGCGAGCATTACTGCTTCGCAGAAGGAGGTGACGGCTTCCCATTCCCTCTCGCTCCGTACCATGGCTCGCACCAGGGCCGGGCGCGAGAGGTCGCCGCCGCCGATCGCCTCCACGAGGACACGGCGGTGCTCCGCCCAGGCAGGGCACACCTCCACCGTATGCTCCACCGTGTCTAGCAGGAAGCGTTGTTGTATTACACGCGGAGGGCATTGTACGTTATTGAGTATATCAAGCCCACAAGCTGCTCGTGTAAAACGTAGTGCAGTGCACTCTGTAAAGATTAATTTTACGCTCACTGAACAACGAGCAAACCTGCGAGCCAGCATGTTTGCTCTAACTGAGAAGGCCCTCCACGCCCGATCAATATTGTCATCGTCCCTGAGATCAGGGGTAAGTGTGTGGCCAAGATATTTAAACGTGTATGCCCTCTCTAATGGCGTACCATAAAGGTAAACTGGTGGTACACAACAAGATAAGACCATGACTTTACTTTTCTTATAATTGTAAATTAAGCCATGTGAGTCCCTGCCAGGGTCGCGAGATTTATTCGAAAGAGTTACCGTGGCCCTGGCATATGGGCAACTGATGGAACACGGGTGGGTTTTAGTCAGTAAAAGTCTGACACGCCCTCCCGCTCCGCCTAGAGTGGGAGAAGTCATTTGATGATTTCCCATCCAAAAAAAAAGCCATGTGAATCGGCATACTCCTCACAAATGGCCACAAGTTTTCTGAGGCCACAGATTGACGCACTTAGCAGAACCATGTCGTCTGTGTAGCGGATATTACTAACGCAGACCCCATTTAAACGGCAACCGCCCTTGACGCTGCTGAGCCTGCCAATCAACCCGTCGACATATAGGTTAAATAGCGTTGGTGAGCTAAAACGCCCCTGTCTCACCTCGCACTCCAACCCATAAAAATAATGTTATTAATATAAAAAAGTAGCAGTTAAAGACCAATTAAAGAGCAGGGTGGTGGCGTGGAGGTACGGCTCGCAGCTCGTGTTATGTTGGTCCCTGTAGCGTCGACAAGTAGGCTTGCCACCCGCGAAGGTACAGACGCTAACACATCAAGCTACTACAATCTGTCAGATTTCTTTGATAGATTTTCGACTTTATTTCTAGAGCATTAGGTTCAAGGTTCATTGGGAAAAATTGACAGTTCCGGGTAGCTTGACCTGTTGGCGTCTGTACATACGAGCGGTGCCGCACGGCTTGTGCTATTTACATACTTGCAGACTCATAGAAGCGGCGGTCTATTTTACTTTGTTGAAAAATTATTTAAATAGTTGTTCTTAAGTATGTAATCATTGACTCCTTAGCTCTGCGATTATTAGTCAAAAGGTTAAATCTGTTACTACCTCCAATAATGAAAAAACATTTTGTGTCGTATTTTATAATTCCATGGTATACCGTAGAAGAATACGAACATACACCGCGTCATATTGCTGATCCTCAATATACCACATATACGGAATAAGTATGCAAAAAGACATCTCGTTGTACCTAATGGTAAAATATGATTTGGGCGTTATTTCCCCTATGATAACCGTTTCCTTTTGTTTCTAGCCGGTACTTTATTTTGGGTACAAAATGTTCAAAACCTTAACGATGTCCTTTGAACGAAATCTATCCAGTAGAATTTGCAGAATATACTCGCAGTATTATCTTTTAGTGTAGTAGTAAAGTATAACCATGCGTGTACACACGGCTATATCAAGCCATAAATTTCTAGTTTTAACAGAACTCGCTTTGTATAGGCTCTCCGTATAATGCGATGTCAGCTTATACTGGAAATGTTTAGCTTGATTTGTCGCCGTGCGTACTTATACAAGGATGCCTCCAGGGCAGGGGCGTAGCTACCGCCGTATCTGCCGTATCAATTATACGGGGTCCCCGAGCCACGGGGGCCCCCGACGTGCGTAAGCAAAAATTAATAAGAACTTCTCAATTCTTTTTTATTTCAGAAATGACAAGTCACAAAAAGCAATTTCTTTTTTCCCGCGTAAAGTGTGCGTTCCAAAGTTGGCAACACCATCGCGGGCTGCGGGATTTCCCCCCGTAAAGCTCGGTTTCCACCGCGAGCGGAACGGACCCATTAATGACTTCGTTAAACTCGCAAACGCAAACTGCATATTTGTATTTCCACCAACAAACAGTCGGACGGAAAGAGCCGAGCGTGTAGAAAGAGTAGAAATGAGCTCGCTCAGTTCTAGGGAGCGGAGTAAAGTACTTACGGACTCCGCTCAACTCGCAATTACGATTTACATAGTAGGTAGCGTTTCCACACAGAAAGTGGTGGGCGGGGCGGATTGAACGAGTAAAAAGAAGTTGAAAAGAGTCCCCTGCGGCAAGGCCTGCACCGACTAGTTCAGAACGGACTCGCTCGCTGTCTGTCTGTCTCAACAATATGTGTTTCTTTTTTCTGCACACATAATCACTGTCATCACTCGATTCCGTGTCACTCGATAACATCGCAACAACACGACCACATGCAACCAGCTCAAAACTTCAACTGAACTCGTTCTCTGTGGAAAGTCACTAACCGTTTTTCATTTCTCATTTTCGTTCAGTTCACTCCGCTCATTTCTCTATCTCATTTTCATTTTGCAGTGAAAATCAAATGACCAACTCTTTGTTGGCGGAAATACAAACCTATTTACTACGTTCCGCTTAAGCATTTCCCGCTCATTACCCTTTCGCGGTGGAAACTGCGTTTTATAGTCTGGATGGGTACAGTGACACTTAGTCACGTGACTTAAATAGTGAGGTCTCTTTGCGTAATGAATTCGATTATTAGCAAAAATCGAGAAGTTTAGCAATTGAACATTAATCGATTTTTTTTAAATAGATGTGGTTAATTATAAATAATTTCTAATAAAGATTATTGATGTAAAAAGAAAAAGTGAGCCGTCGCGGGACGCCTGGCACTTTGATTATATACCTGTCTAGATGACTCTTAGATTAAATACCTCAGATGACTCATTGGCCGTACCGAACGGCTCAAATAAAGTCTACTAAATTTGGTAGACTCGCTTCTCACCGCGACGACATCAGTGTCATTTGAATCACTTACGGGTAATGTGCTCACGAAAAATTATTAATTACGCTGATGTTTGCTGTCAAACTGTGTCGCATTTATGTGGGAACGCTATATAATAATACCAAGATCAGATTTCATAGCTAAGTTTTGTTATTTAACCACATTTTCTGAAAGAAAACATGAATTTTCAATTCAATACTTCGTAGGTTACTTTGATTTGCCGGTGTTGCCAGTTTATTACTAGGGAAATTTGGCGAAAATATGGGAAACATTACAAATATCATTACAACTTATGATTGTCTGCCGTGACCGAAATTCGATCAGGAGAATAATAAATTATTATTTAAAAACTGACGGTATTTATTTGATCTGAAAATGATAAATTACATACATAAAATAAATGAAATCATGACGTCATGCACTAAATAGTATTGTTGTTAGTTCTTTCTAATATTTTGGGTTTTAGATTTCCTACGGATTCCGTACAATTCAATTGCTAAAGAGATATTAATAAAATAAAACACTAATCTAAAAAATGATTATTTTATTTAACCTAATTTGTTTAACATTGATCTTATTAAATAATGGAAGAAAGGTATTAGTTAATAATTGGCTGGCATCTCTAAACACGCACACTTTGACAGCTTGATTACAATAAGTACGCGAGCGCTACTCACACATAATCGCGAAACTAGGGACAGTTTTTGTGCATCGTTTGTTTGCATTACTCTATCTAGACAGGTATATAATCAAAGGCCTGGCAGATGTGAATTAAATAATCAAAATTATTTTGTAAAGATAATATTTATAAAGCATACTTTAGGAAAGGAAATAAATATTGGGATACTCAGAAAGTTTTGCGAAAATAAAGTGTTCTGTAGGTAAATAATTTTTATTAAATCTTTTCAAAATACTCTCCACTAGCCTCTATGCAAAGTTTCATGCGTCTGAACCAGTTTTCAAAACACTTTTTTCCAGTCCGCCGCAGAGACATCGTTTACAGCCTGGTCGAACGTTGACAGCGCATCTTCCGGCGACGAAAATTGTATCCCTTTAAGCTGATTTTAAATTTTTGGGAATAAAAAGAAGTCACACGGTGCTAGGTCAGGGCTGTAAGGAGAGTGACCCAGAACTTTGACCGGCGTGCTGTCCAAGAAGTCCCTCGTTTTGAGCGCATTTGAGCGCAATGTGCGTGGGCGCGTTGTCGTGGTGGAGCAGTAGCCCGCGGAGCCATGTGTTTGGTCGCTTGTTGCTCACAACAGAGAAAACTTCTGCCAAGCATTTGGTAGTATACCATTTGGCGTTGATTCTTCTTTGGTTCCGTAAAAGGATTGACACCAAGTAGCCAGTCAAATTGAAAAAGCTCGCGATCAATATTTTCCCCCCGCTTCTAGATCGCTTCACTTTGGTAGGCGTTGATTCGTTTTGAAATACCCAAGCCGTCGACTGGCGCTTCGTTTCTGGATCGTATTGATAAATCCAGGACTCATCACCTGTAATAATGTCGTAAACACACCGAGACGAGCCTGCTTCAAATTTGTTTATCACGGCACCATTCCACCCAGGCCTGCTTCTGAGCATCGGTGAGGTTGTGCGGCACCCAGCGTGAAACTATCCTCCTCACGCGAAGTTGCACGTGTAGAATCTCATGAAGGTTTCCCGATCCAATCTGCAGTATGTGTTGAATCTCCTGATATGTAATTCGCCTATTGTCTTGGATTAAATTTTTCACTGCTAGCACGTTTTCCTCCGTAACAGCCGTCAAAGGGCGACGACTTCTTTCTTCATCCCCCAAAGTTAGTCGACCACGTTTGAATTCGTTATACCAATGATACACAGTTGCCTTAGAAGGGCCTTCATCCATTAATGCAATTTGAAGTCTATCGTATGATTCGTCCGGTTTCGGGCGACACTTGAAATCGTACAAAAATCATAGTGCGAATCCATTTTCTAATGAGACACGATAGCCTGCCGGGGTCGCGTGATTGTTCGAAAGAGATACCGTGACCCTGGCACATGGGCAACTGATGGAACACGGGTGGGTTTTAGTCAGTAAAAGTCTGACACGCCCTCCCGCTCCGCCCAGAGCGGGAGAAGTCATTTGATGATTTCCCATTCTAAAAAAAAAAAAAAAATGAGACGATAATTTAATTAGCTCGCAAAAACTGTGGAGGGAAATTTTGAAATGGAAAAACACCTATTTTTACTTATAAATAAGTCATTATTTTTATAATAGTTAATAACTGGCCAGTCCCTCATACAAAAAACCTTTTTTTCGCAAAACTTTTTGAGTGGCCTGGTATGTTATAATCAAAAATAACATTAATTATATGTTAATTATCAAAATTCGGACTACTCGGTACCACCCTAGTCTGAAGCACCATCTTTCAATTAAAAAAAGTATCCTCAAAATCGGTTCATCCAGTTCAAAGTTCTGAGGTAACAAACATAACATCATTATAGCGTGGCGATGCGTAGCCACGGCCATTCTCGCCACGCCAAAATGTAGGTTTATCCTCGACTATAGATATTTCACATAAAAAATAAATCACCCATCCAAAGGCTGACCTTGAACAGTGTAGTTTAACCAGAAGAACCTGCGACACAAGGCATAACAAAAATCAGCTATAAATGATTTAATAAATCAGTTTGCCGAAAAAAGGCAAAGATATTTATTTAATTTGAATTTTTTGCAAAAAAAATTGGAAAAAGTGACAGATAGATAATTATGATGAATAAATATTTCTTTTAATTTTATGTACTTATACATTTTTTTTTTCTTTGTGAGAAATCGTGACCCTTCATAAGGGCCCCCAAACAAATTTTTATACGGGGCCCCGCCAAGGCACGCTACGCCACTGCTCCGACTTGAAAGTAGAGATGAGGCGTATATACTAGAATAGGTACAGGGAATAGGTATGTAAAGAGACTAGGTTGCACCTATTCCAACTTTTAAAATACTAGATCCACCTAGTCTCACTGTGCCTACGCAGTACACAGCACCCGCGCCGCGGTCCGCGCGAATTGAAGTACCGACTACGCGGCGAAGCGAGATAGCAGCATAGTCATAGCTCATTCATATTTGACAAAATCATTCGTGTGTCAGTCACTTGAATTTGAACCCTAATTCAATGGCATAAAAGTAACATGACACGCACTGTGTTGTGCTAAAATATATACTGTCCTTTTTTAACTACACTATTCCGCAGTCCTTCCATCCTTGTCTATCGGACTAGTCTCGAAACTCGATACTAGTCCGGAATAGGAGTATTTTATAGAATAGGTACTTTGACAATACTTGATACTAATGAAGACTATGATGATGCAGTCTAGTATCAAATACGGACTCATGCGAATGTGATCTCGCTTGACTCGACGTCGCAAACACGTACTATCGGACTTATTTAGTGATCGGTTTTTGTAACGAAATTTTGATAAATCGTTAAGAACTTAGATCTTTTTTTATTGTGACATTAATTAATTTGTTTATTGGAACGAAGTTCCTTATGGCGCGTTGCGAAAGGGGGCTAGACGGAATTAAGAGAAAAAGTTGCAACGACAGTTTTTAACCGACTTAAAAAAAAAGGAGGTGGTTTCTCAATTCGACTGTATATATTTTGTTTTGGAACGTAGGAGAGAGAGAGAGAGAGAGAGGGGGGGAGAGAAGGAGAGAGAGAGAGGGAGAGAGAAGGAGAGGGAGAGACAGGGAGAGAGAGAGAGAGAGAGAGTGAGAGAAGGAGAGAGAGAGAGAGGGAGAGAGAGATAATACTTTTGTTGAGTGTATACAGGTTTTTTTTTCCTTAATAAATAATAAAAAAAAAAACAATCATGAATCCTGGAAAGGAACTTCGTTCCATCCGGGTGTCCCTGGCCACCTCTCAAGTTTTGTTTTAAAAAATGGCTCCCAAAAAAAGAAGTGTCGCTTGTGATCATTTTACGGACAAAGGCCAACATGTTTTAATTTTACGTTGATAGTCCTAAGCCTGCAGAAATTATGAAGGTACAATTTATTACTGCTGACGTACGAATCTACGCGTATCGGTGGTACGTAAAGACTAAGCATCTATAAAGTATGCGTATTTCATGGACTAGGTGGACTAGGTGGAATAGGTATTTGGATCTAGTATTTGTACGGACTTGGACTAGGTGCACCTAGTACAAAATTTACCTAGTACGACCCATCTCTACTTGAAAGACATTGACATTCGGGTATTAGTGTTAGTTCCGATTTTGGCCAAGCGCCAAAATATCCTTGTAGCGTTGTAAAATTAAGGTATTGTCAGTTGTGTTTTAAATAACGCGCCAAAAGATTCATATACAAGAATTAAACATGTATTGTAGGTTATCGGTCTGCTGTCTGTAACTTTTTTCAGGCGTTTTCAGGGTATTTTTTGTCTGGTATTAACCGGATGTAAAAACCTTTGTTAAGTTGCATAAAATCAATGATCACCAGCCAAAGACAAATATTGTCCCAAGTTGACTATATCCCTTTACGCTGTTTTCGTGCCCAAACTACAAAAAGAATACAATTTTATTTACGTAAATCTATACAAAATTATTTTACTATTTATGACTATGAACAGTGTAGTTAATATGAAGAAATAATAAAAATACGTTTAAAAGAAGTTGAAGTGAGTCTTCTGGTCGAATAGTTTCGAAAGAAAGAAAATGGCTGCCGATGTGTTCCGTGCGGCAACTACCACTCCTGCCAGTGATAACTTTTGATAAATAATTCTGCAAGACAGCCCCAACCTGTTATATTTTTTCGCATGAATTATTGCTTGTGTATCAGTTAATTTCAAGGATAATGTTAATTCGTCATACCGAAAATTCAATACCTACAAGTTACGAAAACGACATGGCGGACTGATAATCAACCAATAGGAAGCCAGCATCAAGCGTTTCAGAATTGCATGTACTCGCATTTCGCGTCATTACGTTTCGGTGCCTTCTTTCTCCTATAAAATTTAGTAGGTAATCTTTTCATATCAGTGAGTTGATTGACTTTTCAGTTATTTACTAAAAAGAGAGTGTGAATATTGTGTTTAAAATTGTTATGAGACGATCGTTTGATGTGAAGCAACCCGACGGCTGGGATCATGACTGCGTTGGATTTAGGATGAACTGAAATGCAATACCATCTTTTTGTTTTTGTAAACAAGACTATGTTTTTACGATACACGTGCGAGACTGTATACAATTGACAGTTGTTTTCAATGATGTCGGGAAGGGGGGCAAAGAAACGCGGAAGGCCTCCAAAATCGGGGAGTTTTGAGAAAAGCAGGAAATTCCAGTATCATTTATTGAAAAAACCAAAATATTTACTAAATCAACAAAATGCAGGGTCACCTTCTTTGGTCAGTACACCCTCAGCGTCAAGAGCATCGTCTCCTCAAGGGAGTGATATAAGTAGACGAAGTACACGAAAACAAAGAGGAGGAAAGACACATAAAAATAAAAGAGGTGGAATATCAGGTTCGTATTCACGAAGAGGATACAACCCACAAGCTGCAGATTATCATGAATCGGAATATCATTATGGATCTGATTTTGGTGATGAATACAGTGATAGGTCTGAAGCTGATGAAGATCGCGCCAGTGAAAGTTCTGAAGGCAGCGTAGGTGACGCTGCTGCGAGCGATAGTGACTTTTCGGTCAGTAGTTTCAGCACTACCAGTGGTACACCTCGTAAGGTTAATAATTTACTCAGACCACCTAGTCCAGATCCTCTGTGGCTTCAACAGGAACGACAAATTCCAACTCTAGGCCTTCCTCCTTCATCAGATGACTTGCTGATTCCACAGAATTTAATTTTACAAGTTGTTGGTGTTTATGAAGTATTAAGACATTTCAGGCATCTGGTGCGACTATCACCATTTCGCATAGAAGATCTGTGTGCAGCTATAAGTTGTGAAGATCAGAGCAATCTACTTGTAGAAGTACATATGATGCTATTAAAAGCTTTGTTAAGAGAAGAAGATGCTCAACAAACACATTTCGGTCCACTGGACCATAAAGACAGTGTTAATATTACTTTGTTTTTATTAGATGTCATGACATGGCCTGAAGTCCTTAGAATTTACATAGAAAGTGATAAATCATTTGATCAGAATGTTGTCAGAATTTTAAATGCATGTGAATATCCCTTCACAACAGTGGATGACCGTCTGGCTGTTCTTCAATTCTTATGCAATCAATTTCTAATAACTAATCCAGTTCGAGATGATCTGCTTAGCGAAGGTAAGTGAAATTAAACTTAAATGGGACATAATAGAGATTTTGCCATTGTATTTTAACAGCAAAATGCAATGTATACTGCTGCAACTTCGTGAAGGCAGGAATCTGCTTGATGTGGAGAGCACAGAACCAGTCAAGTGGCGGAGCTTGGGGAGGCCTATGACCAGTAGTGAAATTCTTTCTACTGAAATAATTATGTGTATTTGATCCTTATGATTGACCCCATCAATAGTTACGTTTTACAGGATGTTAGTTTGTATTTGCATCAGCCTGAGACCAAGCTAAAGAGGCAAACATTAAAAAAAAAGAATATTTTATTGTCAAACTACATGCATGATTCCTATGAGTGTAATGAGAATGGACAATAATGTGAGCTCCAGCTCCATGTAATATTTTTTTTCTTTTTTGGTGCTGGGCCAGTTCAATCATTTTATTCTAAATACTATCTCCTGGGCCAGCCATTTGTTTCTGTTTGGTACCCTCTGAGTGGTTATTTTAGGCCATAGCACCTCCAGCATGCGACAGATGTGGCAAACACAGTTTCTTGAATCTTGGCACCAGAAATATTGTATTTTTTCTTACAATCAGTCACTATGTATTAGGACATTTAGTGATTCTTATGACAGGTTAGATGTCTTGCTTGGTAGGTATATGCCTTTAGGACACACCATAGTTAAATATTGATTAAATGAAAACTATGAGAAACCACTAGAAATCCAAAATACTGTATTGTTTAATTTGCCATTGAAACCGCATTCGCAAAAGATGTCATTTTGAAAAATAATCCTTGTTATATTATTTGTTTAATATTGTACAGACGCCACCAGGTCAGGCTACCCGAAACTGTCAATTTTTCCCAATGAACCTTGAACCTAATGCTCTAGAAATAAAGTCGAAAATCTATCAAAGAAATCTGACAGATTGTAGTAGCTTGATGTGTTGGCGTCTGTACATCTATCAAATCTTAAGGGCAATAAATCAAAATCATTTCATTAAACCTAAATCATAAGTAAGATATTTATTTAGATATTTTGTTTTAATGTTTGTCAAAAAAAAGAATGTTTCTATGTTTAGTTACTTAAACAAAAAATCGCCTTTACTCTTTGAATCACTAGGGAATGTTGCATTAGACTCATAAATATAACAAGAAAAAGCAGAAAAGTTTTGTTTGTTTGATGTGCTTATCTCTGGACTCTCAGATTTGTAAAATTCTTATTTTAACAATACATAGCCCAATTATTCAGAATGGATAGAGGCTACATGCCAGAATCTTCAGGAGCTAAGCAAAAAGTTAGAAAGAACAAACAGAGAAAAGACATTAAGAATGCATATGTTCAAGGGCTCTTAAAGCCTATTGTGGTTTTACTGCCTCACTTGAAAACCAAATGATTCATTATTTTTAATAAATGTCTCTCTCTTTACAGTTCCTATACATTATGATGATCATTGTCGAGTATGCCATCGTTTAGGAGACCTTTTATGTTGTGAAACATGTCCTGCAGTCTTTCACTTAGAATGTGTGGATCCCCCATTAGGGGATGTACCATCTGAAGATTGGCAATGTGCCTTGTGCAAACAGCATAAAACAATGGGCGTCACAGATTGTCTCCCAGATGCTGAAAAGCAGGGTTTAATGTGTAGACACGAGCACTTGGGCTTTGACAGGCATGGAAGAAAATATTGGTTTATAGGTCGGCGTATATTTGTGTAAGTATTCCATAAAATGTTAAATTAACAAATCATACATGGGCTGTTGGGTGGCAAGTTTAAAACAACAATATGATATGAATCTTCTAATTAAAATAAAAAAAATATGCCCGATTTTCTTTTTTTTCAATTCATATTTGGGCAATATTTTTATTATTGCGTGTGGCAAGGTGTTCTTATTTCCGAAAGCAGAAGAACATAATATTATCCTATGTTCCATAAAATTACTATTTAAAGATTTTATTAGCAACTGCCATTTCTTACTTTAGTAACATCTTAATAAAAATAAAATTATACTTTTAGTGAAGCTGAAAATGGTGAGGTGTGGTATTATTCGTCACCTCAGCAATTTGAAGAACTATTCAATGTTTTGGATTCTGATGAGATGGAAGCTCCACTGGTTCGGGAACTATTGGAAATGAAACATGAAATTTTAAGACAAATGGATATTACAGAGCGTCTGACAAACCAAGTCAAGGGAAATCGGAAGTCATACTTGGAAATTGAAAACGCTAATATAATAAAACAGCGAAAAGTCAAAGAGGTGCAAAAACAACATGACCATAATCCAGAATTTAAAATAGAAGATGATAATGTGTCATCCCTAGTAAATGATGGAGATGTGGTAAACGAAGTGACTGTGGTCAGTGAAGACACAACCCAGGAAGACAATGATGAATCTATAGAAAATGATGATAATAATAAAAAAACAAAAGGCAATACAGTTAGTAGAGGGAAACAACCGCTTCAAAAAAAACATGAAGAAGGTATAGTAGCAGCTATTATTTCTTTTCATATTCATTTGTTGAATCAATCATTTATTTTGCAAAGTGCTGCACTTTTAGTACTGCAGCATACTCCACATGACTACTGATACTTCTTTGCTCTCTTTGGGCAGGTAATATCACGCGACTTTCACTTTTTACTTTTATTTTTGTAATTTTGTCTACTTCAGTCTTCTCTTCTCTATATATCTGAGCCCTTCAATATGGGGTTCGATAATTCATCATTTATTTTAATCGTCATTTAAATCTTTACTGAACATAACTCTTCTGAGAAAGCTCCTTCAAATACCACACTGGATGTCATATGAAAATCAATTGTGCTTTCACAGTAACCTTTCACAATTCCCTCACTCTGGTTTTATATTCAGGCTATTTCTGGACCACACCTTTGTAGGATGAGATGCATTCTCGATAGGTGCAAAAAAGACAAAACCTTACTATGGGCAGTTGAGAAAGGTTTAGCTTTTATTTGAATCAAAACATTGTAGTCTGTTCCAATAGTGTCTGATGAAATTGTAAACAAAAATTATATTTAGCATTATTTCTTCGAATTGTTACATATTACAATTTTGTAACGTAACTGTGATTTAAATATCTGAAATACTATAATAATTTAAAGCACTTTCAACATACATCATGAAATCCATATACTTAAACTACGTTTTTTTTTTTCAGTGACAGAAAGGTTGACGAGATTAAAGTCCAATCAAATCTCTAATGGAACTTACCTGTTTAAATTAGGGAATGAAAATAGTTTTAAAAATTACGTAAACCAGTACTCTGCAAATCCTTTAGCTCTAAACAAGCCACAAAGAAATGAAGAAAGAGACAAAAAACGATACATGTCCCATAAGTTTTCATTGTCATCAGCACAAGAATTTAAATGGGTAGGCTTGCTAAATGGTAATTATAAAAAGAATACTTATTTAAGACTACAATTGAGGATGTTACTTTTTATGCAGGAATATGTATGTTTCTAACAATTTTATTTTGCTTCAGCTACAAAACCATTACTGGAGACTACACTTAGACAAACCTTACTACAATTAGAATCAAATATAGTATTACAATTCATGCACCCCAACTGGTCGCTTTTGAGAAAGCCATGGGTGCAAGCGGTACAACTTTGTCAAGCACCTCGTGATTTTGCTAGAGCCCTTTGTGTACTACAGGTTCGTATTTTTGTTTTACGAAAAAACGAGTCTGTCAACTGACTATTGATACTAATTTGAATATATATTTTACAGGCATGCATTAAAAGTGTTGTTTGGGTACCAGCGTGGCATGAACAACTAGGGCACGTTAGGTTATCACGCACGACTGCAAACGAAAGGGAAGAACGCAAAAAACTAGATAAGAGGGAAAAAAAGGAAAGAGATGAAGAAGAGGAACGATATCGTACAGCATACAATTTTGTGAAATATTCTCTTGGTCTTCGACATCAGGTATGCCTAAAAACACAAATGGTTGATATGGTTCCTTAAAACCCCGCGTATAATACTGACGCATCTCAATGGATTACCTTATCGAAATTGTGTTTATCGAAATTATGTCTAAGTTTTCACACTACACAAAACAAAACACAAAATATTAAAATTTGTATCGCCGTCGCTCTGTTAAGACAAGAGGGCTGCGTTCAAAGTTTCGGCTGCGCTGAGATCACAGAAATCTAAATAATAAGGCAATAGAAATGCTATATCCCGTCCTTTAATACCGTAAAGGTACATTTACACGCTTGCCAAGGCTCGACAAGCATCCACAAGCACAAGCGTGTAAAGAGGCCGTTTGGCTTGGCTTGCGTGAACTTGCGGACGCTTGTATCCGATCCGGACTAGTGTCGGTTTTTTGACACAGATCAAAGGGCGTTTGCGGCAAGCGCTTGCGACGCGTTTACACGTTGGCGCGCGTTTATTAGCCGCTGTGATTTTGTGACGAACGCACGTCTAGTTTTCTATTCAAAATGAGTGGCTGGTCGAACGAAGAGAGTTTAATGTTCTTGGAGTATTACCAGAGGATACCAGGATAGGTATATACACTTTATAATTATATATTTTGGGATAACAACTGACACAGGTAATAGCAATCGAAATACCAATTAAACCGGAAAAGTTATTAGTTACGATTACCTGCTACGATTTCTGTGAACCTTTTTATCCTCCATCTTCGTGGTCGTCGGGCTTTCCTTGCTTTTGTTTGAGATTGCTTGTATTTGAAATAAAAGTAAGTTAAACCGAACGTATTAGCCGATACAAGTTCAGTGTCCGCCATGCTTGGATGTCCGTAGCACACTGGTACCGATTCCCTTGTTCACAAACTAAACTAAATTTAAGTTCAGTGCATCTTTTTCTTTGTATTTCATTAAGAAGAGGACAAAAGAAAAATTTTAGTTTAGTCCTGTCAAATTAATCAGCGCCTGTCACTACTCCATACAAGTTTAGACGTGATTAAAAACTTGCCTACTAAAATTACGTCAATTTACGTCAAGCACTGATTAATTTGACGGGACTAAACTAAAATTTATCTTCTGTCCTTTCCTTAATAAAATAGAAAGATGCACTGAACTTAAATTTAGTTTAGTTTGTGAATAAGGGAATCGGCACCAATGACGCATTCGCAAGCGTGTAAACGACTTCCAAATACCAAGCGACATTTGTGAACGCTATGGGCTTGTGGATGCTTGTCGAGCCTTGGCAAGCGCGTAAACGTACCTTAACGCGTGTCGCCGGGTCATAGCTACCATCACATACACATGCAATAAATACACAATTACGCACACACGTATTTTTTGCATTGAAGCAAATAAAAATAAACTTTAAATTGTGTCATTACGTAATATTTTTTTAAAACTCAAAATCTCAGGTGGCGTGGCCACTTGGACCAATAATAAACGTGTGCGAAAAGTAAAGAATGATATTGCGCGGTCACTCTCACTTAGGAATAGTGCAGCGCAACGCTCGTATCGATAACTTTCTGTTGAGCGTCGTTGATCCCGCAGGAGTACCGCATCGCCATCGCAGCAATAGATACCTAATTAATCCAAAGTATCTCATTAACTTTAGAAAATTTTATTATGTGAAAAGGGAATACAATAAAACGTTAAGGGTGAGAATAAAGGTTTTTAATAAATAAAATAATTGTAAGTAACAAATGCATACTTAGAAGCAGTGGCTTTTTTTCTTGAAAAGTATTGCTAGTTTTGCAATATTTGTTTTTATAGCTATCATAAATTAATATAAATCTGTAGTTAATAATAAACGTAAGTAATAAATTTGGAATCACAATCATCTGCCTTTTCCCAACTATGTTGGGGTCGGCTTCTAGTCTAAAAATAATTAACCTAACGACAAACGGTGAATAGGAATGCAGGGGTGAATTCGGACAAAACTTTAAAAAGGATTTTAACGTTAAAATAAGATAGTTTGTTGCCAGCAAGTCAATTAAATCGTAAATTATAATTCAGTATAAAAGCATTACAGACTACAGTCCTTTTGGCTAATATCTAAGTACAAACTATTATTTCGCGGACATTGGTGTGGGTGACACGTTTACCTAGTCTATAACTTATTCTGTCACACTTAAATTGTAATGTGTAACTGTTTTATGTCCCAATAAAGTAAAATAAAATAAAATAAAATAAACCGATTCATCCCAACATTTCTATTCACCCAAATTGATTGTACTTCAATAAATTTTCTAAATGATGGGGAAAACTGAATAAAAATCTTTCAAGTATTTTAATAATACCTACTAATAAACAGATAATCGCTGATAAAGGATTTTATTATCAATTATTATATAGAAAAAAGAAAAAATATAGCAGATAACTAAATAAATATTTAACGAAAATTTACATTTCATTCCTATGTCGGTAAAACTAGGTAAGCTAAACATAATAAAATTATCGATACAAAATAGTAGTGGTACGTCACTAATTCGCGCTCAACTCTTGCAGCGTGTTCCTGGAAATTTACGTACGGGGCGATATTGTATATTGCGCATGACTATAATTCCATTGCTGCTTTTAATAGTTGTATTGTAAACATGAACACGCTAATGCATCAATGATTATTGAAAGGAGATACAAATTTCATTTTCTACGACAGTCGTAATTATTCGTAATACTGTTGGTGAATAATTTTATTTTAGTAATTTTCATTAAAAATCAACATTATTTAAAAAAATACTACTTACTTATGAAATGTTATCCCTTTATTTACAAAGTTACACTTCGTGGACGAATTTCCACAGCTGGATATGCTGCAAAAAACCATGTTTACGTGTCTGCGTCCGAAACAACACTGATGACCGAAAAATACGCTCCACGCGCGATTGTGGTGTACGAGTCACATTTGTGGCGACAAGGTCACGCGCCCTTACGATTTCTAGTACCTTATTATTTAGATTTCTGTCGCTGAGATATAATGTAAGAAACTGAAATAGAAATCATGAAAAAAGAAAACGGTAACACCACTTCTGATACGATTATTAAAAGCTGAGAATTGATAAACTAAGTAAATACCTAAAATAAAATTATTATTATAATTCCAAATTGATGTTTTAAAATTCAAGGTGACATACTTTTTATTTGATAGATTTTTCACTGGTTAGCGCCATTACATTTCGGTAAATTTGCCTGAGATTTTAGATCATGTTGCGATCAAGTCATGATCCAAATTGAGCGAAGCCGCGGCGGCTGGGCTCAACTTTGAGACGGAACCCCTCAGGGTCAGAGTTCTGCTCGCACTTGCGCAGTTTTCTAATTAATTCATATAACTTACAAATAAATATCGGAATATAATTTAATACTTATGTTCCGGTAAATAGTGGCCCACCAGCATCGTCAAAAGATTGATGAACATACAAAAATATAAAATAAAACTCCTACTTGTACACAGCGATCATACTTGTCGTTCCATGTGATTATTTTGCGTATAATAACCTTTACTACAGAACGTTGAAACACACCTGACATACGCCGGGCCAAAAGTTTCTACTGGCGGGTAGGGATTGTGTTTTGTTTTCGTCGTGTTTGATGAGAGCGGTAAGCAAGGAGACGCTAGATGCGTGTGAAACTTTACTATAACTATTTTTTTTTTCTGAATTCCCTGCGTCTTCTTGAAACGATAAATCGTCATTGGTACTGTTTATATGTCATATATATTAGATTGATAACTCTCACACATTTAAATCAAATTAAAATATTTTGAGGTATGGAAACAAAAAGGAGAAGAATACAGAATCCATGGACAATGGGGATGGTTGTGGAATTCTTCAACCAGAAAATATAAAAAGCACAGTAACACAAAAGCCAGTCTTTTAAATGGTCCTGCTAAAATAGCAGTGCGAGTAAGAGAAGGCAGTACCATAAAAGTTTTAGCTGTTGAACCAAAAACGTATGACTATCTCATTTCAAACGAAGGAGAAACTAAAGACGTTATGGAAAAATGTATGTATTACTTTAATTTTTCTTTTTATGATATTGAATATTTTGAGAGTCTCGTGTACATTGAAGGTCTGGCAGTCGTTATGAGTAGTCTAATATGCAAAAGTCTGTCAACCAGGCTTACCAAGGGAAGGGGTATTGTGTTATGCAGTAACTCTTCACACGCTAGACAGATTAATGTATTATATTAAAAAAAAAGTGTATTTAAAATGTTAACTTTTTATTATAGTGCCACCATCAATGCGTAATTTAAAAGTTGATAAGGATGAAGATGGTTTTGAAGAAATAGATGTTGAAAAAGCATTGAGCTCCTCAACAAGAAGGTACTACCCAAAAATTGCAAAAAAGTCCAAATTGGATGAGTTTTTAGCTCGACGAACATACTTAAAATTCATGGAAGAAAAGAAGTTAGCTAGCTTGATAGCTAATGTCAAAAAAGAAGATTTAGAAGTGAAAAGTGAGGATGATAAGAATATTGATGTAGAAAATGATGATCCAGAACCAGACATATCAACAATTTGCGACACAGTCAGTGGAACCAAGCAAAAGGACGCAAGCAGTACTAAAACTGTTGATGCACTGAGGGATGAATATCAAAAGATATCTCAGCTAACAAAAAGATACCAGTGTTACTCACATTGCTGTAACAAAATCGACACCACAAGTATTTTACAAAATTCTGGAATAAAAATTAACTGTTATTCACCACTGTGCATTAAAAAAGGGAAACTTTTGACTCAATTAGTAACTTTATTAAAAGGTGGAATCGTAAACTCAAATAATCTAGTTGGCAATTCTAAAGATAACACCAAAATGTCAATATTGGAACAATATTTACTCGGCAAAAGTTCATCTTGTACAAGTTCTAACGAAAACATATTGACAGACCTATTATCGGCAGTTGCGTGTGCTCAAGAATGCGACAATAAAAGCAGTGATAGCTACGTTAAGAGGAAATTAAGTGGCGACGACAACGATGTTGTTGATTACAAAGCCGAAAACGATGATATTCATGATGACGCATGTGTAGTCAAGTCAGAGAGTACACTTGAGGAATCAGCCGTGCCAGCCGTCGGGAATGAAATGGATATAGACATAACATGCAACAATAATGAGGACAATGAAGTTGAAATAGGTCCACTGAAAGAGTTAACTGATTGTGATTCCTCAGAACAAGAAAATAATACTAGTACAGCTAATGATTGCAAGGAAAGACCGCCCATTCCTAAATTGAAAATAACAAGAGGGAGGGCATCTAAATCATCTTCTAATACACCAACTGTCGGAATTAATCATGAACCAAAGGATTCATCTTACAAATGTTCAGTTACGTCAACTAAGATTAATGACAAAGCAAAATATCGTGCAATAATCAACAGGAGATTTGGTTCTGCAAAGACCTACAAAAGAGAGGATAAGTCTATCAAAGATGAAAAGACTGAGGGGAATGTAGTAAGAGTATATTCAACGGACAATCCTTCTGGAAAAGTATATCTAAAACGAGTTCAAACATCAGCCGTGGAAAAGAAAAAGAAAAGGACTCCTGTGAAGTATCCACTGTGTTCAACATTCCATACAAGGAGTAAAGCCAAAACTATAATGGTTTTACCTCATCATGAATTGAGAAAACTCTGCAGACAATCTGGGCATAATTCTGTGGCTGGTTTTAGTCATAATGCAAAACCTAATCAAGCAGTGTGGCCATATCCATGTCCTCGACCATTATTTAAAACATGTTGGCTATATCGCACTGTAAATCTTCAATGGTTAGCAAGTTCAGCTCTGCAACTTCGTATTATGTGGGCTTGTCTACGTTGGGACGATATGGCGGCCAAACCCGCTTCTGCTGATGGTAAACATCAGCTCACTACTGATACAGAAATAGTATCACTTGAATTACTAAAACATCGACATATAGGACAGTTCTCGGAACGAACGCAGTATCTTCGCCGGCGGGTAGTAATACCACTCGAATTACCCAAAACAGTTCGTGAAGTGACATCCATTCGTAGTGGCTTAAGGAAAAGGAAGCGTGCCGAATCTCCACAAAACACCGAACCTCAGGTAATTAAACTAAACAACTGTCTGAATTGAAAAAAGAAAAGAAAATAGATTGTAACCTTGTTTTAAACACAGTATTGTTAAATAAAATCATTTATCTGTTAAGGTCTCTGAAGAGTGGGTCGATGAAGATAAACTGGAACTTTGGGAGGTGCGTCAATACGGTGAGCGCACGGAACGCGCTACTCCGGTGACCCGCACGTCCACCGGCAAGCTGCCGCAGCGCAACGTCGCGCCGCCGGCCAATGCTGCCGACCTTAAAGATAAAATGGAGCAACAGCTGCGGGAACAGAGAGCTGCCCATCAACAGAAACGAGCATTGGAAATGTCACAAGGTATTTATTTCTAGCCGGCATTGTGTAACAGATCTTATCATTAGTATTATACAGAACTAGTACTGTATAATACTAATGATACTTGCTGTAAAACTAAACGAATTAAATTTATCATTACAGACAAATCGAAATCTACTCCAAACCAGAACTCTGGCAAAAGTACTCTCACATCCTTACTGACCACAAATGCCACCACTCCCACTGGCCAGAAAACAGTCATTGGTACCAGAAGAATTATTATGACAAAAGGTGCTGATGGTTCAACCCGAGTTATCAGTCAGCCTGTCGCTGGAGCGACAAAAGCGGCGCATAGCGATGCAGTTAGTACAAAGTCAAATGCAACGCCACAGAAAGATGGGCCACAAAAGGTTCAAATAATTCGGGCCCCTGATGGAAAATTAACCGTTAGAGGTTTGTTAGCTGGGCAACAGCTAATTCAAATGCCCGATGGAAAGTTGCATGTAGTGATGGCAGGCCAACAGGGTGTCGCGGGGCAGCTGGTGGCGGCGTCTCCGGCGACTAAACCAGTCGAAAGCGCTAACTCTCCGGCCGATGCCTCTCAAGTAAAAACCCCCACGGAAGAGCCGAAACAAACGCCGCGCACGGCCGCGTCGTCCGCTCAGCAGGTGGTGGTGCAAGGGAACCGACAGATGGTGGTGGCGCCTGCGCCGCAGGTGCTGGTGGCGCCGCCGCAGCAGCTGGTGGTGGCGCCGGCGCCGCAGGTGCTGGTGCAGGCGGGCGCGCGCGCCGGGCCTGCGCCGCGCGCGCCGCTGCAGACCGTGCTGCTGCAGGGCCAGCTGCTGCCGCGCGCCGCCGCGCCGCGCGCGTCCGCCGTGGCGCCGCGCCCCGCGCCGCAGCCGCCGCGCCCGCGCCTCGCGCACACGCAGCAGATCGTCGTCAACAACCCGGTGCTCGTGCAGCAGATCGCCGCGGGCAAAATACAACTGGCGACGGTCAACGGCCAGCAAGTTCTCATACGACCCACTGGAAATAACCAGGCGCAGATAGTCGCCCACATCGGGCAGAGTCCGGCGGCCGTCACCACGGCACCGGTGGCTTCCCCGGCGCCCGCGGTTCGGCCCGTGCCGCCCCCGCTGGCCCCGCAACCCACTCCACCTCCGGCGCAGCCACAGCCGCAACAGCAACTTACCGAAGACGAAATTGTAGAGAAACGACTTTTGGTCGGTCAACCTCCTGGCACTGTTATAAAGACTGTAACAGCACAGGTAATTATGATACATTTATATACTTGTGACTGCAGTGTATAAATTTAAATTGACCAGAACCTTGATTTAAAAAAAAAAGATGTCTGCACGCATTATGTATATATATCTCTCTTAAACTCACCCTAATAGTTAAATGCTTGATAGAGGCGGTATTATTCAGTGCCAAAAGAATCAAAAATTAAATTCGTTTACTAAATCTTCAGCCCTGAATATGAATTTCCTGTTAACTTGAGCAGAAATCGCGATTACAATTTTGATAAAATAGTGCTTGGGATCTTCCCAATCTCCAGAAGTTGCAATGTTACAATGTTTTAAAACATCAAATAATGTATTTTCAAAACCGACAATTTTTTTGTAATGTTTGCCTTAGTAATCTCGTTATTGTTTAAAAATTCGGAATGTTGACCCCGCCGCCATACATAGTTACAGGGTGGCATGGAGACCGACGCGCAATCTGTTATCATAGATTTAGTACGTGATTCTGACAACCCCTGTATTGAAATTCTTCCGTCCGTTATTAAAAATAAACAGTTGTGGTATTTTTTTAGAACTGACGAAAAAATTCTGCGCTAGAATTATTTGTGCTGAATTCGTGGTTAGGTACAGTTTGCGCGTCGCTATTTCTGCCACTCCGTATGTATGGCGGCATGGAATATGAGCTATAGTATAGTGAGTGGTCTCGAATATTTTGAAGACGTTATCCGTTATCTATGGGAATTTCTCAGTGGCGTACATTGATTTTCTCTATAAGTAGCCCTCCTGTTTTTTCTAGTTATGAGACGCGCGTGTCTTATCAGAGAGATAACAAAAGTATCTAGTTTGAATGTCCAAATTATTTTCTTACCCACTATGTGCCTTTGATGAACTTTGACAGCAGAAAAACCTTCATCCGTCGGAATAAAAGAAGCTACTTTTATACCACCTCAGGTATCTCATGAAAAAATCTAATGACACAATGAGGATCAATTCGACAAAAGGATATAGCAATTTTGAATACTACATCGAATACAATATAAATATCTGAGTTCATTTCTTTTTGAATCACTCAAATCCATCGAGAAATTACGAAGTTATTAAATTTAAAAAAAAGGGAGTTTTAAACTACGTTTTAGAATGTTTTGATTTGGCAGGTAGGTACCTTTTTCGTGTTTCTACAATGTGTAGGCACCTCTCCACCTATTTTAAATATTATTTCTTACTAGCCTCTGCCCGCGACTTCGTCCGCGTAAAATTTCCTGCTCCCCCAACCCATCCCGTCGCATCGAATCGCCTGCCCGTGCGAGGTCTTTGTATGCGTGACGTTTTTCTTTGTGCTCGGCTCCTAAGGGTCTTAGCGTGACGTTATATAATATATAGTCTATAACCTTCCTCGATAAATGGGCTATCCAACACTAAACGTACTTAACTCTTCAGCTTTTACTTGGGTGTGCTACGCAATGATTTTTTTGAGAGACGAAGGCGCGCGCAATGGACGTGTTTTATATGGAATTGTGCACTTTTCTTCGAAAAATAAAAAAATATATTACCCACGTGTTGAGATTTATATGTGAGGGGGCTGTAAAGGGAGTCTAAAATTTCATTATTTTTGCGATAGGAAACGCCATTTTCGAGATATAAGCAAAAGAAAAGTACAGTAACTACTGTTTTTGCACATGAAGGCGAGGCGCGAGGCGCTCGCTGTGGACGTGTTTTATATGGAATTTTTCACTTTTTCTTCGAAAAAAAAAAATATAACCCACGTTTTGAGATTTATATGTGAGGGGGTTGTAAAGGGGGTCGAAAATTTCTTTATTTTTGCGATAGGAAACGCCATTTTCGAGATATAAGCAAAGAAAAGGAAAGCAAAAATACAGTACTGTTTTTGCACGTGAAGGCGAAGCGTTCGTTGGTGTGAATTTTAGTTCATGACCACTAGTTTTATTCCACACCTTTTTAATCGCGATTAAAAATAGATTTAGTTAAAATAAATTATTATAGTCAACATTTTTGGTGAAAACCGGCAAACTCAGAATAGCAAAATTGTCATTTTCACTAAACTAATAACTCAGTGCAATCTTAGTGCTGTCAAAACTAAAATATAGTTAAGTTGTGTCACTTTAGTCTATTTCAGAATAGGAAATCGTCATTTGACAGGAATAAGCCAAATTTTAGTGATTTTTAGTTTAGTATAGAGAATTTTGTGACAACAGAATCGGCACTAATATCTTTCCGGACAAATTTTAAATCGGAATGCAGTATAAAAAAAAGTAAAAATGTATAAAAGTACTTTACTTTTAGTTAAGGGGACATGAGGCGTCGCTCCTCATGAAAGTACACCACTTTTTTCTATTTTTTGGGTCTTTTGGGTCACAAAATAACAATTTGTCCGGTGTAGCAACACTTGTATTTTCGCATCGTGGCACGATACAATATTTTAAAAAGACATTATTCGTTTAAATGTACTGCGAGTCACGTAAATAAAGTCAGAAAGAACGTGCGCGGCGGTGCCGCGGACGCGAACGTGGTAGATGACGTCATCAACGAATTGTGCGTATTGGCGAGCGTTTTTGAAAATGCAAAATTAAAACCACTCTAACTTCGTCATTTTTGGTCCAATTTTAATAATTCTTTCACTGAAATAATTGGTTTAGGTATGACTTTAATTCTACATATTTAACTAAAATCGTCGCTCATCCTCATTCAAATCAATCGATTCACGCGTTCTTGATAAAATGAACAACTGGTGGGCAACTGAAGGAACACGGGTGGGTTTTAGTCGGTAAAAGTCTGACACGCCCTTCCGCCCAGAGCGGGAGACGTCATTTGATGATTTGCCACATACAAAAAAAAACACAGGCGATACATTGTCTGCATCAAATAATTTGCTTAGTGTTTCAGCAGGCCTCAGAATCTGTTCAAATATTTTTCGTATGACAGATAATAAACAATACCAGCAACGTGAGAGTAGCAACCATTTGCCCACTCACAACTATGCCTCAGTATGCTTTTGGGACCAATAGCGTTTTTTTTTATACTCAATAAAGCATCTATAAACCATCTTATTGATATGACGAGACTGAATTTGAGGTTTGCGTATGGGTCTTTTACGTATTGAATGGTATGATTACCTGTTTCATCAAGCATTGCTGCTATCACTTGATTTGTCGCCGTATTATATTATAATATTTGGTTGACCGAGCTTTGCTCGGTATTTTTTGGTAAATTGTGTTTAAAATACACTTGAGAGCAATAAAATCGCACACCCCTTGTAATTTGGTTTATTACTGATTGTTTTCTAAAATCGAAAGATATTGAGTAAAAATCATTAGACAAAATTAAAGCATACAAGCTTAGCTTTACAAAAACATAAAATTAAAATCATTGACCTTCACGTAACTTACAAAAACCGACCGTACACCGAATTCCCCAAATTCACGCGTTTGCGTTGTCACTACTTGCACCCTTAGCCGCAGGTATAAAAAGGTCAGTTTATTGGAATTTTTATTCAGTTGCATACCGAAGGTCAACGTGATAACATCTCTACTGGAAGCATACGGATTTACTGGAAAAATATGGATACCACGCCCGCAGAAGCCGCTCAAGTTATTGCCTTGCTCGAAGCAGGCCATAACCAAAGTGAAGTTGCTCGACGGCTAAATTTGAGCCGCTACTCTGTTCGTCGTGTATACCAGAGGTTCCAAGAGACCGGTGGCTACATTCGGCGACCAGGATCTGGCCGGCGACGCACAACATCAGAGCGTGATGACCGCTTTCTTGTGACAAGGTCTTTGAGAAATCGGCAACTGAACGCGGTTCAACTGGGACAACAGCTTCGAGAAGTTCGCAATGTCAGTATAAGTCGGTGGACAGTTCGAAGAAGACTAGGTGAAGCAGGAATGACTTCACATCGCCCAGCAAATGGTCCCAAATTGACCACAGCTCACCGACAAGCCCGGCTACAATTTGCTAGGGAACATTTAAATTGGACGTATGACCAATGGCGGGCTGTTATGTTCTCTGATGAGTGCAGAATGACTTTACATGGTCATGATGGACGCTCTAGGGTCTACAGAAGGTCATCAGAGCGATTTTCACAATGCTGCATAAGCGAACGTGTGGCTTTTGGAGGTGGATCGTGTATGTTTTGGGGTGGCATAATGTTGGACACTAAAACTGACATTGTATTCATCACTACGGCGAATACCGGCCCGAGATCGAGAAGTTTGACGGCTGCACGATACGTCGAAGAAGTGCTCGAAGAACATGTGAGGCCGCTTGCGTGGCTTATGGGAGAAGATTTTCTCTTAATGCACGACAACGCCAGACCGCATGTCGCTAGAACAGTTTGCGACTACATGGAAGATGTTGGAATCACCGCGATGGAGTGGCCAGCTCGTAGTCCTGATCTCAATCCGATTGAGCATGTCTGGGATGAGCTAAAAAGAAGAGTTCGAGCAAGAAGCCCTGCTCCTACGCGCCTCCAAGAGCTTCAACTTGCCATTGAAGAGGAGTGGAACGCCATACCACAAGATTTCATGGTGAAATTAATACGGTCCATGAAAAACCGATTAAGAGCTGTAATCAAGGCTAGGGGAGGGAATACACCTTATTAAAAAACAATTTGATCAAGCATTTTGAGTTTTATTTTTATTCTTTGTTAAGCTAAATTGGGTAATTTTATCCGTATGTTGGGTTTTGTGCCCTAAAACTCCCTATGGGTACTTTTTTTACACTGTATTTGATATCATTAGAAAGGTACTGAAGTAAACATTCAAATAGTGTAAGTTTTATTTTAATATGTATTCACATTTATGAAAAAAACTGCTTTAACAACAAAAAGTCAACGTGTGCGATTTTATTGCTCTCAAGTGTAATAAGTTTATGTTCAAGTTGATTATCGATAAATTTGGTCATTGCAAACACGAATATAACGACATTTTATGAAAATGAATCCTTGCTAAATCGATTTATCGGCCCCGAAACCCCCTGTATACTAAATTTCATGAAAATCGTTGGAGCCGTTTCCGAGATTCAGATTATATATATATATATATATATACAAGAATTGCTCGTTTAAAGGTATAAGATTATACTATATTATTTTATTATATTATATTTATTTGGTACCTTTATGCGCGGAACGCTACAAATGAACGAGTGAAGACAGTGCGCATAGTACGGAAGTCGGTAGGCCGTCGCACAGTGTTTTATGAAGACCATTTTTCGGACATTGCTTTTTTATATAAAAAGCTGATAGTTTAAGTTATTTAAATGCAATATTTCGTATCCCCATTTCACTAGTATGTTTAGTTTTTGAGATATAATTTTTTGAAAATCTTCTTTTTTTCAACCGGGTATTTAGAAAAAATATCATATCTCTGAAACTAAATATGATACGCAATTGTGACCTAAGAAACATCGATGGCGATTTTTATGTTGCATATTTTACAGAACAAATAAATCTCGGAACTTCGGTAGATTCGGACTTATACGAGGTTTTTTGTTTTTGGTTTTTATTTTTTTTCTCGGTAATTCCACCGTATTTGGAAAAGTTATTTATACTAAAATTATGCCCTCCATCTTCCCTACATACCACAAAAATAACACATCCTAATTGCGTGGAATCTAGAAGTTATTCCAAATTAACTGTTTTTGCTAGGGTTGTCACTTTCTAATCTGAATTTTGATGACTCAATTTTTATTTAATGGTACGTATTGGTTATTAAAATTTCGACTATTAATCCTAGGAACTTTGTTATATCCAGACTTATAAAAGGTTTTTAGTTTTTTATTTATTTTGTTCTCGATAATTCCGTAGTATTGGGATAAGTTATTTATACTGAAACTACACTTGGCCAGCAATTTCGTTCACGCATATTTTCATAAAAAGTTTAACACCCTTTAAAACTGAATTTTGACGGTGCTTTCGACAAACGAATAACGGGCTGATTCTATTGTCACAAAATTCTCTAAACTAAACTAAAAATCACATAAATTTGGTTTATCCCTGTCAAACAACGATTTTCTATCCTGAAATAGACTAACAGTGACACAACTTAACTATATTTTAGTTTTATAGCACTAAGATTGCACTGAATTATTAGTTTAGTGAAAATGTCAATTTTGCTATTCTGAGTTTGCCGGTTTTCACCAAAAATTTTGACTTAATAATTTATTTTAACTAAATCTGACTATTTTTAATCGCGATTAAAAAGTGTGGAATAAGACTAGTGATCATGAACTAAAATTCACACTAAGGCCTCGCCTTCACGGGCAAAGACAGTACTGTATTTTTTGTTTTCCTTTTCTTTTGCTTATATCTCGAAAATGGCGTGTCCTTTCACAAAAATAATGAAAATTTCGACCCCCTGCACATTAAAATCTTAACACGTGGGTTATATTTTTTTATATTTTTCTAACAAAAAGTGAAAATATTCATATAAAGCACGTCCAGGCTGCCTCCTAGGGCGCGCCTTCGTCTCTCAAAAAATTCATTGCGTAGCGCAAAAGTACCACGTTGCGAAGCCTTTTGGCTTTTGACTCAACGTGGTATTTTTTTTTTCTTTTGAAAAAAGAAATACCACGTTGAGTCGCGATTGCCAAATTCGATTTTAGTCGTGTCAAAATAATTTTTAAATTTAGAGTTTTTTTCTTGCAGAATAGCGTTACAATTCTAATAGCCAAAAGTAAGGAATTTTAGAGATAGTTTAGTTCGGTGTACAACAGAATCGGCACTGACAATCATTATTTTGATTTTAATTTGTTCTAAGTTTTAAGTTTATTAACCTAAGAAATAAGATTCCTCCATACGATCTTTAAAAACCCCTAAATTGTTCTGTTGGAGGTAGTTCTGAAAATCAAAAATGACATTAAAATGTAAATGTGCCCTGCCCACTGCCCGTTAAGTTTGGCGATTCTTCTGATTGTGTGGATAACTTTGGTATAAATATAGACATAACTTCAGATCCGGATATGAACTAATATAATATGATCGCGTGACAACCCTAACGACGTAGAATACGGATCAAACTTAAAAATGTTGTGGTTTCTAGATTCCACGCAATTAGGATGTGTTATTTTTGTGGTATGTAGGGAGGATGAAGGACCTAATTTTAGTATAAATAACTTTTCCAAATACGACGGAATTACCGAGAAAAAAAATAAAAACTAAAAACTGAAAACCTCGTATAAGTCTGAATCTAAAGAAGTTCCGAGATTTATTTGTACTTTAAAATATGCAACATAAAAAACGCCTTCGATGTTTCTCAGGTCACAATTGCGTATCATATTTAGTTTCAGAGATATGATTTTTTTTCTAAATACCTGGTTGAAATAAAGACGATTTTCAAAAAATTCTATCTCATAAACTAAACATACTAGTGAAATGGGGATACAAAATATTGCATTTAAATAACTTAAACTATCGGTTTTTTATATAAAAAAGCAATGTCCGAAAAATCGTCTTCATAAAACACTGTGCGTCGGGCGACTGCCATGCACCGTGCGTATTTGTTTGAAGTTTTGGTTTCTGTTAGGTATGATAATTTAGTTAGTTTCTTAATTCAGGATACACATTAAAATGTCATAGACAGACTAATGGTGATTTTTCGAGGTAGGCTGACTGCTTTTTGCAATGCATGCCACTGGAATATAAATTAAATTACTCAACTAATCTTGGTACTTGAAGGGTTTTTTCCAAATTAAACTCACAATCGGCTTCAGAACTCCTTTCCAAAAATGGATTGACACATGTATGCGTAATTACCACACTAAAAATAGATATTCATTTTTTTTAATTAAATAATTATCCGCCATTTTGTAAACTGATTACATATTCATAATCAATATCTGGATGACCGAGCTTTGCTCGGTGTTTTTGGTAAATTGTGTTTAAAATAATAAGTTTATGTTCAAGTTGATTATCGATAAATTTGGTCATTGAAAACACGAATAAAACGACATTTTCTAAAAATGAATCCTAGCTAGATCGATTTATCGCCCCCGAAACCTACAGGAGGTTTCGTAATACTAAATTTCATGAAGATGCGTCAGCGTATCATCGGCCGCGTCTATTCGGTCAAATAGTGTGTTTTCACTGACGTCGACGGTGCTGACGAAGATGCGTCGGGCGTAATTTTGCATTTCCGTGATAAACCGTTCTGTATCAAACATTTTCAATGCAAGAAAACTGCGAACGCACAGTACACAAATATCTCCGCAGATGTTACGTCTAGTCTGAATGCATCAGTCAATATACGCGTGGCACGACGGTGCCGCCCTTTACGTCGGCCGACAATGCGTTGACGGAAACGGAACAGACGCTGTACGCTCGACGCACTAACGCATCATCGGTTAAGTTCCGTATGAAAACATTCAACCTTTCACGGTTGAATGTTTTCTCATATAATTGTCTATTCTGGCGTTACGCGACCGATGATAAGCGACGCATCTTCCGTCAGATGTGAACCGACCCTGAATATGCCACAATTTCTTGTTATTTTAAAGTTAAAATATGCAGTTGATGTAGCTATATTGGTTCCTATTCAGACCGAATTATTTTTAATTTTCTGCAATTATTGTGCTGGTGAAAACGTATTTGTGTGAGAATGTTGTATGGAGCTACACTGTTTTTATGGTGTAATTTTGGAGAAGACTATATTATCTTTAATTGAAGACGATAATAATCGTCACAGTTGTCATTTCTCTCCATTTAATTGGTACCTGAAAGACAGCGGTATTTGCAAATGTGTTAGCGTCCTTAAACTGGATTTTAAGTCAGTACCTTGTCATAGAAACTTCGTCAAGTCTAGTGTTTCAGCCACACTTTCCATAATTACAGGTCATGCAGACAAGTAGTGGACCTAGCATAGTTCTACAGGGACTGCACGGATATACTTTGACACCCCAACAGCTGGCATACGTACAGCACCAAGTGAAACAACAACTGCTAAAAGGTAAATTAGTACATACCGAGATTTATTTAATTGATTAAACTTCATGGTTATCCAAGCATTCATTGACTGCACTTTCACAGCTCAAGAGTCTACAGGCAAGCAGGGTATGCTGGGTCCTAGAAAGATGTACCTGGCCGTGCAGCCACCGCCCAGCGTGCCGCCGCCGCTAACGCCGGTCGTGCCGCAACCTCTGCACGCTATACAGTCACTACAACCGCTACCCGTGCCTACGCATCAGGTAATATATTACTATTAGATGACGCTCTGGACTCGATGATAACTATTTACTTTGTATGTATGTATATTGCTAACCGAATAATTTTAAACATACATAATTTATTGTAAATGGATAACCAGGATTCCATAAAAGACGAAATACTGTTATCATATTGCCTTACTAAAATCCGCCATATATTATTAACATTATTACTGTTGAGTAGATGAGAAATGGCAAATTTAATAACAGGCTCTGCTCGATTTGATAACGGGGTGGGATCAAAATGAGCGTTGTATTTTAAATACCTCGAAAAAGCAAATTCACATCTCATAAATAGTTACAAGTTCAAACAAGGAATGCTGTTTCTGTCGGATGCACTTGTTATGATCAAACCCTTAATAGTTATGTACAAGACATGTCTGTGCATACAATAATGTATTATAATTTATAAGACTGGCATATTTATGTTATTAAAATGGTGTGAATAATAGTTACTACTACTATAAGTTAAACATGAAAAACACCAAAGATTTTTGTAAATATTAAGTATCCATGTATATTATAATTTATATTTTTAGATTACACACATTTATCCTCCTCTGAATATACGTAGTAGTATAGTAATGTAGCATTTATCTCAGTATTATAAATCTTTAATAATCCAAACCGGTAGGAATTCTTCCATTATATTTTAACATAGACTTGTTCAAGAGACTTACCAAGCGGAACAACAGTAGGATGCCCACATCAATAAATATTGCGGTTTATTTTATCGTTTGTGGTTCGCACCCATGTCTGCCCTGCAAACCTATCCAAATAGCCACACACTGCCTTCGCCGCAGTCAAACATAACGGCAATGTTCTTCCTCAGGTTTTTAGTATTGGGTAGTGCAAAAGTAATTACTAAATTTTCTAAACCAATAACACTTCTATACCAATAATTAAGGTGCTTTTCGTCAATAATATCTATTTGGGTGTTTTTTTTCTTTGAGAGGTGTGGTGGCCGATGTGTACGCCGTGACTTATGAATTGAAGGTAGTAGGTTCGAACCCAGACAGGCGCTTTACTATGTTTAAACTATTTCATCACCACTGCTCTCAAAACGCTGAAGGAAAACATCATGAGGTAACCGTTATGTCCCGCACTAGGCTCGCGTGGTGTATTACGGCCCATTATAGAAATGGGATCATTATTGGCTGAATAAGATGGGTGTATTTTTATCTGGTTTTGTCAAATAAGTAGTATTTTTCAAGCAGCACGCCGCGCGCCGGCAGAATTTATATAATATGTATTTCATATTTTCTAGATACTTAGGTTATAATTTTCTATTTCAAATTCGTGCATTAGTCTCGCATAAACCTGAAAATGCCTCAGTCGATTTTGATAAAACTTTGGTAAGTTATTGCCCCCTAGAAGGTTCCCAACATAAGAAAATAAAAATAATAGTCATTGCAACGCATTAGCTAAAGTATAATATAATATTTAAAATTAAGACCACCGCATTACTTTTTTCAAAATTTTGTTATATTCATTTTCTAAAATATGTGGAAATTCGTTCTGTTCTAAACAGACGTAGACGTAAACGCCTGTCGGGTCAACTAGTAAATAATAAAAATGTTTATTTATCCAAATTCATACACAGACACAGCTTGAACGCAGTGATAAATATTAACAGGTTACATTTATAGCATAGAGCAACACGGACCAGAGGGGAGTAGCCATACGCAGGCGTTCCCCTCTGTCAAAGTACAAGTCCACGCGGTCCTATGCGTATAATAAAACTAGTTGCAGCCGCACTGCTCAGTAGACTAAATCTAGTTGCGCGACTAAATTGATGTCCTACAAAAATTACGAATTGTTCTGTATTTTGCTGCAAGAAGAGATTTGCCACGTCAAATTTACAATAAGATGGAATTACCTTTCATATGTAATTAATATTTAATCACATTATTCCCATTTACTTCCATAAAACTTAAAAATTACAATATTATCGGTCGTGTTGTTTCGGATTTGTTTACCAACACAGGCCGCTCGCTCTCATACAATATGCGGATCGGTCGAGCGACTGATCCGAGTTTGTTTCCGAGTAGAAGCTGTCACCGAGCGATAGTGTTGTTACTGGTTTGTTAGTAGATAGTTATCGATAAATTTGGCAAAGGAGTCTATATTCATACAGAGACATTTTTGAGAATAAGTTTTCTGATTTATTTAAAATATTATAATGTAAGCTGTATATTAATATACATAGTTGTATAAATAAAAATTTTACAAAACTTACGAGTTAACACGTTTTATTAAAATTACTTAGTGTGAACTTCAACCATATTTTTTTTTAAAGTGAAACTTTTAATACTTCGTCTCACACTTTTTCGTCTGTGTGTTGCATGTCGCATGACAGTCGGCCGCGAAGTAGGGATAAAGTGAAAGGCGCTCGCTGGTGCATGTTGTTGTTTATGGATTTATTTCAATTTTGAGTGCTTGAATTTATTATTTACCTTATTTCGTATGAACATTAAAATTAAGTCTTTTTATTAGGCTATTGCATATATTCCGAAAATTTTTAGTTTAATGTCTATAATGTGAAAAAAGTTTCACTACTATCGTGGTTTTATAAAAACCACACAATCCTTTTTTAATTTATTTATTGCAGGTTTCCTAAAGATCCAAATTTAAGGGATACATGGAAGAAATTTTGTAATAATAGACTAACCTGGATTCCCACAAGAAATAGTGTCATTTGCTCAAATCATTTCAAGACTGACTTTCATGTGGTGGCGAACAATAGGAGGAGATAAGTCGAGGGCACCAAATCAACTCTAACGCCACACTGTATTTGTCCCGGAAGTTTTTTATATCACGGAAAAGGTAAAACAGCGTACTGTCCACCTGCACGCGTAGCATGACCACCGTAGAAAGGGATTTTGTCGACGGACGATTAGACAAAGTAACGTTTCGGGTACACAGTACGACAGCAGCAAAGTAGAAAAAGTCAACTGCATTTTTGATGTGAAACATCTATGGGCGAGGGTAAACCTAAATTTTGGCGTGGTGAGCGTGGCCACGCACAGTGGCCCATAATGAAAATTAGTGGACTTAGGCAACAAAGTGTCAATATCGATGCGATTTTTTTTTATGTGTTAATTAACATATTAACATATAATTAATACGTTATTTTTTGATTATACCATATTTATTTCTTTTCGTAAAGCATGCTTTATAAATATTACCTTTACAAAATATATTTTTTGTTTTGCCTTGTGTCGCAGGTTCACTAGGTTCAGCTACACTTCTCAAGGTTAACCCTTGGATGAGTGACCAATTAATTTATGCGGGGCGTTTTGTCGCAGGTTCGCTAGGTTAAGCTGCACTTCGCAAGGTCAGCCTTTGGATGGGTGACCAATTAATTTATGTGTGGCGTTTTGTCGCAGGTTCGCAAGCTTAAGCTGCATTTCGCAAGGTCAAGTCGGTTAAATATAATTCTGAGTCGAATCATGTCGAAGAGTAAATTTTATAAAAAGTGCAGTTGACTCTTTCTACTTTGCTGCTGTCGTACTGTGTACCCGAAACGTTACTTTATCTATTCTTCCGTCGACAAACCCCCTATCTACGGTGGTCTACGCGTGCTGATGTACTACACATTAGTCATAGTGGCGAAATGAAGCTTAGATTTCTCAACTTGAAAAGTTGACAGTTTTAAACCTAATTTTCCAGAGTCATTAAAAATGATTCACTCTACCAAATGACAGTCTATCATCTATGATGCTATTAGTGCCACTCTCACTATTCCTGATTCGTTGACATCTCCGTCAATCAAGTCAAAAAGCAGACCCACAAAAATGTATTCATATTTATACAAAACTAATCCACTTTAAAAACCAGTGATAGATACAACTATAACTAGTTTTTAAAATGACGTAAACCTTCATTTTATTTGTTAAATGATAATTATTATTGTAGTACATAATAAATAAACTAAATCTTTATTATAATTTCTATCTTTGTATCACTTTTAAACGTAATATTCCGAACCGAGTTCTTGAATTTATCGATAATGCCTATCGACAGTGGTTGCAACCACGGCTGTAAGCAACTTGTCAGTGTAGTTGCATCATCTTATTGTACTGTAACGACACATAATGTATCTATGTGTGTGTGAAATTGTTAATGTATGCTTTAATTTTTATGTTTGAGTAGTCGTAGTAACAGACGATTATTTTTGTGTGAGAATTTGAGAAAGTGTGGGTAGAGCAGATTTCCCCCCGCAAAAAATGACAGACAGTTTTGTATCGGGAAAAAACGCTATGGCGTCTCCCCTCCGGTCTGCCGGTGGTCCGTGTTGCTCTATGATTTATAGAAACAAACATATAAACCCTGTCTTTTAAACTAGGTGGCGTGCATCTTAAAAGACAGTGATTCAATTAACTTATTAGTATGAAGTGAGTCTATAAGAATCTGTTCTATTTATTTGGATCATAAGCGTTTAAGTGAAGTAAACAGACGGTTTCCGGAAAGTAAACGGTAAAAAAATATATTTCAAAGTATATTCATATAGGCAAATCGATCCACGTTTTCATTATAGTTCATGAGTGCATTTGCAACAGTTTTCTGGCAATGAATTCCGCACTCTTAACGGTTTGTTTTAGAGCTCCTAAGATTACAATAGTCTGTAACGGAAAAGCTAAACCGTAAATCGAGAAAAGCCGCAAATCGCTAGGCATCAGTGACGCTATAACATTAAAAGATATTTGCAAAAACTAAGTGGCGCGGCATATGTGCGCATTCCTCGCAGCCCCGCGGGCGGTGGGCAAGCTCGAGCGTGCGCGACGTTTGCGACCAGTCGCTACCGCTGACATGAAATTTCGGATACGGATTGGTTGCGGATGTAGGAATGATTATTATACCGGATACGGATACGGATATGAAATTATTTCGGATTATCCGTTAGTTTCGGATAATTTCGGTTACGGATATTAAACTTTTAAGGAATTTCAAAAGTAAAATACAAATAGCTAATAAAATGGTTTTATTAATATGTCACCATTTGGTAGGAATTACAATCAGTCTGTGACTAATTATTACAAGTAAGTATTTAAAATAAAAATGATTATAAATATATATTGAGTGTTATCTAATCCACCTAAAATAAAAATATAATAAGAAATCCGATATTATCCGAAACTTTTATTTCGGATTCGGTTACGGTTACGGATAATGTTTTATATCGGATATCCGATAGTTTCGGTTACGGTTACGGAGCTCCCTAACATCCCTGATAAATACCCCACAGAGGAAAAATTTCTTAGTAGAGCTTTCAAATTGTTCATAATCCATTTTATAACTGCTACCTGTCCCTTTCTTTCTTGCCAAGCCACCCCATACTCTTTCAATATTTTTTTGTTCGCATTTTTAAAATGATAATACTTCACTAACTAGGTGACATAAATATCAAGCGTAGATATAGCGCAAACAAAAAAAAAAAAATATCACACGGCCATGAAGCGATCACTAAAGTTACGTCACCGATTCGGTGATGCGTAATGTTGAGATAACTCTTGCGGATTACATAGCAACCCAGACCTATAACATGACACGTCTAGTTGAGTATTCTGTATAATGCCTAGAGTAGTACCTCGAACAAAAAACAAGCGAAAATTGTGAGACAGTTTCATTTTCTGTGTGTGACCTGAGTGTGTTGACGCTTCGCAAAGTCGCATTACGATGCGTTTACCTTGGAAATATGGGAAACTAGCTTTTGCCAGCGGCTTCGCCCGCGTGGAGGTCGGAAATTATCCCGCGGGAACATACTACCGGGATAAAGCCTATGTCCTTTCTCAGGCTCTCTACTATCTGTGTACCAAATTTCATTTAAATCGGACAGACAGAGTTACTTTTGCATTTATAATATTAGTGTGGATAGTGTGGATTGCACTGCTTTAATGATCAAACCAATACAAATATAAACATGTTTGTCATTGAAGCAAAGTGGGTTCAAAATCTATATTCTATCTGATATTTCGTTAACGTTCCCGAATGAAGTCACCTTTTTTTTTGCTTTCCTGCTATGTTAGCGCATTTCTATACGCTACAAACACTATTGTTTTTAATACATTTTCGGTAGGACGTGGCATTGAGTTCAACACGACGGTTCGCTTGCATTAAGGTAAACATATTTTAGTTGCCTCAATTTTCATGTTCGTCTTCTAGGAGCTGTTCTTCTTAGCGCTCCGAGCTTCTACGTGAGCGCAAATGTTCAGCGGGTTTTAGTCGAGCATGCCTACGCAGTGGTTGCTTCAAATCAAAATATTTTTATTCACATAAACCTACATGCTCACTTATAAAACGTCAGAAGCTAGGTGCACGGTTCCAAATTGATTCCTAAGGAGAACAGCCGGCAAGAAACTCCATTCTCTCCCCCTCCATTCTAGTGCGGACAGCACTAACCCTAAGCAAGTAAAATATACATTAAACTGCAAATATTTTTTGATGTGGTAGTGATCTACTGCTTCTATTAGCTCATTAGCACGTAACGCTAGTCATGTTAAGTCTCTTGGCTACTACAACAATATGTTTGCTTAACACACACATACGTCTCGCCGAAGTGTATCTAATGTACTGTTAAGGCTAGCGCACATTTTGGTGGGCCACCCCGCAACGCAGCGCATCACATAAATCCTCTTACTTGACTTTCGCACATCATATGAGTCATCACATCACACCCTACAGGCAAGCCACACACGCCTTTTTGGTTTTGTAATGCAATACGTTGCGGCCAATCCGACTTTAATATGCGCTTGCTTTAGTTGAGATATCGATCGCTGCATCGTTGTGAACGAAGTGCATAGTGGGAAGTGCATGAAGTAACATAAATCAAAATACGCACAACTTCGTGACAGGGTATCAAATAGAATGTCAAATTTGACAATTGATATAATTGGGTAGATTTCTGCAACCGGAGGGCATGAATATGCTTTGATGGCAACAGTTACTATAGGTGTTTTGTACCTCAATATTGTAAAAAAAGTGTCGGTTGTTATAAAGTTATAAATGAAAACAATATAACACCTATAAATTATACAGGGTGTAAGGGCCCTCGACGCGCAAACTGTCACCATGAATTCAGTATATGACTAGTTATTTAAATGTCAACAGTCTGCGCATCCGTGTTCCTTACACCGTGTATATTTTTGATTATAGTAGCAGATTTGGTATTGATAATTTTCTTTTGTCAGTAACTTATCTTATTACGTCTTTAAATGATCAAAAATGGTATCTGAATACTTAAAAATATTATCAATAACAATCTTAGTTCTAGTAAGTACTATTGAAATTATGCCCCCAAATAATTATTGAAGTATAAGCTACCGGTCTAAAGAATTGCTCATACACCACCTGTTAACTTGTATAATACCTGTAAGTTATTACAAATTGATTCCTTATTAATATATTGATAGTAAATTAGTATCATTTGAATAAAATATTAAAATAATCATCGACTTTTATTTAATCACGACCTGTTTTTTTTAAATGTAATTTTTATTTCTTATATTTTTTGCTTACAAACGTTTTGTGGGGGTGTATGGGCAATTTAATGCTTCTATGATTGATTTTTGAATTAATAAATAGGGATTCTTTATATTTATAGTTATAAAACAAATTGTTTCTATTATTTTAACTGATATGAACTAATATATTCCCACAAACGGCTGTTGATGGTTTTTAGTTTTTATTTTTTTTTATTTTCATGAAACCCCTATTTCTTAATTTGAATTTTCAATAAGGTAAACATTTTCTAGGGAAAAGGCAAGGGGATGATGGTTCATATTTTGACACATATTACACCTTTTACTTATAGGATGTAAGTGAAGAAGATCAAATAAAAAGACAAACAATTTTGAATGGTGAAGAAAATGTGGCAGAGGCGGCGAGTCATAAAGAGGCGACGCCTTCCAAACCTGAAGATATCAAAGAGAATAACACGAAAACAGATATAATAAATTCGGGCCCAGATGTTCTACAAAGTAATAAATTCGTGTTAACTCCTGACTATATTCAACAAAGTAAGTATTTTCCTTATTTTATATCTAATTTTGTAACGAAAAAGTCAGTTAGTTCCCGTCATGCGTTATATTATAGTTAACAGATCGATAAAGAATTTACTACACTCAACCGTAAAGTTCGTATTAAAAATAGTACTGTAAAAACTGGACGTGCAAATCTAATTAAATAAAAATGTTTCACACTTTCCCTAACAAAATAATGTTTTAATAGAAGTTTAAGAAAATGTTGCATGATGAAGCTAAGAATCACGAGAGGTACTTATTTATGTGCAGTTAGTGTTCATCATTATTAATAATCTCATTATTTCAGAATAAAATTCTATTAATATACATATTTGTTAAGAAAGGATTACTTAAACACTATGTTAGCCCATAAAATAATACAATAAGATGTTAGAAACTTAAAAACGATGTTACTAGACATTACCAAGATTTACAGGAGCATGAAGCTGGCTTAAGTGCCAGTTAAGTGCCATTAAAATACAATATTGGTATATTAAAATATTGCGCTCATCAACTATTCTTTCATCCGCCGCCATAACCGCGCATGCGCTGTAGGCTAAAAATAAGCGCTGCCACAGATAGAAAACCTACCTTATTATTCAATAATAGCTTCTGCCCGCGACTTCCGCGTCAATTTTTGCTCTCCTGACCCTTCCCGTCGCATCGAATTGCCGTCCATTTTTCGATGCTGCTCCGCTCCTTTTGATTGTAGCGTGATGTTGTATAGCATATGGCCTTCCTCAATAAATAGGCTACCCAACTCAAAAATATGTTTTCAATTCGGACCAATAGTTCCTGAGATTACTGCGTTCAACCAAACAAACAAACTGTTCAGCTTTATAATATTATTATAGTATAGATAATTTCATTCCTTTACACGTCAACGGAATCCTATGAATTTAAAAGTCATTGGTTTTCAGTCATTCTTAAGAAGAAATAGTTAATGAGATAAAAGTCTAAAAAGTTTGCTGAATTGTATGTAAGGCCCGAAAACCCTGAGCGTTTGTTTTGTATGTATTGTGAAAATTAGCCTCGTATAAATTACTCTTAATATGTTTGGACCAGTAACCCTTTGGCCATGACCTACCCTCAAATCACATGCGTGTTGCGACATTGACTGCGGAGAGAAACGTTACATGTCAATAAAATTAAAAGGTAAACAACCCATTAGATCTCAGTTGTGGTAGAAACATCATTATAACAGGATGTCAGAATAAGTTATCAAACACTAGCTTGAAAAGGTTTTAACCTATGTACGTGCAGAGTGACTTATTTAATTTTCTAATTAGGTATTTAATTTACATTATAGAGCCGCCTGTCTTTTTTTTAATGGCTTGCTTGTGGCTGCTTACGGCTGGACGACTTAATTTAGCAACTTAAAACTAAGTGACGTACGTACAGTCAGCGTCAATAATATTAGGACGAACAGAATGTTCAAAATGATCTAAACAACTATGAACATTAAATATTAACTCAATGAAACAAGAACTGTTACAGAATAAAATCAGTACACGACAACTGTCATTTTGATAAGAACTTTATCTAATTGAGATAAAGTTTAGTTTTCTTAGTTAATTACCTCGTTGGTCTAGTGGCAGCAAGCGCTACTGCTATGCATGAGTTCCTGGGTTCGATTCCCAGTTCGGCCAGAGTGTTATTGGGTTTTCCTATCTAGAATTTCACAGGAGCAGCCCGGAGTCTGGATTTCTACCCAGTTGATGGCAATAAGCTCGCCCCTTATTACATGAGACTTAAACATAACAGGCGAAATGTGGGTGTACTTTAGGTACACCTCTGCCCAACCCTTCGGGGAAACAAGGCGTGATGTTATGTTTCTTAGTTGTTGAACAGTCTGTTCGTCCCGCTATTTTTGACGCTGACTGTACTTTGCCTTAGGGCGTCGCTTTCAGCAAGGGACGGGCTGGTTCAATTAGAAGATATAGAGGCACAAAACTCGTATCTTTAACCTTTTCATCACACATAGTTTTGTGCGTTACTTGTTATCTTCTTATATTGCTTAAAACAATGATTTAGGTAATTTTGTTGGTTATCTACCCATGCATAATTAGTTATGTGACCACGACCGACATTATTAACAATCATGTGGGGAAGTAAAGGTGATTGGCGCCAAAACATTATTTTTAGCAGAGGCGTGTTTGACTGTTGTTCTAATAAACCATCTTAAAAAATATTCTGGAACTGAGTCAAAAAACAATGTTACTGACATGTTGGCTAGGAAATACTAAGAAAATATAAATAAATTTAAAGTTTAAAAAACAATAGAAAAACACGCTTTTATAAGTGCACATAAAAACCAAAAACTTAATCGTGGTCAAAGTTCATTACAAGGCTTTTCTAACAAGTCTAAACACAGCTATGATACGATGTTCCATCATGCAGTTCCAGTTCATATCTTCCGGCTCCATCATCAGATCAGTTCGACAGTACCATATTATTGTACTGTCATCAGAACTACATACAGCTGCCAATTTTCATGACGCTACGATCCTTGGAAGATGATTAAATTAGTTACCTTAGATTCCATTACATAGTTACATACAGGTCGACCTAATAAAAGCGTGTTAAAAATCGACGGTCCCTACGTACATAAAGACATGTCATAAACGGAGGTTTACAGGGGAGCATTATTTATGTTCAAAGCGCTCTAGAAATAATTCTATGTACAATTTTAAATATTTCTTTCTGTAATGTTTTATTAGCTTTAGGAACTTTATAATGGTATTTAAACATGTATTTTCTGTTTATATAATTTCTTGGAAAAACTGATAGATGGCTGTTTCTGTGCTGATGTTAAAATAAAAGCGTGTCAGACATGCCTATGATATCTTTATATACGCAGGAAAGAAGAAAGCAGTTTATATAATAGAATATTAATAAAATGTTTTATGACCGCATACGTATGTATATACGCATCTACGACACTTATTCGTTGTAAATATAATACTTGTTCTCATATACGATTTGTAAATGGCGTTAAATACGTAATATTAAAAAAAAAATATACAGGTATGTGCATATGGAAAATAAAAACGCAACTGTGCATTAAAAAAAATCAATTTTTGACATGTCTTTATGTACAGACGCCAACACATCAAGCTACTACAATCTGTCAGATTTCTTTGATAGATTTTCGACTTTATTTCTAGAGCATTAGGTTCAAGGTTCATTGGGAAAAATTGACAGTTTCGGGTAGCTTGACCTGGTGGCGTCTGTACGTAGGGACCGTCGAAATATACTAAAGTGATTTTCTTTTAGACACAGACCTTAACATTAACGTGGTAGTCTGGTAGAAACCAAACCACCTAAATAGCCCGTGCAGTTACCGCGCACTTATAGTATACCTATTGATGCTTAGGAACGAACAAGATGTTACCGAGAAAAATAGCGGAGGTAATACACGGAACATATTTTTCAATCCACGTCGCAGAAGGTCAGTAATACAATATTTGTACCCCACCCACATACACAATATTTGTACCGTGTGGTGCCGGACGTAAAGAATAACACCACCCTATTTCTTCCCGTGGGTGTCGTAAAAGGCGACTAAGGGACTTACTAGAGAATGGGCAGCAGCGTTCTCTATGCATTTTACCACGTTACTGCGATCGCTAACCCGCCTGCCAAGCGTGGCGATTATGGCAAAGCCCCCCAAATTGGGAGAGGCCTAAGTCTAGCAGTGGACGTCTTACGGCTGAAATGATGATGACCACCGCGGGTGACCACCACACCACCGCGGGTGATACTCGTCGCTACGAAAAGTTGTACACCGGCGCAACCGGTATTGCGGTAGTTTTTTGACTGTCATAATTTTCACTATGAATCGCAACTCAATAATAATGTTCGTGTCCATTAAATCATTATTATTATACAGATTGACTAGTCAAACGCCATACATGTGCTCTAGAGTTAAAACAACTTTTACATAATACTTGGTAGCCTATTATGTTACTAAGTATAAGTAAAAGTCGCTTTAACCCTAGAACACGTGAATTTCCGATATATTACTCCTACCTGGGACGACATTCGCCACATTTGAATGGCTGTTGTTGTGTGTAAGTTTATTTCAACTAGAGATCACTAAACAAACTTAAAATCGAAATTCTTACATAAAGGACACAATACAAAATGTACCCAGCTCAGGTGCGAATTTGAACTCAAAATTCTACAGTAAGAAAAGTAGTAATATAACATACTATCACCGTATCTCTATTGGGTGGCCCTGACAGGACCTGTTTTTATCGTCTAGAGAAGTTTTATAAGCGTTTTTGGGATCGGAATATTCGTAATGATTTATGTTAACTGTAATATACATACAAATATAATCAATAATTCTTGAAAAGAAACAGAACGTTGAGGTACAGAAATATAATAAAATTAATAAGAAATTATTTCTCATAGTCTATTGCAACGGAGTCCAAACAGGATGGTCTGAATTAGTTTTTGGAGAAAATACGGAATAATAAGTACCTATCATTGTCTTTGAAAATAATCTATCCTTAAAAAGTTGAAGCCAAAAGCAAATCTTATATCTTTAAACGAGCAATTCTTGTATATATATATATATATATAATCTGAATCTCGGAAACGGCTCCAACGATTTTCATGAAATTTGGTATACAGGAGGTTTCGGAGGCGATAAATCGATCTAGCTACGATTCATTTTTATAAAATGTCGTTTTATTCGTGTTTTCAATGATCAACTTTATCGATAATCAACTTGAACATAAACTTTTTATTTTAAACACAATTTACCAAAAAATACCGAGCAAAGCTCGGTCATCCAGATATTACTATATAATAAACCTATAATGTGTATCTTAAGGCTATCACATTGCCCGATGACTTTGACGATTTGACCTCTGTACTAGTATTTTTTCGTTTGGTGCCATCTACCATAACAAAACACAAACGAACTGATGAAACCACAATTAAAAAATAATATTTATTTTGAATTAAATTATGGACTTTGCCTGCTGACCTAGCTTTCAAAAATTATTTTGTGTGATGATGATCAGGTAAGTGCTTATCGATTCTCAGTAACGGAGTTAGTTAGGATCACCAAACTTTTTCATGCGATGAATTTCGCCAGTTTATTTTAATTGACCCAAACACATTTCCATCATTGAGTAAGAAAATTGGATGTCTGATGATGACCGGTACATCTATAAAATATTGCAAGCTTACTCTATGACTGGTTCAAAAAGCAAAACGAAATAACAAACTACTTTATTTCTATGTTCATAATTAATTTCTGTTCTTATTTTACGTAATATTTATATTTGTAATATTAACAATATTATTTAATTCAGAAATCATTCAAAACGTGAACTTTAAAATTTTATTTGGTGAAAATAACGCGCGTATGGTCCACCCTTCTCGGCAGCCATCAAGGCACTAATGTATCGCGTCATTCGCGTCCCGAGTATGTGTCACAAGAAAGCAACGAGTTTCTCTTACAGTTTCGGGTTTTTAATTATTATTTAAAAATGTAAAAAGAAATAAGAAAAAGTAAACAATACAAATTATTAAATAAATCAGTACGCATATTTTGATATAAAATTCATGTCAAACGATTCAGCCGTTACAGAGACAATTTTCAATTTATGTAGAGGAAGGACCTGTTTACTACCAGATTTTTCCAAAATTTGGGAAAGTTTAATTAAAATTCTAAACAATACAAAATATTTATCATGACCTTAAGTATGACATATATTTTTCATATAAAAATCGTACGGTAGGATTCGTCAGCAAAATTCGTGAAACATACGGTGAAACATCGGATTTCAGCAAGGTAATCCCCTTAACAACTTAAATGCTTACTGTGTTGTACATAATAGTATAAGTGTTAAGAGACAATGCCATGTAAGTCTCATACATTTAGAACAGCCATACTCAACATTTTTTTTATAGGGGCCACAAACACGTTTCAGTCATGGTGTCGAGGGCCGCAAGCAAAAATTATTTAGGTCTTAATTAAAACGTAATTCCAAGTTAACGATGCAGTTACTTTATTAATGAAAAAATAAGTTTTAGCAAAGATGTTTATGTTTGAATTCGATTTTTGATACTGTGAACACTTTTTCAAAACTTTATCAAGATCTGCCTTGTCGCTTTAGTTATCTTTATAACATCATCCAGATGAGAATCTGTAAGCTAGTTTCTGTAAACGTTCTTTGTGTATTTTATTTTTCTTAAAGGCGATTCGCACATATACCTTTTTATTCATTTATTTATTTAATAAATACCCAAAGAATGTTAGTAGGATTTGGGCACATCTTTGGACGCTTTTATATTTTTGGGGAACAATACTCCAAAATTCCACATATGTGGCGTTCCGCGCATACCAGTAGGGAGGTATTGAGTTAAGGCCGGATGTAGAATCTAAAAGAGTCCCTTTATTATTCTATTACAATAAAGAAAATTGTAACAGACATCCAAATTTGAAATTCAGAAAAAAATAGTTTCGAGAAAATGGAGTTTGAAAGTTAAGGTTATAAAAAAACAATGTTCTACTCGTTTGTTACATAGATTTTTCCACGTAGAACCCAACATATTATATGCATCAATGTATCACTAACATAACCGATACTGTACTGCCAATATACAAATAGTATTAAAATTCAAAAACTCAACATAATAATTATGAAAATATCGACATTTTATAAGACCTACCGAAAACTCGTACATTGTCCTAAACATTTCCTTCAAAAAAAAAATTATCACTTACGTACACATACAACACATACGAGCGCACTGGACCAACTCATTCTTGTTTGTATATGTTACTAGCTTCTGCCCGCGACTTCGTCCGCATAAAATTTTTGTTCCCCAGACCCTTCCCGTCGCGTCGAATTGCCTGCCAGTTTTCGTCTATTTTTCGTTGCTGCTCCGCTCCTTTTGGTTGAAGCGTGATGTTATATAGCCTTTAGCTTTCCTCAATAAATGGGCTACCCAAAACAAAAATATTTTTTCAATTCGGATTTTCTAATTTTCCGCGCAATTTTTTAATTTTTTTCTTTCTTAAGAACCTTTTCCTGACAATAACAAACACAACAACAAAAAAAAAGTGAAATCGGTCCAGCCGTTCACGCGTGATGGCGTGACCAAGGGAAATAGGGATTCATTTTTATATACAGTCTGTTCAATAAGAAAGTGACCGTTATTATTCAAAAGAAATAAATCACACAATTACTTTTCATATTTTTTATTAAAGTACATGTTACTGGTAACTACGCAATTACTTAATATTTTATCCAGTCGCCGTCATTGTTGATAATGGCTTGACACCTTTTTTCCATACTTCCAACAAGGTTTTCGGCGTACTCCAGTGGTAAAGATCGCCATATTTTTTTAATTTGATAAGAGAGTTGTTTTTCTGTGTACACTGGCTTTCCTCTGAGTCGCATTTGTATGTAGGACCACACGTTTTCTGTAGGATTTGCATGTGGAGACATTGCCGGCCACTTCATGGTTGTGATGTTATTTTGCTGTTTCCACAAACTGCACAGTTTACTACGATGTTTTGGATCGTTGTCTTCCTGTAGCACTCAAGTTGTTGTATCTGACCCATAAAACTTTTTAGCAGACCTAATTAAGCATTTTTTTATAAATCTTGCATATTCTTTCGGCTTTTAGAATACCAGTAAACACAAAAAGGCAACCAAATCCACGTGTGCAGAAACATCCCCAAACATTAACTTTCACAGGGTGTTTTACTGTACGCTGAAGAAATCTATTATGCTTACTCATCCAAGCTTTTGACAGAGAAGACCATGCCCAGAAAGAAGATTCATCTGTGAAATTAACATTGCCCCAATCTCTATCAAAATTTTTCTTTGCCCAATTGAGTTGTTTTTGTACGTGTTTTTCAGATAATAAAGGTTTCTTCAAAGTAGACCGAAAAGATACTTCGTTTTCACGCAGACGACTGCGGATTGTATTTAGGGATATATCTATTCCTTTCTGTCGTAGTTTTGATTGAGCAGAACGCAATGAAAGTCCTGAATTATCTTGAAAAAGACGAATAATCGCTCTGTCTTGGTTGTCAGATGTCACTCGGTTTGATCCCCTTTCTGGCAGGTTGTCTACGTTTCCGACCTCTAAATATCGTTTCACCCATTTCTTGACGAAACTTTCATACTTTTTCATGTATTTGGCAGCCGATTTGTATGATAGTTTCGGTCCCTTAGCATGATGAACAAGAAACACTGCTTCGTACCGTTTCAAGTATTTTTCACTCATCGTAACAATTAACAATTCACTAGAATTAATAATGCTAAACACCAATAAATGTTATATTGCGTATCAGCGCACGAGTCAAAGATTGCTAAAAGTCTTTAATCTGAATAATAGCGGTCACGTTCTTATCAAACACACTGTATATAGATTGTTTACAATATGCTTAATCATATATTGTATAAAGTAAAAGTATAAAACATAAAGTGTTGGCAGATTGTGCTGATCTATAAAAAAAGTAAAAACTACAAAAATTATCAATTTTTGAAGAAATTCCCCTACATATTATATTTCAAACTATTAATAAAAACAAAAATAATTATGAAAGGTAAGATACAATATATTACGCAAAACGCACAGGATCGGTAGTCTGGTATTGAAAAAATGTAGCAATAGGGCTCTGTGGTATTATTTTATTTTTCGTGATTTATGGGGGAAATTAAAATAAAATACCTTGGTTATTGACACCCATCTTTTGTAACTTCAGATGGGCCGATAACAAAGGCCCGGCGGGCCGCAGGTTGGGTATAGCTGATTTAGAACATTGATTTATTTTTATCATCCATCAATTCTGTCTCGGAAGCAATAGAGAAACCAAAATAATATGGTAACTACAGTACGGTATTCTTACACTAGTGTCTTCAGGCGCGTTGAGTTCAGCTGCTGCAAAATAGATTAATCTGCAAAGACAATAGCTAGGGGGTATAAAAATACAGATCTCAAATAGTGTATCCAAAATCCGCTGGAATGCTCAAGCGCTCAACTAAGGATTTAACGGTGTACAAGAAAAAAAAAAACACCATCGAAATCCACTTGTGCTCAGAATTAAGTTCAATATTTTAATGACTTTTTTTTATTGACAAATTTGTTTTAACTGTCGTAAAGTTAACATTTGTGTGAGAATAACGTAATGGAAACAAGGAAATGAGCAGAGTAGTGACTAGGTTTCTATCGTTAATATATGAATAATCTAATATATAATAAAATAATAATAATAAATAATAAATCATTTATTGTCAGGTTACAATGACCCATAGGGGCCGTTCAAATATTACGTAAGCACATTTATTACAATTTTTTACTCCCCCATCCCCCTTGTCAGCAAAAGTAAGCAAAGCTGTTACCCCCATGCCTATGTAAACATTATTATATAATTCGGTTTTTTCTTTTTTGTACTCGGTTTTTTTATTGATTCATGAGCAGCAGTTATAATTCTAGAAATAAGAATATTGATTTTGGGATAAGGGACTTTAACGCATATAATATTCATTTAAAATACGTCAAATCGTCAATCGCAGCGAAACAAAACAATAGGTTGACGGAAGAAATTTAGTCGAGTGAATAGAGCGCGGTCATATCCCTACTCGGTTCTAAGCGAGTACCTAAACGTCTACATTAGTTGTGAGAATCCCCGAAAATCCGTTTCATTTTCAAACATAGACAATTATGTGGGTTGCCATATGTGTAAAAAAGTAAATAACTACTGCTGACGTAATCACCATCTAGACCCCCACCCCCCATGTCATCAAAACGCCCCCCTATACTGCTTACGTAATACTTGAACGCCCCATAGACACATCCTTACAAACTAACATACATAAGTATTATACAAAAACTTGTGTTATTAATAAAATCTTAAACTATGTTAGTAACACTTCACTAGCTTGTCCGTGAGCTATCCTGTGGCACTTGTCCGCGGAAGCGACGGAACACCACGTCCTGTGGCCAAAAGTTTTCGTCCATGACGACGGGCAGATAACAATTCGGTACACGCACCACAAACGCGTTGAAGTTGCGGTGTGACTCCAGTAACTGTACCCTCGGCATGTACTTCGTCTTCAACAGACGTGTTCTTCGTCTTCGTCTTCTACAGTCAAATTATTACTAGGGTATAATTACGAATTGAAATATTGTATTTCTAAGTACTTGCATGACATAATTGACAACCCTAATTTGCACTACTGGCGATTGGCGGAACAGTAGGTCTTATTCGGCAACGTTGGCATACGCACGGAGGAAACGTGCACAAGCTTCGCTTCTATACGGTTTTCTACCTATTTCTAAGGTCGAGATTGATTGACACAGTTACTTAGTTGTGAAAATATATTACTAGCTTTTGCCCGCGACTTCGTTCGCGTAAATGTCGGTTATCGCGGACGCAGACGAAGTCGCAGAATAAAAAGTAGCCTATGTCATTCTCCATCCCTTCAACTATCTCCACTTAAAAAATCACGTCAATTCGTCGCTCCGTTTTGCCGTGAAAGACGGACAAACAGACATACACTTTCCCATTTATAATATTAGTATGGATGTCAGCCAAAGCATGTAAATGTTCATACATCTCTGTGGAACCTTAAACTTGCGTCATATAGATTAATAAAAAATGTAGTTTGATTTAATCGTCCAGGATTAGCATCTATATTAAAATACACTATTTAAGTAATGGTTCTGTATGTATGGTTGCAGCTATTAAAAGTGCGTTGAAGCAAGAGAACTTGAATCCTGAAATAGAAGAAAAACTACTACAGCTTCAACGCTACCAGGAAAAACGGATGAAGCCTGAACTCCCGCCGGAAAGGGAGACGCGGGCGATCGCCGTGGTCGTGCGCTCGCCCACACCGCCGGCACGGCGCCGCGCTACTTCGTCGCGCCACGAAGAGGAGGACGACGAGTGGGTGGATAACAGCCCGCGCAAGCGCGCGCGCGGCGGCCGCCCGCCGTCGCCCGTCGCCACCGCGCCAACGCCGCCGCCGCGCGCGCCGGGCCGCGCCGCGCCGCCGCCCGCCGCGCCGCCGCCCGCGCCCGCCGCGCCCGCCATGCCCGCGGCGATCGACGAGCGCCGCCGAGCCGCTTCCAACAATTCCCGCCTACAGATGCTGCTGTTCAAACATAAAGAGATGCTCAAGAAGGACATCATCAAAAAACGAGGTCTCCTTGAGAAAGAGCTCGGTGTTGAGATCCAGGTACAGATACTTCCTAGACTGCTGCTTATTTTCACGTGGAAAGAACTGTCACTTGAGTAATTAATTTGATCATAATGTTGCAGAAAGAGCTGTCTGCGGAATTGGCGCTTCGAACGAGAGCAGAGCGTAGCAAACAGGAGGAGGTTAGAGGTGGCAAACGTCGTGGAGTGACGGCGCCGTCCACACCCAGACCTAACAAGAGATCTGTAAAGAAGGAGAAATTACTATGTATATGTCGAACACCATACGATAATACAAAGTAAGCAAATTTTTATTTTGTAATCTGAATATCTGCCAACTTATATTCATGTCGTCTTCGTCTGTCTAGCCATTAACAATTTATAATTCTGTAAAGATTATTTATGTTTCGTTACATAAGCAACTTTGAAAAATATGAGATAATCAAAAAAATCTGTAAAATCAATGGATATCTGGAGAAGCTTGAAAGGATTATTCCCGCCCTTGTCGCGCGTTACGGTTGAGATGTGGCGCAAGTATTAAGTCACATTGTCGTGACGTCACATCTGTGAAAATTGCCGTATTTGTTGCAGTTATTTTAAAACGTTTATAACTTGGCAAATATTTAAGTTTTTACACCTTTATATTGTTTTCACTATGTGCAGTAAAAAATTCTTTCAGTTTAAAATGAAAATAATTGTCATCCATTCGTCTTGTAACCAATACATATAAAAGACAATACAAAAATTCTATCAAAAAAACTTTCAGGCAAATATTGCTTTTAAACACATCAGTATTTTACTGAAGTCCTGGTTGAATACTCCTCGACCTATAAACATAATCTTCTGTAAGTTACAGAAGTCAAACTTTTGAAACAGGAAACTAGATGAAAAGTTAGGTAATGCATGGCATTGTTTCATGAGTCAGGTGTGTATTGAATATTTTTACACCGACACGCATGGTTCTCGCCATAAATGTCTACCTAGTCGTCGTTAAGTCACACGAGGTGGTCCTTGCTACCCTAATGGGTAGGGAAAAATTAAAGCAAATAAAATATGACGCCACTCTCGCTGGAAACTGTCAGTTGTGTCAACCTGTGCAGTAGACGCATGCAAACAAAAAATATTTACGGCGAGAATTACCGTAAATATGAAGTAAAATTCCATAATAATTACTATTAGTTCCAGTATTTTTAGTGAAATAATCGCATTAGAATAATTTATCATTTAAAATGTATCAAAACTGCATCGAGAACTTTAACGAAACAGTAAATCGAGTATGATGCCCCCTTCGATTTTCCTGACGTTGTCAACCCGCCTTAAGCAGGCGTGGTGGTCAATGTTTATTCCTTCTCTGAATGAGAAGAAGCCTTTGGCTTGGAGTAGACTGCAGTAGATTTAATGTTTAATGATAAGTCAACACACAACAGGATCATTGGTTATTTAAATTGCACCGCATTCCGTGTTGGGCTTACTTTCGTTTGGCATGTTAGTTATCAACCCTGAAACTTATTCTTTCGTACCCTAGATTCTGTCATACTTATCATAATAAAAAGCAATATCTTGAAAAATATATAATAAAAATAATGTTTTTGTTGTGGTCTATGATGGTTTTGGACCATAGGTGGTCCAAAACCATCATACTGTATACTGTGCTCAAAATGTATTATTTTTGAGTGAAATAAGTCTTTTAGTGGAAACATGACGATTTCCCAAACAGTGCAGAATCGAATTTATTTAATCTTGTTTATTTTAGGTTTTATGTTGGTTGCGAGCACTGTAGCAATTGGTTCCATGGCGATTGCGTTGGGGTCACGGAAGAAATGAGTAAAACGATGGAAGAGTATGTTTGTCCAGATTGTCGTCGTGCTGAAGAAACACAAGAACTGTACTGTCTCTGCCGACAACCTTACGACAACTCACAGTACGTCTATTACGATTTAATACAACCTATTTAGTAAGAAATAATACAGGTTCAAATTAAATTAACAAGCGAAATTTCGTGGACTTCATGTGCATCGATATCTAAACATGATAGAGAAAAAGAAGATAATGTTATGTTCTTGTGGACCGCAGTTAGTCACTTGAAATATCAGTTTTTTTTTTTTTGTGTAAACTTTACAGATTGATTTGTGTTTGGTGTCGATACCTTATCACGGTAAAACAGAAGAGATCAGATTGTCTTAAGAACATCAAATTGATACTCATCCCATCGGCAGAGTTTCACTAGCTAATTTAATTTGAACCTGTTAATGAACCAGATAATATTTTTAAAATACATAGTTTAACAACATTTTTGCCTCTGTTTCATAGACTTGTCCCTGAGTAAAGAGAGTAAAACCTCTCCTTTGACTGTGTTCATGGTAGGAATATAATCGTGATTTCTTGTTATCTAAACTAATATTATAAAGAGCAAACATATAATTTATTGTATGTTACGTTTTCACACTAAAACGGCTTAACTGTTTTGTATGAAATATGACCTAGATTACATAGAATAATTTTTATCCCGATATTCGCACGAGATCGAGGCTTGAGGCGGGGAAACTGTGAAACGCGGCTAGTTAACAATAATAGATATCAGCATGTGCTGCCCACTTCACGGCAACTTTCATTTCACTGATTTTTAGTAGCAGCTATTATAAACTAATAATATTGTTCTAATTATTTTCCAGATTTTACATATGCTGCGATCGCTGTCAGGATTGGTTCCATGGCCGTTGTGTTGGAATATTGCAATCAGAAGCAGATAACATTGATGAGTACATTTGTCCAAATTGTCAAAAAAACAATTCTGTCAATTACGCAAATATGAAAGAGCTTACTCTTAAAGATTTCGAAAACTTAAAGAGACTTGTCAAACAAATACAGCTTCACAAAAACGCATGGCCTTTTATGGAACCTGTAGACCCCAGAGAAGCTCCCACCTACTACAAAGTTATCAAAGAACCAATGGGTATGTTTTATTTTTCCTCATTATGAATCATTACAACAAAGGAACATGCTTTCTAAATATATTTATGGATATTTTTTTTTTCAGATTTACAGACTGTGGAACGAAAAGTGAACGAACAAACATATAGTACTTTAAGTGAGTTTATTGGTGATATGACAAAAATATTTGATAACTGTCGATACTTTAATCCAAAGGACTCGGAATTTTATCGCTGTGCTGAAGGTCTTGAAGCCTTTTTTGCACAAAAAATCAAGTATTTTCGTGAAAAGTTATTTGAAACGACTCAATGATGAAAGTGCTAGTGTACAGTATCTAAAGTATAAAATGTGATGAATTCGGTCTATAGAACACATGGTTCGCTGTTTTCACTTCTCTATTTTGTTTTTATGATCTGTCTGTAAATTGTAAACTATGTGATGAAAATTACAAAGAATAATTTATATTAAATTTCAGCTAAAGGTATCTAATAGTGTGTCAGTTTTGGTTCTCTGTTAAAGTATTTATTGTATTTATTACACACTTCAATATTATATCCCTGAATAAAGCTGACGCTCGTTAGATATAAGGCTCTTGACGGGAAATATTATGTATACATTTTGTGAGATATTATGTTGGCTAATATAAATTAGCAACTTTAGTTACGTTAGTTGTATTTAGAATAAGACAAACGTATTGTATGTAAGTAATAAATTTTTAATAACTATATCTTGATATCAATTCTGCAAATTAAATCCTACATTTGAAACAACTCTTAATGTACATATTTTATTGAAAATGTTAAAGGTTGGTACCTACATAACATATAGTGGTGCTCATAAATGTGATAAGTTCTGGATTTTTTGCTGAATAAAGACTGATAACCACTAAAATATATTTAAGACGTCGAAGTGCCGTTTGATTTGGGTGCCAACTTATAAATTAGATTGAAAGCAATAATTAAGATGCTCAACACCAAATCCATACATCAAGCTTCAATAACACATGTCGACATGACTTGTGTATTGAATATAAATAGTCATTTCGCGTAGATTTCGGGTCGCTGAATTCGAATCTGGCAATAAAAACACTTGATTCTCTAATTTTTTTAGTAATCCTAACCTAAAAGTGCAAAAAACGCTGTTTTTGGCCATATTTGAGGTTATGTAGCCGTGCGGACTTTTTTTTCTAATACTGCGAACGGCATTTAAAAGTACAAGCCTTCCCCTTTCAAATGCGTTTGCCCAAATATCTTTTTTTCGCTGAGATATCGCATTTTGAAGTTTTCATGTTTGCAAATTTTTAGGCATTTGCTGACTGACCTACCTGACCCTGGGAACAGCTAATATAGCTGCATGTTCTTCTTGAAATTAATCTTATTTTCTACAAATTTGGCCCCGCACTCTAAGCGGGCTATGCCACCAAGTCTCTAACCCACCAAACCCCCCACCTACCTACCTTCAATCCCATAAAAACTAACCATAATTATGGTTAGTTTGCAAAACTTCAAAATGCGATATCACAGCGAAAAAAAAGATATTTGGGCAAACTCAACGGCATTTGAAAGAGGACGGCTTGTACTTTTAAATGCCGTTCGCAGTTTTTTGAGGAAAAAAAAGTCCGCACGGCTACATAACCTCAAATATGACCAAAAACAGCGTTTTTTGCACTTTTAGGTTAGGATTACTAAAAAGCCTTAGAGAATCAAGTGTTTTTATTGCCAAGATTCGAATTCAGCGACCCGAAATCTACGCGGAATGACTATTTATATTCAATCCACAACAGTCATGTCGACCTGTGTTATTATTACTCTTCCCAAACAAATAGACAGACTCGCGGAGCGACGACGTCTCAATTCTGCTCCATCAAGTTGTCCCCTGTAATGTTCAACATTTTGAGGTTGTTGTCCTAATTATCGATTTTGATGGGACAAATTACAGTCGTATAAACTAATCATTCACTTCTCCACATTGGGCTGTATGTGTGTAAGGGTCAACTGCCATTATCGTGAATCGAAAAACTATAGATAATAACTTCTACTAAATCTTGATAACATGATTAGGTTTTCGTTGAGAGTAGACCTCCTGAATCCCACATAGGGCACGGGCCCGGCACTGGTGTTTTTTATCATTCCATTTCGTCAGGTTCATTTCTGCCGAGATGTCTATGGCCTTATAATTTACAGTAATTTCGGCAGTTCCCATGTATTCTATTGAACATAACGTCATCGGACAAAATTGTCTTATTTTGTCCTATGACGTCATGTTCCAAAAACAAATGGGAGCTTCCGAAAAAGTTAGGATCACACGTCGACAACCCAAATAGATGCAGTATGAAACTGCCGTGAGATCTCAAAATTATACAGTAGAATATCGTACTGATGATCGTCGTTTGTAGGTGGCCTATGTATCATACATGTGTTTGTCTGTAGTTTTCCGTTTAAATAAAAATTAATTTACTTTGTACATACTCAGCCATGATGCTCCTGCCAATGTGCAAATGCAATGATATTATTTTGAAATATAGACTTGGCCAGAGAATTAATAACGTTCGTCTGTATAAATATGTTCTGGACGCTGCTGGCACAACACACTAGACTTGTCATAGGTCCGATTCGCAGTTAGTAGCAACAATTGTTCTCTTCGTAGAGCGTCCGGTTTTCTTTATTACGTTATTTTAAAGAACAAGCATGTAAAAATTAATACTTAGGCGCTAATATTATCGTTTCCTTTTCTTTTCTATGTATTAGTATGTACCTACCGAGTTATTATATTATGTAAATATTGTAAATGCAAGTAATTACGAAATAAAACACGTTGAATAGTAGTCTGCTTTTATTACTAAATCCTATAAAAATGAATTATTTGTTTTTAACGATGTGGGAACAATGAAATGACAAAATATAAAAAAAAAAACTAACTAAAATAATAGCGCCTAAGTATGAACAAACATTATATTTTTGACATATTAAATTTCAAAACAATAATAGAACATCCTCATACCAACGTCTTGCGAATCGGACGTTCTACGTCAAGCAAGACCTCTGTTATCACAGGTGTGACTAGGGTTGCCACCTTTCTTTCTTGCAATGAAAATACATTGGTTATTATAGGTAAGAAAAAAGTACAAAGTTTAAAAATAAAGTATGATTTAACTGTCTTTGTAATTGTCATTGTTTTTAATTTAAAATATTTTTTTTATTGCTTCTTGCAGTTTGTATCACATACATTTCGTTTCACGAAAAAGTACTTACGACTAAACTTTTCAAAATCCCAAAGAAATCAAATCTTGCAAAATAAAGTATTTTCGTGTACTTTATTGTTCTCATAAAGTATAGAGTACAATTATGTGAAATAACGTACAATACTTTATTATAAAGTACGGGTGGCAACCCTAGGTGTGACTGACACTGGCTTGGCCACCATCAGGCATTTTAATTTTGATTACACAAAAATATTGTCGCTAATTAGTGTAGCTGGCCAGCAACTAAGTCATAGGTGTGTTCTTTGTTGAGTACAAATAATAGAAAAACTTTATATTTCGAAAATAACATTTCACCATATGACATCATAGATACCTACTGTCTAGAAACTACTTATTTTGTTCTTTCTTGTACCAGTGTATGAATAAATTCAATTATTTAATGGTGCCGATTCTGTTGTCACAAAATTCTCTAAACTAAACCATAAATCACTATAATTTCGTTTATTCCTGTCAAACGACTATTTCCTATTCTGAAATAGACTAAAGTGACACAACTTAACTATATTTTAGTTTAACAGCAATAAGATTGCACTGAGTTATTAGTTTAGTGAAAAATTACAATTTTGCTATTCTGAATGTTTTCACCAAAAATTTTGACTATAATAATTTATTTTAACTAAATCTGACTGTTTTTAATCGCGATTAAAAGGTGTGGAATAAAAGTAGTGGTCATGAACAAAAATTCCCACCAACGCCTCGCCTTCACGTGCAAAAACAGTACTGTATTTTTTTTTCTTTTGCTTATATCTCGAAAATCTATAATCGCAAAAATTATGAAATTTTCGAGCCCCTTTTTTTACGCTTTATAAGGTAGAGGCAGTATACATGCCACCAATAAAATTATTTGTTTTATTCAACTGTACTGTGGAAAACGATTTTTTTTTTTTTGATAACTTAGGTATTATAGGTACAATTCCGCAAATATCGCAACGAATTCCCAATTTTAAAAAAATAGTTAAAAAATGTCATTATTAACATTCTAAGAATTTATTACTATACCATGTCTAGTTTTCTCTGCCTTATAAAGAGTTAAATGCCTGAACATATAATTCTCAACACGTGGGTAATATATTTTTATATTTTTCAAACAAAAAGTGAAAAATTCCATATAAACCAATTCCAGACTGCCCCCGTCAAATAACTTCTCCCGCTCTGGGCGGAGCGGGAGGGCGTGTCAGACTTTTACTGACTAAAACCCACCTGTGTTCCTTCAGTTGCCTATATGCCAAGGCAACGGTAACTCTTTCGAACGAGTCTCGCGACCCTGGCAGGCATCGGTCCTAGCAGACCCCTTCAGTATTGCTGACATCTCTTTGAGGCGCGCGTGGAACACTACGCGCCGTCGACCCGAGCGTGGTCCTTACCGGGCGGCGAGCTACCTAGCTCGCCACCCACAAGCTCGCGCCGACGGTGGCCGGAAGTCTGCTATCGACTCCCGACGCCCGGGGAGACTGCACCCTTGCGCGCGCCTTCGTCTCTCGAAAAATTCATTGCGAAGCGCACACAAGTACCACGTTGCGAAGCCAAAAGAAGAAAAAAATACCACGTTGAGTCGCGATTGTCAAATTCGATTTTAGTCGTGTCAAAATAATTTTTAAATTTAGAGATTTTTTCTTGCAGAATAGCGTTACAATTCTCATAGTCAAATCAAGGAATTTTAGACATAGTTTAGTTAGTTTAGTGTCGGTGTACAACAGAATCGGCACCAATATCTTTTTAATTACAGACCGACTAAATCTATAACTTGGCGACTAATCCCGACTAATTACTAAATTTGGGAGAAAACAAATCTTCGCTAGAGGTGACCTAGTTTTTGAGATAAAAATGTGGCCAAGCTAGGGAAATTGAGATCGGCCATTTACAAACGATTGTAACTTTTGAACCAATTAACTAATAATAATAATAAAGTTGCGTCGAGCTCGAGCGACGAATATTTTTCCCCGCCAACGTCGCCAACACCTGTACGTCGGCAGGGGAGAGGCCGACCACCGAGGAGCTTGGGACTTAGGGGCCAACCGGCCCCAAGCCGGGTCCCCGCTGCCGGTGGTTGTGTGCGGTGCATGAGATGGACTCAGTCTATGAACGAGAACGTCATGCGCGCATATTACGGGTCTACAGAGGGGGGAACTAACCTCACTGCGTATCGTGATAGGATGCTGTCTCTGTTCCAGGAACTAGAACCAACCGTCAACGTCTCGGACCAACGACTATCGGATCAAGTGCGGGTTATCCAACGCAATCAAAGGTTGGACGACACCGCACTTGAAAGGCTGCGCTCAGAAGCACTGAGCAATTACAATTTGTATGTCGTCTCGACTCCGACACAAACCGCGGCACAAGGGTCATTTATTAACGCAATTTCGCCGCGGTTCCATCATGTTGAAGAAGAGGATGATATGGTTGCCACAGTAAGTAGCCAGTGCAACAACCGACTGAGGAGCGCTCTGGAGGATGCGCTTCGCGAGTATAGGTCTATCCCAACCGAACTTAGACCCCGATTACCACGGTTGCCTATGCACAAGAAAATAGGGCGCTGGTGTGTGCCTTGGACTCGCAGCATTTATTCAAGAGCAGCGAGAATCTCGTCGATACACACTCGATCCTGTATTGCGCGGCTGTTGCGGCATGTCGTTTAGTTAACGTCAAGTTTCCAAGCTGTGACGGAGCTACTCGACCAATGCCAACCGTACCAGCCTGGCAATGCAGGATCGAGCGTCGCATCGATGGGGCCAGGGTACTCATCGGCAAACTATACTGCTTCAGGAAGGGCAATGCACGACCACGAGTGATGCGCTTTGTAAGGCGGGCATTCTCGGGGACTGGAATCAGTCCTCCAGAATACATGTCCCGTGTTACAGAGCGCATCGACTTCCTGAAGCAGAAAGTCTGTGCATGGGCAAGCCGTATTCGGCGGTATAAACGGCGGGTTGACCGATACAAGCAGAATCGTATGTTCCAGAGCGATGAGAGGTGGGTATATCGAGCTTGGGAGCCACCCGAACAAAATGTGACGGACGTGTGCTGCCCGGATGATGCTTCCACGAGTGCATTCTGGCGCAGCATTTGGTCAGTGCCCGTCTGTCACGTTGAGGCTCGCTGGATGCAGGATGTCAAGCGAGTGTGTGAAACAATACCAGAAATGGAGCCGGTTCAAATTACGCCATCAGATGTAGCCAGAGCAGTCCGTCCGTTACCGAATTGGAAATCACCGGGACAGGACGGACTGCACAACTTCTGGTTAAAATGGCTCACCAGTTCACACAGTCGCCTGGCATCTCATTTCCAGTCATCCTTAGAGTCTGGGTCACTACCGCAGTTTCTAACAACAGGCGTTACCCACCTTCTCTATAAGTCCGGTAGTACCGCGGAACCTAAGAATTATAGACCGATCACATGTTTGTCGACGGTTTATAAACTTCTTACATCCATTTTGAGAGCGAAAATTAGTTCGCATATTGATAATAATATGTCTGCGTCTCAAAATGGATGTAGGAACGGGTCCCGTGGTACTAAGGAGCTACTCCTCATCGACATGGCCATAAGCCAACAGGTTCGTCGATCCCGCAAGGATCTGTCGACATGCTGGATAGACTATAAGAAGGCCTACGACTCAGTGCTACATTCATGGCTCAGGAGGGTGCTGGAGTTGTATAAGGTTGATACAACTCTACGCACCTTCCTAGAGTCGTGCATGGGGCAATGGAGGACAGTCCTTCGCTATCCAGGATGTCCACAGATCCAGCGAAATGATGAGCCTGTATGGATTAAGCGGGGAATATTTCAGGGCGACAGTTTGAGTCCACTTTGGTTTTGCTTAGCCCTGAATCCTCTAAGCACACTGCTGGAGGATTCAGGTCTAGGCTATCGGCTGAGGAGAGGTGGTCAGGTTATATCTCACCTCCTCTACATGGATGACCTAAAACTCTTTGCACCCAACGAACTGCAACTGATGGAGCTACTGAAGGTAACTGAAACGTTTAGTTGCGCCATTGGATGGAGTTTGGTGTGGACAAATGTGCAGTCATGCAGGTAAAGCGAAGTGAGATTATGGAATCCGAGGGAATCCAACTTTCGGATTCCATACACCTCAGATCCCTTTCCTCATCCGAAAACTATAAGTATTTGGGTATGTCGGAAGTGTTAGGCATCAACGATGCTGACATGAAGCAACCGTTGAAGGAGCGCTTCTTTGGTCGCCTGAAGAAGGTATTAATTAGTCTTCTCTCAGGCGGAAACAAGGTGCGCGCCTTCAACGGTTGGGTCATGCCGGTTTTGATGTACTCTTTCGGCATACTTAAATGGACTCAGACAGAACTCGACGCCCTGGATAGGAGGGTCCGTACAATGCTGACCGCAAACCGGATGCATCACCCACGATCAGCGGTGATGAGACTGTACATCCCGCGGAAGTGCGGGGATCGAGGCTTTTTAAATGCAAAGATCCTCCACAACCGCGAGGTGTGCAGTCTCAGGGAGTATTTTTTAAAAGCCCAAGTGCCCACCACATCACGGTGCATACCGCACCGTGATGTGGTCGCAGTGGACAAGGAACTCACCCCGCTCTCCATGGCTAAAGAGAACTGGCGCAAACCTGTAGTACTTACTACCGATGACCGCAAGAAAGTATGGCGAAACAAGGAGCTTCACGGGCGCTTCTACCGGGCTCTTCATGAGCCCAGTGTAGATTTCTTAGCGTCCGTATCCTGGCTACGTTTTGGTAACCTATTCGGGGAAACAGAATGTTTCGTCTGTGCAATTATGGACGAAGTTATCTTGACGAATAACTACCGGAGACATATTATGAGAGACGGGACGGTTGACAGGTGTCGGGCCTGTCACCATCCGAGTGAGTCCATCAGACATAATAGGTCTTTACCTATGAAAATGCCGATTTGTATGAAAAAAATTAAACGAATTTTTTTCATGTTTTTTTTATTTGTATTAATCGAAATAATCACCCATGCAATCAATGCATCTTTGCCAACACAGTGGCAGTTTATTGATGCCCTTCTTAAAAAAAATCAGCTGGACGGGAGGCAACAAATTCTTCAAAGGCATTTTGTACTGCCTCTCGGGTGCGTATTTCCATTCTGTACACGGCCAAAACGCAACCATAGGAATCTGCTCGCGTATACTTTGTAATGCAATTTTTAAATTTGTGATTACAATGTATACACGAATTTTGCGTACTACTTGTATATAGTTTGTAACGTAGACGAGCCCATGCATCTTTCCAATTTATACAACGCCATAATGCCACCATAGGAATTTGGTAGGACTTCTGATTGCCGGGTGTCGATTTAAGGGGTGGTAGGGGGGAGGGAAGGGGAAGGTGTAGAGCTCCTCCTGTGAAGGAAAAGTTTCGAAACCCCCCGAAGTTTTGAGAAATATTTTTTTAATATTCAAACCTAACTTTCGAATTTTCGTGTATATATCGACATCAATTTAAAGGCCGGAAGAGGGGGTTGACGAATAAAATGAAGGGAAGTAGCAACGCTCGACAGGACAGTTCGCTGATAGGGCTCGTCAACGGAATCAAGGCGTTTCCATAGGAGGTCACAGTTTGAACCTAACCTAACCTCCCCAAACTACGTCGTTTCTGGCACTCGCCGGCCGCTCGTCTATACAGGATTAGTTTGCATGCGGACTAGCACTGTATATTATGGAACACTTTAGTTACTTTGGCCACTACAAAGTATACACGAGTATTTTCGTACTACTCTTGTATAGATTGGAAGACCTTGATTAAAAAGTGATTTCCAATCTATACGCGACTAGTTTCAGACCCTTGCGTTCTAGCCTTGTACAGAATGGAAATACGCCTCTCGCGTATTGAATTTTTTTCGCGCCAAGAAGTTATCCAAATTCTGGAAAAAGTAGTAGTCTGTAGGCGCAAGGTCTGGTGAGTAGGGCGGATGACGGAGAGCTTCCAACCCCAGTTCTTGCAACTTGGAGACCGTCTGCTGTGCAGTATGAGGTCGCGCGTTGTCGTGAAGGAGAAGCGGAGACGAACGTTTGACCAATGCTGGTTGGAGATGTGCCAGCTTCTCCATCATTGAGTTCAGTTCTTCACAGTATACATCTGCAGTATTGCTCAGCCCGTTTGGTAAGAAGCTGTGATGAATCACACCGGCGCTAGACCACCAAACAGTGACCATCACTTTTCTAGGGGTAAAATTTCGTTTAGGGCATTGTTTAGGTGCTGAACCAGGATCCAACCAACTTGTTCAGCGCTTGCGGTTATCAAACAGAATCCATTTTTCAATATTCTTTAAAAATCAATATTAAATTTAAAAGTCAATATTCTTTTAAAAGTTGTTTGGTTTAAGAAATGTGTTGAGAGTAAGTTGTTAAGTCTGTTGTATAGAAATATCCCAAGAAAAAGAAAGAAATTTCTTGCAAAAGTTTTAGCTTTGAGCTCTTTCGAGAGGTAAAAGGTTGGTTTTAAAAGTACCACCCCAAGAAGTAATGCGATGTGTCAATAGCGATTGACACAATGCATAATAGACTGCAGATAGCAGTTGCTTGGAATTCAGAACGGACCTAAGAATCCTAAAAATATATATCAGTTTGCGAATTCTACTTTACTGAATTTTTTCCTCTTGCGTAATTCATCCAGGGGCCTCGCAAAATGTATCTCGCCCACATCAAATTTAAGTCTTGCCCCGCCACTGGACAACCAACACAATGTTATCTGATTCCAAACTAGGCAGAGCCTGTACTATGGTAACCAGACAACTGATAAACATACTTATATATTTCTAAATACATACATATTATAGATAAATTACACCCAGACACAGAACAAATGATTGTGCTCATCACACAAGATTTGTCCTGGGTGGGAATCGAACCCACGACCTCAGTCTTAGCTGCCAGGGTCACTAACCACTCGACCTAAATCAGTCCACTGCTGGACATAGGCCTCTCCCATGCTGCGCCACAACATCCTGTCCTCGCCTTCCGCATCCAGTCTGTCCCAGCGACAGATTAATTCTGATATTTGGCGACTAATTATTATTTACTACATAATTTAACAACATTGGTCCACTGGTTCGTAAATACTTATTAACTAAGTGTGAGTATGTATTAATTAAAATAATATGATATTTATATTCACACCTGCCGCACGAGCAACCGGACGGAGTGTCTCATTGGTGCATCGTGTTGTTCGGCTAGGGTTTAAGTGCTCAGACCGTAAATTATTATTGTAAATCAATACGTGAGGTCGAGGATTTCTAATTGGTGACTACGGTTTCCTAATGTTGTCTGTTTTATTTGCTGTAATTCCTCCATGCACTGAAATAAATAAACCAATATATCAATTGGTGGCGCTGTATCATCGTCCTGGTCCAAGTAATTATGCGTGCAGCGTGAGCATTACTAGAACATTAGGAGGTTTCAATGGCAGTAGACAGAATAAAGGGATATAGAGGAGATACACCCCTCTGTATCCCCTTATTCTGTCCGTCTATATACAGGCGAGGGTGTGATTGGGACTTTAACATCCGCGCTCGATCTAAGTAAGCGAAACTAACATACCACTGCAGTTACTGGTGAAAGGCTTGCACAGCTAGGGATTATTACAGCTCGCTTATACCAATCCTCGGTAAAGCTGGTTCGCTTTGAACTATGAAAACTTCTTACAAACCTAGCAGTTGAGCGCGCTTACCCAATAGAAGAGCGAGCGATGCGAGCGCTCGCAAGAGATAGCGAGTGACAGGAACGAGAAGAGCGCGCTAACTGGCAAGATAAGACACACGACAAAGCGAGCTCTCTCACAAAAAATGCGAATGAAGTTAAACAGTTTATTGTCGTGCGAGCGAAATGAGCTTAACTACCCTACGACTGGCTAATGTAAGACCACGGGACCAGCACGTGAAACTAGCCCATTACCAGATTAGTAAGCGGAGTCTTTCCACGAGTGGGTCTAGCAAGCTTTTACATGTATAGAATAAGGGAAACACATGCGTGATTGTTGCACTCGCTTGTCTCGGAGGGAGATTACTTGAATAAGTGCTCTACTCTGTCATGTCATCTGTAGTTTCGCTTGTGTGCGTTACGCCAGCGAAATGTTGTCGCTTTTCAGGATATCGGCTTCACAGATAATTAGTACCCCATCTCGTGTAAATGTGCCCAAAATTTAGAATGTGTGCGTCCAGCCGATCCGAAGATATTCCCGAAAAACTGATTCCGCTGGAGTAACGCTACCACAGCGGCATGTTTTTTAATCGGTGGTCGTAGCTGAGTGCAAACTAGCTACTTAGATAGATCAAATTTGTGCCTAATTGTGCCCAAAAAATGAAATTTGTGCGTCTTGAAGTTTCAGAGATATTCATGATGCCGCTGGAGTAACGTTTAGCCAAATGGCCGTACCTCTCAAACGGCGTGATATACAACTACAATTTTTTTTACTACGGTGGGTCTTAATTTGTGCTTATGCTGTGCAATTTTTTTTTTCTATAATTGACACCGTTGGGAAATAAGAAATTGTTTTTCAGAAACTCTAAAATTGATCCTTGCGCTTCAATGAGAAACCCTAGAAACTTACCAAGTATGGTAGTTTGTACCTTTTATGAACTCAAAGCATCATGCGAAATTAGATGTTTCTTTCTATTTTCCAACGGTGTCGATTATAGAAAAAATAAAATTACACATCATAAGCACAAATTAAGACCCACCGTAGTAAAAAATAATGATATCAATAAAAAATACCTTAAAAAGCACCCCACGCTTTTTTTGCCATTATTTTCTACTTTTCTGTTTAATTTTCTATGGAAGCGTGTTTTTTAGTTTTTTTAAACTATTATTTATTTTCTATTTTTTAGGGTGTTTCGAGTTTTAAAACGTATGTCAGCGTAGTTTTTGAAGACAGTTTTTTTGCTGTCCTGGTAACCCTGGCAAAGATAATGGCACAAATTTATGAAATTGCCAGATGTCCTAAAATTTTTTGGTCATATGTCAAGAATAAACGTGGTGGAGAAAGTTCATACCCAGCATCAATGAATAATGGCCCGATTACATCTTCGAATGGAGAAGGAATATGTGAGCTATTTGCTCTAAATTATAGCAACATTTATAAAGAAGAAACAACAGCACCTTCAGGTCAAAACTATGTAGCCTCCGAACACCTGGAAGCAGTAGCCACACAGTCAGACAGTATAGCTTCTGTGGACATCAAATATGAAGATGTTGAGAAAAAACTAAAAAGCCTTGATATTGGTAAGGGGGCAGGCCCAGATGATATACCGCCACTGTTTATTGCCAGATGTGCCTCTAGCTTGGCTTTTCCTTTGGCGAAGATTTATAGCGCCTCAATCCAATCTGGCCAATTCCCTAAAGAGTGGAAACGGGCGAAAGTAGTACCTATCTACAAGAGTGGTGACCCTTGTGACGTAAAAAACTATAGACCAATATCCATCCTTTCGATCTTTGGTAAAATATTGGAGTCGTTGATTTGTCCACATATTCAACGCTATTTTTCCAAGTTCTTAAGTGACCATCAGCACGGCTTTGTAAAGAAAAGATCCACAAGTACCAATCTGGTGTCCTTTGTTGAAGCCTCATGCGAAGCCATGGATAAAGGTATACAGGTTGACGCTGTTTATACGGATTTTAGCAAGGCGTTTGATAAGGTCTCACATAAACTGCTTGTTAAAAAACTAGCTACGTACGGCGTCACCGGTAGTCTTTTAAAGTGGTTTGATTCTTATCTAGCTGGTCGGGAGTTTTATGTGGTTGTCAATGGGTTTCGGTCAGGCAGGTATGCAATTGCCTCGGGTGTTCCGCAAGGTTCCCATCTGGGCCCAGTATTATTCATCATATTTATAAATGACGTAACATCGTGTTTTCGCAATACTAGTATATTTCTTTTTGCAGACGACCTGAAAATTTCAAGACCAATTAGGTCTCAACAGGACGTATACCTAATGCAGGAAGATATCGACCGATTATCTACATGGTGTTATCATAATAAAATCTCGTTGAATAGTTCGAAATGTAGCCACATAAAATTCACCAGAAAAGTAAATATAGTGAATTCGGTGTACAAAATAAACGGAGTGAACTTATGTGAGGTAGATGTAGTTCGAGATCTGGGAGTTATCTTGGACTCTAAACTCACATTTATACCACATATCGAGAACATAATCGGTCGATCACAACTTATGCTGGGATTTGTCATTCGTAATGGAAAGGTATTTCAACGCCCACATACTAAGTTAGTTCTATACAATAGCCTTATAAGAAGCATCCTGGAATACTGCAGTGTGATATGGAGGCCTCACTACGCAACCCACTCGCTGCGGATAGAACGAGTCCAAAAAAGGTTTATCCGATACCTAGGGTACTCAAAGGGAAGGCAATTCAAATATCTCTCCTACCTTGATAAACTAGGCTGCTACAAAATGATTACCCTGGAAGCTCGAAGGGAGCTCTTGGATTTGAGATTCGCACATAAACTGCTCAATAACACCATTGACTGCCCACAATTGGTATGTAGGTTCAATCTCAGAGTACCCCGTAGACCACCTCGCAAATCTATAACACCCTTAGTTCCACCTCTTCGCCGTACAGTGTCTGGTGCTAATTCGCCTATACCCCGCATGTGCAAACTCATTAACGAACGCAGCGACCTGGTTGACGTCCACGCTGACTCAATATCGGCGTTTGTCAGACGTAATTAGTAATGGTTTTTTTTTTTTAATATAAATATCTAGAATTTAAGTACTTTAAGTGTTTAGAAATTAAGTTATAATTAAAAAGAGCATTTTGCATGCGGTGTTTGCCTGTAATTGGTTGTGCAGTTAGATTTAAGACACTATTACTTATATGTTCCTACCTGTATAATATCTGTAACAACTGTTGGTGAACCTTAAATAAATAAATAAATAAATAAATTATAGTATTGTCATCGGCCTTTGACAGGTGTGCAAAGTTTGAATGAAATCTGGTCGTTAAAAGTGGGTCAAAATCGCGCTATAAGGAGTCGGTTACAAACAAACATACAAGTGAAGCTAATATAAAGCGTGTAATAAAAAAACGTAGTTGTATGTCATCTTGAATAATTCTGAAACCTCAAGACGCACAAATTTCATTTTTTGAGCACAATTAAGCACATATTTGATCTATTTATGTAGCTAATTTGTACTCAGCTACGACCACCGGTTAAAAAACATGCCGCTGGGGTAACGTCACTCCAGCGGAATCTGTTTTTCGTGAATATCTTTGGATCGGCTAGACGCACAAATTCTAAATTTCGGGCACATTTACACGAGATGGGGTACTAATTATCTGTCAAGCCGAAATCCTGAAAAGCGACAACATTCCACTGGCGTAACGCACACGCTCGCTTCGCTCACTCGTCACGAACTGTGCTCGATACACTGGTCTGAGTTGGAGAGTTAGTTTGATGTCAATATGACCTTTCATTTATAGTTGGCATAGAGCCAGTTTGGCGTAAATGTGCGTGGAAAAACTGACTAATGGATTACTGATGTTTTCTAAATATCAGATGTCTCAGTTGGTCCAGGAGTTCTGATGCTTACGGATTTCTTATTTATTTACCTATTTAAAAAAAGCACAGCCACATCACATATAGGGGTCACAAAACCGCTGGTATATTAGAAAACCGGTTTTTCGATTTTGAATTCATCCCAAAACTGGTTTTCCGGTTTTTTCGATTAATGCCCGGTTTCTGAGGTATTCTTATCGGTAGTTTATCTATTCATTAGCGCTATTGGTTCGATAACTTGACAATTTGCGTTTCCGAACACCGCAATGTAAGATAAACTCCGTTTAAACTTAGGTTATTTTATCTGACCAAGGTTTTCGGTTCCATAACTTTATTTGACGTTTCATTTCATATCAACTCGCTTTTAATCAAACGCCTAATCAAGTTTGTTGAGCAATAATGCACAAATACGGCTCATTGCATGAACATTTAGTTTTTAAGAATTTATTTTATAAGTACCTACCACGTTGTACACTATATGTTATTTTTTTCTTCTTCATCTTGTCTTTGCACGGAATACAACTATTAAATCATCGGAAGCTTTTTATTCAAAATAATTCAGGATATAAACCCCAACAGTTACTTTTCTATTAATGTACAAGTTGTATGTGATGCAAAGTTATACATTCGTGATATAGATGCTCGTTGCATGACAGTACCGTGTATCATAACTCATTCCTACGAGCGCGACTCGATAATAATGAGATAGATGGTCACCTCATGGAAGACAGTGCTTATCCTTGTAGAAAGTTCATGATGACACTATTCTTAAATCCAGCTACAAATGCGGTAAAACGTTACAATGAAGCACAAATAAAGACCAGAAACACAGTTGAAAGAACATTTGATGTGTGGAAAAGAAAATTTCAATGCCTCTCTAAAATTACGGTAAAAATTAGATCACACATTAGCTGTAATTGTTGCAACAGTTGTGTTACATTATAGGTATAACTCTGAAGCAAAATGATTCACTGATAACTAACACTTGATTCTTCTTCTGAACAAGAAATCGTAATAGACTCTGTTGATCAACCCCTTTCCTCTGAAGGAAACGCCCGTCGGTTATTGTTGGAGCAATATTTTAGGTTGCTAACCTTCGTTTTTATAAATATTTCAAACTGGAAAATTGTCATATTGTACAATCATGTACGTATAATGGGGAAACTCTAAGGGGAAACAAATAAAAATACACATATGAACTTGGCTCTACAAAGAAGCATCTTGTCTCTTTCAGTAAAATGTTTTACTACGATTTCCAGATTCTATTATGTTATTATTATATAAAAGAACAACAGAACAGATGGCCGATGGGGTCGGAAGGTTCTGGAGTGGCGACCGCGTACTGGAAGACGTAGCGTTGGAAGGCCTCCCACAAGATGGACCGATGACCTGGTGAAGGCCGCAGGAATGCGTTGGATGCGAGAGGCACAGAACAGGTCGAGGTGGCGGTGCTTGGGGGAGGCCTATGTCCAGCAGTGGACGTCTTTCGGCTGAAATGATGATGATATAAAAGAATGGATTAAGCGCAAACGATTCGAAAGACATGTAACTGACAGCGAAGTAAAATTAATATCAGGAATCATAAACAATGAACTGAGTACTGACAATAGAAAAAAAGGTTTTACCCATAAATATAAAATAACGACTTTATATATTTTAACTAAAATAATATTAAGCCAGTTATTTACCCTTGAAAAAAAAATACATTGTTTATTAAACTAGTTTTAAAGACCATTTCAATAATAAAAATCAATTTTAGATGCAATCTCATAAACAGACCCATCTAGCGGCATCTAAAAAACTAGTTGACAGTTTCATAGTTATTGAATGGTTTCTTTTGTATTCAGAAACGCAGTGACAGTTAGCCGACGTTTATCTTATGCATAACTTTATTGAATGAATAGTTGTTGAGAGTTTATCTTGAAACTTCAGAAACCGGGCATAATTCGATTATTTCCATGGTTTTTTACTTAAACCTATTATTATGGTTCTTAAGTCTTTTTGTCGTCGACAGTCGTTAATAAGCTTTATTGCTAAATCAGAGAACACTAAAATAAATTAAAAAACTCCATTTGAGTGAATAAACTAAAAAAAAATCAACAATTATTGTATCTGAGAATTAACAAACAACGATAAATTAAACTCCATTCTTATTTTTGTCATTCGACAGTATAATTCAGCGATATTCGATGCCTGATTTACTTTATTATTCAGACGTATTTTTAGTCTGTTTGACGTTGACTAATCAAAATCAAATTATAAAAAATAAAAACGTACCTAGCTCAATAATTTCATCAAAATTGAAATGATCATAGATTGATCAAAACTGAAATGATAAACGAATATAGAAATACATTATTTTAACTGTAAAAATCACATAAATCAGTCAAATTGAAAAAGTCGTGCCACGGCCTTTTAGTGGTAATATAGGTAACCGGCTGATGAAAACATTATTTTAGCCTCGACACTCGGAGGGAGGAACTTTAAACAAATTATTGTACACCTACAAAAGCCTCCATTTTCATAAAGGGCCAGCTCTACTTTAATGATGGCAGTTAAATCATTCTCAAATCCCGTATCAATAGCGGTGGACGTCCTTTTTTTCGGGTAGGTAATCATCACTTGACATCTCCCGCTCTGGGTGGAGCGGACGGGCGTGTCAGACTTTAACTGACAAAAATCCACTTATGTTTCTTCAGTTGCCTATGCCAAGGCCACCGCTCTTCCGAACAAATTCGCGACCCTGGCAGGCATCGGTCCTAGCAAACCCCTTCATTAATGCTGACATCTCTTTGAGGCGCGCGTGGAATACAACGCGCCGTCGACCGGGCCTAGTCCTCACCGGGCGGCGAGCTACCCATTACTCGCCACCTCAAGCCCGCGCCTACGGAAGCCGGAAGTCCGCAATGGACTCCCGTCAACCGGGGCATCTCGCGCGGCGGCTAGGGGCGTGAGGACGTGAGAGATCGCCGCCGCCGGTCGCCTCCACGAGGACATGGCGCGCGGCGGGCAGGGCACACTTTCACCGTATGCTCCACCGTGTCCTCCAGGCGATCCACATAGTTGTAACACCCAGGCGTTTCCTGCTACCCTGTCCTGAATAGAACCTCGTGAAGCACCCGTGTCCGGTGAGGACCTGCGTAAGACGGAATCTGAGGACGCCGTGGAGCCTCTCCAGCCACTCCTCAAAGAAGGGAAGCGGTGGACGGCCTACATCCGTTGTTAGGTTGAGACTCAGACACAAACTTTTCAATTGATTGATACTATACCTTGGCAAAGACAGCACCAATGGGGTGATCAATATAATCATTGTAGTTGATGAGACAATATGTGTTCATTGTGAGCATGTCATATCGTGGGATAAGTTATTACTTTAAAAGAAAACCGAAATAATCGAAACCTAGGTTTTCGGTAAACTGAAACCCGATTTCTAAAAATGACGTGAAACCCGGTTTAACCGGTTTTTTCGATTTCGTTGAAACCGGTTTTGTGAGCCCTAATCACATGCACTAATAATAGAAATAATCATAATAACTAAAAGAGTAATGTACCTACATGATAATTACGGCGATAAGGAGGCGCAATAGGTTCACTCCCTATCACATGGCCATGGGACTAAACATAACATGTACTATAGGTACACCTTTGTCCTACCCTTCGAAGAAACAAGGCGTGATGTGTGGCGTTGTGTTGATTATTAGTTGTGATTCATTCTATGGTCGGCGGCGGGAGCGGGAGATTTCAAGTGCTCTCCCGGCCCACAGCAGGCGCACCGGGCACTGGCGGTGGGCAGATAATGCTCTATTCCGGCCCCCTTAATGGGTCCAGGGACGGCGGACTCGGGGATATCCACCGCCCCTTATCATATAAGACCCGAGGTGGCGCGTAATGTTCCACACATGCCCCTCTTAGACATCGCGTGGGAAGTCAAAAACCTCGCTCCCCCCAAATAACCAGACGGGGCCTACAGAGACCAGTCGTTGGCTGCGTCGCAGAAAAAAAAAACTTTATTTCTACAACTTATGTAAACAACAATATAATAGGAAGTACCTTTTAAGCAAAGCATTGCTTGTATTAGGTACTACCACTCTTCTGCTTTAAATTAACCATATATAAGTGAGGAATTAATAAATTCAATTACAATATTAAATGAGAGTGCTTAAGTATCCCCGTAGCCCCCGTGCAAGTGTGCGAGGGAACACGAGATGGTTTTAGTCTGCTGGATGTCTGTCGGGATGGAATATTATAGAATTATGCTAGCTCTTTGTTATTTTCTGAGCATATCTTTATGCAAAATATAAGTTGAATTGACAGAAAAACTTGAATATTTCTTGTGTTTATGGTTTAATTTTAATTTAAATAGCTTATTTATTTAGTCATATATTCTTTAATACCAGAGTAGATATAAATAATTTCATGTAATGCAAAAAAAATGTTTCCCGATCGTCACAGGGTCATTTTTTCTGAAAAACACCCAAATACTTCTTTGTTTTTATGTGTGTTTTTTTTTATGTTTTTTACTCTTGCAGGCTAAATAAATTAGTACCTATGTCTTAAGAAGATAACGAAAGAAGATTATTACATCTTTTCGACGAAGCTGATGTTGATTCTTGTGATGATTCCGGTAGTCAAAAATCAAAAGTCATTTAATCAAACTAGGCTGAGAGTCAGCACTTTTTGAACGTCAAAGTTACATAAAACGCCAGCCCTTCGACACTTCCTAGTGCTTTAGCTGGGAAGAAGAAGTGGCGGAACAAACACCCCAGCAGCACAGCTGTCTGTTAAGTTAGAAGAACTTGATTCTATACAATATTGTGTAAGTAAGGTCAATGTGGGCAAATCCGTCATAATTTTTTGAAAGTCGAATTTGGTTAGCTAAAACTGGTACACTTATTACTTTAATATAAATTTGATGATGGTAAGCGATAGAAAATTTTGTTGTCTTGTATACACATCCATTTTAAACAACAAAACAGCCCTCCACATGTAACTAACAAGGTTTTTTTAAAAGTCGGTCGTTAGACGGATTTTTCCGAGGATTGGGGGCAAATCCGTCTAGTAGCAAATTTGCCTCGAGTTACACCGTTTTATCAAGGTATGTAATTTGTAAACAAGTAAATGCAGATGATGAAGAAAAATGTTTTGTAACATCATAAAAATAAAGTTTATTTAACGTTTTACTCTCTAAAATCTTTTTTGGGGGCTAAATCGGCCTATTTTTATAACCAGGGACTTTAAACCTTTCTAATAAGTTTGAAAACTAAATATTTTTACAGTATCAGTTTAATTTTTCAGGTACATTGAAACAATCCTATCTTATTATGACATTGGTATTTATGGTATTAACTTAAATAAACAGGGTTATTTTTAATGAATTCGGTTAGGTATAAGAGCATCATAATTGTAACAACGTTGCACTTCACATGTTGTACTAAAAATTGAATTAAGGTGATTGCACCTTAAAGGCGGTGGTTCGTGCCGCGACAGAGACAGGAACAAACACCCCAGCAGCACAGCTGTCTGTTAAGTTAGAAGAACTTGATTCTATACAATATTGTGTAAGTAAGGTCAATGTGGGCAAATCCGTCATAATTTTTTGAAAGTCGAATTTGGTTAGCTAAAACTGGTACACTTATTACTTTAATATAAATTTGATGATGGTAAGCGATAGAAAATTTTGTTGTCTTGTATACACATCCATTTTAAACAACAAAACAGCCCTCCACATGTAACTAACAAGGTTTTTTTAAAAGTCGGTCGTTAGACGGATTTTTCCGAGGATTGGGGGCAAATCCGTCTAGTAGCAAATTTGCCTCGAGTTACACCGTTTTATCAAGGTATGTAATTTGTAAACAAGTAAATGCAGATGATGAAGAAAAATGTTTTGTAACATCATAAAAATAAAGTTTATTTAACGTTTTACTCTCTAAAATCTTTTTTGGGGGCTAAATCGGCCTATTTTTATAACCAGGGACTTTAAACCTTTCTAATAAGTTTGAAAACTAAATATTTTTACAGTATCAGTTTAATTTTTCAGGTACATTGAAACAATCCTATCTTATTATGACATTGGTATTTATGGTATTAACTTAAATAAACAGGGTTATTTTTAATGAATTCGGTTAGGTATAAGAGCATCATAATTGTAACAACGTTGCACTTCACATGTTGTACTAAAAATTGAATTAAGGTGATTGCACCTTAAAGGCGGTGGTTCGTGCCGCGACAGAGACAGGAGACCACGACCGGAGACCGCGACAGGAAATATTCTGAGTTCATATTCTGAGTTTAAGACATTTCGGCATTATGTTATACTTGTAAGCGCCACGGGTAAAATGGGCAACTAGCATCAATTGGGTAATTGAAATAAGAAAAAAAAACGCCTGCCGAAGTCGCGGGACTGTCTAATCAGGTAAGCGCGACCCGGAAACACAAAGGTCAACTGTCAGAACGCTTTGAATTGTAGTCAGTACGAGTCTGCCAGTCCGACTAACACAGTACGTCAGTATAGACTAACTTCTGTCTGAGCTAGTCTATACTACAGAAGTTTGCTACGATGAGTAAAAATTGCCAAAGTGACGTCACAGCCGATCGGATTTTTCTTGGGAACTGTCGGCGTGTTTTTGGTTCGAGGTACAAATAATGATTTTGAATTTAACATAAATTCTTAATTAGACCGAAAAAAACTAAGAACAGTTTGTTATGAAATAAATACCTAATCGTTCAATTAAACACAAAAATAATAGTTCAAAGACTCAATTGTTAGTTACCAGTGGACTTTTAAAGTATAAAACTAAAAATAGGAAGGATGAAAAAGGTTGACGACATCTGCAATGGGGTAATTCCGGTATATGACGATTTAGCCCCTTCGAAATTAGACGGATTTTCCCACTTGAACATTTTGAGGTTGCGTATTTTTTTTAACAATTCTTTCTGTATCTACTGGTTTATATTCAAAACAAATAGAAAAATCCGTTCAAACACTTATTAAACTACATGTTATGCATACTCAGAAAGTCGTAACTTGTGAAATTGAATATTTAACTTATAAGAAACGGCGGCACGCAACACTTGAGTTTCGAGTTCGTAGCACAACTAAACTTCAAATGCATTTTTTGACAATTGTAGACAACCTTGCTCCATTTATGAATCATAGTTAGAACTAAAAACTGATCCTGTTTTATCGACCGAACCAGTAACAGCGTAACTATTCTGGAATGAATAGTAAACGCATGTGTATGGAATAGCCCCGTAGACGGATTTGCCCACATTGACCTTAATTAATATTATAAAACAAAACATACGTTACATTATTCACCATATATCAGCTAGCACACGCCATTAAACCAACAAAAACATGGAAAACTAAACTCAAGCTGATATAATAAAACAAAAACGTAAACAGAGGGGTAATTGCGGAACTTTTTATCGGTAGGAATTGGTTTAATATTCATAGTTATACAACATTCATTGCGTTATTTACGTTGCTGAGCCGACAATTTATTCGAACAAATGACGCAATGGTTTAGAAATAATCTTCAATCCCATTCAGATTCTGATAAATTGTGCGTTTCGCAATTAGGGTGCAGGACTTAAAACCTAAATAAAGCCTACAGGCATAAAGGGCGTGCCCACTTACATATTCAACGATGCAAAATGATCCATATACATACATTGATGCATATAGCTAAGTTGAAGTAACAATAGTTAAACTAGGACCCTTCCAGAGTAAAATAAAATAACAGTTAATACAAATAACAAAAACCATGGTCAGCAAGACGACCAGTCACCACGAGCAGCACCCGTTCACGAGCATAACGCAAAGGTCAGCCATTACCCCCCTCGCCATATTTGAGGGAAGGTGGTAACCCGACCCCCGATGCTACCGCAAGCAGTGACATCTAAGGGAGCATAACGAACTTGCTGCCGGTTGGTCAGGCAAGAATATTATGAACAGCTGACGAGGTCGCTAGCTAACTACATGTTGCAAACAACTCATTTGAAATCATTGTAATGAGTAGATTATGTCCACAATAAATGAAATTAAAAGAAAATAAAAATAAATTCACAAAATCTGTTAAATAAAAATAAAAAACAATTATATGAACTACCCATATGAACTGTCAGTAGGAAAGCTAATTCTAGATTGAAAGAACATAAACATTACAGCGATCAACTATTCTTATCGTTTCAGTAGCCGTTGATAGAATAATATGCCTTTGAACAAAGGTTGGATTTTACTTTAGCTTTCAACTCATTAAACTGCAAAGCTAGCAAAGCAGAGGGAAGCTTGTTATAAAAGGACTAACAAAAGAATTATGAACCTTATGAAGCCGGTGAAAGGGAGCACGTAGTTTATCCTTATTTCTAGTGTTAATATTATGAATATCACTGTTTTTAGTGTACCAGGTGTATATTTTGCCTAATATATAAGATGTTGGCGAAGATGAATTGTGATGCCACCGTAAGAATACCAATATCTTTAAACAAATCTCTCAGAAAAACTCTAGCACCTAGTTGGTAAATCGCTCGAACAGCTCGTTTTTGAAGAACAAAAATATTTTAAATGTCCGCGGCTTTACCCCACAGCAGAATGCCGTAGGACATTATGCTATGAAAATAACTAAAATAGACTAATCGAGCTGTATCAACGTCCGTGTAGTGTGGTAGTGAGATAGAAACCGACAATGTTAGTCAAAGAAGCTGTGAAAATTATTCAGAACAAGAGATAAACAATGAAGAAGATGATGAAGAAGAAGAGTCTGCTAGATCTGGAGAATGTGAGAGTGACTCAGGTCTTAAAATATTATAAGGGACAGACAGGGCGTAAGAAATGTTGGGAAGAATGCAAAGATAGCTGTTGATTGTTGGAACTCTTTTTACTGATAACATAAGATAATAGGAAGGTACTAAGTAAAATAAATAATGCATTAGAATTATGAAACATCCTGTTAATATTGTTTACGTATCATACGGTCGAGAACATACCTACCCAGCAAGAGTCGGCTAGATCATTCCATCTCCATTTTCCATGAAACAAAATATTCAAACTATGTCATGTGTCATCATAAATAATAATATTTTTATTCTTTAGTTATTCAAATGTTCATTTTTAGGGTTCCGTTGCCAAATGGCAAAAAACGGAACCCAAATGACGGTCAGGTAATAAAAGTATTAGTTCTTGAAAAATGTTTAATATTTCAAAACAAATGTTACAAATAATTTCACGTATCATATAATACGTTATCAACATTATAGCAAATGTTCGAATTGTTTACCACCAGCATTAATACGTACGCGACATTGCCTTAAAAATGATCGTTTTATTTGTCTTGCATCTCTTCTGCTATTAATATAATCCACAGCCTGAATGATATTTCGTCGAAGCTCGTCCAATGTCGCAATGGGTTTTGAGTAGACCCTGTCTTTAAGACAACCCCAATAGAAGAAATCCAGGGGGTTAAAATCGGGTGAACGGGTGGCTATAAGATAGGACCAAGTAGTCCGATCCAACGTCCTGGATATCCTTGATTTAAATTTCCTCGCACAGGACTGGCCTAATGCAGTGCCGGATTAGCCATGTAGCAGGAGGCAGCAAATGCTACGGGCCCTGCGCCTAGGGGGGCCCCGCGCCAGTGCTAAAAAAAAAACTACAAATCAAAGAAATTGTAAGCCACCCACTAAGTCACACGCATAGTAGCAATTCTTAGTGAGCGCTCGTCATACTGTAAATAGCTCAGTAGCTGGAGCCCTAAAACAAATATGTAAAAAAATTGTATAGGGGAGTTGGGGGAATTAGGAGTCACTTAACACGTTGACGGACACGCCGGTTATGACAGTCATTAGGAACTTGCGTAGAATGACGCGCCGGTTATACCCTTCGATATTTTTTTGTATTCTAGAAGCACAACTGCTTTAGCAGACGAATTTCCATACTGCTACCATATAGTTCATCATCAAGTGCCCCCAAATTAAATTATTCGAATTGCTAGGTGTCACATAACATGTCTTTTTACCGCTTCCAACGAACTACTACTTGGAACATTTATGTGCGCACTCAGACTGACGCCGCGTTCATAGCAGCGGCCATTGTATGAGAATTTGTTCAGTTAGCTGCGGAGTGCGCCGCGGAGTGCACACGTCGGGAACGTGATTTACACGCGGTTTCTGATCAACGTCTATGGTAAGTAGAATTGGTTTTTATGATTATCTAATTACATAATGTTAGTATTATTTAAATGAAACGTACTTTAGAACATAATAATGGATATAAACACAAATATTTCATAAATCATTATTATTATAAGATAAGAGGTTTCAACAAATGATTTATCCTAAAATATTGATGTAAACAACTTATACGTTCTACTTTTCAGATGTCTCGACAACGACCGAGTGGAGGTAAACCAAAAAAGAAACGACCTTTAATCCAACTACAATAGGAGAAATGAAGCAGTTTCTTGGATTATGCATTTTGCAATCTCATATAGAAACACCCAATATTCGAAAACTTTTCTGATCCGTTATATTACCATCCCATATTTACTTACTGTGCTGTGATTAAAAGTGCCATTTAATTCTAAATTTAAATATAAGAAAATATCACAAGATGTGATGTTTGTGCTGTAATCAGTAGTTACCTAAGTAGATTAAAATTATATTAAAGATTTTAATTGCAATGTCGTTTCGAATGATTAAAGCTAAAGGAAAGTTTATGTTGTGATTAAAAGAGTCATTTTTTATGTTGAAATAACTATTGTAATGTCGTTGTAATTTTTCCTACATTAAAATAAATAAAACCTTGTGTTTTTATTATCTACTGGTGCTCTTTTTATCATAATGATTTTGAAACTTTGTAGAAGAAGGGGTTAAAAATATTAAAGGCTATAGTCGCAGTATGCTGTATTTGAGTAAAATAACCGTTTACTACTGACGTAACGGCTGATGCCTTCGAAGGCTATAGCCGGCGCTTCCTATTTATATAGTCAAAGACTACATACCTGTGACGTAACGTTTGGAGCAGGCGAAGGCTATGGCCGGTGCTGTCTTATTTAAATACTTTGTCTTTTTTACCGGTGACAGTACGGCTAAAGCCTTTCATACAAAAATCTTGTGTCAAGATAGGGTTACAAAATCAAGCAAAGTGTCCGCGAACGTGTTAAGGAAAACACGTTATTGTAATCACATAATTATGATCAGTCTTATAATTTGTTCACATTTACTTATCTTTCAAAACTAATCACAATCAGGTATCAAGTTATATGAGTCTTTTTTGGCTATCATTGCCATAAACGTAATTAATATTAAAAAACAAAAAAGTAGTTTTGACTCAAATTACCTACATGTAAGGGAAATGAAAGTCAGTCCATGGGGGAATACGAGTCAAAATTATAAAACAAAGAAAGTAATGAAATTATTATCCTTTTAACTTCTTTTATCTTCTTCATACCTTTGCCTTTTGTATGCTTTTCTTTTTCCTTTCGTTTCTTAGCTTTTTCTTCAAAAACCGTTTTCAGTGGTGTAGCAGTAAGAATTTCTGATCGTTGTGTTCTTTTTCCTTTGCCTTTTCCAATGCAAGGCAGAGGTGTTAGTTGTGAGAGTACGCTAGTTAAAGGTTCACTGTCGGATTTATTGTTCTCTGGATTTATACAATCATTTGGTTTATAATTTGTAATATCACTTGTGGAAGGTTGCGGTTCCAAAGCGTTCATACTGCTACTTGATGGTATTGCTACTGAAATGTTGTTAGTTAAAACGTTATCTGAAACTTCATGAACTCTCAAATCTGTTACGGTGCCAGAAATTTCTTCAACACAGGGAACATCAGAGGCATCTAAGAAATCTTCGTCTTTGAATTTGTGAGAATTGAGTGGGAATATTCCTGTTGATGCGAAGCCACTGACTCCTTTCTCTATAGAAGCAACTCTCATATAGGCTTTGTTAAAAATCCCAGCGACTTCGTATGGCGTGATTTTTTGTAAATGATGTGATTTAATGTATAAATCACACTCTCTGTTGGAAGCTTTCTTAAGAGGACCATAGAAAACTACGTCAAGAGGCTGAAGCATATGTAATGTGTGGGGAGGAATGGACACCACGGTAATGAAATGTTCTCTGCAGAAATTGTATGATTCGTGGGTATAATGACTGTAATGGTTGTCGAATATTAATAAAACTGGTTTCTAACCATTTCATGAATAGTTCTTCATTCGCCCAACCATTATTAGAGTTTTCATATGCCGCACCTAATGGTCCATGATTCTCAAGTTGTGGTGAATGTCTTTTGCGTGGGTAGATAAACATAGGAGTAATAAATGTTCCAACAGCACTCATACAACAAATTACGGTAATCGTTCTTCCTCTCTCCCAAGAAGTCAAAGAACCCACTCTTTTTTTACCTTTTCTAGCCAGGATCTTTTCAGTTTTCTGGACGGTGGTAATACCTGTCTCGTCAATATCTTGAGGTGTTATAAATATCTTGAGGTGAGAACGAAGCTTTGGTCATGACTTCTTCCAAGTTTAAAAAAAAAAATTCACCTCGGTTTTGTAAAACCTGTAATTCTCTGTATACTTATGGCTTCAGGTTTTCGAATGCTTATCCGTGGATTTCTCTTAAGAAATCCTTGGATCCAGTCCCTGCCAGCCATTCTAGTCTCTCTGTTAAAATTATGAGAAAGCTTTAAATTTTCAGCACATTGAAATGTTATTTTTCTTAGTTGATTTTTCGTCAAACCATGAAACATATTACCTACTTAATTTTAAAATACGCTCTGTAAGTATATTTTCTTGCTCTTCATTAAAAACAGCATGCCTTCCTAATTTTGGAGGTTTAAATTTATCTTCCTTTATCCTTCTTTGTAATGTGCTGAAAGGATTACCAGTTTCCTTGGCAACTTTGCGTATTGATACGCTTTGTTTAATGCGTACCGCAGCTGCCTGCAGGTCACTTGCAGTCCAACTCACTTTAGAGGTCTTTCTTGTCCAGTTCCTTGGCATCTGAAATTAACAAAAAAGTTTTATCATAGTAAAAGACGAAGGGGGAATGGGGGTCAATTGACTCTCATTACCCCAATGACGGTTTGTTAGCTAGATTTGAATTTTATACACAAAGGATAGAAAATCTAATAACTTTCATTAATAAATATTAGGTCTTTACCTATGAAATTGCCGTTCTGCAATACTGGCCATTTCAAATCAAAATAAATTTTGTTTGTCTAAGAATTCTAATTTCAAATTAATTTTATTTTAAAAACATGGAATTCTTTTCCAAAAGTAGTCATTTGTTTATTGATTAGTGTTACATATTCATCGCATTTCAATCTTTTTCGTCATCATGGATACGTTAAAAATTCGAGTAATTATGGAATACTAGCTTTTGCCAGCGGCTTCACCCGCGTGGAGGTCGGAAATTATCCCGCGGGAACATACTACCGGGATAAAAAGTAGCCTATGTCCTTTCTCAGGCTCTAAACTATCTAAATAAATAAATAAATATCATAGGACAATCAACACACCGTTATCTGATCCCAAACTAGGCAGAGCCTGTACTATGGTAACCAGACAACACTGATAAATATACTTATATATTTCTAAATACATACATATTATAGATAAATTACACCCAGACACAGAACAAATGATTGTGCTCATCACACAAACATTTGTCCTGGGTGGGAATCGAACCCACGACCTCAGTCTTTGCAGTCAGGGTCACTAACCACTAGACTAACAGGCCAGTCAAAATCTGTGTACCAAATTTCATTTAAATCGGTTCAGTAGTTTTAGCAGGAAAGCGAGACAGACAGACAGACCGACAGAGTTACTTTCGCATTTATAATATTAGTATGGAAAGTATGGAATAGTATGGAATAATATTAGTATGGAAGTATGGAAGTATGGATAGTATGGAAGTATGGATTACACATTTTTAATTCGTTTTAATGCTGAAAAAGAACGCAACACAATGGGACAAGAACGTTTGAATGACCTCACTCTAAAGAGCATAGAAAATGGTTTACTCAGAAATATTGATTTGGCGAGTTTTATTTCTAAAGTTGCTTACATTAAATCACGAAAAGCGTTTTTCTAAATATTTTGTTTTATTTATATCCTTTTTAATAGGTAATACAACTCAAGGGGCCCCCATCCTGCCAAGGTCGCGAGATCTGTTCGAAAAAGTTACCGTGGCCCTGGCATATGGGCAACTGAAGGAACACGGGTTTTAGTCAGAAAAAGTCCAACACGCACTTCCGCTCCACTCTAGAGCGGTAGACGCCATTTGATGATTTCCCATCCACCTAATGTGCTGGGCAACCATCATTTTGAAGATCACTTAAGGGCACGTCGTCCAACAATTCTTGCAAGTCATTTTGTAAAAAGTTACTTAAAAAATAAATACTTTAAAAAGTCCTATTTAAAAATCGAGAATTAACTGAACACGCCGAATATTCAGTCTCTATAGCTTCTACTAAGTATCAGTCAGTCTGGACATGTGTAAGCGGCACAACCTAGAGATGCTTGATATTATATTTATAACTGTAAAAGATGATCGTTGTTCGGAATATAACAAATAAATTTAACATAAATAAAAACGAAAATTTTTGTGTTTTCGGCTGTAGTTAGTAACTACCATATTATACCCATAAAGAATAGTGTCTTTGGTATGGTATAGCATATCCGAACGCTGTAACGACAGCGGACAGCCGTGAGGTTATGTTTACTGCATAATTTTGTCGAGTCAGAATTCAGTCGGTATCTAATTTAGAACAAAACTTGCTCAATCATTAAAAAGTTATAAAGAAAGTAATCAAAATGTTGGTGACGCTGAAGACACTTCAACAACAAACTTTTCAAATAGAAATCGACCCAGAGGAAACAGTCAAAGCGCTCAAGCTGAAAATTGAAGTTGAGAAAGGTAAAGATTATGTTGCTGATCATCAAAGACTTATTTATGCAGGGAAAATCTTGTTGGATGACGATAAATTAAATACCTACAACATAGATGAAAAAAAATTCATTGTTATCATGGTAACGAAACCGAAACCCTCGGAAGTTCCGGCATCAACTACTTCTGCTCCAGAAGCTGGTGAAAGTGCTTCAACGGAAAGCGGCGACGGTAAACCCAAACCTACCGCTGAAGAAGCGCCCAAACCACCTCCCGCTGCAGAACCTGAGCCTGCGGCCACCGCTAATGAACTTGACTTTGAAGCTACAGTCCACAGCATTATGGACATGGGATATAATAGACAGCAAGTGGAACAAGCGCTACGAGCTTCATTTAATAATCGTGAAAGGGCTGTGGAATATTTAATAACAGGCATCCCAGAAGAATTACTTCAAGAACAGGATGCTGAAGAAGGCACTGATGAAGATCCACTGGCTTTTCTTCGTGATCAGCCTCAATTCCAACAAATGCGTGCAGTAATCCAACAAAACCCAAATTTGTTGAATGCAGTTCTTCAACAGATTGGTCAAACTAATCCAGCACTGTTACAAGCAATTAGCCAACATCAATCAGCTTTTGTCAGAATGTTGAATGAACCTGTGACTCCAGCTTCTGCTGCTGGTGCAGTAGCAGAAGAGAGTGCTATAGAGATTCCGCAAGCACAACAGCCACAAGTCTCACCACAAGACAAAGAGGCCATTGAACGATTAAAAGCATTGGGTTTCCCAGAACATATGGTCATTCAAGCATACTTTGCTTGTGAAAAAAATGAGAATCTTGCAGCCAATTTCTTACTTTCACAGAATTATGATGATTAGAATTTATCTTTCATGGATATCTTTAAATGAAGAGACAAAATTAAAAAGATAACACTGAAATGTATTTAATATGTTGTCTACATCAATAGCCTAATATTAGTGTTTATTGCTTGTTTCACGTGTATTTTTTTACACTGAATTTCAAACGTTTTGTCATAATTCAATATCAAATAAAATTTCTTATTGTTCAAATACTTATTTTTTGTTTTTTTATTATTCCCTTAAAAACCCTATCTGTTGGTAGTATAATCCGACAAGGCTTACTTTATGATTAATGAAAAAAATTATTCAAATTTGAAATCTACTGATACATTGCTCATACAGCCTTATCAGACATATATATAAGTAAACAAACAAATGCACATTCTATTCCAATTTTACAAAATAGTTTTTTTGTGGGACAAGAACATTTTTTCTTTGGTATATTCGTACTAAAATGTTAAGATTATCAAGAAAAGAGTGGTTAAAACTTAATACATTACCACTAGGGATGTGTGCGATACCCACCAATAGGTTTAATTTCCTAACAGTCTTGTTCATACAAAACAAGCACCTTGTCATTTTGTCATGCATGCGGCGAATGCTTCTCCACCAGAGAAGTTCGAGGAGGCATAGACGAGCTCCGAAACGTGTCACTGACACTTGCATTGCCAACAACAGGGACGTTGATAACATAAAAATTTGTCGCTAATTAGTCGCCAAATATCAGAATCTGTCGGTCACTAGTTCAAAAGATAGAAGCTTTTCAACCAGGTCAACATATTTTTTTTTTGTTTATCCTATACTGTCCCACTGCTGGGCAAAGGCCTCCCCCAATTTCTTCCAGGAACTCTTGTCCCGCGCCACCTCAAACCAGTCATCGCGGTCGACATATATTTCTAAAAAAAAAAAAACGACGGGTTGCACTCCGGGAGTGCCGGCAGAAGTGAAAACTTGAATATTAATGTTGTGCATTTTTGATATTTTGGAATGGTTAGGGAATAATTTTGCACGAATTGCTTTAATTATCAGTATAAAAGTACTATAATTTATGTTGTACAATACAATATTTATTTATTGCGCTATCGTACACAAACATGACAATTTATATTAAATTAAAAAGTTTATCTCTCAGAAAAATCACTCTCCGTCCGTCTTACGAATTTTCGATCAGGGTCACGTGATCTGACGCGAGTTTAACATTTTTTACCCATTACAAAAAAAGTGCATTATTCTATGGATTGGCAACGCGTTTAATTCTAGGAACAAAAATGTCACCTACTTTTGGTGGAAACAAAGTGCTGTAGTATAAGATTCTTCACTGGACTGCCTTTTCCCCAACTGGTTGGGTCAGCTTTCATTCCAAACCCGCGTCCTAACCAAACAGATCGTTCACACAATTAAGCGGTCGTGATCGTTGCGATCATCGTATGTCACTCATTTGTTCGGAAAACCGGAAGGCGCCCTCAGTCAACTACAAGACTACGCGACTACGAAATATCAGTGATATTTATTTTCAGTTTACTTTTGGGTTGTTGCTGTCAAAAGTTATCAGTAGCAGCAACCTTATTACAAGCGCAATAAAGACCACTTTGATTTTGACAGCGCTGCAAAATCAGTTGCAAAATTACTTTAATAGTACTTTATAGATATTAACGTAATAAATATGTAATTTGATGTAAAATAAAGACAAAATTCTTTGAACCCCCAAGATGGTCAATTGGAAATGAAAAGAAAATAACCAAATTAAATTGTGATGATACGAAATAACAATTTCCCAACCATAATAACAAATAATTTGCTCCTTACTATGAACACGCAAATGTAGTTTTATCGATATCGATGCAAAGTTACAAATCACATCATTGTTCATAATGGTAAACATTTTTGAAAGTAGACTTGTGGGAATGGGGAATCGTGTGGCGATATGGTTCAGATTTAAAAAGCTTGCTGAAGCGATAAAATTTGAGAAGCAGTTAACGTTAAAAAAAAATTGCGTTATACCACCGAAAAAACTGCGATACTTTACATTTTTTAAATATTTTAAGTCGTTTTCTTTTATATTTGCTTGCAAGTGTTAATGGCACAGGTTAACATTTTCCCCGAAGCCGCACTTACTGGGTGAAAACTTTTTTAACAAGTTATAAACGCCTTACGATTGCAGAATCCCTTACCAGAGTGGTATATAATTATAAAACTCAAGAAGTTAACTCTAGTCTAAGCTCATTTACATTCGACTTAGGGCAAGATTTACAGGCCGCCAGTAATTTATCATTTATCACAGACTTTAATTCAACAAATGTGAAGTTCTATAAATAAAGTACTGACTTTAGAACCTAGCCTCTAGTGTCAATTTGGTATAAGAACTTTAACTGGCTCGAAGGTTTAACCTTTCATATGCCGTGAACGTAGATATACGCGAGACACACTGGTTTTTAATTGTGTCTATAATTAGCGGCATTCAACAGGTTAAGCTTGAACTAAAATAAGAACTTGTTTTGTAATAAGACAGCAAATGTTTGAACTATTTACTTAAGACTATTATTATTTAGACTATTTACTTTAAACGCCCGTGATATGTGAACAATTATTAGATTTACCACAATAATATCCCCACTTCGAATCAGAGGAATTAAATGAAATAATAAGACCACAATAATACATCAAACAGTTAATATTATTAATTTTATAAATAGCATTAAGTTAACATAAAGAGCTATGTTGGTATAAATTTTATTCATTCTAAGTAAAGGCACTTTCCACAATGTCTATCATTAATGCTAAGTCATTTGCCATGATCAATATATCAGTAACATGGTCTCTTAAAAACAACAAGTGGACAGTACATTATAGAAACGATCTTCTTTACATTATATACCTAGCTATGTGTTCACTACAATAATAAACAATTTCATTGTTACAAAACTATTCAACATAAAGAAGTTTATATATCAATCATGGCAAATAAAATATATAAAATCTTACTTTTAACTCTGGTAGTCAGCTAAAATTACCCATTCACAAAAACAAAATACAACGTGTATGTATAATAAATGATGTGGATGATAGAACTAGTAACTAGTCGTTTGAAAAATAACATGGGCTAATCCCAATATTTTTCGAACGTTACGACACATAAAACTGATAGTAATTGATTAAAACAACTCTTTCTCATCCACATTATTACACTAGTATAATATATACAAAGATTTTTTATACACTTTACTTTTTACATATCTTTCATCTATACACAATGTACAAAATTCTTATTCTCATTTATTAAAGGTATGTATCATTTATTAGTATAAGAAAAATAGATAACTGTACATTGCAATATGGATATTGCACAAAACAACTAAAAATATTAACTTTGGCTTATCCATTATAAACACCATGTGCGGTGTCAAAAGTAAAAGGTAATAATTAGCTTACACAGTGTAACGTATCTATCACTTCTCAGTATCTCCAATCACAGACGCAACTATGACAATGACTTGTAGCAGCATCCAAAGTTACTGTTGGTTTAGGTTTAGATGAAGAATGCCTTAACCACTCAGAGGAAAATTATACAAATATGAAACCAATTCTGGAAAGGCACAATCTAATCAATGGCAGACAAAGGCACTTGTTCCGCCGCCGACAAGAAGGACTGGCAAGTATGTTTTTCTCACTCAAAAATCGCAAAAAATAATGACCGTGAAAATGATGATCTACCTACTATAAAACAAAGACGCTTTTTCGCGTTTGTCTGTGTGACCGCTTTAATCTTCTAACTACACAATAGATTTTGATGCAGTTTTCACAATAATTTCGAGCGTTTATTCCGAAAAGTGAATGCGTATAATAACAGTTAATTTACATTAAAAGTACAACATAACAAGGTTTGGATAAAAGTTGCCATTGCAACCACGCGAAGCAGGAGCGGGTTGCTAGTTGTCTATATTATTCATAGGGGATAAATACAATAGACATACACATAATGAAGTAACAGTTGAATGCACACTGTGTGTTTAAAAGCTTTGGGAGAAAAAACTCGTTCAGCGAGCTTGTTGGCGTTGTTCATTTACTCAGGTTGTTATCGTTGCCTGCAGACTCATTTCTAGCGTTTAGCTAAATCGCAGGTCACGTATGTCAGCAGCGGGACAAGTACTGCATTATAAAGTAAATTATTATTAGTTAACAGAAATTGTATTTGAATAGAGTTAACAATAATATGATGTTAGAAATGTATCTACTTTTACACACGAGTTCTCTTATAATTATGTAATGACTGAGGCACCATGGGGCAGACCTATCCCTCCCCGGGCAGAACCATCGCACATTATAGGCGGGCCAATGCTACGCGCTGATAATGAGTAACGTTTATGCTTTTTTGTTTTCTTTTTTTTAAAGTGTTTTTTCTAATGGACGCCTATCTATTATTAATAAATTTTCAGAGTTATTACAAACTTTGTTAATTCAGGCGAGATTCAAATTTTAAGATGGATTTCTAACATCAAATCATCGATACGTTTTCCAGAACAAAAAAGATACTATCATTTGTAATCACTGTGTATCAATCACTTAAACCGTCAGTAATTTTTAAGATCATCACTTAAAGATCAATGAAATAATTCGATATTTACAGGATTATTCATGGTTTAAAACCGGTATCTTGCATAACAGTTAGCAAAATTTTGCATTTTCAGAATTGGTAATTTGTTGGCGGACACATTGTAAACATCACAAGTACAACGAAAAAGTACCTTCAGAAGATTTTTTTAAAAATATTTTGCCATCCAATAATTTCATCATAATGACATAGCTATTATAATACTCCGACTCCAACCATGGCACCAAGTCGAAATTGCTTGAAATGTATACAATAAAAACATTTTGGAATGGTATGTTAAGCAATGACCGAAGTTTTCATTCTAATCAACTCATAAACTTATGGTACGTTTTAACATTTTAAGATATTTAAAATCATACAGTGATGTTAACAGCTACTTTTATGTTGTCGGTTCTGTTATTATTATACAGCATAAAATCAAACAAATGATATTAAAACAACAATAGAAAATTACAAAACACATTAACAATTCAATACATCAAATCTAACAATACTTTAAGAAAATATGGATTGATCAACCAATGCATGAACAATTTGACTTGACTTCATCAACTCTTAATTACAGAATTACAAAATTGCAATCCTTGTGAAGTTGAGAGTCAAATAATGCAATCTGAATGCAGCACTTTAGCACAGACAGTACAGTAACAATGAGTGCCTTTAGGCTCTCTGGCAGGCAGCGGCGGCACACCCGTTAGCCAGCTGGACCTCATTCTGTCTTTTGCTGACAGTATAATTCTTTTAGGGACTTTAATTCTTCTATAAGTGCTTTGTTTTGGTTTTCAAGCACTGCAACTCTGTTCTCTAGACATTTAATGTATTCTTTTTTCTTACGACGACATTCCCTTGCTGCTTCACGATTTTTCAACAGCCGTAGTTCACGTTTGCGCGTTTGATCTTCTAGCATTGGACCTGCAAATATTGTAAAATTTACTGATCTATCAAAGTATTTAAATAAGTAACACAACTGATTAATTATGACTGTGATACCAACCAGGGACATAAAAATGTTCATCTTGATTTGTAGCATACTGCACAATCGCACCGCCTGCTCCCCCTCCTGACACGGACAGCGTATGTAAACCACTATCTGTCTGGAGCGCTCCAGCTGGAATGACTAAGAATAAATTAGATAATTACAAAATGTTCATTCATTTTCCACAGAAATGAGAGATGTTTTAAGTGCCACACAATATGATGAATGATTAAATGGTAGGTATATAAACCCAAGAGCAGTTTATATTCGAGTCTTGATAAGGTCCATGGTGGCCTTAATCAAGGTATTCCGCAGAGTAATTTGAATATACATACAAAATACCAAGACCTAAATTTCTTTATAATAGTTATGCATAAAATATTGAATAAAGATTGTGCTCTGTTTTGAAAATTTATAATAGCTCTGTTCAGTACGAAGTAACCAAAAGCAACAAAACAATTTACAGAGACATTTTGGCATGATCAGTAACAACAGCGGGGCGAGCATTTTATCACGGTTTTTGTTCCCAAACTGTGATAGAAATGTGTGACTTAAGCCTATCACAGCAGGCCGTGCTCGCGCCGTAGATCGGTGATTCATTTCGTAGCAGGGACCCAGCACCTTATACAGGGCAGCCGGGACGTAGACGCGAAAACTGAAACCTAAATTCATGGTTTTAGTTTCAGCGTGGACGTCCCTGGCACTGGGGGCGGCAATTTTTGTGCACGACTGATTATTTAATACTAATGTCATTTTGGAATCTACTCATATAGGATTTAAAAGACAAAAAACATGTTTTGGCTTTCATTTATACACCATACTATACTACATTTCTGTACAGAGAGGATTCCGTACTTCAAATAAAAAGAAAAAACGGAACTCATCGGGTCACTTCGTTATGCGTCTGTCAAGACCCTTTTTCTCAAGTTGAAATAAATACGTCCCCTGTAGTTTAAAAAGTGAAGCTTCTAATTCAACGCATTCAAATATACCGCCATTTATGCGACATATTTTGATACTCTCAAATACATATATCAAAAACTATAGGGTAGGTACTTCCATTTATCTAGAATCATGAAATTTAACAAGCAGCAAGGTCTCACAGCGCAAGTCCGAAAATCGTTAATCTGTAGTTTTATCACTTTTTTTGTCAATCAGTTCAGACGTTTATCGTTAAAGTTGAATAAAGAAACTATGACACATCCCTAAATGCATACATATGAACCCTGAAAACATAACTCTCCTTTTCTAGGCAGTCTTGGTAAAACAGAAATGATGCTAAAGGAGTATTGTATGTATAGCAAGTGGGGTGTTCTGTACTCTATGTTTGGTGCCTGCCTCCATGGAAGAAAGGCGTCAGTTAATGCAACCTTTTTTTCCTTATAAAAAGTATGCATTATCCTCATATTCTATCAGGTTGAATACTGAACATTCTGTAAAATATATCTAAGGATCCTGGAGATTTTGTAGTAGAACTGTACTATGGTTTAACTGCTTTTCAGCTGATGTTAAGCGATGATGCGTTCACGATATTGTGCAGTAAATATAACCTACCTAATAAGTTCATGGTGATTGCCAAAATGAAAAATAAACATTTTACTTTTCCTTGCTTTAACAGCATACAACGCAGAAATATTAACAAAGATAATTAGTTTGAATCAATGACTGACCAACTTTTGATTTATGATAACTAAGTCCTACCTTAACGAATTTAACCAGTAGTGTACGCTCGTACGCTAGCATAACAATATAATAAAATGCGAGACATATTTTCAAAAGACCATAATATTTAAACACGAATCTAAAATAATTATGAATAAGCAAAGTAGGTTGGTGTAGCATGCCGCACAGTGGAACGAATGTATGGGAGCGGTTGGACGTAGACATGTCCGAAAAAAAAGAGTAAAATTATGCCAAACTAATGATGCCATCTTATTCGATTACTTAATGCCTTCATAACTTGTGGTGATGAATTTCTTCATAACTCCCATATTTCGGGAGTAATTTGAGAAAATGTGAAATTTTACTATGAAAATGAGTGTATCGAGCTCTCTCCCTCCTGATTCCGGGCTTGTTTCAAGTAGCGGTCTCTAATATCATAATGCTAATACTAAGAGCTATATTTAATACTAAGACACATAGTGCGCCAAATGTGCACTTTCTGGGATAAAGAGTGATGTTTATTTTATAACACAATTTTTTTATTTTTTGTTTATTTTGTTGATTAAAACCGTTTTTCTAAAGGTTTACCTTATTACAATAACATTTCTGAGCAGCCAATTAGAGAAGATATAAGCTAATTAGGATATATAATTAGGGACTTAAGGTTTACATATAAAACTGATGCACTAATGATTACTGATAAGAACATTGCTATTATTTAATTACTAAATGGCTCTTAATACACTAATTTAGCATGCATCATTTACTAATTATCACAATAACTAATTACCTTGCAATATTTAACAAAGGATACCTGGGATACCTGGATTTTATATAAATAGGTCACTATTAGTAACTTTAAAATCAGTGTTGATTTACACCTCGTTGTATCCAAGCTAATCTCGCAATGTATTTTCCAAATTTTAATACAAATCTTGATATTCACGTTGCTTTATGCGCACGCGCACATAAAGATTTACGCGACTTTAACTATTTGTTCAGTGTTTTAAAAGATAACAGTTGTGTTCAGTTATGTGAAAGTGCTGAAACAAGTTTAAAAGACTGGTGTCGTCGATTTTGCTACCGCATTTATGCAAAATGGACACAGTCTGGAAGAAGCACAGATAAGTTTCGGAAGAAACATGAGATTTGGCTACAGGCTGCAATTCAATGGCCGGAATTACAGAATGAAAATATGGAACCTTCTACAGAAAATATAAGTGACGTCATCGAGCCCATAATTTCTCCTGCTAAATCTGATGCTTCAACTTGTACACATCCTAGTCCTCGTAAATCTTTTGAGGACCTTAGTAACCGGCAAAAAAGAAGACGCACTGAAGATAGTCTTTCATGCAGCAGTAGCAGCGCTGAAATTATGTTTTCGGCCGAAAGGGCGCTTCAAAAGGCAGGACAAAGCGATACAGCTTATGTTATGAAATACTTGACGGAGAATCCAGAAGAGGCCTCAAAAATCAAAGCCTTCATTGAAGGTAAATCAATTCAGGTACGGGAAATATCCCCTTTGAAGGCATTGGCTCTTTATGTATCGATGAACTTATCGAAATGGCGCTATAACACTCTTCGGGATTTCAACACTCAAGAAGGAGCTCTTCAATACCCGAGTTACTACATGTTGGTTAAAGAAAAAATTAAGTGCTATCCGGCCAAAGAAGATCTCACAGTTACAGAGAGCTCTGCAAAAATCAAATTACAAGCCTTGATGGATTTAACCTCAAGAAGACTTATTAGGTCGTTAGAAACCCCTGTTGATCCCAATCAACAGCTCGTATTGACCAGCAAATGGGGTTTTGACGGATCATCTAGCCAAAGCATTTATCATCAAAGGACGAGTGAAGATGAGCAAATCGATCTTGCTAGTAATTTTATGATTAGTCTTGTACCACTGCGGCTCGTCTCAAAAGGTGTAACAATTTGGGAAAACGAGCGACCATCTTCCACTTCATTTTGCCGGCCAATATTGTTTAAGTTTATAAAGGAAACCAAAGAAAATGTGCAGAGAGAGATGGCTGAAATCGAAGCAGAGATTGAAGCCTTAACTCCATCCACCATCACTGATGGAATTAGTGTCAAACACCAACTGCTGTTGACAATGATTGATGGTAAAATTCATTCCATTATATCCAATACAGCAGCTTCAGTGTGTGACATATGCAAGGCTTGTCCTAAAGAAATGAATAATTTAGAGTTAATCAAAGATAAACACGCAAACGAGGACATGTATAAATATAGCTTAAGCACCCTTCACGCTTGGATTCGCTCAATGGAATGCTTATTACACATTTCCTACAAATTAGACATAAAATCATGGCAAGTAAGGGGTGATATAGCAAAAAGGCAAGTTGATGACAGGAAGAAAAGAGTTCAAGAGGCTGTAAGAAGAGAAACGGGCTTACTTCTCGATGTTGTGAAACAAGGCAGTGGATCCACCAACAATGGCAACTCGGCAAGGAGATTTTTTGAAAACTACACTAAATCTGCTGAACTGACCGGAATAGATGCTATGCTTTTAAGAAAAATCTGTGTGATCTTGCAGTGTATTTCATCAGGAGAGAAGATCAACGTAACTAAATTCCGAGAGTTCTGCTTTGATACTGCTAAGCTTTACGTGGAGTTATACCCATGGTATTATATGCCTTCTTCACTTCATAAAATTTTAATGCATGGGCCAGACATAGTTCAGAACATGTCAATTGTGCCCATTGGTTTTCTATCCGAAGAGGCATCTGAGGCTAGAAATAAAGATTTTAGAAAATATAGAGAGGGGCATTCTCGAAAGCATAGCAGTATCTCATGCAATGAAGATATTATGCACAATCTTTTACTGTCTTCTGATCCACTTGTTACAAGTATCCGTCCAAAAGGAAATAAGTTTGTAAAAAAATCTTCTTTTAAGGAATTTTATGAGCTTACGGATTCTGAGAAAAGTGATATCGAATTTGTTAACATAAATGATTTAGCGGACATCGATTCTGAATTTGAATTAATTGATGATGATGATGATGACGAAGATAATTAAATGATGTTATTGTTTTAAAATGTGTAACTTAGTAAATTAGAGCTTACATCTTAATTATTTATTGTACTTTTAATGAAACTAGGTAATTTATTATCAACTTACTTAAAAGTCATACTCTCATCAGTTCTTGTGAATATTTTTGTTAATATATATTTCTGTATATATATAATATATTTATAGACCTCTTAATAAGTCTGTCTGCGGTTTAAAGTAAATACAAATGGGGAAAAAACGTTTTTTTTTTTAAATTTTCATTTCCTTTTATCCCAGAAAGTGCACATTTGGCGCACTATGTGTCTTAGTATTAAATATAGCTCTTAGTAATAGCATTACGATATTAGAGACCGCTACTTGAAACAAGCCCGGAATCAGGAGGGAGAGAGCTCGATACACTCATTTTCATAGTAAAATTTCACATTTTCTCAAATTACTCCCGAAATATGGGAGTTATGAAGAAATTCATCACCACAATTTATGAAGGCATTAAGTAATCGAATAAGATGGCATCATTAGTTTGTCATAATTTTACTCTTATTTTTCGGACATGTCTACGTCCAACCGCTCCCATACATTCGTTCCACTGTGTGCCGTCATCATGCCTTCTCACCGCGGATTACGTCACCGGTAGAATATTAATCAGGTCTCACCAGTCGTGACGTCATTGTAGTTGGAATTTGTACCTACAACTACAGATTTATCGCTACAAACTTTTGTAAGTAATAGATACTAAAACATGTTTAGAGATCGAGAAGGAAACTTTATAAAACCTCACGAAAACATTATGCCTTACTTCAATTTTATTTACTTTACTGGTATGTAAAATGAGGGGAAAACAGTAGGTATGCTGTTTACTTCGCCTTAAAAATAGTGGATTTAAGGCTTCTTGAAAAAACCTTTATACAAGTAACCGAGGAATGAAAAGAAAAAACAGTGGAAATAACGAGTGTGGAGTTTGGCTGGATACAATCATTTAAAAAATGTCCACCTCTACCTTTTCAAAATGGTGTAAACTTCTAAATAAAATGGTAATAAAACTTTAAAAGCACCTCTCAATGACATGGTATGGATATTGGTATGAATAAAATATGTATGTTTTTGGGACCCCTATGAGATATTTTCGGTTACTTACAACATCAAAAATTTCTTAGTTTTTCAGTTTCCTTGCCAAATACTCATCTGCCTAGCCTTTTCCCAACTATGTTGGGGTCGGCTTCCAGTCTAACCGGATGCAGCTGAGTACCAGTATTTTATATGGAGCGATTCCCTATCTGACCTCCACAACCCAGTTACTGGGTAATACGATACCCCTTGGTAAGACTGGTTGTCAGACTTTCGGGCTTCCGACAACCCGTAACGACTGTCTAAGATCTACGAAAGACAGCCGGGACCAACGGCTTAACATGCTTTTCGAGGCACGGAAGGGTCTTGGTATGTAAAGATGATCACCCATCCCCGGACCAACCGCGGCAAGCGTAGCTTAACCTGAACGATCGACCCGTGCGGCTGTTGTAAGTTAGCCACAAGCTCTTTTTCATGACAAATACTATGAAACGTAATAAGGACAATCTTATTTTCGTTGTCGATAAAAGTCAACTTTGCTTGCATGCGTAAAAATAGTCATCCCGACTATGGAATGCACTTGACCTATTTTTGTCTGGTAAGGTACCCAACCCTGATACCTCAGACTCGTTTTGTGGCTTTCAACTTGACTGTTGTTTACACTTTAGAATGTTCTCAGATACCTACTTTATTCATTTCATGCAATTGTAAGAAGTACTTATTGCAACTTCATATGAAGTTATCTTGTCACAAAAAAAAAATTAGATATTTTAAGTTCTCAAAAATCATCATCATCTGCCTAGGCCTCCCACAAGGTGGACCGATGACCTTGTGAAGGTCGCAGGAATCCGCTGGATGCGGGCAGCAACCGGTCGAAGTGGCGGAGCTTGGGGGACGCCTATGTCTAGCACTGGACATCTTTCGGCTGAATTGATGATGATGATGATCTGCCTAACCTTTTCCCAACTATGTTTTTTTTTTTTTTTTTTTTTCAGGATGGGAAATCATCAAATGACTTCTCCCGCTCTGGGCGGAGCGGGAGGGCGTGTCAGACTTTTACTGACTAAAACCCACCCGTGTTCCATCAGTTGCCCATGTGCCAGGGTCACGGTATCTCTTTCGAACAATCACGCGACCCCGGCAGGCATCGGTCCTAGTAGACCCCTACACTGCTGCTGACATCTCTTTGAGGCGCGCGTGGAACACTGCGCGCCATCGACCCGAGCCTGGTCCTTACCGGGCGGCGAGCTACCCATTGCTCGCCACCCGCAAGCTCGCGCCTACGGTGGCCGGGAGTCCGCAATCGACTCCCGACGCCCGGGGCGTCTCCTCCTGCGGCGGCTAGGGACGTGAGGGCGCAGAGACTGCCACTCCCTCACGCGCCCCGCCTCCTCCTTCGCGAGCATTACTGCTTCGCAGAAGGAGGTGACGGAGGAGGAAGTGGCGGAGCTTGGGGGACGCCTATGTCTAGCACTGGACATCTTTCGGCTGAATTGATGATGATGATGATCTGCCTAACCTTTTCCCAACTATGTTGAAGTCGGCTTCGAGTCTAACCGGATGATACCAGTATTTTTGAGCGACTGCCTATATATGACCTCCACAACCCAGTTATTGGGTAATACGATGCCTCTTGGTAAGACTGATCGTCACATTTTCGGACGTCCGACGACCCGTAACGGCTTAGTGTGCTTTCCGGGGCACTAACGGGTCGCAGTATGCAGAGATGGTCACCCATCCACGGACCAACCAAGGCAAGCGTAGCTTAACCAAATCTATCGATCCGTGCGGCTGTTAGCCACGAGATGTCCACAATATGTGTGGTGTTTAAACAAAAGGACAGAAAAGGATCTAGTGAGCTAGACTGAGTTCCACCTGAAATCTCATCATATGTCAAATGGTGAAAAAAAAAAACCCGTTTCGTCGCGAGACTTCCATTACCGCTTAAATGTTCATACAATATATAATTATCAATTTGAGTGACAAGGAATCAATTAAAGCAATAAGTAATTGCATTTTTTATAAATTACGCCTATGACAATGTTAACTTACTTGCTAATTTATCATCAGTTCATCACCCATTGATAAAATAGTTTAACCTGTGTGGTGAATATTAAGATTTAAGCATTTCTAAAATGTTTAATAGCTATTATTAGTGTCATTGGAAAGATAATATAAAACAAGACAAGAAGTTCAATGAATTGTATGACTGGTAGCCCACAAAACTAATCTACCCTAAATAATTATTAAGTGACAATTAGTTTCTTATTCCAAACGAAATGTAGGAATTCCTAAAACCAATCTAAATGTGAAGTAAAACAAATGACGATGCTAGATAGAGTCCTGAAGCTAGTGGTTATGAGCTGTGTACCAACACAATGTATTAAAGTTATGTATGATGCGTTGTAACAGGTTAGTGACACATGTTGCACACAGAAACAAAGAGTGTCAACGGCGGCACATATAACTGACCTGGCGCAAATGATAAAGAAGATGACAGCGACACTTCATTCTCGCTTCCTGGTTTAGATCCCATGCGATTTTCTGCAATATCATCAGGATCTTATACTATGAGTATTTTAGTTAGATTTGTTCAACCTTTTCATGATGTGCAAGACGCAGCTGCTATTTGAACAATATTTATGGAATCCTAAAGCTACATGACCAGAGCAATTGATGAGGAAAATTACTTGTTATTTGTATGATCTACTTATTATGCCATGAACACTTATTAAATTTATTATTTTTAATAAAAATTTACATTCGCACTACAAGCCATACATTTTCTAAAGCCTATATAATGCGAGGTTGGCTGATATTGGAAATGTATGGCGAGATACATCATTCTCTTTGCTAGTTTCTAGGACAGTCATCCTCAGGTCCATGGTAACAATTTTTCATTGACGGCTCTTATATCGTAGCGGTACGGGCGCTTTTTCTGAATCAACAAGTGTTTACCACTGACATGTGGTTGTTCATGCAACATGTAGTGATGACCATTAATTTTTTTGTAGCAATTGAAATATTTTAAATCTGCATAATTTCCGAAAATATGAGTTTTATGCCATTATTTTCATATTATATATTCTACTTCTATTATATATTCTACTAAGGCGTTGCTGGCCTTTCTCGAGGAGCTGGGGTGGATCGAATAACCGATTTCCCACCCATATGCAAAATACGCGCTCAGATGTGGAGTTGTGAACACCAGCTCATTTTTAACTATTACCTATATTCTACTTCAGATAATTTAGTTTATTTTTATTGTTTTTTAGGTACTCAACCACCAAACCACCTGCAAGTCCGCTATAGTTAAATTTTCTTTGATCTTTCCAACTAAAATAAGGTTATATTTACATTGTATCACAGCACAATCTTTATATCAAGATTCATTGTTATAACATTAATTCATGTTTAAATAATGAATAATGTTTCAGACTCACCAGCAATTTCAGCACCACCAAGATCATTCAAGATTTTGCGGTATGAAGGCCGCCTGGTCAGCATTTCCCTGTACTTCCGCTTCGGACTCTCATCACCACTGCAACTGTCATCGCTGCATGATTGGCCTTGGGCGCTGATTAATGTGTTAGGTTCAGGTTTAATCTACAAATTCAAAAGTCATTAATCAACTAAAATATGTGACCTTGACCTGAAATGTAGATGCTTAGAACTACATCCTATGAATAAAATACCTATAACCACTCATCTTCTTCAACCTCACTGAAACATTGGCTAGTTTAGATGTTAGTATTTGGAGCAATCATAAACATTTAATGATATTAGGTACATACTTCATTGTACACAATTTTCTTATGTTTTAGCTACCTCTTTAATATTATCAGCAGTAGCTTGTATCAGCGTTAGAATATTTAAAAAAAAAACACTCCTTTGTTGGATAGCCTCGTAAAAAAAAACTTGTCAATTTACATATTATGAATACTATTTCGTAATATTATAACCTTAAATTGAAGTATTAATTTTAACCTTAGTAACTGTAAAACATGTTGTATACTTACATAAAACTCAAATGCTGGCACCATTCTAAGCCACTCATTGTGTACAAGAATGCAGTAAATCAATGGGTGTGCAAGGGATTAATTGCATTGCATTGCAACTACACAACAAACCTTTTCCCTCAGTTGACTACTACTTGTTTACTGAAGTATTTTTTTCATGAATTACAGTCAATACTATAGACATGTAATAAGGACGTTTAAGTTCTAATATACATTGGTAGCATTATACATTAACAGATCATAACATAAAGGTAAATTAAAGGAATGTATATGCTTAAAAGATGTTTTTTTTTTAAATAAAATTAACTTCAAATAACAGTAATAACGTACAACATATTTATTAAAAATACATCAATATTTAATATTATGCGAGTTATAAATCTTACCTGCAATGTTTGCAACGTCCCTTGGGTTGTGTGTATTACAGAACTTGGTTTGCTGACAAGAATCACATTCCCTTTTGGTAACTGCACAGACTGTATATTAGATGCTGTTTGTATAACAGATTGTTGGTTTGGTTGTATTACTGATTGAACCTGAAAATAGAAATGCTTATTAGTCTCTACCACTTTAGTAATAAGAACTGTCATTTGTAAAGCAAAAAATATAAACAAATCATATAAACAAATCATATTCATCATTAGCATACTATACATTATTGATGATAATAAAATGTAGACTGTAATAGATTTTATTTGAACTGATTAAGTTACCTACTGATATGATTGCGCAAAATATAAACATGCAGGCATCTATCACTCAAACATTAGATGACTTCACTAACTTGGATCTTGGTTGATATATAAACAACCATCCAATATGTAGGTTATGGGTTACTACTGTAATCACAACTTGATGTAAACAGTACAAGAGTATCAATGAAAATAAATAAAGATCAAAATAAACACCTGTGCAGATGGAGCTTGCGTTGGTAACGTAAGTTGCACAATGCTTGTGACGGCTACTACGTGTGGTGCAGACGCGCCCGCCGAGGAGCTCGCACTGCCCAGCGGATCCGTGGGACCAGCACCGCTTGAAGTGCCATTCTCTTCCACCATTCCATCCATGCCCACTAAGGTCACCTAAAATTCAAGGTCAACTTTCTGTGCATTCCTTGATCTTCAGACATGCTCAAGGCAATATCTTTCGTTGAATATAAACACTCTGGTTTTCTGACAAGTTTCTTGTTGGCTTGGAAATCCTAAAACGGAATCATCGCGTCATAGACGGGACGCGGAATTTCCTATTGCGTCTAATACATACGCAACTTATTTTTACGATATTTACTAGATTTGAGGATTCCAATATCCTAAGGATCATACATTATTAGCGAATCCAAATAAAAGTAACCATGACAGGTCGCAAGGTTTGTCTTCACAAGCACTCACCAGTTACGTATTCCTCGTCACCGTCTATGCTGCGTCCGGAGTGGGCGAACGGGATGGTACGTAGTAGCCACGTCAACTGCAAGAAGACTCGTCACTGGCGGAGACCTATGATCTTGTATGCGTCATAACAATATGGCCGAAAATTGTCAGACGCATGCGCTAAATGCGCTGTTTCTCTATGTTACCCACCTTGGAAATCGAGAAAAAATAGGATCCAACTTTGACAGTTCTTCGTTGTTTTGAAAACTGGCAACATAATTGATTTCTATCCGATGTATATGGAAGTAGTATGTATACTACGCAAGTATTATCATTACAGGTTGTCATTACTAAAGTGGAGTCATTTTAATAGGTAACATTTGAAAATTCATCAACATTCAACAGCGTAACCTTGTAACGGCGGGCATAAAATAATATATTTTTCGTTTAGTTAGAACTGCACTGACACACATCAAATGTTACCTATTAAAATGACTCCACTTATAATTCTCGGTTCCTTTATATACAACATTAAATGCTTTTGTTTACCAATGGTAGAATTTGTTACTTCTGAACGGGGCATATAAACAGATTCGTAAGCTAATTTTACTTGTGATAGTTACTTCCATAGCAGTCGACGTAGTATTGTCAACATATGGTCCTTCGAGCCGGACCATATGTTGACAATAATATAATACGTTGATTGCTCAATTATGGCAGCGAATAAATAAAAAACGTGGACTAAAATCGTTTGTTTATAATGAACACAAGTTGAAGGTAGACGCAGTGTCTTTGTCGTGATAAGATTTCAAGTGAGACGATGCTCAGAGTGGGAGGACCTGCGAGCGCCCACGCCGTCCGCGCCACCCGTGCACCCCTCAGCTGCCGCTGACGCCCTCAGCTGATACCGCAACCGACGCGCCCTCTCAGCCATCACGTGCCTCCTACGACTCGAGGTCATGCCGTGCATAGACACTCTTAATTTAAACCAATAACGGTTCATAAATTATAGGAACCGGTCATTATCATTTCAGCCGTAAGATGTCCACTGCTGGACTTAGGTCTCCCCCAATTTGGGGGGCTTTGCCATAATCGCCACGCTTGGCTGGTGGGTTGGCGATCGCAGTAAGGTGGTAAAATGCATAGAGAACGCTGCTGCCCATTCTCTAGTAAGTCCCTTAGTCGCCTTTTACGACACCCACGGGAAGAAATGGGGTGGTGTTATTCTTTACGTCCGGCACCACACGGTACAATATAGGAACCGGTCATAAGTTGCTAATATTATTAGTCCAAGAATTTGACTGCTAGCTGTCACTACCATGCAGTTTTTGAAAACATATACGGCAATGTTACAAGCTATATACATTTTAAGTTTTAGGTGACTTCGTATTGTTTAGGCTTTTTGTACCATGAGAAGACAGCTCATACTGGAAATGTATAGCTTGATAACTCGCGTGGGTACAAAGGCGGCATTACGACGCAGTCGAAATTATCACAACCCTGTTATGTATTCTATTAATTTGCCTATAAAATTACACCTAAACCACAAAGTATGATAAGATATATACAGGAACGTTTTATAACCAGTGCGCAATAATTTTTTTTGGTAGTTCAGTATCAGTAATAGAACACATTACAATTATTATTTCAATATATGTTTTTTTTTTAATTTTTATCCGACCTTAAATCAGTAAAATGTGCTGACCCTACATACCTATTTCGTAATACGATATCGACAATACTGCTTGGCACTACGTGACTCACGCGGCGGTGTTGCAGCGACAGTATGCGCACGCATGCATGTCTAACATTTTCCCGCGCAGCGCCGCGCAAGCGTCGTGCCGAATGTATCGTAACTCGTAGGTCGCGATGTCATACTACCCCAACCGTGAGTTTTATGAGATGGTGCGAGTATGCTTATTAAGTGGTGAAAATTTACGAGCAGGGCGCAGGATGTATGCGAGGGAGAGTAGACTTCGTATGCGAGCTCATGGGACCATTTTAGCAGCCACATTCAATTTCCACGAAACGGCACGTCGCTTCGGTATGAGCTAGCACGCAATAAGATCAAATACAACAGTTAAAATACAGTGATTCGTGACATGTAGGGGTAAGCAATTCGTTTTAATGACTTTTTTTTTTAACGATTAGGTAATTTTTGATTGAACATTACTGTAATCTTAATTTAATTGAACATAAGGTGACGCACTTTTTAGTCTGTGAAAATAGAACCTATGCAATTATATGCAGTAACGCACACGACACGCAAAAAGTCCGGCGCTTTTAGACTTTTAGACTTTTTGTGCGCCGCAGACTCGATCGCACAAAAAGTGTGCCGTCTGCGCTACACCTTATGATTTATTTTCTGTATTTAATGGTCCTAACCCCATGAAGGTATGAAAAAAAAAATTGTATTACTCTTCAAATAACTTCAGGTTACGGCCTAAACTTAAAAAAAACCTAGTTTGAACCTGATAAAACTAGCGGTCACTGACCGGCGTGAACAGCTGTTTGTTTGCGCATTCTTTCGCCGCACCCGAGCTAGGTACCATAACACCAGTTTTAAAGTAAACATCTTTCGTTAACGATAATTTAGTTTTTTTTTGTACTAAGATATATCAAAATGAAAATTGCATGGTTGTTATAACTCGTTTAAGTATAATTTGTTAAAATTTGCGCACTGGTTAAAAAAATATCTTGTGAAATCCTCCAGACCATATTTCAGCCACGGCGGCCAATCTCAATGGAGACTAGCCATCCGCGAAGGAGATAGTATAATGCTCAAGTGTGTGCGCAGACATATAGCACTCACTCTTCCCTCACTCTCATAACCCGATAGGATGGCAATCCGACACGACCGGAGAGAGATCAGGCGTAGGACCAACAGCTTAACGTGCTTAATAAGGCTTTGATGATAAGGTAAGAGGTACCTGGCCTTAAATCTGCTTTTGTACACACGGTGACTTATCAAGCTATACATTTCCAATTTTAGCTGACCTCGCATTGTATAGGCTGTTCGTACAGGGAGATGTTAGCTTATACTGGAAATGTATGAATTGTTAAGTCACCGTGCTTACATTTCTGTGCTTGAATTATAAACGGGATGCATAATGACAGGTAGTTGTCATAATCTACTACAACCTGCATCTGTAGGCGAGAAAACATGGCACCTAAGCATGGCACGGTTGGCAATGGCAACCCTGCTTGTAGTGTGTATCTGTATGTTTATTTCAATCCATTATTTAGATATTTACTGAATACTGTAGGAAAAATTTAATTGTTTCGGGGTACATTAGATTGTTTTTTTTTATGTTTAACTAATATTTTGTTGTTATTAATTAGATAATTTCATCGCCTCTTAGATGTACTTAGCTCGTATGAGCGGTAAACACTTTTGATGAACTTGTTATTGTTTTATGTATTTTTAGTGAGAATAAGAGTAGTATGTTTAATGATTACGACTAAAGGACATGTATCCATGGTCAAGAATAAATTAAAAAAAAAATGTGTATCTGTATGACATTGACAGTTTAGTTTTGTTGATTGTTACGAAATGTCAGAAACCAAATAAAACAATATTATTTTAATTATTGTAATTATTGTAATAATAATAATAAATTGTGTGTGTTGTGGTGTAAGCAACTGTAAAATAATGACATCAAAAGGTTGTTTTGAAAATCAATATGAGGACTATTCACCTGAAGTTACCGCCAATATTCTTAACAATTCTCGTGATGGGGTGTGTTTTCATATTTATGTTTGTTTTAGTTACTCATGAATGATTACTCATGAATGTATATCCAATAATTGTATTTTCAGAAAACCATTATTTATGAATGATGTTGGATAATGCTGGTTATTTTTTATTTTAGATCTAAGTCTGTGCTGTTAATGGAACCATCAGCACTACAGTAATAAGATATAAATAACAGTGGTTTTTGCTGCTTGCATTGGCTATATACCATAGTTATTCGACTAGTTATAGTTGTTAAAATTTACTTTCACTTTTTTATTTTTGTTCTTTCCTTCTTTCTTTCTAAGTTGCTCATGATTCAACTTCATCTAGTCATCAGTGTAGAAGCGAGCAGATAATAAACATAATGGAGATTCTAAATTTTTGTTGACTACTTGTCAACAACCCTCTTCTTGTCCTTTTTGTTGACAATCATCATTTTAGCCGTAAGACGTCCACTGCTGGACTTAGGCCTCCCCCAATTTGGGGGGCCTATAAGAATTAAGGGCTAACAGTTGTTAGTTTTCATCACAGAAACTGGGTGGTTTATAAACAGCACAAAAAAAAATCACAATAGTTTGCTAACAATTGGTCAAGAACACATCCAACAACTTTTGTGACAGGTTTAATAAATTTTCAACAACCAATTACCTTTAATTATAACATACTGATATTTCTTTAAAGTGTCCGAAAAGAGTAGTTTTTTTAGTTGGAGGCCCTAGTGTAACATATCAACCACATTCGGCAATCCAATTGGTCTTTCACCAATCCAGGGCCAACTGGGGTGCCAATTGTAGTTGATGCATTAAGTTGAGATAGATAAAAGAAACACACTAGGGCCACAGAAAAGATTTTAAGTTTTGAAAACATTTTCTCCTGTTTTTTATTGCTCTTCTTTTACAGATATCAGAAAAATTTGAAACAAAATTGCTAAAGTTTAAAACTGAAAAATTACGCACTCTTAAGATGGAAATGGAAAGCAACATATTCTTTGATGGCACAGTATATACTGGTTCAGCTGGTCTTGCACTATTTTATTTTATGAATTCATTGAAAAATGATTACAATCCAGAAACACTAAAGGTTAGTGTTTATCGTGGACTCATTTTAATAGGTAACATTTGACGTCTGTCAGTTCATATGAAAGCAAATCGTAAAATTACTTGTATTGGTCATTATTACAATAAATATATAATCATAATTGAAAAAAGTTAAGCAATTGTGCAGTTCTAACAAAACGAAGAAGTAAAATCATATATTTATTTGACAGATAAATCATAAATCATATATTTATTTGCATAAAAAACATGGTATACAAAGATGGTAAAATTACAACTTAGAACAATACATGTTTTGCCAATATAGTAATCGGCATGCAAATTTTTCGTAGGTTACATTATTTAACATTTTATATCAATGTAATCTTTAACACTATAAAAACTATTGATGTATATTATTTTATGCCTGCCGTTACAAGTAGGGCTCACAAAACCGCTGGTATATTAGAAAACCGGTTTTTCGGTTCTATTATTTATTTATTATTTCCATGTTTTTTTACTTAAACCTATTTTAATGGTCCTTAAGTCTTTTTGCCGTTGACAGTCGTTAATAAATCAGAGAACACTAGAATCAATTGAAAAACTCCTTTTGAGTGAATAAACTAAAAAAAAAAACTAAAATTATTGCATCTGAGAATCAACAAAACATCTGGTTTAAAGCAAAGATTAATTAAAGTTCATTCTTATTTTTGTAATTCGACCCTAAAATTGAAAGAATGTCTAAAGAAAAAAATGACTTATCATTCAGGGATATTCGGAGCTTGATTTACTTTATTATTCAGACGTATTTTTACAATCTGTTTGACGTCGATTAATCAAAATCAAATTATAGAAATAAAAACATAGCTCATTAATTTCATCTAAATTGAAATGACCATAGTTTGATCAAAATTGAAATGATAAACGAACGTAGAAATACGGTATTATAACTTTAAAATCACATAAATCAGCAAAATCGAAAAAGAAAATCGTGCCACGGCCTTTTAAGTGGTTATAAACCGGCTGATGAGAAGATTCTTTTAGCGTCGACACTCGGAGGGAGGTACTTTAAACTAATTATTGTACACCTGCAAAAGCCTCTATTTTCATAAAGGGCCAGCTCTACTTTAATGATGGCAGTTAAATCATTCCAAAATCCCGTCCCGTATCATTAGCGGTGGAGCGTTTTTTTCGGGTAGGAAATCATCACTTGTTGCTCCCGCTTTAGGTGGCGTGGAAGGGCGTGTCAGATTTTAACTAATAAAAACCCACCCATGTTTCTTCAGTTATTTATGCCATGGCCACCGCTTTTCCGAACAAATCCGCGACCCTGCCAGGCATCGGTCCTAGCCGACTCCTTCATTAATGCTGACATTTCTTTGAGGCGCGCTTGGAATACAACGCGCTGTCGACCGGGCCTGGTCCTTACCGGGTGGCGAGCTACCCATTGCTCGTACCTACGGTAGCCGGAAGTCCGCAATGGACTCTCGACGTCCGGAGCGTCTCCTGCGGCGGCTATGGACATCAGGGTGCATATATTGCCTCTCCCTCACGTGCTCCGCCTCGTCCTTCGCGAGCCCTTGCCCTCTCGCTCTCGAGCCGGACGCGAGAGATCGCCGTCGCCGATCGCCTCCACGAGGACACGGTAGTGTTCCGCCCAGGCAGGCCACACTTTCAACGTATACTCCACCGTGTCCTCCAGGCGGTCCACACAGTGGTAACACCCGGGCATTTCCTGCTACCCTATCCTGAATAGAACCTCGTGAAGCACCCGTGTCCGGTGAGGACCTGTGTAAGGTGAAATCTGAGGACGCCGTGGAGCCTCTCCAGTCACTCCTCAAAGAGGGGAAGCGATGGGCGTCGTACGACCATTGTTAGCTTGAGACTCAGACACAAACTTTTCAATTGATTGATACTAAACCTCGGCAAAGACAGCACCAATGATGTGATCAATATAATAATTGTAATTGATGAGACACTATGTGTACATTGTAAACATGTCGTTGGATAAGTTATTATTTTAAAAGAAAACCGAAATAATCAAAACCTCGGATTTCGCTAAACTGAAACCCGGTTTATAAAAATGACGTGAAACCCGGTTTAACCGGTTTTTTTATTTCGGTGAAACCGGTTTTGTTACCCCTAGTTACAAGGTTACATTGTTGAATTTTGATGAATTGTCAAATGTTACTTATTAAAATGACTCCACTTTAGTAATTTAATTGAATGCTATTAATATTAGCGTATCCAACACAAGTTGTCCTTCCCAAATGCTACCATTGCAGTTCCACCTACCAGGTGCAATTCTGAATCTTAATAATCTATCCCATTTCAAGCAGATTTTGTTTGGATTAGGTGACTATTTCTGAGGGGCAAGGACAGGCTCTTCATTATGAAGACGTTTGTGACAAGACTTGATAAATTATGTCATGTCCTGCAATTTGTCTTAAATGCTAGCACAGGTCAAGCATGTGACATAAAATAGAGGTACGACTTGACTTTCTGGTCTTTGATTTCATACTAAAAAGTAACCAAATAAATTATAACGGTATTATGAGTGCAGTTTATACAGTTATCTAACTTTTAATTAAGCTGGGAACTAATTCACTTTTGACGCACTTTCGGCTTTCGTTTTTATTTGGTGTGTACTTTTGAGGTGAATAATTGAAGGGAAAATACGGCCCAAGTGCAGGTTGGACTCAAACAGGAAGGGTTTCATACAATATTTAACATTACATATTTGAAAATAAATAAATGTTTATGTATGATATTTAATATAAATTTTCTCTTCAATAAATATAAATTTTATAGGGCCACCCCCATTAAATTATTTATTGAAGAAAAAACTTCTTCAATCGCGTTGAGCGATTTTTGGTTGGAGTAAAACTAATGGTTTCGTGTCATCGTCATGCTAGTGTGAGAGCGTCACCGACATGTGACGTGTTTTTTTTTCAAAGTTAGTTTTCGCTTCTATCGGCACTTCTCCTTTGAATGCTTATTTTTTTTTCTTTTGTTGCGGCAATAAAAATACACATTGAAAATTACAACAATATATGTTGGGAGAGGCCTATGTCCAGCAGTGGACGTCTTCCGGCTGAAATGATGATGTTGGGTGCGCCCATAATAGCAAATACGACAGAGTCCCAACTAAACATCAAGAAGTTATCTCATATAAATATCACGCCGCCGTGCTAGCATTTAAGACAACACGGTTTTATCGCCCAAACTGTGATAAATTGTGTGACTCAAGCGATGTCACAGTACCTAGGCCGTGCTCGCCCCGTTGTTAAGAATTCTATTGTATTCTATGTTCTATGTTTTTTTTTCTATTCTATTCTATTGTATTACTAGAAACATATCAAAAACTCTAGCTTGGTAACTCCTTCACAGGTAGATATTAAAATTAAAATTAATTTAGATTCAAATAATTAAGCAAATAATAGAGATCCATTCGTTTTTAACCTCGACCGTTAAGATTCAAAGTTTTTTCAATAATTAAGCAAATAATAGTTGTTAAATTACACGTATGCGTATTACGTATGATAAGAAGTTGAAATCAATTCAGAAACCGGGTGGCGTGTTAACGATGTTTCGGGTTTGTGCTAAATAAAGTAGCTTTCGGGCAGACAAATTTTAAATACGAGCTAAGTATACATACACACAGCGTTATTAGCTAGGTACTTCATCAAAAAACACGCAAGTTCAAATCCGATATGCGTGCACATGCGTACCAGATTTTTCAACCGACGAAAAAAAACGGAGGAGGTTATCAATGCGACGCGTATATATATATTTTTTTGTTTTTTTTTTTTTATGTATGACCACGCATAACTTTTTACATAGTAGTCCGATTGTGATAATTCTTTTTTATTGGAAAGGGTATACTCCCAAGGTGGTCTCATATAAATTTGGAAAACAAAATCGAACGTTAAGGGTCGGAAAACAGGGGATGATTGATTGTTCACTCACTGATTGTAATGTATAACCACGCATAACTTTATACAGAGTAGTCAGATTTTGATAATTCTTTTTTTATTAGGTAGGGTATACCTTGCCAAGCCGCGCGGAGCCCTATTTTCAACGTCAAATTAAAATTATAAAGAATGAAGATAAAGTTCCGGGAGTTCGGACTTTTTTATTGGAAATTTCCTTCTCTTTAACGAGCTTTTTTCAAACTTGCTTAAATGTTAATATTTTTCGAGTTATTGACAAAAAACGAAATATCATTTTTTTTTTCATCTTATTTTGTTAATAACAATTGCAATTTTTTACCTGCACCACAATCCTTCAAAAACATTTATCTAGAGGTGATTCCGAATCGAATGAGCCATCGCTCATAATTTTAGGACCATTATCTCTATTTTTCACGTTTTTGAACTCGTTGACTAGACTATCTGTGGACTAATTATACCCAATAAACGGACAACACATTACGCATTCAATATAACAATGCCTTCAGGGCGCTGTTGAAGCCTCCCGCGTTACTGTAGTGCATCAGGGATGATCGCTGACGCGCATACTGACGATTATTTCGCGATCATGCGCAAGAAAGTGGCATCACTGATGCGCAGAGTGAGAGGGAGCAGCAATAGCATTCTGAACGTTTTGTCAGATAGATTAGAAGGGCCTACAATGGGTAGGTTTATCAAGCTACATGTCAGCCATGGGGCTTGATAAATATTCCTCTAATTTAATGCTGTGTTTTTGTTTTGTTTTTTTTCTAGTTTATGTTCTTACTAATATAGTTTGTAAGCTTTTTGGTAATACTAACACGCTATGGGCCTTCGATGCCTGAGAATAAACGTTTTTTTTTGCTTTTCAGTTTTTTCGGCGGTTTAATTTTATGTTAAAAAGTTTTTATTTTGTAATGTTTTGTGGCTATAATCTACTAATTAAGTACTTGCTTGGAAAATCGGACTATTCTGTAAGAAGTTATGCGTGGACATACATTATAATCAATGAGTGCACAATCAATCATCCCCTATTTTCCTACTCTTAAGGTTGGAGTTTGTTTTCCCAATTTATATGGTACCAACTTCAGGGTATATACTTTCCAATTAAAATTGGTCAAAGTAAAATAAATTATCAAAATTGGACTGTCCTGTAAAAAGTTATACGTGGTCATACATAAAAAAAGGTAAAATTATAAAAGTTAAAATATATGGTGCTTCTAGACTTATCTTTTTTACAGAATGCATTGGAATACATAAATATTGAAAATCTAAAAGGACGCAGAATAAGCTTTTTGTGTGGAGATGCAGGACCACTTGCTCTTGCAACTGTAATTGCATATAAACTAAATTCAAAACATGTGGATATAACGCTGCCGGATTACAAAAGTTTAGCTCAAAGGTATAGTGCTATAAAATGTTACCACACAACAATTAAAAGAAAATGTTGCATTAATCATCACCTACTAAAATGCAAGATACCTACTACCACCTCTTTTCCAAGTTTAGGTATACGAAGGTATCCACACGCTTGGAAAAGTCAAGTAGATTAGCCAGTAGCACAATCCAAATGAGGGGATTTTGCAATAAAGGTCCAATTCTATTGGCGACGGCAGACGGTAGTGGCGCGTTGACAACGCAGTCGACAGTTTCGATTCGGAGCGCGATGTCACACCTACTACGGCAATAGCACTTCTCTATTTCAGTTTTGCGAAACTCATTTGTCAAACAAAAAAATACGTCTTATTGTTCTGTTAGACACAGCCACTTAAAGCATTGCTGGTATGCCGTCTACAATCGCCGCCCGATCGCAGCAGCAACCGGCACTGTCGCCATGGACGGATCTGATTTTCATAGAAATTATACCTACATAGAAACCCATGTTTGTATATCAGTTCATTACGGTTGAGCGGCTCTATATGCATACTAATATTATAAATGGGAAAGTGTGTGTGTCTGTTTGTCTGTCTTTCACGGCAAAACGGAGCGACGAATTGACGTGATTTTTTAAGTGGAGATAATTGAAGGGATAGGCAGTGAAATAGGCTACTTTTTTTTCTTTTTAAGTGCCTGAGGTGAACGAAAAGCCGTGCTTTTCCCATGGACAATTGTATGTAACATGTTCGCGTGTATCCAATGCCCAGAATCTTAAAATTCTATCCCCGAATGGAAAGACATAAGAATATCGCCTACAGTAGCGTATTAAAATAACATTGTCTCCCGAGTTTTCTTCTGTGTTCTAAATCAGGAAAGGGGAACCGTGTTATCCCGAATTTAACGCGAGCGAAGCCGCGGGCAAAAGCTAGTTATATATAATATAGCCTGTGAACGGTACTGTGGCTGCAGCCTTCGGTCTGCCGTTGCCTTCAAAATTGTATCTGTACGGCTTCTAGCATTTATATTTTTCAGATTAATGTCTCTAATTTCCTTATTACAAGAATCACCTGATGAGCTTTTATATGGCAAATCTGGATATCTCTATGCTTTACTATTTGTGAACAAACATATTGGGAAAGAAATAATTCCTGTAAAGCACATTGAAAAGGTAGGTACCTATTTATAACAATAAATACTGCACTATAATCTCAAATAGCTCTGCCTACATTATCAGCCTATAATTTTTCCACTGCTGGGGCTCAGTTTTCCTTTGTGTCTCTGTGAGACGCAGTGGACCGTAATCCACCACGAGGACCCAGTGTGGGTTGGTTTCCTTACCATGATTTCCTACACCGTTTTGAGAGTAGGTACTGGTGATGTGGTCTATGCCTAAGTACTGATAAATAGGTGCGAAAATTCTTTAGTTTAATAATTAAATAATATGTTGAGTGTGGATATCAGCTTGCCGGTCTAGCCAGCGTCCAATGACAAACTCCCAAAAACACAGCTCTAAAACTGCTCTCGATAAACGAAATCTCATAGTTATTGCTCATAAGTCATAATATTCAAACAGAGGTACCTGAACTCATCTTTATATATCGTCTGCTTACTGCGAAAACATGATATATGCAGTTTTTGTCATTTCGAGTAAATGACTTTGAATGTTTAGGTTTTAATTTGATCTATTTCAAACTCATTAATTAAAAAACTGTTAAAGGTAAATGTTGCACTAACTACCCTTCTTTTAAGATTTACTCTTATTTATTATTTGGTTATAGTAAAAACTATATAAATTTAAGAGTAGATCGAAAGGGGACTGCATTTATCATGTTTTACCTGTACTACACAAAAGCGATATATCTTCTCAATTAAATGATTTCAAAAGCCCATTTCAGTTTTGTATAATGGCTTATTTTATTTAAATCAATTAGTTGATTGGATAGATTGGTTTTGACTAAATTCGCTAAAATAATGATAATTTTGATACATTTAACCTGTTTTACCTGTAGAATTTTAGAGTAAGTATGTTACTTATTAGGTACTTAGGTATGTATGAAGAAAGGAAGGTGCTTTTGATGATGAATTACTGACTTTTTTTACATAGGTAATCTATGAAATTATAATTAATAAAACTATTTATTCATAATTAATCAACTTTATTTAATACCACATAATTATGGCAATCAAACTTCGATCACTAATGAAGAACAATCAAAGTTTATTTAAGACGAATCCTATTGGGTAAACGAATTTTAAATCAATTATCTTAATCTTCCGATGACTCTTCGTCAACTGAAGGTTCAGGTAAACGATCTACTTCAGTGGTTACAGTTAGTAAAGAAGAGTACCAACCATGGTATTCCTCAGGAATAATTTTTTTAGTACATAAACCGAGAAGATCTCTTTTTTTAGCTACACTTATGGGTAAAGGGTTCAGATAAAGCTGTTTTAAGGCAATAGAATTAGTCTGAGGCGTAGTGTTATCTATGCGTTTTTTAGCTCTAGTACCGACACGTTGAGAAGGTTCCGATTTTTTTGAGACATCGATGTATAAGAACGTTTCAGACATGTCATAATTGAAATAAATTTTTGAACGTTCTTCCTTGAGATATCGCATTCTCTTGATTTTCAGCCACTTCACTTGATTCCCATCATTATCTTTTGAGCGATTGAAAACTATTTCATCGGCTAATTTTTTTAAATCATAAAATTCATTGAATTTAAACTCTTTGGTTTGGTAGGGCATTTTCATGTAAGAATTACCTCCAACAGTTATTGTTTTTTTCGATCTGGCTCGTTTGAAAATTGTTACATAATCAGGCATGCAGTAAACCTCAGAATTTTTCTTTGCTGACTCAATACTGCTGTGCATGCTGTCCACCTCCATGTAGCTGTGGCCTGATTCAAGAAACTTGTGTTCAATTTTTCGTAAGTGGGAAATGTTTTGGACAGCAAATAAAAGTAATGCAGCAACAAATTGGTTCCGGTTTTGTCCTCCGCACGTATCAGAATACAGGCAGACTTCGGTTACATGAGAAGGAACGCACGTGGATAGATAGTGATGCAGGATACTTCCTATTTCGGAACTGCCTCTTTTGCCATTAATTTCGGACCAAGCAAAGCAATATGCGTCGTTTGGCAGCGCTGCTTCATAAATACAGAGATTGTAAACACATAGTTTTCGACAATAATAAAGCTGTCCTACCAGTCCAGAAGGTATCCGTAACACAGCTTGTAAGTCGAATGTTTCACAGCAAAACTCTTTATCTTTCTCTGCTTTTTCTTTGTCCTTCGCTTTTTCCGAGCTACAGGACTCTTTCCTTGCTAAATGATCTTCGTATTCCCCTTTCAACAATAGTTTTTCGTCATTACTAGCTTTGTTGAAATTAGAGCATGTTAAACATTGATCCTTTTTTGGAACAAAAAAGCTAAAGTTGTAATGGTTACAAAATATTCTCCTGTATGTTATTTCAGACACCGGAATCATATTGTTTTCAGTGCACTTTTCTTTATAAAGTTGATGCATTTTCATGATGGATAACGAAGCATCAAGATATTGACGCTTCGAAGTTTTCCTTATGTAGTGTGGTTCCATGACAGGGAAGGACTCTATGTGTTTTTTCACAAAGTTCATATCAGCTTCATTAGTTTTATTAGGAGGTTGATGTTTACCTCTCTTGTCATTATCCTTATACAGCCCCGTATCATTCCGCTTACGAATAGCATCATTCACAACTGCCGGAGAAATAGCTAGCGTGTAACAAAAAAACTTCTGACATACCTGTTTCTTCTCTCCATTGTGGAAAAAGAAACATCTTTTTGTGAATTGACGCTGTTTTTTTGGTCCACGAATAGCAAGAACTCGCTTCGGAGTATCTACTTCCACATTACAGAGAATGAAATTCTTCTGTTCGGTATACTTCAAACTCCAGTAGTGACGACATAAATAATTTCTTTCCTCTGGAGAGATAACACTACATTTATAGAAACATTTCTCACAGTTAATCTCTTTTGGTATTTTAGCACTCCTTTCTTTTTGTTTCGTAGAATAAGGTAAACCTTCAGATCGTCTTTTCTTCGCGATATTTACTTTCCAATTTGCATGATCCGGTTTCATCCAACGTTTTCTTTTCCGAGTAGCATCGAATACACCTTGCAAAGCTCCCAAAGAGATCTTACAACTTGATGTGCATCAGTTGTGGGCAACACCTGTTCGATCATAACGTCGCCGTCATTAGGTTGAACTGCTTCGACAATATAATGGTCGTCTCCATAGAATCGCACAATATTTTCTAAGTTTTCATCCGTGTTATTTGCCCACTGTTCTCCAAATAAATCCTCTGGTTGTATTAAATAGCCTGGATCCGAGTTGTAAGTGGGATCTTGATCAGAGTCATCGCTGTCGAACATGCGTGCCATTTCCGCCACTATTTTCACCCTTGACTCGCTTAAAGCCGAAGTGCAGTTCGAAGCCGGGCTCCAAAACCCTTGATGCGAAGGACCAGGCTCTTCATCCAAATCATCTGTAAAAAATTAGATAGTTATAATGTAAACAAACAATGAATCGCACGCTTGACCTTGACAAGAACTCATCATCAATCGAGAGAAAGTGAATATCATAGAAACTTTGTAGGTACGTAGGTAATTAGTCTTTACAAAGCCATACAAACACATCCAAGTAATAATTAAAACAATTATGAAACAATATTCCTCACGTAAATTTTTGAAATAAACCAATATCTAGTATCGCCGTACACCTTAAAAATGGAGTTAAATATCAAAGAAACTCTGTACGTACCTAAATACGTTGTGAAAAAGCTATGTACATACTAAAAATCACAATAAAAGCAAACATCCCACAGGTAAATCGTTGAACAAAACAAAAGCTACCAACATAAACTTAAAATTTACAAATAATGGAGTTAAAATCACTCACCTTCACGTATTTTAGGTTTATTTATCATGGACACTAATCTTTTTCCTCTGGATTCCATAGTTATCACAAAACACAACTTCTTAATAAACTATTGAACTATTAAAATGAATTATTTCTACGTGGAACACGTGAAGCACGCGCGCACGCAATGTGACAACTGCGATCGATCGCTCTCGTTCTTACTGGTAAAAAAGTATAAATGACATTTATTTTGTTTATGCTGTAGGGAAATTAGCAAACTATGAATTATTTTACTGGTAAAATGAAATAAATAACTTTAATATAGTTATGGTGTTTAAATTATAAGGTTCATAATAATAAATGCGTTTATGACCTTTTCTCAGAATAATTCTTACTATTATGATAAAATGTAAAAAACTTTAACCGTATTTATTATTTTTTAACTGTATAAACCGAAACGGATTTAAGCCATAAGATTATTTATTATGTTATACTGGTATATTTTTTACCAAATGTGCGTAGATATCACTTTTACAAACTCATTATCTCGGCAGCCATTGGACCTAGCATTTATTCGGTTTTACCAGTAGATGGCGCGTAAAAAAATACATATAACTGCATTTTTAACTCAATTTTGTAAAAAAGTGCATTTATCATGTTTTCGCTGTAAGCAGACGATATATTTACATAATTACAGTTAGTGTCAAGCTAGCGTCCACATTACTAGTGCTCATGGAATGTAAAATACTTTATAAACTAATAGCGACCCGCCCCTTTTCGCGCGGATAACATGTGATAAAACATCGACGTGTCTTCATGTGATATGTTTATTATTAGAGAGATTTCATCCGGGTTAAACCTTTTGAATGGTTTCGTCAAAATACAGGAAAAACTACAATTTTTTTTTTCACATATGTATAAGTCGGTGATATTCCATTCCCAGTTCAGGAAAGCGACTTTTCAAAAGTTTTGAATGCAGTTTAATAACTTTGAAAAATATCGAATATTTCCTTTGAGTAAAAAATGGTAGCATCAATATTTTAGGTACTTCTCCTCCAGGTACCGCTATAAGTTTACGTTTTTTCCGCTTTTCGCTTTCTTGACGCACTTTTCTGCACTGGTGCGGGAAAGCAAAGTAAAAAGCACGCGTGTAAATTACACTGCATGGAGAACCAAAAACCGTTGGAAAGTGCAACTTCTCGAGCAAGTGTGTAGAAAAAGGTTGTTCTATCTCAGCATAGTTTTTTTTTTGTTATAGGGTACTATAATGATATTATTATGTTGTCCATTATGAGATTTTGTAAAGAGCATAGAGCTCTAACATTAACTACAAGGTGGAAATATCTGAAATTTAAAGTTTTTTTCCGGAACCTTAGAAATCTAAGTTTGTGGAAAAACACTTCCAATGAAAACGGTATTGATGAAATATGTGTAGTTTTGAGATATAGTATGTTTTCTGTTACAACGGCTGACATAACTTTTTATGAAACCGAACTTATTTTTACTGTCGATTCTTTTTTTTTCACAACAGTGGTGGTGATCTATTGAGAAAGGTCAGTAGGTACCTGAGTACCTATGGACAAGGAACCACATAATCGATTTTAAGATATGTAAGTAAAAATTGAAAATACGTACTTACGCATGTGTTGCCACTTTCAGGTGATTAGCAGCATAATGAAATGTGGAAAACAAAATTCCGCGACAATGAAGTCCGCGAGCCCATTATTATGGCACTGGCACGAAAAAATATATTTCGGAGCTGCTCATGGAATGGCGGGAATTCTTTATATGCTGTTGCAGGTACAATTCCTAGGTACCCTAAATCTAGACAAATAAATAAAATTGGAGTGTCTGTTTGTAATATTAAGATAACCACTTTTTACTAAGTGTATATGGATGTATACACTGTACATATACCAAAACAACATTTTTTACAATTTTAGTCTGTCTGTCTGTTTGTTCCGGCTAATTTCTGAAATGGCTGGACCGATTTTGACGGGACTTTCACTGGCACATAGCTGATGTAACAAGGAGTAACATAGGCTACTTTTATTTTAGAAATAAAAATAGGATCTCACGATAAAAAATAAAAGTAATGAAATATAAATAAGTACATTACGATATTAGTGCGTTATGATGGACGAGGGCGTAATTGAGCCGAGCATGTTATAACCAATACGCACGTATATCGTAAGACGTTTTTTAACACATTTGCGAGGAAACAGAAAAAAAAATTATGTAAAAGAGTATGTACAGTAGGTAGATCAATACATAAAATAAGAAGGCAAACTGACCTTTGTTGCCAGGTACTGGCTATCTGGAGCATATTTTAGAAACTTTTCGACGTCATTTGATGACAGTACCTTAGATATTTTCTTTATAAAACCAACAGAGCGTCTCTTTAAAAATGCAATGAGATTTGAATGTTAATTAATATCGACACCATTTTTCATCTTCAGGGTACTTTTCAGCATAGAATATGTTGTCCACAACGAGCTAGGCTTATATTTACTAGCTAGTTCATTAAAATACGCCAAAACTACATTTTCGGAAAATGACTTGGCATTTTTCATGTTTTTCCATTTCAAGAAATTTTCATACGTGGTTATGTATCTGTCCTTGGATATTAACGGCAGCAAGCTTTCGCAGGCGGTTCGCGCTTCTGTTAGTATAGCCGGTGGAGTTGAAGTAATATATTGCTCATCTTCATTATTGAAAGTTGTCATTTTTAGATATTCACAATACAAGTACCTACTAAGAAAAGAAAATTTGAGAAAAATGGCGCGAGGATTATTTTCTGCCGTGGCTGCGTGAAAATGTTGGCAAAGACGCTAGAGCATGCAGCCAAGTTGTTAAATTACCGAATCAGAATCAGAATCAGAATCAGAATCAGTACTTTATTTGCTATGAATGTAGGTACAGGTATAAGATGTTGTGCATGAATTAATTAGATCGGCTACAGTCTACCTTACGGCATGCAAATTATTGTATAAGTTAAAATATGAATACAAACAAAATAATGTCAACAAAACATAAATTAAAATGAAGTCAATTAGTAACATGATAGTCAGGTACATATGTAAGTCTTATGTGGTCAAATTTGCAATTAATTATAACATTCATAATCATAATTCGGATAAATTCGTATCATTTAAAAAGTCTTTCAACGAGTAGTAACATTTGCCTAAAAGTAGCGCAGTTACCTTAGATTTAAAAATGTTTACAGCACAGTCCTTAAAACTATGAGGTATTTTATTATAAATGACAGGTCCCATTGTCATAATACTTTTCCTTAAAAGTGCTGTCTTGTTTTTTTTTTTTTTTTTTTTTGTGGGGCATCTCGTAGTTAATCCTGAAAAGATTGTTACTACTTAAACGGATTGGGGCCCGGCGAGTTCTAAAAAGTTACCTTTTTAGGCCTCCAGCCGGGAGTGCTGTCTTGTAATTACCCGAATGTAGTAAGTTCTTGTATTGGGATCTCAATGGACCATTACGTGTACTTATACTGGCCAGTGACGGAAATAAGGTCAGATTAGTTTTAACAAAAATTGCCACCTCCAGTATGTACAAACATGGAAGAGTCAGTATCTTCAGAGACCGAAACACAGGTTCACAGCTGTCTGTGCTTTTAAGGTTTGACATAGATCGAATACACCGTTTCTGGGCCCTAAAAATCTCTTCCCTTTCACTACAGTTACCCCAAAATATGATCCCAAATCTTAACACTGATGCCACCAACCCATGATAAGTTAGTTTGGTAATACACTTCTGGTGTATCATTACTTACTTTATGCGATAAGTTATACAGTACATAGGCTGATTTATTCAACTTCTTACATACGACAAAAAATAAACTGTCTAGTAATAAACTGTTTTTTATTTTATTAACCGACTTCAAAAAGGAGGAGGTTATCAATTCGGATGTTTATATTTTTTTTTATGTATGTTCGGCCATAACTCCGTCATATATAAACGGATTTGCAAAATTCTTTTTTTGTTCGAAAGCAGTTTATTCCGAAATGGTCCCATATAAATTTCATGTAGATCTGATGATGAGTTCCGGAGACAGACACCGGAACTCTTTAAAAAAAAATGACGGCAATTCAATCGCGATTTTTGCTATCGTATTAATATGCATTGTTTGTTTGGAATTAGTGCGGGGTAGATACCAAAACTAAAAATTTAAAAATAAAAACTTAAAAAAAAAAAACAACCGACTTCCTTAAAAACACTACAAAGTGAAAAATAACTTTAACTTTTAAAAGTTTTTATTTTAAATAAACTCAATCTGTGAATGCACACTGTTGCTTTTCCGCCATTTTAACAGCGCGCTAGCGCTGCCTACTGACTGGCGCCGCGCGGCAATTAGTTCGAAATTTGAATAGCAACAGCGCGCTGCTCACTACCTGGAGTCGTGCGGCGGCGATTAGTTCCATATTTGAAATGGCAAATAATACTGTTATTGAATTTGTATGGACTATAACTTATCTATTTGCTTTGGTAACACACGCGTTTTTTATGACCCGCTTTACATATTTAAAACCGGTGGAATTACATCAGCTTTACGAGCAAGGGTGTTAAAAAACTTTTTGTTAAATACCACGCGGACGAATTCGTGGGTAACAGCTATTACCTATATAACCTGGATTAACACATTCTTACCGCGGTAGTACGTCCTCCTGCGTTAATTTCCGACATCCACACGGGCGAAGCCGCGGGCAAAAGCTAGTAATTAAATAAGATTAACTAATCATATTAATGCGTTGATAGGGTTGTAATGATTTAGTTGTGTGTGACTGAATTGGTATGCAGAGAAAATGAGTTTCCGCCTATTTCAAAAAGCAGCCGTGTTCATGAGACCACCGCAGTTACGATTCGGTATGAGATTCGATTTTTTAAGATTCGTTTATTAGGAATTTTGCAATATATTTGAATTTAGGTAGAAATATACAACAAAAAATTATGATAATTTATTTCATAACATAACTGAAGTACCGACTACTTATAAAATATACGTTGTGTGTTATCTTCTTTTTAATTTTTTCTTATTTCGAATAACATAATCAGCCTATATTGTTCCCACTTCTGGGACACAGGCCTCCTCTCGGCGAGTTCATTTCGAATAAGCACTTTCAATTACGTTATGTTATGAAATAATAAACATTTTATTATTCACCACTTAAACATTTTCTACCATAAAAGTTATTATTCCAACCGAACGGTTGCGCATAGCATACTTACAAAATATTTGAGAAATTGTTTACTTATTATATTTGGTTTGTTTATTTTTCTTTCAGGCTCGTTCATTCATAAACGTTGTGGAAATACGTACCTTTATTAAACCAGCTATAGACTGGTTACTACATCAGCGCTTTCCAAGTGGCAATTTTCCATCATCCATGGGGAGTAGCTCGGGAGACAAGCTGGTTCAATGGTGTCATGGAGCTCCGGGATTTGTACCCTTGTGCATTCTAGCTTACCAGGTTATTAAAGATATTAATATATAATCGCTTTATTAATAAACGTGACGTAAAGCTATACCGAGTTTAACCAATCTTTTTTTGTGGTGGAGGCAAGTTTAGCCTATACTTTACTCCGCGTTTATTAACTAGGGGGATAGTTTTTTAGGCTCTTAGGCTCAATTCACAGCAAGATTGCAGTAGTTGACAGCGCCTAGCGCGTCAAGCAGGTGGCAGGCCCGCAGAGGTGCGATGCCACCGTTTATATCAAGCGAAGCGAAGTTGTCGTCCGCTACGCCACAAGCAGTCGCGTGCCATCTCCTTGAGACTGCATTTAGATCTAAAGTTCTGTGCCACGCGGCGACCGCGCTTCCATACAAATTTTAATAGCGAATGTGAACTCTTTTTTTTTTCGTGATCAAGTCCTCTTGGATACCCTCCGTCTGGGAAGAACGGAGGGTTGTGTTGGTCTCCTCGGGGGCGCGACAGATGCTTGTACATTTGACTAGTAACAGCCCGCCGTCCCTAGCGGGGCCTATTCCAAAGTTCGACCAATCCCACCACAGCACGACCAGGGAGTCGTACTGTGGTGGATTGGGTAAGGCGCGCATACCAGGTACTAGCTCTGTAAGCCTGACTTATCGAGCGACGACACAGCCCCAATTTAGCCGCCCTCGGGCCCCTGGTTTGAGGATTGTTAAGCGCCCTTCGACGCCCACCTGCTCTTCCGGTGTGAATGGACTCGAGAGTTGTGCTCTCTCTCTCCCTCTACACCGCCTTCTTTGCAGGCATCACCTCCTCACAAAATGGGTAGCAGTCGCCCAAGAACAGCTGCAATGCTCTTCAACCTACCGTAGGCGCGAGCTTGCGGGTGGCGAGCAATGGGTAGCTCGCCGCCCGGTAAGGACCAAGCTCGGGTCGACGGCGCGCAGTGTTCCACGCGTGCCTCAAAGAGATGTCAGCAGCAGTGTAGGGGTCTACTAGGACCGATGCCTGCCGGGGTCGCGTGATTGTTTGAAAGAGATACCGTGACCCTGGCACATGGGCAACTGATGGAACACGGGTGGGTTTTAGTCAGTAAAAGTCTGACACGCCCTCCCGCTCCGCCCAGAGCGGGAGAAGTCATTTGATGATTTCCCATCCTGAAAAAAAAAAGGAAAAAAAAATAATGCTCTTCAACCTAGGGGCTAGCCGCTGAATGTGCATCCCGATGTTCCACCGGCGACAGTCGAGGATGAGTCCCAGGTACTTCATCGTCGAATCGACACCAATGCGGACGCCCCTGCCACTATATGTCAATCCCGAGGTGGCTTGTTCCGTGCCCATGAAAACAGAAAACGCCGGATCCAACGACTTGCATCACCCCTGTCGTGGCCAGTATGGCGGATTGCCTACGTCGACGCCGTGAGTAAGTGCATCGCGAAGCACCCAGTCGAATGTTCCACAGCAGCGGCCCCAAGGCCGAACCCTGTGAAATACCGAACGTCTCTTTTCGGCTGCATCATTCCCGATCCGGGTAGATTACGGCTCTACCCGCTAAATAATAAAATTCTGTCGAGTCTGCGTCGATCATAAATCAGTATATCATCATGAGCATCGGCCTAGCCTTATTCCCAACTATTTAGGGGTCGGCTTAGGGGCAGTCTAACCGGATGAAGATGATGAGTACCAGTATTTTATAATACAAAAATCCTTGTTATGACTGTCATACTTACGGGTTTCTGTCGACCTACAACGAATGTCAAAAATCCACGATTGGCAGCATGGACCAAAGGTTTAACGTGCTTTATCATCATAAGGCATGGATGGGTGTCGGTTTGTAAAGATGGTGACCCATTCAAGGAGATGGTCCTTCACCACCATCACCAATTTTTTTGTTTGTGTTTGGGTGGCACCCTGGATGGTTTAGATTCACTATTGGACCCGGTAGGTGGCGCTGCTATCGAGTTCTAGGAAACAGGACAACGTCTTTACGGTCAGCTAGTACTCGTATATGAGCCGTTTCACGTCAACTCTCCTAGCTCGGCGCGCGAGCGCCAAAACATCTACTTTTCAGCTTACGATTACAACAGTAAAATTAACTCATAAAAAATTTTGAATATACGTTTCCGCTGTATTTTTTCCTCAGCTTTCCGATTCAACCGTTTTTTTTTTAAATTGAGTTCCTAACCTCAAAAAAATACAAAACATGTTATATCTGTTATATCTCAAAAACGGCATTTTTAATAAAAAAAATTTGATAGTCTAGCTCGAAAGAGCAGCTTGTTTAAATCGGAATAACTATTTTCCAGAGAGTTTTTTTGTTTTTGAGAGTAATACGGTGACGAACAGTAGGTACCGCGCCGCGCGTCGGCAGCTAAGTCTCGTAAACGTTAGACGTAAGATGTGATTCGGATAGTTAAAGGTATTATACAGGGTGATTGGAAGATGGGTGCAAAGCTTTAAGGTGAAGATAGTATACACAATTTAGAACCATTTAAGCCATGGTTGTCTTAGACGAAGTCTTACCAAATTTTTTTAACCAAATTTTTAAGTTTTTTTTCGGAAATTCTCAAAATTTAATGTAAACTGCATAATTATGGCCAAATTGAATGATAAATGAATTAATTTTTTATTTATTTAATTAAAGTAATGTGTAAGCAACCAAGCAAAACATGTTTTAGGCTTCTGTGTCATTAGACATTTTTTTACAGATATTTAAAGCTCAGAAAAAATAAAAAATTTGTACAATACGTCTTTTCCTAAACATTATTTTTTAAAAAAACGGCTTTTTTTTGTTCAAAACTTTTTGAATACATGCTTGATAATCGCTCTTTCTTTTGAGGTATCATTTATGCGGATATCTTACAAATTATTGAAATTAGGGCCTACAAACCAATTTTTTTTTAAACATACTTAAAAACCGCTAAGTACTTATAACTGAGTATTGAAACGCAAATTTATAGTATTCGGACAGAGTATCTTTTATTGAAAATAAAACAAACATAATCAATTCATAAATAAAAACTAATGTGAAGATTGAATCTGATGCTGTTCAATAAGTTTGTTGATATCAGGTTCCAATTTACTCAAAAACAGCCGCAAGTCGCCACGTTCGGTAACACGCAAACGATTTCTCTTTTTAGTAAGCAGCGTTGCCACAGCACTAAATCCACGTTCACACAAATATGACGATGGGAATGCTATCAAAAATCGTTGAACAATTGACCACAATCCAGGGTACAATTGCGGGATCGGTTTTTGTAGCCAATATTCTTGATATCCATTTTTGAACTTGATTTTTATTTCTTCGTTCGTTGTCAATTCTATAAGTTCTTCTTTCAGCTGAGGTGACATTGCTGTGTTGACATTTGAAAACGGATCCAACACCCAGTCTGGTATTTCCAAGTTTAAAATGTCCTGGTATCGTTCGGTGAAGTCAATGTTGAGGTTTTCCAAATGTTGGCAGTAGGCAAACAAGTCGTCGTTACTGCAGTATACTGATAAATTCGGAAAATTGTGAACCTCACGTCTGCCCATATTCTTTTTGTGCTGCGAAAGCAGCAACGACATTTTTTGTTTTAATTAAATTTAGTTCATCGCCTTGCAGTTGGAGGTTCATGTCGTTGAACATTTTATACAGGTCTGTCATGTAAGCTATATCATTCTTTGATGTTATGAGCTTGTTGCGCAGTTCTGTATCTTTAGTTTCCAAGAACTCTATCATAGAGTCAAACAGGTTGTAAAATCGAATCAGACAATTGCCTCTTGACAGCCAACGAACTTCAGTATGAAGCAACAAACGGTTGAAATCTTCGTCATTAGTAACACAAAGCTGATGAAATAATCTATCATTCAAAGAGCTGCTACGGATTTTATTGACTGCTTTGATGACATATTGCAGTGATTGAAATAGTCGTTCACTTAAGTTTCTAGCAACCAAATGTTGTCTATGAATAACGCAATGTATAGCAAGGACATCTGGAATTTTATTCTTTAAGTATGCTATGAAGCCTTTATGGCGCCCTGTCATAGCCGGAGCGAGCGCCATCCGTAGCAACTGATATAATATTTTTCAAAGGAATCTCTTTCTCTTCACAAAACTTTCCAATGTATTGAATATGGTTTCGCCTATTGTATGTCTCCAAATTTCTGGCAAACAATAGTTCTTCACGTATTTTCTCATCTTTAATAAACCTCACGTAAGATAGCAACAACGCTTCATTAGTTGGTAAAGTGGACTCATCGAGCTGAATTGAGAATTGACTAGTCCTCAGATGATTGCACAATGATTCTTCAATGTTTTCAGCCATTTCATCAATTCGTCTTTGCACAGAATTATTACTCAAAGGAATTTTTCGGATAATATCTGTGGCCGGTTTATGAAGCACAGTAGTTATTACTTCCTTTATTGCTGGCAAAATTTACTCTTCTCCGATGTTGTGTGTTGCCTTTTTGAGCAATTAACAAAGAGATATTGTACGAAGCTCGAAGTCCGTCGTCATCTTGCTTAGCAGCCGCCGAAAATAGTTTTGATACACTTGGCTGAGTATTATGCTTCTTCTCTAGGTCTTGAAAATATGCTACATTCTTTTCTGTCTTATCTGGATGCATTTTATTCAAATGATCTTGCAGTCTTGAAGGCTTCATTGCTTCGTTCGAAAATGTTTTTAGACATAGAAGACACAAAGGCGACGACGGGTTTGTGGGATTTTCAATAAATCCGAATTTAATATATTCCGCAGAGTATTGCCGTCTCTTCTTTTTTACTTCCGACATTGTTTTGTTTTAAGAAATACGTAAGTGTTGAAATCAAGTACTGCTTATCTATTATGCGCGAAACCGCAAATGAAAATAAAATAAATTTACGTCGTTTATATAGGATTGCATAAGCAGCACGCACCAACAGGAATAAGACAAACGTGCATATACTCGTTTATCTCATTCGACGCCCAATCGTACTCGACAAGCAAGAACAAGTATTATAGAACCAGCCGATTGGTATAGGAATGTACAATTCGGATTATTTAACAAAAACTTGTTAAAACATGATTGCCCGCGGTCTTTTATATCGAACCGAGTTTGAGCTATATCTTAATTAATATTAGTTGATGTTCACAAGATGTAGTCGAGAGTTGAGAGCTCAGTCGGTGTCTAAGAGTTTTCCTAGCTAGGTAGATGAAATTATAAATCGACCCCAAAGCCCTACACAATACCCCCTTTTTTCTGGGTCTCTTACCGCCCCCCTTTAGGCCTGCAGCGCCCACAAGGGGGCGTTATCGCCCACGTTGGGAAAGACTGATCTAGACTATCAAAAATAGTTTTAAAAAATGCCGTTTTTGAGATATAACATGTTTTGTATTTTTTTGAGGTTAGGAACTCATTTTTTTTTTTAATCCGGATGGTTGAATAGGAAAGCTGAGGAAAAAATACAGCGGAAAACGTATTTTCAAAAATTTTATGAGTTCATTTTACTGTTGTAATCGTAAGCTGAAAAGTAGATGTTTTGGCGCTCGCGCGCCGAGCTAGGAGAGTTGACGTGAAACGCCTCATATATTTAATTACTGCATCATCATTTCATCATAATAAATAAATTTAAATGTTTCAGATTTTTGACGAAGACAAATATATGAAAATAGCTGTGCAATGCGGAGATCTCATATGGAACCGTGGATTATGTACCAAGGGTTATAGTTTATGCCATGGGGTCAGTGGAAATGCATATGCGTTTATACAACTATATCAGGCCACGAAGGTACCTATGAGACCTTAATAAAATAATAATTTTAGCAGAGCCCACTCTCGAGCTTTTCAAACCTTCTGAGCAGTTCTCCAACTTCGTATTTTTCGATATTAGTCGTAGAAAACTACACTTGAATACACTCCTTTCCTACAATCTGTAAATAGAGCATCTCACGAATTAGATTTTGATGCCTAAAAACAAGCACCTACTACAGGCGACAATTTTAATTTTCCAGAAACCTATGTATCTGTACCAGGCTTGTTGTTTTATGGAATGGTGCGCGGTGGAGCGGCCGGGCACAGAGTTACATCACCCAGACAGACCAGCCTCATTGTTCGAAGGATTAGTCGGGCGTCTTTATTTAGCCGAAGATATAACAAGGGTCTTAGACGCCAAGTTCCCAGCATTTACTTTATAAGTCACTATATTATAATGAAAAGATATCTCATTGTAAAAATATTTAATAATGTTTTAATTATTATTTATACTTAAATTAGTTTCATTAATATCACCCAGCTTAAATTATAAATGTAAATAATGCTACCAGGCGGCAGTCCAACAGTTATGCTTATAACATTATATCTCTATGCATATCATATATATTTTGTAAATTCTAATTTGAACACATTATACAATAATTAAGAAGAAAAAAAAGTATTGGAAGTACTGTTACTTATTTAAATACGGAACGTTATTACATAAAATATACCAAGGCAATAACATAACATCATTAGGAATAGTATCATATTATCAATATAAAATATTACAGTAATAATTAACCCAGAGTTTAACAAGGGGCAAAATTAATTACAGACATTCTTGACCTGTATTAACAAAACCACATTTGAAAGCTTATACAGGACAGTGTTATCTGAATTACATTTAATACATTTCGTTTAAATGATGGCGAAAACCGCATCGCATCCAACCGCATCGATTGGTCAGGAACCGGATGGCAATAATGAAAACACTAAATTTATGTTTTAAATTGAAGCCTGCTAAATTCAAATTTGTTTATAACACGTATGTCTTTAGACAATTTTTAACCATTTAAATCATCCATACAACCCTATAAGTTCTTTTAAATCCATTGAATGACTATTTCATGAAAACTCACTCAATGGAATTAAATGAACTTAGAGAGTTATATTGATGATTTGAATTATTGTAATTATGAAAGCTATATTTGTTAGGTTGCGAATCATGTTTTCTTTAGTAAATTTTCTTAGAGAAAAGAAGAAAATTTGAATTTCGCGGGCTTTCTCCTTTATGTTGTTTTGTTAAATGTTATGTTTTTGGTTAGCTGCAGAATTTGGTGTAAAACTGTAAATTAAGTGGATGTACTTAATTTACAGTTTATAATCTGTCTGTCTTTATATTTATCTATCATAAATTAGTTTCGACGGTGAACAAATAAAGGGATAAAACCAATTATGCATTAAAAATTTCGACTCCAGTACAATGTACATGTAAATAATCGGTTAGTTTTTATTTACTTGAAGGCTAATTGCGTACTACACTATCATTAGGAATCGCTTTCATTTTGACAGTTCCACATCATTCATGGCGCTGTTTACGTTGCTAAGCAGACTTTTTTTTTTTTCAATATTTGTAGGAATGGATTATCAATAACCATCAAAATGATTTAGATTCTTATTAATAGTGTGTTACGCAATTAGTGTGCTCTCTGGTATATATATATAATACATATTATAAAGTCTCTATATACAATATACTTATGAGACTTTAGTTGAGAGTGATTTGTTGATACAGGCCTAAAACTGCTGCGTTACTTTCCAAATTTTTTGAAATTGGTTAACCATAGTGACCTTCCCCCACAAACAATAACTGTTCCCATTTCCATAGCCTACTTTGGCAAAATTGGCAATTACATTTATGTTGCATTGTACCTTATTTCTAAGTTTACATACATTATAACGTATAGTGTCACATTTTCCATACGTAAGGACGATGAAGTAATATCACGAGCTGCCTTTTGGCTCTCTTCCTCTAGCATACTAAGGGTCTGCCATGGACACATTCTTCAAATGTTAATGTAATATCATGTGGCTACAAAAGTACCCTCGCGTTAACAATGGAACACGAAGATTTAGACTGAGGCTGTTACATAGGTAAAAAGGCTACGCTAATGGCTCGACATGCCATATTAAAGTAGCGTACTGTCAGTAAATGTTTGTAATGTAAATTCTCGTGGTGTGAAGTATTCGACGCTTTAAATGCGTGGTCCACGCGTCGTAAACTACTGCCACAAAAATTTTGTAAATGTTTTTGTGTTCCAATTTTGTTTTTATTTTATTTGGTATGCAATAAAGAGTTTATCATATGTCTATTTCATATACTTTAATTTCAGTCGAGTTGGTGTTGAGTTTATAAAGTGCGAGATGGCCATTAATTAAACTGTAATATGTTTGTTACACGTTATCACGATATAGTTCCACTATGACATTTAGTAAGTAAGTATGATCGTTCTACTGGAATCTTTACAAGTACCGAAAAGTCGGTCTAGAAATTTAAAAGCCATTCCTTACGTAGTGGTGTACTTTAGATAAATGAGCAGTGACCATATGTGCAAGAGACACTACTACCTTACTATGTTCCTAGACCATTATTTTCGTACATTTATTGGTAATGCAAAAGAAACTACGTTTATATAGACGCCTTTCTTAGAATTAGCCACAAGTTGAACCGCTAAGAAGTAGTAAAAATCATACTTTCGATTTCACTCAGCTGCTCATTTTCACTCTCATTTGAGGGGACATTATGAACCCGTGTAAAATGTAAGCCTTTGTTTTAATTAAAGACCTAATCAATTTCTGTGTCAAAACAAATCCGGGAGCCTACTCTCTCAAGAGAGCCGTGGTAGCCCAGTGGCATCGGCCCCGACTTACTAGTTGCAGGTCGTGGGTTCGATCCCAGGCCGGCTTTACTTTGTGTAAATAATTACATCACCACTGCTCTCAAAACGGTGAACGAAAACATCGTGAGGAATGTCCTAGAACCAAAAATTTGAAGACATGTGCCATCTACCAACCCGCACTGGGCCCACGTGGTAGATTACGGCCCACTCCCTCTCACCGAGAGGCGGCCTGAGTCCCAGCAGTGGGAACAATATAGGCTGACGATGATGATGACTCTCTCAAGCCAGAAAGTAGTTCGAAATTTCGGAGTGAGCCCTACACCCGATAAATTATAAACGTCATTATGGCGGGACCAACTCTTATAATTGAAAGATTCTACCACGTATATTTACTAAAAGTTTCACAGTAACACTGGTCCGCCATTATGATGCGTCATAATGATGAGACCATGCATGTATTTCAAAGCTACAACGAATGACATCATTCTGATCAATTCAGTATTTAACACCGGATAGAAAGAGATAGAGCGATAAAGAAACTACTAAGATCTCCGTCACCCACTGTTGATCTACAATGTGTGACGGAGATCTTAGTAGTTTTTTACGAAATTATCCTATCCTACTAATCCTAATAATATTATAAATGCGAAAGTTTGTATGTATGGATGTGTGGATGTTTGTTACTCTTTCACGCAAAAACTACTGAACGGATTTGGATGAAATTTGGAACACAGTTTATAACCTGGATTAACACATTGGCTACTTTTTATCCCGGTAGTACGTTCCCGTGAGATATTTTCCGACCTCCACGCGGGCGAAGCCGCTGGCAAAAGCTAGTTTTTTTCATATTTGACATTTTCTACGACTGAGTACGCGTTTTGGAGTCAGGCATGATATCGTCATTATGACGCATCTTAATGGTGGGAAAAGTGTTACCGTGAAATTTGCCATGTCAGGTACAAACATTACAGGGCAGGTACAAAATAGTACTAAATTATACGTGGTACAAAATTTCAATTACAAGAGATGGTCTCGCCATTATGACGTGTATGATGAATTAACTTTTCTGGACAGGCAAAAACACTTCGGGAGTAGACGGACAGCTGTCAACTCGTGGTTTCATTATTTTATTCTTATGTCGGGCCCCAAATAAACGTGATTACAGTGGGTGATACGGAGCAGGAATCGCCTCGTAATTTCAATCGAAACTAAGAATTTCGTGCTTAGGGAGTAGACCTCCTGATCAGCAGTTGAAGGAAACGAACGAACTAATAAATATGCTTCAAATAGTAGTGCTATAAGTAGGAAAGTATATGATATTAGTACAGATTTAACAGTCGTGTAAGAAATTTGGACGAATGACTTTCATAAATTGTAAATACATGTCACATCAAAAAAATACCTATGTATGTTACAAAAATGGAAACATGGGCTACACTGTTAACTGTTGTGTTATTGTTTTACTAAAAGTGCGAATAAATTTGTACCTTTGCCCTAGAAAGTAGTTTTTAGAAAAGAGAAGGCGCAAACTGGTCCAAATATCCACCACACCGAGACAGGATTTACTAAGTCACCCATTAAAAAAAAAGGTTACCTTAAAATAAAAATGTTCGTTTCTTCATTTTAGCGTAGACGGTTTGATAGTTTTTGTCAAATGAGGTATCATTAGATTAGTCTTCAGTTCATGACACCACAATTGACACAGGCTATATGTATATTGAATAAAAAATAAATAACGTGACGGATTTTAGCCATTAATGAGAGTTTTGAAAGTAGTATTTAAGACCGGTCTTTTGATATTGTTGAAGCACTTCGCTAGCCACTTCGTCCGTGTGTATTTCTTATTTTGCCCAACAAAATTCAACACCATAGTTATTAGATAGTTTTCGAAAATTTTGGATTACGCTTTGTATTATTTATTTAAATATGAATGGGAATCAATTACCAAGTTGATTGGTGAATATAACCTGTATGCACCCCTTCCACACGGCTATTATTATTGGTAAACAAACAACTTATTTATTTGGTCTTTTACTTTTCACTAAGACTTGAGTTTTTTTTCATGGGTGTCTTAATAAAAGTTTCTCCTTATTTAATAGACTATTCAGTGGCATAGATCCCGTTAGTATTGGACATTTGGACCGAGCCCCATACGTTTTCGCCCATTGTCCTTTGTGATGGCACCGCATATGCAGTGTGGTGCCGGGCTGTGTGCGGCAGGTGTCAGAGCAGCGCGGCGCCGGCCTCCGCGCGCGAGTGCGGCAGCGGCGGCGCGGCGCGCCACGTGTTGTCGCGCGGCTCGTACAGCTCCACGCTGGCGAGCGTGGTGCGCGCGCGGTAGAAGGCGCGCTCGCCCGCGCTCTCGCTGTCGCCGCCCGCCACCACCAGCACGCCCTCCGCCGCGCCCGCCGCGCAGCCCGCGCGCGCCTCCTTCAGGCTCGCTACCTCTTCCCACGTGCCCTAGAACCCATCCAGGTGGTTGGAGCTCATCATCATTTCAGCCGTAAGACGTCCACTGCTGGACTTAGGCCTCCCCCAATTTGGGGGGCTTTGCCATAATCGCCACGCTTGGCAGGCGGGTTGGCGATCGCAGTATGGTGGTAAAATGCATAGAGAACGCTGCTGCCCATTCTCTAGTAAGTCCCTTAGTCGCCTTTTACGACACCCACGGGAAGAAATGGGGTGGTGTTATTCTTTACGTCCGGCACCACACGGTACAAGGTTGGAGCTAGTAAGCGATATATTCATAATATTGCAGGCAGATTTCACGGATCATTATCCTCATCTGCCCAACCTTTTTTCAACTGGATTGGGGTCGACTTCCAGTCTAACCGGATGTAGCTAAATACCAGTATATTACATCGAGCGACTGCCTATCTGACTTTCACAACCCAGTTACTGGATAATACGATACCCCTTAGTAAAACTGGTTGTCACACTTTTGGGAATTTTGGGTTTTCACGGAGATCAATGATAAAAATAAAGTCAATAACAAAATACTAAGTCTTGTCTTAGCGTTGTATGGGCGTTGAAATATTGTATGTAAATAGCAAGACTGTGGCCGGCGATAAGACTACACGGTGTTCTAAAATAATTTGATGAAAATCTAAACAAACCTGCGGATGGCGAATAGGGGACCAGATTTCTTCCAGATAATGTTTATAATTGATACACAGTATTTATAAAACGAGTGCGGTCAAACTTAAGGGTGTTGTGCAGACGCGGGTTTTCGCGGTTATGATGTTCGTCTCATTGAGATTTTTTTTCTGTTTAATGTTCCCACCCTTGTGTTTGATTTATCAGAAGGGTGCGGCCTTCTGATAAATGCAATGTAAATTGCAAAATCAATATAATTTTTCTAAGGATAAATTCGATTTACGAATACAATAGATCGTGTAAAAGATTTAGAGCAGTGTGTAAATAAAGCAAGTACCTACGAAGTATATTAGGTTATGCATGCTAATTCCCTGAACAGGTTTGTTAAAACTTTCATTAAAAAAAAATTGGAACAATTTATAATTCATGTATTACCTCGTCAAAGCTGTAACGTTCCACAGACGTGAGAACTGACCGCCGAGGCGCATTCCCGCCGATGACATATAGGTAGTTGTCGAGGACGACTGCGGCAGCTTGACTACGAGCATGGTGCATCGGTGTCAACGTATTCCATTTACGGGATGCTGGATGGTAACATAATAAATCTCTGGTGTGTCTCCATGTGTGAGTACATCCTCCGACGATGTATATTAGTCCTAACAGAAATGTATCTATTAAAAAACGGACCATTAAATAAAAATACTTTTTCCTGAAACTGCTTATTATACCTTCAAAATTGATGACGCCCATTCCAAACCTTGGCTCTGGCATTCTGCCAACTAATGTCCATTCGTCAGCGACTGGATCGTACACCTCCACTGATGAGCCCATGTCTGATCCCACCCAACCTCCAAAAGCGTATAAATTTCCATTCCAACCTGTTAGCCCAAATTCACAACGCGCCTCCTTCATTGGTGCTATATTTGACCACTTATCCGTCTAGAAAATAACTTTTTAATTAAAATATGTATGTTTTTTAAAAGAGTCAAGCTCGCGCAGTTTAGGTTCTGCAGTAGCTTGGTGTCGTAATTACTGTATTAATCGTAATTTATACATCTGCGCTAGCTATACTACACGACATCTTAATGACGTAGTATCAAGGAAAAAAAGGATAGATCTACACTATGTAAGATTAACCCAACTAACATTTTTAGGGTTCCGTTGCCAAATGGCAAAAAACGGAACCCTTATAGATTCGTCATGTCTGTCTGTCTGTCTGTCTGTCTGTCTGTCCGTCCGTCCGTATGTCACAGCCACTTTTCTCCGAAACTATAAGAGCTATGCTGTTGAAACTTGGTAAGTAGATGTATTCTGTGAACCGCATTAAGATTTTCATACAAAAATAGAAAATAAACAATAAATTTTGGGGTTCCCCATACATAGAACTGAAACTCAATTTTTTTTTTTTCATCTAACCCATACATGTGGGGTATCTATGAATAGGTCTTCAAAAATGGTATTGAGGTTTCTAATATCATTTTTTTCTAAACTGAATAGTTTGCGCGAGAGACACTTCCAAAGTGGTAAAATGTGTGTGTCCCCCCCCCCCGTAACTTCTAAAATAAGAGAATGATAAAACTAAAAAAAATATATGATGTACATTACTATGTAAACTACCACCGAAAATTGGTTTGAACGAAATCGAGTAAGTCGTTTTTTTTTAAAACGTCATAAATCGTAAACCGCAATTTACCTTTCATTTAATCAACTGAAATATAAAAATTAAAAAAAAAAACATTTATTTTCATAAACATGAACCTTCTGCATAAACCGAGAATACCTACAGGTTTGTACGGAACCCTTTGTGCGCGAGTCCGACTCGCACTTGGCCGGTTTTTTTTATTTGATAGACCAATATTCCATACGTCCAAAGGCCGCGACAGTCGCAAACGTCTATAAGTTTTCTGCAAAGGCTGAATATCTACTATAAATTACATGTTTTAGGTTCGGGAACCTACGAAATAAGGGGTGAAAAAAAAAACTGTCGTTTTCATGGTTTTCGAGAGTGCTAATGCCGAGTGATGTCAAAATGCAAACCTAAGACGGCGGCAAAAATCGTTAAAAATATCATGTCAGTGTTATTGTTAAAACATACGCCCCATCATTACATTATTGTGTTCAATAACATTTTTAGGATCGCATAACGGGCATTATTAGGGATTCAATAAATCATAGGTTACGAAATCTAATAGAAAATCACAGACAATAAAATATTATTATTTAATGAGCATCATTATTCCATAACGTTTGTCTCCACAAAGATTATTTATTGAATAATTATGCGTGAGTGCTCGTAAATGCATCTGCTGGGCTGAAGGTCCTGTTTTGTTTCTTAATCGTCAGGTTGAGCAAAGCATTAAAGAACTTGTTTATTCGGGATTTCTTAGCAGCTCTGGCATGGACACACACATTGATGAAATACGTTTGGAGTTAGCAATGCACCCAAGTCTTTAATTTCTAAAACCAATGGATTAGTTTGTTCTGGAGTAAAAATAAGAAAGATTGAACATGATACCTGTGGATCGTAAACCTCTCCATTGGCGAGTATTTGACTTCCTTGCTCGCCTCCGACGGCATAGACCCGACCTCCTAAAGTGGCCACACCTGGCTGTATTCGTGCTATTCCCATCGGTGAAAGTTCTTCCCATTCTCTTGAAATCATAAAACATACATTTTATATTCATATTCAATATATTTTATGCTTTATCATTTTTTATATATATGCCTTAAAACTGAAATAGTGGTCATTTTGTAGTTTTGGTCTTTGATGCGCGCAAGGGTTTTATAGTAAGTATTACATAACAAACAGGGACTTTCAGTCGTCAAAATCTGTGATGTACACAAAATGAACTGAGTTGAACTGTCTGACTGAAATATGATAAACCAAATTACCGTTTATGAAGATCGAATTTTAGCACCGAAGAGAGGATATTGTCTTGATTATAGTGTGTTGATAATGGTTGGTGCGCCGCTTTGTCGCGGCATGACCCTCCAGCTAAAAGTAATATACGACGCGCGCGTTGACGGGGCTCCACCAACAATGTAACTAAAGCACCACGGCGAGTTTTCTAAAAAATATATAAAAAGCAGCTTATATTAAGCATGTAATACTATGAGGACAATGCTCTTTTCATCATAGCCCTTATCCATCGCTTTCCATCAGGTTTCCCTAGTACGTTAACTTGAAGTAGGCATAGTACAAAAAGAGGAAGTACGCTATCTTCATACAAACGCACCGCGCGCGGCTTGTATGTGTGCGCCATAGTATCTATGCGTCGCCGCACGCACACTCAAAAAAAATCTCGACCCGTTTCTCAGTGCGCCAGTCGGGGCTAACGATGCACAAGGTTCGCGCGTCACGGCTTTTCGGCACCGCTATGAAAAATGAGTGATAATCGCAGGAGAAATTATTGTTATTATTCTGTGAACCGCTTTACGATTTTTATACAAATATAAAAGATAAAGTGGAACTGAAACTAAAAAAAAGTTTTTGTCTTCAAACCTGTACTTGTGAGGTGTCTATGGATACGTCTTTAAAAATGACATTGAGGTTTCTAAAACCATTTTTTCTCAAAGTCAATCCTTTGAAAGATAAATTCTTCCGAAGTGGTAAAATGTCCCCCCCTCCCCCCTCTAACTTTTAAAGTAAGAGAGTAAAAAATCTAATAAAAATATATGCTGTAGATGTCAAAAAACACTTTCAACGAAAACTGGTTTGAAGGAGATATAGTTAGCAGTTTTTGACATATATCACTTTTTCAAAAACCGCAACTTTGTCATTCATAAAAACACTATGAACATCATCGTTTAGGTAAAACCGACCTCACAAAACCTGAACCCAGACAAGACATAAGTAAAAAATAGAACTTCCCGGCCCTTGCCAATTTCTAGGCATTGATTTAAAATTTTGCTAAAAGTGACAACCCTGGGACAGGCAAATATGGTAGGCAATGATATCGCAGATTGGGCCGGAGATAACTTACTAGGAACTCCTTTTACTATGAAGTAGGTTTGTTAAGTTACAATAATCATGTAGTTCCTAATTATCAGAAAAATAATTATGACAATTAATATATTTCTTACCATATCAACTCTAACTGTTTTTAGAGCAACAGCTATTGATGGATCTTGTACATTTTTGATGGCTAAATCTAAAACTTGTGGTGAAATGAGTGGCAGTCTGACGTGACTCAATACTTCGAAACAGTGACGTCTACGACATGCTGGATCGTGCTCTAACCATCGTAAAGCTGCATATAAAACCTGAAAATAGTATATTATTTTTAGTGACAATAAGGTATGCACCTTTTCCAACCGAGTCTTAAATGGTTTTGAGTAATCTTGTTCCGTGTGGTGCAGGATGTAAAGAATAGCAACAGCCAAGAATAGCAGCGTTCGCAATGCATTTTACCACTATACTGCGATCGCAAACCTTGCCGCCTGCCGCCGCTAAATAATAGGGGACGCTTTTTTTTGTGAATTGGAAGTCATCAAATTTCGTCTCCTGCTCTGGGTGGAGTGGAAGGGCGTGTCAGACTTTTACTGATTAAAACCCACCCGTGTTCCTTCAATTCCCTATGCCAGGGCCACGACAAATCTTTCGAACAATTCCGCGACCCTGGTAGGCATCAGTCCCAGCGGACCACTTCAAAGTCGTCACCTCCTCCTGCGGCGGCTAGCAGCTTGAGGGCGCAGGGACCGCCTCTCCCTCACGCGCTCCGCCTTCGCCTCCGCGAGCATTACTACTTCGCAGAAGGAGGTGACGGCTTCCCATGTCTTCTCGCTCCGTAAGGCTCTAGACAGACGGACCGCATTTCAACTGCAATCCAACCGCAAATTGCAGTTCAAGTGCAGTTTGAATGCAGTAGACACGACTGCAATAGCACTGCAAACCAAACGTGCAGTCCGATTGCAGTTCAATTGCAGTCGGCGTGCAATCGAACTGCACGGTTGGTTTGCAACAGGGCCGGACGCGAGAGGTCGCCGCCGCCGATCGCCTAATGGGGGAGGCCTATGTCCAGCAGCGGACGTTCTTTCTGCTGTAATGATGTGATACATCTTGGTAATTTTGGCTTTTGGTATGATAAATGATAATTGCTGTTCCTTGACAACTTGATTTTCATTTAATGAAAAATGGCAGTTTTACATTTTCTTGCCTTGTAATTTTTAAGGAAAGGCGCTGTCTCGAATACACTAAACAACTCAATATTGTTGTGGTGTGTGAGCACTGTATGAAGCCAAGAAACTCACAAACAATTTCTTTAGTAGAAGTATACATCATAATCATTGGTAGCCGTGTTTTACTCACTGCTGAGTAGGTAGGCCTCCTCCCTTTTGTATCAGGCCTCCCTGGACTGCGCTAGTCTCAAGTACATCTTATACGCAATCACGCGTCGTAAATAATGATTCATTTGGATATCGTAAAGTTTGGGTCCAACTTCGATTGAAATGTCAAGTAATTAAATTAATGCATCAATAATGATAAAAAGGCAAAGCGTGGCAAACTTAGCGTGATTTAGAATAAAATTCGGACGTGCACAGTGAAGGAGTAGGAATAGAAGTCAATGGAGTGGGGACGGGATTTAAGGAGGTTTCTTAGATGCAACCTACATGGCGCATCTGAAGAACGGACCTAGGTAAAACGGTCCCGCAGGTAAGATAGTGTTTTAGGTATGTAATTAAGGAACAACCATAGATGCAAAAGATTCTCTAATTAATCTTGAGTGGCAATCGAATGTGTGAGTTTAGGGGTGATCGCACATCTGACGGAAGATGAGTCGCATCGGCGGTCTTTTGGTACAGATTCTTTTCTATTTTGAGACTGTGAGAACGTTGTAGGGGTTGCGGATTAATAAATGTTTAAAGTAGGCTATTCTGTCATTTGCAAACATTGTGGGAATAAGCCAATTATTTTTAAAAGAGTAACCGAGTAGTTGGCTCACCGCTCTTCTCCATAAGAAACTACTAACTGGAACCGTGCATCTAGTGAAACTTCATTTTCACTGTTTTTTTTTTTATGGATACCAACTCTGGCTATCTATAAATGCATCGGTGGCCTAACAGTATATGTATGAGACTCGGATTACTAACCTAAAAATAGCGTCTGATTTTGTTGACGTTACAAATAAATGGCAATAATCATAATCATAATGACTGTACTAGTTTAATAACATACCTGAGATTCACTGTCAACTTTTAGTTGCTCTGAAGAAAGCAAAGTTATTAGCTGTGGTAATGGCAAGTCTAAAAGCTCATCTCCATTAGATACTATATTCCAGTTTGCTTGAACATGCTCTAGTGCCTCTTTTACCAACTCTACGCAGTTGTGAGCTTCTGCAAACCTAATATAATGAAAGCAATAATAGATGCATTAGTGTATAATAATATGCTATTATAATGTATATAAGTATAAAACAAAGTGACCTTTTTGTGCTTTGTGTCCGCGTTGTTCTTCCAAACTAACGGAGGAACGCAATTATTATATGATTTATTTAGAACAACAGTTGAGATAATTTATGTGGGTAATGTAGGTATAAATAATAATCATAAATAATAAAGAAATCACGATCTTTTGTCAAATCATAAAAATCGTCGAAGCAGCGGCTGGTCGTTTATTGACAAAGCATTAAAAAACCGACTTCCAAAAGATTGTAGGTACTTTTGGAAGTCGGTGGTACTGTTTCTTTGATTATTTTTTGCCACGATGCTTGCTATGTATTTTATTTACATTCCAAGTATTGGTATTATATGTAGTGTCCGACCGAAGGTTCAATTTCGGCCACAAGTGACCGAATCTTACGTTCGTGGGCTGGCGGTTTTATATAGACTACTACTGGCAGATAGACATGAGACATTTATAGACAAGGTGCAAATTTAGTTATATAAATTTAGTTATATATATATTAGTACCAAATGTGAAAAAAATAAATAAGTTTCAGTATCGGGCAAGAGATGGCGCGATGGCGTGACCTAAAACTGCAATACTATCTGCAATTATATTTATATAATATGATGGTACGGAATAACGGAACCCTCGGTGAGCGAGTCCGACTCGCTCATGACCGGTTTCTTTTTATTTGACTGTTTTTGACTCAAAATCGAATTGCCTGCTTTCATACCAGTCCATAATCCATGTCATATTAATGCAATAATTTGTTACAACCCACGTCAAACGATGGATTTCAGAAAATAATGTCTATTTAACCAACGGCGCGCGGCGGACTAAACCTGTCAGGGGCCCGTGGTAGCAAAATTATTGAGGTCTTCTCAGTTTCATTTCTAATAAAATTTTGTTAAAAAAGAACAATGACACGTCTCCAATGGAAAATGGATTTTCCAGCGACAACGAAAAATAAGTTTCAGCTTTACCCATTTTTTCGGCTGAAAACGAAAATAATTTAGACATTAAAATATTAATATTACTGCTGAATGCGTGTACGCGCTAGAAGAAAAACAAATAATAATCTCACTTTACTACTTCAAAACAAAAATTGCATCTGCTTATATCAGCTGAGTAAAAGCACGAGTAAACTCATTTGATGCCAAAGTAACTGGTGACATCACTGGTGACGTTCGGCTTTATGAAGTAGGCCGAATAACGCGCGACACGAACTTCTGATTTTCAGCTTGCCCGAAGCTTCGGCCGGTTATTGACCGGAAACGAAAATATGGCCGAATCATGTTTTTTTTGGTTGATAATCGCCGAATACGAAGCTTTTGTCTGTTACTAATAACGACATAAAAAACAAAGTTAGGGGTTAAAGTATGAAATTGCCGTTTCATAGTAATAGATACATAGGCTGCACTAAAAGTATCGGGAATGGAATATTTCCACTGTTCCTGTCATATTAAAATCTTTTTAATTGAAAACTCCTTGGTTTTAAAAATCGAATACCATTTATTTATTTAAAAAAAGATTATCGGTCTTGTCACAAGGTTTTGTCAAACTTGTTTAGTCGTTGAGAAAATGGAATGGACTCGAGAAAATTCAAGGGAGATGATTTATTATGACTTTTGGTGATGAAGCCCCATCCAAAACCACAATTTATCGCTGGTTTGCTGAATTTCAACGTGGACGTGTCAAGCTCATTGATGATCCCCGTCAAGGTCGCTCGTCCAAAAACTGCAGTCACCCAAGAAAACGTTGATGCGTAAGCTGATTGAGGAAGATCGACATGTGACATACCGCGAAATTCGGGCAACTTTAGACATTGGCATGAGTCAAATATAAATAACCTTGCATGAACAATTAGGTGTAAAAAAGTTGTTTTCCCGATGGATACCGCATTCGCTTTGTGAAGAGCAAAAAGCGGCTCGCGTTACTTGGTGCGTCAGAACTCTCGAAAGATTCCACGCAGGGTCCTCAAATGCTGTATACAACATCGTATTAGGTGACGAATCCTGGATATACGCGTATGAACCAGAAACAAAAAACCAGTTGCCACAGATCGTTTCTGAACTCCGTAAAGAGAACCGCAACCGCCGCATCATCCTCCATCACGACAATGCGAGTTCTCACACCGCGCACAGAACAAAAGAGTTTTTAGAGCAAGAAAAAATAGAATTATTAGACCATCCGCCGTACAGCCCAGGGCCCCGTAAATCATTAGGGGCTTACCCTAATGATTTCTATACTTTCCCTAAAATAAAGAATAAATTGCGTGATCAGAGATTTTCATCACCTGAAGAAGCTGTGGACGCCTACAAAACGGCCATTTTGGAGACCCCAACTTCCGAATGGAATGTCTGCTTCAATGATTGGTTCCATCTAGGGCTTTCAAATACCGGATGTTTTCAATACCGGTATCAATACCGGTATTGGAAAAGTCAATACCGTGATCACGGTATCAATACCGGTATTGAAGGAAGTTCTAATAGGACATTAATAAAACCATTAAAATACGTGTTTTTATTTTCAGATCAGTCTTTAGTGTTCTTATTATTGAAAATTATACAACAAATATGTTTTCAATATAGCATAAATAAAAATTTGGAATATAGGTTGATTATTCAGGTAGGACTAGGAATTAGGGACGTAGGTATTCAAAACTTAAACTTGCTTTTTTGCAGGAAGGCATTTTCAATAGACGTAGTAAAGTACAATATTTAAAAAATATTAACTTTTAATTAATATCTAAATGCAACTTATCAAAATCAACAATATAATTCATAATTTCAGCCGTGAGACGTTCACTGTTTGACATAGACCTCCCCCAATTCGGCGGGGATTGCCATAATCGTTACGCTTGGCAGGCGGGTTGGCGATCGTAATATAGTGGTAAAATGTATAGAGAACGCTGCTGCCCACTCTTTATAGTAAGTCCCTTTTTCGCCTCTTATGACACCCATGGAAGAAAATGGAATGGTGCGTCTGGCACCACACGGAAAAACAAAATCAACAAAGGTTTGATATCATTATTCGTAGAAATATAATTATAGCTTGGTTAGCCAGCAGTCATTTGGTGTTCACTAAAGCAACATTCTTATAAGTGTGCAATAAAAAAAATAATCAAAACAACTAAACCAGTAACAAAACAAATCAAGCTTTAGTAAAATTTTCTGAATTTAAGACCTTTTTTTGAAAGTGTGATCGCAAAGAGCGCTTTTAATGTTGAATTAGATAGTGAATTTCTCAGCCTGTTATATAAATAGCCTACTGACGTAAAACCACGCTCTGCTACAACTCTTATAGGTATCACAGACAATAAATACTGTAAGATACCCATAGAAATATCTCCCGACCACCCCCAGCATATCGGAAAAACTCATATCTACTCTTAAGATGTAAAATCACAATTCGTATTTATCCCTCTCTAATTTCTCCTGTATGGACCTGTCTTCATTTTTTTTCATTTTAAATTTACGATAATGGTGCCGATTCTGTTGTTACAAATATCTCTAAACTAAACTAAAAAAATCACTAAAATTTGGTTTATTCCTGTCAAACGACGATTTCCTATTCTGAAATAAACTAAACTGACACAACTTAACTATATTTTAATTTGACAGCACTAAGATTGCACTGAGTTATTAGTTTAGTGAAAATGACAATTTTGCTATTCCGAGTTGGCCGGTTTTCACCAAAAATTTTGACTATAATAATTTATTTTAACTAAATCTGACTATTTTTAATCGCATTTAAAAAGATGTGGAATAAAACTAGTGGTCATGAACTAAAATTCACACCAACACCTCACCTTCACGTGCAAAAACAGCACTGTATTTTTTTCCTTTTCTTTTGCTTATATCTCAAAAATGGCGTGTCCTATCGCAAAAATAATGAAATTTTCGACTCCCATTATTAAACTTCTCACGCACAAATCCCAACACGTGGGTTATATTTTTTTATTTTTTAACGAAAAGTGAAAAATTCCATATATATAAAACACGTCCTTGCGTAGCCCACACATGTACCACGTTGCGAAACCAAAAGAAAAAAAAACCAGTTGAGTCGCGATTATCAAATTCGATTTTAGTCATGTCAAAATAATTTTTAAATTTAGAGATTTTTTCTTGCAGAATAGCGTTACAATTCTCATAGCCAAAAGTAAGGAATTTTAGAAATAGTTTAGTTCGTGTACAACAGGTGAGAGGTGGGAGGATGAGGTGATCCAGCAGAGAACCAAAGTTGTCGACATAGCTCATAGGATTAGCAAGCTGAAGTGGCAATGGGCCGGCCATATTAGCCGTCGAACCGATGACCGTTGGGGTAGACGTGTTCTTGAGTGGAGACCGCGAATTGGCAAACGTAAGGTAGGACGCCCTCAAGCTAGGTGGAGCGACGATCTTCGCAGGGTGGCTGGTAGCAGCTGGATGAGAGTTGCCGAAAATCGAACTGAATGGCGTGCAATTGGGGAGGCCTATGTCCAGCAGTGGACTGCTATAGGCTGATGATGATGATGTGTACAACAGAATCGGAACCAATATCCAGTATTACATATTGTTACGTAGATCGTAAAGTTCGTTTTTGTGTATTTTGGTAATACTGGTTTTAATTAATTTATCCCGAACCCCAGTTCGTAACAATATTTATGTGGGTTTTTCTAGAGAATGGGCAGCAGCGTTCTGTTAGCATTTTATCACCATACAGCGATCACCAAACCGCCTCAATTTGGGGACATATCCAGGAGTTTTGTCTTTGGGCTGAAATGATGATGATGATGAGGTTTTGTGAAGGTATTGTCCTCGTTAGTGAAGAAAGTTTCAGGGTCGTAAAAATTATGTCTGTAATACCGTAATCACGGTATTGACGCGTCAATACCGGTATTAAAAAAAACCAGAATAAAATCCGGGATCACGGTATTACGGGATCCCGGAATACCGGTATTGAAAGCCCTAGTTCCATCGTATGGAAAAATGTGTCAAATTTCGCGGAGAATACTTCGAAAAGCAATGAATACATTTTTTAAATAGTAATGTTGTGTCACTTCCTTGATTCCCGAAATTTTCAGTGCCGCCCTCGTACTATGAATTGATATTAAACGTTCTTGGTATGAGATATTCGAGTGAAACTTTTTTTTCGTTATACCTAAGAGTTTTTTTTTAAAGAATGTGCAACATTCGATTTTCGAATTTCAATTGTTTTTTTTTATTTGGGGTGTAAGGGGGAGCGTATAACAACCGGACTCCCCAAATGACCATCATGGCCATCAACCATCCAACAAGCCAACCTAAATTCTCCAGAGCGATGACGGGCAGCAGCGTCATCGCTGCGAAAGGATTGGCCCTGCGGTCACCAACTCGCTTGCCCAGCGTGGTGACTACGGGCATTAAGCCTCCACATGATTAAAGTGCCAAAACAACGGCACCCAGTTCCCGGTGGTCCCGCTATTCCTGGTCGAGGTAGCGGTCACGGTAACGGCGGGCCGGGGGGTACGAAGAATCCCCGGGTTACGGCAGGCTACCAACGACGACTACATCTGGCTACGTACAATGGACATTCGATGAGGCTGGACCATCACCTTGCCGAACTTGAGGTAGAGTTAGGTCGCATTAACTGGCATATACTGGGGTTATCGGAAATCCGAAGACGGGGGAGGATACGATAACCTTGGAGTCAGGCCACCTATTCTATTTCCGTGAAGGTGATCAGCTTTTCCAAGGCGGTTTCGGCTTTCTGGTCAACAAGGAACTCACTAACAGCGTTGTAGAAATCAGTAGTGTGTCGACACGGGTAACGTACCTTGTACTGAAACTCACTGACAAGTACAGTCGGTGCCCTCCATTACCTGACCCTTCCTACACAGAAGAAATGAGGAAGAGGGGTCAGGTAATGCAGGGCACCGACTGTACTGCCTGAAAGTGATACAGGTATATGCACCGACCTCGACATACAGCATACTCTGACGAGACAGCCGATGTCATGTACGAAGATATTGCCAAGGCAATACACAGTACAACAAAGGCCCACTACAACGTTGTTACGGGGGACTTCAATGCCAAGGTACAAGAACGCGGCGAATCGAAAGTCGGACCGTACGGCTTAGGGCGCAGGAATCACACGGGGCAAATGCTGGTCAACTTCCTAGAGTCACAGGGGCTTTTCATGATGAACTCATCCTTTGAAAAGAAAACCCAGAGGAAGTGGACCTGGCCGAGCTCTGATAACGTGACGAAGAACAAGATAGACTTCATCATGACGGATGAAAAGCATATATTTAGAGATGTCTCCGTGATCAGCAGGTTAAATACCGGAAGCGATCACAGACTTGTACGAGGCACTATAAATATAAATTTTCGTGCTGAGAGAATCCGCATGATGAGGCCTACCTTCTGACCTACGCAGCTCCAAGCCGCTTTGGGATCCGAAAAGTTCCAACTGGAACTTCAAAATCGATTCGCCCTACTGGAAACCACAGGCACTGTCGACGAGAAAGCCGATGAGGTGGTCACAGCGCTATGCAACGTATCCCGCAAACTTCGCAGCGAAAAAGTGAGGTGTCGAAATTTTCCTCGGAAACTCTCGGACTTATGAAGGAATGTCGAGAGTTGCCATCCACGCAGCCGTCTTCGGCAGATAAGAGGACCTTAAACCTAATAAAAATTAGAAAGCTGACCCGACGCGACCGTCGGTGCTCTAACACCCGTAACATCTAGGTTGCGATTGAGCAGAACCGAGGGTCGAATGTGTTCGCTCGGCAATTAGGGAGGTCCCATCTGACGAAACTAAGAACTACGGATGGCAGAATCGTGACTTCGAAGCCCGAGATACTCGAGGAAGTTGAGAACTTTTACGGGCACCTATACTCAACGCGGACGGTGAAACCAACGGGAAATAGCGAAGATGACCATCGAGCCGAACTAACGCGCCACTACACGGAAGACATCCCGGATGCCGACCAGTGCGAGATTAGGGCGGCTCTCGAGCAGCTTAAGAACAATAAGGCACCTGGTGATGACGAAATAACGACAGAGCTCCTTAAAGCGGGCGGGGCTCCAGTCATAAGAGAGCTCGCGAGTCTCTTCACCTCCGTCATCCTACAGGGTACAACACCTGAAGCGTGGAGCAGGGGTGCGGCTGATCTGTTCTTCAAAAAAGGTGACAAAACCTTGCTGATGAATTATAGACCCATCTCACTCTCGAGCCAGCTTGTATAAAGCTGTTTTCGAGGGTCGTCACGAACCGTCTCGCCAGTAGACTTGTTCCAGCCACCAGAACAAGCCGGTTTTCGAAAAGGCACCAGCACCGTAGACCACATCCAAACTGTTCGGAAAATTGTACAGAAAATCGAAGAATACAATCAGCCGCTGTGTATGGCATTTGTGGACTACGAGAAAGGCTTCGACTCCATTGAAATTTGGGCAGTTCTGGCGTCTTTGCTACGATGTCGAATTGACTGGCGATACATCGACTGGTGATGAGGTGTTTGTATGACGCTGCAACGATGACTGTCCAGATCCAGGATACGAAAACTAGCCCAATTCAACTGCTCAGAGGGGTGAGACAGGGGGATGTGATATCCCCGAAATTGTTCACCAATGCGCTGGAGGACGTATTTAGGACGCTGGACTGGACTGGACAGGGGATCAACGTAAACGGCGAGTAGATCTCACACCTTCGTTTTGCCGACATCGTCATAATGGCAGAGACGCTGGGACAGTTAGACCAGATACTACATAGCCTAAATGGAGCCTCTCGGCGGGTAGGTCTCGGCATGAACTTGGACAAGACGAAAGTCATGTACAATTCGCATGTCTTGCCGAGTCCAATCCGCATCGAAGGTTCGCTCTTCGAGGTTGTGAAGGAGTATGTCTACTTAGGGCAAGTCATCCAGCTTGGTAGACACAACTTCGAGAAAGAAGCCGACAGCAGGATCCGGTTGAGTTGGGTAGCGTTTGGAAAACCTCGTCAAGTCTTCTCTTCGCCGATACCGCAATGTTTGAAAACCAAGGTTTTCACCCAGTGCGTCCTGCCCGTTATGACATACGGTACCAAAATGTGGACAATGACTTGGGATAGTCCACAAAAAGGTCGCTCAGCGGGCTATGGAGCGGGCTATGCTCGGAGTTTCTTTGAAGGATAAAATCAGGAATGAAGTTATCCGGAAAAGAACTGGAGTTACCGACATAGCTTGCAGAGTAAGCAGGCTGAAGTGGCAGAGGGCTGGCCATGTCTGTCGAAGGACCGATGGCCGATGGAGCAGACGAGTCCTAGAGTGGAGAACACGTATCGGCAAGCGTAGTGTGGGACACCCCCCAGCTAGATGGACCGACGACCTCAAAAAGGTGGCTGGGACAGACTGGATGCGGAAGGCGGAGGACAGGATGTTGTGGCGCAGCATTGGAGAAGTCTATGTCCAGCAGTGGACTGCGATAGGCTGAGTTGATTGATTGATTTTTTTATTCAGCTTTGACGGAAAAGATGGACACTTTGAAAATCCAAATATTTTTTTAATACGAGTTTCGATGCGGAAATAACGCGGCAGAATCGGCTCGCAAACGCAATATCAATGCTGCGTTTGGAGAGACTGCTAATGAACGCACCATGCGTTTTTGGTTTAAACGCTTTCGTTGCTTGGCTTGTCACACATACTCGTGCCGCACTGCCGTGATTAGTGATGGGTCGAGAGAATATTCTCTCACTGAGAATATTCTCGGATCGAGAATATTCTGCAATATTCTTTTCGACAGAGAATTTACGAGAATTTAAAGTTGGAAGTAAAATTGCTAAATTTTTATACAATACTAGCTTCTGGCCGCGACTTCGGCCGCGTCAAATTTTTGCTCCCTTGACCCTTCCCATCGCATCGAATTGCCTGCCAGTTTTCGTTAATTTTTCGTTGCTGCTCCGCTCCTTTTGATCGTAGCGTGATGTTATATAGCCTATAGCCTTTCTCAACAAATAGGCTACCCAACACAAAAATATTTTTTCAATTCAGACCAATAGTTTCTGAGATTACCACGTTCAACCAAACAAACAAACGTACAAACAAACAAACTCTTCAGCTTTATAATATTATAAATATATATATAAGGTGTATCTATTCATACACGAAATATTTTAAGAGGTACACCTGTAGGTGGTAAAGAAGCTATAGCAATAGTGTCATCTTCATGCTCCAAGTTTTTCTTTAAGACTCGAGTTAATTTTAAGACTCGAGTCCTTTTTTGACTCGAGTCCTTTTTAAGACTCGAGTCCTTTTTTAGACTCGAGTCCTTTTTAAGACTCGAGTGCTTGACTCTAGACTCCGAGCCTTTTGAGCACACTGAGTCTTGCATAATTGAGTCGAATCTTTAAAATTACGACTCGAGGACTCGAGTCCTTTGCAACACTAGATGGAGATGCGTCGTTTAAACGAGTGCGAATGAAACAGATAGATGCAAATGGCTACGCTACCAGTCCGACACCAACCAGTTAGTACGGTTCGCTCATTCGTCTACTGCGCACATTCGTATTCGCTTGTTGATTTAGTACTGACAACTTTGGCTTCTTTTTTTGGACTTGGATCTTTGTGAATTGGACTTGTTGATAACATACCGGCAACTTTGGCTTCTCTCTGGACTTTTGTGTTGGCATCCTTTTTATAATATCTACCATACCTACGCGCTACACTTCACAAGAATATGCGAACATGCACCTCATTTATGAGGAGTGCAGATGCAACGCAAGTGCCGCCGCTAGAATTTATCGTGAAAGATATCCAAATTTAGAGCGCTACCCGGATCACCGCGTGTTTGTTAATGTGCACCGTTCACTCACAGAGGGCGGCCGTTTCCCGAATCAAATACAGGCTGGAGGTAGACCTGTGTTTCCTTTCGAGGAATAAGTATTGCAAGAGGTCGCAGGTGACCGAAGTATTTCCGTACGTGGAATTGAACAAAGAACGGGAATATCCAAAAGCACTGCTCATCGTATTTTAAAAAGAGCCGAAATGCATCCGTTTCACGTAAAACGAGTTCAAAGTCTTCTACCTCGAGATTATCAGGAAAGGATTTATTTTTGTAGAACAATGCTACAGAGGCATAATGAGATTCCCCAATTCATACAAAAAATTATCTGGTCAGATGAATCGACATTTAAAAAAGATCATTACATAAACTTGCACAATTCTCACGAGTGGCATGTGGAGAATCCACATTTAATGCGAGAAGATAGATCCCAGTATCGTTTTAAAGTAAACCTGTGGACCGGAATTTTAAACGGTAAAATTATTGGGCCTATTGAACTGCCTGAGAACTTGAATGGAACTAATTACCTACATTTGTTAAGAGAAGATTTACCAACTCTGTTAGAGGACGTACCACTAGCAGATCTTCGCGACATGTGGTTTCAACAAGATGGCTGCCCAGCGCATTTCGCAGTGCAAGTAAGAGATTTCCTAGACCAGGAATATCCGGGAAGGTGGATTGGACGTTCAGGCACTATCTCGTGACCCACCCGTTCACCAGATTTAAATCCCCCTGGATTTTTTCTATTGGGGAGTTCTCAAAGAAAAAGTTTACTCAAAGCCCATTGAGAACGTAGCCGACCTGTGTGAACGAATTTCTCAAGCAGCTGAGGAGATCAACTCTCGAAGATATGCCCGACTAATAAGTAGATCTTTTTTAAGAAGATGTAGGGCTTGTATTGAGGCTGATGGTAAACAATTTGAACATTTATTGTAATAAAAAATGTTATTTCTCTATCTGACTTTTATTCCAACAAACCTAAATTAAACTAGATCAAGATTTTTCATAATTTTACTAATTTTACTAAATTTTTTTCACTTTGGTAAAAGTGGCGTCACTATCTGTCTCGCTCACTCATGGCAAACATACCCACTATCCATCAATCTCATCATTTTGCCTTAAAATTAAGAACCTACCTAGATCTTGTGCGAATCAAAAACATTTTAACTGAGATAGCAAAAATTGGGTTACTTGAGGTCTTAATTTTTTTACTCTTTTGTATTGTATGGAACTAACAAGTATTGTACCATTTTAGAATTCTGATTAAATGCGCCAACTTTTAATGCCACTTGCCAAGGCACTCTAGTACATTTTTTTTAAAGGAGGGCCAGTCAAAGTCGATGAATCTTGAAAATTTTAACTTCGTAGTTGAACAAATAGCCTCAATTCTCGGAAACTTGAGGCAATTGTGTCATTATTTTTTATTGGGATTCTAGAAATGTTATTTAGGATTACGTTTACAAAAGTTCAAATGAACAAAAATAAAAAAGAATAACCACAATAACCGAAAAATGGTACAGTTTGATCAAATTTCTAGGTTTTTCTTAAAATGCCCATAATTTTCAAACTGCATGGCATAGATTTTTTTTCTCAGATTTTTCTCGTGATTGTTATGATCAGTCCTGTCACCCCGTTTCGGCTTGACGTTGAGTTTTGGGACACCCTGTATAAAGTGTCCGCAGCAGATTTTATTTCATCTTATGTATAAGGTGTAAAGAAAATATCTGGGCAAACTGTTATAGAACATAGTACAGTCACCGTCAAATAGTGACATTCAGGTTATTCAAATAAATAGACGCAACCAAAAAGCCAATAATACAGGTACAAACCAAGTTTACTTATTCAACAATATAATCGCTTAAAAGGTCGAGACGTTTAAAATGTGATATACAAATAGATAGGTTCTAGGTCATTCAGCTAAATGAATATTCAATTTATTTCGGTTTCGGCTGATAATCGTGTTTCGGTCGGACACTATTTATAACATCATCAACATAGACGAGTAGATTCAATACGTATTATTGAAGATTGCTGAAAAACTACTCATCAGAACTTGAGCAAAAGACATAATTCAGGACAGTTGCCAATCCTATATAAAAAACTACCACAAAAGTATTAGTACAATAATGAGTACAAATAGCATTTCAAATACAATATTAGTTCAGTTAGCATTCAGAAACTAGGTATAAAAGTATGTGATTCATGTGATGTGACTAATTTTAAAATATCCAAATTTGTTAACTACGAGACCATACAATTTTAAATTACCTGAATATTCCAAGTGCATTAGAGGGATGCAATTCTCTCCTCAGAAATTCACCACAGCCAGTAACAAGCTCTCTGAGTTGAAGCATATCAGCGGCTATCAATAAATGCTGTACTGTACTTTTATCAATCATAATTTCACCTGAAAAATAGTAATAGAGATAGGTAGAGATTTATTAATCAATGTTGCAGGAGTTAAAAATAGTTTTGGAATTAAAACAATAATGAGTAACACTGAGAGGATTTAAGATCTTGTACACAAGTGGGATATGCAATCAATATTTGAATAAGCAATCATTCAAATATTTAGTACTTATATTTTAGAGGATAAAAATACATAAAATAAGTAGCAGTGATGAAATTATATTCTTAACAAATTTTAAGTACCTAATTAATTGTGATAATAATTATCGTCTATATCAATTTAAAAGCATGAGTTTGATCATTAACAATTACATCATTAGTTTTATACTTAAACATTTTGTTTTCTTAAAATGTCAAAGTCAATTTAAACATATTAAGTCGGCCCAGAACTTAGTTGCCAGTTGTGCACCATCAATTCCTGTAGCATGTCTGTGCAACAGCACCACATTTGCACTCCTGGCTAGATTTATCTGTCCAAGTCGATAATATTTTTTTCGGTTACCTGATTTGCTTAGTTCCTAAGAACAAATAGTCATACGAAGAATAGCGGTCTTCTATTTGGTTCAAAAGTCAAAATTATCGGATTTTGCATGCTGAATAGCTATGCAAAACGCCGGGGCCAAACTCCGCTGCCGCGATAAATCGCGGCATGGCGGACAGAGCTCCGGCGGGATCTCATGGCGGTATGGCGAGTACGTTTGTCGCAACCCAGTGCTGAGCACGCCACAATTGCCGCGGTGAGTCCCCTCTTTGAGGAGTAGTTAGAGAGGCGTCACGGCGCACTCACTTTCCGCCTTAGGTCCTCACCGGACAGGGCTGTTTCGGGAGGTTCCTGTTCCGAATAAGGCGAGAGGAAACGCCCGGGTTCCATTGCGTGGATCTCCGGAGGAGTCGGTGGAGGTGTGCCCTGCCTGGGCGGAGCAATGCCGTGACCTCGTGGAAGCGATCAGCGGCGGCGACCTCTCGCGTCCGGCATGGTGCAGGTCATGGTACGGAGCGAGAGGGCGTGGGAAGCAGTCACCTCCTTCTGCGAAGCAGTAATGCTAGCGAAGGAGGAGGCGGAGTGCGTGAGGGAGACGCAGTCTTTGCTTCTTCACGCCCCTAGCCGCCACAGGAGGAGACGCCCCGGGTGTCGGGAGTCGATTGCGGATTCCCGGCCACCGTAGGCGCGCGCTTGCGGGCGGCGAGCAATGGGTTGTTCGCCGCCCAGAAAGGACCAGGCCCATGTAGACAACGCGTTGTGTTACACACGCAAAGAGATGTCAGCAGTATTGAACGGGTCCGCTAGGACCGATGCCTGCCAGGGTTGCGAGATTTGATCGAAAGAGATACCGTGACTCTGGCATATGGGCAGCCGAAGGAACACGGGTGCGTTTTAGTCAGTAAAAGTCTGACACCCCCTCCCGCTCCGCGCATAGCGGGTGACGTCATTTGAAGATTCCCACCCGAATAAAAGATGGGTTAGCCAAGGTAACTCAGGTACACGTGGGAGGAATCGTATGGGCAAATCATGGCGTTACAACTTTACTCTTTCTTTAGACCATGTGCCCGTGAGTGGGAGGAAGGCCCCAAACAGCTTCACAAAGAAGCTGTTTTGGCTTTTCTGTCTTTGCAACACAAGTGTTGCCATGCAAAGGCATGCGGGTCGAAAACTATTTTAAACATTTGAGTCATTTAAAATATGTATTATGTTTTAAAGTTTTTGACAAAAAATATAACTTAAAAATGCCTGTGCACTAGCGCTAAGTATAAAGTGAAACCCTGATAAAAAGTAAAATTTATTTTACCTTTTCTTTTTGTTTCTTTGTGGAATATTATATTTATTACCTGTGTATATAAAATCTATTATCATAGGTAGGATATCAGGTGGAACACTTGGAAGGGCAACATATCCTTTTTGAGACTCTTCCAAGCCCACATTAAACATTGCATCAAAATAAGCACAACTTGCTGCAAGCACCACGCGATGAGCCTGAAATTTAAAAAAGTATGATTACTCATGTGTTTATTTCTATAATTTTAAGTTAGTTTTTAAAGTAACGTAAATAAACAAATAAACAGCTTATATTTTCATAGATAATTAACACATCTGGTGTTAATTATCTATGAAAATAAAAGCTGTTTATTGTTAAGCGCATCACTTGAGAAAGGTAGGGTTGGGTATTAAAAAAACCGATCAAGAGCGAGTCGGACACGCTGACGAGGGTTCCATACCAGCATATATAAATATTTTAGTCCTTCAAAAGTAGGATAAATGGACAGGCGGACAAGTGGAAGGGCGAACAGGCGGACAAGTGGAAGGGCGAACAGGCGGACAGGTGGACAGGTGGAAGGGCGAACAGGTAGACAGTACTTATATCTGTTTTGCTAACTAGCTTTTTCCCGCGACTCCGACCTCGTAAGTCTTATTACTTTCGCATTTATAAGATTAGTATTATTTAGTATATTTACAAATCCTAGCCGCAAGTGCTTATGGTGAGTAGTAAAACATTCTCTCATACATTATTGTCAACCAGCAGAGGCAATGAATGTAGGTGCACAATATTGCATTTTTAGGTCAGCGCCATCTCCTGACCGATAGTGGAACTAATGTTATTTTTTTGATGATTTCTAAAAAACTGCTATTTAGAGATTTATTTTTTATTTTTCTATTTGTTATTTTAACTGTTATCTTTACATAAACTTCCAGCGCACAGAATAATTTCAGATTTTCTCTATACAAACTTCAAAGATATATATCCTTTTTAACTATTTTGGTACGGAACCCTTAAAAGCATAATAATCTGAATAAGGTTTCAAGGAAAAAAAAATTAGTTTCCTGAAAATTAATGGCAAGAGTGAAAGTGCTTTTTTCATTGAACTAATGAAATTTGAACTGGACAACATCTGTTGGTCAGCTAGGGTTAAATAATTAGCTGAAATGAGAATGAATTATGTATTCAAATATATTATGTTTTCCTTTTAAATATTTTTTTATCAGGTTAAGCTACGCTGCCTGCGATTGATTTGTGGGTGACTATCTTTACTAGTGATGTGCTGGATATCTGTATCCGCGGATATCCGAGAGAAAAGAAAGATTGGTATCCATGTCTGTATCTGCTACTTTTTTGGCAGATCTTTTACCTTATTAATTTTCATTACACAGAAGAAATTCTAGATATAGGTGATTAGGTAGCAATGAAAAACTATTACATTCCATTCAGATTTAATTTTTATATCTTAAAATCAAATATTTGACTAAACTATGAACAAAACAAAAAAGAAAGACCCGCACAATACACAATGAAACATGTCAAGCAAAGTGTCAAGTAGTAGCAACTATCATTTCAAAGTCACGTGCATCAACACCAATTGAGTAAGAAGCTTAAGATACATATCCATATCCACGGATCTTGATCCGCATTATTAGATATATGTTTTTAGATTTGATACACATTTTTAAACATCCAGTACATCACTAATCTTTACATACAAAGATAATTCCGTGCGTCAGAAAGCACATTAAGCCATTGGTCTTGGCTGTCATTTGTGTATCTTTGACAGTTGTTCATCAGAATCCCGAAACTCTGACAACCAATCTTACCAAGGGGTATGTAAGGGGTATTATACAGTAACTGGGTTGTGGAAGTCAGATAGGCAGTCCTCCATGTAGATTACTGGTATTCTATTCTATAGATGCATCCAGTTTAATTTTAAGATTATTAGCTACTCATGTAAATGTATACTTTATATTATAAATCTGATAGTAACTCTGTCCGTCTGTTACGCTTTCACAACTAAACCACCAAACTGATTTTGATGAAATTTGGTATGGAGAAAGTTTGAATCGTAAAAAAGGACATAGGCTACTGTTTATTCCGCAACTTCGTCTGCGTCCGCGATTGCCGAAAATTACGCGGGCGAAGTCACGGGCAAAAGCTAGTACTTAATATTTAATCAAAATGTATTTTTAACAATATTTCATTTAGTTAGTGATATTGAGTATAATTGGTACCGGACTAGTAAACAGACACAAAATTTAAATTCGTTAATATAAAATGCCATCTGTTAGGTTTGGTTTCGGTCACATGAAAGTGATAGTAAAGTCGCAGGTGCATTCTGCAGTGTTAAAAACTTATAACACCCCTCTTTTTGCGTCGGGGGTTAAAAATAAAGACTGGACAAACATGTACTTCGACGTAAGTTTCTGTCGCATACCTTAATTCTCGTTGAGCCCGATATTAAATCTATATCACAAAACCTTCCATCCCTTTTGAAGTGATGTAAGTTTACGGAAATTTTGTTGGCGTAGTCACAACTTTTGTAAGGACGAGCCCCGTCTTTGGCTGTGCATTTCTCGTAAACATTTGTCGTCATGTCAAAACTAAAACTATAATTATTTGTATCCACCGGAAACTAAATGACGCCGAGGGTCATAAAACTATAACATTGATTTAATTAACACATTCGCCAGAACAATTCCTATGAAGTCATTTTATTTCATTTCGACAAGTTTTTATTTTGACTTTTTATCTCCTGGCTTGGCTTTGATTGACACTGACAGTACAGTAATGTCAAGATACAATTTTTTTTTTTTTTGGAATTTTATGACCTGGTAACTGGACCTTTAGGTCAAATCTTATTTTATTATCGAACACTGCACTATCACTTCTTCACTTCATTTTTAAATTGTTTTAATAGTATTTTTAATGTACTTATATATCGTTTTGTACGTATTTTTGTCTTTTAATAACTCTTCAAGTGGCGGCGGGCGGGATAAAGAATCGCACTTGTTCACTTCACTAAGTTCACTAGCCAACACCAATCTGTCAAGCAAGAAGTTTTGACAGTCAAAAATAAGATCAATGGTTCCTTCTTGGGATTCACAATGTGATTCACAATGTGGGCATGTATTGCTTGTAATAATGCCTAGTCGAGCAAGGTGTGATGGAGCAGTATTATGGCCAAAGCGCAATCTATTTATCGTAGTGATAAAGTCTCGGCTGGCTTCCTTCAATCTATTGTACCAGGGTCTAACAGGTAATCTTTCTTGAATACTCCCATACCACTTTCCTTTGATGTCTTGGTCTTTCTTCCACATTTCTAACCATAACTTACATATATTTTCATTAATGCATTGCAGGAAGTCAGTCATAGGAATGTCCATTGCATTTCTAACATCAATAGCATTATTACCTTCATAAGCGGTTTTATCAACTACTTCATTGCCAGAGATGCCTCGGTGAGAAGGTACCCACAGGAATACAATTTTTATGTGCTTAAGGTAATATTGATGAATTATTTCTTTGATGAAATACAGAATATAATTTGACTTAAACGAAACTGTAAGGTTAGTTAGGGCTTTTATAAAACTCAGTGAATCAGAAACAATCAAGAAGTATTTACAATTGTTAATTTGGCGAATATATAATAATGCCTGATAAACTGCATATGCCTCTGCAGTGAATATAGTACATGAATTGTACAGAACAAAGCTTTGGGAGAATTTAGCATGTGGATCATATATAGCAGCACGTACATAATCACTTCCCTTACTGCCATCAGTGTAAATAACGTGATAATTCTTATTATCTGCCAAAAACTGTAACATATCTGAATTATTATTAATGGGATTTTGTAATTCTTTAACGGGATGCGAAATACACTGATAGGAGAAGGAGTAACATGGCCATGGGCACTGTTTTCTAATACCAATAAAACTGTTTTCTGTTTCCAGCAATATTTTGGACAATGTTGGGGATTTACCATTCAAGAGATCCTCTCCTGTTGTTAGAGGCCCAAGAGTTCTACTTACAGAAGGTACAATTTTGTTTATTACTTTCCTGTTATTTGCAGCAATTAATGTAAGACAGAATCTCTCTGCAAGTAGAATGCATCTCAAAATTAAAGGCATAGTTTTAGTCTCCACTTCCATGGCCCTTATGGGAGTAGAGCACATTGCACCAGAAATTTTTCTTAAAGCCCTGTTCTGCAATAGGTCTAGTTTATTTACATGAGTACTATTTATATACACTAGTGAACTATAATCAAAATGACTTCTAACTATACTTTTATATAAAATTGATAATATTTTCGGGTCTGCTCCCCATGAGACACCTGCAAGACATTTAATTACATTTAAACCTTTTAGAGCATTTTTTTGATATGTATTTAATATGTTCCTCAAAGGTTAATTTCCTATCTATTACTATGCCTAAAAATTTATTTGAATTTACTGGATTTATAGATTCTCCGTTATAAACTACTTTTGAATTTGTATTCTCATTTCCAAATATCATAACACTGCTTTTGGAGGGATTAATTTTTAAATGTAGCACATCATTGTAATAGTGAAATAGTTGGGACAAGGCTCTGTTAATATTATCAATTGCAATTTCTACATTATAATTACTACTGTACAAAACAATATCATCAGCAAACTGCAGAATATCTACATTACTATTAACAAATTTACAGATTTCACTTGTGTAAATATTGTATAACAAAGGAGATAGTGTAGCACCCTGCATTGTACCCCTAGATGCACATTTTGGTCCATGCAATGTGTTATTATGTCTTACATAGAGTGTTCTATTAGTCAGAAAATTATATATCCATTTACATAGTTGGCCAGGCACACCTAACCTAGACATAACTTCTACAAGTATAGCTGGATCCAGACTGTCAAAAGCACCTTGAACATCTAGGAATACACAAACAGTGTGTAACTTTTTATCCTTTGCATGTTTCAGGTCTGAAACTAAGGAAGTGAAGCTGTCTGCACAACTTCGCCCTCGACGAAATCCATATTGTACATGTGGAATGAAGCCGTTAGATTCCATATACCAATCCAAACGATTTTTAATCATGTTTTCAAATAATTTACCTAGACATGAAGACAGTGATTGTAGGCGAAGCTCAATAAAACAAGCTATAGTTAGTATTTATGTTTCTTTATTGTTTTGGGCGACGCCCTATGAGACTAACTAACTTTTAACATTAATATCTCCTCGCTATTGTATTCGGTAACTCCGGTATAGCCTCTGTAAAATACCTAAACAAATACCTATACTGTTCTTTAATAAAAGTAGTAGATTTCCATGAAGATACTTAAGTAAATACCGATGTATGTTTATAATCAGCTGTATTACCATTGTCTTGACCTTTTGAATTCTAATTAACCTGCAATTACCTGTAACAATAACCTGTTGGAATCTAATTAGTCTGTAATGCCTGTGTTATGTTTGTATAAAACTAATTAGCTTATAGTTATCTAACTCATTTATTGTAAAGCACTAATTAGCTGTGAGTAGGTATGAATATACCTAAAATACCTTATGTAGTTCGTACACGATTTTGAAAGTAGCGTATGTCCAATAGGACGAGCCACATTGTTAATCCAATAAGAAAGCAGAAACCTTGAACTCGCTTACACGTGTTTTGAAATTCTCGACAAGTCGAAACCTGCACCTTAGGGAAAGTCCATTTTTCTCGCTCTCAATTGGCGGAGCGGCTAATCAAAGTAAAGAAATGTATACGCTACTTGCGGTAGGCAACAAAAGTTATAAAAGGGCCGAGCGTCTATTTTTGGATTAGTATTGTTACAAGTTCACATGAATCATCAAGTTACCACGTAGTGTTTGTGAAGTAAGTGGCTCCGCTGTCCACTGCTTAGTCGCGATGTACCCTATATCTAGTTAGCCAGTCTTCAAGTGTAATATAGCTAGGATTTAATTGTGTGTACTGCTTATTCTGACTGTATTTTATATTGTGTGCTGTGTACTCTTTTACAACCATTTTTAGTGATTTCTGTGTAACTTTATGTGTGCCAAATATACTCAATTATTACGACATTCTGACTGGTTTAATTTCACTCTTTCGTCAAGGGAACACCGTCACCCCCGCCTACAACACCTGACTCCCGTTTTATTAACATTTTGGTCCTTGCGAGCCGGATCAGGTTCAATTAGAATAGAGTGAACCAGTCAGAATCATGAGTCACAGAAGTGAAATCACCACACGCAGCAAGTTACGAAGACTGGCGGAAGAAATGGGTACGCGACAAGCAGAGGACATCGTCTCTGACTCAGGCTTACCATCCGAAAGGGCTCCAGGTTCTCCGTCCGTAGCACCGACATTGGCATCGACGTCCGCTCGCAATATTCCGCTCACCGGTGGCCGATTAATTGACCACAGTAAATTGACGTCAGAGAGAGCGCACGGGGGGCAGGCAGCGCCCAAGGGTCGCCACACCTCGCCGCGCAGCAAAATATCGTCAAGAAATAGCCACAGGAGCGTCGATTACCTTAAAAAACGGATCGAGTACGAAGCGGAGCGCGAATTAGTGCAGTTGAAAGAGAACCTGGTCAAAGACAAGGAAAACCTCGTCAAGAAAAGGATGGAAGCGGAAATAGCTGAGATAGAGGCGGCCGCTGAAAGCGATGATTCACAGTCAGATGTGAGTACGACACAGCGCGTCGAAGAGTGGGTGAAAACCACGCCCCAAGTCCCCCAATTGATAGAAGTATTGGGGACGCCGGCTGTGTCAGGCGCACCTATTGAAATGGCTGCGCCCCGTGAAACATCTGACCCCCGTGAACAAACCGTAAGTAGGGTGAATCTTGTGAATAACCACCGTGGGTCGTCAGTGCCGTGTGATCTAGACCAGTCCCGAGTACCTAGGACATCCGCGTCTGTACCGTTACCTAACATAACGGCACCAATTACGTCCAGGTACATGCCAGTAACGTCAGATGGAGTAAGGTTCCAGTTACCCAGCCGTTATACCGCCTTTACCACTCCGGTCGCAAGTGTACCTCGAGTAGCCACACTCGAGTCGGATACACGGCGGCAGATGCAGTACGGAGCGGATGAAAGAGAAAGGCGGAGAGAATCGTCAGGGGACAGAGACCGTAAGATAGACAGACTGGCAGAGGCTATCACGAACATGGCACGACCACCACGACCGGTACCAAGACAGGCATATGAATTGCCCTACTTCAAAGGTGACCCAGCCGATTGGATATCATATCGGAACATGTACTGGGAAACATCACAATTATACAATTTCAAGGCGCACGAAAACTTAGCACGATTAAAAACCTCGTTACAAGGCGACGCAAAGGTATCAGTAGAGGACTTACTACGATCGTCAACTGATCCGTCCGAGATAATGCGCGCGCTAGAGGATGAGTACGGTCACCCGACCCTAGTGCTACAGTACGCCATACAAAAGGTCAAAGAATTACCTAGAGTAACGGAAAGTGGACGCGAACTAAGGAAATTCTCGTCAACGGTCCGAAATTGTGTTTCGTTACTCAAAAATATTCGTGCGGATGGATATATAAATAATCCACAGCTGGTGAGTGACCTGCTGAGCAAGCTGACCCCTGTACAGCGCGCGCAATACGGTGACTTCGCAATGGGCCTGGACAACACACAGGGGGTGGACCTAAGAGTGTCTCCAAATCTAGAAATATTATCACATTTTCTGATACACTTGACACGCTCAACGTCGTACTACACTCAGGCGAGTATGTTTGAGCCCGGTCCATCGAAGCCCCCTGCCAAGCAACAGCAGAAGTATGGCGGCGCCGGTCAGTCCCGGCCAGCCAACGCCGCGCGCTCGGCCGCGAGCAGGCCTCCGTTGACGCAACGAGTGAACACGCAGAGCGACGAGTCTGCCGCTCCTGAAGAATGCGTTATATGTCAACGAAAGCACAACATAGAAGAGTGTGACCAGTTCAAAAAGCTTACCGTTCAACAGCGTTGGGACACGATAAAGGAGAAGAACACATGCTTCAAATGTCTCGTGAGTAAACATCCCAAGAGGTTTTGCCGTGCGAGTAGATGCAAGAAGTGCGGGTTCGGACATCACCTGCTGTTACACGCGGATAAGCAGCCGAAAGAAAAGGTGGCTACGCCGCCAGAAAGTAAGACGGAAAGCGTCACAAATATAGGCGAGTGGCGAGCTACGGCACTACTGAAAATTATGCCAGTAACGGTCAGCGATGGAAACAGTGACGATAATCAGTGTTACGCACTACTGGACGATGGTGCGACCGTGTCACTCATCGACAGCTCGCTCGCCACAGACTTAGTGGGCCCATGTGTTCCTCTCTCCTTAAAAACCGCGGGTGGCTACGGAGTAACAGACTCAACGTCGCGAGTGGTACAAGTGCGCGTAAAAGGACCTAACGGTCAGTGCCATAACATTACGTGTCGGACAATAGTGGACATTAACCTACCAACGCAAACAGTGACCGCCACAGTGATCGACGACAACGCGCACCTACGCGACTTGGGTTGCGTAGAGATGAGGGGAGCCAAACCGCTGCTGCTTCTCGGACAGGACAACTGGGAGCTGCTCGTCAGTCAGGACATCCGCCAAGGAAAATCCGGTAAGCCAGTTGCCTCACTCACTAAGTTAGGTTGGGTCATACATGGACCATTTAATATTAATAACAATAATAATAGTAAAGAATGTGTTAGTTGCATGACCGTTTCCCTTCCTGATTTACATAATCTAGTTAAATCACAGTTTGAGCTAGAAGCGATAGGTATTTCAGAGAATTTACGTAAACATAAAGATGTCGAAAGGGCATTAGCCGTGTTAGACAGCACTAGCCATCGTATCCCTGACCAGTCACAATGGGAGGTCGGTTTGTTGTGGAAACATGACAATATTCAGTTACCTGATAATTATAATCAGGCCAGGCAAAGGCTGTACGGCATAGAGAAACGTATGCGTAAAGACACTAGTTTCGCTGGGCAATATTCAGCTCAGATAGGTAGGTTAGTAGACGAAGGTTACGCGCGTAAAGTAGACGGTAACATAGACAGCTCGCCGGTTTGGTACTTACCGCATTTCGGAGTCGTTAACCCGAACAAACCGGGCAAGCTACGTCTCGTGTTCGACGCAGCCGCTACGTCTCATGGGACGTGTTTAAATGATAATCTGCTAACCGGACCTGACTTACTGAATTCTTTGCTAGGTATTTTAATTAAGTTCAGGATAGGCCCCGTCGCGTTTTCAGGGGATATCGCTGATATGTTCTTACGAGTAAAAATAAGGGCAGAAGATCAAGGCGCGCAATTATTTTTATGGAGAGGCGCGGATCACCATAAAGAACCAGATACATACGCGATGAATTCCATGATATTTGGTGCAGCCTCGTCCCCTACTACGGCAATATATATACTCAACAAAAATGCCGATGATTTCATTGATGTTTATCCCGAAGCTGTGGAAGCCATTAAATCTAGGCACTATATGGACGACTATCTAGATAGTGCTTGGACCGAGGAGAAGGCTAACACGTTAATAGAGGAAGTGACACGAATACATGCATCCGGTGGATTCATTATCCGGGGGTGGGTCACTAACTCATCGGAGCTAAGGGAAAGGCTGAAAATAGAAATGCCTGATAAGGTAGCCCTTGAGAAGGGAACAGGCTCAGTAGAGAGGACCCTAGGTTTAATATGGTCACCTAAAGACGACGAGTTAGGTTTTGATCTGTCATTTAAGAGACTACCACCGGAAATTATAAATGGTAGCTTAGTGCCCACTAAAAGACAATTTCTTAGTATGATAATGTCTATTTACGACCCGCTAGGTTTCCTATACCCGTGTGTAATTCAATCACGCATATTAATGCAACGAATATGGAAGTCGGGAATACAATGGGACGAACCCTTAAAAGAAAAGGACGCCAAAGTATGGTTTAATTGGCTCCATAATTTATACCGCTTAAACGAATTAAAAATACCGCGGTGGTACGGGTTAAAACTCGATAATTTAGAATTACACGCGTTCGGGGACGCCAGCGAGCTTGCCTACGCCGCAGTAGTATACCTAGTGGGCTCTAACTCTGAAGGAAAGAGGGAATCGGTTATGTTACTAGGGAAAGCGCGAGTAGCTCCACAAAAAGTAGTATCCATTCCCAGGCTAGAGTTACAAGCAGCCGTGTTAGCCTGTCGTATAGCAGACACTGCCCACAAAGAGTTAGGTATACGAATCGAAAAGAAATTCCTTTGGACTGACAGCAAGACTGTATTAAAATGGATAAACTCCGATGCACAGGAATTTCAACGATTCGTCTCGCACAGACTAGCCGAAATAGATAGGCTGTCAGACAGAGGCAACTGGCGCTGGGTACCTTCACAGGATAACCCAGCTGATAAGGCCACCAGGTTGTGTTGGCCCGATGACCACGCGGAGTGGCTCTCGGGCCCCTCGTTTCTATGTAACCCACAGGAGCTGTGGCCTGCGTGTCCCGAGGCTGAGGCGTCGGAAGCGGACCTTGAGCGCATCCAGCGGGTCCACGCCGCGGCAGCACCGGCGGCACCACTCCTAGAGTACGAGCGCTACTCATCGTGGACGCGCATTCAGCGTGTCATGGCGCGCGTGCTCATCTTCAGCGGCCGATGTCGTAAACGTCGGTCGACTACGGAGCTGTGTCAGCGAGACCTAGAAGATGCTCACAACAGCCTGTTGAGGCTGTGTCAAGAAGAAAGCTTTCAAAGCGAGCGAGCCACCATCCTTAAAGGCCTGCCCGTTCCCAGCAGCAGCAGCATCAAGGCTCTCGACCCCATGATAGCCGACGACGGGTTGCTACGAGTGAGAGGGCGCCTGAGTGCCTGTGAGGTGCTCACGTTTGGCGAGCGGCACCCTATTATCCTGGAGGGCCGCCATCCTCTGACAAGAAAGCTAATCGCTCATTACCATGCGATGGCTCTGCACGCCAACCACGAGACCGTCGTCAACAATCTACGGGAAAAATACTGGGTCACTAAAATCAGAACCTCAGTGAAGACAGTGGTTGCCAACTGCCAACTCTGTCGCGTCTGCCGAGCCAAGCCCGCGCCACCGAAGATGGGTGACCTGCCGCTCGCAAGGCTGGAACCATCCAGACGAGCCTTTGTGCGAGTGGGGGTGGACTACTTCGGCCCGATGGAGGTCGCAATCGGGCGACGGCGCGAGAAGAGGTGGGGTGTCCTATTCACCTGCCTCACTACACGCGCCGTCCACCTTGAGTTGGCCGCTTCCCTAAGCGCCGACTCCGCCATACTAGCCTTGCGGCGCCTCATAGCGCGCCGCGGGCAACCAGCACATCTGTACTCTGACCAGGGTACCAACTTCATCGGGGCCAATACCGAGCTTCGAGCAGCCCTGAAAGACCTCAACCAAGGTCAGATAAGGGCCGAGGCCATTCACCGTGGCATCGAATGGCACTTCAATCCCCCGGCGGCCCCACACATGGGTGGCTGCTGGGAGCGCCTGGTGAGATCCGTGAAGAACGCACTTCGCAGTACGCTCAAGGAGCGTGCCCCTCGTGAGGAGGTCCTCTACACCCTCCTCACCGAAGCCGAGCTGATCGTAAACAGCCGGCCACTGAGCTACGTGAACGACGACCACGACCAGCCCGTGGTCCTGACGCCGAACCATCTACTCCTGGGCACTGCGTCCGGGAGTACTCCGTTTGCATCGAGCGACGCCGAAGACATCGACTCTCGCCGGCAGTGGCGGCGCGTGAACGCGCTCGCCGACATGTTCTGGCGGCGCTGGCTGCGAGAGTACCTGCCTACGCTCCAACGTCGGGAAAAGTGGTTAAACAATGTGCCGAACGTACGTATCAGTGACGTAGTAGTGATTGTGGACAATAATAGACCGCGAAGTGCGTGGACCAAAGGTCTCATCAAAGCTGTGTATCATGGACACGATGGTATTATCCGTGTAGTAGATGTTAAGACTGTAAATGGGGTCCTACGTCGACCCGTAGCGAAGATTATTGTGCTTCCCACAGACCAAGAATTGTAAGTCGGTTGAACCCTGTTACAGGGGGTGGAATGTAGGCGAAGCTCAATAAAACAAGCTATAGTTAGTATTTATGTTTCTTTATTGTTTTGGGCGACGCCCTATGAGACTAACTAACTTTTAACATTAATATCTCCTCGCTATTGTATTCGGTAACTCCGGTATAGCCTCTGTAAAATACCTAAACAAATACCTATACTGTTCTTTAATAAAAGTAGTAGATTTCCATGAAGATACTTAAGTAAATACCGATGTATGTTTATAATCAGCTGTATTACCATTGTCTTGACCTTTTGAATTCTAATTAACCTGCAATTACCTGTAACAATAACCTGTTGGAATCTAATTAGTCTGTAATGCCTGTGTTATGTTTGTATAAAACTAATTAGCTTATAGTTATCTAACTCATTTATTGTAAAGCACTAATTAGCTGTGAGTAGGTATGAATATACCTAAAATACCTTATGTAGTTCGTACACGATTTTGAAAGTAGCGTATGTCCAATAGGACGAGCCACATTGTTAATCCAATAAGAAAGCAGAAACCTTGAACTCGCTTACACGTGTTTTGAAATTCTCGACAAGTCGAAACCTGCACCTTAGGGAAAGTCCATTTTTCTCGCTCTCAATTGGCGGAGCGGCTAATCAAAGTAAAGAAATGTATACGCTACTTGCGGTAGGCAACAAAAGTTATAAAAGGGCCGAGCGTCTATTTTTGGATTAGTATTGTTACAAGTTCACATGAATCATCAAGTTACCACGTAGTGTTTGTGAAGTAAGTGGCTCCGCTGTCCACTGCTTAGTCGCGATGTACCCTATATCTAGTTAGCCAGTCTTCAAGTGTAATATAGCTAGGATTTAATTGTGTGTACTGCTTATTCTGACTGTATTTTATATTGTGTGCTGTGTACTCTTTTACAACCATTTTTAGTGATTTCTGTGTAACTTTATGTGTGCCAAATATACTCAATTATTACGACATTCTGACTGGTTTAATTTCACTCTTTCGTCAAGGGAACACCGTCACCCCCGCCTACAACACCTGACTCCCGTTTTATTAACAGTGATATTGGTCTATAAGAGCTGGCAAGCTCTGAAGGTTTATCTGGTTTGAGTATCGGAATGACACATTGTGTTTTCCATGATTGTGGAATACATTTACAATGCCAAAGTAAATTAAGAATATTAAGAAACATTTTTTGTGCTGATTCATCTAAATTTTGTAATAGTACAATAGGGGAGATCATCTAAACCAGGTGTAGTGTCTTTCCGAGATAACAAACTCATTTTAAATTCAGACCATGTAAAAGGATTTAGCAAAAATTTGGAATTTAGATTATCATTATTTGATTCGAAAATATTGCCTAAACTATTAATATTATTTATATTGCTGTTGTCGGATAATTTATCTAGAAATTGGGAAATAAACTCATCTTTATATGATTTATTGCCAGCTCTTATACCTTTAAACATTTTTAGAAGATTCCAAATCTTGCTTATAGGAGTAGTTCTATTAAATGTGTTACATAAGTTATTCCAACCTATTCCTTTTTGTTCCGATATGGTTCTTTTTTTAAGTGCATCTTTTCTTTTATAATCTAAATAGTTCTCCATACTAGGTTCACTTCTATATAGTTTCAATGCATTGTAGGAGGCAATTACACTTTTTTCACAAATGTCATTCCACCATGGAGCTGGAAGTCTGCTTTTAAAATTATTTGGTTTATTAAGTTTAGGAATTGTCATATCTTTTAAAGTATCCAATCGAGAACAAAAATTATTATAGGTTGAAATAGGGTCATACAGTTTTAGGACTAAATCATTGAATATTGTTTTAGAAATAGTTTTATACTTTTCCCAATCTGCTTTTTTATATATAAACCTATCAACAGGGGGATTAATATGATATTTATCTATATGCAGTGAAATCTCTGTTATTGTTGGGTAGTGATAGCTGCCCATGGCATCATCATGTACAGACCACTCGCATATTGCTGCGAGGTTAGCACTAGTAAAGCTAACATCAATTGCAGACGGATTCCATCGCGGGTTGTTAACAGTTGTAAAACTACCATCATTTAAAATACATAAATCCAAGTCATCGATGATGTTAAATAAATCATGACCTCTGCCTTTAGTGGATAGACAACCAAATGCAATGTGGTGTGCATTGAAGTCACCACTGACAAATATGGGCTTTGGAAGTTCATTAATAATATTATGTAATCTATTGATCCGTATATGTCCACTAGTAGGAGGACAGTATACACAAAGAATAGTCAAGCTACCATGTACAGTAGATAAGGACAGAGCAACAGTTTGAATGTCTTCATAAAATCTAGTGTTTAAAACTTTGTACTTTAAATATGGTTTAATCAGTATTGCTACACCATTATGAGTATTTTTGGAATTTTTATTATAAATATTATATCCAGGTATTCTAAAACTATTATCTTTAAACCATGTTTCGTTAAGTAAGCAAATATCAATATTTTGTTTTTGTAAGAATTGAATCAATAAGGGTTTTTTACTATTAGCACTTTGAATGTTATATTGAGCAATACGCAGCTTAGACAGTGTGTGACTTGGATCCATTACTTGAGATTTTTAAGTACGGTTTCTTTAATACTATTTACGGTGGTAGGCGTATTATCTCCCTTATTACCCAATTTTACCAACGTCTGTACCAGGGCCATAAGTACATCTTTGTTGGCAACTATTTGGGCTTTGATGTCTACTTTCGGGACATCTTTGGATTTATTTACACTATGTACAGTATTATTTACAGATATAGACTTATTTACAGATGTATGTACAGACTTATTTACAGACTTATTTACAGTGTCAGTTGGTTTCATTTTTGGAGGTAGCAGAGGTGGAAATTCAATATTATCACTCATGTGTTGTTTCGTCAATGTAGCACTTGCATAGGTAATCTTATTTTTCTTTTCTAAAATTTTATTCAACTTAATTGGACATAATCTAGAAATCGCAAGATGAGGCCCGCTGCAATTGCAACAGCAGATCTCTGTTGGTCTATCACATTCTTTATATAAATGCTCACCTCCACAAATGGAACATCTTTGTTTGCCATTGCATATTCTAGCAGAGTGGTTAAATTTAAAGCAACGGAAACATTGCTGTAATGGGGGTACATACTCAAAAACTCTGTATGAAAACAAATCATATTGTACATTGTCTGGAAGAATATTCGATAGAAAAGTAATGCTAACTGTTTGTAGTGGTACTCGGTCTTGTCCTACCTTCTTGGTAAATCTTCTTACAGCTATTATTTCATATATTGATGATAGTTTGGTGTATAGTTCTTTGTTCGAAATGTTTGCTGGTACAAATCTAATTATACCTGTTTTTTCTATTTGCGCAGCCGGAATAAATGCTTTCAAGCCATATTTGTTAAGAAAAGCGCTGTTGTTAATAAAGTTATTGGCCGTATTATACTGTTTAAATATTACTGCTATTTTATTTGCGTTTATTCGTTGTATAGCCGTCACCCCTTTTATTTCGCTGGAGAATATATGATTGAGATAGATAGGGCTCTTATTGCCTATTCTATCCTTATTATTTGAAGCTTCAATGAACACTTTAAAGTCTACATAAGTGGCATTTTCTGGATATAGTCTTTTATAGTCTGGTTTTACATAAGGTGAATAGTCAGATAGCTCACCGCCGCCGCCATCACCACAGTCCATCCCAGTCCCTGCGTCTCCGGCCTCAGGCCGAGGACGTTTATGTGAAGTGGGCGGGTTATCCCCGCCCCCTTCATTTCCCACCATATTTTAGCTTTGTACACCTAGCGCAATTGTTTTTTATTAACTACTATCAAAAAAACGTTCTATACGTGAGGACTTGTAATTGGCTCTCGGATGTCTAATATTTTTTTTTGTCTGTTTTATTTAGCTGTAAGTCCTCCATGTACTAAATAAATAAATAAATAAAAACTAGAAAATATTTAATAAAAAATGAAAATTTACGAAAATTTTCGACCGCTCTTTTTTAAAGTTCCCGCCAGAAATCTCAAGATACAATGTCAGTGAACTTATAGTCTGCGTTCCGTATTACAGTAATGATTTGAGATTGAGCGTGCTAACACCCGTTCCGAATCGCCGTGAGTACGATAACGTACAGTGAATCTATACCGATGACGTCAGGACATGCGCCATTTTGCGTTAAACAGCGACCATGCCTAAAGGCTCGTGCAGACTAGCGCGACGCGACGGCTGCACGAGATTCGGTGATTTATATTCGTAGAACAATTTCTATGAAAACGCGCGTGACATTTCACACAGGGGCGACGTTTCGCGCCCGACACAGTCATAGAAATTGTTCTACAGATTCAAATCGCCGAATCGCACGCGGACATCGCGTCCTCTAGTCTGCAGGCGCCTTTAGACTGACATCACCGTGAGCGGCGTGAGCGCTGTTGAAAATGACAGTAGTGCTGTTTTGTAGACATGCGCAAAACAGTGCCTTTTAAAGTAATGTCATATGGCATGACATTTCGTCCCGAGTAATGTTTCATTACACCATGACTCCAAACATGACGCGAGATGAAGCACCACGCGCGATGGTTTTTGTAATGAAATGCCGCGTTGTAAAAGATATACATCATTACATGAGATATCGCATTACCTATATTGTGATGTGATGTGACATGGGTCAAACGCCTCGCTTCGCCGGAACGTACATTTGATTTTGTTTCATATTCATATAGTCGATTTTCTTTCATATTTAGCCCCCAATATAAGGAATTATTGAATTAAAACGATAGACATGAATTGCAATAGTGATTATTGACCATGACTCGAACTGTTATAGTGTCATACAGTTCGAGTCATGATTTGAAACATCACGTAGGCGGTCCGCGGTTTCAATAAAACGTAAACCTTTTTTCAATAACAATACGGTTCTAGATCATAGTTCACTTATTTCGCAGCCAACCGACTGGAGCATGTTCCTTCTCGCTTGCACACACAGCAAAGACTACTGAGATATTACGAACACCGAACAGCGCGCCGCAGCCCGCGCGTCATGTTTTTATGTTTTAGTGTCATGTGCCATGGTTGATTGAGTCGAGTCATGTGTAATGCTACAGTACGCGGCCGAGATATATGACGCGCAATGCATCACTCGCATTACTTACACAAGTCTACTGTTTTGATTTAGGTCGCATCAAATCTTAAACTAACTTGGCCTACATAATAGTCTCTAAATTATTCTATAAGTGAGAATTTACGAATGTCCGGAAATTAATGGATAACCTCGAAATGGGTTATAGTAGAACTAATGGTCATTTTGACAAAATACTAATACAAAAAAGTAATTGGCTTTTACAATGGTTTCAAATTACAGTGTTAATAGGCATAGGATAACAGTGTAGGACTGTCAACAAGTACCAGGTACTTAATAAAATAGAAAATGATAGTATTATAAAAATAAAACATAATAACCTATTTAAACCAAATGTCATTGTTGCCATGACAACCGTTAATAAAGAGTTCAAATTAGAATTTTATTGTATGTTAATAATATCAAATAATGAGTAGAATATGTCAAAGAAGAATGTAAAAATAAAATCTTAAATAAAAATGTACAGCTTGGCAGAAAAGAATCTGACGTGGTGACAATCTTTACATTACATATTATAAAATAACTAGCTTTTACCCACGGCTTCGCCCGCGTGCATGTCGGAAATTATCGCAAGAGGACATACTACCGCGGTAAGAATGTATGAATCCATGTTACACATACATAAAATTACGTCTTTTTCCCATGGGGGTAGGCAGAAACTACGGAACACCACCTGCTACGATCCTTACATATCATGTGTGTTTGATGTACATACTTAAAATAAAACTAATAGTATACAGAGTAAGAAGACTGCGACATAGGGCTGGATTAAATTGAATATAAGTCTTACTGCTTTTTCTTAACGCTCCCATTCTACCTATACAGACACTCAATTATTTACCAGGCACAAAATTAAACATAGTTATAAGAATAGTACTTTTGCCAGTGGCTTCGCCCGTATAGTTTTCGGAAAATATCACTCGGAAACCTACTACCGGGATAAAGTATCCTATGTATATGGTAAGTATCCAGGATAACCAAAAATCCAAATCCATCCAAAAATCTAAACATCTAAGCCATATTTCGCGGTCTCTTACTTGGAATAATACAATTAGGTTTATTTTGAGTACTTCGAACACACATGATATTCGCATTTACTATGAAGCCATAGTAATATGAATTACAATCCTATTAATCCTGCACTACCCGACCGCTACCAACCGGGACGGCCGGACGCGGGAAGGCCCGCTAGCCGTTCTACGGCGATTTTATTATAATCTCTGATATCTTCTAAAATATTAATTTTAATGATATGCTGTAAAGGGCAATTTTGGTCTACATGAAATGCACAATTTATTAAGGTACTTAATTGGATAAGGATTAATGCTGTATTGCTTAAAATCACATTCATAAATAAGCCATTATTTCTCGTAAAAAGTAAAGGATAAAAATGGTTATTATGGGTTATTCCTAAGAGTTAGACATATACCATCGCGGACTTTTTTGTAGAACTTTTTAAGGTGTACAATACTGTAGTACATTATTTTGAGCTATTTCGTAGGGTTCAGCCAGCGTTCGCAATGTAAGCGCAAAAAATGTGTTTATTTATGACATCACATTAGAAACCTCTAAAATTATCAGCGTTTCTTTGCTATATTATGCATGTTATATACATATAAATCTTCCTCTTGAATCATTCTATCTATTAAAAAAACTTGCACCAAAATCCGTTGCGTAGTTTTAAAGATATATGCATACATAGGGACAGACAGACAGCGAAGTGACTTTAATATGTAATGAAGTCACTTCGCTGTCTGTCTGTCCGTCCCATTTCATGTAGATCAAAATTGCCCTTTACAGCATATCATTGAAATTAATATTTTAGAAGATATCAGAGATTGTAATAAAATCGCCGCAGAGCGGCTAGCGGGCCTTCCCGCGTCCGGCCGTCCCGGTTGGTAGCGGTTGGGTAGTGCAGGATTAATAGGATTGTAATATTGTAATTCATATTACTTTGGCTTCATAGTAAATGCGAATATCATGTGTGTTCGAAGTACGCAAAATAAACCTAATTGTATTATTCCAAGAAAGAGACCGTGAAATATTGCTTAGATGTTTAGATTTTTGGATGGATTTGGATTTTTGTTTATCCTAGATACTTACCATATACATAGGATACTTTATCCCGGTAGTAGGTTTCCGAGTGATACTTTCCGAAAGCTATACGGGCGAAGCCACTGGCAAAAGTACTATTCTTATAAATATGTTTAATTTGGTGTCTGGTAAATAATTGAGTGTCTGTATAGGTAGAATAGGAGCGTAACCAAACCCAAAAGTAAAAAACCAGTAAGACTTATATTCCATTTAATCCAGCCCTATGTCGCAGTCTTCTTACTCTGAATACTATTAGTTTTATTTTAAGTACATCAAACACACAAGATATGTAAGGATCGTAGCAGGTGGCGTTCCGTAGTTTCTGCCTACCCCCATGGGAAAAAGGCGTAATTTTATGTATGTACAACATGGATTCATACATTCTTACCGCGGTAGTACGTCCTCTTGCGATAATTTCCGACATACACGCGGGCGAAGCCGCGGGTAAAAGCTAGTTGGAACTAAAATATATTTTTTGTTGCAATACTGCTTTCTTTGTCAACTACAGGTAGCTTCTCTGTCATCGTGTTATGTTCCCAGTTGTATTTCACTTATTTCTCATTAACTATCATTATTATTGCTTTTGTACAAATATAAAATGAACAAATATTTAGGAGTAGTGGTATGAGCTATGATATACCAAGTTTTCGTAAGATATTTGGCGGAATCGGAAGCGGAACAAATTTTGTCTCCGATTGACAATGTTTTCGAAAGAACTACCAAAATGACAGGTATTTATCCAAGACATGCGACATGTTATAGGTACTCTCCGACTTCCGATTAGTTACCGACAGTAAGCAGCTGTTAGTCGCCTTCGTGTCGACTATAAACTGTCAGCATTAACAGGATTCGTTCATTATTATTCATGTCAAATTTGATACAGGCATACCAACCATTGAATGGTTGTGAATACCCTAGATGGTGGCCGCAAATGCGATTGCTCAAAATTATTTCTTGGGTGTCGAGTTCACTCGGCAATCCCTGAGTGTAATTTAATTATTTTTTTTATTCTGAATAAGTTTTGATTATGTTATTATGTTGGCACTCGCATCTCTTAAATAAGAGGTTAATACAATGTGCAGTCTACTAAATACAATAAAAGTAAAAGCCTCAACAAGTATCTTATCACTTTTAGTCCTTCCGTACAGGGTGACCATACCTGCTTAACAGCGGCCCTCATTTTTTCCGGACTCTTTTAAGGCAAGCTGTATTGCAAGCTGCATTTGGGAGCAGTTAATATACATTTATATGGTCATCCTGTAATGAGCTACCAGGGAAGCCACTTGTGCATAAGGAGTTATTGCCAAACTTCCTTGTCTTGAACGTAGTTTTTTATGTTTTATATGCTTTTTTGATAAGAACAAGTTTCATTTGTGATTTGAACTTTCCATAGCTAATACCCCGAAGTTGGTCCCACATAAATTGGGAACAAAAATCCAACCCTAAGGGTAGGAAAACAGGGGATGATTAATTATAATGTATGACCACGCATAACAAATTTATAAAATAAAAACAAATTAAGAAATATCTTTATTTAATTTAAATATTTTACAATTCCTTATTTAACACTAAAATTAATATATTATGTACAAGTATATAAAGTTTATAAAAACAGAGAAAAGAATCAGAGGGCTTTAAAAAACTCGTCTGCATCGCTGTCAATGGGAACAGTTCCCAAAAGGCTGGCAGCATTGCCACGTTGTATGGCAATGCTGATTCTTTGGCCAAAGAATAGGCCAGCCCTCTGGTCACGTGAAGAGTCGACCAACCGCTTGGCTATGTCTTGAAAAACCAAGTGGGCACTCGGACCCCATGGCCCTAATGTTTCAACCCCAAACGGCTCAAATATGTAACTTCCAGTGAGATTAGAATATTTTCGCCGTTTGAGATTTTCTGCACCTGCAGCAGCCGCCCCAGCGCAATCCATCGTACTGGGAAGGTGGGATGGCGCAAGGGTATCGACACATGTTGCGTCCAACACCAGATGCCTGCCCACCTTCCAGGGCATTATGGTCATTCCATCTGGTCTCTTCCCATCGTCGCGTGCCAAGCCGTTGGGTGCTAAAACAGCTGGCTCCCAGGCGGTGACGAGAGCACGACGGATGATGTCATTAATGATGCGTGCCGGGCGAAACGGCCTGCGCTCTTACTGCAAGATAGGCCATGGTGTCCGAGGCAGTCGACAGCTTCACCTCACTGGCAGCGATGCGGAACCCCGCAAGGAGCGCCCAGACGCAGACAGGTAGCGAGCCGGAAAGTATTGTCACACAACATAGTACCTATGTTGGGTGACGGTAGTGCCTGAAGCCAGAGGCCCGACTCCCATTCTCCCACAGCCAATAAGCGGGCACGCTCAGCAGTATTGGTGGACGTATTGATTACATTATTCCGTACCAACCTGCAGAGTGGCTCATCCCACTGTCTCTGGGAAGACGGGTTCACAGGCCGATCTGTGTCCGGGCATGTCACTGTCCAGGCGTTCATGGCATCAGTCAAGCACGGCACTTCGGAGTCAACCAGGCAGGGTGCTAAAATTTTCCTGGTCAGCTTTTCAGTGCTGTGGACAGAGGACAGGAACTGACAGACAATTAACTCTAGAAAAGTTTAATTCAATAGCCCCGCAAATCAAAATTTTTGAAAAAAGTTCACTGCACCTCCTAGGTTCCCCAATTACGGAAGACAGTTTTGTTCCTTTCATCGACGAAAAAATCAAAAATTTCAACGACATTTCAGACAGACTCTCCAAAATAAACTTACATTCGGCATTCACCTTGATTAGATACTGTTGTTTTGGCCCAAATTTTATATATTTTTTTCGTTCTTCCCCCTTATGGAAGCAACCACACCTGTTGGACAAAATTGACCAAATTATTCGCAGCACATTGACATCCATTTTAAATGTGGCCTTGGACGACCGAGCGTGACTTCAAGCCACATTACCAATCTAATACTGGTAATTTTGCGGACGCCGAGGCCACCAAACGGAAACGGAATTTTTTGAGTTTTTCGTCGATGAAAGGAACAAAACTGTCTTCCGAAATTGGGGAACCTAGGAGGTGCAGTGAACTTTTTTCCAAAATTTTGATTTATGGGGCTATTGAATTAAACTTTTCTAGAGTTAATTGTCTGTCAGTAACGTCAGAGAGGTAAATTTCGCATTTTGAGGGGTTAAGGTCCAAACCAATAGATTTAAAATGCTGTTTTAGAAATTGTAGATCATTTAAAACGGTGTCTACATCACCTCCTAGTGTTCCATCATCTAAGTACCATACATTAAATTTTGAATTTAGTTTCTGGATAATTGGATGAATAGCCAAACTGAAAATGACAGGCCCGAGAGGGTCACCTTGTTGGCATCCCACTGCAGATTCCAAAACATTGTCCTTGTATAATAATTTGGAGGGATATCTATAACATTGCCAAATAAAACCATTAATTTCGGGTTGTTCCTTTTTGACTTTAGCCAACAAAGTGTCCCTGTTTGCTGAGTTGAAGGCATATTAAGGCATATTATTATATATATACGCACTATTATCAACAAATTATGTTGAGAATAGTGCAAACGTACAAGGAGCGTAGCAGGTGGCGTTCTGTAGATTTTGCTGATCATGCATGATCAGCATGGGAAAGAGACATGAGTTTTTGTGTATATGTATATTACCTTTTTACACGCTTTATATTAGCTTGACTTGTATGTTTGTTTGTAACCGACTCCTTATAGCGCGATTTTGACCCACTTTAAACGACCAGATTTCATTCAAACTTTGCACACCTGTCAAAGACCGATGACAATGCAATAATTTCATTTTGTGCTATTATCCTTGTCAGGGTTACCAGGACAGCAAAATCACTTTTGTCGCACAGGGTAAAATGTTACTGTCACTCTGACACTGATTGTCAGTACCAGTACTGTCATTAACTTGAGTGTTATTTATGTTATTATTGTTTGTACGGTATTGTTAAAAATATATTATACTGCAGAATAGTGAGATTTATTGAAAAAAATGTTACAAAAGGTTTTACTTTCTTCTGATGTTGCATTGGTGTGTGTCCAACATGCGCTGTCTACTGAAAAAGAAGAAATTATGGGCCTCCTAATTGGAGAGGTACGGAACTAATAATTTTTTTTCAATGTTTTAAGTAAATACTGATTATAAATCACCGAATCTTTAACAGGTCCATAACAATGGAACTTTGGTATCAATTGTGTCGTCCGTCATACTACGACGCCTGGATAAAAAACCAGATCGTGTTGAAATATCTGAAGAGCAGTTGGTACAAGCGACATTGCGTGCCGAAAAATTAGCAGCTGAAGTCAGCAGACCCCTACGAGTCGTTGGATGGTACCATTCTCATCCTCATATCACTGTATGGCCCTCACATGTTGGTAGGTTACACTAAAATTAAATTAATTATGTAATAATAATAATTATAGTATGTACTAACATTATAAATATTTTTTTCAGATCTTGCTACTCAGTCTATGTATCAAAGAATGGACGAAAGCTTTGTTGGAATTATATTTGCAGTATTCCTTACAGATCAGACAACAAAAGCACCTTCGGTAAATCCAATTATCCTTATTTCTGATGAATATTATGGCACATAAAGCATTTATACCGGATGGTCGGTAACTAATAGATGACCTTGAAATAAGCTAGAAGACCTTATGGCTATAAAAAAACATATCTCAAGTAGGATGGATAGGCCATTTATGACTAGTTATTACTTTCACATAAAAAATATGCATTTTTTGGGTAAGATCATTTGTCTTGCATATAAGCAATTTTTAGGTTATCCATTAATTTCTGGGCATCCTGTAAATTAATAGGCTCCACACACAAGGCCAGTTTATGAGTCACAAAGCCAGTGTACTAAGCTGTATTGAAATGTATTCATAGTTGTACATCCCCATTTACAACTACCACAGTTAGTGACAGGCCAGACCTATAAACTGAGCTGACTCAGAAACTAGCCTTATATCGGCAGCCCATAAACCATGAAAAAATAATCAAACATATTATATTTCCATTAATTATATGTTTTTTTTTGTCACTTAATTTTATTGTAATGTTGCCTATTTCCAGATTCAAATTACGTGTTTTCAATCTATAAGTGATGGTTCAAGTCCGAGTAGGAAAGAAATTGAAATGCAAATAATAAATAATAATGACTCTTTATTGTCAAACAATTTTGAGGTAAGTACAGATTAGGTTTATACTTTTTGTTGTCACATGATAGTAACCATATATACAACATTAATTTTTGTTTATGCGAAACCCGAAACACGGGTCTAGTATTTTTATGTAAAGAATCTATGAAAAAAATTTCAAAACTGTATCATTAATAATCACAAAGTTATAAGCTTGATAAGTTACCTGGTTGTCCACGCAAAAACATATGCAGATCACCACAAACAGCTAGTGTACGTACCATCTCCGTGTAATGGACGTTTGAATACGAGAAAGACATGATAATTTTAAATTCGAAACAAAACACTAAGGCCCGCGACTTGGAAGCGTAATTAAATATTTTTGGTACAAAATATAACATGGTGTAAAAATTATTGGAATCGATTCAGTTACTGATTCTGAACAAACTATATTCAGGTTTCGCATATACTAAAAATAATCTTGTATATTGAATCTCAATTATATCATCTTAGTTTTATACATTGCCAAAACTAATGAAAAGAAATATATTATATCTTTGTTTATGTTCTAACTAATGTAGTTCATTTAATTTTAAGACTTTAACTCAATTGCCTGCAATTTTAAAAGAGGAAGAAGATGAAGCTTACAATAATGAGGCTGAGCCAGACATAACTGATGAAATAATAAACAAACAACATAATGCAGCAGTTAGAACTATCGCAATTGGACACATTGTTGATAAGGTAACAAGTATCTTAGAATAAAGTGTAAGTGGTAAACCAATTGACATACTGAAGGAGATGCAACCAATCTAAATCTAACATGCAACAAATCTGTAAATATTATATGAAGTTAACATAGAAAGGGGAAATACCCTAAAGGCTTTGTTTCTGTCACGCGGGATTTCGCCACCCTTACGACCCCGCATTCGCGAGATTAGTGCATCGGATGCACTAGCTAACTTCAGATTTACCTCATGCGTATGGCATGCATGATAAAGAAATTATGTACCTAACGACAGGATACGGTCGGCGTGCATATAGGACATACCCGCACGCGGATAAAAATCCGCGTGAGTAATACTACCAATTTTTGCTCAAAAGAAATATTCGATTTTCACAAAAATAAGTAAAATTGCATTAAAATATTATTAGAGTTCCAGGAACACGTTGAGGTATCAAGTTAAAATCGATATCAAATAGATCTGCGGTCCTCTAGAGCTGTAAAAAGCTTCAAAGTCGACGCAATAAAAAATACTGCCTTTTATTCCGCATTTAAGTCGAACTTATAAAGACAGAAAATTGTAAATTTTGACTCATAACTCTAATATTTCTAAACTCAGTATTTGAATAGCGATATTAGATCATGAGTCATAACTTATAAGAAAAGTATAGCCGGTTTCGGCAGTCTGAAACTTGTCGATAAATAAAAGTTGGTGCCTATTTACGAAGGACTTTTGAATCTGCTGAATAAAAAAAACATAGAAATGAAGCAGAAATGAATTTATTCTCAGTTATACAGGGTGATTGGAAGATGGGTGCAAAGCTTTAAGGCGAAGATAGTACAGACAATTTAGAACCATTTAAGCCATGGTTGTCTTAGACGAAGTCTTACCAAATATTTTCTAAGACTTCGTCTAAGACAACCATGGCTTAAATGGTTCTAAATTGTCTATACTATCTTCACCTTAAAGCTTTGCACCCATCTTCCAATCACCCTGTATAATTTACAAGTCATGTAGATGTTTATTGAGGAAGATATAGCACATGTTTTGGTATAAGTACGCGCCTTCCAGTAAGTAATTATGGCTTTGGTTCGGTTTGCGTAACCTTAATGTTGCGAGTCAGACTTGTTCTTAGCTGGTTTTTAAAAAGTCGCTTGTTGAATTGCGGATTGCATTAACCAAATACAAAACATTATGCAGTACATGCATGCACATTAAACCGTACCATGTGGTGCCGGACGTAAAGAATAACACCCCCCATTTCTTCCCGTGGGTGTCGTAAAAGGCGACTACGGGACTTACTAGAGAATGGGCAGCAGCGTTCTCTATGCATTTTACCACCATACTGCGATCGCCAACCCGCCTGCCAAGCGTGGCGATTATGGCAAAACCCCCCCAAATTAGGGAGAGGCCAAGTCCAGCAGTGGACGTCTTACGGCTGAAATGATGATGATGATGCACATTAAAAAACAACACCAATATTTTTTTTACCGACGAAAAAAACGGAGGAGTCTCTCAAGTCGACGCTTATATTTTTTTATGGCACCTATCGACAGAGAATTGATCCTAAAGACTAAATTAGCAGCAGTAATGCTCGCGAAGGAGGAGGCGGGGCGCGTGAGGGAGTGGCAGTCTCTGCGCCCTCACGTCCCTAGCCGCCGCAGGAGGAGACGCCCCAGGCGTCGGGAGTCCATAGCGGACTCCCGGCCACCGTAGGCGCGAGCTTGCGGGTGGCGAGAAATGGGTAGCTCGCCGCCCGGTAAGGACCAGGCTCGGGTCGACGGCGCGTAGTGTTCCACGCGCGCCTCAAAGAGATGTCAGCAGCAGTGTAGGGGTCTACTAGGACCGATGCCTGCCGGGGTCGCGTGATTGTTCGAAAGAGATACCGTGACCCTGGCACATGGGCAACTGATGGAACACGGGTGGGTTTTAGTCAGTAAAAGTCTGACACGCCCTCCCGCTCTGCCCAGAGCGGGAGAAGTCATTTGATGATTTCCCATCCTGAAAAAAAAAGGTCTAAATTTTGAAAGAACATTTCAATTAAAATTGTAGGAGATTCATTAAATGTATCAAAATGATGTATTTCCTATTCACAAAGGTAAAAGGGATACGCAGGGACGCCCTTATATGTTCTGCATTTGCCGTATTAAAAAAAAAAACAACTAAGTAATTACAGTAATGTTGAATCAAAAATAACCATGTCACTAATCACTGTATTTTAATTGTTCAAAATATAGTCCTTCCTAAAAAAAAATCCTGTATAGTCTATAGCCTTCTTCGATTAATGGGCTATCCAAAACCAAACGTAATTCTTCAGATTAGTAATTAAAATCGCGGACTTTTTTTAGAAGGAATAATTCCGTCATATGTGATTGTTGCGTTACTTTTAGGCCTTACATACGTCCAGCAGCGCCAAAAATGCGCTAGAAGAAAAAAAATTAGTAGGGATAACAAAAAAAAATAATGAAAATTAATAGTGCACATTGTTTATTGGTGTTAAAACTTTACAAAAAAAATATATTTTACTTTATTTTTACAAAAATTACTATATAAAACATCACGTGATCATATCTCCAGCAAATGTTGATCGATGGGCAAAATTGAAAAATATTCTTGTGAAATAAAGTTGTATTTATAGTCTGTCGAGCCGGAATTTTGAATTTCGAAAAATTTAGCAATTTATGGCAGTTTAAAAAAAAAGTATGCGTAAAACGCATACTTTTTTTTTAAACTGGTCATTATGGAACATTATGGTCACCCTACAAATAATTCTCTTACAAATAATTGAATATCAATTTTCTCTTAAAGTATGACATTTAGAAGAACGAACGATATGTTACAATTTAATTAAGAAATGGTTAAAACTTTTATTCTAATTTTCGTTAATCTATGAGGTTGAGCCTAGTCAATAAAGCCGAAAATATTGGGCTCTCAGTTCAGACATTTTAGTAAAATTCGACTTTAATTTACTTCTTAATAATTAAGTTTTGTGTCCTTATTTCTTTTTAACTAATTCACATAGGTATGTAAGTAAAACATGTTAAAGTCGTATTTATGTATTTCTTCAGATATATTCATGTTTTGCAGATTCCTCAGTAGAAACATTAATGAAGTGAGGGCCCTAGATATGCCGCCATAAATCGGTAATGTTATATTTTACAGATTTGGGAATTTCACTAAATTCTTAAACAAAAATTATTAACCCAGAGATAGTACTTACTGAGATTTAGGCTATGCCACTTTATGCACGCGTCTGGATTGAGGGCCCAAGTTATTTCATCATAACAGTTTTAATTCACGTTTAAGAAATTTATGACCCTTTGCTTTAAGTTTTTACTAGTTTTAACTAATTTCCCTATAAATCTTATTTCGGTACGCAAGGGTTCAAAAAATGGGCCCTCAATCCAGATGCACATGTAGTTCCTGGAATTAGCGTGTTCAACCAAACAAACATAGGTATCTACTACGCTTTTTAATGGGCAACTAGCTTCACATTTATGACTGACCGATCCCTTAACAAATCAGAAGTGCTTGTTATTGGTTTATTTGAAATAAATGCTTTGAGTTTAAGCTTGATTTGTTGTCGACTATTCATGAAACCAATCTCAGCACATTACGCGTGCGCTATTTATGAGCTAATTTTTGTGTTAAGTACCTATCATTCCAGAAACCGGGCCTATTAGAGAAATCTATATCGCACACCTAGATCTAAAGTAAGACAACTCAGAAACGCACAACAACGGAAATTGTGACTTATGAGTTATCATTGTGAATACAAATTACATGTCCGTTTCCACCGCGCGGCCAACTCTTAAAATTTGATGAAATTTTGCAAGGAATTAGTTGTAATTTTTTACAAAACACACCTCTTTTCCTGAATTTGTTACAAAAAAAAAACTAAGGCGCTACGACCCAAAACAGTTGGCCGCTAGAACCGCCACTTGCCGTAGTGATCGTCCGTGATTACACAGAAACTAAATAATGCAGATAGGCGAATGATACATCAAAAGAAAGGTCTTTAATTTGTTATATTTGTTACAAAAATAAAAATCATCAAAACTTAAATATACAAAAAGTTATGCTATATTTAGTTTTCAGGTTAAGTGTAGGTACGTATCTCACCATAAAATCAAATTAATAGAGACTAATGTGTATGGACAGTTAGTTGCTAATTTGTTACAGCAAATAAACAAGAAAAATACTAGAAAATAGGTTCAATATTTTTTTTACAGTCGATTTTAGTTGGCCGCGCGGACGGCAATATGCCTAAAATACAATGGCGTTTATTTCGTTATTAATAGTAGGTTCAAGCTTAGTTCTAGTACTAATCGACAGGTATGGTAGCCTAGTTTGGATAAATGTGGCGAATATAACTACAGGCTTTATATTTTAGGAGATATTCACTAAAATATAGTAGTATGAAACTGTATTAGAGTAGAGTGACCATAAATTTTCATAATAAAGTGAGACTGAATCGTCATTATTGGAATGTTCGGTAGTCTTATCTTAATTTTTTAGGGTGAAACTCTATAAGACATCCTATAGCATACTTTATAAAAGTCAAATTCACAAATCGATGAAAATTTCTTTATTCAAAATCAGCATACAGGCAAAAATCAAGTAATATAAGTCAACAATTTTTTTTTAATAAACTACCATAACATTTATAAATTAACTGAAACTAATGTAAGACACAGAATGTAGACACATTTTCTTACAGGTACTTATTTCAATTTTAGAATAATTTAAAAAATATAGTGATTTTATTTTAAAAATGACATAGTGATCTATTTTTATGCCTGGTATAAATTCTATAGCACTAACTAAGAAAAAATCTTTAATGTTAATACTAATCGGTACTTCAGTGAGTAAAACTGAGGGCGCTACATTGCAATTGCAGTCTTTATTTTAGAAAAAAGTTTTTGTTATTTCAGTTCTACAGTTTAGAATTTACCTTTTTCTTTTCTATAAATATTTATAGTCAGGGGCCTAGTCGTTTAGACTTCAATTATCTTTCATGTTTTGAAGTTTTTTGGAGTAACAAGGCTAATGTGTATGGACAATAAGTTGCTAATTTGTTGCAGCAAATAAACAATAAAAATACTAGAAAATAGGATCAATCATATTTTTAGAGTCGATTTTAGTTGGCCGCTCGGACGGCAATATGCCTAAATTACAATGCAGTTTATTTAATTATTAAAAGTAGGTTCAAGCTTAGTTCTAGTACTAATCGACATGTAACGTAACCTTGTTTGGATAAATGTGGCGTAAATTTAATTACTGTATTTATAAAATTATTCTAAAATTGAAATAATTACCTGTAAGAAAATGTGTCTACATTCTGTCTTACATTAGTTTCAATTAATTTATAAATGTTATGGTAGTTTATTAAAAAACAAATATATTTTGTTGATTTATATTACTTGATTTTTGCCTGTATGCTGATTTTGAATAAAGCTATTTTTATCGATTTGTGAATTTGAGTTTTATAAAGTATGCTATAGGATGTCTTAAAGAGTTTCACCCTAAAACATTAAGATAAGACTACCGAACATTCCAATAATGGAGATTCAGTCTCACTTTATTATGAAAATTTATGGTCACTCTACTCTAATACAGTTTCATACTACTATATTTTAGTGAATATCTCTTAAAATATAAAGCCTGTAGTTATATTCGCCACATTTATCCAAACTAGGCAACGATACCTGTCGATTAGTACTAGAACTAAGCTCGAACCTACTGTTAATAACGAAATAAACGCCATTGTATTTTAGGCAAACTGCCGTCCGCGCGGCCAACTAAAATCGACTGTAAAAAAAATATTGAACCTATTTTCTAGTATTTTTCTTGTTTATTTGCTGTAACAAATTAGCAACTAATTGTCCATGCACATTAGCTTCTATTAATTTGATTTTATGGTGAGATACGTACCTACACTTAACCTGAAAACTAAATATAGCATAACTTTTTGTATATTTAAGTTTTGGTAATTTTTATTTTTGTAACAAATATAACAAATTAAGACCTTTCTTTTGATGTATCATTCGCCTATCTGCATTATTCAGTTTCTGTGTAATCACGGACGATCACTACGGCAAGTGGCGGTTCTAGCGGCCAACTGTTTTTGGTCGTAGCGTCTTAGTTTTTTTTGTAACAAATTCAGGAAAAGAGGTGTGTTTTGTAACAAATTACAACTAATTCCTGGCAAATTTTCATCAAATTTTAAGAGTTGGCCGCGCGGTGGATACGGACATCGAATTACTACGAACACAATTTTTGAGTTGTCTTACTTTAGATCTAGGTGTGCGATATAGGTATATAAAAGGCAAACCTGACTGACTCATCTATCAACGCACAACCGAAACTACTGAACGGATTTCGCTGAAATTTGGCATACAGATAGTTGTAATGACGTAGGCATCCGTTAACAAAGGATTTTTGAAAATTCGCCCCCTAAAGGAAAAAAGGTGTTAAAATTTTGTATGGAAGTCCGTCATTTTTAGAGCTAAAAGCCTGAAACTTTGTTTTTAGGTTAACGATTAGAAATAAACAATTACGAGTCTTAGGGTTTTTGAAAATTCAACCTCTAAGGGGGTGAAAAAGGGTTGAAAGTTTGTATGGGAGAAACAAGATTAGTTAAACTATTTTATTCGAAACTTCACAGGAGTATCCTATCAATCAATGAGTAAACAAGTGTTTCAGGCTCTTTCAGAATTCAACCCCTAAAAGGTGGAAAAGGGGTGACAAATTCTGAAAATTAACATGGGTATCGTTTTTATGGTTTATCGGGTCGCTGATTACGAAAACAACTATTTCACAAAAATTGAATTGTATAAAGAAGTTTTGTAGTTTACTAGCTTTTGGCCGCGACTTTGACCGTGCAATTCTACTTCCTTTCTTAGCGCTCGCCCACGCTACGTTACTCTACGATATAACCGAACTCCACGCGGACGAAGTCGCGGGAAAAAGCTAGTGATTCATAAAGTTGACGCTTCTCAAATGGTGTCAAAAATACAGACAGGATGTTCTTTTTTTTTGTATTTTTGGTGGACCGATGCCCAGTTCAGACAGGAGAGTTTTCAAAAAAAGATGGGTTGAAGCCTAGCTTACTTTTTAAAATATAATTAATCAAATATATCCTTTGAGTAAAAATTGGAAGCATCAATACTTAACATAATACCCCTCTTTGTAGAAACAAAGTTGCTCGTGTAAGACCGCTTAGTTCTTCTACACCTAAGTACATAATGGATTTTGATGCTGAAGTTTTAACTGAAAAGTGTGAGAGTGAAGTGAGATTTAAATGCTATTTAGCACAGTAATCTGGATGTTTTGACAACAGTACATTGCAACCATTATGCAGACATGTATGGAGACGAGCAGTATATAAATTTTTGTTGATTCCTTGTTTGGTCCCAAAAGAAAAATAATTCATAGTGATGAGTACCTACAACAACCCTTTTAGGTTTTCAGTTATTTCGAATACTGCTCAACTTTCATAACTTTAGTGAAACAAAACAAAGGGTGAAACTGCATAAGTATAGGCTTGGATGATTCGGAACGACCTTTGCAAGGCAGGGGAGGTTATGATCTGGTGCTACACAAAAATACAAATTCCCACTACTTGCGATTTTATTGAAACAACAAATAGTCAATGTCATTTCTTTTTGTCATTTTTGGCACGAGAATTGGTTGCTGACTACCTATCAATATGTAAAATGTTTAAAACCAGCGTGTGTGCGTTTTTAATGCTAAAAGTCTACCCCGGAAAAAGTATGTGAACAAGTGGATAGATATTTAGAATATTGATATAGATTTTTAAAACTAATATGTAGATTATGAATTTAAAGGTAAATCTAAAACATTGAAAGATTTGATCCTGAAGGACAAACTATTCAAGGTTCACAGATATTTTAATTTATAACATTGCAAAAAGAAAAAAACAAATATTATATTATTCAACTGAGAGAATCAAACTTATAAGTACTGCTTAGTAAACACAATCTAATATCTAGTATTCTTTCAGATGTCCAGGCCTATGCTCGAGGGTCTTGTAGCAAGAAACACTCTTAACACAATACGCTTGAAAGCATTAAAAAGACAACACCAGGAAATGATGGCTAAGTTAGAAAATATGTCTTGTAATGTTTAAGATATACCCTTCATTAAATGATTGTTGCTGAATTACATTTGAATATTAAATTTTTAGCTATTTACGATATTTGTTGAGGAAGTAATTAATGATTTAGTTGAATATTTCAATTATACAATCATCATAAAATGAATAGAGTATAAAAATCCTACTTTACCATTTACATATAATTAAGTATATAATAAATAACTACTTATGAAAAATGATATTTTATCTGTTGAATTTATTAGGTTAAATCATTCTGATCAATCATTTCGAAACCGTCAGATGAGTCTATACTTGACAGTCGATTCCTTTTAGTTTCAGTTGATTCCGTTTGAATCATATTTGCAACTGCTCCCGTAATATTCCAGAATGCATTATATGCAGAGCTGCTCCAGGTACTGGATGCATCTACTACCTCTAAAGTAGATTTAATTTTCACCTGCTCTTTTTGTTGATCTAAAACAATCAAAATTATGCAAAATAACAAAAATTCTAATCTATTTATTTTTAACATAGATGGCATTCGCTTAAAACTTCCTTTTTATTGTTAAAAAATAAATATTAGGATTATTTATGTTTCAAAACATGCTGAAATTGTGTATCAGTATCTTACAGTTTTGCATTTCTTCATCTAAAAAATAATCACTCATAGAACTTGCCTAGAGGTATATATTCATCTTCACTGGTGTCCGAAGAATCTACATCTTTTTCCAGAGTTTGCATTTTTTCCATGGAGAAATTTGTAACTAATGAGCTGCTGTTTTCAGAGCTGTCACTGCACTCAGCCAGTGGTACATCTTCGGGTTTCCAATAATCTATTAATCAACATAATAATTTATTAAACTGTGCTTCTAATGATGAAAATGTGTTAACAGTTAATATAGTGCTCCAGACGGGTTTTGGTCATGGCGGCTATTCTTAACGGAGACTAGCCATCGGTGGGGACATATTATAGAGCAAAAGTGTGTGCGCACTATAATATGGGGGCACGCACTGTTCCTTCACTCTCATAGTCCGATTGAAACGACAATCCGACACTACCGGACCGAAATTAGGCACATGACCAACGGCTTAACGTGCTTATTGAGGCACAGGGGTGACCACGGAGCAAATACAAAGAGAAGTCGGCCTAAACAACTGTGCACTGTGATTTTCAACTAGGTCTTGACGTCATCAAGTAGGCGTGGCCTTAGTCAGTGTATTGTTGGCGTTCGTCCTGTGCACAACTAAGTAAAAATTCAGTATATTCGCGCTAAACAAACATAAGAATGAAGTTTTGTGTTTTATCTTGTAAAAACTACTCGGATAGACGTTCTGATGCTATGAATGGTATCACATTTCATTTGTAAGTAATTTTAAACGTAATTTATAAAAATTCTTCTAGAAAAATGTCATAACTTCGGTGTTTCCAAATATAATTCTACCTGACATTAGATGGCGACACTTTGTGACATGGGTACTAAAATTATTTAGGCACGTAAAGCTCAGTATTAATATATTTCAATAATTATATGTACTGAAATTATTCAAAATTAATTCCCAAAAACCTTTCAATCGCCTAAATATTGTTTTTGTAGTTTTTATCGTGGTTTTTATATCATTATGTCAACAGGCCGCCATCTATCGTCAACCATGAACAACAAACATAAATATAAAAAACAGGGCCGTAATCGGATTCTAATTATTTTACCAAATGTGCCGCGACTGTCTCATAAATGGAAAGTGAAAAGTGATTTTTATTTCATACGAGTTTGTCATTGTGAGAAATCGACATTTTGAGAAATTGACATTATGCGGATTGGATATTCTAAGAAGTTGACATTCTGAGAAGTGAACATTTTGCGTCTGGTTGAAATTTTAAGACTTTGGCAGTATGCGATGATACGGTCGTGTTAGGTCCAGTAGAAACATTATAATAAGCGTGTTCTCGAATAGGTGGGTCTCTCCACTGCTTTGCCACTTGATATGTATACATATTGCACTGTGAGCAGCGGACAGTGCTTCCCGGTCTAATGTTTTTAACCGCTATATTTCGTGTGTTCTTTTTGCTTTCTTTGTTTTATTGTTGATGTCAATTAGTTGTATATGTATAAAATGTGTTTGTTTTATTTGTGTGTGAAATATAGATGTTTTGAAAAATAAATGTTTATGTTTAATGCTTGTCATTTAAAAATAAGAGACACACTGATTATCTTCTGTCGTCATGCATCAAAAATATTTTTATTGTAAAATTATTGTTTTTCGTAAAAAAATACGTATTAAGATGAGTAAAAAACAAAGTACTCCCTGGTACGCAAATTCTGAGTACGACCCTGTTGCCTCCTGCACGTAGTGACATCTAGTATGAGATAGATAAATAACTACAAAAGCAAAATTGACGGTACGAGCACCTAGTTTTGCTATTAACCGGTAGATGGAAAATAAAGAAGTGGGCGGGATCTAACACCCCGCACCCCGCAAAATGTCACGCGTTGTTTCTTAGGAAAATCTAATTACAACATCTCCTCTTTGTATTTGCTCCGTGGGGGTGACACACTGCTAACTTCCAAACTCCGAACTGTTAATAAGAAATTCCTAATGGAAAACCCAATTACACTTTGCCTGACCTGGGAATCGAACCCAGGATCCTCTAAAAACTTTTTTTTTTGTGTATGTAAAGGTCACTGATGTGATGCATGTACTGGATACTGCTTGAATCCAGTAAGTAACCATATTAATCTCATCATGAGTGGTTTTCTTTCTTCATAAGTACTTACAACTAGGTACTTGTGAAGAAAGAAAGCCAAAAATGATCATCACACTAGTAAAATAAAAAAAACTAAGGATGAGGTCATGTAAGAACCTACCATAAATTTGTTTCTCATCTATACTTGGAACAGGATCAGGTTCAATAGACAGTAATTTTATGTTTACTTCAGATACTTCTGGTATAAGACCTTCCAATTCAAAATCAGATTCTGAAATAATAAAAGTTCAAATTGTTACAAAGTTTAAATTAAGATCATTTAATTATTAAATAAATAAATATTTAGTTACCCAAGTCTTGTCTCATATTCCTGCATACTTTAATCACAGGTAATATTGCTTTGTAAAAAACACATATAAACATTAGCAATATATATGTTAGTAGATAACCATTAATATATTTCCCAGTAAGAAAAACTATTATAAGGTTGATACTGATTAATAGGAAAGCCTGGAACAGAAGAAAACATGTTCACATGAAAATGTATAATCAATGGAAATGATCTGTAATGTCTACAATGAAAAACAAAAAACACTACAAAGTGAAAAATAACTTTAATTTCGGAAGTTGGTGCCTTAGGATCTGTATTTAATGTTTTTTTGCCACCGACTTCCGAAATTAAAGTTATTTTTCAATTTGTAGTGTTTTTTTTTAGGAAGTTGGTTGTTAACTTTTTGAAAAAGTTTTTATTTTTAACTTTTTAGTTACGGTAGATACCCCGCACTAATCTAATCGCGTTATTCGTTTATTTGTCGCGCAAATACTTAATGCAAATTTAAGACTTATATGGTTTTCACATGGATCCCATTGTCCAAATATAATCAAATTTAAATGGGACCATTCGGGAAGCACCAGCTTTCAAATAAAAAAAGAATCATCAAAATCGGTTCACCCAGTCAAAAGTTATGAGGTAACAAACATAAAAAAAACACAGTTGAATTGCGAACCTCCTCCTTTTTTTGAAGTCGGTTACAAATTTAAAAAAAATACAGTCGAATTGATATGCCCTTTTTAGAAGTTGGTTAAAAATGGGTCATTTCATTAGTGTCACATAAAGCTAAATGTGACGTTTGCATGGTATTGTGATTTTAAGGGTCACAGCACACATATCAACTCGGAAAGGGATCGTCACTGTATCGCCTTTCGCCTCGCCGTCAAACAGGCGTCAACCTAACATAACCACGTAACGTAAGCGGATCGGAAGCTCCGGCACGTCGACTCGGCTACAACCAGGCGACGCGACGCCGCGCTTACGGCTCGCCGACCGCTGGTTGACGGCTAGGCGGCACTAGTGCAGTCATTTTGAATCCGAACGTTTTTGTGTCGCGTGGACGAAGAGACGTAAGCTAGGGTACGGAGAGCCATAAGCTAGCGTATGGAGAGCCGTAAGCTAGGGTACGGAGAGCCGTAAGCTAGGGTACGGAGAGCCTTAAGCGCGGGGACCGCTGGTTGCCACGCGCCACATCGCGGTTCGTGAGCTTGTCCGGAGGCGAGGCGATTACGTTACGATTCCGATTAGCGTGCGTTGCAGTAGGGAGTTTTATACAAATCATACTGAACGGCTCGAGTTGATACGTTACGATCCGTTTACGAGTTGATATGTGTGCTGTGACCCTAAGACTCATCGTAAGTTCAGTAACAACAAATTTTAACCATAATTATCTTAAGATTTAAATATTATTGCTAATAAAGCTTAATAACCGAAATATCTTTACAGGTAGTTAAAGTACAAAAATCATTAAAAATACATTATTATAATATTTGTAATACAATACCTGAATACAAAAATTCAATTCGTCGCTTAAGTTCTAACACCGCGGAAGTCAAAATACGCAACTTTTCAGGAGAGGAAAAAAATTGTTTCATTTTACATCAAACAACTGTTTGGAGTTAAGTTTATTCTATATACAAATTAAAGTATGATTCCTTCACGAAGATGTATCTAATTTTAAAATAAAATGAGTTTATATATTTTTTTTATGACTTACGCGGTGTTGATATTTGTTTTTGAAAAAGGGACATACGCTAAACATAATAACTTTTTTGGCAGGGCTTATATCTTACCTAATCATAAATTAAACACAAAAATAATAATGTAAAATAAAACAATTAAATTCTTAAACAGTTTCTTACTAAGCAATCGGTCCTTCTATGTTATTGCTAGCGTTCAGTCTCAGAGAATCATCACTAAAATTAATTACTAAGTAAAAAAAACTGTATTTAAACATTAAATTAAATAATTTTGGCCTTAGAAAATAATAATCAGTTGTTTATATGGATTTAGATTTTAATGAGGTAGAGTATCGTAAAAGTTGTGACGGTCAGAAGGGATGGCTGTCTTTAATATTTCTAGATGTGTCCATTTATTTTTAGGTAAGTACTTTAAAGCTTAGACCTTGGGCCTTGTCGCTTTTGGTTTGGCCTAAATCTTGTCCTTTGTCTTCTCTTCTCTAGCAAATTCCTTAAGAATAAAGTGGTTTTTATAGGTATTTTCATGTAAGTTACCTGCTTTAAAAGCGCAGCATGTGTCACACTGGTCTTTTGTTGGTTGAAATAAACTTAGATTTTGTTTTGGAAATATTTTATCAAAAGACCAGCGACTGACAGCTTGCTTATTTTCTTCAGTACACTTTTGCAATAAAGGTTGTAAAGTTGATTTTTATTTTCTATAATAGGCTCTAAATATTGTCTAGATGTAGTAGCTCTACAGTAATGAGAAAGTCCTTTGATGAATAAAGTCCTTTAAGAAAGAAATATCGTCTTTCTTTGAGTGTGCTTCTAAAACTTTGAGAGTAAGCTGTGACTTTTTTGCCATCCCAGAATCCGACATTGTAACCAATATCACACTGTCCACTCTTTAACCTTTTGAGCGCCACGACAAAAAAGTAAAATCGTGCCCTCAGCGCCAAGCTATGAATTCATCCTTTAATACCTACAAAATAGTAGTGAGTTCGAAATTATATCGATAAAGCATTAACCACGTATTTTTTAACATATAGTATGTTTTTAATAAAAGGTAACTATACCAGGAATATAAAATAAAGGACTTTTATTTCATTCCGCTTTGTCTTTTATGGTAAAAATGATACGATATGTGTTCGTTTGTTTCGGCGTTAAATCCACAATTCAAAACAACAGTCGATAAAAGCAAGTCATTACCATCACAGCACTATGTTCAATCATGACATACATTCTTGTCACGATAAGATGACACTGGCGTAGCTGGCACGACATTTCTTAATTTGTTCGCCTCTGCACTAGCGGTGCGCATCCGATATTTATGAATAATATCGAAATAATAAGAGTTATTTTATTTTAATGGTTTCGCTTTTTTATATACAGTAGCAGCATTTTTATTTAATACAAGTAGCTTCTGCCCGCGACTTCGTCCGCTTTATATTTATTGCTCCCCCAACCCATCCCGTCGCATCGTATGTATATTTTTTAACATGAAAAAGAAAAGTATTGTTTTTACTATAGTCCAAGCGATTTTTTTTTATTATTATTAAAATCTTCCGAAGGCCATACAAAAAATATTAAACGAAGCGGTTGAGCCATTATATATATATAGTATTCATTTTTATTTATATAGATTTAAGTTTCTCTGAAAGAACAACCAGTAATAATGCCTTAATGTACCGCCACATAGGTACAGTCTGTACCGAAGATATCTCAGTTGAAAAAAAAAAACCATTTACTGTAGATAAATACTTATCAAAATACGACGAAAATAGGCGAAAGCAAATTTAAATCATCAAATGAATTTGTATTTTAATCATTAAACGAAGTTTTTATACTCAAGATTTGTAAGTACAAATCTATACTAATATTATAAAGCTGAAGAGTTTGTTTGTTTGTTTGATTGAAACGCGCTAATCTCAGGAACTACTGGTCCGAATGGAAAAATTCTTTTTGTGTTGGGTAGCCTATTTATTGAGGGAGGCTATAGGCTATATAACATCACGCTACAACTAAGAGGAGCGGAGCAGTAATGAAAAATGTTGCAAAAACGGGGAAAATATATTCCTTTTGAGAGTTTCCGTTGCGTGCGCTGCGTAAACGGTTAAAGTAACGCAAAAATCATGTATGACGGAATTGTTCCTTTTAAAAAGTTCTAAAAAAAAGTCCGCGAGAGCATATGTCTATCTTTTAAGGTTGACTCACTATAACTCAAAAGGAGCGAGCAGCAACGAAAAATGGACGAAAACTAGCAGGCAAATCGATGCGACGGGAAGGGTCAGGGGAGCAAAAATTTGACGCGGACGAAGTCGCGGGCAGAAGCTAGTTTTAAAATAAATACGAAGAAAGGGACAATATTATCCTCGGAAACGAATGAAACTTAATTCAAACAAACCTCAATCGGATACGAGTTTATTTTATGACACGCCAGCCGAGCCTATAGCTGTTTGAAATGGTTTACATGAATTTTATTCTCTTTTTATTAATTATAAAATCTGAACTTCACTTTGTAGTTTTATTTGAAACAAATTACTTATAACACAATCGTTAAACAAGGATGTATGTTCCGATGACTATAGTCTGATATGCACGACCTTCTGCTCCACCCAGAGCGGGAGACGTCATTTAATGATTTCCCACCCACAAAAAAGTCGTTCAGAATAATAAAGTAATGAGAAAAAACTACTGATACAAGTAAAGGAACAGCTCTATTTACAAATCGACCACATGTGACGTCATCGGATTGTCACGATTAGATGACTCTGGCGCTCCAGGCACAGACAATATGAAAGTGTGATGGAGATGGGCATTACACTCATTATGATTTATCGATAATCAACTAACACCGACATTTAATGAGCAGATAGTTCAGTATTTTAATCATATTTAAATAATTTTCATGATTCCTGAATCATTAAACTTCTATATCAAAAGTTTTACTTATTTATTGTTGAATAATTTAAAGAAATTAAATATAACGTAGGTTACTGTCAAATTCGATATTCTTGTTATATTGATTGCCAGCTACATCACTACGTGTCATGATGACTGTGGCGCTGAGGGCACTATATTTTTCGAACTTTATAATTGGTGTTAGATTTTGCCATCTTACGAGGGGGCGTTTTTAAGTTCGCGTGTGAGAAGTGAAAATAAAAATACTAAATTATTTTTCTTTTTCAATATGTTCACCTGCTACCCTTATACATTTTTCAGATCTTTCAATTAGCTTATGTATACCTTCATAAAAAAATGTTTTGTCTTTGTCCGAAAAATAAGCTCAAACCGCGTCCTTCACTTCTTCATCAGTTGAACATTTCTTCCCACGAAGTTCTTTCTTCAGTTTTGGGAAGAGGTAATAATCACTGGGAGCCAGGTCTGGGCTGTAGGGTGGATGGTCTAAAATATCGAAGCCTACCTTATGCAGGGCAGCCAACGCAACACGGCTCTTGTGAACAGGCGCGTTGTCGTGAAGAAGAAGGACACCTTTGGTCAATTTACCCCTCCTTTTTCTTTAATGCTTTCTTTCAACCTCTCGAGGATAGAAGCATAGTATTCTCCGGTTATAGAAACGCCTTTATCTTTATAATCGGTCAACAGGATCCCTTCTGAATCCCAAAACACTGTTGCCATGATTTTTCCAGCCGATTATGACACTTTAAACTTCTTGGGTGGTGGTGTGCCTTTTTTGTGCCACTGCATAGAGTTCTGTTTCGACTCAGGTTCATAATGATGAACCCAAGTTTCGTCTCCAGTAACAATTCGACTTAATAGTCCATCCTTATCTTCGCTACAGAGGTCCAAAAACGTGCGACAACACTCCACGCGGTGTTGTTTTTGGCACCCATCTTGCACTGACCTTTGTCATGCCAAGATGATCGTGTAGAATTTTGAAAATCGTATCCGATACTCCAACCATTTCTGCAAGCTGTTTCTTCTTTAGTCTGGCATCTTCCAATATAATTTTTTCGACTTTTTTAATGATTTCCGGAGTAGTCACCTCGATCGACCGTCCGGGCCGTGGGTCGTCTTCAAGTGAGGTCCTGCCTTGTTTAAAGAGACTGTGCCACTTGTAAACCATGGTTTTACCCGGGCAAGAGTCCCCGTAAACGGATTCCATCTCTTCCAGTATATTTTGAACTGACTTTCATTGCTTGGTAAGGAACTTTATTACGGCACGGTACTCGATTTTTTCCATAACTAACACTTTCTTCCCGATTGAGTTGTTTGCTTGACGATAGTTCAAAGACTAATGATCCAATTTTTTTTTTATTTTTTTTTTTTTGTAGGACATCTCGTAGTTAATCTGAAAAGATTCTTACTACTTAAACGGATTGTGGCCCGGCGAGTTCTAAAAAGTTACCTTTTTAGGCCTCCAGCCGGGGCTTATTATACTTAAAAACTAAAGCGAAAGCTCTAAGGGTTACCCCGAGGGGGGTACGAACCTCGGCTTAGGCAATCACTGGTAGGGGGACAGCAAGGGACTGGCTGGATCTGGGTTAAATTATTTAGGGACTAATTTAAAGCTAACTGCACAGCATTGCGGGCTGGCTCTTGCAAGGGTCGGGAGGGACTGTTAAGTCGGGGTCGGGATCGGTAAGAACGTGCCGCGAGCGGCGGACTTTACTGATACGGGAGGGGGTGTATGTAGCTGCCGCCACAACCAGAGGGTTGCGGTGGGCTACGGCCCTATCGAAGAAACGCTTCGAAGCGCGTTTCATGAATTGATGGATAGTCGGGAGTTTCATATTTAAATGAAGATTGATATTCCGAACAAACCAAGGCGCGCCTGTGGCTTGACGGAGAAAACGGTTCTGGAGAGTCTGCATCCTATGGATGAATCGGGGTTTATAATGATCCGATTAAGATAAAACCTGGTATTTATACTAATATTGAGTGGCTGGAGTTGTGGCCATCCCGATAATGACCTATTGTTATACCCTCCCCCCCATTCCGCGAACTTAAAAACGCACCCTCGTATGTTAATACGGATGAAATATAAAGAAGAAAGCTCAACTAATATAAATTAGGATGAGTCAAGGAACATAATTAGCAAAGGAAATAATAAAAACAATGTTGTTTTATGAGTTTTATTTATGTTTAAAAGTCTGTCACGGTATCGTGACCGTGGCGTGCTGGGCACGTTTTGGTTTGTCATCTATACGTGACTCTGGCGGTCAAAAGGTTAATACCAAAGGTTTTTAGAAAAGTATGCTGACATACTTGAACACGGCCATCTGAAATTGTTAAAAGATATTGTTTGCTCTCGCCACGCCTAGATTCTGAAGACTTGACTTATTTTTTTGGGCATATTTCGCCGCTCGCAGTTGTTTGTTTGCGCAGCATATTACAGACTGTCGTACGTAGCGATGGGCAACCCCTCATTTTGCCGCCGCTGCGGCGCCGCCGCGGCTCCGTAGAACGTTGCGACGCCGCTCTGCCCGTGTGGACGCCAGCGCGGCGAAATGGCTTGCGGTGCGGCGCCGCACCGCCCGTGTGGTTTGGCTCATACAGAATCAACCACGGATATCGAGGGATATGCCTTGGGGGCGTGGCACGTGCCGCCTCGATATTATAAAATTGGTCTTATATTCGAGTGCCGGCTGTACGCATCATTCAGTCGCTTTGCGATTGCGTACAGTGCACTATTGGTGCGTAAAAAACCAAAATGCCGAGTTGTGCAGTAATTATTTGTAAAAATAGGTCAAATAGTATCAACCTGAAGACAAATGGCGTGTCCTACCACTGGTTAGTAAACAATTAAGTCACTGTTTTATATTTTAAATCAATTTTTAAATGATTTACTAACTTACGTCCGGAGCGACTCGAACTAACCCGAACTAGCCCGAATCTTCCCGAACGAAACGAACGTTTTATATGTAGAGTGGTGCAATCGTTTGCGTGCGGCTGATTTTATCGATATGCGTATTATTGCTGTTGAATATTTTTTTACAGAACTCAATGGATATCCTTGTATTACTTGTATAGTAAAAGAGTTAATTTACTTATTAATTAAATGTTGTTTAAACCAAATTAAGACATTATAATTCCAATATAGTTATTCGTGAAGTGTAAAAACTAAAGTAATATTATACCTAAAGATTTTCACAAATTAACAGTTTTTAAGTACAATAAGATAAGTAATATGATAAATAAATATTATATTTCATCGAACTACTTATATTTGGTAAAAAAAATACAATAATTTGTTTTCGATATGCAAAAATATTCTTTTTTTTTCATCTGTCTATTTGGCGGTTTCGTAAGGTGGGCCATAGACAATTAATAATATTACGCAATATTATTGAGCGAGTAACATTAGTATTGAAGATTGCGATAGTTAAATATTGTTGAAAATAAAAATATATTTTGCGTAATATTATTTTATTGATCACTAAATCGCACGCCCATCTTAGTCAATCATAAAGCCGAGCAGCCAAGATTCGAAGTTTAAATTAGAGAATTCGCGGTCCGTCGCTATTTAGTTAAATCTACAAATTCAAATGAATGATTCTCCATATTTACATTTTACTGGACAATAAATAATTTTATTTGATTTTTATTTTGTATTTCCTTATTTTTATTATAACAGTTCCCACTGCTAGGACTCAAGCCTACTCTTTATTATACCCGCTCCACACTCACGAACGACGTAAACAGCGAGTGCGCAAACTGAGAGTGGTTTCGCGGCTTTGCATTTGTATATTGCGCTTTTCTCCGCTGGAAGTGGAAACACCGTGAAGACCACAATCGTCCGAATTCGCTCCTGTCAGCATTTAAAATAGTTTGCTAGATGGCGCTATTTTAATTCCATTAGAAATATGTCCGATCGAGTTTGAATATGAGTATAACATTAGCCTAACTGAATTAAGGGCCTTAGTTCGGTTTAGTGCCGTAAAACGGTCACTTTCTGAACCAATCTTCTCATTAACGGCTTGGTTTGAAAATATGAAAAAAATATATTTTTGCTATAGATTCATGTACATAATTTTGTCCAGAGTACTTTTTTCGTAGGGTTAAAACCTTTGCTGTAAAAAAATATTTACGAAAACCCAATTTTTTGGCTTATATTTCCTACTTCTACTAAACAGCTTTGTTATTTGAAAATATTTTTACACAGAAAAATGAACAGTTATAAATACTAGGATTCCTCAATAAAATATTGTAAATTAATCAAAATTTTGCAAACAAATACCCCCATTCTAAGCTGTCAAGGGTAGAGTGGCATTGCGTGGGCGCGGGCTGCAGTCGTGCATTAGCATTCAGACGGGAGGGCTGTGTCGCTCGCTGCTCCGCTCCGGCTATCGACCGACTACGCGCGACGTGTGTGTTAGTGTAAATACTTACGAACGTATTGTAACTGTGTGTGTTTATAGACTAGCTCCTTGCAGAGGAGTCGATTTGATTGTTCGCGTGGACGCTTTATTAGTGGTGCTATTTCTAAATACTTTTTTGTTTATATTGTTTATTGTGTGAACTGTAAATAGTTTGTATTGAAATAAAAATGCCCAGGCAAAGAAAGTGGAAAAAATATTTAGTTGGACAGGCTAAGAAAATGCGGCTGTTGTAAGTACTTTAATATTAACTTAATAATCACTAATACCTTATGTAATCATCTTGTGTACATTTGTGAATTCATTCTATCGTAATTTAAATGAAATAATTCCGAAATTGTTCTAGGAAATCTCAAAAGAAATCATCAGAATCGAAGGGCGAAAATCCGAGTACATCTGCTGATAATGTAGACTCTATTCAGGTAAATTATATTAGTATACATAATAATTCAGGGTGGCAGAACATCGATGCGCAGGCTGTTACCGGTGGATTCAGGATATGATTATAGAATTAGAATTATCTGTTCCATTCATTTCGACAGCGTAGGAATGCAATTTTCTATGAAACAGCAGACTTTTTTTTGATAATCGACGAAACTTTTCTAGTCTAGGGAGTCTACATGTGCCAAATTCATTGTTGTTGCGCGAAGATGTCCCTGCCAGCCTGTACAGTTGTTGTATTTTGTGTATTTTTTTGCCAATCGTTTCAGTTGTGTTTTAGACGATCAATTTACCGATATGTATCAATCACGTAAACAATGACAATATTGCAATTGATCGTTTCAAAACTCGTTACACAATGACTTGATTTGAATTAGTAAAAGTAAATAAATAAAACATAAAATCTTGAATACTATAAGAATGGGGTAAAACAGTAAATCTCCTTAAAAACAAAGTTTGTATTTTATAATGTTATTTTATAATTTTTATTAAGTGTCAAACGAGTACTTTGGCACTTGTACTAGCATTACCTTGTATCACGAATTTCATCATCTTCCTCTGGACCCACTAGGATAGCTCTTTATACAATATTGTTTTGAAAGAGAAGATAAATTTCATTAACCTAATTTTATCCGATCAAAGTAAAAAGCTAATAATAACTTCATTTTATGTAAACGATACTTATTTTCAAATAATATAGAGTTGCCAAAAACAACATTGTGTTCTAATCACCAAACCGGACAAGAGAGCGAGACGTAGATAACGAATACAATATCCATACAGTAAACACAAAAGAAAAACATATTTCCGAGAATATTGTCTCATTGTCTGCTAATATGCCCAGCCAGGTGTTTACAATCGGTCTCAAGTTAGTTATGGTTTAAAAAGTCAAATTACTCGTACATTTATATTTAGGTAAAACTTCAAATTAATGACTAAACGTAAAAGAAATCGTGAGTAATTTTGTAAAAAGTAATTTAGTTCAACTAATTAATGAATTGAAAATAGTGGTTGATCCCAACATTGTTAGTAGGTAAACAGATTATATTATGGTTATTAGAGGAAGTTTAGGAATCCAAAAATAAGTGTATTCTGTATAATGTATAAGGCGACGCGCCCTTGCGGGCATTATAAAATTGTGGATAGTTTTTCGCGCACTGGATTTTCAAGGCACTGCGTTGATCCGACAGTTGAAAATTGAACAGTAAAACACACTGTTCGACGCACTGACATGCACTCTGTAGGATTCTCAATGCTCGGTACAAGACAGAGCGTGGAAAATCCAGTGCGGGAAAATAGCCCGCGGCGATTTTATTACGTCCGTGGGTACATGGGCTTACGCTGTCGCGACAATGTAGTACGATTACACCGACCAGCGCTCATTGCTTCTTATTGCATTTTTTTTAACTTAAATTTAATTTTTAGATCGAAACATCCACTGACGCACTTGATCCCAGGCCAGACTTATTTATAGAATGTCGACAAGAGAGCGACGTTTCTTCACAACAGATAATAGAAGATCCAAGTCAGGTAAATTTATGCCTACATTTGTTTACACACCTAAGTATATTTGTTTTACAAACTGATACTTTTTATAAGTAATATTAATCTTACATACTACCACAATTTTAGATTGAAACATCTTGTGGACCACACCATTCCAAGTCAGACTTGTTTACTAAGGAAAGTCTAGAAGAAAACGAAAATATTTCAACAACATCACAAAATTTGACAGAAAGCCCGATTCAGGTATAAAATTGTCTTACTTTCCTCGAAAATCTATCTTGTACCTGCACCCTAATTGCGTAACACAGTATTAATCAGATTTAAATAATTTTGAAGGTTATTGCTAAACCATTGTTTCATGTTTGAAAAAATGTCGGCTTATCAAAGTAAACGAATAAAATGTTTTTATGTTATGGATCTGACAAAATGAAAGCGATTCCTAATAATAGTGTATTACGCAATTACGTACCTGGAAATTGATCATCTTAAAACAACCGTTATATTTTTTAAGTGAAACTTGCTAAGTGAATATCAGGAAGCAAATATTCCTTAGAAAATATAACTAGTTATGGTTCCGTTTTATGCTTCCAAACATCGTGATCTCTCTTTATCCATTAAGTTTTAGGGTTCTGTCACGCACAGTGAAGGGTTCCATAGTTAGAATGAATGTTTTACCAATTGGGTATGTCAGCGTAAAATTGTAAAAACCGTTAGATTACAATCTAACTAGCGAGATTGTAATCTGTCGAAATATTGTGAACCGGAACATACTGCTCACAATTTGACGTATTATTTTACGTTAGATTACAATATCGCGAAATGAAATCGCCAAATTGCGAAATGGCATGCGACGAAACGCACCTCGCGCGCTGATTGGTTGAACGTCATTTGTCAATTCATTTGTTGTCGAATTTAAACAAATAGTGTTTTGGTGATTATAACTGGATTTCGTGTTGAAAATAACTGAAAGTTTTAGTATTAGATAAATTACATTGTTGGGGAAGTAAAATCAATCTGTGATTAATTAAAGAAGTTTGAATGATTTCCTTTTATGTGAACGCACAGCCACAGACACGCTGCACTGCACGAAGGCAGTCTACGTGTAGGGCGAAGTGTGTTGTGTGACGTCAGCAGCAACAGTTCTAAGCGCGTTCGCCTCGGATCCTGCGCGCCAACTGGATGTCCTTGGGCATGATGGTGACGCGCTTCGCGTGAATCGCGCACAGGTTGGTGTCTTCGAAGAGACCGACGAGGTAAGCTTCGCTAGCCTCCTGCATCACCATAACAGCGGAGCTCTGGAAACGGAGATCGGTCTTGAAGTCCTGTGCGATCTCACGCACGAGACGCTGGAACGGAAGCTTGCGGATCAGCAGTTCGGTACTCTTCTGGTAACGACGAATCTCACGGAGGGCCACAGTGCCGGGAGGGAGACGTTTCGTCGCATGCCATTTCACAATTTGACGCAATATTGTAATGTAACGTAGCAGTATGTTACGGTTCACATTATTTCGACAGATTACAATCTCGCTAGTTAGATTGCAATCAAACGGTTTTTTTTAATCTTACGGTGACAGATACATTAGTTAGTATTTTATAGGATTACTCGAGAAGTTTACTTAAAACATTTGTTCATAATACTAAATACTGCATTCCTACAAAGTACGGCAAATTCATATTTCACTAGTGTAAGTAAACATTTCTCTGGCGGTAGATTCCGATTTTTCAAGCAGCAAAGGTTCAGACAAATATTGTCTGAACCTTTGCTAGGCAGAATATCTGATCCAATAAAATATTGGTCAGCAAGAAAAGTCGTTTGGGAGACGCTTAGTGATATAATCCTACGTTATTTATCAGTGATAGGAACGTCTGTGCCCTCCTAGCATCTTTTCTCGTTGTCCAATCATACATTAAACGGAAACCGTAATTGTCAAGATCCGGGGCGATTATCGAAATTTCGGTGTTTCCGTACTTTTATATATAAAGACTGGCAAATTTGGCTAGAAATGTTGCCAGGGTTTATTTATACTTATGTTATTTCTTTGTTTAGGTCGAAACATCGCCTGAACCTCAACCTGTTCCAAGCTGTTCCATCGAAGGGCGACGTATAGTGGATATTGCTTACTTTTATTCACAACTAAAGAATATCGCCAAGCATGGAGTTATAGACTGCGGTTTCGAATCCGTTGATATTGTTGGAGAACGCCAAGAGGGACTTCATTCCTTATTCACATTTAAATGCCGTATGTGTAATGAAACATTTTACATAGAGAATGATAATCCCATTGAAATCAGTATCAATAACTGTGCAGTTGCAGGAACAATAGCAATAGGATGTGGGCACTCCCAACTGCAAGAGCTTTCTGCGTCTTTAAATTTGCCTATAATGTCGCCTAAAACTTACAAAAAATATCATTGCAAGTTATCAGACCACTGGGAAAAGACGTCGGTTGAATCAATGAACATAGCAGCACAAAAAGAACGGGAATTTGCAATCGCTGAGGGACGCGTAGACAAAAACGGCATTCCAATCATTGATGTAATAGTGGATGGGTGCTGGAGTAAGAGAACTTATAAAAAGAATTACTCCGCGTTATCAGGCGCTGCTTCCATCATCGGCAAAATATCTGGGAAGGTGCTGTTTTTAGGAGTTAAGAACAAATATTGTTCTATATGTGCACAAGCTCAAAAAAAGGAACAGGACCCCAAAGTCCACAAATGTTACAAGAATTATAACGGATCTTCAACGGCGATGGAATCAGAAATACTCGTTGAAGGTTTTAAGAGCTCCATTGATATGCATAATTTGATTTATGGGAGAATGATATCTGATGGAGATTCCAGTACTTACTCAAAATTATTGAAAAGTAGACCATACCCTCACATTACTATAGAAAAAATTGAATGTCGAAATCACATTCTTCGAAATTTGTGTAACAAGTTTGCCGCACTGCAAACAGACACAAAATACTTGTTAAAATACCGGAAAGTTATTACACAGAAGAAAATAATGATTCTCCGAACTACTGTCAGAAAAATGATACAGGCTCATAAATCTGATTCTGAATCAGAACGACGATCCAACGTTGAATTACTTTATAACGATATACTTTTGGCACATTTACACGCTTTTGGTGACCACAGCAGGTGTAAGCCGTTTTTCTGTGATGTCGGTGCAGACAGACCTCTAGAAACCACAGAAACAGAATTCTACACAAGCACACTTTGGTGTAGAATTTGTGGTCTAATGTCCAATTTAGCATCGCAAGCTCCCAGCTTGATTCACGATATTGACAGCAATATTGTTGAAAGCTATAACAGCATAATAGCAAAGCTGGTCGGGGGGAAACGGATAAATTTTTCCAAACGGGGATCGTACCAAACGAGATGCCATGCTGCAGTGGTGTCATTTAACACGCACAAGGTGATGTCATCGCTGTATAAATCTATTGCAGGTCGCAGCCCTCGAGGAAGTCTCGTTAGATTGGAAAAAAGAAGAATGAAAGAGAAAATAATGATGAGAAATATCAAAAGGAAGAAAAACAGAAAGCTATTTTCTAAAGCGGAAGATTCAAATTATGGAGCTACATGCGAAAAACCAGACATGCCGCCTGAAATATTTGAAAAACAAAAGCATACTTTTCTTCAGAGCTTAGATAAAACTAAAGAAGAAAAAGATAAAATTCAACGAGAAACCATACTGCAAAGCTCGTGCAGTGACCGGCTTGAACTGAGGCGCAATATATTAACGGCGTCAAATTTTGGCAAAGTAATAAAGAGGCGCTCCGATATAAGTTGCCAAAACCTTGTAAAGGACATTATTTACAAAGATTCAATAGCGCACGTAAAAAGCATAAAACATGGTAAAAATAATGAAAATAAGGCACTAAGACAATTGGAAATACAAGAAGGCGTAAAAATTAACCCCTGTGGTCTTTTCATAGATGAGAAATATAACTACCTAGGAGCTACGCCTGATGGTATCATTGATGATGACACTATCGTTGAAGTAAAGTGCCCATTATCAGTATTTGAAAAGGATTTAAATGAAGTAGTGAAAAATAAGAAACTACCTATCTATAAATTAAATAACAATGAAATGATCTTAAATAAGACACACATTTGGTATTATCAATTACAGGGACAACTGCATATTGCAAATAAAAGAAAATGTTTATTTGCGATTTGGTGCGGAGAATCAAAAAGAATAAAAACAGAATGGGTTACGAGAGATGACGATGTTTGGATGCGGGAAATGGAACCAAAACTGGTAACATTTTATATGGAATGTTTGCTTCCTGAATTGGTTGATCCAAGGTTTCCAAGGAAAATGCAAATAAGAGACCCAAAATATATTCAAGATGCGATTAAAGCGAAAGAAAATAAAAAAAAATCACTAAAAAGGAAACACACAGACACACAGACAGAAAATGATGTACAAATGGGTGAAAATCAAAATAAAAAACAAACCACGGTAACTGAAAATCAAAATGTACAAGTTCTAGCAGAGGTCAATTATGAAAAAGAATTAAAATTTACAGATTTTTAAAATAACCCGTGTCTTGTTTAAAACGTCATTACGACGGAATATAGTCAACCGCACTGGTCTGACTTGTCTTGTAAGCGTCTTCATTTCAGAAGCAGTAGGGTGGTTTCTGTAAATCAATTACTCAACTGTTTCCTGTGACGTAAAATTAACTGTAAAAACCGCATTCTATTAAAATCGCATTTTGCACATTGATGGTTTCGTAGTTGGAATGAATACGAATGCACTGTATTGTTTTGATAAACCGCAACAATAAGTTTGTATTTCACAAAAAAACTTTGAAAAATAAAGTTATTGCTGCGCTTATATATCAAAATTCCCTGTTTAAAAGCTTTTGACTTAAATTGCTAAGTTACTTAAATTGCTAAGTTACTTAGAAATAATATAGCGATTTCTACAAGTAGAAATAATATAGCGTTAGTGCTTACATTAAATATTTTAGTGAAAAAAGATAGGTACAAAATTATTACGTCGAGAGTAATAAACTAAAAGAAATAAAACTTTTACTAAACAAACAATGTAAAAACTACTTATGCCAGCTGAATGTAGATAAATATTTTTATCTATCCTATTTTTTTTCTGTATTTATATATGTTTGCTAAATTCACGTCAACTATACGATATTGATATGAGATTAATTATTTACAATTATTCATAATAATTATTTGCACGCCAATACACAATTAATCAATAATGAAACAAAAAATGTTATCCTACTTGCACGTTTTTATCTTTGATTGTATACACACATGTTTCAGCAAATAAATATATTTTCTAATCTTACTTTAATCTCATACATGTTAAAAAATATAGATATGTCCACTATAATGTCGAAACAGTTGCTAATATACCTATATAAAAGTTTTAAGAAACACTTAAAATTACATAATTATGTTTAAATAAAAACAAAGCGAGCGCACCTTAGTTCATTGCATACCACATCTAGTTGCGAGCGTTCCGTGTATCTTTATATTTTAGCCGTGTTCAATTTATTATTGATTACTTACAGTTTTTTACTATTTCTGTTTTGTTGTAATTTTTTATTTTTAGTGTCTCCTTACCAAAACTGTGCGTTACAAAAACAAAGTTTTTCTTTAATTATGTTAATATTTCACAACACGTAAGTGAAATTTGTTTTTTTTTTTATGGGAAATAAAGATATTTCTAACCCGAGAAGTTGTCTTTCTTTAATCAATCACATATGTACCTATATGTTTAAAGAAATATTATCAGTATAAACATCAAATAGTTGCGTCTTTCTAAAGTATCAGCCTTTGATCCAACATTTGGTACCTTTTACAGTCGTAGGCAAAAATATCGACCTTCGTCCGTCTCTGCATAATCTTTGGTCGTCGTTTTAGTTAAGCGCGCCGCCGCCGCTCGTTACGTGTGTGCGGGAGTATTGAGCTTAGCTCCGCCCATATGCTCAAGGTTAACGAGGAACCTATACGCCTTAAACCAAACCTGAATGTAGGTAGGTATTTGTGTTTTTTTTTAAGGTTAAGTAATATATTATTTATTTTATTTATTTATACAGCATGATAAGTAACAGAGAGCACTCCCTTTTAACCGATAATACATTTTTTTTTTAAATATGCCCATTTTATTTTAGTAAAGTTAACTATATTTTCGGAAAGGTAAAAAAAAATATTTAAAGGAAATTAAACGAAGTTATTATAATACAAGAATGTGCTAAAATTAAATATCGATAAAAATAATCGACCATCGCTTTCGACTCCCTAATTGCATGCGTGTGCATTGGATGTTCGCAAATAGGAAGTATTTACAAGTGAATGCCCCGCCCATTCTATGTATGTGTGCTATTAGAAATTGATTTAGTGTAGCTGCTTTCTTCTTTGTGTGCGTGTTCAAATTTTAAATGTGTGTCGTCAGTACACTATTTGTTAATGTTGTAATTTTTTGGGTGGGAGATAAGTGGCGACACTAGAACTCCTTACTATTCCGCAATGAAGGCATATCTCTGGATATCTATGGAATCAACGGATACAACTTGCGATGTTTCAACCGTTATAGATGTACATGAGGAAGTTACATCCGATTCAGTATATACATTATACTTTTGACGGTGTGGGTCAGTTGCATCTTCAATGGCCAGAACCTCAGAGAGACCTTTAAACGGGTCTGGCACATCTGTGAGTTTAGACGTAGGTGTATGAGGCAAGGAGCATAGAATCAGGTAGTTGCTGTCAATTTCAAGAGGCTGTTTTAAAGGTGGTGTGTGAATTTCAGGCAGTATCTCCTCAGCATCTAATATAACAGGCAGATTATGATGATAGATGAAATGATGTAGTTAATATAACCATTATAATACAATCATATTTACCTTATTTTTCAATAAAATTCTGCAGAACACTTGTCGCCACACAACTAACTATGGAATAAAACTGAGTTACGCGCTGTTGCTGCGGCTTACTGTACAACACTGACACACGCGGTATTTTTATTTTTGAAATAACGTCTCACCATTGGCTCAAACTCTCGTAGTTGTAGGGTCAAACGATGCGTCTTGCGATTCCCTATTGAATGACATGCGTAATGTTATTTGTCCAAAATGTGACTTCCGCGGTGTTAGAACTTAGCGATGAATTGCCAAATACATAAGCTCCCCTTTACTTGTAATCAAAAACAAAGCATGACACAAAAAACAAAAAGTTACACAGTTATACCCTGTTAAAAAATAGATCAAAGTTTAAATGTTCTGGAAATGTAAGGTACTTATGCTTGTGACTATTCCCTGAGCTGGCCAGTAACTAACACATTGCAGGCCTTTTGTGAGTAGTTAGGGTGGATCAAATTTACCCACCCATTCACAAAATATGCGTTTCTTCAAGGACTTGAGAATACCAGCCAAGTATACAATATATTTAAATATTGAAAATTATTTTGTCTTGACTATGTTGAACATACATGTGCCTTCAACTCTTTGCTAATTTAGTATGGGTAATCCAACAATATTGATAGGGCATGGAAGTAAGCATTCTAGTAGGTTGTAGCTGAGGCAAGAACATTTTATAAAAAATTTCATTGTATAATAAACTGTACATATATTAAAGTACCTAACAGGGTACCATGCTACATTTCATTCATACAATATGTCTACTGTAACCAAATAATGATTAGCAAATACTTACTTTGGTGTGATTAGTTTGTCTTAAATACAAGAAATCATTACATCTGCTTTGCAACCAGAGTTTCATTTGTGTTGCTGCTGAATATAGTTGATCTCCATGACTGGTTAGCCGTTTTAAACATGAAGTTCTATGTTTGTATTTTAGCCAGCTCTCAAATGCATCAATGCTTACCACTATGGTGCATGATCCCAAAAAGAATTCTAAAAGGTTGACTTGTCGATGAACACTTACACTGACAACAAACAGAATTAATGAAAATACTTAAAAAATACTGAAAACAGTGCTTCTGAAATATTGATTATGTGGTTACTTACAAAAATATTATATTTAGAATAAATATAAATGACAAAGACATCCACATTTTCCTCCAAAACAAAACATCTTCAAGTAAGCCAATAAACGCTGCCAATAAGAGGGATGTCTGGGTATTTTTGGTTTCTGAAGCTTTGGTCGCATTCCATTTCAATGTTCTTTTTAATGTCGCTAACATCAGTTCAATTTTTTTTTAGTTCAAAGTAAAGAATGTGTTTTGAACAAAGAGTACAAAAGGATTTTTGTTCTTTCCTTTAGAACCACTTGAGTGTTTTCAACGAACGAAGCAAGACGCAGACGAACCAACTTAAAAATGACAGTGAGTAAGATGACACTGATGACAGATGACTTGCTTGAGTGAGGTAGAGGTGAGGCGTATATACTGGTATAGGTATATATACCAAGTATTTGCTTCCCAATACGCAGCCCGGGTACAGACCGGAATACTGGGTAAATACCTTGAAGGTATGACGTCATACGTATAGGCTAGTACGAAACGAACCGCTACCACAAGGTATCAGCCAGTTCGTGCAGCATCGGTCCGCCGAAACCACCCGAAGCTATCCGACCGCTTATGGCAGGACCCGAAGCGGCATTTGTGCTTTAGGAACGTTTGGACGATCTAATTCACGTGGAAAAAATACATATGTCTACGTCTCTACGTTCTTAAGGAATATAATTGCGTAATAATGTTATTGCATAAAAAAATATTACGAATTACATTTTTATCATATCAAAGAGATCCTTAAAAATATATTGTGTGTAATCAAGTGATTTTTAACTACGCAGCTACTCTAGTTAGTCAGTTTAAATATTATTAATTTTATTTTGCATATAATATTTAGTAGGTACTCACTAATAACCATCTTCATATCTCTTACTTGAAACGTCGTACCTACATAATATTGGAGGTATGCCATACCTATCGCATACGTTTACTTATCGAAATCATAACACACCCAAATACTTACAGTTATTTTGAAACCTGGTTTTTGGTCCAGGTATTTGGCCATACCCATACCTTGAAGGCCGGGTATGGAGATTGGCAGGTATAGTACGATTCAAACTTAATGGCGGAACACGAGGCGAGTGGCTGCGCAGTAACAATTTCCGGTGTCATCAGGGGTGAGGGGCGAGGTACTGCGACGCCAAGAGCGCACTTCACAGCCGCCATTAAGTTTGAATCGAACTGTATATCTCATCTCTAGAGTGAGGTGACTCTGGAGAACTTAATCTAAGCTGGAGAACGTACTAGACATTGCATCGGCAATAATTATTGTCATGAAGAAAAATACTAGACATCGGCAATAATTGCCATAAAGAAAAATAAAATGAAAAGTATAAAATTTATTTTCATCCCACCATCTCGGAAAGAGTATTTTTAATCTTCAATATCTGAGTGGAAAAGCCGTTTTTATTCTCTAGAGGATAAAGTAAATTGAATTTAGAACATCGTGTGCACTAAGTTTGTAAATTCAAAACATCATTAAACCTATTTACTTCTACCTCCATGGTGCCGAATTTATCATACAACCTTTTTCTAATTTGTTAAAAACTCAGACTCGGAACTTTATTGGTGTACTTTTTTTTAATTTAGGTACTTTGCGCGCCCCATTTTCTTTTCACGTCAATAACAAAAATATGACTGTTTTGCATTCCAACAAAACAGGGGGTCTAAAAAGGCCACTTTGGTGGAATCATAATAGGAAAATATTATGAATCATATTATAATTCGTAAAATGGTCACAAACTGACAATTCATAATATGTTCTGCGTACAATTCGTTAAACACAATTCATCTATTTGACAGTTTTGTATGGAGATTCGTAAAATGGTACACTTATTATGAATTGCTATAATGAAGTTTAATGTCAAATAGCAGAATCATAAGAAGTTAGTCAAGAGGATCATTTTACAAATCATATTTGGGATTTTGTGAAAAAATATCGTAATAATGGCAAATTTAGGCCTTAAGAACATTTTCTTGAGCACGCTCGTGATATGTAGTCCATTTTAGGTCATCAACGAATTGTGGCACTTCGAAAAATGGACATAGCGTTTCAAATGTGGGTCCTCCAGGTTTTTTTGCGTTATATAGGCAAAATATATGTCGTGATAAGGTCCATGAGCTGGAGCCGTACATACGTACTGCCGCGCTGGCATGAGTACTACCTACCTTCAAGAATAGCAATGAAGTAGTAAGTTTAAAGGTAGTTCCAAATAGACACTACCATCTAGTCTGTCCCGTGTGGTGCCGGACATAAAGAATAGCATCACCCCATTTCTTCCCGTGGGTGTCGTAAAAGGCGATTAAGGGATTTACTAGAGAATGGGCAGCAGCGTTCTCTATGCATTTTACCACCATACTGCGATCGCCAACCCGCTTGCCAAGCGTGGCGATTATGGCAAAGCCCCCCAAATTGGGGGAGGCCTAGGTATGTCCAGCAGTGGACGTCTTGCGGCTGAAATGATGATGATGACTACCATCTAGTGTTGTGAATGTTACAAATTATTACAATCTTCATATTTTAGGCACTGAGTAGATCCAATTAGTACTTAAGCATCTGGATCACACAACAGGCTAATATGGGCGCACACCATATACACAACACAACATATACTTATATACAACGATTAACGATTTAATATTGATTTAAGATGAATAAGTATTTACTTACTCTGTATTAAAAACGATCCAACTTACATGAAATAAACATACAACCTACCTTCAAGAATAGTAAAGAAGTAGTCAGTTTTAATGAAGCAGTTCTAAATGGACACTACCATCTACTCTTGTGAATGTTACAAATTACTACAATCATATTTCACAGGCACTGAGTAGATCCACTTAGTACTTATGCATCTGGATCATACCACAGGTTACCAAGGGCGTACACTATATGAAACACCAAGTTAGTGTATAAAACAGTGTGATAGCTGTAGGTACCAGTAACTTTCTTCTCAGAGTAGTCACTTAGGAAACGCCGAACTCATCTAGTTTAAAAAATTTAAAAAAATATCATTGACATGTAAAAGTGTTTGTACAAACCTACTAACAGACATAACAGGCGAAATGTGGGTGTACTATAGGTTCACCTCTGCCTAACCCTTCGGGGAAACAAGGCGTGATGTTATATTATGTTGTGTTACTAACAGAAATAAAATCACTTATCATTTAACTCGTAACACTTGTCCCAGTTGAAAAAAAGAATTATTCAAAAGTACAGACTATTCACACCTAGCTTATTTTTGTAATTTGCACCCAGTACGTAATAAACATTTCCAGAGGAAATATGTAGGTATATTTATTTTCCACATCATACAGCCCGTTCACAGACAGACAGATGCACGGACCAATGGACAGTGGAGGCTTAGTTATAGGGTCCCATCCTGGTTACTCTTTGGTTACAGAACCCTAATAAAAATCTACAACCCACGGGGGACATAGGCCTTATATTACTTTACTTTCACTCCAATTTTATTAGGCAGTGTGTATCTTTAAAATAGGACATACATTTTATCTTTATACCTATTATTTAAATAAAACAATACACAACGTTAAATTATTTTAATACAATTCTCATGTTGTACTGTGTAAAAATCTAGCAATAATCAAATAATGAAACTAACATAAACACTATAGGTAATCAGTTTATTTTTCTATGAATATTTTGTGTTGATGCTAGTCACGGAGCTGCAGAGGCAAACGATGACTGCTTGGAACAACTCCACCAGGCTAAAAAAGAAAATGTGTGGTTTTTAAGAAAGTCAAATCATCAGTCAATAATTAACATAACTGCTAAATAAAATGAAATTGAAAATAATAATATCATTGTTTAAGACACCCTAAGAACAACAGTGATGACAGGTTGGCAATAATAGTAGACTTGGAGCCCAATAGCTTCTTTAGTTATTGTTTAGTTAAATGGTAAAATATAGTTTATTTTCCTCTTTTTATTTCGTTATATATTTCATGAATGTTATTGATAGTGGGTACTCAATTTTATGTCGAGCCAGAGGGCACCTAAAATACGTTATATAAATAACATTATAATCATTTTCAATCGTCATCATAAGTCTTAGTCGCAATAAAAATAGCTGTAGGGTTAGAAAACTCCACTCACTTCGGTATCTTGATTGCTGAGTTCCACGAGTCAAAGCCGCTGTTGTAACATCGGCCGGGGTAGAGCTTAGTGCTGGCACACGAGTCTCGCCAGAACTAGACACTGCAGTGATCTCGATGAAGGGTTCAACAACGACAGAACTCCCATTATCAATGCAGAAAGACGAGCTCGAGCAGAATGTTCTTCGATTGTGTCTCGGACCAGCTGCACGCCATTCTATGCCTACAAATTATTACGTCCAATTAAATACCTTTGCACAGTTATACAATTATATATTGATTCAAGATAAACAAGTATTTACTTACTCTGTATTAAAAATGACCCAATTTACATGAAATCATTTAAGTTTTATTTTGTTGATGTAACCAGACCACAGATTTTTTTTTTTTTGGTTCTTTTCGTCCCTCTTTGGGACAGGCAAAGGGAGCTGAGCCCATACAGCCAAGTCTGATTTAGTTTTCTTTTTCTTCCAATTCTTCTTTTTTTTCTTTCTTGTCTTTCTATAATATAATCAAGGCCGAAACCATGTCTTCTTTATTCAATGTCTTCGATATCCAATAGTCAGGCCGAAACCAAGTCTTATTTTTATCAATGTCTTCAATAACCAATAGTTAGGCGTAAGCCAAGTCTTCTTTTAATATATTCAAGTTCAGTACCTTTTGTTAGACCGGAGCCGAGTCTTCTTTCATGTTTTATTTAATATTATCTCAATATCATATAATTTTATGTCAAAAGTGTAGTAGTTGTCAAATTCAAATTTCATCAACAGTTGATACAATAAAATCGTAAATTGGTAAAAAACAATCTTTTTTCGTCAAAAGTTGCTGAAGCGAGCGCGGGATATCTTCAGCATTTTCATAAATACCTAGCAGGCGATCAACTAAAATGATCCTTTGAAGAGCAAAATTAGGACAATCAAATACAATGTGATCCAATGTTTGTATAGCAGAATTACAATAATCACAATTTGGGGAAGACAGAATGCCAATTCTAAACAGATGTGCATTAAATCGACAGTGACCTAGCCGTAGACGACAAATCGTTGTATAAAACTTTCTGTTCCGATAGATATTTCCTCCTGTAAACCAAGGAGGAGAAATCTTTGTTTTAATTTCAGCTAGCCACTTTCCTTTGGTTTCAACTACATGCTGCCAGAAATTGTGAAATTCACGTGCCAGTTTTGATTTGAAATAAGTCAACGCATCTGAATTTGGAATGGGCTTAAGCAAAATTGGACATTCCTGATGATGATTAACAATGAATTTAGCCAGGTAATCAACTTGTTCATTTCCAACTACCCCGATATGTGAAGGAGTCCAGAAAAGGACGATATCTTTGAACTTATGTAAATTATTGTATTTTTCTCTGATATTATAAATTATGTAACTTGTTTTTGCATTACAACTGGGATTTTCTAGTGCTCTCAATACACTCATACTATCAGTGATAATGATCCATTTATTTTCTTGCCTAGTCTCAATATACTCTAAAGCACTGAGTATTGCCATAGCCTCTGCTGTATACACAGTTGCTACTGAAGACAACCTATTTCCAAACCCACTTCGAGCCTGAACGTCATAAATAGCCATAGATACAGCATTATCATTTTTTGAGCCATCTGTGTACAATTGATTGTAACCATTCCATTCCTCAAGCATTCTGTAAACATCCTCTTTAAACTTCAAAGATTCATTAATTACTATTTTAAATGGACAATACTTTGATTCATAGGAATATAAATAACAAGGCCAAATGGAGCTAGAAAAATAATTTTGATTAGAACAATCTTTTAAAATTTCAGATAAACCTTGTACTAGAAAAGGGGGATTGATCCCATTAATAGCCTTCTTTAACTGCAATAGAAGAGGATGATCACTGATAGAAGAAATCTTAATGAAGAATTTTGTTCTGAGGTAATTGAATCTAATTATCAATGGAGGCAAACTACATTCGACTTGCATTGACACTATAGGTGTTGAACACATAGCTCCCAAAATAATACGTAAGCATCTATTTTGCACTTTTTCTAGTTTTTCTACTAGTTTTTGTACACCACCATAGCAAAAAAATGCATATTCGAAGTGACTTCTTACTAAGGACTTATATAAAATCAGTAATGTCCCTGGATCAGCACCCCAATAAGTGCCAGCGAGAGATTTCAAAATATTGCAAGCTTTTAATGCTCTGTTTGCTAAGTAATCAACATACACATTCCATTTAAAATTACTGAGAAAAGTAACACCTAAAAATTTTATGGAACTATCCACTAACATAAGGCTATTATTGTAATAAATTTTAATACTAGGAGAACCAACAACATTTTTGGAAAAGACAACAACCTTACTTTTCTCATAGCTGACCTCCAAACTGAGACTTTCAAAATAATGTCCCAATTTTTCCAAGCTAGCATTGAGTTTTGTTTCAATGCTGTTAAGGTTTTCTCCTGAACAATACACAACCAAATCATCAGCAAATTGTAAATTACAGACATCACTACCCAGCACATTATTTAATCTAGCAATATATAAAATAAATAATAGAGGACTTAATATTCCTCCTTGAGAAACTCCTCTATAAGAATACCTAGGTCCTATTAATGATTATTATGACCACAGAGTAATTATGACGTATGTACACCAGGGTTGCCAACCGTAAGAAAAAATACCTCGTACATATGCAGCTAAAAATCTCGTATTTTGACTTTCAAACCTCGTACAATTTATTATGCATTGAAAACGTGCTAAAACCAAAATATTGAACAACTGGATTCAGGACTAAATGAAATAAACTATTGCAAGTTTCCTACTAAATAGAACATCACTTTGGGTTACAAAAAAAATATTTAATAATACTCGTGTAAAAAAAAAAAACTAAATGTGTATGAAAAAACGAAAATTTGCAAGGTTACTTAGTTTACATCTCTCCAAATATTATGTGAGGAACATCCTCACTGTCATCGTGTTTACTGTCCGCGACTTCGTCCGCGTCAAATTTTTGTTCAAATTGTTTGGAGCTAACAGATAATTGTGACTGTCAAATAATAAACAAATAATTTGCAATAAAGTAGTATTGCGACTTTAAATTGAGATGTAAGCTATCCTATCTTTCAAGTTGGATCAAACTGCATACGGTGCGCAAATTTTATTAAAATCGGTTAATTAAGAGTCCATCGCGGACAAACAACGTGACGCGTAATTTATATATTTCAAGATAATGGTGATGTAAAATGGTCGTATGGCCATATTATCAAAATCTCGTACATAATTGTACGAGGTTGATAGTGTCCTCGTACCTCGTACGGAAGACCACAAATCTCGTATTTGTACGAGGAACCTCGTACGGTTGGCAACCCTGATGTACACATATCTGAAGATTTTATGTATTCGTTGCCAGCTTATAAAGTTTTTATTGTTTCTAGTTTCCCTTTTCAGGGCTTATTTGTGACATTCTTATAATTTTTATGCATACTGTAATTAAATAACATTTCAACAGTTAGAAATAATCACTTGTATTTATTAAATCTGCAAAGAAATATTTACCGGTAAAATTACGGTCTTTATTTTTTTCATGCTGCAACATTTACACCAAATGTGATTCGGATATGAATTGAATTGAGTATGATATCGCTAATATGTGTCACCATTTTACGAAAGTTAGAGGAATTGCTAAGGTATTGCTGGGAATTCACAATATGAATTAGTTTTAGCAGAAATGCTTAATGTGGCCTTTTTAGACCCCCAGGTATTATGTGTGAATAAAACACAGTGTTGCTAGGTGAAGAAGCTGCTGTAAATTTGCCCTTATATTTATAATCTATGGTTAAAACTTACCGATTATCCATGGTTTTATACCTGTCTCTCTCTCTCACCAGCATGCGTCCCTTTCTAATCAAGAAGGACGCTTGGCGCGAAGTGTCAAATTCATAGGGTCTTCAGCTCGCCAGCTAGAGAATAGCTGCAACACTGTGTGTTTTATTCACACATAATACCTGTTTTGTTGGAATGCAAAACAGTCATATTATGTGTTTTCTAAAACACACAGTGTTGCTAGGTGAAGACCTGTTTGGTATCTGCTGGTGGTAAACACAAACGCTATGATGAGTGAATTATAACTACTGATCTAGAAAATAAATCAGTTTTATTGCAATTAGAATAACATCAGTCCATGTTAAAATTTAAATAAAAATGTATAAATAATAAACATTTCTTGAAATCAAACAAAGAAAACGAATTGATAGTTTTTGAAATTAACTTGAGAGAAAATAAAGAAATTAAATCCCTGAATAGCTATTTAAATTTAACCATCCATAGAAAAAAAAAAAATGAATGCAATGAATCAACATTAGAGTTGGTATTATCAACTCTGTTTACTGGACACAGTAGAGTTTTTGAAACATTTTAATACTTTACCAGTTTCCTCTGTCAAGTATTTCTTGTACAGGTCTTTTCTCCAAGCAACTTCTAGAAGCTACTGCTGACCTGATATTGCCTGGTGGGGCATCAATATTAACATCTTTGAAAATGCTACGAATCCAACCTGCAATCATTGTTCTTGAAGCAGGTTTTAATTTCCCTGATAGAGAAATAAATAGACTTGAGACAGTTACGTCTGCATTTCTTCTAATTTTAGACTTTTCTTTAAAGTTATTAATGTGTTGGACAGGGCAGACACAATGGTCTAGGTGTTTCCGCAACAACCAACCGCCGCTGTGTGTATTGGAGTCAGTTTTTGAGCCAAACCTTGGCCAGAGAGTAATCTGACTTTCCATTGTAATTAGATTCTCAGGACTGTTTTCAAATAATGTGAGATCATGAATCCACCATGAGTATTAAAGCTGTTCGTCTACTGGTTTAGAATAAAGAATCTATAGAAATCCTTACCCAGTTAAACAAAATTGCAGTGTCCCAAAAAATGGGTTTTGTACTGCAGCAGGTTCAGCAAGTGAATTGGCTTTCAAAACTTGCTGAACCAAAGAATGTTTTGAGATATCTATTTTTGATGGTTGCTTTAATTATGAAATGGCTGCTTTATGTAGGAAACTAGATTTATGAGCTAACTTATGTTCTAAAAATAATTTTGCCAAAAATCTTGCAACCCTTTTGACCCTCAGGAGTTTTTGGGTTAACGTTATTGGTGTTACACTCCAATACCCATTTTCTAATAGGGGTACTATATGTTGTTAAAAGTAGATGTCCGTCAACTACTTTTTAACAAGTTCTGTTCCTCTATGGACCAGTGAGCAACTTGATCTGTCCACCCCCAATATCCCAGGCAACAAGACTCAATTTGTCTACTTGTGCAGGGCAATTGCCTGTCTTCCGATCTATTAGGACCTTCCGCAGGTTCTTTATCGGAAGTGGCTCTACTATGGCTCTCGCTCGCAGGTCGCATAGCCAAAAACATTTGATCCACTCCAGTGCTTATAGGATGTAAATTCCTTTTGCACTGAATGAGCCCGTACTCGTGGAATTAAACTGGGCGGAGGAAATGCTCACCCTAGATGATAGTCCCATTTTCGGCTGAAAGCGTCGCAGAAAACTGCAGAAAAATCTTTCAAATGCAATGTTACGTACGTTACGTTATGTTATGTACTTTGGCAATATAGCAGTGTCTCTTGACGCGATATGCTATATTTTAATATAGCCTCCGTGGCTTGGGGCAGAAGATGCCACTCTGATACATTGCGACCCCTTGCTAGGCGATCTGCTATTCCGTTTAGACTCTCCGAGAGTAAGTGGCTGAGAGAGTTAAATGTAACTGCTCTGCAAGTTTTAGGACTCTGGTCGTTAACCTTAGTAGTGCCAGGGCACGTGTCCTCCTTTGTTCTTGAGGTATGCGACCAGGGTTCTGTTGTCCGACTGAATATGAATGTGCGCACCTTCAAGAGCCATCCGCTGACTGTTGATGGCCGCCAATACGGCATACATCTCTATCGTGTATGAGCGCTAGTGCCCTAGATATGGGACCCACTATATTGCTGTTTAAATGAGCTTCTCAACCCAAGTCAGCAGCATCCATCGTCCGGAAGTGAGTCACACTTTTCTTGACGCTAGTGTGGAGCTGTAATCTTCAGCTGTTAACCACCATTTTAGGTCTTGCTGAACGGGTAGGGGAAGTTTTTTTTTTGTTTTTCTTTCTCATATTCGGATTTCGTTGAATATTTTTAGAAAGAGTTGGGCTCTGCGGCAGTGCAGTCGATCTGCTGATACTTCGTCATTTGCGAAGTTCAGCAAACCTAATAAACTCTGAGCATCTGGCAGAAAACTGTCTCCGTTGGTTAACATCTTGGAAATTATTACCTTTATCTTTTTTATCTTCCTGGGAAGAAGTCTTACCCAGTTTTGCTGAGTGTTCCATACCAAGCCAAGATATTCTACCTCCTGAGACGGCTACAGAACGGACTTCGGTAAATGTATGTGCCAGCTCAAAGTTTCTAATGTTCTCAGTGTTTCCGAAACCTGAGAAACCAGTATGGTCCAATCCTGATTGACCAAGAAAAAGTCGTCCAAATACCTTGTGGAACCTTGTGTTCAAAGGATCTCCGCAATCCAATTTGTTACTAAGACAAACATTTTTGGGGCCGATGACAGGCCAAATGGTAAGGTTCAAGGTTGTCAATTGTAACACTTCATTGTTGTAAATCACTTGGTTGAACCTCCTGTATTTATCTGCAATTGGTAAATGAAAATAGGCTTGGTGAATGTCTATTTTCACTTACCAATCGTTTGACTGTAGGAAGTTGGCTACATCTGTTTGTGAAATTAAATGGAAATGTTTCACTGACACATACGAGTTGAGACCTCTGAGGTCGAAGATAGGACGTAGCCCTCCGTCTGATTTTTTTACTAGGAACATTCGACATCTAGGAAACATTGATAGAGAATTGGCGGTATCTCTAATATCTTTTCTTGATTTAAGTGGAAAATAATGTCCGTCATGTCCTTTGTTATCTTAGTTGCATTTTTTTTTTTATCTCATGTTTGTCTTGTCTGTATACTGATAGGTAGGTTTTTTGAAGTATGGGATGCGGCCGCCTGTTATTAATTTAACTAAATGTAATTGTTTGCTCGCAGTTGTTGCCATAAATTGGCATGGTCATTTAAACAACCCCTTTTGAAAGCTCTAGTTTGATAGTCATTGTTTATTAGTGTTGGAGGGTGTGTTATTAGTAGTTTTTTTTTTATATACAACAAAAAAATAATTACTTTCACAATCAATATTTAGGTAAGAAAGGGGTGATTTTGTTTATTTTTAAATTTTGTGTTTTGCTTATTTTGTAAAATGTAATCTTGTTCTGTGTTTTATAACGGCCCTGATATTTCTTGTTTTGAACATAAGATTTATTGAAAGCTTTTTCTCCCAAATATAAGCCGGAGTATTAAGGCATACCTGAGAACCACCTTAAGAGGCTATGATAGGCTGTAAAGCCTGTCGGCTAAAAAGATATGCTTGGCTAGGAGAAAAATCTTAAACAGTTCCTTTTTTTGGATTTACAATTTCTTTTAAAATTCGACCTCGTCTAATTTCAGTGCATTCTGAACACCTACCGCACAATCTGCATTGCAGTCTCTGAATTTTAATTAATAGAAAGGAGTAATGCAATGTGCCAATATTTAAGATATTTGGATTTGCTGATGCCCAGTCAAGCAATTCTTGTAACCTTTGTCCTAAAATATTATTAGTTATGCCTGCTAATAACATTTCCAAGGAAGATAAGTAAACTTTGCCTCTATTAAAATGGCACCTCTCTTCGTTAAGTTTAAGACCTCAGGACTGGCAAAGCAAGATTGTAGGGCTTTTTTGTATCAAATGCCCTTCCAAGCAGGGCAATCAAGCTTTTGAAAGTTAGCTAATTCTTTTAATCGTTTTTTATCAGCCTGTAGAATAATTGCTTTTTCATCAAACTCTGTACCAAGTACACCTTAAGAGAGTTGACATGAAATGTCGGATGTTGATGGCTTTCTCAAATCTTAATGTCTGATGAAAAAATTCGATGTGGCAAGTTAATTATGTAACTAGATATAAATCCCACTTGTTCAATAAGAGTGTCTACACGTGCCTCCGATCATTTCAGAACATGTGTGTACTTCTGTGAAAGTTTTCATCTCTTATTGGTAGGAGATGAAGGTATACCCTCTTCGTCCTCCGAGGAATGAAGAAGATGATGACGATGAGTCATTAGGTCTCGCATTATTCGATTGCTGAACTCCATACGAAGCTTCAACATCCGAACTATGCTCACCTCCATCACTTACCCGTACAATTTTTTCCGGATTCATCTTGAAACACTAATTTATATGGGTAAAACCCAACACGTATACTAAATTGACACTGTGTGTTAATTTTACGCAGTAAATTATTGTAATTATCGCGTTTTTTGTAACTTTGAAAATTTTTCCATGTTTTACCGGGAAAATTTACAAACGCTATGAATTTGACACTTCGCGCCAAGCGTCCTTCTTGATTAGAAAGGGACGCATGCTGGTGAGAGAGAGAGAGACAGGTATAAAACCATGGATAATCGGTAAGTTTTAACCATAGATTATAAATATAAGGGCAAATTTACAGCAGCTTCTTCACCTAGCAACACTGTGTGTTTTAGAAAACACATAATACACTCTACTTAGGCAGCTGTAGCAACTTTACTTAAAATTTTTCTTAATTATACCTAAGTATTATTTGAAATAATTTAAAGATAATTCTGTAATACTTACCTATCATAATGTAGTACCTCATAAATATTAATACCTAAACTGAAATAAAAGTATCTTGTGATTGTAAATGCTTTTTTTGCATTTAGTCATTTCCTCGCTGAGGTGGGATGAAAAGTTACGTGTTGCACTCGAGTGCAAAGATTTTTCACCTCGTGCTCTTTTGATTCCCTCGCTAATGCTCAGGATTCTAATTTTTGAATCACTCGCTGCGCTCGTGATTCAATTTTAGAATCCTTCGCTTGCTCGGTCATCAAAATTGAGCACGCGGTTAAAAAGCAACTTTGCACTCTTGTATAACAAATAACTATTACGGTTTTGCTCGGCAGACCTACGCGCCAAATTAAGCGTATATAACGCTACAAGTTATGTGTTTCTAACTACCTGTCACAGCAAAAAACCGTTGGAGACTGTTAGCTTAATGAATGTTACCCGTCTTGATGAGACGGGTAACATTCATTAAGCTAACAGTCTTCTCGTGCCGTTGTGTCAACTTATTTGGGGTCGGCGTAACATATCTGTTATCTTCCATACTTCTCTATTGGTCGTCATGTCTGTAGTTGTCCCCCTTTCTAACCATATCCCTACTCTTAAGCCATCCTCAAAACTTATGAATAATACCTACGTTACCTACTCAAAATAAATGAATGCTGATTATATTATATTGGCAAAACATCTTTTGTTCTAAATCTCTATCATATTTTAACCGACTTCAAAAAGGAGGAGGTTCTCAATTCATTTGAATATTTTTTTTTTACGTATGTGTGTTTTGCGATTTCTCCCGCAATTTATTTTTGAGGATAGAATCTCAGGACATTAATCAATCTACTTTAATATTCTTATTGATACAGACCAAAAATCTCCCTAGCAAAATACGACAAAAGTACATTAAATGTCAAAATATTACGTATACAAAAGCAACATTTCTAACATAGTCAAAAGAGCAATACACAGATTTAATCAAATTATTTAACAATAGTTTTAAGATTTTTGTCATTATAAAATTCGTCAATGCTGTAATAGGCTTTATTGATTAACAAATACCTAAGTTTATTTTTGACTGGCCTGTTAGTCTAGTGGTTAGTGACCCTGACTGCCAAGACTGAGGTCGTGGGTTCGATTCCCACCCAGGAAAAATCGTTGTGTGATGAGCACAATCATTTGTTCTGTGTCTGGGTGTAATTTATCTATAATATGTATGTATTTAGAAATATATATGTATATATATTTATCAGTTGTCTGGTTGCCATAGTACAGGCTCTGCCTAGTTTGGGATCAGATAACGGTGTGTTGGTTGTCCAAAGATATTTATCCCAAAGATATTTATTTTTAAACAAGTTCACATTCTGAATATTCTTTAATTCTGTTGGTAATTTGTTAAATAGATTCACAGACGGCACACGTGACGAGTGTTTGACAACATTAAGCTTTGCCGCCAGAATAGTAGGAAGATCCTTTCTGCGAGTATCTACTCTATTTTCTCTTTCATCGTCTGTTTCAAACTCGTTCATGTTTTTGATTAAATGAGTAAGGAGAACTAAAATACAGAGCCATGTCTCTGTATTTTAGTTCTCCTTACTCATTTAATACCGTTAAAATTCCAAGCTTGATAAAATACTCCTTACATGATTCTATCTGCTTCAAACGAAGCATGGTTCTTTATGCTCGCTTTTGTATAGTAAAGGCTGTTGGTTGGGCACCTTAAGTGACCCAAATTGATTTTTTAATACTTATTTTTGTTATACCTAAGTGTTAGGTCATTTCTCTAGTAATAATTAATTAATTTCAAATGGTTTCGATATGTTAGTATCTGTGGCAATGTTGGCTCGCGAACCGCTCGCAATTCGCTGAACCTGGCGACGCCAGCGCTATAGTTTTGGCCACCGCTCACCCGAGCGCCAACTAATGTGAACCCCCAGTCTTTTTTGTTCGTGAGTCTACGACGGAGCTCTTCCTATAATTTTTAAGGAAAAGTTGGTTTTTCACCGGGATGGACAGCTGATGTTCGAAGAGACTCGTTATAAATACCCAACAGTGATTTGACTATCTGTTTCGTGAAAGTGCTTCACGGTGTGAGCTGCTGACAGTAGCTGGTCGAAGCGTTCCTGAGCTGGTCTAAGGTTAGTGTGGGCCAATAGTTTTCAGTACAAAACGTCGAAACCATTTATCATTCTTCAGCTCACAGGGTGGGTTACATAGGAATTAATATAATTACTATCAAACCATGATTTTTTCATAATTAAGTTCCCCGCATGGAGCCTGCTATCTACACGCGGCTTCACCAGCTGTCTTAATGCCGTGGTCGCTGAGCCGTACTTTGTCCCGCCCAGGGATGACTGGGTGGAGGACCTGAGCGGCTCAGTGCCCCTTATTTCGTCGGCCACCGCTGGAATCCCGACCCTCGAGGCTGTCAAGAGGGGGCAGCACGGTTCGGGGAGATTGTCGTGGTAGGAGTATACTTCTCCCCGAGCCGAACTCTCGCCGAGTTCCACAACTTCCTTGCGGAGTTGAAAGTTGTCGTCGTCGGGTTCCGTCCCCTCCGTGCTCGTACTCGGGGACTTCAACGCCAAGAATTTGGCTTGGGGTTCCCGGTATACGGACACACGGGGCAGGATGGTGGAGGACTGGGCTCTGGAGACAGGCCTAGTCGTCCTTAACCGGGGTTCTGTCCCTACGTGCGTACGGATGCGGGGCGATTCAGTGGTGAACATTTCGTTCGCCAGCCCCGCTCTGTCGCTGTCGCTGTCAGGTCATTGACTGGCGTGTAATGGAGGGGGTGGAGACGTATTCCGACCACCGGTATATCCGGTCTGACGTCTCCGCCCAGACCTCGACCGCGCCGGTCCGACGGGTCCCGTGCGGTCCACGGTGGGCGCTTAAGACGCTGGACCGGGAGCTTCTCCTGGAAGCCTCGATCGTGCAGGCCTAGGTGTCACCACCGGACAGGCCTGCTAATATAAACGACGACGCGGAGTGGTTCCGGGAGGCCATGTGCGAGATTTGTGATGTGGCTATGCCCCGAGTCCAGCCAGGACGGGCTTGGCGCCAGGTGTAATGGTGGTCGCCGCAGCTGACAGCGTTGCGCAAAGCGCGCGTTGCGGCGCGACGCCGGTACACCAGGCACCGCAGGCTCCGCATCCGCCCTCCGGATACGGAAGCCATTCAGGCGGAGCTATATGAGGAGTACAGAGCGGCGAAGACCGCCCTCCAAGAGGAGATCCTGCGGGCCAGAGGACTGGCCCGCAAGGAGTCGCTGGAGACTCTGGACAGGGATCCATGGGGACGGCCCTACAAGGCCGTCCAGGAGAAACTCCGCCCATGGGCTCCTCCGCTGACACAGAGTCTCCGGCCCCAACTCGTGGAGGGCGTGGTGAGCGCTCTGTTCCCTTCGCGAGGGGAACATAGCCCCCACCCATGGCTCCACCTCCTGCGGTGCCCTACGCTGCGGACCACATCACCGATGACGACGACAACGCTCCAGAGGTGACCGGGGTAGAGTTGAGAGTGGCGGTACGTCGGCTAAATGCCAAAAATACCGCCCCAGGACCCGACCGCCTCGTTGGGTGGCTGGTACGGGAGGGGCCGGATTTGGCGGACAGCCAGTTCGGTTTCCGCCAGGGGCGCTCTACGGTGGACGCCATCAGCGTATGCGAGTCCTCACGACGGGGGATGCAGTGGCCCGGGGTGGGGTAGTCTTGGCGGTGTCTCTAGACATCGCCAACGCCTTTAATACCCTGCCCTAGAGTTGCATTAGGGAGGCACTCCGGTATCACCGGATGCCGACCTACCTCTGTCGCGTGGTCGAGGCTTACTTGACGGATAGAGCCGTCATCTACCCCGGTCACCAGGGAGACTGGAACTGGCGAGAGATGTCGTGCGGTGTCCCACAGGGATCGGTCTTGGGGCCGCATCTGTGGGACATCGGTTACGACTGGGTGCTGCGCGCCGACCTCCCTAGCAGCGACACGCTGGTCCTGGCGCAGGGTAGGTCGCACGAGGCGGCGGCCGAACTTATTACACGCGGGGTTGCGACAATCGTCGATAGGATCCGGCAATTGGGACTCGAGGTGGCATTGCACAAGTCCGAGGCCATGGGTTTTCATGGTCCTCGGAACGCGCCACCTGCGGGTTCCCAACTCACGGTGGGGGGGGTTCACATCGGCGTCGAGTCGACGATGAAGTACCTGGGACTTGTCCTCGACAGCCGGTGGAACTTCCATCGAGCACTTCCGACGTTTGGCTCCCAGACTGGAGCGGGCTGGGGCTGCCTAAAAGCGGCTCCTGCCCAATTGAGGCTGCGCCCAGCGCGCCGGTTGAGTGCAGCCCAGAGGGTCATGGCCATCCGGTTAATCAGGGGATACCGCACGGTCTCCTGCGAGGTGGCGAGCCTTCTTGCCGGAGTGCCGCCATGGGATCTGGAGGCAAAGCTCCTCGCCCACATGTGGGAGTGGCGCGAGGAGGCGAAACGCCGGGGCGAAACTCCGCTGCCGCGACAAATCGCGGCACGGCGGACAGAGCTCTGGTGTGATCTCATGGCGACATGGCGGGTACGACTGTCGCAACCCAGCGCTGGGCACGCCACAATTGCGGCGATAAGTCCCCTCTTTGAGGAGTGGATAGAGAGGCGCCACGGCGTCCTCACCTTCCGCCTGACGCAGGTTCTCACCGGGCATGGGTGCTTCGGTGGGTTCCTGTTCAGGATAAAGCGGGAGGATACGCCCGGGTGTTTCCATTGTGAGGATCGTCTAGAGGACACGGTGGAGCATACGGTAGAGGTGTGCCCTGCCTGGGCGGAGCACCGCCGTGTCCTCGTGGAGGCGATCGGCGGCGGCGACCTCTCGCGTCCGGCCCTGGTGCGAGCCATGGTACGGAGCGAGAGGGAATGGGAATCTGTCACCTTCTTCTGCGAAGCAGTAATGCTCGCGAAGGAGGAGGCGGGGCGCGTGAGAGAGTGACAGTCTCTGCGCCCTCACGTCCCTAGCTGCCGCAGGAGGAGACGCCCCGGGCGTCGTGACTCCATAGCGGACTCCCGGCCACCGTAGGCGCGAGCTTGCGGGTGGCGAGCAATGAATAACTCGCCGCCCGGTAAGGACCAAGCTCGGGTCGACGGCGCGTAGTGTTCTACGCGCGCCTCAAAGAGATGTCAGAAAAACCGAAGGGGTCTGGTAGGACCGATGCCTGCCGGGGTCGCGTGATTGTTCGAAAGAGATACCGTAACCCTGGCACATGGGCACCTGAAGGAACACGGGTGGGTTTTAGTCAGTAGGAGTCTGACATGCCCTCCCGCTCCGCCCAGAGCGGGAGAAGTCATTCGATGGTTTCCCATACAAAAAAAAAGGCTGTCTTAATTATATTTATAGCTGTTTCCCCAAAATTTGATGCTGTATCTAAGTTTAGATTCAACTAGATGGTTCTCAGTTGGGCAATAGGCAACACATCCCTCAGAGATCTGATAGCTTATCACGCACTACTTATTGTATTCGTAATTGAATCTAGTTCTGACTTCCAATTAAGTAAAGAATCAATTTGTACCCGTAAAATTTTGTAACTTTCTACTATTTCAATTTGCCTGCCTAAAGATTCTACGTTTACTAAAGCTTTGTTCCTAGCTGTAGATCTAAATATCATACATTTTATCTTACTTACATTTAATTTAAGATTTTTCATAGAAAACCAGCCTTCACAAGCAGCTATTAATACATTTAATTTACATTTTTAACCTCTAAGTCCCTGAGATACCACATTTGGTATGTAAACAATCGTTTTTTAATTGTGTTTGTAATTACGGTACTTGACCGGTTAACCGACTTCAAAAAAAGGAGGAGGTTATCAATTCAACTGTATTTTTTTTAAATGTTTGTTACCTCATAGCTTTTGACTGGGTGAACCGATTTTGATGATTCTTTTTTTATTTGAAAGCTGGTGCTTCCCGAATGGTCCTATTTTAATTTGGTTCCATTTGGGCAATGGGGTCTATGTGAAAACCATATAAGTCTTAAATTTGCATTAGGTATTTGCGTGACAAATGAATGAATAACGTGATTAGATTAGTGCGGAGTATCTACCACAACTAAAAAGTTAAAAAATAAAAACTTTTACAAAAAAAAACAACCGACTTCCTTAAACAAAAACACTACAAAGTCAAAAATAACTTTAAATTTGGAAGTCGGTGGCAAAAATACCTTAATTACAGATCCTAAGACACCGATTTCCAAAATTAAAGTTATTTTTGACTTTGTAGTGTTTTTTTTTTAATGAAGTCGGTTGTTTTAAGATATATTGTCAGCAGCTATAACAGCACTCGTATCGTTAGCAAATATTATATTATCATGTTAGCATCTGGTAAAATGTTATTAATGTATTCAGCTAGATCGTTAAGAAATATTATAAAGAATAAGGGGCCAATACTGAACCCTGCGGAACACCTCTAGTAACAGTAAATGATTTAGATTTATGCATTTCTTCCACATCTTCGTGAAGTGATTTAATTTCGGCGTACTGTTTCCTATTTGTCAAATAAGAGCTAAAAAGTTTTAAAACATTTTCTCTTATACCGTAATGCTCTAACTTATCCATTAGAATGCAATGTTCTACAGTATCAAACGCAGAACTTAAGTCTAGGAATAACCCAGCAACTTTAAGTTTATTGTTCAATTAATTTACTACGTTATTAACTAAGGAGTCTATTGCATCCAGTGTCCCTTTACTTTGTTGGTATCCAAACTGATTACGATTGGGTAGAACTGGTAACAATGAAATCGGCCTGTAATTACCTGGATCTGTTTTAGCACCTTTCTTAAATAGTGGTAGAACTCTGGCTAACTTAAATTGGTCGGGAAAGACGCCTTCATTGACCCAGTTATTTATTATTTCAGATATTGGGTATGCCAGTATATCTATATTATTTTTGATTACACTATGCGGTGTTTCATCGTGTCCAAATGACTTTTTACTAGCCATACCTTTTACCATTTTGTAAATCTCTCCCGGCATTACGGGATTAAAAGTCAGAATTATCAACTCTGTTGGTATTTTCAATTAAATGCTTCTTAGCCAGTTCTGGATTACCAGTGTCTAAACCCTTAATTGTTGCCAAACTTATCCGCAAATATGGTAGCAATGTCTTTAGGGTTACAGATGATTTTATTATTATGTTTAAGTATTATATTATCATTTTAGACATTATTGTCAATTTTATTTCGAGTTTTATTGACTATTTTCCATGGGGTTAGCTCCTCGATTTATTTGATTAGTCACTGTCGTTTTTTTAGCGATTCTAATCACCTTTTTATCAATTCTAAGATATTTTAATAATGAATATGTTCACGATATTTTAATAATGATTATGACCCTTAGCTTTATTTATACAATTTAGTAATCTCTTCATTTTGCTGGATATTCTTATTCCTTTCGTTAGCCATTTAGATCGGCCAGTTCTTTTTAGGTTGATTTTAACTTTCCTTTTTTTTAAAGTACTAGAATGAAGTTCTTTGATTTTTCGTATAAACGTGTTTGTACCTAATATCAGACATTTGTCAATGTCAGACTTTTACTGACTAAAACCCACCCGTGTTCCTTCAGTTGCCTGTGCTAGGGCCACGGAAACTCGAACAAATCCGCAACCCTGGCAGGTCTCAGGTTCCATATTATTTTTTAACTTTCCTGAAAGCCAGCATATGGCAGCCTATTAAGGCATGTGTTAGTCACTATTTAGTGGCGTTAACCGTGATTTCGTCACAACCTCAAGGCACGGTATACATATGGATAGTATTTAAACTAGGCCTATTTGTTGATACATATACAATATTTACACTGAGCTCAAGGCCAGTTTTTCCATCGCTGGAAATTTCGCCGCAGACTTCCCACGACCTGTCATAACTAACATTTTTTAACATTGCTTTCTAGAACATTGCTGATATCGTTTTACCTGTCTTTTTATGCGGTAAACTTTCACTCGTCCATCTTTGCCATAGAGCTTAATCATGTTTTCACCCGTAAGAAGAAACTAACTCCAACTAATCAATACAAAAGTTGGCGTGCAAATTGTAGGCACGCCATTCTGTGTGCTTGTGTCAGTGTGAGACAACTCTCTCATTCTAGCTGATGAGGTTTCAGGCCACGTTGTTCGAGTTTCCACCTACTTAAAAGTTTGAGACCTGGACATACGTCAGATGGCGATTACGCAAGCTGGTTAGAGAGATAAGCCGCTGCGGTCGTGTTGTAGTGACCCGGTTTCTTGGTTTTCCGGGACGGTGGACGAAGCTCCCAGTCTTCGGGTGTCGCTGGTAAATTATATGAACGGCAGAACGACTACCATTAAATTGTGCACTTACGTTTCGTTTACAAAGCCGATCCCGGACTGAAGAAGCACCACAGCTTGCGCGGCTACCAGGTGCCATAATTTACATAATTAGAATTATTTCTTCTCTTTTTAAATTCGTGAATTCCAATATTGAACTATACCACGTACATGTTGCTCATGTTATTTTGCTGTTTTGGGCCAGGTGAAAGCTCTTGGTTAGTCAGAACCAAAGACATTAAAATAAATATTTACAAAGAACATTTTCAGGCTCCCTTGAATTTCCTACTTGAAATAAAAAGGCACGGTGGATGAAATATGTAACTGTATTTGTCCGTTACCTTTTTGCGTCTAAACCAGAGGGCTTGTTATGAACTTTTAAAAAAACATTCAGTTTTAAGTCAGATATAAGCAGGACGTTTTGAACTGAATTGTTTATTATTCGTACTGTGACAGATAAAAAGGTGAACGATAATTGCTAAACGAAATTGAATGGTAATGCTTGTCTGTGGCCTTTTTATTAGGCAACGTTAATAGTTATTTGTTATACAAGAGTGCAAAGTTGCTTTTTAACCGCGTGCTCAATTTTGATGACCGAGCAAGCGAAGGATTCTAAAATTGAATCACGAGCGCAGCGAGTGATTCAAAAATTAGAATCCTGAGCATTAGCGAGGGAATCAAAAGAGCACGAGGTCAAAAATTTTTGCACTCGAGTGCAACACGTAACTTTTCATCCCACCTCAGCGAGGAAATGACTAAATGCAAAAAAAGCATTTACAATCACAAGATACTTTTATTTCAGTTTAGGTATTAATATTTATTAGGTACTACATTATGATAGGTAAGTATTACAGAATTATCTTTAAATTATTTCAAATAATACTTAGGTATAATTAAGAAAAATTTAAAGTAAAGTTGCTACAGCTGCCTAAGTAGAGTGTAATATTTTTGTTGGTGACGTGAAAAGAAAATGGGGCGCGCAAAGTAAATTAAAAAAAAGTACACCAATAAGGTTCCGAGTCTGAGTTTTTAACAAATTAGAAAAAGGTTGTATGATAAATTCGGCACCATGGAGGTAGAAGTAAATAGGTTTGATGATGTTTTGAATTTACAAACTTAGTGCACACGATGTTCTAAATTCAATTTACTTTATCCTCTAGAGCAGGGGTCGGCAACACGCGGCCCGTGAATGTTTTGTGAATAAGTAAGAAAAATCAAAATAAATGCATGAACGAATCGCGATCGTATAGTGTGGATCCAGCCTTAAGAACGCGCTTCGCTCTGCCCGCGAACGAACAAATGTTGTTTATTATTCTGAAGTGAGATGGTTAAGTAGAGGTGCAGTATTGAAAATATTTTGATCTCAGAAAAGAAATCAGCACTTTTATGAATGAAGAAGGCAAATCTATTCCAGATCTGACAGATACTGAATGGTTAATAGACCTTGGATTTTTGTCAGATGTACATAACTCATGAATTAAAAACGCTAGGTGAAAAATAATAATCTCTGATATGCACACAGACGTAAAGGCATTCCAAATGCGCCCAATGGACTCTCCATCCGCTTGCCGGCCCATCGAGCTGCTTGATGAGGTGGGCAAGCTCTTTGAAAGAGTCATTGCAGACCGTCTCGTCGGGTGGCTGGTGCGAGAGGGGCCGGAACCAAACGCAGGAGGCGTTTGGTTCCGGCCGACCAGAAGCTCTACACGGGGGTCATGCGGTCCATGGCCGTTTACGGGGCACCGGTGTGGGCGCCCTCAATGAGGCTGCGCCCAGCACGCTGGTTGAGTGCGTCCCAGAGGGTCATGGCCATCTGGCTAGTCCGGGGATGCCGTACGGTCTCCTGCGAGGTGTTGAGCCTCCTTGTAGCAGTGCCACCATGGGATCTAGAGGCAAACGTCCTCGTCTTCACGCATATGTGGGAGTAGCGCGAGGAGGCGAAACGCTAGGGGGGAAACTCCGCTGCCGCAACAGATCGTGGCACGGTGGACAGAGCTGCAGTGTGATCTAATGGTGACATGGCGGGTACGATTGTCGAAACCCAGCGCTGGGTACGCCACAATTGCGGCGGTAAGTCCCCTTTTTGAGGAGTGGATAGAGAGGTACCACGGCGTCCTCACCTTCCGCCTAATGCAGGTCCTTACCAGACATGGGTGCTTTGGAGGGTTCCTGTTCAGGATAAAGCGGGAGGAAACGCCTGGGTGTTTCCATTGCGAGGATCGTCTGGAGAATACGGTGGAGGTGTGCCCTGCTTGGGCGGAGCACCGCCGTGTCCTCGTGGAGGCATTCGGTGGCGGCGGTCCCTCGCGTCCGGCCCTGGTAAGAGACATGGTACGGAGCGAGAGGGCATGGGAAGCCGTCACCTCCTTCTGCGAATCAGTAATGCTCGCGAAGGAGGAGGCCGGGCGCGTGAGGGAGTGGCAGTCTCTGTGTCCTCACGTCCCCGGGGCGTCTCCTCCTGCGTGGAGACTGGAGACTCGATCGCGGACTCCCGGCCACCGTAGGCGCGGCCTTGCGGGCGGCGAGCAATGGGTAGCTCACCGCCCGGTAAGGACCAGGCCCGTGTCAACGACGCGTAGTTATTCTACGCGCGCCTCAAAGAGATGTCAGCAGTACTGAAGGGGTCTGCTAGGACCGACAGAGGTACCATGGCCCTGGCACATGGGCAACTGAAGAGACATGGGTGAGCTTTAGTCAGTATAAGTCTGACACGTCTTCCCGCTCCGCCCAAGAGCGGGAGACGTCATTGGATGGTTTCCCACACTCACTCGCTCACCGAGTCTCAAAAGTTCCTCCTTGGAGTATGTCAAAGAGCGATGGAACGCAGTATTCTGGGTGTAAAAAGACAAGACAGAATTCGGAACACCACGCTGCGTTTCAAAACGGGTATAACCAACGTAGGCAAAAAGGCTGCCAGGCTCAAATATGATAGGGCGGGCCACATTAGCCGTATGCCGGATGACCGCTGGGCAAAGTTTTGCACACAATGGGTGCCTGAAGATGGACGACGCCACCGCGGTCGGCCCAGAAAGCGGTGGCAAGATGACCTAGATGCGTACCGCGACGACTGGTTTGAGGTGGCGCGGGACAAGAGTTCCTGGAAGAAATTGCGGGAGGCCTTTGTCCAGCAGTGGGACAGTCTAGGCTAAACATAAAAAAAGCCAAATTTCCCGTTTAACTCAACTTTCTAATTCTGAAACATTCAACATGATTTTGAACGTGTGTGATGCAACTAGTAATGTGCCGGAGATCCGTATCCGTATCCGTGGATATCCGAGGGAGGTGAATGATCCGAATCCGTATCCCTTATTTTTTTGGCGGCTCTTTTATCTTATTAATTTTCAATACAGAGCAGTGGTGAGCCGTGGTGGCCCAGTGGTGTTGGCCGCGACTTACGAGTTATAGGTCGATGGTTCGAACCCAAACAGACACTTTACTTTGATTAAATTATTTCATCACCACTGCTCTCAAAACGGTGATGGAAAACATTGTGAGGAAACCGGCATGTCTTAGAACCTAACATTTCGATGACATGTGACATCTGCACCCGCACGGGATCCACGTGGTGGATTATGGCCCACTCCCTCTCACTGATAGTAGGCCTGTGTCCCAGTAGTGTCATTGTAGGCTGCTGATGAATTTTCAATACATAGATGAATTTTTTTACGTAGGTGATTAGGGATTAGTAGCAATGAAAAACTATTAAACATTATTCAAATCATTTTTTAGTTCTTAAGATCAAAATAATATAGTGACTAAACTATATACAAAACAAAATAAAGACCCGCGAAAAGCAAATCGAAAAATGTCGTGACAAGGAAAGCGTCAAGTGGCTATCGTTTCACAGTCACGCGCATCGACACCGATTAAGTAAGAAAGTTAAGATCCGTATCCGTATCCATATCCACGGATCTTGACACCAAATGTCCGTATTCGGATCCGTATCAGCGGATATGTATTTTTAACGATCCGGTACATCACTACATACCAGGCGCGGTCCGAGGGGGGTCCTAGGGGTCATGACCCCCTCCAAAGAGTCGAGAGCCTGAATGACTGACATTCCAGTTTTAAGCAAGTTTGTGGTCTTGCATTCTACATTCTCTTGATACTTGACCTTTTTTTTTCATAGACCGACCAAGCAAATAATTCCCAGTTCTTTTGGAAAGATTAAAAGAAAATCTAACCTATCCGAGCGTGGGCAAAAATGTTCGAGCTCGCTACGCTCACTCTTACATTCATAATTCTCCTAGTTGCCTGAACTTTCCTGGCATTAGTCGACGATGTTACTCCTAGTTGTTTTTGAATATATCAAAGACAACTGAACCTAAACGAGGAGAGTAATTAAAATTTTCGAGCTCACTTCGCTCGCCTTTGCATTCAATAATCTCATAGTTGCTAGAGCTATTCTGGCTTAAGTTGACATTGTAACTCCTATTTCTATTATAAAACACTAGCTTTTGCCAGCGGCTTCGCCCGCGTGGAGGTCGGAAATTATCCCGCGGGAACATACTACCGGGATAAAAAGTAGCTTATGTCCTTTCTCAGGCTCTAAACTATCTGTGTACCAAATTTCATTTAAATCGGTTCAGTAGTTTTAGCAGGAAAGCGAGACAGACAGACAGAGTTACTTTTACATTTATAATATTAGTATTTTTTTTTTTTTTTCAGGATGGGAAATCATCAAATGACTTCTCCCGCTCTGGGCGGAGCGGGAGGGCGTGTCAGACTTTTACTGACTAAAACCCACCCGTGTTCCATCAGTTGCCCATGTGCCAGGGTCACGGTATCTCTTTCGAACAATCACGCGACCCCGGCAGGCATCGATCCTAGTAGACCCCTACACTGCTGCTGACATCTCTTTGAGGCGCGGCTGGAACACTGCGCGCCGTCGACCCGAGCCTGGTCCTTACCGGGCGGCGAGCTACCCATTGCTCGCCACCCGCAAGCTCGCGCCTACGGTGGCCGGGAGTCCGCAATCGACTCCCGACGCCCGGGGCGTCTCCTCCTGCGGCGGCTAGGGGCGTGAGGGCGCAGAGACTGCCACTCCCTCACGCGCCCCGCCTCCTCCTTCGCGAGCATTACTGCTTCGCAGAAGGAGGTGACGGCTTCCCATTCCCTCTCGCTCCGTACCATGGCTCGCACCAGGGCCGGACGCGAGAGGTCGCCGCCGCCGATCGCCTCCACGAGGACACGGCGGTGCTCCGCCCAGGCTGGGCACACCTCCACCGTATGCTCCACCGTGTCCTCCAGACGATCCTCGCAATGGAAACACCCGGACGTATCCTCCCGCTTTATCCTGAACAGGAACCCACCGAAGCACCCATGCCCGGTGAGAACCTGCGTCAGGCGGAAGGTGAGGACGCCGTGGCGCCTCTCTATCCACTCCTCAAAGAGGGGACTTACCGCCGCAATTGTGGCGTGCCCAATAATATTAGTATGGAAGTATGGATTGAACGAGGCGTGTTGCGAAAATTTTTAGAGCTCGCTTCGTTCGCTCTAGCATTCATCATTCTCATGGATGGCAGGTAAATCCTGAATAAGTTGACAATGAAACTCCTATTCCCGTTTGAAAACATCAAAAAAAAAAACCTAACCTGAACGAGGCGGGTTGTTAAAAATTTTCGAGCTGGCTTCGCTCGCTCTAGCATTTATCATTATCATGATTGGCAGGGATATCCAGTATAAATTGGTAATGAAACTTCTATTTCTCTTTGAAAATATACAACAAAAACTAACCAGAACGAAGCGGGTTATTAAAATTTTCGAGCTTGCTCCGCTCGCTCTTCTCGCCCTAAGTAGTGTAATGCTGGTCTAATACCAATTATTTATTTATCAAAAAGTGCTACAACCACTTTGTCAGCATTTTTTATATCTCCTCCCCCATGTAAAAACGGTGTCCCGGTGTGAAAACTATCAGTAATGATGAGCTGAAGATGTACATAAAATCACGTCTTTGATTCCCGAAGGGTTAGGCAGAAGAGTACCTATATATGGTAATCCGAAATTTCACCAGTTATCTATAAGTCCCATGTCATATTGGGGAGCCTACTGCCACCTACCGGGTACAGATTCAGACTCCGGATTGCTTCTGAAAAAATTCTAATGGAAAACCCAATAACACTAACTGACCTGGGAATCGAACCCGTAACCTCAAGCTCAGCAGTAGCAATTGCGACTACTAGACCAAGTGTACCTTCCTAAAAGTATTACTCGGCACTCATGGTGACCCCCCCCAAAATCTTGGGCTGCGACCGCGCCTGCTACATACAACAATTGAATGATAGGTGGCGCTAAATCCAAACTCTACTTACGGAATTTTCAAAATGTTGTTAGATGGTCTTTAGGGCCCCTTTCGGATTGCTGAGTTAGTTCGGTCAGTAGGGAAGTTGTTCTTAATATAGCATTTGTTGCCATTTTTTTATTGTAAATCGTTTTCACAAAAACAAACTCCCGATGAGTTTGTTTATTTACATGGAAATATCATAATGGCGTACTTACTTTACGAATTTTCGATTGGCAACTTCATTACAGATTCATTTTAATTAATGTGATGTGATATAATTTTTAGTGCAACACAAACAAGTCGTCTTGTTAGTATGACGCACGTATGACGTGAGTATGACCCAACTGTTTCACTTATGGAGTTCTTAAATAAGCATAGAGAAATCGCAGTTGAATTGACCAAATCCGCTCAAGAATGAGAGCATAACAAGCGAATGTGGGAATCCTGCTGGTGAAGGAACTGTCCAAAAATTCAAATATTTCATCTTCGTCACACGTCTAATAGACATAATAAATTCCTACCCAAGTGCTTATTATTTTTATTAAATTCTTTATTTTCGGACAACAAAGATCCAGCGTCTTAGTAAACAATATTACAACTTATTACTAGTGTTAGTAGGCAAACAAAATTCAAAACAACGTAGAATAAACAGTATTGTGAAAAGGACATCCCAAAATTGGTAGCGAAGCGCTGCACCATCCGGGGTCGCGTGATTGTTCGAAAGAGATACCGTGACCCTGGCACATGGGCAACTGATGGAACACGGGTGGGTTTTAGTCAGTAAAAGTCTGACACGCCCTCCCGCTCCGCCCAGAGCGGGAGAAGTCATTTGATGATTTCCCATCCTGAAAAAAAAAAAAAAGCGCTGCACCATCGTGGCAGTCCCAACGGCATCCTAAAATATTAATGATGTGAAACATCTATTAAGGCGAGGGTAAACCTAAATTTTGGCGTGGCGAGCGTGGCGACGCAGAGTGGGCCCATACTGAAAATTAGTGGACTTCGGCAAGAAAGTTCTAATATCCACTTATTTTGATGTGATAATTAACATTATAATTATTATGTTATTTTTGATTATACCATATTTATTTCCTTTCGTAAAGTATGCTTTATAAATATTATCTTTACAAAATATTTTTTTGTTTTGCCTTGTGTCGCAAGTTCGCTAGGTTCAGCTACACTTCTCAAGGTCTGCCCTTGGATGGGTGACCATTTAATTTTTGTTTTGCCTTGTGTCGCAGGTTTTATAGGTTAAGCTGCACTTTTCAAGGTCAGCCTTTGGATGGGTGATCATTTAGCTTTTGTTTTGCCTTGTGTTGCTGGTTCCCTAGGTTAAGCTACACTTCTCAAGGTCAGCCTTTGGATGGGTGACTATTTAGTTTTTGTTTTGCCTTGTGTCGCAATTTCGCTAGGTTAAGCTACACTTCTCAAGGTCAGCCCTTGGATGGGTGACCATTTAGTTTATGTGTGGCGTTTTGTCGCAGGTTCGCTAGGTTAAGATGCACTTCGCAAGGTCAGCCTTTGGATGGGTGACCATTTAGTTTTTGTTTTGCCTTGTGTCGCAGGTTCTTTATGTTAAGTTACACTACTCAAGGTCAGCCTTTAGATGGGTGATTTTTTTTTGATGTGAAACATCTATAGGCGAGGGTAAACCTAAATTTTGGCGTGGCGAGAATGGCCGTGGGGACGCATCGCCACGCTATATGATGTTATGTTTGTTACCTCAGAACTTCCGTACGCAAAATACGCGCTCAGACGTGGAGTTGCGGACACCAGCACGTTCTACCTACCTCAGAACTTTCAACTGGGTGAACCGATTTTGATGAGCCTTTTTTTATTAGAAAGATTATGCTTCAGACTAGGGTGCTACAGAGTAGTCCAAATTTTGATAATTAACATATTATTAAGATGTTATTTTTGATTATACCATATTTATTTCCTTTCGTAAAGTATGCTTTATAAATATTATCTTTACAAAATAATATTTATAAAGCGTCGCGCGACGGCTCACTTTTTTATATTGGACGCGTAGGTCATTCATGGCCTTTTGGTACAGCTGACCCAAAGATTTCCTGTGTAAAAGCTCTGGCAATATGCCTTAAAAAGAGTTACCTTTACCAGCTTTCTACACCGAGCGAATCTTCGGGCCAACTGTTACCTCGGACAGCCAATGCCCTACGATCCCTTTCAATATCATCATTGTCCTTAAGGTCGTCCGAGAGAAAATCCCTGAGACATTTAAATTTTGTCACTCTTTTGACGTTCAAGCCATTTAGGGTAATGTTGAGTATAGTATACGGGCATTCGCACTTTTTAATATTATTAACAAGCTCGTGTGAGGCAGCATACGCCTGACAGACCTTCAGCATTTCATTCACGGCACTTGCTGTCGGCGCCAGCAGCGCCATGTCATCAGCATAGCTGATTCTTTTTATTTTCAGACCATGGACGCTACATCCGACCCGCATCTTGTTGAAGTCCACGATTAGGCTATCTATATAAGGTGTATCTATTCATACACGAAAGTAAAGAAGCTATAGAAGCAAAAAGAAAAAAATATCTAAGCGTTTTTGAATTTTCGTAATTATTATAATTTTAAAACTGCTTGAGACGTTTTGCATAAAACTTTGACTCCAAATTCTATGAATGGCCCGTCTGACGCTGTGAGGGCGGCGACCGGACGGCACGAGGATGGCCGCGTTGTCTCGGGCCATAAAAAATAAGAAGGAGCCAGTATTTATTATGTGCGTCAAATAATTTATAAATATTAAATTTTGAAAAAAATACATTCAGAATTTTTTTTTTTCGTAGCTGTAGCTTCTTTACCACCTATACCTGTATGAATAGATACACCTTATATATGTGCTAAATAGCCTAGGAGACGTCAGCCCACCCTGCCTCACACCGCATCCTAATCTACATGTATCTGAGAGTGCACTGGACCACTTAACAACATTTTCTTGGTTGCCATACCAATACTGTAGGATCTTGAAGACTTCTGTTGGTATACCCCTACCCTCAAGCTCCCTCCAGAGCACATCATAATTTACCAGATCGAAGGCCCTGGAGAGATCCAGAAAACAGGCGTATACCGGTGTTTTACGATCAGTGTAATACTGGACCGTATGTTTGAGACTTACTATGGCGCTTTCCGTTGACAGTCCAGGTTGAAACCCGAACTGTGAGTCATGCACGGATAGAAATTCCTTTAAGCTGAATTCAATCATACCGTCAAGTACTTTTGCCATTGTGGTTGCGAGAGATATGCTTAGTATGCATAATTTTTATTTTTTGTTCAACAGGTCTTCACAATTTCGACATAATTTTGGTTTACAATTAGTCGCAAAACGTCTCTTTCGTAAAATGTCTACTGTTCGTAAAATGTATCTTTGTCATTATGTCGCTTACACAGAATGACTCTTTCGCAAAATGTCTTTCTGCGAAAGAAGCATTGTGAGAAAGCGACCTTTTGAGAAAGATTCATTCTGCGAAAGCGACATTTTACGACCAGTAGACATTTCGCAAATGAGACGTTCTGTAGAGATGGGTCGTCGACGTAATTTTCGTTAACGAAACTAGACCGCTCATCATCGTTCATCAACGAGTCGATCAACTAGTTGAATTCTTCGACTAGTTTACTTGATTACGATGCGTTCAATCTAAACGTAGAACGACGATGTTTTCGGTACGACTGTGGACTACTCCCTCGCATAATTCTACCATTTCACTCTAACATGTCAACTAAAATCCACTCTATTACTATAAAGATCAATTTCGCTGGTATCAACGCCCGAACTTATAATAACCGACTACGTTTAGGCGTCGTCGTTGAGTTGACCGTATGTACGAACATTGTGGACTTTTGATTTCAGCCGTCTATGAATCGACTAGTCCAGCCATACTCAAACTTTTTTTTATAGGGGCCACAAACACGTTTCAGTCATGGTGTCGAGGGCCCCAAGCAAAAATTATTTAGGTCCTAATTAAAACGTAATTCCAAGTTAACGATGCAGTTACTTTATTAATGAAAAAATAAGTTTTAACAAAGATGTTTATATGTTGACGTGACAACGTCTTATAAATTGGTTTGCCGGGTGACACTTCAAGAAACTGCGTTACGCTCCGCTCACGTTATGCGCTCACAATGAGAGCGAGTGAGAGGCACGCGTCCCTTCCACTCGGGCATGGTTAGCCCGCCTAAGAGCGAGAGAGACAGACATAAAAAGTGAAAGGCACGCGCCTTTAAATATAATTCTTTGTATAAATAAATGTTTTAAATTGTTACTATTATTTCATCCTTCTTCCTACTATACGAATGAATATTCACATTAAAATTATTTTACCACTCAAAGTCGTTGTCACGTAAAACTTTCGCCCGTATACCGACTTTACAGGCAACCAATTTTTTTTTAATTCGATTTTTGATACTGTGAACACTTTTTCAAAACTTTATCAAGACCTGCCTTGTTGCTTTAGCTATCCTCATAACATCATCCAGATGAGAATCTGTAAGTTTGTTTCTGTAAACGTTATTTGTGTATTTCAATTTTCTTAAAGGCGATTCGCACACATACCTTTTTATTCATTTATTTATTTAATAAATACCCAAAGAATGTTAGTAGGATTTGGGTACATCTTTGGACGCTTTTATATTTTTGGGGAACAATACTCCAAAATTCCACATATGTGGCGTTCCGCGCATAAAGGACCAGTAGGGAGGTATTGAGTTAAGGCCGGATGTAGAATCTAGAAGAGTCCCTTTATTATTCTGATTACAATAAAAAAAAATGTAACAGACATCCGAAATTCTGAAAAAAATAGTTTCGAGAAAATGGAGTTTGAAAGTTAAGGTTAAGTACAAAAAAACAATGCTCTACTCGTTTGTTACATAGATTTTTCCACTTAGATCCCAACACATTATAATGCATCAATGTATCACTAACATAACCAATACTGTACTGCAGATATACAAACAGTATTAAAATTCAAAAACTCAACATAATAATTATGAAAATATCGACATTTCATAAGATCTACCGACATCTGGTACATTGTTCTAAACATTTCCTTTAAAAAAAAATGTCACTTACGTACACATATATATGTATGTGTAACATACGAGCGCACTGGACCAACACTTTCTTATTAATATATGTTATTGTTTACAATATGCTTAATAATATATTCTAAAGCATAAAGTGTTGGCAGATTGCGCTGATCTATAAAAAAAGTAAAAACTACAAAAATTATAAATTTTTGAAGAAATTCCGCAAAACATTATATTTCAAACTGTTAATAAAAACAAAAATAATTATGAAAGGTAAGATATATTACGCAAAACGCACGGGGTCGCTAGTTTGGTATTGAAAAATTGTAGCAATAGGAATCTGTGGTATTATTTTATTTTTCGTGATTTATAGGGGAAATTAAAATACCTTGGTTATTAACACCCATCTTTTGTAACTTCAGATGGGCCAATAACAAAGTCCCGGCGGGCCGCAGGTTGAGCATAGCTGGACTAGTCCAAGCTTCAATGATAGACCGTCCACGCGTTGAATCTCCGTCGACTGTCGATTTAAACCGTTCGTTGATTCGACGCCCATCTCTGACGTTCTGCGAGTTCTGCGACTAAGCCAAAATTTTAAGTGGGACCTCACAGCAACTTACCTCGAATTACAAAACAATGTTGAAAAAGCTTGTCTATTAGTAACTTTTTCAAGATGGTTTATTTTGACGTTATATGTACGTTTAAAGGTCGTTTTATTGCTGTCAGTTAGTGCGTAATGCTATGAGATGTAAAAATAAGGTGAACCGTTTAGCTAGCTGCAGGCTTGTTAATAAATTGTCATAAAAAAAACAGTGCAGTTCAAATGTTGTTCTGCTGTAACAGCTCATGGTTCATTGGTCATTGGTAATTTGTGTAGAAGGTAAGTAGATGGTTTCTGTGTAAGGACATATCATGCCACTTTCTCTCCCAAAATTGTCCTTATGAGGGTGATATAGGGTATGAAAGTTAGTTTAGGAATTAATCAGGAAAATAGATAAGAAAGGCTTGGTAGCTTTCTTATTTATTTTCCTGATTAATTAAACAATCCGTAAACAAGTCGCTATCCAAAAAGGGAGGTACAGTCAGCGATAATAATATCGGGACGAACAGTCTGGTCAAAATGATCTTAACAACTATAAAAATGAAATATTAACTCAATGACAGAAGGAATGTTTCAGAATAAAGACAGCGCACGACAACTGTTATCCTGACAAGAACTCTGTCCAATTGAGATAAAGTTTAATTTTCTTAGTGATATCATTTTGAAGTCTGTTCGTCCCGATATTTTTGACGCTAACTGTACATATGATATCAAGAATTATCGTTCTAATTAAGGTTAGAGATCCATAGCTAGTGTGAAATATGTGTTTTTTTTTTGTTTATAAACAATAAAAAAACACAATAATCGACGAGCGGTTTGGATTAGTAAAAACAATAAACATCATAAGCATTTTATCTGATATGAAAGCGTTACTTAAAAATATCAATAACAAACTTATTTATGATTAAAAATAGATTGATTAATTATTTATTTATTCAGTACTACACATAGTAGACATACATTTATGTTGGTGCCAGCATGAACTTGAGTTTCAACATAGTTTTAATAAAATAAAAAAGCTAAAATTAGACGCAGACGAAGTCGCGGGCAGAAGCTAGTTGTAAGATAAAAGCGACTTTTGGGATTAGGGGCTTGCGTGTCAACGTGAACTGATATAAAAAATTGACTTGACTCAAGAGCCAAAATATTGAACCAAGAATATCTACCATTTTGAAGAAAATGATTTTCTTGGGTCAAGAGAATAAATTCTTGAGTTAAGAAATTATTCTTGGTCTAAGAAAATTTTCTTGTTTTTGTTTTTTTTTTCTCAATAATCCAAAACGTTTACAGCCCAAATAGAAGTTTTGAAGAATCTCGCGTGAGATTAGAGGAGGGGGGAGGGAGTTGAGGAAAATCTTACGATATCTCACCAAGGGCTCCCCCCTTGGTGAGATATCGAAAAAAAAGGGGGAGGTCGAAAAATTCTCAAAATTGCCTCACGTAATTAATGGACGCCCCCTAAAATGTGTCCCCCCCCTATAACTTCTAAAATAAGGGCATGATAAACTAAAAAACATATATGATGTACATTACCATGTAAACTTCCACGGAAAATTGGTTTGAACGAGATCTAGTAAGTAGTTTTTTTTTAATACGTTATAAATCGTAAACCGCAATTTACCTTTCATTCAATCAACTCAAAACTAAAAATTAAAAAAATATGTTACTTGCTGCCACAGAACCCTTCATGGGCGAGTCCGACTCGCACTTGGCCGCTTTTTTCGATTCCCTGATTAAGATTCAAGTTACTTAACCTACTTTTCTCTAAAACATACGTATCGATCGATCACACGTGCGTGTTAAGTCCCAGGCACAGGTGGGATGGTCGTCTTTAATAATTATGTCCTTAACCTATTAATAAAACCTCATCATAATCATTATTAATTATTCTGTCGCCACTGGTGGATATATGCCTCCCTAAGAATAGCGAAAGCTAGATAACTCTTCAGCCTTATCAGCCATCATCAGTTAATGTGCTCTGACACCGTGCCCCGTGCTTGTAGGTATAACACAGTTCTAATATGGACGATTATTTTTGTATTCATGGGACTGTTATACGTACCTAAATTAAAGTCAAGTAGGTAGGTCAACATCGAGTGTACACACGGCGACACATCAAGCTATTTTCAGTTTTACTTTACCTTAGCCGCATGGTTTTTTTGTACAATGTGAAGGTAGCTTATACTGGAATTGTATAGATTGATATTATGTCGCCGTGCGTAGGTACCAGGGATGTTAGGGAGATTTATATGTAAGGGGGTTGTAAATGGGGTGCTTGGACAGGAAACCTCCTCGTGTGCCCGGAGGTTGGAGTTCCCTTATGGATACGTCCGGGGGGAAGGCCAATGTCCGGGACGGTACATCCTGGGGTGCGGGCAAGGACTCCCCGTTAGGTACTGTGTGCCTAAGGGGTCTCGGTGCCCGTACGCTAATATCCTGTCGGAGGAACGCTTCACCGTGTGTCCCTCTGATCTTAGCAGAGGCGCACAGCGGTGGAGTTAGAGCGGGCTCGGTGTGCACTTACACTGCCGCCGGGCAGGCAAGAAGGAGTCTTCTCCTTCTGCCACCGTTAGTCTCGTAGCCCCGAAGACTGTCACGGTCATGTCTCTGACTTTTGACGGGGGTCGAGGGTCTTGGCTTAATCGCCCGGGCCGCGAGGTAGAAAACCTCTATAAAAAATCACCCCAAACCTCCAAGCGGCGGCGCACCGTGAGGGAGGTTGACAGCTTGACTAATGGGTAGCTGAATTAGTCACTAGTGCGAACCACTGAATTTCATGTATATAAAGTTTTTACTCGTGGGAACAAATATGGAATTTTTTTTAAAACCAAAACCAAAACCAGTGGAAGGGAGCGATGCGGGGTCGGAGTCCGTCGCCGCGTCGAGTGTGAAGGGCTCGCATGCGAACACGGAGCGAGGAGTGGCGGACGCTGCTGGAGGGAACCGAGAGTTCGGCGGCAAGCCGGCCGGTTTCGGGCCGGCCTGGGGCGGCTTCGGGTCAGCCGAAGGCGGCCTCGGGCCAGCCGAAGGCAGCCACGGCCCAGCCGAAGGCAGCTACGGCCCAGCCGAGGGCAACCTCGGGCCAGCCGAAGGCGGCGGCGTATGTTGCCGCCGCGTCTGCCCCAGCCAAAGGGCCGGGGCAAACCAAAGGCCGGCCCAAGCAGGCACCTGCTAGGGCCCCCCCAGCGCAGGTGGCGAGAGGGCCGCCAATGCCGCCCCGCCTTCTAAATCTCACCCTGCCAACGCCGAATGGCAAATGGTTGGGGAGAAAAAGAAGGCAAGCAAGGCTGCAAGGGCGGCCAGAAATAAAAAGAGGCAGCAGTGGCGCAAAAAGAGCACTGTCGCGGCTAGGCTCCGCGCCCCGAAGTCCGCAGCTGTAGTGATTACACTACAGCCGGAAGCGGTGAAAAAGGGCGTGTCCTACCGCGACGTGCTCTCCAAGGCGAGGGCAGCGGTGGACCTGACGGAGCTCGGCATCGCCGACGGGCTCCAGGTTAAGGTCACTTTGACTGGGGCCCGAATGCTTGAGGTCCCCGGTGCGGCTAGTGGTCCGACCGCTGACGCTCTGGCCGAAAGGCTTAGGGCGTCATTAGACGCGAAGGAGGCTCGGGTGTCCAGGCCCATCAAGTGCGCTGACATGCGCATCCTGGGCCTGGACGATTGCGTGACGGAGGCGGAGGTGGTGGCCGCCATCGCTAGGGCGGGGGGTTGTCATGCCGAGCAAGTGAGGGCAGGCACCATCCGCCCTGACAATGCGGGGTTGCGAACCGTCACGGTGAGCTGCCCCGTGTCGGCGGCCCAAAGAATCACTGCGGAGGGCCGAAGGCTTCTGGTGGGCTGGGTCTCAGCACAGGTGAAACTGTTGGAGCCCAGACCTCTGAGGTGCTTCCGATGCCAGATGGGCAACCACGTGTTCGTGAGTTGCACCTCAGAGGTGGACCGCAGCGGTCACTGTTTCCGCTGCGGTCAGCCCGGTCACAAGGCCGGCTCGTGCAATGTCACGCCGCACTGCTATGCATGTGCGGCGGCTGGCAAGCCGGCCGAACACCGGGCTGGGAGTAAGACCTGCGCTGCAGCCGCCAAGGCCAGAGGCAAGGGTAAGCCCTCCGCCACCGTCGTCACCGCTGTCACCGCTGCCGCCTCGACCACTGCTGTCGTGGCCAGCACCGCCACGGCAGGGCCCTCACAGGGGGCTCGGGAGGGGGCTGATATGGACTGTCAGTAATGGCTGCTCCATTACGCCTCCTCCAGGCGAACATCAACCACTGCGCCTCTGCTCAGGATCTTTTGCTCCAGAGCATGGCGCAGTGGTCGATTAACATCGCCGTGGTCGCTGAGCCGTACTTTGTCCCGCCCAGGGATGACTGGGTGGAGGACCTGAGCGGCTCAGTGACCCTCATTTCGTCGGCCGCCGCCGGAACCCCGACCCTCGAGGCTGTCAAGAGGGGTTGCGTAGCAGCACGGTTCGGGGAGATTGTCGTGGTAGGAGTATACTTCTCCCCGAGCCGAACTCTCGCCGAATTCCACAACTCCCTTGCGGAGTTGAAAGTTGTCGTCGTCGGGTTCCGTCCCCTCCCCGTGCTCGTACTCGGGGACTTCAACGCCAAGAATTTGGCTTGGGATTCCCGGTATACGGACACACGGGGCAGGATGGTGGAGGACTGGGCTCTGGAGACAGGCCTAGTCGTCCTTAACCGGGGTTCTGTCCCTACGTGCGTACGGATGCGGGGTGATTCAGTGGTGGACATTCCGTTCGCCAGTCCCGCTCTGTCGCCGCAGGTCATTGACTGGCGTGTAATGGAGGGGGTGGAGACGTATTCCGACCACCGGTATATCCGGTTTGACGTCTCCGCCCAGACCTCGACCGCGCCGGTCCGACAGGCCCCGTGTGGCCCGCGGTGGGCGCTTAAGAAGCTGGACCGGGAGCTTCTCCTGGAAGCCTCGATCGTGCAGGCCTGGGTGTCACCACCGGACAGGCCTGCTGACATCAACGACGAGGCCAAGTGGTTCCGGGAGGCTATGTCCGAGATTTGTGACGTGGCTATGCCCCGAGTCCAGCCAGGACGGGCTTAGCGCCAGGTGTACTGGTGGTCGCCGCAGCTAACAGCGTTGCGTGAAGCGTGCGTTGTGGCGCGACGCCGGTACACCAGGCACCGCAGGCTCCGTATCCGCCCTTCGGATACGGAAGCCATTCCGGCGAAGCTATATGAGGGGTACAGAGCGGCGAAGACCGCCCTCCAAGAGGAGATCCTGCGGGCCAGAGGACTGGCCCGCAAGAAGTCGCTGGAACCTCTGAACAGGGACCCATGGGGACGGCCCTACAAGGCCGTCCGGGAGAAACTCCGCCCATGGGCTCCTCCACTAACTCAGAGTCTCCGGCCCCAGCTCCTAAGCGCATGTTTGGAGAGGGGCCAGTTCCCACTTCGTTGGAAGACGGGGAAACTGGTCCTCATTAAGAAGCCTGGGCGCCCAGCGGACTCTCTGTCCGCTTACCGGCCCATCTTTGAAAGAGTAATTGCAGACCACCTCGTTGGGTGGCTGGTGCGGGAGGGGCCGGATTTGGCGGACAGCCAGTTCGGTTTCCGCAAGGGGCGCTCAACGGTGGACGCCATCATGCGCGTGCGAGCCCTCACGACGGGGGATGCAGTGGCCCGGGGTGGGGTAGTCTTGGCGGTGTCTCTAAACATCGCCAACGCCTTTAATACCCTGCCCTGGAGTTGCATTAGGGAGGCACTCCGGTATCACCGGATGCCGACCTACCTCTGTCGCGTGGTCGAGGCTTACTTGACGGATAGAGCCGTCATCTACCCCGGTCACCAGGGAGACTGGAACCGGCGAGAGATGTCGTGCGGTGTCCCACAGGGATCGGTCTTGGGGCCGCATCTGTGGGACATCGGTTACGACTGGGTGCTGCGCGCCGACCTCCCTAGCGGCGTCAGCGTGGTTTGCTACGCTGACGACACGCTGGTCCTGGCGCAGGGGAGGTCGCACGGGGCGGCGGCCGAACTCATGACACGCGGGGTTGCGACAATCGTGGATAGGATCCGGCAATTGGGACTCGAGGTGGCATTGCACAAGTCCGAGGCCATGGGTTTTCATGGTCCTCGGAACGCGCCACCTGCGGGTTCCCAACTCACGGTGGGAGGGGTTCACATCGGCGTCGAGTCGACGACGAAGTACCTGGGACTTGTCCTTGACAGCCGGTGGAACTACGTCGAGCACTTCCGACGTTTGGCTCCCAGACTGGAGCGGGCTGGGGCTGCCTTAAAGCGGCTCCTGCCCAATCTGGGGGGTCCAAACGCCTCCTGCCGGAGGCTCTACACGGGGGTCGTGCGGTCCATGGCCCTCTACGGGGCACCGGTGTGGGCGCCTTCATTGAGGCTGCGCCCAGCGCGCCGGTTGAGTGCGGCCCAGAGGGTCATGGCCATCCGGTTAATCCGGGGATACCGCACGGTCTCCTGCGAGGCAGCGAGCCTCCTTGCCGGAGTGCCGCCATGGGATCTGGAGGCAAAGGTCCTCGCCCACATGTGGGAGTGGCGCGAGGAGGCGAAACGCCGGGGCGAAACTCCGCTGCCGCGACAAATCGTGGCATGGCGGACAGAGCTCCGGTGTGATCTCATGGCGACATGGCGGGTGTACGATTGTCGCAACCCAGCGCAGGGCACGCCACAATTGTGGCGGTAAGTCCCCTCTTTGACGAGTGGATAGAGAGGCGCCACGGCGTCCTCACCTTCCGCCTGACGCAGGTTCTCACCGGGCATGGGTGCTTCGGTGGGTTCCTATTCAGGATAAAGCGGGAGGATACGCCCGGGTGTTTCCATTGTGAGGATCGTCTGTAGAACACGGTGGAGCATACGGTGGAGGTGTGCCCTGCCTGGGCAGAGCACCGCCGAGTCCTCGTGGAGGCGATCGGCGGCGGCGACCTCTCGCGTCCGGCCCTGGTGCGAGCCATGGTACGGAGCGAGAGGGAATGGGAAGGCGTCACCTCCTTCTGCGAAGCAGTAATGCTTGCGAAGGAGGAGGCGGGGCGCGTGAGGGAGTGGCAGTCTCTGCGCCCTCACGTCCCTAGCCGCCGCAGGAGGAGACGCCCCGGGCGTCGGGACTCCATAGCGGACTCCCGGCCACCGTAGGCGCGAGCTTGCGGGTGGCGAGCAATGGGTAGCTCGCCGCCCGGTAAGGACCAGGCTCGGGTCGACGGCGCGTAGTGTTCCACACGCGCCTCAAAGGGATGTCAGCAGCAGTGAAGGGGTCTACTAGGCTAGGACCGATGCCTGCCGGGGTCGCGTGATTGTTCGAAAGAGATACCGTGACCCTGGCACGTGGGCAACTGATGGAATACGGGTGGGTTTTAGTCAGTAAAAGTCTGACACGCCCTCCCGCTCCACCCAGAGCGGGAGAAGTCATTTGATGATTTCCCATCCAAAAAAAAAAAAGGAGCTCCGTAACCGTAACCGAAACTATCGGATATCCGATATAAAAATTTATCCGTAACCGTAACCGAATCCGAAATCCGAATCGGATAATATCGGATTTGTTATTATTATTACATTTTTATTTTAGTTAGAATAGATAACACTCAATATAGATTTATAATCAATCATTTTTATTTTTAATAGCTCTATTAATTACTCACAGATTGATTGTAATTCCTACCAAATGGTGATATATAAATAAAACCATTTTATTAGCTATTTGTATTTTACTTTTGAAATTTCTTAAAAGTTTAATATCCGTAACCGAAATTATCCGAAACTAACGGATAATCCGAAATAATTTCATATCCGTATCCATATTCGTATCCGAAATTTTATATCCATAACATCCCTAGTAGGTACTATGTACTAGTGTACCATATAATGTAGTGTAAAGGTCTCCGATCATTATGATATTGGGGGCGAACAGTGTATCGGAATCCTCAAGATGAACCCTTCAATGGTACCCATATATGGGTACGTAGGGTTTTTTTATCTGAGACAAAGTAGCTTTTTGCGCATCTGCCTTATTTACTTTTTCAAAGGTCCGCCATATCTATCTCATATAACCTGGGCAATATTTGAATTACCCAGACAAATGATTGAACTTCAGCCTACTACTTACTAACTTATCTGACTTAATCGATTGGATCTTGTATATATCTACGATTCTACGATAAAATTAACCTACCGTCATACAACTCCGATCGAGAGAGCATTAATCAACGTGTGTTAATTAGGTACGTATTAACCGGGAGTCTAGAGTCAAGCCGACCCCGAGTCATTTAACAGCCACTCGAGTCTTAAATAAAAAGGACTTGACTCTTAAAATCAACTCGAGTCTTAAAGAAAAACTCGGAGCATGAAGATGAGACTTGAAGCTCATCATTCGACTGAATGACTCGAATAGAAGGTGATAAGTTGAAATGACTGGTGTAAAATTAGAAGTGTAGAGTAAAAAATTAAACCGCCGAAAAAACTGAAAAGCAAAAAATAATAAACCTTAAAATTATGAGTCGGCGCTTTAAGTGGTCTTTGTTCATTGATTTTTCAGCGCCGACTCAAAATTTTAAAGTTTATTATTTTTTGCTTTTCAGTTTTTTCGGCGGTTTAATTTTTTGTTAAAAAGTTTTGATTTTATATTTTTTTTGTGCCTTGAATGTACTAATAATACTTGGCAAGGTATACCCCATCCAATGAAAAAAGAATTATAAAAATCGGACTACTCTGTATAAAGTTATGCCGTGCGTGGTTATACATTACAATCAGTGAGTGAACAATCAATCATCCCCTGTTTTCCGACCCTTAGGGTTCGATTTTGTTTTACAAAGGAGATGGCTAAATGAGTACCCTCAGAATGTATTGGAATCTCACATTAACTCGTAATATTTAAAAATTCATTAATGAATTATTTAGTGTTTATTAATTTCCAAGAACTTTCGTGAACTGATTAGCATAAAAAAAGTATCTAAATTGCTTTTTAAGCTTTTTGATTGACATGTCAAGGGGAAATAATACAGTAGGTACTGCAAGCTAGGGAGGGGTCATAGCGCTTTTCAGAATGTCAAATGGAAACTGATTCGATTTTTGATAACTGCTATTAAAACGATTTATTGTCTGAAACTAAAGAGTTTTTGGCGGGAATCAACGGCGTTCAATTCGGTGTCCTGTTTAGTGATTTGTTATTGTGTTTTCAGCAGTTTTTGATTCGGAAAATAGGGTAGTTTTTAAAAAGGCACATTCCAATTCAAGGCACATTCCATTGGGCACGCCACAATTGCGGCGGTAAGTCCCCTCTTTGAGGAGTGCATAGAGAGGCGTCACGGCGTCCTCACCTTCCGCCTGACGCAGGTTCTCACCGGGCATAGGGGGCTTCGGTGGGTTCATTGGTTTCCATTGTGAGGATCGTCTAGAGGACACGGTGGAGCATACGGTGAAGTTTGCCCTGCCTGGGCGGAGCACCGCCGTGTCCTCGTGGAGGCGATCGGCGGTGGCGACCTCTCGCGTCCGGGCCTGGTGCGAGCCATGGTACGGAGCGAGAGCGAATGGGAAGCCGTCACATCCTTCTGCGAAGCAGTAATGCTCGCGAAGGAGGAGGCGGGGCGCGTGAGGGAGAGGTAGTCTCTGCGCCCTCACGTCCCTAGCCGCCGCAGGAGGAGACGCCCCGGGCGTCGGCAGTCGATAGCGGACTCCGGGCCACCGTAGGCGCGAGCTTGCGGGCGGCGAGCAATGGGTAGCTCGCCACTCGGTAAGGACTGAATGTGCCTCTTCTTTTAATCTTACTATCTATATTGTTTCGAAAAATATTAAGTAATAATAGTAATAGTGGACAAAAAAACTGTTTATTTTCAACTCTTTCGATTATTTTATCGATTCCTCTACACATGAAGTTCAATCACATCTCTATCATAAAAAGCAAACGTCAGATGTCAGACGTCGTTTGAACGCTTTCCCGTTTGCTTGTTCGTTGTGTGTTTTTATTTTGGATTTTCACTGATCCACGCTTGTTTATTAGACTTATTGTGTGTGCTCACCTGCCTACTGACCTCTTGCTACCTACTCTACACGGGCTTGACTTTCTATAAATTCATCATGCGATACATAAACTGCGGTAATTCAAAAGCTATGGGTGATGTTTGTTTATTTGGCCATACCATGGAGTGCATACATTGTGGCCGCTCTGTGAGAAGTATACAACGCCATGCAGTGGAAAGAAACGATTCAGTGATACAGAATTTATCAACGTCACATCCAGTCACATCAAAATCGGGTAAATCTGCTTGGACCTGGATCTAAACCTGAACCAATACCTGAACCAGTACCTAGACCTGTATCAGAACAGAAATTAAACCTACCAAATCAAACACCTCTAGACACTGTGTGTTTGGGGCATTGAAGAAGATTCATAGATTAAAGAACAAATAAATAAATCATATTTTAGTTGTTTTATTTCAATATATTATATATCCTTGGTTACTCACTGCGTTCGTTATCTAGTTTAGGCTGGTTTTATTAATTACCACGCAGCAACGCGCGCAAGAAAAGCACTCAGGCGGAGGGATTTTCCTAAATTGATTTCAATCTGTTTGTTGATACATCAGTACAAATAGACTGACAAAAAACGCACCAGGGGGACTTAGATTAGTTAGATTTAAATAATGTGTAATACTTAGCAGAATTTTTTACCTACCTCAAAAACAAAAATCATACACTTCTTTGGATCAGTTAATATTAATCCTTATTTTCAAACGTGCTTATCATTTCAGCCACTTATTTATTTTTTCTGTGAAAACTGTCTTTGTTTCAACTTTTTACAAGGGTATAATATGTACTATACACGCGAGCGGGAGTGGTTTTCGCGCAGATTGTAGAAAACGTTTTGTGTTACGTTTTTGGTGCAATTACCTCTTTGTTGATATTTACTCATGTGCCACCGTGCGCAATGGGAATGGGGCGCTAGTCAAAAATACAATATAATCCAGATACAACAGATGCAGATACGCCTAGGTAAAAGTTCATAGCAATGTCATCTGTTTGCAGTTTCTATACTTATTGACGTAGGAGTTACACGATAGCGATTTTATTTTTATGATTTTAAAGGTATGAAAAGTTCCTGAAACAGTTTTTATATGAAATACTAATATTCATCTATTCAGCTTTACATATTGCTAGGTACCATATTTATTCATTGCCAGGATCTCGTCCATACTTCAATTTAGCCATGTCCTTTATATGAGACCACCTTGGGAGTATACCCTTTCCAATAAAAAAAGAATTATCACAATCGGACTACCATGTACAAAGTTATGCGTGGTCATACATAAAAAAAAAAATATGCGTCGAATTGATAACCTCCTCCTTTCTTTTTTCGTCGGCTAAAAAGTGCTCGAGTCTTAAACTCAAGTCCTTTTTACTCTACACTTCGAGCCTTTTGAGCACAATTGTTGCATAATTGATTCGAGTCTTTACCTCGACCTTTATTGACTCGAGGACTCGAGTCCTTTGCAACAGTAATTCGAGTCAGGATGCTCATGGGCGCCGGCAAGTTTACCTATTTTCAGGGAGGTGCATCTTCAGATCCAGGAAGCGAGCTCGATCATTTTTGCCCTCCACTTTAGATATTTTAGGTTAACGTTTGTCCATTTATACAAAAATGAACCTTTTTTTTTTCATGCATACATTTAGAGGATTGACTGTTTCGATTTATTTATACAACATTAATTTTTGTTTATGCGAAACCCGAAACACGGGTCTAGTATTTTTATGTAACGAATCTATGAAAAAAATTTCAAAACTGTATCATTAACAATCACAAAGTTATAAGCTTGATAAGTTACCTGGTTGTCCACGCAAAAACATATGCAGATCACCACAAACAGCTAGTGTACGTACCATCTCCGTGTAATGGACGTTTGAGTACGAGAAAGACATGAAAATTTTAAAATCGAAACAAAACACTAAGGCCCCGCGACTTGGAAGCGTAATTAAATATTTTTGGTACAAAGTATAACATGGTGTAAAAATTATTGGAATCGATTCAGTTACTGATTCTGAACAAACTATATTCAGGTTTCGCATATACTAAAAATAATCTTGTATAAGCTTAAGATTTAATAAAGAGCAGAATACAAAAGCGAACGAAGCAATGTTAGCACAAATTACGAGTTCGATACTTTGTTAAAAACTCACAAATGCACACAGGCTGTCGGATCGAGGGATTACAGAATGAAAGAACGAGCATATCGAGCTCAAAGATCTCGTGTTTACAAAGGTTGAGTTCTCTATTATTCAATTAGGTAGGCATTTATGGATATATGGGTCTTACTCAGAAAAAGTGTAGGTACATTCGGTATCTTTTCTTGTCCCGTTACTTCATAATTATGTAAATATGTTATATTGTGATATTTTCTCTTTTTTCCCGCGTTTTTTTAGGGTTCCGTTGCCAAATGGCAAAAAACGGAACCCTTATAGATTCGTCATGTCTGTCTGTCTGTCTGTCTGTCTGTCCGTCTGTATGTCACAGCCACTTTTCTCCAAAACTACAAGAGCTATGCTGTTGAAACTTGGTAAGTAGATGTATTCTGTAAACCGCATTAAGATTTTCATACAAAAATAGAAAAAAAACAATAAATCGTGGGGTTCCCCATACATAGAACTGAAACTCAAAAATGGTTTTTTTCATCTAACCCATACGTGTGGGGTATCTATGAATAGGTCTTCAAAAATGGTATTGAGGTTTCTAATATCATTTTTTTCTAAACTGAATAGTTTGCGCGAGAGACACTTCCAAAGTGGTAAAATGTGTGTCCCCCCCCCGTAACTTCTAAAATAAGAGAATGATAAAACTAAAAAAAATGTATGATGTACATTACCATGTAAACTACCACCGAAAATTGGTTTGAACGAAATCGAGTAAGTCGTTTTTTTTTTAAAACGTCATAAATTTAATCAACAGAAATATAAAAAAATAAAAAAAAAAACATATATTTTCATAAACATGAACCTTCTGCATAAACCGAGAATACCTACAGGTTTGTACGGAACCCTTTGTGCGCGAGTCCGACTCGCACTTGGCCGGTTTTGTTATATGTATACGTCTATTAATACGAAGATTTTTCTAGTATTTGAGCTTTAGTTTTCATTAAAAGAGTTTTAATGTCAAAACATTGTTAAAAATCTCCCCATACTTTTTTTGTGTCCCAATGACCATTTCACATTTTCAGAGATAAATTGTTACGAATATACATCGCTTTATTAATCAGTACCTACCTGGATGCCCGAGCTTTGCACGGTATTTTTTTTTTGGTAAATTACGTTTTTTAGAAATTATATTTAAATACAAATTAAATTTTGTTATTTTTCTTCCAATAAGAAAAAAACATAAGTTTATGTTGATTATCGATAAAGTTGATAATTGAAAACACGTATAAAACGACATATTCTAAAAAATAATCCTAGCTAGATCGATTTATCGCCCCTGAAAACCCCTATATACTAAATTTCATGAAAATCGTTGGAGCCGTTTCCGAAATTCAGATTATATATATCCTAGCTTTTGCCCGCGACTTCGTCCGCGTCAAATATTTGCTCCCCTGACCCTTCCCGTCGCGTCGCAGCCTGCCAGTTTTCGTCCATTTTTTGTTGCTGCTCCGCTCCTTTTGATCGTAGCGTGATGTTATATAGCCTATAGCCTTCCTCCATAAATAGGCTACCCGATTCAAAAATATTTTTTAAATTTGAACCAGTCGTTTCTGAGATTATCGCGTTCCACCCCCCATTTTAGGGAAGTGGGGGGTTAGAAAGAGACAAAAAGTAACCTATGCCACTTTCCATCCCTTCAACTATCTCCACTTAAAAATCACCTCAATTCGTCTCTCCGTTTTGCCGTGAAAGACGGGCAAACAGACACACACACTTTCGCATTTATAATTTGCCGTGAAAGACGGACAAACAGACACACACACACTTTCGCATTTATAATATTAGTATGGATATACAAGAATTGCTCGTTTAAAGGTATAAGATAATTGACTGTGGTTATATATTATTCTTGATGAATCAATTAACTAAGTAGGACCAATTTTATTCGTAAATTATTCACAGATTTTTTTAATTTAATTAAACAAATTTTGTCCCAAAATTATGAATGTTCGTTACTCAGGGTTATAAAATTATAAATAAGCAATAAAATTATAAACGCAATTATTTAAAATGGTAGAAACTATTTTTTCCTATTCTGGCATCAATACCCAAACTAAGTAACACATCAAAGCATTATAACGGCCGACTTACAGCATTTCTGTATCGTTTCCGCATTTTGAGTTAGTTCCATAGTAGAATTACAAACGTTTATACGGCTACTGTAATGCTTATTTGGGCACAAATTATACGGCTTTAGAACCCCAATAGGTTCACAATAGTTATTTAATCGCATTACAGGTGCATTATTTTAGCATTATTGTGGTCAAAGAAAGTATCAGTCGCATTAAAGAAGCATTATTTCGGTCAATGAAGTTGCCAACCGCATTACAGAAGCATTACACTAGCAATAACTTTGATAATGAAGATGTTAATTGCATTACAAAAGCATTAGACTAGCATTAGAATGTAGTAAAAGAATGATTGGAGCTATTTAAGTGTCCACAGTTAGAACTTAAATAAATTGTTCCGTCCCGTTTGAATTGTTTACTCTATGCGCCTACGTTTCTAGACGTGTAACGAAGTGACAACTGTCACTTGTCAGTTTGACTTTGACACTTTGTCGGACAATGGACAATTTGTCGTGATCCAATTGTTTTTGTGTGTAACCAACCCCTTTTGACTAGATAATACAGGTTCAGTTTGTTTGATTGAAGTACTTTGATGTGATAGTGATTGAACCGCGTGTTGGAGACCGCATGCCTTTGGTAGCAGATCGTATTGGAGCGGTGGATTGTATCCTGGAATACTGACAGCGTCACTACACAATACAATATACTATCATTTACATACATAAATCCAGGTAGGCTCCAGAACCAGGTTTCTACCATCAGGGCCTCAAGTCTGCTATTACAATAGTGTCAGAATGATCTATCATTGATTTCATAATTGTTGATTTTGACAAGTTTAGTAATCTACTAATATAATGGCGTCATTATGACTTTCCAATGGTCAACCACTGACACTCCATTGAAAGAAATGGCTTAGAATGGTAATCTCGTACATAATGACAAATGAATGACTGACTTATGCGGTAATCTGCTCAAATTTTGACAGTTCCTTTGATCAGTGACCTACCATTGGACCGTCATTGTGCAGTCATTGCTTGTATTGTAATAGCTCGGTTGTCAAAAAGTGTTTGCTAGCTATTGTGTTTGTGGAATATTGAACGGAGAAATGTATTCACTACGAGCAAATATTCTCGAGCTAGCCAACGCAGTGGATGCTAAAGAAAGAAGATGGGCAGAATGCAAAAGACGTCGTCGAGCCCGTCGCTTGACAAGAATGAATACAAACCCCTTTATTGATATTTCCGAACCGGAATTTATAAAAATGTTTCGCCTTGCAAAGGACTCAGTAAGGGGGTTAATTGAAGAACTCATTCCTCTTATGGCCAGACCGCGTCGAAACGATAGCGTATCGGCAGAAATTAAGGTGAGAAAACTGAATAAATAATTAACACACAAAACACCGGCCGCTAGAAATAAAAACAGATTAACGTCAGTAAGCAGTAATGCCACATTTGACTTAGACAGCTAAACAGATAAAGTATTATTGAGTTGTCTATTTCCACATTTATCCGCGTTACACATGTAAATGCAATGTTTTTGCTATTTACGAACTTCTTACTACTTCAGATTGTTTAAAACACTAATAAATAATATGTATATATATATATATATATATATATAAATGAAATCTGGCATAATTAAATGTTCAAATTTAGTAGTAGTTTTTAGAAAATCATTTCTACTAACGGGTTTTATAATAATGGCAATACGACATTGTCATTGTACCACGATTCTATTACGAGACCACTGACCGGCCAATGATCCACTATTATGAATTAGCAGATTACGAACTTTTAGCAAAATGACAATGGGATTGTGTTGGAATGACGAATTAATAAAAAATAGCAGACTTGAGGCCCAGGTGAGTCTTTTGAATATTGTATTAATCAGCTCCGCGCACGGCGGACAGTTTGCTACGCCACTCTTGCTCCAGGGCCCACGATTATCACGCTTCCACGTACCTTCATTAAAATCCTATGGTCCTGGCCCTGGCCTGGCGTCGAACATAAATCCTACATCATTGTAAAAACATATCTAATGCCACGGTACTAATGTTTTAATACACTGAACGTCGTTGCAATTTAACTACTTTGTCTCGCAATATAATACGAACGAAGACGGTCAAACTGAGTGAGTGACACCATATTTGTTTGCATCAAAACAAAGTTTATAATACTGGGTTTTGACTCTTTTTTATTTCATACCTTCAAATATTACTGCGCAATGTAGTTTACTGTAAATGTCTATTTAAGTTTCATTGAAATTTTTCACGCGCCTTCGATATTTTGTGGTTTTGATATAAAATGTTATTGTGTGAAATAACCAAAACATTTGTGTATTCCTAGTGTAGAACGAATTTTGCATAATTAACATAATATTAGGTCTTTACCTATGAAATTGCCGTTCTGCAGTACTGGCCATTTCAAATCAAAATAATTTTTGTTTGTTTAAGAATTCTAATTTCAAATTAATTTTATTTTAAAAACATGGAATTCTTTTTCCAAAAGTAGTCATTTGTTTATTGATTAGTGTTACATTTTCATCGCATTTCAATCTTTTTCGTCATCATGGATACGTTAAAAATTCGAGTAATTATGGAATATGAGTACCGTCGTGGCAGCAACGCGGCACAAGCGGCACGCAACATCAACAACGTTTACGGAGCTAACACTACAAACCAAAGCACCACCTGTTATTGGTTTGCTCGCTTCCGTTCTGGAAATTTCGACCTGAAAAATGAACCTCGCGGTCGTCCGAAGACTTTGGTCGACAATGACGAATTAAAGGCGATTGTGGAAGCTGATGATACACAATCTACGGCTGAATTAGCAGCAGCTTTCGACGTTAGCGTCAAAACAATATTGGTCCATTTGCGTCAAATTGGCAAGGTAAAAAAGCTTGACAAATGGGTGCCCCACGAACTCAATGATCGCCAGCGCGAAGTACGCGTCGAGACGTGCTTTGCACTGCTCAACAGACACACAAATGAAGGAATTTTGAACCGTATTGTTACATGCGATGAAAAATGGATTCTGTTTGATTACCACAAGCGCTCAACAAGTTGGTTGGATCCTGGTTCAGCACCTAAACAATGCCCTAAACGAAAACTTACCCGTAGAAAAGTGATGGTCACTGTTTGGTGGTCTAGCGCCTGTGTGATTCATCATAGCTTCTTACCAAACTGGGTGAGCATTACTGCAGATGTGTACTGTGAAGAACTGAACTCAATGATGGAGAAGTTGGCACATCTCCAACCAGCATTGGTCAATCGCTCGTCTCCGCTGCTCCTGCACGACAACGCGCGACCTCATACTGCACAGCAGACGGTCTCCAAGTTGCAAGAACTGGGGTTGGAAGCTCTCCGTCATCCGCCCTACTCACCAGACCTTGTGCCTACAGACTACTACTTTTTCCAGAATTTGGATAACTTCTTGGCGCGAAAAAAATTCAATACCCGAGAGGCAGTACAAAATGCCTTTGAAGAATTTGTTGCCTCCCGTCCAGCTGATTTTTTTAAAAAGGGCATCAATAAATTGCCACTGCGTTGGCAAAGATGCATTGATTGCATGGGTGATTATTTCGATTAATACAAATAAAAAATACGTGAAAAAAATTCGTTTAATTTTTTTTCATACAAAACGGCATTTTCAGTGGTTAACCTATTAGTATTGGTTGGGCAGTATTCAATTAAGTTATATCATCTTATATATATAAAAATCTTGTGTCACGATGTATGTTGCCAATAAACTCCAAAACTACATAACAGATTGTTACCAAAGTTCTTAATTGTTTGTAATTTGGTCCAACTTAAAAGATAGGATAGTTTTTATCTCAATTGTTGATCTCAATATTTGTTTTTTTTTTTTTTTATAGTACGCACGGCTACAGGGCAAGCTATACATTTCCATTATAAACTGACATCTGATTGTACGAAAAGCCTATACAATGTGAGGTCAGCTAAAACTGGAAATAATATAGCTTGACCTATAGTTCAAGGCTGGCTGGGTTGGCTATAGCCGTGTGTAGTATGTGCGTATTCATTGGTTAATTCCAAGAATCCCTAATCGGTGGCGGTGTAATATAATTCATCGTATCGTTTGACACCAAAGTTGCATAGACATCCACTGGATGGCGTTTTTTTTTTTTTTCTAGATAACCTTTGCGTAATATTAACCCGTTGAATGCCGCTAATTACAGACACAATTAAAAACCATTGTGTCTATACCAAATGTGGTATCTCAGGGACTTAGAGGTTAAAGTCGCTTGCTGCGTCTGTACGTTTAGAACTAGATCTTTTAAACTGCGCAAAGGATTTTAATGCGTGTTTCATCATTAGACAGAGTGATTTAGAGGAAGGTTTAAAAGTAGTTTACATACATATTATAGTAGAAAAAAACTGAGAAATTCAAACATTTCTAATGTGATGTCGTAACAAACATATTTTTTGTGGCTTAAATCGCAAACGCTGGCTTAACCTTACGAGATAGATCCAATTAATGTACCACGGAAATATATATTTTAAAAATATCGATGAAAAAATCCGTGATAGTCTTTGTTTATTTCCTAAGGATACCCTAGAAAAACCACTTTTATCTGTTACATATTACAAAAAAAAAATCTGGGTCATTAACCAAGCTATTTTAAACAATACCGTATCGTTCTTTATCCAATTAATACATAAGATACGTTGTAAATTTCATGTCAATCTAAATTGTACTTTGCAGCATATATTTTAGAAGATATCAGAGATTATATAAAATAGACGCAGAGCGGCTAGCGGGCCGTCCGTCCGTCCCGGTTGGTAGCGGTAGGTTAGTGCAGGATTAGTAGGATTGTAATTCATATTATTTTGGCTTCATAGTAAATGCGAATATCATGTGTGTTCGAAGTACTCAAAATAAACCTATCCATTATATTATTCCAAGTAAGAGACCGCAAAATAAGGCTTAGATGTTTAGATTTTTGGATGGATTTGGATTTTTAGTTATCCTGGATACTTATCATATAGGATACTTTATCCCGGTAGTAGGTTCCTGGGTAATATTTTCCGAGAGCTTTACGGGTGAAGACACTGGCCAAAGTACCATTCCTATAAGTATGTTCGATTTCGTGTCTGGTAAATAATTGTCTGTTTAGGTAGAATAGGAGCGTTAAGAGAAACTAGGACGACTTATATTTAATTCAATCCAGCTCTATGTCGCAGTCTTCTTACTTTGAATACTATTAGTTCTATTAAGTACATCAAACACACATGATACTCTGATAAAGAATAAAGAAGTAGTATGAAGTAGTACTTAAGAAGTAATATTAATTATAAACGTACTTAGATACTCCTAATTATTATAAATTTGAACATTTGTATGATTGGATGTTTGTTTCTCAACCCCGTACCTAACGATATATCTATACTCTATACAAATAAATAAAATTGGAGAGTCGGTTTTTAATATTAAAATAACCGCTTTTTACTAAGTGTATATGGTTGTATACACGGTACATATACCAAAACAACATTTTTTAGAATTTTTGTCTGTCTGTCTGCCTGTCTGCCTGTCTGTTTGTTCCGGCTAATCTCTGAAATGGCTGGACCGATTTTGACGGAACTTTTATTGGCAGATAGCTGATTTAATAAAATGATTAGCTAGCGAACTCGACAAGTTGTCATTCAATTCTTGCCTGAGCAACCGGCAGCAAGTTCGTCATGCTGCCTTAGATGTCAATGCTTGCGGTTGCGTCACGGGTCGGGTTACCCCCTTCCCTCAAATAAGGCGAGGGGGGTAATGGCTGATCTTTGCGTTATGCTCGTGAACGAGTGCTGCTTGTAGTGACTGGTCGTCTTGCTGACCTTGATGTTGGTATTGTTGTTAATTACCTACCTGTTTGTTTTTACGCCGATGGTCCTAGTTTATCATTTTGTGGCGTCGACTTGTAACTCGGGTCGTAACAGCTATGTGAACGTGATTCAGCATTGCATATGTAAGCTGTCACGCCCTTTATGCCAGGAGGCTTTTATTTTGGTACTTTTATTTACTTTATAAAAATATTTTTTGCTTTTGCTTGAGTATAGATTTCATTTTATTTCTTGGAATATTGGGTTGGCTAGCTGACAAATGGCAAATCATTTAATGTAATGTTTTGTGTCTCTTAATGTTACCTCCTTCCAATTGTATAGAATCAAGTTCTTCTAACTTAACAAACAGCTGTGCTGCTGGGGAGTTTGTTTCGCCACTTTTTCTTCCCAGCTAAAGCACTAGGAAGTGTCGAAGGGCGGGCGTTTTGGGGGTACTTTCTTTTGTAACTTTGACGTTCAAAAAGTGCTGACTCTCAGCCAAGGAACTTATACCCGACCCCCCTTGCTCTCAGCCTAGTTTGAATAAATGACTTTTGATTTTTGATTTTGATTTTCTATGGTCACTTCTAAAGTGAAATGACAACTTAAGTGGCTACTTTTCCCATATGCCAGCGCAGAGAGCAAATGGCGCTGACCTTCATAAAGAATAAAACTTAAAAAGAATAAACATGATATAGTATTGTTTGCAGATGAAACTTCACTTTTATTTAAACTCAAACGTCAGCAGCTGGTTACTGACAATGTCAATAACGCCCTTGCAAATGTAGTTATCTTGTTTAATATTAATAAGTTACTTCTTAGCGTGAAAAGAAATGTATTAAGTTTCCGATACCATGTTAGACAAGTAGAAACTAGTGTGCTCATAAAGAGTGAAGAGTTGAAACCGAAAGATACCACGGTATTCTTCGGCATAACTCTGGATGCCAAGATTGCCAACCTTCAATGGGGTCCCCATATAGATAAATTGTCAAAAAACCTTAGCTCTCCAACACACGCTGTTAGAAAAAATCGTGTTTTAACTATTTACAGACAGCCCGTTTAGTTTGCTTTAGTTATTTTCATAGTGTGATGTCGTACGCCGTTCTATTGTGGGGAAATGCCGCCGACATTCAGTGTCCTTTTAAATATGCTTTCTTCGGTATTGTTCGTCGAATCGTTGAGTTATTGCTAATCTTGCAATTACCTAGGTCGTCGTTTCAGCCGGAATATGTCCACAGCTGGACATGACCTTCCCCAATTTGGGGGGCTTTGCCATAATCGCCACGCTTGGCAGGTGGATAGTACTTTGCACTTATTAGAATAAGTTTATGTACTAATTTAATTGTAAGTTTATCAGCCTCATATAATTATAGGTAGGTATGTACGTACCTAATTGTCTAAAAAATATAGTAGGCAAAACTTTTTGCAATGAGTTTTATGCCACTTTCTCCATTTGAAACTACCTTTTGGAATCCGAAAAATTGATTCAATTCTTCAATTTTCTTGTACATTTTGACATTTATTTGTGCCTTTTGAATTAATTGATATACTTACTTAAATGAGTTAACCTTAAGATGGAAGGTCCAGAATAGCTCTCAAAAATCGATGTTTCTTACATTTTTTGAACAAAATATATTTCACGGTCTACCCTATAAGTAGTTTCCACCTTAACATGGTAATGAAATTTTGAATTTCGTCCCAAGTCCCAGTCTAACACTCCCAACCTAACCTTGACTATAGATTGTATGTAAATATTTATTTATAGATGTATTAGGTAAGTCGGCGTGTGGCCCGTACACCGCGGCTCGCGGCTGCGCGGTTGTGCTCTGCAGAGGACCCATATAATCACTACGTTTACTCCTCCCCGCGGCGCAAACGGATGCAGTGCGTTAGCGAATAGCGAAGCAGCGACGTTCACACGGTGCTTTGGCATTGTAGAGCAGATATTGTTGTGAACGGACCGGATTCATACTCTAGTGACGTGAAAAATATACAAGCTTTAAGATGATTCGACGAGCTATAATCAAGTCGCCATCACCAGTTGTTTTAAAAGGTATGTTACTAATTAATAAATTGTTTTCCAACATCCATGCGAATGGAGTCGCGGGCACGACTAGTGCTGAAAAAAAAAAAACATAATGTACCTAAGTGCGTTCAAAATGAAAACGAATTTATTTATGGTAGGATGTACTACAGGCAATTAATTCCTACCTAACTTTTAATCATATTTTTTCCTATAAATACGTAAGTGGGCAAGTGAAAGATTAAACATAGTTTAATAAACCAAAAATGCTAGTTAAGAGATGTTATTGGGTATTTATTACTTCATGTCGATGACGTCTTCTTAAATACTTTTTTGGGTGTTATTAAAAAATATATTTTAAATAACACCCAATATATATTATAGTATGTAATAAAACGTTGGACGCTAAAATACACTCCTGAGGGTTGTAAGTTGTAACATAAGAAAAAACTGAAATTCCAACGTAGGGCGTAGGTACCTCGAATAAACAATTCTAGATTTTCACAATTTAAATGTAGATATCTACCTACCTATTGCCACTTAATCAACTATCTACTATAGCGTTATGTAGATAATCGCAATACATATTGAAAGTAGAACAATGGTAATAATATGTAATAATAAATATTAGGTAGGTACTTCCCTGTTTGTTCGTTGAATAAGAGAAATCCCTCACTCAACGTTTCATTCCCACGACGCACGACGTGACGTAACACGCAAGTCAATGTCGTCTGAATACCTAGGCATGACCTAGGTATCGGACTAATCAAACCGTGACTTGTAAGCGGGTCATTCTTTTCATCTCTACCCTTAGCTTTTCTACAACCATCCAAAATATTAATAGAAACTAACATGTTTTCAACAGAATTTCGAGCCTATGCTTCGGGGTATTCAACTAAACATAATGAACCGGCAGGACCGTGCGTTAAAACAGAAATTCCAGGTCCCAAATCGCGGGCACTTTTAAAAGAAATGGATGCCATTCAGGTAAGCATCTGCACAGGAATTCATAACAGTAATAGAACATTATATCTACGTTTACCAGCCCCATGATAAACCCCTAAAATTGTTTGATTAACTTGACTACAATAATTTAAAATGTCAGACACTTTACTCAATTAAGAACAGGTAAACAAAAAAATAACCCGCTGAATACATAACCTCCTCTTTTCTTCAAAGTTGGTTAATAAGGTGCTTCTACCTCTGAGCTCTGGTGTCGGATGTTTGCTTTGCGTCTGTTAAATGGGACATTATGCAGATGCGGGAAAAAATTATAAGTACGTTTATTGAGATGTGGCATTGTGTATCGGCGATTACTCGTGTAGGTACCTGTTTATTCAACACATCAATGGGTTTTAACGCGTTGAATTAAGACACAGTTTGGCTCAGATGTAACATTAACGCAGGTCAGGAGTCTTAAAAACAAACAATTTTTCCTTTTTACAAGGTCAGATTGCTTTATCTAAGTACGTCAGTTTGATAGTAGTTGCGACTATTTTTGGATTAAAAATGTATGTCGTACGTTATCAATGCGAATCGAAAGTCAAATATGTTATCGTACAGTTCAGAATCGAGGGCAGATTGTTTTTTTAGTTTTGAGTCATATTGCAATGCAGCCGAAATTTCCGTTGATATTAAATTTCGGTGCACGCTAGCCTAGAAATAACCTAGGTATTTTTTCGAGGCTTGCAAGGTATAGTTTTCGGTACACTTAGTTTCTGGCAAAAAGTTCCATCCGTTATGGCTCCCACAAATATGCATACCGACCGGATTCGCTAGGTCCAGTGCAAAAAGAATAAAACCGATAGGCCAGCGACATAAAAAGAGAAAAATCTGAAGTCAGGTGGGATTACAATCGCAAATTGCGACTGTAATACTGTAATCTCACGATATGATCGATATATGATATGATGATATATATTATCTAATTGCGACTTACAATTAGGTCATATATTTCCGCATGCATGTAATTGTCTTTTGAGGTATGGGATTCAAGAGTTATGGTTATGGTTTATTTTTCATCCTTCGATTTTGTATGGGGACTTGCGATGCGCAGAATACACCTTTTTTCCAATGACCATCGATAATAGCGCGAATACTCTCCGAGTTAAATGGCTATGGTACATTTGGTGGACAGACACATGACGAAATTATATGAGTTCTGTTTTTGCCATTTGGCTGCAGAGCCCTAAAAATAAATCGCAAATTACTATCCGAACTGTCTTCAATAGGTGACATTGTGTTAGCTGTTATAAGTCTTTAACCCATTGAATACCGTAATTAGAGACACAATTAAAAACCATTGTGTCTATACCAAATGTGGTATCTCAGGGACTTAGAGGTTAATGTTCAATTGGCTGTTATTGGCCACAATTGTTGTTGTCTCTGTACTGTACCTTCATCATTTCAAATTATAATGGAGCTGTTTTGATCTTGGTAATCTACCGTTAATGTGTTGACTTTTCAACAGCTGCTTGCTATGTTTGCACATGTTATCTTATCACTGAGTTATAAGTGTGTCCTTATTTTAAACTTAACCTTCGTATCAATGCAAAAATAAAAAAATAATCGTCTTCAAAATAATGGGCAGGTAGATACATAATTATGTAACTTTTTTCTCTCGTTATTTCAGCAATGTGGTTCCGTTCAACTGTTTACTGACTTCGATAAAAGCGCTGGAAACTATTTGGCTGACGCTGACGGCAATATTCTTTTGGATACTTATACGCAAATATCTTCCCTGCCTCTTGGATATAACCATCCGCAACTTCTCAGTGCTTTCGACAACGACACTAATATTGTAAGTATAACTACAGTAAACCAGGTGCAACAAGACTGCATAGATAACGACGATCGTTACTAGTGAACAACTAGCACCGAATGATCTAGTTCTGGAAAAAGCGGTCGACGTTCCTCGACCGCAGTCTCTGTGCACCTTTAGTGAAACTTAATGTTCATGTACCTAAAGATGATGATTAAATTTGGTTTCAGAGGGCCTTGGTGAATCGACCAGCACTTGGTGTGTATCCAGCAGCCGACTGGCCTGGAAAATTAAGAGATGTTTTGTTGTCAGTAGCTCCTGCTGGTTTGAACCAAGTTATGACAATGATGTGTGGCTCATGTTCTAATGAGAATGCCTTCAAAGCTGCCTTCATACGGTATGCAATAAACAAACGTGGGGGCCTAACAACCTTTACTGATGAAGAAATGAAATCGGCCCTTGAAAACAAGCCACCAGGGGCACCAAACTTGTCAGTCATGTCGTTCAAGGTTAGTATATTTCATCTTTATGCATTGCAGTCTATTTTTGCTTTTATTTTCTACTCTTCTAACTGATTTTATTAGAATCCTGTAGTTAGAAAGGTATCACAACTAATTTGGTGCTAGCTTTTTGACGTGGATTCATTTTTGGATGGGTTCACCGTTCCCGATGGACTATAGAACATTATTTTTGCAACTTTTAATGTGAGTAAACTCTGACTACCTACACCTATCGCAAGAAAGAAGACATTGATTCTCATTCAGAAGACGACGATAGAATTATGGGTATTCCTTATTGTTCCTTCTGGAATAGAACAGTGGTAAACTACATATAAATAATTGTAAAGTGCCAAAGATTGAAATGTTTTATACCTAATGGTGTCAGAGGCTGGAAGTAAACAGTTTCAGTAAAGCAGTGATTGGCTTGCGACTAGCTGCATTACAAGGAAATAATTAATTACCTTAAGGTACCTATACACAAACATTACCTACGTAATAACTGTAAAACGATAGGTAATCGGAAGATTAACTTTAGATTTTTCCTACAATGGTTTTTTTTTTTTTCAGGATGGGAAATCATCAAATGACTTCTCCCGCTCTGGGCGGAGCGGGAGGGCGTGTCAGACTTTTACTGACTAAAACCCACCCGTGTTCCATCAGTTGCCCATGTGCCAGGGTCACGGTATCTCTTTCGAACAATCACGCGACCCCGGCAGGCATCGGTCCTAGTAGACCCCTACACTGCTGCTGACATCTCTTTGAGGCGCGCGTGGAACACTGCGCGCCGTCGACCCGAGCCTGGTCCTTACCGGGCGGCGAGCTACCCATTGCTCGCCACCCGCAAGCTCGCGCCTACGGTGGCCGGGAGTCCGCAATCGACTCCCGACGCCCGGGGCGTCTCCTCCTGCGGCGGCTAGGGGCGTGAGGGCGCAGAGACTGCCACTCCCTCACGCGCCCCGCCTCCTCCTTCGCGAGCATTACTGCTTCGCAGAAGGAGGTGACGGCTTCCCATTCCCTCTCGCTCCGTACCATGGCTCGCACCAGGGCCGGACGCGAGAGGTCGCTGCCGCCGATCGCCTCCACGAGGACACGGCGGTGCTCCGCCCAGGCAGGGCACACCTCCACCGTATGCTCCACCGTGTCCTCCAGACGATCCTCGCAATGGAAACACCCGGACGTATCCTCCCGCTTTATCCTGAACAGGAACCCACCGAAGCACCCATGCCCGGTGAGAACCTGCGTCAGGCGGAAGGTGAGGACGCCGTGACGCCTCTCTATCCACTCCTCAAAGAGGGGACTTACCGCCGCAATTGTGGCGTGCCCAGCGCTGGGTTGCGACAATCGTACCCGCCATGTCGCCATGAGATCACACCGGAGCTCTGTCCGCCGTGCCGCGATTTGTCGCGGCAGCGGAGTTTCGCCCCGGCGTTTCGCCTCCTCGCGCCACTCCCACATGTGCGCGAGGACCTTTGCCTCCAGATCCCATGGCAGCACTCCGGCAAGGAGGCTCGCCGCCTCGCACGAGACCGTGCGGTATCCCCGGATTAACCGGATGGCCATGACCCTCTGGGCCGCAAACAACCGGCGCGCTGGGCGCAGCCTCAGTGAGGGTGCCCACACCGGTGCCCCGTAGAGGGCCATGGACCGCACGACCCCCGTGTAGAGCCTCCGGCAGGAGGCGTTTGGACCCCCCAGATTGGGCAGGAGCCGCTTTAATGCAGCCCCAGCCCGCTCCAGTCTGGGAGCCAAACGTCGGAAATGCTCAACGAAGTTCCACCGGCTGTCGAGGACAAGTCCCAGGTACTTCATCGTCGACTCGACGCCGATGTGAACCCTTCCTACCGTAAGTTGGGAACCCGCAGGTGGCGCGTTCCGAGGACCATGAAAACCCATGGCCTCGGACTTGTGCAATGCCACCTCGAGTCCCAATTGCCGGATCCTATCGACGATTGTCGCAACCCCGCGTGTCATTAATTCGGCCGCCGCCTCGTACGACCTCCCCTGCGCAAGGACCAGCGTGTCGTCAGCGTAGCACACTACACTGACGCCGCTAGGGAGGTCGGCGCGCAGCACCCAGTCGTAACCGATGTCCCACAGATGCGGCCCCAGGACCGATCCCTGTGGGACACCGCACGACATCTCTCGCCGGTTCCACTCTCCCTGGTGACCGGGGTAGATAACGGCCCTTTCCTACAATGGTTGATTTGATTTCAAGGGTGGCTAATCAACTTCAAGCAGGTAGTCCCCATAGCATAACCTGAATAATATTTTGCTCATACTTTTAGTTTTATAGGAGTACTTAGTTATTTGGTTAAAGTTTGACGCTTACTATACCAGTAAGCGTCAAACTTTACGGCGGGTCTGAAGTGCGCTACTCAATGCGCAGTATCGCACCCCTCACTCCCGCCCGCTGACACGTGAATATGTTAATGCGCAGCGACTAGCCTCATGTTCCGAACCGAGCTACCATAAAGTTTGCATCGGACCATATCACCATACCGGATTTAAATTGGTTTCACATTAAATGTTTGTAAAATTTAAGTCAAGGGTTACGCGTGGCTACCTTCAAATCAGTAGTGTAGTTATAGCGTAGCTGATGTCTCTCTGAGAACAATTAGTTCTCCATGTCGTAAGGCTTAGCGTACGGAACAAGAGACTTCGGTTTTTAAGAATATTTTGAAAAGATTTTCGAAAGTGTAGTCAAACAAAGGGTTCTGAGAATATTCCCTCTAAAATGACAATTCATTAATCAGTATTCTATTTTGCTAGACACGTAATGGACGCCTGTTGTTGCTCTAATGATCTTGTCCTTCTTGTCCCCTTGTGGGGCGACGATCACGATAGGCGAGTGCCTGTTAACTGGCTTAAATGTTTCAATAACTTTGATTTCCGCTGGGCATTGTAATGGAGCACTGATACGTAGAACTACATAGATAGTTCAATACCGCGTAGGGAACTCTTGTAAATACCGCGTAAGTGAGGAGGAAAAAAACCTGATTATTTCATTACTTACTTTATGGTTTTACATTCAAATTAGCTTAATTATAATTGTTTTGAGTCTCACATTTTATTAGTTATTTTCTATGTCAAGGTCAACAATAGTAGGTACCTATTATGGCACTTACCTAGATGCAGTTTTGGCTTCTGCATCTTTAAATTAAAGTTCCAATTTCAATAATTAGGTACTTTATTGGAACTTTATGGAGAAGCAGGTCATCTTAATAATAAATGTTTTCTGTAAAAAGCGCGAGCACGTCAAGAAGATCGGAATGAGCCCCTAGATGTTACTATCTGAGATCGATTTCTTTATGGCGACGAAGGAAAAAAATTGATTAAATGATTTTGGAATTTTCGAGTTAGGGCTCTGTGCGGTAATAACAACGAGTTTGTGGAAACTGCCTATCCACTCGGCTAAATGTCTTTAGGACCCAATAGAAAAAGAAAGTTCTTTGAGAGAGATGTTTACTGGGCAGCGACGCCGATGGCTGAATCGTATCCTCTAAACCAGATATTCAAAAAAAGGTCAAATCGATATGTTCTATGGACAGCTGTACCTTTACTGGTTGGTCAACCTGTAATCCCGTTGCGGACGTGGCTTATGACCCAAAAGCTAGATCGCCCCCACAACTAGGAACCTTTGTTTCGTAACATTGTATCCACGTTCAAGTAAAAGATATCCACAAAAAAAAAACGAAATGTATAAAATATGTAGATAAGTATAAGAGAGATTTACACAGAGAGAGAAAGGTTTAGTCAGGACAAACGAATCGTAAATGTTAAAACATTTATGTGTACCAAATACCAATAAGTGCACCTACACAAACTAACATCATTGGTGCCTGAGAAGAACTGCTGAGCCAACTCGCTCGCTCTCGTTACAAAAAAAGTATTCAAAACCACTAAGCTCTGTACAATATATTTATGGTAAAAAAGATTGTAATTATTAATTTTGCTCACAACCTACAGAACTTAAATGCTATGGCTCCGCGGCCACGCAGTTCTATCAAACGACGCATGGTAGAGGTCTCGTTCTTTTTGCTAACCACTGATACGATTTCAAAGAAATTGTAGACCGTATGTATAAAGCCCGTTTTTGTGTTGTGTTTTAAATGTCGTTTTTCTACTACGACACTATGTCCGAGCAGTCGAACACCGTTCTGACCTAAAGGTGCCGTTGCTTTGATCTGGCTTTGATTTAGGGTTGCTCGTTCGTAGAAAGAAATACGTATGCATAGCGCAGAGGGTGCTTCTTCGCGACCAAGTTTCTTTTCAACAATATCGCATACAACGGTTTTTCCCGTATTCCATTACACCAAGTTGAACTTATCTACCTACATACTTTTAGGCAGTAAGTTTTGCTATTGGTTTTATTTTTTACTAGCTTTTGTCAGCGGCTTCACCCGCGTGGAGGTCGGAATATATCCCGCGGGAACGTACTACCGGGATAAAAAGTAGCTAGTTAACACACTAGCTACTTTGTGTTAATCCAGGTTATAAACTAACTGTGTTCCAAATTTCATCCAAATCCGTTCAGTACTTTTTGCGTGAAAGAGTAACAAACATCCACACATCGACACATACGGTTACGGTTAAATATATCATTTATTTCTCAAAGATTTACATAATCACTTAATAAGAAACAAAGTTTTAATAATAACATATAGGTAAACATTAAGAAAGTGCAGAGTGCTCGTCATGCAGTTAGCCAGTAATACATTTAGTTGTTTTAATAAATGTGGTAGGTCTTGCGGGTACATCGAAAAATTCTCATAAGGCGCGCACCGATCTACCCATCGAGCGCGCTATTCTTATCAGTTACTGTTACAAAGAACCGTGCACACTATACAATACTAGACAATAATAATTTAATATTTTATTTATTATACATCCATACATCCATAGATAAAAACTTTCGCATTTATAGCATAGCCCCCGATACCCCCTTTAGATCTAATCTATCCGCTCTCATACTTAGTTTACTTTGTTAAATCTTCTCTGACGATGTCTTTTTACTGTGGCTCTGGACTCAGTGGCTCTGCCTAATACTTACAAAGCTTGAATTATATTCTACCGAGGGCAACATTAGATAATCTAAGTCTTAACTTTTGTTCTTTCGTGGACGTGGCATTTCCTTTACAGCTTGGACTACAACTTAATTTGTATAACCTAGTACAATACAGGTTTTTTATACGAATATTAATGCTTAATTCGAAAACAGGGACCAAACTTACAGGGGGCTTTCCATGGACGCACATTTGGCTCGTTAGCGACAACAAGATCGAAAGCAATTCACAAATTGGACTTCCCCTCTTTTGATTGGCCGGTTGCTTGGTTCCCGCACTACCGGTATCCGCTGGAAGAATTTAAACGTGAAAACGAACAAGAAGATAAAAAGTAAGAATTTTCTTTTAGCTAGTTTATATAAGAAAAAAACGTACTGAAAAGATTACATTTAAGCTGTTTAAACAAAAGGCAGGCTAAAGTCTAGAGCGCCCTACGAAAAAAATCCGTACGTTTTTTATCCGCAAAATCTGTAGAGAGAATCGCGCGCTCTGCGGGAAAAAAGCACATGCAGGTGTAACTTTGGTTTGCTACAGATTCGTCCCCGTTTTTTTGCATTGTATTATAGACTAAACGCATGCCACCGAACCACAGTGCGTTTTAGCCCTAATGCCCGAGATACACGAGGCTAGTTTTTCAAACATAGGATACCAAGCTAGAACCTCGCTATACTATTCTGGCTTGCCACATGCTAGTGCTGTTTACATGATTCCAGATAATTTTAAGTCAGTACAGTACCACACGTGGTGGTGGTCAGAAAAACAAAACGCGTAGTCATTGCACACTTACCAAACCCATGCTAGCTTTGCTGGTCACACGAACTTAGTACACAAGCTAGAATATTACAATCAGTGGTGGAAGTGCTACTAGCTTGAAAAAGAACCCCATGCTCTTAAACCTGGCTTGAGACGCTAGCCTACTATCTTCCTCATTATCTTACTAGCCTTAAAATAAGGATAGTTCTGTATACTAGAGTGATTGGGTTACTAGCACTATCTTCTTATCTTAGTTTCACAAACTACCCACACATAACCCGGACAGAAGAACAGATGTTTCATTTAGAATATTGTAATTTTTTATTGCGTTATTTACGTTGTCGGTTTTATTGCTTCTTCTTCCAAAAACCTAATCGAGACTACAACAAACACTTTAAAAAATAACCAAATCGACCACGCTTTATATTAGCTTCACTTGTATGTTTGTTTGTTTGTAACCGACTCCTTATAGCGCGATTTTGACCCACTTTAAACGACCAGATTTCATTCAAACTTTGCACAACTGTCAAAGACCGATGGCAATGCAATAATTTCATAAATTTGTGCCATTATCTTTGCCAGGGTTACCAGAACAGCAAAAAACTGTCTTCGAAAACTACGCTGACATACGTCACAAACTACGCTGACATACGTCTCAAAATTCGAAACATCCTAAAAAATAGAAAATAAATAATAGTTAAAAAAAAAACTAAAAAACACGCTTCCATAGAAAACCAAACTAAAAAGTAGAAAATAATGGAAAAAACCGGCCAAGTGCGAGTCGGACTCGCGCATCGAGGGTTCCGTACAAACCTGTAGGTATTCTTGGTTTAAAAATATGTTTTATTTTTATTTTATATTTCAGTTGATTGAATGTAAGGTAAATTGCGGTTTACGATTAATGACGTTTTAAAAAAAAAAAAAAACTACTCACTCGATCTCGTTCAAACCAATTTTCCGTGGTAGTTTACATGGTAATGTATATCATATATTTTTTTTAGTTTTATCATTGTCTTATTTTAGAAGTTACGGGGGGGGGGGACTCATTTTACCACTTTGGAAGTGTCTCTCGCGCAAACTATTCAGTTTAGAAAAAAATTATAATAGAAACCTCAATACCATTTTTGAAGACCTATTCATAAATACCCCAAACGTATGGGTTTGATGAAAAAAAAAAATTGAGTTTCAGTTGTAAGTATGGGGAACCCCAAAATTAATTGTTTTTTTTCTATTTTAGTGTGAAAATCTTAATGCGGTTCACAGAATACATCTAGTTACCAAGTTTCAACAGCATAGCTCTTATAGTTTCGGAGAAAAGTGGCTGTGACATACGGACGTACAGACAGACAGAAGACGGACAGACAGACAGACGGACAGACAGACATGATGAATCTATAAGGGTTCCGTTTTTGCCATTTGGCAACGGAACCCTAAAAAAGCGTGGGGTGCCTGATATCAATAAAAAAATACCTTAAACAGCACCCCACGCTTTTTTTCCATTATTTTCTACTTTTTGGTTTGGTTTTCTATGGAAGCGTTTTTTACACGCTTTATATTACCTTCACTTGTATGTTTGTTTGTTTGTAACCGACTCCTTATCGCCAGATTTTGACCCACTTTAAACGACCAGATTTCATTCAAACTTTGTACACCTGTCAAGGACCGATGACAATGCAATAATTTCATAAATTTGTGCCATTATCCTTGCCAGGGTTACCAGGACAGCAAAAGAACTACGCTGACATACGTCACAAACTACGCTGACAAACGTCTCAAAATTCGAAACACCCTTAAAATAGAAAATAAATAAAAGTTAAAAAAAAACACGCTTCCATAGAAAACCAAACTAAAAAGTAGAAAATAATGGAAAAAAGCGTGGGGTGCTTTTGAGGTATTTTTAATTGATATCAAGCACCCCACGCTTTTTTACATTATTTTCTACTTTTAGTTTTCTACTTCTACTTATTATTTATTTTAAACTATTATCTTTTAACACGCTTTTATTAGCTTCACCTGTATGTTTGTAACCGACTTCTTTGGACTCAATTTTGATCCACTTCGAATGGTCAGATTTCATTTAAACTTGGTAGATTTATCGAGGACCGATGGATGACAATACAATATTTTCATTAATTTATGCGATTATCCTTGCCAGGGTTACCAGGATAGCAAAAAAACTGTCTTCAAAAACTACGCTGACATTTGTCACAAAATTCAAAATACTTACCCTAAAAAATTGAAAATAAATGATAGTTAAAAAAGACTAAAAAAAAACACGCTTCTGAAGAAAACAAAGTGATTCGGGATAGCGTGATGCGGGATAGCGATCATTCGGGATGGAGTGATTCGGGATAGCGTTCGTTCGGGATAAAGTGATTCAGGATTTCGAGTTTCAGCCTAAAGCTTACAAGGCCTTATTGACGGCTATAATCCGACTCGCTCGTCGTAACCTGGAAATAGTTATACGTGCCATGATCATGACATCATGACAAAATAAAGAGCTTGAGGAGACGATTCCATTATGTCATTGCCTCGTTGGTCAAGTGGTCGCAAGCGCTACTACAAAGCATAAGATCCTGGGTTCGCTTACCGAGTTGAGTAAATTGTTATTGGAAGCGTCTGTCTTGAATTTTTCAGTAATAGCAAGTCTGGATTTTTACCCGGTTGGTGGCAATAGGCTCGACCCCATTACAAAGTCTTTCGGGGAATACGAGCATGATGACGTGTTTCGTAAAAAAAGCCCTGACTGACATCAAATCTGAGATGAAGTCTCCGGCAAGCTAACTAAGCTAGCCTGTATTGAATATAATGTTACAATACGGTGCAGCGGTGGAAGCTCGGATACTCGTGTGGGCTGAAATTCGAAATTGGTCTGAGCTAATGCGAATCGAAAACGGCACTTTTGCGGCGCTATTGCACAAGATACGAGGCGCTAATCCTAATCGAACGTGTCGGTCCATTTATGGTAAACATGCATGGGTGAGAATGAAGTTCTTATGCATGACAAGCTTGTCCTCATACTACTGGGATAGTGAATGACGACCTTCAACAGGAGAGTTGTGTTGAGTGGTCAACACGTGGCCCCGACTTATTCCATCTTCTATCATCAAAAAAACGGTAACAAAGGGTGGATATGTTTAGTCCTTTGCCTAAGAAACATAATGAAGTAATGTTTTTAAAACAGTTTTTACGTTCATCAAATTCAGACTTCCGCAATATACAGGGTGGCAGGGACATTGCTACTCAACAAGTTAACATGTGAATCCATTAGATACCTATATAATATGATTCTGAACCATGTCCGTGTGGATTGAGAGATCTTTTCGAAAAACTCTTCCAATCGCAAGCAAATTATAAGAGGATTTAGGAAATAATTGTGAAAACTTCATGGTAAGGTATAAAATTTGTGAAACCTAAACAAAGAGTGGACAATTTTCAATTGAGTGATCTTGTAAAACACGAACTAATACTGAAAAAGTATGAATAATTATCATGTTTATTGCAAATTATGCTTCTGGAAAAATTTGTGAAACAAAAATCGTGATTGAAATCTTACTGGTTCAAGAGAAAATGAAAATCTTGTTTTTTGTCGATCGTCCCAACTGAGAGATCATTATTTTGAACTATATTTAATAAACCAAAACTTATAGGTAGAAGGTAGATACATCAGAAATTGTGAAAAATGTTGTACTAAAATTTGACGAATCAGTCGTCCTTGTAAGTGTTATACTAAGGGCCGATTTTTCAATCCTCAGATAAACAGACGGATAGGGTTTATTCAATAGATAGTAAAAAACTGTGTTGTTCAATCGTCAAATAGGCTTTATTGGTCGAATAATTCCCTTAACGGAGGAATAAATCTATTTGGCTCTTTGACGGTCAGATAACCGCTTGTTCCATTGATAAACGACGTTGGCGTTACCAAACTTGAGGTTAGTTTTCGTTTTTAAAAAGTGTACTTAATGAAAATGGATGTTTGCGATAGTATTGACGAAATAGCAATTGAGGATGAAGCCATAATTAATAAATATAGGTATATGAATGAAAATAAAGAAAGAATATGAGAGAAAAGAAAGAATTTCAAGACCGAGTGTCGAACACTTTAAAGTGTGGGATTCATCTTTGCTTTCCATGATTATTTTAATACAATTAAATATCACGGAAATACAAATAAAAATACCACACAAACAAAAAAACAACGTCTCAACGTAAAAAGGGACATCTGGCTGCCGCACATTGTTTTTATAACATTGACAGTAAACAATGAAATAGCCCGTCCCGTTCTAACTTTCGTTTATTTTGTATATTTGTTTCACCTCCCTGAAGTTAGCGTATTCACAGATGTGATATTCGGTCAGGTAGTTATTCCTAAATAAAATAACGATTGAAAAACTGACAACCACTTATCCGAGGAACAAAGAGTCTAATAACTTTATTCTTTAGGTAGCTATTGGTTCTTTTATCTGAGGATTGAAAAATCGGCCCTTAAAAAGATAAATATTTTTTTACAATCCTTGAGGAAAACGTTGAGTAGGGTGACCATATCGCCGGTCGGAATCATTACCGGTACAATTCAAATTATGATGCACTTTAAACGTTTTTATACAAGTAATTTGTGTCTGGTTTCACTACATAATTTAAATAACATAAAATTACGTTTTTAAATGATAAGTTTCTGCAAAGTTAGGTACTGTATGTGTAGTGCTCTTACTAAGGAATTCTAAGTTCGTAATTCTAAGTAATTCTTACACCCAAAAAGATCAGAAATTTTAAGGTAACCAAAAAAAGAACTTTTTTTATTGAAACTTTTTTTTTAATTTCACTCATAATTACATAATAGGATGTAACCTAATCAATAAGTCCGTAGGACAAAGTATGTAAAATAACTGGTTCTTCTTTGCTGTTATACATTTTTCCCATCAAATCGTCATAACAGACTATTTGGTCGTTATGAACACCATGTCCTCTGTAATCGGAATCGAAAAAATCGAACAAAATAAAAAGTATGTCTACCCTACTCAATGTTTTCCTTAAGGATTGTAAAAAATGATTTATCTTTTAAAGTATAACACTTACAAGGACGACTGATTCGTCAAATTTTAGTACAACATTTTTCACAATTTCTGATGTATCTACCTTCTACCTATAAGTTTTGGTTTATTAAATATAGTTCAAAATAATGATCTCTCAGTTGGGACGATCGACAAAAAACAAGATTTTCATTTTCTCTTGAACCAGTAAGATTTCAATCACGATTTTTGTTTCACAAATTTTCCCAGAAGCATAATTTGCAATAAACATGATAATTATTCATACTTTTTCAGTATTAGTTCGTGTTTTACAAGATCACTCAATTGAAAATTGTCCACTCTGAATGATCCATATTAACCGTTATAAATCTTAAACGTGGCTTTGAAACGAATCGAAATTTTGTTTAGCAGCTTTCACAAATCCTTCACAATTAATTAAAATGCAAATTATAAACACATAGGCAGTATATTCTTGGATACGCGTTATGGCCTTTTCTTCAGTTGTCCAGATTGAGAGATCCAGTTAATGAGTTCTAACTTTCTTTGTTTAGGTTTCACAAATTTTATACCTTACCATGAAGTTTTCACAATTATTTCCTAAATCCTCTTATAATTTGGTTGGGATTGGAAGAGTTTTTCGAAAAGATCTCTCAATCCACACGCACATTTCTGAACCCCCTTCGTTGAAAATGTAGGTAGTTACCTAAATTTGAAAAAACAAAATTGCTGTTCCATATATTTTGAAAGCATAGTTTATTTCTCTATGATACAGCAGATTTTTTTTTGATGACCGAATTGTTTTTTTTACCCTAGAATCATATTCTAAAGTCACAGTTTGAGCATCAATGTCCCTGCCACCATGTATAGGTAGAGGTAAAGCGACTAAACTATAATTTTAAGTGTATTTATTTGTCGTAACCTTGATTTCAGGTGCCTCGCATATGTAAGTGAGTTATTCGAAAGTTGGCAGAAGAAAAGTCCAATTGCTGCTGTAATTATTGAACCTATTCAGTCGGAAGGAGGTGACAACCATGCTTCGCCGGAATTTTTCCAAGAATTGCAAAAGATTTGCGCTTGTGTAAGTTATTCAGATGACTCGCGATTCTCAAAATGTTGTCACCTTTTTTAATCATACACACAGGGTGTCCAGTAACGAACGACACAGCGTAGCATCATAGTTTGGGCCAGCAACTACCAATAGAGCACAATGTTTTGCAAAAAGTCACGGTTTCCAATACATAATATAGTCGTTGGTACGAGTACCTAGTTAAGTGTGCAAAGTAGAGAATTTTCGATGATATGTAGGTAGACACGGCTACATCTTAAGCTATACATTTGTGGTCAGCTTATACAGGTATAAGCTGACCTGAACGGCTTTCTTATAGCCTAACTTTAGTCGCCAGAGTAATCAATAATAATTAATGTGACAGTTTTGTGAAGTCCACCCATAATATTTTTTTTAAATTTATATTTTGAAGGATACTGCTAATCCACTGCTTCATATTATATTCGAAAAAAATAATTTCGAAAGAGTAGAGTTCGAAATATATAACTGTCAAATTGAAAGCTATTCCTGCCTAGGAACTGTTGAGAGTGTTACGCGATCCCTCTGGATACTGCGCAGGGTTAACGTCATCGTCAGTTTGGTCAGTGCTTAAGGAAATAATACATTTTACCCTTAATTTATTTCGACAGAATGGAGCGGCTTTGATCTTAGACGAAGTGCAGACTGGCTGTGGACCAACAGGTAAAATGTGGTGCTATGAACATTTCAACTTACCACAACCGCCTGATATGGTTACATTTAGTAAGAAGATGATAACGGGTGGATATTACTGCATACCCTTATTTAAGTAAGTATTTATTTTAGCCAAGAACATAACACCATTTTATCGACCTCTACTTAATAATTAGCTATTCGTAGATTTCGTGTTTCAAGCAAATCATTTCCTTTTCTTTCAACCAACTTTCGCACACTGAAAAAAAAAGACATATTCTTCTAACTTTTTCGTCTTCGTCACACAGTTAGGTACGAGTACTTGTTCAGGATAAAGCGGGAAGAAACGCCGGGTGTTACCACTGTGTGGATTGCCTGGAGGACACAGTGGAGCATACGGTGGAGGTGTGCCCTGCCTGGGCGGAGCACCGCCGTGTTCTCGTGGAGGCAATCGGTGGCGGCGAACTCTCGCGTCCGGTCCTGGTGCGAGCCATGGTACGGAACGAGAGGGCATGGGAAGCAGTCACTTCCTTCTGCGAAGCAGAATGCTCGCGAAGGAGGAGGCGGGGCGCGTGAGGGAGTGGCATTCTCTGCGCCTTCACGTCCCTAGCCGCCGCAGGAGGAGACGCCCCGGGTGTCGCGTCGGGAGTCGATCGCGGACTCCGCAGGCGTGGGCTTGCGGGCGGCGAGCAATGGGTAGCTCGCCGCCCGGTAAAGACCAGGCCCTTGTCGACCGCGCGTCTCAAAGAGATGTCAGCAAACTGAAGCTGCTAGGACCGATGCCTGCCAGGGTTACGAAATTAGTTCGCAAGAGATACCGGGGCCCTGGCATATGGGCAACTGAAAGAACACGGGTGGGTTTTAGTCAGTAAAAGTCTGACACGCCCTTCTGCTCCACCCAGAGCGGGAGACGCCATTTGATGATTTCCCACCCACAAAAAAAAAAATAGTTGAGAGTACTTAACATGCATAGAGACAACAGGGGCAAAATAGGTGGGTCTTGGTCAGACTGGGTGCCTGTGCACCAATTTATGAGTAAAAATACGAGGCTATGTGGGTAAAAGTACGCACGAATCACTGTCGAGTACAAAGCAAAGGACGGACTTAATGATCGCCGACCGTCTCGCCAAAGCCTTGCCTAGGTGTAGCATTACCAGTTCCTGGAAGGCATGAATTTGCGTTCAAGGGAAGATAAAGAAATATAATGAACATAATCTTCTGTGATGTAAAGAAACGCGACGTTCGACCAAAGTGTAAAAAATATATTTTTATTTTCAGTCTGTCATTATTTGCTTTGGAATTCACGTTATGCAACGATAGCTCAGCTTCACCTATAATTTACTTACATAATTTTTCATCAATAAGCGTTAACAATGACACAATTTGAAAATATTATAAAATAGTATTTATGCCTTCAAATTTGCTGCATATCGTTGTCTTCTGTTCTCTTCGACTTTTAGTTTTTTTGCAGCAATCTTCTCAGAAAGTAACAGGCGCCCAAAGTTTTTTTTTAATATTTGCGTGCCATTTATATCACATTCTGAAACAAATATACATATATAACCAATACAAATGTATTATAAAGTATGTCACAGTGCCCTGGAGTTGCATTAGGGAGGCACTCCGGTATCACCGGATGCCGACCTACCTCTGTCGAGTGGTCGAGGCTTACTTGACGGATAGAGCCGTCATCTACCCCGGTCACCAGGGAGACTGGAACTGGCGAGAGATGTCGTGCGGTGTCCCACAGGGATCGGTCTTGGGGCCGCATCTGTGGGACATCGGTTACGACTGGGTGCTGCGCGCCGACCTCCCTAGCGGCGTCAGCGTAGTTTGCTACGCTGACGACACGCTGGTCCTGGCGCAGGGGAGGTCGCACGAGGCGGCGGGCGAACTGATGACACGCGGGGTTGCGACAATCGTCGATAGGATCCGGCAATTGGGACTCGAGGTGGCATTGCACAAGTCCGAGGCCATGGGTTTTCATGGTCCTCGGAACGCGCCACCTGCGGGTTCCCAACTCACGGTGGGAGGGGTTCACATCGGCGTCGAGTCGACGATGAAGTACCTGGGACTTGTCCTCGACAGCCGGAGGAACTTCGTCGAGCACGACGTTTGGCTCCCAGACTGGAGCGGGCTGGGGCTGCCTTAAAGCGGCTCCTGCCCAATCTGGGGGGTCCAAACGCCTCCTGCCGGAGGCTCTACACGTGGTCGTGCGGTCCATGGCCCTCTACGGGGCACCGGTGTGGGCGCCCTCATTGAGGCTGCGCCCAGCGCGCCGGTTGAGTGCGGCCCAGAGGGTCATGGCTATCCGGTTAATCCGGGGATACCGCACGGTCTCCTGCGAGGCGGCGAGCCTCCTTGCCGGAGTGCCGCCATGGGATCTGGAGGCAAAAGTCCTCGCCCACATGTGGGAGTGGCGCGAGGAGGGGAAACGCCGGGGCAAAACTCCACTGCCGCGACAAATCGCGGCACAGAGCGGACAGAGCTCCGGTGTGATCTCATGGCGACATGGCGGGTACGATTGTCACAACCCAGTGCTGGGCACGCCACAATTGCGGCGGTAAGTCCCCTCTTTGAGGAGTGGATAGAGAGGCGTCACGGCGTCCTCACCTTCCGCCTGACGCAGGTTCTCACCGGGCATGGGTGCTTCGGTGGGTTCCTGTTCAGGATAAAGCGGGAGGATACGTCCGGGTGTTTCCATTGCGAGGATCGTCTGGAGGACACAGTGGAGCATACGGTGGAGGTATGCCCTGCCTGGGCGGAGCTCCGCCGTGTCCTCGTGGAGGCGATCGGCGGCGGCGACCTCTCGCGTCCGGCCCTGGTGCGAGCCATGGTACGGAGCGAGAGGGAATGGGAAGCCGTCACCTCCTTCTGCGAAGCAGTAATGCTCACGAAGGAGGAGGCGGGGCGCGTGAGGGAGTGGTAGTCTCTGCGCCCTCACGTCCCTAGCCGCCGCAGGAGGAGACGCCCCGGGCGTCGGGAGTCGATAGCGGACTCCCGGACACCGTAGGCGCGAGCTTGCGGGTGGCGAGCAATGGGTAGCTCGCCGCCCGGTAAGGACCAAGCTCGGGTCGACGGCGCGTAGTGTTCCACGCGCGCCTCAAAGAGATGTCAGCAGCAGTGTAGGGGTCTACTAGGACCGATGCCTGCCGGGGTCGCGTGATTGTTCGAAAGAGATACCGTGACCCTGGCACATGGGCAACTGATGGAACACGGGTGGGTTTTAGTCAGTAAAAGTCTGACACGCCCTCCCGCTCCGCCCAGGGCGGGAGAAGGCATTTGATGATTTCCCATCCTGAAAAAAAAAAGAAAAGTATGTCACAGTCAGCCTATAATATTTCCACTGCTGGGCCGCAAGTCTCCTCTCGGAGAATCCAAATGGGCCCAGTACGGGTTGGCGTATGTCACGAGTATTCGAATGTTTGGTTCTAAAACATGCTTGCTTCCTCACATTATTTCCTTCACCGTTTCTAAATACCTAGTGGTGGTGAAATAAATGACACGAAGTGCCTATCTGGGTTCGCTCCTACCATTATAAGTCGCGGTCATTACCACTGGGCCACTGCTAATATAGTACAACGTTGTTATTGAGAAACTGTTGTTGTATAACTAAATTTACTAGAAAAAAACAGCTTATCTTTAAAACTAGGAAGCAGTAGGAAAACAACGAAATATTACGGTGTTTTAAATGTTTCTTTGTGGTATATAATACCACATGGCGGACCTGCGCACATTGTTTCGAGTAAACCACCGTTCCCGCCCTTGCACCCCTTAGAGAAAACAGCATTGCCTACTTTTGCCCACAGCGCCCTTTTACTCCATTTGACTATACACCCTAGCTCTCAGCACTCCCATACAAACAAACCCATTTCCATTTGCATCTATACTGTAACTAGGGTTTCACGTGTACTTACATGAATATTTCGCGATTACAAGCTGACTTGACAGACGATGTACTGACCAATTTTGAATAATTCATACGAATCTCAATAAAAAATGAAAGGTCAGTTTTCTTCGGGTATGAAATATTTTCCGGAAAAGTATTTTAATTTTTCTTTCCAAAAACCTAATTCGGGCTATGACGAACATCAAAAAACAAGAAATAGGTAACGAAATCGTTTTTACCTTTCTCAAGTGATGAGCTCACCAACGAACAGCATTTTATTTATATTTATTAAGACTTGTATATATATATATATATATCTGATGTGTTTTCTCTCTCATTCCTCATTTCAGGCCTCCACAAGCCTACAGAATATTCAACACGTGGATGGGAGACCCATCAAAGTTAATCATGTTAGATCGCGTATTAAAGGTCATAAAAACTGACAAACTTCTGGAATTGGTACAAGAGACAGGTCATGTTCTGAAATGTGGACTGCACAGCCTGGAGTGTGAGTTTCCGGATATGATAAATAGCGTGCGTGGTCGAGGCACTTTTTTGGCATTCGACACCAGCACTGTGGAATTGAGGGATAAAATTGTTGGCACTTTGAAGAAAAAAGGTAAGTAAATTCCTACTAATTTTATATATATAGGGTCCGTATATAGAAAGACTGCAGTGGCGTGTGTAGTTACGCCACTCAAAGTCGTGTAGAACCCACAGTATGTTACGGGAGGGCGGGAGGACTCGGTATTATAATCGCACATGTCGCCGAGCCCGGTGTTATGCCCAGGCCAACAAGGGACCGGCTCAGGGCCTGCCAAGGTTTAATCGGCGACGAAAATTTTCGAGCTCGCTTCGCTCGTTCTTCATTTTACGTTCTCTCGATTCATTGATTTTTCTGATTTAGTCATACACACACAGCAACTCTTTCGAAAGGTCAGAAGAAACCCAAATCTATCCGCGGCGGGTGCACCCGAAAAAGGTCTAAAAATTTGAATTTTAGTTTTTTCGGGAATTTTAGACAACATAATTAACGCACTTGCCACCATTTCTCAGAGGTCAGACCTACCCTATCTTGTAGTGCACTGTCCTATAATTCTATTTCGAATTAGAAATTCATCACATTTCACCTCCAAGTGTGGTTTTTGTCCCTAGGAAGTTGTCAATTAAAGCCAAAATTGCTATGCTTGACCCTAGATATCTCAGGTCAACGTTAACCTAGAGAGTTGAAACTTGGAATTTGTCTTCCACATACTAATAGGGTTCTATGCTCCGAGTTTCAGTGAGGAGGGTCAACCGTGACCCTAAGTAGATAACCACACCCCCTGACCTTTCGAAACTCAAAACTTGACCTCCATGGCCCTCGGAACCCCATGTATGCAAAAATGTTTCCCAAAAAGTGCTCAGGGAATTGCTGGACTTTTTTCGGCATTCCGGAACATAGTAGGGTGCTAAAAAAGTCAAGTAGATACTTAATTTTAAAAATATCGTCAGTGCACAATATTCTAAACTATCTTATATTTTCGCAAAACCATTTCTTCAAATTAGATACCTAAGGCTTGTTGTTGGAATAAAAGTAAACTAATTAGATTTCAATATATGTAATTATTTTTTTTAATTTCCAGGTGTGCTAGCGGGAACGTGTGGACAATCCGCAATTCGTCTTCGACCTGCTTTAATTTTCGAACCAAAGCATGCCAATATCTATTTGGATATACTCAGGCAAACATTACTTGATTTAAAGTCAGGGGCCCGCTGTTAGGATGAAGAAGGAACATTTTGAATGCTTCTAGCAATGAATGGATAAATTTATGCGTTTGTATTTTATGAGTGTTTTTGCACCAAGCGTATGTCCAGCATAAGCGGTGACATCGTAATGACGCAGTGTCACGTCGCGAGGCGTACCGTACACCCTGCGCTAGCGCAACGTAGACATCGCGAGGACAGAAGACGCTACGTCGACTGTCTGCGTCTAGTTGTGATACAATTACTTTCAGAAAATGTATTCCATCGAGGCAACATCAAGGTTGGCTTTGTTGTTAAAAACAATTATGAAAACAATAGACTATAAATGATAAGTGTATAGACGCATTGAAGAGCTTTTAGTAGACTGAAAATAACAATTTCGTTATACTTTGTGAAAGTTTAAAAATAAACTAGTTTTGTCGCTAACTGAACACGTCTCTGACAAAACGTGGCGTTTTGCGTCACGTTAGGACGTCATAAATATAAACAAAGTGACCCGCCCGGGTTCAATGGCGACATGTCAATATATGGAGATATCTGTACCACCTGTCACTAAATTAAATATAAACTAGCTTCTGCCCGCGGCTTCGCCCGCGTGGATGTAGAAAACTTCATCAGTTCAAGCCCCCATTTCACCCTCTACGGAATAGAATTTCAAAAAACCCTTTCTTAGTGGATACCTACTCCTCACAATGAACACACCCTCCAAATTTCATGTCTCTGGGACCAGCGGTTTAGGCTGTACGTTGATATAAGTATCAGTCAGTCAGTCACTCAGGACTTTGAATTTTATATATATAGATACACATTAACGTTCCGGAATAAATTCTCTAATTAATGATAGTGAAAAACGTATCAACATCTAATGTGTAGTTTAGAAGTAAACAGTCATACAGACAGGCACGACCAGCGACTTTGTTTTAAACTAAGTATTTAAAGATGTACGCCGCGCCTACGTTGGGCTATCGCAAGGTGCCTATATCTAATAACCCACTTGATAAGAATTTAGATTTCTTGATGTGCCATATAGTTTTTTTTTTTATAATATCTTTTTTTGTATGTTGTATAGTTGTATGCCATATTTTATTTTTTCTACAAGTATCTATAGTTTTTTTAGGAATATAACCAAAAACTGAACTTAACCTGAATAATAATCGTTCGTCTCTCTTTTGTAATGTGCTCCAGCCTAGTAACTGCAGTGCGACTAAGTTGGATGTGGCAGTCAGTTCACTTACTCGTTTGGTCGATATCTTAGTTACTGCGACGAACTTTTACGGTACAGACAGAAAAATAAAACAACATAGCCCAGGTACATAGTACATATGTACATACCTATAAACAATGTGCACAGTAAAAAGGTTTTTAATTTATGCAGATTCAGAGAAATACCTACCTTTGTAAAATGTATAATTAGCTACATACGTGTATAGAGCTATGAACATTGTGAGTATAATGTATGAACGTCTTATGTTTATTAAAGTAAGCAAAATAGATACTAGTACGACTGATTGATGTCTTCCAAAATTATACCAGGTCGATTCTGAAAGTTGTTTATTTTTTAACCCTTGTATACTTCGACCAATCCTTTTTTTTAACGTGGAGAAATACTCAAGCATTCTGCGCTACCTCGCTCGGGGAGATCGCAGTTATGTGGGACTACAACTCACTAAAACTCCACGGTGTCTTCCTGTGCTGGTTAAAGCGGTAACACGGGCACGCGTAAGCACTCTTCCGCGAACCCGCCGCAGCTGTCCGCCAACGAGCCCTCTTCTAAGGGATACCCCCGTCACAGGCGCGCCAGTACGCCGTGACCATCGAGAAAAAATAGCATTTGGGCGCCAAACGTGTATGGCACCCTTGGTCCCCCTGCGACGGGTCAGCAAAGTAGTCCCACCGTCTACCATTTCTCGACCTGACGTCCTCGTGTTCATCTTCGCTTCACCATGGGTGTCTAAAGCCTCGGTCACACACAGCGAATACCCGCTGCGAGTGCATTCGCGGCAAATAATGATCGCAGCGACAATTCGCTGCCTGCCTGTCACACACAGCGAGTTCTACACGAGAATTTTGACAGTCTGTTGGTTTGCAAATTCAAAATGTCGTCTGCTCGTCGCACATGTCAGTGTATTCGGTTGGCATGTGCAGAGTTAGCAAACCAAATGCTGATTAAGGTCACAACCCACAAGCAGAAAAAGAAGCAAAAATTGGTTCGTAAATGGATTGAACGGAGAGAACAGTTTGGGGCTTCTTATACGCTTTTAAAAGAATTGGCTGCAGAAGAACCTGGAGATATATGCAGCGACGAAAAGACCTGTAAAAGTAAAGTTGAGCATGCTCAATTCAAGACTGAATCTATTCGCAGCGAATAGACTGTCACAAACAGCGAATATCTACTCGCGGCGAGAGGGCATTCGCAGCGATTAATCGCTGTGTGTGACCGAGGCTTAAGCCACGGCTACGAAGAGCCCCCCAGATAGACAATGCGGAAACCCACGGGGGAGATACTTCGACCTACCTGGCTTAACTATCTGTCTATAGGTACAAGATGGGGTGCCCAGGAATCAAAACTAATAACATTGAACTTGTCTAGGAATAGAAAGCAATATCTGCGCGTCGCGCCTAATAGCACACACAATAAATTTTTCATCCTGTGGATCACTAGAAAACTATTAAATATACCAACTCATCCTGCCATCTCTTGCTGACATCCTTTTGTCTTGTTGAAATTTATTTTTGTCATTGAATTATGTAAACATACTAGATATCGATGATTAGCCTTATTTATAAAATCCAGCTAGTGAATTATCATTTAACAAGCTACAATCCATATTTTTTTTTTATTATTCTTAAATCATAAACGCTAGTTAATGTCAGTAGTTAAACGAAATTACTAAAGATACAGAACTATGCGTTTGGCTAAGATTATAATCAAACTAGTTGACTAACAAAACTGAAATTAAAGATTATCATTCTCAAGTTAAATCCACGATTTTTGTATGTTTCATAAATTTTGAAAGAAAAAAATATATGATCGTAAAAGAAATATCCTGTCGAGGACGGAGGAAGAAATACAAAGCTCCGATGATGTTTTTCCCGCCCGGGCATTTCGAAATTATTTAATTCTTCTTCGTGGTTCTGAAATTCCGTAAAAGATTTTCAAAATCCATATTTACAGCATGGCAATAAAGCGTCTGAAAAAAATGAGGGCGCCTATTTCGCAGGTATCGCCACCCTGTATACTAGGACTAAAACTAATAAGATACTTGTTGTTTTAATCAAAAAACACGAGAACCCGGGAGAAAAAAGGTCGATTGAACCTGACACCCAAGAAATAATGTTCAGCAATCGCATTTGCGGCCTCCATCTAGGGTATTCACAACCATTCAATATAGCCTGTATCGAATTTGACATGAATGATAATGAACGAATCCTGTTAATGCTGATGGTTTATAGTCGACAAGAAGGCGACTAACAGCTGCTTACTGTCGGAAATTAATCGAAAGTCGGAGACTACCTAGAACATGTCGCGTTCGAAAGGTACACGGGCCGTATCAAATAAATTTGAACAGTTCACTGATGAAGCTGTCAGGTATAGTGGACCCCCATGAAAAAACTTGCTAAAATTAAGGTTTTATTTTTAAAAAAAGCGTGACGTAATATCATTCGTGAATTCCTTTTCGCTGCTATAATAGACGTTTATATTAACACTGATCTATCTGTTTACATTTCTTATTTATGAAACATAAAGAGTGTGATATCTTTCTTAGACGTTCACGGCTCCCACTATTACCCAAGCCTTCTCAAACTATCGGTAATAAATTAGGTAGAGTCAGTACGTGAAAAATAAAAAGTGTTAATTAAGTATACTTTTTTCACTGTGGTATTTTGTATGCGACAATAGCATTCACAAAAAAATACTTGCCTGTTTCTTTACAGTGTAGAAAAAGTGAAATGTTTATCTCATTGCACACAAATCGTTCAAGACTTCCTTCGGACGACCATTTCGGTATTTTTCAGGAGTAGAAAAAATTCCATAATTTTTTTCACCGTCTTAAACAATTTTTCTAATTGTATTTACAGATTTTCCTTAGAGAAATTATAAAAACAATTGTATTAATTCTATGTTCATTTTTTAATTTCAAGTATCAACAATGAAGAGTCAACGTACACGCGATTTGTCTTGTATCTTGTATCTCACCTCAATAATCAATTAGTAAATAAAAGAATAAAATCGCTTAAAACTTAATAGTACCGATAAAACTAAGTATTAGAAAGGAAAAGCAATGACTGGCATCGACTCAAATATAAATTTCTGTCATATCGGCAGTTCTTTCGAAAACTTTGTCAATCGGAGATAAAATTTGTTCCGCTTCAGATTCCGCCAAATATCTTACGAAAACTTGGTATATCACAGCTCATACCACTCCTTGTGGTTTTATTCATTTTGTATATGTCCAAAAGCAATAATAATTGATAGTTAATTAAATGAAATACAACTGGGAACATAACACAATGACAGATAAGGTACCTGTAGTTGATAAACTAAGCAGTGCTGCCACAAAAAATATATATTAGTTCCAATTGTCACCGCGTCAGACTCTTTTTTGCCAAGCTGTACTAAAGTCTATTGAATCATCTTCGCTTAGTGCACCGGTGGTGGTTAAATTCAACAGTTACTAATCATTTCGTCATCGACCGCTTAATGCTAAATAGCGTTTATAAATAAGATTTTTTGACTTAGCTGTTGATTAAAATTAAGAGATGTTTAAAAATAAGATTAGACGATTTCCAGCGACAGTTCACAGACAATTGCACAAATAGTTGTATTATATAGTACATACTAAATCCATACACAAATATTTACCAACATCGCGCCCGTCAACGTCATTTGAGCGCCAAAAGCTCCTTGTAGCATGCTTGTAGCACTGTAAGAAACCTAAATTAAGATCTATGAAGTACAGTATCAGAAATGGGTTACGTACACTGACCTCTATCTAATACGCTGGACTGGCTACCGCTATCAATTTATTGTGCCTATTTGAAAATCGCCATTTTGGCGCTGACGGCAGCAGTGAGGGGGAATGGAACTAATACTAGTGATGTACAACAAATGGTTTGTTATCGATAAAAACTTCTCTGATATCGACTACAATGATAGAAATATTACCAACGCTATTTTTGTTACTATTTTCTATAAATTAAATTGGTTTAGATAATTATTAACATGTAACATTCGTGTTGTCTTCTAAACGTAATGTTTTTAAAACGTGGAATACGTTTTATAACATAAAATACGTTAGGATTTACTAAAATCATAGATAATTAATTTAAAACAAGTAATATAGGCATATATTTTGTTACTAAAACACAAATAAAAAGACATGTCTGCACTAGTTGAGTACCTAACTAAACCAATGAACTATAGATAGTCGTAATAAACAGATATTTTACATATAAAACATAACTTGAAATAGCAGTATATAGTACTGTTTATGGACTGTAATTCATAATAAGTTGACCCCTTCCTTGTTCTCCTTAGGGCAGATTTTAGCAACGTCAGATATCTTTTATCCTGGGAATTAAATCGACGTTTGACAGTTTCAGTACGAATGAACTGTCAAAAATTCAAAATGTATTCTCTGGATATGACTTATTCTAGGTATAAAAGTTTGGTGAAATTCGCCCTTTAACGGATAAAAGTTAACTATCGGATCAATAAATAATAAAATTCTGTAAAATAGTAAATTAAGTACCTCTAATTGTCTTATCGTGCACTCTTTAAAGGAAGGGATTATCTTTTACTAGTCAGATACCGTATGTCGCCATGTGGTACGAGACACAATAAATTTTTATTAGGTCTGTAATTACGGTAATTAACTTGTAACAACTTAATTACCGCAGGGGAGGGGGACAGGGAAATAAAAAAGCATTCTGAAATCACATATTTTATTAAATTAAAACTTACTGTCGAGCCCATATTATTTGCCGAGTCAAAAAATGTCTAACCTTCTCTCCAGTTATTAATAAAGAATATTTTTTTGACACTAATAAGATAGCAAATGGCCGTTGTTTGTTGTATTTGAGCTAAGCGTCTCTGCGAAATAAAAAGTTTTCCAATGCATTGTTTGGAAGTCTCATTAATATTAGAGTCGGGTATTGCCCAAAATATATGTAAAAATTCACCTAACTCGGTTTGTAACGAGGATGGATCATCGTCGTCAAGGCGGTATTTCTTCGTAGTACGCATATTTTCAGCATTCGTAAAATCATCAACATTAAATTTATTTATTTTAGCACGCTTTGCACTAGAATTAGTTAATATGGATACATTATTGTCCTGAACGTTGCCGGTAGAAGTTTTTATTTCGTGATGGATTAATAACTGTTTAATTAAAACTTACTGTCGAGCCCATATTATTTGCCGAGTCAAAAAATGTCTAACCTTCTCTCCAGTTATTAATAAAGAATATTTTTTTGTTTCTGCGAACAAACGGATGTTTACATATTTAGTTATTATTTCTTTTAAAAGAATATTTAAATGACTGTGAAAATTGTCTGAGACATAACTATCTCTAAAATGATCTTCTAGCTCAGGAAACAGTTCATTTGTTTTTGTTAAGAGGTTCCTTATTACCTTTGCAGTGAGTACTGCAGGAAAATTCAACTCTATAGGTGGTTTATTTTTATTATATTTACATGCTTGTCGGAATAATGATTCCACCATAAAACAAATATTGACTACACTCACAGAGGGCACAGTTAAACCACCTCTCTGCTTTTGGATAATAAGTGCTACCCCATTTCTCCTATTTGACACTGCATCTAGTGGTACAGCTTCACAGGCCATTAAACATTCATCACATTTAATTTTTTTTCGAATCGATCGAATTACAAAACCTGCAATATAGCCAATGCATTGTTTGGAAGTCTCATTAATATTAGAGTCGGGTATAGCCCAAAATATATGTAAAAATTCACCTAACTCGGTTTGTAACGAGGATGGATCATCGTCGTCAAGGCGGTATTTCTTCGTAGTACGCATATTTTCAGCATTCATCACATACCAGTTTTCTTTTTTTTAAATCAGCAATTACAGATCTTAAAGTAGACACGGTAATTTTCATACGTTTCACATTTTGAGACAATACTTTAATTCGGGCTTGTGACATTTTCAAGGCTCTTTTGACCCTTTCCAATTTAATTTTGGAAGATTTTGGGGTGTTCTCGTAGCGGTGATCTAATTTTACACTAGAACAGATTTCCGCTAAAGTTCTAGATATCTTTGGTGTACTACAGTTGCTTGTGTTGTAACTTGTGCTTGGAACTGTAACAAGAAATTATATTTCATTACTTATATTATTCAAAGAAGGATGATTAGATAGTGAAAATATCATTGAAAATAATTTGGAAAGGTATGTCATCATCATCATTTCAGCCGAAAGACGTCCACTGTTTGACATAGGCCTCCCCCAAGCGTCGCCACATCGGATTCTAGTGACTCTCATCAGGTCATCGGTCCACCTTTACGTTTTCCGATACGCAAAGAACATGCGATATGAACGCGTATATTTAAAAAAAAAATTACACAAGGGCACAAAATTAAACATTGTTTAGTATTAGTATTTAACCACTGTTAGTCGCCAACTTAGTACATCAGTAAACCATGTTCAGTATTTTAGATAATTTTTTTTTACATAACTACCTGCATGGGCTTCACATGGCAATATTTCTTTTGGATTAACTTCAATATATTTGCAATCATAATTTGTTAACCCGACTTGCACAGGTACTAAAGGTAAATTAAATTTATCCAAGTTCATTTCAATATCACTCTGGCATTGGTATCTCGTTGGTTGGTCAGCGTCTTTAAGCATCTCAGTTTGTACCAAGGACAAATTAGTTTCTGAGAAAAACAAAAGTTTTATTTTATTAAGATAATCAATAATATTTCTTGGATACCGACAAAGTATTTACTTAGGTACTATGAATGTACACTCACCAAGAAATATTGTGGGGATACTGCATTTTTTCAATGTAGTCCGTGACTGATGTTTTATGAAACATCCATCCGTGAAGTGTTTAGAACAAAGATAATGATACATGGTTGGAGTCCAATTGACAACCTTCATATTTTTTAACCAAAGTTTGAGAGTGTAATCGGAGGGGAACCTGTAATTAAAAGAAACATTATAGTAGGTATGGGTAAAAAATTAAAATAATATAGTATATCTATAATTATATAGAACACTTAATGAGAATTATGAATCATAGGTGTTAAATTATTTGTTATTGACTCTAATAATAATAAACCTTAAAGTGTTTTGCTATTATTACAGATCATAATAATGTGCGTATTATTATTTTAACAAAGATGATAAACATTATTGTTAAGCATGTTTTTTTTTTACATCTTAATATAATATTACGAAAGTATCGATATGAATTTTGACATCCCTAACAAAAGTTATTGGTTAAGTAAAAATGTTCTTTAAGCGGTTTTCTAATAAGTATTTATGATTTAGATACACTTACTTGTGAAAAGTGACACCACTGCCTTTTTCGCATCGTGTTTTACAATATACGCACGATTTCATGTTGGACGAACAATACAAGCTATGTTATAATCACTGTCATTATTATAACACTTTAATCTAAATCACAATCACAGTAAATACTTTAGAAAACTTTTTATTTCGCAGAGACGCTTAGCTCAAATACAACAAACAACGGCCATTTGCAATCTTATTAGTTCTTAGAACTCTCACTGGGGGCGCTTTGAATCGGCACAGCAAATAGTTGTCATTTTGTATGGGATAGCCAGTCCAGCGTATTAGATAGAGGTCAGTGGTTACGTAGAGCTACAACAAAGGCAAATTACACTTCTATGGGTAAAATAATAAAAAATCTAGTTTCTGGTGTCAAATCAAGTTTGACATGTGCGGAAACAAACACTTTCTCTGGTGTGCTTAACAGATAATTAGTACCCCATCTCGTGTAAATGTGCCCGAAATGTATTATTTGTGCGTCCAGCCGATCCAAAGATATTCACGAAAAACAGATCCCGCAGCATGTTTTTTAACCAGTGGTACAAACTAATTACTTAGATAGCTAAGTACAAACTAATTACTTAGATAGACCAAATTTGTGCCTAATTGTGCCCAAAAAATGAAATTTGTGCGTCTTGAGGTTTCAGAGTTATTCAAGATGCCGCTGGGGTAACGTTTAGCGAATTGCTGTACCTCTGAAACGGCGTGACATACAGCTACGATTTTTTTACTACGGTGGGTCTTAATTTGTGCTTATGCTGTGCGATTTTATGTTTTCATAATCGACACCGTTGGAAAATAAGAAATTGTTTTTCAAAAACCCTAAAATCGATCCTTGCGCTTCAATGGGAAACCCTAGAAACTTACCAAGTATGATGGTTTGTACCTTTTATTAACTCAAAGCATCATGCGAAATAAGATGTTTCTATTCCAACTCCTCAGAGAGCTATTTCATTTCAATTAAAATCTGGCTATGCTAAAATGTAACACTCCAATACATGAGTTATTATTAAGTGACGGTTATTATGATTCGTCAAATAATTAGTACCTTTATTCAATTGCTTATCCTTAAAGTTGCAGCTGAAAAATCCTTGTAACAACGCAGATATAAGAAAAAAATCATAGGAAAAGAAATTTCACGATTAACCGAATAAATTCGAATGACTGTATAAAAGCGACCGCGCAGTACATTGTGCCAACCTTCTTAAATTTGTAGTTTTATAATTAACCCTTGGTCTGTAAACGTTTCTTCGACGCCTCCCGTCTGTAAACGTGGGTATTTCAAGACCGGTCGTTTTTTTAACCTGCTAATGCACTCAAAAAAAATTCATAAAAATTCATGCTCATGTGTGAAACCTTCAACTTAATATATTAATCAATAAATTGTAGAGGTATTCATTTTTGCATACATTTTTTTTTTTAAATGCAGCAATTCTCTGAAAAAACGGAGGTTTACTCAAAAAATCGCAACTCTATGAAAAAATAAGATATTGTGATTTAAAAAAAAAGCAAATTAAAGGTTAATTATGCAGATTGCAGAAAAAAAAAATATTTCATTTTTTAATCAATAAATGCTTATAGTTTGGGCGGAAACCCCAAATACTCCGAAATATTTCGATGATTATTCGATGTTCCGATTTTCAAAAGTCCGAATTTCATAATACCTAAGAATTATAATGTCTATTATAAAAAATCACGAAATTTATTTTACTGAAAGTCGTAAATGCGATTTGTTAGTTTTCCGGTTTTTACACGTTCGAAGAATCAATTGCTCAAAGGGTTCTCGGTTCGAATAACGACATTCTGATTTTCAATGCTCCGAATAAACTAAAAGTCAACATGTTGTGCTACAAAATTTAGTGACAGAAACGAATCGCTGCAAAACCGACTTCACGCAGTCTTGTCTGCCCTACCCCTAGAGTGTAATTTAAACCCGCGTAGGCGCGGAGGGGTGGGGCGGGCCGCGAGCTGAGGAGCAAGTGGTTTGAAGGCCCGCCGCCGCGGTTGAGGCTGGCCGGCGCAGCCGCAAGCCGAAGCTGCGGTGGAGAGCGTTAAGACCATCTGCGACGATAAGCACGCGTGGGGCCGCCCAAACCCCGCAGCGCCGGAGCCGTGACAGAAACTATGCTTGCTGCATGCCTGCTTGCATGTTGCATGCTTGCTTGCATGCATAAAAGTAAGTAAATAGTTATTTAAACCATTTGTATGTATAAATATGTAACGTAGAATTATCAGAGAGTAGGGACTTTATTGACGAGTTAAGTACCAACATAATGGTAATAAAATTTGATTGTAGGTTTGAACATAACTCCATACTTACCGATATTATGGTTCTCATGGCCTTATAAGGTCACATATACGATTTTGATAAATATGACAGCACTTTTACCATTTACCGTTGTTTTTAATTTAGTTTAGTTTTTTAGTTATTGTTAGATACGGGACACAAGTAAAACACAAGCGGGCTGTGAACGCACTGACTCTTTATTTTGAACACACGCAAGCGTACCCGCGGTGGGAGGCACGGGGTGCGGGGCGCTGCGCGGCGCCGTCTGCGCAGGCAGTCCATCAGGCCGCGCATCGCTACACACATACATAATGCTTATATGTAACATCTCCCAACCTTATTTTGAAAGATACAATTCTTAATAAAAATACTACACTACTTAAAGGTACCTATAACTAAACACACGTACAACGTTTTAACATTATGCCATCCACTGGTCACTTACCTAGCGCAAGGCTTCTATAATCCACCTTTGGGAGCTGGCGCAACGCCCTACCGGGACGGTCCGGCGGCACAGGCGCGGGCGGCGATGTCGGCGCCGCTGGCGGCGTGCTTGCACCTTGCCCCCCCTCTCCCGCGGCGTCAGCTTGAGACGCGGGTTGGGGGCTCGGCAGAGCCGCTGATGATATGTCCTCGTCACCATCATCCTCGATTTCTCCAGCCCAACTTTGTTGTACATTGCCTTTATATAACACAATCTGGTTTTTGTGTTTTTTTATTACACTCCCTGTTAAATGATCCTTGACCAAATACACAACTTTACCACTCCTGTCTACTATCGTCCCTCTGCACCATGTGAACTTATCTTTATTATGAAATTTTTTGTATAAAACTTCGTCCCTTTCTTTAAAAATTTGTGTATTTTTGCCGCCATAGAATTTATACTGCAAACACTGTTTTGATTTTACTGTGCTGTCCAGTGACGCGTTTGAAGGTGACGACAGTGGTTTAGGCGACACTAGATCCAACCTTGATCTTAGCTTGTGACCAAAAACTAATTGAGCCGGAGAGAACCCTGTCAATGAATGTACTGAATTCCGGTAATCGAAAAGATATTTTAATAGTTTGACCCTAGTGTCTTTTTGGCTGTTACTACTTAAAATACACGATTTTATGCCCTTTTTAGCAATCTTTACGTAACTTTCAGCCTGACCATTGCTCGCAGGATTATAGGGCGGTGACGTCACGTGCTCAATCCCGTTAATTGCACAAAACCGTGCAAATTCTTGTGACGTGAACGCCGTGCCATTATCGCTTACAATTGTATTTGGTAACCCGAACCTTGATACAAACTCGTATAGTTTTTCTAGTGCAGCTGATGAGGTCGTTGAACCATACATATCGTAAACTTCCACCCATTTTGTGTATGCGTCTACTACTATTAAATAATGTCTATTATCTAACGGACCCAAGAAATCTATGTGCAACCGGTAGAATGGTTGGGGTGGGTATTTCCAGGGGGCAAGCGGGGCGCGCGGAGGGGTAGGACGTAAATGTATGCAAACACTACAAGAATTGATCATAGTTTCTATTTCTTTATCAATACCCGGAAACCAAAAACGGGAACGAGCTTCGGCCTTTGTTTTTACAATTCCCAGGTGGGAAGTATGAAGTTTGTTTAATATTTTCATTTTTAGACTGTCTGGTAAAATCACTTTATACCCTCTCATAACACAGCCGTCTTCATAAGATAATTGATTCCTGCATGCGTGGAACGGTTTTAAATTTACATCAGACACGCTTCTAGGCCAACCCTTAAAAATAAAATCAATCACCTTCATTAAATTAACATCTCGGCTAGTTTCCTTGCGTAATTCGTCCCGCGTAACTGGCATGTGTCCGTCTATCACGAAGTGAATATACGACGCGCGGTCCATCGGGGCGGCCGCGGCGGCAGCGTGCTGAGCGCTGTCCCCGCGTTCGCTGTCCGCGGTCATTGACCGCGATCGCTTATCGTCGTCGGGAAGGCTTGCGCGGGACAAATAATCCGCGATGTTATTCTCGCTACGAACGTATTCGATTTTATAATTATATGCGCTGAGGAACAACGCGTATCTTTGTAATCGGTTTGCCGAAACCTCAGGTATACCTTTGTGCGGGCCAAAAATTGAAATTAAAGGTTTGTGATCGGTGCGAAGGATGAACGGGTCTGACTTACCGTACAAGTACTGATGGAATCTTCGAACTCCAAAAATAATAGCCGTTGCCTCTTTCTGAATCTGAGAATAACGTTTTTCAGCTGTGTTTAGAGTGCGGGACGCAAACGAAATAGGACGCTCGCATCCATCTTTATCACTTTGCGATAATATCGCACCTAAGCCATTAGGTGAAGCGTCCACCGTGAGGATTAACTTTGCATTTGGGTCAAAATGCGTTAAAACCTGATCCGACGTTAAATGTTTTTTTATTTCGACGAACGCTCTTTGATGTTCGTCGGCCCACTGCCATTTAACACCTTTTTTAACAGATCGTATAAGGGACTTAAGATTTCGGACGCCTTAGGTACGAAATTGCGGTAATAATTGACTAATCCTAAAAATGATTGAAGTTTGCCTACATCTGTGGGCACTGGGGATTTCTCAATTGCTATTACTTTATCAGAAGATTTTTTTAACCCGTCTTTGTTAATAACATACCCTAAATAATTGATTTCGTTCTTATAAAATTCACACTTATCTTTTTGCAAAGTTAGTCCGGCATCTTGCAGCCTCTGTAACACTGCCGTTAACCGTTGTAAATGTAAACCCGGTCCATCGGCTGTTATAAGAACATCGTCTAAAAGACATAACACACCGTCCATACCAGACAATAAGTTTTCCATTGCGCGCTGAAAAATAGACGGTGCACTGGTTAAACCAAAAACCATACGTGTATACTGAAACAATCCGCGGTGAGTATTTATGCATGTAATTTTTTGTGAGTCTTCGTCTAAAACAAATTGATTATAGGCCATGGACAGGTCTAACTTTGAGAACTGTCGACCTCCGTGCAATTTTGAAAACAGTTCGTGGACTGTAGGCAACGGGTATTGTTCTACAATTAATTGTTTGTTTATAGTTACAGAATAGTCTGCACACAGCCTAACACTTCCATTTCGTTTTAATACTGGCACTACGGGTGATGCATACTCCGAGTGATCAACCTGCTTAAGTATCCCTAAGTTTACAAGGCGGACTATCTCTTCATCTACCTTGTCTCGCAAAGCAAAAGCAATAGGACGCGCTTTGAAAAATTTTGGCACTGAATCATCTTTTAACCGTAATTTTACCTCGAATTTATTGAATTTACCTAATTTATCTGAAAAAACGTCTCTGAATCTATTATGCAAGTCATCGATTGTTTTTGTTTCGTTATTTATGAAATTACAGGGTGCTAGTTTTAACTTAAATAAGGATAAAAAATCTCTTCCGAGCAATGGCGGGCCTTCGCTGCGTACGACGTAAGCATCTAGTGTGTGTGTACTCAGCCTATAAGTGACCGGTAGGCGAATTATACCGAGACACACAATATTACTACCCGTGTAGGTAAATAGCCTTTTCTTAGGTGGTAACAAGGGCAACCTGCTAAAACATTTGTTGTATAAGCTTTCGGAAATTATCGTTACTGCGGATCCACTATCAATCTCAAATTTGATTTGTGAGCCGTATACGGACACGATTTCTGTCATGGGTTCTCCCCGCTCTGAAGTGATGTTACAACATAAAAACTCACCATCGTCGTCCCCCTCACTCACATCGCCGGCCACCACACACTTTACTTTGCACATTCTACGTAAGTGACCCTTTGTATTACACTTCCTACAAGTATAGTTCGCGAATCGGCACTGAGACGATGCATGGTTCTTTCGACCGCACACGGAACACTTCTCCATTACCGGTTCCCTATCAGAACCCGCACTCTTGCCCTGCACCTTGAACACTGAATGTTCTTGCTGTGTGGTCGACGCCATCGTGGAAGCGCCGGCGGCGGCGCCTGCCCGCGCGCACCGGACGCTCTGCGCCAACTCCACTGCCTTTGCCAGGGTCAAGGTATCTGTGTCCTTAGTGAACAGTTTTTCCCTCTCGGGACCCGCCAACATGCCCATCACGAACCGATCTCGCAATGCTTCCTCTACGTTGGCGAATTTGCAATGTTTCGTGAGGCCACGCAGTCTTGCCGCCCACTGCGCATGCGTCTCACCCGTTTGCTGCATTGCCGCGTAAAATGTGTATCGCTCCCCGAATCCACATTTTGTCGTGGAAAAGTGAGTGTCAAGGAGCTCATAGATGTCTTCTACTGGCACCTCCTCCAGCTGTTTTGGCAAGGCCAAGTCGGCTGCGAGCTGGTAGGTGCCGTCCGCGAGTGCGCTCAGTAGGATTGCTCGCCGTCTTGAACCCGTTGCGTCGTTTTTTTCGGAAATATCGTTCGCCACTGTTAGATACGGGACACAAGTAAAACACAAGCGGGCTGTGAACGCACTGACTCTTTATTTTGAACACACGCAAGCGTGCCCGCGGTGGGAGGCACGGGGTGCGGGGCGCTGCGCGGCGCCGTCTGCGCAGGCAGTCCATCAGGCCGCGCATCGCTACACACATACATAATGCTTATATGTAACAGTTATGTTCTAACATTTGACTGAAAGTTAAACCTCAATATAATATGGCTTACATACTGTGTATGTGTCCGTACGTGTTTTACAAACCAATAAATAATTTTATGTAACACTTTTGTGTGAGACTGTTTCAAAAATCGAAATTTTGTTCGACAAATTTATGAAGGTTTGCACAATGTACTGCGCGGTCGCTTTTGAACAGTCATTCGAATTAGTTCGGTTAATCGTGAAATATCTTTTCCTATGGTTTTCTTCCTATATCTGCGTTGTTACAAGGATTTTTCAGCTGAAACTTTAAGGATAAGCAATTGAATAAAGGTACTAATTATTTGACGAATCATAAGTACCGTCACTTAATAATAACTCATGTATTGGAGTGTTACATTTTAGCGTAGCCAGATTTTAATTGAAATGAAATAGCTCTCTGAGGAGTTGGAATAGAAACATCTTATTTCGCATGATGCTTTGAGTTAATAAAAGGTACAAACCACCATACTTGGTAAGTTTCTAGGGTTTCTCATTGAAGTGCAAGGATCGATTTTAGGGTTTTTGAAAAACAATTTTTTATTTTCCAACGGTGTCGATTATAGAAAAAATAAAATCGCATAGCATAAGGACAAATTATGACCCACCGTAGTAAAAAAAAATCGTAGTTATATATCACGTCGTTTCAGAGGTACAGCAACTGGCCAAACGTTACCCCAGCGGTATCTTGAATAACTCTGAAACCTCAAGACGCACAAATTTCATTTTTTGGACACAATTAGGCACAAATTTGATCTATCTAAGTAGCTAGTTTGTACTCAGCTACGACCACTGGTTAAAGGAATCTGTTTTTCGGGAATATCTATGGATCGGCTTGACGCACAAATTCTAAATTTCGGGTACATTTACACGAGATGGGGTACTAATTAGGGTCATTTCGCCTGTTCGCGTCCATTTAGTGCAGTTGACAAGTTTGACGGCTATAAATATCCCAGTACTAATTTCTATGATTTTTTTTGTAATGTGTTCATTATATAGTCTAGTTTAAGATTAACTTTCTGTTTTTTTCGAAACATCTTGTTTTTTTTTAAATAGAAAAACTTCAGAATTAGGCGTTTTACCCAGTTTGCGTCCACAAAATCCACATTGCGTCCACCCATGGACCATTTAGCGTCCACCAGCTTAGAAAAGGAATATAGGGGTGATATTTTTAAGAATTTGTAAAGAAAGATTGTAGCTTAACAATTTCTTTATTTAAGAATATAAATATTAAAAAATCAACATTATTATCATTAAAAACATCACTAAAAAAAAAAAATCTTCTCAACATAGATTGAACTTAAAATTTGGTGAGTAGTAGGTAAATAATGATTGCACCTAAAATCACAAGGTATATTATTATTGAAGATCAGCCTTGATTAATAAAAATTTTTTGGCTATATTAAAGCAACAAAACAATACAACAATTTTGTCTAATAATACAACTAGAAGAATTGTTGAATCAATAAATTATGAGACAAGGTATGATTATTCCAGCCTTAGAATCTCAATTAATGACGCAGGTCACATTCAAAAGACGTATCTTTGGCCTCTTAATATCTAAATCCTACAAATCGCGTGCATTTCAGATGATACCATCTAATATACTTGTCACAGCCTATGTTTTTCTCATCGTCGTCTTCCACATCTGAAATTAGTATATCGTCACATTCAGAACATTTCACTCGCTCCACGGCTGGTATTTTTTTTTTTTTGGAAATGTTAAGAAGCCTTTCAACTACTTTTTTTCACCATCTACTCCTAGCGCTGTTTCTGGTCCAGGTTTCTTTACTCCATCTGGTCTGCGCCCACTGATATTGTCCAATATTGTGGTCTTGGAAATAGCATATTCTTTGCTTATTTATCTTATCGATTTATTCTTCTCTCGAATTTCATTTAACGCTTTCTTTAAATCGTCTTCTGTGCAGGGCCGGATCTACCATATGGCTTTTTGGGCTTCAGCCCAGGGGCCCGTGAATTCAAGGGGCCCCCAGCTAAGTCAAGTCAAAGTAAAAAATAAACGATAATGCGAAAGAATCCATAATTTTATTAAATTAAACAGACTGTATGGTTTGCAGCCCTGCGAATCCTACAATTAATCAAACCCATTCAATTCATTTAATTCAAGTCTACGTTCAGGTGTTGGGACTTCGAACTGAGTTTTGTAATTATTGAGTTTGAGTAATTAGGTGGGGCCCCTACGTAGTATTAGCCCAGGGCCCCCTAAACTCACGGACCGGCCCTGCTTCTGTGTATGTTCTCTTTTCCTTCTTCTTTCTTGTCTCCGAAGAACTCATCTTAAAAAATAATAATAAGAATGAAAGAAATGACTCATTTCATTTAAAAATAGAATTATAAACACCTAGTCTCAATAAAAAAAAATACAGTAATAATCAATACATTTTAAATTATTTTTACAAGTCGATTGTATTTAATGAAAAAAGTGGACGCAATTTGGTTTATTATTATTCCCTGTAGGTATACTTTGCGTCCATTGCGGACGCAAAGTGGAAGTTTTGTAAATTCGATATAGTAATTCGCGTCCACCTTATTTTATTCGTTAAATCTTATATCTCTAAACGAGCAATTCTTGTATATTTATATATAATCTGAATCTCGGAAACGGCTCCAACGATTTTCATGAAATTTAGTATACAGGGGGTTTCGGGGGCGATTATTCGTGTTTTCAATGACCAACTTTATCGATAATCAACTTGAACATAAACTTATTATTTTAAATACAATTTACCAAAAAAACCGAGCAAAGCTCGGTCACCCAGATATTATAAAAAATATGAGCAAATTCATAATTCATATTATTCCTTTTTTCATTATTAAACTCTAGAAACAGCTATGTATCCTTAAATTCACATAAAACAATAATAAACTTACCATCGAACGCGCCGCTGCACACTATTTTTTATCTAAAATCCCGCGCGTACGCACTCCTTTGATGAACAGCCGAGATTAACTATTTTTTTTAACGGGATTGGTTTGGCGCACGGACCTTTTGTCCATATGTACGTGCCTCTTATATATTGAGGTATTAGCGATAGTGACTTTTCGTTTGATTGGTGTGTTAGTTTACTTATTTTCGAGGATTTTTATAGGGAGATCCGAAAAATGGACGCGAATTGGGCGATGGACGCGAACAGGCGAAATGACCCTATCTGTCAAGCCGAAATCCTGAAAAGCGACAATATTCCGCTGGCGTAACGCACGCCTTTCTCTGAATGTTGGTGAGTCTTAAACTCTTCATTTACTTGGCATGTTTGTTGACCGACTGAGGCCGATTCAACAACGCTGTTACTTGCTTAATAATACAAAATATATGAAGAGTGCGATTTAATGGAATCACTCATTTCATGGGTACTTATTAAATACCGTTCCACTGGCCTCGATCACGCGCCAACGAATTAAGGCGACGAAAAGGTAGAAAACTTCAATTATCAATTTCTCTTTTATTACTAGGTATGTCGGATTGATTTTTTGTGGTTCATTAAGTAGCATTAGAGCTTCTACATACTAGAGGTGAGTCGTATATGTATACTGGTACAAGTATTTATACCAAGTATGTGCTTCCCAGTACGCAGCCCGGGTACAGACCGAAATACTGGGTAAATACCTTGAAAGTATAACGTCATACGTGTAGGCTAGTACGAAATGAACCGATACCACAAGGTAGTGGCCAGTTTGTGCAGCATCGGCACGCCAAACTACTAACGCATATGTATACTTGAAACGTCGTACCGACATTTTATTGAAGTATACCATACTTATTGCATACGTTTACTTATCAAAATCATTACACACCCAAATACTTAGAAGTATTTTGAAACACGGTTTTTGTACCAGGTATTAGCAATACGCATACCTTGAAGGCCAGGTATGAAGATTGGCAGGTATATCTCATCTCTAGTACATACGTCAATCTGTCAATGTTTTTTTTTTAATTTACAGTATATACGGTGGCAAGGACGACGATGCGCAACCGGTCACCACGGATTCAGTAGGTACACGAATCTGACCGGTCAGTAATTGAAAAAAAAAATATACTGTTTCATATATTATGACCGCGTAGGTACTGCAGCTTTCTACAAACACTCAAACAGCTGCGCTGAATTCATGGTCTGTTTTCGCGCGCTGTCGCTGCGATTACAATTGCTTATTCACGCAAATGATCACGTCAATCGGATATCCAAGCGCGACTGGTGCTTTCAATTAGAAGGGGTAACGCCAAGGAACTTATACCCGACCCCTGGAATTGCCAAATTGTCAAATTGACACCATTATAAAAATAAGCCTTATGTATATGGCACTAAGTTCTATTACAGACAATCACTTGGTCAGAGAGAAATTCGGTCCGAGAGAGAAAGCGTTGCGAGAGCCCTGTGTCCCTTTCTTGAAGTAGGGTGCCCATAATGGACGAAATTATAAGATTATTTAAGGGTAAAGTGCATTGACGCAATAAAAAGCGTCCCAACCATTTTTCTTAAAAACGACGTCTGTTAGATTTTTACGACAATTAATACAAAACAAAATGGTTATTTGCCCAGCGCGTCAGATATTCCAGGTTATACAATAATACTCGATAGAAGAGCTTATGCGTTGCGTTGCGTTTATGTTTACTGCGTTTTACTTTAATCCATCTTTAAAGCGTAACTATTATTATTTTTTTAAATCAAATTATTGGTTAATATATTATATCCTGTTATATTCGTATCTACCTACATCATATTGCTTGGTCACCCTAATGAAAGGGACAGAGGGCTCTCGCGAAGCTATCTCGCTCGGACCGCGTATTGGCAGCCTGTGCGCATTCCTGGTTGGATTTAAGTTCCTTGGGTAACGCAATAAACGATTGCTCGTCTGTTTGACTTACCCATTGACTTAATACATTTTTTTTTACAACAAACTGTTTACTAATTTTTATATGAAAATAAAACGCTCGTCAGTAAAATTATACATACAACGAAGACGTCCCACAAGAAGGGCACGCAAAATACTTGGATCTACACTTAGATTTGGAGACTGGTTAGTCTCCAAATCTAAGTGTAGATCCAAGTATTTTATTTTTTAGTAGCTATTTCGCGTGCAGGTTTGCTGCTGATTACATGTACATATTTGTTACGCCTTCGTATATTGACGAACAGTTAAGCAGCTAATAAGTCAGCATAGCCTAAGGTATCAGAAAATACTTCTTAAATACATCTCATTCATGTCACTAGCACTGAGTAGAGTAGAAGGGCAGCAGTACACAAGACGTGAGGAGATATGGCATTCCCAGTCTCAGCGACAGGTTCGATAGTAGTGTCACAGGAAAAGGCATTTTTTGTTCAATTTCCCGTAATTTATTAAAACATAAAATTAGCAAAACCTGGTATTTCTTATTTCTCTGCAGTATATGCTTGATTCCTTTCAGCTAAAAATTGGTTGGTGTTTAGACCGAGGGTTGCATTGAAAAAACTTTTTAGCGGTTTAATATTTTTGTTAAGAAGTTTTTATTTTATAAATTTTTGTGGCTTTAATATACCAATAATACTTCATTTGATAAGCCTAATTCAACAATTACACGAGTTTATTTTTTTTAAGAGTGTTTTTATTACTGGACTGTTTACATCGTGTTAAAGTTTCTTCGTTTTTACGTGCTTGCTTTTGTGTTAGGTAGTTTTGCCGATCCCCGTGGACTTATACAAACTCATTATAATATACCTAACTGTTTCATAACAGTAAAATTGTACTAAATATATATTACGTTCGTTGCATCTCTGTTCACGATAGAATACCCAAGATTTATGATCGTTTGGCATACAGTATTCGATTTGACAGAATTTTAAATTATGTAGGTACGTCGTTATTTTCGCAAACCAGCGATATGTCATTTTGCAAAAGTTTTGGAGTAACCTAAGTAATCAAAAGTCCCCTCGGAGGAGTGGATTGAGACGCGCCACGGCGTCTCACCTTCCGCCTAACGCAGGTCCTCACCGGGCATGGGTACTTTAGGGAGTTCCTGTTCAGGATAAAGCGAAAGGAAACGCCGGAGTTTTCATTGCGAGGATTGTCTGGAGGACACTGTGGAGCATACCGTGGAGGTGTGCCCTGCTTTTTTTTTGTTTGTTCTTGGGAAATCATCATATGACGTTACCCGCTCTTGGGCGGAGCGGGAGGGCGGGTCAGACTTTTACTGACAAAACCCACCCGTGTTTCTTCAGTAGCCCATGTGCCAGGGCCATGGTATCTCTTTCGAACAAATCTCACGACCTTGCCAGACCTCGGTCCTAGCAGACCCCTTCAGTACTGCTACATCTCTATGAGGCGCGCGTGGAACACTACGCGCCGTCGACGCGGGCCTGGTCCTTACCGGGCGGCGAGCTACCCATTGGTCGCCGCACGCAAGCCCACGCCGACGGTGGCCGGGAGTCCCCGATCGACTCCCGACGCCCGGGGCGTCTCCTCCTGCGGCGGCTAGGGACGTGAGGGCGCAGTGACTGCCAAGTCCTCACGCACCCCGCCTTCTCCTTCACGAGCATTACTGCTTCGCAGAAGGAAGTGACGGCTTCCCATGCCCTCTCGCTCTGTACCATGGCTCGCACCATGGCCGGACGCGAGACGTCGCCGCCGCCGATCACCTCCACGAGGACACGGCGGTGCTCCGCCCAAGCAGGGCACACCACACGGTGGAGCATACGGTGGAGGCAAGCTATGCGCCCTCACGCCCCTAGCCGCCGCAGGAGGAGAAGCCCCAGCCTTGCGGAAAGAACCAGAGGGGTAATTGCGGAACTTTTTATCGGTAGGAATTGGTTTAAAATTCATAGTTAAACAACATTCATTGCGTTATTTACGTTGCTGAGCCACAATTTATTCGAACAAATGACGCAATGGTTTAGAAATAATCTTCAATCCCATTCAGATTCTGATAAATTGTGCGTTTCGCAATTAGGGTGCAGGCCCGTTTTGACGGCGCGTAGTGTGTTCCACGCGCGCCTCAAAGAGATGTCAGCAAACTGAAGGGGTCTGCTACGATCGATGCTTGCCAGGGTCGAGATTAGTTCGAAAGAGGTACCATGGCCCTGGCATATGGGCAACTGAAGGAACACGGGTGGGTTATAGTCAGTAAAAGAATAGTGTTTTCCAAATGTCCAAATATTGTTACGCATTTACTTGAGTTTGATGATCACAAACTGCAGGAGAGAACGTTCTTTTTCAACATTAAACCGAATTAAAAATGTGTTAAGCAACATAATAGGACAAGAACGTTTAAAAGACCTCACTCTAAAGAGCATAGAAAAGTATATAATCAGAAATATTGATTAGGCGAGTGTTATTTGTAAAGTTGCTTACATTAAATTACGAAAAGCGTTTTTCTAAATATTTTGTTTGTGTATCCTTTTTAATAGGTAATGCAACTCAAGGGGCCCCCATCCTGCCAGGGTTGCAAGATCTGTTCGAAAGAGTTACCGTGGCCCTGGCATATGGGCAACTGAAGGAACACGGGTGGGTTTTAGTCAGAAAAAGTCTAACACGCCCTTCCGCTCCACTCTAGAGAGGGAGACGCCATTTGATGATTTCCCATCCACAAAAAAAGGGCCCCCATCACAATTTTGCTACGGGCCCCGCGCTGGCTTAATCCGGCACTGATCTCCCAAGTAGCACAGAACTGCATTATAAATTGTCACTTAAGGCCCACAGCGGTAATCTAAGCATTTATAAAGACTTATTAGTATTCACCTGTGCTGCAACAGCTGTTTCGAAAAAAACGTGGCCAACTATAATGCTTTTTTCTGTACAGTAATTCTATTAAGCACCACAAACACGCCACAAAGTCACTGTTATTGAGCGCTTAGTAGTGCAGTACCCTATTAGCTGTAAGTTTTCTGAATAATAGCCCACACGTGTACTATACAACCGTTGCATTTTAAGAGAGAACATATCACCCACTATAACATAATCAGTTACTTTGTGAAGTTATTTAACAAAAATTTAATGCTTTATGCTGCATACAGATTCACTTTTCCCCTATTAGTCAGGTGTTTACCATACACTCGAATAACAGCATGTATCCAAGTGTCGGCATGCGCGAATGGAATATTGGACGCGACGGGTTCCGTATGTTATATTTATTAATAAATAAATAAATAAAATGAAATTAATTTATTTCAGACATAACCCATATTATAAAAATTAAGATAAAAGTAACAATGCTGCAGCAGAAAAGAATAAAATGTCATTAACAAAATAAAAATATACGTCACATAGTTGAAATAAAATAAAATTTCAAATTTACGTCGGATTTAAATTAAAGTAACAATAAATAATAATTGCACATATTAACAAAACAATACAAAAAAGCCTTTATAAATAGAGGTCAGTGTGTATGATGACATTAGGCTGAGTAGGTAAAAAAATGCCCTGCTACAAAAATCGTCTTATAACCTACACATTTTCGGGACTAATATGGTTGCGACAAAATTAATATTTTCTTTATGTTTATTTAATGTTCCCTTTTTAAATTACAATTTAGGGTGTACCACCCTGGTCCAGGCCTTGAATTTTCATCTTTTTATAATTTCAAGGAGTATAAAAGTACTTCTCGGTGGCCACCATAGAATTTCCTTAGTTTTCCACTGTGCAGGAATGAATGTTAGATCGACAACACCTCTCTCTATAGTCTGAACTATTTTGAAAGTCTCGTTCTGTAAAAACAAGAAAAATATACTTATTATAATAGAAGTATCAGTTTCTTAATGACAAAATTATCTATACAGTTTTTGAGGAAAAAAACCAAAAGATACAATAACATATTAAATACCTAAACTTAACGTAACATAATGCTATTTCATGTGGAAGCAATTAAATTATTAGGCCAGAAAAATACATTATCTTTAGATAGGTACCGACTAATTTATAGGTATTTTGTCGCATACATACATACATACATACATATAATTAAATTATAATCTCAGCTACTTAAATTACAATTTTAATTAAGTACTTATCGTCGAATAACAACTAAAAAAGGGAACAAAATGGCTTTAAAAGAACCACGGCGGAACCCTAAAAGCTTGGATCCATAAAGGTACTTATCTAGGTAACTGACGCAAATGTGAACCAATACTACTCTCCTAATCGATCCATGTCTGATTTGTATTACACAAGTGCTAAACTATTTTACTCTTGGCTGAATTACAGGCCACATGTGAACACCCGTACAGACCTTAGCATTAAATTGAGATTAAAACTGTTCACTTGCCATCCGCCATATTCACTGCGTTACTTGGTATTATTATAAAATTTTATCTTTTAATTTTTGTTTATTTTAGAGGATATCAATTGTAAACATGGATTAAAAAATAATTACACGAAAACAGTTTTTTTTTTGGTTACTTTGTACAAAAACGAACATATTAATTTTATTTTCATTCTAATTTCGTTGCTTTTCTTTTAGTATTTAGTGGTATTCCGAGGGCGCGTGAAAATTTTGAACTAAATATGTATGGTATTTGACAGTAAAGTTACCTTCCCAATAAGATTTCAAATATAATAGGAGGAAATCGATGTTTTACTTACCTTAAATTTTATGTATGTATATTCTCACAAATGGCACCTGAGATCTTGCACACAACGATACACTTCATGTTTTACAATTTGACAGTTCATATCAAAGAAAAATAAATAATTTAAGTTATTGCATTCCACAATTTAGCTCAGTGTGTAATTTCAACTGTATAAAAGTATACACAATGTACACATTCGTCTTCCTTGCTGTATAATAAGTAACACGTGCCTCATTATTCAGCTCTTTAGGTGACTGTTACACACATAAATGCTACTATAATGTTGTTATAATGCAATTATTTGTCAATTGGACTTCTTATACAGCTATGTGCTGAATAATTTGTGCCCAAATTAGAGTTATATCCTCTGAGGATGCGCTGTCTACGCTATTATTCAGCAACTAATGCATTCACTGTGCACTGTTAAAATGCTGTTATACAGCACTTTTGTGCTACTTGGGCTCATATCATGAAAGCGCAATCCCTAAGAACGCGCCCCTTGTCAGTTGCGTGACCCCCTACAAACAGGTGTTCTCCCTAAATCGACGGGAAACTTAAACATGTCGTGCGCTGTTTTGCCTGTGCAAATGTTTCCTGGTGCAATTCTGCTTTGCTCCGAAAGTCTCATGTTTTTGGGGTTAAGTCTATATTTTTCGGCTTAATTTCATCCTTTTATTGTATATGTTTAAATAAGCATGCAGAATCAGCCTATAATGTTCTGCCTCCTGGGAACAGACTACCGGCCACAAAGAGGAGGCCTGCGTCGCCTCCTGTTTGTGAGAAGAAACGCAGAATCCGGGGCAAATTAATGTTGGGAAGACTATATTATGGAGTGTCGGTAAAGCAGATTCTAAACTGCAATTATGTAGATAAAAATTAAGGTGACGAACATATTTTGGCTGCGACTGTAACTATAACTATTGCTACGCGCCCGCTGTTTAGCTAATTCGTGTTACGTTAGTATTGGTTTACATAAACTACTTAGGTAGGTACATATAAATTGGAATGACAGAATGAATACAGTTTAAGAGAAAATCACTTTAAAATAGGATAGGTATTAAGTAAAACCGTAGGGACGATATGATTCATCGTGGCTGGGACGGGACTTTGCGGGACACCGTGATATCTATCTTTATTTGCCTATTAAATACCCAGGTATTCAAATAGCACATACCTAGGAATATATTGCTACAAGGTATTCCAAACAGCTGCATACATAATATAACATAACACTAGACGTACACAGCTTATTAATAGAAAGTGACGTCACACACGTGATATATTTAGGAAGCAGTAGATACTTACGTTGGTATATCTGTCTACTTCTATAATTATACCAACTCTTGCGACGAGCAGAAATAGCCCAAATCTCTCAACCTATCCACGTAGCACTCAAACGATTGTCTACAAACGTAAACTAGATTTACGCAGGTAGGTAAATCAAAGCTGTACCTATATTACTTGTTCAAAGGTAAGCATATTGCGTATAGTACCGTGTGATGCCGGACGTAAAGAATAGCACCATCCGATTTCTTCCTGTGGGTGTCGTAAGAGGCGACTAAGGGACTTACTAGAGAATGGGCAGCAGCGTTCTTTATGCACTATATACCACCATACTGCGATCGCCAACCCACCTGCCAAGCGTGGCGATTATGGCAAACCCCCCCAAATTGGGGGAGGCTTATGTCCAGCAGTGGACGTCATACGGCTGAAATGATGATGATGATGATGAAGTATATTGTGAAACTATTCCGAATTAAAGAAATATTTATTCTTACTAAACTAACTCATCAAATATGCCGTGAGAAACATCTGAGCTTAGTGAATTTGAAGAATTTAACTACAATACTGATTTCGAAGTCGAACAGTGTACACTTACACGACACCTATACCAAAAACGATGGTAGGTATAAGTATACAGCAGAGGACACCTATTATTACTAGGAGACGAGTAAAAAATTATAATCGGCGCGATAATAAAAATTATAATCCTTTTAACGTTTTTCGAAAAATTCAAGAACAATATATCTATGTAAAATGTACTTACAATTGTGATTTATATTGATTTGGAACATTACGGGAGGTATCACCCACAACGAAGTGCTATTTACGTATTGCGATGATTTAAATAGACTTCCACTGAAATATTATTTTTATGCGTAACATTGTAGCTAGTGTTGTGTTTACTCGCGCCATTTGGAATTTAGAATAATTTCACTAGCTAGTGTTTGTGTTAACATTGCATATGAACATGAATTTGTTGTTCCTTTTTTTTCTCTTCCTCCTTATTTCTCATAGTCTGGTGATCTGTAATCTATCCTATCCTACTTTAGACACCTTTCTCTATTTACGACTGCACATTTGTGCAGTCACTGTGGCTGTGATATAATGTTAAGATACCGCGGGGTGCGCGTAGGACCTCAATTTGCCATATCCTCTAGTCGTACGAATGCAGTTACAAGAGCACCTCTATTTCCCCTTCCCTACTACAATTTAACACTTTCTTTCATAATATTGACAGCTTTTCCAACTGGTGAAATTAGAGGCCTTGTTCGGGAAACTATTTTGCATATTGCTCCGTTATATTTAACAAAATCAAAATCAAAAGTCATTTATTCAAACTAAGCTGAGAGTCAGCACTTTTGAATGTCAAAGCACTCAGACTGTTTTTATAATTTCTTGTTATTCTTTTAATTTGCATGCTTGATTAATTTTATCATTAAAACATTATTGTATAAGCTTGGTAAAAAAGAGTCTGTCGTGGTAACCATTGGAACTAAAATAATTTTTTGGTGGCAACACTGCTTTGTTTATCATCAACAAGTAGCTAATCTGTCATTGTGTTATGTTCCTAGTTGTATTTCACTTATTTCTAATTAACTATCAATTATTAATGCTTTTGAACATATAAAAAATGAATAAAACAATAAGGAGTAGTGGTATGAGCTATGATATACCAAGTTTGGGTAAGAAATTTGGCGGAATCTGAAGCGGAACAAATTTTGTCTCCGATTGACAATGTTTACGAAACAACTGCCGACACGACAGGTATTAAACCAAGAATTTTTTTTTTATTCAATGCCATTCATTGTTTTTCCTTTCTAATACTAAGTTTTATCGGTATTATAAGTTTCAAGCCATTTTATTGTTTTATTTACTAATAGATTATTGAGGTTATGTTTTCTAGTTTGACAAATCGCGTGTACGTTAACTCTTGATGTTTGATACTTGAAATTGAAAAATGTACCTACATGGAATTAATATGATTGTCTTTATGATTTTTTCAGGGTAAATCTCACAGTACAATTAGAGAAATATTGTTAATGAAGGTGAAAAAAATTAAGGATTTTTTCTACACCTGGAGGAACATCAAAACAGTTGGCGGAAGAAAGAATTAGACGATTTTGATCTGTGTGCAATTAGACAAAAAGTTCAACACTATAACGAAACAGGCAAGTATTTATTTTTTTTGTTAATGCTATTATCGCATCAATCAACTCAGCCTATCGCAGTCCACTGCTGGACATAGGCCTCTCCCATATTGCGCCACAACACCCTGTCCTCCACCTTCCGCATCCAGTTTGCCCCAGCCACTTTCTTTAAGTCGTCGGTCCACCGAGCTGGGGGGCGTCCCACGCTAAGCTTGCCGATACGCGGTCTCCACTCCAGGACTCGTCTGCTCCATCGGCCATCGGTCCTTCGACAGACATGGCCAGCCCACTGCCACTTCAGTTTGCTTACCCTGCGAGCTATGTCGGTAACTCCAGTTCTTTTCCGGATAATTTCATTTCTGATCTTATCCTTCAAAGAAACGCCGAGCATAGCCCGCTCCATAGCACGCTGAGCGACCTTGAATTTGTGGACCAGCCCAACTGTCAGTGTCCATGTTTCGGCACCGTATGTCATTACGGGCAGGACGCACTGGTTGAAGACTTTGGTCTTCAGACATTGCGGGATAGGCGACGAGAAGACTTGACGAAGTTTCCCAAACGCTGCCCAACCCAACTGGATCCTCCTGTCGGCTTCCTTCTTAAAGTTGTGTCTACCGAGCTGGATGACTTGCCCTAAGTAGACGTACTCCTTCACAACCTCGAGAAGCGAACCCTCGATGCGGATTGGACTCAGCATGACGTGCGAGTTGAACATGACTTTCGTCTTGTCCAAATTCATGCCGAGGCCAACCCGCCGGGAGGCTCCATTCAGGCTGTGCAGCATCTGGTCCAACTGTTCCAGCGATAGACATACCTGATGCCTTCATTAGTCAACTGTTCAAGTTTATTCGATATTACCCGTACCTTTCGAATGCGACGTTATAGGTACTCTCTGACTTTCAATTAGTTTCCGAAAGTAAGCAGCTATAAGTCGCCTTCTTGTCGACTATAGACTGTCAGCATTAACAGGATTCGTTCATTATCATTCATGTCAAATTTGATGTACAGGCATACCAACCATCGAATGGTTGTGAATACCCTAGATGGTGGCCGCAAATGCGATTGCTGAACATTATGTCTTGTGTATCGGGTTCAATCGGCAATCCCTGAGTGTAATTTAATTAATTTTCAAACTGAAAAAGTTTTCATTCTGTTATTGAAGACAGAGACAGAGGCAGAGTTTTGGCCGAAGGGTGTCGTGTATCGGCGATTCCGCGGAAGGCTACGCGACACAACGCAGCGCAACACGACGCCGTCACTTCGTGAACAATAGTTTTAAATTGTTTTTTTATTTGTATGTATGTTAGTCTGTAAGGTATTTATGTTATGGGTCTTTGTAGCCCGAAATAAATTGATTTGATTTGATTATGATGGCACTCTTAGATAAAAGGTTATTACAAAATAATGCGCAATCTACTAAATACAAGGAAAGTAAAAGACTGTGTGCCTATCAAGTCTTGAAATTTTGACTGATGAGAATTTCCGGGATCTCGTGTTTGTGGATTAAAACAACAAGTATCTTATCACTTTTAGTCCTAGTATACAGGGTGGCCATACCTGCTAAGCAGGCGCCCTCATTTTTTCCAGACTCTTTCTTGCCAAGCTGTAATTTTATTGTACCGATCAAATTGTAAGCGTACATCGCATTAATTTTTATAACTTCTTTTATAGTATGGAAAATATCGTGGATGGGGATATACAGGATTTTTTTTAACCAGTGCGCTAGTTTCTTTTTTTGGTGGTTCAGTGTCAGTAACAGATCTCATTTCAATTATTTTTTTCAAATTTTTACCCGCCCTTAAATCAGTAAACTGTGGATACCCTACATATTTCGTAATATGATATCGAAATAGTAATACGTCAGTAACCGCGCGCCAGCGTAGGTACTTCGCACTTCTTAGAATTTTGACCGGTCGAACAGCTGATAGGTACTAGTAGCTTCGCTCGATCGTTCACCTTCGCCACCACACCGCCGTAGGTACTTCGAACTTCTTAGAATTTTGACTGATCGAACAGTTGGTAGGTACTAGTAGCTACGATCGGTCGTTCACCTTCGCCGCCGCGCGCAAGTTACCATAAAAACCAGTTTCAAAATAAACATCTTTCGTTAAGGATAACTTAATTTTTTTGGACTAAGATATATCAAAATAAAAATTGCATGGTTATTATAACTCGTTTAAGTTTAATTTGTTAAAATTTGCGCACTGGTTAAAAACTTATCCTGTATAGACTGTAGTCAGTGTGTAATACTGTAAGTGTAATGTAACGGTTTGTTTCCCAAATAAATGTTTTTTAAATCGTCTCCTCAAGCCCTTATTTAGGTATAAATTTACCCCACGTGATATGTTTATTTTTTCATGACATTGCTTATTGAATATTGACGTCTAAAATCTTATATTTTGTAATTATAAGCACAAAACCTTTACCCATCGCGCGACCCAAACGAGGATATGGACACCTCATGTACTTATTAAAATCCATCAAGCCGCTAGGATCCAGCTGCTTCAAGGGTATAAATAATCCCACATACAAAGATAGTTACATAGATACAAATGGAAAACATCCTTTTCCTCATGTCTTTGATGTCGCGCAATCGGGTAAAAAAATACTTTTTCGACTTGGTCCTCCAGGACCATAGGTCGGGAGGAATCCCCCCTGCCGACCACACCCTTAGTCTGCCGTTGCCAGACAGCACAGTATATGAAGGCACATTTTTTTATCTGTAGGCGCCAGCAATTAAGGGGCCGTTCATGAACCTACGGCGCCCTACCCTACCGCAACACCGCTACTGTTTGTGCCTTAGGTTAAACGGTGCGTTACACTGTCCTAAAATTAAACTTGCATGAACTGCTTACTTTCGGCTTGGAACTCGAACAAAGTAAACGGATTATTTCAACAGTTGATAGCCTATTGTTTGTCCTACTTCTACATAGCACACATGCATTGAGAATCTCAGTACAATACTATTTTCAGGTTCAAATACAACGCGCGCCTACTAACCTATTTGTGTTGGAGCTAGTTTGTTGACCTCGTTGACCAACGACCTGCTCGCGGTTGAATACAAAAGCCACGAAGCAATGTGTTGTGCAGTGTGCTATATCGTCTAACTTACAACTTGGCATCATTATGCTCGGTTTTAACTACCTACTACAGCGAGCATTGACCCTTTGTATCATTATATGTATGTGCTAGTTAGGCCTACATTTTGTAGGTGATTACACAAGTAAGCAAGCAATAGATACGTTGGTAACGTAGATACGGGTTTAACATAAATAGTACACTTTAAACTAAGTAGGTACTAGATCTATGTGTTGAATTAAGAATTTTCTTTCAGTCCAATATTTATAGAACTTATAGTACTAACTATAAATTGTATCAACGAGCGCTTCCGGTCGTTTGGGGGAGGGAGGGATAGCAAGTGTTAAGCTCATCCGGCCAACATGATGGGAACGAGGACTCATAATACTTCACATTGGAACTTGTCAGCTACTGAGGAATTCGCGACATGGTAAGGTCCTTCCAATTTGGTAAAAACGAGGCCTATGGATAAAATTAATCCGTAGCAATTGCATGAATAAAATATTAATTTTATTTTAAGGGAACTTGTTTCAGCGAGGCTCAGGTACTCCTGTTTTGTATAACAATCTGTCTTGTGTGTGACTAACACTGCCTAACTAACTAACTGCCTTATATATTGCCGAGTGAAATTAGACCAAAAAAATACTTAAAAAGTGGGACAAAGTTTTTAATCCGGACCACTAAAAACTTTGTCCCACTTTTTCATTATAATTTGGTGCAATTGCGCTTGATGAGATGATTGAGATCGGACTTTTTTGAGATCCTAGGGGTTCGGAGAACAATGTTAATCAAAAATCTACTCAGACGTTTTTTCTTAAATTTTCTCTGGATATTTTTTGAGTTACTCGAAATTTTACGAATTCATGTTATTGCGTAATAAGCGGTCCAGGACAAACGGAAAAATCAAATAGGATTGGCATGATTGCCCATTCACGACCTATTTAATCTGTCCGTTTGTCCATCGTTTTCGAAGAATAGCAATTTGAGGATCCGATCCCAATAAAACAATGAACCCTTTTGAATGATCACTTTTTTTCCGTCTGTGAAAAGATTTTTCTAAAATAGTAGGAGTACACTTTTTTATACTTTGTCCTCCTCCCTTTTAAAACTCGTCAGAAAATTTCCACTATTAACTTTATTTTTAAGCTACTTGCTCTCGACTATTACTTCAATAGCTATCCAATTAAATGGATACTTGGAATGCACACTGAAAGTTAAAACTGCCTTCCTTCTTGATCATGCTGTACCTATTATTAGTAACTTTCACCAATCAGTACCGAAAATGTATATTTTATGCAAATTAGTTATAGAAATCGAGTGCGTGAGAATATACCATTTTATCACCGAAAGTGGCATGCTTGTGTGATTTTTTATGATGAAAACGATTCCATGGCACTTTTTGATTAGTAACTTGTTTGACGGGTATGTCATGTATGCCATGTATGGTCATGATGAATAGTTGAATCTCGCGGGGCACGATAAATCAAGAAACTCGTTTCAATAAAGCAGTAAATAACGTGAAGAGAGTTGAAGTAAAAGTTACCCGCATTCAGTGAATACCTATAGTGTGATTAGTAAGTTACACATAGGTACACAGGTAATCGATGGACTAAGTCCAACTTTCATGATGAGGACAGCCAATCGATCAATAAAACTACCAAAATGGCAGTAAAATTACATAGTAAGTCTTTCAGAGTGATGAGTACAATGACCTCTTTTAGGTTTTCAGTTATTTTAACTGCACCCTGTTTGTATGTTAAAGATCGAAAAACCAAACTATTTAATGTTTAAAATTCTAAAATTTAACTAAGATTTTCAATGTTATGGTTGAGTCGTTGAGTCACAATTTAATCATCTCTGAATTTGTAAAATCAAGTTTTCGGGTAACCTATCTTGGTTACCCAAAAACTTGACTAGGGATTATAACCAATCTTTTAGGACAAAATCCGAGGGTAACTTATGCGGAAGGCAAGTTATGTTTACTTATAAGCTTATTTTTCGACGTAATACCCTGGGCTTTTTGATTATCATTTACGGGAATGTTTATCTGAAGGGGTAGATAAGGTAGGTTATATGAATTCAAAGTGTATAGCTCTTCATATCTTACTGAAGGAGAGGACACTTGTAGAAAAAATTGTTTTGCGGGTATTCCTTAGAAGTTTTAGCAATTTTGCAAACTTTTAATCACAGTATCGAACTAAGTACATGCACTTTGCAGACGTTCAAGAAATCAAAAGTGTGAAAAAGCTATATTTCCTATAAATGAAAATAAATTATAGTAGCAATAAATTATGCTAAACGTCATAAAAGGAGTCGGTAGTCTATCCAACAGTAAATAACTGTCGTAATTCTTAAATAACATAGTCTGTCGTAAGAGTTTCTTGGCCGACTTTTGAAACAAGTCGTTGGTATTACTGCAAGCGGGCTGCAAAGCAAATGCTTGCAATGCGTTGCGCTCGAAGCATTTTACTTTAAAGCTAAGATTAGCAAGATTTAAAAATATGTTGCTACAGTTGTACCTAGTTCTTAGTTTAAACAACATACCAACTGTTTGTGTGTTGTTGCATTACGCGTTAAAATCTTCAAATACCTATCAGGATTAGTATCAGAATCTTCGAACATTTCCAAACACTGTATTTGTAAATACCTGCCTTCCTCTAGTCAGTATTGCATGTGTTCGTTTACCAATAGTATTGCTTTTTTAGGTCCTTCAGACAGCAACAGTGAGGCGGGTAGGTATATGCTATTTACATACATAATATTATCATTTTCAATAGGTACAAACTTTAGTTGGTTTTTAACAGGGAGGGTAATATTGGACAGTTTAATGAGTTTAAAGCATCGAGTTTCCTTTTTCCACACAGTCATCTGATGAAATATCAGTTGTTTTTCTTGGCGCATCTCTAGTCTCAACGTCCAAGAACCACATTTTTCTTACTTCAGTGGTTTATGCGGTCTTGAAATACTCGCGGAACTGTTACAATAAAAAAGAGCGTTTTTCCAAAGCGTGTTACATTTATTTAAATTGTGATGGATTTTGAACTCATGCGAGCCGCCACCAGTAAAATATTACAAACTGACGCGCCATAAAACGTGACAAAAAGGAGCAAAATGCAGGCGCGCCACTTGTAAGCTAAAAGCTCCTTCGGAATCAAAGATACAGAAATGTGAAAATAGTAAGTACCTAGCTACCAGGCTGACGAGCGTAGGTAAAGAATCATGTGATTCTTTATGACCTCGACGTATTCAATTGAAAGTATCTTATTTTACGACATTATTGTAAAAAAATCCGATAGTAATGTAGGAAAACAAGATATTTTTTGCACAAAAAATCCTCCTGAAGAATTCTCACTGGGGATTATCTTTATTTAGTCAGTAGACATACTTTGTAGAAAGTCCATTGCGACAGCAAGTGTGATCAAAAAAGCTGTCAGAGTTCCCGAAAAAATCTCGTAACACATTACTTTTTAAGCTTTTATATTGCCAAAAGTTTATTCCTTAATATATTCTGTTTACACCACGCATACACAAGAATCATCTAGGGCCAGTAGTTCTCGTGATACACATCTTCCAAATATGAGACATAGATTCTATTTAATTGCAACTGCTTAAAACCTACCCAAGAAATTTACGCCAAAATTAAACTGTTTAACCTTCAAAAACGATATACTCATTACACATGCATTCTAGTAAAGAAAAACAAATAAAATACACTCACAGATCACTTTCAAGCACAAAACTCACCACACACTACACACTAGGAACATATATATGTAGTATAGATGTGCCTTCAGTTAGGTTAGTAAGAAGGACTATCCAGTTTGTGGGAGCGCAGCTTTATCATCAGTGAACATATCTATACTATACTATATACTATTATACTATATACTATTATACTATATATACTATATATACTATAATATTATAAAGCTGAAGAGTTTGTTTGTTTGATTGAACGCGCTAATCTCAGGAACTACTGGTCCGAATTGAAAAATTCTTTTTGTGTTGGGTAGCCTATTTATCGAGGGAGGCTATAGGCTATATAACATCGCGCTACAACGAAAAGGAACGGAGCAGTAATGAAAAATGTTGCAAAAACGGGGAAAATTTATTCCTTTTGAGAGTTTCCGTTGCGTGCGTTGCGTTAACGGTTAAAGTAACGCAAAAATCATGTATGACGGAATTGTTCCTTTAAAAAAGTTCTAAAAAAAAGTCCGCGAGAGCATATGTCTATCTTTTATGGTTAACTCACTATAACTCAAAAGGAGCAAGCAGCAACACTAGCAGGCAAATCGATGCGACGGGGTCAGGGGAGCAAAAATTTGACGCGGACGAAGTCGCGGGCAGAAGCTAGTTTCGTATATTTAGCCATCGTTTATTTTGGTTCTTATTTATTGCAGTATTTGTCGTAGGGTATTTAAAACATGCCTGACTTGGCAAAAAATGTGGGTGTGTTTATTCAACGACTATTTTGCGCTTACCATAAAACATCATTTTATTGGCATGACACAACGTGAAGAACAGTCATTTGCGCGTTTCACTTGAAATTTTCTAAGCCCCGCTTACATTTGGAAAACCATTCATGTTACTAGAATCTTGAAGGGGACTTTTTAAAGCAGAAATAATAAGTCAAAAATTAAGAATGAAGGAAGAAACTTTTATTTACATAAATTGTCGTAAAGCCAATCTTTTTCGAAATGTTGGTAAAAAACTGACTTTCGGAAGGTTTAACAGTCGATACTCTGTTTTTGCAAAAAATATCTTAGTATTTTTTCATATAGTATTTCTAACGTCTGAATAAAGATATTACCGGTGATAAATCTAAGATGGATTCATTCCTCAGACTTGCTTTTCATTTAACTTATTTTCCTGGGTTTCATATACGTTAAGAGAATATGGGAACGCCGACCAAAATAAACGTTCTATAACGTGAAACCTGATTGTATTTAAGAGACAACTATCTCTAAAAGTATTTCTCCCACATACAACTCATGAGTAACGAGTTCATCATATCATACCATAGATATATTCATACGGTTCATTTTTAGCTCTATTTTTTGGTCGTGCTCAGGTGATCTTTGGCTTTCTCGAATGACTAAGTTGAATGTTTTAATAATTCGGATTCAGCACGATGATGAAGGTGGGCGAATTCAACATTCGCCCACCTTCCATTCATTTGTCGAATAATAAACCGTTAAATGAATTGAATTTATTTGTAGGTAAGTTGGTATGTTTTGTTGAAGCTTGAGCTATTGTAGTTTGGGTTTAATTTAAGAAACTATTAATAGGAAACAAATCTTTGATTCCGATGCTGAGTCACTCAAAAGAAGTTGAATGAAATTTCTGTCACACAGCCACATTATTAGCATGTAGTGAGTGACGTAAGTGAGTCTTACCGTATCAGCTGTAGTGACTGTACCGCAACCGGTCTCTTGAAGGCCGAGTGATGCTGAATACCACACTTAATGCTATATCTGCAGTCTGCTTTAGTAATTCACATTATATTTGTAATATGTTTATATTGTAATGAGTTGAATTTCGGTATTTTAATTGATAATTATTTGGTTAAGTTGTTATGAAATGATTCAATAAGTAGGTACCTACCAACTTTTGGTGTTCAAATTAAGAAAAAAGAATCTTTAACTATACTCTTCACTTAGTTGAGAGTATGTTCACGTCAAGGTTTACCTCTACTTATTACGCTGATGAAGTTCATTGACAAGCAATAAGTGAAACTCTGGCAAAGCAATTTAGGGTCGACTAACGATCACGAATCCACGGTTAATGACTTACGTCTAAATCCGTAGTTAAACGAAATATTAACAGTTTTTCACTAAATGCATATGAAAGTAAATACGGTACTTACACCAAAAAATCATTTTGTCTGTCTTTTGTCTGTCTGTCTGTCTGTTTATTCTGGCTACTCTCTGAAATGGCTGAACCGATTTTGACGGGACTTTTATTGGCAGGTAGCTGATGTAATAAGGAGTAACATTGGCTACTTTTATTTTAGAAAAATCTTTTATTTTATAAAAATACCTGCGTTCATTTCCGACATCCACGCGGGCGAAGCCGCGGGCTAAAGCTAGTGATTAAATAAAATAAACACTCATGTAAAGCTGCTGGTGAGGCAATAAATGAAAACAAATTCGTCAGATCATTATTGTAGATAGGTATCCGTATGAGCCTATGAGATGAGGCAATCGTAACCAAACAATGGAATATCGTAATTATTTTCTTTCTATACATAGCTGCAGAATAAGCAAATCCATCACTCGTGTTCTGAAACAAATACCTATACGTATTTATGGGTCACATCATACTGCTAGGAAATGAATATTGCATTCTTGGAGAATGGAATATCAAATACATTGGCTATTAGGTTTATGAATGTTATACACCTCTAGTCTGTAGTTTTGTCCTTCACGCGCACGTCAGCTGGTGTGCGCCACTAGCGCTATTATTGTGTCGTGTATCCGCTGTTCGTTGCCATTCGTGAATCGTCGTTAGTATTCGCGTCTTCGAATGTCAGTCGATGGAAAACGTGCGCTCGGGTCGTTTGTACTTGTAGGTGCGGTTACGTTACCGCTACCTCTACCTACGCTTTGTCTTATCGTGCCCACACTGACACCACTGTGAATCTGTGTTTTATCGATTTCTTGTGCGAAAATTTTCCATTTGCTGGTGATTTTGTTAACAACGGATAATTTTATTATTGTTTTATTGGTTACTCATACAGATTGAAAACAAGTGTCATTGGACAAGATCGGTCATCCATTTAGTGCAAGTGTGTTCGACATAAAACGTGATAGTGTCGTATAATAATTTGAGAACAAAACGAAGTTGCATAACTCAGAAGAAACCGGAGAAGTGCTACGAACGCTGAGCTTCGCCTAGTGCAGGTGGAGACCGTTTTGCTATCCGTGGTTGGCACCAACGTTATAGTCACCGGAAGAGCCAAATGTTATTTTAAGGTTCGTGCCTATTACCTATCTTAACATAAAATTAAGAATCGCTGGGACCCAATATATGCGTGATCATAGTATGCAAGTTTGAAACCTTAATTTGCACACAGTCAATGTTGTGTCTCTGAAATATGACACTGACGTTAAACAAAAAGTATTGTGCATGCACAAAAGATTCAGAATAGGCGTTAGGCGTGCCTTGCATATGCAAACCTATAAGATAGCTATAATTTAGCTTCAAAAAGATAACGTAAGCGGATCAATCCCCTGTGATGCATAACGTAATAGTCGAAACAATAACAGCAGTTGTAGTGGAAAGTGGCGCCCTCTAATCCGTCTTCCACTTTAACTTTGTCCTCGTGGTTAGTACTATAGAAGGGGATCCATCCCCATTAAAATTAGGTTTCGCGCCATTGTAACGTACTAATAACTTGAATTTTACTTCAAATTAACCTTTGAAGACTAAGTAACCACGACGTATTATGTATATTCATTGTATTAACTATTAAATGTACCTAATATCTTACTAGATAATGGTTTAACGATAAATTAAGTGATTATTTACTTATATTTTTGTTTTCTAATGTGACTTATTGAAATTGTATACGTAAATACCGAGTCCCAACTAACTGTTTCACCATTTGTATTTCCGTGTCGGTAATGGCGCCATTGACATCACTATTCACCTGTCACCACATGCTGCACAGTGTGGCACAATATTGTTTAGTAAGGAATTTGTAAACAAATAGATACGCAACTAGATTTCTGGAATTGCTACAAAATTTTAGTAGGTAGGTAATTTAATTTTACCGTCTTCTTACAAAACACTACACTATGAACAAATTGGAATTAACGATGATGATGGATGAACGGATGACACATAAATAGGTAGGTGCTTACAATTTCTCACTTTCGACTAAAGACGAACAGAAAAGGCTATCTATCTATTAATTATCACCAGGGATTGGACAGTTACTTATTCGTTCTATGAGGGTTCCTTATATACCTAACTACTAAAAGAGTGAATGAATACGGCACTCGGGACCCTATTACTAAGCCTACGCTGCTGATTTTAAAGATATTTGTACATATTATTGTGTTAGATTGTATAATGAATGTACCGGTCTACAGTAGGTATACATATTTCAGTGTAATTATATAAAAAAAGGCCGTGAAGGTCGCTGGATGCGGGAAGCACAAAACCGGTCGAAGTGGCGGAGCTTCGCGGATCTCTACGTCCAGCAGTGGACGCCTTTCGGCTGAAATGATGATGATGATGATGATGATGATATTAAAAAAAACGGGTTAAGTAGCTAGTCAGGGTGCGAGCCTGATTCGCGCTCAGCCGAATTTTACGTATTATTTTAAAATATTTCTAATATGCTTAAACAATTATAGGTATTAAAAAAGTACTAGATACTTACCAAGAAAAAGAAAAAAAAAAACAACACTGAACAAACATAAGTAACTCATCAATGCAGGAGCGTTATTAATCATCCATTTCTTTTACATTGGTATTACCTAAATACCTGCATGAACTAAAAGCAGCAAGCAATATAGGTACAGAGATTGGTACAGTCGACCGCACGTCTGCGTTGATGATAACAAACCCTGACCTTAAGCTGGTCTAGCTTATATGGAGTTTCAGTAGACTATTTTATGGCAGCCTATATTGATTTTATTACCACTGACGTCCCGTCGAATGTACATTAGGTACAAATTGAAAAGCAAGATACAAATGCATGCAGATGCAATGTAAACAGTGAAAATATATGATATCATGTTGAGATATTTTAACAGTACAGGTACATACCTACCTAGGTTGTTATTGAAATAAAAAACTCCGCCCCTAAGACGACCCACTGACCAATATTTCGTCGCAAAATCCATCGACTAGGTATCACGAATTCTAACGAAAAATAACAAAATTTAAAAAATTAAGTACTAACAGAAACATTGACATAGATGAGGAGTGTTGCCACTGTTTTGCTTCTTAATATTTTTTTAAGGGCTTAACCACTTGGCTTTCACTACCTACTTCTGCTTTTTACTTTATTACAATATAATTTTTCATTGTTTTTGTTAGTTTTTAAATTTCTATTATTTAAGTAACTTTATTATAATCACCACGCTCTATATTGTTTCTTCTCCTAACGATGTACCTCCTGGTTTTTCCAGAGACATTTTTTTTTCTATATTCATAAATTCATTTTATTTTTGACAAATGACATTGTTGTGTAGATGTTTTTTTTGCGTTTCGAGGTACCTAATATAATTACAAAAAAAGTCACGTATGTTTTAAAATTCTGCTCTATTCATGCCATATTTCACATTTTTCTGGATTCTTCATAAATTATTGTTCGACTATAACTATTGGTGAGTAGATTGTGTGGTTACTGAAGTATTAGTGTAAAGCGGATACCTGGAAATCAAAATACGAAGTAGTCATTCATATCGATTTGTATCTTACTTAAATCTTATTTATTTTCGATGAAAAACTCGGAGACGGGTACATCGTGAGAGATTTATTCGTATAAAGTTAATTCCAGGGTTTATTTCGTTGTATGTTTACTGTGTTTTAGTGGCAATATGGTTTTTATTTTTTATTGTAACCTATGAAGACATGAAGATGACATTGACCATTTTTCATTTTGCCTAATCCTATTCGATCTGTCACTGTTTTGTATGTCAAATTTTTGGCTAAAATAGACTTTAATAAATCAAATGATTTATTAAGCAAAAATAATTCACATTGGTGTAATTATGATTTCAGATCTTCTCACATCCCTTGAGGGAGACCAGCGATGGTGGACTACTACAGGGTACTTGGAGTTACTCGAGCTGCTTCGGATGCAGAAATTAAAAAAGCGTAAGTTCTTTAAAATCAATTGATTTTCCCTAAATAGTTTGAAACTTCTAAAATATAAAGTTCTTCTTTCTCTTTCTATGGTGTGTTATTATTATTACACTATAATTATTACATTACTAGCTTCTGCCCGCGACTTCGTCCGCGTCAAATTTTTGCTCCCCTGACCCTTCCCGTCGCATCGATTTGCCTGCTCGTTGCTGCTCGCTCCTTTTGAGTTATAGTGAGTCAACCTTAAAAGATAGACATATGCTCACGCGGACTTTTTTTTATAACTTTTTAAAAGGAACAATTCCGACACATGATTTTTGCGTTACTTTAACCGTTTACGCAGCGCACGCAACGGAAACTCTCAAAAGGAATAAATTTTCTCCGTTTTTACAACATTTTTCATTACTGCTCCGCTCCTCTTAGTTGTAGCGTGATGTTATATAGCCTATAGCCTCCCTCGATAAATAGGCTACCCAACACAAAAATAATTTTTCAATTTGGACCAGTAGTTCCTGAGATTAGCGCGTTCAATCAAACAAACAAACAAACAAACAAACTCTTCAGCTTTATAATATTAGTGTTATTATTATTGTCATTAAACATTTAAATTGCCACTTACAAAAATATTTTTTTGTTCATTAGCCCTTATTTTTCATAAACCTACACTTTCTCATGTTTGGTTGATGGTCTCTTCTCTACTTTTCCATTTGATGTGGATAACTGATAATTAAACACATCTTGGATTAAAGTATTCTCTACATCCGTTGCTGTTAGTAGAGGCAATGCTAGTCTTTATGAGAGATTCTTCTAATGCAAACAATGTTAATTTCAGTTACAGAAAACTAGCATTAAAATGGCATCCTGATAAAAATCCAGATAATGCTGATGAATCCAATAGACGATTCAAAGAAATATCAGAGGCTTATGAAGTTCTATCTGATGGTGAGTGTGAGTTTATTATTTATATTTTACATGAAACATAAAGTATGTTTGTTTAGCTGGAGTATTCAGTGTTGCTCAATTGTCAATGTCTTTAATATGGCTACTCAGGTAATTTTGTCTTCTAAATTTACTTAGATGCTTTTAGTATTGTTTAACTTGTAATATAGTAATCCCTTTATTAATATTTCATTATTTATGTTTTATACTACTTAATGATAAATCAATTAAGTACTCAAAGATTAATTAATTATTTATATGTTTTATAAATGTTGTTAACCTATGATTATGAATACCACAGCTACTCAACAAGTTATGATTATGTATATTGTATTATTTCTACCATTATTTTCTATCATTTGATTGAAATTTTAGATAGAATATAGCATACTTTAATTTACTCATCAAAGGATATAAATATCTAAATTGATGTGTAATAGCACTATTAATATTTCTAAATTTAATGTAGTTAGAATATTAGTGGTTGCCTGATATAGAAGTGTAAAATGATTTTTGTTGTTGGGTAGCAACCAAGCGGAAAGTTTATGATGCACGGGGATCCAGTCATCACGCACACAGATATCAAAGCAAGAACGGAGTCAATGGGCATCGCCACTTTAACTTCAGAGGGTTTTTTGGAGACACTCCATTCCACCGCTTTTTTGGTAGCTGTCCATTTAATGCAGGATTGGCTTAAGAAGTTGTGAATATTATCATTTGCTTATATTTTGTAATTTCAGTACTGGCTTAGTTTTCAGTTTACCACATAACCCAATACATGAATGATCTGCAATTCAAATTAAGCATAGTCATGGTAATATTCAGAACAGTGTTGGAAAATTTAACCTTAATTTTATTTGTTTGGGTCCACTTACTCACCTTTAATTACTAACATAAAAATGTGTTTTGTGTGAGTTACCCTGACAATGTTTTCAAAGGGTTGTGCATAACATTCTTATAGTTAAGTACTTAATAATGTATTTTTTAACCAGAATATTGGCGTTGTTGTATTTAATATAACCTAAACTAATATGAAATTTAAAATAAAACAATAATAAAAACAAAAAAAACAATGGAGAAGGTATACTTAGCGTCACAGTAAATTGTGTAATTTGACCGGCTTTAATCATAGAAATCTTAAGTAGAATTGCATCAATTGAACTTGCATCAGTATTTGTCAGTAGGACAATGGAACCTTTTCACAAATATTACGAATATGTTGCATTAAAAATTGTGTTCTTCATTTGGTTCCAATTCTTATAAACGTGGAAGTTTTTATGTTAAACATTCATAGGTTATACACAAACATATCCTCCTACGCACGAAATGATTCACCTTCTTGGTGATGAATAAAATGGGAACATTACATTATATTTGGCGAGTCATTGTAACGGTACCTACTTTAGAAACACGGAAGTCGGCTAAAAGTAATTACCTACCACGAAATTGATGCTGCGTTCTGGAAACTTCCAAATTAGGATCCAAAAACAAAAATAAAATATTTTACGAAAACACGTGGCGATAGTAATTCTAAAGCAGCATTATAAATGAACACTAAAACAAGAGTTCAATACCCTGTTTCATTTAAAAAACGAATAGCATCATAACAAACCTATCTAAAACATTTGGTATAAAAAAGGAACGATAAAAAATGTCTCAGCTCTACCTACGACACAATTCTTTACGAATGAAAGTCATCATGATGTTTTTTCCAATAACAAAATCCTCACACATCCTCAAATCTTCACAATATTTATAATTATCAGCATTCACACACCACAATACAAACATATTCGGAATCGCGTCTTCATCTATAAATAGAATAAGGGCCTTAGCACACTTCCGTCGCGAATACAAACATGCGAAACCACCTAATGAATTCCGCTGCGAAACATTACTACATTGTGTCGCGGTTCGAGTAGCGGAATATTATCGAAAAATAATTGAATTGTAGCAAAGGGAGCAAACTGTCGTCGCTTTCGATTAAGTAAATACAGTATGGGCGATTGTGCACTACAAGGAATTTTACTGTCCGGCAGTCCGATTTTTTACGGTCCGATATGGCACGCCATATAATGTATATACTAGTTTGTGCACTATACGTAATTTTACCGTCCGACATTTTACTTTTCCCCATTCCGGAACGTTTTGCGGGTCCGAAATGACAGCAATGAAAAACGTGTTTAAGCTTGTGCACTACGTCCGTTTTCATGAGCGGGCGGGGCGTGTAGTTTCAAAGAAAGAGCTACCCTACACTGAGGCGTATCATCCGAGTAAAGACGGACAAGTGCACAAGCCAATCATCCGTTTTTTTCATGCCACTTCGGACCGTAAACAATCGGACTGCCGGACAGTAAAATTCCTTGTAGTGCACAATCGCCCTATAGGTCTTCTCCGGACCGGATGTAGTTTTCCGTAAAAACAACATCTATTTTACTAACGACATATGGACATCTTAATAGTCTGAATTAAACGTATTTTATTTTATTATTTTATTTATTTTACAAAAGAAAAACTAAAAGTTTCACGTTATAAACTTGTCGACGGCTACAGATACGTGCGAAATAAACGCGGCATTGCAACAAAATAGTGGGCTGAGTGTGGAGGTGTAACCGGCTTCAGAGACACAGACGGAGATAGAACCATAATCAGATTTGCTGCTTTCGCTTGTCATACAACGGACAAGTTGTTGTGGAGCTACTGCAGTTTCGTGGTGGTGTGATACTGCCTTAATCAAAGTCATTTTGGTGTCAGTTTTGTCAGCTTCGTTTTTCTCAACTGCACTGTGTATTTTGGTGCACAGAACACTCGACGTTTTGACATGTCTCTACATTAGTAGATTGCATTCATGCAAAGTAGAGGCGATACGTTAGTATCTGCTAAAAAATAGCACATGTTGCAAACTTATAGTTTAATTATCTCCCACCACAAGTTAACTTATTATCTTCAAACTTCAACGGACAAATTTGTTTCATACCAAATTCAACCTTGACTTGATTTCTAAACACTTATCGCGATTGTATAGGTATTATTTTTTGCCTATAAATAGGTACTTACAAGCTTTGCTTTTTAATCGTTTTTAATTCTTGAGTAATAATTGCAACTAATTTGACACTGACCCTTAGTTTTAAGTAAAACTTTTATCAAGACCTGCTATCTTCCTATAATTTGTGAGATCCAGTTAGATTCAGCCAAATGGTTCCTTCCCTATATCTAACCTGTCAGTCTTGTTTAAAATTAACAACATTTTCCAATAGCTTTGATTTTGTGCGTTTTGTATTGAGTAGTTTGCTGGTTTAATACCTAATTGACTAACTATTTGAGCAACGTAAATTATGAAAGTAAAATACTTTCATAATTTACGTTGCTCAAATAGTTAGTCGTTAGCGAGAACCTCACGTTATGTAGGTACCTAGGTAGGTGCTGATATTCAATTACATGACCAGGCATAAGTTCCTTCCGGTCACGTATTAAAAGAACTTGTTTATATTGTTAATACTATAATGTATGCGTATGGAAACACTGATTCTTTAACCTTGAATGGTACCAAAATTATAGTTGATATTAAAATTTACCGAGTGATTAAATGTCACGCCTACTTCGTGGGCATTAACAATTTTTTTAAATTTTTAAACAATATCAAGATCATAATGTCCTTCAATGAAATTAACCAAAACGCAGTTAAGGTTGTTTCTGCCGAAGTATTCTTGCATTGCACAGTGTTTTATGAAGCCGATTTTTCGGACATCGCTTTTTTATGTAAAAAACTGATAGTTTAAGTTATTTCAATGCAATATTTTGTATCCCCATTTCACTAGTATGTTTAATTTTTGAGATATAATTTTTTGAAAATCGTCTTTTTTTCAACCGTGTATTTAGAAAAAAAATCATATCTCTGAAACTAAATATGATACGCAATCGTGACCTTAGAAACGTCGACGGCGTTTTTTATGGTGCATACTTTAGAGTACAAATAAACCTCGGCACTTCGTTAGATTCAGACTTATACGAGGTTTTTTGTTTTTCGTTTTTATTTTTTTTCTCGGTAATTTCGTCGTATTTGGAAAAGTAAATTATACTAAAATTATTTCCTTTATCTTCCCTACATACCACAAAAATAACACATCCTAATTGCGTGGAATCTAAAAACCACAACATTTTTAAGTTTGATCCGTATTCTACGTCGTTAGGGTTGTCACGCGATCATATTATATTAGTTCATATCCGGATCTGAAGTTATCTCTATATTTAAACCAAAGTTATCCACACAATCAGAAGAATCGCCAAACTTAACGGGCAGTGGGCAGGGCACATTTACATTTTAATGTCATTTTTGATTTTCAGAACTACCTCCAAGAGAACAATTTAGGGGTTTTTAAAGATCGTATGGAGGAATCTTATTTCTTAGGTTTAAACTTATAATTAGCACAAATTCTTATCAAAATAATGATTGTCATTGGTGCCGATTCTGTTGTACACCGAACTAACTAAACGATCTCTAAAATTCCTTACTTTTGGCTATGAGAATTGTAACGCTATTCTGCAAGAAAAAATCTCTAAATTTAAAAATTATTTGACACGACTAAAATCGAATTTGACAATCGCGACTCAACGTGGTATTTTTTTTCTTTTGGCTTCGCAAAGTGGTTCTTGTGTGCGCTAAGCAATGATTTTTTTGAGAGAAGAAAGCGCGCGCAAGAGGGCAGCCTGGACGTGTTTTATATGGAATTTTTCACTTTTTGTTTGAAAAATATTATATAAAAAATATTACCCACGTGTTGAGATTTATATGTGCAGGAGTTTCAAAAAAGGGGGTCGAAAGTGTCATTATTTTTGCGATAGGACACGCCATTTTCGAGATATAAACAAAAGAAAAGGAAAACAAAAAATACAGTACTGTCTTTGCACGTGAAGGCGAAGCGTTAGTGTGAATTTTAGTTCATGATCACTAGTTTTATTCCACACCTTTTTAATCGTGATTAAAAATAGTCGGATTTAGTTAAAATAAATTATTATAGTCAAAATTTTGGTGAAAACCGGCAAACTCAGAATAACAAAATTGTCGTTTTCACTAAAATAAGAATTCAGTGCAATCTTAGAGCTGTCAAACTAAAATATAGTTGTGTCACTTTAGTCTATTTCAGAATAGGAAATCGTCGTTTAACAGGGATAAACCAAATTTAAGTGATTTTTAGTTTGGTTTAGAGAATTTTGTGACAACAGAATCGGCCCGTTATTCGTTTTTCAAAACTACCGACAAAATACGGTTTTAAAGGGTGTTAATGTTTATAAGATAACATGCGCGAACGAAGTTGCTGGCAAAGTGCTAGTTTCAATATAGATAACTTATCCCAATACTGCGAAATCATCGAGATCAAAATAAATAAAAACTGAAAACCTTTTATAAGTCTGGATATAACAAAGTTCCTAGGTTTAATAGTCGAAATTTTAATAACCAATATGTCCCATTAAATAAAAATTGAGTCATCAAAATTCAGATTCGAAAATGACAACCCTAGCAAAAACAGTTAATTTGGAATAACTTCTAGATTCCACGCAATTAGGATTTGTTATTTTTGTGGTATGTAGGGAAGATGAAGGGCATAATTTTAATATAAATAACTTTTCCAAATACGATGGAATTACCGAGAAAAAAAATAAAAACGAAAAACAAAAAACCTCGTATAAGTCTGAATGTAACGAAGTTCAGAGATTTATTTGTACTTTAAAATTTGCAACAGAAAAAATGCCTTCGATGTTTCTAAGGTCACAATTGCGTATCGTATTTAGTTTCGGAGATATGATTTTTTTTCTAAATATCCGGTTGAAAAAAAGACGATTTTCAAAAAATTCTATCTCAAAAACGAAACATACTAGTGAAATGGAGATACGAAATATTGCATTTAAAAAACTTAAACTATCAGTTTTTTATATAAAAAAGCAATGTCCGAAAAATGGTCTTCATAAAACACTGTGCATTGGTGACATCACTTCTGTTTATCTCCGTTGCGCTGTGGGTTCGATATCACGCGTAGACGAAAACTCGAATATATATGTATAAACTTGTACATACGTTCTAGTTCTAATTATTGAACTCGACGCATGCTGACGTAACAAAAGCAAAAAAGCCCAAACATCTCGATTTATGTTAGTTAAATTATAAATACATTCGCATTTTTGCTATTTATTGCAGAAAGGAAACGGCGAGTGTATGATCAGTACGGCAAAGAAGGGTTGAACAACGGCAGAGGCAGACGTTCCGCACCCGACGACGATTACGACTTTGGCTACCCTAATTTCCCGTTCACATTCCGTGACCCTGAAGAGGTTTTCAGAGAATTCTTCGGCGGGTCTCCATTTGGCGATTTATTTGCTGGTAATTCTTGTATAGATGTTTATATATATAATCTGAATCTCGGAAAAGGCTCCAACGATTTTCATGAAATTTAGTATACAGGGGGTTTCGGGGGCGATAAATTGATCTAGCTAGGATTCATTTTTATAAAATGTCGTTTTATTCGTGTTTTCAATGACCAACTTTATCGATAATCAACTTGAACTTATTATTTTAAACACTATTTACCAAAACATACCGAGCAAAGCTCGGCCATCCAGATATTTATAAATAGTAGAACATAACATAGCCTCGAGACCGTACTCTTTTTGAATGTTTTGCTGCAATTAAGGTCGATCGATAAAATATTTCACCTACATTCACTTAATATGGTGCACTAATCACAGTGTCCTGAAAGAGTGCATAGATAAGCGGAGAATATAGCGCCTTTATTTTGGTGATTGTATTAATATTATATATATTTCCAGAAATCAACGGTCATGGACACGGTCATCATAGGCACGGTCGTCGAAGCCACCCGAGCACTTCCCTCACTTCATCCCTATTCAGCCCATTTGGGTTCGGCATGCAAGGGCTCGATGACATATTCGCACATGCCGCGTCTAATGGGAACACTTTCACTTCATTCTCTACATTCAATAGTTCACTAGCGGGACCCGGCAGCGCCAACATGAGGAGTACCACTACCACCACGCGCACCGTCAACGGGAAGAAGATTACAACTAAGAAGTAAGCATGATTTTGTTTAAAAAGGCCACAATTTTATTTTGGCACTCAATTGAAATATAATTTCTAACTTGTCAGTAATTGATATCAGCAATTATTATGTATTTTGATACATACTTAATACCCCCGAATAATAATAGAGACGCATCTTCCAAACACAACAATGCTTTAGAACTTTCTTGGCAGTTGTCATCAGTATAATGAAGCTCGGAGTCTGATTTGTGTAGGCGTGGGTTAGAGACAGTTGTCTGCTTTTAAACATAAATTATTAATATCGCATGCAAAATTACGCTCTTAAACTCTAGGGAATAATGTGGTAACCATCCCTCGGAGTCTAAACGTGGGCTGCATTCATTTGTGCTGTCCGATTACAAGTATTATATACCTACGCAATGTTTTATAAAGGACTAAAGCCAAATTAAACTAATAATACGACTTGTAAATTTGCATCAATCGCAGATTTGCAAAAGAGACTGTGACCTCTGAGTTTGTTTCGGCTTTTCTTCTCAGAGTAGTCAGGAAACGTCGACCTCACCTAGTTTAAAAAAAATATGATTGACGCGTAAAAGTGGTTGTACTAACCCACTTACAGCTTGGCAAAAAAGAGTCTGGAAAAAAATGAGGGCGCCTGCTTAGCAGGTATGGCCACCCTGTATACTAGGACTAAAAGTGATAAGATTTGTTTTAATCCACAAACACGAGATCCCGGAAATTCTCATCAGTCAAGATTTCAAGACTTGATAGGCACACAGTCTTTTACTTTCATTGTATTTAGTAGATTGCGCATTATTTTGCTGGAATAACCTTTTATCTAAGAGTGCCATCATAATAACATAGTGAAAACTTATTCAGTTTAAAAATTAATTAAATTACACTCAGGGATTGCCGATTGAACCCGATACACAAGACGTAATGTTCAGCAATCGCATTTGCGGCCACCATTAGGGTATTCACAACCATTCGATGGTTGGTATGCCTGTACATCAAATTTGAAATGAATGATAATGAACGAATCCTGTTAATGCTGACAGTTTATAGTCGACAAGAAGGCGACTTATAGCTGCTTACTGTCGGAAACTAATCGGAAGTCAGAGAGTACCTATAACATGTCTCATTCGAAAGGTACGGGCAATATCGAATAAACTTGCAACAGTTGACTAATGAAGGCGTAGGTATGTCTATGTGGGGTACATAACATTATCACTATTCACATGACAATGAAAATGAAATAACACGCTAAAATTAAGATTTTATTTAAAAAGAAAAACGTGACATAACATCATTCGTGTATTCCTTTTCGGTGCTATGATAGGTTTTTTCCATTAACACTGATGTGTCAGTTTTACATTTCTTATTTATGAAATCTAAATAGTGTAAAAATCTTTCTTAGACGCTTACGGGTCCCATTACAACCCGTCTCCTCAAACTAAGCTTTTGCCAGCGGCTTTCCCCCGCATGGAGGTCGGAAATTATCCCGCGGGAACATAGTACCACGATAAAAAGTAGCCTATGTCCTTTTTCAGGCTCTAAACAGTACCACGATAAAAAGTAGCCTATGTCCTTTTTCAGGCTCTAAACTATCTGTGTACCAAATTTCATTTAAATCGGTTTAGTTGTTTTAGCAGGAAAGCTAGACAGACAGACAGACAGAGAGACAGAGTAATTTTGCATTTATAATATTAGTATGGATAGTATGGATTACGTAGAATAGGCACCTGAAAAATAATAAATATAAATTATACTTATTTTTACTGTGGTATGCGATAATAGCATTAACAAAAAAAAAAATACTTCCCTGTTTCTTTATAGTGTTGAAATTTTTGTCTAATTGCACACAGATCGAAATCGTCTAATTCTTTCTTCCGCCAACTGTTTTGGTGTTTCTCCAGGTGTAGAAAAAATCCTTAATTTTTTTCACCTTCATTAACAATTTCTCTAATTGTACTGTGAGATTGACCTTGAAAAAAATATAAAGACAATCATATTAATTCCATGTAGGTACATTTTTCAATTTCAAGTATCAAACATCAAGAGTCAACGTACACGCGATTTGTCAAACTAGAAAACATAACCTCAATAATCTATTAGTAAATAAAACAATAAAATGGCTTGAAACTTATAATACCGATAAAACTTAGTATTAGAAAGGAAAAACAATGACTGGCATTGACTAAAAGAAAATTCAATTTCTTGGATAAATACCTTTCGTATCGGCAGTTCTTTGGGAAACATTGCAATCGGAGACAAAATTTGTTTCGCTTCGGATTCCGCCAAATTTTTTACGAAAACTTGGTATATCACAGCTCACAACACTTACTCCTTATTGTTTTATTCATTTTTTATATGTACAAAAGCATTATTAATTGATAGTTAATTAGAAATAAGTAAAATACAACTGGGATCATAACACAATGACGGATTAGCTACTTGTTGATGATAAACAAAACAGTGTTGCCACCAAAAATATATTTTAGTTGCAATGGTTACCACGACAGACTCTTTTTTGCCAAGCTATACAGAAATAAAATCATTTGTAAAGTGGCAAAACAGGGTATGATTACTGAAAATACACTTCATTGTACTCAATAATATTATTTATTGTTACAGGGTAACAGAGAACGGCCGGGAGACAGTAATGTCGTATGAAAACGGGGTCCTGAAATCAAAGACTGTCAATGGCGTACCTCAATCATTAACATATAGTTAAACTATGATATAATAGCTTATAACCAAACTTGATCCAAATGTACTCAACATGTTATGCGATTTATGAGTTCGAACTTATAATTTATAATTTTGCTTTATTTAAACATGTTGTCCAGTCACTGTAAATTTTAGTGGTGGAAATGTCTAAACTGAAATAATGCCTATCTAATTTTAGTTTTTATAGGTTACTATTTGCTTCTATACCTACTTATGTTAACTTTAAATAATTATAATTTGAGTGAGATTTTAGAGTATCGCTCAATGTATAAATCTCGCTCTAGGAATTTTAGGTTCCGTTTGTCGTCGCACGTGCACTGGCCGATGATCTCTGACTCAGTAACGAGCCATGTAATTAATTATGAAAATGACACCGCGATCTTACACTTTGTGTACAGCGACGATAATTTAATCATTTTGCTGCCAAGGTAAGTTTTATTTTTACCAAATAGGGTATAGACATAATAATCACAGTTACTTTTAATTTCGATATTGTAAAAAAAACGACATACGATATGAAATTCAATTAAAACCAATTCGAATCAAAATTCTTAATATTTAAATAATTAACCATAATTACAACTGATGGCATTTTAATTTTGTAGTTAATATTTTTAAGAATTTCATGTTGATAGAAAAGCTTTAATTGACTGGAAAAATATCATCAGATTTTTCAATATCAATTGCGTATTTTTACTATGTGGTACTTATAATAATATTAATATAATATCTGTGTAGCAAATATAGCTCTCCTAAACTTATGAAATAGACTCCACCTTAAGAAACGTAAGTAGTCAGCCCAACTCCTTGTGTAGAAATAGTTTTGTGTGTCAAATGTTTGTTATTACTACAACACTATTCTGTTTAATGCGTTCGCACCAAAACATTTTAAACATGCAAAATGTTTCGGAACTAGTCATATGAAAAAAATCCCACAACTTGTTTTCTTGAATTTGCTTTCGAACTATATGAAGCTAAGTAATAGGGAATATGCATTCATTTTTTTTTCGCTTTCTCATTAAAAGACAATAATATAAACACAAGAGAAGTATTATAAGTCAAATTCGACTACTGCTTGTTGCTCAAAATGTATAGGTACTCAATTTTCTACTACAGTTCAAACAACGGTTACTGTCGCAGCCATGATGTGACGCCATTAGCTACGATACTGAAACAAAATAATAAATTGTTAAATACGTCATGCTTAAAAAAATATCTTCTGGACTCGTATACCAATGTATATTTAAAAAATGAAAACGTTTTGAATTATTTATGTATTCCCTATTATTTTGACTTTCAATATTTGTTGGTGGCTGTGCTCGCACTGTCTAGAAACAAACATATTCTTAATAGACATATTTGAATCGAGTTTTGTCTCGTTTATTTTCACTCTGTTTGTTTATGTCTCGCAACCTGTCTATAGCTTGTGTTTAGTGCAAGGTTTCAAATTATTAAAATAAGCCAGTAAATATCGTATATACGAAGTTCATTTCGCACCGTTATAATTAAAGGGAAAAGATATAAAATATTTCAATTTTATATTTCAATCAAACTATCTACATGTATGTACTTAATTAAAAATAATCATATATATATGCATAGAAGTTTGGTTTGATGGAATGTATTTGAGCCACCTAAAGAGCTGCGCACGTGCACGAACAGTGTGGTTCTCGTGCATCTTAGGAACAGTATGGGCACGTTTGGACATATTCGCATGCAACTTGTAGTATTCACGACGTGCACATAATAGCGAAGTGTTCGTAAACGTGTATTGTACTCACTCACGTGATCAGGACAAACGCACGACACGCGATATTAACGCGTTGCCGTTCTAGCCGCGTAGTGGTCACGGTTCGTGGGAGTGCACAGATGTAGGATCTGCACTTTTTTTTATGAAAACCGTCGTTTTTTTAAGACCTTATTTAGGTGTATCTAGTTCTGAATAATCATATAGTCGTATATCATTCCTACCGTCTTGTACCAGTTCAACACGGTTTAGGTCTGCACGAGAATAAACACTTAAGACCCTCACGGCCCATTACTGCTTACGTCTCTCTCAAACTGTACAGACACGGTGGGAGGGGACGGACTGAAAGGGACCGTAGTATAGTATGTCTCTTTCTAAGCTACAATAGGTCTATTTTATAAGTCGTTGAATTGAATATGGTAATCCAACATCATTTTGACCCTCAAAGTATCAATCTTAAAATTTAAAATTAGGTCTCTATAATTATAAAGGTGTGAGTGGACATGTTGCAAGATTCATAAAGAAACATTTTGTTACTAAATCGATTTACAAAACATGTCAAAAGATAAGAATCGTCATACAAGTTTCGGTTCAACAAGTTGTTTGACAATGCAAATGCAGTTCGATACATAAACGAAAACAGTTTTCAACATGTTTTTATCATTATTTTTCGCAGTGCACAGTTGGCAAGACTTTAATATTTAACTGTTTGTGTCAAACAACACTGACCAAAACCTTATTTGCACCAATTGTAAATATTGCATTATTCAAATATGAGTAGCATTATTAAAAAATCCGTATGTATGTTCAAGCCTAGAACCTAAGTTTGGATTTCTGGGATTCTTTGGAATCTATAATTTGATATTTTTCTTATTAGTGATACTAATAGGTACTTCTGCGGTCAGTGTATAAACCTAAACTTATTTCACGATTATTAGAACTATTCAGATTATGTAGAAGACTGTATCGTACATGCCCTCAATTCCGTAACTCACGTGACACAAAAAGGTAATTTGTGTTTTACTTATCTCTGTATACCTAACATTTAAAATTAATGTGTTTGCCAAAAAATAGCTTTTTAAGTTAGATTTGCCAAGTTTTTGTTCAAATTTTGTATTGGGTATATGATGAAGTCATTAAAATAAACAATCGGTACTGTGTTTTATATAGTATTAAAATATAATCTCCACTGGATATGCTAATTGGAAATGTACTTAATATCTGATTTTTGTTCAAAGAATTTGATATAAATTTACAGTATCATAATAATATTCTAATAACGTAGTGCAACCGATACCGCTTTACATAGTAAATAGTGCCATTACTAAACCAGAGGAAGCAAGCCTAGCACACATTAATGTAAATAATAATGTTAACTGCAAGATCTCGTTCTTAAATTGTCAGCAACTATTAAGCACTGCAGGAGGAATTATTAATAAATAAAAATAATTTGTAATCATTTTCTTTTATTTAAGCACACATTACCTTTATTTTCCTACCAGCACACATCTCAAGCATCCTCACACAATCAATGTTATTTTGATTTAAAACACAAGCAGATGAAGCAGATCTCATAAAAACACATCCTAGTTTCTAAATCTGACAATGTAGAAGACCTTGACCTTATACATTCATTAGAAACCGATCCTCGCATGAAAACGTCGTTCTTTTTACACGCTTTATATTAGCTTCACTTGTATGTTTGTAACCGACTCCATATAGCGCCATTTTGACGCACTTTAAACGACCAGATTTCATTTAAACTCTGTAGACTTATCGAGGACCGACAATACTATAGTTGTGCCATTATCTTTGCCAGGGTTACCAAGACAGCAAAAAAACTGTCTTCGAAAAGTACGCTGACATACGTCTCAAACTACGCTGACATACGTCTCAAAATTCGAAACACCCTAAAAAATAGAAATTAAAAAAAAAACAAAAACACTTCCATAGAAAACCAAACTAAAAAGTAGAAAATAATGGAAAAAAGCGGGTGTTGGGGTGTCTGATAAAAAATACCTTAAAAAGCACCCTACACATGCCCTACCCCATTATTTTTTCTTTTCGGACAGACGGACGGATAACACTCGTACAGGTACGGCGAAAAAATACTCGCATATTCGCGCGACGGTCGATCTCTATTAGCCCGTCTTAATAGAAGCAATCTTCGCAATAATTACTACCTAGTCACTTTCTTCAGAAAACCGGAAGGCTTCCTTTGTCGGCGCGATTATCGCATAAAGCTAATACGACAAATGTCGGTAATTGTAGGCACGGCGTTCATTCCAACGTTCACTGCATTATTTACGTTGAACAGAGACATATATGTAGCAAATGGATCAGCAATTGTGTCTGCAATATCCGTAAAACAAAATGTGTGATCCGCGTGTAATGTAGTTAGGGTGCGGATAGCAAAAAAAAATGTGCTAAAACGAAAAGTTGGCGATTTTGGACTTTTTCTTTTACATAAGTTGCTTGCCTTGCTTCTTGCCCAATTTCATGATTCAACGGGAAGTTTCCTATAGGTTTAGATTTATTTGCGAGTAGAGCGAGAACCTATCAAAGTACCTACGTAGTAATAATGTATGTATATTGTATGTAGTAACTATGTAAAGTGTCGCTTATACAGCCGTACTTTTATTGCGTTGTGGTTTCAAATCTAAGGCTCAACTCACACCAAAAGAGCGTCGAAGAGCAGCGTAGCGGAGCGCAGTTTCAGTGTCATATGAATTACAACTTTATTTTCATTACTATAATACTTATTATCGCATGAGAAACTCAAAAGAGTCGCGCGGATGCCCGCGGAGCCGCGGGAATTCCGGCGAATTCCATAAACGGAGTCGTGCGACTGCGCGAGAAGTCGCGGGTAGTCCCGAGAATGCTCGAGCAGTCACGAGCGGCCGCTGGCAATATCCCGCCCCTCGCGCCCGCTCCCCGCGCTCGTCTGTTGCGCGCGAGCATTCGCATTCATGCAGTGCAATGAATACGAGAAGGCACGCGAAGTCCCGCGACTTCTCGAGCATTTTTTATTAAAGTGGCATTAATGTATGAAACATACGTGTTTTTATTAAGAATATCTCTGCCAGAGCCAGAAAATCGAAATTTAGTCATTTAATAAATATTAATAGTTTCTTCTCCAACGGCGCTTTCGGTGAGCCAAGGTATCTGGAAACGGTGGTTTCTATGTACAAAGCTTACAGAAGAAGTGCTATCTGTGAACAGAGATCTCTCTCAACAGTGCTTCCTATGGACCGAGATATCTACGAACAATTTTTTCTATGAACAAAGTTTTCGGCGAAACGTGCTTCTAGGAACAGAGGTTTCTTTTAGCTGTGCTCTCTGTATGAAGTCGTATCGCACAAGCGTGTTTCTATCTTAAGTTCCACACTCAGCGTAGACAGCGCATCCTCAGAGGATATAACTCTAATTTGGGCACAAATTATTCAGCACATAGCTGTATAAGAAATCCAATTGACAAATAATTGCATTATAAAAACATTATAGTAGCATTTATGTGTGTAACAGTCACCTAAAGAGCTGAATAATTAGGCACGTGTTACTTATTATACAGCAAGGAAGACGAATGTGTACATTGTGTATACTTTTATACAGTTGAAATTACACACTGAGCTAAATTGTGGAATGCAATAACTTAAATTATTTATTTTTCTTTGATATGAACTGTCAAATTGTAAAACATGAAGTGTATCGTTGTGTGCAAGATCTCAGGTGCCATTTGTGAGAATATACATACATAAAATTGAAGGTAAGTAAAACATCGATTTCCTCCTATTATATTTGAAATCTTATTGGGAAGGTAACGTTACTGTCAAATACCATACATATTTAGTACAAAATTTTCACGCGTCCTCGGAATACCACTAAATACTAAAAGAAAAGCAACAAAATTAGAATGAAAATAAAATTAATATGTTCGTTTTTGTACAAAGTAACCAAAAAAAAAAACTGTTTTCGTGTAGGTAATTATTTTTTAATCCATATTTACAAGTGATATCCTCTAAAATGAACAAAAATTAAAAGATAAAATTTTATAATAATACAAAGTAACGCAGTGAATATGGCGGATGGCAAGTGAACAGTTTTAATCTCAATTTAATGCTAAGGTCTGTACGGGTGTTCACATGTGGCCTGTAATTCAGCCAAGAGTAAAATAGTTTAGCACTTGTGAAATACAAATCAGACATGGATCGATTAGGAGAGTAGTATTGGTTCACATTTGCGTCAGTTACCTAGATAAGTACCTTTATGGATCCAAGCTTTTAGGGTTCCGCCGTGGTTCTTTTAAAGCCATTTTGTTCCCTTTTTTAGTTGTTATTCGACGATAAGTACTTAATTAAAATTGTAATTTAAGTAGCTGAGATTATAATTTAATTATATGTATAATACATAAGTTATTGATTTATTCAATATGCGACAAAATACCTATAAATTAGTCGTACCTATCTAAAGATAATGTATTTTTCTGGCCTAATAATTTAATTACTTCCACATGAAATAGCATTATGTTACGTTAAGTTTAGGTATTTAATATGTTATTATATCTTTTGGATTTTTTCCTCAAAAACTGTATAGATAATGTTGTCATTAAGAAACTGATACTTCTATTATAATAAGTATATTTTTCTTGTTTTTACAGAACGAGACTTTCAAAATAGTTCAGACTATAGAGAGAGGTGTTGTCGATCTAACATTCGTTCCTGCACAGTGGAAAACTAAGGAAATTCTATGGTGGCCACCGAGAAGTACTTTTGTACTCCTTGAAATTATAAAAAGATGAAAATTCAAGGCCTGGACCAGGGTGGTACACCCTAAATTGTACTTTAAAAAGGGAACATTAAATAAACATAAAGAAAATTACGTTGTTTTTTTTAGATGCTAGCTGCACCGGTATTTCCTAACTGACTACCTCTGAGAAAAATTGTCGAAATCTGGAATCTTAAAAAGTCTCGAAAGGTATTAATTTATTATTAAAATTAAATTTGGATTTCTCTTAATAAATCTTCTTCATTTTTAGGTAAGTACCAGAAACATATAAAACAACAATAAGTCCCAAAAATGGGTAGGTTATAAGAAGATTTTTGTAGCAGGGCATTTTTGTACGTACTCAGCCTAATGTCATCAAACACACTGACCTCTATTTATAAAGGCTTTTTTGTATTGTTTTGTTAATATGTGCAATTATTATTTATTGTTACTTTAATTTAAATCCGACGTAAATTTGAAATTTTATTTTATTTCAACTATGTGACGTATATTTTTATTTTGTTAATGACATTTTATTTTTTTTCTGCTGCAGCATTGTTACTTTTATCTTAATTTTTGTAATATGGGTTATGTCTGAAATAAATTAATTTCATTTTATTTATTTATTTAGTAATAAATATAACATACGGAACCCGTCGCGTCCAATATTCCATTCGCGCATGCCGACACTTGGATACATGCTGTTATTCGAGTGTATGGTAAACACAGTGGCGGATTTACCAATAGGCTAAGTAGGCTGGAGCCTAGGGCGGCAGATTTAGAGGGGCGGCAGATTTAGAGGGGCGGCAAATAAAGCCAAAATAATAAATAAAAAAAACTTATAATTATTTATTTATTTATTGGTCTATCTACAATTGTTACACTTTATAATCTAATAATCCGATCCAATCCAATCGATCCGATCTGATCTTTCGTAATCCGTACATCATCATTTCAGCCGAAAAACGTCCGCTGCTGGACATAGGCCTCCCCCAAGTACCGCCATTTCGACCTGTTCTGTGTTTCCCGCATCCAACGCAGTCCTGCGGCCTTCACCAGGTCATCGGTCCATCTTGTGGGAGGCCTTCCAACGCTCCATCTTCCAGTACGCGGTCGCCACTCCAGAACCTTCCGGCCCCATCGGCCATCCGTTCTGCGAGCAATGTGCCCTGCCCACTGCCACTTAAGTTTGGCAATTCTTCGGGCTATGCCGGTAACATTGGTTCTCCTACGGATCTCTTCATTTCTGATTCGATCGCGTAGGGAAACTCCAAGCATAGCCCTCTCCATTGCTCTTTGGGTGACTTAGAGCCTCCTTATGAGGCCCATTGTGAGCGACCACGTCTAAGTGCCATATGTCATCACTGGCAATACACACTGGTCAATGACTTTTGTCTTGAGACCCTGCGGTAAGTGGGATGAGAAGATATTGCGTAGCTTCCCGAACGCTGCCCAGCCGAGTCGGATTCGACGACTGACCTCTTTCTCGAAGTTTCACCTACCTAACTGGACAGTCTGTCCTAGGTACACATATTCGTCCACAACTTCGAGTGTAGCGCCTCCGATCTTCATTGGAGTGGGTATCACACGAGCATTGGACATGACCTTTGTCTTGTCCATGTTCATTCTAAGACCCACTCTTTCGGAAGCTCTACTGAGGTCATCGAGCATTGTACTGAGGTCCTCCATAGTCTCTGCCATGACTACTATATGGTCGACAAATCGAAGGTGAGTGATGTACTCGCCATTGATGTTGATGCCAGCCCCTTTCCAGTCCAAAACCTTGAGGACTTCCTCCAGTGCAGCGGTGAACAGTTTCGGAGAGATGACGTCTCCCTGTCTCACCCCTCGCTGCAGAAGGATAGGTTTCGAGGCTTTGTCCTGGAGCCGGACTGACATAGTGGCGTTTTCATACAAACACTTCAGTACCTCAATGTACCGATAGTCAATCTGGCACCGTTGAAGAGACTGCAATACAGCCCAGGTCTCGATCGAATCGAAGGCTTTTTCGTAATCCACAAACGCTAAGCAGAGAGGCAGCTTATACTCTTCGGTCTTCTGTATAACCTGCCGTAGCGTATGTATGTGGTCTACGGTGCTAAAGCCTTTACGGAATCCGGCTTGTTCGGGAGGCTGGAAGTCGTCAAACCTGCGCGCGAGACGATTCGTGATGACTCTTGAAAACAGCTTGTAGACATGGCTCAGAAGTGAGATGGGCCTATAATTCTTAAGTAGGGTATTGTCACCCTTCTTAAAGAAAAGTACCACCACACCTCTGTTTCATGCCTGTGGCGTTTTGCCCTCGAGTATGACGAAATCAAATAGCTTCTGAAGGGCTTTTAGAACGGGTTTCCCGCCGGTCTTCAGGAGCTCGGCCGTAATTCCGACTCATCACCCGGCGCCTTGTTGATTTTAAGCTGCTTCAGAGCCATCCTAATATCGTACAAGCTGACGTCCGGAATATCTTCAGTGTAGTGTCGAGTCAATCTAGCTCTCGGGTCGTTAGCTAGATTCATAACGGGGTTTCTGGTGGACGTGTATAACTGTCCATAGAACTTCTCGATCTCTCCCAACAGCTCAGGTTTGGCGGACACGACTCTGCCATCGTTGGTCTTCAGTTTTGCGAGCTGACTCTGCCCAATAGACAGATCTCTTGCAAATACTTTGGAGCCCTTGTTCCGCTCTATCGCGTCCTTAATACTTTCCGTATTAAAAAGGCGAAGGTCGCTTTTCAAGGACTTAGAGATCCGTCTATTTAGCTGTCGGTACTCGAGTGCAGCTTCTGAAGACTGCAGCACCCCCAGCCAAGTTGATAATCTGCAATCGTTAACGGTAGTCGCTCAACGTTAAGTCACGTGGTTAGAACAAACGAACAAAAAATTCGTAGCCAAATTCACATCGTTCAAAATGATAGAATGATTTTTATCGTTTCTACAATGTTCAACGCTAAATCCTTTGTTTTAGGGTGTCGTTTTTCTAAAGACAATGTAGAACGAGCGGCCGACTCAGGCGCTTCAACATGGCTACCAACTTATCGTTTTCTACAATTGCTGACACTGAGGCGTTACCGATTGTAGAACGGTAAACGTTTGTCACTTGGCTAGGGGGGCAGGATCATTCCGCGCCTCTGTTCCATGAGCTGTAATGTTGGATCTGAGAGTTTCTTTTTTCTATTCGTACGGCGGGTCTGGAAGAACTTAGACCCGACCGTATGGACAGTTTCCACGAACCCATCGTTATAATCGTCCACGGAGCTCCCTAGGCACTCAAAACGATTCTGGAGTTCGAACTGAAAGCTCTCGGGGTTCTGAAGTTGGATCGGTGCTGGACGGAGCGTTGACTTCATCAGCCGAGACCTTTCCAGCTTGATATTGATATTCAATGTGCCTCTTACCATGCGGTGATCACTTCCGGTTTTCACCGCGTTGATCACAGAGACATCATTGAATATTTGCTTCTTCGTCGACCTAATGAAGTCAATCTCATTTTTGGTTGCACCGTCAGGACTCTGCCAGGTTCACTTCCTGTGCTCACGTTTTCTGAAGAAAGAATTCATCATATAGAGGCCTTCCTTCTCCATAAAATTAGCCAGTAGGTGACCCCGGTGGTTCCGACGTCCAACTTCAAATTGCCCCACTCTCAACTCATCATCGCTTTGCTTGCCCAGTTTCGCGTTGAAGTCCCACATAACAACGGTGAAATGAGTTTTGAAACCATGCATGGCTCTGGAAATATCCTCATACATGGTCTCCACCTCATCGGCGGGGTGTGTCAAGGTTGAGGCGTACACCTGTATGACCTTCAGCGAATACCTTGCGGATATTCTGAGTATAAGGAACGCCACCCTGGTCGACACACTCTCGATCTTCACAACGTTGCTCACAAGGGACTTATGGACGATGAACCCGACACCACCTTGGGGCTGCTGGTCGCCCTCCCGGAAAAAAAGAGCAGGTTTCCGGAATTCAGGATTATCGAGTCCTCCCCCTCTCTTCGGACTTCAGATAACCCTACTATACCCCATCGTAACCTGCTCAATTCTTCCTCGAGCTCGGCGATCTTCTCGTCGGTCTGGAGTGTACGCGTGTTGTATGTTGCCAGGTCCAGTTGTCGGTGGTTGTGGTCGCTGTCAATCCGTACATAAAAGATGTACGAGTACTAAACGAACCTTAAAATACATGCTGCTGTTTTTAGATCAACAGTATACTCGTCACTACATAGCGGGTTGTAAAAATAATCTAGTAACTGACAGAAATATCATCTAGTTCACAATCATACTAATAACGGGAAAAGCCGATGTAATGAGAAAAAAAAAATTTTTTGAATTTTGAATTTCTGATTAAATGTAATTAAGGGAATGCTCCAACCAGCCTGCGAAATTCAAAAATTATTGCGTTTTTTGCAATTTGCACGCCAGTGCTAGGTTGTATGTTTAAATAGCCTACTAGCGGCAAATCTGTAAATCCGCCACTGGGTAAACACCTAATAGGGGAAAAGTGAATCTGTATGCAGCATAAAGCATTAAATTCTTGTTAAATAACTTCACAAAGTAACTGATTATGTTATAGTGGGTGATATGTTCTCTCTTAAAATGCAACGGTTGTATAGTACACGTGTGGGCTATTATTTAGAAAACTTACAGCTAATAGGGTACTGCAGTACTAAGCGCTCAATAACAGTGACTTTGTGGCGTGTTTGTGGTGCTTAATAGAATTACTGTACAGAAAAAAGCATTATAGTTGGCCACGTTTTTTTCGAAACAGCTGTTGCAGCACAGGTGAATACTAATAAGTCTTTATAAATGCTTAGATTACCGCTGTGGGCCTTAAGTGACAATTTATAATGCAGTTCTGTGCTACTTGGGATGCCCATGCCTATACATACGATTTCCTTTTAATTATACCATCACTGGCGCCACTTTTTACTTTATCGTTTTTCGTCACATAATACCTACAATATCTGGATGACCGAGCTTTGCTCGGTATTTTTTGGTAAATTGTGTTTAAAATAATAAGTTTATGTTCAAGTTGTTTTTCGATAAAGTTGGTAATTGAAAACACGAAATAAACGACATTTTATAAAAATGAATCCTAGCTATTAGATCGATTTACCGCCCGCAAAACCCCCTGTATACTAAATTTCATGAAAATCGTTGGAGCCGTTTCCGAGATTCAGATTATATGTATATATATATATATATACAAGAATTGCTCGTTTAAAGATATTAGGTCTTTACCTAAGAAATTGCCGTTCTGCAGTACTGGCAATCTCAAATCAAAATAGTTTTTGTTTGTCTAAGAATTCTAATTTCAGATTAATTTTATTTTAAAAACATGGAATTCTTTTTCCAAAAGTAGTCATTTGTTTATTGATTAGTGTTACATTTTCATCGCATTTCAATATTTTTCGTCATCATGGATACGTTAAAATTCGAGTAATTATGGAATATGAGTACCGTCGTGGCAGCAACGCGGCACAAGCGGCACGCAACATCAACGACGTTTACGGAGCTAACACTACAAACCAACGCACCACCTGTTATTGGTTTGCTCGCTTCCGTTCTGGAAATTTCGACCCGAAAAATGAAACTCGCGGTCGTCCGAAGACTTTGGTTGACAATGACCAATTAAAGGCGATTGTGGAAGCTGATGATACAAAATCTACGGCTGAATTAGCAGCTTCGACGTTAGCGTCAAAACAATATTGGTCCATTTGCGTCAAATTGGCAAGGTACAAAAAGCTTGAAAAATGGGTGCCCCACGAACTCAATGATCGCCAGCGCGAAGAACGCGTCGAGACGTGTCTTGCACTGCTCAACAGGCACACAAATGAAGGAATTTTGAACCGCATTGTTACCTGCGATGAAAAATGGATTCTGTTTGATAACCGCAAGCGCTCAGCAAGTTGGTTGGATCCTGGTTCAGCACCTAAACAATGCCCTAAACGAAAACCTACCCCTAGAAAAGTGATGGTCACTGTTTGGTGGTCTAGCGCCGGTGTGATTAATCACAGCTTCTTACCAAACGGGTTGAGCATTACTGCAGATGTGTACTGTGAAGAACTGAACTCAATGATGGAGAAGCTGGCACATCTCCAACCAGCATTGGTCAATCGCTCGTCTCCGCTGCTCCTGCACGATAACATGCGACCTCATACTGCACAGTAGACGGTCTCCAAGTTGCAAGAACTGGGGTTGGAAGCTCTCCGTCATCCGCCCTACTCACCAGACCTTGCGCCTACATACTACTACTTTTTCCAGAATTTGGATAACTTCTTGGCGGGAAAAAAATTCAATACCCGAGAGGCAGTACAAAATGCCTTTGAAGAATTTGTTACCTCCCGTCCAGCTGATTTTTTTAAGAAGGGCATCAATAAACTGCCACTACGTTGGCAAAGATGCAGATTGCATGGGTGATTATTTCGATTAATACAAATAAAAAATACATGAAAAAATTTCGTACAAAACGCCATTTTCATACAAAACGCCATTTTCATAGGTAAAGACCTATTATAAGATATCGATCTCAACTTTCTCATCTCCGCTACATGCAATCTTTTTTCATTAGTCTTCACGGCCCGCCTATCATTGCAACCACCACACAGTTTGACAGGCCTTTTTCCCTTTAACTTTAGGGCAGCTGTTGTCCGTAAGTTGTTCCTGTGATCCGTCGTCATTTCATCCATCCTGAGTTGAACTGGTCAATATTGATACTAAACCTTACCTAAAACTATTGAACCAAAACCCATCCCTTGCTTTAATGGTTTTAATAACAACCGACTCTAAAACGATATCAGAAGTAAGATCTAGTAGATCAATACCGTCAGCAATTACGTATCGTGATTTGTTGTTATTATCAGCTATTAGCTACCTACCTTCATAGCTTTTGTGACACGACACGATGCAATGGATTTAGTTTGGACACGTATCATTTTGCTGTGAGTTGCGAGACAGGAGTGTAGGTAAGTGCCAACACTGGTACATGTTGTTAACACAAATCAAAATGTGATGTTCGCTGGAGTATTACCATGGCTTTAGTATATAGCTGCTGCTTTTGGTTTTCATTGCGTTTAGGAGGCATTTTGATTGGGATATTTTCATTGGTAAGTTTTGTATTATAAACAACATTTGAGTGAAATACTTTATTGACAAATCATACATCTAAGGTTGCTACATACTTAATACCCACCATAAATTAGTTTCAGGGACTCCTGATACTAGTATTTTGTTGTTTAGGATACAGTCAGTCTCAATTAGTTAAAGATGAGATTAACAACTGGACAAATGATTACAATCTCATATACGCAAAAAACTATCTAGAAGACATGCAAGCAGGTGGGCATGGGCATACAATAAGATTTTAGAGCATTGTTGACCACACAGTCGCAAAGCGTGACAGTTCAAATTAATTATTTATTTTTCAGATCCTGAAAAATATCTTTCAATTGGCATTAGTTTCACAAGTATTTACATGATTGTATGCATTATTTATATCTACGGTGCATACACGGTAAGTATATCAATGTACAGCCATCAACAAAGTCGGTTAACAATCAGGGTCAGTTTTCGAAATAATACCATACATAATTGAACACCAAAGTATTTAAATAACCAAAAACTTGATGGTAAGTATTTAAAATTAACATAAGACAAGATCTTGTACGAGTATAGTTACTAAAGCGAAAGTGTACTGAGTTCCGACTTAGCTGATCGTACCTACCAACATCCTGTAATTAAATCCACTAAAAATATTCCTTTTATTTCCACGACAGTGTAACAACATGCTAATGGTCACCTTCATACTGATGGAACTACTGCGTCTCATTTTGATATCTACTTTAGTTGCCACCTTTCTACTTCTGATCAAGCAGAATACTATGGACATTGGTTTGCTGATTGGGGCTAGTGTTGCAGGCGGATTTCTGCTTCGTAAGTTTTCAATAAATACTCATAATAATCAGCCTATAATGTTCCCACTGCACACAGAATCACACTGGGACACAGACCTTTCAGTGGGAAATAGGCTCCACCAGGCGGGTTTGGTGGATGTCACATGTCTTCGAATGCCGGTTTCCTAAGATGTGTTCCTTCACCGTTTTCAGAGCAGTACTGATGAAATTAAAGTATGTACAAAAGTAAAGTGCCTGCCTGGGTTTGAATTCACGACCTACATAGGTACAACTCGTCAGTCGATACCACTGGGCCACCACTGCTGTCATTTCTACATATTGGTAGATAATTGACAATTGACGCTCCTACTGGCTATTATAAATAGCAAAATTTAACTATACCTAGGCCAGAACATAGGTATTTCATTGCTGAAGCTTCCTAAAATAGCGGTGGCCGCCCCATAACGGCCGAAGGACGGCTGTAATGAAAATTATAGCAATGGGGCTGAACTTTACGGTGTTAAAAAGCGTTATAAGAAAACATACTTGAAAACAATTATAACGTTTCAGTGACGTCATTCGTCGATATATTGCGGACATTATGTGGGCGTCTACCGCTCTTCTAGGAAACCGTACCTTTAGAGAGAAACGCCCGGCGCTACGCCAAGGTTGTTCTGAGGCCTAATCAAGTATTTAGGTAGGTCAGGAAATTATATTTGTTTAGGACTATGCATGTGTCCGTTTCGACTGCTCGGACATGGTGTCGTAGAAGAAAAACGACGGAGCAGTCGAAACGCACACCCTATGCATCTGCAGCTCCACTTTTGCATTGTACCTAGGATATGTAAGGCAATCGTTGCTCCATTCATTCAAGGAGTGACTTTGTCGATTTGTAGAAAAGTTTGACAATTGAGAGAATGTAGGGTAGGTACAAGAGCGAGCAAAGTAACCTCAATAATTTTTGCACCTAATCTCGAATAGGATTCGTTTTATTTTGTCCATGCAAACAGAAAGAGGTCCAACTGTGTCGATTTATATAAAGATCTTAAGAATTAAGATAGGCGAAGATATAGGAGCGAGTGAAGACCCCGCCTAGACTCGATTAGATTTCCGGAATAAAAGCTTTAGAATTTTACGATCTCGCCTGGAATAGGTTAAGTTCTCTATTATTGTATTAGGCGTTTTCGCATATTATTTAGTGTAGCCATGAAGGTGCAAGTGCACCCTATTCGCAACCGTCCCCGGCGCTACTTGCTTACTAATATTAGTGTGGGGTTTCAGTGGGAATGTTCTACTTATGGGTATGTGCTGCCAATCTGCCTTTAGTCATAAACGAGATGGAACGTGACGAGCAGGCTGCTATCATCAACAAACTGCAACAACTCCTCGACGTCAACAATCAGAGAGCAGTTCCGCGTGGTTTGGATACCATTCCTTTTTCTGCGCAACCCGAAGACATTGTCAACAGGAACGTTTTTACTGTACCCAGGAAAACAGGAACTCACGTCAGTAACAGAATGAATGGTACCTCTAGAACTACTAAACCTTCTTATATTACCCACTAGGTATCAAAATAAACTTTTTATAGTAATAATTTTGTTTTAAATGCTGATTAATAGTCCCTACTCAGTGTTTAGTTATTTTAATGTTATTAGTTCTTTATTTTTCATATAAAAGAACTTCAAGCATACTGTGCTCCTGGTGCAGTGGGCTGAAAATTAAACAAACGTGCCAATAATGAGGTAGGAATAGATACACTCCGCGACAAAACTATAGGACATTAGGAAAATCATGCTGTCTCTTAATAAATATCAGTGGATGTGGAAAAAAAGTTTACCAATATTGTTAATACTATTTAACAAAAACGATAAGCTTATTACAAAATCATTTAATTATAATTATTTTAGAATTTAAAACAAATATATAATTAATTTGTAATTTAGTACGACAAAACTATAGGACAATTTATATAAAAAAAATAAAAAAAACAAACTTAGATTGTAAGATATTTTTTATTAATAATGCGTAGACCCTCCTTTATTCATCAAAACTTCTATCATCCTATTGGGCAGTGATTCATAGAGATATTTAATATATTCTTGTGGTATATTATTCCATTTTCTTATCAAATTCTGTTTCAATTCATTCATGGGCGTACCCAGGGGGGGCAGAGGAGGGCGTCTGCCCCCCCCCCCCCTGGAGTTTCCTACTAACTGTCTACTATTGTCGATAAAAATTTGTTAAGGAGTATGTTATACTTACTAGAACCTTATTATTTTTGATAACCTTTTTAAACTTATGTCTGATGTATTGCTTAGCAACCGCTGTTATTAATTCAAATTATATTTTTACATGTCACAGCCACGACTCTTATTTTATAATGATAAAATAGTTCTAACATGGTAGCAGAGCGTGGTTGCAAGTGAAAGTAACTAGAGAAGTCATCAACCAAGTTTAAAACAATCCTGGAAGACAAATATTCATAATGCAATCACCAAGTTGTAAAATTGACATTGGTCACCTGGAGGGTGTGAAGAACTGGTCGACTTGGAAATTTAAAGCGACATTACTACTAAGAGGTATGCCTGGTGGATTGGATGCGGTAAACCGTGCTCTAATAAAACCTGTGAAACCTATTACCAACAATGTCGACGAAATTTCTCAATATGACAATGCTCTTGAAAAATATAATAAAATTGATAGTTCTGCATTACTTCTGCTTACCGCAAATATGTCAGATGAAACTCTTCAGAAAATCATGCGTTTTAATTCATCTAAAGAAGTTTGGGACGAACTACATCGTTTGTTCGATGGCACGTCTGTAGACAAAAGTTATGATCTTTGTATGAGGTTTTTCAGCTATTCTAAAGATCCGTCACACGACATCACAACTCATATCTCCAAAATAAAAACCATTTGGTCAGACTTGATAAATGAATTAATGAAGATAGATAAATCTGAATTACCAGATATCCTATTAATCTGTAAAATTCTAGATACTCTACCTGAATCATATTTCTCATTCAAATCAAGCTGGATATTGATGTCAAAGACAGATAGAACAATAGAAAATCTGACTGCACAACTGTGTGCCTATGAGCGCTCTATTTCTTTGAAAAATGAAGATCCTGCAGAAGCTCTAGCCTTACAGAATTATAATAAAGCAAAGAAGAAATGTGGATATTGTGGAAAAGTCGGTCACAAAGTAAGGCAATGTCATAAATGGAAAGCTGACGGTAAACCAGCCAAGCCTGAAAGTAAACAGACCCCAACAAATTTGAACTTAATGCTCATGCAAGTCAATACAGATGTAAATTCAATGCATACAAACTATGATACATCGAGTTGGTTCGTCGACAATGGTGCAACTAATCATGTCACCTGCCGGAACGACTATTTTTCTAGTTTTCAGCATTTTGAAGATAATCGTATAGTGATTACTGCTAATGGAGCTACTGTCAAAGCATTTGGCAAAGGTACTGTTGACTTGAAAACAATTATAAATGGCAAGGAATCAAGAGTAACACTCTGTGATGTATGGTATGTACCTGATATTAAGCGAAACTTATTCTCAGTACTGGCTGCTCAAGACAGACTAAATAAAAGTGTTTTCATGTCTGAAAGAGAACACTGCTCGCTGAAAGTTGATGGACAAGTTAGACTGACTGGCAAAAGGATTAAGAATGGTGGCTTATACAAGCTCAATGTAGAGACTATTACAAAGTCAACACCTACTGTCAACATTTTGTCATCAGAAAATACACTACAACTGTATCACGAAAGGTTAGCTCATCAGAATAAAAAACATGTTAAAGGTGTTATAGAACGAGAACTAGGAATTAAAGTTCGACTAGATTCAGAATTGTGTACTGGATGTATTTATGGTAAAACCCACAGACAGTCTTTCGGAACAAGAGTACGAGCTAAATTACCTGCAGAAATTTTACACGCTGATGTATGTGGTCCATTCCCTCCTTCTTTTAACAAATTTCGCTACTTCATTTTATTCAAAGATGACTACAGCAAGTACAGACACATTTATTTTGTTCGACAAAAATCGGAAGTTTACCTGAAACTCCGACAAATGTTACAAGAATGTAAAGTAGCTGGATACTCAGTTAAAGAATTTCTTAGTGATAACGGAGGTGAATTTGATAATCAGAACGTCAGGTGCATTCTACAACAAGCTGGAATTAGACAAAGGCTCACGATGCCCTATACACCGCAACAAAATGGTCTTAGCGAACGTGAGAATAGAACCTTAGTTGAAGCCACACGTACAATGATGCATGCTCATGAAGAATTACCGTCTGCTACATGGGCAGAATTGATAAATACCGCTGCGTACGTGTTAAACAGAACTGGTCCAACTTCAGAAAATGGAAAATCACCATTTGAATTGTGGTTTAAGAAAAAACCAGCAATAAGTCACCTTAAAATAATTGGATGTGAATGTTATGCTCATATTCCTAAAAACAAAAAAGGAAAAAGCTATCTAAAAAGGCTGAGAAATGCATTCTTATTGGATATGAGGCCGATGAAGGCTATCGCTTACTAAATAAACATGGTAAACTCATAAGGTCAAGAGACGTTACATTTAATGAATCAGTATTGACTCCATTTGGTCAAAGTGATTCGGATGAACAGCCTTCAGTCGAAACACACTTTCCTCTTTCAGTACCACCGATGTGTGATGCAAGGGAGGATGATTGTGTCGAAAATAGCTTGGATCGCGCTGCAAGTAGCTCAGATGAGCTTAGTTCGACTTTGCCCCCCACATCACCGGATTTGGTTGTGAGTCAGGAAATAGAAAGCCAAGATGACTCTACTGAACCATTACAAACGCCTTCAGAAGCATCAATGCCAGAATCGCCTCCTTATGAAGACGCCTTAGATTATGGTAATGATACTGAACGACCCAGAATCTCAGATGATATAACTGAGATAGCCACCAGAATGACTCTACGAGATAGAAGTCAAATACGACCACCTATCAGATTCGGAGATTACGTCATGATGTCAACTGAAATTTTTAATCAGATCAATGAACCTAAAACCTACAAAGAAGCAATGACTAGTACGCATAAAGATCAGTGGGTCAAAGCAATGGAAAGTGAGGTGAAGTCTTTAAAGGAAAACAAAACCTGGATAATGGTGGACCTTCCAAAAGACAGGAAGCCTATATCCTGTAAATGGATATATAAGATCAAAACCAATGCTGATGGCTCTCTAGATAAATTCAAAGCAAGACTAGTTGCTAGAGGATATACACAGAAAAAGGGCATCGACTATGATGAGACTTTCAGCCCAGTTGCTAAGATGCCTACAATAAGATCGGTTTTAAGCGTTGCTGCAAATGAAGGCCTAAAACTCACACAGTTTGATGTATCAACTGCTTTTCTCTATGGTTCACTGAGTGAAGAAATATATATGAATCAACCTGATGGCTACTCTGATGGATCTAACAAGGTTTGTAAACTCAAGAAAAGTTTGTATGGTCTCAAGCAAGCGCCTCGGTGTTGGAATAAATGTATGGTGGATTATTTAAAAACCATTGGATTCAATCAATGCGATACCGACCCCTGCCTGTTTATAAGAAACCGTGCAAGTAACAAAATTATTCTTGCTCTCTATGTAGATGACGGTTTGGTCGCTGCAACAAATCAGGAAGATTCTGAAAAGTTAATGAGAGAATTGAAGAGAAGATTTAAAATCACGACAAAAGATGCATCCTATTTTCTAGGATTAGAAATAGAGAACCATGACGGTAATATAAAAGTGTCACAAAAGCACTATGCTCAGAAAGTTTTAGATCGCTTTGGAATGGGTGATTGCAAACCTGTTACCACTCCTATACAAAAAGGTGAACTGCCAGATCTGGATAAAGAAGTGGTAGACCCTGCTTTATTTCCGTATAGAGAAGCTGTGGGAGCACTCGCATATCTGACCGTTGGAACCAGACCGGACTTAGCATATGCTGTAAGCGTTGTATCCCGAAGTCTAGAAAACCCTTCTAAAGAAGACATCCAAAGGCTGAAACGTATCCTAAGATACATCAAAGGCACTTTCAACTACGGAATAGTTTTTAAGAAGAGCTGCAATGCTGGAATTCTAGAATGCTACAGTGATTCTGATCACGGTGGAGACCAAAGTACCGGACGTTCAACGTCAGGCATATTATGCTTATACTCTGGAGGAGCAATATCTTGGACAAGTCGACGACAAACATGTGTTGCAATATCAAGCACTGAAGCCGAATTGGTTGCTGCCAGTGAAGCGGCTAGAGAGATTGTCTGGATCAAAAGACTCTATGGTGAAATATCTAAATTGAAAGAAATACCTAAGCTAAAGGTTGATAATGATGCAGCCATAAAGATCTCACACAATCCAGAACTCCACAGAAGAACCAAGCATATTGCTATTCGACATTTCTATGTGAGAGAACTCGTTGCTAACGAAGAAATACGTGTAGAATACGTTCCCAGCGAGTTCCAACTAGCGGATTTACTGACCAAAGCATTACATAAGCCACGGATTGTATCAATCGCAAAACAAATTGGTTTGATGCAGTAAAAGGGTTGCCAAAAAGGGAGGATGTTAAGGAGTATGTTATACTTACTAGAACCTTATTATTTTTGATAACCTTTTTAAACTTATGTCTGATGTATTGCTTAGCAACCGCTGTTATTAATTCAAATTATATTTTTACATGTAACAGCCACGACTCTAATTTTATAATGATAAAATAGTTCTAACAAAATTAAGAAAATAACTTTTTGCTATTTATAATACAGTATACAAAATTAAAAATCGTGCGACGCGCCCGTTCTACCTACTCGCTAGCAGGCAGCGCTGCAAGCAAAAATAACTTTAATTTCGGAAGTTCTTTGGATCTGTATTTTAGGTTTCTGCCCCTTACTTCCGAAATAAAAGTTATTTTGCACTTTGTAGTGTTTTTTTTAAGGTCGGTTGTTTCTTTTTTGCAAAATCGTTTACAATTACTGGCCAAGTCAATAGCAGTGACAGGAAGTATTACAATCTCATCACGATGAACAAAGTGGATTTTTGTATCATCGAAGCTAACGCAAAAACACCTGAAGCATAACCTATCCATAAAAAAAAATCGGTCTAAAACTGGCGGAGAAATCGGTTAGAAAAAAAATACAGTGGAACAAAGAACCAACTACTTTTTTTAAGTCGGTAAACAAATACAATTCCCTGCTGCAACCCGTCGCAAACATATAACGTATATTATAATACGTCGTAAGTCAAAAACGCTGGCAATAATAAAATGTGCAGAACATATAAAAACCATAACTACTGCAGTTGCAGAACACAGTCGTTCCGCGGACCCTCGGCGACCTCTTACGTCCGGCCCTGGTGCAGGTCATGGTACGGAGCGAGAGGGCATGGGAATCCGTCACCTCCTTCTGCGAAGCGCGAGCCGGAGCGCGTAAGGGAGTGGCGATTTATGTGCCCTCACGCTCCTAGCCGCCGCAGAAGGAGACGCCCCGGGCGTCGGGGTCCATTGCAGACTCCCGGCCACCGTTAGGCGCGAGCTTGCGGGCGGCGAGCTATGGGTAGCTCGCTGCCCGGTAAGGATCAGGCTTGTGTCGACGGCGGCGTGTTGTGATCCACGCACGCCTCAAAGAGATGTCAGAAAAACTGAAGGGGTTCGCTGGGACCGATGCCTGCCAAGGTCGCGGAATTGTTCGAAAGTGATTACCGTGGCCCTGGCATATGCAACTGAAGGATGATACGTGTGGATTTTAGTCAGTAAAAGTCTGACACGCCCTTCCGCTTTACTTCCGCTTCCGCACCAGAGCGGAAGACGTCTTTTGATGATTTCCCACCAAAAAAAGGCGTTCCGCGGAAGAAGGGATTGAAAGTTTTATCAAATTAGCTGAAGAAATTGCTGCTGCTTTGAACCATGAGCTTCGTTGACCTAAGACAACAAGCCGCCAACAACAGAGGGCAAATTAAGTAGCTGCCTACTGTAACGCTAGCGACCCCCGTAACGATTATTTTTGTCGCTCGTTATGCGTGTCCTATTTGGATTCGTTATCATCTTCATTCCAGGCGAGATTAGGCAAAGACCATTCACTAGCGTTTACTCTTTCAATGTTGCACCCTACTCAGATACCTAAATTAAAATTACAGTTCCAAAATTACAAAAATGTGTGGAGGAAGTAACTAAATTGTATGAATTAGAAGGGATCACATCTGAAGCCGAATTATGGCGCACATTTTGGGTGAATAAGCAGCAGAAGGACTTTGAAAGTATTGAAATAATAGAGTTAACAACTGAGTAGCTGAATCTTTTTACCCAAAGGTGAAGACAGCCACGCTATGGGCGATTTTTTCACGAAAGACGTCATAAACCGTTTTCCTGAAGACCCTCGAAAGTTACTTTTAAAATAGATATTGTATATTTAAAGAATTAAAAAAAAACCAAACACACATAATATACTATTTTAATTAATGTTTATTTATTTGACTGTTTATAAAAAATCTGATTTTGCACCCCCCTGGCCCAGAACCTGGGTACGCCCATGAATTCATTTATATTTTCATACTGCTTTGCATTCGCTTATACGGCACGGGCAAGTTCACCCCAACAATTTTCAATGATATTGAGGTCTGGTGACCTTGCTGGCCACTTCATAGTTTTAATGTTTTTCTCTACAAGAAGTTTTTTAACCATTTGTGCTATATGTATCGGTGAATTATCATGCTGAAATATAAACTCTTCTCCTGCAATATCATTTCCATATCTATCTAGTTGTTCGTTTATCAATTTTACATACTTAGAGCTGTTCATTTTTCCTTCTATAAATTTTATTTCAGTTTTTCCTTTATAGCCAATCGCAGCCCAGATCATCAGACTACCACCACCCATTTATCGTCGACTCAGAATCTGTGGATTTTTTCTTAAATCATGAGAAAAATATTGGAAACCATCAGGCCCATCTAAATTGATTTTTTTTTTCATCAGAAAAAAATACTTTGCGCCATTTCTTCCTCCAAGAAAGATGTTCTTTTGCAAAGGTCAATCAGGAGTTTTTGTGTAGTTCAGTTAACGGCGGTTTTTTGAGTAGTTTTTTCCTTTTAAGATGAGATGTAGTTGTCAAAAGACGTTGGATATTTCGAATATTAGTATGAACTCCTGCTTCTTCTGCAATTTTTCTGGCTGTTAACGCAGAATTCGATGCGATTTTTAATATTGCTCTTCTATCTCTTTCATTTATTGCTTTAGGACGGCCTCCTGGGTGTTTCTTCTGATAATTTTCGGGATCATACAGGTAATTATTTATTACATGTCTACTTCTATTTATCATTTTAGCGATTTGCGTGACATTATAGTTTTGTCTTTTTAAATTTTCAATAATATTAATTTCACTTAACGTTAACTTTTTTCCACGTCGCATTTTAAACCTGTAAATAAGAGATAAACTGAACAAAAAAAAACCTTGACTACAGAATGATGAAAATAATGTAAGAACGTGTCCACTTCTTTTCCGTAATAGATAAGCACCGATCGCTCAGTCAGTGTCCTATAGTTTTGTCGCAGCACCAAGCCCCCTCTCTTCCGCTTTGTCTATACTGATTATTAAAAGCATCTACTAATAATTGTACGTGAAACGTTTTAACATACAGGACAAAATATGTAAAAGGTATTCTGAAGTAATAACTTTAATCAAGTGAATTACGGAAAAATGCATATGTCCTATAGTTTTGTCGCGGAGTGTAGGTACCTACGGCTTCTAGCCTGGGCATCAATATCCGACACGCGAAAACTCTTGTCATGACCATGCATTCATAAAAACAAAAAAAAAAACTGCAAAAGTTGTCTTCTCTCACCGATCATGACACAGTACTAATGGGAATAAGTAAAGAATCAGCTAGTCAAAAATCTATCTCTGGGCAAACGAAATATAAGTTTAAGTTGGACTACCCTAACATACTTCACGAAATAGAACATACTGATTGGAAACCTATTTTAACCCTTTACCGCATGTCGTGCCACATTTGGAACAGTTCATAAATGTGTAAAAATTTACGTCTAGCAACATCTGTTCGCCTTGACATAAAGCATAATTATTGACTAGTGTGTTCCCAAGCGTAAAAAGTATATGGCAAACCTCTACGCTGTCAATCCTTCTATATTTCAGTGTCAGAACTCGTCTGTCGGCCATTTTGTTAAGAACGTCTGGTTGAATTGTTTCTATCGCTGATTTTTATAAGTTTTTGTGCAAATAAAAATATAATACAAGTTATAAACAAAAGAAAAATGGATCCCAGGAAATTTTATGGCATAACACGTAAGTTAAATTAACTACATCCTAGTAAAAAACATCCATAAACTCTGTTCCTGATTTGGAACACGATGCGCTAACGGTAAATTCATTCGGACAAATATGGAACTGCATGAAGTAAGGGTTGTATTTAAAGTTGGACAAATATGGAACAATATGCATTTGGTACATCTTAAATGTGAAGATGTACTTTTAACTGACCGCTTTAAATTTTCGAATGTAATTAAGCTATGTAGGTACCTATTTGTATTTTTCACTTTATATTACGCTAATTACAGGTACCAAAACAAACAATCGTGTATTGGCACTTCCCGAGGACTCTGATGATGAAAATCTATCAGATGACGATGAATATCAATTACCAAAGCTAACGATTCCAGAAACTGACTCGGAATCTGATTCAGAAATAATGGAGGGTGAAGTCGTGTATTTGCAAGAAATCGAACCGGAAAATACAGAGGAAATATACGAAGATATTAATGAAATGTTTGAACTGGCGTCAGAATCTGCAGATAAAGATATTCCTAAAGACAAACGAGCCAATTGTTACTTTTGCTTTAACAAAGACCGTAATTGTTTTAAAAGTTTTCATGTTTTAAAAAATGAATAAAATTTACTGTTCAACCTATGTTTTATTATAAATCCTTATTCTTATCCTAACATAATTTATACAATATACAGCACATACAGAGTATCTGAAAGCTATTTATATATTTATTTATTAATCCCATTAACGGATCTCTCACCGTACCAGCATGTTGTTCCAAATATGGAACATGTATTTATATGACCACGAATGCATGTTGTTCCAAATATGGAACAGGGGGTTTTACTCGAATTTTATACAATTTCCATGTATATTTAATTTTATTATTATTTTTCTAGGATATTTCACGGGGTAAGACATATCATAAATTAATTTGAGCGAATTTTAAAAATCCATGCGGTAAGGGGTTAAACTGTGATGACCTGAATGCAGAGCAGTGAATATATTAACAGATAATTTACAGCACATCTTAAATCGACACACCAAAAAAAAAAAAATATTCGCAATTCTAAAACTATAAGAAGGCCCAATCTACTAAAATGTATACCTACGTAAAAGAGACACACTTCACCTGGAAACTAAAAAAAGACGAAAATAAAGAGAACTATACTGTGCAACAAAAATATAAAAACTACAGAAAACACTGTAATAATATTATAAAAAATCTAAAAAATGCCTATGATAAAAACCTTCTCGACAGGTCTAAAACGGATATTAAAAAAACTTTTTAACAAAAAATTAAACCGCCGAAATAACTGAAAAGCAAAAAATAATAAACCTTAAAATTATGAGTCGGCGCTTTGAGTTATCATTGCTCATTTTCAACGCCGACTCAAAATTTTAACTTTTATTATTTTGTGCTTTTCAGTTTTTTCGGCGGTTTAATTTTTTGTTAAAAAGTTTTTATTTTATAATTTTTTGTGGCTTTAATGTACTTAATACTTGGCAAGGTACACCCTATCCAATAAAAAAAGAATTATCAAAATCGGATTACTAAACAATCAATCATCCCCTGTTTTCCGACCCTTAGAGTTCGATCTTGTTTTCCAGATTTATATGGGACCACCTTCTGAGTGTACCCTTTCCAATAGAAGAAGAATTATCACAATCGGACCACTATGTAAAAAGTTGAAAAAAAAAAAAATATTCGCGTCGAATTGATAACCTCCTCCGTTTTTTTTCGTCGGTTGAAAAAACGTGGGCAGCAATAAAAACAATATGTAAGCTCAAAAATAAAACCACAAACAGTGCATGTTTACTCAGCGCAAATCCGGATCCGGAAGTCTCGCTTAATATGACCAAATGCTTTTTTTTCTGACGTAGGAATACAACTCGCTGAGCAGTCCTTGACTTTACTCGAAACAACAGAGTTAGAACTGGCAAATTTACTCTGGACAACTTTGATCTTTCTCTACCTCAGTCCTTTTTCATGACTCCAACTGACGAAACAGAAGAGTGGCTTTATCATAGCAAACCTCAAAAATGACTCCACCCCAGGCTGGGATGGTATTCCGAATCGTGTTTTTAAACTAGCTCAACACTGCCTAGCCTGTCCCATCTCTTACATTTGTAATCTGAGCATGTCGTCAGGAATAGTTCCAGTTCAGTTGAAAACAGCAAATATTTGCCCGATCTACAAAGCTGGAGATGCATCAATCCCATCAAATTACAGGCCTATTTCACTTCTAACGTCTTTGTTCAAAATTCTGGAGAAGCTGGTGAACAAGAGACTATTAGCGTACTTAGAGAAGAACCAACTCCTTTCGGCCAACCAGTACGGATTTCGCAGTGGCAGATCAACTGAGGACGCAGTTTCTAAGTTGGTAGACAGCCTTGACAGGGGCAAAAAGTGTGTCGGAGTCTTTATTGACCTTGCCAAGGCTTTTGATACCGTCTCGAGACCAATACTGATTAAGAAGATGGAACGTTTGGGTATCAGGGGCATTGCTTTGGAATGGTTTACGTCCTATCTTTCTGAATGTAAACAGAGAAGGTTTGTCTGGGAGATATCCAGAGTACCTCTGCGAGCGTAGGATATGGGGTGCCCCAAGGTAGTGTACTTGGCCCCACCTTGTTTCTCTCTTGGTCTCTGCTCACTCAATCTGGCCAACGCGAAAATATTTGCTTACGCTGACGACACAGCATTAATTTTGCCATGGTGACTCTTGGAAGGAAACCTATGGTGCCGTAGAGGCCGGAATGAAGACGGTGACCAGCTGGCTGCATCATAATGTACTCACCCTTAATATTAAAAAAAACCAAGGTGGTGAACTTCTCAGCAAGTAAAAAACAACTGTTCCTAAACAACTCGTACTCAAAACCCATCAATGCAGCTATAGTCTAGGGGATAGCTGCAGCTGCCCTGGCTTTGAGCAAGTTGAGAATATCAAGTACCTCGGTGTCAGCATAGACAAACACCTGATATGGACAAAGCAGATACAATCGGTTGCTTCGCGCGTAAGGAAGCTTTTGTACATATTTAAAAGACTTCATTCTACAGCTGACAAGGATACTCTCAAGATGACTTACCTGGCTTTATGTCAATCTGTGCTTGGCTATTGTATAGTATCTTGGGGTTTCGCTGGCAAAAGTTATCTAATTGTGGCTGAACGTGCATAAAGAGCCATTCTCAAGGTCTCTCATGGATTAGGAATCCTATACCCCACTGACATGTTGTATCGTGAAACGAAAGTGCTCACTGTGCGCCAACTTTATATTTTATCAGTAATACTTAAATTTCCCCCCCCCCCCCCCCCATTTCTTCCTGTGGGTGTCGTAAGAGGTGACTAAGGGACTTACTAGAGAATGGGCAGCAGCGTTCTCTATGCATTTTACCACCTTACTGCGATTGCCAACCCGCCTGCCAAGCGTGGCGATTATGGCAAAGCCCCCCAAATTGGGGGAGGCCTAGGTCCAGCAGTGGACGTCTTGCGGCTGAAATGATGATGATGATGATGACTTTAATTTCATAAAACTGCAGTACAGTCGTAACGAATCACCGCACACGTAGAAAACCCAAACGGAACAGAGTCTTCTGCAAACTTAAATTCGGTAATAAGGCCTTCTCATTTATTGGACCATACCTGTATGAAAGGGTTAACAAAAAGCTCAACATCTACTCCTTAATGAGTGGCTGCTTGGGCTTGACTATACTGAAACGGAACACCTTATATCTTTCAACTGTTAAAGTATTCATCTTCAAAAACACTTGCTCATCTCTTCCAAACAGTCACATCATACATACACATCACACACACACACACAGTTATCACATTCACACACTCTTCACATACACACTCTTTTCACATCCACACTAACACTCATCACATACTCGTACATACGCTCATCACGTGCACATATCATTTTGGGGTTACCTTTTAGTCTGTATTTTTAATGAAACTTACTAAACCGTTGGTCATATTATATGTCGAAAGAGACTGGATCCTGCGACACAGGGTACCTATCCTAGTGCGGGATCCAGTGTCACGTCTAAATACTGTAAAACGTTTATGAACCAATAAATATATTACTATATATTACGTACTGCGTGCGTTTCTTGTATCTAATCAGTTCCCAGTAAACGAACGAATATAGGTACATTTGCTTTTATAGATTGTGTTCGAAAGGGCAGATGTAGGGTAACAAACACATTTAAATAGGTAGGTAGCGATATGAGGATAAAGCATGTAAACATATTGCGCTGTAGCGCAATAGCGTAACTGAAAACACGAACGGTGATGCAATACTTATTAACTTCACCACTAGAAAGTACGAGTAGGGAGGTTAGTGAGGGTACTTGTATTGATTTTGTTATTAGGTCTGGCTACCTACCTATTCACTAGAAAACTGTGAGGTGAGGCGAGGGGGTCTGGCGATGTCCGTAAGGATTGAGGAGCCACATCAGATTTTTAAAATCTGATCTCACCATTATTTAGCAGCAATATAGCTGATTTAGCAGCAGGAATTCTAGATTTAGCAGCAAAATATATCACTAGTTATATTTAATGCAAAAGTGGCTCCTCAATCTAAACGTCTGAATTGAGGAGCCACCTGGAACTCGTTAAGTAATACATGAAAATTTTTGAAAATTTTGTATCATTTAGTAGCAATTGTGCATATTACTGTCTAAAAGTTTAGCTTCTGTAGCGCTAAAATGAAAGAAAATACAATACTTATAGTATGGCTCCTCAATCTACACTCAAGAGGTGAATTTCTATTGGATGTGAGCAATTAATTAATATATTCGACATAATGATCATTTAGCAGGTGTTGTGTTTGTTTTTGCAGTATAGGAATAAAATAGTAAAACAGAGTAAATTTTGTAGATGAACGCATTTTCTTTGGCTCCTCAATCCTAACGTTCTAATTATATATGTTTGACTGTAGCCACCTGAGATCTCAACGGAATCTAAAGCCAGAGATATTCGGGAGGATACGTCCGGGTGTTTCCATTGCGAGGATCGTCTGGAGGACACGGTGGAGCATACGGTGGAGGTGTGCCCTGCCTGGGCGGAGCACCGCCGTGTCCTCGTGGAGGCGATCGGCGGCGGCGACCTCTCGCGTCCGGCCCTGGTGCGAGCCATGGTACGGAGCGAGAGGGAATGGGAAGCCGTCACCTCCTTCTGCGAAGCAGTAATGCTCGCGAAGGAGGAGGCGGGGCGCGTGAGGGAGTGGCAGTCTCTGCGCCCTCACGCCCCTAGCCGCCGCAGGAGGAGACGCCCCGGGCGTCGGGAGTCGATAGCGGACTCCCGGCCACCGTAGGCGCGAGCTTGCGGGTGGCGAGCAATGGGTAGCTCGCCGCCCGGTAAGGACCAGGCTCGGGTCGACGGCGCGCAGTGTTCCACGCGCGCCTCAAAGAGATGTCAGCAGCAGTGTAGGGGTCTACTAGGACCGATGCCTGCCGGGGTCGCGTGATTGTTCGAAAGAGATACCGTGACCCTGGCACATGGGCAACTGATGGAACACGGGTGGGTTTTAGTCAGTAAAAGTCTGACACGCCCTCCCGCTCCGCCCAGAGCGGGAGAAGTCATTAGATGATTTCCCATCCTGAAAAAAAAAAAAAAAAAAAAAAAAGCCAGAGATATTAACATTTAGCAGAAATGTCTGCTATATGTATCTGCACAGTTCAGCAATGTATATATTTTGGATTCTGAAAAAACAATACTTAACTATTTTCTTGTAAAATCAGTGTGAAGGGTGACCATATTTTACTCGTAATGAAACCAGGATAAGTAATTTATTAAATTTATATTTTAATAACAGGTTATATCTATCGTACCTACGAATTGGTTATTTAGCAATCAATTTCGCTATAAGTTATAGAATGAATGAATATTGCCTGATCAGTGCATATACGAATTTTAGAATCATAATCAACGTAAACGAACATCTCATCTTTCGGTGTAAGATAGTGACATTTGTAGTGGCCTGTGCCAGTTTCGATAATTGCAGGAATAAAGCCTATTACTTTATATGATTTATTCGAAAACATTACAAATTCTGGTATTTCTGTCACTCTAAACTTTTTACAACCATTCAGTTCATATGAAACTGTGTTTGATAGAGTATATTTACACACAGTTTGTTTGTTACAAAACGTACAAACGGTTTTTTCTTCAGCGATTAAAGTTGCATCTTCTAAACCTTGGATGCCAAAAACAGAAATTATGTTCAAATTCAAAGGCAAAAATGCGATCTGCCTGGATACTGGGATAAAATGGCACGAATTATTAGTACATTTTTTTGTAAAAATGGCACTAAAGCTTCTTCAAGCTACTTCAAGGCTACGTGTTCAGAAATGTAAGACACGTTACAAGCAATGCAACAGTAACAGTGGCTACTATTTACTTTATTTGTAGGTACCCCTAAAATGTGGTCACCCTTCACACTGAATTTACAAGAAAACAGTTAAGTATTGTTTTTTCAGAATCCAAAATATATACATTGCTGAACTGTGCAGATACATATAGCAGACATTTCTGCTAAATGTTAGTATCTCTGGCTTTAGATTCCGTTGAGATCTCAGGTGGCTGCAGTCAAACATATATAATTAGAACGTCAGGATTGAGGAGCCAATGAAAATGCGTTCATCTACAAAATTTACTCTGTTTTACTATTTTATTCTTATACTGCAAAAACAAACACAACACCTGCTAAATGATCATTATGTCGAATATATTAATTGATCGCTCACATCCAATAGGAATTCACCCCGTGAGTGTAGATTGAGGAGCCATACTAAAAGTATTGTATTTTATTTCATTTTAGCGCTACAGAAGCTAAACTTTTAGACAGTAATATGCACAATTGCTACTAAATGATACAAAATTTTCAAAAATATTCACTTATTACTTAAAGAGTTCCAGGTGGCTCCTCAATTCAGACGTTTAGATTGAGGAGCCACTTTTGCATCAAGTATACTAGTGATATATTTTGCTGCTAAATCTAGAATTCGTGCTGCAAAATCAGCTACATTGCTGCTAAATAATGGTGAGATCAGATTTAAAAAATCTGATGTGGCTCCTCAATCCTTACGGACATGGTCTGGCGCCGTGCGGCCATATTTGTGACCACGGATATCGATGTTTGTGACTAATATGAGCCACCGATAACCGCGCAGACGCGCAGGTCGATCAATTTTCGAGGCCACACCCCACTATTTGACGTGGATTCACTTAGACCGAGCGACAGGGCGACAGTCAAATGCATTCGTTTGATTGTTTTGAACGTTTTGCAAATTTTCCTACCTACTTACACTACAGCGCTACATTATAGAAACTCACTTTATTTAGTAAAGAAATGGGGGATAAAAAACAGAAGCGAATCATCAGGGATAAATTACACACATTTTATATAAACTTTTGTTTTATTGTACAGAGCGGCTATAAACGATTGTCCGCTTTACGTATAGATTTCAATTTGGTAATTGAGTCCACTTCCTCGCTCACTCTTAAGACGGATGTTGACGAAACTGAAACCGACACCGCCGGCGGTGACGGTGGCGATTCCTTCTGTGTGGTCGACATCCCTCGCTATGACCCCCTGAAAGCAAAACTTTCATTATTAACACTTTTTAAATTAGGTAATGTGTTGTTTTCTTTACCTGTGAGGTAATTACGTCACACTATCAACAGAAATTGTTTTCATTGAGACAGTTCAACAAATTCATTGCGTTATTTCCGTTGTTGAGCGGATACATTTGTCGAACATATAAGGCAATGGATTACCAATATCCTTCAAAATGATTCAGATTCTGATTGTTAGTGTGGCGGACTATTTACACATACAAGTACCGCTATAAAGTTTGTGTCTAAGGTACTTAGCTATAACCACTACCTATAACTTCAAAGGATATATATTTTGATAACCTTATTAAATAAATACACAGTACCTATCTGGTAACAATTTATACTGTTGTAGTTCTAGTGAGAATCAATAGGAACTTATTGTTTTAAAGGTCTTAAATTCCACTACCGTTATTAAAATAAATAACGAAACTTAATTCCATTTCCAATATTCTGGTAAAAACTTTATACATAGTTAAGAAATATATTATGAAAACGATTGCGCACATACCCTGATGACTTGTTGGCTGGGATCCGAGAAGAACACTTCCTTCACTCTCTTTTTGAACGGAAAACCCATGTACTCAGCTTTCTGTTGCCATTTTAGACGACCGTTGTAGCTGGTGCCAATAATGAGGTCACTCGCTACACATGACGATATTGCTATCAACACAAAGACACTTAATGCAAGTACGCACTTCATTCTGAAAATCGCTGTACGTGAAACTTGAGGTTAGACTAAATGAGAATCAAACTTCAGCTTCGCTTTATATCAGAAAAAAAGTTTATTAATAATACCTTTGCTAAGAATGTTAATCTCATAATGACTTCACACGAAATGTTTTCGTCTTCATAGTCGTAACCCCTAAGAGCAAACATACACAAAGCAAAGATAAGGTGCCGAGACTACTAGCATAATTATCATATCATGCAAGTTTGTCACTATTATTAGTCTTCTATTAAAAGAGTACATCCTGGCCATGGGGGAATGTTACATTACACATTATGATGCTCAAGTTAAAGTTTACAGTTGAGGTGAGGTTTTGGTTTTCCTAAAATTGAGAAAAATCACGATAATTTGACATTTGAAATAAAAAAAAAAAACTATTAACATTTAATTTGTTTAATCCGGATAATTTTTGTATTACATTAAAAATAAAAGCTTGTAACAAACAACTTACACAACAGCATTTTTTAATAAATATTTTTAAACATTTCATTATATTATTTTATTACATAGATAAAACAATTTCGAACCAATATAGGTAATTAAATCCATACACCGTAACTGGTAACCACTTCAGACATGACCTTACAAAATATTGTGTTGAACGTATGTGTACGGTCAAGGATCGAAAATGTTAAGCAAGTTTCAAACACTTTCTTTACCTACATTGGAAGCCGCAGAAAACGCAAGTCGACTTTTTGACCAGTTTCAATGTCGTTCAAATACGTTAAAGTTGCAAGTAAAAATTAACCCTAGGGTGCTTAACATTTTCATTCTTTAACTGCACATAAGAGTTGACTGCCACCTTGAAATATACCTATCGTATTATCAAAGTAATTTTTAAATAACCGTGAACCATTGAAGTTATACCGAACTAACTTGCATTGCCGCAAAACGTGGAGTTGTCTCCATATCCAGTGAGTCAGAAGTGATTTGAGAACGAGTATCAGAATTCTCAGTGCTGTTATGTATTGATGTCATAGACATCTTTTCATCTTTGATACTACCATTGGAGTCTACAGAAATATCAGTAACGATCGACTTCTGTTGCGCATCTACCATATCTCCGCCGCCGCCGCTAAGTGAATTCCATATACCCTTTGAAGACTCCTTGAGAGTAACTTTCTTCTCGCCCATGGCCGCACCTTTGTCTTTACCATCTTTTGTCTTTTTACCAAGAACGGGAAATGAGCTTAATTTGGGTTTAGAACTCCGGACCGCACCGCCTCTTTGTATGGGAGCGGCTTCCGCTTCGCACTCTTCCGTAATTGAAGTGAGCAAGTCTGCTGAATCAGATGGCACTGCTTGTCCCGCTTGTATAGGAATGTCATCTGGAAATAAATGTTGAAATGTGTAAATTACGTGAAATCAGGATTTCGTAATGAGCTTTTGTGTGCTTGAATTAAACATTTAGATACATGTAGCAAAATCAAATATCTGATAAGGTTGGGTTTGTCCAAAAAATATCGTGTTGTTGCTATTAGCAGTGTGTACTGATATGTGTTATGATAATGGGTTGTAACTTGCTTTTCATATTACCACAGTATAGTAAAGTAAGCAGTATTACGTCTTTATACAGATCGGCCGAAACGACACGCGTCGAAATAACGGGGTACAGTATTCTACAGATGCACGTGCTCCGTAGTTACGTAGAGTCACGGACGGTGCTAGACGCTCCCGCATATTACGTGAAACATAAGCCTAAATATGTATAGTGAAGCTATCGACTGTACTGTTCAGTGTCTGGATGATTGAATTCATATAAATATTTAACTCACAAATGATATATTTTTAAATTATCAAGTCAGTCGGCACGGTAAGCCTATAAAAATAACACTATTTTCTATATTTTTTATTTATTTACTATAAGTAGGTATGTATTTCTGTATTTCTTGAAACGAAGGAATATAAACATCCGCTCCTTGACGGATACTTAATAGGGAAATATCTCTTTTTTTTCAATGCGCAAGACATTCTACTTTCATTCGCAATGGTGTCCCATAATTAAATTTTTCGCACTTATAAGGGTTAGTTTTACAGTTACAACTCAACAGCCGTAGTCACGGCGACTGGGCAACCCAACTGCGTGTTTATCTACACTGTCGAGACGTTATACTGCTTACTGCATTATACTGTGAAAAAACTAGGGTACTATCTACCTACCAACTAAAGGGGCTTCTAAACGATGCATTAAAAACATATGTCCGAGTATGAGCGGCAGTTATTCCGTCTACACACGCTGATAACCATAGCTGACATAAATGTTTGTGCTGTAGCAGCGTTTATGATTATTAAAATAAGGAAAATAAAGGAAAAAATCATACGATGTTACAGGTCACGCCAGGTGTGTAACGATAGACAACCGATTGGTAGTACATGGCTAGTTTTAGAAGCGCCCTCTTAAGGCTGTATACGAAATTTTGTTGATTTTGCTGATTTCCTTGATTGCATTATTATCTAATGCGGAAAAAAATCGTATTCGGCCTGTTAATATAAGCTAGGCAACGATAATAATGACATGAGTATACCTTTATGGTTGATAACAAGGCAGGGTTTTCTATTTCAAATAAAAAAAAAATGGCTTAACAATGACGTAAGATAAAAGCAAAAATAATTAGGAATTCAATGTATATGAAAAGAAAAATTTTATTGTGAGAAAGCTAAAAATAATTGAAATATAGGTACTGTGCATGCCTATGCAACTACGTACAGTTTTCATAGCGTAAAAAAACAATTCGTGCTAGTCAGTACACTTACAGCACCTGTAGTGCCATTCTGTAAAATTATCATCGTGAAAACATATTAAGTGAGTTTGAAGTGAGCTGTCAATCCATAGATACCGTCAGGTAGGATATCAGCTCACTTCACCTTAACTTTCACGGTGAGGGTTTTAAAGAATACAAACATACAGGGTGATTGGAAGATGGGTGCAAAGCTTTAAGGCGAAGATATTACAATTTAGAACCATTTAAGCCATGGTTGTCTTAGACGAAGTCTTACCAAATATTTTTAACCAAATTTTTTAGTTTTTTTTTCGGAAATTCTCAAAATTTAATGTAAACTGCATAATTATGGCCAAATTGAATGATAAATGAATTCATTTTTTATTTATTAATTAAAGTAATGTGTAAGCAATCAAGCAAAACATGTTTTAGGCTTCTGTGTCATTAGACATTTTTTTTACAGACATTTAAAGCTCAGAAAAAATAAAAAAATTGTACAATACGTCTTTTAAACCTTATTAAAAAAAAAAAAAACGGAGGGTGCTTTTTTTGTTCAAACCTTTTTGAAGACATGCTTGATAATCGCTCTTTCTTTTGAGGTATCATTTATGCGGATATCTTACAAATTATTGAAATTAGGGCCTACAAACCAATTTGAGGGAGAATTTTTTTATTTTAGGCAGACTAATTAAAACAACATTTGAATTAAAATTATTTATTTTTCATGTTCAAAATGACGGCCGTGATTCCTAATACAAGCACGGCCCCGTCTTCTAACTTCTGTAGTCGTTATTTTCAACATCATCTCCTGCTTCATTGTCTCAAACGCTGAATTTATTCTTTGTATCAATTCTTCTCTAGTGTTTAGTACTTCTCTAGTATTTCTATGTTGTTATACACCAGTTCCTTGGCCCGGCCCCACACGAAAAAGTCCAACGGGGTCAGATCTGGGGAGCGAGCGGGCCAAGGGATGGGTCCATCCCTGCCGATCCAGCTATCAGGAAAGCAATTGTTGAGGTGTTCCCTTACATTTAAAGTCCAATGCGCTGGACAGCCGTCTTGCTGAAAGATGACTGTTCGGTCTCTTTCGAAGATCGGGACACCTGATTCCTCTACCAGCAGTGGTAAATCAATTTGCAGGAATTGCAAATAATTTTCGCCATTCAATGGATCAGGCAAAAAGTGGGGCCCAATCAATGTTCTGCCAATTATTCCAGCCCATACATTCACAGAGAATTTCATCTGAAATGACACCTGCTTCTTAATATGTGGATTGTTGTCTGCGTCGGCCCATTCATGGATGTTGTGAAAGTTTGTAATACCTTCCCTTGAAAATTTACTTTCATCCGTCCACAAGATTGATTTCAGAAACCACGCATCTTCGATGTCTCTGTTGAGGAGGAAACGGCAGAACTGAATTCTTCTTTGAGGATCTTGCTCTACTAGACCTTGCACACTCCTGCCATGGAACGGATACTTATCATTTTGGTGCATTGTATGCCACACCTTCCATTGAGAAATGTTTAAATTTCGAGCTACTGCTCTAGTACTGGTAATAGGATCCGCTTGAAATGCTGCTAAAATGTCTTCGTCGACGGCAGTTTCGTGTCTGCCCGGGTTGACTACAGGTTCCACGCGGTGAAACCCATCTTGGGCAAGACGACGAAACGTGTTGTAAAACACTCGGACATTCGGTATCCTGCGATTCGGATAGCGCCGTTGATACATCCGTCGCGCCAAAGATCCATTGCCGTCTGCTCTACCGTACATAAATACGATATCCGCATATTCTTGATTGGAAAAAGTAGCCATAGTCACTTAACAACATCGATCACTAATAAAGAACTAGATACACAATCAGCGTCAAAAAATGGCCTCACCAAATGAGCACCCACTTGAACATTTGGGTGCGCTTTTGATTTAGTATCATTCGAACGCTCCTACGGTAAACATCTCTCGGTGCTCGTTTAAAAATTGTAAAAATCACACATCTAGGACGCTAAAATAGGATGGAGTTTCACTTTTTCGGTAAATATTAATATTATCATTATTTGATTGTTATCACTGTATTAAAAATGCTGATATTTTGTCAAGAAATCGTCGTAAAAACATTTTTTTAAATTAAGTCGTATTAAATTAAGGAGTTATAAAGCATCTCAATTGTAAAGATTCTTACTAAACCTATTAATCATATTATCGCATGCCCACTTAAATTGTTCGGATTATGTGGGTTGACTCTGTTCCATTTGTAGAGACGCTATTGTTTAAAACAAAATATTATTAAATAATATTTTTATTTAATGAGAGAGCTTTGCTGTTTCTATCAATATTATACATAGTAACATTTTATAGATTTAATTTTAACTAAGTGCATGTAATAATTTCCGTAGTAAATGTAGAATCCGCTGGATGCGGGAAGCACAAAACCGGTCGAAGTGGCGGAGCTTGGGGGAGGCCTATGTCCAGCAGTGGACGTCTTTCGGCTGAAATGATGATAATGCATGTAATAAAATTAACCGGTCAACTACCGTAATTACAGACACAATTAAAAAACGATTGTTTACATACCAAATGTGGTATCTCAGGTACTTAGAGGTTAAAGACGTGACTTTTTTTTAGCTTCCCTCGAGATCTAGTGAAGTGTGGAGAATGGATATCAGTTATAGCACGCCAAAAATCCGTGATGAAGATGAAGATGAAGAATAAATAAATGATTGTGGCTACGATATATTAGTTTCATTAATAAATAAATGTGTTGCCCTATCCAAAAACATTAACATTCAGGTAAATTATAATCATTACACATATACACCATAGAATAGAGTAAAATATGCTTTAATATGTACACAATTTTTAAAATAACACAAATTATTACAGTACATATAAATAAAAAATATTGGACAGTTCGACTCCACGTATTCCTTGTCCTAGCGGAGAGCTGGATCATATAACTGTAATGTTATTTAGGGGCACTTTTTAATTTGAACTTTAAAACATGGGGCTAAGGTTCAATTTCTTTTGATGTCTTGACCAGTGCGAATATGTCGTAAAAATTTATTGCTTTTTGTACATAGCTTTGTGAAATAAACTTTAAGCATTGCACTTAAAGTTGAATTTACATGAATGTTTATTTATTTCAACTAGCATAACAATAACACAATTTGGTGACAGTTTTAAGAGAACTTTTGCTTGGGATTGTGTATCTAGTTCTTTATTAGTGATCGATGCTTAACAATTAAGAAAAACGGCGTAGGAGCGCACTAAATGTCAACTCAACACAATTAAGTCAAAAATCAACACGTGCAGGAGCGCGAGGCTACGACTGGACACGGTGAAACAAAAAAGTTCAAAACTAACGCAAACAACACGTGCAGGAACGCAAAGGGCTACTGAACACGGTAAATTGTGAATCAACACGACAACGTCCACTCACAAGGGCAGTAGTTTGACTAATAAGTAAAAGATGTAACGGCTTCATCACAGACCGACTGACCCTGACTAAAGAAAAACGACTTTGTTGCCTCAGTAACTAAGACCATTTTGCTGTAAAAACCAACTCTTATCGCTTTTTGCTATTCATTGGGCGTTCTACCTGGAAATGCCGTCGCACCGCGCTCGGTGGCCATTGTTTAGAGAATCCCCTCAATGGGTTCCCCTCAATTGGTTCCTGCATGTGCCAAAAACTCTTAGAATTGAACAATGTTATCATTTCGAGCACATAAAGTATTCTTTTAAGCAAAAATTTTGTGTTTTGTTAGACTGCCTAAAATTTAAAATTTCTCCTTCGAATTGGTTTGTAGGTCCTAATTTCAATAATTTGTAAGATATCCGCATAAATGATACCTCAAAAGAAAGAACGATTATCAAGCATGTCTTCAAAAAGGTTTGAACAAAAAAACCACCCTCCGTTTTTTTTTTAAATAAGTTTTAAAAGACGTATTGTACAATTTTTTTATTTTTTCTGAGCTTTAAATATCTGTAAAAAAATGTCTAATGACACAGAAGCCTAAAACATGTTTTGCTTGGTTGCTTACACATTACTTTAATTAAATAAATAAAAAATTAATTATTTATCATTCAATTTGGCCATAATTATGCAGTTTACATTAAATTTTGAGAATTTCCGAAAAAAAACTTAAAAATTTGGTTAAAAAAATTTGGTAAGACTTCGTCTAAGACAACCATGGCTTAAATGGTTCTAAATTGTCTATACTATCTTCACCTTAAAGCTTTGCACCCATCTTCCAATCACCCTGTATAATATTTTTGGCATATAATTTACTTCATACGGATATTGCATTTTCATGAAATAAAATATAGTTTTATTTAAAGGATCGCTGAAGATTGGTGTGTGATTCTTAAATGTCTTGAAAGTTCAGCTAGGTAACAAGAAAAAAAAAACCGGCGAAGAGTGTGTGTCGCACTTTGCTGGTTTTTCACTCACAGTGAAGGGTGCCGTAGTTGAGGTGACTATTTACGCATGCACAGTATTGATTTTGTCCTAAATTAAGGTTGTATTTCGTACTATTTCTTACAAAATACTACGAAAAACTGAAACCGTCGCGGTTTGCAGCAAAACTGTTGTCCATCTATATTACGGGCACCTCTGACTTTTTAATAAAACATGGAGCCTTTTTTCCCCAGGCTGAGCAGAGGTGCACCTATAGTACACCCATATTTCACCAGTTATGTTAAATCCCATGTAATAGGGGGCGACCCTATTGCCATCAACCGGGTGAAAATCCGAGGTGCTTCTGAAAAAATCCGGATAGAAAAACCAAATAACACTTTGCCCGACCTGGGAATCGAACCGCAGGTGTAAACCTGCGGTCGCGCAACACAGTAATTATCGACTGTTTCACGAGCTGTTCCATGAATTTTGTTTCGGAACCTTCATTGTATGAGCCCGCCTCGCTCTTGGCCGGTTTTAGTTCTTTGTGAAACTGACTTAAATTATTTAAAAAGTGAGTGCAAGACGAAGACTTGACACAAACAATTTTAATAGATTATTTTTCCCTTTCTCACAAACAGTGAACAAAATTGTCCAAAATGGGTTGATTTCATGCAAGGCCTCTAAGACCCAACTCGAGAATGAAATAAGCTTTCGGTCTGTAGTAAATAATTACGTACAACTGTGACTAAAGTATACCCCAACGTTCGTGGTAGACGGGGTCACAAAACGGGAGTGAGATGACACAAAATAGAGTATTTATAGCTTTTAGAAACCCCGTACTAACTATTCGCGTAACTCAATCGTTTTATGACCACGATTGCTACGAGTATTGGCGGTATGTAAGTATCGGTTTATTGAAGCAATGGATCTTTTAAAAGTGGTCTACTTATTAAAAAGATTAAAGACGTGTCCACTAACACACTTTGACATAGTGGATGGAGCTGTGCTCATAAGTTGCACTCCTACAGCTGGACGTCACATGTGCTTCAATAAGTATTTCTAAAGTCCTACAAAAGTAAAATAATGTGATTTATTTTCCTAAATACCTCAGTGTATTACTTGACAAAGATGTTAACATAATGTACACAATATTTTGCCACCCTTAAAAAAAAGTTTTTTTTAGTGATTGCCTAAGTTAAGGATCTGTTTCAGTATCCTTGGAAAGGTTTTATATTTCCCCATAAAGAGGATATTGTGAAGTGTTTTAATATTGTGACATTATGTAGACTCATCAATGTCACTGCACATACAATTAATGTTTTTAGTCCACAAGCTACAATCCAAAGTACGAGGCGAGGAGCATGCATTTGGCAGCATACAGTTATGTTCATCTGTATGTAAACCAAAAACATTGAAATACAATATCATGTCAGCTAGGTATTATTTATTATATTGGGAGATATTCAACAACTGTCTACGTACTACTAAAAGAATGTTAAACTAAAACATAATAAAAATGCGAGTAGCAGTATACTGGACAATAGGTGAACTTTTAGTTCTCACCTGGTAACTTCTTGGTTCGGAATGATGCATTGGTAATCATAGACTTAGACATCGTAACAGTAGTAGTCGCTGGTGACAACGCTACACTTATCCCCATGGGACCGTCACATGGTTGTCCTGAAAAATGTGACAATACAATATTAGTTGAAAATAATAACAGTGAACATCTCACACACTGCTCTGAGCCAAGCGATGGGGAGCGGCAGTGCGAATTTTAGTGTTTTATGCAATTAAATAAGTAAGTATGAAAGGACGTTCCCATGCTACACCCATGAGGCACGCGCTGTGGACGCGGCGTGGTGTGGAATACGCCTTAGGCACGAAACAAAGTGAGCGCCCGATGCACGCGCACCGGGCAAGTTTGTGACGAAGCATAGAAAGCTTCCTATGCTTCGTCGCAAACAATTCTTTACAATTTGACTGAGCGCACGGTACGCAGCGCCCAGAACGCTCGCCTCGGGCGCTTGCTTTGTATCGTGCCTATAAATGATTTCTGTTTATAACATTTATTTTGTTAGACTAGCTTACGTCAGCATCATAGCCAGTTTCCGTAATCTGAGAGCAAAGCGGAATATGTTAGGATCTTATACAAAGGTATGCAAGAAATGATGTAAGTTTTCTGTACCTGAAGGATTATTTTTTAAGGAATTTATCACAGCACTCGTAACCAACATGACATCAGGAAAAAGTTCATACTGGGCTCTTTGGTCAATATCCTGCACTGCCTGATGTGCCAATGTATAGAATTCATTGAACATAGCAAAATATGCTCCTTCAATCATTTCTAATAAGAAATTAGGGGAAACCGGTACTCTTGAAACTTTTTTTCCAGATGAACCACCATTTTTCTTCTGGAATCCTTGGGTGACTATTCTGTTATCACAAAATATTAACAGATTTAAAAAAACCAAGTCAGTATTACACCACTAATAATAATTATTGTATGAAGCACCATACAGTTAGTACTAACTAGTAATAAAACACAGTCTGGATTTTGTTATAAAAGTATTTTTATATTAAACTAGCTTCTGCCCGCGACTTCGTCCGCGTTAAATTTCTTGTTCCCCGTCGCGTCGAATCGCCTATCTGTGCGATTTTCCCCCTTTTTGCAACATTTTTCATTACTGCTCCACTCCTCTTGGTTGTAGCGTGATGTTATATAGCCTATAGCCTTCCTCGATAAATAGGCTACCCAACACAAAAAGAATTTTTCAATTCGGACCAGTAGTTCCTGAGATTAGCGCGTTCAATCAAACAAACAAACAAAATCTTCACCTTTATAATAATATAGGTCTTTACCTATTAAAATACCGTTTTGTATGAAAAAAATTTTTTTCATGTATTTTTTATTTGTATTAATCGAAATAATCACCCATGCAATCAATGCATCTTTGCCAACGCAGTGGCAGTTTATTGATGCCCTTCTTAAAAAAATCAGCTGGACGGGAGGCAACAAATTCTTCAAAGGCATTTTGTACTGCCTCTCGGGTATTGAATTTTTTTCCCGCCAAGAAGTTATCCAAATTCTGAAAAAAGTAGTAGTCTGTAGGCGCAAGGTCTGGTGAGTAGGGTGGATGACGGAGAGCTTCCAACCCCAGTTCTTGCAACTTGGAGACCGTCTGCTGTGCAGTATGAGACCAATGCTGGTTGGAGATGTGCCAGCTTCTCCATCATTGATTTCAGTTCTTCACAGTACACATCTGCAGTAATGCTCACCCCGTTTGGTAAGAAGCTGTGATGAATCACACCGGCGCTAGACCACCAAACAGTGACCATCACTTTTCTAGGGGTAAGTTTTCGTTTAGGGCGTTTAGGTGCTGAACCAGGATCCAACCAACTTGCTGAGCGCTTGCGGTTATCAAACAGACTCCATTTTTCATCGCAGGTAACAATGCGGTTCAAAATTCCTTCATTTGTGTGTCTGTTGAGCAGTGCAAGGCACGTCTCGACGCGTACTTCGCGCTGGCGATCATTGAGTTCGTGGGGCACCCATTTGTCAAGCTTTTTTATCTTGCTAATTTTACGCAAATGGACCAATATTGTTTTGACGCTAACGTCGAAAGCTGCTGCTAATTCAGCCGTAGATTGTGTATCATCAGCTTCAACAATCGCCTTTAATTCGGCATTGTCGACCAAAGTCTTCGGACGACCGCGAGGTTCATTTTTCAGGTCGAAATTTCCAGAACGGAAGCGAGCAAACCAATAACAGGTGGTGCGTTGGTTTGTAGTGTTAGCTCCGTAATCGTCGTTGATGTTGCGTGCCGCTTGTGCCGCGTTGCTGCCACGACAGTACTCATATTCCATAATTACTCGAATTTGTAACGTATCCATGATGACAAAAAAGATTGAAATGCGATGAAAATGTAACACTAATTAATAAACAAATGACTACTTTTGGAAAAAGAATTCCATGTTTTTAAAATAAAATTAATTTGAAATTAGAATTCTTAGACAAACAAAAATTATTTTGATTTGAAATGGCCAGTACTGCAGAACGGCAATTTCGTAGGTAAAGACCTAATATTAGTTAGATACCTTTTTTCATGAATAAGAATAGAAATGTAAAAAAATGACCGTGTGTTGGCACACTGTCATTATTTTTTAAGGTTTCATATAACCATGTTTGAACCATCTTTGGGAACGTGTTTAAATTAAAAGTCTTTAAAAAGGGATAATGAACATTTTACTGTATTAAGTAAATTACCTGGATGCAGCAATGCAGAAATGTCGTAATGCCAGTTTTGGTAACAAGCTCAGTTGGCGATTGTAAATAAAGAGCAATGCTGACATCACCTTCAACCGATTCTGTGCATTGATTACATCGACCTGTGGCAGTGGTCCCCAGTTCACTAGTTTAGTATTGCACTCTTCCCATCTCCGTAATGCACTTTCAGTAAGAAACTGAGATCCCAAAGATAGGGGCTGATAATAAACAAATAACTGGTTAACAGATACAGTTTTTTACAATGCGTAGCTCACAGCCCGGTAAGGACCGGGCTGGGGTCAACGACGCGTTGTGTTCCACGCGCGCCTTTAAGATATGTTAGCAGTATCGAAGGGGTCCGCTAGGACCGATGCTTGCCAGGGTTGCAAGATTTTGTTCGAAAGAGTTACCGAGGCCCTGGCATATAGGCAACTGAAGGAACACGGGCGGGTTTTAGTCAGTGAAAGTCTGACATGCCTTCCCACTCCTCACAGCGGAAGACGTCATTTGATGAGTTCCCACCCTCATAAAAAAAAAGGTTCAGTTGTTTAGATTTGAGAAATGGCTTTAACTAGTATCTTAGGAAATACAAATATTAATAATCACATATTAGTTATCAAAGTAGATTTATACCTCATGGTATATGGAAGCTTGAGCCAATGATGGAAGTCTGAATGATACTACTTTGGGCTTGCCTTCTTCATCTACTACTTCAAAGTTATACAAACCTGTAAATTACAAAGTTGATTAAATATACTTTAAAGTGATTAAGTTTTGAAACAGGTTCATTGCTTTATTTTTTACCAATCAGTAATGTTTCTATACAGCGGCATGTCTTCTTGTTTCCTTGAGCCACTGAACTCAGATAGTTATAAATTAATGTAGGGACAAACTGAAGTGTAAATCTTTGTAACTCAACCTCCTTTGATCTGTAAAAGCTGAATAACTGTGTACATACATTTTCCATCATCTGAAATGTAATAAAAGTATTTTAAGACTAATTTCCAAAAGAAATAAGAATTATGAAAGTCATGGTGTCACAAATGTCATGCATTATACTTATTTGATTAATATACTGTAAATTGAAAATACCTGTTCAAATTGTGAATCATTCTCTATTTTACTACTATTGTTAGCTTCACTTTCCTCTTCACTATAGAACAGGTTAAAAATGGCAGTAGCTATTTCATGATTGTGTTCATGTTCTGCAGCAAAACTTTTTATTTCATTTTCTTGCAATGCTGCATACTCATTGAGCCACTCAGTTATCAGTTGTTTCCATTCTGCCATTATGACAAATATAACTCTCTCTGTACACCTGTAGAAAAATAGATTAAAGGTACCTACTTGGTAAAAACCAGTGAAGAAAAGTGCATGAATGATTTTTAGATCCAATAAAATCATAAAATGGTGATATTGTATTTTTTTGGTTTGTCTGATTTAAGGTGTCCTTTTACAATTTTTATTTTCTTATTTAAATTTTAAATATATATGTATTCACAGGACAACATTTACAAAAAGTGAGAAGTTTAGTTAAAAAATTGTTTGGATGTGTTTTGCCACACCCCTTGTGTTATGACTTTAACATCGGTAGCATTGAAATAAAAATGTAGCATGTAGTTTTATTGCAATTTTTACGAGGTCTTGTTGGATTGTACTGTAACAAACATAAGTTTTAACTTTGCGTAAAAATCAATAAAATTAATAGCGTAAGCATTGTGGTGATGACATACCTGCCTAATCAAGGATTTTTATTTGTATAGATTTTTAACAATGTTAAGTTTCGTTGCTGTATCAAAACAAACACATGGTAATAAAATTTCAGTGGTTTTCCTGAAATTTTATGGATTATTGGAATTGGACCCACAAAAACACAGATAATGACACTGGTGACATACGATATGTTTGTCACAGTTGTCACTGTCAGTGAACATGATTGCCTATTGTTTTTTTTGGCTTTGCTTTGCATGGTTTGTGGTTCGTATATTTAGGTATTTAGCCGATGTCACGTTTATTTTTAGTTAAACAAAGGTAGGGAAACCAACATTATAAACAAAATACTGGATTTAGGATAGGATGGACAAGTAGGATCCAAGGTAGGATCAGATAAGTTATAAAGAGTATATGACACGCTATTAGTTAGAATCAGTCTGAATACACCAAAAAGTTCACCAGTGCCCATAAAAATACCGGTGACGACCGGCGCATTGTAGATCGAAAATCACCTCTAGAAGACATAGGGATTTCAATTTGCAAGTGCCAGATTTTTTGCCGGTTATCGCTTCTATTAGTTATTACTTTATTCAAAAATGACACCCGTGTTAATTCTGCACAAAAACGAAGGAATTATATTTTTTTTACGAAAAATTTGTATGAAGCTAAAGGGTGTCTCAGTAAGAGTGCACTTTTTAAAATTGGAATATTCTTTTTTTCATGCAAGTGGCGATTTTGAAATTTGACAGCTGTCACCTCTGTTTATTCCGATTATTAAAAATGGAGCGCTTTTCGAAAGAACAACGCGTTATAATTGTGAAAACTCATTACAAAAATGGGGAAAGTTACGAATAAAGAAAGTTAGGAATATGATAACGGACTGTTTGTGGCCTCAACTGGACGGCATGAATCTAGACAACATATTATGGTTTCAGCAGGACGGCGCAAGCTGCCACACCGCGCATGAAACAATCAACTTATTGCAGCAACGATTTCCAGAACACATTATCTCTCGAAATTCTGATGTCAACTGGCCACCAAGATCGTGCAATTTAACGCCGTACGATTTTTTTCTTTGGGATTTTGTGAAATCTTGGGTTTCTGCGAATAAACCCGAAACAATTCCTGAGCTCAAATCGGAAATCCAACGCGTCATCGGTGAGATACAGCCACATCTCTGTGCAAAAGTCATGGAAAATTTCATGCAAAGAGTAATGGCCTGCCATCGGAGCCGTGGGGGTCATTTGCCGGATATTTTGTTCCATACTTAATCGGAACATGTCTTCTTTACAATACAATAAAAATATCACAACTCTGTCATAAAATACTTGTTTTTATTTTAAAATGAAAAAGTGCACTCTTACTGAGACACCCTATAGTATGAAAAAGTTAATTATCTCGTAAACAGCCTAGAAAACCGTAATATCCTCATAGGTGGTTATAGTACTAATTATTTATGATTTTTTGACATATGTCATATAACGGTTATCACCGCTGATTTTTTTTTAAAAATCGTCAAATTATTTTTATTTATTTTTAAATATGAGACGGTTCCTTTTAGAGACTAAATTAAGATCATTGTTAATTATAAAGAATTTTACTGACCCGAATATTAAGAATATATAAAACGAGATAAATATTTAAAAAAATAGAAAAAAATAAATCAAATATTATTCATTTTCCTTATCTTTGTCGTTGTCGGACTCCAATTCTGAGTCAGAATCCAGATTGGATATATCTAAAAACTCGAACTCACTTTCCTGAAACTAAATTAAGTCTAGAGTTTCAGCAAAAAAGCTCTGCTTTCTTTTGGCATCTAACTTAGGCCTTTGTGCACATAGGAAATGATCCGAAGAAACAACAAGCATATTTAAGATATCTTGATTAGAATCTTGCCTGCTTCTTTTCCGCGAATGATGTTCCCGGAACCTCCTAAAATCTTTGTTTCGAGACTCTGAGGCTTCTTCCGAGAGAGTCCCATTCCGCACAATATCATTTTTCTCGATTATGTCAGCCCCGTGTATTAATAATTTATGTACGGTTGACGACATGTAGTACCAGTCGTACAATTCCACGTAATTTTCTGCTGTTTTGCGGGCAAAATCTTTAACGTCGATCTTCTCGCCAGATGTTATCGCTTGCAAAATCAAAGCAAATCTTTTAATAAGATCTTCGTCGAACCCGGTAATAGCTGCAGTTTTATTGGGAAACTCGAAAAACTTTCTTGCGGTATTCCCATCATTGGTAGTTCCCGAGCCTTGTTTCACAATATCAATCAACAGATTGAGCTGATCTTTGAATTTATTTTGAATACATTGTTTTCTGTTCTGCAACATTTCTTTGTCCTCATTACTTCTCGCTGCCCATCGTTTGAAGTCGAGCCTGTACGAAATATGTAACAGACATTCCATACAATTTATGCGTGCGTGTAGGGATGACAAGCCAAATTTGTATATGTCAGCACACACAGTCTTTGATGTTACAACATCTAAGCGGTTCATTTCCGTAGGTTTTGCTAAGCACAGGTAGCACGATGCATTTGATCTGGCCTCAGAAAGGTACGTGCAGACTTTGGCGTCGATCATTGTCATCATTAGTTGATGAGTCACCATGTTATTATTACTGCACTCTGTGGGGATAAGGGCCTCAATTTCATCATCCATTTGTCTTTTGAGACCAATGACAACTGCTTCGCTCTCCTTTACAAAAGTAAACTGAACTGGACGACAATACAAAGTTGAGCATGGTTTTGGGTTCGTCCATACAGTATTATCTCCATCTGTCAGTTTTAGTGGCACCAAGGAGGTCATGAAAATGCTTGCTTCATCTTGCTCACCCTCCATTTTCTGCTTGTATCAGCTTTGGTTGGAAGCACCATCAAATCCCCACTTGGATATCAGCTTTAGTGGCTTATTTTGCACATCGGCATAGTCAGAAAGACTTTGCAGGATCCTCGTCACCGTGATGTCAAGTAAAGCTTGAAGTGTAATCCTAGTTGAGGAATCCGTAACTGACACCGATTGCTTCGGAGGGTAGCAATTAAGCTTAGTTTGTTGCACTTTATAGTAGGATGGATAAATATCCTTAGCACCTTCCCGAATGGCACCCTCTCGCAAAGTAATATATTGCCACTTTGACAGTTTTTGTAAAAGAAGCAATCCAAGCGCTTTCTCTGGTGTAAATATGACTGTTTTCACTGGTTTCTTATGCGTTTCTTTAATTTTTACGGCTCATTCAGGATTATTCATCATGTATTCGATCACAGATGCGATATCCTCATGTCCTTCTCATATGCCAAATTCACTGGAGTTTTCGCCTGTATGATCATCAGATCTTCTCTTTTTCTGTTTACTTCCCAAATCTTCGAATGGTTTTCGGCACCTTTTTGTCATTATTCCAACGGAAGATGATGACGACGATTCTTAAGAGTTTAATCGTGCTCTTGGTATCTCATCAACAGTTGGTTCTTGATTAACTAAAGTTTGCACACAACTTGGCCAATCAATATTTGCCTGCAGCCAATTTCCGTACAGTCTTCTGAAGTGATCAAGGAATCGCTTGGATTTCTGCCACCTCTGTAAAGCAGCTCGCGTGAATTTTCAACAAAATTCTTTGAGAGTTACTCGATCTTCGGCAGAAAGGCAATCGCCTATGCGGGATACAACTGCACCAAACAATACTTCATGATTAAATGAAGTACTCTCACTTTTTAAAAGAACAAACAAGTCTAAATTGGTGATAAAACTTTCCATTTTAAGATGTTATAGTCGCAGAGCAAAAATTTGGTGTTAGCAGTTACACAGTTGTGAACAATCTAAATTATAAAGCAAAATGTTAGCGCTTTTATTGCAAAACATCGATAATTAGTTAACTACCCTCATTAGAGTTTTAAAAGATGTGCTAATGAAAATTTACAATCGTCAAAAACATTTCTTTGAACTCTACACAACTAATCAACAAATTACAGCTTACTTATCAGAAATCATTAACAATAATTTAATCACCTATTCAGACTAATTAGAAGACTAAATCATTGTAATTACTTAATCACTTATTTTCAGACTCACTAGAAGATTAAACCATTTGTTATTTGGTATTTTGGTTGTATGTAAAGTTTTAAAACTCATTTTGTATTGATAAATATCTAGCTTAAACATAGTTGTTTAAGTGTGGATGTACCTCTGACTACTCCTTCGGGAATATAGGGGTGATGCTATTTTATGTTACGTGTTGTTAAAAGTCTGTGTTCCCCAACTTAAACACTAAAAGGAACCGTTGCATATGTAAAAATAAATAAAAATATTTTGACGATTTAAAAAAAAAAAAATTAGCAGCGATAGCCGTTATATGACATATGTCAAAAAATCATAAATAATTAGTACTATAACCACTTGTGAGGACATTACGGTTTTCTTGGCTGTTTACGAGATAATTAACTTTTTCATACTAGCTTCATACAAATTTTTCGTAAAAAAAATATAATTCCTTCGTTTTTGTGCAGAATTAACTCGGGTGTCAGTTTTTGAATAAAGTAATAACTAATAGAAGCGATAACCGGCAAAAAATCCGGCACTTGCAAATTGAAATCCCTATGTCTTCTAGAGGCGATTTTCGATCCACAGTGCGGCGGTGGTGTCTACTTTTGACGATAATTTGAGAGCTACCAGAACCACGCGAATTTAAAAATGTGATTTTATGCATAACTTTAGTCGAATGGTAAATTACTTTTTATTTTTTTGGAGCATCACTATTTGCGTATTGCCATAGTGCTGTGCATCCGCAACTTCATGCCACGTAATGGAAATGTCAATGCCAAAGATATTGCGGTTGTAGAGAATTTTTAGTTTGACGAAAATATAATACAAACTTCAAATAATATTATTAAAAGGTGCCGGTAATTAGCATTTGCACTTTTTTAAATATCCAATGGGTTCTTCCCATAGTACGGAAGTGCCAGGAGGCGGCTCTGAAGGATATCATGTTTTGCGGGTTTGTGTTGATAATTAACATTTTTTTTTTACTGTTAAATGTTAAATCTCTCATTGCTTACGTTTTTCCTTTCAGGTTCAGGATGGATCTCCAGGTCAAAAGGCGAATCTGGAAGCATTTTTCGATTTTATAGTAGCTATTGAAGATACTAGATTGGACCAGGATAATGACACTCTAAAGGAGTTGTTGAAAAAAAATGTCGATAGAACAATCAAAATGTTAATTTATAGTAGTAAAACTCAAACCGTGAGGGAAGTAATGATTACACCTAGTGCTAACTGGGGTGGTCAGGGCTTGCTTGGAGTTAGCATTCGATTTTGTTCTTTTGAAGGTGCTAATGAAAATGTCTGGCATGTATTGGTAGGTATGAATATAGGATTTCCTTTTTGATCTGATTAAAATATTTAAATACCATATTGTTCTTAGTGGATGAGTAGAAGACATTTTGTAAACAATATTTTTTGTTATACTTACATCATAACTTGTTGTCAATGATCTTGATGACATAGTTTATTCTAAGATTATGATTGATTATGTTCCACTAAGAATAAAACGAATACTACTGAAGTATTACAGGTACAATGCTTATTATTGGTTTTCTTCTTACAGGAGATACATCCATCATCGCCTGCTGAGCTGGCTGGTTTGAGGCCATTTTCTGATTATATAATAGGAGCAGATTCTATTATGCATGAGAGTGAAGACCTATTTACATTAATTGAGGCCCATGAAGGCAGGGCTCTTAAGCTGTATGTGTATAATGTAAATGACGATACATGCAGAGAAGTACACATCACTCCAAATCATAATTGGGGAGGTGAAGGTAGCCTAGGATGTGGAATAGGCTATGGATACTTGCATAGAATTCCAATAAGAAGTGCTCAAGCTCTGCCAGCACAACAATCTTATGCAGCAAGTGCACCAATGGTAAGCAACACTTGATCTAAGACATTATTTTTCACAATTTTATGGCTTTATTGGATTAAAGGCTTAATTACATTAATTACTTTTCAGATGGCGCAAACTGTTAACATTCAGCAGAATCTAGTACCTGGTGTACAAAATCTGAATATAGATGATGATAAAACCCCGTTGATGTCTGCACCTCAAGTGGCAAATGCTCATGCAGAGTATCCAGGTGCACCTCCACCTTTCTTGTCAGGAGTTCCAATGGTGAACCCTGGTAGCTATACTGGCCCTCCTGGTGCTGTTGCTGCTGCTATGGCACCAGCTTATCCACCTCAACAACAAGCTGGTCAACAAATAATCTCTTCACAGCAGCAGCCTATTTCTCAAGCACAATCAGTTGTATCCAATATGGCAGCCTATTCTAGCAGTAAGTATTTCCTAATTTTAAATTTTTTACAATTAACTTTTTTTTGCCTTTTTATATTGAATTGGTCAAAGAGTTTCTTTTCATTTCTGTCAAAGGCGTGGGTTGTTTTGACTTACAAGTAGGTCATAGGTTCTAACCTAGAGAGGTGGTTTAATTTGTATAAATTATTTGATCACCACTGCTCTCAAAACATTGTGAGGAAACCAGCATGTTTTAGAAACAAAAATTCGAAAATATGTAACATCTACCAACCCACAATGGGCCTGTGGGGTGTATTATAGCCCATTCCCTCTCTGAGAGAGGACGCCTGTGTCCCAGCAGTATAAAACATTAGTAAGTGATTATGCTATGTGTGGTTCCTACTGCATTGTATCAGCAACTCCACTTCCAAGTGTGTTCACATCCAAAATGTATTGGTTTTAAATAAGTACTCTTTATTTCCAGATTTAGCAGATGCTACATTAACTAATCTGGGAAGTATACCATCGGTATCTCATATGCAACCACCAGCACCACTGCCCAACTTGCCTGGTATACCTATGAACCAGCCTCAACCCTACATACCTATGATGCCTAACTATACTGCATCTCAAGTTCCAACATCTTCACCATACACTCAAAATGCACCATACCCTCAAAGTGCACCAAACTTAGTTCCCACTTTTGATATGAGCAATTTTGCTCAGGCACCAATCCAACCACCTCCAATGTCCTCTGGACTGCCAGTGGTTACGCCTGTTTCGCTACCAGGAATGCCGTCTATCACAGTTAGTGCTACGCTACCCGTGTCTACCATGCAGGAAATACATCAGCAGCAATCACAGCAACACCAAGATTTATTATCGTGAAATGATAAAATTGTTGTACTATATGCTTATTTAATATTATTAAGCAGAGACTTCTCTTATTGGCCCAAATTTATGTTAGTTTATTTTAAATGTAATGCTAAAATCATTGACTTGGAAGGCAGGTATAGTGATTTTAACATTGTGTTATTATAAATATGATTTTGATTTATTATTTTAACTTTATTATAAACAAGTGCAAATGTTAAAGATGCGTACCAGAGTTGGGTATTTGACAAATACACTTAAGGTTTCCTTACAGGTCTGCCTTCAAAGTTGTTATAAGTGTACATTCAAAATGATAAAATAAATAATAGAAAAAGGAAAAACATTATTTTATTAATTTACTAATATTTGATTAATATAAAACAATAATAAACATAGGTCAGTAGTGTCCAAGCAAATAAAACTACATACATAAATTATTTTACTTTACAATTTAAATATACATTACAGTTTCTATTACCTACTTAATCATTTAAAATATCTATATTTATAATTTATTTTATGTCAACGACGATTTAGTAATATACGATGTTGTTGTATGGCTATTTACAAAATATAGGACTAACGGTCATCACTAATAGCACCGCTACAACCATAGCTTACTTGTCTATAAACTTGGGATTTTAAATCAACTGTACTAGAGTACATTTTACCATGCCGTATACTCTATTGTACAGAATAGACGGTGAGGGTGAAGTAACGCCTGCAAGCGGTATGCATGCTATTGCTGACGCCACGCCGCCCGCACGTGTGATCGCACGGCTGTCTCCCGGTCGCTCACAAATACTCGAACTCATAAATGTTCGCAAACTGGTCTGTAAGTCGACGTAATACGGACGTAACGAAATCTTAACAAGATTTTATGGCATATTGGATTTTTAACTTTCGGTGTTGAACCGAGCATTGAGAATCGAACAGAGTGCAGTGCAAGTGAGTTTCAGCACGTCGAAAAACATCACTGTTCGATTTTCACCCCTTGGCGCTAAGCAGAACGTTGAAGATCAAGTGCTCATAAAAATCTCGACGCGATTACGTCCGTGGGTATGTGGGCTAAGCTGAAAACCAGCTGTTGGCGCGAGCGTGAACGTTCAGATACAAACGAGTCAGTGGTGCCTGAACGCTGTGACCTCACCGATGGCGTACTAGCATCGAGCGGTTGTCGTGCTTACGGCGCGTTAGCAGCTAGCGCGTAGAGTTCTTCGAGGCATGGTTACTGCGCTGGAGCGGTGCTGTTAAAATGAGTGATGACCTAAAACCAATTTAATAGAAGGTACACGCCATTATTCAGTACTTTCGTAAACAATAACTGATTAAAGCCCTTACCTCGCCATGCAGAAAGTGTTTTATTATCCTAAATATACACGCAGTGACTTTGGTCGGTAGCTAGCGATTGAATTCAATAGGGACTTAGCCCTAGATCTGTGCTTAAGGGCGCATTCAATTTAGATGGTTGGTGTGGGCATGCTGCCCGAAACTGCACTGATGACTACACGAGAGTAAAGTAGAAGTATAAAGGTTTATCCAGACATTTCCAAGACGTAACAAGGTCGTGGCACACACATACGGCAGGGTCGGCAGGCCTTCCGAGCTCTGTCGCCGACCCGGACTAGGACGAGTGTGAATAACTTCATAGAAAATATACACACCGATATTATTTTGGGACCCTGATGGAGCAGAGACCGGATATGTGTGGATAGAGCTTAAGTATACCTATTGTATTGCACACGATCGGTAATTGTTAACCTATATATTTTAAAATAAAATGTCACATACTTAAGTGAACACGGTTAACGATCTCTAGAATCTACATCAATGAGTACCTATCTATAGGCTTAAGAAAATTAGCGGGCATTTAAACTCTTGATTTTTATAATTATTACTATTAGGTACTAGCTTTTGCCAGCGGTTTCGCCCTCGTGGAGGTCGGAAATTATCCCGCAGGAACATACTACCGGGATAAAAAGTAGCCTATGTCCTTTCTCAGGCTCTAAACTATCTGCGTACCAAATTTCATTTAAATCGGTTCAGTAGTGTTAGCAGGAAAGCGAGACAGACAGACAGAGTTACTTTTGCATTTATGATATTAAGTTAGGTATACGTCCGTGGTTGATTAAATTCTAGTTATGAGACAGAGTGTGTACAGGGTACCTAAATAAATAATGTTTTTAATTTTTACTTCAAGAGCCACACATCTGTATAGCCCTGGCTCTGAACTAGGAGGTCCTGTACCTCAAGAGCCAAAAATTACATACCTACCTAATATAACTAAATAAAATTGGACCTGCCAAATTTCGTCAACACCAATTAATATAGCTGTAGGTGACAGAATTGTTTTTTTTTTATTTTTTTTTTAATTGTAATAGGTAGATACCATAGATTGTAAACTAGCGTAGTAAATATGCCTGCTAAATCTATGTCAATCTACGTGTACCTATCAGCTGGCCCTTAGTTTATCGTTTTTGAAAAAGCCTTTATCGTGCATAGTCATGAGTCCAAACGAGTGTGCCAAATTTCAGCACGATCGCTTCAGTCGAAGTGGGTGAAAAAAGTATTTCAAAATTCCAGAACATACAAGTGAAGTTAGATAAAAGCTTTAAAATTACGAAAAACTTAAGTAGGTAGGTACAGCTGTTTCTACATAAATTTAAGAGTCTTCTATTATCTACCTTCCTAACTATAAAAATAAAGTGTCGTTATGGTAGAAGACGTGATAGATGAGGTCTCTTGAAAAGCAAATCCTCTTTTCAAGAGACCTACTGTATTGTCGATGCGTCTAGATAATCGCTACTTATAATACTTGAGATGGCTCAACACGTGGATGTCTCTGGCTTCTGACTTTCGGAAGAGGGATCAAATTTAATACTGTTCGATCGTTTATGGTCATCTGGTGGGGGTTTTTCTGGATCAAGACCAAGGGCGAAATTATCGTAGCCTCGCGTGAGTGTGGGAGCATCGCTGTAGAACACTCCCCCGGCCATCTCAGACAGTCGTCGCCGACGGCGCGTGTCTTTGTCATCGGCCACGCCCGGGGGGCGCAAGCTGGAGCTCCGACGGCGTTCCGAGCCAAGCCGAGTGGGCACCCTTAAAGCTCGCTATTGTAAATTAGAAATAATTGATTAGTACACCATCAGGAGGAAACCAAGGCCCATATTACAGAACGTCACTCAAGACACAAGCTTAACTTAGAACAAGTTTAGTCATAGTTGATTGGTTGAAACTAGTTTTAAGTATCTACCTAATGCTTGAGTCTTGAGTGACGTTCTGTAATACAGCCTAAATTGCTGATGGAAAATTAACAGACAGAAAAATATTTTAGTTTGATCTCAGAACTATTATGTAGATTTTGACACAATTAAACTACGAAATGAGGTGAAAATATTAAATTGGTTTATTTTAGTCCAGACGGGTATATCCTAATGATCCTACCTTAAATCTCTTGGGCAGAGAGTTGAGGAGCGCGACAACAGGCGGTGAGATCAGGTCGATGGGCACTTGCGCTGGGTCAGTGGCGCCCGTCAGAACGGACACGATAAGTCCCATCACCAACGTAGCAGCACATCCCAGGCCAGAGTACCACAGATATGACACACGGAACAGCCAAAACACAGCTTCATCACTGTTATCGCTGAAATACCACGGACAGTCAATTAGGTTATGTACCTACCTACTTACCTTAAATTAATTGTAAGTAGATAAAGCCTAGGCACATAGTGTAGGTACTCTGGGTACAAAAGTTAGGTAATTAAGTCCATTAGCCGACGTCACGGATGTAATAAAATCATGGCGGGGTGTTTTTGCGGATTGGATTTTTCAACTCTCGGTGTTATACCGAGCATTGAGAATCCAACAAAGTGCATTTTAGTGCGTTAAAAATCGAACAGTGTGTGATAAACTATGCTTACTCAGGGTTCATAGTCATATGCGTGGTCATGTTGTATGGCGCGATGCAGCCGTCGGTGGAGGCAGGCAGGCGTGGCATGGGCACCTGGGCCAGCTGCGCGCCTCCGCCTGCAGCCACCACCAGCAGTAGCCCGAACACACCGCCCGCTACTGCACCCTACCCCGAGAACAAAGTTTAATACATAAATCGTTGGAAAATCCTTGTGACCTCCTTGCTTACTTCCCAGAGTAGCAAAATTCTCTTCTTTGGTAATTGAATTGTTGTTTCTACTTAAACTTTTTGACTAAGATCACTGCTATTACCACAATACAGTACAAGCAGATTTACGCTATAAGTACTTACATACATTCTATTACTTGTTTTATAAACGTCAAAGACGAAGAAGCAAAATGTCCCTTTTTGTCACATAAACGCATTTAATCAGATGGATTTCATTCTTCTTAGACATGCACTACTATAAACGTCTTAAATGTAGCTGCTATAGCTCAGCGATATAATAGGATTGTTTTGTCTTAGTCGTGACCTTTAATGGATCATTAGCACCAAAATAGTACGCCCTACGATTTTATAGGTGACCTTCTACATAAGTGCCCTACACTTACAACGTAGTACTAAATTAATTTGCCTAGAACCCTAAAAACTTAAATACCCCTACCACCACCAGGCCAAGTAGGTCTACGAGTATGTCCTGAAGTACCTTTGCTTCTTGGAAAGGTCTATGAAGTAGGTACCTAGTCTTTACTTTGTCTAAATTGTAATATAAAAGTTTTGATAATGTATAAAATAACTCACCATGGGATCTGGATCCCATGCCATAACATTGTGGCATATGATCCAGATCCCATGGTGAGTTTTTAAAATTAATTATTATTATTATTAATCGTTTATTTCAGAATATACCTACTTACATGTCATATAATTGTTAGTCAATCATACTTAAAACTAGGTTATTTAGAATATTAATAATTACATAAAATTGCGCTTTTTATCGTTATACCGGGCACCCTCGGAGCCGTGAATGGCCTCACAACTGGGCAATCAACCCTTCCCAGTATGGTATTCAGAAGGCGGTTGGTGCTGCGTCGCACGCGGCGCATCAGGGAGGCCACTCTTTTGCGCACTATCGCCCTAAAACAAGCCGTGTTGGCCTTAGCAAATGGACTGTAAAAGCGAGGCAACCCCAACAGCATTTTGAAACCATTGTTGTACCGGACCCACAGGCTGCAGTTATAGAAATCTGATTGTATGTCTTAATAAAAAGAGCAATTTTGATCTCTTGTGAGCACCGTGCAAACCTGCGCGCCAGCATATAATATGTGCTATGTTTTGAAGGGGCATGAAAATATATTATATTTATTATCATCGAACACTTTTATAAATAAAATTAATAGCGTAAGTTGATTATACATTCTTTACACAACTGCAATCAAATGACAAAAGTAGGTAACCAATGTTATGCTAATAGATATAGGTACCTATAATGTGGTGGATAAATTTCTATTTGAAAATATTATATTTTTTCTAAAGACGCCAGGATGTCATCGTTACAAAAATAATGAAGAACGAATGCTGGAGTAGATAATGGTACTAACCTTTGTCAGGTTGGATCTATTATAAGAACCTGTCAAGATATTTATAGGTTTTCTAAAGGTTTATGGGATTTTTAAAGGACACTTACAGGATGACATGTAGCTATTTGGACATTCATACAATATTTTGGGTATAATAGCTTTAAATGGTAAGGATCGTGCTTGTCACTGAATTAAAACCTCACTCTCTCGGTACTAAAATATTGAGATAGGGAACCATAACGTTGTCTAAAAAATCTATGTTTGTGGATACCTCCCGCCGCCACCGCCCGCGATACATATTCCCGCTGCGCCCGCCGGTTTTTTTCTCTTTTTCAACATAGTAGACAAGTATAAACCGTTTTTTTTATTGGATTGTACAACGTACCAATTTTTTTTTCAAAAATTGTGTCTTTTGTATTTAATGCTTAAAAACATCTACGATGATGATAAAAATTATCATATATGAATATACAACATCCAAACCTTTGCATTAGCCCATGGAAAGAACATGCCAAGTGAGAACAGCCCTAGGGCTACGCCGCCTGCCATCCCGTTAAAGGATAGCGCCAGTTGTAGCACAGGGCCCAGCCGCTCCACCGCAAACACCAGCCCAAAGGATACCAGACCGCAGGCGAGGACAACCCAGCGCGCTATCTGATCATGAACATTTTTGTTAATTGATTTAAACACATATAGGGTATTGGTTTCACGAACTCTATATTTTACCTAATCCTTAAAGCATACTATGTATTAGGAAGGGTCAAACATGTTTTTGAAGGAAAATGTGGCAAACACATCACGCCTGTACTCCCCGCAGGAGTACATCACAGACTACTACACTCACATTCCGTCAGTTATATTTTAGTCTCATATTTAGTTAACCTTTGAAGTGGGTATAAATCCAGACTTCGGGTTGGACTGCTACTAGAAATTCCTGATGAAAAACCCAATAAACATTACCCTACCTGGGTATCTAACCCAGATAGCTACCATAAGCTCAGTAGTTGACTATTAGACCAACGCGAGGCACTCCGTTCGGCACAAACCTATGACAATCATTGTATGGTTAGGAAAAAAAATACACAGTGTTGTAGCCATTTCAAATAACTGTCGAATTTGTCAATGAATGACTTGCTATAAAGTATGTATGTACATACTAATTCAATGGACAGTTATAATTTTATTATCTGAACCAAACACGTTGAACAACGGGTTGTTAATCGGTGTTCTTGTCAGAATTACAGTTTAATTTAATTTAAGATGGTATTTAATTTGGTGAACGATTAATTTCCCTGATATTACTTATGTGAAACTTTAATATCTTACTGCTGCTCCTCTGTGTTCTGGCAACGTAATTCCAAGCAGCCCCGTGGCGAGGTCTTGGCATAGAATAGCAGCCAAGGAGTTGAGCGCCGACGCTACCGTTCTGCAGAGTGAACAATAATATTGGCATGACATTTTCACTAAAAAACCGCTGTAATAAACTGAGTCAAAATGTGTTAAAATATTTCATAATCTAAGTACGAAATCATAATAATTTGGAATGTCCAATTCTTTTACCAGGTGGTGGCAGAAGACCAGAAACAAGATATGATTGTACCACATCATTAGTTAGGTATGATTTATTTGATCGGTGTCCATTACTCCAAGCAAATAAAATTAGGTTTTCAGTTCGCGTATGATTTCCTCAAATTAAAACCAGAACTGGCCAGTCAGAACACAGTATCCCAACTGGACTTTTCTAGTTTCATTTTAATTCTATTCTATGGTTGTTATCTGCATCAGTCCGCAGGACGCTTTTGAGCGTTTCGCAGTGTCGATTTCGGCTGTGCCAAATAGTGCTAATTGTTTAACTTAACATTGATTTTGACAAAGCTTGCCAAGAAAAATTGTGGTGCTATAACTTGTGTGACGTATACTTAACCCAAGGCTGGCTGCGAAGATCCCGGCAACGAAGAAGCCAGGAATCCCGCGCGCACTCCCTAACTGCCTCACCACGTACAGCGGCAGAAGACGGTCCGATGCGTTGATAACGCCAGCCTGAGGTAAGCAGCTTCATTTATTTTAACTATCGTAACATTCATGCTAATATTAAGCATGGCTAAGAAACGTTTTCATTCTAATGTTTGGTTGGGTCGAGCAGTGATTCTAAGTAATATTTCGTAATCTTATTAACATGTTCAAGGGTGGTTTTTGGCAATGACCCGTCAACTTGTGACTTTGCGTGATATATTTTTAACAGACTATATTTTTGTCGCTTAATATCATAGTGGGTAGGTAGGTATTATTTACCGCAGCAAATGTTCTGTTGTCGTGTGTGTGGTAAACAAACATGGATTGTTCTGCAGGTGGAACGGCTTTTTCAATGTTGTTCGTACTCTAATAAATAGGTAGGAGGCGAACATCGACGTTTCGACATCCGACGACTTTTGACTAAAAAACGGTTGTAAGTATTCCAACGTTGTGTCAGGGCTACATTGAATGACTTCTCCAGCTACGTGTTTACCTGAATCGGATCACAGTCAGCGTAATGAACAGCAAGGACAGCGCCGGTGATGAAATTGACCGAGTAGATGGCGATCAGGCCGATGGCAGACACCCACAGAGCCACCCGGACCTGAGATATGCGCTCTACTGACAGGTACTTCTGAACTGACGCCTGGTTGGCGCAGAACATGCTGACCCAGTACATGGTGCCACCGATGACCACCGACCAAAATGAATGACGCACTGTCGGGTCGGGGTTCATGCTAAAAATAATAAACAAATGATTTATTACTCGCCGTTAACAGCAGAAGCAGATGGTAAGATCTGATTAGACTTATATGCTTCTACTTTTATATTTCACCTTTTATTTACAAGTTGAGTGAACTTCAAGTATAACAAGTTAACAACATAACATACCGGTGCCGTTTAAAGTCACCTACTTACATACATTAGTAGGTGTATTTGACCACGTCCACAGTGGTAAAATAGGTACCAGCTACGTATTTACGAGTACATAATGAGTACTAGAGGTAGGTGCGTTTAGTTAAAACAATATACTTGTGCGGAATAATAAGTAAATAAACATAGCTAACTCTGATTTTCTTTTATACCTGATCAGCGTACTAATTCTTTGGTGTTGTAAGTAATTCCATAGCGCAATAACATATATGTTTAAATAAAGGTGTTCATTACAACTCTGGGACAATTTTGGAAAGCTCATCTCAATCGATCCGTAACGTCAGTCACAGCACAGTCCTTTTGTGAGATAACAGTCAGTTAAGTTATTTCAGACATTAAGATTCGGAAGAGTTTAAATCTACATGTCAAAAACTTAAATTAATTCAGTCATTGACAAACAACACAGTCTAAACCTCTGGTCTTAGAAGCTTGAGATTTTGCACAAAATTTTTCCTTATATTGTCTCCCTATAATCAAGGTGAGCATTATGCAAGCAATGATTTTATAAATCCCCTAAAGAGGTTAGATAGGGAATGAAAATGAATACATATAAGTAGAAGTTCGCTATTTTTGAAGTAAGAAACGTGAAAGCTGGTACTTATCCTGGTTACTAGCTGGTCATAAGTGAAAGTTAGTTGATGTTGTATCTGTTGTCTATTCTAGATATTAATCGTTGTTGTAATGACCACGAAAATCTATAAATGTGGTCTTCTGAGAAGTTTCCGATTTTAAATCTCATCGTACACACGGCTCAAATCTTAATTACGCCCCCACGACCGTCGATCAGGAATTGTCGCACGACCAGCCTCAATCTTGAACAATCGGTCGCCCGGCTATTCTTCTTGGTAGGCCAAACCTTCTGCGGCCATCGTGAGACAAGTCATAGTCATGGCCGCTTAATTTGCAATATTTCTTAGACATAGAAGTGCCCCCACCCCAAGGAATACTGCAAACCATATCAGCCGCTTTTAAAAAAATCAACATAAAGAATGAAAAAACGGAAATAGTTACTCAAAAAAGTGTAGTCTGTCAGTTCGCCAGGCGTGCTCCCACACCACGTCAAATCCGCCAACTTGTGTTGAAGCCATTGCCAAGACCGCTGCCAGCGAGCCGATGAGGACAGCCGATTGAAAAGAGTCCGTCATTATGACTGCTTTCATACCACCCTGTAAAACGGAATAAGTATAAGACTTTGCCACAAGAGATGCGTAGCGAGGCATCGCATAAGCAGCCTATAATGTTCCCACTGTTGGGACACAGGCCTTTTATCTGTGAGAGGGAGCGAGCCGTAATCCCCCACGCGGGCCAAGTTGGTAGATGACACATGTTTTAAAATTTTTGTTTCTAGGATATGTCGGTTACCTCAGTTTGTTTTCTTTGACCGTTTTGAGAGCAGTGGTTTAAGTACACAAAGTAAAGCGCGCCTGTCTGGGTTCGAACGTGCGACCTGTAACTCGTAAGTCGCTGAACTACTCATGCGAAGCGAGGGTTGTGCGTGAAACAAACCAATACCAATACTTTTTTTAATCATTATTGTTTTATGTAGTGTACCTAATTTTATAAAAAAAACATGCTTCCGGGTCCACAACTAACCTGTGTAGCATAGAATATGCATACCACGTACACCAGAGTAACAGCTAAATATGTATTCAATCCAGTCACTGAAAATAACAAAATAAAATTAAAAAATACCCTAGTATTATGACCAAAAGTGGATAGTTCTGAGACTGAACAGGATAGGTTAGTAGGTAAACGTACAAACATAATTTCACCATTAAACCATTGCCAGTGTCCTATTTTAGTTTTGCAAGAATAAGTACAGAACTACTGTAAAGTGCCAACACAAAGATTAGCTATCTATCCGCTAATGAAGCGCTTAAGAAATACGAAAACGACAAGCTAACATTTTAGGTAACCTAGCTAGGTACAAAGCACCTAGTCCTACCTAAGGAAAACAATACTGTAGGTATAAAGGTATTGAGACCATCCCATGGATGCTTTTCAAAATGTGACTTAGGGGATTAGAAATATCGTAGGACATTCAGGATTGGTTCCTTTTTAGTTTAGATAATTAGGGAGAATACCTGATTGGTTCTGTCGATTACCTAGTAAGGAGGTTTAAAATATAAAACTAGTGAGTCATAAACGTACTAGTTTGTACGGTGCTGTACGTATTTTTCGTAAATTTCTGTTAGCCTCCATCTGATCATGTTAGTATCTCTATTTAGGATGCGCTTCCTTCTGAGTCATTTTAATAGGCATCATCTTTTACTCAATCTTATTCGTCATTGATATCAATTTGAATATCATAACTGACGACACAAAACGTTTGACACCATTCGCCAAAACTGAAATGATGGCCACTATCGATTCATTAAAAATCATTACGGATTCCTTACATGGTTTAATGGGGGAGTTATGTAATTTGTGCAATAATAACCATCGGCATGCGGACTTAAGTGCAAAGATGTCATCGGTGCACCGTAGCTGGCGGCACTGGCCAGTCGAGTGGTCTTTAATGGTCGTTCATATACGATCCATCAGTAAAATGTACTTGCCGATAAAGTCATACCAATAAAATACCAATAAATTAACCAACAATTGTCTATGCTGAATATCAGATTATTTGTGTTTCGTAACTTTACGAGTCGAAGGCCAACTAAAAATCTGAATCGAATATTAATCATTATTTTATTCAGGTAGGTATTATTTCAGTGTTGAATAATAATATTTTTTGAATTTAATTTTTACACAAGCTCACTGTAAGCTATACTACCAACCTATCTAATAATAAATCGTCATAGGCATTTAATTCCAAAACTCTACGACGATTTATTCGGGGCCATTTGGAGAGATTTGGAGGGAGATAAGCTATGCTAAAAACTTTCACTGGTTTTGAGAAACCCTTTTCTACTATGTGGTTATATGAATTATCATTGTGAAACGGTTTTTCTTTGTTAAGGTTGATTTCTCTGTAATTCTCAACCGAGGTAGATTAAAAAAAAACTGGCCAAAGACGAGTTGAACTCGCACTCGAAGGGTTCCGTACCACCATACAGTATTTAACTCTACATTTTTTAACACTTTTCTTGTAACTTACTTTAACTTCATTTTATTTTGTAATAGCCGCAAAAAAATATCATGATACGTAGACAGATGACATACTCGCCCAGTGACTGAAAATTTCAACAGTCTACCTATTTCGGTTCATGAGAAATACTGGAACACAGACGGACGGACAGCGGCGGCTTAGTAATAGGGTTTCGTTGGCACCCTTTGGTTACGCAACCCTAAAAGTGCAAGCCTGCTTTACTAATAAGATTGAAATCCGAGAGATCTACCGAACTACCCAATCTTACTAAAATTTGTAAGCGATGCTTAGTGATAAAAGTCAATATAAATATAGATATTAAAAAAACCGGCCAAGTGCGAGTCGGACTCGCGCGCCGAGGGTTCCGTACAAACCTGTAGGTATTCTCGGTTTAAAAACAAATGTTTTTTTTTTTAATTTTATATTTCAGTTGATTGAATGTAAACTAAATTGCGGTTTACGATTTATGACGTTTTAAAAAAAAAAGTACTTACTGGATCTCGTTCAAAACAATTTTCGGTGGCAGTTTATATGGTTATGTACATCACATATTTTTTTTAGATTTATCATTCTCTTATTTTAGAAGTTACGGGAGGGGGGAGAACCATTTTACCACTTTGGAAGTGTCTCTCGCGCAAACTATTCAGTTTAGAAAAAAATGATAATGGAAACCTCATTACCATTTTTGAAGACCTATTCATAGATACCCCACACGTATGGGTTTGACGAAAAAAAAAATTGTGAGTTTCAGTTCTATGTATGGGGAACCCCAAAATTTATTGTTTTTTTTCTATTTTAGTGTGAAAATCTTAATGCGGTTCACAGAATACATCTACTTACCAAGTTTCAACAGCATAGCTCTTATAGTTTCGGAAAAAAAGTGGCTGTGACATACGGACGGACGGACAGACAGACAGACAGACATGACGAATCTATAAGGGTTCCGTTTTTTGCCATTTGGCAACGGAACCCTAAAAAGCTCAGCGAAACAATCTGAAATGTTCTCCGCCTAAATATTATTAATGCGTTAAAGGTGCTACGATCCGTGTTTACTTAATTTATTGTTTGGCAGGAACACAACTAAGGTTGAACTTTTAATCCTATTCACTAACTTGACAGTTCAATGCAAAATAATGATACCATTCTAAAACTAATAGTGTCGGGGTAGTGAACGATTTCGCATAAAGAATGAATGATAAAAATGTTTTAAATTAAATAAAACTTTAAAAAATCGTTTTTAGGTGTGGATTATAAGAATAATTAATAATTTTTAATAATAGTTATTTCCTTTTTTATTTTCTTCTGATAGAAACAAAACTAAATATAAAAATCATGTCATTTTGCTTATTTTTTTACTATAGTCATTTTATTTCCTCTGACAGCCATAGACTACGTATATATCGATATAGTACACATCTTGTTTTAAAACAAGTTATTAAATTTAAATTACAAAGTTTGCATGTAAGTACATTATTTCAAGTTCATTCAATTTCATTCATTCTTGCACCACCTCACTATCTTTTTTTTTTCAAAACCTGGTATCCCTCCAATTGTCAAGTTAGTGAATAGGATTAAAAGTCGAACCTTAGTATCTAAGTACTTACCCGTAATTTTATTTTATTCAATCGATTTCAGTAATCTCTCTTACATTCTTGCCGTACCGACCGTACTAATTATAGGTGTTGGAAGGTATTTAATGTGGTCAGCATTTTCTTTTGTATAAGCTATTGGATGGTCATATCTAATGTTATACTAGCTTTTGCCCGCGGCTTCGCCCGTATGGATGTTTATGAAGATGGAAAATATCTCATCGGAACGTACTATCGGGATTAAGAGTATGTTTTAATCCAGGTTCTAAACGACCTTTGTGCCGAATTTTATCCAAAGCCATTCATTTTTACACGCTTTATATTGGCTTCACTTGTATGTTAGTATGTTTGTTTGTAACCGACTCCTTATAGGACGATTTTGACCCACTTTAAACGACCAGATTTCATTCAAACTTTGCACACCTGTCAAAGACCGATGACAATGCAATAATTTCATAAATTTGTGACATTATCCTTGCCAGGGTTACCAGGACAGCAAAAAACTGTCTTCGAAAACTACGCTGACATACGTCTCAAAATTCGAAACACCCAAAAAAATAGAAAATAAATAATAGTTAAAAAAACTAAAAAACACGCTTCCATAGAAAACCGAACGAAAAAGCGTGGCGTGCTTTTTAAGGTATTTTTTTTTATTGATATCAGGCACCTCACTCTTTTTTCCATTATTTTCTACTTTTTAGTTTGGTTTTCTATGGAAGCGTGTTTTTTAAACTCCTATTTTATTCATTCAGTCATTTTTGCTCCAACCCGGAATATACATCCAGACAAACGGACAAAAATTCTAAAAACTGTATCTGGCGGCATCTGACTCGCGGTCCACACCGCTTTCCCTTCGTTACTGTTTTATATTATGTATCTAAACAGGGTCAAATTAAATTAGCTAGCAAAACTTCGCAGACGTGATGGGTATCGATATCCTAACCCGACAACATAAATCCATACTATATTATATATATATATATATATATTATATATATATATATTATATTATAAATGCAAAAGTAACTCTGTCTGTCTGTCGGTCTATCTGTCTATCTGTCTGTCTGTCTGTCTGTCTCGCTTTCCTGCTAAAACTACTGAACCGATTTAAATGAAATTTGGTACACAGATAGTTTAGAGCCTGAGAAAGGACATAGGCTACTTTTTATCCCGGTAGTATGTTCCCGCGGGATAATTTCCGACCTCCACGCGAGCGAAGCCGCTGGCAAAAGCTAGTAAAAAATATTGCGATCAACTACCGTTGGTGGATTTGTTACTTGATTGCATTATCTTGTTTACAGATATCGATACGATACCATCACGTCTGTGAAGCTTACACTAAGAAAACTGATTTTAAACACGATTTTATTAGCTTCACCTGTTTGTGTGTTTTTAAGTATGTAACTATGTTTGTAACCGACTCCTTTGAACTAGGCTTGACTTTGACCCACTTCAAACGATCAGATTTTATTTAAATTTTGTAGTCTTATAGAGTACTAGCTTTTGCCAGCGGCTTCGCCCGCGTTGAGGTCGGAAATTATCCCGCGGGAACATACTACCGGGATAAAAAGTTGCCTATGTCCTTTCTCAGGCTCTAAACTATCTGTGTACCAAATTTCATTTAAATCGGTTCAGTAGTTTTCGCAGGAAAGTGAGACAGACAGACAGACAGACAGACAGACAGACAGACAGACAGACAGACAGACAGACAGACAGACAGACAGACAGACCGACAGACAGACAGAGTTACTTTTGAATTTATAATATTAGTGTGGAAGTGTGGATTATTGTAGAATTATTGTATTTTCATCGGTCGAAAATACAATAATTTCATAGTGTCATTATCCTTGCCAGGCTTACCAAGATAGCAAAAAAACTGTTTTCGAAAACTACGCTGACATACGTCACAAAATTCGAAACACCCTAAAAAAATTAAAATAATAGCTAAAAAAAATAAAAAAACACGCCTGTATAGAAAACCATATTATTTTCTTTTATACTGATATTTTCACGGACAATAATACCTGTGGTAGTCAACCCCAAAAATGTCCTCGAATCAATTTCTTTTTTCTTTGGTCATGTTTAGATAGATATCCATCACAGCCTCAGAGTTTCGCTTGCTAATTCAATTTGATCCTGTAGATATAGATAAACCTATGTATACCCTGTTATATTGTCATAAACTATGTTCAGATAGTCGCAAAGCACATTAGGCTAGCTCACAATGCGAGCTCCATTAGATACGTTATTTGCCATGGATGAGACTTTTATACAGACTTCACTTTCACTGCGCCCGCGCCGTCTAGAACATTCGCAATATTGATGATATTATAACATTATCCATAAGTATAATTATATATTGATGATGACCTTGTTTAACATCGATGTCAAATATAAAAATATTTGGAGAAATACTTAGGTATGTATGTACCAACCTTAGTCAACAATCGTGGTGCGATGTGAATGTGAGCATGTGACGGTTATTTATTGATGATTTCCAACTTGTACGTAATTAGGAATAATGCTAGAAAACCTTTTTTTGGGCCTTTTTGTTATTAACAGTTTCCTTAATTTTGCACCCTTATTGCGTAACAGATTAGTAAGAATCATTTTGGAGGATATTGTTTATCCATTGCTTTATATGTTAGAAAAATTCGCCTGGTAATCAATGTAAATAAAGCAATGAATAATGTTGAACTGTCAAAATGAAAGCCATTTTTACTGTCACTGTATTACGCAATTACACTGCTGTTTCTATAACATGTGCATGTGGGTTGCAGGAAAGTACGTTTTTTTTTTGTTCTTCAATAAATATTTTAAAATTCAATTGTACTAAACTCTTCGTGCTTTTACCCTCCCTATCAAAGTTTATCTTGTATTTGATGGCATAGTTCTATATCGAACATATTCACGGGTATGCTCATAGGTATCTATAGGTACAGGCATCTTCGTATGTTTAGGGTTGTGATGTAACGAAATACTATCGCACCGTTTGCACGTTATTTGAATTTTAATTCTAATGTTGATTTTCGGCAGTATTGCATACTTTGGAGTATCACTTGAGAAATAATAAGTAGGCGAAGTTGCCGAATCAATAATCGTAACATTACTAGAGATCAGCATTACTAAACAAAAAATAACATTTTACTTATTATGTAAGTGCCATGCAAGCAGGTTGGTGACTATATGGAATCAAGGTTTGAGAAAAAAAAATTACGTGCCAAAGTATAAAACGTGATGTGAGCCCAAATCGATTTTCTCAACACGTAAAAATTTTGCTTTCGACGGTCGCCACGGCTCACGAACAATGGTCCACTTGAAGGACTAAGGTTGAACTTTTAATCCTATTCAGTAACTTGACAGTTCAATGCAAAATAATGATACCATTCTAAAACTAATAGTGTTGGGGTAGTGAACGATTTCGCATAAAGAATGAATGATAAAAATGATTTAAATTAAATAAAACTTTAAAAATTGTTTTTAGGTGTGAAATATAAGAATAGTTAATATTTTTTAATAACAGTTATTTCCTTTTTTATTTAGGTACTTCTGATAGAAACAAAACTAAATATAAAAATCATGTCATTTTGCTTCTTTTTTTACTATTATCATTTTATTTCCTCTGACAGCCATAGATTATATATATATATATATATATGATATAGTACACATCTTGTTTTAAGACAAGTTATTCAATTTCAATTCCACAGTTTGCATGTAAGTACATTATTTCAAGTTCACTCAATTTCATTCATTCTGGCACCACCTCACTATCTTTTCTTTTGTTAAAACCTGGAATCCCTCCAATTGCCAAGTTACTGAATAGGATTAAAAGTCCAACCTTAAGTGCGAAAACCAAACCCCTTTAATATAGAAGTTTCGCTAAGTGTTCAGTAGTTTACCGGAAGATTTAAAAAATGTGACAGTTTAAACTCATTGAAACGTAGATTACCTAAGTCAATACATCACAACATCTGAAATAACATAAACAAAATAAGCTAATACAATGTTTCCAACACTCCAGAGGTAACTAATGTTAACAATCCATACTTCTATACTAATATTATAAAGCCGAAGAGTTTGTTTGGTTGAAAACGAATAATCTCAGTAACTACTGATTGGAATTGAAAATTTCATTAAGTGTTGGGTAGCCCATTTATCGAGGTAGGCTATAGGCTATTATATATAACATCACGCTACGACCAATAGGAGCCGAGCAGCAATGAAAAATGTTGCAAAAACGGGGAAAATGTATTCATTTGACAGCTTCCCTTGCGTGCGCACGGGTAACTCGATGCGACGGGGAGGGTTGGGGGAGCAGGGATTTCACGCGGATGAAGTCGCGGGCAGAAGCTAGTACTAATTATAATCACTCATGTATCTCATTATAAGCGAACTGTTATTTAAGTTCTTACGAGAAATAAAGTTCTTTAAACCCAAAACGTAACAAAATTATTTTAATATACCTACCTGTCATCGGCGGGTAATTATTTCGCGTGTGCCTACCGGGGCCTTATAATCTCAATTCGTTTTAGTAAGTGTCTGCTACATTATATAACATAACGCTATTAAAACTAATTGCTCGTTACATCGTTACATTTAATCTAGAAATGGCGATACAGACCTACATGTCATGGTTGAAAATATTTGGTGATCGGTCAGGTTGTCTGATGTAATGTAACCCTAATACATTACTAAAACATGTGCCGTTCAAGAGCCTTGTTATGTGAAAAGCGAATGCACTGACATTGAATAATTTATGGATGGGACAGGAGCACACGGTTAACTTGACCCCTTATTTGGCTTCAATACTATTGCAAAATACCTATTGACATTGACTATGTGTAGTATATAATAAAATGTAAATGGAATCGAACGCATGCGCATCGCTTTCATAACGTTTAAGCAGTTTTGTTCGACAGAAAAAGCATTCATATGAGCGATTGCATGAAGACTTTTCAAGGTCTAGAATTTAGTTTCAATATCTCCAAGTGGTGGATTTTTTAAAAAACTGAAAACCTTAAAGGCACGTAGGTGGTTATGTAACGATATATTAATCGGTTTCGGTTAGGCATCGGTAGGTTTTTTCAGATTTTGTATTGCTGAATATGAGTATGTCGTAAGAGTTGCATTTTGAAAAGAATGCGAGATAATTGAATTCGCACCTAAACATTTTTGGCAAAGCAGCAGTCGGTTTCGCAAAAAAAATATAATATTACATTGCATTTATTTCTCAAAAAGAAAATATAGTTTTATTCACTTAGAATGAAAAACACTGGTCGCATAGAAATAAACGTTCCTTGGAACGATTTTCGGAACAGTATCTATGTTTAAAGTTAAGTAGAGGCTAATTAGTCAATCACATACATTTTAACATAACATTATGTTGGTAATATCAGTGTTCTGAAAGTCTAATAGACAATTATTGTGATTAACAGTATTTTCCGTGCTTAAATACTTTTAATCTGCGAAAAAATATTGAGACTATTAATGAGTCCATACTTGTTACGTATCGAAACACCGTTTCAATAATAGCTGCTACTGATAGCATATTTTTATTTAAGTGTTATATCGCGCATTCGTGGTAGTGGTAGAAATTGGTATAATTACTTACATTAACTTGGTTCTAATATGCTGCTCGTTACAAAAGATATTATTTTAACAATAGTTAGCTATCTTAATGGAGATAATTATGGTTATTACAACGTGTAAGAATTTTTCTAGTTCACATACTTATGAAATATCCATTCTATATCGAAGTTTTCTCCTAATTTTGTTTAGTTATTCTCTCACAATTTCATTTTATTGACCTATGTATACTTACCCTATAACAACAGGAATAACTAAACTTATTTGCCTAGTAAACAGTAAAAAAAAAGTGCAATCGAGGACCTCCGGCCCCGTAAGAGAAAGTCGCGTGGCATAACGCGTTTTCCTTACGTGACGATTTCTATCAGTGAACTCCTCCCGTACCTACTTCAATCCAAAAACACTCATCTCTAATGTACCTATTTTATTATCAAAGCCATGGGCACTGGTTTAATGGGATTCCTTCTCAACTAAAATTCCAATATGAATAACCTAAAAAATATAAATGATGTTCAGAAGACATTAAATTGTGGTAGGCTAGGTATAAGGTAGGTAATTAGTTACCGTCAGAGAGAGCAAGCGCTGGCGCATACACCGCTACTGCCGTGTACAGTATCATCTGCATCAAATACAGTGCACTGGCATACACGCGGATTGACTTGCAGAAGCGCACTTCCTGTGAACAAATTGACAAGTGTCATCAATTACACTCTCATGAACAATTGAACGTTGTAGATAGATCATTAGAAGGCCGATGTTCAGTTTCTGTTACGCTGCTGCGGCTGTGATGGTGATTCATAACTCAGCTCACGTGTACATTGCAGATGTTTTATCGAGCTTTTCTGTATGTATAGTTCCATAATTCGGGTGTTTCACGCTTTGCATTATTATTTTACTAGGCAGATAATTAGGAACTTACTTGTTCAAATACTCACCTCTTTTGAGATATATGTACATTAATTCTATATTTACCTCATTGCTAATACGCAATGTTTCGTATTCATCCACTGCAGTACGTTCAGCATTAGGCACTCTCCTACCTTGAACAAGTCAATAAGTTAGGTACATACCAAGTATTCGTAACATGATGTCAGTCGTAGCCTCATGAACACTGGCAGGTACAAGTGGCTAGCGATCGGCACCACCAGCACAAAGGCGACACAAATCATCCAGAACTGAGAACCTGCCATGTACATCTCAGCTGGGTTTCCTAACAACTCAATGGCTGTGATGAAACTGAAAACAATAACGTCAACATAAACAAGACACAAGGATAAAAGTTATTTCAAAGTTGAATGGTAAACTCACCTCGCAGCAAGACTTAGGGCCATGGGGAATGTGCCCATGGATGAGCCACCAAGCAAGAAGTCGTCACCGGTGGTCTGCTTTTCCCCAAAATACCCATAAAATACACCAATCAGGCAAGAGATAAGCAGCATAGCGCCTAGCACGCTGTAGTCTTCCCAGTGGAAAAGAACTTCCGCCACACTTTCATTCTGAGTCGCAACTATATCTATTGTCTTGGTTTTCGATATGTTAAGTGACGCTGATACGTCTGATATTGAACTTAAACTCCAACATAATAGTGTTAGTAATAATATCTGAAAGGAAACACATTATAAGCTTAGCGAATTGCTCATTCAAGTTCAATGCTTCATGTCAATGTAAAAGTAAATTGTATCAATGCATGTGTGTGAGCGTGACTGACAGAGCAACATTATTAATAACCATAAGTCCGTAACGTGTTGTGGTGGATAGTTTGAAGAACATGATTGTCAACAAATTGCTAAATTTCCCGCTTTTTGTTTAGCTTAGATCAAGAATTTTGTGATTAGTATGTCCTAATTTTCCAAATAACAACACAAAAGTTTTTGTAAGTTCATATTTAAGTAAAGAGTTTTTACTTACTAATTAAATAAATGTATGGCTGATTTTATTGAGAAATTAAGAGTTCTAGCCATTTATTTTAGAAGAAAATAATAAAAAACAACATTTAATGGCATTTTCAATTGTTTTCAGCATAAGTGGCCATTAAAAAAATGAAAAGAAAAAAGGTCCTATTCCAAGAAAAAATATTCTATGGTTGACTACTTAAATTGACATGAAAAAGGGAATAAAGAAGAAACGAACCTATTTTGTAAAACCTACTGAAAAAATTGGTCGGCTTTGTAAAAAAAACAATGTATCATTCACAGCGTAAGTAAATATTAGTTAATTTCCAAGTAATTGATTTAAAACCTCCCCTTTTTAGGGTTCCGTTGCCAAATGGCAAAAATCGGAACCCTTATAGATTCGTCATGTCTGTCTGTCTGTCCGTCCGTATGTCACAGCCACTTTTCTCCGAAACTATAAGAGCTATGCTGTTGAAACTTGGTAAATAGATGTATTCTGTGAACCGCATTAAGATTTTCATAATAAAATAGAAAAAAAAAAAAAATTTGAAGTTCCCCATACTTAGAACTGAAACTCAAAAAAAAATTTTTCATCAAACCCATACGTGTGGGGTATCTATGGATAGGTCTTCAAAAATGGTGTTGAGGTTTCTAATATCATTTTTTTCTAAACTGAATAGTTTGCGTGAGAGACACTTCCAAAGTGGTAAAATGTGTGTGTGTCCCCCCCCCGTAACTTCTAAAATAAGAGAATGATAAAACTAAAAAAAATATATGATGTACATAACCATGTAAACTTCCACCGAAAATTGGTTTGAACGAGATCCAGTAAGTCGTTTTTTTTTAATACGTCATAAATCGTAAACCGCAATTTACCTTTCATTCAATCAACTCAAATATAAAATTATTAAATAAATCATTTATTTCATAAACATAAACCTTATGTACATAAACCGAGGATACCTACAGGTTTGTACGGAACCCTCGGTGCGCGAGTCCGACTCGCACTTGGCCGGTTTTTTTGAAGTCGGTTAATAATGGTGCAGCCTGCCGGAACTAAACTACAATAAATTGGTATGTAAAATAATCGTTTCGTCTGTGATTTATTTACGTGTTAACTAGTATTTGTTTGTGATATCTGAATCTACCTCGGAAACTCGCCGTGGCGGCATTTTTTAGTCAAAAAGTACCATAACTAGCTTCAGACTTTTTGTGAAGCCTCTCGAGAATTTGTGACTCTACATTTGACATTTATGTAAGTATTGGTACCTATATAAATATAAGTTTGTAGAGGTTAGATGATCGTTTTATGATAATCATATTTCTTTTTCTTTAAAATCGGAAAACAGTCTCTGAAAAGGCTGAAATAAGTACCGTATTATGTACGAAAAAAAAAAAACTGTGCGTAGATGCAAGTAGATAATAATTTTTGTTTATCCTACATGTCATTACATATAACCTGGTACGATAGCCTACCTTATTTCACCTGGGCTTTGTAGTAAACACTCTTTTCGGACTTAAGATCAGTTATGGAGAAGGTCAGTGTTAATTAAATAGATGGGCATTACAGAAAGTCAAAAGTCTACAGCAATTAGTCAAAAATCTAAGGCCAGAGCGTGCAGGGTCCGTCGATCAATCAAATCAGTAATGTATCGGCCACTCCTAAATTGAGAAAAACCAATTTCAAAAGTTATTCTGGGGTTTTCTTAAACATGGCATATTGTTTGGTCACAGCACTCCCAGATTGATACATATAATCATACAATCACTGGCTGCCGTAATGCCACTAGGTAAATCTAAAGTGAAGTAGACTATAGTTTGGTTTGGACTAGTCTAATCTGTGTAATTTAAACGAGTACTAATGTAACAGAGGTTACAACAGTGTACGCAAATGTAGTGAAAGGTCGCAAGACCATCAGTTACTGTTACAAACAAATCGTTAGCCTATTTTCTCGCTCTCACAGGATGATATAATATGACATACATTTTACAAACAAAACACAATACACTAAACACAGACAAAACTTTGAAAACATAATTTCAGGCTTCAGTATGGATTTGTGTCACCTGTTAGGACGTAGGGTACAAGTACTAGGCCGATAATGCTTAATATTGGTAACTGTCAAAGAGAGTGACACTATTTCTGGCAAAAGATTACTTAATTTGACAACGGAGCTATAGAGTTATACCTTAGTAATAACTACTAAAATAGTTATCTGCTTTCTAGTTGGCAACGTAACGGTATAGCTTTAAAATAGCAGTACTTGCCTAATTAGGTAGTGTACCTTAAATTAAAACTATAACCGCGCATAATACTGGTTTACGAAAGACATTGAAGTTAAGATTTAATTACTATGATTCAATATGGTTATGTGGTTGTGAAACAAACCTCTAGAACGTTAGAAATTAAATTAGCTGTTTTAGTTACGTTGATCTTTACCGTATTATAGCTGTTGCGCTTTGCATGTAATTCTTTTTCTCGCCCATCTTGAGTCTCGGATCAGACATCCACTTTTTAATTACGTAGCCTCGAACCCATATCAATCATTTCGAAAATAACATACCTATATGGATACATAATTGCTTAATCGGCGAGTGGGTCGATACCAACTGTAGGTACACAGACAATAAGAAATAATGTCCGTTTTTACAGTGTTTTTTTAATTAAGAACAGACACAATTTCAATTGCCTTTTAAATTGCTTAAAATTGTCGTAGTCTGCTAATGAAGGCTAATAATTATCTAACTGCCAATAAATTGAGTATCTCTAAACAAAACCAACAAACAAACCACTTAGCTTTTTTAAAATATAATTTTGATACCAATTTTTTTAGGTTTTCTTACCAATAAGTACATATTCTATTAATAATAAAGTTACGTGAAAGTAAAATACTGACTTTGTGATTAAAATATGATAGGTGTAACCTAGGTATATAAAATCTGTCTAGGTCATGACCAAGGAATCGCAAGATATCAAACCCAGTCACGCCTGACCGGAAGCGGGATTTTCCGAGGATTAATTGATTCTCATTATGCACTTAAAGTTCATATAAGAAAATGAATAAGTACATAGTTAGTGTAGAGTCCTCGTTCAAATACTTAAAAAAAAGCCTACAGACGCCGCATGTTTGGCAGTAGCGTTACTTCGACCCGATTAATTTACTAAAAAGCGCTCCAGATAGTCAATACTGTATACTAAAGAGCACTCACGAGCGACGCATATTGTGCGACACGGACACGCAAGGCAATGTAAGGGCGGAATAAGCCGGTTTATTACCCGCGCTAGCTTCCTCAAACCGGATAGTTCCGGACTGAATGCTTCAATGAATAGCTCGAAGCCAGCTCATGGGCATGGGACTGGTATTAATGTCTCACCACATTCCAAACAATTAAGCATAGCTGTTGATACATCTTGTTTCTAATTTGTTTGTATAAATATTAGGTACCTACCTACGGGTCTAGGAAAACATAATTCTTTATTTTTAACCCGAGTATTCGATCTCAGCATCGTTTTTATAAATTGACATGTGCAATCAATAGTTTTTAAATGAGAACATGAAATTTTTTTTACAACCCTGTGTCTTATCAAATTATCTTCCGACCGATATCGGTATGGAATCGTTTTTGTGGTCATTTGCGTAGCAATTTTCGTAGACCCTGTCAGGCGTAGTAGGTTACGACGTAGCCACGTAGGGCCTACAAAACAAAAGTTTTTTTTTTCGTATTTTGTATGATTTAACTTCGTTTTACCAAATCAATGTACCTGCCTAGGTTTTGCATACTATTAATAATAATTATTATTATTTGTCTTTGACATTTCTCAGTACCCTGGGGTTCTGGACCTTTGGAAGGCGTACGAGGAGCCGAAGCCAACTCACAGAAGTCACTTTGACAATTTTAAATGATGAGGGAGCACCAACCCAAAGACAATCCCCGGTTGGAGTAGGACTATTACAGAATATGGAAACTAAAGTAATAAGGCTATGGGTTTGGTTCGCTACAGTGGATTGGTGACCGCAACTATGGAAGAACTTGGCCCCTGCCTGATCAAATTTTTGTATACACAGATAAAATGGCAGGGGGTGACTTGCACACTCAATAATGGGCCTCCGGGAAACGTCGCTAGCACATAGTGACGTAGTGACAAGGGGGCAACACTTCCTGAGGTGCTTGAGAAGTGGAGAGGCTTTCAAAATAGTTCCAGAGCCCGGAAGATGGTCAAGATTCCTACGAGCACTTACTGGTATACTTCCTTTCCCCGAGCATGTTGGCTCTTGCGAATCTCCACTCAAGCCGGCCAATAAAGGCAAGAATGAGGTGGGAGCTCTGAACCTCTTCAGTGTTCACTCCAGCCGGCCAATAAAGGCAAGCCAGAGATGAGGAACAAGAATTCTCCCGGGAGATAGGGTCCGTGGGGTCGCTACTGCCCAACAGCTCGCCACATGCTACCCTGCGGGTTTATTATTATTATCTCTTTATTTTCGGGAATCTGAAAACGCACTGACATCTGCTGACCGTGAACCAATAGCCTATTCCAAGATTATGAACGACCGCGTAGTAAACCAAGTTGGTGATGACAATAATGTTTCTTTGATGTGAAGATAATCTAGCTCCCAGTCCCCATTCTGTTGAAATACGTTTCCGTAAGTAAGTAGATAGTTCAAAACCAATGTCTAGTAAATTAAATGTTGTAAATTCTAATAAATAAAACTGTAGCTCCTCGAGATCGTTAATTAAGTACATAGAGATTAGAGAGGCACATTGTAACCCAAAAAATACTATTGACATTTAAGTACGTATGTCTAGATGCTGTCAACTCAAAAAAGTGATGAAATTTCAAAATATTGCTGTTGGTACCTACTGGTTACTAGTCAAATTCAAATTTTTGGTTTCGTAATTTTCCGAGACGTTATACTGTTCGTGATGAATTGCAGCCTTTCTGTAATTTGGCATAATAGAGCCTTGGGGTTTTAATAAACCGAAACACGGCTATTACGTCGAATTTCGAATACTTGAAAAAAATAATAGCTGTATTGTTATGTTAGTAGAAACTAATGTTCGTATGCCCTTTGTACACTTGACGCTTGCTTCACTTTCTACGTTTTCCTACGTAAAGAGCCGCCATCCGAAATAATGATATCGAAAGCACTTGCAATATCGATGTAATATTTTTAACAATGAGATATTTTAATTAGGTTGTTCAGAATTACTATAAAATCTTTCTAAGTAATTACTTAGCAGCATGGTTATGTCTTAAATTATCGAGTACTTACTTATTTTTCTGATTACATAACAGAGATAGCATACATATTTGCATTTTTAAAGTGAAGTGAGACCAGTTAGAAGTCAAAGGTTATTTCGTGTGGCGGCTAATTATACAAGGCGGGTTTTAAAATATTTTATTTGAAACTGCGATCGCAACACTGAACTTATCCTTGGTGAAACTTACGAAAGCATTACTGTAGAATGTGTAGGTATATTGAATATTAGAATACAAATAAATACCTATTAAGTATCTTTACGCATAAAAGTTGATAAGTAGGTACAAATGTAGATATGTATACTATAGCGGAAACACCAATCAAATGAGAAGACTGTGCAAAGCTATAAAAGTAACTAAACAGTTAATTATTTCATAAAAAAAATATTTTTAAACACACTGCTTAGAGCTGAACTAAATGCGTTGTTCAGAATTTGCTTGTATCAGGTTATTCAATAAAGTGCATCGGAACTGCAATAATATGTATTTACAAACGCAGTACCTACCTGCTCGTCATCTTCATTAGATATTGCTTACAAATATAATAAATTGCAGATGCTGAGCTTGTGTCCGGATCTACTATTTACTGTACGATTTATGAACGTAGTTGGAACTTACCTCTCTTGGGCCGGTAGGTCTTGTGTAGGGTGAATATAACGCCATTTCTTTGATGCTCAGGTACGTTACGTCAAATAAATTTTTCGTCAAAGTTTCTTAGTCACAGGATTGATTAGAATTGTTTACACATGTTCCGATTAATTCAGTGCATAGGCAACGACAGGCGATCCACACTGGTGTTACATAGACACTGGAGGCTGGGAGATTCTGATACGTGCCGGATATGTACTCCAATCAATTGTAAAGAAGACAACGAGCAAGAAACAATGCGATGCACGAGGCGTCACAACTGGAGCTTTTTCGGATGTGTCAACATTTGGCTCTAAGAATCTTCCTACGACCTCTATAGTTAATTGTTAATCAAGGGCGCCGTCTCCTGGTGAATAAGAGTAATCTTTTATCAATGACGTGTAACTGCGCCTGAGCCTCGATAAGTGCCGGAGCAATCTGCAACTTGAGGCATTAGGCGTTTAATAGTGTTTATAAAACACCGATAAGAAAACTGCATTCTGTGCTGGGAAAGTGATTAGCTGTTGTACCTATGTGGCTATTTGCAAGCAAAATGATCATAAAATCAAATGACGTTAAAACGTTTTATTTTCTGGTGCTTTTCAGTTTTCTTATATAATGTTAAAGTAAGATATACTGAGATATCTGTAAGTATCTGCCTATTGTACAACTTATTAATGAACCAGGTAATAACGCGCAGGGTGTTGATTACTAAGGATGTTTAAGAACACCGCGTCCCAGATAACACTAATAGTAACCGCATGTATAAATCAACCGGTTTCGTAGAAATAGGCACCGATGCTCGCCTACCTTCCTGGTGTTTCCACATTATGGGCCTGCGTCGAGTCAGGGGTCAATTATTCCCACTTCGCTTCGACACAACACAAACCGTAAACAATGATCCACTGACAGATTGTCACTAAGTGCTTTGTTCACACTACAGATTACATCCGCAACGCGTCTCCTCAGACTTGTCATGAAACATTATATGTATTAGAATCGCGCACCTACTTCACAATGAACGCGATACTGCGAAACGAGCAAGCGTATCGTATCGGAAACGATTGCTTAGATGGAATCAATCACAAGCAAACTAGTACAAAACTGAGCATTAGGCTTACACAGTAAGTACTTTCGTTTTAATAAACAACGTATTGTTGTACTACCCACATGTGCATGTACATTTAGTTTTTTAAGTCGATAGCGGGTAGGTAGTACCAGTAGCATGGACAAAAGTATGAGCCAGAGATGTTATGGAGCTCCATAACCGATACTATACGATATCTGAAATTAAAAAAATATCAGTAACCGTAATCATAACAGATATAAAAGTTTTTTATAATTTCAGATAGAGGCGAATTTAAATAGGAGGAGTTTAAATGCAATATATTATTATGATTTATGAAATTATGAGCGGTTTGTTGGCCGAGCCGACACACTAGTCGCGCACGTCTCTTGCATTGTTTATAATTTCTATTACTTAGTCTTAAATGGTCACTCATTGTGTGATTACACTATAATTTTGTAGTTACGAGTAGGTACTTAGATAAAGTTATATGTGAATTACTAAATTGTACATATATCTGGGCAAAACACGTCCTAAGTCTAGTTTAGTTTGAACTTTTTCATCAAGTTAATGCAGACTCCGCAAAATGTAAACTGGCAAAAAAACTTTTCACGCGAAGGAGGTGGCAATACTTCTCTGAAACTCAAAAGTTTTGATTTTTTCTTTATTTAATAAAGTCAAATCATTACTCACCTATGTGTATTTTTAACCGACGCAAAAAAACGGAGGAGGTTCTCAATTCGACGCGTATTTATATTTTTTTTGTGTATGACCACGCGTAACTTTTTACTGGAAACTGTTTTTTTTTTTATTGGAAAGGGTATACCCCGAATTTGGTCCCATATGCATTTGGAACAAAAACCAGCCCTAAGGGTAGGAAAACAGGGGATGATAGATTGTTCACTCATTGATTATAATGTATGACCACGCATAACATCTTACAGAATAGTCCGATTTGGTATGCTTGTAGTAATTAGTAGATAGCCACAAAAATATTATAATAATAAAAACTTTTTAACAAAAAACTAAACCGCCGAAAAAACTGAATACCAAAAAATAAGAAGCAAAAGTAATTAGGAGTCTGTGCGAAACAATCAATGAGCAAAGATCTGCTATACCTTAAATTTATAGAAATAACCAAATCAAATTAATTAGTTAGTTGCTTGTGTGTTATTTTTCGCTCTTCAGTTTTAGAACGAAGTTCTTTATGGCGCGTTGGGAAAGGGTGCTAGACGGAATTAAGAGAAAAAGTTGTAACGACACTTTTGAACCGACTTAAAAAAAGGAGGAGGTTTCTCAATTCGACTGTATATATTTTGTTTTGGAACGTAGTTTTTGGAACGGAGAGAGAGAGAGAGAGAGAGAGAATATTTTTGTTGAGTGTATACAGGTTTTTTGTACATAATAAATAATGAAAAAAAACAATAATGAATCCTGGAAAGGAACTTCGTTCCATCCGGGTGTCTCTTGAAACCTCTCAAGTTTTTTTAACGATTCCTTAAAAATGTAATATCCGTGAACGAAACTATCTGAAACTGACGGATAATTCTAAATTATTTCATATCCGTAACCGAAACCGATAAGTATAATATTATTCATGTATCTGTATCCAGAATTCCAGATGCGAAATGGTATATCCATAACAGCCCTGCGGGGCGAGCACGGCCTCCATGATAAGCTTGAGTCACGCATTTTGTCACGATTTTTTCCCCAAAACTGTGATAAAAATCTGTGACTCAAGCTTATGAGCTCGAGCACAGTAGGCCGTGCTCGCCCCGCTGGTATGAGCTATATTCCGCAATTTGAATTTCTGAATGAAGTAACACGGATAATTCGCCACAGCCATTCGTATTCGTATTGGGTATATTCCTAATAGGTATTCATTTACCTATGATGCTCCTCACGACGATAAGCGTTAGGTACTAAAGATGCGCTGCGTGGGTCAGTTAACCTGCAGTAAATTAACATTTGAACTCGAAGCAAATTGCGATTACCTAGTAACACAGTAAGAGGGACATTTCGTTACCACCATCATACATAGCTCGAAGCGATACTTGCTCAGAACAAGTAATGTTACTACAGATATGTGCTAATCATTCAATGCAATCACATCAATATAATGGATTTTTGTCTCAGAGTTCCTGTTGTAATCATATACAGGTTGCTCCAAAATAATCCAAATGATAAATATTATAAAAAGCAAAGATTTGACTTTTTGTGTATGTAATAGATAAACAAAAAAAAACTTATCCGATTAAAAAAAAAACTATTTGCATTTGATAGCCCATTTCTCGAAGAAGATTATATAACATCACACTACGACCTTTAAGAGTCGAGCAGAAAGAATGTAAGCCAGGAAGAGTGCTAAACAAAACCAAAGGAATAGTGCAGGCAGGATATTATTATTATTATTATTTTTATATATGTTAACATATCTCGGGACCCTAGGGTCCCGGTCTTTTGGAAGGCGTACGAGGGGCCGAAGCCAACTCGCAGAGGCCCCTTAAAAAGTTTAGATGAAGTGAGGCACTAACCGGCGGTTATCCCTGTATACACTGTACAAGTGCACCCAAGGACAACCTCCGGTTGGTGTTGGACTATTGCAAGATATGGAAACTAAGATGTTGGACTATGTATTTGGATGGCTAAAATAGACTGGTTACCAAGAACTATGGAAGGCCTATGGCCCCTGCCGCATCAATGTTTTGTAAATACACGGATTAAATGGCAGGGGGTGACTTGCACACTCAATAATGGGCCCCCGGGAAACGTCGCTGGCACATAGTGTCGCAGTGACAAGGGGGCAACACTTCCTGAGGTGCTTGAGAAGTGGAGAGGTATTCCACGGCTTTCAGAACAATCCCAGAGCCCGGAAGATGGTCAAGTCCCTACGAGCACTTACTGGAATACTTACTTATTATTATTATTATTGTAGCTTGTAGCCTGTCTGACTTGGCTAGTTCTCATATACATACAGATACATATACATTAAATTTTATGCGTTCTTTTTTTCACGTAAATTATAAATAGTGATTATTATCACTGTTCATAATCAGTTGCTTTAGTACAATTATTTGTGTTCATACAAATTGAAAAAATGTAGGAACGAATCAGCTGGTTTTTTTCGGTATTTCAGGGTTTCTTCTGTAGTAGCAGTTGTTAGTAGTAACTTAATGTGTACATGATCAAAATTTAAAAAACTATAAGTAATATAAGTAATAACTAACACTAATAGTATGTAACTATAAGTAATTTGGTATAAAACATTTAAAAAAATCTTAAATCATATTCATAAGTTATAATAAAATTATTAATTGAATAAATCTTTTTATTTCTAATTAAACACTGGCCATTGTAATCATGTCAATCACTTAATGAAGAAGTTATAGGCTCCAAGGTATTTTGCGAACTGCAATTTCCTTACGTTTTTTGCAATTTGCAAGTCAGTTTCAGGCTGTATGTAGAAAAAATATGATGGGCGTCCGTAACAAATATGGCTTTATAGGCAAATAATCATTGAAATCAGCAATACAACTCTTTAAGTTCATAATAATCCCATTGAATTACTATTTCATGAAAAACAAAACGCAAACCCTCCTTACAAACAAAACCTTTTTTTTGTGCACGCGCTTTGAGCCGAGCGGTAGGTGTGTCAGAGTTTTACTGACTAAAACCCACCCGTGTTCCTTCAGTTACCTATATACCAGGGCCACGGTAACTCTTTCGAACAAATCTCACGACCCTGGCAGGCATCGGTCCTAGCGACCCCTTCAATTTGTGCTGACATCTCTTTCTTTTTTTTCCAAACAAAACCTAAGGTTGTATAATTTCCCACCTACATATGTAATAAAATAGCTTTGGTAATATGAGATACTAAGTACCTATATCATAATATTGTTAGACACGCTAGTTTTCATTTCTTATGAGCTAGAACTAACTGTACCTGAGAATGAGAAAACCAAGGGCAGGCTGTCAGTTGATAGGTACGTTAATACGTTTTTGTGTAACTTAGTAGATTCCTTTCGATTTTACTATAGGAGCTTGTGACCCGACATTGCCTGGCACGGGTCCAATCTACAGACGTGGCGAAACGTTAAAACATCTAGACTTTCATGATATATAGATATTATATTCAAATTAAATATTGATATACAGGATAGCAAGGATATCGACGCTCAAACTATCATCATGGATTCGGTACATATTTTTGAAGGCCCCTGAGTTGAGATTTTTCATCAGTTATTAACTGAATAAATATTTTATGCAATCAACAATTTTTCGTCAACTTACTACAATTTTGGAAGTTTCTGAAATACTTTCGTAAAAAATAATGCATAAAATATTAGTTACTTGGCCAGCGAAACATCTATGTAAAAGCCAAGAATTGGCGGCAGAATGTGCCCTCGAGCACGTCATTTGATGCGGCGTCAGTAGGAGGGCGGCGCGTGAGCACCATCTCGTTGCGAAACGTATGTGAACCATCGAAAGTGCCCCCTCCCCCGGATATGGAGCGCACAACTCTTATAAACACAGGTGGCGCCTGGGCACTGGACATTACACTATCTAGCTGCGTCTAATCGCATACCCAGGATGTGTGACAAAACGGTAGGTGCTCGTGACACGCTATATTGTGAGGATCATCTCTGATCAACATAGTGACCTGGTGATATTAATAAAGTGCATTCTAGATAAGATATTCAGTATCTTAAGGACAATAATAGTGCTAAAGTGTGAATTTTTCAACCCTCATTAAAAAATATTATATAACAACGATAGGTAATCAATTGTAAAGTAAACACTTTATTATAGGATCGTTATTTGTGTGTGCAGGTACTTCGATCCCTGGTGGTAGCGGTGGTGGTGGCATGTGCGGTCGCGAGGCCAGAGCCTCCGACGTCGTACGGCGCACCCGCCCAATCTTACAGTGCCCCCTCATCGTCGTATGGAGCTCCCTCGTCATCATACGGAGCCCCTGCACCGCAGTACGGGCCTCCTCAACAGCCCATAGTGCACAAGCACGTTTATGTGCATGTCCCACCTCCAGACAATGAAATCCAAGCACCTCGCAAGCCTATCTGGGTGCCTCCTCCTCAGAAACACTACAAGATTGTGTTCATCAAGGCGCCAACTCCACCAACCCCCACTGCCCCTATAATTCCTGTGCAGCCTCAGAACGAGGAGAAGACCCTTGTGTACGTGTTGGTGAAGAAACCCGAGGAGCAGCCCGATGTCGTGATCCCGACACCCGCACCCACGCAACCCTCGAAACCAGAAGTTTACTTCATCAGATACAAGACACAGGTAAGATAAGGGATTGCTTTGCTAATACTTTCATTTAATCAGTTCTAAGTCAAACTCTTAACTATTTCTTTATCTATCCCTCAAGCCTTAATCAAAAGCGTAAAATTTTATTTAGATTGCACCATGTTCAGAAACTAGAAAACCATTTAACTGGTTAAGTTAATTATTATTATGGTCGATCTTGCAATATCGTTACTATAGTAATAATGGCAAAATATCTGTACGTTTCATTCCACTCAGATTTTTTTTAATGATTGTTAGTCTGAGACAATGTTTGATGTTGATTTTTAATTGAGCCAGTGAACAATATTACAATTTAATCATAACTACCCTATCTATGTGATGTGATGATTTTGATAGGTAGGTAGATACCATAAATATCATCAAAAAGTCGCGAGTCGTCGAGTCAATTAAAAAATAAATAAGTATCATTCTAAATAACTCGAAAATAAATAGAGCTTCCAATTAAATTAAATATAGCGCATTTCATTCACAGTAAGGAATAATTAATCGTTGCCTAATTTAGCAACGTTCGGTACTTTTACGCTAGATAGACGCTAAGTATAGTGTGTAAACCATTACTGATAAAGGTAACTACGGTAAAAGAGAACACATTCGTCACGGATCTTAACTTTTGATTATTTCTTTACGTTTATAAAGTCGTCATATGTCATGGTGATGGCTCGAGGATGCGTCCGCGCTCTACCTCGTGAAAGTGCGCGTAAACATTTCCTACAACATATAGGAAGTAGTATAATATAGCATTATCTGTCAGACCTAGCGTGCTCGGCACTCGGCAGATACACCTGCTATCATCATTACATTAACGCAACAGAGGATGCGACTGTACTTCGACAACCCGCACTTTGTAACGCAATGTCTCTCGCAATAAGTGGGCACGTACATTTTTTGTATCATTATCGCCAGGTGGTAACCCTCTTCTAAGAAATGTCACCAAGAGGTTATGTCACATTGGATCTAGATTCTTTAAGATCTAGGCCCTATGATTATCTCCTACGTCATCAACGCTACTATCCATCACCATACAAGTAAATAATATAACTTTTGCAATTGTAGGTACTGTATGGGTACTAATAAATAATAATATTCCCAATTATTGGAAGATCCATTTTGGTAGGTAGCAGAAACTCAATGTCATACTAGTAATAATAAATAATTACCATTCACACATTAAATACTAAAAACAAGACTTTCAAAACATGAATGGAGATTGTTGGTAAACATAGTATTGTGGGCTATTTATTTATTTTACGTAATGTAAATAACTCGTATAATAACGCATATATTCCAACAAATAGCTTTATAATTGGCAGGTCGTCTGAAGATCAGAATGGAGCCACAAACGAAAGTATGCATAGCATTATTACATGGTAACACGTAAAGGCTCCGAATACGTAACGTGTAGACGCTCTATGTAGGTCAATTCCAAAGTTACTTAGGGTATATTGAGTTGCTATCCATCCTCAAGCGCGAAATTTGTTTTTAAAGGTTTTAAAGTTGATTGGTTCATCTGATTACAGGTTATGATTATGTGAAAGCTTCAAGCCTAATTAGAAATATCTAATTGAAAGTCATTGATCCTCATTTCAAGCTTTAAAGTTTTCCTTTTTTACACATAAAGGTAAAAAACTCCCTGAGTAAGATTCCGAATGCTTATCGCAATTCATTTTGTATTTCTTTATCGAAACCTGTCAACCACTTTATTTTACTACATAAATTGTAATCCGTCAAACTGAAGTCCTGCTGACAGATCTAAAAACTGACCTGCAGTGCGATTCTTTAACCATCTCACCGTGAAAACTTAGGTGAAGTGAGGGTGGAGTGAGCTGTCATTCCAACTAATGCCATGGATTGACACCATTGACAGCTCACCCTAAGCTCACTTCACCTAACTGTTCACGGTGACATTTTTACAGAATCGATCGGCAGTTCTCAATAATAACTCCTTTAATCTTGTACGGTAAAATTCCAAAAACTGTGTGTTGTAAAAAGTATTATTAAGATATTTAATAGGTAACGTTCATTGTGTCATTATTATAAAAGTTGATTCCTTTCACCTGATGACCAACATCTAACCTGTGAAAATATTTAACCTTCAGTGCAATCAATTCGTGTATTAGATCCAAAGTGCATCTTCATGCATTCTCCATTTTGTAATTGGACAACACGTCGCCAAGATGTTTATGCAACAAACATTTTAATACTAGCATATTTGTAAAAACACTGGTATCTATTTATATGCTATTGAGTGTGTCATTTTCTTGCAAGAATTAGATTCCTACGTACAGAAGAAGAAATATTGCTGAATATTTTTGGCATTTGATGTTTATACCCCGAAGAGGAAATGCGGGGTAGTTGCGTAGTACACTAACAGTCGGAATGGCTTTAATTTTAACAGTTCAACAATATTCATTACGTTATTTACATAGTTGAGCAGACAAATTTTTGAACACATGAAGCAATGGATTAGCGGTATCTTTCAAAATTCAGATTCTGATTGATAATGTGATACGCAATTCGGAGGCAGACATCATGTTTAGCAGTTCACGTTTGCGACCACTAACCAAAGATTCTTCGATATATGCTTTTTACTGGCATATCGAAGCACAAGTCTCTAATATTTTAAGTTAACTACACTTATTTATTATTTATTTATTTAACCATTTATATACACACATATATAAACAGACAAGAAGAATATAACAGAAAAATTGATACAGAGGTGATGCTTATCTAAAACTTAACTTGTTTTATCTTTCAGAAACAGGAAGGCTACCCAGCTGCGGCTCCCAAGCCCGAATACGGACCTCCTGCTTCCCAGCCCTCGTCAGAATACGGTGCTCCTTAAGGCGCTCACTGTTGACGATCACAAACCAGCTGACGATTAGTGCTCGACCTTCTTTTTTAGACCCTCTTATAAAAAATCTTAGTAATCACGTTATTAACGTAACTTGGTTAACTGAAGGTTTCATTGGTTAGATTTATACTAGTTAGGACACCAAAGTTATACAACCACGACGGTCTACTCTGGTATATGCCTCCACACGGTTATAGTGTGATGGTTGACTCGCTTTGCAGATAGCGTTTGAGGCTGCTTAGTTTTGTATAGTTAAGCTATAAATGTTTTGATAAATTCTTGATTATAAAGATACTATTTTTAAAATAGCATAACGGCATTTTCGCTTCTTATTAAGTTGTTTCGTTATAATTTGAAGCGATTTTAACTTGTTTTTTATCCTGAAGATTTATAAGCTAACATGGCATTGAGATCATTATATAGGTTAATTAGAATAATTACTATTTTCGTCGGTGCCTTTTCTGTGATATTAAAAGGGTAACGCGTGGAACCTTAATGATCTGGAGAAGTCGGAAGTCGGCCGAGCACTTTGAGGGCAGCATGCTGGCGTAACGCCAAAACGTACTGCAACATGTATTATTACATCAAATTGATGTGAATGTTTGTAAATATATTATTTTTTATATGATTAAAATGTTTTATAATAATTAATATTCTGGTTTCACTCTTAAAAAAGAACCCTAAAAACATTTTAATTTTTTATATTTGGTGTGTTCGGCGAAGAATTCAAAATTTTTTCGGACGTTACAAGGGATTCACATTTGTAGCATCAAAAGGTTCTTCATTTTTTATTTAGCTTTCAGTCAATCGCTATAAATCGCAAATAAATTGTTGGTTCCTTTGAGCGATAATTAGCATATATTATTTATTTTGCATTAGTTTTCACAATTTTCCCTTCTTCTGGACCTTCATCATCGCTTTCATTGTTTTCTATTATTTTAGGTTTTTCGTCAACTGGAGTGTGTATCTTATTGTTATCACTTTTTAGAGGTTGCAGTGGTTTTTGGTTTTGTATTTCTGATAATTTATTGAACACTTCATTTTCTTTTTCTCTTTTTCATCTGATGACCCATAGTCACACATCAGTGATGTTAAGGCACCACAAAACACTTGTTTTTGTGAATTAAGAATCCTACATATACCTACTTTATGAATAAGTTACCTACTTGTTTTGCCACGAATGCCAACTATACCCTGCGATACTATTATCGATTGATGCCTCTTTTTGATTGTAGAAGGACTTGCTCTTGACCTCGATCACGATTGATGGAAAGTCGATCAACGGTCTCTTATATCCTTCTCAACAGAATAGATTAGTCACCTATTTTACCTTTAGTTGGATTAGTATCTTTACATCCAAGATAACATGGTACCTTAGCCACTTTTGAGCTCGGGCTCATAACCCATTACCGTTAGAGATACAAATGGTTACTGTAGCCGAAATTAGCATGGGTCTATATAATTATAATACAATCTAACCAAGTGAACAGTATACCTGTAAAACACATAATTTCGTTTCAAAGAAGTTTCCATATGTATTCCGAAGTTATTATAACTTCACATGAAAATATCTGCGAGTCTGTTGCGAAAGGTGTTAACGAGTGTCCAACAGGGACTCTGATTAGTAACGCGCTAAAAGCGAAAACATGTGAATTATATTGAAAATAGTATTTATACTAGGTATGCAGTTACTTCATATTCTAAGGTCACGTAATACGACCTTCTTTTTGTATGTAAATATTATTTAGAAAAAATAAGGTTAAGGCATGTAACATTTCTATTAACAAATGTGACAAAACAGTTGGACTTATAACTTAACATTCTGAGATGATCCCTACTTACAATTATTGCCCTGTTGGTCTCGTGGTCGTAAACGTGACTGTTGTGTTTAGTCGGGCAAAGTGCTATTGGATTTCTCCTTATGGAATTTCTTAGTTACAGCCCAGCTCTATAATCTTGTTGGATTGCATCCCATCGGACTATGAGAGTGAGGGATTAGGGAGCGCACCTGAGTCTGCGGAGACACTTGTGCACTTGTAAATAATTCTCCCGCGCTGAGGGTTTGTGAAGCGCCGTTATGGCCGAAATACCGGGGACTATTATTATTACTTTTAATTGATAAGTAGGTAGGAAAGTGCCTCATCTTCTAAATGTCGAAGTCCACCATGTAGCGTTCAGTAAGCAGTGAGAGCGGAAGTCAAATCCGCGAGCTCTAACGAACCGCCATTTCTCAGAGCACTAGTGCCTACTAAAGTGATAGAAAGATGGTGAAAACCCATTTCCCACTGTTATGAAATTGGAACTAGCTCTCCATCTTAAAGTTTCTAAACAGTTCTATTTCTAATTAGGGTTTTGTTTGAAACTGTAATAAACAGTAAAGATTTATTGAAAATACGATTCAGATATGTATGTAGCTATTCTATAAGAATCATTAAGAAAATAATGCACAAAATGATTGACATAAGAGGGTCTATGCAACACTTATGCAGAAAAAAAAATACGATGGTTTTGTAAATCTAGAAAGGGCCCTGTGGCAAGGAAACGTGAGAATGTTCAGAATGGCGATTTCTTCACACTTATGGTATTTCTGCTGCTTCCTGGCTTTGTTTGGACTTGAAGAAACACCATAATTATGTAGAAGTTCCCTACGCTCTAAATTCGAAAACGAGTCAACCGAGTTTCAGATTCTTTATTACATGTTCCCCTGTCAGCTGCAGATAGACGACAGGAACATCAGCCATTAAGTTACCACGTCTAGATTGTTTTGAGACGTCACACTTTTTTACTTTGTTCCATTTAAGTGACCACGAACCCCGCATTACATTTTGTGCAAGATTCAGAGACACATTAACGTATGTGGGTAGATTATGATGTAAGGTGAACAATCAGAGGGGTAATTGCGGAACTTTTTATCGGTAGGAATTGGTTTAATATTCATAGTTAAACAACATTCATTGCGTTATTTACGTTGCTGAGCCACAATTTATTCGGACAAATGACGCAATGGTTTAGAAATAATCTTCAATCCCATTCAGATTCTGATAAATTGTGCGTTTCGCAATTAGGGTGCAGGTCTCTTGAATGTTGTACACAATAGTAAGAAACGTCTCACGGCTCTATTATATGTCAACAATTTTACATTTTCACTTTCGCGGGTGGTATGAATGTGGTCAATGGACGCTTCCGTAAACTAGGATTGTCTTCAAAACAATATAGTGTGAGTATCTAATTTATGTCATGTGTGGTATCAAACTGGTTTCATTGTAAGTGATTGTCTGCTCACGTCGGGTAGCCCGTAGCAGTTACTCATCCTTTTCATTGTTTTGACGAATGGCCAATGGTGTTGTGTAACAATGATATCATATGTGGTTCCCGTAATATTACGTGGTGGCGTGGCCACTTGCTAAGAATGCGAAATTAATATGACTTACTCGTATGTGTGGTTTTGTTACTACTGGAATTGGCATGGAGGCCTACTTTCCACTGGTTAAATATAAAACTTCCATTAACGAATAAGTAGCCATTAAGTTTATGAGCATATTGCTCTTCCAAATGATGAGATGATGTTACTTCTAATCTCCTTAAACGTTGGAAATCTAACTTACAGTTAAAAGATACCTATCTTGAATATTTTATGACATAACTGGCATTGCATTAAGACTTAATGACCGTAAAGATGTTGTATTCATAATCTAGAGATGATAGAACGATGCATTTTTTTCTAATTGCGTGATATGTTAATACCTACTGACAGTGCTTTGGTTTTTATGTACCTATGTATGTGTATCTATGTATGCTAAGATAAGAAACGTGCATCTTGGCCGCAAAGGCTGTTTCTAAAATATTAAAGCAGGCACTCGAATATTAGTGCTAGCATGTACCTACCTAAGTTGCATAGGTAGACCTCGCACCTTTACAATTCTCGCGAAATTATGTTTCTATACTTGGATTCGCTAGAACAACAATCTTATTTATTCCAAGTTTTGTAAAAATAAGATCGTACTTCCCGCTTCTGGCATCACTGATTCGTCTAGAATCGTTATTTTTGTACAGAATGTTTGTAAGATCATTGGACGCCGCTTTAGTTTATTTTTGTCTCAAAGAGCTTTGGTGTTGTCGGTGCTAGCAGTACTCACAGATATTGAAAGGAGACTGCACGCATTCAATAACAATTTCTTACATAGTATTTACAACAAATACCAGACAACGTTGACAACAATATGTCACTAAAAATTGAGGCTGAAACAAAACTTGATTCGGAACCGTGTGTTCTGACCTGGGGCAACAAATTGTTTATTGGCACCGAAGATGGATCCATTAAAGTAAGTAAATTGTTTATTTCCACTCAAAACTATCATAACAACAACAAGATAATGCCTGCCTGCTGACTTGAGTACCTACCCTGAATCGGAACGAAAATTCCGAGTATGTCTTTATTCCTGTTAAATCCAAAAATATTAAACGATTACTTCATCAACAAGCTTTTTATTCTTTATTAAATGCTCAAGAAATCTTCGACCAACCGCTTTGCGATGTCCCGATGAGCACTCGGACCCCACGGCCCTAGTGTTTCTAGTACAAATGTCTCAAACATAAATCTCCCAATGAGATTGTCATACTTGCATCTGCAGCAGCCACCCCAGAACAGCCAGCCGTGCTAAAAAGATGAGACGGCGCGACGGTGTCGACACAGGTTAAAACCCACACCAAAGACCAACCCATTTGCCACTTTCATGGCATTGTGGTCATTCCGTATGACCTCTTCCCATTGTCATGTGCCAAGCCATTGGTTCTAAATCAACTGGCCCCCCTCAAAGGTACCGGGTGGTACCTTCTCAATTAGGTACAGACGCCAGCTTTTAAAGCTACTACAATCTGTCAAATTTATTTAATAGGTTTTCAACTTTAAGTCTAAAGTATAAGGTTCAAGATTGATTGAGAACATTTGACAGTTTCGGATACCTTGATGGGCTGGCGTCTGTACATTAAAATAATGAGATTTTTTTATGTTCAAGTCATTTGATGCCAAATTGACATTAAAAGAAACTTGGGCTGCGCATGGCGTACAACCGTATGCGTTGGCCACTGATGGAGAGAATTTATACTCATCGTCGAATGATGGAGGGATCAAAGTTTGGTCCATGACGGGAGACAAAGTCGGTGAACTGCAATCTTCGGGAGCTGATGTAGGCACTTTACACGTTTTCGACAAGCAAGTTTATGCCGGTGATGAAGTTGGTAACGTAAGTACCTAGAAGATAAAGAAAACATTCCGATTTCGTAGAAGCTATCTGATAAATAGAGAAGAGGTACCTATAAAGCCTCTGATTATTTATACAAACTAAGTAATGGGTAGTTGGTTACTGTATAGTCAGTATAGTTAGGGACCCGAATAAACATATTTTTTGGATTTAATCATTACTATTATATGGTATGATATGTGTGGTTCATATACAGTGTCAAATTAAATTACGTAGCGAAACTGCACGGGCGTATCGATATCTAAATACGCTAACATTTAAAATATTGAAGATTTTCTAAGGACAACGACCGCTGAAAGTTTTTATAATTTGACGCATAAGTTATGAAAATCTGTTGTCTTTTGTTTTATCGTGTTAGGTCGTCAGGACATCGATTCTCATCATACTTCAGTGAAGTTTGCCTAAAAAACCGTTTTTTTAAACGGATATTTCAAGTGACTATGTTCTGGGTAGTCACTTAAAATATCAGTTTAAAAAAATGCTGTCGATGACACCATACAGGAAATCATCAAAATTATTTTACTCTGTATTGATTAATCTCCACTATCCACACTAATATTATAAATGCAAAAGTAACTCTGTCTGTCTGTCTCGCTTACCTGCTAAAACTACTGAACCGATTTAAATGAAATTTGGTACACAGATAGTTTAGAGCCTGAGAAAGGACATAGGCTACTTATTTTTTATCCCGGTAGTATGTTCCCGCGGGATATTTTCCGACCTCCACGCGGGCGAAGCCGCTGGCAAAACCTACAATAGTTACTTCATAAAAGTCTCTAAGTGCCACCATAGTAACATTATTATTATTATTTTCAGATCATACTTTATGAAAACAACGCGATAAAAGCTACATACAATGTTTTGGAAGAAGTGAAAGATTTGTGCTTCAGTCCTCCATTCCTTTTTACAGTTCGGGATCTCTACGTCACCGCCACTGAAATAAAGCCAGGTAAACATGTTTTTATAAATAAGTCCCAAGGTGCGCACGGCCACAAATCAAGCTTTATATTTCAAGTAAAAGCTGGCCGCTCATTGTACGAAAATCCTATGCAATGCGAGGTCAGTTAAAACTGGAAATATATAGCTTGATATGTAGCCGCGTGTAAGGTCTATGTTTAAGTCTATGTAATTAGATTAGGTTAGTTATGGCGGTGCTTGGGGGAGGCCTGTGCCCAGCAGTGGACGTCTTTCGGCTGAAATGATGACGATGATGGCACGCTGTTAGGACACAGGCTTCCTCTTTATGAGAGGAAGTGGGCTATAATCTACCACGCGAGCCCAGTGCGGGATGTTGGATCTCGCATGTTTACGAATTTTAGGTTCTAGGACATGCCCGTTTCCTCACGATGTTTTTAAAGCAGTGGTGATGAAATTAACTACACAAAGTAAAGAGCCTGCCTGGGGTCGAATTCACGACCTACAACTCGTAAGTCAGAACCGATACCACTGGGCCACCACTGCAATGAAATCTACATATTATTAGATATATAAATACAATATTTATTGATATAAAAACCTTGGACATTGCTTAAGACTAGGATACATAGCTTGTTAAACTAAAACTAAAGGTCACACAGATTGGGCACGCCACAATTGCGGCGGTAGGTCCCCTCTTTGAGGAGTGGATAGAGATGCATCACGGCGTCCTCACCTTCCGCCTGACGCAGGTTCTCACCGGGCATGAGTGCTTCGGTGGGTTCCTGTTCAGGATAAAGCGGGAGGATACGTCCAGGTGTTTCCATTGTGAGGATCGTCTAGAGGACACGGTGGAGCATACGGTGGAAGTTTGCGCTGCCTGGGCGGAGCACCACCGTGTCCTCGTGGAGGCGATCGGCGGCGGTGACCTCTCGCGTCCGGCCCTGGTGTAAGCCATGGTCCGCGAGCGAGAGCGAGAGGGAATGGGAAGCCATCACTTCCTTCTGCGAAGCAGTAATGCTCGCGAAGGAGGAGGCGGGGCGCGTGAGGGAGTGGCAGTCTCTGCGCCCTCACATCCCTAGCCGCCGCAGGAGGAGACGCCCCGGGCGTCGGGTGTCCATAGCGGACTCCCGGCCACCGTAGGCGCGAGCTTGCGGGTGGCGAGCAATGGGTAGCTCGCCGCCCGGTAAGGACCAGGCTCGGGTCGACGGCGCGTAGTGTTCCACGCGCGCCTCAAAGAGATGTCAGCAAAACTGAAGGGGTCTGCTAGGACCGATGCCTGCCCGGGTTGCGTGATTGTTCGAAAGAGATACCGTTATCCTGGCACATGGGGAACTGAAGGAACACGGGTGGGTTTTAGTCAGAAAAATCTGACATGCCCTCCCGCTCCGCCCAGAGCGGGAGAAGTCATTTGATGATATACCATCCAAAAAAAAAAAACAAAAGGTCACACAGATAAGGTACCTAAACCTCGACTCCTAAAGTAGGTGATCCTGTGAATTAGTAGTCAGTGTTCTGCTGTCACTATGATACCAAAAACCTTTAATTTGGTGTTCTAACATTACAAAAATAGTCATTTACATTGAAGGTTACAAAATATGTATATTGTAATTAATAATGAAGGAACTTTAAGGAGTTGCAAGTTGTTTAAGTGTATGAGTGTTGGAGTGAGGGTGTGTATGTATGTTAGAGTGAGGATGTGTATGTTATGATGAGAGTATGTATGAGAGGGTGTGTATGAAGAAGTGTGTAGTAGCGTTTAGCTTTTGTGTGAGGATGTGTTGAAGAGTTTGTGTTGTATATGTGTTGGTGATATGTTCCAAATGTCAAAAAACTGGAAAGTTGCAAACAAACATTGAACAGGTTTATATACCTACTAGTGATGCCCGATCTTTCAGAAGATCGATTCATGACCATACGATCTACCGATTTTTTTTATTGATTCAACAGGAACCGATCTTAGCCAGATCGAATCGTATGCGCCTATGAGATCGTATGAAAAAATGGTATCAACTAAAACCTAAACAATGTACCGGACGAACTACAACTTGTGTATGTTAGCATTCCCTTTCGAACGTCTGTTTTCCATATTAAATTGTAAATTTAGAAAAGTATAAAACATGTTTTACATTACAGATTCCAACTGTCTACATTTAAACTTTTCAAAATTAATAATTTGGGGAGACGCATGGATCTATTCTATTGCGGCTATCTGTAAAAGTTTTTCCAGCTAGAGAAAACAGACGTTTGGAAGGAAATGTCTATCTGTAAAAGTATTTCCAGCTAGAGAAAACAGACGCTCGGAAGGAAATTTTAACATACCCGATAAGTTGTAGTTCGAACAGTAGGTACGTTGTTAAGGTTTTAGTTGATACGATTGACTGGATGAATCGCCTATTACGGCTATCTGTCACGACGACGGTGTCCGTGGAACACTTTGTAATAGATCTATTAAGTAGATTAAGTTAAAATAAATACTTTTGCATACAAAGTGGGCTTTTTTATGGCGATTTTTGCCGGGTCTTCTCCATAGGAATCAACAAATTGAAGCCGTGCACCTAGCTTTTGACGTTTCATAAGTGCCCTTGTAGGTCTAGGTGAAATAAATATGTTCTGATTTTGACTGTTTCATTATTGTTATAAAATTACGACACGATCTTCCGAGATCGAGTAAGATCGATTCAATACAATACGATTAAGATAGTGAATCGATTCACGAAGTTACGATCCGTTACGATCCAGAAGATCGATTCAAAACAAAAAATCGGGCATCCCTAATATCTACGCCTACTGCTAGTGGAGTACTAATTTTTCTGCTCGAGCGTAGTAATTTAGTAATTTCCTGTAGCCAATTTTGTACTTTACTCTTTACTTCATGGTGATTTAGCCCATCTATCTGGATGGCTTTACACATCGATATATATGTACTACGCACCTCTATGGCTTTACATATATTTTTGTAAATTAATGTACTTAGCACGTGAAACTGGTGCCTAGCGAATGCAGTTTTATGGCGTAGTGAAGGGCATACATTTTTTACTTTGCGCTTAGTAGAATCTAATGGGGGAATTTGTTTAGAATTTGTTCTTCTTCCTTATCGTGAGACTCTCTGTCCGTCTGTCTGTCACAGCTGGATATCTCAAGAACTACTAATGAACTGCATGGTGAAACTGGTGCCTAGCGAATGCAGTTTTATGGCGTACTGAAGGGCATACATTTTTTACTTTGCGCTTAGTAGAATCTAATGGGGGAATTTGTTTAGAATTTGTTCTTCTTCCTTATCGTGAGACTCTCTGTCCGTCTGTCTGTCACAGCTGGATATCTCAAGAACTACTAATGAACTGCATGAATCTTGAAATTTTTCCGACTATTTTGCAAATAAGACAGAAATAAAAATATTATGTATATTTTTTTTGCAACAGGGATTTAAAATTCGAAGTGGACCTACTAGAGCATGTGGGGTATCATATGAAAGAACACTATTTGCTTTTCGCAAATGTCTCAACTTCAAAAGCTTTTAATGTTGATAACATCACGCCTTATTTCCCCGAAGGGTTAGGCAGAGGTTTAACTATAGCACATCCGCATTTCGCCAGTTATGTTTAAGTCCAATTTAATAGGGGGCGAGCCTATTGCCATCAACCGGGCACAAATCCAGACTCCGGGCTGCTACTGAGAAATTCCAGATGGAAAACTCAATTACACTTTGCCCGACCTGGGAATCGAACCCAGGACCTCATGCTCAGCAGTAGTAATTTATTGTATGTAATGTTGATGTCGGTTTTTAATATCTGACTAGGGTCGCTCATGTCTCGTCTTCACTAGCTTTAAGTTTTCATGTCGTTTATAAGATCTTACTAGAGTCGCTTATGTCTACTACTGTACCTACTAAAAAATTGATATCATATGATAGAACGCTATTTGCACATTCTCAAACATTTTCAATTTTTTTAGGTCGCATAGTTTTTGTCTTTTGACAAAAATACAGTTCCCCCATCCCTCATCTCTGAAGTTTGCATAGAGAAAAATCCAGGAAAAATAAAACGATGTCTCTAGCGTACTTTCAGAAATCATCAACAAAAATTACATTAGTTCAACTATCGGTCAAAACATGGCGCTGACATAAAACTGCAATTCCATATGCAGTAATGTAACACGATAAAACATTTATACTAAATATGATAATATGGAACCCTCGGTGCGCGAGTCTTGATCGGTTTAAAAAAATATCTTACTAGGGTAGTTTATGTCTCGCCTACACCGGCTTTAAATTTTGATGTCGTCTTTTAATATCTTACTAGGACGCTTATGTCTCACCTTCACCGACTTTTAATTTTTATGTCGTCTTTTTATATCTTACTAGGGTCGCTTATGTCTCGCCTTCGCTGGCTTAAATTTTGATGCCGTCTTTTTATATCTTACCTTCTAGGGCCTGTGTAAAAACTGTGTCATGCGTCTAAAAACTTATGAACTTGGGTATTACCTAAGAATAAAAGAAAATGGAATATTAGATAGGTACTTACGTATGTACCTATTATGACGTGAAATATCAGGCCACTCAAAACGTATTGCAAAAAAAAAAATTTCGTATGAGAGACTGGCCAGTTATAATAAAAATAATGATTATTATTTATAAGTAAAAATAGGTACGTTCCAATTTAAAAATTTCCCTCCACATTTTTTGCGAGCTAATTAAATTATCGTGTCTCATTGGAAAATGGATTTGCGCCGGAAACATTTTCGCGCTATGATTTTTACGATTTCAAGTGTCGCCTGAAATCGGACGAACCATACGATAGACTTTTTTTTTTCAGGATGGGAAATCATCAAATGACTTCTCCCGCTCTGGGCGGAGCGGGAGGGCGTGTCATACTTTTACTGACTAAAACCCACCCGTGTTCCATCAGTTGCCCATGTGCCAGCGTCACGGTATCTCTTTCGAACAATCACGCGACCCCGGCAGGCATCGGTCCTAGTAGACCCCTACACTGCTGCTGACATCTCTTTGAGGCGCGCGTGGAACACTACGCACCGACGACCCGAGCTTGGTCCTTACCGGGTGGCGAGCTACCCATTGCTCGCCGCCCGCAAGCTCGCGCTTACGGTGGCCGGGAGTCCGCTATCGACTCCCGACGCCCGGGGCGTCTCCTCCTGCGGCGGCTAGGGACGTGAGGGCGCAGACACTGCCTCTCCCTCACGCGCCCCGCCTCCTCCTTCACGAGCATTACTGCTTCGAGAACCTGCGTCAGGCGGAAGGTGAGGACGTCGTGACGCCTCTCTATCCACTCCTCAAAGAGGGGACTTACCGCCGCAATTGTGGCGTGCCCAACCATACGATAGACTTCAAATTGCATTCATGGATGAAGGCCCTTCCAAGGCAACTGTGTATCGTTGGTATAACGAATTCAAACGTGGTCGACTAACTTTGGGAATGAAGAAAGAAGTGGTCGCCCTTTGACGGCTGTTACGGAGGAAAACGTGCTAGCAGTGAAAAATTTAATCCAAGACAATAGGCGAATTACACATCAAGAGATTCAACACATACTGCAGATTGGATTGGGAAGCCTTCACGAGATTCTACACGTGCATCTTCGCGCGAGGAGGATAGTTTCACGCTGGGTGCCGCACAACCTCACCGATGCTCAGAAGCAGGCCCGGGTGGAATGGTGCCGTGATATGATAAACAAATTTGAAGCAGGCTCGTCTCGGCGTGTTTACGACATTATTACAGGTGATGAGTCCTGGATTTATCAATACGGTCCAGAAACGAAGCGCCAGTCGACGGTTTGGGTGTTTTAAAACGAATCAAAGTGTCTATCAAAGTGAAGCGATGTATGCGATGAGCTTTTTCAATTTGACTGGCTACTTGGTGTCAATCCCTTTACGGAACCAAAGAAGCATCAACGCCGAATGAAAGATAACGGTACTTGCTGCCTTGCTACAGATTTGTTTTGTGCAATAGAGGCCCATTAAGAGAGTAATATCTTCTGTGAAATACATCGTTAAACTTCAACGCCATCAAGCTTTCTAAATTTTTTCTATATTTTCTCATTTCAGAGGAATCGAAGACCCGTTTCATGACGCGGCATACGATGGACGGGCGAGCACCGTTGCGAAAATCTGGGAATCGAATTCTGTTCATGTCTAGGGATGGCCAAACCTTGCAGTTACATGACGGCTCCATCGATACTAATTTCAAACTACTTGATGAAATCAAGGTGATACAGCGGGTTCATTCTTTTAACCGACTTCAAAAAAAGAGGAGGTCTCAATTCGACTGTATTTTTATGTTTGTTATCTCAGAACTTTCGACTGGGTGCACCGATTTTGATGAATATTTTTTTATTTGAAAGCTGGTGCTTCCCGTGTGGTCCCATTTTAATTTGGTCCAGTTCTGACAATGGCATCTATGAGTAAACCATATAAGTCTTAAATCACCAGGCCAATAGTGGTATAGGAATTAGTGTGGGGTAGATACCATAAATAAAAAGTTAAAAATAAAAACTTTTTTACAAAAAAAAAACCGACTTCCTTAAAAACACTACAAAGTGGAAAATAACTTTAATTTCGGAAGTCGGTGTCAAAAACTTAAATACAGATCCCAAGACATGCCAGCAGGTGACGTCTTTTGGCTGAAATGATGATGACGATGAAATAAACTTCATGTAGTTAACGAGGTACCAGGGAAGCTATTAGTGTGCAGAGGGAATGATTGCCAAACACCCTGTCTTCACGGTAGTCATGTAATATATATAAGGTGTATCTATTCATACACGAAATATTTTAAGAGGTGAAATGCTTTAGAAGCAAAAAGAAATTTTTTATCTAAGTGTTTTTGAATTTAAACTGCTTGAGACGTTTTGCATAAAACCTTTACTCCAAATTCTATTAATGGCCCGCCTAACGCTGCGAGGGTGGCGAGCGGACGGCACGAGCATAGCCGCGGTGTTTTCGGGCCGTAAAAAATAAAAAACCGGCCAAGTGCGAGTCGGACTCGCGCACAAAGGGTTCCGTACAAACCTGTAGGTATTCTCGGTTTATGCAGAAGGTTCATGTTTATGAAAATAAATGTTTTATTTTTATTTTTATATTTCTGTTGATTAAATGAAAGGTAAATTGCGGTTTACGATTTATGACGTTTTAAAAAAAAAACGACTTACTCGATTTCGTTCAAACCAATTTTCGGTGGTAGTTTACATGGTAATGTACATCATACATTTTTTTAGTTTTATCATTCTCTTATTTTAGAAGTTACGGGGGGGGGGGGGGGGGGGACACATTTTACCACTTTGGAAGTGTCTCTCGCGCAAACTATTCAGTTTAGAAAAAAATGATATTACAAACCTCAATACCATTTTTGAAGACCTATTCATAGATACCCCACACGTATGGGTTAGATGAAAAAAAACATTTTTGAGTTTCAGTTCTATGTATGGGGAACCCCACGATTTATTGTTTTTTTTCTATTTTTGTATGAAAATCTTAATGCGGTTCACAGAATACATCTACTTACCAAGTTTCAACAGCATAGCTCTTGTGGTTTTGGAGAAAAGTGGCTGTGACATACGGACGGACAGACAGACAGACAGACAGACAGACAGACAGACAGACAGACAGACAGACAGACAGACATGACGAATCTATAAGGGTTCCGTTTTTTTCCATTTGGCAACGGAACCCTAAAAAGGAGCCAGTATTTCTTATGTGCGTCAAATAATTTATAAATATTAAATTTTGAAAAAAATACATTTAGAAAAAAGTTTTTTTTCGTTGCTGTAGCTTCTTTACCACCTACAGGTGTACCTCTTAAAATATTTCGTGTATGAATAGATACGCCTTATATAAAGTCCTGAGTGACTGACTGACTGATATATCAACGCACAGCCTAAACCGCTGGTCGTAGGGACGTGAAATTTGGAGGGTGTGTTCTTAGTGAAGAGTAGGTATCCACTAAAAATATTATATGCTTTTTGCAATACAACCCTTTCCTACTCATCCCAAAAAAGGAAGAAAGTAAAGTTTATACTTTTATTTCATATACTTTTTTTAAGTGGAAAAAGATCCAATTTCTATGGTTTTTTTTCCCTATGAGTAGGTAGGTACTAACTAATTAGGTTAGCTACATGGTAGTAGGCATAGTGTACTACTATGCTGCAGAGATGGATGCGGCTCCATGTTGAATGTAATTGTATATTTGTTTCTGTCTGTAACCTACTAACACTAGAAGTTAAGAAAAATTGTTACTAACCCTATGGACTCCGGTCTGAAATAAAAAAAATCTATTCTATTCTATTCTATTATTTTCAGGTAAGTGACATGATTGTAACCACTTTGTCAACAAGTGGGGATTACGTGTGGACAGGCGGTTGGGATGGCTTCGTGCGCCGCTGGAAGATAGCTGGCGAAAAACTAGAACCTGCTGGAGACATTAATCTTGGTGGTTGTATTAATTCAGTAGTTGCTACTGGTGACACCGCTTACGCAGCCGTGACTGGTGGGAAAGTAGTTCATGTTTGTGCTGTATAAGATTTAGAACATTATACAGGGTGAAAAAGACCCATAACATAGCTGTTATGCTACGCATTCTTTACATACATCAAACTAAGTAATGATATTTTTTTGGTATGGTAAAAGTCAATGTTCACGGCAGCGCGCAATGTAACGCACGTTAACCATCGTGCTAAGGGGAGGGCAACAGGCGCTGTAGGAGTGTTTAGGTATAATTCTGCCCGCGTCCTTACGAAAAGTGCAATAACTAGGTTAAACCTGATTTCGAGAAAAACGCGTGTAAAGATTTTATTTTTGTTTTGTTTGTACCTCCAATACTAATTAGGCTTATTATTAAAACCGGCTACGTCATAGATACGTAAAAAGTGTCTAAAAAGAATATATAGATCTCGTTCTGCAAATTCCGAATATGTACTTATCTAAATTCAGCACAAAACTCGAGTTATTGCACTTTTCGTAAGGACGGCAGAATTATGGCCAAAGGATTTTTTGTTAAACATAAATAAACTAAAAGTGTTTTTGTTTTATTGAATGCTGGTTTGTAGTTTAATAAAAATATTTAGTGGATGCAAAAGATTTTGATGATTTATTTAAATTACCCTAAATTTTTAAAACTACATCAGTTTTGTCTTAGGGGGAAGACTTACTCTTGATTGTAACCCTAAAATTCTAAAAAACGATGATTTGTTTACGATATTCTAGATATTTTAATAAACATACTGACTCTTCTGGCCTAGATTTACACATCAACAAAATTGTAAGTAAAGCCTACCAATTATATGGATCGATGCCATGCGATCTTCTCTTGACTTCAAGAGAACAGCGTCATATCTATGCTTGTATAAAGCCCTAGTTCGATCACAATTAGAGTATGCAGTGTCAGTATTGAACCAATTCTACAAAACATATGCTGAAATGGTTGAAAATGTTCAGTACAATTCTTACGTGCCATGCATTATAGATGCCACAAATCTTATGTACGCTGCCAGACTAGACCTCACAATACGATTTCAAATGCGCAGTGGAAGTGTGATAATCGTGGGGCTCTAGAGACAAGAGTGGCGAGCGTAACTAGTCCGCCGTACGCGGAGCAGACAATCAAATCAAACAATTCAAGTGAAGACGCAATACAATTAACAAATGACTCACCTCATGGTTGAAGGAAACTGCTTCTGGTTTCTGGTTCTACCTGGATTTATGTATGTAAGTGAGTGTATCTGTATTGTGTTGTGACGTTACGAGTATTCTTCAGGTTAGATTCCGCTTCAACCCGGCTGGAGACAATCACAGCGTGCGGTCTTCAAATCACTCATTCACAACAGCGTCACACTTTGCTTAACCTTCAAACTATTTATCCAAAATATGTCCAAAACCCGTGTTATTACACCAAGATAGGGGTTATTAACTCAAACAACTGGGTCATGGTCCATTGTCCACCAAAACGACCGGTTAAGAGCTTGATTTCAACAAAAGCCGCGAGACCCAAAACGGCGGCGTGCTTCCTCGTTTCCCCCCGAAAATCAAGAGAAGTGTCAAACTGACATATGTCACTCCGTTTCACGTCATGGCGCGTTCACAGAGTAACCAATTCAATCGGAACGGAACATCTACCCCCCCCGGACGGGCCTTCCCGTCCGCTAATCACTTGGCAATCCCGACAAGGTTGCGTTTTATCAGTCCACCTGACGCGCTGTCAAATCAAAAAATGGCCCGGGGTCAGGGCCTCCAAGACGTTCAGGTCCGAAGACAGCGGGCACAATGGACGCGAGTTCAATACAGCTTCAATGCGGAAAAATACCGTAGCTAACTCCTTAAAGGTGAGAACGGTGTCTCCCAACAATCTGCGCCAGAGTCCCTGTGCCGCTTTCACCGCGGCCTCAAAAAATACCCCCCCAATGGGGGCAGGCTGGCGGGTCAAAACAACAACAAACAACAAAACAACCAAATAACAACAACAACAATTTAACCAAATGGCCCTCCTGAGGCAACAAAAAGGGGGTGACGGGCCCCATAAGGAAGGCTAGAGTGCCTCAACCGTCAACAACCAAACAACAAAAGACCCGTATCGTCCAAAAGGGGTTCAACTTACTAACGGCTCCCGACAATATCCAAAACTCTCGCTGCAGAATGGCCAACAGCGCATTGCAACCGGCATGCGAGTTCTTAATGTGACGATCAGTCACCAACAATTCAACAACAAAAAACAACAATTCAACAATTTGTCGAGGGAGCTTTATCGACTCAACAAAACTCAGGGTCCTTTGTTCCAACAGCGAGCACCTTGAGCCCGGGCAAAGGACCCGACATCAAGACTGGCGTTCGAGGCCAATCATCCTCGGGGCGAGTCAGCCAGGGGTCCCCACCATAGGGGGTGAGCAATCAAGCGGGGTGCCATGCACCCACGTGAGGCCACGGCACCTGGGTTCAAATCTCCAGGCACGTGCCTCCAAATCAAAGGCGTTTCAAATTTTGAATCTGGGACACTCGATACGCAACAAAGGCCTCCAAAGAGTGGACGGACGTCTTCAACCAATACAAAACAATTTGACTGTCCGTCCAGGCGTAAGAAACCCGAATGTCCACAGTTCCACCCAAAGTGTGAGCAACGTGGTTCAATAGACGCACAAGACGCGCCGCCCCTGACAATTCAACTTAGGGATGGTCAGTGCCGTCCGGAGGGGGGCCACCTTGCTCTTGACCAAGACCAGTGACAAATTCACCTGGCCTGTCGCGCAGACGGTGCGCAGACAAACAACAGCTGTATAACCGTGCGAAGACGCATCACAAACAAGGGTAGCAGTGTAGCTCCCAGGGGGGAGGATAGCGCGGAGTAACACGACCTCGTTGACTGCAAGGAGTGCGGATACAAATTGGAGCCAATCTTCCAACAGGTTTTCCCGAATTGGCTCGTCCCAGCCAAGTCCCGCAGTCCAAAGGCGCTCAAGAAAACAATTTTGCCCAAAAAAATACAAACAAACAACAAAACAATAGACAAAAGGCAACCCTGGGCTCCCATGTGCAAAATGACACGGACCACAACAGAGTCCCCCGTGGGCCCCCAGACCTGACCGATGCCGTTGGCAACAAAACCGTGTCAATCTGAGGGGTACCTTAGCGGGGCAGGCGCCAATGTCCTAACAATGCCTGGGCGGCGACCGATCGCCGCGCACCCAGGCTCCACACCCAAGCTCAAGTCCCTCGCGACGAGGATGGAGGCCAAACTCCTCGTCCGCGCGGTGTCCCGAGCCACGCGCCATCGCTGGATTGGCATATCCCACCGGAGGCCTGAATGGCGGGGGGCGTGACTCCAACCGGGGACGTTCCGCCAAAGGAGGGGAGGGAAGGCGGTGCTGGTCTGGCCAGCGGTGCCTAGCAACAATTGCGTAATCGCCTTTACGCGGGGAGACCAAATGGCGGTCGCGCGGCTCCCGATCAACTTGCGCGGGGGGTGGAGTGCGGCGCTCAAAATTGCGGGCCTCTCCCCGGTTCTGAACCGGCGAGGCAGAAGCCCGGTGACCAACTCCATGGTACCCCCCCGTACGCGAACCTTCATCAGAGGCTGGTCTGCCAGCGTGGTTCGCGTTAGCGCACAATATGTCCAAATGGGACCCCCTACAAATTCTACAAGGGCGGGGGTTGGGGCAATCCCGATGGAAGTGAGCCCCCAAACAAGAGAAGCACATGCGGCGTGCATTGGCAATTCGGCGGCGGGCACTCACGTGCAACTTCAAAAAGGCCGCGCAAGTTGCCATGCCATGCCCTGTGTCCCTACAAAACTCACAACCAGGACGACTCTGGGTGCCAGCAAAACGAGCGGCGGGGCGACCATCAACAGGCCCGCGAGCCCTAGTCCGTCCCTGGTCTCGTGGCCGGGGAGACGGCTGGCATGACTCAGTGTTGTCCACAAACCGACACTCATCCTCTAAAAATTGGACGAGGTCATCAAATGGGGGGAGATGTGTGACACTATCCCCACCATACTTTTGCTCGAAACGAGCCCTCAAATCGGCAGGAAGCCGTTGCAGCACAACATGTACCAAAAAGTAAGACCAATGGTCCACCGGCAACTCCAATTGCTTTAAAGCGTTGGTCGCTGCCACCAACGGGTTCAACAGGTCAGTACGCAATGCTGACAATCCAGTAATGACCGGTAACCCCAAAATCAATCCAATATGAACGTCAGCCAAACAACGTTTATTTTGGTACCGCCGGGTGAGTAGTTCCACAGCGGTAGGGTAGGCTGAGTCAGTCAAAGACAGATGCTGCACCAAGGCTCGGGCCTCACCTTCCAGGACAGACAACAAATAGGCCAACTTTTGGGCGGGTCTGAGGTCCGAGCGTGCATCAACCAAACTTTCAAACAGGTTTTGGAAACTTAACCAGTGGTCCAGACGACCGTCAAAATGTGGCAGTTCCAAAGTAGGCAGTCTACTCAATAGTCCGGGACCTGAAACAACCGAGGTCTCCGGTTTGACCTGGACAGGTGTCCGGCTATCCAATATTTCCCGAGCACGTTGACCAATGACATCCCCCAGGTCCAAGATCTGGTCGTAGTCAGCAAGGACCTTGTCACGTGCTGCTTGATCCAGCACTTCCAGAGCCACATCACAAATGTACTCGTTGTAGCGGGTAAGCAGAGCATCAACGTTGCCGAGTCTCAAGTTCAACTGCTCGAACCGAGCAAGAGTGATCCCCTCAAGATCCTGGCGCTCAGCGGTCGCTGCAGCTGAAGCGAACCACCGCAGCTGTGTGGTCAATCCACTGATTGCCTCTCTCACCGCTTTGTATGCCATTGCACAAACAATACAATTCAATATACCAAACAAAATAATTAAGTAACAAAGTTCAAACAATAAATAACAAAATAACGACAAGCAAACAATCAAACTACCAAACTGACTAATCAGCAACTCAAGAAATAACAAATTATTGCTTTCAATTCAATGAACAAAAATAAAGTTTTATTTTAATTCAAACCAATATCAACGTTCAAAACTGTCAATATGATATTCAATTCAAATATTCAAATTCTATCCAATTCCAAAAGTTAAGTTCACAAACCACTTTGTTAATGGTACAACAATAATGAACCTTTATTCCAACTCAAAACAATGGTAATACTCAAAAATGCCAATAATTTTTCAAATATTAATTTTCACAAATAACCATATCAATGGTACAAACTCAATACTTTAATGTCTTCCTGACATTCAATACAACACAGAGGTCAGACACAAAAAGGGGCTACAACAAGGGGGTGCAACACAGCCCAATCCAATCCACTTTATTAGCCCGGCTGACTTTGGCAACATCAGGTTACCCGTCTCAATAAATTCAAACAAATTATTTCAAATACCAATTAATTACTATTAACAAACATTTACAGCGAATTACTACTTCCCTTATAGAGACTGCCAAGTAATTAGCCTACTGTAAAATTACCAATTTGGTGGTTTTGTAGGTTAAAACCACGCTCTGCTACCAAAATGTACGCTGCCAGACTAGACCTCACAATACGATTTCAAATGCGCAGTGGAAGTGTGATAATCGTGGGGCTCTAGAGACAAGAGTGGCGAGCGTAACTAGTCCGCCGTACGCGGAGCAGACAATCAAATCAAACAATTCAAGTGAAGACGCAATACAATTAACAAATGACTCACCTCATGGTTGAAGGAAACTGCTTCTGGTTTCTGGTTCTACCTGGATTTATGTATGTAAGTGAGTGTATCTGTATTGTGTTGTGACGTTACGAGTATTCTTCAGGTTAGATTCCGCTTCAACCCGGCTGGAGACAATCACAGCATGCGGTCTTCAAATCACTCATTCACAACAGCGTCACACTTTGCTTAACCTTCAAACTATTTATCCAAAATATGTCCAAAACCCGTGTTATTACACCAAGATAGGGGTTATTAACTCAAACAACTGGGTCATGGTCCATTGTCCACCAAAACGACCGGTTAAGAGCTTGATTTCAACAAAAGCCGCGAGACCCAAAACGGCGGCGTGCTTCCTCGTTTCCCCCCGAAAATCAAGAGAAGTGTCAAACTGACAGATGTCACTCCGTTTCACGTCATGGCGCGTTCACAGAGTAACCAATTCAATCGGAACGGAACATCTTACCTACCTTATTCTCATTTACTCAACAATTATAAACTCCTGCCCCTTAGCTCTCGAAGAAAATATCTTGAAGCCATAATCCATACTATCCATACTTCCATACTAATATTATAAATGCAAAAGTAACTCTGTCTGTCTGTCTTGCTTTCCTGCTAAAACTACTGAACCGATTTAAATGAAATTTAGTACACAGATAGTTTAGAGCCTGAGAAAGGACATAGGCTACTTTTTATCCCGGTAGTATGTTCCCGCGGGATAATTTCCGACCTCCACGCGGGCGAAGCCGCTGGCAAAAGCTAGTTTTATATAAAATTGTTAGAAATAAATTTAATCGTATGAACCTAAATAACATGATTTATTACGCTGTACCTAGAACCTTTCACAGGTGACTGGTACGCGCAGGTACTCATTTTGCAGTGAACCCTTGCCGAACTAATTCTGGCGAGCGCTCACCTATCTGGCGTATGGTGGACACATATAACGGTACTTTTGAAAATATTGACATTTTCAATTGTCCAATGAGTACTTTCAAAAGCCTCACCCGCTCCTCTATATTATTATTTTTTTTTAATTTTATTGATGCTCATTATAAAACTTACCACTGCATGTACTGCTACTAAAGCGCCTAGCGATTACACTTTTCCTTTTTTTTCCTAAACCGCTATGTCTACCTGTGGACAGCATCGTGGGTTACATCATTACTAAAATTGTTTTTGTTAAATTAGTTGTAAGTTCTTATAATGTAACTGTTTGCTGTTCCTTTCAATAAAAAAATAAAATAATAGTAGGTACCTCTACCTACCGATGGCATTAAACATTCGCAGGTAGAGATCGGTTAATTTAAAATTGTACTCCACTCCACTAAAATGTCTACCTATACAAACATTTGAAATGTGTCTGCAACGACTCAACAAGCAATGGAGGGGCGGGACATACAATCTCTTCGTCCGTCCGTTTAGGTATCTTAGGCTTTAAACAATTGGCGTGGCATGTATCAATTCTAGACCGATGCATAAATAAATCAGCTTATCACGTTCCCACACACAGGGGCCACAGGCCTCCTGTCTGTGAAAAGGAATGGGCCGTAATTCACCACGCGTACCAGTCAAATTGGTGGATGTCACATGACTTCAAATTTTTAGTCCTAGAATACGCCGGTTTCCTCGCGATGTTTTGTTGCACCGTTTGAGATCAGTGGAGATAAAATAAATTACACATGTAAAGTGCCTGCCTGGATTCGAACCCACGACCGAGCTCCTAAGTCGGGGTTTACTTTCATCTCACTTTTAAATTGAGATATGAGTACAGCAGATACGTACATGCGCACACTCCTTTTTTCAACGTTATGGTTAACAACGAGGCGCAAGGGTGGAAGTCCAACAGAGTGTTTTCTTGCTGGGCTCAATACAGAGAGCATGGGCGTAGCTTGAGTGACAAGTGTGGGTAAAGCCCAGAAGAAACTTCTTTGCCCACCCTAGAAAATATATTTTTTCCGGGTATAAAATACCTTGCCTAGAAGTGAGCAGACTTATAAAATAACTAGCTTTTGCCCGCGGCTTCGCCTGCGTGGATGTCGGAAATTAACGCAGGAGGACGTAAGGACGTACCGCGGTAAGAATGTGTTAATCCAGGTGACGTAGGTAATAGCTGTTACCCGCGACTTCATCCGCGTGGTATTTAACAAAAAGTTTTTCATTAGTTTTATTTTTTATTCGTGAGATCCTATTTTTTTTTCTAAAATAAAAGGTACTCCTTGTTACATCAGTTATCTGCCAGTAAAAGTCCCGTCAAAATCGGTCCAGCCATTTCAGAGATTAGCCGGAACAAACAGACAGACAGACAGACAAAAATTATAAAAAAAAATTGTTTTGGTATATGTACTTTGTATACATCCATATATATACACTTAGTAAAAAGTGGTTTCTTAATATTACAAACAGACACTCCAATTTTATTTATTTGTTTAGATAAGTTCTATTTCTCTAGCTTTTATTTTATTAATAACTAGCTTTTGCCCGCGGCTTCGCCCGCGTAGATGTCGGAAATTATCGCAAGAGGACGTATTACCGCGGTAAGAATGTATTAATCCATGTTATACATAGGTACATAAAATTACGCCTTCTTCCCATGGGGGTAGGCAGAAACTACGGAACGCCACCTGCTACGATCCTTACATATCTTGTGTGTTTGATGTACTTAAAATAAAACTAATAGTATTCAGAGTAAGAAGACTGCGACATAGGGCTGTATTGAATTGAATATAAGTCTTCCTGGTTTTTCTTAACGCTCCTATTCTACCTATATAAACACTCAGTTATTTACCAGACACCAAATTAAACATAGTTATAAGAATAGTACTTTGGCCAGTGGCTTTGCCCGTATAGCTGTCGGAAAATATCACCCGGGAAATTACTACCGGGATAAAATATCTATGGTACGCTATATATGGTAAGTATCCAGGATAACCAAAAATCCAAATCCATCCAAAAATCTAAACATCTAAGCCATATTTCGCGGTCTCTTACTTGGAATAATACAATTAGCTTTATTTTGAGTACTTCGAACACACATGATGATAAGCATTTACTATGAAGCCCAAGTAATATGAATTACAATCCTACTAATCCTGCACTACCCGACCTAGCGGCCAAGCGAGATGGTCGGCCGCGGGACTGCCCGCTAGCCGCTCTGCGGCGATTTTATTATAATCTCTGATATCTTCTAAAATATTAATTTTAATGATATGCTGTAAAGGGCAATTTTGATCTACATGAAATGCACAATTTATTTAAGGTACTTAATTGCATAAGGATTAATGCTGTATTGCTTAAAATCGCATTCATAAATAAGCCATTATTTCTCGTAAAAAGTAAACGATAAAAATGGTTATTATGGGTTATCCCTAAGAGTTAGACATATACCATCGCGGACTTTTTTGTAGAACTTTTTAAGGTGCACAATACTGTAGTACATTATTTTGAGCTATTTCGTAGGGTACAGCCAGCGTTCGCAATGTAAGCGCAAAAAAATGTGTTTATTTATGACATCACATTAGAAACTTCTAAAATTATCAGCGTTTCTTTACTATATTATGCATGATATATACATATAAACCTTCCTCTTGAATCACTCTATCTATTAAAAAAACCTGCATCAAAATTCGTTGCGTAGTTTTCAAGATATAAGCATACATAGGGACAGACAGACAGCGAAGTGACTTTATTTTATAATATGTAAAGAAACTACTTTAGATTTTATTAATAACTGAAAACGTCGATCCGTCACTAAAATCTACTCGTGTGAAGTTCACCCTGAGAAGGAAGACCTGTCCCCCAATAAAACGTCGTAATGAGTTAATCCCTCAGGCTGACGATGCCAAATATTTGGGTATACATCAAGATCGAGTCATCATCTGGAGAAAGCACACCTTGCAAACAACTGGATACGAAATTCAGATCAATGTAATGGGTTGATGTGTCGTAAATCAAGCATTTCACATGAAAGCAAGATAGTTATTTACAAGACCATTCTCAAACCAATCTGGACTTACGGAATCCAGCTCTGGGGTACTGCTAGCAACAGCAACATAGATTCTCTAAAGATTTCAGAGCAAGACATTGCGAGCCATGCTAGATATTTATACCTACTACGTGAGCAACAAATACATACATGAGAATCTAAAGATCAGCACTGTCAGACAAGAGAATGATTCACATAGTGAACGCTATGTACGCCCGATTGAAACGGCAGTGTCCTTAACGCTTACTGCGAGATCGTACTATATGAAACGGAGTCCCAAAAATTCCTTCTGCTAATAAAACACAGTAGATACGTCGCACCTAAACTGAACGATTTATTGTGTTTAGCGATCTTTGTTAATAGATCGCTGGTCGGTCACTGACTCTCTCATGAAACCTTCTAGACTATTTCTTTTGGATAAAATGTAAGTACAAAATATAATAGGTCTTAACCTATGAAAATGCCGTTTTGTATGAAAAAAATTAAACGAATTTTTTTCATGTATTTTTTATTTGTATTAATCGAAATAATCACCCGTGCAATCAATGCATCTTTGCCAACGCAGTTGCAGTTTATTGATACCCTTCTTAAAAAAATCAGCTGGACGGGAAGGCAACAAATTCTTCAAAGGCATTTTGTACTGCCTCTCGGGTATTGAATTTTTTTCCCGCCAAGAAGTTATCCAAATTCTGGAAAAAGTAGTAGTCTGTAGGCGCAAGGTCTGGTGAGTAGGGCGGATGACGGAGAGCTTCCAACCCCAGTTCTTGCAACTTGGAGACCGTCTGCTGTGCAGTATGAGGTCGCGCGTTGTCGTGCAGGAGCAGCGGAGACGAGCGATTGACCAATGCTGGTTGGAGATGTGCCAGCTTCTCCATCATTGAGTTCAGTTCTTCACAGTACACATCTGCAGTAATACTCGCCCCGTTTAGTAAGAAGCTGTGATGAATCACACCGGCGGCACGGCGCTAGACCACCAAACAGTGACCATCACTTTTCTAGGGGTAAGTTTTCGTTTAGGGCATAGTTTAGGTGCTGAACCAGGATCCAACCAACTTGCTGAGCGCTTGCGGTTATCAAACAGAATCCATTTTTCATCGCAGGTAACAATGCGGTTCAAAATTCCTTCAGTTGTGTGTCTGTTGAGCAGTGCAAGGCACGTCTCGACGCGTACTTCGCGCTGGCGATCATTGAGTTCGTGGGGCACCCATTTGTCAAGCTTTTTACCTTGCCAATTTGACGCAAATGGACCAATATTGTTTTGACGCTAACGTTGAAAGCTGCTGCTAATTCAGCCGTAGATTGTGTATCATCAGCTTCCACAATCGCCTTTAATTCGTCAATGGTGCCGATTCTGTTGTCACAAAATTCTCTAAACTAAACTAAAAATCACAAAAATTTGGTTTATTCCTGTCAAACGGCGATTTCCTATTCTGAAATAGACTAAAGTGACACAACTTACAGCTTGGCAAAAAAGAGTCTGGAAAAAATGAGGGCGCCTGCTTAGCAGGTATGGCCACCCTGTATACTAGGACTAAAAGTGATAAGATACTTGTTGTTTTAATCCACAAACACGAGATCCCGGAAATTCTCATCAGTCAAGATTTCAAGACTTGATAGGCACACAGTCTTTTACTTTCATTGTATTTAGTAGATTTCGCATTATTTCGCTAGAATAACCTTTTATCTAAGAGTGCCATCATAATAACATAATGCAAACTTATTCAGTTTAAAAATTAATTAAATTACAATCAGGGATTGCCGATTGAACCCGATACACAAGACATTATGTTCAGCAATCGCATTTGCGGCCACCATCTAGGGTATTCACAACCATTCGATGGTTGGTATGCCTGTATCAAATTTGACATGAATACTACTACTACTACTGCTACTGAACGAGTCCTTTTAATGGTGACAGTTCATAGTCGACAAGCAGGCAACTTACAGCTGCTTACTGTCGGAAACTAATCGGAAGTCAGAGAGTACCTATAACATGTCGCATTCGAAAGGTACGGGAAATATCGAATAAACTTGAACAGTTGACTAATGAAGGTGTCAGGTATGTCTATGTGGGGTACATAACATTATCACTATTCACATGACAATGAAAATGAAATAAGACGCTAAAATTTAGATTTAATTTAAAAAGAAAAACGTGACATAACATCATTCTTGTATTCCTTTTCAGTGCTATGATAGATTTTTTCCATTAACACTGATGTGTCAGTTTTACATTTCTTATTTATGAAATCTAAATATTGTAAAAATCTTTCTTACACGTTTACGGCTCCCATTACAACCTGTCGCCTCAAACTAAAGGTAATATATTACGTAGAATAGGCACCTGAAAAATAATAAATATAAATTATACTTTTATTACTGTGGTATGCGATTAACAAAAAAAAAAAATACTTGCCGGTTTCGTTATAGTGTTGAACTTTTTGTCTAATTGCACACAGATCAAAATCATCTAATTCTTTCTTCCGCCAACTGTTTTGGTGTTCGTCCAGGTGTAGAAAAAATCTTTAATTTTTTTCACCTTCATTAACAATTTCTCTAAATGTACTGTGAGATTTACCTTGAAAAAAACATAAAGACAATCATATTAATTCCATGTAGGTACATTTTTCAATTTCAAGTATCAAACATCAAGAGTTAACGTACACGCGATTTGTCAAACTAGAAAACATAACCTCAATAATCGATTAGTAAATAAAACAATAAAATGGCTTGAAACTTATAATACCGATAAAACTTAGTATTAGAAAGGAAAAACACTGACTGGCATTGTATAAAAGATATTTTTTTTGGATAAATACCTGTCGTGTCGGCAGTTCTTTCGTAAACATTGTCAATCGGAGACAAAATTTGTTCCGCTTCAGATTCCGCCAAATTTCTTACTAAAACTTAGTATATCACAGCTCACACCACTACTCCTTATTCTTTTATTCATTTTTTATATGTTCAAAAGCACTAATAATTGATAGTTAATTAGAAATAAGTAAAATACAACTGGTAACATAACACAATGACAGATTAGCTACTTGTTGATGATAAACAAAGCGGTGTTGCCACCAAAAAAAATATTTTAGTTCCAATGGTTACCACGACAGACTCTTTTTTGCCAAGCTATAACTATATTTTAGTTTGACAGCACTAAGATTGCACTGAGGTATTAGTTTAGTGAAAATGTCAATTTTGCTATTCTGAGTTTGCCGGTTTTCACCAAAAATTTTGACTATAATAATTTATTTTAACTAAATCTGACTAATTTTAATCGCGATTAAAAAGGTGTGGAATAAAACTAGTGGTCATGAACTAAAATTCTCAACATCGCCTCGCGTTCACGTGCAAAAACAGTTCTGTATTTTTTATTTTCTTTTTGCTTATATCTTGAAAATGGCGTGTCCTATCGCAAAAATAATGAAATTTTCGGCCCCCTTAGTATGCCCCGGCACATTTAAATCAACACGTGGGTAATATTTTTTTTTATATTTTTCAAACAAAAGTGAAAAAATCCATACAAAACACGTCCAGGCTGCCCCCTAGCACCTTTCTCTCTCAAAAAATTCATTCTACGCAATGCACACACAAGTACAACGTTGCGAAACCAAAAGAAAAAAAAATGCCACGCTGAGTCGCGATTGTCAAATTCGATTTTAGTCGTGTCAAAATAATTTTTAAATTTAGAGATTTTTAATTAGAACATTTTCAAATACTTCATATCTTTTGAACGGGCGCGTTTGGGGTCAAGGTCAAAAGTCACATGACTTTATTACAGACTCGGTAACAATATCTAAAATTTTCAGCTTTACATTGTAAGACCGAAAAAAGTTATGAGGTAACTAATATCGCCCAATTTATATGCATTTTTAATAATTCATATCTTTTGAACAGGGTGGTTTAGGGTCAAGATCAAAGATTACGTGGCTTTATTACAGACTCGGTAACAATATCTAGAAGTTTCAGCTTAACCAGGCAAGACAAAATGTTTTTATTTAGAATAGCGTTACAATTCTCATAGCCAAAAGTAAGGAATTTTAGAGATAGTTTAGTTAGTTTCGTGTACAACAGAATTGGCACCATTGTCGACCAAAGTCTTCGGACGACCGCGAGGTTCATTTTTCAGGTCGAAATTTCCAGAACGGAAGCGAGCAAACCAATAACAGGTGGTGCGTTGGTTTGTAGTGTTAACTCCGTAAACGTCGTTGATGTTGCGTGCCGCTTGTGCCGCGTTGCTGCCACGACGGTACTCATATTCCATAATTACACGAATTTTTAACGTATCCGATGACGAAAAAGATTGAAATGCGATGAAAATGTAACACTAAACTTTTGGAAAAGAATTCCATGTTTTTAAAATAAAATTAATTTGAAATTAGAATTCTTAGACAAACAAAAATTATTTTGATTTGAAATGGCCAGTACTGCAGAACGGCAATTTCATATGTAAAGACCTAATATTACCGCTAAAATGAAAAGAAATAGAAAACCCTACAAATAAATGAAATCTCATCAAATTCATTTCATGTAAAGTAGGTTATAAGGTTATCAGATCGAATGCAGAGCCAAGTCCCTAAGACCCTAACCTTACATTTTAGTCAGAAAATACGGCTTGGCTATTTCGCGGCACTTTCCCTGTGGGTAGCCCAACCCTGGCTAGTCTCTTGAAAGATCCCGGACAGGAGCCCAGTTCCCGAAGGCCAAAATCCCAGACTTAGGATAACCCACGTACCATTTCCGAACTAGAGTTGGCCTTTCCTATCCAGACATCCCGTCGATCTCAAATCCTTGGGTCGAATCCCAAATCAAGGGTGACCCCAAAGAATCCAACCATTTTCACAAATGGTTCCTTCTTATTCCTATATCCTGTCGGTCCCAGAGAGGGGGTAACCTCGGTTCCAAAAAAAAACACACCCCCCAATTATCTATGTTTGTTTGTTTGTTTGAATGCGCTAATGTCAGGAACTACTGGTCCGAATAGAAAAAATATTTTTGTGTTGGGTAGTCTATTTATTCAGGAAGTCTATAGGCTATCTGCCGGGGTCGCGTGATTGTTCGAAAGAGATACCGTGACCCTGGCACATGGGAACTGATGGAACACGGGTGGGTTTTAGTCAGTAAAAGTCTGACACGCCCTCCCGCTCCGCCCAGAGCGGGAGAAGTCATTTGATGATTTCCCATCCTGAAAATTAAAAATGGTCGAAAACTGGCAGGCAATTTGATGCGACGGGAAGGGTTAGGGGAGCAAAACTTTGATGCGGACGAAGTCGCGGGCAGAAGCTAGTTCAACAATAAAATGCAGCAGGTAAGTTGTTACCCAGGTGCGTCTGGGGATCACACATATTCATATTCAATTAGGGTGCTTTTCAGCGCAGCCGGCTACTGACTCAGCGGCCATAAACCAGGCAGCGCACTTACGCGCCCAAAGACCCGACACTGGCTGTGACCATCGTCAGAGCATCGGCATCGTGCGGAACAGCATCGACAACGCTGACAACGACCAAGACCGACACAGACGGAGAGCGACGGGAAGAATGACGAGCCTGGCAGCAAGAAGCGTGGAAAAATCACGGCCTGTACCAGAAAAGTAGGTGGCCGAAAGGCGTCGTACCCGCAAATGCACTAGCTAGCGCGACGCGCGATTGGACGCCGAAAAGGTAAAGACAGTACGCGCCAGCCACGAGTCCGCAAAGGTGGAACCCGGCGCGGCCTAGATAGCGCTGTTTAAACTCACACACACAGGTGCTGACGGTAACTAACACCCTGCCAGGCACCTCCAAGCCACAGCCTGGACTGCTGTACAGGGCTGGCAAAGAGCGATCGCTCTGATGTCACGGCTTTTGCGAGCACGCCCCAGAAGGATGGCGTATCTGTAAGCTCCAGTCCGCTAAGAGGGCGCAGTGGCATTCCTGCGAGGCTTGCCGTAGAAATCTGAGTCCTCCCCCCTCCAGAGACCTAACCAAGGAAAAGCTCACGGAACACAGATCCGGCGACACCACCTTCCTAACCGGTGGAGGCGTTCATAGCCGCCTTTAGGCTCAATATAACAGAAAACCCTAAGCAAAGACTCTGGACTCAAGCACACACGCATTAAGAAAGATTCGCTCACACGACAATCAATGATAGCATCAACCTGTTATAAGGCCCCAAAACGACATTACTTAAATTAAAAGCATTACAATATAATAATAAGAGAACAGTACGCCCACTTAGGCCTGGAAGAGCTGACATGTACACAGATGGACGTAGGTAGCTAGAATACGCCGGTTTCCTCGCAATGTTTTGTTGCACCGTTTGAGATCAGTGGAGATAAAATAAATTATGCATGTAAAGTGCCTGCCCATGATCAAGCTCCTAAGTTGGGGCTAACTTTCATCTCACTTTTAAATTGAGATGAACTGATTTGTATGGTGTGAGTGAATTTAATGTATTATTAATCACAGTTCATGTACGATTCTGATCTCTGACTAAGAATTAAACACATTGTTTGTAATTTAAAGAAAGTCTAATATTAGTACTTAGTCAACGTTAAACTAGCTTTTGCTTGCAGCTTCAACCATGTGGATATCTATTGCAAATGATTCCATGAAAGTACTGCCAGGCAGAAATGTTCTAAGTCCATTCAGCCTTTAAAGTGTAAAAAAGAACACTTATTTTCACATTTATAGAATTAAAAGTATGCATGTATTGTAAAACAATCTAATAACTGATGAATAGTGTGCTTAAACTAACAATAAAAAGCATAATAATGAAGAACTTCCATTTATTTGTACAAGAATTCAAATATTTACAAATCGGTAAACTTTTTCCCCAATAAAAAGTATTCTCTAACTGCAAAACTATTATTTTCCAGGGAACAGCATACATCCATAACATAAACGAGACTAAATCCTGTTGTTGGAAATAAATACATTCATATGAAATCAAACATTATTGGCTTGTACAGAACTTTCAGTAAAAGAAAATTACATATTTAAAAGTTTACTGTGCATTAAATATATCCCAAATATCTACAAAGCAATCATGATAGTATATGGAACACAAATTAAATGATGAGCTCTACATCGCAGATCTCTGAATCTTTGGGAAGTTTCATTAGCTTTGGGTCTATAAAGTTAGGGTCTATTGGGCGAAGTCCTGCTTTTTCACGGCGACGCAGTTCTAAAAATGCTTCTCGCTGAGCCCAATCCCTCAAATGAGTATCAGGAGCATAGGCCCAGGCAAATCCACCGAATACCAAACACAATGTAACGGAGAAAAAGAATGAAGCGTTGTGCACATTTGTGTCCTCTTCTTTACTTTTGTAGTCGAAGCCATAGCTCACCCAGTTTTTATCTTTGTCGCTGGTAGCAGCAGGCACGGCTGCAGCGCTATCGCTGTTCTTTTTCGAAGTAGAAATATTACGGCTTAAATGATTCCAAACACATCGCTGTACCACAGGCATTTGACGAAACTTTATCAGTGCAGCCATTGTTTTAGGTTTCCACTCGTTCCTTGATCAAATAACAATTCAGCGAGTTATTTTCTCACGATAAGGTTAAAATTGATTATGAAACCCGAAAGCCCAAAGAAACGAAAACGTAAGTGTCAAACTGTCAATGATTAAACCGTCTCCCGTCTCTGACATTAGTGACACTTTAAAGTGACTTCTAGGCGTAGATAGAGGCCCGGTTCCGAATTGCGATAAAAGTGATTATTTCGCGAATCCTACCAAATTTAATAGTCGCAAAATATAAGGGCTATTGAGTTAAAATTATGACGTTCCGCTTTGGTCGGGTCATAGTATAGTAGTATTCTTAGATGCCAATCGACTAGGTATTTGTAAAACTAAAAAAAAACAAATTACAGCTTGACAAAAAAGAGTCTGGAAAAAATGAGGGCGCCTGTTTAGCAGGTATGGCCCTGTGGTATGGCCACCCTGTATACTAGAACTACAAACTATAAAAAAAAAAAAAAAACTATAAGAATACATGTTGTTTTAATCAACAAACACGAGATCCCGGAAATTCTTAACAGTCTAGATTTCAAGACTCACATAGGGTTTTACTTTTATTGCATTTAGCAGATTGGGCATTATTTCGTTAGAATAACCTTTTATCTAAGAAATGCGAGTGCCATCATAATAAATAACATAATGAATACTTATTCAGAATAAAAAATAAATTAAATCACACTCAGGGATTGCCGATTGAACCCAACACCTAAAAATAATTTTCAGCAATCGCATTTCCGGCCACCATATAGGGTATTTACAACCATTCGATGGTTGGTATGCCTGTATCTTATTTGATATGACTGATGATGAACGAATCCTGTTAATGCTGACAGTTTATAGTCAACGAGAAGGCTTATAACAGCTGCTTACTGTCGGAAACTAATCGGAAGTCGGAGATTACCTATAACATGTCGCATTCGAAAGGTACGGGCCATAGCAAATAAACTTGAACAGTTCACTAATGAAGCCGTCAGCTATGTCTATGTCGAGTATTTCCAACCTTTGGCTCCCAGACTGGAGCGGGCTGGGGCTGCCTTAAAGCGGCTCCTGCCCAATCTGGGAGGTCCAAACGCCTCCTGCCGGAGGCTCTACACGGGGGTCGTGTGGTCCATGGCCCTTTACGGGGCACCGATGTGGGCGCCCTCATTGAGGCTGCGCCTAGCGCGCCGGTTCTGTGCGTCCCAGAGGGTCATGGCCATCTGGCTAGTCCGGGGACACCGCACGGTCTCCTGCGAGGTGGCGAGCCTCCTTGTCGGAGAGCCGCCATGGGATCTGAAGGCCCTCGCGCATATGTGGGAGTGGCGTGAGGAAGCGAAACGCCGCCGGGGTGAAACTCCGCTGCTGCGACAAATCGCAGCATGGCGGACATAGGTCCGGTGTAATTTCATGGCGACATGGTGGGTACGATTATCGCAACCCAGCGCTGGGCACGCCACAATTGCGGCGGTAAGTCTCCTCTTTGAGGAGTGGATAGAGAGGCGCCACGGCGTCCTCACCTTCCGCCTAACGCAGGTCCTCACCGGGCATGGGTGCGTAAAGCGGAAGAAACACCCGGCATACGGTGGTGTGCCCTGCCTGGGTGAAGGAAGCACCACCGTGTCCTCGTGGAAGCAATCGGCGGCGGCGACCTCTCGCGTCCGGCCCTGGTGCGAGTCATGGTACGGAGTGAGAGGGCATGGAAAGCCGTCACTTCCTTCTGCGAAGCAGTAATGCTCACGAAGGAGGAGGCGGGGTGCATGAGGGAGTGGCAGTCTCTGCGCCCTCACGTCCCTAGCCGCCGCAGGAGGAGACGCCCCGGGTGTCGTGAGTCGATGGCGGGCTCTCGGCCACCGTAGGCGAGGGCTTGCGGGTGGCGAGCAATGGGCAGCTCGCCGCCGACGCCGCGTATCTCAAAAGTCCCCGGGTGTGGTTTTTTTTTTTTAACAACTATCACACAACGCCATCTAGTCCCAAGCTAAGCAGAGCTTGTGTTATGTGTACTAGACAACTGATAAACATACTTATATATTTCTAAATATATACATATTATAGATAAATTACGCTCAGACACAGAACAAATGATCGTGCTCATCACACAAACATTTGCCCTGGGTGGGAATCGAACCCACGACCTCCGGCATAGCAGTCAGGGTCACTAACCACTAGACCACAGGCCTGTCAACCCTGGATTGAATCCTTTTCGCTTAACTACGTCCAGTTGTAGAATGAAAACTGTCAGAATAATAAAAATATATATGTGTTTATCAAAGACATCACTGACATCGCAGTATAGCACAATATTTCTCTACTTGAAATACTATGCGATACTACGATGTGAGTAATGTCTGGAAAAAAGTCATTGTTAGAAATTGTTGGCAAAATTTTAGGTTGATTATCGATTTATGAGCTAAATCGATAATCAACCTAAAATCTTGAAACTAACGTAATATTTGGCTTAACAAATTATTCTTTACGTTGAAAGCAATTGACTGTTACTTCCGAAAGCGAACAGAAACATCGTTAGGCTTACAAGTCATTTGTACTCATTTGCACGTGTACATCTGGATAATAACGCCGTACTACAGCATCCAGAAGCCTTGTTTACGAATTCCAGCACCTCAGCTACAGAGAAGAAATATAAATTAAATGCAATTAAGGACACGCCGTCCCGCTCCGCTCAGTGCGGGAGAAGTCGTTTGATGATGTCCCATCCAAAAAAAAAGTACTGCCGGGCTGTATGTCATAGAGTGAAAAACAGCCAAAATTGGATCCGAGATGTCAAGCCTACAAAGAATACCAATAAAACGCCTTCTACTTTTAAGACAGCTAATGTGATCTTAATGTTCATATAAGACACGGATGTTTTTCACATCGATAGAGACACCGACAGCTTGTTTATTGACGACGCGACGGCGTGACGAGCCATGACACTAATAGAGCTGATTTGTTGCAGAATTTGATGAGTTCTGGTTATAACTGCATATGAAAACACGATCGAATTTCAATAGTGGATTAGGCAAATCTGCATGAATAAGTCACTGCACTTCTATGTTAGAGAAATAGTGGCTGAAGGTGCTATTGAAATTACAAAAATTGGTACAGCGAATCAACTGGCTGACATTCTTACAATAGCGCTGCCACGTACATACGTACTCGTGTATTGCAAAGGACTCGAGTCTTCGAGTCGTCATTTTAAAGACTCAACTCAATTATGCAAGACTCACGAGTGTTTTGAGCACACTAAGTCTGACACTAGCCACGTCCGAACTTCGGATCTCTTTGTTATGCGATGGGTTATAGTTCGACCTGTTGAAGAAAGGAAAGTGTAAGAGTTTGTATACCTTAGTATTCAAAGACTGAACTAACTATTAAAAATAAAAGTCATAGGCTTCCAGCCTATTCGGATGCAGATGAGTACCAGTATTTTATTTGGAGCGACTGCCTATCTGAACTCCACAACGCAGTTACTGGGTAATAAGATACCTGGTAACTGGGTATCTATATTAAAAATAAACGTATTCGGTGTAAAACAAAAACGTGTCTCTGGCGCAGGGCAAGAAAAAACAATGACGAATATTGTATTTGTAAATTAAATTAATAATTTGTGTAACTGTGTTGTGTAAAAGGAGACTATGTAACAAATAAAACCCATCCATGGTCTGCTAATTGCAAAAGTAAATCACACTAACGACTGCCCACATTTTGAAATTTCTAATGTGTCCACGACGACTCGTCACTGCATGTGTACAAACCTTTCAATCACTGCATGTGTATCTTGCTTTAGGTGACACCACCAAATATACAGGTGGCTTTTAATTTGCAAACGGGTCACACTATCACGTCCTCTAGGGAATACGTCTGTGTTCTAAGTAAAGTGTTATTGGGTTTTTGTATCTGAAATTACTCAGTAGCAGCCCGGAGTCTGGATGTGTGCGGGTGAATTCACGCATTATTATTTTTCCTAATTTTTTTAATGCAATTTTTTAAAATAGTTGATAGGTCAAATTTATGTAAGGTATTTGATCAAGCTACACTAAATATACTATAATCAATTAAGGGCATGAATTTATTTAGATTATTCTAGGATTTAATTGCAGTTAAATTTAAACGTTACAGAATGGAATGACGAATGTATATAGGTAATGACAATTGGAGTGAAGGGAATGACAATAGTAGCTTGGAATGATTTTTCTATTAATAAAACAACTAATAATCAGCCTCACAAATTTTATTATTAAAATTAAATAATCATAAAAAATTCTGTTGATGAATTTCTTAATACCCAAAATTCTCACTCATTTATTTCTGATTTTAAGACATTATTAACACTTAACTTATTTCAGTCGAAAAAAATTACAAAGATAATCACAATTCTTAGTCTTTATTGATTGATTATTCTTTGACTCTAATCACAGTGTTAGTATATACCTTAGTGTATCTTACTTTTTTATGCTAAGTATATTTATAATCATAACATTTAAAAATGACGAGCTTGTCGTAATAATCCTTTGGTCTTTTGATTGGTTTTTCTTTAACTCTAATCACTATCTATACTTAGTATATACATAAGTAAAAACGAAATCCAAAATAAAAAATTGTGTTCAATCATTGAGATATTATTGATATTCACGACCGTTTCTTAAAAATTACGTTTGCTGCTTGCTTCTCTTTCAACGTTATTACTCGAGAGGTTGACGGTATTGGAGTGTTGGTGATATTAGAGAGAACTTGTTCAGGTCTTGTAGAGACAAGAGTAATGACACCAGCCCCATCGTCTAATCGATGTTGAGATTCTCTTAGATCATCTGACATGGGGATTTTTTGGAAACCTAAGTATTTTCCATGTACACACACATTTCCTACATCACACTCAAAACAACTTGTCTTCCTAAAAGTTAAATGGTTTGAATATCTCTGCCACATCACTTGATGCACAGAAAGGGTGCCACTAAACGGTTTCAAATCACTCTTTAACTTTCTTTCTCTATCTTTGATATTTTCTTCAGTCACCTGTAAGATTTTAATATTTTCAACGTGTTCTTGAATACATCTCAAAAACTGTTCAAATGTCCCGACGTCATGTCCACACTTAACCAGAGAATCAGCGGTACGCTTTATTACTGCGCCTACGCCATCAGGTATTTTTTTTATGTTAGGGAAATCTTTCAACAATTGAGTTATCATAAAAAATATATATTTATTCCGGTATTGCGACGTGGGCGAATCTGACTGAAAATGAATGCTTTCTATGAAAGGGTTTTCTTTTACGGCCACATCTATGAGAGGGATCAAATGAACCCACACTGCAGATGCATCGTGCCTTACGCATGGACTGACGGTACATACGCAGGTTTTTCCAACTGCACTCTTATGGAAGTCGAATGTATATATTACAGCAGTATGAAGAGAAACTTCATTTCGACTTCCACCGAAGTGAAACGATTGGACTTCGGTTCCGAATTTAAGGCCATAATTTTCGGAGAAATCAATATGTATAACTGCTTCTATTACGGTCAAGGATTCCTTTAGGGTCTTCATATTGATATATTGGGTTTGTATTTTATCGCTGTGCTCGATTAAATTCGGCAGTTGCTCATTGAGTTTCTCAAGTATTTCTAGAGGAGACCCAGCAAATTCTTTCTTTGTGGTTATTGTGTGCACTTTTGAACCCTTTTTTGAGTGTAAAGTTTCTCTGCAGCGAATCCATTGATGGTAGATCAATATTCGGTCATTTGAGAACTCGTTACATGGTATGACTAAGCTTTGTCTTTGCATGACTGACATTTTCGCGTTATACATTCGTTATTTCGTTCGGAGCAACATACTTGTGCAAGTAGTTCCCGAGAGTTTTTCGGCTGAATAATAGAAGCCTTGTTAAGGGAATCGGCAAGCAAATCAATATTGCAATGTATTGTACACATACAGGTATCTCTATCTTTTTGTTTCGGTAGGAGCACCCAGAATGGTCGGTGCTTGCAAAAAAACCCATAGCTGACCTTTACTTTATGTGTAGCCAGAAATTTACGGTGCAAGATTTTTAACGGGGAATTTAAATAACGTTTTTGCTTTTGAATTTTTTGTCTGGTTATATATTCCTTTTTTCCTGCACCAAGTGTGCTGTTAATATCATCAACATAAAAATTTCTGACTAATCTTACCAAAGCCGCATTAGTTCTCCTATCTTCTTTATGTTTCTGTACTAGTGGTTCTATTCTTGATTTCCCTGTTTTTCTAGGTATGTTACGTTCTATCTTCTTCTCGTTCATTAGTAGTTTTATTTTCTTTTCTAAAGCAGCGTTTTTCTTTTTCAGATGAATTATAATATTTTGAAGTATCTTGCGTTTCTTCTGCTCTACGTAACGAATTTTTCTTATTGTGCTAGTTCTAGTCTCCGGTATCTGCATAGAATCCGATTTCTGATTTGGTTCTTCATTTCCTGCAATATTAGCATCATCTCTAACTTCAATGAAAACTGGTTCTGGTAAAGAAGGTGATTTAGCCTCTTCTTTTTTATTCAAACGATATTTTTTGACGCCTCTCGCCATTTTTTTCTCTGAGCTCTAATTTCACGTGGGGAATTTTCATTAATTCCGACCACTTGTTTTTTTTCCTTTTTTCTTATATATTTTGCCCTTTCTTTCTCCCTTTGTCTTTCATATAGTTCAGGATCAGCTTTGATTTCAGCATACTTCCGTCGTTTATATAATCTTTGTGCTTCCTTCGAAGTTCGAGGGTCAATTTTTAGTTTATTCATTGTAACTGAAATAAAAATATTTTATTTTAAAATAATTTACCTTTTTAATAATTTTACTTCTAGTTTTACTAGTTACCATTCGAAATGTGCAATACAAGTAGAAATCTTAGTACATAATACGTAATTATTAAAACAAACATTTAGTTTTAGTCATTACCCTTCACCGGACGTCATTCCCTTCTTACCAAAAAACCGAGAAATGATGATTCGGGGAATGACGAAACTAGATATTTGCGCTCGGAATGTTCTAGAAATGGCTACTCTTAATTTTAGGTTATTAATTCACCGGAATCTGTACAGATGACGAATAAATGCATAGGACAAATAACCATTATTGATCCGCTTACCTTATAATATTCACCAGAAGGGAATGACCAATAAGCGTGGCAAAACACAACTTTAAACACAAATTAATATTTTTCTAATAATGCGCACAATCCAGCGTGACGTGCGTTTCTGTCCATGATACTCTGTAAACTGAGCGGCGCGGGTGTTGTGGTGGGGTGATTGTCATAATAACCAGGCAAAATATATTGGTCATTTGACGCGAATATCGGGAAAAGATGCAATTTACGTGACAAATTTTTAAACTTAAATTACAGTATATACCTGCGACGTTATATATTCAAAAACTTGTCTAATGAGTTGCCTTTAGTTACTTTTTTTTAAGTATTTTTTAAAACGGGTTTGTTGATATGCTACCATCATGACATGACACTGCATTGAAAATTTCTTATTTGTTCACCATCGGGTAATGACTATTGGTGCGTTTTGTTATTTTTTTGTAATCAAAATAAACGTTTAACTGTGATACTTTATTAAGCACTCCTTAAATCAGTTTACGAGTAGCTACTAGAATAGAAAAAATATCAAAATATTTAGAATAACTCTTTTTATAATTCTGAATGCAGTTTTGCATAAAATGCGTGAATCCACCCCCCGGTTGATGGAAATAGGCGCACCTCCTATTACATGGAATGGAACTTAAACATAACTGACTAAATGTTGGTATACTATTTTAAGTAGGTACACCTGTGGCCAACCCTTCGGGGAAACAAGGCGTCATCATCATCATTTCAGCCGAAAGACGTCCACCGCTGGGCATAGGCCTCCCCCAAGCTCCACCACATCGACCGGTTTTGTACTTCCCGCATCTAGTGGATTCCTGCGGCCTTCACAAGATCATCGGTCCACGTTGTAGGAGGCCTTCCAACTCTAGGTCTTCCGGTACGCGGTCGCCACTCCGAAAATAAGGCGCGGTATATACTAATTCCATGGACAGTACTGACTTGATTGACAGTAAACAGTGGCAACTGGCAAACGATTTGTTGTCATTGTCAAGCTAGTGTCAGGACTGTCAAGGTGGACGGCAAACAAGCTCGCCCTTTTCGAGTTAGTTCCTCGTTCCTTGCAAAGTTGAAAGTTCCAAACAACTGAAGCACTAAAAGCACATCCGGCAACAAGATACAGCAGCAGTACCTACTTTGCATCATATTTGTTATAAAAATCCAAAAAAATGGTTGTGCGTCAATATACCGAAGAATTAAAGTACCTTGAAAAGATTAATCCATATTGCTGGAGAATCAAAAAGGGTTTCCAACCAAATATGAATGTGGAAGGAGTTTTTTATGTAAATTCTACCCTTGAAAAGCTAATGTTAGACGAATTGAAGAACGCATGTAGGCCCGGAATGACGGGAGGATTCCTCCCAGGCGTGAAGCAGATAGCTAACGTTGCGGCTTTGCCGGGTATCGTGGGCCGGTCTATCGGCTTGCCAGATGTACACTCGGGGTATGGATTTGCTATAGGTAAGTTTATTTTAACTTGTAGGTACATAAGGTTATGTAGAACAGACATGTCTTTGACGTAAAAAAGCTTCGTTTGGAACTTTATGAACCTTTATTCCTTAAAATAAATCAATATAATACATACATAAACAAAATTTCGTTTGCCTATCTATGTCAATTAGGAAAATGTGTTTTTTTTTTATGTTTTTAACTGTTGTAAAAATGAAGTAGACATTATTAAACAATGTAATTAAAAATAATAGAGACTTTATCAAGAAACTTGAATTCCTATTAAAAATTTGTGGATATTGAAAAAAACATAGGTATATAATTGTTTATGATGCAATCATATTAACATATATTTCAAGAAATTATGCAATCTCTGCATTTGTTATTTGTATGTTATCTTATGTTACAGGCAATATGGCAGCTTTTGATATGGCTGACCCAAAATCAATTGTATCGCCTGGAGGAGTAGGTTTTGACATTAACTGTGGTGTTCGGCTATTGAGAACCAATCTCCATGAGAAAGATGTCCAGCCCATTAAGGTAATTGGTTAGGCAAAGGCACTCACTTAATTTCCTTAATCTTCTTAAACATGGCAATTTCAATTCTATGACTTTTTATGTGTCCACCAGGATCCTTTTTAAATTGGTATGTACTACATAAGTAGTACATACCAATTTAAATATATATAAAATATATTTATATTTCTTTTTTTATCATCAAATCAGTCTTTTGTTTTAAACTTTAACTGAATACTGGATTAAAATCTTTATGTTAATATGTGAATCAAAAACATTGTACCAACCCCTATTTTACAAAATTACGCATTTTTAGAGGAGTGTATAAAACTAATATTTTTATAATAAGGCATTAGAAATACATCAGTTTGAAATGAATTATGTTCAAATTTCAACCACTAAGGTTGAACTTTTAATAACTGAAACTTGGTAAATAGATGTATTCTGTGAACCGCATTAAGATTTTCACACTAAAATAAAAAATAAAAACTATACATTTTGGGGTTCCCCATACTTAGAACTGAAACTCAAAAATGTTTTTTTCATCAATCCCATTTGTGTGGGGTATCTATGAATAGGTCTTCAAAAATGGTATTGAGCTTTCTAATATCATTTTTTTTCTAAACTGAATAGTTTGCGCGAGAGACACTTCCAAAGTAGTAAAATGTGTGTCCGTCCCCCCCGTAAATTCTAAAATAACAGAATGATAAAACTGAAAAAAATATATGATGTACATAACTATGTAAACTACCACCGAAAATTGGTTTGAACGAGATCTAGTAAGTAGGTTTTTTTTAATACGTCATAAATCGTAAACCGCAATTTACCTTTCATTCAGTCAATTCAAATATAAAAATTAAAACATTTAATTTCATAAACATAAACCTTATGCATAAACCGAGAATACCTACAGGTTTGTACGGAACCCTCGGTGCGCGAGTCCGACTCGCACTTGGCCGGTTTTTTTATTTTCTTCTGATAGAAACAAAACTAAATATAAAAATCATTTCATTTTGCTTATTTTTTTACTAAAGTCATTTTATTTCCTCTGAAAGCCATAGACTACATATATTTCGATATAGGTAGTACACATCTTGTTTTAAGACAAGTTATTAAATTTAAATTACAAAGTTTGCATGTAAGTACATTATTTCAAGTTCATTCAATTTCATTCATTCTTGCACCACCTCACTATCTTTTTTTAGGGTTCCGTTGCCAAATGGCAAAAAACGGAACCCTTATAGATTCGTCATGTCTGTCTGTCTGTCCGTCCGTATGTCACAGCCACTTTTTTCCAATAAATTTTGGGGTTCCCCATACATAGAACTGAAACTCAAAAATGTTTTTTTTCATCAAACCCATACGTGTGGGGTATCTATGAATAGGTCTTCAAAAATGGTAATGAGGTTTCTATTATCATTTTTTTCCAAACTGAATAGTTTGCGCGAGAGACACTTCCAAAGTGGTAAAATGTGTGTCCCCCCCCCCCCCCCGTAACTTCTAAAATAAGAGAATGATAAAACTAAAAAAAATATATGATGTACATTACCATGTAAACTACCAACGAAAATTGGTTTGAACGAGATCGAGTGAGTAGTTTTTTTTTTTAAACGTCATAAATCGTAAACCGCAATTTACCTTACATTCAATCAACTGAAATATAAAAATTAAAAACAATATATATTTTTAAACCGAGAATACCTACAGATTTGTACGGAACCCTTGGTGCGCGTGTCCGACTCGCACTTGGCCGGTTTTTTTTGTCAAAACCTGGTATCACTCTAATTGTCAACCTTAGGTGACAGTTACATACTATGATTAAAAATGTATTGACCAATGAATCATGTTATTCCATGTTACAAAATAATGTTTATTTTAATTACCAGGAACAACTTGCCCAGAGTCTATTTGATCACATACCAGTGGGTGTAGGTTCTAAGGGTATAATTCCTATGAATGCTAGGGACCTAGAAGAAGCCCTTGAAATGGGTATGGACTGGTCTCTCAGGGAAGGTTATGTCTGGGCTGAGGACAAAGAACATTGTGAGGAGTATGGACGCATGCTAAATGCTGATCCCTCTAAAGTTAGTCTTCGTGCCAAGAAGAGAGGTTTGCCGCAGTTGGGTACCCTAGGTGCTGGCAATCATTATGCTGAGATACAGGTGGTAGATGAAATCTTTGATAAATATGCTGCTGGTAAAATGGGTATTGAACGAATTGGGCAGGTCTGTGTAATGATTCATTCTGGTAGCAGAGGGTTTGGCCATCAGGTAGCCACTGATGCACTTGTCCAAATGGAAAAAGCTATGAAAAGAGACCAGATTGAGACAAATGACCGTCAGCTGGCTTGTGCAAGAATAAACTCTGCAGAAGGTCAAGATTACTTAAAGGCAATGGCAGCTGCCGGGAACTTTGCATGGGTCAACAGAAGTTCAATGACATTTTTGACTCGCCAGGCCTTTGCTAAGCAATTCAAAATGGCACCTGATGATCTAGATATGCATGTTATATATGATGTCTCTCATAATATTGCAAAAGTGGAAGAGCATGTTGTAGATGGAAAAGTGAAGACATTATTGGTTCATAGAAAGGTAATTTGAAGATTTTTATTTTTAACTCTGCTTCAAATCTAGTATCAAGCTATTAAAAATATGTTCTTATCTATGAAAATAATTTCAGGGTTCAACAAGGGCTTTCCCTCCACATCATCCTCTGATACCTGTAGACTACCAGTTAACTGGACAGCCAGTACTGATTGGTGGAACAATGGGTACATGCAGCTATGTACTAACTGGAACTCATCAGGGAATGACTGAAACCTTTGGATCTACCTGTCATGGAGCAGTAAGTGTTTCATTAATTAATATCTCGTTGAGTTTATGTTTTTGATTGTGTTATGTGACAAGATAAGGTTATATGAGATGCTTAGATAAATCAGAATGTGTAATTTCCCATCTATATAGTAACTAGCTTCTACCCGCGACTTCCTCCGCGTCAAATTTTTGTTCCCCTGACTCTTCCCTTCGCATCGATTGCCTGCCAGTTTGAATCCATTTTTCGTTCCTGCTCCGCTCCTTTTGATTGTAGCGTGATGTTATATAGCCTATACCCTTCCTCAATATATAGACTACCCAACAAAAAAAAATATAATTCAGACCAGTAGTTCCTGAGTTTAATTCAACTCACTTTTACTTGAAGTCTTTTATGAAAGTCAGGTCATTGAAATTCATTTCTTTAGATGTCTTACACTTGCTTTTATTTTGTTTCAAGGGTCGAGCTTTATCGCGAGCAAAATCAAGGAGGAACATAGACTATCAGGATGTTCTCTCGAAGTTGGAAACTATGGGTATTTCTATAAGAGTAGCTTCGCCAAAGCTGGTTATGGAAGAGTCTCCAGAATCATATAAAAATGTTACAGATGTCGTTAATACGTGTCATGCAGCTGGTATCAGTAAGAAGACAGTCAAGTTGCGACCTATTGCAGTTATTAAAGGCTGAAGTAATTAATGTATCGTAAATTGATGTTTGTTTATATTGTAAGATTTGACTGGATCAGTAGAATGATGAAGTTACGAAATGATTTTCAATATTAATTCTTAACAAATCTCATATGTTCAATGTAAGTGACCTCACATACCTTTGTAAGTTTGCATTTCTTGATAAAAATAAAACATAAGTAAATAATAATAACTGTTTATAATATTATGACAACAAATATATTAACAATTCAGCTACGAATAAATTAATACTTTACAACTAACTTTGGAGGTACACAGAATTGTTCTACTAATGACTTTGTATGGTTTGGCTCTTGAGCCTATTTATTATATAACTTTTAATTTATCTGCAATAATTACTAGAAGCGCCGTGCCGATGAAAAACAGGCCGGGAGGTATGACTGCTGTCGAACGGTCCATCTCTTCTGTAATAAAACAGATAGTTTTAAAGTAACTCGGATTTTTTGTTTAGGGAAACATGTTCAAAGGATAAGACGGCGCCATCTACACGGGCGAGAGTTTCGCGGCGATAGTTACGCCGCGCGCCGTGGTATCAAATTCAATAGAAACTATGATGTGAAGATTACTTCATAGTTTCTATTGAATTTGATACATGGCGAGAATTTGGCACAACGAGACTATCGCCCTGATTCTCTTGCCCATGGAGATCTTTAAGACGCCATGAACAAGAATTTCACAATATTTTTAAGATGCCAGTTTTTCATCGTAGTGAAATATTTACCAGGGCAATTTTTTTCTTTCTCTTCGCTCCCATCCGTTGTCCACGCCAAACATCTGTTAAGCGCCCCCTCCCATCGGACACGTCTGATATCGCGTTCTGAAATTAAATGAATGAATATATTTCATTAAAATAAACCTGCAACAATCCACATGCCACATAATTATGTCACATGTCTGGATTGATCACAAACAGTGATCTTTTTAAAAGAAAATAAAGCATTTATTAAGAATTGAGGAACGGTTTGCAAAATTTATTTACTTTTTATATACATTTACCTTCGGAAGACATAGCTGGCGAAAAAGTATCGGCTGGCGGGCAGGGTGTGGACGTGGGCCACACTCGAAGTGCTCGGCCCGCCACTATAGCAGCTCCGAGCGCTGTACTTTCCATCATTAGAGGTCGAATCTGAAATGTTAGTTAACTATTAATAGATTTTTGGGTGTTTTGTTTGTGAATGTAGGTCTGCATCTGCCGGGGTCGCGTGATTGTTCGATAGAGATACCGTGGCCCCGGTACATGGGCAACTGAAGGAACACGGGTGGGTTTTAGTCAGTAAAAGTCTGACACGCCCTCCTGCTCCGCCCAGAGCGGGAGAAGTCATTTGATGATTTCCAATCCAGAAAAAAAAGGTAGGTCTGCAAAGGCCAGGCAGGGCAGGGCAGGGCAGGGCTGTAAGAAGAAGAAAGATGAAAAATTCCGTAAGGCAAAATTTAAATCAAGGAAAATTAAAAAATTATAATGAGCATTACCACAGGGATCCCTAGAATGTCAGCTTGCATTTGCATCAATAGCGTGTTTTGCGCCATGCCGCCGTCAGCAAGTAGTCGTCCCACTGGCGCACAATCCTTTGCCATCGCTGTCGCCACACTACGTGTTTGATGACACACTGATTCCAAAGCTGCCCTGACTATGTGTTCTCGACGTGTCTTCCCACTTATTCCACACATAACTCTACAAATAAGAATGTTTTAAAAATAATGTTATGATCTTGGAAATATGTATAAAAATAATATTAGACAGTACCAATTATTTACCCACCCTCTAGCATCTTTCCTCCAATAAGGAGAGTATAAACCATTAAATGCAGGTACAAAACAAATGCTTCCTTCATCATCATCATTAACTGCTGCTGCTAATGCCTCTGTATCTTGAATATCAGTGATGAGCTCCAAGCCATCTCGTAGCCACTGTAATGTGTCACCTAGATAAAATATCAATAAAGTCAATGAGGCTGTTCCAACATTAAAATATCTAGTAATGATTATAAATTCGTGATTTACCTGCTATGGCAACAGATCCTTCTAATGCATAAACCGGTGGTGTATCTGGCCCTAGCTTATAGGCCACTGTCGTTAGAAGACCTTGTTGCGAGTGGATTATCGAATCACCTAAAAATGGGTTGTTTTAGGAAATTCACATCATGAAACTACTTGAAGTGCGATGATAACAGTACATACCTGTATTGTATAATAAAAAGCATCCAGTGCCGAAAGTACATTTGACTTGACCAAATCGCATGCATCCTTGCCCAACTAGAGCTGCTTGTTGATCTCCTAGACACTGCAGTATGTAAACTTAGCTTTAATTTAAAATAGTGGACAAATGAAGTAGCAATTTAAAAATATCTGGTTTACAGTGACAAATCTAAGTAAGAGTATGAATAATATAGAACAAGTTATTTTCAGTGTGAAATAATGATAAAAAGGCAGTCATCACCCCATAAACATGTGTGCATTGCATTTAAAATTTGGAAGTGGAATTAAGAAAAAAAAAATTATAGTTTAAGAAACCATAGATAAAGTAATATTTTGGATAAACGGTTGTATACAGAAAAGTTTAACTACAATAAAGTATAAAAGTAAACATAAATTATTTTTAAAATACAAACACAGGAAAAACATTAACCTCCTGAAAGTTTCGCCATAGGTAGTCGGGTAAAAACAATAAAAACTGACCCCAGCTATTGGTACCCCAAGAAGGGATCCTGTTGAAATGTAACCATATATTTCGGCAGAACTTTTAATCTTTGGAAGAATAGTAATTGGTATGTCGAAAAAACGCAACAATCCTTTATCCCATTGCAGAGTCCGAAGTGACATTAGCTGTGTTCGTGACGCATTTGTGACATCTGTGACGTGAGTTCCACCATGTCTGCCACCAGTAAGGTTCTGAAAAAGAATGCCTTTACTAATATTAACGAATAACAAATATGTCATCATTTCTTTTTGTTTGATATCACACATCCACAACATATATTTCGAGAATATTAAAAAAAAATTAAAATGCATGAGATTTTGTAATTTATCTGTATAATGTTTGGATATTCCCAAGCAGTTTCTCAGTAGGAGCCTAGAGTTTGCATTTGTGCCTGGATGTTGGTAATAGGCTTGTCCCCTAGTTCCTGACTTGAACATTACTAGTTTAATGTGGGTGAACTCAGACGTACATAGAAGCACAGTTCTTATGGCCGGTTTGAAGCCAAACTTAAGGCGACCCAAACAGCCGCTTGGGCAGCGCTGCAGTCGCGCTGCGGTGCGGGGTGCGGGCCGGCATCTGAATTCGTTGCTTGAGCCTACGAGAGTGAGTGAGCGCGAGAATACGAGAGTGAGCGAGCGCGAGAATGATTCTGCCGTCAGCGCCACTAAACGAGAACTAACCGTGGGGACATGTCCCCAGTAAGATCGGCACAAATAATCCTGAAGAACTGTGCTTCTATGTACGTCTGAGTTCTTTGACTATACTTATACCTCTGCCTAACCCTTTGGGGATTAGTGTGATGTTATGTTATTTCCAAGCAGTGAGTGGAATGCCACAACCAAAGTAAAAGAAACATACCCAAATCAACCAGGAATCCACAGTGCCTGCCATACATTCCCCAGCTTTAACCGAATCCTTTACTGCAGATACATTTTGTAACAACCATTTTAGCTTTACAGAGGAGAAGTATGTGGACAAAGGAAGCCCACTAGTCTGTGTGACAGCATTAACACATTGTGCGCCTTTTGCTTTTATCAGTTCATCTACAATTTTTGATGTTCTGACATCCAACCATACTGAAAATATAAGTAAAATTATATATAAAACTAGCTGACCGTACAGACGTTGTCATGTTACCTAGAACTCGATAGCAGCGCCACCTACCGGGTCCAATAGTGAATCTAAACCATCCAGGGTGCCACCCAAACGCATACAAAAAAAAACATTCAAATCGGTCCAGCTGTTTAGGAGGAGTTCAGTGACTTAACACACATACAGTAGAATTATATATATAAAGATATTTCATTTGAAATATAAGATTATAAGTAACTAGCTTCTGCCCGCGTTAAATTTCTTGTTCCCCCGACCCTTCCCGTCGCGTCGAATCGCCTACCCGTGCGATTTTACCCGTTTTTGCAACATTTTTAATTACTGCTCTGCTCCTCTTAATTATAGCGTGATGATATATAGCCTATAGCCTTCCTCGATAAATAGGCTACCCAACACAAAAATAATTTTTCAATTCGGACCAGTAGTTCCTGAGATTAGCGTGTTCAATCAAACAAATATACAAACAAACAAACTCTTCACCTTTATAATATTAGTATAGATAATCACAATGTTTGTATATTTTCTGGTTCTATTATAATCTTACCTATGGCACTATACAGTGGTTGTCCAGTAACTGAATTCCATACTATTGTGGTTTCCCTTTGATTTGTGATACCAATACCAACCACATCCTCAGGGTTAATATCTAGCTTTTGTAGGTTGTCAGTAGTCACCTGAAAAATTTGCATTCAATAAAATAATCTTTGTAAATTACCAAGATCTTTTTCCTTTCGTCCACTTTCGTAACTGAATTTTCGTAACCAGCTACGAACATGGAATTTTCTTCCAGTTTGATAACCGGCTACGAAAACAGAATTATTTTTCTCTTTTTGTAACTGGTTTTCGTAACCTACTTGGAATTATTTTTCTCTGTTCGTAACTGGTTACCAATACAATAGAATGGCATAAATTTTTTGTAACTAAAAAGCCTGTTATATAAAACACAATTACAAAGAAATATTTTTTTATTTTAATTGTCACTTGAAATACATGTACGGTTATTTTACGGTAAAAAAAAACAAAACTCTAATTAACAAATATTTGTATAATGCAAAGATTACCAAAGTGCCCGAAAATAAACCAATTTAATGTTTACTTTAACTAATAAATATCTGGATGACCGAGCTTTGCTCGGTATTTTTTGGTAAATTGTGTTTAAAATAATAAGTTTATGTTCAAGTTGATTATCGATAAAGTTGGTCATAGAAAACACGAATAAAACGACATTTTACGAAAATGAATCCTAGCTAGATCGATTTATCGCCCCCGAAACCCCCTGTATACTAAGTTTCATGAAAATCGTTGGAGCCGTTTCCGAGATTCAGATTATCTATACTTTAATATTATAAAGCTGAAGAGTTTGTTTGTTTGTTTGATTGAACGCGCTAATCTCAAGAACTACTGGTCCGAATTGAAAAATTATTTTTGTGTTGAGTAGCCTATTTATCGAGGGAGGCTATAGGCTATGTAACATCACGCTACAACTAAGAGGAGCGGAGCAGTAATGAAAAATGTTGCAAAAACGGGGAAAATTTATTCCTTTTGAGAGTTTCCGTTGCGTGCGCTGCGTAAACGGTTAAAGTAACGCATAAATCATGAATGACGGAATTGTTCCTTATAAAAAGTTCTAAAAAAAGTCCGGGAGAGCATTATGTTTATCTTATAAGGTTGACTCACTATAACTCAAAAGAAGCGAGCAGCAACACTAGCAGGCAAATCGATGCGACGGGAAGGGTCAGGGGAGCAAAAATTTGACGAGGACGAAGTCGCGGGCAGAAGCTAGTATAAAATATATGTAATAAATGCTAATGACACACTTCTGCTCATAGAAAAAGATCCTTTCATCCACTTTCGTAACTGAATTTTCGTAACCAGCTACGAACATGGAATTTTCTTCCCGTAATTCAAAAATCATGTATGACGGAATTGTTCCTTTGAACAATTCCGTCATACATGATTTTTGAATTACTTTAACCGTTTACGCAGCGCACGCAACGGAAACTCTCAAAAGGAATAAATTTTCCCCGTTTTTGCAACATTTTTCATTACTGCTCCGCTCCTCTTAGTTGTAGCGTGATGTTATATAGCCTATAGCCTCCCTCGATCAATAGGCTACCCAACACAAAAAGAATTTTTCAATTCGAACCAGTAGTTCCTGAGATCAGCGCGTTCAATCAAACAAACAAACAAACTCTTCAGCTTTATAATATTAGTATAGATTTCATCAAAAATAGACCAGTCATTTTACATAACATTTCCATTGGTTTTTTAAAAGTATTGTTTAATAATTAATTTATAATTTATTAATATTTTAATTATAAAAATAAAACTCATGCCTTTCTCCTATGGGGGTACGCCCCCATAGGAGAAAGGCGTGAGTTTTACTTTTAATTTATCCTTTCCATCCTATTAATGATGTACCTACATAAATCTATTCTATTGTTTCTGTCTCTTACCTCAATGCATTCCAATACCGCATTTAGAATTTCTAAAGCATCCTGCTCAATCCACCCCTCTTGAGGACTAAATCGTTTCAAACTTATTTGGTGGTAGGTAAGCACTTCTGATGTGTTTGCTGCAAATATCTGTAAATTTGCTTACATACAGTACGTATTTCAGCCACTGAGTTAAAATTAGTTTATGAATTTAATTTATATTAAACATTACCAGAAACTTAACATTTGAAGTTCCTTCATCTACAGCACCAATTAAAGGACCAAATTTTCCGAATTCCCGCATAATAACGTAGTTATTACATAGTGAAATAAAGTAAAATTTTATTAAAGAGGTTTTCTGCTATAAAATATAATCAATCAGCTGATAGTTGATAGTGACATTACTTGACAAGAGCCAAATGACATAAAGAACTTGACACAAATTGTTTTTTTAATGGCAATATGTGCACATGTCGAAAATTCAGTTACCTAATGTCAGCTGCAAGATGCGTATAGCTTGGCAAAAAAGAGTCTGTCGTGGTAAACTTTGGAACTAAAATATATTTTTGGTGGCAACACTGCTTTGTTTATCACCAACAAGTAGCTACTCTGTCATTGTGTTATGTTCCCAGTTGTATAGTACTTATTTCTAAGTAACTATCAATTATTAATGCTTTTGTACTTATAAAAAATGAATATGAATAAAACAATAAGGTAGTGGTGTGACCTGTGATATACCAAGTTTTCGTAAAAAATTTGGCGGAATCTGAAGCGGAACAAATTTTGTCTCCGATTGACAATGTTTTCGAAAGAACTGCCGACACGACAGGTATTTATTCAAGAAATTTATCTTTTAGTCAATGCCAGTCATTGTTTTTCCTTTCTAATAGTAAGTTTTATCGGTATTATAAGTTTCAAGCCATTTTATTGTTTTATTTATTAATAGATTATTGAGGTTATGTTTTCTAGTTTGACAAATCGCGTGTACGTTGACTCTTGATGTTTGATACTTGAAATTGAAAAATGTACTTACTTACATGGAATTAATATGATTGTCTTTATATGTTTTTTAAGGTAAATCTCATAGTACAATTAGAGAAGATGTTAATAAAGGTGAAAAAAATTAAGGATTTTTTCTACACCTGGAGAAACACCAAAACAGTTGACGGAAGAAAGAATTAGACGATTTTGATCTGTGTGCAATTAGACAAAAAGTTCAACACTATAAAGAAACAGGCAAGTATTTTTTTTTGTTAATGCTATTATCGCATACCACAGTAAAAAAAGTATAATTTATAGTTATTATTTTTCAGGCCTATTCTACGTAACATATTACCTATAGTTTGAGGAGGCGGGTTGTAATGGGAGCCGTAAACGTCTAAGAAAGATTTTTACACTATTTAGATCAGTGCCGGATTAGCCATGTAGCGGGAGGCAGTAAAGTCTACGGGCCCTAGCCATGGGGAGCCACGCGCATGTGCAAAAAAAAAAAAACTAGAAATCAAAGAAATTGTAAGCCACCCACTAAGTCACACATATGTTAGCAATTTTTAGTGGGTGCTGGGCATACTGTAATTATTGTACAGGTACATTAGCTCAGTAGCTGGAGCCCTAAAACAAATATATAAAGAAATAGTATATTATTATGCCGCAAGTTGGCAACTCCAAAATACTTAAAGAGGTAATCCCCTAATATTAATTGGATTTGATTCAAGCTGTATGTGTGTATAACCCGACCACGAAAAATTGTTTTTAAATGATAACCAATAATAAAATAGCAAAGTAAGTACTTCATTTGATAAGCCTAATTCAAAAATTACAAGAGTTAATTTTCTTTATTGTTTTTATTACTGGACAGTTGGTTGACATCGTGTTAAAGTTTCTTAGTTTTACGTGCTTGCTTTTGTGTTAGGTATTATTTCTGTTTTACCGATCCCCGTGGACTTATATAAACTCATTATAATATTACTGTTTCATAACAGTAAAATTGTACTAGATATATATATTACGCTCGTTGCATCTCTGTTCACGATAAAATATCCAAGATTTATGATCGTTTGGCATAGAGTATTCAATTTGACAGAATTTTGAATTACGTCGTTATTCTCGCAAACCAGCGATATGACATTTTGCAAAAGTTTTGGAGCAACCTAAGTAATCAAAAGTCCCCTCGGAGGAGTGGATTGAGACGCGCCCCGGCGTCCTCACCTTCCGCGGGTCCTTACCGGGCATGGGTACTTTAGGGAGTTCCTGTTCAGGATAAAGCGGGAGGAAATACCCGGGGTTTTCATTGCGAGGATCGTCTGGAGGACACGGTGGAGCATACGGTGGAGGTGTGCCCCGCTTTTTTTTTGGTTTGTGGGTGGGAAATCATCATATGACGTCATCCGCTCTTGGGCGGAGCGGGAGGGCGTGTCAGACTTTTACTGACAAAACGCACCGTGTTCTTTCAGTTGCCCATGTGCCAGGGCCATGGTATCTCTTTCGAACAAATCTCACGACCCTGGCAGGCATCGGTCATAGCAGACCTCTTCATTACTGCTGACAACTCTATGAGGCGCGCGTGGAACACTACGCACCGTCGACACGTGCCTGGTCCTTTCCGCAAGGCCGCGCCTGCGGTGGCCGGGAGTCCGCAATCGACTCCAGACGCCCGGGGCTTCTCCTCCTGCGGTGGCTAGGGGAAGTACCGTGGCCCTGGCATATGGGCAACTGAAGAAACACGGATTTCTTTTAGTCAGTAAAAGAATCGTGTTTTCCAAATGTCCAAATATTGTTACGCATTTACCTACTTGAGTTTGATGATCACAAACTGCAGCGGAGAACGTTCTTTTTAAACATTAAAACGAATTAAAAATGTGTTAAGCAACACAATGGGACAAGAACGTTTGAATGACCTCACTTTAAAGAGCATAGAAAATGATTTACTCAGAAATATTGATTTGGCGAGTGTTATTCCTAAAGTTGCTTACATTAAATCACGAACAGCGTTTTTCTAAATATTTTGTTTTATTTATATCCTTTTTAATAGGTAATGCAATTCAAGGGGCCCCCATCCTGCCAGGGTTGCGAGATCTGTTCGAAAGAGTTACCGTGGCCCTGGCATATGGGCAACTGAAGGAATACGGGTCACAATTTTGCTACGGGCCTCGCGCTGGTTTAATCCGGCACTGATTTAGATTTCATAAATAAGAAATGTAAAACTGACACATCAGTGTTAATGGAAAAAAATCTTTCATAGCACCGAAAAGGAATACATGACGTTATGCCACGTTTTTCTTTTTAAATAAAATCTAAATTTTAGCGTGTTATGTCATTTTCATTGGCATGTAAATAGTGATAATGTTATGTATCCCACATAGACATACCTGACACCTTCATTAGTCAACTGTTCAGGTTTATTTGATATTGCCCGTACCTTTCGAATGCGGCATGTTATAGGTACTCTCTGGCTTCCGATTAGTTTCCGACAGTGAGCAGCTATAAGTCGCATTCTTGTCGACTATAAACTGTCAGCATTAACAGGATTCGTACAGTATCATTCATGATGTCATATACAGGCATACCAACCATCGAATGGTTGTGAATACCCTAGATGGTGGCCGTAAATGCGGTTGCTGAACATTATGTCTTGTGTATCGGGTTCAATCGGCAATCCCTGAGTGTAATTTAATTAATTTTTAAACTGAATAAGTTTTCATTATGTTATTATGAAGGCAATCTTAGATAAAAGGTTATTCCAGCGAAATAATGCGCAATCTACTAAATATAATGAAGGTAAAAGACTGTGTGCCTATCAAGTCTTGAAATCTTGACTGATGAGAATTTCCGGGATCTCGTGTTTGTGGATTAAAACAACAAGTATCTTATCACTTTTAGTCCTAGTATACAGGATGGCCATACCTGCTAAGCAGGCGCCCTCATTTTTTCCAGACTCTTTTTTGCCAAGCTGTATGTGTGTATGTGTACCTACGCTCTGTAATTCCATGGGTATCAACGTATCAACTTACGTTTGACAGAATTAGACGTGGGTCGTTACTTCATTTTTAAAAACGTAACGAAACTAATGACTTGGTCGGCGGCACCTGTTTCAAAACTAGTGATTTTTGTAACTATCTATTTTTATTCAGCTACTGTGATTGTTCGCATATATACCCTCACACTGTCATTCAAGTTTAAATCAATCTTTCCGAGTAAAATGCTAAATAATATGCTAAATTGAATTTTTGCATGCCAAATGACTAGGGAAAATGCTAAGCCATAAAAATGCAAAATTGGCAGCACTGCTTAAATTCAAAGGGACGTGTGCTTGTCGGAATAGCGAGCTGTTGAAATTATTTACCAACAGAGATAAACTCTATTTTGTTGTTTATGTCTATAGTCTTACGTAAGAAAATTAAAAGTATAATAATACTTTTACGCTGTTTTGTTTATTGTTGTATACCACGGCATAGAGCAACACGGACCAGAGGGGAGTAGCCATACGCAGGCGTTCCCCTCTGTCAAAGTACAAGTCCACGCGGTCCTATGCGTACAATAAAACTAGTTGCAGCCGCACTGCTCGGTAGACTAAATCTAGTTGCGCGACAAAATTGACATCCTACAAAAATGCCGAATTGTTCTGTATTTTGCTGCAAAAAGAGATCTGCCACGTCAAATTTACAAAAAGATGGCGTTACCTTTCATATATAAGTAATTTTTAATCACATTATTCCTATTTACTTCTATAAAACTTAAAAATTACAAAATCATCGGTCGTGTTGTTTCGGATTTGTTTACCAACACAGGCCGCTCGCCCTCATACAATATGCGGATCGGTCGAGCGACTGATCCGATTCTATTTCCGAGAATACGCTGTCACCGAGCGATAGTGTTGTTACTGGTTTGTTAGTAGATAGTTATCGATAAATTTGGCAAAGGAGTCTATATCCATACAGAGACATTTTTGAGATTAAGTTTTCTGATTTATTTAAAATATTATATTGTAAGCTGTATATTAATATACATAGTTGTATAAAAAAAGCGTTAAATTAAAAATATTATAAAACGTACGAGTTAACACATTTTATTAAAATTACTTATTGTGAACTTCAAACATAATATTTTTTATTTATTGAAGGTTTCCTAAAGATCCAAATTTAAGGGATATATGGAAGAAATTTTGTAATAATAGACTAACCTGGAGTCCCACAAGAAATAGTGTCATTTGCTCAAAACATTTCAAGACCTCTGACTTTCATGTGTTGTCGAACAATAGGAGGAGATTAGTCGAGGGCACCAAACCAACTCTAACACCACACTGTATTTGTCCCGTAAGTTTTTTTTTTATATCACGGAAAAGGTAAAACAGCCGACCTGATGTAGTTCACATTAGTTATAGTGGTGAAATGAAGTTTAGATTTCTCAACTTGAAAAATTTATAGTTTTAAATCTAATTTTCCAGAGTCATCAAAAATCATTCAGTCTACCAAATGACAGACTATCATCTCATGATGCCATTAGTGCCACTCTCACTATTCCTGATTATATTCAGTAATGAGTATATTCATACTCATTACTGAATATACTGCTTAAATCATTGAAAAAACCTTTTATTTTACCTATCATTCACTTACATTGTCGCAGCACTATGCAAACCATGCCCCTGTACTGCGTTTATACTACTCACGTACCACTATATTTTTCTATCGTAATGGTATAAAGTTGATTTCGACAATGTACTTCAATAAAACTACATTGGCGCATAACATTTACTTTCATGTGATAAGAGACACCATGGTTTCGCAGATTTGTAGTAGCAGATCGATTTTTACAGCTAGAAACTGCACAATTAACCATTTTTGGAGAGAACTTATTTTCGACACAATACGATATATAATGGCGGCGGCCGCGCATTCAATTAGTTTTATATAACGTGCATGGTATATATAAATGCTCTAAGGTGATAGATACACATCCACTCGTTTTTAAAATGACGTAAACCTTAATTTTATTTGTTAAATGATAATTATTGTAGTACATAATAAATAAAGTCAATCTTTATTATAATATCTATCTTTGTATCACTTTTTAAACCTAATATTCCGATAAAAAAAATAAAGTCAATCTTTATTATAATATCTATCTTTGTATCACTTTTTAAACCGAGTTCTTGAATTTATCGATAATGCGTATCGACAGTAGTTGCAACCACGGCTGTAAGCAACTTGTCAATGTAGTTGCGTCATCTCATTGTACTGTAACGACACATAATGTATCTATGTGTGTATGAAATTGTTAGTGTATGCTTTAATTTTTATGTGTGAGTTTCGTAGCAACAGACGATTATTTTTGTGTGAGAATTTGAGAAAGTGTGGGTAGAGCAGATTTCCCCCCGCAAAAAATGACAGACAGTTTTGTATCGGGAAAAAACGCTATGGCGTCTCCCCTCCGGTCCGCCGGTGGTCCGTGTTGCTCTATGTACCACGGTCTACCACGGCATGTGCGCGTTCGGATTACTTCGAACGAATCCGCTCTCGCTTACTCGGAACTTTTCGATCTCCCATCTCGCTCGCTCGGCCGGCCGGTAGGCGCGATGCGAAAGTAACGTAAGATGTAACGTAACGCTGTGCGCTAGACTAACCGACAGTCGACTTTGCAGTCGACGCTCACAACAAATAACGCTTTTATAAAAATCACTACTTGTAATTTGACTGGAAACTAGTGATTCGCTTCGGACCCTCCGCGTAATAACGCCCACGTCTAGACAGAATCAAAATTGACAATTGACATTGACAGTGACACTGACCAGAACCAGACAGAAACATACAAACAATTGATTCTTTGTTTTCAATTTTGTGACTACAATTTAAATTACAATTTTACATTGATAAATAAAATGTCACCCCAAATTAAACTAACTGTCACACAAAACGACAAATTAATTCAGACAGTTACTAAAACCATCGAAAAGCAACATTTCATTAAGTCGCTTGAGGAATTTCAGTTAGAGGCGAATGCTGCATTAACCAAGATGATAGAAGAACTTGGGGAAATTGGTGAAGCCAGTAAGTTCCACGTATTGAAAATTTCCTGAGTTCTACTGGGTGTCAGCTGAAAATCAGTTGTCTACAATCTGCAACACATGCTGAACTCGTAGCTAAACTGAAACTTCTATGCATGCTTTAAGTCACACATTTATGGTACAGTTGACCGCACATCAGTTGTACCGCTCGGACCTTGTGTTGGCCTAGCGATGTTTCAATAGGATAACAGATCAGCTAATACTGGTTTTGTTACTACTTAGGCCTAAAACTGCGTTAAGCGGACGTCCGTCCTGTTCCATACATAAGTGCTCCGCCGTGGGGACCGGCTTTGGTCCATCACGGAGTGGCGCGCGCCCGTGCAACGGAGCCTGCCTGCGTGCGAGGGATTCCGTCGCGGTGCCCCTAATAGTAATAACACTACTTTATATTGCTGTACACTACATAAATAAAATGGCACCTGCGATGGGGACTGTCACGGCCCCACGGAGCTCACTCGCATGTCCACATGCACAGACACGAGACGGGAGCACAATGCGGGCGCCCGCTTAACACAGTTTCAGGCCTTACATGAAGCATAACATACCACATCAAGACCTAGGTATAGATGTGGTATGTTATGCTTCATGTAATTTCATAAAATATTTATCAAGAAGATATAAAATTTGTGTCACCTTTTCTGCCTAAATACAGTAATATTCGCTTGCTTTCGATTGTGCCTAATAATAATAAAAATCTTTATTGCTAACCCATCCTGGCTTCAAGTTAAATCATGTGTATTTTTGTTCAAGTTGGTGATGCCAACATGGGTGAGGATGATGATGAGGACACAGATGATGATGCTGAGAGCATACAATCTACAGGCAAGGAATCAAACGGACACAGTGAATCCAAAAAGAAAAAACATGACTAAATTGGATTGACCTTTTCAATGGTCTGTCTGTATAGCTAATTATGTTTTATCTGTTGTCATGAACACTTCAACAATGTTGAATTGTTAGTAAAACACTACAAGTATCTGCATGTCCCAGTTCTTGTATTAATTACTATGTTTTCCTCTCTGAAGCCAATGCCAGTTGAGAAAGGATTCCTGATAATGGTTATTTTTTTATTTTATTTATTTTTGTAAAATTGTAAATATATGTGTAAGATATAATTAAAATAATAAACAACATTTAGTAAGCATTTTCTACATAGTTTTTGTAATGATGTCCCTAATTCTGTGAAAATTTCAACATATTTAATTTCACATTTCAGGTAAAAATTAAAAGTTTTAGCACTGTGTTAGATAGACAGCGAAACAACGGCGAAGCAGCTGTTGGTATATTTTTCGTTGCGGCGGGCGTAGGGTCCAATTGGCAACCCTTGGATATGAAATCCTAAAAATCAATACTATCATGGAGGGTCTGCGGGACAGCATGTGTGAAATTTTTTCATTGCTGCTTCTCTACTCCCTTATTGTCATTGATATCGTTTTGCTTGTACGAGTATGTTACACGACACGATATTATTCGATCAGTTCAGAACAAATATTAAGTCTATATAAAGTTATAAAAGTGACGAGATGTGATTAGGTACGTACGATCTTATTAAATAAGAGATTAATTTTCTGAACAGAAGTGATTTAATGTGATCAAAACTTAAAAGAATGATAGGCTAATTGGTCTAGAGGTAGGCCCCCGTGAGGGAGAGGCAGTATCTGAACCATCACGTCCCTAACCGCCGCAGGAGGAGACGCCCCGGGCGTCGGGAGTCCTTAGCGGACTTCCGGCCACTGTAGGCGCGGGAGCAATGGGTAGCTCGCCGCCCGGTAGGGACCTTGCCCGGGTCGACGGCGCGTTGTGTTCCACTGGTTCCACGCGCGCCTCAAACATATATCAGCACTTATTGAAGGGGTCCGCTAGGACCGATGTCTGCCAGGGTCGTGGATTTGTTCGAAAGAGTTACAGTGGCCCAGGCTCAGGCAACTGAAGGAACACAGATAGGTTTAAGTCAGTAAAAGGCTGACACGCCATCCCAGAAAAAAAAAACTTAATGATATAAGTACTTTTTAATTAGATAGGTACTGTTTATATTGTGGAGGCTCACCTATATTATAATAATATTGGTCGGTTACATCAGAATAGAATAGAATAGAATAGAAAGATGTTTATTTCCCTGGTTCATATGGTACATTATGTCCACAGGTCGATGGTGTATTCGGCCTGTGGGTGTGTCAGCTACTTACAGTCTACCTATGTTTGTCTGAGAGAGATCTATATAAGTGTCGTGTAGTGTGTGCTGTGTGCTTGTTAGTGTGTACAGAATCAATTTATATAAATTTATAATGTTGTTATATATTACCCTATACTATTTACAGCTAATTATAATCTATGGGGACGTGGAGCGGTCGTTCGCTTGCTGAGCAGCCGACTCCTGTCTTTTTTGGGTACATAGTCGATTTCACCTAGTCTAGTATTAGTGAGGAAGGGGTTGTGCTGTCCGTATCCGAGGTAGGCGTCACCAGGGGTTTCTAGATCCTCGATGTGCATTTCGCGGAGACGGCGCAGCATGTCCTCATTCAAATCTTGTGCACGAAGGTGCCATGGATCACAATCGAGCATATCCCAGAGGAATGAGGTTTCTAGGCGTCTTGGGAATTGTCCGCTGGTCTTGAGAGCCATTCGATATTGGCGTTTAAAGCAAACCAATCACAATCGCGCCCGATGCGAGCGACCCGCGGTTGCTTACCGCCTCGGTACAGAGACGAGTAGCAGTCTCCTGTCTCTTTCCCTCGCCGGACTATTGCATGCGACTAGCATGTCAACTCACTGCGCGTTAGTCCGCTGCCCGCACGCTACCTGCGTAGACGCGTATGTCGCCATGCGCCTACGTCGTGCCGCCCGCCATTGTTGTTACGCGAAAGACCATATTATTTAGGGTTTTCGTTCCCCAATATTTATGTGTTTGTGACTTTGTGTAAACTATTGTGTTTCGTGTTATTTCCAATAAACATTAAAAACTAGAAGGTGGTTTCCGTTCTACGTGTTTCCCTGAGATAACCTCCCTCATACGTTCAATTTTTTGTAAATTGCTCTTACTGTAACGTGAGAGCAATTGTACCACGCCATAATCCAATATAGGAAGTAGGCAGGCCTGGATGACCGCAAATTTCACAGCGATATCTGTTTTGGCGTGCCAACCTATGATAGGGGCTAGCGCGCCGCGTGCTCGTCGCGCCTTCTGCACGACGTAATCCGTCTGTTTGCCCATGGTCATGGTCTTGTCTAAGTGAACGCCCAGATATTTTATGCTATTTTGATATTCGATTGCCTCGTCTTTGATGCGAATGGTTCTGTAGTAATTTCTCTTGTGAGTAAACATTGCACACTCCGTTTTGTCTACGTTACATTTTAGCCCCCAGCGACGGTAGTAGTCGATGACAGTGTCGGCGGCCCAGCCCGCGCGGCGTGTTGCGCAGTTTGGGTCGGGAGACCTATTAAGGATGCACAGATCATCGGCGTATTGGGAGAGCTTAAGTCCGCGGATACGGTCCCGTTGGTCCCAGACGTCATACACGTACAGGTTGAAGATGACTGGACCCAGGATAGAGCCTTGGGGAACCCCGTGTGGCACCAGTATTTCGTCGCTGTTGGTGGTTCTGAAGCGCCCGTAGGTTTTGCGACCGCTCAGGTAATTTTGTATTATTTTGATGATGTTGTTCGGGACGTCAGCTGTTTGAAGCTTTTTCGTCAGACCTTCGTGGTTTATTGAGTCAAAGGCCTTCGAAAGATCCGTCATGACCATAGCCACACTTTGCCTTGCTTCCAGCGCATCCGTGATGAACTTGCCGGTGCGAAGGATCTGTGTGCCTGTCCCTCTGTTCTTGGTAAAGCCATGTTGAAATGGTGGTTGGAGTCTGTCGGCGGTTTGTTGCAGGCGCGACAAGAGCAGGCGTTCGTGTAGTTTACCCATGATGTTTATAAGAGTGATGGGTCGGTACGATTTGGCATCACGGTGATTCTTGCCTGCTTTATGCAAGAAGATGCACTCTCCGATTTTCCATCTGTTGGGATAGTAACCTGTCAGTAACAGGTAGTCAGCTATCACTTTGTACCTGAAGAGGAAGGGGTCGCCTCCAAGTTTGAGTGCGTCTGATTTGATTTTGTCTGGGCCAGGCGCCTTCTTATTTTTAAAGCGTCTCAGTGCGAATCTGATTTCCTCTATGGAGGTGGGGTCGAGAGGCTGGAACGGTGTAGTCTTCTCTGTGCTCTTATCTTCGTTGTTTATCTCGGCTTCTGTGACGATCGCTGCGTCGACCAGGGCGTCGATGGTTTCTTTCTCGCTGTTGCAACCCTCAATATGGGGGAGTCTCTGTACAGGAGCCTTCAGGTTGCGTTGGATTCGCCACATCTGGGCTCTGTTGTTCTTTGGGTCGTTTATTATTCGGGTCCATTTTTCGCTGCTATATTCCACGAGTGCTTGATGGGCCTGGCGTTTTAGACGATTGTAGGTCCTCTTTTGTTCCGTTATTCTGTCTTGGTTGAAGCGCAGTCGCCACGCTTTACTTTTTGCTTGGTTTCTTTTCTTCTGTCGATTATTTCATTGATATCTTCTGGAAGTTGATCTCGTCTGTTGTTTTCATGTAGTGGCGCATACTCATCTAAGGTATCTATGATGGCTTTTTCTAGATGTACTATATATTCCTCGCATTCTCCGTCGGTTGTGATTTCCTTAGGAAGGTGTGTAGTTTTGTCCCATAGGGTTTGTTGGAATCTGTGTCTGAGTTCTTCGTTGTTTGCAATAGCGCGAGCGTTTCTTACCAGTGTTTTCTCTCTGTCCACCATTATGCTTAGGTCGGTTACATCATCGGTTATTTGTTTACGATTTTTTTTTTTAGTTTGTATGGGAAATCATCAAATGACTTCTCCCGCTCTGGGCGGAGCGGGAGGGCGTGTCAGACTTTTACTGACTAAAACCCAACCGTGTTCCTTCAGTTGCCCATGTGCCAGGGTCACGGTATCTCTTTCGAGCAATCTCGCGACCCTGGCAGGCATCGGTCCTAGCAAACCCCTTCAGTGTTGCTGACATCTCTTTGAGGCGCGTGTGGAACACTACGCGCCGTCGACCCGAACCTGGTCCTTACCGGGCGGCGAGCTACCTATTGCTCGCCGCCCGCAAGCTCGCGTCTACGGTGGACGGGAGTCCGCTATTGACTCCCGACGCCCGGGGCGTCTCCTCCTGCGGCGGATAGGGACGTGAGGGCGCAGAGACTGCCACTCCCTCACGCGCCCCGCCTCCTCCTTCGCGAGCATTACTGCTTCGCAGAAGGAGGTGACGGCTTCCCATGCCCTCTCGCTCCGAGCCATGGCTCGCACCAGGGCCGGACGCGAGAGGTCGCCGCCGCCGATCGCCTCCACGAGAACACGGCGGTGCTCCGCCCAGGCAGGGCACACCTCCACCGTATGCTCCACCGTGTCCTCCAGACGATCCTCGCAATGGAAACACCCGGGCGTTTCCTCCCGCTTTATCCTGAACAGGAACCCACCAAAGCACCCATGCACGGTGAGAACCTGTGTCAGGCGGAAGGTGAGGACGCCGTGGCGCCTCTATCCACTCCTCAAAGAGGGGACTTACCGCCGCAATTGTGGCGTGCCCAATTTGTATACGATCCAGTTAGATTAGAAGCCGACCACACCATAGTTGGGCATAGCAAGTTAGATTTATCTTTAAACTTGTTTGAGAAAAACTGAATTAGTGCTAGCGGAAAGTGAGAGACATCTAGTCGTCACAGGCGTAGTTGACGAGTTCATACATGCCTAATATTTTGGTGTAAAAGTAAAATCACAAAAAAGTCAACCGTATCAAAAATTAAATATCGTTCAGTCGTAAGTTTTTAGGAAAAAAAGGACATAACTACTTCACAAGAAATTAAGAAAAGATTAGACGGTGTGCACGAGAATGCTGCGTCTTCATACTCAACTGTGAAAGAGTGGGCAAAAAGGTTTTGCTTGGGGTACGAGTCCCTAGAAGATGAAGAGCCTCCTGGTCATCCGGCCGATTCGATCACTTCGGAAAACATTTATATTGTGGAACAAATTGTCCTTAGTGATCGCCGTTTGAAGGTAATGGAAATATCTGCAATGTCTCACCTTTCCGAAACCATCGTCCGTCGGATTCTTCATGAGCAACTGGGGATGAATAAAGTTAGCGCGCGATGGGTTCCCAAACTTCTATCGGCGATTCAGCGACAGCACTATGTTGAGTTTGCACGGTCATTTTTGGCGCTGTGTGAGGCCAATCCTACAGAAGTTTTGGAGTCCATTGACCCCTGTCAATAATAGAATCGATGGAATGGCAGAGACAGACGCGGTCGCAGCATCATTGGGGGTCACCATGACTGCTGAGGAATAATTTTGAGGAAGGTACACTTTGGTCTAATGGTCACAAGCGCAGTAGCGCTTCAAGCTCAGAAGTAACTGAGCTTGAAGCGCTACTGCGCTTGTGACCATTAGACCAAAGTGTAGTTCTGGGTTCGATTCCCAGGTCAGTTAGTGTTAACATAACATAACATTATTCTTTATTTTATATTAAACAGATTGTAGTTCATATCAGTTTTAAAAGTAGGTAGTATAAAATAAAATATCTATACAATCAAGTGGGTGACGTACTGTTCTCCTAGCTAGGCTATGAAATAGCCTGTATTAAGGAGTAGCAGTGCCAATCCTCTCTAATGTGGGTACTACAATTTTATTCTTACAAGTACAATTTTTAATGTTCTGATTAGATTTAAAAAAAAAAAAATATTTTCAAACAGAAAAAGGAGTTAAACTGTCGACTTTTTGCTAGGATATCCCTGCCAACCAAGAGAATGATTAATTATTATTTATTTTATTTTATTTGACCACATTGGTCCACTGGTTGGTTAAGACTAGGGAATGCAGAACCGGTGCTGTTTTAAAGAACCGGGATTTTTGGGACTTTCTGGGTTAAGAACCGGGATTCCCGGTACTATCGATACTTTTGATACTTTAATAAGTCTTTGTAAGAGAGTTGAAAGTGTTCAAACGGAGAAAGTAAAAAAAAGACGAAATGACAGGGCAAAGTAAAAACATTTTAATCAAATCAAATAAAACGTTTTATTTCTTGTTTTATAGACACTAAATCAGTCTTATTTAGTATAATTTTACTGGTAATTACGCATATTATGCCAGCAACATTTTTTAACATTAAATGATTTTTATACCTAATCCTACATAATATATAACAGAAACATTTATTAAACATCTTTACTTTACCAAACAAATTAACATGACTCTTATTGCAATTCTGCATAAGAAAATTATACTTTAAAACTTACGTAACATCTACAAAAAAAGGAACTATGGAGTTTTAGCGTAGCATTAATCAGTCTCAATATTTATTGATTAGATAATCTTAACAAACATTTTTTTAAATTTTAACCTTAATAATAATTCAATAATAGTTTGGAACAACTTCAATCGACAAATTCTTTAAATCAACTAAAAAATAAAATAAAAATATAACTTTAAACTTAAATATTTTTGCAAAACTTAACCCTTAATTCACCACCAGAGTCCCAGGGACTCACATTCAAATTTCAAAACTCCATATTTCGTTCATTTTCGCGACTTCATTGCCCCCCGCCACAGTACCTTCCTGCAGTGTTGCGGGCGACGCGGGGTGGAGCGGACGTGCGTACGGCTCTTATATGGTGAGTTATTACGCCAAGTGAGTCCCTGGGACTCATGGTGGTATTTTATGTTAGTAGGTTAAAATTGGGGATTCCAGATCAGATAAGATCTGGAAACCCTCAATTTTAACTCATTCATCATTTCATGTATTCATCATTTCATTCATTCAATTGTATGTATTATTCACTTTCAGATTACATCCTATAACCCACAGTTGTCAGTTATCTTTACAAGATACAATTTCATTATCATTCTAATTGTTCATTGATAAATTATGACACCCATTCAACTAGGTATTCAAAGACACGCGTATGAAATTCGAGCAACAGTCGGTATAATCTATCCGACTCGATAGCCTAACGAAAATGGAATGCGCTCGCACCGCTCCATCGCGCTGCCTTATATAATATGTCGTGCAGTGGTTATTTACTTTAAACTTTTTAACCGACTTCAAAAAAGGAGGAGGTTATCAATTCGGATGTTTATATTTTTTTTTATGGCATAGAAATAAAATGCAAAATAATATTTAGAATGATTATATTTAAATATCAATTACATTAAGTTGAACTTAACTTTTTAACTATTTTAGTAACTAAATATTCAGTTTCACTCATGATTTCATCAGAATCACTTCGTACTAAGTATTGTATATTCACGCTTGCATTGTCAGGGTCACTGTCTATTTCTTCCGTGTTATGACTGCCATCCACATCATGTACAATTATTCTGATTATTCGTTGAACATGCCCGGACTCTTTACACATGATAAAGGATTTGTTTTTAAAAGATTTACGTTTCTTTATTTTCTTCTTCTTGTTTTTTAATGTTTTCTTTTCTATTTCTTGCTGTCTACTCTCTTCACATGCTTTTGCTGCCACTTCAGCGTACCAGCTTTCTCGGTCTTGAGCATAGTAAAATGGATTTAGAACTGGATCAGAGCTTTCTATCAAATTCTGAAATAAAAAATGATATTGATGAATGATTTTGTATCATTAAACAGCACCAAATGTTTATTCAGTTGCTGGTCAATTAGATACATACATTAAATTGTTGGTCAATGTTATCCGAAACAGGGCTGTAGGATGGTGAGATTGACATATTTAATTATATGTCCAGACGTTTTTACACACCTGAAAAAAAAGATTCTACATTAATATTTCATTTTATTATTCTTTCTGAAAACAACAATTATCATTGAAACAAATTGTTATGTAGAAATATTGACAGTGGTGTAACAGACACCTAATAATAACTTCACCTATTAACGCTTTTAAATCCAGAAACATATTAGTTACACTTACCGATATTTCACGATATTAACGTTCTATCCAGTCATATGCAGAAATTAAATGATCGATTTTAATTAATTTCTTTCAATTTATATAAAACGTATTTAAATCTATAGAGTTCAAAGTCGTACATTTTAATTAGATGTTGATATCCCGGACAAATATAGTATGGTGAAATTGAAACCTCAGAACATCACGGCGCCAAGTATATTATTGTTTACTATAAATACATATCGATAAAATAAACGCTGCGGTACGTTTGTTCATTGTTATTTTTTTCATACATTTTAATGAGAACATTCGGCAAGCAAAACCATCGCATATAAGTAGTTTGTCTAATTTGCAATGTAAGTTCTAATCTCATTTAAGGAGATAGATCAAAGGTTGAGGTTTGTTGATTTGGCTATGATTGTAAATGTGTTTGTTCCCGCGAAGAAGTCCTGAGTCAGGATTTTAGGACCACGCGTGCATTACATATATGGAAAAATGTCACGTGGATCCTGGCTATTTAAACACTGGAGAGTGAATTAGGTGCATCACTTCAGTGTCAGGAGCTCCAGATTAACAGCAAGTACTTACCGAGAATCAGCCTGCAGTACCTAAATAAGGAATAAAATGTAAGTAGTTCATTAACTTATAAAGTTCTAGCAACAGCTAAGTGTCAGGGGGTTCGATTCCCCTAATCGAGCAATGAGTTATTATTCCTTATAGCAATAAATCTGCTCTTCTGTTTAGTGTTGTGGTTAAATAGAGTATTTTTTTCTGTGATGCAGCCATCTTATTATAAATATCTGGTTGACCGAGCTTTGCTCGGTATTTTTTGGTAAATTGTGTTTAAAATAATAAGTTTATGTTCAAGTTGATTATCGATAAAGTTGGTCATCGAAAACACGAATAAAACGACATTTTATAAAAATGAATCCTAGCTAGATCGATTTATCGCCCCCGAAACCCCCTGTATACAAAATTTCATGAAAATCGTTGGAGGCGTTTCCGAGATTCAGATTATATATATATATATATATATATATATATATATATATATACAAGAATTGCTCGTTTAAAGGTATAAGATTATTGATCATATGCTTCAGTGTTTCCCTGTGTGTACCTTTTTCAATATTAGGTGTAAAAATACAATAAATAATTATTCATTATAGTAGTGTACCTACCTGAAATGTCAAAGTGATTGTATTAATATTTATTTGTGTCTCTCCATTTCAGGTCGTACGAAAACGCCGAGACTCTTTTTCCCTCCGACGTCGACGAGGAACCTCAGGTTCCAAAAAAGAAGCACGACGGACGAAAAAGGAAGCACGCATCAACTCGAACGACGGAGCCGGCACAAAGGTCGTGGTCGTCGCCATCGAGAGCAAGTCCGATGCCCGGGCCGTCCACATCTGCGACGCCTGTCGAGCCGTCGCTGGTGCCACCGTCGTCCCGTCCATCAGCTTTAAAGAAGCCGCATCACACCCGTATTAAGCCCATCCCTCCGAAGAAGTGCACAGTATATGATCTGTTTGGAACCGATAGCGAGGACGATGAGAAAGAGGTCCCTGCAGTTACTGGTAAAACACCGTTAGCTTCATATATAACTCGACGTCTTGCAAACGGCCATTCGCGCCAAATCTATGAAAAAAAGCCGGGAACGCACTATATTGATTTAAAAATATACCGATGCGATGAAATAGAAAAAGTTCCGCCAATGAATAGATGGCGCCAAGCAATTGTCACGGTTAAAAATCAGACCTTCGACAATACAGATGCTTGGCAACATTTGTCTAATTTTATTGTGGCTACACGTAAAGAATATGTTAAGTGCCCACCAACGTTTGTAAGTAACTATTATTAAATTTCTACTTAATTACGTAGTTACTTATCCGGTAAAAACGTAACCCCCCAATATAACACAATGTGTTAGGCATGTCATACCTATTCACTTTTACCATTGACATAATTATAAACAAGGCAAATCGCGATTTCATTATTATAGATAGACACTATTGCTTTACTTATATTATGTTTAAAAACATTTTTTTTGTAATCAATAAGAATAAATATATTTAAGATATAAATTTAGTATAATGTAATCACATGTAATCGTTTATAGAAATTAAGTAATTCATATTACATCAAATTTGATTTAATGTTCATTGTTTTTTTTTTTCTTTCTTACAGTTACACCTAGACCCGGAATCAGAAAAAATAAAAACGATATAATAATACAATGTCAAAAATGTCACATTGAAATACCTAAAACTGAATATCAGTATCATTTGAGAACAAATTTGCATAAATCTAATTGTATACAAAAAACTGAAATTGAAAATATTGATATAATAGCCACAGCTTTTAAAAAGAGAATAATAAGTTACAAACTGAATCCATCAATGGAATACCTAACGCCTGAGGAATTCCTAATTGATGACCAGGATAAGGTCATAAGACTAATTAATGATTGTTTGATAAAACATAATTGTGTTAAATTAAACTTTGAGCTTTTTGCTTATTTCATTCTTCCGAAATCTGATGAACTTCAGCTTAAATCATTTAACACAAAATATGAAATTGTATATTATAACACAGATTTAAAGGAATTATATTTGAAAACAATTAATACATTTGATAGAAAGCTCTCAGAGTTCCAACATCGTGAATCTGGTTGGTCTTGTTTCTTTATAAGTCATCTAGAAATTAACATTAACAAATACTGTCCTTTGAAAGGTGGCACCTATATAGATTTGCCGCCAATAATAAAAAAAACTAGAAGTTGTTTAAATATTAAAAACAGCGATAACAACTGCTTTTTATGGAGTATCGTGGCAGCATTATATCCCACCCAAATTAATGTTTGCAGAACAAGTTCATATCCACATTTTTCAAAAGTTTTAAATATAGATGGTCTGTCATTTCCCCTATCATGTAAAGATATTAAAATATTTGAAACTTTGAATCCCGACATAAGTATCAATATATATGGATTAGATAATAAAAATATGGTCACTGGTCCTTTATATGTGACAAGTTTAAGAAAAATCCAGCATGTCAATTTATTGTACTTTGAACAGAAAGGCAATGGACATTACTGCTTAATAAAAAATCTGTTGAGATTAATTAAACGTCAAATAAGTAAACATAAAGGTAAAATGTACCTATGTGAAACATGCTTACAAGTTTTCACGAGTGAAACGAGATATAATACCCACAATAATTGTCCTATGATTTTGACAATAATACCTGAAAAAAATAGTATTCTTCAATTTAAGAACTACGAAAGAAAACAAAAAATTAATTTCGTTATATACGCCGATTTTGAAAGTCTTTTACTAAACTGCAACATAAAGGTAACCGAAAATACTCGTACCTATCAGGTTCACGAACCTTCATGTTTTGGTTACTATATTTGTTGTTCACACAATACGGATCTGAATAAGTATGTTACTTATAGAGGAGCTGATTGCGTAGAAGTATTTATAAAATATTTAATAAGAGATTTGGAGAACATTCATAGTATCTTAATAAATAAAATACCTATGACACCATTAACTAAGGACCAAGAAAACGATTACAAAAATGCCACTACATGTCATATCTGTAATCATTTGCTCTTTGACGATAAAGTAATGGATCATGATCACATTACATCACAATACCGAGGTGCAGCACACTCTCATTGTAATTTAATGTTAAGAGTTTGCCCATTCGTGCCTGTTATTTTTCATAACTTGTCCGGCTATGACTCTCATCTATTTATAAAGGAATTATCGAAGTATGAAGGTACTTTTAAAATTATACCAAAAACCAAAGAAAGGTATATGTCCTTCACAAAGGTATTCCATACTAAGAATGCTTTAAAATCAAGGCCTATTCAAGTTAAGTTCATAGATTCATATCAATTTCTTAATTCAAGTTTAAGCACATTAGTTGATAACTTGAATGAAACCGACTTTGTTAATTTATCAAAAGAATTTCCAGATATAAGTTATAATCAGTTAAAGTTGTTACGACAAAAAGGAATTTACCCCTACGATTATATGAATGTGTTCTCAAAATATAATGAGACTCAACTTCCATCAAAAGTTTGTTTCTATAACAGCTTGAATTGTCAACACATTAGCGATGATGAATACGCACGTGCCCAATCTATTTGGCAGACATTTAATATTAAATCACTAGGAGAATATACAGATTTATATTTAAAGACCGACGTATTACTTCTTTGTGACGTATTCGAAAAATTTAGACAGACTTGTCTAGATCATTATCAACTTGATCCAACGTATTACATTACCGCACCTAGCTTAAGCTGGGATGCGATGCTACTGTACACAGGTGTTAAATTAGAATTAATTCATTGTTTAGAAATGTATGAATTTTTGGAAAAGGGAATACGTGGAGGCTTGGCACAATGTTCTCTTCGCCATGCTCAAGCTAATAATAAATATTTACCAAATTATGATGCTTCTCAAAAATCAACTTATTTGGTTTATCTTGACTGTAACAATTTATATGGTTACGCAATGACAAAGAAAATGCCTATTTCAGATTTCCGTTTTTTGACAATCCATGAGATAAAAACAATGAATGTCTTATCAATATCAGACGAATCTGAATATGGATATATTTTAGAAGTTGATTTAATATATCCTGAGAGTTTACATAATACGCATAGTGATTTGCCTTTTGCCCCCGAGAGGTTCACACCTCCTGGAGGCAAAACCCCAAAATTAATTGCTAATTTATATGACAAATTCAACTATGTAATACATTACATTCATTTAAAGGCGTGCTTATTGAATGGATTAATTTTGAAAAAAATTCACCGTGTTTTAACGTTTAGACAAGAAAATTATTTACAAAAATATATTGATTTAAATACAACATTGCGTCAAGCTTCTACAACCGCATTTGAGAAAGACTTTTTCAAACTCCTTAATAATGCTATATTTGGGAAAACTATTGAAAATAGACGCAAACAGGTAAATGTCAAATTAGTTACCATGTGGGATGATTGCAATAATAAAACTAACAAGCACCACGGTGCAGAAAAATTAATTGCAAAACCAAATCTGAAAAGTATAGCGATATTTTCTGAAAATTTTGTTGCTATTCAATTAACTCCTGAAAAAATTATCTTAGATCGCCCTATCTACATTGGGTTTACAGTTCTAGAATTCGCAAAAGAACATTTGTATAAATTCCACTACAACTTTATTAAAAATAAATATAACACTCGCGCAAGACTGTGTTATACAGACACAGACAGCCTTCTTTATTTTATAAATACAGAAGATTTTTATGAAGACATAAAAAATGATATTGCAAAATTTGATACAAGTAATTTCCAGCCTGATAATTGTTACAGCATACCAAGAGTAAATACTAAAATTCCAGGACTATTTAAAGATGAACTCGGGGGTGACATCATAAGCGAATTTGTGGGACTGAGAGCTAAACTATATTGTATAATAACTTCAAAAATTCGCATCGCAAAAGCAAAAGGAATATCTAAAGCTGTTACTAATCGATTAAAATTATCTCACTATAGTAAAGCTTTAACAAATAATGTCAATTTCAAATGTAAAATGAATACAATTAAATCACTCAAGCATGTACTGTACTCTCAAGAAGTTCATAAAGTAGTATTAAATAGAAATGATGATAAGAGACAAATACTCACGAACCTTATTGAAACTTTACCGTTAGGTCACTATGAAACTTTATTTTGAGAACTAATTTATACATCATTATAAATAATAATGTTTATATTAATAAATTGTAATATTATTATGATAACCTTTGTTAATAATTAGTATAAGTATACCATATATTATTAATTTAGTGAGTGGTAGTGTTGATTGTCTTTTTTAAATTTGTAATATCTAAATAAAATATTGAATAACTGACACATTTTTTTTCTTGTTATGGGCTTACAGTCTTTTCTTTTCATTTTTAATAAACCATATGATCACTGAGCAATACCACACTAACTTATTATTATTATTTGCAACAGACATAAACGTAAATGTTTAAGCACTTTAAGTACGTATACATTTCACTTTACATTTGACATGACAACTAAATCATTTGTTTTTATTATACTTATGCTTTATATTTCTATGTTTGAGTGAAATTTGAATTATTAGTCAAAATGAAGTTGATCAAACAACACACATCACTTAATGTTGAAGGAATATTGAATATTGCGTGGATTGTGTGGTAATTAAACGTTATTTAATTATAAAATAGTTTATTGGAAAATAAGAAAACGTGGTAAATTACAGACAGATGCAGGTTTTGACAGATAAAGCTATAATGCTAGTGCAGCGCCATCGGTGCTAAGAAAAAGTAAACTATTTATGGTTGCGTTCCATTACATTAACACCCTCCCTTGGGACGCAACCCCATCTTCCTTACACAATACAAATGTTTATCGGCAGTAGTGCCCTTAGTTAAATTATCAGCAATCATTTCCTCACCCTTAACATAACTAAACTTTATCTCTAAATTATTTACATGATCTTTGAGAAAATGATAGCGAATATCAATATGTCTTGACCTAGGTAAGTAACAATCATTATTGGACAATTTTATAGCACTTTGATTATCACTAAATATGACGAGTGGTTTGCTCTGTTCCTGACCGAGTTCTGCATGCAGTTGTTGTAGCCACAGTGCCTCTTGCGCCGCCGAAGACATCGACATGTACTCAGCTTCAGCGGTAGACAATGCCACAGTCTGCTGCTTGTGTGACCGCCAAGAAATTGCACCACCCTGCAAAATAAAAATGTAACCCGTGCACGACTTCCTATCGCGCATATCGCTCGCCCAATCAGCATCACAATATCCTGTGATGTTCTCATTACCATCCTTGGTATATAGCAGCTTCAACTCTTTGGTACCCTGTAGATATCTAAAAATTCTTTTTACCGCAGTCCAGTGTGCAGCTGTAGGGTATTTATTAAACCTGCTCAGTGTGTTTACTGCAAATGATATACCAGGTCTGGTACCTTGTGCCACATACAGTAAAGAGCCAATTGCTTGTTGATACGGACAGTCAGTGATTTTTTCTTCTTCCATTTTATCACTAAATTTCATACCCACTTCAAATGGTGTTTTCACTGGTTTACAATCTGACATTCTGAATCTTGCTAATATTTCATTAATATATTTTTCTTGATCTAGCAATACTTTGTCCCCATCTCTGGTTATGTGAAGACCAACACATTGACTTGCCCGACCAATGTCCTTCATTTCAAAGTGCTCTTGTAGTTTCTGTTTGAAAATACTTTTTGTGTTTTCCTCTGCAGTAAATAAAAGTAAATCATCCACCCAGATAGCTATAAAAGTATTCTTCTCTGCATTATAGTAGACACACGGATCTGTTTTTGATTGTGTCATTGCTAACTCATGTAGGACAGAGTTTAATTTCAAATTCCAGAGTCTGCTGGCCTGCTTTAGTCCATATATAGATTTATGTAGCATGCATACCTGAGATCCATGCTTATATTCTTCTGGCTGCTGCATGTAAATGTCTCTGTCAATATCTCCTTGCAGAAAGGCGGATACAGCATCCATTTGATCTATCTCCAATCCATACCTGGCTGCTAAAGCAAATAAGTAGCGTATAGTTGTGTACCTGACAACTGGTGAATATATTTCTTCATAATCAGTGCCCCATCTTTGGGCATAACCTTTTATTACAAGCCTTGCCTTGTATCTCTGAACATTCCCACTCTGGTCTGTTTTTGTTTTAAACACCCATTTATATGGAAGAGCCTTTTTTCCTGGAGGGAGATCAGTCAAAGTCCATGTTTTATTTTTCATCAGGGAACTATATTCCTCGTCCATGGCTTTCTTCCATTCTACAGCTTGAGGCGATGTGAGTGCTTCCTCAACAGTCTGTGGGTCGGTGGAATCAGTAAACAAACACAGTAGGCCCTGCTTGTCAATATGTGCCTCATTTTGTTTATTCCATGATCGTATTGGCCTCAATGTTACATTACTGTACTCATCTTGTTTCAAATGACGTGGTGGACAATAAGTTTCATCCAGTTCTCCAGAATCAGTTTCATACTCACTTGAGTCTTCAGCATTATATTGTGTATCCGAGTCTCTGTTGGATATCACCGGTACAGCTGTGGACGACTCCTGAGTGTGTATCTTGTTTCCCTGACTGCCTGAGTTTTCACTTAGTGGGACGGAACTTGCAGTGATTGATTGGCTCTCCTTTACTGGAATAAGTCTCACAGTCAATTGGTACATTGACATTCTCATCGTATTTTTCCATAAAAGAAACATCTCTACTTTTCACAACCTTGTGTGATTCAGGGTCCATCAATCTATATCCCTTTGTGTTATCACAATAACCCACAAATATCATTTTTACAGATTTTTTGTCCCACTTTTGGCGTTTTTCCCTGGGTACATAAACCATAGCTTCTGAGCCAAATATCCTCATGTGTGATAAATTGGGTTTCTTACCTTTCCACATCTCATATGGGGTTTTACCTTGTAGCGACTTTGTCGGGGAACGGTTCACAACATATGCAGCAGTTGCCAGTGCTTCAGCCCAGTAGCTTTTCTCCAGGTTGGCATAGAACAGCATGCACCTTGCTCGTTCAACTAAAGTCCTGTTCATTCTTTCGGCCATGCCGTTTTGCTGGGGAGTATACGGAGTAGTGGTCTGATGAATTATACCATGATTAGATAAGTACTTTTCAAAGTTATAATTGCAGTATTCTTTACCATTATCAGTGCGAAGCTTTGTAATCTTGTGATGTAATTCATTCTCTACTTTCAACTTAAAATCTTTAAATGTCTCTAGAATATTTAGCTTATCTCTCAGGAGATACACATGAACCATTCGTGTAAAATCATCGATGTAAGTAATAAAGTATTTCATACCTCCAAATGATGAATTTTCCACAATAGTGCTGACTGAAAGTAGATTGGCAGCTAGACCGGGAACATACAAAACATTTTTAACTTGTATCACATCATCTTGACATAAGTGTATGTCAATACAGCCAACTCCCTTCACAGCTAATGGCTCTCTGTTCGCTACAGTAACATGCTTTATAGTTGGTTCACTGACATTGTACATCCAATCATTTCTACTTGTCATATGCATGGATGCACCTGAGTCCAATAACCATTTATCATTAATATTGTTTCCTTTGACCGTCGCTGAGAATGCTGCTACAAAACTGGTACTCTCTCCTTTGTTTGCTGATTGTTTCTTTGGCAGCTTACAATATTTAGCAAAATGACCACTCTTATTACAGTTGAAACATCTAGGTCCCTTAGATTTCACTGGCTGTGCATTGTTTCTAGTTTTCTTAGTATTTGTGTGGAAAGCTGATGACTTTGATGTGTTTACTTCTTGTATAAGTTTAGACTTAACTGAGTCTGCACTGATTTGTATCCCAGAACTCTCTAATCCCATGATCATAGGTTTGTATTCGTCTGGTAGACCAGCCAACATCAAAGTACCGAGCCACTCATCATTCACATCAAATCCAATGTTCCGCAGTTTGTGAGCAGTGTTCATTATCTTACTCACATAGTCCTCAACACTATTGCTCGACTCCAGTGTAGTATTTATCAGGTCTTTGAGTAGACCTACTCGCCTAGTTAAACCATTGTCATCAAAAGCCCTTTGTAAACTGTCCCATACTTGTTTTGCAGTTTTGCATTCCTGAACATGTACGTAATTTTGTGGGTCCAACAACAATATCAGCTTTGACTTCGCCTTCACGTCTTTACTTGCATCTACAGGTTTATCATCGGGACGTTCGACGCAGCACCACAAGTCTTCGTGTTCCAAATATGTCTTAATACTGAATTTCCACGTGGCGAAGTTTTCTCTTCCGATCAATTTTTCCAGACTGAACATATTTTGACCCATCTTGCGATATTTTATCAGAAATATGTATTTATGTGGAAAATTTCTTAACCTCAAATTAAAATCGCACCGACAATTTTCCCAGATTGAGGTTATTGCACTTTTCTTGATAATCCAACTGTACCACTTCGAAACCACGCTCTGCTACCATGAAGGAATATTGAATATTGCGTGGATTGTGTGGTAATTAAACGTTATTTAATTATAAAATAGTTTATTGGAAAATAAGAAAACGTGGTAAATTACAGACAGATGCAGGTTTTGACAGATAAAGCTATAGCCTATAATGCTAGTGCAGCGCCATCGGTGCTAAGAAAAAGTAAACTATTTATGGTTGCGTTCCATTACATTAACAAATGTTAATCATATAAATCTTGGTGACTCTGATAGCCACATTAGGCATAGCGTTCTGTTACCAAATACGATTCGTTGTATTATATGTGGTCCCTCAAATTGTGGAAAAACAAACGTCGTGCTTAGTTTATTGTTACATGAGAATGGTCTAAAATTTCAAAATCTTTACCTGTACTCGAAAACTAACTTTCAACCAAAATACAACTTCTTACGAGAAGTTATAAAGAGAGTGCATCAAGTTAAGTTTCATGAATTTAATGATAATAAAGAAGTCATAGCCCCGGATGAAGCACTAACTAATTCTGTGTTTATTTTCGATGATGTGGCATGTGAAAATCAAATAAACATTCGTAATTACTTCTCTATGGGTAGACATAAACATATTGATTGCTTTTATTTATGTCAAACATACTCTAAAATTCCGAAACAGTTGCTGCGTGATAATGCAAACTTTCTCTTAATATTTAAGCAAGACGATGTAAACTTGAAACATATTTATGAAGAGCATGTTAGTTCTGATATGTCCTGGAATCAATTCAAGAAGATTTGTAATACAGTTTGGAGAGAGCCATATAACTTTGTTAGTATTTGCAAAGACTCGTCTTTAAGCAATGGAAGGTACAGACAGAATTTAGATAGCTTTTTTAAATTCTGAGCAAATAATGTGTAATTATATAAACCAATAACTGACAAAAATATAACTTAGTAGTATATTTTCTTTGGCTGAATACACTTGTCACAAAACAACATGGAAAAGAATATTAAAATAGAATTAATGAAGTCTGTGGAATCTATAAAGAATAAAATAAAACAAATGAAGAACCAGGAATACTCTATGAACTTGTCACTTGATAAAATGCTATAAACCGTCACGGAACCCCTTAATGCACTAGTCGATTCGAATATGTCAAAGGAAAAAATAAAGCATTTAGAACATTTACCACTCTCGAATTCTGACGACATTGAATTGGATGACATTAATACTAGTTCATCTTCAAAGTTTGAAGACTGCTATGATCTAAAACTAAAGTCTGCAGCAGTACTTAAAAAGTCTCCTACAAAAGAAATATTAGATGACTTAGAAATATCACTAGAGGGTCGTGATATCCATGATATTTATGACGGTGTAAATATACCGTTTCGAATAAGAAGTGTAAACAAAACATTGCTAATGGGTAATTCTGTAGTCTCATTTTCTAAAATCGATAGTTTGAATGACGACAGTGTCATTTTAATTAAAGTTGGTGACAAATCCTATAATTTAACCCCTGGCTTGAAGGAACTTTTACTTCGAAGAAAGCCTGATTTAAAATTAATATCGAGCAAAGATAGACTTGTCTACAAAGACATGCTGCATTATACAAATGCTCATAAGAGAGATTTTAATCCTGGTGGACAAATAAGAGGCGATAAGGGAATAAAATATCGTGAAGTAATCAAACCATTATTTTCCGAATTATTAAATGAAAATTTTCACACTGGAGGAAGTTTACCAACTCTAAAGAAATACAAAAATAACACTGACTTGGTATATTGGGATGACCCTAACGAACTCGTTGAGAGATTGAAACTATTAGTTGCTTCCAGAGACGCTGGCAACACAAATCATGATAATGAAATATTGTCGATCGTTGAAGAATTGAAAGAAGCTGGCATAATTAAAGAATAAATACTCACCACCATAAAATTTTCATTCAGTATTATAGACGGATTCAAAACAAATGCACTGAATTGTGAACATGAGCAAAACCGACGTGGTAAACGAAATTCATAAAAATGCGAGGGTGAACTTTCCACGCAGATGTGTTATCATGAAAGATATAGATGACTTGTGGCAAGCAGACTTAATCGATATGCAATCAATTTCAAAGCAAAATAAAAATTACAGATTTATTCTTGCTATTATTGACACGTTCTCGAAATATGCGTGGACTTTTCCTCTAAAAAGTAAAACCAAAGATGATGTATGTAACTCTTTTAAGAAATTATTGAATAAAGGGCGTGTTCCTAAAAATCTACAAACGGATAAAGGAACAGAATTTTACAATAATCCGTTTCAAAAGCTTATGCAAACTTATCACATTAATCATTATTCAACCTTCTCAACAAAAAAGGCTTCAATAGTTGAGCGATTTATCAGGACATTGAAATCGAAAGTCTATAAGGAATTTAGTTTAAGAGGCAGCTACAATTGGATAGACAGCATGCTTAATAATGTTATTAACAAATACAATCACACTTATCATCGGACAATTGATGAAGTTCCCGCTAATGTGAATAACATCAACAAAAAACGTATATTAGAGAGATATTCAAGATTGGTAAAAAATCATAATATTAGAAGCAAGTATAAAATTGGTGATTATGTGCGTATCAGTAAGTACAAAGGTACATTCGAAAAAGGTTACACTCCTAACTGGTCTACAGAAATATTTAAAATTCGAAAGATACAAAATACAAATCCTATTACCTACTTAATAGAAGATACAATCAGAGGTCAACCCATTTTAGGTGCATTTTATGAACAAGAGCTTCAAAAGACGAAAAATCCTAATTTATATCTTGTTGAGAAAGTTCTTAAAAGAAAAGGAGACAGAGTTTTAGTAAAATGGTTAGGTTTGCCTTCTTCTGAAAACAGTTGGATTGATAAATCGAATATTTATTAAATGTTCTGTCCAAAATGTATCAGTCTTATGATGTGTATTGAAGAGAGTAGTCTTCTCAATTGGATTATAAATCATTTACCATTTGAATTACATTTACCTGGATACAATTATTGTGGGCCTGGCACTAAATTAATTAAAAGGCTTACACGTGGAGATAAAGGTGTTAATAAATTAGACGAATATTGCAAACAACACGACATAGCATATCATAAGTCTTCAAACCTAAAAGATCGTCACAAGGCAGATTTAGTTTTATTAAATATGGCTAAAGAACGAGCACTTGCCTCAGATGCGAGCGTTGGGGAAAAACTAGCAGCGCACTTAGTAAGCAGCGCTATGTCAACAAAAATTAAAACTGGATTTGGTCTAAAGAAGGATAGCAAAAAGAGTTCTCCTAAAATTAAAAGTGGAAAAGGGTTAACAAATAAATTTAAAAATGTTATTAGCAAAACGAAGAGACATATTAAAAAATTAAAACCAAAATGCAAGAAAGTGGCAATAAAATTAGCTATGGCCGCTGCCAGAGAATTAGCTGATGATTCATCCATTAAACTTCCTCGTGTTATTCCTATACCAAAAACTGGTGGAGTATTGCCTTTGATTCCGATTTTTGCGGGATTATCAGCGGTAGGAGCTTTAGCAGGTGGTGCAGCTGGTATTGCTAAAACCATTAATGAATTCAAAATGGCTAAAAAGTTATTGACTGAATCGAAGAGACACAACGAAAAGATGGAAGCTCTCTGTATCGGAAAAGGACTACATCTTAAACCACATAAAGATGGGCTCGGAATATTTGTATCAAAAGAAAAAAACTAAGATATCGGCTACCCAAACGAGCCTTGACTAATTTAGACATTTTGAAGTATGGAAATAATATTCCCTATTTCAGAGGTGTCTTTATGAGAGATAAGCTCCCTAAATACCCTTTTAAAAAAGAATGTGGAGTTATAAATTTAGATAGCTCTAATAATCCTGGTTCTCATTGGGTAGCCTATGCCAAATACAACGATTATATTGAGTATTTTGATAGTTACGGAAATCTTAAGCCTCCAAAGGAATTTATAAAATACTTGGGATCCAAAGTACACTATAATTATGACAATATTCAGCATGATCACCCTTTTAATTGTGGACACCTTTGTTTAAACTTTTTGAAGAATTTTTGGTATAGTGAAGGAATAAAATAAGCAGCATCTAAAAAAAAGTTCAGTGTCGAAGCATGTCTACTACGGTAACCATCTCGGGTAATAAATCGGAGTTGACTTCATACTTTCATCCACCACTGCAATTATCAGATCAATACGAGTGTGGTTTGCTATACTTTTCAGTAATAAATTCAAGACAAAATATTTCTAGCATTAATAGCAGTCTGGTTGCGATCAGAATCGAATGTGATCTTGTGAACGGATCGTACTGCAATGGATTACCAACTCATTTTATTCACGAATTTGTGTCTGATACTCATCCAGGACATCAGTGCATAGAAATACCGCAAAATATTATTTATTTTCCAGTGAACAAAAATATAATTTCTTCGATATCTGTTAGGATTGTAGATCAATTTGGTCACTGTATGAACTTTGGCGAAGAACATATTCAGCTGCGTCTTCATTTAAGAAAAACAAAATGATCATTCATTATAAAAACACCCAAGTCAATGAAAGACATCTTAGTTCTTCAACGATTGCTAAGGTGCAACGACGTAAGAAAAACGTTAAGAAATTGACTAAAGTAAATAAAGATTTCCTTAAAGCTCTTGGGTTTAAAGTATGAATATACTACAGATTACTGAATCACCACATTTCGATACTTCCATCGAAAGTTACGAAGTCCATTCATACAATCCCTACAATACCAGCTTTAGAGAAAACGATGAAATCAGAATTCCCATCCACCAGCAAGACATATACGTGTTACCATCGGCCAGTTCAATTTATATTGAAGGACAAGCAAAGCTGTTCGGTAAAGATGGGAATCCGATCAAGAAAACTGTTACATTCACTAATAATTCTATTTTGTCTTTGTTTCAAGACATCAGATACGAAATAAATGGTATTGAAATAGATCGCATAAAAAACTCAGGAATAACGTCAACAATAAAATCATACATTTCATTAAATGAAGCAGAATGTAAAGTTGCCGCCTTATGGGGATGGAATTTAGAGGGACTTCAAAGTGACGGTAATTTTAGTGCTGTAATACCACTTAATAAGGTTTTAGGGTTTGCGGAGGATTACAATAAAATTGTGATAAATTGTAAACATGAACTTATATTGATTAGAAGTAACACTAACTTAAATAGCGTTATTCTTACTGATGATACTGTTAATTTTCAAATAGATATACACAGAGTTCAATGGAGAGTACCGCATATAAAAGTATCAGATCGAGAACGACTTACACTTTTAAAACATCTAGAAAGAGATAAACCTATTCAGATGGCTTTTAGAAATTGGGATTTATATGAGTATCCACTACTGCCAAAAACCACGAAGCATTCCTGGTCAGTTAAAACTGCTTCACAATTAGAAAAACCTAGATATGTAATTTTTTGCTTACAAACTAATAGGATAAATAATAAAACTAAAGACAGTTCAATGTTCGATCATTGTGAAGTAACTAACGTAACGCTCTTTTTGAATTCAATATATTATCCATATGAACCTTTAAATTTAAAATTTTCTGAAAACAAATATCGTATATTATATGAAATGTTTGTAAAATTTCGTCAGTCGTATTACAACTGTCCAGTAGACCCGTTGCTTGACTTAAAGGTGTTCAAAGAAAAAGCCCCTCTCTTCATCTTAGACTGCTCAAGACAAAACGACAGCCTTAAAACAGGTCCAGTAGACGTGAGGTTGGAAATTGAGTGTTCTACGCCAATACCAGATAAGACGACTGCATATTGTTTGATTATAAACGATCGACTTGTGGAATACAAACCTCTCAGTAACATTGTGCGAAGGGTATCATGATTGCTATTGTAGATATTCAGGGCTTTAAAACAGAAGCAAATGAATTTATAATAAAAGAAATTGCTATAATGCATAATAAAAAACTACAAGTGTTTTTAATTAAGCCACCATTTCCATTTAAAAAATTAACGAAATCAGAAAAAAAGCAAGTTACTTGGCTTGAACGTAACAGAAAGATACATTGGGATGAAGGTTTTGTGCCCTATTCGAATTATCAGACTTTGATTCTAAATATTTTAAGAGATATGTGTATCTACGTCAAAGGTTCTGAAAAGGTTTTGTGGTTAAAGCACATTTTAGAAAATAGTAATAGTAAAATATTCAATTTAGAAGATAAAGGTTGTTCTAGTTTGATAAGTTTGTATGATCAATATAAATATTCTGAAGATATATATAATTGTATTTATCATGACTATGTTTGTGCCTTAAAGAATGTATTGTGTTTAAATAAATGGTGCATTGAAAATAAATTTTTAAAATAATTATTTACTTGTTTAATTTTATTTAAGATAAAATATTTATATCTAAGAGTTTTATATCCCCTCCAAATCCTTTTCAATCACATATAAGTTGCTAACAATAGCAGGGCAACTCATTATAAGTTTATAATTACCCGTGTCGGTGAATTAGAAAGTAAATAAATAGAAAATGTTTCTTATTGAATACAAACCTCGATATAATATGTATAACTCACATAAAATGCGTGAATTTTCATTTCGTTCCTACTGGGGGACGATGAATTCGAAGAAAAGATTGGTGATGGAAATGGCTGACGCTGGATTCTTTTATTGCGGAAATAGAATTAATGATAAAGCGGCATGTTTCTCATGCGGGGGTATCATAGAAGATTGGGAGATTTATGACGATCCTTGGATGCAACATGCTATACACTATCCTAAATGTTTTTATTTGAATGCTGTCAAAGGAAACGAATATATAATTAATACACGCATCTCCGTCGTAGCATTTGACTCTTAGCAGTGCAGTGAATTATTAATAGAAAGGTATTCTTTCAATTTTTACTACCTTCTGCCAGCGGCTTCGTCTGCGATAGGTACACAATTCATCCAGTTACCAAAATCTCAAGCTAATCTTATTGATAGCAGAAAACATTTTCATATTCATAATCTGAATAGATAACTGACAACTGTGGGTTTTAGGATTTAATCTAAAAGTGAATATTACATACAATTGAATTAATGAAATGATGAATACATGAAATGACGAATGAGTTAAAATTGAGGGTTTCCAGATCTTATCTGATCTGGAATCCCCAATTTTAACCTACTTATGTTATAATTTTTAAATTTTTAATTATGTTTTAACTGCCTGTATTTCTTGCCGTTATTACTTGATTTTATATATTATTGATAATTTATTAATCTTCTAATGATTTTTATTGTTGTAGAATCACAAAATGGCACACAAACAAAAAGAAACTTCATCAGTGTATGTTAATGCGGAAAATGCTAATTCAGTTTTGGATTCTTGGCTTCAACAAAAACTCGACGATGAAATTGGGAGTGACAACGAAGAACACGATAGTATACTAATTGTAAAGACTGCTTACTGTTGCTGCAAATGTATGAAGCCAATATGTTTATCTTGCTCTAAAAAGATTTGTCAACGGTGCTCTTAGGTATTGGTCAAAACCCGTTGCACGTTTTTTATTTTTATATAGAAGCATATGTTTTTGTTATATTTATTTTATTTTGTAGTCTATTATGAAAATATAAAAGATAGTTATCATTGTTTTTCAAAAGTTTTTGACAGTTTTATGAGACTTAAAAAAAAAACATTTTCTTTTAGGCTGTTAACTTTAATTCCTATAATTTCTAAGATGATCTCAAGAGTTTTGCTAAGTTTATTGTGTTTATTTTAGTACTAAATAAGTGGTAAAGAAGTTAATAAAAAAAAGTATTTGAAATAATAGTTATTTTATTTAAAGAAAAATTAAAATAATATATGTGAGTCCCTGGGACTCATAGTGGGAGTCTACGTTAGTATCTTTCACCTGGTGAATTGAGGGTTAAACATAGATTATACATCCTTACAATACTATAAATAAAAATATCTAACCTATAAAATTATAAAAATTTGGAATAGGTACTTGCTCAGACCAATATAATATTGGTCTGATTCTTATAGTTACAATGGGGGCACTCAATAACCTAGGTTAGGTACCTATTTATTTATTTTTTAGAGTATTTCTCTCCTGCCTATATAATGATCTTAAAAATATAAGAGCGTCCAAACTCTTATCACTTAAACGTGATCTTATTTTATTACAAAGGTACCCAGCTGAAGAAAAAACTCTTTCCGGCTCTACACTTGTCGGTGGAATTGCCGAAAGTACCGAAAGAACCGGGATTTGGTTTTGGAAATTCCGGTTCCTAAACCAACGCAAATTTCCGGGATTTCCCGGTACTTTCGGTTCCGGGATTTCCCGGGACTATTCACTAGTTAAGACATCAACTAAGGGTAAGTATTTATTAATTAGAATAATACAATATTTAAATTCACACCTGCCGCACGAGCAACCGGATTAATATTTTAGGACAACCAACATAATGTTATCTGACCCCAAACGAGGCAGAGCCGATACTATGGCAACCAGACAACTGATAAACATACTATATTTCTAAATACATACATATTATAGATAACACCCAGCATGCATTGCATGGATTAATGCTAGAGCAAGTGAAGCTAGCTCGAAAATTTAACAACCCGCTTCGTTCAGGTTAGGTTTTTTTTATTTTTTCCAAAAGAAGTAGGAGTTACATTGTTAACTTATGCCAGGATAGATAGCCCTGGCAACTATGAGGTTGTTGAAAGCGAAGGCGTGCGACGTGAGCTCGAAAATTTTAACAACTCTCCTCGTGTAGGTTCAGTTTTGTTTGATATATTCAAAAAGAAATAGGAGTTATATCGTCGAGTTATGCCAGGATAGTCCACGCAACTAGGAGAATGCTGAATGTAATAGAGCGAGCGTAGCGAGCTGGAAAATTATTGACCACGCTCGGATAAGTTAGATTTTTTGTTGATCATTCCAAAAGAACTGGGAATTATTTGCTTTGTCGATCTATGAAGGAAAGGTCAAGAGAATGTATAATATAATACAAGAGCGAAAAAACTTAGAATTTAATGATTGACATGTGGTTACTAATAGGTTCTGTTTTTAACCGACTTCAAAAAAAGGAGGAGGTTATCAATTCGTTTGTATTAATTTTTTTTTTTATGTTTGTTTCCTCATAACTTTTGACTGGGTGAACAGATTTTGATGATTCTTTTTTTATTTGAAAGCTAGTGCTTCCCGAATGGTATGCCCATTTTAATTTGGTTCCATTCGGACAATGGGGTCCATGTGAAAACCATATAAGTCTTAAATTTGCATTAAGTATTTGCGCGACAAATGAACGAATAACGCGATTAGATTAGTGCGGGGTATCTACCCTAACTAAAAAGTTAAAAATAAAAACTTTTAACAAAAAAAGAAACAACCGACTTCCTTAAAAAAATACACTACAAAGTCAAAAATAACTTTAATTTCGGAAGTCGGTGGCAAAAAACATTAAATACAGATCCTTAGACACCGACTTTCGAAATTAAAGTTATTTTTGACTTTGTAGTGTTGTTTTTAAGGAAGTCGGTTGTTTTTTTTTTCTTTTGACCATTATACAGTAAGAGAGCTTACTTTGTCGAGTTATGACGAAAAGTTTATTGTTGTTTTACAGCAGTTTCGGTTTTGGAATCTGGCTTTAACTTTAGGCTTTCGAACTCTAATTAACGTGGCATGAGCGCGATGCCGAAATTCCTGAGTTTGCTCGTCCTTGCATTGTAGATTCTATATTTTATAATAGGCTTTTTGACGTGGTATGAGCGCGATGCCGAAATTCCTGAGTTTGCTCGCCCTTGCATTCTAGATTCTATATTTTATAATAGGCTTTTTGAAGTAATAACTTCTTTAGGCCCGTTTAGCAAAATTGGCTAGGGGAAAGTCTTAAGGGTCTTCATGCGTCACCGGATTGCTAATATTAACTTTATACCTATGAACAGTATACATAGCTATGAGTATGGTGTGTTGCGCATGCTTTTGCTCGGAGTCATTTATAATAAATTTAATTTAGTAATTATGACATTCCCGTTTTTCATATCCACTACAAACAAAGAACAGTTAATTTATAGTTTTAAGTTCTCAATTCTGTCTGCAGTCTGTTCACATTGGGATCTCTGTGGTAAAGTAAGTTAAGTAAGTACAGTTTTATGTATACTTATTTAAAACTGTATCATTCAGGCTCTCGACGCTTTGGGGGGGGGGGGGGGGAGTCATGACACCTAGGACCCTCCTCGGACCGCGCCTAGGCGGAGACCATAGGAAGGAGCCCCAGTAAAGGCAAATATGTTGAAGTCGAAAAGAAAAATTATGGCTACAGCTTTCTGGGACTGCAAGGGAATATTGATACTAGATTTTAAAGAACCTCACACCATTAAAATGTCACATATTATTCTACACTTTCTAACCACTCTCAGGCAAAAAATTTGTGAGAAACGTCGAGAAATGCTCAGTAAAGGAGTGCGCCTGTTGTACACAATGCGCCCGTGCACACTGCAGGTGTAGTCAAAATCAAAATCAAAATCAAAATCAAATGTCATTTATTCAAACTAGGCTGAGAGTCAGCACTTTTTGAACGTCAAAGTTACAAAAGACAGTCCCCCCAAAACGCCCGCCCTTCGACACTTCCTAGTGCTTTAGCTGGGAAGAAGAAGTGGCGGAACAAACTCCCCAGCAGCACAGCTGTCTGTTAAGTTAGAAGAACTTGATTCTATACAATATCGTGTAAGTAATTAATATTATAAAACAAAACAAAACATACATTATTCGCCATATGTCAGCTAGCACACGCCAATATACGAACAAAACATTGAAAAGTAAACTCAAGCTGAAATAAATAATAAAACAAAATCGTAAACAGAACGTAAAACTTAAATAAAGCCTCCAGGCATAAAGGGCGTGCCCGCTTACATATTCAACGACGCAAAATGATACATATACATACATTGATGCATATTGCTAAGTTGAAGTTACAATAGTTAAACTAGGACCTCCGGAGTAAAAATAAAATAACAGTTAATACAAATAACAATAACAAAAACCATGGTCAGCAAGTCGACCAGTCACCACAAGCAGCACCCGTTCACGAGCATAACGCAAAGGTCAGCCATTACCCCCCTCGCCATATTTGAGGGAAGGTGGTAACCCGACCCCCGACGCTACCGCAAGCAGTGACATCTAAGGGAGCATGACGAACTTGCTGCCGGTTGGTCAGGCTAGAATATTATGAACAGCTGACGAGGTCGCTAGCTAACTACATGTTGCAATACAACTCATTTAAAATCACTGTAATGAGTAGATTATGTCCACAATAAGTGAAATTAAAAGAAAATAAAAAAATAATTAACAAAATCAGTTAAATAAAAATAAAATAAAAAAAAACAATTATATGAACTACCCATATAAACTGTCAGTAGGAAAGCTAATTCTGGATTGAAAGAACATAAACATTGTCTTGAGTTAATCACAGCGACCAACTATTCTTATCGTTTAAGTAGTCGTTGATAGAATAGTATGCCTTTGAACAAAGGTTGGATTTTACTTTAGCTTTAAACTCATTAAACTGCAAATCTAGCAAAGCAGAGGGAAGCTTGTTATAAAAGGTAATACCAAGACCAACAAAAGAATTATGAACCTTATGAAGCCGGTGAAAAGGAGCACGTAGTTTGTCCTTATTTCTAGTATTAATGTTATGAATATCACTGTTTTTAGTGTACAAGTGTATGTTTTGCCTAATATATAAGATGTTGGCGAAGATGAATTGTGATGCCACCGTAAGAATACCAATATCTTTAAATAAATCTCTCAGAGAAACTCTAGCACCTAGTTGGTAAATCGCTCGAACAGCTCGTTTTTGAAGAACAAAAATATTTTGAATGTCCGCGGCTTTGCCCCACAGCAGAATGCCGTAGGACATTATGCTATGAAAATAACTAAAATAGACTAATCGAGCTGTATCAACGTCCGTGTACTGTCTAACTTTCCTTACGGCGTAGGCGGCCGAACTGAGCCTTCCCGCTAGGCTTGATATATGTGATCCCCACTGAAGTTTGGCGTCTACTGTTATGCCCAGAAAAACTGCCGAGTGTACAGTATCAAGCACCTGATTATTTAAAACGACATTGGGTCCCAGATTCCTAACATTCGGTAAGGCGAACTTTATACATTTCGTTTTCTTAGCATTAAGAACTAGGTTATTTGTGGTAAACCAATCCGTAGCCATTGAGAGCGCACTGTTCACGTCGTCAAAATCTTTTCCATTCCTGTCTACTTTAAAGATAAGTGAGGTGTCATCAGCAAATAGTACAATGTCACAGATATTCTTTAAATAGAATGGTAAGTCATTAATGTACACTAAGAATAAGAATGGACCCAGTATTGAGCCTTGAGGTACACCTAACTGAACTAGTAGCCCGGAAGATTTTACACCATTGACATCTACACATTGGTGCCTATTTTGTAAATAAGAACTTATGACATTGAGAGCTTCGTTTTGAACACCGTAATGACGTAGTTTACGCAAAAGTGTGTCATGGTGAACGCAATCAAAAGCTTTGGAGAGATCACAGAAAACTCCGATAGCATTTTGCGAGTTCTCCCATGCGTTGAATATGTGTTTCAGCAGAGCAACACCCGCATCTGTTGTCGAACGACCTTTTGTAAAGCCATATTGCTCATTATGAAGGAGGCTATTTAAATTAAAATGTCTTAGCAACTGCTTGAGTATTAACTTTTCAAATATTTTACTAAATGCAGGTAAGATAGAAATGGGCCTAAAATTGCCAACATTATTTTTATTACCTGTTTTAAATAATGGTATGACTTTACTACTCTTCATGAGGTCAGGAAAAGATCCCGAATCAACACATTTATTAAAAGTTACAGCTAGATAGGGGGCTACGATGTCTATTATATTACTTAACAGTTTAATGGAGATGCCCCAGTAATCTCCAGTGTTTTTTGACTTAAGTGTATTAAAAATATTAACCACGTCACGAGGCGTTACATGTTCGAAACTAAATAAGCGACTACATCTGGGCACACTATTATGCAAAAGGTTTTCAGCTTTAGACGGGGACGAATTTAAGGAGCAAGTCGTAGTTATAGGTATGTTGGCAAAAAACTCATTAAATGCCTCAGCTACATCGGCAGCTTTATTAACCAATTTGTTGTTAATCATAATCTCCAGTTGTTTTTCCTGTTTAACCGATTTACCCGTTTCATTGTTAATGATTTTCCAAGTGGTTTTTATTTTATTGTTTGAATTTTTAATTTGATCGCTTAAAAATTTAGATTTAGCGAAAGCACAGATTTTTTTAAATAACTTTGAATAATTTCTGATATACTCTAGAAAAGGAGTATCAAATATATATTTTTTTAAACCATATAACTCGTATAGTCTCGCTCTACTTTTATAAATACCTGGAGTAGCCCATTGGTTGAAGCTAACAGAGGTGCTATTAATGTCAATAGTTTTGGTCTTGAAAGTAGATTGGTATTCTTTTTGCACAATATCAAAAAGGGCTCCATAGATTTCATTAGGAGTCTCGTGTTCTACTATAGATGGAGTAATCCTATGAGCAATATTATTTTTAAATTTGTTGCAACGACTAACTGTATAGGGCCTACATTCTATTTTATGCGGCTTTTTTAGTAATGGCAAAGGGAAGCTGGCTAATAATCCACAGTGGTCAGACGTTAAGTCACTTAACACCAACTTATTATTGGCATCACAATCACTAAATATATTATCAAGACAAGTCGAAGACGATGCCGTGATCCTAGTAGGTAGTAGTCCATCATCAGCCTATAATAAGATGAAAGAAAGAAAGAAAATAAGTTTATTGTAATGTTCCCACTGCTGGGACACAGGTAGAGCATACAATCCCGAGCATGTTTTTCAATCCCGGGATTACGGGATTTTTGAATCGTAATCCCGGGATCCCGGGCCTATCCCGGGATTAGACTATGTGGTTTCTAATTGGGATAAAATGAAAAACAACTTAAATAATTAAAAAAATATATTTTTAATGTCTTTGCACAACAAAAATCACAATATAATAAGAAAAGATAAAATAAAACAAAAAAACTATATTTTTGCAAGAAATCAAAAGACAACATAAAAAAAATATTTAAAATTTCGAAAATATAATCGCAGCAAAATATCAAAGCATCCAATCTTTGACTTCCAAGCCTGCTTCATAGTTTATTGCCAATATAAGCAGCAGCTGAAAACACTCGCTCAGGTTATACGCTGGTTGGAGGAATAGACAATACGTGTAGATACTTATATGCTGTTCCTAACTGATATCCACGAACTCCTTCATTTTTGAACAGGCTCATTTCACGTTTAATACTACAATATTTGCCAACCCCAATTCATTTTGTACTGGTACTTCATTATCTGGGGATTTCATACTCTTGTTAATTTCCAGCTGTAACTTTTCCTTTAAGTCCCTTCTAAGTTCTACGATAAACATATGTATATTAGGATTGTACCTGTTTAGTATGTACTGTGTATAGTAGGTACGTATCGTTTGACGGCGTATCTAAGGGTTGTTTTTTGTCGTTATGTAATAAATGCTATTCATATAATCTAGGCAAGGTTATTCTGCCGTTTAAATAAAAAAGGGCACAACTAACATTTTTCATGAAATTGAGTTATATATATAACCGGAATCAAGAAAAAAAGCCTATCTGCCTAATTTTTTTTTTTATTTTAACAAAAAAATTAACAGAGATACCATAAGCTTAAAGGGCACAACTGCAACATTTTTAAAGTTTTTAACCAGGAAAAGGGCACATTGTGAGATATGCCTTTTATTTCACCTTTATATTTTTAATATATTTAATTGAAAAGGCGTAATTGGCTTACGTCAAATATAAAAGGCTTATGTGGCAATTGTGCTTATTTTTTTTTATACCAACACCCTAGCAATTATTGAAGAAGAAAAGTCACAACTAGCAGTTATGTCTTTACTATTTACCCTATGCCATAACCGCCAGTGTGCCTTTTTATAAAAAAAGGCACACTGGCAGTTATGCCTTTACTACTAAACATCTGTGAACGGAGATGAAGTGAGGGATCAAGGTTATTTACACGTCCCACTGCAGGGACACAAGAAAGTGCATAATAAGATTGTTTTTATTCATCAAGAAGTATAAAATATAATATATTCTAATATTTTACTGTATGTATCTATTTTTATAATATGCAGTAAAAGGCACAATTGAATAAAAGTGCCTTTTCAATGTAACATTTTAAAATTTTACATTGAATAGGCACATTTGGTTGTTTATGCCTTTTAACTGTAATATCGCTCATGTTATGTAATTTTTTATGTTAAGTTGAAAAAATAATAAGCTGATTATTTATTATATATGCATTAGAAATAATAAAAAATGTTGCTATAGTCTTATGTGTACTATATATATGCAACTATTTAAATTCACACCATTTCGAAAAACATAGTTTAGTAGTTTTTTTTAACATAATTCAAAAAATATTTTAACATCGATTTTCTCAACATTTACAAAATGCTAGTTGTGCCCTTTTTAATAATGACGGCAGTATTATCAAGGCGCAACGGACTACGGAATTCAAATTAGACTTGTTTGAGGCAATCCCGAAAATCCCGGGATTAGCCAAGTACAGAACCGGGATTTTCGGGGCCAGAAAAAGGTCGGGATCCTCTAGACACAGGCCTCCTCTCGGTGAGAGGGAGTGGGCCATAATCCACCACGCGGGCCCAGTGCGGGTTGGTAGATGACACGTCTTTGATTTTTTGTTTCTAAGACATACGAATGATGGTTTCCTCTAGATGTTTTCCTTCACGGTTTTGAGAGCACTGGTGATGAAATATTTTACATAAAGAAAAGCGCCTGCTTGGGTTTGAACTCACGACCTACTCGTAAGTCACTTCGATGATGAGTTGAAAGCGGCAGTGACCGAATTTTTTGACTCCAAGGATACGGCTTATTTTTATAAATGCATAGAGTTGCTCGCATTATATACGTACTAAGTGTATTGAAATATGCGTTGTATGGTGGTTACTTAGAAAAATAAATTATTTTCATTGATCCATCTGCTAGATTTTTAGTCAGGGCGAGAACTTTTGGCGCTACCTACGTATATTTATTTCTACTGATTCAAAAGACATGTCAATCTAATCAAGATAACCAGTCAGAGAATTTGGTAAGGTTTATTGGTAAGTAGAAGCATTTTAATTCTCAGTTACGTGTGCGTGATCTTACTTATAAACATGGCATCTGGTAAGAATTCAAATATATTTTGGTATATACAAAATCTGATGACGATAACGACGTTGATATGATCAACCTTGTAAACCAGCATTTTATTGATCTCCTATGGTGGAGGATAAATTCGAGACAGAAGACTTTTGACCCCGTCAGTTCTTTTAATATTTTTGCTGATGTGTCTCTAAGTTGGCGGCGTCAGTCGCTTGGAACAGCGAAAAAAGCGGTGGTTTGGAGTAAAGTTGAGGCTTAAAAACTTATTTATATAACAATTCACAAATTTAGATGATAGTTACTTATGTATTTATGTAAAAGTAACTTTGTCAATCGAATTTTTGTTGCTGACAGTACCTACACAATTATAAAGGTACCAACTTTACCTGGAGCGATAGAAATATACAAAAACAATTTCTATCTACTAGCTTTTGCCAGTGGCTTTGCCCGCGTGGAGCTCGGAAAATATCCCGCGTGAACGTACTACCGGGATAAAAAGTAGCCTATTGTTAATCCAAGTTAATTTTTTTTAGCTCGAAAGCGCATTTTCATCCGACTTGCTTCAAATTTATCGTCACTGCTCGGCTCCTATAAGCGGCGCCTATAACCTGCCCAGGAGTATGGACTACAATCGTACCAAGTTTGGTTAAAATCCCTTCAGTAGTTTTTGACCCATGCGTGCACATACAGACAGACAGACAAAAATTTACTGATTGCATTTTTGGTATCAGTATCGATCACCATTCATCCTCCAATATTAATTTTGAATATATTTTCAATGTACAGAATTGACCTCTCTACAGTTTTATTATAAGTATAGATGGCTAGGGCATATAAGTAAGTAGGTACTTAAAATTAAAAGAAAATGTTAAAGACAAATTTATTTTTTATTCAAATATCTTAATGCTACAGTAACAAGTTTAGTACTTGTCTATTTACAAATAGTTACTTATTTACATTACGAATCAATAATACATATTTTAAGTTACATTGTACTTTGATTTCATTCATTATTTATTGTATTTATGAATGTACACACAAATAAAAAAAAATCTATTTTTATATATTTGTGTCTCTGTTTCTTTGAGTAGGTACATAGAGTACCTAGCTAGGTCCATATCACTTACAAGGTTGATACATTGTACAATTATTTTGAGTAGACGTTATTTTATCAATTGAGTCGCTGATGTCGTAACAGCGCAACATTATCATAAAGCAAGTATTAGAATTTTCCATACCTACCTGAGGCAATGAGGTTGTTAACGTGACACATTGTTTAATTTCTTTCAATTCGAATCACTTTATTTCTAAGAATAATAATGATAATTACTAGAAATAAATAGAAAATTATCTAAATTATATAAAACACGATTTCTAATGGAATGACTTTGATCACAAAAGTTTTAGGAAACGTACAAGTAAATACTTATTTATACTAATATTTGTTTTAAATAATAACAGGACAACCTCATATTGTCACATTTAACTTTAACTGGATACATAAAAACTTAATACTGGTTCTGTTGGGTTTCTACCATCTACAATTTACTTAGCTACCTAGATACTCATCTACACAAAATGTGTACATCGTTTGGACTGAGTTAAAAGTAAATGTTCTATTACGTATGTAGATTGTATTCCTGTACAAAAAATGTTTGCACAGCTGATATAAAAACTATTGACAGTATAAGTAAAATCGAAGATCGTTTCAGCCACCAAAAAACGATAAAGTGCTCTCAAAGCGAACACTCGAACGAATGAAACGATGCCAACACTTCTTCATTTATTTATTAGTAGGTCGAGTGCGGTCCCCGCTTGTTGTAAATTAATGATAATTATGATGGAATACCGTCTCATTTCATTATCTTACTGTCTTGTTTATTCTTGATATCAAAGTATCATACTAATGTAGAAAGTAGGTATGTTCTTATTCTCTAAGTTGTTTTCAGACTAGTTGATAGCAGGTTTATCGTCCGGTTGTTCGGACTCCGAGTAACAAATATCACACCCAGTGACACCGCATTCACATAGAGACGTCGGACGTATGGAATGACGCAGTTTCTGTAACAAAATAAGGTTATGTTAAATGATTAAGTACTGCATTTGGTATCATATATTTTGGTGAAAGAAGTTGTTGAGTCTATCAAGAAAACTCAGTAAGAAGTTAGCTTTGTTGAGGTGAAATTATTACATAGGTACATAGATATATCCCATGCCGATTTCGGGATCGGTGACTGTTTTTGTTTCCTTTTGTTCTTATAGGTTTTGGGCGCGTGTTCTGATGTGGCTAATGTAACCTATCTTGACTGTAAAGTTAGGGCACAGAGCGAACACGTTCAAATGACATTAGGGTTGTTATTGATATTGCTGTCGTGATTTCTAATCCGCCTGCCCGCCTGCCTCAAAGTCATAGACATTTTGTTTTACAAACGCAAAACGCCTCCAACCAGTTCTATTATTTGCCAGCTCCTTCCAACGAGAAGGAGGATTTATATAGCATCTCTTCATATGTTTTTTAAAACGTCTTCGTATTTGAGGGCCTTGTATCCGCTTGCCGTCCTTAAGTTCAGAAAAGAAGATAGACTTAGCTATCGTTTCGTCAGACATCATCACAACATTTACAGACCAGCGCCGCTGACGACGCATTAGATAGACCTCAATTCCGCAGACTTAAGCCTTTCGCAGGCCATCCGTGTTCCTTACACGGTCGATCCATTTGATGTTAAAAATATCGTGGGAGCACAGGTGGAATTGTTCTAATGTGCATGTGTCTCCTCCTATACTTGTAAGTAGGAACCACGTCTCAGAGGAGCGGAGGACATTTGGTAAGACGATGGCTATATACACGTTGAATTTCAAATAATGAAGCTTTGGATGATGCAGTACTCAGAAATTTTGAGAAAATTCTTGATTTTACAGCAGTTTGTAAAGTACCTACGTAAATACCTGCTAGTCATAAGGTCGTTGTTCTATAACAAGTATGTATTCATGACAGTACTACTGATTAATGATTCTTGACAAATATTTTTATAAATTATCAAAGCTAATGCATTTTATCTTGTGATATTTCATTGTCCTGAAATGTGTTGATTGTGCTCAAGGGCACTTATTCATATTTAAACGCAGTCATTTCTATTTTTTCTTGTACGTCTATTATGGAATAAAACGGTGGTCTTACTTCTCTCCAATTATTTCCAGGCGACTTAGCTACAACAAATACGGCATACACTGGGATGCACAGCAACGAGAGAGAAGCGATGATCCATCCGAGTGCCTGCGCCCATGTCGGATACTGGTACTGTCGGTAGCTCGGTGGCGTGTAGTCCACCAGGCTGGCCACCCAAAGCGCGATGAGCAGCGCCGGCGTCGCTACTAGCCAACACACTCGGAAATATAGCGAAGGGCGACGACCTGAAATCGACAACCAACATCGTAAGTTAAATAAATAATATATGAATTACTTACATAGGTATTAGTCATATCTATATAGCATAGCACAGCCAACTCACATTTCCAACAAATTTTTATCACATAGACTTTTGTTTAGGATAATTCTGTATTGTAGCCAGCAGAATGATATTTGATAGTTAGCAACATGGAACGAGCTAGCCTTAATGGCTGTGCATCTGAGCTGATCTATCTACCTCAATGCACAGGTTCTAAGATATCATCAAGGTTAATATCTTCATGTCGTATTCTCATACATCTGATAAGGTGCAACACACATTTGTTTGGGAGTGGCGAATTATAAAGTACGTATTGATAAAGTAACAATAACGATGAGTCATCCTTATTTATACGTTCATAATGGCTAAATGCAAAAAATGAGATTATTATCTTCGAGGGTAACTACAAACAAAAACGGAAGTTGCGCTGTAGGAAATGGCAGGACATCCCGTGTGACATCACCATACAGGCAGGTAGATATTCAATTGCAGATGTGAGCTTATGAACAAGCAAAGAATGCCGTACTTATATAATAATATTCACAACAGGTACAGTGAGTATTAAAATATGAAGACAACTTTGATCAAGGATACACAAAGATTGAGGACATGAAAAACAATGCAGATATGATGATAGAACAGTTGCTTTTGAATGTTTACTTCGAACAATATTATTCTTTAAACTGGATATCATAGGTATATATACTAAGTTAACTATAGTATAAAATCTACAAACCTGTCATTTGTTTAATATTTTTCGACAGTTTGTCCACGCCGTAAAACCAAGCAATAGCCACTACTTCGAAGAAGGCGAGATAGGTAATGCTGAGTGAAGCGGCGTAGTAGTCCATCAGTTGGAATACATATATGCCACTGTTTATAATGTGCGGCAACCCGAACACGAGCGATACTCCACATACGCACAGCACTAACAGTTCGTGGTACACAAGTCTTCTGCGTATCATGTCCGGGAACCCATCTTGTATCGACGTCACCACAACTTCAACTATTGCAAACTGGAAAGTGTAGAGAATCAGAGTAATTAATTTGCCCATTAATTCTAGTTAATTGCATGTGTCTATATGTATGTAGTGATGATTATATTCACCTGGCTATTAAGTCCAAGACAAAGGAACATAAAGAAGAATAGTACCGCCCATAATTGAGAAGCCGGCATTTTTGCAATAGCTTGTGGATACACTACAAATAATAATCCAGGACCTGAAATAAAAGTATTAAAATTAGAAGAAAGTTTGTTGCAGGTAATTAACAAAACATTTTTGAAAGTTAAACTTACTGTCGGCAATGACATCCTTCACGGAAGTATTTTGTTCAAAAGCGATATTCCCGATGGTAGCAAACGTGAAGATTCCCACGATGAGACTGGTAACTGCGTTTATTAATGAAACAGCCACAGTGTCATGGAGGAAATTATTGTCGAACCGATTATATGAAGCGAACATTATCATGGATCCAAACGCAACTCCGATCGAGTTAAATACTTGTGATGCCGCGTTAACCCATGGTCTAGACTGCTTTAAAAGTTCCCATTCTGGCTTGAAGAAGAACCTCAGACCTTTATCAGCTCCATCGAGGGTCAATGAGCGTCCGAGGAAAACTATAATCAGTAAAAAGGGCAATGTTGTGGTGATATAGCGTACTTTGGCGGAAGACTTGATACTTTTCCAAAGAGCGAAGTAAACTAGCACCCAAGCACAGACCAAGCAAGCTGCCAACTCCCACCGCATTCCGTTAGGGTATTCCATGCCGGCGCTCATTTGCAGTACCTTTTTCCTGAAAAACATATAATTTAGAATTTAGAATAATACAATCAATTTTTTTGCTTCATGTTAACTGACGTATCGTTTACATTATAAGTGTGTGTTAATTACTTTGACCTATTTTTTTTCAATTTCTTTACGAGTTTCCGTTTGAAACTTTCATTCTTGATCTTTGCATCCTAATACGATTATATTATTCTTAAAACGCCATGCAAGTTTTTTTATAAATAGCTCTTAGAGACTGGGAGTTAGTGACAATTTCGGAGAACTTAATTAACGTTAAAATTTATGTATACATGGCATGGTGATAAATATTTATTACTTATCAATAACTAGAAGCATGCAATCTTTATGAGCCTTATTGACGAATGACGATGGCGCAGGTATCGGCATAGCTAGGTGTGCTAAAGTATTATTCATATCCGGAACTCAAAAGTGTATCTACATTATTTTGACTACTAGGAATTTGTAGTTCCAAAAAGTTTTCAATGATATGATTAAGACGGGCACATTTAGGGAATTGCACATAAACACTCGTTTAAGATGCGTAATCTAATTTTGTTAACGTTTCATCTTCGTAGAGTTGAAGACAGGTGATGAAAATGAAAAGATAAGATCTAAACGACCCGTTATATCTTAATAATAAATTAATAAGATAAGACAGGTACTTCATTTCCAATCACCTACATGGGTGATGTGAATGCAGCATATGTCGAAAACCGCGTGCTTTCCATAATGTTATCTAAAAACTTACTCGAAGAATTGTTCGGTGGGTGTTTGCGAGCCGTTGGGCTTGGTCATGTTGTGGTTGGGCACCCAGCATTGTGCCGTGTTCCAACGGTTGGAGCAGCTCGCCCACGGCACCTCCGTCTTGAACGACGTGAAGAAGTAGTATATAGCCCACGCTATTATGACTGCGTAGTAGGTGGACATTAAAAATGAGATCACTACGCTTGCTAAGCCCGCACCTGGAATTATTTCAAATATTTGCTAGTAATTTCACTTGTTGGTTTATTTTCAGAATGAAAAATAACAATCAGATTTTTTAGCTAACCTTTAAAGAGTGGGCATATTTGTGACAGAGCACCAATGGGACCGTGAGCTGTGTACTGGCCCACAGCCAATTCCATGAAAAGCATTGGCACACCGCATACTAAGAGTATTATGAAATAAGGTATGAGGAAGGCTCCTGAAACAATGAAATATTATCATAAGTTTGATTATATCATAAAATACTTAAGTGTTTAAGATGAGTACCTACAGCACTTTTACAGATACAAACAGACTCTTATATGGTGTCGATCGGTACATGTACCGACTACATACTATACGGGTAATCACCATTCTCATCATTCATTCTAGGGGTTGGTCAGTACGAGTAAGTAGTGGTTATGTATGCTGGTGAGGTCTTTTCTCATTTGTAATACTTCTGTACATATGGCTGGTAAAGAGAGTCAAATTTTGAGATGATAATGTATCTCTAGATCCCTACCGAAATGAAGAGGATACTTCCTAGTTAAGCTAACATAGTAGGTAAGAACATCGACGCGCGAACTGTTACCTTAAATTCACTATATTATTCTAGAACCTCTAGAGAAGACATTTTTCGTCAACTACCAAAAAAAAAAAACTGCTGTTTCATAGAAAAGTGCAGTATGAGCAATATCTTTTAATAATTGAGGAATCATTACTATCCATGGGGTTCAGAATCATTAAAGTATTTGAATCCATGGCATCTACATATAAAAATATCGTGCCTACGTAGAATGCCCCTTCAAATGTTTTCGTAAAAATAACTAGGTATGACGAGGTAGGAAGTTATTTCTAAAATTTCACACTTATTAGTATCCTTAGACCCCACGTGAGAATAATTGATGACATGTGCGACGCATCTGGAGACAGGCGTCAACAAAATAAGGAATTTTAGTGGAATGTGCCATTAAGCACGAACTAAAATTAGAACCATCAATTTAATTAAATATACGTTAGTAAGACTACTTATAATATTATTTAAATAAAGTTATTTTATCTGCAGGCTGGATTTAAATACATGGATAATTTTTCAAAGGATTTTGTGTCCTATTGGACTAACTCTGGAACTACAAATCCGACTCTCAGTGGAGCTAGAAAAAGCTGTTAACGGCTCTCTTAGAAAAAAGTATTTCCTCAAAGTATCCTAGTGACCCGGTACAGTCTCATAGTTGATGGCGTTTATACTCATTCAAGAGTACGTGAAAGTACCGCACCCCTGAAAGATTACAAATCATTTCAAAGTCAGCCTGTACAGGTACATCGGACGGTGTGCAAGTGGTCATCGTTGCGCCAATTGTATCCTTGATACCAATGAATTGACCTACAGGAACTGCCGTAATTAGTCTAGTCATTTGCTCATCCGATTATGTGGGCAAAGGTAGGTAGAGTCATTAGTTCCACGCTTTGATGACTAGTAAACAATTTTTAAATCGAATGACGGTAGGCTCGTTATCAATAATATTATGATAGTTTCCGGTGACGCTAGATTTTATATTAGATAGTAATCGTTAAGATTGTGAGTAAATATTCACCTCATAAGTTGCCTCTAGGCGGGACAAGCAGCGGACGTAGCTTATAGGAATACAAAATAGATCGGTGAGCTTACTTACTTATGTAAGTAGATGTGGGATGGATAGATGGTAGATTGTTGTCGTAGGAGGTAAAAAAAACCTTTTGCTGTGGAGAAGTTTGCTTGTAATTCCTGCAAACTAGATATCAGTAATCTTTGCCGATAACCCATTTCGGTTGGGTACACTACATAAATACGAAAAACTTTATTCCGACAGTCACAAATACGAATTTCAAAATAACGATTTTCATAATTCCGAATGATTCAAAATTCCGAATATAACAACTCCGACTTATCATTACTCCTATTTTTATAATTCCTAAATTTCAATATTCCTAACGTTTATAATTACTATTCTCAATATACCGAATTTCAATAGATCGAATAACAAAAAGTCCGACTTAATGATAATTCGAAACATCAAAAATACGAATTCCGATTATTAAAATACCGATTAATACAATTCCGAAATAAAAACGCCTTGTAAAACTAAATAGTCAGATAGAAGTATAATATTATGTTTAGAATGAGGGGGTAGAATTAAAAAACATGCAAGCAAGCATGCAGCATGCAAGCAGGCATGCAGCGTGCAAGCAAACATGCAGCATGCAAGCAAGCATGCAACATGCAAGCAGGCATGCGACATGCAAGTAGGCATGCAACATGCAAGTAGGCATGCAGCGTGCAAGTAGGCAAGCAGCAAGCAAGCAGGCATGCAGCAAGCAAGCAGGCATGCAGCAAGCAAGCAAGCATGCAGCAAGCATTGTTTCTGTCACGGCTCCAGCGCTGCGGGGTTTGGGTGGCCCCACGCGTGCTTATCGTCGATGTCCGTTTCCACCGCGCGGCCAACTCTTAAAATTTGATGAAATTGTGCCAGGAATTAGTTATAATTTGTTACAAAACACATCTCTTTTCCTGAATTTGTTACAAAAAAAACTAAGACGCTACGACCAAAAACAGTTGGCCGCTAGAACCGCCACTTGCCGTAGTGATCGCCCGTGATTACACAGAAACTAAATAATGCAGATAGGCGAATGATACATCAAAAGAAAGGTCTTAATTTGTTGTATTTGTTACAAAAATAAAAATCATCAAAACTTAAATATACAAAAAGTTATGCTATATTTAGTTTTCAGGTTAAGTGTAGGTACGTATCTCACCACAAGATCAAATTAATAGAGGCTAATGTGCATGGACAATTAGTTGCTAATTTGTTACAGCAAATAAACAAGAAAAATACTAGAAAATAGGTTCAATATTTTTTTTACAGTCGATTTTAGTTGGCCGCGCGGACGGCAATATGCCTAAAATACAATGGCGTTTATTTCGTTATTAATGGTAGGTTCAAGGTTAGTTCTAGTACTAATCGACAGGTATCGTAGCCTAGTTTGGATAAATGTGGCGAATATAACTACAGGCTTCATATTTTAGGAGATATTCACTAAAATATAGTAGTATGAAACTGTATTAGAGTAGAGTGACCATAGGTATATTTTCATAATAAAGTGAGACTGAATCGCCTTTATTGGAATGTTCGGTAGTCTTATCTTATTTTTTTAGGGTGAAACTCTTTAAGACATCCTATAGCATACTTTATAAAAGTCAAATTCACAAATCGATAAAAATAGCTTTATTCAAAATCAGCATACAGGCAAAAATCAAGTAATATAAGTCAACAAAATATTTTTTTTTTTATAAACTGCCATAACATTTATAAATTAACTGAAACTAATGTAGGACACAGAATATAGACACATTTTCTTACAGGTACTTATTTCAATTTTAGAATAATTTTTAAAATATAGTAATTTTATTTACGCCATATTTATGCAAACAAGGTTACGTTACATGTCGATTAGTACTAGAACTAAGCTTGAACCTACTTTTAATAATTAAATAAACTCCATTGTAATTTAAGCATATGGCCGTCCGAGCGGCCAACTAAAATCGACTCTAAAAATATGATTGAACCTATTTTCTAGTATTTTTATTGTTTATTTGCTGCAACAAATTAGCAACTTATTGTCCATACACATTAGCCTTGTTACTCCAAAAAACTTCAAAACATCAAAGTTAATTAAAATCTAAACAACGCCGGACTAGGCCCCTGAATAAAAATATTTATAGAAAAGAAAAAGGTAAATTCTAAACTGTAGAACTGAAATAACAAAAACTTTTTTCTAAAATAAAGACTGCAATTGCAATGTAGCGCGCTCAGTTTTACTCACTGAAGTACCGATTAGTATTAACATTAAAGATTTTTTCTTAGTTAGTGCTATAGAATTTATAGCAGGCACAAAAATAGATCACTATGTCATTTTTAAAATAAAATCACTATATTTTTAAAATTATTCTAAAATTGAAATAAGTACCTGTAAGAAAATATGTCTACATTCTGTGTCTTACATTAGTTTCAGTTAATTTATAAATGTTACGGTAGTTTATTTAAAAAAAAATTGTTGATTTATATTACTTGATTTTTGCCTGTATGCTGATTTTGAATAAAGCTATTTTTATCGATTTGTGAATTTGACTTTTATAAAGTATGCTATAGGATGTCTTAAAGAGTTTCACCCTAAAAAATTAAGATAAGACTACCGAACATTCCAATAATGACGATTCAGTCTCACTTTATTATGAAAATGTATGGTCACTCTACTCTAATACAGTTTCATACTATTATATTTTAGTGAATATCTCCTAAAATATAAAGCCTGTAGTTATATTCGCCACATTTATCCAAACTAGGCTACCATACCTGTCGATTAGTACTAGAACTAAGCTTGAACCTACTATTAATAACGAAATGAACGCCATTGTATTTTAGGCATATTGCCGTCCGCGCGGCCAACTAAAATCGACTGTAAAAAAAATATTGAACCTTTTTTCTAGTATTTTTCTTGTTTATTTGCTGTAACAAATTAGCAACTAATTGTCCATACACATTAGCCTCTATTAATTTGATTTTATGGTGAGATACGTACCTAAACTTAACCTGAAAACTAAATATAACATAACTTTTTGTATATTTAAGTTTTGATGATTTTTATTTTTGTAACAAATACAAAAAATTAAGACCTATCTTTTGATGTATCATTCGCCTATCTGCATTATTTAGTTTCTGTGTAATCACAGGCGATCACTACGGCAAGTGGCGGTTCTAGCGGCCAACTGTTTTTGGTCGTAGCCCCTTAGTTTTTTTTGTAACAAATTCAGGAAAAGAGGTGTTTATTGTAACAAATTACAACTAATTCCTGGCAAAATTTCATCAAATTTTAAGAGTTGGCCGCGCGGTGGAAACGGACATTATCGTCGCAGATGGTCTTAACGCTCACCACCGCAGCTTCGGCTTGCTGCCGGGCTGCGCCGGCCAGCCTCAGCCGCGGCGGCGGGCCTTCAAACCACCTGCTCCTCAGCACGCGGGCCGCCCCACCCCTCCGCGCCTACGCGGGTTTAAGTTACACTCTAGGGGTAGGGCAGACAAGACTTCGTGAAGTCGGTTTTGCAGCGATTCGTTTCTGTCAGTAAATTTTGTAGCACAACATGTTGACTTTTAGTTTATTCGGAGCATTGAAAATCGGAATGTCGTTTTTCGGACCGAGAACCCTTCGAGAATTTGATTCTTCGAACGTATGAAAATCGGAAAACTAACAAACCACATTTACGACTTTCGGTAAAATAAATTTCGTGATATTTAATAATAGACATTATAATTCTTAGGTATTATAAAATTCGGACTTTTGAAAATCGGAACATCGAAATTCGGAATAAAATATTTCGGAGTATTTGGGTGTTCCCATTTCGGTTAACTACACAATGCATCAACAAATGTGAAATTAAACGCCGCTTTTTGCATCGAAAACTAACGGACAAAACGATTGTTATTTCGGTATATTGTATGAAGATATAAGTGTGTTGTCTTGTCGAGCGTTTAGGTCAGCACTCAGCACACTTGTGACTCTACAGTCTCTGGTAAAATACCTACATTTAAATAACCAGATACATATTTGTTCCCACGGCGTTTATTTAGTTTAGTTGACGACATTTAGTGCTATCGAATTCTTGGAAAATATTTAGTCATTTCTCTTTTATGTTTACCCACCACATACTTACACCTAGGTATTGTATTGTTAAAATCTTAAAAAGTAATAACCTATTCCTTTGTAAGTATTAGATAGAAAGAATAAGATATTGTTTATTTTTATATTATTTGCTTTTCTAAACAGTTAATGATAATAACTAAGGCATAATAGAACAAAGAGTTTAGAAAAGCCGATTAAAACACATATCAAACAACTAGTCACAATTTAATTTTAAGATTAAATATAAGAGAATAAGGTGATAGTATGTGTAACATGAAACTTTTGAAACTCTATTTTATGGGAATACTGATACGTATACCAATGTGAAATTATGACGTCATTAACATAACGATTTATATCTTACGCAAAACGTTACAATGTATAAACAATCGATGTCATTTAAATATCTGCAGTGATTTCTAAATATATCTGGCAATAAATCATTTGATATCTTGTGAATACGTCTACGCGGTGTCAAGTATCAGTTTACCGTAGGCATCAGCTGTAATTCACACCGCATTGTAGAGTCGTTGGATCGTGTTGGTGCCTCGGTGTCAACCAGCCTGCCTGTTAGCACGCCGCGACACAAACTCACTAACGTGATGTCGCTTGGGCACGATCTCGCACTCGTGTGTACATTATATATTTTACCTTGGTGACTAACTTCTTTCCTGTTATTTGAAAATATGATTTTCTGCGCCATGTATGGCACTAACGTATTATTATATTTATAATAACAATTGAAGCGCAAATATATACAATGCAATTATCTAGGAAGGTACTTATTCACGCTGTTATGAATTAGGAAACGGTTTCAGCGTTGAAATTAATCTAGATATGACAGTTAAGAGGGCAAGCATTATATCTAGTTCAAATAATTGTGAATTTATTTATGATATAACCTAATACATTACTTCTGAAAACGTTTTCTATAGCATGGGTACAAATACAAATGCTAGCAATAAACGAAAAAAACTTATCACCAAGGGTGGGACGTTGTTTTGATTAGATATCCATTCATCAACACAAACATACATATATAATGACAGGCCTAATATTTATGATCACTAATCGCGACATAAAAAAAAATGTGCTAATAAGTTATATAATTATAAGCATGTGATAAAAACATAATCGATGTCCTCACGGTCATCTGAATTGTATCCATATTTCGTGCTAAGAACATTTTTACTAAGTGTAAAGTGCTTGACAATTAGTATAGACTTAATGCAATGTCACGACGGACACGATCGTCTTTTTGTCGCCTTAATGAGTTAATTTACAGTGGTCGCGACGATGTGCTATTAGCTCAACTACCATGAAATTGTACTCTCATACTCTGCCAAATAAAATGATACGAGCAAATAGTTGTTATATCTATCCAGCAACGGTTTCCTAATCTTTGTAATCATGTGGGTGTGTCCTATTGTTAGTTTGTGGGCTTGTAGCAAGCGTTCCTGGGCTATATAATAATTATTTATGTATACCTAATATCATAAAATTTTCCAATGCTATGCCTATCTCTTGGTAAAACCAAGATTTCGCAAGGCTTGATTTACAGGCTTCTCGAACATTTAATACTACGTTATAGTATGACACTCAACCATGTTACAAATGTGCAAACTCAAATGTTTGTAGTTTATTTGTTTCTTAGCGGTGACAGTAATAATAATAATAATAACATGTTTTTACGTCATAAGATATGGTCGACTGCAGACCGGTCATGAGAATGAGATTGCAACGATTAGTCGTCTTTGATTGTAATATTGCACGTTTACGTTTGTGATTAGTTGATGATACCATCTTGAAAAATCGATATAAGTTCGTCGAAAGTATGTGCTAACAAAAATCTTGTATTTTTAAGTCCATTAATCAGTAAATCACTTTTATTAGATAAACCTTCCTAGCTATCACATAGTTAATTGTAAATAGGGAAGCCCGGAAGAACATTGAAATTGGATTAATGAGAAATACAGGAGAAAGCTTCTTCTAAATGATAAAAATAATACTACGTTATGTATTTATTTATCTATCACGTTTCCATGTTGAAATTCATTGGTTTTATTCGACCAATTATCGCAGCATCGATGTTGAATCTACGCAAGCTTGAATCGACGCCCACGTCGTTCTTAAGTGGATCCTACGCAGCGGCTACGCAGGCCTACGCCGCGTCTACGCAGACGTGCGCCAGTTCTACGAAGGTCTACGCAGCTGTTAAGCAAGTTTTCTATGAAGTTCCTACGCAGAATCTAAGCAGTGGAAACGCAGGGTCGACGCAGCAGCTACACGACATCAGCTTTGTGCATCGGTACATAAATGTGATGGAAAAAAGTTCATGGTGAATTTTTCATGTCCAGAAACAACATTATTTCCATCGTATACGTATTCTGCGAAGTAGCCTTACTATAATAAAATACACGCAGCACAAAAAAAAAAATAACAAAAAACAGGTGAGTAATATCTATATGCGTAATATCTATATCTTACCTCCTCCGCTTTTGTAGCACAGGTAGGGGAACCTCCACACATTCCCGAGGCCAACCGAGTAGCCAACACATGCTAATACGAATTGTATTTTGTTGGCCCAGAACGGTCGGCGGGGCTTCAGGTGGGCTGTCGTGTCCTCTTCCTCCTCTTCGCAGTCACTCTCGTGTGACGCTGTGTCCTCATCGGGAGGCCTGCACAAAACAAAGTTTATTTTTAAACACCGTGTGAAACTTTCTTGGTTGCACTTATGTAGTAAATTACGAGTATCCTTTTAAATATAGGTAGCTCAATTAACAATTACTACTACTTATTGACTTCAAGACTGGCAATACTTAAATTACATTACGCAGCCAGCCCTGATATTCCTGACGGGCTAATATTTTTGTACGTCTCGTTTTCTACGTCATTGCCCCTGACTGAGATGAGGGTCGTCGGTACAGGAAAAATCCGGTTGCGTAATGTTTAAATGTGGTTTTATTACTAAATTAAGTAAACATAATTTACAGAAGCTTCTTAAAATAGAAACCAAAAACTAACATTTTGCAAAAATGTATAACAGTATCCGCATGAAAGTGGTAAGTAACTAAGTAATAAATTTGGGATGGCAAATACGCCAAAGCTATGTAATGAAATATGTAGATGTAAATAATCATAAAAGTTAAAATAAGAAAAACCTGCAAATAATTGTAACTGTATAAAAGAGATTCAACACGTCGTAGATAATTTATGTAGATTATGTGTGTGTCGAGTTTTATATGAAATGACATATTTGTACAACTAATGAAATACTAAACATGATGCAGATAACAAAGTTTACAAATGAAGGAAAGACAACGGTTTGCCATGCTTTTTCTTGTTACTTTTATTTTTAACGAACAAGGTTTTTCCTTTCAAATCATACATATAAAAATCAAATCAAAAGTCATTTATTCAAAGTAGGCTGGGAGTCAGCACTTTTTGGATGTCACAATTAAATAAGGCAGTCCCGCAAAACGCACGCCCGCCCTTGACATTCTTTCGTAAGGTTATTTAAGGAATAGAATCTATGGCAAACATGAAACTTTCAAAAACCGTACTTGATAAACCTAGTTGTTTGGATTAATGAATGATCTACAATGACGATAGATTAGAGTGACGTCATACAGCTCAAAGGCTTTACCTACTTTTGATGATACGTAAGTAAACGTAGGTTTACAGTTTCAGAGACAAGATTTTTAATCTGGAAAAGTCTTTGATATGGTATTAAGCAATTCAGCTGTTTATTAAATAAATTAAAGCAAAATTAACTCCTTGAAAGATAAGTTCAATCATTATTCCAAGTTTATCTTACAGTGTTATTGAAAGTAAGTAGTAAAGTATATATATTATAGGCGAAAAAACCACAATTTTCTAGTCCCTACTGGCGGATGTGGTTTAGTAGCTAAAGAGACCATTTATTATTATCAATAAAGAAAGTTAATTCGAACTAACAAGTTTGCGCGATAGCATAGTATTGGAAGTCGGGACGCAGGAAAATATTTTTTTCATCCCCCCATCTCGGAAAGAGTATTTTTACTCTTCGACATCTGAGCGCGAAAGCCGTTTTTATCCGCTAGAGGATAAAGTAAATTGAATTTAGAACATCGTGTGCACTAAGTCTGTGAATTCAAAACATCATTAAACCTATTAACTTCTACCTCCATGGTTCCGAATTTATCATACAACCTTTTTTAATTTGTTAAAAACTCAGACTCGGAACCTTCTTGGTGTACGTTTTTTTTTAATTTGGTTTGCGCGCGCCATTTTCTTTTCAAGTCATATTGTTAAAACCTTAGGTTAAAAACAAGAAACTTGAAAAGAAGGGAAAAACCTAAAATGAGTAATTCTAGCGACGAGGAAGTTTAGGTGGGATGAAAAGTTACGTGTTGCACTCGATTGCAAAGATTTTTCACCTCGTGCTCTTTTGATTCCCTCGCTAACGCTCAGGATTCTAATTTTTGAATCCTTCGCTTCATCAAAATTGAGCACGCGGTTAAAAAGCAACTTTGCACTCTTGTATAACAAATAACTATTGTTACTCTCTTATTTGATTTGTAAATACTGCAACATAAATATGTACATTATAGCGATTTTCTTAATTTCAATTAAATTAATGCGACTTCCTACATGCATGCCATAAAATACTAATAATGAACTCAGGAGTCGTGCGGGTGCTGTAGATCTGTGCCTAATTGTATCTCCAAATGAATTTGCCCTGTTATGTATAGTCATTTTATTCAACTTTCAAATAATATCTGTTGTGCTTTAAGTCGGTGGTGAAATTTATAAATCATTAACTTCCCCGGTTTTACTTAGTATGCCCTGTTTCCCTAGAAATAATTGTAAAACAATGACGAAATTACATAACCAGCCTATAGTGTTCCCACTGCTGGGACACAGGCCTCCTCACGGTGAGAGGGAGTAGGCCATAATCCACCACGCGGGCCCAGTGCGGGTAGGTAGATGTCACATGTCTTTGAATGTTTGGTTCTAGGACATGCCGGATGCCTTGTTTCTTTTTTTTCTGGATGGGAAATCATCAAATGACTTCTCCCGCTCTGGGCGGAGCGGGAGGGCGTGTCAGACTTTTACTGACGAAAAACCCACCCGTGTTCCTTCAGTTGCCCATGTGCCAGGGTCACGGTATCTCTTTCGAACAATCTCGCGACCCTGGCAGGCATCGGTCCTAGCAGACCCCTTCAGTATTGCTGACATCTCTTTGAGGCGCGCGTGGAACACTACGCGCTGTCGACCCGAGCCTGGTCCTTATCGGGCGGCGAGCTACCCATTGCTCGCCACCCGCAAGCTCGCGCCTACGGTGGCCGGGAGTCCGCTGTCGACTCCCGACGCCCGGGGCGTCTCCTCCTGCGGCATGCCGGATTCCTCACGATGTTTTCCTTCACCGTTTGGAGAGCAGTGCTGATGAAATAATTTACACTAAGTAAAGCCTGCTTGGGTTCGAACTCACGACCTACAACTCGTAAGACGTTACCACTGGGCCAACACTGCTCTCAATGACGACATTAGGTAATGTGTAATTAGATGTTTTTTTTTTAGTATTGATAATTTTAGATAGAGATAGTTTTTTTATTTCTTTAAATAATAACTTGCTTTAAAATTTGTGAATCACGTTTATCTTTCGGGCTATCAAAGTGTGTATCTAGGTGGTATTTTTAAAAGTAGGTTACTTAATTGTGTGCCTGAATATTAGTGGATAATAATTGTCCTGACAATTGTAATAAACTTAATAAATGCTACTGTAACGATTCTTCATCATCATCATCATCATCATTTCAGCCGTATGACGTCCACTGCTGGACATAAGCCTCTCCCAATTTGGGGGGGTTTGCCATAATCGCCACGCTTGGCAGGCGGATTGGCGATCGCAGTATGGTGTTATAGTGCATAAAGAACGCTGCTGCCCATTCTCTAGTAAGTCCCTTAGTCGCCTCTTACGACCCACAGGAAGAAATGGGATGGTGCTATTCTTCACGTTCGGCATCACACGGTACTGTAACGATTACTGAATTGGAATGGCTGCAATTGATTATTAAATATCGAATTTGGTTGCACTTTACATCTTTGAAGACTTTACCTTCCACTCGACATCAAGAATTTTTATCACTTAATCACTTTGAAAATGTAAAACCATTGTGCTGGTGACGTCACAGTAAACAGCTGGTTGCAATAGTTTTCACGATGATAGATATCATAGACTATGAAACATAAATGCAATTTTTCCTCGTGTGATAAAATGGTTGATCTATTTCGGTTGATCACCATAATGTTGAAGAACAATTTAAATAAGTAATCCCTAGCTGTCAACATGTAAGTAGGCAAACGTATTTTAAAATCATTATCAAGTAGGCAGTGATAAGGCGGAGCGGCGGCGCTGGCGCACGATCAATCGTCGTATCCACGTCGTATGCGAGATATGTGTGTGTGGAAAGATAGCAGCATTGCAGTGTTATCGGCTCATGGCGTGAAGGTCAAACGACCAAAACTCCCTATAAACTTAAGCCTCTCGGGATTTTAGGATTGTCTCAAGTAGTTCATGTCATAGTTTAATCGGACGCATTCAAATCCTTCGCCTGACAATGAAAGTGCTGGAACTCATCTACACTCTTTACTGTGTTTTATGGATTTGTGATAGCTCATGTAGGTGCAAATCCAAACGATATTCAGACAAAGAGATTTTTATGCAATTTAAGTTCCTACGTAAGCTGCTTATGTTTTCTTGTACGACGTAGATATGTACCAGGCCACTCAGAAAGTATTGCGAAAAAAAGTTTTTTTTTTGTATGAGAGACTGGCCAGTTATAAACTATTAAAAAAATAATGATTATTTATAAGTAAAAATAGGTACGTTCCAATTTCGAAATTTCCCTCCGGATTTTTTGCGAGGTAATTAAATTATCGTGTCTCATTGGAAAATGGATTTGCGCCGGGAAAATTTTCGCGCTATGATTTTTTACGATTTCAAGTGTCGCCTGAAACTGAACGAATCATACGATATACTTCAAATTGCATTCATGGATGAAGGCCCTTCCAAGGCAACTGTGTATCGTTGGTATAACGAATTCAAACGTGGTCGACTAGCTTTGGGGGATGAAGAAAGAAGTGGTCGCCCTTTGACGGTTGTTACGGAGGAAAACTTGCTAGCAGTGAAAAATTTAATCCAAGACAATAGGCGAATTACGTATCAGGAGATTCAACACATACTGCAGATTAGATCGGGAAGCCTTCACGAGATTCTACACGTGTATCTTCGCGTGAGGAGGATAGTTTCACGCTGGTTGCCGCACAACCTCACCGATGCTCAGAAGCAGGCCCGGGTGGAATGGTGCCGTGATATGATAAACAAATTTGAAGCAGGCTCGTCTCGGCGGGTTCAATACATTATTAAAGATGATGAGTCCTGGATTTATCAATACGATCCAGAAACGAAGCGCCAGTCGACGGTTTGGGTGTTTCAAAACGAATCAACGCCTACCAAAGTGAAGCGATCTAGAAGCGGGGGAAAGATTTTGATCGCGAGCTTTTTCAATTTGTCTGGCTACTTGGTGTCAACCCCTTTACGGAACCAAAGAAGCATCAACGCAGAATGGTATACCATCAAATTCTTGGCAGAAGTTTTCTCTGTTGTGAGCAACAAGCGAACAAACACAGAGCTCCGCGGGCTACTGCTCTACCACGACAACGCGCCCACGCACACCGTGCTCAAAACGAGGGACTTCTTGGACAGCACGCCGGTCAAACTTCTGGGTCACCCTCCTTACAGCCCTGACCTAGCACCGTGTGACTTCTTCTTATTCCCAAAAATAAAAAAACAGCTCAAAGGGATACCATTTTCGTCGTCGTAAGATGCGCTGTCAGCGTTCGAGCAGGCTGTAAACGAGTATCTACGTCGGACTAGAAAAAGTGTTTCGAAAACTGGTTCAGACGCATGAAACTTTGCATACAGGCTAGTGGACTCTCCACTAGCCTGTTTGCAAAGTTTCGAAAAGAAAATTTTTGAAAAGATTTAATAAAAACATATATAGGTACCTATAGAATACCTCTTTTTTTTCGCAAAACTTTCTGAGTGTCCCACGTATGTCAGTACCACTCACATACATGGTTACGATATAATCAAAGTTAAAAATCTAAGTTTATGGCATGGCATACTTAAATTTATGTATTGACAACTATATGGAAACTTGTCTTGATTTTCTGAGATCATTTATTAGTCAAATCTCCGGAAGTGCCCCGCTTGTTTATTGGCTCTCCTGGTCGCCACGGCCGCGCGTCCCCAGTTCCCACACTTATTAATTGCTAACTATGGGCATTCAATGCGAGATCTCACAAGGGACTATGTAAAGTGAAACAGCAGGAATGTATTTTTAAATTCCAATAGAATTTAAACAATCTATGGGTACCGGCATGACATCATCAGATAGACGAAAAACAAAGGAACCTTTGTCATTTTTATTTATCATTGCGTTCGAAACTTGTGAAATCATCTATTTCATTTCATAATTATGTTAAAGGCTATGAGAGGACTACGCTCAAAAAGAAGCGCTTCCTCACACAGTTTTATCATCGTTAAAATTATAACAGTATTTAGTTTTCAGGTTTCTGGTTTCTGCATGAAAACATTGAATCAGGTTACGGGGTAACACTATTTCTGTGTGCTCACTGTTGAGTGAACCTCGACGACATGGGCATTTTTCACATTCCACACTCTCCGTGTAGACGTGATCATTAATTAAGCGTCAAAAATGCCACACTCTGTTAGTGGGCAGCGGAGAACATTTTGATCTTTGAGTCATAAATAGGTGTTGAGATTAAAAAATATATTTACTTAAAAAAATATGATTGGCGACAAAAAAGAAATTGATAGTGCAGCTGATTGGCAGACTTTGAGCATAGGAGCCAAGTCCACACAACGAAAAATATGGATTTTCAAAGTTGATTGCACATCATAAAATAAAAACAAACAAAGCATTGAATTTATTCTAGGCCAGTAGCAAACAGGTCTTGCTGTTCTGAAAGAGAGCTTGGCACAAACCTCAATCAAGTTGAATAGAGACTGTATGTAGGTATATCATACATATCAGGTATATTATTTTATTTAGTTTACATAGGTTTCGTTCGTTGAGGACAAAAGTGAGGAAATTAATTAAATCTCCGTTTAAAGATGAGGTTAGGAAGAATTTTATTCATAGCGCTAGTCATTATAGTTGGATAAGGAAAAGGAATTCTACAAAACACATAAGAAACTGATGACTTTACTAGGAAATCAGTATCTTGTCTTTATATGCTTTGTGAAATAAAGTGCACTACGTTGTCGCCCACCAAAACTCTTTGGTAATTTGTTCATACAAGAGCAACGGCGAATAAACCTACAAACATGACTCACACAACCATCATATCTTTAAATCTCTCATTTTCTTTCATTCCAGAACGATCTAACATCGCGAACAGTCACCAAAAACCAAACTCTACAATGAATGGTCTAAATTTAATTTTTTGTTATTTTCCACATCATAAAGGTTAAATGTATTTTTTACTCCAGCGCAGAGCAAAAACTAAAAAATGAAACATACCCTTCCATATATATTTTTTAATTTGGAATAACATCTCGCAGGTCAACCTATGCGGTTGTCGGCTGCTTAATGAATTAAGGCCTCCAGACTTAAAAACTTAAAACTAGGGCCCTAAGGGCACCCCCTGTGGGGTGCGGATCTCGGCTTAGGGCACATCTGATAGAGGGAAGCAAGGGTCCGGCTGGATCGGAACGATATACCCATCCATAGCTTGATCCGGCAGTTATGTATCCTTTCATTTCTTTCGAATCACAGACAGATGAAACTACTTGTTTACAATTACATTAAAGTTCTACTTAATTAACGATTAGGTTCGTTTTAGTACCCAGTATGTAATGTGCTACATATTACTGGGTGTTTCTTCTTTTCTAAATCCTAAAATGCAATTTGTCTAAAATGATAATTTTCCATTTTTCGGAAACTTTTCTTTAACCGATCTGCTATGAACGATCCTTTATAAAATTATCGGTATTATAGAAATAGTAATATCGGTCGGTATTTATAGAAATACCGAGTGAAAATAATTAATTGAAAAAGGGTTTGACTTTCAGATATGTAATGCTGAGTATCAAAAGATCAAAGAAAGCACCCAGAATGATGTCTTTTTAAGTTTGGTTTTCCTTACACAATCGTTTCCTACATTTTGTTAGGTGCTAGCAGTCACCGACGCTATTAGAAATACAATAGTAAGTTAGCAACCTCTGTGAGGTGAACTGATGCTGGCCAGTCGACCTTGACAAATGACTGGCAATTACGCTTTTTATAATAAAATTATGTTATAACGATATCTATTATAACATGAATTATTGGTTACTGAAAGATAATGTTGAATTGTGGAATGCTTTTGCTGCAGGTAACTGAACGAGGGACAAGAGTACAGTGAAGTGTGCATTGCAAGTACAAGATGAGTGGTACACACGGCTACATATCAAGCTATACATTTCCAGTTTTAGCTGAGCTCGCATTGTATACATTTTTCTAACAATGAGAGATTAGCTTATACTGGAATTGCATAGATTGATATGTCGTGCGTACGTTGAAGCACAACTTGTTACCATTTATTCAGTTCATGATTCTGAACCTCCCTGCGTAGAAATTTTTCGTCAGTTATTTGTAAAACCAATTGCTCCTCCATGCATTTTGACCGTGTGTACATTCCTACGAATGAATGAAATGCTCCGACCCCAGCGTGGTTTGACCAGACTCGATAAATCAAATACACCCCGAGATTTGCACTAACCCCTGAAGACTTGTGTTTCATGGTGCCACAGAGACCAACACTAGCCCCTGAAGTCTCATGTTTCATCATGCTATGCATATCATGTGCGTTGCATATCGTGGAGTAGACCAGGGAGCGCCATAATGGTAAGGAAAACGTGCCCTCAGGATAGGTAAGGATTAGCGAGCCGTACCGGACACGCATCCTAGAGTAGGCAATGAGATAGTGGAGAGACGGGTGATATGTATCTATGGGTATCTTTTAACGTCGTCGCTGCAGGTTGCATCAGCTCAAGCTTCACCGGTGGCTGTTTTGGCGGAATTAAACTGGTATCTCGTTTGTTTTCTGTGTCATTGGCACTATGCTGTGTTAAATGTTACTGTTTCTGACGTCTTCATAAATCTCTTTGATTTCAGGTCTTGCTAGTACTAACGGGGAGTTCCGGGACGCGATATTGTAAATCTCATTAGCAACGTTCTTGATCTTATTTCTGTTTTCTACTGTGTACGGCAAACAGTTTATTGCACAAAATGCTATAAAACAGAGGAAACAGCAGATTTTTTTATGATAACCGACTAAAATTTCTACCCTATGTTTAGGTCTAATCATGTGCTGAATTCATGGTTTCAGTTTTCGCGTCGATGTTCTTGCCCCCCTATACATGTAATTTATAACTCCCTCTGGACCGGAACTTACTTTTAAAACCTCCGATCAAATTAAATCATTGTTAAGTTGTTTGACTCTTGACATTGAAGGTTTCATATCAATCAGATAAGCTATTTTTACGTGAATGGCTATCAAACAAAGTTTCTCTGTTTACTTTTGTATGAAAATGTTTTCAGTAGGCTTACGCATAAAATATCTACAAGTGTATTTTTCTGATACAATTTGTATGATACGTAATAACAATAAGTTCAAAATACAGGCTCAGATAGGGTTGCCAACATAGATTGGGTTGTTCTATAGAATATATTGTAGTATCTATATTAGAGCCCTGAATAATGTTTAAATATATATATATCTATATATATATATATATATTATGGCGAAACTACTACATTCATCATCTCCCTAGCATTTTCCCAACTATGTTGGGATCGGATTACAGTGTAACCGGATGCAGCTGAGTACCAGTATTTTACATGGAGCGACTGCCTATCTGACTTCCACAACCCAGGTACTGGGGCATAAGATACCCCTTAGTAAGACTGGTTGTCAGACTTTCGGGCTTCTGACGACCCGTAACGACTGTCTAAAATCTACGAAAAACAGCCGGGACCAACGGCTTAACATGCTTTCCGAGGCATGGAAGGGACTTGGTATGTTAAGATGGTCACTCATCCACGGACCAACCGCGGCAAGCGTAGCACCTGAACGATCGACCCGTGCGGCTGTTATTACTTAGCCACAAGCCCTTCCGGCGAAACTACTACATTATCGATGAAAATATAGGTAATATTATTTTATTGAAATAAGTGTAAAACCAAACGCATCCAGTTGTTTTAGAAATTTGTATTCAGATTTGTATTCAGTAAATCAGTTTAAAAAATTCTGTCTATTGCTCTTTCTGACCAAAAATTTGCTGCTAATTCCACTGCTGTAAATGGCAACAAGTGTTGCTCAGTGATTCTTACTTTCCTTATCTTTAAAAATACTTCATATCGTCTCTTCTTTCAATACAAGCAACTTCAGCTTTTACTGAGCGCACATTTTTAGTGATGAATACAAAATGACTAGACGAGCGCAATATTTAATAATAAGTCACCATACTTTATTTATAGACTTTAATAATACCTATGAGACATTAACAAAAAGCCATAAACTAGCAAAAGCATGCGTTTTTTTAAAAGCATAGGTACCAACTGTAATTTTCACAATATACTTTATTTTTACGGACAATGGCATTAAAAATAATATATTTGATATAAAAAGTTGGCAACCCTAGCTCCAGAGTATATGTTTACGAGATGCCGAGATGCGGAACTCTTTATTATAGGTAGAGGGCAAGCGCACGTTGTAAGAGCCACTTATGATAAGTAATTGGACACCTTTGTTCTACAGTCAGGAGTAATAATACCAGTTTGTCAAGACCTCATGTACCTAACCGATTGAGCCAGTTTGTCTTGTTAAAACTGCACAGAAAGAATTTGTTCAATTTCAGTAACCTACACCACTTTTTCAATATTAAGATTCTCTCGATTAAGAGATCTATAAGGTAAACGATAAATAGTCAACGCCAATCCCAACGATAATCAATTTTTATTTATAAATACCCGCTTACCTGTTTTTTCGAGGAAATAATTGAATTGTACGATATAATAAAACCTAATCTTACTCCATGAAAAAATCGTGAATCATCATCAATTTCGATAAATTACAGTTTTTATTACCTACTTACCTACCGTTAAACGAAATCATGTGTAGGTGTTGTGTTATTATTATAGAGTAATTGTGCTCGAGGTCTACCTTTACACCGAACAATATAATTTTAATGATGCAAAGGTCATTGATTCAAGTACTTAACTTACAGCAGTGAAGATAACAATGAAAAGTAGAGCAAAATGTAGAGTTATCCTACCGTCCAACTACATAATATTATAAACGCCAGAGTTTGTATGTTTCTTAATCAATCAAGCAAAAATGGCTAAATGGTTTTGGATAAAATTTGGCACATGGTGTATAATCTGGCAAAGTCAAATTCAAATAATTTATTTCTTATAGGCACAAAAAAGGCACTTTTGAACGTCAACATTTAAATTAAGATAGAATTGATTCTAGTCGCTCATTTCAAACGGTAGATTCGTAAGGAGGAGAATGGGCAAGAAACTCCACCATACACGGATACACCATACACACATACACCTGGCATACTTATTATCCCGCTAGGACGTTACCTAGCCATCATTTTCAACCTCCACGCGAACGAAGTCGCAGGCAAAAGCTAGTGCACTAATAATGACAAGCAATCCAAAACTAGAAGAAAAACCACGTAACAAATGAGTAGTAGTTGTTCAAAAAGGCGCGTAAGTGAATAAGGATAAGATGGTTGTAGTTTGCTAACAAAATAAGATGTACTTATAACTATGTTATCGATTACAATAGTATCGTATTTCATATGCGATTTACATAATAATATTATGACGATAAAGTTGATACAGTAACAACAGTGTCGTTTGGAGTATTAAGGCACACCTAATTTATCTCTGATAGCGTGATATCCACTGATGGATTGTAATTACATTGATATTCTTTAACTGCTATGCATTGTAGAAATATTTAACTGTATGACATTTTTCAACACAGTAACCAATACCACCATAGTTCACCTTTTGTTCAAGAATAGGCGTCATCTTTAAGATTGATGCTAGGCAACTATGTAGAATTAGATAGTTTAGAGAACGTACAACAATTTGAACACCTCATTATTTTCTTCTTCTTTCTGATTTTGTTAGACTAACGTAAACAAAAGTAAAACAAGGAATTATCTGGACTGCCCGTTTAGTGTAGTAAACTGCAATTAAATTATTCTCCCCAGATTCATTGAATGAAGCATGGCATGTGACCAATGACGAGTAACTTGAGTTATATGTATATTTATACATATTTATGAATGTCAATTCATATAAATAAATAGAAAACCATCTAGCACGCTTAACATGTCATAGCATAATACTTAACACACGTAATAAACTGCTTTATATCGATTTAATTATATTAAGTTAGGTTATAAATTTGAGAGCTGTGATATACTTATAGTATTGGCTAACACAGTGGGCAAGCAATGTATTATTAAAGAACAGACAGCACGGAGGATGGGGAGATGTGTACGGTTGATAGAAGTCAATTGAATAATGGCAACCTAGAGGATGTCATTGGCAGAGGTACTCACGTAGGAGGACGAACTAGATGGAACAATTCCGTGGGCGATGTTGGTACCCGTCTTATAACCATTTTGCGCCCATCCGTGCATCCCATACCGATCGAGGCAAGAGATCGGACTGATGGGGCGCCATAGTGATTGGTGCCGCTGTCAGATCCTTCAGGATATGTGGCCACTTGCTCGTAAGGCCGTAGACACCGCGCGGATGCTGCACCCGAGGCTGTAGACACATCACGAATCCTGTGTGTATCACTGAAGCTCTTCACTTTGCGCATTTGCCCAGAGGGCGTTATCATCGGCGCCGGAGCGTGTAGGTCGAGGAGCTTTGAGTTCTCCCTGTCTTGGCCGTCATACTGCTCCACGTGGATCGCCACGCTAGGCGCGGCGGCTTCCGTCGAATTTTCGATTTTACTCATACTATCACGTCACAGGGTCATGACGCGGTGACTATCGTCGCGTGCGTCGCTGGCGACGCGCGACTCTGAATAATGACCGATCGCGAGAGCGAGCGAGGTCGGCTGAGTTGGCGGACCGACTGCCCTGACTGGTTCGTCAATCGCGGCAAGGCAATTGGTAAACAAAGTGCGACTCTAGCATCGGGTGGGGGGAGTACATCACCAGGAGGGGGGAGGGCCGCGCATGCGCCGTGGCGGCCATGAGACATTGCGCTGCGCTTGCGTTTATCTCAGGGCTAGGCCAATGGCTAGTATAATCGGTTAGACAGTAAGGCTGTGTGTGAAGATATAAGATTTATGAAATTTTAAACTAGGAAACAGTTGTCGCTGTAGATAAGCAGAAAAACTCAGTTACAGCTCCGCGGAGTGGGTATTGATTTGTGCCAGGTTGATGGCAATAAGGTCGCCTTACAATGGACGTTACTGGCCGAATGTGCCTACTAAGTATGGACGTTCATACACCCCTGCTCTGAAAAATGTTTCGAGAACACAAGAGTGTTATGTTCTGTTGCATGATTTTAGGCTGGAAGTTAACTCCAACAGAGTTGGGAAAAGGCTAATTAGTTGATTATGTAATGATGGTTCAGGGGTCCGTGTGGTACCAAACGTAAAAATTGCACAATTCCATTTCTTCTCGTAGGTGTAGTAAAAGGCGACTAAACTAGAGAATGGGCAGCAGCGTTCTCTATGCATTTTACTGCCATACCGAGACCAACAACCCGCCTGCGTAGCGTGGTGATTATAGCAAGCCACCCAACTTTTGGCGGAGGCCTATGTTTAGCAGTGGACGTTTTTCGGCTGAAGTTATGATGATGATGTTACAGGTACTTATTACGAACAATTGTTTATTTGCCTAGGTACCTTTTTTTTTGGATGGGAAATCATCAAATGACTTCTCCCGCTCTGGGCGGAGCGGGAGGGCGTATAAGACTTTTACTGACTAAAACTCACCCGTGTTCCTTCAGTTATCCATATGCCACGGTATCTCGTTTGAATAATCTCGCGCCCCTGGCAGGTTTATTTGCCTACCTCACGAAGTCACGAGATATTCGGACGTAACGTCCCTGGAGAGTCAGGTAACATTATATGTACGTATAGTTATTGTAGTAGCACCACCTGCTACAATTTATTATACCAGTCATTTGAAGTCAATAAAAGACAAATCATTAGGAAAAAGAAGTTAAGAAGAACATTTGGAAAAGTTCATAAATAGGAACTAAATAAAACTTTTACTCATTTTTATTTTTACACGCTTCCGCGCCAGTAAAGTGGCTCTTATTGCATCACATTTAGGTTCACAGTTTTGTGAATTGTTTCGAATAACGCTTGACACGTGATTTTTATATTAAAACATAAACATGAATACTAGACGAGCTAGGTGGTTCCTAGCCGGCTACTCTGAAAACAATCACCGACAGAAACTCGGAGGTTAGTCTTCGATGAAGTCCATACCATGTAGGACATATCTGAGGTAGTCTCCTTCTTTTTATTAATAAACTAGCTTCTGCCCGCGACTTCGTCCGCGTTAAATTTTTTGTCCTCCCGACCCTTCCCGTTGCGTCGAATCGCCTACCCGTGCGATATTCCCCGTTCTTGCATCATTTTTCATTACTGCTCCGCTCCTCTTAGTTGTAGCGTGATGTTATATAGCCTATAGCCTTCCTCGATAAACAAAAATAATTTTTCAATTCGGACCAGTAGTTCCTGAGATTACCGCGTTCAATCAAACAAACAAACACACTCTTCAGCTTCATAATATTAGTTTAAATACTTTAGATAGTTTTATTAACTTCTTACAAGTCTTAGGAGATATTTAGCGTTGTAGCTAGTGCCTTTGGCAATATTTGAATTTTGCGCCAGCACTTATTTTTAGGAAGAGTTATGTATTCATTCAAGTCTTGAAATAGTTTTTAGTAATTATGCAGGAAGGGAAAATACAACACGATTTCATGTATTCTTTTTGTTTTAAAAGTTTAATCTTTTGGCATTTTCTGGGGCCAATTTCTCAATTATATGGTCTACCTACATTAATATCGAGATTGCTCAAACGTTCTTGACCAATCTGCATTCGTTGATAACATGTAATTAATGTTAATTTGCTGAAATATCTTTCACAGTTTGTAGACAGACGCGGTCACAACCACAGATTCAGGGGTGGTAGACATGAGTATGTTCTGGCAGAATTATGATATTAATCTATACTAATATTATAAAGCTGAAGAGTTTGTTTGTTTGTTTGTTTGTTTGTTTGTTTGTTTGATTGAACGCGCTAATCTCAGGAACTACGGGTCCGAATTGAAAAATTATTTTTGTGTTGGGTAGCCTATTTATCGTGGGAGGCTATAGGCTATATAACATCACGCTACAACTAAGAGGAGCGGAGCAGTAATGAAAAATGTTGCAAAAACGTGGAAAATTTATTCCTTTTAAGAGTTTCCGTTGCGTGCGCTGCGTAAACGGTTAAAGTAACGCAAAAATAATGTATGACGGAATTGTTCCTCTTAAAAAGTTCTAAAAAAAAGTCCGCGAGAGCATATGTCTATCTTTTAAGGTTGACTCACTATAACTCAAAAGGAGCGAGCAGCAACGAAAAATGGACGAAAACTAGCAGGCAAATCGATGCGACGGGAAGGGTCAGGGGAGCAAAAATTTGACGCGGACGAAGTCGCGGGCAGAAGCTAGTTATATTATATTATGTGTGTCGAAAATTTTGTTTTGTTTATTCTTATGGAAACACTATGTAGTTACTTTGCCCATTTATGTGAAAAAGTGTATCTGTTTATGACGTAAGGAGAGCGCGCTTAAAAATATTGGCGAACGTTTTTAAAGAGGTTAGATGTGTGTTTGATCGTTCAAACAGTAGTTATTTTCTTATTGCTTATTATGATAACGCATTGTGCAAGATAGAGCGTAGCGAATTCGAAATGTTTGTACGCACGGCTACACATCAAGCTATGCATTTCCAGCATAAACTGATCTCACATTGTATGGAATTTCCGTATATTGAGAGGTCAGCTTAAACTGGAAATCATAGCTTGATGTGTAGCCGTGTGTACCATTTCGGGCCTGGATTAGATTTTTATTTGACCATTAATATTGAAATAGGAGTTTTCATAGAATTATGCTGGAAAGCTCAAGAGCGAAGTAAGCGAGCTCTAAAATTATATTATTGCATCATTTCAAATTGTCTTTGTGTCTGCAAAGTGCGCCTCCCTAGGTTGCGCCGCGGGCAGCCCGTAGCCACGACGCTGGACGCATCAAAGCAAATTTTACGCACTTTCGGACCATTTTCTTAATGCCGCTGTAGTATAAGAGATTAACGTGTCGTAAATGATTATTGGAAGTTTCTGTTGACAAAACTCATGTTATAGGTTCAGATTTGAGCGTTTGAAGAGGACGAGGGAATCCAAAGTGATGACTTGACTAAAAATTTATTATTTTCTGCCAAGCGAATGTGGTGTGATGGTCCAAGAAAAACGAACGAAAAGTGACGAAAAAGAGAAGTAATTTTTTAAGTATTATGCCCTTTTATTATGTTCTAGCTTTCGCCAGCGGCTTCGCCCGCGTGGAGTTCCAAAAATATCCCACGGGAACGTAGTTACCACCGGGATAAGAACTATATTATGTGTTAATACAGGTAGGTACTATTTGTGTGCCCATTATCATCTAACTCCGTTCAGCCATTTTTGCGTGATTGAGTTGATACTCCTCCAAACCTCTAAGCATACAAACTGTGACATTTGTAATATTAGTAGGAAGTAGGATTTTATTGGGCCTACAAATATTTTAGTTCTGGTTGAATTTATTATATTTTTGAAATATAACATTTTCTTATGACCTTTTAAATCATTCCATTAAACCACAAAAAAAAAAAAACATTTCAATTTGTGCTTAAAAATTGCGGTTTTTATAGACGTCTTGCGAGCAGTTACGTGATTTTCTTCATGCGAGTAATAAGAGTTGAATAGAAATATCGATTTACTAAAAACTAACTGGATGGTGTCAGACTAAATTGCCTTGCAATATAAGTACGGTTAAATATTACTTAATAATAGGTCTTTAGTTCTTTACCTATGAAAATGCCGTTTTGTATGAAAAAAATTAAACGAATTTTTTTCATGTATTTTTTATTTGTATTAATCGAAATAATCACCCATGCAATCAATGCATCTTTGCCAACGCAGTGGCAGTTTATTGATGCCCTTCTTAAAAAAATCAGCTGGACGGGAGGCAACAAATTCTTCAAAGGCATTTTGTACTGCCTCTCGGTATTGAATTTTTTTCCCGCCAAGAAGTTATCCAAATTCTGGAAAAAGTAGTAGTCTGTAGGCGCAAGGTCTGGTGAGTAGGGCGGATGACGGAGAGCTTCCAACCCCAGTTCTTGCAACTTAGAGACCGTCTGCTGTGCAGTATGAGGTCGCGCGTTGTCGTGCAGGAGCAGCGGAGACGAGCGATTGACCAATGCTGGTTGGAGATGTGCCAGCTTCTCCATCATTGAGTTCAGTTCTTCACAGTACACATCTGCAGTAATACTCGCCCCGTTTGGTAAGAAGCTGTGATGAATCACACCGGCGCTAGACCACCAAACAGGACCATCACTTTTCTAGGGGTAAGTTTTCGTTTAGGGCACTGTTTAGGTGCTGAACCAGGTCCAACCAACTTGCTGAGCGCTTGCGGTTATCAAACAGAATCCATTTTTTATCGCAGGTAACAATGCGGTTCAAAATTCCTTCATTTGTGTGTCTGTTGAGCAGTACAAGGCATGTCTCGGCGCGTACTTCGCGATGGCGATCATTGAGTTCGTGGGGGCACCCATTTGTCAAGCTTTTTTACCTTGCAACAACTGTTCGGAACACAGTTTAAATTAGTTACTTTATGCGCCTACGTTTCTAAACGTGTAACAGAATGACATCTGACTTGTCAGTTTGACTTTGAGACTTGACACTTCTTCTTGATTTGGCTTGAGAAGGTCCGTCGCCGTATTGGGACCCCGCGACGCGTTTGTTGAAATTAATCCTTTTAAATCGATCCGTTTGTGACAATTAGTCGTGATCCAATTGCTACGGGTTAAGTTTGTTGAAACTGAAACTTTGAAGTGAAAGTGACCTTGAAGCCGCGTGCCATGAAAACATCTGGCGGATTGTTGCGGATTGTTCCTGAGAATACTTACTCATAACGTCACAACACGATACATATACACTCACTTACATACATAACTCCAGGTAGGCACCAGAGCAGATGTTCGTCTACCACAGGTAAGTTCCTTTGTTGTATTGTAAGTGTTTGATTTGATTGTTCTGCTCCGCATACGGCGGACTAGTTTCGCTAGCCACTTCTTGACCCAGGGCCCACGATTATCACGCTTCCACATAATAATTAAAATCCTATGGCTAGGGCTCTGGCCTGGCAGCGAACATTGCCAATTTGACGCAAATGGACCAATATTGTTTTGACGCTAACGGCGAAAGCTGCTGCTAATTCAGCCGTAGATTGTGTATCATCAGCTTCCACAATCGCCTTTAATTCGTCATTGTCGACCAAAGTCTTCGGACGATCGCGAGGTTCATTTTTCAGGTCGAAATTTCCAGAACGGAAGCGAGCAAACCAATAACAGGTGGTACGTTGGTTTGTAGTGTTAGCTCCGTAAACGTCGTTGATGTTGCGTGCCGCTTGTGCCGCGTTGCTGCCACGACGGTACTCATATATACTCATAAAAATTCGAGTAATTATGAATAATTACTCGAATTTTTAACGTATCCATGATGACGAAAGAGATTGAAATGCGATGAAAATGTAACACTAATCAATAAACAAATGACTACTTTTGGAAAAAGAATTCCATGTTTTTAAAATAAAATTAATTTGAAATTAGAACTCTTAGACAAACAAAAATTATTTTGATTTGAAATGGCCAGTACTGCAGAACGGCAATTTCATAGGTAAAGACCTAATATCACTCTAAAAGAATACACTTATCCACTTCTCTAAAGAAAAAAAAAATTGTTTCGCCGATGGTAAAGCTAAAATTGTTTAAAACAGTTGTCAAAAACTTAAAATTTAAAAATTTTCAAGAGTTGGGAGAAATTTTGATTCCTTAATCGGTTTATGTATGTAGGTAATTATAATACATAGAATTTAGCTTGTTTATATACGACACTATCGTACTTTGTTCTCGGTGTTCTTAAAATTATAACTGGTTAGCTTGCCTAAACATGCGCTTTGAAACTTTCATTATTTTCATTTCGGTAAATGTAATTTGTGTATGTATATTTCTATTATTTATCTTACATACAAGTATCACCTTGTTCGGTATAGTGAGATTTTAAAAATGAAATAGGTTATATATCTATAAAATTAATTTATTACCTATGGTTATACATCTAAGATCATCTAAGATCATCATTGGGACTTACTAGAGAATGGGCAGCAGCGTTCTTTATACACTACACCACCATACTGCGATCGCCAACCCACCTGCCAAGCGTGGCGATTATAGCAAACCCCCCCCAAATTTGGGGAGGCTTGTGTCCAGCAGTGGACGTCATACGGCTGAAATGATAATGGTGATGATACTTGACATCAAGGAACTTAAAAGTTCCTTGCTTGACATGTTGACATTGAGTAAGACTATAGACACAAAATATTAAAGACATTCTCGGTTGGACCACAGATTTGGACCATAAACAAAAGTATATCTATGCATGTGTGTAATAAATACACGGTAATGAATAGTAGTGTGTGTAACGTGTTATTTATTGAAAATAATGTATTTTTACGCATAAATTTAAGAAATATTAGCAATCGTCACTTCTTCTCTGTATAAACTATAAGTGTGCGAAATTTCATATCTACTCCTCCGTCCGCCCAAGTTTCGTAAACAGGGATCCAAAGTTTTCGCTTCACGTATTAATTATTGTAAAAAGGGATCCAAAGTTTTCGCTTCACGTATTAATATATAGATAAATGAGTATGGCGACTTTAAGACGGATTTTGGCACAGTCATTTTTCATGAATAGTTAACTTATTAATATTAACTTATGTACTTTTTATCGACATTTTCTTAACTATATATATTTGTAGGCTTGTTATTAGCAATTTTTTTATATAACTTTTTTATATCAATGGTTGTAAGCCTTCTTTAAAATAAAATAAATAAACTATATACCTATTCAACACATAATGAAATGGTTCCTCCTATACCGAATCCGGTGTTTAAACAAGGCAAGTCTTGTATCCTAAATTGCTAGATCATAGACCTTCCTTCACGTGACCGACACTTTGTGGTCCTAGGGAGACCGTCAACTAGTTCTTCCTCTCTTTAACAAACTAACTAGGTAACCTAAAGTGAAATTTATGTTTTTAGCAGTAGCAGCAAGCAAGTAGCAGTGTTGCAGTAACTCACTATTTGTTGATTGATTTGTGAAATGAAAAGTAGGGGAGAAATATTAACTGGAAGAATTTGAAGTCAATTTTTTTGTAAAATTGTACATTTTGTTTAAATTAGGTAGATACAGTAATAATATATAAAAATTATAAAATATACTTACCAAATGGGTTCATATTTTTTACTAAGTGTGTTTTGGAAAGTTTTAGACATAACGTTTGCACTTTTGATATTGAATAAAATATGATGCTTTACCCCACCGATCAGTGAACACGGTTAACGTTAAATGATGTCGTTCCTCTAATAGCCGTGCCCCCACTGCGTTGCTAATTTATTATTCGTTCCCAGCCCATTAACACTTATAATCTGTTTACGTGTTCAGTGTCACTAATTCATATCTACTAAATAAACGTTTTACGTCGCTTTTACCTAGGAGATACCTCGAAATTATTTATTTAACATGATTATGTTTGACAACTTTATAATATTAAGATTAAGTCCGGCAATTAAGCGAGAAGTACTGACGTGCACATAAGAACTTGGTGTTCAGCGTATTAGATATATTTTGAATTTGCAATAAATCTCAGGATGTAATGTCAACCTTATTACATCCTTGAACGCGAGTGGTGTGCCTGGGACTTATCATCATCATCATTTCAGCCCAGTGACGTCCACTGCTGGTCATAGGCCACCCCCAATTTGGGGTGCTTTGCCATAATCCTTTCTTGATGTTAACCTAACACTACCTAAAGATTTCTCAGGAGAACGCTTTCCAACCAAGCTCTCTCAATTTTTTTGAGTGGCTAAAGATGTGTGTGATCTGACGTTTTCATGATGAAAGACCACACCCTTTCTGTTGATGAATTACGGCCGGTTTGTCTCAATTACTTGCTTGAGTCATCAGTTGTTGGCAGTAGACATCCAAAGATGATTTTGCTCGGGCCGATACCAGCTCATAGTGAGCGCTCTCCTTACAATTCCACCATAGGTACACACAGCATCACCTTATTGCAAGGAAATGCGGATATCGCTATAGTCCATGAGTTCTAACTTTCTTTGTTTAGGTTTCACAAATTTTATACCTTACCATGAAGTTTTCACAATTATTTCCTAAATCCTCTTATAATTTGGTTGGGATTGGAAGAGTTTTTCGAAAAGATCTCTCAATCCACAAGCACATATGCTTGACTAGAGCTTGACTACTCCTTGACCATAATTTCATTCGCACGAACTTGTGATCCACTTATGTGTGGTGATCCACGTTTCAAGACCAGTGAGCAATCTCTTAAAATATGCTTCGGTTTCATTATGTTTCAACATAGAATCACAAATAAGTACACCATTCGTTAGGTCTTTTTTATTGAGCTCGTGATGCAGCAAATATCAAGTTTTTTGTTTTTCCAGATTTTTTCAATTGGGTCGAAACCGTTTTGTGATCAACCCCGTAACTCGTCAGCTTTGTCGTTACTACTAATATCAGATCCTGCTCTTCTTTCTCAAAAATGGCATTGATTTTATCCGTAGCAGAGCGAGCTGCATCTTTGACATCAAAATTCCCGGACTGAAACCGCTTAAATACTGCGTTAAATCCGTAAACGTCACATTTTATTTTCGCGGCTTGTGTCGCATTGTTCCCTTTTTGTAATAAACTTCAAAATGCATCGAATCTTCGATTACACACTCATTTTGGCGGACAGAAAAACAACTGAAAAATGGCGGGTAATAGTTTTTAATTATAACGTTCTTTTTTTGATGACATCTATTTAATGGACTCAAAACTAGCCAGATCCAGATCCTAAGAGATTTTACAACAACTTTATACCTTTAGGGTAGGTTCAGATGACAAGCGCTCAGCGCGCGTTGAACGCGCGTTGAATTTTTGTATAGTGTTCACATGGTGCGCGCTTGTCAGGCGTTAAACGCGCGTTGTTGCGGCCAGTTTGAGTTCTACATTTGTCGAAGATGGACGTAGAAACAGTTTTATCGGTGATTTTATACAGACGGCAGAAACGACACAACAGAAGACGGAGATATTGGGTTCACCCAATTTTGTCAACCAGGCTGACTGAAAGTCAGTACATTATTTTATATCCTAAGTTAAGGCAATTTGAGCCCAAATTCTTTAACTACTTCAGAATGTCCATCAAGTCATTTGATGACTTACTGACTCTCATAAACGATGAACTCGTAGCAGATAAAAACGCTGTGCGATATAGCATTTCACCGGAAGAAAAACTCATAATTACATTGAGGTAAGTTTTTTAATAATCAACATAATCTATAAATCAAATAAATCAAATCAACTTGTTTAGGAACAATTTTTTTAAAGAAAAAATAACATTTTGTTACTCGCAGAATAACTCTAACTCTGATTCATTGCTGACATTAGTTGGTGCTGGCGATGGAGTAGGTGTTACTGGCGATGGAGACCCCATTGCTGTAGTATAACCATAATGTGCAAAATTATTTGACACACTAGACTGCTGTGATCTATAATCATGATAACGAAAGCCTTCAACAGAAGCTGATGACTGATGACGCTGCTCTTGTGATGAATAATTTCTTCGTTGTGATACCGGGTAATTTTGATTTTCATATGTCTGTTGTTGTGGTCCTTGAAATTCATTTTGGTTTTGCAAAATTAAATTATAAATGGCAATTTTAGTTTGAAGTCGCCTATATTCCGGAATTTTTTTAATCTCTTTAACGAGTGACAAACAAAACAGCTTGTCTTCATCGTCATCTTCTTTTGGATGAGACACATTTTTCTGTGCTAAACTCTGCTCTAATATGTTTGCAAATCTTTCATCAGCAGGATTTAATTTTTGTTTTTTTCTTGAAGTAGATTTAGGACTCTTAAAGCCAGAACTTATTTCTACTTCAGCAACCTCTGACGAAGTTGATGCATTATCTGCATCGAAACTACTTTCTGTATCTTTGTTGGCAATTGATGCCTGTAGAAATCGTAGTCTATTATAATGAATATATGTCGAAGTTTTGGAAGCTCCTGATCCAGATTTGACAGTCTTTATTTTCTTCACCTCTCTCATATAATTATCCCGTAAACTCTTCCACTTTTTTTGCAGGGATGACGCTAGAAAAAAAAAACAGTATTTAGTAATAGTTTATGTTTGTTTCCAGATATTTGGCCATTGGATGTTCATTTGGGACATTAAGCTACGACTATAGAATTGGCAAATCTACTGTGGCTACTATAATACCACATGTATGTGAAACTATTTGGAAAAAATTAAGGCCCGTTGTTATGAGTGAACCAACGAAAGAAAAGTGGTGTGAAATATCCACGATATTTGAAAAGAACTCAAAGTTTCCCAATTGTTTGGGAGCCTTGGACGGGAAACATATACGGTTAATCCAGCCTGAACACACGGGTTCTATGTATTATAACTATAAAAATTATTTTTCGCTAGTTTTATTGGCGCTAGCGGATGCAAACTATTGTTTTGTGTGGGTTGACATAGGTGCCTACGGTAAAAACAGTGACTCAGGTATATTCAAGAATTCTTCATTGTACAAAAAGCTGACAGAAAGGTCATTAGATCTACCTGAGCCAAAGGCATTGTTAATACAAAATAGACCGACAACGTTGCCATATGTGATAGTGGCTGATGAAGCTTTTGGCATGATGGAGAATTTAATGCGTCCATATGGGGGAAGGTCACTAACTTATGCTAAAAAAATATTTAATTACCGTTTGACATTAGCACGCCGGTATGTTGAATGTACTTTTGGCATAATGTGCAATAAATGGCGCATTTTACACAGGCCGTTAGATGTTAACATCGGTTTTGCAGAAAAGATCGTAAAAGCGATATGTACACTAAATAATTATGTCAGAATCAGGGATGGCTACAATTTTGAAGACACACTTTATACGCCACCCCTGGAAAATCTAGCCTCACATTATACCGGACGTGCTGTGCGACAGGCGGATAATGTTCGAGTACATTTAACAAACTATTTCATTAATGAAGGAAAAGTAGATTGGCAGGATCGTTATATTTAACTTGTAACACAAACCGATTGTAAATGTAAATAAATATATATACTCACATAATATTTTCTTCTTTTCTTCATTGTCATGTCCTTCACAAAATATAAGGACGAGTTCTTCCCAAGCCCGTCTTCTCAAATTCTTATCTGAATAATCGCTACTTGTCATGTCCCATATCGCAGGACGTTTCTCTATTTCATCAATTAATAATTCCGTATTAAAAGCTTCGGTTTCCATTTCGGACGATTTTCGGACGAACTTGACGAACCCTAAAATACGTCTATCCGCGTCGAAAGCGCGCGCTCAACTGAACGGAAACATAGAAAACCAATGATCTCAAAGCGGCGTTGACGCGCGCTGACAACAGTCGAGCGCTAGCGCAGCGTTGAACGCGCGCGTTACTAAAACGCGCGTTAGCATTAGGGCATGCAAACCGGATACCCGGATACCCGAAAAAACCGGATAACCGACTAATTTGAAACCCGGTTTTTTAAGGATAACAAAACCGGATTTTTCGGTTTTTTCGGTTACTTTTCTCCTATGTTATTGATTTAATAATACTTTAATTTTCCCAAACAAAATATTAAAATCACTGACAAACGTGGACGGGACGGCGAGACCACAGGACAAAGAATAATTATTCCGTGGGCGAGACGGCATTAGTTCCTATTTCTGCCACGTTAATTTAGATCCTTGTGGCACTACCGGCAATACTATGCCACGCAGTCGTCATTTTTAATCTGTGTGTTTTTAGTCTGTGTGTTTTAGTCTGATTAATGTGTGTATGTATAGTGTGACTTAAGTGAGTGAGACGAGTGCACGCGAGTGTTGTGTTTGTCAGTGGTTACATTGCAGATATTATTTTTATCAAGGTAAGTGCATTTATCTAGACTACGTCGCCTAAAACTTCCTTCCAGTTGTCCGTTATTATTTTCAAGATTATAATCATGAACTTTTGCTATAATAGCACTTAATATTTACAGAAAGAAAAATCATGAAGAGGGCTGGCGATGTAGATGATGCCGATACGGCGAAAACAAAATATGTAGAAAATAAAAAATCTGCGGGCGATAAATCTTCAGTATGGTTTTATTTTTTACGTGCCACGGACGGAAACACTGCCAAATGCAAAGAATGCAGTAGAATATTAAAAGCAGCAGGAAGTTCTACATCAAGTTTACGAAACCACTTGCGCAGTAAACATTCAATTGATTTAAAAGAAAATGCCAAATCTATTACAGAACCAGTACCAACACCAAGCACAAGTGCAGTAGAGCCATACATTTTAGAAGATAGTCAGGATACACAAACGGATCCTTCAAAGCCAAAAAAACAAAAAATTACACATTTTTTTACAAAATTACATTCTGTTGAATACGTCGTGTCAAAGATGGCTGCTTTGGATGGCCTGCCGTTCAAAACATTTTGTTCTTCCGAGGAGCTTAGAAAACTTTTTATCAAAAGTGGATACAAATTGCCAAGCTCACCAAATAGTATCAAAAATATGGTCATAAAAGCAAATGACGAGTTAAGAAACACAATTATAAAAGAATTAGAGGAATTGAAGTCAGATGGAGTGAGATTTGCCGTGACTTTAGACGAGTGGACTTCTAACAGAAACCGGCGATACATAAATATAAATTTATTTTCACCGCATTTTAGTGACAATGCTGGCTACAAAAACTTAGGGCTTGTGAGAATCAGTGCAAAAGGGACCGCGCAACATTGTTTAGAAATTTTAAAAAAGAAACTATCAAATTTTAGACTTTCGTTGGATGAAGACATCGTTTGTTTAACCACTGATGGGGCCAGCGTTATGTTAGCCTTAGGCCGAGCTGCTAGGGCTAACCAGCAACTTTGCCTGGCACATGGCATTCAACTAGGCATAATTGATGTGCTATACAAAAAAACTACTGAAATGACTAGAGAACCTGGAGAACCGAGTGAAAATGAAGGAGAAGATAGTGATAACTCTGAAAACAGTGATGATGAAGATGGTGGTTTTGAGTTTGATGTCAGTGTTGATCGACGTAATCTGGTGCAAACATTATTTTATAAAGACATTATAGACAAAGTAAGAAGTGTTGCAAAAATGTTTAGAAAATCACCAACTAAAAATGACATTTTAAGTAAATATGTCATGGCAGACCATGACAATAAAGATCTGAAACTTATACTGGATTGCAAGACTCGGTGGAGTTCGATGGCGGATATGATTGCGCGTTTTTTAAAAATAAAAGACGCTGTATCGAAGGCTTTAATAGATCTGAAGTCGAATATTCAATTTAATGATGCAGAGTTACTGATTCTCGCTGAATTAGCTGATTCTTTAGCTGTCATAAAAGCTACTGTCGAAGCTTTATGCCAGCGTGATGCTAATTTAATTACAGCAGTAGCAGCAATAAAATTTATGCTTAAAAAACTGCAAGAAGATTCCTCTTCCATCAGCACTCAATTGGCAAATTCGTTAGAGTCAAGAATAGAACAAAGATTGACAAATCTTACCGGAATACTTCTATATTTGCACAGCCCAGCTACATACTACAAAGATCTTTTGGATGGCGTAAATAACGTGATAGCCCTCGATAACGAACAAATTCGAAGTTTCATAGTAAACATTATAAATAAGCATTTTTCAACTACTACACCGACGGCAACTACAACTCAGCAAAACATAGACCATACAGTAGTAAATGTTACACGGAACATCAAGGACCAACTCGGACACGAAATTAAGAAGGCGCTAAAACAACATACCTCTGGTGCAAGTCCATCTACAGAACTTGATTTAGATACTAAAATTAGGGTGGAAATGGCACTTTACGATGGTGGAGGAAAAATGGGAGAGCACTTAACAAAAGTATATACGGCTTTGAAGTCTATACCTCCAACAAGTGTGGAATCAGAGAGAGCCTTTTCATCAGCAGGTCTCATGTGTAATAAAATCCGTAGTAATCTAAATGATGACTCCCTTGATGCACTTGTATCCTTACGGTCATTCTATCAAAGTAAAAAATAGTAATTTGATTTAGTTATGTAATTTTAATTTTGAATTATTAATCTATAATATATATAAGAATTAAAGATTTATTTTGTTTTGGTTTATTAGGAATAATATTTTTATTTTATGTGATATTTAAATAATTATTTTGATCTCATTTACGTACTGTTGATTTTGCTTGTTTGTATTTTATGACAGTTAAATTGTTATTTAATATTCTGTGATTTTAGACCTTTGTCTACTTACCAAATGTTCCTAATTATGTATGTCAGGTCCCTTAAGTTTAATATTTTATTTACCTAAATAATAAGCTTTATGATTATTATTCTATGTTATTTATAAAGAAAAGAAACTTTTTGTATTGTTTGTTAGTAGTTATAGCTTATTTCAGTCCGTAAAAAATGTGATGATATTCTTATGTGGGTACTTAAATAATATTGGTGGTGGGTTAAAGAAGAACTATTAAATATGACAGTCATTACTGGAGCTTGTCGGTGGATTTACGTTCCGCATAACCTAATAAAAATACATATTTTGATTAGATTTCAGCATTTTATTTTCTTTACACACATCTCTCATTTATTTAATAAAAAATTAAAAAGAAACCGAAAAAACCGATTTAACCGGTTTCACCGGTTTTGTAAACAAAAAACCCGAAAAAACCGGGTTTTTAAAACGACCCGGTTTTTGCATGCCCTAGTTAGCATGTGTACGGCCTGAATAAAATGTATGTAGTTGTAAACGCGCGTTATCAAAACGCGCGTTGAGCGCTTGTCATCTGAACCTACCCTTAGAATACGATAAAACTTATTCCCCGCCTTACCTTCATGAACTGTCAATTTATTGCAAATAAAGGTTAATGGGCCAAATTCACGACCCAGTGATTCCCGCTTAGTGGAAAAATAAACCCCGGCCCGACGAATATGGTGGGATGAGCTGGACTCCTTTAATAATTATTGGTCTTTAGCAACTCTGAACAGAGAGAGGTGAAAGAAGAATATGGAGGCTTTGCCCAGCCGTAGGACATTAATGGCTAACAATAAAGATAACGATGAAAGAGTAACTTACGCTTCGATCATTCAAGATCAGTGCATAATGGCGTGGTTAACACTAAGTTACGTCCCCGTATGCCTGTCTTTGCTGGAAACAGCGGCTAGTTCACGACTGTGATGCAGATTAAAACAGGAAAAATGGCTGCTTGTGATGTATGGAAGAAAAACATGTTCACAAGAAAAATTATTATTCTTTACAAGGTGGAAAAGTGATAATACTATGAAACCCTGTATAATATCAAAGCGATGTTTGTTTTTTGGGGTTTTATAATACAAATAGCGGTGTTGTTATTTGGTAAAGTTTATAAAATGAGAACGCAAACTACACGAATAACCAAGTTGACTACGGAACCTTACATTGCGTGTGGTCCGAAGCGTACTTGGTCGGTCTTTTAAAGTAAAATTAGTCGTATATATATATACCCAAAGCCCCGTATAATCATTATTATACGGGGTTTTGGGTAATCATTCTAAAGATGTTTATTTACATTGGAATAAGGCGTAATAAGATAAAAGTTTTGCGACAGTGATGAACGTGATTTGGAAAAAATTGTCAAAAAGATTTTAACACGAGCTTCTATTTGAAACCGCTGGGTATTGGTTATATATTGGCGATTATTATTTTGTTTTAATCGATAGTGTAAAATTTGTTTATTTTGCTATTGGTATTTTGTGTCGACCTAATTTCGTTTCCATTTTACTGGTTATCAGCAGAAATGTGCAAATGACATTCATTGTTTTTTTTTATAACACTAAGTTAACTGTAAGTTTCTCGAACAGAATAAAATAAAACTTTTTGGAAAGAAAAACAACCAACTTCTTTAAAAAAAAAAACACTACAAAGTCAAAAATAAAGTCAGTGCACCAGCTTTCAAATAAAAAAAATAATCATCAAAATCGGTTCACCCAGTCAAAAGTTATGAGGTATCAAACATAAAAAAAACACATACAGTCGAATTGATAACCTCCTCCTTTTTTTGAAGTCGGTTAAAAATAGACTTCTTCCGCGTGGAAGTCGTCAAATAGCACAAATACCACCATGTCAAACGTATACTCGAACTCAATGCATTTATTTGATTAAACAAATGACGGGCACTTTTGAATAGTTACGAGGTCAGTCTGAAAGATGAAATTCAAAAGCGTAGTAGGTGCCTATGGAGAAGAACGGGAAAGAAACTACACGGGCACTCTTTTAAATATATATAGGGTTACAAAATGTTGGTTACATCATTAAGTTGTAATTATACATGTGAAAACTTTTTACAAAAAAAAAACAACCGACTTCCTTAAAAAAAACACTACAAAGTCAAAAATAACTTTAATTTCGAAAGTCGGTGTCTTAGGATCTGTTTTTAAGGTTTTTTTGCCACCGACTGCCGAAATTGAAGTTATTTTTGACTTTGTAATGTTTTAAGGAAGTCGGTTCTTTTTTTGGAAAAAGTTTATATTTTTAACTTTTTAGTTATGGTAGATACTCCGCACTAATCTAATTGCGTTATTCGTTCATTTAAAAAAATATAAGACTTATATGGTGTTCACATGGACCCCATTGTCCGAATGGAACCAAATTAAAATGGGACCATTCGGGAAGCACTAGATTTCAAATAAAAAAAGAATCATCAAAATCGGTTCACCCACTCAAAAGTAATGAGGTAACAAACATAAAAATTAAAAAAAAAATACAGTCGCATTGATATCTGTTGTGTTTGTAGAAATAGACTTGGTTTAATTAGACTAGGATCACAGTTTCACAGAGCACGTTCAGTCGTGGTATCTCAGACGGGATCAGACATAGCAGTGTCGGACCGATGCAGAGCGGAACCATAGATTATTATCTAGTGGTGTACATACTAACTAATTACTAAATAGTGATGTTACAACATCCCCCTTGTTGAGTTCAAATTAAACCCCTGAAAAACATCATTATATTGTGTGAGAATTTGTTTACAAAAACCCTGCTTTGATACTGAAAAGACACGTCTTATAATTCCTAACCTTTCACATGTTGGTAGACCAAGAACATTTGGACAATCTAAATCTGCTATTATAAACATTATAGATTCGACGACGTCATTATTATTAACGCATAATTTACAATTTATGTTCACTTTGCCTAGAATCGGAATGGATTTTCCACCAAATCCTGTGACATTTATTTGACATTTGACAAGTGACACTTTTGACAGGTTATAAAATGTTTGCTTTGACATAATGTTGACATCTGCACCAGAGTCTATGATGCATTTAATTTGTTTATTTCCTACTACTAGGTTAATTTCCCATGACTGTTTTGCATGGTTACTATCCACAGTGTTGACATTCTTTACTGTATGACTTATATCTGAGTGACTGACTAATGATCCGTTGTGTGTCTGTGAAAACTGTGAATGCTGACGACTGTTTCTAAGTCTATGACCTTGTGTTTTGTTGTGTAATCCCTCAGACTTGTGACTTTTTTCATCATTGAGATGTAAATATGGACTCTGACATTTTCTATTTTGACTATTTGATTTTACGTTGGATCTCTCAGATATGTGACTATTTTCATCATTGAGATGTTGATTATTTTCAGTACATCTCTCAGATACATCACCACTTTCATCACAGAGATAAAAGGAATGGGGACGTTGACTGTTTGACTGGACAATAGATCTCTCAGATATGTGACTATTTTCATCATTGAGATGTTGATTACTTTCAATACATCTCTCAGATACATCACCACTTTCATCACAGAGATAAAAGGAATGGGGACGTTGACTCTTGGACTTGACGTTGGATCTCTCCGACTTGTCACTGTTCTCTTCCTTGAGATACGGTGACTGTGACTGTCCCTTTTGATGTACCACTACTGCTGTGTTTTTGTGTCCGTGTCTACTGCTCTGACTGTGTGAGTGAGACTGACTATGTGTTGCTGTGTAGTGAGACTGACTACTTGACTGACTACTATGTGCATTATGATCCACATGATTATCTGAATGACTTTTACTCGACTTTAATTGACTGTTCAACATGCCAACAAAATATTCTTGACTACTATTATCTGAATTAAACGATTGCAACTGACTGACTTTTTTATTCTTGAGACAATATTTAGCAAAATGACCAAAAGATTTACATGACCTGCATTGAACGCCTTTAGCTGGACATTTGTAGCGATGAGACTGCCCACAGCGGCTGCATGTCTTCGAGTTGCTGGTGTGGTCGCTGTTTGAAGCTGATGCTGACTTGCGACTGCTCGAAGCTGACTGGCGACTGCTCGACCTGCGACTGGAAGCTCGCTGTTGACCATCTTGTCGACTACGGTTCCTCCGACTGAGATGCATGACGTTTTCACTGGCGACACTGGTGCCTTTGACGATTTTTTCAGCATTCTGCTGAGCGATTATGAGTGTCCTCGCCAGCTCTTGCATTCTCTGATATGTCAAATCAGGTTCTTGCAGTAACCTCTGACGTACATGTGACGAATCTATATTGAGGTTTGCTATAAAAATATCTCTGATTAACGACTCCCTGAGCGTGCCAAACTCACATTCTCTGCTTTTATTTTCCAAATCCGTGAGGAATTCGTCGATGTTTTCGGATTTTTCCTGCCTACGTGTGAAGAATATGTATCTACACATCGTCACATTTTTTCTTGGTTCAAAGAATTTATCGAATTTGGACTTGACTTCCTGGAGTGTGCTTCCATCAATCTTTAAGTTAAATGTGTTAAATATATTGAGACCACGCTCACCAATTAAATGCAGTAGAATGGCAATTTTCCGCTTCTCGCTTGACTTGTCCAGGCCTGTGGCTAGCAAATATAGTTCCAGCTGCTGCCACCATTTTTTCCATGCCTCCGCATTATTATTTGCTGGATCCGACGAAATATGGAGTTTTTTCAGACGCGTGCTTAATGTTTGGTCATGTCCGCCATCATTGTCGTCACTCGTGGCTTGGTTCGGCATTTTCTGGACCGATCTTCTTTATTTGTTTTTTCTTACACGACTTCTGACACCATGTTGTGTTTGTAGAAATGAAAGATAATGTTGAGTAGACTTGGTTTAATCAGACTAGGATCACAGTTTCACAGAGCACGTTCAGTCGTGGTATCTCAGACGGGATCAGACATAGCAGTGTCGGACCGATGCAGAGCGGAACCATAGATTATTATCTAGTGGTGTACATACTAACTAATTACTAAATAGTGATGTTACAACAATATCCTCCTCCTTTTTTTGAAGTCGGTTAAAAACGATGCAGAACGTTTAAAGCGTCCGTAATCTATACAAATAAATAAAATTGGAGTGTCTGTTTGTAATATTAAGATAACCACTTTACTAGGTGTATATCCACACTATCCACACTATCCACATCCACATCCACACTAATAATAAAAATGCAAAAGTAACTCTGTCTGTCTGTCTGTCTGTCGGTCTGTCTGTCTGTCTCGCTTTCCTGCTAAAACTACTGAACCGATTTAAATGGAATTTGGTACACAGATAGTTTAGAGCCTGGGAAAGGACACAGGCTTTTTATCCCTGTAGTATGTTCCCGCGGGATAATTTCCAACCTCCACGCGGGCGAAGCCGCTGGCAAAAGCTAGTGGATGTATATGTTGCAGTCAAAACTCTTAACCCTCCGGCTAATCTCTGAAATGGCTGGACCGATTTTGACAGGACTTTCACTGGCAGATAGCTGATGTAACAAGGAATAACTTAGGCTACTTTTATTTTTGAAAAATTATTTTATTTTAGAAAAATGCCTGCGTTAATTTCCGACATCCACGCGGGCGAAGCCGCGGGCGAAAGGTAGTAAATAAACAAAAATGACATTGAGTTATAATAAGCCGTGGAACCTAAGGCGCCATCTCCACAGGCGAGAAAATCGCGGGGATAGCGTTATCAAATATCGCTGTGATGCTATCGCTGTGATGCTATCGCCGTGTTAAGATTAAAAGAAAGAAAAAATATTTATTGGGACACGCACATGCACGCACGCACAGATTAATTCATCGAGTTTCTATTGAATTTGATGTCACGGCTAGGATGTCGCTGCGATCTCTCGTTCGTGGAGTAGGCGCCAAGGATCTGACCAGTCTCTTTATTAATCCATTACAAATCCAACCAAATAAATTCCTACCTGCTAGATTTTAGTACTGATCACCACGCTCAAGGCAGAATCGAGCGATTCCTTAATTATATAATTTAAGTGCTTACTTAAAAACAACTACTAATATGTATTTGATCAGGATCACCATAAGATAACATACTAATAAAACAAAAATTTTATGTACTGTATTTTGAAACGTCGTCGGTCGTTTAATAAGCGTGAGCATTTGTCATTTTACTCTCATTTTTCATGAAGGTTCCCTAACCTAGGATAACCCTTACTTGTAGGATCCTGCTTTGGAAAGGATAGGTTTTCTGTGAACGTTCATATAAAAGTAAGAGTTACTTTGTTGATCAAATATTCAGAAAAGTAAAAAAAAAAAAATAAGAGAATATCGGATGCAAGAAACGAGCGAATAGAACTCAACATGTTTTAGCACCCCTTCTTGGATAGGTACGTTTTATTTTTGACCATTTGTACAGAAGTAGTAGTGCTTTGTCAACTTATGTAGAAACAAGTCGAGAAAGAAGAGATTGAAGGATACAAGAGCGAGCGTGGCAAGTTCGATTACGTTTTAAATACATATATCTTTTGCATACGAAGGGGCATCTAATTCCAAACTGCCTGTTCGGTAGTGTATTTTCATAAATGTATGAATCGTAACTTGTAAATGCATTGGACAAGATTTAGCTAAGATTAATTTTTTGGGGTTTATTAAGTTTTAGCTGCAACAAAAAATCGAACTGATGACCACACATCAGTCTCGACAGCTACCAATAATATGATGCAAATCTTACATAACATACAGGATACTTTTTAAATGTTTTTATTTCATTTGGAACTTTCATACTCATCGCATCCTAATACACACTGCTTCCAATTACATTTGGGCCGTGAACCTGAACAGACTGTTCGTATCATCACCATTTGGTTAGCACAGAATTTTAAGGAATGTGCCCATGATAGCAAATCGGTTCTATCTCAACACAGAAACAGATCATTTCTATGAGACTCACATGGAACACAGACCATCAATAAATATTGTAAGTCTTCCACAACTTCATACTCCACACAATTAGGTTTCATCATGAACGCAAACTTTTATTACATGGAATGTGTCTAGATCTGAGCTTACGGGCTGTAACAACTAATTTTCTACTACTTTTCAACTAGTAGTAGTAGTGATTCGCGGATTCTGGCGCAAGCGCCAGAGCCCGCGCTTGCACCAGAGCCCGCGAATCTGTAGCACCCATCGTAAAAAAAAAAAAAAAAAAAAAAAAAAAAAAAAAAAAAAAAAAAAAAAAAAAAAAAAAAAGGTTTTGGTGTGCTCTGATCTCAAATCTGCGGTCCATTTTAGCGTAGGATGCGTGGTTCTGGAGTTATGCAAATCAATTAACTGTTATCTCATTGATTTCCGGTGGTCCTGCACCCTCATTAGCATTCCATTGTTCGCCTAATCCTTTTATCTATTATACTTCGAACACCTCATTACGTTGCGCCAGAACCCACGAATCTGTTGCCCTACGGTTGATTTGGCGTTCTTATCTATTACTCATTGTATGTCTGCTTTTCTATGTCATCAATAAAACACATTCATTTTTATTTCAATATTTTATTACTTTTTTCTACAAAATATGAGCGGAAGATCTCATCCACAAAAATATCATTGTGCAGTGTGTTCCCTGTAAATATGTTCGTAAAACTATGCATTGAACATCCCTGAAACTTAAATAGCAAATACATTAAGCAATATTCACCACAAACTGAAGTCCAATCATTCTGAATCCTATCAACATTCCAGTCCCATCTCTTACAATTCCTTTTCAAAAACTGGAGATGATATCGCTCAGGTGTTCGTCCATATGAATCAAAATATTGACCGATACCATTCGTATCGATATGTACAGCTACCCAGTGTGAACCTGGTTTATCATCCGCATCCAAATTGCATATTATATACGTTGGTACATGTGTATACATAGGTAGTCTATTAGCAGCATAAACATTATTTTCTAGACTGGGATGAATCTTTTTCATATGTTTTTGTAATTCTAGTGTATCCATGATATTACTGTTATTAGCAGATTATTACAGTACCAATCTATTCAATGGTTGTCATAGGAATGTTCAATTATAGTGATTTGTAAATATTAAATCGCATTCTTTGTGGGAGTCACAAAGCTTAGGATTATCATTTTGCTGCAGCTAATTTAAAGTTTGTTATATGGGTCTGATTATATTAAATAAAACACTTTGAGTACATAGACATTTTTAATTAACTGATCAACACAATAATTATTAAATAAATAAATTAAATACAGACATATTATTATCAAAATACCATTTTCTAATACACACAGCATTATTCAATGCACAATTCAATTTATGGTTCACACAATTAAAATCAGTTTTATTTTTACAGAACTTTTTTTTTAATGTCGCAAAATTAGGACATCCCTTCTCACCTATGTCAATCACTTCACAGTTTGCACATAACTCTTTAATCCACGTAATCTTTTCCAAACCCTTTGTCATAATTTTTTTATTTTCTAAATATGGTAAAATAACACGTTTAAACTCTTTGTAGTCTATGTAGCCTTCACTCCAGTAAATTCCTCGATTTCTTTCTAACCATCTCACCTGCTTTTTTTCTTCTAGTGTTAGGTAATGGAATGAATATGGTGGTTTCACCAAGAACGTCTGTGTATGATCATGACTCGCAATGGCCAATTCTTTGATAATAAAATGATTTAAAGAATCTTTAAATCCTTGGAGTTCCACTATAAGGGTGTCCGTCTTCATGATATCTTCTTAACAATGTTACTTAATGGTTTGTATTCAACAATGCAATCGTTCAGAATGAGACAATATGCTGAAGTTTGATCTGGTATCTCCGAATCACTTTCAATTTCTACTCTCACGTCCACAACTGGCCCTGTCTTTAGATTATCCACTTGTCTAGAGCAATCAATGACAAACAGCGGTGCTAAATCTCTAAACTGTTTTTCGCTTAATATGGGTTCCGGTCGACGTCCGTAATACGACTGTTGAAATCTGGTGTATTGCTCGTTGTAAATATTAAATCGCATTCTTTGTGGGAGTCACAAAGCAGGTTGATGCCTGTTGCGAAGGAACGTGAGATAAGTTTGTTGACTCATAGAGTTACAATCAGTTTCGTTGTACTTAGTAATTTGCTTTAGATAAGAATAAGGAACGTGAGATAAGTTTGTTGACTCATAGAGTTACAATCAGTTTCGTTGTACTTAGTAATTTGCTTTAGATAAGAATGGTGCTATATAAGATCGAACAGTTGCAGTCATGCAGTCAGTCTATGGTCGTTTGACCACAGTGTATTGTATACGTCTACCAATACTACGTTTGTGTTACTTCAACGCATCAATGGCCATGGAGGTAAGTGTTTATTCTATTGACAAACTTACTTGTATTTCTGTTGTTGTTTCCTAACGTGTGTGATTAAGTGTAAACAAATTGATATTAACGTGATAACTCTGTTGTTGCAGAGATCATTCAGCTTCGCAGACGATAATGAAAATACCTATAAACAGTATTACTACTCGCCACTCTCTCCTCAACACGAAGAAGAGAGTGATGACATCGTCGTTAATAACACAGACGATGGTGGAAAAAGGAAATCGCAACCGATTGATCAATTTTTTGAAGTGGCACCAAAAATAAAAAGGAAGAAGCTGCTATCCTCGACTGTGACACGAGCTGCTAGAGATGGCGTATCATACATCTCTACAAATTCTGACGACGGAGACCAAGCGACGCATCTCATAAAAATTGAAATGTATGATATGAAGAAACTATCCAAGATTCCAACTAGTGATCACTGGAAGCACGCTACCACGAGGATTAAATATTACATAAAGAATAATAAGGATAGTATCTACGACAACACAAACGGCCTCGTATACAATATTACAAAGACAATAGCAGAAAGTGAAAAAGTTAAAAAATACTTTTTTAACAATGACACTCATTAGTGGATTAGTGAATGTGATTCTGTTTACTTAAAGTACTTCTGTGTACTCATTAGATTTTACATGACTTTCCTAATCCTTTGTTAGACTATGAATATTGGACATTATTTGAAATTGGGTATCAGTTGCTCTACCAACACTTAACTGTTACTTACTGTGCTACATACTTTCTTCTTTATTATAAAGATGGAAAACTTCAGTGAAATGTGCACCAGTGCTTTCTTTTCCGCGCCCATTGAAGAGAATATAGAACAATCCAACAGCGAATTCAATCAGGAGCTGTCTAAAGTTTGTGATGAAATAGAGAAGCATGAACTGTTCGATTCATCGTATGATGATGAGTTGTATAATCAATGTTTGATGGTTGAAACAAAGTTGATGTAAGTATTAGAAGTACAAACTCAATAAGAAATATTATTGTAGTAATGTTTTATTTTAAGATTTGTCTAATAATTTTCTTTTTGTTACAGTCAACAACAAGTTGGAAGAGGTATCAAACGAGGTATCACTACTGATGAAAATAAGGTTACCAAGAAAGCAAAATTTGATGAAGGAGCTTCTACATCATCAATTGAAACCAATGATGTGGACAACAATAAGGTGGAATGTGATACATGTCATGTTTATATTAATAAAAGGTATCTAAACAACCATTTAAAAAGCAATTCACATAAAAATAATCTTTTAAAATCACATAATTCATTAACAAATGTTACAGTTGTTGAAACCGCTTTTGGCAATCGAATTTTAACATATAGAATTAATAGTAAAACACTTCAATCGGGACAATATTTTGAAACACCGGAATCGTTTTTAAATTCGCTAAAAATTGATATCTTATTTTTGATAAATGAATGTATTCAACAACATACAATTTTTAAAATAAACTTCATATTGCATGCTGATTTCATACAACAAACTAAAGATATTAAAAATACGTTTGATTTTCAAACGTTTAATTACATAATTTGTCAGGGAGATGACTTAAATATTTTTTATTCATCATTAATAGACACTGTAGTCGGTAAAATTTGTCAATTTGAAAAAAAAGATAGTGGTTGGAGTCTTAATCAAATTAAATACATAGATATGAATGTTAACAAATTCAACCCCCTACGTGGTAGTTCATATATCGACCTTCCTCAAGATATTAAATCAAAAAAAGCTGTAATCAATGTTAAAAATAATGATAATATGTGTTTCAAATGGGCATTACTCTCTGGTTTATATCCTGTATGTAAAAGTGTAGATCGGGTAGCATCTTACGCAATTCATGGAAATAAACTAAAATTTACTGGTATTTCTTTTCCGGTTATAATTGCAGATATATCAAAAGTAGAGAAATTAAACAATATTAGTATTAATGTTTTTGGCTTAGAGTATAATAAAGAAAAAAAGTGTAATTCTGTTGTAGGTCCTTTATATTTAACAAAATGTCGTACACCTAATCATATTAACCTACTATATATATCGAATGGTACTAACAATCATTACTGTTATATTAAAAACTTATCGCGATTAGTTAGTTCACAAATATCAAGACATCATTGTGCAGTTTATATATGTGATTCATGTTTACTTCATTTCCCATCGGAGGAAAGACTTAATAACCATCAACAATATGATTGCGCTCACATTTGTACGGAATTACCAAACGGTGAGGATTCCAAAAAGGATTGGTTTGGTAAAGCAACCTCAAATAATAAATTAAAATTTGATAAATTCGTGAAAAAGTTGAAAATGCCCTTTGTGGTTTATGCAGACTTTGAGGCATTTTTGAACCCAATAGAATCATGTAGTAACGATCCATCCAAGCCTAGTACAATTAATATTCAAAAACATGAAGTGTATAGTTTTGGATATTACATTAAATGTTCATATGATAACAGATTATCAAAATATGAGACGTATAGTGGGTCAAACTGTGCACAAGTGTTTATGAATCGCCTTTGTGAAGATGTGAAAACAATATTTAAAAAAAATAGTTTCCAAAAATGTCTCGTTCCATTATCAGATGAAGATAAAATTAAAATTTCAAATTCAAACATATGTCATATTTGTGAAACTGAGTTAAATGAAGATCTTTTTTACGATTTTGATTGGCACACTGGCAGTTTTAGGGGTGTTGCACATCAAGTGTGTAGTTCTAAGTACAGAACCCCTCGTCATATTCCAATATTTTTACATAACCTCAGTCATTACGATGCTCATTTCATTATCCATGCATTAAACCTCGATGATGACAAAGTTGAAGTTATTCCACAAAATAAAGAACGATACATATCATTTTCAAAACAGTTAACAATAAATAATCAACCAGTAAGTTTAAGATTCATAGATTCATTGAAATTTTTATCGTGTAGTTTAGATCAACTAGCTAAAAATCTTAATGATGATCAGTTTACAGAACTAAAAAGGAACTATCCTAATAATGAAGATTTTTCACGTTTAAGACGGAAAGGTATTTATCCTTATGAATTTATGTGTAATAGTGATTGCTTGAAACATCCATCACTTCCTGATCAACACCAATTTTATAGTTCACTCACAGATTCAAATATTTCAAATGATGATTATAATCACGCAAAAGATATTTGGCAACATTTTAAGTGTAGTAGTATGTCTGATTATTCCAATTTATATTTAAAAACTGATGTTTTACTTTTGACTGATGTATTCGAAAACTTTAGAAAGCTTTGTATTAAAACTTATGGATTAGATCCTGCTCATTACTATACTGCCCCAGGTTTAAGTTGGGATGCAATGTTAAAATTTACCAAAATAGAATTAGAATTGTTAACGGACTATGACAAAATTGCTTTTTTTAAAGCTGGTATTAGAGGGGGTGTATCTCAGTGTAGCAATCGTTTTGCTAGAGCAAATAATAAATTCATGGAAGATTATGATAGTGAAAAACCTAATTCATATCTAAATTGGTTTTAAAAATAAAGATAGAGATCTAAAAAGTTCAGTTGATGCTGAATCTTTGTTGGAGGAGAAAGGATCTATTAAAAGTATAGAAAGTGAGGCAAATCCACTGTATTCATCAACACAAATACTCAGTTTAATACCAAAAACTTATAATAAAAAAGGTGAGTCATTATTAAACTTAATTGGAACAAGTAAAAGTAAAATACGTTGGGATAATGAAGGCACAGTCATAATTGATAATGAAAAAATTCCAGGAAGTAATATTGTTGATTTAATAAATGATTCACTTAGACCCTTAAAAAAAAGTGATCCGATAGGGTGGGATAGATTTGCTAAAGCATTAAAAGATATTAAAGTACCACTTACTTATATTGGAAATCCAAAGAGATGTGAGTTTATTAACCAACTTCAAGTAAAAGATCTGAACAAAACCTCTGAGATTGAAGTTCAAGAGTTTTCTACACCGAGCAGTGGAGATAAAAGATCTATAACTAAAATACATAAAAAGATCGATTGGGAAAAATGGACCCCGTACTAGAAGAAATTAACAGGATTTATTATGATCCATCTAACCCCGCTGGTTTTGGTAGTATTGATAAATTATCAAAAGCTATGAAGGGTAAAATGGATAAAAAGCAAGCAAAGGAATGGTTACAATCACAAGAAACATATACATTACATAAACCCATTCGGAAAAAATTCCCGCGTAATAAGTACATTCTATCAAATATTAATGAGCTGTGGCAAGCTGATTTAAGTGATATGCGAACTTATTCTCAATATAATGATGGTTTCAACTACATACTTTGTGTTATTGATGTATTTAGTAAATATGCTTTTGCAAGACCAATGAAAAAGAAAAACTCAGAAACAACTAAAGAATGTTTTGAAAGTATATTTACTGAAAGTAATACAACACCTACTCACATACAATCTGATAAAGGTACAGAATTTGTTTCAAAAGATGTACAAAAATACTTTAAATCCAAAAAGATAAATTACTATACCACTAACAATCCTGATATTAAGGCTAGTATTGTTGAACGATTTCAAAGAACTCTAAAAATGAAAATGTGGCGTTATTTCACTCATAATAATACTTATAGATATATAGATGTTTTACAAGATTTAATATACTCTTATAATCACAGCATTCACTCGAGTATTAAGATGTGCCCATGTGATGTAAGTTCCAACAATATTATGACAGTTTGGACTAATCTTTATGATAGAGGGTCAAACAAACTTTCTCTAGAAAATCCAAAACCAAATTTCAACGTGGGTGATTATGTTCGAATAACTAAATATAAACATGTTTTCCAAAAAGGATATGAATCAAATTGGAGTGATGAAATATTTATTATATCTTCAATAATTGATAGATCTCCATGGGTTGTTTATACAATAACAGATTTACAAAATGAACCAATAGTTGGTACTTTTTATGAAAGAGAATTACAGAAGGTCACTTACAGCCCCACCTCACAATATAAAATAGATAAAATAATTGGCACTCGTTATTCGGGTAACAGAAAAGAAGTATTAGTGAAGTGGAAAGGTTATCCAGATAAATTTAACAGTTGGATTTTAGCTTCTAGTTTAAAAGAAATATGAATAAAGAAAGTTTTTATTTAACTTTGCTCAGCAATAGTTCAATGGAATACTTTCCTGATAACAAGACCACAAATTTTTCAACAAAATTACCAAAAGCTATGAAATTAGAAGGTGAATGGGCGGTTGGAGTTGTCGAGTTTCAATATCCATGCACCATGTTTACTGTTCAAGATCATGAAAATGTTGTATACATCACAAAAACCATGTTAATGCCTAATGAAGATAAACCATCAACAGTGTACTACAAAAAACATATTCCCGCTACCAACTACGATAACGTTGAACATATTTTAAGAGCGTTAAATGGTATCAGAGAGAGCTTGAAATTTCGTTATGATGAAATAACAAAATTTGTGTCTGTTTCTGTTTTGGATAAAAATATAACATCCGTAACATTATCACCCAAATTAAGTTTACAACTAGGTTATGAACCAAATACAAATCTCCTAGACAGAAATTTTGGGAAGTGTCCTGCTAATTTACACTTAGGGTTACCATCTCAACTATTTCTATATTGCGACATTATCGATCCTCAGATTGTGGGTGATGTTATGACTCCACTATTAAGAGTCATTTCATTAGATCCTTCAAAATACATTTATGGTGCGAATAAAATGTACATTTTCTCTCCACCTCACTACTTACCTGTTATGCGAAGAGAGTTCGATACGCTGGAAATAGATATAAGATCGAGCACAGGACAAAAAATACCATTCCAGTTTGGAACCGTGTGTGTTAAACTACATTTCCGCAAATTATAATAATGTATTCTCCTCATGATCATCATAAATGTCCATATGAAAATTATTATTCACATCAAGCTGGATCAGGAGTTGGAGTAATTTATAAGGGTTCACCATACCAACGCGGTCATGGTATTGGGAGCTTCTTAGGAGGGTTATTTAGATCAGTTTTACCTTTACTTTCAAGTGGTGCTCGAGTGGTTGGTAAGGAGGCATTAAACGCTGGAGTAGGACTTTTATCGGATATGGTTCAAGCCCGTCCTATGGAAGCCTCAATAAAAGATCGTCTAAAGCAAGTTAGTACAAACTTAAAACGAAAGGCTGATGACAAAATTGATCGATTTAACATGACAGGATCTGGGTATATAAGTAAAAGAAAACGATTGGCCTCGTTCATTCCACCACTAACAGCTAAAGTGAAAGCTACGAAAAAACTTGGTCTAAAACCAAAAAACATCAAAGATATATTTTCAAATTAAGTATGTCTTTCCTTCATAATCATTCTTGTGAGTGCGTTAAGTCAGAATTAGATTTGTTTGCATTACCGTCTACACAAACAAGCATTGAAAATGGATTGTGGATTCACTATAAACCAATTTCATCTCTTGCTGATGATGGACCTATCGAGTTTCAAGTTCCTGGAACAGGCGATGACTACATAGATTTGTCTCATACATTACTCCACATAAAGGCAAAAGTATTAAATCAAGATTCAACAAACTTGATATCAGCTACAGCAGTAGCACCTGTAAATAATTGGTTGCATTCACTTTTTAGTCAACTCGATGTTTATTTAAACCAAAAACTTGTATCACCACCTAATAATACCTATGCCTATCGAGCATACATGGAAACCCTTTTAAACTATGCTCCTGCTGCTAAACAATCTCATCTTACTTGTAGTCTTTGGTATGATGATACAGCAGGAAAAATGGATTCCACAGATGGTAAAAACATAGGATTTGTTAAAAGACAGGAATTAGTTAATGAAAGCAGGGAAATAGAAATGATTGGTCATCTTCATGGTGACATTTTCAATCAAGATAAATTTTTAATTAATGGCGTTGAAATGAGTGTAAAATTAGTTCGGTCAAGAGAGAGTTTTAATTTAATTGCTGGGTCAAATGATGTAAAGTTTAAAGTTTGCATTACGGACGCAACTCTTATTGTTCGAAGAGCACGAATTAATCCAAGTGTATTACTCGCACATCAGAAAGTTTTAGCTTCTACCACTGCTAAATATCCTATTACTCGTGCTGAAGTTAAAGTTTTAACAATTGCATCGGGTGTTCAAGGAAAAACTCTTGATAATATATTCTTAGGACAGGTACCCAAAAGATGTATTATTGGTTTTGTGAATAATTCTGCATTTAATGGTTCACTTACTAAAAATCCATTTAACTTTGAAAACTATGGTATTAACTCTTTCAGCTTATATATTGATGGTCAACAAATACCTTCCAAAGCTTTGCAACCATCTTTTAATAATAATATATTTACATCAGCATATCATACTCTATTCTCGGGGACTGGTATTCACTTTCTTAATGAAGGAAATGCAATCTCTCGTGAACAGTATGCCAAAGGTTACTGTCTTTTAGCATTTGATTTAACTCCTGATTTATCAGCTAACTCATCAGCCCATTGGAATCTCATAAAGCATGGTAGTGTAAGATTAGAAGTACGATTTGAATCCTCACTAATACAAACAATTAACTGTATTGTTTATGCTGAGTTTGATAATATTATTGAAATAGATAAAAATAGAAATGTTACTGTAGACTATAGTAGTTAGGATTATAATGTGTGTTGTGTTTTAGATATATGTGTTATGTTTAATGCATTTTGTGTGTGTGTAACTAAAGATAACATTATAAAATTAAATAAAACAAATTGTATGCAATATACTATCAAGGATTTAAAGATTCTTTAAATCATTTTATTATCAAAGAATTGGCCATTGCGAGTCATGATCATACACAGACGTTCTTGGTGAAACCACCATATTCATTCCATTACCTAACACTAGAAGAAAAAAAGCAGGTGAGATGGTTAGAAAGAAATCGAGGAATTTACTGGAGTGAAGGCTACATAGACTACAAAGAGTTTAAACGTGTTATTTTACCATATTTAGAAAATAAAAAAATTATGACAAAGGGTTTGGAAAAGATTACGTGGATTAAAGAGTTATGTGCAAACTGTGAAGTGATTGACATAGGTGAGAAGGGATGTCCTAATTTTGCGACATTAAAAAAAAAGTTCTGTAAAAATAAAACTGATTTTAATTGTGTGAACCATAAATTGAATTGTGCATTGAATAATGCTGTGTGTATTAGAAAATGGTATTTTGATAATAATATGTCTGTATTTAATTTATTTATTTAATAATTATTGTGTTGATCAGTTAATTAAAAATGTCTATGTACTCAAAGTGTTTTATTTAATATAATCAGACCCATATAACAAACTTTAAATTAGCTGCAGCAAAATGATAATCCTAAGCTTTGTGACTCCCACAAAGAATGCGATTTAATATTTACAAATCACTATAATTGAACATTCCTATGACAACCATTGAATAGATTGGTACTGTAATAATCTGCTAATAACAGTAATATCATGGATACACTAGAATTACAAAAACATATGAAAAAGATTCATCCCAGTCTAGAAAATAATGTTTATGCTGCTAATAGACTACCTATGTATACACATGTACCAACGTATATAATATGCAATTTGGATGCGGATGATAAACCAGGTTCACACTGGGTAGCTGTACATATCGATACGAATGGTATCGGTCAATATTTTGATTCATATGGACGAACACCTGAGCGATATCATCTCCAGTTTTTGAAAAGGAATTGTAAGAGATGGGACTGGAATGTTGATAGGATTCAGAATGATTGGACTTCAGTTTGTGGTGAATATTGCTTAATGTATTTGCTATTTAAGTTTCAGGGATGTTCAATGCATAGTTTTACGAACATATTTACAGGGAACACACTGCACAATGATATTTTTGTGGATGAGATCTTCCGCTCATATTTTGTAGAAAAAAGTAATAAAATATTGAAATAAAAATGAATGTGTTTTATTGATGACATAGAAAAGCAGACATACAATGAGTAATAGATAAGAACGCCAAATCAACCGTAGGGCAACAGATTCGTGGGTTCTGGCGCAACGTAATGAGGTGTTCGAAGTATAATAGATAAAAGGATTAGGCGAACAATGGAATGCTAATGAGGGTGCAGGACCACCGGAAATCAATGAGATAACAGTTAATTGATTTGCATAACTCCAGAACCACGCATCCTACGCTAAAATGGACCGCAGATTTGAGATCAGAGCACACCAAAACCTTTTTTTTTTTTTTTACGATGGGTGCTACAGATTCGCGGGCTCTGGTGCAAGCGCGGGCTCTGGCGCTTGCGCCAGAATCCGCGAATCACTACTACTACAAAGAATGCGATTTAATATTTACAACGAGCAATACACCAGATTTCAACAGTCGTATTACGGACGTCGACCGGAACCCATATTAAGCGAAAAACAGTTTAGAGATTTAGCACCGCTGTTTGTCATTGATTGCTCTAGACAAGTGGATAATCTAAAGACAGGGCCAGTTGTGGACGTGAGAGTAGAAATTGAAAGTGATTCGGAGATACCAGATCAAACTTCAGCATATTGTCTCATTCTGAACGATTGCATTGTTGAATACAAACCATTAAGTAACATTGTTAAGAAGATATCATGAAGACGGACACCCTTATAGTGGAACTCCAAGGATTTAAAGATTCTTTAAATCATTTTATTATCAAAGAATTGGCCATTGCGAGTCATGATCATACACAGACGTTCTTGGTGAAACCACCATATTCATTCCATTACCTAACACTAGAAGAAAAAAAGCAGGTGAGATGGTTAGAAAGAAATCGAGGAATTTACTGGAGTGAAGGCTACATAGACTACAAAGAGTTTAAACGTGTTATTTTACCATATTTAGAAAATAAAAAAATTATGACAAAGGGTTTGGAAAAGATTACGTGGATTAAAGAGTTATGTGCAAACTGTGAAGTGATTGACATAGGTGAGAAGGGATGTCCTAATTTTGCGACATTAAAAAAAAAGTTCTGTAAAAATAAAACTGATTTTAATTGTGTGAACCATAAATTGAATTGTGCATTGAATAATGCTGTGTGTATTAGAAAATGGTATTTTGATAATAATATGTCTGTATTTAATTTATTTATTTAATAATTATTGTGTTGATCAGTTAATTAAAAATGTCTATGTACTCAAAGTGTTTTATTTAATATAATCAGACCCATATAACAAACTTTAAATTAGCTGCAGCAAAATGATAATCCTAAGCTTTGTGACTCCCACAAAGAATGCGATTTAATATTTACAAATCACTATAATTGAACATTCCTATGACAACCATTGAATAGATTGGTACTGTAATAATCTGCTAATAACAGTAATATCATGGATACACTAGAATTACAAAAACATATGAAAAAGATTCATCCCAGTCTAGAAAATAATGTTTATGCTGCTAATAGACTACCTATGTATACACATGTACCAACGTATATAATATGCAATTTGGATGCGGATGATAAACCAGGTTCACACTGGGTAGCTGTACATATCGATACGAATGGTATCGGTCAATATTTTGATTCATATGGACGAACACCTGAGCGATATCATCTCCAGTTTTTGAAAAGGAATTGTAAGAGATGGGACTGGAATGTTGATAGGATTCAGAATGATTGGACTTCAGTTTGTGGTGAATATTGCTTAATGTATTTGCTATTTAAGTTTCAGGGATGTTCAATGCATAGTTTTACGAACATATTTACAGGGAACACACTGCACAATGATATTTTTGTGGATGAGATCTTCCGCTCATATTTTGTAGAAAAAAGTAATAAAATATTGAAATAAAAATGAATGTGTTTTATTGATGACATAGAAAAGCAGACATACAATGAGTAATAGATAAGAACGCCAAATCAACCGTAGGGCAACAGATTCGTGGGTTCTGGCGCAACGTAATGAGGTGTTCGAAGTATAATAGATAAAAGGATTAGGCGAACAATGGAATGCTAATGAGGGTGCAGGACCACCGGAAATCAATGAGATAACAGTTAATTGATTTGCATAACTCCAGAACCACGCATCCTACGCTAAAATGGACCGCAGATTTGAGATCAGAGCACACCAAAACCTTTTTTTTTTTTTTTTTTTTTTTTTTTTTTTTTTTTTTTTTTTTTTTTTTTTTTTACGATGGGTGCTACAGATTCGCGGGCTCTGGTGCAAGCGCGGGCTCTGGCGCTTGCGCCAGAATCCGCGAATCACTACTACTACTAGTTTTCCCAGGGCACACGTAAAAACTGACCCACATAGTTTTATATCAGATACCTTTTACAAATTAACGTTAACTCTCCTCCCAATTGTCGTTACACTTATTTTAAAATTTAGGTATAATATCTGCATAACGTTGCGTAACATTAGTAGTTTCCTTTCCATTTTTAGCTGCATATTTTGTCAGCATATCAGCCTTTTCAATGCCCTATATCTCAATATGCGAAGAAACCCATTGCAGTCTCAATTTTATCGATTTTGCCGATTTGCTTGTGTTTACAGTTAAAATATTGCATTCTCATAAGTTTTATTGCACAACATGAACGATCGTTTCAGTTTTATTCTTTGCATTTTTTTTCGGGAATTGGATTGACCTTGAACTGAAGTTTATTTCTGCTAATTTTATGAACAAGAGTTCTGAATAACCGAAACCAAATGAAGTGATTCATACATTGTAAAATTTACCTCCACAAAATTACAATGTAATTTTTAACGATTTAAAAAAGGAGGAGGTTTTCAATCCCGCCGTTTTTTTTTTCGTATGTAGTTCCGAGATATTTCCGGCAATTGTGCGTCGATTTCGAAAAATCTTTTTTTTAATGGATTCTTCAGGTGTAGTCCCATCTGCCAGGGTCGCGACATTTGTTCGAAAGAGTTACCGTGGCCCTGGTATATAGGAACACGGGTGGGTTTTAGTCAGTAAAAGTCTGACACGCCCTCCCGCTCCGCCCAGAGCAGGAGACGTCATTTGATGATTTCCCACCCACAAAAAAAAAAGGGGGCAGCATAACACTAATATCGAAATACATCGCAGTAAACCTTTGGTAGAATCGCGTGCGTGAGTATGGCTAAAAACCGATTGCAGATAAAAACAGGGGCAAAAAAACTTCTAGAACAGATCACGACACTGAAACCCATCAAAATAGAGGTCAATGACATAACAGTCCTTGACATTCACCATGGGCGTACCCAGGGGGGGGGGACAGAGAGAGCAGCCCCCCCCCCCCGGAGTTTGTAAACGTCCCTACTAACTATCTACATTTGTCGATAAAAACGAAGAAAAATAACTTTTTGCTATTTGTAATACATAAAGTCTTCCACTGCCAAGACTTTTTTTTATGAATGAAACAACTTTTAAAAATCGTGCGATGCGCTCGTTCTACCTACTTGCTAGCTCTTCGCCAATCGTGCCAGACGATATCGTCCGTGCCAAGTTTGGAGCTGATGCATATCTTTGGAAGGAGAAAAGGAAGGGGCCTCGAACCCCTCTGTAAAAAAACTTACACTCGCGCACACCTCACAGGCGTAAGCGCGTCAATAGCCATTGTAACGTCAGTGAGTACGAGCATGTGCAAGTTTGTGGACGGACGATATCGTCCTATACGGTTGGCGACGTAAATTTTACGAATTTTTAGGTATGTAAAATATTATTAAGAGCTGGGGTTTCGGGATAAATGAATTCAATATTACCGAAACACACCAAGCAGTTCAATTAAATAATCACAAATACCACAACAACAAGAAACGTCTAAAGGAATCACTTGTCTCGTTTGTACTGTATCACTTGAATCGCATTCGACCGCATTCGTAAAAGAACTGCTCGTCGGCCCGACAATCCACTATTTATATCCCGAGTAGAACATTCGCGAACATTCGACACTGTGCCACAGTTCACAAGTAGCGTAGAAGCTTCTAGGAACTTCCACAAACAACTGTTTACTGTCGAGTGTTCAAATAAATATACTTTTTGAGCGATGTAAGATCTAACTAATATTTTTTGAAAGCCCCTTATATGAAGAATAAATCCCTAAAACATTACTCCTTATAACAAATTTATGTCCAAGATATCGATATTTTTGTGAAACTTTCAAAATTACGGTTTTTGCAGCGATTACGAAATTTTATCAGGGGGTAAAGTATTCAAGTCAAAAACTATGAGAACAGGAAAAAGAAATCTAGAACATATTCCCTAATTTTTTTTTGGAAATTTTCCCTACGTTTAAATGGGTTCAATTATCGGTTGAGACGATATCGTCCCCGACGGTTGGAGGTGTGCAAACAAAAATAACTTCAATTTTGGAAGTCGTTGTCTTTGGATCTGTATTTTACTTTTTTGCCACTGACTTCCGAAATTAAATTAATTTTTCCCTTTTTTGTGTTTTTTTGAAAGTCGGTAATTTTTTTTTTTTTTGCAATAACGTTTTTATCTATCCTGCACTAAGTCGTAGACCCATTACTGGCCAAGTCAGTAGTAGTGACAGGAAGTATTAGAATATCATCACGCTGAACAAAGTGGATTAAATACGTATTATCGAAGCTTACGCAAAAACTATCAAAGCAAAGTCAATCAAATTAATATGGGACCACCCCTGAAGCATAACTTATCCATTTTTTTTTCAGTTTGTTTTTAAATCGGTCTACAATTGGCGGAGAAATCGATTAGAAAAAAAATACAGTGGAACAAAGAACTACCAACTTTTTTGAAGTCGGTAAATAAATACAATTCCCTGCTGCAACCCGTCGCAAACATATAAAAGTCTAAAACGCTTTTATTTTTGTCTGGGAAATCATCAAATGACGTCTCCCGCTCTGGTTGGAGCAGAAAGTGTTCGTTCAGTTGCCTATGCCAGGTGCACAGTAACGGTTTCGAACAACTCCGCGGCCCTGGGCGGTATTGGTCCCAGCGGACCCTTTAAATTTCGCTGACATCTCTTTGTGGCGCGCGTGGAACACAAAGCACCGTCGATCCGGGCCTGGTCCTTACCGGGCGGCGAATTACCCATTGCTCGCCGCCCGCAAGCCCGCGCCTACGTTGGCCGGGAGTCCGCAAATAACTACCGATGCCCGGGGCGTCTCCTCCTGCGGCGACTATCCACCCAAGCAAGACCTCCACTGTATGCTCCACCATGTCCTCCAGGCGATCCACGCAATGATAACACCGGGCGTTCCCTCACGCCTTTTTTCGGAACGGGAACCTCCCGAGACAGCCGTGTCTGGTGAGGACTTGCGAAAAGCGGAAGGTAAGAACGCCGTGGCGCCTCTCTAGCCACTCCTCAAAGAGGGGACTTACCGCCACAAACCATAAACACTGCAGTTGTAGAACACAGGCGTTCCGCGGAAGGGAGTGAAAATTTAATCAAATCAGCTGCAGAAATTTCTGCATCTCTGAACCTTGAGCTGCGTTGAGCTATGACAGCAAACCGCCAACAACAGAGGGCAAATTAACCAGCTGCCTACTGATTGTTTTCGTCACTCGTTATGCGTGCCCTATTTGGATTCTTTATCATCTTCATCAGAAGCGAGATTCGGCAAAGACCATTCACCAGCGTTTACTCTTTCATTGTTGTACCCTGCTCAGATAATTAAAATTACAGTTCCAAAATTACAAAAATGTATGGAGGAAGTATCTAAATTTTATGAATTAAATGGGATTACATCTGAAGCCAAACTATGGTGTACTTTTTGGATGAATAAGCAGCAGCAGGTCTTTGAAAGTATTGGAATAACAAAGTTAATAACGGAGGACCAGAACCTTTTTACCCGAAGGTGAAGACATCCCTAGAAATTTTACTGGCAATGCCTTGTTACTGCAATGTCATTCAGCACACTCAGACGCGAAAAATGTAGCGAAGATCGACCATGATCGAAGTAGATTAAATAGGCTTTGTATGCTCAATGTACATAGTACGTATATTTATTAAAGACCCTCGAAATTTACTTTTAAAATAGCTATTGTATAATTAAAGAATTTAAAAAAAACCTAGTTTAATTTATGTTTATTTATTTGACTATAAGTGCTTATAAAAAATCTGATTTGCACCCCCCTGGCCCAGAACTTGGGTACGCCCATGCATTTACCAGTATACCTATCAAATAAAAATCAAATCAAATAATTTATTTGCATAGTGCATGGTAAAAAAGATGTAACTGGTATAAAAAGTACATTGTATTATAACCGAATGAGGTGTGCAAATTAATATAGGAGTGTAAGTAAAAAAAAAAACATAATTTACCTTCATCTACGTACTGCTGGAAGTTATTCTATGCGCGGAAATAGCCTGGCTCTAGAAAAGAGTGAGATGCTGTTCACTTTTTACGGCTAGTCGGGGCAAACCTCATTACAGAGTCTGTGGGGATTACATAAGCGTCAATCAGAGTGCATAGTGAAGTGCAACCGTGAAAGCAGAGTACTGTTGACCTTTAGTAAATTGAGAGTGAACCGATTGGTTTTAGAGTTAGGTGCATATACAGGGTCACTTTAAATTAGCTAGCGAGGCTCTGCAGTCTTCATGGGTATCGACTTCTAAACTCGATAAAATAAAATACAATTTTTAATGCTTTTTTGGGACTCAACGACCGCTGGTAGTAAAGTATAAGATGAAAAAATTTCTTTTATCGTGTTAACATATCGATACCAATCACGTCTGTGAACAAACATAATTTCAGGTCGTCTCTCTACTTGTCATATCTCTAATCCTTGATTTTGATATCGTTAATATTTCTAAACCTATATTAGTAGAAATCCTATATAACTTAGATGTCAAATATACAATTTGTTACCCCCTGTTTTCCCATAAACAAAATGTTGAATTCATCCGTGTATACTTGCACTTTCTAGAACCTGATCTGCTATTATTTATACCATCTAACTACCCTAGCTGCAACCCCAAGAGTACAAACTTGACATGTTTAAATGGATTATTTCGATACACTAAAGGAAATTGATCAGATTAAACCATCAGATTCGATAAAGTGTAACATACAGAAACTAAAATTAAACACGGGTATTCTTCACACAATTTAATTATTTTAACACAAAACATTAGTATAAACAACAATTTTGATGATTTGCAACTCACCCTATCGCAATTACAATACGAAATAGATATTCTCATCCTCATAGAATGTTGGCATCTTTCCAAACAAAACACCATATTAACCAAAGTGACGGGGTAGTTGTTTACATCACAAATAAATTGTCAGTAAAATGTAAAGAACTTAACCTTGTAAATGCCACTGGACTCGAGTTAACTATATTAAATTACACTATACTGGGTATCTACCGCACCCCATCATTTCTACACGCAGGCAACTTCATTACATCCCTTAACAATCATCTTGAAAATATGACTCCTAGTAAAAACGTTCTAATCTTAGGGGATATTAATATTGACCTAATTATTTCCCCTACTGAAACAAATATTGAAAGAAATAATAGACTAACCTACTAAAATATGCTATCAACACATGGACTTTTACCATCTCACAACCTTCCCACGAGGGGGAATGGGTGCCTAGATCACGTCTTCCTGAGTCTTGATAAACAAAAAAACACAGCTTTTACAGCGGTTTTAAATACAACCGTAACAGACCACTGCCTGATTTTGTTATCTCTCCAGACTAAATATTGCCATAATATTCCTAAACAATAGTCAACTACGAAAATGCATATAATAGTCTAATAAATATTGATACCTCCTTTTTTAACATCTTCAAAGACCCTGATACTTACGCCTTTGCGCTTATACACATGGTCAAGACAGCTATACTTTCGAATTCTAAAACTGTAACTATCACGAATAGCAAAGATCTATTAAACCCTGGATTACAGCTGGTGCCCTACGGTGTATTAGAATAAGGAATTCAATTTATCTTAAGGGCCCTCTCACAAAATTTGAACGCTCGAGTTTAGGTAAAAGACGGCAATCTTATGTATGTGTGCGTAGCTATCCACACATGCACGATACAAACAGTGTAACGCGAGTGTCGAGCTGGTCTAAACAATCTTGAGCCTTTAGAATTATAATGCGGTATTTAGATATTTGTGAAAATATTTATTTTTATTTATCGAGTCTAATAAAGATTTCTCGACTAATAAAAAAATTCAACTATATGTTATGTAAAGTATACAATAAAAATAAAAAATTAAAGCAATTACATATTGGTGCCGATTCTGTTGTACACCGAACTAAACTAACAAAACTATTTCTAAAATTGCTTACTTTTAGCTATGAGAATTGTTACGCTATTCTGCAAGAAATAATCTCTTAAAAATTATTTTTACACGACTAAAATCAAATTTGACAATCGCGACTCAACGTGGTATTTTTAGGGTTCCGTTGCCAAATGGCAAAAACGGAACTCTTATAGATTCGTCATATCTGTCTGTCTGTCTGTCCGTACGTCACAGCCGCTTTTCTCCGAAACTATAAGAGCATGCTGTTGAAACTTGGTAACAAGATGTATTCTGTGAACTGCATTAAGATTTTTACACTAAAATAGAAAAAAAACCAATAAATTTTGGTGTTCCCCATACGTAGAACTGAAACTAAAAAAAAAAAATTCATCAAACCCAAACGTGGGGTATCTCTGAATAGGTCTTCAAAAATGGTATTGAGGTTTCTAATATCATTTTTTTCTAAACTGAATAGTTTGCGCGAGAGACACTTCCAAAGTGGTAAAATGTGTCCCCCCCCCCTCCCCCGTAACTTCTAAAATAAGACAATAATAAAACTAAAAAAAATATATGATGTACATTACCATATAAACTACTACCGAAAATTGGTTTGAACGAGATCCAGTAAGTAGTTTTTTTTAATACGTCATAAATCGTAAACCACAATTTACCTTTCATTCAATCAACTCAAATATAAAAATTAAAAAATAACATTTAATTTCATAAACGTAAACCTTATGCATAAATCGAGGATACCTACAGGTTTGTACGGAACCCTCGGTGCGCGAGTCCGACTCGCACTTGGCCGGTTTTTTCTTTTGGCTTCGCAACTTAGTACTTTTGCGCTACGCAATGAACTTGCTGAGATACGAAGGCGCGCAAGGGGGCATCCTGGACGTGTTTTATATGGAATTTTTCATTTTTGTTTGAAAAATAAAAAAAAATATTACCCACGTGTTGAGATTTATATGTGTGGGATTTTATAAAGGGGGTTGAAAATTTCATTATTTTTGCGATAGGACACGCCATTTTCGAGATATAAGCAAAAGAAAAAAAAATACAGTACTATTTTTGCACGTGAGGCGAGGCGTTGCCGTTGGTGTGAATTTTTGTTCATGACCACTAGTTTTACTCCACACCTTTTTAATCGCGATTAAAAATAGTCAGATTTAGTTAAAATAAATTATTTTAGTCAAAATTTTCCTACAATCTATTAAAATAATGCTTTACTTGATAATAAACGAAACTCTTATACAAAAAAAAATAAAATGCGAAGAGTAGCAAAATGTTGTAGTCGTAGTATATTTTTGCGTTCACGATACGAGTACCCGTAAACTGAGACGCGGAAAAAAATGGCACAGGTCCTTCCCCGTTGGGCGCTTGCGCCGTACTAAACGCTGCTGCCCGCTTGTGCATCGTAATTTATTCTAATTTAGAGTGATTTCAAAAACGATATTATGTCTAATTAAATAAACAGATTTAAATAAAACTTGAGAATTCGATTTGTTATAGAGCATACTTTATACTGACATTAATTTTTTAATGTAATTATGCTTTATTCAAACCAAAAAAAATGCCATAAGACTTAATTTTTTTACTAATTAATGTTATTAAAAATCAATATTCTTGTACTAAATGTAACAACTAGATTATATGTCTGTTGTTTTGTGTATTTTTTTACTCAAATTTCTATATATTAATGATGGAAATAGGAGTCTGAAATGGACCCTGCGCTGATTTTTAAGAAAACTAGTTGTGGGAGATTAATTACTACAAAGTATACAAATAAGTTTTTGTAAATGTGCTATTAAAAGTGACAAAACAAAAGATTGATCTATTTTTTACATGTATTCGTCAATGCCAGAGTATTTATAATGATGAGATGAGAGGTAAATAAGGCGACTAAAATCTGAGATATTCGCGCAAAAATGTAAAATGGCTCTTCGAAACCACATAATCAGATTCTAGTGATAACATATAGACGATATCGGACCTTCTGTGGAAACCTTATAAAGAAACTAAAAAATAAATATAACAGAGATAAAATCAAAGCATCTGCGAAAAACCCTCGGGCATTGTGGTCAACCATAAATGATATCACAAATTATAAACCACCCAGGAGCTCCAATGGCGACCTACTTTAGATAAAATCATGCCCCCAAGACTCAGTCAACTATGTTAATAATTATTTTATTAACATAGGACAAGCTCTAGCGCAGAACATCCTAAATAGTTACGTACCCCAAACATCTTATAACACAGACCGCCCTAATTTATCCTCTTTTGTTCTAGACACCACGCAGGAGGAAGTTGAAGGTATCCTGATATCTCTAGACTCTGGGAGTGCACCAGGTTGGGATGGAATTCCTACCCTTTTCCTAAAAGAGGCCAAGGAGATCTTAGTCCCGCTGATCTGCGACCTGGCCAACCTTTGTTTTAACACTGGTATCTTTCCCTACCTTCTTAAGCGGTCCGTTTTTACCCCGGTGTATAAGAGTGGAGATAGAGACGACGTTCGGCCAATTTCTGTGTTGACTTCCATTTCTAAAATCATTGAGAAGCTCTTGAACTCTAGAATAGTTAGCTACCTGACTAAGTATAAGATCCTATCTTCCTCTCAGTATGGTTTTAGGAGGGGAATGTCGACCCAGGATGCTACTGAGGAGCTTGCAACAGTGGATAAGGGGAACAAATGCCTAGTGGTCTTTATTGACCTCAAGAAAGCCTTTGATACTGTCTCTATTTCTAAGCTTATACACAGGCTGGAGAACTTAGGATTTCGAGGTTCTGCACTCTCCCTTCTCAGCAGTTACCTTCGAAATAGAAAAAAGGGGGTAAAAATTTAAAACCAAGTTAGTGACGAAGAGAACGTGACGTATGGCGTCTCGCAGGGCAGTGTCCTCGGCCCGACGCTCTTTTTGATTTATATTAATGAGCTTTGCAACCTTATTATCGACGGTGCGAGGATACTGTCCTACGCGGATGATACCGCTATTATCTTCTCCACCAAGACATGGGACAAAGTTAGGCTTGAGGCTGGGAGAGGATTAGCTAGAATTAGTAATTGGCTAAATGAAAATCTACTTACGCTTAATACCCAAAAAACAAACTACGTCTGCTTCACTAAATACACAAACTCTCAGCTGGCGCCTGACTTTAATATTAGAATACATTCTTGTCCTACCCCAACCCAATCTACCTGTAGTTGCCCTATTATTCAGAAGGTAAATTCCATCAAGTACCTAGGTATTGTAGTAGACCAAAGATTAAGGTGGTACCCACACCTCGAACTAAGGAGGGTAAGAAAACTCATATGGGTTTTTAAATCTCTGAGACATGTTATGAGTATAGAACTACAGAATTAAATTTATATCGCACTGGCCCAGTCTGTGATTATTTATTGTGTCTCGGTATGGGGTGGAGCAGCTAAGACGTATTTTTTAGATCTAGAGAGGGCACAGAGATCCTTGATTAAAGTCATGTACTGTAAGCCCTACAGGTTTCCTACTGAATCTCTATACTCAAGCTCTAAGCTCCTCTCCGTCAGGAAACTCTACATCCTATACCTTGTACTCAGATACCATAAAATTTTGCCCTTTAGCCATGAAACTTAAAAAAAGACGCTGTGATATAGTAGCCCCTACATACTCAGCAAGTTCAATTTTTGCTAGTCGCCAAAATGTAGCTCAAGCCTCTCGCGTTTACAATAAAGTAAATCGCATACTTAACATTTACCCTTTGCAGCTGTACGAGTGTAAGAAGATATTGAAGGAATGGCTCTTCACACTTAATTATGATGCCGTGGAAGACATTTTGGTTACACAGGGTTGAACGCCACGCATACACACACACTCACACACACACCATCTCACTCACTCACACACACTCACATACACACTAACTCACACACACACCTACACACCCACTCAAGCACACACACATACACACAAAATATAATTTCACACGCACATAAACACACATTTACACCTTTCTGCCATAAGCACGATTTAATTCATTTTCATTTTTCTTTTTTCTTATTGGTTTGTTTTTATTAGTTTTTAATTTTTAATTATTATTGGTTTTATAAAAAAAATGTGTAACTTATACCTAATTAGCACAACGAAACACTTGAACTAATCGAGGAAGAGCGAGGTTTATCCCATCACAAGTATCTTCGGATGACTTTCTGGGAAGACCCGGCAACTAAATTGTATCTAAATTTAAGATAATAAACACATTTTTTTTTATGTTAATTTTTGTACCAAAATTATTTAACTGTTTACAGTAATACCTGATAAGAAAATAAAGTTTTAAATGTAAACTTTTTTCTTCTCGGATTGCTGCGCGAGGCGAAGAGCGAGACCCTAGGTGGTCCTGCTCACCATTCCCTATAAGGCCGCCAGTGATTATAAGCATCAGATCACGTTGGCAGAACTAGCTTTAAGAATCCATTATACCCGTTTTGTATATTTCTATGCTATACACTTATAGCAATAAAACTAAAAACATATTATTAATTGTTTATTCTTAAAATTAGATATATTCGATATTTATTTTACATAAAATTATGGTGATTTCGAATATTTATATGAATATCACAAAATTCGAAGAGCGACGGATGCCACATTAGTAAAAGTAAAACGTAAAAAATAATATAAAATAAAGTAAGTATAGGGTGGGGCGCGGCGAGCGCGAGCTGGCGCCCGGCGCGCCCCCGGCCGGCGGTCCTCCGGCGGCAGCACAGAGATAGGGAGAGAGGAAGACCGACACCGCCCGGTGCCGGCGGAGGAGCGCGGCCGCGACTAGCGTACTCAGCGCTGGAACAGCGGGTTAGGGAAGTCGGCCGGGTGCGGCAGAGGCGCGGGCGGAGGGCGCGCGCGGCGCCACGCGACCAGCCAGCACGCCACAGCCGCTGCCACCGCCACCAGCGCCAGCAGCGCCGTCAGCGCCAGCGCCACGGCCAGCCCCGCCGCCGAAACGCACACCTCGCCCGCGCTCGCGCCAGAGCCCGCCGCGCCACCGGCGTCACGCTGCCGTGCCACCTGCGACGGGTCGCGCCGCTGCAGCGTCAAGATTTGGTTGGACTCGACGGTCACTTCCTCGCGGAATTGGCCTGCAGGTGAAGACGACGCCCTACTGTCGATCGCTTCTCGTTTTCGTCGCTTGCCAAAGGCGTCGGCACCGCGACAGTTCACCTGCGGAAAGCGGTAAAATGTTGCAAAAAACCCTTTAATTGCAAACACTGATTATTTCGAAAACAGCTGTAAGTACTTTGGGCGCATTACTTACCGGTTGACATTTGCCAAAGCAGACGCGAATGTTACACTGGAATCGTATGTTATCGCTGCTGGGGAACTTGAATGCGTTAAAAGCGACTCGCAGTACGCTGCCGTCTTCGCTTCGTTCCCATTCGCCGAAGATTGATGGATCCGTTGCACACCCGTCGGCGTCAGTCACCGGGTATTCATTTTCTACTTTCGTGACTACTTCGCTCGTCTTCGCTATACAGCTACGCGCAAATCCGCCGTATATATCTGTGAGAAAATTGAAATAGTTTTAAATATTAACTTAATTACTTTTACTTAGTGTACTGTTACAGATATATGGTCAACTAATAATAATTTAATATATGGTATACAAGATATGGTCGATTAAGTAATTTACGATATTTTAAATTATGTAAAAACATGAGAACGTATCTTACTTGAGGGTTGCACATCGACTTGCAAGACTAGGTTCTCTCCAATTTCAGCGGAGCTGACTTGGCTGCCGGAGCGAGAGACGATTCTCATGGAGCAGGTGGGTGGTGGGCCGGTGTTGGCGATGGTGCCGGCTGTCGTCAGCATCGATACGTTGAAGGCCAACGTCACGTTTTGCTCACCCGTTTGGTATATACATTTAATGTGGAATGCTTTGGCGTTCGAAGTCACGAGTTTCGGATGTTTCTGCATTACAAGGACGAAGCTTGCCAAACCCTGCAAAATACAAATATGTTATTTGACCGACTTTTGGTTAGGCATCGTGAAAGTTGTCATGCCGATAAAAGTTAATAATTCCGTCAGTAATTTTCTTCACTTTTGCATGCAAACCTAAGTTTAATTGCATCCAATCATAAGTTTTCTTAAAAGATATTCAAGTAAATAAATACTTACGTTCACATGCACTAAGCCACACTCGCCGAAGTGCACAGTAAAGTCGACAATTGTCTCCTCATCCTTAGGTGTGTCTACGGCTAATCGGCAGCGTTCATCTTTACTGTAACTCTTTACATATAGCACTCCGTTAAAGTCCTTGATCTTCAGACTAACCCGAACGCCGTCGGCAAGGCAGTGGACCTAAAACAAATAATTAAGTATTTATTTATCACAAAACATTTATTCTTAAAACTAGGCAATACGTAAACAAAATAAAGAAATACCAGCAGAAAGACGGAAGTTTCTGATTCTTACCTGCATATCTGGTAGAGGGAAATCGGTGCGGTACACTGGTGGGTTGGTAGTGTTACAGTGCACTCTTGGGTTACCGGTGTAGCCGGCGATGCAGGTGCAGTGCGAGCGGTGGCCAACGGCGTCGCAGGTAGCAGACGTACCGCAAGGCTCGGCCCGGCACGCGTCTACACACGTGCCGTTGATGCAACGCTCACGGTCGTCACACTGCGCGTCGGCGCGGCAGCCGCGCGGCTCGCAAGTGTCGCCGCGCGGCACATAACCGCGGGCAGCGTCGCACACGCAGCGCCCTCGCGCGTCTAATATGCGGCCATCGCTCGCGCGGCACGGTATGCACTCGCCGGTAGAGTCGATGCCTTGACCTTTTATACATTCTGGGATCGGACCTGTGTGCAGAAAGCTTATTTGTGACATACAATCACTTGACTGAGTAAGACCTGAAGGCGCATTAAGTATTGTACTGCCTATCTGTTTCTGGCTGTTTTTGGCAACTGCATGGTATAATAGTTTGGAATATTTACCAAAGTTACGGAATTATGAGAGGTAGCTACCATCAAATTAACACTCCAACGCACGAAGCTTGCGAGCGTTACTATTTTAAGTGTAACGCGAATGATACCTACTTCCCTATCCAGCCTATATAATGTTCCCACTATTGGGATACGCACCTCCCTCTACGAGAGGAAGTGGGCAGTACTGTATGTTTTTTTTTTGCAATAATATAATTTAATATTTTACAGTTAAAAATCAAATAAAGCAAAATAAAAGATTCTTACTTTGAAGTGCGACTTTTAAAGAAAAGAAAGTACTCACGTCTATTGGAAGTGCACTCGATAAGAGCATTTCCTTTGTATCCAGGTACACATTCACAGATCATTGTTCTGACTGGTAGGGTGTCAATGACCTTGCACTCGGCATTAGTGCCACATGGCTTTATTTCCAGGCAAGGATTTACACACTTTGCGTTCAAGCAAGCGGTTCCAGAGGGACAGTCAATATCTGTGTTGCATTGCGGTTGTCTCGTACTTAAGCATCCACCTTCAGTGCTTTGATAACCAGGAGGACATATACAGTGCACCTCATGAAGATGTACTCTACATTCTGCGGGTTCGTTACAAGTTGTTGTGTTGCAAGGGCTTACACATTTTGTGTTTATACATGATTTGTCTACTGGACAATCGGAGTCAGCGCGGCAGCCAATAGGTGTACACGCAATTGAAGGATTTCCTATAGTACCAATCTTGCACCTGCACGAAGCGCGATGTTCATTGCCGTAACATTCGGCAGATTCTCCACAGACATCAGAGTCAACCGAACAAGCTGGTATACAACGGCTGTTGAAGCAAGTTTCATCATCTGCACATTGTGAATCAGATTGGCAGAGTACCTTATAGCACCCAGTGCGGGCATCGCCTACGTAGCCAGGCTGGCAAGCGCAGACTGGTTTGTGGTCTTTTATTTGACAATTCGTATTCGGACCGCATTCGCAAGGATTTTTGCAGACGGATGTAATACAAGCATGATTAGCAGTGCAGTTATCATCAGCGTTGCAAATGACATCTGCGATTGATGTTGCTGGACGGCAAACGCCTCCTCCGCTACTCACATAACCTGGTGGACAAGTACACAACATTGTGCGCACCGGTAGAGTTGGTGACACTTCACATTGGGCTGGAGTGGCGCAGGGCCGCAATTCTGTGCAAGGGTTAACGCATCTTGACGATAAGCAAGCCATTCTTGATGGACAGTCGGCATCCACGTAGCACTCTGCGATGATTTGTGGTTTACATTCAATATATGGGCTCCCGGTATAGCCTCGTTCACATTTGCACACTGCGTTATGATTTCTGACCAAGCATGTGGCTCCAGTGCCGCATATATTTTCACTAAGGCATGGATTCACGCATCTGTGTGCGCGACATTGTTTGTCTTGTAGGCAGTCGCCATTACTTCTACATTCTATTGCATGACAACCTACATAAACGTCACCTTCAAATCCAGGACGGCATCTGCACAAAGGTAAGTTCCTTTCTACATAACATTCTGCATTTGGTCCGCACGTGCTGTTCAAGAGACAAGGACTGATGCAGTTGCCATTGACACATGCTTCATGAGATTGACACTCCGAATTGCTGCGGCAACCAACGATGTGGCATCGCCGGTATGGGTCACCTTCAAATCCTTCGCGACATGAGCAAATGGGTCTATGATTACGGATGAAACACTCTGCATTATCTCCGCAATTACATGGGTTACGACAAATTCTGTTGACACATGATTCATGGTCACCGCAGTCCTGGTCTGAAGAGCAGCTAGGCGCCGGTAGTTGCGCAGGTTTACAATTTCCTCCTTCTTCTGGAATATATCCATCGGGACAGCGGCATATCAAAGTTCGGAATGGTACGCTGTCGGAAACGGTACAACGAGCGTTGCCGGTGCATGGTTTTAGTTCAGCACAAGCTTCGCGACACTCGTCTCTAAGACAAGCATAGCCACTGGGACATTCACTATCCATGCGGCATTCAGGTTCACCGATAACATCTATTCTCAAGCAGTGGACTAGAGGATCTCCGAGAGGCAGTGCCGTAGGACACTTGCAAGACGCAGCATGGTTGCGTGCAAAGCAGTCAGCATTGTTGGCACAAGGGTTTCGGCCGTCGCTCGAACAAGCGTTGCGACAAGATCCCTTCACACAAACGCTGTCGTCGTTACAATCATTATCAATCTCACATTCAGCGGCTTGACATCTGGTATAGGGGTTTCCTGTGGTTCCCGTCGGGCAGCGACAGTTAGGACGATGTGCTTTACCGAAGCATTCGGCGCTGATAGCACAAGGAGCTTCAACTACGCAAGGGTTGACGCAAGCGCCGTTGTAACATGTATCGCTGTCGGGACACTCTGAATCGGATGTACAACCAACTGTAAAAAATAACAATATTCAATCTAAATTATATTATAAAGAGAAAATATTAGATTTGTTTTATGTTTGTCTGTTGCGCTTTCACGCTATAAGGCTGGACGGACTTAGATGAAATTTGGATCATGGGTATTCTCACAACATCGACACTTATGCTGGTGAAAGCGCAGGGTATTCTGGTACAATAACGTTATGAATATTTAAATAATTTTTGTAAATCTAATAAGTATCAAAAAAACATGCAACGTACCTTTAGTGCAGCCAACGTATGGATTGCCTGAATATCCACGTTCACAGTAGCATACGGGGTGGTGCCTCACTACAGTGCACTCTGCGTTGGAGCCGCACGCACATGGGTCTGCGCACGCTCCGTTGACACAAGCTTGTGATAGCGGACATTCAGAATTGGCTTTGCATCCAACAGGGATCGTTTTTTCGTCAGAGGCTGAAAAATGTAAATTCGTAGTTTAAGTATGTATAGTGAAATATGCGTTTTCATATTTTTTTTATTAATAACATAAGTATTATTTCTTTTAACTCTTATTTTTTATCCTGTTGAAATATAGGGACAGACTCAACGTATTCTAGTATACAAAAGTCAAAACTATTTGCTAATTAAAAGTTTTGACTGGTTAAGAGTGCCGACTGTAACATACAGGATGACTCGTAATTCGACGAATTCTTTTAGACGTATGACAAAGCAGCTAACAAACTACTATATTACTACTAGACTTTTTACTACCAAATATTGGAAGCAACTCAATTTGGAATTGTGAAGAAAAGTAAAATTTAATTACAACTTCTGGGAAATAAAAAACATCCATTGGATTTTCTTGCATTTGTTTTTTTTTTAATTTTTGCCAGAGCAATAGATATGAAGTGTTTAATTTTTCAAAGGGACACACTATCACATCCTGGAAGGAATACGTCGGAGTATCAGTCACCCTGTATAGGTACATACAGGTAACATTGTTTTTAAAAACTTACGAGGTGAGCATCTGATATATCCATCACCCGAATATCCTCTAGGACACGAGCATTGCGGTTTATGGTCTATAACACGGCACAGCGCTCCGAGGCCGCACGCGTCGTTACATGGATTCACACAAGCGCGCTCGATACAGGCTCGTTCTGGGCCGCATTCCTCATCATTGTAGCATTCATAGATCGGTGGGTGTCGAGGTACTATGAGAACAAATAACACATTAATAATTGCGACACAAATATTACCCTCACGAACAAAAACGCACGTCATCATGGTACTTACTTGGGTTACATTCAATTCTCGGATTTCCTGTGTATCCACGTGCACAAGTGCAGCGAGATGTATGGTCTATAGATTCACAAAGAGCATTTTGTCCACAAGGATCGGCTCGACAGGACTCGACACAGCTGCCACGACGGCACGTTTGGCTGTTAGCGCATTCAGAATCGACTGAGCATTCGGCTTCCGGTGGAGCTCGACATCCATTGTCAGGTGCCACGCGACCTCCGTCGGGACAAATACAAGCTACAGCGCGTAATGGCAGCACGTCGACGATCTTACAAATAAGGCCAGAGTCGCAGGGGTTTCCTAGACAGAGGTCAGTGCAGCGGGCATTTACACAGGCGAATGGCGCCGAGCAATCGGCGTCAGTGGTACACTCTGTGTCATCGTGCACTGTGCTGCAGCCACGACCATACGGGTCTCCGGTACGTCCTGCTGGGCATCTACACTCAGCGCGGTGACTGCGCGCGGTGCATAGTGCGTCGGGTGCGCATGACTGCTCGGAGCATGCCGGCTGGCAAACACGGTTTAGTCTGTTGCAGATTTGTGTGTCGTCACAATCTTCGTTGTAGTGACAGATAGCGGAAACGCATGCACGTCGCGGGTCACCCTGGGTACCAGGCGGGCAACGGCAGCTGGCTATGTGCGCAACCGCCACGCAGTTTGCGTCTCTTCCACATGGCGTACCGAGCGTGCACGGGTCTTGACAGTATCCGTTGACACAGCTCTTGTCGAATGGGCAGTTGTCATCTGATGTACATTCAGCTGTAAAAAAAAAATGAGTCATGATGGAACGATCTAGCAGTATATGGAACTGACGACGGAAAGTAACAAAGTTAGGCTTACGTGTGTAGCATATGCGTGCGGGGTCGCCGGCGGTGCCGGGCGGACAGTGGCAACGCGCGCGGTGTTCCGCGGCGTCGCACAGCGCACCGGTGCCGCACGCGCCTGCACATGCTGACACACAGCGCTGCGACACGCACGCTTCTGCTCCGCCGCATTGCGAGTTCGATGTGCACTCCACACCTGGTAATCCTATACGCGAGAAAAATAATCTTAATTTATATGCTTCAACTAGTTATGTGCAATTATAATAAGAAATGCTAGAAAGCCAAAAAAGTAAGGCAAAAAATTCACACTATTTTAAAAGTACTCACCGAGCGTGCAAGCCACTTCCGGGTTGCCTTGCAGCGGTAGGACACAGGCGCATGTAGCGCGATGCGCATTGGCGCGGCATTCGGCACCTGGCCCACAGGTTTTATCTATGCACGCACTCACGCACATGCGGTTAACGCAACGCTCCTCTGAACCGCAATCGTTGTCTGCACTGCATTCACCCCCTGATAAACAAATAAAACGTTCTATTAATTTCTATTACCTAGTACATTCAAAGCTTACATGGTGCTGATTCTCGAGTGCAAAAAATCATTTTTGGCTTTCGTTGCGTATGCACATGTACACGTGAAAGTAAAATCTTTATACAATTTGTCCCTACAGCCTTGAAAGAATCATAAATGACCGAAAGTTAGGTGCTCATAATGCTGTATATATTTACGTGCATTTAGATACATCCTGTCCATATATCACATAACATAATTGCAGGTGTATTCCGGTGTAATCCCGTTGTAATCAGACCTACCGTTGATGATGTCTTCATACAATTACTATAAAATTAAAAGCATTTCTTCCAGTGATATCTGTAAATAAGTCTGCATGACTGTCATAAGCAAATAAAATGATCATTAAAACAAATGATGAAATGGCCCATCTTACTATTATATTTAAGAGCGGTGAGTGAAATGAACAGCTCTCTGTCATACGTACTTGGATTACATTGTACTGAGGCATCCCCAACGAGGGGTTTAGGACATTCACAAACGAGTGTTCGGAATGGTAGTGTATTTGCAACTCTGCATTCTGCTCGTAAGCCACAAGAAGTTGGTTCACAGGGATTCCTGCATATACTCTGCAGACATGCTAAGCCAGGTCCGCATTCGCCATCACTTTCACATTCTCTTTCTTCTAAAACTAAAGAAAAAACAGGGTACATTATATATTGAGCTTCGTTACGATAGCATTATTTAAGAGGCTATTAATGAATTCATAACAAACCTCTTCCGCATTCAATCTTAGGATTGCCCTGGGTGCCTCTCGGACACTCGCAAGTTGGTACATGACGTACAACCGAACAGATCGCGCCCTGAGCACATGCGCCGAGGCATGGGTCTTTACACGTGTCGCGAGAGCAAGCCAGCCATGAGGAGCAATCGTCGTCGACAACGCATTCGGCTCTGCGACATCCAGTCCATGGGTTGCCGTGAGCGCCAGCATTACATTCACATGACGCAGTGTGGCCGCGCGCAACACAGTGCGCCTCGACTCCACAGCGTATGCGCAAGCAGACTTTCACACATGAACCACTCTCGCAGCTTTCATCATCTGGACAGTCGTTGTTGCTATGACATTGCACTGAAACAAACAAAAAGAAGTAAGAACATGTTATATTTATTCGCATGAAATGTTGTTATCATCTACGACTGAATTTTCAGAACAGCATACATTTTAATTATATTATCAAAAACTTGTGAAAAGGGTAACTATACAAAAGAATATTAAAATATTATTATCGATTTTCCCCAAATCAGAAGCAAAATATGTATATGCCTTGAACTTCAGTTATAGATTGAATAAATATAACATCGTCGGTCGTTACAAATAAATAGATTTACTGATAAATGACAATGATTTGGATAAAAATATTGAATTAAAAATTCACTCATATGAGCATAAAACGTCACATTTTTCTGCAAGCAAGCAGTCTAGGTAATCAAAAATAGTAAATGCATACCTGAGTAACATCCCGTATAGCCGTCGCCCTCGTACCCTGGTAGGCACGTGCAAAGGGCTCTATGTTGTTTAGCTACGCAGCGCGCATTGAGTCCGCAGATGTTAGGCCCACATACGGGCGAGCAGTGCGCGTTGACGCACGCGGCGTTGTCGGCGCACTGATCGTCGGAAACACATTCGGGCGTCGGCGGCGGTGGTGGTGACGAGATCACACTACACCGCACAAGCGGAGAGCCTGTATATCCAGCGGGACATGAACACACTGGCGAGTGTCTTACGCCCGTGCATATCGCGTTGAGTCCACATGCGTTAACGCATGGGTCAGTGCATTTTCTGTTGATACAAGCGTGGTCACCAGAACAGTCATCGTTGACGGTACATTCGTAATAGGTGCATATTCCATTGCGGCAGGTAGCATGCGCTCCACAGGGATTGGGGTCGCAAGGGTCATCGGACTTCGTTGGTGTTTCTAAATGTAAGAAATAATAAATAAATGCCTTGATAAAAAATTAAGCTTGAAGTAAAATTACACCAATGTGCCTTACGCAAACAGACGTTACTGCTGGTGCTCAAGTTCATGTTTACGAGTGTATATTTCTAGTGTGAGTATGAAGGACATGGCTAGGCCGAGAAATCTTGCTCTACTAACCTATGCAGTGAACGAACGGATCACCAGTTGTGGCTGGTGGACACCAGCAGATAGGTGCATGGTTAAAGACGCGGCACATGGCTGCGTTACCGCACGTGCCGGGGCAGGGGTCGACACACTTGTTACGCACGCAGGCGCGGTCGCGCGGGCACTCCGAGCTGACCACGCACTCGGGCCTGCACCCTGTTGTAGCCGCATCACCGCTCGTGCCGCTTGGGCACGTGCACATCGCGCTGTCACCGACCACTGAGCACAGGGCTCCTGGGCCGCATGGCGATGGAGTACACGGAGGTTCTGTAAAGCATACATGGAATTGTATTCACGTATCAAGTTATTAAAGTATCGCAAATAATATATATTATCCTTTTGTTAATAGACTTACGGGTCATTTCAACATAGCATCTTTCAAATGCGTTTCCTCTAGTTCCTGGTGGGCACGAACACAGAGGTATGTGATTGACGGTTTCACAGTCTGCCCCTACACCGCAAGTACCCTGGCAAGGGTCACGGCAGTGCGAGCGTATGCAAGCTTTTGTAGGTGAGCAATCTGAGTCTGCGAGACATTCAGGTCGGCATCCAGTGTTCGGGTCACCACGTAGGCCAGGCTCACATTCACAAGAAGCACTTGTTCCTTTCACTCGACACAAGGCGCCAGGTCCACATGGTGATGGTACACAAGCATCGTTTGGTGGATTAGCTGTAACATGGTACGTAAAAGTTTAAACCTTTGCATAAGATAAGATCAACGAAGCAAATATAATGGAAAGCTCTTCATCAAGCTAAATCTTTCGACACTTAAAGAGGCGAACGGCGCACTTGGTTTCGCTAGTAAAGCCCATGCCTAAGCTTTAAAAGCGAAGACGCAAGATTGCCGCATCCTACATCCCTGCTTTTCTTTCATGAATCACATTATTTTACGAAAATTTGTTTATTTTAAAGCAATCATCCGTTTGATCTAATCTGTCTTACGAATATTTTCGATGGGATGGCACGCCGTGAGAGGATTTCCGGTAGTGGTAGAAGGACATGTGCAGCGTGGCTCGTGAGCCATCGGGACACAGTCGGCGCCCTGGCCGCACGCTCCTGGGCAGGGATCTACGCAACGTCTGTTAATGCAAGTAAGATGCCATTCGCAGTCATTTGAATCCAGACACTCGTAACGACAGAATGGAGCTGCTCCGAAGAAGCCTGGGCGACAGCGACAGCGGCCATCAGCACAGTCAGCATTCGGGCCGCAATCCGGACACGGTGAATTCTTTTTGGGCTCAGAATCGAGGGCTGCAAAAAATAATTACGTCAAGTAGGTACGTATCACTGAAATAAATATCATAAATAGTTACAGATAGTCATCTCGACCACCTACAGAAGTAAGAATTGACATACCTGGCCGACAACGAATGAATGGATCTCCAGCGTAACCAGGTGGGCAAGTACAAATAGGGGAATGCATGGTTGTTCGACAAACGGCGTGAGCACCGCACGCGCCGGGGCAAGGATCGCGGCACTTGCCAGCCCGGCACGCCAGCGCGGCGGGGCAGTCGGCCGAGCTGTGGCATTCGGGTCTGCAACTCGGGGGCTCGTCGTACATGGGTGGCCGGCATGAGCAGTGCGCCACTGAGCCCTGCGCACGGCACACGCTGTTCGGTCCGCATGGGTTGGGTGAGCACGGCTCGGTCTCCACTGGTGCTGCATTTATATTTTATGGTTTACTCAATGTTCTCTTTTACTATACTATGTTTCCGATAGTTAATATTCAAAGGTTGATTATATTATTTATTTATTTAGGGACAACAAACAGCAGTGTAATAATAAGTACACATAGGTTAGAATTTAATAATAGAGGTAACAAATACACTACTCACAACGTTATCCACACATTATAAACCAATAAAGGGGTCTTACCTATTTCACGTCGGCAGGCTATGAAAGCATCTCCTTGAAGAGGTGCTGGGCACTCACAAATGGCAATGTGATTGTAGACATTACACACTGCTTCGAGACCGCATGCATTTTTGCACGGATCCACACATTTGTAGTTCACGCAAGCTTTACGTTTGTCACAGTCATTATCAATGGTACATTCAGGTCGACATTCTATGGTAGGATTGCCGTGGTATCCCGAAATACATGAACAAGTACCGTTGCTACAAACAGCATTACTTCCACACGGATTTCGAGCGCACGGGTCGATTGGTGCGGGTGTTTGTGGTTCTGTAAAATATACTAAATATTAATGAATTTGTTTGTTTTAAGTATCTAAAAAAAAATGTAAAGGTAGGTACTATCATATTCTTTACGTGAATTACATAAATTACGTGCAGCCAAATTCATCTTTAACCTTGTTTAAAAATAATGATAAAATATGCTCACAAAAGTGATTTATTTTAAACAACATTATTCAAAATTCCTGCATTAACCAAGTAATCCAGTTTTTTTTTCTTCTACTAAAACTTGTACCTACCATCAAACAGGTAACATCCAACGAAAGAATTACCACGATGACCTGGTAAACATGTACAAATAGCCAGATGGTTCATCGCTCGACATTCACTATTGGAACCACAAGATCCAATGCAAGGGTCAACACATCTCTCCCGAACACAGGCTTTATCATTCGGACAGTCTTCGTTGATAGCGCACTCTGGCGCGCATCGAGGCGGAGCACCGAAGTACCCCTCCCTACAACTACAGATAGCCGATCCAGCTGACTCCCTGCATGTTGCAAATGGACCACATGGATTGGGTTCGCAAGGAGATTTTACTTGTGGCGGTGATACCTTTTCCCTAGAACATGTGATGAATGCATCACCTTCAAAACCAGGTAAACATGTACAGTAAGGGCTGTGGTGATACACACGACATTGTGCATTATCTCCGCATGCTCCGATACATGGATCGATACACTTTTGCTTGACACATGCTTTGTTCAGAGGACACTCTGAACTCATAACACATTCCGGTCTGCAGTTTGGTGGATTTCCAATATATTCTGTTTGACAAGTGCAAATGGCTTTATTGCCAGCAGCATTGCATGTGCTATAAGGACCACACGGTGATGGATTGCAAGGGTCACTGGGTGATTCTGCGAATAAAACATTTTATTTAAAACCTAAGTATTCCCATTAGTTATATAAAAATTAACACAGTTTTATCAAATGTTAATTGGATATTAAATGAAAATCTAGTTTAGAAAGAGTTTATATTATGATAGCAATATTTAATCTATATATATATAAAAATGAATCCCTATTTCCCTTGGTCACGCCATCACGCGTGAACGGCTGGACCGATTTCACTTTTTTTTTTGTTGTGTTTGTTATTGCCAGGAGAAGGTTTTTATGAAAGAAAAAAAATAAAAAATTGCGCGGAATATTAGAAAATTTAAGAACACTTGGACAAATATTTTTGAATTTGATTAAATTCTTGAAGAAGGCTATAAGCTAATAAACATCACGCTAGGGCCGTTAGGAAAATATAAAGTAAGAAATAACGCTAAGCTAAGAGATAGCGCGGGAAGACAATAAGATGCGATTAGGTGGGTCAATTTCACGCGGACGAAGTCGCGGGCAGTAGCTAGTTTTTAAAATATAATTTACCTTCTCTGAGAATGCACCTGTCATATGGGTTACCCACATAGCCCTGCGTGCAAGCGCAGTTGGGAATATGATTAACCATTTGACACTGAGCATTCGTTCCACATAGTCCGGGGCATGGATTTTGACATCTGTTATTGATACACGCCAAATTTTCGGAGCAGTCAGAATTGAGTATGCATTCAGGTCTACAACCTTCATAAGGGTTGCCGAAATATCCCGTGACACATGTACAACTGCCAGCGTTGTTACGCTCTTGGCACACAGCGTTTGGTCCACACGGGTTAGGTACGCATGGTGCCGTTGGTGGTGGTGGTTTTTCATCTAGAACTGAACGTACAAGTTACATGTAGATATAAGAGCAGTATAAATATAGTAATTAAGTATTCGCCAGGAGAAGAAGCACATTTTAATACCTTTGATCGGAGTGCACTGATAGAATGAGTCTCCTTCGTATCCTGGTTGGCATGCACATTGCGGTGAGTGACTGATGACCCGACATTCCGCGTTAAGCCCGCAGGCGCCAATGCATGGATCAACGCATTTGCTGTTTATGCATGCCTTATCAAAGTTGCATTCACTGTTTGTAGAGCACTCTGGTCGACAATATGGTGGTTGTCCCATGTAACCGGGTTGACAAGAACACGTCGACGCTTCGTTTACTGCTCGGCATTCAGAATTGGGACCACACGGCGACGGTTCACACGGTGCTTTCTTTGGTGGTGGATCATCTAATAAAAAAAACACGATACACATTAGTTGCAGAATTTCATTAATATTTAACCTATACGTAAATAATACAATTTTTCTAATGAAGAAAAATAGTGGAAGTAATTTATTGGATGGTTTCCCATACGTCTATCAATGAATTACGATAGACCGAATTTATAGTAGTAAACTTCTCGTGAACACACACATTTTTGTTGATACTTACTTTGAACGATTATACACTGGGTAAATGGATCACCACTGTAACCATTTCTGCAGTAACAAATTGGCTTGTGGTTGTGAACGCGACACTCCGCATTTAATCCGCACGAACCAATACAAGCATCGGCGCATTTTTGATTTGAACACAACATGAGACTTGTACAATCTGAATCCACTACACATTCTGGCCTGCACGACGGGGGCACACCAATGTGGCCAATGAGACATGAACAAACCGCTTGTTCTTGCATGGCTCGGCATACGCTGTACGGGCCACATGGAGACGGATAACATGGGTTTCGGTTTTCTGGTATTACTGAAAACGGATTAAAATTTTAGTAGGTTTGTCATATTATTATGATATCAAATGACGTAAAGCTCCGAAGTATAATTTTATTACCTGTTATTGGATTGCATGAAAAGAATGCATTTCCACTAGTGTTTGATGGGCAACTGCACATCGGTATGTGATTGTATACTTCACATAATGCTCCCTGTCCGCATAGATTCGTGCAAGGATTACTACACTTGTTGTTAACACATGTATTGGAAGGAGGACAGTCGGAGTTGTGTGTGCATTCCGGACGACAACTCAAGTAAGGATTACCGAAGTATTCGGGCCTACAAGTGCATTGGCCATCGTTACAGTCAGCGTTCGCTCCACAAGGGCTTGGGTTGCACTTATCAAATACAGCAGGCAGAGGTTCTGTAATCGATGTTATAAGGTTAATATGAATTAAAATGTAAAGTAACGGTATCATGTATGAAGAAGGAGAAATTTATCATAGTATAAAGATTATCCTATAAGGGTTGATACCTCAAAAGGAAAAACGGAACCCTAAAAAAGAAGTAGGATATATTAAATATTTACCGATTTTCTCCTTTACGTGACAACTTTGGAATGGATTTCCAGTGTATCCTTCTCTGCAACTACAAATAGCTGCGTGCTGATAAACCTGACACTCTGTTTGTAGGCCGCATGAGCCTGGGCATGGGTCACGACATTTCTGGTTAATACAAGCTTTGGTGCTCGGGCAGTCTGAGTTCACAGTACATTCCGCTCGACAGTTCGGTGGAGAGCCGACGTAGTTCTCCAAGCAAGCACATGACGATACTCGACTTACAACTTGGCATTGAGAATTTGGTCCGCAGGGTGATGGTACACATGGATTTTGATCTTGAAGTGGAACTGTAATTTCTACAAAGAAAACTTGTTGTTAGGTGGATTTCGAGAAGAATTATATCTATTTTATAAAACATTATTCGATTTGTTGAATACTTTATAAAGCAACCATACCTTTAACAATAGCACATCTAACAAACGGATCGCCTTCAAATCCTCTTCTACAGGAGCATATCGGTGCGTGGTTTACGACTCTACATTCAGCTTCTTGCCCGCACGAACCAATACATGGGTCTACACATTTCTGCCTGATACAACTCTTGGTAGAGTCACATTCTGAATTCACTGTGCATTCCGGTCGGCAACTAGGTGGAGATCCGTAAAAGTCTGGCAAACACGAACATACTGCTAGTCCGTTGTTGTCTTTACAGATAGAGTTACTCCCACATGGATTTGGCACACAAGGATTTTCAGGAACCGGCGCTGTAAAATATTGTTATTATTAAAACAGTTTCCGTATAGGTATATCGTTTCAGTTACTTGCCTAATGATTGAAACTTACTTGGCTCTTTTAGTATGAAGTGACAGTAGTCATATGGATTTCCAGTATATCCGGGTGCGCAATTACAAGATGGAATATGATTGACTACTTGACATAATGCTGAAGATCCACAAACTCCCGGACACGGATCTTCACATTTGTTCCTCAGACATGCTTTATTGTAAGGACAGTCGGTATTCACCACACATTCGGGTCTACACGACTCGTATGGATTTCCAAAATACCCAGAGTCACATATACAAGCTGCAGCGCCGTTTCTGGAAACTTTGCACTGAGCATTAGCCCCGCACGGTGTAGGGTTACAGGGATCTAATTTTTCCACTGCTTGAGGTATTAGGTAACAAGCAGTAAATGGATCGCCCGTGTACCCTTGTTCGCAAGAGCACATTGGGCTATGCAAACGTACAACACATTGCGTATTTGTTCCACAAGATCCAGGACATGGGTCTTTGCATTTGTAGTTAATACACGCTTTGTTTGACGGACAATCGTCGCTTGTAGTACACTCGCGGCGACACTGCGGTGGAATGCCTTCAAATGTTGGTTGACATGAACAAACATATGAATCGCCGTTAGGTGTTGGGTTACATATACTATTTGATCCACAAGGCGACGGTACGCAGGGGTTTGAAGGCGGTTCTTCAATTGCTTGCACTGAAATTAACAGTAAACATATTAGGTACCCACTACATATATTAATTATATTAAATAATTATCGATTTATGAAAAATAAATTAAATAATTACCATAGCAATGACTAAATGGAGAGCCAGTATATCTTGAAGGACATGTACATATTGGATTATGATTGTTAACGTTACATATTGCATTGTGGCCGCATGATCCTGGGCATGGGTCTTGGCATTTTCGATTAATGCAAGCCAGAGAAGGAGTACAATCTGTACTTTGAATACATTCTGGGCGACAGTTGGGTGGATTGCCAATATAATCTTGGAGACAGGCGCAGATTGCTTGACCATTTGCTTCTCTACATAAACTATTTGGTCCGCAAGGAGAAGGTTCACATGGCCTATTAACAGGTTCTGTAAATGAAAAGTATTTTTTTAGTAGCGTATATTATTAACGAAAACGAATTAGAAACATTTTGTCTGAAGTACATACTTTCAATGCGGTTGCACTGCGTAAACGCGTCACCTGTCATACCACTAGGACAGCTACAGATCGCAACGTGATTATATGCATTGCATTCAGCGTTCAAACCGCACATATCACGGCACGGATCTACACATTTTGATCTAAGGCAAGCTTTGTCCAGCGGGCAGTCTGTACTAAGAACACATTCAGGTCGACAACCAAAGTATGGGTCTCCTTGATACTCCGGCAAGCAACTACACTCGCCGTTGTTACATACTGCATTAGCTCCGCAAGGCGAAGGATGGCATGGATCAATATTCTGGGGCGTTTCTGAAACAATATCATAAGGTTGAAAATGAAAAAATACTTAACTAATATACTAATATATTCCACAACTATCACACAACGCCATCTAGTCCCAAGCTAAGCAGAGCTTGTGTTATGGGTACTAGACAACTGATAAACATACTTATATATTTCTAAATACATACATATTATTATAGATAAATTACACCCAGACACAGAACAAATGATCGTGCTCATCACACAAACATTTGTCCTGGGTGGGAATCGAACCCACGACCTCCGGCATAGCAGTCAGGGTCACTAACCACTAGACCAACAGGCCTGTTAACAAGCACAATACAGTTTGTTCGAGTATAAAATAATACAATTGAGTATTGTTTTATATTTTTTATACTGTTATAACAACAGATAGATACGAAATAATTTAAATATTTAGTAATCATCAGCCTATCATTTTCCCACTGCTGGGGCACAAGCCTTCTCTCGATGAGAGGGAGAGGGCCATAGTCAACCACGCGGGCCCAGTGCGGGTTGGTAGATGTCACATGTCTTCGAATTTTTGGTTCTAAGACATGCCGGTTTCCTCACGATGTTTCGTTTCACCGTTATCAGAGCATGAAAATAAATGCGTGGTGATGAAAATAATTTACACAAAGTAAAGGGCCTGCTTGGGTTCGAACCCACGACCTACAACTCGTAAGTCGCGTCCGATACCACTGGGCCACCACTGCTCGCTGCTAAATATTTTGTAATAAGGAAAATAATAAAAGCGCTCGTCCTCTCTCCTACTTATTAAAATGTTTCTGTGCTCGACAGGGATGGACCCTGTCGAGCACAGAAACATTGTTTCCATCTACTAATACTTACCAACTATATGTGTACTTTATGGATTGCAATAAAGATTAATTGAATTGAAATTAGCTACAATAACTAATCATTTGAGTTAAACTTACCGGCTGGTTTAAAGTTGCATACTGCGAAAGGATCACCTTCATATCCGCTTGGACATGAACAAACTGGTATATGATTCACAACGTTGCATATTGCATTAATGCCACATGATCCCAAACAAGGGTTCTGACATTTCATGTTCATACAAGATTTATCGTTGCTACAATCGGTGTTCACAACACATTCCGGCTTGCAGTTAGGAGGGCTGCCGAAGAATCCAAATGTACATGAGCAAGATGGAACTCCACCAATATCGCGGCATTCTGCATTCAATCCACAAGGCGAAGGGACGCATGGATTGACCGGCTCCATTAGAGACGGTTGCTTTTCAGGAATTACGTAACAAACCGAGAATGGATCGCCAGTGTAACCTTGTTTGCAAGAACAAATAGGATTGTGATTGATCACTCTGCAATCTGTTTGTATACCGCATGCTCTGTCACAAGGAGACACACATTTGAAGTTTTCGCATACTTTGTCCAACGGACATTCTGAACTGGTAACGCATTCTGGGCGGCAGTCTGGTGGCGATCCTTGGTAGCCACTCAAGCAAGTACATATAGCTATACCGTTTTGTGTTTTGCATTGACTGTTCGGGCCGCATGGTGTAGGATTGCATGGGTCTATGGGATCGGCTGCAATAAAATGTCAAATATCTTATTAATGTTGGAATAAAGGATATGTCAAGATTAACGTAGAGTGAAATTAGAGCCTGCTTGCACCATATATCATTAAATGTGTTTATGCTAAATCTGTTTAAAACATCTCTGTGTCTGTCATCTTCAAAAAAATTACAGAAATAGAACGATGATTTAAATTCGTTTGGCGCTGAACGTATTTGGTGCAAGCTTTTCATTTCCAGTATAAGCTGACATCTCATTGTACGAAAAACCAGCAATTCCAGGTCAGCTAAAACTGCAAGTGTATAGCTTGACCTTTAGCCATGTGTACAAGCAAGCATTGCTATAATATTTTGACTTTATTAATTTCTAATGTGAATGTACCTATAACATTTATGTATGATACTTACATTGAACTTTGTATGTACATATTTTGTATGGATCGCCATAATGCAGGTCAGGGCATGAACAACTTGGAATATGATTGATCACGTTACACTGAGCATTTACGCCGCATGTGCCCGGGCAGGGATCATGACATTTATTTTGATAACAAGCCAAGTTTGATGGGCAATCTGAATTGATCAGGCATTCTGGTTTGCAAGCTTCGTAAGGGTTACCAAAGTATCCAGGTAAACATGTGCAAGATCCGGCATTGTTTTGCTCCCTACATTGGGCGTTTGCACCACAAGGTGAAGGAACGCAAGGGGTTGGTCGTTCTTGTTCTGTGGCGGCCACTTTAATGTTGCAGTAGAGGAATGGGTCGCCGGTGTAGCCATTTTGACATAAGCAAATGGGCGTATGACTAACGACTCTACATTCAGCGTTCACACCGCACGAGCCACGACATGGGTCTTGACATTTCCTATTTATACACGCCATATTTGATGCACATTCTGTGTTACTAGTACATTCGGGTCTACAACTGGGTGGAGCACCAGTGAACTCAGGCAAGCACCGGCAATCAGCATTGTCTCCATTTTCTGTGCATTGAGAGTTCGGTCCACATGGCGAAGGAAGGCATGGGTTTACTTTTACTGGTGGCGTGGCAGCTGTAATGGAATAATTGTATAAGAAATGGCTTCAAATACGACAACAACTTGCATTTTTATGATATTTAGTTGTATACTTACGAATCAATTGGCAAATAGAAAACGGGTCTCCAGAGTATCCAGACAAGCAGGTACATACAGGGTTATGATTAACAACTAAGCAATGCGTGTTGCGTCCGCAGGCGCCTGGACATGGGTCTATGCACTTCTGATTGGAACAAGCTCGGTTCAGTTTACAATCGGAGCTCACTGTACACTCAGGTCGACAGTTAGGTGGGCTTCCTTCGTAGCCCTGCACGCAAACACACACAGCGTGCCCGTTCACTTCCCTACACTGACTGAATGGGCCGCACGGGGACGGCTCACATAAATTGATCGATGCTGCCGGTTCTGGAAAATGTAACAGTTTTAATTAGATTTCCTTATTATCGATGTGTAAAGGAAGGTAACTCAGCAGACTAGTATATAAATTTACCTTTAACTTCATTGCAATAGTGGAATGGTGTTCCTGTAAATCCTAGTGGGCATGAACACATGGGAATATGGTTGATTGTTTCACAAATAGCTCCATTTCCACATGTTCCAATACATGGGTCATTGCATTTGTTTCGGATGCAGGCTTTATCTCTTGGGCAGTCGGAGTTGAGCACACATTCAGGTTTACATCCAAAGTAAGGATCACCAAAGTATTCCGGTAAGCATGAGCAAGCACCATTGTCACACACAGCATTTGAACCGCATGGCGACGGCGAGCAAGGATTCACTGGCTCGACATCTGAACAAAAATAAAAATGTATTAGTCACAAACAGGCAGACGCTACATAAAATGTATGTCAACTTATGCATACTAGCACAAGTCAAATAAAAGGATATCCATAATTCATTACCTTGATGCATGGTTTGGCAGCTGCTGAATGGATCGCCGCTGAAACCAGGCAAGCAGGAGCAGCTCGGTAAGTGGTTGTTAACGTTACACTGCGCATTGTTGCCGCAAGCTCCGGGGCACGGGTCGCTGCACCGGTTGTTGATGCACGCCATGACTGCATTGCACTCAGAGTTGACAGAACACTCCGGTCTGCATCTCGGCGGAGAGCTGATGTAATTCGGAAGACAAGTGCAGCGTGCGTTGCCATTGAACTCTTGGCATTGGGAATTAGGACCACATGGTGATGGTATGCACGGGTTTACTTCTGGTCGTAGCGTTGGAATTGATAGTGGCACTAAAAAAATATTAAAATATATTTAGTAAAAGAAATATAGATACCTCCATATCAGGAGCAGGTGACAAGTGTGAAATTATTTTTAATATAATGAGTAGGTACTTACTGGGTACACAATTAGTAAATGGATCCCCCGTGAATCGATCCTGACATGAGCATATAGGGTTGTGAGCAATTACTCTGCAGTTTGCATTTCTAGCACATTGATTAACGCATGGGTCTACACATTTGCGGTTTAAGCAGGCTTTGTCACTAGCACATTCACTGTTAATTGTACATTCCGGTCGACAGTTGGGTGGTGTCCCCATAAAATCAACCTGGCAGCTACATATTGCTTGTGCGTTCACTTCTCTGCACTGACTGTTTGGACCGCACGGTGATGGCGAGCAAGGTGTTGGCTTAACCACATCTGTAAGAAATAAAATAAATAAAGTAGCCACTAGTACAACAATCAATTAAAAAGAAAACGTTTCAACCTCCATAATCAATAAGCGTAAGTTTTTACCAAACATACCTTCTAGTTTCTCAATACAATTGACATAAGCATTCCCAGTTAGTCCTGGCGGGCAATAACAGGAAGGTAAATGGTTCACAACTTGGCAGATTCCATTTGGTGCACATATGCCCGGACAAGGATCTCTACATTTGTTCTGAATGCAAGCTAACATAGGAGCGCAATCTGTGTTAATAACGCATTCAGGGCGGCATCCTTCGTACGGGTTGCCCACATACGTATCAACACATCTACAAGCTCCGGCTCCATTCCTCTCAGTGCATTCTGCGTTAAGACCACACGGTGAGGGTTCGCAAGGAGAGTTATATTCAATTTTGTTGTCTGTAAAAATATAATTATATTATTCTATTATTCTGTAATATATGAAAGATTTCGTTATAACTAACGATTTCTATAAATAGTTTTCAATGAAAGTTTAATTACCTTTCACAGGAGCACATGATATTAGAGGATCTCCAGTTTGACCAAACGGACACGAACATATTAGGGCATGACTTATAACTCTACAGTCAGCATTATATCCGCAGCTTCCTGGACAGGGATCTTTGCATTTTTGGTTGACACATGCTAAGTTGCTCGGGCATTCTGAATTGCTAATGCATTCCGGTCGGCAGTTAGGTGGAGCGCCGATGTAATCTGGTTGGCATGTGCACGAGGGCGATTCACCAATTACTTTACACACTGAGTAGGGACCACAAGGAGACGGCGTGCATGGGTCAACTGGTGGCAGTGGAGTAGAAACTGAAATATAATAAAAGTCGTTATTAGAACGTTTATTTCATATTTTAGTACACATCATTTTAGAATAGTGCGTTAAATTAATAACGTGTAAAGAAATAATCATAAAGTAGGTACAAGATTACTACTACGCCACAATATTTGTACATACCTTTTGGACTGCAGCGCGCAAATGGATCCCCAGTATATTGTGGTGGACACGAACATATTGGGTTATGATTGACTATTTCACACCTTGCTCCGTAGCCACAGCTACCGATACAAGGGTTTATACACTTGTGATTGTTACACGCTTCGTTCAGAGGACATTCTGCGCTGATTGTGCATTCTGGCCTGCAGGACGGGGGACTACCAATATACGTTGGCAGACACGAGCAAACGGCTTGGTTGTTTATTGCGCGACACTGGCTGTTGGGGCCGCACGGACTTGGATTACAAGGTTCAGCGTGCATAACTGAAATCAGAACACGACGTTACACAACAATCTCATCATAATAGCAAATTTGCTTAAGTTTAGTTTAGTATACAATAACGAGCTGGCTGACCAACCTTCGTATGTATGACATTCAACGAATGCATTTCCTGTTGTTCCTTCAGGGCAAGAGCACATTGGGATATGATTGTAAACATTGCATTGCGCAGTTGGGGCACATGTTCCAGGACAAGGGTTTATACATTTATTTCCTGAACAAACTTTATCTAACGAACAATCCATGCTTGTTAAACATTCTGGCTTACAGCCGAAATATGGATCTCCTTGGTAGTCACTGATGCATGTACAAACTCCATCTCTGCATTGTGCATTATATCCACATGGTGACGGATTGCAAGGATCTTGCGGAATTTCTTCTGTAATGAAATAAAGTAAGTAAAATAACTTAATAAATTTCTTGAAAATTTCAACTTAGAAATTTTAAATTGTATGGTCTACCACAACATACCTTCTAAAGGTACAAGGATAACACAATTAGCGAACGGATCTCCTGTAAATCCTTGACTGCAGGAACACGCGGGAACGTGTGAAAACACTGAACATACAGCGTTTTGCCCGCAGCTACCCGGACATGGATCGCGACATCTCAGATTGATACACGCTTTGTCTGACGGACAGTCTTGATTTATAGCACATTCTGGTCGACAGTTAGGTGGAAGGCCCTGATAGTCAGGCATACATGTGCATGACGGAGCGTCATTGACATTGCGGCAGATAGCATTTTCACCACAAGGGCTCGGCACGCAAGGGTTGGCCACAACTTGTGGTACATGCTGTATAGGCGCTGAAATGGAAAATTAAATGTTAAAACGGAGGAAAATATTAAAATGCAAAAATAAATATTTTATAAAGTTTTGGTTAAACTTACGTTGAGAGTAACAGCGAGTAAACGGATCCCCAACGAAGTTAGGACTACAAGAACATATAGGACTGTGATTTATAACTCTACACACTGTATTCAATCCACAATGGCCAGGGCAGGGGTCAGAACATTTTTGATTAATGCAAGCTTTCTCTTTGGAACATTCAGAACTAACTGTGCATTCCGGTCTACAACCGGGAGGAGAACCGATATAATTTGGCATACAAGAGCACACACTTTGTCCGTTAACGGCACGACAAATACTATTCGGTCCACACGGATTTGGTACGCACGGAGTTGTGATTTCTGGAATCGGTTCTGAAATGAAAACAGTAAATTAAAACGTTTTATCAGTCCAGTCTTTATTACTTTCAACGGAATGGTAATTTACCAAGTTTTGAACATCAAACAGCTTTTATTATAGTGATGCCTACCTCTTAAGATGTCACATCTTATGTAAGGGTCCCCACTATGTCCACCTGGGCAGCTACATGACGGGAGATGGCTGACAACAGTACACATTGCCAATGGTGCACATGTTCCGGGGCAAGGGTCTTGACATTTATTACGGATACAAGATTTGCTAGGAACACAGTCCGTATTAACTGTGCATTCTGGCCTACATCCTTCGTAGGGGTTGCCAATGTAATCAGGCAAACATGTACAAGAACCAGCGGCATTTTGTTCTCTGCACTCAGCATTCGGTCCGCAAGGCGAAGGCTCACATGGTGTAGATTTTTCAGGGTAAACGTCATGATGTTGATAACAATTAGAGAATGGATCTCCAGTAAAGCCATTATCACAGAAACACATTGGAGAGTGACTTATTGTTCTGCACTGAGCGTTGACACCACATGCATTGACACAGGGATCTGCACACTTTTGATTGATACATGCTTGATTAGATAGACACTCGCTGTTACTAGAACATTCAGGTCTGCAATATGGTGGTGAGCCAAAGAAGTTTGGCATACAAGTACATGAGGGTGTCCCTGAGGTTTCTTTGCATATAGAATTAGGTCCACATGGCGACGGCGTGCAAGGTGTTACATCAGCACTTGGTGGTCCTAAAATAAAAACATCATAATCATTATTTATTTTTTGCGAAAGATAAGTTTGCAAATGGGACAGCAAGGGAGAGAAATATTTTGTCTTTGCCGGTCTCTAATAAGTTTAATCTAGCGCCCGCACAATATTTTAACAAAACTACTTACTGTATGGTACGCATCTTGTAAACGGATCTCCTGTATATTTGGCTGGACAAGTACAAATAGGATTATGTTTCACGACATTGCATTTTGCTGCAATACCACAAGATCCAACGCACGGGTCAATGCATCTCTGATTACTACATGCTCTGTTTAGTGGACAGTCGGAACTGACCACACATTCTGGTCTACAAAGAGGTGGGCTTCCAAGGTATCCAAGGACACAGGAACATGCTGCTTGTCCGTTGATTTCTCTGCATTGACTGTTGGGTCCACAAGGAGATGGAATACACGGATTCGTTACGATGGGCACTGGAAGACCAAAAAAGTAAAATTAAAATTTCACCCTTGATTGTACACTAACCTTAATGGTAGACTAAAATACACTGTTTGACGTACCTTGTATAGGTTCACAATTGTAAAATGCGTTACCAGTCATGCCTTGAGGACAACTGCACATAGGCACATGATTTATAACATCACACATTGCGTTGGGAGCACATGTGCCTGGACAAGGGTCGACGCATTTGTTGCGGACACAAGCTTTGTCACGCGGACAATCAGTGCTTAGTACGCATTCGGGTCGACAGCCAACATAAGGATCTCCTTGATGCTCTTCTACACAAGAACATAATCCATCTTGACATATGGCATTTGATCCGCAAGGTGATGGATTACATTTGTCGATAATCTCTGCTTCTGTAAATAAGACGAGAAAAAATCAATTAACATAAATATGTAAATGTAGAAAGAAAATTTTTAATAGGTCTCACTTATGTAATGGTTTCTATATTAATTATCTATACTAATATTATAAAGCTGAAGAGATTGTTTGTTTGATTGAATGCGGTAGTCTCAGGAAGTACTAGTTCGAAATGAAAAATTAATTTTTTGTTGGGTAGCATATTTATGGAGGAGGGCTATAGGCTATATAACATCAAGCTACAACCAAGAGGAGCAGAGTAATAATGAAAAATGTTACAAAAACGGGGAAAATCGCACGGGTAGGCGATTCCACGCGACGGGAAGGGTCGGGGGAACAAGAAATATAACGCGGATGGCGTCACGGGCAGAAGCTAGTTAAAACATAAATAAATAGCCCAGCGATGTAACAAAGCATATTTAATATAGTAATATTAATTAAATTTGAATTCTAACTTACCTAAAGGCTTAGGCGAGCATACGGTGAAGGCATCGCCAGTGTAACCATCTGGACACGTACATATTGGTGTATGCCGAGATACTGTACACAATGCCGCCACGCCACATGATCCAAGGCACGGGTCCCGACACTTCTGCTGAATACATGCTTGAGAAGTGGGACATTCTGCGTTTAACGTACATTCAGGTCTGCAATTAGGTGGAGTTCCGACGAAGTTCGGCATACACGTGCAAGAAGGCACATTTCGTAACTCTTGGCATATCGAGTTTGGACCACATGGAGATGGAATGCACGGATTTCTGTATGGTTCTAAGACTGCATTTGCCACTGGTGCTAAAAATAAAACAGTAATGTTAATTTCATGTGCTAAGATAAAACATGTCTTAATTGTTTGTTAAAAAACTGCGATAACTTACGTGGTATTGGGTTGCACCTAGTGAAAGGATCACCAGTGTATCGAGACTTGCATGTACAAATAGGGCTGTGGTTAATTACTTTACAGTCGGCGTTTGTACCACAAGCATTTGCACATGGGTTCTCACATTTCTGATTAATGCATGCTTGTTCTCTAGAGCATTCTGCACTTGTGATACATTCAGGGTGACATCCAGGTGGTGCTCCTATGTAGTTTGGTAAACATGAGCATACTGCTTGCTTGTTTACCTCCTGGCAACGGCTGTTGGGCCCACAGGGTGACGGTCGGCAGACATCAATCGGTACATCCAAAATTTCTATAATAAAATTGTTTTTTCAATGATAAGAATAATATAATTTACGATTATTAGTTATTGACAAGCAAATAGGAAAGTAAACTTACGTTCAGGAGTACAAAATCTAAATGGATCTCCTGTATAACCTCTTTGGCAGGAACATGATGGAGCATGGTTGACCACTTGACACAAGGCATTGGGCGCACAAGCACCTGGACAAGGATCTTGACATTTGGTTTGGAGGCAAGCTTTATTTGATGGACAGTCTGTGTTAATAATACACTCAGGCTTGCAGCCTTCATAGGGATTTCCAAAGTAGTCAGGTAAGCATGTGCATGATCCCGCTCCATTGTATTCTTTGCAAATAGCGTTGGCTCCACATGGGGAAGGTTGGCAAGGAGATGTTACCTCTTGGATTATATCAATTCTGTGGCATTCTACAAATGGATTACCAGTATGGTCAGCCATGCAGGAACATGACGGAGAGTGGCTTAATACGTGGCATTGAGCGTTTGTACCACAAGAACCAATACAAGGGTCTGCGCACTTCTGATTTATACAAGCAAGTTGGAGTGGACATTCCGAATTACTAATACATTCTGGTTTACAGTACGGCGGTGACCCTACGAAGCCACTGAGGCATGAACATGAAGGCGAACCTGACGTTTCTTTGCATACTGAATTCGGTCCACATGGTGATGGAAGGCACGGGTTAACGGGCTCTGGGTTAAATTCTCGAATAATGCATCTAACGAATGGATTTCCGGTATATGATGGTGGGCACGAACAAATGGGATTATGGTTAATCACTTGACATTTTGCTTCGACGCCACAGGCTCCATGACAAGGATTAACACATTTCATATTGCTGCAGGCTTCATTAGGCAAACAATCCGTGCTAACAGTACATTCAGGCCGGCAGGATGGTGGACTGCCCTTGTAACCACTAAGACACGAGCATACAGCTTGATTGTTTATTTCTCTACATTGACTATTGGGGCCGCAAGGGCTTGGTTGGCAAGGTTGCGTATGTACAACTGAAAAAAAAATACAATTACTTCACAGCTGAACATTATATGAAATAAAAAAGAGTTGACAGTGGAATAAAGATTGTTGTGTTACCTTCAACAGGTGAACATTGTATAAATGCATTGCCAGTCATACGTTCTGGGCACCGGCACATCGGTATATGATTGATTACTTCACATATTGCGTTAGCTGCACACACCCCACTGTTACATGGGTTTACACATTTATTCCTTAAGCATGCTTTATCTTGCGGACAGTCTGAACTAAGGACACATTCAGGGCGGCATTCATAGTATGGATCTCCTTGATATTCCGGTAGACAGGAACATTCCCCATTGTCGCAAATTGCATTTGCACCACAAGGTGATGGATTGCATAAATCAACTTCATCATGAGGTATTTCTGTAACACAAGTGATATTTTTCGTAAGTAAGTACCTACCTTATGCCAAGTCAACAATGGCAGCCTAGATTTTGAGATATGACTATGAAAACTCACCTTGAAGTTTGCACTCCGTGAAAGCATCCCCGATGTAATTATCAAGACAAGTGCAAATGGGCGTGTTCTTCTTAACAATACATTGAGCGTTTAGACCACAGGAGCCTGGGCAAGGGTCTCTGCACTTCTGGTTGATACAAGCTAAGTTACTAGAGCAGTCGGCGTTAATGATACATTCAGGACGACAACCTGGTGGAGCTCCTATGTAATTGGGAAGGCAACTGCAAGACGGTATACCACCGATGTCTCGACATTCACTAAACGGTCCACAGGGCGACGGTAGGCAAGGGTTCTTTGGTGAGTCTTGAACCAGGGAAGGTAGTGTCATTTGGTAGCACCTACTGAATGGATCTCCAGTAAAACCATCTCTGCAAGAGCATATTGGACTGTGATTGATGACGAGGCAGTTCGCATTAAGACCACATTGCCCAACACATGGGTCTGTGCATTTTAGTGCCACGCATGCTTTATTTGAAGGGCATTCAGCACTGACAACGCATTCAGGTCTGCAGTTTGGCGGAGCGCCTCTGTAATCTGATAAGCAAGTGCAAACAGCTTGATCATTTACTACTTTACATGCGCTATTTGGCCCGCAAGGGGATGGCGCACAAGGATCTGCCGGCAGTTCAATATCTGAAAATAAATTATAATAATTATTTATTTATTTCTACCTACCAACATCAAAAATCGTAGCAAATCTATGATGCTGAATTGGAATTTACAGAACCAAATGCTTTTATTACTTACTTTGTATGAGAATACAATGATGGAAAGGATTGCCAGTGTATCCACTATTGCATGTGCAAATTGGGGCGTGGTTCACCGTCTGGCATTGAGAGTTGGTACCACAAGTGCCCAGGCAAGGATCCTGACATTTATTTTGTTGACAAACTCTGTTTGAAGGACAGTCTGTATTTACCGTGCACTCTGGGCGGCATCCTTCATAAGGATTACCAAAGTATCCAGAGGAACAAACACAGGAGCCGGCATTATTACGTTCTTTACAGACCGCATTGCTTCCGCACGGAGAAGGAGTACAAGGTGTAGGTCGCTCTGTCGGTGCCACGTCATGTTGTACGTTACAATACACGAATGGGTCTCCTATGTATCCTTGAGGACATACACAATTAGGAGTGTGACTGACGACGCGGCATTCGGCCATGGAACCGCATGCTCCTGCACAAGGATCACTGCACTTGTTGTTTATGCAAGCTAAGTGGTTCGGACATTCGCTGTTACTAGAGCATTCTGGTCGACAGTTTGGTGGCGATCCTACATACTCAGACATACAAGAACATGATGGTACTTCATTAATAGCTTGACAGACTGAATATGGTCCACAAGGTGAAGGCAAACAAGGATTTATTTGCGCCGGAATTTCAAGTGCTGAAAAATATTAAGGCATTTTAACAATGTTGTATTATTTGAAAACAAATTAATATTTAAGTTTTTTTCCGTTTTCTACTTACGTTTTGGTATGCATCTAGTAAACGGATCACCAGTAAATTCATTAGGGCACGAGCAAATAGGGTTGTGATTTACAACTTCACAAATTGCTGCAACTCCACAAGCGCCGGTGCAGGGATCAATACATTTATAATTATTGCAAGCTTTGTTAAGTGGACATTCTGCGCTGGTAGTACACTCTGGTCGGCAAGTTGGAGGGTTTCCTGAATATCCAGGTATACAGGAACAAACAGCTACTTTGTTTACTTCTCGACATTGACTGTTCGGACCACACGGACTCGGATTGCAAGGATTTGAAGGTAGAGGCGCTAAAAATATACCAATAATATTAGACAATTTTATAAAAAATGTTATGAAAAGTTTGCAATGTTGTTTTTTTGTTTTGTTGTTATCTCTGGAAGTTCTGATTCAATTACAATTATTTTACTGATAGGAAGCTACACTATTTCCTTGTGCCGTTTGATATGTTTTTATGATATAGTTGACTTCCTTGCGGACGATTTCGGGGGCTGAAATTAGTATTAGATATTTTGCTAGTGACGCATGACGCCTTCTAAAGAAATGTTGTAAAAATAATATATAATCTTAATACCTTGGAGGATACTGCAGGAAACGAAAGAATTTCCAGTATATCCGGCAGGACAACTGCACATTGGTATGTGGTTAAAAACTTCGCACACAGCATTAGCTCCGCAAGTGTCTGGGCATGGCTTCACACATTTCTTACGTACACATATCTGATCTCTTTGACAATCTGTGCTGACAGTACACTCTGGGCGACAACCCACATAAGGGTCACCGTGATACTCTGGCAGACATGTACAATCTCCGTTGTTACATTGTGCGTTAGAGCCACAAGGTGATGGATTGCACAAATCAAGAGGAGTGGTGTCTGAAATGGAAGTATAGTATAATGCTAAAGCAATAGTACGAAATACAGATAAAGTAAAATATTACATGGAAATAGATAAAATGTCAAAAAATAAATATGTTTATCACCTACCTTTTAAAGGTTCTACGATGCATGCAGTGAACGGATCTCCCTTATAACCTTCGAAACAAGTGCAAATCGCCAGGTGGTTCATCACTGAACAGCGTGAGTTTTGTCCACACGAGCCAAGGCAAGGATCTTTACACTTCTCGTTAATACATGCCAATGAACTAATGCAATCTTGATTTGTGACACATTCAGGTCGACAACTTGGTGGACTACCGATGTATCCCGGAGAGCAGGAACATGAAGCTTGACCTCCAAAGTTACGGCAAGTCGCAAATGCACCGCATGGTGACGGCACACATGGGTCTTTGTTCTCATCTAGAACTGGCTGAGGCACTGAAATTTGAGGGTTAGTTAGTACCCCTTGGCTTATGAAATATTATATCGGTTATAATAAAAAAACAATAATTGTGACTGGCTATTTACCTGGTTTTGAGTAACATCTAGTGAATGGATCACCGGTCAGACCAGTACCACAGCTACAAATAGGGTTATGATTAAATACCCTACATTCTGCTCTCTGACCGCAAGGGCCTGGACAAGGATTCACACATTTTTGGTTTATACACGCTTTATCTGAGGCACAATCCGAGTTCATTACACATTCTAGTTTGCAAGCCGGTGGCTCGCCAAGATAGTTAGGTAAACAGCTGCACGTGGCCTGGCTGTTTATCTCGCGACACTGGCTATTTGGTCCACATGGATTTGGATAGCATACGTTTACTGGAGTTGTATCTTGTACTGGAAAAAAAGTAAATTTGTTACATATTTATACTTTAAATGTGGCGAAAATACAACAGCAAATAATAAAACGTTAAGCTACTTACGAGGAATGGGGTTGCACCGACGATAAGCGTCGCCTGTGTAGCCTCCTATGCATGTACATGTCGGAGCATGATGTACCGTAGCACACTCAGCGTTGATGCCACAAGTACCCGGACAAGGATCTTGACATTTGTTTCCAATACAAGCTCTGTTTCCTGGACAGTCTGAGTTGCTTACACATTCGGGGCGACAGCCTTCATATGGATTTCCAAAATATCCTTCATTACAAATACAGGATCCAGCCTTGTTTTGTTCTCTGCATACCGCATTGGCTCCACAAGGTGATGGAGAGCATGGAGTTAATAGCTCATTAACGTTTTGTAGTGCGCATTGTGAAAATGGATCCCCGAAATAACCTTGTGGACATACACACATAGCCGAGTGACTAACCACACGGCACTCGGCATTTGCTCCACACGCCTGAACGCACGGGTCTCTACACTTTTGATTAACACATGCCAACTGTGGCGAACATTCGCTATTACTTATACACTCCGGTTTACAGTAGGGTGGTTGGCCCTTATATTCTGGCAAGCAAGTACACGACGGGCTTCCGTTAATTTCCTTACAAATTGAATTTGGTCCACAAGGTGAAGGCTGACATGGGTTGATTTCTAGAGGCGGTGCATCTAAAAAATTGCAGAAATATGATGTTGTTAATAATAAACGTGTTAAAATATTTTAATTATTGCTATAAAATATGTATGATATTTACTTGAGACAAAACTGCACTCTACGAATGGATCACCGGAATGGGCTGCAGGACATGCACAAATCGGATTGTGATTGACCACTTCGCAGGTGGCCCGCAAGCCACACGTTCCGATGCAAGGGTTCACACATTTCTGTTGCATACAAGCTTGGTTTTGCGGACACTCTGCGTTAACTACACATTCCGGTCGACAAGCTGGCGGTATTCCCAAATACGTAGGCAGACAAGAACACACAGCTTGGTTGTTAATTTCACGACATTGACTGTTGGGGCCACAAACTGGTGTGCTACACGGGCTTTGGGTTGGTGCTTCTGTAAAAATAATTGTTATCATCATTCAAATAAACGCAGAACCAACAAACAGGAACGTTAAACTTATGATATTGTTAGTAATTACCTCTGATAGGGTTGCATAAAACAAAGGCATTTCCGGTAAAACCATTGTTGCAACTGCACATGGGGATATGGTTTACCACTTGACATATGGCATTTTGCCCACATGCTCCAATGCACGGGTCTACACATTTTCTTTGCACGCATGCTTTAGACTGATCACAATCAGTACTAAAAACGCACTCTGGTCTGCAATTGAAGTATGGATCTCCATGATATTCTGGTAAACATTGACATTGACCACTTATACACTCTGCATTGGGACCACAGCGTATATTTGTGCAAGCATCTACAACCGTCTGTTCAACTGAAACAAATAATATAATATGTGTAACAGTTCCAAAGAAAGCGTTGCACCATTGAAACGTAACAAGGTATTTTGGAAAAAGTAATAAATACCTTCTAAAGGCTTCGGCCTGCAACTGGTGAATGGATCACCGACATACCCGTCAATGCATGTACAGATTGGAATGTGGTTAAGAACGCTGCAAACAGCCGATACACCACATGACCCCGGGCAAGGGTCTTGGCACTTCGAGTTGATACATGCTCGATCACTTGGGCAATCTGGATGTATCGTACATTCTGGGCGACAATTCGGTGGACTGCCAATGAAAGAAGTGAGGCACGAGCATGACGGTGTATTGCCGACATCTCTGCATTCTGAATTTGGACCACAAGGTGATGGAACACAGGGATTCCTTACATCATCGGGAACAGTCTCGTCTGTAAAAAAAATGTGGTAAATTTGTATTGGCACAAAAATACATATATAATGGTCTCTGTATCTGTATTTCGAATTTTATAAATCGATAATTTTATAAATTTTTATATTATACATATGTTTTACATATTATAAATGGAAATGGCTTTTCGTGTCTCTATAAGTGACCGCGTTGTTCTTATAGACTTTAAATATATGGGTGTCCTCATCATTTAGAGATAATATAAGACATTCATATTAAGCTGAAATATAACAAAGAAATCGTATAATCGATCGAAGAATTGTTGTGTCAAGTCGTAAAATTACGTAGCGGGACTTGTTGCTATATAGTGCCTAATTATGTTTTAGGAATAGGCTTCTCTATAGTATTTCATAAAACGTGTTAAATTTCCCTTTCTTACTAGTAAAATAAAATCAAACAACTTACATTTGATAGGAGTGCAGATTGTAAACGGATCGCCGATGAATGACGACTTGCACGAGCATATCGGGCTATGGTTGATAACTTTGCAGTTAGTATTTGTGCCGCAAGGTCCAGGACATGGATCGACACATTTCTGTTTGATACAGGCCTTGTCTTGCGAACATTCGGAGCTTACGACACATTCTGGCCGACAGTTTGGCGGGGAACCCACATATTCCGGCAAACACGAACACACTGCTTGACTGTTCACGACTTTACATTGACTGTTTGGTCCGCATGGCGATGGATAACACACGTCGACTGATGTGGAAACTGGTGCAGATTCTAAAATAAAGGTAAAATAGATTAAGAATATTTGCAGAACTGTCTTTTATTATCAGTAACATAGGTAACTATAGTTCGAAACGTACCTTGGTAAACGCAATATCTGAATGGATCTCCAGTATAACCATTGATACATGTGCACAGAGGGGCATGATTTACAACTTGGCATTCAGCATTGGTGCCACAACTGCCCGGGCAGGGATCGCCGCATTTGTTGCTGATGCAAGCTCTATTCGAGGGACAGTCAGTGTTTACGACGCATTCCGGCCGGCAACCTTCGTATGGGTTTCCTATATATCCCTCCAAGCATGAACATGACCCTGCGTTATTTCGTTCCTTGCAAATAGCGTTAGCTCCACACGGCGACGGCGAACAAGGAGTAGCGACATTGTCTATATACAATGGCTCTTGAACACAATCAAAGAACGGATCTCCAGTAAATCCATACGGGCAAAGGCAAATAGGAGAGTGACTTACAACCCTACACTCCGCATTAGTAGCACAAGCGCCTTCACAAGGATTTTTGCATTTGTTGTTGATACATGACAGGTGGTTGGAGCACTCTTCGTTACTTGTACACTCGGGTCTGCAATGAGGAGCTTGACCGTGGTACCCTTCCAGGCAAGTACATGATGGTGCTTCATTCACTTCTCTACACAACGAGTTCGGTCCACAAGGCGACGGCTGACATGGGTTCACTGGTTCCGGCAAACGATCCGCTACAACAACCAAAGGAAAGTCTAATTATTGGAACAATTGTATATTTTTTTTAATCGACAGTGAACAGGGGTATTTCTTTTTCTTTTAAAATATAGACGATGGAATATATACGCTAGACGTAGAGTCATATTAGTGGTTATGTTCAATTTTATTCCAATAGATTTTACTTACGCAGTCTAAAGCATCGTGAAAATGGTTCTCCAGAATAAAATGCTGGACATGTGCAGATTGGATTGTGATTTACTACTTTACACTCAGCGTTGACTCCACAAGAACCAACACATGGATCGATACAACGCTGGTTGCTGCAAGCTTGGTTGAGCGGGCATTCAGCGCTTATGGTGCACTCAGGCCTACATGCAGGTGGAGCTCCGATGTTGTTAGGAGCGCATGAGCAGGCCGCTTGACCGTTGACTTCTCTGCATTGACTATTCGGTCCACATGGCGATGGTTGACACGGGTTCGAAACTACGGGTTCTGTAAATAATATAGTTAAATGATAGTTACTAAATTATGTCTTTTATTGCATATATTTAGTAATTTATTTAATTCAAAGATATATTGTTATAATTTATTTTATTTTATCTCACTTACCTAACACCGGTCGACATTCAACAAATGCGTTGCCAGTCATGCGCTCCGGACAGCTGCACATCGGAATGTGATTGACAACGCTACACATAGCTGTTGTCGCGCAAGTGCCTGGACAAGGATCCTTGCATTTGTTTCGGATGCAAGCCTTGCTGCGGTCGCATTCTGAGCTCTGCACACATTCTGGTCGACAACCAGTATACGGATCTCCAATAAATTCCGGAAGGCAGCTACATTGTCCGTTATTACATTCTGCATTATTACCACAAGGTGACGGATTGCATGGATCATCATTTTCTATAAATTGTAAAATTATTGTTACATAGAAGCAGGATTCATCACAACAGAATAGGCAATTACAATGATGGAAAAGGATTCATAAATTACCTTTAAGTGGAATAACATTACATTGAGTAAACGCATTGCCAGTGAAACCTTCAGAACAAGAACAAATAGAAACATGTTTTATGACTTGGCAGTTAGCGTTTAATCCACAAGAACCGGGACATGGATCTCTGCATTTTTGATTTATGCAAGCTAGGTTGCTAGCACAATCTTCATTGATCGTACACTCTGGTCTACAATTTGGAGGGCTGCCTTCAAAGTTCGGTAAACATGAACAAGATGGGTTGCCACGTAGGTTTTGACATTGTGAATTAGGTCCACACGGCGAAGGAACACATGGATCTCTTTGAGTTTCGAGAGGCTGTTCTGGAACTGCAAAACAACAAACATTGAATCACATATATACATTTGTATAATAATTATGGTAATGATGGTTTGATGGTTGAAGAAAAAATAATTACGGTAAATTAACGAATGACTTGTTACAGGAAGATAAAGTATGATTGTCTTACCTGTCACTATATAGCAACTGGAGAATGGATCGCCAGTGTATCTAGTTTGACAAGTACATATGGGACTATGATTGATGACTCTACAGTCTGTGTTACGTCCACAAGGTCCTGGGCAGGGTGATATACATTTCTGATTCTGGCATATTTTGTCTGCAGGGCATTCAGTACTCACGACACATTCAGGTCTACAGTTTGGCGGTGACCCGCGGTACTCAGGTAAGCATGAGCATGCACTCTGACCATTTGATACTCTACACTGGCTGTTAGGACCGCAAGGAGACGGTTGACATGGGTCAACCGATACATCTTCATGTGCTGTAAATATAAAATAGAATAACATAAAATTACAAATTACCGATTCGGATACTTACTCAATTATAATTCTTAGATCCTAAGAACAAAAGTGAATTATACTTACGTTTTAAAATACATTGTGTGAACGGGTCGCCGACGTAACCAAGCCGGCATGTACATAAAGGCGAATGATTGACTACTTGACAATCGGCATTTACAGCACATGTGCCCGGGCAGGGGTCTATACATTTATTTCTTGTACATGCTTTGTTACTTGGACAGTCAGAGTTTACCAAGCACTCTGGGCGACAAGCTTCATAGGGATTGCCAAAGTATCCGGTAACACATACACATGCGCCGGCTCCAGCATGCTCTCTACATTCCGCGTTCGAGCCACAAGGTGACGGCGTGCACGGCGACACCGGATAAATAGGTGCCAGAGCTGTTATAGTACACTGCACCGCTGCGTCACCAGCGTATCCCTCGGGACAGATGCAAATAGGCGTATGGCTAACGACTCTACAGTCGGCGTTAGTGCCACATGCTTGCGCGCAAGGGTCTTGACACTTTCTGTTTATGCAAGCCTTTTGTGGAGCGCATTCGCTATTAGCAACACACTCTGGGCGACAATTCGGTGGTGCTCCTATGACGTCGGGTTGGCATTGACATGAAGGTATAGACCCACCGGTTTGTTGACAAATAGAATTGGGCCCACATGGGGATGGCTGACACGGGTTTACGGGTATCAGAGGTTCATCAACAGCTATAACAAAAATAGTAATAAGTTAGCGTTTCTGTATCAGTTAAGCAAAAAAAAAAGAAATAAATTGTTTATTATGAACCACTTACGCATTGGTCTGCATCTTGTAAACGGATCTCCAGTCATTCCTGATGGGCACGAACAAATAGGATTGTGGTTTACTACTTGACATTTAGCTGCTACCCCACACGTTCCTTGACAAGGGTTTATACATTTCTGGTTGCTACACGCTTTATCAAGTGGGCAGTCGGAACTTGCCACGCACTCTGGGCGGCACGACGGAGGAGCCCCGCGGAACCCAAGCAGACAAGAGCACACTGCTTGTTCATTAAACTCTCTGCATTGGCTGTGTGGGCCACACGGGCTTGGTTGGCAAGGATTCGACGAAATCATTTCTGTAAATTAAAGTAATTTTTAGTTCAGAAAACTCACCAATCGTATTAAATATATTGTTTGATATATTAACGCCTTTATTTAAAACCGCTGCAGTTTAGAGCGTATGATTTTCAAAAATACAAGTTTAAGCAGACATTTGTACTCGAACCAATGTTTATTAGTAAAATAATGTTTTTTTTTTTCAGTTTCCTTACCTCGCACAGGATTACATTGTATGAACGCGTTACCAGTCGTTCTAGCTGGGCACGTGCAAACTGCCATGTGATTGACCACTTCGCAGTTGGCATTAGTGCCACAAGTGTTTATACATGGATTGACACATCGGTTTCTAACACATGCTTTATCCATGGGACATTCGGAACTTATCGTACATTCGGGACGGCATTCAAAGTACGGATCACCGTTATATTCAGGTATGCAAGTACAAACTCCATCGTTACAAACCGCGTTCGGGCCGCATGGTGATGGATTACATAAGTCAGCAACAACAGGTTCTGGAAATTAAAAATATATAAAACATCATGTGTTGTGCAAACTATTTGAACTAGTTACGTTCTAAGTTTAATATTTCAATTTAATATGGAACGAATGTTGCTTACCTATGTTCGGTTTTAGGGAACAACTTTGGAAGGGGTCACCAACATAACCATCAAAGCAAGTGCATATAGACACATGGCCCTGCACTCTACAATTTGCGTTTACTCCACATGAGCCTGGGCAGGGATCGACACATTTTTCATTAATGCATGCCAACTCATTAGAACAGTCTGTGTTAATAGTGCATTCTGGACGACAATTTGGTGGACTGCCCGTATATTGTGGCAAACAGGAACACGATGGCGACCCACCCGCATCTCGACATTCTGAGAATGGCCCGCACGGTGACGGTAGGCAAGGATTCGTAGGTACAACATCCGCAACTAAAATAAATATTCCCATATTCAGTAAAATTTTCTCAAATTATATTTAAAAACTTAACAAACTGAGAACGATAAATACCTGGTGCACTATAACATCTACTGAATGGGTCGCCGGTGTACTGCGGACGACATGAGCATATAGGACTATGATTAATGACTTTGCATTCTGTGTTTACTCCGCAGACGCCTTCACAAGGATTTTTGCATTTTCGTTGAATACATGATTGTTGTTGATTGCACTCCGAGCTAACAATACATTCAGGTCTACAGGCAGGTGGTGTGCCTAAATATTCAGACTGACATGTACACACAGCTTGCTCATTTGATACTTTACAAATGCTATTTGGACCACATGGTGACGGAGAGCAAGGGTCTTTAGGCGCAGCTGGAACTTCTAAAATTGAAAAGTAGAATCATTTTGCATTCGTAGAACTTTACCCACATCCTGAAAAGGTAATATAATTAAACTTACGTAATATTTCTTCGTAGCAATTTTGATAAGGACTTCCTGTCAAACCGGGCAGACATACACACGTAGGAGCATGATTGACAACATTACATATAGCATTTTGTCCACATATATTGTTGCAAGGATTTTTACATTTACTTTGGATGCATGCCAAGTTTGTAGAACAATCTGAATTAACAACGCATTCCGGACGGCATCCTTCATAAGGATTTCCAATATGATCTGGCAGACATACACATGCGCCGGCGTTTCTGTACTCTTTGCAGATAGCATTTGAACCACACGGTGACGGTGAACAAGGGGCAAGAGGAACATCCATAACTTGACATCCTCTGAATGCATCCCCAGTATACCCTGGAGGGCATAAGCATTGAGGAGAATGGCTGACTACCCGGCACTCTGCTCCAGATCCACAAGAACCAGGACAGGGATCTCGACATTTTTGATTCATACAAGCCATTTCATTAGGACATTCGGAATTAGATATACATTCCGGACGACAGTTGGGTGGGTTTCCAATAAAATCAACCTGACAAGCACACGATGGTGAACCGCCTACTTCTCTGCATACAGAGTTAGACCCACAGGGTGAAGGTTCACATGGGTTGACATATGGTGGTAGTTGAATATCTGCAATAGAAAAACATACACAAGGCTTTAGTTATTCTGAATTTAAAATAGTAAAACTCAATTGTACAAAAATATTATTAGTGATCACCTTCTAAAATGCATCTAGTAAACGGATCCCCGGTAAAGCCCGATGGACAAGAGCATATTGGATTATGATTTATTACTTGACATTGAGCTCCTGACCCACAATTTCCTTTACACGGATCGACGCATTTCTGATTGGAACACGCCCGACTTAGTGCACATTCTGCGCTCGATGTACACTCCGGTCTACAAGTGGGCGGTGCACCCATATATCCAGACAAGCATGAGCATATGGCTTGTCCATTGATTTCACGGCACTGACTGTTAGGACCACATGGTGATGGATTACAAGGCTGTATACTTTCAACAACTCTGACTGGTCGACATTCAAGAAAAGCATTTCCAGAGTATCCTTTGGGACATGTGCACATGGGCACGTGGTTAAAGACATTGCAAATGGCTTCTCTGCCACATGTATTTACACAAGGGTCGACGCATTTTTTTCTTACACAAGCTTTGTTGTGAGGACAGTCTGTGCTTACGAGACACTCTGGTCGACAACCATAGTAAGGATCCCCTTGATATTCAGGTAAGCACGTGCATACCCCATCGTTACATAAAGCGTTTGCACCGCAAGGCGTTGGGTTGCATAAATCAGTTTCCGTAGCGGGTTCTGTAAAACAAGTTTAATTTACAATTTTGTTAACACTCCCACAGAAAAATTACGTATTAAACATTTTGTTTAATACGTAATTTTTCTCTGTTTAATTTTTCTATTACAGAAATGATTATGGGGCGGACATAACTGTCAGACAAATAACGTAAAGGCTATAAAATAAATTTAAAGCTTTTTTCTCGACGTTTGAATTTCTGTGTTAATAATGAACGTCATAGACATATGAAAATAATGTTAATGCCTACCAATTTGTGTCATATTGGTAAACAATAACATGAATGTAATAATAAATCCTTCATCTTTGATGATTAGAATAGCTGCTAAAGTAAACAGTGATTAATAAATGGGCTGTAAATAGGAAACCTATTATTAAAAGATAATGATCAATGTAAATTGAAAAGTATAGGTAGTATATTTACCATCACTTTCTGGCTTTAGTTGGCAACGTGTAAACGGATCTCCTGTGTACTGTTCCAAACAGCCACATTGAGCAATATGGTTGAATACAGTGCATTGGGCGTTTAAACCACAGGCTCCCGGACAGGGATCGCGACACTTTTCATTCATGCAAGCCTGGTTACTGGGGCATTCAGAATTGATTGTACACTCAGGCCTGCAGTTTGGTGGACTGCCAATATAATTGGGCTTACAAGCACATGAGGGAGCATTGCCAATATTACGACACTCTGCGTATAGACCACATGGTGCTGATAAACATGGATCCTGTGGTGGTTCATTTAGAGGTGGCTGCGATACTGAAAATTTGAAAATATTATTATGGTATGGAAGTGAAAATATTCTAAATAAAACATTTAATTCGTGAAAGTGCTTACTTTTAATTGGATAGCATTTTGTAAAAGAATTTCCGGTAAGTCCTTGTTTACAGACACATATGGGGCTGTGATTGATTACATTACAGTTAGCGTTTTCTCCGCAAGTATTTTCGCATGGATTTATGCACTTCTGGTTCGCACAAGCCAAATGCGAGGGGCATTCCGAGCTCACTACACATTCAGGGCGGCAGTTTGGTGGTGCACCTATGAAGCTTGGTAAACAAGAGCACGCGGCTTGGCCCTTCACTTCTCTGCATTGACTGTTTGCTCCACATGGTGAAGGATTGCATGGATTCGTTTCGACTACTAGTGCTGAAAATTTTATTTAGTTTTATTATTATTGTTTTTACTAAATGAATCAGACAGGTATAAAATCACGTTTGTATAAAATAATTGTATACTTACGTTCTTGCATAATATTACAATGACTGAACGGATTTCCTGTATACCCTTGTTGACATACACATGTTGGCATATGATTATGTACTTGACACATAGCATTCGAGCCACATGTACCCGGACAAGGGTCAATACACTTCATTCTGGAACAAGCTCTGTTAAGTGGACAGTCAGAATTGACGACGCACTCAGGTCGACATCCTTCATAGGGATTTCCTAAGTACCCATCCAGACACTGACACGATCCAACACCTCTTTGTTCTTTGCATACGGCGTTAGATCCACATGGATTTGGATTGCAAGGAGTTAATACTTCAGTCTGGTCCATGACCGGCAAAGCGCTGCAATATGTAAATGGATCGCCCGTGTAACCTGTTCGACACAAGCACATAGGAGCGTGGCTGACCACTCTACATTCAGAATTTGAACCACACACGCCCAAGCATGGATCTGCACATTTTTGATTAAGGCATGCCAAGTTATAATCGCATTCACTATTACTAATGCACTCAGGTCGACAGTTAGGTGGTGTTCCCTTGTAGCTTGGTAAACAAGCACAGATAGGGCTCTCGCCACTAATTCTGCATATAGAGTGAGGCCCACATGGTGACGGTTCACATGGATTTACCTGTTCTTCTTCTTTAACTAAAATAAAGAAACATAATACATTAGATCACAACTTCAAAAGAGCTAAGTTTGAGTTGATGTTTTACAAAAAATAATACTAATGTAAGTAAATAACATATAAGTGTGAAATGTTTACCTATAACTATACACCTCACAAACGGATCTCCGGTAAATGACGGTGGGCAAGTACAAATTGGATTATGGTTGATAACATCACAAACAGCTGCTGTACCGCATGCTCCTATACACGGGTTTATACATTTTTGGTTGTTACAGGCTTCTTTGAGTGGACATTCCAGACTAACGACGCATTCAGGTCGACACGTCGGAGGACTACCACGATATCCAGGTACACAGGAACATACTGCTTGGCCATTTGATTGTTGACATCGACTATTTGGTCCGCATGGTGAAGGATTGCATGGGTTCGTGATAGACACTGCAATACACAAATAATTATAATTAAATTATCAATTTGTGAAATGTAAACTAATGTATTTAAACATATATTTAAAAATACTATATTTACCCGCTGATGGTCTGCACTCTATAAAAGCGTTTCCGCTCATGCCTTTCTGACAAGAACACATTGGCACGTGGTTCATAACATCGCAGATCGCGTTCAGCCCACAGGTTCCAATACATGGATTCACACATTTGTTTCGTGAACAACCTTTGTCTAGCGGGCAATCTGTATTATACACGCATTCTGGTCGGCAGCCAAGATAAGGGTCACCATGATAGCCAACATTACATGAACAAACACCGTTGTTACAGACGCTGTTCGGACCGCAAGGACTCGGGTGACAAGGATCACTTGGAACGGGATCAGGTACATCTAAAAATAAATATTAGGTACTAACGTATAATTTTTATTATTAAGTTAATATTATCGTAACGAAGCGTTTTTTACACACGTTATTTTTAATGTTTTTGTAATTCTCTGAATAACTTTGTAATTATCAAAGTAATTACTCCAAAGAATAATCTGCAAATTTACAAAGAATATAAGTAAAATAAATATTTTTACCAGCCACGGGCTTAGGATTGCACTGCCTAAATGGATCTCCAGTGAAACCATCTGGGCAAAGACAGACAGGAACATGATTGTTAACAAAACACTTCGCATATAAACCGCAAGATCCATCGCACGGGTTTCGACATTTTTCGGCTTCACAAGCTCGATCACTCGGGCAGTCAGAATGGACGACGCACTCCGGTTTACAATACGGCGGGGAGCCGACGTACGACGGTAAGCATGAACATGAAGCTAATCCGTTATTATCCCGACATTCGGCGTATGAACCACATGGTGATGGAACACAGGGATCGGAAGGGACTGCTACACTTGGAGATGTTTCTACAAAGTAAATTACATACGATTATTATGTGCCATACGGTTGCCATTAAAAATAATAGTAATAGAAATTTTCATGCCAACTTACGCATAATTAGACTACACATTGTAAATGCATTTCCTGAGTATCCCGATCGACAACTACATACTGGACTGTGATTGATTACTTTGCATTCTGTATTTTGTCCACATGGCTTAGGGCATGGATTAATGCATCGTTGATTAACACAAGCTCTATTCGATTTGCATTCAGAGTTCATCATACATTCTGGCTTGCAATTTGGTGGAGAGCCCATATAATTTGGAAGACATGAACAAACTGGTTGGTTGTTTATTTCTCTGCAAATTGCGTTGATTCCACAAGGTGACGGATTGCACACATTTATGACTGCAATGTCGTTTTCTGAAATTATATTGAACCTTTGTTTAAATATGCTCAGGCATGATAACTTAAATTTAATTATTGACTACGAATATTTACCTCTTATGAGATGACAAATTGAGAGTGGGGTCCCAGTGTAACCCGGCTTGCAATTACAATTCGGTTTATGGTTGGTGACGTAGCAGTCTGCATTATATCCACAAACTCCCGGACACGGATCTAAGCATTTGTTTCTATTGCACGCCGAAACCAACGGACAGTCTGAATCAGCTAAGCATTCAGGTCTACAACCTTGGTACGGATCACCGAAATAATCAGGCAAACATGAGCATGATCCGGCGTTTCCTTGTACTTTACATTCGGCATTGGCACCACAAGGGGACGGTTCACATGGGTTTAGATATTCGACCTTTGGTGGAGCTGAAATGTTTTTCAAATAGAATAAATTGACTTACCGATAAACATGTCAGTCACCGTAGAAGCACGTCCTTCTTCCGAAGCATTAGTTGAAGCTTGCAGGGCCTGGCGACGTTTAGTGACCTCCTTATTCCGGCTTCAGCGTCACTATCTCAAGCAGCGCCGTCCAAAAGCGGCTGTCACGGCGGACAGCCTAAGCTTTACTGTAAGTGCTAGGTTATCTCCGCGTGCTCCGTAGTCAAGCAAAAGGCATTATATCACATTAACAGTTATTTTTTATAAAGTTATATCCCTCCTGGAAGCATTTCATTGACCTATTTTTCATCGTATCGGTACCTACCGACCTGGTCCTACGCTTATGTTGAAAGCATTTGCATAGTGGCTGTATTGATGTTATTGCCTTTAAACCAATAGGTGGGCATGGTCACCACTCAGTCCCAAAGTAAGAACATCTATACAGTCCTATGTTCATTAGTAAACCGTGTGAGGCGTGACCGCTAAGTTTATATTTTCTTACATGACAAGCACGTCATTTAAAGCATGAACAAATTATCACGCTTTGCCAAGCTGAGGGGTTATATGCATCTTAAGTGGTGGTACATCAGTTTCCCTACAGCATTATTATACAAACTTCCGTTTACCTTAATCCTAAAAAATATTTTAAATGTAAAAGTTGTACCTACCAAAACCCACAGTTATAATACATATTTTTTTGACAATAATTTCATAATTTGCAGATTAAACCCTCTAAGGTGTTTGGTAAAACAGTGATTAAAAAGTGTCAAATATAATACAAAATTGTTTTTGAAGATTACCTTTTGGCTGTGAGCAGCCCTGGAAAGGATCGCCTTCTAAACCTGGTTCACAGGCGCAAATTGCACGATGATCGACCACAGAACACATGGCTCGTGGGCCACAAGCTTGAACACATGGATCTTTACATTTCTGCGCGACACAAGCTAAGGCCGCTGGGCATTCAGCGCTGATAGTACATTCTGGCCGACAGTTTGGTGGAGCTCCTATAAAACCTGGCTGACAGCTGCATGCTGGTGTCTCTCCGGAATTAAGGCAAATCGAATTTGGACCGCATGGAGAGGGCTCACAAGGGTCCGTTGGCTGTGATGGCGGTGCTAGAAAAAAAAGGGTTTTAATCATAAACATATCAAAAAATACAATATGCAATTTCAAATCACTAGGAGATACACTATTTTAATACCTGGTTTCGGATAGCAATAAGAGAAAGGATCTCCAGTATATTCTTCGTTACAAGTGCAAATCGGTGAGTGCGCAATAACTTGGCAGCGAGCGCCACGCCCACAAGCTCCTTCACAGGGGTCGCGACATCTTCGATCAATGCAAGCTAATTGTAATTTGCACTCTGCGCTGACGAGGCATTCCGGTCGACATGAAGGAGGAGATCCAACATGTCCTGTCTTGCACGAACAAGCTGCAGCACCATTTTGGCTTACTGTACATTCACTGTAGGGGCCACATGGCGACGGCGAACAAGGTGATACCGGTATGTCTATAAAAATGTAAGTATCATTGAGAAAATATTTTTGAAAAAAAACCTAAATTACTCTTAGGTCCGTATTGAAGGAATCTCAAGCATGGATCTCTGTTTGAAATTAGTTTTGCGTCTAGTTTTAAGTAAGAACATTCCTCAAACATAGATTCATTAATCATAGTTCAGCTAAATTTGGCTTTATTTTAAATCGTTAGACAATTCGCGAATCGATCTGTAATCACTCAAGTGTGGTCAAGATCGCGCTTGAGCATAGTTTGCCGTATCAATTTCAGGTTTTTCCAATGAGCTTATATACTTTTTTCATCCTGCCTTTTTATGCTGATGTACGTATTATGATGATTGATTGAAGAGTTCTTATTTTAACAAAGTGACTTTTTTTTTCTAATGATTTTCGTAGCATAATACAACGCTACAAGGTTCTTATGGCGCGTTGACAAAAACGGAACTTAAACCACAATTTCTGTAAAAACACAAATGTGCGAATCATTTATATTTTTTGTCATTGTCCATGTCATTCTGACGCCAAAAGACCCTGTCAATTAAGAAATGACTTCGAATTGTTAAACTTAAATAACGCTGGTTCTTATGGTGCATTTTAATATTTCTAACCGTGTTAAGATCAGAACAATATTAGTAAAGAAAATAAATCGTAAACGAAAACTGGTTGATAATAATTCACATCTCTGCTTGAGGCTCGATTTGAGTCTCGCTTCAGCTGAGTATTGATTGATAACCGTTCTGGTATCAGAACGGCTAATGCACTCATTCTATACTCAAACAATGTTTGACCAATAATTGTAAATCAAACTGAACTTGAGGAATTTTCTGTAATACGGACCTTAGGGCGAATTAGTTTAACTTATACTTTACCTTTTTGTATTTGAATTTGAGTGCACAAACTGAAAGGATCTCCTGAGGTGGCAGGAGAACAAGTGCACGATGGTATATGGTTATTGACTGAACATATTGCATTCGTTCCGCAGGCACCTGGACATGGATCGACACATTTGCCTCTTTGACAAGTACGAGTCGGGGAACACTCGCCATTAGTACTGCATTCAACTCGACAACCTACATAAGGATCTCCAAAATATCCTGGCAGACAAGAGCAAACTCCTGTATCGCAAATAGCATTACCACCACAAGGAGATGGATTGCAAGGATCCGGTGAAGTGGGAGGAGACTCTGCAAAATGGAAAAAAGTGGCGTTAGATTTGCATTTGAGCTTATATGATCTAAAAAGACGGCAGATATTTCACAACATGGAGGTTCTAAATACATACCTATCACCTCCGCACATTGTATGAATGGATCACCGGAATGACCAATGGGACAGCTACAAATAGGTATATGGTCATGTACGCGACATTCAGCTCTAAATCCACAAGAACCTTCACATGGATTTCTACATCTTTCAGCGATACATGCCTGGTGCGACGGGCAATCTGTATTGACAAGGCACTCAGGATGACAATTTGGAGGAGCACCTATATACCCTTGCATGCACGAACATGACGGACTGTTGTTAATCGGTCGACATTCACTGTACGATCCGCAAGGATTCGGCTGACATGGATGAATTGGTTGTTCAGGTTCATATACTGTTTTTTCTATTTCAATACATTTTTTAAACGGATCACCAGTCATTCCCGCTGGACAACTACATAAGGGACTATGATTTATAACTTGACAGTGAGACCCTATGCCGCAAGTACCTCTGCAAGGGTCAGCGCATTTTAACCTGTGGCAAGCACGGTCTGATGGACATTCGCTACTGTCAGTACATTCTGGTCTACAATCAGGAGGTGCACCTCTGTAGTCTGGTAAGCATTCACAAGATGCTAATCCACCATTCTCTCTGCAAACACTATTAGGACCACAAGGGGATGGCTGGCACGGTTTAATAATTTCTGTTATCAGTTCTTTTATACACTGGTCAAACGGATTTCCTGTGTACCCTTTAATACAAGCACAACTGGGTACGTGATTAATTACGTTACATTCAGCATTTCTACCGCATATTCCTGGACAAGGATCCACGCATTTATTTCGTATGCATGATTTATCAGCTGGACAATCGGAGCTCAGAACACATTCAGGACGGCAACCGTCATAGGGATTTCCTTGATATCCTTCCAGACATGAACATGATCCGGCTCCATCTCGTTGACTACAAACTGCATTTGCTCCACAAGGAGATGGATCACAGGGCTGTACGGGATTTTCTGAAAAAAAAAAAAAGTGGCTGTTATATCAAAATCAAAAAAGAATAATCTTTTTTATTTTTATTATTTCAGTTCTCTGCTTTCTCAATATTTGTATCTCCTTGTTCTTATGTGGAACTCTTGTGTGTACACCAAAACTGTGCTAAAAAACTATATATCTTTTCTTGTGTACGAGTGCGTATGATTCAGTGAAATTATATTATAATATGATGTTTATTTCTGTAAGTAGCTCTTTAAATACATCTTTACACGTAAAATTTTGGTTCAATATTTTAAAACTACATACCACCGGCATTTCTACTCAGAAATAAACTCACAGCAATTCCTATGAGCCTATATCTTTTCCAATACGTATCCTTATATTCTATAAAGTAATACATTGACCACATACCTTCTTGAAGCACACATTGCATAAACGGATTGCCTGTAAACTTTTCTCGGCAACTACATGAAACAGTATGGCTGACAACAATGCAGTCAGCATTCACTCCACATGAGCCAGGGCATGGATCGATGCATTTATTTTTAACACATGCCTGATTTGAAGGGCAATCTGGATTAATAACACATTCTGGTCTGCAATTGGGTGGCTGTCCAATGTAATTCTCAATGCATCTACAGTTAGCTTTTCCATTTCTTTCCATACATTGTGAGTTAGGTCCACATGGGGATGGATTACATGCATCTACTGGCTGAGATGGAGGAACGACAATATCATAACAACTCTTGAATGGATCCCCAGTTTGTCCTGAATTGCAGCTACAAATTGGGCTGTGATTGATTACTTCACAGCGAGCTGATATTCCACATGCATTAACACAAGGGTTAATGCATTTCTGATTAACGCAAGCTTTAGTTGACGGGCATTCGGAGCTAACCACGCATTCCGGCCGGCAAGCTGGGGGTGAGCCTTGGAACCCTTCAAGACAAGCACAGACAGCAGCATTGTCTACGTTCTTACAAATACTATTAGGTCCACACGGGGATGGATGACACGAATCTTTAGGTCTTGCTTTTTCTTGTTCCATACGGCGACAGTGCGTAAATGGGTTGCCGGTATAATCTGTCATACAGGAACATGTGGGTATATGATTTATAACGTCACATTTGGCATTTTGTCCACATGTACCTGGACATGGATCTCGACATTTGTTTCTGAAACAAGCCTTATCTCTGGGACATTCCTGGCTGCCAGTGCACTCTGGGCGGCAACTTTCGTAAGGGTTTCCACTGTACTCCGCTAAGCATGTACAGAATCCGTTGTCACATACTGCGTTGGCGCCGCATGGAGACGGATTGCATGGATCTGACGGCTCTGGTGTAGTCGAATCTAAAACAGAATATTAATTTATAATTTTGTTCATAATATTACCTGCACTATTAATGCGCCGAAATTGTTAAGAAAACATTGTCATACCTTCAAGGATTGGCAAGCATCTTGCAAACGGATCACCAGTATATCCTTCGTTACATACGCAAACAGCTACATGGTTCAAAACGTGACATGATGCGTCGACTCCGCATGACCCTGGACATGGGTCTTCACATTTTTGTCTTACACAGGCAAATGAAGCTGGACATTCGGCGTTTATCGTACATTCGGGTCGACAAGAAGGTGGGGAACCCACATAAGCAGGAAGACATGAGCAAGCTGGTCCACTTGCTAATAATTGGCAACGCGAATGAGGACCACATGGTGAAGGAGTACAAGATGGAGGCCTTTCAGTTGTTTGTCGAATTCCTAAAAAAAAAACAATGACGCAACGTAAATATCAGGAATATTCTTTCTGATATTGTTTTATAAAATCTACATACCACATTTTATTGATGTATTATAAACTTACCATAGCATTGCGTAAACGGATCGCCAGTCATGCCTAATGGGCAAGTGCAAATAGGGCTATGGTTCTTTACTATACAGTGGGCTCTCAAGCCACATGAATGTGGGCATGGATCATCACATTTTTGATTGATGCAAGCTTTAGATGTATCACATTCACTATTTACAATACACTGAGGTCGACATGACGGGGGTGATCCAATGTAATTCGGCAGACACGAACAAACTGCTTGCATGTTCACTTGTCTGCACTGACTATTTGGACCACAGGGTGTGGGTTCACACGGATTTTGTGGTGGACTTGCTGTAAATTCAAATGATTTTTATTTAACATTACACGGATAACTCTGTCAACGTTAATTACAAGTAAATAAAATAATCAAACTTACGTAATAACGTAATTTCTTTACACTGGAAGAATGGATCACCAGTATATCCCCTTGGGCAAGTACAAACAGGAATATGATTTTCAACGGTGCACTGTGCTAATAGACCGCAAGTTCTTGGACAGGGATCAATACACTTGAATCGTGTGCATGCTAAATTTGGTGTGCATTCGTCATTACTCTCGCATTCCCTACGGCATCCGTGCGTACTGTATGGATCACCTTCGTAGCCTTCGGAACAAACGCAAGCACCAGCTCCGTTATATTCTCGGCACTCTGCGTTAGGACCACACGGAGATGGCGTGCATGGACTTGATGTTGGAGTCATTTCAGTTGCTGCAAAAATCACATCATTAGTTTTTAAGGTACTTTTGCAAACGTCGTTTTTATTTTAATGGTCACGTTTTGAAATTTGGTATTTTTTAAATATATGACTGTAAAAAAAAAATACGCACATGATATAACAATTTGGATACATTGCCTCACAGCATCTCCTGTAAAACCTTGTTGGCACGAGCACACTGGATTGTGATTAATCGTTAAGCAAAGAGCATTTATACCACATGCACCTTGACATGGATCTTTACAGCGCTCATTAATACAAGCTGTGTTACTGGGACATTCTGGATCCATGGTACATTCCGGTCGACAGTTTGGTACTCTGCCGATGTAATTTGGCAAACAGGAACAAGCGGCCTGATCTCCGATAACACGGCATTCCGAATTGGGTCCACAAGGAGAAGGCACACATGGGTCGGTGGTGGGTGGAACATCTAAACAATAATTTTACAATATTAAATAAAATGTAAATAATTTACGTCAATCAATAGTAAACTACAAAGTTTCTGCTATTGAGACAGACTCCACGCATTCTTCACCTACTTCAATTATTGCTTTATTACTCACGCTGTACTAGAGTGCACTGAGCGAACGGATCTCCGGTGTATCCGGGACTACAAGTACAAATAGGATTGTGTGTGATAACTTGGCACCGAGCATTGAGGCCGCAGGAATCTTGGCATGGATCTTTACATTTCTTTTTAATACAAGCTTTATCTTGCGGACATTCCGAGCTGACGATACACTCGGGGCGGCAAGAAGGTGGCGTGCCAATGTAGTCACTCTCGCATGTACACACACTGTGACCATTTATCACCCGACATAAGCTATTCGGCCCACAAGGGGATGGTTGGCAGGGGTCCAGTGGTATCTTGGAGGATTCTGTAACAACTGCAAAAAAAAATGTTATCACAACTTTACTGAGGTTAGCAGACGGTAAACACATATTGTACTAAATGCAGTTTAGAACGTAATTAGACATGATTTTCTAGTTTGCAGCGGTTTTAGAATAATTAGGCATGGGAAATTTATATTTAAACATTAGAATGATGAAATTAAAATATATTTACTACCAAAATATATGGTACTTACTTTCCATTTCACATCTAACTAATGGGTTGCCGTTGTATCCACTCAGACATGTGCACGTCGGAGAATGATTAACAGTTCGACATTCAGCGTTTATTCCGCAAGCCCCTGGGCAAGGATCTTTGCATCGATTGTTTGAACAGGCCTTGTTGCGGTCACAATCCGAATTGGATACGCATTCTGGTCGACATCCTGTGTAAGGATCACCAAAGTACTCTGGTAGACACGAACAGGATCCAACTCCATTTCTTTCTTTACACAACGCATTAGCACCACACGGTGAAGGACTGCAAGGATTCGGTGGTGGCTCTGGATGTCCTAAAATAACGATAAAACATTTTCATAGTAATAAAAAAATATCTAATAAATAATGCAATGATGATGCCTTACGTTCCAAAACTTACGTTCAACAGGTGAGCAGCCACTGAAAGGGTCACCCGTATATCCCAAGAAACAGCTACATTGTGCAACATGATTGGCTACAGAACATTCCGCGTTAAAACCACAAGAGCCAGGACACGGATCCACACACTTTTCATTTTGGCATGCAAGATTACCAGGACATTCAGCGTTGATAGAACATTCAGGTCTACAATTTGGTGCTACACCAATATAACTCGGTAAGCATGAACATGCAGGCGCTTCACCAACTACTTTACATTGTGAATATGGACCACATGGTGAAGGAACACATGGATTTCCTCTAGGCACATCTAAGATAGGTTCTAAGAAAGAAAGAAAATAAGACAGATTTAGAAAAACAGTACACAGAAAATATAAAATGGCAAACAAAGGCGGAAAAATAATGAAAAGAACAATGAGAAAAGAGAAAAAAATGAAATTTGAAAATTGAGAAACTAAATAAATAATACATATATTTAAAGGGAGATCAAAAATCATAAACAATTTCAATTGATTTGCTTTTATTATTTTTGTTGTTTTCTTACTTTGCTCCAACTGACATGTAAGGAATGGGTCACCAGTGAATCCAGCTTTACACGTACAAATTGGGTTATGGTTTATCACTTGACACCTTGCATTGACGCCACAGGTTCCAGGGCACGGATCCCTACATTTTTGCTTAATACATGCTTGGTGTTGTGGACAATCTGTGCTTATAACACATTCTGGCCTACAAGTGGGAGGTGAGCCCACGTATCCTTCTCGACAAGAACATACACCGTGATCATCCACAATTTTACAATTGCTGTAAGGCCCACAAGGCGAGGGGATACAAGGGTTTGCATCCGCAAGTGCTAAAAATCAAATAAAGGCAGTTTTAAACGTTTGTAGATGAAACAATATTATAATTTAAATTGTTTAGAACCAAATTACTAACGTTTCCTCTGAGGATGGCAAGACACGACCGGATTCCCATCGTAACCATCAATACATAGACATACTGGTGTATGATGTGCCACCGTACACTGAGCATTTATGCCACACGCGCCCTGACATATGTCTATACATTTGTTATTGGAACATGCTTTATCGAACGGACAGTCGTTGTTTGTGACACATTCAGGTCGACATCCCAAATATGGATCACCAAAATATCCGGGCGCACATGTACAGGCTCCAGCAGAGTTCCTTTCAGTGCATATTGAATTTGGACCGCAGGGCGATGGGTTACAAGGATTTGTCTCATCTTCACTTGCCACTGTGACTATGAATGAAAAATAATTATTAAGACTTTGGTGCATACGTGATTAAAAATACAAATAAGAAGCCATTTTCATGAAACTTACGAATAAAGTAACAACCACTAAATGGATCACCCGAATAGCTTTCGCGACAGTGGCAAACAGCTTTATGGTTTATTACAACGCATTCTGCGTTTGAACCACAGGATCCTTCGCAAGGGTTAACACACTTTTCACGAATACAAGCTAGGTTGCTCGGACATTCTTCGTCGTATATACATTCAGGGCGACAATTTGGAGCTCTGCCAATGTAACCAGCTTGACAAGAGCAAGCTGGGGTTTCTCCAATAACCCGACATTGTGAATTAGGCCCACAAGGCGATGGTATGCAGGGATTGCCAGTAGGCTTGGGTTCCGGCCCTAAAATAATTTTAAACGTTGGTCAATGAATATATTTTTCATACATAACGTATATTACATAACTGTAAATATAATGTTTATTACGACGAATAGGAAATAATATTTAATAAAAATATGAACAACTCACTTTTTTCGAAGGCGCAATGCATGAATGGATCTCCGGCGTAATTTGGAGGACAACTACATAACGCGTTGTGATTGACGACAGTACATTTAGCATTATTACCACACGCTCCGATGCATGGGTCAACACATCTCTGATTTATGCAAGCTCTATTGGGCATACATTCACTGCTAACCATACATTCCGGCCGACAGAAGGGCGGTGAACCGAAATACTTCTCTTGACATGAACATATTGCATGGCCACCGTTAACACGACACAAACTGTATGGTCCACAAGGTGATGGTGAGCATGGATCTATTGGAACTTCATTTTGACCTAAAATAGCCCATTAGAATTATTATTCACACGATAATAAATTAAACGTAGTTAATTGTATCGATCGACATGTTATAGAATAAAGTAGAATTCTTACGTATATAACAAGATGTAAATGGATTTCCTTCATAACCAGGCTGGCAGGCACAGGATGGTGCATGGTTGTTGACACGACATTCTGCATTCATTCCACATACTCCAGGACAAGGGTCTTTACATTTATTGTTGATGCAAGCTCTGTCTTTCGGACAATCAGAATTCAATACACATTCTGGACGACATTCCACATACGGGTCTCCGAAGTAATCAGGAAGGCACGAGCATGAACCTACTCCATGTCTCTCTTTGCATATAGCATTCGACCCACATGGTGACCGCGAGCAAGGACTTTCGACTTGAGGTTCTATAGCTACAAGTTTAAATTAATATTGATTATATATCCCAGTTTAAAATAATAACACAATATTTATCAAAAATAATGAACTTACATAGGACAGGAGAACATCCTGAAAACGGATCTCCCGAATACCCTTGATCACAAGAACAAACTGGTACATGTTTAACAACAGCACAACTTGCATGGTATCCACAAGAGCCGGGACAGGGGTTACGACATTTCTCAGCAATGCAAGCTAAGTTGCCTGGGCATTCAACGTTTATCATGCACTCGGGCCTGCAATTAGGAGGCCGTCCCACGTAATTTTCTAAACATGAGCACACGGACAGGCCATTGACATCTTTGCATAGAGAATGTGGTCCGCAAGGATTTGGTAGACAGTTATTTATTGGCTCCATTTGTTCTGGCAAAAATAATAATTCAAATAGTTATTTTTATGACTGCCTATAAAATAATAGATGTTATTTATTTATTTAAAATAAATGTCATTATTACTTACTTTCTTCATAGAAACATCTAATGAAAGGATCACCGGTGTATCCGTTAAGACAGCTACATATAGGATTATGATTAACAATTTGACATTGAGCGTCGACACCGCACATACCAGGACACGGATCCTGGCATTTTTGATTAATACATGCTTTATCCGGCCGACAATCCGAACTAACAATACATTCAGGCCTACAATTTGGCGGAGAACCAACGCACAGGTCAAGGCATGTACAAACTGCATGCCGATTAAACACGCGACATTTACTGTAGGGCCCGCAAGGCGAAGGGTTGCACGGATCCACAGGTTCTGGTAGAGCTAAATTGTATAAGAAAGAAAATAGACAGATAAGTATAGCATGAAATACAGAAATAGACATATAAAGAAAGATCAAGAAAGAAAGTCTTACATGAAACAGGAGTACATGCATGAAGAGGATTTCCTCTATATCCAGGCAAGCAGTAACATGAAGGTGCATGGTTTGCAACTCTACATTCGGTGTTCTGTCCACAAGCACCAGAGCACGGGTCCACACATTTATTATTGAAACAAGATCTGTCTCTAGGACAATCAGTGTTCATGACGCATTCTGGGCGACAGCCACGATATGGATCACCGTAAAATTCATCTACACATGTACAAGAACCAGCACCATTCCTTTCTCGACAAATGGCATTAGGTCCACAAGGTGATGGATTGCAAGGTTGATGAGGAACGTCTTTTGAAGCTGCAAAATTTGTATAGGTACATAAAACATGCTATCACATACACTTATGAAAAACATGCAGATGGTGCGATTTAAAAATGGGAAATTAATTAAAGCTTACCTTCAAAAGGATTACAGCCAGCAAACGGATCACCCGAAAATCCTTCATCGCAGGAACATATTGGTTGATGATTTTGCACTATGCAGCGTGCATTGAAGCCACAGGAACCTACGCATGGGTTGACACAATTGCCCGCCAGACAAGCGAGTGCCAAGGGACAGTCCTGGTTGATAACGCATTGCGGACGACAAGAAGGTGGTGCTCCCAGCGTGCCGGGCTCGCAAGAGCACACGGCACGACCGGCTTCGTTGCGACACGAAGAATGTGGCCCACATGGCGACGGTAGGCATGGATCTGGTGCGGGTTGAGTAATAGCTGCAACCAAAGGGCACTTTTTTTAAAGAACCCACAACGCCCACAACTTGTAAATCACTTTTTTCTATAAATTGTTCCTAGTTACAGTAACAATGTCTTGTCCTCATTCGCCCCTAATTATGATTATTGTATTGTAACAAATGTTAGATAGGTACTGGTTTTTAGGTTAAGGGTATATTTTTGATCAATCTTATTCGGATAAGCACAGCTAACAATATGTCCCGAGTTGTAGTTAAAATATATTTATTTTTATTAACTTACGTCTTCTGTTGCATCTTATGAACGGATCACCTTCTGGTAGATTTTCTGGACAGGTGCAAATGGGGTTGTGTCCGACAACATGACAGCGTGCGTCTAAACCGCAGCTGTGTAGACAGGGGTCCTTGCACTTGTGTTTAATACAGGCTTTGTTTGTGGGACAGTCGGAGTTGACGGCACACTCGGGTCGACAGGCGGGCGGCGCTCCAAGGAAGCCAGCGCGGCACGAACACGCGGCGCGGTCGTTCACTACGTGGCATTCGCTGTTTGCTCCACAAGGCGATGGCTCGCATGGATTCAAAGTTGGCGCTACAACATGTTTTGTTGATATTATATAATTTGTAATACTAAGAAGTAGGAAGACTTAATGCTTTTTTTTTCATATTTAAGAAAAGTGGCTATTAAAAAGCAACGTTAACAGTTGCCTAATTGATAGGTACCTATATTAAAATATTCTACGCAATTATTAAATGTACGAGTATACATACGTGGTGAAGATTTCTGACGACATGAAGAAAATGGCTCGCCTTCATAACCCTTGAAACAAGTGCAGACTGGTACGTGATTAGTGACGGAGCATTCTGCGTTTACGCCACATAAGTCTTTGCATGGGTCTCGGCAGTGATTAGACAGACAAGCGAGGTGATTTGGACAATCGGAGTTTATAGTACATTCTGGCCGGCAGCCACCTGCGTACGGATTACCGATGTTAGGCGGTATGCAGGAGCAACGAGCTATATTGTTAACTACTGAGCATATAGTGTTGTCCCCACAAGGTGATGGGTTGCATGGCGTCGGTGTTTCACCCTGAGTAACTTCGACACAGCCTACAAACGCATCGCCTCTATAACCTTCCAGGCAGCTACAGAGTGGTGTATGATTTACCACATTACATATAGCTTTGTTTCCACATGCACCAACACATGGATCGACACACTTTTCATTGATGCAGGCTTTATTAGATGGGCACTCTTGGCTTATAACACATTCTGGTCTACAATATGGTGGAGTGCCTGAATAATTCGGGCGACAGGAGCATACTGGATGATTAGACTTAATTTCACATACAGAATTGGGGCCACATGGTGTTGGTACGCAAGGATTTTTGTCCACAGGGCCAGGTCCTGGCTTTATCACTTCTGCGCAGGCTACGAATGGATCTCCAGTTTGCCCAGGGCTGCAGCTGCATATTGGATTATGATTAACCACAATACACTCTGCATTAACACCACAGCTGCCCTGGCAAGGATTAGAACACCGTTGATTGACACACGTCTCTGTTTGAGAACAATCCGAATTACTGACACACTCAGGTTGACACATGGGTGCTACTCCTCTGTGGCCTGGTAAGCACGAGCATACTGCAAATCCAGATGGTGACACAAGGCAACGACTGTATGCTCCACAAGGCGATGGATCACATGTAGATAGCGTGGGCGGCACTGAGACGGTGGGTTGGCATCTCACGTATGGATCGCCTGTTTTTCCTGTGTCGCAATAACAAACCGCGTGGTGATTAATAGTATTACATAAAGCTCCAATACCACATATGTCTTTGCAAGGGTTTTCACATTTATTGTTTAAACATGCCAATTCCGGCGAGCAGTCACTGTTGACGACACATTCAGGACGGCATGACATGTATGGGTTGCCATAAAAGTTGGGCAAACATTTGCAAGTTTGTGCACCATTTATATCTTCACATACAGCATTAGCACCACACCGTACATTATCACAAGTTTCAAATATATTAGCTGAAAAACAAATGAGTTATCAAAATAAGTTAATTATTAGAAATCACTAACATTTATATGCATACTTATTAGTATCGAATACTTACGATTTGTTGTTGGTTTGCAGTGTTCATATGGATTTCCTTCGAAGCCTTCTTTACAATTACAAATTGGATCATGATGGTACACTGAACATAGGGCATTAACACCGCAGGAACCAGGGCAAGGATCTTCACATTTATTCCTTAAACATGCCTTATTGAAGGCACACTCTGAATTGAAGACGCATTCTGGTCTACAAGCTGCGTTATTCACGGCATTCGGTCCAACGCAAGCGTCACAAATAGCAAATTGATTACCATAGGTATCACATGGAGCATTGGGATCGCATGGATTAGGCGAGCAAGGTTGAGCGGTGGTATTATCGGCTCCAATAATTATTGCTGAAATATACAAAAATACATTACAGGAAGATAAAAAGTTGGTTTAGATTTGAAATCAAATTAAATAATAAAAATCAAATTGAATACTAATGGCTATTAAAATACTCACGTCGATAAAGACATTGTGTCAAAGGGTCTCCAATATATCCATCTGGACACAGACATGATACTGTGTGTTCCGAACACAAACATACTGCGTGAATACCACACACGTTTTTTAATGAACATGGATCTGTACACTTTTGATTGATGCATGCTTCGTTGGATGAACAGTCCGAATTCATTGTGCATTGAGGTTTACACTCTATACTTGGATCTCCGAAGAAGTCAGGCGGACAGAAACACAAAGCTTTATCACCAACGTCTTGGCAAAGAGCATTTATACCACATCTTGCGGTGTTGCAAGGTTTTTTAGAATTTGATTTTTGGTCTCCAGGTGGTAAGCAGCTCATCAAAGGATTTCCAACCAAACCTTCTTCACAAACACAAACTGGTCGATGAGACTCTACTTGACATTTCGCATGCATTCCACAGGCCCCGGGACATGGGTCGCGACAGACATATCCAATGCAAGCTCTATTAAGTTTACATTCATCATCTACTTCACATTCTCTAGAATGACATCCATCAACTCCAAAAGCATCACCTATACTGCCTTCAGGACATATGCACAACGCTTGCCCTTCAAAGTTGACTTGGCAAAGGGCTTGTGGTCCACATGGATTGGGTGTACAGGGACTTCTTTGAGGTTGGCAGCCAACATGAGGATCACCAGTAAACCCATTCTTACAGAAGCACATTTCCATGTTTCCGCTTACGTAACAATCTGCGTTTGGACCACACGGGCCTGGTCGACAAAGCACCTCGGGTGGTAGGTACCCTGGAGGATTACAGGATTTATAAGGATTTCCTATAGCATTTTCAGGACAGTAACAGGGTGGAGATCTATTCGGGTCGCATCGTGCTCCCATTCCGCAAGTGTTGGGTTCGCAAGGATTGCGTGATTCTACGCAACCCCTGATTGTATTGGGGCTTTCAATGTAACCTGGTAAACATGTGCATTTCGCAAATCCATTTGATTGTGTAACACATTGTGTATTAGGTCCACAAGGTGACGGGTTACATGGGTTATTTGGTAATCGACAAAGTTGTCTTGGAGGATCCCCTTCATAGTTCGGTAGACAGAAACAAGCGGGTTTGTTGTCTATTAATCTGCATCCAGAATTTGGGCCACATGGATTTGGTTCACATTCGTTACCTTCGGGTACTGCAATAAATAATAAATTATTTAAGACGGCGTACTACATGAAGGTATTCGTTAATTATAAGGATATGAACACGTGAGCAACAAAATTAACGTGAACAATAGAATTAATCAAAAAAACATCATTCAATTGTATTTAACTTACTGCAATTCTTGAAAGGATTTCCTGTCAACCCCTTTGGACAGAAACAGATTGGATTGCCATTATCACTTTCACACATTGCATTTGTGCCGCAAGGATTCGGAGTACATGGATTTGTCGGTGGTTCACACCCATTCTGCGGATTTCCAGTGTAACCTGGCAGGCATTTACACGACGCACGGTGATTCAACACGTCGCAAACAGCGTTTACGCCACATCGACAGGGAGAGCCGCATTTACCATTTACACAAGCCTCTGAATTTGCGCACTCATTATCAGAACGGCATCCTTGTACTAAAACAGTAATTATATGTTGAACATGTAAATCTTTTTTCTAAAGTTTGAGCGCTAAATATATAAATTAAATTCTAATTAAAAAAATATTTTCTCACCTTGGAAACATTCTAAGAACGGATTTCCGGTGAATCCAGCAGAACATTTACATTGAATTCCGTGATTGAACGGAATACATTCTGCGTTGTCTCCGCACTTGTTCACACCACAAGGATTCATGCATACTCTGTTTAGGCGGTCACATAGTAGTTCGGGAGGACAATCCTCATTATATTGACACACTGAACCAGTCGGTATTACTAAAATCACAGTTTTGATTAAAATTTAATTAACTTTAAATCTTCATTATAATATCGCTGGCCCCGGGCAATAAAGAAATCGATTTTTACAGGAAAAATAAAAGAAGCTAATTTGTTTATAGTGCAGCGTACAGTGATTCAAAACAGGCGTTCAAAATGTCAAATGGAAACTAATTTTATTACTAGTTTAACCTTTTAAAAAAATTGTAATGGTATAAATATTTAATGAAATAATTGAAAAAATGTATAATACAAAATTATAGACGATATTGTTCCAATTGCAACATCATTAATGACTTTAAAAACACACCGTCCACTGAGATTCAGGACTGTAAGAATATAATACGAAATATTTTCCGCTTTAGATCTCGAGCGTACCAGCCGATTACCACCTTCTTCAGGGAAATTTTATAGCCAAAGTTAAGATGTGTCATGCACTAATCGCTATTTTAGAATCCTATCAATAAAATTACTGTTACTCTTTGTTCAGAAATGTAGTGTAAAGATGTTCACCAGTTTTTTGTGTTATGTTTCATAGAGTAATGCAATAATACATTTTTAGTCGTTTTTCCAAGCAATAAAGCTGTTATTGTCATTTATTCTAAAGAAATATTACTAAATAAGTGAAAAAATAAGAGTGATAGACTGATACTCAGAGGAGCCAAAAATCAAATAACATTAAAAAGGGCGTAACCGGCGTTTACCGGTATATTGCCCGGGGCCAGCGATATATTCACGTTTTGATAAATTGTAAAATTAATTACCTGGGACGCATCCGACGTAGCCGTTTCCTTGGTATCCTTCAGCACAGCTACAGTCTGATCCGTGGTTTGTGTTTATACAGACCGCATTAAGTGTGCACGGATTGTGTATGGCACATGGGTGTTGACATGCATTATTTATACAAGCTTCAGTCAAAGGACAGTCTTCATTTTGAGTGCAACCAACTGAGCAAAACGTAAGAAGATACATATTTATATAATATACAAAGAGTATTCCTATATAACCAGTTTTTTTTTTTTAAATCTGCTGAATTATTTACATTTTTAACCGAAACCATTATAATTTTACTGTTTATTTAGCAGTTGCATTTTTTATGATAAAATATATTACATTCACCTTATGTAATAATCTTTCTTGTACGAATTGGTAAAGCAAATAGTTAAAATCAATGTAATTAATATTAGTAGGTATAAGTAGAAGCTTACATATTTTAGGTGAACATTTAACTGCAGGGTCTCCATCGTGGCCAGCGGGGCACGAGCACATAGGCCTTTGTTTGACTGGCTGGCAGTTGGCTCCTATGCCACATACGTTGTCGAACTCACAAGGATTTTGACACAATCCCATAAAACAAGCTTCGGTCTCTATACAGTCCCGATCAGAGTGACAAGGTTCTGGTACCTTTGGTGTTCCAGGTGGTTCTAGTATGTTACACGTTAGATACAAATTAGTATGTTACATTTAAATTAAAAGAAGGTGACCATTAGTGTATTTACAATTAATAATGTGATTTAATTATGTCCGATAAAATTACTCATCTGTCCGATAAAACTACCGTAAACTTGTACTGGCACAGTATAATAAAATTATAAAGAAAAACTTTTGTACAAAAAAAAAATGCCACAACTAGCTTTAATAATGTTTAAGGCTTAAAAACAAAACACCTTGGAAGCCTACCTTTACGTGAACAGTAGATCCCTGTGGCGTCATCACACACACAAACAGCGGCATGGCTCACAACTATACATGATTCGTTCTTTGTACAACCAGTCCCAACCATTTGACATGGATTCTGGCACACTCCATTTAGGCAGGCTCTATTCGTCGGGCAATTTGTGTTTATTTTACAGGATGTGTTAATATGTATGTCAGAACTTTGTACAGTAGTCTCAGTAGTAGTCATGTCAGTTAAAAGGGTAGTGTCGGTCCAAGCAGAAATATCAACGCCCTTTCTACGAGACGATAAACTTTCAGTAGACGTACTTATGATACCTATGTGTTGTGTTTTTGGTGTGACGTAAGTATGACTTGACTCAGTTTGTTGGGTTTTATTAGGGTTTTGGGTTTCATTTTTTACTGTTGCAGTTACTTCTTCTTCAGAGACCAAAAATATTGTAGTTTTTTCTTTGGTTGGTATTTCCGTTGTTGCATCAGCATGACGAAATGATGTAATTGAGCCAGTTTCTGGCGTCGATGAGGCAAGAATATTGTCCGTTTCTTTTGTGAACGCGGGTAATTCATTTGGGGTGCTAGTAATCTGATCTGAATTTTGTGTACGCGTGAGTTTTTCTGTTACGTCTACATTGAAACCTGTAGATAAAAACATCCCAGGGGTATTCGTAGTAACCTCAAAATTATTAGGAATAATTTTAAGTGTACCACTGTCAATCTGACTTGTAACAATAGTTTCTGTAGTAAATTCGGATAAACCTAAGTTACCAATAGTCGTTATAGGTGTCGTTTCATGGAGTGAACTGTCGCCTTTATTGCTGTCGATAGTACTAAAAGTATTTAAGATATGGTTCTCCGTTTCTAAATTGATTGTAGTCTTTGTAGTTTTGTGACTATGAGAAGGTTCTAAAGTTGCGCTGCTTTGGGTATCCGTTTGATAATCGGTGGTTACTTGTGTGGTTTCTGCATTAAACTCAACTGAACTTATTGTTGCTTCAGTGTTCGCATCATTGTTAGTAACAGGCGTTATTGCGTCGAAGTCAGTCGTTCCGTGAAAACCTTGTTTGGTAACTGATATATCCATACTCGTTTCAGAAATTGTACTCTGAGCTTCTGAAAAAGATATAGGCGTAATCGTTGAAATCTTTTCTGAATTTTTAGATTCATATTGCGTAGTCGACTCTGTTTCAGTTAATGTATTTTTCTTGGCAACGTTTTGTAAATCATGAAAAGTGTTTGTATTTGTTGAAGTTTCACTAGGTTCAGTAATATCATCAATTATTTTTGAAGTGTTTATTGATATTCCTTCTGATGTCATAGTTCCAAACAAAGGAACATCGGTTTCATGCAACATAGTCGATGTCACACTTGTAAAATTTATAGGAATCTCACTAGATATTCCAGCATCGGTGATTGTAGTACTTCCTTCTTGATTTGATTTTATCGTCAAATCGGTATAAGATTTTTGTGTACTTGCTTGAATATCTTTCTGTATTGATTGAGTAGTTAACTTTTCTTTCTCTAAATACATGTCCGAAGTTGTATTAGGTAAATCTATAGTACTTAATTTTTGATACGACGATTGATCAGTGTAATCTTCGGTGGAGAATGTTTTATCCGTATACTCTAGAAAATCAGTTGGAGTATTTGTGAAAACACCTCCTGAATCTGTTTCTACTGCAGTGATAATTGTGCTGTCTGTTGTATATTTCTTTGTGAACGAATCCTCATATTGTGCTACTTTTTTAATCGTTGTCATTTCCGAAACAGTGGTCGGTTTTATTGTTACTGGACTTTTAGTTTCTTTCTTAGAGGATTGAGTTACCGCTTCCATTAACATATCCTGTGTGCTCCTTGTATCGAAGATTACGGTGTTTGTTGCAAAATTCCCATTTGTTGTTGTATCTGTTTCTAAAGTAAAAGTGTCCGATGTCAACTTATTTTTGTCTTCTGCAGTTGTGACTCCATCGTCAAGTTTTGTAAAAGTCGTTTCTTCAACACTTTCTTTGCTTGGTTTTAAAGTTGTGAATAATGATGGCTCAAAGCTAGTTGTGTATGATATTTTTGTATTAGTTTCAGATGTGGTGCTTTTTATGATTGGGCTTTGCGGATCATAGTTTATTTCAGTGGTTACAAATTTTTGCCCTGAATCCACTAATAAATCATATCCTGATGTAGACGACTCTGTTGAAAATATTCCTACATTCATATTGGTCGTTATCTTTTCTTCTTTATTGGTTTCAGTTGTACCTAAACCAATTGTCACTGTCCCAGAAGAAATCTCACCAATGTTTTTAACCGTAGCAGTTGGTAGAGGTACAGCGGTTGTGGTTTGTTTTTTTACTGCCTCGGCTGTAGCAGATATTGTATCTGGGATATTTTTGCTAATACCTATTGTTGTAACGAATCCATCGACAGTTTCATGTACCTGAGGTGATCCTTCGATATATTTTTCCGTTTCCGTAATCATTGGTTCAGTATAATCTGTATTTTTAAAAGTAGTAAATTCTATTGATTCCGTCGTAATGTATTCAATGTTCGTTTTTTCTGAAGTTTTAAATTCTTTTTCAAGTTTTGTTATCATTAATCCATCGCCTTTTGTTTCCATAGAGTCCAATTTATCAGTTTTGTTTAAGTTAAAGCCACTATCTGTTGTAGGTAAATAGAGTTCCTTTTCCCTGTCGAATATTTCAGCTGAAGCTAATCCAGCATCAGTTTGTTCTGTAGGAACGAATTCTTCTTTATGCTTTGCTGTAGCTAATCCAACATCGGTTACTAGTGAAGAGTTTATTTTAACATTCTGAATAGTTGCACTTATATCGGTTACATCGGTTGTGCTTGAAGAAGTAAATTCATTTAAAGTTTTTGTTTTCTCTGTGATATCTGATTCCCTATCTATAGTAGTTAGAGGAACCAATTCATAAAGTGTTTTACCTATTTCTGTTGTAATTGATTCGCTATCAGTTACCTGGTTAGAAGTTGGTACGTTATCAGAACCTAGCGAGTGTTGTGTAGCTGGGCCAACGTCTGCTGTTGACGAAAAATGTTTTTCAACATACTTCATAGATTCAGTTGTAACTGGAACAAAATCTGTGACACGTGAAGAAACAATTTCATCAATGGTTTTTACTTTTTCTGTGATATCGATTCCAACTTCTGTAGCAGTTGAAGGAAACAACACTTCCGAATTTGTAATCGCGTCTGTTTTTACTGGACTATCAGTTGTCTGATCAGGAATTGGTCCGCCATCAAAACCTTGCGTCTCCGATGTAAGTGATCCGACGGCTGTGACGGGTGAAGACATTTCAAAATAATGAGTAGATTCAGTAGTAACAAGTACAAAATCTGGGGCAGGTGAAGAAACAAATTCGTCAATCGTTTTTACCATTACTGTGATATCGGATCCAACTTCTGTAACAGTTGAAGGAACCAATACTTCCGAATTTGTATTCGCGTTGGTCGTAATTGCACTATCAGTTGCTTGGTTAGGAATTGATCCATTCTCAAGTCCTTGTATATCGGATGTAACCGATTCAACGTCTGCTGCTGTCGAAGTAAACGTTTCAATAGTCTGAATACTTTCTGTTAAACCGATTTTTTTTGTTGTGCTTGAAGAATGAAATTCATTAATTGTATTCACTTTTTCAGTAGTGTCAGATCCAACATCTGAAACGGTTGAAGCATTTACCAACATATTAATGTTTGTAAACGTTTCAGTTTTACCACCATCAGTTACCTGGTTAGTAATCGGTCCATCGTCAAAACCTTGCATCACTTGTGTAACTGATTTAACGTCTGTTGCTAGCGAAACATTAATTTCTACATTCTGAATAGTTTCGGTTATAGCGAATGTATCTGTTGTGCTTAAAGTAGTTAATTCATTAAAAGATTTCGCTTTTTCTGTGATATCGGATCCAGGTAACGCGGTGGTGGAAGAAACCAATGCATCACTGTTTTGAACCTTTTCGGTTGTAACTGTTTCATTATCAGTTGCCTGGTCAGAAGTCAGTCCATTGTCAAAACCTAGTATATCTGGTGTAATGCTTGCAGTTGGTAAAGATTTTTGATCAACATACTGGATAGATTCAGTAGTACCTGGTTCAAAATTAGTGGCGTGTGAAGAATCAAATTCATCAATAGTTTTTCCTTTTTCTGTGGTATCATATCCCACTTCCTTGGTAGTTGAAGGAAACAATACTTCCGTGTTAGTAACCATATCGGTTATAACTACACTATCAGTGGCCTGGTTAGAAATCGGTGCATTGTCAAAATCTTGTGTCTCTGATGTAACTGATCCAACGTATGTTGGTGGAAAAGTATACGTTTCAATATTCTGAATACTTTCGGTTATACTTGATGCATCTATCGCACTTGAAGAAGCAAATTCATTAATAGTATTTACTTTCACAGTGGTATCAGATCCAACTTCTGCAGTAGTTGAAGGGCCTAACTCATCAATATTATTAACCGTTTTAGTTGTACCACTATCATTCCACTGATTAAGAATCGGTCTATTGTCAAATTCTTGCATCTTTGATGTTATTGCTATAATATCTGTTGCTGGTGAAGAGGGTAACTTAACATTTTGAATAACTTCTGTAGTTACTGATGGAAAATCGGTGTCACGCGTAGCAGAAAATTCATTTATATTTTTTTCCATTTCAGTTGTAAACGCTCCACTAATTGTAACTTCGGATGAAATCAATTCTTTTTTAATATCTAAAATCTCTGTTGTATGCAATTCATCCACTAATGTTTTACTTGTTACTGGCTCAAAAGCCATATCTTTTGTGGAATTTGAATCTTTCACAGTTCCTATCTTATCAGTTGTGATCGATCCAACCCAATTAGTTTCTGAAGTTACTCGCAAAGAATTCGTTTCCTTCATGTAGTTATCAGTTTCCATAGTTTTTAATCCAATACCTGTTGTTTGTGGCGGAATAGACTTTTCCTCACTTTTTACGGTTTCCGTTGTCGTCAATCCAACATTAGTTGAAGGATGTGTGCGATCGTATTTAATTGTATCTGTTTCCATTGATAGATCCGTGTTATATTCAGTTACAGTAATAATTTCAGGTACAAATGTATCAGTTACAGTCGTAAATTTTGTTTGATCCATTTCCACAGTATTTTTGATGTCTTCTGTTGTTGATTTGGCAAAATGACTACTGGGTTGTTCATTGTTATTTTTTAAAGTTGAAGTATCTTTAGACACAGTACTTGTTTCGATTTTAATGCTTTCTATAGTGGAGGCGTAAAAGTCATTCACCGTATTATCACTAGAAGTTGGAGTTTGGGAAATAGGATTATTGGTATATTCTATGTCCCTTATAATATTTTGTAAATCTAAAGTACTTGGTATCGTTTCTGTAGTTCTATCTAACGTTTCATTAATATGTGTATTATTTTCTTTTTCGAAGTTCGTTAGCTTATTAGTAAAAGGTTTAATGGGTAGTGTGGTAGTATTTTTTAAATGTGGAGTATTTGTAAAATCAGATGTCTTTATTGTAAATTTATCAGGAAATTCAGTTACCGTACTTGAATATTGTTTGGTTTCTGTAGTCATTTCAGTAAGTGACATAGAACTGAGGGATCGTGTTGTTGATGAGCCTATTTCGGTAGTGGAATAATGTAAATCATTATGTGATGTCGCGTCATTAATCACAACAAAGGTTGATGCTTTTGGTGTGGTATTTTCGAAGTCCATAGCAGAAGTGCTTTTAGAGTTAAAATTATCTTTATTGCTTTCATCTGTTATTTTTGTAGTTTTATAAGTATCCGTATCGTCAGATGTTTTTATTTTTGTAGACCCTACTTCAGAGTTACCTGCTAATGTAGTTTTAGTAAATTCAGTAGTTGTTTCCATAATATTTTTGTTTAGGTCATAGCTAGTAGGAGAACTGGTGCTAGTAGCCAAAGTGGAGGTGGTTATAGTTTTGTTAGGTAGGTCTTGTACTAAAGTGATTCCTGTGTAGTTACTATTCAATTTCCGTTGATTTTCAGGAGTTTTAGTATTTTTGTTTTCTGTTGACACTGTCGAGGAATGGTTGCCTTCAACAGTCTTTTTTGTATACGGTTTTATAGTACTCTCAACATGAATTGTACTGCTACTTTGCAGAAGAACGTCGGAATCGATTGATGAATAATCTTCTAGATTAGTATAAGGAGTAGTCATTTGTGTAGTTACAATGTTGCTCTGATCATCATCAGTTATGTACTTTGTTTCATTTACGTTGTTACCAGAAGATTCAGTTGTGTGGCTCAATTGTGTATTTGTGTTACGATCTATTTCGTCATTATTTGAGAATGTTACTTTAGTTACAGCCTCAAATGAAGTTGTAGTATCATATGGTTGTGAGTCTGTTATTGTGCTCTGGGTGGTACTTAATGATTCTTTTATTTTATTTCCAATAGTAGTTATTTCGCTTTTGTCTAAAATGTTGAGGCCAATAGTGGACATTTTATTGGCATTTATTGTACTACTCGAATCCTCAGTAGTATAAGATGTACTGGGCGTAGAATTTTCAAATTCGTCGCCACTACCAGATACAACTTCATTGGAACTAGTGCTCATAAAAGGCTCAGTAGTGAATATAAATTCATTATCAAAATCAGTTAATTTTATACTAAGTTCGGTAGTATCTATGATGTTATCAGTTGGAAAATTAACTTTGTCGGTTTGTGACGTTGATATTACACTTTTAACAGTTACTGTATAGTCGGAGGTTTTATATTCGGGCTCTATAGTATTAGAAGTCGTATGAACGAAGTCATAGTTATCAGTAGACTGAATTATGTGGTCAGTAGGCGTAGTCATGTCTATAGTAGTGGCAGTTTCACTTGTTCCTCCTGATGTAGTAGTGTTTTCGGTTAGTGGGATATAAGTTCCATCTGTTAATAGGAATTTACAATACCATTATTATTCTTTATTATTCGATTACATACGTCAACAAACTTCATGCGCACATACATGTACATTTATGTAATCATTTCTATTTATTGTTATTAACTATGGAAGAAGGAAAAGTAGAAGTCATCTAAAGTTAACATACATTATGTTTAAGCATAAACATAATATATTTGAAAATCTAACTACGATAGTGATCTAATGCGTGCTAAGGTCTAAAAACTACAGAGAGGACAGGAAAGAAGAAGAAGAAATGAAAATCAACGAATTTAGACTTAACAGACCAACTAAAAGTAAAGAAGTGTGCCAGTATATTCAGTAGCCGTGTTATATTGACAGACTAATTACATTGATTTACAAAAATATGAACAAGAAGCTGGTTTATATTATATTAATGAAAACAAATTGTTTCGGTCTTTAAGCCTAAAGTCGTTTATTGGTGTAAAATACATAAATAGTCCTGTGAAACTAACAGCGTCTCAAAGTGTTTTTGGAGAATGTAGTTAACGTAAGTATATAACCTATGAAGTATAACAACGAGTAAGAATTGCCTGTCGGGTCAGCCGAGATATCGTAGCCAGTACTTTGTGGCGTTTTATCGGACAAATGGTAGATATACTAAAATTATAGCAATGACCAGTTCATCTGGAGTTAGTTTTGCTATCCACATAATAAAAATAATAGTAGTTGCAGACTTGCAAGTATTACAGCCAAAGTCCACGAAACATCAATTATGTGAAAATAGCATTTACGAAAGAAACAAAAGGCTGAATCGCAATGTAAATACGATTAAATATTGTATATCACAGTTAGATTATTTTAAATTAGCAACGTTAACGTTATGATTAGCATATTTTTTTTTTCAAATTATGTACATAGCACTTACTTTCCATGCAGGCACCAGAAAATGGGTCGCAAGGTACTCCCGGGCGACAATGGGCACAGTTCGTAGATGGCTGTCGATTTTCTGTTTGACAAAATAAAAACATTATAATTTTATTGTCAGATTCCCCGTAATTGATTCAGGCCCTGTAGGCAGCGATTGTGTGTTCTATTCTGTTAGAAAATATTATTAACAACTCAAATATGGAGTCCTGATTGGTGAACTGTATGAAATGTTGGTTTCGTCCGTTCACTGTTTTTTTACCTCTAATAGCAACGACAAAATAGCAACCATATTTTAACGAGAATAAAGATCACTGTGATATAAACAGATTTGACAGTGTCAGTAAACCAAAAAATAACCAAAAAAAAGATCATTTTTATTTTGATAGTGACGTTAAATCAGAGCCGAAATAACTATAATTATGACTTTAACTGACACTTTTATTTACTACTATTAGTTTTTTCCAGCGACTTCGCCCGCGTGGAGGTCGGAAATTATCCCGGGGAACATACTACCGGGATAAAAAGTTTTTTTATTACCTATGTCCTTTCTTAGGCTCTAAACTATCTGTGCACCAAATTTCATTCAAATCGGTTCAGTAGTTTTAGCAGGAAAGCGAGACAGACAGACAGACAGAGTTACTTTTGCATTTATAATATTAAATAGTGTGGAAGTGTGGATTAAGGGTACGCCGAACGTCTACTCGGCTCTAGCAAAAATAGGTGGTTCGCACACTAATTTAGGTATTTCCTTTTTAGTATTAAAACACATAATAAATATATATATAAAAAAAAACATGTAGTTTTGTTAAAAAAAAAAAAACTGATAATCTTCCGTGACGCAGTGGGAAGGGTTCATTTTGTTTTTAGAGATTACTTTGTTTTATTAGTTCCATCGTGGAAACTACAAGTAGTCGTGTTTCTAATTTGGATGATTTTTAGAGTGAATCTTGAAATATCTGACATATTATATACATACATATAATTGCAGTACTAAAGGTTAAGGGTTAATAGGATGTAGGGATCAAATGAACGCAATCATTACACAATTACGTGTCGTTCCATCTGTACGCTCTTAATGCTAAACTACCTACTACTTAAACTCACCTCGAATACAAGCGCATCCGTCACAGAAAGTATTTGGATATCTCGCACAATCTGATGATGTTTGACACTGACACACTGAACAAAAAAATTATCAATTAGGTAAGGTACGTGTAATTGTTTCAATAAATATCAAGATTCGTTTAATGTATAAATTAATCTTGATATTCTTTACAGAAATTGAGACTCAAAATGAAAATTACTTTGGGAAACCCCGTTTAGTTAATTATGGTTGATTCATTGTTTTAGTTATGTAGCTAGTAGGTACTTTGTTATTAAAACGCATACCCTTTGAACAAACAGGTTGGTGATCAACTACAGCACAGTGTTGGCCGCTGAGACAAGGCCCGCCGCGCGCGCACGGGTCAGCGCAGCGCCCGCTGACGCATGCCAGCGTTGAAGCGCAGTGCTCGTGACCGCCGCACTCTGTCGCTGTACATATCAAACAATGGCCTCAGTGCATTCAGAACTCTTGTAATAATCGAATAATCAGGGCAGCCTTCTCTGGTAGGTACGCAAAAAAAATATCTATAAGCTAGATCCAAATAAAACAACGTGCAATATCGTAAGCTTGCACACAGTTAAAGGAATCGATATGCTGAAAATCAGTCGTCATGATTTTAAAAGCTTGACGACTGAAGAGTGAAGAAAGTTCCTTCGGAACAGACTTCGTATGTTTCTTAATGGAAATGGTAACTTTTAGAGAAGTTCTGCAAGTACGTTTGAAAAGGACAATGATGCGAATGTTACGCATACACAATAAAGAAAACATAAGAAGATTATATAAACTGGGTTGCCAACTATGCTTACAAGTCAAAGGACTTGGGTACCGCAATAAATGGCTTTTGCTGTAAGATATCATACAGACACAGGGATAATTTGCAATAAATTGATTTCCCCTGTCAAGAGAAACACAGTAATTTAAGAGGTATAAAGTTATTGTAACATAACACAATGTTATATAATAGATACGTACATAAGTAGTGTGTAGTAGTAGGCATTCTAAATAATTCTGCAAACTCTGTCTCGTGGCGGTTTTTGTTGCATTACGTATTAATGCCAAAGCGTTAAAAGCGTTAAGAGTAAATTTAATTAGAGCAACCATCACCAAATGAGTGTGAAATTAATTTAAAATGAATATTATGTACACTACAATATAATAAACATGCAAGAAAAAACTACCTGATGCAGAAGGAGGTCATACTGTGGAGTAAGATATATATGAACATGCTAGAAACAATAGAAAACAAAGATAGAAAAGGAACCGCATGAGAGTAGAAACTATAAAAAAATCCTGTAATAATGAAGAACAACAAGATTATTAAGATTCATATAAGACTCTAATATACTAAATGGTAGGTACACTAATATTTGAATTTTTTGCTCACTATGGAATTACCTTTAATGCAGCCATGTTTTTCATCGTGTGTGAATCCATTAGGACAAAACTTGCAAACAGGGTGGTGGTCTTCTACTGAACATGGAGCACCACCACAAGCGCCTTTACATGGGTCCTTACATTGGAAATCTTTGCATGCCAAATTACTTGGGCACCCGCTATCTCTCAAGCAAATTGATAATGTTGGATTACATTCTTCGACACACACGCACATAGCGCGGTGGTCTACTACTTCACATTGTTTTCCTTTCGGGCACATGGGCTCCACAGACGTCTGGCACGGATTCACACACTTGGAATTGCGGCAGGCCGCATTTGATGGACACTGTTCGTCTCTTGTACATTCTGCATGTTCTGGTGCGCAGGTCAGTTCTCCTTTTTCATTCAATGCAAACCCATTTCGACATACACATATTGGTCTATGATCTCGAACTTCACATCTCTGATTTCGTCTACAATTTTGATACCCAAGGCAAGGGTTGCGGCATTGATTGGTACTGAGATCACAAGCTAATTTTGATGGGCACGATTTAGTTTCAGAACAGGTGAACGTGGCGTTATGTTCATTCGTGGACTTGCACGTAGGATCGAGGCGGCATGCAACCCGTGGCTGCCCGACATAGCACTGCGGGCAGGAGCACTGCGCTTTGTGCATCAGGGTCACGCAGAGGGCATCTTCGCCGCACACTCCGCGCACCGTGCAGGGATCCACACAGTGTAAGCTCAAGCACGCTCTGTCTACTGGGCAATCCTTGTCGCTCGTACATTCGATACCTAGGAAGATGTGAAAGAAGAAAGCAGAGTCGAAAGAGCGGTACCTTCAGCCGCGAAGAGGAAACTTTCTCACGAGACAGTGCATGCTTTTTGAAACTGATAGTTTATGACCAGAGGTATGTATATAACGGAATATTATAATACAAGCGATATGTACATGAAGCCGAACAAAATGTTACTGACGATTTGATAACTTAAGCACGAACGGTGAGAATGCTTCCACTAATTAAACATACCGTTACATACAGATATGTTAAAGCATCAATAATATAATGGCAAACATATTTGTACATACGGTTTTTTTTTTGATTAGCTAGAGGTAATTAGAATCATTCCTTCATCAAATGGGTTCCGAAGGATGTTTGCATTGCCAGGTCAAAATCAAGTTTAAAAGACACTCTATGAAGTAAATAAATAATTAGTCAATAATTAAGTATTGAAATACATAATAACATTCGATATAAACTTCCTTTGGTACCCATGCCTATTATCGGATAAATGAACTTAATCCCCTTAAAATACCATTTGTATATACAAATATGTGGTAGAAGACCTATATTAATGTTGGTATCATGAAGAACCTATGTTACATTTTACTGTAGGTATTTTTTTTTATAATTGGAGCACGAAAACTACCGTAATCATGAATTAGCCTTTTTTTAAACATGATAGAACACAATTGAGTGGTACAGATAGACTGTACACAGTGCATTTTTACATGGTGTCAAAACGAACGAAAGTCTATGATATCTACTCACTGGTGTGACACTCGACATCAGCCTGTCCTTCTGTGCCCGGAATGCATCGACATACAAATTCAGCGCCTTCTCTTAAACATTCCCCATTAATTCCACAACCCGTTGTTCTACAATCAATTACACTCCGTTCTTGGGCACCTGAAATTGCAATACAGTTAATTTAATAGTCGCTAAAGTAGAAACTTAATTCGAAACATTATTGAGTACACTTTAATAAATTTGTAATTATGGTATCACAAAGGGTGTATAATTTAAAATGAGTGAATAATGAAATGAATAGGTACATGTATTGTTACTGTTATGTTTTTATAAAACTGTTGTTGCAATAAATGTTTAGAAAATACTGTGCAGAAAAAATATCAGGACCATAAGATTTTGTACAAAAATAGCAGCAATACAAGAAACTTCGTTTTACTATTATAAAGGCTAAATGTGAAGAACGCTATCTATTAAAAGGAATGCAGTTGCTATCTAAAGTCAAAGAACATCCTGTAAGGAATACGGTATAATAGAACAATAACTGAGAAACAGTTACTTACACTCTATATTGGGATCACCGTTAGGATAGTTTCGTGGACAGAAGCACTGTGCCTCTCCATGTACACCGATATGACACTCCGCATTGGTGCCACATGATTTATATGCGCATGGTTCCATGGCGCCACAGAAGCATTGTTTATGAGGACTGCCGGCGCAGTTCGGCGGGCACGTGCACTCGTAGTTGCCATCTTCCAAGTCACGACAACGCGCACTTACCCCGCAGGGATTGCGCAAGCAGCTTCCGGCCACTGGCTTAGAACATTCCACCTTCGCATTTCCAATGAAATTTGGTGGACACGAACATTGAGGTCTTCCATTCACTGAACGACAAATTGCATTTACACCACATGCTCCAGAGCATACGTTCTTACACTTGCCATCGGCGCACTTCTCGTCAGCGTCGCAATCTTCATTATTAGAACATTCGTATGCTTTGCATTCTTCAGTAGGGTCGCCGGAATATCCGCTGGGACACTTGCATATTGCGCGATGCTTATTCGTATAACAAGCTGCACCTTTGCCACAAGTATCTTCCCGGCAAGCTTTCACACAAAGTTTCGAAGAACATAACATATCATCCCCACAGTCTGCGTCGTAGTTACATCCAGGGACACATACATTTTCTAGGCATATCTGTCTTTCCGGACATTTATTAGGTACAGAACATAAAGCTCTACAAGCTCCCTTGAAACATTTCTCTCCACATGTACAGTCAGGGTCGGCTTCACAAAGTGACACGCAATATCCACTGTCATCACAAGGACAAAAGCCGTCACATGATATTGTTTTTCTTTTACACTCAACAAGAGGATTTCCAGTGTAATTGCTGGAGCAAATGCATTGAGCCCTGTGATTTTGTACTTTACATTCGGAACAGATTCCACAGACCGCATTTTCACTGCAGGGATCTATAGAAATTTAAACAAGAAACGTAAAATGAGTACCATCGGATTTGAACATTCAATTACAAATTATACCTAACAAAGTCATTCATTACCTTTGCATTGTCCATTCAAACAGGCTTGGTTAATGTCACACTCGTTATCGTCTCGACAACCTTGTTTACAAATCCTTCCGTCACAAATGTAGCCCTCGCTACATGCTTCATTACTATTGCATACAACTCTACATATGCCACGAATACATTTTTCGTTGGATAAACAAACACTATCGCTGAAAATAAATAAGGGAAACCACATTAATAAAATGTACAAAACATTAAATTTAACGACGAGGTAGGTCCGGTTGACGAGTGTGAAGTTAGCATCTCAATTGTTAGCATCTCACAAAAAAACACCAGATATAGTGGCATCCCACATAGTTCCACAGTTCTTGATAAGTTTAAACAATAGTTCCGTCGATTTGACTATCCAAAACGCATTTTGAAAAAATGAGATGCTAACTTCGCACAACATATCACAGCATCTCATTGAATTTCTCAAAATTAACCATTTTTGAGTTGAAAGCAAAGGAGTTCTGCATCCTAAACGTATTCTGTTGAACGTTCTATGGGTTGACTCTAATTTAAATAACTAAAAAATAATCATTATGTATTGTTTCTCAATACTATTAACAAAATATCCGTACAGAAGTGAGATGCTGAGGTAAAACTAGGAGTTCTGAATCGTATGAAGATTTCTATCGAGTAGACGAGGTCTTTCACTCAATTGCCGAAAGAGTTCTCGTTGTTTTAAACATTCACAATAGTTATATAACATTGTTATAATCAAAACATCCACACAGGAATGAGATGCTGAAGTATAACTGGGAGTTCTGGTTCGAATGAAGATTTCTATCGAGTAGTCGAGGTCTTTCAAACAAGAACCGAAAGAGTTCTGTTGTTTTTAACATTGACAATAGGTATATAACATTGTTATAAACAAAAAATCCATATAAGTGTGAGATGCTGAAGTAAAACTGGGAGTTCTAAATCGTATGAAGATTTCTATCGAGTAGTCGAGGTCTTTCAAACAAGAACCGAAAGAGTTCTGTTGTTTTGAACATTCACAATAAGTATATAACATTGTTATAAACAAAACATCCATATAAGAGTGAGATGCTGAGGTATGACTGGGAGTTCTGGTTCGAATGAAGATTGCTATCGAGTAGTCAAGGTCTTTCAAATAAGAACCGAAAGAGTTCTGTTGTATTGAACATTCACAATAGGTGTATAACATTGTTATAGACAAAACAACCATATAGGAGTGAGATGCTTTAGTGTAACTGGGAGTTCCGGAATGAATAAATCTTTTTATCGATCTGTCGACGTATTTCATATAAGTACAGAGAGGGTTCTAGTGTTTCAAATATATACTATTATTTTTAATCACTGTTGTTCCCAAGATATCCTTATAAAACTTACTGATAAAAGTATATATTTGAAACACTAGAACGTTCTCAGTACTAATATGAAATACATCGACAGATCGATAAAAAGATTTATTCATTCCAGAACTACCAGTTACACTACAGCATTTTGTATGGATGTTTTGTTTATGACAATGTTATATACCTATTGTGAATATTCAAAACAAAAGAACTCTTTCTATAGTTGAGTGCAAGACTTCAACTACTCGATATAAATCTTCATTCGAACCAGAACTCCCAGTTATAACTCAGCATCTCACTCCTATATGGATATTTTGTTTATAACAATGTTATATACCTATTGTGAATGTTGAAAACAACAGAATTCTTTCGGTTATTTAGTGAAAAACCTCGAGTACTCGATAGAAATCTTCATTCAAACCAGAACTCCCAGTTATAGCTCAGCATCTCACTCCTATATGGTTGTTTTGTCTTTTACAATGTTATTCACCTATTGTGAATGTTCAAAACAACAGAACTCTTTCGGTTCTTGTTTGAAAAACCCCGACTACTCAATAGAAATCTTCATTCGAACCAGAACTCCCAGTTATACCTCAGCATCTCACTCTTATATGGATGTTTTGTTTATAACAATGTTATATACTTTTTGTGAATATTCAAAACAACAGAACTCTTTCGGTTCTTGTTTGAAAGACGTCGTCTACTCGATAGAAATCTTCATTCGAACCAGAACTCCCAGTTATACCTCAGCATCTCACTCTTATATGGATGTTTTGTTTATAACAATGTTATATACTTTTTGTGAACATTCAAAACAACAGAACTCTTTCGGTTCTTGTTTGAAAGACGTCGTCTACTCGATAGAAATCTTCATTCGAACCAGAACTCCCAGTTATACCTCAGCATCTCACTCTTATATGGATGTTTTGTTTATAACAATGTGATACACTTATTGTGAATGTTGAAAACAACAGAACTCTTTCGGTTATTGAGTGAAAGACCTCGACTACTCGATAGAAATCTTTATTCAAACCAGAACTCCCAGTTATAGCTCAGTATCTCACTCCTATATGGTTGTTTTGATTATAACAATGTTATACACCTATTGTGAATATTCAAAACAACAGAACTCTTTCGGTTCTTGTTTGAAAGACCTTGACTACTCGATAGAAATCTTCATTCGAACCAAAACTCCCAGTTATACTTCAGCATCTCATTCCTATGTGGATGTTTTGGTTATAATAATGTTATATAACTATTGTGAATGTGTAAAACAACAGAACTCTTTCGGTAATTGAGTGAAATACCTCGTCTACTCGATAGAAATCTTCATACGATTCAGAACTCCCAGTTTTACCTCAGCATCTCACTTCTGTACGGATATTTCGTTAATAGCATTGAGAAACAATACATAATAATTATTTTTTAGTTATTTAAATTGGAGTCAACCCATAGAACTATCAACAGAATACGTTTAGGATGCAGAACTCCTTTACTTTCAACAAAAAAATGGTTAATATTGAGAAATTCAATGAGATGCTGTGATATGTTGTGCGAAGTTAGCATCTCATTTTTTCAAAATTTGTTTTGGATAGTCAAATCGATGGAACTATTGTTAAAACTTATCAAGAACTGTGGAACTATGTGGGATGCCACTATATCTGGTGTTTTTTTGTGAGATGCTAACAATTGAGATGCTAACTTCACACACGTGTCCGGTTGAATTTATAAAATAACTTGAAATTTTTTTCTTACCTCCTACAAGACGGTTGACATGTTCCTCCATAACAGTTAAATCCATCGAGACAGTTCTCGTTAGCCTTGCAAGATGAAATTTGTCTTCGACACACAGTTTTTGGGTCTCCAAATAATGTAGGCGGACAAGTGCATACCGGTTGATGATCTTTAGTTGTACATAACGCGTTAGCTCCGCAAGAAGCAGGCTCTATACAAGGATCCACACACTGTCCTGATACGCACGCTAGCTGATTTGAACAATCAGAATTTGATCTACAACCTGTGACACAAATGCGGCCATCGCAAACCTCCTCATCAGAACACTGTTCGTCTGAAGTGCAAGCGTATCGACACACACCGGAATCGCATCTTTCACCTTGCAAACATTGGGAGCCATCGGCTGTGCATGCAGGGCGACAACGGTCGTCTTCACAGCGCCAGCTAGTAGCACAGTCGGTGTGCATGCGACATGACAACGAAGGGGTTCGGACGCAACCGATGTTAGGTGTTGGATTTGGTATTAAGCCTTCAAGGCATGTACATGAAGCTTTCCTTTCCGTTACTGAGCATGCTGCGTTAGGGCCACAAGGATTTATATCATTGTCACAGGGATTTTGACAGACATTGTTTCTACAAAATTCATCGGGTCCACAATCTTCATCGTGCCTACAGCCATACTGACAGCTATTTCCAAGACATATGTGGCCCAGGAAACAATCGTTGTCTACCCGACACGTTACTGTAAAAAATATTTTTTTTTTATAAGGTGCTCTTATACATTCTCATAGTGGCCAAATTGAGACTGTTTGTCACAATTTAACTATTAGGTACACGAAAAACCTTAATACCGATCATCATAACCGAGCTACGGTTTGGATTACATAAGTAATGAGTGTTATACTTACACAAACAAGTGCCTTTAGAGCATCTTTCGTTCAGAGCGCATTGTTCGTCGGCTTTACAATTTGGGAGACACATGGAATCTTGACACATATAATCATCTTCACACTCTCCCGCTGCACCACATAACCTGGGCACTGAAGAAATAAATCAGACATTAGTATTAGGTTTGTGCATAAGTTCTTGGACACTCAAACACATTTACTAAAAAATAAATTTATTTGTTATTAAAGAAATATTAATCCACAATATAATGGCCGTCATGTTCAACGACATGTAACCATCTCTCTGGCAAAGACATTATGCCATGTTCACAAAAAGCAGGAGGCTGGTGGTAAAAAAACTCGGTGATGTCGTCTTGGAGTTGTTCATAGTTTTCAAACTTCTACTTTTTTAGATGTAACTTTAGAGCCCGAAACAAACAATAGTCCGACGGCGTAATATCAGGACTGTATGGTGGGTGAGGTACCACTGTCCAGTTCAGCTTTTCCAGAATGTGGCGGACAGACTTCGCAATATGTGGTCAAGCGTTGTCCTGAAGAAGTGATACAGACAGCCTTTTTGGACGCTTAGTCGCTATCTCTGCGAGTAACTTTTGCAGTTGCTCTCTATAAATAGTAGCGGTAATATTCTGCTTCTCATCCAACAGTTCTCAATAGAGAATGCCCTGCCAATCCCAGTAAACTGATAGTATTATCTTTTGTCCATGACGATCTGGCTTTGGTTCCGTTGGTACCCTTTCCCGGCGTGGAACCCAATAGGCCTGCCGCGTTTTGTTGATGTAGTGAACCCAGGATTCGGCGACAGTAACAATGGACCTGAGAAAGGTCTTGTCTGTGTGGTTGCAGAAGGAGACTTTCGCAGTTGGTCACGCGTGCTGCGCGCTCGCTGTCTGTCAGAGCGTGGAGCGTCCACCGACTCATTATTTTGTGGTAGTCTATTGCATGCAGGTGCCGAATTATAGTGGAATGGTCGTAAAGAAGTTCCTTCTCCAATTCCCTGGTAGTCGTATCCCGATGTCTTTCCAAATGTGAGCGTAGAGGGTCTTCGTCAAAGACAATTGGCCGACCGGAGCGAGGTTTGTCTTCAAAACTCGTATCCCCCTTATCGAAAGACTTAAACCAAAAACTCACTGTGGAATGATCAATAGTGCCTTGTCCAAACGCAGTGTTAATTGTCTCGGCCGTTTGCCTTGCACTCGTTCCTAGATTATGCTCGTAAATCATGATCGCTCGTAGTTGACGCGGTTCCATTTTGAACTAAACTGAACAACTCTGAATGCGCGCGCCCTTTTATACCCCTTGGCGTAAAGCTCCTAGAGCATTCTGTAGAATGATAGACTATTCTAGCGTGTAACCGAACTAAAACCTAGAATTTTTGTTATGACATCCAAGTGTCCAAGAACTTATCACCAACCAGATAAATTACCTGAATAGTATTTTGTGCATGACTTATTAAAGGAGTTTCTTATAGTGTAATAAGATAACTTATACTTACTCCTAACACATTCTACGTCTTGATTTCCTGTAAAACTTTGAGGACAACTACACTGCACCACGTGGTTGTCAGTGCGGCATATAGCATTCAAACCACAAGCTTTCTCCATTTGGCACGGGTTAAGACATTGCCCATTGAAACATTTCTCATTTGATCCACATTCTTCATCCACAAGGCACAAACCTAGAATAAAATATTCAAATAAAGTGTTTTCGTTTTTTATTATGTCGTTGCGCGACACAAGATTGACAGGATTAAAAAAAGCAAAAAATACTTTTGACTTTTATAATAATACTTACTTTTGCAAAGACCCTTGTGGCAGTATTGATCTTCACCACAATCGCTTCGCTGCTTGCATGACACTTCACGAAGTCGACAGCCTTTATCACTAGCAGCATTTCCAACATATCCTATCTTACATTTGCATTGACCAGTGTGTCTTGAAGCAATGCACTCAGAATTATCGCCACACTTAACGGTTTCACACGCATCTGTAAACACAATAAAGAAAGAAGTCTTAGATTTAAAAGTAGGAGGAAATAATGGACTTATGTTGAGTATATTGTTTGAAAGATAAACTTACCTGTGCATTTTCGAATCCCATCCACTACTGTGCACCGGGCTACTGTAGGGCAGTCTCTGTTATAACTGCACTCTTGAGCTTTGCGGCAACCCTCCTCGTACGGATTCCCTACATATCCCGCGGGACAAGCACATTGAGCTCGATCCCTTAGATTTTTACACTCAGCACCATTACCACATGGATTAGAAGCGCATCTATTTATTTTAACACAACCTTTTATAGGGTCACCCGTATAGCCAGGTTGACAGTAACATACATGTTTATGTTTCTCTGAGGAACAGATGGAATTTTCACCACATGTATTATCTACAAGACAAGCAATTTTACACATATTTTGATGGCATTGTTTATCTTCAGTGCATTGAGTGTCCACGTCACATTCTTTTCTTTTACATCCTTGTAGAGCATCACCGAAAAATCCTGGCGCACACGAACATGTGGGTTGATGGTTTTTACCAACGCACAATGCTTGTCTTCCGCACGGATGTCTTTCACACACTTTTAAGCATTGCGGCACCCCTTTTCTTCCAACAGTGCATCGTTCATCATCAGCACAGTCTTCGTTTGATGAACATTGTACTTCTTTGGTACAAATCCTGTTTAAACAAAACTGGAAATCGGGACACGTACTATTAGAGTCACAGGTGACCCGGCAAGAATCTTGAATGCATAGTTGGTCATTTAAGCAATCTCTTGAATTTTTGCATATACCTGAAAATATAAAGTTTAAGTTAGTGATTTTAAAAACTAAAGAATATTCTATTTATTTTATAAGTTTTTTTTTTCACTTACCGACACATAAATTGTCAACACATTTAGTTCCTGACGAACAACTTCTATCGTCCGTACAGTACTGAATAGGAACACAACCAAGCACGGGATCTCCTGTAAATCCGGATGAGCATGAACAATGTCCGATATGGTTTCTTGAAAGACAGTCAGCATTTTTCCCGCACGCTCGAGGTATGCTGCAGGAGTTTTTGCATTTATAATTAACGCAGGCCTCTTCTGACGGGCAATCACTATCTTTAATACATTCAAATTTGGTGCACTTTTTATAGGGATCGCCTTGACTGTCAGGTGGACATTCACAGATAGGGTTGTGATTTGCAACTAAGCATTCAGCATTTTCACCACAGGGTGAAGACTTTTCACAGGGATCAATGCAGTAATTGTTATTACATTTTGTTTTCTCGGAACAATCCCTATCAGTAAAACATTCTCCTGGTGATCTACAATTTCCTGTGGTTGCATCTAGTACAGTTCCATTTATGCAATTGCACGTATAGGATCCACGATTGTTTACGCAGTTTGCATTTAAAGGACATGGGTTATTTAAGCACTCATTTATATCTTCACAAACATTGTTCACAAAATCATATCCTGTTGCGCATGTACATACAGCGTTGTGGTTTTCTATTCTACATGTTCCACCTTGACAATATCCTTCCTCACATTTATCTGCAAACAAAGATTTTAATTTAAATAACGCCTAAAAAAGGTTAAAAAAGAACATTTGCGACCATTAGTCTAACAAGAAAGCTAATAATATTTTCGATTAGTCTTTTAATTCAGGTCTATTGATCGCAATGTGTCGTTTTCTCAGAAATCACTTACCAGAACACTTGTTATTTCTTGTGTTGCAGAATTTGTCGCTTGAACAATCAGAGTCATCTATACATTCCACTTTAAAGCAGCCGATTTTTTTGTCAAGTGGATTTCCGAGGAAGCCTTTCTCACAGGCGCATGTAACTCTATGTTTTACAACTGTACACAATGCGTTGAGGCCACATGATTTGACTTGACATGGATTAGAACATTTTCCTCTTATACAGGCAAGTGAGTCCTCACATTTGCTATCGCTTCTGCACTGATTTGGTAATAAACAGCCGCTCGTATAAGGATCACCGATTGCACCAACGGAACAAACGCATTTATAAGAACCTGGCGTATCTACACACTGCGCTGATGGATGGCAAGGATTGTCAACACATTCGTTTACGTTTGTGCATTCATCGTTAGTTAATTTAAATCCAGGAAGACATTGACACTGTTCGGATTTACACATCTGGTTGTTTAAACAGTCAGATCCTGTTTTACAGCCTGGAATGCATATACCAGAGCTGCAATGTTCTCCATGTAAACAGTTACTACTTGAGTGACAGATTTTGTGACATCTACTATCACTACATTTTTCTCCAATAGCACATCCAGAATTATCTTGGCATGGTACTTGACAAAGATACCCAATACACATGTGATCAGGGGGACACTCTGACGTTTTCGAGCATGTACTGGGTCTCCTCACACAGCCCTGTTGAGGAGTTGGTGAACCTTGAAATCCAAGAGGGCACTCGCAATTGGTATTATGACTGATTCTTGAACAAATTGCATTCGGGCCACAAGCTCTGGTTGACAAGCATGGATTTACACACCTGTTATTTACACAAGCCTCCTCGCTAGGACAGTCTTCTTGACTTCTGCAACCAATCAAACATTGGCCTCCTACACATGCTTGCCCTATACCACATTGAGTATGCTTAGTGCACTGTGTAATACAGAAATTTTTTGCACATGCTTCGCCTGGGTCACATTGGCTTGAATTTTTACATGCTGTAAAGCATTGACCATTAGAACAAACGTCACCACTGCAATCCAGTTCACTGGAGCAAACCAGTAATTTTTTCTTGCATGCATTGCCTTTTATATTTTCATATCCATCAGGACATACGCAAATTGCTTTTCTATTAACTACTTTGCATAACGAGTTGATTCCACAAGCACCATCACAAGGATTAACGCAACGAGTGTCGACACATGTGGTTTCCAACGGGCATTCATCGTCACCATTGACGCATTCGTCTTGTCTTCTACAACCCCCCCTTAAATCTTCCACATAACCTGTTGGGCATCTGCATACGTATGATGAATGTCTAGGCTCGCAAATAGCTGTAGAATGGCACGGATTGGGATTGCAAACTTCAATCTTTCTGCAGTTAACATCTGGTATGGGGTCCGGTTTATAACCATTCGGGCATTGACAACTTGCTTTATGATGTTCAGCTATACAGACAGCATTTTCGCCACATGAGTCTTCATCACAAGCGTTCATGCATGTGTGTGTCAGACGGTTACATAATTCATGAGAAAGACAGTCCGCATTGTATATGCAAGGCACCGATTGACATCCTTTTTCCAAATCATTTGGGTTTCCGGTAAATGGACCTGATGGACACTGGCATTTTGCAATGTGGTTGTTCGTAACACAAACAGCGTTAGGACCACAGACAACTTGTTGGCATGCAGAAATACATTTTTTAACGTCACCAACATGTTTACACACTTCATTTTCTCTACATTGTACATCATCTGAACATTGATTTTTGTTAATAGCTATGCAGCCATCACGATCATTTGGATTTCCTGCAAAGCCAGCCAGACACTCGCATTGACTTTTGTGATTTTTAGTAATACATTTTGAATTTTGCGGACAGGTGAATAGCGAACAACTGTCTTCACATTTATTAACTCCGAGAACATCTTTTTCACAAGATCTATTGTCATCGCAATCGTCGTCAGAAACGCAATTTGGAGTTGAGGGTTGTTCACAATTTGAATTAATAGGGTTCCAAAGAAATCCATCTTTACATTCGCAGCGTGGATTACTTTCTACAACTCGGCAAACCTCATTAGCACTACAAGCTATTGTTGAGCAAAGATCGAAACATCGCCTCGCGGTGCCATCTACAGAAATACAAACCTCAGGTTCGTTACAATCACTGTTTATTTTACATTCTGTCTCAGGGGGTTCCTCGAGTAAATGGCAACCTGTTTTTACATCCGTAGGTTTTCCAATATACCCTTCTGCACATATACAATGTGCTTGGTGGTTAGCTCCAATACAGAGAGAATTTGGCCCGCACTGTAGTTTACTGCATGAGTCTACGCACTTTCGAACATTTTTAGCCACTTGGAAACATATTTCAGAATCTTTACAGTCCCCATCTACCATACATTTATTATCAGGGACGCATCCTCTTTGCAAGTCATTAGGATTACCACTATGCCCCGGAAGACAATGACAGCTACCTTCTTCACAGATAGATTTAGGACCGCACAACATTGAACGACAAACATCAACACATTTAGATTTTTCACAGATATAGCCTTCAGGGCATGTAGCGTTATGAGAACAAGTACATATAGTGCCATCGGCGCATTTAGAAATGGAAACTGGTGAACATAATTCATATGGATTTCCCACATATCGGCTTTTGCATATACAACTGAAACTTCCCGGTGTGTTTATACATATAGCATTTTCCCCACACGGTTTACTACTACATTCGTCTATATCTGTACATTTTATGTTAGGATTTCCTAAATAGCCAGGGGGACACAAGCATTCAACATGAGATCTTGTTTGTTGACAAACTGCATTGCGGCCACAAGAGGCTTTAGCACATGTTATTTGTTTTCGAGGTAAACACGTTACATATGGATTTCCAGTAAAGCCTTTGTTACATTTGCAAGCATTATTTTGCCCGTAGACACAATGTGCGTTTTGTCCACACCCAGGCTCACAAGATGGTGGAGAAATAGCTGTAAACCAATAATTAATTTGATATACATTTTATTGTAAAAAGTCGTTAAAATATGTATTAAACAAAAATAAATATTTTGTGACTCACGTGGCATGCAAAGTAAATCAGGATTTCCGACGAAGAATGCGTTACATACACATTTGCCACTCTGTTGATCACATGAAGCTCCAACGCCACAGACCACACCATCACAGCGCTGTCGGCAACGGCCAGCCACACACATTAATGGCTGCTCACAAGGCACACCAGACCCGCAAGTATCTCTAATACATGCTCCTCCAGGGAACGGGTTTCCAACCATTCCTTCGGGGCAAACGCATGTAGGTCCGGTCTTTGATATTATGCACTGAGCGCCAGATGCACATGAGTATGTATCACATCCTAAAAACATACATAGGATATTAATTACCTCGTTAGTAATTAATGACACAAGTATTATTTAAACGGTTTTATATTACTTACCGGAAATACATTTACCACCTTCAGGTTTAGTGTAACCAGGACTACAGCGACACCAAGCCGCATGATTGTCTACTTCACAAAAGGCATTCAGTCCACATGAAACAGTGGTACAAGGAGATAAACAGGTTCTATTCAAACATGCGAGGGTATTGGGGCATTCATCATCTGCACTACATAAACGCTTCTCCGTTGGTATTTCTTCGGCTGTACCTAGAAAACAAATGTGTAATTTGTTACTATCAAACTGTTTTCAGATGAAAACCCATAATCTGATTTTGATATGCTAATACTTACATCCGTTTTTGTAGGGATCACCAACCATATTTGGAGGACACTTACAGCGATATCCACCTTTCTGGTCGTGACAAATCGCACCAAAAGCACACGGTGCACTATGACATTCATTCATATTAGTACATCCCGTGTACGGATCACCTTCAAAACCTGTCAGACACATGCATCGAGGTGGATCACTTGGTGTACATTTAGAGTTTATCCCGCATGTAAATCTTTCACATGGACTTTTACATTTCCGTCCATCTGTAACGTCTAAATAAAATGGCGGTGGGCACACGCATTGACCAGGTTGAATACATTTTTCATTAGGGAAACAATCCGAATCACTTATACATCGCTTTTGATTCAATGTACAATGTCCAGAAATTGAATCTTGACTATAACCAATAGGACATTTACAGGTGAAAGAGCCGATTGTGTTTACACACTCTGCGCCAAATCCGCAAGCTGATTGTCCAGATGTGCACTCGTTTATGTCATCACAAGAACCTTCAGTTGTTTGTGAGAAACCAACTGGACAAGCGCAATAGCTTACTCCGTCTGAAATTACGATACACTCTGCACCTTTGCCACATTTATTATCTTTTGTGCAACCGGAGAGAACACAATTACCATCGACTACTTTGTATGGTGGTTGGCACTGACAGGTTATATCGTTGCATACTTCACAGAGCGTATATGGGTTTCCACTGTATTCCGCCGGACATTTGCATTCGTAGCTACCTGGCAAATTCTTACAAATGGCATTTAAACCACATGGTGACCGACCGTGGTGGGTACATTCGTTAATATCTTCACATAATCCTGTTTCCTTGCTACGTGAAAAACCTTGTGTACAGACGCAAACGTTTTCTCCATCATGTAAAATACATTGTTCACCTTGAGGACATGGATTAATGCTGCTACATTCAATCGGCATATTACCGGGAATACACCCATCAACATAAGGGTCGCCGTTGAATGTACCTGGACATTCACACAGAAAACGTCCGGGAAGATTTTTGCATACCGCTCCAGTTCCACAAGGATTATCTGTACATTCATTAATATCTTGGCAGCCAGTTGGAGATGATGGGTCACCAGCAAAACCGCTTCTACATGTACATTGTGCAATCTGATCATTCAATAAACACTCTGAATTACTTCCACATCGCAAAGCTTCACATGGATCTGTAAAAGATTTACATAATTATTTAATTGTTATTATTAGTTTAAAAATTATATCTTTAATTTGTACTGTTAAATTACTTACGTCGGCATTCATTTCCAACATTTGGCTCTGGACACAAACACATTGAATTAGGGTCACATACTGCATTACCAGGGCAATCGTTATCGGTTTTACATGTGAGTATTTCAACGCAGCGTACCCTAGGATCAGGATCTGGTATAGTACCTTCTGGACATTCACATGTATAGGATCCATCTCGATTTATGCAATCTGCTCCGACTCCACAAGCACTATCAATTTGGCACTCATCAATATCCGTACACTGTTTGTAAGCATCGCCGGTATATCCTTCAGGGCATTGACATATGAAACTTCCTAGTGTATTACTGCAACGTGCATTGTTTCCACAGCGACCGACAGGGCCGACCGCTGTATCACACTCATTGACATCAACACAACCAGCCGCTATATCTGTCGCATCAAATGTCCAACCATCGTCGCATACACAGTATGCTTCTATTCCATCCGGCTTACAATAAGCATGCTCGCTGCATTTTACGTCCTCACATGGAGCTCGACAAACAACACGTGGAGGAGCACCGACAAATCCGTTAGCGCATTCACAGTTAAATCCGCCTGGCGTATTTATACATAGTGAATTTCCTCCACATATAGAAGAATTTTTAGCGCATTCGTCAACGTCAACACAAATTGACCCGTGGGCGTCAAAGCCATCTTTGCAAAAACATTGAGATTCTATGCATTCTGCATTATTGGTACAATCGAAGTTCGATTTACACAAAGTATTAACGTCCACCTGAAAGTTAAAAGTTCGTATAAACTATAACAGACTTAAATTACCAATGCAAGTTATTGATTATCAACATTACCTGTTCACAAGCAACTTGTGGATCTGGTTGGGCTCTATAACCTTGTGGACAGATGCAATTGTATCCCGGTGAAGCGTTCTCGCAGATGGCGTGGGTGCCGCAGGGATGATCGAGCGTTTGGCACTCATCGATGTCGCGGCAGCCGCCTGCCACTCGCGCGTCTCCTGTGTATTCTGGTTTGCATGTGCACACGAAGCTGCCGACGGTGTTGGTACACAGAGCGTGTTCGCTGCACACTGCTTCGCTATTCTTACATTCATCCACGTCTGGTGTAACAAACAACGCAACCTCTAATTACATCTGCCACGTGCGCGATCACCCGTTTTTTTAAACATACGCACGCAGTAGGTACGCCGACAGCCACTACGAAGAGGAAGTGATAGAGACATAGACGACACAGAAGGCGACAGAGAAAACGACGAGAGACAAGAAGAAAATACTGTGGAGAATGATACTGTAAGAACGTTAAACATTCTTCGATGCACTGGAAACACAAGAATGAGCCCGGTCGTCGTAAAAGTATAATGTTGCCGACGATACAGATACGGAGACTAACTGAAAAGTTCGATTTATTTGTAAATTTAAATGTTTCAAATGTTATAATAACCGCTTGAATTAGTAAAAGCGTGAAGCTACCGAGCATCCAAGTCCGGTAGTTTTCAGCTCGATTCGTTAAACGCGATTAGGTTAAAGTGTCACAAAGCGTTAGACCACAGAAAATGAAAACATGTTAGAGTTAGGTCACACCTACTGGCGTTTTAGATAAAGGCTTACCAGTGCACTGCACGTCTGGGTTGCCTTCGAAACCTGGTGGGCACAGACAGCGATAAGCGCCTGGTAGATTCTCGCAAAGAGCGGAAATCCCACAATTAGCGTGTGCACATTCGTCCTGATCGCGACAGCCGACGCGCGGGTCGCCTTCGTAGCCGGGCGGGCAGCTGCACTCGTAGCCGCCTTCCACGTTGCGACAAACTGCGCCGGGGCCGCAGCTCTCCTCGTTCGCGCACTCATCGATATCAACGCACTACATACCAAATGAAATAGTTACAATTTAGGTGAAGACAACAAAATTAATTTCAAAGTTAATAAATATTCGTTTTATTTTGTCATTAAAAAGTTACTTAAGCACCAGCTAAGTAACTTTTTAACCGTTTGGGTCTCTTAAAGTTTTTGTTTTTTACTTTAGTCAAAAACTTTAAGAGACGCAAGTGGTTAATTTCGTGATTAATGATATATTATTATGTCATAAGAAACCAATTTACTTACACCATCGAATGCATTTCCGGTATAACCAGACTGGCACGCACATGTGTAGTTTCCTGGATAGTTTTGACACACAGCGTTCAGTCCACAAGCACCAGGTCGTCGGCATTCGTCAATATCTATAATATTCAAGTAATTAGTGAAATATTCATTATTTACAAATGTACAGTTAACCACACGTATATTGTAACCATTTGACATTGACTACGCCTTTATTTCGTAGCAGTCGTGTTCAGGTCAACTGACGTACGGTTGACCGTATCTATTTTAAGCGTTGACTTCAACTGATACGACCCAGTTTGGATTTTGTGTATAAATGCAATCCATGTTATTTAACTTTATGAAGTACCTCTGCACTCTTCTTCGCCGTCGCCTTCGAAACCTCGATTACATTTGCAAATGAAATGAGCTGGCAGGTTACAGCACTCTGCGTTTGCGACGCATCGTGAAGACACCGCTGGATCCTCGCACTCATTTATATCTGCAAATAAACGTCATGTTTTATTTCATTCGCTTATATTTCTAGAACTATTCACCCTTTTTCACGAACTTCAATTAACCTACTAGTCTTGGTTAACAGGAGCAACATCAATGAGACGATATCATGGGTTTGTCAATGTTAACTAATGAATTCAATATGATAAGTTCGTTACCTCTGCAAGTGAAACCGTCGCCTTCGTAGCCTGGGAAACACGAACATTGGAAACTACCAACCGTGTTCGTACAGTGAGCAAAAACATCGCATGGTCTTTCTTTGCATTCATTTACATCTAAAAACAAACAACAGGAAAGTAAAGTAAACGTTTACTGCAGACACAAATATAATTACAATAATTATAATAAAAGTGCATACCTGGTTCCTGGCAGTTGCAGCCACCGAAACCATCGTTGCAATGGCACACCCCGTTTAGACAACGACCATTTATACATTGGGCGCCATCTTCTTTGGTACAATCATCTACAACATTAAATTATTGAAAATATAATAAACTTTCTCTACAATCTTGGGTCCAACGAAATATTTTTTGAACTACTAACAATGGAAGCGCAATGGCTGCGTTTATTTGATTTGGACTCACCTGTACATTTCAACTCTTTCTCGAGTTCGTCGGATCCCTTAAAGCAATCCTTGACACCGTCGCATAACTTTGATAATTCATATAATTGTAATATTTGTGTCGATTCGTTTACTTGACAGCCAAAATAGCCGTCTTCTAAATTTAAGAAAAATACTTCTCGTTTTATTCCTAAACCTATTCCATATTGGCTTTGTGTCGCTACCTGTGAAAGAGAGATTACATACTTCGACAATAATTCAAAAATAGAGTAAGTGAGAATGTACTGTTTATTATTTAAACAATAAATAATAATTATATTCTATAACTCACATTTGTCGTTGTGACTAAGAGCGTCCAAACCACGAGCGGTAAGGTGTCTATATACATTGTCTCTGAAACAAAAGAAAATGATATATTATTAGATATACTGAAATTATAAACTTTACTATATGTGTAAATCCACATATATTTTACATTTTATACAAGAAACTAAGCTACCGGTTTCAGGGTCTAGAAATAGTATCCTCCTTACAGTATGATCTGTGTTTGAAAGAATCGTTTGCCTCAACTAGCCCGAGACTAAGCTGCCTAACTTGGGTCTATGCAGTTTAGGTCAAAAGGTTCTTGCATAAAGACATCATTTGGACATAATATAACAATGCAAATGTAATGTTTGGCCAAATCCAGCATGTCCAAGGCCTCCTGTGATAAGTCAAGATGGTTAACTTCTTTTCAAGATATTATTAATTAATGCAAATAAAAACCTTAGTTCAAACATCATAAACTCTATTCATAAATATTTTTCTGCTGATACGCACACTAACTCTTATTTCTCGATAATCTGTGAGAGTTTATTTGGCATGAACAATTCATTACAAAATAATTATCAAGTCTAAAATGAAAAAAAAAATGAGAATATTTTTATATATGCGTATATAATTCTACTGTACGTGTGTATGTCACTGAACTCCTCCTTAACGGCTGGACCGATTTGAATGATTTTTTTTGTATGCGTTTGGGTAGCACCCCGGATGGTTTAGATTCACTATTGGACCCGGTAGGTGGCGGTGCTATCGAGTTCTAGGAAACAGGACAACGTCTGTACGGTCAGCTAGTATCTATATATATTCTCATATTTTTCGTACGGACGGAGGACTATTCCTTCAGACCATATTTCGGCCATAGCGGAAAATCTCAACGGAGACTAGCCATCGGCGCGGGAGATATTATATTATAGTGCGCAGACACAGGCGCAATTGCTCTTCACTCGCTCTCAATAAAATACAAAGAAAAAACCAAAATACAGCACTATTCAAGTTCAAATTACTAGATTCGGTATTATCACATTGACACGAGATGCTGTATGTTGTCTATCCTAGTTTTTGTTTAAACTTTACAAAAGCTTATCTACTGAATAAAAATCATAAATTCATTCGCTGCCTGATACTGCATAGACTAAACCGCCGGATACGATGAAGTTGAGCACTAAGGAAGGATTTTGAAAGTTCATTCCCTGAAGGGTAATGTTGGTATGAATGTTTGTATGGAATTTTGTCATTTTTGCCAATGGAAAGTCCCATACGGTTTAGGTACATCACTACATAGTATAAAACAAAGTCGCTTCCCTCTGTTTATCCCTATGTATGCTTAGATCTTTAAAACTACGCAACGGATTGTGATGCGGTTTGTTTTAATAGATAGAGTAATTCATGAGGAAGATTTATACGTTTAAAACGCGGGCGAAGCCGCTGGCAAAAGTAAGTAATATCTAAAACAAGGCCCCACAGAAGTTATTTAAAAGGTCACTTGAGATAATACCTCACTCAATTCACTTCACACTTCGTAACACGCGTGATCTTTGAAAGGGAAAGTTATTTAGAAATCATTGGAAAAATTATTAAGTTTATTTTCACATTATTACTTTATGTTGTACATCATTATTATAACTGGATATTACAAATTAAATTCACGTAATTAATAAGTGAAGGATACGTTCAGGAATACGTTGGATGCGAGAAGCACAGAACAGGTCAAAGTGGCGGTGCCTGGGGGAGGCCTATGTCCAGCAGTGGACGTCTTTCGGCTGAAATGATGATAAGTGAAGAGAGAAAATTTACATTTTATTACAATTTTGTTGAACTCTACATTTCCTCATACAAAAATATCAGTAAAGGACCTTTATAATAATAAATAGGTATATTATAAATTGACGTTACTTTTTACCGCGTTGTTCTTCTAGCTACAAAAACGGACTTAAAAGTGGTTTTCACCATCATTCAGAGAATTAATTCCGAAAGGTTTATGTGTGTCAAACAATAATACTTAACTGAGATACAGCGTAGAAATTAGTCAATTAGATCTTATCAGTAGGTACATTGCACCCTTGTGAAGCAGGGGGGACACTAGTTATTTATAGTCAGAAACTGCTTAAGAGTACAAGTAGCATAGCATACCGAAGTAAATAAATCGTCATTCATGTCAACCGTTCAATGTTCGCCGTTCAACTCCTAAACCTTCGGAAAGAAAACGCTCTCGATCTTGTATTACAATTAATGTGGTTTTCTTTTATGCGGAGGTAAATACGGTTTTTACATACTTCTTGGACTTAGTATCAACAGAAAACTGAAAACTCTATCATTACGTATACAATTGTATTATATATGTATAGTCTAAATAAATAATGTAAATTAGTAAAAGATTATAAATGAAAATGTCACACCTTTTTTTTTTGGATGGGAAATCAGGAAATGACTTCTCCCGCTCTGGGCGGAGCGGGAGGGTGCGTCAGAATTTTTACTGACTAAAACCCACCCGTGTTCCTTCAGTTACCCATATGCCAGGGCCACGGTATCTCGTTTGAACAATCTCGCTACCCTGGCAGGAAATGTCACACCTTACGTGTTACTCAAGTCTCGACTATTCTAAACTAAGTTATTAACTATTGAGCAGTAGGGAATGTGATAGTAGTACCATTAGAGTAAGTTTTCGTTAAATAATTACAGCCACGACAAAGGCGAAGGCTGCGGCGGCGGCGCGAGGTCATATAACTGTGTGAGCGGTATATTGTCGTTTACCTACTTGTCTGTATAGCACCGACAAATAGATATAAGTTCAGCAAAATACATTGTACGTAAGATATTGTGAGTAATTTGGCGCTTGTGTTAACGATGTTGCGTGTTTAACTGGTTGCATGCCAATTTATGAGTGCGTTTGCACTTCACCTAAGCACAGACCTCACCGCAAATGTCGTTGTGCCAGTTGTCACAGCCGCTGCACTCGTCATTTGCACGCACATTTATATTTGTACTTGGTGATAAAAACAATAATTACCACTTTGAAAGTGAACGCATTAGGCACGAACCGACCATATGTCAACTTTACATAAGTTTACAAAACATAATCTATCAAAGACCACCGGTAGACATATGAAGTGCAATAAGCCAGTTAATTTTGTATCATTAAAATCTATTCAAAGCATCGTATGTTTATTTTACGTACTGAATAAATCGGTTGCTGAAGTTTACCTTACCACCATAATCGCAGATGTTATCTGAAGGTAGGTCAGGTGATGGATGAATGAATATTAAGTAAACACAAAGTTTATTTTATTACCCACACGTTTATGTAACAAGGATATCTACGTAAATAACAAAAGGAATGATGACAAGGCTTCTTAGATGGTGTAACAAATTACCTACAAACCATTATTTCGTACTAAGGCCACACGAGACACTAAGATAAAACACCTAATATTGTTTTCAATAATCGTTATCCTTGACACCTTAAAGTACTCGTAACAAACGCTTATATTTAATTTTTAACAGAAATAAGCTATAAAATCTAGTCTTCAGTACTTAAATCTGTTCAGAACCGTAGTTAGGTGGATATTTATGAATAGAAGTACAGTTGATCTGATCATCCTTCTGTCCTTAACCCAATTTAGGTATTTGTTATTGGCGCAGGATGTCTTTTCTTCATTACATCTTCAACCAAAGCTATCATTTCATTTGTCACCCCTCCTTTCTTGTCATTAATAACGACATAACTACAAGGTTTTTTGTAGTCGTACTACATTCAAACGTTTTTTTAAAGCCATGCCATATTTTCAAATAATCCGCTTCTACTATTAAAGAACTACAATTAACAAAAATTATGCTTTTATGTGTATGCAACAGAAGAATATTTGAGTGCTACGAGAGTTACACTATTAAAATGTTTATCCTTTTAATCAGTTGTCAATTTTTTTTAGGTAGGTACTTTTTAAAGGTCTGTGTCATATACACATAACGTGAGTTGCTTTGAAAAGCTCAGTCAACAAAATATGTGCGTGTGTGTATGTATGTATGTGGGTGTGTGTGTGAGTGTACGTATGTGTGTGTGTGTGTGTGTGTGTATAGTTTTATGTTTACATTGTTTTTTATCCATCCATGTTTTTTGTCCCATTTCTTCTCGTGGGTGTCCTAAAAGGCGACTAAGGGACTTATCAGAGAATGGGCAGCAGCGTTCTCTATGCATTTTACCACCATACTGCGATCGCCAATCCGCCTGCCAGGCGTGGCGATTATGGCAAAGCCCCCCAAATTGAGGGAGGCCTAAGTCCAGCAGTGGATGTCTTGCGGCTGAAATGATGATGTTAGTCTGTTAGGTATTTATGATATGGGTCTTTGTAGCCCGAAATAAATTGATTTGATTTGATATATGGGATGTTCTTATGATTTGTACGAAGGTTTCAAAATTTCAAGTGACCATTTTCCTGTCGTCTGCCATATTAAAGGACAGTAACGGTAATTAGTTAAACGGAAAACGATCAAGGTTAAAATAGCCGGGGTCGCGAGATTGTTTGAAAGAGTTACCGTGACCCTGGCACATGGGCAACTGAAAGAACACGGGTGAGTTTTAGTCAGTAAAATTCTGACACGCCCTCCCGCTCCGCCTAGAGCGGGAGAAGTCATTTGATAAATTCCCGTCCAAAAAAATAAAAATAAAAAAAGGCTAAAATACGCTTCACCAAAATTATTTAAGTAGTTATAAATGTATTTAGTATGTAACTTTTTAGGTTAGAATACACGTAATCGCTTTTTTTAAAACTTATATTTATAATACAAACATAACTGGCGTAATGTGGGTGTACTATAGGAACACCTCTGCCTAACCCTTCGGGGAAACACAGCATGATGTTATGTTGTATGTTGTTATATTTATAATAATTAAATGTGTACAATAATACAAATACAGTGCCGACTAGGGCTCTGCCGAGCATATCCGACATGATTGCACCCATAAGAACACGTAGCAGTTATTTAACATTCTGCTCGAACAGAGCAAAGTCAATGAAAAACAAGTCTTGTCGTAGGCGGAAGTTTTTGTGATTGATATTTAAATAAATTAAAAAACATGTATAATTGAGATCGCAGACGTAGCAAGGGTAGTCAGATATAGATTACAATTTAATACGGAAACCCTTTTACAATTTTATAAAATTATGTTCGCTCCTACAAGTTTGACATTTTATTTTATTGTTTTCTTGTTTACACTCGTCATAAACAAGGTCTCCTTAAACTTGGATAAAGCAAGAAACTATATTCGTTCTCATCTAACATTGGATATACACATCATGTGTAAAATGATGAAGGTCACATAATATATTATTTTGTGACGGAACCTTGAAACGAAACTAAAACAGCAGTATGCGTTTGTGCAAAGCCAGTATACCAAAAGTAGTTATAAAGTTGAAGCATATACCTAATTTAATTTTAAACGATTTGCAGTGCTGAGTTATTGCAAATGGTGACGTAATCAATAAATTTGAATACTAATAGTTTGTGTCCAGTTATGATTACAGGCTATATTATAGCAACACCCTCACGAGATTATTGAAAATACAGGCCTTTTCAAATACCAAATGACACTGTGATATACGAGTATGTGTTATTTAAGTACCAAGAGATAGCAAACATGTTGTTAATGAAAGTGAAAAAAGTACTTAACCCATTCTTGACCACTGTACCAATTTGGGAACACTTAATAAATGAGGGTTACTAAAAAAAGTTATGGCAATTGTTAGCATTATTTTAGTTTGTTGTGCAGTCGAGAGTGTGTTCATTAGGAAATACCATCGGAATATACAAATTTGTTCAAAAATCTTAGTTTTGGATTCACTAAAGTTTGTTATCCGGAAGACAGTACAGGTAAGCGTACTTTTGTAATTGTTATTTATTAGAGGTGATGAATATTGTGAATATTGTTTATATTTTAATAAAATAAGTACCTAACCTGACATTCAAAGTTATATTATTGCAGTTAACTAACACATATATTGAGATATAGTGACATAAATATTGGTGTGCCTATTTGGGTACAATGGCTACAAGTGGACAAAAAATAACCATTTTATTTACAGAAACAAAATGAATCTCAAGCAATGTTTTAGTGGCACTAATGACTTCAGGGGCTTAGAAGAAGCTATCAGCACAATAGCAGAGGATAGGGACGTCGACTTGGAGTATTATATAGCCATCATTCCACCAGAGCAAAGTGTCGTAACTGACGAAGAAGAAGGTGATGATGATGTGGCACCTAGTACCCTACCAAACGATGTCCCGGGTAATATCGAGGTATTTGTTCGCAATGTGGGTATTCATTCGGAATCTGAAGATACCAGTGATGATGAACCTTTGGCTGCTAAAAGGTCACGACCTTCTTTTAGATCGACCCAACCAGAACAGCCCACTGTATCTGCGCGCCGACAGTCATCCACTCTCCCACTTTGGCGAAAGTGTCCACCAAATTACTCGACAACCTTTGAAAAATCTGACGATATATTAGTTCTCTAAAATCGCGTCAAGAAGAGCTAAAAGAAATGACACCAGTTTCGATATTTTTGAGAAGTTTTTTGATGTAGAAGTTGTTTCGATGATTACTGAATTTAGTAACTTGTTGTACATGGTTGACATGACCATGTCAAATGCATGGCGACTGCACGTTATCGCTAAAGAAGAACCAATGGACCAATTACTCTTCCGCCGAAGTGTTGCTAGACATTTCCTCAAACTGTCACCCCAAAGATGTTCTGCTCGCCCTTCATCAACTAATATTGAAAGTTCACAGTTGGATGGGGTTGATCACGTCCCTGAAAAGTTTCCGAAACGAGTGTGATGTGCTGTGTGCCATATCAGAGGCCGTTGGGGTTGCAAGAAGCGCAAGAAAACCCTGGTTATTGAAAAATCGTGTTTTGCTCATTTTCACTCATAAGAGGCCACTGTGCCAATTTGGGAACACCTCTTAAAACTCACGATTTTTTTTTAAATTATTTTTTTTTTGTCATTTCTTTTATTCTTGTACTTACTATATTTCAATTAAATGAAAGAATTTTGAAAATCCGCTCAGTAGTTTTAATTTGGCCACTAATGGGTTAACCACTATCGATAATTCAGCACATTCATCAAAGCACGTCCGCCGCCATAGGCGCACACTCAAAGTAAGTAACCTTACGTCATGAACGAAGTAACAACCCGCCATGTGGGTTCGCGTGTACGAATGTGGTATCAAATCGGGCGTAAAATGCGTCCGCCAGCCCGCGCGAGGCGCTTGCGCCATTCACTTTCACGTGGCGCTCGCTGCCACTGCGTACTTCGCTCGTACTGAAAGTGGGCTGAGAGCGAACAATGCCTTTACGCAGTTTCTCTCCTCACAAACAACTCCATATCTGAATCCAGTTGCACTTTGTAAGCTACACTCGTCAATGTTGAACTGAGCGCCGCGTTATTTTTACCTACCGTCGCGTCGTCGTAGTCCCGTAAACGTTCGCCTACGAGATTTATTTATTCGTCTTTGCTTACTACATAATTGTTTTAACTGCCACTCCATAATTTCGTAGTAGGTACAATCTTTAACCAATTCGCCTTACTTTTTTATATTTAACACTAGCTTTTGCCAGCGGCTTCGCCCGCGTGGAGGTCGGAAAATATCCCACGTGAACGTACTACCGGGATAAAATGTAGCCTATGTGTTAATCCAAGTTAATTTTTTTTAGCTCGAAAGCGGATTTTCATCCGACTTGCTTCAAATTTATCGGCACTGCTCGGCTCCTATGTGTCTTAGCGTTATGTTATATAGCATATAACCTGCCCAGGAGTATGGACTACAATCGTACCAAGTTTGGTTAAAATCGCTTCAGTAGTTTTTGACCCATGCGTGCACATACAGACAGACAGACAGACAAAAAATTTACTGATTGCATTTTTGGCATCAGTATCGATCACCATTCATCTTCCAATATTAATTTTGAATATATTTTCAATGTACAGAATTTACCTCTCTACTAGTTTTATTATAAGTATAGATTGACAATGGATATATTAACACGCCTTGTTTCCCCGACGGGTTGGGCAGAGGTGTACCTATAGTACAACCACATTTCGCCTGTTATGTTTAAGTCCCACTACTTCACTCTACTCCACTTTTAATGAACGGATGGTAAACAACATGCTATCCATACTTCTATACTTCCATACTAATCCATAATTATTAATCTTATATCTTTAAACGAGCAATTCTTGTATATATGTATGTATATATATATATATAATCTGAATCTCGGAAACGGCTCCAACGATTTTCATGAAATTTTGTATACAGGGGGTTTCGGGGGCGATAAATCGATCTAGGTAGGATTCATTTTTATTAAATGTCGTTTTATTCGTGTTTTCAATGATCTATTTTATCGATAATCAACTTGAACATAAACTTATTATTTTAAACACAATTTACCAAAAAATACCGAGCAAAGCTCGGTCATCCAGATATTATACTTATTATTAATATATTATTTATTATTAATATTATAAATGCAAAAGTAACTCTGTCTGTCTGTCTGTCTGTCTCGCTTTCCTGTTAAAACTACTGAACCGATTTAAATGAAATTTGGTACACAGATAGTTTAGAGCCTGAGAAAGGACATAGGCTACTTTTTATCCCGGTAGTATGTTCCCGCGGGATAATTTCCAACCTCCACACGGGCGAAGCCGCTGGCAAAAGCTAGTATTGTATATTTTGACAAACGAGTTGGTTAATTGTTAATGTTTAATACAGCTTTTAAGCAATATTTCTAATTACCTCAGGCAACTGACGTGTTTAATTTAAAAACCTTATTGGATTGATGGTTGATTGGGTTTTAGTTCAACGAACAATATCTGATGGGTGATTACACCGTAGAGATATTTCTCAGAAATGAATCACGGTATCTAAAATGGTACATTGTAGTGATGGCTGTGTTCCGTTTCTCACAGAATTCACACCACCATTATATTATTTTATTTCCCACTAATTAAGAACTTTCTCAACCAAATTGCGGCCAATGCTTAACATTTTATTTATTTTATTCTTCATTTGAATTTTTTTTTGTATATAAGGTGTTATATATAACATTTTTAATAAAAAAAACCTTATGCAAATACAATGACATAATTAACACATTATTTACATCATTGTACAATTACAAACTTAGAATTATATTTTTGCGGATGCGTACTACACTTTTTTGTCAAGTAGATACTACGTAGGTACCTTTTTTCAATATTAAGTTTTTAGGGTTCCGTTGCCAAATGGCAAAAAACGGAAGCCTTATAGATTCGTCATGTCTGTCTGTCTGTCTGTCCGTCCGTCCGTATGTCACAGCCACTTTTTTCCGAAACTATAAGAGCTATGCTGTTGAAACTTGGTAAGTAGATGTTTTCTGTGAACCGCATTAAGATTTTCACACTAAAATAGAAAAAAAAACAATAAATTTTGGGGTTCCCCATACATAGAACTGAAACTCAAAATTTTTTTTTTTCATCAAACCCATACGTGTGGGGTATCTATGAATAGGTCTTCAAAAATGGTAATGAGGTTTCTATTATAATTTTTTTCTAAACTGAATAGTTTGCGCGAGAGACACTTCCAAAGTGGTAAAATGTGTCCCCCCCCCCCCCCCCCGTAGCTTCTAAAATAAGAGAGTGATAAAACTAAAAAATATATATGATGTACATTGCCATGTAAACTACCACCGAAAATTGGTTTGAACGAGATCGAGTGAGTATTTTTTTTTTAAAAACGTTATAAATCGTAAACCGCAATTTAGTTTACATTCAATCAACTGAAATATAAAATTAAAAAAAAAACATTTATTTTTAAACCGAGAATACCTACAGGTTTGTACGGACCCCTCGGTGCGCGAGTCCGACTCGCACTTGGCCGGTTTTTTTTACTTATAGTTTCATTTACATACTGCCTTGAGACATCTCTGTTATTTTATTAACTTAATTAAACCTGATAAATATAACGACACGAGGTCAGAAATATAAGTTGTTCCTTTAAAACTTAAGCAATCATCCTCACTTATGAAGACGTGATCAAGAACAATCGTGCAAGCGGATCGTAAGGCGCCTCGCCACACTCGCAACTATGCGCGTCGTTGTAGTGAATGTGTTCTGCTTAGATCTCGATTGCTCAGCACAAAATAGCATTGGTATTATCGATAATAATCGATTGGAGTGAGCGGCGCGCGTAACATCGTGAACGGTACCAGTAGTAACACTAGCGGTACAATCCATCTGTTCCAACAGCAATAGCGGAATTATTTAGTACAGGTTTACATTGTTTATTGGCCCCACATTCACGTCATGCCCTACTCATTACTTATACATGTACGTTTTTATTAAACACATACGTAATTCGTTACACTGTGTCCTCAGTAATAATTTTACACAGACTAGTTAAGAATTGACAACCCGGATCCGGGTTACCAGAAATGTCAGTACCAATTAATTGGCATTGTTCCGTCAAAACATACAAAAGCTTTTATGTAGTATCAATTTTGTCTACTATCATTCTAACTTTAACTTAATTTCCAAAAATATTGGCATTATTTTCACGAGCTTTGGCAACTCATACTCTTCTTCATAAACAATATCTGTGACTACTTCAGACCCCGATGTTATAATACGTGACGGTACTACGTATCAATAGCATCTATTAAAGGAGAAAGAGCGGTTAGGCCGAGACCATCAAGTTCCGGTGACGCGGACGGCGGCGACGCGACGACCGGCGCGGCGGCCGGCGACCGCGTCAGGAATACTAAACAAGCCTCGCTGACAGAGCCCGAGGGACGGACAAGTGGAGCGACCGCTTAGTGCTAGAATCACTCTAGCTGTCGAGCTTGTTCCGTGTTGAATTCGTTTCAAATATAAGACTCTACTAAGTCTCTTTATTAAAATTGATCTCAAAGAATTCATCGGAATTTATCGTATTGATATAATATGTAAGTGGTATGCGTTTAAACTCCCTTTCTCCCTTTGATTTGAATGGATCGTTATTTTAGAACGTAGGTGTATCATCGTTCGTGATTTTCAAATAAAATAAAAATCCCGGAAATGAAAAGCTTATATTCAACTTTAGACGGCATTGGTAGCATTCCTACACTTTAAATGTATAATTAAGTAATTTGCATACATCTGCTAGCAAATTTAAATTATATACAGATATTCTTGGTGATTCAGTAAGTAGATGTGTTAACAATGTCCCATTACATTATCTTCATGTACATAATATAATGTTTGCATAAGCTCGGCCCACATCAGTTGTATCATTGATAACCATCCGACAACTTAGACATGTAAACAGGTCCTTACAAGTATTTTTGAAAAATCTAAAATTCTGTCCACTCATCTTATAATTTTTAATTTTAATATCCAAAAAATATACAGTCGCAAAATTGCTAGCTCTCCGACTGCGAAGCGAGCACTTTGGCTTAGTCCGTGTAAAGTTGGGTGCATAGTCACAGAAACTGGTCAGAAGGTTCAGAAACAATAAGCAGGTTTATCTCAAACCATGCTCAAAAGTTCCAAAGTTAGTAGGTAGTCAAGAGTCAGGTATCGCCTCAGAGTGACAACGCCATCGCCAGTCATAAATCCACACTAATCCACACTTTCACACTATATCCACACTTCCACATCCACACTTCCACACTAATATTATAAATGCGAAAGTAACTCTGTCTGTCTGTCAGTCTGTCGGTCTGTCTGTCTGTCTGTCTGTCTCGCTTTCCTGCTAAAACTACTGAACCGATTTAAATGAAATTTGGTACAGATAGTTTAGAGCCTGAGAAAGGACATAGGCTACTTTTTATCCCTGTAGTATGTTCCCGCGGGATAATTTCCGACCTCCACGCGGGCGAAGCCGCTGGCAAAAGCTAGTAATATTATAAATGCAAAAGTAACTCTGTCTGTCTGTCTCGCATTCCTCCTAAAACTACTGAACCGATTTAAATGAAGTTTGATACACAGATAGTTTAGAGCCTGAGAAAGGACATAGGCTACTTTTTATTCCGTGACTTTATCTGCGTCCGCGATAACCGACATTTACGTAGACGAAGTCGCGGGCAGAAGCTAGTATTATATAAAGGACCGATTACTGTCGTTCAACTTTTATTAAAAGATCCAATCGGATTGTTAGGTTTTTTATATATTGGAATACTTGACAAACGACGATATACATAAACGTTATGTGTATCTATTAGAACCTCAAACGCATACGTGTATGGTTATTCATAATATATACCAAATAAATGGGTTTACCTTTACGTACTATTTTGTCTATATTGTCGAATCTCTTTCCTTTCATATGTCCTTGCTGTGGCCTTAAAAGCCACTTACCAGTTATTTTGCTCGCAAAATTGTTATCTAGTTATCGTTTTAACCAACTATTGTAAAACTGTTCTGTCCCTGGACGCTCAGGGTGTATTCATTAGCAATAATTTGATGTTTTGGGGAAGCTGAGGACTAAATTATTATCAATTGGTTTTCCACCTTCTGAGTGAAGCCGTTGCGTTCTAAGGCAGTCATGAACGCACTTCTTGAAACCCTTAATAAAGTTTTAACCTCTAAAAATTTAATCCGATTTTAAAACTGCCAGATAGGTAAGTACTCTCTGTAGAGGTACTCTCAGTCGCTGAGGGTGACGGGATCCGCATGAATTCATGCGGGCCAACACCTGACCGCGGGAGCGTGACGAAATACGCAAGCACTCCAGCAGCCTGGCTAAAGGTAGCAGCAGAACACTGCGTGATTTAAGTCAGTAAGAGTCTGACAGCCCCCTCCACCCACCCCAGGTGTAGGATATCCATGAGGATTTCCTCATATATACTTATCTCGACTTTTTTTATTAACCTACATTCAATACCTATGCTTATTAATAAAAACTTATACGAACATGAGCATGAAGTTTATTTTTAGCATATAATATCAGAAAAACGTTTTTAGAATTATGTATAAAGTCAGTTCATTAGTTGACTCGTAAGTTAATGCGTAGTTAGTCACTGCCGGGATCTTGCTTCTCCAATGTTGTTATGACCAACAGAAGGTCAGAAAGTATATAAAAACTTTTTACAAAAAAAAACAACCGACTTCCTTAAAAAAAACACTACAAAGTCAAAAATAACTTTAATTTCGAAAGTCGGTGTCTTAGGCTCTGTATTTAAGGTATTTGCCACCGACTTCCGAAATTAAAGTTATTTTTGTCGGTTGTTTTTTTTGTAAAAAGTTTTTATTTTTGGACTTTTTAGTTGTGGTAGATACTCCGCACTAATCTAATCGCATTATTCGTTCATTTGTCGCGCAAATACGTAATGAAAATTTAAGACTTATATGGTTTTCACATGGACCCCATTGTCCAAATAGAACCAAATTAAAATGAGACTATTCGGAAAGCACCAGCTTTCAAATAAAAAAAGAATCATCAAAATCAGTTCACCCAGTTAAAAATTATGAGGTAACAAACATACGGTATTCGTTCATTTGTCGCTCAAATACTAAATGGAAATTTAAGACTTATATGGTTTTCACATAGACCCCATTGTCTGAATGGAACCAAATTAAAATGGAACCATTCGGGAAGCACCAGCGTTCAAATAAAAAAAGAATCATCAAAATCGGTTCACCCAGTCAAAAGTTATGAGGTAACAAACATAAAAAAAATACAGTCGAATTGATAACGTCCTCCTTTTTTTGAAGTCGGTTAAAAAGGGTTTGAATCAGAATATTAATCTGAAATTAGTTATATTTGATACGTGAACCAAATTATTATAATTTTGGTTTGCAGCCATTATGAAAGAAATGCAAGGCGTTTGCTATCTAGATCGAAACGCTAAATTGCAAATAACTCAAAACTACATTGTGGTTAATTAGAACTTCCTTTCATACAATTTAATTTGAATTTTCTAATGGCAACACACTAAGCAATACTGTATCTAGTGGTTTAAGCTACAAATGCAATTCAAAAGGAAACTTGCGTAATCTGTTCACGCAGATCATTGAATTAAATGAACAAATCAGCATCATAATCTTACCTTTAGGTAATTTAAATACAACTGGAATCAGATTCGATTAGAATGACTTTGTATTTCATGGTTTATGGATCTCCTGCACTCTAAGAGGAAAGCAGTTGATGTTAATAATAGTTAAGGTACTAGACTACATTCACTCACTATTTATACTAGAATATAGTTATCCATTACTAAGCAAGAACTGCAGGTTACTAAAACATTGGAGTGTTCTGTTAAGTGTTAATTATATGTCTATCATTCAATAAAACCCTTCGAACCTAACATATTTTACGATACAAACAAACTTTACCAGATGAGGTCATCGTATTATTGGTTCAGCATCTTGAATAGCATCAGGATTGTAAGAATATAGCAGTTCGTAATGGACGTAATCCCAGAACATATATACCACAAGCAGAAAAATGGGACGTAATACATCAGCGGCTCCCCTCACTTCACCTGTCATCAGAGGACACCAGCCACCAGTCACGCAACCATTGATGCATAGATCACTCATCAGCACCTCGTCGCTCCGCTGGAGTTTTACTCTAAACAAACCCTTTGGTGATTCCAGTAACTTCGTATCAAAACAAGACAACGCCACTTGCTGCGCCATCATAGGTATTTATTATACATCACGTGCATAATAAAAATGTAAAATATGTAAATAAAAAACCTGTCTGATCTGTGAGGATATCTTCATGTGATCAATTAAATACAAATTAAAAATCCCCCGCATAAAAAAATGGTACCTGGCTATACATAGGGTGCGGGCGGTCAGCGGCCTTCGTTGCGCAGGTGCCTTCAAGTCCTCAATTGAAAATTTACTTGAAATTGGGGTATATATGGTACAAAACAGGTGATTAAAAAAAAATGTCACAACTATTCAATGGTAATAGGGTTTTTATTAGTTTTTGGTAATATTATTGCAGTACGTATGTCCCCTTTCGGATCGAACAGGGTTTTTTTACATATCACCTTTGCAAAAAAAGCCCGCAATATCTCAGAGAAGACAAAAGAGTCATAAAATACAGCATACTTATGCAGAAAATGTCAAAGATAGCAGAAACGAATGCACGAAGAAAGAATTCTCAGCTGTGTGGTTTCAACTTAATGGGTTGGTAGATACACAGTTCTCACAGGCAATGGGATATTGATGTGTTGTTGCGTGAGAATATGGGATGAGTTAGGACCGTACATTATAGTTGTATTACGGAATGACATAACGGGCCAATGTCGCCGGTCGGCCGACCAGGGGCGGCGAACGGCAGCGACAGGTGCGCACTGCGCTCGCGCATCTAATATGGCGCCACCTGCGTAGATACAATACCGACACGGGCAGCTCTCTAGAGACTATCACGTTACATTATTTGAACATTAAGACTCAATCCAGACCTACATTATTTTGTATAAACAATTTGAGTTCACACTTAAAATTACGAATGTGCAATTACCTAATGATAGTTAAAAACTCGTTAAACTTTATAAATAAGTCTTATTTCACTTTCAGGTGGGAAGGAAGTTAGCACCGCTAATTGTTAAAATATCATCGTTTCCTAACCGTAAATAATAAAATTTACTACGCTACAACGGCCACAAATAATCAAGTAATAAAAATACAGGCATGCGTGTTTCGTGTTTAAAATATCCGGCTACAGGGAAAAAAATTGTTAAAAAAGTTGAAATAAAGTAACGTTCCGATTCGATGTTGTTTAATAGATTTCAATAATGGATGGGCTTTACATTCAAGACGAGACGTATGGATTAACAATATAGCGAACATGGCAAAATAAGTGGTATCTATTTCGAAACGGAATAAAAAACGTCTTGATCTGCTGCTGATTACAATTACCGCTCGGTGGGAATATATTGCATTAAGAACAAAGGGGCCTTGAAGGAGGCGCTACGCTCGGGTGCAACCTCGTCTACTCATGCTGTGCCTTTGTTGCTATTCTCACTATCCTTCTCAACAATAACCCACGCGAATAATTAATGCAATAGGCCGAGGGCTAATGAACTGCAACTATTATGAATTTAATTATTTTTATTAACAAAGCACTAGCCACTGTTTTTCTCACTCTACTGTTTTCTGTTACAAAACTATTTTACGAATAAATTATGTAGTTCACATTAGAACACAGCAGTAGCAGTTGAAACTACTTCCATTTCTATACACCAACGTTAAGTTTCGAGTTTGTTATCACAGTCCAAAACTTTTTACCAAATTGTTTCCGTATGAAAATATAATAGCCCTTATTTCAATTTCGTTGTCTATGGCAGCCTACATCGCGTGTGTACACGGCTATATCTCAAGCTATACATTTCCAGTTTAAGCTGACCTCGTATTGTATAGGCTTTTCGTGCAATGAGAAATCAGCCTAAACTGGAAATTTAGAGCTTGATTTGTCGCCGTGCGTACAGTACCTAGTCAATTTGGATGGCGAAAGTTCCATTTACTTTGATGATGGTCGATTGTAGAATTTTATAATGTACTTGCCTTTGCCCACGACTTTGCCCACGTGGAGATCGTCAAATATCCCACGGGACCATATTACTGCGATTCAAGTCAACCGATCATTCATCATCATCATCATCATTTCAGCCGAAAGACGTCCACTGCTGGACATAGGCCTCCCCCAAGCTCTGCCACTTCGACCGGTATTGTGCTTAACGAATCCAGCAGATTCCCGCGGCCTTCACAAGGTCATCGGTCCACCTTGTTGGAGGCCTTCCAGCTCTACGCCATCATTCATCATCATCAGGTCATTATCTACCTGTATGCCCATCGAATTCTATGGCCAAAGACAGACAGAAAAATTACTTTTGCAAATAATACTGAATATCCCTTGTAAAATGTACGTACAAAAAAATTATAACATTCCATAAAACCATTTTGACAATTAACATATGCTTAGGTGGGTATATCCTGTGTGAAAGTTAAAATAGCACCTACTTATTCGTATGTACCTACCATGAAGACTAAAACTTAGTGCCTTAAATCATACGGTTTATGTTTTATTTTTTTTTCTAGATAGATGTACACTGGTTGCAAAATTAATTGCTTGGTGATTAAAACGCTAATCAGAATAAATGGAAACCGCGATAGCGCTACCAGCTGCATCTATGTTTTTATTTTAGTTACTAATAACGACTTCAGCATTGACTTATAATAACACTGGTTTATCTTCTCAGACATCTAGGTAAGTAATTAGACGTCTATAAAAAGAATATTTCGCAAAATTGTTAAACATTAAATTAAGTTAAAACTTATATATTTACAGTGCTATTCTTTATGAATTTGATGACAAGAGAGGAACACAATGGTTGAATTTGAGAGATCGATCTAGAGATTTAATTATGTTCTGAGAGATGGCTAGACCAAAGAGCTTATGGTAAACATTAATTTACCAATATCAGTATTAACTGATGGCATCGCAGTAATAGTAATAAATATTCTATCTTTTACGAGCGCGCATTTAGAGTTATCCTGCCATCTGCTAGGAGGTTATCAATCTTTACCTGTGAGCCGAGTGGACAGCGAACAAGCTAACATCTAGGACGTATTTCAGATTAATCGGTTCGAAGTCTGAAATAAATTCCAGTTAAGAAATTCTATTCCACCAATTAAAGCCAGCATGTGCGAGAATTGGCGTGAAGATGCAAAAAAAAATATGAAGACGGTCTGCACGCGAGGCATAATCTATTTTAGGAATATAATAAATCTCCATGGTAACTATTACACTTTAAAGCCTAGAATCCAAACTTGTCTAAAAACAATGCAAAAAACGTCCCTAGACAAGAAATCTTTTCCAAACATGTCGATACAATAGGCGATACGAGAAGAGAAAACGTACCTTCAGTGCTGCATTGTTGTCTAAATTATTCATATATGGTAAACTATGACGAAGGCTGACGACGACGTCATTTGTGTCACAGTGATTTTAATTGCCAAATCCAATTCCCTTGGCTCTATTAATGAAAGCCGTTGAAATTCAAATCGAAGACTAAGAAATGCTCGAAAATCTTGAAACTAATCAAACCAGAATTAGGAAACCTTTAATATGTCTATAGTTTTGATTGTATGATTTAACTAGCTTCCGCCCGCGGCTTTGCCCGCGTGAAAATTCAACCCCCCATTTCATCCTCTTAGGGATAGAATTTCAAAAAACCCTTTCTTAGTGGATACCTACTCTTCACAAAGAATACGTCCTCCAACTTTCATATCTCTAGGACCAGCGGTTTAGGCTGTGCGTTGATATATCAGTCAGTCAGTCACTCAGGACTTTGAATTTTATATAAATAGATTTAAAAATTAGACAGCTCGTGCACATGTACAGGCGTAAGACTTAGTGTTTGTACAGAGAAAGTCGCATACATCTTTTTTTTATTCTAATCATCTCCAAAACCCACGTGGCTCAAGAAATCTTCTACTTGAAAAAGTAGGTACATAATGCTAAAATTATTCTCAGCCATACCAATATTTTAAGAGACTTTTCAAATATTTGTCATTAGAACGTTTGAGTGGAAGTCCGGTTTGACCAGTAAAGTTAATCACTTTGGAACCTGACACGATGTCTTGACTGAATTCACGTTTTGAGCAAAGGTGGTAATGAACCATGAACAAATGCGATTAAGGAATTCTAAATAGTACAAATCAATTGGGAAGAGAAGGTCGAAATATGTTATTGACAACGAATTTTATAACCGAGATTAAGATATCGTGAAGACTAGTAATAGTGCCCAATAGCCAACGACTGAAGATGCAAAAAAATTCCGAGAAAAGTTGAAAAAATAAAGCATTAAAGCAAATCCTGGCAAATGTCAGGTTTCAAAACGACAAGCAAAGTAAGGAAATGAAGTCAAAATAATATATGTATATTACATATGATTAAAAGTAGAAAGGTCGAATTATCATGTAGGTATGGGAGTAAGTTATATTCAGAAAATGTCGTGCAGGCGCAGGCGCCCTGCAATACTCCTTTAAAACATTGCAGGCAAGTTATTTGTTGTACTATTCCAGTTTTGCATTATATCAGCCGATTACATCACCGGCCGTAATGTCTGTGTACCGGATGCAGCTATGGATATCAGCTTATCCCTACATGGAAAAATGTGCATAGGGTTATTACTCTGCTGGAGTTATTATTTAGATGTGAATCTTACTCTCTTCCGCATCATATGTTCAGGGGTGTAACATGACACATAACTGAATTAAGTCTCATATTTTTCTGAATACATAATTTCACTTGTTACTCATTTTAGATTGAATCATCAGTAGGTGCTATCAATATTATGAAATGGTTGGGTTTTTTATCTGCTTGTTAGGTCACCGCGCAAAAACTATTGGAAGCATCTTGAAAGGACTTTCACTGCTCGAAAGTTTCGGGTTCAAGTTTGATCGTAAGTGTATTATTATGCAACGTATAAAGTGAGATTCAATAACAAAATTAAACCATCAATCAATCAAAGTGAACTTTAGACGAAGTACTTATCTCTTGTTTTTTCTGCATTTTAAGTTTCGTTGTATAGTCAAGCAAACCATGTCGAAAAGTTTTGCTGACCACACTGACCACTCTTGCTCCTTTAGATCCATGTCCTTGTAGATTATAGTCACTATGCAACAGACTCTATACCACAAAGATATATCAAGAGACGCCAGTGTAATGATTGGTTTACAAATAGCAACTTACTTTTTTACCAGTACCAAATTATATGCTTAAGTCATTATCTTCTTCATACATGATTTCCTTGGAAACATCCGTAGGCAGCTTGTAAGGAAATTAACGTGTCATGAAATTGTAAGAACGAATAGATTCTGTTGGGTTTTTCCATGACTCATTTCTAATACTTTTAAAGGTCTTCTTGACATTTCCTAGTCATTCAGAGTTTAAATTTACTAACTATCCCACAGCTGGTCAGTGGACTTCGTGCTCTCTTTCCATAAAAAGCTTCAAAAGACCCAGTACCACCGGACCAGATGAATAGTTTTTAAAGTAGTCCAGCCAATCTAAGGTGATTATGCCTGCTACATTATGTAAGGAAACCCATTGCCCCTATTGATCGTTTTACACTATGTATCCAGCCAAATTCTGCTTGGCAGTTTCAAATCCGATTGACATAATTTCTTTTTATTATAGAATACACCGATCCAGATTGGATCGATTGTTTCCTTTCAATTTCTTCAACCAATCCATCCTGGAGTGGAGTCTTATTGAATCGCTCTAAAAATGTTAATAATGGATTTTATATCGTGGGTTCATTCGGTTTTCTGCTTTGAGATACTTATTCTATTATTCATTCAAAAATATTTTGACGTCAGGAATGACTCCTCTAGAATCATGGCATTGCGGGCTCTTTTTGAATTCTAATGTCAAAGCAGTTGCATTTTTTATTTAGTTTTATGTCCCAAAGTTGGTAACCCTATGCATGCTTCCACGTAATAGCAATAAAGTGCGTTGCAGTGAAACTATCTGATTTTGCAATCCTTACCAGTAACCAATAAGTTCCGATGTAATATGCATTTATGTAACAACCCCTTTTTAAAAGCTTATGATACGCTATGTGGATGTAATTTAAATTAATAATAAAAATTACCACGAATTTGGTGGTTACGACTATTTCTAGAATAACTTGTTAACACATTTACATAGAATTCTTTCTACTTTGAGAAAAGCAAGTTGAACAGGTTTAGTATCTCATTCGTTTGTACTCATGAGTAAATAATTTGTCGTTTGATCATTTGAATCATCACTATCATTTGAAAAGTTTATTTAAACGAAAGAGAAGTTACACCCAATTAGAATCTTATAACATTTTAATGAGAGAAAAAAGAGTTGCGAGTTCCTCGTTAATTATATAAACTATGAACAATAAGTGAGGTGGGCAAGTGAACGTTTCACAGAAGCGAACACAAGCGAGCTAAAATGAATGTTAAGTTATTGGAATGAGATCAGAGTAGAGTGTACGTAGAACGCGAGCGCGGTCGCGGGGTCGAGCCGAGTCGTGCAAAGTTGCACTTGCGACAGTGCAAGATGCATCGCCGAGTCGTATGAGATGACTGTCCAGAGATATGAGACCAACCTTGAGATCATCGGTGAGTGCGGGAACTGTGGTGTACGGGGCTCATTCCTCCCGGTTGATGCGATCCGCTTCCCTCGCCGACAGGCGAACAGCCGTTAGGCAACTCCGTGGAACTCGCCACACAGCGTAGACAGTAATACTTATTAGCGGTACACTTTTATGTTGTATAGCTAAAAACACACTATCACTTAGCACTACACCTACACTCCAAGGGTCGGAGTTAACCGTTCGTTTAACGGGCACTCGTACGACTAATGAAGTAGCGACAACGCCGGTCGATGTTAGGACGTACGACCGAGATCTTGGTCGGACAATGACTGAACGCGAAGTCGCAGGCTTCGGCGCCCGCGCAGGTTGCGCGGCTCCCCGTCGCCCGCGCCCCCCGCCCCGCCCCGCGCCGCTGCAACCTTACTCTGGAACGCGTTCCCAGCGCCGAGCTTTTGCAGCCCTGCTCTATCTACACCGTATACTAAGGCTGCAAGGGCGATAAAGCGAGCGCCAAACCCGTTCGCCCACTATTGCGAAAAGACAGAGGCACCCATCTAGTCCTCCGCCAGAAAGCTCGACGATTAGAATACAAGGGCACAGTAACAATTTTGACTAAATTTTCAGAACTTTCGTCTGGAAATTGTTATCAAGTTTGTAAAAAAAAAACCAATTACTTCTAAACATTTCTTACAATAACAATAGTTGAGTCACCCAGGGTTATTGATTAAACTTTAACAATTTATATGAGTTAAGCACAATAGTATATCACAGACCATTAGCTCTACACAGTAAGGGGCCCTTAACGGCGCTCACATAAAATGTGTACAAATTCAATCACGGCATACATTCCTGCTAAGTCTATCTAAGAGATATAAAAAGTGTGGCTTCTGTGTGGCTATTAACATCCTCGTCGCGGCAGAAGGTGCGCCGGCTCGGAGCGCGGCGCGGGGCTCAATGAGCGATCTTCGTTTTTTTCTCATCACCAATTACATCTATTTTTATAGGTCCATTGAAAAACACAATCGCAGTAATGGCTCTACAATTCGATTGTCCGGGGAATACGCCTCTGGTGATGTTATTCAAAGGCACTCGGTAAAAGCAAAATTGAATACAAAATAATGTAAGCGTAGGTAATATGTCATTACATTGAAACAAAAAGATAAACTGCAGATATGCAGCTCTGTGCCTGCCAGCTGTTTTCACTTTTGTATGGATTGTTGCAATTATTCATCCATTACAGCTATATACAAAACCGCCTATCATATCAACACGATATGACATACTTTAACAAAACTTTAATTACATTGGCATTTTCTTCCACTTATCGACAAACGTAGCAAAAGTATAAAATCAGATTCTATCGTAGAGTCTATTCTTAAATCGTAAAATAACTGTAATATTTTTATCTGATGAGCTAGTTAGTATTATTACAGTAATTTCATGTTTATAGCATTTTTGTGTAGCACTTTTAACAGTACACGAGTAATGGACGACTATAGTGAATGATTTTGTAGCACATTTCATTTGACCCATATATTAGACATCAACGCGCGCCGTTCCTGAATTATTTTTACGTTGTATTCATGATCAATAAGTCTACATATTTCCACCAGTTAGGGAAGTTTTGTGAATGCTGTTGTCATAATACCTAGAACATAATAGTGGTTTTGAATTAATAAGAAGTCCAATTTACTTGAAAGTAAATATGATCTAAGAATGACGTGATGTTTGCAATACAAGTCATATTACATTGTGTTTAATTATAACACAGGCCGACATGGTTTTGTTGTTCATAATCATAATCATAATCATTTATTTGCAATAAGTATTGGTACAGTGTTGGTGTTATAGTCAGTAATAAGTTCCTAATACAAAGTCAGACATTTGACATGCAAAACATTACAGTGCATTTTATGCTTACATTTAATATTTCAGATAATCAAATGGCATGCATTAAATGTTTCTATTATTAATTAAAACATTACAATACATTCATTATTTATCTTATTGTTATACACATTTAAGATTAACATTATTTATAAATTCATTTACAGAATAAAATCGTTTTTCCATTAGCCATGATTTTAACTTTATAAAAAATAAATTATTAGGTAACTCTTTAAAGTTCTTTGGTATTTTGTTATAAATAAGTCCACACATATGATAACAGTTCTTTTTATACAGAGAAGTCTTTGGGGCCCTGGGCCTATTCTATCTGGATCTCTTACTTTCCGAGGGCAACGGTATTGAGCCTTTTCAAACAGGTCAAAGTGCCGTCTGACAAATTTTGCACATTCTAAAATATACATACTGGGTAATGTCAGGAGGTTTAATTTTAGAAACAATGGCTTACAAGATTCCCATGGTGGAATGCCACAAATGGCCCGAACGCATTTTTTTTGTACTCTGAATGCTCTATCTCCGTCTGTTGAGTTACCCCATAGTATAAGGCCGTATTGTAGAGTCGATGCAACGCAGCCGTAATACGCAGTCAACATCGTACTCTGCGACGAGGTCTTTGTTGGAAAGTGGAGGGTCATTTCCGAAGTAATTTTTTGCGTAGAATCTTAATCCGCAGTCAGAATTGGCCCATCACGTCAGGATTTTGAGATATTTGAGGTTATATACCCAAAAAATTGCGTTTTTGGCTACTTTTGAGGTTATGTACAGAAGACACAGATTTTTTTGGGGTTTTTTCTTTAGTTGTATCATATAGTACTACTCTTTTTCTTCAATTGAGAGTTGCAGAATTCAATTACTATTTTTCTTCACCAAGTTACGCCAATTTCAAATTACAAGTCTGTGTCCATTAATGTCATGAGCATTTGTATTAAAAACTTTGAGACAGATGTTTTCTACTGGTTATTTTCTCTTGAAAATTTGTATTCGGTCGTGTTCGAGTTTACCAATTACGAATTTGAAGTCGAGATATGAAAACAACACACAGTTGTCTCAAAGTTTTTAATGCAAATGCTTGTGGCATTAATGGGACATATCTCGTAATTAGAAATTGGCGTAACTTGGTGAAGAAAAATCGTAATTGAACTCTGTGACTCTCTAATTGATGAGGAAGAGTAGTACTACATGATACTAAAGAAAAAACCCCAAACAATTCTGTGTCTTCTTTACATAACCTTGAAAGTAGCCAAAAACGCTATTTTTTGGGTATATAACCTCAAATATCTCAAAATCCTGACGTGATGGGCCAATTTTGACTCCGGATTCGAATTTTACGCAAAAAATTACTTTGGAAATGACCCACCATTTTACAACAACTGACATGATCCCATTATTTGCAGGCCTGTATAATCTTACTAATTTCCTAGAATATGTATGTTCTAGGTACATTAATTTTCGATATGAACTTTTCCATTAATTACTATAAAATATTAATTAATATATCTCAATTAATTTAATCAAGACTGTTTGTGCGGTGACGTCAGAAAATTCAACATGTTGACTTTTTTGACTTGAAAAAGAGGCCGTGTTCGATTCACAATCAAATACTCGCTGTAAAACGTCTGTTATTGATGCTCGATCTGACAGCATCATAATTAAACTTTTGAAAATAACGAAATAAATATCTTTATTGGAATTAAATCATGTTTTGTGTGCAACATTTAAAAGACCCTGTTAACCTCTTAAAACCAGTTTGATTAACGAACTAGATTTCATTATTTTTGTCTTGTTTTTACAGTTCTACTGTATGCATAAATAAATAATACTTATATCCGTCTTGGTCAGTTTCATGTTGATTAAATAAGAGAACAATCGTTTTCTATTTTAGTTACTTACGTCACTTCGAATTGAGTTTGCGAATAAAGGGTAATATCAAGAAATAATTGTGTGATTTTTTCCGTAATGCTGTACAGTTAAAGCAATTGTCGCGTCTTAGTATGGCATTAGCAACTATGGCCTATGCCCTGATAATAATATCTCTCCGTAGGAACTCAAATAAATAAAACGTACATATGTATGTATGGTTTTTCGTTATTGGAAAATGTTGAAGATCACGATCAATATTTTAGGATACTACCATAATTGATTACAGCATTTGAAATAATAATGCTATATGTATAACACTTGTATTTGGATTAGAAAAATAATGGCAGGAAAGATTCACACAAGCGTAAAATTTACCAAAAAGTCTCAAATAAGTACACGCAGTCTTCGTCGACCTAGCTTACTTGTTCTACCAAATACACGTACAAACTATGCAAAATAAAATATCACCTATGAAGGAGCACAATTTTATAACAATTTACCATCCCATATAAAAAATGTAAGCTCTTTCAGCACTTTTAAATCAAAACTTGCAAATTTTATTATTGAATTGTAAATAGAACTGTTGAATCAATCAAAATTAAGCAGAATAAAAATGTAAGTGAAATTAGAATTTATATTGATGTCCGTTACCTAGACTAAGTTTATTACAGTATGTTATCTTATATTCTCATGTAAGTGACTGTTTGTCTTTTTGAGAATAAAGTATTTAAACCGAGAAAATAGTAGGTGTTGTGATCGCTGCAGCCATGCTGAAACGCGGCAACTTTCAGAAACACATTTCTTTAGACGCCATGAACAGTAATTCGTTTCCGTTAGATATAGTTTTAAAGTGTACCTAAAAATATGAACGCACAAGTGCACATTCACCAGTGCAAACTCCATGCTTGGTTAACAGATTAGTTACCTCAGTATAGAGTAAAGGAGTGAGAGCTGATCACTATTCTTTGATCTAGGTACATATTTATCTTTCATTATCTACATATTTGTTTTAAGAGCATTGAGTTAATTTTTATACTAGAGAGATTTGCATTACCTAACATCAGAATTATGCAAGATGAATGAAACATCCGTAGCATTCTGACAAAATTATAAGAGCTAGAAAATCAGATATTACAGCGACAAATCCGGTTTTATATATATTAATCTCATGCAAATGAATTTAATATTTAAATTATTTCTAAATCTAGTCTGTATCTTGAATATGACATGAATAAAATTCGGTAGAATGAACATGAAATACTTCTTCGGCCAGATTCTAATATTATTATAATAATATTATTTAATACTCCTATTGAGGAGGTCATCTGACACGGAACAGAAACAGTATTGATTTATCGGTACCTTCGTATGTAACATGCAATTCGTGAGACTATATCAAACGGGAGGTCTCTTTCAACACGAGATATCGTAACATCGCAGATCTTCACCGCGCCGATAGTAGAACTGAATTTTCAAAGGCTACTAAAACATTGAATATCTTTTGGGTTGCATTCATATTTTTGTATAAAATATCAATTAAAATGAAAAATCAATAAGTGTCATGGTTAGGTGCATCATCATATTCAAGCTTAGTTTCAGTAGCGGGGGTCTCATACCTACTTCACGATACCCAACATTCATTTTTCAATAATTAATGTGTTTTACTGCAATTACTAAATTCCATAAATATGAACTAATACGCCTTAAACCTTTATTGGTTGCCCTTTTAGAAATCACTATAGCAAACACATCATTCGCCTTTAACTTTAATTTAAACTATTTTTGTGATTTGTTTTTTTTTAGTGATCATCTGCTTTAACTGGTAAACATCTGTACCTTGTAGAAAACAAGTATAGTTTGTTTGGAATGCGTCGGGTACTCCAGCACGCCGCCATCGCCACTCGCCGCTGTCATTCTTACAGCACCAGGTGAACCATCATTTCCTGTTGTATTGCCGCAATCGAGTTAATTGTTCCAAGAGATAATTGGCTTCTTAATGAAATATTTTTACAACCCACCGGACTATAAACTCAAGTATCTATGCGGAGTGATGTTGTAAACCGACAATATCTGTTATGTATCTAAGTAAACGTTACTTATGTACCGACAATTAATTTTATAACGGCAGGAACATGCGATATTGCCTTATTTTTAAAATAGCAATACTTTGATTAACAGTAATGTTAAAAATCTGTCTCTTCTTATCAGTCAACGCTTCTCTTTCACGTAAAGAAACAGAAAGCTTTAAAGAAGCTGACGTTAATGAACTCTATAATTACTCGCAGGGGTCATAATTATGCTCGGTCTTATACTTAGTGCAAACTAAACCGTTCTTGTTTCTAATTCCCAGCGACTTGAATGTTGTAGTCATTTTCCGCGGCGTGGCAGCGGCGGCGTGCGGCGTAGCGGTGACCGGATAACGGTCGCCGAGGTACTCACACTCTGAGGGCAGACACCGACTCCCAACTACATATTTACACCGAAACTCGACAATAGTTGCTATACAAGTCGTCATTATCATAACCCGCGTCAGTGTCACGGTCGGCTCAGCATCGCAATCGTGGCCCGCCATCGCACAAGGTTGCATCGCATACGTGTCCACACGTAACGTTATGCCATGTCGTTGTAATACACCGCAATCATATGGTTTCCAGCTGCAACTGTAATTTGTAATAGAACCGTTTTGTACCCATTATAACAAAACGAGCTTTAGTTCCCCCAGCATCTAGTGTAAGGGGCGATAAAATCCATTTAATGCATTAGATTTGCCTGTACTTTGGTAAACCAAACAAGCTTCCCATAGATCTTTTCATATTATTTTATACGAAATCACATCTTTAACTAAATAGTGTCTAAGCTTTACTTAGAAATCCGGTTTGCCGAATATGTAGATTTTCGTAAAATACCGACTAACATGTTGTCGGTTGAATGTATGGTATTTTTTTTTTTATTTAAGTTAGGCTACGTCTCACAGCTGAGCAAAGGCCGCCCCAAATTATTCAATACATCGTTCTAGAGCCGCCTCAATCCAACCCTTACGGTATGCGTCTCAATTTTCTCGCCACTTCCTGGGCCACTCTAATAGATTTTTACAAAAAAGCATCAACTCTTTTTCTGAGGCACCTATATTTTACGATTCGCTAAGTATGCATTGGCACTTGACAGTTACGAAGTACACGCTTTTTGTAATACTCCCATGCCTCAACTCAAAGTATTTTATACGATCGTTGACGCACGTAAAAGTCCATAAAACGCTTTTTGATAGCTTGTGTTGGACCACGTAGTTTAACGAAAGCTTTTGCATTTTTTTTGTTATTTTGACTAGCTGTATATGCGATTACGATCCCAAAACTTTTCTTTGTTGTGGGCACCTGATCAGTGTGCTGGAAGAACTTTACCTCGTTATATCCAATAAAACAATTATATCATTAATTGGTTATTTATATGAAACTTGTACTGCTAGATATTTCCTTGGTCCGGATAAGTATGTTGCTTGCCTGCAAAAACAACTTTTACTGGTCGACTGTTTAAGATGCCATATATGTAGAGTAGAGAGAGGTACTCCGAAAGATTTGGCACATGCGTTGTGGGTGTGATTTCGCCAGACGAGTGCAGCTTTCTCCGTACGTTGTGTTGCAACACCGCGAGCGTCCTACTCCTGTCTGCACAAACAACTCGTCACGACGCGCGACGTGATGTGACATTTTATCATTTACAACCAAATATCAAGGCAGGCAACTTTTCACATATTGCCCGTCTTTAAAGCCTCAAGAACCGGATGATTCTATATTCGTTTAAAATGGTAAATGGCCTCTGATTCATATAAATATATGGAGGTGTTATATGAAATAGGAAACTTGTATATGAGTTTTGTCATTGAAAACAATTTAAAAGCTTTTTTAATATGGCGATCAGTGACTTGTGAGTCAAAAGTAATTTACACCAAATAAAAAGTCGTAGTTAGTTACCATCTCTTAAACTTGATTAGCTTGCCCAAATAAAATTGATATTGTCTACCTTAAAAGCTATAGTAATATATCACGCCGCCAATTTCAGATCATTAAAGACTCACCGGTCCTATTTTGGGAACTAAAAATATGGAATCGATTTAGAATACAGCACGTAATCAAAATCATGATCTTAACAGAAAAACGACATTTTGTGGTAAGTAGATAGGTACCGTATAAAAGTTTTGGGCGATCACTCGACTCTTATTCAAAAACGATAAACTATCGAAGTAAAACTAAGGTCTAGGGCACGATTTCCGGTTTGAAGCATGTTTGTTGATTTTTCTATGCACAAGTTCGTTCTGACATCATCAACACATCGTGATTGCGTGACTACATGTGTATGTACCCGCTTCCTCCAAATTGTATGCTAACATTATAAAGAACTTTTCCCACGAAATCAAAAGTGTTGGCTTTATAGCTGCTATGCACTATGTAATTAAAAGACTGAGGTAATCCTTAAGATTGCAGAAATGCTTTAAACATTGTGTAATATATGTGCAGGGCCGTGGGCAGAGTCCTCGGCGCCCGCGTGGGTTGCGGGGAATGGCAGTCAAGTGGCAGTCACCAGGCGACACCTAAAAATGTGAGCCCGTAGGTGTGCAGCGACACCGCAATCGAGAGCCTTGACAAACAACACGTCATAACCAATCTACGCCCGATATACTGTTACTTCACGATGTCATTGCGCAGTTCTATGAGTAATGGATTCAAATATTACCATTCATAAATTCTTGTTTGTTACGTTTATTAATATGGAGACACATTTTATGCAATTACTCGTTTTCATTAATAGAGCGTATATTAATGATAACCTACCATTCGCCATAAGCTAGCTGTGTATCTTATTTTCACATATATGAAACTAAGAAAGTGTACTAGGTCTTGGTCGCGTGTTCACAATTGCTTCTTCATGTGAAAACTTGTACAGGATTGAGCTAAAGAAGTTTTTGGGCAGATAAATTGTAAATACGTATACAAGTTACTGGTTAGGTAGACAAGTTTTGGTTTCCAAAACTTTCCTTGAGTGGACAATAACTGAGAGGAAGGTGTCTGCTGTAGCGGATCAATCAAATCATGGACTTGTGTTTTATGTGTGCAGTCCATATGTACCTTAATTATTTATATCTTATGAGTATTATTTGTTGTATATTACGTTATTTGTATCTATATTATTTTGACTCGTCTGAACTTTGTATGTGAGTAATAATAAACTGTTTGATGATAACGTCTATTTATTTTTATACTTAAATATACCACTTCTATAAATGTTTCGCGTTATTGCTAACGATTAGTCAAGAATATAGATTAAAAATGATTTAGGTAACTTTTTTTTAATTAAATTAGGTTCAAATCTAATGCATCCTAGAAATCACAGGCCATACTGGAAATCAAAACTGATAATAAATTAAACTTTAGTTCTATAACTACTTTGGATTAGATAGTTTAGTATTTTTTTCCGCAAATCATTAGTTCGCCAGATTTGTTTCTTTGAGAACGCTGCTTATTCACCACAACATAGCTTATGTGATGTTTTAAAGAAACATACGTAGCTCGTATTTACAATATGTCTGTACAAAAATTTCTTTAGCACAAACTCGTATAAGCGTTGGCATGATAAAGTATTTGTAAACACGCGTCTTGGTCCTTAGAGGCGAGAAAATAATTAAATCAGGTGGAACTTGTATGTTATGGCAAGGCTGTCTGCCGAGCATCTTGCCAAAAAAAAAGCAAATTCAGATAGCAAAATACCAAAATCAAAATAATTTTAAACCAACAAAAAACGGAGGAGTAAGTAAGTAGTTATATGTTTTTATTACTTTAAATAAATTCGTTAATTTAAGACTCTCATTCATTCCTCCTTAAAATAATAATTATTGCACAATATTATTTTTAAGACACAACTTTTTTCTCATACCATCATAATTATGAGAAACTCGAAGAAAATTACTTAACGACACGAAAACTTTTATAACGGCGATGAACAACAATCACACGACAGTCGGTGGAACCGTAATGTACGTAACAAATTGATAAACACTGGACAACGGACTACGAACCACAGTTTTGCTACTCTACACCTGGATAATACAGTGTCGTATAATGAATGTAGTGTACCTACATATGTATGTACTATCATGCGGGTTGTTACATAACGCTGCATCTACATAAGGGCACAGCCCATCACATGCCGATGACATCATGTCGCCCGACTTACTGTTACATACAACTTTACACGTGATCTGAATAAAAAAATACGCGACTTCTAAGGCGATTGCGACTCATGCCTATGTGACGTGTGAAAGCCGTGGAAAATGTTAACAAATTTGAGTAAGAAATGCAAATGACCAACATAAACGCTGTCTTCTGCACAAAATGATAATAACGGCTAATAATAACTATACGGAGTTCGCAACTCAGAACACTAAGATTGCAAAGTCGTTCCAGGTACACATACATAATTACCAAGTTTAAAGCACTTGCAGAGCATTGTTAGCGTTCCTCATATTTTAATGTTAATTCTTCAGCCACTGCTGTAGGTAAGGCTTTATTCGCATGGGCGAGCGGGGCGCGAGCGCAAACGAACGGTGACACAGCGCTAAAAATAGAGCTCAGACTCGGACTCAGGGCCGATACGGGCGGCGCCGCCAGACCTGTCCCGGCCACCCCCGTCACCCCGTCCCTCGCACGAGGCCCCGACGATCCCCCACCGCCATCTTGTTGATCCACAGACCGTAGCGGACAACAACTTAGGTCTAGATGGCAAGGACATCGCAGTCAACTTGAATACTTTAGCTGCAGGAGGTTACGATGGCACTCAACTATTAATAAAGCAAAACGTAGAGACATTGAACTCTGGGGATGCTTGCTTAAGTATGCGTTTATGTTTTAACACATAGACCATAGGAAATTGCATAATAAAAAGTTGAACCGGTTTATTGCTTCTCTCACTTCAATAAATCCTATGATCTTAAGATTCTGCTAATAAACAAGTTTTATACGACATGATAAAAAATATGCCAATCCTCCAACGAGAATCAACTCTACGTGATATTCTTTTATCATTTCTGCATTAATAATTTACATTAAAATGTTACCTATGATAATCAATAAGCGACAACCGAAAAAAACAGTCAACGAAAATTTACTTAGATGTATAAAATATTTAAGTTTCCATTCTAAATAGATCCGAAATCAAGATTTGACAAAACGTACAAATGAATGAAAAACATCTGGTCTTTATACAGATTTAAGTTCATTTTAGATATTGCAGAAGTCGAATGGAACACGTACAGGATTCAATAGCTGAGGCCGGCCACAAGTGGGCCATCAAAAGATTTAATAACGTATCCACTTTATACACGGCCGTTATCTTCACTTACTAGAAGTGAGATGTCCCAGCAACATACAATAGAATTTTGTAATTTTTCTCATCAATCTTGTTGGACGACTGATTTGACTATCAGTTTTTAGAGTTCCGTAGCCAAATGGCAAAACGGACCCTTAAAATTTCGTCATGTCGGTCAACTTCAATGGGCCAACGAAGTCGAATACCTCGGGCTCAGGGTCTTTTAAACAGTAAATTAAACTAGACTAGTCATTTAGACAACAAGCCAAACAGGACCTGCGTCGCCTTCTGGCAATGCAGGAAAACGATAGTCAAAATTATATATGGCTGTACGCCACAGTGATCCGCCACACGATCGATCACCTCTAACAAATTACATGCCAAGGCTTAGCCTGTATGGCAACCACGAGCTGCATGAGAACTACTCCAACTGCAACTATAAAGCCATGCTACGAAAATCGTTGCTGCACCTGTTCATACAGCAGGGAGGATCAATGGCGGCGGTGCGTCTTAATGCAGTAAATCTCTGGAGCACAAGAGACACACAACATACCACGCTGCGTAAGGAACTCAACAATGAGTTTCCCATAACGAAATCTTTAAATGACCGTGTTCCCGAAAAATATATCTTCTATAAAAAACATAGAATCCAACTTCACGAGGATCGCCGATGAAAAACTACCTTTTTTTGGCACAGGTACTGGAATCGTCTCGGAAGACTTCAACACACACATAGCCACAGCATTAGGAATCCATAACATAGTGTTCCAGGCCAAATGCACGGGTATCAATTTTGCCGCTTCAGCCATCATGGCCAAGGAAGTTAAGTAGCAGCAAGCAGCAGTTTGCTAGGCTACCATACAGTCAATGAAATTGCCAGAACGGGTTCGAGCTTGGCACCAGTGGGATCTGAATCCGTCATGCCACTCTCTTTCGGGGTAGGTACCCAATGGAGAGTGACACTCTGGTAAGGAAACCAACCAGGGAGCAATATCACAAACTATGGTTGACCAAGATGAATGCAGGTCCCCCCGGTGGGTTAACGCATTGTCGAAGCGGGAGGGATCAGTAGCCGTAGTATCTCCCCGTGGCAGCGCAGTATGCATGAGCATTTTTCCATGTAAAAAAAGTGAGTGAAGATAGACTAAAGAAGCACTATGCCTGATTCACGAAAGAGGCTCTCCGCCTAACAAAACAACTGCTGCGTAGAGTCACAGCAGCTATAACTGGCTATGGGTCATTTAATAAACAGCTTTTTGTCATAGGACTAACAGATAATCCCCTGTGCAAGGCCTGCATGGAGGCAAGGAGACAGCAGCTCATGTGGTGCTAAACTACTCGGTGGTCGCCACATACAGGGCGAAGTACTTAGGTAACCCAGGTACCCTATGTGAAGTTTTCAGTAACACTAAGGCATTGCTGGCCGTCCTCGAGGAGCTGGGATGGATTGAATAATTGATTTTCCCACCCGTGTGCAAAATACGCGTTTAAACGTGGAGTTGCGGACACCACCCTGTATGACTTGTCCGTCCGTACGTCTACGTGTCTGTCCGGATGTTAAACAGCCATTTTACTCGTAGACTATTTGCAATGTATCGATAAAAATTGAAAAGAAGGTTTATTCTGTGCACCGCTAAACAATCGTGTAGTCAAATTACGAAAAAATAGTAAAGATCTGGGGATCTTCTTTTCTCTCTACATGTGACATAAAAGCAGTGACGGCGCATAGTTAACGAGCCTGACTTACAAGTGTAGGTCAAGGGTTTGAACATAGGCGCTTTACTTTGTATAAATAATTTCATCACCATTGCTCTCATACGGTGAAGGAAAACAGCGTGGTATGTCCTCACTCTCCTGTCCTTATCCCAATTAGCGTGGTATGTCCTTTAACCAAAACATCGAAGATCTACTAACCCACATTGGGCCCGTGTAGTTGGGTACAGCCCACTCCCTCTCGAAGAGTGGAGGGAGACCTGTGTCCCGGCAGTGCGAACGTCGCCTTATTATGCTCTCGATACATACAAGAAACTGACAGATGAAAAAAGGTTCAATGCACTTAATTCATGTTTTTAAGTCAATTATGATTTCCTTTATTCCATTTAAACATACATATAAATTATATTTTTAAATATTAGAGTTTAAAAAAAAACATTTAAAAATATAAGTCATTTATTTATTAGTACGTAACTCAATACAGTTTGTGATATGGAATCTTTCCGTTACAACCACAATGATAACAATGTGTATCATAGTTTTTGTCGAGAAATACTATAAAATACAAACTTATGACCCTGAAGGTCGATAAAATCAATTGTGTTGCGAATGTGTACATATTTAACCCAACTACGGAACTGTTCATTGCGCGTGGTCCAACACACACTTGACCGGTCTTTTTCATATTCTTCGTTTATCGAACGCATGCTAAGTGCAATTCCTAAGGGTCATATGAATACTAAGACTTGCGTAAACGAGTCAGATGGGTAGGCGCAGGAATTCATCCGTAGCGCTCATTGTTACAAAAGCCAAAAAAATAAACAATGGATGCTACATCCTACCTTATCTTATTGTTTATGTTTCAATCTGATTATAGTATATTATTGAACAATTTTACATTAACTTAAAACAATATTGTTTTACCTACCCTACCGATCGCGATGTAGGTATTGCGAGCGAGGGTGTTAGGTAGATAAGGCTTAGCACGAGGGCGGCACTGAAAATTTCGGGAATCAAGGAAGTGACACAACATTACTATTTAAAAATGTATTCATTGCTTTTCGAAGTATTCTCCGCGAAATTTGACACATTTTTCCATACGATGGAACCAATCACTGAAGCAACCATTCCATTCGGAAGTTGAGGCCTCCAAAATGGCCGTTTTGTAGGCGTCCACAGCTTCTTCAGGTGATTAAAATCTCTGACCACGCAATTTATTCTTTATTTTAGGGAAAGTATAGAAATCATTAGGGCTTAGGTCTGGGCTGTACGGCGGATGGTCGAATAATTCTATGTTTTCTTGCTCTAAAAACTCTTTTGTTCTGTGCGCGGTGTGAGAACTCGCATTGTCGTGATGGAGGATGATGCGGCGGTTGCGGTTCTCTTTACGGAGTTCAGAAACGACCTGTGGCAAACAAATGCTAGCATACCATTCTGCATTAACCGTTCTTTGTCCCTCAAGAGGAATAGTCGCAACATGGCTGGTTTTGGAGACAAACGTGGCCACCATTTTCTTTGCAACACTCCGTGAACGAACAATTTTTGTTGGCTTTAACTCATTTTCGAACACCCAAACTCGTGACTGGTTTTTTGTTTCGGGTTCGTACGCGTATATCCCGGATTCGTCACCTAATACGATGTTGTACACAGCATTTGAGGACCCTGCGTGGAATCTTTCGAGAGTTCTGACGCACCAAGTAACGCGAACCGCTTTTTGCTCTTCACAGAGCGAATGCGGTATCCATCGGGAAAACAACTTTTTTACACCTAATTGTTCATGCAACATTATTTGTATTTGACTCATGCCAATGTCTAAAGTTGCTTGAATTTCGCGGTATATGACATGTCGATCTTCCTCAATCAGCTTACGCACAGCATCAACGTTTTCTTGGATGACTGCAGTTTTTGGACGACCTTGACGGGGATCATCACTGAGCTTGACACGTCCACGTTGAAATTCAGCAAACCAGCGATAAATTATGGTTTTGGATGGGGCTTCATCACCAAATGCAGAAATCATCCGGTCAACATACTGTTTTTGTGTTAAACCACTTCGAAAGTCATAATAAATCATCGCTCTTGAATTTTCTCGAGTCAATTCCATTTTCTCAACGACTAAACAAGTTTGACAAAACCTTGTGACAAGACCGAGAATCTTTTTTTAAATAAATAAATGGTATTCGATTTTTAAAACCAAAGAGTTTTCAATTAAAAAGGTTTTAATATTACAGGAACAGTGGAAATATTCCATTCCCGATACTTTTAGTGCAGCCTATGTATAACACAAATTATAGACAAGCGATAAAAATGCGGCAAAAACAGGTCGATCTCCAAATAACTTAGCAGAACAGGTTGAACTTATTATTCATACATACATATTTATTACTTTAACTTAAAACCCGTAACTTGACAATACATAACTTAGACTATTCGAGGTGGAATTTTATTCTTCTATTTAAATATTTTACAATTCCTTATTTAACACTATAATTAATATATTATGTACAAGTATAAAAAGTTTATAGAAACAGAGAAAACGGAATCACTTAAACTTAGACTAACTATAATATTTACTATACTGTTCAGATTTTACAAAGCCAAAGAATATTAATGGAACCTAATTAAAGATTTGTTCATACCGAATCCACAAAGGACACGGCTTCTTGAACTACAGGAAGATGATGTCACTGCTTCAACTGGTTTTGCTTATTATTCGATTGGTGTTTAGCAGAGAACCGAATACGTCGGCCAGTCGATCCGGTCGTTAATATTTGTCTAGAAAATACATAGCTGTCACGTTTATCGATCTTATACGAAATACATATAAAGAAAAAATCCTTTGAGATGCGAGAGCGCATAAATACATTTATAATATTAGCAACGACTTTCTTGAAGACACTGTATATATGTTATAAGTATACAAGTTCTCATTCAATTTCATTCCATTGTTGGTGGGCGACGCACACTGGTCCCAAATTAAAAAAAAGTGGACATTGATAGTAGACCGCTGATATTTTTTTTTATTGTTGATACAATGATAACAGATAAGGCAAAAAAATATTATTGTCCTACTTCAAATACTTTTCTGTAAAAAAAATATTTCTTTTTTTTTGTATGGGAGCGATTACATTTTACTCAATTTCTCAAAAACTTTAAGCGATGTCGAGATGGCAATCACATATGTTAGAAAACTAATAATTCTGAGTATTTGGCTCGAAGAAACTTATTGCTTATCTCTGCGTACTTTCGAGATAATAGTGACAGAAAATAACATTTTTTTTAATGTTAATTTTTTGCTTTTTTTTAATCATAGCCTTACTTTAGCACATAATTATAATGTATGCGTAATGTCAAATAAGTAAAAAGAGACTTCTCTGTAAAAGAGGTTATGGGAGCTCACTAATGACTGAAAAGCTATGACCTTTCTGAAGGAGTACTTTCATCAGTTCTAAAAAACAATCAAAATGAAGACATATTAAGCTGCAAACATAAAGTTGAATATGTTCACAAACGATTCTGAAAAAACATTATGGTGAAAGATTAATATTTGGGTCTATATTCTCTTGAGAAATCTCTATTTCCTCGTTTTCCAACGAAAGCAATTCATTGTTCAAGATCAAAGCACTAGCCTCTGGAAACAACTGTTTATGTAAACGAGCAAACTTTGGTTTGATATGGCTGATATAAGGATCTGAGCTAATTAGAAAGCTGTGGATAATGTCTAAATTAGTCTGAACTCTACCGATTTTTCTTGTATGTGCCATTCTAACATTCCGGAAATCTTTATTCCTCGCTTCGGAAGCTTCTTCGGAAAGCATGCCTATCGGAATAAAGGAGAAATTTTCACAAATATCAGCACCGTGTATCAACAATTTATGGACACTTGAAGGCATGTAATACCATGGATATAAGTTTACATATAGCATTGCTGTTTCTTTACAATATTCCCTAAACAAGTTGGTATTAATAAGTTGACCAGATGAAATTGTTTGTAAAATGACTGCAAATCTCTTGATTAAATCAGGGTGGATACCCGTTATTTCAGCAGATACTTCATAATTTTCAAAAAACCTTCTTGCCGTGTTACCGTCATTGGTTGTACCAAATCCCTGTTTTACTATGTCAATTAACAAACCAGTTCTTTCCCGGAATTCTTCTTGTGTCAAATTCTTTTTAATTTCTTTTAACAATTTATCTTCTTTTCGTGCAGCCCACTTTTTGAAGTCAAGTTGTACGAAATGTGTAAAATACATTCCATACATCTTATCCACATATGAAGCGAAGACAGACCATATTTATACATATCTTCTCTGATGAGTCTTTTGGATACAAAGTCCAAGTCATTCATTTTGCTAGGTGGGGTATTGCAAATATTACAAACAGCTGCAGAAGAAGTATTGGAAATCACAGTAGAAATTTTCCCATCAATCATAGTCATGTACAAATCATGTTTAATATCAAAATTATCTACAATTGTGGGAACAAGATTACGAATTTCTTCCTCTAAGGATGCACTTTCCTTCTTTATCAATTCATTTGTTTCTTTTGCAAATATAAAGCCAATTGGACGACAATAGTTTGTTGAAGAGGGAGCAGGATTTTGCCACAAGATAGTACCACTCTCTTCTTCCAAACGAAGCGGAACAAAACTAATCATGAAAACTGAAGAATCGTCAATTTTAGTGTCGGAGTGTGACTTTTGTTTATAATTACTTTGAGAAGATGACCCGTCAAAACCCCATTTGCTTATTAGTTTTAGCGATTTTTTGTCGGCAGAGTTGTGCTGAATTGTTTTTAATATCCTATTAGTTGTCAAATCTAGAAGCGATTGAAGTCTTATCTTAGCATCAGATTCAGTTATAAATGATAAATGATAAATGATTTTATTTCTGTAAGTAGGTTTGTACAAACACTTTTACATGTCAATTATATTTTTTTTAACTAGATGAGTTCGGCGTTTCCTAACTGACTACTCTGAGAAGAAAGGCCGAAACAAACTCAGAGGTCACAGTCTCTTACAGTTATGTCTGACTCTGGAGGATAACAAGTTTTTTTAGCTTCCAGGAGCTTTTGATAGGATGGAAGACCATACATTTTCTCTGAAGCAAGAATAGTTCTTAAATTTCGATATTGCCATTTTGACAAATTTGTTGAGGTGTAAAGCGCTAACGTTTTATCATCTGGTAAACACGGTTTGTCAGTCTTTTTAGCGAATAGTACATCATGTACCATCTCACATTTTTCCTTGTTTTGGCTGAGTTCGTTTAATATAGCTGCTAATTTTGTTTTTTTAGACTCTTTTAATTTGGCACATAAAGCATAAACTAATTCCTCCTCTGTGTGATCTAGAAGTGTTAGAGAACGCCTTTTCTTCTGTTTATCAGATATATCAACAAATGGTTTTTTACTTGTACCATAACTTAATTGATGAGTATCCACTTGCGTTTCGAAATTTGGAATTACTTCCTCGGCAACTTTAAAAATGCTGCTTAAATCGATATTTTGACATTTTGGCCAAACTATTTGGGATTGTAACCAGTCTGAATTTTTGTTAAGAAAGGTCTTTTGAGCTCTACTGGAAGCAGACCATCTTTTTGAGATATTACTTGAAAAATTACGACAAAATAATTTAATATTACTCAAATCTTCGGAAGACAATTCAACACCAATACGTTCAATAAGGGCATTAAATAAAAATTCGACATTTTTAAAACCACCTCCTGATTTAAGAACAACGTATAAGTCTAAGTTGGTGACAAATGCGGACATATTATAATTTTAAGGAAAATTGAAAACAAATTAGAATCAAAGATATCAAAGACAAAGTGACTTTGATTTTAACAAAAAAAATTACGAAAACAAATTCGACGAAAGAAAGACAAACAAAAATTATTTGATTTTAAAATCCAAAGATTCAAAATACAACAATAACAAAACAAACAAACAACAAGCATTTCTTCAAGCGCACAGAAAAAATAAGGACACGTCTTATCGCAACCACATTTTGTTGTACACTGAGTGAGGTGTACGCGCGCGATTCGTGACCGTATTACGTTACGTCATGAGAGGCGGCCATCTTGTTATCCCGGCAAACTCGCGCCGAAGCTCCATTTTGCTGGCCAGCGGACCTATTGCGATATGAGTAAGGCTATGATTAAAAAAAAGCGAACAATTAACATTAAAAAAAATTGTTATTTTCTGTCACTATTATCTCGAAAGTACGCAGAGATAAGCAATAAGTTTCTTCGAGCCAAATACTCAGAATTATTAGTTTTCTAACATATGTGAATGCCATCTCGACATCGCATAAGGTTTTTGAGAAATTGAGTAAAATGTAATCACTCCCATACAAAAAAAAAAGAAATATTTTTTATAGAGAAAAGTATTTGAAGTAGGACAATAATATTTTTTTGCCTTATCTGTTATCATTATATCAACAATAAAAAAAAAATCAGCGGTCTACTATCAATGTCCACTTTTTTTTAATTTGGGACCAGTGTGCGACGCGCCGACGTTGAAGAGCCAACGCTGCAATGTTCGCAGGCACAGCGCGGCGCGTCCTCCAACATTCCTGGAACTATGTGCCCACGAACGTTTGTTCTACACTTTAAAAACATTCTCGTTTGAATCCCACATCTATATATATAAAAATGAATCCCTATTTCCCTTGGTCACGCCATCACGCGTGAACGGCTGGACCGATTTCACTTTTTTTTTTGTTGTGTTTGTTATTATCAGGAGAAGGTTCTTATGAAAGAAACAATTTAAAAAATTGCACGGAGAAAATTTAAGAACACTTATTTAAGAATACAAAGTCACCTAACATGGGTGTTTGATAGCTAGAAAACGCTTTATGTCTTCGAAGTACCAGGTTGGCATAATTTGGTAGGAGCTCACCTATCATGGGTGTGTGGTAGCTAGAAAACGCTTTATGCCTTCAAAGTACCAGTTTGTCATAACTTATTCTAACATGGGTATATGGTACTTAGTGCTCTTTGCTTTGTGTTGGTGGGATCTGATGAGTTAACACAACATTTATTGATTCTGAGGCGGTACGAAGTTCGCTGGGTCAGCTAGTTTTATTATAATATTTATAGTAACAGAAGGCCTTCTTCAATTCCAAAGGTTTATTCATCTAGGTATGTATTTTAATACATGACCTTAGCCTTTTTTTCTGTACGGTTGCAATTGCGAACCCAACAAACCTTCGGATAATCTCTTGACCATAACTAAGTAATTAGTTAGGTGTAGCCTCATGCAATCAATATCAATTATTATTCATCTAAGTGCCACTAGTTATCCGCGAGCCTCCATCAATCCTGCGCCAATAATGAATTAAAACTAATTGAAATTCAATAATATGAGAAGGTCTCCAAAAGAATGAGATCATCCAAAGACCTCGACTGATGACACAAGACGTGATTCAACAATACCCACATCCTAGAAGATAAATTCAAAGAAGGTAGAGGCAAAGTAAATAGCAAATACTTATACAATGTGATGTTGGAAAAAACTACATTAATTTGCGGTTTGTGCAGAAGACCTCATGTAGATAATAAGCGGCCATTATGCGTACCTAAAACAAGAAAAACGTTATTACACTAATTGCAGTAAAACGGCGTGATAAAACTATAAGAACACGGATAGCTACTGAAATTGTGGATAATGTTATCACAAGCGTCAACTTTAAAATTATGTTAATGCTATAGAAACCAGACTTAATAGCAAATAACATGGAAAAACGAGGCGCTACAATGAATTATTCAAGCTCAATAATATTGTAGTGTCAACTGATAACGTGAGCCGGTCATTATACTGAGCTTGCGGTTCGTTTGTTCAAGCGTTTAGCAAGTAGTGTATGCAGGCAGTGTTGTTCAAATAGTTTGGTGTGGGTGTGGGCTACGAAAGAGCGGCCCCGTGCTATATCCGCCGGTGCGCTGTCGAAATCGCCGCTTGCGCAATGCTCTTTGGACGAACCGGTAACATACATAAGCAGAGACGTCCGCCACGTGAACGAGATATAGTTCTTAACATTCACACTACGAGAGCGCTCTTACTTACCCGTCCAACTTAAAAGTGGAATACAAAACAAAAGTATCGTCTGTTTCATCACCTTCAAAAAATTCCGATATGCTTCTCTAGCAGATAACTTCGGACGAATTTTGTTACATTTTCTTATAATCTGTATAGTATCATCATCTATTCTGAAACTGCGACTCAAAGCTTCTTTATAGAAACCCCATAAAAAACCCTAGAAGACGAGTAACAAATAATTTCTTGCAAGATAATTACTAAGAATTTTTCAATGACTTAGGTACATATTTAAAGATGGCAATTGTAATGGTATGCGGGTGCTTAATTGTACCTAAATATAGTCACATTATGACTCAACGGCCTATACAAGAAAACATTTTAAGGAAAACTTGGCGTATTACACGCAAGCTGAAGTATGTACATTATCCACAGTCGACGGCTTGTCGCTAACATTAGTTATTCATTAGCAGAATCTTCGAGGCAACGCAAACGGTCAAGGTTGTCACAACACAAGAGACACACAACTCGTAAATACTGCAAAAATCAAACAAAGGTCACATTGAGAACTCGTTTACTGCTGTGTGCTTCTTCGTTCGGATTCTCATTCAACAGAGAGCTATTAAACTTCACCCTTTACAACATAATACAGGTTAGTTTATATAAAACTTGTATTTATTTTATTTCTACATCGATTTGGAGAAATATTTTAAAAAGGTTGGATTCGGTGCCAACCATTATTTGTTTCTTCTCGGAATAGCAATTGATGCGTTACCGTGCAAAGGTGCTTACGCTATTATTGTTTTCAATGCTTCGAGAAAATTGCGACTTCAACTACGGAACACCATAAACGGCTGTTCCCTATATAAAGGCCTTTCAATATAAACGATAACTGAAAATTACTATGATATAATTATGTGCAGGGTATAGTTACGAACCTACTTATAGATCCAGGCTGTAATGCATGAACCGGGGCAGAGTTAGGTGCAATGGCCGATGCAATCTGTCCATAATTAGTCTAGTCTGCCATAGAAACAGCACGGTGTTGGCGAGCGACAGGCCGAGCGAGATTTCTATGAGATGAATTCTCACGCGACAGGCACAACGCATCCTTTCCACTGCTCCGCCCACGTTTGCATATATTGACCGCTTGCACATAAAAAAAAAACATAAAACTCGTCGCTAAGCCACGTTTTGGCGTTTTCTTACGACCTTAGAAAACCTGTCTCAATATTATCCCTGCTGTATTATTCAAATTACATACAAGTTACAATATTACAGACACAGTTTCTAGCATATAATTTTCTAAGCTCATACGTGATGAGATCACGTAGCGTCATTATTAAGTACGAGAAAAAATAATTACACAAGTTAATAAATGTGGTATACATAAATTCCACACTTTAATGATTAATAAGTATGTATAAATTCTTTTACAAAATGGCATTATGTTTGCAACCATGACACATCTCTGAAAGTTTTACAACACAATAAAGGTTTGTATGAAAACTACTGTTGAATCTATAGCATTTTATTTACTGACGTTGGGTTTTCATTGGTGAGCAACAAGGAACTTATAGTGAGCAAGCTATCAATACTATTTAAAATAAAGGTGAAATGTCACTGACCATTTTATAACCACTTTTAGGAAATCGAAATTATTTTCATCTCGATTAGATCCAACACACATTAATGATTTAGTAAAAGATCAGATTCACTGCAGAATTCCAACATAATAATATGTGCCCGTCGATTCAGTCCAGTTGAACGACGAAGAAAAAACTCGTTTCATTTTTATTATTTCTTGTTATAGCGGAACAGAAACACAAATTCTGTGAAAAATGCAACTGTCTGTCATGAGATACAGCCCGCTGACAGATAGACGGGCGGACGGACAGCGGAAGCTTAGTGATAGGATTGCCCTTCGGGTACGGAACCCTAAAAAGAAACAAATATTTTGCCTTCTGAATTCTGATAAGGTTGTACTCACTTAAAACAAGCGTTAATCTAAACTGAAAGTAAGAAAACTTATTTACGAGTGAAAGTAGAGATGTAATTGATAGAAAACTAAATGTTTTCTTTCAAGATATCAGTTGTTTTTTGAAAAAAATCTTGAAAAATGCTTGTCACCGTCGTTATTATACATTTTTTTTAATTCAGAAATGTGTAATACAATAAGTGAAATAGAATTAAACACTAAGTATAATTGTTTTTTTTTTTTTTTTCTTAAAATCAAATTAGGTATGTTTAATCAATTGAATTTAAACCTATAATTATGAAGTTTAAAAATAGTTAAATTTTCATCAGTGTAATAATTATTTGTCAGTAGGTAAGTATAAATAGGGCATACCCCCCAAACTGGGGGAGGCCTATGACCAGCACTGGACGTCTTTCGGCTGTAATGATGAGGTAGGTTGATACCTACCCCATCATTTCAAACTTGTTTAACTGCTGATATAGCTACGCTTGATTTATTGACGTCGGAATAAAAGAAATGTACCATATTTATTTGTTTTATCTGCAGTGTGAGCAGGGCCTACTGTGACATCGCTTAAGTCACACATTTTATCACAGTTTAAGCGATAAAATCGGTTTGCTTAAATGCTACCACGGCGGCGTGACACAAATTCTTGACGTTTACTTGAGACCTGTACGTCTTATTTGCTTATACCATATATGCAAGTAAGACGTACAGGTCCCAACTAAACCCATTTTGTCACAAAAGTCACATTTTGACAGACGATTTAAAAAAATAATAGTTTGTTCGTTCGGAGTTAAGGGAGAGATAAGGTTTGAAAATGGATCATAATAATATTTTCCAAAATAATTAAAATTATTTTCTTGCCAGAAGGCAGGAAGCCCAAAGCAAGAAAATATTCTAGAGAATCATTTGGTAAGTACTCCTGTAACCCGTTCGAATTAACCCTTGCAAAAAGCAGGATTCCGAACCTAAATGATGCCAACGGAACCCTTTTACTAACCTGTCTGTCCCTCCATAGGTATATCTGGTTGTATCTCGTGAACTATAATAGGTAGACCGTTCACATTTTCACAGAGTGTGTAATTCCTATAGCCGGCATAATAACAAACAACAAAACAAAATTTACATTCATGGGGACTGCCAATCGAAGCGGAAGGAGCAAACTAAAAATTGGCATTCATGGGGACTGCCTACCGAAGCGGAAACGTAAAACTTTGAAAAAAGAACACAACACATTAGCGTGTGATGGTACGGAACCCATCGTGTGCGAGTCCTTCTCACACTCAACATTGTCGTTTTTAGATTTAGCTAGAGCACATGAACAACAAGCTCACATTATTAAAGCATATCATACCAGAGTCTCGTCGCAATTTCTCAAGCAAGTAATAGGAAAAATCAAGCAGCAATTTCTTAGAAACCACAACACGCATAACGTTAGCTTTATGTTAGCTTTACATATCATGCATTTTAAGCATGACATCAGAGTCTCGCGCTTCGCTGCTCTCAACAATAAAATATAAATTAGTTCCGTTCCACACGACGCTGTAAAAACTCTTGAAATTAGGCTCAGATATTAAATATCTACGTTACGTGATGTTGGTCAGTTTTTGCTCTAGTGCTTGACAGTAATCTTAAAATTAGTCAGCAATACGCAACTAGGCTCAAATGTACACAGCTTAAATAATTCCACTGCTCGACGCTAAATACTTGGTAAACATTCCATGTTCATTTTCGGTACGGTACTCTATCCGCTCCTTGACCTGATGGATATCAAAACACTTAAGTATGCGAATTCATTCATATCAACACATATATTTAAACATCGATCAATATGTAAAACTCAATAGAACTCCAATAGAGGATGTATGAAAGCAGTACCATTACAAAACAACGAATGAAGACTATTTATACGCCAATAAATATTTTAATTTGCTCGTTACTGCTTGAGCAATCGCATCAGATCTGCATGCGCAAGCAATAACAGTCGTCAACATTCCACATAACAAGACACCCATTACAGTAGAAAATCACCCTGAGTAGATTCCGCAGCAGCGTTTGACCCGGCTGAGGGTGTCTCAAAGGCATCATGATATTTATCTCGCATACCAACCACCACTTCGTGTACAGTCTTTTTTTTTGTTACTTTTGAAGATCATAAGGTAAATCCAATTTTGTACTTATTACGCCCACATAATGTTCTTAACTTATATTATCGTTGCCAGTTGATTCGGTAAAATGCAAAACTAAACATGATCTTGGAAATAAATAATCTACAAACATATTACCAAAACGCGTCGTGTAGGTGCAGTTATTACTGCGATAAGAAATGTTTGTAGCTAAAGTTATATTTAAAACAACAATGTATTACCCATGACCACGAATGATGGCAAACAGGTATATTTTAAACGATTGCCAATCAAAGTCAACAATAATATAAAATGAACAAACAAACAAAACATTTGAAGCATCTATAATTCTATGGGTCGTCTTCCAGCACCGCATAAAGTTTATCATGTTATTTTATAGTATCTATTTTTTATCGACTTGCTTGATCATCCAATAAATCTAGATGACAGCATGGTAGCATCAGCTTATTAGTAACGAGAATGTTATGTGGGTACAGCCACCATCCATAGCCACGACTTCACGACTCCTCGTCAAGTCAAACTTGATGATGTCACCAAAGCAAATGATGGCGGACTCGCAAGGCTACGCAAAGAAATAAATAATAAGAAATGGTTTGATTCAACACACGGCTGCGGTTTGCGCATGTGTGTGAAGGACCTCGACCGCTATTTCGTGAGCCTGTCGCCGGCCAAATAAAGCTAAACTAGGTGCATTGACTTGGTCTACTTACATATTGTGAAAGCATACCCAAAAAATATACTTACTGAGAATAAGTTTTAATGGTAATTCGTATAATGAAATTGTGTGCAAGATTATTCATTGTCTACAATATTTTATTACATAGAATTGAAGCGAGTGCTGTAAGCGTTGCTGAGTGTCAGCCAAACAAAAAAAAAATCGTTTTCGAACAATATTTGCCATTAACACCTAAGAAGATTACATAGCTTATATGAAGTCCCAACATATGTACATTGATGAACAGAAAAATTCCTATGAGGTAGAAAACGCTACTACTAGCTGTGCAACGACGGCTCATATCATAAATCATAAAAGCAATACTGCCCTATTGCATACACAAGGATACTAGCTAACTTTAAGTATTTCAGTACCTATTGAAAAACATCGTGATGAGGAAAATAGACACAACTACATCCATACTTCCAGTCTAGCTACAATGATGAAACAACTACAGCACCTATGATGTGTCAATGCATACATACATACTTAATCAGTAATTATTGTTTAAAATATGTTAGCCAACATTTATTCATGATTGTTTTACAGGTTTATTCATGAGCTTAATATCCTAGACAACAAATAGTTTTATATTGTTAACCTTGTCGTTCAATTGAAGACTTAAATGTATTTCTTTTGACTTTACTTGCATCTTATTCATCTATATAAATTCTTAGTTCATAACTAGACAAGTATTTATTTATTAGCATTTGACATTTGATTGCAGCCTCAAAACACGTCATCTCTACTTTTTGCGTGGGTCATATAAAACAGTGTTCCTTAGAAACACAGAAATTCGCAATCGTGGCAACATCGGCAATTGTGTTTAAAATTTCCATATGTATTATGTATACCTATAGTGTTTCTTTGCGTAAGTTTAAATGCGTTTTAAAACTAAAAGAAAAACTTAAAACAAGCAATAACGTGTTACTTTGAGGATGTGCCAACATAAATACCATTTTGCGTTGCTAACCAATAGCGTTGTTGATTGCACGCCATTTACCTACTTAAATCTTGTAACATTTGCATTCAACCTTTTCTTATAACTTTCACTCGACGTCATCTGCCCATTCTTCTTGTTCGTTTTCAAAATGACGTGGGTATTCTCATGAATATAACAAAGATATTTTAGTATTTTTTATTTATAGGTTGGGAAAAGTGGAGTAGTTACATCGAATTGCCTTCCTTTTACTGCAACATAGGGATACGTTGGCAATGCAATTACTTAAGCAAGAGCAGTTTCAGCAAAGTGTGAATTTGGGGAGGGTTCATTGATCGTCTGTTTGAGCAGATGTTACGACTTTTGTGTCGATGCTGCAGACTGTTGACTAAACAACGCGCGGTTGACCGTGTCACTGAGCGCGCCGCGTCACTGTCGCGCCTCCTGTCCCTAATCACCTGTGCTACTTCAATTGTCACATTGTTGATCACAATGAACCACCATGACGCACTTTACGAAGAAACACATTTGATCCGCAAATTCGGCTTTTTCTAGAATACAGTTCTAGAAAAAGCAGATTGCAGTTTCAAACAAACGTACCTGCCTTAAACACTTGCCGTAGCACCTATACACATGGATCCCGTGAGCATTCACACATTTTTCACAAATAAAAATAACCTCGTGCCCATGTTCGCATATTCATATGCTCAGGTTTCAAGGGGCAATGCCGGCGGCGCGCGGCGCCGCAGTACAGAGATTATGTCGGTACGCTCACAACTCACCATAAGAAAATGTACAAGTGTTATAATAACAGAACCTCAAAAATAAAAACACTTGCCATGGAACACTTGCTCATTATAACGAAATGCCACGTTTTATACACATATGGTTTTGGATTCATTAAAAACAAGTTTGTCCATACTATCGAAGTCGCAGAATACTTTTAATATAAAAAAGGTATATGGTAGGTGTATAAAACCCTAATTTTCGCCTCACAACATATTTTCGTATTCAGGGTCGTAGCTAGGGGCTGGCTAGACAGGCAGTTGTCAGGTGAGTAACCTTTAGAGGGGCGCATTTTGCACACCTGGCCCATTTCGGTATGAAAGGCCAAAAGAAAACCAATCCAATCTTAGATGGTGTAATAATATAAGCTTTCGTTTTCACAATTCTTACGTTTTTCTGCGTTACTCGACAAAATAGGCTACTATTTTTGTTTCAACGATCAAAAGAAAATTTAACCCATCTGAGAACGGGTGCAAAAATGTTCGACCCCACTTCGATTGCTCTTATATCATAAACACAGCTTATGTTTTTCCGAAGAAGTGAGCAAAGTATCTACTATTTCTATAAGAATCGACAAAACAAAACCCAACTATCCTAGGCGAGATGCCAAAATTTTCGCAATAATTAATATCGTAATCCTGCTAGTACCCACCCTGTCTGCAAGCTGCGAAAGATCTTTTTACAATTAATAATAATTATATACGATTGCAGATTGGTCAAGACCGTTTGAGCCATCTCGCTATACTATCGATTGAGTATGACGTTACTCAAAAAGTATTGATGTAGACCAAATATTATTGACAAATTGGTCCTAGGAAAAGCTTAAAAGAGTTAACTTTGAAAGATTATAAAATGCACAATAGGACCTGTTTGACGTTGTCCTGCCAGCTAATTGTACAACTCAACACACACAAAAAACGGACAGTACACAACCCGTACAGAAGAATTATATATAATATGTACTAGCTTTTGCCAGCGGCTTCGCCCGCGTTTATATACATATTTTAATCCATCCTCTTGAATAACTCCGTCTATTGATTAAAACCGCATTAAAATCCGCTGCGCAGTTAAAAAGATCTAAGCTTACAAACGCGAGAAGCGACTTTGAATATCTATATACTTACTTACTTTGAATATCTATATATAATATTATAAAGCTGAAGAGTTTGTTTGTTTGTATGTTTGTTTGATTGAACGCGCTAATCTCAGGAACTACCGGTCGGAATGGAAAAAATATTTTTGTATTGGGTAGCCCATTTATTGAGAAAGGCTATAGGCTATATAACATCACGCTACGTTCAAAAGGAGCGGAGCAGCAAATGAAAAATGAACGAAAACTGGCAGGCAGTTAGATGCGACGGGAAGGGGAGCGAAAATTTGGCGCGGATGAAGTCGCGGGCAGAAGCTAGTGTAAAGATAACCATAAATGATCTCTTAAGTGTTTTTTTTTTCCTTCCTGTATAATAGTCAGAATTATTAAATGCTCAAATTATTACATTATTTAAATTACGCATTCAAAACTTATTGATTCCGTGTTACTCTGCCTAGAAAATTCAAATCTTGCCGGAGACGCTCATGACTCTAATACGAACTCGTGTATCTTTCGAATGGTGGATAACGTTGAAGCTACTGATCTCACCACAGAATTCCTTACACATGGCAAGAGGTTGATAGGTTAAAACTAGTCGATGGCCAAAAAACCGCACAAAAAGCTCCAAGGAAACCTTTGCTCAAAGCGACGTTCAAACATTTGGTTAACACTAAATGTTTATAAAGTACTGTAAGACGTCAATTACTTCAGTTTCAGTTTTATTCATATCTCAGATGAGCTTCTTTTTTATAGAAACCAAACAAAAGGATAGGACTCATACAGATAGAACACAAATTAAAAAATATGGCAGAAAAATATGAGGTTTTAGTTTTTGGACTTACTTTTTGATTAAATTGTTTTGGGGTTAGTTAACAATATATTTATACTAGCTTCTGCCCGCGACTTCGTCCGCGTTAAATATCTTGTTCTCATTACTGCTCCGCTCCTCTTAGTTGTAGCGTGATGTTATATAGCCTATAGCCTTCCTCGATAAATAGACTACCCAACACAAAAAGAATTTTTCAATTCGGCTACTGGTCCGAATCTATACTATATATATATATATTATATATCTATACTTATATTATAAAGCTGAAGAGTTTGTTTGTTTGTTTGATTGAACGCGCTAATCTCAGGAACTGCTGATCGGAATTGAAAAATTCTTTTTGTGTTAGGTAGCCTATTTATCGAGGGAGGCTATAGGCTATATAACATTACGATACAACTAAGAGAAGCCGAGCAGTAATGAAAAATGTTGCAAAAACGGGGATTTTTTTTCCTTTTGAGAGTTTCCGTTGCGTGCGCTGCGTAAACGGTTAAAGTAACGCAAAAATCATGTATGACGGAATTGTTCCTTTTAAAAAGTTCTAAAAAAAAGTCCGCGAGGGCATGTCTATCTTTTAAGGTTGACTCACTATAACTCAAAAGCTGCGAGCAGCAACGAAAAATGGACGAAAACTAGCAGGCAAATCGATGCGACGGGAAGGGTCAGGGGAGCAAAAATTTGACGCGGACGAAGTCGCGGGCAGAATATAATATTTTAAAGCTGAAGAGTTTATTTGTTTGTTTGTTTGATTGAACGCGCTATTCTCAGGAACTACTGGTCCGAATTGAAAAAATATTTTTGTGTTGGGTAGCCTATTTATCGAGGAAGGCTATAGGCTATATAACATCACGCTACAACTAAGAGGAGTGGAGCAGTAATGATAAATGTTGCAAAAACGGGGAAAATCGCACGGGTAGGCGATTCGACGCGACGGGAAGGGTCGGGGAACAAGAAATTTAACGCGGACGAAGTCACGGGCAGAAGCTAGTATTATATATATTGGGTCTACCGGAAAGTTCTGTCGGTTCTGGCAGTACATAAAAGTTTGTCTATTTATTTCTAGATGCAATGGGTTAAAAACATTGAATTATATTGCGTCACAATTTCTACAATATGTAGTATAAATAGACGTGTTGCGCAATAATTTATTATTTACTCTAGAGTAGCCGCGGTGTCAAGACGAGTGTCAACAATAAAGTTCATCTAAGGCATTGTATACTTTACGAGTTCCAGAAAGGCAATAACGCTGCTGCCGCCTGTAGGAATTTGTGTAGTGTTTTTGGGCTCGACAGTGTCTCTGAACGTACACGTCAAAGATGGTTTGAGAGTTTCAAAAAAGGGTATTAAGTCTTAATGATGAACCTCGTTCTGGAAGACCATCCTTAATTGATGACGACGTTTTAGGAGCGATATTAAAAGAAGATCCATTTCTTACATCATCAGATATTGCATTGGGACTAGGCGTAGCACAGCAAACAGTTTCTGACCATATTCATAGGTTAGGATATATACTTAAATATTCCCAGTGGGTATCGTCGAAACTATCGGAAAAAAACTTGGCAGAGAGAATAACGGTATATTCTTCACATCTTAATCGTTACAAAACTAAACCATTTTTGGATAGATTAGTTACAGGCGATGAAAAGCACATTGTCTACGATAACGTATCAAGAAGGAAAGTTTATTTAAAACCAGGAGAACCTGCATCTCCTACGCCGAAATCAGATTCACACTAAATAAAACAGCTGTTATGTATCTGGTGGGATCACAAGGGACCTTTGTATTTTGAATTGCTACGGCCACAGGAAACTATTACCACTGAAAAATATTGAAATCAGTTAAGTAAATTAAATGAATCAATTAAAAATCAGCGACCTTATATGGCCAATAGAAAGGGTGTGATCTTACACCACGACAATGCGAGGCCGCATGTTTCAAAGGCAACACAACTTAACATATCTGAACTAGGGTGGGAAGTCCTCACTCATCCTCCGTACTCCCCAGATATTGCACGATCAGATTTTTATTTATTTCGGTCGCTAAGCGCAAATTTAAAAGGAAAAACATTTAAAAATGAAGGAGAGGTTTCAGCAGCAGTTGAAAATTTTTTGGCATCAAAAGATATAAATTTTTACAGGAATGGCATTTATATGCTAGTAGATAGATGGAAGAAGGTATGTAGTAGTAAATCTAGGACAGTGTGTAATTTACTAAAATATAGATAACTGCTTTAAAAATTAATCACGACTTTTATTTACAAAAACCGACAGAACTTTCCGGTAGACCCAATAATATATAGTATAGATTTTTGAAATCACACTTACTAAGCTCTTTTATCTGTATCCTACACGGTATCTTTTTAATTTTAGACTAGCTTCTGCCCGCGACTTCGTCCGCGTCAAATTGTTGCTCCCCTGACCCTTCCCGTCGCATTGATTTGCCTGCCAGTTTTTGTCCATTTTTCGTTGCTGCACTCTCCTTTTGAGTTATAGTGAGTCAACCTTAAAAGATAGACATATGCTCTCGCGGACTTTTTTTTAGAATTAAAAAAAAAAAACAATTCCGTCATACATGACTTTTGCGTTACTTTAACCGTTTACGCAGCGCACGCAACGGAAACTCTCAAAAGGAATAAATTTTCCCCGTTTTTGCAACATTTTTCATTACTGCTCCGCTCCTCTTAGTTGTAGCGTGATGTTATATAGCCTATAGCCTCCCACGATAAACAGGCTACCCAAAACAAAAATAATTTTTCAATTCGGACCAGTAGTTCCTGAGATTAGCGCGTTCAATCAAACAAACAAACAAACAAACAAACTCTTCAGCTTTATAATATTAGTATAGATTATGAATATTAATATGTCCTCTAGAGGGAGCAATATTCAATATACTGTCTATAACCAGCGGGCATTCGGGACGCTTCCAACGATACCTGATTTGTCAAGACATAATAAGTAGGTTAGAATTTATGAGATAGTATACGTATATGATGAACATACACACATGCATCTCCACATACATATATACCAGTCAGAGTCATAATCCTCCCATTTGCTTCGCCGGATTCGATAACGTAGCACCCAAACAGAACCACCACCACCACTACTTTTTAACCAAGTACTTTCAACCTAACACTGTGAATTAAAAGATTGTCAGTATGGACACGTTCCAGTAAGTAGCCACATTATATTCGTGCTGCACGACTCCAGGAAAGTCCCACACATCACAGGACTGCATTACCAAGCCTTAGATTTAACTTTTTGTAAGGTTTTTCATGTTGTATGTTTATTGTTTTGGATTATTTATCATCTAAGTTAAAGCGTGAATTCTTTGAACAAACGGTTTGGCAGAAGTACATTACTTGTAACAAACCCTTCGTTCTGGGAATATACATGTGATGTTAGGATATATTATATGATGTTATTTACTCAATTTCCTATCTGGCTATATCTATAATATTCCTTAGGACCTCACCAATCTGATTATGATTGTTGAGGTCCTAAGGAATTGAACTTAAAATAGTTCTTAGTTTGAGACAATTAAGTCATTCTGGGATACCACCGTCGATCCATCTCGATATTTCTTTTATTTATAATTTTATTTCAGAACATGAATTCCATATAAAATTGTTAGTTAAGCTTAAAATTATGTTTGTGCCTTAGGCCTGCTTATTCAAGTTATCCATTTATTTTACATTAAAAAAGAGGATATAAACCGATACAAAAGTTATAGCAAACATAGAAGCATTTGCCAAGTGCTTAGTAATCATAGTTCTTGGCGCTATCCTCAAATAAATCTTTGCCAATAGCTTAAAGATTATTCTTGTTCTAATAGTTTCACTTACGACCTCCAATGTGGGGAAAACACAACAAGATCGTCTTCTCAGAAGGTATCGTCATGAAAATAAGATGACATGAATTTAAGTCGAAATTAAAACTAGGTATTCTTTAAAAAAATATCTCTTTTTAACCGTCTTCAAAAAAAGGAGGAGGTTATCAATTCGTCTGTTTTTTTTATGTTTGTTACCTCATAACTTTTGACTGGGTGGACCGATTTTGATGATTCTTTTTTTATTTGAAAGCTGGTGCTTCCCGAATGGTCCCATTTAATTTGGTTCTATTCGAACAATGGACTCCATGTGAAAACCATATAAGTCTTAAATTTTCATTAAGTATTTGCGCGACAAATGAACGAATAACGCGATTAGATTAGTGCGGGGTATCTACCATAACTAAAAAGTTAAAAATAAAAACTTTTAACAAAAAAAAAAACAACTGACTTTCTTAAAAAACACTACAAAGTCAAAAATAACTTTAATTTCGGAAGTCGGTGGCAAAAAACCTTCAATACAGATCCTTAGACACCGACTTTCGAAATTAAAGTTATTTTTGACTTTGTAGTGTTTTTTTTAAGGAAGTCGGTTGTTTTTTAAGATAGGCAACTACAAAAATAATGAATGGTTTGGTATGACCTCCAAGAATTTTTGATGGGATGACGTAATAACTACCGTATACTGAAGGCCTACTCACTGTGTAATACCGGTAGCAATACGGTATTTAATTAAGTTTCCTTCAATATTAGCTCTTCTCGTATCCAGAGTATTAAATGTTTTATAGCTCTAATTAACATAATTTAGCCTGGCATGGTAAAATCATAAGTATTATCCAAGTAAAAACCATGACCATCCTTAAAAATGATAATATTATTACCTTACTCAATATGATATGTCATCTAGGACCATAATCAGAAATCATGGAATTAGTATGTACTATATCATCAGAATTCCATTATGCAGGCCATGCGACATTGTGGCAGGCGACACCTTTAATAGCTTAGTACCTGGACGCCCGAGTTTTGCTCGGAAATAATTATTTTTTGGTAAATTGTGTTTTTTAGAAATTATATTTAAATACAAATTACATTTTGTTATTTTTCTTCCAATTAAAAAAAAAACATATGTTGATGTGTAAGTTGATTATCGATAAAGTTGATTATTGAAAACACGAATAAAACGACATTTTCTAAAAATGAATTCTAGCTAGATCGATTTATCGCCCCCGAAACCCCCTGTATACTAAATTTCATGAAAATCGTTGGAGCCGTTTCCGAGATTCAGATTATATATACAAGAATTGCTCATTTAAAGATATAAGATTAAAAGGAAAAGCTATGCAGATTCATTGATGTGACATCACATCACACAAAATGACATTTAAATCACCTTAAAAATTCCTCAAGGTTATACGATCATCCTAATATATTTGTGTTTTAATTTTTAATTTACTGCTAGTCTAAACTATCTCTTACTAGAAGGCTTGAAGTAGGTACCAAACCCAAGCTTGGTGTATAAATGTTGCTCGATGGCTACTTGAACATTCTTTGTTAGAATATATTCTGTTAAATGATATTCCTAAAGGCACACGAGAAGCTTATTACGACTATTAAAAAGGTACACGAGCAGCTTCCTGCGACTATTAAAAGAGACACATTTTAATAATCTTAAAATTATAAGCGCATCCTAGAAATAAAATCTCGGCATATTTATAGCTTTAAGCTCTTAAGAGAAGGTCGTTTAAAAAAAAACTTACACTTGGATGTAAAGACCCCGACTCCCGCTCGACTTGCCTTCTTATTAAATGTTTGTGGCATCGCAGATAGACTTTCAGTGTATAAAGTTCAATGATTTCACACAGATTTCATATTTAATCGCGTCGTAATTACTCAAAATTGATTAAAGCCATAATAATAATTGCATATTATTTCTTTCCACAGTTTCATGTTGATTACGCTAAATGCATAAAAGATGAATAGGATAAAGTGAACATAAAAATTAAATGTCATCGTTTTGTAAGGTGACGCCTTTATAGATTGTTCCCGTTGAAGTCTTTTGTAGGAGAGTTGTGAGTCACAACTTGTGACTTAGTGAGCGCGCTTCGTGAAGCACCGCTCGCTACAAAATAATGAATAAAATACCGAATCCGTCACACAACAATAGAGCACTATTGGGAAACTGGACTATGGCCACTATGGCCGAACAGATCTCATCCCAAGATTGTCTCACCGGTACTTTAATCAACCGATAATTCATCTCGACGGAATACACAGCGAGTCTGATAGAGAGTATATACAAGATACGAATCATTCTCACAATAATAATCTATTTCTTGGTTCTGATAGAAATCAACCATTGAATACAAGTACCTACTAGTTGTTTGGTTTTATAACGTTCTATATACCTAACTGCTTACACAAAATTATTTTATAGATTTTTATTTGTTGTCATTTTGTGTCTTAAAGCTTTATTAAAATAGGTACTCATACCTTATTTAGAATTCCATATGTACTGAATTTCTATTGAATTTCTAAACGTGGTACCTCGAAGAACATGTAAATGTGTCAATTAGTTTGTCTATAATAAAAACCTAAAATGCACATGCAGAAGCGTTTGATTATTTCGTAACTACCGTAAGAAAAGCACGAAAATCCTTTTAAAGTTTGACATTTCGGTGGCTAATGGATAAGCACTAAGTTAAAATTAAGAATGAAGTCACGTTAATCCTGTCTGCTATGGTAGTGTGAATTACGTAATGTTAGTAGTGAGATATTCAGCGAAAGGTCACAGTGCTCGGTGACCGTGGCGGGCAGAGGGTACGGGGGCGGGGGGAGCGGGCGGGGGGTGCTGTGCGGCGACTGACGCACGTCATGACAACACCACCTTATAATGTGTGTTTAAGAAGACAGGAAATGAAGAGCGACTACTGAGTACTAATAATAACAGCGGCAGCATACAAACGTTATTGATTCTTTGATATACATAAACTGCATCGCCTCTTTATGTAACCATAGGAAAGTAATATTTACGTATTATCATCTGAAAACAACATCACCATTCAGCACGTCACTATAAAGTAGCAATATAGGTAGCATGGGACGTATTACACGCTGATTATATGCAAACGGTCATTCCAGCCGTGGCGCTGGCCAGGATATGGCTGCTTCCGGTCCTCTTGCCCACGAGGCAACTGCCTATACTAACGGGAACTACTCAGTACGCAAGTAGCAATTTTCCTTGAAGGAAGAATAAATCTAATAACATCAAAAACATGTTTCAACTCGTGATATTCCGTTTGATATCCGTTTTATCTCTTAAAGGTATAAAGAATGAAATATTGTGTAACCGTATGAAGAACAGGAAGATATTACTTAAAAAACAAGTTAAATTTATAACAAACATAGCTTTTGCCAGTGACTTCGCCTGCGTGTTATACATATAATCCTTTTTCTTGAATCACTTTGTCTATTGATGAAAACCGCATTAAAATCCGTTGCGTAGTATAAAAATTTTAAATACAGACGTGGGAAGCGACTTCGTTTTATACTGTGTAAAGATAAAATACATATTTTTGTTCTACAAAAAAAAACTAATATACCGCTTTGACTTATTACTAAATAAAAAACCGGATATTTGATCAACTGTATGATGTCGATATGCTAAACTCACACCCCGTTCGCCATGTTACAAAATCACGGCAAAAATGAAAACTGCTGTGATGAGGTCAACATCACATCATCAAGTACCTGCTAGTATCAGATAGATACTATCATTCAATCTAAAGAAAATCACTTAGGCCTCAAAAGAGTGATAGATCGTCTTAGTTGAAGAACAATAGACGTCTTACAACATATTGTAACCGCTTTACGAAGAGGCTAGTAAGAGGCTGACCTATGTCTTCCGGAGATGTCCTAAGAGATGAGTCAGAGACGGGATATGTGCAGTACCATAAGATCTATTACTGGATCTACCCAGAGCCTACACTCGCTCTCCGCTGGGGCAGGACCTACGCTACTGCTACTCTGCGTCAATATTTACGCTGGATCCCTGACACTGTGTATTAGTGTATCGAGAGGCGTACCGAATTTAAGAAAACGTTAAAAAACCATTCATTTCGATTTACCCTAATACATGTTACTGTTATTTAAATCAGCAGACTCTATTCTCACTTTTGAAGACGTTGTGGCTTAAAAACGAAATATCAGGCTTTTGATATGACAGTTTTCATACAAAATGAAGACAGCCAGGAAAATGTACAAATAAAATCAAGCACGTGCCGACAAGCCAAAGTAAACGACAATACCTTACTGCTATATCAATTTGCAAAAACGAAATTCATTTATTTGATTGTTGAATGCAAAAAACAAATTATTATTCAGAAGGGATCACAGCGGTAGTCCAGTGCCGTCATGAGTCAGAGGAGCTTTGGACGCGACAACGACATGAAACAAATACAAATAACTTTTAACCTCTAAGTCCCTGAGATACCACATATATATATATGTGGTATCTCAGGGACAGGTATAGACACAATGGTTAATTAATTATGTCTGTAATTACGGTAATTGACTGGTTAAAGTATTGTTTCCAAGAGTTCTGAAGAACTGAAATCTATATTTTACTTCTACGTAATTTTAATATTTTAGATACAATCGTTAGAGCGTGTTGTTCATTTTGTCTTTAAATCCGAGATACACGACCAAATCGAGACAATCGCTATTGCTTAATGCACTAACTTTTGTACTACATATGTATAAGAACGAAAATAAATCTCTAAAGAATTCAGATAGTACTAAAACGATTCAAGAGATGGGATAGATGTGTAGATACGTCGTTCTCCCCGAAAGAACTCGCCCGCTGCGTTACTTATTGCTTTGACATTCGAGTCAACAACACAATATTATTGTCTTTGCTGTGCAATGTTTTGTCGTACTTTTGCCCCCGAGTGTAATGTCCTTTGCGTTCACAACCGTCCATTTAACATCAAGTGTGTTACAGTACTATTACCTTTTTAAGAGAATTAAAATATGTTTACGCTGAATTAAAATGGTAGAGTAGGTAGAGATTTGTGTTGTACCCGAAGCTTTTACCCATCCACCTTATATCGCACATTTTATTCAAAGGAATTAAACAAAAAGAGCTTCAAGACCTAGACAATGCAGTGTGTTGCCCGAAGGAACTGTGAATTCGTGAGCACGAGGTAAGTCGGCGCAAGGCTCCGCGGCGGAAGCGCGGGCGACGCGCCGCGCGCTAGTGGGTCCCGCGGATACTCGGGTTCATTACCCGCGCCCATTCGATCACGGACTATCCACAATGGGGGCCATACCATACTTGAACGTGGTAAATCACCGTCTTGGAACCGTTCCGTAGAAACAAAGCAACGTTGAACTATTTCAGTAAACAAAATACTTGTAAGAATATTTAAATATAATTTCGTCATCAACGTCAGCGTCGCCATCCGGATCGTAAAACGGTAGATTCGCGCGCCCACATATAAGGACACAGTCAATATTAAGCTTACATTATGTATAATAAAGTTTGTGTTTACTGTGTAGGCGAAATAATACTGGCTATTATTTTTAGTGCCTTAAAATTTTCTGTAAGGCATTTATTTTTACTATGTAATTGGTTGACACCACGGCAACGTATGTGGGGTACATAGGTTGGCGTGGTGTCAACCAATTACTTACTGATGATTTTACGTATATAAGCGGTTTACATCTTTTAAGAGGCCGTACACGTTATTTTTGTTAGACGTGTTTTACAGTTAAAATACTATATTTCTATAAGTATTAATGCATCATAGGAAAGGTAATTTCAATTTTGATCAAATAAGTGTGCTACTTTTTTTAAATCTTTTAATTTTGATTGTCCAACCTCGAACCGGCGACTGTTTGGTAAACTTTGAGGTAAGAGGTTTAACACATATTTATGAATCGTTGTAACGTATACACAGTATGTAAAATTGTAAAAATTAAAATGTATTTTTGTGAAAGTTATCTATAGAATGTCTAAATCATTTTTTACCACTTTCATATTAAAAATATTAAACCAGTCAAATTTTATAGAAAATGGGCAATGAATTGGTTTCAAGATCAGAACTCTCGTTCATAAAATTAAAACAACGTTACTAAAAAATTGTTCAAAATAACTTAAATCTCGCATTACCATTCTCGTTAAAAATAAAAAAGTAGCAAATTCATTAGATAATAATTGAAACGATCTTTCATGTTGTGCCTTAAAACATATGGGAATGCAGTATTTTAACTGTAAAATCACGTCTGTAAAAATCAAGTAAATAAGCAAAATCGACAAAACTAAGTATACGGCCTCTTAACTTCAAGCATTGTTTATAAGTAAGAGTTTTATATGTTAAGTGATCACTTAACTTAGGTAGAAAGAAACATTATACGTACATAATATGTTAGCTAAGTCGTTAACAAGAACTTAAACCAATGTTTCTAAAATTCAAAGTGAATATCAAAAACTTGGGTTTTACTAATTGCCTTTATTTTTCTAGTAGTAGTTAAGAATGAAGTAGTTACTTGATTATTTTAATAATTTATTTCAAAAATATTAATTGTTACTGAACCATGCAATGTATTAACGTAAACACAAGTTGAATAATTAACTACAGGTAAATTATCGAGGTAACAAGTTCTTTTTGAATATTAATTTGTGTAATTTAAAAATACCTAGTTGTGTGTGTAAGTACATTTAGTAACAATTATGAAATATTTAAACAAGCTTTCTGGAAAAAGTGCATCGATGTCATTATTGTTTTGTTCCAATGTAAATAAGGAAATAGAGAACTTACTAAATATATATACTACTTAAAGATCGTAGAAAATAAGGACGACAGCTACGTTCTGTAATTATTTAGCGACCACTGTTTGCTAGTTTTCCAAACTGTTAGTTCAAGTGAAATAACTCATATGAGCACGATATATCAGGTGTTTTAATGGGAGCAGAGTCTATTTGTAGAGATCTTCAATTTCTATACTGCTACTTTCTAATAATTTCAGCCCGAGTAAGTGAAGTCTTTAATATTACAAAATACTTACCACCTGTGGTTATTTCTGAACACACATTTTGATCTACTTTAATTAAATTAACGTTTACCTAAACTACCAACCTGGCAAAGATGGTCCTTAAACTAATTATTGTGTGAAGCTATATTTAGGAATGATCTCCAAAATCTGCTTATTTGTTAGGCCTCTGTTCTGTTGCATTTTATAGATGGACAGTGCGGAGCAATGCGCGCGAAGCGATTTCGCATTAGTAAAAATTACGTACTTCCATATAAACTTTCGTTCCCTACCGCCTATAGGATATGCATTTTCTTAAATTATTTCTTAGAATTCACTTTTGCTATACGAGGTCTTATTCAACATTACATGGTTCTATACCCAGTGTTTTAGGGTGTGTGTTGTCCGTCTGTGTCATATGAATATATTCAAGATTTCTGATAGGTGAAGAGAAGATGAATGGTGTTCCATCGTTTTCCTATTTTATGACGTGAAGAGTGTATACGACGGGCAGAAGCGAAGATTCGGCGTATACTACCTACATATGTCGAGGCACAGGATCCGCAGTCACATTGTTTTTTTTTTTTTTGTTTAATTGAGGTAAATGACAGATCTCTCCCGTTGAAAAATAGTTATTTGTGCAACAAGAGAGCAAAGTCGTTTTTTTTGCTGCGAGTACTGATTTTGAATCCTGAGCAAGCGAAGGATTCAACGATTGAATCACGAGCGTAGCGAGTGATTCTAAAGTTGAATCCTGAGTGTGGCTTCAGCAGCGAGAACACTTTAGGAGATAAATAATAAACAGGAATAGATTGAAATAACTATTTATTGTGAATCAAAATAATTAACATTGTAGGTAGAGGTACCAATTCAATAAAATTGAGTAAATACTCCACATTGTAGATGATCGCCTCGTCTGTGATAAATCTAAAAAATGAGATAGCAACACCGTCTCCAAAAAACTGCTTGCGCCCTTTGTAAGTCTCCATTCATTGAAGACATGGTATGCTTTCAGATATTTCTCGCGAGACTTCTCAGGTAGGAAACTTAATTCTGCATTAATAACTTGTTGTTTTAACTCTTCCGGTGTTAAAATACTGTTCTTGTCGCTAGTTTCACTCATATTTTACGATTATTTTAATATTTTTTAACTTATTCAACTCTTTACGCCAGCTACGAAATTTTATTCCCGCTCTTTTATTTAAATTAAGGCGTGTTCGGAAATATGTAGCACTCATGATATTTTATTATTCAAAATATTTACGTAACGTTATACTAGAAATAAATATTTACAGGTTAAATATCAGTTTTATTTGCAGTAAATACTTATTTTCGATTAAATACAACAATAAGTTAAAAATTCAATAAATTATATTAAAAGACATAATTATCTTTTTGCAAAATTTCTTTAGTTAGTACAAATTTCCGAACGTGTTTGTCTTTGAGGTCGAATTCAAAATCGGAACTTCGAAAGGGCTGGTCTTTGTCTCTCTCTCTTTCTAATGGCGGGAAAGAGATAGGTGTACATGTTTCATATTGTATGATTAACCCAAGGCTGATTATGATATTCGCGGCTTTCTGAAAACAAAAATTAAAAAGTTACTTTGTCTCACTCAGTGAGCAAAATCGCATTTTGCTCACTGATTTCAGGCAAAACCTACATGTTTGAGCTACTGAAGTGAAAATAGTTATTTGTTATACAAGAGTGCAAAGTTGCTTTATAACCGCGTGTTCAATTTTGATGACCGAGCAAGCGAAGGATTCTAAAATTGAATCACGAGCGCAGCGAGTGATTCAAAATTAGAATCCTGAGCGTTAGCGAGGGAATCAAAAGAGCACGAGGTGAAAAATCTTTGCACTCGAGTGCAACACGTAACTTTTCATCCCACCTCAGCGAGGAAATGACTAAATATGCAAAAAAAAGCATTTCAATCACAAGATACTTTTATTTCAGTTTAGGTATTAACATTTATTATGTACTACATTATGATAGGTAAGTATTACAGAATAATCTTTAAATTATTTCAAATGATACTTAGGTATAATTAAGAAAAATTGAAAGTAACGTTGCTACAGTTACCAAAAGTCGAGTGTAATATTTTTGTTAGGTACTGTAATGTTGGTGACGTGAAAAGTAAAATGGCGCGCGCAAAGCAAATTAAAAAAAAAGTATATCAAGAAGGTTCCGAGTCTAAGTTTTACAAATTAGAAAAAGGTTGAATGATAAATTCGGCACCATGGAGATAGAAGTAAATAGATTTAATGATGTTTTTAATTCACAAACTTAGTGCACACGATGTTCTAAATTCAATTTACTTTATCCTCTAGAGAATAAAAACAGCTTTTCCACTCAGATATTGAAGATTAAAAATACTCTTTCCGAGATGGTGGGATGAAATAGTTATTTGTTATACAAGAGTGCAAAGTTGCTTTTTAACCGCGTGTTCAATTTTGATGACCGAGCAAGCGAAGGATTCTAAAATTGAATCACGAGCGCAGCGAGTGATTCAAAATTAGAATCCTGAGCGTTAGCGAGGGAATCAAAAGAGCACGAGGTCAAAAATCTTTGCACTCGAGTGCAACACGTAACTTTTCATTCCACCTCAGCGAGGAAATGACTAAATGCAAAAAAAAAAACCTTTACAATCACAAGATAGGTACACTTTTATTTCAGTTTAGGTATTAATTACTACATTATGACAGGTAAGTATTACAGAATAATCTTTAAATTATAACAAAATAATACTAAGGTTTAATTAAGAAAATTTTAAAGTAACGTTGCTACAGTTATTTAAATTGAGTGTAATATTTTTGTTTGGTACTGTAATATTGGTGTTAGTCACTTATGTACTGTTTTTCGGTAAACTATCTGTCATACTTAATAGTTGTACGGATTCATCGGATTCCCTTGGCGTGAATGTTGGAGAGAGAGGGAGATGGTTAGGTGTTTCATAACGGCTTATTTTTGATGTAGAAGGGCCAGTCCAAGGATCCAATTGAGGCTCTTTCAGTGTAATCCTGGATCCTACGATGCCTTCACATATTTTAGACTTATTTTGGATGGAATCCTCTATGTATCCCTCTACAACTGCATTGGACTTCCAGCCTCCGTGGCGCTTAAGGGACAGGAGATCAGCTCCGGAATCAGCCAAAAGTGTGGCTGAAGTTCGTCGGAAACAATGACCCGTGTACAACAGGGGTTCTGGAAGTTCAAGAAATGTTGCTATTTCTCGTGGGATACTGCCAATTTTATTAGTACCCATAGGCTGTCTAACACACTTTCCATTGCAATACTGTAGAAAAAATCGATTGATTGGAGTATTAGGCGGGCGTAAGGCTTGATATTTCTCAACAATCGTTACGTATTCCTTGCGAATGACGAAGTTGCGGTCTCTTTTTGTCTTTGTATTAGGTAAATTAATTAATAGTAAGTCATCTGAATGTTTCTCAATGCTTTTGACATTAAGTTGTGTTAGTTCATTAGTTCGACATGCTCCGTTTATTCCAATAATAAGAACAACCTGTAACGTAAAGAGTATTGTAGTAGATAAATGAATAAAATTGATATGAACGCATAATTATGCCTATCAACATCTACTAAGTATACTATTTAATTGAGATTAATATACTTAAGTAGATAATGTGCAACTGACTTACTTTTGCCGCCAAATATACGGAATCGGGTGCTTCGTTAAGAAACTTTTCAATATCAGATATTGTGAAAACCTTCGATTTTTTTGGTTGATGACCAGATGAGGCTCTTTTTAAAAATGCCACTAATTTAGGATAGGTATCGATATGTTTGTCTTTTTTCATCTTTATTGTTGCTTTTAGCATCGAATACGTACTCCATAGAGTGCTTGCTTTCTTGTTCTCGGATAATTCTATAAAATATGCCAGCAAAACGTTTTCTGAGAAAGTTTTGGCTCCTTTTGCTAGTCGCCACGTGTGGAACATATCGTACTGTTTTAAATACTTCTCGCGTGATTGTTGAGGGAGAAAGCTCATTTGCGCATTATTAACAGTTTCAGTCAATTCTGTTGGCGTCAAGCAAACTTCCTCGTCGCTAGAATCACTCATTTTAGTTTTTTCACTTGTTTTCAAGTTTCTTGTTTTTAATATAAGGTTTAACAATGACGTGAAAAAATGCCGCGTAAAGAACCACGTACAAAGCAAATTGAAAAAAGAACACCAAGAAGGTTCCGAGTCTGAGTTTTTAACAAATTAAAAAAAAGTTGTATGATATATTCGGCACCATAGAGGTAGCAGTAAATAGGTTTAATATTTTTTTTAATTCACAAACTTAGTGCACACGATGTTCTAAATTCAATTTACTTTATCCTCTAGAGAATAAAAACGGCTTTTCCACTCAGATATTGAAGATTAAAAATACTCTTTCCGAGATGGTGGGATGAAATACAATTTATCAACACGAGAACCTATTTTATAATTTTCTCGATTTCAACCACAATTTTGTGATTTTTATATTGCTATTTTGGAGGCCACAGCGATCAAATAATTATTTCGGAGAATGGATCTTTAAACTGATAGATATTTTACTTTTAAAACACCAAAACCTGAAACTTGACGGGATCCATTCGTAACTTAGTTACTTTCAATAATTAATACCCCACACACACACATGAGCAAAGATTTTTGTTTCATACTTCGGTTACATGTATTGAGAATGCCAGCCCCTAATTAGTTTATCGCAATTTCAATACATCATGGTTTAGCGATACAAAAAATACAACTTCTTTCTCAAAAAATGCTCACGTAGTACAGCCAAAGGAGTCGGTTACAAACATACAGGTGAAGGTAATAAAAGCGTGTTAAAAACGGAATCCTCAATTTTTTCATGTCCATCCGTCCGTATGATAGCTATTTTACTCGGTAACTATTTGCTCTAGATACCTACCTAGAGCAAATAGAGAGAATTTAGAATCAATAATTAGAAAGAAGTTGTATTTTTTGTATCGCTAAACCATGTGGGTGTACTACGTGAGCTCGACAAATGGATGTGCAAATAACACCTGTGCGACAAAACTGTACTGCGACTCACCATAGTTCGAATGCACGCTTGTGCGACACACTCGAGCTTACGTAGTACACTAGATTAGGTTAGGGTAAGACTATGACCTCCTACGCACGAGCCGAGAGAGTGGAGCGAGCGGTGCTGTGGCAGAGCCGGTGAGTGCCAGAAACGACTAGCCAGACATCAACCATATATCACAGCACCCACAGGCTTTCTTGATGACATTGTGATTAGAGAAGATGAGGAATAAATATTTTAAAAAAGTTATTTTTATTTCTATACCTACCAATGACCTACCCTTACCATGTAATGAATCATACTATATCTATAAGTAACTGCTATAAAGATAGTTGACTAAGATTATTAAATAAATATTCTTGTGAACCTATAATTAAGTAGATAAGTACCTGCCTACTTACTTACGTGGACCATATTGTGGCAGACCTACGCACGTCGGTTGGACTTAATAATCTGAATACGTAGTCTGTAGTTTATTTTATATTTAAAATGCATTTCTATCTATCTATATATTTTGAGCAATAAGTAGGTATTTCTATATATCTTTTTCGATAAGTCTATTGTTGACGAGACATAACCTCTATAACTTCAACCTGAAATATCTTTAATTCCTGACTTCCTATAAAAGTATAATTACTGAAGACAAAACTGTTCAGCAATTCAATCTCTATACTTTTACATATTTTTCATAGGCAGACGCTAAAAAAAATGTCAACAAAAATTTGTTCGGGAGTTCGCCACTGTTCTTTCAACTCCAGTCCAGCAAATACGCAGCAAATTGCCGTAAAAGACAGACATACACGAGTGATCCTATTAGGGTTCCTTTTTTCCATTCGTACGTACCGATCCCTGATAAGTTACTCCTCTACTGTACGTGTTTGTTATTACTTATTAATAAAATGATTAATTTAAAAAATAAAATACAATTCAAATCGTCATCATTTCAGCCGTAAGACCGTCCACTACTGGACATGGGCCTCCCCCAATTTGGGGGGTTTTGCCATAATCGCCACGCTTGGCAGGCGGGTTGGCGATCGCAGTATGGTGGTAAAATGCATAGAGAACGCTGCTGCCCATTCTCTAGTAATTCTCTTAGTCGCCTTTTACGACACCCACGGGAAGAAATGGGGTGATGCTATTCTTTACGTCCGGCACCACACGGGAGCATAAAGAATGATTAAAATCATACTAGAGTTTATATTTTCATTTTCAACCGACGAAAAAAACGGAGGAGGTTCTCAAATCGACGCGTATATTTTTTGTTTTGTTTTTTTTTATGTATGACCACTCATAACTTTTTACATAGTAGTCCGATTGTGATAATTCTTTTTTTATTGGAAAGGGGTATACTCCGTAGGTGATCCTATATAAATTTGAAAAAACAAAATCGAACCCTAAGGGTCGGAAAGCAGGGGATGATTGATTGTTCACTCACTGATTGTAATGTATAACCACGTTTTAATTTAATTTTGAGTCGGCGCTGAAAAATCAATGAACAAAGATCACTCAAAACGCCGACTCATAACTTTAAATGTAGCTGCTTTTCAGTTTTTTCGGTTCCAAAACCGTTTTCTCCGCAACGCCACAGGTTCGCCTCGCATCAATTCATGAAACGCATCACCAAGCGTTTCTTCGATAGGGCCGCAACCCACCGCAACCCTCTAGTTGTCGCGGCAGCCAACTACATCCCCTCCCGCATTAGCAAGACCCGCCGTCCGCGGCATATTCTAACCGTCCCTGATGACCCCATTACCCTCCTCCAGGAGAGCAATAGGGCCACCAGCACCTTACTTAAACCGAAACGTCCGTCATACCGACCTCGCCGCCGAGGTCCGTCGTCGCGACACTCCCGACTAGCTAATAGTCCCCCCCGACCCTTGCATGAGCCAGCCCGCGTCGCTGAGCCTTTAGTTAACGACCCCCCAGATCCAGCCTATCCCTTGCTGATCCCCCCCACCAGTGACTCCCTAAGCCGAGGTCCGAACCCCACAGGGGGTGCCCTTAGGTCTTAGTCGCTTAGTTTGTAGTTTTTCTTTAGTTTGTAAGCCCCTGGCTGGAGGCCTTAGATTCGCGTCTAAAGTCATTCGCAGGGAAAGCCCGTTTAAGTAGTAAAAGCCTTCGGGCTAACTACGAGAAGTCCGTATAAAAAAAAAAGTTTTTTCGGCGGTTTAATTTTTTGACAAAAAGTTTTCTACTCTTTGTTTCAAACTCGATTTTATTCCGAATATCGATTAAGCTGAATGCAATCTATAAATATAAAATTTAAAGTCCTGAGTGACTGACTGACTGACTGATATATCAACGCACAGCCTAAACGGCTGGTCCTAGAGATATGAAATTTGGAGGGTGTGTTCTTTGTGAGGAGTAGTTATCCACTAAGAAAGGGTTTTTTGAAATTCCATTCATAAAAGGGAGAAATGAGGGGTTGAAATGGTGAATTTTTGACATACACGAGGGCGAAGCCGCGGGCAGAAGCTAGTTTTGAATAAAATATAAAAAAATGGAAGGACGGTCAGCACTAAGAAGTGCCCCATCGCAAGATCATTGTTGGTAATTTAGTACAAGATTTGATTGTGTTTTTTAAGTAGTTTATGTATGAATGAATGGTAAAAGTAAGAATTTGGAGAGAATAATAATGTCTTAATTTTGCCATTTTGCATATTTACACCAAGATAAGTTGCCTTCCTTTTGGCCACGTGTAACAATACCTATTTTATAGAACTTTCGCTGTAGATTGACGCGGTTTGACCGACCTCAACATAAAATCATGATGCCACAACCTTTCTGTATACAACAGGCTCGTTAACATTTTTGTCTTAATTAATTCGAATGCTGAAAGTTGATGTTAGATCCTGAATTTCATAACGTAATTCGCAACATCCTGTCGAGCCAGCTGATGTGTCAGATGTCAAAACCTAGTCGAGTAGAGAGGCAGTGTGCACTGTAGGTACTTGTGTTTAACAAACTCATTGTTCTTTGACCGACTTTGGCGTTCCCAGACTGTAAAATACAATTCTTACTGAACTTCAAACACGTATAGTTGGTGTGTACCAACAATGAAAAGTGAAAACGTTAATATTTCCATCTACAGATGACAAAAAAATTGATACACTAAGATCTCACTTATAAAAAGTATCTCAGATAGATATGCATGCAGTTTAAAAAGGGAGACTATATTTACTGTCACCAAAATTTATATTTGTCATCAAGTTGTATCACCTAATAAATAGATCTATCGCCACGAAATATTTTCGTTCTCAGATAAACAAAAAGTGTTCCCAGGTATGAATTATCAAATTATTGTTAATATAATGTGTAAAATATGAGATGGATTACCAATAAAATTGTAGTGCATTACATGAATATAAACTTCGTTCTTATAATAATAGTTTTATTACTTAAATAATAGCTTTGTGCTCAGAATGGTAGATCTGTCACCAAACAAATCGATTTATCGATCCCTGACTACTCCTTTTTATTTATTATTTTGTCACCAATACAGTAGTTACATTTTATTTCATTCAGTTATTAAAATAATGTATTCGTTATCAATTTAATACATCAGTTTATAATTTTAATGAAAATATGTTCAAAGGGGGCGGAGACAAATTGGCGCGCTTTCCGGCGCGCCCTTCAAAAGCCAAACCAGCGCTGATTATTCAGTGATTATTATTTTTAACAATAAATATTGATTATTTTGACTTTAATTAAGTATTTTATTTACTATTCTGCTAGAAATTTAATTTAAATATATTTATACTACCTGTGAAAATTAAGACCCTTGGGGGAGGCACATGGCCAGTTAAGTAGTAGACTCTTTTGGTTGAAAGGATGATGACGACAACCCTACATTTTTGGAACTTCATGAAATTTTCTAGTGACATAATATATGATTTATTGGTGATCTCTTTAAATTAGTTTGCTTAAATATTATTAGTACAAACCTAGTATAATACATACAAAAACATTTATTTGGTACTTGACCCCATATCTCCATGATTTTAGGTAATTTATTGTGGAATCGATTTTATATTGTTTGGTGAGTACATTTTGGTGACAAGTCTACTATTTTGCGGGCAAACCCTATTATTTAAGAAACACAAAACTAGTTAAATTGGCAACAGCTTAAATCATACCCTTTAAAAACTTTGTTCCGTAAGGGTCGTTACTTTTAATGTCAACGATTTCAATCGTTCTGAATAAAGCAACACAGTTTCCCATTGTGTAACACTAACTGCAATGACCTGTTATTTATAAAGGTTGCTTATAGTTACATAATCATTGAGACTTTCTACGGTGATTGGAGCTGTTCTGTAAAAATCTTTTCATGTATATAAAATAGGTATAATTTCAGATTAAAGCTTTTTCGGTGTATCTGTTATGGTGATAATGGCAATCGAGTGTGGGATGTCAGGGAAATCATTCTAAATGTTTAGCGAAGACTGTGGGTAGCACCTATAAGGTCAGCCTTGCACCCACACACGCCTTTTATGTAGGTATCTCAACACTAAACAAGATAACATGATTTATACAAAAAGTCCAATGTGGCTAGTAATTTTTACATTCATTTACACTTTAAGCTCAGTGAATAAAGTTGCAAATTGTATAGTTTGAATTCTAGAGTTCGTATTATTTAACTCGTGGGCATACGGTTTGCAACATTCACCTTTTCCTAAACAGGCAAGCGGATTTTAGAACGGCTGCTGTGGGCGACAATCGTGAGTGGAGGGCGATACTTTGCTCAACATAGATACATTCATATTTAAACGAATTGATTTTTATTGCTATTTTCAAAGGCGAACTTCAAAGGGCACGTTATTAAATAATTATTTTATACCTTCCTTCCTGGAACAATACAGGGCAGTAAGATGGATAGATACTTTACTTATCTTTCGTATTCCCTGCATTATACTAAGAAAAGTGATGGCCCAGTGAGAGTATTAGTCGGTCTTGATATCATGAGTTGGAACCAGGGCAAGCACACGCTTTATAATTTTTTTCTTTTTTAGCCTTTCCTGTCCCACTGCTGGGCAAAGGCCTCCCCAAATTTCTCTCAGGAACTCTTGTCCCGCGCCACCTCAAACCAGTCATCGCGGTACGCATCTAGGTCGTCTCGCCAGCGCTTTCTGGGCCGACCGCGGCACACTGGTCCCAAATTAAAAAAAAGTGGACATTGATAGTAGACCGCTGATATTTTTTTTTATTGTTGATATAATGATAACAGATAAGGCAAAAAAATATTATTGTCCTACTTCAAATACTTTTCTCTATAAAAAATATTTCTTTTTTTTTTGTATGGGAGTGATTACATTTTACTCAATTTATCAAAAACCTTAAGCGATGTCGAGATGGCATTCACATATGTTAGAAAACTAATAATTCTGAGTATTTGGCTCGAAAAAACTTATTGCTTATCTCTGCGTACTTTCGAGATAATAGTGACAGAAAATAACAATTTTTTTTAATGTTAATTGTTCGCTTTTTTTTAATCATAGCCTTACTCATATCGCAATAGGTCCGCTGGCCAAGAAAATGGAGCTTCGACGCGAGTTTGCCGGGATAACAAGATGGCCGCCTCTCATGACGTAACGTAATACGGTCACGAATCGCGCGCGTACACCTCACTCAGTGTACAACTAAATGTGGTTGCGATAAGACGTGTCCTTATTTTTTCTGTGCGCTTGAAGAAATGCTTGTTGTTTGTTTGTTTTGTTATTGTTGTATTTTGAATCTTTGGATTTTAAAATCAAATAATTTTTGTTTGTCTTTCTTTCGTCGAATTTGTTTTCGTAATTTTTTTTGTTAAAATCAAAGTCACTTTGTCTTTGATATCTTTGATTCTAATTTGTTTTCAATTTTCCTTAAAATTATAATATGTCCGCATTTGTCACCAACTTAGACTTATACGTTGTTCTTAAATCAGGAGGTGGTTTTAAAAATGTCGAATTTTTATTTAATGCCCTTATTGAACGTATTGGTGTTGAATTGTCTTCCGAAGATTTGAGTAATATTAAATTATTTTGTCGTAATTTTTCAAGTAATATCTCAAAAAGATGGTCTGCTTCCAGTAGAGCTCAAAAGACCTTTCTTAACAAAAATTCAGACTGGTTACAATCCCAAATAGTTTGGCCAAAATGTCAAAATATCGATTTAAGCAGCATTTTTAAAGTTGCCGAGGAAGTAATTCCAAATTTCGAAACGCAAGTGGATACTCATCAATTAAGTTATGGTACAAGTAAAAAACCATTTGTTGATATATCTGATAAACAGAAGAAAAGGCGTTCTCTAACACTTCTAGATCACACAGAGGAGGAATTAGTTTATGCTTTATGTGCCAAATTAAAAGAGTCTAAAAAAACAAAATTAGCAGCTATATTAAACGAACTCAGCCAAAACAAGGAAAAATGTGAGATGGTACATGATGTACTATTCGCTAAAAAGACTGACAAACCGTGTTTACCAGATGATAAAACGTTAGCGCTTTACACCTCAACAAATTTGTCAAAATGGCAATATCGAAATTTAAGAACTATTCTTGCTTCAGAGAAAATGTATGGTCTTCCATCCTATCAAAAGCTCCTGGAAGCTAAAAAAACTTGTTATCCTCCAGAGTCAGACATAACTGTAACTGAATCTGATGCTAAGATAAGACTTCAATCGCTTCTAGATTTGACAACTAATAGGATATTAAAAACAATTCAGCACAACTCTGCCGACAAAAAATCGCTAAAACTAATAAGCAAATGGGGTTTTGACGGGTCATCTTCTCAAAGTAATTATAAACAAAAGTCACACTCCGACACTAAAATTGACGATTCTTCAGTTTTCATGATTAGTTTGGTTCCGCTTCGTTTGGAAGAAGAGAGTGGTACTATCTTGTGGCAAAATCCTGCTCCCTCTTCAACAAACTATTATCGTCCAATTGGCTTTATATTTGCAAAAGAAACAAATGAATTGATAAAGAAGGAAAGTGCATCCTTAGAGGAAGAAATTCGTAATCTTGTTCCCACAATTGTAGATAATTTTGATATTAAACATGATTTGTACATGACTATGATTGATAGGAAAATTTCTACTGTGATTTCCAATACTTCTTCTGCAGCTGTTTGTAATATTTGCAATACCCCACCTAGCAAAATGAATGACTTGGACTTTGTATCCAAAAGACTCATCAGAGAAGATATGTATAAATATGGTCTGTCTTCGCTTCATATGTGGATAAGATGTATGGAATGTATTTCACACATTTCGTACAACTTAGACTTCAAAAAGTGGGCTGCACGAAAAGAAGATAAATTGTTAAAAGAAATTAAAAAGAATTTGACACAAGAAGAATTCCGGGAAAGAACTGGTTTGTTAATTGACATAGTAAAACAGGGATTTGGTACAACCAATGACGGTAACACGGCAAGAAGGTTTTTTGAAAATTATGAAGTATCTGCTGAAATAACGGGTATCCACCCTGATTTAATCAAGAGATTTGCAGTCATTTTACAAACAATTTCATCTGGTCAACTTATTAATACCAACTTGTTTAGGGAATATTGTAAAGAAACAGCAATGCTATATGTAAACTTATATCCATGGTATTACATGCCTTCAAGTGTCCATAAATTGTTGATACACGGTGCTGATATTTGTGAAAATTTCTCCTTTATTCCGATAGGCATGCTTTCCGAAGAAGCTTCCGAAGCGAGGAATAAAGATTTCCGGAATGTTAGAATGGCACATACAAGAAAAATCGGTAGAGTTCAGACTAATTTAGACATTATCCACAGCTTTCTAATTAGCTCAGATCCTTACATCAGCCATATCAAACCAAAGTTTGCTCGTTTACATAAACAGTTGTTTCCAGAGGCTAGTGCTTTGATCTTGAACAATGAATTGCTTTCGTTGGAAAACGAGGAAATAGAGATTTCTCAAGAGAATATAGACCCAAATATTAATCTTTCACCATAATATTTTTTCAGAATCGTTTGTGAACATATTCAACTTTATGTTTGCAGCTTAATATGTCTTCATTTTGATTGTTTTTTAGAACTGATGAAAGTACTCCTTCAGAAAGGTCATAGCTTTTCAGTCATTAGTGAGCCCCCATAACCTCTTTTACAGAGAAGTCTCTTTTTACTTATTTGACATTACGCATACATTATAATTATGTGCTAAAGTAAGGCTATGATTAAAAAAAAGCAAAAAATTAACATTAAAAAAAAATGTTATTTTCTGTCACTATTATCTCGAAAGTACGCAGAGATAAGCAATAAGTTTCTTCGAGCCAAATACTCAGAATTATTAGTTTTCTAACATATGTGATTGCCATCTCGACATCGCTTAAAGTTTTTGAGAAATTGAGTAAAATGTAATCGCTCCCATACAAAAAAAAAAGAAATATTTTTTTTACAGAAAAGTATTTGAAGTAGGACAATAATATTTTTTGCCTTATCTGTTATCATTGTATCAACAATAAAAAAAATATCAGCGGTCTACTATCAATGTCCACTTTTTTTTAATTTGGGACCAGTGTGCGCGGTGGCGACGTCCATCTTCAGGCACCCATTGTGTGCAGACCTTAGCCCAGCGGTTATGTTAGTTATGTATACTATATTAATTTAATTGTATGTAATTAATTAAGGGACATTATAGCCTTCCACAGGAAATAAGACCTTTATAGATACGTTACTGCCTGTCTCATTCGTCAAGGGGTCGCTTGCGCGACTACCATGCGCAGGGTCCTGAGTTCGACTACCTATCTGCCCGGTCGGGCAAAGTATAATGCGATTTTTAATTAGAAATTCTAAATACAGGCTGGCCCATTTATTGGTACAAAATGATTTTAGAAGTCTCTCTCCAACGGCTTTTTGAGACATTCTCGTGTCTTTTCAGCGTTTGTTTATTGTTTATGCTAGCTCATTGTGTAACATTTTGTTCGAAATCCAGATTTGCAGTCCCAAAGCTAATAAAGAGAGGATGGAAAAAAGACTTCTAGTAGTTGATTATTTCTAAGCAGTTTTAGTAGTAGATTATTTTCCAAGAAGACAAAGCACTGTCACGCACGGGTGCTATATTGAATCCCGAGCGTAACGAAATAGGTATTGTAGAGCTCCTGATAGCAGTGAGAGAGTTCTCTTTGAGGCGCGTCTGGAACACTAAACGCCGTCGACACGGGCCAGGGGGCCGATTCTACTAACAAATTTGTGCAAAAATCGCAATAGCACCGCGACTGGATCACGACTTTTAAGGGTTTTCTCATTCTACTAATGACCAACGATCCAACTGCGGCTACCTGTCAGTGGACGCCAACGATCGATCGAAACAATGTAAAAATCTATTCTGCTAACAAAGTCGTACATGAGCGTGACGTTTAGTCACATTCTGCTATTATTTTGACATTCGTTTTAATCGAATCAAAGCTGAATTTCGGCAGTTCATCTGTCAAAATTAGCTGTTGAGCTTATGTCAGTAAAATGCAACTTTTATCGCATCGATCTAGGATTGCTTTCGTTTTTTTCCTAAAAATATAATGTTTTACACAGATTTCGTTGAACTTGCCCATGTGGGTGACGTTAGAAAGGTAAGAGGAAGAAATTTTGGGTCAAGAGTATGCAATAATGCTTTGCCCCTTCCGGATCGTCAGTGCAATACGACATACCAATTCTCCAGAGACCTCATAAGAGCTTTGATTGACGAGATCAGTGACCACACATGCCCGTCAATCATCGTTCTTACGGTATTGATACGGAAAAAGGTAACACAGTTACAGTGTGTTACTACGTGATATTCTCTATTGACTCAGTCTTGGATGCACCGGCTTTTTATGTACCTGGTTCGTACCAAACACTGATAGGCCAGCCGCAATGTAAATGCAGTGTCAAAACTTTTAATTTCTTGAGTTTTAGTAATAAATTAGCTACTGTCCACGACTTCATCCGCGTCAAATTTTTGGTCCTCTGACCCTTCTCGTCGCACCACATTGCCTGTCAGTTTTCGTCAATTTTTCGTTGCTGCTCCGCTCCTTTTGATCGTAGCGTGATGTTGTATAGCCTATAACCTTCCTCAATAAATAGGCTACCCAATACAAAAAGAATTGTTCAATTCGGACCAGTTGTTCCTGAGATTATCGCGTTCAACCAAATAAACCAACTCCACAGCTTTATAATATTAGTATAGATAGGTATAATGGAATATCAGGTATTTGGTAGTAAAAAAAAAACACAAATTTACAGACTGCCCTTGTAACATATTACGCCTATGTATATGCAAGGCTTAGTTACGGCATAGTAATGTGGGGAAACAGTACAGATGCACCAACACTGTTTACTGTTCAAAAGAAATTTGTCCATATCATAGTAAATATACAACATATAAATAGCTGGAAACCCCATTTTATAAAGCTAAATATTTTAACTCAGTCCCTATACTTGAAATATGCAAATTTGCACATAAACACCAAGAATTTTACTTTACAATAAACGAGAAGACACAAACAAGACACACATTCTGATACAAACCACAACTAAACCTACCTACATCCCATCTAAAAAAACATTCAACAAGCCCTCTGGTAATGTCAATAAATGTATACAATAATTTACCCGAATCAAATAGTAATGAAAATAAACTCCATTTATACACTAACAAATTAAAAAATCTATTAATAAGTAAATGTTATATCAGTATTAGCAAACATTTAAGTGATACATCCCTGAAACGCAGTTAGAATACCCAAAGCATGTTTTTTACTTATGTTGATTTTAGAATAAGTTAGATTATAAGTCCTACTCTACCTACTATATTTCTTTTGATGTGCCCGACAGGGCCCCACGATTGTGACTAAATCCAATGTTTACCACCTAAGCATATACATTGTGGAATGCAATAAAGTATCTATTGAGTCTTGGAATGGTTCATGAAATCAAAAAAACAAATAATGGAACAAAGCATTTTTATTTCTATATCAATTTTAACGTCAGACCACTTAGTATTTCATCTAAAATAGTAGGGTCGTTTCACCACTCATGTTGATACCGTGTGCCAGATAGAAATACATAATATATTAATATTGCATGCTCAACATTGTAAGTGCACAACAGCTAACAGTCAGCAGGATGTCTGCCTTCCAAACTATTGCAACAGTATTGACCACGAGCAACTCTTGAGTCAGAAGTTGATATTTGGGTGTACCTAAGTTAATGTTCCTGAAAAGTATATATTGTATTTATGTTAGAAGGGGCTAACTAATATTATTATTTTTCTCATTGGTGTGCAAAAAAATGCAAAACAATGTTTTTCCCCGCAGAGTCAACAGGTACAGTATATGTTTGTTTTGCAGATTGCCATGGAATGTAAATATTCCTGTATCCAGATTTCAATATTAAATAAACAGTTTAAATTCTTTCTTGCATCATCAATACACACTTTCTTCAAACTGCATCTAGATGGTTTTACAGAAGAAAGGGAAACATTCATAAGTTACTTCAAATCTGGAACAGTCTCGGGCAACATCTTCACACATTGTGTTGAAATCTTACTAAACAGTTAACAGCACATTATTTTGAATTACATGCTGTACCATCTTCAAGATTCCATTTTCATTATAATCCTTCAAGTGCACACATGAAAACTGAAATATCAATTTCGTGCAATTAGAAAGAAACGGATTAACTACTCCCTCTCCAAGAGAGGAGGCCTGTATCCCAGCAGTGGGAACATTATAAGCTGCTTATATATGTATGTTAAGAGGAATAAGAGTATTAATTAAAGCAATTAAAACTCTTTGAACTAAAGTAAATAGTGTTGCTGTCAGTTGACAGTTGACACTTGTCATGCAGCTATGTCAGATAGTGATGCGATTTGATTTTGTTTAACACGTTACTCGAGTAACTAAAGGCTCGAGATCATTTTATTTATTTCTCACGCGTTGTCACTCGATGTAGTCGTGTTTTGATAAGTATCACGGAGTCTTCAACTACACCAATTCATAATTCAATATTAATAATATCGTGTAACAAACTGTCAAAATAATGTGATGTACTGAATCACGGATGTTATAAGAGTGATTATGTATTGCATTATTCTGTAAGTATTAGTCAGTTGATAACGTGTAATTTGTCATCATAGTGGAATGTGAGAAGGAGAAAATGCTCCCCGAGCAGCAAGAGTCGATTGTAGCCCCAATATTGATTGGATGCCGCATTTTGAATTTTGCTATGATTATTTTCTTTAAACTTATTATTTAATGTCTCGTTTTTAACTAACGAAGCTGCTAGAAACCTCCCTAAGAGAGGTACCTACTTTAGATTCAACTTGAATTAAATTGAGAAAATCAGTGCCTGACGAATTATAACTAGAAGTAGTAACATCACTAGCCAAACTGACAAGCCACCAAAAACTTCAATCCGTTTCACGATGATTTTTAAACCACTTTATGCGAGAGTCAGTGAACTTAAAAACGGGATTAAACACCTGTACCGTCAATAGTTTTTTTTTTTTTTTATAATCAAAACAGATTTGATTACTACCTCGAACTTTACATATATACTAAAAAAATCATAACATCGTTAAAAACGCTTCAATAAATGATGTTTTAGGTAAAATACGATTATTAGAAGTTCCCTTCGAGTCTTTAACATAACCGAAAGGTTTGATTTCACAGCTTTAGCTAGTTAGAGACGTAGAATGAAACGTTCTTCTGAGTTTTTGTTATATAATAAGTTAATATGTTGTATTTTTATAACAATAAAATATCAGTACAAAACTATAAATATGGTCAAGATATCTTTTTAAATGAGAAAATCCTTTATTGCCACTTATTCGTGTTTAGTGACATTTTTAGATTCAACTTTTTTCTTTGTGGTAATAATAAAACATACTATTTGGCATTTTGGTAACACAGGAAGCCCACTCGTATGTTCCCGTAACGTTTCAGTTTCGATTCGGCGTAAGTTTCGTTTCCCTTGTGCTTTACAAATAGTAGAATGACTTTATAGGACATTATCGACCTGCGATCGAAATCTAACTGTTGTGAAAACACAACTGAACGTGTAACTTTGCAAATTAGTGGAATCGCCCCCCTGGTCCTTACCGGGCGGCCAGCTACCCACTTCTCGTTACCCGTTTTTGCCACCTGGCTACGAACTCCTAAAAATTACAAACTATTGTCGTTGTTCCATCTTTCGCTGTTAGAGATGCTTACTTTTCCACTCTGTTTGTAAGGAAGTATGAATATGAAGTAGAGACGAGGCGAATATACTGGTACAGGTATAAATACCAAGTATGTGCTTCCCAGTACGCAGCCCAGGTACAGACTGAAATACTGGGTATATACCTTGAAGGCTTGACATCATACCTACAGGCTAGTACGAAACGAACCGCTACCACAAGGTATCAGCCAGTTCGTGCAGCATCGGCCCGTCGAAACCACCCGAAGCTACCCGACTGCATATGGCAGGACCCGAAGCGTCATTCGTGCTTTAGGAACGTTCGGACGATCACGAATCACGATTCAGTCAGAAAAAAAATATACGTCTACGTCCTTAGGGAACATAATTGCGTAATAATGTTATTGCATAAAAAAATATTACGAATTACATTTTTTATCATATCAAAGATTTCCTTAAAAATATAATATAGTGTGTATAATAAATTGATTTTTAACTATGCAGCTACGCTAGTTTAAATAAAAATTGGTTGCCTGTAAAGTCGGTATACGGGCGAAAGTTTTACGTGACAACGACTTTGAGTGGTAAAATAATTTTGTCTGTCTCTCTCGCTCTTAGGTGGGCTAACCATGCCCGAGTGGAAGGGACGCGTGCCTCTCACTCGCTCTCATTGTGAGCGCATAACGTGAGCGGAGCGTAACGCAGTTTCTTGAAGTGTCACCCGGCAAACCAATTTATAAGACGTTGTCACGTCAAAATTAATATTATTTTGCATATAATTATACCTAAATATTTAGCACTCACTAATAACCATCTTCATATCTCTTAACGCAAATGTATACTTGAAACGTCGTACCTACATAGTATTGGAGGTATACTATACTTATCGCATACGTTTACTTATCCAAATCATAACACACACAAATACTTAGAAGTATTTTGAAACTTGGTTTTTGTACCAGGTATTTGGCGATACCCATACTTTGTAGGCCGGGTATGGAGATTGGCAGGTATATTTCATCTCTAGTATGAAGTCAAATCCAGAACATGTCATGTTAATTCATTCATGTCATCTTTGTAAAAATCCCCGAGCCATAGAGCAATGCAAAGTGAGGTAGACTACTGTAGAGTAAGTCGAGTGTCGAAGGCTGATTTGCAACACCGTTTACTGCGTCGCATGGAATTGGTAAGTACTTTATAGTCAATCATCATGTATTCTTGAGTATTAACCTTGACCTTAACCTTGAGTAAACCTATATATGATAATCTGAACAGAAAAGGGGTAATTGTAGTCATCAAGATGAACAACTTTTGTTACGCGACCAACCCGCAAATTTTGGTAATCCGACTTCTTTTGGGAATTGGACTGGGCAATGATGAGTCAGTCAGGACACAGATAAATATAGAGCCCTTTTACAGTGGGTCAGCTCTATTTCTTCGAACAGGTATACTAAATACCTAGTGATAAGTGGTCGTTTTAATTACATTTGAGAAGAAATCACTCTAGAAAACGAAAGTACAAATAAAAACAAGAAAATTGCACCAACCACTCGATAATATCAATTATATAAACCGAACCGAAAGTATTTTTTTATAACCCAGGGGTTTAGCTGGACAGTGATATTGTACTGAATTTAATTATAAACAGTATTTGGCCTAAGAAGGTTGTGACCATCTGCGAAGAGTATGCTTCAATTCATGGAATCTATAACGTCACAAAAATTCAAATCATGGCCTTTGTTGTCAGCGGTCGATGTTCTGAAACTACGCCCTCGGTCAACTTAGACAGAATATCACTTGTTCGGGTATATAATGTAAAATATATGGGACTTCCTTTGACCGCTGACCTCAAAAATAACGATGATATTGAGAGAGCAAGAAGGGCGCTGTCCGTGAGAGCTAATATGATCGCTGGCAGGTTTGCACGTTGTTCAAAATTAGTTAAGAAAACCTTGGTTCGCGCATATTGCACTTTTTTTACACGTGCAGCCTGTAGGTAGATTACACTCAAAATTCGTACAACACCCTTCGCATTCAGTTTAATTACGCGTTCCGGGTAGGTATTGATGTGGCTGTTCCGCTTCTGCAGCGGGTCAAGGATGATTGCTGAAGCTCGTGTCGATTGCTTCTACGCTACGATGCGAAAAAGATGCGCTTCCCTGATGCGCCGGGTGAGGGTCAGCCGCAACATCATACTGCGGAGTATCGCGAGCAGGCTGGACTACGCCTATGTGAATCGCTGAGTGTATAGGAGAAGTTTACTAACATAGGTATAAGAAATATTGTTACTAACACTTTTGAGTCATATGTTACTTGTATTTTTAAATATAAAAAAAACCGCTGATTAATGCTTTGATTTGAATTTACAACCTTGACTAAAACTTCGTATGAAAATTTTTAATAAAATTTCGAACACTACTTAATTTCTTAGTAGAATACAATGATCTATCGGTGCGGAGTAAAAATTGGAACAAACGCCGCCATCCTGTGTTTCAGTAGGTATATATGGCCTCTTTGTTAACACCATCTAGTCGAGCTCCAAAATATTTCTGAAAAACTTCTTCTTGGGAAATAAGGCATCTTCGTCTTGTGCGAGATAAAATCCCTCAGGATTCTAGTCTGAACTCACTGGCTTCACCCAGGAGTTAATATGCAACTGTCTCTTTACCTCTACCCTTCATAGTATCCCAATAGGGTTGGTATCAGAAATAAAGTTACTGGGACTGTAAGATAAGTTTTTTGGCCTCATAACTTAGTGGTGTAGTGGCGTACTATCTGAGGGTTAAGTGGTGCCGTGCAGCGGGGCCCTCACCTATCAGGTAAGAGCACGATATGAATCATGGCAACTCAGTTGAAAGATATTGTAGAGAAATCCCTTATCGTAGAAGCTCCAGGGTAACCCGCGAAATTCAAATTTTCTTACGTTTTAAGCAATTTGCAGGCCAATCTCAGGTTATATCGACGGTGGAAATCTCAAATGTCGTAATGGACGTTTAAATCCCTATTCCTTACGACCTTGAAATTTTCACTGTTGCTATGTTGTCAATCATTAAAATTATTATCAATACAACCCTCCACGTTCATTTATCCTATTGAATGACTTTTTCATGAAATACCTAGTCAGACTTGTATTGATGGTGTTAATGATTATAATTCATTAAATACATAGGTACGCGTGTCGCGTTCTTCCTCCTTAACGGTTTAGGATGAGAAAGAAACGGAGAAAACAGATTCCTTTGGCTGATGGACTTTAGAATCATTAGACAGGCAATTTGCAAATTTCTTGAAATTACTTCCATGATTAGAAGTGGCCAGTGAAACTGGAAGAAAATATGGCATAGATCCCTATTCATGGGAAACGTAAAGGAAAGTTAAAACACACGATGACATTATTTTATTATTAGTGTGACCAATTTCAAAACCTCAAACAGCGCAAATATTCTAACCTAATCGGAAATTATATGTTGGAGTTGAAACTCTAGGGCCATGGGGTCCGCCGTCCGAGTGCTCACATAGTAGTCCGTGACCAGCCGCAACGATGCAGACGAATTTTTTTATGCTTTATAATTATTTATTAATATATACATATATATGAATAAATAATCATAAAGCATACATCTGCATCGTGTACATATTTTTTAAGACTAAGATTTTAAATTATGCATACATTGTAAATATTCTCATATTTGGCCTCAAATATGCCCTTGTTTTTATTCATACCACCCATTTAATGTGGAGTGCTAACCCTTATGGAAGTATATTTACAGCAATGCTATTAATCTATCCAAATTCTGTCACTTCTGCACGAGCTGAATGAAAGATCATTAGCAAACTAAAAGTATTAAATCTTATTTAACAATTCGTGGCGGCTAAACTCGACTCTGAAATTTATCGTTAATAACAATTTGAAAACAAAGCTGCATCAAGCTAATTAACTGAATATTACTTTTGAAAAACCAAAGCTAGGATAAGATTATAAATAAAATAGTTATTTTGTTGTGAGTTGGTAGGTCCAACCTTCATATAATAAACCCTTTCATATTTTCCAGTTCTTTTAATTGCCAATAATAACTTTTAATAATGTGTCATTATTGTTACTTATTAGTTACTTTTCGTCTTCCGGTTCTGGCAGTTCCTGAACTTTTCGCAGCTGTTATTATCTTCATAAACAATGACATGAATAACTTTATCCATACTATATACTATATATACTATATTACTATATATACTATATATAATATTATAAATGCAAAAGTAACTCTGTCTGTCTGTCGGTCTGTCTGTCTGTCTGTCTGTCTGTCTGTCTGTCTGTCTCGCTTTCCTGCTAAAACTACTGAACCGATTTAAATGAAATTTGGTACACATATAGTTTAGAGCCTGAGAAAGGACATAGGCTACTTTTTATCCCGGTAGTACGTTCCCGCGGGATAATTTCCGACGTCCACGCGGGCGAAGCCGCTGGCCAAAGCTAGTAAAGTATAAATATCTGGATGACCGAGCTTTGTTCGGTATTTTTTGGTAAATTGTGTTTAAAATAATAAGTTTATGTTCAAGTTGATTATTTTTTATTTTATTTATTTTTTGGCCAACCAACAACTGTATAACCAACCTACTATACCAACCTACTCATACAATATAAACATGATTTTCTATTAACTAAGGTTAGTATTACAGTTTATTATAGGTTAGCACCGCATGCCCCATAAAAGTAAGAACTATGATACAAATTTGGACTATGCTATAAAATTAAAATTAAAGTATATAAGAACATATTAAAAAACAAAAAAAAAACAAAATTAAGATTAAATCAGTCTATGACATACTATACAAGAATGCAAAAATAATATTAAAAAATACACGAAATAGATCTAAACTTTGGTAACGGTTGTTCTGTGGAAATTGCCAAATGGGTTAAAATGTACATCAACTAGATCGCTGTAGCTGTTCAACAGTTTACAAAGCCGAGGGACGATAGAGCCTGAGCCCAGTACTGTTCTACGGGGAGGTGGGTACAAGGGAGTGATAGGAAAACGAGGAAGTCTAGCAGGAGTCCGAAACCGAAATTTTGCTAGTAATTGGGGACAATCTATTTTTGACCGCAGTAGTTTAAACAGAAAAATGGAATCAGCAACTTTCCTACGTTTCTCCAGTGATACCATCCTGAAATGAGAAAGTCTGGCCTCATATGACCGGTTTCTTTTAGCGATTCCGCTAGCATAAGCAAGATGCCATAGGAATCGATTATCGATAAAGTTGGTCATTGAAAACACGAATAAAACGATATTTTATACAAATGAATCTTAGCTAGATCGATTTATCGCCCCCGAAACCCCCTGTATACTAAATTTCATGAAAATCGTGGGAGCCGTTTCCGAGATTCAGATTATATATATATAAGTATATATATACAAGAATTGCTCGTTTAAAGGTATAAGATTTTATTTAAATTATTGTGAATGTGAAGACTATGAGGGTCATAGTTTTTTTTTTTTCTATAATAGTTTGGGAGTTTGAGTATTTTATGTGACTTACCCAAATTCCCTTACTTTGGAATTACTTTCACTTAATCGTTAAGCCTTTTAAGTTCTGAGTTGACCTGCACGATAATTGACAAATGCATGCATTTACTGGAAAGGTCAACTCATATCTACGTGGTTCCATCTTCAAAAGACAATTTCGGACACCAGTCTACATGGACCTCAAATGATCTGACCATTTTTTTGAAGTGAAAACTTCTTTAGCACCATTGTGATTTGAAAGTCTATGAAACGAAAAACCGACAGTAAAAAGAGACAGACACATAACAACGTATTTTTTTTGTCTCGCTCAAACTCTTTGGGTAATGGAAATCTTTAAATAAGGGTGCTCCTTAAAAGTATACTTTTCTGTTTGACGTTTTTCGAGCAGGCTGTTTGGACAAATAGACATTTGACATTTTTACATTCGTCTCATTAGCTTGAAGCCAACATTTTTGAAGGTTTCACTTCTACCACGTGTGAATTGCACACATGTTTTTTTTTTGGTGGGACATCTCGTAGTTAACCTGAAAGATTCTTACTACTTAAACGGATGGTAGCCCGGTGAGTTCTAAAAAGTTACCTTTTTAGGCCTCCAGCCGGGGCTTATTATAATTAAAAACTAAAGCGAAAGCTCTAAGGGTTACCCCGAAGGGGGTAGGAACCTCGGCTTAGGCAATCACTGGTGGGGGGACAGCAAGGGACTGGCTGGATCTGGGTTAAATTATTTAGGGACTAATTTAAAGCTACAGGCGCAGCATCGCGGGCTTGCTCTTGCAAGGGTCGGGAGGGACTGTTAAGTCGGGGTCGCGACGACGGACCTCGGCGGCAAAGTCGGTACGGTTTGTGTCTGTGTGTTAATCTAGCTGTACTGGTCTCTTTTCGACTCTCCTGGAGGAGAGTAGTGGGATCGTCAGGATCGGATAGAACGTGCCACGGACGGCGGACTTTACTGACCAAGATAACGTCTTGCCTTTATAAGAGACTGACTTCCATCCGAGTTTGTTTCGGTCTTTCTTGTCAGATAGAAAACACCGACCTCATCTAGTTTTTTAAATATTATTACGATTAACATGTTAAAGTGTTTATACAACCTGCATGTACAGAAATAAAATCACCTATCATTCTGGAAGAGGCCTGTCTGTATGTAATACCTAAGCAGCTTTACTTTGCTGTGCCCGCAGTGCACGAAGATAAAGTAGCTTTGTACCTTTAAAGTATTTATATATCTATATATTTTTTTTTACTAGATATAATCTTAGCTAGGTAATTACCGCGCTAGGGATACCGCACGGTCTCCTGCGAGGCGGCGAGCCTCCTTGCCGGAGTGCCGCCATGGGATCTGGAGGCAAAGGTCCTCGCCCACATGTGGGAGTGGCGCGAGGAGGCGAAACGCCGGGGAGAAACTCCGCTGCCGCGACAAATCACGGCACGGCGGACAGAGCTCCGGTGTGATCTCATGGCGACATGGCGGGTACGATTGTCGCAACCCAGTGCTGGGCACGCCACAATTGCGGCGGTAAGTCCCCTCTTTGAGGAGTGGATAGAGAGGCGTCACGGCGTCCTCACCTTCCGCCTGACCCAGATTCTCACCGGGCATGGGTGCTTCGGTGGGTTCCTGTTCAGAATAAAGCGGGAGGATACGTCCGGGTGTTTCCATTGCGAGGATCGTCTGGAGGACACAGTGAAACATACGGTGGAGGTGTGCCCTGCCTGGGCGGAGCACCGCCGTGTCCTCGTGGAGGCGATCGGCGGCGGCGACCTCTCGCGTCCGGCCCTGGTGCGAGCCATGGTACGGAGCGAGAGGGAATGGGAAGCCGTCACCTCCTTCTGCGAAGCAGTAATGCTCGCGAAGGAGGAGGCGGGGCGCGTGAGGGAGTGGCAGTCTCTGCGCCCTCACGTCCCTAGCCGCCGCAGGAGGAGACGCGCCGGGCGTCGGGAGTCGATTGCGGACTCCCGGCCACCGTAGGCGCAAGCTTGCGGGTGGCGAGCAATGGGTAGCTCGCCGCCCGGTAAGGACCAAGCTCGGGTCGACGGCGCGCAGTGTTCCACGCGCGCCTCAAAGAGATGTCAGCAGCAGTGTAGGGGTCTACTAGGACCGATGCCTGCTGGGGTTGCGTGATTGTTCGAAAGAGACACCATGACCCTGGCACATGGGCAACTGATGGAACACGGGTGGGTTTTAGTCAGTAAAAGTCTGACACGCCCTCCCGCTCCGCCCAGAGCGGGAGAAGACATTTGATGATTGCCCACCCTGAAAAAAAAAAAAAAAAAAAAGCTAGGTAATTGCATAACACACTAACTTTAACCCTTGATAACTAAACATTCGTGCGTTCAACGACCCACCTACCCGCGATTCTCGTATTCGTTTAATTCTAGGTGAACATCAATATATGCTGTGGCTGTGTGGAATAGTTCGTAATAACTGTTTTGGTTATTTTTTGTTTAATAATGATCCAAACAATGTACCAATGTCAGAAGTTCCTGTGATTAATAAATACTTTTTCCAAAAAATGCATTTTATTCGGCGTAGTCGGTTTGACGAATGTTTAGCAACCATGTAACAACGAAAATACAATAGTTTAGTTATCTAGAAAGAAAGAAAAAAACAAATCATTTATAGCTTGGCAAAAAAGAGTCTGTCGTGGTAACCATTGGAACTAAAATATTTTTTTGGTGGCAGCACTGCTTTGTTTATCATCAACAAGTAGCTAATCTGTCATTGTGTTATGTTCCCAGTTGTATTTTACTTATTTCTATTTAACTATCAATTATTAATGCTTTTGAACATATAAAAAATGAATAAAACAATAAGGAGTAGTGGTGTGAGCTGTGATATACTAAGTTATCGTAAGAAATTTGCCGGAATCTGAAGCGGAACAAATTTTGTCTCCGATTGACAAAGTTTACGAAAGAACTGCCGACACGACAGGTATTTATCCAAGAAACTTATCTTTTATTCAATGCCAGTCATTGTTTTTCCTTTCTAATACTAAGTTTTATCGGTATTATAAGTTTCAAGCCATTTTATTGTTTTATTTACTAATAGATTATTGAGGTTATGTTTTCTAGTTTGATAAATCGCGTGTACGTTAACTCTTGATGTTTGATACTTGAAATTGAAAAATGTACCTACATGGAATTAATATGATTGTCTTTATGTTTTTTTCAAGGTAAATCTCACAGTACAATTAGAGAAATTGTTAATGAAGGTGAAAAAAATTAAGGATTTTTTCTACACCTGGAGGAACACCAAAACAGTTGGCGGAAGAAAGAATTAGACGATTTTGATCTGTGTGCAATTAGACAAAAAGTTCAACACTAACGAAACCGGCAAGTATTTTTTTTTTCTTTTTAATAGCATACCACGGTCATAAAAGCATAATTTATATTTATTATTTTTCAGGTGCCTATTCTACGTAATATTCACCTATAGTTTGAGGAGACAGGTTGTAATGGGAGCCGTAAACGTGTAAGAAAGATTTTTACAATATTTCGATTTCATTAATAAGAAATGTAAAACTGAAACATCAGTGTTAATGGAAAAAATCTATCATGGCACTGAAAAGGAATACAAGAATGATGTTATGTCACGTTTTTCTTTTTAAATAAAATCTAAATTTTAGCGTGTTATTTCATTTTCATTGTCATGTGAATAGTGATAATGTTATGTACCCTACATAGACATACCTGACACCTTCATTAGTCAACTGTTCAAGTTTATTCGATATTGCCCGTACCTTTCGAATGCGACAAGTTATAGGTACTCTCTGACTTCCGATTAGTTTCCGACAGTAAGCAGCTGTAAGTCGCCTTCTTGTCGACTAGGGATGTTATGAATATAAAATTTCGGATACGGATTGGTTACCGATGTAGGAATGATTATTATACCGGATACGGATATGGATATGGATATGTAATTATTTCGGATTATCCGTTAGTTTCGGATAATTTCGGTTACGTATATTAAATTTTTAAGGAATTTCAAAAGTAAAATACAAAATAGCTAATAAAATGGTTTTATTTATGTGTCACCATATGCTAGGAATTACAATCAGTCTGTGAGTAATTATTGCAGCTATTTAAAATAAAAATGATTATAAATATATATTGAGTGTTACCTAATCTACCTATAAAAATGTAATAAAAAATCCGATATTATCCGAAACTTTTATTTTGGATTCGGTTACGGTTACGGATAAATTTTTATATCGGATATCCGATAGTTTCGGTTACGGTTACGGAGCTCCCTAACATCCCTGTTGTCGACTATAAACTGTCATCATTAAAAGGACTCGTTCAGTATCATTCATGTCAAATTTGATACAGGCATACCAACCATCGAATGGTTGTGAATACCCTAGATGGTGGCCGCAAATGCGATTGCTGAACATTGTCTTGTGTATCGGGTTCAATCGGCAATCCATGAGTGTAATTTAATTAATTTTTAAACTGAATAACTTTGCATTATGTTATTATGATGGCACTCTTAGATAAAAGGTTATTCTAGCGAAATAATGCGAAATCTACTAAATACAATGAAAGTAAAAGACTGTGTGCCTATCAAGTCTTGAAATCTTGACTGATGCGAATTTCCGGGATCTCGTGTTTGTGGATTAAAACAACAAGTATCTTATCACTTTTAGTCCTAGTATACAGGGTGGCCATACCTGCTAAGCAGGCGCCCTCATTTTTTCCAGACTCTTTTTTGCCAAGCTGTATTTGCCATGAATGTGGGTACAAAATAAGATGTAAACATTGTAAAAGAACAGTTCCAACACACTCTACCTAACGGCATGGAAAAGTAAAAACATTTTTAAATCTACTCAATTGTACAAACAAATAACCAAAACAAAGAAAAGATAAAACATAAAAGGTACCTACTATACTAAGTTATGTGAGACTATAGCCTTCCTTACATAAACTAAACATCAAAAACAACAGTATTCATTCCGTATTTTACATATTAATTATTTATTTTGCCGACGTTAACACGAAACAACAACAAATTAAATATTAGGTTTTTACCTATGAAATTGCCGTTCTGCAGTACTGGCCATTTCAAATCAAAATAATTTTTGTTTGTATAAGAATTCTAATTTCAAATAATTTTTATTTAAAAAACATGGAATTCTTTTTCCAAAAGTAGTCATTTGTTTATTGATTAGTGTTGCATTTTCATCGCATTTCAATCTTTTTCGTCATCATGGATACGTTAAAAATTCGAGTAATTATGGAATATGAGTACCGTCGTGGCAGCAACGCGGCACAAGCGGCACGCAACATCAACGACGTTTACGGAGCTAACACTACAAACCAACGCACCACCTGTTATTGGTTTGCTCGCTTCCGTTCTGGAAATTTCGACCTGAAAAATGAACCTGGCGGTCGTCCGAAGACTTTAAAGAATTAGCAGCAGCTTTCGACGTTAGCGTCAAAACAATATTGATCCATTTGCGTCAAATTGGCAAGGTAAAAAAGCTTGACAAATGGGTGCCCCACGAACTCAATGATCGCCAGCGCGAAGTACGCGTCGAGACGTGCCTTGCACTGCTCAACAGACACACAAATGAAGGAATTTTGAACCGCATTGTTACCTGCGATGAAAAATGGATTCTGTTTGATAACCGCAAGCGCTCAGCAAGTTGGTTGGATCCTGGTTCAGCACCTAAACAATGCCCTAAACGAAAACTTACCCCTAGAAAAGTGGGCACGCCACAATTGCGGCGGTAAGTCCCCTCTTTGAGGAGTGGATAGAGAGGCGCCACGGCGTCCTCACCTTCCGCCTGACGCAGGTTCTCACCGGGCATGGGTGCTTCGGTGGGTTCCTGTTCAGGATAAAGCGGGAGGATACGTCCGGGTGTTTCCATTGCGAGGATCGTCTCGAGGACACGGTGGAGCATACGGTGGAGGTGTGCCCTGCCTGGGCGGGGCACCGCCGTGTCCTCGTGGAGGCGATCGGCGGCGGCGACCTCTCGCGTCCGGCCCTGGTGCGAGCCATGGTACGGAGCGAGAGGGAATGGGAAGCCGTCACCTCCTTCTGCGAAGCAGTAATGCTCGCGAAGGAGGAGGCGGGGCGCGTGAGGGAGTGGCAGTCTCTGCGCCCTCATGCCCCTAGCCGCCGCAGGAGGAGACGCCCCGGGCGTCGGGAGTCGATTGCGGACTCCCGGCCACCGTAGGCGTGAGCTTGCGGGTGGCGAGCAATGGGTGGCTCGCCGCCCGGTAAGGACCAGGCTCGGGTCGACGGCGCGCAGTGTTCCACGCGCGCCTCAAAGAGATGTCAGCAGCAGTGTAGGGGTCTACTAGGACCGATGCCTGCCGGGGTCGCGTGATTGTTCGAAAGAGATACCGTGACCCTGGCACATGGGCAACTGATGGAACACGGGTGGGTTTTAGTCAGTAAAAGTCTGACACGCCCTCCCGCTCCGCCCAGAGCGGGAGAAGTCATTTGATGATTTCCCATCCTGAAAAAAAAAAAAAAAAAAAAAAAAACCCCTAGAAAAGTGATGGTCACTGTTTGGTGGTCTAGCGCCGGTGTGATTCATCACAGCTTCTTACCAAACGGGGTGAGCATTACTGCAGATGTGTACTGTGAAGAACTGAACTCAATGATGGAGAAGCTGGCACATGTCCAACCAGCATTGGTCAATCGCTCGTCTCCGCTGCACGACAACGCGTGACCTCATACTGCACAGCAGACGGTCTCCAAGTTGCAAGAACTGGGGTTGGAAGCTCTCCGTCATCCGCCCTACTCACCAGACCTTGCGCCTTCAGACTTTACTTTTTCCAGAATTTGGATAACTTCTTGGCGGGAAAAAAATTCAATACCCAAGAGGCAGTACAAAATGCCTTTGAAGAATTTGTTTCCTCCCGTCCAGCTGATTTTTTTAAGAAGGGCATCAATAAACTGCCACTGCGTTGGCAAAGATGCATTGATTGCATGGGTGATTATTTCGATTAATACAAATAAAAATACATGAAAAAAAATCGTTTACTTTTTTTCATACAAAACGGCATTTTCATAGGTAAATAGGTCTTTACCTATTATCTTATATCTTTAAACGAGCAATTCTTGTATATATATATATAATCTGAATCTCGGAAACGGCTCCAACGATTTTCATGAAATTTAGTATACAATGGGTTTCGGGGGCGATAAATCGATCTAGCTAGGATAAATTTTTATAAAATGTCGTTTTATTCATGTTTTCAATGATCAACTTTATCGATGATTAACTTAAACATAAAGTTATGTTTTTTTTTTTGTTATTGGAAGAAAAATAAATAAATGTAATTTTTATTTAAATATAATTTCTAAAAAACACAATTTACCACAAAAATAAAATAAAAAGAAATACCGAGCAAAGCACGGACATCCAGGTACTAATAAATTAATATAACATTACAAACTTTTATCATTCAAAAATTCTTACATAGAATAGTAACATTTATCTATTAGTAAGGATGTTAGCCTCTTTTTAAATATATTAAACGATTCTTCTTTGTAGGCATGAGGTATTTTGTTTATATAACTATCAATGGGGCCAGTTATATATAACTGGCCCCATTGATAGTACACTTTCTTAATAATGCTGTTTAGTACCTCCCTGTAAACGTTAGATTTTTGTATTGAGATCTGATCTAACAGATCCCTGGCGTGTTCTAGTATCATCCATTAGGGTAAAAAGGTGTATGTTTGTTCTAACAAATATTGCAACTTCAAGAACGAAGGACGGAAAGGTGAGTAATTTTAGGGACTTGAACACAGGTGCACAACTGTCAGTATTTTTAAGACTACTGATTGAGCAACGTTTTTGGGCTTTAAATATTCTCTCCCTATCGGTACAGTTGCCCCAGAATATAACTCCGAATCTCAAGACTGACGCAACTAGACCGTGATAAGGGGGCGTCCATTAATTACGTGAGACCACCCTCCCCCCTTGATGAGATATCGTAAGATTTTCCTCAACTCCCTCCCCCGTCCCCTAATCTCACGCGAGATTCTTCAGAACTTCTATTTCAGCTGTAACCATGTTAGATTATTTTGAAAAAAAAACTAGAAAATTTTCTTAGACCAAGAATAATTTCTGAACTCAAGAATTTATTCTCTTGACTCAAGAAAATCATTTTTTCCAAAATGGTATTCTTGGGTCAAGATGTTGGCTCTTGAATCAAGTGATTTTTTTTATCAGTGTACTATTGTCTCTGATTTGGCCATATTTTATCGTAGAAATAATTTTTCACGCAATTGTACACCGTTTTCTGCGAGAAAAATAATTACGTAATATATGCCAAGACCCCCCTCCCCCCTAAGTGAGATTTGGAAAGATTTAGCTTGATCCCCCCTCCCCCCTAGAACACCTCACGTAATTAATGGACGCCCCCTAAGCTTTCACCACGGTGCGAGTGCTTACTTTTTTTGACAGGTTATAAAGCACGTACGCTGACTTGCTTAACCTCTTACATACATCCTCTGCATGTGGTTTTCAGGTCAGTTTGTTATCGATTAGAATACCAAGGAATTTTGTAACATTGGTCGATTCTACTTTTTGTCCCTCAAATTCAACATTGTAATTTTCAGCTGTCGCTGGTGAAAATGCATAACTTTTGTTTTCTCTATGTTTATAATTAGATTATTTCGATTAAGCCAGTTTATTATGTTTTTCAATGTATTATTAATATCGGTTTTGTAATTATTTTTATCGCCGCATTTTACTATTGCCGCACTGTCGTCTGCAAATAATACCATAGGTTATATTCATATTAATGACTTGCCTCGCCAAATACAACATTTGGCGAGGCAAGTCATTAATATACAAAAGAAACAATAAAGGTCCAAGGACACTACCTTGCGGTACGCCATATTTGACTTCTCTGCAGCCGGATAGGTATTTATGTTATTTTTTAGTTATCATACATATCCTTGATACTTCTGTGTATTGCTTTCCGTTAGTAAGGTATGACTTAATTAGATTTAAGACATTTCCTCTAATGCCGTACGTGTAGAGGTTATTTATAAGAGCGTCATGGTTTACGTAATCGAATGCTTTCGTCATATCAGTATATATGGTGCATACAGGCCTTTTGTGGTCTACACTTGACATTAAGTTGTTCAGTAGGTCGTATATTGCCATATTGTTTTTTTTCTGAATCCCTTTTGTTCGTCACATAAGATTTTATTTATAGTTAAGAACTTATATAAGGTGTATCTATTCATACACGAAATATTTTAAGAGGTACAGCTGTAGGTGGTAAAGAAGCTATAGCAACGAAAAAAATAAAACTAAGAATTTTTTTTAAATATTTATAAATTATTTGACGCACATAAGAAATATTGGTTCCTTCTTATTTTTTACGGCCCGAGACACCGCGGCCATGCTCATGCCGTCCGGTCGTCGCCCTCGCAGTGTCAGGCGGGCATTCATAGAATTTGGAGTAAAGGTTTTATGCAAAACGTCTCAAGTAGTTTTAAAATTATAATAATTACGAAAATTCAAAAACGCTTAGATAAAAAAATTATTTTTGCTTTTAAAGTAGAGATGAGGCGTATATACTGGTACAGGTATATATACCAGGTATGTGCTTCCCAGTACGCAGCCCGGGTACAGACCGGAATACTGGGTAAATACCTTGAAGGTATGACGTCATACGTATAGGCTAGTACGAAGCGAACTGCTACCACAAGGTATCAGCCAGTTCGTGCAGCATCGGTCTGCCGAAACCACCCGAAGCTACCCGACCGCTTACGACAGGACCCGAAGCGTCATTCGTGCTTTAGGAACGTTCGGACGGTCTAATTCACTTAGAAAAAAAAATACATATGTCTACGTTCTTAAGGAATATAATTGCGTAATAATATTATTGAATAAAAAAAATTACGAATTACATTTTTTATCATATCAAAGAGTTCTTTATATTGTGTGTAATAAAGTGATTTTAAACTACACAGCTACTCTAGTTAGTTTAAATAAAATTAATGTTATTTTGCATATAATAATTAGCACTCACTAATAACCATCTTCATATCTCATACTTGAAAAATCGTACCTACATAATATTGGAGGTATGCCATACTTATCGCATACGTTTACTTATCGAAATACTTACAGGTATTTTGAAACCCGGTTTTTGTACCCGGTATTTGGCGATACCCATACCTTGAAGGCCGGGTATGGAGATTGGCAGGTATATCTCATGTCTATTTTAAAGCTTCTTTACCACCTACAGGTGTACCCCTTAAAATATTTCGTGTATGAATATATACACCTTATATAGACTGTCTCGTATATAATTTTTTCAAGAAGTTTGGAAAACACTGGAATTAAGGCCACTGGCCTATAATTAGCCATGTCTTCTTTGCTATTTTTTTTTTTATGGAGTGGTATTATGATTACTTTTTAAAACTATTGGGAAAACTACAGCTTGGCAAAAAAGAGTCTGAAAAAAATGAGGGCGCCTGCTTAGCAGTATGGCCACCCTGTATACTAGGACTAAAAGTGATAAGATACTTGTTGTTTTAATCCACAAACACGAGATCCCGGAAATTCGCATCAGTCAAGATTTCAAGACTTGATAGGCACACAGTCTTTTACTTTCATTGTATTTAGTAGATTTCGCATTATTTCGCTAGAATAACCTTTTATCTAAGAGTGCCATCATAATAACATAATGCAAAGTTATTCAGTTTAAAAATTAATTAAATTACACTCAAGGATTGCCGATTGAACCCGATATGTGTATCGGGTTCAATCGACCAGACATAATGTTCAGCAATCGCATTTGCGGCCACCATCTAGGGTATTCACAACCATTCGATGGTTGGTATGCCTGTATCAAATTTGACATGAATGATACTGAACGAGTCCTTTTAATGATGACAGTTTATAGTCGACAACAGGGATGTTAGGGAGCTCCGTAACCGTAACCGAAACTATCGGATATCCGATATAAAAATTTATCCGTAACCGTAACCGAATCCAAAATAAAAGTTTCGGATAATATCGGATTTTTTATTACATTTTTATAGGTAGATTAGGTAACACTCAATATATATTTATAATCATTTTTATTTTAAATAGCTGCAATAATTACTCACAGACTGATTGTAATTCCTAGCATATGGTGACACATAAATAAAACCATTTTATTAGCTATTTTGTATTTTACTTTTGAAATTCCTTAAAAATTTAATATACGTAACCGAAATTATCCGAAACTAACGGATAATCCGAAATAATTACATATCCATATCCATATCCGTATCCGGTATAATAATCATTCCTACATCGGTAACCAATCCGTATCCGAAATTTTATATTCATAACATCCCTAGTCGACAAGAAGGCGACTTACAGCTGCTTACTGTCGGAAACTAATCGGAAGTCAGAGAGTACCTATAACTTGTCGCATTCGAAAGGTACGGGCAATATCGAATAAACTTGAACAGTTGACTAATGAAGGTGTCAGGTATGTCTATGTAGGGTACATAACATTATCACTATTCACATGACAATGAAAATGAAATAACACGCTAAAATTTAGATTTTATTTAAAAAGAAAAACGTGACATAACATCATTCTTGTATTCCTTTTCAGTGCCATGATAGATTTTTTCCATTAACACTGATGTTTCAGTTTTACATTTCTTATTAATGAAATCGAAATATTGTAAAAATCTTTCTTACACGTTTACGGCTCCCATTACAACCTGTCTCCTCAAACTATAGGTGAATATTACGTAGAATAGGCACCTGAAAAATAATAAATATAAATTATGCTTTTATGACCGTGGTATGCTATTAAAAAGAAAAAAAAAATACTTGCCGGTTTCGTTAGTGTTGAACTTTTTGTCTAATTGCACACAGATCAAAATCGTCTAATTCTTTCTTCCGCCAACTGTTTTGGTGTTCCTCCAGGTGTAGAAAAAATCCTTAATTTTTTTCACCTTCATTAACAATTTCTCTAATTGTACTGTGAGATTTAACCTTGAAAAAAACATAAAGACAATCATATTAATTCCATGTAGGTACATTTTTCAATTTCAAGTATCAAACATCAAGAGTTAACGTACACGCGATTTATCAAACTAGAAAACATAACCTCAATAATCTATTAGTAAATAAAACAATAAAATGGCTTGAAACTTATAATACCGATAAAACTTAGTATTAGAAAGGAAAAACAATGACTGGCATTGAATAAAAGATAAGTTTCTTGGATAAATACCTGTCGTGTCGGCAGTTCTTTCGTAAACTTTGTCAATCGGAGACAAAATTTGTTCCGCTTCAGATTCCGGCAAATTTCTTACGATAACTTAGTATATCACAGCTCACACCACTACTCCTTATTGTTTTATTCATTTTTTATATGTTCAAAAGCATTAATAATTGATAGTTAAATAGAAATAAGTAAAATACAACTGGGAACATAACACAATGACAGATTAGCTACTTGTTGATGATAAACAAAGCAGTGCTGCCACCAAAAAAATATTTTAGTTCCAATGGTTACCACGACAGACTCTTTTTTGCCAAGCTATACCTGAGCTAATAATTGTATTCATTATGTGATTTAGAGGTACAGCAATTATATCAGACACAAAATTGAATACCGAAGTTGATACGCCGTCATAGCCGTGACTTTTTTATTTTTTAATATCCTTATTGCTCTAGCTATATCCTGTGGAACTACTGGCGGCACGAAAATAGAGTTCGGGTTATTGGCTATAGTACTGAAATTATCTGATTCTGTTTTTCCATTTGATACATCTTGTACTTGGTCTACAAAGAAATTATTGAATGATTCAGCAATTTCTTGGGGTCTTTAATTATAGAATTCTGTTTGTTTATTTGTAAAATCGGATCCATAATGAATTTAGTATTGTTAATAAAATCTAGGGTTAATGCTTTCATTTTAACAGTTCAACAAAATTCATTGCATCATTTGGTCAGTGGGTCGTCGTTCTGCAAACAAAGTTTTCGAACATATGAAGCAAAGGATTAGCAATATCCTTCAAAAACCTAGCTACACCAGTCTGTTGCATTAGAGATTTCGAGGTTATTATTTTTAAATATCGTATCGGTATATAGGTATACATTCGTTACTGGTAGGAATTGTATTTTGAGTATCATACTGCGTTCTGATGATGATTACTAAGATCTGCTAAATATTACAAATAACGTACAGCTTGGCAAAAAAGAGTCTGACGGGGAGACAATTGGAACTAATCTTTATATATATAATTCTACTACGTACGTGTGTATGTCACTGAACTCCTCCTAAACGGCTGGACCGATTTGAATGATTTTTTTTATGCGTTTGAGTTGCGCCCTGGATGGTTTAGATTCACTATTGGACCCGGTAGGTGGCGTTGCTATCGAGTTCTAGGAAACAGGACAACGTCTGTACGGTCAGCTAGTATAAGTATATTTTTTGTGGCAGCACTGCTTTGTTTATCAACTACAGGTAGCTTCTCTGTCATTGTGTTATGTTCCCAGTTGTATTTCACTTATCTCTAATTAACTATCAATTATTATTGCTTTTGTACATTAAAAAAATGAATAAAACATTTTGGAGTAGTGGTGTGAGCTGTTATATACCAAGTTTTCGTAAGATGTTTGGCGGAATCGGAAGCGGAACAAATTTTGCCTCCGATTGACAATGCAGAGGCGGCGTAAGGCGTGGGCCATAGACTACTATATTGGCGTGGGCGACGTGGGCGACCGCCTACGGCCTCGCGGTCCAAGGGGCCTCGCGCCCCTAAGGCCTGCGAACGCAACTATGGATTTAATTAATCAACTAGCAATAATTAATTAAAAAAACCCGGCTAGCAAGTATCTAGCAATACTAACCTACCACACCACATTCGCTTTAAAAAGTCTAGTCTGGCAAAATTTGCTGGCGTTGCGGTGAATGACACGGAAATCTTTGCCTCGGTCGCTGGAGATTTACCCATTCTGTTTGCTTTAAATATACTAGAGGAATTAGAAAAAAAAAATAGACTAGATATTCAAAATTGTAGTGGGGATGGATACGACAATTGTGCAAATATGATAAGCATAAACAGTGGAGTTAAAACTCGAATATTAAATATTAATCTTAGGACATTTTTACACCGTGCCTGCGTGAGTGTCATAGTTGGAATCTGCAGTTGGTAGAAGTAGATGCAGCTTATTTTTCCGCGGCAGCAAACACTTTTTTGGTGTTATTCAGAAAAAATATCTGCTATTTTCAAGATCCAACAAACGCTGAGAACTAAAAAACACAAAAAAAAAAATGCTCATCATAAAGTCATCAGACACAAGGTGGGAAAGCAGGATCAAGGCAGTAAAGGCCTTTTTAGGGTTCCGTTGCCAAATGGCAAAAAACGGAACCCTTATAGATTCGTCATGTCTGTCTGTCTGTCTGTCCGTGTATGTCACAGCCACTTTTCTCCGAAACTATAAGAGTTATGTTGTTGAAACTTGGTAAGTAGATGTATTCTGTGAACCGCATTTAGATTTTTATACTAAAATAGAAAAAAAACAATACATTTTGGAGTTCCCCATACTTAGAACTGAAACTCAAAAAAAAATTTTTCATCAAACTCATACGTGTGGGGTATCTATGAATAGGTCTTTAAAAATGGTATTGAGGTTTCTAATACCATTTTTTTCTAAACTGAACAGTTTGCGCGAGAGACACTTCCAAAGTGGTAAAATGTGTGTCCCCCCCCCCCCCCCGTAACTTCTAAAATAAGAGAATATTAAAACTAAAAAAAATATATGATGTACATTACCATGTAAACTACCACCGAAAATTGGTTTGAACGAGATCGAGTAAATAGTTTTTTTTTAAAACGTCTAAAACGTAAACCACAATTTACATTTCATTCAATCAACTGAATAATAAAAATTTAAAAAAAAAAAACATTATTTTCATAAACATAAACCTTATGCATAAACCAAGAATACCTACAGGTTTGTTCGGAACCCTCGGTGCGCGAGTCCGACTCGCACTTGGCCGGTTTTTATTGCCATTTGATGATATTGTTGAATGCATTTAAAACTGGAAAGCCACATGTGCAGAAGGAATTATTGCCAAACTTCTTTGTCTTGAACGTAGTGTTTTATCTTTTATTAAAGTTTTTTTGATACACGTATGATGTGTGGACTTGAACTTTCCATAGCTAATTTCAGTAACTGACTTTGCCAACTTGTTATAGCGGCGGAAATTGTCTACAAGAAATGACTTACTAGTTATAGTCCGTCTAAATTTAGGTATCACAATTTCATTTTTACTACGCTTATTTTTAACCGGCATGTCCTAGAACCAAAAATTCGAAGACATGTGACATCTACCAACCCGCTTGGCCCAGCGTGGTAGATTACGGCCCACTTCCTCTCACCGAGAGGAGGCCTGTGTCCCAGCAGTGGGAACATTATAGGCTGATGATGATGACGAGTAATTATATTACGGAACTCGCTTCTTATTTTGAAATGGCTTAAGTTTTTGCGAACATACAAAATACATTCTAAGATAAAAGAGAAGGTAGAGTCAGTAGGTATATCGATTTCTGTAAATTTGTTTCTAAGAGATTTGCGAGGCCCCATTTTCTAGATAGCGCGGATTGCCCTCTTTTTGTAAAATTAAAACTGAATCTACGTCGGCTACTGAACCCCACAGCAGAACGCCATAATATTGTGGAAATAAGCAAAGTACACTAATCTAGCTACAGCTCTATGGGTCAGCTGCCTTATGTTTCTTACTTCATATGCAGCTGAATTATATCTACCTGATATGCTGTAATATGTGCACCCCATTGCAATTTACAATCTAAAGTAATCACTAGAAATACAAATTCCGAAATAGCATCTAGTTTCTTGCCATCAAGTTTGAATTTTAGACCTACTTGGGGTTCATTTGGTAATGACAAGTTAATACATTTAGAAAAAAAATAAGAAGTACAATGGGTCAGGAGTTCAGGACGGACTGTCAGTTTTCGCAGTTTTATCTATAGACCCAAATATAGCATCTAATCGATTACGACACAGTTATTAAGGAGTTCAGTAAGTTTGAACCTTGAAAATTTCTGTATCTTTAATTGCTTACTGATAGTAGAGGGTTACTTAGTATTGGTAAATAATATTACAATGAAGAAGTTTGAATAGAATAGAATAAAAATTATTATCTTGCCACAAAGTACACCTTAGAGTTAAATCAGTCTACAAGTACAATTTTGTAATTAATTTGTGGAAGACTGGTGCCTAAACTAGGTTTTTTCAAAACCTGTAAGTCAGGACACTAGGCTCTCTTTACAATTTATATAATTCAATTATTTGGACGGGAGAAATTTTGTTTAAATTTGCAGTTTTATTAATTCACTTCTTAGAAAAGGATTGTTACAAACAAGATTTTATTTATTTAAATTAGAAAACATGCAAAGAATATGTGAGATTGTGGTATAAGTGTATGAGTATGTGTGGGTGTGTGGTGTGTGTATGTGGATGTGGAAGTGTAGATGATTGTATGAGGTTGTGAGTGACATTTCAGAACACTAAAATTAGGAAGTGGTAGTGAAAAGACCTTCAGTTTGGGCATAATCTAAGGAGAGTAGCGATTCAGTCAATATTCTTTTAAAAGTTGTTTGGTTTAAGAAATGTGTTGAAAGTTGTCAAGTCTGTTGTATAGAAATGTCCCAAAAAAAGAAAAAGAAATCGTACAAATTTAGTTTTAACTGGCCTTGATTGGCATACGTTCCTTCTTCTATTCCGCACATCAATGTTCTGGGAGACAATCATAGGCTAACAGATCGTTGTTTTAAAGCAACATGTAAAATAAAAAGCTGACGAATTGAGAGGACATTCAAAGATTTGTAAACACCTTTTGTGGGATGACGGAATGGAAGAGATAGTGCCTCCTTTAGCACTGCCCTTTGAGCTCTTTCGAGAGGTAAAAGGTTGGTTTTAAAAGTACCACCCCAAGAAGTAATGCAATATGTCAATAGCGATTGACACAATGCATACCTACTAGACTGATAGCAGTTGCTTGGAATTCAGAACGGATCTAAGACTCCTAAAAACATATATCAGTTTGTGAATTCTACTTTACTGAATTTTTTCCTCTTGCGTAATCCATCCAGGGGCCTCGCAAAATGTATCTCGCCCACATAAAATTTAAGTCTTGCCCCGCCACTGTGACAATGTTTTCTAAAGAACTGCCGACAGGACAGGTATCTAACCAAGAAATTTATCTTTTAGTCAATGCCAGTCATTGTTTTTTCTTTCTTATACTTAATTTTATCGGTACTATTAAGTTTCAAGCCATTTTATTGTTTTATTTACTAATAGATTATTGAGGTTCTCAGCGGCACGGAATCTTGGCCAAGCGCTTATCTCGCAAATACTCGCAATAAAAAAAAACTTTAAGTGTTTCCAATGATTGTTTGTTATGGAGTACGTCAGAAAATGTTTACCCTTAGTTCAAGAGGGTAATTCATAATGTTTGAGTGCACTATGGCGTAACTTTAAATTGTTAGTTGAATCGTGTCACTTGAGCGACTAAGTTGCAAGTTAAAATTTGTGTGTTGTAAAAGTTTACGGTTACCGTCGGTTAGCTTATTGAATTATTGTGGTTTTGTGCTTATTACTGATTAACTGAAGGTGCTGCACTAATAAAAATGCCAATAACACCAGCACAGGTTGCACAGGCTGTAGCATTAATCGGCCAAGGGTTGACACAGCGTGAAGTTGCTGTGGTTCTTAATGTACCACGTTCGTCGATGCAGTATGCGCTAAAACGATACCAAGAGACTGGCCACTATTCCCGTAGACCAGGCAGTGGAGGTGTCAGATGCACGTCGGCCCGGGACAACCGATTTATTGTCCTGGAAATTTTAAGAAACCGCTACCTGACCGCTGTTGAGATACGCCAGCGGCTCCAAATCGCAAGGGGCGTGAATGTTAGTGAGCGTACGGTGAGAAGACGAATGGAGGAAGTGAATTTGAAAGCCCGTAGACCAGCATGCGGTCCAGAACTTCTCAGACATCATCGAGTAGCTAGACTTCAATTCGCACGTGAATACGCCAGCTGGACCCACGAGCAATGGGCTCGAGTGCTGTTCACAGATGAGTCTCGAATTGCATTGCGCGCTCCAGATAGTCGGGAGCGAGTGTGGAGAAGAAGAGGAGAGACATTTCTTCCCATTACCACCACACAAACTGTGAGTTTCCATGGAGGCTCTATTATGGTTTGGGGAGGAGTAAGTTCCGAAGATCGTACGGAGTTGGTTATCATTGATAACCGGCTAACTGCAGTCCGATACATCGCGGAGGTCCTCCAGGAACATGTTTTGGTATATTGGGGATATACAGGGTACGACCAATTTCTCCTAATGCACGATAATGCACGCCCTCACTTTGCACATTGCGTTGAAGAATACCTTCAAGAAGTTGGTATTCAAAAATTACAGTGGCCAGCTCGTAGTCCGGACTTAGACCCAATTGAGCATATCTGGGACATGCTCAGAAGAAAGATAAAGGCCACCTCCAGCCCGCCAGTAACTCTTCAGCAACTTCGAAATCCAGCACTGACTGCTTGGGAAAGCATACCGCAAGTTGATGTCAGAAACATCATTCAGAGCATGCCAGATCGAATGCAAGCCGTTATAAGGGCTAGAGGAGGAAACACCCGATACTGAAACGACGAAAAAATTACCAATTTAGGTTATTTTTTAATTCAATAGTGTTTTTAAATTGATGATGTAAATTTCATTTTTTCTGCAAAAGTGCCCAGTTTAATAACTAAAGTTACTGGTATTGTGAAGTTTTCATTCTCAAGTTCCAGAAGCATAAGAAACACTTACTGAGTGCATCTACCCTTAGTTCAGTGTCAAAAATACATTTTTGTGCGAAATATTGTGAAATTTACATGTGGCCAAGTTTCCGTGCCGCTGAGTAGTTTGACAAATCGCGTGTACGTTGACTCTTCATGGTTGATACTTGAAAGTGAAAAATGTTTATGGAATTAATACGATTGTTTTTATAATTTCTTTAAGGTAAATCAGACAATACAATTTTTTTAAAAAATTGTTAATGACGGTGAAAAAAAGTAATGGATTTTTTTCTACACCTGGAGAAACACCAAAACAGTTGGCGGAAGAAAACCTTAGATGATTTTGATCTGTGTGCAATAAGACAAAAAATTTAACGCTGTAAAAAAACAGGCAAGTAATTTTTGTTAATGCTATTATCGCATACCACATACCGCAGTAAAAAATAGTATAATTTACATTTATAATTTTTCAGATGCCTATTCTACGTAATATATTACCTGTAGTTTGAGAAGACTTGGGTTATAATGGGAGCCGTAAACGCCCTAAGAAAGATTTTTACACGATTTAGACTTCTTAAATAAGAAATGTAAAACTGACACATTCATGTCAAATTTGATACAGGCTATATTGAATGGTTGTGAATACCCTAGATCAGTGTTTCCCAAACATTGTTCTTCCATAGCCCGGTAATTTTCATACTGCCCCTTCGTGACCGACGTGATTTCATTAATTTTTTGTGAATAAGTTTTCACTGTGTTATTATGATGGCATACGCATCTCTTTAATAAAAGGTTATTCCAGCGAAATAATGCGCAATCTGCTAAATACAATAAAAGTAAAAGCCTGTGTGCCAAGGAACTATAAGTTCCTTGCTGTGTGCTTATCAAGTCTTGAAATCCTGAGTTATGTAATTTCTCGGGATATCGTGTTTGTTGATTAAAACAACAAGTATCTTATCAGTTTTAGTCCTAGTATACAGGGTGGCCATCCGAGCGAAATAGGCGCCCTCATATTCCCACAGTCTTTTTTGCTAAGCTGTAAGAAAATATTGAATTTCGCGGGCTACATTAGCGCATTCATCTTTACTAAACCATAAAGTCAAACTTTACTTCTTTCTCGTTCTTTCTGTAGGTATTGAAATAAAAAAGTAATAACTTATTGTCTATATTTATAAGATGGCGGGTGATGAAAGTGACAGGTTTGTAAATAGTAAATGAAATTACAAAAACCTAAGTTGTAGTGACAAATTACAAAGTCACACATGAATTGTAAATCTTTGCTCACGAAATTCAAAATATGCTTTATTATAAGTATCCTAATTACATAACCGGGCTTTGTTTATAGTGATCTAAAGCCATCCAGTGTCGCGATCATAAGAGAAGTTTATGATAGTGAAAATGCTCACATCAAATTTGAAATGGAACTGGAAAGAGCACTGGAGGCCGGCGTTAGCGTTATTGTGATAGAACCAGAGCCACTGGGTGAAGAAACAGCGCGGTGGATTTATGTAGGAAACCTCTTGCATAAGGTTTCTGTTTACAGTGGAGTCTGTAGCATTGCATCAGGTCTGTGTTTTATAAATTTGTCATCGTTAAATTTACTATTCTTAAAAAAAATAACTGACAATTCTTAAAACATGCTGACGATGATCACAAAAACATTCAATCTGTTTTGTTTGCAAGTTAAATCGTAACTAACAACACCCATGTGTATCCTGTAATAGAATGTTTACTTTTACATGATAATACACTTTCTAAAACTTACATACATACAATCACGCCTTTTTCCCATGGGGGTAGGCAGAAACCACAGAAAGCCACCTGCTACGATCTCTACACACTCCTTTTGCCTTGTTTAGGTTCATACAATTGGTCATACACACACGCCGGTTGCAAGTACTACCCACCGGACCTTTCTGAAGAACATCACCAATAAGGTCACTATATGTCCTACTAGGGCAACCCCTTCCAGTGTTTCCACTCACATCTGCCTTGTAAATACCTTTTGTGAGCCGTCCTTCATTCATCCTCTCAACATGACCAAACCATCTAAGCATAAAGCATCTCTAAAACTTGATTTCCATAAATAAATTCGAAATTTATATTTCAGGTGTTGCGTGGAGTTCACTAGCCTGTGCTCCCTTTGGCATAGTGTCAGTGCTTTGTGCTGGTTGCTATACACTGTCATGGCAGTGGGATCCTTGTTGCAAATATCAAGAAGAAAAGAACCGCAGACATTTATCTACGTTACCTATGTTGAGTGACCTTACATCTGCATCACCTGTAGTACTGGTAAAAACAGATAATAAAAGAAAAATAATATTACATACAACGGTGTCAATGGCAGCAACAGCAATATGCTTATGGAGACTATACAACATTTTTAAGTAAAGATATAGTCCGCAGCTAGCATAATAATGGCATTGAGCTTAAATTAGGAAGTCACATAATGCTCCAACGAAAAGCATAAAATATAGTAGTGCTTTCTAATAAGTTGTTTTTATGTCTGAAGTCTAATAATGTAATTATATAATTTGTTGTAGGATGCAGTGTAAAAATGTTATAAAGTTAATAGTAGAATTAGTTTAAAAGCCTGTACAAAAGATATTTTCTTGTAATATAAGGATGCTTTTTAGTTAATCAAATGTGATAGTGGTTTATGAAGGATTCTGTTACAAAGCTAAGTTAACAGTGATCTCCGAAATATAATATCCTCACTGTTATCATGTAATAAAACAATGATGCAATTTAATAACGAATTTTATTTGTTTTGGTAGGCTAATAATGAGTATGAATCATTTATAATTCTAAATATTTGATTGTGCCCTTAAAAAGTAAAATGCATTTTTTATATAGAACTCATTTAAATGATTATATTATACCTACACACTATTAGAGAATCCCCAAAATAGAAACCTATGCTGTCACCTGTATTATATACACCTACACCGGAACATACTTCAAGCTCACATATGAAAGACTTGTCTGGAATCCTTGAGTTGCATGAAGCCCAACTCAATATAACTTGTTTACTTAAGACAGTAGTCAAGTATGTTTAAGACATTTGCTGCAAAAGTGAATGAAAACAACATTTCCAGATCAACAGTTGGCCTCACATCCGATTTCTCTTAAACAAAACCATTTTCATAAAAGGTTTGAATTGTTATTATGTATGTGTTAACGGAAATGTATGTAATCCGTCATTGTATACAATTCCTAGGAAATGCATGTAATTCCTAAAATCTCCCGGAAATGTGTGAAATAAATTATAGTAGACACATTTCTTAAATAGCAATCGGAAATGTAAAACAGTATACCGCCGTTTGCCCGAACTTTGTTTGCCCTAATATCATATGCCATAACATCATTTGCCATCGACATTGGGTGTGTAACGGTAGTTATATTAGGAGAAACTGGATGCAATCGGGACTTTAAGGCACCCCGACTCGAATAGCTTAGGTACGAAGGGGATGGCGGGGTCTATTCGCTCGCTTCACTCGCTCAAACGACCCCGCCATCCCGTTCATGCTTATTTTTTTATAAACCACGCAGAAGTAGGAGCCCCGCTTAGCGGGGCTCCGTCGCCTAGCTTGGAAAAAGATTCGAAAACAATTTATTATGGCGCTTTTTATAATTTCCTAATACGATATTAGAATTATATACAATTCCTAGGAAATGTATACATTTCCCAGGATATGTATGTATTAAATAATTTTTAAAACAATAGTTTATACATTTCCTAAATAGCTTCGGAATTGTATAAATTTCCTAGGAAATGTATACAATTCCTAGTTTTCATACATTTCCGGTAACATATATAACTCCTAAAATTTAATTAAATACAACGAGAAAAAGGAATATCACGCTTACAGGGTTGCAACATTACTGTCAATGGTTAAGTAATTAAATGTGTTTTCTAAAATGCATATCCTTACTTAAGCAGTCTTATTTGCCCTTCTGGCCATAACCCAATGATACAAAGATGGTGCAGAATGTCTCAAAGTTATTGCTAAGTTTGGTACAAACTGGCTAATAACCAGATCTTTTTCTTTGTTGACTATTCCATCAAGTATCTTCTTTGCAGTATACTGAGGTGTAAATCCGGCAGCAGTACTGGTATCCATTACTGAAACAGAATATATTTTGCTATAGTATCTCTCTATAATGGGAAAGTTTGATGTTTAGCAACATTTATAATGAAAATTCTATCACCTCCATGTGGTTCACCAGAAGCAGTATATGCATTCAGAGATATAGCAGTCTTTATATACCCAGGACTGACTACCGTTACATTGACATTATGCTGATGCATTTCCGCACGAAGTGAATCACCAAATGCTTGCATTGCATGTTTAGCTGCTGCATAAGCAGATCGTTCTGGTATTGCAATAAGCCCTTGAACTGAACTCACAAGCACAATGTGACCTTCTTTTCTCTGAACCATTTTTGGTAGACATTCTGAAACAAAACAAATATTTTAAATAAAAAAAATTAAAAAAAAATGTGTTACTGTTGTATCACAGTAGATTAAGGTATGCAGCACAACAATGCAATGTGCCCGGCAGTCTAGGGTTTGAAAAGTCTCAGGACACAAGACAACCCATGAACAATGTCCTGCGAAATCCCTAGACTTGTAAGATTTATCAGAATTAAATTTAATTATAAAAAAATCAATTTTAGTTAATCAACATTTCCTAAATCAATCAATAGTTATGGTATAGTATAGCAGCCTTTACTTTTCAAAAATGATGCATTGTTTCTCCACTAATTAAAGATCTTTTTATCTGAGACACTCATGTCTGTTCTGCTATCTGCCTTGGTACATCTTGCTCTTAAAAAACTTTTATGAACAAGTTGTGTTGATATATTTTTAGGATAAGTATTTGCAACAAAAAAATATTTCAGTTTTCATATTTTATCATACCTTTAGTTAAAGCCACAGACCCAAAATAGTTAATGGCCATAATACTCTTAAATACATCTATCTTTGTATTCAATATAGATCCTCGATGGGAGATACCACCATTGTTTATCAAAATATCAATATGGCCACAAGCATCATAAACCTTTTGAACAAATGCATCCATTTCTTCAAATTTAGCAAGGTCAAGCTCCAATATGAGTGGTTCCAAAGTTGCAGTAGGCTGAAACATAAATAACGAAATATGCATTTTTTTTTTAATTGCTCTTAACCAGTCAATTACCGTAATTACAGACACAATTAAAAAACCATTATGTCTATACCAAATGTGGTATCTCAGGGACTTAGAGGTTAAATCTAGAGGGCAGAAACTTTGTTTAACAGGTAAAACTAACAAAGTGGAACCTCAAGCATTATAAAAGATTTTTTTTTAAAGTGTGTCAAGTCAACAAAATCCTATTATTATCCTTACTATTATTAGCCTATTATCTAGACACGCGGGAGCGTGTCAAGCCAAGTTCAAGTAACAGAACTGGCGAGCAGCACCGTGTGTAATATTACACGAACCATTTGGAGCCACTTTTGACCCCCTCATAACTCAAAAACTATTTCACATAAACGTGTCAAATTTGGCTCATATATTGAGACTTGCGAGATACATATTAACTCCAAATTTCATAAACACATCTCAAACGGTTATTTAGATATTAACGTCCAAAATTCGTCATTTTTATCACTGACTGACCTATAGATCAAAACTCTAACCCAGTTCCAGGTGACCTAGAAAGTTGAAATTTGGCATGCAGATAGGTAATTAGGTGAATACATAGGAATAAATCAGAAACTGGTAAATTTTTATAATTTTACTATAATTTTTCACTTAATTGATTCTATTAGGAACACTTTAATAAAAACCATTTGGTATTAATTTTGTTATATTGTTATAAATAAGTACCTACTAATAATTTATGTACAAAAAGTAATGATATCCCACCCAAAACATAAATGTGAAATGAAAGCCAAGTTCAATATTATGATATATGCCTTGGTTGTTGACTTCAGGGACAAAAGAAGTGAGATCTAAATGGGTGCCAAGTTCAATGGTCAGTCCTGAAATTTATTTATAACTACATAAAATATCATTTCTTCTTATAACTTAAGATAATATATTGTAGCCTAAGGTCTGACTTGGCTCCTGCCGGGGTCGCGTGATTGTTCGAAAGAGATACCGTGACCCTGGCACATGGGCAACTGATGGAACACGGGTGGGTTTTAGTCAGTAAAAGTCTGACACGCCCTCCCGCTCCGCCCAGAGCGGGAGAAGTCATTTGATGATTTCCCATCCTAAAAAAAAAAAAAAAAAAAAAAAAAAAAAAAAAAAAAAAAAAAAAAAAAAAAAAGGTCTGACTTGGCTAGTTTTCATATACGAATTATATTATAGCCTACGCAAGTTCTAAACCTGTTACTTGTCGGTTCTTATTTTATTATTCCTAAATTTTGGCTTGCTGGTAGAAACTAGCTATCGAACATAATAATTCGTATATGAGAACTAGCCAAATCAGACCTTAGGCTACAATATACTATCCTAAGTTATAAGAAGAAATGATATTTTATGTAGTTATAAATAAATTTCAGGACTGACCATTGAACTTGGCACCCATTTAGATCTCACTTCTTTTGTCCCTGAAGTCAACAACCAAGGCATATATCATAATATTGAACTTGGCTTTCATTTCACATTTATGTTTTGGGTGGGTTTAGCTTTTATGGAGTCAATTAAAATTATGATTGAAATAATATGACTCATCTCAGACAGATTTACTTTCACATTTATAATATTAATGGATATTTGCCATTTTCTACCCATTTACACTCATGTTTTAACCCTTTATAAGGTAGAGGCAGAATACATGCCACCAATAAAATTATTTGTTTTATTTAACTGTATTGTTGAAAACGATTTATTTTACATTGATGATAGCATATACATTTCTGCAAATAGCCCATTGAATTCACAATTTGAAAAAAATGTCATTATTCACATACTAAGAATTTTTATTTAAGAATTTATTACTATACCATGTCTAATTTTATCTGCTTTATAAAGGGTTAAAACGGACTTAACTAAATCATTTCTTACTCTCATTGTTCATTCAAAATAGCATTTTACTGCCATACTTTATTGAATTCAAAGTAATTAGAATAGGTACTTTTCTTAACACCAAAAACACTTTTTCTTTTATTTTAATCCTTACTGCTTTGTCATCATCATTTCAGCTGAACGACATGCACTGCTGGACATAAGCCTCCCCTAATTTGGGGCCCCCCACCCCAAAATTAGAGGAGGCCTCCTGCTTAAATGATTCAAACTCAATTGGCACTAAAAAGAAAGATGAATGCATAGTTACCAGATTCTTTGACATTAGGTCATTTTTGACCCTCTCCAATTCAGATTTTCTACGGGAAGCTAGAACCACTTTGCTTCCTCGCTCATAGAATGCATGGGCCAAAGCTTCTCCTATTCCAGAACTTGCACCAGTTATAACCACAACCTGTAAAAATGTTGTCCCAATTTATTACTTACTACTCTAAGAGTACCTAAGTAAAATAGAAGAGTTTATAATAAGTGTCATTATTTAGAGGTCATTACTATGCACAGACTGAGCTGCATGCATGCATGACAGAGCACTGCAAACCTTTCACTTATCCTTAAATAGATACACGCACAAATGGCAAGAAATACTGCTATATCCTAAAATGAAAATTATAATACCTTTCCTTGTAGTGCAGCTCTTCGCCTTTTAGTAGTAATACAATTAAAAAATTTACACATTGTTACGCCAATTGCCAATGGTACACCGATGTACTTTAGGTACCAAGTAAGTGAGTGAACTGCAACTGCATTGCTGCTATGCATTTGCAAGTACTTCATTTTGTCCGGTTTGTACTGACAGTAATTGTTCAAACACGAATTGCGAATGTAGTTCGAATTGAGTCAAATTGAATGGTTCAGTGTGTGTTTTCAATTAAAATGCCGAATGAAATATGTTTTTGGTTATCCTCCACTGAATTAACAAATTATCAATCCCTTAGAGTAGAAATAAACAGACAAAAAACCCTTTGAAAACAAACTGTACTTTAATGTTATTAAAACATGACACTGAGTGACATTTGTATCGGTGAATTCGGTGATGACAACTCGAACGTCTGACGTTTAAAGACTTTGGACTTCAGAAGTTTTTTTTTTTTCAAAGGTCAATCAATGCCGATTATGAGCACGTAGATTGCACGTGTTTACAGTGCGCCCTATGTATTCTGGTTCAGACAAAAGTGAATTAAAGAATTGTAATAACACCTAATAGAAAAAACTCAGTGCAATAAGTATTAAAATTGATAAAGGAATTAATGCTGCCAAAGTAGCCCGCGAAATTCAAAATATTTTACTGTTTTTGCAATTTGCAGCGCAGCATCGGGTTGTACATGTACATACCATCTTCATTATTTCCGCTGAAACACGTTCACTATTAGACCCCCCTCACCCGATCCGTGCAGGAGTCCCTAAAGGCTCTGTACTAGCCCCCCTCATTTTCACGCTGTTCACTAGCGATATCCCCAGAAGCAAGAAGGCAAGGTTAGCTCTGTTTACAGACGACACTGCCATCTTCTTCTTGGGATTTAGTGACACAGCGCTGGTTCGCTACCTCCAAACCGCAGTCGACGAGCTCGGCGAATGGTTTAGGAAGTGGCGAATCGAACTCAATCCCGATAAAAGTCAGGCGGTCTTTTACACCCGACCGCGACGTAATCACCCCCCTCCCCGACCCATCTCTATGTTCGGCAAGCAGATCCCTTGGGAGAAGCGAGCCAAATATCTAAGTGTCATCCTAGACGAACACCTCACCTTTTCTGAGCACATAAAGCAGGCCCGCTCGCGGGCCGCTTTCGCTCTCGGTAGGCTCCATTGCGTCCTGAACAAGTGGAGTAAGATGTCTCTTCAGTGTAAGAAACGTCTTTACACCGCTTGTATCAGGCCCATCATGACATATGCAAGCCCAGTCTTTGCACATGCTAAGCCCCATTTCATCCATAGGATGCAGACCCTCCAGAATCGTTTTCTCCGTCAAGCCACAGGCGCGCCTTGGTTTGTTCGGAATATCAATCTCCACTTAGATATGAAACTCCCGACTATCCATCAGTTCATGAAACGCGCTTCGAAGCGTTTCTTCGATAGGGCCGTATCCCACCGCAACCCTCTGGTTGTCGCGGCAGCCACTTACACCCCCTCCCGTATCAGTAAAGTCCGCCGTTCGCGGCACGTTCTATCCGATCCTGACGATCCCACTACTCTCCTTCAGGAGAGTCGAAAAGAGACCAGTACAGTTAGCAAACAACACAAACACAAACCGTACCGACCTCGCCGCCGAGGTCCGTGTCGTCGCGACCCCGACTTAATAGTCCCTCCCGACCCTTGCAAGAGCCAGCCCGCGATAGCCGTTAGCCGTTAGCTTTAAATTAGTCCATAAATAATTTAACCCAGATCCAGCCAATCCCTTGCTGTCCCCCCACCAGTGATTGCCTAAGCCGAGGTTCGTACCCCCCTCGGGGTAACCCTTAGAGCTTTCGCTTTAGTTTTTAAGTATAATAAGCCCCGGCTGGAGGCCTAAAAAGGTAACTTTTTAGAACTCGCTGGGCTACCATCCGTTTAAGTAGTAAAAAATCTTTCAGGTTAACTACGAGATTTAGTACAAAAAATAAAAAACCGGCCAAGTGCGAGTCGGACTCGCGCACCGAGGGTTCCGTACAAACCTGTAGGTATCCTCGGTTTATGTATAAGATTTATGCTTATGAAATTAAATGTTTTTTTTTTAATTTTTATATTTGAGTTGATTAAATTAAAGGTAAATTGCGGTTTACGATTTATGACGTATTAAACAAAAACTACTTACTGGATCTCGTTCAAACCAATTTTCGGTGGAAGTTTACATGGTTATGTACCTACATCATATATTTTTTGAGTTTTATCATTCTCTTATTTTAGAAGGTACGGGGGGGGGACACACATTTTACCACTTTGGAAGCGTCTCTCGCGCAAACTATTCAGTTTAGAAAAAAATTATATTAGAAACCTGAATACCATTTTTGAAGACCTATTCATTCATATTTTGAGTTTCAGTTCTAAGTATGGGGAACCCCAAATTTTTTTTTTTTCTATTTTAGTGTAAAAATCTTGATGTGGTTCACAGAATACATCTACTGACCAAGTTTCAACAGCGTAGCTCTTATAGTTTCGGAGAAAAGTTCCTGTGATATACGGACGGACGGACAGACAGACAGACATGACGAATCTATAAGGGTTCCGTTTTTTGCCATTTGGCAACGGAACCCTAAAAAATTGGACCGCCCCAATTCGGCCGGTTCCGGTATATCCAAATATCTTTCGGATATTCTAAGTTATGCACCTGACACGCTTGATTTTCACCACGTTGCTCACATGGGACTTATAAACAAATAAATAAAACTGAAGTGTCTGTTTGTCAAAAATCTTTTTTTTTTACTTTTGTCTGTCTGTTTGTTTGTTCCGGCTAATCTATACAAATAAATTAACCTGAAGTGTCTATTTGTAATTTCAAATTAACAGCTTTTCACTAAATGCATATGAAAGTAAATTAAGTACTTACACCAAAAAAACATTTTTTTTTTAACTTTTGTCTGTCTGTCTGTCTGTGTGTTCCGGCTAATCTCTGAAATAGCTGGACCGATTTTGACAGGACTTTCACTGGCAGATAGCTGATGTAACAAGAAGTAAGTTAGGCTACTTTTATTTTAGAAAAAATCTTTCTATTTAGAGAAATACCTGCGTTAATTTCCTACATCCATGCGGGCGAAGCCGCGGGCAAAAGCTAGTCTATACATCTTATATACATCTATATCTATACATATAAATAAAATTGGATTGTCTGTTTTTAATATTAAAATAACTGCTTTTTACTAAGTGTATATGGATGTATACACGGTACATATACCAAAACAACATTTTTTACAATTTTTGTCTGTCTGTCTGTCTGTCTCTGTTTGTTCCGGCTAATCTCTGAAATGGCTGGACCGATTTTGACGGGACTTTTATTGGCAGGTAGCTGATGTAATAAGGAGTAGGTTAGGCTACTTTTATTTTAGAAAAAATCTTTTATTTTAGAAAAATACCTGCGTTAATTTCCGACATCCACGCGGGCGAAGCCGCGGGCAAAAGCTAGTATAATATAAAGCTTTGAAAAGTTGAAATTAATCGCTAAGACTCTAAGCAATTAACTCCAACTTTTCCAAACTATTTTTCTCTTAAGACTTAAGATGCAATTCAAAAATCCTTTTCAAAGCTTTGAGTAGTAAATGACGACCTGCGATCGGAATAGGTAACCCAACAAACTTCATAAAAGCGTACACTAGGAGGTATACAAAGCGCGGCAGTACTTGCCTATAGGAGTTACTCTATACCGTCTGTTCACCCTTATTTTCCCTGTAATTTTGCGTTACTGTCACAATCAAAGTGATAAGGTTGCTGTTAGGTTGCTACTATCAGAGGTAAAACAAGTGGTAAACTGAGGTGGTGGTAGCACAAGTTCCCATGATGATGTACAAGCATGTGAAGGAAACACCGGGGTAGTTATTAGTCAGTAAAAGTCTAACAGTCCTCCGCCCGCCCCAGAGCGGAGGACATCCATGAAGATTTTTCACCACGGAACAAAAAAAAATAGTCATCCTTATCGCACGTTATTCGTTAATTGGTTCCAGGCTCCCAGCTGTCTTTGGGCACTGGCCTTTTTGACGCAGCCGTGAGGCACACTATAATGATAGTTTCTGACATCACACCTTACACATTCTTATTTTATTTAACTCTTTCCTACCGTTTATCTATTGTGTACCTTTTAAACTGTGCTAAATAAATGTATTTTCTTTTTTTTTTCTTTTATTCGAAGATCTTTGATAGAAGTTACGAGTAGTCAGAAACCCAAACATCTAGCAACCAGTGTTTTCCGAGTATTATCGTGTTTCCCAGTAACTGGGTTGTGTGGGACAGATGGGCAGTCATTCTTTGTAAAATACTGGTAATTTACAGGGATAGTGTAATGATTTGTTCAATCAGACAAAGGCGGTGTGATTTTTATACTGAAAGGACACGGGTCTTACAATTTATTATAGCTTTATTGTACACCAGAAAACACATACTTAACAACAAAAAAATATTTAATATTAAAAGCATACAATGGGCGGCCTTTATTACTTGCTTTTCCACTATGTTTATAAACTAGGAGTAATATTGTTCTGTGTTATAAACTGAAAGCTCGTCATAGATGGCAACACTGTTTAAAGTCTACAAAAATTAAATTATAGAAGTCACATACCACTTTTTTGTCGATGTTTAATTTTGTGTCAATTACAATTAAAACAAAAACTGGATACATAATAATGTTTAAGAGTGTAGAGTGTACCATCATTATAAGAGGAACGAAGGGAAAGGGAAGCGTCTACCACCGGCATAAAAGTTTTAGTAAAAATTACAATAAATTATGCCGATATTTATAATTTATCGTGTGGTAGTTAACTTTAAAGTTAATATTTGCTGATGACTGCAGGCGTATGACAGGGATAACCTCATTGGAGTTTAAAACAAACTCGAGGATTATTTTTTTGTCTGAAATATTTCAGAGATGTTAATTCTAGCACTGAATATGCACACACACTTCTCCTATAATCTTATATCTTTAAACGAGCAATTCTTGTATTTATATATATGTACAATATCTGGTTGACCGAGCTTTGCTCGGTATTTTTTGGTAAATTGTGTTTAAAATAATAAGTTTATGTTCAAGTTGATTATCGATAAAGTTGGTAATTGAAAACATGAATAAAACGACATTGTATAAAAATGAATCCTAGCTAGATCAATTTATCGCCCCCGAAACCCCTTGTATACTAAATTTCATGAAAATCGTTGGAGCCGTTTCTGAGATTCAGATTATATATATATATACAAGAATTGCTCGTTTAAAGGTATAAGATATATAATCTGTATCTCGGAAACGGCTCCAACGATTTTCATGTTTAGTATACAGGGACCCCCTGGCGGGCCCCTATGGGGGCGATAAATCGATCTAGCTAGGATTCATTTTTATAAAGTGTCGTTTTATTCGTTTTTTCAATGACCAACTTTATCGATAATATAATCAACTTGAACATAAACATATTATTTTAAACACAATTTACCAAAACATACCGAGCAATACTCGGTCATCCAGATATTTTACTTATCACACCACAAGTGCCTTTAGGTTATGGGCTTTTTTTTTGGATGGGAAATCATCAAATGACTTCTCCCGCTCTGGGTGGAGCGGGAGGGCGTGTCAGACTTTTACTGACTAAAACCCACCCGTGTTCCTTCAGTTGCCCATGTGCCAGGGTCACGGTATCTCTTTCGAAAAATCACGCGACCCCAGCAGGCATCGGTCCTAGCAGACCCCTTCAGCGCTGCTGACATATCTTTGAGGCGCGCGTGGAACACTACGCGCCGTCGACCCGAGCTTGGTCCTTACCGGGTGGCGAGCTACCCATTGCTCGCCACCCGCAAGCTCGCGCCTACGGTGGCCGGGAGTCCGCAATCGACTCCCGACGCCCGGGGCGTCTCCTCCTGCGGCGGTTAGGGACGTGAGGGTGCAGAGACTGCCACTCCCTCACGCACCCCACCTCCTCCTTCGCGAACATTACTGCTTCGCAGAATGGGTGACGGCTTCCCATGCCCTCTCGCTCCGTACCATGGCTCGCACCAGGGCCGGACGCGAGAGGTCGCCGCCGCCGATCGCCTCCACGAGGACACGGCGGTGCTCCGCCCAGGCAAGGCACACTTCCACCGTATGTTCCACCGTGTCCTCTGGATGATCCTCACAATGGAAACACCCGGGCGTTTCCTCCCGCTTTATTCTGAACAGGAACCCACCGAAGCACCCATGCCCGGTGAGAACCTGCGTCAGGCGGAAGGTGAGGACGCCGTGGCGCCTCTCTATCCACTCCTCAAAGAGGGGACTTACTGCCGCAATTGTGGCGTGCCCAGCGCTGGGTTGCGACAATCGTCTGCCATGTCGCCATGAGATCCTGCCGGAGCTCTGTCCGCCGTGCTGCGATTTGTCGCGGCAGCGGAGTTTCGCCTCCTCGCGCCACTCCCACATGTGCGCGAGGACCTTTGCCTCCAGATCCCATGGCGGCGCTCCGGCACGGAGGCTCGCCACCTCGCTCGAGATCGTGCGGTATCCTCGGATTAACCTGATGGCCATGACCCTCTGGGCTGCACTCAACCGGCGCGCTGGGCGCAGCCTCAATGATGGTGCCACATCGGTGCCCCGTAGAGGGCCATGGACCGCACAACCCGCGTGTAGAGCCTCCGGCAGGAGGCGTTTGGACCCCCCAGATTGAGCAGGAGCCGCTTTAATGCAGCCCTAGCCCGCTCCAGTCTGGGAGCCAAACGTCGGAAATGCTCAATGAAGTTCCACCGGCTGTCGAGGACAAGTCCCAGGTACTTCATCGTCGACTCGACGCCGATGTGAACCCCTCCTACCGTGAGTTGGGAACCCGCAGGTGGCGCGTTCCGAGGACCATGAAAACCCATCATGGCTTCGGACTTGTGCAAGGCCACCTCGAGTTCCAATGGCCGGATCCTATCGACGATTGTCGCAGCCCTGTGTGTCATTATTTCGGCCGCCGCCTCGTGCGACCTCCCCTGCGCCAGGACCAGCGTAGTAAACTACGCTGACGCCGCTAGGGAGGTCGGCGCGCAGCACCCAGTCGTAACCGAAGTCCCCAGGCACGGTCACAGCCTATGATTTTGGGGGGGGGGGGGGTCACTATGAGTACTGAAGAATATTTTTAGGAAGGTACATCTCCTCGTTGGTCTAGTAAACGAAAGCGCTACTGATGAGCATGAGGTCCCGGGTTCGATTCTCAGGTCGGGATTATTTTTGGGTTTTTCAGGCAAATCGTTCAGAGCCATTTTACATTTTTGCGCGAATATCTAAGATTTTAGTCGCCTTATTTACCTCTCATCTCATCATTATAAATACTCTGGCATTGGCGAATACATGTAAAAAATTGATCAATCTTTTGTTTTGTCACTTTTAGTAGAACATTTACAAAAACTTATTTGTTTACTTTGTAGTAATTAATCTCCCACAACTAGTTTTCGTAAAAATCAGCGCAGGGTCAATTTCAGACTCCTATTTCTATCATTAATATGTAGAAATTTGAGTAAAAAAAATACACAAAACAACAGACATATAATCTAGTTGTTACATTTAGTACAAGAATATTGATTTTTAATATCATTAATTAGTAAAAAAAATAAAGTCTTATGGCAATTTTTACGATTTATTTGCAAGTTTATCGCGTTTTTTTGGTTTGAATAAAGCATAATTACATTCAAAAATTCATGTCAATATAAAGTATGCTCTATAAAAAATCGAATTCTCAAGTTTTATTTAAATCTGTTTATTTAATTAGACATAATATCGTTTTTGAAATCACTCTAAATTAGAATAAATTACGATGCACAAGCGGGCAGCGTTTAGTACGGCGCAAGCGCCCAACGGGGAAGGACCTGTGTCAATTTTTCCCGCGTCTCAGTTTACGGGTACTCGTATCGTGAAGGTAAAAATATACTACGACTACAACATTTTGCTACTCTTCGCATTTTTTTTTTTTTTTTGAATAAGCGTTTCGTTAATTATCAAGTAAAGCATTATTTTAATAGATTGTAGAAAAATTTTGACTAAAATAATTTATTTTAACTAAATCTGACTGTTTTTAATCGCGATTAAAAAGGTGTGGAGTAAAACTAGTGGTCATGAACAAAAATTCACACCAATGGCAACGCCTCGCCTCACGTGCAAAAACAGTACTGTATTTTTTTTTTCTTTTGCTTATATCTCGAAAATGGCGTGTCCTATCGCAAAATAATGAAATTTTCGACCCCCTTTATAAAACCACATATAAATCTCAACACGTGGGTAATATTTTTTTTTATTTTTCAAACAAAAATGAAAAATTCCATATAAAACACGTCCAGCCCCCTTGCGCGCGCCTTCGTATCTCAGCAAGTTCATTGCGTAGCGCACAAGTACTAAGTTGCGAAGCCAAAAGAAAAAAAACCGGCCAAGTGCGAGTCGGACTCGCGCACCAAGGTTTCCGTACAAACCTGTATGTATTCTCGGTTTATGCATAAGGTTTATGTTTATAAAATTAAATGTTTTTTTTTTAATTTTTATATTTGAGTTGATTGAATGAAAGGTAAATTGCGGTTTACGATTTATGACGTATTAAAAAAAAATACTTACTAGATCTCGTTCAAACCAATTTTTGGTGGAAGTTTACATGGTAATGTACATCATTTATTTTTTTTAGTTTTATCATTCTCTTATTTTAGAAGTTACGGGGTCCAGGACACACATTTCACCACTTTGTAAGTGTTTCTCGCGCAAACTATTCAGTTTAGAAAAAAATATATTAGAAAACTCAATACCATTTTACCCCACACGTATGGGTTTGATGAAAATTTTTTTTTTGAGTTTCAGTTCTAAGTATGGGGAACCCAAAAATTTATTGTTTTTTTTTCTATTTTAGTGTAAAAATCTTAATGCAGTTCACAGAATACATCTTCTTACCAAATTTCAACAGCATGCTCTTATAGTTTCGGAGAAAAGTGGCTGTGACATACGGACAGACAGACAGACAGACATGACGAATCTATAAAGGTTCCGTTTTTGCCATTTGGCAACGGAACCCTAAAAATACCACGTTGAGTCGCGATTGTCAAATTTGATTTTAGTCGTGTCAAAATAATTTTTAAAAGAGATTATTTCTTGCAGAATAGCGTAACAATTCTCATAGCTAAAAGTAAGCAATTTTAGAGATAGTTTTGTTAGTTTAGTTCGGTGTACAACAGAATCGGCACCAATATGTAATTGTTTTAATTTTTATTTTTATTGTATACTTTACATAACATATAGTTGTATTTTTTTTTATTAGTCTGATAATTTTTATTAGACTGGATAAATAAAATAAGTATTTTCATAAATATCTAAATACCGCATTATAATTCTAACGGATCAAGATTGTTTAGACCAGCTCGACACTCGCGTTACACTGTTTGTATTGTGCATGTGTGGATACGCACACATACATAAGATCGCCGTCTTTTACCTAAACTCGAGCGTTCAAATTTTGTAAGAGGGCACTTCAGGGTCTCGACAGCATGGCTGACTTTGGGGGGGGGGGTCATGACCCCTAGGTCCCCCCTCTCGGACTGCGCCTGGATTTCCCACAGATGCGGCCCCAGGACCGATCCCTGTGGGACACCGCACGACATCTCTCGCCGGTTCCATTCTCCCTGGTGACTGGAGTAGATAACGGCCCTATCCGTCAGATAGGCCTCGACCACACGACAGAGGTAGGTCGGCATCCGGTGATACCGGAGTGCCTCCCTATTGCAACTCCAGGGCAGGGTGTTGAAGGCATTGGCGATGTCTAGAGACACCGCCAAGATGACCCCACCCCAGGCCACTGCATCCCCCGTCGTGAGGGCTCGCACGCGCATGATGGCGTCCACCGTAGAGCGCCCCTTGCGGAAGCCGTACTGGCCGTCCTACAAGTCCGGCCCCTCCTGCACCAGCCACCCGGCGAGGCAGTCTGCAATCACTCTTTCAAGAGAGAGTCCGCTGGGCGCCCAGGCTTCTTAATGAGGACCAGTTTCCCCGTCTTCCAACGAAGTGGGAACTGGCCCCTCTCCAAGCATGCGCTTAGGAGCCCCCTGAGTTGAGGCCCGAGAGCCTCTAAGGCCAGGACCCATGCTTTGCCAAGCAAGCCATCGGGTCCTGGGGCGGTATTTTTGGCATTTAGCCGACGTACCGCCACTCTCAACTCTACCTTGGTCACCTCTGGAGCGTTGTCGTCGTCATCGATGGTGTGGTCCGCAGCATCGGGCACCGCAGGAGGCGGAGCCATGGGTGGGGGACTATGTTCCCCTCGCGAAGGGAACAGAGCGCTCACCACGCCCTCCACGAGTTAGGGCTGGAGACTCTGAGTCAGCGGAGGAGCCCATGTGCGGAGTTTCTCCCGGACGGCCTTGTAGGGCCGTCCCCATGGGTCCCTGTTCAGAGTCTCCAGCGACTCCTTGCGGGCCAGTCCTCTGGCCCACAGGATCTCCTCTTCTTGGAGGGCGGTCTTCGCCGCTCTGTACCCTTCATATAGCTCCGCCTGGATGGCTTCCGTATCCGGAGGGCGGATACGGAGCCTGCGGTGCCTGGTGTACCGGCGTCGCGCCGCAACGCACGCTTCGCGCAACGCTGTCAGCTGCGGCGACCACCAGTACACCTGGCACCAAGCCCGTCCTAGCTGGACACGGGGCATAGCCACGTCACAGATCTCGGACATGGCCTCCCGGAACCACACGGCCTCGTCGTTGATGTCAGCAGGCCTGTCCGGTGGTGACACCCAGGCCTTCACGATCCAGGCTTCCAGGAGAAGCTCCCGGTCCAGCTTCTTCAGCGCCCACCGCGGATCACTCGGGGTCTGCCGGATCGGTGCGCTCGAGGTCTGGGCGGAGACGTCAAACCGGATGTACTGGTGGTCGGAATACGTCTCCACCCCCTCCATGACGCGCCAATCAATGACCTGCGGTGACAGAGCGGGGTGGCGAACGAAATGTCCACCACTGAGTCACCCCGCATCCATACACACGTAGGTACAGAACCCCGGCTTAGGACGACCAGGCCTGTCTCCAGAGCCCAGTCCTCCACCATCCTACCCCATGCGTCCGTATACCGGGAACCCCAAGCCAAATTCTTGGCGTTGAAGTCCCCGAGCACGAGCACGGGGAGGGAGGTTATGGGCTTAGTTCTCTTTGTCCTGGAGCATCACCTGAATACGAGTTTTTGCCATAAAACTGTTTAGATTTAAAAAGGATAACACAGTCTCAACAAAATATCGGATATATATTTTATACTAGCTTCTGCCAGCGATTTCGTCCGCGTTAAATTTCTTGCTCCCCCGACCCTTCCCGTCGCCGTCGCGTCGAATCGCCTACCCATGCGATTTTCCCCGTTTTTGCAACATTTTTCATTACCGCTCCGCTGCTCTTAATTGTAGCGTGATTTTATATAATTTATAGCCTTCCTCGATAAATAGGCTACTAAACACAAAAATTATTTTTCAATTCAGACCAGTAGTTCCTTCGGTGGGTTCCTGTTCAGGATAAAGCGGGAGGATACGTCCGGGTGTTTCCATTGCGAGGATCGTCTGGAGGACACGGTGGAGCATACGGTGGAGGTGTGCCCTGCCTGGGCGGAGCACCGCCGTGTCCTCGTGGAGGCGATTGGCAGCGGCGACCTCTCGCGTCCGGCCCTGGTGCGAGCCATGGTACGGAGCGAGAGGGAATGGGAAGCCGTCACCTCCTTCTGCGAAGCAGTAATGCTCGCGAAGGAGGAGGCGGGGCGCGTGAGGGAGTGGCAGTCTCTGCGCCCTCACTTCCCTAGCCGCCGCAGGAGGAGACGCCCCGGGCGTCGGGAGTCAATAGCGGACTCCCGGCCACCGTAGGCGCGAGCTTGCGGGTGGCGAGCAATGGGTAGCTCGCCGCCCGGTAAGGACCAAGCTCGGGTCGACGGCGCGCAGTGTTCCACGCGCGCCTCAAAGGGATGTCAGCAGCAGGTCTATGATGCCTGCTGGGGTCGCGTGATTGTTCGAAAGAGATACCGTGACCCTGGCACATGGGCAACTGATGGAACACGGGTGGGTTTTAGTCAGTAAAAGTCTGACACGCCCTCCCGCTCCGCCCAGAGCGGGAGAAGTCATTTGCCGACTTCCCATCCTGAAAAAAAAAAAAAAAAAAAAAGACCAGTAGTTCCTGAGATTAGCGCGTTCAATCAAACAAACAAACTCTTCAGCTTTATTATATTAATATATAAATATATAATTATTATTATTATATATATTATATATTTATATATAATACCATATATTATATATTATTTCTATATAATATATAGTAATACAGTATAGATATAGTTATGGATGTATAGTGACAGCTAGCTGTCAAATACTTAGTCGTTTCATTGTAGCAAGTGAGTAGCCCCATTTAAATTGTAATGTAATGTTGGCAGAATGGTCTACATCGGTTTTGCTTGCCATAATAAAATATTCGTTTTAGACTAAAGTGGAGTCATTTTAATAAGTAATATTTGACGTCTGTCAGTTCATATGAAAGCAAATCGTAAAATTACTCGTATCGGTCATTATTACAAAAACAAATATGTACTCGTAATTGAAAAAAGTTAAGCAATTGTGCAGTTCTAACTAGGAAGTGTCGAAGGGCGGGTGTTTTGGGGGGACTGTCTTAAGTAACTTTGTGTGCGTCCACACTGAAAGCCTAGTGACTGAGCCCAAGGCGGGCGCGGCGAGCGGGGGCGAGCGGTGGCCACAGTGACGCGCGAGTTCTTGTAGCGGTTCGACGTATATCGAGAGTTGCAAACTATGGACGAGGATTTGATATTTTTACTAGACAGTCCGATCCTGAACTTGAGAGGTGTTGAACACTAAAGATGGTGTGCACGAAATAAATAAAAACAGAGAAATAAGTGGTGATTTTTTAATTTATAATTATGAAGAACTGAGATTATAATTATGTTTGCTTTGCCATATATGTGGTTTAGATTGAATCGCACTTATTAACAATTCAGTATTCACCGCTGTTTTACGAAAAATAATATACAGACGCACATACGCCGAGCGGCAAGATCGAATTGGTTTGTTACCTCCGCCACTCGCGCCTTAGATCGCTTGCTGACTAGGCTCGTAGTGTGGCCAGAACGCGCGGACAGGAACGTTTGAAAATTACGCGCGTTGTCTCGCTCAGTCCCGTCGCGCTAGGCTTCCGCCTTAGTCATTACACTATGGACGCAAAGGCGCGTTTCAAATGTTTGAAATTTCGCGCCCGTCGTCGTAACCGCGCTAGGCTCGCAATGTGGACGCACACTTTGACGTTCAAAAAGTGCTGACTCTCAGCCTAGTTTAACCCATTCACTGCCACTTAAATTTTAAAAACATCACCTGGGTGCCACTTAATATTTTTAATGATTACAAGAAAATACAGCTTGGCAAAAAAGAGTCTGGAAAAAATGAGGGCGCCTGCTTAGCAGGTATGGCCACCCTGTATACTAGGACTAAAAGTGATAAGATACTTGTTGTTTTAATCCACAAACACGAGATCCCGGAAATTCTCATCAGTCAAGATTTCAAGACTTGATAGGCACAGTCTTTTACTTTCATTGTATTTAGTAGATTTCGCATTATTTCGCTAGAATAACCTTTTATCTAAGAGTGCCATCACAATAACATAATGCAAACTTATTCAGTTTAAAAAAATATTTATTTATTTATTTTTGCACAATTTATTAGCTTAAGATACTGTTCACATTACAATATACATAATAAAGCCGTCAGTAACAGTCACAATACCCCCATACTAGTTGATACTGCATTACAGTGGGGTCTTATTCCTCATTGCTGTGACCCGTATAGTAACAAACGAGTGAGAACTTAAGATAATAGGCTCCATAAGAAAGAAAAAAGAAACAAATGAAAAAAACTTACAATAATTTAGCAATGAAATGAATACACTTATTACTATTTTGGCTTGTCTGTGATTGTGATGTTTGATAGTGTGTCTGTATGTATGAATGTATGTATGTATGGAGTTTGCTATTTCAGAATTATTAATGTGTCTTCAGTGCTATTATAATCTAAGCAGAGTAAGTGGTTTCGTAAAATCTTTTTAAATATGTGAGAATTATATTTCTGAAAACCTAGAGTTACATTAAATTTATTATAAATATATGGAGCTATAAGAAAAGAAAACGCTGGGCAAATTTTGTCCTATGTATAGGTTGTTTGTAGACTTTGTAATTAATTAAATTACACTCAGGGATTGCCGATTGAACCCGATACACAAGACATAATGTTCAGCAATCGCATTTGCGGCCACCATCTAGGGTATTCACAACCATTCGATGGTTGGTATGCCTGTATCAAATTTGACATGAATGAAACTGAACGAGTCCTTTTAATACTGACAGTTTATATTCGACAAGAAGGCGACTTACAGCTGCTTACTGTCGGAAACTAATCGGAAGTCAGAGAGTACTTATAACATGTCGCATTCGAAAGGTACGGGCAATATCGAATAAACTTGAACAGTTGACTAATGAAGGTGTCTGGTATGTCTATGTGGGGTACATAACATTATCACTATTCACATGACAATGAAAATGAAATAACACACTAAAATTTAGATTTTATTTAAAAAGAAAAACGTGACATAACATCATTCTTGAATTCCTTTTCAGCGCTATGATAGATTTTTTCCATAAACACTGATGTGTCAGTTTTACATTTCTTTTTTATGAAATCTAAATATTGTAAAAATCTTTCTTACACGTTTACGGCTCCCATTACAACCTGTCTCCTCAAACTATAGGTAATATATTACGTAGAATAGGCACCTGAAAAATAATAAATATAAATTATACTTTTAATACTGTGGTATGCGATTAACAAAAAAAAAAAAAAAATACTTGCCCGTTTCGTTATAGTGTTGAAATTAACTAATTCTTTCTTCCGCCAACTGTTTTGGTGCTCCTTCAGGTGTAGAAAAAATCCTTAATTTTTTTCACCTTCATTAACAATTTCTCGAATTGTACTGTGAGATTTACCTTGAAAAAAACATAAAGACAATCATATTAATTCGTTGTAGGTACATTTTTCAATTTCAAGTATCAAACATCAAGAGTTAACGTACACGCGATTTGTCAAACAAGAAAACATAACAGGAACACCAAAACAGTTGGCGGAAGAAAGAATCAGACGATTTTGATCTGTGTACAATTAGACAAAAAGTTCAACACTATAAAGAAACAGGCAAGTATTTTTTTTTTGTTGATGCCATTATCGCATACCACAGTAAAAAAAGTATAATTTATATTTATTATTTTTCAGGTGCCTATTCTACGTAATATATTACCTATAGTTTGAGGAGACGGGTTGTAATGGGAGCCGTAAACGTGTAAGAAAGATTTTTACACTATTTAGATTTCATAAATAATAAATGTAAAACTGACACATCAGTGTTAATGGAAATCAGAGAGAGAGATCATAGCACCGAAAAGGAATACAAGAATGATGTTATGTCACGTTTTTCTTTTTAAATAAAATCTAAATTTTAGCGTGTTATTTCATTTTCATTGTCATGTGAATAGTGATAACGTTATTTACCCCACATAGACATACCTGACGCTTTTATTAGTCAACTGTTCAAGTTTATTCGATATTGCCTGTACCTTTCGAATGCGACATGTTATAGGTATTCTCTGACTTCCGATTAGTTTCCGACAGAAAGCAGCTGTAAGTCGCCTTCTTGTCGATAAACTGTCAGCATTAACAGGATTCGTTCAGTATCATTCATGTCAAATTTGATACAGGCATACCAACCATCGAATGGTTGTGAATACCCTAGATGGTGGCCGCAAATGCGATTGCTGAACATTATGTCTTGTTCGGTTGTATCGGGTTCAATCAGCAATCCCTGAGTGTAATTTAATTAATTTTTAAACTGAACAAGTTTGCATTATGATGGCACTCTTAGATAAAAGGTTATTCCAGCGAAATAATGCGCAATCTACTAAATACAATGAAAGTAAAAGACTGTGTGCCTATCAAGTCTTGAAATCTTGATTGCTGAGAATTTCCGGGATCTCGTGTTTATGGATTAAAACAACAAGTATTAGTATTATTATTATTATTATTATCACTTTTAGCCCTAGTATACAGGGTGGCCATACCTGCTAAGCAGGCGCCCTCATTTTTTCCAGACTCTTTTTTGCCAAGCTGTACACGCGATTTGTCAAATTAGAAAACATAACCTCAATAATCTATTAGTAAATAAAACAATAAAATGGCTTGAAACTTATAATACCGATAAAACTTAGTATTAGAAAGGAAAAACAATGACTGGCATTGAATAAAAGATAAATTTCTTGGATAAATACCTGTCGTGTCGGCAGTTCTTTCGTAAACATTGTCAATCGGAGACAAAATTGTTCCGCTTCAGATTCCGCCAAATTTCTTACGAAAACTTAGTATATCACAGCTCACACCACTACTCCTTATTGTTTTATTAATTTTTATATGTTCAAAAGCATTAATAATTGTTAGTTAATTAGAAATAAGTAAAATACAACTGGGAACATAACACAATGACAGATTAGCTACTTTTTTGATGATAAACAAAGCAGTGCTGCCACCAAAAAAATATTTTAGTTCCAATGGTTACCACGACAGACTCTTTTTTGCCAACCTATACGTAATTAAATGTGTTTATTAATTTTAAAATAATCCTAAAAAAAAAACCCACCCAAAAATTGTAAACGCAAATGCGTTGGTGGCACTGGTAAAAGAATTTAAATCGTAAGTGCCATTCAACGCACCGTTTGCGTTGACGTTTGGATAGTATTATGCATCATGTTCTGGGAGACTGCTGATGCCCGATATGTCAATATACAATACTTGCCGGTGTAATCGTTATTCATATAATCTATGTTTATTTATAATTCAATTTTAATATTCCCTACTAATATTATAAATGCGAAACATTGTGTGTGTGTTGTGTTTATTACCGTACGTTTGCACTGCCGAAACATTTACAGGAAAACATGTTGTGAACGCATAATGCCAATACAATTATTTGATAGTTTCTAACAAGTACCCTTTGCCATCACTAAGGGCCGCCAAATTTCATCCAAATTCGTCCAGCCGTTTATGCATGTAGAACGTCTCGACGAATTTCCAAAGATCATGCAGAATCGACGATTTTAATGGATTGCAGGTAAATAAACAATATTTTAGTGGTTAAATAGGTTGAAATTATAACAAAACAAAAAGAATATAAATGAAGATATATTTATTATTAATAAAAAAACATGATTGAGAGGTTTGGAAGGAGAAAGGGGAGGCTTTTGCCCAGCAGGGGGACACAAAACCAAACTATTAAAAAAAAAAAACAATAAAATTATAGTAGGGGCGACAAGTTGGGGATTTTGCGCGTTACTCGAGCCCGTCAGAAAATCATATGGGGAGAAACCTTGCACCCTGTAATGTACCCCTACCACATATAAACCCTTAATATAGTGGGATGTGTTGAGGGCAGCCCGTCATATTAGTAAAAAAAAAAATATCCTTGGAAAAAACTCGAGCGCGTCAGATTAAGATCAGGTAAGTTAAATACATGCAGAAAAATGTATATTTCAATGATAATGAATCTGACAATTTGAGCGTGGCAAATGGGCTAGGAAAAACTATGTAAGTAAATGTGTTTATGTGTCTGTGCTGTTAGTAGTAAATATAACCCTATTAATGTATAATAGATTAAAAAATACGTGCATATATTTTGGCGTGATTTGTTATGCATAAAACCATCTAAAAAAGATTTTTACTGCTATGCCAATGAACGCACCATATGCGTTCATGTGATTTAATTTAAAAAATATAGGTACGATGAAACAGCGGAAAAAAATTATAAAATTAAGAATATTGCTTACCTTTATCTTTCAATTCACAAATATTCAATAAACACTTAATAAAACTTCAGTTATTCCAAAATTAAAATAGACCTTTACAGCACCAAACGTTTTTCCCTTACCAAAACAAGAATGACAGTTCGAATCAAAAACCAACACCATTTCCACATTTAAAAATTGTTCCTAGCTGTGAATGTTGGCAAATTTTTAAATACATTTTTATAATTTTGATGTAATGCCAAAAAACGTACTAAAGTACACTCAACGCATATGGTGCGTTGGTGGCATGACGTAGTTATCTCGGTCAACGCAAATGGTGCGTTGGTGGCAACGAATGGGTTAAATAAATGACTTTTGATTTTGATTTGAACAAAACGAAAAAATATATTATTTTATGCCAGCCGTTACAAGGTTGTACGTTGTTGAATTTTGATGAATTGTCAAATGTTACCTATTATAATGACTCCACTAAGTATGCTACCACCTTTAGCTGTCTCCCATTAATTATTTTTGTTGAATGGCATGGCTAATTTATTTATATAAAAAATCAATAATCAGAAGACGAAGAATAAGATGAGTACGATTAGTAAAAGGTAAATTCAATGACCAAAGTGAAAGAAAATATAGCTTGGCAAAAAAGAGTCTGTTGTGGTAACCATTGGAACTAAAATATATCTTTGGTGGCAGCACTGCTTTGTTTATCATCAACAAGTAGCTAATCTGTCATTGTGTTATGTTCCCAATGAGGGTTTTTGCATATGAGAAATCCACTAGATGTCGAGACGTAGGCTTGTGGTCTTTCTGCTACGTGATTGGTGAATTTTGACATATCTGACAATGTCATGTCGAAAAAAACCAATCATACTGCAGTTAGAACTCACGCCTACGTATTGCCATCTAGCGGATTCTTCATACGGGAAAACCCTCATTGTATTTTACTTATTTCTAATTAACTATCAATTATAATAATGATTTTGTACGTATAAAAAATGAATAAAACAATAAGAAGTAGTGGTGTGAGCTGTGATATACCAAGTTTTCGTAAGAAATTTGGCGGAATCTGAAGCGGAACAAATTTTGTCTCCAATTCCGACAATGTTTTCGAAAGAACTGCCGACACGACAGGTATTTATCCAAGAAATTTACCTTTTAGTCAATACCAGTCATTGTTTTTCCTTTCTAATATTAAGTTTTATCGTTATTTTAAGTTTCAAGCCATTTTATTGTTTTATTTACTAATAGATTATTGAGGTTATGTTTTCTAGTTTGACAAATCGCGTGTTCGTTGACTCTTGATGTTTGATACTTGAAATTGAAAAATGTACATGGAATTAATATGGTTGTCTTTATATTTTTTTCAAGGTAAATCTCACAGTACAATTAGAGAAAGTGTTAATGAAGGTGAAAAAATTTAAGGATATTTTCTACACCTGGAGAAACACCAAAACAGTTGGCGGAAGAAAGAATTAGACGATTTTGATCTGTGTGCAATTAGACAAAAAGTTCAACACTGAAGGAAACAGGCAAGTATATTTTTTTTGTTAATGCTATTATCGCATACCACAGTAAAAAAAAAGCATAATTTATATTTATTATGTTTCAGGTGCCTATTCTACGTAATATATTATCTATAGTTTGAGGAGACGGGTTGTAATGGGAGCCGTAAACGTCTAAGAAAGATTTTTACACTATTTAGATTTCATAAATACACATAAGTGTTAACGGAAAAAATCTATCGAAGCACCGAAAAGGAAAACACAGAACCCATCGCGCCACTCCCCTTTGGGTTTCTACGCTCTCTGGTAAGAAAACGTACCAGGGATCTACACTTTAAGCAATGGGTGGACCAAAGTGATTGCAGGCAGGCCAAGGAGGCTTTACCTACCATCGATGCCCGCCTCACAAAACAGGTCCTTCGGCTAGACAAACGACAGCTGCGTATGGTTACAGCAGCAATAACTGGCCATGGGTCGTTTAATAAACATCTATTTGTCATAGGAGCTACAGACATTCCGCTGTGCAGGGCCTGCATTGAGGACGACGAGACAGCAGCGCACGTGCTTCTAAACTGCCCGGCGATCGCCACATACAGGGCCAAGTACTTCGGTAACCCAGGTACCCTACGTGAGATAGTCAGCAACATCAAGGCGTTGCTGGCATTTCTGGAGGAGCTGGGGTGGATCGAATAACCGATTTCCCACCCGTACGCAAAATACGCGCTCAGACGTGGAGTTGCGGAAACCAGCCCATTCTACCTATTACCTAAAGGAAAACACGAATGATGTTATGTCACGTTTTTCTTTTTAAATAAAATCTAAATTTTAGCGTGTTATTTCATTATCATTGTCATGTAAATAGTGATAATGTTATGTAACCCACATAGACATACCTGACGCCTTCATTAGTCAACTGTTCAAGTTTATTCGATATTGCCCGTACCTTTCGAATGCGACATGTTATAGGTACTCTCTGACTTCCGATTAGTTTCCGACAGTAAGCAGCTGTGAGTCGCCTTCTTGTCGACTTTAAACTGTCAGCATTAACAGGATTCGTTCAGTATCATTCATGTTAAATTTGATACAGGCATACCAACCAACGAATGGTTGTGAATACCCTAGATACCGCTAATGCGATTGCTGAACATTGTGTCTTGTGTATCGGGTTCAATCGGCAATCCCTGAGTGTAATTTAATTAATTTTTAAACTGAATAAGTTTTCATTGTGTTATTATGATGGCGCTCTTACATAAAAGGTTATTCCAGCGAAATAATGCGCAATCTACTAAATACAATGAAAGTAAAAGACTGTGTGCCTATCAAGTCTTGAAATCTTGACTGATGAGAATTTCCGGGATCTCGTTTGTGGATTAAAACAACAAGTATCTTATCACTTTTAGTCCTAGTATACAGGGTGGCCATACCTGCTAAGCAGGCGCCCTCATTGTTTCCAGATTTTTTTTTTGCCAAGCTGTAATATTATCAAATATCAGATGATCTCAAGTTATCGAAATAACTGACATAATTTAATTGAGTGAGTTTGTTTTTAACAAAGAATTGCGCCGTTTTGATAGAAACTTCCTTCAGTAGTTCGCTGAATAGAAAAAATAGTTCTGAATTTCTGTCTGTGGTCTTCGGTTACGACTTGGTCGTCTTGGTCGTAGCTCGTAAACTAGAAATAATATTGTCTATGACTGTGGAAAATATTTTTAGCGTCATGTGGTGAAACTTTTAGGTAATTGGCAACACCAATTCATAATTTCTTGATTATCTAAATGTTGGGATTATGTTTGATTTGTCCTGGATAAATAAATTAGACATAGTTATCATAATGTTTCAGTGAGTATTTTCTACATATTCAATCTTAATATGGTTTAGTGTCAGTTAAACTACTTTTCTCAGTTTCTCATGGGAGTGTCGTACAGATGCGCTGACCTTCGTTTTGATGCACAACGCACAACAAAGCATCAAATTGACGGCTGCCCCATTTTCACAACAATCTTTGGATTCGATGTAACGTTAATTATTAGTGAAACAATCGGCATTAGTATATAGTCAATTGGCTATGTTAAACCTTTCTTGTGTAAAGTGTTACGTGAGTGGAAAGTAAAATGATAATGGAAACAACGACTACGCAAACAATTTTGAATGGTGTGTTTTATAGTACCAGTACCACAGCAAAAGCTTTCTTTTTAACTTCTAGGAAAATAATATTGAACCTGAGAAAATAACTTGTATAAATCAAGATGAATGAAAGGGATATCCCAAGTGTCCCTATTACAACATTAGCAGGAGTAGCCAGCTTGACAGACTGTAAGTATGAGAGCTACTTGGTATGAGAGCATTTTGACAACTAACATTTACATTTAACAGTTAACTTATTCTTTGTAGATCAATATTGTTGTTTTTTATTGCATGTTTACATACATTATTTACGCCTTGTTATAAGTAAATGGTAATTTTAATTGCTGAAAACAAGCATAAACATATATATTGCTATGTATTTATTTACATTCCACAGTTCTTCAGTACCTAACTTAATTATTTAAATTTATATTTACCTGCTGTTATATAGATCACACAATTATTGGTGTAACAATAAGTAGCAATATTCATCATTTTTTTAATTGGTTGTTCCCATTGGAAAAATATTGATATAAGTATTATTCTATTTTATTTATAATTTATTAGTTACACCATATCCATTTTCATATAACTGTTGACGTTCAAAAGTGCCTTTTTGGGCCTATTTGAAATAAATGCTTTGACTTTGACTTTGAAGTGAAACCATTTTTTTAAATAGAAAGGTTTGGAACTAACTAATTAGCGACTTAAGCTTTTAAATTCAAATAATAAACAGGAATTCTAAAATAAAATCGCCAAAAAAGTGAAAGGCCTTTTATTCAATTTTATTAAATTAAAATAGAAACTTTCAATGTTGAAAATTAACACCATAAACAGTTTATTATAAATCTTTAAAATATATTATCTATTAGAATGTGATAGGAAAGTTTTTGTTTACAGTATTACCAGTGTTACCACTCCCGGCGCCTTTACCTGCAACACTCAACAACAAGTCCCAGTTGTTTCATCCGCGTGTTGCTGAAGAGGCGGCCATTCTGCTTGCAACACGCGATGAAAATCTAGTGTCGCTGCTAATTCAATCACTTATGCAGACATCAGTATCGCACATGTAATGATTTAATTTCTTTTTCCAATATTTTTAATTCTCTAGCAATTCTTTATAACCATCATAATGGCTGCATGAATTTTAATACATTCCATCAACTCGTCTAAGTTGCATGATGGTTATGTTGAATGGTTTTACTTTTGTAAAAATTAAAATGCTGGATTTTACACATTAAAAAGTAGTGTCTTACAATTAAAGCGAGTGATCAAACAAGTCCAAAAATATAACACTAAAAGATTGAAAATTTAAGAAATAAAGAAAACCCAACATCAGTAAAAACTGCAGAGTCTAGCAGTCCAGACTGCACTTTTTAATTGCTGTCGAGTTTTTCTTTTATTTATTTTTTTGCATAGTAATCCTGTTTTTATGTTTTCAGAGATCTAAAAGATGATACTATGGCAAATTCATCAAATCCTCCAACACCGCAACCTCTGCCAGAACTCTTAAGGGCAATCTTAAATGTAAATCCTAACGTGTTTGAGCAGCAACCGAGAAATCATTGGGGCCCCAATTGCCACTCCCATAATAAGTTTAATGGCATTTCCCCCAACACTGTACCTTCAAGCCCATCATCGCATGGTACAGCATCCATTCCGAACCAACAGATGCTAGCTACCCCGTCTCAATCCTCACCCCATGTAAACATGGGTTCTCCACCCTCGCAAGCCAGACCTGGGAACCAACTAAATAATACTGCACAGAACAGTGTGTCTCCCATTTGGAACAGTGGAAACTCCTCCAACATGTATCCAAGCCCACTGTCAAATACATCCAGTTCTAATCCACAAAATGGTGGTTTCTATAATAGTTTAGTACAAGACAATAGCAGTTATAGTACTAATTTAAATGTAGATAAAGATCCACTCTCTATGTCACCAAGCAACCAACCTGATCAACAGAGATTACTAATGCAATTACAAGAGAAGACATTCGAGCAAGGTATTTACTGCTGTAATATTTGTTACTTAAACACTCATTACTAAACAGGTAGTTTATATTCACATGAATTTTTAGATGGTAATGTGAGGACAGGCCAGTCTCCAGCACAAGCCAGCGTGGCTCCGTCGCCGCTACGTTTAGAACCGCAAGTGCCTCAGCCGTCAATGGGCGCGCCATACACGCCTCAACAACAGGCTCAAAATAGCAACCAAGATAAGCAAGATCCAAGCAAAAGTACTGGTGTTATAAATAACAGATATCCTGTTGTGAAGCTTGGACGTTTATCAGTAAGTAAAAAATTAGGCAAATATTTGAATTACTCATTGTTCTCCCAGTTGAAAGTAAAACGATGTGCAGAAGTAACTCTCAGTTTCATCACATATTAATTTCTTGTCACATACAGATCCTCTTCGCCAATTTTATCCAATAAATATGTGCTCCTTCTGGTGCGAAAACGTCTTCCGAGAATTTGGCGGTGCGATCATAAACACTCAGCTCGGCTAAAGCCTAAAATAGGCTTTAGCTTAACATTAACATCTTAATCTCACTTCACCCATCTGGTCACCCAGGCAGGCTAGGATATTGTTTTTCATTTCACATGTGTATTAATATAATTTTTATAGGAGGGCTTATTGAAGAAGCACGATTTTACAACTGAAGAAAGATCTAGGAAAAATAGTGCACTAGAATCTGATTCTGATGATAATGTCCCACTGAAGACGAAATCGAGTAGCGGCACACCGACTGTAGATAAAGAAAGAGAAGCAATAGATATAGCTAGAGAGAAAAATTGGGAAGCCGTGAAAAGGAAACATGAAGAAGCTAGCAAAAGGGAAGAAGCAGAGGCTGCAATAGGTACATGCGAGCATAAGATCTTTTTGTTGATGATGTTTGTATCCAATAGGTCTTCTTTTGTACAGGTATATAGACATGGAATGCAGAGTTGATTGAAGGAATGTGCTACATTTGCGACGTGTAAATTTTTTTAAAAATACAATTGCTTTTACTTTGGTAATTCAATACTAATAGACGTTTGTGAATTTTTCAGTGCGGCCGAAGTTAAGAAAGGTAGAACGGAGATTAGTACCTGTGCTAGAAATGTTATCTGTAGATGAATTAATGGAGACAAATACGTATCAACGTTTTAACAAACTGATCGAATCAGTATTCGAATCTATCGACGATGACATATTAATAACTGACGAAATGGGTAAGTATAAACCACTACCTAGAGGAAACAGCCAACTTAGTATGTCCATCGTGTGTGGTCGCAAGTTTGAATAATGTGACATAAGCTGAAAATATTCTTTAGTTGGTCAGTGATCTTTTTGTTATTTTAAAATAGACCTTAAGTTTAGTTATCAATTTGTTATATTGCAGAAGGCACAGATATACCTGAAGAATTATTATTGCCGCGTTATCAGCTTCAAGAGTTATGCTCAGAAGCAGCTAAATTAAAGAATCTTGGTGCTATGGAAGCTATACCAGCAGATAGATTAGTTCGATTGTTAAACATATTGGAGAAAAATATCAGGGCAGCGGAGAAAATGTCATTAGGGAGCGATCCTGTAAGTTACTCTCGTCTTACCTTAGTCGCTAATATCCGTATTACATAACGAACATAAAACTGAATTTTGACTTTTTAGGAGGACAGTGAAGAGATGCGGCAAATATGGTTAGAATCGGCATTGGAAAGGGTCATGTGTGCGTCGGACGCAAGTCTAACGTCTCTGTACATAATGACCTCTCCGAACATGCCGAAGCGCATATTTCTGGAAGACGTTATAGATAGAATTATTATGTTCATAAAATTCCAGTTGAACAATACAATTTATTGTGTCTACGATCCTGTGTATAGCATTCAAAGTACATCTAAGAAAAAAGGTAAATATGACTGATCGTCTTGAAATTTGGCAGTCGCCAGGCGTTTAATAATTCTAATTATTTAGATCAAACTATAAAACCACTTCTTGTAAAAACACTTCTGTGGAAGAAAAAGCCAGTAAACACGTTTGGTTGTCGCAGTGGACGGGCGCAGGCGGCGCGGCGGCGGCGCGGGCGGCGCGGCGCGGCGGCCGGGCGGCGGCGCGGCGGGCGGCGCGGCGCGCGCGGCGCGCGAGCTGTACGCGCAGGCGCACGAGTGCGTCACGCTGCTGGCCGAGCTGTTCGCGGGCCACCACCTCACCGACACCACGGTGCTGCACGCCTCCACCGTGGGCGTGTCGCCCTTCTTCGTCGAGAACGTCAGCGAGCTGCAGCTCAGTGCGCTCAAGCTCGTCACCACGGTCAGTAACCGACTTCACCCGCGGCAACACGTCGCCAACTTACTGCATTCTTTCGGTTCGGTCTCATTTGAACAAAATCCCGACCGTGTGTCTGTCGATCCGGCCGGACCGATCGTTCGCCGCCCCGGCGAATGTTTACTGGACTATTCAGATTTAATGCTTTAAATCTATTGAACTCGTTAAACCTGAATAGTCTTATAGTTTCGTGTATCTTGATGGCTTGACTGGATATCAAGCCAGTGGCAGGTACCCACTTTTAGTGACGACTATGTCTGACACTATGTATTGTTTCCAGATATTCACAAAATACGAACAGCACCGGAGACTGTTACTAGAAGATATACTAGCGTCGATAGCACGGATTCCCAGTTCCAAGCACAACTTGCGATCGTTCCAACTGAGCTCGGACCAACAGATACAGATGCTGACGGCGCTTGTGCTGCAGCTGGTGCAGTGTGTCGTCACGCTGCCGGAGACAATGTGCAAGTCGCAGGATAAAGATAAAAATCCTGAGTCAGCTGACAGTAAAAAAGTAAGTTATTCTTTGTAAAAAGCTTAGAAAAAGTTATTGCAATTTTTAGACAAATCAAAACAGGCAGTTTTGTTCTTTCAAATTTTTTAGGGCAATGAAACTTAATTTTGCTAACAATATGATTGTATTTTTACAGAATGCAGTAGATAAGGATCTCATGATAATTTCTAAGTACGAAGCAGCGATCAGTGTGGGCGGTACATTCCTGACGTCATTCCTGAACAAGTGCCGGAGTCGTAACGAGGAGGTCGACTTCAGGCCCCTGTTCGAAAATTTCGTGCACGATTTGCTTACTACTGTAAACAAACCAGAGTGGCCTGCGACTGAACTGCTGCTTAGCCTACTTGGAACTATGCTAGTGAGTTAACTCTATTTTAACTTGTTATGTTTACCGTAAATTTACGGACTTCTTCATTGGCCTAGTCGCAAACACTACTTCTTAGCATAAGTTACCGGGCTCGATTACCGGGTCAGGAAAAGTTGGGCTTTTCTGTCTGGAATTAGTCAGCAGTAGCCCGAAGTCTGGATTTGTGCCCGGTTGATGGCAATAGACTCGCCCGCTATTACATGGGACGTATAAATATAACTGGTGAAATGTGAATGTACTTACTATAGCCTCAGCCTAAACCCTCGAGGAATACAAGGTCACATGTTTATTTTACCGTAAAAACCCCAAGTGCCGCGTATTATGCATATCAAAAGTTTTTCTGCCAGCATATAAGCTAAAATCGTACATAATTTTGCTAGATCGGATTCCGTTTTGGCTTTCTGTATGTGTCGAGTTTCAAAAGGTTTTCGCCTTTTATAGCCCTACAAGCGTTGTACCTATGGGTTGTCGAGGCGCGCGGCTGCCAGGCCCGCAATGTTTAAGGGGGTACACTTTGCAGGCCTTTTTCCCGAAACCAGCTTACCGAGATCATGCAATAACACAATTTTCGATTCAAGTCCTGACAAAACCGCTCATAACTAGCTATAACGCTGCCTACAAGCCGGTACCGTTGGAATATCTCATCGGCAAAAATTAAGAATCTGCATGCAAACTATCATCTCCTATCTAACCAACCCCCTTAAAATTTACCCCATTTTCAAAAATCCTTCTTAATGTTCGTTCTATATATCGAGAATTCTTGTGGTTTTTTTAGTCAGCAGATAGCTACTGACTAATAACACCCCTCTTTTTGCGTCGGGGGTTAAAAAGAAGCTAAACAAGTCGTAAATATATACAAATATTGTCTTGGTCCCTGACATCAACAAGCAATGAATTTGAACATTATGTTATTTTAAAACTGCATGCTTTATTTTTATATTTCATATTGTAAGTGAACTGTTTGTGTTCTTTATGAGAATAAATTCTTCAAACCGAAACCGAATGAACAATATTGTAAAACTTTTTTGTTGACTTGAATACGGGGCTTTTGACTATTTGTACGCGTGCTTGTTTTTTGTATCTTTTTTTATTTTATTTTATAACTAGCTTCTTTCTGCCCGCGACTTCGTCCGCGTCAAATTTTTGCTCCCGTGACCCTTTCCGTCGCATCGAATTGCCTGCCAGTTTTCGTCGATTTTTCGTTGCTGCTCCGCTCCTTTTCATCGTAGCGTGATGTTATACAGCCTATAGCCTTCCTCAATAAATAGGCTACCTAACACAAAAAGATCTTTTCAATTCGGACCAGTAGTTTTGGAGCCTATTCAATACAAACAAACAATCAAATCTTTCCTCTTGATAATATTAGTATTGAAAACCCACCCGTGTTCCTTCAGTTGGCTATGCCGGGGCCACGGTAACTCTTCCGAACAAATCTCGCAACCCTGGCAGAAAGTTATGACCACCTGGTACTCGAAGGTATAAAACGTTTTCTGGCTGACACTGCTGTTCGATAAGCTCATACCAAGTTATGACCACCTGGTACTTCGAAGGCAACGTTTTTGTCATACCACGTTTTATAGTGACTTGTATTCTCTTTGTTTCGTTTTATGTCACGTCACACGGGAACGCGGTCGAACGGAATAAAAAGTATCCTATGTCCGACTCCTGGTTCTAAGCTACCTCCCCACCAAATTTCAGCCAAATCGGTTTTGCCGTTCTTGAGTTATAAATAGTGTAACTAACACGACTTTCTTTTATATATGGGAGCGTCCAAGCCAAGCGGGCCACTCGGCGTTGGCAGCGGGTTTTTTGCATAAAACACGTTCTGTTCAACTCGTTCACAAACTTTGGAAAATAGCTAAAAAAAAAATCGAAATACATAATTCGATAGATTTTAAGCTGTTCTTTCGAATGGTGTTATTTGTTTTTACCAAAATAATTTTCTTTTTAGTGAAAATTGAGTTTCAATTTCAGGTTAGATTGCCTCGAAAAATGTATATTTTTATTTTTTTTTTTCACATCGGTCTAATGTTTAACCCTTCAACAACATCTCTGTAACTCTGTCCGTTTTGCGCGGCCGCGCGCCTGCTGCACTGTATTGCAGACGACGATCGTTGTAATTGGGTGGTGAAAAACATCGCATCACTCGACGTCGCGGACTTGATTTGCTTATCATTTGCAAACCGTTGCCCCTCCCAACTTGAAATTTTACAGAAATGTTGTTGAAGGGTTAAACACTCGAACGAAGTGAGAAAAAAAAAATTAAAAAATACATTTTTCGAGCCAATCTAACTTCAAATTGAAACTCAATTTTCACTAAAAAGAAAATTATTTTTGTAAAAACGAATAGCGCCATTCGATAGAACAGCTTAAAATCTATCGAATTATGTATTTCATTTTTTTTTTAGCTATTTCCCAAAGCTTGTGAGCGAGTTGAAGAGAACGTGTTTTATGCAAAAAAATTGGTTGCCTGTAAAGTCGGTATACGGGCGAAAGTTTTACGTGACAACGACTTTGAGTGGTAAAATAATTTTAATGTGAATATTCATTCGTATAGTAGGAAGAAGGATGAAATAATAGTAACAATTTAAAACATTTATTTGCATTTATTTGCATGCCTTTCACTTTTTATGTCTGTCTCTCTCGCTCTTAGGCGGGCTAACCATGCCCGAGTGGAAGGGACGCGTGCCTCTCACTCGCTCTCATTGTGAGCGCATAACGTGAGCGGAGCGTAACGCAGTTTCTTGAAGTGTCACCCGGCAAACCAATTTATAAGACGTTGTCACGCCAAAAGCCGCTGCCAGCGCCGAGTGGCCCGCTTGGCTTGGACGCTCCCATATATAGACTAGCTGACCCAGCGAATTTCGTATCGCCGTTCTGCCTAGCTCATACCTAGTTATATGACCACCTTTTTTGGGTGGGAAATCTTCTAATGAAGTCTCCCGCTCTGGGCGGAGTGAGAGGGCATGTCAGACTTTAATTAACTAAAACCCACCCGTATTCCTTCAGTTGGCTATGCCAGGGCCACGGTATCTCTTTCGAATAAATCTCGCAACCCTGGCAGAAAGTTATGACCACCTGGTACTTCGAAGGCATAAAACGTTTTCTGGCTGACACTGCTGTTCGATAAGCTCATACCAAGTTATGACCACCTGGTACTTCGAAGGCAACGTTTTTGTCATACCACGTTTTATAGTGACTTGTATTCTCTTTGTTTCGTTTTATGTCACGTCACACGGGAACGCGGTCGAACGGAATAAAAAGTATCCTATGTCCGTCTCCTGGTTCTAAGCTACCTCCCCACCAAATTTCAGCCAAATCGGTTCTGCCGTTCTTCAGTTATAAATAGTGTAACTAACATGACTTTCTTTTATATATATACTAGCTTTTGCCAGCGGCTTCGCCCGCGTGGAGGTCGGAAAATATCCCGGGGGAACATACTACCGGGATAAAAATTAGCCTATGTGTTAATCCAGGTTAATTTTGCGAGAATAAGAGCTTGAAAGCGCATTTTCATCCGACTTGCTTCAAGTTTATCGTCACTGCTCGGCTCCTATGTGTCTTAGCGTTATGTTATATAGCCTATAACCTGCCCAGTAGTATGGACTACAATCGTACCAAGTTTGGTTAAAATCCCTTCAGTAGTTTTTGACCCATGCGTGCACATACAGACAGACGGACAGACAGACAGACAGACAAAAAATTTACTGATTGCATTTTTGGCATCAGTATCGATCACCATTCATCCTCCAATATTAATTTTGAATATATTTTCAATGTACAGAATTGACCTCTCTACAGTTTTATTATAAGTATAGATATAGATATAGACTAGCTGACCCAGCGAACTTCGTATCGCCGTTCTGCCTAGCTCATACCTAGTTATATTAGTCCGAGAGCCGGCTGCAAAAATACCTACCTCATCGGCTACCCCAATAGGCTATATTTAGATCGTTAAGGCTAGGTGATTCGACACTCATACAGATTTGAGGGGGTGAGGTGCGGGGAAATCCGCGGGGCGCCTTCCGCGCGTCCTTCTTGTCGAACACGTAAGCGCGCCAAAAGTCCGAGCGGCGCGGGCGTAGCACAGACAGGTCATAGAGTAGCGACATCAGTATGTCCACAGTATTAGAAACCACAGAAGAAAATATAATACAAGAACAAATATTTTTATTTATTTATCTCTAAAACTATTTTACATAGTTCTTGATTGAATCCTCGTTGGAACATTTGTATACAGCAGCTAATTGTATCTAGTGTATCCTACTAATATTATAAATGCGAAAGTTTGTGAGTATGGATGTATGGATGGATGTTTGTTACTCTTTCACGTAAAACCTGCTGAACGGATTTGAATGAAATTTGGCATGCAGATAGTTGGACTAATATTATAAATGCGACAGTTTGTGAGTATGGATGGATATTTGTTACTCTTTCACGCAAAAACGAATGAACGGATTTGGATGAAATGTAGCACGCAGATAGTTTATAACCTGGACTTATATTATGAATGCAACAGTTTGTTAGTATGGATGAATGGAAGTATGGATAAATATAAATAAATATATATCTTTGGACAACCAACAAATCGTTGTCTGATCCCAAACTAGGCAGAGCCTGTACTATGATAACCAGACAACTGATAAACATACTTATATATTTCTAAATACATACATCATCATCATCATCATCAGCCTATAATGTTCCCACTGCTGGGACACAGGCCTCCTCTCGGTGAGAGGGAGCGGGCCATAATCCACCACGCGGGCCCAGTGCGGGTTGGTAGATGTCACGTCTTCGAATTTTTGGTTCTAAGACATGCCGGTTTCCTCACGTTGTTTTTCTTCACCGTTTTGAGAGCAGTGGCGATGAAATAATTTACACAAAGTAATGCGCCTGCTTGGGTTTGAACTCACGACCTACTCCTCGCAAGTCACGGCCGTTACCACTGGGCCACCACTGCTCTTAATATAATACCTACCTACATATTATAGATAAATTACACCTAGGCACAGAACAAATGATTGTGCTCATCACACAAACATTTGTGCTGAGTGAGAATCGAACCCACGACCTCAGTCTTAGCAGTCCGGGTCACTAACCACTAGACTAACAGGCCAGTCGCCATGCCAGTCGGATGGATGTATGTTACTCTGTCACGCAAAACTACTGAACAGATTTGGATGAAATTTGGCACCCAGATAGCAACGCACTGCTTAGCGCCGATAGTTTAAAATCGAACAGTAAAACTAACTGTTTGATTTTCGACGCGCTGATATGCACTCAGTTGGATTCTCAACCCTCGGCTCAATGCCGAGAGTTGAAAATCCAGTGCGTCAATAGGATTAAATAAATAAAAAAATTGCTTATCATATTTCTATTGCGATTTTTCTTGCCTTCAACCGTGACTTGGGCCTATTTTTATTTTTAACCGACTTCAAAAAAAGGAGGAGGTTATCAATTCGACTGTATTTAAAAACAAAATATTTTTATATTTGTTACCTCATAACTTTTGACTGGGTGAACCGACTTTGATGATCCTTTTTTTATTTGAAAGCTGGTGACGAAAAACACTACAAAGTCAAAAATAACTTTAATTTCGGAAGTCGGTGGCAAAAACCTTAAATACAGAGCATAAGACGCCGACTTCTGAAATTAAAGTTATTTTTGACTTTGTAGTGTTTTTTTTAGGAAGACGGTTGTTTTTTTTTTTGGTTAAAAGTTTTTATTTTTAACTTTTTAGTTATGGTAGATACCCCGCACTAATCTAATCGCGTTATTCGTTTATTTGTCGCGCAAATACTTAATGCAAATTTAAGACTTATATGGTTTCCACATAGACCCCATTGTCCGAATGGAACCGAATTAAAATGGGACCATTCGGAAAGCACCAGCTTTGAAATAAAAAAGAATCATCAAAATCGGTTCACCCAGTCAAAAGTTATGAGGTAACAAACATAAAAAAAAAATACAGACGAATTGATAACCTCCTCCTTTTTTTGAAGTCGGATAAAAATAAAAACTTTTTATAAAAAAACAACCAACTTCCTTAAAAACACTACAAAGTCAAAAATAACTTTAATTTCGGAAGTCGGTGGTAAAAAAAACCTTAAATACAGATACTAAGACACCGACTTTCGAAATTAAAGTTAATTTTGATTTTGTAGTGTTTTTTAAGGAAGACAGGTGTTTTTTTTTTTTTGTAAAACGTTTTTTTTAGTCGCCGTTTTCACAATACAATCACAAAATTTTTTTTTTTAAAGTTTTACAATCATTTACACAATGAGAACCGTACACACAAAACAAAAGCTTAACCAACTATGGTCTTTATAAGTTCTATAAAACAATATTTATTTACAGTTTATTTTCTCTTATTATTACTTACGCAGCAGAAAGGAAGCGCGCGCAAAAATTGTTCACAGGTCTCACCTCGATAACGTCTCGCAGGACACTGGCAAGCGACGCGCCGATCGAAAATCACTTGAATAATTGATATTTTTTTTTTGAAATTTAATGAAAAAAAATGATCGGGTTCAATCGATTCCAAAATAAATTATCTATAAATTGATACTAATTATATAAAAATAGGAGTATTAGTACTTCTTTAAAATGAAATTTGGCTTGTTAAAAACTGCAAATCGAAGTTAGTTCGGCTTTTTTTTCTATCGAGTAAATTTGATTGTATCGTGTTTTGAACGGGTACAAGCTAAGGAGAAAGAATGTATCTTAAATATGTATTTGTTTCAGATTCTGAAAGTAAAAATTTACCTATCAAAAAGCAATTCTAAAAACGGTAAAAAATTTGAAAACGGTCCCACCTGGCCTTAACCGACACTTAAACACGTAAAAAAAATCAGGTCTGCCAGAGCCGATCCTGCCGGGTCATAGAAATAATCGATATTTTTTGACGTAATTTTTTAGTAAAAATTACGTCATAAGATACCCGAATGAAAGTGCTGGCAGCAGTTAACCATTGATTAGTTATGTTAAAAAAAGTGGGTCTGCCATTGCGCATCCTGCCGGAAGTACTTGGCAGACCCCTAAAATATGCCCTTCTGACACACTAAACCTACCTCATCGAGTACCCGGATGGAACCAACGCTAAATAATAACCAAGATGCCCTTGATAATGGATCAAAAGGTCTGCCAGGTCTAAGCTTGCCGGAACTTAGTGTTCAAAGCTCCCCGCGGAATTGGCCTCCAACGTATCTCGTGATACTAATAACAAACAAACTACAGCTGTCTCGTTTTCGCGCGATGGTTTTTATGTACGTATTTGGTTTTCTTGGTCTATTTATTATTATTTCATGTTGTGATAAGAAAAGCAGTTAATATTCATAAAGAGCGTGGCGGGATAAGCATGGGGTAGCAGACCCAGGTGTAATTTCAACTGCCAATTTTTGTGTATGATGGTCGTATGGAGTACAACTTACCTGTAAAATATTGTATAACATATAAATATATGTACAACATATATTTGGATCCAAATTTTTACGTAGGTACTAGGGTGTTTTTTTTTTATTGAAAAAAAAGAAGTAAGTAAGAAAAAAATTATAAAAATTAAAAAATAATCTATCAATACATGTGGGTAAACTATTTTTTTTCAATGACTGTAGAAAATTTTCCTCATTTAGACAATTATTGAATAACAAAAATCACTTTTTTTATTATTTTTTTGTTTAAAAAAATAATTCAACGTGAGTTCTTAACGTCATTTTTTACGTATTACTTACGCGAATTCTTAAGTTTTTGACAGTGTTTTAGAATGTAATGATTATAAAAACACTAGCAACGGCCCTCGACTTCGTCCGCGTCAAAGGGAATTGTCCAGAATTGGCCATTTTTAAACGCTGCTGCACAAAAGTGTAATTTACCAATAATTTTAATTCTATTTTATTAAACATCTGATGCTAATAACTTTGTATGAGTAAGCAAGCACTGTAAAAATCTTTCTTTTTTGGTATTTGTGACAAGTCTGGCTTTGAATTTGACTTCAGTGTTGCCAAATAAAACCTGCATAAACAATAAATTCAAATTTATTTAAAGTGTAAGGTAATCTCTCCACTGTCTTCAACGCAGTTTTCACTTAATCATATTATTAAAAAAATACTAATATACGATATAAATGATTAAAGACATAAAAATGATAAATTGAAGAGTGCATTATACCTGAAGAACTTAATAAAACAATCGATTCCTGAGTATCGATACAATTATATTTTTTTTTATAAGACATCACAATGCTTTAAAAATGTTGTGGTAATTGTCAAAATGACAGTTATCATTCGCTTTGTTTTTTTGCATCGTGAGTGTTGTTTTTGTAAGTTTTATTGCGATTACTTAGGTTGTTTCTAAATGATTTACGATTCTTCCCTTCTTGACGACCCCGGCACTTCCATGGACCCTGAACCTTGTAGTTATGATGAACCTGTCACATCTAAACTAAGTTTTATTTTATGTATGCATAAAATAAAACTTAGTTTCAATAAAATGTTAAAAAATATCTAAATATAAATCTTGATACAAAACTAGGTTTATTCTTACTGATATGAACTATAAAATCAATCATATATTATTAGCTGAACTGTTTGTTTATAAGTGGCCAAAGCCCCCCAATGACAAGTTGGTCGATCCCCTTTTTGCTCCCCTGACCCTTCCCGTCGCATCGATTTGCCTGCCAGTTTTCATCAACTTTTTGTTGCTGCTCCGCTCTTTTTGATAGTAGCGTAATGTTATATAACCTATAACCTTTCTCAATAAATAGGCTATTCAACACACAAATAATTTTTCATTTCGGATCAGTAGTTTCTGAGATTAACGCGTTCAACCTAACAAACATACAAACAAACAAGTGAACCTAAGGTCAACATTGAAGTGTCAACGTTTGACTAACTTACTGGTCCGAATTGAAAAAAAGATTTTTGTGTTGGATAGCCTATTTATTAACATCACGCTACAATCAAAAGGAGCGGAGCAGCAATGAAAAATGGATGAAAACTGGCAGGTAATTCTATGCGACGGGAAGGGTCAAGGAAGCAAACATTTGACGTGGACAAAGTCGCGGGCAGAAGCTAGTGTTTATAATCATTAAATTCTAAAACACTGTGTCAAAATCTTAAGAATTCGCGTAAGTAATACGAAAAAAAATAACGTTAAGAACTCTCGTGGAATTATTTTTGAAACAAAAAAAAAAATAAATAAAAATGTGATTTTTCTTATTTAATAATTGTCTAAATGAGGAAAATTTCCATAGTCACTGAAAAAAAAAATAGTTGACCCACATGTATTGATAGATTCTTTTTTATTTTTTTTCTTACTTCATTGTTTTTCAATTAAAAAAAAACACCCTAGTACCCACGTAAATATTTGGATCCAAATATATGTTGTACATTATGATGACGCTGAGAGCAACCTCAATGAGGGCGCCCACACCGGTGCCTCGTAAAGGGCCATGGACCGCACGACCCCCGTGTAGAGCCTCCGGCAGGAGGCGTTTGGACCCCCCAGATTGGGCAGGAGCCGCTTTAAGGCAGCCCCAGCCCGCTCCAGTCTGGGAGCCAAACGTCGGAAATGCTCGACAAACTTCCACCGGCTGTCGAGGACAAGTCCCAGGTACTTCATCGTCGACTCGACGCCGATGTGAACCCCTCCTACCGTGAGTTGGGAACCCACAGGCGGCGCGTTCCGAGGACCATGAAAACCCATGGCCTCGGACTTGTGCAAGGCCACCTCGAGTCCCAATTGCCGGATCCTATCGACGATTGTCGCAACCCCACGTGTCATTAATTCGGCCGCCGCCTCGTGCGACCTCCCCTGCGCCCAGGACCGATCCCTGTGGGACACCGCACGACATCTCCCACCGGTTCCACTCTCCCTGGTGACCGGGGTAGATAACGGCTCTATCCGTCAGATAGGCTTTGACCACGCGACAGAGGTAGGTCGGCATTCGGTGATACCGGATTGCCTCCCTAATTCAACTCCAGGGCAGGGTGACACCGCCAAGACGACCCCACCCCGGGGTGGACCGCCCCCCGTCGTGGGGGCTCGCACACGCATGATGGCGTCCACCGTAGAGCGCCCCTTGCGGAAGCCGTAATGGCCGTCCGACAAGTCCGGCCCCTCCCGCGCCAGCCACCCGACGAGGTGGTCTGCAATCACTCTTTCAAAGAGCTTGCCCACCACGTCGAGCAGCACGATGGGCCGGTAAGCGGACGGAGAGTCCGCTGGGCGTCCAGGCTTCTTAATGAGGACCAGTTTCCCCGTCTTCCAACGAAGTGGGAACTGGCCCCTCTCCAAGCATGCGCTTAGGAGCCCCCTGAGTCGAGGCCCGAGAGCCTCTAAGGCCAGGACCCATGCTTTGCCAGGCAAGCCGTCGGGTCCTGGGGTGGTATTATTGGCATTTAGCCGACGTACCGCCACTCTCAACTCTACCCCAGTCACCTCTTGAGCGTTGTCGTCGTCATCGGTGGTGTGGTCCGCAGCATCGGGCACAGCAGGAGGCGGAGCCATGGGTGGGGAACCGCGAAGGGAACAGAGCGCTCACCACGTCCTCCACGAGTTGGGGCCGGAGACTCTGAGTCAGCGGAGGAGCCCATGGGCGGAGTTTCTCCCGGACGGCCTTGTAGGGCCGTCCCCATGAGTCCCTGTTCAGAGTCTCCAGCGACTCCTTGCGGGCCAGTCCTCTTGCCCGCAGGATCTCCTCTTGGTGGGCGGTCTTCGCCGCTCTGTATCCCTCATATAGCTGTATAGGTGTATCAGGCTTAGAAGCATAAAATTAATTTTTCAAAAATTTCATCGAGATTTTTTCACAAAAATATCATGATACGTTGTCTCTCTAAGTTGTGTACAACATATATATATATTATGGACATTGATATATTTGTAACGATGAACAAAAAAAAATTTTTTTTTGTAACTATTTATTTTGTAATTATTTTCTCGAAAACTAATGCATATTTTTAAGTAATATTTTACGGGTAAGTTGTACTCCATAAGACCATCATACTAAAAATTGGCAATTAAATTACCGCTGAGGCCGCTACCCAATGCTTATCCCGCCATGCTCTTTGTATAAATTTAGAAACAAAATAATGATGTTTTGACTTCAGGTGAAATTATGCTCCCTATCAACTTCAAATGCTTTGAACACTAAGTTCCGGCAAGCTTAGACCTGGCAGATCCATTATCAGGGGCATCTTGGTTATTATTTAGCGTTGGTCCCATCCGGGTACTCGATGAGGTAGGTTTAGTGTGTCAGAAGGGCATATTTTAGGGGTCTGCCAAGTACTTCCGGCAGGATGCGCAATGGCAGACCCACTTTTTTTAACATAACTAATCAATGGTTAACTGCTGCCAGCACTTTCATTCGGGTATCTTATGACGTAATTTTTACTAAAAAATTACGTCAAAAAATATCGATTATTTCTATGACCCGGCAGGATCGGCTCTGGTAGACCTGATTTTTTTTACGTGTTTAAGTGTCGGTTAACGATCTAAATACAGCTTATTGGGGTAGCCGATGAGGTAGGTATTTTTGCAGCCGGCTCTCGCACTATATGACCACCTTTTTTTGGGTGGGAAATCTTCTAATGAAGTCTCCCGCTCTGGGCGGAGTGGGAGGGCATGTCAGACTTTAATTAACTAAAACCCACCCGTATTCCTTCAGTTGGCTATGCCAGGGCCACGGTATCTCTTTCGAATAAATCTCGCAACCCTGGCAGAAAGTTATGACCACCTGGTACTTCGAAGGCATAAAACGTTTTCTGGCTGACACTGCTGTTCGATAAGCTCATACCAAGTTATGACCACCTGGTACTTCGAAGGCAACGTTTTTGTCATACCACGTTTTATAGTGACTTGTATTCTCTTTGTTTCGTTTTATGTCACGTCACACGGGAACGCGGTCGAACGGAATAAAAAGTATCCTATGTCCGTCTCCTGGTTCTAAGCTACCTCCCCACCAAATTTCAGTCAAATCGGTGCTGCCGTTCTTGAGTTATAAATAGTGTAACTAACACGACTTTCTTTTATATATCTATATATTAATACGTGAAGCGAAAACTTTGGATCCCTTTTTACGAAAATTGTGCGGACGGAGGAGTATGAAATTTCGCACACTTATAGTTTATACAGAGAAGAAGTGACGAATGCTAATATTTTTTTAAATTATGAGTTAAAATACATTATTTTCAATAAATAACACGTTACACACACTACTGTTCATTACCGTGTATCTAATACACACATGCATAGAAATTCTTTTGTTTATGGTCCAAATCTGTCTTTATTATTTTATGCAGTGTTACCAACACCCAGAAATATTTACCCCTAAAGCTTAAGTTAAAAACACCTAAACATGCCACAATTACTAAAACAAATCCGCTAAAAAATTATAATGAAAATAACCAACGAATGTTCAGTAATCATAGACCCGGCACACAGTAGTAATATTTGTCTATATTTATTACGCGACATTTGTTAATCATTCACTCTGCATTCTTAGTATCGAGGAACCGTACTAGAAGTCGCTAATACTATTATTGTAATCAAAAACACAATGAGAAATATAAGATGGCAAAAAATCCCTAAGAATACCCCTAAAAATGGAACGCCCCTAAAAAATCTCAATCCTCTTATTTACCCCCTAAATTTGGAAAAACCCCTAAGTCGGTAAGCCTGATTTTGTGTCTATAGTCTTACTGAATGTCAAGTATAACCATAGGTAATAAATTAATTTTATGGATATATAACCTATTTCATTTTTAAAATCTATGATCATATCGAGAATATTTTTCTTTAATATTATTTGTATTAGCGACGATAGGAATTTAGTTTAGATTTATAAGAAATATTTTTTGTGGTTTTATGGAGAGTGTCAAGTATGGCATTAGTAAGTTTCCCAAACAAAACTTAGTGTCGTGTGCAAACTGTAGAGGTTGTATGCCTCACGATTGTACATGCTGGTCATAGATTGTACAGGCTGGTTATAATTATGACATTTGGAACCGTCATTATTAATCTATACTAATATTATAAAGCTGAAGATTTTGTTTGTTTGTATGTTTGTTTGATTGAACGCGCTAATCTCAGGAACTGCTGATCGGAATTGAAAAAATCTTTTTGTGTTGGGTAGCTCATTTATTGAGGAAGGCTATAGGCTATATAACATCACGCTACGGTCAAAAAGAGTTGAGCAGCAAACGAAAAATGGACGAAAACTGGCAGGCATTTCGACGCGACGGAAAGGGGAGCGAAAATTTGACGCGGACGAAGTCGCGGGCAGAAGCTATTAAAAATAATATGGAAAATTCTATTAAAACAGAGCTTTCTGTGATAATTCATTCCATATTGTTTCATATCCAGCAGTTAAGAAGTATTAAGAAAATAAAAAAGAGAGTCCTGAAGAAGTATTCTTTAGGCCAGCGAACCCTCTCCACAGTAGTACAGCGTCAACAATTTGTCTTTAGTGTTACTGAATGTGAAATATAACCATATTATTTTTTTATATTTATTATTATCTATATTTTTTCATTTAATAATGTATTTCTATTCAAATAAAGTACGGTCGAATTTCGACCAATGGGCGATCACTAGTATAGACTAACTGACTCAGCGAACTTCGTATCGCCGTTCTGCCTAGCTCATACCTAGTTATATGACCACCTTTTTTTGGGTGGGAAATCTTCTAATGAAGTCTCCCGCTCTGGGCGGAGTGGGAGGGCATGTCAGACTTTAATTAACTAAATCCCACCCGTATTCCTTCAATTGACTATGCCAGGGTCACGGTATCTCTTTCGAATAAATCTCGCAACCCTGGCAGAAAGTTATGACCACCTGTTACTTCGAAGGCATAAAACGTTTTCTGGCTGACACTGCTGTTTTATAAGCTCATACCAAGTTATCACCACCTGGTACTTAGAAGGCAAAGTTTTTGTCATACCACGTTTTATAGTGACTTGTATTCTCTTTGACGTTTTATATCACGTCACACGGAAACGCAGTCAAATGGGATAAAAAGTATTCTATGTCCGTTTCCTGGTTCTAAGCTACCTCCCCACCAATTTCCAGCCAAATCGGTTTAGCCGATCTTGAGTTATAAATAGTGTAACTAACACTACTTTTCTTTTATATAGATGTCCGTTTTGATTGTACAGAATTAACAATTTTTCCTTCTTTCTAAATAAAGATTAGTATTAAGTAGATAATAATACGACGTGGACGTGTTGCATGTTCCAGGTGAAGTACATGTCGGACAAGTCGATGGAGATGTCGGTGCGCGTGGCGTCGCTGGAGTACCTGGGGCTGGTGGCGGCGCGGTTGCGGCGCGACAGCGTGCAGTCGCGCGCCAAGCTCTCCACAATGGACGCCGTGGTGCGCGACATCCGCGCCGAGGAGGAGAAGGACGGCAACCAGGCGCAGGTGAGCTTTTCTATCGCACAACTCTTATTTTTTGTTTTTTTTTTTGTGATCTCTAAGTCTGCTATGTAATCTAAAGTTGTGACCCGTTGACAGAAATTAACAACTCTGTCAAACACCTCTACCTATGACAATCTAAGTCGGATTTGACGTTTCTCATCATCCACGTAAGAAATCTAAAAATCAAATTGTATTGGCGTGGTATGCGTTGCTAAGCAGACATTTTTTTCAAACCTGTGAAAGAATGGATTAGCAATAAGATGAAGCCTCGAAATGAATGAGATTCTGATGAGTAGTGTTACTAGCTGTGGTTCTGGGTAAATAAATTTAAACCAATTTTACCAAAAACAGCTAATAGTTCAATCAAATAATCACAAATACCGCAATAATCGGAATCCTCAGGACCTTAATCAGAATCACTTGTCTAGCTTGTACTTTACTGTTTGCATGTAGTTCACTGTTTCGTTTGAACGTCTGTAAGAGAACTGTCTTCATAGTCTAACAATCAAATATTTATACGCCGAGCTCAATCGGCCATAACATTCCCAAACACTCGCGAAACAGTCCCACTTAATCACAGATACCGTCGCACAGAGCGGCCGCCCCATACTTGAAAGCAGGCCAATATTTAAAGAACTTGGTTTATTACCGCTACCTTCTCTCTATATTTATGAAGTATGTATGTTTGTTAAGAAGCATAAAGATCTATTTAAAAAGGCAGAGGATGTATGTTCTCGAAACCGGCGAGATCCTCACAGGCTTGTATTAAGTGACTTTCCCAGACTGGCTAAATATAGTAAAAGCTGTTTAGCCATGTGTGTTCGAATTTTTAATAAAATTCCAAGTGATTATAAAACTTTAGATTTGAGATTGTTTAAAAAAAAACTACTGGAATGGTTAAAAACTAAAAAATTTTATAGTATCAAAGAATTTACGGACGGGAAACATTTTTCAATGTAACCAATAATATTTGCATGCTATAATATAAGCTAAACATGTATGCTCTATACTTTATCTTTAACACCTTCATATACCATGTTTTATGCACATAAATATTATTTCTATTTCAATATTATTTTTAACAAATTAATGATGCACAATAAATAAAAACGTCTTAAGTTATTTAATTGTGATTATTTTAGTTTTTGAGTAGTCTACAGGGCGTTCCACGGATATGCCACATGGAGGGAAAGTACCTTGAATATTGTAGATGGAACATTTTACTGAAAGAAGACATTATTTCAATTTAAAAAACAATTTGAACTGCAGTCATAGATATTTAAATAATTGTATGGTTGAACCGGGAATCGAACCCGTTACACGAGAAAAATAATCACCCTGTAGTTTTATCATACCGATCGAAAGGCTTCATCATAATGATTATTTTTTGCTACATAACGTACTGTCAAAAATAAAAGGAAGACCATGAATTTTAACATTTGATGTGAAATTTTGTTCAGAAAAATGAAAAGCTGACATTGCCGTAAGGACATACAACTGACATTATCATAAGTACCTATTACTAATAAATGTACCCACCCACTTGAGAAAAACGCATCTTTTCCCTATTATAATTTAAGTGCATGATAAAACGATAAAGAGATACGTAATTAGTAGGTCCCTGTCCAGGTTGTATGCAACAAATCGAGCCGTATCCTGAGCCGAAAGACGCGTAAATTATTTTTCATCCCCCCATCTCGGAAAGAGTATTTTTGCCCTTCGATACCTGAGTGCAAAAGCCGTTTTTATCCACTAGAGGATAAAGTAAATTGAATTTAGAACATCGTGTGCACTAAGTTTGTGAATTCAAAACATCATTAAATCTATTTACTTCTATCTCCATGGTGCCGAATTTATCATTCAACCTTTTTCTAATTTGTAAAACTTAGACTCGGAACCTTCTTGATATACTTTTTTTTTTTAATTTGCTTTGCGCGCGCCATTTTACTTTTCACGTCACCAACATTACAGTACCTAACAAAAATATTACACTCGACTTAAGTAACTGTAGCAACGTTACTTTCAATTTTTCTTAATTATACCTAAGTATCATTTGAAATAATTTAAAGATTATTCTGTAATACTTACGTATCATAATGTAGTACATAATAAATGTTAATACCTAAACTGAAATAAAAGTATCTTGTGATTGAAATGCTTTTTTTTGCATATTTAGTCATTTCCTCGCTGAGGTGGGATGAAAAGTTACGTGTTGCACTCGAGTGCAAAGATTTTTCACCTCGTGCTCTTTTGATTCCCTCGCTAACGCTCAGGATTCTAATTTTTGAATCACTCGCTGCACTCGTGATTCAATTTTAGAATCCTTCGCTTGCTCGGTCATCAAAATTGAGCACGCGGTTAAAAAGCAACTTAGCACTCTTGTATAACAAATAACTATTGTCCATCGCAATGCGTCTGGCTGATTATAAAAAAATAATATAAAAAATATCCACCACAACAAGATCAAAAAATCGACATGGAGCGAAATAATCAAAAGAGTGCGACTTTGTATTCAACAGGAAGGGACTCACTTTGAGCTTTGATAAATTGATTAATTTTGTATTAAAAATGCTAAAATTCATGGTCTTCCTTTTATTTTTTGCACTATGTTATTTAGCAAAAAAATATCCTTATGATGAAGCCTTTCGATCGGTATTATAAAACTAAATGGTGATTATTTTTCTCGGGTAACGGGTTCGATTCCCGGTTCAACCATGCAATTATTTCAATATCTATGAATGCAGTTTAAATTGTTATTAAAATTCAAATAATGTCTTCTTTCAGTAAAATGTTCCATCTACATTATTCAAGGTACTTTCCCTCCATGTGGCATATCCGTGGGACGCCCTGTATATTACCCACTTTTGAGTAATTTTACATGTTCTAAGAGAAATATTCGTCGTATTATTATTACACAGATTATATAACTGTATAAAAAGTTATTATTAGTTCGATTCACCGCTTTATTAACAGTACTGTAATAGACATAATGTGTCTATAATTTGCTGTTCATGATCGAGATTTACTTGTTGGCTGATTGGCTTGTTTTCTCTTCTCAGATGGCACCTAACTTAAAATACTTGTCGAACTTGGTCTATGTTCTTAGTTTCACTCGACAAACTGTTAGTGAATTTTAGGATCGAAAATAAATTCATGAATGGTCAAGGCTTTTTGTACATACCCCCCGCTCCGTAAGGAAATTGCGATTATGGTTTAAAAGGTATGTTATTAAAAACTTTGCAGTAACGCCAAGAAAATGTGAAAAAAAAAGTGTTGCAGCCACTCAGCGTGGTCTTTTCTGTACGCGGTACAAAAATATCCTACTAATATTATAAACGCGAAAGTTTGTATGTATGGATGTATAGAGAGAATAAATCAATAAACATGGCTATTTTTGATTTTATAAATAACGTCATGGGTAATGTGGATAAAAGGACGCCGGTATGTTCCATTTATTGCGATATGACCCAGGCTTTCGATTATGTTAATCATGACATTCTCCTCCGTAAACTGGAAGCTTATGGCATTAGAGGCAATGTACTAAATCTCATAGAATCTTATTTGCAAAATCGTAAACAGTATACTGAACCGATTTCAATCAAATTTCACATGTACCCGTATTTTGGTCTAACTTACTGGATAGGATAGTTATCATCTCAATTATTCGCTTATGTCGTGAATGTAAACGAATAAAATGTATCTATTAATTGTTTCTTAAGCAAGTGTTTATTTACCGCCATCTATGAGAACTTCATAAAACTAAACATAGTTTTATGAAGTTCTCATAGATGGCGGTGTACGTTGATTCATCAATAAAATTCTTCAATATTGTTTGACATCTAGGTTACAAATACACTCAATAGATGGCGCTGTGTTCTGTTTCTTAGAATATAAATTCTATTACTTTATTTCACGTAATATTTATTTATGTTCACGATATAACCGTATTATTTTAATAGTTTGTGACTGATATTTTTATAATTATACTGCGTATTATGTTACAATATTATTACCATTAATAACAAACAAAATTGTACTATTTTTGTTAGAGAATTATTAAAGTCTTGGCGCCAAATTTTAATCAAAGTTTCAAATGCGAACTAGAACGTTCGGGAAATTCAATGTTCAGGTATAAATACTGGCGCCGAGTGTCACCGCAGTACAGTTCCTTTTTAAACGAGTGAATTAATACTATCTCCCGGAACGTGATAGTCTCAGTAAAATCTCAGTGCAAGTCTTAGTACTACTCTCTGCGTCAGTCTCTACGTAAATACACCTGTGCATTTACCAAGTATATAACCTCTGCAAGTATTAATCAGTGCAAAATCATAACTTTATACACATGTACAGCTTGGCAAAAAAGAGTCTGGAAAAAATGAGGGCGCCTGCTTAGCAGGTATGGCCACCCTGTATACTAGGACTAAAAGTGATAAGATACTTGTTGTTTTAATCCACAAACACGAGGTCCCGGAAATTCTCATCAGTCAAGATTTCAAGACTTGAAAGGCACACAGTCTTTTACTTTCATTGTATTTAGTAGATTGCGCATTATTTCGCTGGAGTAACATTTTATCAAAGAGTGCCATCATAATAACATAATGAAAACTTATTCACTATAAAAATTAATTATATTACACTCAGGAATTGCCGATTAAACCCGATACACAAGACATAATGTTCAGCAATCGCATTTGCGACCACCATCTAGGGTATTCACAACCATTCGATAGTTGGTATGCCTGTATCAAATTTGACATTAATGATACTGATCGAATCCTGTTAATGCTGACAGTTTATAGTCGACAAGAAGACGACTCACAGCTGCTTACTATCGGAAACTAATCGGAAGTCAGAGAGTACCTATAATATGTCACATTCGAAAGGTACCGGTACGGGCAATATCGAATAAACTTGAATTAACTGTTCAAGTCTAATGAAGGCGTCAGGTATGTCTATGTGGGGTACATAACATTATCACTATTCACATAACAATGAAAATGAAATAATACACTAAAATTTAGATTTTATTTAAAAAGAAAAACGTGACATAACATCATTCGTGTATTCCTTTTCGGTGCTATGATAGATTTTTTTCATTAACACTGATGTGTCAGTTTTATATTTCTTATTTATGAAATCTAAATAGTGTTAAAATCTTTCTTAGACGTTTACGGCTCCCATTACAACCCGTCTCCTGAAACTAGGTATTATGTAGAATAGGCAACTGAAAAATAATATATATAAATTAAACTTTTTTTTTACTTTGGTATGCGATAATAGCATTAACAAAAAAAAAAAAAAAAAATACTTGCCTGTTTCTCTAAAGTGTTGAAGTTTTTGTCTAATTGCACACAGATCAAAATCGTCTAATTCTTTCTTCCGCCAACTGTTTTGGTGTTTCTCCAGGTGTAGAAAAAATCCTTAATTTTTTTCACCTTCATTAATAATTTCTCTATTTGTACTGTGAGATTTACCTTGAAAAAAAATATAAAGACAATCATATTAATTCCATGTAGGTACATTTTTCAATTTCAAGTATCAAACATCAAGAGTCAACGTACACGCGATTTGTCAAACTAGAAAATATAACCTCAATTATCTATTAGTAAATAAAACAATAAAATGGCTTGAAACTTATAATACCGATAAAACTTAGTATTAGAATGGAAAAACAATGACTGGCAATGACTAAAAGATACATTTCTTGGATAAATACCTGTCGTGTCGGCAGTTCTTTCGAAAACATTGTCAATCGGAGACAAAATTTGTTCCGCTTCAGATGCCACCAAATTTCTTACGAAAACTTGGTATATCACAGCTCACACCACTACTCCTTATTGTTTTATTATTTTTTTATATGTACAAAAGCATTCATAATTGATAGTTAATTAGAAATAAGTAAAATACAACTGGGAACATAACACGATGACAGATTAGCTACTTGTTGATGATAAACAAAGCAGTGTTGCCACCAAAAATATATTTTAGTTCCAATGGTTACCACGACAGACTCTTTTTTGCCAAGCTATAAGTATTTTTGCTTGCATTTTATTTTATTTTCTTCATGTATTTTGTAAATAAGTCATTGTTTATAAAGAATAGTTAAAGATAAGAAAAATAAAATCTACATTTAATAAATTATAGTTTGAAAAATCTAAAAAACACGCTTTTGAAACTAACTGAACTTTTTAAATTTTTATTAAAAATAAAACTGGAGTACTCAATTTAAAAATTCATATTGTTGTACAAAAAGCGTGGGGGGTTTGATTTGCATTGCTGTAAATATTTTAACGATAGTTTAGTATACCTGTAGTAATTATAATAAGCACCCTACGCATTTTGTACGACAATATGAATTTTTCAATTGAGTACTCCAGTTTTATTTTCAATTTAGCTAATTCGATTTTACCGGAAGGGTTTTATTTCCTCAGTTGCGATTAGAGAAATAAAATATGGCGGTACGAAGTTCGCCGGGTTAACTATTAGTATTATATTTTATCAAGTTCTTGAAACATCGTAAGGAAACCGGCATGTCCTAGAACAAAAAAATTGAAGACATGTGACATCTACGAACCCGCACTGGGCCTGGGTATATTACGGCCCACTCCCTGTCACCAGGAGGAGGCCTGTATCCCAGCAGTGGGAACAATGTAGGCTGATTATGATGATCAAGCTCTTCTAAGTGAAGAGACAGTTGAGCTGCTGAAGAGTTTGTTGCGTCAGTTTTTCTTCCCAACTTGCCGGGGGACTGTCTTCTTCCCAACTAAAGCACTAGGAAGCGGTGAAGGGCGGGCATTTTGGGAACTGTCTTATGTAATTTTGTCATTCGAAAAGTGCTGACTCCAATCTGCAGTCCAATCTACGGAACAATGAGATCGCTTCGGAAAGCCTCTGATGCTCCCAGGAAGCTTCTGCGCTTTAAGGCGAAGCTAGACTGGCTGTGTTAGTCAGAATAAAATAAATATAAAAAAGACCCTCATTCGGGGACCCACCCGAATGAGGGTCTAAGTGCGAAAAAGGGAGTCCCATCATAATCGAAAGGGAGACAAAATCATGTTCAAAGTTTCCGTTACATAGGCACATCTATACTTAATATTATAAAGCTGAAGAGTTTATCGAGAGCGCTAATCTCAGGAACTAATGGTCCGAATTGAAAAAATATTTTTGTGTTGGGTAGCCTATTTATCGAGGAAGGCTATATAACATCACGCTACGGTTCAAATGAAGCGGAGCAGCAAACGAAAAATGGCCTAAAACTGGCAGGCGATTCGTTGCGACGGGAAGGAGAGCGAAAATTTGACGCGGACGAGTTCGCGGGCAAAAGCTAGTTATTTATATAAATGACTTGCCTTTAGTAACTAATTATCCAGTATCACTTTTTGCCGATGACAGCACAGTCACTATTCATTCTTTAGATAAAGATAGGTATGAACATGAAATTAATAATACAATCAATTCAATAATGAACTGGTTAGATAACAATAATTTAAAAATTAATCTTGATAAAACAAAAATGATGTTCTTCAGTCAACGTTTAGAAGCACCAAATATTAATGCTCACCATAAATTAACGGTTATAAAAAAGGTAGACACAGCTAAATTTTTGGGTGTAACCATTGACAAACGTCTGAACTGGAAAGCACACAGAAGAATTAAATAAAAAAATATGTTCTTCTGCCTATGCCCTCTATAAAATAAAACCTATTATAAGTACCAATGCGCTTATAACTGCTTACCATGGTATTGTCGGCTCCATATTGAGGTATGGAGTTATATTTTGGGGAAACTCTACTAATAAGGAAATCATTTTTAGGTCGCCAAAAGGTGTATTAGGGCTATGTTTCGTTTAAAAATAACTGATAGTTGCAAACAGTATTTTATTAAATATAACATTTTAAGTCTCCCTTCCTTATTCATTTATGAAATAGCAAATTTTATACGAACCAATCCTAGCCTATTTAAGAAACAATCAGACGTTTCTATTCGTAATCGACCGGATAATAATAAACTATGCGTACCAAGATCAACAACGGCATTGATGCGTAAAAGTATTTTTCATCCCACCATCTCGGAAAGAGTATTTTTAATCTTCTGTTTGAAATTGAATTTAGAACATCGTGTGCACTAAGTTTGTGATAGTGCACACGATGTTCTAAATTCAATTTACTTTATCCTCTAGAGCAGGGGTTCCCAACCTTTTTTTGTCTACTGCCCACTTTAAGAATAAATTATTTTTTAACGCCCCCCTTTTTAAACATACTTAAAAACCGCTAAGTACTTATAACTGATTATTGAAACGCAAATTTATAGTATTCGGACAGAGTATATTTTATTGAAAATAAAACAAACATAATCAATTCTTATATAAAAACGAATGTGAAGGTTGAATCTGATGCTGTTCAGTAAGTTTGTTGATATCAGGTTCCAATTTACTCAAAAACAGCCGCAAGTTGCCACGTTCGGTAACACGCAAACGATTTCTCTTTTTAGTAAGCAGCGTTGCCACAGCACTAAATCCACGTTCACACAAATATGACGATGGGAATGCTATCAAAAATCGTTGAACAATTGACCATAATCCACGGTACAATTGCGGGATCGGTTTTTGTAGCCAAAATTCTTGATATCCATTTTTGAACTTGATTTTTATTTCTTCGTTTGTTGTCAATTCTATAAGTTCTTCTTCCAGCTGAGGTGACATTGCTGTGTTGACATTTGAAAACGGATCCAACACCCAGTCTGGTATTTCCAAGTTTAAAATGTCCTGGTATCGTTCGGTGAAGTCAATGTGGAGGTTTTCCAAATGTTGGCAGTAGACAAACAAGTCGTCGTTACTGCAGTATACTGATAAATTCGGAAAATTGTGAAACTCACGTCTGCCCATATTCTTTTTGTGCAGAAGCAGTTTGGCTGCGAAAGCAGCAACGACATTTTTTGTTTTAATTAAATTTAGTTCATCGCCTTGCAGTTGGAGGTTCATGTCGTTGAACATTTTATACAGGTCTGTCATGTAAGCTATATCATTCTTTGATGTTATGAGCTTGTTGCGCAGTTCTGTATCTTTAGTTTCCAAGAACTCTATCATAGAGTCAAACAGGTTGTAAAATCGAATCAGACAATTGCCTCTTGACAGCCAACGAACTTCAGTATGAAGCAACAAACAGTTGAAATCTTCGTCATTAGTAACACAAAGCTGATGAAATAATCTATCATTCAAAGAGCTGCTACGGATTTTATTGACTGCTTTGATGACATATTGCAGTGATTGAAATAGTCGTTCACTTAAGTTTCTAGCAACCAAATGTTGTCTATGAATAACGCAATGTATAGCAAGGACATTTGGAATTTTATTCTTTAAGTATGCTATGAAGCCTTTATGGCACCCTGTCATAGCCGGAGCGCCATCCGTAGCAACTGATATAATATTTTTCAAAGGAATCTCTTTCTCTTCACAAAACTTTTCCAATGTATTGAATATGGTTTCGCCTTTTGTATCTGTCTCCAAATTTCTGGCAAACAATAGTTCTTCACGTATTTTCTCATCTTTAATAAACCTCACGTAAGATAGCAACAACGCTTCATTAGTTGGTAAAGTGGACTCATCGAGCTGAATTGAGAATTGACTAGTCCTCAGATGACACAATGATTCTTCAATATTTTCAGCCATTTCATCAATTCGTCTTTGCACAGAATTATTACTCAAAGGAATTTTTCGGATAATATCTGCGGCCGGTTTATGAAGCACAGTAGTTATTACTTCCTTTATTGCTGGCAAAATTAACTCTTCTCCGATGTTGTGTGGTTTGCCTTTTTGAGCAATTAACAAAGAGATATTGTACGAAGCTCGAAGTCCGTCGTCATCTTGCTTAGCAGCCGCCGAAAATAGTTTAGTATTATGATATGATATGATATATGATATATTAGAGTATTATGCTTCTTCTCTATGTCTTGAAAATATGCTACATTCTTTTCTGTCTTATCTGGATGCATTTTATTCAAATGATCTTGCAGTCTTGAAGGCTTCATTGCTTCGTTCGAAAATGTTTTTAGACATAGAAGACACAAAGGCGACGACGGGTTTGTGGGATTTTCAATAAATCCGAATTTAATATATTCCGCAGAGTATTGCCGTCTCTTCTTTTTTACTTCCGACATTGTTTTGTTTTAAGAAATAGGTAAGTGTTGAAATCAAGTACTGCTTATCTATTATGCGCGAAACCGCAAATGAAAATAAAATAAATTTACGTCGTTTATATAGGATTGCATAAGCAGCACGCACCAACAGGAATAAGACAAACGTGCATAAACTCGTTTATCTCATTCGACGCCCAATCGTACTCGACAAGCAAGAACAAGTATTATAGAACCAGCCGATTGGTATAGGAATGTACAATTCGGATTATTTAACAAAAACTTGTTCAAACATGATTGCCCGCGGTCTTTTATATCGAACCGAGTTTGAGCTATATCTTAATTAATATTAGTTGATGTTCACAAGATGTAGTCGAGAGTCGAGAGCTCAGTCGGTGTCTAAGAGTCTTCCTAGCTAGGTAGATGAAATTATAAATCGACCCCAAAGCCCTACACAATGCCCCCTTTTTTTTCTGGGTCTCTTACCGCCCCCCTTTAGGCCTGCAGCGCCCACAAAGGGGCGTTATCGCCCACGTTGGGAAAGACTGCTCTAGAGAATAAAAACGGCTTTTCCACTCAGATATTGAAGATTAAAAATACTCTTTCCTCGCTGAGGTGGAATGAAAAGTTACGTGTTGCACTCGAGTGCAAAGATTTTTCACTTCGTGCTCTTTTGATTCCCTCGCTAACGCTCAGGATTCTAATTTTGAATCACTCGCTGCGCTCGTGATTCAATTTTAGAATCCTTCGCTTGCTCGGTCATCAAAATTGAACACGCGGTTAAAAAGCAACTTTGCACTCTTGTATAACAAATAACTATTTTGTTTAGCATCAATTATTTATAATAAAATCCCAAAACCTATTAGACAAATGCCGACTGCTTTGTTTAAAATAAATTTAAAAAATATCTCATAGCCAAGTGCTATTACACCATATCGGAATTTTTAAATGAACGCAATTAATTAAATTTCCTATAATTACGACATTTTCACAATTTGAACCCCGCATTTGTAAAAAAAAAGAAAAACTTTTTTTATTTTTCAATAATTTTTTTATGGATTATTTATCAAAAAAAAAAAATTTATTTTGTACGCCATAAATGGCAAAACATGCAGATCTACCTGTTATTTTAAGACTTTGCACATATTATTTGATGTATACTCATGTTTTTACAATAAATATATTCTATTCTATTCTATAGATGGATGGATGTTTGTTCCTCTTTCACGCAAGAACTACTGACCCGATTTAGATGAAATTTGGCAAATAGATAGTTTATAACCTGGAGTAACACATAAGGTACTTTTTATCCTGGTAATATGTTCCCGTGGGATAATTTCCGACCTCCACGCGGGCGAAGCTGCTGGCAAAAGCTAGTCCTCTGTATATATAAAAAAAAAAATACTGAAACTCTCATTCTTATAGAATGTTGTTGATCACGGGGTGATTAAATTTCAATATTATTAACTTTTTTCAATATTCGCTCTTAAAATCACAATCACCTAAAAAAACAAAACTTGATATTTCAAGATTAAGATCTTGAAATATCAAGTTTACTAGTTCACGATGAGTAAAAATTTGTACGCGCCCTACAATAAAAATAATCATTACGTCAAGATTAGCAAACTTTAGCAAGTTTTTTTTTTCATTTCTTACTAAAAGAAGGTTTAAGGTATATTTTCATATAAGTTTTGTTCTAAAGAGTAGCGACATGCTATAACTTTTATTCTCGTAAAGTTAATTTTATTCGTACAATTTGAGCTTATTATGTGCACCGCTACTATCACATTAGATAAATGTTTTATGTAAAAATCTATAATATTATATTAAAATAGACACTTTGAGCTACAGAATCCATGTTTCAGAACTTCACTGACTTATGTCGGTTTGAAATTAAAAAGCAACAGAGAACTGCAATTTTTACTGAACGCATTTTAGATAACCGATTGTAGAATATTTGAACTGTTTTTAATCTTAAATTTGTCATAAGCCTACCTTTATATTCGCACATTTTGATGAAGCAACTATTCAAGTAATGTTAGCCATAACTTTTAATGACCTACTTTCAACTTTTCAAAATTGGTTTTTGTCCGACCCCGGCCGCTCTGATAAATCGTTCTGTATCAAACATTTTCAATGTTAAAAAACTTCGAACGGTCTGTACGCAAACGATCTCCGCTGATATTACGCCTAGTCTGAATGCATCAGTCAAAATACTCGTGGCGGAACGTTGCCGCTCTTTACGTCGGCCGACAATGCGTTGACGGAAACGGAACAGACGCTGTACGCTCGACGCACTAACGCATCTTCGGTTAAGTGTGAAAGGTTGAATGTAGGGTCGGTTCACATCTGACGGAAGATGACAGAACAGACAATTATATGAGAAAACATTCAAACGCTTGGCTCATAGAAAATTGCTATTAAATAAACTATAAAGAGTCCCATAAACATTGAAATTTGTTTTATTTTCCTAGCTTTAATATGTCACTTTGAAAAAAAAAGTCGTCTCCGGACACTTTTTTTCAAATAGCTCTTCAATTAAATAAGATATAGAGCTAATACTTACTCGGTGAACTACTATTAGTACCCTCTACAATATAACATAGGTTACGATATAGGTTCCCGGTGGAGGCATTTTGCCTATGGAAGTACGGCTAGACCCTTTAAACTTAGCTGGGAATTATGTTATAACTGTTAAATATTACTATCTCGACATGTACGACATGCCTCCAGAATCAGCATTAAGCAATGTAGATGAACTGATGAATCGATATGTATCGATAATCGGTTTTTAAAACAAACGACTTTTTTCCATCACTATACAAAGTATTTTTATAGCTATCAAATTCGACTTGTTAGATTGCAGTCTCTTCAGTTATTTTACCTATGACAACAGCAACTTTATTATAATGAAAATAAAGATCACTGTGATATGGTCAGACTCGTAAGAATAAGAATAAGAATAAGAAAACTTTTATTTGTAAACACAGGTAGTTACATGGTGTGTGAGATGTTACAATATGTTTAATTATGTTCTCTGTGTTTTGCCAAGAAGCGTACAAACATGAACAAATAAATGTCCCAATAAAAAAAAATAAAAAAAAACTATATGTCACTGAGTGTATCATGCATCTTAACTACAATCATTAAACTTAGAAGAAGTGAAATTTAAGATAACATTATCCATAACCGTTTATAGTCACATTAAATGCAAAAAATAAAATGACATCTCATTAAAGTAACATTAAAAATTAGAGACCTATAATAAATTTTCAATAAATTAGTCAAATTATACAATTCAAGATTAGTTGACATATAATAAAAAAAAAACAAAACAAAACAGAGGTCAATATAAAATATCATTATATAATAGATGTCACAACAGAATTAGATGAAATAAGTTAACAGATGTCAGTAAAAAAAAAAAAAAATAATAATAAATAGTCAAAGATTCAATCATATTTCGTCACAAAAATAAACAATTAATATCAAAGTACATACACGATCGGATGTCAAAACAGTAAATTGCAATAATAGACGAAATAAAAATCAAACATACATGTCAATCATTAATGTTATAGAAATATTTTTTCCTTCAGAAACTCATTTATATTGTAATAAGATCTACTTACCAGAAAGTTCTTTAAATGTCTTTTGAATAGGTGAATATTTAATATTTTAATTGATTCTGGTATATGGTCATAAATAGTTGGTGCCATACAAAGAACACTGTTATGCATAAGAGCTGTTTTGGACTGTCTCGAGCACAGCATAGTGACGTGTCGTCGACTCCGGTTATTTCTGTCAGATAACTTTGGAAACAAATGCGGGTTGGTTTTAACAAATACTGCAACTTCGAATATGTACATACTCGTATGTGGCAAGAACCCAAAAGCAACCTTAATGTATCGAAATAAAGATCCTTTTGAGTTACAGTCACTCAAAATCTAAACTAATATTATAAAGCTGAAGAGTTTGTTTGTTTGATTGAACGCGCTAATCTCAGGAACTACTGGTCCGAATTGAAAAATTCTTTTTGTGTTGGGTAGTCTATTTATCGAGGAAGGCTATAGGCTATATAACATTACGCTACAACCAAGAAGAGCGGAGCAGTAATGAAAAATGTTGCAAAAACGGGGAAAATCGCACGTGTAGGAGATTCGACGCGACGGGAAGGGTCGGGGGAACAAGAAATTTAACGCGGACGAAGTCGCGGGCAGAAGCTAGTAAGAGATAAAATAAGTGTGAGCGGACTGAAGCTATAATACAAAATCTCTTTGCTTTTATGCTATAGTGTTTTAGATATATCGATATGTAAACACAATAACAATAGACATGACAATGCGTATCGATCCACCACGCCTATAAATAAAAAAGAAAATGTTTTTAAACCAATCTTTAAAGTACAAAATAAACATCCAATTTTTTTTTCCTTATTATGTGTAGAACGATACCCATTACGTCTGCGGAGTCTCTTTAACTAATTTAATTTGACCCTAAAAGATATATTTTCTTCCCACAGAGTGCCACTTCAGGCTTAGATGAAGATGAAGAAAGGACAGAATTCCTGCAGCGGGTACTACTTGATTATCTTGCCATCAATGGGCAAAAAGATCAAGCTTGGAACTGCGCTCGCCATTTCTATATCACACAGTGGTACAGAGATATGGTAGTGCAACCGAAGAGTACGTCGCCGACTAAGAAACCGAAGAACAAATCGAAGAAACGTTACATAAAAGACGAAACGACTGACGAGGAGTCCGACGCAGACGATGATAGTGACGAAGAAGGACGTCGTCTCAAGGACTTGAAAGCTGAAAAGAAGCTCGCCTCCAGTGCGCTCATATCGGCTGAAAAATTTAAAACAATGGAGAGACGGAAGCATTTCTTTCTGGAGAAAATACGACCGTTCAGGTATCAAGGTGGCACTCAAGTGCAAGTGATGCAATCATACATTGACTACAGTGGAGCGGAACTAATCTCTCAGTACTTAGCTTCGAAAAGGTCATTCTCTCAGAGTTTCGATAGGTATCTGAGAAAAATCCTTGTAATTTTGTGTGAAAATACAATAGCGATCCGCACGAAGGCGATGAAGTGCCTGGCGATGATCGTGGAGGCCGACCCGGCGGTACTGGCGCGGCCCGACATGCAGATCGGCGTCAACCGCTCCTTCCTCGACCAGTCCACCGCCGTGCGCGAGGCCGCCGTCGATCTCGTCGGCAAATTCGTGCTCAGTCGGCCCGACCTTATCGATAAGTATTATGGAATGCTCTCAAATAGAATATTGGTGAGTGCTATGCAGTTTATAAAAAGCCTTTTTTACTTGCGATTAATGTGTTGGTGATCAAATTAAAAATAATATTACATCTTTTAGGACACTGGTGTATCGGTGCGTAAACGTGTGATAAAAATTCTAAAAGACATCTGTATAGAGTGCCCAGAATTCCCTAAAATACCTGAGATTTGCGTTAAGATGATTAGGAGAGTGAACGATGAAGAAGGTATTAGGAAGTTAGTGATGGAAGTGTTTCAAAACATGTGGTTCAGTCCGTGCGCGAACACGGCGCGGCCGGGCGCGCTCGACATGACGGCGGCGGCCGCCGACCCGCTCACGCGCAAGGTGCTCAACATCACCGACGTCGTCATCTCGTCGCGCGACATCGGCCTCGAGTGGTTCCAGCAGTTGTTGACTAGTGTGAGTACATACACACACCTAACCGAATACTTTGTCAAAACATACACACCCACCATTTACTACATCATTTATAACATTTTTGCAGTTATTCAAACCCAAGGAAGATAAAGATGATTCCACGAAAATTATTTATCAGCCACCTAAGTCGCTTTTACTTGCTTGTCAGCAAATAGTAGACTGTCTTATTGAAAGTTTACTTCAGCTAGAAGAGACAAGCGCGGATGGTAAATAAATAATTTATTACATATTATTATGATTATTTTATGCAGTTTATTCATTTTAACGTTGACTGTTTTCAGGTACTGGTTCGTCGCAGCGCATTCTAGCTTGTCTTTCCACGTTACATTTGTTTGCGAGAATTAGGCCCCAATTGTTAGTGAATCATGCTTTAACCCTGCAGCCATACCTGAGCTTAAAGTGTCAGGTATGTATTTTTATATTTGATTACACTTATTTCAGTACGTCAAATACACACTAAACACGTAAAATTCTATTACCTAATACTATAAATATGATTTTTTTATGGTGGGATGATTAGGTGTTTGTTACTCAAATACGCAAAAATGGACTAACTGATTTGGATACATTTTGACACATAGTAACGAGTTGATAACCTGAATTAACACATAGAATACTTTTTATCCCAGTAGTACTTTCTGTGGGATAATTTCTAACCTCCGCCCAAGCGAAGCTGCTGGCAAAAGCTAGTAAAAAAAACAAATGTTTACCCTGTCACAGAATCAGTATGAGCAGCAGATAATGTCGACGGTGGCGTCAACGCTAGAGTTAGTGGTTCCCCTAATGGAGCACCCGAGCGAGGTGTTCCTGGCGCAGCTGGAGGAGGACGCTGTGAAGCTGATCCTGCAGCGAGGGCAGCTCGTCATCGCCTCCTGCATCGCCTGCCTCGCCGCCATCGTCAACAACCTCACGCACAACTACAAACTTATAAGAGACGTGTTCAATAAGTACCATGGTGAGTTTTTTTTTTTAAGTCTATCGGCGACAAGGTCTATGCGAGAATCGTAGGACGATGGATCGCAATTATGTAGTTATGTGTTAAGATCGAATTTCACCAATACAACTGGATGCAGTGTCTCCATATGTAAATCGAAAGTTACCGTGTTGCAAGGGTAAAAATACGGTGTTTCTATACAAAATTACGGTGAATCTGCTAAAATTGTACCGTGTAAATATATGACACGGTAATACATTATTACCTTGACGGTAGATTAATACCAGATAACGGTGCATCTGCGGTAATTACCGTGTACATGGAGACACTGACTGGATGGGATCGGCACATTTAACCCGCTTTCAATAGCTGGGAGCTTCATCATTTTTTTTGGAACTAGATTCTATTCGTGAATCGTTTCCACATGTGAACTTAAACCTTTTTGTAATTGGTTGATAAATGCAGGTAATTATAAATCTAAAATTAGAATCGAATTGTTAAAATTGTCTTGAATTTGGTTTAGAGGTGGGAGAAAGATGGCCGACATCGAATACCCTTCGATTGGTTCACTAATGTTCATTTTCCAGTTTTGATTCAATTTGTGTTCAGACGTTTCAATTCCGGCTTACAGGTGCCGAATGAAAGGTGAATGTTAATGAAAACTATAACGAAACCACAGTAGTGCCACCATGTTGTGCATGCCTATAAGTGATGTATTTACACAGTACTGAAAATCCGTCATCATTTAATGTTACTATGTTCGTAAATATATCTTTGGTGTGCCTTGCTTAGTAAATAAATTACTTATCAGTTGTATGACGTGCGAAACTGCCTGTTCTAACTCACAGATTGGATTATGATCCTATCTCTTTCCCTCGTGTCTTCGCTGATCTGCTATAAGTGATGTATTTACACAGTACTGAAAATCCGTCATCATTTAATGTTACTATGTTCGTAAATATATCTTTGGTGTGCCTTGCTTAGTAAATAAATTACTTATCAGTTGTATGACGTGCGAAACTGCCTGTTCTAACTCACAGATTGGATTATGATCCTATCTCTTTCCCTCGTGTCTTCGCTGATCTGCTTGAAGCCGGTTACACCTCCGCGCTCCGCCCGCTATTTTGTCAACAATTTTATAAAGAGAATATTCTTGATTTCACTAAAAAACCTTATCTAAGAGATCCGAAGTTGGCTTATACTGTATTTATCAAGTGGAAAGCGACGATATTTTGCTCCGATTGCTACAATTCAACGGATTCATTTGATGTACTCGAATCTAGTAATGTTACTTAGCGAAATTCGTTAAACAGTTTCCCATTTCCCATTCCCCACCAGAATTTTTGAGTTCGTGAACTACAGGCTAAATAATCATAAACAAAATGAAGCATCAACTAACATACTTAATTTACAGGTGTACTTCTTCAATGGAAGCATTGCTGGCAGCGAAATCCTGAAATGACGAGAGGGTTGCATTCAAGGCCTTATTTTAGACGCGCGTTATTTATCGTAGGACTGCTGTTGCGGTATTTCGATTTTATGGAAGCAAGAGTAATAGAAGGACTTCCAGTAAGTGACCCTCCGAAAAGTTTAAAGTGGATCCGCTAAAGTAGCCTACGAATTTAAAATGTTCTTCCGTATTTGCAAATAGCATGCCTGTGTCAGGTTGTATGTTGATTCAAATATTATTCGCGGCCGTAACAAAACTGGCTCAGACATAAAATCATTAATACAACCCTCGTAAGTTTGTTTAGTGCCATTGAATGAGTATTTCATGAAAAAAGCCTTCAACAGGATTAAATGCACTTTAGAGGGTTTTATTGATAATTTAACAATTATAATTCTATAAATACATACGAGTTACGGTCGCCAGCGACTAATTACAAAAAAAAAAACTAAGAAAATTGAATTTCGTGGGCTAACCTGGCGCTTCCACCTTTTTTTTATTCAAATTTATTTGCAGTTAAAACAATATTACCACAATTAACATTTTTTTTTTCTAATTTTCTACAGTTGGACATAAAAGAACAGATATTTTCAACGTTAATGTTTTTCGTCGGTCTTGAAGACGAAGATTTTGTGTCGCACACTCTCAAAGCGCTGGGTTCAGTTTGTGTGAGGCATTACGAGTTCATGTTGCGACCTGAACTAAAGGAGTTCTATCATCAGCTCCTAACGTCAGACTTAGCGCCAATAGAAATGAAAGCTGACGTGCTGAGAAACATTGAAATGTACTTACAAGAAGAAGAGCAGCGGATGATAAGACAGGATAAGGAATGTAAGTAGTTACTTCCATACTTTGTGTTCAATTATGCTCCTAATTCCTGCTTAGGGTTCTATCTCCATGTTCTCGTTTATAATGCCCATGTTAATTTGGGAAGATGCGAAGGTAGCACGCGAACCTTAACAAGTTTGTATTTGTAGAATTAGATTTAGTAGAAGCCGGGTGCTGGAGGAGATTTTCCGGCAGTAAGTTTTAGGTCAGAAGCCTTAGGGGATGACTTCCTTTTGCAAAAAAGCGTAAACGCCAGTTTCAGCGTTTTTTACAAACTATTAAGGAGGTTCAGGGGACGAGTTTCCCTGCCAAGGTCGCGAGATTTGGTCGAAAGAGTTACCGTGGCCCTGGCATCAATGGTCTCGAACCTACCGATTTTTCGGTAGGTTCGAGACCACTGGCTCTGTTCTACCGAAATACCGAATTACAACGAGTATTCTACTATTTCACAGTACACATGTCATTTACCGATTTTGGGTACAAATATACCGTTTTAATTGGCAATTCTACCGATCTCGCTCTATGGCGTTCCAGACCACTGCCTGGCATATAGGCAGGCAACTGAAGGAACACGGGTGGGTTTTAGTCAGTAAAGGTCTGACACGCCCTCCCGCTCCGCCCAAAGCAGGAGAAGTCACGTGATGATTTCCGACCCCCAAAAAAAATGTGGATGAGTTTCCGAAATACAACAGCACAACAAACTTTCATTTATTGAAGAAGTCTAACGTTTCAATCACATGAGTTTCCAAAATCCTTCCTTGGTGCTTACTTCTGTTACAATAAGAACTCATATGCAAAATTTCATGCTTCTAAACGGTACTGTGCGTTGTCAGTGAATGAATAGATTTATGATTTACTAGCTTTTGCCAACGGCTTCGCCCGCGTGGAGGTCGGAAATTATCCCGCGGGAACACTCTACCAGGATAAAAAGTAGCCTATGTCCTTTCTCAGGCTCTAAACTATCTGTGTACCAAATTTCATTTAAATCGGTTCAGTAGTTTTAGCTGAAGACAGACAGACAGACAGACAGACAGACCGACAGACAGACAGAGTTACTTTTGCATTTATAATATTAGTATGGATTAGTATGGATTAAATAACTGTTGCGTCTGCCGGCAACTTCGTTTGCGAGTAAGTCGTAAAAAAACACAATTTACTAAAAGGACAGTCACATTTTAAGTTTCCTGTATACTACGTTTGTAGTTTTGCTCTCAGCTATCAAAATATGATGAGGGCCAGGACTGGTGACCCGGGAGCAAGCGACGTACAATACAAGCGTCCGTGTGGGATGCAACTCGTCATGAGGTCGACACCCACAGCTTTCAGTAGTAATTTCCCATTGATTGCGAAGTTTTTCGTTTTAACCTCTAAGTCCCTGGTATAGACACAATGGTTTTTAATTGTGTCTGTAATTACGTTAATTGACTGGTTAAGTGCATTAATGAACGTCTGCGTTCCTGTATATACTACCTATTGGGACAACACTCAAACACTGACTAGTTCTTTCTTAAATAAAATAACAGTAGATTGTAAAAACGGGATTTCGCTTTACCAGTCTCCTAACCATAGAATTATTTTTATTTCAACCAAACCTGGCAGTATGTTTTACGAACTTTCATTATAAAAAGTATAACAAAATGTAAAAAGGAAGGACAAGAATGATCAAATGTTGGAATTCGAATATAGTTTTGCAAAACATTTGTTGAACCCCACTATGACATTTCGTTAATAGTTGACTAAAATAGCCGTTCTGTTATTGAATCGGGATTGACTGCACAGTTAGTGCAAATAGCTATATTTCATATGATACCACACATGCCCTAATAGCCCGACTTTGATTTTTTAAGACCAAGTTCAGTCCAGTTGCAAAAAAAAAAATGCATATTTTTATTTCTTTCTTATTTGCGAAATAGTTGGGCAAACGTCATCTAAAACTAATCCTTTCAAGTTGATAGCAACAGTAGTTCTTGAGATATTCCAGACGGACAGACAGACTTACCATAAAGGTTCCTTTTTACCATTTTGGTACGGAACCCTAACAATGTGTAGTTTTGACGTCGCACAGTGTTTTAAGAAGCCTGATTTTCGGACATCCCATTTTTATTGAAAAAGCAATAGAAATAATCATTTAAATGCAAGATTTCGTATCCCCATTGAGCTACCAAGTATAGTTTTTGAGTTATAGTTTTTTGAAAATCGACCAATTTCTATCGCTATATTTAGAAAAAAAAATTATTACATTTAAACTAAGCATGATACGAAATAATGATGTTAGGTACATTCATGGCGTCTCTTATGCCGAGTATTTTAGTGCACAAATCAACCTCGTAACTTTGTTAGATCCACATATATAGGAGTTTTTCGGTTTTTAGTTTTTCTTAATTTTCTCGAAAATTCCACCAAATCGGGAAAAGTTATTTATACTGAAATTATTTTGATAATTTCTCCTACAGACCACATAAATTTCACTTACCAATTCCATGGAACTTGGAAACCACAATGATTTTAAGTTTGATCCGGATTATACGTCGTCAGGGTTGTCAAAAATCTCAGATAATTATTTATATATTCATCATGACTACGGAGCTTTTACTTTTACGAAAACTTTGATCCACAAAATAAGGATAAAAATTTGACAACCCTAACAAAAATAGTTTATTGGAATAACTTCTAAGTTCCATGGATTTAGGATGTTATAATTATGTGGTGTATTGGGGAAGTAAATAGAATTATTTCTGTATAAATAACTTTTCCCGAAACGGCGGAATTTTCGAGAAAAAAAGAAAACCTATAAACCAAAAAACTCGTATAATCTGGATCTAACAAAGTTGCGAGGTTCATTTATGGACTAAAATATTCGGCATAAGATACGCTATGAATGTACCTAACATCATTATTTCGTATCATGCTTATTTTAAGCGTAATTAATTTTTTTCTTATTATCCGGATCGAAAAATTACGATTTTCAAAACTAAAAAACTAGATTTGGTAGCTCAGTCGGGATACGAAATCTTGCATTTAAATGATTATTTCTGTCAGCTTTTTCAATAAAAATGGGATGTCCGAAAATCGGGCTTCTTAAAACACTGTGCGTCGCTATGATTTAAATTATGTGTAAATAATCATCAATCAAATATTATGATTTTGTAAACATATATGAACATACATATATCATACTATTGATAAGTTTAAATAATATAATTCTGTAAACACATATTTGTGACGGTCGTATATTTTGATCAACATTCAACATGATACTGACCAAAAAAAAAAATTTATTTCCCTTATCAACCCTGGCGGTTTCGCTTTAATAACGCGTTCTCTCAGGGTCAAAGAGGTCAAAACACGAGAATCTCAAGGAGATGGGTGACGTGTCGTCGGGCATGGCGTCGACGGTGATCCAGTTGTACCTGAAGGAGATCTTGGGCTCGTTCCTGCACCCCAGCACCATGGTGCGCTCCAGCGCCATGAAGGTGGTGCAGCTTGTGTTGGCCCAGGGTCTCGTGCATCCTGTACAGGTATGTATTCGCATGTCCTTTACAGATGAGATTCATTGAATCTTTGTACACATTCGTTGCATTGCCCATAAGGTGTTTCTTTATCTAGAGTTAGTGTAGGCATACGTGAGCTAATATATCCTACCCATTAGGCGCCTCAGACAGGCTTATCAGGCATGATGGTAGGCAGAAATACAGTTTAAAAATAAACAATACTAGACCGGATAGTGTCTGCAAATAATTATTCTTATGCGTCGTAGTTTATCTAACATTATCGAGTGAATTACGCTCATCCTGAAGTGTAGTTATTAAAGAGTCTCGTAAATGTACACCTTCCATATCTGTTTTAGATTGTTCCATATTTGATTTGTATGAGTACGGACCTGGAAGTCACAGTATCGCACACAGCTGACAAACATCTCCAAGAGATTGACAAGAAGTACCCTGGCTTCATCCACATGAAGGCACAACTTGGCATCAAACTGTCTTATCAGTTACAGAAAATATTACAAGTTAACGCAAACAAAGGAGTAATAAGAGGGTTTAGGTAAATAGTCGCCATTTTATTATATCCCAGAACATAAATAATACATACTTCGTCATTGTATGCACTAAATTAATTTTTATTTCAGGAAAAAGGATCAAGATGAGTTGCCAACTGCTCTGAATGGTTTTCTATATTCATTGCTGCGTAACACACGACCACAACGACGTGCGTTGGTGTTGTCGCTACTCAAACAATTTGATGACGTTTCGGTAAGTTAATGCCTTCAATAGAATCTCTGCTAGCTCAGTATTTATGTATTTTTTTTAATAAATTATTGTTTCGTTTCAGACTGCTCCATTGGATCAGATGCTGTATCTAGCTGATAATTTAAGTTACTTTCCATTTCAAGTTCAAGATGAACCATTATTTATTATACATCACATTGACATCATTATTTCGACATCAGGATCAAACCTTTTGCAGCTTTTTCGTGAGGTAAGTGATCTAGTCCTTGACCCCAGAGGCCATAATATATCTACATATCACGCATAATTTTCCAGTTGACAAATCCCTTTTAAGGATGTTAATGGATAGCAAAGAGTTGTAAAGTGCAAAATAAATAATCATTGCCTGTAAAATGCCATAACAGTCCTTCACCAGAACTAAAACTTTCGATAGTGAGAAAAAATACTCAATGTCTAAATATTCTAAAAACAGGGACTAAACAAACCAGCTACAGAAGAAAAAACCGAGGAGACACTGGATGAGGAAGAGGACGACGAGGAAGCGGAGACTCTGCTCGTTCAGATGCCCGAGAGCACGCGGCCGCTCCAGGACGCCATGCGCCAAGCGCGCGGCTGTCTACTGCTGCTCGTGCTCAAGCAACACCTGAAGCAGCTCTACGGCTTCACTGATGCGTGAGTCTTATTGTTTCTAGTCGTTTTTATCTCATGTTCATGGTTTTCATGTCTACGCCCATTATCTAACCACATAACGAAACATCATTTTGCAGGAAAATCAACCAGTACTCACCGTCCGAGAACGTGAAGGTTTACGAAAAGGCAGTGTCGCGGCGGCACGCGCCTATCTTCGAGCCCAAGGCGACCATCGCACAGCTGCTGGACGCCGAGCACGCCGCCGACGAGCTGGACGAGCGCGGCCGGCGCAGGCTCGTCGACGACTACCTCGAGGTGAGCGCCGCACTGCTGCACCCACCACTGCTACTGCCAGCTAATGACGAGGCCTCACTCTCACACGATCGCATGTTTTTACAGTTCAAGCAATTGATGCTGAAGTTCGACCCGGAAGAGGAGGAGGATGAAGAACAGACGGGGCAAACCCCCGGCGCCCCGACGAGCGACGCCGCGCCAGCAGCGCCGCCTGCGCCCCCGCCCGCCACCTAGCGCTCGCCCCCGCCCGCCGCAACGTGCGCGCCTTCGCCCGCGACGTCACGCGCGCTTCTGCCCGTGACGTTACGCGCGCCTCTACCCGTGACGTCACGCGCGCCACCGCCCGTGACGTAGCGCGCGCCCCGCCCCGCGCTAGTGACGTCAGCCGGGCCGCGGGGCGTCTCGCGTCCACACCCTACTTGAAGTTCTTTATATAAGTTGTATTTGAGAAACTCGATTTTGTTTTTATATTAAAGTCTTGTGTGTAGATAATTTTATGAGAATATAAAGTATATGTACCTACTCCGGCTCGAGTCTTTGCAAGTTCGCCCCGCCCCCCGACCAGGCCCGGCTCGGAGAGTCACCACGGTGTCCGTTCGATTGATGTGTTATATTTGTACATATTTCATTGTTAAGGGTATTAAAGTGATTACGCAATTTAAAAAAATATCATTTTATATATTTACATTTTAAAGAGTACAAAACAAAATTTATATGATATGGTTATTAATAGATAAAGTAATACTTGTAGTTTTTGACGTGAACCTATCATTACACGACGACCTTCTTCTGCCGATCGTCGGAAATGGCGAATTTATTACAAAGGAAAAATATTAGTGTCTCTGGGGTAGGCTTCACTTTGCCATCGGCGATGAGCTTTCGCAGGTTACGTATACGTTGCTTATGTGGGTACTCTCCTCGAGACTGTGGTTGCGGCTGAAATTATACAAAAATATTAAATGGAGACTGAAAACGGCTACGAAAACTCAACATACCCAGTTACAACCATGCTATAATAGTACACAATGTTTTGTTATTATTATAATTATAATATTCAACGCGACGTATGTGATTTATGTATGTACATAATTATATAATATAATTATAGAAGAAAAAACATTAAAGAAATTTCAACTCTGATGTGCAGTTCCTTTTATTTAATTTCATAATATGTTCCGCTACATACATTATACGCTATAAATATTGTGTGCTATTAGCGTAGCATATAGGTATACGGCAATGTTTTCGTACTGACTGACATTGCATTCAGTTCTAATTCTCACTCGCCGACAAGAAGTAATATAATAATGTATTTCCATCATATCACGTCATGGTTAGAACCATGAACGTCAATACATCAAGGCCTTTTCTGTTTACGAGAACACAGGCGCCATAAAAAAGTAATACAGTTAAATTATTTAGTCTAATCTTTTTATACTAAATCTGGACCAAAGTTCAATGACGCTAAAAGCTACGCTGTTAAATACACTAGAACTGTAACATACCGTCTTGTGATATTGATACCTGACCCAATTTTTCTATGTTCGGATGTTTCGTATAGCATAATGACAATAAATAACGATTTAAACAGCTGAAATAATGCACGTGGACATGTTTTTTTTTAAATACTTGATTCCATCACAGCTTTTAGACATGATTTTGTAGCATTTATAACGCTTCTGCATGCACGAAAGTGATAATCTGCCTTTGGGGCCGCATTATCAGTCACCAATTAGGCGTTACTGACTTAGCCGATAAAAAAGGAAGGATGAGAGGTTTCTTACTTCTGCCTCCCACCCAGCTTATAAGACATATTGTATATCCTGCTTTATTTGAACAAATGGCAGTCTTTGTAGTAAACGCTTGGCACATTCAACATCATGTCGCGTTAGTAAATCAACCTTAACATGACAGGAGACGTGCCCGTCGCCTGAAAATTTTAACGCTAGTGCTCTGAAATTATTCGTAAATTCATTGTTTCCTTTATTGTTCGAAGTAAATTATATATTTTGTTTATATGTTCATTCGAAAACACATTGGCACACACCCAGAATTAAATTTACAAAACAATAATTATCATGTTCTGTCCAACACTCAATCTGGCAAGTCTGTCACCGGTCTATCAAATGGTGCCTTCGCCTTTAAATTCTTAACTGGCATTAATGTCTGAAAATAATATCGTAAGCCGGTATTGAGTCTTGTGTAGAACGGTAGCGCCCGCGCCTGTTTCGATGATCTCTATCAGCTTTATGTCACCCAGTCCTAATTTAAATTGGCCCTAACCGATTAAACCAAAAATTTAGCAGCAAGGCGGTTTTGTAGCCATACAGCTTGGACATGCTACGTGGACGTAAATCGATGGCGTGACTGTGTGAAATCATTACAGCCAAAATCTTCTGTAAGATAATTGTCAGAATGAGAACGGCTGCCAAGAACTGTACCTAGTAAACTGGGGAAACAATAAGGCTTCTGCATTTCGCACACCTTTAAAAAACAGTTCGTTATAGGATAGGTTTTACCTATCTGATTGCCAATTGCAGTCACCGACTTTTCGATACGTAAAATTGGAAAGCCCGTGGCGCCATTCAATATGTCATGTCATGAATTATGGCACTATTGGGATTATGCTCATGGCACATGATAATGGCATAATGCGAGTATGTAGTTACTCAGCGAATTCTAGAATTCCCTTGATGAATAAGATCTATAATGAGATCGAAGAGTGGTGAATTCACCGATATGGCTTTAAAGAAGCATTTGGCTGACCATTTCTCTCTCGGAGTCTGTTGGAGTACGCGAGTTCTTGATTCGAGCCGCCTGGGCTTCAGCAAATGTAATGTATGGCGCCTCCCAGCGCGGACGACGGTCGACCTGAACAAATCAGCTGAGGTAGACCAAAATATATATATAGAGGAAATGATGTCAACTCATCATGAGGCAGTTGGTACTGTAATGTGTGTCACTGGTCATCTGATGGATTTACTCTAATGTGCATAGGTACGATAGGTACCTATCTGAAGAGAAAGTTCAGTGTTTTTTGTTGTGCGTAGGTAGGTAATGTTTTTTTTTTATCAGACAACTGCTGCGATACCAAACTTGTCATTATAGGGATCGTAGGCACCTAGGTTTTTAAAAGAAATTGGTATGCAACGGGTTACCCATTGAATGCCGTAATTACAGACAGAATTAAAAACCATTGTATCTCGCGTGGATCCACGTTTGCTGCATACGAAGAGTTAATTCAGACATATAAGGGGTGCGCATTTTATTTCCGCTCAACGCCTACAGTTATGTTCACAAAACATGTTGAGGCGTCAGTCAGAGGTGTTGTGTTTATGAATTTTGCTATAAATATAGAGTGTGTACACTAGACTTGTGTAAGTAATGCGAGTGATGCATTGCGCGTCATATATCTCGGCTGCGTACTGTAGCATTACACATGACTCGACTCAATCAACCATGGCACATGACACTAAAACATGACGCGCGGGCTGCGGCGCGCTGTTCGGTGTTCGTAATATCTCTGTAATCTTTGCTGTGTGTGCAAGCGAGAAGGAACATGCTCCAGTCGGTTGGCTGCGAGATAAGTGAACTATTATCTAGAACCGTATTGTCATTGAAATAAGGTTTACGTTTTATTGAAACCGCGGACTGCCTACGTGATGTTTCAAATCATGACTCGAACTGTATGACACTATGACAGTTCGAGTCGTGGTCAATAATCACTATTGCAATTCATATCTATCGTTTTAATTCAATAATTCCTTATATTGGGGGCTAAATATGAAAGAAAATCGACTATATGAATATGAAACAAAATAAAATGTACGTTCCGGCGAACCGAGGGCGCATTGCGTTTGACCCATGTCACATCACATCACAATATAGGTAATGCGATATCTCATGTAATGATGTATATCTTTTACAACGCGGCATTTCATTACAAAAACCATCGCGCGTGGTGCGTCATCTCGCGTCATGTTTGGAGTCATGGTGTAATGAAACATTACTTGGGACGAAATGTCATGCCCTAAGACATTACTTTAAAAGGCACTGTTTTGCGCATGTCTAGTGTACACTCTACATTTATAGCCGTAAACCGCACAAATCCTTGTTAAGAATTCGACATTTATGTACCTTAATACTGATACCTATCTATGGAAGGGGAATTAAGATTCTCTGCTTAAGTATATTTAGTACTACTACTACCAAGGGCGGATCCAGCTTTGGTGCCAGGGGGGGGTCACATAGTCGTGGTCAAGTCACAAGAAGTTATAATTTATTTTTTATAATCATAGATAAAAGTAAAAAGTAGGTATTTTATTAATGTATGTATAGTCTGGCAAAAACGGGTAGAAACGGCGGGTTTGGGAGTTCGCCACTGTTCTTTTCGATGCCTTCGTTCCCGAATAATGCGTTTGCCATCATACAAAATATTAATCTATACAATACAAATAAATAAAAGGGTCCACCCTTTATGGCAGAATTTTTTTCGTCATAATATTATTTTGCATAACAGCGGATGGCATAAACTTCATTTCGCAGAAAATCGTTTGGCATACACTCATTTATCATACATTCACAACGCATAATTTTATAAGTCAGAATCATCTTTAGGCATAAATTTTATTCCATAATAATTAAAAAGTAGAACCATCATATCGCAGAAAGTTCGCAGTCAGAATCGTCTCTTGGCATAATTTCATATCGATAGTTATTAAAAGGCAGAACTATCATATCTCAGAAACTTTAAACTTAGAATCATCTTTTGGCATACATTTCGTATCTAAGAAGCATGCAGCATGCAAGCAAGCATAAAGCATGCAAGCAACCAAGCATGCAGCATGCAAGCAAGCATGCAGCAAGCAAGCATGCAAGCAAGCATGCAGCATGCAAGCAAGCTTACAGCATGCAGGCGAGCATGCAACATGCAGCATGCATGGTTTCTGTCACGGCTTCGGCGCTGCGGGGCTCCGGCGGTCCCACGCGAGCTCATCGTCGCAGATGGTTTTACGCTCACCACCGTGGCTTCGGCTTGCTGGCCGGCTTCGCCGGCCAGCCTCAGCCTCGGTGGCGACCGTCAAAACCACCTGCTCCTCAGCTCGCTGGCCGCCTCGCCACTCCGCGCCTACGCGGGCTTAAATTACACTCTAGGGGTAGGGCAGACAAGACTACGTGGAGTCGGTTCTGCAGCGATTCGTTTCTGTCAATAATTTTTGTAGCACATCATATACTGACTTTTTGAGACACTATTTCATTTTATTTAAGGTTAAAATGCAATTTAATAGAAATGAAAATATGCCAAACAAAATTATTCTAAATGAAATTCTGCCATCTTCATAGTATGCCAAATGAAATTATGCCAAATAATCAAAGCTCTAAATAAATGTTATGCTAATCGAAATTATGCGGAATTTAAAGTCTGCCAAAGGTAATTATGCGAAATAAAATTCTGCCATCTTAAAAGTATGCCAGCGTAAAGTCGGATATATAAACAGTCGGCCAAACAATGATTATGCTAAAAATTTTTTATGCCTTACAAATAGTCGTTTAAATAAGATTATGCCAAGTGTGTTATGCCAAATAAAATTCGGAGCATCAAGTTTCTGCCAGATAGAGGGAACCCTAAATAAAATTGGAGTGTCTGTTTGTAATATTAAGATAACCACTTTTTACTAAGTGTATTTGGATGTATACACGGTACGTATACGAAAACAATATTTTTGTCAATTTTTGTCTGTCTGTCTGTTCCGGCTAATCTCTGAAATGACTGGACCGATTTTGACGGCTACTTTTATTTTAGAAAAATACCTGCGTTAATTTCCGACATCCACGCGGGCGAAGCCGCGGGCAAAAGCTATTTTATAATAAATTGATTAAATATGAAAGGTATTTATAGTCTAGTCAACAAGTTCAAAAACGTGAAAAATAGAGATAAAGGTCCTAAAAATATGAGCAATGGCTCACACAAATCGTACCGACCTCGCCGCCGAGGTCCGTCGTCGCGACCCCAACTTAACAGTCCCTCTCGACCCTTGCAAGAGCCAGCCCGCGATGCTGTGCCGTTAGCTTTAAATTAGTCCCTAAATAATTTAACCCAGATCCAGCCAGTCCCTTGCTGTCCCCCTACCAGTGATTGCCTAAGCCGAGGTTCGTACCCCCCTCGGGGTAACCCTTAGAGCTTTCGCTTTAGTTTTAAGTATAATAAGCCCCGGCTGGAGGCCTAAAAGGTAACTTTTTAGAACTCGCCGGGCTACCATCCGTTTAAGTAGTAAAAATCTTTTCAGGATTAACTACGAGATGTCCTACAAAAAAAAAAAAAGCTGTGACTCATTCGATTCGGAATCACCTCTAGAAAAAATTTTTTGAAGAATTTTGGTGCAGGTAAAAATTGCAATTGTTATTAACAAAATAAGAGGAAAATATGATATTTCGTTTTTTGTTAATAACTCGAAAAATATTAAAATTTAAGCAATTTTGAAAAAAGCCTTATCTCCATCATTTATAATTTTAATTTAGCGTTGAAAATGGGGCTCCGCGCGGCTGTTACGCGCCGCCGCTAAAGAGAGTACAGCAATAAAATTTTTTTTTTTTTTAATTAAAATGTGATTTTAAATTTTTTTTAAAATTCTATTATCTTCTTAACACTTGAAAGAATCGAGCCCTGAAGAAAAAAAAGGTATAATCACCATTTTTCAAAAAGTTATTCAATTGTTAACTAAAAAATATTTTTTCCCAATCTCCATTGGCATAAACAATGGGATGAAAGGTATAAATAATTGGCCTATAAATTTTAAACTTCGTGGAGCCCTTTTGATGTACCTATGTACTTTATAAGATCCTGCAATAAATTTTCATAAAAGTATATTAATTTGTTAATTATGATTTTTTATAACTATTGAAAATTTTTTTTTTTTTTTAATATTGATAATCTCTATTTTTCATGTTTTTGAACTTGTTGACTAGACTATTACATAAAATCTATATTGTGACAAAAAATATATCCTTACTTAAAACCATTACCTATGTTTAACAATTTTAAATAGTGGTCCACGGTGGACCCAGCCCAGGGGGGGGGTCATGACCCCCATGACCCACCCCCTGGATCCGCCCTTGACTACTATTAGCTTCTGCCCGACTAAGTTCCGACTTCATCCGCGTTAAATTTCTTGCTCTCTGACACTCCAAACGTATGTACTATCCAACACTAAACGTTACTGAGATTATTATACGTTCAACCATAGTCTTTAGCTTTATAATATTAATGTCGTCAATGTCGATGCGAGTTTATAAGGTTTGACAAATTTTAATAATGTCTTGTGGTTAAAGAATAATCTCCGGTAAGACTTGAATTAATTAAGTGTTAAAGTCAGTAAAAAAATAGTGTAGGTACACTAGCCAACGTAAGTAATACGAAAAATGGAAACTCGACTAATGTTGCTGGTGTGACTTGCTCGATTTTTTTCTGTCCTTATTAAATAATCTCCGGCTTGAGATATTCACAGTCATCGGCCAGTGTGTTATTGGGGTTTTCCATTTGGTACCTATTTCTCAGTAGCAGCCGAGACTGGATTTGTTGCCCGATTGATGGCAATACTTAGGCTCAACCCCAAGCCCATGTAAGTTTACTATAGATACCTACACATCTGCCTGACATTATAGTTCAATTTTAATTTATCGACACATTGGTTAAATACCTCATCATCTGTATCCCTGTGGTCTGATGAATGAATGCCGATAAGAGAGTCATCCCACATGACGGGGTGCCACGGCCGGCGTACCGGCTTCTCCGGTGGTATCATCGGCTGCGGCGGCCTTAACGGCAGCGAATTAACGTCCACATATCCTTCCTCGTCAAATTCCTCGTTCTGCATGCTTTATTGACGAGTTGACTGAAAATTTCAAATACCCACTGTAAGTCTGATGAGACAATGAACGAAGTAGTTTACTCATACCTGGTCTGGTTTTTCTAGATTTAAAACTACTGTTTATCTAGGTTGGTTGGACCGCACTTTTTTGAACTTGAATACAAAATGTGCGTATGATGTAGAAGTGTTTTTGCAACGAGTTGCGGTCCACCTAAATCTTGTGTTAGCTTTCTAAGTGCATCACGGGCACGTTCACATCTTGTCTACAGGGACCTACGGTATAGGCACCTGAATCTGTATGTTTACATAGTACCTATCTACTGCAGATAGTCATAAGTGGTTAGCTTTGTTTCATAGTAGTTATAGTATGTATAGTCGACCTCATAGTTACCTCGCTTTACCACCTAAGATTTTATTTGATTTATTTATAGATTGAATGTCACTTGCATGTTATAAAACAACAATAATTTATTTTAATATGTGTCAGTCAGTTATGTAGATTCGTTGCTAACATAATGAAGTTCTAATTTACCTACTGGGAATTATGGACAAAAGCGGTATCTACCTAAAGCAATAATAAAATTATGAGGTCAACTAGCAAATGAAGATCATTAAACAAGCTGTGTTAACAAATAAACTTAGCACAGGGTTATCGATTGATCGACAGCTTCTTAAACCTCTCTCGGTAGAGAGTATGTATAATCTTTGAGTAGTACCTACAGGGTACCCAGGTTGTTCAAACAATAATGGAAAACATACCACAGAACATATTTACTCTAGGGAGTAGAGTGGGACTTACATAAATATGTAGGTACCTACTGAAGTCGGTTAAGTCCAGTCATTGATTGCCATCGATACAAGTGAAATACATCGATATTATTAGAATGTACGCAATAAGCCTTTGTATAACCGAGTGACGCAGGTTTAAATACGATAAAAATAAAGTCTCGTAGCCAGCACTTCGAGCCTCTGATGAAAACCACTGCGCAATAATATAACCCCGTTTTTTATTCAATTGGCTTCTTGGCACAGCGACAATAAAATTTTTTTCGACATCGGTAGCCGGCTGCGACATTCTTTGTATCGGTAAAGTTCTAAACGATTGTTTATTTAGTTTTCGATAAAGACGGCACATTGAGCTGAGACTGGGAGGAATTTCTACTAGCAAAATTAAAGTGCCTAAACGTTGTGGAACTTTAATTTAGGGCAATATTGGAAGCGGGTTATAATTTCTTTTGTATAGTTATTGGCTAGTGATCTGTTTTATTAATTTAAATTTAGTTATTTATATCGGTATTAAAGATTTGAATTATAAAATATTTTATATAAATATAGTAGAAAAAAAAGCGAGCATTAATAAGTACTTACACAGATTTCAATAAAACAAACTCAACAGTAGATAACCGGCGTGCAATCGACTAGTGCGGTCACTACACAAAACAAACGAGATCTATCTACTACTTTATTATTGGCTTCCGATCTTACACGCTTTATTTATATAAAGAACAGGCACAGAACACTGTGCTGTTGTATGACCAGCTTACGACTGAAATTAATTACTTTCTTCCGAAGTCTGGTAGTCTGTGCATAAGCGAGACCGCATAAGTGACGTTCGTATCTTGGACAATTACCAGTAAAAATAGAAACATTAAAAACAGTATTGACATCTAGGACACTGACCGAATATCATGCCAACAATTGTGACCTGACGATACAGTTTCAATACAGTATTGGTACCTACCTACTCTATTATATATCTAAACGATATCGGCTGGTTTAAAACGAACGCATTCATTATAAGATCATGTCTTTAGTCATTTTTATGTTTTTACCTGCCTATATTGTAAAGGGTAAGCAGAGTGATACGGTCTACCTACTAAAGTTTACACTAATGATATCTTCTATCTTCCAAAAGGATGCAATCAATATGTCTATTCGACAGCAATCTATAGAATTATGCTATTTTAATTGTTCCGCGCCATATTCAAACATAATCTTTCTACGACCTAAGCGAATCATTGTTTAATAAAATAGGTAAGTACAGTCAACGTAATATTAACTATACCTACCTTTTGTACGAAACAATTATTCGTTCAAGGTAATACTTATTTGCGGTAGCAATTTGAAATTGATAGCACCTTTGTGTCGTAGCAGTAAGGGCGTTTTTTGATAATTTAAGTGTTACCTGCCACTATTGACGTGCGGTTCACCGTAAAACTTTTCTATTCGGATAAATAAAATGGCTACAGGTGCAGCAGTCTCCCTAAGACGCGCTCTCGATTTTCAACGCACTGCTAAGCGCGCGGAAGGTTGAAATTGAATAGGTGTTTGCTGTAGCCTGCAGGTTTAAAACGAAAGCTTCAATTTAGTCATCCATCAGGAATAAGCTGGAATTTTCCACTCCTTTGAAGAAAATCTTTATTTAGAATTCTTTGTTATCTATACATTCAAATATGTGAAGCAAAAACTGTGTACCCCTATTTAAGAAAATTACGTGGACGGAGTATGAGGCACATTTAAGTTTATATGGAGGAGTGCAGAAAGCTAATATTTTTGTATAATAATGCATTAGAAAAACATAAATTTTTAAAGGAATCTTGGTTGTATTTCGACCACTGGGCGACTACTACTTTTTTAGAAAATTGGTATTAATTAGTAGGTTTAGCTATCAAAATCAAATTAAAAGTTTTTTATTTTGTCATTTAAAACTTTTTTCGCTTTTTTGACGGAATGATAGGTATTTAATGCATTATGACAATGTTTTAGTCCATTGGTAAGGTAAAATATTTTTTAAAACAAATAAAAGGCTAATAATATAATAACAATAACGTCAAATTTAATAATTTCATAACATCTATAACTAGTTAACAACGTAACATAAGTACATCTGATAAAATGGACAGTCATTGTATAAAGTTCTTCAATACATCCTAATCATAATTAGTATTAATTACTACGTCTTACTGAACATTTCCACTTTATTCATAATTATTTAATAATAGCCAACAAAAACACTACCAATAATTTTATTTGTGGGCTGCGATTTATAATTTTGTTTTTCATATCTGACTCGCCGCATGTCAGTCTGTGAAATCTTATTTTACTATTACGCAACAAATACCCGTTACCTTTAGTTCAGGTTTGATCTAAAGCGTTGTACAACCGACACGCTCTACTAATACTGAGTTTGTTGGCTAACAAATCAAGCCTCAGATATCTTTTACGCGTTCGCGACGGTTTCATCAAACGAAAGTTCGTGCTCTGACCTTGACAGCATGTATTCAGGCAGTGTAACGCCCAAAGACGCGCTGTATCTTGGCATCGTGTCTGCCCAAAAAGCTCCCCGAGAATCAGTACCCGCGAATTCTTCCGGCTGGGCTATATTAGACTCATCTATAATTTGAGCGTTTTTTTCGGCATCAGCCTCTACACTTCTCTTGATTTTACGCGTGTTGGCAGCTACAAGTCCCGGTTTCACAGCACTGGCGATGGGGTTGGTAGCAGCAGCTGCGATAGTTTGCGGCGTCTTCTTACGCTTTAACTTTTTCCCGTAATTGGTATTATCTACCACATATGCGGCAGACTTGTGTGCTGGAGGAGCACTTGTGGTCACTGTTTTGCTTTCAGCACCTTCGTTACCCTGGTCGATAGTTGCCGGCTTGGATGTAAATTCTTTGAGTTCTTGATAAGCTAAATGGCTTCGTTTGGGAGCCGATTCTGACACGAACATGCATTCCTCATTTTTCAAGCCATTTTTGTCAATACATTGGAAACAGGTCATTCCATTTTTCTGTACCTTTTTACATGAAGACCTGTCTTTTTTCTTGAATTCCGCTAAAACATGTTCGACGTCTTTCTTAGGTTCATTGTTAGTATAAAAACCAGGCAAAGCTTTTTTATAATCATAAGACTTGCCTGAAGAGCTGTCTCCGTCTTCTTCTGAACTTTGTTTGTCATCTGCCGCCCGCAAAGCTTCGCTTGGACTGGGTTTTGATGTATGTTTGTAGTAGGCCTTATACTTTTCACCGGAATCATCCTCGCTGCTTGCTTCAGGGGCTGCTGATAACTTGCCATACTTATGTTCACTGCTATCATCAGCCTGTGTATATTTTTCTGATTTCTCTGCTGGTTCTGCTTGTTGTGGCGCCTCAGCTTCGTCAGGCTCATCGTTGCTGTCAAATTTCCTTTCCTTTGAATATGCATATTTGTTGTTCTTAGGCTCTGCGACGTATGAACACGACTCAAAATTACCACCCGTTTTTGGATCCTTGCAAGTTGTGCAGGTCATACCGTCCTTTTTAACTTCTTTGCAATTTCCTGGGTTTTGTTTTATTTCCGCAGCCTGTTTCTCTGACAGATCCTTAATTCTATCGTATTCTTTGTGGTCATAGCCCGAATCATAGCTGTAAGGATATTCATAATCTTTGTTAGGGTCCTTTTGTTCTTTATAAGCGCTGCTATACAGCCCACTGTCGAACGCTTTGGGTTTAGAAACATATTCGACGTTGTAGTTATAGGGATCATCCTCTTCATCGCTGCTCTTCTTCAGGTTTTCTCTTTGTCTTCCACTAGTGTATCGTCGGATACGTGCTGGTCCTGGAATATAAGCATTAGGCTTGTAGTTCTGTTCAATTTCAGAGTTCTCGATTAGTTCTTCCTTGCGATAGTTTAGGGGATGGGCTACTTCAACATTGGTTTGTGCAGGTTTAAAATAACCAGCCACGCTAGGATTTTTTCTCAAAGCAGCTAAAATCTCTTCCCCCTGTTCTTCCTCAGGTTTGTACACTTTATAGTCAGCGTCGTGTACGGTGCGGATATCATATCTTAAGGGAGAAAGCTGTTGCCCAATAGGTATCGCTTGAAGCTGACTATGCTGTTGTCTTGGTTGCGCAACTAATTTAGCAGATCTCCCCGGTGGCGGTAGAAAGCTTTGGCTCGCAATTGGGTTAAAACCAAAATTGTCGGCAGAAAATGCTTTTTCTATGGGCGCTACTCGAGTTTGCAACGAATCGATAGAACTACTAACAAAAGTATCGAAAAGTTGGGGATATTGGTTTTTATCTACTTTTAATACTGCTGCCGCAATAGGTTCTGAAGCCAGCGAAGAAATGCCTGAAAAGACGATAATTGTGATATAAAATACATAAATAAAATATATTAGCGTGCGGGCATAAGCAGTTGGTGACATTTGTGTTTACTATACGCTAAATAAAACTGTATCGAAACCGAAATTACCTGAATCGAATAATGGCCCAAAGTCCAATGGCTGTACGAATCCATCTTGTTCTTCACTGATAATCACTCCTTCACATACCGCCCAGACTAACAACTGTAAAAACGATTTAGGCATGAATTAAAAGACGAATTCCATTGCACTTTAAATTAAAACTAAAAAAAAAATACGTACCAAACATCCAAGTTTGGACATTTTGAAAATGGGTTTACACCCAAAGAAGATATTTTAACGAAAATTACTGTTCAGTTGGTCGAGTTGTATTCTTCGTTTGTGTTGGAATGAAAGTAACTTCACATTATTGAAATGACAAGGTTTTATAGGCGTCAATATTGCGAAGGTGAAAGATCGGCGCAACAGAGCGCGCACCACTCAAGCGTGTCTTGCCGGACAATGTCCGCTTACTCCATCCGGCGACCAACTGTTGCGGTCACTCGCGGCGGCGACGAGCGTTCGGCTGCTGCGACTGTAGCTACCGACCATCTGCTGCCGGCGCCAGCGCATCTCACCTCACTACGACACCACTAGATTGGTTCAAAATGTAAGGAGCATTCACTTATTTACGAGACATCTTCGCCACGAGTATGTCCGACGCAGTTGGGCAATAGAATACACCTTTAACACATTAAACGTATTCCCCGAAGCGACAGAAGATATTACGGATTCTTTTCGAAACCCGATTTCGAACCTAGGACCTTAATAGGGTACGTATGAACAAGTATCTCCGGTAAGTGAAAGGATCGATGGATTTCGAGTTGTTAAGGCCTCCCTTGTCTCCAGACGGAGGGAATCCATTAGGATTTCCCTTCAGGAAAAAGGTAGTTCCTTACTTGTTTCCCCCAATGGCGAGAAATTGAGAAAGTTTTTGGCTGTGCAAGTTCAATAAATGTTATAACATCGACAACTGCATTTAGTACCTGCACAACTGCTACAGCTTACGCTCAGTCGTCTATCTAATTGAGTGATAGTAGTGCATTCACCGGTGCATTACCTATTCAACCATTACCGACGGCTTATTCCATGTTTTTAAAACTATTTTTGAACTAATAAGTTCGAGATGACCCTGGGTGTTAACTGAATTGTTTAAAGGAAGCAGTTTACCAAAACCATTTGTAAAGATTGTTCTGAAAATGGCGGATGTAAATTGAAATAGAACCACAGGAGAATTAACACACCACGTAGACATACAAGTTTATCAAATTATGTTTATTAGCAGTGACCAAAATAATGCATGATGTACCCATAATACTCTTAACTAATATATAAGTAACTGTAAGTATACATTAAATCAACGGAATGATCAAAATAAATCTCGTTTCTCACGAAAACAACAACAATAACATAAATCATTGGGCCGAAGTTTCCTAATTGTTATGACATTAACGGTAATTAAAGTAATTACAACACTTCCATTAAATATTGGCCGATATCATTATGACGCCAGAGTTATAGAAAATAGATATTTAGTACGAATCTTTCGTAATTGCCATGTAGTTGGCGTACTAATTTCTCTTTAGATCGACTAAAGCAAAAAAACCTTGGCGTTATATCGAAATAATGCTAGGTGTAACCTAATCAATTTACCTTTTTGTGACTGCAATCTTACAATAGCACTCACAGTGAGGGTTTCATAGACTTATAAAGTTTATACAATAATTTCAACAGATTGTACTAATTTTACGAAGATTTTACGCCTTCTTCCAGTTTTTGAAGCAAAGTACGAATATTTGGGTTGTTTTCTTTGCGTAGTGCCGTTAGAATTGCTTTCTGAAACAAAAGATGCGCTCTAATTAAAATTGTATGTCGATCACCAACGAAGCAATACCACTTTATGCTGTTCTTATTGATTTGTTTCTGAAATACACTATTACTTTTAAAAATTGTATCTGTAGTTTGAAAGATAAACTTACACCAAGTTTACTATTGGAGTGTTGCGTTTTCTGCGACAACATCCACAGATTGCTAGCGAGGCTCATCATAGGGCGCTCCGACAGTTGCCCGCGCCTCACAACCCGCCAGAACAGTTCCAAGGACAAGTCGTTCTGCTTCTTAGCCTCCTTGTTGTCGCCGAGCATCTTCAGCACCACGAGCAACTCTTGACAAATGTTTGTTGCGTATCTGTCTAACACATCTATGAATTCTGAATCGCATCCGTATAGTTCGTCGTTTGAGAGCACTGGAAATAAGCAAGGAAGTTAGTAAAATAAAAGAGTAATACTACGGAATAGTGATTCGTATTGATAATTATTTAATCCTAACTCGTTGTGACTAATTGGTTGATTAAATACTTACTATAATTATGAAACTTCCTTTACTAAGTTAGATATAAATGATCTGCCAACCTGATTCTAAATGGTGTATGTAATTATCCTGCGTCATTTCGCAGAGCAGGTCCAAGGTCCGCAGCAGTGTGATATAATACAAGGGCTCCGTTTTCTTCCAGTGTATCCTCTCCATCGTCTTTATAAAGCCGCTGAGTATGTATGCCTTACAGTTGCTGTCCACGTTGTCCTACAATGCGATGTGTGTTAATTTTTTAAAGACGACAACTGACTATGAAAAGACACTATTATATAGGCGCACTTACAAAAAATTATTTATATTATATTATATTATAAATTCAAAAGTAACTCTGTCTGTCTGCCTGTCTCGCTTTCCTGCTAAAACTACTGAACCGATTTAAATGAAAAAAAGGCAAAAGCTAATATTCTATAAATAATGTATTGATTATGCAAAGACACTCACAGGCAATAATAATAAGGTCGATAAGAAATCGCTCAATATGCCTCCAACTCTGACATGCGTGGTCTTCTTTTGTCCATCTTCTAATATGTAATCCGGTATGTCAGGTATCAAACCTATGAGCGCTTTGAAGTTGGCTTCCGCTAAAACAGTATATATAGTATAGTTCCACAAAAGTATCAATTTCGAAAGCAATGGTTTGTATTTGAACAGAAACGTCTCGTCATTTTCACAGCAGAACTAAAACCAAACAATTATTGGATGCTTCAAACACATGTCTTAGAAGCGGTTTTAGTTCGATCTGTGTCTACGTCAGAAACACAGGCGACGCTGATGTTTAATACGGCTCGTTTTGCTGAGCAAGGGGCTCCTCTGTCCTTTCAAATTTAAACATAGCTTGAACGTACATGGAAGTACATTCGGCTTCAGAACTAGGCAATTACGACGAAAAACCATAACTAACTAGCCTATTTGGAAAATGCACTAAATCGACTGCGTACCCAAGTAGGGCGCTGCAAATATAATTTGACGGAATGGGGCATTTATCCAGGCGAGTGTAGTGCTCCTAAACAAAGCTCCATCTGCAAGAGTGTCCCAAATGCCCTACACCATTTTTTAGTTTTTTCCTTTTTTTTTGGGTGGTATATCATCAAATGACGTCTCCCGCTCTAGGATGGAGCAGAAGGGCGTATCAGACTTTTACTGACTAAAATCCTCCCATGTTCCTTCAGTTGCCCATATGTCAGGGCCACGGTAACTCTTTCGAACAGATCTGACCGCGATCCTGGCAGGATGCCCTACACACTTAAAGATCTGAAGAACTTCTCAGACGCCGCAATATGTGGCTACCTTTTAAGCCCAAACAGTACAAGTTACATAGATGCTGTGGAAACGAAAAAGAAATCAGAAGTACCTACCTTGTCCAATACAATTGTTGAGAAGCGCGACTTGCCCCGAGAGGAGGTAAAGCTGCGTCTTGGTGAGCGTGCAGTGCAGCGAGGGCACGGTCACGAAGCAGTAGGCTGCACACGCACGCTGCAGCCACTTGCCTCGCGCCGGACTAGCGCGAGCCGCTAGGGTGTTTACAGCCTAAACAAAACGGTAACATTTAGCCCTCGTACCCACGGGCCATTTGCGCGGCGCTTGACGTAAATTGACGTAATTTTAGTAGGCAAGTTTTTAATCACGTCTAAACTTGTATGGAGTAGTGACTGGCGCTGATTATTTTGACAGGACTAAACTAAATTTTTTCTTTTGTCCTCTTCTAAATGAAATACAAAGAAAAAGATGCACTGAACTTAAATTTAGTTTAGTTTGTGAACAAGGGAATCGGTACCAATGTTTAGCACTGTGAGTTGAAATTTTAATAGTGTATATTTGACGCACTGAAATGCACTCTAGGCAAGTACTGTCACGACAACAAGATACTGCCCGTGTTTACCATATTATGACAATTTAAATAACAGCTATCTGCTACACTGACGGAAACCTGAAATCAGGTTCAAGCATCCAGTTGAAACTTAAGCTTTATAACAAAATAACCGAGAAACCGGGCTAGTGCCAAACTCGCGCCCTGAAGGTTCCGTGTTGAAGCTGTGCCCGGCTGGTCGCGTCTCCACTCAAGTGACATGAATGTCAATGATTTTCAATTCCAGATTAAAGGATAAACTTCACTTAGCAATTGAGAAAAAAAAACCCATACTTCGCTCTACCCTTCGGTCGATGGTCCAACTGCAAATATGAGTTTTAAATAGCAAAAATAATATTAATCTTTGAAATTGTCCCTTAACATTTACGATGAGATCTTGCTTCTTGCCAGGTCAACGGGAGGGAGGCTTTTTAAAAGTGAGATAATCATCACAATATGTGACATAATTATGTGTGTGATCATTGGAATCTGCGCCCTACAGAATAACATGCACCGGTCGGAGCCAACCATAGTCTCACTAGACTACATAAAAAATCAGAATATCCATCCCAATCAATTCAGTTAATTCTATAGGAGGAAGTTCCTTTATCGCATACGTATTTACAATGAAAAATCCCGAACACGTTCTTTTTGGCACAAAATATGCGAACACGTGAAGAATGTTACTTTAACCCAAAATCATTTTATAGCGAGCATTGACGCAGCAATGATAGTAACATCCGGTCTTAAAGATCGGTTTTAACACGTTCTTTTAACTTTAAATTTTAGTTTTCCGACAGCATGAAATCTTGTGAGCTATTTTGGAACCATTTCCCGTTAGCCTTTCGAATTGGAACTTTGTATATTCGTTATTTATTTGGTAGAGGCCACCTAAAACTGCAGCCAGGATCGTGTCCACAGGAGAAAACGGTGTAATGCTTGTTTAAAAAAGTAGTTTTCCTTAAACTTAAGTAATGGTTTATTTATACGTACATGTACCAAAGTAATAAGTACGGCGTCAAGCTTGATGAACGAAGAGCGACATTCCACGTAGAAGTTCAGCTGCCGCTCGAGATCATCTTGATACGTAACCGCTTGTATGAACTTGTTGATCAGCTCGCCGCAGATTTTACTCTCGTCTTCAACAGTTACCGCACTGAAACATCATATTGTATTACAACATGCGAGCTTGTGTTCCGAACTTCGTCCACTGAGAAAAATGTCATTTTGGCATAATCTTAAAATATCGTGACGTTGGTTTAAAATAGATGCGTTGTCTTATAATATGTTGATAATAAGTAAATATTACGCTAGAACTGAAATGTGTTAAGATGGAATCGAATTTTTTGGGTAAATAATGCAATATTATGATACTTGTCATCGTAAAAATTTGTAATTATGAAATAACATTGTCTTCTTCAAATAATAACACAATGTAATAGAAAATGGTCCACTGTCCCATAAATTAGTATGATAATTATAAATAAGATTCTAATTAAAAAACACAATGACAGTCACCGTAATATAAATAGATTTCATAGTTTAATATGAAGAAGTATCTCTAAAAATACGATGACCTCCCCCTAATGTACTATATTAAATTATAATGCTTTAAACTTATATTTTTAAAGTAAGCATCATTTTTTAATATTACAGTCATATTATTTTATGTGAATCCTATGATAATACGATTAAATAATCTCATATTTTTAGAGTAAGCATCAAAGTTCAATAATATAGTCATATTATTTTATGTGTATCCTACTAAATTATTATTACAGAGACCCATTTATGAGTAGCATTTGAATGATGTCCTACAAATTTAAGGTGACGGCATTATATAATGAGGTCTCCCTCTCTCACTTCATTCCGCCGCCGCGCCATTTCGGTCGGCCATTTGTATTTCACCGCTACAGCCGGCAAGTCACGACTCACGACTCGTTTAATTAATAGCAATAACAATTCCATTAGTGCCAGTGAACGTGTTTGATCAGTGCAAAAATGGATATGGCTACGCGTGATCTTTTGAAGAAGTGGAATTTGGAACGCTACATCGATCGTTTTGAAAGTAAATTGACAAACCTACCTAGTAAGTTGCTAGCATGAGCTCACACATTACATTCACACATTCTAATTTCTAGCAAGAATAGGGTCAGAGTGTCGTCTTAGAGGCACTATGAAAATATACTTAAAAAAATTTCGCGACCAATTTCAAGGTCACAGTTCTAACATAACCTTACCTATGGATCCCTTCGACATCGTTTTTACGACAAACGGTTGGTCGGAGACAAAAAATACCCAGACACTTTTAGCCTTTCTAGGTGTTACATACTATAGAATCGAGAAAATAAACGATTTGCGAAAATAACACTTTTTTGGTCGCTGTACACTCCAACCAAGAATAGTCTTGTCGTATGGTACCTACCCACCTACCTAGATATACGTTCATATTTATATTATACACTAGATTCGATGTGCAACTGCAACCCAAAAAAAAAACAAATAGGTAGAGTGCGTCTAAACTAAAATGACGCGCCCCACTACCGCATTTACCGTAGTGTACGTATACAAATTTAAGTAGTGGGGCGCGTCATTTCAGCTTAGACGAGCTCTACCAACCTACATTTTATAAAGTCGATGCGACGTAGTGCATTTCACAGCTGCAATCAGGGCGCTGTTAAATTTACCTTTTTTTTCAGCTGAAAGAATTGATATCGCAACAATGCAGATGCTTAGTAAACAAGACATACATAGTATGTTCCCTCAAATAGGGGACAGACTCCGGTTTGAAGCAGCTCTGGCCATGTTAAAAAACGACCAACCAAAAGATATGGTTTGTTTTCATGTTAAATTGTATTTCAAAAAAGTAAATTTTGTTTTAAACTTTTTGCTTACACATGCCCTGCGTCGCTTAAATGCACATTCTCCTACTTGCATGTAGGTAGGTAGGTACCTACTTATTAACTTTTATTATTTTAAAGTCTTCTTAAGATACCTAACAATTTAACCGGTGCAGTATTTATTTAAAAAGTGGAATAAAATCATAACTTTTCATCAGTCTTGTTAGTTTACCAACTAAGTACATTATTATTACCTTTTTAAATTTCTTGTTAAATTTCAGGATAACTCCTACAATTCATCACTCTTTGAAGAGGTCCTGAGGAATGACTTGTTAACTAGTCTACCTTGTAACTTAGAGCCTCTGCCACCGTGTGAAGGACTGCAAAGCTCAATCCTCAACCAAGACTGCGAAGCAGGACTTAACCAGGAAAATTTGGTAAGTTCTGCAAAATTGTAGAAAAGTACTCGTACTTACTGTTTTTTGGTTCAAGAGCAATATGTATTAATTTGTAATTACATCCATACTAATATTATAAATGCGAAAGTAAGTTTGTCTGTCTATCTGTCGGCTGGGGCAGGACCTTTTCACATTTTCATACCTAAAACACTGAACCGATGCAAAATTTGGTATAGACATTCTTTGAGACCAGGATCAGTCCTGATCTTGATCGATTAGTTTTTATCAGGGCCGGATCAAGGGACGAGGGCAGGACTGTTCACACCTGCAATGCTGAACCGATTACTAGTAAAAAAATATAACACTTCCCTTGAGTTATCTCCGGCTAGGGCTAGCTATAGCCTGTTAGTTAACGGTCGCACTCGGACACATTTAGTGATTATTTCAACGATTATTGAGGTTAATTGACCGTACATACTCATATTATCACACCTTTTTGTTACATGTACTATTATAACATTGTCTCAAAGTAAATATTATTTTAGGATGGTGACATACTGGTGATACCACTGGACTCGTCGTCGTCAGTGGGTGAAGCAGTTAGACAAGAGTCCACCGGGAGCAATTTAGTAAGTTATTGCCTATTATCCTGTACTTTTGATAAGGAATTTAAATTGACATTCAATATTGTTAACCCCCGGCGTAAACAGATAAGTTTAACGTCTGTACCTGTCCTGTCCTGTATGTGTGTACGGACGGCCGTTTAGGAGCTATACTATATGTCACAAAGATCAGTAATATATTTGGAGTTGGTGACAGCTATAACTAACAACTAAATGCATGATGCCTAGACTGGCACCGACTCCAACTGATCATTATACTGAATGGAAGGTAGGTATTGAACCTGTATTTTCAACATTTTAGTGACATTTTTTTTTAACTTTTACCTTGCATATTTAGTTTGTAATGCCATACTTATACTATTTGTGTTTCAGGTGAATACCATACTGAATTCATCAGTCGAGGGAAAACAAATAATAGCAATTGGGCAGAAAACGGGCACCTTACCCTCAAACGTGCGTGGGCGTTTATGCAAGCTGCTTATGGAGAAGCTCATTACGGCCGAAAACCCGGTACTTCTGACAGATTCGCAGCTGCTTGCTCTATCCTACGACATTGGCAGATTATTTAAAGAGGAGTCACCACCCCTATACTACGCGCCGTACCTGCCGGCTGATGCTTACCAGGCTAAGCGCAATATCTCTGGCTGGTTAGTCACCGCCAGAAGGGCTCGACGGCAGCATTTAGTTTCGTTGGGCCTTATTGAAAAGCCCAAGTCACGTTCTCGCTCCAAGTCCAGTCCTAGGCTAGACACCCCTCCACTCGCTGGAATCGACCTGACCGGACTTAAAGAAGGTAACTCCTTTTCAAGAAATTTTATGTTTTCAGATTGAATTAAATTATCAAGAACAAAATTATTGAGAAAAATATCTGAATTAGTATAAATTTTCGTTACAAATTACAAAATATCTGAATCTAAGAACCGTTATTGTCATTGTACTAATTATTAATCGTTTTAATTTTTGTGTGCAGGTGAAGTGGAGGACGTAGCGTCAGCATTAGAGCAGCTGTCAAGTCCTTCAGCTGGTCCGTGGCAGGAGGTCAGTGCCCTGTGGCGGGAGACGGTGCGAGCTCGCCTCCGGTACTTGTACTACGAGGAAGGGACATTACAGGAGTACTTCAATAAGTATCCTATCCTGAAGTCAAGTGATGGATGGCGACTCCTGACTCATGACTACGAAGCACTGTTCCCTGATAAATCCGGGGGCCTCGACGCCTTGGATGCTTCATCGGAAAACATACTAAAAGCTGCTCAGCAGAAGCTTAACACCACAAAGGACTCGTTTCTTCGTCGAAAAATAGCTGATACATTGGCAATTTGTGACGGTAAGGAAATGATTCTGTTATATAGTTCTAGGTGCTCGACCTCCCTGGGTCGGTGAACCCGTTATAAAATATATAGACAAAAAAGAATTTAAAAATTATCTAACATGGTGCAGTCGTTCAGAAGTAACGGGCGGGCGGACACACATTTCGGCAATTCATTTTTACTTATATAGATAGATTTTATTTTGTTCTGATACTTTTCCCTATTTGCTCAGTTAATGATGATGTGTTGTGTCAAATATACTATTATTATTTTCTTTCCAGATGAACAACCGGAGACAAAATTAATAGCAGCGATATTGCTACTCGGCTGTCTCTTTAATATTCCTCCTGCCCGTCGATCTAGAAAAGACTGGCAAGCTTCACGAGCGGAGATATTGGATGGATTTGTGACCATCGTGGATGATGACGCAGACGTGCAAGTGGTAATTGAGGAGCGTCGCCAAAAGCTTCAAAACCTAGGTATTAGCCTCCAACCATTTATAATTTGGTGCCGCCAGTCAGGTGTCTCCTTCACAGTATGTGACAATACGTTTTACAAGTTCACAACACTAACTGAGGCTGTTGATGTGACTTTTAAAATATTTCATGCTACTGCGGCTAAATATCCTACTGAAAGCTATAACATTTGGCTTATTATCCAAATTGGTTTTTACAAAGTCAAAACATCGTACGATCGTATGTCACAATCTGTGAAGGAGATATTAGTTACTCTCGGAGTCACAATTTAAATTAAGATGAAGTGTCACAGTTGTAAAAGGACTTTTCCCACGTTTTCTTCACTTATTACCCACATAAGGAAAGAATGTGAAAAAATTGATATTACTGGAGTTTATAAATGTGGTGAAGACGCATGCTACCGGTATTTCACGGACGTTAGACAATTTAGAAAACATGTTAACTTAAAACATTTGAATAAAGTAAACACTCGTTATTTGCCATCCACCTCAAACGAGGCTTGCGTAGTTCCTATGTGTGAAACAGAGACTACCAAAGTAGCAACTGAGCACATATACATTGAAGCTGATAGTGAACCGGAAGTCCTTGATAATGCTGATAGTATTATTCATAAAGAAGTTTTGAAATTTATTTCAACGCTCTATGTAAATCCCTCTGTATCTCGATCGTCTGTACAAGCTATGGTTAGTCATTTGCAAACCCTTCTTGACAATATCGCACCGTCTTTAATGTCCGTATTCGGCCCTGTGCTAGCTGATGAGGAAAGCATGTCTGGAAGCGAAATTAATAAACGACTTCATAAGTTCAACACAGCTTTGAAGGGCATCTTTTTTCCGTTTCGTTCAGAATATTTGAGATTCCGAGAATTGAATTTATTAGGTTCTTTTATACCACCACATGAAGTAATCGTTGGTTATTGTCCTGACATTTCACAAAGGAGTAACACTTTAACATTACACACCAAGCCACGTACAATGCAAGTAATTCAATTTCGCCAGGTTTTGAAGAATTTTTTTTCCATTGACACTATTTGGAAAGATGTAACGGATTATTTGAACCACCTAAGGGGTAATTTAATAATCCGTGAAGAAAATCCGATGAGGCCAATGTGTCTAGAAAATGTAATGCAGGGATCTGTATGGCTGGCAATGTGTACACCGCAGGCGTCGGACATTATTCTTCCTTTAGTAGTATACTATGATGATTTTGAAATTGGAAATCCTTTGGGGAGCCACGCTGGGGTGCATAAGCTTGGTGGTGTATACGTTTCCTTGCCAGCACTCCCACCACATTTATTTTCATTGTTGAATAACATTTTGCTGTTAGCTATTTGCCATTCTGCTGACAAAACTAAATATGGAAACAAAGCTATTTTTGACCCTGTTATTGAGGAATTGAATTACTTGCAAAACAAAGGAATTTTTATAGAAAATAAGTTTTTTAAAGGAACCGTAAAATTGAAGGTTGTTGCTATAACTGGCGATAATTTAGGCCTGAATTCAATTCTCGGGTTTACTGAAAGTTTTTCAGCTAACAAGTGTTGCAGAATCTGTAACATTGACAAGAAAGGTTTGCAAACTGCTCTATATGAAAACAGTAACTTGCTTAGAAATATGACTTCATACCACGCTCAATTGCAAGAAAACGATACACCTAACACGGGCATTAAAGAATCATGCTGTTGGCTTAAGGTGACAGGATTTGATTTATTTCAAAATGTAGCAGTAGACCCAATGCATGATATATTAGAAGGTGTAGCTCGTTATGTAATGACCTTTGTCATAAACCACTTCCTTGCCGAAGGTCTTTTAAAGATCTCAGTATTGCAACAAAGAATAATTTCATTTGATTATGGACCAGATAGGAATTCAAAACCAAGTAATTGTTTAGTTGTCCAAGGTTCGAAAGTAAAATTGAAAACTTCAGCATCAGAAATGCTTACCCTTATTAGATACTTCAGCCTAATAGCCGGGTTTTACATTCCTTTAGAAAATAAAGTATGGAAATTATACATTATGTTGCGGCAAATCACCGACAGGTTATTAAGTCATAGGGTCTTCAGTGACACCAATATTCAACTCCGGGTTATAATAGCAGAATTTAATCAATTGTACACGGAGCTAACAAAATCACCCCTGCAGCCAAAGTTTCATTTTCTGACTCATTATCCTACCATGCTAATGAAGTTCGGCCCCGTACGTAACATGTGGGCTATGCGTTTTGAAGCCAAGCACAGGGTATCTAAGTTAGTGGCTAGATCATCTTTTAATCGAGTCAATGTTTGCAAGACTCTAGCAATAAAATGTCAACTTATGCTCAATGACTTGTTTGTGAAAAATACAATACCTACAACAAAAATACTAGGAAAAAAATCTGCATTAAATTCAGGAGACACTGTCAAGTTTTCTCTCGGCACTGGCGTTGTCCTCAAATATTCGGTTACTTCCGCTACAATAGCTGGTGTTATATGGCAGCGGAACTCTATTGTTACTGTAGATATAGATGATGAACAATTCTTACCCACTTTTGGCCAAATTGATGCAATTTTGGTGACAGATACTGAAAAGGTTTTTTTCCGTTGCTGTATGTTTGAAACTATTGAATTTAATTCTCATTACAATTCTTATGAAGTTAAACGTGGTAATGATTATCTGTGCTTTCCTTGCCAAAATGCCGTTTCTCCGTGTCCTAACACGCTCACTCTAATGCGAGGTAACACGTCATATATTACAAGTAGATGGTACCTAGAGTAAAAATTTCAAAATTCTGTAGGTATTCTAACGGCTTACGGTCGCTGCTATAATACCTTGAAAATGCGCAAACGAGTTAACTCGTTTGCTCATTTTTAAGGTGTTTTTATTTTGAATCCAGTAATATCAATTTTTTTTGGAAACGTTTACATAATTATTAATTATGTACTTATACCGTACGCGGCGTTGCTAGTTTGAGGCACTGCAGAGTCCAAGGGCAGTTATTTTTTTATAGCAGAGTGCGCTCAACTAGTAATCTACCCTTAGTTACGGTATTTATCGGATATCCCTTTAGGATATCCTATAAAGACGGCCCGATAACGGTGTCCGCATAAAGTAATGGTATGAGCCAGCACCAATAGCTGGTTTAAGGTGAACGCACACTTATCAGAGCCGAAGGAGGCGAAGGAATCAAATTTTAGAATTACTTAAATGAAGTCCAATGTAACTTCGCACACTTATCCGCACCGAATCGTACGACCTTATTCGTCCGATTCGGTAAGTGTGCGAGGTTCCATAGGATTTCATACAAGTAATTCTAAAATTCGATTCTTTCGCCTCCTTCGGCTCTGAAAAGTGTGCGTTCACCTTTAGTAATAGATTTTAAAGTAAAGTATTTGTATGAGGGATAGATTAGTCTCATCGGAGTGTTTATAGTAGCACTTTACTTGAAAATAGATATTTACTATAATAATATAACCAATTTATTGTATGCAGCTTTAAGGTGAAAGCGTCAGGGTAGCCCGCGAAATTCAAATTTTCTTACGTTTTTTGCAATTTGCAGGCCAGTGCTAGGTTTTGATTGAAATGTTAGACGCGGGTGTAAGACGTATGTAGTACAACTTATGTACTTACACCCGCGTGCAACATTTAATTAACATACAACCTAGCACTGGCCTGCAAATTGCAAAAAACGGCTACCCTGAAGCAATCACCTTAAGGGCAAAAATGTTTTAGTTATAGGTACATTAATGTAAAGTTTGTTATTTTTTGTAAATTAAATTTCTACTCGTCTCAACCTTTATTTTAATTTGTAAAAACTAGAATTATTGAACATAATGTAATATAATGATTCTTTATAATGACCGACAAATAGATACTGTAATCATTAAGGCGAGGATGTTTCTAAACAAAACAGTCTTCTTTTATACTGAATATAAATGTTTAGAGTATATAATAATTATTCATTCATACTATGGAAATAAAAATACCATTCAATTTTCTGTTTAATTTATACATACATCCCTTTTCACCTTCTTACCATTCTTGCCAAGGTACTTTTTTCTATTTTTTTTACTTACTCTCCATTTTTTTAAGGTTCAAGTTTAGGGTTCTTCAGTTTTTTTTAATGTTGAGCTCACACCTAATAATATTTAAAAGGAAAGAACCAATATTGGATACTTAAAAATAAGGGGATCATGTAAGTCCAGTGGCGCCCTCAATTATAGGAGGATTGTGATTTCTAATAATCCAAACAATTTCTGTGTAATCCACCAGTATTTAGTTGTAGTCCTACTGATGGAGAATGAGTAGAACTACAACTAATCACTGGTGTATTATAGAGATATTAATTGGTTTATTAAAAAACACAATCCTCCTATTGAGGGCGACCTCCGTAAGATAATAGGCTATAACCAGAGATATGAGGAAATAGTAGGAAAAGTAAGAGGACCTAACCTAAAATACGAGGAGGTTACCGAAAAATAGTAGGAAAAATAATAGGATATAACTGGATATATGAGGAAGGCACCGAAAAATAGTAGGAAAAATTGTATGACATAACTGAATATGTGAGGAAGTCACCGAAAAATAGTAGGAAAAATAATAGGATATAACTGGATATATGAGGAAGGCACCGAAAAATAGTAGGAAAAATTGTATGATATAACTGAATATGTGAGGAAGTCACCGAAAAATAGTAGGAAAAATAATAGGATATAACTGGATATATAAGGAAGGCACCGAAAAATAGTAGGAAAAATAATAGGATATAACTGGATATATGAGGAAGGCATCGAAAAATAGTAGGTAACTAAAACTAAATCCATGGTGACACATCATCTTAAATACTGTTATCATCAACATCAGTATTATCATCGTTCTTTTTGGTGAATCACTATGCTCCGTCCTTTGAGTGAATTCATCATACTTTAAGCTGAATTCACCTCTTTTATGATTGTCAGTTTTCTCAGTGTCTGTGGTCGGAATGAAGAGCTACAAAATTCCCATTTCCGTTTCCCGATTTATGTCCAGCATTTAGGCTCGTTTTAACTCTGTTTTTTAAGAATAACTCAACATCGGTTTTCCTTACCTGTAAACCCCAGATACCTACTTCTTCTATTTTTTTTTTACGAAGTAAGTGAGTAAGTAATAATTTTATTTAACAAAAGACTTAACCGAGGTAACATCATTACTGTCTCAGTTATAGATAGGTATGGCTATTACTTATGAGTAAGCCCTTCAAACTAGGAGAATCCAGTACCTTGTGTGTTCTGTATCCTATATCTACAAAAAAGGTACTTAAACTAAATCTTATTTTGTATCAGTCTGTTGGTATTACTTCAAATAGTTTTTATGACAGCCAACTATTTCAAAACTTCCTAAAAGAAAATCTCCAATTTGTTACAAAAAGATCAATTTGTTTCTCAACCTGACTGGATCATTGCCATTTAGCATAACTACGCTACTAAGCTTATGAAATCGATATATCTTTCTTTTTCAAACGCTGTTTCACTGTTTCGATGGTGTATCGTTGTTGTTTTTATAGACACAAATCTTAAACTCAAACGAGTCGTCGAAACATTTGAAAACATTAAACAATCGAGGCTTCGAGTGTTCGTGGCGAGCAAGCTTATGAAGCAGTGTAACAACACCTGACCTCTAGAAACCACACAAACGGACCATTTTCACCATTACCACTGGATCGAAAAGCCACGACTAGAAGTCTTTGCCGAGCATTGGGCTGATGCAGGCTGACAGTAACCAGTAAAGAACGAACGTAACATGTTTGCGTCATAAAATACTGTAAAGTATATTTTTGAGATCAAAATTGTAAGTGTAAGATGTAAGTTTAAGACTAAAAAAAATTGAAATAAATTAGCAAATACTCGGCACAAGCTTAACTTGCAGGTTGTTATGTTTTTTCATGTCAAAATAACCCAATAACACTTTCCACAACTGTAATCTGGCAGTTATGGTGGTAAAAGTAATGGTAAAACAAAAAGTACTTGATGGAATCGTGTAGGATGCAGCAGAGTCTCATCAAACTGGAGATGACAATGTGGTCCTCAATGTGCACGGAGTTGTATCGCGAGAAGAATACGGAGAGAACTGTCTTAGCCATCATCGTGCGCGCGCTCGAAGTTTGTACCAACTCCACCAGAGGCATGAATGCGTCCTGTAAAAAAAAACTTAATTTATATATAGTCCTGTAATAATTATAGTACAGTAGTGGACTAAAAATGTCAACTATCCTAAATGCTATTAAATGCATGCAAAAATTGATTCAGCACTCGCAAAAAATAAATAAAAAACGTAAATAATTTTGCGTGATTGACATGAATCGACGGTTGGCTGTTCATTTTTTAATTCTACGTGTGCTAAGAAACATGCGTCCTTACCATTAGGAAAAGTTCTTCGACGTCAGGTATGGACTTGAGCATCCTTTTGATAACGAACTGGAAATTCCCGGAGAACTCGTCTGCAGGCTTGCCGCACTTGATCATGTAACGTATCGTACCTCGAAGTATTACATTTACGTGTTGAGTCTAATGGGAAACACAAATACATTATTTCAAAACAATATGGGACAATCGATTTTTACACATATCATCTGCTTAGCCTTTTCCCAACTATGTTGGGGTCGGCTTCCAGTCTAACCGGATGCAGCTGAGTACCAGTATTTTACATGGAGCAACTGCCTATCTGACCTCCACAACCCAGTTACTGGGTAATACGATACTCCTTGGTAAGACTGGTTGTCAGACTTTCGGGCTTCTGACGACTGTGTAAGATCTACGAAAAACAGCCGGGACCAACGGCTTAACGTACTTTCCGAGGCACGGAAGGGTCTTGGTATGTAAAGATGGTCACCCATCGACAGACCAACCGCGGCAAGCGTAGCTTACCCTGAACGATCGACCCGGCTGTTATTACTTAGCCCACAAGCACAAGCTCTTTTTTACACATAATCAGCCTATAATGTGTCCACTGCTGGGACACAGGCTTTTTCTCTTAGAGCGGCAGTGGTTAAAATCCACCATGCAGGCCCAGTGCGGGTTGGTAGATGTCACATGTCTTCGACACATTTCTTTGAAGACATGCCGTTTTCCTCACAATATTTTTCTTCACCGTATTAAAAGCAATGGTGATGAAATTAAATACACAAAGTAAAGCGCCCGCATGGGTTCGAACTCACGACCTGTCACTCGTAAGTCTGAGTTGATACCCCTGGGCCACCAACCACTGCTCTTAAAATGATTGTATTGTGCGAAACAAGAATGGTTAGGGTTAGTGATGCGTGTCTTATTCACTTAGACATCGACCTCAAGTGTCTGACGATAAAAACAAATGCTATCTGCCTAGTCCATTCCCAAAAATATTGGGGTCGGTTTCCAATCTTACCTGATGCAACTGAATACCAGTATCTATTATACATCGAGCGAGTGCCTATCTGACCTTTACAACCCAGGTACTGTGTAACACAGGGTATCGTCTCTGGTTATCAGACTTTTTGGTTTCTGACTACTCGTAACGACTGTCAGAGATCTACGAATGACAGCCGGGACCAACGACTCAGCGTGCTTTCCGAGGCACGGAGAGGTCTTTTTCTTTGGGGTAATGGATGGTCACCAATCCATGAACGTAGCTTAACCTTAGACGGACCCGTATGGCAGTTATTATTTATTTACCGATAAATGTGTACAGGCGAACTGAAGCCACGGTTCCAAAACTTGCAGGAATTGGTTGGTCGATTTCATGCTGCTCGCTATTTTCCACCATGTCTGAATTAACGACTCGGACGCCATCTGGCGATGGGTATCCGCTTTGCACAAATGCTCGCCCAAGGAAGCCAAGACTTCGTTTATCAATACTGTTACAAAATAATTTTCATAATTATTGAATGTACACTTTTTTGTGTGCACTTTTATAGCGTCAAAATGTTCCGTTTTTAATGTACAAACAAGTAATAAAAAGATTATGTACTTTTAGGTACTTAAATACTTGCACATGAGATTTATTATATTTTTGATTTTGTACAATACTTACGTTATTTTTTTTATTAATTTTTTTTGCACAATAACGTCTGTTCAAAAAATGTCATGCGTCCGCTACGTAGGAAAGGAATGTGCTTTTGAATGTAGTGGTAGTTATTTGGTGCTTAACCATTTTACTCCATAACCAAAAAAAAAAAGTTTTACCCATTCTATCAGCATAACTGTGAACCATCTCCAGAATTTTTGGTGCTTTTTTTATTACAGACGGAGAGTCGAAGGCAGATACAATACAACATAGAAATAATTCACTGAAACAAAACGGCATTATTAATAATAAAAAAAGCAACAGCAGTAATAAAATTTGTTAAATGTTTTCCATTTTCAAATGTCAAAAATGGAACCCTTATATTGTTTTCATCATCGTAATTTTACTCGGAGCATATTATCGCACTATATTCATATAAAATGGAAAGGTGTGTTCTGTGCACCGCTTAACAATGCTCCCTAAGTTTCAGTAGTGAATGTTTCTCCTTTATTTTGATATATTTCTGTAACTCAAATTTAATTTCATGATTAATGCTCGTATGTAAATATATACAGTTAACATTAATAATATAGACTTTTATATTATAAATGCGAAAGTAACTCTGTCTGTTACGCTTTCACGACTAAACCATTGAATCGTGTTTGATGAAATTTGGTACGGGGTAAGTTTGTACCCCAAGAAAGGACATATAGGCTACTTTTAATTCAGCGGCTTCGTCTGCGGACCATATATACGGAGGAAGTCGCGGGCAAAGGCTAAGTACGTATATTTTGATCAAATCAAGATTTTTTGTCATGAACGCCTACAAAACTTCTACAGGCAAATAAAACATGTAAGCCACCCGATAGAGCGATTGTGATAGTATAATACTTCTTACTCTATAATCCGAGATACAAATCATCAGTACTGGGGCTGACTAAATTTTGAACAGTCTCCTTTGCATTCATAGTTTTATTTTATTTTTCTATTATTTATTTTGTTTTTATTTTTGTAGTTCAATTAAATGACCAATAAATAAATATTCATCCCGACTACAGAACCCTGGTCGTGGTCCGATTCCCATTTAGCTGGTTTTCTATACATACACTCACATACATATAAATTACATACTTGTTTTCCATTTGTTCGCATTTCTGTATGAACTCATCCAAAAGATCACTTTTACATTTATTGGAGTTAAGTGTCCCAAACAACAACCAATCCAGGGCCGGTACGAAAAGATTTAAATACTTGTCTTGTGTGAGTAGTTGTGATTCATATTTTTTCCTCATGGCTGTTAAGAAAATCTGAAATTAAATTGTTTAAAAGTAAGTAACAGATTAAGAAAATTAAGTGCACACACAGTCAAGGAATGTTTTATTCAATGATCTTTTAGAAAAATTTACTTGCTCTGTGTATGAGACAAAAATTTGAGTCAGAGTTTATATTTTTCGATATCGGAAAAATACTTTCGTGGTTACAATTATGCCTCCTCTTCCTTGGAAACCAGACTTGGTAATCAAGGATTTTAGGACTGATTACGGACAGTGTTTAAATTCTAGCGTGAGGGTACTCGTGGGTTGCAGCTGAAAATCAGTGAAAGGTGGTACACCTTGTTGTCATGTGACACTATGCTGAGCTGAGGCCCTTTTGGCATTATTGTCATTGATTTCTGTTTTTTTTTAGTTTCTAGGATTTTGTATGTTGCAATGCAAATCTTATCCCATAGCAGTTGCAATTTTCGAAGTTTTTAAACGAAAAAAAAGCATTCACCTGTTGATATTCCTCAAGAAATTCTTTTAAATTAGCATAAAAATATTCCTCACTGTCTTTTCCAAGCAGTTTAGAGGCATTATGACATAAATATACTCGTAAGTATGCTGCTACTAACGGGTTCCCTATTCCTCTTATCATAGTGGAAATTCTTGCTATGGTTGGCTTTATTTCATCTTTAGATATAAACACGTAGCATTTCAGCAAAGCCATCTCCATGTACAAGCGCGGTAATAACTCTCTGATGGACGCCATTTTGTACATCCAGTTTTGGCATGTCTCTTTAGCTGACTCTGGAACTGTCCTTGGATCAATATTGTTAATATTTACGAGGGTATTGTTTCTGTAAAAAAATATTAACAAATTATTTAAGAGATGTCTTTGAGTGATTTTAGAACAAGAATCTTTTCAATTGTGAGGGTACTCACCCAAAACTTTTTTCTTTGAGACGGTTGAACACCAAGTTACCAAATGTGTCCAGTGTATCAGTGATCAATATAAACTTGCTAGGATAAAACTGCATTACACTGATGTCAGACAATAGTTTTGAGCACTGGATTCCTATTTTAAATGCTTTCACCCTTTGTTCTGATTCCCAAGCCTGCAAACAGGTTTTTTTTTTTAAATATGTGTGCTATGTAAATATATCTGCCTTGTACACTTGTTTGATATGTAACGCGTAAAATAAAAGAGCCACTCACCACCAGCATACAGAAAATTGAGTGCTACCAAAAAATAACTCTAAGTTACCAAATAATTATGATAAAGGCTGATTTAAGTGCCATATTACCTTTCTAATTTCATCATTGAGCAAGTTAATTTTTGTGACAAATTCTTGTTGGCTTAAACCCATTGTTTTTCTTACTGAACCTTCATCAAAGTCATCCAACTGTTCTAATCTGTGTTTCACCTTCTCATTCAAATTAGATACCTGTCTAATAAGAGCTGAAAAGGAGCTAACTTAAAATAAAATAAAAGAAAAAAAGGAAAGGAGAAAAAAGATACACTATTAGTTTTATAAGTATAACTATCAAAGCAATTTATGTATTAACTAGCTTATGTCCGCAGTCCGCGACTTCGCCCCCGTTCTAAACAACAATAAAAAACGTATCCCACGGGAATGTATTACCAATATAAAAATAATCCAATGTCCTAGCCCCCTAGCTAAGACGTAGGATTATTTTTTCGGATGCTCGGACCCGCATCCGCAATTGCGGACCTTCCGCAGCGATTAGGATATCTACATCCGTCGTCATCAATGCGGATGTTCATGTGCAAGCAGACGTAGCGCAAGTCGTAAAAAAAAAAAGAACAGCTGGTGCTGGCGATTGTGGACAAGTGAATTTACTATCTACGTTACCCACTGACATTAAGTGACATCTACATCTACACCAAAAGGAAGTTTCTTAAAAAAAAAAAAATGATTTCTGCATTGGCATCTGCATCGGCAACGCAACCTCCTACGGTTCTAACCCGGTCACGGTCATACCTGTGTGCTAAAATTAATCGATATCCATTCAACCTTTAAGATGACAGAGTTACTCTCGCATTTATGATATTAGTCAGTACGGATAATATTGTCCCAATATATTTATTTTATAAGGTGGACCGATGACCTGATGAAGGCCGCTGCAATCTACCGGATGCGGGAAGCACAAAACCGGTCGCGGTGAAAAAATTGTGGAGCTTGGGGGAGGCCTATATCCAGCAGTGGACATCTTGTTGCTGATATGATGATGATGATATCTATATATTAATACGTGAAGCGAAAACTTTGGAATCCTTTTTACGAAAATTGGGCGGACGAAGGAGTATAAAATTTCGCACACTTATAGTTTATAAAGAGGAGAAGTGACGAATACTAATATATTTTTTTTAAATTATGCGTTAAAATACATTATTTTCAATAAATAACACGCTACACACACTCCTGTTCATTACGGTGTATCTAATACACACATGCACAATATTCTTTTGTTTATGGTCCAAATCTGTCTTTATTATTTTGTGCAGTGTTACCAACACCCAGAAATATTTACCCCTAAAGCTTAAGTTAAAAACCCCTAAAATTGCCACAATTACTAAAAAAATCCGCTAAAAAATTATAATGAAAATAACCAACGAATGTTCAGTAATCATATGTAGTAATATTTGTAGCACACAGTAGTAATATTTGTCTATGTTTATTACGCGACATTTGTTAATCATTCACTCTGCATTCTTAGTATCGAGGAACCGTACTAGAAGTCGCTAATACTTTTATTGTAATCAAAAACACAATGAGAAATGTAAGATGGCAAAAAATCCCTAAGAATACCCCTAAAAATGGAACGCCCCTAAAAAATCCCAATCCTCTTATTTACCCCCTAAATTTGGGAAAACTCCTAAGTTGGTAAGCCTGATTTTGTGTCTATAGTCTTCCTGAATGTCAAGTATAACCATAAGTAATAAATTAATTTTATAGATATATAACCTATTTTATTTTCAAAATCTATGATCATATCGAGAATATTTGTCTTTAATATTATTTGTATTAGCGACGATAGGAATTTAGTTTAGATCTAAATGAAATATTTTTTGTGGTTTTATGGGGAGTGTCAAGTATGGCATTAGTAAGTTTCCCATACAAAAATTAGTGTCGTGTGCAAACTGTAGAGGTTGTATGCCTCACGATTGTACAGGCTGGTTATAATTATGACATTTTGAACTGTCATAATTAATTAAAATTAATAGGGAAAATTCTATAAAAACAGAGCTTTCTGTGATAATTTATTCCATATCCAGCAGTTAAGAAGTATTAAGAAAATAAAGAAGAAAGTTCTGAAGAAGTATTCTTTACTCATTACACCTACGTCCTGGTCCTGGCCTTCACCATCCCGCCAGCGAACCCTCTCAACAGTAGTCAACAATTTGTCTATAGTGTTACTGAATGTCAAATATAACCATATCATTTTTTTATATTTATTATTATATATTTTTTTCCATTTAATAATGTATTTCTATTCAAATGAAGTACGGTCGAATTTCGACCAATGGGCGGTCACTAGTTTATTTTAATAAGTAGGCACCCTGGATGATACATACCTTTTTCCCCACCCGGAAGATAGCTACTAACTATTGTTAGTTTTTCACCAGTTGTATATTTACTGAGGATACCGGCACGCTTAGTACTCCAAGCTTTGGAATAATTCACACCCTCAATCTTTTCTACCTCTAAAGGATTGATATCCTAAAAATTTCAATGTGACATTAATTTAAATTTTCAATAAAAATCAAAGAGCCTGGCAGTGACTTACTTCCTCTAGATTCATTTGTTCAAATCTCAACAATGGGTCCACTTCTTCAAAGCCTGAACTCCATTTATTGATGTGGTCAATGATACTGGAGCTAGATGACTGCTTCTGCAATATGAAATAAATAAATTGAGCTGAATGATGAAGCAATATAAAATACTAGCTTCTGCCCGCGACATCGCCCACGTCAAATATTTGCTCCCCAGACTCTTCCCGTCGCATCGCAGCCTGCCAGTTTTCGTCCATTTATTTGTTGCTGCTTCGCTCCTTTTGATCGTAGCGTGATGTCCTCTTCCCCCGGACCGCCGTTAGGTGTTGACGTGCTCCAGTACTATACGCAATTATTTTTCCGTAAATTTAAATAAATTCATAAAATTTAATTAAACAAAAAAATAGGAGTGCATAAATACCGAGGAGTTATTTACAACACAGCAGCTAAGTTTGGTAGCACAGTGAGTCGGCGACAATTACCAACTCCTGAGATCGTGCGCGCCTGGTACCTGAGCTGCCTACTCTTGCGAAGACTCCGCCCATTTGGAAACGTAAGAACCAATCATTACTAATTAAAGCGCGCGCGCACCTCCTCCATAGTTGGTGACGCACTGGCCACATGTTAATTACTCTCACTTTAAAAGACATTCAACAATCCAATCTTAAAATAGAAAACTTAATCTCATTCGTAACTGCACAAAATGAGGAGCTTCAAAAAAAAAATTGACAAACTTGAAACTCAGGCCAAGGAGGATAAGAAATACACCACATTGTTAGAGAATAAACTTGAGGAACTTCAAATGGGAAGTCGTAAATCGAATTTCGTAATAAAGAACGTACCAAAAAAACCCAGTGAATCCAAAGAAGACCTCATGTAAATGGTTATATGCCTCTCCAAAAACATTGACTGTACTTTGAGCAAATATGACATAAAAGACATATATAGAGTACGCGGAAAAAACACGGAAATTCAAAACTCGCCCATTATTGTGGAAACTGGTTCTACACTATTAAAGGGTGACATTATGAAAATGGGAAAAGCTTTTAACCTAAAACACAAGTCGAAGTTATGCTGCAAGCACATAGGATTTAAAACTCAGGAAGACACCCCTATATTCCTATCAGAACACCTGACTCCTAAAGGGTCCCGTCTGCATTTCCTTGCTCGGGATTTAACTAAGTCTGGAGCCTACAAGTTCTGCTGGACCGCCTATGGCAAAGTTTATCTCAGGAAGGACGAGCAGTCACCAACTTTAACTATTAAAAGTGAAGAACAGGTACATCAGCTTATGTTAAAGAAATGACTATTAGACCACAATTCTATGTTCCTCAGATACCTAACTCTAAAAGTAATTATGCCATCGTCTTATATTATTTTTTTGTTACCTACTCTCAGTTATTATGCAAAATCTTATATACTGTTAACTAAGTATATTTACAGGGATGCCACATTAAGTTACTTGGTTACACATTCACACACTTTCTCAGAACTTTGTAAATACACATCACATATACACATAATCACGCACATTCATAATAAAAGTCCACTATACATACTCAGACACACAAAATCAAGCATACAAACTCTAAAACAGCGCTACAAACTATAAATGAAATTGACAATATTGAAATTGCGCGTTCGATAGAATGTGATTGCTCTGAGATCTCTAAGTATATTTCAGTAAATAATAATGACTTGACTATTGTCTCTCAAAATATAAGGAGCGTTTACTGTAACTTCGATGATTTTTCACTATTACTATCTACTTTTAAATTTGAAACGGATGTTATAATTTTAACTGAGTGTAGACTTAACGATAACAAACCAATTCCTAAACTTAGTAATTACCACTCTTTTGCCTCTACCAGACATCTAAACCAAAATGACGGGGTGGTAGCCTATGTTAAAAACACATTGAAACCAAAAGACCACAAACACAAACACACACAAACACTAACACTGACAGTTTCATTGACTCACTTAGCACTCACCTTGATACAATAACATCGCAAAAAAGCGTAGTAATAGCGGGAGATATAAACATCAATATTAGACCTAAAGACATAGTGACGTCACAGGATAGTAAAAACAGAGTGAACTATTTGAATATGTTGTCATTACATGGTATCCTCCCTGGGCATACATTACCCACCAGGGAAAGGAACTGTTTAGACCATTTCATGATAAAAATTAACAAAAAGAAAGACTTCGGCATTTATCGCTATCCTACATACTACCATCATCGACCACTATACTACATTTATGTCACTGCGTAAGCAAAAAACAACACAGGTTTCAAATAAAACCATTACTAGTTTAAATTTCGAACAAGCTTTAAAACAAATACGTGAACAACATTTTTCAGATTTACTATTCTGTGATGATCCTAATCTATTGACTGAGTTACTTATCGATAAACTAACTGAAACAATTAATCTCAACACTACCACAGTAAAAGTTCCAAACAGTAAACGCATTATTAAACGATGGCTAACCCCAGGCATACTCCGTTGCATTAGAAATAGAAATAAACTGCAAAAGACATATAAGAGTGACCCATACAGTCAAACCTGGATAAGCGAGAGTTCAAGGGAGCACAATTTCATTCTCGCTTATAGAGGTTTCTCACTAACCCGAGTTTCTCGCTAATGCAGGTACATGTGTAGCGTTTTTCTCTTATAGAGGTACGCAGCAACTTTATAAGGGTAGGAATCAAGGTGCTTACGAAAACAAAACAAAAATTCGTGCACTACGTAATTTTATTTTATTTAGCTTATTGACACTTTAAAAAATCCGTCAATTTCGTTTGACTCGGCTCGTTCGACTTTATAGAGACTTTTGATTTTATAATAGGTGGATTATGGTAAATTAAACTCCCTCTGAATTTCATTTCGCGATTTTCCGGATTCAAACGCTTTCACTATTTTAAGTTTATCACTTAATGACAGTACTTTAATTTTCCGTTTTGACTTGATGCAGAACAGAACTTTCCTTCACAATTGATTAACGATAGACTGACTGACTGTACCGTCCTGTTTCTCGGATTAGTCCGAGAAACAGGACGGTACACAGGTACACGTGTCCATTCGAAAAGAATGCGATAAAATAACAACGTTATTTCGTTCCACGAAATAGAATATGTACAATAGATCCACGAAAGTTAAGAATGAGTCATAAAATAGCAGATGTTGAATTTGTAATTTGTTTGTCATTTATTCCTCCTAAATAAAATAAATAAATAAAGCTCGACTGTCGCTTATATAATATAATAATAATAATAAAAACTTTATTTTCATAACACAATTACAGATTTACATATTTTATATTAAGACAGTTAAAATGAGCTTCGGTAGTAACACAATGTAATACAAATCTAGGAACTAAAATCTGTAAACAATTATGGAAAACCCTGCCTCTCAAACTAGGTAACCTGTATCTTGAGAGACAGTGATTCAGCTTAGAATGTGATCTATATTATTATAGTAGACTGTGTCGATCTACCTGAGCGATTGAATATAATAAAAACCAATTTTATAGTAATATATATAATAGAGGTATAGATAAGTAGCAGTCTCACTTACGGAGGTCCATGAGGGAAAAACTACTCTCTCTTACAAAGGTTTCTGTTTCTAGCTAATAGAGGTTTTGGGAGCTTAAAATGACGGGTCCTGGCTATTACTCTCACTTATAGAGTTTTCTCACTTATACAGTTCTCACTTACCCAGGTTTGACTGTATAACGAAATCAATAAAATAACATACAATCGATATAGAAATCACTGCAACAAGCTCATTAAAAAATTGAAAAGAAAATATGATAGGGAATTACTTGCTAAATCAAAATCAAACAATAAATAACTTTGGAAAGATATAAAAACTATAACCTACACTAATAAAACTAAAACTCAAAACGTTGAACTCATAAATATCAAGCCCACCCCTATTGAATCAGCAAACTTTATAAATAATTATTTTGCAAATATTGGCAAACAGCTGGCCCAACAAATTCAGCCAATTAAAAATAATGACCCTAATTATGTACCTGATCAATCGGCAACACAAGTTAATTCATTTGTACTCTTGGACACAGACCTCAATGAAGTAGATAAAATTTTGATGAGCTTAAAGTCAGATAGTGCCGCTGGCTGGAATAATATCTCGACAAGATTTTTAAAATATATTAGTAATGAAGCTGTCCCAATTATAACCCATCTTGCAAATCTATGTTTTAGATAGGGTATCTTCCCGGCCCCTCTTAAGCAATCCATTATTACTCCAGTTCACAAGGGTGGGGACAGAGGCGATGTCAACAACTACAGGCCGATATCCGTCCTTCCAGCTATATCAAAAATCTTGGAGAAATTAATCAACATTAGGCTTCTCAAATATTGAAATAAATTTAAAATACTATCCCCATCACAATTTGGATTTAGGCATAATTTATCTACCGAAGATGCAGTTACTGCACTAAGCTCGCTTGTGGCTAGTCAACTTGATAATGGCAACAAATGTTTAACTGTCTTCCTGGATCTTAAAAAGGCATTTGACACCGTCTCTGTGCCAATCCTTGTGAACAAACTAGAGAAAATTGGTATAAGGGGAATTTCACTCAATCTTCTTAAAGATTATCTAGACATCTAGACACGCGGTAGCGTGTCAAGCCAAGTTCAAGTAACAGAACTGGCGAGCAGCACCGTGTGTAATATTACACGAACCATTTGGAGCCACTTTTGACCCCCTCATAACTCAAAAACCATTTCACATAAACGTGTCAAATTTGGCTCATATAGTGAGACTTGCGAGATACATATGTGCTCCAAATTTCATAAACACATCTCAAACGGTTATTTAGATATTAACGTCCAAAAATCGTCATTTTTATCACTGACTGACCTATAGATCAAAACTCTAACCCAGTTCCAGATGATCTAGAAAGTTCAAATTTGGCATGCAGATAGGTAATTAAGTGAATACCAAGGAATAAATCAGAAACTGGTAATTTTTTATCATTTTATTATAATTTTTCAATTAATTGATTCTATTAGGAACACTTATTACAAAAACCATTTGGTATTAATTTTGTTATAAATAAGTACCTACTAAAAATGTATGTACAAAAAGTAATGATATCCCATCAAAAACATAAATGTGAAATGAGAGCCAAGTTCAATATATGCCTTGGTTGTTGACTTCAACGACAAAAGAAGTGAGATCTAAATGGGTGCCAAGTGCAATGGTCTGTCCTGAAATGTATTTGTAACTACATAAAATATAATTTCTTCTTATAACTTAGGATAATATATTGTAGCCTAAGGTCTGACTTGGCTAGTTTTCATATACGAATTATATTATAGCCTTCGCAAGTTCTAAACCTGTTACTTGTCGGTTCTTATTTTATTATTCCGATAATTTGGCTTGCTAGTAGACACTAGCCATCGAACATAATAATTCGTATATGAGAGTATATACCTGAGGCTACAATATATTATCCTAAGTTATAAGAAGAAATTATATTTTATGTAGTTACAAATAAATTTAGATCTCACTTCTTTTGTCGTTGAAGTCAACAACCAAGGCATATATTGAACTTGGCTCTCATTTCACATTTATGTTTTTGATGGGATCTGTCTAACAGGAAACAACGGGTTAAGTTGGGGCAATATGTCAGTGATGATGCAGAAGTATTATTTGGCGTGCCTCAGGGTAGTGTCTTGGGCCCCACACTTTTCTTAACATATATTAATGACCTCTGTAATATGAAAATTAATAACGCCAAAGTCTTTTCTTATGCAGACGACACGGCAGTTGTTTTTTATGGAAGTTCCTGGGATGAAGTAGAGCAAAGTGCTTCATGTGGCATGGCCCAAATTGCTAAGTGGCTAAATAATAATCTACTGACATTGAACACCTTAAAAACTAATTATATATGCTTTAATATTCGTAATCGTACACAACCAAATAAGGACTTCACAATCACAGTACATGAGTGTGGTGATATTAAAAACAAGAACTGTATGTACCCTACCATTAATAAGGTCACACACACCAAATATTTAGGTATCATGCTTGACCAAAGATTGTCCTGGTATCCTCATCTTGAGCTGGTCACTAACAGGGTTCGGAAACTAAGCTGGATTTTCAAAACATTGAGACATATTGTTCCAAAAAATCCTACCAATGTCGGAGGCCCATCTAGGAACCTATTAAATGATATCTATATCACTTTGGTACAATCAGTCTTGGTTTACTGCATTCCTATTTGGGGAGGTGCAGCTAAATCTAAATTTATTGAAGTGGAACGAGTGCAACGAGCCCTAATAAAAATAATGTATTTTAAAAAGATTAGATATCCCACCGAAAGCCTTTATCAAATAAGTGATTTGCTTTCGGTAAGAAAACTATTTATTATTTATACGACTTTAAAAAATCACAAGGAGCTGCCTTATGATACCAGTATCCTGTCAAAAAGGAGAGATATTATAGCACCGATTCCACAAACAAAAACTAGGTTTTGTGATAGACAATACGAGAAACGGTCATCTCAACTTTACAATAAAATAAATAAAGAGATATATGTATATACTAAGCAATATTATGAATGTAAAAAACTTATAACTAAATGGATAAAACAACTCACCTACGAGGACACCGAGGCCTTATTGCAGCACACATCATAACTCACTCATTTATGCATACACTAACTCCTATGTACCTACCACATGTACACTTACACACCACACATACACCCCACACACACATATCACACATACTCAACTCACTTGTAACATACACAAAACAGTTTAAATTTCTCTTTTTAATTTTGTAATTTACCATGTTGAATTTATATGTATAAATAGTAAATACCGGATTTTGTATGTACATTTAACTATTTGTTCAGTGTTTTAAAAGATAACAGTTGTGTTCAGTTATGTGAAAGTGCTGAAACAAGTTTAAAAGACTGGTGTCGTCGATTTTGCTACCGCATTTATGCAAAATGGACACAGTCTGGAAGAAGCACAGATAAGTTTCGGAAGAAACATGAGATTTGGCTACAGGCTGCAATTCAATGGCCGGAATTACAGAATGAAAATATGGAACCTTCTACAGAAAATATAAGTGACGTCATCGAGCCCATAATTTCTCCTGCTAAATCTGATGCTTCAACTTGTACACATCCTAGTCCTCGTAAATCTTTTGAGGACCTTAGTAACCGGCAAAAAAGAAGACGCACTGAAGATAGTCTTTCATGCAGCAGTAGCAGCGCTGAAATTATGTTTTCGGCCGAAAGGGCGCTTCAAAAGGCAGGACAAAGCGATACAGCTTATGTTATGAAATACTTGACGGAGAATCCAGAAGAGGCCTCAAAAATCAAAGCCTTCATTGAAGGTAAATCAATTCAGGTACGGGAAATATCCCCTTTGAAGGCATTGGCTCTTTATGTATCGATGAACTTATCGAAATGGCGCTATAACACTCTTCGGGATTTCAACACTCAAGAAGGAGCTCTTCAATACCCGAGTTACTACATGTTGGTTAAAGAAAAAATTAAGTGCTATCCGGCCAAAGAAGATCTCACAGTTACAGAGAGCTCTGCAAAAATCAAATTACAAGCCTTGATGGATTTAACCTCAAGAAGACTTATTAGGTCGTTAGAAACCCCTGTTGATCCCAATCAACAGCTCGTATTGACCAGCAAATGGGGTTTTGACGGATCATCTAGCCAAAGCATTTATCATCAAAGGACGAGTGAAGATGAGCAAATCGATCTTGCTAGTAATTTTATGATTAGTCTTGTACCACTGCGGCTCGTCTCAAAAGGTGTAACAATTTGGGAAAACGAGCGACCATCTTCCACTTCATTTTGCCGGCCAATATTGTTTAAGTTTATAAAGGAAACCAAAGAAAATGTGCAGAGAGAGATGGCTGAAATCGAAGCAGAGATTGAAGCCTTAACTCCATCCACCATCACTGATGGAATTAGTGTCAAACACCAACTGCTGTTGACAATGATTGATGGTAAAATTCATTCCATTATATCCAATACAGCAGCTTCAGTGTGTGACATATGCAAGGCTTGTCCTAAAGAAATGAATAATTTAGAGTTAATCAAAGATAAACACGCAAACGAGGACATGTATAAATATAGCTTAAGCACCCTTCACGCTTGGATTCGCTCAATGGAATGCTTATTACACATTTCCTACAAATTAGACATAAAATCATGGCAAGTAAGGGGTGATATAGCAAAAAGGCAAGTTGATGACAGGAAGAAAAGAGTTCAAGAGGCTGTAAGAAGAGAAACGGGCTTACTTCTCGATGTTGTGAAACAAGGCAGTGGATCCACCAACAATGGCAACTCGGCAAGGAGATTTTTTGAAAACTACACTAAATCTGCTGAACTGACCGGAATAGATGCTATGCTTTTAAGAAAAATCTGTGTGATCTTGCAGTGTATTTCATCAGGAGAGAAGATCAACGTAACTAAATTCCGAGAGTTCTGCTTTGATACTGCTAAGCTTTACGTGGAGTTATACCCATGGTATTATATGCCTTCTTCACTTCATAAAATTTTAATGCATGGGCCAGACATAGTTCAGAACATGTCAATTGTGCCCATTGGTTTTCTATCCGAAGAGGCATCTGAGGCTAGAAATAAAGATTTTAGAAAATATAGAGAGGGGCATTCTCGAAAGCATAGCAGTATCTCATGCAATGAAGATATTATGCACAATCTTTTACTGTCTTCTGATCCACTTGTTACAAGTATCCGTCCAAAAGGAAATAAGTTTGTAAAAAAATCTTCTTTTAAGGAATTTTATGAGCTTACGGATTCTGAGAAAAGTGATATCGAATTTGTTAACATAAATGATTTAGCGGACATCGATTCTGAATTTGAATTAATTGATGATGATGATGATGACGAAGATAATTAAATGATGTTATTGTTTTAAAATGTGTAACTTAGTAAATTAGAGCTTACATCTTAATTATTTATTGTACTTTTAATGAAACTAGGTAATTTATTATCAACTTACTTAAAAGTCATACTCTCATCAGTTCTTGTGAATATTTTTGTTAATATATATTTCTGTATATATATAATATATTTATAGACCTCTTAATAAGTCTGTCTGCGGTTTAAAGTAAATACAAATGGGGAAAAAACGTTTTTTTTTTTTAATTTTCATTTCCTTTTATCCCAGAAAGTGCACATTTGGCGCACTATGTGTCTTAGTATTAAATATAGCTCTTAGTAATAGCATTACGATATTAGAGACCGCTACTTGAAACAAGCCCGGAATCAGGAGGGAGAGAGCTCGATACACTCATTTTCATAGTAAAATTTCACATTTTCTCAAATTACTCCCGAAATATGGGAGTTATGAAGAAATTCATCACCACAATTTATGAAGGCATTAAGTAATTGAATAAGATGGCATCATTAGTTTGTCATAATTTTACTCTTATTTTTCGGAGATGTCTACGTCCAACCGCTCCCATACATTCGTTCCACTGTGCGACGGGAAGGTTCAGGGAAGCAAAACTTTGACGCGGACGAAGTTGCGGGCAGAAGCTAGTTTATAATATTATATATTATGGATTGAAAGTAAGATGGCCCAGTTGGGCTGATATTAAACTTCCACTTTACACTCTAATTTAGAAACTAGCACTTCGCCCGCGACTTGTCCGCGTGAATTTACAGCTCATGTTACTCCGGAATAAAGTGACTTGTTTCAGTTTATAGCATACATTACAAACAATCAAATCTGTCCCCTTGTAATAAACTTCTCATCAAAAAATCGTAACAGTACTGCAAGTACTGTTTAGACGGCATTTAAATAAAAAAGAGGACTGATATCATTCGAAAAAATCTCCAATAAATAGCGCCTTGCAAAAGGCTGAACATCTCTATATTGACTAACACCATAACCTTGCGAAACACGATTATCTTCAAATCGTCACTAATCAATAGGTTGTGCGGTTCCAGTTCAATGGTATAAGCATTCAATGACTCTTTCATGCCAAACAATTAGTATTTAATAAAAGCAGGTGTATAACAAAGTCTTAGCAATCTTTGAACAATTAGTTTTTGATTCACTCGACCACAATATAAACATTATGTTCTACAGTATGCCAAAAATTCAATAACGCGTGTCCTGTACAATAGATACAATCAATACTTAACCAAAATTTTATAAATGGGCCATGCTGGTTTCAGAAAAAGATAGAACTTCTTTGACTTCTGATCAAGCTCTTCACAATTATGTAACAAACTCCATCCATGTGTAACCAGATGCAGCTGAGTACCAGTATTTTACATGGAAAGACTGTCTATCTGATTTCTCGAACCCACTGCTTAATAAGATACCCCTTGGAATCCAAGGGGTATCTTATTAAGCAGTGGGTCCAAGGCTTGGATGACTTTCAGCTTTCTAATGAGGCCAATTGGCAACACACACTGGTCACGACTGCGATATGTGAGACGAGAAGTTATTGCGTAGCTTTCCGAACGCTGCCCAGCCGAGTCGGATTCGACGATTGACCTCATCTCGAAGTTGGACCTACCTAACTATGTGCCAGGACCACGGTATCTCTTTCGAACAAATCTCGCGACCCTGGCAGGCATCGGTCCTAGCAGACCCCTTCAGTACTGCTGACATCTCTTTGAGGCGCGCGTGGAACACTACGCGCTGTCGACACGGGCGTGGTCCTTACCGGGTGGCGATCTACCCATTGCTCGCCGCCCGCAAGCCCGCGCCTACGGTGGCCGGGAGTCCGCGATCGACTCCCGACGCCCCGGGCGTCTCCTCCTGCGGCGGCTAGGGACGTGAGAGCGCAGAGACTGCCACTCCCTCACGCGCCCCACCTCCGCCTTCGCGAGCATTACTGCTTCGCAGAAGGAGCTCGCTCCGTACCATGGCTCGCACCAGGGCCGGACGCGAGAGGTCGCCGCCGCGGATCGCCTCCACGAGAACACGGCGGTGCTCCGCCCAGGAAGGGCACACCTCCACCGTATGCTCCACCATGTCCTTCAGACGATCCTATGCAATGGAAAAACCCGGGCGTTTCCTCCCGCTTTATCCAGAACAGAAACCCCCCCAAAGCACCCATGCCCGGTGAGGACTTACGTAAGGCGGAAGGTGAGCCCAGCACTGGGTTGCGACAATCGTACCCACCATGTCGCCGTGAGATTACACCGGAGCTCTGTCCGCCGTGCTGCGATTTCGCGCGGCAGCGGAGTTTCGCCCCGGCGTCTCGCCTCCTCGCACCACTCCCACATATGCGCGAGGACCTTTGCCTCCAGATCCCATGGCGGCACTCCGGCAAGGAGGCTCACCGTCTCGCAGGAGACCGTGCGTTATCCCCGGACTAGCCGGATGGCCATGACCCTCTGGGACGCACTCAACCGGCGCGCTGGGCACAGCCTCACTGAGGGCACCCACACCGGTGCCCCGTAAAGGGCCATGGACGGCACGACCCCCGTGTAGAGCCTCCGGCAGGAGGCGTTTGGACGAAGTTGGTGTCTTAGGATCTGTATTCAAGTTTTTTGCCACCAACTTCCGAAAAAACTTGAGACTTTTGTGTTTTGTAGTAATGTAGTTGGTATGTTTAGCCCAATTCAGCTGTTAGTCCAAAAAAGTGTTTGGTTTCAGTTGGGTAGTGCCAAACAAATGTAATTTAATTGTAGAAATATATATGTATATTTATTTATCAGTTGTCTGGTTACCATGGTACAGGCTCTGCCTAGTTTGGGATCAGATAACGGTATGTTGGTTATCCTAAGATATTAATATTAAATCATTCATTGTGGTAGTTGCAAGTGTCGCGAGTTACTTTGTTTTTAATTGGTTTTGCTTGGAGAGGTGTGTCTCGGATATGTCTATCACAGAGTCTATTGAGGGTTTTCAGTAGGAAAGATTTGAAGCTTATGGGCCTATAGGCGTTGGGTTGTGTATAGTCAGGTTTGCCTGGTTTGGGTATGAAAATGACTTTCACTTCACATCATGGGTATGTATCTAAGTGCAATGCAGGTCCAATAGATCTCCACCAGGTGTGGTGTCAAGGGGTCATCACCCATTGCAGGTAGGCTGGGAGGATACCAACTAGCCATGCCGACTTATAGGGCTGAAAGTTGTTAATAGCCCACTTTATTATCTCTTCTGTTACTATGCTGTGGGCTCTGTTCCAGTCTTGATCTATTGGGGTCCATTTTTGTTCAGCCTACCACATCCTGACCTCAAGGAGATCACAGTCTGGGAAGTGACTTGCGAGAAGGACCTTACTGGTTTCATGGTCTGAAGGTGTATATGAGTTGCTGGGTTTTTTCAGCACAAAACGGAGTCGATCCTGATCAGTCCAAAGGATTTTTCTTACATGTTTCAATGGATTCGAGGATTTCCGACTTGTTGTCTGGCAGTTCTGATGTGCTTTTTGTACATGTATTAGGTTTTTTTGTATTGCTCCCAGTCATCCAGGAGCCTAGTGTTTTTGGCTCTGTGATATTGCTTACATCAGTTGAACCTAGCGATGGAAAGTCCAAAACCCATCTCAAACATATCCTTATCAAAAAAGCATATTATAAAATTAAAGACACCCAGATCTTACAGGAACATTTTCAACAGACCAGGAGATATTGTAAACTTCTTCATCAGATATGTATGGATAAACAGTTGCTAATCAATTCATAACTTTATGTAAAGTTTATAAATAAGGAAGTTATTCACTATGTACTTACTATTGTTACGACGTTTGTCTTTAGAGGATAACTAGTCACTTCAAATCGGGGAGAATCATGTTTAATTCTGATTGATTTCTTTGTTGATGTCCTGAAATTGGAGATTTAACAATTATTTAAAGATAATTTTGAGATTAAAATATGATTGTAACTTTTATAAAGGTAAGATTATGATAATAACCATTCGTAATATACTGGCATGTTTAAATGATTGTAAAATTACTCTAACTGGACCGTTAATCTAAAATTATTTCAAGTTCTACACTGTTCTGTTCTACTTTAACTTCAATTCTTCATTGATGGTTTTGAGGAAGACACACCACAATTATGCCAATATCGTAGATTCTATGATTTAATAGACCATCAAACGCTGGGATCAGTGAATGTTTTTTTGAATATATGAATGCAAATATATTATATTGTAGTCTGTGAATGCAAATTACAAAAAATGTAAACACTAAACAGCAAGATTTGATGATCTTGGGATAGTGTCAAAACAAAACTGTCAATGTCAATCAAATCAAAGTCTGCTGTCAGCGTTAGTCAGACTGACTTATGAGAATAGATACATACATACATACTAATTCCATAGACAATGCGACCAATTAGTTCAAACTTCACTTTTTTGAATTTATGATATTTTGACAACCGTGTGAGCATGCGTTATAAATGTTCAAGCAAACTGGCAGCAAAATCTTCTGATTAAAAAGATTATGTGAAAATTCCTTTAGTAGAATTCAATAGTTTTTTTTTAATGGCAGCTCGAAAATCGAATATTACTGTTTGGTGATTGGTCAGCTGTTGATTGTCAATGTCAACATTGTATGTCACTTGTAACACGGAACACGGAACTCATCTCACGGTCAAAGTCAAGTCAATGATTAAGAGCCTTGATGAATTGTCAGTTTCGTTTTAACTAAAATGCTTACTCAGTTATCTGGGGAAGCAATTTGTTGTACATTCATCAAGATATTAGTGTACGTTCCATAAATCTCTTCTAGTATAGTTATAGAATTATGAACTTACATATGAAAAATTTGGTCTGCTATTTGTGAAAATATGGGTGCTTACAGCAAAATTTTTAATGTTTTCAAAAAATATCCTCTCTTACGAGGAATGGCATCTTATAGCATTATCTGGCCTGTTTCTAGTTTAGTACAACAAACCTTTGAAGGTAAAACAATTGGTAAGTAATTCTTAATTTTGTTAAATTGGAAGGGTTTGTTCAACTCTTTTGCATTGAACTCTGATGGAATAATTAGTCTAGGCTTGGGCATAGTAGTTCGCGACTGAGATCACTCAGTTTAGTTCACCGCTCCTTAACGAACTAGTTCGCTCTTCTAGTTCATCCGCTCTTCAAGTTCATCCGCTCTACTAGTTCATCCGCTCCCAGCTCGAATCAAAGAGAGGCAGATCGTTCGCTCTTTCGCTTGTTTAGATTTTGCACGTACTGCATGTGACAAGATTATGGAATGTTCTACTTTTACCTACAATTTTTGGACTCTAAAAACAGCAAAAACCATTGAGTGATAATTCATAAAAAGATCATGATTGTAAAAAATACCAAGGTTTATTGTTGCAATAAATAACTAGTTTAGTGATTACAAAAACCTTTTTGTATTTTGTCCCGTGTATCAGTTCGGTTGACGCCATCCTCGCTCATTCGGTCGCGAACTGATGAACTAACGAACTATGGATCGGGAAATGAGCGAACTAGTTCGCATAGTTCATCTATGGGAGCGCTCTTACGAACTAGTTCGTTCGTGAACTACACAAGACTAATAATTACCTTAATTACAGGTAATTATGATTTGTGGCGCTGTGCTCGATATGGTCTCTACGGATCCTGTTTTGTTGCTCCTACTTTGTATAGTTGGCTAACAATCGCCAACGTAATGTGGCCTGGGAATTCAATAAGAGCAGGTATTATTAAGGTAAAATTATAATTATATTACTGTAGTATTGTATGAACCTAAACGAGGCAAAAGAAGTATGTCAGAATCCTAGCAGGTGGGTTCAGTAGTTTCTGCCTACCCCCGTGGTAAAAAGGCGTGAAGTTTATGTATGTATGCATTACTGTCATCTGTACCTTTTCTTCTTCTACTAACCAACAACACAAAAACATGATATTGATGATGCAACAAAGTTGTAATATTGTTTTGATGTTATTTATTACACAATAGTTGTACTGGTTACTTTTCAATAATCAGTCTGTAATGTTCCCAGGCCATCTTTCTGTGAGAGCGAATGGGCCAAATTCCCCAATGCAAGCCCAGTGAATGTTGGCAAATCTCAAATTGTGTCTTCAAATTTTTTGAAGTTAAGTTGCTGGTTTCCTGACAGTGTTAACCTTCACCATTTTGAAAGAAGAGGTGAAGAAATTAATTTACATAAAGTAAAGTGCCTGCTTGGCCCAACTGACGAATCATAACTTGCGGCTGTTACTACTGGGCTACTAATGCGCTCACCACTGGGCTACCAGTGCTGTCACTGGTTACTTTTAATCATTTCATTAAATACGTAATGTCAATCCTACTAATATTATAAATGCGAAAAATTGTTAGTATGGATGTATGGATGTTTGTTACTCTTTTACGCAAAAACTACTGAACGGATTTGGATGAAATTTAGAATACAGATAGTTTATTACCTGGATTAACACATAGGATAGTTTTTATCCCGGTAGTACGTTCCCGCGGGCGAAGCCGCTGGCAAAAGCTAGTCCTAAATAATAACAGAATTGTAGTTATTTTACATAAAAATCCCAATGGACTATCGCTACTGTCATTATTATAATTATCTTATTTAGATATGAAGTAGATTTATATTAATTATATGAAAGAATCATAAATGTAACATACTAATGTTTTTATTTATTTTGCAGACAATTGTGGAATCACTTACATATGCACCACTAGCAATGTGCAGTTTCTATTTTATTATGAGCTTACTTGAATCAAAGCCTTTTCACGAAGCTGTTGCAGAAGTTGAAGCCAAATTTCTGCCAACTTATAAGGTATATGAACAATACATGTCACATGTATTTTTTTCTGCTGTGTTTAGAATATTTTTCATTTTATTGTTTTCTCATACCTATTTCTATATTTCAGGTTGGTGTCTCCATTTTTCCAGCTATTGCCATGATTAATTTCTGTCTCATTTCTCCAAGAAACAGGGTGCCTTTTATTAGTTTATGTAGTCTTTTGTGGACATGCTACCTTGCATATATGAAACACATAGAAAAAGAAACAATTGTTGCAACATCAAGTGCAAATCCTATTAAATTAATGAAAGCTAATTTATGATAAGGAAAGACTTAGCCAATTTATTAGCCAAATTGAATATTTTTTAAGACATCTTAGTTGGTGTTATTATTCTTCTCAAATATGTGTGATATTTAAATAGTCCATAAGTTGCTTTGCTAAGATCTTGTTATTATTTATTTAAAAGTAATTATTTATACAAACAATATTTACAAAATATCTATTATAGTAGAACAGTGATAAATAAATACATTTCATTTAAATCTACACAACATAGGCTAAGAAGGAAATGTGTGATGGGCTATTAAATACTTGTGTTGACAATATATGTATTTTCTTTGTTAATGTGCTTGTTTCCATTTAAACCTAATTCATTCCTATTCAATACCTAACTATTCAATGAATTCATTAACTTCCGCCTGTGTGTGAGCATGTGCCCACGATTATGTGACTCACGATCACGTGGCGAGTACATCTTCTATACTAAGTAATCTATACTTAATCTATATATATAAAATTCAAAGTCCTGAGTGACTGACTGACTGATATATCAACGCACAGCCTAAACCGCTGGTCCTAGAGACTTGAAATTTGGAAGGTGTGTTCTTTGTAAAGAGTAGGTATCCACTAAGAAAGGATTTTTTTAAATTCCACCCCTAAGAGGGTGAAATGGGGGGTTGAATTTTCTATGAAACTTTTTATTCTCTGGGTTGATTGACACAAAAATTGGAACACATACTCTTCAAGTATAATTATGTGATACGTGTATCACAATTTTTCAAAAATCATCCCCTTACTAAGTCAAATAGGGCTTCGAAAATCCTACGCGTTACCTATCCTGGTAGACGGGCGCATGGCGTGCGGGGCAGCCCGGGGAGCGCATTGTCGTCATCGGTGTCCAATCTCAACCAAGGTAACTGGGATGTATCAATTAAGTAACTGATATTAACATGAACTAATATTTGCAAGTAATAAGTAAGCACATGTAAAAAAACACGTTTGTTTCTGTATTCAATAAAATTAAATAACTATAGTGACTATTGTTAAATAGATACTTATGCAGTGTACGTTCAGTGAGTAATAATGCGACTTTAGTTTATACAATAAAGTAAAACATAACGACCAAGCCACAATCATCAATGAAATTCTCTTCAGATCGTTCGATGGAGTTGAAAATCATTATAAATCAGTGGACTCGAGTGATAAACCGCGATGACGCCATACATTACCCGGTTGAGTTTTTTAACACATTGAAGCCTCCCGGTCTCCCAACTCACATATTAAAATTTAGAGTTGGCGTCCCAGTTATGTTGCTGCGTAATTTAAACCTGAGTGAATATATTGCAACGAAATGTTATTGAGGCAACTATACTGACATGACAGGTTGTTCCAGAGAGGAGTCTGTGTTTATTCCGAGGATTCCTCTAACGCCATTGAACTACCCCTTCGAGTTCAAAAGAGTGCAGTTTCCCCTCAAAGTCTGCTTTGACATGACCATAAATAAATCTCAAGGCCAAACACTTAATTTAACAGGGTAGACTTAAGGGAGAACTACTTTTCACACGGTCTGGTGCAGACCAGCAGCCTGGTGATTCTAGCACCTGAAGTAAAAAAAATATTGTTTACAAAGAAATACTGCGGTAGGCATAGTATTTCGTTTTAAACAATATTAATTGTTTATTATCCTAAATAAATCTTTTCACACACGCTGTAAAACTATACTACTCTCATCCCAGAGTCCCAGAGATTAGTTAAGTTTTACGAAGAACTTCGTCCTATTTGTTTGGGATATTGTCAGTTTGTATATTAAACTAGCTTCTGCGCGCGGCTTCGCCCGCGTGGATGTCGTAAAATATCCCACAGGAACGTATTACCAGGATTAAAAGTACCCTTTGTGTTTATCCAGGTAAACAATGGGTTATTGCACTGCTTGCTTTGTGTTATCCAAGGAGCAGCCTTCGGATTGATAAATGATTGTTGTAGGATAAATATTGCTTAAACATAACAATATTGACGGAATATATAACGGAACGGCAAAATACCTACTTGCATGCCAAATTTGAAGGCAACTTTAAAGTGAAAATATAAGTTCTGTTTATTCCCTGGGAATTTCGAAAAAAAATTGTTACTTAAATTATTCAAATGACGATTTTACTTACATTACTTTACTTTTACTTACATTTGAGGTAGTGTGAGCGCGGATGTTCGTTTCTGAAAAAAAAATGCCGCGGACAGAAGCTACCTATACAAAATAAACCAATGAAATAAACACAGGCCACAAAAATCTGTTGTAATTATATTACATGCATACGTGTCGAATTCATAAAGATGATGCTATACACTATTCTATGGAGCTCTTAAATTTATTCAACCAATCTGGTCCCCGTCGCACACACTTATCCTCAAAGTGGGTGCTTCAGCAATGCTACCACGAAATCTCAATCCGGCCAAGTTGTGCAATGGGACCAGGTCACGTGTGAAAACCTCACATCAATACGTGGTAGAGGCTCCGCCATTGTATTTACTGGCTGTGCTCAAGGTGAATCGGTGTACTATATACCGCAGATACCACTAATACCGTCGGAGTACCCATTTGAGTTTAAAAGGCTGCAGCCCCCTTATGGTATGTTTCGCAATGACGATTAATTAGTCTCGGGGACAGTCATTTAAAACAGCGGGATATCATCTTAGAGGGGACTGCTTCTCGCACGGCCAGGTTTACGTTGCCTGCTCGAGAGTGAGCTCATCTAGCAGGCCGGTTGTATTAGCACCTGAAGGTAGAACCTCTAAAGTAGTATATAAAGAGATACTTTAAGTATAAACTAAATAATAAATGGTCTTTAACCCCTGTGAACAGCAATGTAAGTAAAATCGTCATTTGAATAATTTAAGTAACAATTTTTTTCGAAATTCCCAGGGAATAAACAGAACTTATATTTTCACTTTAAAGTTGCCTTCAAATTTGGCATGCAAGTAGGTATTTTGGCGTTTCGTTATATATTCCGTCAATATAGTTATGTTTAAGCAATATTTATCCTACAACAATCATTTATCAATCCGAAGGCTGCTCCTTGGATAACACAAAGCAAGCAGTGCAATAACCCATTGTTTACCTGGATAAACACAAAGGGTACTTTTAATCCTGGTAATACGTTCCTGTGGGATATTTTACGACATCCACGCGGGCGAAGCCGCGGGCAGAAGCTAGTAATATTATAAAACAGAAGAGTTTGTTTGGTTGAATGTTAGCACATTCAACCAAACAAACTCTTCTGTTCATCTCAGGAACTACTTGGTTGTAATTGAAAATTTATTTTAGTGTTTGATAGCCCATTTATCGAGGAAGGCTATATAAAATCACGCTACGGCCAATAGGAGCGGAGCATCAATGAAAAATGTTGTAAAACGGGGAAATGTTATCCAATTTGAGAGCTTTAGTTGCTTCGACTGCCTAAACGGCTAAAGTAACGCAACCAATCATGTATGACGGAATTGTTCCTCGAAAAAAAAAGTCCGCGATAGCATATGTCTCATCTTTTAAGGTTGGCTCACTATAGGGTTTTTAATTGTAATCAAATCTAATTATTATAAAGCTGAAGAGTTTGTTTGGTTGGACGTACTAATCTCAGTAACTACGTTTAGTGTTGGATGCCTATTTATCGAAGAAGGCTATCTTATATATATAAAAATCTTGTGTCACGATGTATGTTGCCAATAAACTCCAAAACTACATAACAGATTGTTATGAAAGTTCTTAATTATTTGTAATTTGGTCCAACTTAAAAGATACGATAGTTTTTATCTCAATTGTTGATCTCAATATTTGAAAATTAATTTTTTTTTTTATAGTACGCACGGCCAAAGAACTCAGACGTACATAGAAGCACAGTTCTTAAGGATTATTCGTGCCGATTCTACTGGGGACATGTCCCCACGGTTAGTTCTCGCTTAGTGGCGCTGACGGCAGAATCATTCTCGCGCTCACTCACTCTCGTATTCTCGCGCTCACTCACTCTCGTAGGCTCAAGCAACGAATTCAGATGCCGACCCGCACCCCGCACCGCAGCGCGACTGCAGCGCTGCCCAAGCGGCTGTTTGGGTCGCCTTAAGTTTGTCTTCAAACCGGCCATAAGAACTGTGCTTCTATGTACGTCTGAGTTCTTTGGCACGGCTACAAGTCAAGCTATACATTTCCAGTATAAACTGACATCTGATTGTACGAAAAGCCTATACAATGTGAGGTCAGCTAAAACTGGAAATAATATAGCTTGACCTATTATAGCCGTGTGTAGTATGTGCGTATTCATTGGTTAGTTCATGGTTAGTTCCAAGAATCCCTAATCGGTGGCGGTGTAAGTTAATTCATCGTATCGTTTGACACCAAAGTTGCGTAGACATCCACTGGATGGCGTTTTTTTTTCTAGATAACCTTTGCATAATATTAAAGTCGCTTGCTGCGTCTGTACGCTTAGAATTAGATCTTTTAAACTGCGCAACGGATTTTAATGCGTTTTTCATCAATAGACAGAGAGGAAGGTTTAAAAGTAGTTTACAAACATATTATAGTAGAGAAAAGCCGAGAAATTCAAACATTTCTAATGTGATGTCGTAACAAACATATTTTTTGTGCGCTTAAATGGCAAACGCTGGCTTAACCTTACGAGATAGATCAAATTAATGTACCACGGAATTATATCTTATCGTATTCCTTTAAGCGAGCAATTCTTGTATATATATATATAATCTGAATCTCGGAAACGGCTCCAACGATTTTCATGAAATTTAGTATACAGGGGGTTTCGGGGGCGATAAATCGATCTAGCTAGGATTCATTTTTATAAAATGTCGTTTTATTCGTGTTTTCAATGACCAACTTTATCGATAATCAACTTGAACATAACCTTATTATTGTAGGGTTTTTAGAGATTTGAATAATCCGTTGTTATTTTTATAAGATGGCAACACAGTTCAACTGTCAATTTTGTGACGGTTGGGGTAGTATATAAGCGACGGCACTTGGCCGAGAGGGCCCCGGCTGGAGGCCTAAAAAGGTAACTTTTTAGAACTCGCCGGGCCACAATCCGTTTAAGTAGTCACAATCTTTTCAGGATTAACTACGAGATGCCCCACAAAAAAAAAAAAAAAACCGAGAGGGCTCAATTTTGGTGTGAAGTAACTATGGTGATTGTATCTGTGAAGAAGTGAAGAGAATATAAAAGTATCAACACTGCATTTAGTGAGTTTTATTACACTTCAGAAGTGGGATTCGAAAAGGTAAAGTAATTTATATTTCTTAACGCTTATGTAAAGATGTAGTAGTAGCCTTAAGCTCGCTGTCCTATTTGGTCGGGGCACTCCCCGGTAATAAGACAGTGAAGATTGGGTTTCTAAGTTAGCCATGTGGTGTGATCAGGGTTTCCCTGATAATTGATACGACTGAAAAATAAGGTTAGGATAATTTATGTACCTACAAAAAAAAAAAACACGTGGAGACCGGATGCTGTTTGTCACATTTGGTCGGGGTACTCCCCGATAATGTGGCAAAGTAGTTTGGGTTTCTAACGTGTAATCATAGCCTTGTTTTTTGATATTATTTGGTCTGGGTTTCCCTGATTTTACGACTGGAAAATAAGGTTAGGACAATTTATGTACCTACAATAAAAAAAAAAAAAAATAAAAAAAAAAACACGTGGAGACCGGATGCTGTTTGCCACATTTGGTCGGGGTTCTCCCCGATAATATGGCGAAGCATTTTGGGTTCCTAATGTGTATACATAACCTTATGATTTGATTTTATTTGGTCAGGGTACCCCCTGACAATACGATTATAAAATAAGGTTATGATTAGAGTGAATCGTTTGTATTTTTCGTGGAAATGTAAGTAGGTGTTATCACTCGATTTGGGTACTCGGCAGTGTTACATGCCGCATGAGCCCGCATGCATGCCATTGCCGTCAGTTATTGTTTTCATTTGGTTAGGGTACACCCTAATCACAACTATTTTTCCAAGGTTACTTTTCAAAATTTTTTTAGGAATCCTTACACGTGATTTGCTAACAATGATATTAAATAACTCGGAAGCTTTATAGTGTGTTAATCTTGATCGGGGTACTCCCTGATCGTGCTGATAGTTGGATTTCGAAATATATTTTTGTGGCCCTGTTTTACATTATGTAATTTGTATTATCGAACATTTATGTCCTTAAATGTGGTCAATTTCAGTTTCACAATGGAAAAAGACAACGGTGCCGCCTAATCGTTGGATGCTTGCAGCGACAGCCGAAGGCGTCTGCTAACTCCAGTAAGGTGCTCGTCGCGTCATCGACGCGATATTTCCGGCGAACGCTACGGTGGCAGTCGAAGTCGCAGCAAGTCCAGGAGGCAAAGTTTTCGTCAGAAAGAGCTTGAGTTTGAGCAAGAACGAGAGCGGCTACGTATACTCGAACGGGAACTGCGCAAGGAACGTGAGAATATATTAGAGGCGCATGGGAATCGATCTGGAAGAAGCTACAAGAGTACGAGCCGTCGTCACTCCAAGGGCCAGCAGCACAGTCGCAGCCCGAGCCAGCCGCGTCAACCGGAGCATGAAGCTACAAGAGCCAAGAGGAGACGAGGTGCACGTGAGCAGAGCAACGATAATCTTCGGAGCGACTGCGTATCGCAAGATAAAAGGTCACGTACCCCTTCTTTTACCGTTAAAGATGTCATTGATTTGGTGCATTCTATTAAACATGGGTTTGCATCTCAGCCGCATACAAGTGCATCAATTTCGAAGAATATTGATCACAAAAACATTCTCCCTAATTTTGACCCGTCAGCGAAAAATCAGCGTATTGACATTTGGCTGCGTAAAGTAAATGAATGCGCTACTGTATACGGCTGGGATGATATGACGACAACACATTTTGCCATGCAAAAACTTCAGGGTTTGGCCAAAGTTTGGTATGAGGGTCTTAACACAATTCTGCATACTTGGAAAGAATGGCAAGATAAATTAATGAGTGCTTTTCCTTGCGAGCAAAACTATGGCCAAATTCTGGAAGATATGCTTAAGAGAAGAAGTAAATTCGGCGAACCAATAGAACTACGAAAAATTTGCGTTGTTAACTCAGTGTGACATTACGGGTAAACGCGCAGTAGATTGTGTAATCCACGGTTTATCTGATAGGACTATGAAATCGAGTGCGTTGGCGCTTTGTTGTTCTCAGCCTGAGCAGCTTCTCCAATTTCTAATGAGCAACAAAGAAAGCCAAACTTCAGATCGTAGTTTTACGAAAAATAACCATTCCAATTCTAAAACAAATCAAAATAAACCCAATCAGTCTCAGGGTTCGGTGTTCTGTTTTAATTGTAAGGAGCGAGGTCACCCTTATTTACAGTGTCCGAAGCCACTAGTCAAATGCAATAAATGCAACAAAATCGGTCACAAGGTTGAAAATTGCTGGCAAGATCCTAAGTCCGATAGTATAACGGGCAAAACTGGAGCACCATCTAAAACAATGTGTATTTCAAGTTCCAGTCCCAAAATTCATAAAGCTAGTCACAGTAAATGGTAGGACTGTAGAAGCATTTATTGATTTCGGTAGCGAAGTGACGTTGGTTAGGGAGTCAATAATTTTGAACCTTAATCTAGTGCATGATCAGGTCCCGTCGATTATGAAAGGATTCGGGAATGAGGTGGTCCGATCATTGGGCAATATACTGCTCGACATAGTGGTAGATGGGGTTGATGCAAGGGTAGCTTGTAGAGTTGTCGAAGATAATTTATTAGATAAACCAATATTGATAGGTCAGTCATACACAGAGCAACCACATATTCTTGTGTTCAAAAATTCTCACACCTTGCAATTTCGTAAGTTGCAAACTGAGATCCCAGTGGTTTATTCCGATACTAATAACCTTCAACTTGCTGAAGTTAGGATCGCAGCTGATGTCGAGCTTCATGGACCTGCATCCATTAAGGCTCGGGTAGGATCCGAATTTAATGGCTGTTTGATGCTGAGTAACAACATCGTAGGTGGTCCAAATCAAGAAGTTGTTGTTTATGGTGGTGTTTACCAGGTCCAGCGGGGAAATTTAGACATTCTTGTTTATCCATTTTCCATCCCCTGTAGTTTACGAAAGGAATTTGTTGCTAGTAGGGGAGAAAAGGTCGAGTTTGTCCAGAGAATAGTAATGCAGTCCCCAGGAATTACGGCATCGGCAGATATTCAAAATAATTTAGAACATGATATTCGGGAGGAAAACGTACGCACAGGTGATTCTGTATCAGAGGACGATAGACAAAGGCTTATGACTATACTTAAACAATATAAACATTGTTTTGCCTCAAATTTGAAAAATTTGGGTTGCACTGATGTTACGCAAATGACAATTGAGTTGAATAGTCAACGTCCTATTGTCTATCGCCCTTACAGATTATCACATCATGAGCGTGAGAAAGTGCAGTCTATGTTAGGTGAAATGTTAGAAGCCGGGATTGTTAGAGAATCGGTATCGGAGTATGCAAGTCCTATTATATTAGTCCGTAAGAAGGATGGCAGTTTTCGGATGTGTATTGATTATAGAATGTTGAACTCTGTAACAGTAAAAGAAAGATATCCGATGCCAATTATAGACGATGAGATAGCAAGATTATCGGGGCAAGCGTGTTTCATAACGCTTGATTTAGCATCTGGATATTATCAAGTGCCAATTTCTGAACCATGCAAACATTTGACGGCGTTCGTCACTCCAGACGGATTGTACGAATTTAACCGTATGCCGTTTGGTTTGGCTAATGCACCAGCAGTTTTTCAGAGAATGATCAATAAAGTCTTGGGGTCAGCTCGATTCACTCATGCTACAGCATACATGGATGACGTGCTTATTTTTGGCAAAAAATCAAAATCAAAAGTCATTTATTCAAACTAGGCTGAGAGTCAGCACTTTTTGAACGTCAAAGTTACAAAAGACAGTCCCCCCAAAACGCCCGCCCTTCGACACTTCCTAGTGCTTTAGCTGGGAAGAAGAAGTGGCGGAACAAACTCCCCAGCAGCACAGCTGTCTGTTAAGTTAGAAGAACTTGATTCTATACAATATCGTGTAAGTAATTAATATTATAAAACAAAACAAAACATACATTATTCGCCATATGTCAGCTAGCACACGCCAATATACGAACAAAACATTGAAAAGTAAACTCAAGCTGAAATAAATAATAAAACAAAATCGTAAACAGAACGTAAAACTTAAATAAAGCCTCCAGGCATAAAGGGCGTGCCCGCTTACATATTCAACGACGCAAAATGATACATATACATACATTGATGCATATTGCTAAGTTGAAGTTACAATAGTTAAACTAGGACCTCCGGAGTAAAAATAAAATAACAGTTAATACAAATAACAATAACAAAAACCATGGTCAGCAAGTCGACCAGTCACCACAAGCAGCACCCGTTCACGAGCATAACGCAAAGGTCAGCCATTACCCCAAAAATACTGCTGAATGTCTTGACAGGCTCGAACAAATTCTGAAGCTGTTAGAGAATGCAAACCTTACATTAAATTTGTCTAAATGTAATTTTCTGCACGACAATATTGATTATCTTGGGTATGAGATCAGCTCGTCAGGAGTTCGGCCAGGTGAGAAAAAAAATCCAGGCGGTTATGAATTTTCCACGGCCAGTTAACATTCATGGTGTTAGGCAATTCCTTGGTCTAGCTAGTTATTTTCGTAAATTTATCAAAAATTTCGTTTGCAGTTGTTAAAAAAGGACTCCGCATGGGTTTGGGACCAAGGACAAGAGAATGCATTCCAGGTGCTTAAATCACAATTGGTAGACAGACCAGTTTTAGCTATTTACAATCGCGAGGCAGAGACAGAATTACATACTGACGCCAGCAAAGATGGCGTTGGAGGCATACTCTTGCAACGGTGTAAGGATAGTAGTCATCTTCAACCAATTGCTTATTGTAGTAGGCGAACATCACCGGAGGAAAAGTATTATCATTCCTACGAATTAGAAACCTTGGCTGTCATTCGTTCATTAGAAAAGTTTCGGGTCTATTTGTTAGGTAAGGAGTTCAAAATAGTCACTGACTGTAGTGCTCTTCGTTCCACTTTTATGAAACGCGATCTCATACCTAGAATAGCGCGCTGGTGGCTTTTGCTGCAAGAATTTAACTGTTCAATTGAATATCGACCCGGCACTAGAATGTCCCATGTAGATGCGTTATCTCGCAATCCTATCTCTAATAATTCTATGACTGGATCCTCTACTCTGCGTGCTCAAGTTATGGTCATTAGTAGCGATGACTGGTTGCATACCCTACAGCTAGGAGACTCTGAATTAGAACGTATTAAGCAGGTTTTAGAAAAGGATTTAGATCCCAGGAATCTTCAATATATCAAAGATAATTATATTGTTCGGGATAATAAATTATATAGGTATCTTAATGGCGATAAGGATAATGTTCGCTGGGCAGTCCCAAAGGGGGCGAGGTGGCAGATATGCAGGATGAACCATGACGATATTGGTCATCTAGGATTAGAGAAAACTTTGGAAAGGGTTAAAAGTAATTATTGGTTTCCGAAGATGTCACGGTTTATCAAGAAGTATGTGTCCGCTTGTATCGAGTGTGCTTACGCTAAGAAGTCCGCGAATAGGAACGAAGGTTTACTACACCCGATTGAAAAAGTAGAGTCGCCGTTTCATACCCTGCATGTCGACCACCTTGGCCCCTTTGTCAAATCTAAACGAGGATACTCTTACCTATTAGTTGTGGTAGACTCGTTTACTAAGTTTTTATTTATAAAGCCCGTTCGGAACACGAATACACAAAATGTAATTCGTGCCCTGGATGACATATTCTATACATTTAGAATGCCTAACCGTTTAATCAGTGATCGTGGCAGTTGCTACACATCTAACTTGTTTAAAAGATACTGTTATGATAAAGGTATAAAACACATCTTGAATGCCGTCGCGAGTCCTAAATCAAATGGCCAAGTAGAACGATATAACCGGACTATCTTAAATTCGTTAAAAACACTAAACCTGAGACATGATGAGAGGGATTGGGATAGCCAGTTAGGGAAAATACAATGAGGGTTGAATAACACTGTCCAAAAGACGACTGCTAGGAGGCCATCTGAAGTCATGTTTGGTACGTTCATGAATAGTGAAATCAATCCTAATCTAAATGAGGTAGCAGACGTGACTAGGGAAAATATAGATGTGACCACCATCAGAAATCAAGTTAAAGAAAGAATAGACACTGAACAGACAAAGCAGAAGCTGCGTTACGATAAGAACAGACGTCCTGCTAAGGTATATAATCAAGGGGATTTAGTTAAAATTACTAAAGTTACTTTTGATAATGATGGGAAGAGCAAAAAACTCCTCCCATCCTACATAGGACCATATCGAGTCACTGAGGTTTTAGGCCAAGATAGATATAAGATGGCATCTATTCCCGGTTTCAGCAATAATACGAATAAACGCACTACCACTGTAGCAGCTGATCGAATGCTGCCGTGGGTACATGTAGCTGCGTTACAACTAAATAAATCAGACTCTAGCGAATCTAGTGATGATGACGAACATAGTGATGCATAGTGGTCATCAGTGTAGAATTGTACAGGACAATTATTACAGAATGTTTATATTGTTTCAGACTGAACGTGAGAATTGATTGGTTCACGTTACCGGTTATTACGCAAGAAGCTGACGTGAGAATTGATTGGTTCACGTCAGTATTTAGAACACAATTGTAGACCGAGCGTGAGAATTGATTGGTTCACGTCACCGGTTACAATTGGAGGCAAGAATTGATTGGTTTGCCTAGGTTTTTGAAGTCTCTGATCAGATGTGAGAATTGATTGGTTCACAACCTGATAGAGTACGCAAGTTTAATAGCGAGAATTGAATGGTTCGCACTTATTAAATATAAACTAGAAAAGTTTGAACGATTGTTAAATAACGTCATAATCCGAGAGGTTTTTTTTTGGCAAGAATTGATTGGGTCGCCAAATTGTTGAAAATTCGTTATGCTGTGGAAAAACTGATTATATAGAGTATAGTTATATAACCTTTATCCAGTTAGTGTCGATTTCATAAATGTATAAACATAACATACTAAATGATTGTATAAATTGAATCAATTTATTTGGGATCTAATAATAACTATTGTAGCTAAATAATTATAAACCTAGTTTTTTTTTTTAGTTTTAATGAGTATTTTGTTTTGTTTTTGTTGTTTGTATGATGTTGTACATTTGTAAACATTAGTGTTATAAGAATTTAGTCTAATTGATGTAAGAAATTTTTTTTTTCCTTAACATTTCTTTTGTTGTCATCATGAGTCCTTTCAGCCAGGTGTAGGGTATTGTAGACACCACCGGAGGCGTGTATGGGGGCATACACGTTGTCAGGACGGTCGAGTGTAGGGTTTTTAGAGATTTGAATAATCCGTTGTTATTTTTATAAGATGGCAACACAGTTCAACTGTCAATTTTGTGACGGTTGGGGTAGTATATAAGCGACGGCACTTGGCCGAGAGGGCTCCCAATCCGTTTAAGTAGTAACAATCTTTTCAGGATTAACTACGAGATGCCGCACAAAAAAAAAAAAAAAAAAAAAAAAAACCGAGAGGGCTCAATTTTGGTGTGAAGTAACTATGGTGATTGTATCTGTGAAGAAGTGAAGAGAATATAAAAGTATCAGTACTGCATTTAGTGAGTTTTATTACATTATTATAAACACAATTAACAAAAAAATACCGAACCAGATATTATTTTAAAAATATCGATGAAAAAATCCATGATAGTCTATGTTTATTTCCTAAGGATACCCTAGAAAAACCACTTTTATCTGTTACATATTACAAAAAAAAAAAATCTGGGTCATTAACTAAGCTATTTTAAACAATACCGTATCGTTCTTTATCCAATTAAATACATAAGATACGTTGTACATTTCATGTCAATCAAAATTGCACTTTGCAGCATATCAATAAAGTTAATATTTTAGAAGATATCAGAGATTATATAAAATAGACGCAGAGCGGCTAGCGGGCCGTCCGTCCGTCCCGGTTGGTAGCGCTAGGGTAGTGCAGGATTAGTAGGATTGTAATTCATATTACTTTGGCTTCATAGTAAATGCGAATAATATCATGTGTGTTCGAAGTACTCAAAATAAACCCATCCATTATATTATTCCAAGAAAGAGACCGCGAAATAAGGCTTAGATGTTTAGATTTTTGGATGGATTTGGATTTTTGGTTATCCTGGATACTTATCATATAGGATACTTTATCCCGGTAGTAGGTTCCTGGGTGATATTTTCCGACAGCTTTACGGGTGAAGACACTGGCCAAAGTACCATTCCTATAAGTATTTTCGATTTGGTGTCTGGTAAATAATTGAGTGTCTGTGTAGGTAGAATAGGAGCGTTAAGAAAAACTAGAAAGACTTATATTTAATTCAATCCAGCTCTATGTCGCAGTCTTCTTACTTTGAATACTATTAGTTTTATTAAGTACATCAAACACACATGATACTCTGATAAAGAACAGAGAAGTAGTATGAAGTAGTACTTAAGAAGTAATATGAATTATAAACGTACTTAGGTACTCCTAATTATTATAAGTTTAAACATTTGTATGATTGGATGTTTGTTTCTCAACTCCGTACCTACCTAACGGTATATCTATACTCTATACAAATAATAAAATTGGAGTGTCTGTTTTTAATATTAAAATAACCGCTTTTTACTAAGTGTATATGGATGTATACACATACCAAACACATACATATACCAAAACAATTTTTTTTACAATTTTTGTCTGTCTGTCTGCCTGTCTACTGTCTGTCTGCCTGTCTGTTTGTTCCGGCTAATCTCTGAAATGGCTGGACCGATTTTAACGGGACTTTTATTGGCAGGTAGCTGATTTAATAAGGAGTAACTTAGGCAACTCTTATTTTAGAAATATTCTTTTATTTTAGGAAAATACCTGCGTTAATTTCCGACATCCACGCGGGCGAAGCCGCGGGCAAAAGCTAGCCTGTAGAGCGCCAAGGGGTACTGTAGTACCCAGAACGAACATAACTAACATCTACCCTCAAAATTAATTTTTTTTAAAATCTCTTTTATTTCAGCTTTTTAACTGTATATTTTATTTTGGTATACAACGGATGTGTATGTGATCGGATTCGGATGTGATCGAATAATATTTGCCGTCGGCCGGAAAATTGCGGAAAATGAGGCTATCAAGTCGCTAGTAGACTATATAACATCACGCTAAGACCCTTAGCAGCCGAGCAAAACGAAAAAATGATTTATACGCCCTATGTCAGATACGTAAAATGTCAGACACGCATATTGTCAGATCGACAGACTTCATCGCAAAATGTCAAATTCGCAAATTGGCAGAAACTCTTAATGACAAATACGCAAAATGTCATAAACGCTGAATGACAGATACTTAAAATGTCAAATACGCATAGTGCCATGATTACATGAAAACATGAACGACATTTAAGCGGATGTCAATAAAAAACAATCTCGGATTTCGACAGTTTAATCATCCGCTTATAATAAAAAAACCATCATGTGGTTTTTTTAATAATTGGTAAACAATAAAATTATTAATTTTAACAAATAAAAATAGCAAAACTTACTATTGTGGTAATGTCATTAATACACTACAGAGTTGTGAATCATTGTTAGAAAAATATTTTAGAAAGTATTTCTAATTATTGATTAAAACAAAAAATATCAGAAAAAAAATTGCTGTTAATATCAATAGAGTAAATGGCGATAAATCATTTTTTGCACAAATTGTTCAGGTGAAATTTCTCCAATTTCAAGTTTTGCTAGATATTTCTTATACATCCGATCAAATCCGATACCAGACTTTCGGCGGTTCTTTCGGTTTGATAAAAACAAAGAATTTTTTATTCCATCCATTCTAGTAAATTTCCTACCTGCTCGTGTTTCGTATAATTTAAGTTATTTTGATTTTTTCTTTACGGCTTTCTGAAAGTGGAAGTAACACCCTGATATATCAGCAGTAGGAAATACGTTCTTGACAGCGTTAATAACTGCTATTTCAAAAAAAAAAAAAAATTGTAGTAATAATCTGATCCATTTCTGACTTTTTGCGTATCTGGAAATCTGTGATTTCTGACAATATGCGTGTCTGACGTTTTACGTATCTGACATAGGACGTATAAATCGAAAAAATCTCACCAATACGAAGACCTCGCACAGGCAGGCGATGCGGTGCGACGGGATGAGTCGGCGGAACAAGAAATTGAACGCGGACGAAGTAGCGGGCAAAAGCTAGTAATAATATTATAAAGCTAACTGATTGTTTGGTTGAACACGCTAATCTCAGGAACCAATGGTTCGAATTGAAAAATTATTTCAGTGTTCGGTAGCTCATTTAATTGAGGAAGACTTTAAGGCTATATAACATCACGCTACAACCAAAAGGAGGGAAGCACCAATGAAATGAAACATGTTGCAAAAACGGGGATGTAAGTCATCCATAGTTAATAAATAAATATTGCTCTTGAGCTTTCCTGCATAATTCGATTGATCATTCCTACTTTTGTGTCAAAATGATAATGAAAATCTAATCTAAACCCAAAAAGTACCTACAAACATTTTCGAACTCACTACGCTAGAGGTGAGACGTATATACTGGTACAGGTATATATACCAAGTATGTGCTTCCCAGTACGCAGCCCGGGTACAGACCGGAATACTGGGTAAATACCTTGAAGGTATGACGTCATACGTATAGGCTGGTATGAAACGGACCGCTACCACAAGTTATCAGCCAGTTCGTGCAGCATCGGTCCGTCGAAACCTCCCGAAGCTAGCCGACTGCTTACGGAAGAACCCGAAGCGTCATTCGTGCTTTAGGAACGTTCGGACGATCGAATTCACTTAGAAAAAAATACATATGTCTACGTCCTTACGGAATATAATTGCGTAATAATGTTATTGCATAAAAATATTACGAATTACTTTTTGTCATATCAAAGAGTTCCTTCCCATCTTCATATCTCTTAATTGAAACGTCATACCTACATAATATTGGAGGTATGCCATACTTATCGCATATGTTTACTTATCGAAATCATAACAAACCCCAATACTTACAGGTATTTTGAAACCCGGTTTTTATACCAGGTATTTGGCGATTCCCATACCTTTGGCCGGGTATGGAGATTGGCAGGTATATCTCAACTCTACACTACGCTCGATCTTGCACTACGATTATTCTTCATAACTCAATAAAATAACTCCTATTTCTGTGAAAATGAAAAAGTTATTCAAATTATGTAGGTAAGTTATAGAGTTTTATTAATGACACTACCAGCTGCCCGCGATTAGGTCCGCGTTAAATTTATTGGTCCCCCAATTCTCCACGTCGGCGTCGCATCGAATCGCCTGCCCGTGCGATTTCTTCGTATTCCAGACTTTTTTTCTTTTTGCTCGGCTCCTAGGATCCTAGCTTGATGTTATATTTTTCCTGAGATAAGTACTGTTATGTAGATCGTGAAGTCTAGAAACATCACGCTTATTCCATCTAAGGATGGGGCAGTGTTCGAAACTACTAGAAACGACACGCAAACGCCATCTGTTGTCAAATAGCAAGTACTACATGAAATTGTACGTAGACGCTACCGCCATCTATTGTCGAATAGCGTGATCAAACAGTAAATAGTTGGCTCCCGAAAGGACTCGAAGCTTCTACGCTACCTGGAACTGTGGCACAGTGCCGAATGTTCGCGAATGTTCTGCTCGAGATATAAATAGCGGATTGTCGGGCCGACGCACGGTGGATCGACGCCATACAAGCAAAGGGACATAGGCAACTCAAAAATACATGTGTCAGTTTTTGAAAAACAAATCATTCCATCGTATAGGCCTACTTATAAGCTGTAAAAATCCTATGAAGCATTTTCTTATCGGAATCTTATATTGAGAGCTATGGCACCAAACGTGATTTTTTTGTATGGGAAACGGTATACAAAATAGTATACCATCTGAGTCCCTTCGTGTTTCGACTTGATTTCTTTATATGGTAATAAGACATATATTTGCTACATTTTCTCCAAACAAACATGGTGCGCCACTCGCACCCCTTATGAGGTACAAGAGTTCGATTTTTTCCTTATTATCTACAAATTGATTCATAAGTTATTATTTCGAAATATTTTATCTCCAAATCTCACTTCACTGGTGACTTACTGATAAATTGGTCAGGTCAAAAATCATCGGTGCACTGATAATAGATTACCAGAAAACGTTTTATTGCACCCAATCTCTGGAAACGATTGTGTTGATGATCACCTATATCGATTCTTGTTAAATTCCGTAAATCGATTTTTATTACACCTACTAAGGCCATTACCTGTGACTAGGGCTTCCAAAATTACGGAAATGTCAATTACGTAACTAATTACGCAACTTTTTTCTCCAATTCCGTAATTCCGTAATTACGTAATTTTTCCTATTTTTTTAAAATTGTTTATGAATTTTTGTAAATATTGTAGATAGAGTATCTACAATTTTTACAGTTATCTTTTACTATCTCAAATTCAAGGATGTATCAAAATAAACACAATATTTAATTATTATTAATCATTATTAATCAGTTTATTTCAGATAAAAACATAATCCATAACATTAGAAATTACAAAAATACAATTACTACAGGGATATAAATTAAAATTCAAACACATAAAATTATTATAATTATAGGTTAGTAAAATCTTATGCACTATGTTAGTCAACCCCTATCATAATACGCATCCACTTGTTCTGGATAGACAAAAATCTGTTTAAACAAAAAAATATTTATTTATATTTATTTATTTTATTTTTAATTTTTAGAAAGCTTACAGACTAATAACATTATAGTAACAAGAATATATAACTAAATTGCTGAAAGCGCGGGAATCATCGAATTTGGCGGGCGTGATTTTTCTTTCGTTTTCTTTTAAATAATAAAAAACGTTTGCGATTGGAGATAAGTTGTGTAGATTTATGTAATATTCATTAGATTAGTTAATTTAATTGTTTGTAGATATAATTCTTCATATATAGGGTAAGTTTTTTATATTTTATTTTTTCTGGCCAGTGGCCACAATGGACAACGAACCACCTGATCCGGGGGGCACAGTCCCCTCGGTCGGGCTTAATATTACTATTATAGAATCCAGTATGGATACCGACTCGTCCATAACCAGATCGGAGCGGAAAAGGACTAGAGCTCCACGTAAAGTATGCAAAAATTGCAATAAAAGAAGGCGAAATAATCATTCACACACTTTATCTGAAATAAATAAAGGAACTCATTGCCATTGCGATAATGAATCAGTCACATTCAGTCAAAGTTCAATTGTAGTTCAGCAAGAATCCACTCCATGCTCTGTGGATGGACCCCAGACTGAAAACCTCATTAAGTCTGATCTTCCCCAGAAGGCGCCACAGGTTACTAGGGCTTTGTACGAAGCCACAGACCTGTCGCCATACGTTGTACACATCCAAAAAATTTCTGATACTCAAAACTCGGCCCTAACATTACACCCAATAACTTTAGGACATTTTCTTAAAAAACGCAGTTTCAATAATATAATTAACGGTTCATTAAAACGCATTGGTCGTAATAGAATATCATTGAGCTTCTCTCGTTACGTAGATGCCAATTCTTTTATAGATGACCCAAGTTTGGCCAAAGAGAAATTGAAGGCATTTGTTCCATCAATTAATGTGTGTCGCATTGGTATTGTTAAAGGCGTACCTACCGACTGGTCTCCGGAGGAAATAATCGAAAATATATCTGTCCCTGCTGGATGCGGGAAGGTTATCAAGGCAAGGCGTCTCAATTATAAAGTGCACGAACCGACCCCTGTGTGGAAACCATCGCAAACAGTCGTGCTCACCTTTGACGGACAAACTTTACCAAAACGTGTGTTTTGTTGTTACAATTCCATGCCAGTGGAATTGTATACATTCCCAACAATTCAGTGTTATAATTGTTGTCGTTTTGGCCATACAAAGGTACAATGCAGGTCGAACCCTCAGTGCTTCAAGTGTGGGGAGAAGCATTCTGCTGACACTTGCAGGATTGAAGATGAGAGTAGTAGTAAGTGCTGTCATTGCGGTGGCATTCATTACGCCATCAATAAAAAATGCCCAGAATTTGAGAGGCAAAAATCAATTAAGCATTATATGGCCCATAGCTGCGTGTCGTATGCTGAAGCGTCTCAGCTACATCCACCTATATCAAAATTGTATGCAGATGTGGTAACATCTGACCTATCACATACCACTAAAAATTCATTCTATTCACAACCTTCGCCCCAATCACGTAACCCACCAATTGTCTCCTCACAAAGAAAAACGGTATTCCTTAAACCTCGGGATCCCCCAAAAACAGCTAAGGGGTATGACCGTACAGCTCATCAAGCATTAATCAATAACGAAGTTTCTGTGTCAGGGAATGGTGTTGCATTCCAAAATAAAACAACAAATAATAGTGAAAGTCAAATTTTAAATTTAATAATCATGTTAATTACCACATTATCTAAAAATAATAATATTGAACCGTCCAACGTTGCCACTGTAATTGATACGCTGTTTAACTTGTTTCATCTTAATCATAATGGATCCAAATCTATCCAAGATTGTTCAGTGGAACAGTCGCAGCATTCTGAATAAAAAATCTGATCTGTCCTACATAATGAACAAATACGATCCCTTTGCAGTCGCTCTCTGTGAGACATGGCTTAAACCAGGGTTCTCTTTTAGAATTCCTGGCTATGCGTGTCTAAGAACAGACAGAAGCGATGGGTATGGCGGTGTCGCCATACTTATTAAAAACAACTTGCCTTTTCAATCTTTTCCTCTTCCAAGTCTCAGTGATGATATATCTGCTGTCGCTGCTATTGTAAATAAAATCTGTTTAGTATGTATATATTATTCTCGTCCCACTGTAAATATCCTTTCTGAAATAAGTAATCTTCTTTCAATTTTACCTAAACCGTTTTTGGTAATGGGCGACTTTAACTCACAACATCAGTCTTGGGGTAGTTCTAGTTCCAATTACTATGGGGAAAAGTTATTGGAAATTCTAGACTCTAATAATTTGTGTATTTTAAATACATGTCTCCCAACACGCCAAACGAATCCAGATGAGGGAATAAGCGCCCCTGACCTCTCAATCTGCACACCTGATTTAGCATCAACATTATCCTGGTCTCCTTTAACGTCTTCTTATGGTAGTGATCATTACCCTTTAATCATTTCTTTTCCACATCAAAAACCAGCTGCTTGCATTCCAACACCACGATTAAAGTACAGACTTCAAAATGCAGATTGGGATACATATAAAAATTGTGTAGAAGAAAGAATGCTTGCCTTATCTGATTCTTTACAACTACATGACCCTCAGTTATTATCTAATCAAATTACAAGAGTTTTAATAGAGGTGGCAGATAATACTTTCCCTATTAAGAATGGTGCTACAGGCAAAATTCCTTCACCACCTTGGTGGGATGCTGAATGTACTCAAGCCATTAAAAAAAGAAAAGAAGCAGAAAAAAATTATGGTCATACTATGACTCGCCACAATTTTCAGATATACCTAGAAGCTGCTCGAACAACTCGTAAGCTCCTTAGGAAAAAGAAATTTGAAGGTTGGCAAAGATTCTGTGCATCTATCTCGCCAGAAGTTAATGCATCTCTAGTATGGCAAAATATTAGGCGATTCAGGTCAGCATTCAGCGACACAACAGCCTCAAAACTACCATTAGAATTAGCCAATGAATTTATGGATAATTTAGCTCCCCCTTCAGTCCCAGAACAAAGATCTTTAATCCACCTTCCATATGTTCCTATTCCTAATTCTGAGTTGAATTCCCTGTTCACACTAAGTGAGTTGAAAGGAGTCCTTTCACATGTTAAGGATTCAGCCCCTGGTGAAGATGGTATACCATATTCATTTATAGCTAATCTGTCTGACTCTGTTCTTTTAATTTATTTAAATCTCATCAATACAGCTTTGATATCTGGCAGCATTCCATCAAGTTGGAAGTCTCAAACGATTATTCCCATTCTAAAACCAAACAAACCTTCTTCTAATGTTACTTCTTATCGACCAATTGCACTTTCTACAGTTCTTGCAAAAATTGTTGAACACCTCATTAAGAATCGTTTGGAATGGTATTTGGAGAGCAAAAACTTGCTAGGCACATCACAGTTTGGTTTTAGGAAGGGTAGAAGTACGATGGACAGCCTTAGTGTGTTCACAACTGATATTCGTTTAGCTTTCTCTTCCAATAACTCTGTAATTGCTGCCTTCCTGGATATTAGCTCAGCTTACGATAATGTCCTGGTATCAGTCCTGGAACAAAAGCTGAATTCATTACAAGTTCCAAAAATGCTGTCTAACTTCATAATTAACATGCTTTCAGAGAGATCTTTAAATCTTCATATTGAAGGGTATACATTTACCCGTTTAGTATGGAAAGGTCTCCCCCAAGGTTCCGTACTTAGTCCAATTCTCTACAATATTTACACTTATGATTTGGAATCCTCTTTAAATGAGTCAGTACAAGTCCTTCAATATGCGGATGATTTACTTCTTTATTTATCTGGTCATTCTGTTGAAAATATTTGTACTTCCTTAACCTCTTCTTTATGTTTACTGAAGACTTGGCTAGAAACCAATGGTTTACACCTGTCAATTGATAAAAGCAACATTGTCTTGTTTACAAGGATGCGTAAGCCTCCTATAGTTACAGTACAGTATAATAATATCCCTATGCCTGTTAAAAACCAGGTTAAATTTTTAGGCCTTATTTTGGATACACATCTTACTGGTTTACCACACTGTGATTATATAACTGCTAAATGTGAACGAAATATCAACATAATTAGATGTCTTTCTGGTGTTTGGTGGGGTGCACATCCCTTTTCATTAAAATTACTTTATAACACCTTGATTAGAAGCCTATTGGACTATGGCACCTTTTTGCTGGAGCCTGCTAATGTTGCTGGTCTTAAGAAACTTGACAGTGTTCAGTCCAAGGCACTTAGAGTGGTTTCAGGTGCAATGAAAAGCAGTCCTATTAATTGTCTACAGGTGGAATGTGGCGACCCTCCACTTCATTTACGACGTCAATTTTTAGCTGATAGATTTATGGCTCGGTGTTTGCAATTTACATGTCATCCTTTGCGAAATAAACTTTCCATTCTCTCTGAAGAAGTAATTTCGTCCACTTACTGGAGGCACAAAGATACTCCGTGTTTAGTTAAAAGCTTTAGAAAATACAATTTAATTGAAGCTCCCTGTCACCAATCTCAATTTCTTCCTATATTTCACTGTAATTACAGTTCATTAATTATGTCACCAAATATATACTATAACCTTAACATTTACCGAGATGACATATGTCATAATATTAACTTCAACTTCACTATGGATAGAGACTGGAAGGGCTGTCAGCTCTTGTTTACAGATGCTTCGAAGCATGGAAGAGACTCATGCGTGGGAGTAGGTGTATTCCACTCCCAATATAATATAGTTCAAAAAATAAAGCTCCCGCCCGAGTCATCTGTATTTACGGGAGAATGTTACGGTCTATTCAAAGCTGTCGAATATATACTTATGATGGACTTACGAAATTCACTCATTTTAACTGATGCAAGGAGTGCCTTACAATCTTTGGCCAGATTCCCTTTCTATTCTCATAATCCTCATATTATATTTGAAACACGTGAACTCCTTTATAGGTGTTCTATTAAGGGGTATTCAGTGTATTTTGCGTGGATACCCTCGCATTGTGGCATTTTAGGTAATGAGAGAGCTGACCAGTTGGCTAATGATGCCGTATTGTGTGGAGATGTTTTTCCGTACAAAAATAACTCCCAAGATCTGGCAGCTCTGCCCAAGGTTTACCTACAGGAATCCTGGGGTAAGCTTTGGTCCGAGCAATCAGTGAAAGGGAAATTTTATCGCACTATTCAGCCATCCATTTTTGTAAAACCTTGGTTTAGCAAGTACAAGCTAAGCAAAAAGATTACAACAATATTCATACGTATGCGATTGGGTCACGTGTGCACTCCTGCTCATCTTGCCAGGCTTGGCATTGTGCAGAACCCTGCGTGTGAATGTGGCGCTGAGGTGGGAGATCTGAACCATCTTATTTTTTCCTGCCCCCTTTATGACCATTCCTTACTTTTCCAAAGTCTTGTTTCCCTCCGAGTCCCTTTTCCCACTTCTATTTCGTGTATTTTATTTAATTTCAATGTAGATATTTATAAAACCATAGCTCTTTTCTTTGTAAATAATGATATAGCTATCTAAATATTAGTTTATAAACTGTATATAAGTACTTAATTTACCATGTAGTTCTTAGGTAATTCTTAGTTTATGCACGAGTCGGCCTATTTGTTGGGCCACCTTGTGGCGTTCATGTTTTTTTTTTTTGTTTTTATTTATAACCTACTGATAAAACTTGTTATATTTTTTTTTTGTATATAATATATATTATATTAGCAACCTATTTCCTTTCTATTTCCAAATTTCCCGTTGTACTTATATAAATTTCGCGAGTACTTGATTCCTACGTTTTGTTATTATATAAAATATTGTCAGTGGCAATAAGCACGAATAGTGCAACGCCATAAACAAAAAAAAAAAAAAAAAAAAAAAAAAACTAAATTGCTAATAACAAGCCTCCACAGATAGATACAAAAAAAAAAAAAATTAGTTCCATGACAAAATAATCTAACACTGTACTGTCAAATTGGAATTCATTTAAAGAGGTGGTTAATTTTATTTAATTGTTATGAATTATTCAAGAACTTAGTTAAGTCAAACCATTTTTTATCGTCCCGAATATAATCTTTCTTCTTGAAAATGTGATCTCATAAATGACAAGGCATTTAAAGTTTTGTCACCTAGGGAACTTCTTAGTTTATTACAAAAATATCCGGCGGATGAAAAGGCTCGCTCGGCTTCAACACTTGTAGGCGTTATCGAAAGTAAATAATTATACGCTGCAGTCAAAAAAACTTCGCGACCGCCGCCAGCGCTGTCGTAAATGCACATTTCTACCCTAATAATGGAATGGAGATCTGTGTTTACTGTTGAAATTGTTTTATTTACAGTCACTTTGTTTATTTCTTTTTCTAACTGTTGTGCGATTGTCAACTCCTCGTCATCATCGTCACTGGTAGCTATTGCGTCCGATGCACTCGGTTGTGGTTGTGAATTAGTGCTTTTTTGAGTAGAATTATATTTCAACCGTTCCAAAAGTTCCACTATGTACATTCGTATATCATCCGACGATGGTTTCGTGAAATATTCTGAGGCAGCTGTTTTAAAAAAATCCTCATTGTTATGCAAATATTGCAAAACACCGAATACATTTGTTCGCCTTTCCTTAATTCTCTTTCTAAGAGATGTGGCTAGTTTTCCACTGAGATCGTTTGACTGAAGATTAAGTTTCTCTAGCATGAATCGAAGCACAGCGTCGGCCGTCAATAAGTTTGAATCACGGCGACATAGTGACAAAACTGTAGTTTTTATTACATCCAAGCTGTAATGAATGTCGTGAAGGTCTTGGATCTCTTCGTCTGTAAATTTCGCATTTGATTTCAAATCTAATAACGCCTTAAAAACGCATGATTTTAATTTGATAAATCGGCCTACCATATCTGATAAGCTGTTCCATCGCGTTTTACAGTCTAGTATTAGGTCAATATTTTTACCATGTTCTTCTAAAATATGCTTTTGCAACAAGTCGTTTTTCAAAGGGGAGTTTTTAAACGATTTTATTAGATCTCTTAATTTTTTTATAGTGCCTTTGTATAAAAACTCCGATTCTGGAACTCTGGTCGATTCTACAATAAACGCATCCTCATCTTCTTCAATTTCCTCTTCTTCTTCAGCGCCGGTATTTGAGACATCCTCCTGGACTTCAGGTTCTGGAGATTTTTGTGTTTTATATAAAACATCCAGGACTGCTAGTTGTATCCCATGAGCCATACACAATTGGTGGTGGCCGTCAAAATTTCTACCCATTTTGACCATAACACTCGCTCCATCTGTTGTGAAAGCAATTATGTCGTCTTCCAGACTTAAACCGAAGTCACTCAAATGTTGCTGTAATAATTGAGTGCCTACTTCAGCTGGCATTGATCCCTGTATCCGTACAAGTCCCAAATTTTTATATTTGGCCATATCAAAGTCTTTATTGTGGATATTTATATTCATATACCTTTTATTACGGGTAGACGTCCACTCATCAAACGTGATAGTAAATCTTTTATTTTCAGACTTCATAATTTTCAATTGATTTTTCAATTTGTTTTTTGTGTTATCACTCTGTTTTAGAATTATCTGTGTTATAGTCGTAGAAGATTTCGGCACATCGTAGCCAGAGTTTTTAAAAAGATATCTCAGATCTTCTGACGTACAAAATGTGCTCAATGGTATCCCATCCAATGCAGCCATTCTGGCCACTCGAACCTCCATATTTGAAAAATAATCAGTGAGTTTAATTTTCTTTTGTGAAGGTTCATTCGTACGTTTTCGTGTTTAAATTTGACCACTATTAGACGTTGATGTACTCGGGCTTTGCGACTCCTGCTGTTGCGGCATCTCTCCGATATGCTTGGCACGCATGTGAGTGTGTAACGCTCCAGTTGCGCCACCTGGAGTTTTCAATTTTTTTTGCAATGCTTACATTCAACACTCTGTCCATTATCAGCTCTCAAGAAATGTTCCCAGATAGAGCTTTGTGTGCGTTTGTTCAAAAACTCCTTGTATACAGTCTTATTTGAAGAAGACCTGAAAAAAAATAAAAGGAAGTTAGGTTAAAATTATATTGGTTAAACATAGTTGTCAACTCATTACAAAATAATGTAAACACTTATTTTGTAGCCAAACGTTTTTTTCTTCTATAATAGGCGAAAGAGCATGCTTAGTTCATTCATTCCTGATTTAGAGACGAACTATGAGGAATTTCAAATTTTTGATAGGTACCGACCTTTTATGTTTTAATCAGTGTTCTTAATTAATATATATTTGGGAACCTAGATATTCTATAGTCTAATCGGAATAAATACACCTTAAGAAAATGTTTGATTTACAAATTATTTTGTATGAACTATGCATGCTCCACGCCCCATGAGGTTTTTAATGCCCTTTTAATACTAAATAAGACTGATTTAAGTACTTACATCTTTGAAGAGATAATCCACACATTCAACTTTTAATTAAGTATCAGATCAAGTGTCAACTGTGCCGAGAGTCTAGCGATGTGAACTGAACAACCGACAATTGAGCAATGAAACTACTTTCTTTTTAGTTAAGAATGTGAGGAGCATAGTAGTTCCCCTAAGTTCCCCGTGGTCGTAGGGACTTTTCGTCAGGGACTCCCCGGCCTTGCCGACTCGCCAAGTTGATATATTTGAACTCTATTCTGTACGTCTTAGAACAATTTTTTGCAAAATAGATATAAAATAAACTGCGGGGAATACCCTATTTGTACAGTTTCGATGTAGGTATATAGTATAGTGTTGCCACATTATAAATGTGTACGTATAATGCTTTTTTATTGGTTGACTATTTTGATGGATTGATGATACTAATAATTACGTAAGTACGGAATTGACATCTTCAGTTACGGAATTGAAAATACTTTAAAATGAGTTCGTAATTACGTAATTGCGTAATTACGTAATTACGTAATGGAAGCCCTACCTGTGACCCCCTTATAATTACTGATTACCTCACCTTTTGTGTAATAATGACCTTTTCGTTGTAATTCTTATCACTACTTAGGCTGACCCCACATTAGGCGTGCGCGATCCTCGTGCGTGTGAGTAGCGCGAGCGCCGCGCGCGCGTCACGAGCGCGTCGCGAGCGCGCCGCGTGAGCGTCGCGTTTAGCTGCCCTGCGGCGCGCTCGCGGCGCGCTCGCGGCGCGCTCGCGGCGCTCGAGTCGCGTTCTTACCCCTTCGCCCGCTACAATACTCAATACTCAATACTTTATTGCATTTCACAATGTATATGCTTAGGTGGTAAAACATTTTATTTAGAAACAATTGTGGATCCTATCGGGCACAGCAAAGGAAAATACAGTAGGTAGAGAGGAGGACCTATTGACTATCTTATAATGTAACTTATTCTAAAATAGTAATTAAAAATAGATGAAATACATGCTTTGGACTTTTTTAAACTAATTTCAGGGATTTATCATTTAAAATTTCGTTGTCGCTATAATAACATTTGCTTAACAGCAGCTTTTTTAATTTATTAGTAAATAGATGGCTTTTTTTCTCTGTCCTTATGGATTCTGGTAACTTGTTGTATATTGCTACTGTTTCGGTCAGTCACATAGTGGGTAGTGTTGTGTTGACACACGTTAAAAACAGAGATGTGACTTATCTAAGATACAAGTATCTAAAATATAGATACAAGAAACAAAATACGTATTTTTATCTTGTATCTGAAATACTTTTTCAAAATTCATTTTGTATCTTGTATTTAAATACCTTTTGTAGGGTATCTTAAAATACTTTGAGTAATAGTTATGTATAGGTACATTTATTCAAATTACAAAATGTGACAAGATTGTATGGAGACATTAACTTGCTTGCAGCAAATGATGCAATATTAATCTCAGTGTCACATCCGTTCTTTAAAATGAAATGCGTACCAAGAGCGCGGAAAAAATATGTAAAAGAACTTATCCTAATTGAATCAGGAAAAATTTATAGATCTTTAACAAGAGTAGCGGAGGCTTTAGACAACATTGGAGGTGATATAAAAAAAAATCAAAAGATGAATTACATGTTTTAAGAAGATTCTGATTCCTCTATTGCAAGTGCTGCAAACACAACGTCTACTGGCAGTACCGCTGACTTAGAAACAATGCATACCTAAATAATAAAGATACCAACATAAAGAGCTTACATCGTTATCCTACAATCCTACCATAGCCAGGCAAAATAAGCACTTAGCCAGAATTCGCAGAGAGCTGAAAATTGATAGACGTCAAATAGAACATTACAAATGAAATGTCAAAAAAATCCCCTTCGATCCTCCATCTGGAAAAAACATCCAAGGTCCAAGGTCAAAATTAAGGTTTTTCCCATTTTTCTCTGAAACCGTAAAAATAGCGTGTTATCGTAAAAATAGCTTCGACAAAAGTTGTAGATCATACAATTTTTTACAAAAATTGTTCAGATACTTTTTCTCATACGAAGCTAAACCTTTGTAATCTAACCTTTGATCTTCGATATATTTTTTTTGCAGAAGTGGGATCGAAGGGGATTTTTGACATATTTTCATTTGTAATGTTTTATTTGACGTCTATCCGCAGAGCAGTGGCAAGCTCAACTTATAGAACCAAGTAGTTTCTGACACATGACACCCTATGCATGACAACATCCTCGTGTCACAAAGACTGAAAAGCCGCAACAGCTTTCTGAAGTGTGTTCTCCCGCTTACTGGCAAATAGTCTAAGGAAAGACTAGACCTGTGGTAACAAGGCGCTTCCCTACCAAACCCATTCGTTCCACCTGCTAAACATCTCGCAACTGGGCTTTCATGGAAGTCTTTAAATAGACTCCGGACTCAGGTAGGCCGGAGTAAAGAAAACCTGTACAGGAGTACCAAATTTCATTTAAATCGGTTCAGTAGTTTTAGCAGGAAAGCGAGACAGGCAGACAGACAGACAGAGTTACTTTGCATTTATAATATTAGTGTGGATAGTGTGGATTTTGAAACAAAAATTGTTCAAATTGTGACTGACTTGACTGAAGGGGGTTAAACGCCAAGGCGAGCGCCACGAGCGCGCCGCGCGCACGCCCCCTTCAGTCAAGTCTAAACTACTGAACCGATTTAAATGAAATTTGGTACTCAGATAGTTTAGAGCCTGAGAAAGGACATAGGCTACTTTTATTCCATGACTTTGTCTGCGTCCGCGATAAACGACATTTACGCAGAAGAAGTCGCGGGCAGAAGCTAGTCTTTTATAAATAAAGTGCTGATTTATTCCCACACATTTTTTTTGCAATACGATCACTATACTCCTTTGTAGTCATGTCCCATATCGCAGGACGATTTTGTATTTCTAAGATAAAGCTTTCGATATTAATTTCACTCGTGACTCTATTTTTAACGTGTGTCAACACAACACTGCCCACCATGTGACTGACCGAAACAGTAGCAATATACAACAAGTTACCAGAATCCATAAGGACAGAGAAAAAAAGCCATCTATTTACAAATAAATTAAAAAAGCTGCTGTTAAGCAAATGTTATTATAGCGACAACGAAATTTTAAATGATACATCCCTGAAATTAGTTTAAAAAAGTCCAAAGCATGTATTTCATCTATTTTTAATTACTATTTTAGAATAAGTTACATTATAAGATAATCAATAGGTCCTCCTCTCTACCTACTGTATTTTCCTTTGCTGTGCCCGACAGGATCCACAATTGTTTCTAAATAAAATGTTTTACCACCTAAGCATATACATTGTGAAATGCAATAAAGTATTGAGTATTGAGTATTGTAGCGGGCGGAGGGGTAAGAACGTGACTCGAGCGTCGCGAGCGCGCCGCAGGGCAGCTAAACGCGACGCTCACGCGGCGCGCTCGAGACGCGCTCGCGGCGCGCGCGCGGCGCTCGCGCTACTCACACGCCCGAGGATCGCGCACGCCTAATGTGGGGTCAGCCTAAAAGGTAACTATGTTTCTTTAATGTCCAACATAACCATCATTTTCAAAGAATCGATCAATAGCTAATTGGTAATTATACTTTTGTTATAATTATCCTTCTCATTAGTACCAATTTTTAAACCATATAAATAGGTGCATTACTTGAATTGCATCAGTTGTAATATCACCCTCATCCGAGTGTCTTCATTATGTCTTTCCCTGGTTTCGTTACTTACCTCGACCTTTAGGTTTCTCTACGTGATGGTGGTGATCTCCGGGACTATAATCTATTATATATACATCTTTAAGAACAAACTGTAATGTTCAGTTAAGTTACAGTGTTGATAAAGAAGTAAAAGACTGGTGCCGTAAATTCTGTTATCAGATCTTTGCTAAGTGGACAAAATCTTCAAGAAGCCAGGAAAAATTTACGAAGAAGAATTCTTCCTGGTTGCAGACATACATTCAATGGCCGGAAAATTGGAAAGAGAATTGTGCTCTAACAGAAGAAGGTATGAATGAGTCGTCTGAAGAACCAGCGGCGACAACATCCGATTCTTTTACAAATATTATAAATTTATAATAGACCCGGTATGTCGGGTTTCCGACACATCTACGTCAACTTCGATAGACAGCCGCAAATCTTTCGAAAACCTATCAAATAAACAAAAAAGAAGATGTTATTTATTTAAACATTTTATTTATTTAAAAAACAGAATTAAAACAGAACAGAGACCCCCTTATAATTACTGATTACCTCACCAGGTAATCAGTAATTATAAGGGGGTCTCAGGTAATGGCCTTATTAGGTGTAATAAAAATTGATTTACAGAATTTAACAAGAATCGATGGTTAGGTGGTCAACAACACAATCGTTTCCAGGGGAACACCCAAATACTCCGAAATATTTTATTCCGAATTTCGATGTTCCGATTTTCAAAAGTCCGAATTTCATAATACCTAAAAGTTATAATGTCTATTATTAAAAATCACGAAATTTATTTTACCGAAAGTCGTAAATGCGATTTGTTAGTTTTCCGATTTTCATACGTTCGAAGAATCAAATGCTCTAACTCTCTAAGGGTTCTCGGTCCGAAAAACGACATTCCAATCTTCAATACTCCGAATAAACTAAAAGTCAACGTGTACGCTGCCAGGCTAGACTAGACCCCTACCATAGGATTTCAATGCGCAGTGGAAGTGTGATAATCGTGGGGCTCTAGAGACAAGAAGTGGCTAGCGTACTGTCCGCCGTACGCGGAGCAGACAATACAAGTACAAGGTACAATCTACAAACAAAAGCACTTACCTCATGGTTGAAGGACACTGCTCTGGTGCCAACCTGGAGATATGTATGTAAGTGAGTGAATGTGTATCGTGTCGTGACGTTATGAGTATTCTTCAGGTTAGATTCCGCTTCAACCCGGCTGGAGACAATCACAGCATGCGGTCTTCAAATCACTCGTTCACAATAGCGTCACACTCAACCATCGGGTCATGACAGATTGTCCACAAAACGACCGGTTAATTAATACAATTGGATCACGACTAATTGTCACAAACGGATCGATTTAAAAGGGATTAATTTCAACAAAACGCGTCGCGGGGTTTCAACAGGCGAACGGGGCTATTTTAGCGGCAAATCAAGAGAGAGCTGTCAAGTGTCAACGTCAAAAAATGACAAGTCAGATGTCACTTCGTTACACGCGCATTCCATTAGGCGCACAGATAATAAACGGTACGCAACATCTACCCCCCCCCCCGGACGGGCCTTCCCGTCCGCTAATCACTTGGCAATCCCGACAAGGTTGCGTTTTATCAGTCCACCTGACGCGCTGCTGGAGGATGTGCAAATACTCCAAGCTCCAACGCTTCCAAAACTCTGAGCGGGCTGCTGCACCAACTGAAACCGCGATAGCCAATTTTGGCTCACATCGACAAAAGGGTGCTCCGGCAGGGCGACAAGTGGCTGTCAAATCAAAAAATGGCCCGGGGTCAGGGCCTCCAAGACGTTCAGGTCCGTAGACAGCGGGCACAATGGACGCGAGTTCAATACAGCTTCAAAACGGAAATATACCGTAGCTAACTCCTTAAAGGTGAGAACGGTGTCCCCCAACAATCTGCGCCAGAGTCCCTGTGCCGCTTTCACCGCGGCCTCAAATACCCCCCCAATGGGGGCAGGCTGGCGGGTCAAACAACAACAAACAACAAAAACAACCAAACAACAATAACAACCAAACAACAACAACAACCAAATGGCCCTCCTTAGGCAACAAAAGGGGGTGACGGGCCCCATAAGGAAGGCTAGAGTGCCTCAACCGTCCCCCAACACGCAAGAGACCCGTATCGTCCAAAAAGGGGTTCAATTTACTAATGGCTCCCGACAATATCCAAAACTCTCGCTGCAGAATGGCCAACAGCGCATTGCAACCGGCATGCGAGTTCTTAATGTGACGATCAGTCACCAACAATTCAACAACAAAAAACAACAATTCAACAATTTGTCGAGGGAGCCAAATCGACTCAACAAACTCAGGGTCCTTTGTTCCAACAACGAGCACCTTGAGCCCGGGCAAAGGACCCGACATCAAGACTGGCGATCGAGGCCAATCATCCTCGGGGTGAGTCAGCCAGTCTGGACCCCACCATAGGGGGTGAGCAAACAAGCGGGGTGCCATGCACCCGCGTGAGGCCACGGCACCTGGGTTCAAATCTCCAGGCACGTGCCTCCAAATCAAAGGCGTATCAAAATTTTGAATCTGGGACACTCGGTACGCAACAAAGACCTCCAAATAGTGGACGGACGTATTCAACCAACACAAAACAATTTGACTGTCCGTCCAGGCGTAAGAAACCCGAATGTCCACAGTTCCATCCAAAGTGAGAGCAACGTGGTTCAATAAACGCACAAGACGCGCCGCCCCTGACAATTCAACTTAGGGATGGTCAGTGCCGTCCGGAGGGGGGCCACCTTGCTCTTGGCCAAGACCAGTGACAAATTCACCTGGCCTGTTGCGCTGACGGTGCGCAGACAAACAACAGCTGCATAACCGTGCGGAGACGCATCACAAACAAGGGTAGCAGAGTAGCTCCCAGGGGGGTGGATAGCGCGGGGTAACACGACCTCGTTGACTGCAGGGAGTGCGGATACAAATTGGAGCCAATCTTCCAACAGGGTTTCCCGAATTGGCTCGTCCCAGCCAAATCCCGCAGTCCAAAGGCGCTCAAGAAAACAATTTTGCCCAAAACAATACAAACAAACAACAAAACAATAGACAAAAGGCAACCCTGGGCTCCCATGTCCAAAATGACACGGACCACAACAGAGTCCCCCGTGGGCCCCCAGATCCGACCGATGCCGTTGGCAACAAAACCGTGTCGATCTGAGGGGTACCTTAGCGGGGCAGGCGCCAATGTCCTAACAATGCCTGGGCGGCGACCGATCGCCACACCCAGACCCAAGTCTTTCCCGACGAGGATGCAATTCAAATTCCTCGTACGCGCGGTGTCCCGAGCCACGCGCCATCGCTGGAAGGGCATATCCCACCGGATGCCTGAATGGCGGGGGGCGTGACTCCAACCGGGGACGTTCCGCCAAAGGAGGGGAGGGAAGGCGGTGCTGGTCTGGCCAGCGCTGCCTAGCAACAACTGCGTAATCGCCTTTACGCGGGGAGACCAAATGGCGGTCGCGCGGCTCCCGCTCAACTTGCGCGGGGGGTGGAGTGCGGCGCTCAAAATTGCGGGCCTCTCCCCGGTTCTGAACCGGCGAGGCAGAAGCCCGGTGACCAACTCCATGGTACCCCCCCGTGCGCGAACCTTCATCAGAGGCTAGTCTGCCAGCGTGGTTCACGTTAGCGCACAATATGTCCAAATGGGACCCCCTACAAATTCTACAAGGGCGGGGGTTGGGGCAGTCCCGATGGAAGTGAGCCCCCAAACAAGAGAAGCACATGCGGCGTGCATTGGCAATTCGGCGGCGGGCACTCACGTGCAACTTCAAAAAGGCCGCGCAAGTTGCCATGCCATGCCCCGTGTCCCTACAAAACTCACAACCAGGACGACTCTGGGTGCCAGCAAACGAGCGGCGGGGCGACCATCAACAGGCCCGCGAGCCCTAGTCCGTCCCTGGTCTCGTGGCCGGAAAGACGGCTGGCATGACTCAGTGGCAACGCCAGAGTTGTCCACAAACCGACACTCATCCTCCAAAATTGGACGAGGTCACCAAATGGGGGGAGATGTGTGACACTATCCCCACCCAAGTAGCACAAAAGTGCTGAATAACAGCATTTTAACAGTGCACAGTGGATCCATTAGTTGCTGAATAATAGCGTAGACAGCGCATCCTCAGAGGATATAACTCTAATTTGGGCACAAATTATTCAGCACATCGCTGTATAAGAAATCCAATTGACAAATAATTGCATTATAACAACATTATATCAGCATTTATGAGTGTAACAGTCACCTCAAGAGCTGAATATTGCCTGATTAACGAGGCACGTGTTACCTATAATGCAGCAAGAAGGACAAATGTGAACATTTATACAGTTGAAATTACACACTGACGGAAATTGTGGAATGTAATAACTTAATATTTTTTTTTTCCATTATTATGTACTGTCAGTTTGTAAAACATGAAGTGTAGCGTTGTGTGCAAGATCTCGTGCCATTTGGAGAATTAAGTATATCAAATTTAAGGTAAGTAAAACTTTAATTTCTTCCTATATTGGAAATCTTATTGAGGAAGTAACTTTACTGTCAAATACCATATATATTTAGTTCAAAATTTTCACGCGCCCTCGAAATACCACTAAATACTAAAGTTAAACTAACAAAAATGGGCTGATGATAAAATAAATATTTTTGTTTTAGTACAAAAAAAAAGGATATAAAACTGTTTTCTAAAAAAAAAAATCTAAATAATTTGTAATCCAAATGAATTACAATTGATATCATATAAAATAAACCAAAATGAAAAGATAAAATATTACAATAATACACAGTAGTGCAGAGAATATGGCGGATGGCAGGTGAACAGTTTTAATGTTAATGTAATGCTAAGGTCTGTACGGGTGTTCACATGTGGCCTGTAATTCATCCAAGAGTAAAATAGTTTAGCACTTGTGAAATACAAATCAGACATGGATCGATTAGGAGAGTAGTAGTAGGTCACATTTGCGTCAGTTACCTAGATAAGTACCTTTATGGATCCAAGCTTTTAGGGTTCCGCCGTGGTTCTTTTAAAGCCATTTTGTTCCCTTTTTTAGTTGTTATTCGACGATAAGTACTTAATTAAAATTGTAATTTAAGTACCTGAGATTATAATTTAATTATATGTATAATACATAAGTTATTGATTTATTCAATATGCGACAAAATTTGGTTCCTTTTTTTGTTTTCCTCAAAAACTGTATAGATAATGTTGTCATTAAGAAACTGATGCTTCTATTATAATAAGTATATTTTTCTTGTTTTTACAGAACGAGACATTCAAAATAGTTCAGACTATAGAGAGAGGTGTTGTCGATCTAACATTCGTTCCTGCACAGTGGAAAACTAAGGAAATTCTATGGTGGCCACCGAGAAGTACTTTTGTACTCCTTGAAATTATAAAAAGATGAAAATTCAAGGCCTGGACCAGGGTGGTACACCCTAAATTGTACTTTAAAAAGGGAACATTAAATAAACATAAAGAAAATTACGTTTATTTTTAGATGCTAGCTGTACCGGTATTTCCTAACTGACTACCACTGAGAAAAATTGTCGAAATCTGGAATCTTAAAAAGTCTCGAAAGGTATTAATTTATTACTTTAAAAAAATCTTGGATTTCTCTTAATAAATTTTCTTTATTTTTAGGTAAGTACCAGAAACATATAAAACAACAATATTAATTTTGTCGCAAACATATTAGTCCCGAAAATGGGTAGGTTATAAGAAGATTTTTGTAGCATGGCATTTTTGTACCTACTCAGCCTAATGTCATCAAACACACTGACCTCTATTTATAAAGGCTTTTTTGTATTGTTTTGTTCATATGTGCTTTAATTTAAATCCGACGTAAATTTGAAATTTTATTTTATTTCAACTATGTGACGTATATTTTTATTTTGTTAGTGACATTTTATTCTTTTCTGCTGCAGCATTGTTACTTTTATCTTAATTTTTGTAATATGGGTTATGTGTGAAATAAATTAATTTCATTTTATTTATTTATTTATTAATAAATATAACATACGGAACCCGTCGCGTCCAATATTCCATTCGCGCATGCCGACACTTGGATACATGCTGTTATTCGAGTGTATGGTAAACACCTGACTAATAGGGGAAAAGTGAATCTGTATGCAGCATAAAGCATTAAATAACTTCACAAAGTAACTGATTATGTTATAGTGGGTGATATGTTCTCTCTTAAAATGCAACGGTTGTATAGTACACGTCTGGGCTATTATTCAGAAAACTTACAGCTAATAGGGTACTGCAGTACTAAGCGCTGAATAACAGTGACTTTGTGGCGTGTTTGTGGTGCTTAATAGAATTACTGTACAGAAAAAAGCATTATAGTTGGCCACGTTTTTTTCGAAACAGCTGTTGCAGCACAGGTGAATACTAATAAGTCTTTCTAAATGCTTAGATTACCGCTGTGGGCCTTAAGTGACCATTTATAATGCAGTTCTGTGCTACTTGGGCACCATACCTTTGCTCGAAATGAGCCCTCAAATCGGCAGGAAGCCGTTGCAGCACAACATGCACCAAAGGGTAAGACCATTGGTCCACCGGCAAGTCCAATCGCTTTAAAGCGTTGGTCGCTACCACCAACGGGTTCAACAGGTCAGTACGCAATGCTGACAAACTAGTAATGACCGGTAACCCCAAAATCAATGCAATATGAACGTCAGCCAAACAACGTTTATTTGGTACCACTGGGTGAGTAGTCCCAAAGCGGTAGGGTAGGCTGAGTCAGTCAGCGACAGATGCTGTACCAAGGCTCGGGCCTCACCTTCCAGGACAGACAACAAATAGGCCAACTTTTGGGCGGGTCTGAGGTCCGAGCGTGCATCAACCAAACTTGCAAACAGGTTGTGGAAACCGTACCAGTGGTCCCAGCGACCGTCAAGTGTGGCAGTTCCAAAGCAGGCAATCTACTCAATAGTCCGGGACCTGAAACAACCGAGGTCTCCGGCTTGACCTGGACAGGTGTCCGGCACTGCAATATTTCCATTTGTATGCCATTGCACAAACAAAATCATTCAAATAAACAAAACAATTAAATTATCAAATAAGAAAGTTCAATCAATAAATAACAAGGAAATCCAACATAAACAATCAAATAAAATAAACCAAGCAAAAGGTAATTAAGTAACAAAGTTCAAACAATATATTACAAAATAACTACAATCAATTGGTTTCAATCCAAACTGACTAATCAGCAACTCAAGAAATAACAATATATTGGTTTCAGTTCAATTCAACAATAAACTTTTATTTTAATTCTAAACGTCAACATTCAACGTTCAACATTCAACTTCAAATTCAATTCAAATATTCAAATTCTATCCAATTCCAAATGTTAAGTTCACAAACCACTGTGTCAATGGTAAAACAATAATAATCCTTTATTCCAATTTAAAACAATGGTAATACTCAAAAATGCAAATTTCAACAAAACTACCATATTGATGGTACAAAACTCAATATTTTAATGTCTTCCTGACATTCAATACAACACAGATCAGACTCAAAAAGGAGCTACAACAAGGGGCTGCACCACAGCCCAATCCAATCCACTTTATTAGCCCGGCTGACCTTGGCAACATCAGGTTACCCGTCTCAATAAATTTAAACAAATTATTTCAAATACCAATTAATTACCATTAACAAACATTTACAGCGAATTACTACTTCCCTTATAGAGACTGCCAAGTAATTAGCCTACTGTAAATTACCAATTTGGTGGTTATGTCTTATAACCACGCTCTGCTACCAAAATGTACGCTGCCAGGCTAGACTAGACCCCTACCATAGGATTTCAATGCGCAGTGGAAGTGTGATAATCGTGGGGCTCTAGAGACAAGAAGTGGCTAGCGTACTGTCCGCCGTACGCGGAGCAGACAATACAAGTACAAGGTACAATCTACAAACAAAAGCACTTACCTCATGGTTGAAGGACACTGCTCTGGTGCCAACCTGGAGATATGTATGTAAGTGAGTGTATGTGTATCGTGTCGTGACGTTATGAGTATTCTTCAGGTTAGATTCCGCTTCAACCCGGCTGGAGACAATCACAGCATGCGGTCTTCAAATCACTCGTTCACAATAGCGTCACACTCAACCATCGGGTCATGACAGATTGTCCACAAAACGACCGGTTAATTAATACAATTGGATCACGACTAATTGTCACAAACGGATCGATTTAAAAGGGATTAATTTCAACAAAACGCGTCGCGGGGTTTCAACAGGCGAACGGGGCTATTTTAGCGGCAAATCAAGAGAGAGCTGTCAAGTGTCAACGTCAAAAAATGACAAGTCAGATGTCACTTCGTTACACGCGAATTCCATTAGGCGCACAGATAATAAACGGTACGCAACACAACGTATTGTGCTACAAAATTTAGTGACAGAAACGAATCGCTGCAAAACCGACTTCACGCAGTCTTGTCTGCCCTACGCCTAGAGTGTAATTTAAACCCGCGTAGGCGCGGAAGGGTAGGGCGGCCCGCGAGCTGAGGAGCAGGTGGTTTGAAGGCCCGCCGCCGCGGCTGAGGCTGGCCGGCACAGCCGGCCAGCAAGCTGAAGCTGCGGTGATGTGCGTTAAAGCCATCTGCGACGATAAGCACGCGTGGGGCCGCCCAAACCCCGTAGCGCCGGAGCCGTGACAGAAACAATGCTTGCTGCATGCCTGCTTATTTGCTGCTTGCCTGCTTGCATGCTGCATGCCTGCTTGCATTTTGCATGCCTGCTTGTTTGCTGCTTGCCTGCTTGCATGCTGCATGCCTGCTTGCATTTTGCATGCCTGCTTGCATGTTGCATGCCTGCTTGCATGTTGCATGCCTGCTTGCATGTTGCATGCCTGCTTGCATGTTGCATGCCTGCTTGTATGTTGCATGCTTGCTTACATGCTGCATGTCTGCTTGCACGCTTCATGCCTGCTTGCAAGCTGCATGCTTGCTTGCATGTTCTTTAATTCTACCTCTTCATACTAAACACCATATTATACTTCCCTTTGACGAGCGATTATGTGTTATTTGTCTTGCTATTCGGTTTTTACAAGGTGTTTTTATTTCGGAATTCTATTAATCGGTATTTTAATAATCGGAATTCGTATTTTTGATGTTTCGAATTATCATTAAGTCGGAATTTTTGTTATTCGATCTATTGAAACTCGGTATTTTGAGAACAGTAATTATAAACGTTAGGAATATTGAAATTTAGGAATTATAAAAATAGGAGTAATGATAAGTCGGAGTTGTTATATTCGGAATTTTGAATCATTCGGAATTATAAAAATCGGTATTTTCTAAATACCGATTTTCATAATTCGTATTTGTGACTGTTGGAATAAAGTTTTTCGTATTTATTTAGTGTACCCCGTTTCCAGAGATTGGGTGCAATAAAACGTTTTCTGGTAATCTATTAACAATGCACCGATGATTTTTGACCTGACCAATTTATCAGTAAGTCACCAGTGAAGTGAGATTTGGAGATAAAATATTTCGGAATAATAACTTATGAATCAATTTGTAGATAATAAGGAAAAAATCGGTCAACTCTTGTACCTCATAAGGGGTGCGAGTGGCGCACCATGTTTGTTTGAAGAAAATGTAGCAAATATATGTCTTATTACCATATAAAAAAATCAAGTCGAAACACGAAGGGACTCAGATGGTATACTATTTTTTATACCGTTTCCCATACAAAAAAATCACGTTTGGTGCCATAGCTCTCAATATAAGATTCCGATAAGAAAATGCTTCATAGGATTTTTACAGCTTATAAGTAGGCCTATACGATGGAATGATTTGTTTTTCAAAAACTGACACATGTATTTTTGAGTTGCCTATGTCCCTTTGCTTGTATGGCGTCGATCCACCGTGCGACGCGACGGGCAGTTCGATTTCGGAAGCGAGCGAATACGATTCAAGTGATACCGTACAAGCGAGACAAGTGATTCTGTTTGACGTTTTGATTTGATTGCGATATTTGTGTTTAGGTAATTAAACAGCTTGTTTGTTTCGGAATATTGGTTGTAATTAATTTATCCCGAACTCCAGCTCGTAACATTACGTTCAACCATGGGCGTACACAGGGGGGGGGCAGCTGCCCCCCCCCCCCCTGGAGTTTGTGAATGTCCCTACCCTACTAACTATCTAGTTTTGTCGACAAAAATTAAGAAAAATAACATTTTTCTATTTGAAATACAATATAAAACTTTTAAAAATCGTGAGCCGCGCCCTTTCTACCTGCTCGCTAGCAGCGCTGCAAGTAAAAATAACTTTAATTTCGGAAGTCGGGGTCTTTGGATCTTTATTTTAGTTTTTTCCACTAACTTCCGAAGTTAAAGTTATTTTTCACTTGGTTGTGTTTTTTCGGAAGACCATTTTTTTTATTATTTTTTTGCAAAACGTTTTAATCTACCCTGCACTAGTTCGTATACCATTACTGGCAAACTCAATAGCAGAGACAGGAAGTATTAGAATATCATCACGCTGAACAATGTGAATTAAATACATATTGACAAAGCTAACGCATAAAACTATCAAAGCAAAGTCAATAAAAATTATATGGTGGTCCCCTGAAGACCTAGACTTATCCAATAAAAATAATAGTTTAAGGGGATTACCTTGCTGAAATCCGAAAAATACCGTATGTTTAAGAGGCCTCTCACAAAATTAGAATGCTCGAGTTTAGGTAAAAGACGGCAATCCTATGTATGTGTGCGTAGCTATCCACACATGCACAATACAAACAGTGTAACGCGAGTGTCGAGCTAAACAATCTTGAGCCGTTAGAATTATAATGCGGTATTTAGAGATTTATGAAAATACTTACTTTTATTTAGTCAGTCTAATAAAGATTTCTAGACTAATAAAAAATTACAAATATATGTTATGTAAAGTATACAATAAAAATAAAAAATATATATAGTATATTTTTTATAATAGGAGTCTGAAATTGACCCTGCGCTGAATTTTAAGAAAACTAGTTGTGGGAGATTAATTACTACGAAGTAAACAAATAAGTTTTTGTAAAAGTGCTACTAAAAGTAACAAAACAAAAGATTGATCTATTTTTTACATGTGTTCGTCAATCCCAGAGTATTTACAATGATGAGATGAGAGGTAAATAAGGCGACTAAAATCTTAGATATTCGCGCAAAAATGTAAAATGACTCTTAAAATTTTGTTGACGAATCCTACCGTACGATTTTCATATGAAAAATATATGTCATAATTATTAAGGTCATGATAAATACTTTGTATTGTTTAGAATTTTAATAAACTTTCACAAATTTTAGAAAAATCTGGTAGTAAACAGGTCCTTCCTCTACCTAAATTGAAAATTGTCTCTGTAACGGCTGAATCGTTTGACATGAATTTTATATCAAAATATGCGTACTGATTTATTTAATAATTTGTATTGTTTACTTTTTCTTATTTCTTTTTACATTTTAAATAATAATTAAAAACCCGAAACTGTAAGAGAAACTCGTTGCTTTCTTGTGACACATACTCGGGACGCGAATGACGTGATACATTAGTGCATTAGTGCCTTGATGGCTGCCGAGAAGGGTGGATTAGGCGCGCGTTATTTTCACCAAATAAAATTTAAAAGTTCACGTTTTGAATGATTTCTGAATTAAATAATATTGTTAATATTACAAATATAAATATTACGTAAAATAAGAACAGAAATTAATTATGTAGGTACATATAGAAATAAAGTAGTCTGTAATTTCGTTTTGCTTTTTGAACCAGTCATAGAGTAAGCTTGCAATATTTTATAGATATACCAGTCATCAACAGACGTCAATTACATAGCACTACTATATGAAGATCACTGATGTTACATCCGCGCCGACCTTATTAATTTCTACAATCGCTGATGCACCTATGACATCAGTCGATTTCGCAAGTTGTTGTTTGTTCAATAAATTGTAAGAATGATTATTCTAATATCCTACTTCGAACTAGAATCATCATTCATAGGTTTAATTTTGTAATATTAAATCAGTAATTAAATTTATTTAGAATCATTTCGGTTTTTTTTCGATCCTCCGATCGCAGCAAACGTAATTGGCGCAGTCGGTAGGATATCCGCGAGAGATATCGGGACTCTATCTCACATCGATAATCGCGTCGCGAGTCACTCGGGTGGCTATCAAGCACCAATTCGGGTATCCTGAACCTACGGACCTGCTGCAGACCAGAAGGAGAATCCAGCCATCGATTCACAGAGAGGAAGCAGAAATGAGATACCTGTAAGTACACTTGAATCATTCTCGTGTTGCACCCCTTTGAATCTTAACCCTCAAGATTTACCATCCAAGGGCCTCTAGTGCGCGGGAGCCTGAATCACGACAGGCTCGCCAACGTATAGTAGATATAAATAGAGATATAACTTTAGATAAATTAGAATTAATCAATATGACTCAAAATGACCCAGATACCATTTTCAAGGCTCTTCGCCTTGTTCCAGAGTTTGACGGCAACCCAAATATCCTTACGCGTTTCATTAGAATTTGTGATTCGTTAGCTGCGCAGTATTTGAGTAATACACCCGGCAGCGAATTTTCCAACTTATGTTTACTAAACGGTATACTTAATAAGATAACTGGGACCGCGGCATGTACTATTAACGCAAATGGAATACCTGAGAGCTGGCTAGGCATTCGAACTGCCTTGATTAATAACTTTTCGGATCAACGTGATGAAACCGCATTGTACAACGACCTCTCTCTAACTACTCAGGGTAATAAAACGCCACAAGAATTCTATGATCATTGCCAAACGTTGTTTAGTACGATCATGACATACGTGACTTTACATGAGACTGTACCAACGACTATAGCAGCGAAACGCGACTTGTATAAAAAGGTTACCATGCAGGCATATGTTCGAGGGTTAAAAGAACCCTTAGGATCCCGTATACGTTGCATGCGCCCACCAACGATAGAAAAGGCGCTTGAGTTCGATCAAGAAGAGCTCAATGTAATGTACTTGCAACAACGTGAGACCGCAAAAACCCAAGCTCCTTCTAAAGTCACTCATCCCACTCTAACACCTGTAGCGTTCACCCCACGACCTCATAACTTCCCAACATCAGTACCCAATTGGCCATCACCCGTGGGACAACGTCCAGCGGGACCTGCACCTCAGCCTTTTAAATTCCCTGCACCAGCACAATACCAATATCGTATGCCAACGAACACACAAAGAGTGTTCAGTGCGGCACCTCCTAACTACAACCACCGTAGTAACACATTTAGATTACCACCCCGAAATAACGTACCTCAAGGCCCTCAGCCGATGAGTGGTGTTCAACGTTTTACTCCCAGACCTCTACCCCCAATAAACGCACCAGCAGTCCATGATTGGAACAAGTTTGGAAATCCACCACCCTCAAATTATTTTAAATCCCGAGAAATGAATATGAACGAGTGCATGACATATGACGACTCATATTACAACTATTATAACGAACCGGAGTACAATTACTATACTGATTACAACAACAGTGACATTGACCCGAGTCTAGCCGCTGACTCGACTTATTATAATGTGTCAACGGATGCCCAGGTATTTGATGAATCGCAAGCGGGTATAATTAACCATGCTCAGCAGGATTTTCTGGAGGCTTCGATGTCACAAAAACCAAAATAGAATTAAACCTTCAGACATAGAGGCAACTTCCCTATATACAAATTAGAGACCCACCATTAAAACTTTTAATAGACACGGGTGCCAACCAATCTTTCATTAGCCCTGAAGTTGTCGAAAAATATTTCTCTGAGTATCCTTTGAATTTCGATCCTTTTGAGATAACCAACATACACGAAACAAGCAGGAACGACTATTCCATAACCTTGCCATGTTTTGCGGAGTTTAACGACGCTAACAGCATGAAGTTGTTCATTTATCGGTTTCATAATTATTTCGACGGCCTCATTGGTTTAGATCTATTAAATAAATGGGAATCTCGCATAGATTTAAAAGAAAATACACTAGTAACCCGATCTGCGGTAAACCCTATTGTAATGTATAACTCGTGCAACATAAACTTATACGAAGATATTATACCAGCTGGGAGCACTAAGATTGTTCGTATCCCTATTGAGGTGCCAGAGGGCGACGCTTTTATTCGGGAACAAACTCTTTGCAATTGCATAATTCATGAATGTATTACCACCGTAAATAATAATCGTGGCTACTTAGAAATCGAAAACCCGACACCAAATGACGTAATATTTTCACTCGATCGCCCAACGCACGCGGAATTATTTAATATTGAGTGCAGTAGTACTCAACAAACATCGACCCGCGCTCAGGAAGTAGTATCGCGTTTGAGAACTGATCACCTAAACCCGGAAGAGAAGGCTAACCTAATAGCTCTTTGTTCTCGTTACTCGGATGTTTTTTACATTGAAGGTGAGGGACTAACTTTCACAAATAAAATAAAGCATCGAATAAGAACTACCGATGATGTTCCAGTGCACGCTAAAAGCTACCGGTATCCATTCATACACCGCCAAGAAGTTAGGGACCAAATAACTAAAATGCTCGATCAAGGTATTATTCGACCATCAGAATCTGCATGGAGCTCGCCTATTTGGGTAGTTCCAAAAAAAATAGATGCCTCAGGAAAGCAAAAATGGCGTCTCGTAGTAGATTTTCGTAAGTTAAACGAAAAGACACTAGACGATAAGTACCCTATACCTAACATCAATGACGTTCTCGACAAATTAGGTAAATGCCACTATTTTACGACCTTGGATTTGGCAAGTGGATTCTACCAGGTAGAGATGCACCCACAGGATGTAGAAAAGACCGCATTCAATGTAGAACACGGCCATTTTGAATTTCTAAGAATGCCGATGGGACTAAAAAATTCTCCGTCCACGTTTCAACGTGTGATGGACAATGTCCTTAGAGGACTCCAAAACCAGATATGTCTCGTATATTTAGATGACATCATCGTTTTCAGTACATCCCTTCAGGAACATATTTTAGAATCATTTATTACCGATCACATGCCCATTATGTTGCATATTGAATACATAAAACCGCGCATAAAACCTCAAAAAACTATTTCACGAGTTGACTACGCGAAGCTTGTTCAGGAAATTGAAACCATGGACTTTTCTCATATCATGAGCTTGAACGATGCCAATGTAGCCGCAAACGAATTGATTGGTATTATCCAAGGCTTAGTAATAAAACATACATACGAGGTTAAAATTCCCAAAAAAGATAGAAATATTAAGCCATGGATTACGCCGGGTCTGTTGCGATGCATTCGCCATCGTGATTTACTTCACATGAATACTAAAAACTCACCGGATAATGACATTTTGAGAATCTCCTACAATCGATACCGAAACCATTGTAACACCATACTACGTAATCTAAAAGCGCAGTTTGACAGGGTCGAGTTAGAGAAAGCTAAAACAAATATGAAGACTCTATGGGATAAAATCAAAAACATTACAAACTACAAAAAAACACCCTCGGCCTCCACAAACTTATTAAAAACTGGACCAGACCCTCAAGAGGCTGTTGATCGAGTGTGTAAATACTTCGCAGATGTTGGCAAAAATCTTGCGTCCAAAATCACTTCTCGTCTTCCGATGTCCCCCAACTCATGCACACGACCTCATAAAAACGATCCCCTCAACTCACTGGTTCTCCTTGATTTTGACGAATCGGAAATAAACAACGCCATTGTACAGCTTCGAGACTCTGCTTCAGGTTGGGATGGCATCTCAACCAATCTGTTAAAAAAATGTCGTCATATTCTCGTGTCCCCAATTACGCGTATTTTCAATCTTTCAATTGCCACTGGAGTTTTTCCTGAGGCATTTAAAAAGGCGGTTGTGCATCCGATTTATAAGAGTGGGAACAGAGACTGTATGAACAATTATAGGCCCATTTCAGTCCTCTCATCTATCTCCAAAATTCTAGAAAAATTAGTTAACATTAGACTTACTCAGTTCCTCGTAAAAAATAATTTAATTGCACATAATCAGTATGGTTTTAAAAAAGGAGTATCGGCAGAAGACGCAGTACTTGACTTAACAGAATTTGTTGCAAGAAAGCTTGATGAAAAACGGAATTGCTTAGGCCTATTTCTAGATTTAAAAAATGCATTTGACACAGTCTCTGTTCCCACCCTCCTATCAAAGCGGGAGGACATAGGCATTCGTGGAATAGCTCATGATTTTTTCAATAGCTACCTCTCTAATCGTAGACTCTGTGTTAGAGTTGGCGACCATGTCAGTAGAGAGGAAATCACCACTTTCGGAGTACCACAGGGAAGTGTGCTTGGGCCGACCCTTTTCCAGATTTACATTAATGAACTTTGCTGCATACCACTCAAAAACTCCAAAATTTTTACTTACGCTGACGACACTGCAATTATAGTTCATGGGAATGATTGGGAGTATCTAAGAACTACTGCCGAATCGTCACTTAAATCTGTTATCACTTGGTTGCAGCAGAATCTTCTTACTCTGAATCTGGACAAGACTTACTTCATCCCTTTCAGGTTACAGTCGTGTTCGAATCCTCCTACAAACTTTGCCATTAACGCTTATTTAAATAATGAACATATACCTGTCTCACCCTTTTCTCTCCGTGAAGTAAATAATATTAAGTATCTGGGTGTAATTATTGATAGTGGACTTAATTGGTACTCGCACTTGGACACTATTAGCACTAGAGTTAGAAGAATGATTTATGTATTCAAGCTTTTTAAATCCTCTGCTGACTTCAACACTATTAGAATGGTATATATTGCTATCTGCCAGTCTGTAATCACCTACTGCATCACAGTCTGGGGAGGTGCAGCTAAAACTAGGTTTCTCAAGTTGGAACGAGCACAAAGAGCTGTTCTCAAGGTACTGTCAAACAAGCACTTTATGTATCCCACCACCCAATTATACAAAGATGCAAACGTACTTACCGTTAGGCAGCTGTTTGTATTAAGGTCTGTACTAAAACTACACTCCAAAGTCCCTTTACCAGACCCAACACGCCGTAAGAAAAAGCCTCTTCTTCTCACGGTAACTCATAGGACCACTTTTGCTAGACGCCAGCATTATGTTCTAGGCTCACACTTATACACAATATTAAACAAAAACATAAACATTATTAATTTAGATAGATATAGGGTGAAAACTAAAATTGAGGAGTGGTTAAAAGTTCAATCTTATGAGGCAACTGAAAGTTTGCTTACCTGGATCTCTTAAATCACATCATATCATCCAATATACACTCCACTCCATACCACTCACAGTCCCTCACCACAACATACGCGCCTCACACCGCAGCACATTCACCCTCACCCCTCCCCATCACACACAAACACACACACAACACTTGCACATCACACTACACCCCACACAAATACACTACACACGCATACTCAACTAAGTTAGTTATAGTTATATTTCATTTTGTATTCCTTTTACTTTGTAATTATATATATTTCTGTGTTTAAGTAACAGCCTGTAATGCTCAAAAACCGATCGACCTCTATTATATAGCGAAGACACTGCCTCCTAAGATACAGGATCTTCCTAGTTTAGGAGACAGGGCTCAAATTTTTGTATTTGACTGTATTTTTAACGAATATGTGTGTGCAAATCTGTGTCAAATGTTCTTTGCCAATAAATAAATATTATTATTATTCAAAATCCAAATGGACAAGTCGGAATTCCTTAAACTTGAAACTGCTTATTTAGGCCATGTCATCAGTAAGGATGGCATCAAGCCAAATCCTGATAAAATATCTGCAATTAAGAAGTATCCTATTCCAAAAACACCGAAAGAAATCAAACAATTTCTGGGCCTCCTCGGTTATTATCGAAAATTTATTCCTGACTTTGCCCGAACTACAAAACCACTTACGCAATGCTTGAAAAAAGGACGCAAAATCACCCTTGACCCCGAATATGTGAATTGTTTCGAAAGATGCAAGACTCTCCTGACTAATGACCCCATCCTACAGTACCCGGACTTCAATAAAGAATTTAACTTGACGACAGACGCTTCTAATGTAGCCAGCGGCGCTGTTCTATCCCAAGGACCCATAAATTCAGACAAGCCCATCTGTTACGCATCCCGAACTTTAAATGAAAGCGAGATGAACTACAGTACTATAGAGAAGGAGTTGCTTGCTATAGTTTGGGCTACGAAATATTTCAGACCCTACCTATTTGGACGTAAATTTAAAATTTTCACTGACCACAAACCGTTGCAATGGATGATGAACATGAAAGAACCAAATTCTCGACTGACAAGATGGAGACTTAGACTTAGTGAATACGACTTCTCAGTTATTTATAAAAAAGGGAAATCTAATACAAATGCTGACGCCCTTTCTCGCATTGAAATTCACACCAAAGAAGCTATGTCCTTAATAGAGGAAATCGATGAACTCAACTCCTTAATGGGTAATCCATCAGAAACCATCCCTGGCAAACCAAACTCCTCGACTGAAACAGTACATACAAGCGCTGAAAACCCCATCCTAGAAATTCCCATAACTGACGAGCCATTAAATAAGTTTAACAGACAGATATGTTTAACTATTGTAAATGACGTAAAGAAACGACCTGTAGTTACCAGGCCATTTGACACCCATACGCGTATAAGTATCCAGCTATCCAAATCTAACCTAGAGGAAGATGTGATCTGTGCCGTAAAAGAATACGTTAACCCCAAGGTTAAGACAGCTATTTTAGTTAATCCACCTCTAGCCATGTACTCAATTATACCAATCATACAGGAAAAATTCAAAAGTTCATCCTTAAATCTCGTTTTAGCTAAATGTGAATTAGAAAATGTCAAAGATTACCTTCGACAACAGGAGATAATACGACACCATCATGACGGTAAAACTAACCATCGTGGAATTACCGAGTGTCATTTAGCCTTATCTCGTAAATACTACTGGCCAAAAATGAAAGACCCTGATAACCAAATTTATAAACGAATGTACGATTTGCGGTCAAGCCAAGTACGATAGAAACCCGATTAGACCTCAGTTTAACATCGTACCACCAGCTACCAAGCCGTTTGAGACAATCCACATGGATCTATTTACTGTACAGGGTGAAAAATATGTAACATTTATCGATGTATTTACAAAGTACGGTCAAGCTTATCACTTACGTGACGGAACCGCTATTAGCATACTACAAGCCCTTTTGCAGTACTGCACCCACCATGGCGTCCCTATAACTATTATTACAGACAATGGGACTGAGTTTACAAACCAATTGTTCATGGAATTTACGAGGCTTCATGGGATCAACCATCATAGAATACTAGCTCACTCTCCTAACGATAACGGAAATATCGAACGATTCCACTCAACTCTTTTAGAACATCTTAGACTTCTTAAGCTACAGTATAAAGACGAACCAATAATTAATCTTGTACCCTATGCTTTAATAGCTTATAATAGCTCAATACATAGTTTCACGAGATGTCGCCCCTTTGACCTACTGACTGGTCATTTTGACCCCCGAGACTGTAAAGACATTGACCTTACACAGCATTTATTACAACAGTACACGCAAGTCCATAGAGATAAAATGAAACATGTTTATGACATCATCAACTCGTCATCACTTGCTAATCGTACCGCGATAGTTGAGAAACGAAATGAAAACCGTGAACCCGAGATAGAATACGTACCCCAACAGCAAATATTTATAACAAACCCCCTTGCTAGTCGACAAAAGACTGCCCCACGATATACACAGGACACAGTTTTGGCAGACCTGCCGATTCATATTTATACTTCAAAAAAAACGTGGCCCCATAGCGAAATCAAGACTCAAGCGTGTACCTAAATCAGCAAAATTGTTACAGGATCCTACTGATAGCAATTCTCCCAATGACGCGACCTCAGGAGATAAGACTCGAAAGCCTCGATGACGGACCCGGGCTTCTACCCTTTAAACTTGGACAAATGAAAATTACGACTCACCATCATACTTTCATCCAGTACGTACAACTAAGCAATATAGAAAACAATGTTCAATCCCTACAAACCCAACTAATGATCTGTCAAAAGCAAATGACTAATGACACCTACGCGTTATACGAAATTCAATTGGAATATCTTGCTAGCAAACTTGGCAATGTCCTAAAACAATTACGATCTTTAGAACCCAACAGAGCCAAAAGAGGTCTTGTAGACGGACTAGGTTCAATAATAAAAAGCCTAACCGGGAACCTAGATCACGAGGATGCGGTAAGGTATAATCAGGCAATTCAAATCTTAGAACGTAATCAAAACAAATTAGTGACCGAATTCAATGATCATATAAGTATAAGTAAAGAGTGGATGTCTAAATATAATAGCGTAATTACACAAATAGTAGAAAACCAGAATAAAATCAACACTACCTTAGAGACTATATTACAAAGTAATGCACTAAGAGAAAATAATTTAATAAAATATGCTCATTTTGCCCAACTACTAGAAATTATAAGCGATAATGTAGAAGATTTAACTCAGGAACTAATTAGGATAGAAAATAGTTTAGCTTTTGTTCGTGCGAGTAGTACACACCACTCTATGATAGACGTAGAAATACTACAGTCAATGGTACAAAAACTTAAGACTATTTACGCCGAAGAGCAAATTTTAGATCTAGAACTTAGAGATTATTATGACATTATAAAACCGGGATCATATTATGTAGACAACCAGATAGTATTCGTATTTAAATTTCCAATCTTTTCTAAAAATAGTTATGATTTTTATAAACTCTCCGTGGTACCTAATAAACACGCACAATCTCTTATTCCACCCTTTCCTTTCCTTGCAACTAACGAGATGTCACATGCGTACATAGAGGCTGAATGCCCGAAGTTGAAAGACTGGTACCTCTGTGAGAACGATATTACTCACCAGACTCGCAACAAAGCTGACTGTGTCCAGGAGTTAATCACCAACCAAGCCCTACAAGACTCCTGCAAGTTTACCACAGTCACCTTGATGAGAGAAGCCATGGAGAAACTCGACGACCAACATTACGTCCTCTCCTTTCCTCAAGAAACGAAGGTACAGTTAACCTGCAACCAGAAAGACTACACATCGCTTCAGGGTAGTTACCTTGCTACGATTCCTATTGGATGTTATCTGAAATCCGAAGAGTTCACCATTGCAAACGTTTACGATGAAATTAATGGCCAACCCTTGAAGTTAATGAAAATACCCTACGACGCTGAGAAACAGGCCACCACAGCCACCCACGTCAATCTGAACTCTATTAATCTACAAGGACTACACAGCATCCAGGACCAAATTATGATCCAGAATCCTGTTCAACTTGAGAACGTGCAGACCAACGCACTTTATCACACTACAATCCCATTCTATGGAATACTATTGAGTGCAAGCGTACTCTTTATCATCGCAATGACCCGGCGCTACCTATGCAAATGTACTAACACTATGAAAAAGAAGCAGCAACCACCAGCTGCAACCCTGGAAAATAAGGAAACTCCTGACGAACTTCCGGCAACATTTTCACTCAACGTGCTAAAATAGTCGCCGTTCTAAGAGGGGAGGAATTACATAGCACTACTATATGAAGATCGCTGATGTTACATCCGCGCCGACCTTATTAATTTCTATAATCGCTGATGCACCTATGACATCAGTCGATTTCGCAAGTTGTTGTTTGTTCAATAAATTGTAAGAATGATTATTCTAATATCCTACTTCGAACTAGAATCATCATTCATAGGTTTAATTTTGTAATATTAAATCAGTAATTAAATTTATTTAGAATCATTTCGGTTTTTTTTCGATCCTCCGATCGCAGCAAACGTAATTCGTCCAATTCCATCAAACGTTTTTATTAAAACTATTATTTATTATCAATTTTTTAGGGTGTTTCGAATTTTGTGACGTATGTCAGCGTAGTTTTCGAAGACAGTTTTTCTGCATGTGGGCACCCTCACTGAGGCTGCGCCCAGTGCGCCGGTTGAGTGAGTCCCAGAGGGTCATGGCCATCCGGCTAGTCCGGGGATACCGCACGGTCTCCTATGACCCCCGAGTCTCCTTGCCGGATTGCCGTCTTGGGATCTGGAGGCAAAAGTCCTCACGCAAATGTGGGAGTGGCGCGAGGAAGTAAAACGCCGGGGCGAAACTCCGCTGCTACGAGAAATCACGGCACGGCGGACAGAGCATGAGGACACGGTGGAGCAAACGATGGCGGTGTGCCCTGCCGAGGCGGAACACCGGCGTGTCCTCGTGGAGGCGATCGGCGGCGGCGACCTCTAGCGTCCGGTCCTGGTGCACGCCATGGTACGGAGCGAGAGGGCATGGGAAGCCGTCACCTCCTTGGAGGTGACAGCTTCGCGGTGAGGCGGAGCGCGTGAGGAAGAGGCAGTCTCTGCACCCTCATGCCCCTAGCCGCCACAGGAGGAGACGTCCCGTGCGTCGAGAGTCAATCGCAAACTCCCAGCCACCGTAGGCGCGGGCTTGCGAGTGGCGAGCAATGGGAAGCTCCGTCCGTGTCGACGGCGTGTTGTGTTCCACGTGCGCCTCAAAGAGATGTCAGCATAACTGAAGGGGTCAGCTAAGACCAATGCCTGCCAAGGTTGCGGGATTTGTTCGAAAGAATTACCGTGACCCTGGCATATAGGCAACTGAAGGAACACGGGTGGGTTTTAGTCAGTAAAAGTCTGACACGCCCTCCCGATCCGCCCAGAGCGGGAGACATCATTTGATAATTTCCCACCCACAAAAAAGAGGCCTTCCGCGGAAGAAGGGAGTGAAGATTTCATCCAATCAGTTTAAATAATTGCTACAGATTTGAACCTTGAGCTGCGTTTACCCAGCAGTGGCGAAGGGTGATTTTATTAGAGAGGTAAGCCGGAGCAAAAAAAATGCTTACCTAGGCCGGACGTGGCGCACGTAGTCCAGTTACTTAAAATCTGTGACTGACTTCCTGACTTCAGTCTTCTATAAGCAGATGTCTTCAGTCCACCTTTACTATACGTGTAAGCACTGGTGATTGAAACAGTGTCTTGCAAGTATAATAAAAGTGGCTTTGAAAAAAGCCGTTTGTGGTGTGATCAGTGTGATGACGTTGACGTATGATGTCTACTAGAAAAAACTACATAACTACAAGACTACTGACTTATTCTACTTATAATACTACTTATACTCTAAAGCTATTCGTCTATTCTTTAGTACAAAGTGCGCTAAGACATTATCATAAAAGCCGAGATGATTCTTAATTTTTAGCAATAAATGTTTTTCTATAGAAAAAATGACTAGATCAGATAATCGTTCTTGTTTTTGAGAATTACGCATGTATAATACGTATGAATTCGCTTCAAAGCCGAAAACGACCTCTCCGCGGATGCAACTGTAACGGGAAGTGTCAAAAATATACTACACTAGCTTCTGCCCGCGACTTCGTCCGCGTTAAATTTCTTGGAACCCCGACCCTTCCCGTCGCGTCGAATCGCCTACCCGTGCAATTTTCCCCGTTTTTGCAACATTTTTCATTACTGCTCCGCTCTTCTTGGTTGCAGCGTGCTGTTATATAGCCTATAGCCTTCCTCGATAAATAAGCTACCCAACACAAAAATAATTTTTCAATTCAATCAATTCGGACCAGTAGTTCCTGAGATTAGCGCGTTCAATCAAACAAACAAACATACAAACAAAGTCTTCAGCTTTATAATATTATATATACAGTGAAACCTGGTTAAGTGGGACCTGGATAAGTGAGAAACCTCTATTATTGAGAGTTGCAATGAGGTCCCGGTACTTTTTCATTGAATTACCTCTGTTAATGAGACTTTTCGAACCTGGTTAAATGTTTTGATGGATGTGGTCAACGTTGAGATTTGAATTTTAAGATGTGTTCGATGTTTACCTCTGTAATTCGGACTCTGTAGCTCAATTCCCTGTCTATGTGAGACAAATTAATCAGATTGGGACAGGTTTTGACACGTTTGTTTACAAACATTTGAATGTCTTTCGCACATGCTTTGTTTGTCAGTACTATCTCAGGTTTTGCTCTAAAAACAAGGCAATAAAAGTATACAAAATGTCCAAACGTAAATATAAAATGTTACCAGCATCTGAAAAATTAAAATTAACTTCCATCAGAAAAATTGAAGAATGGTACATTTTGACCTCTATAAGCAGGGGGGCCTCTGTAAATGAGACAGCTATAATTTTAAACCTGCTTAGTTGGAAAACTGGATTAATGGAAACCCTCAATAATTGGTACATAATTCTTGGTCCCTCGAGATCCCAATTAACCAGGTTTCACTGTAGTATAATAGATATCTCTTCAGCAATTGGATTGTACGGAAAGCGTAAGAAATCTAAACCCAAAATATTAGAAAGAACTAACAACGATACTATTTAGTGCATGACGTCATGATTTCATTTATTTTATGTATGTAATTTATCATTTTCAGATCAAATAAATACCGTCAGTTTTTAAATAATAATTTATTATTCTCCTGATCAAATTTCGGTCACGGCTAGGGTTACCAGACGAACAAATCAAAAGTCCGGTGAAAAGGCCTGATTTCCATTGAAAAATCATGAGATTTATTACAGTTTGAAAATTTTCTCTCAAACGTACTTAACAATCTAAAAAAGTCGTAATATTATCGTTTTTATACCCTGATAAAACTGATTAAGTACCTACTTGGATAAATAAGTATTGATTTTAATTGTGCAATTAATTGCAATTAATAATTATCACCAAAGAAATATTATTTTTAGTTTGTTTAACTTTTTACTAAAGAGATCTTTAAAATGTAAGCTGAATTTTATTGAAAATTCTAAAAATCCTGAGATTTGCAAAATCCGGCCGCAATCCTGGGAAGAGTCCAAAAATCCTGAGATCTCAGGACAAATCCTGAGATATGGTAACCCTAGTCACGGCAGACAATCATAAGTTGTAATGATATTTGTAATGTTTCCCATCTTTTCGCCAAATCTCCCTAGTAATAAACTGGCAACACCGGCTAATCAAAGTAACCTACAAAGTATTGAATTGAAAATTCATGTTTTCTTTAAGAAAATGTAGTTAAATAACAAAACTTAGCGATGAAATCTGATCTTGGTATTATTATTGGTGGTTGTGTTACGGTTCACTTTTCCTTGTTAGGGTTTTTGATGAATTAAATACAGCTTGGCAAAAAAGAGTCTGGAAAAAATGAGGGCGCCTGCTTAGCAGGTATGGCCACCCTGTATACTAGGACTAAAAGTGATAACATACTTGTTGTTTTAATCCACAAACACGAGATCCCGGAAATTCTCATCAGTCAAGATTTCAAGACTTGATAGGCACACAGTCTTTTACTTTCATTGTATTTAGTAGATTGCGCATTATTTCGCTGGAATAACTTTTTATTTATGAGTGCCATCATAATAACATAATGCAAACTAATTCAGTTTAAAAATTAATTAAATTACACTCAGGGATTGCCGATTGAACCCGATACACAAGACATAATGTTCAGCAGTCGCATTTGCGGCCACCATCTAGGGCAGGGCTTGAAAACGTTACCAATTCCCATAAAAAATAACGTTAAATAACGGTATTTCCATAGAGCTACTTGCATATCGGTATGATTTGGTAGCGTTAATTAGGTAGCATAACATTATAAGAACGTTAAAAATTGTGGTAAAAATTAACGGTATTTTTAATGTTATTGTGAAAATAGCGGTAACAAGTAAACGGTATATTTTGGTTATTTTATGCGACGTTGCCGTTTTCTCCAAGGCCGCGCGGGCGCGGCACGGCGGGTGGCGGCCGGCGGCGCGCGCCCCTCTGACGCGCTGTTGCCATTTCGTTTGTCGTCTTCTCAACTCTCACGGCCGTCAGACGCGCGTACAGAACACGCTCAGCGCTCGCGAATTATAACTTCAGTTTAGATTAGCTACTACAGCTGATTTAGTTTTTGTGTTTTGAGTAACGATTACGAAAAGTTCAACATGGGGCGTAAGAAAAAAAATGTCGTCTATAGATATTTTGGAATAAATGATGACAACACCTCAACTTGTTTAGTGCCAGAGTGTCGGCTACCTACTAAGTATACCTACCTAAACTACATCTTAGGGCCAAAACACATTTACATACATTACGACGTCCTTCGTTATTATTCTAAGACGACCGACGACGTCTTAAAAAACTACGACGTCCAGGCACGTCCAGGGTCGCACGCCGCTACGCAGTGGTTAAAAAACCCGAATTAAGCAAATTACTTATAATTTCTAGCTAAGTCAGCCTTTCTGATCAGTAGGTATGTGCATAATAGACAGTCAGTCCCGCGAGGCCGCGACCTCGTACCTACCACTCATACACAAATACCTACATGTTTTGTTTTGGCCCTTAGTTGGTTTGCGTGCGTCTCGCTCAGTCGATATCGTGTAAGTAACGTGTTTCTATGCGTTTCAACTAAGTACCTTGAAGATGGTCTTGGCGCAATATAGTGATAACAATTACGTTTAACAAAAAATACCTACTTTTTCAATAATGTTTATTATCGTCATTATCTTGTTAGTGCTATTTTAATATGATTATTGTTTATATAAGAAAGAAAATAAAAGGAAGATTATAAGAAAACGTGTATGAAGTTACAATACGGCGCCAAGGTCATCCTATTCTTAGTTGAAGCATAGTACCTATATTTCACCAGCTTGGCAAATTGGCACTTACTTCATATACCTCCTTGCCTGTATTTTACATGTGCATGTACATGCGAATACGCTACTATTTTCTGTCTTCTCAACGTAACGTAAATTTAATTTGTGCTTTGAGTTTGCATTTGGGTTGCGTAGCATTGTGCTAGTGCTAGTGCAGGTGAACATCCTGATGTTCGTTGGTTGCGGTACCTACTATCCTATATTTAATTCGTGTTTAGATAATTCCAACCGTTCGTTATGGGATATTCAAATAAAAAGTAGGTACCTAACATTTTGCTGTTTTCGCTCAGTAATTATTATGAAATGAATTATTGATGTTTATGGCAAAAATAATGTGCACACAATTTTGTATCTATCGAATGACCCCCCCCCCCCCCCACCCCGTTATCTTCGAAATTACTAAGTCTAAAATTCTGAAAAAATATACAAATAATAGTTATTTTGTTTTTGTGTAGATTACAGGATAACCTATAAGAAATATTTATACAAGTTCTTTTTGACATCGACGCACAAACGAATAGCATAGATCCAGTACATGATTCTTGGCCCCCCGGTGGTGAAATTTTTAGTCGGCTTCGTTTCTGGAATCATGTACTAGATCCGTGGTATTCGTTTGTGCATCGATGTCAAAGACACCATATATATAGGGTGACTGGTAATTAGTGAACGATATTTGAACACATGATTGTACTCATGATTACAAACAACTTTCCCAAAGAAACTTTTTTTATACTCATTAGTTTTATTTTTTTTAACAATAACAAAAAACACTGGCGCACACGGAAAGTTCAAACTTTGCACGCGCTCGCCGTCACCCAATCAGCTGTTAGCGGCGAGGCGCTCGCGCCCGCATCACCGATGACGTAAACAATGTAGAAGACAGCGGCACGTCCCCCATAGCTGATTTGTTATTGTAATAAAAGTAAAACTGATGAGCATACAAAAAAGTTTCTGTAGGAAAGTTGTTTGTAATCATGAGTACAATCACCTGTGAAGGATACTTAAATATTGTTCACTAATTACCAGTCACCATATATATATGTATACAGTCCGTCGGTTTAGGTAGTTAACTAAATGTAAACAATCTTGGCATGTCTTTTAATCTAAAGGTGGGCTAAAAATTGTATCTAAAAGTTTTTACATTATAGTACATAGCTAAATCGATGTTAGGTAATAAACTAGATCTTAAATAATAATCAATGAATGTCTTTTATACGACTTTCTTACGATAAAAAGACATATCAAGATTGTTTACGTTTAATTAACTATCTAAACCGACGGACTGTAGGTACTTTTAAAGTAACATGTTACAAAAATGAGATTCGCTTGGAACCATTTGCATACGAATCCGTCTCGCACTTGGCTGGTTTTTATTTGAATGTCCCGTTACTGCTGGTGCTGGTGCTGTTTTAAACTGTATCACTAAAAGAACCCGAGACGCCTAAAATGCTGTTTTCTCTGTGTTCTTAATTCTTTATTATTGCCAGTTTGTTTTGCATGTTTTTCTTTTCTATTGCAGACGCAGCGTGGTGCAAATTTGCTAAAACATTTAAAGCATGTGCATAAAGATATACATAAAGAAATCGTAGAAATTAATAATAGTCGTCAAGATCCCGATATGGCCACTAAGTCAACTACTGTATCTGACACTGTGCTTAAGGAATGCACCAATTTGGTAGCCATTCATGGTCATCCCCTTTCAATGGTTAACGACAAAGCTTTCCAAAATTTACTACCTATGATACCCGGGAATACCAGCACTATTAACGCTATTAATATTAAAGAAAATGTGCGCTTATTGGCTACAAAAATGAGAGATGAATTAGCATTTACGTTACAAGATAAAATTATATCGCTAAAAATAGACATCGCTTCGCTTGCAACGAGAAGTTTTATGGGGATTAATTGTCAATATTTAATGGAGGGGCAGCTTGTCTTAAGAAATTTAGGAGCGATTGAAATATTTCAGTGCCATACTTCATAGCACCTCAAAGATCTACTGGTGTACAACCTTCAGCGGTTCCGTATTGACACGGAAATTAGTAAAAAAAAATATTGCATTACAACTGACAATGGCGCTAACATGATTAAAATGACCAAACTCCTTAACGATATGGACAATTGTGTTATCCTTGACAGGAACATTATAGAAACCGGCCCCAGCTCCAGCCAATGTGAAAATGAAAACGCAAATACACGTAATGATTCTGACTCAGACTTTAAAAATTCTGATTTTTATTTTGACGTTGAAGAAGCATATACTGCACAATTAACAAATACATATACTCAGAGCGCAGTTTACTAATATTACTGGTGAAAATGTTGATTATAAAATTGGTATAGTAAGATGTACCGCACATACTCTTCAGTTAGCGCTACATGATGCTTGTGATGATGTAGCCTTTTCTAATCTAATTTCGAGTTCTAGAGAAGTTGTACGACGCTTGCGGACACCACAGTTTGTGAGAATTATTAGAGAACATAACAAAAATGTACCTAAATTAGACTGCTCTACCTGATGGCATTCTGTAACTGACATGGTAGAAAGTTTGCTATCGCTGAGAGATATATGTGCAACTGATGTCCGGCTTCATTTACCTGACTCAACATGGGATACTTTGACAGAAATCCTCAAATCTTTGACACCTGCAAAACAGTTGACAAAAAAACTACAGGAGGAACAACTGACAGTTGAGATTTTTATCTGGCATGGATGATGTGCCAACTACAGTTATCCAAAATAAAAATCAGACTGTCCGAAAACATAATTGAATCTATGAAAGAAAGGCAAAAACTTCTATTGGAAAATGATGTTTTTACTAATGGAATGTTTTTAGACCCAAGAGTAAATTCAGTGTCGACATCTGTACCTCTAGCACGAACATTTGTAGGTTTCGTATAGTAAACGTATCGAGTTGTCGACACGATAACGGAATACAACTAAAGTAGGAAGCACGAAGCTCTTTCGTATTAGTATCGAGACCTCGATGCGATTACGTGAGTGACGTCATGCTAATGTAAGTAAGGATGTACAAAATTGAACGAAAGATCGTAAAATTGATTGAACGTTTCGTTCAAAAACTATATACGTATTTAGTTTTTAGTGATTTCAGGGCCTTTAAAACTTTAAAACTATTCAAATTTTGATGCAATACGAAGAAACTGCAGTAAAAGTTATTATTCAGTTAAGATTAACGGTATAATTATTTAATTTATTATTTAAACTTTATGTTTAGTGAGACTGTGTTCCTAAACGAACGACGCGTAACACTTGGAATTTTTTGACGCGATGCTCGTTCAAGGTCAACTTTGTTTGGAAGTGTACTTGTATTTCTTTACATCTAAAAGTTCTAAAACTTAACTCTCGTAGCAATAAAGCCAATAAAACGTTTCCAAAATGAGAACTAGCCACCCGCAATACACCATTATGGTAGATTTATAGAAAAGTAAGTACTTAAATTCCATTTAAGATTTTATTGTAAACATATCTGTTGATTATCAGTGTTTTACTGGGATATTTGGATTATTTTTTCGTTAAGGATAAAAAGCTACAGTTTATTTGTATACTCGAGTTATTCAAAAATAGTAGGCTATAAACTTGTTAATTTGTAATCAAATTTGGATTAAATTGAAATAAACTTTGATGAGGTATGTGCTTAATTATTGGAAGGCAACATTTTATTAGAATAGAAATTGTAATACACAGTCCTTTAAATGTTAAAATTATTATAGGCTTGGAGAAATCAATCACTCACCTTGTTTCTCTTCATACATTTCTACTTTCAACAATCAATCGCCCCGCAAGATAATAGTACAATGTACTATGTCGAGGGGTGCTTCTTGTTAATCTAAGCATTTTCTAACAACATTTAGTAACACAATCACTTAAATTATCATTATATTGCTTCCAATAAACTCCGACGAAAGTTTTCTCACTGACAAATTTACAGTGAATAAACTTTCGAGAAACTCGCAAGCCAGCCTTCGAGAATGACGATACGATACGTCATTTTATGCCTTCGTGCTAGCTATCTTCATACAAACGGCTCAAGGTTACGTTACGAATACGATACGACACTTACTTGACTATTTCGTGCTCACAAAATTAGTTCAAATTACGCACACCAGAGGCGCTGTTCATGTTTCCATATAAAATGCTTACGTTAACGATACGAATACTTTTTCGCAAGTTGTTCGTGCTAGGGGCACTGTACAACAGAAAAAATCAAAAGAAAACTTAATCCTACAATACTTAACAAATTTTGAATTGGAACAGATAAACAAAGAAAATAACATTAGTAACAGTAACATCAATAGTACAACAACAAATGACCATTCTGAAGCGCAGATTGAACTAGACGATTTCTTAAATGCAAGTTATGTAAACAGACACGATGATTTAATGGATTTGTTAGACTTGGATAGAAATTACCGTAACGTGCTGAACAGTTTACAGGAATCTTTTGATTTCTTTTTAAAAGAGCCACTTCTTCGCTCTACAGAAAGTGTCTTGACGTACTGGGAAAGGTCACGTTATAAATTTCCTCTTTTGTACAAATTATCTACCATCGTATTAGCTGCACCAATGACTCAAGTTAGTGTAGAAAGGTTATTTTCTTCACTTAAGTTTGTAATATCTAATTACAGATACTCCATGAAAGACGACGTCATTGAAGATCTACTATTCATACGTAGTAATAATATTTTTAATAAGTAGTTTTCAATAGAAAGTTATTATTCAAGCAATTTTTTTTTTTTTAGTAATTCTGGCGAATATCTTCGGACCGTCTTTATAAGTGGTGGAATTATTGTATTTTTATTATCCGTAATGATCAGGTACATAAAAAAAAAATCATTTTTTTATTGATTCAAGGTTTTATTTTTAATTAAGTAATCATAGTTCAACATTATAGATTAATGTACCGCTTTGAAGTTTGAAATATATAGTTTTTGTACTTAAAATTGTCTTTGATTTATTTATTATATGTATTCCTATACTTTTTCCGTAAATTTAATAATCTCTAGTAAATACTTTTATAGTTCACACTTCTTATTATTATTATTATTGTAAAATGTTTGATTAAAAAATTAATTATTTTAATTGATATGAATGTAACATATCAATCTAGATATGTCTACCTGCCTATGTTATACGTGTCTACATATTATATGTCCCAAAAGTATAGTACAGCTGGAGACCTGAGATAGATAATTCCTAGAGTCTACATTCCGTCGGTTTAGGTAGTTAACTAAATGTAAACAATCTTGGCATGTCTTCTAATCTAAAGGTTGGCAAAAAATGTATCTAAAAATGTTTACAATTAGATATTTACCTAAATCAAAGTTAGGTAATAAACTAAATTTAAATAATCTATGTATGTCTTTTATACGACTTTTTTGAAATAAAAAGACAAACAAGATTGTTTACGTTTAGTTAACTACCTAAACCGACGGACCTAGACGATTTTCCTTAGTTTAATTTATAACAGTTTCTGACATATAAGACACTAGCTTTTGCCCGTAGCTTCGCTTGCGTACATAAAATATAGCCTATGTCACTCAGGAATAAAGCAGCTATCTATCAGTGTTATTTTTTTGCAATCGGACCAGTTCTTTCAGAGACTACCTTCTACAAACAAAAAAAATATCAAAACAAACTTTACCTCTTTATTATATTAGTGTAGATTCTTGTGTTTAGTATCTAATGTCGATAGCATATATGCAGGCCACATTTCTTTCTCACTTTGCTGGATACATGATTAGACAAACAAAATCATCACCTTTGTCCTCAGATGTAAACACAGAGAAACAAAAAGTAATCCCGTGTTACAAATAATATAAGATTTTATAAAATCATTGAAGGCTAAAGCAAAAAAAAAATAGATATTTTTTTTTCGTTCAATGCTAGGTTAAAAAAAAATAAAAACAATCATAACTAGAAAACTACGAGAAATCGTAGAACATACATAGGGGTCATTCAGGATTATTTAGGGGCCTTCTATCTCTGGGCCTCAACTTACCATACTTTGTAGGATACCCTGTATATTCTAACATAATTATGAACAAGAAAAAACAAAGTTATTTTCTACTCTCTCATAATTTTAAGTAATGATAGCTGATCACCATGAGTCGTATAGATAGTCGACTCTGTACTACCTACTTTAAATTGTGAGTTTAATCGATACCAATCAGTTACGTTATGCTACACTGTAATCGTAGATATTGTAAATTTAATTATTTTTCTCTGAGTCTGTTAAATCTATCTCACTAGAATGACAATTTCTGATAGAGTCTACAAAATGTAAAATTTTCGTATAAACACGTGTCCGCATGCAGGGTTGGATAAACTGTAATTCTACTTGTAGTAGGCGTGAAAAATTCTCATTTCTCCCATCATTACCAACACAGTTATTAAATATGACACAGTCTGAACAGGTCTTCTCGGAGGTGCATCCCTTAACCGTTTTAGGATTTTTTTTGGTCTCACATTTACTTTCTGTAACTATTCCAGCTACTTCTTTGTTCTCACATGTATCTTCTTGCTTGATTTTTTTCTGCATTGTCGTCCGTATTTCAGTTTTAAGCAGGGACTTGAAAACGAAATGAATTTTGTTCCGTTACTCTAAATGTTACCTTATAACGTTTCAGATTTTGTAACGATACTCAAACCTAAAAATATGAAAAACGTTATAAAGAATAACGTTATAGAATATTATTGTTAAAGAACAATATAACAAGTAGCGTTATAGGGATCAGTAACGTTATGCTTATATCCGATTTAATAACGTTACAGGTGAAACGTTACAGTTTCACTTATAACGTTATGTTTAAAAAATTGCCCGCTGAACACCGCTCCTCCCATCGCACCCCTGTATATGCCATCGCATCGCCGCGCGCCGTATCCAAGCATTTATTCATTAGAGAGTGCACGTTGTATATTTTGTGTAAACTTTAACATATTATACCTACACGTCTCATCGGTTCATTCTGTTATTATAATGAGTGAGTACCTATCATTTTAACTATTAACGAATGAATACGATTGTTATTTCTGCCTCACTGGTCATGTGGGCTACAGATATGTGAATTAATTTTTTTTCTATCTAGAAATTCTTAGTTATTGTCTGGTGTATAAAAGTTTGGGTTAAGATATTATTCATTATTTACAGGTGACAGTGACGATGATTTTATGTTTCAACAGAACAGTCAGCCAATTTTTCAACAGTACTTGGGGTCGTCGACCACGCGTCTATCGGCGTGCGCGATGATCAGCTGATTTTTACATTTGAATTTACATTGCATGCTAAAGATCAAAAATTTTTTTTTGATAGTATATGTTTTATATCTTAAATAATGGTTCATTTAACTGTTAACACGTAAAGCTACTACTACTACAATCTGTCAAATTTCTGTAATAGGTTTTCAACTTTATCGCTAAAGTATTAGGTTCAAGATTTATTGAGAAAATTTGACAGTTTCGGGTAGCTTGATATGCTGGCGTCTGTATAAAAAATGCAAAAAATATGGTAATATTTAATAAAAATATCCAAAAAAAATATATGGTTGCGTATCAAGAATAACTAGCCCTATCACCTACTATCTGTTTTCGGAGGCGTTTCCCTTTCTTGAAATTTATTTTCTCCTACAGTTTCGCCTTGAATATTATGTCGTGGTACTTTGGATATACTCGAATTAGGATTATGCCCGGTTGATGGCAATAGGCTCGCCACCTACACATTACATGGGACTTGAATATAACTGTCGAAATGTGGGTGTCTTCTACACCTTCTACACCTTTGAGGAATAGTGGCGTGATGTTATGTTAGCAATATCGTCGTTTCCTGATAACTCCTGTGCGGCCGCCGATCGGGTGGGAGACTATGCGCGCGACATCCTGTTAATAGCGCCGGCGCCTGTGCACGACAGAACGAAACGCGCGAATTTTATTTCACAGTGCGGGCCATAGTCATAACTACTTAATACTGAACAAAACATTCGCGTGGAAATTAATTCGCATCGCATCGCATTCAATTTGCATCAAACCACAGATTTTTTCTACGTGAATTTCCAACCGCGCCTGTGTGGCAATCCCATTACATTTAATAAGTTAGCGAACTATGAGAAGATAATCGCACGGTGAAAAATGGCGGTGCGGACAGGGCCAAAGGTGTAAATACTGGCCTCACCAATTGTAAATATAAAATCCTCTTTAATATTATTAGAATCGGACCTTTCGTTTAGAAATTATGACGGGCAAAACAATTCTACAAGGAAGAAAAACGCTGCGGGGTGAGCAAATTACCTAGTGTATTACCTACACATTTTATTTTTTGAAAACAAGTTATAATTAAAGATTGTAATCCGGATAGTTCAAAATTCGAAAATAACTGAAAAATCCTGATTTTCCGTCCTCATAAAAATTCGGATTTTAATATTAAAATCCGGTTTTTTCGAATTTCAATAAAGCGTTTCTTTGTAAACCTATTAAATAGAGCATGTGTCTTCAACCACCAACTTAATTATATTTCAGCGTAAGCTACTACGTGACAAATCTAAAAACAATGTACACTCCATGTAACGTCATTCGCTTTAACGACAAACTCACTAAAGCGTCGAAATCACTTCACTTTAAATAGTTTAGTTTGTCTTCCATACAAAGATACACTCTGTATAGCATTGCACCCACTCCCAGTAACGACAACAAATAAAAAATAAAAAGTACTTTTTAAGTTGCCAAAATTAGTGAAAACTGCGCAGCTGTGTACGTTTCTTTTGTCGCTTTATTATCCTAGTCCTTAATAAGCTCGACTGTGGGTATCATACATAGGTAGAACGGGCTGGTGTCCGCAACTTCACGTCTGAGCGCGTATTTTGCGTTCGGGTGGGAAATCGGTTATTCGATCCACCTCAGCTCCTCGAGAAAGGCCAGCAACGCCTTGATGTTGCTGACTATCTCATGTAGGATACCTGGGTTACCGAAGTACTTGGCCCTATATGTGGCGATCGCCGGGCAGTTTTGAAGCACGTGCGTTGCTGTCTCGTCGTCCTCAATGCAGGCCCTGCACAGCGGACTGTCTGTAACTCCTACGACAAATAGATGTTTATTAAACTACCCATGGCCAGTTATTGCTGCTGTCGCAGCAACGCAGCTGTCGTTTGTCTACCGGAGGACCTGTTTTGTGAGGCGGGCATCGATGGTAGGAAGTGCTTCCTTGGCATGCCTGCACTCACTTTGGTCCACCCATAGCTCACAGTGTAGATCCCTGGTACGTTTTGTTACAAGAGAGCGTAGGAACTCAAAGGAGAGTGGCGCGATGGGATCTGGTCCCACCGGTGTCGTGCTCGACTCCCTTCTGGCAAGTTCATCGGCGGCATCGTTACCTAGCGAACCGTTGTGTCCTTTTAACCATTGAATGGTTATATTATTGAGGCTACCTACCTGGTTGAGGCGCTGGTGGCACTCGTATATTAGCCTAGAGTCAATCGAGTGACTGTCCAGCGCTTGCAGAATAGCCATACTATCTAAGAGTATGCGGATCAAGTGGTCTTTAACTTCCCTGGCCATAATGGCTGAAGCAGCAAGAGTGATCCCAATGCATTCAGCCTGGAACAACGTGTTGTGGACTCCCAACGGTGTGCCTATATGTATGTAGAAGTCCTGCGAGAAGACTCCAGCACGTGCCACTGTCTGTTTTTGATCCATCCGTGAAGATGCGCAACTTAGTGGGGGGCAAACTTCCACATCGGCGATCTTCGTGAAGCTGGATGCTGTATTTTTTATCAAAAATGAACTGTTTGGATACCCGGTCATTTACCACCCGGCCTTAGTGATGGGGAACTCATTGTTGAGTTCCTTAAGCAGCGTGTGTTGTGTGTCTCTCTTTCGCCAGAGGTCAGTTTCATCCAGACACGCTGCCGCCATTGTGGCTTCCTGCTGTATGAACAGGTGGAGCGGTGGTAGTCCCAGCATGGCGTCCATGGCTGCAGTCGGAGTAGTCCTCATGCAGCCTGTGACCGCCATGCAGGCTAGTCTTTGCATGCGTTGCAGTTTGTTGCAGGCTGTAATAAGCTTGGTGCGGGGCTACCAGACCACGGCCCCGTAGGTGATCATGAGTCGGATCACTGCGGTGTACAGTCAAAGTATGATTTTGGGGGATAGGCCCCACTTCTTACCTTTCATTTTCCTGCATTGCCAGAATGTGATGCAGGCCCTGTAGTTTTGGAATCATACTGAACTTTCTAAGAAATCCGTTCTTTTGATTACAAATTGGGATTGCTTGCATGTGTGTTGTTACAAGGAGTTATGGATTATCCATACGTTATCATATTCCAAGTTGCTCACAAACTTTCTAACTGTAAACATGGCAAGTAAGAGAAAATCAGTGTGTATTGACGAAAAAGTTTTACTTTTTTAAGTAATGTTGGCAGACGCTTTAGATTTAGTCGTTCTACCGTGTCCACCATATCGAAAAATAAAGAAAATATTCTACAAGCAGAGCAGGATGGAAAATCTTCCAAATAAGAAACCTAAATACGAAGATTTGGATCAAGCTATACTATCATAATTTCACCGACAGCGCCAGCATAATATGCCAATGTCGGGGCCGATCGTGAAAGCTAAGGCGGAGAAGTTTGCTGAAGAACTTGGTTTAATTTCTTTCAAAGCATCGGGATGCAATGATGGCGTGGTTTTTTTTAATTTTTAACGACAACTCTCTATAACGTCGAAATGTGCACAGTCCCTTGAGTGTCGTTGTATAGTTTACACGTAAACTTATGTTTTTTTAAATAAAATAAAAAACTTCGAAAAATCCGGATAGTCCGGATTTGTGTGCGATTATACTTTGTAAATCCGGATTTGGAAATAATCCGGATTTTGCAATCCCTAGTTACAATTAAATACAATAGGTTCGCTCTCTCTTCCATGGGACTAAAACATAACTGGTGAAACGTGGGTGTTAGGAATACAACTCTGCCTAACCCTTTGGGAGTACAGGCGTGATGTTAAGTTTATGTTTTTTTAGTTATGCTATGTTAAACAATATAATAGAGGTTTTATGCTATAAATATAAATTGAGAAAAGATAGATATCTACCTAAAGTTACCTAACTACTTACTTCCAAATGTTAGTTTATGATATGTGTAGGTACACAAATAATATTTTAAAAATACTTTAATTTATTGTAATTATGTTTTTTTTTTAATGGTAAATAACTCAAAAAATACTAAACTGATGATAAAAATTCCTTCATCTGTAAAAATCTGCATTATCAGCGAATAACATGGGTTCTATTTTGGGAGAATACCTATGCGAAATCTACGCAGACCCTGCGGGCATAGTGTTAGTTTGTTATTTAAAAACTCACAACAAAACTTAACGGGTTTTTAAACAATGCATGTCCTATATCGTAGTTTGCAATACGAATTTGTTATAAAATACTATACGACAAACCTTTAGTAATTGTAAACAGAACATTAGTCGCGCTCGCTGACGTTATGAATAAATCAAAATAAAATGAGCGGGCGAAGAATCCCTAACTATAACGATGTCATCGTAGTATCGAATAGGTAGGTATAAAATTTTGCCGCCAACGCGATCACGAAACTGAAATATGATTGAAAACTTTCTTCAAATAACATCATACTATCTTGCAATATATAACTGACACGTTAACTTTTTGGTTATCATCGATAAATTATCATTAATCGTAATTTAAGATTGTAGGTGGAACATCACATTTCGACGTTTCTTTGTCGTCACTGAGTAAAAAATATCTGTATACAAAATTCCTCTTCTTACGGCCCATGATTTAATAGAAAAACTGTCAAACTCAAAATATTCGACAGAAATCAGTAAACAAACAATCACGGCGAAATGTTACGTTGCCGTATTGAACTCAAGCGGGGAGCGGGACAAGCGGGGAGCAGGAATAATCTAATAGGTACTTACGTGCCTCAGCCCTCAAGGTTGCGTATCGAAATGAATAACGTTATTATTTCGTTATACTAGTAACGATATATTTTTGTTATTGTTACTAAATAGTTTAAGATTTCGTTCCGTTGTTCATATCGTTGTAACCAAAATAAGTATTTAGTTACGATCCTGGTGGAACGGTACAAATTATCGTTACTGAAACTATGCGTAGCGTTATTAGAGAGAAATTGGAGTAACGTTTCAAGTCCCTGGTTTTAAGTGCCGCGTCTATTTCGAATTGGTTATTCCAGTCACATGTAAATACGTCAGGTGACATGTTTCGCTTTGCTGAAATAAAACCAAATATAATTAGGTATATGCTAGGTACGCTTAACGTAGAAAAAAATCACAAAATATTCAATAATAATTTTATTGAACTTACCCATTTTGAGGCTAAAGAAAAGCCATCAGTCAGATTCGCTTTTTTACGATTGCACGTTACGGGTGGAAAGCAACGTTCACAAGAACAAGCACAGCTCAGAATAGCAAAGAGGATTAAACACGCAAATAGTCGTACGGCACAGTCTTAGCGTCGCTGCTGTCTGACACTTGCGATTGAACGAGAGCGACGGTAACAAAACTAACTCATAACGATAAAATTTACGATACCGTAGATTTTAACGTTACATATGTTTAACGATAAAATGTGCCAGATGTAACGTTAAATATTGTAACGTTATTTATTAGATAACGATATCTGCATGAAAAGGCTGTAACGATACCATATTTTTAACGGTATTTCAAGCCCTGATCTAGGGTATTCACAACCATTCGATGGTTGGTATGCCTGTATCAAATTTGACATGAATGATACTGAACGAATCCTGTTAATGCTGACAGTTTATAGTCGATAAGAAGGCGACTTACAGCTGCTTACTGTCGGAAACTAATCGGAAGTCAGAGAGTACCTATAGCATGTCGCATTCGAAAGGTACGGGCAATATCGAATAAACTTGAACAGTTGACTAATGAAGGTGTCAGGTATGTCTATGCGGGGTACATAACATAATCACTATTCACATGACAGTGAAAATGAAATAACACGCTAAAGTTTAGATTTTATTTAAAAAGAAAAACGTGACGTAACATCATTCTTGTATTCCTTTTCGGTGCTATGATAGATTTTTTCCATTAACACTGATGTGTCATTTTTACATTTCTTATTTATGAAAATAGTGTAAAAATCTTTCTTACACGTTTACGGCTCCCATTACAACCCGTCTCCTCAAACTATAGGTAATATATTACGTAGAATAGGCACCTGAAAAATAATAAATATAAATTATACTTTTTTACTGTGGTATGCGATAATAGCATTAACAAAAAAAAAAAAATACTTGGCTGTTTCGTTATAGTGTTGAACTTTTTGTCTAATTGCACACAGATCAAAATTTTGTAATTCTTTCTTCCGCCAACTGTTTTGGTGTTCCTCCAGGTGTAGAAAAAATCCTTAATTGTTTTCTCCTTCATTAACAATTTCTCTAATTGTACTGTGAGATTTACCTTGAAAAAAATATAAAGACAATCATATTAATTCCATGTAGGTACATTTTTCAATTTCAAGTATCAAACATCAAGAATTAACGTACACGCGATTTGTCAAACTAGAAAACATAACCTCAATAATCTATTAGTAAATAAAACAATAAAATGGCTTGAAACTTATAACACCGATAAAACTTAGTATTAGAAAGGAAAAACAATGACTGGCATTGAATAATAGATAAATTTCTTGGATAAATACCTGTCGTGTCGGCAGTTCTTTCGTAAACATTGTCAATCGGAGACAAAATTTGTTCCGCTTCAGATTCCGCCAAATTTCTTACGAAAACTTAGTATATCACAGCTCACACCACTACTCCTTATTGTTTTATTCATTTTGTTATATGTTCAAAAGCATTAATAATTGATAGTTAATTATAAATAAGTAAAATACAACTGCGAACATAACACAATGACAGATTAGCTACTTGTTGATGATAAACAAAGCAATGCTGCCACCAAAAAAATATTTTAGTTCCAATGGTTACCACGACAGACTCTTTTTTGCCAACCTCGTGTTGTTTAAAAGCTAGTATATTGGCGACTGGTTCAATATTATAATAACACTTAGTTTTAAAGACAAATGAGACGTAGGTACATATGGCTAGTTATGCGGATATGTGATTTGCGAATCTAGTGAGACAATTATCAACCTAACATACCGCCCACCAAAAGGACTTTAAGTTCTTTTATAATCTTAATTAAGTTCTAACAAATTATCCACTTAACTATCAAGTATCTAACTTCAAATTGACAGTCTAAAGCACAAATAATACAAAAAAAAAATAATGAAATTCTAACTATACATATTAAAATGCTACTAAAATCCACTATATCTACTAAAATCATTCAAAGTAGCTTAATAATTAAAGACAAACTAAGTAGAATCAACTGGCAATGCACATAACTTGGTAATAGTTCTTTTAGTTATGGAACCTCCACTTTTCACACTATACACCCTGGTGTTACCATCCATGCCGGGATGTTTATCTGTGATACGTCCTAAGGACCATTTGCTGGGTGGTTGATTTTCAGTTTTGATCAACACAATATCACCAATTGCAAATTCCTGGACCGTACGCAAAATACGCACTCAGACGTGGAGTTGCGGACACCAGCCCGTTCTAGCTACCTATTACCACCAATTGCAAATTCCTTCTGTTTCTTCATCCATTTGGGACGCTGCTGCAGCCTAGTCAAATATTCCTCTTGCCAGCGTCGCCAAAAGTCATGAAGAACCTTTTGTGTATGTTGCCATCGTGACAAATTATGAACCTTCACGGCTTGCAGATCAGGTGAAGGTACTATAATCGGTGGTTCTCCAATCAAAAAATGGCCAGGAGTTAATGGATTTAAGTTTTCTGGGTCAGTGCTATCTATTGGGCACAGCGGGCGTGAATTCAGGCAGGCTTCTATCTGACATAATATTGTAGTCATTTCCTCGAACGTCAGGTTAGTTGTAATAATGCGTTTTAGGTAGTACTTAATCGACTTCACGCCTGCTTCCCATAAACCTCCAAAGTTCGGACTATATGTTGGGATAAAGTGGAATTGTGTGCCATCTGTAGTTAGCGTGGATGTAACTTCTCCTGCCATCTGTGCTTCGTTCCACAAATCATGAAGTTCTCTGTTGGCACCCACGAAGGTTTTGCCGTTATCACACCACAGGTGGGCACATTTACCTCTTCTGGCAACAAAACGTCTAAAGGCTGCTATAAATGCCTCTGAAGTGAGGTCTCCAACTAGTTCTATGTGGATTGCTTTGGTGGACATACATACGAAAATTGCCACATATGTCTTTTTAGTTTTGTTGCCTCTTCCTCTAGACACCAGTGTTTGAAACGGTCCTGCGAAATCTACACCGCTATGCAGAAACGGTCTCGTCGGAGTAACTCTTTCCACCGGTAAGTCTCCCATTATTTGTCCTTTTGTTGTAGCATTCATTCTGGCACACTTCATACATTTATGAATATGTCTCTTTACCAGTGACTTAGCTCTTATAACCCAGTATTTAAAACGCAAGTGACATAACATCAACTGTACTCCACCATGAAGTGTTTTGTCATGTGTATCAGCAATTATAAGCTGTATCAGTGCGTTTCTATTTCCCAGGATCACAGGATTCTTCTTATCATCTGGTAAGTTAGCATGTCTTAAGCGACTGCCCACCCTGAGTATATTTTTCTCGTCTAGGTATGGATTTAGACATCGCAGCTGACTGTTTTTCTTAACTTGTTTTCCTATTTTTATTCTATCTATTTCTTCTTTAAATTCTTCTTCTTGAGCCTTTTTAATACAGATCTGTAGAGTATCTTCTAATTCTTGCGTTGTTAAATTCTGATTTTCATTGTTTAGATTTTTCTTATAGTTTAAAAATCTTCTACAGTAAGTAATCGCTTTTATTAAATCTGTTAATGTTTCAAAATGTTCAAATTGTGATATTAAAGTTGTGTTTCAGGTTCTTCAACCCGTTCTGCGTTCAGGTAAGTATTGATTTTAGTTTTCTTCATTTCCAAATCTGTTTCTGTTATTTCATGTTTAATATTTATTTTTGTTTCAGACAGCCAGCCCGGCCCGTGCCACCATAAGTTACATTTCTTCAAGTCGGATAACAACATTCCTCTAGATGCCAAATCAGCGGGATTTTCGTGTGACTGAACATGGAACCAGTGCTTGTTATTAATGTACACATAATAACATAATATCACGCCTTGTTTCCCCGAAGGGTTAGGCAGAGGTGTACCTACAGTACACCCACATTTCGCCAGTTATGTTTAAGTCCCATGTAATAGGGGGCGGGTTTTCAACAATTTCGACTACACGGTTTGCGGCGAAGGGTTTCCACCTGTTAGGTTCACCACTAAGCCATGCGATAACAATTGAAGAATCAGTCCATGCGTACATTTGTGTTGTCGGTATCCTCATTGATTCTCCAACCTGCTTCATCAATTTTGATAGAAGTAGGGCACCACAAAGTTCTAGACGAGGTAACGAAATCGTCTTCAATGGTGCTACTCTGGTTCTGGCAGCTATCAGTTTTGTTTCAATCTTGTTGTCTTGAGTTTCAATTCTTATATAGACTGCCGCTGCATATGCACGCATTGAAGCATCGCTGAATCCGTGAACTTGTATTTTGTTTTTATTAACTGTCATCGTACCAAGCCATCTATCTATTTGTATTTTAGTTATGTTAACGAGGTCTGATCTTATTTCTTTCCATTCTTGTTCTAATGTGTTACTAACTTGTTCATCCCAGTTAACCTTTTCAAGCCAAAGCTTTTGTATTAAGATTTTAGCCATAACAGTGCTTGGTGCTATCCAACCAAGGGGATCAAACACTCTTTGTATATCAGACAATATGCTTCGCTTTGTTATTGACTTGGTTGTGGGTGTCAATTTAAGATTGTATTGAAACTGGTCTGTTTTTAAGTTCCATTCTATTCCTAATGCTTTGAGAGTTCCATCGAGATTTAAATCAATATGTGCTTTTGCAGATCTTTTATCTTCTTTTATATACTTCATTAAATCGATACTGTTGGATGCCCATTTCGTAAGTTGGAAACCGCCTCTTTCTAGTGTGTCTGATAAATCTTTAGAAAGTGCTTTAGCTTCAGCTACTGAGTCTGTGCCAGATAAAAGGTCGTTCATGTAGAAATCCTCGTTCATAGTTTGCGCAACAAGAGTATTATTCTTAGCTTCATCTTTAGCTATCTGCTGAAGCGTTTTAACGGCCAAATATGGCGCAGACGCTGTGCCAAATGTGACTCTGAGTAATCGATATTCTTCCAGGTTATCTGATTCTTGTTGCCTCCACAAGATTCGCTGAAATTCTGCGTCTTCTTTGGTCACTAATACTTGGAGGAACATCTGTTTTATATCCGCCATAAAACAGACTTGTTTCTTACGCCATCTCATCAAAATGTCTCTCAAGTCTTCTTGCAGCTGAGGACCCACGATTAATTCATCATTCAATGAAATGTTGTTTGATCCTTTACACGACGCATCAAATACAACGCGTGTTCGCGTGGATTCTTTGTCGGTTCGGATAACAGCGTGGTGAGGTAAGTAGACCGCTCTTTTATCCTTTTCATTATCAGGTACCTTCTCGATGTGTCCTTGTTCTATATAGTCATTTATAACTTTACTATATTCTTTTTGCAGGTCTGGCGATTTCTTGAACTTCTTTTCCAATAGTGTAAATCTATGTTTTGCTATCGATTTTGTATTACCATCTGGTGATTGTGGACTGTATGTATTAAATGGCAATTTAACAATGTATCTTCCTTCTTCATTTCTAGTTGTTGATTTTTCATATATTTCTTCACACAGTTGTTCTTCCTTTGTTAAGTGTCTATTATTGTCTACGTCAATTTCCCATATTGATTTCAACAGGTCCTCTACGTCAACTGAATGATGCATGACAACATACTGGTTTTGATGCGTTGTATTAACTTCTCCAAAAAGAATCCATCCCAAACTGGTTTCCTGAGCGCTTGGTGTGCCTGGTGGACCTTTGATTAGGTTGTTTTGCAGAATTTCCGCATATTCTTTCACACCCAATAGTAGATCTATTGACCCTGGCTTAAAGTTAGTTGGATCAGCCAGGTTGAGGTCTTGAATGTGTGCCCAATCTTGTTTATTGATTGATTTGGTGGGTATCTTTGCGGTCAGTTGCTTGGACATTACATATGCCTTGATCGGTAAACAATAGTTTCAGTCCAATCGTGATCTTATTCGTAGCTGTACCACATGTTTTATTTCAGTCTTCTGGGATCCCACCCCGGTAATGCTTGCTTTTACAGGTTGTCGTTCGAGCTTCAATAGTTGAGTCGCCTTCTCGCTAATGAAAGCTGCCTCGGAACCTTGATCTATGAGCGCCCGCAGTAAAATGGTGTTACCTTGCTCGCTTGTTGCTTTCACTACTGCCGTTGCTAACAGTGCTGCTACTTTCTTCTTAGTATTGCAATGCGACGCCATCATTGTATTGACTTGTTATGATTGCTCTTCATTTACATGTGTTGCAGCTGGAGGTGAGGTGACTGATGATTCTCCAAGCTGCTTGGCAGCTGTAAGTCGCCTTCTTGTCGACTATAAACAGCTGTCAGCATTAAAAGGACTCGTTCAGTATCATTCATGTCAAATTTGATACAGGCATACCAACCATCGAATGGTTGTGAATACCCTAGATGGTGGCCGCAAATGCGATTGCTGAACATTATGTCTTGTGTATCGGGTTCAATCGTCAATCCCTGAGTGTAATTTAATTAATTTTTAAACTGAATAAGTTTGCATTATGTTATTATGATGGCACTCTTAGATAAAAGGTTATTCTAGCGAAATATTGTGAAATCTACTAAATACAATGAAAGTAAAAGACTGTGTGCCTATCAAGTCTTAAAATCTTGACTGATGAGAATTTCCGGGATCTCGTGTTTGTGGATTAAAACAACAAGTATCTTATCACTTTTAGTCCTAGTATACAGGGTGGCCATACCTGCTAAGCAGGCGCCCTCATTTTTTCCAGACTCTTTTTTGCCAAGCTGAACTGCGTATTTTTTTTTAAGGCTGCTCTCCGAATAAGAAAATTGCACTCACAAGGAAGTCACAGCATGGTCCAGCACTCATCTATTCTTAAATTATAATTACGTGGCATTCCGGTCTACGGAATTTGTACGTACTATGTATTCTCAGTCAGTCTGACTTAAGGCTACCTTCCGAATGAGAAAATATCTCGCATGGCGCTCACATTAATAAATTGGCGTTCGGATTTGGATATCAGAATGAGGATCAGCGACCATTTTAGTTAAATCTGTAGAATTACAGCCATACCTAAACCAATTATTTCAGTGAAAGAATTATTAAAATTGGACCAAAAATGACGAAGTTAGAGCGGTTTTAATTTTGCATTTTCAAAAACGCTGGTCAATACGCACAATTCGTTGATGACGTCATCTTCCACGTGCGCGTCCGCGGCACCGCCGGGCACGTTCTTTCTGCCTTTAGTTACGTGACTCGCAGAACATTTAAACGAATAATGTCTTCTAATATTGTATCGTGCCACGATGCGAAAATACAAATGTTGCTACACCGGACAAATTGTTATTTTGTGTCCCAAAATACCCAAAAAATAGAAAGAAGTGGTGTACTTTCATGAGGAGCGACGCCCCATGTCCCCTTAACTAAAAGTACTTTATACTGCATTTAAAAAATTTTGACTATAATATTTATTTTAACTAAATCTATTTTTAATCGCGATTAAAAAGGTGTGGATTAAAACTAGTAGTTATGAACTAAAATTCACACCAACGAACGCCTCGCCTTCACGTGCAAAAACAGTACTGCGTTTTTGTTTTCCTTTTCTTTTGCTTATATCTCGAAAATGGCGTTTCCTATCGCAAAAATAATGAAAGTTTCGACCCCTTTACGACCCCCTTACATATAAATCTCAACACGTGGGTAATATTTTTTTATTTTTCGAAGAAAAAGTGAAAAATTCCATATAAAACACGTCCATTGCGCGCGCCTTGGTCTCTCAAAAAATTCATTGCGTAGCACACCCAAATAAAAGCTGAAGAGTTAAGTACGTTTAGTGTTGTATAGCCCATTTATCGAGGAAGGCTATAGACTATATATTATATAAGGTCACGCAAAACACTCTTTGTGCTAGGCTCCTAAGGGAGGAGCCGAGCACAAAGAAAAACGTCACGTATACAAAGACCTCGCACGGGCAGGCAATTCGATGCGACGACGGGACGGGTTAGGGGAGCAGGAAATTTTACGCGGACGAAGTCGCGGGCAGAAGCTAGTAAGAAATAATAGCTATCACACACCCATGATAGGTGAGCTCTTACCAAATTATGCCAACCTAGTACTTCCAAGACATAAAGCGTTTTCTAGCTACCACACACCCATGTTAGGTGAGCTTATACCAAGTTATGCCAACCTGGTACTTCGAAGACATAAAGCGTTTTCTAGCTATCACACACCCATGTTAGGTGAGCTCCTACCAAGTTATGACAACCTGGTTTTTCGAAGACATTAATAAGGAACTTTTTTGGATGATTTTTTACACCTTGGGTCCGAAAAACCCAAATATCTTATGGACCCCTATTTTTTCTAAAATAAAATATAGGCTGTTAGATAGCCTATATTTTATTTTAGAAAAAATAGTATATAAGTTAGGTAACTATAGGCTAATTAGTTTTATACAAACATGACACAGGCATTACAGACTAATTAGATCCCAACAGGTTATTGTTACAGGTAATTACAGGTTAATTAGAATTCAAAAGGTCAAGACAATGGTAATACAGGTGATTATAAACATACATCGGTGTTAACTTAAGCATCTTCATGGAAATCGACTACTTTTATTATTAAAGAACAGTATAGGTATTTGTTTAGGTATTTTACAGAGGCTATACCGGAGTTACCAAATACAATAGCGAGGAGATATTAATGTTAAAAGTTAGCTAGTCTCATTGGGCTTCGCCCACAACAATAAAGAAACATAAATACTAACTATAGCTTGTATTATTGGGCTTCGCCTACAGCTACGCTGTTGAAACTTGGTAAGTAAATGTATTCTGTGAACCGCATCAAGATTTTTACACTAAAATAGAAAAAAAGTAATAAATTTTGGGGTTCCCCATACTTAGAACTGAAACTCAAAAATTTTTTTTTTCATCAAACCCATACGTGTGGGGTATCTATGAATAGGTCTTCAAAAATGGTATTGAGGTTTCTAGCATCATTTTTTTCTAATCTGAATAGTTTGTGCGAGAGACGCTTCCAAAGTGGTAAAATGTGTGCCCCCGTAACTTCTAAAATAAGAGAATGATAAAACTCAAAAAAATATATGATGTACAGACGCCAACACATCAAGCTACTACAATCTGTCAGATTTCTTTGATAGATTTTCGACTTTATTTCTAGAGCATTAGGTTCAAGGTTCATTGGAAAAAACTGACAGTTTCGGGTAGCTTGACCTGGTGGCGTCTGTACATAACCATGTAAACTTCCACCGAAAATTGGTTTGAAGGAGATCCAATAAGTATTTGAATTTTACCAACCTAATTAAATATTATCGATAATAAAGTCGATAAACATCATAACATCTCTGCAAGGCAGTTGTAAAGCTATTCAGCAATAGAGGGCGTTTATTACAAAATTATCGTATGTTATAGAACCATCCATGAATATTATTTAAAAAATTACTGAAAAATACTACTTCATAACCCGGCGTTGTCAGCGTGTTATACTGCAGAAAAATGTTCACGCGCGGTGCCGCGCGAAATTCGCGCGCACTTTAAATGTTTTGTTTTCGTTGGAATACAAAGACAAATATTTTTTTATGTAGGTTGCGGTTTTGTAATACTTTAATTTTATGGTGTAAGATTAAATACATTCAGTGTGATTATTAAACAATACTGAGAACTACTGACTGTCATAATTTCGTAAGGGAAGCCGACAGGAATGGGCTTATTAGTTATCTGCGCCACTGTTACCCAGCAAACCGCCAACAACAGAGGGCAAATCAACCAGCAGCCTACTGTGGCCAGCCCCTTAGCGATTATTTTCGTTGCTCGTTATGCGTGCCCTATTTGGATTCGTTACTTTCTTCATTAGAGGCGAGAGCAAAACCATTCACCAGCGTTTACTCTTTCATTGTTGCACCCAGCTCAGATTATTAAAATTACAGTTCCAAAATTGCAAAACATTATGGAGGTTTTAAAGTTTCTAAATTGTATGAATTAGAAGGGATCACATCTGAAGCCGAACTATGGCGCACTTTTTGGATGAATAAGCGGGAGCAGGACTTTGAAAATATTGGAATTACAGAGTTAATAACGGAGTAGCAGAATCATTTTGTCCGAAGGTGAAGCCAGTCTTAGAATTTTCTTGCCAGTGTATTATTTCCCGGATTTCACCGCTACAATTGAACGGTTATTCAGCACACTCAGACGCGTAAAAACATAGCTTAGATCAACCATGACCGAAGTACATACATTAAATGGGCTTTGTATGCTCAGTTTACATAGAAAATTTGTTAACGCTATATGTGATTCTTTCACAAAAGACGTTATAAACCGTTTTGCTGATGACCCTCGAAAGTTACTTTTAAAATAAATATTATATATTTAAAAAAGAATTAAGAAAAATCCTATTTTAATTTACGTTTATTTATCTAAGTATACTAATATTATAAAGCTGAATGAAGAGTTTGTTTGTTTGTTTGATTGAACGCGCTAATCTCAGGAACTACTGGTCCGAATTGAAAAAATCTTTTTGTTTTGGGTAGCTTATTTATTGAGGAAGGCTATAGGCTATAAAACATTACGCTACAACCAAGAGGAGCGGAGCAGTAATGAAAAATATTACAGAAACGGGGAAAATCGCTCGGGTAAGCGATTCGACGCGACGGGAAGGGTCGGGGGTATAAGAAATTTAACGCGGACGAAGTCGCGGGCAGAAGCTAGTTTGCTTTTAAAAAAATCTGATTTGCCCCCCCCTCCCCTAGTCCAGAACCTGGGTACGCCCATGCGTTCAACCAAACAAAGTCTTCAGCTTTTTTCGATCGATTTCGATTTATTACAATTAAAATCGTTAAGTAAGTCTTGTTTTTAGCTAGCCAACCATAAAAGATACCTAGACATATTATGCTAACGCGGACCTTTTTTTCGAAGTTTTCAAGAGGAACAATTTCGTCCTACATGATTGTTATGTTACTGTAACCGTTCACGCAGAGCACGCAACGGAAGCTCTCAAGAGGAGTACATTTTCCCCGTTTTTGCAACTATTTTCATTACTGGCCCGCTCCTATTGGTCGTAGCGTGATGTTATCTAGCCTAAAGCCTTCCTCGATAAATGAGCTACCCAACGCTTAAAGATTTGTTTAATTCCAATCTGTAGTTCCTGAGATCATAGCGTTCAACCAAACAAACAAACTTCAGTTTTATAATATTATGTATAGACCAGCTTCTGCCCGCGACTTCGTTCGCGTCAAATTTTTGCTCTACTGACCCTTCCCGTCGCATCTATTTGCCTGCTAGTTTTCGTCCATTTTTCGTTGCTGCTCCGCTCCTTTTGAGTTATAGTGAGTCAACCTTAAAAGATAGGCGTATGCTCTCGTGGACTTTTTTTCAGAACTTTTTAAGAGGAACAATTCCGTCATACATGATTTTTGCGTTCCTTTAACCGTTTACGCAGCGCACGCAACGAAAACTCTCAAAAGGAATAAATTTTCCCCGTTTTTGCAATATTTTTCATTGATGCTCTGCTCCTTTTGATTGTAGCGTGACGGTATATAGCTTATCACCTTTCTCGATAAATAGACTACTCAACACAAAAATATTTTTTCAATTCGAATCAGTAATTCCTGAGATTAGCGCGTTCAACCAAACAAACAAACTATTCAGCTTTTTAATATTAGCATAGATATAATTATAGTAATTCTCCTTGTGTTGGGTAGCCTATTTATTGAGGAAATAGGCTATACAACATCACGCTACGATCAAAAGGAGCGGTGCGGCAACGAAAACTGGCAGGCAATTTGATGCGACGGGAAGGGTCAGGCAGGGGAGCAGAAATTTGACACGGACGAACAATATCGGTAGGAGTATAATCTTTGTATTCTTTGTAATTATATCGATATGATTACCCAATGAAAGCTATCAAGAATTACGCCGCGTTCCGTATCACACTCATACCGATTTGGGCGTGCTAATACCCGTTCCGAATTGGTGTGAGCACGATAACGCTTTACCGTGAATTGTCAATATTGTCATCGATGACAGGCGCCATCTTGCGATTACGCCGACCATGCTCTAAATCTAAACTAATATGACCGTGAGCGCTGTCAAAAAAGAAAGTTGTGTTTTAGGTCGCATCATTTATCTTAAACTAAGTTGGATTTATACTGTACTTCTGGCTACAATTTCCACCAAATAAGAAGAAGAAAGTGGTGTAAGCAAGTTTTGTATGATATATAATATATAAAGTGTATCTATTCATACACGAAATATTTTAAGAGGTACACCTGTAGGTGGTAAAGAAGCTTCAGCAACGAAAAAAATATATTTCTAAATGTATTTTTTTCAAAATTTAATATTTATATATTATTTGACGCACATGAGAAATACTGGCTCCTTCTTATTTTTTACGGCCTGAGACACCGCGGCCATGCTCATGCCGTCCGGTCACCGCCCTCGCAGCGTCAGGCGGGCCATTCATAGAATTTTGAGTAAAGGTTTCATGCAAAACGTCTCCAGCAGTTTTAAAATTATAATAATTACGAAAATTCAAAAACGCTTAGGTAACAATTTTTTTTGCTTCTATAGCTTCTTTACCACCTACAGGTGTACCTCTTAAAATATTTCGTGTATGAATACATACACTTTATATATTATATATCATACAAAACTTGCTTACACCACTTTCTTCTTCTTATTTGGTGGAAATTGTAGCCAGAAGTACAGTATAAATCCAACTTAGTTTAAGATAAATGATGCGACCTAAAACACAACTTTCTTTTTTGACAGCGCTCACGGTCATATTAGTTTAGATTTAGAGCATGGTCGGCGTAATCGCAAGATGGCGCCTGTCATCGATGACAATATTGACAATTCACGGTAAAGCGTTATCGTGCTCACACCAATTCGGAACGGGTATTAGCACGCCCAAATCGGTATGAGTGTGATACGGAACGCGGCGTAATTCTTGATAGCTTTCATTGGGTAATCATATCGATATAATTACAAAGAATACAAAGATTATACTCCTACCGATATTGTTCGTCCGTGTCAAATTTCTGCTCCCCTGCCTGACCCTTCCCGTCGCATCAAATTGCCTGCCAGTTTTCGTTGCCGCACCGCTCCTTTTGATCGTAGCGTGATGTTGTATAGCCTATTTCCTCAATAAATAGGCTACCCAACACAAGGAGAATTACTATAATTATATCTATGCTAATATTAAAAAGCTGAATAGTTTGTTTGTTTGGTTGAACGCGCTAATCTCAGGAATTACTGATTCGAATTGAAAAAATATTTTTGTGTTGAGTAGTCTATTTATCGAGAAAGGTGATAAGCTATATACCGTCACGCTACAATCAAAAGGAGCAGAGCATCAATGAAAAATATTGCAAAAACGGGGAAAATTTATTCCTTTTGAGAGTTTTCGTTGCGTGCGCTGCGTAAACGGTTAAAGGAACGCAAAAATCATGTATGACGGAATTGTTCCTCTTAAAAAGTTCTGAAAAAAAGTCCACAAGAGCATACGCCTATCTTTTAAGGTTGACTCACTATAACTCAAAAGGAGCGGAGCAGCAACGAAAAATGGACGAAAACTAGCAGGCAAATAGATGCGACGGGAAGGGTCAGTAGAGCAAAAATTTGACGCGAACGAAGTCGCGGGCAGAAGCTGGTCTATACATAATATTATAAAACTGAAGTTTGTTTGTTTGGTTGAACGCTATGATCTCAGGAACTACAGATTGGAATTAAACAAATCTTTAAGCGTTGGGTAGCTCATTTATCGAGGAAGGCTTTAGGCTAGATAACATCACGCTACGACCAATAGGAGCGGGCCAGTAATGAAAATAGTTGCAAAAACGGGGAAAATGTACTCCTCTTGAGAGCTTCCGTTGCGTGCTCTGCGTGAACGGTTACAGTAACATAACAATCATGTAGGACGAAATTGTTCCTCTTGAAAACTTCGAAAAAAAGGTCCGCGTTAGCATAATATGTCTAGGTATCTTTTATGGTTGGCTAGCTAAAAACAAGACTTACTTAACGATTTTAATTGTAATAAATCGAAATCGATCGAAAAAAGCTGAAGACTTTGTTTGGTTGAACGCATGGGCGTACCCAGGTTCTGGACTAGGGGAGGGGGGGGCAAATCAGATTTTTTTAAAAGCAAACTAGCTTCTGCCCGCGACTTCGTCCGCGTTAAATTTCTTATACCCCCGACCCTTCCCGTCGCGTCGAATCGCTTACCCGTGCGATTTTCCCCGTTTCTGTAATATTTTTCATTACTGCTCCGCTCCTCTTGGTTGTAGCGTAATGTTATATAGCCTATAGCCTTCCTCAATAAATAAGCTACCCAAAACAAAAAGATTTTTTCAATTCGGACCAGTAGTTCCTGAGATTAGCGCGTTCAATCAAACAAACAAACAAACTCTTCAGCTTTATAATATTAGTATACTTAGATAAATAAACGTAAATTAAAATAGGATTTTTCTTAATTCTTTTTTAAATATATAATATTTATTTTAAAAGTAACTTTCGAGGGTCATCAGCAAAACGGTTTATAACGTCTTTTGTGAAAGAATCACATATAGCGTTAACAAATTTTCTATGTAAACTGAGCATACAAAGCCCATTTAATGTATGTACTTCGGTCATGGTTGATCTAAGCTATGTTTTTACGCGTCTGAGTGTGCTGAATAACCGTTCAATTGTAGCGGTGAAATCCGGGAAATAATACACTGGCAAGAAAATTCTAAGACTGGCTACACCTTCGGACAAAATGATTCTGCTACTCCGTTATTAACTCTGTAATTCCAATATTTTCAAAGTCCTGCTCCCGCTTATTCATCCAAAAAGTGCGCCATAGTTCGGCTTCAGATGTGATCCCTTCTAATTCATACAATTTAGAAACTTTAAAACCTCCATAATGTTTTGCAATTTTGGAACTGTAATTTTAATAATCTGAGCTGGGTGCAACAATGAAAGAGTAAACGCTGGTGAATGGTTTTGCTCTCGCCTCTAATGAAGAAAGTAACGAATCCAAATAGGGCACGCATAACGAGCAACGAAAATAATCGCTAAGGGGCTGGCCACAGTAGGCTGCTGGTTGATTTGCCCTCTGTTGTTGGCGGTTTGCTGGGTAACAGTGGCGCAGATAACTAATAAGCCCATTCCTGTCGGCTTCCCTTACGAAATTATGACAGTCAGTAGTTCTCAGTATTGTTTAATAATCACACTGAATGTATTTAATCTTACACCATAAAATTAAAGTATTACAAAACCGCAACCTACATAAAAAAATATTTGTCTTTGTATTCCAACGAAAACAAAACATTTAAAGTGCGCGCGAATTTCGCGCGGCACCGCGCGTGAACATTTTTCTGCAGTATAACACGCTGACAACGCCGGGTTATGAAGTAGTATTTTTCAGTAATTTTTTAAATAATATTCATGGATGGTTCTATAACATACGATAATTTTGTAATAAACGCCCTCTATTGCTGAATAGCTTTACAACTGCCTTGCAGAGATGTTATGATGTTTATCGACTTTATTATCGATAATATTTAATTAGGTTGGTAAAATTCAAATACTTATTGGATCTCCTTCAAACCAATTTTCGGTGGAAGTTTACATGGTTATGTACAGACGCCACCAGGTCAAGCTACCCGAAACTGTCAGTTTTTTCCAATGAACCTTGAACCTAATGCTCTAGAAATAAAGTCGAAAATCTATCAAAGAAATCTGACAGATTGTAGTAGCTTGATGTGTTGGCGTCTGTACATCATATATTTTTTTGAGTTTTATCATTCTCTTATTTTAGAAGTTACGGGGGCACACATTTTACCACTTTGGAAGCGTCTCTCGCACAAACTATTCAGATTAGAAAAAAATGATGCTAGAAACCTCAATACCATTTTTGAAGACCTATTCATAGATACCCCACACGTATGGGTTTGATGAAAAAAAAAATTTTTGAGTTTCAGTTCTAAGTATGGGGAACCCCAAAATTTATTACTTTTTTTCTATTTTAGTGTAAAAATCTTGATGCGGTTCACAGAATACATTTACTTACCAAGTTTCAACAGCGTAGCTGTAGGCGAAGCCCAATAATACAAGCTATAGTTAGTATTTATGTTTCTTTATTGTTGTGGGCGAAGCCCAATGAGACTAGCTAACTTTTAACATTAATATCTCCTCGCTATTGTATTTGGTAACTCCGGTATAGCCTCTGTAAAATACCTAAACAAATACCTATACTGTTCTTTAATAATAAAAGTAGTCGATTTCCATGAAGATGCTTAAGTTAACACCGATGTATGTTTATAATCACCTGTATTACCATTGTCTTGACCTTTTGAATTCTAATTAACCTGTAATTACCTGTAACAATAACCTGTTGGGATCTAATTAGTCTGTAATGCCTGTGTCATGTTTGTATAAAACTAATTAGCCTATAGTTACCTAACTTATATACTATTTTTTCTAAAATAAAATATAGGCTATCTAACAGCCTATATTTTATTTTAGAAAAAATAGGGGTCCATAAGATATTTGGGTTTTTCGGACCCAAGGTGTAAAAAATCATCCAAAAAAGTTCCTTATTAATGTCTTCGAAAAACCAGGTTGTCATAACTTGGTAGGAGCTCACCTAACATGGGTGTGTGATAGCTAGAAAACGCTTTATGTCTTCGAAGTACCAGGTTGGCATAACTTGGTATAAGCTCACCTAACATGGGTGTGTGGTAGCTAGAAAACGCTTTATGTCTTGGAAGTACTAGGTTGGCATAATTTGGTAAGAGCTCACCTATCATGGGTGTGTGATAGCTATTATTTCTTACTAGCTTCTGCCCGCGACTTCGTCCGCGTAAAATTTCCTGCTCCCCTAACCCGTCCCGTCGTCGCATCGAATTGCCTGCCCGTGCGAGGTCTTTGTATACGTGACGTTTTTCTTTGTGCTCGGCTCCTCCCTTAGGAGCCTAGCACAAAGAGTGTTTTGCGTGACCTTATATAATATATAGTCTATAGCCTTCCTCGATAAATGGGCTATACAACACTAAACGTACTTAACTCTTCAGCTTTTATTTGGGTGTGCTACGCAATGAATTTTTTGAGAGACCAAGGCGCGCGCAATGGACGTGTTTTATATGGAATTTTTCACTTTTTCTTCGAAAAATAAAAAAATATTACCCACGTGTTGAGATTTATATGTAAGGGGGTCGTAAAGGGGTCGAAACTTTCATTATTTTTGCGATAGGAAACGCCATTTTCGAGATATAAGCAAAAGAAAAGGAAAACAAAAACGCAGTACTGTTTTTGCACGTGAAGGCGAGGCGTTCGTTGGTGTGAATTTTAGTTCATAACTACTAGTTTTAATCCACACCTTTTTAATCGCGATTAAAAATAGATTTAGTTAAAATAAATATTATAGTCAAAATTTTTTAAATGCAGTATAAAGTACTTTTAGTTAAGGGGACATGGGGCGTCGCTCCTCATGAAAGTACACCACTTCTTTCTATTTTTTGGGTATTTTGGGACACAAAATAACAATTTGTCCGGTGTAGCAACATTTGTATTTTCGCATCGTGGCACGATACAATATTAGAAGACATTATTCGTTTAAATGTTCTGCGAGTCACGTAACTAAAGGCAGAAAGAACGTGCCCGGCGGTGCCGCGGACGCGCACGTGGAAGATGACGTCATCAACGAATTGTGCGTATTGACCAGCGTTTTTGAAAATGCAAAATTAAAACCGCTCTAACTTCGTCATTTTTGGTCCAATTTTAATAATTCTTTCACTGAAATAATTGGTTTAGGTATGGCTGTAATTCTACAGATTTAACTAAAATGGTCGCTGATCCTCATTCTGATATCCAAATCCGAACGCCAATTTATTAATGTGAGCGCCATGCGAGATATTTTCTCATTCGGAAGGTAGCCTTAAGTCAGACTGACTGAGAATACATAGTATAGGTTGGCAAAAAAGAGTCTGTCGTGGTAACCATTGGAACTAAAATATTTTTTTGGTGGCAGCACTGCTTTGTTTATCATCAACAAGTAGCTAATCTGTCATTGTGTTATGTTCCTAGTTGTATTTTACTTATTTCTAATTAACTATCAATTATTAATGCTTTTGTACATATAAAAATGAATAAAACAATAAGGAGTAGTGGTGTGAGCTGTGATATACTAAGTTTTCGTAAGAAATTTGGCGGAATCTGAAGCGGAACAAATTTTGTCTTCGATTTACAATGTTTACGAAAGAACTGCCGACACGACAGGTATTTATCCAAGAAATTTATCTTTTATCCAATGCCAGTACTAATAGTTTTTCCTTTCTAATACTAAGTTTTATCGGTATTATAAGTTTCAAGCCATTTTATTGTTTTATTTACTAATAGATTATTGAGGTTATGTTTTCTAGTTTGACAAATCGCGTGTACGTTAACTCTTGATGTTTGATACTTGAAATTGAAAAATGTACCTACATGGAATTAATATGATTGTCTTTATGTTTTTCAAGGTAAATCTCACAGTACAATTAGAGAAATTGTTAATGAAGGTGAAAAAAATTAAGGATTTTTTCTACACCTGGAGGAACACCAAAACAGTTGGCTGAAGAAAGAATTAGACGATTTTGATCTGTGTGCAATTAGACAAAAAGTTCAACACTATAACGAAACCGGCAAGTATTTTTTTTTTTTTTTTTTTGTTAATCGCATACCACAGTAATAAAAGTATAATTTATATTTATTATTTTTCAGGTGCCTATTCTACGTAATATATTACCTATAGTTTGAGGAGACAGGTTGTAATGGGAGCCGTAAACGTGTAAGAAAGATTTTTACAATATTTAGATTTCATAAATAAGAAATGTAAAACTGACACATCAGTGTTAATGGAAAAAATCTATCATAGCACTGAAAAGGAATACAAGAATGATGTTATGTCACGTTTTTCTTTTTAAATAAAATCTAAATTTTAGCGTGTTATTTCATTTTCATTGTCATGTGAATAGTGATAATGTTATGTACCCCACATTGACATACCTGACATCTTCATTAGTCAACTGTTCAAGTTTATTCGATATTGCCCGTACCTTTCGAATGCGACATGTTATAGGTACTCTCTGACTTCCGATTAGGTTCCGACAGTAAGCAGCTGAAAGTCGCCTTGTCGACTATAAACTGTCAGCATTAAAAGGACTCGTTCAGTATCATTCATGTCAAATTTGATACAGGCATACCAACCATCGAATGGTTGTGAATACCCTAGATGGAGGCCGCAAATGCGATTGCTGAACATTATGTCTTGTTTATCGGGTTCAATCGGCAATCCCTGAGTGTAATTTAATTATTTTTTAAACTGAATAAGTTTGCATTATGTTATTATGATGGCACTCTTAGATAAAAGGTTATTCTAGCGAAATAATGCGCAATCTACTAAATACAATGAAAGTAAAAGACTGTATGCCTATCAAGTCTTGAAATCTTGACTGATGAGAATTTCCGGGATCTCGTGTTTGTGGATTAAAACAACAAGTATCTTATCACTTTTAGTCTTAGTATAGAGGGTGGCCATACCTGCTAAGCAGGCGCCCTCATTTTTTCCAGACTCTTTTTTGCCAAGCTGTACGTACAAATTCCGTAGACCGGAATGCCACGTAATTATAATTTAAGAATAGATGAGTGCTGGACCATGCTGTGACTTCCTTGTGAGTGCAATTTTCTTATTCGGAGAGCAGCCTTAAAAAAAAATACGCAGTTCAGCTTGGCAAAAAAGAGTCTGGAAAAAATGAGGGCGCCTGCTTAGCAGGTATGGCCACCCTGTATACTAGGACTAAAAGTGATAAGATACTTGTTGTTTTAATCCACAAACACGAGATCCCGGAAATTCTCATCAGTCAAGATTTTAAGACTTGATAGGCACACAGTCTTTTACTTTCATTGTATTTAGTAGATTTCACAATATTTCGCTAGAATAACCTTTTATCTAAGAGTGCCATCATAATAACATAATGCAAACTTATTCAGTTTAAAAATTAATTAAATTACACTCAGGGATTGACGATTGAACCCGATACACAAGACATAATGTTCAGCAATCGCATTTGCGGTTGCGGCCACCATCTAGGGTATTCACAACCATTCGATGGTTGGTATGCCTGTATCAAATTTGACATGAATGATACTGAACGAGTCCTTTTAATGCTGACAGCTGTTTATAGTCGACAAGAAGGCGACTTACAGCTGCTTACTGTCGGAAACTAATCGGAAGTCAGAGAGTACCTACCTATAACATGTCGCATTCGAAAGGTACGGGCAATATCGAATAAACTTGAACAGTTGACTAATGAAGGCGTCAGGTATGTCTATGTGGGGTACATAACATTATCACTATTCACATGACAATGAAAATGAAATAACACGCTAAAATTTAGATTTTATTTAAAAAGAAAAACGTGACATAACATCATTCTTGTATTCCTTTTCAGTGCTATGATAGATTTTTTCCATTAACACTGATGTGTCAGTTATACATTTCTTATTTATGAAATCTAAATAGTGTAAAAATCTTTCTTACACGTTTACGGCTTCCATTACAACCTGTCTCCTCAAACTATAGGTAATATATTACGTAGAATAGGCACCTGAAAAATAATAAATATTAATTATACTTTTATGACTGTGGTATGCGATTAACAAAAAAAAAAAAAAAATACTTGCCAGTTTCGTTATAGTGTTGAACTTTTTGTCTAATTGCACACAGATCAAAATCGTCTAATTCTTTCTTCCGCCAACTGTTTTGGTGTTCCTCCAGGTGTAGAAAAAATCCTTAATTTTTTTCACCTTCATTAACAATTTCTCTAATTGTACTGTGAGATTTACCTTGAAAAAAACATAAAGACAATCATATTAATTCCATGTAGGTACATTTTTCAATTTCAAGTATCAAACATCAAGAGTTAACGTACACGCGATTTGTCACACTAGAAAACATAACCTCAATAATCTATTAGTAAATAAAACAATAAAATGGCTTGAAACTTATAATATCGATAAAACTTAGTATTAGAAAGGAAAAACAATGACTGGCATTGAATAAAAGATAAATTTCTTGGATAAATACCTTTCGTGTCGGCAGTTCTTTCGTAAACATTGTCAATCGGAGACAAAATTTGTTCCGCTTCAGATTCCGCCAAATTTCTTACGAAAACTTAATATATCACAGCTCACACCACTACTCCTTATTGTTTTATTAATTTTTTATATGTTTAAAAGCATTAATAATTGATAGTTAATTAGAAATATGGAAAATACAACTGGGAACATAACTCAATAACAGATTAGCTACTTGTTGATGATAAACAAAGCAGTGCTGCCACCAAAAAAATATTTTAGTTCCAATGGTTACCACGACAGACTCTTTTTTGCCAACCTATACAAATATCATTATAATCTAGCTCGTAAGTCAAGGAATAATAATTTAACATATAGAAATTACTACTTTTTCTATTATTGGTCAATGAAATAGTCAATGTTTTTGCTATTAAATAAAATCCGGACACTTCTTATTATAGGCTTCCTTAAAAGGACAGATATGTACCGCACAGTCGCGATGCACTATGGCCCCCTTGGCCTGTGTCTCGCTCTAGAAAGAGGTCACTATTGTGCGGCTAATGCTTAATCTATCTGCACCAAAGAGCTTGAAAAGTACATACTAATTCCATACACTAGACTGATCGTACAGTCAGTCTCAGTCCGCAAGATTAAGCTTGCGGACTGAGCACCGTTTTGTCTACCGAAAAGTTCACAAAATGACAAAATGAATGACAGATTGTAGAAGGATTTCTACGGTGCGGTGTCAAAGAAACGAAATGTAACTTTTTACATAAGGCTGTGTATATTCTTCGTAGAAATAGAAACCGTCATGTCAAGTAGCAAAATCAATCTGATACACCTACACGTAAAGTATAGCTTGGCAATAAAGAGTCTGTCGTGGTAACCATTGGAACTAAAATGTATTTTTGGTGGCAACACTGCTTTGTTTATCATCAACAAGTAGCTAATCTGTCATTGGTGCCGATTCTGTTGTCACAAAATTGTCTAAACTAAACTAAAAATCACTAAAATTTGGTTTATTCCTGTCAAACGACGATTTCCTATTCTGAAATAGACTAAAGTGACACAACTTAACTATATTTTAGTTTGACAGCACTAAGATTGCACTGAGTTATTAGTTTAGTGAAAATGTCAATTTTGCTATTCTGAGTTTGCCGGTTTTCACCAAAAATTTTGACTAAAATAATTTATTTTAACTAAATCTGACTATTTTTAAGCGCGATTAAAAAGGTGTGGAATAAAACTAGTGGTCATGAACTAAAATTCTCAAAAACGCCTTGCCTTCACGTGCAAAAACAGTTCTGTATTTTTTATTTTCTTTTTGCTTATATCTTGAAAATGGCGTGTCCTATCGCAAAAATAATGAAATTTTCGACCCCACCGGAACCTTTAAATATCAACACGTGGGTAACATTTTTTTTATATTTTTCAAACAAAAGTGAAAAATTCCATAAAAAACACGTCCAGGCTGCACCATAGCACGCGCCTTCGTCTCTCAAAAAATTCATTCTACGCAATGCACACACAAGTAAACGTTGCGAAAACAAAAGAAAAAAAAAATACCACGCTGAGTCGCGATTGTCAAATTCGATTTTAGTCGTGTCAAAATAGTATTTTAATTTAGAGATTTTTCCTTGCAGAATAGCGTTACAATTCTCATAGCCAAAAGTAAGGAATTTTAGAGATAGTTTAGTTAGTTTATTTCGTGTACAACAGAATCGGCACCATTGTGTTATGTTCCCAGTTGTATTTTACTTATTTCTAATTAACTATCAAATATTAATGCTTTTATACATATCGACGTAGGAAAACGTATTTGCTGTAAGCCTCAAAACATGAAATGTTCACCAGAGCCAAAAAACTTTTTTGAAATTAGAAAAAAAATCATTACTCATAGACTATACATCTTAGAAACATGATTTTAAAAACGTATTTTTATTTTTCTTCATATTACATGTTGGCTATAAAGATATCTCTCTAACTCAATTATTACCAGTGTTTTTGTGGCTTACAACAAACAAATTATTTTTTACAGATCTCTAAAACGCTGTAACCTTAGGGAATTTTCTATGGCAACAAAATATTTAAATTATGTTAATAACTATAAAATGATGTAAATGACATACTTATTTTTTTAAGTAAAGCTATAAAGACGTAAGCCATAGTGAAGTATTATCTTGCATTGATGTTATTGATTTAACTGAATAGAGTGGGAAAAATGTTTTACGAATAAAAGGCAGTTAGTTAGCTGTATTTATTTAATTTGTACTTTCAAAACATAATTATAATAAACACTGCTTTGTGTTACAAACCTTATTAGTATAACGAGTCAATAAAATCAAATTATAAGTAGAAATCAACAAAATTATTAATAAAAAAAAACATCTAGTAGGTAGGTACTTGAGATCAAAATAAAAAAAAAAACAGAAATAGAAAAAAGGTCGATCTTCAATCCTCTTCATCAGTATCTGGCAAGCGGTCCACTGTTTTATTATTATGTTCTAGGTCCAGAAATTCTTTTGCGTAGTTAGATGGAATTATTTTTTTTAAAACAAGATTTTTCAGATCCTTATATTTTTGGGAAGAAATCGATAATTTCACCTTATATAAATTTTCCTTCAGTTTGGTGTTACCCATATCTCCCAGTGGAATTTCGAAACATTCAGCATCAGCTGCCATAGATCTTTTGATAAACATCACGTTTGGCTTTTTCTTTTTGAAAACTACAACACTTATCGTAGAAATATGCAGATTTAAATTCTTTTTAAATAATTTATTAACGATGTCATTAAAACCCATGAAAAAGTTTCCATCTCGTACATGAACTTCATAGGGAAACGGGTTTTTTCTAGCAATTTCCATGATCGTCGGCCACTGAGAAGGTGCCCACACAGTTGATTTTCTAACCGCACGCTCTATAGTTGCATGCATACTATCCACTGGCATGTACGTATGACCTGGGGTTAGATAATTTATTTGAATGACCTCTAAGTTTTCGCATTTAGACAGTGCATAACGTAACATGGCTAGTACGATTTTATTCTTGTTTTGGCCAAAACAAGAGTCGCAATAGAGTAGTAATGTCCTTATGTTGCCTCTTTTGTCAATGTTATTTGTAATATAATTGAACAAACAACTTGATATCTCGTTTGCTCCTCTGTGAGCATCGGTTTCTGTCCAAACATTGCAAAAACCATTTCGGGTTCCACTCTCATAAATTGTGAAATTATAAACGGCAATTTTGCGTGAATAGTATAAAGACATATTATTTGTACCATGTGGAGTGTTCAATACTTTTTGTAGGTCAAAACTTGCGCAAACAATGCTTCTGTCTTTTTCATGTAAATTTTGGTGAAACAGGAATCTTTTTTGAGAATCATCTTTGTCTTTTAAGTGTTTGTTTATTTTATCCATCTCTTCTTCTGTAAGTACATCATATGATTTATAAGAACATATTGAACATTTGTCTTTTTTGGGTATGTGGAATGCAATATTAAAGTTATTTTTAAAGTATGCCGAAAACACTTTAAGTGACATAGGTTTCTGATCATCTTCTCTACACTTCTCAGCATAAATGGAGTACAAGTTTGTAATGTTTTTTAATTCCTCTGGTAAGTATAACCGTTTACTATCCTTTCTACAATAGTGAGAAGGCAACAAAGGCAAGCTATAAATAAAAGCTTTGGCAAACTCAATAACTTCTGCAGGAGTTTTATTATGTGAAGTGTGTTTGCCTCGTTGGTCAAGTTTTGCAAAGCCTTCATCTGACGAATTTTCGGCTGTATATAGAATAAATCTTTGTGAGACATTAAGAGTTGCAATCAAAAATTGTTGACAAACTTGTCTCCTCGACTCACCTTCATTTATGTAATAACTGTATGTCACGCAGCGTCTAGAAGTAGCTGGCGAATCGAACTTACTGCGTCTAACACTTCTTTTTACTGTCGCTTGAGCAACCCAGTCTCTGCATCTTTGCTGACTTTCAAGCCCCCAAAAATATGTAAATAAAGCACTACGGCGTTCTTCACTAATTTCAGAACAATTATTTTGGCATGCCTTTCCAACACAAGGATTTTCCTTCATTTTTTTTTCTTCTATGATTTTTCCCTTTGCGTTGGTGTAGCTTTCGCCTTTCAGTTTATTTTTATAGTTGCGTAATTTAATTTGTTTCTTTGTTTTACCTTTTTCATTATTTATAGTCTCAGATACATTTTCTGTGTTTTTCTTCTTCAGTCTTTTCTTATTTTTGTTCTTTTTCACTTTAGTTTTCTCTTCTGCTTCACTAGACTCATCATTCAATTCATCCCAACTGTCAGAATCTTCAGATGGATATGCTTCATTTAGTAAAATAGTATCTGCGGAATCTTCTTCATCTACAAAATCTAGGTAAGATATATTAAAATTTAATTTGCGTTTTGATTTTCGAAGTTGTGATTGTTCAATTTTTCCACTGTTGTCAGGATACGTTAGATCTTTTGCATGAATAGTGTTTTGTGTCGTGATCTGATGTTGCAGATATGAGTTACTAGTTCCAGGTACTGGAGAATCATAATATTTTGAGTGGCTCCTTTCTCGGCTCTTGTAATTGTGACAAATGTCTTTATTCGAATAACCAGGACAGCTATTACCATCAGTATCATATGACGTGCTTTGGGGGACTAAATCATCAACATCTGCAGCATTAACATCCAACGGTACGCTTCGGGGGACACTCACGGCGCGGCGTTGGTGAAGATCAGTTAAAGTATTAATATATACAGGGTCGACATCACACGACGTGCTTCGGGGGACACTCACAGCGCGGCGGCGGTGAAGATCAGGTAAGGTATTAACAGGTACAGTGTCAGCATCAAACGGCGTGCTTCGGGGGACGCTTACAGTGCGGCAGTGAAGATCAGGTAAAGTATTAACAGGTACAGTGTCAGCATCAAACGGCGTGCTTCGGGGGACGCTTACAGCGCGGCAGTGAAGATCAGGTAAAGTATTAACAGGTACAGTGTCAGCATCAAACGGCGTGCTTCGGGGGACGCTTACAGCGCGGCAGTGAAGATCAGGTAAAGTATTAACAGGTACAGTGTCTGCATAACACGGCGCGCTTTTGGGGTCGCTCACAGCGTGGTGGTAGTGAGCATCAGGTAAATCATTACACACAGGTATATCGTCAACATTATCTGGCGTTCTTTGAAGGACACTCAATATGTCAGCTTTTGAATAATCTGGCGCGTTGTCATCGTCAAGTAAGTGACCATTTCTATCTAATGATATATCTTGTTCACGATCAACAGTTACAGTCACCATATAGGATGAATGGTCAAAGTGTGATGGCGAGTAATTAAAAGATTCGCAATTGTCTATTTTGCACGGTGTCATTTGCTTCATAACTTCTTTAGTAGCTTGAAGATAAGTGTTTGGACTACGAAATGTAGGAGTTAGTTTTTCATAAAATGACCTTTTATTACTATCTGGTGTAGATGACAATACTGGGACGCTTACACCCTCAGTGTGAGTGCAAGTTTCGATTTGTGTACCTTGTTTGTAAATAATTTCACTCAAAATCTGAATTTTTGGCTTTTTCTTTTCCAAGTCATCATTTTTGGATTTTAGCTCATCTATCCACTATCTTCGCTTCGCCATCTCGCCTGCAAAAACATTATTAAATATAATTGAAAAATTACAATACTTTTTCCCATTTTATAGACCTTGAACCTACTAATTAGACAATGAACTGTAATTGTAGATGAAGACTGATCATAATAATATCAATTAAGAAAATTTTCATACGTATAGGAAAAATTATTAAACAAAATTATAGGAAAGGTACAGGTTTTTTTTGTCGGTGGCCAAAACCCATCGAGATGACATGCTCCGTCCTTGAGCGAAAAACCAACCCCGTTCCTTCGTTGCCTTTCATACCGGGGCCGTGCTTTCCTTTTCAGAAATCAACCCCTGACCTTTGTAGGGTTCGACCTTGCTGGGCTGCTGACAACTCTCTAAGGTTCGCGGGAATAGTGCGCGCCGTCGACGACTTGGGTTCTGTCCGTACAGTTACCGGACGGTCGGACAGTGAGCTACCTATTGCTCACCGTCCGCAAGACCGCGCCTACGGTGGCATCGGCAATCGGGATGGGAATCCCGGCAGCGGCAACGGTGGCGGCTGAGGCATAAGCGCCATTGCCTTATGCGGTCGGCTTTCTGGACGGCCGCCTGCCACCCCTCCTCGCTCCGGACCATGGTTTGAACAAAGGCGCGGCGCGAGAGATTGCCGCCGCCAATCGCCCCCACCAGGACACGGCGATACTCTGCCCAAGCGGGGCACACCTCTACCGTGTGTTCCACCGTGTCCTCCGGGTGGTCCACAGGAAAGGTACAGTATAATTGACATTAACAACATAATCGACCCATATTCATCCCACTCCTGGGCAATAAAAATCACCAATAATTACAAGTACAATAACTTGTTTGGTCGTCAGACAACAATCGATAACCCCGATAGTGCACCCTTGCATTACCCTAATAATAAATAATACTACCTACCAACTTAAAATAATTTTGGTGTAACGTTGGTCATTATTTCAATATCAAGACTTCACGTCTAACTGTCTAAGGTATATATCAATCAAAAACACTAACGACAAAAAAAAATACTACAAAAGAAATTAAATAATATGGCATTGTGTATTCGTGTTTCTCTTTCATACATTAAATTAAACCAAATACCAATAGGTACCTAATAACGAAACTTTAAATTTTGAATAAATGCTCTAATAATACGTATTAAAATTACTAATAATTTATAGAAACACAAATTATACATACCTTGTACTATAAATCACTAACTAATACACAATAACCGCTAAAACCAGCACAGATTGCAACAAACAACAGTATCTAATGACGCGCGTGGACCGAATGCGGGCTGTGACTTGATGTAAACATGGCGGTGCAGCGAACACTGGGTTGCAACCAATAGCGTATCAGTATTCGTTGACAAGTATTTATTCCAATTAAAACGTTGTAAGTATAACGTAATTGCGATTTAATTTCCGTCAAAAATGTGTTATTTTGAATTGTTTGAAAAATAAATGCTGTTTATTTGTAGTAACTGACTATTAGTTATGAAATACTTACTGATAAAAGTAGTAAATATCTCTGTCGTCTAATAGATAAACCACTAAAATGATGTAAGTGTTGGCATTCAAAAAAACTTATCCTGCCAAAATAGCGTAAGCCTCTGTTTAAAAGATTTGCTGACGGCAAGAATGGCGTAAGCAACAAATGCACCAAAAATACTCGATTTTGGTAGACTTACGACAAAAAAGGCACTAACATTGTTCAAAAAACTTACGACGTAAGTGATATTTTTTTCGTCGTAAAAATATGAGACCCAGACCAATCGACGCAGTATTTTTATCTGATAAAAATGATGTAAAAAACGTAATTTCGATTTTTTGAGGCTTACAGCAAATACGTTTTCCTACGTCGATATAAAAAATGAATAAAACAATAAGGAGTAGTAGTGTGAGCTGTGATATACCAAGTTTTCGTAAGAAATTTGGCGGAATCTGAAGCGGAATAAATTTTGTCTCCGATTGACAATGTTTTCAAAAGAACTGCCGACATGACAGGTATTTATCCAAGAAATGTATCTTTTAGTCAATGCCAGTCATTGTTTTTCCTTTCTAATACTAAGTTTTATCGGTAATAAAAGTTTCAAGCCATTTTATTATTTTATATACTAATAGATTATTGAGGTTATGTTTTCTAGTTTGAGAAATCGCGTGTACGTTGACTCTTGATGTTTGATCCTTGAAATTGAAAAATGTACCAACAGCTTGGAAAAAAGAGTCTGGAAAAAATGAGGGCGCCTGCTTAGCAGGTATGGCCACCCTGTATACTAGGACTAAAAGTGTTAAGATACTTGTTGTTTTAATCCACAAACACGAGATCCCGGAAATTCTCATCAGTCAAGATTTCAAGACTTGATAGGCACACAGTCTTTTATTTTCATTGTATTTAGTAGATTTTGCATTATTTCGCTAGAATAACCTTTTATCTAAGAGTGCGATCATAATAACATAATGCAAACTTATTCAGTTTAAAAATTTATTTATTTATTTGTGCACAATTTATTAGCTTTTGATACTGTTCACATTACAATCTATACTTAATATTATTATTATTACTTAATATATAATATTATAAAGCTGAAGAGTTTGTTTGTTTGTTTGTTTGATTGAACGCGCTAATCTCAGGAACTATTGGTCTGAATTGAAAAATTCTTTTTGTGTTGGGTAGCCTATTCATCGAGAAAGGCTATAGGCTATATAACATCACGCTAAAACTAAGAGGAGCGGAGCAGTAATGAATAATGTTGCAAAAACGGGGAAAATTTATTCCTTTTGAGAGTTTCCGTTGCGTGCGCTGCGTAAACGGTTAAAGTAACGCAAAAATCATGTATGACGGAATTGTTCCTTTTAAAAAGTTCTAAAAAAAAGTCAGCGAGAGCATATGTCTATCTTTTAAGGTTGACTCACTATAACTCAAAAGGAGCGAGCAGCAACGAAAAGTGGACGAAAACTAGCAGGCAAATCGATGCGACGGGAAGGGTCAGGGGAGCAAAAATTTGACGCGGACGAAGTCGCGGGCAGAAGCTAGTATACATTTAAAGCCGTCAGTAACAGTCACAATACCCCCGTACTAGTTGATACTGTATTACAGTGGGGTATTATTCCTCATTGCTGTGACCCGTATAGTAACAAACGAGTGAGAACTTAAGATAATAGGCTCCATAAGAAAGAAAAAAGAAACAAATGAAAAAACTTACAATAATTTAGCAATGAAATGAATACACTTATTACTATTTTGGCTTGCTGTGATTGTGATGTTTGATAGTGTGTCTGTATGTATGAATGTATGTATGTATAGAGTTTGCTATTTCAGAATTATAAATGTGTCTTCAGTGCTATCATAATCTAAGAAGAGTAAGTGGTTTCGTAAAATCTTTTTAATTATGTGAGAATTATATTTCCGAAAACCTAGAGTTACATTAAATTTATTATAAATATATGGAGCTAGAATGAAAAGAAAACGCTGGGCAAATTTTGTCCTATGTATAGGTTGTTTGTAGACTTTGTAATTAATTAAATTACACTCAGGGATTGCCGATTGAACCCGATACACAAGACATAATGTTCAGCAATCGCATTTGCGGCCACCATCTAGGGTATTCACAACCATTCGATGGTTGGTATGCCTGTATCAAATTTGACATGAATGAAACTGAACGAACCCTTTTAATGCTGACAGTTTATAGTTGACAAGAAGGCGACTTACAGCTGCTTACTGTCGGAAACTAATCGGAAGTCAGAGAGTACCTATAACATGTCGCATTCGAAAGGTACGGGCAATATCGAATAAACTTGAACAGTTGACTAATGAAGGTGTCAGGTATGTCTTTTTTTTATTTTATTTTATTTATAACATTATCACTATTCACATGACAATGAAAATGAAATAACACGCTAAAATTTAGATTTTATTTAAAAAGAAAAACGTGACATAACATCATTCTTGAATTCCTTTTCAGTGCTATGATAGATTTTTTCCATTAACACTGATGTGCCAGTTCTAGGTTTTTGTTCTCCTAATTCCATCTCTGACACTAATTTTTGCACTTGCCTGGTCTCCGATTCTTCGTATATTTGTAGAAGGCGTTTATTCAATGTTTCGAATTTTCCTGTCTCCGGGGGATTTGCTAAGATGTCCGCTATCTGCTGCACAACATCTTTGCTTAATTTCCCAACTATCATATAGTATTTGTTTAAGTCGGATGTTTTCTGCGGTCCTAAGATTGCTTCTACTTGCAGGAACCATAGCCGGGGGTTGTCCGGCCAGAAGTTTGGTATCTTGTCTGACACTGAGACTGCGGATATCTCTGCGGGTTCTTCATATTTTACAGCACTAGATTGAGCTGGCGGATACTGCGGATTCATTTTTTCTAGGATGCGCGTCGTGTGCACAGCGATACGAACGTGCGTGCACTTGTTTCGCGATCGGGGTCACCACTGTTATGCTGCGTGTATAATATAGGGTTGCCTGGGAGAGTAATGAAAGGCGCGAGAGTCTAATGCCAACTGGTTATATTTTCAAGTAACTTAAGTTTATATATTTTGTATGGTGTGTGCGTATGCGTGTGCATGTGTGTGTATGTGTGTGTGTGTGTGTTCCTACACAGTTTTACATTTCTTATTTATGAAATCTAAATATTGTAAAAATCTTTCATACACGTTTACGGCTCCCATTACAACCTGTCTCCTCAAACTATAGGTAATATATTACGTAGAATAGGCACCTGAAAAATAATAAATATAAACGTTAAGTATAAGCGTTAACAAAAAAAAAAAAAATACTTGCCGGTTTCGTTATAGTGTTGAACTTTTTGTCTAATTGCACACAGATCAAAATCGTCTAATTCTTTCTTCCGCCAACTGTTTTGGTGTTCCTCCAGGTGTAGAAAAAATCCTTAATTTTTTTCACCTTCATTAACAATTTCTCTAATTGTACTGTGAGATTTACCTTGAAAAAAACATAAAGACAATCATATTAATTCCATGTAGGTACATTTTTCAATTTCAAGTATCAAACATCAAGAGTTAACGTACACGCAATTTGTCAAACTAGGAAACATAACCTCATTATAATCTATTAGTAAATAAAACAATAAAATGGCTTGAAACTTATAATACCGATAAAACTTAGTATTAGAAAGGAAAACAATGACTGGCATTGAATAAAAGATAAATTTCTTGAATAAATACCTGTCGTGTCGGCAGTTCTTTCGTAAACATTGTTAATCGGAGACAAAATTTGTTCCGCTTCAGATTCCGCCAAATTTCTTACGAAAACTCAGTATATCACAGCTCACACCACTACTCCTTATTGTTTTATTCATTTTTTATATGTTCAAAAGCATTAATAATTGATAGTTAATTAGAAATAAGTAAAATACAAGTGGGAACATAACACAAAGACAGATTAGCTACTTGTTGATGATAAACAAAGCAGTGCTGCCACCAAAAAAATATTTTAGTTCCAATGGTTACCACGACAGACTCTTTTTTGCCAAGCTATACATGGAATTAATATGATTGTCTTTATACTTTTTTCAAGGTAAATCTCACAGTACAATTAGAGATATTGTTAATGAAGGTGAAAAAAATTAAGGATTTTTTCTACACCTGGAGAAACACCAAAACTGTTGGCGGAAGAAAGAATTAGACGATTTCGATCTGTGTGCAATTAGACAAAAAGTTCAACACTAAAGAAACAGGCAAGTATTTTTTTTTTGTTAATGCTATTATCGCATACCACAGTAAAAAAAAAGTATAATATATATTTATTATTTTTCAGGTGCCTATTCTACGTAATGATGGGAGCCGTAAACGTCTAAGAAAGATTTTTACACTATTTAGATTTCATAAATAAGAAATGTAAAACTGACACATCAGTGTTAATGGAATAAATCTATCATAGCACCGAAAATGAATACACGAATGATGTAATGTCACGTTTTTCTTTGTAAATAAAATCTAAATTTTACCGTGTTATTTCATTTTCATTTTCATGTGAATAGTGATAATGTTATGTACCCCACATAGACATACCTGACGCCTTCATTAGTCAACGGTTCAAGTTTATTCGATATTGCCCGTACCTTTCGAATGCGACATGTTATAGGTACTCTCTGACTTCCAATTAGTTTCCAACAGTAAGCAGTAGGGATGTTATGGATATGACATTTCGGATACGGATTGGATCCGGATGTAGGAATGATTATTATACTGGATACGGAAACGGATATGAAATTATTTCGGACTATCCGTTAGTTTCGGATAATATCGGTTACGGATATTAAACTTTTAAGGAATTTCAAAAGTAAAATATAAATAGCTAATAAAATGGTTTTATTTATTTGTCACTATTTGGTAGGAATTACAATCAGTCCGTGAGTAATTATTACAGCTATTTAAAATAAAAATGATTATAAATATATATTGAGTGTTATCTAATCTACCTAAAATAAAAATGTAATAACAAATCCGATATTATACGAAACATTTATTTCGGATTCGGATACGGTTACGGATAAATTTTTAAATCGGATATCCGATAGTTTCGGTTACGGTTACGGAGCTCCTTAACATCCCTGGTAAGCAGCTATAAGTGGCCTTCTTGTCGACTATAAACAGGATTCGTTCAGTATCATTCATGTCAAATTTGATACAGGCATACCAACCATCGAATGGTTGTGAATACCCTAGATGGTGGCCGCAAATATTTTTTATTTTTTATTTTATTTTATTTGGGAAAATAAACGGTTACACATTACAATATTATGAAATAGAACTTAAAACTAAAACGGACGTGTAAATGTATAACCAACGACATTTTCCACATAATATAAAAAAGTTAAACAAACATGAACGGCGTGCGATACAAATTACTTAGAATAGTGAGTATGATTAAAGATGAAAGTAAAACTCATCTGAAACTTATACAAGTAAAAGTATTAAAAATAGAAGGAAAGAAAAAATGATTATAATTTAAATTATGTTTTTAGGATTGTAAGAATGTTAGATACTCAATTCTGACATAACCTTAAGTGCAATACTTCTAAATTTTGCTGCAGAAACAGCAAAGAACTCGATATCTTGGAAAATCTTATTGTACTGAGTAGTAAGACGCCGTAGGGGTGCTCGTGAGCCTGCGTTTGATCGACAAGAAGTTACAGCAAACAGCAGTCGAGCGCGCACACCTCGGCACATAGTTGTTCTGGGTACTACACTGTACTACATAACATATTCTATTGCTTATATCTATACAGTCATAAGAATTGTTACATAAATCAAATAGAAAGGACGATTCCAACAGTATACGTCTAGATTTAAGGCTTTGAAGTTTATAGGTATTAAGTAAGTTGCTGTAAGATGCATACGTCCGACAACAACGGTAATGCATGGCCTTTAAAAATTTGCGTTGTACTTTTTCTATCATATTAGAATATTTTTCATACAAGGGATTCCACACCGGGATCGCGTACTCCAACTGAGACCTGACCAAAGTTTTAAATAGGTATAAATAAGTGTCAGGGCGTTTAAATTCCTGAGCCGATCTCATTACAAAACCGTACATACGGAAAGCATTGTTAACAATTTTAGTAACATGAGCATCAAGATGGAGTCTCTCGTCCAACAAAACACCAAGATCACGAACCACTGTTTCTCTTGTCAGATTTACATTGTTCAATGAATATGAATGTTTTATTACGTTCTTATTTTTAGTAAAACTAATGCAATGGCATTTGGATATGTTCAGCTTAAGTTTATTTTTTACACAATATGCAGAGAATCTGTTTAAATCTTCCTGCAAAAATAAACAGTCACGTAAATTACTAATCGGCTTAAAGATTTTTAAGTCGTCTGCGTATAGTAATAATTTAGAATTTTGAAAACACGTACCTATATCATTAATAAACATAATAAACAAAAGAGGACCCAGTATAGAGCCCTGAGGAACACCGGAAGTAACATTTAGGGTCTCAGAATTAAAACCGTTTACAACAACTCTCTGAGATCTGTTAAAAACGTATGAAGAGAACCATCTCAGTAGATCGCCACGTATGCCATTAAAAGCAATTTTACTCAAGAGCAATTGATGGTCCACTTTATCAAAGGCCTTTTGGAAATCCGTGTATATAGTATCAACTTGAATACGAGAGTCCATTCTGTTAAATAAATAGTCAACAAAAGTTATCAGGTTAGTGGTAGTTGATCTTTTTTTGACAAATCCATGTTGTTGTGGAATTATGCTACTATATAGTACAGGATAAACTTTATCATGAACAAATCTTTCAAGAACCTTTGACAAAACCGACAATATCGATATAGGGCGATAATTTTCGATATCCTGTTTGTGTCCCGATTTGTGAACAGGAGTTATGTTTGCGAGTTTCCATGCTTCAGGAAAGGTTCCTTGTGAAATAGATAAGTTATAAATCATTTCCAATGGCAGACACAGTGTCTCGGCGGTCTGTTGAATAAATACAACAGGTAAACCATCTGGTCCCGGGCCTTTAGATGGATCTAATGCTTTTAGCGCACTTAATATTTCATCGGCAGTAAACTGAATGCTGCTAAGGAGAGAACTGGTTTCAGAGTAATCACCGCACTGCGATGAAACACTGTTAGTGGTAGTGGATGGCTCGTATACCGAATTAAAAAAGCTTGAGAAAAGATTACAGATATCTTCAGGATTATTGGCTGAGTGATTACTATAGTGCATGATAGAAGGGAAGCTTTTAAAGGATTTGCGGGAAGAAATAAAGGTCCAAAAATGCTTAACATTAGTCCGGATACCATCTTCTACAGTAGCAATGTACTTTCTGTAACAGTTTTTGCACTCAAATTGGAATCTAGAGCGGTAGATGGAAAACTAATAAATACGATTGCTGAACATTTATGTCTTGTGTAATTTAAGTAATTTTTAAACTGAATAAGTTTTCATTGTTATTATGATGGCACTCTTAGATAAAAGGTTATTCCAGCGAAATAATGCGCAATCTACTAAATACTATGAAAGTAAAAGACTGTGTGCCTATCAAGTCTTGAAATCTTGCCTGATGAGAATTTCCGGGATCTCGTGTTTATGGATTAAAACAACAAGTATCTGATCACTTTTAGTCCTAGTATACAGGGTGGCCATACCTGCTAAGAAGGCGCCCTCATTTTTTCCAGACTCTTTTTTGCCAAGCTGTAAGCATCGCATTCGCAACACAAACGCTTACAAAAAAGCATCGCAACACAAACGCTTACAAAAAATTGTCTCTACGCTTAACGCACTATCCACATCTATACACACACTATTTGTGGTGGTTTTGCCAGCATGTGAAGCCAGATTACCATTAACCCAACTCACGAAGATAACATCTCTGTGTGAAAATTTCATTCGTTTTTTTTTCTAATGGTACCCCCAAAAAATAATGTTGTTGTCAGCTGTTAATTACCTTGACGTTGTCAATGTCACTACTCACGGTCAAAGTCAAACTGTTAACTAAACTAGCTCAAAGTGATAGAACCAAATGTAGTTCATTTTTGTGAGGAAGCGTTTTGTTGTACTTTCATCAACTTTATTTATAGGTCCTATATTGGCATTCTACCAGGAAATTTCGCAGCGCGTCGTTTCCGTGTACCTGATCTGCTGTTGTTATAGAATTATGAACTTACATAATTACAATTCGATCTGTTATTTGTTAAAGTATGGGTGCTTACAGCAAAATATTCAATGCTTTCAAAAAATATCCTCTCTTACGAGGAATGGTATCTTATAGCATTATCTGGCCCAGTTCTAGTTTAATTCAACAAACCTTTGAAGGTAAAACAGTTGGTAAGTACATTACTTCATCATTATTATGTTTGTGTTAATTGTGTAGGAATTGTGTGTTTGTATTTATGTAATTAAATTGTTTTATTTCAAATTTGTGTCTGTTATATCGACACAACTAACTTTTAGTATTATTTGTATGCTCTTGGGTAATATGTAGTGAACTGTGCATCCTATTATAATTTTTAACCTACATTTACGAATAAATTTGATTTGATTTGATATTTATTTTATTATATTGAATTCATGGAATAAACAACATTAAAATTATCCTTACTTAAATTACAGATAATTATGATTTGTGGCGCTGTGCTCGATATGGTCTTTATGGGTCCTGCTATGTTGCGCCTACTTTGTATAGTTGGCTAACAATTGCCAATATAATGTGGCCTGGAAATTCAATAAGAGCGGGTATAATTAAGGTACAGTTATAATAGCTACTGCTATTAACCTTTTTTTCTTCCTTTCACCAAGCATACATTAACATGCTATAATGATGTGTTCATATTTTTATCACACAATAGTTGTACTGCCGGCGTAGCATGACCAATTCTATATTTATTCTACCAAGAACAATAAAGATCCTTATGTATTTTAATTCTGTAAAAATGTTTCTATCTCATCAGAAAAATAGTTATTGTTGAGTCTTTCCCTACTTGTGTCCACTGATTGTGTTAGGAGGTTATAAATATAATTCATACGACTTATGTGAACCGGATTTATTAGCGCGGAATAAAGAACTCGGTATACAAGGTGTTTCTTACACGGTAGGGAAATGACTGGCGAGCGTGCAGCGTCGCCTCGTCGTCGTGGCCTGTATAATGCAACCTCGCATATTATTGCGTCATGCTATGCACGTGTCCCAACAGTCATCCCCCTCTTACAAAAAAATAAAAAATAAAAATAAAATCATTTCCTATGATCTAAAATGTTATAACATAATTCACAATCTTACATTACTTATAATAGTGCAGAAGGCACACAGGAATGCGCTGCGTTGCTAAAAATCGTCGCCGTGCTACATTGAATGACGCAGTGAATGCAGTCAGTTCATGTTACATATAAACAAGCAATTTATATTGAGTTCAAACATTTGTTACATCTGTAATTTCAATACTAGTAAATGTACAGGTTTCACCTATGAATATTTATATTATGTTAATACGTATGTTACATCGTGTCTTGTTCATTAATAAATGATTACTCTTACATTACATTATTTAATTTATTTAACTCATCCTAATGCTAATTGCGGTAGCTATTCTAGTAGCACCGTCTTTAAGGTTGCTAATGGCAACGAAGATTCAATATATTAAGGGTAGCCTTAAAAGCGCCGTTACATTGTCTCACCCTAGTGTAAATGTACCTTTAGCTTTAATGACGGATGCGTCGGATACATGCGTCGGTGCTGTACTCCAGCAAAAGATTAGGGGCAAATGGTTACCGTTAGGATACTTTTCAAAGAAACTATCAGTCACACAGCAGAAATATAGCACGTATGATAAAGAGCTAACTGCTATTTACATGTCAATGTTACATTTTAGAAATATGATAGAAGGAAGGCCAGTGACAATTTTTACGGATCATAAACCATTAATATACGCTTTTACCAAAATAAATAGCGATAAGGAAATTCCAAGAAGAGCCAGACAACTTATGTATATAAGCGAATTTACGAGCGATATACAACATATTAACGGCTCAGAAAACACAGTAGCGGATGCGTTATCGCGTGTTGAGTCTATAGTGTGTCCCACGACCATAGATTACGGTGAATTAGCCCGAGCACAGGACGCAGAGCATCAAGTTACAGCCTCAGTAAGCGATAAGCACGAATTCAAATACATAGGCGTACCTAACTGTGATAAGCAAATAAATTGCGAGGTCTCAACTAATACGGCCAGACCGTATTTACCTAAGGAATTCAGAAAGTTAGCTTTTGATAGTATTCATAACCTTAGTCACCCAGGTATTCGTACAACTAGGAAATTAGTAACTAAAAGATTTTTTTTGGCCAGGAATGAATAAAGACATAAACACATGGGCAAAAGCATGCATACACTAGGGTGAGACAATGTAACGGCGCTTTTAAGGCTAACCTTACATTGCTCGAATGCTTCAATACTTTTTTCGTCCCAATTAATTTTGGTTTTGTCCTTCTTTTTTGCGTTATGTAAAAAATTGTTAAGTACTGCCTGATGTGACGCGGCATGGGGTAGGTGCGACCTATAAAAATTAATTATTCCTAAAAATCTACGTAACTGTTCCACCGTTTCCGGTCGCGTGTAATCTGTAATCGCCTTTACCTTTTCCGGCAATGGACTGATGCCGTCCTCCGACACTAAATATCCTAAAAATTCTACTTTAGACTGACCAAAAACGCATTTGTTAACATTAATCGTAATACCTAATTCCTTAAGTCTATTGAATAGAATTCTAACGTGCTCTCTGTTTTGTTTCTCTGTGTCAGATGCTATCAATATATCGTCTATATAACAGAAAAGTGCTGACTCGCCACTTTCATCTGCTATGCGTTCTATACCTTTTAATACCTGTTGATCCATAAACCTTTGGAATGTTTGAGCAGCATTCCGTAGGCCAAAACTCATCCTGGGAAACTCGTATAGGCCAAAAGGTGTACAAATGCTAGTTTTCTCTATATCCTCTGCGGCAACTGACAAATTATGATAGGCCCTATTTAAATCCAACCTAGTATAACATTTCTTATTAGGCAACATATACGTAAAATCCTGAAGTCGTGGGATTGGGTATCGATCTGGTTTAGTGATTGCGTTAAGCTTTCTGTAATCCCCGCACGGGCGTAATTGACCGTCTTTCTTTAAAACAACGTGTAATGGACTGGCCCATTCTCCTTCACCTGGGCGACAAATACCTAATTCCTGCATTTTCTGAAACTCTTCTTTCACTTTCATATACCGATCCGGAGGTAATGGCCTTGGATGCGCAAATACCGGTGGACCGGAAGTTATGATGTGATGATAAACGGAATGAGATGGTTCTTTATACACAATAGGCTTAGTGATACTCGCAAATTCCTCTAAAATGCCTCGATATGGGTTATCGTTTTGTATGCTTTTAATCGAAGGCTGAACATGTTTTATAACGCACCCTATCGTACATAAATTAGTTATACTGTCTGTGATTCTTTTATTATATATGTCTACGATTAACTTATAATGTTCTAAAAAATCAGCACCTATGATAGCTTGCTTAACATCACAAATTATAAATGTCCATTTCAAGGCTCTTCGTAATCCTAAATTTAATTCTAGTGTTTTAATACCGTATGTTTTAATTTCGGTATTATTCGCGGCAAAGAGTTTGTATTCACTAACTAATTGTTCACATTTAAATTGACTCACCGGTAAAACGGAGACGTTGGCACCGGTATCAACCAGGAAACGGATTCCGGTCGCCCTGTCCCTTATACACAAGCGGTGGTTACCTTCTAGCTCCATGCAGTCTGCCACCGAATTAGACTGCACTGCATCTAGTTTTCCGTCTTCTCACCATGGCTGCCTTGGGTCTTCTGATGTCTTGGTTCTATCCAGCTGCAGGGCTTCTCACATGTTCTCGCGCGACTTCTGAACCGGAAGTGATATTTACAAAGCCAGTTTGGGCTTCCTTCGGTCCTCGGTCGTCCTCTGAAAAATTAACGGGATCGTGATCTACTTCTGTTCCACGGGTTACTCTTTCCGAAATTCCTGCGACTTCCTCTTATTTCGTTGATTTCCACACGCAGTGTCTGTAGTTCCTTCGTCATTAGTGCTAGTTGGTCGGTTAGATTGGGCGTCACCGACGCTACAGACGTTGATGGTGCCAGCTGCATTGATACCGCGGCGACTTCATTGGGACGCAAATTTTCCATGATTTTGTCGGCTAACGCGGATAACTCGTCCAAGTCTGTATTCTGTGCCACCGATAAAACTGCTTTCACCGAGCCTGGGAGTCTAGATATCCATAGGCGTCTTAATGCTTCTGTGGATACCTGTGTGTTAGTTGCGAGTTCTGACATTCTTCTTAACAGTTGCGACGGGCGTTGTGTTCCTAAATCCATTTCAGAGACGAGCTTGTTGAATTGTCGTTCGGCGCTCTCCTCGTAAACCTTTGTTAATCGATCTCTGATGGCCTCGTACTTTTTAGTTTCGGGTGGCGTGATAATTAAGTCGTATACTTGTTGTAAAGCGTCTCTGTCGAGCTTCGCTACCACCATGTTGTATTTCGCAGTGTCTCCTTGTTTTTGTGGCTCCATAACCGAATCAAATTGAGCGAACCATAGTTTCGGCATGTCTTTCCAGAAGTCCGGTACCTTTGCAGAAACGGATATCGCTGCTAAGTCCGTGACAGTGGCTGTGGCGTCGCTTAAACCCGCTCCGGTAGCTGTAGGCTTGTTCATCTTGTTTTATTCAGTACCCTGGTTTTTTTGAAAAAGTTCTAGTGAGTTCTATTTAATTTTACGCACAGATCACGTCGGGGTCACCAATGTTGAGTCTTTCCCTACTTGTGTCCACTGATTGTGTTAGGAGGTTATAAATATAATTCATACGACTTATGTGAACCGGATTTATTAGCGCGGAATAAAGAACTCGGTATACAAGGTGTTTCTTACACGGTAGGGAAATGACTGGCGAGCGTGCAGCGTCGCCTCGTCGTCGTGGCCTGTATAATGCAACCTCGCATATTATTGCGTCATGCTATGCACGTGTCCCAACAGTTATCATACTTGACATCGTATTTTTGTCGACTGAAGAATAGAAACATCTCTTCTTTTCAGTTTTACACAATTTTTCTACGATACAATCTATCATTTTATCTTCTCTTCCGTCGACAAATTCCGTTTCTATGGTGGTCATGCTACGCGTGCTGGTGCTTTTAATAGTTTAATAATATAATATCTTAAAAAAGGAATAATCAGAGTTATTTGCCATTGACATCCCAATGGACCAGCACTACTGTTATCAATATGATTATTTTACTTAGATGTTATGAGAGGAATGGTTGGAAGGTTTATAATTGCATGAAAGGGTCTTATATTTACTAATGTTCTTGTTTCTTTTCTAGACATTTGTAGAAACAATCACATACACACCATTTGCAATGTGCAGTTTCTATTTTATAATGAGCTTACTTGAATCAAAGCCTTTTCACGAAGCTGTTGCAGAAGTTGAAGCCAAATTGCTGCCAACTTATAAGGTATATGATCAATATTTTCCTAGGTTAAGCCCTGAATGTCTGCATGAAAGGGCTTAGAACCAATCTGGCATATTGACCAGCCGCCATTTATTTTATTTAAGACTAAGCACATAAATGTACAGAGGCGGACTTAATGCCATAGGCATTTTCTACCAGTCAACATTTTGATGTTTTTTCGAAATTGCGGCACACGATGCAAGTGGTATATGGGTAGAGGACACATATAGAAACAAAAAATGTCAGTAACATGGTACCCCAACGTGTCACATTCCCGAGATATTTGATGGTAAACATCTACATATGAGTACAACGATAATCATTAAAATTGACCTATTACGTGTCTATAGGCGTCAGATTGTATGCAAATAATCGTTCCTAGGTTGATTATTATTATTACTGTTTATTGGAAGAAAATAGGTATAATACATACTTCTAGGAGCATGAGAAAACTACCACTATAGTAAAATATTTTTTAAATAACGCGCGCGCGTGCTGGTTGTCTTTCATTCCGCCGCATTATGAAATGAACATTATGTGTCAGTACATATCCGTGGCTGGCGTGAATACATTGACATGTCGACTTCTATGTTTTTATTTTTATTGGCTTAATACGTCCCACGCATACGGAATTTATATGAAAAAAATTTACAGCCCCAAATATACATATCTTTTGGAGCAATCGACTCTGGTAGTATGTTGACATCTCCCATTTTAACGTGTCTAACTTGACAAAACCTCATGTCAAATTAACGATTCAAATGTTTTTGTAAACGAACATTGATATTTTGTTGTATCAACCTATACTCAGTAACCAAAATATTATTTGATAGTTGATAGCTCAACTTATACACCTGTAAGTAATTGACAAATTGAAGTGTCAATCTATGGCCAGCTGAGGTCATTTTGATTAAATTGTGACAAATTGAGATGTCAAGTTATGGCCAACTGAAGTATTTCTGTTTAAATCGTGACAAATTGACATGTCAAGTTATGGCCTACCGAAATTTTTCTGTTTGAAATTTGATTTATTGAGATATCCGGTTACGGCCAACTAAGTTCTAGTAGTAGAAAAAGCTTATGCTGAAAAGCGTGTGGATAAAGACAATGCCAAAGCACATTCGTCTGTTAGAGCATTTGCATTTGACCTCCAGCAGTGCTTGCCAACACCTTATTTAATTAAAAACGTCTGTCTCGTTTTATAAACGACAGCTGTGGTCTTTTAATTTAACAGTACATGATTTAGCAACTAATGAGGCAACATGCTACATGTGGGACGAGACTATAGGAGCTCGAGGAGCAAACCAAATTGCGTCATGTTTGTGGCACTTCTGCAACAGTTTGCCAGCGGAGGTCGAAGAACTGATTTTTTATTCCGATACTTGTGGTGGCCAAAACAAAAACAATGTCGTGGCAATGATGTTCATGTTTTTGTGAAATAGTCATCCGACGCTGCAAAAGATAAACCACAAATTCCTTCTCAGTGGGCACACACATATGGAGTGTGACTCTGACCACGCGATTATTGAAAAAACGAAAAAGAGAACACAAATGAGAATCAATCATTTATATGATTGGGTGCAGTTGGTGAGGAGTTGCAAAGTGCAGAAACCATTTAAGGTCGTGGTGATGACGGTAAATGATTTCTTGGATTTTACCGAACTTAAATCCAAGAAAGGACCCTTTACTCTAAAAAAACTGGATGATTTCGGGGAGAAATTTCTGTGGCAACCTATTAAATGGCTGCAATATAATAAAAACAGCGTAGGAAAAATTTATTACAAGAAAACTCTGGATCGCGAACTCCCTTTCAAGACAATAAATTTTAAGTGTTCTGTCCCGTTTTTTATCTGTGCGCCTAACGGAATGCGCGTGTAACGAAGTGACATCTGACTTGTCAATTTTTGACGTTGACACTTGACAGCTCTTGTTAATTTGCCGCTAAAATAGGTCCGTCGCGTTTTGGAACCCCCGCGACGCTTTTGTTGAAATTAATCCTTACCCCGGTCGTTTTGTGGACAATCTGTCATGACCCAGTTGAGGTGAATGTAGTTAACCCCTAATTTGACGTAATAACACGGGTTTGGACATATCTTGTTGAAATGGTTTGAAGGTCAAGTCAAAGTGACGCTATTGTGAATGAGTGATTTGAAGACCGCATGCTGTGATTGTCTCCAGCCTTATTGCAAGCGGATTGTTACCAGGAGAATACTCATAACGTCACAACACAATACAGATACACTCACTTACATACATAACTCCAGGTTGGCACCAGAGCAGTGTCCTTCAACCAACAGGTAAGTTCTTTTGTTGTACTGTAAGTGTTTGATTTGATTGTCTGCTCCGCGTACGGCGGACAGTACGCTAGCCACTCTTGTCTCCTGGACCCCACCATAATATCTTCCACTGCGCTATTGAAATGCTATTGTAGGGGTCTAGTCTGGCAGCGCACATTAAGAAAAGAGGAAAATCAGTAATAGATCTCTTTAGGTTGAGCCCAATCTCAAAGGAGGCTTTGCCAATCAGTGCAGAGAAAAAAAAAGGATTTGATGGACATGATTGACCTGATTGATGATTCGTTCAAGGAGTTTTATATTAATACAAAAACTGTCGGTGATGTCTCAGATTTGGACGAGGACAACCCAGATGAAGACGATTCTGAGGTCTAATAAAATGTGAATACCTACTATATATCTGTCAACTGAATTATTAATCAGTATGTTTCCGTTGTTTGTGGCCTAATAAAACAATTTACTATTTCTTTTTTTTTTATTTATTGCGTATTACACTACAATACTGATAGGTAAGTGGTGTTTTAATTAAATATTTGTTCAATTAGAACAACATTGCATAATTTGAGTAAGTAATCCTAACTAACATTATAAATTCAAAAGTAAGTTTGTTTGTTACATTTTCACGCTAAAACGGCTAAACGGATTTGGATGAAATTTGGCACATAGGTAGACCATGACGTGTTTTAGAATATAGAATACTTTATATCTCGACATTCCTACGGGATCGAGACTTATGGGGGTGAAACCACGGGGTGCTGCTAGTAAAAAATAACTCTTTAGTTTTATTATATTAATTTATTATCTCTGAAACTATATGACCAATTGACATGTAAAGGGCAAATCTTATCTCTATGATATCTTTGTGATCATAAAATAGTTTATTTTGAGAAGGATTAGTATTTTGTTGTTTAAATAATCATCCAAACGTAAGGATGTCGAAAAATACTTTTTTAAAACATAAATGAAATGTAAAAGATAAAATATAAAAGATAGAAATATGGTGTCTTGGACTTTTTTGTAGAAATATATTTGGCGGATCAGGTTGCCATACATTGTTTTCAATTATATACAACTTTTTAGGTAGCGCATGCAAATAATTCTGTTTTAAGAGGTATTTCTTTCCGACATGCTAGACAAAAGTTGTAATAGCTCAGCTAATAAGCATGTTATAAACATAAATTATAACCTATAGCACTAAAGAATAATGCAGCTTGCTATCAGTGAATTGTTTTTTCGAGAATTGGATCGTTAGTTCCGGAGATTACCTTCTACATACGAACTTACAAACAACCAAACAAATTTTACCTTTTTAAAACATAGGATAGATATTCATCATCTGTTTGCTACCCAACATTTTTGTTTGTCATTAAAATAACATTGTTTACCTACTAGTTTTATTCTATATTTGCCACTCAATCGGTAAATAAGTTGATAACTGTGGTGAACAAATTGACAAGTCGGTGAATAAGTTGATAACTCGTTGGTGAACGACTTGACAAGTCTATTATTATGGAAACTATGGGGAATTTCGTTTGTTTACTGTAATCATTCAAAAGATGGCATAAAATAACCTATAAAACAACTGGAACACATACGTTAAACTAATTTACCGATTTACCAGAAGAGCTCAAAAGTTTAAAATGGCCGCCCTGAAAAGTTGCCATTTTAGACATGTCAACATATTCACGCCAGCCACGGATATATAACTAGCTGTTATACTTACCTACTTAAAAAATGTTTTCAAGCTGAATAAACAAATGAATAAATGACTTATGACACGCTTATGACTTAAGTTAATAACATGTCACATGAGTTGCAACCAACTCGACGCGACAGCGATATGTCGAGTGCGTTTCATTGGGATTCGATTTAGTGGAGCTCCTAGTAGTATGTAATGTACCTACTCTCTTTTAATAAACAGTAATAATAATAATCAACCTGGGAACAATTATTTGCATACAATCTGACGCCCATAGACCCGTAATAAGTCTATTTTTAATGATTGGCCGTGTACTCATATGTCGATGTTTACCTTCAAATATCTCAATAACGTGACATTTTGGGATACCATGTTACTTGACCGTTACATTTTTTGTTCGTTTATGTGTCCTCTATCCATACATACCACTTTCACCGTGCGCCGCGATTTCGAAAAAAAAAACAGAATGGTAGCAGGTCGATATGCCAGCTTCCATACATAAGTTCAAACCCCTTTCTTTTTTCTCTGACCCATTCTGTCACATTGCTTCACCAGGCTATTATTTTGTATTTGCTCATTGTTTCTGACTTTTTTTTGTATTTTCTTGAATCCTCAGGGTTCTTGCATTTTTTTAATTCAGAATTCAGAGAAATACAGAGTACAGTAAAACTTATGAAACTAGTGTTAGTTCTTACTTATTTGAAAAATAAAAATTAACTTATTTCCCAATATGGGTATTAACCCAGTGGTGGACGTAACGTGTGTCCAGTCTAACCGCAATAACAGCCAGGATGTTTTTGGTCCTGGTGCGCAACCTGCTTAGCGCTGCGGCGCATCGCTTGCAGAGTACACCGTGAAAGCCGTCAACGCAAAGCCTTAAGCCTAAAGCCTTTCTCAAAAAATGGGCTAGCAAATGCCAAAAGATTTTTCCAAATCCAACTGGTAGTTCCTGAGATTCACACATTCAAACAGAACTCTTCAGCTTTATTTTTAGTATAGAGATGTGTATTTTATTTAAATAAGCTGTGTTAAGGATTTTGTTCGTTTCATTGTTTTCTCATACCTATTTCTTTATTTCAGGTTGGTGCCTCCATTTGGCCAGTTATTGCCATGATTAATTTCTGTCTCATTCCTCCAAGAAACAGGGTACCTTTTATAAGTCTATGTAGTCTTGTGTGGACATGCTTCCTTGCATATATGAAACACACAGAAAAAGAAACAATTGTTGCTACATCCAGTGCAAATCCTATGAAATTAATTAAAGCTAATTTATGATTAGGTAGCTAGCCAATGTATTAGCCAAATTTAATATTATATAAGACACCTTAGACGGTGGTATTATTTATTCTAGTTAAATTATTAGTAATTTCATCTCAATTAAGTGTGATATTTAAATAGTTTGCTTTGCAAAGATCTTGTTACTTTTTATTTCAATGTTATTATTTATACTTACCTACATACAGTATTTACAAAATACCTAATAAAGTAGAATTATTAATTATGCTAAGTATATATCTGAATAGGCTTAGTTTTGACAAGAACTGTTGGGTTAAACCAGATACTTTTAATTATTTTTTAATGTTCATAGGCTCATTAAACTGAAAAATGCCTGGTAAGAATTATGATGACTTTAAGGAAGTATTTATTGACATAAAAGTGACTCAATATGAATATAATAGGTTTTGGTTTACCAAAATTCAAGTGAACCCAATAGTTCTGTAAAGATTTGATGTTAAATAACTTTTTATTGTAATTTTAATACGTGGGTATTTATTAGTTTCTACATATTTTCATTCAATGAAATTATGTAAGAGACTAGAGCAGGGTGATAAATAAATAACTACCTACATCTCATTTAGATCTACACAACATAGGTTAAGGAAAAGTGTGATGAGTAATTAAAAACTTGTGTCAACAATATATATTTACTGTGTTACCTATTGTGTGTGTTTCGATTTAAACCTAATTCCTTCCTATTCAATACCTAACTATTCAGTAATTTCATTGATTGCGCCTGTGATTGTGCACACTAATAAGTGAATCACGAGTTACACGTGGCGATCACATACCTATATTATTATTAGCATGTAGTACCTAAGCAGATAAATAGAACTGCCAGCACTGCCAACTCGACATTTTTGGCCGAATACAACATTCTCTGAGAGCAAAGTATTAAATCCCCCTGACTTCTTATACTTAGTTATCTAGTGTGATTGATTGGCAGTAGGTATAGTAGGTAGAATGTGATGGCGTAAAAAAAGAAATTACATTTATTTGCACCTTTGCGGTAACACCAAACGTATGGAAAAAAACTAAATAAAAGCTTGTAAATAGGTAGGTAGATAAAGCGTTCTGTCTGGTAAAGGAAAACAAAGAAAGAAAATGTTCAGTCATTTTAACGCAATGAAAAAAGAACAAGTTGGGGAAAATAGAGACGGTCATCAAAACCACAGGACAGGGGGTATATTTATATAGGGCGTGGATGAGTGACTGTCCAGAGGGCGCATGCAGTTTTTTTTGTTTTCAAGTCATCTCGCAGGTCAACCATACATTTACACCTCCAGCCAGCGCATACAAGTTAAAAAGAAAAACTAAGCGACTAGGTACACGTTTTGTGCATCCCCTGTGAGTAGGGTTGCCACCCGTACTTTATAATAAAGTATTGTACGTTATTTCACATAATTGTACTCTATACTTTTTGAGAACAATAAAGTACACGAAAATACTTTATTTTTTTTATTTTAAGATTTGACTTCTGTGGGATTAAAAAAATATTGTCGTAAGTACTTTTTCGTTAAACGAAAATTTGATACAAACTACAAAAAGCAATAAAAAATATGTTATAATAATGAAAAATAAATCGTACTTTATTTTTATACTATGTACTTTTTTTCACATCTATTGTGTAATTTAATTGCAAAAAAAATGGTGGCAACCCTACCTGTGGGGTACCTTCAACGGCCTCGGCTAAGCTCTAAGGCGCGGGCAGAAGCTAGTCTTAATAGTCTTATAATAGTTTGTTAAGAATTGCTGGTCCTGAAATTCTGCGATTGTCTCTCGCACCACCGCCTCCGTCACTGGACAAACGCCAATTAACGACTTATCTGTGTCGCAACCCAACAGCAACTGAGCGTGTCTCAGTACTCTCAGTGCGTTTATTTCACCGCAGTGCGCGGTGCTGCTTAGATCTCTATGCGATACAAAAAAAATTGCGGTAGAATCACCGCTGCAGCGATGATTCCACCGCATGCGTTTATTTCACCACAGTGCGCGCACTTCTATGACATTTCATACTTCACAAATTTTGCGGTAACAAAACGCATGGCAGTGCGCGCTCGCCAGTGGTCTCGAACCTACCGATTTTTCGGTAGGTTCGAGACTTCGTTACTTAAGTATAATTGTTATAAATTAAGTCTGTAAGTTTTTTTAGATAAATAAACGAATTTGATTGTCATCTTTTTGTCATTTACCGATTTACCGTTTTTAGCTGGCAATTCTACCGATCTCGCTCTATGACGTTCGAGACAACTGGCGCTCGCCCTAAGGGCGAGCGCGCACTGCCTTGCGGTGCGTTTATTCTACCGCACGGTAGAATAAACGCAGTCACGCGTCCGCGCACTGCGGTGGAAAAAACGCACGTTTTGTCATTCAAGTTACAACTGTGCAGCCCACACCACATGTCGTTATGAACTAATATAAGAGTTGCTATCTGTGTATATATCTATACATATCTATACTAATATTATAATGCTGAAGAGTTTGTTTATTTGAACGCACTAATCTCAAGAACTACTGAAAAAATAATTAATGTTTGGTGGTAACCCATTTATCGAGGAAGGCTTTAGACTATGTAACATCACGCTACGGCCAATAGGAGCGGAGCATCAATGAAAAATGTTGCAAAAAACGGAGGAAAGTTATTCTTTTTGTGAGCTGTGCTGCGTAAACGGATACAATAACGTAACGATTATTTATGACGAAATTGTTCCTATTGAAAAATTCTACAAAAATTTCACGATGGCATATGTCTATCTTTTAAGGTTGGCTCACTATAGCGTTTTTAACTGTATTCCAATCATAAAGCTGACGAGGGGAGTCGGGGCTGCAAGAAATTTAACGCGGACAAAGTCACGGGCAGAAGCTAGTCTTATAATAGTTTGTTAAGAATTGCTGGTCCTGAAATTCTGCAACTGACTCTCGCACCGCCGCCGCCACTGCCGTCGCCGGACAAACGCCAAGTAACGACATATCTGTGTCGCAACCCAACAGCAACTGAGCGAGTCTCAGTGCGTTTATTTCACCGCAGTGCGCGGTACTTCTTAGAACACTATGCGATACAAAAAAAATTGCGGTAGCATCACCGCAAATTTGCAGCGATGATTCTACCGCATGCGTTTATTTCACCGCAGTGCGCGCACTTCTATGACATTTCATACCTCACAAATTATGCGGTAACAAAACGCATGGCAGTGCGCGCTCGCCCTAACGAGCGGCGGCGCCACAGTGGGCCCATACTAAAAATTAGTGGACTTAGGCAACAAAGTTCCTATATCGATGCGTTTTTTTTTATATGACGTGTAGGGCTTCCATTACGTAATTACGTAATTACGAACTCATTTTAAAGTATTTTCAATTCCGTAACTGAAGATGTCAATTCCGTACTTACGTAATTATTAGTATCATCAATCCATCAAAATATTCAACCAATAAAAAAGCATTATACGTACACATTTATAATGTGGCAACACTATACTATATACCTACATCGAAACTGTACAAATAGGGTATTCCCCGCAGTTTATTTTATATCTATTTTGCAAAAAATAGTTCTAAGACGTACAGAATAGAGTTCAAATATATCAAATTGGCGAGTCGGCAAGGCCGGGGAGTCCCTGACGAAAAGTCCCTACGACCACGGGGAACTTAGGGGAACTACTATGCTCCTCACATTCTTAACTAAAAAGAAAGTAGTTTCATTGCTCAATTGTCGGTTGTTCAGTTCACATCGCTAGACTCTCGGCACAGTTGACACTTGATCTGATACTTAATTAAAAGTTGGTGGTAAATGCACGCAAATATTAACAATTTGTAGCAGTTGTATCTTTATCGTGGGTGACTTTGAAATTTGAATGTGTGGATTATCTCTTCAAAGATGTAAGTACTTAAATCAGTCTTATTTAGTATTAAAAGGGCATTAAAAACCTCATGGGGCGTGGAGCATGCATAGTACATACAAAATAATTTGTAAATCAAACATTTTCTTAAGGTGTATTTATTCCGATTAGATTATAGAATATCTAGGTTCCCAAATATATATTAATTAAGAACACTGATTAAAACATAAAAGGTCGGTACCTATTAAAAATTTGAAATTCCTCATAGTTCGTCTCTAAATCAGGAATGAATGAACTAAGCATGCTCTTTCGCCTATTATAGAAGAAAAAAACGTTTGGCTACAAAATAAGTGTTTACATTATTTTGTAATGAGTTGACAACTATGTTTAACCAATATCATTTTAACCTAACTTCCTTTTATTTTTTTTCAGGTCTTCTTCAAATAAGACTGTATACAAGGAGTTTTTGAACAAACGCACACAAAGCTCTATCTGGGAACATTTCTTGAGAGCTGATAATGGACAGAGTGTTGAATGTAAGCATTGCAAAAAAAAATTGAAAACTCCAGGTGGCGCAACTGGAGCGTTACATACTCACATGCGTGCCAAGCATATCGGAGAGATGCCGCAACAGCAGGAGTCGCAAAGCCCGAGTACATCAACGTCTAATAGTGGTCAAATTCAAACACGAAAACGTACGAATGAACCTTCACAAAAGAAAATTAAACTCACTGATTATTTTTCAAATATGGAGGTTCGAGTGGCCAGAATGGCTGCATTGGATGGGATACCATTGAGCACATTTTATACGTCAGAAGATCTGAGATATCTTTTTAAAAACTCTGGCTACGATGTGCCGAAATCTTCTACGACTATAACACAGATAATTCTAAAACAGAGTGATAACACAAAAAACAAATTGAAAAATCAATTGAAAATTATGAAGTCTGAAAATAAAAGATTTACTATCACGTTTGATGAGTGGACGTCTACCCGTAATAAAAGGTATATGAATATAAATATCCACAATAAAGACTTTGATATGGCCAAATATAAAAATTTGGGACTTGTACGGATACAGGGATCAATGCCAGCTGAAGTAGGCACTCAATTATTACAGCAACATTTGAGTGACTTCGGTTTAAGTCTGGAAGACGACATAATTGCTTTCACAACAGATGGAGCGAGTGTTATGGTCAAAACGGGTAGAAATTTTGACGGCCACCACCAATTGTGTATGGCTCATGGGATACAACTAGCAGTCCTGGATGTTTTATATAAAACACAAAAATCTCCAGAACCTGAAGTCCAGGAGGATGTCTCAAATACCGGCGCTGAAGAAGAAGAGGAAATTGAAGAAGATGAGGATGCGTTTATTGTAGAATCGACCAGAGTTCCAGAATCGGAGTTTTTATACAAAGGCACTATAAAAAAATTAAGAGATCTAATAAAATCGTTTAAAAACTCCCCTTTGAAAAACGACTTGTTGCAAAAGTACATTTTAGAAGAACATGGTAAAAATATTGACCTAATACTAGACAGTAAAACGCGATGGAACAGCTTATCAGATATGGTAGGCCGATTTCTCAAATTAAAATCATGCGTTTTTAAGGCGTTATTAGATTTGAAATCAAATGCGAAATTTACAGACGAAGAGATCCAAGACCTTCACGACATTCATTACAGCTTGGATGTAATAAAAACTACAGTTTTGTCATTATGTCGCCGTGATTCAAACTTATTGACGGCCGACGCTGTGCTTCGATTCATGCTAGAGAAACTTAATCTTCAGTCAAACGATCTCAGTGGAAAACTAGCCACATCTCTTAGAAAGAGAATTAAGGAAAGGCGAACAAATGTATTCGGTGTTTTGCAATATTCGCATAACAATGAGGATTTTTTTAAAACAGCTGCCTCAGAATATTTCACGAAACCATCGTCGGATGATATCGTCGACGATACTGCAATAGCGCTGAACTACCATCTGCAATACCGCGAAACTACAAAATGTAGCGAAATTCAAATGTACGCGCCGCGCTGTCCTAGTCTGTCATTGGAGCGTGTTAGTGAACACACTACTTTGAATAAGCCAATCAGAACCTCTCTGTCGCTTCGCTGCAATAGCGCGATGCGTTTCTTGCGGTTGTAGTTGGAAGTGAATACCGCGTAACTGAACAAAACGTAAACAAATTGTTGTGATTACTTTGCGCTCCGTGTAAATTATTGTTAAAAAGTTGTTATTTCTGCATGGAAAGTACCGGTAAGTGATGTAATCTATTGATTTATGTATAGTCTTGCTATTTTCAATCATGGATTGTACATTTGTGTCATATTTTATGGATAAAATCGATTTTATTGCAGGGCTGTAATTCCGCGGTTTTGTGTTAGGCAAAAGTAAAGTGTTTTTGGGACTTAAGCGGTTTTGATTACTTTTGAAATTAAACAGTTTTCTGTTTTTTTTTTTTATTGCAGAGTCTGTTTGTGTGAAGGATGTCTGCTAACTTGCAGGACTTAGTTAAACGACGGGAGGAATTGCTCATGAGAAGGCAATCAATTATAGCCAAACAAATACAACCAGGCACAAGCTTCAGCAATGACAGTGATATTTTTCCTGGAACCTCGTCCTCAAGTGCCTACCAGACTGTACCACTTGAGTCCATCAGCACGATAACTTGCGAAGATACTTACGAACAAGATTTTAGCGGCTTTTTATCAGACGATTCAGTAGCTGACCCTGATTTTGTGTTACCAATTGATGAGCTTGTAGGCAACATTCGTTCTTCAACAATACAGTCTCCTGACATAGAATCGCCTCTTCTCCAATTAGAAGATATCGAGAATTTCCCTGAAAGATCTATTGTAGAGGAGCAAACATCGACAAAGAAACGAAAAAGAATAGCGGACAAAGATTCATGGAAAAGAGAATATAATAAAACACAAAGAATGATGGGGAAGGAGTACTTGGGATTTAGAAAGATAAATGGAAAGTATGTGCAAGACATCGCTAAACCGGAAAGAAAACTTGAGATGGCATGTTCTTCTGAAAGCTGTACTACGAGCAAAGTTTTCTATTGCAACACTTTTACTGAAGAAATGAGGAAGAAAATATTTGATGAGTTTTGGGCGAGATCATGGAAGGAAAAAAGCTGTATGTTTTGACTCTAATTGACACCCAGGACACCCAAAGAAAGACTTAGGGAGCCGGCAGTAGTAGACGTAGTGAAAGCAAGATTTACCATTTAAAAGCTACCACTAAGAAAGTACGTGTGTGCCAATCTATGTTTTTGGGCACGCTCGGAATCAAGGAATGGACTTCCATCACATTATTGCAGAAAATCAAGCCAAAAACTGTATTTAGAACCGATTATTCAATCCAAGGCCCATCTATACCGTTTGTATGTAGAACGTGCGAATTCTCTCTCCTCTCCTATAGCAAGCAGAAAGTTTTTTGAAGATGTCCTAACTCAACAAAACATTGCCATTTTTAAACCAAAGAAGGACGAGTGTGATACTTGTTGTGCTCATAAAGCTGGCAATCTAAGTGATAAAGAACACAAAATACATCTGTCTCTCAAAACAGCAGCTCGCCAAGAGAAGAATAAGGACAAAGAGGCCGCGATCAAAGGAGAAGTTCACGTAGTAACTGCCGACTTGCAAGCCGTGATGTTGTGCCCATATTTAAATGCCAGTGCACTGTACTTCAAAACGAAGCTTTGTGTGCATAACTTTACAGTTTACAATCTGAGTAACCACAAAGTAACATGCTACTGGTTTGACGAAACGGTAACAGACTCGCGAATCGCGCAGATCGCGAAATTCACCTGCCAAGCCAGTACGCTATGATTTCAAAAGAAGCCAGATTAAAACCTTTCCCCTATGACGTGGTGATGCCTGATTATACTTTCTTCAAGGATTATAGCCGGAAAGACTATCTCGTTTATAACTCTATAAGACCGGGACGAGTTGTTGGTGACAGATGTGTAACAGATTTATGGGTGTTAAGGTACAACACGAATGGTACTATTGACTATAAATTAATGCACTCTGATGAATACACGCGTTTACCCCGGCGAGCGAAACCGATAGAATCCCTCTTGCTCGAAGCTCCACCGCTCCATGATGGCCCACAGAAAATAACTAAAGCTAAATTTAATCATCTACAAGAGCTGAAAACAGTCATTCCGAATGATTGCCACGAGTTCTATAATAATTTAATTTTTGACGATTAAAATGTTATTTTGATACGATTAATTCAGAGTTTTTTATGTGCCATGAATATGATTAGGTAAGACTAGTTATTGTTGATTTTGTTTCCGAATAATTTATGTTTTGTTACAGTTATTTTTATTTTTTGGTTTTACTCTTTATGGTTAGGTAAAGGTGAAGACTGAACAACTTAAGTTAGTGTTGTAATTCGTTTATTTTTTTTTAGAATTTAAAACTGTTTATTTTCAAAATATTTGTGATTGAGAAGTGCCTTCCATTTGTGTTTTATATGAATAAATAATTGTTTTGTACTCTTTATCACAGTTTCAATTACGCGTATCTGCCCTTTTATAACATCTTAAGACTTGATATTGATACAAAAAAACCGCGTAAGTGCCATAAAATCCAAACCACTAGAAAAACCGTAAATTTTCTACCACTGACTGATGGCCTGGTACTCCAAGGTCCCTATATTTCAATAAGATGCGCTTATAATTCTAAATACTAAAATTATGAAGTTTTTTTTATCTCCTGTAAAGTTATCAACCATGTAGTTACGCACTATTGCAAATAGTAGATCAGCGCTATTGCAGTATCGTCGACGATATACGAATGTACATAGTGGAACTTTTGGAACAGTTGAAATATAATTCTACTCAAAAAAGCACTAATTCACAACCACAACCGAGTGCATCGGACGCAATTGCTACCAGTGACGATGATGACGAGGAGTTGACAATCGCACAACAGTTAGACAAAGAAATAAACAAAGTGACTGTAAATAAAACAATTTCAACAGTAAACACAGATCTCCATTCCATTATTAGGGTAGAAATGTGCATTTACGACAGCGCTGGCGGCGGTCGCGAAGTTTTTTTGACTGCAGCGTATAATTATTTACTTTCGATAACGCCTACAAGTGTTGAAGCCGAGCGAGCCTTTTCATCCGCCGGATATTTTTGTAATAAACTAAGAAGTTCCCTAGGTGACAAAACTTTAAATGCCTTGTCATTTATGAGATCACATTTTCAAGAAGAAAGATTATATTCGGGACGATAAAAAATGGTTTGACTTAACTAAGTTCTTGAATAATTCATAACAATTAAATAAAATTAACCACCTCTTTAAATGAATCAATAATTTGACAGTACAGTGTTAGATTATTTTGTCATGGAACGAATATATTTTTTTTTGTATCTATCTGTGGAGGCTTGTTATTAGCAATTTAGTTATATATTCTTGTTACTATAATGTTATTAGTCTGTAAGCTTTCTAAAAATTAAAAATAAAATAAATAAATATAAATAAATAATTTTTTGTTTAAATATTGTGTTTATTTTGATACATCCTTGAATTTGAGATAGTAAAAGATAACTGTAAAAATTGTAGATATCTCTACATATCTCTCTCTATCTACAATATTTACAAAAATTCATAATCAATTTTAAAAAAATAGGAAAAATTACGTAATTACGGAATTGGAGAAAAAAGTTGCGTAATTAGTTACGTAATTGACATTTCCGTAATTTTGGAAGCCCTAATGACGTGTTATATTATTCCTGACAACTTTTATTCTTATAAAATTTCTTCTAAAGTTGATAGTTTGTCTTGAAAAAAATTAATTAGATTTTTTTGTATAGAGCGAATCACGTTTAATTTTTTTTCATCAATTGTACTAATATGTTGAGTGTGTGGCGTGAGTATATGATAGCTAGGGTCATTCTCTATCCATGAAAAAAAAATCAGCGCCGGCCATCTGCGGCAGCGCGAGTAATCATTCGGTAAAAAAAAAATGATTTGGAAGACTTTTTTGTCATTTAAAATAAATTCAAAGCATATTTTTTGTCTCATTTGGCTGTTTTCACCTTCTTTTTAGTTAAATAAATAGTTTTAATAGCGCATACGTACTTATAACTAGTAATTCTGGTAGAGATTTAGTTATTATTGCATGTTATCGGTAGCACCTGCATTGTGATTGATGACTCATTTGTTTGTGCACTCGGCTAAGCGCATAACTAATGAGTCATCGAAAAATGCTCGTCTCTGATTGGCTGAATAATTTTCACTCACTGTTATGTCCACTACTTGAGTAATTAACACTAACTATAAATATAAAGACATTCATTAAGTCCATCTAGTTTCGCTCTTGTCGCTTGTTTGTGAACACAGTGAAATACTTGTATTTTTATATTTACATTAGAACTATGGCTGGATTTTGTACCAACCTAGATCTTTTTGTGAAATTAAGAAGTGGCGGTGATCTGAAAAATCATATGTTTCTGTATGAAAGTATCATTTCTGTCTTGACTACCGAAGTTTCTGAAGAAGACAAGAACCGAATCAAGGAGTTCTGTCGACTTTTTTGTGTAAATTTAAATAAAAAGTGGATAGAGTCAAGTAGAAATCAAAAAACTTTTATGAATCGTGTAATTAATCGCAAGTGGTTGGAAAAAAACATCAACTGGCCTGTTTGTGACAGTGTTGATCTGAGAAGTGTGATGGGCTTTTCGGACGCAGCCTTATCTGAGCTTGTGGATATAGATTGCCATGTTCCTACTCTTGCAGTATGTACTGCGGAAGCCGGAACATCTACAGAAAAGGAGCACAGAAAACCGTTCGAAGAGTTAAGTAATAAGCAAAAGAAAAGACGTTCTACTTCCATAGTAGAAGAAAATTCCGAGGAAGAGTTGCAGCACTGGTACATAACAAAATTGAAAGACAACGGCAAAACGAATCTGGCAAAAGTGGTCGAATACCTTTCCAGTAATCCAGATGCGCTATCCGAAGTAGAAGAGAGACTATTAAAAAACCAGAGCTTAAGTACTGTCTCTGAAGATAAGTGTTTAGCTCTTTATACATCAGTTGCGCTCTCGAAATGGAAGTACTTAGCTCTTCGACAATTTCTGAAAGAAGAAAACTGTGCTGCCTTTCCATCTTATCCAAAGCTTGTAAATGCCAAGAAAAGATGTTACCCACCACAAGAGAGTATGGAGATTACCGAAAACGGAGCTCACATTAAATTGCAAGCGCTATTGGACCACACTGTGGAGAGGATATTACTTGATATAAATACTGTTGATAGGTCTCAAAATGAAGAACTCAAGTTGACCTGGAAATGGGGACTTGATGGTTCTTCGTCGCAGAGTAACTATAAACAGAAAACGTCAAACACAGCTACAGAGTTCGATGATTCATCAGTAGTCATGATAAGCATCGTCCCTCTTCGGCTAGTGTCTACTAGGCCATCATTTGGGTATGAAAATCTAGTTTGGGAGAACCCCACACCTTGCTCAACTCTGTACTGTCGACCAGTGAAGTTCACTTTCACTTCGGAGACAGCTGACTTTATAAAGTCTGAAGAGTCTGAAATGAAAAAACAAATTGATGAACGAATATCTACACAGTGTGGAAATATTATTGTATCACATGAATTGTATATGACCATGATTGATGGAAAAGTGACCAATATTATTGCTGGAGTACCATCATATGCAACGTGTCCCATTTGCTTGGCAAAAACGAGTGAGATGAATAATTTAGACGCTTTGACTTCTAAACCACTTCGTTAAGAAATTTACAAACAAGGAATTTCTTCACTGCATATGAAGATTCGGTGTATGGAATGTCTTCTCCATATATCTTATAATCTGGATTTTCAACGATGGACTGCTCGCGGCGAACATAAGGCTTTGAAACAAGCTAAAAAAAATACCACAGAGCAAGAGTTTCGTGAGCAAACTGGAATGCTGATTGATATAGTCAAACAGGTATGTATTTAATTTTCGCTCTCTTTATGTTGTTTGTGAATTATATCTCTATGTATTGTATATTACAGTATTGTTTTCCCATTTTAGGGTTTTGGAACTACAAACGACGGGAATACAGCGAGGCGCTTTTTCCAAGATTACAAAAGATCTTCCAGAATAACGGGAATTGACGAAAATCTGATTTTCAGATTTTCCGTTATTCTACAAGCCATATCATCAGGCAAAAACATTGACTGTGAAAAATTTAGAAGATACTGTAGAGAAACAGCTGATGTGTACGTGCAACACTATTCGTGGTACTACATGCCAGTTAGTGTACATAAACTTCTAATGCACGGTGCAGACATCTGTAACCACTTTGGTGTTTTGCCAATCGGTAAGTAAAAAATAAATATAGTTTGATGTATTATTTGACTCGATTGCGTTTTGAAATTAAAATGTATGTACTTATTCGTTTTAGGTACCTTATCTGAAGAAGCTTCGGAAGCCCGTAATAAGGACTTCAGAAACGTCAGGGAGAGGCACTCTCGGAAAACGGGGAGAATAGCAACAAACGAAGACATCCTCCATGGACTTCTAATAAGCTCTGATCCCCACATATCCTACATAAGGCCTAAAATAATGAAACAGGTTCATAATGAGTTGTTGCCTGAAGCAACTCAGTTGTTATAGACTACTGAGCCTCCCTGTGACAGTGAAATTATGGAGGAAGAAGAATGCCTCATAGCAGAGTCCGAAAATTTGCCGGACCCACTAGCACTTCTGGAACAAGTAATAATGTGATCCGGCTCTAAATTATTCCCACAAAAGCCCATCAGGGTTAGGAATATGACAAACAGCCCTTTTCAGGGCTACAATTACTTCACAGTTTCATATTGATCATACGTACGATAACTTATACTATAATAATATACATACAGTTGATTATGTAGATAATTATCAACGACTTGCCCGTACCAATTTAAATTATTTCACCTATCATTAACAAAATTAGTATAACCTGAAACATTACGATATATTTATTCAACAATAGATAACGTGCAGTTAAAAAATAACACAGCCAATCAGAGACGAGCATTTTTCGATGACTCATTAGTTATGCGCGCACAAACAAATGAGTCATCAATCACAATGCAGAGCACCTGCATTGTGATTGATGACTCATTTGTACCGATAACATGCAATAATAACTAAATCTGCACCAGAATTACTAGTTCTAAGTACGTATGCGCTATTAAAACTATTTAACTAAAAAGAAGGTGAAAACAGCCAAATGACACAAAAAATATGCTTTGAATTTATTTTAAATGACAAAAAAATTCTTCCAAATTATTATTTTTTCACCGAATGATTACTCGCGCTGCCGCAGATGGCCGACGCTGATTTTTTTTTCGTGGATAGAGAATGACCCTAGCTATCATATACTCACGCCACACACCCAACATATTAGTACAATTGAAGAAAAAAAATTAAACGTGATTCGCTCCATACAAAAAAATCTAATAAATTTTTTTCAAGACAAACTATCAAGTTTAGAAGAAATTTTATAAGAATAAAAGTTGTCAGGAATATTATAACACGTCATATAAAAAAAAATCGCATCGATATGATAACTTTGTTGCCTAAGTCCACTAATTTTCAGTATGGGCCCACTGTGGTGGCGGTGCGCTACACTAAAAAGACTGCCAAAGAATATGCAAAGGCGGACGAAGTTCGGTATTTATGCCTACGACTCTAGAAGGTATGGTGGTCTAAGGCTGATATTTTTATGTATAGACGCAAATATTTTTATGTTTATAATGGACATATTTTTTTAAACATGTAGGTATGTGATTGATTAAAGTAAGATAAGAAAATATATTTACTTTGCTCGAACATGTGTTAACGCAAACTTGAATAAAAGCGCGCATGTAGGATAACTTTCTTTTGTTTTATTAAGTACTTATCATTGTATACTGGCCGGTAAATAATTATTATGTACAAAAATAATCTCATGTCAAATCAAACATTCGTGAACACAAACAAAAATAAAAACAAAACAAAAACCAAACAGGATATGTACCTACATTAAAATACTTTTACTTACCTACAATATAAAACGCATATGACTATGTAATAACAGCCGCACGGATCGATCGACCAGGTTAAGCTACGCCTACCGCGGTCGGTTCGTCGATGTGTGACTATCTGTACATACTTAGTTAACTCTCGACGGAATGATTATTAATCAATTTTTTTATTAACATATTTTATATAAGTGCCTATGGTTATGCGAATAAAAAAATATTTTATTCTAAAGAAAATGTTGCTGTGTGTGAGTCACTTCTAAAGTTTTAAAGAACCGAACATGGTAAATTTTGAAAAAGTTTGATAGATGCATATTTCACAAAATTGTACTTACAACCTAATAGATAGCTAATGTTATCATTAAGATAAGAACGCTTCTGCTTTCAATAAGTTGGCAGGGACATCGACGCACAAACTATGACCACGAATTCAACACATGTGTCTAAACCACGTGTAGTGGAAATTTTTTGTCGGTTATCATAAAAAAATACTGTTTCTTGGATAAATGCATAGGTACCTAATCAGTCAGACTATCTATACTATATATACTATATTACTATATAATATTATAAAGCTGAAGAGTTTGTTTGTTTGTTTGTTTGATTGAACGCGCTAATCTCAGGAACTACTGGTCCGAATTGAAAAAATCTTTTTGTGTTGGATAGCCTATTTATCGAGGGAGGCTATAGGCTATATAACATCACGCTACAACTAAGAGGAGCGGAGCAGTAATGAAAAATGTTGCAAAAACGGGGAAAATTTATTCCTTTTGAGAGTTTCCGTTGCGTGCGCTGCGTAAACGGTTAAAGTAACGCAAAAATCATGTATGACGGAATTGTTCCTTTTAAAAAGTTCTAAAATAAAGTCCGCGAGAGCATATGTCTATCTTTTAAGGTTGACTCACTATAACTCAAAAGGAGCGAGCAGCAACGAAAAATGGACGAAAACTAGCAGGCAAATCGATGCGATGGGAAGGGTCATGGGAGCAAAAATTTGACGCGGACGAAGTCGCGGGCAGAAGCTAGTATGGAATAATTTTTTTTTTTAGTACCCGTTTATTTTCAACGTAGGTGTTTCAGAATCATGTACTGAATCTTTAACAATTTGCGCGTGGATGTTCCTGCCATAAAAATTTTCAACATAGGTGTTTCAGAATCATGTACTGAATCTTTAACAATTTGCGCGTGGAAGTCCCTGCCATTAAAGTTTTCAACATAGGTGTTTCAGAATTATGTACTGAAACTTTAACAATTTGCGCGTGGAAGTCCCTGCCATTAAAGTTTTCAACGTAGGTGTTTCAGAATCATGTACTGAATCTTTAACAATTTGCGCGTGGATGTCCCTGCCATTAAAGTTTTCAACGTAGGTGTTTCAGAATCATGTACTGAATCTTTAACAGTTTGCGCGTGGATGTTCCTGCCATAAAAATTTTCAACATAGGTGTTTCAGAATCATGTACTGAATCTTTAACAATTTGCGCGTGGAAGTCCCTGCCATTAAAGTTTTCAACGTAGGTGTTTCAGAATAATGTACTGAATATTTAACAATTTGCGCGTGGATGTCCCTGCCATTAAAGTTTTCAACGTAGGTGTTTCAGAATCATGTACTGAATCTTTAACAATTTGCGCGTGGAAGTCCCTGCCATTAAAGTTTTCAACGTAGGTGTTTCAAAATCATGTCCTGAATCTTTAACAGTTTGTGCGTGGATGTCCCTGCCATTAAAATTTTCGTAGGTGTTTCAGAATCATGTACTGAATCTTTAACAGTTTTCGCGTGGATGTTCCTGCCATAAAAATTTCAACATAGGTGTTTCAGAATCATTTACTGAAGCTTCAACAATTTTCGCGTGGAAGTCCCTGCCATTCAGGTTTTCAACGTAGGTGTTTCAGAATCATGTAGTGAGTCTTTAACGGGTTGTACGTGGATGTCCCTGCCATTAAAATTTTCGTAGGTGTTTCAGAATCATGTACTGAATATTTAACAGTTGCGCATGGACGTCCCTGCTATGAATCATGTACTGAATCTTTAACAGTTTGCGCGTGGATGTTCCTGCCATAAAATTTTTCAACATAGGTGTTTCAGAATCATGTACTGAATCTTTAACAATTTGCGCGTGGAAATGCCTGCCATTAAAGTTTTCAACGAAGGTGTTTCAGAATCATGTACTGAATCTTGAACCATTTTCGCGTGGAAGTCCCTGCCATTAAAGTTTTCAACGTAGGTGTTTCAGAATCATGTACTGAATCTTTAACAGTTTGTACGTGGATGTCCCTGCCATTAAAATTTTCGTAGGTGTTTTAGAATCATGTACTGAATATTGTACAGGTGAGCGTGCATGTCCCTGCCATCATGTTTAGGTTCCACATATATAGACGATCGGTTATTGTATCGGACCACGGTTCAATTAAACAATTGAAAGAGTGGATATATTTTATTTTGGATTTATTTGACTTTCACAATAAGCGCGAATATTCTATTTGAGTGTACAATCATATTTTTGGGAACGCTATATGAGAATTTGTAAAAAGTTTTTTTAAATACAAGCCATTTCCAATTTTAGTAGATTTTAATTTTCTTTCGTATTTTTTATTGCAGTTCCTGATGTTTTTTGCATTGGTATTTTATATCATTTACAAAAATAAAAAATTGTGTACGCACGACTTTACTCCTTACGAGCGATTATAAATTATATCCAATACCTTTAAACGAGAAATTCTTGTATATATATATAATCTGAATTCCGGAAACGGCTCCAACGATTTTCATGAAATTTAGTATACAAGGGGTTTCGGGGGCGATAAATCGATCTAGCTAGGATTCATTTTTATAAAATGTCGTTTTATTCGTGTTTTTATGACCAACTTTATCGATAATCAACTTGAACATAAACTTATTATTTTAAACACAATTTACCAAAAAATACCGAGCAAAGCTCGGTCAACCAGATATTAGTTTAATAAACATAACATAAAATAACGCATAACGTAACGTAACGGAGAAAGTTCGATTTTACTCCCCATTAATTTTCTTACCCGGGCCTTATAAGCGATATATATGAAAATCGATTTATAACGTGTAAACTCCAAAAAAAAAATGTTTAAATATATTACAATATATTTAAACATTTTTTTTTGAACTGTAACAATGTAAATCAAAATATTCGAAAACTGTCAATGAGTGTGCAAACAAAAAATACATTACAGTAAAGAAAAATTGACTGGAAATTATAATAGAAAAGATTTATAATAAACATCAATAAAAATCTACAGATTATCCCGAATTAATTACTACGGAAGTTTCACTTGCATGTACTAACTATATACATACGTACAACTGAAACTTCCGTAGTAATTATGTCCCATAAAAAGTTTCACTTAAAAAAAATATATAATGGTCACCCATTCAAAGGCTGACCTTGAGAAGTGCAGTTTAACCTAGCGATCCCGCGACAAAAGGCAAAACAAAAACTAAATGGTCACCCATCCGAAGGATGTCCTTGAGAAGTGCAGCTTAACCAAGCAAACCAACTACGAGGTACGAAAAAACTAAATTTTCACCCATCTAAAGGTTGACTTTGGGGAGTGTAGCTTAACCTAGCGAATCTGCGACACAAGGCAAAACAAAAACTACATGGTCACCCATCCAAAGGCTGACCTTGCGAAGTGCAGCTTAACCTAGCAAACCTGCGACACAAGGCAAAACAAAAGCTAAATGGTCAACCATCCAAAGGCTGGCCTTGAGAAGTGTAGCTTAACCTAGCAAACCTGCGACACAAGCCAAAACAAAAACTAAATGTGACCCATCCAAGGGCTGACCTTAAGAAGTGTAGCTGAACTTAGCGGAACTGCGACACAAGGCAAAATAAAAAACTTTTTCCGCCTCTCTCACTCTGATAGAGTAAATGGTTATTAGAAAAAGACAAGGACTTTAACAGATTTGTTAGTTCGACGAGCTAACTCTTATGCCAAAACTCTAGTGTCCCATAAAAAGTTTCACTTCAAAAAAATAAATACGCATCAAATAGTCAACAATAAATAAAGCGCCTACGCGCACAATCGAATGAAGCTATCTGGAGCGAGCTAGTCTATGAACGCATAGTAACGCACACTAATACATAAAGTTCGTAAATATTTGCACTAACACATACGTATGGGCATAGTCGGTCGATAGCCGGAGCGGAGCAGCGAGCGACACAACCCTCCCGTCTGAATGCTAATGCACGACTGCAGACTAGAGGTGAGGCCAGGGTTGCCAACTGTATGAAAAAATTCTTCGTACAAATCACTGACCTCTATCTAATACGCTGGACTGGCTACCGCTATCAATTTATTGTGCCTATTTGAAAATCGCCATTTTGGCGCTGACGGCAGCAGTGAGGGGGAATGGAACTAATACTAGTGATGTACAACAAATGGTTTGTTATCGATAAAAACTTCTCTGATATCGACTACAATGATAGAAATATTACCAAGGCTATTTTTGTTACTATTTTCTATAAATTAATTTGTTTAGATAATTATTAACATGTAACATTCGTGTTGTCTTCTAAACGTAATGTTTTTAAAACGTGGAATACGTTTTATAACATAAAATACGTTAGGATTTACTAAAATCATAGATAATTAATTTAAAACAAGTAATATAGGCATATATTTTGTTACTAAAACACAAATAAAAAGACATGTCTGCACTAGTTGAGTACCTAACTAAACCAATGAACTATAGATAGTCGTAATAAACAGATATTTTACATATAAAACATAACTTGAAATAGCAGTATATAGTACTGTTTATGGACTGTAATTCATAATAAGTTGACCCCTTCCTTGTTCTCCTTAGGGCAGATTTTAGCAACGTCAGATATCTTTTATCCTGGGAATTAAATCGACGTTTGACAGTTTCAGTACGAATGAACTATCAAAAATTCAAAATGTATTCTCTGGATATGACTTATTCTAGGTATAAAAGTTTGGTGAAATTCGCCCTTTAACGGATAAAAGTTAACTATCGGATCAATAAATAATAAAATTCTGTAAAATAGTAAATTAAGTACCTCTAATTGTCTTATCGTGCACTCTTTAAAGGAAGGGATTATCTTTTACTAGTCAGATACCGTATGTCGCCATGTGGTACGAGACACAATAAATTTTTATTAGGTCTGTAATTACGGTAATTAACTTGTAACAACTTAATTACCGCAGGGGAGGGGGACAGGGAAATAAAAAAGCATTCTGAAATCACATATTTTATTAAATTAAAACTTACTGTCGAGCCCATATTATTTGCCGAGTCAAAAAATGTCTAACCTTCTCTCCAGTTATTAATAAAGAATATTTTTTTGACACTAATAAGATTGCAAATGGCCGTTGTTTGTTGTATTTGAGCTAAGCGTCTCTGCGAAATAAAAAGTTTTCCAATGCATTGTTTGGAAGTCTCATTAATATTAGAGTCGGGTATTGCCCAAAATATATGTAAAAATTCACCTAACTCGGTTTGTAACGAGGATGGATCATCGTCGTCAAGGCGGTATTTCTTCGTAGTACGCATATTTTCAGCATTCGTAAAATCATCAACATTAAATTTATTTATTTTAGCACGCTTTGCACTAGAATTAGTTAATATGGATACATTATTGTCCTGAACGTTGCCGGTAGAAGTTTTTATTTCGTGATGGATTAATAACTGTTTATATGCATTGACAAATTGTGCAGCTGTTGGGTTTGGGCACCAACCCCCACGGCTACGAATGGCACAAAAAAACAATTCTAGATGATCCTGGCTCATCTTATATGTCAGAAGATACTTTAATTCAGGTCTGTCTGACTTCACATAAATATCAAATATATTCATAACAGAAATTACTGCGTTGTAGAATCCTATAAAACCCGCCTTACGGCGTGATTTTACTGCCAAAGTATTATCCATCAGTTTGATTTGACTCAGATACCTAATTTCGTCAAGAACTTTTGTCCTCCACCTGTTTTCATTATTTACTCGTAAAGGACTTTTAAATCCTCGACCCCAAGGATTCCGTACATTTAGAAAATCAAAGATTCTATCCACAGCTCTTATGAACCTTACCGTAGCTGCGGAACCACTAAACTCAGGGAGATTTAAAATTTTATCACAAAACTCAATCGCGTCTGCTACACTGCTACTGAGAGTTTGAGCCGCAAGGTAAACTTTCATAATCATTTTTTTATAATTTATATGCAAGTTTTTCAATTTGTTTCCTAATCTTAGGCCTTCAGTTTCTTGCAATTTTGCCAAATTCTCGACATATACCCATTTAATTAAATCACCTCTGTCATCTTTTAAAACTTTTAGATCACCCAAACAATTTCTTATATTTTTTAACATATGACAGGGGTCAAAAATAACATGCACTTTGTGTTCTTTATCTATGGGATGACAGAAATATGGTTTTGCTGCTGTTCCTATTTGAAGCTCTGCCCCTTTTTTAGCTACTGCAGAAAAATGTTCGGGTGGTCCATCTAAAGTTAAGGAGCATATCTCCACAGATACGTCATGCAACCGAATTAAAGCCTGTTTAATTAGAGCACTTTTGGTTTCTGAAGTCAAACTATTAATAAAAAAATAGGCTATGGGCAATTTCCAATAACTATTTAAAGGCACGACCATAAATACCAACGCATCTTTACATTCAGGTAAATCGTTACTCTCAGAATCTATACTCAAATCGATTTGGCCACGAGTCACTCCATCACGACTGCGAGTGCAACTTTTTTTTAAGCTCATTTCGTCAATTATTAATGCACATATAAGTTTTTCCCCTTTTTGTTTTGCTAGTTCACTTTTAAGTCGCAAAGCATTGAAACTTTCAACAGAGAAACCTGGATTGGCATCAATTGAACTATACCATGAGCGTATAACACGAGGATGCGGCAAGGCCAAATTAAATTTACTACGCACATATGCATATGCCTTTGGCGAGTAAAAATGTAGAGTAATGGCAAATGATCTTAATTCTGGAGCATACTTAGCATGTTTTAAATATTTGGTCATTCTTTTAAAAAGTTGTGGTTTAAAATTGTCGTACTGATTTAACATATATAAACAATCATCACATACCAGTTTTCTTTTTTTTAAATCAGCAATTACAGATCTTAAAGTAGACACGGTAATTTTCATACGTTTCACATTTTGAGACAATACTTTAATTCGGGCTTGTGACATTTTCAAGGCTCTTTTGACCCTTTCCAATTTAATTTTGGAAGATTTTGGGGTGTTCTCGTAGCGGTGATCTAATTTTACACTAGAACAGATTTCCGCTAAAGTTCTAGATATCTTTGGTGTACTACAGTTGCTTGTGTTGTAACTTGTGCTTGGAACTGTAACAAGAAATTATATTTCATTACTTATATTATTCAAAGAAGGATGATTAGATAGTGAAAATATCATTGAAAATAATTTGGAAAGGTATGTCATCATCATCATTTCAGCCGAAAGACGTCCACTGTTTGACATAGGCCTCCCCCAAGCGTCGCCACATCGGATTCTAGTGACTCTCATCAGGTCATCGGTCCACCTTTACGTTTTCCGATACGCAAAGAACATGCGATATGAACGCGTATATTTAAAAAAAAAATTACACAAGGGCACAAAATTAAACATTGTTTAGTATTAGTATTTAACCACTGTTAGTCGCCAACTTAGTACATCAGTAAACCATGTTCAGTATTTTAGATAATTTTTTTTTACATAACTACCTGCATGGGCTTCACATGGCAATATTTCTTTTGGATTAACTTCAATATATTTGCAATCATAATTTGTTAACCCGACTTGCACAGGTACTAAAGGTAAATTAAATTTATCCAAGTTCATTTCAATATCACTCTGGCATTGGTATCTCGTTGGTTGGTCAGCGTCTTTAAGCATCTCAGTTTGTACCAAGGACAAATTAGTTTCTGAGAAAAACAAAAGTTTTATTTTATTAAGATAATCAATAATATTTCTTGGATACCGACAAAGTATTTACTTAGGTACTATGAATGTACACTCACCAAGAAATATTGTGGGGATACTGCATTTTTTCAATGTAGTCCGTGACTGATGTTTTATGAAACATCCATCCGTGAAGTGTTTAGAACAAAGATAATGATACATGGTTGGAGTCCAATTGACAACCTTCATATTTTTTAACCAAAGTTTGAGAGTGTAATCGGAGGGGAACCTGTTATTAAAAGAAACATTATAGTAGGTATGGGTAAAAAATTAAAATAATATAGTATATCTATAATTATATAGAACACTTAATGAGAATTATGAATCATAGGTGTTAAATTATTTGTTATTGACTCTAATAATAATAAACCTTACAGTGTTTTGCTATTATTACAGATCATAATAATGTGCGTATTATTATTTTAACAAAGATGATAAACATTATTGTTAAGCATGTTTTTTTTTTACATCTTAATATAATATTACGAAAGTATCGATATGAATTTTGACATCCCTAACAAAAGTTATTGGTTAAGTAAAAATGTTCGTAAAATCCCGTAAACTCGAACAGAAGCAGTGTATTTTTACAATAATAAACGTAAACGTTTATTATTGTAAAAATACACTGCTTTAAGCGGTTTTCTAATAAGTATTTATGATTTAGATACACTTACTTGTGAAAAGTGACACCACTGCCTTTTTCGTATCGTGTTTTACAATATACGCACGATTTCATGTTGGACGAACAATACAAGCTATGTTATAATCACTGTCATTATTATAACACTTTAATCTAAATCACAATCACAGTAAATACTTTAGAAAACTTTTTATTTCGCAGAGACGCTTAGCTCAAATACAACAAACAACGGCCATTTGCAATCTTATTAGTTCTTAGAACTCTCACTGGGGGCGCTTTGAATCGGCACAGCAAATAGTTGTCATTTTGTATGGGATAGCCAGTCCAGCGTATTAGATAGAGGTCAGTGGTACAAATGCAGCTAAAAATCTCGTATTTTGACTTTCAAACCTCGTACATTTATTATGCACTAGCTTCTGCCCGCGACTTCATCCGCGTCAAATTTTTGCTCCCCTGACCCTTCCCGTCGCATCAAAATCAAAAGTCATTTATTCAAACTAGGCTGAGAGTCAGCACTTTTTGAACGTCAAAGTTACAAAAGACAGTCCCCCCAAAACGCCCACCCTTCGACACTTCCTAGTGCTGTAGCTGGGAAGAAGAAGTGGCGGAACAAACTCCCCAGCAGCACAGCTGTCTGTTAAGTTAGAAGAACTTGATTCTATACAACATTGTGTAAGTAATTAATATTATAAAACAAAACATACATTATTCGCCATATGTCAGCTAGCACACGCCAATATACCAACAAAAAAATTGAAAACTAAAGTCAAGCTGAAATAATAAAACAAAAACGTAAACAAAACTTAAAAACTAAATAAAGCCTCCAGGCATAAAAGGCGTGCCCGCTTACATGTTCAACGATGCAAAATGATCCATATACATACATTGATGCATATAGCTAAGTTGAAGTTACAATAGTTAAACTAGCACCTCCGGAGTAGAATAAAATAACAGTTAATACAAATAACAATAACAAAAACCATGGTCAGCAAGATGACCAGTCACCACAAGCAGCACCCGTTCACGAGCATAACGCAAAGGTCAGCCATTACCCCCCTCGCCATATTTGAGGGAAGGTGGTAACCCGACCCCCGACGCTACCGCAAGCAGTGACATCTGACATCATCGATTTGCCTGCTAGTTTTCGTCCACTTTTCGTTGCTGCTCGCTCCTTTTGAGTTATAGTGAGTCAACCTTAAAAGATAGACATATGCTCTCGCGGCCTTTTTTTTAACTTTTTAAAAGGAACAATTCCGTCATACATGATTTTTGCGTTACTTTAACCGTTTACGCAGCGCACGCAACGGAAACTCTCAAAAGGAATAAATTTTCCCCGTTTTTGCAACATTTTTCATTACTGCTCCGCTCTTCTTAGTTGTAGCGTGATGTTATATAACCTATAGCCTCCCTCGATAAATAGGCTACCCAAAACAAAAAGATTTTTTCAATTCGGACCAGTAGTTCCTGAGATTAGCGCGTTCAATCAAACAAACGAATTCTTCAGCTTTATAATATTAGTATAGATTGAAAACGTGCTTAAAACAAAATTAAGGCATATTGAACTACTGGATTTAGGACTTTTTACTAAATGAAATAAACTATCGCAAGTTTCCTACTAAATAAAACATCACTTTCTGTTGTATTTCAAAAAATCTTTAATAAAATCAATTTAAAAAAAACCGAAATGTGTCTTTATTGTTGCGAAAATTTGCAAGGTAAACTTAGTTAACATCTCCTCTCCAAATATTATGTCAGGAATATCCTCACTGTCATGGTTTTTATGGCACTAGTTTTTACTATTTTACTAGCTTCTGTCCGCGACTTCGTCCGCGTCTTTTTGCTCAAATCGTTTGGAGCTAAAGATAATTGTGACTGTCAAATAATGAACAAATAATTTGCAATATAATAATATTGCGACTTTAAATTGAGATGTAAGCTATCCTATCTTTCAAGTTGGATCAAACTGCACACGGTGTGCAAATTTTATTAAAATCGGTTAAGTAGTTTAGGTCCATTCCGGACAAACAACGTGACGCGTTTTTTATATATATTATAATGGTGATGCAAAATGTTCGTATGGCCATATTATCAAAATCTCGTACATAATTGTACGAGGTTGATAGTGTCCTCGTACCTCGTACGGAAGACCACAAATCTCGTATTTGTACGAGGAACCTCGTACGGTTGGCAACCCTGGGTGAGGCGTATATACTGGTACAGGTATATATACCAAGTATGTGCTTCCCAGTACGCAGCCCGGGTACAGACCGGAATACTGGGTAAATACCTTGAAGGTATGACATCATATGTATAGGCTAGTACGAAACGAACCGCTACCACAAGGTATCAGCCAGTTCGTGCAGCATCGGTCCGCCGAAACCACCCGAAGCTACCCGACCGCTTATGGCAGGACCCGAAGCGTCATTCGTGCTTTAGGAACGTTCGGACGATCTAATTCACGTGGAAAAAATACATATGTCTACGTTCTTAAGGAATATAATTGCGTAATAATGTTATTGCATAAAAAATATTACGAATTACATTTTCATCAAATCAAAGAGTTCCTTAACCCATTGAATACCGTAATTACAGACACAATTAAAAACCATTGTGTTTATACCAAATATGGTATCTCAGGGAGAGGTTAAAAATATATTGTGTGTAATAAAGTGATTTTTAACTACGCAGCTACTCTAGTTAGTCAGTTTAAATAAAATTAATTTAATTTTGCATATAATATTTAGTAGGTACTCAGTAATAACCATCTTCATATCTCTTACTTGAAACGTCGTACCTACATAATATTGGAGGTATGCCATACCTATCGCATACGTTTACTTATCGAAATCATAACACACCCAAATACTTACAGGTATTTTGAAACCCGGTTTTTGGTCCAGGTATTTGGCCATACCCATACCTTGAAGGCCGGGTATGGAGATTGGCAGGTATATCTCATCTCTACTGCAGACCGCGCCCGCGCAAAGCCCCTCTACCCTTGACAGCTTAAAGTGGGGGTATTTCTTTGCAAAATTTTGATTAATTAACAATATTTTATTGTGGAATCCCAGTACCTATAACTTTTTATTTTTCTATGTAAAAATATTTTCAAATAACAAAGCTGTTTAGAAGGAGTAGGAAATATAAGCCAAAAAATTGAGTTTTCGTAAATATTTTTTATACAGCAAAGGTACAGCTTGGCAAAAAAGAGTCTGGAAAAAATGAGGGCGCCTGCTTAGCAGGTATGGCCACCCTGTATACTAGGACTAAAAGTGATAAGATACTTGTTGTTTTAATCCACAAACACGAGATCCCGGAAATTCTCATCAGTCAAGATTTCAAGACTTGATAGGCACACAGTCTTTTACTTTCATTGTATTTAGTAGATTGCGCATTATTTCGCTGGAATAACTTTTTATCTAAGAGTGCCATCATAATAACATAATGCAAAATTAGTTTAAAAATTAATAAAATTACACTCAGGGATTGCCGATTGAACCCGATACACAAGACATAATGTTCAGCAATCGCATTTGCGGCCACCATCTAGGGTATTCACAACCATTCGATGGTTGGTATGCCTGTATCAAAGGAGAATGCCAAGGTTTCCTACAAGTCTCGGCCAGAACCGACAAAGATGATCAATATTTTTCATAAAAATGGAAAATTGTTATAGAATTTGATTGTATAATTAGTTTTCTATTAGAAGTACACCAACAAAAGTTATAGTTCTTTAAAGTTGACCACTTCATACTTCTGATTTTAACAATACCGTGAAATAAACAAATGATTTTATTCAATTAATGACTTTTAGCACATTATCCTTGCATCATATATATATATATATTTATAGTAAGAATATTCATTTAACATACCTATATGATTTTAGAATACTTTGGTATTAGGAAAAAAACCACATGTTTACTTTTTACAAATGACACGCGGGAGAAGTGAGAAGTCAAACTTTTTGACAATGGCAGCAGTTGTTTTTTTTTTTTTTTTTTAATTTATTCCTGACCATGGATACATGTCCTTCAGTCGTAATCATTAAACATACTACTCTTATTCTCAGCTAAGTACATCTGAGAGGCGATGAAATTATCTCATTAATAACAACAAAATATTAGTTAAATATCTCAATAAAAATACATAAAACAATAACAAGTTCATCAAAAGTGTTTACCGCTCATACGAGCTAAGTACATCTGAGAGGCGATGAAATTATCTAATTAATATCAACAAAATATTAGTTAAACATAAAAAAAAAACAATCTAATGAACCCCGAAACAATTTAATTTTTTCTACAGTATTCAGTAAATATCTAAATAATGAATTGAAATAAACTGTGTTGGAAAGTAATTCCTGAACGTGGCCGGGAACACATAAAAGAGTTTATAACTACTACTAACTACTACTAACTACTACTAACTATATCACTAATTTCACTGACAAGTAACAGTCTTTGCATGGCGAACGATTCACAGTCTAACGTGTTTTATATCCGCATTTTCTTCAGAACATGAAGCAAATGTACCTATACATTTGCTTTCACTGATGAATCTTAGCTTCAATGTCTTCAGTAATTACTTTAAAATATGTATTTATGTTTTTGTTGTATTCTCTTCCGTTTCATCTTCACATTCTTCATCTTCAAAGTTTTCGTGTGATTCGTTCTCAATTAGTAGCAAATCATAGAAGATCTCGTCGTGGAATAAAGCAGCTGTTTCAATGTTAACATTTTCGTAGAAATCTGAACTGTTAACATCAATTTCTTCAACATTATTTGGTTTTTCATCCATATCTTGAATTATATTAATAAATATAAAATTATTGAAAACTTTTTGTATCTTTCCCGCCAATTCTCTCAGACATCAGTCACAGCAGTTGTTTTACGTCAAGTGTTGTCAGCACTATAATAACATTATTAAGAATAAACTATTCTAGACGGTATCGATAATCGAATAAAATTATTATATAACTATAAAAGGTATACTAAAAAATATAAATAAACGCTATTTATTATTATATGAATTACGAGGTACGACGTAAGTACTTAAATACTTACTTACGTAGCTTCATATTGATATTATTGTAATCGGTTTGCGAGTGTCCGTATCGATATTATTTTATTTTGGTATTGGCAAAATTTCTAATTGAAGTTGTACCCTTGAAATGTGTTGATAAATTGAATAACTATTTAAAATTACTTTTCAACGGTGTACTTCTACAGATTTTATTTATATTGTATAATTCTTACTGTTTTATAGTATGAATTATCATTACTATAGAAAGTCTGTCGGACGCCAAATGATTCGGGCCGATATTTGGCATTGTCCTTTGACATGAATGATACTGAACGAATCCTGTTAATGCTGTCAGTTTATAGTCGACAAGAAGGTGACTTACAGCTGCTTACTGTCGGAAACTAATCGGAAGTCAGAGAGTACCTATAGCATGTCGCATTCGAAAGGTACGGGCAATATCGAATAAACTTGAACAGTTGACTAATGAAGGCGTCAGGTATGTCTATACAGGGTACATAACATTATCACTATTCACATGACAATGAAAATGAAATAACACGCTAAAGTTTAGATTTTATTTAAAAAGAAAAACGTGACGTAACATCATTCTTGTATTCCTTTTCGGTGCTATGATAGATTTTTTCCATTAACACTGATGTGTCAGTTTTACATTTCTTATTTATGAAAATAGTGTAAAAATCATTTTTACACGTTTATGGCTCCCATTACAACCCGTCTCCTCAAACTATAGGTAATACCTATATTACGTAGAATAGGCACCTGAAAAATAATAAATATAAATTATATTTTTTTACTGTGGTATGCGATAATAGCATTAGGAAAAAAATAAAAAATACTTGGCTGTTTCGTTATAGTGTTGAACTTTTTGTCTAATTGTACACAGATCAAAATCGTCTAATTCTTTCTTCCGCCAACTGTTTTGGTGTTCCTCCAGGTGTAGAAAAAATCCTTAATTGTTTTCTCCTTCATTAACAATTTCTCTAATTGTCTGTGAGATTTACCTTGAAAAAAATATAAAGACAATCATATTAATTCCACGTAGGTACATTTTTCAATTTCAAGTATCAAACATCAAGAATTAACGTACACGCGATTTGTCAAACTACAAAACATAACCTCAATAATATATTAGTGAATAAAACAATAAAATAGCTTGAAACTTATAATACCGATAAAACTTAGTATTAGAAAGGAAAAACAATGACTGGCATTGAATAAAAGATAAATTTCTTGGATAAATACCTGTCGTGTCGGCAGTTCTTTCGTAAACATTGTCAATCGGAGACAAAATTTGTTCCGCTTCAGATTCCGCCAAATTTCTTACGAAAACTTAGTATATCACAGCTCACACCACTACTCCTAATTGTTTTATTCATTTTTTATATGTTCAAAAGCATTAATAATTGATAGTTAATTAGAAATAAGTAAAATACAACTGGGAACATAACACAATGACAGACTAGCTACTTGTTGATGATAAACAAAGCAGTGCTGCCACCTAAAAAATATTTTAGTTCCAATGGTTACCACGACAGACTCTTTTTTGCCAACCTATACCCTACGAAAAAAGTACTCTTGACAAAATTATGTAAGTACAGACGCCAACACATCAAGCTACTACAATCTGTCAGATTTCTTTGATAGATTTTCGACTTTATTTCTATAGCATTAGGTTCAAGGTTCATTGGGAAAAATTGACAGTTTCGGGTAACTTGACCTGGTGGCGTCTGTACATGAATCTATAGCAAATTTTTTTTTTTTAAATTTTCAAACCAAGTCGTTATTGAGAAGATTGGTTCATAAAGTGACCGTTTTACGGCACTAAACCGGACCAAGGCCCTTAACGTCATATCTGTGTCGTAACCCAACAGCAACTGAGCGTGTCTCAGTGCGTTTATTTCACCGCAGTGCGCGGTGCTGCTTAGATCTCTATGCGATACAAAAAAAATTGCGGTAGAATCACCGCTGCAGCGATGATTCCACCGCATGCGTTTATTTCACCACAGTGCGCGCACTTCTATGACATTTCATACTTCACAAATTATGCGGTAACAAAACGCATGGCAGTGCGCGCTCGCCCTTACCTTATACATTTTCAATAAATAGATGAAATTCTATACCTATGTAATTAAGCAGCAATGAAAGACCGTTAAATAATTACATCCGGATATTTCTTAAAATCAAATAGGTATTTAGTGACTAAACTATAACCAAAAAACCGGCCAAGTGCGAGTCGGACTCGCGCACCGAGGGTTCCGTACAAACCTATAAGTATCCTCGGTTTATGTATAAGGTTTATGCTTATGAAATTAAAAGTTTTTTTTTAAATTTTTATATTTGAGTTGATTAAATGAAAGGTAAATTGCGGTTTACAATTTATGACGTATTAAAAAAAAACTACTAACCGGATCTCGTTCAAGCCAATTTTCGGTGGAAGTTTACATGGCTATGTACATCATATATTTTTTTGAGTTTTATCATTCTCTTATTTTAGAAGTTACGGGGGGAAGCGTCTCTCGCGCAAACTATTCAGTTTAGAAAAAAATGATATTAGAAACCTCAATACCATTTTTGAAGACTTATTCATAAATACCCCACACGTATGGGTTAGATGAAAAAAAAATTTTTGAGTTTCAGTTCTAAGTATGGGGAACCCCAAATTTTTTTTTTTTCTATTTTAGTGTAAAAATCTTGATGTGGTTCACAGAATACATCTACTTACCAAGTTTCAACAGCGTAGCTCTTATAGTTTCGGAGACAGACAGACGGACAGACAGACAGACAGACATGACGAATCTATAAGGGTTCCGTTTTTTGCCATTTGGCAACGGAACCCTAACAAAAGATAAACCCGCGCAATGCAAGGCGAAACATGTCCTGCCAAGCAAAGCGTCAACTATTCAAGGTCACGCCGAAACCACCCGAAGCTACCCGACCGCTTATGGCAGGACCCGAAGCGTCATTCGTGCTTTAGGAACGTTCGGACGATCTAATTCACGTGGTTCACAGAATACATCTACTTACCAAGTTTCAACAGCGTAGCTCTTATAGTTTCGGAACAATGTGCATCGCACCTAAATAATTCTGCAAGTGGTTTAAAATTTATCCACCTAAATATAAGGAGTCTAGGCAACACTGCCAACTTCAATAATCTTCTTATTCTATTAGATAGAATTAAAGTACAATTTGACGTCATTGTGCTGTCAGAGTGCTGGCTAAGCAAGTGCCCATTTCTTCCTGTGGTCCCTGGGTTTCAATCCTTTAAGTCCGAATATTCTAACCAAAATGATGGGGTTGTTGTTTATACAAGACATAACTTATGTTTCACAATAGAAACACCTGTCTTTCGTGACGCTAATTGTCTCATTCTCAAGTTTAGTTCCGATGTTGCGTTACTATCAATATATCGATCTCCATCACACAGAAATATTCAAAACTTTATTGACAGTTTAGACTTTACTCTAATTTCGCTTAAAACTTTTAAGACCATTATTATTTTAGGAGATATTAATGTAAATATTTCACCCGAGAATGCTGATGCTAATTCTGACACTTATCTGAACACACTTGCGTCGCATGGAATGTTGCCCGGTCATCTTTTCTGCACTCGTAAAAACAGTTGCTTAGATCACGCTATTATTAAGACCAACCAGCCTGCTATCACTTTGGTTGTCGACTCGTTTATTACAGACCATGCTCCAATAATAGTGTTCTGCAAACTTAAATTCAACTCCCCTAAACAAGTTTTAACCTCGCGTCGAGTTGATGTAGGTGCTTGCGTGCTCGAACTTGAAGGAACCGACTTTTCTTGTGTTCTTGACAGCAATGATGCAAACGATGCTGCTACCAAATTTGTATCCTTAATCTCCACGGCGGTTAATAATAATACTTCCACTGCTGTAATCCCTAGCAAAAACAGAATTATTAAACCCTGGATTACGCCCGGATTATTGAGGTGCATTCGTAACCGGGATAAAATGTATCGAAAATCAAAAAGAGACCCTGACAACCACATTCTTAAAATGACTTATACACGTTATAAAAATTTCTGTAACAACCTACTGAAAAGATTAAAACGCCAATACGAGTTCGCGGAATTTCAGAGGCACCGTAAGAACCCAAAGGCTACCTGGAAACTAATTAAATCTATTTCTAACCTTAAAAATAATAAATCATCAGCTAGTGAACTTTTAGCGTTAGGGGCTAACCCTTCCCAGTCACTTGATGCAGTAAACCATTTCTTCGCAAGCGTGGGGAAAACTCTGGCATCTAAAATTACTTCTGGGCTAGGCAACCCTCAAACTGCTCCTGAACCTAGTGTGAGTACAAGTCCTGGCTCAATGGCCATCTTCAGTACGGACGTTGAAGAGTTAGAGCGAATCGTTTTAAGTCTTAAACTAGATAGTGCTGTGGGTTGGGATGGTATATCTGCTGTTCTGATTAGGGCTGCTAGGCATATTCTTGTCCCAATTATGTCTCACGTCTTTAACCTTGCTCTTATGTCAGGGGTCTTTCCCAATGTTTTTAAGAAGGCTATCGTACATCCTATACACAAGAGCGGAGACAGAGGCAGTGTCAATAACTATAGACCTATATCCGTTTTGACTACGCTGTCAAAGATCCTTGAAAAAGTCCTTAACAATAGACTTTTAAATTATCTTAATTCGCATAATATTCTCGCCACGAACCAATATGGATTTAGATCAGGAAAAAATACAGAAGACGCTGTCTTGGAACTAACGGGTACTATTGCAAGAAAAATAAAAGAAAAACTAAAAACGATTGCAATCTTTCTTGATCTTTCTAAGGCTTTTGACACTGTCTCTGTCCCCCTCCTGCTTACCAAACTGCAACAAATTGGCATCAGGGGCTTGCCTCTTGATATTTTCAAGAGCTACCTGACTGACCGTTCTCAGGCCGTCAGAATTGGTACCTATACCAGTAATGAAGAGGTCCTTAGTTACGGAGTCCCACAGGGTAGTGTCCTTGGTCCTACCCTTTTTTTAATTTATATAAATGACCTCTGTAAATTATGTTTAAAAAACGCTAAAATGATAATGTACGCAGACGACACTGTAATACTTGTACATGGAAGCGATTGGCTTGAAACTCGCTCATGTGCTGAGTCTGCCTTACACGTTGTTATGAAGTGGCTAACTAGCAATCTCCTTACCTTGAATCTAGAGAAAACTAAATTTATCACGTTTGCGGCAAGAACAGCATCCCAACCTACTTCACCCTACAGCCTAACTGCACACAATTGCTGCTCGTTAAATAACACTTCCTGTTGCTGTAATGTACTTACGCGCACTAACAACATAAAATATCTTGGTGTTATTATCGACAGTACTATGTCGTGGAATGAACAAATTGGGTCACTGGTGGCACGGGTCAGGAAATTGATATTTGTATTTAAAAATTTGAGATCTTCTGCTGACTTTCATACTCTAAGGATAGTTTACTCTGCATTGGCGCACTCTATCATAACCTATTGTATAGCGGCTTGGGGTGGCGCTGGTAAGTGTTTAATGCTTAGATTGGAACGGGCACAAAGGGCGGTTCTTAAAGTTATGGCACACAAACCTATTCGTTTCCCAACCATCGAACTTTATGCTCTCTGTAAAGTACCTACAGTGAGGCATGCATTTTTCCTAAGCACCATACTACGCAAACACTCGGAACTTACTTTTGATCCCAATCACCGTTCAAAAAAGCGAAGGGCAGATAGAGTGTGCCCGACTGAGTCTGCCAATGTTGTGTTGGTGAAACGTCAATATCATTTCTTTGGCCCTGTTTTGTACAATAGTAAATAAGTAAATAAGATTTTAAATATTTATCCGCTTACCTCACGGGAGTGCAAAGCGGTCACGGACAAATGGCTGCAAAGCCTAACGTATGAAGAGTTAGAAAATCTGGTGACACATACTTACCTTTAATGTAAACATGTCTTGACAGTCATATTCCTTTCATGATAGTCTATCTAAGTATACAATCACACACACACCTACAGATATACTATATCTATACCTACACACATATACACATTCATACTTACATACTTACACACACACTCTTCACATTAGAGAACTGGACTATCTTAATCTAATTTATATTTTTTGTATTGTTTCTAGGATAAAAACAAAATGTGTAAATGTGTAAAGTGTTAAACAAAATTTTATAATCAATCATATTTTAGTTAAATAGTTTAAAAAACTTACTTTTATTTTAAGTTTTAATATAATTGTTTTTGTCTTTTTTTTTTTCTATTTGTATTGTGTAGCTTTAGTTATTAATGTTGGAACGCCGACGTCTCCACTCTCGGAGGTGGGCGCTAATGGCTGCAACACAGTTTTTTAAACTAACGTAGCTGTTAACGAACACAAAAAATTGTTTATCTGTTTTTAGTTCCAATAAATATTTGAATTTGAATTTGAATTTGAATTTGAAAAGTGGCTGTGACATACGGACGGACGGACAGACAGACAGACAGACATGACGAATCTATAAGGGTTCCGTTTTTTGCCATTTGGCAACGGAACCCTAACAAAAGATAAACCCGCGCAATGCAAGTTGAAACATGTCCTGCCAAGCAAAGCGTCAACTATTCAAGGTCACGCGTATCGACACCAATTACGTAAAAAAGTTAAGAGCCATTTTACATTTTTGCGCGAATATCTAAGATTTTAGTCGCCTTATTTACCTCTCATCTCATCATTATAAATACTCTGGGATTGACGAACACATGTAAAAAATAGATCAATCTTTTGTTTTGTTACTTTTAGTAGCACATTTACAAAAACTTATTTGTTTACTTCGTAGTAATTAATCTCCCACAACTAGTTTTCTTAAAAATCAGCGCAGGGTCAATTTCAGACTCCTATTTCTATCATTAATATGTAGAAAGTAAAAAAATACACAAAACATCCGACATACATATAAAGCTCTATTCACACAGCGAGCGCGGCGTGACCGGGCGCGACGCGCGACGTGGCGTGGCGCCGGCGCGGTGAGAGCCTTCACACTGTGGGCGCGATCGCGTCTCGTCCCGCCGGCACACATAGGTATACAATACAAGCAGTGTAACGCGAGTGCCGAGACGGACTAAACAATCTTGAGCCGTTAGAATTATAATGCGGTATTTAGAGATTTATAAAAATACTTATTTTCATTTATCCTGTATTTTTATTTTTATTAGTCTAGAAAGCTTTATTAACCCCTCGCGTGTTTATGATGCACACGTGTGCATCATGTTATTTCAATGCCCAACTGTTTATGATACACCATGGGAATCATGTAAAATACATTTGAATTCCCGCTGTTTTTTTATTGAAAACATGCGAGAGGTTAAGCTTTCTAGACTAATAAAAATATATGTATGTGAAGCACATACATGATAAAAATAAAAAATAAAGCAAAAACATATTATTGTCAAGTAATAATAACTTACACTTCGTTAAATAAATATTTATCATATCTTGCCCTTATAGGATCCATGATTTCTGGCAATACGCAATTATGGTACGGCTGCAGAGTGTTTATTTTGTCTTTTTTTGACACAATGGTATAAACGACCCTCACACTCCATTGCTAAACAATTAAAACAAAAATAAAATATGATTCTACAATCTAATAAAATAATACTTGATAATAAACGAAACTTATCTTTTACAAAAATAAATAAATGGGAAGAGTAGCAAAATGTTGTAGTCGTAGTATATTTTCGCGTTCACGATACGAGCGTACTACTACATACGTAAACTATACAACACAAAGTGGTGCACAGTGGATCGAAACTGTTAGATAAGGGAGATTCGTATTTTTTTACAATTTGCATTTTTTTTTAATACTTATCGAAAGATCTCGTCATTCCAATCTAGACACGCGGTAGCGTGTCAAGCCAAGTTCAAGTAACAGAACTGGCGAGCAGCACCGTGTGTAATATTACACGAACCATTTGGAGCCACTTTTGACCCCCTCATAACTCAAAAACTATTTCACATAAACGTGTCAAATTTGGCTCATATATTGCTACTTGCGAGATACATATGTGCTCTAAATTTCATAAACACATCTCAAACGGTTATTTAGATATTAACGTCCAAAAATCGTCATTTTTATCACAGACTGACCTATAGATCAAAACTCTAACCCAGTTCCAGATGACCTAGAAAGTTCAAATTTGGCATGCAGATAGGTAATTAGATGAATACAAAGGAATAAATCAGAAACTGGTAATTTTTTATAATTTTATTATAATTTTTCACTTTATTGATTCTATTAGGAACACTTATAACAAAATCCATTTGGTATTAATTTTGTTATAAATAAGTACCTACTAATAATTTATGTAAGTACAAAAAGTAATGATACCGTACAAAAAGTAATTTCCGGGATCTCGTGTTTGTTGCAGGGCTATGCTCTAAGTTGCAGGGTGGCCATACCTGCTAAACAGGCGCCCTCATTTTTTCCAGACTCTTTTTTGCCAAGGTGTACATATTATAATAAAAACTAAAATACAGATATACTAAAATAAATAAGGAACTATACAAATAAATACAAACCAAAGGACACTTTGGCGTCGAAGTACTCGTCCGCATCACTGTCATCTGGAAACGTGCCCAGACTGACTATTCACTGGACTTACTGAGGTTATAACATGATGGTCATAGTTTTGAGTGGTGCGTAATACTAATAAAATAAGGTGTCATTAATTATTTTAACGGAGGGAAAGAGAAAATATTGCATAGCTTCCCGAATGTTGCCCAGTCGAGTTAAATTCGACAACTGACCTCTTTCTTGAAGTTAGAGCTGCTTAACTGGCCAGCTTGTCCTGGGAAAACATACTGGTACACAACTTCGAGCGTAGCAGCTCCGATCATCATGAGGGTAGGTGTTACATGAGCATTTTACATGATCGTTGTCTTGTCTATGTTTATTTTAAAACCCACTCTTTCGGAAGCTCTACAAAGGTCACCGAGCAATGAACGAATGAATGGCCTGTTGGTCTAGTGGTTAGTGACCCTGACTGCTAAGACTGAGGTCGTGGGCTCGATTCCCACCCAGGACAAATCTTTGTGTGATGAGCACGATCATTTGTTCTGTGTCTGGGTGTAAGAGAATAGCAGGTTAAGTATTGAAAATGTGCCCCCACAGCCAAATGTAATGAATATGATATTGTTAAGTACGCTGCTCATTTGTATTACTATTTATGTATTTTTTGACTTCCTAGCTCTTACTGCCATTGAGTAACCTTGGAAAATGTCCTAATAACAGACAATTTTTTAAACTTTTCGTTCTCTAAAACTAATAGAGCTAGGAATGTGATTCCAAAGCCAAACTGTAGACAACATTATGGTATGTATTACGTATATCGATCTTACTTAGTTTGCTAAAAATAATGTTTTTTTTTTAATGAAATATTTTTTTTAGCTATTATTAGTAAGTTCATACAGAGCAGGGATGTTGCGGATGCCGATTTTTTCACATCCGCGGATGCGGATATTTGAAGGCCCACATCCGCGGATGCGGATGCGGATGCGGATCTTAAGATTTATTATAAGAAACTATGTGAGTGGGGAAATAAAATAATAAGAGAGTAATTATTAATATTTTAATAAAATATTTAGTAATAAGTTGAAAATTAGAGCATTTGTATTTAATAAATAGTAAAATTGCCGCCTTTTCCGGGTCTAGTCTGTTACGCAGAGGTTCATAAATGAAACCTGCACTACTAAACAATTGTTTGCTAGGAACACTGGCTGGTGGTGTCGATAAAAATCTACGTGCTATTGGTGATAATAGTTTAAATTTTTCTCGATTACGCTCCACCATTTAAGAGCACAATGCTGTGTATATTCACAATTTTACAATACACTCGAAAACTTAAATGTTCATACGATAAGCGCAACTAAACAACGCCATACGACTGACTTACTAACCAAAAACAAATGATACACCACGATAACAAACACGTCGGATCTTGTCACCGAGCGAAATCTTCGCTCCTATTGGCCAATGATCACATACCTACGGCATGCGCCAGTCCGGCTACGTCTATTTTCTTTCTTGTCGCGACCTGTGCAACATCTGCATCCGCAAGAACATCCGCAATGATTATTACGGATGCGGATGCGGATGCAGATGTCCAAATCAATGTGGATGCTCCGCATTTGCGGATGCGGATGCGGATATTCGCAACATCCCTGATACAGAGTGACCACCTAAAAAAAAATCTCAGAAATAGTACTTAGTGTGTTGATTTTACTGTTACAAGTTTCATCGAAATCCTCCAGCTGCAACATATTAAAAAAAAACCGGCCAAGTGCGAGTCGGACTCACGCACCGAGGGTTCCGTACATACCTGTAGGTATTTTCGGTTTCAAAATATATATATTTTTTAATTTTTATATTTCAGTTGATTGAATGTAAGGTAAATTGCGATTTACGATTTATGACGTTTTAAAAAAAAACTACTCACTCGATCTCGTTCAAACCAATTTTCGTTGGTAGTTTACATGGTAATGTACATCATATATTTTTTTTAGTTTTGTCATTCTCTTATTTTAGAAGTTACGGGGGGGGGACACACATTTTACCACTTTGGAAGTGCCTCTCGCGCAAAAAAATGATAATAGAAACCTCATTACCATTTTTGAAGACCTATTCATAGATACCCCACACGTATGGGTTTGATGAAAAAAAACATTTTTGAGTTTCAGTTCTATGTATGGGGAACCCCAAAATTTATTGTTTTTTTTTTCTATTTTAGTGTGAAAATCTTAATGCGGTTCACAGAATACACCTACTTACCAAGTTTCAACAGCATAGCTCTTATAGTTTCGGAATAAAATGGCTGTGACATACGGACGGACAGACAGACAGACAGACAGACATGACGAATCTATAAGGGTTCCGTTTTTTGCCATTTGACAACGGAACCCTAAAAAAAGAAAATGTTGCTCAGGTCCTGTGACACTACACATATATTTTTTAAATGATACGTTTGAGAATAATAATACATAATAAGAAAAAGTTATTCTCCATCCGCTCTGCTAACCCCGTAAAAGTTTGGCTTGCAGTTAAGTACGCAAATCGAATTCAAAGTGTGCTTTTTTTTGTAGGGCATCCTTCGATCAAAAATGTGCTATTATTGATCGAAGAGGGAATGAGCAGCGTACTTAACAATATCATATTCATTACATTTGGCTCTGGGGGCACATTCTCAATACTTAACCTGCTATACCCTTTATCTATAATATGTATGTATTTAGAAATATATAAGTATGTTTATCAGTTGTCTGGTTGCCATAGTACAGGCTCTGCTTAGTTTTGGATCAGATAACGTTGTGTTGGTTGTCCTAAGATATTTATTTATTTTTATTTTTATTAAGATGTTCCATGGACTCAGCCATGACAACTATATCGTCGCCAAAACGAAGGTACACGCCATTGATGTCGATGCCAACCCCTGTTCAGTTCTGAATCTTGAAGACATGCTCCAGTGAATAGTTTCAGACATATAACATCTTCCTGTCTCACACCTCGCTGCAGGATTGGTTTCGAGGTCTCGAAAACCATCCTTCTTCGAGGTTTTCGTTTAGACATTTCAGTACCTCGATGTAGATGTCGATCAGCACGCGTAGCATGACTACCATAGAAACGAGTTTTATCGACGGAAGAATAGATAAAATGGCACGGCGATGTTAAAACTGAAGATAGGAAATATTTACAGTCGACAAAATTCTACGATGTGGAGCATGGAGATTATTTTTTTTCTACTTTTAAGTTAGAGTTTCAGTTGGGGGTACATTTTTTTTACGGGATTATATTAATTATAATCAATACTCTAAGATCGTTTAATCCCACTGTAAGACTATTCATTGATAAAGTCCTTAGCGGATCCACCTTAATTACATTAGTTACCACTCTCTTGCTATGGAAAGAATAACTGTCTTTGTCTTCATAGAAACCCGAGTCTACGGGTCGCCTCGTGCTCGGGCCGAAGAGATGTCGAATTGAATAGAAAGAAGTTTATCTATTCTTGGTAGAATAGAGATAGAATTGGTCATGCTACGCCTGCTGGCACCGTTAAAGAGACTGCAGTAGCGACTTGATAGCCTCATTTTCCGTAATTTTCCGGCCGACCGCAAATATTATGCGATCACATCCGAATCCGATCACATACACATCCGTTGTTCGTAAATTAAATTCACAATTGTATACCAAAATAAAATATACAGTTAAAAAGCTGAAATAAATGAGATTTTTTTTTAAATTAATTTTGAGGGTAGATGTTAGTTATGTTCGTTCTGGGTACTACAGTACCCCTTGGCGCTCTACAGGGTAGTAGATACAGCTTATGTATGTCTCAATCGAATCGAAAGCTTCGAGTTAGTGCACAGGCTCTGAATCAAATGCAGATATAATTATAATGCCGTATATTTGGTAGGTACGAAAACACGTAAAAAATTGACGGCAGAAAGAAGCGTGCGGTATGCGTGGGTCTCGATTTCGAACTGCCCACAACCCCCGATCGTACGCCCCGCGCTACCCGCGCGCTCCCTGACGCACTCACATACATTTTAAAATTAGGTAAAGAAAACTGCACGTAGGCACGTCGCGTCGCTTACATCCCCCACCCCAGTGCTGCTAGCAGCACTCATCTATCAGTCAAAGGCACCCGAGCGACACGTGGGGCGGACCGCGTCAAAATTCCAGACTTCGTTTCAATTTTCACTATTCTGACGCGTCCATCGCTCCCAGGGCACACCTCTCTAATCAGGCCCTTCGGCCACGTGTTTCTACGTGTTTCTAGGGCCGTTGGGGTCGACTACAAATACTAGATCTCCGACTTGCAGCGGTCTTTGGTCTTTGTTCCACCTTTTCCGAGGTATAAGGTCAGGTAGTACCTCTCTAACCCATCTGTTCCAAAACATATCCGCTAATCGCTGGGATATTCGCCATTGCTTTCTTAGACATAAGCAGGAATCATCAAATTTGCCAAGCTGCGGTGAGTTTAACGATGTCCCGAGTAGAAAATGGTTTGGAGTCAGTGTTTCCATGCTGCCTGGTTCCACTGAAACATGGGTCAGTGGTCTACTGTTTACTATGTTTTCGACTTCACATATCAAAGTGTTAAAGGCTTCTTCCCTTGGAGCTCGTTCTTTAAGAATTATTTTCAATGATGTCTTCCCCCTACGGATGAGCCGTTCCCATGCCCCACCCCAGTGAGGGCTAGCCGGCGGTATGAATGACCATTTGGTGCCGTGATTCTCGGCCTCGCTCTTCATGACCTCCTCATCCAGTTCCGTAACTGACTTCTTCAGTTCAGCATGAGCTCCTCTAAGGTTGGTCCCGTTATCAGAATACATATGACGGGGCCATTCGCGTCTTGCGGCCATGCGTCGAAGGGCCATGATGAAGGAGTCAGTCGTCAGCGTAGCAACGGTTTCTATATGAATGGCTCTTACGGTAAGGCAGGTGAACAGCACGCCATATCTTTGTTCGTGGCGTCTACCAACAGTGACCTCCATTGGCCCAAACAGGTCTACTCCGCAGTAAGTAAATGGACGTTGATGATGAGCCACCCTGGCTTGAGGTAAGTCTCCAATTCTTGGTATTTCTGGTTTACATTTCCTTAATCTGCACAGCATACATTTTGTTGCAACATTTTTAACTGTTGATCGCAGTCTGATAACCCAGTATTTTTGTTTTACTTCATTGACAACGGTCCACACTCGGCCAAAACTCAAAAACTTTAACTATCGACCTGAAATCTTGTACTCGGGGGTTTTTGGGGTCGCTGATTACGAATCCATTGTCAGAATTACGAAATTTAAGATGGCGGGTCCAATATAGCATCATATCGCCACACCTAATACAGCCAAAAATGGAGAAATTAAAAAAACTATCTGTATGTATACATTGTAGAATGTAAAATATATTTTTTTGTTTATTGTAAATAAAAGTTGATTATAAAATAGGGATTTTGTAAATTCGTTGTGAATTTACTTACAAGAATAAATATATTTTTTTAAATATATTCCGAAACATTCTGTGCTAATGCTTTGAAGAAAATATTGTAATCGAAGAAAATTCGTGGTTTGAGTTTTTATGTTATTAGGAAAGAAATATTTTTGAATATTGTTTGTTATAACAATCTTTATTTCTATTGAGCATAAAAGAAAACACTGCTGCGCGCCGCTCGCACCCATACACACGAATAAATACTCACTCACATATACATACTCATGTACTCGCACATACTCTCCCATTTTCCATCACAGTAAACTATAGGTAGCAGCCTCAGATAAAAGAGAAACGCACCATGTGTATATTTCGTTTCTCTCTCCTTCTCTCTCGATCTCTATCAATTTGATTTCGAAAAAAGGGCATAAAAGATGAATAGGCAGCTCTTGGCAGCTGAATCTTGTTTTGTTTGGTAGATAATATATTGAATTATAATTTCAATAAGGTTTCAAAGCAGCGTTTTGCAGCGTTTTACTGCAGCATCATTTGAAAAGTCTAATTTTTTGGGAAAAATATGTGAAAAATGACACTATTGTTTATGTTTTCCCTAATTCACTACTTAACAATTGATAATTAGTACTTTTTTTACATATTCTACTCACCTTCAAAAGTGGATTCCATTTGGTCTTATTTGATTTTCTTTATTACATAAAATTTTTCACCTGTATAACCGTTGTCAGTGTATTAACTGTAAAATGACGCTCGAGCGAAGGCCACATTCCAACTGAGCCTAAGGAAGGGGCATGACAAATTAGGCATCACTACGAACGATTTTAGTTTCTTGAAGGATCATTGCAGCCAACTCAAGGGTGAAAAAACCCTAAATAGAAACTTGTTTTTTTGGACTTTTGGCAGTGCGGTCTCTTGATTTCCATGGGCGACGTTGACATGGTAATGTCGGATTATTAACCGAGTTATGTAATTTTTTCCATCTAATATTGCAGGTCTTTTGGTTTCTGGTAACACGTCTGCAGCAGCATCAATTCTGCCTCCAGCCCGCAGGACTCCATGCTGATCTAGGTACGGTGACAAGGTACGTAATTTACTAGTGGTAGGTATGGCTTTTGAGCATTTCAGCAGGGCAATCTCTTCACTGAACGACTGGGCTTGTGAGTAAGTAAGTAGCAGGCGCTCAGCTCTATCCATAACGTCGTCTCGACACTCTAGTTTATTTATAGCCTTTAATCCCAAATCAACAAAGGTAAGCACTCTAGATGTAGATCTCAGTAAGCGTAGCCATGATGAAAAGCGCGTAGGCTCAGGCACTGGTAAGTTTGCAGTTTCATTTTGAAGCGTGACAGTTAAACATTCCAGTAGCAAGTCTTCTTTTCCAGGTTGTATAATGTTTTTCGGCCAATAGTCACAGCTTCGGTATAAAAATGCAGGTCCATGCATCCACTCATTTTGTAAAACAGAACAGTCATAACTTTCTGTTGTGGCGATATCGGCGACATTTATTTCAGTGGGTACGTATCGCCATTCAATTATTTCTGTGAGGTCGTCAATTTCGCCTAAACGATTAGCCACATATATTTTATAATTACGGGCATCGTTATTTATCCAATGAAGCACTGTTGTTGAGTCGCTCCAGAATACTCGTCGCTCAGCCTTCATCTTATGCTCTTTACTAATTGAGTCCACCAGTCTAGCTGCTAACACCGCAGCCTGTAGTTCTAAACGTGGATCAGTAATTGGTTTGCTCCCCACAACTCGACATTTACTAGCGATGAATGCTACACGCACGTTCAACTCGTCGTCAATCCATCTCCAATACGCAACGGCGCAGAAAGCTTTTGTCGACGCATCACAAAATATATGCATCTGCAGGTGCCTATAACCACATGGCGTAATGGTCTTTCTATCACTGTTTTTAGGCGAATGCGACTTTTCCCGCGTAGCGCTTGTAGCATCTGCTACGCTCGTAGCGCTGTGCTCAGCTGTAGGCGTAGCACTCGTAGACTCAAGGTGTGACGCTAGCCGCATGCGGGTTTGATCTTCCGTTTCGCTTACTCTACTGGTAGCTGCTGGCTGCTGGATAATATCTCGGCAATCTTACGTCACGCAGTGATTTTAATAAACAAATCCATTTAAGCCATTTTGCGTAGATCTCGTCGCTAACTGGATCATCCCAGCTGATATTCAGTTGCCATGTCTCTTGCAGGATTATGTTGTTATGAGTTCGCTTATATTTGGTGCTAACTGCTCACCCTTCGTAGCACAATTTATCAAAAATGAGAACGCCGAACGGTTTATGTCATCCATGCCGAGCGCTGTACAAGCTATTTGTAAACAACATTACATGGACGATTATATCGACAGTGTAGAGGACGAAGAAACGGCCATCAAGCTAGTTAATGACGTCAGACGTCACACACATCCATAAACAAGGAGGCTTCGATATAAGAAATTGGACGTGCAATAGTCAAGCCGTGTTAAATACATTGCCACGAGAAAGCCTACGTTCGACGGACGTGACATTCAAGGTCGGACAAACAGAGTACGACGGTGAACGTACACTGGGATTAATCTGGAATCCGAAAGACGACTCACTAAGATTTGACGTTTCATTCAAACGTATTCCGACCACCATTATCAGTGGGCAAAAACGGCCTACGAAACGAGAAATGTTAAGCGTTGTAATGTCAATATTTGATGTTTACGGCTTTCTGTCGCCGTTTACAATTAACGGAAAAATAATCCTGCAAGAGACATGGCAACTGAATATCAGCTGGGATGATCCAGTTAGCGACGAGATCTACGCAAAATGGCTTAAATGGATTTGTTTATTAAAATCACTGCGTGACGTAAGATTGCCGAGATATTATCCAGCAGCCAGCAGCTACCAGTAGAGTAAGCGAAACGGAAGATCAAACCCGCATGCGGCTAGCGTCACACCTTGAGTCTACGAGTGCTACGTCTACAGCTGAGCACAGCGCTACGAGCGTAGCAGATGCTACAAGCGCTACACGGGAAAAGTCGCATTCGCCTAAAAACAGTGATAGAAAGACCATTACGCCATGTGGTTATAGGCACCTGCAGATGCATATATTTTGTGATGCGTCGACAAAAGCTTTCTGCGCCGTTGCGTATTGGAGATGGATTGACGACGAGTTGAACGTGCGTGTAGCATTCATCGCTAGTAAATGTCGAGTTGTGGGGAGCAAACCAATTACTGATCCACGTTTAGAACTACAGGCTGCGGTGTTAGCAGCTAGACTGGTGGACTCAATTAGTAAAGAGCATAAGATGAAGGCTGAGCGACGAGTATTCTGGAGCGACTCAACAACAGTGCTTCATTGGATAAATAACGATGCCCGTAATTATAAAATATATGTGGCTAATCGTTTAGGCGAAATTGACGACCTCACAGAAATAATTGAATGGCGATACGTACCCACTGAAATAAATGTCGCCGATATCGCCACAACAGAAAGTTATGACTGTTCTGTTTTACAAAATGAGTGGATGCATGGACCTGCATTTTTATACCGAAGCTGTGACTATTGGCCGAAAAACATTATACAACCTGGAAAAGAAGACTTGCTACTGGAATGTTTAACTGTCACGCTTCAAAATGAAACTGCAAACTTACCAGTGCCTGAGCCTACGCGCTTTTCATCATGGCTACGCTTACTGAGATCTACATCTAGAGTGCTTACCTTTGTTGATTTGGGATTAAAGGCTATAAATAAACTAGAGTGTCGAGACGACGTTATGGATAGAGCTGAGCGCCTGCTACTTACTTACTCACAAGCCCAGTCGTTCAGTGAAGAGATTGCCCTGCTGAAATGCTCAAAAGCCATACCTACCACTAGTAAATTACGTACCTTGTCACCGTACCTAGATCAGCATGGAGTCCTTCGGGCTGGAGGCAGAATTGATGCTGCTGCAGACGTGTTACCAGAAACCAAAAGACCTGCAATATTAGATGGAAAAAATTACATAACTCGGTTAATAATCCGACATTACCATGTCAACGTCGCCCATGGAAATCAAGAGACCGCACTGCCAAAAGTCCAAAAAAACAAGTTTCTATTTAGGGTTTTTTCACCCTTGAGTTGGCTGCAATGATCCTTCAAGAAACTAAAATCGTTCGTAGTGATGCCTAATTTGTCATGCCCCTTCCTTAGGCTCAGTTGGAATGTGGCCTTCGCTCGAGCGTCATTTTACAGTTAATACACTGACAACGGTTATACAGGTGAAAAATTTTATGTAATAAAGAAAATCAAATAAGACCAAATGGAATCCACTTTTGAAGGTGAGTAGAATATGTAAAAAAAGTACTAATTATCAATTGTTAAGTAGTGAATTAGGGAAAACATAAACAATAGTGTCATTTTTTCACATATTTTTCCCAAAAATTAGACTTTTCAAATGATACTGCAGTAAAACGCTGCAAAACGCTGCTTTGAAACCTTATTGAAATTATAATTCAATATATTATCTACCAAACAAAACAAGATTCAGCTGCCAAGAGCTGCCTATTCATCTTTTATGCCCTTTTTTCGAAATCAAATTGATAGAGATCGAGAGAGAAGGAGAGAGAAACGAAATATACACATGGTGCGTTTCTCTTTTATCTGAGGCTGCTACCTATAGTTTACTGTGATGGAAAATGGGAGAGTATGTGCGAGTACATGAGTATGTATATGTGAGTGAGTATTTATTCGTGTGTATGGGTGCGAGCGGCGCGCAGCAGTGTTTTCTTTTATGCTCAATAGAAATAAAGATTGTTATAACAAACAATATTCAAAAATATTTCTTTCCTAATAACATAAAAACTCAAACCACGAATTTTCTTCGATTACAATATTTTCTTCAAAGCATTAGCACAGAATGTTTCGGAATATATTTAAAAAAATATATTTATTCTTGTAAGTAAATTCACAACGAATTTACAAAATCCCTATTTTATAATCAACTTTTATTTACAATAAACAAAAAAATATATTTTACATTCTACAATGTATACATACAGATAGTTTTTTTAATTTCTCCATTTTTGGCTGTATTAGGTGTGGCGATATGATGCTATATTGGACCCGCCATCTTAAATTTCGTAATTTTGACAATGGATTCGTAATCAGCGACCCCAAAAACCCCCGAGTACAAGATTTCAGGTCGATAGTTAAAGTTTTTGAGTTTTGGCCGAGTGTGGACCGTTGTCAATGAAGTAAAACAAAAATACTGGGTTATCAGACTGCGATCAACAGTTAAAAATGTTGCAACAAAATGTATGCTGTGCAGATTAAGGAAATGTAAACCAGAAATACCAAGAATTGGAGACTTACCTCAAGCCAGGGTGGCTCATCATCAACGTCCATTTACTTACTGCGGAGTAGACCTGTTTGGGCCAATGGAGGTCACTGTTGGTAGACGCCACGAACAAAGATATGGCGTGCTGTTCACCTGCCTTACCGTAAGAGCCATTCATATAGAAACCGTTGCTACGCTGACGACTGACTCCTTCATCATGGCCCTTCGACGCATGGCCGCAAGACGCGAATGGCCCCGTCATATGTATTCTGATAACGGGACCAACCTTAGAGGAGCTCATGCTGAACTGAAGAAGTCAGTTACGGAACTGGATGAGGAGGTCATGAAGAGCGAGGCCGAGAATCACGGCACCAAATGGTCATTCATACCGCCGGCTAGCCCTCACTGGGGTGGGGCATGGGAACGGCTCATCCGTAGTGGGAAGACATCATTGAAAATAATTCTTAAAGAACGAGCTCCAAGGGAAGAAGCCTTTAACACTTTGATATGTGAAGTCGAAAACATAGTAAACAGTAGACCACTGACCCATGTTTCAGTGGAACCAGGCAGCATGGAAACACTGACTCCAAACCATTTTCTACTCGGGACATCGTTAAACTCACCGCAGCTTGGCAAATTTGATGATTCCTGCTTATGTCTAAGAAAGCAATGGCGAATATCCCAGCGATTAGCGGATATGTTTTGGAACAGATGGGTTAGAGAGGTACTACCTGACCTTATACCTCGGAAAAGGTGGAACAAAGACCAAAGACCGCTGCAAGTCGGAGATCTAGTATTTGTAGTCGACCCCAACGGCCCTAGAAACACGTAGAAACACGTGGCCGAAGGGCCTGATTAGAGAGGTGTGCCCTGGGAGCGATGGACGCGTCAGAGTAGTGAAAATTGAAACGAAGTCTGGAATTTTGACGCGGTCCGCCCCACGTGTCGCTCGGGTGCCTTTGACTGATAGATGAGTGCTGCTAGCAGCATTGGGGTGGGGGATGTAAGCGACGCGACGTGCCTACGTGCAGTTTTCTTTACCTAATTTTAAAATGTATGTGTGTGCGTCAGGGAGCGCGTGGGTAGCGCGGGGCGTACGATCGGGGGTTGTGGGCAGTTCGAAATCGAGACCCACGCATACCGCACGCTTCTTTCTGCCGTCAATTTTTTACGTGTTTTCGTACCTACCAAATATACGGCATTATAATTATATCTGCATTTGATTCAGAGCCTGTGCACTAACTCAAAGCTTTCGATTCGATTGAGACATACATAAGCTGTATCTACTACCCTGTAGAGCGCCAAGGGGTACTGTAGTACCCAGAACGAACATAACTAACATCTACCCTCAAAATTAATTTAAAAAAAAATCTCATTTATTTCAGCTTTTTAACTGTATATTTTATTTTGGTATACAATTGTGAATTTAATTTACGAACAACGGATGTGTATGTGATCGGATTCGGATGTGATCGCATAATATTTGCGGTCGGCCGGAAAATTACGGAAAATGAGGCTATCAAGTCGCTACTGCAGTCTCTTTAACGGTGCCAGCAGGCGTAGCATGACCAATTCTATCTCTATTCTACCAAGAATAGATAAACTTCTTTCTATTCAATTCGACATCTCTTCGGCCCGAGCACGAGGCGACCCGTAGACTCGGGTTTCTATGAAGACAAAGACAGTTATTCTTTCCATAGCAAGAGAGTGGTAACTAATGTAATTAAGGTGGATCCGCTAAGGACTTTATCAATGAATAGTCTTACAGTGGGATTAAACGATCTTAGAGTATTGATTATAATTAATATAATCCCGTAAAAAAAATGTACCCCCAACTGAAACTCTAACTTAAAAGTAGAAAAAAAATAATCTCCATGCTCCACATCGTAGAATTTTGTCGACTGTAAATATTTCCTATCTTCAGTTTTAACATCGCCGTGCCATTTTATCTATTCTTCCGTCGATAAAACTCGTTTCTATGGTAGTCATGCTACGCGTGCTGATCGACATCTACATCGAGGTACTGAAATGTCTAAACGAAAACCTCGAAGAAGGATGGTTTTCGAGACCTCGAAACCAATCCTGCAGCGAGGTGTGAGACAGGAAGATGTTATATGTCTGAAACTATTCACTGGAGCATGTCTTCAAGATTCAGAACTGAACAGGGGTTGGCATCGACATCAATGGCGTGTACCTTCGTTTTGGCGACGATATAGTTGTCATGGCTGAGTCCATGGAACATCTTAATAAAAATAAAAATAAATAAATATCTTAGGACAACCAACACAACGTTATCTGATCCAAAACTAAGCAGAGCCTGTACTATGGCAACCAGACAACTGATAAACATACTTATATATTTCTAAATACATACATATTATAGATAAAGGGTATAGCAGGTTAAGTATTGAGAATGTGCCCCCAGAGCCAAATGTAATGAATATGATATTGTTAAGTACGCTGCTCATTCCCTCTTCGATCAATAATAGCACATTTTTGATCGAAGGATGCCCTACAAAAAAAAGCACACTTTGAATTCGATTTGCGTACTTAACTGCAAGCCAAACTTTTACGGGGTTAGCAGAGCGGATGGAGAATAACTTTTTCTTATTATGTATTATTATTCTCAAACGTATCATTTAAAAAATATATGTGTAGTGTCACAGGACCTGAGCAACATTTTCTTTTTTTAGGGTTCCGTTGTCAAATGGCAAAAAACGGAACCCTTATAGATTCGTCATGTCTGTCTGTCTGTCTGTCTGTCCGTCCGTATGTCACAGCCATTTTATTCCGAAACTATAAGAGCTATGCTGTTGAAACTTGGTAAGTAGGTGTATTCTGTGAACCGCATTAAGATTTTCACACTAAAATAGAAAAAAAAAACAATAAATTTTGGGGTTCCCCATACATAGAACTGAAACTCAAAAATGTTTTTTTTCATCAAACCCATACGTGTGGGGTATCTATGAATAGGTCTTCAAAAATGGTAATGAGGTTTCTATTATCATTTTTTTGCGCGAGAGGCACTTCCAAAGTGGTAAAATGTGTGTCCCCCCCCCGTAACTTCTAAAATAAGAGAATGACAAAACTAAAAAAAATATATGATGTACATTACCATGTAAACTACCAACGAAAATTGGTTTGAACGAGATCGAGTGAGTAGTTTTTTTTTAAAACGTCATAAATCGTAAATCGCAATTTACCTTACATTCAATCAACTGAAATATAAAAATTAAAAAATATATATATTTTGAAACCGAAAATACCTACAGGTATGTACGGAACCCTCGGTGCGTGAGTCCGACTCGCACTTGGCCGGTTTTTTTTTAATATGTTGCAGCTGGAGGATTTCGATGAAACTTGTAACAGTAAAATCAACACACTAAGTACTATTTCTGAGATTTTTTTTTAGGTGGTCACTCTGTATCAGGGATGTTGCGAATATCCGCATCCGCATCCGCAAATGCGGAGCATCCACATTGATTTGGACATCTGCATCCGCATCCGCATCCGTAATAATCATTGCGGATGTTCTTGCGGATGCAGATGTTGCACAGGTCGCGACAAGAAAGAAAATAGACGTAGCCGGACTGGCGCATGCCGTAGGTATGTGATCATTGGCCAATAGGAGCGAAGATTTCGCTCGGTGACAAGATCCGACGTGTTTGTTATCGTGGTGTATCATTTGTTTTTGGTTAGTAAGTCAGTCGTATGGCGTTGTTTAGTTGCGCTTATCGTATGAACATTTAAGTTTTCGAGTGTATTGTAAAATTGTGAATATACACAGCATTGTGCTCTTAAATGGTGGAGCGTAATCGAGAAAAATTTAAACTATTATCACCAATAGCACGTAGATTTTTATCGACACCACCAGCCAGTGTTCCTAGCAAACAATTGTTTAGTAGTGCAGGTTTCATTTATGAACCTCTGCGTAACAGACTAGACCCGGAAAAGGCGGCAATTTTACTATTTATTAAATACAAATGCTCTAATTTTCAACTTATTACTAAATATTTTATTAAAATATTAATAATTACTCTCTTATTATTTTATTTCCCCACTCACATAGTTTCTTATAATAAATCTTAAGATCCGCATCCGCATCCGCATCCGCGGATGTGGGCCTTCAAATATCCGCATCCGCGGATGTGAAAAAATCGGCATCCGCAACATCCCTGCTCTGTATGAACTTACTAATAATAGCTAAAAAAAATATTTCATTAAAAAAAAAAACATTATTTTTAGCAAACTAAGTAAGATCGATATACGTAATACATACCATAATGTTGTCTACAGTTTGGCTTTGGAATCACATTCCTAGCTCTATTAGTTTTAGAGAACGAAAAGTTTAAAAAATTGTCTGTTATTAGGACATTTTCCAAGGTTACTCAATGGCAGTAAGAGCTAGGAAGTCAAAAAATACATAAATAGTAATGCAAATGAGCAGCGTACTTAACAATATCATATTCATTACATTTGGCTGTGGGGGCACATTTTCAATACTTAACCTGCTATTCTCTTACACCCAGACACAGAACAAATGATCGTGCTCATCACACAAAGATTTGTCCTGGGTGGGAATCGAACCCACGACCTCAGTCTTAGCAGTCAGGGTCACTAACCACTAGACCAACAGGCCATTCATTCGTTCATTGCTCGGTGACCTTTGTAGAGCTTCCGAAAGAGTGGGTTTTAAAATAAACATAGACAAGACAACGATCATGTAAAATGCTCATGTAACACCTACCCTTGGGCACGCCACAATTGCGGCGGTAAGTCCCCTCTTTGAGGAGTGGATAGAGAGGCGTCACGGCGTCCTCACCTTCCGCCTGACGCAGGTTCTCACCGGGCATGGGTGCTTCGGTGGGTTCCTGTTCAGGATAAAGCGGGAGGATACGTCCGGGTGTTTCCATTGCGAGGATCGTCTGGAGGACACGGTGGAGCATACGGTGGAGGTGTGCCCTGCCTGGGCGGAGCACCGCCGTGTCGTCGTGGAGGCGATCGGCGGCGGCGACCTCTCGCGTCCGGCCCTGGTGCGAGCCATGGTACGGAGCGAGAGGGAATGGGAAGCCGTCACCTCCTTCTGCGAAGCAGTAATGCTCGCGAAGGAGGAGGCGGGGCGCGTGAGGGAGTGGCAGTCTCTGCGCCCTCACGTCCCTAGCCGCCGCAGGAGGAGACGCCCCGGGCGTCGGGAGTCAATAGCGGACTCCCGGCCACCGTAGGCGCGAGCTTGCGGGTGGCGAGCAGTGGGTAGCTCGCCGCCCGGTAAGGACCAAGCTCGGGTCGACGGCGCGCAGTGTTCCACGCGCGCCTCAAAGAGATGTCAGCAGCAGTGTAGGGGTCTACTAGGACCGATGCCTGCCGGGGTCGCGTGATTGTTCGAAAGAGATACCGTGACCCTGGCACATGGGCAACTGATGGAACACGGGTGGGTTTTAGTCAGTAAAAGTCTGACACGCCCTCCCGCTCCGCCCAGAGCGGGAGAAGTCATTTGATGATTTCCCATCCTGAAAAAAAAAAAAAAAAAAAAAAAAAAAACACCTACCCTCATGATGATCGGAGCTGCTACGCTCGAAGTTGTGTACCAGTATGTTTTCCCAGGACAAGCTGGCCAGTTAAGCAGCTCTAACTTCAAGAAAGAGGTCAGTTGTCGAATTTAACTCGACTGGGCAACATTCGGGAAGCTATGCAATATTTTCTCTTTCCCTCCGTTAAAATAATTAATGACACCTTATTTTATTAGTATTACGCACCACTCAAAACTATGACCATCATGTTATAACCTCAGTAAGTCCAGTGAATAGTCAGTCTGGGCACGTTTCCAGATGACAGTGATGCGGACGAGTACTTCGACGCCAAAGTGTCCTTTGGTTTGTATTTATTTGTATAGTTCCTTATTTATTTTAGTATATCTGTATTTTAGTTTTTATTATAATATGTACACCTTGGCAAAAAAGAGTCTGGAAAAAATGGGGGCGCCTGTTTAGCAGGTATGGCCACCCTGCAACTTAGAGCATAGCCCTGCAACAAACACGAGATCCCGGAAATTCTCAACAGCCAAGATTTCAAGACTTGATAGGCACACAGTCTTTAACTTTCATTGTATTTAGTAGATTGCGCATTATTTCGCTGGAATAACCTTTTATCTAAGAATGCCATCATAATAACATACTGAAAACTAATTTAGTTTAAAAATTAATCAAATTACACTCAGGGATTGCCGATTGAACCCGATACCAAAGAACTCAGACGTACATAGAAGCACAGTTCTTATGGTTTATTCGTGCCGATTCTACTGGGGACATATCCCCACGGTTAGTTCTCGCTTAGTGGCGCTGACGGCAGAATCATTCTCGCGCTCACTCACTCTCGTTTTCTCGCGCTTACTCACTCTCGTAGGCTCAAGCAACGAATTCAGATGCCTGCACCCCGCACCGCAGCGCGACTGCAGCGCTGCCCAAGCGGCTGTTTGGGTCGCCTTAAGTTTGTCTTCAAACCGGCCATAAGAACTGTGCTTCTATGTACGTCTGAGTTCTTTGCCGATACACAAGACATAATGTTCAGCAATCGCATTTGCGGCCAACATTTATGGTATTCACAACCATTCGATGGTTGGTATGCCTGTATCAAATTTGAGATGAATGATACTGAACGAATCCTGTTAATGCTGGCAGATTATAGTCGACAAGAAGGCGACTTACAGCTGCTTACTGTAGGAAACTAATTAGAAGTCAGAGAGTACCTACAACATGTTGCATTCGAAAGGTACGGGCAATATCGAATAAACTTGAACAGTTGACTAATGAAGGCGTCAGGTATGTCTATGTGGGGTACATAACATTATCACTATTCACATGACATTGAAAATGAAATAACACGCTAAAATTAAGGTTTTATTTAAAAAGAAAAACGTGACATAACATCATTCGTGTATTCCTTTTCGGTGCTATGATAGATTTTTTCCATTAACACTGCTGTGTCAGTTTTACATTTCTTATTTATGAAATCTAAATAGTGTAAAAATCTTTCTTAGACGTTTACGGCTCCCATTACAATCCGTCTCCTCAAACTATAGGTAATATATTACGTAGAATAGGCACCTGAAAAAGAATAAATATAAATTATACTTTTTTTTACTGTGGTATGCAATAATCGCATTAAAAAAAAATACTTGCCTGTTTCTTTATAGTGTTGAAGTTTTTTTCTAATTGCACACAGATCGAAATCGTCTAATTCTTTCTTCCGCCAAGTGTTTTGGTGTTTCTCCAAGTGTAGAAAAAATCCTTAATTTTTTTCACCTTCATTAACAATTTCTCTAATTGTACTGCGATATTTACCTTGAAAAAATATAAAGACAATCATATTAATTCCATGTAGGTACATTTTTCAATTTCAAGTATCAAATATCAAGAGTCAACGTACACGCGATTTGTCAAACTAGAAAACATAACCTCAATAATCTATTAGTAAATAAAACAATAAAATGGCTTGAAACTTATAATACCGATAAAACTTAGTATTAGAAAGGAAAAACAATGACTGGCATTGACTAAAAGATACATTTCTTGGATAAATACCTGTCGTGTCGGCAGTTCTTTCGTAAACATTGTCAATCGGAGACAAAATTTGTTCCGCTTCAGATTCCGCCTCTTACGAAAACTTGGTATATCACAGCTAACACCACTACTCCTTATTGTTTTATTCATTTTTTATATTTACAAAAGCTTTAATAATTGATAGTTAATTAGAAATAAGTAAAATATAACTGGGAACACACACTGACAGATTAGCTACTTGTTGATGATAAACAAAGCAGTGCTGCCACCAAAATAATATTTTAGTTCCAATGGTTACCACGACAGACTCTTTTTTGCCAACCTATACATTGTATTTAGTAGATTACCCATTATTTCGGTGGAATAACCTTTTATCTAAGAGATGCGAATGCGAGTGCCATCATAATAACATAATGAAAACTTATTCAGTACTAGCTTTTGCCAGCGGCTTCGCCCGCGTGGAGGTCAGAAATTATCCCGCGGGAACATACAATTGGGATAAAAAGTAGCCTATGTCCTTTCTCAGGCTCTAAACTATGGGTGTACCAAATTTTCAGAAGTTTTAGCAGGAAAGTGAGACAGACAGACAGACAGAGTTACTTTTGCATTTATAATATTAGTGTGGATAAAAAATAAATTAAATTACACTCAGGGATTGCCGATTGAACCTGATACACAAGAAATAATGTTCAGCAATCGCATTTGCGCCATTTGCGGCCACCATCTAGGGTATTCACAACCATTCGATGGTTGGTTTGCCTGTATCACATTTGACATGAATGATAATGAACGAATTCTGTTAATGCTGACAGTTTATAGTCGTCAAGAAGGCGACTAACAGCTGCTTACTGTCGGAAACTAATCGGACGTCGGAGAGTACCAATAACATGTCGCATTCGAAAGGTACGGGCAATATCGAATAAACTTGAACAGTTGACTAATGAAGCCGCCAGGTATGTCTATGTGAGGTACATAACACTATCACTATATATATATTAAAAAAAACTATCCACATAACAATGAAAATGAAAGAACACGCTAAAATTTAGGTTTTATTTATGAAGAAAATCGTGACATGACATCATTCGGACCCATTTATGCAAACAGGAACCAACCCACAATTTGAGTGAAATTGAGTTTAGTACATAGATGGCGCTCAAATGACGTATTCTATCTTCCCAAAAAAAAATGGTTCCTATATACAACGTGTTGATTTGCATCCTAGTCAAATTCAAGGACGTCATTATGCTAATGATTCTCGACCCAAATCGACAATAAAATGGGTAGGTATTTTTTTTATTTTTTTTCCGTTTTACTGAAATCCGTAAGTGTGAACCAGCCGTATTTAAAGACGGCAAGTCTGTAACTAGCCCTATAGCCGCGCTTTCACACACAAACAAATGCAAAAATTCATACACAACGCATACGCAACGATCATTGATAAATTCGTAGGTAATGGGCGGGCATTCCCCCGCGCACGCGCCTTGTCCCGCGGGCGGCCCCCCGCCTCCGAACCAACAGTGTGATTGATGACGCCGCAGCGTGCACGCGTGCGTTTTGCGCATTCCGCGTCTCGGTCATTGTTGAGACGTCATTCGATGATAATGCCCTGCGGATTACATTTTGTCGCTGGTTGCTGGAACACCAAGACGCCAACATTCTGTGGACGGATGAGTGTTTATTTACTCGAGTTGGCGTCTACAATGTTCATAACCAACACTGGTGGGTTCACCGCGACCATAACCCGTAAAAACGAATGTGTTAGTTTTACGTAAGCTGAAGGAAAACCAGCTACGTCGTGCTCGATTGTGCCAAGAGTGTGATGGTGGCAACTTTGAAATACCTCCAGGTCACATAGTAGGTACCTAATTTATTTATTTGTACATTTTGTAAATACGTTGTTAGCTAAATCAATTTTATTTGTGTAAATAAGTTGATTTCAAATTTTTAACTACGCCAATAATACCTAAAAGTCGAAAGTATCGCCACTTAAATTTAACTAGCAAATCTTTAAAAAAAAATTACTTAGTAGATCGGGGTAGGTATCATTGACGGTCCTAAGCCCGTTAAGTAGGAAGGAAAATTTCAAATCAACCAATTTAATCCACAAATAAAAACAAAATCACTACGAAAAGTTTAGGCTGAACAATAGCAATAAAGCAAAACTTAAATTTTATCTGATAGTAGGTCAGTGAACTTTTTATGGCGTCTAGTATTACTGTCATTAATAAGTAAGATTCCGTATTATACTGATGCTTAAAATGAGTTAATTATCAAACGATATTTATGACAATAATATAGGTGATTTTCGAAATAAAATTAGGTAAAATTATTGCTACCGATCGTTGATCGCTAAGGTCATTTCTCGGTCGCGCACGAGTATGAAGTCGACATTCACGCACACAGCTACTTGTCGCTGCGTGTCTGACTGCGTAGTCGGGTTATTCTGTTTCATTTGTATTGAATTAAGGGTTTAATTCTGATATACTGTTAAATTTCAACAACAACAAAAAGCAGCGCTTATTAGTTATTGCCCGGTACTGTACTTTCAATTGATTATTTATGTCTTTTATGACAACCACCTGAAATTTGACGAGGATGCAAATCAACATATTGTACAGACTAACAAGAGAGATACAACACTGTCACTAGCGGAACCAACGCATTTTGGCCATCTTTTAAAAAACTGTAAAGATCTATACAGCATGGTTCCCTAAGCACTTATTAAAACTAATTGTTAAACAGACCCATGCCTCTTAGTACCTTTACTACTTAAGCATTTTAATTATGCAAACCGGAACCAATGTTGGATGGTTCCATCTTGCATGAAAAGTTACAATATTTTTATGACTAAATAGAACCAAAATTAGTTGATTCTTGTCAGCATAATGCAAATTAGGTTTGTCTTGAAGGAACCAAGTAAAATATTCTTAATAGTGTTAAAATTTCCATTCTTATAGCCGGTACCAGCGGCTGGTATATGTAAATGGGTTTCCTATGACAGTTGAAATAACAAAATGTGATCTTTCTTTTATGTTAATTTCTTTTTTAACCCCCGACGCAAAAAGAGGGGTGTTATAAGTTTGACGTGTCTGTCTGTCTGTCTGTCTGTCTGTCTGTCTGTCTGTCTGTGGCATCATAGCTCCCGAACGGATGATGCGATTTCAATAAAAAATAATATGTATTTAAGGTGACTTATCTGCGAGTGTTCTTAGACATGTTTGATGAAAATCGGTTGAGCCGTTTAAAAGTTGTGGGGGGGAAAGTGGGGAAGAGTAACCGAATGTCAGCAAATATACTCGAGTGGGGTCTCAAATGAAAGCGCACTGAAAGAGAATATTGATGAATTAATCGAGAGTGTTCTTAGCTTCGTTTGATTCTACATTATATTAAGTATGTACCTATAAAAAGTACAAAATAAAAAATTAAATTTAAAATTTAAAAAACCCCCGACACAAAAACCTAATTTCCCTTTAAAAAGTAAAAAATAATAAAAAATAACTCAATCTTAAAGTACCTAAGAATGTATTAATAATTCAAAAAAAAAACGTCGCGTTGGGGGACCGCTCCGCGAGTGCAGACGTCGTTGACTGCTTAGTTAGGTAATAAAACTATTGGTAATTAAATTGTTAGGTTTGAAGCGGTCCCCCAACGCGGCGTATTTTTTTTGAATTATTAATACATTCTTAGGTACTTTAAGATTGAGTTATTTTTTATTATTTTTTACTTTTTAAAGGGAAATTAGGTTTTTGTGTCGGGGGTTTTTTAAATTTTAAATTTAATTTTTTATTTTGTACTTTTTATAGGTACATACTTATCTCACGTACAGACGCCAACACATCAAGCTACTACAATCTGTCAGATTTCTTTGATAGATTTTCGACTTTATTTCTAGAGCATTAGGTTCAAGGTTCATTGGGAAAAATTGACAGTTTTGGGTAGCTTGACCTGGTGGCGTCTGTACATAAAATTACATAAAATACGTAGGTACATAAATTTTGCTACTGAAAAATATTTTTGCGTTTGTTTTTTTGTATTGGACTTACACTAAAAAGTACACTGGCAGTGCTAACACTATACCGTAATTCTGTTTGCGACTTGCGCCTGCGGCTTCATTTGATTTCTGTATAGCGAAATAGCTAAATCAGCTGGTCAAAAAGTGTTTTCTTACTCTAAAGTAAGACGTGTTTGTCACGAAATGTAACCTGCGTACCATACCACTCAAAAAAGACATGTGCACCAGATGTACAACAGACTTCTGTGAAAGTAAGAAAATCAAGCATCGGAAGAAGAAAAAAGGAAAAAAGAAGAAGACCACAAAAAGCAAATCGACATAGCTACATTTTAGCAACAACAACTGAAAAAAGATATGAAAATGGCAAAAGATGACCCAACAAAAGAAACTATTACTTTTGATCTACAAAAGACGTTGTATCTTCCGAGAATACCCACAAATGTTGTTTTTTTACAAAAGACAGCTTTGGGTATATAATCTGGGCATCCATATAGGCAGTAATGACCAGGTGCATTGTAATATTTGGGTGGAAGGGGTGGCCGGCAGAGGGTCACAGGAAGTCGGTTCGTGTTTGATAAAACGTATCACAGAAATATTGAAAGATGGTGTAGACCATCCCACTTAAAAAAAAAATACATCATCGATTTTTAGAATCTGGCCACAGCTTTTTACCAAATGATGATTTTGGCCGGATAGAGTGCGATATTAAGCACTAACAACGATTGGTATACCCCAGAAGATTACATAGAGATCATGAAAAGCTGTCGAAAATTTAAACCTATGATTGTACACACCCCTCCCGGTGTTTCCACTCACAAGGCAGATGTGAGTGGAAACACCGGGAGGGGACGCCCTAGGAGGACATATAGTGACCTTATTGGTCATGTTCTTCAGAAAGGGCGTGTGTGTAATTGTATGAACCAAAACGAGACAAAAGGAGTATGTAGAGATCGTAGCAGGTGGTGTTCCGTGGTTTCTGCCTACCCCCATGGGAAGAAGGCGTTATTATATGTATGTATGTATGATTGTACACAGGCTTACCAAAGAAAAGACTTTTTGCTGTCAAGCATTTAGAGACAAAAATCACAAATAGAAAGAAGGCAGAAGATGGATCAAAAATAAGTTGGCTGGATACTAAAGAAATAGTGCTTAAGAAAGAAAAAAAATACTCTATTTTTATGAGAAACAATCTGGAGGATGAGTTGAAGGAAGTGAATATAAAGAAAAATATCAGAAGCAGGATCATAATAACCAAAAGTGATATGGATTTACTTTGGCCTACAGGCAAAGCCATATCTGAGGCTAAACTGACAGATATAAAGGTATGCTGCACCTTATGCCAAAAGATGCTAAGGATTTCTACAAAACCCTGGAAAGTAGCCATATAGAAGACGATATCGACGGCTTTACCGGACTTATCGATTTTGAGGTAGAAGCCGATAATAATAATGATGTTCAGTTTTAAGGATTCTTGCTTCCATTGTACTATTGTTCTTGTGTTATTAAATTTTTAATGTAAGAATATGATTCACTATCTAATAAATGGCATTTAAAAAGATTATTTTTTAAAGAATTACGTTTACTTTTAAAATATCACAATAATGAAATCATACGTCCATTTTGCAAGAAGGAACTAAGCCACAAATATATTTTTGCAAGAAAGAACCAACCGGGTTTTTAACGATTTACTTTATACTATAACATTATAAAATGTATAAATCTGATACTCCTAGATAGGCTATAGTATCCCACATAAGATTAACAAGTAGTCATTAATTAATATACTATGTATACATTTTGCACACTCTGTTTACAAAAGTCTCGTTTTCTCGAAACCAACCTGCTGTGGGTTGGTTCTTGTTTGCATAAATGGGTCCATCGTGTATTCCTTTTCGGTGCAATGATAGATTTTTCCATTAACACTGATGTGTCAGTTTTACATTTCTTATTTATGAAATCTAAATAGTGTGAAAATCTTAGACGTTTACGGCTCCCATTATAACCCAAGTCCTCTCAAACTATAGGTAATATATTACATAGAATAGGCACCTGAAAAATAATATATGTAAATTATACATTATATTTTAGTTCCAATTTATCACCACGACAGACTCTTTTTTGCCAAGCTGTAAGTCCAGTTATGACACTTGTTACTGAAATTGCATCACTAATTTAGGTAATATACTAATCACCATTTACTATTTATACTAATCTGTGATATATATGTTCTGTGGTCGCTGCTGTCATCAGTTGCTGGTGAAACTCAAAAAAAATCGCGGAATACTGTGTTCACTGTGCTGTGCTGATAATTACAAATACACCGATCGGTCTAAGCCTCTAAGGTATAATGGGGAAATGAGAGGGTAAAACAAAAAAGGCACAACGCGGAAATGATAACAAGATATTGTTAAGTACATTAACAAATATACCGATTAGATTAGGTCTAACGAAGTTAAACAGATGTATACAATGAAATAAAAACAAGAACTTCAGTGTATTCGTTAAGCTATTGTGTAAAAACGAATAATTAATTATGTCTAGCAATTCTTTATTATTTTCCATTAACAATGAAGGCAAAGTTTACGCCTTATCAACAAGTGGGTCATGTTGGAGAGAATTTATGTATTTAGGCTTGGAATTCAAAACATTGTCTGCTGTTCCACATTTTCTGTGGGCTGTTGGAGGTGACCGACAAATCTACCTCCACGTGCATGGCCTGGAAATACCCATACGAGTCAAAGAAGAATCCTACGAAAACGAGAGGTGGTTACCATTAGAGGGCTTTAGTGGAAGATTGCTTCCCACAGATAGATATCAATTTTCTTCTCAAGATGGCACTAAGGACAGAGCAATTGATCGCATTAGGTTACCATCAATGGCTTGGCAATGGGAGGGTGATTGGCAACTTGAATTAACATTAGATGGTCAACCCTTGGATCATGATGGATGGACATATGCAATAGACTTTCCAGCACAATTTGGCCCCTCAAAACAGTGGAAGTCTTGTGTAAGAAGAAGAAAGTGGATAAGGTACAGAAAATTTAGTGCTATGAATTCATGGTGTGCAATTGCTCCTTTACATAAAGATCCAACACAGGAGCCATTCATAGATGTTAGCATTGGTGGTAATCAGATCCCATATGCCTCCCCCGGAACACTGTCAGTGTGGGCCATAACTGCTCATGGTCGCGTGATGTATAGGGCTGGTGTCAGTACTACTTCTCCAGAAGGTTTGAAATGGATTAACATAAGCATTCCTCCTAATTGTGATATAAGACAGATTTCTGTGGGACCTACGGGGTTAGTGTGGGCTCTATTGTGGACAGGAAGGGCTATTGTTAGAAAAGGCATAACCAAAGACTGTCCCACAGGTGAAGCTTGGATGGAAGTTAAATCTCCTAATGATACTAAACTAGTCTCACTTTCTGTTGGATTCAATTCTATTTGGGCTGTGAGTTCTGATACAAGAGTTTGGTTTAGAAAAGGCATAGATGGAAATACTGCTGGAAATTCTGAAGTAACTGCAATGGGAAGTGGATGGCTAGAAATCACTGGGCATATGAGCTATATTTCAGTTGGCATCAATGATCAAGTGTTTGCTATTGGTGATTCAGATAAGTCTATTTATTGGCGCAGTGGTATCACTCCCGCAGAGCAAACTGGTAAAAGATGGAGAATGGTTCAGGCAAATATGCAACTTAGCCGGACATCTAGCTCAGCAAGTGTTGTGTCTTCAACATCCAATGCCAAACATCACAGCCTCAACATGCTCAATGAAACAACAACAGAGCTTAAATCCAATATTAATCTACACAATTCCTGGGAGGAGTCACATTCAGCACCAATTGAACATACGTTACCTGTGAAACCAAAAGAAGCCCGACAAAAACGAAATGAACAAATAGACAATATTGATTATACAGGAAAAAGCTATGAAACAACATTAAAAAATCCAAGGGCATGGAGCCCTGTAAGAAGTGTTGGCTCTGTTGTGGGCATGGAAGCTCAGCCTGATAGTGACAGTAGTGTGTTTGATGTTGACTCAGGAATGTTTTTTGATGATGAGATAAGCCAAACCGCTTGGGGTACTTGTGAAACTACTTGGGCATTTGTAGAAGCTGGGGCTTGTTCAGTAGATGTAATGCAGGTACCTCACTGGTTTACAGACTCCCATAATGCATTTAATATGGATCTAACTGCTAAATGGCGAATTCAGATTTTAGATCAGCTAAAAGCTAGAAACAATAATGTAACATTGGATCTATCTAACTATGGGCTAGCTGTGGAAGAAAAAGGTTGGACACGGAGCTGTGAGTCAAGACTAATAAATGCAAATAATTCCAGTGAAGACTGTATTTTATCTTTATATTGGCATGACTTGGAAAATATAGGAACACTGTCTGTTTTTCAACCTGATGGTACTATAAAATTTATTTTGAATCTAGGTGAAGTCACCTGTGTTATAACATCATCAGAACCAGGAAGTCCCAGAATAACTTTGTCTGTTCCACGTCAAAACAAGAGTCCTATAAAAGTTCAGTTCTTATCAGAAATGGAACAAGAAGAATGGTTTAATGTGTTAGTTGATATCACATCGCAGATCAATGGAGTTACTGGTAAACCATCAGCCAATTCAGTATGGGCAATTGCTAGTTCTGGAGATATACTCAATTGGGACCCCATGCCTGCAAAACTAAATACTGCAAATAATGGTAAATATGTTAAGGAGTTCCAAGTCTTTGGAAAAGATATAGTATCTGGTTTTACAACACCTTTGCATAACAATTTTCCACCTGGGAGTACGTTAAAAATCTTGGGCTGTTTAAATGACGAACTCAACAGATTTCACATTAATTTAGAAGGTCCAGAAATTAAGAAACAGAGACACAAAATTGAGACAGAAGTGACCGAAATACCTTTGCACTTCAATGTGAGATTTGAAGAGAAAGTTGTTGTGTGTAATTCTAAAATATTTGGTAGCTGGGGAGTTGAAGAAAGACATGAACTACCAATGGCTCCAGGGCAAGAGTTTAGTATAACTATTATTTGTGATATCAATGCTTTTAAAATACTGGTAAACGATAAGCTTTATTGCTTTTTCCAACATAGACTCAGTCCTAAAACTATTACATCAGTTGCGGTACAGGGACCTTTAAAACTTTATTCTATGGAATATTCAACAACAAATGCTATAATTGGATCAGAAGAAATGTATTGGCGGATTATAGGGGGCTACTTGCGGCGAGTTGAGTCTTGCCAGACTGGTATCGTTTGGGGGATATCTCACGATCACCGTGTTTGGGTGTATACAGGAGGATGGGGAGGAGGAATTCTCAAAGGTCAGCCACCTATTTTATTAGACTGTACCTACATTTTGTGAAATGTGTATTATATAAAGTAAACTTTTGTTATTTTAGGTATAGGAAGCAAAGAAGGCATTCATCCAATGACAGATACTCAAACTTATTGTGTCTACGAAAACCAGAGATGGAATCCTCTTTCAGGCTACACATCTACTGGCTTGCCTACTGATCGTTACATGTGGAGTGACATCACTGGAAAACATAAAAGAACTCGAGAACATACGAAACTTCTAAATCGTCATTGGCATTGGGTAACTTACAACTTTTTCATACAAATTACGATAAACATTGATAAAGTCATGTGCTCACTAGGAGACAATAATTAATGTCCGACACGCGTCTCCACATAGGCCGCGTGAAGTTGAGCGACCCTGCACGACTCGAAACTTGAGTTTGGGGACACGCGACGGTGCCTAAGTTCGCGCGATAACTTTGAGTGCACGAGTCACGGAAAGTCGGGACAATATCTCCTAGCGAGTACATAACTTTAGATGATTTGTTATCATGTTATACCATAATTAATTGTATCAAACGTCTGTTGTCTTCAGATATCCGAATGGATGATCGACTTCAACACACCTGGTGGTGTTGATTCTGATGGATGGCAATACGCAACCGATTTCCCAGCACCCTATCACGGGAAAAAAATATTCACTGATTGCGTCCGTCGACGAAGGTGGTATAGGAAAGCTCAAATTATTACAGAAGGTCCTTGGATTCGGGCCGGAAGTACTGCATTGTTAGATATTTCTATATGGGTGAGATTTTAAATGATTCTGTACTATAAACACCTCTGCCTACCCCGTCCCGTTTGGGGGAATTACAAGTGTGATGTTGTGTAAAATTAAAGATTTGTTTTTGATGTGAAAATACTGAAGTGACTAATATAGCATAGCACGACCGCTATTGAACCGCCTCGTCATTAATCAATTTTTTTATCCGTCTCGCTCGCACTCATTGGGCTTACGAAGCGCTATAGTGTGCAATAGCAACGAGTAGATATCGATGACTTGTAATGATGCGATTTTAGGAACAAGACCTCTCCTTCTACCTACACCTACAGAGAGTCATCCACCATTTGATTGATTTTATTATTATTGACTAGCTGATGCCCGCAAATTGTGTCCGTTTCGACTGCTCGGACATAGTGTCGTAGAAGAAAAACGAATACGTCAACATTACGAAGGAATTTGTAAAACACTAACAGTGAAAGTTGCAAATTCGTGGATCCAATATTCAGAAAGTTATAAAGATTTAACCATGGCCGCGCGGTCGGAACATGGAGAAACGCGCGGCCTCTCTTAAATAGAGCTTAGTAGAGGTTCCTTTCTTTTTGCTAACCACTGATACGATTTTGAAGAAAATGTAGACAGTATGAATAAATCCCTAATGTCTGGACGTCATGACCTACAGAACTTAAAACTATTTAAGAAGAAGCGTGAGATGACGTAGTCGTGTTGCATCTACGACACTATGTGCGAGCAGTCGAAACGTACACCGCAAATTGCAAGCCGCAAGTCGTTGGATCATTCCTATTGTTACTGACGTTGATGACCAGACGACTCAGAAAATATAAAGGCCGCATTATAAACCCTTTTAAATATTTGCTTAACAGGCTAATGGTGACGATGCATCAGTCTGGGCAATCACATTGGCAGGTGACGCCATTTATCGAACTGGAGTTACAGTTACAACACCCACGGTATGAGTAAAGCAATATTTCACTTTTAAAAAATAATGAACCTCTAAACTTACTGGGTTTCACATTAACTAAGCTAGGGCATCACACCCAAATCTGTTCGGTTAGATTAGAACTGCGACCAATTGCACTCTAAATCGGTCACAGTTACTTCGTATTTTTAGGACTCCAAAATGGACATTAAGTACCTATTCGAGGTTCTATATAAAACATGACATATTTTATGAGTGTATAATCACAAATGTTTGCAGAAAACATTGTTTTTTTCTTTCAGGGTGCACATTGGGAACATGTTAACAACCCTCAATCACTCATAGCAATTAGCACATGCAATAATATAGTTTGGGTAGTGGGCCGAAAAGGAGAACTCTATTACAGAGAAGGTATAACCAAAGAAAACCCATCTGGAAGCAATTGGAAGTTGATAGAAACGCCTAAATTTAGTTACCCCTACAACCACAAGTCTGGCGCGGGCGCTAAGGCAGTGTCATTGACCAAGGCATCCGCATGGGTGTTACTGTCGAATGGTGCTGTTGCTGTTAGAACTGATATTTCTAGAAATCAGCAGGATGGCAAAGAATGGAAGCACTTAACGGGTAAATATTTAATATTTTATAGTCAGAAATACAGGACTTCACGTACACTGCAGGCCAAAAGTTTAAGACCACCTTCATTAGAGTAGGAAAATAAAGTAAAACTCCAATATAATATTAAATTTTTAATTAACCTGTTTAATTATCTAATAAAACACTAATTGACAAACAATACGTACATAATGTATTTTAAAAGCATAAAGAAATATTAACAGTCCATGCTAAAAAAGGCTATAGTTAGCTATACCGATTTTTCATCAAAAAAATCCTCCTTTACATTGTATGACTTTTTTCACAAGTCTCGGCATACGAGCAATCAATTTGTTGATGGTGTCTTGTGACATATTGCTCCAACTTTCGCATAAAGCATTCCACATTTCTTCTTGCGAGGATGGGCCACGATTACGGACGTTCCTGTCAAGCTCTTCCCACAAAAGTTCGATGGGATTGAGATCCGGGCTCTGAGGAGGCCAAACCATGTTTTTTAACACCCCTTGTGCCTCTTTCTATTCTAAATATCCTCTGCATAATTTTGAGCTATGCTTTGGATCATTATCGTGTCGGAAAATGAATCCGTCTCCAATTAATTGCAACCCGGAAGGAACGGCATTTTGTTCTAAAATGTTTTTGTACTGTGCCTTTTTCAAAATTCCTTCAATTTTCATCAAATCGCCCGTTCCTTGGGTAGAGACGCAACCCCAGACCATAATTGAGCCACCACCATGCTTGATTGTTGGGACTACACAGTCTGGCATCATCTTTTCTTGGGCAAATTCTTCGTTTTAAACCGAATAGTTCAAACTTGGATTCATCGGTCCAAAGAACTTTTTTTAAATCTTCTTCAGTCCAATCTCAATGGGCAAGAGCCCACTGCATTCGTTTTTTCTTGTTTTATGGCCTTAGCAGAGGTTTTCGAACGGCAACGCGACCATACAACTTCGAATCTCTCAGGTTTTTAACTCGGGTTTTTTGTTGTTTATTTCAACGCGGATTTCTGGTGCTGTTAAGGTGTCTTCACACAGCGGGCGGGGCGTGGCGTGACGTGACGGCAACGCGACGCTGAGTAGTTGTAATGTACTAGATATAACGGACGCCTTCACACAGAGCGCTCGGCGCGACGCGCCACGCCGGCGCCGCGCCGAGTCGGAATACAACTCAGAGGGGGCGGGGCGGGGCGCCGGTGCACAGTGGATCGAAACTGCTATATGACGGACATTCATTTTTAATTACAAATTGTTTTTTTTATATGTACTTATCGAAAGATCTCGTCATTCCAATGAATAATTGTCATTGCAAGATTTTCTCTAAAACTGATAGTTCGCCCGGAAAAAAATATATTTTAGATTTCTTTTATGGAATGAAACAGAAGCTGCTAATTATAAATGTTTTAATGTTCTATCTATGCCCTATTAGTTTAATTACTTATATAACTGTGTTAAATAGTGTGTGTAATTCTAAACTGTAGTACGTGTGTAATAATTATAATATTATTACCTACAAGCATGATTCTTCCTTCCGGCTTCCACAACCTCACCTATAATACTCGTAAGAGGACACAGATAGAATCCTTTCACCTATGTCCCCAAAATATTATTAGTGAAAAAGTACTTTTGACTTGGTACTTTTTTTTTCATTTTTCCGAACCTCATAACTCTTAAACGGGCAACTATGAGCGCGCGCTGATAGCGTAGAATTATAGCCAGCAAGTCAAAGAATATGAATATAGTAGTTTGAAAGCCTGGACTTACAAGACATGGCCAAATTTAAGCAGTTTCTGTTTCAATTCTTACAAAAATATCTATAATATTTTTCCGGAAACAATATTTTAGATATTTTGCTACTTGTAATGATAATTATTTATTGGAATGACGAGATCTTTCGATAAGTATTTTAAAAAAATGAGATTTGTAAAAAAATACGAATGTCCCTTATATAGTAGTTTCGATCCACTGTGCACCACTTTGTGTTGTATAGTTTACGTATGTAGTAGTACGCTCGTATCGTGAACGCAAAAATATACTACGACTACAACATTTTGCTACTCTTCCCATTTATTTATTTATGTAAAAGATAAGTTTAGTTTATTATCAAGTATTATTTTAATAGATTGTAGAATCATATTTTATTTTTGTTTTAATTGTTTAGCAATGGAGTGTGAGGGTCGTTTACACCATTGTGTCAAAAAAAGACAAAATAAACACTCTGCAGCCGTAGCATAATTGCGTATTGCCAGAAATCATAGATCCTAGAAAGCAAGATATGATAAATATTTATTTAGCGAAGTGTAAGTTATTATTACTTGACAATAATATGTATTTGCTTTATTTTTTATTTTTATCATATATGTACTTCACATACATATATTTTTATTTTTATTAGTCTAGAAAGCTTAATAAAGCTTTCTAGACTAATAAAAATACAAATACAGGATAAATGAAATTTTTTATCATATATGTACTTCACATACATATATTTTTATTTTTATTAGTCTAGAAAGCTTAATAAAGCTTTCTAGACTAATAAAAATACAAATACAGGATAAATGAAAATAAGTATCTATATATTAATACGTGAAGCGAAAACTTTGGATCCCTTTTTACGAAAATTGGGCGGACGGAGGAGTATGAAATTTCGCACACTTATAGTTTATACAGAGAAGAAGTGACGAATGCTAATATTTTTTTTTAATTATGCGTTAAAATATATTATTTTCAATAAATAACACGTTACACACACTAATGTTCATTACCGTGTATCTAATACACACATGCATAGATATTCTTTTGTTTATGGTCCAAATCTGTCTTTATTATTTTGTGCAGTGTTACCAACACCCAGAAATATTTACCCCAAAAGCTTAAGTTAAAAACCCCTAAAATTGCCACAATTACTAAAAAAATCTGCTAAAACATTATAATGAAAATAACCAAACAATGTTCAGTAATCATAAACCGGCACACAGTAGTAATAATTGTCTATATTTATTACGCGACATTTGTTAATCATTCACTTCTTAGTATCGAGGAACCGTACTAGAAGTCGCTAATACTTTTATTGTAATCAAAAACTCAATGAGAAATATAAGATGGCAAAAAATCCCTAAGAATACCCCTAAAAATGGAACGCCCCTAAAAAATCTCAATCCTCTTATTTACCCCCTAAATTTGGGAAAACCCCTAAGTTGGTAAGCCTGATTTTGTGTCTAAAGACTGAATGTCAAGTATAACCATAGGTAATAAATTAATTTTATAGATGTATAACCTATTTCATTTTTAAAATCTATGATCATATAGAGAATATTTTTGTCTTTAATATTATTTGTATTAGCGACGATAGGAATTTAGTTTAGATTTATAAGAAATATTTTTGTGGTTTTATGGGGAGTGTCAAGTATGGCATTAGTAAGTTTTCCATACAAAACTTAGTGTCGTGTGCAAACTGTAGAGGTTGTATGCCTCACGATTGTACAAGCTGGTCATAGATTGTACAGACTGGTTATAATTATGACATTTGGAACCGTCATAATTAATTAAAAATAATAGGGAAAATTCTATAAAAACAGAACAAACTTTGATCATTCATTCCATATTGTCCCATATCCAGCAGTTAAGAAGTAAGTATTAAGAAAACAAAAAAAGAGAGTCCTGAAGAAGTATTCTTTACTCATTACACCTACGTCCTGGTCCTGGCCATCACCATCCCGCCAGCGAACCCTCTCCACAGTAGTACAGCGTCAACAATTTGTCTATAGTTTACTGAATGTCAAATATAACCATATTATTTCTTTATATTTATTAATATATATTTTTTTTCATTTAATAATGTCCTTCTATTCAAATGAAGTACGGTCGAATTTCGACCAATGGGCGATCACTAGTTTTTATAAATCTCTAAATACCGCATTATAATTCTAACGGCTCAAGATTGTTTAGTCCGTCTCAACCATAGAGCAACACGGACCACCGGCGGACCGGAGGGGAGACGCCATAGCGTTTTTTCCCGATACAAAACTGTCTGTCATTTTTTGCGGGGGGAAATCTGCTCTACCCACACTTTCTCAAATTCTCACACAAAAATAATCGTCTGTTGCTACGAAACTCACACATAAAAATTAAAGCATACACTACCAATTTCATACACACATAGATACATTATGTGTCGTTACAGTACAATGAGATGACGCAACTACATTGACAAGTTGCTTACAGCCGTGGTTGCAACTACTGTCGATACGCATTATCGATAAATTCAAGAACTCGGTTTAAAAAGTGATACAAAGATAGATATTATAATAAAGATTGACTTTATTTTTTTTATCGGAATATTAGGTTTAAAAAGTGATACAAAGATATATATTATAATAAAGATTGACTTTATTTATTATGTACTACAATAATTATCATTTAACAAATAAAATTAAGGTTTACGTCATTTTAAAAACGAGTGGATGTGTATCTATCACCTTAGAGCATTTATATATACCATGCACGTTATATAAAACTAATTGAATGCGCGGCCGCCGCCATTATATATCGTATTGTGTCGAAAATAAGTTCTCTCCAAAAATGGTTAATTGTGCAGTTTCTAGCTGTAAAAATCGATCTGCTACTACAAATCTGCGAAACCATGGTGTTTCTTATCACATGAAAGTAAATTTTATGCGCCAATGTAGTTTTATTGAAGTACATTGTCGAAATCAACTTTATTACGATAGAAAAATATAGTGGTACGTGAGTAGTATAAACGCAGTACAGGGGCATGGTTTGCATAGTGCTGCGACAATGTAAGTGAATGATAGGTAAAATAAAAGGATTTTCAATTATTTAAGCAGTATATTCAGTAATGAGTATGAATATACTCATTACTGAATATAATCAGGAATAGTGAGAGTGGCACTAATGGCATCATGAGATGATAGTCTGTCATTTGGTAGACTGAATGATTTTTGATGACTCTGGAAAATTAGGTTTAAAACTATTAATTTTTAACTACATCAGGTCGGCTGTTTTACCTTTTCCGTGATATAAAAAAAAACTAACGGGACAAATACAGTGTGGTGTTAGAGTTGGTTTGGTGCCCTCGACTAATCTCCTCCTATTGTTCGACAACACATGAAAGTCAGAGGTCTTGAAATGTTTTGAGCAAATGACACTATTTCTTGTGGGACTCCAGGTTAGTCTATTATTACAAAATTTCTTCCATATATTAAATTTGGATCTTTAGGAAACCTTCAATAAATAAATTAAAAAATATTATGTTTGAAGTTCACAATAAGTAATTTTAATAAAATGTGTTAACTCGTACGTTTTATAATATTTTTAATTTAACGCTTTTTTTATACAACTATGTATATTAATATACAGCTTACAATATAATATTTTAAATAAATCAGAAAACTTAATCTCAAAAATGTCTCTGTATGGATATAGACTCCTTTGCCAAATTTATCGATAACTATCTACTAACAAACCAGTAACAACACTATCGCTCGGTGACAGTGTATTCTCGGAAATAGACTCGGATCAGTCGCTCGACCGATCCGCATATTGTATGAGGGCGAGCGGCCTGTGTTGGTAAACAAATCCGAAACAACACGACCGATGATTTTGTAATTTTTAAGTTTTATAGAAGTAAATAGGAATAATGTGATTAAAAATTACTTACATATGAAAGGTAACGCCATCTTTTTGTAAATTTGACGTGGCAGATCTCTTTTTGCAGCAAAATACAGAACAATTCGGCATTTTTGTAGGATGTCAATTTTGTCGCGCAACTAGATTTAGTCTACCGAGCAGTGCGGCTGCAACTAGTTTTATTCTACGCATAGGACCGCGTGGACTTGTACTTTGACAGAGGGGAACGCCTGCGTATGGCTACTCCCCTCTGGTCCGTGTTGCTCTATGGTCTCAACACTCGCGTTACACTGCTTGTATTGTATATGTGTGCCGGCGGGACGGGACGCGATCGCGCCCGCAGTGTGAAGGCTCTCACCGCGCCGGCGCCACGCCACGTCGCGCCCGGTCACGCCGCGCTCGCTGTGTGAATAGAGCTTTAAGCGTCTATTTCGCTTGCTGGTAACAACAATGAAATTTTAATTATCTTCACTAGACGTGGCAGCTCTCGGCCTTCCGAAGCGTGGACTATCTTGAAAACTGCCTTTCTCCCTGTATCGAGTTATTGTGCTATGAACACAAGTCTTCGATAACTTCAGTTGTGAAGCAATCTCACGTTCAGATTTGCCTTCATTATGTAAAACAACGATGGCAGAACGCACTTCACTGCTAAATTCGCATGCTTTTCCCATTTTAAGACGTCTTCACTGCACAGTGTTTTATGAAGACCATTTTTCGGACATTGCTTTTTTATATAAAAAACTGATAGTTTAAGTTATTTAAATGCAATATTTCGTATCCCCATTTCACTAGTATGTTTAGTTTTTGAGATAGAATTTTTTGAAAATCGTCTTTTTTTCAACCGGGTATTTAGAAAAAAAATCATATCTCTGAAACTAAATATGATACGCAATTGTGACCGTAGAAACATCGACGGCGTTTTTTTATCTTGCATATTTTATAGTAAAAATAAATCTCAGAACTTCATTAGATTCAGACTTATACCAGGTTTGTTGTTTTTCGTTTTTATTTTTTTTCTCGGTAATTCCATCGTATTTGGAAAAGTTATTTATACTAAAATTATGTCCTTTATCTTTCCTACATACCACAAAAATAACACATCCTAATTGCATGGAATCTAGAAGTTATTCCAAATTAACTGTTTTTGCTAGGGTTGTCACTTTCGAATCTGAATTTTGATGACTCAATTTTTATTTAATGGGACGTATTGGTTATTAAAATTTCGACTATTAAACCTAGGAACTTTGTTATATCCAGACTTATAAAAGGTTTTTAGTTTTTATTAATTTTGCTCTCGATAATTCCGTATTATTGGGATAAGTTATTTATACTGAAACTAGCACTTTGCCAGCAACTTCATTCGCACTTGTTTTTATAAAAACTTTAAAACCCTTTAAAACTGTATTTTGACGGTAGTTTTGAAAAACGAATAACGGGCCGATTCTGTTGTCACAAAATTCTCTAAACTAAACTAAAAATCACTTAAATTTGGTTTATCCCTGTCAACCGACGATTTCCTATTCTGAAATAAACTAAAGTCAACTTAAGTATATTTTAGTTTGACAGCACTAAGATTGCACTGAATTATTAGTTTAGTGAAAATGTTAATTTTGCTATTCTGAGTTTGCTGGTTTTCACCAAAAATTTTTACTATAATAATTTATTTTAACTAAATCTGACTATTTTTAATAGCGGTTAAAAAGGTGTGCAATAAAACTAGTGATCATGAACTAAAATTCACACTAACGCCTCACCTTCACGTGCAAAGACAGTACTGTATTTTTTGTTTTCCTTTTCTTTTGCGTATGTCTCGAAAATGGCGTGTCCTATCGCAAAAATAATGACATTTTCGACCCCCTATGTGATACCCCTGCACATATAAATCTCAACATGGGGGTAATATATTTTTATATTTTTAAAACAAAAAGTGAAAAATACCATATAGAACACGTCCAGGCTGCCCTCTTGCGCGCGCCTTCGTCTCTCAAAAAATTCATTGCGTAGCGCACACAACTAACACGTTGCGAAGCCAAAAGAAAAAAAAAATACCACGTTAAGTCACGATTGTTAACTTCGATTTTCATCATCATCATCATCATTTCAGCCGTAAGACGTCCACTGCTGGACTTAGGCCTCCCCCAATTTGGGGGGCTTTGCCATAATCGCCACGCTTGGCAGGCGGGTTGGCGATCGCAGTAGGGTGGTAAAATGCAACTTTGATTTTAGTTGTGTCAAAATAATTTTTATATTTAGAGATTTTTTTCTTCCAGAATAGCGTTACAATTCTCATAGCCAAAAGTAAGGAATTTTAGAGTTAGTTTAGTTCGGTGTACAACAGAATCGGCACCAATGACAATCTTTATTTTGATAAGAATTTGTGCTAACAATAAGAAGTTTTTTAACCTAAGAAATAAGATTCCTCCATACAATCTTTAAAAACCCCTAAATTATTCTATCGGAGGTAGTTCTGAAAATCAAAAATGACATTAAACTGTCAATGTGCCCTGCCCACTGCCTGTTAAGTTTGGCGATTCTTCTGATTGTGTGGATAACTTTGGTTTAAATATAGAGATAACTTCAGATCCGGATATGAACTAATATAATATTATGATCGCGTGAAAACCCTAACGACGTAGAATACGGATCAAACTTAAAAATGTTGTGGTTTCTAGATTCCATGCAATTAGGATGTGTTATTTTTATGGTATTGTTACGTAGATCGTAAAGTCTAGAAACATCACGCTAACTCCGTCTCGGAAAGGGGCAGTGTGACGTAAATCGAAAAGTCTAGAAACATCACGCTAATTCCATCTAAGGACGGGGCAGTGTTGGAAACTTCTGGAAATGACACGCTAACGCCATCTGTTATTGAGTAGCAAGTACTACACGAAATTGTACGTAGACGCTACTGCCATCTATTGTCGAATAGTGGCATTAAACAGTTCGATGGAAGTTACTGGAAGCTTCTACGCTGTGGCAGTGACGAATGTTCGAGAATGTTCTGCTCGGGATATAAATAGCGGATTGTTGGGCCGACAGGCAGTTCGATTTCGGAAGCGAGCGAATACGATTCGAGTGATACAGTACAAGCTAAACAAGTGATTCCAAGTGACGTTTCTTGTAGTTGCGATATTTGTGTTTATTTAATTAAACTGTGTTGTGTGTTTTGGTAAATTGGTTTAAATTAATTTATCCCGAACCCCAGCTCGTAACAGTATGTAGGGAAGATAAAGGGCATAATTTTAGTATAAATAACTTTTCCAAATACGACGGAATTACCGAGAAAAAAAATAAAAACGAAAAACTAAAAACCTCGTATAAGTCTGAATCTAACGAAGGTCCGAGATTTATTTGTACTCTAAAATATGCAGCATAAAAAACGCCGTCGATGATTCTAAGGTCACGATTGCGTATCATATTTAGTTTCAGAGATATGATTTTTTTTCTAAATGGTTGGTTGAAAAAAAGACGATTTTCAAAAAATTATATCTCAAAAACTAAACATACTAGGGATACGAAATATTGCATTGAAATGACTTAAACTACCAGTTTTTAATATAAAAAAACAACCGACTTCCTTAAAAAAAACACTACAAAGTCAAAAATAACTTTAATTTCGAAAGTCGGTGTCTTAGGCTCTGTATTTAAGGTTTTTGCCACCGACTTCCGAAATTAAAGTTATTTTTGACTTTGTAGTGTTTTTTTTTAAGGAAGTCGGTTGTTTTTTTTGTAAAAAGTTTTTATTTTTTAACTTTTTAGTTGTGGTAGATACTCCGTACTAATCTAATCGCGTTATGCGTACATTTGTCGCGCTAATACGTAATGAAATTTAAGACTTATATGGTTTTCACATGGACCCCATTGTCCAAATAAAACCAAATTAAAATGGGACCATTAAGAAAGCACCAGCTTCCAAATAAAAAAGAATCATCAAAATCGGTTTACCCAGTCAAAAGTTATGAGGTAACAAACATACGGTATTCGTTCATTTGTCGCGCAAATACTTAATGTAAATTTAAGACTTATATGGTTTTCACATGGACCCCATTGTCCGAATGAAACCAAATTTAAATGGGACCATTCGGGAAGCACTAGCTTTCAAACTAAAAAAGAATCATCGAAATCGGTTCACCCAGTCAAAAGTTATGAGGTAACAAACATAAAAAAAAAAAAAAAAAAAAAAAAAATACAGACGAATTGATAGCCTCCTCCTTTTTTTGAAGTCGGTTAAAAAAGCAATAACCGAAAAATCGTCTTCATAAAACACTGTGCACTGTAGAAACCACAAGTTTAGATTAACTGAGATTGTTTGTAAACAAACCAAACTCAGGTAAGAATAAGTCGAAAATATGTGTTTTCAGAAGCTAAATAATTCTTAAGAGCCATTTTACATTTTTGCGCGAATATCTAAGATTTTAGTCGCCTTATTTACTTCTCATCTCATCATTATAAATACTCTGGGATTGACGAACACATGTAAAAAATAGATCAATCTTTTGTTTTGTTACTTTTAGTAGCACATTTACAAAAACTTATTTGTTTACTTCGTAGTAATTAATCTCCCACAACTAGTTTTCTTAAAAATCAGCGCAGGGTCAATTTCAGACTTCTATTTCTATCAATAATATGTAGAAATTTGAGTAAAAAAAATACACAAAACATCAGACATGTAATCTAGTTGTTACATTTAGTACAAGAATATTGATTTTTAATAAGCTTAATTAGTAAAAAAAATAAGTCTTATGGCAATTTTAACGATTTATTCGCAATTTTATCGCGTTTTTTTGGTTTGAATAAAGCATAATTACGTTAAAAAATTCTTGTCAATATAAAGTATGCTCTATAAAGAATCGAATTCTCAAGTTTTATTTAAATCCGTTTATTTAATTAGACATAATATCGATTTTGAAATCACTCTAAATTAGAATAAATTACGATGCGCAAGCGGGCAGCGTTTAGTACGGCACAAGCGCCCAACGAGGCAGGACCTGTGCCATTTTTTCCCGCGTCTCTGTTTTCGGGTACTCGTATCGTGAACGCAAAAATATACTACGACTACAACATTTTGCTACTCTTCGCATTTTATTTTTTGTATAAGATAAGAGTTTCGTTTATTATCAATGAAAGCATTATTTAATAAATTGTAGAAAAATGTTGACTAAAATAATTTATTTTAACTAAATCTGACTATTTTTAATCGCGATTAGAAAGGTGTGGAATACAACTAGTGGTCATGAACAAAAATTCACACCAACGCCTCGCATCGCATCACGTCCAAAAACAGTAATGTATTTTTATTTTTCTTTTGCTTATATCTCGAAAAAAAGGCGTGTCCTATCGTAAAAATAATGACATTTTCGACTCCCTTTATAAAACCCCACACATATAAATCTCAACACGTGGGTAATATTTTTTTATAGAATTCAAACAAAAACTGAAAAATCTAAATATATAAAAGGCAAACCTGACTGACTCATCTATCAACGCACAGCCGAAACTACTGAACGGATTTCGCTGAAATTTGGCATACAGATAGTTGTAATGACGCAGGCATCCGCTAAGAAAGGATTTTTGATAATTCGCCCCCTAAGGGGGTGAAAAAGGGCTTACAATTTTGTATGGAAGTCCGTCATTTTTAGAGCTACAAGCCTGAAACTTTGTTTTTAGGTTAACAAATAGAAATAAACAATTTTGTGTCCTAGGGTTTTTGAAAACTCAACCCCTAAGGGGGTGAAAAAGGGGTTTGAAAGTTTGTATGGGGAAACAAGATCAGTGAAACTATTTTATTCGAAACTTCCTCTCAATAAATGAGTAAACACGTGTGTCAGACTCTTTCAGAATTCAACCCCTAAAAGGTAGAAAAGGGGTGACAAATTCTGAAAATCAACATGGGTATCGTTTTTATGATTTATTGGGTCGCTGATTACGAAAACAACAACTATTTCACAAAAATTGCACAAAAAACATAAAACAAAATAGACAAGAAGATTTATACAAAAAATTGCACAAAATTACTCCTGAACAAAAATAATATAATTTAAAAATTAAAAAACAATGAAAATAAACAACCAAACCAATTTTTTTTTTTCAAATGAATTATATGGCAAAACCAAAAGAAATACTAAGGTGAGAAATACTAACCTATTTTGTATTGATCCTGAATGATCTTCCCTTTGAATTCAAACGAATACAGTTTCCCCTCAAAGTGCTTTGCAATGACCAGAATCACAAGGGCAGACATTAAAATTTGTGGGTATAGACTTGAGAGAAAACTGTTTTTCACACGGGCAATTCTATGTGGCTTGCTCTCGCGTAAGCTCGCCCAGTAGTCTGATAATTTTGGCATACAGTAATAGATTAGCAAAAAATGTGGTTTATAAAGAAGTTTTGTAGTTTACTAGCTTTTGGCCGTGACTTCGTCCGTGCAATTCTACTTCCTTTCTTAGCGCTCGCTTACGCTACGTTACGCTACGAAGTCGCTGGCAAAAGCTAGTTCCATATAAAACACGTCCAGGCTGCCCCCTTGCGCGCGCCGTCGTCTCTCAACAAGTTCATTGCGTAACGCACACAAGTACCAAGTTGCGAAGCCAAAAGAAAAAAAAAATACCACGTTGAGTCGCGATTGTCAAATTTGATTTTAGTCGTGTCAAAATATTTTTTAGATTTAGAGATTATTTCTTGCAGAATAGCGTAACAATTCTCATAGCTAAAAGTAAGGAATTTTAGAGATAGTTTAGTTCGGCGTACAACAGAATCGGCACCAATATGAAATTGTTTGAATTTTTTATTTTTATTGTATACTTTACATAACATATATTTGTAATTTTTTATTAGTCTAGAAATCTTTATTAGACTGACTAAATAAAAGTAAGTATTTTCACAAATCTCTAAATACCGCATTATAATTCTAAAGGCTCAAGATTGTTTAGACCGGCTCGACACTCGCGTTACACTGTTTGTATTGTGCATGTGTGGATAGCTACGCACACATACATAAGAATGCCGTCTTTTACCTAAACTCGAGCATTCTAATTTTGTGAGAGGCCTCTTAATATTGACCAATGCGAAAAAAAGCAAAGTAATTAGTAATGAGCACACAATAAACATATTATTACGACTCTACCACCTGACTCTACCGCAGCGTTTGTCGGTGTTTGAAAACAATAAATGTTTATTGTCCAATAACTTGAAAGTAAACAAAGAAATGACTTCTTTAAATATTCTATATTAACAATAGAATATGCAGGTGTGCATTTCTTTTGGAACGAAGTTCCTTATCGCGCGTTGCGAAAGGGGGCTAGACGGAAAAAAATAAGACCAAAAGTTGTAACGACACTTTCTGCTATGCGGCGTGCGCGTGTTTCTCTGTGTCTCTCTCTTTCTCTCTCATAGAAAGCAAGCTTCGTTATTCGTTTTGTCTTTCTATTTCGCATTGAACAGTGTGGTATCGCGACGATTATTTTTGTTGAGTGTATACAGGTTTTTTGTAATAATAAAAAACATTGCTACCATCCATGCAGTTTTTTCAAAACATTTAAATAAAATAGAATCCCAAACATATATTATGTTTCCTACTTCAGTAACCACAAGCCAATTATTACTAAAATTGAGCCTACTGATTAAGTTTATGTTACATTATATTTGTTAATAACAAAAAAAAAAAATATAACTTAAAAAAAAATATTACAATTCCTTCACTAATTAATCGAAAGGAACTTCGTTCCATCCGGGTGTCCCTTGATACCTCTCAAGTTTTTTTTATTTATCTTATGCGGTTTTATTACAATTGATAGATAATTATGCTGTTTAAGTACGGTCTTAAACTTTTGGCCGGCAGTGTATCAGCGTGTACCTCTTTCTGGCAGAGAACCTAGCAGCGATCTGAATTTTGTTTGTTCCCTAAAAAATGCAGTTGGCAACTACGCTGTTGGAAAGTATTCACATTTAACTAGTTTTCAAATTATAATAATGATTAAATGTTTCCAGAATGTGATTTGACATTCAAACATGTCTCGGCTGAAGAAAATGAGGTTTGGGCGGTTACGACAGAAGGAGATCTTCAGCGCCGAGTCGGTATAACCGCAGATAACCTTGTCGGTTCCGCCTGGCAGACAATATTATCAAGCAGCTTAGTCCACGTAACGGCTAGGGGAGGTTGTTTACAATGAAATCCTTGAATGATTCGTCTGCCATATGATTAACTGATATTTAAATCATAAAGGCTATATCCATCTAAGAGGCTCTGTTTGGCTGTGTGAATCCGCGGAATTTTACAGAGGCATCTTGAAAAGTTCGGTAAACGACTCATAGATATATCATCACCCTATAATTGTGAAATCCTTTAGATCTCGCGAAATTGTAAGATGTTGATAAATTGTGAACGGTACCATACTGCTTACAATACAACGTATTAATTTTCGATGGTATAAAATCTATCTATGTCAAACCGTCAAATTGCGAAACATTGTGAACCGTCCGTAATTTGTCGGTCTAAGCGGTACCAGAATTTGTCGCAGTCAGTCAGTTACTTGGCTATTTATTATAAGGTACAGTCCCTCGCCTGCAACTTTGGTGCCAGCTTACAATTTGTCAGTTTGCCATGGACAGATTATAAACTATTGAAAAATTATAAGTTACATAAATTATAAATGTTTTGCAGTTCACAATTTTTCGAGTTTATAATCTCGCAAGATAGAATTTAATGTATACTAATGGTTTTCATAATTATACGGTGACAGACATAATTTTAATCGGCTCGGGGTTTTGTGTTCCGTCACGAGCTTGATATGCTAATTCGGAAAGTCGAAAATTCTACTATAAGTTATCGATCTCATTTATTTTAAAGATTTTACTGGGGAAAAAAATGCTCAAATTTCCATTATCGTCATAACTACTAACATTAAAACTGACTGGTACAGATCACTTCGTTCGGCATGAAACACCTTATCGAATGATTAAGATACCTAAGCTGTGCTGAGAATCTGCGATTGCTTTCTCATTTTGTATAATAATAAAGCAGATTAATGACTTAGTATATAATCCTCTATTAGCATAAAATAGCTTTGATAGTTTTTTCTGTAACAAGTATAGCTGCATTCTAAAATGTATGAAAATAATTTTGAAATATAACGCGTATAAATTCTTCATAAATACTTCCAGACATTAGTAGCACTTATTCAATAAGAACAAGCATCAGCCCCGCGTCTCATAGAGGTCTTTCCCTACATCGTCATAAATTAACGAGGAATTCCAAGATCTCATTACAGAAATCCTATGTTGTAGAATTAGCATTAGATAAAAAGCGTATATTAATTGTAAACAAAATGTTGTTGATTCTGTGTTGATTGAAAAATGTTGAAATGATATAAACATTGTTTAACAGTAAAAACATTGTTTCTAGCAACATTTACAGTTTCATATAAACAATGCTGAGGAACTGGTATCTTTTTTTACTTCTGGTTCGGTTTTTGGTGCACACGATTGGTTTACACGAATACCTACATAGCTGAATATTCATTACTGCAGCAAAATTATGCATATTAAATTGTTAATGAAATCGTAGAAGCATATTTTTGCGATCCTAAATTCGAAGGCGAATGGTGAAGGCCGCAGGAATACGTTGGATGCGAGAAGCACGGAACAGGTCGAGGTGGCGGTGCTTTGGGAGGCCTATGTCCAGCAGTGGACGTCTTTCGGCTTTAATGATGATGATGAAATTCGAAACACATTCTTCTTGTCCACTAGTGCATGACCGGTAGGTGCGACTCTCATCATCTGATAATGATATCTAGAATGTTTTGGTAGGCTAAAAGTTTCTAAATGCGTATTTGTGGTTTTTCGAATAATTCATAAGCTAAAATGAAGCTCTATTTTTTTTTTTGTTGTTGTAATTTTGAATGTTACCAACTAAGCAACATTCCAAATGAGTTAAACTTTAATATCCTATTATGTAAGTGAAAAGATATTATTATTTTCTAGTCATTGGTGTTTATTATATTAAAACTTATGTAAATCAAAGAAATACTAAAACAAAGCTTTCGCTTAAATTACAGAGGGACATATGTATTAAATAATAAAACTGATATGTAATTATAATGCCTTTTTATTTATTGGAAACCTGGTTCATCTCATTTGAATGAAGTTCTTTCTTAGAGCAAAAGCCATACCAACATTTGTATAAATTATAGTGACTAATGAACTTTTGACTTAAAGATCTATAATAAAATTATGTTATGTCAATATTGTTGCACATTTGCAAATGGTTTACACTGTTGTAGTAGTAGCCCTTGTTCTACAATAGAACAACATGTTTTTATTTATACTAAATGAATTAAACAAAACTATACCACGACATATTATATCATACGGTTATATTAGAGCAAATAATCTAGTTCATATCTCAAATAGTGATTATTTGGATCATTCTGTATTCTTGGGTATCCAGCGACCAACGCGTCTTGCCCTCCTATGTAAAGGGTATTGTATATTTTCCAGTACACATCGCGAACTTTTCTTGCAGGATGAAATAGTCCCTGAAAAATAACAATTCAGAATGAATGAAAAGCGATGTTTGCTTGCACTCAAATCGATTTTTAGTTTTCGAGACGAAACAATATCACGTCACTTGGAATAACTACTTTGTCACTAGCTAATAGCTAGCTATAACTAGCCGACAGTGCTACAACTATGTTATTCCAGCGAAATAAGTCAACGTCAACTTAGTTGACTAAATTGTGTAGCTAGGTATAGTCAACGTCGTAATAACTTTTCCACTTTTAACGAATCTCCCAGTATATTGAATCTACAATAAAAAATTGGTTGCCTGTAAAGTCGGTATACGGGCGAAAGTTTTACGTGACAACGACTTTGAGTGGTAAAATAATTTTATGTCTGTCTCTCTCGCTCTTAGGCGGGCTAACCATGCCCGAGTGGAAGGGACGCGTGCCTCTCACTCGCTCTCATTGTGAGCGCATAACGTGAGCGGAGCGTAACGCAGTTTCTTGAAGTGTCACCCGGCAAACCAATTTATAAGACGTTGTCACGTCAAAATGTAATTGTCAATTTAATCATATAGCCCCTGACTTTGTATGATGTGAAAGTAACATTTAACATCAGGTGATAAAGCAATGACGATGCCGACTATGGTCTGTGGCAAAATTGTGAGTGAACTCTGTTCAGGCTAAAGGGTATATAGCAGGTTAAGTATTGAGAATGTGCCCCCAGAGCCAAATGTAATGAATATGATGTTGTTAAGTACGCTGCTCATTTGCATTATTATTTATGTAGTTTTTGACTGCCTTGCTCTTACTGTCATTGAGTAACTTTGAAAAATGTCCTAATAATAGACATTTTTTTAAACTTTTCATTCTCTAAAACTAATAGAGCTAGGAATGTGATTCCAAAGCCAAACTGTAGACAATATTGTTACGAGGTAGGGTTCGGGATAAATTAATTGAAACCAATATTACTGAAACACACAAACTGTTTAACCCTCCGCCAACCGTGTGTTCTTTTTTTTGCACACCGCCATCCGTCGCGGACGATATCGTCTCAACCGATAATTTAACCCATTTAAACGTAGGGAAAAATTCCAAAAAAAAATCAGGGAATATGTTCTAGATTTCTTATTTCCTGTTCCCATAGTTTTTGACTTGAATACTTTGCCCCGTGATGGAGTAAAATTTCGTAATTGCTGCAAAAACCGTAATTTCGAAGGTTTCACTAAAAAATCGATATCTTGGATATAAATTGGTTATAAGGAGTAATGTTTTGGGGATTTATTCTTCACATTAGGGGCTTTCAAAAAAATATTAGTTGGATCTTACATCGCTCAAAAAAGTATATTTATTTGAACACTCGAAAATGGTACATTTTGTACACTTGTTAGTGAAAGTTCCTAGAAGCTTCTACGCTACTTATGAACTGTGGCACAGTGGCGAATGTTCGCGAATGTTCTGCTCGGGATATAAATAGCGGATTGTCGGGCCGACGAGCAGTTCGTTTACGAATGCGGTCGAATGCGATTCAAGTGATACAGTACAAGCGAGACAAGTGATTCCTTTGACGTTTCTTGTTGTTTTGGTATATGTGATTATTTAATTAAACTGTTTTGTGTGTTTCGGTAATATTGGTTTGAATTAATTTATCCCGAAACCCCATCTCGTAATAATATTTTACATACTGATGATATGATGATACTACGTCGCCAACCGTGTAGGACGATATCGTCCGTCCACAAATTTGCACACGCTTGTACTCACTGACGTTACAATGGCTATTGACGCGCTTGCGCCTGTGAGGTGTGTGCGAGAGTAAGTTTTTTTACAGAGGGGTTCGAGGCCCCTTCCTTTTCTCCTTCCAAAGATATGCATCAGCTCCAAACTTGGCACGGACGATATCGTCTGGTACGGTTGGCGGAGGGTTAATTGAATAAACAAAAATATCGCAATCAAATCAAAACGTCAAACAGAATCACTTGTCTCGCTTGTACTGTATCACTTGAATCGTATACGATCGCTTCCGTGATCGAACTGCCCGTCAGCCCGACAATCCGCTATTGATATCCCAAGCAGAACATTCGTGAACATTCGACACTTTACCACAGTTCACAAGTAGCGTAGAAGCTTCCAGTTACTTCCGGAGACAGTTTAATCCTGCTATTCAACAATAGATGGCGGTAGCGTCTACGTGCAATTGTTCGTGTAGTACTTGCTATAACAGATGGCGTTGGTGTGTCGTTTCTAGTAGTTTCGAGCACTGCCCCATCCTTAGATGGAGTTGGCGCGACATTTCTAGACTTCGATCTACGTAACACTGCCCCTTTCTGAGATGAAGTTAGCGTGATGTTTTTAGACTTTACGATCTATGTAACAATATTATGAAAAATATAACGTATATCGATCTTACTTATTTTGCTAAATACAAATATTTTTTTAACTGAAAACAACATTTTTTTGGCTGTTATTAGTAAGTTCTAAGAGACACTTAAAAAAAAAAACTGAGAAATAGCACTTAGTGTGTTGATGTTACTGTTACAAGTTTCACCGAAATCGAACATATGCAAAAAATTTAAAAAAATAAGAAAAAAGTTGCTCAGGTCCCTATTTGTGACACTACACATATTTTTTTTAAATTATTTGTTTAATAATATAATAAGAAAAAGTTATTCTCCATCCACTCTGCTAACCCCGTAAGAGTTTGGCGTGCAGTTAAGTACGCAAATCGAATTCAAAGTATGCAGATCCAAGTGTATTTTTATTCAAGACCCTTTGCCTATATACCTCGCGACACACTTTTTCAACACCGATTAATATACCCTTCTCGCTCTTCCTCATTGGCGGGAGAATACACAAGGGCGAGAAGGGTATATCAATTGGTGTTCAAGATGTTTGCCGGGACCTATACAGTGTTACGTAAACGTAAAACGTAAGTATATGAACGATCTGCCGGGGTCGCGTGATTGTTCGAAAGAGATACCGTGACCCTGGCACATGGGCAACTGATGGAACACGGGTGGGTTTTAGTCAGTAAAAGTCTGACATGCCCTCCCGCTCCGCCCAGAGCGGGAGAAGTCATTTGATGATTTCCCATCCTGAAAAAAAAAAAAAAAAAAAAAAAAAAAAGTATATGAACGATAGATTTTTCATTCACTTATAACTATCTACAAAACATGTAAAACCTGTTTACGGATATTTTGCACTAATCGCATTCCTAGCTCTATTCGTTTTAGAGAACGAAAATGTCTATTATTAGGACATTTTTCAAGGTAACTCAATGACAGTAAGAGCAATGCAGTCAAAAACTACATAAATAGTAATGCATTTGAGCAGCGTACTTAACAACATCATATTCATTACATTTGGCTCTGGGGGCACATTCTCAATACTTAACCTGCTGTACCCTTTGTACCCAATCATTCCATAAAGTAATTTAGTATCACATTCATCTGTATTTAGGTTTCAACTTTATATCTCACCACTTCTACAAACAATTATTGGTTTAATAACGTTGTTAAATTGTAATCATCCACGAAAATTGAAGTTATAAAATGAACCTTTACTGTCAAGCGAAAAAGATTTTATAGGTGATTAAACCTTAAAAATATTTACACTTGAATATCGGGTATTCAAATAAAGCACTCAATTTACACAGGAACGTTATTTGATTCATTTTCTTACATATCCATAATATACTTAAGGAACAGACGTTATTATACATGTTAGGTATGTTGCCCTTTTTTTAAGAGACTGATTTAAATTTTTAATTGAATTTAAATATTCGTACTACGAACAAACGATACATACCTGTAGAGCATACTGAAGAATCTTCACGGGACCAAGAGCGACTCTCATGCCCTCCACAGCGTCCATGAATGCTTGCACTAAATGCGGCGAAGTCTCGAAGATGTTCGGCCACACGTGGTTGAGCAGATGCACTAAAGCATCTTCGCATCCAAATCCGTATACGCCCAAAGCCATATGCTTTATGGCAGCACATGCTGTCTGTCGATGCACTAGATCCCTGTTGTTAAATAAAAGACAATCGATTAATTAATAATCAAATTCAAATACCTGAGAAAAAAAAAAAAACAAAATATTAAAAATAATTTAGAACTACCTGTCCATAAGTGCATCTTCTAGCAAAGGGCAAACTGCGTAAATGTAGTCTTTGCCCATTTCTCCGATGTACTCAAATAAGAAAGATAATGATTTCAGCACTCCATTCTGTACATTCAATTCTGGTACCCGGTATTCATTCATCAAAGCTGGTAATACTGTGAATGGCGAGCAAGTTTCCGCTACTATGGCGATAGCAACAGTTGTACACACTCTAAAAATAAAAACAATTTTTTTTGGTAATTATCATACACAAATCCTTAAAAATTTTATACTCATTATAAGTTAATTGTCATTACCGATTCTGTCTTTCCTGTACTTTTAAATTGTTGAGCAAAGTTGCTAGTACATCATGGGGACCAATGGCTTTAGCAATATAACCGAAGGTATTTACAGTCGCCCTTCGGATTGCTTTTTTGTGAGCCTTCAGAAGTTCAAGCAGTTCAAAACATATCCTCATCCACTCCCTTGCAGAGACGAATTCTGGTCCTCTGTCTGCAATACGTCCAACCAAATCGATACAATTTTCTTGTACTTTTTCGTGCCTAAAACAGACAACAGAACAACATTATATTATTGTTAATTAATTCTCAATGAGGAATTATAAAGTTCTTAAACCACATTTTAAGTTTATCATCATCATCATCTGTCTAGCCTAGGCCCAACTGCTCTGGAAGCTTTCTTCTTCTTCTTAGCGTGTCGATAGCAATCTAAATATAGTCAGCCCAGAATTTGGCTACGAAGCTTAGCACTTTCCGAGGCATCCATCAATTCCTGTGGCGTGCAAACAGCAGGACATGCGGGACAAAATATTAAGTGCTGCATTGTTTGTGGGACAGCACCACATTTGCATTCCAGGGCGGAGCCATCTATGAATTTCCACTTGTACAGGTTCTCTTTACTTCGGCCTACTTGAGTCCGGAGCCTATTTAAAGACTTCCAGGAAAGCCAAGGCAACTCGTGTCCAGGTACGAGATTTTCAGTAGGTGGGACGAATGGGTTTGGTAGGGAAGCACCATGACGCCACAGACTTAGTCGTTCCGTAGATCGTTCGCCAGTGAGTGGGAGGACACACTTCATAAAGCTGTTGTGGCTTTTCAGCCTTTGTGACACGAGGATGTTATCGTGCAAAGGGTGTCGTGTGTCAGAAACCATCTTGGCTCTTTCATTTGAGCTTGCCACTGCTCTACGAATTTCTGGTGGCGCTATTCCAGCCAGTGGATACAGCATTTGCACCGGGGTCGGTTTGAGGCAGCCGGTGATGATCCGGCACGTTTCATTCATCTCTCTACTATGTCATACATATAAACTATTCGAGAGGCTGCTGTTAAACCGCCTAACGAGCGCTATTGATCCAAAATTAATCCCGGAGCAAGCTGGTTTCAGGCCCGTGAAATCTTGCTGCAATCAGACCCTCTGGAAGCTGACTCCAACATATGGAGTCAGTCTAACCGGATGGAGTTGAATACCAATATTTTACATGGAGCAACTGACAACCAAGTTTATAACAAGGAAATCTTTAAATCCTTTTCACATTTAAGGCCACTTACCTATTCTTGAGAATCGGTGTAAGCCTGGGCAGTAGATCTTTAATGGGCGGTGTCATCTTCGTCATACCGATCACATTAACAATAGCCTTTAGAGCGCCCAGAATAGAACCCAGTACTTCTGGATATTCTTCACCCAAGTATTCATAAAGTACGACACCAAGATGCCCCATCAATTTTTCCTGTAACATAAATTAATATTGACATACATGTGTCTATTATCAAGAAATAAAACATAATCAGACTATAATGTTCCCACTGCTGGGGCACAGGCCTCTTATCTGTGAGAGTGGGCCGTAATCCACCACGCGGGGGGTCCATCGCTGGTTCGTGGATGTCACATATATTCGAATTGTCGGTTCTAGGACATTCCAGTTTCTTCACGATGTTTTCCTTCACCGTTTTGAGAGCAATAGTGATGAAATTAAATACACAAACTAAGTGTACTCACGACGTAAGTGGGGGGGGCGATACCTCTGGGCCACCACTGCCCGGATCAGAAATAAAAAAAGTGAAAATAAACTTGTAGCACATCAGTTTAGTACAAACCTCTTGGCAGGTTTTCATGACGACAGCAATACGTGAAATGAGATCGGCTGCTTGTTGACGGACTTTAGCGGATTTATTGTTCATACGCCATAATATTATACCGCAAATCTGTGGCAGGTACGGCTTCACGCGCTTGCCCAATTGGTTCACTATGGTGCCAAACCCGTTCAACATTACTACGTCCTGTAAAACGTAATATGGTGTTTAATAATAATAAATGATTATACAAATCGAATGCCACATCGGGACCTTGCCACTTGAATAAGTTCAACAATACCATATTGGGGCAACCAGGCAATATTTTAAATAGCCCTTACCTCAGTAGTCTGTTCTTGGAATGCGTACAGTATACCGTCAATAAGAGCTTCTTCTAACTTGGAATCAATGTCAGCTGCACCTAAATTAGCGAGGATTTTTTCAATTGACTCCATCACCATCTTTCTGTATTGCTCGTTATCATCTTTAAGATCATCCACGATTCTGTTAATTATTTCAGATGCTCCAACCTGTGGAATAATTTACGAATATTACATGAATAAATAACTGCAAATATCTAAATTCAAATGATTACAAAAATAAAGTTATCTAAAACAAAGTAAAATGCATTGTCTATACTTATTTAGTTCTTACTTTGTTTGCGATTTCAACAGTAGTGTCCACAAGCTGGCGGTAATTACGTCTATCGAGGGCCATACGGTGGTTCCAGAAATGTTTGAAGAAGTGTGGCAGTATCTCATCCATAATGTACTGTGGCTCCACACCGTCAGTACCGCAACACTGTTTCACTACCTGAAATTTAACACATTATATTAGAAACATGATCATTGATAGGATTTTCCTATACTTCACCCTATTTTTCCCTTACCTTCAATACAATCTTCTTCATTTCCTCATCTGGGGACTGGAACTCACGGATAAGAATGAGCATCACTTCACGCGTATAATAGTTGGCGTATTCGGCGTCCATGAGAGGGATGAGATAACCGATGGCCTTCAGGAAGGCAGCTAGACCCTTGCCTCGATGGGTCCGGATACCTTTCCAGAGAGGCTTGAGCACGGAATCGAAGGACTCGATACCGTATGGAGTAGCAGCTTCAGCAAGGGCCGCACTGGCTAAAGCTGTGATGGTACGCACTTTTTGTTGTTCGTCCACCAATCCTGTAATTCAATTAAAATATTAACATTTATTCTTAGTACTACTACACTGTCTGAAAAAGAATAAAACTGGAGACAACCAGTATAAAAAAACAACTTACCATGTTCAATAATTTCCACTAAAGATTTCAGATGAGGCAATATAGCACAGCCCATAAGAATAGCAATTTGCTGAACAATTTTTATTCCAGTGTGTCTAGCTTGCCAAGATTTCTTTGATCTACACACAGCCTTCAAGAACGGAAGAAGAGATGGAATACCTGTAATGACCGGATAAAGATTAGTACAAATTGTAATAGTTTCATAATAATTTAACTTCTTTTTTTGTATTACTTACCCAAAGCAGATGCAACAACAGCAAAGGCCCTGGCTGTTGTGTTACGAACGTATTCATCAATGTTGTCAATATCAGGCCTCATTGTGGAGATCATAGTGGCCAGGCCAGCAGCTTTAGCCAGGTTAGAGATAATCTCTCGACCTTCAACACGCGCGTAGTAATCTTCGTCAATCAACAGAGGTTCAATTACGACAAGGATCTGTAAATAACATAAAGATATGAATATTCTCACATTTAATAATACATATTCTACAATCCCCAGTAGTGTTAAAAAAATAATTAATACTGAAAAATTAAATGATTCAATATTTTAAGCAAGTTTCTTAGAAAATTTCCACAATGTCTGATGTGTTTCTAGCTACAGGTCTTATTATATAAGATTCAATCTCCATACCTTGTGTACGTAGGGACGGACTAAATCATCCAATTTGTACAGAATCCTATCAATAACTTTGACAAGCAAATGTCTCTCTTGGTCTTCTAAAGTAGGACTCATAAGAAGTGGTAGGATCTGGTTAAAAAGGGGCCCCGCGCCGAATTCACGAGCCTTGTCTGTTATTTGACGAAGCGCCGCTTTGCACATGGGCGGAGTTCCGTTCTGAAAACAAAAAAAAAACATGTTTGTACTAAGATTCAAAAAAATATTTTTACTGGCTCTTTTATCTGAAAAAAGATGACCGACAATCTGGCATCATTTGTGGTTTCAACATATTATTATTTTTATTCTACAATGAAATAGAAAAATAAATCATACCTTGATTTTTAAGAGAAGTTTCATGATCTTCCTCTCTTTGAGTTCTTCTGGGGAGAGAGAATCCTCGTCGACGTCAATGAGCAGTTTATCAAAGTACTGTGCGTCTTCTGGTTTCATGAAGGGCAGTTGCTGGCTGCCCTTGGGCTGCGGGTCCAGCAGGCGCGCCGCGGCGGCCGCAGACCCTCCCAGTTCCTCCGTCTGCATGAAAAAGCCGATAGGGGTACCACCCAGGGGAGTAGGAGTTGCGGTCAGCTTTCGGGCCGGGGTCCGAATCGGAACATAACCTGAGTAACAATGCATCGAGTTAACAAACTGCTACAGTCGCATGCCGTAGTGAATACTATTTTATTGTAAACATGCAAGTGAACGTAGTACACAATCAGCAACTGACAAAATATTTAAGCTCAATCTGGCAGTATATCCAACGGCATGAGACTGTAAAGCCATATTGTCATCATTCATCTGAAAGAAAAATTGAGCATTAAAACGTAGGTATATTATTCTATGAATTCAAATTTGATAACACATGTATTGGAAAACACTTAGTTACGTCGATAGATTTCCACATGTCGTAGGCTTTGTATAATACATGTGTCCTGAAACTAAATTGGTTATTAATAACTATGTGTAAACCCTTAACATTAAGTCTTAAACATAGCAACTTAATTAGCATAGTACCACATTAACGTGCACATACCGGCAGGAGGCGGTAAAACCTTGTACCCAGGTGGGAACATGGCATCTAACTCTTCATCAGTGTAAGGGCGGTTTCGCTCGTCTATTTCTTTCTCCCAGCGGTAGGCTTGTAGCTGCTCAGGGGTCATCGCGGCCACGTGGCCAGGTGTAGGAGTCGCCATAGCCATTGCCTTCATCCCCACTGGTGTTGACTGTAAAACAAAATAATTTAAGTGAAGATGGTTGTCGCGAATCTCGTGTAAAAAATCAGATAGGTTCTCTTTAATGTGACAAAAGAACAACCGTGAAGGAGAAAAATATTACTTACTCCTCCAGGTGTGAACATGGGCGTATGAGGCGTATGAGTTGGCGTCGCGTGTGAAGGCGTGGCGTGCGAGGGCGTGGTGTGTGTGGGCGTGGCATGAGACGGCGTGGGCGTGGCCGCGACCGGGGTAGCGCCGGGCGTCTCGTCCCAGCGCGAGCGTCGCTTGGTGCCGGGCGTCGGCGTCTCTTGAATAGTGTCCACACCAGTGCCGCGGTCGGTGCGAGGTGTCTCAGCCCAACCACTGTTATGTCCAGGAGTTTCTACACACAAAATTACATTCATTGAATCAGTTTTTGAACCTTCATTGTAAAAATGCAATTATTTTCATACGGAAACCGGCCCTGAGTCGCACGGGGGAAAACGTCGACATTCATGTGCTATATCTAAGTTAAAAACTCGTATTAATCTACACTAATATTTTAAGAGATAAAATTTGTTCATTTGTGTATAAAGGGTAGTCTTCAGAACAACCTACTTGATCCGATTTCGAAAAATATTTGACTAATGAGAAGCTACAGTATTGCCAAGTGTCAGATATTTATAAAGCTAAAGAGTTTGTTTGGTTGAACACGCCCAGGAACACATTATTCGAATTGGAAAAATATTTTAGTGCTGGATAGCACATTTATTGAGGAAGGGTATCATGCTAGGTCCTAGCGTGAGGAGCCGGTCAAAAGGAAAAAATGAATCACGAATATGAAGTATTTGTACGGGCAGGCGATTCGATGCGACGCGTCGGGAGTAGCCCCTCATGGGCAACTATTGCCCATCCATGCTAGTAATAATATTCATAATTTAAAATTGTCTAAGGCCCTCTGTGCGTTGGCGTCGGCCCCTCGTACGCCTACCTAAGGTTCGAAACTCAGGGTTATTCGAGTTAAGTCAAACATTTAAAAAGTTATACATTTAAAACCAATCTTAAATTGTATTTGATTAAAAATTTCAATGTAGATGGGTCCAGAGTAGGGTTGCCACCCTTTTTTCTTGCAATTAAAGTACATTGGTTATTATAGGTAAGAAAAAAAAGTACGTAGTATAAAATTAAGTATGTTTTATTTGTCTTTATTATTAAATTTAAAAACATATTTTTTATTGCTTTTTGCAGTTTGTATCACATAAATTTCGTTTAACGAAAAAGTACTTATTACTAAACTTTTCAAAATCCCAAAGAAATCAAATCTTGCTAAATAAAGTATTTTCGTGTACTTTATTGTTCTCATAAAGTACAATTATGTGAAATAACGTATAATACTTTAGTATAAAGTACGGGTGGCAACCCTTGTCCAGAGTTATGTACTGAATCCATGGTAGCAAATTGTACTTCGATGTCCACCACCACCTTGTATTATAAAGAGTTTTGATGTAGGACGGAAATTCCTATTGATTAAAAAATAAAAACTTAAAAAAAATACAGTCGAATTGATAACCTCCTCCTTTTATTTGAAGTTAAAAAAAACCGGCCAAGTGCGAGTCGGACTCGCGCACCGAGGGTTCCGTACAAACCTGTAGGTATTTTCGGTTTAAAAATATATATTTTTTTTAATTTTTATATTTCACTTGATTGAATGTAAGGTAAATTGCGGTTTACGATTTATGACGTTTTAAAAAAATACTACTCACTCGATTTCGTTCAAACCAATTTTCGGTGGTAGTTTACATGGTAATGTACATCATATATTTTTTTTAGTTTTGTCATTCTCTTATTTTAGAAGTTACGGGGGGGGGGGGGGGGGGGGGGGGGGGGGGGACACATTTTACCACTTTGGAAGTGTCTCTCGCGCAAACTATTCAGTTTAGAAAAAAATTATATTAGAAACCTCATTACCATTTTTGAAGACCTATTCATAGATACCCCACACGTATGGGTTTGATGAGAAAAAACATTTTTGACTTTCAGTTCTATGTATGGGGAACCCCAAAGTTTATTGTTTCTTTTCTATTTTAGTGTAAAAATCTTAATGCGGTTCACAGAATACATCTACTTACCAAGTTTCAACAGCATAGCTCTTATAGTTTCGGAGAAAAGTGGCTGTGACATACACGGACAGACAGACAGACAGACAGACAGACAGACAGACAGACAGACAGACATGACGAATCTATAAGGGTTCCGTTTTTTGCCATTTGGCAACGGAACCCTAAAAACCGGTCGAGAGCGAGTTTCGGAAAGCCCTTTTATATGTAGACAAAAAAACCGTCGAGTGAATGCGTTTTTAACAACACTGCCTTAACAGTAAGAGATCTATGAATGCTTGCTTTAGAAAAAAATTAGAGCTCAAGTCTCAGTGCCGGGCTTGTTTAATTTTCGGGAAATAATACCAAGAAAATAAATAAATATATGTGTAGTTATTAGATTCGCCGCGTCTTTCCTGTCTGTAATTCTCGCTGTACCCATCTCCCTATGCTTTAAATTAGTCTAATTTATTGTGAAAGTGCATAAAAATCCATTGGGTAGTTAAGAACATCTAACCGGTCATAGTACAGGCAGACACAAAACGCGAATTAGATCTTTACTTAGAGTATAATATAGATGTCTTTGATGGATCAGTTACCCCTGTCTGTTTTAGGCGTCTCGTCCCAGCGATTGCGTCTGGAGGCATGTTGCGCGGGAGTGTCTCTGCCAGGCGTGGCGTGTCCCGGGGTGATGTGTCCAGGCGTGGCGTCCCACACACGCGCTGATGGCGTCGCTCCGGGAGTTTCACCTCCCCGTCCTGGTGCACTGGGTGTTTCCTCCCAAGCACCCCTCTGTAACAAATAGTACATTTTATAACATCGCCGTAATTAAGATGCATGGTGTCAATTACATATGTTTTTTCTTCAAGGAAAATATCACAATACCTCTTGATCCCAAGACGGCGTGGTTTGAGAGGTTGGTGTGGCTGAAATTGTCTTCTTAGCTACTGGAGTGTCTTCAGTGCTCTGATCCCAGCGGCCCTTGCGCTTAGAAGGAGGTTTTGCAGCTTCACCATTGGATTGAGCGACTGGTTTAAGGGTTCCTTCTCTAGCCCTTTCTAGCAGCTTTTTCCTTAACTGTGAACAAAAGTAATGGTTTATATTTCAAATTCACTACAAGTATGTGTTAACATTAAAAAATATATATATACTGGAATTTTTTGTTAACCAGTGCGCAAATATTTTTAGGTGGTTCAGTATCAGTAAAAGAACACATTACAATTATTTTTTCAATACCTTTTTTTAAATTTTTATCCGACCTTAAATCAGTAAACTCTGGACAACCTACTATTACGTACTACTATTTACGTAATATGGATATCAACAATGGCGCATGGCACAACATGACGCGACGGTGTTGCAGCGACAGTCTGCGCACGCATGCGCTGTCTAGACGTCGTGTCTAACGTTTTCCCGCGCAGCGCCGTGCAAGCGTTGCGACGAACGTGTCGTAACTCGTAGGTCGCGATGTTAGGCCACCCCAACGGTTGAGTTTTATGAGATGGTGCGAGTGTGCTTATTAACCCTGTAGTGGTCGCGCGGATTACAATTGAAATCCAGGGTATTAAAAAAATATATATATTTCAAAAACAATTCAAGTGTGTTAGCCGAGACTCCATGTATTTTAAGTTCAATAGTCCCTGCCCCCACTCAGTAGCGCTCGCGCAATGCCGATGCGTGGTTTGTCCCTGGAGAGGCTGCTTATGTATTACAAATTAACCCTGGATTACAATTGTAATCCGCGCGACCACTACAGGTTAAGTGGTGAAAAACGAGCAGGGCGCAGGATGTAGAACTTTATTCTGTACGGGTGGCAACCCTAGCTGCTACTAAGAAATTCCTAATGGAAAAACCCAGTAACACACTGCCCGACCCGGGTATCGAAGCCAGGACACCAGGAAGCAGTCGCGCTTGCGACCACGTGACCAACGGGGCAGTTACATAAAAAAACATAACATCATGCCGTGCCATGCCATCATGTTTCCCTAAACATTTAGGCAGAGCTGCACTTATAGTACATCCATATTTTACCAGTTGTGTTTGAGTCCCATATAAAAGAGGAGGATAGTTATAAATGATTACAATTTTGTTGAAGAAAAAATAGAAATTTTACTAAAAGTATCTTATATACCTCTGTTTCTTCAGCTCGCAAGTACTGCTCTCTCATAATTTCTGTATATGTCCTAGACCCAACATCTGGTGTTTTTCCACCTGTAAAATAAGAAAACATTAAAATTACTTGTCAGTAATGACTATTCTCTGTTAACAAGACGAAATGATCTTGAGCCACTAGAGCTTAAAACAGTCATGGTTATGAAATACTGCCATTGCAATTTGCAAATTATTCTGCTAAAGTATTCATTCCTTGGATCTAGAGTTAAGAGATATGAGATTGATCAACAAATCCAGTATACAAGGTGCAGTTGGATCTGCATAACATTTTAGGAGCGCGCCCGTATTTATGCAAAATGGCACCACACGACAAATTTAGTTTGTTACTTTTTTTGAAGAATACTAATTTAAAAGTGGTCTAAATTATTATACAAAAAAAAAACACATGATTTTTCCCTTGGAAACAAGGTTCCATTCAGCTTTTAGTATACCTATACTAAAAGCAGAATGGAACCAACAGCAACAATAAATATTACATATAAAGCAAAACCGAACCACAGCACAACGGGACTCGATTGTTCAAACAAATAAACAATATTACTATTATGTCATTTTATACAAAAAGGATCCACACATACTTGGTACCATTATACATTACACATATTTCTATTATTAACAATTATTTTTAATACAGCAAATGGAACTAAATTACATAGTTTCATTGACATCAGTAAATCCCTGGGTTGTGGTTCTTTTTTTTGTATGAGAAAACCTATCAATTAGTAAATGTTAAAAGGAACCACATGCACATTTTCTTAATTATCTAGTATGTTTAAGAGTATTTTATATACGCATACTTAAATAAGTAATTTATCAACAAATTTAAATAAAATAAATAGTAATTATACTTCATCTAACAGAGCTGCACATGTTCTTGTAAATCCTTTGATATCTCAAAAGTGCGTTTTTGCTGGGTGGTTCCTTTTTGCATAAATACGGACAATTACGTTAGTGAGTCTCGACCCGAATCAATAATAAAATGGGCAGGTATTTTTTTTTTCATTTTATTCTTATTTACGGAAATCGGTAAGTGTGAACTCCCTTTTTTAAAACGCGGCCATTCTGAACATGTCCTTAACTGCGTTTTCACAGACACAAACAAACGCAACCGACATTTCTTTCATAGATGTTTTGAAGAGGGTTATTAAGAGAGTTATTCTGAAAAACAATAAAATTGAAAAATCTAAAATAAAAAGTATTATTGACTTGGTATCGTATTGTTATATGATTATTTATGAGTCTCATAGGACTACTCCAACTGCAGCCATGGACGCCATGCTGGGTCTACCACCGCTCCACCTGTTCATACAGCAGGAAGCCACGATGGCGGCGGCGCGTCTGGACGCAACTAACCTCTGGAGAAAGAGAGACACACAACACACCGCGCTGCTTGAGGAACTCAACAATGAGTTCCCCATCACTAAAGCTATAAATGACCGGGTACCCAAACAGTTCATTTTTGATAAAAAATACAGAATCCAGCTTCACGAAGATCGCTGGTGTGAGGGTTTGCGCCCCACTGAGCTGCGCATCTTCACGGACGGATCAAAAACAGACAGTGGCACAGGTGCTGGAGCCTTCTCGCAGGACTTCAACATACATATAGCCATACCGTTGGGAGTCCACAACACAGTGTTCCAGGCTGAATGCATTGGGATCACTCTTGCTGCTTCAGCCATCATGGCCAGGGCAGTTAAAGACCACTCGATCCGCATACTCTCCGACAGTATGGCTGTTCTGCAAGCGCTGAACAGTCACTCGATTGACTCTGAGTTAATATACAAGTGCCACCAGAGCCTCAACCAGGTGGGTAGCCTCAATAATATAACCATTCAATGGATTAAAGGACACAGCGGTTCGCTAGGTAACGATGCCGCCGATGAACTTGCCAGAAGGGGGTCGAGCATGACACCACCAGAACCCATCACGCCACTTCCCTTTGGGTTCCTACGCTCTCTGGTAAGAAAACGTACCAGGGATCTACACTGCAAGCTATGGGTGGACCAAAGTGAGTGCAGGCAGGCCAAGGAAGCACTTCCTACCATCGATGCCCGCCTCACTAAACAGGTCTTTCGGTTAGACAAACGACAGCTGCGTATGGTAACAGCAGCAATAACTGGACATGGGTCGTTTAATAAACATCTATCTGTCATAGGAGTTACAGACAGTCCGCTGTGCAGGGCCTGCATTGGGGACGACGAGACAGCAGCGCACGTGCTTCTAAACTGCCCGGCGATCGCCACATACAGGGCCAAGTACTTCAGTAACCCAGGTACCCTACGTGAGATAGTCAGCAACATTAAGGCGTTGCTGGCCTTTCTCGAGGAGCTGGGGTGGATCGAATAACCTCTCTACCTATTACCTATTACCTATGAGTCTCATAACAACCTCCTGAAATGTTTTGCAAGTTCAAAACTGCATCTTGTAGTTACAATGGAAATATTTATCAGAGATATTTTAGCCTATAATATTTGTGTTACTTATACCTAGTTTTGGTGCTGTATTATGTTTGAATGCCATCAAGATTTTGTTGCGAAAAAGATGCGAGCAATACATAACCAGTAGCTCACTCCCTTTTTCAAACTAGAATCATTATAGCATGAATATTTCATACTACAGTCCCTGTCTATCAGTAATTATGTATGAGCCTGTTTCTATACATTAATTTAAATAATCACCTTCTGCAAATGGATCCGACCGCTCTGGAGATATTATCATCCTACGCCTCTTTTGACGGTACTCATCTTCTCTGTCAGCAATGGTTGGTCTCCTTTTATCAGCAAATGGGTCATAATCCTTGTCACTCTAGAAAAGTAAAATTCTATGTTACACAAAAGCTACTCACTAAAATAAACACGTAAATTAGCTTGTGATGAAAACGGCTAAATAATTTATGACTATTATTGAATATATAGGTTCAGACAGAGTAAAAACATGTATGATGATTATTATCTTAGATAGTTTTGATTACATTGCACAATATCTTGAAATGTGATACTAATGATTTGTATACCTGTGCAATATCATTTAACAATGAAGCTGGTGCAGTATATCCAGATCTTTTCTGAGTTATTGGTACATTTTCGACATCATCATCTTCCACTTCATCATTAGCAGCAATTGATGTCACATAACCATCATAGCGTGACTTCCCTCCTTGTCCCGCATTATCATAAATATCACTGTCATAGTATGTTTCACCTAAAGCTACACCTTTATTGGAGCCATTCTCTGGTAATTCACTTTTCTTTGCTTGGATTTCTCTTATCTGAGCTTCAATAGCTAAAAATATAAACAAAATTAATTAGAGAAGCAATAGGAAAGAACATAAAACTCTTGAGTTCTTAAGGATGTTGATACCTGGTCAAATATTAGCTTCAACAAAAACAAACACACGGTAGGTTATGATTGTTTAACGAATAGATTGATATATTAAATATTAGATTGTTGTATCATGAATAGAGACACTAAATAAATATAAATATATGTAATAATAAAACTTTGGACATCATTACAATGCGTATAGCTTCAAAATACTGATCTAATGGCTACAACAAATAGTTTATAGAAGCATTTCATCTTCATCAGTAAACTTTCCCTGACCACTCTTCAGTATTCACAAGGCGTGGTTGTCAATAGCATTGGTCAATCAACAATTAAACATACATTTAAATCTATAATACACTTTGTTTCTCTGAACTAATGCATATACAAGGTTTAATGCACTAATCAGTTAAAAAGACGATCGAATCGGAAGATGTAAATTGCAAAATAGGCTGTACACAACACAACAAAATATGGCTATACAACAAAATCGATTAATTACCTTCGTGTGTCCTAGGAATCTTATCCATTATTCAAATGACATGAGCAACAATCACCCGGAAATAAACACAAGTGAAATAGCTCGTGCTACAATTAAATACGAAATTCCAACAAAACCATCCAAACTCAAACTCTAGCCATCGAATCGCGAATAGTGATGTGAACCGGTTTCATGAAAACCTCTAAAAACCCGGTTTATGAAAAAACCGATAATAACCGGCTCGTATTGAAAAGCCTATTACAATCACAAAACAGTAAGTATCCGAGTCTTTTGATAGGCACCGGAGCAATGAGCACCGGAGAATCACCAGCTATTTTCCGGTGAACGTATTCGTTAAATACATCGAAAAAAACCCATTGATCACTGGTTTTATTGCAGCAGCATTTTTTTTATAAAGTTGATTTAAAAAAAGGAAGGTTTATTATTCAACATTGTTCTTTATTTCATATTAATAAGTTCTTATTACTTATTTGCTTCTCTTGTTTAAGACATAATATTTTGGATATTAAATCAAAGCGTGCCAGTCCATGTACACATAGGATTAATTTCACTTGCTACTAATTTCCCAAATAGCTCGTTGTATCATTCCCCATATTTTCGGTTTGAGTTCCTATTTCACTTTTATTTATACGGGATGACATTTTTTACTGTCTCGGCCTTCATACGGTGTGTTGTGTAACTAGAATAGAAGGCAGGAAGGCCTTCAGATTCATCGCAGGTGACTAAACGAGGGCGGGACGCGGGCTTACGGGGATGTGTGTGCGGCTTATGCGCCTGCGAATGATCAATTTGGCCGCCTATCGGCCGGCTTCAAAGGGTAAAACCGCGCTACAAAAACATTGATACATGCCGCACATTGAGTAGTGTTCGTATGATTTGAGTTTAATTGATAGATTTTAATTGATTTTTTATTTTCTTTTTTCCAAATTTGTTTTTGTTGTTCTAGTACGAAAATGTTACTTTAAATGTGTAGTATTTATTGCTAGATCAATTTCATTACATGTTATTCAAAAATAAAAATAATAAAAATTTCTCTGCCAAAAGCTTCTACTCCGTTCACCTATTACACCCATTTTTTTTTTCAAAACATTAAAAAAGTCACCCGGTATATCCAATAGGTGACGTTTGCATTAGACCAAGTCTCTGATTTATCATCTGAAGATGAGTACATCGCTTGTGCATATTGTTCAAACAGATCTAAAACAAATTGACATAGTGTCCCTTACATAACCAAAAGATTATAATAGTCATATAAAATCATAAAAACTTATTTTACCTTCACTCGCCACTAAAATGTGCCAACGCCTTAAAATATCAATAGAAAAAAACATCCATTTACAAGACGTACAGGATTTTTTTTAAAGTTACGTCCGTGCCAGGGGTCAAAGTAAAATTAAGGAACACAATTTTTTTTTTCGGAAAAAAACGAAAAATACTTTAAAAACCGGTTTTATTACAAAACTAATCGGCTTACACCGGTGTTAAAAATTGTAATCGGTGCATCACTAATCTTGAAAAAGAAGAATAGGGTTACCATGTGACAAAATAACAATAGCCTCATGTATTTAAAAAGCCGTTCATGTAGGTAAAAGTCTATGGTCCATTTGGCTGTATGGGCTCAGCTCCCTTTGCCTGTCCCAAAGAGGGACGAAAAGAACCAAAAAAAAAAAAAAAGTCTATGGTCCGAAAAAAAGCGCGGGAACCTTGAAATAATAGGCGGTCTTTTTTTTTACTTCTTGTAATTTTACTTTAATTTTAATTTAGTTTGTACATATTTTCCTGTTTTTATTCTATTAACTTAGTTTATAAAACAAGATTTAAGATGCCTAAGAAAAGAAAAAAACTCAAACAAGATCCTGGTGGAGAAATTGTTACTGGTCCTCCGGATTCATCTTCGGAGACAAGTGAGTCTGACTACGTCGACTCCTGCACTGCGGAAGAAAAGGCTACAGAGAAGTATGCCCCGTATAGGGTTACAGACTACAGTCGCAGGTACCCTGAGGATGCCGTAGCTGGGTATGACTTTATTGTATTTATCGAGAGCACAAATGAAGAACAACCAATAGGCCAAAGAGATATGATGTACCTGAGTGGATGCTTCACTAGATTTGTTAAAGGGATTAAGTACTTGAAAAAAATTAACAGATACAAAATCGGCGTAGTTTTCGATCGCCCGAATTTAGCCAATTCATTCTTGGACAATGTTACTTTTCTGAAAGAACAGTCGATCAAAGCGTCGATTCCGGCTGGAACGACAGAATTGTCTGGAGTTATCACGTCAGTACCTACGGATATGTCAAACAAAAAAATTTTTAAGGCAATATCAAGTTCAAAAAAAATTATAAGCGTTAGAAGAATAATGAAAAAAGTTAGAGTAGGTAGCTCATCTGAACTACAGCCTACCCAAACTGTAGTTATTACTTTTGCTTCATCTACATCTTTACCAGATTACGTTCATATTAAGATGTGGCGGCTTTCAGTACTGCCCTATATTCCACCAGTCAAGCAGTGTTTCCGTTGCTTACGTTTTGGGCATTTAGCCAAATTTTGTAAAAATTCGCAAAGATGCTCAGTATGTACTGAGGGTCATTCCTTCAAGGAGTGCTCTGTACCTGCTGAAAAAGCTGTATGTGTTCATTGCAAAGGTAATCATTTATCCATATCTGGCCAATGTCCCATTAAGAAAAGAAAGATTGCTGAAAGCAGAAATACATCGAAAACCCCTTTTTCGGACTTATTTAATAAAGCTAATTTCCCATCACTGAACAAATCGGAACATTCGACAGATATTATAAACTTGATGTTGTCTAATAGCACAGCATTAAGTTTGTTGACAGAATCTATTGTTAACTTGATTAAGTTAAATAAAACACAAAATGAAAGTATTTGTACACAAACTATAACATCTGCTATTAGAGAGACTATTAAAGGTAAAAATATTATAATATAAAATTCACTAACAAAATTTTAAATATTGCTCAGTGGAATGCACAAAGTTTGCTAAGTAATAAACTACAGTTTCAGCAGTTTCTCTATAATAATGACATACATTTAGCTTTAGTTTCAGAAACATGGTTAAAACCACACATACAATACAACATTCGTGGCTATACCACAGTTAGGAATGATTGTGGTAATGATCACAATGGTGTTGCTATATTTATACGTAATGGCATTGAATTTAGATTATTAGACACATATTTTGACGATTCTATTCAAAATATTGCAATTAAATTTAAAATTAATAACAAATACATTTCAGTAGTTAGTTTTTACAGTCCTGGAAATTGCAGTCCTACTTTTGAAAAGAACAAATTTGATTCACTAATAAATAGTATACCTAAACCATTGATAATTGCTGGGGACTTTAATGCCCATCACACTTTTTGGGGTTGTTGTAGTGACGACTCTCGTGGCAGAGCTATAATGAATTCCATGGATGAAAATGACTTGATACTCTTAAATGATGGTCAGCCAACTACTGTAGGGTCTCATCTATGGAGACCAAATGGTCTTGATTTAACTATGGTTTCTTCTTCCTTGGCTTTGTCTTGTGAATGGCAGGTTTATCAGGATTCTATAGGCAGCTATCATTTGCCTACCATTACAAAATATGTTATAGATACTGCTAATGATGTGGATCCTTCTAATGTTTCAAATATTCCTCTTCATTGTAATCTGAAATTAGTTGATTGGTCTATTTATAAAAAGATTGTAAATGACATGATGGAAAGTTTTCAGTATAATAACTCGAGTCATATTGATACATATAATAATTTTTGTTCAATAATTCTACAAGCAGTTCAGATGTCAGTAATCAGTTTTAATAAAAACAATACCACTTGCGACTCTCGCAGATCTAGGAGGAAGCTTCGACTCCCTTGGTGGAACGAGAAGTGCACTAGAGCTGTACAAGATTGTAAGCAAGCATACATCTTATTTAAATCAAATCCTTGTCTAGACAATTTTATAAGTTTCAAACATATGCAAGCCCGAAAAAAACGTATCCTACGACAGGAGCGTCGTGCATGTTGGTTAGAGTTTTGTCATTCTATTAATAGACTCACTCCAATGAGTCAAGTTTGGGCAAAAATGAGGAAGTTAAAAAATGTTTCTACAAATAGCAGTTTGTTTTCTAGTTATGAATGGATCTCTCAATTTCTGCATAAGTATACTCCTGATTCAGTTCAGAATTTTTACACAGTCAGTCACAATAACTTACAAAATTGCACAAATAATTTCATGGTGGAAACTTTTTCTATTGAAGAGCTAAAATCTGCTTTAAGATCAAGAAGAGATTCGGCATGTGGCTTAGATTGGCTCTCATACAAAATGTTAAAATTATTAAATTCACACAGTTTGTCTATATTTTTAAATATTTTGAATTCACTTTGGCATTGTTCTATTATTCCTGAGGAATGGAAAACAGATTGTTTAATACCTATCCTGAAACAGGGTAAAGACCCTAACAGCGCTGACTCATATCGTCCTATTACTCTAAGTTCGTGTGTTGGTAAAATATTTGAACAGCTTCTAAAACAACGTTTGATATTTTACATTGAAAGTAATAGTCTACTACCTTACAATCAATTTGGCTTTCGATGTGGTCGTTCTGCTCGGGAAAGTCTTAGTCATTTATCTCTGGATATACACAGTGCTCTTGTCGAGCATAAAATGTTGGGATCTGTTTTCTTCGATATTGTTGGTGCTTTTAATAATGTAAATTTAAGTACATTGTCATCCATTCTCCTTTCACTAAATGTTCCTGAAAAAATAGTAAGTTGGATTTTTGAGTTTTTAAATGAACGTAAATTGTATGTAAAAGTCAATAATCAATTAATAGGACCTAGGTATTCTTATAGAGGAGTTTCTCAAGGAGGAATATTAAGTCCTCTATTATTTATTTTATATATTGCTAGATTAAATAATGTGCTGGGTAGTGATGTCTGTAATTTACAATTTGCTGATGATTTGGTTGTGTATTGTTCAGGAGAAAACCTTAACAGCATTGAAACAAAACTCAATGCTAGCTTGGAAAAATTGGGACATTATTTTGAAAGTCTTAGTTTGGAGGTCAGCTATGAGAAAAGTAAGGTTGTTGTCTTTTCCAAAAATGTTGTTGGTTCTCCTAGTATTAAAATTTATTACAATAATAGCCTTATGTTAGTGGATAGTTCCATAAAATTTTTAGGTGTTACTTTTCTCAGTAATTTTAAATGGAATGTGTATGTTGATTACTTAGCAAACAGAGCATTAAAAGCTTGCAATATTTTGAAATCTCTCGCTGGCACTTATTGGGGTGCTGATCCAGGGACATTACTGATTTTATATAAGTCCTTAGTAAGAAGTCACTTCGAATATGCATTTTTTTGCTATAGTGGTGTACAAAAACTAGTAGAAAAACTAGACAAAGTGCAAAATAGATGCTTACGTATTATTTTGGGAGCTATGTGTTCAACACCTATAGTGTCAATGCAAGTCGAATGTAGTTTGCCTCCATTGATAATTAGATTCAATTACCTCAGAACAAAATTCTTCATTAAGATTTCTTCTATCAGTGATCATCCTCTTCTATTGCAGTTAAAGAAGGCTATTAATGGGATCAATCCCCCTTTTCTAGTACAAGGTTTATCTGAAATTTTAAAAGATTGTTCTAATCAAAATTATTTTTCTAGCTCCATTTGGCCTTGTTATTTATATTCCTATGAATCAAAGTATTGTCCATTTAAAATAGTAATTAATGAATCTTTGAAGTTTAAAGAGGATGTTTACAGAATGCTTGAGGAATGGAATGGTTACAATCAATTGTACACAGATGGCTCAAAAAATGATAATGCTGTATCTATGGCTATTTATGACGTTCAGGCTCGAAGTGGGTTTGGAAATAGGTTGTCTTCAGTAGCAACTGTGTATACAGCAGAGGCTATGGCAATACTCAGTGCTTTAGAGTATATTGAGACTAGGCAAGAAAATAAATGGATTATTATCACTGATAGTATGAGTGTATTGAGAGCACTAGAAAATCCCAGTTGTAATGCAAAAACAAGTTACATAATTTATAATATCAGAGAAAAATACAATAATTTACATAAGTTCAAAGATATCGTCCTTTTCTGGACTCCATCACATATCGGGGTAGTTGGAAATGAACAAGTTGATTACCTGGCTAAATTCATTGTTAATCATCATCAGGAATGTCCAATTTTGCATAAGCCCATTCCAAATTCAGATGCGTTGACTTATTTCAAATCAAAACTGGCACGTGAATTTCACAATTTCTGGCAGCATGTAGTTGAAACCAAAGGAAAGTGGCTAGCTGAAATTAAAACAAAGATTTCTCCTCCTTGGTTTACAGGAGGAAATATCTATCGGAACAGAAAGTTTTATACAACGATTTGTCGTCTACGGCTAGGTCACTGTCGATTTAATGCACATCTGTTTAGAATTGGCATTCTGTCTTCCCCAAATTGTGATTATTGTAATTCTGCTATACAAACATTGGATCACATTGTATTTGATTGTCCTAATTTTGCTCTTCAAAGGATCATTTTAGTTGATCGCCTGCTAGGTATTTATGAAAATGCTGAAGATATCCCGCGCTCGCTTCAGCAACTTTTGACGAAAAAAGATTGTTTTTTACCAATTTACGATTTTATTGTATCAACTGTTGATGAAATTTGAATTTGACAACTACTACACTTTTGACATAAAATTATATGATATTGAGATATTGAGATAATATTAAATAAAACATGAAAGAAGACTCGGCTCCGGTCTAACAAAAGGTACTGAACTTGAATATATTAAAAGAAGACTTGGCTTACGCCTAACTATTGGTTATTGAAGACATTGATAAAAATAAGACTTGGTTTCGGCCTGACTATTGGATATTGAAGACATTGAATAAAGAAGACATGGTTTCGGCCTTGATTATATTATAGAAAGACAAGAAAGAAAAAAAAAAAGAAGAATTGGAAGAAAAAGAAAACTAAATCAGACTTGGCTGTATGGGCTCAGCTCCCTTTGCCTGTCCCAAAGAGGGACGAAAAGAACCAAAAAAAAAAAAAAGTCTATGGTCCGTGATTATTGCATGGAATTAGTGTTAACAAATACTATTTATACCTATGATATTTTGAAGCAGTGTTTATTTATTTAAGATCTCAAACAAAGGATACACATATCAATCACAATAATAAAAAGGCTATGATGGATTATGTATGAGAAACAAAAACGGAAATAACTGATACGTCAAGATTGAGCATTCATATTAAGATGGTGTGAACAGAATAAAAAATAGAGAAAATAGATTCAAATTTGAGTCTAAATAATAAAAAGATTAAATGAACATGTCAAGATTGTGCATTATTAAAACATTACAATTGATCGACATACAGCTTGGCAAAAAAGAGCCTGGGAAAAATGAGGGCGCCTGTTTAGCAGGTATGGCCACCCTGTATACTAGGACTAAAAGTGATAAGATACTTGGTGTTTTATTCAACAAACACGAGATTCCGGGAATTCTCAACAGACAAAATTTCAAGACTTGATAGGCACACAGGCTTTTACTTTCATTGTATTTAGTAGTTTGCGCATTATTTCGCTGGAATAATCTTTTATCTAAGAGATGCGAGTGCCTTGTAATTTCTCTCTCTTGTGATTTTGACGAACCGGTGAACTATAGGCCGACATTCTCGTTTACGTGACAGTCCCATGGTTCACGACGCCATTATGCGACGTCAGGTATGTTGGGAGGTATAAGGCCGGCCAAATACGTAAGGATTCCTGATCAGGATACCTGATTTCAAATTCCGTAAGACAAGCGCACCTGTTGAATTTTTTGTATTAGGAATTTACACCGCCAGTAGGAAGTGGCAGATTTGCCATAAGGCCCAGTAGGCCCAGGCCGAGGGTGCCAATTATGGCAAAAAATACACTAATTCTATCAAGTAATGACCGAAAGTAAATATTACATTGTGTCTGAATAGGTAGTTACATAATTAGATTACAAATCAAAATTATGGAAAAAAAGTTCACTACACCTCCTAGGTTCCCCAATTTTGGAAGACAGCTTTGTTCTTTTCATCGACGAAAAAATCAAAAACTTCAAAGACATTTCGGACAGACTCTCCAAAATAAACATACATTCGGCATTCACCTTGATTAGATAATGTTGTTTTGGCCCAAATTTTTACACTTTTTTAACGTTCTTCCCATTTATGGAAGCAGCCACATTTTTTTTTTTTTTTTTTTTTCAGGATGGGCAATCATCAAATGACTTCTCCCGCTCTGGGCGGAGCGGGAGGGCGTGTCAGACTTTTACTGACTAAAACCCACCCGTGTTCCATCAGTTGCCCATGTGCCAGGGTCACGGTATCTCTTTCGAACAATCACGTGACCCTGGCAGGCATCGGTCCTAGTAGACCCCTACACTGCTGCTGACATCTCTTTGAGGCGCGCGTGGAACACTGCGCGCCGTCGACCCGAGCTTGGTCCTTACCGGGCGGCGAGCTACCCATTGCTCGCCACCCGCAAGCTCGCGCCTACGGTGGCCGGGAGTCCGCAATCGACTCCCGACGCCCGGGGCGTCTCCTCCTGCGGCGGCTAGGGACGTGAGGGCGCAGAGACTGCCACTCCCTCACGCACCCCGCCTCCTCCTTCGCGAGCATTACTGCTTCGCAGAAGGAGGTGACGGCTTCCCATTCCCTCTCGCTCCGTACCATGGCTCGCACCAGGGCCGGACGCGAGAGGTCGCCGCCGCCGATCGCCTCCACGAGGACACGGCAGTGCCCCGCCCACCTCCACCGTATGCTCCACCGTGTCCTCCAGACGATCCTCGCAATGGAGACACCCGGACGTATCCTCCCGCTTTATCCTGAACAGGAACCCACCGAAGCACCCATGCCCGGTGAGAACCTGCCTCAGACGGAAGGTGAGGACGCCGTGGCGCCTCTCTATCCACTCCTCAAAGAGGGGACTTACCGCCGCAATTGTGGCGTGCCCAGCACTGGGTTGCGACAATCGTACCCGCCATGTCGCCATGAGATCACACCGGAGCTCTGTCCGCCGAGCCGCGATTTGTTGCGGCAGCGGAGTTTCACCCCGGCGTTTCGCCTCCTCGCACAACTCCCACATGTGCGCGAGGACCTTTGCCTCCAGATCCCATGGCGGCACTCCGGCAAGGAGGCTCGCCGCCTCGCACGAGATCGTGCGGTATCCTCGGATTAGCCGGATGGCCATGACCCTCTGGGCCGCACTCAACCGGCGCGCTGGGCGCAGCCTCAATGAGGGCGCCCACACCGGTGCCCCGTAGAGGGCCATGGACCGCACGACCCCCGTGTAGAGCCTCCGGCAGGAGGCGTTTGGACCCCCCAGATTGGGCAGGAGCCGCTTTAATGCAGCCCCAGCCCGCTCCAGTCTGGGAGCCAAACGTCGGAAATGTTCAACGAAGTTCCACCGGCTGTCGAGGACAAGTCCCAGGTACTTCATCGTCTACTCGACGCCGATGTGAACCCCTCCTACCGTGAGTTGGGAACCCGCAGGTGGCGCGTTCCGAGGACCATGAAAACCCATGGCCTCGGACTTGTGCAATGCCACCTCGAGTCCCAATTGCCGGATCCTATCGACAGCAGCCACATCTGTTGGACAAATTTGACCAAATTATTCGCAGCATATTGATAATCATTTTAAATGTGGCTTTGGACGACCGAGCGTGGCTTCAAGCCACATCCATCCGTTTTGGTGGCCTCGGCGTCCACAAAATTACCAGTACATATTAGTTTACCAGCGTTCCTGTCCTGTGTCCACAGCACTGAGAAGCTGACCAGGAAAATTTTAGCACCTTGCCTGGTTGACTCCGAAGTGCCGTGCTTGACTGATGCCATGAACGCCTGGACAGTGACTTGCCCGGATACAGATCGGCTCGTGAACCCGTCGTCCCAGAGACAGTGGGATGAGCTAATACTGCTGAGCGTGCCCGCTTGTTGGCTGTGGGGGAATGGGAGTCGGGCCTCTGGCTTCAGGCACTACTGTCACCCAACATAGGTATTATGTTGTGTGACAATACTTTCCGGCTCGCTACCTGTCTGCGTCTGGGCGCTCCTTGCGGGGCTCCGCATCGCTGCCAGTGCGGTGAAGCTGTAGACTGCCTATGACACCACTTTTTACCATTTTCAACTTGTCGACTAGACTATAGGGCCATGGGATCCGAGTGCCCACTTGGTTTTTCGAGACATAGCCAAGCGGTTGGTAGACTCTTCACGTGACTAGAGGGTTGGCCTATTTTTTGGCCAAAGAATCAGCATTGCCATACAACGTGGCAATGCTGGTACCGTGTGGTGCCGGACGTGTACCATGTGGTGCCGGACGTAAAGAATAACACCACCCCATTTCTTCCCGTGGGTGTCGTAAAAGGCGACTAAGGGACTTACTAGAGAATGGGCCGCAGCGTTCTCTATGCATTTTACCACCACACTGCGATCGCCAACCCACCTGCCAAGCGTGGCGATTATGGCAAAGCCCCCCAAATTGGGGGAGGCCTAAGTCCAGCAGTGGACGTCTTACGGCAGAAATGACGTGGCAATGCTGCCAGCCTTTTGGGAACTTTTCCCATTGACAGCGATGCAGACGAGTTTTTTGAAGTCCACTGATGCTTTTGTCTCTGTTTTTATAAACTTTATATACTTGCACATAACATATTAATTTTAGTGTTAAATAAGGAATTGTAAAATAATCTTATATATATAAAAATCTTGTGTCACGATGTATGTTGCCAATAAACTCCAAAACTACATATCAGATTGTTACCAAAGTTCTTAATTATTTGTAATTTGGTCCAACTTAAAAGATAGGATAGTTTTTATCTCAATTGTTGATCTCAATATTTGTTTTTTTTTATAGTACGCACGGCTACACGTCAAGCTATACATTTCCAGTATAAACTGACATCTGATTGTACGAAAAGCCTATACAATGTGAGGTCAACTAAAACTGGAAATAATATAGCTTGGCTATAGCCGTGTGTAGTATGTACGTATTCATTGGTTAATTCCAAGAATCCCTAATCGGTGGCGGTGTAATTTAATTCATCGTATCGTTTGACACCAAAGTTACGTAGACATCCACTAAATGGCGTTTTTTTTTCTAGATAACCTTTGCATGATAGTAACCCGTTGAATACCGTAATTACAGACACAATTAAAAACCATTGTGTCTATACCAAATGTGGTATCTCAGGGACTACGAGGTTAAAGTCGCTTGCTGCGTCTGTACGCTTAGAATTAATCTTTTGAACTGCGCAACGGATTTTAATGCGTTTTTCATCAATAGACAGAGTGATTTAGAGGAAGGTTTAAAAGTAGTTTACATACATATTATAGTAGAGAAAAGCTGAGAAATTCAAACATTTCTAATGTGATGTCGTAACAAACATATTTTTTGTGCGCTTAAACCGCAAACGCTGGCTTAACATAGCGAGATCGATCAAATTAATGTACCACGGATATTTTAAAAATATCGATGAAAAAATCCATGATAGTCTATGTTTATTTCCTAAGGATACCCTAGGAAAACTACTTTTGTGTGTTTATTTTATATTACAAAAAAAAATCTGGGTCATTAACCAAGCTATTTTAAACAATAATGTATCGTTCTTTATCCAATTAAATACATAAGATACGTTGTACGTTTCATGTCAATCCAAATTGCACTTTGCAGCATATCATTAAAGTTAATATTTTAGAAGATATCAGAGATTATATAAAATAGACGCAGAGCGGCTAGCGGGCCGTCCGTCCGTCCGTCCGTCCCGGTTGGTAGCGGTAGGTTAGTGCAGGATTAGTAGGATTGTAATTCATATTACTTTGGCTTCTTATTAAATGAAAATATCATGTGTGTTCGAAGTACTCAAAATAAACCTATCCATTACATTATTCCAAGTAAGAGACCGCGAAATAAGGCTTAGATGTTTAGATTTTTGGATGGATTTGGATTTTTGGTTATCCTGGATACTTATCATATAGGATACTTTATCCCGGTAGTAGGTTCCTGGGTGATATTTTCCGACAGCTTTACGGGTGAAGACACTGGCTAAAGTACCATTCCTATAAGTATGTTCGATTTGGTGTCTGGTAAATAATTTTCTGTGTAGGTAGAATAGGAGCTTTAAGAAAAACTAGGAAGACTTATATTTAATTCAATCCAGCTCTATGTCGCAGTCTTCTTACTTTGAATACTATTAGTTTTATTAAGTACATCAAACACACATGATACTCTGACAAACAATAGAGAAGTAGTATGAAGTAGTACTTAAGAAGTAATATGAATTATAAACGTACTTAGGTTCCCTTAATTATTATAAATTTGAACATTTGTATGATTGGATGTTTGTTTCTCAACCCCGTACCTAACGGTATATCTATACTCTATACAAATAAATAAAATTGGAGAGTCGGTTTTTAATATTAAAATAACCGTATACACGGTACATATACCAAAACAACATTTTTTACAATTTTTGTCTGTCTGTCTACTGTCTGTCTGCCTGTCTGTTTGTTCCGGCTAATCTCTGAAATGGCTGGACCGATTTTGACGGAACTTTTATTGGCAGGTAGCTGATTTAATAAGGAGTAATTTAAGCTACTTTATTTTAGAAAAAATCTTTTATTTTAGGGAAATACCTGCGTTAATTTTCGACATCCACGCGGGCGAAGCCGCGGGCAAAAGCTAGTTAAATAATATATTAATTAACCAAAAAAAAAAGGTTAAAAAAACTATTGATTTACAAAAAAAGACAATTAGAGCAAAGGTGACTCTGTGATGACAGCTCCGACTCATGATTTGTAGGTCGTATGTTCGAACCTAGGCCAGCGCTTAACTATCCTGCCAGGGTTGCGAGATTGTTCAAACGTGATACCGTGGCCCTGGCATGTGGGTAACTGAAGGAACACGGGTGGGTTTTAGTCAGTAAAAGTCTGACACGCCCTCCCGCTCCGCCCAGAGCGGGAGAAGTCATTTGATGATTTCCCATCCAAAAAAAGCGTTTAACTATGTGTAAATTACTTTATCGCCAGTGCTCTCAAAACGGTAACCAAAAACATCGTGAGGAAACCAGCATGTCATAGGTTGTAGTACAAAAATTTCAAAGACATTTGACATCTACTAAACCAAACGTAACCAAATAGCCGTGGTCGTATGCTACATACTCTAAAAAACAATAAGTCTAACTTTTTTTTTGTGATTGACACCTCGTAGTTGACCTTGTAAGGTCGTAACTAAACCCCGTTTTCGAACCTCGATCTCAAAATCCCCACTGTTCATCAATTCATGAAACGCAATTCCAAGTGTTTCTTCGATAAAGCCGTAACCCAACCCTTGGTTATCGCGGCCGCTAGTTACAACCCCGGTCAGTAGTTTAGAAGTAATGAAGGAACAAATGAACATACAGAAATACTTAAACAGCATATTTTTAAAACCAGGGGTAAAAATCATACCCCCCCGTCTTGCTTCGCTGTAGTCGGGTCAAAAGGTTTAAACGTTACTTGGATATATACGAGAAATCTTCAAATAACCATGAACAGTACTTGCGTGAACTGTAACGTTGTTGGCAGTTGACTGCTGACGGTTGAAAACTGTCAGTACTGACAGCTACCGTTCGACTGTCAAATGTTGTCGTCGGATAGCGACAAAGGGCATCAATCCTTTTTTATTATAGTACTCTGTGGCATCTGTGGCGTCAATGGTGCTCTGTGGAGGGCGCGTGACGCACCCGCATCCGACTCGAACTTCAACGAATTTGCAATGGTTCGGGCTGGTGCTGACTGTACATGTACAAGAAGAAGTAGTAGAAGCTTATGTATAATCAGTTATCACTGTTATCAGTCTATTCTTAACTAGCTTCTGCCCGCGACTTCGTCCGCGTGAAATTTTTGCTCCCCTGACCCTTCCCGTCGCATCGATTTGCCTGCTAGTTTTCGTCCATTTTTCGTTGCTGCTCGCTCCTTTTGAGTTATAGTGAGTCAACCTTAAAAGATAGACATATTCTCTCGCGGAATTTTTTTGACGTGACAACGTCTTATAAATTGGTTTGCCGGGTGACACTTCAAGAAACTGCGTTACGCTCCGCTCACGTTATGCGCTCACAATGAGAGCGAGTGAGAGGCACGCGTCCCTTCCACTCGGGCATGGTTAGCCCGCCTAAGAGCGAGAGAGACAGACATAAAAAGTGAAAGGCACGCGTCCCTTCCACTCGAGCACAGTTCTTTGTATAAATAAATGTTTTAAATTGTTACTATTATTTCATCCTTCTTCCTACTATACGAATGAATATTCACATTAAAATTATTTTACCACTCAAAGTCGTTGTCACGTAAAACTTTCGCCCGTATACCGACTTTACAGGCAACCAATTTTTTTTTTAGAACTTTTTAAAAGGAACAATTCCGTCATACATGATTTTTGCGTTACTTTAACCGTTTACGCAGCGCACGCAACGGAAACTCTCAAAAGGAATTAATTTTCCCCGTTTTTGCAACATTTTTCATTACTGCTCCGCTCCTCTTAGTTGTAGCGTGATGTTATATAGTCTATAGCCTCCCTCGATAAATAGACTACCCAACACAAAAATATTTTTTCAGTTCGGACCAGTAGTTCCTGAGATTAGCGCGTTCAATCAAACAAACGAACAAACTCTTCAGCTTTATAATATTATTAATATATTAATAATATTATAATATTAATATATTAATATTAATAATATTATTATATATATAGTACCTATAGATGTTGCCATTGGTGATAGACAAGCTTCCTCTCGGTGAAAGAAGCTGGGTGTGGGCTGGTGGTAAATTATACTACCTGACATACATAATCTTATTTCTGTATCCAATCTTATTCCAAAGTTTCGCAACCATTTGAAAACGTGAAAAGGTCAAATAATGTATATCATACACAGGCGGACATGTCGACTATCATCACGATTTTACTCGACTACGGTGAAGAAAAAAGGAGGGTTATGTTTTGACCGTCTATATCATTGTGTGTAAGTGGGTGGGTACATATGTATTTACATATGTTCATCTCTTCCCTCATAACTTTTCATCATTAGCAACTTATCATAATTTGATAGGTACCGCTGAAAGCGTCTTGATCGTCTGCTGCAATATCGTCCTCTAAGTCTAGAGGACATAAAATTATAAACTAATAAAAAGGTTTTCTTAATCATGCTGTGTTAGGCATAAAATGAACGGGCTTAACTAGCACTTTTTATAGATATTTAAATATGTTAATTCATTTTAATAAAAACTTGTGCAGTAATTCAAACTCGACTACTGAAAAATCAAGCTCTCTAAAGTATGAAACAAGAAAATATTCTCTTCTGAAAAATGCAATCTTACAGCACATAAGCTCACATAACAAAACATTATAATAGTACTTAATAATAATTTGGGGTAACCGAAGGTTTTGTCTTTGTAATTATGGACGAAGTTATGATGACAAACAACTACCGCAGATTTATTGTGAAAGATGGTACGGTGGACATCTTGACTTGGCTCGCGAGATTGTTGACATGTGGGATGTGCACTCAGCAATCATTGTGCCGATAGTCATATCAGCCAATGGTTTGATAGCCAAGAGCCTCGACCAACACCTGAAGAGGATCTCGTTAGGCAGTTGGACACGGCTCGCATTGTCAGGAGGTTCCTCTCTCTGGAGCCCTGACCGCCGCCCGGTAGCTTGGACCCTGTTCCTGATACCAGTGGGCTACTATTTTTGATATTTTTAAATGTTTGTGTTGTTTTGTTTTTCTAATATTTTAAAAATATAATTGATAGTGACAAGTGTAAAAATTGAAATAAAGGAAATATTATTATATGATCATACGTTTTGGGGAAAGGTGGCACACCACCGTCACGAGTTTCCGGTGAGTATATTTTCTTGTTAGAAACTCTTTAGAACTTGATCTTTCAGTAGTCGAGTAGAATTTACTATTTTTTTTTACAAAAAAATAATGTTACTACATTGTAAAAAGAACTGACAATTTCTCATTTCTCTTTATAATCTGTGAGTATTTCTCTCGCTACTGCAGCTGGGTACGTGTGTGTCTGTCTACAGAAATTTAATTTTAATGCTTTTATTATTAGTTCCTTATTAATTATGTTAATTTCTGCACAGGAGAAAACAAAATCGATCCTGGCGACTAAAGGGTAATCATCCAGATTGATTTGCTACGGTACTTTCGGTGAGTGTTATTGTATTTTGTTAAGACTAGTTCCACGTCAAATGTGCTGGAAGGTGACACGTATTATCAAAATCGGGATGCCAATTTTTGAGTCTTGATTTTATTTGTACTTATATTTTTAAGTAATTGAGAAACGAATACCACACCTAACAATGAACCTTTTAATTTAATGTATGTATTGGTGTCTGTTTTTGTTAATTAAAAGATTTATTGATAATAGATGTCGTATGCACTCCTCATACATGTGTTGAGGAATAAATTTAACACAGACAGTGGATCGTACAAGCTCTGCTTCAGGTTCAGATTATGTAAATTACATTCCTTATTATCCTTTTCTAAATTGCTTATGATTATACTTTGCATAAAATAAAATTTACCATAATAATAATACTTACTATATTTAATTCCTTAACAGTAAAATTATTTAGATACATTTCTCTGTTTTGACCATTTTGGTAAACAGTGACCATGACAGTGATAGAAAAGTAATATGAAATTGTTTTTTTTTTAATTAGGCATCAAAATAATCTAAGTATCTAATTAGCCCACAATGTCCCACTGCTGGGCAAACGCCTCTTTAAAACCCACACATTTCTACTATTATGGGCCATACTTTCAGGGAATTACTATTGGACCTTCTTTCAAAAAATTGGATTTGTATTGATTAACATATTTTCAAATTAGAATAAAACATGCTCACAATTGTTTAATAAATATGTAATAATAAAAAAAGTCAATGACTGTCTTAAAATTACCACTTATCATAAACGAAGACCACATTTGCGTCCGTCTAAACACGATGAACTGAACTATTTTCTTACGGTTTTCACCAATAAACTGAGTGACTGATGAGAATGTTTAAATTTTACTAAAGGTTTTGTGTAAACTAGCTGAAATGTGACAAAAATTGTAGAAGAAGTAAAAAAAAAATGGGAGCTGTACTGGTGTTTTATACTTTGTAACTCAATCATCCAAAACTGGCTGAACTAATTTGGATCAAATTTGGCACACAGATAGTTTTTAACCTGGATTAACACATAGGATATCTTTTATTCCAGTAATACATCCCCATGGGATAATTTTCAACCTCCAAGTCAAAATAATTTTATGACATAATCACCACATTAACGTATTTTAATAATTAAATTCCAAATTGTAGTGTCAGTACAATGTCTTGGATAAGTTAGGCACTTATCAAAGATAGCATAATCACCTATAACATTCCCACGGGCAGGACACAGGCCTCCTATGTGTGAGAGGGATTAGTTATCAAAGATATTGTTGCCTAAACATAACTTTTTCTATGTTCACAGGACACTAAATTCTGATTTTAAATATATGCCAGCATTCTTTAATATTGTAACATGTGATTACACTCTTGGGTATCATCAGCATTACAATAAAAATGCATATCACATAATATAATTATGTATATTACTGGCCCATATTATTATAAGATGTAACAATGACAACTTATACAGAATACTTTTTGATACTCCAGTAATTGTTAAAATAAGGCTATTATTTATTTTTTCACAATGTTTGTAGTAATTCTGTAAACCCGTGGTTTGCAGAACCCGTTGCAATTTTCCTTTAGTTATTTGTTCATGTTTATACTTGTAATTTTGATGGTGCACATAATAAAAGATTATTCTTTCTATCTAAATCATAAAAAATAATTTGTGATTTTATTGTGCAAACTCTGTCCCTAAACTTATAATATGTTACTATACCGATTTTTAGTTTCACAGTATAATTCTTATTATTACTGTTAGTCTATTATATTTTCACTTCATTGAGTTATAAATTACTAGGTTATTAGGTGATTTAGCATTTCCAAACAAGTTTTATTATTATTGAGATACCTAATAACTGAGGTTGGTGGAAATCATAAAACTTAAGTTCTTCTACATTGATAGGACATACATACATACAATACTTAAAAGTTTTGAAAGTTCACTTATTGATTGTTTTGCTATCTACAAATTATTAAGTATTTTTTGTATTGTCATTTAAACTCAAAGCAATTATTCTTTGTTTACACATTAAAATGATTTTATTTTCATAGTTACTTAGTATGTAATAAAAAAAAATAGTATCCTTCATAATATACTTGCCTTAACAGTTGTACAATCCAAGTAATTTTGTATTCAATGATGGAAATAATGAACACAAGTATAGAATGAATGGGTTTTGGAACAATTGTTCAATCATATGATAATGCAAATAAAATTAAACGGTGGTAGGTATTGTGTGAATTGACTTCATTATCAGTACAAATGTGCTCTATTTTAATTGTTCAGTACTGTAACGACTTGGCGCGAACAAGGACTGCTGGAGGAGACGAAAATGATGCATCAGCAATCCATGATGGTTGGAGATATGATTCCTGTACACCCTGATATACCCGTGCATGTTGAGGAGATGAATAATGTGAATGTGACCTACGAGAATAATGCTTCCTACGCGTATGACGATCTGTTTCCGGCGCTGCCGCACTCCCAGCCGCCGGTCCAACGCAGCATTCAGCAAGCTACCAATAAGCTTCGCGTGGGATCGTCACTGCATACCCAGGTAGGCATAATAAAGCTCTGAAGTTTGCACTGCTTAACAACTAAGTCATTATATGAATAATATTACAGTTTTATTCATGAAATTTTCTGTTTTACCATTTTAGGTCAGTATGTTAATCCTTATTCACATTCAACACCACCTATTGCAATAAGTGCTTAAACATAATATTAGATATATATCCACGTGGACGCCACATGCGTGTTTAAATCTTACGTAATCAGTAATGGCTAGTGATAAGTATATGTATATGTTGTGTAATAATATTTCAGTTCTTTTAGATAATAAAAAGCAAATGAGTTGATAACTTACATTATTATCGCTAAACAGTTGGGCTTCTCTATCATTTGTTATACTTTCTAATAATTACCTATATCTTATATTTTTCTACATTCCAAATCAACCACGATTATCTTAATCTGATTGTTAAAATGTAACCTAAAGTTAACTTACTGATAATTCGAGCTGGTTAATAACTTAATGTAGATAAACAAATTGACTTCATCAAAATAAACAAAAATGGTTGACGTTATATTTGACAGTTAATAACTTAATAAACATATTTTTTAGACACATCAGATTTCATAACATTCATATTGAATTAGAATACATTTATTAGACTTGTAAAAGAAAGCATTTAATTGGAACATATACAATCATCACAATATAAATTATACACATCCTGATTTTAATGTTATTACTTGTAATCAACTCCTCCGCCCTTTTAAGGTATTCCATGTGCCATATGAAGAGAGGAAATTGGACAACGCTAATACTTTCGGCGAGGGTGAATCCTTGAGAACCTGTCAATCCATCACTAAGGACACCGGAGCGCACATCGAAATATCTACTAGCAAAGATGGCAGCTTGACTTTCTTGATTACTGGCAAACATAGCGCAGTTCTAGATGCAAGGCGCCTAATTTTGACCCATTTCCAACAACAGGTAAATATACTAAACAATAATAATAATATTTTTATTTTATTATTAGAAGCGATTCTAACAACTTCATTTGTATTTAATAAACAGGCCAGCAAGCAAATTAATATCCCGAAGGAACACCACCGTTGGATTTTAGGAAAACAAGGCCAGAAGTTGAAAGAGTTGGAAAAAGTGACAGCTACCAAAATCAGTGTACCTGGTATTGCCGATACTAGTGAGACCCTCACTATTACTGGTACTAAAGAGGGCATTGAGAAAGCTGAACATGAGATCAGAGTGTGCTCTGAAGAGCAGGTAAACTAACCTATGTACTTGATAACGCTAGCAATTTATTACTTGCCAAAGAATACGCAATTTTTTGTGATATAGCGTTATACATAGTATCAGTGTGAATCAGCACTAACTGGTATATTATTTTTCAGTCGCGTAAGGCTATGGAGCGCGTCAAGATCCCGAAGATCTACCACCCGTTCATCCAGGGTCCGTACGGCGAGCGTGCTGCTGCGCTTACCGCAGAGACGGGCGCCCGCATCCATATCCCGCCCGCGTCTACCCAGAGCGATGAAATCGTCATTGCTGGCGAGAAAAATGGTGTACTTGCTGCAAAAGCGCAAATTGAACAAATCTATGAAGACATGGTAAAAATTAATATGAATCAATCAAATCAAACCAATAAAGGGTATATAGCAGGTTGAGTATTGAGAATGTGTCCCCAGAGCCAAATGTAATGAATATAATATTGTTGACTACGCTGCTCATTTGCATTACTATTTATGTAGTTTTTGACTGCCTAGCTCTTACATCACTGAGTAACCTTGAAAAATGTCTTGATAACAGACAATTTTTTAAACTTTTCCGTTCTCTAAAACGAATAGAGCTAGGAATGTGATTCCAAAACCAAACTGTAGACAACATTATGACAATTATTATAAAATATCCGTAAACAGATTTTACATGTTTTGTAGACAGTTATAAGGGAATGAAAAATCTATCGTTCCTATAGTTACGTTTTTTACGTAGCACTGTATAGGTCCCGGCAAACATCTTGAACACCGTTTGATATACTTTTCTCGCTCTTGTGTATTCTCCCGCCAATGCAGAAGAGCGAGAAGGGTATATCAATCGGTTTTCAATAAATCTGCCGCGAGGTATACAGGCACAGTCTGTATAAAGTGTCTTGAATAAAAATACACTTGGATCTGTATACTTTGAATTTGATTTGCGTACTTAACTGCACGCCAAACTCTTAAGGGGTTAGCAGAGTGGATGTAGAATAACTTTTTCTTATTATCTATTAATATTATTAAACATATAATTTAAAAATTGTATGTGTAGTGTCACAAATAGGGACCTGAGCAACATTTTTTTTTTTTATATATTGCAGGTATCCGATTTCGTTGAAACTTGTAACAGTAAAATCAACACACTACATACTATTTCTGAGATTTTTTGAAAGTTGTCACTTTGTTAGAACTTACAAATAATAGCCAAAGAAAAATTATTTCAGTTGAAAAAATTATTTATTTTTAGCAAAATAAGTAAGATCGATACGTAATATTTGTCAAAATGTTGTCTATAGTTTGGTTTTGGAATCACGTTCCTAGCTCTATTAGTTTTAGAGAACAAAAACTTTGAAAAATTGTCTGTTATCAGGACAATTTTCAAGGTTACTCAATGACAGTAAGAACTAGGCAGTCAAAAACTACATAAATAGTAATGCAAATGAGCAGCATACTTAACAATATCATATTCATTACATTTGCCTCTGGGGCACATTCTCAATACTTAACCTGCTTGTACCCTTTGCCTAGTTTCTTTCTAAACATATTTATTAACTTGGTTTTTTACAGGTAAAGAAATGCTCAACTGTCCGTGTTGAGGTACCTAAATCTCAGCACAAATATGTGATTGGAGCTCGTGGAACGACTATACAGGAGATTCTGAAGGAAACTGAAGTCTCTGTAGAGATGCCTCCTCCAGACTCTCCCACTGGCACCATCACTCTTCATGGACCTCACAACAAAATCGGCCTGGGTTAGTAAAATTAACTGCTATTTTTTTTGTATTAAACTCAATAGAGTTAGAGCACCCAGGGCAAAATGTAAGACAAAAACGTGTTGCGCCGGCCCTAAGTAACATGGGACAAGGACGGAAGAAGATAATCAAACTTAATGATTGAAATATGTACTAAATATTTTGCATCTATTATAAAACACAATTTTTAAACCAACAGCTCTCTCAAAGGTATGCGAAAAAGCGAACTCTGTGAAAACTGCAACTGTGGATGCGCCTACTTGGATCCATAAATACATAATCGGAAAAAACGGCTCTAATATTAAAAAGATAACTCAAGACTTCTCTAAGGTATGATTTATTTTATTAATTTATTGTTATAAAGATTATTATTTGGATCATTTTGGACTTGCATGATATCACGAAAGATATTTGTTTTAAACGGCATGTTATGATGAAATGGTTTTAAAAACTACATTTCGGCACACAGGTACACGTTGACATAACCCATTCTGAAGACAAGGTGAAGATCGATGGTCCCCCAGAGGAAGTGGAGCGCGCTCAAGTTGAGCTTGATGACTTTGTGAAAAACTTGCTAGCTACTCTTACCTATGTTGAACTATCAGTTGACCCCAAATTCTTCAAACACATTATTGGAAAGAATGGAACTAACAGTAAGTTAAAGCTTTCATATGAAAATACTTTGATTCATGTTACAGATTTAAATTACAATAAAATCCTTATTTTATTTTTTAGTTAATAGACTGAAGGATGAGACTGGGGTAGTTATTAACATTATTGAAAACGAAGGCAACAACATTATTCGCATTGAAGGCAGCCATCAAGGTGTAGCTGACGCTGAAAGAGAATTAAGAGAAATGGTAATGAAATTAGAGAACGAAAGGTCAAAGGAAGTCTATGTTGACCATAGATATATTAAATCTCTTATTGGAGTTAGAGGAGAAAAAATAAAGGAATTCCGCGAAAAGTTCGAACGTGTGCTTATTTCTCTACCTGATCAAGGGCAAAAAAGGAGTCCTATTAAGCTAAGAGGTCCTCAGGAAGATATTGAAAAATGCGAGAAGTATCTTCACAAGGTTATAAAAGAAATAGCCGAGTCGTCTTTCGTCCAGGAAGTGCCGATTTTCAAACAATTCCACAAGTTTATTATTGGCAAAGGTGGAGTGAATTTAAGGAAAATTCGGGACGAAACTCAAACTGTGATCGATCTTCCAGCAGAAGGCGATGATAGCGATGTTATAACAGTACGAGGTAAACGGGAGAATGTTGAAGAAGCAGTAAAAAGAATTCAGCAAATCCACAATGAAAAAGCTAACGTTGTAACAGAGGAGGTCACAATTGCTCCTAAATACTATAATTCTTTGATTGGGGCTGGTGGAAAACTTATTCATTCCATTATGGAGGAGTGTGGTGGAGTACTGATAAAGTTCCCGCCTGCGGAAAGTGACAGCGACAAGGTGGTTATTAAAGGGCCCATCGAAGATGTTGAGAAGGCTAAGCAACAACTACTTGCGCACGCTTCGGAACGAGAACTGACCTCCCACACCGCTCACGTGCGTGCCAAGCCAGAACACCACAAATTCCTGATAGGCAAAAACGGTGCTAACATTAAGAAAATTCGCGAGCAAACAGGCGCTCGCATTATCTTCCCGACTGAGAAGGACGAAGACAAGGAAGCTATATTTATCATAGGTAAGTTTTGTGTGCTGCTATTAAAATCTGTATCTATATTATTATAAATTCTTCAGATTTCATGTCTGCCTGTATGACCGCGTTGTTCTTGTGTAATGGTTGCTATGATGCGATTTTTACCATTATTTAAATATTTTTTCCGGTTTATGTGAATAACATATTAATATGTATACGTCTACTTACATACAGAGTGGGCCACGAAACGACGTCCAAAAATTTTTTTAGAAGCTTTTCTTCAAGGGCTCGCTGAAACACCCCCAGTCCTGTCTTTAATACCAAAACAAAACCAAAATGGAATGTCCGAAAATCAAAAAAAATCAAAAAAGTTTAATGGTCTGACCATTAAACTTTTCTCTTTGGGTGTCGCATTTTTTTGAAAATGTTGTATTTTTTTGGTCCTTGTGTAGTCTTCAATCTTATAGATTCGTCAAAACATCACACAGTGTTTTAAGAAGCCCGATTTTCGGACATTCCATTTTTATTGAAAAAACTGACAGACATAATCATTTAAATGCAAGATTTCGTATCCCGACTGAGCTACCAAGTCTAGTTTTTGAGTTATAGTTTTTTGAAAATCGTAATTTTTCCATCCGGATAATAAGAAAAAAATAATTACGCTTAAACTAAGCATGGTACGAAATAATGATGTTAGGTACATTCATGGCGTATCTTATGCCGAGTATTTTAGTCCATAAATGAACCTCGCAACTTTGTTAGATCCAGATTTATACGAGTTTTTGGTTTTTAGTTTTTCTTTTTTTTTTCTCGAAAATTCCGCCGCTTCGGGAAACGTTATTTATACAGAAATAATTCTATTTACTTCCCCAATACACCACATAATTATAACATCCCAAATCCATGGAACTTATTAGTTGTTCCAATTTAACTATTTTTGTTAGGATTGTCAAATTTTTATCCTTATTTTGTGGATCAAAGTTTTCGTGAAAGTGAAAGCTCGGTAGTCATAATGAATATATAAATAATCATCTGAGATTTTGACAACCCTGACGACTTTAAATCCGGATCAAACTTAAAATCGTTGTGGTTTCCAAGTTCCATGGAATTGGGAAGTGAAATTTATGTGGTGTGTTGGAGAAGTTATCAAAATCATTTGAGTATAAATAACTTTCCCGATTTGGTGGAATTTTCGAGAAAATTAAGAAAGTAAGAATAAAAATGGGATATCCGAAAATTGGGCTTCTTAAAACACTCTGCATCACCCTAAGTGACTAAAACATAGTTCAATGGGAAAACTTTTGCTCAATATTTGCTCATGCCATGGTCAAACCTTTATAACTTTCTGAATATTAGATCTACGAATTGCGACTTTCACTGTTATTGTTTTACAAATTCGTTCGTAATGTTGACGTGGTCGCTTTTCTTTTATACTGACACTAGTCGAAACGGACACTATCTCGCATAGCACATATTTATTTCCCTAGTATTATCAAAAAGCGCGATACAAAGAAAAAAGTCGAAAATCAAGTAAGATTTTCTTAAATTTTCAGTGATGAAAAGCCGTCTAGTTCCTAAACTATAAATAATCGCTGAACATACCATGAGGGTGTTTTGCGAAATGCTTACAGAGGAATCAAATATTTTTTCTTTGCAAATTGTTTTGTGTCCCACCCTGTTTGATAAAGAAATCACGATGTGTCGGTGTGTATCGTAAGACGATAAGAAACATTATGATTATATCTTAATTCAGGTCGCGAGGAGCAGGTAGAGGCGGCTCGCAAGCAGCTAGAAGCAGCAGTAGCAGAGATCAGTAACGTGTCTGAAGGCGAGATGGCGGTGGCGCCGCGTCACCACCGTCACTTCGTGGCGCGGCGCGGCGAGGTGCTGCGCCGCATCGCCGACGACTGCGGCGGCGTGCAAATCTCCTTCCCGAGGCAGGGAGTCAACAGTGACCGCGTTGTTCTCAAAGGCCCCAAAGATTGCATAGAAGCCGCTAAAATTCGCATCAACGAAATCATCGAAGATTTGGAAGCGAAGGTTTGTGTCGTTCTTATATACTTCTTGTCTACGCATCACAATTTTTTTTTTTGCATTACCTCTCAAAATAATATTACTCCTTCCCAGCTAAAGCACTAGGAAAAGGTGTAGGTCGGGCGTTTTTCGGGGACTGTCTATTGTAATTTTAACGTTCGAAAAGTGTTCTCATCCTAATTTGAATAAATATCTTTTGATTTTGAATAAAATATGTATTAGTACTAGTATTCAAAACATGACTTCAACAACTAAATTAAGCACACCAAAATAAAGTTCAGTAGTATACATACAAATAAAATATACCAAACACAGTAGAGATAATTATGATGTGTTGACTTCCATTGCTGTACTTTTCACAGGTAACAATAGAATGCGTGATATCTCAAAGGCACCATCGTACAGTGATGGGTGCCCGTGGTGCTAAGGTAAAGGATATCACCGCAGAACACGATGTGCAAATAAAATTCCCCGAGCGAGACACGAATGAAGCCGCGGATGTTCCCTTAAAGGAAAATAATGAGAATGGTGAGCCAGGCGCGAACGACATCATCAGGATCACTGGTCGTCCAGAGAATTGCGAGGCAGCTAAGAAGGCTTTACTTGAGCAGGTAACGAGTTCATTTATTCAATGACAAGTGTGGTGCATATACCACGTTTCGATTAATCTCTATTAAATTAAATAATTATTTATTAGGTTCCAATCACGATCGACGTAGAAGTTCCGAATGAATTGCACCGTTTGCTTTCTGGTCAGAAGAGGCGGGAACTGATGCAAACATATGATGTCCACATTCTACTTCCGCTCAATGATGACCCTAGTGACTTTGTGAAGGTAAGAAGAATGCTCAAATGGAGTTATTTTATTTAGTTAAATCAGTTATAATTAACTTTTGTTTGTACTGAATAATTATCATAATTATACTAAAGGCTACATATTTGTAGTGTAATTAACAATAATTATTTTTATTTAGGTAACAGGCACTCCTACAAATGTTGAAAAGGCCAAACTCGCTCTTGCCGACAGAATTGTTGACATGGAAAAAGAGAAAGAAGACAGACTTCTCAGGTGAGCCTGCATTTCCATCAAACCAGAATGTACAATCATTATAATTTTTATAGTATGCTTGGATGTGTCCATGCCTATCCTTGAATATTAATAATAAATATGCTATAATAATTGCAGGTCATTTGAACTGAAATTCAAAGTGGATCCCGAATATCATCCTTTAGTTATTGGAAAGGGCGGTTCTGTAATCACAAAGATTCGCACTGATTATGGAGTACAAATAAACTTGCCTAAACGTGGTGAGGCTGATGATGACATTATTACAATCCAGGGCTATGAAGACAAGGCATTGCAAGCCAAGGAAGCTATCATGGGTATTGTACATCATCTGGTAAGTCCATATTATTTTACAATATTAAGACGCCTGCGTGAGCCCTCTCACGCATAACATACCAAAATTTCTCCATTCTCAATCATTTGGAAGGATCAATCTTTGTTACGATGAGCGTCATGAAGCTGCTGAAATCAAAGGCCCAACGCATAAAATGTAGGGTACTCACGACTTCTTTACATGCCATATGTGGCGTGATACCATTCTAAAGTGCCGCGAGTCCCCTACATTTTACTACTATCTTTACATATTATAAAATAAAGTCACTTCGCTGTCTGTCTGTCCCTATGTATGCTTATATCTTTAAAACTACGCAACGGATTTTGATGCGGGTTTTTTTAATAGATAGAGTGATTCAACAGGAAGGTTTATATGTATATAACATCTATAATATAGTAAAGAAACACTGATAATTTTAGAGGTTTCTAATGTGATGTCATAAATAAACACATTTTTTTGCGCTTACATTGCGAACGCTGGCTGAACCCTTCGAAATAGCTCAAAATAATGTACTACAGTATTGTACACCTTAAAAAGTTCTACAAAAAAGTCCGCGATGGTATATGTCTAACTCTTAGGGATAACCCATAATAACCATTTTTATCCTTTACTTTTTACGAGAAATATTGGCTTATTTATGAATGCGATTTTAAGCAATACAGCATTAATCCTTATCCAATTAAGTACCTTAAATAAATTGTGCATTTCATGTAGATCAAAATTGCCCTTTACAGCATATCATTAAAGTTAATATTATAGAAGATATCAGAGATTATAATAAAATAGCCGCAGTGCGGCTAGCGGGCCGTTCCACGTCCGGCCATCTCGCTTGGTAGCGGTCGGGTATTGCAGGATTAGTAGGATTGTAATTTATATTACTTGGGCTTCATAGTAAATGCGAATATCATGTGTGTTCGAAGTACTCAAAATAAACCCAATTGTATTATTCCAAGTAAGAGACCGCGAAATATGGCTTAGATGTTTAGATTTTTGGATGGATTTGGTTTTTTTGTTATCCTGGATACTTACCATATACGTTCCCGGGAGATATTTTCCGACAGCTATACGGGCGAAGCCACTGGCCAAAGTACTATTCTTATAACTATGTTTAATTTGGTGTCTGGTAAATAATTGAGTGTTTGTATAGGTAGAATAGGAGCATTAAGAAAAACCAGGAAGACTTATATTTAATTCAATCCCACCCTATGTCGCAGTCTTCTTGCTCTGAATACTATTAGTTTTATTTTAAGTACATCAAACACACATGATATGAAAGGATCGTAACAGGTGGCGTTCCGTAGTTTCTGCCTACCCCCATGGGGTAAATTACGCCTGTTTCCCATGGGAAACAGGCGTAATTTTATGTATGTATAACATGGATTAATACATTCTTACCGCGGTAGTACGTCCTCTTGCGATAATTTCCGACAACCACGCGGGCGAAGCCGCGGGCAAAAGCTAGTTATTTACTATTGTAAGTCCTTGAAAACGTGACTCTTATAGCATTGTATTAAAGTAGCGTTTTTCTGTAGCTACAATGTTTAAAAAGGTACCTTACTACACATTAGCATTACCTTATTACACTACGCATACACATTTATCACTTTGTCCTTGCATCACCACAAAACTATTAAAATACTGTTTGTTTATTGTGCCCTTGGTGTGGCAATTTCGCAATTTTATTTTTCCAAAAAGACCAATGACCAATGATCAATGAAATTACTAATTTGAAGTAAACTTATCACAATAAAATACTAAAAACAAACTATATGTAACTGAATTTTTTGAACAAATAATTATAATACAGTAAATAGCAAAAGCAGGTTTTTTTTTTTTTTTTTTTTTTTCAGGATGGGAAATCATCAAATGACTTCTCCCGCTCTGGGCGGAGCGGGAGGGTGTGTCAGACTTTTACTGACTAAAACCCACCCGTGTTCCATCAGTTGCCCATGTGCCAGGGTCACGGTATCTCTTTCGAACAATCACGCGACCCCGGCAGGCATCGGTCCTAGTAGACCCCTACACTGCTGCTGACATCTCTTTGAGGCGCGCGTGGAACACTGCGCGCCGTCGACCCGAGCCTGGTCCTTACCGGGCGGCGAGCTACCCATTGCTCGCCACCCGCAAGCTCGCGCCTACGGTGGCCGGGAGTCCGCTATTGACTCCCGACGCCCGGGGCGTCTCCTCCTGCGGCGGCTAGGGACGTGAGGGCGCAGAGACTGCCACTCCCTCACGCGCCCCGCCTCCTCCTTCGCGAGCATTACTGCTTCGCAGAAGGAGGTGACGGCTTCCCATTCCCTCTCGCTCCGTACCATGGCTCGCACCAGGGCCGGACGCGAGAGGTCGCCGCCGCCGATCGCCTCCACGAGGACACGGCGGTGCTCTGCCCAGGCAGGGCACACCTCCACCGTATGCTCCACCGTGTCCTCCAGACGATCCTCGCAATGGAAACACCCGGACAGCAAAAGCAGGTTGCGTTGTAATCTGTTTCAAAGCAAACAGCATCCTAATTTTTTATCACCACATTGCATTGATCTTGAAAAGACGAGTATTTCCAACATCATGAATGACCAAATATATAATAAAGATTTTATTTGATTGTCAAAAAAAAAAACGATTATGGTTACGTTTGTGGAACGCCATAAGTTAGAGTGCAGGACCATAGTTGTTCTACAAGCTGAACTCAATATATATTTTCTGTTTACTTTATGAATGTTTTCTCTATACCTCTTTAAAAACTGCCAAACAATATTACTATCTCATAAAAATGAACATCGTTGCTGCAGGACAATCAATGTCGAGAGGAGGTCGATATTGATCCACGAGTTCACAGGAGGTTGATCGGCCAACGAGGCAAGAACATCAGACGTATTATGGACGATTACAAGGTCGACATACGTTTCCCGAAACAAGGTGATGACAGCATCGTTGTCATTACCGGAGACGAGGATAACGTAGCTGATGCGAAGGACCATCTCCTGAACCTAGCCGAAGAATACGTAAGTATTTCAATCTAATATAGTCGTAACACAAACATGTGCTGATTACAATGTCGTTTATGTTCTGTTCCTAATTTCAAATGAATCTCCAGATTCAAGACGTCGCCGACCGCTACACGCGACCTGCGGGGGCTTCCTTGGGTGACTTTGGTGATGTACTCGGCGAGCGAGAGCAAGCAAACAGCAGCGCAGGGTCCGCTGGCGGTGCCGGCGCCGCCGCAGGCCCCGGGCCCGCGGGCTTCGTGGTGAAGGGCGGCCCGTGGGAGCAGCGCGCGCCCGACACGGCGTCCACGCAGGAGTTCCCCACCATGCCGGGCGGCCCGCGCGCGCAGCAGCCCGCCGCGCCCGCGCCCTCCGCCGCCTGGGGCCCGCGCCGCTAGTAGCGCGCTCCGCCCCTGGCGCCCTGCCACTCGTCCTATGTACTCGCATGTGTGCATACTTTTAAGCCTATAGTGTATAGTGGAGTGCGCCACGTTTTATTTCGGTTGTTTCGACGCGACGACGAGTACGTCCACTTAGATCGTATTGTCGTCGCTTTGCGGCACCCGCTAATAATCCTTGTAATCTTAAACTGCAGATATCTCTCGTACTCGCTCATATTATTGCGAAAGTGGGTAGCCAGCTGTATTTTACTGGTGATTTATTGGAGGAGGTCGTCGCTGTTTGTGGCGATCTCTCTGAATTATAAATAACGCGAGGTTGAGCCGAACGATTATCATTATTTATCATATAAGTATTCGGTTACGCGATTTCGTTATTTTTTATGAATTATTATTATGTATCTATGAGTATAAATGCCATTCTACTAAGTTGTTATTTACTTTGATATTTATAATGAAATACATGCCGATGTATTTTTTAATTTATGCATCTTTATATAGGATTTTTTTTAACCAGTGTGTAATTTTTTTTGTATGTTCAGTATCAGCAACAGAACGCATTTCAATATTTTTTCAATACTATTATTTAAATGTTTATCCGACCTTAAATCAGTAAAATGGGGACACCATATTTCGTAATAATATTGACAGTAGTGCGTGGCACGTGACTCACGCGGTGGACCGGTGGTGTTGCAGCGACAGTCTGCGCATCGCATGCACTGTCGAGCTCTAAACGTTTTCCCGCGCAAGCGTCGAGCCGAACGTGTCGTAACTCGTACGTCGCGATGTCAGACAACCCCAACCGTGAGTTTTATGAGACTGTGCGAGTGTGCTTATTAAGTGGTGAAAATTTGCGAGCAGGTCGCAGGATGTATACGAGAGAGAGCAGACCTCGTATGCGAGCTCACGTAACCCCGCTGTCCCCTAATGGAAATACCATTTTAGCAGCCACTCAAAGGCTGCATGATCATGGGCCCTTCAGGACCCCTAATCATTTATATGGATCTGGCAGATCTCGACTGGCGGTCGAAGTCAAAGAAACTATTTTTGATTTCTTTGAGCGAGATCCAGTTTCCACGAAACGGCACGTCGCTTCGGTGTGAGCCAGCGGTATCACTGTAATCTTAATTTAATTGATCATAATGATTTATTGTCTACATTTTATGGTCCTACGCCCATGAAAGTATGAAAAAAAGAATGGTATTACTCCTCAAATAACTTCAGGTTCACAGCCTTAAAACAAATGTAGTTCGAACTTGATAATTGTAGCGTTCAATAACCCGCGCGAATGCTTTGGCGAATCGAGCGAGCTCCCTGATTCGCTACGCAGTAACCATAACACCCGTTTCAAAGTAAACATCTTTCGTTAACGATAACTTTTATTTTTGTACTAAAACACATCAAAATAAAAAATGCATGCTCGTTTATATATTACTCGTTTTAAGTTTAATTTGTTAAAATTTGCGCACTGGTTAAATTTTTTTCCTATAGTATGCATAATAAACTGATTCCGTGTACTTATTTAAAATTATAATGAAATTTCTATTTTTCATACATAATAGTTTTCACGTTTTTTTATCATGTTTATAATGTTGCCTATAAAATAATGAATCAATAAATGATAAGACAAGAATGAATATTTTTACAAAGTAATGTGTACATAGTAAATAAATTGTGTTTGAAAATATTAATAAAATCTTTTACATGAATACATTTTTTTTTGTTCTTTATTCCACTGTTATAATAAATCTTTTACTGGAGAAGCATGTTCATAGAACACCTGAGCGTCAGCTTAGTACGTAGACCATTTAACCCTATGGACCCGTCTAGTATGATTATAATAGGTCTTTACCTAAGAAAATGCCGTTTTGTATGAAAAAAATGATCATGTATTTTTTATTTGTATTAATCGAAATAATCACCCATGCAATCAATGCAACTTTGCCAACGCAGTGGCAGTTTATTGATGCCCTTCTTAAAAAAATCAGCTGGACGGGAGGCAACAAATTCTTCAGAGGCATTTTGTACTGCCTCTCGGGTATTGAATTTTTTTCCCGCCAAGAAGTTATCCAAATTCTGGAAAAAGTAGTAGTCTGTAGGCGCAAGGTCTGGTGAGTAGGGCAGATGACGGAGAGCTTCCAACCCCAGTTCTTGCAACTTGGAGACCGTCTGCTATGCAGTATGAGGTCGCGCGTTGTCGTGCAGGAGCAGCGGAGACGAGCGATTGACCAATGCTGGTTGGAGATTTGCCAGCTTCTCCATCATTGAGTTCAGTTCTTCACAGTACACATCTTCAGTAATGCTCACCCCGTTTGGTAAGAAGCTGTGATGAATCACACTGGCGCTAGACCACCAAACAGTGACCATCACTTTTCTAGGGGTAAGTTTTCGTTTAGGGCATTGTTTAGGTGCTGAACCAGGATCCAACCAACTTGCTGAGCGTTTGCGGTTATCAAACAGAATCCATTTTTCATCGCAAGTAACAATGCGGTTCAAAATTCCTTCATTTGTGTGTCTGTTGAGCAGTGCAAGGCACGTCTCGACGCGTACTTCGCGCTGGCGATCATTGAGTTCGTGGGGCACCCATTTGTCAAGCTTTTTTACCTTGCCAATTTGACGCAAATGGGCCAGTATTGTTTTGACGCTAACGTCGAAAGCTGCTGCTAATTCAGCCGTAGATTGCGTATCATCAGCTTCCACAACCGCCTTTAAGAGCCCTCTTACAAAATTTGAACGCTCGAGTTTAGGTAAAAGACGGCAATCTTATGTATGTGTGCGTAGCTATCCACACATGCACAATACAAACAGTGTAACGCGAGTGGCGAGCCGGTCTAAACAATCTTGAGCCTTTAGAATTATAATGCGGTATTTAGATATTTATGAAAATATTTATTTTTATTTATCCAGTCTAATAAAGATTTCTAGACTAATAAAAAAAAACAACTATATGTTATGTAAAGTATACAATAAAAAAAAAAAAAAAACAATTACATATTGGTGCCGATTCTGTTGTACACCGAACTAAACTAACAAAACTATCTCTAAAATTGCTTACTTTTAGCTATGAGAGTTGTTACGCTATTCTGCAAGAAATAATCTCTTAAAAATTATTTTGACACGACTAAAATCAAATTTGACAATCGCTACTCAACGTGGTATTTTTAGGGTTCCGTTGCCAAATGGCAAAAACGGAACCCTTATAGATTCGTCATGTCTGTCTGTCTGTCTGTCCGTACGTCACAGCCACTTTTCTCCGTAACTATAAGAGCATGCTGTTGAAACTTGGTAAGAAGATGTATTCTGTGAACTGCATTAAGATTTTTACGCTAAAATAGAAAAAAAAACAATAAATTTTGGGATTCTCCATACTTAGAACTGGGAAAAAAGAAAATAAAGTACTGATTCTGATTCTGATGATTCTGAAAAAAAAATTCATGAAACCCAAACGTGGGGTATCTCTGAATAGGTCTTCAAAAATGGTATTGAGGTTTCTAATATCATTCTAACTGTACCTTCTAAAATAAGACAATGATAAAACTAAAAAAAAATATATGATGTACAGACGCCAACACATCAAGCTACTACAATCTGTCAGATTTCTTTGATAGATTTTCGACTTTATTTCTAGAGCATTAGGTTCAAGGTTCATTGGGAAAAATTGACAGTTTCGGGTAGCTTGACCTGGTGGCGTCTGTACATTACCATATAAACTACTACCGAAGATTGGTTTGAACGAGATCCAGTAAGTAGTTTTTTTAATACGTCATAAATCGTAAGCCACAATTTACCTTTCATTCAATCAACTCAAATATAAAAATTAAAAAAATAACATTTGATTTCATAAACGTAAACCTTATGCATAAATCGAGGATACCTACAGGTTTATACGGAACCCTCGGTGCGCGAGTCCGACTCGCACTTGGCCGGTTTTTTCTTTTGGCTTCGCAACTTAGTACTTGTGCGCTACGCAATGAACTTGCTGAGATACGAAGGCGCGCAAGGGGGCATCCTGGACGTGTTTTATATGGAATTTTTCATTTTTGTTTGAAAAATAAAAAAAAATATTACCCACGTGTTGAGATTTATATGTGTGGGGTTTTATAAAGGGGGTCGAAAATGTCATTATTTTTGCGATAGGACACGCCATTTTCGAGATATAAGCAAAAGAAAAAAAAAATACAGTACTATTTTTGCACGTGAGGCGAGGCGTTGCCGTTGGTGTGAATTTTTGTTCATGACCACTAGTTTTACTCCACACCTTTTTAATCGCGATTAAAAATAGTCAGATTTAGTTAAAATAAATTATTTTAGTCAAATTTTTTCTACAATCTATTAAAATAATGCTTTACTTGATAATAAACGAAATTCTTATACAAAAAAAAAAAAATGCGAAGAGTAGCAAAATGTTGTAGTCGTAGTATATTTTTGCGTTCACGATACGAGTACCAGTAAACTGAGACGCGGGAAAAAATTACACGGGTCCTTCCCCGTTGGGCGCTTGCGCCGTACTAAAGTACTAAACGTTGCCCGCTTGTGCATCGTAATTTATTCTAATTTAGAGTGATTTCAAAAACGATATTATGTCTAATTAAATAAACAGATTTAAATAAAACTTGAGAATTCGATTTGTTATAGAGCATACTTTATATTGACATGATTTTTTTAATGTAATTATGCTTTATTCAAACGAATAAATCGTAAAAATTGCCATAAGACTTAATTTTTTTACTAATTAATGATATCAAAAATCAATATTCTTGTACTAAATGTAACAACAAGATTATATGTCTGTTGTTTTGTGTATTTTTTTAACCCAAATTTCTACATATTAATGATGGAAATAGGAGTCTGAAATGGACCCTGCGCTGATTTTTAAGAAAACTAGTTGTGGGAGATTAATTACTACAAAGTATACAAATTAGTTTTTGTAAATGTGCTACTAAAAGTGACAAAACAAAAGATTGATCTATTTTTTACATGTATTCGTCAATGCCAGAGTATTTATAATGATGAGATGAGAGGTAAATAAGGCGACTAAAATCTTAGATATTCGCGCAAAAATGTAAAATGCCTCTTAATTCGTCAGTGTCGACCAGTCTTCAGACGACCGCGAGGTTCATTTTCCAGGTCGAAATTTCCAGAACGGAAGCGAGCAAACCAATAACAAGTGGTGCGTTGGTTTGTAGTGTTAGCTCCGTAAACGTCGTTGATGTTGCGTGCCGCTTGTGCCGCGTTGCTGCCATGACGGTACTCATATTCCATAATTACTCGAATTTTTAACGTATCCATGATGACGAAAAAGATTGAAATGCGATGAAAATGTAACACTAATCAATAAACAAATGACTACTTTTGGAAAAAGAATTCCATGTTTTTAAAATAAAATTAATTTGAAATTAGAATTCATAGACAAACAAAAATTAATTTGATTTGAAATGGCCAGTACTACAGAACGGCAATTTCATAGGTAAAGACCTAATGACTCCATCTCTCTATCAAGGTGCAAGGTAGGAGGTAGGATCCATGTGTAGGTCCTACACATGGATTTATCAATTCTGTTTTTAAAACTCTGTGAATCAATTTTTGTTAGGATTAGTAATCGTTTTCACCATTGATATATATGTTACACTAGATTAGCAATTACCGCGTCAAAGCGTTGCCACTGGACATATGGCCACAGCCATATGCGTAGCTGACGTCAGTTCAGTGCTCTATGTGACGCCAACCGAGTGACGCGTGACAGAAAATATCCCCAAAATGGGTAAATGCGTTGTGAAAAAGTGTGATTCAAGATCTCAAAAACCCAATAAATTAACCGGAATTACTTTCCACACGTAAGTTTATTGTTTCAGTGTTTATCTCAAAGCAAAAACGCAATAAAATGTAAAATTTTGTATAGGTTGGCAAAAAAGAGTCTGTCGTGGTAACCATTGGAACTAAAATATTTTTTTGGTGGCAGCACTGCTTTGTTTATCATCAACAAGTAGCTAATCTGTCACTGTGTTATGTTCCCAGTTGTATTTTACTTATTTCTAATTAACTATCAATTATTAATGCTTTTGAACATATAAAAAATGAATAAAACAATAAGGAGTAGTGGTGTGAGCTGTGTTATACTAAGTTTTCGTAAGAAATTTGGCGGAATCTGAAGCGGAACAAATTTTGTCTCCGATTGACAATGTTTACGAAAGAACTGCCGACATGACAGGTATTTATCCAAGAAGTTTATCTTTTATTCAATGCCAGTCATTGTTTTTCCTTTCTAATACTAAGTTTTATCGGTATTATAAGTTTCAAGCCATTTTATTGTTTTGTTTACTAATAGATTATTGAGGTTATGTTTTCTAGTTTAACAAACCGCGTGTACGTTAATTCTTGATGTTTGATACTTGAAATTGAAAAATGTACCTACATGGAATTAATATGATTGTCTTTATATTTTTTTCAAGGTAAATCTCACAGTACAATTAGAGAAATTGTTAATGAAGGAGAAAACAATTAAGGATTTTTTTACACCTGGAGGAACACCAAAACAGTTGGCGGAAGAAAGAATTAGACGATTTTGATCTGTGTGCAATTAGATAAAAAGTTCAACACTATAACGAAACAGCCAAGAATTTTTTTTTTTTTTTTGTTAATGCTATTATCGCATACCACAGTAAAAAAGTATAATTAATTTTTTTTTTTTCAGGTGCCTATTCTACGTAATATATTACCTATAGTTTGAGGAAACGGGTTGTAATGGGAGCCGTAAACGTGTAAGAAAGATTTTTACACTATTTTCATAAATAAGAAATGTAAAACTGCCACATCAGTGTTAATGGAAAAAATCTATCATAGCACCGAAAAGGAATTTAAGAATGATGTTACGTCACGTTTTTCTTTTTAAATAAAATCTAAACTTTAGCGTGTTATTTCATTTTCATTGTCATGTGAATAGTGATAATGTTATGTACCCCGCATAGACATACCTGACGCCTTCATTAGTCAACTGTTCAAGTTTATTCGATATTGCCCGTACCTTTCGAATGCGACATGCTATAGGTACTCTCTGACTTCCGATTAGTTTCCGACAGTAAGCAGCTGTAAGTCGCCTTCTTGTCGATCATAAACTGTCAGCATTAACAGGATTCGTTCAGTATCATTCATGTCAAATTTGATACAGGCATACCAACCATCGAATGGTTGTGAATACCCTAGATGGTGGCCGCAAATGCGATTGCTGAACATTATGTCTTGTGTATCGGGTTCAATCGGTAATCCCTGACTGTAATTTAATTAGCTTTTAAACTGAATAAGTTTGCATTATGTTATTATGATGGCACTCTTAGATAAAAGGTTATTCCAGTGAAATAATGCGCAATCTACTAAATACATTGAAAGTAAAAGACTGTGTGCCTATCAAGTCTTGAAATCTTGACTGATGAGAATTTCCGGGATCTCGTGTTTGTGGATTAAAACAACGAGTATCTTATCACTCTTAGTCCTAGTATACAGGGTGGCCATACCTGGTAAGCAGGCGCCCTCATTTTTTCCAGAATCTTTTATGCCAAGCTATAAATTAGGTTCAGTGTCACCACTAAAAACTTAGTTTTAGTTTCCCACATTTGTGGGAGTTTTTAATTTATAGAATAAAGGATGTTAAATATATTTTTAAACAATAAAATCGTTGCAGGGTGCCTAAAGATGCAGTACGCCGTGACAAATGGGTGGAAATAATCCGACTGCTGAGACGAGAAACTAACTGGCTACCTACTAAATCAACTGTCATTTGTTCGAAGCATTTCCGTGATCAAGACAAAATAGGCCCAAAAAGCGAACGTGGACGTGTTTATTTGTCTAATGAAGCAATTTCAATGCTTATTGTAAGTAATAATTTTCTGCGGTAATTAATATTAAAAATGCCTTCTCATTGAATTCAAACTACATTGTGATCTGGATGTTTTTTCAACTTTTGTTTTTAGATTGTAAAGAGCTGTTTTTACTACTACAAACTGTACATTTTCCAGGACAACTGTTATTCTGAAGAGCAGGTGGAGCTTTCAACAAAAGAAAATATGGATGTGAATGCTGTGGAAACCGATAAAAAGATAGAGGAAATAACTGAAACGCTGCGAAAACACAAAATTAGGAAAATAATTCACCGTTTGGAAAATGTATCAGCTGGAAGACTAAGAAAAATAAAAATCATATCACAAAAAAAAATAAAAGACTACAGTAAAAAATTAAAAGATGTTATAGAGGAACTGAAAAAAAAAGTATGTTGAGCGAAGAAGATAAATGCAGCTAAATGTCAATGAAGAAACAGTGCAATTGATGGAAGAATTAAAAAAAAACTTCAAAGAAAAAAAGACTTTAAAAAAAAATCCGTATATCCTTAAAAAAATTGCTTTGACATTAAACTTTTACTCCCCTGCTGCCTATAAATATGTTTGATCTGCTTTGAATAATTCATTACCACATCCGAGAACACTGGCTAATTGGTATAGCAAAATAAACGGAGATCCTGGATTTACGTCGGAGGCTTTTAATGTTTTAAAAGTCGAAAGTGAAAATTCTAAGTCCAAAGTAATTTGCAATTTAGTTTTCGATGAGATGGCTATCCGCCAACAAAAAAAAAATTGATGGAAAGAAGCACCATGGGTATGTCGATTTCGGATTAGATGACACAAGCGAAGAACAAAATCTAGCATCCTCTGCTTTAGTTTTACTTTTCACATGTTTGAATCAAACAATGAAAATACCTATTGGCTATTTTTTTACACATGGCTTAACTTCATGTAAACTTGCCAATATAATAAATTTGGCGTTTGCAAAATGCGCAGAAATTAACGTGGAAGTAGTGTCAGTAACATGTGACGGCAGTCAGACTAATATTGCTGCAATGAGAGTTTTAAAATGCAAACTAAACGATCCAATTAATTTGAAAACCACTTTCAAACATCCTACATCAGGACACGATGTGGTGCTATTATTAGACGCTTGTCACATGCTCAAATTAGTGAGAAACACTTTTGCATCAAAGAAAACGTTTTTTAATAAAAATAACGATAAAATAGAATGGAAGTATGTAAACCGTTTACATGAAATTCAGGAAATTGAAGGGCTTAAAACAGGAAACAAACTAACTAATCGCCATATTTATTTCCGCAACCAAATCATGAAAGTCAAGTTGGCATCACAGCTGCTGAGTAATAGTGTTGTTCAGTCACTCCATTTGGCCAAGTACTTATCATCAGAATTTTCAGAGAGTGAACCCACTGCAGAATTTATTAAAATACACCATGATATTTTTGATGTATTAAATTCTAAAGGAGATCCCAAAGCTTATGGTTTTAAGAAAACTCTAAATCAGAAAACGAAAAATAATATATACGAACTAATTGAAAAATATAAAGAGTAGGTACATTACTAATCTTAAAGTACAAGTTGTAACAAAAAAAACAATTAAACGAAGAGGTCAAATACAAAATAAAATAATTTTAAAAAATATGAAGAACGTGTTAGATTGCAAATTTAAAACAGTTTTTTTGGGTTTTCTAGTATGCTTAGAAAGTACTGTTTTCAAGGCTAATTGAGACAAAATTGATTAATTACATTGCGACATATAAACTGTCACAAGACCATCTTGAATTGTTCTTTGGTTGCATCCGACAAAAAGGTGGTTACAATAACAATCCAAATGTAGTGCAGTTTAGATCAGCCTACAAAAAAATATTGAACCACCTTGAATTAAAGAACAATTTTAGAGGCAACCGCGTGTCCCTTGAAAAAATTAATGTATTGGCAACTACAACTAACGACCATATCCAAGAAATTAATAAATCATGCTTTAACTGTAATAACAGTGACTCGGAAAAGTCAGAAACCATAATGAAGAATAGGTAATAGGTAATAGGTAGAACGGGCTGGTTTCCGCAACTCCACGTCTGAGCGCGTATTTTGCGTACGGGTGGGAAATCGGTTATTCGATCCACCCCAGCTCCTCGAGAAAGGCCAGCAACGCCTTGATGTTGCTGACTATCTCACGTAGGGTACCTGGGTTACCGAAGTACTTGGCCCTGTATGTGGCGATCGCCGGGCAGTTTAGAAGCACGTGCGCTGCTGTCTCGTCGTCCTCAATGCAGGCCCTGCACAGCGGACTGTCTGTAGCTCCTATGACAAATAGATGTTTATTAAACGACCCATGGCCAGTTATTGCTGCTGTAACCATACGCAGCTGTCGTTTGTCTAGCCGAAGGACCTGTTTTGTGAGTCGGGCATCGATGGTAGGTAAAGCCTCCTTGGCCTGCCTGCAATCATTTTGGTCCACCCATTGCTTAAAGTGTAGATCCCTGGTACGTTTTCTTACCAGAGAGCGTAGAAACCCAAAGGGGAGTGGCGCGATGGGTTCTGGTCCCATCGGTGTCATGCTCGACCCCCTTCTGGCCAGTTCATCGGCGGCATCGTTACCAAGCGAACCGCTGTGTCCTTTTATCCACTGAATGGTTATATTATTGAGGCTACCCACCTGGTTGAGGCGCTGGTGGCACTCGTATATTAACCCAGAATCAATCGAGTGACTGTCCAGCGCTTGCAGAACAGCCATACTGTCTGAGAGTATGCGGATCGAGTGGTCTTTAACTGCCCTGGCCATGATGGCTGAGGCGGCAAGAGTGATCCCAATGCATTCCGCCTGGAACACTGTGTTGTGAACTCCTAATGGTGTGGCTATATGTATGTTGAAGTCCTGCGAGAAGACTCCAGCACCTGTGCCACTGTCTGTTTTTGATCCGTCCGTGAAGATGCGCAGCTCAGTGGGGCGCAAACCCTCACATCGGCGATCTTCGTGCAGCTGGATTCTGTATTTTTTATCAAAAATGAATTGTTTAGGCACCCGGTCCATTATAGCTTTAGTAATGGGGAACTCATTGTTGAGTTCCTTAAGCAGCGCGGTGTGTTGTGTGTCTCTCTTCCTCCAGAGGTTGGTTGCGTTCAGACGCGCCGCCGCCATCGTGGCTTCCTGCTGTATGAACAGGTGGAGCGGTGGTAGTCCCAGCATGGCTTCCATGGCTGCAGTCGGAGTAGTCCTCATGCAGCCCGTGACCGCCATGCAGGCTAGTCTTTGCATGCGTTGCAGTTTGTTGCAGGCTGTAATAAGCTTGGTGCGGGGCCACCAGACCACAGCCCCGTAGGTGATCATGGGTCGGATCACTGCGGTGTACAGCCAAAGTATGATTTTGGGGGATAGGCCCCACTTCTTACCTATCATTTTCCTGCATTGCCAGAATGTGATGCAGGCCCTGTTTAGTTTACTGTCTAAATGGCTACTCCAGTTTAACTTACTGTCAAGAATGACCCCGAGGTACTTGACTTCGTTGGCCAGCTGAAGTTCTGTATTGAACAATTTCGGTAGGCGGAAGGGGCCTAAAGCTCGTTTATGGGTGAACATGACTAGCTCCGTTTTAGTGGGGTTCACTGAGAGGTCATATTCACTGCACCATCTCTCTACGATACGTAGTGCTTGCTGGGTGAGGTTAAAAATCGTGCTCGTCACCTTCCCTGAGACAAGGATGGCGAGGTCGTCCGCATAACCTATTGTGTAGTAATGATTGGCATTGAGTCTGGCAATTAATTCGTTAATCACCAAATTCCATAGAAGGGGTGACAGCACCCCTCCTTGGGGGCAGCCTCTGGCAATCATGGCCAGCTGCTGCTCATTCTCTAGGCGAACCACGCGCTTGCTTAACATGTTTGTGATCCAGTCTATGAGTACCTGTTCAACTCCATGTCTGGAGAGGGCGCTGCTGATGCTGGAGAAGTTTGTTTTGTCGAAGGCTCCTTCAATGTCTATGAAAGTGCCCAGGCAGGTCCCTTTCTGATGTATCGCTTCCTCTATCTGGCTAACTACCAGATGAAGCGCCGATTCGGTGGACTTACCCGAGCTGTATGCCTGCTGGTTACCGTGCAACGGTAGGGTTTTCAGAGCGCCGTCCCTCAGCTCCCTGTCGCACAGTCTTTCCAGGGTCTTTAGAAGAAAAGAGGTCAGGCTGATTGGTCTATGGGATTTGGCGTTTGTGTAGTCGCCCTTACCTGGTTTAGGGATGAATATTACTTTCACTTCCCTCCATCCTTTGGGAACGTATCTAAAGGCCAGGCACGCTCTCATTAAAGGCACCAGTCTTTCTGCGATGAGGGTTCCACCCAACTGTAGTAGGGCGGGGAACACCCCATCCGGGCCAGCGACCTTAAATGGATGGAAACTCCGGATGGCCCATTGAAGTTTCTCCAGCGTGATCACCTTGCTAGCATAAAACCAATCATTGTCTGATGGTGTTTGAGTCGCATCTTGCCAGTCGATTGCTTGCGAGAAAATACATCCCGGGAAGTGTGTTTCGATAAGGACGCGTCTCGTTTCTTCTAGCGAGGATGTGAGAGTGTTGTCTGGCTTGCGAAGGGTAGTTGGCCCTGGTGTAGTTTGTTGCGCCAGTACTTTCCTTACCCTGTTTGCTTCCTGGCAGGACTCAATGCTACCAGTGTATTTGCGCCATCCCGAGGTGCTCCTGAACCTGATGCATTTTTTGTAGCAGGATTTGGCTGCGTAGTACTCATCCCAGTCCTCATCCGCACATGTATTCATTGCTCTATTCAAAGCTTTCCTTACCTTCTCGCGCTTTCGCTCCAGATCCGCACCCCACCATGGCTGTTTGCCCGGTGTACCTACTACGAGGAGTCGTCTCTGGACACGCAGTTTGGTAGCTGTCTATCATTGATTTAGTGAGGTGTTCTACTTGTACCTCAATCTGTGTAGTGTCCGCAAATGACGTCGGATCGCTTGGTGTCGCAAGTTTGGAAACTAGGCTGCGTGTGTAGGTACCACGATCTGTGTTGCGCGGTTTGCGGCGCGGAGCTACTGGCGGGACAGAGGCCTGGATGTCAAAGCGGATCCATCTGTGGTCGGAGCAGGAAGCCTCCCTGGAGACCTGCCACCCAGTGGTAATTTCCGCCGCGGCCTCTGTTGCCAGATAATGAAGAATCAAAATGATTTAGAAAAAGAATGGGTCGTGCAGCATACGAACAATAATATTTTTACGAATGTAACAAAACAAGTCGTTGGATATATTTCCGGCTATGTTGTTGATAGAGTTGGTCAAGATCTTAAATGTGAAATATGCATCAAAGCCCTATTAGCTACAGAACTCAAGTGGTTTCACAAACTAATAAATATAAAAGATAATGGAGGATTATGTTACCCATCGGAATATGTATTTGAAATATGTATGAGTTGCGAAACTGTTGTAAGACATGCCATAACACTTTCCGTCACCAAGTCTTTATCTCCTAGATTTGGCCTCTTGATATTAGCTACAAAAACTTTAGAAAAACTCAAAGGAACTAAGATATTAAAAGAATTTGCGATACACCTGGGAGATCACTTATCATCAATACAAGTTGACCATTCCCTTTTATTAATAAATGCCATCATTTACAAATACTTAAAAATAAGATTTTATCACGAAAGCAAATTATTCACTTACAAAAAAGAGTCTAAAAGGCAATTATATACAAAAACTAATGTTACTTAGCGGAGTATGATTTCATCATTATTTAATAAATAAAAAATATCCAAAAAGAAAATCTCTTATTTTTTTTCATTAGACATAAACTTCTGACGCACATTAAATAAGAAATACATTTTTAAAATATTTGAATTATTTATTTTTAAGTATTTGTAAATGATGGCATTTATTCATAAAAGGGACAGTCTATTTGTCGCGATGTATTTTATCAATTTTGTCTCAATTAGCCTTGAAAACAGTACTTTAAGGCTTTCTAAACATACTAGAAGACCCAAAAAACCTGTTTTAAATTTGCGATCTAACACGTTGCTCATATTTTTTTTATATTTTGTTGTGTATATTAATAAATTCTGCAGTAGGTTCACTCTCTGAAAATTCTGATGACAAGTCCTTGGCCAAATGGAGTGACTGAACAACACTATTCCTCAGCAGCTGTGATTTCAAGTTGACTTTCATAATTTGGTTACGGAAATAAATATGGCGGTTAGTTTGTTTCGTGTTTTAAGCCCTTCAATTTTATTGAATTTCTTGTAAACAGTTTACATATTTCCATTGATGCAAACCAGCACCCTAATTGCGAAACGCACAATTTATCAGAAACTGAATGGGATTGAAGATTATTTCTTAACCATTGAGTTATTTGTTCGAATAAAATGTCGAGAACATTCGTCCGACTACGACACCAATAGGAAGTGTCTGATTCAGAACTACCCGCCTAGCATGACTTTTCGCCACCACACGATTAAAAACTGTTTACCGATATCCACAATGACATTCTTTTTATGACGTCACGCAGAACATCACGTCGTACTGCTCCAACACCAAAAAGAATGTGTAGGCATTCCTTGCATTCCATTGACGATATTACGATAATATTTTTATAAGTTAAGAATTAACGATGATTATGAATTAATTGAACATGTGGATATTCACACAACGTTACAATACCCCCTCGCGCAGTCAAGGATCTTGTCTTCTATCAACGACAAAATCCGCATGAAGAAGTAGAGCTAAACTATTGTTTTACCTATCAAAATCATCTTTCATACGTCTCACAATCATAGCTAGCGGCAGCTATTGTATTTAGAGATACGAGAGTTAGCTGTCGCACAATAATATAAAAATTTAGGTATCCTGTTTTCGTTAACCTGATGCCTTACTAATAGTTTTCTTCAAAGAGAAGGTGTACTTAGCGAGAGAATAATATTAATAAATGTATTGAGTTCAATAAAATATTATTATTTAATTACCTTTTTTCGTTTAACCATCTACCAACCAACAGTAACCTACCTACCAATTTTATAATTTTAATGTAATTTGAATCTAAATTTAGGTGATAAAATTATGTTTTTGGTTTAGGGCTTATTTATGGAGTAACGTCACGTTACCGACGTAAATAACGCAATGAATGTTGTTTAACTATGAATTTTAAACCAGTTCCTACCGATAAAAAGTTCTGCAATTAACTTTCTGTTTCCCACTAATGTGAGCATGTGACAAGCATCTAATAAAGCAAATTATTCACTTACAAAAAAAGAGTCTAAAAGGCAATAATATACAAAACTAATGTTACGTAGCGAAGTATGATTTCACTATTATTTAATAAATAAAACATATCCAAAAAGAAAATGTCTTAATTATTTTCATTAGAGATAAACTTCGACGCTCATTCAATAAGAAATACATAATTCAAATATTTTAAAAATAATTTTACGAATAACGTTTCATTAAACGTTTTTATGGCTTAAAAGCTGGGTAAAATTTCGCATGGGTAGGCAACCGTGTACGTTACCCTAGCAAGAAAGTGTCTCCTAGAGTTATATGAGTAGAACGTATAATGTGTGCCTTATCTGCTGCAAATGTGCCCCCAAATAAAAAATGTGTGCCCCCTGTCGTTTTGGAAAAAAACGGAAAAAACGATTCTTGCTGGGGTAACGTTTTTCTAGCAGGAAAATTCTAAACGAATGATCGGAGAGAGAAAAATTGTACATGGCCAGAGAGCTTATATGTGTGCCAAAATTTGCCCTCAAAAATAAAATCTGTGCCCCTTCAGGTTTTCGAGATATTGCATTTCCTGCTGGAGTAATGTTTTGATGAATCGTATATCTCTAAAACCATTGCATGTGCCCCTGTAGAATAAACATACACGAGTACCTCTTAATGTGTGCCCCTTAGTGCCCCAATTAGATTTAAGAAAATATTTATAGTTTTCAAGTTATCGTGGTTTTACGAAAACCCGAAAAAACATCGCAGCGCCTAAATGAGATAACGCACGAGTTCGCTGAAAACTGTATTCGGTCCTTCTTGACCCTAATAATAACCATACAAAGTTTCAAAACTGTTCATCTATGCGTTTTTGAATAATCTTGCTAAAAGTCAAAACGATGGTGTCATAACTTTGACGGCAAAATACAAGGAACTGGCTCAATCCTAGATGTGTAGGTGTTAACTAAAATCTTGTGCCTTTAGTCAAAAATATATGGTGAAAATATTCAGCTTGGAATGTTTCGCATTAAGTAAATATAAACAAAAAACCAAAATATGTAAGCAACGGTTGGTTATCCGACCAAATTTGAATGACTACTAAAAAGCGACGGATTCATACATATCGATGACCTTCTTACTTTACTCACTAACCGGTTCACACGTGTTGTGCCTGAGTACACTGAAGTAGAAAAGTAATAAGTAATAAAATAAAGTTGTAAGTAATTGGATTATATTCTACTAGCTGTTTCTATGACCATAAACATTATTAAGTACATTATGAATAGTAGCCTAAGTGCTATTCCAAGGTAAGCTATCTTCTCCATTCTAAATTTCATTAAAATACATCCAGTAATTTATGTGTGAACGAAAGACATGGCAAATATCCAGATATTTGCCATTTGCCAGGTCTTTGACTCAAAATTTGATTGGTCACGATGTTTAAAAAAAATATAGTTCATGAAATGTGTGATGAATACCTAGAGGTAGTAAGGTTGTACAACCTAGCACTGGCTTGCAAATTGCAAAAAACGTAATAAAATTTGAATTTCACGGGTTGGTTGGAGCATTCACCTTAACCAAATAAATCTTGGTACCTACAGTTTTGAGAGTTGTATTTAGTGTATTCCTATAGTCAACCGCACAATGATCTGTGTTACAACAACGTGTTTCCATTTTTTATGTCGTATTACGTACCTATGAGGGATTTATAATTATATTTTAGACTTACAAGGAGACCGCCAAGATTGTCCGCCTCCGATTTCAGTGATTTTTATATATGTTGTTATTGAAGTGGACTGTATTGTGTTGGGGTTTCTTCAAATAAAAAACTTCGTTCTTCTGTGGGTTATTTTATTCTTGCGGAGCTGGAGACCGACTGACTCGAGCCCGCCGTTTCCCTTCTTATATACAATTTCATCAAGTGTTCGCTAGACGCAGCTAGCGGCATCTACGGACGCGCAGTAATACGGAACTAATTGTCGAACGAGCGTTAACCAATCATAATGCAGCTACTAGAAAATTACATTTTACTGTTCAATGTCGAACCTTTACCTCAATGGCGACCGCTTGCTTATTTCATATTTATTTGACTTTAAAATACGGACCCGTTGCGGTAAACTTACATAGGAAACTTACATAGTGCTCGCTCATATGCTAATTAGATTCTTATAAGAATGATTTCCATTATGTAATTACTCTCTCTTCACACAATAGAACTTAACTAAACACTTATAAATCTGAACTACGCTTATAACTACACAGACGGTGTAGCTATTTGAATTCTTATTTAACTCACTTAGGTACACTTATAAACACTAATACTACAGTTTCTTATTTACTTTAAACACTTTAGTCATAGTTCAATCACTTATATACACATGCAGCTCGGCGTCCGTTACAGTTATGTTTCAGTAACTGAGTAATTACCCAAAAGGAATTCACGCAACGCTAAATAGTTTCAGAGTTGCTTCTACCGAGCAACTTAAATATAAGTTCAGTATAAAAACTCAAAAACAATTGCAACTCTATCTGTAGAGATATAAGGTTCAAACTTGCAATGTTTGATTTGATGATAATTTTATTAAAAAATCATTTAAATTGAAATTGCATAGCGGTGCGTAGCTTACTAGGCAGGGTGACGTGGCTGGCACGCAGATGGTCAGGGTTCGATTCCTGTTAACGTTTTTTTTTTTTCTTGTTAAATTAGAATATTTATTCATCAAGAAACATACAAATTGCAAGAAATTTGAACCTTATATCTCTGCAGATAGAGTTGCAAATGTTTTTGAGTTTGTATACATAACTTATATTTAAGTTGCTCGGTAGAAGCAACTCTGAAACTATTGAGCGTTGCGTGAATTCCTTTTAGGTAATTACTCAGTTACTCAAACATAACAACATAATTATATAAAAATCATTGAAATCGGAGGCGGACAATCTTGGCGGTCTTCTTGTTAGATGAAAAACTGATCTGTGATTTAAATAATAATGACTACACAACGTGCAAATAATTTCTAATACTTACTTATAGGTAGGAAATTTAATCTGTGTTTTGATGCAATAATTACTTTAAGAATTAAAATTAAGGGAATAAAAATAATAATTTCCACATCAACAAGCTGTTTCATTTAATATGGTCACAAGGTGCATTTAATATATTTTTTAATTAGCCCCCAAAACTTTTGAAAGCGACTGTACGGACAACAGCTTAGGTATAATACGTCCAATAAAGAAGGTCTTCGATATGTATGAATCAGTCGCTTTTTAGTAGTCATTGGAATTTGGTCGGATAACCAGCCGTTGTTTACATATTTTGGTTTTTTGTTTATATTTACTTAATGCGAAACATTCCAAACTGAATATTTTCACCACATATTTTTGACTAAAGGCACAAGATTTTGGTTAACACCTACACATCTAGGATTGAGCCAGTTCCTTGTATTTTGCCGTCAAAGTTATGACACCATCGTTTTGACTTTTAGCAAGATTATTCAAAAACGCATAGATGAACAGTTTTGAAACTTTGTATGGTTATTATTAGGGTCAAGAAGGACCGAATACAGTTTTCAGCGAACTTGTGCGTTGTCTCATTTAGGCGCTGCGATGTTTTTTCGGGTTTTCGTAAAACCACGATAACTTGAAAACTATAAATATTTTCTTAAATCTAATTGGGGCACTAAGGGGCACACATTAAGAGGTACTCGTGTATGTTTATTCTACAGGGGCACATGCAATGGTTTTAGAGATATACGATTCATCAAAACATTACTCCAGCAGGAACTGCAATATCTCGAAAACCTGAAGGGGCACAGATTTTATTTTTGGGGGCACATTTTGGCACACATATAAGCTCTCTGACCATGTACAATTTTTCTCTCTCCGATCATTCGTTTAGAATTTTCCTGCTAGAAAAACGTTACCCCAGCAAGAATCGTTTTTTCCGTTTTTTTCCAAAACGACAGGGGGCACACATTTTTTATTTGGAGGCACATTTACAGCAGATAAGGCACACATTATACGTTCTACTCATATAACTCTAGGAGACACTTTCTTGCTAGGGTAACGTACACTAGGCAACCCCATCCCGCCATTGCATGTTTATATTGCGATCTTTTTCTAATCTAAGCGCCAGTATTATTCTTGCAACTTGTGTGAGTGAGACAGATATATGTTTACTTTGAAATGTTTAGTAGTGTCAAAGCTACGTCATCGCGTTTAAACATCGCGTTTAGTGGTAACAGTTTTTTGACACATTTTATTGAGGTTTGCATCTCTAGTTATTTAACTCAATGGTTTTCACGCGTAAATCGGTTCAGTCATAGACTACTATATATACTAGAGATAGACTGGCAACTTAAGTATTTCTTAGGCAGCGCCATCTAGTTACCAGGACATACACTATTCATCTGTCAATATACCTACGTAGTACCTTGTTAGTTGTTTGTTTGTATCGGTAATTCTTGCAAGTAGAATAATGTAGAATGGTTGAAAGTTCTGTTGCAGTAAAACATCCTAAAAATTCAAATCTAGATTTAAATCTTGATTTGAATTTGTTAGGTTTAGTTTTACTACAACAGAATATTTCAACTAATCCACACTATTCTACTTGGTAGGTAGGTAAAGCTAATTCATTATTACAATAAACTTGTGATTTCGGGGATAGTAAAACAAATATCAATTTTGGATGTTTATAATTATTGCGTAAAACAAAACATTACATATATAAACCAAACATTAACTTCGGTACCAGCTGTTATTGTTTAACCGGGCACACAACACTTGTTACGAGACATTGTTATTTAAACACAAAATACTTATTTCCACCTTATCACTTATATGGTCCAAACTCCAATTTACGGGGGGCCTAAGTAATTCGGTCCGATTAAATCACAGAGGAACACAAGGGACTCAACTCGACGTAATTTAGAAAGAACAGACACTAAGGGAATGTTAATCTTCCAAGACTTTAGTAAATACGGAGTAGCGAACTAAATTCGGGTAATTTACACTCAAAATCGGGAAGCAAACGAAATAATTACAAAAACATGCACAACCGCAGACATGTTTGTAATGACATAAAATTTCAATATCGCCCTGTGGCCTGTTGTGAATTCTACTAATAGTTTAATTTTTTTATCAATATGAACAAAGCATTCATAAAATACAATGATCAAGGAACATTTGAAAATGCAAAAAAAAACGACAAAAATATTAATTATCTCACAATAGATCAAAATTGAAGATTATGCGCTTCCCCTTTTACTTACATATACTACCAATTACTTTATGGATATACGCTGGCAACATTGTTCATTTTTAGGGTTCCGTTGCCAAATGGCAAAAACGGAACCCTTATAGATTCGTCATGTCTGTCTGTCTGTCTGTCTGTCTGTCCGTCCGTCCGTATGTCACAGCCACTTTTTTCCGAAACTATAAGAGCTATGCTGTTGAAACTTGGTAAGTAGATGTATTCTGTGAACCGCATTAAGATTTTCACCCTAAAATAGAAAAAAAACTATAAATTTTGGGGTTCCCCATACATAGAACTAAAACTCAAAAATGGTTTTTTTCATCAAACCCATACGTGTGGGGTATCTATGAATAGGTCTTCAAAAATGGTGATGAGGTTTCTATTATCATTTTTTTCTAAACTGAATAGTTTGCGCGAGAGATACTTCCAAAGTGGTAAAATGTGTGTCCCCCCCCCCGTAACTTCTAAAATAATAGAATGATAAAACTAAAAAAAATATATGATGTACATTACCATGTAAACTACCACCGAAAATTGGTTTGAACGAGATCGAGTGAGTAGTTTTTTTTAAAACGTCATAAATCGTAAACCGCAATTTACCTTACATTCAATCAACTGAAATATAAAATTAAAAAAAAACATTTATTTTTAAACCGAGAATACCTACAGGTTTGTACGGAACCCTCGGTGCGCGAGTCCGACTCGCACTTGGCCGGTTTTTTAATTTATGTCCTCGTAGATAGATGGCGCTGAGTAGACAAAAATTAAAATGTATAGCACTTGCCACCCTGTGGGTTCAGTACTAAATGAGAAACCACGGTTCACTGTTTCGTTAACGTTAGAAAACGTTAACGAAACAGTGAAGCAAGTGTTAAAATGGGTTTGAAAATATCTGTAAATTTTAAGTTTTCTTTTAAAATGTATACGTCATCATCAGCAGCCTTTAATGTTCCCACTGCTGGGACACAGGCCTCCTCTCGGTGAGAGGGAGTGGGCCATAATCCAAATTGATTCACAAATCCACCCGCACTGGGCCCGCGTGATTCTGATGTCTCTTTATTTTAAATTCTACAAAATATTTTGGCTTAATTTCGGCATTTTGAGCATAAGGGTTAGGCAGGATTTGACAGTCTGTGGGCCAGAATCTATAATTTCAAGTTGACACATTGGCTGCCTTCCGCATTAAAAAATATCCACTGACTTATAAATCATTACGTCCGCGTCAGTGAAAATATCGCCCACGGCGCTCACATCAATAAACTGGCATTCCGATTTGGATTTCACGATTATAACAGAGTTGAGAACTGCCACACGACGAATTGACGTGATTTTTTTAAGTGGAGATAGTTGAAGGGATGGAGAGTGACATAGGCTACTTTTTTTCTTTTTTAGGTGGCTGGGGTGAACTTAGAAAAGCCGTGCTTTTCCCATGGAGAATTGTATGCAGCATGTTCGCGTGGGTCCAGTGCCCAGAATCTTTACATTCTATCCCCAAATGGAAAGACATAATTATAATATCGTCTACAGTAGCGTATTAAAACAACATTCTGTTTCGAGTTCTCTTCTGTGTTCTAAATCAGGAAAGGGGAACCGTGTTACCCCGAATTTAACGCGAGCGAAGCTGCGGGCAAAAGCTAGTATTATAAATGGGAACGTGTGTGTGTCTGTTTGTCCGTCTTTCACGGCAAAACGGAGCTACGAATTGACGTGATTTTTTAAGTGGACATAGTTGAAGGGATGGAGAGTGACATAGGCTACTGTTTTTTCTTTTTTAGGTGGCTGGGGTGAACTCAGTAAAACCGTGCTTTTCCCATGGACAATTGTATGTAGCATGTTCGCGTGTGTCCAATGCCCAGAATCTTTACATTCTATCCCCAAATGGAAAAACATAGGTAATTATGGTAATTATAGTATCGTCTACAGTAGCGTATTAAAATACTTAATAATCTGTTCCGAGTTCTCTTCTGTGTTCTAAATCAGGAAAGGGGAACCGTGTTACCCCGAATTTTACGCGAGCGAAGCCGCGGGCAAAAGCTAGCTTCTAATAAATCCAAGTTTAAGATATAATGCGACCTAAAACAAAACAGCACAACTCTAATTTTTGACAGCGCTATCGGAGAAATCAGTTTAGTATGGTCGGCGTTATCGCAAGATGGCGCACAGTGAATCGAAACTGCTAGATGAGGGACATTCGTTTCTTTTTTACAAATTGTGTTTTAAAAATATCTTTATGATCTCGTTAATCCAATGAATAATTGTCATTACAAGTTTTTCTCTAAGACTGATAAAAAAAATTATTTTAGATTATATTTTGTATGGAGTGAAACAGAAACTGCTAAAATTTGGCCATGTCAAACTTTACTAATATTAATTTCAAAATAATACAAAATCGAAAAATGGGAAAAACATCGAAAAAATTACAAAAAAAAATCAAATTAAAGGAAATGATTTTATTAATATTGATAATTAATTCAATATTGTAATTTAGCTAATCATCAATTAGTGAATTTTCTGTTCTTTTAATTATAACCAACAAACAAAATTTTCTGTTCTTTTCAATTATAGCCAACAAGTCAAAGAATAAGAATAGTTTGAAAGCCTGGCCACGAGATCTTTCGATAAGTATTTAAAAAATGCAATTTATAAAAATTGGACAGCGTTATCGCGCTTACGCCAATTTGGAACAGGTGTTGGCAAGGTCCAATCCTGTCAGGGTCGCGAGATTTGTTCGAAAGAGATACCATGGCCCTGGCATATAGGCAACTAAAGGAACACAGGTGGGTTTTAGTCATTAAAAGTCTGACACGCCCTTCCGCTCCACCCAGAGCGGGAGACGTCATTTCATGATTCCCACCTACAGAAGAAAAAGCACGCTCAAATCGATGTGAGTGTAATACGGAACGCGGCGATGGTTTGGTTTGTTCATTTGGGGTGCTTTCCGAATAAGAAAATATCGCTCACAGTGCTCACAGCAATAATTTGCGTTCCGATTTGGATATCACGATTATGACAGCTGACAACTGTCAACAATTCGGTACGCTCGTGAACGCGTTACCAGTGCTTTCAGTCGACAGCGGCTTTGCTTGCCATTATAAAAAATAGAGTAGAATAAAACAGTGCTTTTTCAACGTCAAACCTCACAACTCGTTTTGCACCTGAGGAAGAACGATTGTATATTGATTTTGAAAATGGAAGAACAAGAACAGTGTAATCTTACTTACATATTAAGATTCATTAAATGCTGATTTCATTATTGTTTCTATTATGTAGTTTTTCTTTAAACATTCTGTAAAACAATATAAGATCTAAGTTGTTTAATTACTTAAAACTTAAGTTTTACACAATGTAACTGATAGGTAAATGTGTATTTCATTTTTGGCAACTAAATAATAAGACTTACATGCCAAGTAGTAAATTTCTTGCAATTGTATACCATTGCGCCATATATTGGGATACGTATGTTAATAATGTGCGACACTAATAGTAATAAAATATGTTTATTAACAATAAATTAGAATCACAGTTTAATCAGACTGAACCTCAGGTGCCCGCCTGTCCTCCAGGCTACATTTCTCTCCTAATTATAATATTAATATAAGAAACATAGCAAACAGTATATATAAGTCTTCAGTATTTATATATCAAATCTATATCAATTTTAGTAAATATTATGTAAAATCACAGACATACAGTACAATTAACTGCTGATAAAATTCATTATTGGATGCGGAAAGCACAAAACCGGTCGAAGTGGTGGACCTTGGGGGTGGCATATGTCCAGCAGTGAACGTCTTTCGGTTGAAATTATGATGAAAATTCATTAATAAAAATCACAAATATACTACTACTCCAAACAGATACCTACCGAACAAATCTTAAAATTTAGTTGAGCCAAATAACTCATTAATTAGCTGCAAAAGAAAAAAACTTTATTAACATTAAACTACAAACGCCTGAAGCATTTGATCATAAATTAATCTATATTTAACAGTGAGAAAATGTTGTAAGGTTTTTCTTTCTGGAATTATTCACTAGCAGTCCAGAGTCTGGATTTGTGCCCGGTTGAAGTCAATAGGCTCCCCTCCTATTACATGGGACTTAAACATAACTGGTGAAATGTCAGTGTACTATAAGTACACATCAGCCTAGCCCTTCAGAGAGACAAGGAGTGATGATATGTTGTTTTAACAAAATTAGATATGCAATCATAAATTATTATTAATATCTTTCTGCGCCATTAAGGTATTTGATTACACAAAGTTGGTAATTCTAACACATTTACATAATAAAGAAATAAGTAAAGTAATAAAATTATCTAACATCAAAGTACGGCCATGTTTCCTATCATTTCTAGATGTGGCATTATGACCCACTATCTTTTTAAACGGTTTTTTAGGCTATTAATTTTTGATAGGCACTGGTTACCATTATATTGTGCGTTGCACATCGTCTTTGCTATGATATCATATACCATCTTATGACTCATTTTTTCAAAAAGCTCTCTATTTTCACCATAAAATGTGAGTGCATCAACAACAAAATGCATCCCTCGTTCCATATAAATAGTGATGGTGACTCTTGATCTACTGAAATAAAACAAAATAAAAATAAGCACTTCTTACTAATGGGAACACCCAAATACTCCGAAATATTTTATTCCGAATTTCGATATTCCGATTTTCAAAAGTCCGAATTTCATAATACCGAAGAATTATAATGTCTATTATTGAAAATCACGAAATTTATTTCACCGAAAGTCGTAAATGCGATTTGTTAGTTTTCCGATTTTCATACGTTCGAAGAATCAAATGCTCGAAGGGTTATCGGTCCGAAAAACGACATTCCGATTTTCAATGTTCCGAATAAACTAAAAGTCAGCATGTTGTGCTACAAAATATAGTGACAGAAACGAATCGCTGCAAAACCGACTTCACGCAGTCTTGTCTGCCCTACCCCTAGAGTGTAATTTAAACCCGCGTAGGCGCGGAGGGGTGGGGCGGCCCGCGAGCTGAGGAGCAGATGGTTTGAAGGCCCACCGCCGCGGCTGAGGTTGGCCGGTCCCGCCGGCCAGCAAGCCGAAGCTGCGGTGGTGAGCGTTAAGACCATCTGCGACGATAAGCACGCGTGGGGCCGCACAAACCCCGCAGCACCGGAGCCGTGACAGAAACAATGCTTGCTGCATGCTTGCTTGCTTGCTGCATGCCTGCTTGCATGCTGCATGCCTGCTTACATGCTGCATGTCTGTTTGCATGTTGCATGCCTGCTTGCATGATACATGCTTGTTTGCATGCTGCATGTCTGCTTGCACGCTGCATGCTTGCTTGCATGTTTTTTAATCTTACCTCCTCATACTAAAGATAATATTATACTTCTCTTTGACGAGCAATTATACTGTTCGGCGCCGAAATAAAACGCCTTGTAAAACAAGGCGTTTTATTTCGGAATTGTATTAATCGGTATTTTAATAATCAGAATTCGTATTTTTGATGTTTCGAATTATCATTAAGTCGGACTTTTTGTTATTCGATATATTGAAATTCGATATATTGAGAATAGTAATTATAAACGTTAGGAATATTGAAATTTAGGAATTATAAAAATAGGAGTAATGATAAGTCGGAGTTGTTATATTCGGAATTTTGAATCATTCGGAATTATGAAAATCGGTATTTTGAAATTCGTATTTGTGACTGTCGGAATAAAGTTTTTCGTATTTATGTAGTGTACCCCTTAGTAATACTACAAATTGTTAATTACTAATACTACAACTTAATTGTTTGTGAGGATTTATGTTACTGAATAACTTTTTAATTGATAGAATATGAGACAAGTTCTTGTACATACCAAAATAATTTACTGTCAACATTGACCAAAGCATATAACACTTGTTTCTTTGTTATAGATTAAGTATTGGAATAAAACTGACCACATAAACTGTCACATGATATTTTATTGAAATAGATCAGGCACATTCAATTCTAATAAGTATCTACTCATAACCAGTTATAAATACTTACCATATTGTTCTGTTTGTTTATTCAGCAGTGATTCTGGTTGTTGGCTGTACATATTTACATCAAAATCATGCACCAATTGCTGTACATATTCTCTATCTGTAAACAGCGAGTACCAGTTCAATAAACATTTTTGATTGATAATACATTGGTTGTAGACACTATAAAAACTGTAAGTTACCTCTTGCTAACGTTGTGATGGGTAAAACATTTGCATAACAATCGTTTCAGCAGTCGGTAGAACTGCAAGCAAGTTAGAATTCAGCACTTACCTCTCTAAGCCCCTTCGTATTGCTCTAATGTGAGCATGACAGAAATTTGTCCCCCGTTAGGCTCGTCGGCTATATTCACTTGAATACTCATGATTGCTTAATAGTTTCCATTTTTATATACACCATATATTTGTTTATCTTGTTTTGTTAGGTTGCGACTGTAGCCAGAAGCACAATTTCCAAAATGTAATGTTATGAATTCCACTCAAAACAAAACAACACAACTGTCAATTTGACAGCGCTCACAGTGATATCGGTTCAGGGCATGGTCGGCGTTATCGCAATATGGCGCCTGTCATGACGTCATCTATGACGATTCTGTGGACAGCGTGATCGCGCTCACGCCAATTCGGTACGGGTTTTAGCGCGCTCAAATCGCTGTGAGCTTAACACGGAACGCGGCGTTGACATTTGTTGATGTCATATCATGGGTGGCTTCCGAATAAGAAAATATCGCTCACGGCGCGCGGCGCTCACAGCAATAAATTGGCGTTCCGATTTGGTTAACACGATTATGACAGTTGAAAACCGTCACAATACGTAACGCTCGTGTACGCGCTAACGGTGCTCACTCAACGTCAAAACCCATGTACGCAATTTTCTTCTTTTTATTTAGTTTGGTGGCGACTGTAGCCAGAAACACTTTCTAATGAATTCAAGTTAGTTTAACATATGATGCGACCTAAAACCAAACAGCACAACTGTCATTTTTGACAGCGCTCACGGTGATATCAGTTCTATATGGTCGGCCGGCGTTATCGCAAGATGGCGCCTGTCATGACGTCTTCACGGGACAGCGTTATCGCGCTCAGGCTAATTCGGTACGGGCGTTAGCGCGCTCAAATCGATGTGAACGTAATACGGAACGCGGCGCATATTATCATGACAACTATGACAAGTGGAAGTTGATATGAAATTCCAATTATAAATATAACTTGGTGACTGCGATTTGATGCATTAAATTTATCTGAAATAAAATAACACACTACCTCTCTTTTTATGTCCATTTTAAAAAGGTACGTGTTTAAGCTGGTGTTATGAGAATTTAGATGTAACCTAATAGGAATAGGCAGCTCCGTATTGATGCCAATCTACACCATCATATTGATTTCTGATTAAACATGGACATGTGAGTATAACAAGTTTTAAGTAAGGATTTCCTGCTGGAGTTCACTACTAAGTAGTTGACAAAACTACATGAAAACTAAAGTTGTATAATAACTAGCCATAAATTTACACATGAACCACCATAAAGTATTACTAGTAATTACTGTAATAATATATATATTCGATTTCAGATGTGTGACTGTTCCATTTCCTTCAGCTGAATCTGCTTCATTAGCTTGTGATGTTCTAAATGTTGATAAGGAGTTAAAAAGAAGTGGTGTGCAGAGAAAAATAGAGACCAATTCAGAAAACCTTGTAATGTAAGTTAGTAACAGTTTATCTTCTGATTTTTCATTCAAAATAGGTTTTATAAATATGAGTAGTACCTACCCATCAGAAATTGGGGTATTGCAAAAAATTTAAGATTTTTACCTTACCCACATCCCCATAATACCCATTGTATGTATTGACATCTAAAAGTTTCTACAAACCTACTTACAGAAATAAAACCATCATCTATGTATATATAAAAATGAATCCCTATTTCCCTTGGTCACGCCATCGCGCGTGAACGGCTGGGCCGATTTCACTTTTTTTTTTGTTGTGTTTCTTATTGTCAGGAGAAGGTTCTTATGAAAGAAAAAATAAATAATTGCATGGAAAATTAGAAAATTTAAGAACATTTATTTAAGAATTCCGTTCACGCGTGGTGGCGTGACCAAGTGAAATAGGGATTCATTTTTATATAAATAGATTATACCAGTTCAAATTAAATAGTTATCATTAAGACAGGACAACGTCTGTCGGGTCAGCTAGTTTGTTATAAATTTGAAACTAACTCAGGCTGTATTTTTCCTATTTACGCCTTTAGGCGTGGAGTGGTTTACCACTGATAAGATTTTAATAAAATTTGGCTAAATAGAAGTCAGTATGTGCTCAGCCTAATTATGTAAAAATAAACAGTTTGACATCTATTTCTACATGTTGATTTATTTAGGATTTCCAACAACTTTATTCCGGCATTTTTTACATTTTAAACTTGATTTGCTCTGCTCTGACCTGATTAACACTGAGAGTTCTCAACCAGCCCACAGCATGGTCCACAATATTTCTATCATGTGCTATGCAGTAAAATCAATAAATAAAATAAATCAGATAAAATCAATAAATATTTCGTTTCATCTGTTACAGATTTTTCTATGGAGAGGATCTGAAAAAGCTTCGGGTAGCAGTAAATGGGTTAATTCAAAACATTTTATTAGTTGTTAAAACAATAGATCAGTTTTAGAGGTGGAAAACAATTTTCAAATATGCCAGAGCACACACCAGCCCCAACCCCAGCAAGATCTTTGTATGGGTTTTTCATGTATTTGTTTCACAAAACAATGTTATTTGTTTATTGCATATGGGCTATCACACCCGATTCCTACCTGCATTACTTCAATATTTATTACTATCCACAAAAATATTGGTCCACAGCCATTCCCATACAATGCTTAGTTGCATTAACAATCTTTGCTTTTTTAATATATCCTAGTTCTAACTTAATGTTAACAGCTAATATAGACAGTATAAACACAATAAGCGATCCTCACGCTCATTACACATGCGAAACAAATGAGACTAACAATAATATACTGGAAAGTTGCATTTGTACTGATGCAAATAAGTGTGTTAAATACTGCCATGTGACTTCACTAGAAGAGTTGGAAGAGAATACAGTGCCTCAATTGCGTGATTTAAATATACGCTTAGTTTGTAAGAAATTGTACTTTAACGAATATAGTACATAGAGTCTTGTGTAGGTAATTAAATATTTTTGTTCCAGAAATTACTTTAATTTACGTAACAATAGAATAACCAAAAAAAAATAACAACTTAGAGGAACTTAGTTGCATAATTTTAACTGAAGGCTACCTTCCACCTCACCAAAGCAGTCATCAAAACATACTCGAAGCTCAGAAGTTAACACCAAGTGTCATCAAAATCATTTTATGGGAGCCTTGTACAGGCTCCCATAAAATGATTAGAAATGTTTGCTTACAAAACGGATGGGTATCAAATGGGTATGAAGGATAGCAGCGGCGAGGTGTAAATTTTTCTAAAAGAGAAGCCGAAGCGAAGTCGGCTTTAACTTACTGACTCATCAATAAGGAATACTTACTATCATTCTAAAATTAATATAGGAATGTAATGAATTAAATACAATTAAATTGAACAGCTGAAAACCGAATAAAATATGCAATATTCCTCTATCTCGTTCTCGCTGACGCATTTTTCTATACCTGTCTCTGTCATAATTCGTTGTACAGCGGCTTGCTCTCGTACATATCAAGCGGTGCCACGTGACCTAAAGTGACATCATAACGGGATCGCTGTTGTATGAATTTGTAGTTCCCGATTATGACGTTTTGGCGCCGCCGGGTTAATTTAGAACATTTCTCTTTTGTTGTAATACAAAGCTATAAATAACCTTTTTTGTTGTTTGAATGTTATGGTGAATTAAATACCCGTAGTGTAACTATATTTATTGACAATAGTAGCCACTATTTACATACTATTGTATTTTTAATAGTGATAGAGTTACCAATGCGAATCCCCGAAAGCAAGCCGGTAGGAATCGTGTTATATGGTGCTTTCGCCACTGAAGGATAGTTACGACAAACTACTGGGCTAGGTTGTTGGTAGGTAGTTATTATTATGAGTATCTATTGTAGGTAGGGGTTCGATTCTTTTTATTATTATTTCGTGGTGGAAATCCTCTGCCCTGGGGTGGGCGGAAGGCTCTGTCAGACTATTACTGAATAAAACCACCCCAGTGTTCCATCCCCACAACTGTCGGGATCACGGGATCTAATGCGATTTGCGCGATCCCCGGCTGGTGCCGGCCCGTTTGAGTAACTATATTGAAAAATAATGGAACAAAAGAAACAAAAATTTCATTCATAATTCGATGGGCTAATTTCCGTCCATCAGCTGTATTTGTATATATTTTTTACGTATTTCTTAAAACCATAACATTACAGTCGATTGGTTGCCTAAATGTGCATGTCAACGTCATTTAAAGTTTTGAATAAATGTAAAATGATGTTTGTTTTAGGGTTCCGTACCCAAAAGGTAAAACGTGACCCTATTACTAAGACTCCGCTGTCCGTCCGTCCGTCTATCACCAGGCTGTAGGTATCTCACAGATGATATATTTCTGCTATTACAATAAATACTAAAAACAGAATAAAATAAATATTTTTTGGGTTTTTTTGCCGGTTTTATAGATAATGGTACGGAACCCTTCGTGCGCGAGTCCGACTCGCCCTTGGCCAGTTTTTTTTTCGTTTCTTTCATACATCGCTACCTAACACGTAGGTATTGCCAGATTACTTATTTAATTTAACCCTTTAGATTCGCGTTAGTCTTAGATTATTATCGCCAGACTGCTCTCTAGAAGTCTAGGTGAAAAGATTTTGAACGGAGCAAACCGGCTCGGTCGTCTGTTAATAGTATTAACGGGCGACCGAACTGGTTCGCTGTGATGACGATACAACATCATTTGCTTTGGAACGTACCATTAGAATGGTGAGAAGTCCTAGAATAAACCACACAGGTTTCCCAAACATCGTCTTTGATAGACGAATGGCATCCCTAGCTATAATAGGTACTGCGACTGCAATTTAGTTTCTGAATATATTATAATGCCCACACAATAAACTTTCGTTATAGTAATAATAGTTTATTTATTTGCATAAAAACACGGTATACAAAGATGGTAAAACTAAAGCTTAGAACAAAACATGTTTTGCCAATATACTTAATAATCGGAATGCAAATCAATAGCAGCGGTTGCCTAGTAGTAACGGCTGGCACTGACTTGCGGGCACTACCTACTTGGTGTAATTAATTTCATCACCACTGCCCTTAAAACGGTGTTCTTAAGAGGTGGGTGTTCTTTAGATACACCTCCGTCCAATCATTCGTGGAAACAAGGCGTGATGTTATGTTTATCGTAAATGTAAAATTGTATTACAAATTCCGTCCCCGTGTAGTTAGTTGCTGATCGTAGGTACAAACACCAGCACATCAAGGTACCCGAAACTGTCAAATTCTCCCAATCAACTTTGAACCTTATGCTTTAGCAATAAAGTTGAAAATCTATTAAAGAAATTTGACAAATTGTAGTAGTCTGTACCTTTGCAAATAGTCCACTTCATGGTAATGTACTGATTAGATTTAAATAAATACGTACATTTTATTTATATGTAAGTAGGTAGGTTTATGATTAACTGAACTTTATTTTCCTGGTTGCTGATGTGTACAGTAACCAGGATCCAAGCTGTGTGTGTGAACAAAATACCTAAGCTTAGCTCTTATCTGTTAAACTAATGTAGGTAGGTATTCTGTAAACTCTGAATCTAAAAGTGCTAAGCCAACTGTACCTATTAATACGTAAGTACATACCAGGGATGTTAGGGAGCTCCGTAACCGTAACCGAAACTATCGGATATCCGATATAAAAAAATATCCGTAACCGTAACCGAATCTGAAATAAAAGTTTCGAATAATATCGGATTTGTTATTACATTTTTATTTTAGGTAGATTAGATAACTCTCAATATAAATATTTATAATCATTTTTATTTTAAATAGCTGCAATAATTACTCGCAGACTGATTGTAATTCCTACCAAATGGTGACATATAAATAAAACCATTTTATTAGCTATTCGTATTTTACTTTTGAAATTCCTTTAAAATTTAATATCCGTAACCGAAATTATCCGAAACTAACGGATAATCCGAAATAATTTCATATCCGTATCCGTTTTCGGTATAATAATCATTCCTACATCCGTAACTAATCCGTATCCGAAATTTCATATCCATAACATCCCTAGTACATACCTACTAGCTACATACGATTTATATTATTCAAGTTACTCTGATTCGATGAACGGACGTGGCTGATGTGCTCAGCCTACCTACTGCGTCATATTAGACGGTAATATAATAAATAGATACCAATCTTTACTAATACTAGCTTCTGCCCGCAACTTCGTCCGCGTTAAATTTCTAGCTCCCCCGACCCACCCCGTCGCCGTCGCATTGAATCGCCTGCCCGTGGAGAGGTCTTCATATTCGTGTCTTTTTTCGCTAGGCTCCTCTGGGTCCTAGCGTGATGTTATGTAGTCTAAAGCCTTCTTCGATAAATGTGCTATCTAGCACAATAAAGATTTTTTCAATTCAGACCAGTAGTTCCTGAGATTACCGCATTCAACCAGACAAACTCTTCAGCTTTATAATATTAGTATAGATATTGTTATTTTTTGGTATAGCGGCCACAATAATACCAACACACTTAAATTCCGTGTCTTCCTAATAAGGTTGAGGTTACTATGTAGTAAACTACATATTTTTTTTAACGTAGGTGGGTAAGTAGTGTTACTACGTACACTTACACTACTTACCCACCTATGTTTTTAAATCGTATTCAACTTCTTGGAGTTCGCCTACCTTAGCCTGGGTATAAGTATAATGTAATGTTTGTTTACCTAGCTACAAGCCTCGATAAGCCCAAGTCACAGTATCCCAAGTTTACTCTGGAACACACGGTAGTTCATGCCTTCTGTTGACATAATCTTAATCTTAGCCATAAGAGTCTAAAACATTATTTATTAGTAAGAACGTAATTCGGCAGTAGCCAAGACAAGAATTGCGATATTTCGATATTATGCTTTCATGGAGATAAATAGACACTACTTTTAAGAGCGTTAACGTGAAATCCACGGCACCAAGTTTAGGTAATTGCAGTGCTCCTTCCACTCACACAGATACGCGCATAACTGTGTGCGTAGAGTTGGTGTGCTGTCCGTCATTATAGTCAAACTAACCCAAGTTGATCCTTAATGTTTAATGATACTTACTTATTTAATCGTCAGTTGATTTTTATTTACTATTCTTATTTTTATTACATGCTTGTGAAATAAAAAGGCAATTTTGGATACGTAGTATAGTAAGTAGGTACTATTTAGGGGAGAAAAGTTAGAAATATTGTACAAATGTAAAATCCTACTACGAATAATATTATAAACACAAAGGTTTGTGAGGATGTATGGATGAATGATTTTAACAATTTACCGTAAGAACTACTGAACGAATTTTGATGAAACTTCAATTCATATCGATTACACATCAGAATACCATACAGATCATATTTTCAAATAATAATTATAAACGCGCAAGTTTGAGAGTTTATTTATGGATGAGTAGATGTATATTTGTTACTCTTTCACAAAAACTACTAAATGAATTTTGATTAATTGCTCATTTGATAAAAAAGTACATGAAAAAATCATAATGAAGGGGGTTCATCATTTTGAAGTCGTAGGAAGTCGCGATGGTCCTCTAGCAAATTATTAAGTATTCTAGTTTTAAAATAAAATATTTCAATATCGAAGAATTCTTTATTTATAATATTATATTTATTATATATAGCACTTGTATGTAGATTTAAATAAATGTTTTCCTTTACCGACTTTGAAAGATAACCGACACGTGTGTTCCACACATCGACAAGCTGGTTTTGGAAGACGAGGCTAAGTCCTGAAAAAAAAAGATAGATGTAATCCCATACGTAAATATGAAATTGTAAATAAAAAATACGTTAGTTGTGCTTTACCTTTACCTCATTTTGGATTTTAACATCTTCCGTACTCACAACAACATTATTTTCTTTACAATGCCTGAAGATAAAAAAACAGGATTTTATTTTACCCCTTTGTCTGCGTGATTAATATGTTTACTCATGTTGAATTCCAGCTTTCTAGTACTAAGGGTCTCTGAGCTAAGCCGCGGTCGGACAGACAGACAGACTTAGCGAAACTATAAATGGTTCCTCTTTCACTACGGAACCCTAAAAACATTTTTAAAAACAAGCTTTTAGTTAAATTCTCTAAAAAGAAGAAATAAAGTTTAAATTTAATCAAATCAATTAAATTATTATTATTACAATGCAAGTCAAAAAAAATCAGATGATCGACGGTTTAGTTTGAGAAAGTATTGTTTTTTGCAATTTCGAAATTGATCGTTTAGAAAAAAAAAATGTATTTGAGTAGTACAATCACCCCCTAGAAGGAAATAAATTAATAAACGAGGACCTTATATAGCAAACTTCGATCAACAAAGATAACAAATCAAGTTCTATACAAAATATTATTTTACCCAACCTTTTAGCCCTAGCTTTAGCTAAAACCTCTTGATTGAGTCTCTTCCTTTTCCTCGATAAAACTAGTTTCGTTTTTTTACTCTTATTCCCCATGGCACCTGAAACAATTTTTGTTGTTTCGAAAAACATTGCTTTCAATTATCTAAATAAAAAATAATTATTTTACTTACCAACCCAAGATCGTTATATCGCACTATAAACTCACTCGATGCCAAGGGTCGGGAGAGGTCACGCGTAGAGCACTGAGCGATACGTCCACTCTTTGAACAGCCTCGCGGCGGACTGATTTAAAATTATTACCGCGCACGGTTTTATAGTAGTTTTAAAATAATTGTAGAAAAATAATAAAACTAATTTAGTTGAAATTTTTTATTGCAAGTTTTAAAGAAGATGTTCTTCTATTACAATACATCTTTATTTTGTAAAATTAAATAAGATTTATTGGAAGAAATAATGAATTTAGCAACTGCTTTTTCTTGTTAATTTCACTTTGTTTATTGTTTTATTTATTATGTTAGGCGCTGAAAATCAAAAAAGTCTCTCTCAGTTTTTTGCTCAAGGATGTGAACAATTAAATATGTTTATTAGTTTGTCAATTTTATTAGTGGTTTCGGATATTTTAAGCTTCGAAATGACTACTGTAAAAGGATTTTAGAAAACACTGTTTGTTTATCTGGTTAGAATTCACGAATACTTTATTAATGTAAAAAGGTTTTCAGTCAACTTTTTAGACCGAAATATTTCCAACAATATTTAGTTATTCACACTTTCGTTAGATACGTTTTATGAGGTGATTAAATGGTTTAAAAAGTACGCTTTTTGGGTCAAACAACCAAAATCGACGTTAACGCTCTTAAAACAAAATTGAGCTAAGTTCCTACCTAATAGCAGTAATACGATAAGTTACCTCTTACATGTTATTAAGTATCATATTCTGGATAAATAAATACATACGTCCTGTACTACCTTTTTAACTCACTGACCTAACTCCTTAGTGTCCCTTAAAGAAATAACTAGAATGAAAGATTATTAGAAAAAAGCAATAATTAAAATCTATGGAGGAATTAATGGTGTCTTGATTTTTTTTGGCGCTAGTTAATGTAAGTACTTCAAAATATGTCAAATATTGTATCTGTACTACGGTATTGCACTACTACTATAACTTTACGCTTTTCTTGACGGGGTAGGCAGCGACGATCAAGCGGCATACAGGTAAGCGTGTTTGGTGTATTGTTGGTTCCTAAAATTAAAAAGATGTGGAGTGATTTTTTATATACCTTAGACAATAGTTTATGGATATATTTCGGTCTCCGGTTGCAGCCGCAGAAATAACCTTTCGTAGTTTTCTTTAAATACGAACTAATAGAATACAAACTAATTTTATGCGGTCGATAATCAGAAAACAATGTTGTGAATGTGTAAGAATATTCATCCTAATTAATGACCTCTACAGTGTGCGTGGTCCACCGCAACCCAACATGGCCGGTATTTATTAAGTTATAAAAAATTAAAAATTGCACTAACGTAGGGTCGGTTGTTGAACAGTGAACCAACCAGATACACTGAACCATCGCCATATTAGGAAAACTGCGACGTTGCCGATTTAACCAATCATGTTAAAACTTGCCTGGTGGACACCCTTCCCCTCTCCCGTAGTGAGCGCCCGGCCGCGGCTTGAGCGTGACGTGTGACAGCGGCTTGTTCGTTTCCCGCCAAAAAAACATAGTATTCTCACGTAAGTGTCTTGATTTTTGTATATTTTGTTATTAATTATTAGCACAAAAGCTGTATAGTGTCAAAATTGTTGTAGTTTTTGTCGTGTTATGAGCATATTGCGTTGTGACAATTCAGTATATAACCTATTTTTTATAAATATTATAAGTCGAATATTGTGTGTATTGAACAGTGAACCAGTTCCGCATAGTACACACTGAACCGGTTCACTGTGTACCTTACGATCCTGGTTCACTGTTCGTTGATAGTGTAATGTTGAACATCAATAATATTTTTGTTTGTTTTAGGATGCCAAGACCAAAAAATAAGGAACGGAAAATAGGAAATCACACAACAGACGACATGATGTCTGCTTTACGAATGGTAGAAAATGGTAACTCCATTAGAACGGCGGCAAAAACCTGTAAAATTCCGTACCCTACATTGCGCCGTTACGTGAAAAACAAAAGTGAACATGGTGATAACATATCACTTGTACCTAAGTATGATATTAATAAAGTTTTTACTCAAGAACATGAACAAATATTATTAAAATACTACAAGGACTGTGAATTAATGTTCTACGGTTTGACCGTCAAAGAATGTAGGAAGGTGGCCTACGAAATGGCAAAGGTTAATGGCATAAAAACACCAAGCTCATGGGAAAGAGATCAATTGGCAGGTTTGGAATGGTTTCGTTTCTTTAAAAAAAGACATCCTGATATTTCGGTGAAGAAACCAGAAGCTGTAAGTCTCGCACGAGCTACCTCATTTAACCGTGAAACTGTGGCAATATTTTTTAATAATTTGGAAGATGTGCTGAAACGGGAGTCTAGATTTGCGGATGGAACTCGAATATTTAACCTTGATGAAACGGGCACAACTACGGTCCAGAAACCTCAGAAAGTTGTGGCTCCAACAGGAGCTAAAGTCGGTAAAGTGACAAGTGGAGAAAAAGGCACTCTTGCCACTACATGCTGTATAGTTAGTGCTACAGGCCACGCCCTGCCCCCTGCTATAATATTTCCTCGGAAAAACTTTAAAAATTTGATGATGCACGGTGCACCTCCAGGTAGTTTAGGGCTCGCGAGTCCTTCAGGTTGGATGACTAGTGACTTGTTCGTGGAGGTAATGAAACATTTCATTAAGTGTTCAAACACGACCCCTGAAAATCCATCTCTGCTAATTACGGATAATCATGAGTCACATTTGTCCATTGAGGCTATAGATTTAGCGAAACAATCTGGTGTTGTGGTTCTTACGTTTCATCCTCACACTACTCACAAACTACAACCCTTAGATGTGGGTTTGATGGGCCCTTTAAAGACTTATTATTACTCCGCACTTGAGTCATGGATGCTACAGAACCCAGGGAAACCAGTTACAATCTACGAGATAGCAAGATTCATTGGTCATGCTTATCCCAGATCTATGACTCCACTAAATATATCGGCAGCTTTCGCAAAATGTGGAATTTTTCCCTATAATAAGGATATATTCTCCGATGAAGACTTCATGCCAAGTAGCGTGACAGACCGCCCCGTTCCTGTGGTGTCACAACAATTGCCTGATGCTGAAGCATATATATCTGCAATTCTTGACATGGATAGGAGCAATAATCAACAGCTCCAGGATTCTATTCCTCTAGAGACACGTCGTTCAAGTTATGATCCCGTTGTTACCACTGATCGAGAAAGTCCATCTATACTATCAGAAGAACATCATAGTTACTACCAAAATGGCAAAGAAACCAGATGAATCATGCAAAGATGAAAATCACCAACTAAAGTCGGAGCATATTATCACTCCGCTAATGTTCCGTCCCATGCTAAAGGCTGGCCCTCGTTCTAACCAACGGAAAGGTCGAAAACTAGGCAAAAGCATGATAGCCACGGACACGCCAGAAAAGGAAAGAATAGTTGAGGAACGTACTGCTACATTAAATAGAAAAGGTCTGCATAAAAGAAAAGTTCTACAAGATTGTGGAAATGAAATGCTTCCATCAACAAGCAGAAAAACACCAAATAAGAGGAACAATAAAAGAAGAGTTGTACTAGACGAAGACAGTGAAACGAGTGAAGTAGAAAATATAATTCTTGAAAGTGAAACAGACCTAGAATCGGATGAGGAAGATGACCAAGGCTATGAAATTATAGATGAAGATTTTTCTGATTTACAGCGTAAGCCAATGATTGACGAATAAGTCCTTGTATTGCTGCAATCTAAAAAACGGGTTGTTTATTACATTGCGAAGATTCTGGAAACAGAAAGTGATGATGAATATTGCGTTTCGTACCTAAAACTAAAAGATCGTCATAATAAAACGTTTATGTTTCCTTTAGAACCTGATATGGCAAATGTGAAACTCAGTGACATAAAAATGATTCTCCCTTCACCTTGTGTGTCAGGAACAAAACGTCTGATTAAATATTCCTTCAACGTGAACTTATCTTTACTAAATATGGCGTGAATATTTAATTTGTCGTAAGCATTTTGATGTTATTAAAATTTTTCGCGTTTCTTTAACTGATAGGAGAATTTATGAAGACTACTTATTACCGAAAAGGCTGATTGTTAATTATCTAAAAAGATTTTATGATAACTTTAGCGATAAAGTAGGTAGCTACTGAGAACCAAACTATAAAAAATCTTAATTTTTTATTGAAGACTAATTGATCTATTTAAGAAGTTTTTTTTTTTTTTGTTGGAAGTAACATTTGTTTTTATTCGTATTTTGTATAGGAAAAATAAATGATGAATATCAAAAATTGTGTGGTTTCTTTTCACAAATAAGCATTTTTTACTGGTCATGAAACTATGGTTCAATGTTGAAATACGGGTGGTTCAGTGTAAACTACATGTAGTACATAGTGAGCCAAATTTCATTTTACTGGTTCACTGTTGAAATACGGGTGGTTCAGTGTAAACTACTCATAGTACACAGTGAGCCAAACTTATTTTTTTTTTTAAACCTCCTTATGGTCATAGTTTATTCCTCTGGCTTTCTGTAACCTAAAACTGAGAAAGCTTATAAAATTACCTAAACGACGACACCAACACGAAATTCTTATCTATATTTTCTGGCAAGTTATATGACTTAGAAAAAAGGTTGGTTCACTGTTCAACAACGCACCCTACACTTCCTTGGATTTCACATTATAATGTTCCTTTGCAACACTCCTTCGTTCCTTATCATTTTAGAAAACAAATTGGAACTTGGGGTACGGCCGTATACTCAGGAGCCGAAACCGATTTTGAAAGAAGTTGGTCCGAAGACAAAATAAAATTGAGAACCGGGAGTTTTTTTAACAATGTAAATCAATCATTCATTTTAAAACATTCTTGGACGGGTCATATCTAAAAGTACTTAGTTAAAATGGCTTACGTATTAAATATAATGCACTATAGCCGCGAAACAATAAAAGGTAACCATTTGTCTCGATGCGACAGCCCCGACTTAACCTGTTACCATTGATGTATTAATAATAGGACATCAATGCCTCTTACCTACCTTATCTGCAGCATGATTAGAATTCGTGTAAACGGGTTTGCATGAGTGTGAGCGGCTTTCCGCCATTTGTCCGCAGTTGAAATCCTGTAGGTATGTTGTTATATGTGCTACTAATATAATAACATCATGTCGACTGTAATACTGCTTAGAATAGCAATGAAAGGTTTATCAGCCAGAACGCAGCGACCGGCATGGAATACATAGCAGGTTCTCTCAATCAACAGCAAGAACACCCGTCTACAGCCGCCACAGGACGGACGCCGTTGTTGTAAGGCGCGGACTCTGTGGTCCTAATTCCGCAGTATAGGCACCTGTCTATCTTCACTTACTATATCCGGTGCAGCTCGTCGCAAATGGCCGGAGTTGCGCACGCCATGGACATCGGAAGGCTCTGGACATGGACAAGCAAAATTAACCATATAGTCCGTACCTATTATCGTCATACATGTTAATTACATACATAAACATATATCTACATAAATAAATATTAAGTAGTTTGTTGCCGATTAGGCTAAACTAACTTAGCTTAGCTCTTGGCTATCGTCGACACTTCAAAATGTATAAAACCGCTCGCAGACCAAAAGCTAAACTGACTTAGAGTTACCATTACCCTGGCATATAGGCAACTGAAGGAACACGGGTGGGTTTTAGTCAGTAAAAGTCTGACACCGCTCCTGCTCCGCCCCGAGCGGGAGACATCATCGTTTAATGATACCCTACCCATGAAAAAAAACGGACTTAGTTGAAGTTAGCTAAGAATATTTATCATACCTACGTGTGTTCACAGTTCGCGGTCTGCACACAAATTGAAAACTGACCTCAGCTGTGCGAGCTAAGCTAAATTCACTTAGCCTAGCTCTTGGTCTGTAATCGGCATAATGCTGACAACTACGCCTGTGAGCTAAGTTAGCTGGTCCTAATTGACAACGGGTTTTAGATGCACCAATTAGGCGTGTGCGATGCGGTGTAGGGTGCATACAGACGTATATTAGCGTGTGTGCTTTAATGTTTTATGCCAGAGAATATCGCTTGACAAACAACAGATTCAAAACATATCGGATGTTTTGATGTATCACTTCATAGCAATGTTTCAAAGGGTCAATATAAATAGTAAGTAAGTCGATTGCCACTACGGATCGTGTTTGTTGTTTGTAGCTTATTTACACATTTTATTTGGTCACATGTCCATAGTCCAAAATCGAGCAGATCTGTAAGTACAAATACCATCAAGTAGAATCACGGCACGGGCTTTCGTTCATACATTCAGCATTTATCTATCGACCGATGATGCGCGACATTGACTACACTGCTCCGTTCGGAGAAGGTATACTTGTTCAGTGATTCATTGGACCATTCGAGCCAAAAGATGTCTCGCAATCCTCAATTATAAAAGAATTAAATAAGCAACTATAAAAGGTAGTACTTACTGGGTAATAAGACTGGCTCCATCGCCGCTCTGATTACAGCTATGAGAACTAGAGCTACGTCCCGTAGATTAAGACAATTATTAAGGGATGCCTGAATGGCTATATGAAGAATTACTTTCTGTGATTACCCCATCTATACTATAATATTATAAAGCTGAAGAGTTTGTTTGTTTGATTGAACCGCTAATCTCAGGAACTACTGGTCCGAATTCAAAAAATATTTTTGTGTTGGGTAGCCTATTTATCGAGTAGGCTATAGGCTATATAACATTACGCTACAACCAAGAAGAGCGGAGCAGAAATTAAAAATGTTGCAAAAACGGGGAAAATCGCACGGTTAGGCGATTCGACGCGACGGGAAGGGTCGGAGAACAAGAAATTTAACGCGGACGAAGTCGCGGGCAGAAGCTAGTTAGATAATAAAAAAGTCCCGCCTCAGAGGACGCGTAACTACGCGCGATTGAAACTCGATGGGACGCTTCGAGTAGGTGTGAAGGAAATTACATTTATTTAATTCTATAAAGCCGGCTCGTTGAGAGCCTTCGAGTTCTGAGTTGTGTGGTCTGGGTCTATACGTTGATTTTTACTTGTTTTCGAGTAAAGGCTCCCTCAGTCCGAGCGGCGCGGAGCGACTAGTAGATCAATTTCCATGAAGTTTTCATAGAAATTGTTCCACTTAAGTCGCGTCGCGCCTGTCTGCGGGAACCTTAACTAAAACCGAATGTCACTACCGAGCGTACGGGGTCTTTTATATATGTATTCTGTTGCGTCACACATTAAATCATTTACATAATTTCTAGTAAACACCAGCGGGACCCAGCAGAATTCTATAAATAAACTAAAATAGGTAGGTACCTACTATATGCGGCGCCCGCGTGGAAGACAGAAGACAAACACTAGATAAGTACCTATAACAAACCACTAAATCTAAATAATACCTACTTACCTGATGATCATAAATCACTGCTAGGTTAAACCTTGCGCCAATCGCCACAAGTTCAAAACGCATTATTTATCAGATAATATCATCTAACACCAGTCAATTATCTACCAATCAATAATTTCGGATTTAGGATTCGGAAAACAACATAATCGCACTAAATACCTACATAAATAGCCGTTTCATCATAACCCCTAATTTGTACCTATATCTGCATAATAAAGAGGTCACCCAGTCGGTATCACGGGATCCACGAAGTACTTAGTTAGCCACACCCAATCCCACTTTTCAAGATATTTATACAAACAGCTACCCAACAATTTTTACTGAAATTCTCCAGCTTTATTCGCGTGATGCTGTGGCATAATAACTTAATAAGCGACATGATATATTTTTTTCAGATGATTGATTTGAGCCGGTATTCTTGAAATATTTTTGTGGGTGTTACAATACCTTTAAGTTTCTTTGAAACAGTTCAACCATTGTAGGTCTACTTAGAACAAGCATTCTGGATTGATTTTGCGCACAGAACATACGGGTATCTTATGACAGAAAGTAGGTCGTGATCTCATTAATTAGGTAGGCAGCAGTTAAATTTTTTTTTTTCACCTGTAATTTCGGTAGGTGGTAGGTTCTTACGTTAATTAAGTCGCATAATAAACTATTATATTATTTATATTACATTACACGTATACAACTACCCTTGCAAACAATAGTTAAGTCGTTAATGTTATTTAGGTAAGTACCCATTTAGGAGCCCATTTTTTTTGCTTATTTAGCTCGGTAAATTCTGGAAACGAAACAAATGTCAAATATTTATAACTTTCTGAATACCAAACCAATAAAAATAACTAATGTAAATGACTACAAACGATGCTTAGCATAACAACAGTCTCCATCGTCAAGGTTACAGCGTTAAGATATTCGCGCGCTCGCGTTTAAGATCATTATTGTCCACATTGCCCTGCGCGGTTGTTAAATCTTACGGTACGCGAGACATCGTCCGATTATGTTAACGAGTCACGATTTATGTAATAGTAGTGTCTATTACTACAATATTCAAATCCTAGAAGATAACTCAAGTACGCGACTACTAATGAGATTTCTCCTTTGCTCAATATTTCCATCCTTTTAGGCGCCTACTCGCCAGATAATCTTATCTGAATACATATGTATTTCTATTCAGTGTTTTGTAATTATTGCGAAGGACTTATTGAAACCATATTATTATGGAGCTCAATGTTAATATATTTTTAAGGATAAAACAACACTTCCCATGATTAGTACAAAATAAAATTAAATATATTGTTAGTTTTTTACATAGATAAAATTTATTTAAAAGTACAGAACATATGAAGGACTACACACTGAATTGAGATAAAATACTTAGTACTGACTTTGAAAATGATGTAAGCCACTTTTAGTATTCACAATATGAACTTATTGCATCAATTAATGATTATTTGGCAGACCAAAAGAGATTTTCCAACAGTGCATAGGTCATTAAACCTTATTTTTATTATATAAGTGAAATTTGGAATAGAAGCTGTAAGAAAATCTGCAATTAGACCAGCCACTACACCTTATATACCGAAACATTATGGCTAAGAAACTTTAATATGTGATGTTCCAGCATACAAGTTCAGCTGCATGCAGGCAACAAGGGGCCAGCATACACCCAAATATATTATTATAAATTAATTTTAAGTAATATTTCATAGATAGTAATTTTAATATATTTTGTACAATAAAATACAATTAAGTACAACTTGTAGCAAAGATATTAAAGAGAGTAATATTTATCTCAAGTGTTAAAGCTGCAATAACGTGTGTGTACGCACAAGGCATATTTACACAGCACACACGCACGGCAACAACACACCATGTGCTGCACACTATAGTACATAATTAATTTTATTACTTAATAGAATATAAAGACACGCCCAAGCTGAGAACTTCTCCACTTATTTTACAGATTTCAATGCATGATTAGCCAATGAACATGCCTGTACTCCACTAGCAGATTGCTATTAAATAATACATTGATCGTCGCTTAATATCACAGCTAATTATGCTTTGAAAATTATAGACATGTCTAATTTTCACTAATGTAGATAACAATGTAGAGTATAAGTAGACAATCTGAATTAATTTACATTACAATATCATGTCTTTTCATATGAAAAATTTAAAATTACATTACCAAAAATTAAACAGTGCAGCGCATTATAAATAAATGTGCATACCTTAATATTTAATTGACTAAATAAATTTGTTGCCTGCAGATCTGACATATTATTTTATTTAAATATCGAGAGGTAATATCTTAAGAGAAATTTTAACTTCAACTATTGAAAAAAAGTTAAATCCAAATTTAAAAATATTTTGTATTTATTATGACAATTCCCTTCAAATCCACCTAGTTATTATGAATGTGAAATATCATTCCAAAAGCTGAGTCTCCGTCACACATATTTCACTACCACTATAATTGTGGATCAAAATGTAAGGATCGAAGAGAAATAGAAGCTAGCACTTCACGAATGTGCGTTGCTGTTCACATGCGCCTTCTTTTCCTGTGCATCAGGTGTACGCTGGCCATCACGCCTAGGAGGCATGCGCTCATTGATGGCATCCAGCCCCTTTGCCTCAGCAAATGAAGTTATCTTATGATTTGGAGAGAAGCCCTGCAGGGCATTCTTGAGAGAAGTTTTACCACCAGACAGAGCACCCAATGGCAAAGCACCAGTGGGAGTGAGCCCCTTCAGCTGTAGCACAGATTCACTTTCCTCACGAAGCACAGAGAACACATGAGCCATTTTGCCAATAGCACGAATCTTGTTACGGATGACTTCTTTCCTGAGATTTGCTTCCTCCAATGCATCATCTCCTTCAGACATCAATTCATCATCAGAGCAAATGTTGAGCACATTGACCAGCATTTCTGTAACCTTCTCGCCCACAAATGGAAGAGACCAGGTAAAGACATCCATGAAGTTGGGCAGCCAGTAAGGGTGGGGAGAGCAGTTAAACTGTCTAATGTTCATCACATTGTTCTCATACTTTAGAACAGCGGCCTTGTTGTTATAGACATCCAAGTAGTTAGGTGCAGAAAAAATAGTAATGAGACTGGGAAATCCTGTGGTCTGGCTTTTACGATACATCCGGTAGCCAGCATCTTGAGCTTCATGAGCACGTATGATGGAAAGTAAATTGTTTCTTTGTAGAAAATCACAACAAGCTGCATAGCTATAGAAGTATGAACAACCTCTGACTGAGTTGTGCGAGAAGTGTTCTGCATTTTTTTCATTTCCAAAGTCTTCCAATGGATCAGACCAAAGCAGGTCACACATAGCTCCAAATGCAGGTGGTTCTTTGAATCTATCTAGTTTACGAATATCATCTAAGTTGTTGATCTCAGGAGAAAGCCCTCCATGCACACATAGGAACTGCTGGTTCATAAGAGCAGCAAGAGGTAAGCAGTCAAACGCGTCCATACATGCATCATACACCTTCTCAGAATATTTGATTTTGCATTCTTGTTTGAAAGTGAAATACTCTGTCAAATGTCGGCATTCATGGTTACCGCGTAATAGGAATAACGTCTTCGGATAACACAACTTCAAAGCCCAGAGGTAGAGAACACATTCTATACTGAAATAACCTCGGTCGACATAATCACCTAAGAATAAATACTTGGTACAAGAAGGAGAGCCTCCCACCTCGAACAATTTCATCAAATCATAAAACTGGCCATGGACGTCTCCGCACACAGTCACCGGTGAATCGATCTCAATCATCGTTTTTTCTGATCGTAATAAGGTGGCACCATCTTGGATGATTCGTAAAGCTGCATTTTCCTCGATCCTACCTTCTAAGATAAAATGTTGCTTCAACACCTCAGGTAGAGGCTTTACACTTTTTTCATCGAATACTTCCGATACAGTGAGCTTGCGACTGGGAGGGAAAGCAACACTTTGAATCATACGCTGCGTAGTCGACACTTTATCATTGCTCCCGGACATATTTGTCACATAAAAAACACTAGGTCTAATCCATACACGCCACTATTTTCAAAATGGCAGAATAGATATAATACTAAAACAGAATCCCGATTTCACGACAGAGAAACTACTGCGCACTGGAAAACAATGCGCAAACATCTGGCGAGTGGTCAATAAAATAAACAGGGATATCGAGCGCGTTTTATTACTTTTGAAAATATCATTAAATAGTAACACTGGCAATATAAGGAACAGTTGCCAGTATGGTCTTTAAATAAACCATTACGGGCACACGTGCGTTTATGTAACGCACTAATTCGTAAAATAATAAAGGAACCAAGTTAAAATTATCATATTTTTTCATAAAATTATCATGTAAGCCTTAATTTATTTTGATTAAAAGGATTTGCATTAAAAAAAATGAATTCGCTCGATTAGTAGTCGTTTAGTTTTCTTAGTTTTTTTTTTCGAATGTTTTGAGCAATCCTGAGTGATAGAATGACGAGTTTTATTCTAAGGTTTTAAATGGGCCGTAAAACAAAAGTAGAAATATTTTTAAAGGTTTAGTCAGACCGTGGTCGGGCAACGTTGATCGTCATCAACAAATATATCTGACCCGGTGGTGGAAAGAGGAACTAACTAAATCACTATGTAAAGTGACCAAGTCTACCAGATGTTGTTCATCCACAGCGCCGCCCATTTTCGCGATCACCGGGCCAGATGTCATACTTGGACTGTACCATTCACAAAATTCAAAATAAATAAGTTACACAATATCGTCCATAGACCAGTGTCTGGTTGCACCCTAATACCACGGCGGCAACACGCAGTCGTGCGCGCCAGGCTAATGCCTGGTCATTTTGAAACGAGGATTGTTGGATATGTCGAAGTTTTCAAATACAATCCGAAATTCATGAATAAGCCAAAACCATTTTGCGGTACGGTCAAGCGCATGAATACATCTCAGAGTAGGATAGAGAGAGGAACAATAATCATAATTTAGTCTTGATAAAATGTTGAAATTCAATTGCTTTGTTTATACCTACATTAAAAAAAAAGAAAAAAATTTAGGTCAGTTTTCTCGTCACATACTACGGGTTTTCGGACAACTGAACGTCAAAAATGAACATTGTTTGGATATATCTACATAATTATATTGTATGTACTGAGCAGTGTGCAGCAAGAAATTCTGTTAGAGAAACATTGATTTCTTAATGATAGGACTGATTATTATTTGGATGGCATGGCTTATTAATAAAATACTACAATATACGTAGTGAAGAATGGTGGGTGCAAGAGCATAGGCGGCGCGAAGTTTCTACAATGGGTATAGAAAACGCTGACGACTCATCTCATCATCTTAGGATGCATACAACAAATTAGCCATAGTTTACAAAACAACAAAAGTGTGAAATGAGATGGACGAAAACTTTACAAAAATCTTGGGAAAAATAAATGAGTTTATCTCATTTCTCTTCCACAATTCAACTTAGTTTACGTGGGGTGTTTCAAATATAGCCTTAATTCTATTTTAGCGGGATTTTTAGAGCATGGGTTGGAAAATAAGTAAATAATGAATTGGCTTGTTTTTATTATTTGCAGAATACTTAAAATGTAATGAAATACATACAAGGCAAAGTTTTTAACTTAATCTTTGGTATTAGTTTTAAGAATTAGGAAATAGAAAATTAAAAATACCTATTTACAAATGTTAGAGGATACTCGTAGTTCCCTATTAATATTTTCTAATGAATCATAATAATCACCTTTCAATAAATCATTGATTGCTTCAACCTAGTCAAAATTTTGGCCATAGGGCCTCCTTGGTTTTTCGGATATAAAAAAAAAAAACGTATATGTTAACTACACAGAGTACTTTTATGGTTAACTATATGCCAACCCCTCTTATCACAACACGATTGTGTGTTCGTTGTTAGATTTTTGAACATAATTGACGACTAAATGCGTTAATTAGGCTGTATAATAAGTATTTAACACTTTAATCGAAAGTTGTTGCAACATATATTTTAACTGCTTCTTTTAAACATAGGCGATTCATGGTTTAGAAAATAATATTGTTATATTTGTTAATTTGGGGTCTACCATGGGTTTAACCTTCCTGACCTTAGAATGGGTAACTCGAACTCTGATTCCAACCCTCTCGGCAACGCCCTTGGACCTTAGTGTTGCTATTCGAGAAATTTTACTTGTTCAGAAAAAAGGAAAAATGTTTTACATCATTTGACAATAATACGTAGGTGATGTGAGAACTGAGTATTGTTTTCAAATAACTGTATGTCCTAGTTAACTGGAAAAGGCACAATTTGCGGTTGTATGAAAAATAAAAACATTAAGTCGATTTTTATCCACTATGTATATCTCATTACTTGCTTTTCTTCCTACCTGCCCGACCGCCACAAGCTCGTCAGATTAACAACTCTGTACACCAATGCTGCAGTGTGTAGCCTGTACGCTTATAAAGTGAAGGGAGTAGGCCAAAGAGTATAATAATAATATGGGAGGAGTAGGCCTATCTTAATAGGTAGTACTCCACCCAGACCTTACTAGGTCTGGGTTCAAACTCACGATCTTTCCACCGCCAGTCTGACTCACACTTTCTCCTATTTGTTCACACGTGCGTACAATATTATAACTCAAGTCTGTCTCATGACTGATTTTAGAAGTAGGTTAGCAATACCAGCATACGAACGTACAATAACTACTATAGGTTGGTTAAAATAGAACCATACAGGTTCTACTACGTTATACTGTATGGTTATTTTTTTTGTAATAATACGCTTGCTAGGTAAAAGATGACATTATATTTGTTGGTACCTAAAAAACAAATAGAAGCGACTGGTTGATGTTGAATCTCAATTAATGTGGGTCAGTCGTAAGAAATGAGAACTATAGTTAGTTGGTTATCGGGCTGATGCCCGAACAACAGCTATTGTAGATACGTACCAACCTACTAACATTATTTTTATCGCTGTAGCGACTATTTTTACATTTTATTTCAGGGGTACGTAGGCATTGCATGTACCGAACAATTGTTTGGTATTATTAACTGTCAAATGTCTATTCTTGTCACTACACTGGGATACGATGTTAATATGCTATAATTAGAAGGGCATGCTGGATAGAACCGCAAATGAATACAACAAGGTACCATGATAACGTTATGTGTAGTTATTTCTGGACATTGTTCCCTAGGCGTGTAGTGTGTCAGCTATGATTAGGCCTGACTTCATTGATCTATAATGCCTACCTTACCTGAAAATTAATGCTTTGTATGTGGTGTGTTAATTTTGACAGTGGAGTAGACTTTGAAAATAGGCACGTGAGCAGGAAACCCGTAGTGCTAATCCATGAAATGTGTAGGTACCTATAACGGGTGGACCACTTTTTGTACTTTTGAGATGGGCCTAGCGGGGATGCTGAGCATTGGAATTGAACCAAAAATATGCGGTTCTTGGGCTCTTGGAAATAAATTTAAAAAATACAATGATTTCTGCATGGCTTAAGGCCGCTTTATGAATTAGACAGTAGCTCTGAACTGAAGTGAATAGTAGACCATCAACGTAAACACAGTGCGGTTAAATCATGGAGCAGATGCTCAGGAGAAATTCATAACAGTGAAGACTGAAAGTAGTGGATGAATTTAATATTCAATCGGTATAAGACGCAGTTGGCAAGTTGCAAAACATAATGACTTAATTTAAAGAAATATTACGATTTGTACAGGTCATTAAATTTAACGATTCTAATACAAATCGACCTCGAGCCAACTCAACCGTAGGACAATTTGCCCCGGATAGATAATTCAGCGCGTTTGGGTTGACGATATCGTCAAAGTTGCGGGACAGATCCGTATGAGAGACACAGGGAACCGACAAGTATTCGGAAAAAAGGGGAGGTCTATACCAAGCGGTTTAAAGGACCCTAACACGAAGGCAGCTCTGGACGGAGAGACGTGGAGAGTAGTTCGCCCAGCAGTGGGACATCAACGGCTAATAAAAAAATAAAATAAATAAACACGAAGGGAATTGAAAGTAACATCGTATACTAACCTTTCCGTCCGTGTCTGGTGCCCTAAGGTTCAGACCTCGCTCTTTTGATGTGAAACATCTATAGGCGAAGGTAAACCTAAATTTTGGCGTGGCGAGCGTGGCGACGCACAGTTGGCCCATACTGAAAATTAGTGGACTTAGGCAACAAAGTTCCAATATCGATGCGATTTTTTTTAATGTGATAAATAACATATTAACACATAATTAACATGTTATTTTTGATTATACCATATTTATTTCCTTTTGTAAAGTATGCTTTACAAATATTATCTTTACAAAATAAAATCGATGTTTCACAGGCGTCCCGCGATGGCTCACTTTTTAGTTCAATAGCTGTAGGAATCGAATTCTCATTGCCTCGAATTGTATAGATCGAGTTGTCTGCGTTGAATTGTCCTGGGGTTGAATTTCGCGGGGTCGAACTGTAGCGATACCAATTCAAAATTTTACTTTCGACGAAGTCGGTCCATTCTACTTAAACGGACGTGAAGGAAATTAGATAGGCACTTGCGACAATAATCTAACTTATCGTGAAATTCATCTAGACTAGAGCAGGGGTTCCCAAACTTATTTTGTCTACTGCCCACTTTGAGAATAAATTAATTTTTACATTTTAATAATAATCGCCCCCCAGAGCCTCTACACAAGGCCCTCATTTTTTTTCTGGGTCTCTTACCACCCCCCTTTAGGTCTGCAGCGCCCACAAGGGGGCGTTATCGCCCACTTTGGGAAAGGCTGATCTAGAGGTAGCCATCATACTTTATTGTGTACATACCTCTACCTGCCTAACTCTTACCTCCCGTTACAAAACCTCTTGTCAAAGGAATAATGACCTCAATGTTGGAGTAAAATAAACCTGAGTATATATTATATTTATTCGTTCTTTAAAATGCTCTGCCTGAGCCAGGAATCGAACCCAGCTTTTGAGAAATTGTTTTTTTTTGTACTATCTATATTTTCTACGAAATCTTATCAGTGGTTAGCAAAAGGAATGGGACCGCTACTATGCTCTGTTTATGAAAGCTGCGTGGCCGCGCGGTTCTCCATGTGCCGACCGCGCGGCCATGGTTAAACCTTTGTAACTTACTGAATATTGTTTCTACGAATTTGCGACTTTCACTGTTACTGTTTTACAAATTCCTTCTAAATGTAGCAATCGAAACGGACACTTCTGAGGTGAGTATGCAAAAGGGTTATCTAAGTGTAACACCTAAAGAAAACAAATTTATACAGCTCTGTCGTAAAAAACATATTTGCAATTGTCAAACCATTTACTTAACTTATAATAAAATAACTTAAACATGAGGAAACATACAATAAAAACTGTATTTCTAGAAATATTTGCATACAACAGTTTTTAAGTTAATTAAACTAAGACTCTTCCAGGTTCTTATTTTTATACACGAACGTATTTCGTCAGTTCACAGTAATAGTAGAATCAACAGTTTTGTACTTTGGTTTGCTATGAGTAAAAGGTAGATACCGGTACTTGATCATATGCTGTGGAGAAAAAAAAAATGTTAATGAATGCACTTTTAACATAGTAAAATGTTATACGTCATGTATCAGCTACAATTTCAGAGGAATTTGCCGAGTTTCCCCCTTTACAAAGAGGAATGGTCAGGTAAAAAGTTTTTTCGCATTTATATATTTATGTACTTTCAAATTCAAGATGTTTTTTCAATTTGTTTAAAATAAATTGTGCCATTTTTTACTCAACAACTTTTTGTCATTTTATAGCTTATTTTATATTATTACTGTAGACATTTTGGGGCTTCGGATCAAAAAACTGCAACAGTTCGTTTTGACAGTCCTCTCTGATGTTGACTTAACACTGCCTAAAGAATTCTGAAGACACCGAAACAAGTGGAAGTCTGGGTTGCTTTACACTTTCCAACCAAGAATTACGTGCATAGTTTTGCGTTATCATGATGAAAGACCGCACCCTGACTGTTGATCAACTTCGACCATTTTTTCTTAATTTCTTGTTTTAGTCTCAACAGTAATAGAGATCCGAATCGATGGTTTTGCCCGGCAGTAAAAGATCATAATGAACGATGCTCTTCCAATGCACTGTACACATAACATCACCTTATTGCGAGGTAACCCGGGCTGCGCTACAGCAGTGGTGGCCAAGTGGTAACGGCCGCGACTTACGACTAGTAGGTGTTGAGTTCGAACCCAAGCAGGCGGTTTGTGTAAATTATTTCATCACCACAGCTCTCAAAACGGTGAAGGAAAACACCGTGAGGAAACCGGCATGTCTTAGAACCAAAAATTCTAAAGACATGTGACATCTACCAACCCGCACTGGGCCCGCGTGGTGGATTATAGCCCGCTCCCTCTCACCGAGAGGAGGCCTGAGTCCCAGCAGTGGCAACGTTTACAGGCTGCTGATGATGATGTGCGCTAGTCTGTGGAGCTTGACTGCCCTTTGACCTTAACTTCTTCGCACGTTGTTGTCGTAGGTGATCCAGTTTTCATTCCATTAGGTACCAATCTTTTTTATGATTAATCTTTTCACATGCTCGGTTTCAATAGCAAATCGCAAATTAGTACAGGATTTATTAGGTTTCTTTCAATGAGCTCGTGTGGCACCCAAATATAGAACTTTTTGTATACAGAGAGTTTTACAAATGGGTCAAAGCTGTTTTGTGGTCAACCACTAACTCTTCAGCTATGTCGCAATAATATGACGATCTTCCTCATGTTTTCAAAAATGGCATCGACTTTATCCGTAACAGGGCGACCAGAATGAGCTGCATCTTTGACATCCAAATGTCAGGAATGAAAATGCTTATTGTCGCTTCGATAAGAGGAGAGGAATATACCTACGTAATATACGTTTTTTTCTGATTTACGTTATTTTATACATGTGAATTTACAGTTAACATACTGTATTTCTATAAGTTTTAATCCACCATATGAAAGATCATTTCACTGGTTTTGACTGGCCTGTTAGTCCAGTGGTTAGTGACCCTGACTGCTTAGACTAAGGTCGTGGGTTCGATTCCCACCCAGGACAAATCTTTGTGTGATGAGCACAATGATTTGTTCTGTGTCTGGGTGTTATTTATCTATAACATGTATGTATTTAGAAATACCTATATAAGTATATTTATCAGTTGTCTGGTGGCCATAACACAGGCTCTGCCTAGTTTGGGATCAGATAACAGTGTGTTGGTTGTCCTAAGATATTATATTATTATTATATTACGATCTAGTGAATGAGCTAATTTTTTTTTATTTGAGAATTATAATACGACAACTACCTCGGTTATTTTGAAAGATTATTTACTGTCAATTCTTTTTAATTTTTCATTTTCGGGAAATGAATTGGTCTTGAACTGAAGTTTATGTCTGTAAAACCAAGTCAGCGAAATCGACAAAATGTCGTATACCGACCGCCTCATAAGCTCATTGCATAACGTCACATTTTTGTTTTCGTAGCTTTTGTCGCATTTTCCCTCGTGTTTTGTAGTAAGTAATTCATCAATTAAATTCTTTGTTAGATTCACTAATTTTGGCGGACAGAATATCAATTGAAAAAACGCGGGAAATCGTTTTTTATTTTGTTTTAGATGACATCGTATCAATACCGCTTTGAGAGTACAGCCAAAGAGATTTTACCACAACTTTTTACATATAAAATACGAAAAAACTTTTTCCCCGACCTATTTTTCTTATCTGACATTGCATGGGACTCTGGAGTCCCTAAACATTTGGAAGCCGTACGAGACGCCGAAGCCTACTAGCAGAATGCCTCATTAATTAAGAACAGGAGTTAGGTTAGACCTTTTTAATGGAATCGGAACCAACCGACAATTATCTCTTCATGCACTATTCAAGTGCACTCAAGGACAACCCTCGGTTGGTGTAGGAGTGTTACAGGATACAAAAAAAAGATTTTGGACAAAAAAAGATGGGTTTGGGTGGCTAAAGTGGACTGGTGCCCAAGAACTATGGCCCCTGCCTGACCAATTTACATGTTATGTAAACAAAAAATGAACGGGATGCCCACCGAAAATTATACCTTACACATAGTGACGTAGCGACAAGGAGGCGAACAAGACCTCTCTGGACATTGATTCCTTGGGATCGCTCCTGCTCAATTACGTGCCACAAAGGCTCTGCGAGTTTTATTGATTTCGTAATGTAGGCACCTTGATCTTGCCAGAGGGAAGGTAATGGATGAGATATAAGTGCCCAGAAGACAGTTCATTTTTGCTTTGAAGGCTGGGTTATAGGTGGAAAGGAACCTACGACAGTGGTGAGCGTTTCTCCCCATATTTATTATGCGCACACACAGCCAAGGTATGGACATGGACCTCTGGTGCATAATAAATGCGAGGGAAAAACGCTGAGTACGACTAGCAGAAATATCAACCAAGGGAAAACGTTACCCTGCAGTATGGAAAGGGAGTTGGTGGGATCAGGATCTGTTGTGGACTCTTGGCATATCTTCAAATCTTGTGAATACAGGTGTGAATCGGGACGAAATTTTAAAAGGGATTTTGATATTGAAATAATATAATTTGTTGCTAAAAAGGACTCTTAATGTGTTTACTGTATTATAATTAACGATTAAGTGCCCTTGTGAATTTCAAAGTTAAAATCGCACCTTACCCCAGTAACGCCGAGGTGATCAGAATTTTTACTAACTTTGCAACGTGTTTATTTATTACTAGCTTTTGCCAGCGGCTTCGCCCGCGTGGAGGTCGGAAAATATCCCGCGTGAACGTACTACCGGGCTAAAAATAGCCTATGTGTTAATCCAGGTTAATTTTTTAGCTCGAAAGCGCATTTTCATCCGACTTGCTGCAAATTTATCGTCACTGCACGGCTCCTATGTATCTTAGCGTTATGTTATATAGCCTATAACCTGCCCAGAAGTATGGACTACAATCGTACCAAGTTTGGTTAAAATCCCTTCAGTAGTTTTTGACCCATGCGTGCACATACAAACAGACAGACAGACAAAAAATTTACTGATTGCATTTTTGGCATCAGTATCGATCACCATTCATCCTCCAATATTAATTTTGAATATATTTTCAATGTACAGAATTGACCTCTCTGCAGTTTTATTATAAGTATAGATGTTATCGGACCAAAAAATATATGCAATATCTCTATTCCTACGCGAAATTTAATTCCAATGTCGATTAGACACCGAGAAAAAAAATACGGCCGAGTAAAACGTGAACATTTGCAACAAAAAAAAATTCGCATTTTTTTTCACAATGATACCGCAAAGGTATCTACTTTTTACTATGATCAGAGGTGATCATGGCACTCGAACATTAAGAGGATTTTTTTTTCAGAAAATTTCATCGACGCATTTCTAAATGGCAGCGAGAATGAAAAATCTTAATCTATCGTTTTCTTAAAAACTATAAACTTTAGAAAAAAAAAAATGACATAAAATGTCTTTAAATTAGTCAAAGAACACTCTCAAATTTTTTCTGAATTTTTGGAGACAATTTTCATTTTCCAAAAATTTTCAAAAAATCAAATTTTTTAAAAATAGCTGAATTTAAAAAAAAATATTGATTGTTCTTTGACTAATTTAAGGACTTTTTTTTCTTATTTTTTTTTCTATCTTTATTATACAAGATTATTTTTAGTATATGCGAAACCTGAATATAGTTTGTTCAGAATCAGTAAATGAATCGATTCCAATAATTTTTACACCATGTTATATTTTGTACCAAAAATATTTAATTACTCTTCCAAGTCGCGGGCCTTAGTGTTTTGTTTCGATTTTAAAATTATCATGTCTTTCTCGTATTCAAACGTCCATTACACGGAGATGGTACGTACACTAGCTGTTTGTGGTGATCTGCATATGTTTTTGCGTGGACAACCAGGTAACTTATCAAGCTTATAACTTTGTGATTATTAATGATACAGTTTTGAAATTTTTTTCATAGATTCTTTACAGAAAAATACTAGACCCGTGTTTCGGGTTTCGCATAAACAAAAATTAATGTTGTATATATAAAAATCTTGTGTCACGATGTATGTTGCCTATAAACTCCGAAACTACTGAACCGATTTCAATCAAATTTCACATGTACCCGTACTTTGGTCTAACTTACTGGATAGGATAGTTATCATCTCAATTATTCGCTTATGTCGTGAATGTAAACGAATAAAATGTATCAATTAATTGTTTCTTAAGCAAGTGTTTATGTCCTGTTTAGTTTTATAAGGTTCTCATAGATGGCGGTGTACGTTGATTCATCAATAAAATTCTTTAATATTGTTTGACATCTAGGTTGCAAATACACCCAATAGATGGAGCTGTGTTCTGTTTCTTAGAATATAAATTCTATTAAGTACTTTATTTCACGTAATATTTATTTACTAGCTTTTGCCAGCGGCTTCGCCCGCGTGGAGGTCGGAAATTATCCCGCGGGAACATACTACCGGGATAAAAAGTAGCCTATGTCCTTTCTCAGGCTCTAAACTATCTGTGTACCAAATTTCATTTAAATCGGTTCAGTAGTTTTAGGAGGAAAGCGAGACAGACAGACAGACAGACAGACAGACAGACAGAGTTACTTTTGCATTTATAATATTAGTTTAGATGTTCACGATATAACCGTATTATTTTAATGGTTTGTGACTGATATTTTTAAAATTATACTGCGTATTATGTTACAATATTATTACCATTAATAACCAAAAAAAAAATTGTACTATTTTTGTTAGAGAATTATTAAAGTCTTGGGCGCCAAATTTTAATCAAAGTTTCAAGATCTGGCCATCAAATTCTATCGACTCGCCATCTCTGGTTTGAATGTCCAAAGCTTTGGTATCTCATAATTTGGTACACATAGTTTAGAGCCTAAGAAAGGACATGATATGCAGGGCCGGACCGTGAGTTTAGGGGGCCCTGGGCTAAAACTACGTAGGGGCCCACCTAATTACTCAAACTCAATAATTACAAAACTCAGTTCGAGATCCCAACACCTGAACGTAGACTTGAATTAAATGAATTGATTGGGTTTGTTTAATCGTAGGATTCGCAGGGCTGCAAACCATACGATCTGTTTCATCATAATCATCATCATTTCAGCCGTAAGATGTCCACTGCTGGACTTAGACCTCCCCCAATTTGGGAGGCTTTGCCATAATCGCCACGCTTGGCAGGCGGGTTGGCGATCGCAGTATGGTGGTAAAATGCATAGAGAACGCTGCTGCCCATTCTCTAGTAAGTTCTCTAGTAAGTCGCCTTTTACGACACCCACGGAAAGAAATGGGGTGGTGTTATTCTTTACGTCCGGCACCACACGGTACCATCTGTTTAATTAATAAAATTATGGATTCTTTCGCATTATCGTTTATTTTTACTTTGACTTGACTTAGCTGGGAGCCCCTTGCACGGGGCCCTGGGCTTAAGCCCAAAAAGCCATATGGTAGATCCGGCCCTGATGATATGCCACTATTTTTATCCCGGTAGTATGTTCCCGCGGGATAATTTCCGACCTCCACGCGGGCGAAGCCGCTGGCAAAAGCTAGTACTTTATAGTTTTTAAGAAAACGATAGATTAAGATTTTTCATTCTCGCCGCCATTTTGAAAAATGCGTCGATGAAATTTTCTGAAAAAAAAGTCCTCTTAATGTTCGAGTGCCATGATCACCAAATTTCGCGTAGGAATAGAGATATTGCATTATTTTTTTGGTCCGATATCACAATAAATAAACACGTTGCAAAGTTAGTAAAAATTCTGATCACCTCGGCGTTAATAGATTAAAGTTTCGTCCCGATTCACCTCATATCCCCTATTCATTCCGTTTGTAGGTACCTACGCTCCGAAATACTCTTTGAAGAAGACCGATGAAGATGAGTCAGGATGGATTAAAATGATTTTTTAAACACATAATTTGCTATGTTATCTATGTTAACTCATGAGTATTTTATAATATTAAATTGAATTATAGAGCACGGAGCCGCCTCGACGGCTGAAGACGGCATAGTCATCATTTTTCATACAAATCGAGCGTGTCATTGTTTACTCACACCACTATACAAATGACGTATAGAAACTACAGGCCATGACAGGAGTCGTGCGCTAACACACTTTCAGCGCCACGAATTTCATAAGTACTACTGTCTCTAGACACTACTGGCGCGCGGCACAACGATTGCGTGGTCAGTGAAATGTAATAAACAATTTAAAAAATGTATGGTTTAAAAGTAAACTGGGATTTATACAAATTCTTACCTTGATTTGTCTCTTCATAGTAATACAGAACAGGGTTATAAAATACATAACTAATATTGGCCAAAATACTGGAATATTGAAAGCATCTATGAATGTACAGCAGAAACCTATCAATGTGCTCTTGGTAACAGATAGCCAAAATTTAAATTCTGGCAATCTCCGGATAAATGGTCTGAATTCTTCAGTAGCTCTGGTTGGCAAGGCAGGACCATTATCATCATCACCTAAAACATTGCCAAATGATTAATTATATTGTGTATGTCATTAATTTCATCCTGCAATTTTATTACTTTATTTCAGTAAGATTACCAACAAGTATAAATAATTTGTTGTGACTACTTTAAAATAAATACTAATTGTAAAGCTGAAGAGTTTGTTTGTTTGTTTGGTTGAACGCGGTAATCTCAGGAACTGCTGATCCGAATTGAAAAATTATTTTTGTGTTGGATAGCCTATTTATTGAGGAAGGCTATATAGGATCAGTTTTTATCCAGTGCGCAAACTGTAACCATGCATTCAGCATATCATTCTAGACCCCCCAGCACAAACATTTTTCGTCGGGTTTAAAAAAAAATCTGCTGTTTCATAGAAAAATGCAATACCTACGGGGTCAAAATGTATGGAACAGCTGATTTTTTTTTTGTACAACTGACGAAAATTTTCTACGCTGGGGGGTCTAGAATGATATGCTGAATTCATGGTTACAATCTAGCCACAAATTTAAGGTCGCTCAGCGGGCTATGGTCGGAGTTTCTTTGAAGGATAAAATCAGGAATGAAGTTATCCGGAAAAGAACTGGAGTAACCAACATAGCTTGCAGAGTAAGCAGGCTAAAGTGGCAGTGGACTGGCCATGTCTGTCGAAGGACCGATGGCCGATGGAGCAGACGAGTCCTGGAGTGGAGACCGCGTATCGGCAAACGTAGTGTAGGACGCCCCCCAGCTAGATGGACCGACGACCTCAAAAAGGTGGCTGGGACAGACTGGATGCGGAAGGCGGAGGATAGGGTGTTGTGGCGCAGCATGGGAGAGGCCTATGTCCAGCAGTGGACTGCTATAGGCTGAGTTGATTGATGGTTACAATTTGGGCACTGGATAAAACCTGATCCTGTATAACATCACACTACGATCAAAACGATCGGAGCAGCAACGAAAAATGTTCGAAAACTGGTAGGCAATTCGATGTGACGGGAAAGGTTAAGGGAGCAAAAATTTGACGCGAACCAAGTCGCAGGCAACAGCTAGTCATTAATAAACTTTCCAACTATCTAAACCAATACTTGTGCAAGACCAAGAAGAATAACATTAACAAGGCTTTGATTTGTTTGTGGCTGTTATCACAACTTTGGAAGTCTAATGCCTTTATGATCAGTGGACTATTGCCATTTTCAAAACTGTATATACACATGGCTACATATCCAGCTACACATTAATTTCCAGTTTTAGCTGAGCTCGTATTGTGTAAATTTTTCGTGGGATGAGAATTCAGCTTATACTGGAAATATCTAGTTTGACCTGTACCCATGCATACACTCAAACTTTTGACAGTTGAAAAACATAAAATACAAACAACAACAAATGAAAAATCATACCATCAAAGTCCATAGCAGGATCAATCTTCGGTGTCAGGAATGCAATAAACAAGTTTAAATGATAAATACCCAATGCATATGTGACTATATACCACCCCTGGAAAATATTGAAAAAAAAAGTATTATATTATGTGTATACATTCAAATGAAATCTATACTGATATTATAAAGCTGAAGAGTTTGTTTGGTTGAACGCGCTAATCTCAGGAACTACTGGTCCAAATTGAAAAATTCTTTTTGTGTTGGGTAGCTTATTTATTGAGGAAAACTATAGGCTATAATAAAATCACGTTACAATTAAAAGGAGCAGAGCAGCAACGAAAAATGAATGAAAACTGGCAGGCAATTTGATGCGACGGGATGGATCAGGAGAGCAAAAATTTGATGCGGAGAAAGTCGCGGGTAGAAGCCAGTCTTATGGATAAATCCTTTAGCCAAAATGGCTTTTAAGTTGGAATCTAATCAGAATCAACATTTTGCATTTTAATGTGGGCCCATTTTACTATGATCTAGGACTTGAGAAATTATTTTTTGATGAATTTAAATACATATTTACGCTACAATTAACTTTACTTTTTTAAAATATATTTGCTAACTTGGTTTGTACTGTTATCACTATCCATAGATAATGATAACAAATAATATTGATTTGATTTATAAATACATTCCTAAAGTGATAGATGTATGTTCCCCGTAGCCTCATTGCCAGTTTCAATAAGGCAATGAGTGAGGCCATACATTCCATTAATATGAGCTTTATTTTATTATCAGTCAATTACAAACTCAATTGAGTAACGTAAAACTGAACAGAACAAACTGTTGACTGTAGTGAAAATGTCACAGCATATGTATTTTATTTTATTTATAGGTACATCTCTTATTTTGAGATTTCTTTTAATTTAATTTGAATATATTACAAATAATATCACAAAATATCACAATAAGGATTTCGTTATTACAATGACACCACATTTTCAGTAGTTTGGCTGGTTCATGTTGAAACAGTACTACACAGAGATAAGATAAGCATAACTTACTTGTTTTGTGAATATTCGGAGCATAAACAAAAGTAGCAGTACGAAACTTCCAACCCATCGAGATCTAGTGTGAGGTGTCCATCTATCTAGTGTACCTTGGTAAACCTGTAATGGCAAGGAAAATATTATTTTACACCAGTAATATATACCTATGTATGAAATAATTTTAATGCAATTTTTATTGACTCCTGTCATCTTCGTAATTATGGGTTAAAATGTTTAGAAGAGCTTTATTTCTTTAGCTAGATTGGTACTGAGAATGTGTCACTCAAATCAGGGTCTCAGGGGTGATCTAGAAATTGTCAATAAAAAGACAATGCTATGAATATTGAGAACAATACAATTACTTATTCAAATTCATGGATATTTTTGTAATTGGCGGCATAACGACATGACAACTCACGAAAAGATTAGTGTACATAATCTAATGTAAGACTGTACTGTCATCATCTACTCAAATAGTATGCATTTGGATAATAACCCCAAAAATGAAAATTACCTGAGAAATTCGTGTCCACGCTTGTGAAATAATACCTCTTCTTGAAGGTTCAGTAACTAAATCATTTCCGTCCATCATTTTATTCGTGAATTTCCTGTATAGTAAACTGTTTCTAATACTCGATGTACATTACTGACACGTTTATTTAAAGGAGAGTAGGGTGATAATATACACACGTAATGATAATATACAAGTTGTCTAAACAACTCAAACTTGTATTTTAACTATAAGTTTCCTTTTTTTTCCTATCAAAAGTTAGAATAGAAAAGACTAGTTGGAACCTAGTTTATTCTCTGTGGCCAATAAGGATGAACACATATGAAAAGAATCGATTCTTGTTTTTAAAACTGAATTTAGAATCGCGTCTTCTATTTTCTCGAAAGTTTTTAGGAGTTCAACAATGCAGCTGGTGGTAATCAGCCACGATAACATTTTATTTATATAATTTGTCACTCCTAAAGTTTACTTAATATGATCGGTTTCCCAAAAACAAAATGTAATTTTGTGAAAAAGCGATTAATAATTGTAACTCGATTATTATTTTTCACTTATTTGGTAATGCACCATGGCCCAACCCTAATAATTATACGCCTTGACGTCGACAGGTTCGATTTGAGCAGAAGACGTATGATGTTTAGGGTTGCCATGAACATTTATCATTTAAAATGATCCTTTTTTAAGGGAGACTTAGTCGATCAATTTTCAAATTTGGTATGAAAGTTTCTAAACTTTGGCCGGCCGGTTTGCGTTGTATTTTACAGTCGATTGTGGGTCAGTGGTAACACTTTGACCTTGATCTGGCCTAGCCTAGTACAGCTTGGCAAAAAAGGGTCTGGAAAAAATGAGGGCGCCTCTTTTGCAGGTATGGCCACCCTGTATACTAGGACGAAAAGTGATAAGATACTTGTTGTTTTAATTAACTCTTTCAGTCTTGGTGGTGTGTCAATAACCAACTCTTTCCAATTTTTTTTTATTAAATTCTGTGCCATGGAGCCACAATCGGTTGAATCATCATAAAAGCTTTAATTATACTTAACAAGAAGAGTCCGATTGGTGGTTTATTGAATTTATGACAGCTCTAGTTTCAAAATATTCTTAATGTAAAAGCGTGACTGAAAGAGTTAACGAAGACGAGATCCCTGGAATTCTCAACAGTCAAGATTTCAAGACTTAGATAGGCACACAGGCTTTTACTGTTTCTAGAAGATGCGCATTATTTTGCATTAGTGTCATTTAATTTATTTTTGTTTCAATCAGCAATCCTTGAGTTGAGTTGATAGTTAATTTAATGAAACCGTCAGGTATGTCTATGTGGTACATACCACTATCACTATCTACATGACAATGAAAGTTAAAGATCACGTTAAAGTTTAGGTTTTATCTATTATCTATCCTATATATATATATACTATATTACTAAGCTAATATTATAAAGCTGAAGAGTTTGTTTGTTTGATTGAACGCGCTAATCTCAGGAAATACTGGTCCGAATTGAAAAATTATTTTTGTGTTGGGTAGCCTATTTATCGAGAAAGGCTATAGGCTATATAAAATCACGCTACAACCAAGAGAAGCGGAGCAGTAATGAAAAATGTTGCAAAAACGGGGAAAATCGTAGGGGTAGGCGATTCGACGCGACGGGAAGGGTCTGGGGAATAAGAAATTTAATGCGGACGAAGTCGCGGGCAGAAGCTAGTCATTAATATTTTTAAAGATAATCTCAAAAATATTTATAACTGAGGGTTCAGAATTTTTTTTTTCATGGGATCTACTGGATCAAATCGAATGTGGTTAAATGGAAATCATAGAAGGTTAAAAGTATTGTAACATTTTTTTTTAAATTTTTTGAGCTATAGGAAGTATAGAAAAAATTGGAGGTTTTAATAAAAATATTTATTTGTGCAACAAGAGAGCAAAGTCGTTTTTAGCTGCGAGTGCTGATTTTGAATCTTGAGCAAGCGAAGGATTCAACGATTGAATCACGAGCGTAGCGAGTGATTCTAAAATTGAATCCTGAGTGTGGCGAGCATAGAGCAACACGGACCAGAGGGGAGTAGCCATACGCAGGCGTTCCCCTCTGTCAAAGTACAAGTCCACGCGGTCCTATGCGTATAACAAAACTAGTTGCAGCCGCACTGCTCAGTAGACTAAATCTAGTTGCGCGACTAAATTGATGTCCTACAAAAATGACGAATTGTTCTGTATTTTGCTGCAAAAAGAGATTTGCCACGTCAAATTTATAATAAGATGGCGTTACCTTTCATATGTAACTAATATTTAATCACATTATTCCCATTTACTTCCATAAAACTTAAAAATTACAATATTATCGGTCGTGTTGTTTCGGATTTGTTTACCAACACAGGCCGTTCATCAGTCGCTCGACCGATCCGCATATTGTATGAGGGCTCATACAATATGCGGATCGGTCGAGCAACTGATCCGAGTTTGTTTCCGAGTAGACGCTGTCACCGAGCGATAGTGTTGCGGTGTTGTTACTGGTTTGTTAGTGGATAGTTATCGATGAATTTGGCAAAGGAGTCTATATTCATACAGAGACATTTTTGAGAATAAGTTTTCTGATTTATTTAAAATATTATAATGTAAGCTGTATATTAATGTACATAGTTGTATAAATTAAAAATATTACAAAACTTACGAGTTAACACGTTTTATTAAAATTACTTACTACTTACGTGTAAACTTAAACCATTTTTTTTTTAAAGTGAAACTTTTTCTTCGTCTCACTCTTTTGTCTGTGTGTTGCATGTCGCGTGACGGTCGGCCGCGAATTAGGGATAAAGTGAAAGGCGCTCGCTGGTGCATGTTGTTGTTTATGGATTTAATACAATTTTGAGTGCTTGAATTTATTATTTAACTTATTTCATATGAACATTAAGGGCGCTGTCTGTGCGCTGTAACATGCTGGCTCGCAGGTTTGCACGGTGTAACGAGCAAGTCAAAGTGACCTTATTTAAGGCATTTTGTCAATCTTTTTACAACTGCAGCCTGTGGACCAAGTACACGCAGCGCACATACAGCGCTCTGCGAGTCCAGTATAATAATGCGTTCAGGGTGCTGTTCGGGCTGCCGCGCCACTGCAGCGCTTCAGCAATGTTTGCGGTGCGAAGCGTTGATGGCTTTCATGCCATCATGCGGAAGCGAAGCGCTTCTCTAATGAAGCGCATGCGTGCCAGCTCGAATAGCTTTCTGAGCGTGTTCGTCGGACGCTGGGACTCGTCTATGTGGCAGCACTGGATGCGACTACACACTGTGGGTGGTCGCATCCAGGGCTTGCCATAAACTGGCACTCCCATGCGATCCCACTTTTTGATTTTGTTTTTGTATGTACTAACAATAGTTTTATAAGGTTTTTTGTGTTACTAACAACAATATGGACAATGTCTGAAATAAACATCCTAAATTAAAATTAAAATTAAATTAAGTCTTTTTATTAAATTCCGAAAATTTTTAGTTAAATGTCTATAATGTGAAAAAAAGTTTCACTTTTCTCGTGGTTTCATAAAAACCACACAATCCTTTTTTAATTTATTTAAGTATTGCAGGTTTCCTAAAGATCCAAATTTAAGGGATACATGGAAGATATTTTGTAATAATAGACTAACCTGGATTCCCACAAGAAATATTGTTATTTACTCAAATCATTTCAAGACCTCTGACTTTCATGTGTTTTACGAATAATAGGAGGAGATTAGTCGAGGGCACCAAACCAACTCTAACGCTACACTGTATTTGTCCCGGAAGTTTTTTATATCACGGAAAAGGTAAAACAGCGTACAGTCTATCTGATGTACTACACATTAGTCGTAGTGGCGAAATGAAGCTTAGATTTCTCAACTTAAAAAATTAATAGTTTTAAACCTAATTTTCCAGAGTCCTCAAAAATCATTCACTCTACCAAATGACAGACTATCATCTATGATGCCATTAGTGCCACTCTCACTATTCCTGATTCGTTGACATCTCCGTGTACTTCGTCAATCAAGTCAAAAAGCAGACCCACAAAATGTATTCATATTTATACAAAACTAATCCACTTTAAAAACCCAGTGATAGATACAATTCTATCTAGTTTTTAAAATGACGTAAACCTTAATTTTATTTGTTAAATGATAATTATTGTAGTATATATGAAATGAAATGAAATGAAATGAAATGAAATGAATTGCACCGATCCCAGCGTGGTTTGACCAGACTCGATTAATCGAATGAACCCCGAGATTTGCACTAGCCCCTGAAACGTCATGATTCATGGTGCTACATAAGCCATTGCATATCAAGAAGTAGACCGGGGGGCGCTGTAATGGTAGGGAGGACGTGCCCATTGGATAGGAAAGGATTACGAGCCTACCGACTATGCAGCCTTAAGTAAGCATTGGACTAGTGGAGAGAAGGGTGATGTTTGTGTATAGGAGGGCATCTTTTCACGTCGTCGCCGGCATGTTGATCCAGGTCGAGCTTCACCGATGCATCTTTTGGTGGAGTTAACCGTTTGCTTGGCTCTTTTCTATGTCGAGGCTTCAATATGTTCCGTGTTGTTGTTTTCTTGGTCGTTTTCCGAGTTCTCGCTGATAGCAATTTCTGGTTTTTTGTAGATATCACTAGCCGCTTTCTTGATCTTATTTCTGTCTCCAGCCGTGTCCCTCCAAAACTGGATATCTTTGTCGAAGTATTTCATGTCCTGTTTTAGGTTGTCATTCCATTAGTAAATAGGTCGTCCGACCTTTTTAGATTTGGGCCTGTACTGCATTGCTGCATGAAACAGGTGTGGTTCAGAGCGTCTGAACATGTGTGCCAGGTAGCACATCCTGTGGTTCTTGATGCGTTTTGTTATGGTTTTCCCGTCTAAGATTTGATGCATTTTCTCTGTCTCGGTTTGTTGATCGAGTCTCTCCTGATAACTCGTTCGTATCATCTCGGTCTTGATGGATTCACCTTTGTGAGTGCTGATACTTTTAAGTCATATATCATACAAGGTATGATAATATCTCCAGCTGTGTCCGTCCAAAACTTGATTCCCATGTCGAAGTACTCGTATTTGATGTCTTGTTTTAGGTTGTCGTTCCATTTGTAAGTAGGTCGCTCGCCCTTCTTAGATTTGGCCTTGTACTGCATTGCTGCATGCATGCGTGGTGTGATTCACCGTGTGCTAGATAGCACATCCTGTGGTTCTTGACGCGTTTTGTTACGGTTTTACCGATTTAAATTTGATGCATTTTCTTACGTCCGCAGTTTCCTGGTTTCCTTTTTTCCTAGCTTGGTCAATCAAATCATGACTCAACTCGTTCATCTCTTCTGAGCCGCAATAATGTGGTATTTGATTCGTTTTAGTTCTTCCAGCTCATCTGTAATGAGGATAAGGTCGTCCGCAAATGATAATACCATCGGGAGTGATGATGATTTCCTTTGTTTCTTTCGTCGTCGGTCTAAGCGGGCCGAAGGCCCTCGGACCTTTTTTTTTCTCTCATTTGGATATCGGTACCCTGTTTTTTTTCGTACGTAAACCGTAAACCTTAATTTTATTTGTTAAATGATAATTATTGTAGTATATAATAAATAAAGTCAATCTTTATAATATCTATCTTTGTATCACTTTTTAAACGTAATATTCCGAACCGAGTTCTTGAATTTATCGATAATGCGTATCGACAGTAGTTGCAACCACGGCTGTAAGTACAGAACAACGTGGCTGTAAGCAACTTGTCAGTGTAGTTGCGTCATCTCATTGTAGTGTTACGACACAAAATGTATCTATGTGTGTGTGAAATTGTTAGTGTATGTTTTAATTTTTATGTGTGAGTTTCGTATAACAGACGATTATTTTTGTGTGAGAATTTGAGAAAGTGTGGGTAGAGCAGATTTCCCCCCGCAAAAAATGACAGACAGTTTTGTATCGGGAAAAATCGCTATGGCGTCTCCCCTCCGGTCCGCCGGTGGTCCGTGTTGCTCTATGGTGGCGAGGGATTCAAAGGCACGAGAAGCAAAAAACTTTGCGCTCGTGTAAGTGTAACACACATAACTTTTCACTTCAGCAGCGAGAACATTTTAGGAGATAAAATAATAAACAGGAATAGACTGAAATAACTATTTATTGTGAATCATAATAATTAACATTGTAGGTAGAGGTACCAATTCAATAAAATGGAACATTTTAAAAGTTAAAAGTAAAATTACTGCAATTCTGCAAATTAAAAGGCAACGTTATTGTTGCATTGAGTTTAGTTTGATTATCTGAGGTTAAGGTTTCTGTTTCGGTGGCGGATTGAGAAGGAACAACGGTGAACGTTGGTGACTCTGATCGGCTTTCTGACTGTGCGTCGTTGGAAGTGGATGGGCGTGGGTGAAACCAAGGATCCGAGGTCGAATTCAGACTTATTATTTCCACTATACGCTTACAGATTTTCGACTTATTTTCTATTGAGTCTGCAATATAGCCTTCTGCAACCGTATTGGACTTCCACCCGCCGTGACGTTTTAAAGTGGTGAGATCGACTCCGGAATCAGCCAAGAGCGTTGCCGAAGTTCTCCGAAAGCAGTGACCCGTGTATAGCTGAGGCTCTTCCAGTTTTAAGAAAGTGGCAATTTCTCACGGTATAGCACCTATTTTATTTACTCCCATAGGCTGTCTTGAGCATTTATTATTATGGTATTGTATGAAAAATCGGTCGGTTTTTATATTGGCTGGACGTAAATGTTGGTATTTTTCTACAATAATTACATATTCTTCGCGTACGACAAAAGACCTGTCAAGGTTCGTCTTCGTATTTTTCAATTTAACTATCAGTAATTTATCTGAATGCTTTTCGATATTATTAACTGTTATTGCGACACGTTCCACTAATTCCTATGATCAGTACAACCTGTAATGAAAATATTACGTAATTAATATGCATAATTTAACATTTACAGCATCTTTTACATATCTTATAAAATATTTTAACAGTATTGCTAAGCCAGACTAGGATTCATTGCGCCTCCAAAAATTAGTAGTAGGCAGTAAGTACCTTTATACAAAACAGTCTACACACAAATTTTAATAACTAACAAACAACATAGATTCATATATGGATATTTAGTATGTATGTATTTATGTATATATTATTTAGGATATAAATAACTGTTTAGTTGTGTTTACACCATTGACATACCCATTTTATGTCCACGCTTTTCACTGTCCATTCCATGGTTGCCTGGAAGAGATCGCATAAAGCGATAAGGCCGCCCATTGTATATTTTGTAATAATTGTAATGTTTTTTGTGATGTATTTTTATGGTGTACAATAAAGTATATATAAATAAATAAATTCATAGGTACTACTTACTTTAGCGGCAAGAAAATTGCAGTCCGGAGCTTCATTACGAATTTTTTCTATGTTAAGGGCCGTGAAAATGTTGGACTTTTTAGCCTTATGCCTAACTGACATTCTTTTTAGAAAAGATACGAGTTTTAACACTTCCGGTGTTGAAATACTGTTCTCGTCACTAGTTTCACTCATATTTTACGATTATTTTAATATTTTTTAACTTATTCAACTCTTTGCGCCAGCTACGAAATTTTGTTCCCGCTCTTTTATTTAAATTCGGCGTGTTCGGAAATAGCACCCATGATATTTTATTATTCAAAATATTTACGTAACATTATTGAAACTAGAAATAAATATTTACAGGTTAAATATCAGTTTTATTTGCAGTAAATACTTATTTTCGTTTAAATACAATAATAAGTTAAAAAATCAATAAATTACATTAAAAGACATAATTATCTTTTTGCAAAATTTCTTTAGTTAGTACAAATTTCCGAACGTGTTTGTCTTTGAGGTCGAATTCAAAATCGGAACTTCGAAAGGGCTGGTCTTTGTCTCTCTCTCATTCTAATGGCGGGAAAGAGATAGAGTGTAAATGTTTCGAATTGTATGATTAACCCAAAGCTGAATGGGATATTCGCGGCTTTCTGAAAACAAAAATTAAAAAGTTACTTTGTCTCACTCAGCGAGCAAAATCGCATTTTGCTCACTGATTTCAGGCAGCAAAACCTACATGTTTGAGCTACTGAAGTGAAAATAATATTTCCCACAGTTCTCTTAGAGTGACACCTCTATAAAAAATGTCAGTAATGATTTATTAAACCTTTTTACATATTATTCAATCCTCATTTAAATCAAAACACTTCGAAAAAAAAAATGAAAGTTGTCATTCAAAATCCACAGCTGGATATTGTTTAATTTACAGTGTGCGTTACGATTGCTCCGCCAGATTATCCAAATAGAATTTTTTTAGCCAAAACTTTTGTCGAAATTTGTCAAAATCGAATGGCACAAACCAAAAATTTGTCAAAGTAGAAATAAAGAAGTTATAAGGGTTTTAAGTTGGCCGCGCGAACGTAACGTGGAGGATTGCGCGGCCATGGAGATCTCAGCAACTACTTGGGCTAGAGATCTAATTCTTTTTGTCAATTGAAGACTGAATTTGTCAAAAATTGTCGAAAAAAGAATTACATACTCTAGATTAATATTTTACGAAATATTCACCTTGGAAGTTATGGCCGCGCAATCGTGCACTTATCGTTTCTTTGTTGTTGGTTATTTCTTTAATCTTAAGATTTTATGCGGTAAAACTGTTACAAGGTGGAAGGTCTTAATTTGTCGAAACTAACTAAAGCATTAATTAATACTAAAGTTTAATTAAACAGAAGATATCAGTCCAAAACAAAAAAGTCGTGGCCGCGCAATCGTAACGCTACTTTGAACGCTGATATCTCAGTACCTATAACTGCTAGGAGTTCCGTATGAACATCCATTTATGCGGCATATTACTCTCATTAGAATGACATATCGTTTTACCCTCAGAACAGTTTCCAACGAGAGTAATCTCAAAAAATATATCATCTCGTACAATGTTCGAGTAGGGTAACCATATTTCGATTTGATTTGACAATACCTATAACTGGGGACGAGCAATTATATTGAACAATCTGCAAAATTAATTACTATTAAATAAAAATTTGTATGTTTCAAAAATTAGATATATGTATTGATAAGTGTATTCTCTCTGATGGGTCCGAATTCAGGCACGTACTATTGGAACAATTACCAATGGAACCAGCGCTAAAAATAATGTCATTTACAATGTGTTCATAAAAAATGCAGCGTTACAGTCGCAACTATATCGGTTATCGTATTTCTACCGTTAAATTTGGATATGATAAACATTTCCACAATTAGCAATCTGGAAGATGCTATTATTATTTATGAATGGGAGAATAAACGTTGCAGAAACTGCAATGAATGCCTCAAAATATTATATCGTTGGAACGAATTCAAACGTGGTCGACTAACTTTGGGGGATGTAGATGTATACTTTCTGAGTGGACTGGTATATCTCGTTACATTTCTAAAAAACCATGTGTAACAAAATGGATGCAAACAGAGTCCTATTGTTCCAAGGATTGGAGGAATATATTCAATGGCACCTAACAATTAATATTTTTTTCTTATAATATTTTGAGGTATGCCATGTAACAACATCATTTATGTGCCATTTAAGTCGAATGTTACTATTTTTGATAAGGTATAAGTAAATGCAAGTAATTCATTGCAGTTTCTGCAACGTTTATTCTCCCATTCATAAATAATAATAGCATCTTCCAGATTGCTAATTGTGGAAATGTTTATCATATCCAAATTTAACGGTAGAAATACGATAACCGATATAGTTGCGACTGTAACGCTGCATTTTTTATGAACACATTGTAAATGACATTATTTTTAGCGCTGGTTCCATTGGTAATTGTTCCAATAGTACGTGCCTGAATTCGGACCCATCAGAGAGAATACACTTATCAATAAATATATCTAATTTTTGAAACATACAAGTTTTTATTTAATAGTAATTATTTTTGCAGAATGTTCAATATAATTGCTCGTCCCCAGTTATAGGTATTCCCAAATCAAATAGAAATTATGGTTACCCTACTCGAACATTGTACGAGATGAAATAATTTTTGAGATTACTCTCGTTGGAAACTGTTCTGAGGGTAAAACGATATGTCATTCTAATGAGAGTAATATGCCGTATAAATGGATGTTCATACGGAACTCCTAGCAGTTATAGGTAATGAGATATCAGCGTTCAAAGTAGCGTTACGATTGCGCAGCCACGACTTTTTTGTTTTGGACTGATATCTTCTGTTTAATTAAACTTTAGTATTAATTAATGCTTTAGTTAGTTTCGACAAATTAAGACCTTCCACCTTGTAACAGTTTTACGGCATAAAATCTTAAGATTAAAGAAATAACCAACAACAAAGAAACGACAAGTGCACGATTGCGCGGCCATAACTTCCAAGGTGAATATTTCGTAAAATATTAATCTAGAGTATGTAATTCTTTTTTCGACAATTTTTGACAAATTCGGTCTTCAATTGACAAAAAGAATTAGATCTCTAGCCCAAGTAGTTGCTGAGATCTCCATGGCCGCGCAATCCTCCACGTTACGTTCGCGCGGCCAACTTAAAACCCTTATAACTTCTTTATTTCTACTTTGACAAATTTTTGGTTTGTGCCATTCGATTTTGACAAATTTTGACAAAAGTTTTGGCTAAAAAAAAATCTATTTGGATAATCTGGCGGAGCAATCGTAACGCACACTAATTTACATACAGACACTTATGTCGTAATATCTTGCACGGAGCATGTGAATTCTTCTATTTTACGCAGATCATGTTCAGCTTGGCAAAAAAGAGTCTGGAAAAAATGAGGGCGCCTGCTTAGCAGGTATGGCCACCCTGTATACTAGGACTAAAAGGATAATATACTTGTTGTTTTAATCCACAAACACGAGATCCCGGAAATTCTCATCAGTCAAGATTTCAAGATTTGATAGGCACACAGTCTTTTACTTTCATTGTATTTAGTAGATTGCGCATGAGGTAGCGAGAGCGTTGGCAGAAAATTTTGTTTTGAGATATGGAATACCGCGGACAATTGCTACAGATAGGGGTTCGGAGTTCATTTCGAAAGTAATGGTAGAGCTATGTAACATCTTATGCGTCAATAAAATCTTGTCGACATCATATCATCATGAGAGTATAGGATCTTTGGAAAATGTTCACAAAACTTTAGGCGCGTATATAAGGATACAGACGGAAAATAATCCATCGTCATGGAGTTCTTGGATTCCATATTGGTGCTTTTCATATTACACTACAGTTAATCCTGTGACCAAATATACACCTTATGAATTCGTTTTCGGTAAAATTTGTAGGTTACCAAGTAGTCTTCAAGGTGAAAGTGTTGAACCATTGTACAATTTTGATGATTATCCTTTAGAATTTAAGTTTAGATTGCAGAGGGCTCAAAATGATGCGAAAGAAAATTTGATAGCAAGTAAGTTAGCGAGGAAAAGTTGTTATGATAAGAACCTTAATTCAATCAATTATAAAGAAGGTGATTGGATATTAATAAAAAACGAAACAGGCAATAAACTGGAATGTATTTATAATGGACCATTTGAAGTTATAAGGACGAGTCACCAAATGTATTTGTAAAAAAGAATGATAATAAGATAGATTTAATTCATAAGAATAGAACAAAATTATATTGTAGGAGTTAGAATGTAAGTTTAAAATGTTAAAAAAAAGGGAATTAAAAAACCCCTTAATTTAGTTTTTTTTTCTTTAAGAGGGGTGATGTGGTGAGAAGTCACGTATATTGTTCATCATCGTGTCACGTATGTTGTACATCAGCATGTCACGTATTGTTTAGGGTTAAGTTAAGGTAGATATACCTCGTGTTAGCACGTAGCCACCTACTATCTACGCGTATCCGCATAAGAGTGCCATCATAATGGTTACTATGCCTGTATCAAATTTGACATGAATGTTACTGAACGAATCCTGTTAATGCTGACAGTTTATAGTCGACAAGAAGGCGACTTACAGCTGCTTACTGTCGGAAACTATTCGGAAGTAAAAGGAAAGGTACGGGCAATATCGAATAAACTTGAACAGTTGACTAATGAAGGCGTCAGGTATGTCTATGTGGGGTACATAACATTATCACTATTCACATGACAATGAAAATGAAATAACACGCTATTTAGATTTTATTTGAAAAGAAAAACGTGACATAACATCATTCGTGTATTCCTTTTCGGTGCTATGATAGATTTTTTCCATTAACACTGATGTTTCAGTTTTACATTTCTTATTTATGAAATCTAGGTAATATATTACGTAGAATAGGCACCTGAAAAATAAAAAATATAAATTGTACTTTTTTTACTGTGGTATGCGATAATAGCATTAACAAAAAAATAATACTTGCCTGTTTCTTTAGTGTTGAACTTTTGTCTAATTGCACACAGATCGAAATCCTCTAATTCTTTCTTCCGCCAACTGTTTTGGTGTTTCTCCAGGTGTAGAAAAAATCCTTAATTTTTTTCACCTTCTTTAACAATTTCTCTAATTGTACTGTGAGATTTACCTTGAAAAAAATATAAAGACGTTCATATTAATTCCATGTCGGTACATTTTCAATTTCAAGTATCAAATATCAAGAGTCAACGTATACGCGATTTGTCAAACTAGAAAACATAACCTCAACAATCTATTAATAAATAAAACAATAAAATGGCTTGAAACTTATAATACCGATAAAACTTTGTATTAGAAAGGAAAAACAATGACTGGCATTGACTAAAAGATAAATTTCTTGGATAAATACCTGTCGTGTCGGCAGTTCTTTCCAAAACATTGTCAATCGGAGACAAAATTTGTTCCGCTTCAGATTCCGCCAAGTTTCTTACGAAAACTTGGTATATCATAGCTCACACCATCTACTCCTTATTGTTTTATTCATTTTTATATGTACAAAAGCATCAATAATTGATAGTTAATTAGAAATAAGTAAAATACTATTGGGAACATTACACAATGACAGATTAGCTACTTGTTGATGATAAAAAAAGCTGTGCTGCCACCAAAAATATATTTTAGTTCCTATGGTTATCACGACAGACTCTTTTTTGCCAAGCTATAGCCATCATCACTAGTCATCGTCACTCTCTTTGTTAATTACTACTGGAATTTTATCCGTGGCAAATATACTTGATAGTATTTCCGCAGGTCGTATTATACGTTACAAATATCTTGCAAATGATAAATACTCGTAATATATGATGGCAGCTACAGCTTGGCAAAAAGAGTCTGGAAAAAATGAGGGCGCCTGTTTAGCAGGTATGGCCACCCTGTATACTAGGACTAAAAGTGATAAGATACTTATTGTTTTAATCCACAAACACGAGATCCCGGAAATTCTTATCAGTCAAGATTTCAAGACTTGATAGGCACACAGTCTTTTACTTTCATTGTATTTAGTAGATTGCGCATTATTTCGCTGGAATAATCTTTTATCTAGGAGTGCCATCATAATAACATAATGAAAACTTATTCAGTTTAAAAATTAATTAAATTACACTCAGGGATCGCCGATTGAACCTGATACACAAGGCATAATGTTCAGCAATCGCATTTGCGGCCACCATCTAGGGTATTCATAATCATTCGATGGTTACTATGCCTGTATCAAATTTGACATGAATGATACTGAACGAATCCTGTTAATGCTGACAGTTTATAGTCGACAAGAAGGCGACTTACAGCTGCTTACTGTCGGAAACTATTCGGAAGTAAAAGGAAAGGTACGGGCAATATCGAATAAACTTGAACAGTTGACTAATGAAGGCGTCAGGTATGTCTATGTGGGGTACATAACATTATCACTATTCACATGACAATGAAAATGAAATAACACGCTATTTAGATTTTATTTGAAAAGAAAAACGTGACATAACATCATTCGTGTATTCCTTTTCGGTGCTATGATAGATTTTTTTCCATTAACACTGATGTGTCAGTTTTACATTTCTTATTTATGAAAATATCTAAATAGTGTAAAAATCTTTCTTAGACGTTTACGGCTCCCATTACAACCCGTCTCCTCAAACTATAGGTAATATATTACGTAGAATAGGCACCTGAAAAATAATAAATATAAATTGTACTTTTTTTTACTGTGGTATGCGATAATAGCATAGGGATGGGCAATTTAAAAAAAAATATCGATATTTTTCGTATCGATATTTTTAAACAGTATCGATAATTATTGAGTGAAAAATATCGATATATCGATATATCGTCAGTTTTCGCATGAGTATTCATACATATTCCCAAAGCATTCAAACTTCGTAAAAAAGAATAGACGAAAATAGAAGAAAATTGTATTTTTTATTAATGCTCGAGCCTAAATAATTATATTCAATTTAATCAAACCAATAGTCATCAGCACGGAGCAAATACAAAGAGGAATCGGCCTAAACAACTGTGCACAGTGATTTTCAACTAGATCCTGACGTCATCAAGTAGGCGTGGCCTTAGTCAGTGTATTGTTGGCGTTCGTCCTGTGCACAACTAAGTAAAAGTTCAGTATATTCGCGCTAGACAAAAATAAGAATGAAGTGTTGTGTTTTATCTTGTAAAAACTACTCGGATAGACGTTCTGATGCTATGAATGGTATCACATTTCATTTGTAAGTAATTTTAAACGTAATTTATAAAAAATATTCTAGAAACATGTCCTAACTTCGGTGTTTCCAAATATAATTCTACCCGACATTAGATGGCGACACTTTGTGACATAGGTACTAAAATTATTTAGGTACGTAGAGCTCAGTGTTAATATATTTTAATAATTATATGTACTGAAATTTATTCAACATTAATTCCCAAAATACTTTAAATCACCAAAATATTGTTTTTGTAGTTTTTATCGTGGTTTCTATATAATTTTGTCAACAAGCCGCCATCTATCGTCAACCATGAAAACAAACATAAATATAAAAAGACAGGGCCGTAATGACATTTTAATTATTTTACCAAATGTTCCGCGACTGTCTCATAAATGGCAAGTGAAACATTAAAGATGCTGGAAAAATAGGCTTCGTCCCAACTCAACATTATAATAAGCGTGTTCTCGGACAGGTGGGTCTCTCCACTGCTTTGCCACTGGATATGTATACATATTGCACTATGAGCAGCGGACAGTGCTTCCCGGTTCTAATGTTTTTAATGCTATATTTCATGTGTTTTTTTTGCTTTCTTTGTTTGATTGTTGATGTCAATTAGTTGTATATAAAATGTTTTTTTTTTATTTGTGTGTAAAATATAGGTAGATGTTTTAAAAAACAAATGTTTATGTTTAACACTTGTCAGTTAAAAATAAGAGACACACTGATACTGATTATCTTCTTTCGTCAAGCATCAAAAATATTTTTATTCTAAAATTATTGTTTTTCGTAAAAAATACGTATTAAGATGAGTAAAAACCAGAGTACTCCCTGGTACGCAAATTCTGAGTACGACCCTGTTGCATCCTGCACGTAGTGACATCTATTATGAGATAGATAAATAACTACAAAAGCAAAATTGACGGTACGAGCACCTAGGTTTGCTATTAACCGGTAGATGGAAAATAAATAAGTAGGCGGGATCTAACACCCCGCACCCCGCAAAATATCACGCGTTGTTTCTTATGAAAATCTAGTTACAACATCTCCTCTTTGTATTTGCTCCGTGGTCATCAGATATGGACATTAGGAACACCCTCTGTTTGATATGCTCGCCTATCAATTTTTTTTCTATTGTTGGGTACTGTCAGATTCACGGCCGAAGCAACCCTTTCGGAAGACACTGAAGAAGCCTAGAAAATTAAGTATTTAAGGGTGACTTCTGAAAGATCCGGCGTGAAATGCTGGCAATTTATCCAAAATTTTAAAAGGTCAGCTTTTCTCTCAAGGAGAAGTTGATCGAGGTATTGTTTTAGCTCATTGGGCACAGAGGCAGAGCTTCGAACCACGGGCACAGTTGTTGATAACAGGGATAATAACTTTTCATGCCTAGACCAAATTGAAGAAGTCCCAGAGTTTTCTTGCGCTCGTGCTATTTGTATTGTTCTTAGATCAGGTGAACGTGGCGGGATTTTTTAAAGTTAACGATACGCGAGGAGCATGTAAGAAGTATTTAATAACATTAAACACAAAACCAAAGTTGCGTTAAAAAAATATCGAATATCGATATATCGCGATTAAAAATATCGACGATATATATCGATATATCGATATATTTTGCCCATGCCTAGCTCGAGCCTAACCTATATACAATTTAATCAAATCAGTAATCATCAGATATGGTCATTAGGAGCAGCCCTCTGTTTGATGTGCTCACCTGTCAAACGGCTTCTATTGTCGGGTACTGCCAGATTCACGGCTGAAGCAACCCTTTCGGAAGACACTGAAGAACCCTGGAAAATTTGGTATTTAAGGGCGACTTCTGAAAGAACCGGCGTGAAATGCTGGCAATTTATCCAAAATTTTAAAAGGTCAGCTTTTCTCTCAAGGAGAGATTGATCGAGGTATTGTTTTAGCTCATTGAGTACAGAGCCAAAGCTGCGAACCTTGGGCACAGTTGTTGACGACAGGGATAATAAGCTTTCATGCCGAGACCAAATTGAAGAAGTCCCAGAGTTTTCTTGTGGCACGAGCACAAGAAAACTTGGATTGTTCTTAGATCAAGTGAACGTGGCGGGTTTTTTTATAGGTAACAATACGCGAGGAGCATGGAAGGAGTATGTTATAACATTAAAAACAAAATCAAAGTTGCGTTAAAAAATAATCGAAATTGATACGAATTCGATACTCTAAATTAAATATCGAATATCGATATATCGCGATTAAAAATATCGACGGTATATATCGATATTTGTATGGAAAAATATCGATATTTTGATATATCGATATTTTTTGCCCATGCCTATAATAGCAATAACAAAAAAAAATACTTGCCTGTTTCTTTATAGTGTTGAATTTTTTGTCCTATTGCACACAGATCTAAATCGTCTAATTCTTTCTTCCGTCAACTGTTTTGGTGTTTCTCCAGGTGTAGAAAAGATCCTTAATATTTTTCACCTTCATTAACAATTTCTCTAATTGTACTGTGAGATTTACCTTGAAAAAAAATATAAAGACAATCATATTAATTCCATATAGGTACATTTTTCAATTTCAAGTATCAAACATCAAGAGTCAACGTACACGCGATTTGTCAAATTAGAAAACATAACCTCAATAATCTATTAGTAAATAAAACAATAAAATGGCTTGAAACTTATAATACCGATAAAACTTAGTATTAGAAAGGAAAAACAATGACTGGCATTGACTAAAAGATAAATTTCTTGGATAAATTCCTGTCGTGTCGGCAGTTCTTTCGAAAATATTGTCAATTGGAGACAAAATTTGTTCCGCTTCAGATTACGCCAAATTTTTTACGAAAACTTGATATATCACAGCTCACACCGCTACTCCTTATTGTTTTATTCATTTTTTATATGTACAAAAGCATTAATAATTGATAGATAATTAGAAATAAGTAAAATACAACTGAGAACATAACACAATGACAGATTAGCTACTTGTTGATGATAAACAAAGCAGTGTTGTCACCAAAAATATATTTTAGTTTCAATGGTTACCACGACAGACTCTTTTTTGCCAAGCTATACATGAGAGCAGCAACCCACAATACGGTTAACACAATACGGTTGTGGTTATGGTTATGGGTGAACTAGGGATTGCAAAATCCGGATTATTTTCAAATCCGGATTTACAAAGTATAATCGCACACAAATCCGAACTATCCGGATTTTTCGAAGTTTTTTATTTTATTTAAAAAAAATTAAGTATAGGTGTAAACTAAACAACGGCACTCAAGGGACTGTGCACATTTCGACGTTATAGAGAGTTGTCGTTAAATGGAGAGAAGAACAATCTGTATTAGAAAAATAAAACAAAACCGAACCATCCTTCTGATGCTTTGAAAGAAAGTAAACCAAGTTCTTCAGCCAACTTTTCCGCCTTAGCTTTCACGATCGGCCCCAACATAGGCAGATTATGCTGGCGCTGTCGGTGAAACCATGATAGTATAGCTTGATCCAAATCTTCGTATTTAGGTTTCTTATTTGGAAGATTTTGCATCCTGCTCTGCTTGTAGAATTTTTTCTTTATTTTTCCATGTGGTAGACACCGGTAGAGCGACTAAATCCAAAGCGTCTGCCAACATTACTTATCTTCCCTCCTGCCTCTATTGCGCGTATCAATAAAACTTTTTCGTCAATACACACTGATTTTCTGTTACTTGTCATGTTTACAGTTCGAAAGTTTGTGAGCAACTTGGAATATGATAACGTATAGATAATCCATGACTCCTAGTAACAAAACACGTGCAAGCAATACCTATTTGTAAATAAAAGAACGGATTTCTTAGAAAGTTCGGTATGTATGATGCCGAAACTAAACAGGGCCTGCATCACATTCTGGAAATGCAGGAAAATGATAGGTAAGAAGTGGGGCCTATCCCCCAAAATCATACTTTGGCTGTACACTACAGTGATCCGACCCATCATCACCTACGGGGCCGTGGTCTGGTGGCCCCGCACCAAAGTTATTACAGCCTGCAACAAACTGCAACGCATGCAAAGACTAGCCTGCATGGCGGTCACGGGCTGCATGAGGACTACTCCGACTGCAGCAATGGACGCCATGCTGGGACCACCGCTCCACCTGTTCATACAGCAGGAAGCCACGATGGCGGCAGCGCGTCTGGATGCAACTAACCTCTGGAGAAAGAGAGACACACAACACACCGCGCTGCTTAAGGAACTCAACAATGAGTTCCCCATCACTTAGGCTATAAATGACCGGGTACCCAAACAGTTCATTTTTGATAAAAAATACAGAATCCAGCTTCACGAAGATGTAAGGGTTTGCGCCTCACTGAGCTGCTCATCTTCTCGGACGGATCAAAAACAGACAGTGACACAGGTGCTGGAGTCTTCTCGCTGCCCAAGTAGCACAGAACTGCATTATAATTTGTCACTTAAGGCCCACAGCGGTAATCTAAGCATTTATAAAGACTTATTAGTATTCACCTGTGCTGCAACAGCTGTTTCGAAAAAAACGTGGCTAACTATAATGCTTTTTTCTGTACAGTAATTCTATTAAGCACCACAAACACGCCACAAAGTCACTGTTATTGAGCGCTTAGTAGTGCAGTACCCTATTAGCTGTAAGTTTTCTGAATAATAGCCCACACGTGTACTATACAACCGTTGCATTTTAAGAGAGAACATATCACCCACTATAACATAATCAGTTACTTTGTGAAGTTATTTAACAAAAAATTAATGCTTTATGCTGCATACAGATTCACTTTTCCCCTATTAGTCAGGTGTTTACCATACACTCGAATAACAGCATGTATCCAAGTGTCGGCATGCGCGAATGGAATATTGGACGCGACGGGTTCCGTATGTTATATTTATTAATAAATAAAATGAAATTAATTTATTTCAGACAACCCATATTACAAAAATTAAGATAAAAGTAACAATGCTGCAGCAGAAAAGAATAAAATGTCTTCAACAAAATAAAAATATACGTCACATAGTTGAAATAAAATAAAATTTCAAATTTACGTCGGATTTAAATTAAAGTAACAATAAATAATAATTGCACATATTAACAAAACAATACAAAAAAGCCTTTATAAATAGAGGTCAGTGTGTTAGATAACATTAGGCTGAGTAGGTACAAAAATGCCCTGCTACAATAATTTTCTTATAACCTACCCATTTTCGGGACTAATATGGTTGCGACAAAATTAATATTGTTGTTTTATATGTTTCTGGTACTTACCTAAAAATGAAGAAGATTTATTAAGAGAAATCCAATATTTTTTTTAAATAATAAATTAATACCTTTCGAGACTTTTTAAGATTCCAGATTACGACAATTTTTCTCAGAGGTAGTCAGTTCGGAAATACCGGTACAGCTAGCATCTAAAAAAAACACAAAGTACAATTTAGGGTGTAGGTACCACCCTGGTCCAGGCCTTGAATTTTCATATAATTATTAAAATATAATTTCAAGGAGTACAAAAGTACTTCTCGGTGGCCACCATAGAATTTCCTTAGTTTTCCACTGTGCAGGAACGAATGTTAGATCGACAACACCTCTCTCTATAGTCTGAACTATTTTGAAAGTTTCGTTCTGTAAAAACAAGAAAAATATACTTATTATAATAGAAGTATCAGTTTCTTAATGACAACATTATCTATACAGTTTTTGAGGAATAAAACCAAAAGATACAATAACATATTAAATACCTAAACTTAACGATGTTACGTTAAGTTTAGGTATTTAATATGTTATTGTATCTTTTGGTTTTTTTCCTCAAAAACTTATTATAATAGAAGTATCAGTTTCTTAATGACAACATTATCTATACAGTTTTTGAGGAAATAAAACAAAAGATACAATAACATATTCAATACCTAAACTTAACGTTACATAATGCTATTTCATGTGGAAGTAATTAAATTTTTAGGCCAGAAAAATACATTATTTTTAGATAGGTACCGACTAATTTATAGGTATTTTGTCGCATATTGAATAAATCAATAACTTATGTATTATACATATAATTAAATTATAATCTCAGCTACTTAAATTACAATTTTAATTAAGTACTTATCGTCGAATAACAACTAAAAAAGGGAACAAAATGGCTTTAAAAGAACCACGGCGGAACCCTAAAAGCTTGGATCCATAAAGGTACTTATCTAGGTAACTGACGCAAATGTGAACCAATACTACTCTCCTAATCGATCCATGTCTGATTTGTATTTCACAAGTGCTAAACTATTTTACTCTTGGCTGAATTACAGGCCACATGTGAACACCCGTACAGACCTTAGCATTAAATTGAGATAACTTGCCATCCGCCATATTCACTGCGTTACTTTGTATTATTATAAAATTTTATCTTTTAATTTTTGTTTATTTTAGAGGATATCAATTGTAAATATGGATTTAAAAATAATTACACGAAAACAGTTTTTTTTTTGGTTACTTTGTAAAAAAACGAACATATTAATTTTATTTTCATTGTAATTTTGTTGCTTTTCTTTTAGTATTTAGTGGTATTCCGAGGGCGCGTGAAAATTTTGAACTAAATATGTATGGTATTTGACAGTAAAGTTACCTTCCCAATAAGATTTCAAATATAATAGGAGGAAATCGATGTTTTACTTACCTTCAATTTTATGTATGTATATTCTCACAAATGGCACCTGAGATCTTTCACACAACGATACACTTCATGTTTTACAATTTGACAGTTCATATCAAAGAAAAATAAATAATTTAAGTTATTGCATTCCACAATTTCGCTCAGTGTGTAATTTCAACTGTATAAAAGTATACACAATGTACACATTCGTCTTCCTTGCTGTATAATAAGTAACACGTGCCTCATTATTCAGCTCTTTAGGTGACTATTACACACATAAATGGTACTATAATGTTGTTATAATGCAATTATTTGTCAATTGGATTTCTTATACAGCTATGTGCTGAATAATTTGTGCCCAAATTAGAGTTATATCCTCTGAGGATGCGCTGTCTACGCTATTATTCAGCAACTAATGCATTCACTGAGCACTGTTAAAATGCTGTTATGCAGCACTTTTGTGCTACTTGGGTGGACTTCAACATACATATAGACACACCGTTGGGAGTTCACAACACAGTGTTCCAGGCTGAATGGATTGGGATTATTCTTGCTGCTTCAGCCATCATGGCCAGGGCAGTTATAGACCACTCGGTCTCAGACAGTATGGCTGTTCTGCACGCGCTGGACAGTCACTCGATTGACTCTGGGCTAATATACGAGTGCCACCAGCGCCTCAACCAGGTGGTAGCCTCAATAATATAACCATTCAATGGATAAAAGGACACAGCGGTTCGCTAGGTAACGATGCCGCCGATGAACTTGCCAGAAAGGGGTCGAGCATAACACCGGTGGGACCAGAACCCATCGCGCCACTCCCCTTTGAGTTCCTACGCTCTCTGGTAAGAAAATGTACCAGGGATCTACACTGTGAGCTAGGGGTGGACCAAAGTGAGTGTAGGCAGGCCAAGGAAGCACTTCCTACCATCGATGCCCGCCTCACAAAACAGGTCCTCCGGTTAGACAAATGCGACGACAGCTGCGTATGGTTATAGCAGCAATAACTGGCCGTGGGTCGCTTAATAAACATCTATTTGTCATAGGAGTTACAGACAGTTCGTTGTGCAGGGCCTGCATTGGGGACGACGAGACAGTAGCGCACGTGCTTCTAAATTGCCCGGCGATCGCCACATACAGGGCCAAGTATTTCGGGAACCCAGGTACCCTACGTGAGATAGTCAGCAACATCAAGGCGTTGCTGGCCTTTCTCGAGGAGCTGGGATGGATCGAATAACCGATTTCCCACCCGTACGCAAAATACGCGCTCAGACGTGGAGTTGCGGACACCAGCCCGTTTTACCTATTACCTATGTATGATGCCGACAGTCGAGCTTATTACGGGCTAAGATAATAAAGCGACAAAAGAAACGTACACAGCTGCGCAGTTTTTACTAATTTTGGCAAATTAAAAAGTACTTTTTATTATTTAATTGTTGTCATTACTAAGAGTGGGTGTAATGTTATACAGAGTGTATCATTGTATGGAAGGCAAGCTGGAGTGATTTCGACGCTTTAGTGAGTTTGTCGTTAAATCGAGTGACGTTGCATGGAGTTTACACTGTTTTTAGATTTATCACGTAGTTTATGCTGAAATATAATTAAGTTGGTGGTTGAAGACACATGCTCTATTTTATAGGTTTACAAATAAACGCTTTATTGAAATTCGAAAAAACCGGATTTGAATATTAAAATTCGAATTTATATGAGGACGGAAAATCGAATTTTTAGTTATTTTCGAATTTCAAACTATCCGGATTGCAATCTCTAGTCACAACAATAGCGTTGAACGCTTGATGTCCTATACCGTTAGGAACATAGTCTATGTAAATATGGTAGATTTTGCGATTTATATGCCGAGATTTGAATCCTGCTTCAATTATATTTGTTGTTTGCTTAACATATTGTACATATAAGTTGCCCTGCTCATCCATTACCTCAGCTAAGTACGAAACAGCTTGTGAAAACTGGTAACTCCCAGTAATAGTAGATTATTAACCAAGGGGATAAAGCAGTGTCTTCAGTCGCGCGTGACGATTTAAATCGCGAGCGTAACGAAGGACTCGAGGTTTACTCCCGAGCGTAGCGAGGATGTTAAAAACTTAAATCACGAGCGAAGCGAGGCATTTAAGACGAGTCCTGAGTGTAGCGAGGGATTTAAGTTCACCCAAGACTAAGACAGCTTTATCACCGAGGAAAATACTCTACTTTTCGTACCATTTGCGAAAAAGTTAACACAATAATAATATGAGATAAGCATTTATTAAAAATAATGACAATTAAAAATAAATTAAAATAAACTTAACGTTTATGAATTTGAAGAAAACAAAAACGCGGCAAATTCCTAGACTAATATTTTTTTGTCGGAAAAGCAAAGGCTCATACGGCCTCGTCGGTTTTCGTAATTGTATTTAATAATCTTAAATGCATAATAAATGCGTATTCCTTTTTCAAAAAGATTTTTATTGCTTTATATACAAACTCAATGGTGTAAACACAGATGTAGTTCAGTATAAACGGTAAGTATTCCAAATTTAAATCACATTCTCCCCCTAGAGGATGAATGAAATTCAGTACAATTTTCTTTCTCTATTTTTAACAGATTAAAAATGACTATTGTTATGTTAGCTTTTTGTGGCATAGAATGTGACATTTTTGAGCAAGTGGTACGAAAATACAATTTTAAGTTCTTGTTCAGATAAATGTGAAAAATCTAGATGTTCAAGAGTATTTAGATTTTGTAGATTCGACTTCCTTCTATTCCATCGTTGTTTTTTTAACTTAGCCAGCTAAACTATTTACTACATTCATTTTACTCTCCATAAATTCAATAATTATTTCGGTCAATTCACCGTCAGAACTTAGTCTTTTCCCATTTCTATTGTGTAAAAATCCAACTATTTTACACAATATAGTTACTTGAGGGAGCGAAGTAATCAATATACATATACGTCCCAAGACATATAGAGGGGGCCATTTGGCCATGCTTTTTTTTTTTTTCAAGATGGGAAATCATCAAATGACTTCTCCCGCTCTGGGCGGAGCGGGAGGGCGTGTCAGACTTTTACCTCTTTCGAACAATCACACGACCCTGGCAGGCATCGGTCTTAGTAGACCCCTACACTGCTGCTGACATCTCTTTGAGGCGCGCGTGGAACACTGCGCGCCGTCGACCCGAGCTTGGTCCTTACCGGGCGGCAAGCTACCCATTGCTCGCCACCCGCAAGCTCGCGCCTACGGTGGCCGGGAGTCCGCTATCGACTCCCGGCGCCCGGGGCGTCTCTTCCTGCGGCGGCTAGGGACGTGAGGGCGCAGTGACTGCCACTCCCTCACGCGCCCCGCCTCCTCCTTCGCGAGCATTACTGCTTCGCAGAAGGAGGTGACGGCTTCCCATTCCCTCTCGCTCCGTACCATGGCTCGCACCAGGGCCGGACGCGAGAGGTCGCCGCCGCCGATCGCCTCCACGAGGACACGGCGGTGCTCCGCCCAGGCAGGGCACACCTCCACCGTATGCTCCACCGTGTCCTCCAGACGATCCTCGCAATGGAAACACCCGGACGTATCCTCCCGCTTTATCCTGAACAGGAACCCACCGAAGCACCCATGCCCGGTGAGAACCTGCGTCAGGCGGAAGGTGAGGACGCCGTGGCGCCTCTCTATCCACTCCTCAAAGAGGGGACTTACCGCCGCAATTGTGGCGTGCCCTATTTGGCCATGCTTATCCCGCTACACCCTTTAAACTTGAGGTTTACGAATGATACTAGTTGTTATAGAGTATGGGTAACATAGTATCTAATTATTTAGGATTATGAATTTGATTTTTCAATTTCTTACAAACGTTCATACAAAGTTATCGCGGCATGTCAAATCAGAAACGTCATATCCGACTTCTTAGATTGTCCCAATTATAGTCTCCAAACATAGACTCATCATAATGGATGTTAAAGTCAGTGTTTCGTCCAGTAGATACAAGGTACGACCCCCACCCAAAACCAGATGGCTTATCATAGAAAAAGATGAATGTGCCAGTAAGTTTAAGAGTCTAGTGGTAGATAAAATGATTGCAATGAAAGATATGGAAGGAAAATCCGTGAATGAATGTTGGAATGAAATGACAGATTAAATAAGGAAAGTAGCAAAAGTTGTGTTTGGAGAATCGAAAGGTAAAGGTATGATCTGCCAGGGTCGCGAGATTGTTCGAAAGAGATACCGTGACCCTGGCACATGGGCAACTGAAGGAACACGGGTGGGTTTTAGTCAGTAAAAGTCTCATATGCCCCCTCCCGCTCCCCCCAGAGCGGGAGAAGTCATTTGATGATTTCCCATCCAAAAAAAAGGTATCCGTCAGAATCGCGGGTGTATGACTTCCAAAAAAATCAAAAATAAACTATATCAAATCAAAATCAAAAAGTTTTATTGTTTCTCATACAATTGTTACATAACTTATAGTTGAGGCAACCCCGATAAGTTATAAGAATACTTGTGATGGGGTTACCTCGCAACTTCCCATGTGTCACTAGCTACAAATGTTGAGACATATTTAAGAGAAATAATAAAAATAAAAATTAGTTATTAGGATTTTACAAAATTGTGAGGATGTAGTCTTCATGTGTGTGTATGGTGGATGTGTGGGGTGAGTGTGTGTGTGTGTGTGTGTTTTAATGGTTGAATAGCTGATGTATGTTATGGTTGAGGACAGGTTCTTCATTAGAATATTCTGGTTAATATAAATTCAATTTCATCGTATGTTTGTGATTTCAGCCATTCCATTAATTTATTTTTACATTCGTACTGCAACATAGGGTAAATACTCAATTTAAGGTTTAATTTATTGTAAATATAAGTTGATTGGGTATTATACTGGCGTCTAGCGAACGCCGTACGGACCCGTGGAGAATGGGCAACAATATCTTTGCGTCTTTTATCGAGCTTTAATGGATCAAATGAGAGGGTCTTGTGCAAATGTATAGTTATGTTCAATAAGTATAATTTCCTAACAGTGAGCAGATTACTAATCTTGTAAAGATTGTCTGTAGAATACCGAAAGGGCTTAAAATACATAACTTTGATGAGAGCCCTTTGAGCCCTTTCTAGGTCTAAAAATTTGGTCTTGGTGGCCCCGCCCCAGATTGGTATACAGTATGTGATGACCGATTGTGCCAGAGCAGTATATATTTTATTAAGTAGCTGAGGCGGCATCACATGCCGCAACGTTTTAAAAATCCATATAAGTTTTCTGACCCTGGCCATAGTATTTTCGATATGGATGTGCCAGGACAATCTTTGGTCTACTGTTATACCAAGATATTTAGCGGATCTAACTTGTTGTATGCTTTGACAATGGCATGGATAGTGGGAGTTTGCACACTCATGGATTACGATCCCAAAATCAGCACCTGGTTGTGTCCTCTGATTAGGAGTAAAGCAGATGAAGTTTGTTTTTGATACATTGAGGGTTAGAAGATTAGCATTTAGCCAACTTGCTATTGCCGCTAATCCACTTTCAGCAGCAGCATGCACGTTAGCCCAAGAGTCACCTACGAAGACAACCGCTGTGTCATCCGCATATGAATATACTCGTCCGCTACTGACCCCGATATTACACAACTCATTGATATAAATCAAGAACAGCGTCGGAGCGAGCACACTTCCCTGCGGCACTCCGAAACATACACTTTCTTCATTACTCGTAAAGTTTCCAACCCTAACCCGCTGTTTTCGGTTAGATAAATAACTACCAAAAAGAGAGAGGGCTGTACCTCTTATCCCGATTGTTTCTAGTCTGTGCAGAAGGATGGGGATAGAAACGGTGTCAAATGCCTTTTTCAGGTCTAAAAATACTGTAAGGCATTTCCGTCCTTTATCTACGTGATAGACTATGTCGCAAGTTAACGCCTTAACAGCGTCTTGTGTAGACAGCCCCCTTCTGAACCCGTATTGTGAGATAGATAAAATATTATATTTATTTAGGTAACTAATTAGTCTATTATTTAGCAATTTTTCTAAAATTTTTGCGATGCAAGATATAACCGATATAGGGCGGTAGTTATTTATATCATTGCGATCCCCCCCCTTGTGCACAGGTGTAACCATAGATTGCTTAAAAGCAGCTGGAAATACTCCGGTTCTAAAGCACATGTTTGCTAGTTGGCTTATTAGTGGAACCAAGAAGTCCCTTGAAATTTTCAAAAAATTTGTTGGTATACCGTCCCAGCCAGGTGAGCTTTCAGAGTCGAGACCCATGAGTATGCCGTCCACTTCCTGTGGGTCAGTGTCAAGCAGTACGAATGATGTAGTATGCTGTTCGTTCTCTAGGTGTGGAGAGCCAATATTAGAGAGATTGCATTTTTTAATAATTTCTTCAGCCAATGTTTTGCCGATTGTGACGAAAAACTGATTAACACGGTTTAAAGAATCGAGAGGGTGTGGTGTGATTTTAAGAAGATTTGAATTAATTGATTTTGGGGTTTTAAATTGTGTAATTTCGTAAATTTTTTGCCAGAGTTGTTTTGGATTGTTTACTGACTTAGTTATTTGATCTCTTTGTGATTTTCTTTTTAGTTTCTTTATTAAATTTGTACAAAAGTTACGAAACCGTCTGTAGGTAATTTGTAGTATTATATTATAGGGATCTTTCTTAGTTTGCGCATGCATTTTGTTACGGAGATTTATACATCGAAGTAAGCCAGCAGTCATCCAGGGTTTGATAACACGCATACGATTTGGGACTGACTTAGTTGTAGTATTTGATAAAAGTGATTTTTTTATTACATCGATAAATTTATAAGCTATGATCTCAGGGTCGTTATACGTGTTAAAAAATAACATGTCAGAACTTATCAGGTTTGTGTAGGCATTATCATAGTTAATTATAGTTTTAGTTTTGGCCGACTTTTTAATTTTTAGTGTTAGTGTTATGTTTGTTAATACCATTGCGTGATCTGTGATTGTGGTGTTAATAACACCCACAAAAGCCGAGTTCGCAGTTTTATCGATTTTAATAAGGGTGTGGTCCAGACAACTTTGTTCTCTGGTAGGGAGACAGTGTCCTGGTAATAAACCATGTGCCGCTACCATATTTAAATAATTTAATCTGTTTTTACGCTGTTGAGATGTTTCAGAATTGTTGACAATTAAATTGATATTGATGTCCCCTACAATTATAATATTTTTATGTGTTTTAATAGAGTCAAGATAAAGATTTAATGAATGTATATAAAATGTACGTTTTTGTACTTAAATAAGTATAAATGTACGTGTCTGTATGCGCAGCAAACATCATTTTATAGTACGCCGCCATCCTGATGTCAGGATGGCGGGTGCATTTTAAATCAATTAACTTTTTTCAAATTTGATATTAGGAATGAAATGTACGTCAATTGTACACATAGGAACACTATTTAAAAACTTCTCAAATGTTGTATAAGCTCTGATATTGTAACACGCACGTGAGCCGCCACCTTGACACCAGAATGGCGGGTTGATTCTAAACCGATCAAATTATTTTGATCAACCAAATATCAATTAAATGTACGTCTTATGTTCTTGTCAGATAGTAAAATAAAACTCAAATAAACAATTCATAGCATGAATTAATCAACTTTATAAAATTTGACCATAAAGAATACAATGGGAAATCGCCATTTCTGGACTTCTATTTAATCCTGGCTTCAGATTATTAGGTATAGCACATCCATATACCATCACCTATCATCATCTTCATCATTTCAGCCGATAGACTTGCACTGCTGGACATAGGCCTCCCCAAGCTCCGCCACTTCGACCGGTTTTGTGCTTCCCGTATCCAGCGGATTCCTGCGGCCTTCACGCACACGACAAGGTCATCGGTCCACCTTGTGGGAGGCCTTCTTACTCTACGTCTTCCGGTACTTGGTCGCCACTCCAGAACCTTTCGGCCCCATCGACCATCTGTTCTGCGATCTATGTGCCCTGCCCACTGCCACTTCAGTTTAGCAATACTTCGGGCAATGTCGGTTACCTTAGTTCTCCTACGGATCTCTTCATTTCCAATTTGATCGCGTAAGGAAACTCAAAGCATAGCTCCCTCCATCGCCCTTAGGGTGGCTTTCAGCCTTCTGATAAGGCCCATTGTGAGCGACCACGTTTCAGTTCCATAGGTCATCACTGGCAACACACACGGGTCAAAGACTTTCGTCTTGAGACACTTCGGTATGTGGGAGGAGAAGATATTGCGTAGCTTCCCGAACGCTGCCCAAGTCACGCCTATATGCAGGTACGATTGTTGCAACCCAGTGCTGGGCATGCCACAATTGCGGCGGTAAGTCCCCTCTTTGAGGAGTGGATAGAGATGCGCCACGGCGTCCTCACCTTCCGCCTGACGCAGATTCTCACCGGGCATGAGTACTTTGGTGGTTTCTTGTTCAGGATAAAGCGGGGGGAAACGCCCGGGTGTTTCCATTGCGAGGCTCGTCTAGAGGACACGGTGGAGCATATGGTGGAGGTGTGCCCTGCCTGGGTGGAGCACCGCCGTGTCCTCGTGGAGGCGATCGGTGGCGGCGACCTCTTGCGTCCGGCCCTGGTGCGAGCCATGGTACGGAGCGAGAGGGCATGAGAAGCCGTCACCTCCTTTTGCGAAGCAGTAATGCTCGCAAAGGAGGAGGCGGGGTGCATGAGGGAGTGGCAGTCTCTGCACCCTCACGTCCCTAGCTGCCGCAGGAGGAGACGCCCCGGGCGTCGGGAGTCGATAGCGGCCTCCCGGCCACCGTAGGCGCGAGCTTGCGGGTGGCGAGCAATGGATAGCTCGCCGCCCGGTAAGGACCAGGCTCGGGTCGATGGTGCGTAGTATTCCACGCGCGCCTCAAAGAGATGTCAGCAATACTGAAGGGGTCTGCTAAGACCGATGCCTGCCAGGGTCGCGAGATTGTTCGAAAGAGATACCGTGACCCTGGCACATGGGCAACTGAAGGAACATGGGTGGGTTTTAGTCAGTAAAAGTCTGACACGCCCTCCCGCTCCGCCCAGAGCGGGAGAAGTCATTTGATGATTTCCCATCCAAAAAAAAAAGTCACGCCTATATTAATGCGCTTTATAGTGCCCAATTGCATCATAATTACAAATTAAGTTTGGAAGTACATATTCAAGGACAATAAGTATTATTACCGTTGAGGGTTATTTGTAACGGAATATTGTTAATACAGATAAATGCCGATTCACTATATTAAAAAAGTATGATGTTTTGGGGTAATATAAAAAAATACGGCTGTTAATGTATGGATGAGCGAAATCCGTAGGAGAGCCAAGGTAACCGACATAGCCCGAAGAATTGCTAAACTGAAGTGGCTGTGGGCAGGGCACATTGCTCGCAGAATAGATAGCCGATGGGGCGGAAAGGTTCTGGAGTGGCGACCGTGTACCGAAAGACGTAGAGTTAGAAGGCCTCCCACAAGGTGGACCGATGACCTTGTCGTGTGCGTGAAGGCCGCAGGAATCCGCTGGATACGGGAAGCACAAAACCGGTCGAAGTGGCGGAGCTTGGGGAGGCCTATGTCCAGCAGTGCAAGTCTATCGGCTGAAATGATGATGATGATGATATTAGGGGTGATGGTATATGGATATGCTATGATAATCTGAAGCCAGGATTCAATAGAAGTCCAGAAATGGCGATTTCCCATTGTTTTCTTTATGGTCAAATGTTTTAAATTGATTAAATCATGCTATGAATTGTTTATTTGAGTTTTGTTTTACTATCTGACAAGAACATAAGACGTACATTTATTTGTTATTTGGTTGATCAAAATAGTTTGATCGGTTTAGAATCAACCCGCCATTCTGGCGTCAGGGTGGCGGTTCACATGCGTGTTACAATATCAGAGCTTGTATAACATTTGAGAAGTTTCTAAATAGTGTTCCTATATGTACAATTGACGTACATTTCATTCCTCATATCAAATTTGAGAAAAGTTAATTGATTTAAAATGCACCCGCCAACCTGACATCAGGATGGCGGCACACTTTAAAATTATCTTTGCTACGCATACAGACACGTACATTTATACTTATTTCAGTACAAAAACGTACATTTTACGTACATTTATACAGTTTATTTTTGGTTTTTTTGGAAGTCATACACCCGCGATTCTGACGGATACAAAAAAAAGGTATGATAGAAAAAATACATTGTGGTAGAATAAAGACGTGCAAAAGATGCTGAAAGAGAAGAAAATTGCGTATAAAGAAAGGCAGGGTGTAGAAAATGGAAATGAAAGAAGGTAAGATGAAGATTTATTAAGAATGTAAAAGAAAGATATATACAACTAACAGTTGTCACTGCGATTTTTACAGTTTGGATAGAAAACTCTATTCTAAAATAGTCTACATCTAAAGGGACGTAGACAAAGATCGTGAGAAACGAACGACAAGATAACAGATTGCAGAAAGATTTCTACGGTGCGATATCAAAATTAGAGAAACGAACTGTGTCTATTCTTCGTAGAAATGAAAGCGCCATGTTAAGCCTGCATAAAACGGTATAAATCATTGTACAATCTGTAATTTTATCTATTCTTCCGTCGAAAAAACCCGTTTCTATGCTGGTGTAGCATGACGTTCTATCTCTATTCTACCAAGAATAGAAATAGAACGTTCTTTCTATAGTGTTCAAAGTTCTTTCTATAGTGGTCATGCTACGCGCGCTGGTGAAACTTTAGATTACCATATATACGAGTAGGTACACCTCTGCCTAACCCTTCGGGAATTGAAGACGTGGTTTTATGTACATCTTCAGCTCCTCATTACTTATAGTATTCAGTGACACCGTTTTTACATGGGGGACCAATTTGCCAGCAGTTTTAATACCCAGTGTTGTTTTAGTTTTATTAAAAATGCGGGCAAATTGGTCGCAGCACTTTTTGATAAATAAATAATTGGCATTAGAACAGCATTAGACTACTTAGTGTGACAAGAGCGAGCGGAGCGAACTCGCAAATTTTATCAACCTGCTTCATTCTGGTTAGGTTTTGTTATATATTTTCAAACAGAAATAGGAGTTACATTGTCGACTTTTTGCTAGGATATCCCTGCCAACCATGAGAATGACTAATGCCAGAGCGAGCGAAGCGAGGTCGAAAATTTTAACAACCTGCCTCGTTCAGGTTATGTACTTTTTTGATGTTTTCAAACAGAATTAGGACTTCCTTCTTATCTATACTAATATTATAAAGCTGAAGAGTTTGTTTGGTTGAACCCGCTAATCTCAGGAACTACTGTCCGAATTGAAAAATTCTTTTCGTGTTGGGTAGCCTATTTATTGAGGTAAGCTATAGGCTATATAACATCACGTTACAATTAAAAGGAGCAGAGTAGCAACGAAAAATGGACGAAAACTGGCAGGCAATTCGATGCGACGGAAAGGGTCAGGGGAGCAAAAATTTGACGCGAACGAAGTCGCGTGCAGAAGCTAGTACAGGATATCCTGTTAACCATGAGAATGATAAATGCTAGAGCGAGCGAAGCGAGCTCGAAAATGTTAACAACCCGCCTCGCTAAGGTTACGTTTTTTTTTCTACAGTCATGGGAGTTACATTGTCGACTTATACCAGAATAGCCCTAGCAACTATGAGATTGTTGAATGAAAAGGCGAGCGAAGTGAGCTCAAAATTTTTAAAAAACTCTCTTCGTTTAGGTTCAGTTTTGTTTGATATGCCTATTCAAAAAGAACAAAGAGTTACAGCGTTGACTTATGCCAGGAATGTTCAGGCAACTAGGAGTTTTATGAATGTAAGCGCGAGCGTAGCGAGATCGAACATTTTTGACCACCCTCGGATAGGTTAGATTTTCCTTTGATCATTCGAAAAGAACCGGACATTATTTAGTAGATCGGTCTATGAAGAATAGCTCAAGTATCAAGAGAATATAGAATGCAAATCCACAAACTTACTTAAAACTGGAGTATATCATTCAGGCTCTCGACTCTTTGGGGGGATACGTGCTATGTACAGTCAGTCTCGTACCTACGTTCGGTTGGCTGCTGGCAATATCGACGAGTTCAGTGTGGCTGCAGGCTTGCACCAGGGATCCGCTTTAAGTCCTTACCTCTTCCTGTTGATTGGATGCTCTGACGTCGGACATTCAGGAAGAGGCACCCTGGTGCATACTGTTTGCCGATTACATCGGTTGTTTTTTCGGTGAAGATGTGTCTGAGATCCAGAGCAAATTGCAGAAGTAGCAACTAGCAACAGAAGCTGGAGAATGTTGGCTTGAAAATCAGCAGAACCAAAACCGAATATATGTTCTGCGATTTCAGCGGTCTCTCTAGCTCTGGAGTTATAGCGCTTGATGGTGTGTTTCTCCCGGTCTACTCCGACTTTCGGTACCTCGGTTCACTCGTGCAAAGCGATGACGAAGTAGATCGGATGGCTAAGCACAGAATAAACACTGGATGGATGAAATGGCGGCAGGTCACGGGAACAATCTGCGACTCCCACATCCCCCTTAAAGATAAGATAATTATATAAAACCATGGTGAGACCTACTGTCTTGTATGGGTCAGAATGTTGGGCCACAAAAGGGATGAATGAAAGGCAATTGCATGCAGCTGAGATGAGAATGTTAAGAGGAATGTGTGTTGCGAGGATCGTCTGGAGGACACGGTGGAGCATACGGTGGAGGTGTGCCTGCCTGGGCGGAGCAACGCCGATCGGCGGCGGCGACCTCTCGCGTCCGGCCCTGGTGCGAGCCATGGTACGGAGCGAGAGGGCATGGGAAGCCGTCACCTCCTTCTGCGAAGCAGTAATGCTCGCTGAAGGAGGAGGCGGGGCGCGTAAGGGAGTGGCAGTCTCTGCGCCCTCACGTCCTTAGCCGCCACAGAAGGAGAAGCCCTGGGCGTCGGGCGTCAATAGCGGACTTCCGGCCACCGTAGGCGCGAGCTTGCGGGTGGCGAGCAATGGGTAGCTCGCCGCCCGGTAAGGACCAGGCTCGGGTCGACGGCGCGTAGTGTTCCACGCGCGCCTCACAGAGATGTCAACAGAACTGAAGGGTTCTGCTAGGACCGATGCCTGCCAGGGTCGCGAGATTGTTCGAAAGAGACACCGTGACCCTGGCACATGAGCAACTGAAGGAACACGGGTGGGTTTTAGTCAGTAAAAGTCTGACACGCCCTCCCGCTGCGCCCAGAGCGGGAGAAGTCATTTGATGATTTCCCATCCAAAAAAAAAGCGGGGTATGTGTGGTGTTATACGAATTTATAGAATAAGAAATGAGTACTAAGAGGCCCATATAGCACTTTTTAGTAGCCGTTACAAAACAAATCGACACTGTCGCGTCCACACTGATTTATTCGAGTAACATTTTTTGGTCGACGAGTTGACTTAGTTCCGTCGCTACTACTAAAAATGGGGAACAGTTGACACAGTAACATTTGGTTTTAAAGTTACGTTGCTGTGTGATAACATTGTTCTTAGTTTACAACCACTTCTCAGAAATCATTCGTTCGTTCGTTCGCTGTTTGTTCTGGGAGGTGAAGTTTCAAAATAAAAATGAAAAATATGACGAAAACATCTTGCAGCCATGACTGTTCTGTCAACATAAGTTTTTTTTTGCTACTTTAAGAGGCCTCTCACAAAATTAGAATGCTCGAGTTTAGGTAAAAGACGGCAATCTTATGTATGTGTGCGTCCATCAGCTATCCACACATGCACAATACAAACAGTGTAACGCGAGTGTCGAGCCGGTCTAAACAATCTTGAGCCGTTAGAATTATAATGCGGTATTTAGAGATTTATGAAAATACTTACTTTTATTTAGTCAGTCTAATAAAGATTTGTAGACTAATAAAAAATTACAAATAAATGTTATGTAAAGTATACAATAAAAATAAAAAATTCAAACAATTACATATTGGTGCCGATTCTGTTGTACACCGAACTAAACTATCTCTAAAATTCCTTACTTTTAGCTATGAGAATTGTTACGCTATTCTGCAAGAAATAATCTCTAACAGCCTTATTCATAAAAATCTCGCTAATCACTGATTAGCCACTGTTTAGTTAAGCAAATGGTTAGCCCTTATGTACAGCCTTATTCATAAAAATCTCGCTAATCACTGATTAGCCACTGTTTAGTTAAGCAAATGGTTAGCTCTTAAGTAATGATTAACTTTTCTTTATTCATAAGCGCTAGTTAGCAGATGATTAGTTACGACACGAAATAGAGGGGAAATTATGCGTGCACCACAGATTATAATCAATATAGTTGACTAAAAAACCGAATTAAAAGTATAAAGTTGTCATAACCACGATATTTGTATCTGTGGTGCCTTTGACAGACCAAAGTCAACAATGTCATCGGATATTTTATTTGATTAAAATAATTTAATACGTTTTTATCATCATTATTTCCAATTATTTCATTGTTTTCCAATGGTACATTACAATATAATTAGCTCTAAAGGCTGGAGGATCTGTCAGGGTCTCGAGATTGTTCGAAAGAGACACCGTGACCCTGGCACATGGGCAACTGAAGGAACACGGGTGGGTTTTAGTCAGTAAAAGTCTGACACGCACTCCGCCCCTTAGACGACCCACTGACCCGCCCTCCCGCTCCACCCAAGAGCGGGAGACGTCATTTGATGATTTCCCATCCAAAAAAAAAAAAGGCTGGAGGATACAGGTATTTATTTCTGATATTGTATCCGCTAACCTTAAACTGACCAAATTAATATTAAAAAGCCGTAGCCGATAATAGCTACGTGTTTGCAAGTCCCATAAGCTTGTTTACATGAATATACTCTTTCAAAAACATAAAGGTACTTGTCTCTATTCTATATTACTTCCTTTTGCTTGATCACTGGGGTTTCAGTTTATTTTAATAAAATTAAATAATCTTGTTTACAGTTGAAAGTTTGACGAAGCACCAATACTATATAACCTCGGAAAGACGGCGAGGGCGCAGACCATGCTACGTGAATAAGATGAGGAATGAGAGTGGCAAGAGAAAAGAATAGCACCCATACACATGTTACGGAGGAAGAAAAATTGGAAATCAAAAATACGAATTTATAACAAAAATGTAGCTTTATTAAAATAAATGTAATCGTTGCTTGGCTAACTAACATGGGTACTGGCATTTCATTTCATAGGCGATCAAGTACAGTGTCATCCAACATATGATTACGCTGGATGACCCGCACCTGATCCGATAGTCATTGGGTTGAAACATTGACAGTTGGCTCAAGCGCCTGAAAAAGAGAGAGCATTGGAACACGGTACACGGTCAGACTGTTTCCCCTCTCTGTAGCCCCATAGTATGAGTGCATGACATTCTCATTGATGGATCTTGTCCATCTCATACGCTGGCCAACACTAGCAAAAGACGGAAATGTGTGGAAAAGGGAGAGGGAGGCCTTTGCCCTGCAGTGGGACAATATAGGCTAGTTATATTAGATAGATAGAATTGTTGCTTAGTCTTATTCATAAACGACTCTTAAATTTTAATCAATTGCTAAGCAACTGATTAGTGAAATTCTTATTCATAAACGCTATTTAGCGCTAAGTAGTCGCTAACCATTTGATTAAAAGCTGTCAAAATTAAACACCACTGGTAGCTTGTTAAGAGGATGCTAAGAGGCAAGATGGCGGATTTTATTTGAATCAGCTGATCGGTTCAATAGGATTATTGTGTGCTTATTTATCCAAACTAGGCTACGATACCTGTCGATTAGTACTAGAACTAACCTTGAACCTACTATTAATAACGAAATAAACGCCATTGTATTTTAGGCATATTGCCGTCCGCGCGGCCAACTAAAATCGACTGAAAAAAAAATATAGAACCTTTTTTCTAGTATTTTTCTTGTTTATTTGCTGTAACAAATTAGCAACTAATTGTCCATACACATTAGCCTCTATTAATTTGATTTTATGGTGAGATACGTACCTACACTTAACCTGAAAACTAAATATAGCATAACTTTTTGTATATTTAAGTTTTGATGATTTTTGTTTTTATAACAAATATAACAAATTAAGACCTTTCTTTTGATGTATCATTCGCCTATCTGCATTATTTAGTTTCTGTGTAATCACGGATGATCACTACGGCAAGTGGCGGTTCTAGCGGCCAACTGTTTTTGGTCGCAGCGCCTTAGTTTTTTTGTAACAAATTCAGGAAAAGAGGTGTGTATTGTAACAAATTACAACTAATTCCTGGCAAAATTTAATCAAATTTGAAGAGTTGGCCGCGCGGTGGAAACGGACATAACTATTATAGGCTACGGCTTTTTAACATTAATTTGGTCAGTTTAAGGATATAAAATCAGAAATAAATACCTGTATCCTTCAGCCATTAGAGCTAATTATATTGTATTGCTACCATCGCAAAAACAATGAAATATGAAATAATTATGATATAAACATATTAAATTATTTTATTCAAATTGAAATATCCGATGACATTGTTGACTTTGGTCTGTCAAAGGCACCACAGATACAAATATCGTGGTTATGACAACTTTATAGGTACTTTTAATTCAGTTTTTTAGTCAACTATATTGATTATAATCAGTGCTGCACGCATAATTTCCCCTCTATTTCGTGTCGTAACTAATCATCTGCTAACTAGCGTTTATGAATACAGAAAAGTTAATCATTACTTAAGGGCTAACCATTTGCTTAACTAAACAGGTGCTAATCAGTGATTAGCGAGATTTTTATGAATAAGGCTGTCTATGTTTAAGTACGTCGCGCCGCGTCCGCCCCGCGCCCGCGCTTTTAGTCTGGCCAAGCACTAACTGGTTTTTAATGTTCAAATATACTTCCATAGTATAAATACTAGGAACAAACACAAATTTGTTGTACCTTCAACAAGGCTCAAGAAAATTGGTGGCTCATTTAGATGTCAATGTATACGCTTTTATAATAAACTTCCAAGCCATGTTCAAGATCTAAGTCTCAATAAATTTAAATCATTCATTAAACGTAAGTTGTGCCAGAAAGCCTTTTACACTGTTAAAGATTATATTGAGGACAAAAAAGCTTGGGATTAAGCTGCTCCAATTTTTATTTTAAAAATATTATTGTACTGAATTATATTTTTTATTTTTTTATTATTAATTACTTTCCTTTTTTTTATTAATTATTTATTGGGAATATACACTTTGACATTTTGATTATTGCTTATACACTTTGACATTTTGATTATTGCTTAACTATGACATGAATATATACTCTGAGGAGTATACTACTTATTATTATTATTTTAATAATTTTGAATGTGAGGACTATGTAGATGTTTGTTTTTTTTATACTTACTCATTTCATTTTAATGATAATCTGGCAGTTTGAGTACTTAATGCGGCCTACTAAAATGTCCTTTCTTTGGTATTGTTCGTCGAATCGTTGTGCTCCTTATGTTCTGAGTTGAGCTGAAAGATTACTGACAAATGCGTGCATTTTCTGGACAGGTCCACTCAATCTGTATGGTTCTTTCCTCAAAAGACCATTTCAGACACCTCCAAGTACATGATCCTCAAATTATCAGACAGCGACTATCTCCTGATTTTATATACACATTGACATTGATGAATTTTACCTATACAATAACATTAATATTTACTTTTAAAGTATTATATTGTTTTAATTATTGTAAATGTGAAGATTAAGTGGGTGTTATTTTTTTTTTCTAGGTTCCTTTTCTTCTCATTTATTTTTTATCACAGTCTGGCAGTTTGAGTAATTTATGCGACCTACACAAATGTCCCTTCTTTGGTATTGTTCGTCGAATCATTGACCTCCTTAAGTTCTTGAGCTGCATGATTACTGACAAATGCGTGCACTGATTGGACAGGTCCACTCAATCTGTGTGGTTCTTTCCTTAAAAGACCACTTCAGACACCAATCCACATGGTCTTCACATGATCTAACCAAATTATGTCTGGACTTTAAAAGAGACTGTGACCTCTGAGTTTGTTTCGGCTTTTCTTCTCAGAGTAGTCAGATAGGAAACGCCGACCTCATTTAAAACCTAGTTTAAAAAAATATGATTGACGTGTAAAAGTGTTTTTACAAACCTACTTGCAAAAATAAAGTCATTTATCATTTATCATTTACATGGGAAAAAAAATCATTGTGTAATTTGATAACATAGTTTGAAATTTATCAATGCTCCACCAAAAAAGTGTAATTTAACATATGTAGTACAATGTAAACAAAAGTTTTTACTAACAAGTCTTTAAATTCCCAGAGCTTGGAAACTTTGGCTATACTTAATATATTTAATATTAGATAACTCTATATAATGAAACCAAAAATTTACCATAAAATTGGTAAATAATTTAAAAATGTACTTTTATTTAAAGAAATTATTCTTATCACTACTGGTCAGGAAGTTACTATACTTATTGTGTCAACATAATATATGTCGACGTGAAACGAGAAGTAGTCACAAAGTTACTGAATTCCCAAAATGGTTTATTGTTTCCAGCGATTCTCAAACGTTCAGATTCGGAGGCCATATGTATAAATTATCAAAATGTTTTCCATAGTATTAACTAAAGAGGGCACGTCCCAGCTTATATCATTTGTGCCTTATAGTACATGAATCAACAAAGGCTGTACCCTGTTTCTTCGGAGAACTGAAGAAAGTTAAAATGTGTCATAAAAGTAAAAGGCATAGCTACTGTTGCTGAAGGACTTAGATAAGATGAACTGTATTCAAACTTTGAGAATACTGAAGATGAGGCCCATTTCTATCTTACCTGAATTTTGTAAAATATTTGAATAGTTAAAACTTAAGCAGTTGCTAAGACATTTCAATTTAAATAGCCTCCTTCATAATGAGCAATATGGCTTTACAAAAGGTCGTTCGACAACAGATGCGGGTGTTGCTCTGCTGAAACACATTTTCAACGCATAGGGGAACTCGCAAAATGCTATCAAAGTTTTTTGTGATTTGTCCAAAGCTTTTGATTGCGTTCACTTCACACACTTTTGCATAAACTACGTCTTTACGGTGTTCAAAACGAAGCTCTCAATGTCCTAAGTTTCTATTTGCAAAATAGGTACCAATGTATAGATGTCAATGGTGTGAAATCTTCCGGGCTACTAGTTCAGTTAGGTGTACCTCAAGGCTCAATACTGGGTTCATTCTTATTCTTAATGTATATTAATGACTTATCATTATATTTAAAGAATATCTGTGACATTGTACTATTTGCTGATGATACCTCAGTTATCTTTAAAGTAGACAGGAATAGAAAAGATTTTGACGATGTAAATAGTGCACTCTCAATGGCTACGGATTGGTTTACCACAACCTAGTTCTTAATGCTAAGAAAACGAAATGTATAAAGTTCGCCTTACCGAATGTTAGGAATCGGGGACCCAATATCGTCTTAGATAATGAGGTGCTTGAAACTATAGACTCGCCAGTTTTTCTGAGCATAACAGCAGACGCCAAACTTCAGTGGGGATCACATATATCAAGCCTAGCGAGAAGGCTTAGTTCAGCCGCCTACGCCGTAAGAAGTTAGACAGTACACCGACGTTGATACAGCTCGAGTCTATTTTAGTTATTTTCATAGCGTTATGTCCTACGGCATTCTGTTGTGGGGCAAAGCCGCGGACATTTAAAATATATTTGTTCTTCAGAAATTAGCTGTTTGAGCGATTTACCAATTAGGTGCTAGACTAATTTTCAACTGCAATCATTTGATCACTAATTGTCGAAACAGTTTGTGACCGAAAAGTGCTATATGGGGGAAGTCTGAAAGTGGCACCAATAACTGAAAAGTTGTGTGGTTGTCATGGTATGGTCACGTGATACGGAGGAATGAGGAAAATTTCGTGAGGAAGGTATTGAGTATGATGTCGATGGCTATAAGAGTAGAGGAAGACCAAAGAAACGATGGATGGACTGTGTGAATTACGATATGGATAGAAAGGAGGGTGACTACGAGTTGACGACTAATAGGGAAGTGTGGAAGAAAAAGACATGTTCCGCCGACCCCAAATAAATTGGGATAACGGCAGGAGAATGATGAAGTGTGCTGTATCATTATTTATATTACAGTGTGTACGCAATTAATTCAATAAATTAGCCGCCAAGTCACCGATTTAGTCGGGTCTTAGTTTAAAAGATATAATGACTTTCAATTTTTAAGGTATAGTCCAAGAGCTAGATCGAAGAGTTTACGAAATAGGTATTGCCAAGAAAATATATTTCTAATACTAAGTGTTTTATACTTCTAGTTTTAGCGGTCTTAACTCCTTAGAAATGTCAGAAAGAGATAAATTCTCACAATTATATACCTACATATTTTTGTGTTTTAAATTACTAGGTTGGAGTGGCTTGAACTTGTTTTCAAACATTAAACCTAGCTTTTAGTTTATTTGGTGTTAAGATGTTCAGTCGCACGCAACTGTTTGACTAAATTATAACGTGAGGCTAGAGCCTTGTGGTACTGTTATAATTTACGTCAGAATAATTTATCTTCTGTTGCCGAAATAAGACTATATGATTTACCTAATACGCATTACAATAACCTTTTGACCGCCAGAGTCACGTATAGATGACAAACCAAAACGTGCCCAGCACGCCACAGTCACGATACCGTGACAGACTTTTAAACGTAAATAAAACTCATAAAACAACATTGTTTTTATTATTTCCTTTGCTACTTATGTTCCTTGACTCATCCTAATTTATATTAGTTGAGTTTCTTTCTTTATATTTCATCCGTATTAACATAAGATGACAAAAACTAACACCAATTATAAAGTTCGAAAAATATAGTGCCCTCAGCGCCACAGTCATCATATCATGACACGTAGTGATGTAGCTAGCAATCAATATAACAAGAATATCGAATTTGACAGTAACCTACGTTATATTTAATTTCTTTAAATTATTCAACAATAAATAAATAAAACTTTTGATATAGAAGTTTAATGATTCAGGAATCATGAAAATTATTTAAATATGATTAAAATACTGAACTATCTGCTCATTAAATGTCGGTGTTAGTTGATTATCGATAAATCATAATGAGTGTAATGCCCATCTCCATCACACTTTCATATTGTCTGTGCCTGGAGCGCCAGAGTCATCTAATCGTGACAATCCGATGACGTCACATGTGGTCGATTTGTAAATAGAGCTGTTCCTTTACTTGTATCAGTAGTTTGTTCTCATTACTTTATTATTCTGAACGACTTTTTTGTGGGTGGGAAATCATTAAATGACCTCTCCCGCTCTGGGTGGAGCGGAAGGGCGTGCATATCAGACTATAGTCATCGGAACATACATCCTTGTTTAACGATACGATTGTGTTATAAGTAATTTGTTTCAAATAAAACTACAAAGTGAAGTTCAGATTTTATAATTAAAAAGAGAATAAAATTCATGTAAACCATTTCAAACAGCTATAAGCTCGGCTGCCGTGTCATAAAATAAACTCGTATCCGATTGAGGTTTGTTTGAATTAAGTTTCATTTCGTTTCCGAGGATAATATTGTCCCTTTTTTCGTATTTATTATAATATTTGTACTTACAAATCTTGAGTATAAAAACTTCGTTTAATGATTAAAATACAAATTCATTTGATGATTTAAATTTGCTTTCGCCTATTTTCGTCGTATTCTGATAAGTATTGTATTTATCTACAGTAAATGGTTTTTTTTTCAACTGAGATATCATCTGTACCTACGTGGCGGTACATTAAGGCATTATTACTGGTTGTTCTTTCAGAGAAACGTAAATCTATATAAATAAAAATGAATACTATATACATATATAATGGCTCGACCGACTCGTCTAATATTTTTTGTATGGCCTTCTGAAGATTTTAATAATAATAAAATAAAAATCGCTTGGACAATAGTAAAAACAATACTTTTCTTTTTCATATTAAAAAATATACATACGATGCGACGGGATGGGTTGGGGGAGCAATAAATATAAAGCGGACGAAGTCACGGGCAGAAGCTACTTGTGCTGTATTAAATAAAAATGCTGCTACTGTATATAAAAAGCTTATTATTTCGATAGTATTCATAAATATCGCACCTCTAGTGCAGAGGCGAGCAAATTGAGAAAAGTCGTGCCAGCTACGCCAGTGTCATCCTATCGTGACAAGAATGTACGTCATGATTGAACATAGTGCTGTGATGTTATTGACTTGCTTTTATCGACTGTTGTTTTGAATTGTGGATTTTACGCCGAAACTGTGACACATATCGTATCATTTTTACCATAAATGACAAAGCGGGATGAAATAAAACTCCTTTATTATATATTCCTGGTATAGTAACCTTTTATTAAAAACATACTATATGTTAAAAAATACGTGGTTAATGTTTTATCGATATAATTTCGAACTCACTACTATTTTGTAGGTGTTAAAGGATGAATTCATAGCTTGACGCTGAGGGCACGATTTTACTTTTTTGTCGTGGCGCTCAAAACGTTAAAATTATCGTACCTTTAGTAAAAGATTTAAATGGCAGGGACAACTCGCTCTAAGGAGCTCGTCTGTATACACGCGCATCTCTTTTTTACTGGGTTATTCCCAGTTGTCGCCACTGGTGACGCCACCACTGGCGACAAATGGGAATATTTTTCAAAAAAAATCCCAGTTGTCACCAGTGGTGGCGCCACCAGTGGCGACAACTGGGAATGGCCATTCTTCTAGTTCCCAGTTGTCACCAGTGGCAACAGATGGGAAATATAAAGTGATACGCCTCCGGTGGGGGCGATGCTAGAGCTGAATTATAGTGATGGGGTTTCATTATTGTATCACTAACGAAGTTTTAAATAGGTATATTTTATATTTTCTTAAATAAAACTTTTACACGTTACTTGGGAAGATATATATTTTTATAAAAATCTAAACAAGGAATCAATGTTCAAATTCCTCCGGAATTTAATAATTTTGTATTGGCTGATTATTCTGATGGTGACAACCGTATTATAGTTTTTTGCACCAAAGAGGCAAAAAAGGTTATGAATGAAGTACATGATTTTTATAGCGATGGAACCTTTAAATGCTGCCCCTCGCCCTTTATTCAACTTTATAGCATTCACGGAGATTTGGGAAGTACTGTGAACCACACGAACATAGTGCCGCTTGTCTACGCACTTATGAGTGACAAGAAGATGGAATCATACATCATTTTATTTTCCATGATTAAATCCCAAATACCTGACTGGGATCCAAAGAAATATAAAACTGATTATGAAAGAGCTGCAATGAAACCTTTAACGACTGTGTTTCCGTCTGTAATTATATCCGGATGCTATTATCATTTTAATCATTCCATTTGGGAGAAGGGTCGTAAGCTCGGGATAACTAAATCTAATGATGAAAACAAGATAAGAGAAGTGGCATTAAGCGCCGTATTGCCACTATTGCCACCGAATGAAATTTTAAATGGCTGGAAATATATTACTCGCAAGAATACACAAGAAGATGACATTAAAAAATTTAGAGCATATATGAAAAAGCAGTGGATGATAGACGAGTTCATTAAAGTATGGTGTGTATACGGTGAACAGCATCGAACAACAAACGCTTTAGAATCATGGCATCATAAATTAAACCATACAATTGGAAAAAAAAATCCTAACATTATACATTTTTTAAAAACCTTGGTCAAGGATTCGGCATATTATAGAGTTTCTAATAATATGATTAAAAATAAAAAGAAAATAAGAAAGAAGAAATATGTACTCAATGATGAGTTCATACAAGATATCCAAATGGAGTTAGTACATAGAAACATGACAGTGGGTCATTGTTTAGAATGTTTGAGGCGGTAGTTTTATAAAAACTGACGGCGATTGAAGAATATTAAGTATTATGTTAATATACGGGTAGGTAGTCGTTTTCTTAAAAACTACTCGGATTTTATTTATCAAAAAATACTGTTTACCACAGTAATATATTTGTATAAGAGTATAATATTAAGTAATTCCTATTCAAATACATCTAGCTAAATCGAAAGAGTAAAGTCAATTATTGTAAATAGTATGTTGATCTGTGATAAAAAAGTAGAAGTATAAATTATTGTAAATAATGCATTGATTAATCTGTGATAGACATCGCAGTAAATTAATGAGTAACATAATACCTGTAGATTTAGAAAATTATAAACGTCAATTATTGTGGTTAATATATACAAGTCAGTTTTATAAAAATAACCTAAGAAAAAAAAAAAAACAAAAAAAAAATAGACAAAAAAATAAAAAAAAAACAAAAAAAAAATAAAAAAAAAACAAAAAAAAAAAAAAATATAAATAGACATAATGCCATACGTTGATTAATCTGTGATAAGAACCTAATAATATAGTTTTAAGTAAAATAATTATACGATCTGTAATAGTTGTAGTACTGGAAACTGTACTTGTGCAGTTTTAATCTCAATGAATACAAATATTGTGATTTATAAAAATATATATCTTCCCAAGTAACGTGTAAAAGTTTTATTTAAGAAAATATAAAATATACCTATTTAAAACTTCGTTAGTGATACAATAATGAAACCCCATCACTATAATTCAGCTCTAGCATCGCCCCCACCGGAGGCGTATCACTTTATATTTCCCATCTGTCGCCACTGGTGACAACTGGGAACTAGAAGAATGGCCATTCCCAGTTGTCGCCACTGGTGGCGCCACCACTGGTGACAAATGGGATTTTTTTTGAAAAATATTCCCATTTGTCGCCAGTGGTGGCGTCACCAGTGGCGACAACTGGGAATAACCCTTTTTACTTTACCGTAAATGAAACCGAACGCAGCAATCTATAATCTATCTGCCAGATAAGGGTAACGAATATAACTTTCTTTTGGGTTCAAATTATATTAGCTTTATATATTTCGAAGCTAACATTCCACCACATGACATCCTAGATACTGTCTAGAAACTACATAAAGTATTTTGTTCGTGCTTCTACCAAAATATGGAGAAATAGAATTCTTTAATATTTTTTTAATTACACATCGAATAAATCTGTGACTTGGCGACTAAATTTGGGACAAAACAGATCTCCGCTAGGTGCCCTAGAATTGAGATCTAAATGTGGCCAATCAGGGGAAATTCTCTCCAGATCGGCCACTTAGAAACGCCTATAACCTTTGAACCAGTGACCGAGTAATTCTGATACTTAGCGGCTTATCATAGTTAAAATCCCTGAGTGGCCAAGCCAGTGTCAGTCACACAATGATATATTAGGTTAGTGAAAATAATAAAAAAATGCAGTATATGCTGTTTAAGAAATTTAATGGAATCACTTTTCTAATTACAATTTATACATTGTTATATTTTACATTTTTTAATATAACTTTTATCTAAATAGGTAGTTCTAATGAGACTACTAAATAAATAACATGAAATAAAAAAAATATGCCTTATGTAGTCTCTACGTCTACGTCTATTATTGCGAGTGTTTATTTACAATTACATCACTATATCATAAGGTATTGGACATACATTTTGATACAATAAAACATATTTTATCTTAAAATATTATCATCGCTTTGAATATAAAGAAAATTTTGGTCCAGCTAAATCCTATCATACTAAACGCAACTTCTAGAGAAATGGGTAAATATTGCTATTAGGTTCATAGTTAGAAATTTACAATGCAATAAAGTATTAAATGTAACTTGCTAATTATAACCATAATGTATTTACTAAGTTTACGCAAAATACGATACAATCGCAAATTTATCGTCAATATCCATATTAACAATTATAATAACTTCACCCATGCCATAATAGGTGCTAATTTCCGAATCTAAATCGGCGTCCGCTCTATAGCCTCAACGACGAATTTTATTGTGACGACGATTGTCATTTAAACATTTTACAAGAAGAATAAATGCTATATTTAAAAATAATAATTTAATAATCCTGCCAATTAATAATAAACAGGTTTAATTTAATAAAAATGCACCGCCTTCTGGATTACCGAGCGTCTTAATTAACACTAATATTTTAGAATAAGTATGAAATTAATGGAAGTATTTTTAGCACTCATCATTGACCGTTATTGCATTCAATTTATAATATCAATCTATTTTAATGTAAGAGCATTATCATGAGACATAGCCTTAACTAACAGTCCTTTAATATGAATATTTCGAGTAACAACCGAAATATTTTCCGTAGTTTAAAAAATATTTTACACTTTACTACATTGTGCTTTGTATTTCACAGCAGTATTTTGTTGAAATAAGACCTTGTAAAGATATTCCAAACGAGAAATCTATACATGTAGAGCTAAATTTAAATGAGGTGGGGTGTTGCATTATTTATTCCTAGTCAGAACACTATTCAACAAAGTACTGCTCATGAATGTTACCAGAAATGTGTATTTCATAATATATGTATAATATATTTCCTTTAGTAATATAATTATTGCTGGCGTACCAAAATTCCATTACTCCGAATGGAAGTTAATTTATTATAGATAGGTAAATAAGTTCTACCAAATTCAGCAAAAGGAATTAATTAATAGTAAAAATGTACAAAATATAACTTAGAAAAACTGCTCCAAATGAATGTATGTTAATAAAAGATATATCTTAGAATTGTATCACAAAATAAAATTAACAATATGCTTAAACAATAAATTCAGGAATTATAAGGAGTAGAGATTTATTCCGAAGTTACTAGAGTGTATTTATTAAATTTGATATGTACCTATATAGTTACGTTTTTATTTCACTGCTGAGAAATTTTGAATTTGGTTACTGTTATTGGATGCCACCCACGAACTGAAGACGTCTCTGGAAGTTACAAAGTAAATTAAGTTAAAGTAGAAAGTAAATAAAATGTTATCATGACAGATTTTGAGCAAATCTAGTAACATGTTGCATTAACTTTTATTATTTGTTGAACCAATTTTTTATGCCAACAGAATGATAATTTATATAATTAATTCTGTTGTAACTTAATCCAAAGCTATCAAGTAACCCTCCATAGGTAAAGAAATAGATAATATTACCTGCAATGGCTAACAACACATTCATTGGAGCAGTATTCGTCTTCCCATTCACTGTTTGCTATAGCTGGGTTTGTGCACCCCTGCCGGATGCATGATGGTGTACTTCGGTTTTCATTTTGCTGTAATGACATATTTCTGTTAATTCATAGTGAACAATTCTTTTTTCGTCTTGTGAAACTAACCCTATACCGATAATACTTTTTGTGCCATTTATGATCATAATATTTTGATTCTAGAAATTGATTGTGTTGGAGTTTCAGTTCAGGGCTTTAGGCAATAACGTGACTTTAGTAATAGTACATATAAAAATAGTTGGTGCAATTTACTATTCGGTCACGATTCATATTTTGATATGAATTGTGACCCGTTTACATATAAACCCGTGTTAAAAGAAAGTTATTTACATCAGAAGATTGTTGTGGAACTCCAGAGTTTCCATTACTGTTAGAAGACTGTTGTTCATTTTTTGACATTTGATTCTGCTGTTGTTGCTGTTGTGTTGGTTGCTGTGACTGCTGCTGCTGTTGCTGCTGTTGTTGCTGCTGTTGTTGTTGTTGCTGCTGCTGTTGTTGCTGCTGCTGGTGAAGTTGCTGCTGCTGTTGCTGTTGTTGCTGCTGCTGTTGATATTGCTGCACTTGGTGCGCCTGTTGCATTTGTTGATGAGTTTGCTGCATGTGCTAAAAATAAATCAAATTACATCAAATGTTACATTGTATTAGTATGAACATTATAATAAACTAGCGTCGCGCCAAAAAACATCCATCCATTGGGATATTTTTATAAAATCCTTATATTAAATTGACATATAGTTACTGTTATATTAATGTTTGGTATGTATAAACCTTCCAGAATTAATCCTCTAAATGATGGTGAAAACCGCATCAAAACTGTTGCATTTAGAACAAGTTGCAATTGGGAAGACTGCCAGCAACATACCTGCTGTGAGTGATGGTACTGCATTGCAGCATGAACTGGGCCCATCGGAGGCGACTGAGATTGCACTTGTCTATATCCAGGAGGTGATAAGGCTGAGTTAGCAGTGTAGTTAGTAGGCGATTGTGTAGGCTGGTAGTTCCTTGGCGACTGGGCAAGATTAGGCTGGCAACCTTGAGGTGAAGTAGATGAATTCACTTGGTATCCTTGTGGGGATTGACTTGGCACTCCCTGCTAAATAAAAAAAAAACGTAATTGAGAACAATTATTAGTGTAAAAATTATGTGATACCTACAGAATATTATTCAATCATGTGTAGATAGTAATTGAGTCAACTATAAAAGCAAAGCAGAAGTATAAAGGTTTACCATGACTTGAGAAAGATTTACTATTACAACCGTACTTGTGTTACAAAAAGTTATTTTATTAAAAATGGATGAAAAAAAAAAAAACTACTACTTAAGTAAATCCATAATAATGTAATAACTTAAAATATGTCTGCTTACCTGGTATGTTTGAGGTGTCATAGTCATATTGCCTTGATAATTTTGAGGAGATTGTTGAGGATTAGGTGGGTAACCCTGTGGTGGCTGAGCGGTATAAGGGGCTTGATTCTGGTTTCCCGAGTAGTTTTGTGGAGAGTATCCCTGTGGCGCAGGGTTTGGCACATATCCTTGAGGTGAATGGCCATTACCATATGTTTGTCCTTGGTAATAATTACCATAGGATGAATTGGCACTATTGGTGTGATTATACATTGGTTGGCTCTCCTGTTCTCCTCCCTAAAAACGATTTTTTTTGTATAATAATAACATAAATAAATAATATGAAATTAATCGTATTGTGGGAAGACTACTAGTCACGAAATAAAATCAATAATTCAATGCTTTTGCTTTCTTGTCTTTAAGAACTTTCAAAACCTTGAAAACATATTGTGTATATGTAAATAACATAAAATTTAAAAGACAAAATTAAGTAATATAACGTCTGCCTGTGATAATTTAAATGATGTTACTTATTGTTACAAATAACGTTGTACTCTAAGACAGTTTTGTATACAAATAAGCTCTCGTTGTAAGTACCTAACCTCAAAATAAACATCGTAAGCTCTGGAATTATTCTTACCAAACTTGAATGAAAACGATGCGACATTAAAGTCCACTGCAGTTTTAATACCTACTGTATGAAGAAGTTAAATTACTGAAATTATGGATCGAAGGCGTCAGGATACTAGTCAAAATATATTCCTCAGTAATAATTAGAAATAAAGCTACCCAACCAAAAGCTCAAGCAATGAACTGTCAAATGTGTATTTGAGAACAGCGTCAGCGCCATCTACATGAAAATGTATTGTACTATGGTAAAAGTTTAGAGTCCATTGTTAACTGATGGCGTTACATATCTAAGGAAATTGTCTTAATTGTATTTCTAAGGGCTGATTTTTCAATAGATGGTAACTTTTATCTGATGAATAAATATTGCGGTTTGACAGCTCTCGTATAGAAAATAAGTCAAACTGTCAGATTCTGACTTGTAAAATCAGCCTTAAGTTCAGCGGTCAGGACTCAGGCGTGTTCGGATCGGCATTCATCGGCACAGCCGGGTTGCGTTGAATATAAATACGACGCTGGAAAGCAAATTTTGTATCTCGACCATTTCTATTTCTCTTGTTTTTAACCGACATTCATCTGTATTTTTTTTTAAGTTTCCTCAGTACTTTTGACTGGGTGAACCGATTTTGATGATTGTTTTTTTATTTGAAAGCTGGTGCTTCCCATGTGGTACCATTTCAATTAGGTCTAAATCTGACGATGGCATCCAAGACAAAACCAAACACTATTCTTATTTTGCCGAATTTGTGCGGGGTAGAACTAAAACGTTTAAAATAAAAAAATAACCGACATCCTTAAAAACACTACAAAGTGAAAAATAACTATAATTTCGGAAGTAGGTGGCAAAAAACTTAAATACAGATCCTAAGACACCGACTTCCAAAATTTGAGTTATTTATCACTTTGTAATGTTGTTAAGGAAGAAAAGTTTTTATTTTTTTGAAAAAAGTTTTTTCTCGATTTCGTTCGACATTATATTTATACGAAGTTCGTATGTTTTGCACTTTTTTAAAAACGTTCTTCCAAATTCTGTGAAATCACTGCTAAATGTCAAGATTGATGACAATGTATCAAACATTTTCAGCTATCTAAACATTTTGGAAACGACTTATCTACGTGTTTTCAAACCATTTCGGTGTCCCATTTCTTGCAACAACCTAGCTATTATATTCACAGCAATGATGCAACATTGCTGCTTGAAATTGAGAGAAAAGAATTCCAGGTTTAAAAACCAAAATTAGGCTCAACTTTAGCATTATGTAATAAAAAACATTTTATCCATGTCGTGTTGGAACAGGCGTTTTAACCATGTCCTAACCGAATGCGACTGCCGCGTGAATAAAATCGTTTACTTGAATGATAACGTACGGACGCGGCGACATATCAAGCTATACATTTCCAGTATAAGCGGACTTGTCTTGTACGAAAAGATAGGCTTTTTGTCATCAATTCGCGAGGTCAGCTAAAACTGGTAACTATAGCTTGATATGTCGCCGTGTGTAAGTACATATGCGACTGGATTGATCGTGCGACTGTGCCGTATTCATATAAAAGCAAGAGACTATCGCTTTCGGTTAGTATGTGGCCTAAGTCAATTAAATTACAAACATAGCAATGGTGTCTCCATTCTGAGTTTTTGACAGACTTTCCATAAAAACCATTTGGTACACTGAAATGGACCAAAAAATAAATTATACTTATTCCAAATACCAGCTCTCTACTACTGTTAGGTACTTTACGAGTTGTAATTTTCTTTAAACATTTGGTTCATTGGTTTCATTTTTGGAGATAGGACAAAGTGCTTCCCAGGGTCGATTAGTAGCAATTGCTTTGGAGCGGCTTTGTTGTTAAACAAATACTGCCGAATCGAACGTGTCTGGGACAGCTCAGCAATCCTTTCAATGCTTATTTTATCTAGAACTATGCTGCCTAAAATTTAAATAACATTATTAAGGTATTTAATTTTTTTTAAAGAGTAGGTGTTTAGTGTGCCATCGTAAGGCCCACATATCAGCTGTTTATTAAGGAGCAGAGCTTTTTTTTTTTCCTTTATTTATAAATATTAAAATAATAAACAAAGTCAAAATTACCTTAGATACTAAGCTAGCTCTGTAGGCCGCAAGTGCTTTCAGATATTCCTTCTTGGCTACTTCAGTTTTTTGTTTATAGACCTGTAATAAAAAATTTATTTTAGCTGTTGCAATTTTACAACTTGTTGAAAAACATTAAAAAATTGATAAGAGAATACTTACACTTTTATGTTCCGAGTCTAATCCGTCCCACATGGACGCTACGATTTTAGACACTTCACCAAAGCTTGCATTTGGGTTTTGACCTTTAATTGCAGCTTGAGTGTCCCGAAAGAACAGCGCGTACGCTGATACAGGCCTGTAATATACACTTAGTTTAATACAAATATAATTCACAGGTAATTTTTTATATCAATAAGCTTTGTCCTTAGAAAAAATCTGTTTCTCATTTTAAGCTAACTTACTTTTGAGGTTCATTAGGATCTCGTTTTTTCTTCTTTTTCTGAACTTTAGGCTTTTTTTGCATTTGCCCACGATTCATACCATTGTCCATGGGTTCAGGTGATGATCTTTTTACGGCGATGTTACCAACGCCCATCTATAACAACAGATTGATTTACATTTTCGTTTATGACTTGAAATATGTGATACAGTAATATGATATGATTCTAAAATACAGTTCATTGGCAACATAAATATGTCAGTAACAAAACTGTGAACATGTTCCTAGAGATATGTAGGTTATGTAAAGCGATAAAATTTGCCTATACCTGATGAAGCGTAGTTTGTTGCTGCCGGCTCGCTGAGCAATAATGGATAGGCAGAAGGCTTTCCGCATCACCAGGCAACTACCAACAAACAACCAATTCATTAGAATTTTATACTAATATTACTACTGTTTGATTTGTTTATTTTTAACTACAAATTAAAATAAAATGCCAATGAACTATATTTCTATGAAAAAAATTGATAAAACTACACAATTTCTACAAAAATACTTAATGGGGTCAAAAGTATAGTAAATGCATTGTATAGCAATTAGCAATGCATTTGCGACATTGAAAGTTAACAAATATTATATAATGTTATTTTTCCAAGATTCATATTTTTTTTCTTAGATAATTGGAAGTTGACATGGTTTGGTGATCATGCTTAAGTAAGTTTGATTTTAAAAATGTTGTCATACAAGATTTTAGATCTTTTGCTATGAAAGCATAGTTCAACCCTTGTAATTATAAATTATGGGAATCATGCAGTTTTATTAGGATGAAAGTTCATGTTCTTTATATCATGAAGGGGTTATTGCTTGGACTTCAGCTTACCCATAGAAATTGTTATAGAACATATAATTAGGACAATTTTATTTTGTTACTTTTCTTGTGCACATGCTATATTTAATTGAATAAGTATAAGCAAAAGCATTTTTTTACTACCATTGGATGATGCATGATGCAAAAAAAGGTGAAAAATTACAAACAATGTAAAGTAGGTAATCAACTGATTGTTTGGATTTTGATTGCTTATGAACTTGTATGAATTACTTTTAGTCAAAAAAATATTTCATAAACAATCCTTCTAAACAATCAACAAATGAATTTAAAGATAGGTATTGTATATACTAGACAACATGACCAGCAACTACAAAAACTAAATAAATCAAAATCTAAATGAACAAAATATATTCTATCTATCAATACATTAGAAAAATATAAATTGCAAAAAGCATAAATACTATTAATGTTAAAAGGACTATTTACCTGTGAATGATGTGAAGGAACACTATCATCAGAATCATCACTAGTAGTGCCGGGGGGTGAGGCCCTCTGTGGTGAGCCATACACAGGCCCTGAAGATGCCGTCGGTGTGCTGGGGGTTGGTGGGCCACTCATGACTTGAGTTGGTTGTAGCATCAATAACCTCTGCTGTCCTCCAGGTTGTTGCTGGATCATGTAATTGCCAGCTGGTGCACCTGCCCCACTGCAAGCAAACATTCTTGTTATAATTTTGTATAAAATTTTAATCAAAATGGACTATTTATTTTGTACTATAATTTTATTCAAATAAGTAGTATTTATGAAAGTCTGTAAACTTACATTTTAATCATGACATTGTCAGTGTGTTTCCATGCAGATCTGGGAATTAAAGAAAAAACAGTGTACCCGATACATAATTATATAGTTTCCATGATAAATAGATATCATTAGGACAATATTATGATACAATTTTTATGGGGAAGTAGAAGTCAGTGGAATGAGTAATGACATTGCTGGAAGCATACAGATATTGTGTGAGTGTAAGGCAAAGAGGTAGCAGAGAAAGGAAAGGTAACACAAATGAACATTTTATCACTACTAAAATTTTAAACAAACAGCATGAAAAGGTAAGGATAAATTTTCCTACTTAATCACACCTATCCAACGGTCTGGTAATAAGTTACAAGTAGAGACTATTGCTTTTGTTGAAGTTGAGCAAGCCTAATCATTAAAAAAGTTAGTTTGAATAAGTTAATAACATTGGGTATAAGTGGACAAATGAAATTAGGAAATAATAATATGAGACCATTGTATGAGAAATAAAACAGTAATAAGATTATTAATGCTAAAATGTAATAAATAGTAAAAAGGCTATGGCTGTGTCCAAAGTGTTGATGATTCACTTAGGTATTCTTTGGATGCCTTCCATCTATGATTTTCTTTAAGTCCCAGATCAGAATGGTAATGTACATGGTTTATAAATATGACCTTGATAGACAGGATATAATCAAACAAATATGAATAAATAGATACAATCAAAACAAACAAGGTAAAATGGCTTGTGCATGTGTATTTTTTTAATATTACATTGCTGCACACAATGTTTTCTAAGGTGGTTTGCTTAGACAAACAATAAAAGTGAGGTTCGTTTATGTTTATAGGTACCTAAACTTGTATGATTTACAATACATAACTTTAATGAATAAAAGTAAATATAAAATACTCACCTATGTGATGTGACTGGGGTATGCGGTTCTTGTAAATAAAGCGGCTGTTGGTAAGAGGGAGCTCCACCGGGTGGTGCTAAGCCATCTTGTGCTGGGTTCATCATACCAACCTAAGATAAACAATGTGTTTTATCATCTCTCCTGAATTCAACATTTTTCTAGTGTCCAGTTGACAGTCATCCAAGAATAAATACTGTATTGGTTTCACAGCAACTTCAGTGTTTGCAACAGAAATCTGAGTTAAAACTAATTGATACAATATAAATTAATTGGAACAACGGAAACGTGCTGACAGGATAGGAGTGGTTATTATCTGTATGGAAGACGTAAGTTTCTAAAATAAATTAAAGCACTGATGTTATAATATAGCTTGTTCTTAACGAAATCAAGTTTAATTAATAAGAAGAACAATAAAAAAGGAAAAGAAAAGAAAATTGTAGCAGAAAAAGGACAAAACCAATCTGTCACTGATGTAGTATTTAGATAATGACAGCAGCTGTCAGTCAGCATAATTTCAGCTGTCAGTGTCATTTCAACTGTGACGTACTTTTAGTCGTTCATTCATTCATTCATTTAAATATAACTAGTGATGGACTAAACCGGCATGTGATTCGAGGGAAGCATGAATTAATGTTAGTTTCGATAGTTTCTTAAAAAACGGAAAAGGACTAATTAATGCGCATTCAGTCCTAATAGTAGCAGCACTATTCAAAGTAGACTTTGAAACACTATACAAGTCTACTTTATTGTAGCTTCATGATAGGCAGCCCCATTTTTATAGCAGCAGCTTTGAAAATTAATAGTGTGATATGTGCAAATCATGATGCAAATAAATTGTTTTCTTGGTAAATTTTTGCGCTGAGACCAATAACAAGAACGACTGTGACTGTGAATAAGTAACCTAACCTAATAGGCATTTACTAAGTACTAGCTTTTGCCAGCGGCTTCGCCCGCATAGTATAGGTACATATAAACCTTTCTCTTGAATTACTCTATCTATTAAAAAAAAACCGCATCAAAATCCGTTGCGTAGTTATAAAGATCTAAGCATACTTAAGGACAGAAAGCAGGAAGCGACTTTGTTTTATGTAGTGAAGTAATACGTGAAACCAGAGATTAAAAAAAAAGTATTGATAGGTAGACGTAGATTATTATTAGTCAACATACACATGGGCGTAATAAAATCGCGTCGGGATTTTTGCGCACACTGGATTCTCAACTCTCGGTGTTGAACCGAGCATTAATAATAATCTAACAGAGTGCAGCGCGAGTGAGTCTCAGTGCGTCGAAAAAACACAGTGTTTGGATTTTGAACTTCGGCACTGAGCAGTGCGTTGATGATCAAAACGTCCCGCCGTTATTTTATTACGTCCGTGTGTATGTCGACTTATTTTAGATTTTTATTCATTGAAAATTCACAAAATGTATGAAAAGCACATGAGTTACGAAAAAAAACGCTACCTATCGGTAACAAGTTTTATGCTCACACAGGTAATTGACAATATAACTATACGTTGGGTTTGGGCGATACTCATATGATTTCATTAGAGCCTAATTAATTATTGCTTGTCTAGATTATCTGATTGATGGCGATAAGGAAATACTGTATTAAGTACCTAAAGTAGGAAAGTATCCACTACTTTTTTCTTTGTAGCCGCATTGGTGCTATTGAATAAATAAACGTTGCTTTTATTTTTCAAAAGAATCATGATAATTCTGATCAAACCAAACTACACTCCTTTGCAAAAATATGGGAACCCCTCCTATCGTTAGTTGGGACCCTGATGGTGGCGCGTTCCGAGGACCATGAAAACCCATAGCCCCGGACTTATGCAGGGCCACCTCGAGTGGACATAAGTCCACTTATGGAAGGATTCGGCAAATGGTGGTGGTGCATAAGCACCACCACCATTTGCCGAATCCTTTCGACGATTGTTGCAACTCCGCGTGTCATTAGGTTGGCCGCCGCCGCCTTGTGTGACCTCCCCTGCGCCATGACCAGCGTGTCGTCAGAGGAGCAAAGCACGCTGACGCCGCTAGGGAGGTCGGCGCGCGGTATCAATTCCGATCGAGACAGATGCGGCCCCAGGACCAATCCCTGTGGGCACGACATCTCTCGCTGGTTCCATTCTCCCTGGTGACCGGGGTAGATGATGCCCTTATCGGTCAGGTAGGCCTCGACCACGCAACAGAGGTAGGTCGGCATCCGGTGATACCGAAGTGCCTCCCTGATGCAACTACAGGGCAGGATATTGAAGGCATTGGCGATGTCTAGAGACACCGCCAAGACGACCTCACCCCGGGCCACTGCATCTTCTGCCGTGAGGGCTCGCACGCGTATGATGGCGTCCACCGTAGAGCGGCCCTTACAGAAACCGAACTGGCTCGACAAGGCGGTTTGCAGTGACTCTTTCAAAGAGCTTGCCCACCTCATCGAGCAGAATGATGGGCCGGTAAGCGGACGGAGAGTCCGCAGAGCGCCCCGGCTTCTTAATGAGGACCAGTTTCCCCGTCTTCCAACGAAGTGGGAACTGGCCCCTCTCCAAGCATGCGCGCAGGAGCCCCGTTAGTCCAGGTTCGAGAGCCCTCCAAGGCCAGGACCCATGCTTTTCCAGGCAAGCCGTCGGGTTCTGGGGCCCAGACATGACCCTGGATTGTGAGACTCACATAACGTCCTATTATTATAAATGTTTAGAATTTAAAAGAGACCATGACCTCTGTGTTTATTTCAGCAAATGAAATGTTTATTTATGGTTAGTAGATCGGTTCAGTTCAGGTTATTTATTTGTTAACATAGGAGAAAAAAAAACAGATTTTATATTGATGAACAGAGTAGTACAAATATGGTGTGCAAGTTTAGATGAACCCAGTTCCCCGTGATTATCTTATTTGACACTTTTACATGTCAATGTGTTGTTGCATTATTATAATAAATCTAACAAAAAAAATTCGCTCAAGCAGTTACATCTACGAAGAGTAGTTTAAGAATATGTGTTAAAGTTGAACATACTATAATAAAAGAGAAAACTATCGTGTGATCGAAAATAAATTTAACTTTGTTAGAACGTATTTTTAAAGAAGAAAGTGTCAACTATAAAAAAACCCTTATTACGATTTGTTTACCCATTTTTTACTACCTAAACCTTTAAAGTATAGATGGCATCGGCGTTACCTTGCTGACTGGGGGCAAGAGAACCGCAACTGAATCTCGACTTTTAAGCGTTTTCGTTTCTGAGAAGGATCTCGTAAACATTTCATTTATACAATCTACGTATTAACGATTTTCGAATCGTTCCTATTTAAAAAATGTTGGGTAGTACCTACCTACCTAAACTGTAGATACCTATCCACTGACAGGCAATTCAATAAAACCAATCTAAAAAGTAGGGCAGATATCGAACGTTGAGTAACTTGCGGGTTCTATACGCTTCAAAAATATTACATTAATTTCTATTGACGTGCCGTGTTTTCTACACGATAATATATAACTTTATGAACAATCAGAACTTTGTTAATTTTTAATCCAAAATTTTATTATAATGTATCCAAAACGGCTAGAGTTTTCCACGTTTTAACTACGCTAAGAAATGCCAACTTGAATCGATGTTTGAAACAAGCATTATTCATGTGCAGAGTACATTTTAAACAGATTATTTGTAGTATTTTGGAAGAGCAGCAGCTGCAGCTCATCCTCTCATCTTTAAGCAGAATAAGATGAGAGGATGGGCTGCAGACTGCAGTGTTCTCTCCGGTTGTGTGAATGGTTACAGAACAGCATGTCAGCAACATGCTGTTCTGTAACCATTCACAATTCACCATTCTCATCCTCTGGATGTTATCCCTTTGCTGGTTACCTCTACCAGTAAAAACAGGAAGATCTATTTTAACTTTACCGACACTGCGATTGGGGTTCTGATAAGTAAAATGTATTATCTGGGTCATTATGATTAGTTGGTAACATTATTAGGTACCAGGATCCACCACAACCATATACCTATGATTTAATTTCAAGTACGTAGGTACTTTAACTCATAGTATACTTAGTTAGGCTTGACATTTATCTAGACTGGTATCACCATTCCCGTGTCTTCTGAAGAAACCACTTAGGTACTAACCTGAGGAGCAGAATGGTGTAATTGCGTATACTGAATATGTGAGTTTTGCACGCCGGCGTTAGTGGCATGTTGCCCATGAATTAGTGGAATGTCAAACTCTTCGTCGCCAAAGGATGGTGTGTGAAATGTCTGAAACAAAGAACGAACACATTCATGAGTTATTATTTACTGGAATTGCACTCTCTCAGCTTTAAACTAACCTACTGTAAAAATGATGGGCCCCTATAAAATTTTAAACCAACTGTTTTAAATTTGAATGTTTTTAAATTAAAAAAATCGCTTATTGTACTCAATATTTTTGGATAAAACTGTGTTTCTTTTTTAGTTTCGAAGTCGTTCTTTATGAATATCATGAATAATTGTAATATGCATTTCACACATCAGTATACGCAACTACACACTTATAATATGTTATATTTCTCTAAGTGCATAGAATTAGTTCACTCTGATTATGGTGCACAAGTTTTTGACATGATTTTTTTAAGGGTTAGTGTAGATTATAAATCAAGAAATATTGCGAAAAGGTCGACGCTCTTTACCTCTACTTTACGAAAGTTCGTTGACTTTTCCTTTAGTTTTGTTAACTGTGTGCTGTGCACCAATTTAAAAATAATAACTTTGTTTTATTTTTGGACAGTTTACTTCTTTTAGTAAACTTGTTTTCAGAATAAATAGTTAAGTAGGTGTATGATATGATGTATACTCTGATTGCTTTGTTATTTTAATTTTACGTAAATACACGCATACATTTACGTAACTACCCTGTGTACCTATTTAGGTAATAGGTACACAGGGTAGTTACGTAAATGTATGCGTATCTTTTAAATGATATTAAATTCCAATGAATAATCAATAATTAGAACTATAATTCATTGGGCGATTTATTAGAACTTACCTTGAACTAGAAGGTAAGAAATCGACAGAATGCGTGATAAGGGTTTCCTACACCTGTCCTTGAAATATTCGCAAACTTTATGGCTGTTTCCTAAACGAATAAAACGTTATTGCTTTGCCTTCGTAACTAAAAGGCTAGTCTTTCACCGGAGCGGGACACATTAGTAGGACCTATATTGGATCAAATATATGAAAAACGATTTTCATAGATTTGATTTGAAAGCACCGGCTTTTAAACAGAAAATGGAACGAATTTGGAAACCTGAAAAAGGTGTGACCAGGTTCGTTATAAAAGTGAAGCTTCTAGGCTTTTAGACCTTAGAGGATGCTAATTTGACGATAAGTAAACGGAGGCATCGTTTGAGTTGCACTAAAGTCATCTTTCATGTCGGTTCTGGTGGACTGCTAGTCTGACCCATCCCTAAGTATTTGCTGTATGGGTAAATTAATAATCGTAGCTATTAATTGTAGACAGGAGACACTCTAGAATTTAGCTGGCTAAAACAAACACACAAATTAGGTTCTTTTCCTTCAACTCATTTAGCTTATTATTTGGCTGTATCTCAAAAAAAAAAAAAAATGTAACCGGGCGCGCGAAATGCAATAATTTGTAATTAATTTATACCTTATTGACACGATCTTATAAGAAAGTCTCTGAGAATAACAAAACCCAACAAGAAGTTTCCATACAATGTTAATGACTATAAAAAGCTCTCAGTGTAATTGTACCATTGTATGGAGTTCTCTTGTCGCTGTGCCTCGTTGTGTTGTTTACGTATTCTACTAGGTAATAATTATTTTAATGTTATGTGTAACTATTATAAAATTAATATCTATAAGATATTAATTTTATCATAGTCATCAATTAATATTAACCGGTCAATTATCGTAATTACAGACACAATTAAAAAACGATTGTTTACATACCAAATGTGGTATCTCAGGGACTTAGAGGTTAAGGTACTTAGGTATATAATCTTTATATATTTTTATACTAATATATAAGTAGAATTACATATTCAAATGAATAAATGTTTCAAATAGAAGTTAAAAATGAACTTTTAGAAACCTAGTCTAAACCATCAATAAATATTATGGTCGCTTGTCGTGTCTGTCTGTGTAACTACGTTTTCATCATCATTTAGTATTTATTCCGGAAGGTATATTTGTATAATAAATTAATATTAACCTTACATATGGACTGGCCTGTTAGTCTAGTGGTTAATGACCCAGACTGCTAAGGCTAAGGTCATGGGTTCGATTTTCACCCAGGACAAAATCATTGTGTAATAAGCACAATCATTTGTTTTGTGCCTGGGTATCATTTATCTATAACTAGCTTCTGCCCGCGACTTCGTCCGCGTTAAATTTCTTTTTCCCCCGACGTTTCCCGTCCCGTCGAATCGCTTACCAGTGCGATTTTCCCCGTTTTTGCAACATTTTTCATAACTGCTCCGCTCCTCTTGGTTGTAGCGTGATGTTATATAACCTATAGCCTTTCTCGATAAATAGGCTACCCAACACCAAAAGAATTTTTCAATTCGGACCAGTGGTTCCTGAGATTAGCGCGCTCAATCAAACAAACAAACTCTTCAGCTTTATAATATTACTATTAAGGACCGACCGAAGGTTCGGTTTCGGTTTCAGTTTCGGCTAGTTTCGGCCAAAAAAGCTAGTTTCTGCCACGGTTTCAGTTTCGGCCAAATATTGGCCGAACCTTCGGCACTGCCGAAACTAGGTGTTCGTGAATTGTCGCGCATCATTCAACTACCTTCGAGCGAGTGAATGTGATTGCCAGTTGAGTTCGCTAGCCGGCGCGATCGTGATGATTTGAGGTTACGTGGTTTTTTCGCGCAAACATTATTAGGAAAGTATTAGTATTTGATTAGAGTCTTGTCCTACAGTGGAAAATAAATAAGTTGTAACTTATAATAGAACAGAATTCATTAGATATTTTACTTGGTTCTGTGGAGTTATTCCCTAGAACTTAAACAAAATGAATTTATGTAGAAATTAATGTAACACTTAAAAGATGTGTGAAGATACCTGTGATGTTTGATTCAAACATTACTATGTTTGTTTGTAATTGTTGTTAGATTACATTTTGTACCCGTATTCAAACCGCCCCGTACATCACATATACAATTACCCCCGGTGATTTAACTATTACCGTGAATGACCTTCAGTACTATTAGTCATGTCGCATTTTTCCCCTTTACGTACGCGATGTGCTTAGTCAATTCGGACGCGTAGTACAGTAGTAAGTGAAAGTTTTCTAGTTAAACTTCATTATTTACTTGAATTAATTTTCCTATTAATAATGACTGGCTTATGTATGTTTACCTTACTAGCTTTTATTGTATTTTAATCTGTGAGATAATTTTTATTTATCATAGACTGATTTCTTTCAGGTCATAAAAACTTTTTTACAAAAAAAAAAACCGACTTCCTCAAAAACACTCGAAAGTGAAAAATAACTTTAATTTCGGATCTGTATTTGAGTTTTTTGCCACCGACTTCCGAAATTAAAGTTATTTTTCACTTTCGAGTGTTTTTGAGGAAGTCGGTTTTTTTTTTCGTAAAAAAGTTTTTATTTTTTACTTTTTAGTTATGGTATCTACTCGCACTAATTCCTATACCACTAATCACCAGGTGAAATTTGATACTTTACTACTGCTGTAAATCGTTGAGGAAATCCCTTGACTGTCTGTCTATGGTCTCCATCATTAGACCTGTAATGGTACTTATAAGCTTTATGGGAGCTTTCTCATCAATAGAAATTAATTAAGTTCAAACACCAGGTAATTGCTGTAAATCGTTGAGGAGTTCCCTCGATTGTCTTTCGGCTCCATCATCAGATCAACTCCGAACCTTAATTAAATAGTAGTAATAAAATTGGCACTTTGAACCGTATAAAGTAACCCCAACAATAGGGAACTGCTGTAAATCGTTGAGGAATTCCCTCAACTGTCTATGGTCTCCATCATCAGACCTGTAATGGCACTTATAGCCCATATGGGTGCAAAGTTCTCATCAATAGAAATGAATTAAGTCCAAACACCGGGTACAATATTTGCTGTAAGTCGTTGAAGAGTGCCCTCGACTGTCTTTCGGCTTCATCATCAGAGCAACTTTAGACCTTCATGAAATAGTAGTGCTTTAAGATTATTAATGAAAGAAATAAAAAACGCACTAGTCACCACTATGATTTTCGAAGGTTCCCTTCGACTTCTCTGGAATGCCACCATCAGATCCTGGTTTCCTTATCATGGGACTACCCTTGGAAAATCTCCTTTCCAACAAAAAAGTAAACATCAAAATCGGTCCATAAATGATGTTGTTATCGGTGAACACACATAAAAAAAAAATATATACGGTCGAATTGAGAAACCTCCTCCTTTTTTGAAGTCGGTTAAAAAATGTCACAAAAAGAAAAGAATCCTATTTGGCAATTTTTTGAAAAAAGCATTATCGATACATCTAAGGCTATTTGTAAAATTCTCAATAAAGCATTATCATTGGGAAGTCACGAACCGAAAAAACAAACGTTACACGGAGTTAAACAACATTTATCAAAATAACATGACGCGGAACACAGAATGGTCTTAAAACTACAATCAGAGGTAGATGAGTTGAAAAACATAGCCAAATTAAAGCGATCAGGCTCGAACATCTCATTGGAACTATTGAACACTGATCGGCCGAATTTTGTTCAGTCAACGATCCCAGGCTTGACCACTAAATCTAAAATTGTACAATAGCCTGATGATCATGGAATCACAAAACGGATTGACAAAGCAATAATTGCCCTAATAATTGTAGAAATGGTGCCATATGCTTTAGTGGAAGGCGAAGCATTCCGTAAATAAAGAACTATTTTTGTAAATAAATAATACTTTAATTCTTGCATTTTATTTTTTTACACGTGTTAACTGTCTTATATGCATAAAAATACAATAGATTTAACATGCGTTAAAAAACAAATAAGTTTCGGTTTCGGTTTCGGCCGAAACTGGGACTAAGACCGAAGGTTCGGTTTCGGTTTCGGTTTCGGCTGAAAATCTTGTTTCGATCGGACACTAATTAGTATAGATTTATCAGTTGTCTGGTTGCCATAGTACAGGCTTTTTTTTTTTGTTTTTTCAGGATAGGAAATCTTCAAATGACTTCTCCCGCTCTGGGCGGAGCGGGAGGGCGTGTCAGACTTTTACTGACTAAAACCCACCCGTGTTCCATCAGTTGCCCATGTGCCAGGGTCACGGTATCTCTTTCGAACAATCACGCGACCCCGGCAGGCATCGGTCCTAGTAGACCCCTACACTGCTGCTGACATCTCTTTGAGGCGCGCGTGGAACACTACGCGCCGTCGACCCGAGCCTGGTCCTTACCGGGCGGCGAGCTACCCATTGCTCGCCACCCGCAAGCTCGCGCCTACGGTGGCCGGGAGTCCGCAATCGACTCCCGACGCCCGGGGCGTCTCCTCCTGCGGCGGCTAGGGACGTGAGGGCGCAGAGACTGCCACTCCCTCACGCGCCCCGCCTCCTCCTTCGCGAGCATTACTGCTTCGCAGAAGGAGGTGACGGCTTCCCATTCCCTCTCGCTCCGTACCATGGCTCGCACCAGGGCCGGACGCGAGAGGTCGCCGCCGCCGATCGCCTCCACGAGGACACGGCGGTGCTCCGCCCAGGCAGGGCACACCTCCACCGTATGCTCCACCGTGTCCTCCAGACGATCCTCGCAATGGAAACACCGTATCCTCCCGCTTTATCCTGAACAGGAACCCACCGAAGCACCCGTGCCCGGTGAGAACCTGCGTCAGGCGGAAGGTGAGGACGCCGTGACGCCTTTCTATCCACTCCTCAAAGAGGGGACTTACCGCCGCAATTGTGGCGTGCCCAGCCATAGTACAGGTTTTGCCTAGTTTGGGATCAGATAACGGTGTGTTGGTTGTCCTAAGATATTATCTATACTAATATTATAAAGCTGAAGAGTTTGTTTGTTTGTTGGTTGAACGCGCTAATTTAAGGAACTACTTGGTCCCAATTGAAAAAAATTGTGTTGGGTAGCCTATTTATTGAGGAAGGCTATATAACATCACGCTACGATTAAAAGGAGCGGAGCAGCAACGAAGAATGGACGAAAACTGGCAGGCAGTTCGATGCGACGGGAGGGGTCACGGGAGCAAAAACTTAACGCGGGCGACGTCGCGGGCAGAAGCTAGTATTATATAATAAAGAAAGGGATTAAATATATTGACCACCATAAAATCCTTTGATACCCTTATTTCTTTTACCAAAAATATATATTTTGACACCAGAAAAATAAAGTCTAAAATTACAATAGTAGCTAAAGCTATTTTAGTCACGACTACCTTCCAAAATATATTTGAACACCAAATGTAGTAAATGATCACCAAATCATAATAATTGGGTGTACTACGTGAGCTCGACAAATGAATGTGCAAATAACACTTTTGCGACAAAACAATAGTTCGAATGCAAGCTTGTTCGACACACTCGAGCTCACATAGTACACTAGGTTAGGTTAGGTTAAAACTGGGACCTCCTACGCACGAGCCGAGCGAGCGAAGCGAGCGGTGCCGCGGTAACGGCCGGCGAGTGCTAGAAACGACTAGATTCAATGTGTTGCAAAAGCGTGCAATCGAACTATGATGAGTCGCAGTACAGTTTTGTCGCACAAGTGTTATTCGCAGATCCATTTGTCGAGCTCACGTAGTACACTCTTAGTAATTTGGTGTTCTTCAACTATTTTTGGGTCAACAATGATTTTTTTGGAGGCAGTTTGCTTAAATAGGATAGCGAGATGTTAAAACTTTGGTTATAATTTTACATTAAAATGCGGGTTTAATTTTGGTGATCATTTACTATTTTTGTCTGTTATATGTTACTATATCTGGTGGTAAGTTAAACATAAGCCATAAAGAAATCACAATGGTTTGTCAAGTCGTAAAACCGGGTGAAGCACGGGCGGATCGCTGTTACAATAATGACTGGAATAAATAGTCTTAAGCTAATAACTTTGATTTTGAGAGGGTTAGTTACAGAGTTTCGCTAGTCTCATAAAAATCGACCTGAAGTTTTGGTTTCAAATTTTTGCAACAAATCAGCTGAGAAACAAAAAAAACACACATGGAAAGTTAAAGCTGACTGTAAAAAATTACAATAATGTAACAAGTGGAAATAATAAACATGAACCTGATTCAGATTCTGCTTCGTCTAATTCTAAACCAACCTGATCATTCATAATGTAGATGCTGCTCTTTGCGTCGCGAGGAACAGGCAGCGGAGATTCGAGGTTTTCTGGTCTCTGAAACAATATAAAGTACAGATGTAGTCATGATAAAATAAAGTTGATAGATTAGGTAAAATTTTAGAAAAGTTTCTGATAATTTTCACATTTTATACCTGCTCGTAGGCTTAGAGAAAACAAGATCAGTCGATATGTTTTTTTACAATTTTAGTAGGTTTAGTTTAGAATAATAGCTTTAATTTTTTATTCTTATTAATAATGCCCTATATATAATATTAAAATGAGGAATAGAGCCTTTATCAATTTAATGTTTAAAAAAATATTTTGAGTATATTGGATCTTCAATCAATCGTCATTTCTTTAAGTAGGTCTACATAAGTACCTATTACATAAGATGACTTGGCAAAACTTATAAGGTTCATACATTATCATGCGGTTTGTAATCTTAAAATTTGAAGCCTGAGATTCACTTTTGAACACTAGGTACCAACCTACGCTTTTAAGCTCTGACTTGTCTAGGAACCCTCTAATAATAATTTATCGTAATTATAATAGGTAAGTATGTGGTTAGACTGGGCCTCAAGAGAGGTTTCCTGTGCTGTGATGAGCGGGGCGGGAACAATTTCGCGATCACAAGTCTAATACCAATAACCGTGGTACACAACAACCTCGTTAGCTTCCCAACATGATAGTTACGATCAATTTTATTGCTTTTTACTTTTTACACAAAATTAAGTTTCCTGCGGCCCCTATTGAGTAAATTGTTGATTATAATCTGTATGGGTTCTGGAAAGTAAATTATTCTAAGCTTAGATTGTGGTTTAGCTCAGTTAAAATTTCTCGTAGAATATTATGTAACCAACTCGACTCGATCTCAATTACTAACAGGGGTAAGAACTGAAACATTTTTACAATTTATGATATAATTTTTAATAGCTTTTCTGTTAAGTTGTTTATTTTCTTTATTCTAAATCAAGTTATCAATTTAAAAAGTAATAATAATATTTATTTCGTATTACTTATTGCAAGCCGGTGCGCCAATTCTTGATCCAGTTACTATTTCTTAACATTGCGATATTGAATGGCGAGAGTTGCGCACACAAATGGCATTCTCTGTATTAAAGCATTCGTTCGAACACCCATTAATTAATTTACAGTGCTTTTATCTCATTGTATTATTCTATTTAAAATAATCCAGTAACTATTTCATCTCTATGTAATATTATTAGATAACTGGACTTCTTAAGACAGATACACTGGACTAGTAAGAATGGTTACTGATTTCAAAATATATAGTGTATGGACTACTTTCTCATTTCCTTTTTTTATATTATTTGAATTCGTTTTTATGGATTTGGTCCACGTAGTCTTGTCTCACTTCGGTGGTTATGCCTCTCTTTACCTCATTTGGGAGTATGTCCATCATCTGTGTTTGAATAATGTTTTCCTGGTGCCATCTCCTATGCTACCATCTCCAAACTGATCTACAGTGAACCCGGAAACACGTGTTCAGATTAGAATACTAATGTACGTTGACCACAAGGTAAATAAGACTAAACAAGAATTATCTTATAAAGGTTACGTTGACCGAGTCGAATGCTTTAGACAAGTCTATAAAGTAGTTTTAGGCATGTTGCCTTGAAGAACCCTTGAACATTTTAGATGCATTGGTGTACTATCGGGATATAACTTAAACGAAGCTGGTGCATTCCGGTTAGATTAGTGGGTGCAATATTAAATACCATGTGGTAGGTATTTGAGCACTTCAACCAAAAAAGACCGTGGAGCTTTGGTTTTTCAAGATACCTATGTTTTGGAACGGACTCAACTCAACGGTCTGATTAACTGACCGACTCCTTGACAATTTAATAGTGCCCGTAAGTCATTTAATTGAAATTAATGAACTCAGTTTGAATACATTTACGTTTAGTATTGGTCTTGTACGCCTCGATAAATGATAGCACAGAAAAGAACAGCGAAGAAAATTAGATTTCAGGTTATAATAAATTAATTTAATCAAAGGAATTTATAAGTAGACATTGGAATCTCTTTCTTGAATAGGTAACTATTCTTAATATGAGAACCGTTTTAATCGTTGTTCCAAAATGCGATTGATCAACATTGTAATACCTTGAGCCACAAGTCGGTCTCATGCCTCTCGGACCGGTTTCTGTAGCACACCGGCTGCGGTCCCAATGGGCCTTTAGACACACCACTATCAACAAGTAAGTGAAAGGACACGCCGATATAATTGCTTTCTGTAAGATTCGATTTTGTAACAACTTAGTTACAATAAACATTAATGAATACTACCACACTGTGACAATACCCGTGCAACCAAACTATTATGCACCTTTACGATCATAAAAAAAAAAACATAAAAGTTTAATTCACTTCCAAAACTAATATTTTCTATTAATTAGTTCGTTAAATAACAATAAACAATTTTTTGGCTGATAAATCTTAGTAATGGTCGATTATAATGTGCCATCCATAACGATACGATGTTTCTAATATGTTTTTAGAGCGTGGAAAGTAGAAAGTTTTAAAAGTAGGCAAGAAGTTAAATACAGTTCGGAAAGTACCTACTTATCTGGTATATTTGTTTTAAATATTTCATAACTTAACAGGGTCTAAAAGAGATTTCTACAATATTTTGATTTTTAAGAGTTTTTAATTTAACAAATGCAGATAAAATGTCGACTAGTCTACTTACCATGAATATTATCTTAGTAGATAGTAATCCTTTTATATTTCTCATCCGACAAAATAACAAAATAATAATGACGTTATCTACTAGAGCTACAATTGTAACATTGTGATGATACTAAGATTTGAATCCATTACCTACTGTTGTGGAATGGACGAGTCTCTAGGAGGACGTAATTGCCGGTCAGTGACCTCGTTTTGTTCCTTCCACTAAAATAGCATTAAATCAATTGATGTTATTACAATTGGAACACAACTCTCATCATAACTTACAATTTGTGGGGGAGACACGTCTTAAAATAAAAGAGCAGGTGTTTATTTTTTGATTGTCTTTTAAATAAATATGTAGTGTTTGGTTCCGGTAACTTATTCACAGCCATTGTTTATTCAAAGCACCCGTCTTCGTATATGTTATCTAAAATCGATTTTATAAAAGTATGCATTCAATTTCCGCCATGTCAATCGTTTTTAATACAAATAATGCTTCAAAATTCTTGGCATTCTTTAACTATTTTTATTTATCATCGGCTTGTCAATTGCCGTTATTTGACTCGGTGACGATGCCTTCATAAGGTTTCACCATCGCCGTTCATTGCTCTTGTTATTAGGGCAACTTACTGCTCTGCATGTTTTGTAAAGTTTTTTTTTTTTCATTTATCTGCACCGAGTAAGTAAGTAATTAACCGTGTCGTCAATGATTAATCATACCACGTAAACGTGACCAGTTGTGAAAGAAACAGAACTACGCAGGTATTTATTGTACATTAAAAAATCGGAACTGATTGACAAAGGTGTCAAAATAGTTTTTCTAAAGTTTAATTATATCATGATTTTCATTTAAAAACATCTCGTTAGCTTCTGGTTAAAGGTTAGCGTAGGTAACTTCCCTTTAATCTTATTTCTGAAGCTTTTTGTCGTTGTTTTTTCAATTTGCTAGTTGTGTAGGATATTGACTTACTTTTTGTACCAACTCGCTTAGACCTACAATTTTAACATTAAGTGGGTATTTTAGAGCAATTATGACCAAATCATATGGAAAAATGAATCTGTATCGTACTGTTTCTTTTACTAAGTTTGTGCTTATAGGAATTGCAAACCAGAAAAAAAAGGATCTACATGGTGAATGTGGCGAAAGATATACATACTATCATAGGTATACGTAGTATTTATAAAGCCCGATTCCTGTTTTTTGCTTCGGTCCGATCTGTTTTTAGGGATTGGTCGACTACAAATCTTGGAGGTCATGGGGACTTAACGTTTTTTTGTTTTTAATGTTTTATTCCAGTCTACTGTCTAACTTATGTTATGCTTGTTAAAGGTTTGTGCTTGGTGCAAACAAGTACTGACGTCTTTTCGTTTCTCGGGTAACTAACTACACTAGATGTTTGCTTTTATCGGAGATAGGAGTACCTAGGTAAAACTGACGCAGGAGTTTGTATAGGAGACTGAAGTATATTTTCGACACTTAACATTTTAATCAAGTATGCCATCTATTTTATATAAATATTGAATAAAAAATACATGAAATGTGCAAAACTTGTGTCTGCTAAGACGTACATGAGGTAAGTAATTACTTATCCAAATGATTAAAACCAATATTGTTTGAAATACAATGTAAAAATTAAATACTAAAAGTATTTAGTCGGTTTTAATATAAAATGATAATGGTTAATAGTAAGTACGCATAGAACAAACAACCAACGGACATGACTTGCAATTGGTAGGTTTTTTATATGACCTTATAAATAAAATGATAGTACCTATGTAATCAAATGTAACGTGCAACGTAAATATTAACGTATCTGTTCTAAAAGTAGGTCGCTAATGTCTTGGTTTTCGTATTTCAATTACGTGTAATATGTAGGATTCCAACACTATGAAATCTCAAAAATCAGATTCACCATGTTTCTTTTTTATTATGATTTTGGAAGCACGCCATCTACCGGTCAATGGCAGAGGACTCACTGAATGAAGTTAAGGTGGATGCCCAGAAGGGGAAACTAAATTTTATACACGTTCCTTACACCCTCATAGTCGTACATTCTGAGTACCGTGTAAGCCGAATTCCATTCGCAGAGCTAAAAAGTCTTAGTGTTTCCATCAAAGTTAACCTGACTGGCAAGAAGCCGACGATGCTTAAACGTATAAGGGAAGGGAAGGAATCGCTCATTTAAGGATCCAATTTATAAGGGTACTTATTGGTTAGTTATGAATTTTTGCAATCTCAACAGTTTTGGGACAAACTCCCAACTGAATCTTAATTATGGCCAGACCAACTCTTCGACTCAATTGTATCCAGTATCTTAATGTTACACAGCCAGCCATGGTCTACATTTGTAGGGCAATACGTCAAGACTATAGTAGCCCATCTGCAAAGTTACTAATTATTACAGTAATTAAAGATGCATAAGTATAATAGTTACGTAGTGAAACCGTTGATCCGTTGCCTAAGGGGAGTAACCTGATTCTATTCGTAGACTCTTAAATATTACGCGGAAAAAGGTGCATTAAAGGTGCACCTTATTGTTGCGATAAAATTATAAAACGAATATGAAATAACTACTGTACTTCATTTAAAATAAGTGAAGGTAATATAATAATTATTTGTCAAACAATTATGGAATCATTATAACTCTACGTCTCAATCTTATCTTTATATCAATATCTATGCTCCAGTTGCTACAGATAGTGTGACATTTATCAACCACGGAGTAGCTTTATAAATATTATGAATTGTATGTAATCTAAAATTATTATAAAAATATATTGCGACATTTATTTTCAAAAAGTAACGTCCTAAATGACATAAGAAAATCTCATTTTATGATATTTTCGAAGGTGACAATCTTAAGAGTTAAGAGTATCATCTTTTTGTAATCAACGCTCAGAGCTAAAAACTTACTTACTACTAGTTATGTTATTGCTCCAGGAAGCACTTCTAGTTAGAACGTAGGCAAACAAACTCTCTTTTTCGTAATCAGGTTATTCTAAAACAGGCTTCGCTGGTACTGATTGTATCAGATTTGAAATTACTTCCGCAATCATTTAAATATGTAGGTCTGTACTACAAACGCACGAGGCAATGTAGCAATTTCAATTTTCTTAAATAACAATAAGGCACACTTAGGCAATATTCACTACTCCAATCAATTTTAACGACAAGAGAAGAGCAACATCTTTAGCGATAATAAATACAAAACTGAATATCCAATTCTGACTTTCAATCATAGATATAAATAAGTTACGAATTTATACAAGTAACTATGTACAGAAAGTTTGTACCCACCATTTAAATATTTAATTAGCTGCCATAGAGATATTCCATCCAACGAGACGAATTGGGTTTAGTAAACATACATTAATTTATACGTTCCGGTCCCATGTAAGATCTAATTAATCTACGGAGGAAATAGAAAATAATACAATTTCAACTTTAATTGATAGAGCACTGAAGTCATTCATTACACAGTAGGAACAAGTTAAACTACCGGAACGACAGATTGGACTGCTCTGGTCCTGCACGAAATAGAAACACAATCAATTTCTGTTAATATTAATTTGTCCCACTTGAATATAGTCCTATTTCGAGTTCGTACGGAAACATTTAGTAGAAGCACGATAGAAAGGCACGCTAGACGCACGTGCGGACCGCGCGGGAAGACTGCGTGGCGGTCGTGGCGCGCGCTGCGGTGGGGCGCCGCGTCGCGCCTCGCCTCGCCTCCGTCTAGTACAGACAACCGCCGCAACCTGCCGATGGCGCTATATTCATCCTATTCCTAAAGCAACATTGCTTTTTTGCCTTTTACTAACATACGGAACCACAAGAGCTTAGAGACTGCCATAATTTAATTTTGAATGCCATGCAAAAATCAGGAGATGGTAATACCATAAATCGACTCTACAACAATTAAGAGGGTTGAAAATATTGTGGTGCTGTATATTGTATAGTGTCGGATGCTTAAAAGTTCAATAAAGATTTATTACTTAAAATTTGTCGATTCAGTTGTCATCTCTTCTTGTGTTTATATCCGAATAATAGTTTTTTTTTTAATAACAAGCTTTGAGCCCTATAGCATAGTTACACTCAATGCGATCCATATCAAAATTGGTGGATTTGGAGAAAGAGGGCGTACTTTTCAGGGAAGTAAGAGTGCACCCTTTTATATTTACGTGATTGAAGGCTTATGTACAAACAATGTTTACCCTCAAGTTCTTAGTGGTCTTTTAAGAGTGCAATGGGACATGGTTAAGCCATAGGTACTACAGGAAAAAAAATAAGTATTTGGTGAAGGCGGTCGTGAGGACAAGACGTATGTTGATTGAATTAATCTAGACACGCGGCAGCGTGTCAAACCAAGTTCAAGTAACATAACTGGCGAGCAGCACCGTGTGTAATATTACACGAACCATTTGGAGCCACTTTTGACCCCCTCATAACTCAAAAACTATTTCACATAAACGTATCAAATTTGGCTCATATATTGAAACTTGAGAGATACATATGTGCTCCAAATTTCATAAATACATCTCAAATGCTCATTTAGATATTAACGTCCAAAAATCGTCATTTTTATCACTGACTGACCTATAGATCAAAACTCTAACCCAGTTCCAGATGGCAGATAGGTAATTAGGTGAATATAAAGGAATAAATCAGAAACTGGTAAATATGTATCATTTTATTATAATTTTTCACTTAATTGATTCTATTAGGAACACTTATAACAAAAAACCATTTGGTATTAATTTTGTTATATGGATGTACATACCTACTTATAATTTATGTACAAAAAGTAATGATTTCCCATAAAAAACATAAATGTGAAATGAGAGCCAATTTCAATATTATGATATATGCCTCGGTTGTTGACAACCAAGATACTCAACGACAAAAGAAGTGAGATCTAAATGGGTGCCAAGTTCAATGGTCAGTTCTGAAATTTATTTATAACTACATAAAATATCATTTCTTCTTATAACTTAGGATAATATATTGTAGCCAAAGGTCTGACTTGGCTAGTTTTCATGTACAAATTATTATGTGTCTTCCCAATTGTAACCGTAGACTTGTTTAAATATTAGATGGGCTGACCACTACTGGATAAAGTAAGTCTTCTCCAATCACTCGCCAACTTTCACTTTCATTCAGCTCGCCAAACCCTATACCGAAGTAGTGACTACAGTCTTGCTATTGATGACAATATAATTAAATCAGATTCTCAAGTCACCGCGGCCTTTGAAAATTTCTTTGCAGAGATTCCCGTATCTACTACCAAATCTTTGAACTCATCACCCATTGCTGCAGAGTCTTTACTTAAAAAAACGTTCCTGTTTGTGACAGTGAATTTCATATCCAATATGTAACCTGTAACGATATCATTATAACTTTTCACTCATTGAATGTTAAAAAGACCGCCGATTTATGGGGTGATTCTGTGGATACTGCTAAGTCGATCATAAATATTGTAGCACCAACTTTAGCTGTTATTTTTAATAATTTTATTGACTGTGGTGAGTTTCCTGATCTTATAAAAACAGTAAAATAATACCATTGCTTGTTTAAATCGGGTAGTACATCAGACCCTACTAACTATAGACCAATTTCAGTGCTACCTACCTTCAGTAAAATTTTTGAAAAACTTATTCTAAATCAATTGCAACGATGTTTTAATAAACATAATTTATTACGCAACAAACAGTTTGGTTTTACAAAGGGTCGTTCGACTACCGATGCCGGAGTTGAACTTTTAGTTCATTTATATAATGCATGGGAGGACAAATGCTTTGGGTATTTTTCGATTTGTCCAAGGCATTCGATTGTGTTTTTCATGAAACATTGATCAGGAAACTTCACCACTACGGAATCCGGAACGCCTCTCTGGATCTTCTTACTTCATACCTAAGTGATAGGATTCAGAGAGTTGACGTCAACGGAAAAATATCTCCTGGATCTATAGTTAGAATGGGGTTCCCCCAGGGCTCAATTTTACGCCCATTTTTATTTCTTATTTATATAAATGACTTGCCTTACCTCATAAAGGATAAATATGATATAGTGTTGTTTGCAGACGATACTTCACTTTTATTCAAACTCAAACGTCAGCAGCAGGTTACTGACAATGCAAATAGAGCCCTTGCTAATGTAGTTAACAGGTTTAATGTTATAACCTACTTCTTAACGAGAAAAAACTAAATGAATTAAGTTTACGATACCTCATGTTAGACAAGTAGAAACTAGTATCCTCAAAAAGGGTGAAGAGTTGAAACCCGAAGATACAACAGTATTCTTAGGCATAACTCTGGACGCCAAGCTTCAATGGGGCCCCATATGAATAAATTGTCAAAAAAGCTTAGCTCTGCAGCATACGCTGTTAGAAAAATTCGTGATTTGACTGATTTAGAGACAGCCCGTTTAGTTTACTTTAGTTATTTTCATAGCGTGATGTCGTACGGTATTCTGCTGTGGGGAAATGCCACCGATATTCAGACAATTTTTGTTTACAATAAAGGAAAATTCGTTCAATTTATAAATTAAGTCCCAGATACTTCCTCAGAGACAAATATAAAGAGATTAATATAATGACTGTGCCTTCTCAGTATATTTATGAAAATCTGCTGTATGCACATAAAAATATTAATCTCTTTAAAAGATACAGTGATATCCATAATGTAAATACTAGAAACAAACAAAAATTTGTTGTTCCTACGACCCAGGCTCAAGAAAATAGGTGGCTCGTTTAGAGCCAATGTATTCGTTTTTATAATAAATTTCCTTGACTCATTCAAGAACTAAGCCTAAATAAATTCAAATCTAGACACGCGGTAGCGTGTCATCTAGACACGCGGTAGCGTGTCAAGCCAAGTTCTTGAACTTGGCTCACGCTACCAACAACAGAACTGGCGAGCAGCACCGTGTGTAATATTACACGAACCATTTGGAGCCACTTTTGACCCCCTCATAACTCAAAAACTATTTCACATAAACGTATCAAATTTGGCTCATATATTGAAACTTGAGAGATACATATGTGCTCCAAATTTCATAGATACATCTCAAACGCTCATTTAGATATTAACGTCCAAAAATCGTCATTTTTATCACTGACTGACCTATAGATCAAAACTCTAACCCAGTTCCAGATGACCTAGAAAGTTCAAATTTGGCATACAGATAGGTAATTAGGTGAATATAAAGGAATAAATCAAAAACTGGTAAATATGTATCATTTTATTATAATTTTTCACTTAATTGATTCTATTAGAAACACTTATAACAAAAAACCATTTGGTATTAATTTTGTTATATGTAAGTACCTACTTATAATTTATGTACAAAAAGTAATGATTTCCCACCAAAAACATAAATGTGAAATGAGAGCCAATTTCAATATTATGATATATGCCTTTTTTTTCATTATTTTTTTTCGTGGAGTAATGCTCATGCATACTGCGCTACCACGGGAAAATAGCGCAGTTATGTGGGACTCCAACCCACTAAAACTCCACGGTGTCCTCCTATACCGCTTATGGGCGGGAACACGGGCACGAAAAACTCTTCTGCGAACCCGCCGCGGCTGTCCGTTGCAGGACCCACCTCTGGGGGATACCCCCATTCACGGCGCGCATGAACACATAACACGCCGTGACCACCCCGGGGACGAATCAGCACATGGGTGCCAGATGACCCCGTGAATGGCACCCATGGTCCCCCTGCGACGGGTCAGGACAGTGGCCCCGCCGCCTACCACTTTTCGACTGCAGGGGATAGGGAGAGTGGCCAACGCTATACCAACACTCCCCTGCGGCCCCACCGCGTCCGCCATCGGACGGTGGCGACCCCGTTTAGGCCGCGGAAGGTAGGGAGAGCGGTGCACCTCAATACCGGCACTCCTCTCCCGCAGCGGCCTCCAACACTCAGCCGCGATGCCTCAGATACTAAGACATCGCGGCCCGCCTCAGTTGCGATGTCGACAAACGACACCGCAACCTGGCCGCTACAATACATAAGTTTAAAACTTGCGAAGGCTATAATATAATTATCCTAATTTATAAGCAGAAATTATATTTTATGTAGTTATAAACAAATTTCAGGACTGACCATTGAACTTGGCACCCATTTAGATCTCACTTCTTTTGTCGTTGAGTATCTTGGTTGTCTACAACCAAGGCATATATCATAATATTGAACTTGGCTCTCATTGTGAAATGAGAGCCAAGTTATGTTTTTGATGGGATCTATACTAATATTATAAAGCTGAAGAGTTTAATTTGTTTGAACGCGGTAATCTCGGGAACTACAGGTTCGGATTGAATTTTTTTTTTGTGTTGAGTAGCGTATTTATTGAGGAAGGCTATAGACTATATAACATCACGGTACAATCAAAAGGAGCGAAGCAGCAATGGAAAATAGACGAAACCTGGCAGGCAATTCGATGCGACGGGAAAGGTCAGGGGAGCAAAAATTTCACGCGGACAAAGTCGCGGGCAGAAGCTAGTCATTTATATTCATCAATGCTGTTGGCTGTTCATACATCTCCCCGAGCCTTATGTTTCTATCGAGTTCATACTTTCTTTAAGACATTTCACTCGTGACTGTAAAATACATATACCTTTGCAGGGAACAAGTTAGAAGCTAAAATAACCTATTAGGGCTTTCTAAATAATACAAAGTCTGATTATACGCTGAATATATTGTCACGAACCCTAAACTAAAAGACAATCTGCGCAATGAATATTTCCATTCGAAGTATTGCCCACTAAACTAGATACGGGCCAGTCAAGGGAAAAAGAAGATCACCTCATTCTTTGGACAGACAGAAAATAACCCGTTTTGCAACAATTGTAAGTACTAGAAGATAAAAGGAATGTTACTGCAGATTGGTATGCCAGTCATTGTTTACCAGTTGTCTTGGAAAATGTTAGACAGCAGGCGCCCATGAAGCAGAATCCGCCTCCACCACGACAACGCTGCAGCTCACTTCGCCAGACGGACTGTCGAATAATTGTCTATCGAACTCTACACGAGTTAGTGAGTCATTCTCCTAACAGTCCCGACCAGGCAGTGTGTGAATTTTATTTATTACCAAAAATAAAAGATAAACTTAAGGTATTTTTTTTTAATATCTTACTGTGGCTTTTTATTTGTGGGTGGGAAATCATCAATTGACGTCTCCCGCTCTGAGTGGCACGGAAGAGCGTGTCAGACTTTTACCGACTAAAACTCACCCGTGTTCCTTCAGTTGCCTGTGCCAGGGCTACGGTAACTCTTTCGAACAAATCCGCGACCCTGACAGGCATCGGTCCTCGCGGACCCCTTCAATTTGTGCTGACATCTCTTTGAGGCGCGCGTGGAACGCAAAGTGCCGTGGACCCGCGCCTGGTCCTGACCAGGCGGCGAGCTACCCATTGCTCGCCGCCCACAAGCCCGCGCCTTCGGTGGCCGGGAGACGGCAATAGACTCCTAACTTCCGGGGCGACTCCTCTTGCGGCGACTAGGGTAGAGAGGGCGCAGACACTGCCTCTCCCTCACGTACTCCACCTCCTCCTTCGCAAGCATAACTGGTTCGCAGAAGGAGGTGACGGCTTCCACATATGCGCGAGGACTTTTCCCTCCAGATCCCATGGCGGCAAAACGGCAAGGAGGCTCACCGCCCACAGGAGAGTGTGCGGTGTCCCCGGACTAGCCGGATGGCCATGACCCTCTGTATGAGCCGTGGCTGCGTTTGAAATCAGCGTGGAAGAGATCCCTAAGGTAGAGTGGGCCCATTGCTTCAGTCAATGGTTTCACCGCATGCGACGGTTTTTAGAAAGGAACGGAGACTACTTCGAACAGCAATAAAAAGATTAACAGGCTTTTATATTTTATTTTCTAAGAACTCTGTGTGATCCACGTACAATTACATGCTGTCGTTGATCCCGCTGGTGAAATTAAATAATATTTAAGTATCGAATAGCTTATTGATTAATTTCAATTTGTTCAAAGGTAGTGACTGAGAAAGAAGATGTCAATAATAAGCCTATAACGTATACTACTGGGACACACGCGTCCTCTCTTCGACAGAGAAGTGGGCGGTTATCTACCATGCGGGCCCAGTGCGGGTTGGTAGATGTCACACGCATTCGAATATTTTGGTTCTAGGACCGCCGTTTTGAAAGCGGTGGCGATGAAGTTATTAAAACAAAGTAAAGCGTCTGCCTGAATTTGAACCTCGTAAGTAGGGGCCAGTACAACTGGGCCACCACTGTTCCTGTCAGTAAAATTATTATTGCTCTTTACTCTAAGAATATGTATTGTCCCACTGCATATGCATGCATTCCTTTCTACCACTATGCCCAGTCTTTCGTAATTTGTGGGACTCACCTATATCTTCTGTTGTCGTGTTCTCGCTGTTTTGGATCTACTGTAAGTTGGATCTTTACCCTCCAACGTGCAGCAGCTTGGGTGTCATGTTACCTTACGGTGTATTTTGAAACGGAGGTTTAAGACTTTCAATACGTCTAGTTAGTTCGTATACCTTGTATTCTAGTAAATAATCCCTTAATTACTTTAAAATATGATGAACACGAATATTTATAGATAAATTCTTGAGCGTATATTGGTTTCACATTAAATTATGGATTCTCTTAATTAAAGCTCTTCTTAAGATCAAATCTTTTCACTACTGTAATGCAAGCATTGGCATGCTTCAGTGACTGAACTAAAACAAGTTAAATTTTTTGTCCGTCTGCAAAAATCTTTAACATGTAGCTGCAGAATAAAGATCTTACTTTATGATAATGACAAATTTATAATACAAAATGTAGAGACAATAAAAATACGACTATAGCAGTCTACTTAAATTATAATATCTGGTTGACCGAGCAAAGCTCGGTATTTTTTGGTAAATTGTGTTTAAAATAATAAGTTTATGTGCGACTTGATTATCGATAAAATTTCTAGTGTAAGCTTACCGGCGTTCCTGTCCTCGGTCCACGGCACTGAAAAGTTAATCACGAAAATCTTAGCTTCTTCTCAGGTTCACTCGGAAGTGCCGTGCTTGACTGATGCCATGAATGCCTGGAAGGTGGCTTGTCCGGATACGGCTCAGCCCGAGAACCTGTCTTCCCAGAGACAGTGGGATGAGCCGCTCTCCAGGTTGGTACGGAATAATCTCATTAATACGTCCACCAATACTGCTGAGCGTGCTCGCCTGCTGGCTGTGGGAGAGTGGGAGTCGGGCTTATGGCTTCAGGCGCTACCGTCACCTAATATAGGAACTATGTTGGGTGACTCTACTTTCCGCCTCGCTACAAGTCTGCGTCTGGGTGCTCCTTGCGTGGCTCCGCATCGGTGTCAGTGCGGTGAAGCGGTTGACGGTTTTGGACACCATGGCCTTGCTTGCAGCAAGAGCACTGGCCGGCTGGCACGGCACGCCAGCATTAATGACATCATCCGTCGAGCTCTTGTCACCGCCGGGGTGCCAGCAGTCTTAGAACCCAATGGCTTGGCACGCGACGATGGGAAGAGGCCAGACGGAATGACCATAATGCCTTGGAAGTTGGGTAGGCCTTTGGTGTGGGATGCAACCTGTGTCGACACCCTCGCGCCATCCCATCTTCTTAGCACGGCAGGCTGTGCTGGGGCGGCTGCTGCAGGTGCAGAAAACCTCAAACGGCGCAAATATAACAACCTTATTAGGAGTTATATGTTTGAGCCGTTTGGGGTTGAAACACTAGGGCCGTGGGGTCCGAGTGCTCATCGAGTATTCCGGGATATCGCCAAGCGGTTGGCCGAATCTTCACGTGACCAGAGGGCTGGCCTATTTTTAGGTCAAAGAATCAGCATTGCCATCCAACGTGGCAATGCTGCCAGCCTTCTGGGCACTTTTCCCACCGACAGCGATGCGGACGAATTCTTTGATGCCCAGTGAGCTCTTTTCTTCTTTTTTTTTTCCCTTTTATTTAATTGTACATAATATATTTATTTAAGTGTTAGTTTGTATATTATATTGTTATTTAAGTATAGATAATTGACCAATAAATGGAATATCAGTTGGTCATTGAAAACACGAATAAAACGACATTTTATAAAAATGAATCCTACCCCCCCCCCCCAAACCCCCTGTATACTAAATTTCATGAAAATCTTTGGAGCCGTTTCCGAGATTCAGATTATATATATATATACAAGAATTGCTCGTTTAAAGGTATAAGATTACGCCATGTAAGATTGTTATACGTGGGACACTCAGAAAATTTTGCGAAAATAAAAAGAAGTGTTCTATAGGTGAATATTTTTTTATTAAATCTTTTCAAAATACTCTCCACTAGCCTCTATGCAAAGTTCCATGCGTCTGAACCTGTTTTCGAAACATTTCTTCCACTCCGCCGCAGACACATCGTTTACAGCCTGCTCAAACGCTGACAGCGCATCTTCCGGCGACGAAAATTGTATCCCTTTGAGCAGATTTTTAGTTTTTGGGAATAAAAAGAAGTCACATGGTGCTAGGTCAGGGCTTTAAGGACGCAGGTGACCCAGAAGTTTGACCGGCGTGCTGTCCAAGACAAGAAGTCTCTCGTTTTGAGTGCGGTGTGCGTGGGCGCGTTGTCGTGGTGAAGCAGTAGCCCGCGGAGCCCTGTGTTTGGTCGCTTGTTGCTCATAACAGAGAAAACTTCTGCCGATCATTTGGTAGTATACCATTCAGAATTGATGCTTCTTTGGTTCTGTAAAGGGATTGACACCAAGTAGCCAGTCAAATTGAAAAAGCTGGCGATCAAAATCTTCCCCCCGCTTCTAGATCGCTTCACTTTGGTAGGCGTTGATTCGTTTTGAAACACCCAAACGGTCGACTGGCGCTTCGTTTCTGGATCGTATTGATAAATCCACCTGTAATAATGTCGTAAACACGCCGAGACGAGCCTGCTTCAAATTTGTTTATCATATCACGGCACCATTCCACCCGGGCCTGCTTCTGAGCACCGGTGAGGTTGTGCGGCACCCAGCGTGAAACTGTTCTCCTCACGCGAAGATGCACGTGTAGAATCTCGTGAAGGCTTCCAGATTCAATCTGCAGTATGTGTTGAATCTCCTGATACGTAATTCGCCTATTGTCTTGATTAAATTTTTCACTGCTAGCACGTTTTCCTCCGTAACAGCCGTTAAAGGGCGACCAATTCTTTCTTCATCCCGCAAAGTTAGTCGACCACGTTTGAATTCGTTATACCAACGATACACAGTTGCCTTGGAAGGGCCTTCATCTATGAATGCAATTTGAAGTCTATCGTATGATTCGTTAGGTTTCAGGCGACACTTGAAATCGTAAAAAATCATAGCGCGAAAATGATCCCGGCGCAAATCCATTTTCCAATGAGACACGATAATTTAGTTAGCTCGCAAAAAATGTGGAGGGAAATTTTGAAATTGGAATGTACCTATTTTTACTTATAAAGAATCATTATTTATAATAGTTTATAACTGGACAGTCTCTCATAAAAAAAAAACTTTTTTTCGCAATACTTTCTGACTGGCCTGCCCCCCTAGCCAAGTCACAAACCTTTACCGTTCTACAATCGGTAACGCCTCAGAGTGAGCAATTGTAGAAAACGATAAGTTGGTAGCCATGTTGAAGCGCCTGTGTCGGCCGCTCGTTCTACAGTGTCTTTAGAAAAACGACATATTATAACAAAGGATTTAGCGTTGAACATTGTAGAAACGATAAAAAATCATTCTATCATTTTGAACGATGTGAATTTGGCTACGAATTTTCTGTTCGTTTGTTCTAACCACGTGACTTAACGTTGAGCGACTAGCGTTAACGATTGCAGATTATCAACTTGGCTAGGGGTGCTGAGTGGTATTAAAATAATTTGGTGAAATTTAGAATAATGATGACATTCAGAGAAGATGACGAGTTTTCTTTTGATTAGGATTTTTTTATATATGTTGCATGTGTTATTTATTACAAGATTCGTCTTACAGCGTAGGTACACTCGTTTAAAGTACATTTTCTCTTAAATGAAATGAAGTTTTTATTTCTGTAAGTAGCTCTTATAAGACTTTTACACGTCAGCTTTTTTTTTTTAAACTAGATGGCGCCGGAATTTCCTAGCTGACTGTTCCCTGAGAAGAAATGCTGAAACAAACTTAGAGGTCATAGTCTCTTTTAAAGTCCAAACATTATATTATTAGAATTTTATGTGAGTCTAACAATGCAGGGCAATGTCTGGAAGAGCCTTTTGAAGAAAGAGCCATTGCAGCTTTGAGCTGACCTGTTCCAACGGACGGCATGTATGTATCAGTCATCGTGTAGCTCAACCCTATTTTAGGGAGCTCAACGACCCATCACAAGACGCTACCAGATCTGTAGTACATTAAAATTGGAACTATATCATAAGACAATATATACATAGATTCAGCCTGGAAAAGTCACACTGCTGGGCAAAGACCTGTTCTCATGCAGAGAATGAACGACCAATCATCACCTTTGCTCTTTGCAAGGTGGCGATTTCAGATGAGTAAAAGCTAAGCTTTACTTCACCGTGAGTTAATGATGATGGAGACTAGATCAGAAAGTACAGACGCCACCAGGTCATGCTACCCGAAACTGTCAATTTTTCCCAATGAACCTTGAATCTAATGCTCTAGAAATAAAGTCGAAAATCTATCAAAGAAATCTGACAGATTGTAGTAGCTTGATGTGTTGGCGTCTGTACATAAGTAATATGAAATTTTAAAAATCATTAAGTAACTTGGTGATTTTGTACCCGTGTCTTCTTCATGCTAGATAGTTAGTACATTAACCTCTGGGAAGAGCTAAATTCACTGAAAAAAAATACAAATTCAGAAGAACTTACTGAAGTCCTCGTCAATTTGTTATTTTCTTAATAGACTTGAAATAATAGGATTCATATCTTCCTTAAAATCATTTAGGGGCCTAGTTTTTACACATGCGAACGAGATGGCAAGCTAATCAAGCTATATTCAGTATACTTAAAGTGATATTGGTGCCCTTCCAAATATCGCTCTATAAAGTTACTAGCTAAACGTTTATCTAATAGGAAAATCGAACAGTTATAAGAGATTTGGGGATCAAACGCGAGTCTGGAAAATGTCGCTGACCCGAAATCGTGTTTGTAACGCGTCAATGAAACATTATTTTAGCGTGTATTTTTAGGCATGTAAAACGTTTTATGATCATCGATTAAAAGGACATGTGTTATATGAAATTACAAAAAATAAACAACGTTCAATCAAGGAAGGCCTAGGATCGTGCAAGTAAACTCTAGACCTCTCATAATCATCTTTTAAAGTCCATGAAAACAAAAACTTCAGCAAGAAGTTCTACGCTGTCAATTAAGTACAAGATACAGTGCAGACAAATAACAAGTAACCTGCATAGTTTGTTTGGAAAGCTTACCTTGTACATATTGTAGAGTTTGTAAGCTCTTTCTTGGTCGTCCGGTGTAGCTTGCACTGACTCCATGCTGTCTCATCGACTGCGGAATCGGGCACTAAATCCAAAACTTTATTATGACGGTCCATTTACTGCTTTAAACAGATTACAGTTCTTGCACTATATTGCTTGATCTAGTCGTTCTGAAGTATTCCCATAATGTTATTTATTGTTAACGATCTATACGATTATTTAGTCATAAAGGTCTTTAATAATAACGTATCTAAGGATTACTTATACGATAATTAAATTATGATAATATTATAAAGGTTGTTGTGAATTAGATAATTATTTATTTCATATTTATTATGAGTTTGTATCCGTTTAAACATAATACATAAAAATGATCTTATCTAGGTATCTTAATCAACTGTTAACAAACTAATAATACTATTTTAAAGAGAGTGTATTAGCATTCATATAACAATATGTTCAGAAATAAAAAATGTTCTAATACGATTTAAATATACAGTAGCTATTTCCTCATCAAACTACTTACATACAGTGTTTCATTTTTCAAATATTATCCAACTATGTACTAGTTTTCTTTTTAATCCAGGTAGTGCTGGGACCCTTTTAAGATTTGCAAAGGATGATTTGTTCTACATTGCCGACGGCAACTTTCCCAAACTTATCCACTGTGGTAAATAGTTCACTGGTATGAACTAATTCCTCATTTGTAAATGATATTATTTAGCCAGGGATCATTTAAACTACCGTCATTTTTTTTTCAAACCAATTTTGCTTATGTTTACATTAAGTTCAAGCTATCGTTAAAATGGGATTCTTTCAATAACTTCCGTAAGTGTTTCATGAGGACTTACAGCACTATTATATAATATAATTATTACGTAATCTTAATTATCTTATTTTTAATTTATAAATAAAAAGTGCACTTAATTACAAAAAGTGTGATTTACTTTAATAGCCGATACTTAATTAGTAGTGTTTTATCAATGGAGTGCGCGTAAAAAAGCGGGGTGTCGCCAGTAGGTGAGCGGAGGCCACGTGGCCGGCACGCGGGCCCGGCGCGGCGGAATACACTTGCGAATCCGCGAGGGAGCACCCGCCGGAAACCGAGGTGTACCGGGGCTCCTCGAGTACAGAGAAGTGGCGGCCCGCGGCGCGCCTGCCCGCGCCCGCGCCCCGCTCACCCCCGCGCCACACACCCGCACATGCACTGACTCCGCAGCCTTCGTCTCCACACCACCACTCACCCCGCGCACTATGTTTGCCTTAATCGCGAATTAAGGTTCCAGTAATGTTTTCTGTTAAGCTTAGAGCTTAATTTGACGTCATTCATTAGAGATCCCGTTTGTGAAACAGACGAAGGGATTGCGGTACCACCGAATGTATGTTCATGTCTCTCTTTGAATGCAACATCCTGAAACATTCTTTACTCATGAATGTAGCAAGAAATATGCCAGGGAAGTCATTTTTATAACAACTTTAATCATAAAACGAACCTGTTTTTTAATGGCATAATAACAAGTCAAGGTTCTGAAACCAGCAACCTAAGAATGCGAAAAGGCTTCCTAATAAAGGAATGATTCAGTCATTATAGTAATTAATAAGTACCCAATGAGTATGATTGAATCAGGTTTTGATTAGATGGGCTGAAAAATACTATCTCCATAAGTGCGTGTCACTATTACGTAAGACAAAAAAAGAGATAAAATAAATTACCAATAAAATATAAAATAATTCTTGGCCCTGAAAGAAAATTGAAGATTTTATTACGGTGGTTAGGAATTCATCATTAAGTTAAACTTAATCCCGAAATCCTCAAAATCTTCAGGTTTTAGCAAATTTCCGTTTTTAGTTTGGAATTTAAGTTGTGATATCCCTTGGAAAAAGGAGAATATTAAAATTAGCCTTATGTCCGTTTCGTAATACTTAGTTTGATTGATATTTAAGCGAGTTCATTTGCAGTTTAGACTATAGTAGTGTTGAAATAGTGACGCAATTTTGAGTAACTTGCAAAGATTTTTCATCATCATTACAGTAGAATAGAATGAGGAATAAACTTTCAATCAAATTCGGACACTGCAATGATGTAGTAATACGAAAGTGACTGAACATTTTCATTTGAAGCATGAAAAGAAAATTACCTAACGAAACGTTGCAAACGTTAAGAGCATTGAAGAAAATTAATTTCCCAGGGGCATAAAGCATGTCATTATGTAGTCTTATCAAGTATATTATATCATCAGGAATTTTTACTCATTTTAGAAAGTACTATGAGTACCTTTTTATTGAAATGTTGCTTATGGAAATTAAAGAAACCTACATAATGTGCGCTTTTACACCTGTGATAGCCGTTAGACAGTTTCGGTGGTCCAGGTACAAATTAAGATTGTAGCATCTACTGCATCTAACTGTTGCTTAATAGAATGCGATTTAGATTGCCTGGTAGACAAAAATACCAACATCCTATTCCTGAAATCTATGTTTTGATGTAGGTACCCTGCAATGGTTCCATACATGATTGTTCTTGCTTCCTCCGCAGGGTTGTGTTTTAAAACTATGCTGGGAAATATTGGGAAATATTATGAGTAATGACTTGGAAGTTACGTAAAACTGATCTTATATCACAATGAAATCAAACTTTGTAGATGAGCAGAACTTAGGAGATTTATGTCGTAATTGATGGTCGTACAAATTGAAACGAGCAGCTTTAAAATGTTGCTTAATCACGCTGTGGTGTGGAACAGGTGTGTCCTGTCTCCTACGCCAAAAAAACTTGTCTTGCGTAGTGCCGGCTGTAGTGGGCTCGCGTCGAGTTGTTGCGGTAGATCACAGTGGTGTAGAGTAGGTCGGTCTATTTGTGGTGACAGGACGGGCGTGGGTGCCGCGTGTACTGAGCTGGAGTGGCAATGACCTTGACACTAAGCGAGTGGCCTTGGGTAGCACGTGGCGGCTGACACCCGCTGTCTGTTGTCGGAACGCCGCCGCCGCCTTTCCCAGGGGAGCCTATTGTGGACATGCCATGTAACAAATACCGTTATTCGCTACTGGTTTTGAATGCATCTTTTACCATAGTTTTCTTTGTTAAGAGCTTCAGTATTAAACAGAATTTTATTTAAGATTTAATTTGCTGTTTGAATGTTTAAATTCAAGAGAAGTTAAACTACAAAGTTTTAAATTATATTCATATACATTTTTGTCAAAAGGCACTAAATGACTGAACTAATAAGTATCTTATGTCTTGATTCAAAGGAAGGAAAATATCGATTCAGACGACAGATTGGTAGATTGGAATCATAGAAATGTAGGTCTATTTAAAATTATTATGAATCTGTCCGACAATATTGGTAAATTTAAAAAATAATAGCAGCTTTTATTATTTCAGCTCATTTATAAGAGAGCTACAACACGGTACGTTGTCGTTGTAGCTTGTGTAGAGTGGCGAATTTAAACCCGTCACACAATTAATGAATTAGTGAATATCTAGCGTCATATCCACAGTAAGATAGCGTCTGAATGGGTGCGATTCAGAGCGTCGGCGACGTGCGGCAGCGTGTCGAGTGCGGTCGCCGCGGGGCGGCGGCGGCGGCGGCGGCGAGCGTTCAGTAGCCCCCGCCTGGCCGATACGTTTACGAGCCGACACTAACTTTAAGTGACCCCGCCCGCACTCGTGCGCCACAGCCTTGTTTATATCCCATCTCAATGAAAATAAAAGCGACGTCATTTCCTTGACTTTCCGTAACACCGCGAGATTTGACGACATCCATCAAGCTTTTTCAAATCAGAAGCTACGAAAGTGATGGAGCTACCCATTTCATTCGACATTCCGTGCATCTCCAGCACATTCATAAGCACAATACATTCTTATGACTGTAAATATACTTTTTTATGATTTTTCCTTTAAGAAACGAAATATGCTTAAATATGATACATTAATTCATAAATATTCTGGTAGTGGTAGTCATGAAATCCAATATGCATTCCGTGAAGTAGTTTTAGAATATTTATGAAACAATTAATTGTACTCAGTTCTGCAATTCTGCAATTAATTAAAGGCTTAACTGGTCATAATATATGTATTTGCTACTGCAGATAAACGTCAAGTAAGGCAAATATTTTATGTGACGCACCTTAGTAACACCAATTAAACATACCCTGGCAGGTTTTCATCATTGAATGGCGAGCAAATATTCCAGCGGATAGTGGCATTTGTCGGAAAGAATGCAAAGGTAATCGACGAGGTAACAGTTGTCAAAGAATGCGTGTGACGTGACACGATCTGTGTGCAGGCGATGACGCCGGCACGGCGCGCCGGCCGGGGCCGCTTCGAACATGAATGAACGCGCTAACTTGCTTTTTATCGCTATTTTCTCATTCCGACAGTGACGCTTTAGCTTCAGACACCTGTAATTTGCTTGTTTGTATATGCCAATCATTTTGATTGACCACTACTGTCGGTAATTGAGGCATGAAGCATACTGTTCATTTTTTAATAAAAAAGCTGTAGCTATGTTGGGTATTGTAGGTATGTTTATCTATATTAAATTTAAATAAATATTATTATCATAAAAATAAATATCATAAACACGTGGTTGAAAATACCATGTTTATTCACAGTTTTGTCGGTAATTGTCATAGAAATAAGAATATGTAGTGCCGCGAGTTTTAAAGTTTATGGAAATTTTTTGATATTCTTCTACAAAATAGGGAACAGTCACAAATCATGTTATGACGACATATTATGTTCTGTTATATACTGAGTTTTCCACAGAAATTATAATTTAACACATGCATCGCAACAGCTGCGTGACTCTGACTCTACGCCGACACTGCTACGGATTTGCTACGGCGTAGTACTGGTCAAATTCTTGTTTATTGGTACGATTTCTTTTTTATTTTAACTTATGGCACTGCAAAAATTGTAATAGGTAAAATATATCTCTATCTTTACTTTTATCCTACTAATATTATAAATGTGAAAGTTTCGATGTTTGGATGTGTGTTACTCAATCACGCAACAACGGTGCAACGAATTATGATGATATTTTTAACAGACACTTTATAACCTGAATTAGTGTCTTTACTCCCGGCAGTTGGTTCCCGTTGGGATGATTTCCGAAATACACGCGGGCGAGCCGCTGGAAAAACTACTGTCTTATAAACTAATGTTGGTTTCTATGTCTGATTGTTTGACTGCGTTATTCTTCTAAACTACGCAACGGATTTTGTGAAGCGGTTTTCACCATCATTTGGATAATTTATTTCGGAAGGTTTTAGTGAATATTACATTAATATTAATCATATAAATAAGCAAAGAAATGGAGATGTTTCAACAAGCCGTAAAAACCTTGTGAATCAGGGCGGTTTGGTAGTTCACTATTTTTTTGAGTACTAGAACCGTTATCTGAATTGAATTGGGATTTCGAATTGCAACAGCAATAGCCGAGCGATATAGCTAATGGTATTTTTTTTTTAATCTTTTTACGAAACACACGCTTGTTTTTCCCAAGGTTAGAGGCAGAGGTACTATATTATAAACGCATTTTGCCTTTTATGTTTGTTTACATCTTTAAATTGCACCTTTTCATTTCTATTGGCTTTGCTTTCGTTCTGTCTTAAGACATGTAAATGACTTGTTGATAATGTATGAAGACACATGCCCACCGATACCGGTACTACAAGTATAGCGAATAAATATTTACAAAAGGTAGATTGAACCAGTCAGTGTCTTTGTCCATCTCAGAGTTGACCGGTTTTTATTATCACAGGCGTTTTATAGCCTGTCTCACTTGATGACGTTATGACAGCTTTTTTCAATTTTGTTCCTAGGGGAAAAAAAAGTGGTATGGATTGGAATTCTTTTACAAGATATTTATTTGATGTCAAGCTGTAGACAGTGTAGAGGGTACAGATGAACGATTTTTGTTGTTTGGATAGTATTATTGCCATGATGATCAAATATAAACTTATTTGCAATAAACATTTAAAAAAATGGGACTTTTATAACTGCTATGCGAATGACAGTCCCATCGCACACTACATACACTCTGATGAGTTATTAAATTTGGGCTATTAACTTGAATAGACTATTGACATCATCAGAGGTCATCATCAACATCAAGACCCCAAATATGATCTGTTTCTAGGTGTCTATGATACTCATACCGAACACAGTCCATTAATAAGTGATGTAAGTCTTTCACAACTCCACAGAAATAGGCGAGTTAGTTTTTTTCATCATGGAATGCGAGCTGTCCAGATCTGCCTCAACGAGGTACAAGTAACAACTAATTTTACTTTTGATAAGCCAGGGCACACGAAAAGGTTAACCCTGCATAGTTTTATATCAGATCCCTATATCCAATGAACGTTTATCAAAGTACTCCTTCTCCTCTTCCATTCAATCATCATTACTCTTATTTTTTAATTTAGGTTCTGCATAATCTAGCGTTGTATTAGTATCTTTTCCATTTTTGCTGCATATTTTGCCAGCATATCAGTCGTTTGTTTGCTTTGTATCCCAATATACCACGGAACTCATTGTAGTCTTAAGTTTCTCATACTTCAATAGTACGCTTAAAGTTACCCTTAAAAATATTGGCTGGTAGAATGCCATAGAAAAGGAAACAAAAAAAAAAAGTCTAGAAAGCGGCATTTCGTTCTTCGGATGTTTATTCAGTGCTAATTATTTACGTATACATATATATTTTGTATGAGTTCATCAGACTTAGATATAGATTTATAGCCTCATTTTATTAGAGAAGAGGCTAAAACAGTCGTGGAAAACCTTTTACTGCAAATATCAAAAAGATTCCTACCTTAAATTTTACGATTTTCTTATGAAAAACTGCGTTGAAAATAGAGTCCAGGCGTTTCCGTGTAACGTGTTACTAACATATTTCAATGAGTTATCTAAAAATCATAAATCTTCAATTCTATGGACCGTGTATTCAATGTTAAAAAGGGCTTTAACTACAAAACATGCTAAATATTTCAAAGATTTCGCCAAACTATCGTATATTCTGAAAAGGCAGTCGAATCGTCAAAAATCCATTGTTTTCACCGCACAATGTTGCTCCAAACCTTAAATCAAACGCCAGACGAAATATATTTAGTGATAACGGTAAGGCAATCTATATAGTATCATAAGAAACTTGTTAGATATTATAAAGGGGAACGACTCATTATACATCGGGGGGCACAGCAGTGCCGGGCCAAGTCGAGCGCGAAGCAAACACTGCCGTACCATCCTTTACTGGAACCATTTCGCCGCATTTTCAGGCCCCTATTTGAGAACCTCTGGATAAGACCAGAATGCAGAAATTTTGTCATCCAGTAAGCTATAATCAAATACCTAAAATCCAGAATTTCAAGTCTGTAGGTCATTTAGTTCCGAAGTTAAGCGAAAGCAAAGTTTCGGATTTATGACACTCACTCACTCACTCACTTATGATCATCAGAATAGAACTAGTACTTCCCATAAACTCAGAGAGCTGAAATTTGGTACAGAGTTAGGGTTTAATGGCCACATATCTAGACAGGTATATAATCAAAGGGTAAGTCGATAGATTAGCAAGTTGAAATTACTTTTTTAGAGTAGATTTGAACAGTTATTAGTAGGAAATGGCGGTATTAAGTAGTTATTCGTACCGTGTGGTGCCGGACGTAAAGAATAACACCACCCCATTTCTTTCCGTGGGTGTCGTAAAAGGCGACTAAGGGACTTACTAGAGAATGGGCAGCAGCGTTCTCTATGCATTTTGCCACCATACTGCGATCGCCAACCCGCCTGCCAAGCGTGGCGATTATGGCAAAGCCCCCCAAATTGGGGGAGGCCTAAGTCCAGTAGTGGACGTCTTACGGCTGAAATGATGATGATGATGGCGGTATTAATAGTTTTAGATTGTTGTGTCACAGATTATTTGCTTCGTGAGGAAACATGCTTTTCAAGGTTAAGTTTTGAAAATAAGAAACACGTAATTAGGTTAGGTCATAATTCATTATTGTGTGACACTTTTCCACAAATTACAACATTATCTAGACAAGCGGTAGCGTGTCAAGCCAAGTTCAAGTAACAGAACTGGTGAGCAGCACCGTGTGTAATATTACACGAACCATTTGGAGCCACTTTTGACCCCCTCATAACTCAAAAACTATTTCACATAAACGTGTCAAATTTGGCACATATAGTGAGACTTGCAAGATACATATGTGCTTCAAATTCCATAAACATATCTCAAACGGTTATTTAGATATTAACGTCCAAAAATCGTCATTTTTATCACTGACTGACCTATAGATCAAAACTCTAACCCAGTTCCAGATGACCTAGAAAGTTCAAATTTGGCATGCAGATAGGTAATAAGGTGAATACAAAGGAATAAATCAGAAACTGATAATTTTTTATCATTTTATTATAATTATTCACTTAATTGATTCTATTAGGAACACTTATAACAAAAACCATTTGGTATTAATTTTGTTATAAATAAGTACCTACTAATAATAATTTATGTACAAAAAGTAATGATATCCCATCAAAAATATAAATGTGAAATGAGAGCCAAGTTCAATATTATGATATATGCCTTGGTTGTTGACTTCAACGACAAAAGAAGTGAGATCTAAATGGGTGCCAAGTTCAGTGGTCAGTCTGGACTTGGCTAGTTTTCATATACGAATTATATTATAGCCTTCGCAAGTTTTAAACCTGTTACTTGTCGGTTCTTATTTTATTATTCCGAAAATTTGGCTTACTGGTAGAAACTAGCCATCGAACATAATAATTCGTATATGAGAACTAGCCAAGTCAGGACTGACCACTGAACTTGGCACCCATTTAGATCTCACTTCTTTTGTCGTTGAAGTCAACAACCAAGGCATATATCATAATATTGAACTTGGCTCTCATTTCACATTTATGTTTTTGATGGGATCTTCTATACTATATAAAGCTGAAGACTTTGTTTGTTTGTTTGTATGTTTGTTTGATTGAACGCGCTATTCTCAGGAACTACTGGTCCGAATTGAAAAATTATTTTTGTGTTGGGTAGCTTATTTATCGAGGAAGGCTATAGATTATATAACACCACGCTGCAACCAAGAGGAGCGGAGCAGTAATGAAAAATGTTGCAAAAACGGGGAAAATCGCACGGGTAGGCGATTCGACGCGACGGGAAGGGTCGGGGGAACAAGAAATTTAACGCGGACGAAGTCACGGGCAGAAGCTAGTGTAGTATATTTTTGAACATTTCCCGTAACAGTTGCATCCGCGGAGAGGTCATTTTCGGCTTTGAAGCGAATTCATACGTACATGCGTAATTCTCAAAAACAAGAACGATTATCTGATCTAGCCATTTTTTCTATAGAAAAACATTTATTGCTAAAAATTAAGAATCATCTCGGCTTTTATGATAATGTCTTAGCGCACTTTGTACTAAAGAATAGACGAATAGCTTTAGAGTATAAGTAGTATTATAAGTAGAATAAGTCAGTAGTCTTGTAGTTAAGTAGTTTTTTCTAGTAGACATCATACCTCAACGTCATCACACTGATCACACCACAAACGGCTTTTTTCAAAGCCACTTTTATTATACTTGCAAGACACTGTTTCAATCACCAGTGCTTACACGTATAGTAAAGGTGGACTGAAGACTCAAGCCAGGAAGTCAGTCACAGATTTTAAGTAACTGGACTACGTAACGTGCGCCACGTCCAGCCTAGGTAAGCATTTTTTTTGCTCCGGCTTACCTCTCTAATAAAATCACCCTTCGCCACTGTTGGTTACACGAAGTGGGCTGCCGTTGTAAGACGAATAAAATCACGGTGCATATGCTTGTTCTAGTAATGAGTTTACGTTAATCGTGCAAAGAGCTGTTGAAGCAGTTGCCCAAAATGATGCTCAAAATTTACATATGTAGGATGCATACTCGACTACCGTTTGCCAATAAGCTTTCGAACGACGAAGCGTAAATAGCGTTGATTTAAAAGTCGCATAGACTATAGGCGTTTTCTATATGATGGAAGTGCAAAGTATCATCTAGACAAATTTAATAAGATTCAGAATCACGTTTTAAGAATTATAGGAGGTTTTATACTACTCGTTTTCATGTTATGGAAAGTGAGCTCTGTGTAGTCCTGGTGTACCTATTTAAAGAGAAAATATTTAGGCTAGAGAAAAATAACACTTCGACAAAATAGCTATTGGAGACATAAAAGGATTCAACTGCTGGTTTCCTTATGTAAGTAAATCAAGTTCGAAAATATAGTACCATCGTATCCTTGATAATCTGAGGACATGGATAACTAACATGAATGTTCAAGAAATAATAATGTGGGACTTAGATGCAGCGAAACTGTTTAAACAATCTTATGATAGTAATAAATTAAAATTTGAAGTTATTAAAGCATTTAAAATACGATGATTGGTTTAGTACACATTGGTTTACAGATAGGTCGACGAGTGTAGACTGTCGTGGAACTAGCTTTAACTGTATTAGTGAACTAATTGGTTGTGATATTGATCGTTTTAAAATATAGAAGAATGCGTCAATTATGACGTTGCAGCCTAGTCAACATAAAACATTGTTATTTTCACAGACATTAACACTAGAAGTACGGGCGTCCCAAATTTGACCCATTTCTATGTTCTTCCTGCTCTAATTAATATTTTATTATGCATATAATCGTAACTTTTTATGACTTTTCATGAAATATGATGATTATTATATTTATTATTTATACGAGACTTCAACCACGTAATTGCAATATACATATTTTTTTATTCAAATTAACCTCAGTCGGTATGTTCAACGCTTCTAGTGTAAATAGTAGATGGTTATGGTGGATGGTAGATGGTACAAGGGATGAAAAGAACCTATTTAGGAACGATATGGCGCTATCGTTCGTTTGATTCGACTAATTTACTCGATTTATATCCTTCGTGTCTTTAAATTGTATACGCCTGATCCACATTACAAAGTAGCTGAAGTTCTGCGGAAGCAGTGACCAGAATATATGTTTGGATTTGGTAAATTAAGATAATATGTGGCTTCTGTTTCGCGATACCAGACATTTTGTTTTTGCTAATTACTTGCCTCAAATGTTGCCCTTTTCGGTTATTCAGGAAAAATCTATCAGTTTTCATATAACTACATCGAATTCCTTGGCATTTTACTATCTATTATTTGTACATATTCTTTCTGGACTACGAAGGTTCGCTCATGTTTTGTTTATTACCTTTTAATTTGACTAGAGCTGTGGTGGCCCAGTGGAAACGGCCGCGGCTTACGAGTAGGGAGTGCGTCTTTGATACCTTTAAAAAAAAAATGGGTAGTTTATCATGAATTATAGCCATTTTTATAAAATAAAAGAAGCATATAATTGCAAAGAACAAGTCTTTAATTTGTTGATTTTCTATTATTATAATATGAACCTTTCTAACTTAAAATCACATAAAATCAGTAAGAACATTAACAATTAAATATTTTAACAAACAAATCAGCATTATTATAAAAAATCTCAAAATATCAATCTGACTCTTCACATCGTGGACATTACTTTGGACCCTTTATTGCAGTAACCACAAACCCATTTGCGATAGATCACGCAGCAAATCAAATCCTTTTTAAGTTGATAATGCCGGTAGTCGCATTTGCAAATAGTGCACAAATTTCCATCCTCTTCATCTTTTTTATCCTTCGCAAGTTTCAATGCCTTCAAAGGCAAGCCGTCTTCGTCTGAAGAAGAGTCGAAATGTTTTGGCTTCCGTATCAGTCTTTTAATATGTGGTTCTGGTGTTTTAGCCAACCCAGCTGAAGAAGGAAGATTCCTAGATTCAACTGCCAAAAGCTGTCAAAGTTACCCGCAAAGTTAAAGTAACCCCGGTTTACGGTAGTTTTTGCGTGAAAGAGTTACAAACATCCACACATCCATACATACAAACTTTCGCATTTATAATAGGATTAGTAGGATTATTTATTTGTATAGGCACACCCTTTAAACTTTAAATATATATGCTTGTTCTAGTTAACTAAACGCATAATAAAGTTTAGTTAACTAGTAGTGTAGACTTTTGTCTGTCTGTCTGTTTGTTCCAGCTAACTTACTAAACGGCTGGACCGATTTTGACGGGACTTTCACAAGCAGAAAGATGATGTTGTGAGGAGCAACATAGGCTATATTATTGTTTCAGTAGCACGTTCCCGTGGATTTTTAGGGTTCCGTTGCCAAATGGCAAAAAACGGAACCCTTATAGATTCGTCATGTCTGTCTGTCTGTCCGTCCGTATGTCACAGCCACTTTTCTCCGAAACTATAAGAGCTATACTGTTGAAACTTGGTAAGTAGATGTATTCTGTGAACCGCATTAAGATTTTCACACTAAAATAGAAAAAAAAAACAAAAAATTTTAGGGTTCCCCATGCTTAGAACTGAAACTCAAAAATGTTTTTTTCATCATACCCATACGTGTGGGGTATCTATGAATAGGCCTTCAAAAATGGTATTGAGGTTTCTAATATCATTTTTTTCTAAACTGAATAGTTTGCGCGAGAGACACTTCCAAAGTGGTAAAATGAGTGTCCCCCCCCCGTAACTTCTAAAATAAGAGAATGATAAAACTAAAAAAAATATATGATGTACATAACCATATAGACTTCCACCGAAAATTGGTTTGAACGAGATCTAGTTAGTAGTTTTTTTTTAATACTTCATAAATCGTAAACAGCAATTTACCTTTCATTCAATCAACTCAAATATTTTTTTTTTTTAATTAACACTTAATTTCATAAACATAAACCTTATGCATAAGCCGAGAATACCTACAGGTTTGTACGGAACCCTCGGTGCGCGAGTCCGACTCGCACTTGGCCGGTTTTTTCCGAAATCCACGCGGGCGCAGCCGCGGGCAACAACTAATTACAAATATTAATAGTGTAGTTCACCACTTTATATACAGGATGGTACGGATATCTGAGCGCAAAATATTACCACAGGTTTTCAATAAATGATTCTGAATCCAGCTGGTTATTTTTTTTGTCGGTTATTAAAAAAAGAAAAATGCATTAAATATATTTTGGAAAAAAAAATACCTATATGAAATTAATGATAGAAAAACGACTTTCGTAGTGCATTACGTCATTACATTACGAATGCATTTAAAATTCATATACACATTGTATTTTGTAAACAAAGAATAAAACTGCCAGTTTATTCACAAAACTATTAAAAGAAGGTACACAATAAGCCTTAACTGGTAATAGATCTGTATTATTGGATTTGTATATATGTAGTATTGGATACATTCGGCTGATTGTCCGACAGCACTATTTGACACTTGGTCGGCGTGTTTGCGACTTTTCGTCGGGTAGAAATGTTGTGCAGGTGGCTCTACTACATGTTACACTTTTTGTAAGCTTTGATTGAGATATTGTATCTGTTGTTGGTATATAATTCAACGAGATATCGTGTTAATTCCTGTTGGATATTATCGTTATAAAATTGTCACCAAGAGACAAAGTTGGAATGACTTATGTGCCAGTAATTACACCTAGCCCCCAAACTCTTCAAACCGGCACAGAGCAAAGCTGCCTACCGGGAGAAATAAGAATGGTGGTAGAACTTCCACCTGGCGAGCCCTTCACTAAAGCTCTGCTACTACGCTAAATGGTTAAATGATAACAGCCGCAAAGGTTAAGCTACGCTTGTCGCGGTCGGTTCGCAGATGGGCAGTAATCCATTACATATCGAGACCCCTCCGTACTTCGGAAAGAACGTTATACCGTTGGTTTCATTCGTAGATTTACGACAGTTACGGGCAGTCAGAAACCGGAAAGTGTGACAGCCAGTCTTAGCAAGGGGTATCGTGATACCCAGTCTACTACTTCTTCCCAGCTAAAGCACTAGGAAGCGGTGAAGGGTGGGTGTTTTGGGGACTGTCTTATGCAACTTTGACGTTCAAAAAGTGCTGACTCTCAACCTAGTTTGAATAAATGACTTTTGATTTTTGATTATGTTTTGGTTGCCGGGGTCAGATAGGCAGTTGCCCCATCTATACTTATATTATTATAAAGCTGAAGAGTTTGTTTGTTTGGTTAATCGCAGTAATCTTAGGAACTACTGGTCCGAATTGAAAAATTATTTTGTGTTGGATAGACTATTTATTGAGGAAGCATATAACATCACGCTATGATCCAAAAGGAGTGGAGCAGTAACGAAAAATGGACGAAAACTAACTGGCAGGCAATTCGATGCGACGGGAAGTGTCAGGTGAGCAAAAATTTGACGAGAACGAAGTCACGGGCACAAGTTAGTGTAAAATATTGGTATTCAGCTACATCCAGTTAGACTGGAAGACGAGCTAAAAAGCTTTTAAAAGTTATTACGTCTTTTAACTATATTTAGTTGGAAATGGTAAAGCATTCAGTTTTATTTTCCTTTTAAAAATTGTAAGGTTCTGACATCATTGTTTTCTTGATTCCGTTCACAAACAAAATTGACGCCGATTGGCCGATTTTAACTTTCGACTGTCGGATAAGAATAGTGCCATTTACACAAATCAAATATTGCAATGAAGTATCTCCATAAAAGTTAATTTCATGGTTTTATAAAAAAAAGATGTATTCCGTAGAGCTTGCTACGCCGCCGGTGTAGAGGCTCTTTAATTTACTCAAGGTCAATATTTGGAAATGTCCAGGGTTATTATGCAGAAATCACGGTCAGTAAACTAATATGAGATTTCATTTCGTAAAAATCATAAATGGCGTAGAATACTGGTAATGGTAAATTAAAATAAATGTTTAAGAATAAATATGATTAAATGGCTAATATACGTAGGATTTCCTTTAGAAAGGAAAGGCTCTTAGAAATCAATCATCCAATCATTCGGCAAAAATGTGTTTTATCCAAAAGCAGGTATTTAGTGGGTAATCGAAATTATGATCCTGTTGCATCAATAGAAAATAAGATGTTTTACGACTCCCTCCGATGGCGTTGTATAGATTCAAAACATCATAATCTTGGTGGTATGTTAAAAACAGCTTTTGGAAGCAGTGAGGTAAACGAAGGATCGCCCGAAATAGATAGTGAAACCTGAGGATGATGGTTATAGAGACAAAGACATTATTATTTACTGGTCTGTGGTGAAGGAGGGTAATATTCTTTTATAGCTTATTAGCAGAGAATGCGACTGGTAGTGTTCGTACCTACTCGATAGTTTGTGGCTTCAATTGTAGAGTTTTGGGTTTAAAATTCTACATTTTTCTCGTCCCTACTTTAAATACTTGTTTATTATAGACTAGCTTTTGCCCGCGGCTTCGCCCGCGTGGATGTCGGAAATTAACGCAGGTAGTTTTCTAAAATAAAAGTAGCCTAAGTTACTCCTTGTGACATCAGCTATCTGCCAGTGAAAGTCCCGTCAAAATCGGTCCAGCCATTTCAGAGATTCATCATCATCATCATTTCCATCATAGCTCCAACTGATCTCCTTAAAATCGACAATGATCCAATTATGGCAGTAGATGCCGTGAATAAGTTCTTTGCTGATGTCGGCAGAAACCTGGCCAACAATATCCCAGGAAACTTAAGCAATGCCGAATGTACTCCGCCCCAAGTTTCGATGGTTAACTCGATTGTCTTATTGGAGACAAACGAGGAACAGGTTGAGGCTATAATTAAAGACCTTCGTGACAGTGCCTCTGGCTGGGATGATATCTTTCCCAAATTGATAAAATCTACCAGTCACAAACTTGTTCCAGCCATAACGCATATTTGCAATCTGGCAATTTCCACTGGCATTTTCCCTAAGATTCTCAAAAAAGCTATTGTTCACCCAATCTTTAAAACAGGTGACAGAGACAGTGTAAATAATTATCGACCAATTTCGGTGCTTCCAGTAATTTCAAAAATACTGGAAAGGATCATTCACAAAAATCTTTTTAATTTTCTCAACAAATATAAAATCATCGCTAAAAACCAGTATGGCTTCAAAAAGGGGGTATCGACGGAAGACGCGATATTAGCTCTACTGGATTCGATTGTGAACAATATAGACTGTAAGCAAAAATGTGTCGGTATATTTCTGGACCTCTCTAAAGCCTTTGACACTGTCTCCGTACCTATTTTACTCGGAAAATTGGAGCAAATTGGAATACGTGGCACAGCTCTCAAACTGCTTAAGGATTTCCTATCAGACCAGACTCAGTGCGACAAAATAGGCGAGCACATGAGTAGTGAGGAACTACTAGATTTCGGAGTGCCGCAAGGAAGTTTGCTTAGCCCTCTCCTCTTTCAAATCTATGTTAACGAACTCTGTCTACTTACCCTTCCTTCTACTCAAATTATAGCTTACGCCGATGATACCGTTTTACTGTCCAGCGGACCCGACTGGGAAAGAGCGCGGGATGCTGCTGAAGGGTCCTTAACCCAAGTTATGATCTGGCTGAGAAATAACAGCTTAACTCTGAATGTCGGCAAAACAAATTTTATAACCTTTGGTTCTAGACCATCTTCCATTCCATCTGACCTCTCCCTACAAATCAAAGCCCATTTTTGTGATGAGCACGACCGGAACAGTATCTGTTCATGCCAGATTGTGGTGAGAGTTTCCTCTGTTAAGTATCTCGGCGTTTACCTTGATTCTAGTCTCAGCTGGAAGACTCACATAGAATCTCTGTCTGCACGCACTAGAAAACTCATTTATGTGTTCAAAAAGTTAAGAACTTCTGCGCATAAAAGTATCCTAAAAATGGTATACACCGCTCTTTGTGAATCAACAATAAGCTACTGTATCGCTGCGTGGGGTGGTGCAGCCAAAACAATCAAAGTCCTGTTAAGTAAACCATTTAGGTATCCCACTCAGCAAGTTTATTCGGACTTTAAGGTACTAACAGTCCGCCAAATGTATATGTTTCGAGCGACCACACGTACTCATAAATTTTATCCTCCCAGTAGATCTGAAAGCCCTACGTTCAGAAGAAGACCCCAACCAATTTGTCCAAGAGTTTTAACAAATACCACCTTTTCACGGCGGCATAACCGTTATTTAAGCACATTACTATACAATAAGCTGCACCACACATTTAACATCCATTTTTTGAACAAATTCCAATGTAAACAGAAACTAAAAGAATATCTGCTCACCCTAAATTATGACGACACAGAAGAATTACTTAAACCATAACTGAAACAAATCAGGCACCCACTCACACATACACACCGTCACTCACTCTTACATATCTACAATCACACATACCGTCTACACCTACACATACACAACTAAACTTACACTAACACACACACCAGGCACCCTAATAGATACTCCTTTCTCCTTGTTATTAATTAATCTCAAACTACTTTTACTTTGTTCCCCGTTTCTTATACCACAATTAATTGTATTAGTCTAGTTTATGTTTTTTTTTTAATGTACACATTACTAAATTTGTAAGTACCTTTTATAACATTTATATTGGACGGATGGATGACCCCTGTAACACAGGTTTTTCCTAGCATAGGGGTCATTGATCATTTATCTAGTACCAGTCTATTTGCATATTAAATTGTCACCCTGTATCTGTGTACTTTACGTCGAATAAATATTATTCTATTCTATTTCAGCCGTAATACGTCCACTGCTGGACATGACCTCCCCCAATTTGGGGGGCTTTGCCATAATCAGCACGCTTGGAAGGCGGATTGGCGATCGCAGTATGGTGGTAAAATGCATAGAGAACGCTGCTGCCCATTCTCTGGTAAGTCCCGTAGTCGCCTCTTACGACACCCATGGGAAGAAATGGGGTGATGCTATTCCTTACGTCCGGCACCACACGGTACACGGTTCAGAGATTAGCCGGAACAAACAGACAGACGGATAGACAGACAGACAGACAAAAATTATAAAAAAAATGTTTTGCTATATGTACCGCGTATACATCCATATACACTTAATAAAAAGTGGTTATCTTAATATTAAAAACAGACACTCCAATTTTATTTATTTGTATAGAGTATAGATATTTTGAACCGATTACAAAAATAATCTCAATTGTATGGTTTGTCAGGGATACAACTATCCTCTTCCTTATCGTTCCAATTCGGTTCAAAATTGATCATCTGACACCACCCCTCTAAATTCGCTTTTGGTCGCGCCCCTTCATATAATTAATTGTATACAGTCGGAATTTACATTCAGTTTTTTTACGGATTCCACATCCTGGAATAAAGAACTATTCCAGATTGTGGAATCCGTATAAGAACCTTATAAGATTCTGGAACATGTTGTAGGAAATATGCGTCGGTGCTTGTTATACTAGAAATTGCATATTTTTTGGAAATGCATTAAAAGAAAGCTTCTAAAACATCTTGTTCGATTCAAGACTCCATTTATTTAACTTTTCTGATTCAATTTACCTGATTATTTTTTTCACATATTATATTTATTAAATATAGTTACATTTTAATAACTTTAATCTTGAACATATTATTTTCATAGGCATAAAAATCATTACATTTTTGCGCTTCCAAAATAATTAGGTAGGTAAGCATGGGCCACCCAATTACACCTGGTTCCGGGGAGCCTCAGGGCACGTCAAATTAGGGTTCTATCCAACAATTTTATTTTATAATGTTTCCGCCCGCGAAACTTACAAAAAACCTCTACACAAGATTATCAATAGGTATTAGGTTTATATGCTTTCATAGTGTTTCAGCGTGCTTTTTCGAAAAATTCGTGTAATTATGGCTATAGTAAGTAGTTTTGATTGATGTGTATTCTTTTGCTATTATTCATAATTTTTTAACGGTACCACTGGATGTGCGTTTCATAACTAACAGAAGCGATACAAGAGATAAAAGAAAATCGTTATTACCTATAAAAAATCGCTAGTATAAGTAATTACATTTTTAAACAGGAGATGAAATAAATCTTTACAAAATAATTAATTACTAGAGTTCTTCTATGTGACTATTTGTGAGGTTGTGAGGCCTTAAGGTCAACCATATGATCTCATTAACAGTAATTAGTCTGAAAAGCGCTTTCAAGTCAAACTGGAAACTTACAAGTCGCTCTTAATCCTAGTGATTCGAAAGTTTTGATGGATATTGGCTTCCTAAAACTTTGTAGCTACGCTATGCTGTTCTAATGCCTACCTCCTACAAAGCTAAGTCATGATATTTAAGAAGAAAGTAATAATCAGTAGTTAAATAATTTATTCCACACTGAATGTTGATATAGGTTTCTAGAAAACTGATTATTTTGCAGGAATTATTTATTACCCACTATATACTACTTGGGAGAGCATTATTACCAGTATTTGCATCATCAGGCCCGTAGTAAACTATGCTGATTGCTATTACCTAATATACTTAAAAAATCTTAAAACGGCAAAACAACATAAGCACACCTATAAAATATAAGAACTTGTTCTTTTCATCTAAATCTATTTTGTGTACGAACTTCTCGACTGAAGTCGGAAAATTGTGATCTTTGCAATGCAATTGAGTTTAATATTATTCCCTTCCACGTTGAGAGCTTTAAATTTAATTACATGGGGACAACAGCGATAACGCAGACTTGGGAGAAGCAGCAGACAAACTTCTGTTATATTTACCTAACGGAGATTTATACAAGATCATAGTTACAATGTGATGGGACCCTCATATAAAGAATATTCTAATCTAATCAAGGCTAAGTACGTCATTAGAACGAATTCAATTCCATACAAGCACATAGTTACCGCCTACCGAGGTGTTCATATAGCGATACACATACAGAGCACTCTAAATGTGATACAGATAATATAATAAAATAAAATTGCGATACGAATTCGTGAGAAAATTTAAATAAATGACTTTTCTGTTTGCACATAAAAAGAAATATATTGCGGCACAATGAATGTTGGGGGTGGTGTGGGTAGTGGGGACAGTCGCGAGGCGGACGAGAGACGGCGCCGGGGGTGGGGGTCGGGCCGCTCGCCCCCGCTAGGGGGTGACCCACTTTAACGGGACAAGTAATATTACTTTTTACTTTTAGGCAACTATTTCATGTTTTATCGCGATAATAACATATATTACCTATTGTATAACCTTACCCTTTCGTATGAATATAACATTGCGTTTCAAATATCACATGAACGATTAGAAATATCGAACAAAACGTATTTCCGGTTTCCATAACCGTAACTTCATTCCGCTCATATCTCACAAATTTTCAATTAGCGCTATACATGTACGTTAAGGAAAACGACAGTTTTATATTATAAAAATAGGTAGTCTCTACAAGAGTTTATTTCATTTATTATCAAACCAAACAATCAAAAATCGAAACTAGCAATGCGCAGGAAAAATAAGAAAGCATTGAAAGCAATCGTACGTGTGATCTAAACGAGCACAATGCCTATACAAATTGTATGCTTACTTATATGAGCTTATGTGTTATTGACGTAGCTTGTTTTCATACAAACGAACGTAGTATAAGTGTATGTATGTTGGTTATTCCACACTCTCTTGTTTTGCGTAACAGGATGAATATTTGTTTGAATTAATTAATATCAATTATAACGGTGGTCCCGGTTTCCGCTGTATTATAATTTCTGGAATTGCTGTAGAATTGGAACTTGCGTTTAGAAACGACATAAAAAAAGCAACTATATTCAGTTGAAACCAGTTTGGGCTAGCTTCCCAGTAGAAAAGATTTACTTTAAATTAAACCTTTACTACCTTATATTTTAACTGATAATAATAAATTGCCACATCAGTACTTCATCAAAGGAATCACACGTTTCATAAATTTAGTAAATGTACACTAAAGTCTTGCATTCGTGTAATGGATTCAAAAAGGGGTCCCTTGTGCCTAATCTCAAAGTCGGGACTTAAAGCAGCTTTTTAATTTTCAAACATTTTTGATGAACGTAACTTTTTAGGGGTCACGAGGATATTTTGATTGCATTTGAGTTTTTGTATGCGTATACGAAACTAGCTTTTGCCAGCGGCTTCGCCCGCGTGGAGGTCGAAAATTATCCCGCGGGGCCATACTACCGGGATAAAAAGTAGCCTATGTCCTTTCTCAGGCTCTAAAATATCTGTGTACCAAATTTCATTTAAATCGGTTCAGTAGTTTTAGCAGGAAAGCGAGACAGACAGAGAGACAGACAGAGTTACTTTTATATTTATAATATTATCTATATATCTATATAAGGTGTATCTGTTCATACACGAAATATTTTAAGAGGTACGCCTGTAGCTGGTCAAGAAGCTATAGCAACGAAAAAAAAATTAATTTCTGAATGTATTTTTTTCAAAATTTAATATTTATAAATTATTTGAAGCACATGAGATATACTGGCTCCTTCTTAGTTTTTACGGCCCGAGACACCGCGGCCATGCTAGTGCCGTCCGGTCGCCGTCCTCGCAGTGTCAGGCGGGCCATTCATAGAATTTGGAGTAAAGGTCTCAAGCAGTTCTAAAATAATAATAATTATGAAAATTCTAAAACGCTTAGATAAAAATTTTCTTTTTGCTTCTGTAGCTTCTTTACCACCTACAAGTGTACCTCTTAAAATATTCACACCTTTTTACACCTTATATATCTTCTATACTTATAATAAAACTGTAGAGAGGTCAATTCTGTACATTGAATATACATTAAAAATTAATATTGGAGGATGAATGGTGATCGATACCTACTGATGTCAAAAATGCAATCAGTAATTTTTTTGTCTGTCCGTCTGTCTGTCTGTCTGTCTGTATGTGCACGCATGGGTCAAAAACTACTGAAGGGATTTTAACCAAACTTGGTACGACTGTAGTCGATACTCCTGGGCAGGTTATAAGCTATATAACATAACGCTAAGACACACAGGAGCTGAGCAGTGACGATAAATTTGAAGCAAGTCGGATGAAAATGCGCTTTCGAGCTCTTATCCTCGCATACGTTGATCATACACCAAAAGTATGTAATACTAGCTTTTGCCAGCGGCTTCGCCCGCGTGGAGGTCGGAAAATATCCCGCGTGAACGTACTACCGGGATAAAAAGTAGCCTATGTGTTAATCAAGGTTATTTTTTTTTTAGCTCGAAAGCGCATTTTCATCCAACTTGCTTCAAATTTATCGTCACTGCTCGGCTCCTATGTGTCTTAGCGTTATGTTATATAGCCTAGAACCTGCCCAGGAGTATGGACTACAATCTTACTAAGTTTGGTTAAAATCCCTTCAGTAGTTTTTGACTCATGCGTGCACATACAGACAGACAGACAGACAGACAAAAAATTTACTGATTGCATTTTTGGCATCAGTATCTATCACAATTCATCCTCCAATATTAATTTTGAATATATTTTCAATGTACAGAATTGACCTCTCTACAGTTTTATTATAAGTATAGATAGATATAGAAGACAAAGATGATGGTCTTCAAAAGATCTACAAAAAAGTCGTTAATAGTATATATCTATCCTACTAAATTCGGAACACAGTTAGTTTATAACCTGGATTAAAACATAGGGTATTTTTTATTCCGGTAGTATGTTCCTGCGGGATATTTTCCGACCTCCACGCGGGCGAAGCGCGAAAAGCTAGTATAAAATATATATATAAGTATGGATGTGGATTTTGTCGATTGTGCTGATGACTTGAATGACTTGAATTTACAGATGTGCTATTAAAGTTAAATTATTGTATTCCCATAAGTTTTAATGCACGACACGAAAGATCTGACATTGTCATTATCTACTGAATCAGGTTCCTTTTTATTTTTGTCGAGTTTTAAAATGCGAGATTTTGGTTATTTTGAAAGATTAATTTACTACCAATTCTTTGCAATTTCTTACATTTTTATAACTTGTAATGAAAAGACATGTACTTACAATCGTATACATGTATGAGGCTGGATATACCTCCACGAAATCAATTACTGGGCGATCCCGATATCCTAGACAGACTCTCGGCGTTCGGGCTTTTGACTGCTATTACCAATTGCTATTCGCAGGGCAATACGCCGTGTTTGCAACACAACTGAGCAGACTTGATGTCTGTAGGAAGGTTATCAATCCAAAACACATATTAAGGTAGACGCTTAAACATTTGGTTTGATCGCTCTTCAAAGTAACCTTTTATTTGCCTTCCTGAACCTCTGATTTATTCAGTCGTATTAGTACAAGCTACCAGGTAATTATATTCATTTTTGATTCAGTAATTCGTTCAGCTTGTAGTTTTATTATATTCGTACTTTTACTTGCCGTTATTTCCAGAACTTATGCAATGCTACACAAAAACTTAAACTATTGTACTACTATGTAGATTTTCTCGATGAAATGAAGTGGAAGCTAATGTTGTTTTGAGAATTTTCGTTCTGATTTCATATACATGTATGTGCCGGAGTACGTTGGTTCGGTTGTTACGATTTCATACTAGAATGCCTGAAAGGATTTAAATGAAATTTGGTCTACAAATGGACTATGACCTGTGTAAGGGACATAGGCTACTTTTCATCCTGGATCGCAGACGAAACTGCGGGCAATAGCTTCTAAAATGTACTGGAATCACTGGTAACACAAACCTAAGAATGAGAATTAGTAGCAGAAGAGTTCAAATATGTTTTATCAAAAATTTTACTTTTGTGGGTATACTTTTATGACTGCCTCGTATAGTGGTCGCAACCACTACTGTTGAGCATGAGGTCCTGTGTTCGATTACCAGGTCAGACAAAATGTAATATTTTCTAGCTGAAATTTCTCAGTAACAGCCCGTAGTCAGAATTCTTGCTCAGTTGATGGCAATAGGCTTGCCCCTTCATCATCTTAGTCATCATTTCAGCAGACCAACAGACGGCTACTGCTGGACATAGGCCTCCCCAAGCTCCGCCACTTCGACTGGTTTTGTGCTTCTCGTATCCAGCGGATTCCTGCGGCCTTCACAAGGTCATCGGTTCACTTTGTGGTAGGCCTTCCAACTCTTCCTTTCTGGTACGCGGTCGCCACTCCAGAACTCTTCGGCCCCATCGGCCATCTGTTCTGCGAGCAATGTATCCTGCCCACTTCATCTTAGTTTAGCAATTCTTCGGGCTCTGTCGGTTACCTGGTTCTCCTATGGATCTGTTCATGTCTGATTCGATCTCGTAGGGAAACTCCAATAGCCCTCCCCATCGCCTTTTGGGTAACTTTCAGCCTTCTAATAAGGCCCATTGTTCTGATAAGGTCATCAGGCTAAGCGACCACGTTTCATTACCATGGGTCATCACTGGCAACACACATTGGTCAAAGACTGTCGTCTTGAGACACTGCGGTATGAGGGACGAAAAATATCTTCCTGAACGCTGCTCAGCCAAGGCGAATTCGACGATTGACCTCTTTCTCGAAGTTGGACCTACCTAACTGGATAGTCTGTTCTAGGTAAACATACTAGTCCACAAATTCGAACGTAGCGCCTCCGATCTACATGAGTATTTGACATGACCTTTGTCTTGTCCATGTTCATTCTAAGACCCATTCTTTCGGAAGCTCTACTGAGGTCATCGAGCAATGTACTGAGGTCATCTATAGTCTCAGCCATGACAAATATGTCATCGAAAACCCGAAGATGAGTGATGTACTCTCTATTGATGTTCATGCCAGCCCCTTTCCAGTCCAGAAACTTGAAGACATACTCCAGTGCAGCGGTGAAAAGTTTTGGAGAGATTACGTTTCTCTCGCACCTCGCTGTAGAAGGATAGGTAACGAGGTCTGAATCTGGAGTCGGACTGACATAGGGGCGTTTTCGTATAGAAACTTCCTCATCTCGATTTACCGATAGTAGATCTGGCACCGTTGAAGAGACTGCAGTACAGCTCATGTCGTGACCGAATCGAAAGCATTTTCTTAGTCCACAAACGCTAAACAGAGAGGCAGGTTATACTCTTTGGTCCCCTTTATAACTTGCCGCAGCGTATGTATGTGATCCACGGTACTTCAGCCTTTACGAAACCCGGCTTGTTTGGGAGGCTGGAAGTAGTCGGTTCGTGAGGATGTGACACATGGCTCAGAAGTGAGATGGACCTATAATTCTTAAGAAGGACAGTGTCAGCCTTCTTAAAGAAAAGTATCACCACAGTTCTGTTCCATACCTGTGGCGTTTTGCCCTCGAGTATGAAGGAATCAAACAGCTTCTGGAGGGCCTTGAGAACGGGTTTCCCACCGGCCTGTAGGACCTTAAGAACGGGTTACCCACCGGCTTGTAGGAGTTCGCTCGTAATTCTGTCATCACCCGATTGTTTTTGAGCTGCTTCAGAGCCATCCTAATCTCGTACAAGCTGAAGTCCGGGATATCTTCAGTATAATATCAGGTCAATCTAGCTCTTGGGTCATTTGCCAGATTCGTAACGGTTACTTGTTGACGTGTATAGCTGCCTATAGAACCTATCAATTTCTCTCAATAGTTTAGGTTTGGCATATACGATCCTGCCATCATCGATCTTCAGTTTCGTAAGTTGGGTCTGCCCAATAGACTGATGCCTTACAAAGACTTTGGAGCCTTTATTCCGCTCTATCGCATCCCTGATCCGTTGTGTAATAGCGGCGAAGGCCGCGTTTTAAGGACTCACAGCTCTGCCAGGGCCACTTCCTGTGCTCATGTATTTTGAAGAAGGAATTCATCATAAAGAGGCCTTCATTTTCCATAAAACTAGCCAGTAGGTGACCCCGGTGTTTACGACGTCCAACTCCAAATTTCCCTACTCGCAACTCACTATCGCTTCGTTTGCCCAGTTTCGCGTTGAAGTCCCCCATGACAACGGTGAAGAGAGTTTTGGAAACATGCATGACTCTGAAAATATACTCATACATGGTCTCCACCTCATCGTCGGGGTGTAACGAGGTCGGGGCGTAAACCTGTATGACCTTCAGCGAACACCTTGCGGATATTCTGAGTATAAGGAACGCCACCCTACTCGACACACTCTCGATTTTCACCACGTTGCTCACAAGGGACTTATGGACGATAAAACCGACACCACCTTGGAACTGCTGGTCACCCTGCTGGCAATAGAGCAGGTTTCCGCATTTGAGGATTATCGAGTCCTTCTGCTCCAGTTATCGGTGATTGTGGTAGCCGGATCTCTTCCGGGGATTCTTTGCACCTCACCGTGGCATTAACCGCTACCCTAGCCAAGGGTAGGTAGGGTCGCCGGGTACTGGGGGCCATTTATTACTGGTGCTTGTCATGGGGCCATAATCGCCAAGATTGGTAGGCGGGTTGGCGATTGCAGTATGGTTTTGAAGACGACACTGCTATCCATTCTGTAGTAGCTCTCTTGGTTGCCTTCTATGACACTCACGGGAAAAAATGGGTTGGTGCTATTATTATAGTCCAACGCCACACGGACCGGACGGGGGCTTGCCCCCTATTCTGTGGGATTTAAACATAACTGGTGAAATGTGGGTGTACTACAGGTACATTTGTGACCAACCCTTTGGGGAAACAAGGCGTGATGTTATGTTATTGATATCAATCAAGTGAAAACCAATCCTTTCTGTTAAATAAATATTATATTGCTAGAAAGATGCTGTCCTCAAACCACTAAAGAAATATAGACAGTCCGCAGCTAAACCGCCTATCGCCATAGGTAATATTATTTCATTTTATTTCTTTCCTTATTCCTTCATACTGGGCTAAGCGTTTAAGCTTTCGATATTATAGTAATACATATACTTTTCTTTAAGGCTTTATTAGATTTACTGAAAGAATTGGTGCAGTATTTTGTAGTAATGATAAGATCGCAATATATGTAGTAGTAGCACATTCACGATCAAATGATCAGTTTTGATGAGTAACTGACCAACAATGTTACTAATTTCTTGTGGTAATAAGGTATGAATTAAGATGGATGCAAAAGGTTTGATCAAACTCGGCATGGAATCTAATTTATACCTTATTACAATGAGATAAGAGTTATATTGACACTGAAAATACACAGATTGAATGGTCGTGCGGATGTCCGGTGGTCGTGGTGACACGTGTTAGGTCATTGGGTGCCAACCTTTATAATTGATCCAATCAAAGCGAATAAAATGTGTAGGTATGGTTGTGAACTTGTGAGCTCGTGCTATTTTTAGGGACTGCTTTGTATTTTTAATTCTCAATTCTTTTCTCTTGTCCACATAAGTATAAGCATGAAGTAAATTTAAGCGTTTATATGTACCTATGTGCGTACAACTAGGTACTTTTGTTATATGATAGCGATAATCTCCTACTATGAAATACTTCTTCATTTCAGCCAATAGATGTCCACTGCTGGAATCCTAGGTATCCCTGGAATTCCCCAACGGGTTCTGTGCTCCTCGCACCCAGCCGATTCCTGTGGCCTTCACCAGGTTATCGGTCATGTAATACTTGTTATAATTATACTACATCTATATTCACAGCTCAGTAGATATATACCGCCGTATTGCGACAGCTTTTGTATTGTCGCGCAGTTGACCTTTTTTAATTAATTCCACTCAGCTCGATTAATGAGATCAAAGGGTTCCTGCTATCAGATAATCGACACCAAAGTAAAGCAGTATATTCTGTCGGTACGACAATGTTTTATTTATCGTGTGCCAGCTATAATTGCTGCTCTGAATACTCGGATCTTTATCTCGCTAATAGAATTTGTGTCTGTGTGTATACTAGGTTACTTAATAATTTTTCTTTGCTACGTAGAATTGAGAATATATTTCTTATTTTATCTTTTACTGACTACTTCACACGTGCAGTTAACCGCACCAACAATTACTTTTTAATATATTTATTTGTTAGAATTTATTCAAAAGCCAATAAACGTAAGTTAAATTAAATAGAAACCCTAATTTAGAACGAACTCCGAATTTATAATACAAAAAAATCTTATCTAAAAGTCAACAGACCCCTAGCTTGTTTCCCAAGGGGAAGTGTTTGCTCTCGAGAAAAAAGGATTAACCTACTAAATGTCAGCTTTTTATGCTTAATTATTTTTCGACTGTTAATTGTGTTTGCTGACAAGTTTTTGTATCTTCCTGTTAAAGTAATGTCTGCTTTGTAAGTTAAAAATATTAATTTTAGAACGTGGATGTCTTAAAATTCTTCGCTATTTAGATAGTAGTGTCACATATAGAATAATGTTGCTCTCCCGTTGAGGTAGCAGAAATTATTCATGAACATACTTTAAAACATGAGGATCCAAAATAGTGTGGAAAACAGAATGACGTGCCACATAGATATACATCTACGGTGCGTAGACAGTTAACTCTCATGTTTTTGTCGCTTGTACACGGGAATTTTAATGAAAACTAAACTCGTATACTTGAGCAATTTCAGGAATGAAACGAAGACGAGTGCTCGTTTATAAGCGTGATTTAACAACTCCAGCATATTGATTTTTACGTCGCCGTGGGCCCACCCCCTCCCCCGCGGGAAGAGTTGTGCACGGGGGTAATGCTAAAATGCTTGTTCCCCTATTTGAGAGTACATGCTGGAGGGACGTTCAACTGCGACCGCAATAATGTTCAGTTTTTCTCATTCATTTAATACATATTTTTACTTTATCGTGAATACTTTACGTAAGATTTACGACCGGATGCGTCTTCATTGGAACGTGAATGTGACACACTTTCTATCGTACACTCTTATCTGTATTGTAGTTTAACCACTAGTTTAGTGGCGCTATTGTAATGCTTTGTTTTTACAATAACTGTATTTTGAAAGAATACTCAAATCGCTATTAACATTGTTATTAGCATAGCTATACAACATTTGAATGTGTTAATGAAACAAATTGTTGAAAAGAGTTTTATTTTATCTTAGTAAAGTGCCTACAATTGTCGCACAGAGTTCACGTTTCTGTTTTAAGTACAGTTATTTTTATATAACTTATACTTTTTAACCTTACATATCACTATTAATATTATGTAGCGACTAATGATTGACATGACTTACGTACTAGGAACTCTCTTTATACCACTAACGCTTCCTTTTACATTTGAATGATATTTCGTATTGATTGGAAGTGTATAAGATATTTGAAAGTCGGCGGCCGCAGTTGTATGTCCCCGCGAGTTTGTTCAGCCCCACCCGCGCACTTTTCAGTGGGCCGCCCCGCGCCGCACCCTTCACTGCACCCCATGTGTTATTCTCCACTCCGTCCCGCGCCGGGACGCTCCTTCATTTTACTCCAATTTACAACCAAAAAAATTCAAACAAACATTCCCTAAATTAAATTTAATGTTAGGCTTGGGATTGGATCTGTACGATACTTAAACGCAGTGTTGAGTTAGATTGGATTATTTCTTGAAAGCCTCCTTATCTGTAGTCTTTCAGGCGTAACTAATTACTGGCGCTGTCAAACGACATTTCGTTCCGTCAGTTGGTACCTATGCTTGTCATTTGTTACCACATTTGCGACACTTGCGGGATTAATGTCAAGTTATAAAGTTGTCCAGCGGTTTCTGGGTGGTCTTTATTTAGTACTATTTCAGTGTTCTGTATTTTACTGAAATGGTTACCGTTTACTTTTATAGTCATCGTCTTGTAAAACTGAACGGTTTTCACATTTTACTTTTAGTGCCTCGCATTTATTGAAGCTATCGTTTTATTATTTCATAAGGAGTTCAAGCAGAGGGGGGTCTTTAATTTTATCAATCCAAACATGTATGATATGATGGAATCCAAAACGTTGAACCGACAGATATACACTAACTACAACGTATAAGTACTCAGAATGGAATATATTTTAGTTGGTAGGTATAATAATTGAGGGGCGCCACCCCAACCCTACCGAGTTTGAAAAGGAAAGCTTTTAAGAGCTTTTTGTTTTGTAATTAATTATGTTTTTTCATTTATTTCTAATGTTTTAGTACGATTTTATTGGGAACAGTTCTTAAAAACCTTATAATAATAAGGTATAAAAATGTATGTACCTAATAACGACATTACATTAATTGAAATCTGAGGGCAATTTACCAACAGTGATAGAAGAATAAACATTCAACTTTTTTTAAAATATAATTTCAAACCCGTCTAAACAACATGTTTATTAACAGATCCATCTTGTGATTGATTTTACACCCTAAGTTAAAATAACACAACATAGAACTGACGCGGTGTGTGTGACCGAATGTACAAGGAGTATGTCAGGATCGCCGCACTTGGTGTTCTTTCTGCTTACCCCCATGGGAAGAAAGCGTGAGTTTATGTATTTAAAACTGGTTGCCTCGTTGGTCTGTTGGTCATAACCGCGACTGGTGAGCCTCTGGTTCTGATCTGAGTTCAAGACCTAAGTCAGTCATTGTATTATTGGGTTCACGTATTGATTTTTCAGTAGCAGTTCTCAACGTGCCCGTGGCTAAATGATAACAGCCGCAAGGGTCGTTCGAAGGTAAGCTACGCTTGCCGCGGTTATTTCGCGGATGGGTGAAAATCCTTCCGTGCCTCGGAAAGCATCACGTTACGCCGTAGGTCCTGGCTGTCATGCGTAGATTTTTGACAGTAATTACGGGTGATCAGAAGTTCAAGAGTCTGACGATCAGCCCTACCATAGGGTATCGTGTTACCCAGTAACGGGGTTGGGAAGGTCAGAAAGGCAGTCGCTCCATGAAAAATATTAGTATTCAGCCTACCACAACGTATCTGGAAAATAGATATGGAATATCTCAGTAGCAGCCCGGAGTCTGGATTCGTGCACGGTTGACTACTCATTAAGGAGATACGGCCGTCATCTTATGTTGGCAGTTGATAGCCTACTTACAAACACACTATGGTCAATGTGTTTACCTTTTCAAAAATCTTTGGTACGAGGAGAGGTAAAAATGTTCGTGGAAAGAAAGGGAAGGGGGAAATTCCCTCGTATCGTATCATTAAGATGGAAATGGTAAAGTAATTTAATCATGTTTTATCATCTAAATATTAAAGCAAAACCTTTATATCTTTTTAACGAAAATTACGCGTTCGGAGAATTTGCAATTTGGCACAGTTAAATTTTATATGGAGAAGGAGTGCAGAAAGATATTAATTGTGGTCGAATTTCGATCACTGGGTGACCACAAGTGTAAGTAATTACGGGAATTTTGATCTATCAGTAGATTCCGTACGCAGAGGGTGCTAACCTGCGTAGGTTATAGACTGCGTAATCTGTCTGCCTGTTATAGGCCTGTAATTTTTGAACCGAACTGGTGACCACCCGTTGAAAAGAACATTGTTGTAATCGTCCTATGAAACGACACTTTTATTTTATGAAATCATCATCTGCCTAACCATTTCCCAACTATATTGAGGTCGGCTTTCAGTCTAACCGGATGCAACTGAGCACCAGTTTTTTATATGGAGCGACCTGAATATGTACGATAGTTCCTCATTTATTTGATGCTTTATAATATTATATCTATATATTAATACGTGAAGCGAAGACTTTGGATCCCTTTTTACGAAAATTGGGCGGACGGAGGAGTATGAAATTTCGCACACTTATAGTTTATACAGAGAAGAAGTGACGAATGCTTATATATTTTTTAATTATGCGTAAAAATACATTATTTTCGATAAATAACACGTTACACACACTACTTTTCATTACCATGTATTTAATACACACATGCATAGATATTCTTTTGTTTATGGTCCAAATCTGTGATTTTATGGGGAGTGTCATGTATGGCATTAGTAAGTTTCCCATACAAAACTTAGTGTCGTGTGCGAACTGTAGAGGTTGTATGTATGCCTCACGATTCTGGTCATAGATTGTACCTACAGGCTGGTTATAATTATGACATTTTGAACTGTCATAATTAATTAAAACTAATAGGGAAAATTCTATAAAAACAGAGCTTTCTGTGATAATTCATTCCATATCCAGCAGTTAAGAAGTATTCAGAAAATAACGAAGAGAGTCCTGAAGAAGTATTCTTTACTCATTACACCTACGTCCTGGTCCTGGCCATCACCATCCCGCCAGCGAACGCTATCCACAGTAGTACAGCGTCAACAATTTTCTATAGTGTTGCTGAATGTCAAATAACACCATATTATTTTTTTATATTTATTATTATATATTTTCTTTTTCATTTAATAATGTATTTCTATTCAAATGAAGTACGGTCGAATTTCGACCAATGGGCGATCACTAGTAATAATAATAAGCCGTTTATTCCATAGCCCTTATTGTCACATTTCAAACGTTGTTAGTATTTATAGATGTGCTTAATATCTAGTGTTAGTTACAATAAGAGTATTTAAATTAAATCTAACTATTTATTTAGGATATGGACCCCATTCTGGGTATAGGCCAACCTTTTCCACCTTTCTCTATCCTTGCCCTGGTCAACCCAGTCTTTCCCCACCGCCTGCACGATATCGTCTGCCCATTGCTGCTTTGGTCTGCCGGCTTTTCTTTTGCCTGATGGTCCCTTCCATTTGGTGGTCTCTATTGTCCATCTTCTATCTGTGCAGCGTGCGATATGACCAGCCCATTGCCACTTTAGTGTTAGTGCATGTCTCAGTGCATCCGTAACCTTTGTTTTCTACCTTATTTGATGCTTTACATTGCTATAACTATAATGGTACGGGTATTACGAGTATATTCTTGATCTTGTTTTCCGGCACCATATTTGGATGAATCAAAGGATAATTATAAAAATAATATCACTTCACTTCAGCACTTTCAGCGCTCTTTTTATGACTCACTTTTTTTTGTTGCAACGATAATGATGATGTTGCGCTAAAGCGGTGGAACGCGCTGAGTGACATGATTACGAGTGATAGCCAGAATCAACTGTCAAGCTAGTGCATCGAATTCTATTCAAGTTTGAATACAGTAGGTACGTTATGCACTAGCGTGACAGTTGGTCTGGCTGATTGGCTTTCTTAACGAACTAACCTTAAAATCATAAAGTATTTGAATTTTAAACTAATCTCAGTACTGTCAATTATTTTAAACTAATTTCAGTGTAATGTGTAGTCATAATTTATAACACAAAAAGTAATTTTACGAGGCTGTTGGTATACGTTGCTCTCATAAAAATGTAAGATCTAAAAATAGCACCAGAGCAATCTTTTGACAGAATACGTATGAAAATGGTCTCTATCATGGCAAAAAGGATGACAACCATAACAGTTTTGGTGGTACTGATCTTAACCGAGCGGGAGTGACTCGCACTCGATCAGATATTAGGTAGTAATAACACACATAGCACACCCATAACCTAAACATAACGCCTGTAATATCGGAAGGGTAAGGCACAGGTACCTTCATAGAACACCTATATTTTGATAGTCCACACGATCAGGCCAGTCAGCCAGGCCAGCCAGCCAGGCCAGACCGGCCAGGTTTCAAGGGTGATGGAGTATACGTTCATAAATCAATGAGAGTTCGTCTTCTTAGGGCGTGAAAAAGCTGTGATTATTCCAAAACTCCTTTTCCAAGTACCTGCCTCCTCCTTTACCAACAACTGATAAGAAGCTACTTCGTATTTCCCACACAACAGATGTTTGGTAATTTTTCTCTCTAGATTTTATTAGTTAAAACTAATAACAAAAGCTTAAACCGCCGAAAAATCTGAAAAGCATAAAATAATAAACCTTATAAAATTATGAGTCGGCGCTTTCAGTGATCTTTGTTCATTAATTTTTCAACGCCGACTCATAATTTTAAGGTTTATTATTTTATGCTTTTCAGTTTTTCGGCGCTTTAATTTTTTGTTAAAAAGTTTTTATTTTATGATTTTTTGTGGCTTTAATGTTCTAATAATACTTGGCAAGATATATCTTGCCAAGTATTATTAGATTGATTGATTGATTATTAGATTGATTGATTGATTATTAGATTGATTGATTGATTGTTCTAGTATTATACCCTATCCAACAAAAAAACAATGATCAAAATCGGACTACTCTGTATAAAGTTATGCGTGGTTATACAGGTACAATACAATCAGTGAGTGAACAATCAATCATCCCCTGTTTTCCGACCTTAGGGTTCGATTTTGTTTTCCAAATTTATATGGGACCACCTTGGGAGTATACCCTTTCCAATAGAAGAAGAATTGTCACAATCGGACCACTATGTAAAAAATATGCGTGGTCATACATAAAAAAAAATATATACGAGTTGAATTGATAACCTGCTCCGTTTTTTTTTTTCGTCGGTTGGTTAGTTGTTTGGTAAACCATTGGAAGTGTAGTTTAATTTTTCATGGACAATCTCTACCTTGCCGGTGGACTCAGTAGCTATTCGCGTGTACATTTAATAAGTAAGGTCCTCTCACGTCTATTACGCGATCACCTCCGAATCTCTGCGTTTTTTCGCTGTTTCAATGGTGCTGGGGTTATAGATATCGAATATGGCGGAAGCTTATACGTTTTCAACTTGAAACGTCGTACACCATTTAATTGTTCGATGTGCTAATGAAGAAGGTTTCCCGCGATTAATCTAAAATGAGTGATTTGGAGGCGACAGCCTTAGTTTAGTCGGGAGCGGACCTTACTGTTGAAATCTGTAATTTTCCAACACTAAGATAGAGATCCTCAAAGAACAAAAAAGTAAGGACTTTACATGGCAAAACTAATTAGATTTCGAAAATAATAAAACCAGCATCTTATGGCAATTAGTTCAAAGGCATAGCTCCGAATCAGTTTTAGCTACTTGCTGAGAGATTCTGGTATGACTACTACTCTGTCAAGAGAGTATCGGGAAAAGATCAATAATACGCGAAATGTTAGTTATTCATTCAAATTTATTTTATCACCTTCAAAGTGTGCTCCTTCAGAAATGATACACTTACGCCAACGAATAATCCAATCATCAAAACATTTTTAAACGCTTTTTCCGGAATCGAGTTCAGTGCTCGCCACGAATTCTTCTTTATGTCTTCTACCGAATGAAAACGGCAGCCACGAATTGGTTATTTGAGTTTAGGAAAAAGAAAGAAGACGGCTGGAGCCATATCTGGTGAATAAGATGGTCGCTGGATGGTAATTGTTGAGTTTTTGGTCAAAACTTCGTTCACCATGATGGCCTTGTGCGAAGGCGCATGTTCATGGTGCAAAATCCAAGAATTTTCTTTCCACAAATCTGGCCTTTTTCATCTAATTTGCTCTCTTAAACGCCGCATAACGCCCAAATAATATTCTTTATTTACCGCTTGTCCTTCCGGCAAGAATTCCGAGTGCACAACACCGCGATAGTCAAAGAAAGCAGTCAACATGACTTTGACTTGACTTTGGCGTGGTTTTTTCGATTTCAGCTTAGTTGGAAGGCGCCACTCCGAAGCTTTTACTAGTTTTCATGTCAAACTCGTAAACCCATGTCTCATTACCAGTAACAATGCTTTTCAATAATGTTGGGTTGGAATTGACTCGTTATAGCATGTCCTCAACGACTCTTATACGACTGAGTTTCCGGAAAAAATAAACAGGTCTTTTGGGCCTAGCCGACCAGCAACATGTTTCATAACCAAGCGATTATTTAAAATGGTATGGACCGACTCGTGAGACACAGAAAGTTCGGAGGCTATATCTCTCAAACTTGTATGAGGATTTCAGGCACTATTTCCTTTACTTTTGCAATGTTAACTTCATTTGCAGAAGTTGATGGCCTACCAGAGCAAGCCAAATCTTCCATCACCTCTCGACCGCTTTTGAACGCTTTGTACATCCATTCCCGAAACTTTTTTAGTGATAAGTGACGTCAGTATGATGCGTATTTCGCAAATGGTGATGTAGATGACACTACATCACTCCTCCGGAGACTGGAGGTCGAATGTGGCTGAGACGTGTAACTTGTGATGCTTACCAGTGCCAGTTAAGGTACCACTGAGTCCGGAGCCGGGTGTCACATAGTTCACGGTGAGTCGGGACTGACTGCGAAGATTCCCCCGTGTGTGTTTGGGTGGCACTGCGTTTTGCTCCAGTGCGTCGGATGTGATATAGCACCGGGCTAAGGCTGACTGTCGGCGCCGACCAGGAGAGGGTTTAAAGCTCTAAAGCCCAAAGTACAGTGTGCTATGCTAAGGTTGCTGCGGTGAGGGTGATGACCAGCAATGTGCATCCGCTGTATGCTAGTGGTCAGGATACCCGTTGAAGCCATGCTGGCTGGCTGTGTGACTCGTCGCTCGAAAGCTTGAAGAAGTGATGATGATGACGTCACGCTGATGAGATTGCACGAAAACACGTGCTGCCGTTTATACTCGGGGTTACCAGTTTGGAGGTAGTGAGGAACAGGGTGTAAAGTTCACTCAACCTGCGTAGAAAAGGGAGGATTTTACGACCAGACGGGTGTCGTGTCTGGTGGGCAACTGCCCAACGATTGATGTCGGGAAGTTTTATATATGCTAGTTGGTCAGTAAACTCTGCTTGCACGATGCAGGATTTTGTGTGACATCAATGTGATGCGTAGTCCGCATGTGTAGAAAATGTTGTGGAGATCATCATCATCGTCAGCCTATATTGTTCCCACTGCTGGGACACAGGCCTCCTCTCGGTGAGAGGGAGTGGGCCATAATCCACCACGCGGGCCTAGTGCGGGTTGTGGAGATACTTATAAGTTACGTTTATTATTTGCTCTTTCATGTCTTAAATCAGAGTTTTGTCAGTCGGTAAGTCGTGTTTCGTATTTGTAGACGGTTTTCAACTCCTTTGCAAAAAAAGCATAGTGTCTTTCGGCCATCGGGCTCTAAATGAACAATAAAGCGATATTATCAGATCCAGTCAAAATCACTATTGGTAATAGACAGGAATATGGGTATTTGTATGATGTTATTGCCAGTCAGACAGGCAAAGCTCTGCCGTGAACGCCTAGTGGTTAAGGCCTTACCTCTTATGCTTGGATTTGAATTCACAATCTCTTGCTTGAGTATGCAAGAAATTGTCAATTCAAATCCGGGCAAGCAATTTCAAATCATATTCTCTTTTTGAGTTTATCTTGGACATTACTAACATCGGTGAAAGAAAAAAATCGTGAGGAACCCTGGGCTTGAGCAAACGAGGTGATCAATGCTCGTGCATTCTTTGTATGAGAACAGGCCTTTGCCCACCAGTGGGACAATAATATGCTGGTACTATATGCTCTTTAGATTTTGAAAAACTGCTACAACCTTCATAATTTTTGACTTTAGTAATACTATAAATGTGAAAGGTTGTATGTTTTTTACTCAATTAGGCAGAAACGGCCGAACGGATTTGAATTAAATTTGGTATACAGATAGTTTATAACCTGAATTAACACATAAGATACCTTTTACCCCGGTAGTACGTTCCCGCGGGATAATTTCCGAGCTCCACATAGGCGAATCCACTGGCAAAAGCTAGTCAATCATAAAAGTTTATACTTCGTGCAATAGGTCTCGTGTCAGTAAAAAAAAATTGTTTTCAGAATGTATTAAACAAATCTGTTCAATTAACTTCGACGTGTTCCTGGAGCCTTTATATTATTTTCCTTCGAAGTCAAGGCTAACCCAGAACGCTGTTACGTACATTAATATTATATAATTTCTATAAGCTCGGTATTTTAACATTGTAGCCTTGTGTATAGCTATAATTAAAGAGACTATTTTGTCTACTTCTTGCGTATTAACGGTGATTAATCGGATACCACTAAACAACTTAAGTGATAACTTTAAATTATGCAATAGACTTTACCTCACATAATTACTTAAAAAGCATTACAATTTATGAGTAATAATAACATGGCATGCTTAATAGGCAGTTATAAAATAATCTGTTATCAAGAAGGTTTCCCAAAACCACTTTACTTCAATTACATTATGATAATAAAATACACAGAATATTGTATTAGAAACATTAAAAGCATATCTTATGGGTAAGCAATAACTTTATAATAGCATAAGTACATTTCCATTCATCACGAATCGCTCATGGGCCGTCTAAAGAAAGGGTTTTAAATTGTTTCTCGATGTTAATAAATTTTAAACAGATAAACCTGTACATCTCGAGCTCGCGGCTTAAAAAACGAGTATCGTGAGTATAGAATCCAGACGAAAAAAGTAGTCGTGCAACATTTCACAAGGCACAACGGCCCGCTGCACTCGCATTGTGTGCCTTAACAATATCCACAGGCCCACAGAACACTACACAATAAATACAACACGTCTACGACGTCATTTCAACAAATCAAATACCCTACGCAAACAAACTCAAATCGACAATTCCAGCCAATTTAAATTTTATGCCCTCCCTATAAGCAGGCACGGCGACGGGAATAACATGTTCATGTACAGATATAGTCGGACATTTTGAAATATACATATATTTGTATCAACACAATAATATTCGGTAGATCCTGTATGTACAGGGTAAACTTATTGGTCTTCATAAAATTGCTACGACAGTTCGTTGTAACAAATTGGGTAGAACAGGGACGCTTCTACGCGTGATTACGAACGAGTTGGTAAGTATTAGTATATATTACTTAGTTTTAATTGCAGAAGTATACCTCTCACAAAATTAATTCTGATTAAATTATTAGTTTGTTAGGTTTCTATTCAGATTTAGAAAGCACTTAACTATCTTCATGAAAATGAATATCTGTGCTTACCTAATTATAATGTGCTAAACTTAACCTAGGTGCTGTTTTTTTTTGTTGTTATTATGGTAAGCATAAAGAGGCTTCAGAATAAATTATTATTTTGATTGTTCACCAGTTGGAGCCCGGGTCACTAGAGTACACGGAGCGCCCGCGGTCCCGCAGGGAGGGGTCGCAAACAGGTTATGACCCCGACAAGTTACTTGTTCGAAGCCTCGAATGTAGCCACGTTTAAAAAGCTCCTGCGTCTGTTGAAACACCCCCGGTGTCGTCGGCGATGCGCGGGCCGCGCGGGGCGCGCGCGCTCCTTGTAGCCTGGCCGCAGCCACCGACTGCGATCCTTTCTGTCCCAAACCAGGATAAGATAAAAAATATCTTGACGTTAAGTGTTGATTTCTGTCACACGTACCTTTGATTAAACAATTAGCCACTTCAGTTTGTATTTATACCCGTGTGTGCATTGTTTAAGAAACACGCCCCTCCATTATATACGAATATAAAAGCTTTATATCGCGGATGGCGATCGGCTGAATGAAATTTTATGAAAAATGTATAATGGTTTGCAACAAAGGTATATTTGCTGATACGCATTATTCACATGTATATGGTCTCGACCCTGTCGAGTATAACAATGCTGCGATTTGTTTAGATACTTTTTTCCACGCATAAGCAAACGAATATATTTCTAATATTACCACATAATACTCCATTGTTCTCCAGTTCGTTGATATTTCTCCAGCATTTCCAACGCTTGGTCGCTATTTAAGTGATACACATACCTAGCGAAGCATGAATACCATAAAACAATATTACGGTTTGCAATTAAATGTCTGACCATCGGTTCACGAGTACGCGGCTACTTAGCAAGGTTTTACGCACATCATTATCATTATTATCATCATCATCATTACATATTATAAAATAAAGTCACTTCGCTGTCTGTCTGTCCCTATGTATGCTCATATAATAGATGGAGTGATTCAACAGGAAGGTTTATATGTATTTAACATGCATAATATAGTAAAGAAACACTGATAATTTTAGAGGTTTCTAATGTGATGTCATAAATAAACACATTTTTTTGCGCTTACATTGCGAACGCTGGCTGAAATAGATCAAAATAATGTACTACAGTATTGTACACCTTACAAAGTTCTACAAAAAAGTCCGCGATGGTATATATATATCTCTTAGGGATAACCCACAATAACCATTTTTTATCCTTTAATTTTTATGAGAAATAATGGCTTATTTACGAAGCGATTTTAAGCAATACAGCATTAATTCTTATTCAATTAAATACATTAGATATGTTGTGCATTTCATGTAGATCAAAATGGCCTTTTACAGCATATCATTAAAATGAATATTTTAGAAGATATCAAAGATTATAATAAAATAGCCGCAGAGCGGCTAGCGGGCCGTTTCGCGTCCGGCCATCTCGCTTGGTAGCGGTCGGGTAGTGCAGGATTAGTAGGATTGTAATTCATATTACTTGGGCTTCATAGTAAATGCATATCATCATGTGTGTTCGAAGTACTCAAAATAAAGCTAATTGTATTATTCCAAGTAAGAGACCGCGAAATATGGCTTAGATGTTTAGATTTTTTGATGGATTTGGATTTTTGGTTATCCTGGATACGTACCATATATAGCATACCATAAATATTTTATCCCGGTAGTAGTTTCCCGGGTGATATTTTCCGACAGCTATACGGGCAAAGCCACTGGCCAAAGTACTATTCTTATAACTATGTTTAATTTGGTGTCTGGTAAATAACTGAGTGTTTATATAGGTAGAATAGGAGCGTTAAGAAAAACCAGCCCAATAATTCAATTCAATCCAGCCCTACGTCACAGTCTTCTTACTCTGAATACTATTCGTTTTATTTTAAGTACATCAAACACACAAGATATGTAAGGATCGTGGCAGGTGGTGTTCCGTAGTTTCTGCCTACCCCCATGGGAAAAAGGCGTAATTTTATGTATGTATAACATGGATTAATACATTCTTACCGCGGTAATACGTCCTCTTGCGATAATTTCCGACATCTACGCGGGCGAAGCCGCGGGCAAAAGCTAGTTAAAAATATTATAATATTTTGTCCAATATTTGGTTTAAAATAACTTGCAACACTTGTTAATTTGTTTTTCACAATATCAACGTTACTACTATCCAATATTTAAGTGTACCATGAAACCTAATTGTGTTGCCAGTAAAAGTGTTCTATATTTAAGTTGATCTTATTCGCATTAGAGATATCTTACTTCCCGATAGTAAACGAGTATTATATAATAGGGCGGCTGGTTTAACTACATATTTCCGTTTATATAACATCAGAATTGATTGAGAATAATAATGTATGTTACTTTTTGTAGGTTTGCAAATTATAGAGATTTATACTAATTTCTATAATTTGCAAACCTAACGAGTTACAAATTTGAATAAACGGAAACATGTATTTCGATTTGAAGTCCATAATTAATATACGAATTTTGCTGTAGGCTTACTTACAGGTTTATAAATAATTTGTGTCTATGAGAATATAACAAGCCAACTTTCCTTAAACAATATGGTGTGTAAAAACCATGTAAAACCGTATTCAAATTTTAAAAGTACCAATGTCCATTTTAAATCAATTTCATTTTGAGTTCACCTATGTACCATGTAACAATGAATGTAAGTTTGCATGTCCATCCAATCGTGTACTTTATTAAGTTTTGGTGACTTCAGGACTCATCTTTATTAAACTTGTATCATAGATATAGTCTTTCACGATAAGCGAGAATCATTAAGTATTATAACTTGATCTTGCTATTGCGCTATCTCCTAAATCAAATCAATAATATTAATTATCATAACATACAAAGGGCCAAGAAATTCAGTGCGTCAATCAGATGTTTTGGCGCTAAAGGCCTTCTCAAAATGCTCGAGAACGCGTCGGTTATACATTCAAATTTCGAACATGGCGCGTACCAGCCAAGCGTTCTCTAGAGAAATATCGTTATTTTCGAAGAAGTGAACGCTTGTTTCACTCACTCTGCTCTCTTAATTCCCCACCTAACTATGACCATATTGTTGAAAGATTTGTTGTGGATATCGTACTTACCCACAGCATTCGGATGTAATTAACAGACTTCGATTTTTACCGACTTCAAATGTTACAACTCCGAAGATTGCATTGACGATTGTCAGAAAGGAAGATGGACGTTTAGCCACGCAATAGAGTGCAGATAACACAGCCCACAAAAAAAAAAAATGTGCTTGTTATTAAACCACAGTATGGTCTTTACGTATTTTGAGCTGCCGAATCCGAATCTGGACACAGAATTAACCATACACCCTCAATTTTTGCAGTAATGATCAGCCCCACAAAAAAATATACTTCTTATTAAACCACATGGTCTTTACGAGTTATTGAAGCTAACTCAAAACCCACTAATCAGAACTTGACCAAATTTATATGGGACCACTCGGTAAGTATACTCTTTCAAACCAAATTATTAATAAGATTTTTTTAAATTGGACTTTATATGACGCAGTTCTGAGGAAACAAACATTAAAATAATAGTTTAAAAATTTAAAATAAATAATAGTAAAAAAAAACTAAAAAACACGCTTCCATAGAAAACAAAGCGAGGGGTGCCTGATATCAATAAAAAAATAGCTTAAAAAGCACACCACGCTTTTTTCCATTATTTTCTACTTTTTAGTTTGGTTTTCTATGGAAGTGTGTTTTTTAGTTTTTTTTTTTTTACTATTATTTATTTTAAATTTTTTAGGGTGTTTCGAATTTTGAGACGTATGTCAGCGTAGTTTGCGACGTATATCAGCGTAGTTTTCGAAGACAGTTTTTTTGCTGTCTTGGTAACCCTGGCAAGGATAATGGTACAAATTTATGAAATTATTGCATTGTCATCGGTCTTTGACAGGTGTGCAAAGTTTGAATGAAATCTAGTCGTTTAAAGTGTGTCAAAATCGCGCTATAAGGAGTCGGTTACAAACAAACATACAAACATACAAACATACAAGTGAAGCTAATATAAAGCGTGTAAAAAAGTATAACCGAACCTCCTCCTTTTTTGAAGTCAGTTAAAAACTGCTCCTCCATACGTTGAGCTGACGCACTGTACAAATATTAAGGCCAATTTCGAATTTTGCATTGTTATGTTACACGTGATTGCTCCCGGGGAGCACTCTCCTTGTACCCGATAAGTAGCAGAATTGAGTATACGCTCAAATGTTGGAGATGAAATTAGTGACTAGGGAGCCAAAAAAAAAAAATATTTTATTGGTTGCGGTATATCCTTTCTTGGAAAACTGTCAAAATGATGACATAAAACATTTAGCTAAAGTGGTAATGGATTTAGTCAATACTTCATAAAGTTGATATAGCTTTTGTTCAATTTCATAATGTTATACAACTTTGTTCCGGGTGGTGCCGAATGTTAAGCGGAGGGTTATTTTTTTTTGCTTTTTTTTAAACTGAATGTATAATATCTCAAGAATATTGTGTAAAAATTTCAAGTCGATTGGAGCAAAATTGACGAAGTTATGAATATTTTTATACCTAACCGACCCGAGCGCACTATTGTTACGGCAGACGTTTCGCTCTCTGTATAATACCTAATCTTAACCCTCAGTTTTATTTAGTGAAATTTTTACGCATATACAAACGTGCTTAACCTGTATTGTATAATTTTTCAGCGTATAGTATAAAATTTAGTGTAGCAGTAAATATTCTACCGAACAGACGTAGACGCGCGTTCCTATTTTCGCGTTTGAATCATTTTAGCTCCATTGTCATTAAGTTTTGTGTTAAATCATTACTAAAATGCCTTAAAAATTAAATGATCTGATAGGCAATCAGCTGGTTCGAGATTACATCGACCTAGAAAAATTGTACCTCCGCAAAAACGTAAAAGCGAAAGCATTTCAACAAGTAGCGCGTCAGGCAGGATTCGTCGTAGACAGGTGCATAAAGGTGCTTTAGACATCATGGATAATAGCAGCATCCTTTATGGACCTGGAATTGATGATTCAGTGTGAGATAAGCCGATAAAATTCGCGTATGAACGTTTTATACCAGATTTTTTAGTGTTCAAAACTTTAAAGCGTTTTCCCCACAACTCACGTTTTCAAATTCGGTGCCCGTGCCCCTCATAACTTCAAAACTACTGAACCGATCCTTCTAAAATTTTGAACACTATTTCTATACATAATTTACGAGGTAACGGTGGAGAGATTTTTTTAAATTTGTTAAAACATTTTATTTTATAATAATAAATAAGCCGACTTTTTTCGCAAAAAAACGCGTTTTTCTCTTCAAAGTGTTCCAAAAAACCGAAAAATTGAAATTTCAAAAAACCTTCCCAGCGTTACCTGAGGAAGACTATTATCTAAAGAATGAAGTTACTTTTTTTATTTAAGATGATCCAGCACCAAGTTATGAGGGGCACCGCAATTCTACTTTTTTCTGAGACACGTCCGAATAATTGCTGCCATTGCCGTAATTTTTTTATATTAATTTCTTCGTGAAAATTTTACACAATATTCTTCGATTGCCATACTTTAACGTACCATTAGTTTTTATAAAGAGATATTAAACGTGTCGTCAAAAAAAAAAACACAAAAACATGCCTTTTTTGTAGGAATTAACCTTACCCCGCCCTTAAGAATAGCACCATCCCATTTTTCCCACGGGTGTCTTAAGAGGCGATCGCCAACCCGCCTGTCAAGCGTGGCGATTATGGCAAACTCCCCAAATTGAGGGAGGCCTATGTCCAGCAGTGGTCGTCTTTCAGCTAAAATGATGATGATGATGATACAACTGTGCATATACGTGAGTCTTTTCCACTTGGCGAGGTTTTATAATCTTCCGTGTGATTCCCTGCCTTAGTAATAGAGTATTTGATAACCCTTGAAGCGAACTTTTGTCTGAAGTCACGAACGATTTGTGAATTGTTATACGGTATAACCTGCACCCTAATTGCGAAACGCACAATTTATCAGAATCTGAATGGGATTGAAGATTATTTCTAAACCATTGCGTCACTTGTTCGAATAAATTGTGGCTCAGCAACGTAAATAACGCAATGAATGTTGTTTAACTATGAATATTAAACCAATTCCTACTGATAAAAAGTTCCGCAATTACCCCTCTGGTTATGTGGGCCCTGGATATGTGAGAAAATTTTACTGCTGATAATAAAAATAAGGTTCTAACACTATTGCATTGAAATACCTCCGTTGTAAAGTCGATTATTACCTCTTTTATTTTGACTTTGTAGTTTAATCGCCTATATAAATACATAAATAAAATCACGCCGTTTTCCCATTGGGGGTAGGCAGAAACTACAGAACGCCACCTGCTACGATCCTAACATACTCCTTTTGCATCGCCTGTTTATGTAATACAATTGATAAATATTTTTTTCTTTCGTGGCTAAATATTTTTAATTATGATTATTTTTTAATCTGTAAATAAAAACTACATTTCGATATGTCTTCGCGGGGATCTCTGTAAATAAGACAACTATCATTTTAAAACCTAACTATTTTGGAAACTGGGTAAATGGAAAACGTCTTTAAGTGATAAATAATGTCCTTAGGTCCGTTAAAGTTCCACTTATCCGAGTTACAGTGTCGTAGGAATTCCACAGGGAAGCATTTTGGGACTAGTATTATTAACACGCTTTTATTAGCTTGGTATGTATGTATGTACATATATCCTGGCCAGGATCACTACGATAACAAAAAAAAAAACAAAAACATAAGCTTTTGTACCCAGCTGAACTAAAAAAAAAATTGTTTAAAAAAAAACACTTTCAAAGAAAACGAAACTATATAGTAGAAAATAATGTATTGTAATAATAACAGAAAACTATTAAAAATATCTCAAAAAGCTAAGATTATTTTTTCTACCGACTTATCAAGGATCACCTCATAAAAAAAAAATCAAATGATTTTTACTCTACGGTATTTTAGATGAAATAAAACATGAAATTAATAACTGTCTATGCAGTATAAATAAACCTGTCGTTGGAAGATAAAACGACGAGGTCATGTACGGGGGTCGCTCTGAAAGTTTTATCCTAAAAATTCTAAAGACTTCTGGTCTCGAATCACTTAAACATACCAGACGACTTCTTACTAGCATGTCAAATTCTTGAAGGATCTTGATCTTATTCTTTAGATTCTTCCTATGAGTTAGTTTTATTCAGTTTTCTGAATTTTCTCTACGGACGAGTGGGACGGCCAGGATAAAGGATTCAGATTAATTTTATTACTATGCTTTGGTCCGGCCACAGTGGGGTTCTATCAAAGGTAATTTTTGAAACTGAAAATTAAGCAGTCAATGACTAGGTATAGGAATGGGTACGTTTATAATATTTCAGAACAATGTAAAAGTCTCAAACCTAAGCAAGATATACGATCATAGCAAAAGTAAGATTATTTGTAAGTTAAGGAAATACAGTTTCATATTTAATTAATTGACTTATTTTCTTAAATTAATTTACACAAATGTGTAATAACGATATAGTTAGGCACAAAAGGAATAATTAGATGTCAACATGAATAACTCAAGTGTTATAAGTATCACACGTGATAGTTTTAAGTATAATTAAATTATAACTCAAAAGTTTTAAATGGAATGTCATTCCTTTTCATAATATGATAATGAAAACTGTGCAAAAAGTGTAATTATCTTTTCTGCGATTGCCTGTGTTTCATCGGGAAAACCCCACAACAATCTTAACGACTACATTTGTGTAAATTGTGGGGCTATTTACAGTCTGTGTGTGTGTAAAATTCCATAGCGAGAGAAGAGGGTGCCATGTTTATAGCTGTTAAGAAATGAAACCATACAGTATCCACGGCGTGAATACACTGAACACTATAGCACGCCATCTGGTGGCCATCAACCATTCCACAAAAAATAAACTTTGAGTAAAAATAAATAAACGCCGTAGGTATCATAAATAGACAGAGCTGTTGAATTTAAACAATTTCTATATTTTGATTTATTACGTTTATGGGCACAGTAGACAGGAAGATGTGCTTTGATATAACGATAGATGTGCTCTACAGGCAGTTAAATAAAAACATAATTGTCGATTCATGTCTTTATTGAAAAAAGACTTTGCATTATGAATGGGTTAAAAGATTTAATAACCATCAATTTATTCAATCTCGAGCCAGGTGTTAAATAATGCATGAACAAGAGAATTTCTACCTAGAAATATCTGTACCTGTACTATAGAACTCTATATTGAATCTTAAATGTAGTTTGTTATAAAATGCCTACATTTAAATCTAATTTAAAACTCAATAACATAAAAATTTATATTAAATTATTTCAGTTGACCACGCAGTAAAAGTTAATTCGATGCTGACTCGTATAAACATTGTTTAGTCTCAGCGTCGTGTATACAAAAATGAAAATAAAAAGAGACTAAAAATTGTAGAACCGGTCCCGGGTATCGTGGCTCGGAGAGCGTCGGAGGACTGACCTCACTTGGCCTTGACAGCTGCGCTCACTCCGTCCAACGTGAGCCTCTCGGCTGATTCAACCACTAATAACTTCACTATAACATTATAATGCCCTCGATGCAACTATGCGTTACATTATGTTACATGCGCTCACATCCTCATACACGCTCGCGACTGATCAGTCAACCTCTCGTCTAAACATGATTTGTTGTTGTTCATTTGTCTTCACGATAAAGTATGGCGTTGTATTGTACTGTAGAGACTGTGGTGAGGTACTAGCTCTTATAAGTCTTTTATTTGCCTTGCTAAGACACGTTTTGTTGTTATGTTTAGGATATGTATACATAATAATGTAAACATATTTTTTAACGGTGTTTATATTTTACATCAACAAAATAAACCAAGGAAAATCACTGTAAGAATGGCCTACTTAAATACTATTAAAAATATGTCAGACTTTCAAATCGCGAAGTTAATGGGAAGCCTTAACGCTTTTTCAATTTGAACTTGAGACCCAAATCTGATAAAATCTTGTTAGACATTTGTTTATCTCATCTACAGCTAGTACACTCTTTTAGATGTTATGCATTATAGTTCAAAATCCAAAATAAGTATTTTACATAGGTACTTCGAATAAAGGTAAAATAGTTTAGCACTTGTTAATTTAAGCTTAGAAAAATCGTCTACTGGACTTGGCTCCAACAAACATGTTCTGCTACATAATAGTGAAACAAACTTATTGAATACAACAGAAGGAAGGCATAATACGCCAGCAAATAATATGCAGAACGATCAGTCTTTATTAAAGTCAAGGAACCATACACTAATGCGTGCTCGACACGCACTTAGCAATTTTCTTAAATTGTTGTCAGTTGTAGTACCTACGAGTACAAAAGAACCTAGCTAGATAGGAGAGAGCCAAAAGTTTGTTATGAAATCCATTGAAAATCGAAATTCGAAAATAACTCTGTCTATTTGTTACCCTTTCACGCCTAAACCACTGAATTGATTACGATAAAATTTGGCAAGGAGATTGGGAGTTTTTGTGAGGGTAGCACGTTCTCGTGGGAAAATATACCACATATACGTGGGCGAAGCCGCGGTCAAAAGCTAATCTATCGTGTATTTAAAATATTATAAAATAATTGAATTGTAATTAAAAAAATAATTTTACGGGGTGCTTTAACTTTGTTTTTATTATTCAGTTTGAAAGAGTGATGTGCGTGATGGAGTGAGCTTAAGAACAAATTTCAAGATGTTCCATATATACGTATTAGGAGTTCTTGTTGAGCCGGATAAATTAACGTTAAAATTTCCAAAAACCTTAAACAAAAACGAGTTTATTTGGTAAAAATTTAAAGAATGTTGTCAATTAATAAAATTCATAGTTCCTACAACCAAATGTAGCTATTGACTTAAGTGGCTTGGCAATACTTGGCATAACATCATATCGACGGGACAATGGGCATTCCATTGCGGGCGGGCAAGGGGGCCGACGGCGGGCGGTGCGGGGTGCGGGGCGGGATCGACGTGTCCCGTCCTATCCTATTGTGCAAGTCGACGTTTCCCGGACACCAACTTATTAATTAAGTGCATAATGTTAATAACAACAATATCTGCCTTGCTTTATCTCTTGTCGTTACTCAGTGATGGTAATACAAGTTAAATGCGTGGCATGGAGCGTTTACTACCCCTAACGTAACGTAGCGTAGCGTAACCTGTACTTAACTAAGAAGGGTTTAAAATCGGGATTTCTGGTTTAATAGTCCGAGAATTTGAATTCGGCTTAATTCAATAAAAGCCTCATAGCTATGAAAGAACTTTCCGACTCGTCTTCAATACAGCCAATATTATCACGTAAACTTTCGTTAGACAATTTTTAAATATGTTTTTGAATTCGGTCCGTTGATGACGGGATCGCAGCGCAGGTTTCTTGAGAAACTCGTTCAGCGATGTTGGGAACGCGCCCAACTCGTAATAAATGTAGGTAAGTGGGTATTCAACTAGATTGACTGCGGGCGGTTCATTAGCAAGCAAATTGTCTTTTAAATTCCCACTAGAAATCTATTGAAGGTAAACAAAGATGTAGTAACAAATGGCTGGCATGAACGATGTTGATGCGCATGTTTTTACGTTGTTACGTACTTTAGTAACTGATATTTTAATTAAAGAGGGAAGGAGTTTAAGAGTTATACGGTAGTTTTAGGAAGGTGCGTCATTGTTTCGCATCTTTGTTTTAGTGTTTTTGAAGATCAGCGTGTTTTAACACATCCTCTCCTGGGGTAATTAACCGTATTATAATATTATGTTTAAGTTAATTAATTCAATTGTTTTGTACGAGTTTTTTTCCATTTACGCGTTTTAATTTATCCAACTATCAATCAAAATTCAATTTGCTTGCTTGGTTTTTAAACGCTAAAGGTAGGTCAATGGACATAATAATATCTTTATAACTTACTTAAAATTAACCAGTCCCAAGTCATAAAGCGTACATAAGTAAGTTTGTTCAAACTTAAGAACCGGTCCGTAAGAGAAATTGTTAACTGTACTTGATGACTTCGTAACTAAACACATATTACGGAATATTGTATAAAGATTATATAGCTCTTTGTTTTGTTGAAATATTCTTTTCATACTTCTCCTTTAATGCATCATAAACATGTTTCAGATCTCAAACAGATTTGGTTCGCTTGGACAAAATCCTACACTGTTAATGACATAATTTTCCTTTTCCACAAGAGTGTCACATTAAATGAGTTTTATCGACGCATATATCTATTTGTAAAGACGTGTTGATTATTAATGGTTTATATATATTTAGCTTGCAGTAAGATTATATGTACGTAATAATGCAGACTAGTGATTTAGTACAGGTTTTGCTCGCGAGGATCTATATTTCTTAGTTCGCATCGAGGGAAGACGTTATGACTGAAACTTAAATCGGTAGAATAGTGTTCCACTATTTTTGTTTGGGATAACTATTTGTTTCTACTCGACATTCGGAATTTGGTAGGTTTATGTTATTTGATATGAGGTAAATCGTAAATACTATGTTACTAAGACGTGCCCTTGAGTTTAAAAGGGTAACTATTAATTGAAACTTTAGCAATCTTGTATAATGGTGTTGTATTTTTTCTTTAAAACTTTTTTAAACTATCGACACAGTACTAAATTAAGCTTACTCGAGAAGGGTTTGGTAGAGAGGGTGCACCGTCATTCCATATACAAATATCAATATATGTAGATATACTTGTAACTTTGCACTAATCCGTGCCTACCAGCCGTGAGTCTATAACCGATATCAGCGTGTCCTATCACTATAATATATATTATAATACTAAAAAAGACACACCGTCTTATGAAAACCTACTATATTCTCAAAATTATGTTGGCAACATAAGCTTAAATTACCTAAGGAATAAGTTCTGAGTCGTTTTATATTAATATTTCATGAATCTCCAAGGTTTCCCTGTTCTCTTTGCAAAAGTAGGTTTACTCACACTAGGGAAAATCCAATTCGCTGTGTCGTGCACACGCTCGCACACAGGCGCGCGTGACTTGAGGGAAAAATAAAATTTCTCGCTAAGTTTATAATGGGAAAACTTTGAGAACCACTTAATTATGTTAATGTTTGAAACAAAATTTTAGAAGAGACGTTTAAACACGACAATGATTTAATTTAAAAATAGTAATGTATTGATATTAGGTTTATTTACATAATTAATTTTTGTTTTATATATAGATCAAAAATATCAATGTAGGCAGGTCATGTAGGTGTTTTTAACTTCCTGAAACTGAAACCCGGTTGTTGAATAAGGCCTACTGGACATGCAGGTTTGGCTGAGTTAACTGGTGTGTGGGATGGGAAACGAACATTTATCATTTTAAGTATCTAAGACATTTTTGACAGAATTCACACTTTAGTGACACTCATAGCCTTGATGTAATTCTCTGTAAAGATACGTGCTTACAATAAGGTACGCCACAATCATAGTACATTTAACTAAGGTTATTATTACGTCTGACTCAAATAAAATACAAGCACATCAAGCTAAAGTAACATTGCATAGCTTTAATTGCATTTTAGTATAGGTGGGAAATTAATATCTCGAACTAATCAAAGTTTAGTCGGTGTTTCCGAAGCACGAGCCGTGTCTAACTATCTAGTTTGTTTTCTTATTTCTAGCTACCTATTACGTAGCCTTTTGTTTTTGTGGAGACTGATTACATTAGAGCTTCTGGTTGTGTTGTGCGTGCATATATGTATACTACTTTTTTATAAAATACTTTTTTTGGTACTAACTATTCATGTTGAAAATATTCCTACATTAAGTTCACATCTCTCTGCTATCACGGTGTATGCATTCCGACATCTTTTTAAACAAAAACATACGAGGACGTTGGCTCATTAAGACCCATGTTAGGGGAAGCTAAACCGCATATGTTTTAAAGAAAAAAATCATGAACCTCATTTTCATTTTAATGAAAATATCATTTCCTTCCAAGGAGGTATATCCAAAGTTTACATCCGTCATTTTGCATGGGCCAACGGTCGAGTGGCGGTGGCAGGGGTGCTGGGGGGTCGGCGCGGCGGGTGGAGCGGTGCCACCCCGCGAGCACCCCCCGCCCCCTCCGCGGGATCGATACGTCATTTGAGCTGGTCGCCATGGAGACCGCGAACGGAGCGGGGCGGCGCCGCGGCTTCGGATGGTGGGTGCACGGCACTCCGCGGAGCCGCGAGCCCTCGCCAAATGAAAAAATAGATACAACCTTATTTGGGACAAATCCCGCTATAAAAATTGCCATTTTGAAGATTTCTTCAAATTATATCTCGTGTTTGTATTATTTCATCTGGAGAGTATTAGTGTTTCTAAGATAGAGTCTTTGCTAAGTCGTACTCGTAGAGTTGAGTTTATGCTAATGTTATGTTATTAAAACGTACTTATACACAGACAGTCGTAATGAATTCCTTCGATGAAATGTTCTCTAAAATGTGTAGTTTTTATAGAGATATCGCGAGAAGTAGCTACATTCATGCAAGTTTTTTTTGAACTAATTGGCAACCGTTTAATTGCGTTCAGTAATAAGTATTAGATGTTTAAATATATTTGTTGTATTTTCATAAATAACTTGAAAAACACTTTGAAAGCCACCCACAATATGGCGACATTCATAGCTCTACATCAGACGTGGTAGACATTACAGTCTGCAATGTTTTTTTAAGTTGTGTCATTGCCCTGTGGAAATATTTATATAAGAGGGTAGTTGAAATAAGTAAAGACTCGCAGTTTTGCGTCATTAATGATATTGTATTTCCTAGGCTGTCTTTTGGAGAATGAAGATTAGGCTTTTCTCTTTCTGTGTTGTTCTTAGTTTTAATATAGAATATTGTAACAATATAGTCTCTTGCAAATGCAGGAATCCCATTTTATTGATGGGCTCTAATAGAATGAAATGGTATGAGCCGTGTTATCGCGTTATTCGGGTTAAACCATGGGACGTACACGTGTTCTGAGTGTCAGAGGTTGGGATGCAAACATATTACGGGTACCATTCCTGTTCCAATATATTGGGTAGGTTGTAAGCTTGTTTGTTTTGTGTTTTTAAATAGACAAGTGGTTTTTGGTATCTTGTAAAGGAGAAATATAATAACGATATTCATATTGGGGAGGTGGTATTAGGCAGACTCGACAGTCTAATCACTTTGTCCCGTCAAAGCCAATCGATGGTTGGTGGGTTATCAATGTACTTCCTTATGAATATAGTGTTAAATCTGCGGTATTTTGATCAAACTGTTGTATATTTGATACAGTTTTAATGGATATTTTGAAACCAAATGTAGGCAACTCTTCAGAGGCGGGTCTGTGTGTATTTTAACGATCTATGGATGCTTTCGGCTGTTAATTATTTTTGGCACGTAGGGATGGAATCTGTGTTTGTATAAAGCTTAGTAGTCGATTCTTCGTTTAGTTAAACAGCTGTTTTGTGCTAAACATTACAATTTTTATTACTTAATTTTTTATGTTACGCAAGTTTTTATTAAAATATACTTTTGTAATTTTAATAAGAATACTTTTAGTGTTTTTTGTACCTATTTCATTTGTTACTTTATTTTAGCGTCTTTAACTTATAAATAATAAAAGATAAGTTGATATTTAAAGCTCTCTGAAAGATTAGACACAAGCAGATAAAAGCCCGTTCCACGGTACTAAGTTATCAATACGTAATGAGGGAATACAAAGCGAGGGAGAACACTGAATTCGAAGTTGCTTATTTTTCCTTCATGTAAACATTTTATGTGTATATTCCCGCCGTTACTATTAAATGTTTTTGTTGAATGTCGAATATTGTTTTGCGTTCTTGTGAAGATGTATGATTGCAGAGACTTGCTATAGAATAATATCGAAGCAAAAATGTCATTTAATTGCTCATTTATAGGGCTAATAATTCTTTTCATATCATCTGATGATGTTTGAGAAAGCTGTTTACCTACCATAAACAAGATTAGCATGGCTAAACTTGTGCAGCTAAGAAATAAGTATCCTTAGTCAGCAGTTATCGGAAAATCGAGGACCGCTAATAACCATCGCGATATACTAAGTGAATAGGACCAATAAACTTGCGTTTATTTATTGAACTCATCATGTAAAAGAAAGCCATTGAACTAAATAGTCTAATAAAACATTGAAATCTTTAAAACTGTACGTACCGACATCTACTTATCATTGTACAATACAATCTACAAATATACAAACTTTCAAATACGTGTATTTGCCTATACAAACAAGAAAGTTAGCGAACAATATAAAAGTAATGGGATAGAGTGAGAGGGCAAGGCCAGGCGGGTGGTTGTGCAAGAGAGATGGAGTTATTCAAATTGAGGGTACATATTTCTACATAGGTAACAAATAGCTTGTTGAGAAAAATATGGATATTCCATTTGCGGAATTCCGGTCTCTAGTTATGAATTATAAATAAAATAACCTACATTTTATTTATGACTCACGGTCCACGGATAGTGCTAGTGGCGACGTAGATTGTAAAACGAACACCTTGATTAGCGTGTATGGTATATCGCCGTTGAATCACACTAAATTCTTTACAAACAGATGTCTGATGATAGCATGCAATTGGTTTTAGTGCCTATTATAGACAATAAATATTTTTTCGATTCAACGTTAAGCATCACATTAATGCGGTTCGGAATAATAAGCTATTATCACGCGGAATGAGCCCTCCCACCGACAACGTCTATAAAGAAAATATTTATCCATCTACTTTATAAGGCTTTGCTTGTACTTAATCGATTCTATTTGTTATAACGTTGTGGACAAGTTTATTAATTTTGTTGCTTTACTGTATCAAGCCATACCGAATATTTATGACATAGTTATTTCATGAAATTCTAGAAAATAACTTACATATTGGTTTCCTTTTTTAAAAATTGATGCCAAGTATTTTTTAGAACAAAATATTAATTTTTACTTCTTTACAGACATGGTCAGTGTAGGGATATAACGATGCTAAGTGTACACTGCACATCTGTTAGTAAACATTGTATAATAAAATGTGATCACATCTAAGCTGGCAGCGCGGTATTTCCACGTTATGATTATTGAACAAAAAGTAGAAAAGTTGAAGAGAGTTGCAGGAGCAACTTCAAGAACAGGTATTTACACTGTTTGAATATGTAGGTTGTGCAGGTAGTTTGAAATTATTTTCTATAAATTTTGTCAAAGGTAAATATGATTTAATCTGCGTTTTGTTTGTAAAATATAGGTACATTGGATTAATAAATGTACAGTTCAAACAATGAATAGGACGGAATTAATGTATTGCTGTATTTTCAATTTCTCTCTTAGCTATTTGCTGCTTGAGAATCAACTTTATTGATATATTTTTGTAAGTACCTATTAGATGCTTACAAATCGTGGCATTATGTGGATTTCTAGTATGAGCCGTTGGCAAATTGTAACTGAATCTGAGTTTATGTGTAACATCATTATTATCACTAAACCGTTTACCAATTGGGGTTTGACAAATGTCGGCGTTGACCGTTTCATCTAGCAATCGTTTTGTATCACTGCCGTGCTCGAGAATTTGATAACATGATCTCACGATGTACTCAATAATTACTGCGACCCTCATTTATCTTTCGAACAATTTATAGTATTGACAATGCCGTAATTGAATTACTCCAATAAATGCTTTAATTGTCTCAATTACTCATAGATTGACGACATCGTTCAAGCACTTGGTGCTATTAATTTAAACTAAAATACCGCGTATATTTCAAAATTACACTGTATTTTTGTACTGAGATGATTAATTAAATAATTAATTAAATAAAAGCCGGCTGGAGCTTTTGTAAGGTTCTGACCGCCACCTACTGGCCACTTCGTGTATTAGCATCTGGAGAGGAATCCACACAGATGGTGGAGCCATCTATGTTTATGATGCTTTATTTTTAAGAATAGTTCATAGCTCATTCTACTGGGTAGGCTAAGTTTGGCTACGTACGGTAAGTACCTCCTTTGAGTTTTTACAACGAACCCTTGCAAAGCTCCGTATAATGGTAGCTTAGAAAGTAGAAAAATAAATAACACTATCTGGATTAAAAGTACAATCGTCAAATCTGTGTATTGCGGCCTGGAAGCTAAACATGGAATATAGTTAGATTGATGAACGCTTTTGGGAAAAATACAATTAGAGACTCAATTTAAAAAATACAAAAACTGCCTGCTTTTTTTCATTGCTAGAGTTAAGCGAATTCGGAAGGATATTTTACTTACAAAATATTTAGAACTCAGACTTCGAACATTGAGTATCATTCTATTAATCACAACACATAGAAGGGTTAGTTGTCGCAATTTTATCCCAGATAGTCATATTCACTACAGACCTTCCTAGGTGAAGGTAATTGAGAATGTGATAATTTTATTAATAATACAGATTTGCCACGTATTTCTACGAGTAACTGCGGGTTCAATATAAAATATTGTCATTGCCAAAATTCTTTTTTTTTTTATCTGTTAAACATCTGTTCAACACCTAACTCTGTATGAATTATTTTGATTTATAAATCGTGTTATTATCTGCTCATAATGTACTGTATTAGTAGTGTAGTCCTTTTAAGAATAAATAATCCTTTATTGGCCTAACATCTTTGTAAAATGTTCTTTAAGTCGGGCGATTAGACTTAAGTTTCCATTGTGCAAATTATAAAGTGATAACTAATAAGTGGGCTCATTGTGGAAGAAATCCTCATGAATGGATAAATAAACTCGTAATCAAAAATATTGACAAAATAAGGGCGAGTTCAATCGGCTGCCGGTCGGGTCGCAGCGGCCCCTTACAAACTCGCTTGAGTGCACGCGCAGGGTTCTTGCTCTATCAATACAAGCAGGCGAACTACAAATGAAATTTATTGAGAGCTATGATGATGTGAATTGAAATTGTAGTAGGCCTAATATAAATGCATATGACGTGTTATAAGAGAGCATATTTAAAAAAAATGTGTCTCCATTACAACAACAAAATAAACTTGTAAATAAATGTTTTAAAATATAATTTTGGCTTTTCTTATGACTGTACCTAATGCTGAAAACACTTCCTTGAAATAAAAAAGCTATTCATGAAGTAGAACATAATTAAAAGTAAATAACATATTCATTAGCGGTTCGTCGGTATGAAAAGATTAGAATTTATTTGTTTTTTTTTTAATTTGAATTTATTTGGAATTTATCTGGTGTTATCTAGGGTAGACGTAAGCACGTAAACTATATTATAATCCTATGAATACGCGACGAACAATTTTGGATAATGCTATGAAATCGCTACGAATACGCTACGCTGCTACGAAGACATAACACCCATTACGTAAACTTTTGATGTAGACCGAAAACCTAATGAAATGCTAAAAAACCGCTACAAATACGGTATGCAGTTTTCGAACATTCGACGCTCCCACTTCGTAGACGTTACGGAAACGATATTGTTACGAAAACGCTACGCTCTGTAGCTAGGAGGATGTTACGCACACAGTTCGTAAACGCTACGAAGTTGCTACGCAACTACGAAGATTAAATGCCTACTTCTTTGACGGGTGCGACCGTTTTGAAATTGTTACGGCCAAGTTACATAGTTACACATTTCGTAGACGCTGCGACTACTGCGAGTGCACTACGCAGCTAAGGGTGCACAACACATCCGCTCCTTATACGCCATAAATAAAGTCGCTCCGGACACAATTCGTCGACGCTACGAAATTGCTACGACGAAGCTACGAAAGCGCTACTGACACACTTCGTAGACGCTTCGAAACCGCTACGTATACGCTACGAAATCACTACACAATCGTTACAACTCTACACTGACGCTATTTTTTTACATGATTATTATTTCTATGAATATTTATATGTCTAAGTCTTTTCACCGCGATATAATAGGTAATGCAGCCGTTTTTACGGATATCTAAAATTCTATCGTTTAAATGCCGAAATTGGGCAACGGTAGGCTTCCTGGGCCTACTGTTGCCCAATTTCGACATTTTTAATTTTATCTTTAAACTCTTTTTTAGTTCCTGGGTGGATATATGTAGATCAGACGGTAAGTTAGTATTGCTTATTGAGCGTTGACTAACGTATGATAGGTGCCGATTGAAAGCTTTTCTAACACCTCAAAGGCTTTGTTCTGTATCATAATGCGTACCTATTCAGCCTTTAATTTTCCCGCTGCTGGACACAGGCTTCTTCTCTGTGAGAGGGAATGGGCCATAATCCAACACGCGGGCCCAGTGCGGGTTGATGTATCTTATTATCGAAACTAAAATCTTTTAGAAGATTACTCGGAATCATTTAACATTCTTTTTTATTTGTTACGCAAGATAGCTCCCATGAGTGACGATACTTTAGTGGCAACAACCTTGCCAACTGATTTCATCATAATCAGCCTATATTTTTCCCACTGCTGGGACATAGGCCTCCTCTTGGTGAGAGGGAGTGGCCGTCAGTGGCGAGGTGTAATTTTTTCTAAAAGCGAAGCCGATGCGAAGTCGGCTTTAATTTACTGACTCATCAATAAAGAATACTTACTATCATTCTAAAATTAATATAGGAATGTAATGAATTAAATAAAATTAAATTGAACAGCTGAAAACCGAATAAAATAAGCAATATTCCTCTATCTCGTTCTCGCTGACGCATTTTTCTATACCTGTCTCTGTCATAACCCGTTGTACAGCGGCTTGCTCTCGTACATATCAAGCGGTGCCACGTGACCTAAAGTGACATCATTACGGGATCGCTGTTGTATGAATTTTTAGTTCCCGATTATGACGTTTCGGCGCGGGGTTAATTTAGAACATTTCTCTTTTGTTGTAATACAAAGCTATAAATAACCTTTTTTGTTGTTTGAATGTTATGGTGAATTAAATACCCGTAGTGTAACTATACTTATTGACAATAGTAGCCACTATTTACATACTATTGTATTTTTAACTAGCTTCCGCCCGCGACTCCGTCCGCGCGGATGTCGGTCTTCGCGTGGATGGTTTATTTCTCCATTTTGAGTAACTCTGACAATGACATCTTACAAATATCTATTGAACCCAAATACGGCTAAGCCAATAATAATTAAGGAGATCCCTCTATTGAGCTACTGCTGTTGAGCTCGCGTTCTGTAGTAAGTACCTACCTATTTTTTTCATAGTAATTCCGACCTTGATAAGTAGCATGTAGCAGTAAATTACTGATAGTGACGAAAAGTTTGCAATAATAAAAAAGTGATCGTGACAATGCGACAGAAAGTTAATTGAGAGCTTCAGCATACACAACATTGTTAGTGAGCTCGTCCGGAATATGAACATGAAGATTTCTTGGACTGCTCACACGGGAAAGAGCTACGTAAAGTTGCCCGTGTGAAAAACAACTCGCGGTAAGATCTACGCCAGCAACTCCTAGGGTCTGACCTTAAGACTTATTTTTTGTCATGGCGTAACACAAAGCTACAGGAAACTGTATTCTCTTAAATTGAAATGGAAAATTGTTGGGAATCAATGGTATTCGAGGGATTAAAACACTTTCCCCGGCACCACAACCGGTTAAAATTTCAGCTTCAATTACGTTAGGTTGTAAATTAACGACCTTCAATCGAGTGCCGTTACAAAGTTTCGGAGGACTTAAATTACGAAGAAGAATAATAGGAACGCCGATTTTTAATTTAATTATATGTGAAGGAAGTCCAGAAACATTTAACGAATTAAAACATTCTATGGGGTAATTAGTGGACTCTTCTTGATCCATCATTCTATTAATAGAGATATACTCTCGACTTTTTCCTTGAATATGTGACAGTATTTCATTATTTATTGCAGATGCTTGGTCATTCCGAGGAGTTAGAATGGACCTTTTGCATAACCATGTATTGTGCTGTTGCGTAACGCTGCTTAAGTCTCCGTAAACGTCTCGCATGCGGTTTAACCGGGATTCTCGCTCTTCAGTTGATTCTTGTGTGTGATCTAGCTAGTCTCATTCGCCTAGCATTTTTCGATGTTTTAGTAAGAGAAGATCGCTTTCTGGCAGGCATCGTGTTACAATAAAACTGTATTAAAAATATACAGAAATACAATGAAATGAGATGAGAGAGAGAAATATGAGATTAATAACTAATCTACTTTACCTTATAACCTGATTACTATACCTATGTTTCCAAAGATAAACAAAAAGAAAATAAAATACCAACCTAAATAAACCAATTTACGATGAAAACTTAAACTACGTACAGTCACGAGCAATAACATAGAAACGCCCTTAAAATTCAAATTCATGTAGCAACATTAAATCGCAAAAATAAGTATGGTAACTGTGACCAAAAATTATGTAAACGTTAAATTGTGTCAAAATTAACTACACATTTTTATCAAATTTTCGTCAACAATAGATAACCAAAAAATAATATTAACTTTTAGTTACGTAATTATGAACGCAAGGAAATTTCAAAAACATGTTTACAGTACAGTTTCGAAATTATGTAAACAATTACAAAGCAGCAGTTTCAAGCACCTTGAGCTCGGAAATAAGTCTCAATTCGGGTTCAAAAGGAACCCAAATTGTGATTTTACCTAATTGACAAAACCAGAGTACATAAATAGTTAAAGGATCTTATTGTAATATTTATTTTTAAATTTTTTATCATTGCGTTATACATATTGTGTCATAGTAAGGTAAAAGTAGCCATCAGTGAGTGGTATCGACTCTCCCGTCCACTGTTTTTATTTCCGTGTACTGTCCTAAAACTATTGTGCTATTAGATTCCTTTTTACTTTTTGTTTTTGCTATCGTGGTGGAAATCCTCATGGATGTCCTCTGCCCTGGGGCGCACGGAGGAGTCTCTCAGACTTCTACTGACTAAAACCACCCCGTGTTCCCTCGCACACTTGCACCGGGGGCTACGGGGACGCTTAAGCATTCTTCAACGCAGCCCTCGGCTGGTACCGCCAGTGCGGGCCCCGTCTGGTCAAGCAGGGGGAGTGAGGTGTTAGACTCCCTCCGCGACGTCTAAGAGGAGCGCGCGTGGTACATTACGCGCCATCACCTCGGGTCATATATGATAGGGGGTGGCGGACGTCCCCGAGTCTGCCGTCCCTGGACCCATTTAGGGGGGCGGTAGAGGATGTCTACCGATAATGTCCTCTACCGGCCCCCCTAAATACATGTATTTTTATGTATTTTTAGCAGGTGCACCAGGCGTCGGCAGAGGGTACTCTGCCGACGCCTGGTGCGCCTGCTGTGGGCTGGGAGAGCACTCGAAATCTCCCTCTCCCTTTCCGCTGCCTCCTTCTGCGACATGACATTTTCGCTGAAGGAGATCATCGCATCCCACGACGCTGCGCCACCGACCATAGAACGGATCACAGTCGGCAGCGACATATACGTTTCCTTCTTGCGAAACAAGGGCTTGACGCGGCTCCTCCCAAGCTGTGCATTCTGCAAGCGTATGAACACCGTGTCTTCCCGACAATGGACGCAGTGTTGACACCGAGCGTCTGACTCCCTGCCTACCCGAAGCAACCGTGCCCCGAGAGCACCTGCGTCGCCCTAAATGACAGGGAGCCGTGCCTTCTCCGAAGCCAGTCGTCTAGCATCGGTCGGACCGCCCCGATGGTGACGAGGCCGGCGCGCTATTAGATGCCTACGGCAACATTGCAAATCATACAGAAAGGATAGGCGCGCATTACGGTTGTTTTTTGCTGTCGTGCAGTACAGCTGGATAAATATGTATTTGCTGTGTTATTGTGATTATTGTGATTATTATTGAAATCGATATAAAATCAATAATAACAACGTGCCATATCGTATTTCTACATATGAAAACACTGATTTTGTAAGTCCTTGTTTTATTGCAGTAACCAACCCCTATTTATTTATAAAACTGTAGTTATTACTGTAATAAACATAACAAAAACAGGAAAAAGTAGGTATACACTTTCAATTTCATTTTAATGTATCCATGAGAATTCCTATAACACGTATACAATTGTATATATGTTATAGAAATTGTCATGGATACTTAAAAATTACATTGGAAGTGTAAACTTTTTACTGATTTTGTTTCGTTTATATTGTTGTGAAACTAATGTATACCCAGTTTTGACACAGTTTGAGGGTTAGGTAATTTAGAAAAAAATATCGTACACATATTTTTTGAATGGTAGAAGTTCAGATATTTTAGAAAATGTGACAATGTATATATATTATTGCTCGTGACTGTACGTACTATAATATTTACAAAACTATTTACAAATAACTGATCGGAACAGTAATCAAAAAGGTCGCGCTGAAAAGCACGGTTTAAAATTACACGCATACAATATTAATTCCACGGACGACCGCTCGCCACACTGGACACGTCCGCTCGCATCAAAATTCAGAATTTATATGCATCGCGCGGCGTTTTTTTTTTTTTTTCTTGTGGGTCATCTCTTAGTTAATCCTGAAAAGATTCTTACTACTTAAACGGATTTTGATCCGGCGAGTTCTAAAACTAAAAACTAAAGCGAAAGCTCTAAGGGTTACCCCGAGGGGGGTACGAACCTCGGCTTAGGCAATCACTGGTAGGGGGACAGCAAGGGACTGGCTGGATCTGGGTGCATCGCGCGGCGCGGAACGCGGCTCCTTATATAGGAGTCGGGGAGGCGTGGCCCGCGTGTGCCGCAAACGGTTCAAGCCAAATCCGACTTTCGGCGCTACAGGTTACGGCGCTGAATCCACTGCGGGTAATGCAACGTATGTTCGCGGTTCTACAGAACAACGTCTATGAATAAAACTGAAAAATAAGATTTTTTTTCTACGTATTTTTCCAGGATCAAAAGTATCCCATTTTATGCCCAGGATAATAAGGTATAATTATACCAAGTTTCATCGAAATCGAACCGTTAGTTTTCACGTGATGCCTGCATATACAGACAGACAGATAGACAGACAGACAGACAGACAAAAAATTTTTAAATCACATATTTGGTTTTGGTATCGATCCAGCAACACCTCCCGCTATTTATTTTTTCAATATTTTCAATGTACAGAATTGACCCTTCTACAGATTTATTATATGTATATGTATAGATAGTGATAGAGTTACCAATGCGAATCCCCGAAGGCAAGCCGGTAGGAATCGTGATATATGGTGCTTTCGCCACTGGTGGCCGTAATCTATCACGCGGGCCCAGTGCGGGTTGGTAGATGTCACATGTCTTCGAATTTTTGGTTCTAGGACATGCCGGTTTCCTCACGATGTTTTCCTTCACCGTTGAGAGCAGTGGTGATGAAATTATTTACACAAAGTGCCTGTCTGGGTTCGAACACGCAACCTACAACTAGTCGGGGCTGATACCACTGGGCCACCACTGCTCTATAACTGATTTACTCTTATATAAAAAAATAGTACAAACTATGTAATTACTGAGCAACGAAAAAAAAGCATATGCGTTCAGAGGGTTCTGGGTCCTACTAATATTAAAAATATGAAAGTCTGTGAGAATGGATGGATAGATGTTTGTTACTCTTTCACGCAAAAACTGCTGAACGGGATTTGATAGAACTCTACAGTATTTTTTTTTACTTTAGCATATGATTCAGGCTTATAACGTTGGTCAAATTACAATGATAAGTGTCAAGTAAGTCGGAAAATATCATACTATCCAAGAGCTATTTCGTCGTGCTGTGCATAAACCGATAGAGTTACACGAAAAAAGTATATGTTGGGATTGTTTCTGTTAAAAAGATCTGAAAAACGTATATAATCATTTTTAGTTAGAGTTTAATTTGTTAGCGTAACACGGTAATAAACAAACGCATGACGGAGAGTAAAAATGTCTACTTTAAATCCCAACCAAAACTGAGTTCACATAGCACCAAACTAACTGTACTATTCACAGGCAAATTACAAAAGAAATATTCGTGTTTTTTTTTTCACTTACAATAATGTATTATATTAAATATAATTCATAATATTTAAACAAATTAAGCTGAAAAAGTTATTCTGCAAAACAGACCAGCAATTCTACGGGAAAAAATATGACGAAAACCTATGTACGTAATAATTTTTGTCATCATTCAATTAGTTATTTTATAAACAATTGAACAACTATAATAATTTATTATTGTATAATATATATAATTATATGGTATTTAATTATTTTTTTGCAAGAAGTAATTTTTGGTTTTACACAGAAATCGGAGTTACTAAAGTACGTTTTTTTTTTGGATGGGAAATCATCAAATCACTTCTCCCGCTCTGGGCGGAGCGGGACAGCGTGTCAGACTTTTACTGACTAAAACCCACCCGTGTTTCTTCAGTAGCCCATGTGCCAGGGTCACGGTGTCTCTTTCAAACAATATCGCGACCCTGGCAGGCATCGGTGCTAGCAGACCCCTTCAGTTCTGCTGACATCTCTTTGAGGCGCGCGTGGAACACTACGCGCCGTCGACCCGAGCTTGGTCCTTACCGGGCGGTGAGCTACCCTTTGCTCGCCGCCCGCAAGCTCGCACCTATGGTGGCCGGGAGTCCGCTATCGACTCCCGACGCCCGGGGTGTCTCCTCCTGCGGCAGCTAGGGACGTGAAGGCGCAGAGACTGCCACTCCCTCACGCGCCCCGTCTCTACTGAAGTACTTTACCTCATACTTGGCGACCCCCGGGTAGTTTAGTAGCACATGAGCTGCTATCTCGTCGTGCTCCATGCAGGCCGCGGACAGCGGACTGTCTGTTACTCCTATGACAAAAAGGTGTTTGTCAAATGACGCATGACCAGTTACAGCTGCTGAAACTATACGTAACTGTCGCTTAGTCAGACGGGGAAACTGTTTCGTGAGGCGGATATCGATTGTATGAAGTGCATCCTTAGCCTTCTTACACTCACCTTGGTCCATAGTTTGTGATGTTAAAACCTGGTTCATTCCCTTGCCATATTACGGAGGTACCTGAAAGGGAGTGGCGTGATGGGTGTAGGTCCCACTGATACCATGCTCGACCCCTTTTGGTAAGTGCATAGGCTGCATCGTTGCCTTGCGAAAAGCTCTGCCCTTTGATAAATTTTAATGGTTATATTATTGAGGCTACCCACGTAGAGGCGCTGGTGGTACTGGTATATCAGCCTAGAGTCAAATGTGCAACTGTTCAGCGCTTTCAGAACAACCATCATGACTAAGTGGTCCTTAACTTTCCTGGTCATGATAGCTAAAGAGCTGTTTTGATCCGGTCGTGAAGATACGCAGCTCTGCGGGGTGCAAACCCTCGCATCGGCGATCGTCCCCACTTCTTAACACGCCTACATCTGATATACTAATCATTTTCCTGCACTACCAAAAGGTGATGCGGGCCTCTTTAGTTTGTTGTCTAAATGACTACTCCAGTTTAACTTACCGTCTAGAATAACCCTGAGGTACTTAGTCAAGTACCTCGGGGTTATTCTAGACGGTAAGTTCGCGGTACGTTCGCTCGTTGGCCAACTGAAGTTCTATATTGAACAGTTTGGGTAGGTGGAAAGGGCCTATAATTCTTTTTTGGGTAAACATGACTAGTTAAGTTTTGGTGGGGTTCACTGATAGTTCAAATTCCCAGCACTAACCCTCTACGATACGTAGTGCTTGTTGAGTGAGGTTACATCTCGTTCCTGTGACCTTCCCGAAACAAGGATTGCGACATCGTCTGCAAAGCCTATTGTTATCTACTTTAAACTTCTTACAATAAACAATCTAATTTTCAAGAGATCTAAATAAGAATCTTCACTTGTCTGTGTTGTCAGTGTTAGGTTGGGATCATCGAGTGCAGTGGACTGCCCAGAGTGCACCTAACAAATGCTTAGGCAAATGTAAAATACAATTTTTATTAGAAAATTAAATTACTTTTAAGTTCGGCGGATAGGTATGTGATTTTTACACAAATCTCAACCTTCAAAGTGATTTAAGTGGCTTAATATGGCTAGACGTAGTTTTTTTTTTTCAAAAAAGCTTTCCTATTTACGTTTTAATAAGTTACGAAAATATTTTCTTTGTGAATTTTACGAATGTAAAATACAAATGTACCTACATATTAGATTGAGGGTTAACATGGGTTTGTAATTAACAAAACATAATTTTCATTTGAAATATTTTATTCAAAACTCATTCGCACAGTTGTACAGACAGCTAGATCGTCGCTAGTCTTGGTAAAATATCATAAACAAATAAAATATGATTTTAATGATATACTTTGTTGTGATTGAATGTTTTCTTTAAAAATCGGTAAAATATTCAATTCACAATAAAATTTTAGACCAATACTTCTATTGCTACGACTTTAAATAAATAAGAAGAAATATAACTACAACTTGCGTACAGATGGAGGTTGGTACGAATTAATGCGAGCTGGCGTTGTGAGCACCTCCCGGGCGCGGAAACCGTCGCAACAGTCTTCTAAACTTTCGTATCCACCTCGATCTGCGTTATTTATAAACCTACCAGCACTTTAATATCAAAAGTTACAAAAGATCCTACAATATGTTTCATGTTATCATATTGTAAAGTTTTTTTACAAAATGATTAAAATATTGGCCACTATCACTGAGTAAGTGCTAGTAAAAATCACGCGTCTTCCACGAATTAAAGAAAACAAGGACAGTCACTTTCTGTAAGACGTGAAAGAAGGAAAAGCACCGGCCAAGGTCAACACGTCGACCGGCGCTTTTCTCATTATAAACGGCCTTTTTACTTCTAAAATTATAATAGTCACTGGTCTCAAAACATGGCTTAAGTACTATACACCTAAAATATATAAATTATTACAAATTAAGTAAGGCATTTACAACATCAGGGATCCTTAAGATAACTTTATATTTACACGACACTAGATCGCTTTCCGTAGTATCGTGTAAAAACAAAGAAATTGACTAAGCTTATATCGGTAAAACAATTAAGTTTACATTTAAAATGGTCAAGATTTCGGCGATCTAAATGACCTGTGAAGCTTGATCTTGGTCGAAATTTATTTATTTGAGAGTATCTTAGCTTCGCTTTGGTCAATACGAATTTTAATTTATGAGTGACATTTGATAATTTTGAACTTTTTATCATAAAGGCCTAGTCGTTTACAACTTAGCACTATCGTTTGGCACTGACTTTTGTTAGAAACGATAAATAATATAATAAATTAGCCCTAAATTGAAGACTCAAAATTCGTTAAAATTTTAGTTTCAGAAATTAACATTTAAATTTAATATTTTAATCACAGTCATGAACAGTTATTTACTTAATAATTGAGTTGCGCGTGCCACGACATTTTATGAAAAGTAAAAAAAAATCAATAACATAGATTACTACATATGACACGAAATCTTAAACTACTCCATGGGGATAATTTGAGTTGAGCATTATTCTTGTGCATAGAAGAGTAGATGGAATTAATTATCACATAGGCGCTACATCCTTGTGACGGCGTGTACGAGACAGATTGAAATCTCTCGTAGGGCTTCACCTTCGTCGCTTGGCGGATACAGCAGCTGCTATCATTTGTCTTAACATCGGCTCTGGGGTGCACGCCTTAGGATCGCATTTCATCTGACCGTCTCCTCCACATCTGAAAACAGGTAAAAAGACAGGTATAAGTTTTTGATCCGTGTACAAAATCTACTTTTTTATGTATTCAATCATTAAAAACAGAACCGCTCTAAAAGCTAGAAATTGCCGAGTTACTCACGTGCAGTGTAAACATGGTCCTGAGGATGAGCGTACGACTTCTCCTACTTTGTACGTGTGTCCTTTTATTTGACAGCCTCTCCTTTGTACCGCACCCTTGTACGAGTGGGTCGGGAAGTGAGGAGGCAGTGTAGTGGTTGTTGTGGTCGTAGTCGTTGTAACATTGACTGTAGTTGCCATTGAAACAGGACATTCATATCGAGGACAGCAGAAACCTTGAATGGGTTCTTCGTGGCATCCATGAATAGGCGGTGGGCAACTTTGTTGTAAACAGATAATATCACTTCTAAAGCAGAAGCAGAAGTCACATGGGTCATCTCTTGGTATCTGTTGTGCCGAAACGTACACTTTGCCTCCGTAGCGGCAAGTTCCCGGTCCAAAAGCTTGATCTTCTTCAACATAGTCAGGTTCACCATATCCGCTTGTTCCACTTGGAGAGAGTTGTCCGTCTTCGTCGGGAACTGGTATCTCATCTGTAGGTAGCAAATCTGGAATGCTTGGTTTCGAAACTTCTGTTGTTGTACTTGATGTAGGAACTTCACTAGTCTCACTAGGTTTTTCTTCCGGTGTCTTGTCATCTGGAACAAGAGTTACAATATCCTCCCCTTGGCGTATGGTTGTTGCTTTGGTTGTGGCAAATATAAATTCTTCCTCTGGCGTGGTTGCATGCGATACAATTGGATATGCTGGTTTTTCGCTGGTAGAAACTTCCTTTTCTGTTGGTACTGCAATGTCTGATTCAAAAGTTGGTAATTTTTCGGACTCTGTGACAACAATTGGTGTAGATTCTTCAGTAATTTGAGTAGGTCCTGCAGTTGTATATTCTTTTTGATCAGCAGTATACTTAGCATCTTCACCTTGAACAACAGCAGGCGTTGTTTCTTCTACTGGTACCGATTCTGATACCTTTTCAGACACATCTTCAGGCAAAGGCTCTTCACTGTACTTAGTAGTAACATCTGTTTCTTTTGTTGCAGTTTCAATTTCTTCGTCACTCTTTTTAGTGGTTAGTTCCGACACCTGAGGTTCCTGTTCAATCTCTGATTGTACAGTTGTGGGTTTTTCCTCGAGAGTCGACACATGCTCTTCAATTTTGGGGGTATGTTCTTCTACGGGAGGTGATGATGTCGAAATATCTTCCACAGGTTTATGAGAGTGCTCTTCTTCGGAAGGTGATGAAATTGAAATGTCGTCTACAGGCTTTTGCGAGTGTTCCTCACCGGATGGTGAAGACGTTGAGCTGTCTTCTACCGGCTTGTAGGAGTGTTCCTCTTCAGATGGAGATGACGTTGAAATGTCTTCTACAGGTTTTTGAGAGTGTTCCTCATCGGATGGTGAAGATGTTGAGCTGTCTTCTACTGGCTTGTAAGAGTGTTCCTCTTCAGATGGAGATGACGTTGAAATGTCTTCTACAGGTTTTTGCGAGTGTTCCTCTTCAATTGGTGAAGCTGTTGATATATCTACTGCAGGTTTGTAAGAGTGTTCTTCTTCTGAAGGCGACACTGTTGTGAGGTCATCTACAATCTTATGAGTGTGTTCTTCTAATTCAATCAAATATGGTGTCGTCTCTGAGAATTCAGTCTGAGCAGATGTATGTTCTGTAGATTTCATGACTTCGATTTGTTCAATTTCTTCAGTTACTGCGGGCGATTCTCGCAACGTCGTCGCAGTATCTTGTTTTTCTGTTACAGTATCCTCGAAAACGTGACTTATTTTGTCATCTTGTTCAGGTTCTTTTGTGCTTCCGTTTACGGATTCAGTTACGAGGATGGGTGCTTCTGTTTGAATTTCTTCTTGTCCTGGAACATGTTGTTCTGGGCTTTTAGAAATTTCTTCATACTGTGTTGTTAGTAATTCTGGTTTATATGTTGATTTGTCTTTCGGTATACTCGATACTGTCGTTTGCTCACCAAGATCTTCTCTGATTTCTGTTACAAGTGATTGTGGAACTTCACTTGATGTTTCTACACCTGGCATTTCTGTTTGTACATCTTCTATCGGCAAATCAGTAGACACTTTTTGTATTTCCGTAACAGATGGTTCCTTCTTGTCTAGATCATGCGATGCGGTATGCATTACCACTGGTGCTGTTGTTTCAGCTTCTCCTTCTTTTTCTGATGTTAATGGGATGTCTGTTGTTATCACTTGGGAGTCCTTTACCTCCTGTTCTGATTTTGTGCTAGTTTCTTGAGGTTCTGTTACATGTGGTTCTATCACATAAGGATCAGTTGCTTTATTTACGTCTTCTGTTGTTGTTACGTAATGTTGAGGAATTTCCGTACTTGGTTCTTGTTGTTTTGTATATCCTTCTGGTAGAATTGTAACTTTGTGTTCAGATAAGTCTGGGATGACTGTAGTCTTCTCTTCGTAGCTAATAACATCCTTTTCAGGGACATCTGAGGTTTGTTGAGATTCTGTTACAACCAAAATTGGTATTTCTGTAGCAGGTAATTCAAATTCGTCAGTTGGTTTTTCTTTTTCAGTGTCTGATATCTTATGATCTTGTTCAGGCATCTTTGTGACAGGTTTATCAGATTCCGAAGTCTTCTCAGGTAATTCTGACTCCATATCTGTTAGTAGTGGCTTTTCTGTGCTTGTTATACCAACATCTCCACTTTCATCTATTTTGTCGGTATCGGAAGGCACGTGATGATCTGTTGTTTCTTCAGGATATTCGGTTGCTATCTCTTCTTGCCCGGTAACGGATGGATCTTCAATTTCTGTAACCCTTCTTACAGGTTCAGTGACAGAATAATCTGGAGTTTCCGTAATTGTTTCCTCTTTTTCAGAACTGTCTTTCTCAGGACGATCTGTTTTAATTTCTACAAATGGAACCTGCGTAGTTTTTTCATCTGATTCAGTGCCATGCACAGGTAATTCCGGTTCAAGTTTGTGTTCATCAGATGGTGAAGTAGGAGAAGCCTCAATTACATGTGAATCTGGAATAGGTTTAATCTTCTCTTCTTCATACACTTTAGTCGTACTCTCGTCTTCCGATTTACTAGTAAAGTGAGGTTCAAGTTTATCAGTTTCTTGGGGCTCTTTTGTAACTGAGCCAGTACTAGGCGCTTCAGTTGTTGGGGATTCAGTATCTGTGGATACTTCTTCTTTTTCGCCTATAGATCCCATTTCAGTGGTTTTTTCAACAGATTCTGACGTTTTGTGTGATTCCGGAGCTGATGTGGTCAATGCTGGTTTCTCACTAATCAAATCTTGTTCTACTGTGCTGCTTTCTTCCTTGGCGTCAGTAGTAACTATTTTGAAGGTAGTTACCTCTTGTTCAGAAACTGTTATTTTTTCGTTGTCTTGTACAGATGTCTTCGTAGTAATTTCTAGGTCGAACTGAGATTCTGTGGTGATTTCAGGAGTACGTGAATGATCATGAATAACCGGTTTTTTACTATAACTGTCTTCAGCTTCGGTAACCTTTGTTTCAGTTGTTTCTTGTGGTGCTGTGCTTACATCCATGGGCTCTGCAGCATTTGATTCTGTAGTATTTGCATGTGCAACTTCTTCAGTGGCAGTGGCTTGAGATTCAGAATAGGGTACTTTGGTAGTTTTTTCAATGTCCGTAACTGTTGCTTCTGTGGGTTGCTCGGTAATTTCTGGTGTTTTCACTTCGTCTTCAGGTTCAGAAGGAAGGGGTGCTTCAGGTGTCTCAGTGCCTGGTCCTTCTATTTCATGAGTTTTAGGTTCTTCTGTGCTCAAAACTTCAGTAACAGTAGGTTTATCTGTAACTTCCTCATCAGTTATAAAAGGTTTTTCTCCTTCTTTATCCGCAACAGGTTTTTCTTCGACTAGAATAGGTTTTTTAGCATCATCTGCGTCAACAGGTTTTACTTTGTCTTCTTCGTCGACCAAAACAGGTGTGTCTGTGCCTTCCTTGTCAAATATTGAAGGTTTATCCGTGCTTACTTCTGGAACTTCTGGTTTTTCAGTTCCTTCTTCAACTATAGCAGGTGTTTTTGTGCTTTCTTGGTCAGCCAAATCAGGTTTTTCCTTAGTTTCCTCATCAGTTATTGCAGGTTTTTTCGAGCCTTCTTCTCCGTCGACAGGAGGTAACTCTGTGCCTTCTTTTTCAATTTCAGTAGGTTTCATCGGGTCTTCTTTTTCAATAATAGTAGGTTCCTCTGTACCTTCATCAATAATAACTGGTTTAGCTGTGCCTTCCTCTCCTGTGATGTCTGGTGCCCCAGTACTTGCCTCTTCAATGATGAATGGCTTCATACCTTCCTCATCAATTATATCAGGCTTTTTGGTATTTTCTTCTCCTACATTAACAGGTAGCTCTGTTCCCTCTCTTTCAACAACAGTAGGCTTCTTTGTGCTTTCCATTTCATCAACAGTGGGTTTTTGTTTGTCATCCTCATCCACTACGGTAGGTTTTTCCTTATCTTTGTCAACAACAGCAGGTTCTTCTGTACCTTCGTCAATATCATCAGAAACTAAGGGTTTGTCTGTATGTTCCATTTCAATTTCCGGTGATTTCTCAGGTCTAGAATCATCAGATGTGACAGTTTTTTCTGTGCTCTCTTGCTCAACAACCGCAGGTTCTTTTTTACCATCTTGTTCTGCTAATGGTTTTTCTGTGATCTCCATGTCAACATCAGCAGGTTTTTCTGCGTGTTGTTCATCAATAACAGCAGGTTTATCCGTGCCCTTCTCACCAATAATATCAAGTTTTTCTTTGTCATCTTCTTCAGTCAGATCTGGTTTCTTGTCTCTATCTTCAGTGATCACGGTGGGCTCCTCCGTGCCTTTTTCTTCAACATCAATCGGTTTCTCTGATACTTCGTCTTCATCATAACCAGGTTTTTCTTTTTTGTCGTCATCTGTGACAACAACCTTTGCAGTGGTTACTTCCTTCATGACATCAGGGTTCTCTGTAGCTTCCACTTCAACAGCTGGTTTATCTGTGCCTTCTATGTCAAGAAGAGCAGGTTTTTCAGACCCAAACTCTTCGATTGGTTCTTGTACAGGTTTGTCTGTTTCCTTCATATCAACATCTGTGGGCTTTCTTTCCTCATCATCTATAATTGGTTCCTCTGTACCGTCTTCTACTATTGTAGTTTTATCAATGTCTTCTTTTTCAATATCCGCAGGTTTATCTTTACTGTCTCCATCAATTAACGAGGGTTTCTCCGTGTCCTTATCTGCAACAGCTGGTATATCAGTGCTTATTTGATCTTTGATAGCGGGTACATCTGTGGCCTTTTCTCCAGGTACTACAATTGTGGTAGCTTCCACTTCGGTGAATACTGGTTTGGTTGTACCCTCTTCGTCAACTAGGTCTGGTTTCTTAGTGATTTCCTCGACAATCACAGGATTTTCTTTATTATCCTCATCAATTATGCCAGGTTCTTTCGTACTTTCCTCGTCAACCACAGGCTTTTCTTTACCTTCCTCATCAACGATGGCTGGTTCTTTTGTGGTTTCCTCGTCGATAACAGGCTTTTCTTTATCAGTCTCATCAAGAACAGTAGGTTCTTTTGTACTTTCCTCGTCAACTACAGGCTTTTCTTTACCATCTTCACCAACGAGAGCAGGTTCTTTTGTGGTTTCCTTGCCAATAATAGGCTTTTCTTCACCATCCTTATCAACTACGGCGGGTTCCTTCGTGCTTTCCTCGTCAACCATGGGCTTTTCTGTACCTTCTTTATCAACGGGGGCTGGTTCTTTTGTGATTTCTTCGTCAATAACCGTCTTTTCTTTATCATCCTCTCCAATTATGGCAGGTTCTTTCGTGGTTTCTTCGTCAACCACAGGCTTTTCTTTACCATCTTCATCAACGACGGCTGGTTCGTTTACGGGTTTCTCACTAACTACAGGCTTTTCTTTATCATCCTCATCAATTATGGCAGGTTCTTTCGTAGTTTCCTCGTCAACCACAGGCTTTTCTTTATCATCTTCATCAATTAAGGCAGGTTTCTTTGTAACTTCCTCACTATCAATAGTTGGTGGTTTTGTGCCTTCTTTTTCAGCATCAGCAGGTTTTTCTATACCTTCATCACCAACTAAGGAAGGTTCCTCAGTGCCATTGTCTTCACCCAAAATAGGTTTCTTGGTGCCTTCATCTTCCTCACCTAGCAAAGCGGGTTTAGTTGTTTCCTCTTCCATAACATCAGGAGTTTCTTCCTTTTCAATCTCTGTTGGTTTCTGGGTGATTGCTTCTTCAACAGGTTTTTCTTGAGGTCCCTCGTACACGTCAGCTGGTGTCTCAGTTTCTTTGTCTTCATCCGTCGTTGGTTTTGTAGTGGCTTCACCTTCAATTACAGGTGTTTCCTTCTGAATGTCAGCGCTTGTAACTGCTTCGGCAATTTGACCTTCAGTTGTATACGTATCCGTTTTCTGTGTGTCTTTCACTGGAATTATCTCGTCGACTGGTTTTGAAATGTGGTCATCGGGTAATTCCGTTGCTTTTTCTCCCTCAGGGGATAATATTTTTTCTGTTGCTTCTTCAGAAGGCGTTTGCTCTTTTTTAGGTAACTCGGTACTTGTTTCCTTTTCACTTATGCAGTTAGGACCTTCACAAGTAGTTGGTAGCTTGGTATCACTAGTTGATACTTCTTTCCTTCTACAAGGTTCGTCTCCTGTACATTCAGGAATAGGAATATCCTGAGGTTTGCAGCCATCTTCTTCTTTACATGATTCCATTTGGTGATCTGGTAGAGATCCAATAACGTCAGAACCACAACCACTATCTCCACAATCAATTTTGTTACATGACTCTCCTTCACACGGAGTAGCTTCAATGGTAGGAATTTCCACAGGTTTGCATTCTTCTCCATTTTTACACTGTTGTGGCAATTCAGAGGCGACTTCATCAGTTTCCTCACAATGTTCGCCTTCGCAAGGTATAACTGGAGACACTTGAGTATGTGGTAACTGACATTCACCGTTAGCACAACTTTCTGGTTCGCATTTACCGTTAGAGCATTCTTCAGTGGGTTCCACAGAAGGTACTGACGTGTCTGGTTTTTGTAGAACATCACTACAACCTCCAGACCCACATTCAGTTTCAGCTTTATGATCATCTGCAGTTAAACAGCTATCAGAATTACAGGGTCCAGACGGTTCAATAGGTTGTCTTGTTGGTTCACTTATTTCACATTGATCGCCACGGCATTCAATTGTAGGAGAAGGCATGGGAGATTCTGTTCCAGACATCTGGTTATCGGATTGAGGTGGTACTGTTTCTCTTGGATGGTCACATACAAATGTGGGACAGCAAGAATCAGGAGAGTCGTATATTGATTGGCAGTTATCCATGTAATCAGGTGGTGGACTGCATATAATGGGGTCACACTTGATAATGCTGCTGGCACACCTACAACCAGTGTGGCAATTATTTGTGCTAGGTACAACTGAGTTATTCCCATAAGTTACTCCATTCAGAAGGCAGTCGCCTTCACCTGGAATTCGGCTCGGTTCTTCATGAGTTTCAACAAGAGGTGTGATTTCAGAATTTTTTTCTGTACTAGATGATAAACCACCATCCTGTTCAGATGATGGCTCAGAAACTTTTTCGGGTAGAATCTCAGTAACGACCGAAGTTTCTTTAGGCGATTCAGTCGCTGTTGGTTTGGATTCAATTGTTTCTGCTATTTCTGTAATATATTCTGGAATTGAAGTAGTAAAGTCTTCTTCTGATGTTGGAACGTCAGAACTTGTACCTATCTTGTCATCATGCGAAGATGTGGGAATCAATCCTTCATCTATAAACTCAGACTTAACTGTAGTTGGCTCAGTATCTTTGGATTTTTCGGTAGAAACAATACCTTCGTCTTCTTTTCTGAATGATGGTTCAGTTGTGACAGTGAATTGATCAGCTTTGGTAACAATACCCTCCGGTAGTGGTGTCGTTAGTTCAGATACACTTGTTGATTTAATGTCAACAAGAGGTGGTACTGTGTGCATTTCATCAATGATAGATGGTTCAGTTTCTTTGGTATCCTCAGAAAGTGTTGTTCCTGCTGGTAGAGACGGCTCAGAACTAGTCTCCTCATAAATCTCACTTGGAATAGTGTTTAATCCTCTATCAGGTTCTGCAGTAGTGAATTCAGTGTCTTTCGTAGCGGGTGCTGCTGTTGTTACGTGTTCAGTTTGTGCAGGAACGTCTTCTTTAATTATTTTATCAGTAACAACGTCCTGTCCTAGATTTACTACAGTAGTGCTTTCTTCTTCAACAGCAGGTGATGCCGTAGTGATTGGAATGTGTGAATGAGGATGAGTACTGTCCTCTTCAGAAACAGCAACCGTGTTCTGCGCATGATCTGGTTCCGTAGTTAATGTTTCTTCTTTTTCCAATGGACTACTTGTTGTGTCAGGAGTCAGTTGGTCAGGTTTAGAACTTTCTTTTTCTTCTTCAGCTGGGCTAGTTGTAGTGCCCGGAGAAAATTCTTCAGGTTTGGAACTTTCTTTTTCTTCTTCATCTGGGGTACTTGTAGTACTAGGAGCAAATTCTTCAGGTTTTGAACTTTGTTTTTCTTCCGCATCTGGGCTCACTGTAGTACTGGGAGCTAATAATTCAGGTTCAGAAGTTTCTTTGGCTCCTTCAGCTGGGCTTTCTTCTGATGATGTTGCACTCGTTGTTCTTGTAATATCACCGTCGGAATATTCTTTTTCAGTCATTACTTCGGGAGTAACGTTTGAAATATCAGTCGGTGTAGCAGTTTCTTTTTCAATTTCACCTAAAGGACTAGAGCTAGTAGTGCTGTATTCCGGTTTGAATGTTGGGCTGCCAGTAACATCTTCTTCTTTTTGTGATGTTGTTAGTTTATCATCTTCACCTTCGCTCGATGGTAGGCTTACACTTTCACTTGTCGGAGCGTTAGTTGTGTCATGAGGTTTAACGATTTCTTGGTCAGGAATAACATCAGGAACTGTATTTTGTAAGTCTCCCAGTTCAGTCGTAGCACTTTCATAAATATTGGGAGTCATTGTAGCAGAAACATCTTTATGAGGTTCTAAAATGCCTTCTTCTATCGTTTTACTTGTTGTAAGTTCCTCAATTTCTTCACTAATAGGGGCATTTGTCGAAACAGGTGGTTTGATAGTTTTTTCATTCATGTCTGGCACCATGATTTTATCGATTGCTACTGTTGTCTTTTCATGTTCTTCATAAGCAGGACCTTTCGTAGTGACATAAATATATTGATCATCATCTCCAGGAGTAGGAATTATTTCATCAGGTCCAAGCGGCTTTGATGTTTCTTCTTCGTCACCACTGCCTTCCAATTCAGAACTTGTAATTGGCATTTCTGTGTATGGTACTTCATCAGGTTCATTCCTATATCCACTACCTTCGACGCTTGTTCTCCTTGGAGGCAACAATGTTGTTAGTTTATCTATCATCGATTCAGTCGTAGATTCTGTTGAAAGGTCAGAGGGAAGCTCATCACCTTCACAAATGTAAGTGTCTGGGCAGCATTGACCTTCACGTGGTGGCAGTGAGGAACAGTTTTTGCCTTCATTTTCCATTGGTGCACCACATTCCTGTACGACACAAACTATATCTCCTTTCATACAGTAACAATGTTCACATGCTTTTTCTGTTTTTATTAAAGCACCATCCGAAAATACTCGGTCATCGTGAACACAATCCTGTGTCATTTGTGTAACTGGAGAGATAGTTGTGGTCGTGAGTAAAAATCCTGGCGTTGGTCGCACGGTAGTTGACATGTCGTCCAAAAGAGGTAATTCGTCTTCGGGATGATCTGAAAATTATATTTTTATATACATAAATGTATGAACAGTGGTCACAATAATCATAGTGAATTGATATCGTTTTCATTTAAAACATATGCACATAAAACGTATATCTGATTTTTATTCTTTGACCACGTGAGTACATTCCTGTATTTATTGCTTAGTTTTTTGTTATTTTCTTATATAATACAGGCATGAAATACTTGAAAATGTATAAAATTAAGCCTATATATTATTAATGTAATCTAAAAAAACAAATAAAGAGAATAACTCACCACAAGAATAACGGACCGGACAGCAGACGTCTTTATGGTAAATAGGCGTACAACCATCCACATGCAGAGTACATTCTTGCATAACGCAAGTCGTCATGTTTCGAATGCAGTAGCAATGTTCGCAAGGTTTGTTCGGTGTCGGGGGTACTTTAGATCCTTCGGGGAAATATTTTCCGCTGATACTGCAACCATATTTGTCCAGTTTGCCAATTCCAGTTGCTCCATATTCAGCTGGAGACGTGGTCGACGTAGATGTGAGTAGGTCAACTGGAACTGTTAGTAAAATGAATATTAAAGTCATGTCGCTTGCAAAAGCAGCGAAAAACTGTGGACATATTTGAAGACTATATTTATTTTGGTCTGCAAATGCATAATTAAATGTCATATGCATATGGGTAACTGAAGGAACACGAGTGGGTTTTAGTCAGTAAAAGTCTGACACGCCCTCCCACTCCACCCAGAGCGGGAGAAATCATTTGATGATTTCCCATGCAGAAAAAAAAATGTGTACTTTTATCGAAACGTCTAGTATTATTAAGGCTGTTTATCGAAATATAGCTTTGTTGACTATTTTAAAACTTTATTATTTACAGTAATAATGTTTCAAGCGATAAATATAATAGGTTTCTTAGAGAGTACCGAAATATTTTTTAAAGTGTTTGTTTTTGATTTTCAGTTCGTAATTATCGGTAAAAAAACAAAGGCAGTTTAATTATTATACCTTATTTGTGAAATATAAAGTTTTAATCAACTTACCATCAGGGCATGTAACGATAGGACAGCACTGGTCTGCCCGCTTTTCAACGGTGCAGTCCTGGCCGATGGCCTTGGTGAAAGGACAGACCCTAAGGTAGCACATCAGCATTCGGTTGTGGCAGGTGCAGTTGAGGCATGGTTCGTTGGTCATAATTCGGTCGCCCTCGCCATAATGCTGGAAGTTGTAGTAACAACCTTCCGGAGCGCCTGAAATTGTATTAAACACACAATATTTTAACATCTTTGATATAAAGACCTTTTCATTAGAATATACATAGTTATGTGATTTCAGAAGACAGAAACGGTGGCGTGTCATCTACTTTTAAACCACACCGTAGAAAACAACCTTTGTTTTCTAGGGTGTCGTTTAAAACTAATTTACTTTGAGTTTTTCGAATTAAAAAGTTACGTATTACTTCAAATATTCAACTAACTTTCATTACGACTAACTCGGCTCATACATGATAGAGCTATACCACACAAGCTACGCTATCGCGTTAGTTAACTTACAGTATTTCTTACTTTATTTCTATGTTCTGCAATAAATTAATTGAATTGACAGTGTTACAAAAACAATTAAATAGCATTTTTGTAATTATCTTTGATTTGTGTATCAATTCAACTAATAGGGTTTCTTATAAAGCAAAATATAGTTGACCAAAGTAAACTTACTTTCATATAAGTCTAAGGCTGTCTGATTACTTGCTGTAGGAGCTGAAAGTAAAAAAAAAACATATTAGTCATATAAAAATTGTTATATTATTTAATTTTTATATTTAAATTATATTATTAATTAAGATCGTTTCTCTACTGCTTCTCTGTGTTCATTTAATTTTCAGTTTCTCGTAATTTTCTTATCGGATTTTGCGGTAAAGTGACTCGTGTAAAATATGTTCCGCTTGCATGTTGCCGGATTATATTTTTTCTTCAATCATTCTCAATGTCATGTTAACTCATGGTGAACCCATGAAGAAGTAACAATCTTATTTCACGTGCTCAATACCGTTTCGAATAAATAACATTTTGCCAAGTCCTGTACTGCATAAGCACAGTTCTTTTTGAGAGAAATTGTGAGAAAACTAAGCTTTTCTGTTGTTTGGTTTTATATGTGTTAATATTTTCGTTCGAGCATCACCTGCTGTTAAGAGAAAAATATCAATACAGATGTTAAAGGCAGAGCGTTCTGAGAATGTTTTACTGCTGTTTTTACGACTGACTTATTAAGTACGTTACAGCTGGGCAGGATATTAGCTGCAAATCGCTCGAGACCCGTGATCGGTCATCGTCTTAAAGTCGTTTTACATATCCGTTTTACTGCGTATAATTACTGAAGCTTAGCGGCGACGCGACAAAGCTGTAATTAAACTAACGGAGAGTGTCGTTAACACCGAAACCGCGACTTCTCTCTCGATTGTACTTAGGGTTAATCATAACACTGAAATAGAGGAAATTATTATACGCATAATAATCATCTAGAAGCGGAAATTAAATTTAAACTATAAGGTGACGTGTTCATAAAATGAGTGCCAATAAATTTAAAAATAATAACAGATTTGTAGAATCTATGTAGCTACTGGTCTTGGTCTGGAATAGGGTAAATAAATATAAATGAGGATAATCAAATTCTAAAGAAGCGATAGTAGAAAACGTAAACAAGTTGAATTTAGGATAAAAAACTTAATCCATTTTTCGATAGCTATGTTTAATATATCGTTTACATAAACAAATAACCAAGTAACATGTGGAAAGAACGAGAAAAACCGAGACATAAAAAGTATTTTTTTTTCCGTGAATATGTAGATCTTGAAGAGCAACAGCCATCTTGTATAATTGATGATGTCGGTGACTGCAGTATGCGTTGTGCTTATCAGCTCTCGGCGCATGGCGGCGGCGCGCGGCGGCACCGTTAGTGCGGGCCGCGCTCGGCGCGCCTGTGTATGGCGGGTGCGCTGGCGCCGCAGCCAGATCGTCCACCTAACGGTCGCCAGGAATGTCGTTAGCATCCAGTTTTTGCCAACCGAGATTTCAATTATATATTTCCACTCTCACGATTAAATTGATCGTAAAAAAACAACGGAACAACGTCGTAACGGATTAAATCAAATATCCTGTTTTGAATATTTAAAAATATAATTACATATTAAAATATCACCAGATTTTTTAAACAAAGTGGGTTACTCCCACGTAGACAGTAGGTGTCGATGCGCGACGAAATGTCCAAATTCCAAGTTGCCTGGCTGAATAATAAGTACCGAATCATACCCGAGTTTTCGTGTACGTGACGTAGCATTTCTAATTCCCATGATACCTAATGAATCGCTTTTACGTATAAGTGTGACGTTATAAATGGCTTTGCATGAACAAAAAACTACTTAATGCAAAATCGTGCGCTTAGGAACACGGGTCGAGGCAATCGAAATGAGGAGCCAGCATGAATTTAAAATTTGCACTACATTAATATGGATTGTTGTTTCAATGAATGAATGTCGGCGTGGTCGCCATGCCTGATGAAGTTCACACGGGTAGACCTAAACATTGTAGGCCGCATTTAAATATACTTCCTATGTATAACATAAATTCAATACGAATTCTTTGAAGGAACCGTGCTGCGGATACTAAATCTGCGCGGACCAAAATAGCCTCATCTAATAACATGCATCGCGAAACAGACACGCACAGACCTTTGTACTGTTAGTTGCGGGTACGGGAAGATACCGTCACGACCGCTACCTTCCTCCGGGAGAGTGTCGGGGAGGCTTACAGCCCATCATAATACGTACAGGAAGACTAATCACATTATTCGATAAACGAAGAAAATATGACGGCTTTTCGGCGACACAATTTTGCCTTATGCCTCTGTAGTATCTTATGAAAGTGCCATAATTCGAGAGATGGGAAGAAACGGTACATGATATTGCACTTTCACTCTTGAATAATTTGTGAGCTCTCAAAAAATTATTAGGTAGGAATCAAAACAGATAGCTTTTGCGTTTTCATTGTTGGAAATACAATTTTCAAGTGAACATCTTTAAAAATGAATGGAGATACTTTCAAGTCCATCAGATATGAGTCAGTTATTTATCAGCAAGAAATATCATATATGTACAATATGTGTTTTTTTTTGCAAAAAGTCTGATAGAAGATGAAGGAGAATGCGAGAAGCAGCGGAAGTAGCGCTATCACGAGCACAATCTTCTCACGAGCTCACTAGGTCGCAGACGATGCAACGGTAGATTCTGATACTAGTTTAACAGCGCCATCAAATTATAATAAATAAGAGTTAATATATCACCGACACCAACATTAACATATTACTTACTACCTGTCGGAATGTTTTCCTAGTAATATGGGTACATTGTCATAATCACAAATTCAGCCCTCAATATGATTGATATGTTATGTATTTGCAATTCATATGTTTACAGGCTTATAAATAACTAGGTGTACTATAAATACATACATATTAATGAATAAGAAGAAAGGAAGACTAAATAACGTCGTGGATTGCATAATGATGGCATGTAGATGAGTGTGTCCATCGAATCACTGTTTATAGTCACCAATTAAATGAATTATTTACCACTATCTTTTTAATATACATAGGCAATAGTTTAAAAAGTTTAGACTACGGACATAGGGACAGATATATCACAATCTATTTACCTACTTTAAATTTCTCATCCAAAAAAAATAATTAACCATGGAATTGTAATTTAAATTAAACGAATGTACTGAAATATTTCACAGAAGTATGTAGTATCAGCAGTTATTATTTATTGTTATAGACACGACCAGCAATGAAGTCGATACGTAGAAAAATATCTGCCGTTTAGAACACTATTATAAAATAAATGAGTCTAGTTCTCCTTCATTCTAGAGTAGAAGCTTGGTTCCATCATGAGAACTGCGGTGTAATTACGTTAAACACTAACACTTGAAATGCCTTTCATATTGACAATTCGACAGCATTCATTGTGTTGTTTACGTTGTCGAGCAAACCAATTTTACAAACAAATGAAACAATGGTTTAGGACTTTCCCTCAAAATCCTTCGTATTGTAAAAGTATGGTACGCAATTGGGGTGTAAGGCAATACAACGAGAGCCCCAGGGAATGTCAACCCTAGCTTGTGACACTCACCCGCAGCTGAGCACGCGAAGCACGCGGCCAGCGCTAGCAGCGCTCCCGCCGCTCGCCGATCCATCTGACGCCGTCCTCTGTAACAACACAAAACAATCAATTACTGTCGCCACCTATCATCTCCACCTACACTCTCGTCACAATCTCACAGTGTGGATTATTAAGCATCCATTTCCAGCGTCTACGACAACATATAAATAAAAAGCGCTCCGATAATAGAGATACGCCAACTTATATTAAGTTAGAGTATGCCAAATCGTTAAAAGCACCGATTTTCAAAAAAACAGCTTCCCATAGTTAAAAGAATTTTATTTTTCGTACAAGAACAAGGTAACAGCCGGAGCAAAGATGCCTAATGACGCGGAAAAAAACAATTATTTTATCTCCATAACGCGGACTACCTATAAAAACGATGGTGAAGCAAACAATTCGGACTGCAGACACATTAAATTTGCTTTTGCTTTTTGCTTTCCGCTAAAGGTTTTCAGTTGGCTAGATAAAACGTGATACCGATCCATTTATGATTAGATCCAGGTAAGGTCCACCCCTTACTTGGATCGAATCTTACAATATTAATATGCATCAATGTAGTATGCAATAACAATCGTATTATAATATGGTCCAAGAGTAATATTTGCGTACCAGGCGTAGAGACGCGTGCTTGAGTGGGAGTAATGTTAGGATAAAGGATCATTGTGCATGTTCCAACACTTCCAGCACATGCCGACTTATTTTGACTGATATTTTATGCGAAGTAGTTTCCGTATTTATCGTTAGACTTGAACTTGCCATAAACATAACAAATGCAACAAGTAATGTCAACATTTACCTACATCCCGCTGCTATCTTATCTAAATTAGTAATGAAAGATCGTATAAAATGTTAATTAAGAACGCTACTTAGTATTGTTGAACGGTACATTTTAGCCCAGAGCTAGGCCAAGGAACGCGGAAACGTGAGGTTCGCACAAAAATGTGCCCATTTAGCTGTGAGTGAATGGGAACTTTAACTGTCCATTCAGAGTGGCTGGAACGACGGCAATTCAAAACAATGTTAGCAGTGGGCAGTTTTAAAGGATTTTCAATGAAATACGACGTATGTGCTAACATATTTCTAGAAACCGCTGTAAATATTAAATGGCCACTTCTGACACCTCAAAGAACGGTCGACCACCACATATTATGTACTTCATAGGTTTACTGTTCTAGCTCCTACGAATGGTACCTATGCCAATAAATATAAACCCCATCTGAATTATTGTTCTGTTCCTTTGCGGTTTACTTTTTATACACTCGTAAAAAAATATTAATTACATAAATATTTTTTTTTATTTACAGAGCCATTTAAGATTATTTAAGGTCTCAGGCAAAACATCTATATGTGTGATAAGGATTGTTCTCATCCAATACAAAAATAACCGTTTATAACAAACGGTAAGGTAAGTATTCGTATTTACGGTCCGCGGCTGAAACAGTCAATAGGTGTGGAGCAAATTATTGTAACTCCGGGGCCCGTAGCGTAAGGCGAGCGTTACCGTGGGAACACATCCGCGCCCGACTTCTGCATACAGCCATACACACACACACACACACACCTACTCATTACACACTACACCTTACACGCATTTTTCAACAACCTCCCTTGCCTCCTCTGCCAGTCGTTGGGGAGCTTTCTCTATTTTTCTTGTGATGAGAGTACCTGTACAAACACATGTACAATGTGTATATGTGATTACGTAAGTGCCTCTCATAAAGCTTCCTTAGGTAATAGCTCTTTATCTTCGCGTATTTTTCTTGAAAAACATTTTTAGATGAATTTATTTCCATCAAATTATAAAGTACTCTCTAAGTAAAAGGTGCGCAAATATCTATAGATATAATCTATATGGTTATTGTAGGGGTCCCTCCGTCTAGACACTCAATGCAAGTCACCTCCGCAGCTCCGTCGAGAGGGTGAGGGTGCGGAGAGTTTACCACTATCTATTTATTTGCTTTACTAAAATACCACGTGTTCCGGACGTTGAAAGCCATTCACATTGTCGTGTTGATATCTTTTTTCGACATTTTTTCTGACTATGTCATTTCGTAAATAGCGACACGAAGAGTCTCGTACTCTCTGACGATCATTATCATGTAATGTATGCGAGTACCGAAATAATTAACTCCAAGCTAATGTTGTGATTACGAATATTCGTGTCAGGGAGCTCCAGTTCTTTCATCGTACACAATAGGAACCCACTTCTCAAGCATAATTTGGCATACCGTTTTTTCCAGAGGTATGACGTCAAAGTAACAGTTAATCCGATTAAAATAAACCTGAATTTAAAACGCAGTCAGTTGGAAAGCCACAAAATATGTGCCGCATTTAATTGTTATTGTGAACTCGTAACTGTAGAGCTTTAGACGAGTGGTGACACCGTCATTGATCAAGCGCACTCATCTACAACTTTTCAAGAGCTACGCGGCGCTACGCGATCTGAAGCCTACGCTTCTTGTTAGTTTGTGAACAGTTTTACTGTGTGTAGTATTTCTAATTGTAAAGCAATATCCGGTGTAATATATGTGCATGTTCTTGTTTATTATTTAACTGCATTCAATTTATATTAAATACCTTACATACATATATGGGGCAAAGCCTACAATATAAAATAACACATTAAGCATTTGAAAAATCGATTTGCAAATGTGGTATTAATAGGGAATGGTGCGGATTGTGCACTATTAATCTGGCGGGGAATAAGTAAAGTGATTGAATCAGATCAGAAGGGCGTATTGGGCATACGGCGATTGGGCGCAGAGCGGCATGTCCGCGTTGCGATGTTGCCCAACACATAATTTCGGAACACTGCAACCGCAGCGAGCATTGACACCAATTTCTTGAACATTGAACAACTGCTTTAAGATCGGGAATCTTATGCATTATTATTTGAACTTAAAATGCCAATGTGAATGATAATAATTTGGTTATTTTATTGCCCGATTAGATCACATTTTGTATAATGCAGTTGCAGTGACATAAACTACTTTATATTTTGGTTCGACTGTGATCGGGACATTTATTATATAAATGATAAGCTTATATTGAGAGCGATAAATGTCACCAACGAAATATGTTTAAAACGTTCGTTATTCCATGATAATATGCCTTGTACCGTGTGCCCGAAAAAAAACTCAAAGGTTAAGTCTCAAATTCCTCAATATTTTTTTTAATTCTATAAGTTATAAAAATGCTAGATATGATTTATGCATTATATTTGTACATAAAAGTGGTAAGCTAGACCCGGAGCGTATAGTAAGAGGCAGCGTACTAGATGCGAGCCGCGATGACCGGCGGGTCACTCGGCAGGAGGGCACAGAGTCACGGAGCAATCCCGCCTCCACCGCGAATGCTGCGCGCGTACCATACCACTTTTATATTCTCGGTTTAGATAGCTATCTAAAACCTGTGCATGTAAAATTATGTTGTAGTATAGCTGTATCGATTTGTAAGTTCTCGCAGGACGTTCTCACAGGTTTAACGTTCAGACGCAGTTACATATTCGCGAAGCACTCAGTTATCCAAGGCGCGCGCGCCGTTCGCACAATGCGCTCACGTACGCGTGTCGCGATTATCGGTCGTCGTAAATTACAAGTGATTAGCATAGAAGTCGTGTACACGGCGACGGAGCGACGTTATTAGATTCGGCTACAAGCGACACTACGTCGTTATTAGGCGATAATTGTCACTGAAGTGTAGCGGTCGATTAACGGCAGACGCGGGCAACCACGTCCATACTAAGTAGCCGCATGCACACCTCGCATACCGCTTGTAATGTACTAACTCGTTTATGGCAATAATTTTATACTTGCCGCGAATTTATACACACTATGCTTTATAAATATTTTCAATAAATACTACTTTTATAGGTGAATCGAAAGCCTCTACATAGCTAATACGGATCATATTATAGAGATGAGCAGATAATAATAATCGAAAAAGGACGGGTCTATCCGCTCCACAAAAGTAGAAGCACAGTGTAGTGGAAGTAACTCAACGTGGCAGGGTTTGTGTGCCTCAAGGGAACGGGAGGAAGATAGCAAATATTAGTTTCCTTCATGAGGTACTCGCGGTTCGTTGACCCGCGCAAATTTTGTGCCAGGAGGTACACATAAGTATAAACTATCTAGACCACTTCATCAAGATATACATATATAACAGCGCTTTTTTGGTACACTACACTAAGTTAACTTTATGGAACCATCACTTTTGCAAAAAAAAAAAAAAACTCAGATTAGAAACAGGCTGTTCTAAAAATTTTTGTAAACAGGGAATGACGGGAAACTACGAGGGAAGGAGGATGAGGAGGATAAAACAAGAAGAGTTTAATTTTCAGTCGCATTGGCGAGATAAAAATAAGGACCCAGTGAGAGAAATAATTGAAATGCCAAATCAATATCGCGTTATAAATGCAAAAGGATATTTTAGCAACACAAATAACTTGGACAAGTCAGATTTCTGTAAGGATCAGACGGAAAGCTATTTTAATAGAATATGGGATCGTGCACAGAGGCACGCATTCATCGCCAACGTAGTCCGAATAATTTAGGTAAATCCGCTCTAGACGTCTCCGTCACCGTTACACTCGCGTTAACATTCCACTCAGGCGCTCCTACGAATTATCTTATTTCCATGCTATTCCGTGATTTCGATTCGATCTACAAGAAATATCCATCTATTTTGTGTGATTTTTTCCTACTCATTATTTCAGACGCATTCAGGCAACGGTTCTGAGATGGCGCGGCGACATAAAACCTGCAAAATGTGTTCCTAAGATTTATTTTACGAGGAAAGCTCACTTTTAATGTCACAAAGACCATCAAAGCTCAAAACTCTTAAGTACATTCTATGTCTGTGTGCTCGAAGAAAGCCACCGTTAGTGTGAGTGGCTGTTGCTAGGCATAGCTTGAATTCGCGATTGTTGGTCCGCGGCCGCGTCGCTCACACGATGAGCGTTGCCCCCGTACGTCGTACGTCGCCGGCTGCTTACTTAGCTATAGCTCCACTTAGCTACGTTCCAGGTTGCCGTTTACTGACACCTCTCACGGTGAGCTATATACATTGTGTTCGTAATGTAATTAAGTACAGTGTACCCTTATGAAAAAAGTCATTGGAAGAATGATGTTTTGATAAGTTTTCAATATTTATAAGATTTTCGATCGAGTTTATTTAGAGTAATAGAAAAATGATTATTTTGTAAGATGTGTTAAGATGAAAGAAAAGAGTGCGAGATGAGTGATGGCGCGTCGATGCACCCTCCGATGGCGCACGCCGCCCTCGCGCGCCGCCCTGCGACCGCTCTCTGACACTCGCTATTAGGGCGACCGCTGACCCGTGCCAGTCCGCACCCCTAACACGAACGAGGAAACCATGTGTGTCTCATTGCCCACTAAATCAGTGACCTTTGAGTTCCGTATCCTTTTTATGTCCAGACATAATTAAATTCAGCTAAACTTTTACGACATCGCCGCTCGGGGTGTGTGGGCTCTATGGCCGTGTGGGACATAACAGTTAGGCACTCGGACCAGGAAGTGCCCTCGGCATGATGTCTATTGACTTGTATTCGCAGCCATGTTCGAATGCTTCGTGTCGAACACTGTTTACGAGCGCCTGGCGATAGCTGACCGACCGGCCAGTCATTACCGGCCATATCTCTATGTAAGGAATGAATGGCAAGTACTTACAAACGAACCTCAGAGTTTAGCTTTAAACGAGTGAGCACAGGCACGTAGTACGGTTTAAAGTCTTCGGATATTTCCCCGTTAACTGTTTTACGGCTCGAAACATGATTTTTAAGAAAACCTTGACAGCTTTTGTTTTATATAGACGAATCACTTGTTTGAATCTACTGAGACTAATAACATGATATAGTTACGTCAGCTACGTGAGCAGTTCCTCACTAAACCCTTGTGTAGTGCTAGGAATGCACTAGAATAAACTTACTTATCTAACGCACACCGAGGTGACTACAAAAATAACAATAATAGCTATAGGGCCCCTGTTTTCGCTGTGGAACTGCATTGTGGGGAACTGGTTATTGCGCAAAAACGATAATAAAGAGCCTTAGACATGAAATATTTATACATCGCATTATCATATTACACGGGAATCGTGGTCATCGTTTAGAAAATTATGCTATTCGTTTTCACTTGGAAACCACAGCGGGACAAAAAAATGCGTCTGAATAAAAAACTTGGTTGAGGTGAAGCTAGCAAAGGGGAACGTGACCCTCGTCACGTTTCTTCACTTGGATAATTATCATATATATGATAGCAAGCGCTGGGCAAGCAATTACACATGTATGATAGCTGAAGATAGAACTGTGGGAGTGTAGTTACGCTGTAATACACTTTGTGGGAAAAAAGTTTGGCATGGAATAATGATGATAGCGGGAGAAATTATTCGATTCACGAACTCGGCGGCTCGAAACCATGACCTTAAATGCATCGAGGCTGATATTTCGAACTCTGCTATGTTATACGTATTGAGATGCGCGATCAATTTGAATGAATTACCCTTCAGCAGTGCACGGCCGGGGTCAACTAATGCGTGCGGCACCGACCCACATTTGAAGGATTACAAGTAGCTGCCGAGAAAATTTACCGCTAACATTGCCATATAAGCTGTATGAATTTTAGGTCGGTACAAGCATAGCATGCTCTTGCGCCGACATCTGCGCAAATATTGATTTAGTAAGTGGGAGCCACAATGGCGGCGGTCGGCCGCTTGCGCCCAGCGCTGCGCCCGCGCCGGCCACCTTCCTCCTAACGTCATTCTTTCACCAACATACAACTGAGATAATCAGCGTTAAGTAAATAATCATTGATTTTTCTCACGGTTTGTTCACTTGCGGGATAACTTATTTAATATTTATTCAAAGGGTTAAGAGTTTGTTTTTACAGCGAAACAAGTATTACCGGAGACGTAGTCACAGTTATTTTCTTTAAGTAGGTGCTTCTACCTAAATCCATTTTTTTTTCAAAGAAATATTCAATTTGAATTTATCACAAAACGAGCCGAAGCTGAAGCATCAATATCGGTACAATGACCGCGTCCGGAGACCACCGTGAGTATCGTGTTTACCCGTCGATTATATAGTTGCAGCCATTTCAGACGCTTTGAGTCATCACTTAACAATATATCGATCGAATTCACTTAGAAAGCTGTTAGTTTTCGGTTACTTGAATTCCGTAAATTCAATTTCGAATATTTTAAATCTTACGAAGTTGAATATTTGTTGAAATCTTACAAAGTTAAGGTGCTCTCATAATGTGTAGTAACAAACTTACGAGGCTCACATTAAATGTTTACCTTCAAGAGAACATGAAAAAGTCAGCCCGATGCAGGAAATTAGCTTGTTTTACTTGCACGGGTCCGAAATTGAGGTAGTTTAGTACCGTTACAGCAATGCCACAGTTTTAAAATAACCACTTACTGAGACGATATGCATTTATGTGTAATAAGTGTTATTTTTCAGACGTATAAACGAGAAACTGCCAATGAAATAAAATTGAATTGCTGTACTCGGTAAACGTTATTCTTAAAAAATGCTGGCATAAAAGATAACACGTTATATTTTATTTTTAAACTAGTATGAAAAGCTGCAGTTATATTTTAACTGTTTTATTCGAGAATTAAATACATTTGTTTGCCAAATTAATAAAGAGAATAACAATCTGTGGGGCGTCGTCCGTCCATCTCAATTGATCTGAACCAAACTCTTGTCACAGTTTCTTTTGTTGACCTCTTGTCATTTTAAAGTGGCAGACAGACAAAATGGAACAAATAAATGGTTGGTTAGTTAAGTTTATTTAATTCGATAACCAAGGTCTGATTTCGCGTCAGGGACTATTTAGTTTCCAACTTTTATTAAAACGTGATGGCCAAGATTAAGAAGAACAAATTCATGGCATCAAAACCACCCTCTATTCCAAGGCTTATGTTATCGTATCGTATCGCTACACTGTCTACCAAATTCTGTAATAACCGTTATTTACAAACAATATACAAGTTTAACCTCTAAGTCCCTGAGATACCACATTTGGTATAGACACAATGGTTTTTAATTGTGTCTGTAATTACGGTAATTGACTGGTTAATAAGAATATCGTGTAATAGATTTAAAGTGATTGATTGGCTACTAAAATAAAAGGAATCAAAGTAAGGAAGCGTATAAAAGATTACGTCAGTCCTATAGTTAACAAAGTTCCATAATCACCATCAGGCATGATGATTTTTTTCAAATCGTATAAGAACGCTGTTCGTGATTAGCTCCAGCATCAAGATATTGAATGAATACTTCTAAAAATTATCATTATTGGTATGGAAAAAACAGACGTGAAAAAAATGCCTATGTTCTTTCAAGGTGAAGATGTCGGCGCACGAATGTTTAAAAGCAAATTCAGGGAAGCGCCGCGAATCAGGAAGTACTACGCCACAAATAATCCTAATAACCTAATGATCATTTCGACGCGTAGACACGAAGCTACGTAAATAAATAAACATGACAACTATTGTTACTCCGACAGATATATTAAACGTTGTACATTTGGTGAATTATTTTGATTACGATTTTATGTACACAGATAATGGTGAGATACTGTAAATATTTTGAAAGGTGTAGGTGTTCTCCTCGCGCTTAACTTAAATTAACTTTATGTTTTTCAGAACTTTTCAGAATATTAAGTCATTTGTTCCAGTACAGATAGTTTAACTAGGTAAGTTTATTCGTGAATTTTATGTGAAGTAATAAATAGTTTATCGTGCTAGCCCACGTAAAATACAAAAGACTTTCACGTTAGGAACTGTTCATCTCGAGAATTTGCTATTGATTTTTTGGTATTCATTTCCTTTGGGCATTCTTCTAATGTGAATAATTCATGTGGGGCCTTCGTTGACATATTACTTCCGAGACCCTCTCAAGATTAAAGGAAAACAAAGAGAGTAAGTGGGTAGGTAGGTGTACTTCATGCAAATTGTTAGGGGGTGAATATCTCATTCTAAAAATACGATTTAAAATACTTTTACACATTACTTATTTATTCCTGTTTGCTGCTTTTTTGCTTCATCACAAAAACTACTGAACTGTTTCGATTGGATCAATATAAACACTGCCTAGAATCCACTTAAACGTGAATAAGTAAAAAATGCTAATTTATCGAGATCGTGAACACTGTACGCCACGTTTAGATTATGTGAATTTAAAACGGTTTAGATTTATATTTTATTCTATTTAGAAGTGAACCGCGGGAAAAGTTTGCGTGCCATAAAAATGTAACGGCTCTAAGCTAAACATATAAAATGTGTAAAAGCTTTGGCGCTGAGGCGCTCGCGAGTCGACGCTGCTGGCGGCGCGGCGCCGGCCGAGCGCGGCGGAGCTGCAGCGCCTTACCCACTCGTAGGACAATGACATCGCACGTTCCGCACCATAAAACAGCCTGGACATTATGAAGTGTTGCCTGAGCCTTTTTATTAGCGTAAAAATGTAGACACTACTTATAATTGCGTCATTAAAAGTTCCATGCTTGTTTTGCGAATGCTCAACAATTTCAGCACATTCACCGATACGCAGGATTTACGGTACTCATATCAATGACACAAAGATAATAAAACCTCGAAAATCATCTTGTTTGTTGGTCACGAAAAGAGGTAAAGGTTCTTTGAAATGTAAGACGTGAAACAACAATTTATATTTTAAAGGCGATCGAACTTCCAATGGCTCCACGATTTTCCTCTTTTGTCATTGCCATGTTAACCTTAACATACCTCCTAAAAACCTCTGTGAAATTCAAATTCTTTTATGATCGTCAAAATCCTTTAACATTTCACATGAAAGTTCAAAACGACTGGTGTTTGAACATAAACAATGGGCTGTTAGGCGAGGACTCATTCTCTCACACTTTAGATCGACACGCAAGGTTCGCGGTCACTACAGTGTTCTGTGAGCGCAACAGACAAACCTTAAACCTCATATATCGGTCGGTATAAATACTAATTGGTAAAAGACCTATTCAAACAATACATGGGAATTTTTACTCGGTAAATGGTAAAGTGGACATGTCTATTTGTCTTGTTATTTAGAGTGTGGGTGCCATGAGCGTGGGCACCGAGCAGATACTCTTTAGGGAAGGTAGCTAATGCATCGCTTTACCCGAGACCGGCCGGAATATCGACACGATAAATTTAAGCTCTGGTTATAAATTTAGTCAGTAGTATACGTCTACTCCATTCTTTATTGTTAACATGAGTTTAATAGCGATACTTGTGGGAGAGTGCGAAATGGGGAAATGAAATGAGCAGTCTAGAAAGCACCAGTATTATCATATCTTTTTGTTAGACCCACGTATGAATATGTCTGCTTGACAAAGCTCGACGAAGCAAAGGGCTCTTTTGCGTTATTATAAATCAGGATTTTGTTGGCATTCCAACCGAAGAAAGGAAGGCGAATGTTATTGTGCGTATAATTTTTGCACTGAAGTAATTAATTGAATGATACATTTTATAATTCAAATGATAAAAGTGAAACATACCTAATGGAGTACCTGTTTTATATTTAAGTTATTAAATCTTACATTTATAATAAATTATTTTAATACAAGTAACACAAATCAACGATCGAATCAATAGACACTGAAGAGAGAGAGAGTCCTTTAGTCAAAATGGCGCCTAATTCAACACAGATAGGTACACAAAAGCTTAGAAGGCTTGATCTCAATAACATGACCGCAGGTAACATCTCATTGAACCACTTAATTTAGCACAGTGACGTCAAAACTTTCACGCCTTATATGAGATTGATTGGCATGGAAATAGATAACTATTACCTATTGTAAGTAATATAAAAACTTGTGCCGGCAAAAAACTTGGGCTAAATAACATCATAACCTACATTCCGATTGGTGGCACCGAGCACCAAGCGAACTGTTAACACTGAATGTGAATTTTAAACAGACTTGGTGTAGGGCCATATTCGTGTGTTTCTCTTTTATCGGTCATTGTGACTGGCGTCGCGGCTTGGTTATATTCTGATATTGATATTCAGACAGCGACGCCACGCGAGGTTTCTTACACACTTGCACCAGTCGATGTACATCGGAAACCCATAGCCATCCTGTACTAGAACAATACTTTCATTGTGCGTTTACACGGCGCGTGATATGTCGCCCAGGAGCACGGATATTTGCAGCTTTGCAAATCTAATTAAAATCACAACTGAGAGAGGTACACAATCAAATGATTGTACGTATCAGTACCACAATAAAAAACATCATTAAATGAAAACCTCAGACGGTGAATTTTACAATAAACAAAATCACGAAGTAGGTACACGCTTTGATTATTGCATAATAGTACACGAGAGCTGTCTATTGTTGGTAAATCTCCTTAAATATACCATGAAATAAAAGTCACGTCACAGAATTACAATATAACAAGTGAAACAGAAACGGTTTACGAGCTTTTTTGCGACATTTTTGTGGTCCGGTAACGGTTTCAGCTCCTACATCGGTGACGACGGCTGCGCGGCTTGACGGACGCACTGCGCTCGCGCCGACCATCGAGATTTCGATGCCATCTACAAATCTACCGCGCTCTGGACACACCACTTCATTTTCTAGCCAGATTTGGAAGCGTTTGTGTCACAGTTCAATTCTTTTAATGATTTGTAGACCAATGACGATTCTAAGAGTGTCATTAATGGTCTGTGTGCATTTCACATTAAGAAAATAAACGTTGAGTGAAGATCGTGAGGAATCGATACACCGCAGTCATTAAAACCATTGGCTATTCCGCTCCATTGTGGCTTTCGATTCTTACGAGTCTATAAACCTATATAAAGTGGAGGTATGTGGGTAAATATTAAATGTGAATGGCAACACATGTGCGTCGAGTGTGGCAGGTTGCGCGGGTCAATGGCACCTGCGAGGCCCAGATTCAGTTCCCCATAAGTTGCCATTTTCTCAGGAAGCGGCGGCGGCGCGTGGCACGCAGCTCTGTCGACGACGCCGCCGCGAGCGCATTCTGTCACGGCGGACTGCGCGCGCGCATATTGACGCGCGCTTTCATTAATGCGGAGTCACTGGAGTCGCCAAAGATGTTGCTAACTTTTAAGGATGCTTAATTTTACAGCTGCCTTCCACATAACGGCTTTGTGTCAGAATGGATGAGGAGAATTACCGTAAGCCATATTCTACTGGCTCAGTTACGAAATTAACATGGCCTGCAAGTAATTAGTGTGGCCACCTTCGTTAAAATCCATGAACTTAAAGTGTTAGAATTAGTATTGTTTTTTTCGTTGCTAAAAAAGTGTAGTTAACATCACGGCCATTAGGTATATTTAAAGGAAGAGCGTCATCCAGTCGTTTAGCTCCCGTCAACTAGGCGTATTTCCGCGCTCTAAGTGCTAAACACTAAACAAAAGAATCGGAAGCTCGCCGGCCTTGTAGGTACCATCATCAATGATTGCGGCTATTTACTTTTGATTTGCCATTTAATTTTTGTTCGTCACGTATGCAAAATCATTTTTATTTATTTATTTCCTTTGTACGTTTAAAACATTGCTGAATTTACTTAAACTTAATATCGTTGACATATTCTTACAAAATAGCAGCTCTCCGAAAATGATACGATACTTTGTGACTGATCTTTCACTAAGGTAAGTGGGTAAGAAATGATTTGGCTATGACGCAGCTCTACATTACATTAATAGAGAGTTACTTTTTAAATGTCTGGTTACTATATTAAACCGATAGTTGGTCAATAATAACCTTAAAATACCATGAGTATTACAAAAAATTGTAGATAGCGTAAAGGAAATAAATGTTCCGTAAATTATGGAATTACTAAGATTTTCGTCTTCTATCTTTTTCAGGGGCACATTTAAGTTTTAAGCGACGAGAATCAACCCGTAACAAGGTGAACCGACTGCTGAAAACGACAAAAAGAAAGACAAGTATAATGCTGAGTAAGTAACCAGAGTGCCGAGATCACTTAAAACTCCGTCTCCTGAGAGTCCTGACACAACAAATAATTTGGGTCTGTTTTAATAGAACAGGAAGAAGAATTGCAAGTAAAGTTAGATGTGTATGTAGGTAACAAAAGCACGGATGTAGACGGTGGTGGCGGCGGTGGCGGCGGCGTCGGTAGCGGCGCTCGCCAGCCGCGGAACCTTCACCCTGTACTTGAACTCGAGGCGCGCGAGCCCACCCGCGCCGCCCGCCGCGCGCCGGCGCAATCAACTGAACCGAAACCGACAATTCATACACCACATTCACCGACTTACGTTACGAATTTTTGGAAGTAGGCGCAATACCTTGTATTTACTTATACGATAAGGAAATCCCTAAAGACAAATTATTTAACTTCGAGGAAAGACAGCTCACAGAGTCTACAGGGAAATATAACATTTGCAACTTTGCACGAGTTTTACTGCGGAAAATTATTTCCCCAAAACTGTTTGCAATAAAATAAACGATCAACTCACGAACATCTACGTAGACGACCGGCTGTTGATGTGGTTTTATTATTCCAGCCAATGTAACTTCTGAGTCAGAATTCGCAGAGGCAACACACTGACCCCGAATAATAAATTTCGCAGCTAAATGAGCCCCGAGGGGACTGGGACTCCGCAACGAACTCGACTCAAGATAAACATGAGCAATGGGAAACAGTCGTTCGACTTCTTAACTCAGAGAATACAGATTATACTTAGATTGTATGAAATAAAAGTATTGGATCTTTGTTAAAGAACTAAAATCTAAAACAAAAAAAAAAAAAGAGGAGAAAAAATTTGAAAAGAAAAAATATACTGCTGTCTGAATGAAATGAAATAATTAAATGTCATAAAAATACCAGAAGGAAAACAAAGAAAACATAGTTATGCAAACGTTAGGTAGAATCAGTTATTATGAAGTTTGTGAAGGCTCAAGTAAAGTGTGCCTCGCGCCGAGAGGAAGCGTTTCCTTCTCCTAGTGTACGTGACGTCGAACTCTCCGGAAACTTTTGTCGAGATGAGGGAAGCAAGCCTACTTTTACCATTAATTTTGGAACTTTGTCTTATTTGTGTGTTAATTTATTATAATCTTTTTACGTAAAATTCTAAACCAGAAACATTAAATATTTCAGATTTTGTTTAAATATTGTCAAGTTGTGATGTTATTTATTTTTGAATTGCGAAAAATACCCTTTTGTATGCAACAACTGCTTGATTTGATTTCAATCTACTTTGTAAGTACAATCGTGAATGATTAGTGGTGGTGACTGTGAAATATTGAATCCGCCACGCTCGTTGTTGTGGCACGCGGCTGTATCCGATTCACTCACGCTGAACTATGTATTTCATCTTTATTAAATTATGCCAATTCATATATCATTAATTATTCAGCAAAATTGTATTAAGTTATCCGTCCAAGCAATTATTAATCTAGTCATCTAATTTAAAATGCAAATTATTATGGGAATTCACTTAAATATGTGCAACAATATCCTAGAAAATTTAAGTTCTCCATGAAAACACGATAAAATAAATTATGAAATTTAAAAAAAAAATAGTCGAGCAAAGCTTATGTTTACAGAATTCATAGTTAACACGTAGAGTTGTATCCTTTTACTTGATAATGTACCATGGAAAATGAATTATTATAAACATACAAATATTCAATCAAGAAATAGGAAAAAATGCTATTAAAGTTTAACTATTACTTGATAAAGCAAAGTTAACTATTAATAGAACACGTATATTATTGAAAATGTGTTGGTAACCTTAATGGAAAATGTATCACCTAAAACACATACGGTAACACGCTCTCTAGCCTGAACAGTGGAAAAGCTCACAGACCGGCTTTTTCAGACGCCGCGCTTGTGCGCGCTGCGCATCAATGTGTTACAATATTTCGCATTTCTTCTTTGGTTACTTATTCCAAGTTAATTTTTATATTATGATTCCAAAAATTGAAACTTCAAAAGATACTAAAATATTACTTTTAAAGTAAAAAAAATATAAAAAAGACAAGAAAACTCACCAGTCTTTCACAATAAATATATTCTCGTACACTAGACGGCCGGCAGAGTATAATTCAAAGTTGTTGATACAGAGTGTGTATCAGTGTCCAGCAGTTTACAGTTAGATCGTATCGTTGCCGGAGCGTGGTGCTATCGGCACGGCCGGGCCGGCACTGACGCGGAGCGGGAGCTCGCCCGATGCCGCCGCTCTCGGAGGCTTCGCGGCGCGAGCTTTCAGACACAAGACCCGCACGCACTGCACACTGCACTCGCCCTCGTCTACCCACGCGTTGCGATTCTCTCGATCGTCTACTGTTCCGAGCGCCCGACGCACGTTTGAACTCTTAGCGGCGTCCGCTTTAGCGTATAAATATGAGGTCCGGTGGCGGGGGCCGGCGTCGGAACCCGACGCATGGCGAATCCACATCGGCATAAATTGAAGATGCAGCCGATGTCCTCCCCATTGATTTTATTGCTTATCTATTAGATATAGCCAATTAGCAAAGTTCTCACCATAGTTGTCGTGACCGTTTCCGTAATCAATGCGCATGTTACGTATAAATTAGGTATTAGATAACAGATAACGAACATTACTTACATTGTTATGAGCGTTGTGACTGTTTCTGTTTGACAATCCATGCATGTATCACCTACCCTCTTATTTATTAACATTTATCATCAAAAGAGCTGTTATTATTAATATTACCTAAAAATAAATGATGAACAAAATAGTAAACTGTTTCAGCTGGTATTCTTAGTTTCAGCTTTTTAGTTTCTGTCACACATTAACTAATGAAAGAAAAAATTGGTTAGTATAACTTGTGACGACGCTATGTGGAACGAATTGAAGGATTCTTGCGGCTGTCACATTGGAATAAATCGTTTTCCAAAACCAAAGTTTCGCCTTCCTTTAATTAGTTCGAATGTAATTAATGGTATTGAACTAATGACATATGATGTGCAGTGAGTGTCGACGACACGTCGCAACGACGCACACATGCAGCTCCACAACATTCGATACGCATGAACACGTCAATTATCTCATACTTTTTATTCTGTCATATAATTCCATAAAAAGTACCTTCTCAAGGTATCGCATTAAAAATGCAAATACACACGTAAAATGAAAGACAAAATTAATCAAAGTAACAACTTCAGCATGTTAATTCACTGTTTATAAATTATAATGTAAATTTTGACTGAATATATTTGTATTTTATTTGATCTATGTTGGCATAGGGCAAAATCGTGAAAAAAGAAAAAAAAAACAATAAAGTGTTTTATGCTGACAAATAACCGTTCATGAAAATTTATCAAGATTACAGTGGAAAACTGAAAGGACGCAGTACACAACCTACGTACGGTGTCTAATGAAACACGTGTACTGAATTCACCGTGACATAAGAACTAATGCATCTAATTATACAATCAATTTCTGAGGATTATATAACAGCGCTTATTATAAGTTATAAAAATAGAAATATTTATTTACCTTTCCTTGTTCTTTTGAATGCTATTTATTTTTAAATAAAGAAAATTACAGTCGTTGTTGTTCAGTCTTCATAACAATTTTTGTTGCCTCTTACAATACTTCAGAACTGTATAAGTTATTATTTATATCTTTTCGAATGCCATGATAGCACGATAAGCTATATTTCATTTAATCCTGGTGATTTAAAACAATACAGCCATGAATGTTCATGAAATTTGTTAGCACAGGTGAATAGTTTCTAGATCTGTCACCTTCAGGGGAAATCACGTAACAGACGCGTCGCTATACTGTACAGTTTCGATCAATGTAACACAATCAAATTATCGGAGTGATTGTTATGCTCACTTTGTTTTTAAACAAGTCGCACATATTATGTTTATTTCTTCTTTTTATGAGAATTTGAGTTACCTTTTAGGGATGAAATAAACGCGATAATACTCTACATATCATTTTGTTCTTACGTTTAATAGATGGGTGTAAATTAGTGATCACAGCACATAGAACGTTTTATAGGACGTCGTCTGTACTTCAGCAGAATGGTTGGTGGTCAATCAAACGTGCGACGTAATATTTCCCGTGTAAGCTGTTACGCAATAAATGTTTAATTGCGTCGCTATACCATATTAGTAGGCGTCGGTCAACATCACTATATTTTACAAAATTGTCCGGATTGCAATTTTTGGTACTGTCCATGTAAATAACCACCGTTACTAGTTAAAAGAGCAATGTTTCTTTAATTAAGACATATATATTTTCCGGAAGGATACTAATTAATTCTTACAAATTCCTCATTAAGTATCGACATCATTATCGAATTTAAATAACTTGTTCCATCCTTTCAACTAGTCACTAAACACTTAATTAAATAATCAATAAACATAGAGAATCAGATTATTAACTGTAACCGTTGTTTTGAAGTGGTTTTATTTAAAGAAATATGAAATAAATTAACACGAAATATTATAATGTATTACTGTAAAATATAATAAAATATTATGCATCCACGTGATACAAGCTAACCAAATTATAAACAAAGCCTAGTTTTCTAAATATCATTCACAAAGACGCCGATCACTTTAAGAATGACTCAAACCCAAAAGTAACACTCGTATGCTCATAATCGGGGAATTCAACAAAAACATATCGTGTGTAAGCTACTGACACTCTCGTCATAATAGCTAGAGTCAACGGAGAGAAATGGAGTAGAATGGAGGCAGCAGGCGCGAACCAGCCAGCTATCTACATGTGCGGTATCTATTACGACTATATCTACATAATATTGGTACTATTATCCTTAACGGGTTAAACTGTTATATTTAGTGCCAAAGCTCTACTTGGCACCAACATGGACACTTCGAAGAGGATAAAATTTCAGTGTATGGTGATTTTACCAGATTTTATCAGTTGGATACTGTACTTGCACACTGATAAATAGTATTCCCTATCTTATTCTAGTGTTGTGATCTAGAAATCACAGGTGGTTGATGTTTTTTTTTTCGTCGTAAGGGTAAGTACTATTATAAGTATATACTTAATACCTGCACACGCCTCATTCCCGGTTTGTGCATTGATCACCTCATTTATACTGATAGCTATGAAAGAATAGACTAATTACGATTCGAAACATGAATTTAAACTGCATTTATGTACTGTGTATATTAATATAATAAGTACACTTTTTTTTCTCAATACGAGATATGGTTAGTGTCGAATCTGCTGAGGCCAGTGACACTACTAAGCGCCACTTTTTTATATTAATTAAGGCGCTCTCAATCCTAACATAACGGCCGCAAACATTACTATGCTAATTTATTATTAGGGTATTTTCTTGGCATCCGCAATGTGACATACATTTTTTTAAGACTTAACTGTAGCGGAAATATGATTGATAGTTGACCGTTCAAGTACGCTTCAGTCACCCGTAGCTCTGTATGCTCATTCTGTGTGCAAATCTTAATCTGTGTGCCAAATCGTAGAGGGACAGCTGAATAATCAAAATATTTATTAGACGGCCAAACAGACGACATCTTATCTAAATGTATAATTTAGAAATGTAATTTATCGTTTGATATAAGTAAGTGTCTGATTTATTTAGTCCGAGATGCATTCACGGTACTTTTAGTTCTACTAGCTATTGATTTAAATACCACATTTGAAAACCTGAACAAAATAAAGGCTAACACAATTTACAATATTTTATGTAACCTAATTCCTCCTCTACCCAGGTAAAAAAAATAAAAACGCGAAGGCTCCTAAAGCCTCTTGTAGAAACTCATAAATACGCCACCCCATGCTGCTGTAAGTTTATAAAAATGTGCATACGTATGGAAGCCACAATATTATGTTCATCATAAGCGCCACCTGCTTGAAGACAATCATTTTGGGCATGCGTTCGAGCGGATATGAGCCGAATAAAGAATCGCGATGTGTGCAGATTTCACGGGTGTAGTGGTAGCTATTCGTAGGTAGCGACTATTGATTTTGTCCACCCCAGACCGCACAGCCGCCGAACTGCATACAGTTCCGCTGCCTAACACTTAATACCCATCTATTATTATCAATTTATTGACTGCTTCCATAATATTAGCTTCGTAGTACCAGACGGTAAATCATTTACAATGTAGGGCGTATTGTTAAGCTTACGGTTAGCTGTATTTGGTTTATTGAAAGTTTATTCATTTTGTAGTAATATTTGGCTTTAAGAGTGTAGCTCGATTAAAATGTTTTATTTTTATGAATTACAATTTGTTGAAATGATTATGAACTCATAAAAAACATATGAAATTAAGTAGGAGAGCGTAGGTACCAAGTATTTGTTACGGGAAAGGTTAAAACCTCGAGTAACCCAAGCTTACCCGAGTTATTTTAGTAATTGCCTTAGATCTTTGGGGTGAAGTGAAGATATCTCAATATACAAGTATAATATAGTGTCTCGTCTGTTCCTGCAACCTATCGGTGTATATTCGTATATATTATGTAACTGTTGCGTCAGATACATACCTGCTGTCACAGGAATTATAGGGGTGACGCTAGATTACCCCTAAATCGGTTACGGTATGTTGTGTGTATGTGTGTGTAATAATTTGGTTTAATTTGCTTTGTGTAGTCCTTTCAATCCGCACAATCATAAATCTTTTTGAGCTACTAAGCAGCCATTGTGAAATGATATCACAGTAGTATAAATAAATAGTTGTGAGGTACTGGTCTGAACTTCAACAAATACGAATAAATATAGAACAGGCCCTATCATGCTTCCTTGTAACACCCCAAACTAACACTTCTTTTGCCAACTAGAAATAAGTACCTATATGAGTAACACAAAGTACGTCAGGGAAAATATAATATAAATTGGAAATACTGATGAAAAGTTGAATTACGTTGAAAAATGTTTTTATCAGAAGACTCATATGGTTTTTGTCAGGGACGTGACAAAGAATGCAGCAGCACTAACCAATAAAAAAAGCAGCGGTGGATATTTTGAGCTACCTGGGTAAAGTCCGGTCAAAAACTGAAAAGCTTCTTAGAATCAGCGTTTTTCAATGTGTTCCAAAAAAAACCATGAATCGTAATTCACAGTTTTTTTTTTTTGTTAAGTTCACGAGCAACTCTCTGATGACACCATAAATATCTTCGTTGATCGATTCACCGTTGAGCAGGTTCTGACCGTATGAATCAGAAATTCTTCAAATTATATTTCGGACTTTACACAGGGACTTTTTATAATAGTAATTTGACTTACTACGCTAGGTACGCAGAATTATATCTAAATCATTGTCGTAATTGACAGGCACTCTATCAATACATTACCATTATTTATAATTAACATTTAAATAAATTCATTTAGGTTTCTTATACCTTTGCGGGTAAACACAAATACATATTATTGATAGCGCTTGAAAATTCTGCTTATTACAGGAGGTATGGTAAACTCTGTGAGTAATACAAGCATTATCTGTAAGTATTACGTCGATTTTCCTCGCTGAGTGCAAAACGATGGCGTGTATGAAGAGAGTGAGCACTCGAAGTCAAGCGGGTCGCCGCGAGCCTTCCACGAATTTCCCGATTATAAAACCGGTCAAGTCTGGGAATTGTTCACTGATGTCTCGATGAAACGTGATACGTGTTCGAACTTCGTTTCTGAAAAACAGTTAGCGCATTACCTCCTTATGAAGCGGCCTACTACTTCATATAGTTAGCAAACATTTTTGTTTACACAGTTCGTTGAAATAAAATTCGTATGTTTGCGTCTTGATACGAGGGCAATGTCATCGCGCAATGTTCCGTTAATCCCAAATGAGCTGTCTGTACTCTCCTCCAATCAAATAGGCTTATATTTTCAACAGTTACGGATAACATAAATTGAATAATAAACTTAATACGGTACCTAACTAAACCTAGCCCAACCTGAGAGTAGCTGGAAATACTGTTTTGATTTCGTTTTTGTTATAGAATTAGTCATCAACTTACCGTTGAAAACAAGAATTTTATTCTCCTTGAAGAATTTGTCAGTGTTCTACATAACGCTAAATTATAACGGGTTTCCTTATTTTTGAAGCAAAAGTTAATTAATACGTAGACACCCAATTTACAGAATATTCTCACGCTTTGCATACACGATGTAACTCGTGAAACTGGAATAGTTTTATTATGACTCATTTAAAGTGTAACACCCGAGTATATCTATCGATATATTAATAGGCCGGCGAAGTCATCTAAACGTGCAACATAAATTTTATGGAATCTCTAGATACACTTGCACCTGTACTTAAGTGGAAAATGGATCTGCATACATAAACATCATCCCTGTAAAGAGGCATATGGAGCTCTACGACAATGTATTTTTAATTAATATCTTGTGTGGACAGCATAAAATGAATCGTTAAAAGTTTATATACTTCATAAGCGGTTACCTGTGCTTTTTGGAAACAATTTGAACGCATAAATATTCTTAAGATACTTATATCCTTAGTCTTATTCTGTAAAAAACTCACATTTTTATTTTTTTGGGTTTTAGTGGTAAGTAAGGCTACCCAATTAATTTTTTCCCAAATACCTAAATAAAAGATAACTTTAAGTACTGTATTTTACTTCAAAATACTGCTTAACTTGTTTACATTATTTATTTACGCCTCGGTATTTATGAACTTTTTCAGAAACAAACTTGTAAAATATTATGTTCATAAGATATTGTATAAATAAGACATATCGTCTTTTATAAGAATTATTGACCGGATGTCGACCGAATTATAGCCGATACGCTGTTATACCTATACAGTTTCTTTGTATTTTAAATCCCCTACTACTTATAAAAACATGCCCAACTGAAGATAATTTATAAAAAAAAAAACATCTTTATTCATAGTTAAAAGCGATCAGAAACTTATGTAGAGTGTATGCTTATAATTATTATGAGAGCAATTAGTTTTATGCCATTTGTTCACATGAGTGATGGAAACAACCGACAAAATGATCGACTCCACCTATGATTAAACTATCTTTCCTGTGTTCTTATATATTATTATTATTACACCGTTCAAAACTCGGTTACCATATCCGAGTTTACGGTATCCTACGGTTTATATACCTACGTATTCTAAATTAACGATTATTTTTCTATGCCGAGTTAATTGACTAGTATCCGTTTTATACATTTTACAACATCTAAGTTTGTCCTAATTTATATTATTTAAATATTATTTGATTAGTGTCATTAAAACTTTTATTACACCTATTATAGACGCATTATCAAAACGAAAACATCTCTTATTGGGACTGTAGATAAGGTTATCTTCACTCTAATTTGTTTGAATTCATGAATAATTAGCTCATTCATTAATAATAGATAGCTACCTACCGGATTTTTTAAACAAAAATGTTGTTTTTGCGAAGTTAGTGTGTTGGTATTGTTAGAAATCATTGGTATTCAATAATACAGTAGTAAATACCATTTGCCATTAACTGAGATACCAGATCACTTAAGGGTTCTAAAAATCGGATTAAGTGCTTCTACTTACGAAGTTTATTTATGCGGTTTATATTATTAGATCTGGTCGAGTATGCGAGTCTTGTCACGTAGGTAGGTACCTTCTCCCTATAAATAAAGGATAGAAAACCTGTCGGGGCTAGCCTCTCGAAGAGTAATAAGACTGTTTCCAAATATTAAAAATAAATCATCACACATAGTACTGCAATTTAATGAAAAATATTCAATTAACTAAAGACATTTAAGTAACTAGTACTTTATGTCTGTGGTACTTTATACTGGCATAGGATAAGATGTCATAAGTTTTTATTATGGATGTAGTTGGTATATTGCAAGGAGCAGTCTGGGCGAGGCGCGGCGCCGGCGACGATTCTCGTTTGCGCGATGGCTATCAGAAGCGCAATCCCCTATTCCTCGCAGTGCTAATCAATGAATAATTACTCTGTTTAAGGGGCACCTCTATAAATAGCCGGCTGGAGCGCTGACCTGGAGCGACGGGTTAGTCCGGCCTGACAGCCGCGGACACTCGCAGCAGCCTCGCTCGCCGCACCCCCCGCGCTCGCCGCACCGCACCCTCCGTCGCTGCCGCGCACAGGGCTGCCTCCACCACGAAGCTTTTCCTTAGCTCTGAGAAAATCAAACCACTTATCGAATGATTCTCTTCGCTATTCATTATAATTGTGACAAGTTTAATAAGACGCCAGATTCTCTCCGCCTAACATGGGAGATGATTCATTGCTCACATATTGATAAGCCTCTTTTCGAATCGATTAGTTTCCAGGCGCCTACTAATTGCATGGCCGTGTCTTCCAGCGGGTGCAGCCCTACGCCGTCGCCGCTCTACTCGACACGCCTCCGACTCCGCATCCTGCCGTTTTTTGCAAAATTAAGTACAAAGGAATCTTTGTAGGCAAAATGTGGACACAGTTTTTCCAAAATGATTCATCTCAATAGTCTAGTTACTTACTTTATAAAGGATCGACTTTTTAAGTCGAGTTTTATTTAACACTTGTATATCTATAATTAGAAATAGCATTCTTGATGCATCGATAGCTGGCTGGTAGGTAAGCGCCGCAGCACAATGCTAGGCGGATTGTGCGTGTGATTTTACAAGTAACGGCAGTTCTAACCGAGCTATCGGCTCAGGTACCTACGGTGCCAAGAGGTTATCGGTTATCGAGCTGTCTATAAAGAGATAACCACATATATGGTGCCTATAAGAATTTCCGATTGAAATTGCTTATGGATAAACTTGGCGAAATAAATATACACTACTATCATTGCCCTTAAACTTCGTTTTACTGCTACTAACACGTTACGTATAAGTGTCGTTTTGACCATAACCTGCAGTCATAAGAAAAAGGTTTAAACATAAAACAACGTAAGTGTCCGCGATTCGGTTTAGTAAACACCAACAAGTTGTTATTTAATTTTGTGAATCAGGTGACTGCTTGGCGAAACAAACGACAATGACATAGCCATTGGCGAGATGGCCACAAGGCTGAACGTGGCGCTGGCTGGTCGGAGCGGCCCGACCACGACGCCCGGCGCGGCGCCCGGCGCGACGAGCGGCGGCGTGGGACAAATGCACGGACCACGCCAATTTGCCACTCGTCATGACAGACACTCGCCACCTTATTTGTATAACGTTAAGATGCTCTACTACAACTATATTGGTTTCTGTTCCAAATACATAAAAGGCTGCGTAGTTTTCAATTCATTTTCAGTTGCCTGCGTACAGCATAAAGTATCCTAATGGAAAATCTAAACAGGTACGTACTCTATTCAGCGTGTTAATAAAATGTTCAGTTCTAAGGAAACCTATTATTGTAAGTGAGTACATAGTGACTGGAGTCCGATAGAGATAGAGACCACTTACAACACTCAATTAATCTGTACGACAATATTATATATGCTATTCCTGTCAAGGCTCCAGACCGTCCGTAATTAAGGTCGCTAAAGTGGCCTTGGATATAAGACATGATAGAACCTGTAAGGGAGAAAAATGATAAAAATGACTACACAGCGATTAAACTTGTTGTAATGAATTACGGCATTGCAAGGACGCAGTAAAGTTGAATATTGCATCAGAATGGTTACGAACACAGGGAGGCAACGATCGCGTGGAATGTTGGCGCGCGGCTGCAGGCTCCGCGGGCGCAGGCCGCTGCTGGCCGGCGCCGCGCCCGCCTCCGCCGCCGCCCGTGACTCACCGCCCCGCCATCTCACCACAGTCAGATTGGGGAAGTACGTGCTAAATGCGTCGATCCAAGAGTTCTTGCAAACCTTCCACTTACCACAACGTCACATAACTTCGCAGATTTCATCACGACGTTGACGTCACATAACTACGCAGATTTCATTTGTTGGGACAGGTATTTTCCTCGTGTAGATGAATCATAGAAAATTAAATTTGCCTATCGATCCTAAGTTTGAATTAAAGTTATTTTTATATTTTTTTGGCTTTATGCCAAAAAACCCACATTCAACTGTGTTATAGAGGACTACAGAAGAACCATACAATTTAGCTACATAAATCTTTGCACACTTGATCGATCAGCATACTTCTCCGCGTCGACAAACTATAACTCATCAGTTACCCACTTAAATACAGAGATTCAGCATTGTTTTTCAAAGATTATTAAATTGGACACCGAATACAAACTGACAGCCGCATTGGTCTAGGGGTCGCAATCGCAACTGCTGAGTATGAGGATCCATTCCCAGGTCGGACAAAGTGTTATTGGGTTTAACCATCCGGAATTTCTCATTAGCAGCCTGGAGTATGGTTTTTTTTTGGCCGGTTGATAGCAATCGGCTCGCCCCCTATTACATGGGAGTTAAATATAACTGACGAAATGTGGGTGTATAGGTACACCACTGCATAACCCTTCGGAGGAACAAGGCGTGATGTTATGTTTATGTTTTTCTGAATGCAAACCCTACCAGAAAATTTCTTAATGATCATGGAATAATCTTCTTTATTTGTCAATGTTTATAAATTACCTAGGTGTATAAAAGAGCGAGAAGACAAAAATTTGAGAAAGATTTTTGTATTTCGAAGTATCTACCTAAATGAAAAGGCCACTCAACATACTTTTTAGCTTCTCACACATGCGTGAAATGTGGCAGAGATTGGCCACTTCGCTCACATGTCACGCTTGAATTCAACCGACTCACTTCCAAAAGTTAATCAAAGAACTTTACGAGCCGCCGACCGGAGTAAAGTGGTTAGAATTATTTAGAGACTGGGGATTGCTAATAATTTAACGAAAAGGCATGCTTCATATAGATTCCGTGGGTCCATTTAGGTCCGGATAGTACAATACACGTTTTGGGGGTCATTTCACCTCTTCTTAGTCAGTTTGTGCAATTTTTATTAATTGCCAAGTTCCTACTCGATAATGTTTCATTAGTATTCAATGGAATACTAATGAAACATTATCGTGTTTATACAGAAGAATAAGATCATGAATACACAGGTAATGTACATGGCAGACGATTTATATAATCAGAATACATGCAATAAGTTATCAGATAATACGAAGAAAATGTTTGTGACTAAAAACACTATTAAATTGTGATAGCAACCACACTCATTAGGATTCGATTGAGATTGCTTAAATATGCTCAGGGACAGGTGAAGTGTCCAAGAAGAAGAAAATTAATATGCATACCTACATTTATTTTGAGCTGTTCATCCATTAAGTATTTGGTGACGAACCAATGACTTTTCCCAAACTTTATTTTCATGCCTTTGCCATGTTTTGTTGTTTGTTTAATGTAATACCTTATAAACTTTATGTTTTGCTGAGAAAACGTATAAGATAAGTACAATCGAATTGTTCCACAGCTTATTAAATCTTTTCAAAACAAAAAAAAAAAGTGTTTCAACTGTATGATGTTAATAACATAAATAGATTCGGTTTATATACGCTTGCCATAACAGCTTTACTTCTCATTATCAATTTAAAATAATTGGCGTACTTTTAAAATAAAAAATAAACTTTTAAAATAAATAAAAAAGAAACAATACAATATATTAAAATATAATAAACCTAAGTCTTATTCCTCTTTATTCAAGAAGGATACCTATATTCATTTATAAATTAAAGTCACTAAGTATGATAACTTTACGTTTTCAGAAGTGCTTTTTTATATCTTGATTTTGTTTGTAAGCAGGTTAGATGATTCGTATTGTAAATTCAAAGAAAATATAGGTTAACAAAACTTCCCAAAAATGTATAAAATTCAGCACAATAAAAAAGTGTGAGCTGTCATCGATACCTAACCTACTATATTATGTCTATTCATGATGAATCATTGTAGAGTGCAAGTTTCAAGCGCGGGCAGAGCGTGAGTGGCCGGTATAACGCTAGGCCTCCGCGCGCCGTATCACCGATATATCTCTCGGATGCTAAATATTATCGATTTTATGGCGCGGCAGATGGCCGGCCAGAAGCCCGAGACCGCCGTCTGCGACCCTCCCGCGCTGCACCGCCAAACTCTCCTCACCCCCGATTGAGATTTATCCTCCCAAAACATCCCCTGCACACAAGAATGGATTATTCGATTTATATTAAGTTTCCGCAATTTCTATTTAGAGGGTTCCCAAAGCGAGGTACCTAAGCATTTGTGCCACGGATTTGGTGTTCCTTTGTAAACATTTGGAAGGGCATGTCACCGAGCGACGGTCATTAATAATAACAATGGATGATGTTAGTGGGCTAATTTCCAATCGTTGCTTGTGCCATCTGCCGTTCCTCCTACGCATTTTTTCCTGTTTAAGTTGAACACAATACAATTTTGTAAACAAATGTGTTTATTAGAGCGACTGTAAAAGTGCTTTTAGTTATTACCTAGGTACTTATTTTGAAATGTTAGTTGGTAATACTCAAAATGAACAAAAGAAAACTCATCCTCAAAGTTAGCCAAACGAAAACATATTGATGCAATCATAAACAAAATCAAAGCTACGTTTAATAAGGGTAAAAATACCTTCCATGTTGTGCTTTGAATAAAAATTCAAAGCGGAATGCCAGCAATCCAAACATCGGAACACAAACAGGAGTATTTCAAAATGATACCAGACATAAGTCTGCGGAAACATCCCAATAAAAATAAACGAGTGTCAATATCCAAGTCCGTAATGCAAATTTGCTATTGCGATAAAGGGCCGTGAAAAACGAATAAGCTTATATTCCATTTTACATAATCTCCGTCTAGACGGAAGCTGACCGCTCCGCTCGTACGGTTGGCGTTCTCTTATTGAGTGCGGAGTGTGGCAGTGCCGTGTGCGGGCTGGGGCGCGCGCACCTACTACACACACTGCACACACTACACCCGAGCTCGGGATTTGCATCCCACGATTGTTGGTGAACTACGAATGAATTACGAGCGATTTTCACAGCTTCATAAGTACTTTTCATCCAGGAGGGCTCGTAAACTTATCTCTACGTCCGAGTTTTTAATTCTTTTACAAAAGGAGTTTAGAGGTGTAGCTTGTGACGGGTGCTGCCTGTCGTAAATTGTACATTTAATAGGAATTTTCTCTTTCGCGATGAATACTCATGTGTGATTTAGAAAATAAAGGATAGAAACACAAAAAGGAGGCTCGTTGATCAGTGCAGCGGTGCGGCAGTAATGTATCATGTTTCGTTGTCAACGGACGCCTCTGTCCATTTCTCATTAATTCTAATTACGCTCAAATGGTTAGGGTTTCACAGGGATCGTTACACAATAAACCCTTTGAGCTCAAAGACGTTAATTTTCATTAATTATAACAACTAAAGATGTACCTACAGTAAAGTTATTATCAACGTAATCTTTTACGCTTTGTTACTTCGTTGCCTGAGCTGAAACACGATATTATTGAAAACACTGAGTAACGGTACATCTTTTAGAAAATACAAAAAATCGTATAGATATATAATCATAAAAGCTATCTATAGGTAAATTTAAAAACCTATATGTTTTTGTAGAGTAAAGTAAATGCTGCAGGTAACAAAAACAAACATACCTACGATTTGTCTTTCATTAAGAGAAAATATGACTTCACTTCAGGCTCAAGTTTAAATTACTGATAAATTACTATTTATATGCGGTATTCTCGTTTGCTCGCAGCTGCATTTGCACGTACCTATTTTGTTGTTTTCTACGGAAACTTCTATTTTTTTGAGACGGCAGTCTGCACGCGGACAGACATCGCGCGAAGTAGTTTTATTGAAACGTTTTATTACGACTCCGTAAACTAGCATTTGAACTTACAATGCCCAAGCTGCGCCATGCCATGTATTTAATTTAAAGATCTTAACTTGAAATCCTACTACCCTATGGTGGCCTCTACCTGTTCGTACGTATTGTTGTCGGTACAGGAACAAAGCTAGTAAAATTTTTGATAATAACATAAAAAACACGAACGATAAATTGCATCTGCAAAAAGTGTTTCGCCATCGATCAAAACAAAGCTCGGCTTCTCAGAAGCATGCCAGCCACACATTTGGTAATGGTTTGCACTTCCGCTTGTTCCCATACGCTTTTTAGTCAGCCCTCATGCGTGGTACGCAGTTCAACGAATTAATTTAGCCAATGAAAAACGCCACCAGCGTCACAGCGACCGCGCGTCTCATTAAATGGAACGATACAAACAACCAGTGTCCAACTTGTCACTTGCACATTTAGGATTTGTTTTTTCTCTGCTCCCGCTCGAAACACATTAAAATCGCAATTTATTGTTTTCAATTACATATAGCATGTTGGAACAGCTTGCAGTGACAATAATCTATTCGCATTCAAGTAATAAATAGCAATAATAGATAATAATAAAATGGACTATTATTTTATATCACTAGGTGTAGGTACACTTTTGTCTACATACATTTACAAAGGTTTCAAAAACTTTCAAATTCTGGTTTGGGTATTATCGCTCGTGGTTTTCCCCATTCGAAGTGTGCAGATTCCAACCGGTCTCAATCGTAGTCGGTTTTTTGGTTTCTCATGGGCTACTTATAGTCTGACGTTCTGGTTTCGAATGACAATAGCGCTCGATAGGCCGTTTAAAATTTGAATAAATACTTCACATTGACTACTTCACCCAGAGACGAGTCGAAAACGTTATTTGGAGCAAATATTCGTAGAGAACTCAATAGTTAGGTTCTATAATGAGAGCTCGCACCCCGGAGAACAAAGAGCTGATAGCCCACCACTGCTCGGGTGCCGTTTAAGTCGTCAAGGTTGTTAGCCCTCCGCCTACGAGCGGGATGATATAACTCGTTTCCTTCAGTAACTCTTACGACTGAGAATACACAAACGATATTATATCAGCTACGAATTGCTACGCGCAAATCCATGCGTAGCCGATACGCTTGCGTTGCCGTCACTGGCGAATTAGTATGCAAATAAATAATAACCCAATAATCATTACGTCACGTCACGTCATATAACAAGTACTTATTAAAAAGAAAAGCGAACGATTTACGACGGTTAATAAAAACGATTTATAATGTATAGTCGATGACCAGTGCATTGGAGATATAGGTACAATCAAATTGAAATATAGGTAACCATTTGACAACTTAGGAGTGGATCAAACAATGGATTCAATATTTTGAGGTTTCCTTTATTGTTTTTAGATTTCCACTGACATATTTAATTTGTTTTATACAGGCGCCAGATCTTCGTTTAAAAAATCTGATAAAATTTTATGTTAAGATAACGTAAACGTATTTAAAATAAGTAGACGTAAGTCTGCATCGTAACTTGCTATAATGCTTCATTTCTACCATTTTATGTAAGAAACTGTACATCAAAAATGTTCGAGCAAAACATTTCAAGTAGGTACATATACTTACTAGAGGTGTACGTACTTTATGGAGATCTATCGATACGTGAACTGCAGATCTAGTCACCTGTTGATTTTCCACGGCTATAATAAAACACTTTGACCAATTGTCTCACAATGGAAGGACAAACAAGGGGATATTGTTTTTTTATAATTCAATGATTTGCGTAATTTTGTGATGACATCATCGTCACCCAGTGAAGCGTGAAGCTCATTCTTAAAGTGTCATATTGTAATGACATTTTAGCTTAGAATCCTGAGAGATCATAAAAACTGTACTAAGCAATGTCATAATTTTTGCCCTGTAAGTTAATTTAGTTTTGTCGTCGCCATTGCATTATCGACCAATGGAAGTCTATTGAATGCTGCAGGGTCAGGAATGTGGCAGAGACAAATCATTTGGCACGTCAATCATCAAATACAGTCGACGCAGACTAAAGCTAAACAAGTGTACTCACTTATTTATTTATTTATTAGGAATAACAAACAGTTACACATTAAATCTTATCAACCATCTTATAGAATAAGTACAAAATACAAATGTGCAACTCACACCGTTATCCACAGCATACAAAAAAAAAAAGATTTATTGTTCATGAGTAGAACGAGTTTAAAGAAAATTGAAACAATCGACTACTGCTTTAATTCATTAAAATTCTTTTAAGTTTTTAATCGTTTCAATAAGAGAATTACGAAACTTACCAGTAGGCTTGTGCGGTCCATGGCCCTCTACGGGGCACCGGTGTGGGCGCCCTCATTGAGGCTGCGCCCAGCGCGCCGGTTGAGTGTAGCCCAGAGGGTCATGGCCATCCGGCTAATCCGAGGATACCGCACGATCTCGTGCGAGGCGGCGAGCCTCCTTGCCGGAGTGCCGCCATGGGATCTGGAGGCAAAGGTCCTCGCGCACATGTGGGAGTGGCGCGAGGAGGCGAAACGCCGGGGCGAAACTCCGCTGCCGCGACAAATCGCGGCACGGCGGACAGAGCTCCGGTGTGATCTCATGGCGACATGACGGGTACGATTGTCGCAACCCAGTGCTGGGCACGCCACAATTGCGGCGATAAGTCCCCTCTTTGAGGAGTGGATAGAGAGGCGCCACGGCGTCCTCACCTTCCGGCTGACGCAGGTTCTCACCGGGCATGGGTGCTTCGGTGGGTTCCTGTTCAGGATAAAGCGGGAGGATACGTCCGGGTGTTTCCATTGCGAGGATCGTCTGGAGGACACGGTGGAGCATACGGTGGAGGTGTGCCCTGCCTGGGCGGAGCACCGCCGTGTCCTCGTGGAGGCGATCGGTGGCGGCGACCTCTCGCGTCCGGCCCTGGTGCGAGCCATGGTACGGAGCGAGAGGGAATGGGAAGCCGTCACCTCCTTCTGCGAAGCAGTAATGCTCGCGAAGAAGGAGGCGGGGCGCGTGAGGGAGTGGCAGTCTCTGCACCCTCACGTCCCTAGCCGCCGCAGGAGGAGACGCCCCGGGCGTCGGGAGTCGATTGCGGACTCCCGGCCACCGTAGGCGCGAGCTTGCGGGTGGCGAGCAATGGGTAGCTCGCCGCCCGGTAAGGACCAAGCTCGGGTCGACGGCGCGCAGTGTTCCACGCGCGCCTCAAAGAGATGTCAGCAGCAGTGTAGGGGTCTACTAGGACCGATGCCTGCCGGGGTCGCGTGATTGTTCGAAAGGGATACCGTGACCCTGGCACATGGGCAACTGATGGAACACGGGTGGGTTTTAGTCAGTAAAAGTCTGACACGCCCTCCCGCTCCGCCCAGAGCGGGAGAAGTCATTTGATCTTTTCCCATCCCGAAAAAAAAAACCAGTAGGCTTTGTAAATATGTCTAATTCTGTGGATATTTAACTAAAATTATTACTGATACGACGCAGGGGTGCGCGGGCGCCAGCGTTTGTTCAACAAGAAGAAACCGCAAAAAATGGGAGCACGCGCACCTCTTGTCTCATTACAGTTCTAGGTATAAAGAAATTTATTCTGTTAATCAATTCTGAACAATCGTATCTGTTGTTACATAAATCATGAAGGAACATCATTTCCAGGTATAATCGTCTAGACTTCAGACTCATCATATTATAATTTTGAGCATTTCATTGTACGACAGGAAGTTCCGGTGACAACTATATTGAACAGATCTTAAAAAATTTCGTTGGACTTTTTCTAAACTATCTATATATGTGTTGTAATAAGGGTTCTATATCACCACAGCGTATTCTAGCTGGGATCTAATAAGTGCTCTGTAAAGATGGATGAAACTGTCAGCACGTTTAAAGTCAGTTGTAGCTCTCATCACAAACCCGTACATGCGGTAAGCTCTGTTAATTATATTATAAATGTGCTGATCAAGGTGCAGTTTACTATCGAGCATAACGCCAAGATCTCTTGTAGAGGAAACTTTAGCTACATCTAAGTTATTTAAATTATAAGTATACAAAATTTTATTTTTATTTTTTGTGAATGAGATTGTGGAACATTTCAAAATATTTAAATGCAATTTATTTTTGACACTGTACGCTGAAAAACGATCTAGATCTTCTTGCAGGTGTCGACAATCCGTATCATTCTTAATCGATTTAAAAATCTTCAGGTCATCGGCGTAAAATAAGAATTTTGAATATTTGAAACAATCACCGATGTCGTTAATAAAAAGAATAAATAAAAGAGGGCCTAAGATCGATCCTTGAGGCACGCCTGATGTAATATTTACAGTGGTAGAGTGGAACCCCTTTACAACTACTCTTTGAGTTCTGTTTACAACATAAGATGTGAACCAACGAAGCAAATCACCGCGGATACCATTATATGCTATTTTTGTAAGCAGTAACTCGTGATCCACCTTATCGAAGGCCTTTCGGAAGTCTGTATAAACAGCATGGACTTGAACTTTTTGATCCATGCTATTGTATAAATAATCAACAAAAATAAGTAAGTTGGTAGCCGTAGACCTTCTTTTTATAAATCCATGCTGTTGTTCTAAAATAATTTTGTAATCGGTTTCGTGTATCTCGTTATACACAAGTCTTTCGAAAACCTTCGAAAAGGTAGGTAGAATGGATATGGGACGGTAATTTTGTACATCTTGTTTTTGTCCGGTTTTATGTACAGGCGTTATGTTAGCTCTTTTCCATAATTCTGGAAAAGTGCCTTCCGACAGGCATTTATTAAAAATAATATGGAGTGGTGTATATATACTTATTGCAGTCTTTTTGAGGAAATATGGGGGTAGGTTATCAGGCCCTGGACCTTTAGTAGTATCTAGAGTTTTTATAGAATTTAATACTTGCTCAGCACTAAACCTAATGTTTGTGATGTGAGCAAGATGTTGGTTACTTTCTGCCGGTGGCAGCCATATGTCAACGTTAAAAGTGGAGCTCTCATAAACCGAATGGAAGAAGTTCGCGAACATATTACAAATTTCCTCGGGATCACTCGACTTTGGATTTTTATAAGTCATTGTAGATGGGATACCAGCCTTGCCCTTGCTATTTGAGATGTAACTCCATAGGTATTTAATGTTTGTCTTTATGTTATCCTCTGTTGACTTAATGTAGGTACTATAATGTTCCTTTGATGCACCATCAAATCTACGCCTATATAAAGAGAATTGTTCATAATCAGAAATGTTGCCGTAGGACTTCAATTTCACCCAGGCTCTGTTTTTGTGTCTAAATGTTTGAATTAATGACTTTGAGAACCACACAGGAAATTTGGATGAACGCGGTTTGGACTTAGGAGTTACTTGCACATACTTAGAATATTAAACATATAACTGACTGTGTATTCCGAGACACGCTAAATTCGAGAAGTAATTTCATTTATATATTGACATAAATAAACATTTATTTAATAGGTGTATTATAGTTTTTTGTCATTCCACTGGAATGTTGTAAATCTTCAGAGGCGACTCTGTAATGAGGCTCGTAGATTACATGCTATTACTGTGTAGAAAGAACTTGACATTTGCGTTACCAACACACTCTGTTTGATGATGCGTTTTTATTTAAGAATATGCAATAGAAACATAGGCGTTTATTTTTACCATATTTTAAACGTATGCAATTACTTATTTTACTTCAAAGAGTTATATCATTACCGAGAGCTCTTTACCTTTATATTTTAAGCGAGGCGAGTTAGAAGTGGTTTGATGCCTAACAAGCAAATTATACGAAACACAAATCCCACGATCCACGTTTCGCACTTGACTGCCTTATTCTTAAGAATTCTAAGCCGATTTACATATCAAGCTTAAGATTCAAATCTGTTGAATAAGTTTAACCTGTGAATATAAATAAAGCACTAGGTATAACGCTTGCGGACTGCAAAGTCGTCACCGAATTGCGCAACTAACTGTACCAACTGGATACCCAAATATTTAATGAGATTAAACGGTAATGCTCTGCAATCATTATTGGTCTCTCCGTAATAATATCTGCCTGTTTTCTGAATTCGTGTGCACGTTTGAGACCGTTGCATGTTTTTAAATGACTCGCAACGAGAAAGTCGTCGATATAAATATCCCAGCCTGGGAAGCGGACCCGCTAAGACACTTAATCTAAAAAAAGCTTGTCACACATCGCTGAACAGGGTACACAGGTATCAGGCACATTTATAAAGTACTAGCTTTTGCCAGCGGCTTCGCCCGCGTGGAAGTCGGAAATTATCCCGCGGCAACATCCTACCAGGATAAAAAGTAGCCTATGTCCTTTCTCAGGCTCTAAACTATCTGTGTACCAAATTTCATTTAAATCGGTTCAGTAGTTTTAGCAGGAAAGCGAGACAGACAGACAGAGTTACTTTTGCATTTATAATATTAGTGTGGATGAATGCAGTTGATAAATATAGGAGATGAGACAAAAGGTCAGTTTCTTATCTCTCGTCGAGTGTACTAAGTACACATATTGTGCTAAGGATGGGAGTACATAGCGAGTCTAAGCACTTACATGCCTAGGAAGTACCGTAAGTAACTGTGGGTCATTGGCTCATGAAGATGTCAGGAAAGCAATAAAATTTATTCTATCAACACGACAGCATCGTTAAAATTAACAATACTGCATTACAGTCTAGGCTGTATAACGATTAATCTTGGCGCTCGGCTAGCATTCCGGTGGCGCGCGAGCTGCCTGAGTGCAGACCCCCGGTGTATACGACGCCGACGTGCTGCAAGAAGCAGACGACGGTGATGTCGCGACGCCATCGGACAATGTACCAAAACCGACGTGACCTCACCCAAACTAATACGCTGCTCTTCACTTTTCCTGCAGTCGTCTGCTGGCTCACGTACATGTTTCAAATCAAATGGTTGCAATACCTAGTGTTGAATTTGGGGTTTATGTTGTTCATCAATGTTTTGGTGGGGTTTCGAGTTTCAGCTGGTATGTCCGTAGTCAGTTTATAAAAAAGTAAAAAATAAGTCAACATAAAAAGAAATTCACAAAGTTTGGAGAACGAATGTGAGCAGGGTCTAAAACAAGTAACACTGGACTTAACATAAACAACTAAGTATTACAGTTATTAAAATAGATTGCTCTCAATCACACGGCCTCTACATATCCTTCCTTATTAGACGTACATATAACGGCCAGGAAGGATACGAAGAGAGAGCAAAGATGAAATCTGATCATCTTTTTATAATAAGCAAGGGTTTCAAAGGATACTTGTTTATGTAAATGTGTAAAATAGGCGAGTTGCTGGCCGAACGCACCGTGCGCCTATAAGTTGTACGTCAATCCGCTGGTCGCCAGTTTAGTCTTCGGTGCGAGTGATTTATTACCGCTCACAAGACGCCCCATTACCGTGTCACAATCAATAACCACCGCACTGGCAACTGATTAATTCTGCTTATTTCTTCCTCTTTGCCATCAAACACCCAACGCAGGTTCACTACGCAAGAAACATTTTAGAGGACTCACCATTATGTCACATAAAAAAGCTAGTTTATTAACTTTTAAAATAACTGATCCTTTATGTAATAACCACCTTCTAGCACTGGAAGAAAATAACTTCAGTGCTGTATTCAAAGACAACAGTTGCCGTGATTATTAAAATTACGAGTAATGCCTCAAGTCTGTGCGAACAATGAAACCTAAATCGTCGGCTGTAATAGGAAAATTCTATGTTAGGAGCTTTTACGTGTTATGGAACAAAGGAAAATTTTGCAAATTAAGTAACGCTATTTATATATATGTATATTATTTGCGACATAAATAAGGGAAAAAGGAAAATACGGTACTTCGTTCGACGTCTTATCATAAAAATATTTATAGATCAAAGTTGCTACGTTGACGAGGTACACCTACAGAATTACGTCCCTAAAAGGGCCACCTAAAAATACTTTATGTGAAATTATGCTCATAAAAAACAAAAGCTTTGTTGCTACGCCCTACGCTCTCATATTATTCACGAATTTCTAGGAATCAGGTACTTTTAAATCCTTAGTGTTAGATGTCAAATTAATTTTAATCTGTTTGTATTAATAATAATATCACTGCTGCACCTGCTATGCCTGGCGATTAGGGCATTACCCCCGCCCTTTGCCCAGAACCGGTCGTTTTAGCAATGTTTGGGGAAATATTCAACACAACAACACATGAGTCAATGTGTTTGGAGGATATTTTGCAGCTTTTCTGCATGTTTATGAATAAAACGCAGAAAGAGGTTTCTTAAAGAAATAAGCATTTCCATTGTACTCTATTTTCCTATAACGTAAGTAACTTTTCATGTAGGTCACCATGAAAACTTGCCTACGTAAGAGAAACATTATGTTGTGTTCCATAAATGGGTAATAAATGAGTGGGTAGGTATAAATGGTTAGCAATAATATTATATCTCGTGTCTAAAATATAATTAAAGTCAAATTAGGATTTGTATTATTGGCAGTGTAAATAATTTTAGCACACCCTATATCTCTTGCACTGTGTTAAATGGTAGATTACTTCAATTCATATGCATTTCCGTTAGAGGTTGTATAAAAAGTTTTAAAGTTTGGCATTGGTAAGTACTTATTACAATCAATAAAAGCAACAAAGAATAAAATGAGTCACAATTTACAGGCGGCCAACAATCAATCATGTAATGTAATTTTAAACTACTGTTCGTTGCACTAATAAAGTAATTGATACACATCGGGTGATAGTCGGGTGATAATCATCAGGTGTAATAGCACCACTAACAATCCGCCCACTAATGAATTTATTAACAAAAAATATGCAAATATAACGCAAATATATCTCAATGTTATCTCTTCGTGCAGGGTAAACAAACTTGGGCAACGGCGACCACTTCTCCACTCAACGGTACTTGACATAATTGTACATGTTGATCTCGATGAGGCGAGCTTTCTTCTCTTGTATTTCCCACAACATGAACATGCATAATCGGTGTGTGTATTAGCTATCATTCAACGCCGAAAGTAAGTGTTTCATTACAGAAAGTAAAACCAAACTCACTGAATAGATTTCATAAAAAAAAACATTAACAATGGCTTTCGGATTACACAGATAAGTAGGTAAATGTGACGTGGTGTTGAAGAAAAAAAATGTCTATAACTTTATGAAAAGGAAATCAATTAACTTCCTTTCACTAGCAACCTATTAAAGAATCATTTTTCGTTGCCAGCGTGTAGTGTAGACATTTTCTTAAATTTTTGTTGCTACGAGCAGACGAACACGCGAGAACAGTTAGGAAATAAAGGTACTTACATACTTGCTTACAAGAATTCCGTATTTACCCTCAGTGATTATTTACATAGAAGTTCTCAGGAGGTTTGTGGTCGTATAGGTACTTACACTCGTACATGGTCAAGTGAACGGAGGTCTGTGTCAGCGCCGGAACCTCTATTTGTCTTAACGCAATACCTGTCAATAACCGTCTTAAGTTCATTGGCACTCCCGCTTTGGCGCATCCATTGCTTAGATTTGTGCATTGCGCTCGCACACCACCATTTGCTCAATAGGAACCCATCCGACTGGTACCCAGCGTTGTAACATGATCTCGGTATACCATTAGTTTGTTGACAGAATAAATACAAAATAATTGTACTTGACCACGGCTCAGAATACTTAAATTAGTAAAACGTTCGAATTTATTTCAAAAGAACTGTTGGAAACTTGGATCGTCCGAATTGAATTGCACTTCCTGCTAATTTTATTTATCTGGTCGGTATTTAGCGTGCTATTTCAATAAATAACAGTTAAATAGGCTAGCTTACATATATATATATATATACCGGGACTATTCGAATAGGTAAGGTATTATTTCTAAGATTTACATGGCGAGCGCCATTTATTTTTTACGACCGCCATCAAGTAATCTAATTTCCCTTCCCAGATGACCTGGCCAAAATGATAGGTTTATTTCATTTTTCTTTGGCTTCTTAGCCGTAGAAAAAATTTAATGGAACTTTTCGTAAAAAAAACTGAAAAATTGCGAGTCAGACTCGCCTACCATGGGTTCCATACAAATTTTTAGGTACATATTATTAAAAGTTCAGGAATTTTGACTGGCCTGCTGGTCTAGTGGTTAGTGAACCTGACTGCTAAGACTGAGGTCGTGGGTTCGATTCCCACCCAGGACAAATCTTTGTGTCTTTAAGAACCAATAAACTAAACTAAACTTGTGTGATGAGCACAATGATTTGTTCTGTGTCTGGGTGTAATTTATCTATAATACGTATGTATTTAGAAATATATAAGTATGTTTGTCAGTTGTCTGGTTACCATAGTACAGGCTCTGCCTAGTTTGGGATCAGATAACGTTGTGTTGGTTGTCCTAAGATATTATTATTATATTATTAATTTTTCAATTCGGACCATAAGTTCTTGAGATTACCGCGTTCAATCAAACAAACAAACGAACTCTTCAGCTTTATAATATTACTAGCTTTTGCCAGCGACTTCGCCCGCGTGGAGGTAGGAAATTATTCCGCGGGAACATACTACCGGGATAAAAAGGAGCCTATGTTCTTTCTCAGGCTCTAAACTATCTGTGTACTAAATTTCATTTAAATCAGTTCAGTAGTTTTAGTAGGAAAGCGAGACAGACAGACAGACAGACAGACAGACAGACAGACAGACCGACAGACAGACAGACAGAGTTACTTTTGCATTTATAATATTAGTATGGAAGTATGGATAGTATGGATAGTATGGAAGTATGGATTAGTGTGGATGTGGATATATAATATATAAATATATAAAAAAAAAAAAAATATATATATATATATATATATATATAGTGTGCATAGTGTGGAAGGATAATATAGTAATACTAGCTGACCCGGCAAACTTTGGTTTGGTTTGGTTTGCCGGGTGAAAAAGAGTGAAAATTTAAGAGTTGTATATGTTACGGCTAAAGGTGGGTGTGAACACAAACTTAAGATTAGCCGGCTAAACTTAGGTTTATCTTCGACGAGGTGTTAATGTTAGTTTCTTCTATCTTTAGCCGGCTATACTTAAGTGTAACTGGAGGCCCTTGGCTAAAAATGTAGAAGGAAATGCATGGTTAATACCCCGACTCAGAGTACCCCGACTCGGATAGGTTAGGTTAGAAGGCTAAGGCGGGAGCGAAGCGGAGCGGAGCTCCCGCCTTAGCCTTCGTGGTTATTTTTTTTTTAAACCACCCAGAAATAGGAGCCCCGCGAAGCGGGGCTCCGTCAACCTTTCTTAGCGCAGGTGGCAATCAGTTATCCACTCGCAGGCAAATTTTAGTTGTAATAAGTGTTAACTAAACGAAAACATTGCCACGTGTGCGCGCATTGTCTCCCCACCGCCCCCTCAAGCCCTCCGCCGGCCCGGCGCGTCCATCGAATACATTTTTAGCCGTTTCGTTTCGGTTAATGTGCACATTAGCCGGATAAAGATGGAACATCACAACGCAAACTAACGTGGTATCGAACTTTAGCTGCTTCTCGAAGATAAACCTAAGTTTAGCCGGCTAATCTTAAGTTTATGTTCACACCCACCTTTAGCCGTAACATATATATTTTTCAATACCAAATCATAATAAATAAAAATTTAAAAAATTGACAACTTTCGGGGTGGGTCACCCTTATTATTTAGGGGTATGAAAAATAGATGTTGGCCGATTCTCAGACCTACCCGATATGCACAGAAAATTTCATAAAAATCGGTCAAGCCGTTTCGGTTTTCAGTCGAGTTTGGTACCAAACACTGCGACACGAGAATGTTATAGATTAGATAGTATAGATTCTTCGTCATAAATCGAAAAGTATACATCATAAAATATTCAAAATCTGTAAGCTTGGGCCAATGACGCCGTTTCACAGTTAGTAGGTATATGGTTTTTAGTCTTCTAGATTTGAGTATATTGTTTTTAGTTAATAATTTTATGATTTTGGTAATTTCAACTCGATACCTCCGAATTCCCGAGATAAAGGGTCGAGGATAGAGAAACGGAAAGCCAAACAAACGGACAAAAAAAAATGATCCTATAAGGGTTCCGTTTTTTCCTTTTGAGGTGCGGAACCCTGGGCACGCCACAATTGCGGCGGTAAGTCCCCTCTTTGAGGAGTGGATAGAGAGGCGCCACGGCGTCCTCACCTTCCGCCTGACGCAGGTTCTCACCGGGCATGGGTGCTTCGGTGGGTTCCTGTTCAGGATAAAGCGGGAGGATACGTCCGGGTGTTTCCATTGCGAGGATCGTCTGGAGGACACGGTGGAGCATACGGTGGAGGTGTGCCCTGCCTGGGCGGAGCACCGCCGTGTCCTCGTGGAGGCGATCGGCGGCGGCGACCTCTCGCGTCCGGCCCTGGTGCGAGCCATGGTACGGAGCGAGAGGGAATGGGAAGCCGTCACCTCCTTCTGCGAAGCAGTAATGCTCGCGAAGGAGGAGGCGGGGCGCGTGAGGGAGTGGCAGTCTCTGCGCCCTCACGTCCCTAGCCGCCGCAGGAGGAGACGCCCCGGGCGTCGGGAGTCAATAGCGGACTCCCGGCCACCGTAGGCGCGAGCTTGCGGGTGGCGAGCAATGGGTAGCTCGCCGCCCGGTAAGGACCAAGCTCGGGTCGACGGCGCGCAGTGTTCCACGCGCGCCTCAAAGAGATGTCAGCGGCAGTGTGGGGGTCTACTAGGACCGATGCCTGCCGGGGTCGCGTGATTGTTCGAAAGAGATACCGTGACCCTGGCACATGGGCAACTGATGGAACACGGGTGGGTTTTAGTCAGTAAAAGTCTGACACGCCCTCCCGCTCCGCCCAGAGCGGGAGAAGTCATTTGATGATTTCCCATCCTGAAAAAAAAAAAAAAAAAAAAAAAAAAAAAAAATTAAGTACATAGTTATATATATTAAGTACATAGTTATATACATGTCTTATACCAATTAGTGTAGGACTCAACTACAACGACAAAGGTGGTTACGGGTCAATCGTTCGGAAAGTTAATGAAAATGTAACTTCCGAACGACCTAACCACAAAAGTGGTGAGTAATATTTTCCGCTAAGCTAGTATTTGTATGTATAACACTAATATTTTCCGCTAAGCAAGTATTTATTTAACTTTTCAGAGTTCCGTTGCCAAATGACAAAAAACGGAACCCTTATAGATTCGTCATGTCTGTCTGTCGGTCTGTCCGTCTGTCTGTCTGTCTGTCCGTCCGTATGTCACAGCCACTTTTCTCCGAAACTATAAGAGCTATGCTGTTGAAACTTGGTAAGTAGATGTATTGTGTAAACCGCATTAAGATTTTTACACTAAAATAGAAAAAAAAACAATAAATTTTGGGGATACTTAGAACTGAAACTCAAAAAACATTTTTTCATTAAACCCATACGTGTGGGGTATCTATGAATAGGTCTTCAAAAATGGTATTGAGGTTTCTAATATCATTTTTCTCTAAACTGAATAGTTTGCATGAGAGACACTTCCAAAGTGGTAAAATGTGTGTCCCACCCCCGTAACTTCTAAAATAAGAGAAATAATAAAACTAAAAAAATATATAATGTACATAACCATGTAAACTTCCACCGCAAATTGTTTTGAACGAGATCCAGTAAGTAGTTTTTTTTTAATACGTCATAAATCGTAAACCGCAATTTACCTTTCATTCAATCAACTTAAATATGAAAATTAAAAAAAACCATTTAATTTCATAAACATAAACCTTATGCATAAACCGAGGATACCTACAGGTTTGTGCGGCACCCTCGGTGCGCGAGTCCGACTCGCACTTGGCCAGTTTTTCGTAATTAAAATTCATAGGAGACGAAGTTAACACATATCTGTGAATGCGTGGTAATGTTTTTCTGTTATCCTGTATGTACATTGTACGGGTCATTTTCAGTATTTTACCTATTTAGCTTCAAGTGTTCTCATGCCCATCTGAATCAGATAGTAACGTTACGTAACCTCTTTTCAAAAATGACCCAACTCTAGCTGTCAATACATGTCATAAGTAATTTGAAAGTTGGTGTTAAATAAAACGGTGTTCAATATTTTGTAACAAAACAAGGAACACAAAGGGCGTTACACTCTTTATGCAAACAGAGAGCAATAAGCGCAGGCGCAGACACGTGTCTCACACACTCACACATCACACCACCGCGACAATCAACTAATTATCACAACTCTATCATACAACAGAACTTAAAAACGTGCTAATACGTGAAATAAATCGTTAAAATACAATGAACTTGTAATTGACCAATTATTTCGGACTTTGGGGAATTCGAGACCACAAATCCCATATTTTATTTTTTGCCAATTTAAATATAGATTCAGAATTCTAGATACAATTTTCAATTACAAACTGTTATTGGGATCTATTTTCTAGATTGGGCCTCAAGCTAGTGAATTTAAAATTCATTCGAGAGGTATGCAGAAGTGCTAACTAAACACTCATGTTTGTTTTATTCTTGTAAGTAAATACAGATAATTATAGGCAGCTACTAATACACACATATATAATGTCAATAGCTAATGTAACGGTGATAACACCACGTAAGGAACTAAAATTTTCACACGTGCCTAATGAGCAAAGAAAATAGAAACGACACCGTACAGTACCTAATAGTAGTAGGTAGGTGCAGTGTAGGTACACTAGGTACTCTCCTGTGGGTGCGCCACTGCTCAGTACACCTTCAGCAACGAACTCTATTTGTGATTTATAGGAAATCATTAAAATAAGTTTATGTGCAAGGAAATTGCGAGCCTGTGATTAGACCTTTGTAATTCTAACTTACTGTAATAAAGTACAGACATTTAACTGTTTTTAAATTGAAGTTCACTAAGAGGTGTTCACTGAAATAAAATGGCCATCATTCTACGCAATAAAGTGAAGATATATATAAGCATGCATTCTAATCGAATTGCTACATCGGTTTTTTGTTTGTGGTTTAATAATATATTGCGCGCTCATACATATTACTCACTTTCCCATGTATGTAAAAGTAATTATGTTGTCGTTTTAGGAATATTAATGATATGGTTAGTCACTGCCTATATACCTTAACCATAGAAGAAAACATTAGTACATACACACGAGAGAAGAATGAGAAGACATTCAGAGCATTTAAAAAACGTTTAAGAAAACGGTTTCGTGATTAAACAAATGAAGATATACCTAGCTTAATTTGTGAAATAGAAACGTTTTTAATAACTGTATCGTCTTTAACCTACAATTTTGTGCATGATTAAAGACGGTATATAGGAATTCCTAGATTCTTCAAGTATTGTAACTGTGACCGCGGAGAGTCAAATTACTAGACGTATATAATAATAACAGTTTGTGTTGTGAGACTTTGACTATACTTATGTATAATTCCGATACCTTTTTCCAAGACAAAAACGAATTTTATAACATGTGACCGCAGAAAGTTTTGTTAGTGGTAAACAAACAGAGGTTCATGTGAGGCCTCAGTACCGGTGCACATGTAATTTTGTGTTTCGAAATAATACCTTTATCGTGACGACAGGCAAGCTGCATCCGCGGCCGTTTGTAACAATATTTATGTTTTTGTAATTAGTTCCTGCTTCCATTCGCTTGTACGTTATTATCCCGTCATGAAATCGAAGCTAGTTACACCCAATGATAGTTATTTATTCTCTTTGCTTCGTTTCTTCCAAGAAAACACGTTTTAAAGTCTTTCTACAGAATATAAAGGACGAACATAAAAACATTAAATCCTTGGCGATACACATAAATAGTAAATAGGCATACTTGAAGAATGAAAACATCTTCTAAACAGCAACCTGATGCGTCATATTCATATCTCAGGAATCAATCAGCTACGTGTTATTAAAATTTCTGCCACTTTTTTCCATCATCACTTTGATCGGCTGACATCATATCAATTATTGTAATTCTCAGTTCCTTGGCCCTGAATAATTTGAGCAATTAACAATTCAGTATATGATTTCGGATCACTGCACGAGAAAAACATTTAACAGATATATTTCTGTACCTACTTTCCTATTTCCCAATTTATATATATTTTCAGAAATACAGAAATCATAGAATAGTCGATCATTCAATAATGAAAAACTTTCCACAGAAAGAGTGATGTCATTACCTGCACAGAGGCAAAGTAGAGCAAAGTTAAATAGAGGAGACGAGCGCTGCCACCAACCAACATAGAGATCGCGTGCTGCTTAACCATCAAAGCAAATTTATAAATTCTTTGAGGCTGGATTGTACATAAACTATTTTTCAACTCGTGCTTTGTTTTTGAAAAGCTTACATGAATGTTAGCTTTCAATTGTACCTTCAAAGAAGCTTATGTAGTCTGGTTGTCAAGAATCACTTCCCGTTGATGGCCTGAATAATAAAGCATCTACAGTCTACAGTAGGTACCTAATGCTAAAGTTTGACGCCATTTACAAGAACTTTGCCCCGCTTTTCCACTCGACCCCCAGTTGTGTTCATAAGAGGTACAGGCGTGTAATCAATACAAAAAGGCACTGCTGAGGATGCTTCTACATCACGGCGATCTTAATTTAAACTGAAAGTCTATAGTTACATTGACACCATTCGACAAGGCAAGACTGTTTTAATAACCCTTATAGAACCAGAAGCGAATTAAATAAATAATCGTGATGAATATAATGATGCGCCAATGTTTGTGATATTTGAACAAAAAATGTTAAAGTTGGAACGTTACACCGCTATCAGTTTTATCCCTGTTCGTGTTTTATTCGAAAATGTTTAAAAAACGATCCTTTATTTCGCGAGATTAACAATGCGGATGCGGTCGTGCAACATACTTAATTAGTATAGGTAGTGGCCAGGTACCCGCCATCATTCGGCCAGTTGAGTGTGACGAAGCGCAATCCAAAGCTCCGGTCAATGCTCGGCGCCCACCGTTTGGAAGGTCGCGGCGCGGCCTTCTTTCGGCCAGCCATCATCGTCTAATGTGCCCGCCCGCGCCCCACACCCTGTATTTATTTCGATACACTAACAGTTATGAGTGCTCTTGCATGTTCATATGTAGGTTATTTATCTGTGTCGACGTGTATTTTGATTTTAACACGAATAACTTCAATGAAATGGATAATTGGACGCAAAGTGGTCGCAGAGAATTTTGAATTGCACGAACGGATACCGTATCAAATCTAACACATCCATCGCTTGGCAGCTCATCTAGACTTTTCAGATCTCACGGTGACACTGTTGTAGTATGTAGCTTATTAAGTCTTTCCTGCGAATACCTTTGTGAGAACGTCAGGGTACGAGGACTGAGTCACACAACACGCATTATGCGCGAACCCTTTTATGTTTACGAAACGTACGAAAGCTTAATATTTATAAAACCCGAGAATATCTTTTGATTAGAAGATAATATTGAGGTTTTATTGTGAAAATGTTTAGTAAATTTTTTGAGGTGAAGGCACCGACTGAATAAAAAGGTCAACAGAGGCTTTATGTTCATTCTGTCTCTATCCTTGTGTACATCAACCTATATTGCTTAACTTTTATTTACTCGTAATTTTGTTTATAATCAAGAGTTATTCAGCATTATAATACTATTGCAAAAGTTTTTATTATTTTACAATACCTATACATATAACGAGATGGCTCCCAGATTTCTTGCAAAAAAAATCAAATCATGATCTACCTAAAGAGCATGTAACATGCTTTACAAAGAAATATAGTGACCTCGAAATGAAAATCATGCAGCGCTCCTACCGTTACAATAACGAGGTCATTTATCAGCTCGCTATTTGTTTGTCTCTACGCATTAAGATACGTATTAGATTTCCATTCACAAATCTGTTTGAGATAGGTACGATCGCGTCGTTTGTTCAATGTTTACCATGGCTTCGTGATTGCTGCTACTATAATAGGTATAATCACGATAATAAACATGCAAATCGTTGTGTACGTATGAAATCAAACGACCCGGACTGGTCGGCAGTCGGCGATAAATCACGAACTCTCGACGATCCTTGCTGAGGAGGAAGTGGCCGCACAAGTATCTCCTCCACTATCATGATTCCGCTATTGAACATTAATCAGGGAAACTCGTTAGCATAAACACTGCATTTACGTTTTTATTTAAGTGCAGTTTTGATTTAAATGCAATCATACGGATCAGAACAAAAGCAAAGTCAGACTATGCAGTGGGTAAACATGTAGTCGATGATACCGAAGTTATGGCTTACACGGGTGCTAAAATAATAGATCAGGTAGTCCCGGTAACTATACCTCTCATAATATTGAGCTTACTGCTACCTTTTGAGTACAGAGTAGATATACACGACAAAGCGGAGTATGTGGGGTGAACTTGGAGGGGAGCTAGCAACACCCCAATAAACTGAGATTGAGAATTTAAAAGTCTAATAAGATATACACGTTGGAATAAAGTATAATCTCTTTTCTTGTGATTTTGGATTATAGGTATTCTATTTTGGTATAAATCGTACTAAAGCACTTTAACTTATGTAAAACTAGTAAAATTTATTAAAATACCGGGGATAAAGACATCATAATAATTTTTTGCTTTTTTAACTTCAGCAATTGTGATATGAAAAACAAAAACAGATTCGCTTTCAAAAAAAGTTTAATAAAGACAACACGATTAAAAGTTGCGAAAGGACATTGTCTCGAATAAAATACTGCTAAAGTACACAAAGTTCAAAAAAGATCACAGAGACATGATCAAGGCAGTGAACGAGCACTTGAGGGAAATGGGATGCAGGCAGGAAAGTTTTAGGAATCTGTGGACCCGCGCCCGCGCTCGCCTGCGAGGGGGAGCGCGGAAGGGAGTGTAATGAAATAGGTAGACGGGACGCAGTTAACAAGTGCCGCGGTGCAAATTGCTTTTTTAACAAGTTTATTTAACTTAAATTTGCAGTCAATTACATAAAAAACACAATTAAAACTGCTTGATATGATAATTTGGTCACGCATTTGATTTGTAGTTTGTTGAATCGAAAATATCTTAAACGACCTTATGTTGCGTCCTTGTGAAGGCCGATCGTTTGCCTATTATTAATAGCAAGTAAATGGTAGGTATACAGCGTATACAATCTGAACCGTAGATATACGTGACGAGGCTCTCTATTACGCAAGCTCGAAGCACGAAGAATAAGGAAGTAACCTTTAACATCTGAAACTGTTCAAACAAATATAAGTATTACATTACCTGTTAGATATGCACGATTTTAGTAAATGAATAGGCGATTAAGTTAAATACTTATCGAGTGTATTTGTTTATTATCCGAATAAAATACCGTGAACAATAATTCAACGGCTGTAACAGTACATTTAGTTACACTAACTTGAAACTTCCTAATTTTTAGCACTTAACTTGTGTTGTTGACGACGTCAGTAGGTTCGCACAACTGCATTTGGATATAACAACAATAGTCCAAATTCAGCAGAACAGCAAGATAAACAGATAGAAGCGTTAGCGAATTTAGTCTAGTCTAAAATCTGCTAAGTCGATGTGTGAGATATAAATTATAAGTTTAATGAAGTGTCAAAGCCGTACGGCGGGCGGCGGGCGGCGCGCGGCGGCTACAGCGGGCGGGGCGGCACGCGGTGCGGTGTCGTGCGGCAGCCTCGCGGTACAAACTCTCGCGCTGCCCGATGATTGATGTTAGGCGCAGTGAAAGCACTTGTATATGTACAAACATCTTGAACCTTAGCGGTATCAAATCCAACCACAAAAACAGCGTGCCCAAAACATGCGTTACAATTTTTCTCCTACATTGCACAATACGAATTTGTTAACGGGAACCGGCCATCTACATTCGACTTTTTTGTTTGTGCACGGCGAGTATAAATTGATAATGTTGGTAATTTGGCGCCCGGCCCGAGTGCCGTTGCCCGCTACACTAATGAGTTTATAATGGACACAATAATATAGGATGATAATATATTTTCAGAATCAATGTCTAGGTCGAGTACGCACTGCGCGTGTAATAGCCAGGTATTAAGATGTCACGAATATTAAAATATGAGATCCGGGAGAAACCCAAAAATAAAAACGTAGCACTTGACTCATCATACCTAACACTGCTGTCATAAGCAAAAAGGGCAACTGCATCACAGCCAAAGGTAAAAAGGCGCATCTCATCTTCAAACAGATTACACTAGTCAACTAATTTTGAATAACCTACCTTCCCGCATTCTAACACCATATTATTATTTATATTGATTGGATCAGGTCTCGTTTTTGTGTTACAGCTACTATTCGAAAATAAAAGATTAATCGTTTTTAAGTTTTGTTTTCCCATTCAAAGTATTTATTATTTGAAAAGCGTAGTTGTTTTTTCTGTTTTTCGAATGAAATGATTCTTAAATAATGTCAAGAAAGTGTAAAAATGACCCTGACAAGTTTTGTTACAATTGTGGAGATATAAGTTTTGAAACTCAGCGAAGAAATTTGACGCCATTAGCAACTTAACTTATTTGAAAATATTTGTAGGTCCTCAAATCAGGCAATTGATGAAAATTAAATATTAAAAAAAGCTTAGTGATTTAGAAAAAGCAGCCTCGGAATCTTTAATTAATGTGGCTTTTAATTTACTCGGCAAACACCGCTGAAATGACTATAAAAGTGAAATTTGTAATCAAATTTCAAAAAAACTATTCGTATTTGATACATTTTAATTTTATTTCTATTGTCCTTATTCTTGTTCTAACCATAATTAGACAAAACATTTCATGTTACTTACAAAAAGTGTTTTTTTGTTGACCAGTGTTATTTATTTGCTCCCTTTTTGCTTATGACGGCAAAATACGTGCAAGACCTATTAAGACTGGCACATACATATTTTTATTTCGTTTCCATAGTTTGGATATGGAAACAAAATGAGTTTTCTTCACAAAAGACTAATTGGACCTAGAGTAGTTCTTTAAAAAAATATTACTAACTTTATCTACAATTTATTTTTTAAACTTCTCGCAAACATAAAAGGTACAAAGGCGAACTTAATGCCTTAGGCATTTTCTACCAGTCAACCAAGGGTGGTGAAGAGATTACATGGCAGGTGCTTTGGTTGACAGGAACAATAATTAAAAGTGTATTATAATGAATTATAAATAAGAGAGAAACACTAGTACATAAATAGCTTATAAACTAATTATATACATACATATTTGCTATAAACCATACTTATAATATATAATACGTGAAGTGAAAACTTTGGATCCCTTTTTACGAAAATTGGGCGGACGGAGGAGTAAGAAATTTCGTACACTTATAGTTTATACTAGGGATGTTATGGATATGAAAGGAAAAGGGGACTTCTGGGCCCAGCAGTTAACTAGTTGAAATGTGTATTAAAAAAACCGTTATATTTTTCTAAAGGAAATCACAGAATATGGTACCATGTTTCTACCTAGAAAGCGAGAAAACTTCAATTAAGTTATTGAAACTAAATAATCGATTAAATAATGCCTGAATTACTACTAATCGATTATGAATAAATCGGTAAAATCTGAGAATATGTATGCAAGTCGAGTGACAAGTGCATATCAAGCTTTCGTGGAATCGATTTATAGTGATTTTTTTTTGTTCCGGCAACACTTGTGCCTGACATCCGTCAGTCACTGACTGACAGATGCACTTGTTTGTTTTCTTTCGTTCTGAGACTGAGTGCGCCCGTAATTTCCTTGTTTTGTTGTTTAACCCCACGACACCTCGGCTTTGCATATTATAACTGACTATTTGACGGATCTTGCTATTCTAAATTACCTGGCTCTTTATTTTGGACAACTGTTTACGCCGATTGGATATTGACGACATGGATTGCTGTGTAAAGTGTAAACCTCACTTTTACTATAATTCATATAACTTGGTTCCTGGATAGACAAATTTCACTAAATTTTCAGTGAGTCCTTGTTATTATACCCTCTTACAAATAAGGCTAGTTTGATTTAGTTAACACCTGGGCCCAGGAATCTATGGAGTCATTCCCTTCTCTTTTCGGATACGGTTTGGTTACGGATGTAGGAATGATTATTATACCGGATACGGATACGGATATGAAATTATTTCGGATTATCCGTTAGTTTCGGATAATTTCGGTTACGGATATTAAATTTTTAAGGAATATCAAAAGTAAAATACAAATAGCTAATAAAATGATTTTATTTATGTCACCATTTGGTAAGAATTACAATAAGTCTGTGAGAAATTATTACAGCTATTTAAAATAAAAATTATTATAAATATATATTGAGTGTTATCTAATCTACCTAAAATAAAAATTTAATAACAAATCCGATATTATCCGAAAAAATTATTTCGGATTCGGTTACGGTTACGGATACAATTTATATCGGATATCCGATAGTTTCGGTTACGGTTACGGAGCTCCCTAACATCCCTGGTTTATACTGAGAAGAAGTGACCAATGCTAATATTTTTTTAAATTATGCGTAAAAATACATTATTTTCAATAAATAACACGTTACACACACTAATATTCATTACTGTGTATTTAATACACACATACATAGATATTCTTTTGTTTATGGTCCAAATCTGTGGTCCAATCGAGGACATCTGTCTTTAATATTTTGTGTCTATAGTCTTACTGAATGTCAAGTATAACAATAGGTAATATATAAATTTTATAGATATATAACCTTTTTCATTTTTAAAATCTATGATCATATCGAGAATATATTTTTTCATATAATAATGTATTTCTATTTAAATTAAATACGTTCGAATTTCGACCAATGGGCGATCACTAGTATATATAAATCTATAGATACAAATTCAAGGTAGAGAGGTGTTGAGATGACTCTACACTATTTGTTATGAAAATAACTCTGCAATTTCCGTTTAAATGCAAACCGACTGGTGACCGTCCTGATATTGAGAGGAAGCGCATTCCAAAGAAGAATGGACTGAATATGAAAGGAAGAATGAACAAATTCAGAAGAATAAGGAGGACAAAGTAGAAGAAGATTGTTAGAAGAACGCAGATTCTTAGTGTGAGAAGAACATAGATATTGGAAGTGAGACATAAGATAAGAAGGAGGAGTTGGAGAGTTGAGAAGGGAGAAAAGCGTAGTCAAAGCGCGCAATCTTCGTCAAAACCGCATTCAAGTCAAAGTAGCACACGTTACCATAGTCGATGATTGGGAAAATCAAAGTCTGCACAAGCATGGTCTACAACTGAGATTACTTGATAAGTTTTTTTACGAAAATAGTATACAATAAACCTCTTAAATATTAGTAGGTACGCAAACAATATATAGGTACCTACATTACAGCTTCCATAAATACAGTGCAAAATGTAGTTTATTCCAACTTATTCAGGTCAAAAAATATTACGGAGATAAGTTAGAACTTCGGAGTTAATTTTCGTTAAATGGATGTTCTAAAAGAATATCTAACTTCCTAATCAAGTGATCAGAACTTGGGACATAAATAAAAACTGAAACGGCGGAAACAGTCGTTCAAAACAATGACGGAGTAAACGAGGTAGGCAACGAGTGAACGCGCTACTGAACAGCGCAAACAAGACACAGAGGACACGGGAATAAGAACGAATAATAAACTTGGGAATTGCTAAAATATTACCATGTTCGCCCATAGGAAGAACTACACTAACCATTCCTTAAATTATCACGTTTGAACTCTGCGTGGAGCGCTAGCGAGAAAACTTGATCTAAGTAACAAAAAATAATTGCGCACTTTAGGTAACAGGAAATGTTTTGTATAAAATAAAATTACACACAAAACATTAATACCTATTCCCTATCATTACTAAAATGTTTATATTAAAACGATTCTTAGAGCTGTGCGGATTTGTGTCACGCACGAACAATAGCGAGAAATGCCTGCCTGGGATCGTCTAGGGCCCAAAAATAAATCAACCATGACATCACAACGCAACGGAGGTACCGCCGCACCGCACGCGCACCTTCTATGAAACACTTTTATTAATAGAGGTTGCTGCATATGGTCTGAAAAATCAACAACATATGGGCTAACTGACTGCTTTTCCCAGAATAGTATTTACATGACTGACTCTTAAATATTTCACACCATTCCAGCTAATTAGATATGGTCGTACATTAACAATAATTTAATAAATACACAATAAACCTTCAAAATAATGATAAATTGGGTGTGGAAAACTGATTAATCAAATGCGAGACTTCGCCAATGTTTAAGTGTTGATAATAAAGATATAATTAATGAATGTATATTCGTTGTAAACGGTGAAACGTGAGCATCAACAGCAGCGGCAGCGGCGCGGGCGCAGATGACGGCATTGGCTGCTGATCTTCCTTGTATTGTGAGTCATCTGCTAGCGTTCATGACCTGCTCCTCAGATTTTGTTTACTGGCCCCGACTAGGCTGTTAGCGAAATGACTTAACATTAATCGCATTATTCGTAATCATGTATACCTACTACTTAGATTTTTTGTAGCCATTATAATTACGGAAATACCGAAATTGGCGGAACTAAAAAGGCATCTAACTACTTACACGTCTAAAATAATAAGCTTAAAAACAAAAATCCTACTAAAAAGTTTCAAGTTGTGCTGAAACTGTAAGTTATGCGCTCTCTACACTCTCTACTACAGATACTAAACTTAGAATAAACATTCGTCTGATCTGCTTTACTCGCGTGCTTATTATAGGAATAGCATAAAAATAACTCCCCGCGACGTCTCTAGCGGTATGAATTTGTTCTAATTGCAATAACATGTAAGGAGCATAATAAGTACGATTATAAACTTGCAAGCTATCAAACAAGTTGTCAGCCCTCGTTGAAGGCCAATGCATTAAGTTTATTTTTGTTTTTGAAAGACCATATCCTTCGAATGAATATCGGTTGTATTTGAACAGTAAAGTTTATCGCAGGGCGTACGTAGGAACTTGTACGATCCCTGGAATTGCACATGATATCTGCCTGTAAAATGCAAATGCTGTGCTTCACATCCGGCTCAGAATATCTCGTGGCTATTTAATCTATGATTATGATTATGCCTGTATCACATCAGCTCGACTGTGAGTCAGAGCGGCGCGTAATGTGATGACATTTCATCTTTTGCCCTTCATTGCCTTTAATGCGTAACTTATCGTAAATTAACTACACGTTGCAAATATGAATAAAGATTCCAGCAGTAGGTACGATATTGTTTATCTATATTCATACCGACCTTCCTTTCATTAGAGACGTTTACGGTGATTGAACATCCATAATCAGTGTGATGGTGATATCATTAAATGCGGAGGTTCGTTACTTTGTTTATTTCTTTAAGAAACAAGCCTTTGTGTATTTAAAATATTCTTAAAACTATTTTATACCACCAGTTTTGTAACCAGTAAGTTTTCATTGAATACAACAGAATCTAAAAAGAAATGAAAACTTCGCTTTGATCGGCTTGTAGTGAATTATTTTTATTAAATTATACGTATTTATTTATATTTTCTTTGCATGCAAACGTTTCAAAAATCGATGGCCAAAAATGATAACATTTTCGAATTTTTTGTAAATTACAACAAAAGCAAGCATCTTAGTAACTTAAAGCTCTCCATCACGCACATTCAAGGTAAACTTTTCAAACATCTGATTTATCAATGCGATCTATTGTGTTTATATTATACAGGTGATGGTCTATTATGTATATAAATACTATATGTACCTATGTAAATGATATCGGAGAACATTGCAAAAAACTTGTACTGAAATAATAACAGCGGAGCAGCGCCGAGGCTGTTATGAGACTATAAGAAATAAGTACCTACCCATTGAGATTAACAACGATATCAGAGCGTATATCGCAATATCTACATCTCCGCGTTTTCTTGTACATTGATACAGAGTAGGATCACACATCTCTTATCGAAGACGTAACGTCTAAACTATTTACTTACGCCATTGGTTTTTGTAATGTAGTTTAGTGCGTACTTAAATAAATATGTACCGTTACCACTTAAGACTTTCGTGAGAATGTAGAAACACTCAAATTAGTTTCGATTCAGTATGCGAATACACGCGATTTAACTGAATTGCATTGCAAATACAGACAATGCTGGTGTACAGTTAATAAAGGGACCTTTAGCTGCGAGCGTCCGAGTCCGAGCTTACGTCGCGATGTCATTGTGTGAAGCGTCAGGTGAAGGTAACGAAGTAAATCATCTTCTACTCTATTGTCATAATATTTAAAGATTCATACCCAATCTTTTCATAAGTGTGAAGTGTTTTGAATTTCTTTTTATATAAATATCTATAAATATAAAAACAAAGTAGCTGTCTGTGTGACTTACTTCTTCCAAACTCTTCATTGGATTTTGATGCAGTTTTGACTATCATTTAGAGACTATATTCCAGTAGACCTTTATATACATAGGTACACATAGAGTTACGCCTTCTTCCCACTACAGAAGGATTATGTCTAGGTATAAGTAGTACATACATTCAACATGAACAAAAAACAGAAATCTTGATGTTTGGTCAAGTCCTGAAAAACCCTGCGATGCAGGGGCGAGTTAACTAGTATTTAATAAAAATAGCAAAATTGCTAGATCAATACTTGTTATCAAACACTTACTTTCCAGAAAAATTATGAAAATCTCCTTCAGACTTTAATTCTACTAAAGTAATAAAGTATGTAAGAAGCTTTCAGGTGTCAGCTCAACAAAAAGTCAAACCTCTTCTTAATTATGTAATAGTTTCAGATCTCATTTAATCGTAAACACCAATTGAATCATAAAGTAACTGAAAAGTACTGAAAGAGGTAAACGAGGAGAGGAGGGAGATTAGGTACTTAACATAGAATAATGATTCAGTATGAACAGATTAGATCTCAAGACCCGAAACTGCCATAAGTAGAGGCCTTGTAAGATGTAGTGTGCTCTAGTTTTGCGGTATCGCTTTAAATTGTCGGTGGCGTGGAGTGCACTGCAGTTAGTAGCAATCTGGCGATGTGGGCCGACGGTGGCGATCGGATCGTGTTAAGTAACGGCACCTAACTAATTATCTATTAAAGGCAACAATGGTCTCACGTCGGCGGTGGCGGGCGCGCGGTCACGTCGTGTCGCACGCACCACTCGGCGCGCCCCGCGGCCCCCCCCCCCCGGCCTCCAGGCCTCCACGTTGCCGCCGCGACGTACCCCTGATAACAACCTGAATTTCTTTCATAAGCTTTCAATTCGTCCTCAAAGTCTGTCGTCATTAAAGCTCTGTCATAGGTACTAGGGCATCCTTATCGTCCTTGCTGATTGCTGTATAATTACTTTGTCTTATTCTATCACTAGCCTACAGCATTTAATAGTCAAGCTTTTAAAATAACCACCCCGAAACATAAACCAACAATAGTCGAAATTAGAACGGCTAAATCGAAACTTGGGAGATCGACCGCTAGATCGCCTTTCAACTTTCCGATATCTTTTGTGCAACTTTTTTAGCATAGGCATTGTGCACTTTCAGACAATTGTAATAGACATTGCCTGGGTACGTTAGGCACATAGTGGCATTATCCAGGTCAAATCATTTTATATCTGCTGCATTCAAATTCTAGCAAATGAAATCTAATCTAAAAACACCTCGATAGAAGTTTTAAAGATAGTTAAGCTGATCGTTAACTAAACCAAAGTAAAAAAAAAATACTTTTTGAGTTTATAGTAAAAAATGTCCCGCTGTTGCTATTCGCCGATTTTGTAGAATTTTATAATGGCGTAATTTTATTCACATGTAAATCGTCGTCTACAGTTTTTTTAAATGCACAGCTTCATTCGTAGTTGCAAAGCGTTCCGCTTAAAAACGCTAAGGATTTTCCGTGACCGAATGAGAGCACTATCTGGCTAAGCTATTCCCAGGCCGCATAAACAAATTCTGATCACACCGGCGCGCGCGGCGGCGAGGCGTCGTGGAACGTTGCCTTGCCCACTTTAGATAGTTCGGTACGTGTACACTTATCTCTCGGTCATCACCACCAAATTAGCTTACTGGACAACATCAGTCGATTTGCTTCACTGCTTCTGTAGACGATCTTGTGAATGCTGACATTTTACTTTAGGTGCTCAGGTAGATACTTTAGTAACATTGTTGTTATCCTAATAAAAATTCGAATGTGTACGTTCACTTATAGGACATCTTATTCACAAAAACACACTCGGATAATATTTGCACAGTCAAAGTTCTAAAATACCTGCTAGATTTTGAATTTCTTTTATTGTTGTTTAGTCAGGTCACCGCTTAGTCACAAAACATATTGTGAAGAATTTCGCATGTGAAAATCAAATATGCTCGTTGAGTCTCTCGAATTGATCAATGTTTGCATTCGCATCGTAAGTAGTGGGACTCATGCGTCATTAGATATAAGACTTTTTTTTGAAAAAGCAATGAACTCACTCGAAATCCCTTCCACTGCATTGTATTTTGCTTACTGTTCTGCTTAAAAATAATATTAATTCTCGATCTTTACATTATATCAGCAATAGTTGTAGAGCCTAGGGATTGCTACGAGCCTACGAGTGTTAGTTCAGCCGATAGTAGTTCAGGAAGTGTTTGACGTGTATGATTATGATTAACGAACGTCTAGTGTAAGCTCGCCAGTCTATCTGCTGATGTCGGTGAGTGGGCATAAGATTCAGGCGCTCGCCCTAACGGTATCCCGCTGGCGGCTCTGCACACAAATTAATGGTTGCCGCTCAAGGCCGCCTACAAGCAATCGACATAGATACATCGTTTTGTCGACTATGAGAACACGGCGCCTTCCGACTCATGGTCAAGAATGGGGCCGAGAAAGCGGTCTCAACACAAGCAGTCGCCAGCGCAGCCACGCCCGGCACCACCGCACCACCGCACCGCCGCCGCCGCCGCCCGCCGCTCTGCCAGAAACGAAAGTGCTCGTGATTGTTTGAGTAATTTGATGACCAACATGCTAATTGGATTTTGGCCAACTTGTAATTGAAAAGCTCGTCAATTGATCGGTTAGTCGTTCGTTTTCAATCACGACCGACTCTCTCGATTTTATATAGAAAAAATAAGCACAGAGATCTACATGTGCCCGATACGGGTCCGTACGTTGTGCTAATGAAATCCTTATCATTCACACGAGACATGTATTTGTTTGGCGATCCATTCACTATTTCCGTGTCATTAATTCTCGAATAGGTGGATCACAAAGGTGCCAGCCGAGGAGTCGGTGTAAGTCGCTCTGGGTGCTCAGTTTTTGCGTGGGTGTACTGTTACTGTTAGCCGAGTTTCGGTCGCCCCGCCAGCGACTAACCTTGATACTTTCAGTTACGACGTCTAAGTCTATTTCGCACTCTTCTTGTTACCGCTGTCATCTTATTGTGGCCGAGTTAGCTGACAAAAAATATCAATCAAAATTCTAGCACAAAAGCCCGCGGCAGTGGCGCTGTCTCTTGCCCAACATATAAACGAGAAGAAAAATGTTTTAACAACATCACTCTTACATGTACAAGTGCGCCGACTCGCAACGTAAGTATGTACACCTCAGAATTGAGTGCTTTATTTGGATTTATGGTACACACGTGTTTTTGACTACCATGCATATAATTGCTATGCAGGTACCCACCAACTAATAAGTACTCGTGTTATAGATTGCTACTTCACTTGGTGCTAACGGTAGTTCTGAATGCATAGCTACACAAATTACTGTTTCTCAACCATTTTTGTGTGTTCAGTTGAAGTAAAATCATTTTTGAATCATCTATACTTTTCTCTTGTCTGAAACAAATCTGGCAATTTATAACACTCATCCATTGTAGAGTATAGATAACATGCCAGAAATCTTCCTTTTATGATTGGTATCAACCTATTGGTTAATAAAAACTTTGATCACAAATCAACATGATAGCTTAGATAAGTACCCTTTAAGCTTTTATTTGAAAATAATTTCAAGTTTAAATTGCCTGTAGGTAGTCTTTCAGACCATCAAGTTAGGAATTTCTTAATTAATGTTAGGATTGGCCATAAAAACGATCCGTTTCCAGATATAAGAACCGGGCTTAACTGCATATGAACCTCATGATTATTGTAAGAAATAAGTCTAAAATAATCTTTTTATCATGCCACAAACCGACGGAGGCGGCGGCGGCGGCCGCGTGTCATACGCGGGGTTGCGACAATCGTCGAAAGGATCCGGCAATTGAGACTCGAGGTGGCCTTGCACAAGTCCGAGGCCATGGGTTTTCATGGTCTTCGGAACGCGCCACCTGCGAGTTCCCAACTCACGGTGGGAGGGGTTCACATCGGCGTCAAGTCGACGATGAAGTACCTGGGACTTGTCCTCGACAGCCAGTGGAACTTGGTCGAGCACTTCCGACGTTTGGCTCCCAGACTGGAGCGGGCTGGGGCTGAGTTAAAGCGGCTCCTGCCCAATCTGGGGGGTCCAAACGCCTCCTGCCGGAGGCTCTACACGGGATCGTCCGGTCCATGGCCCTCTACGGGGCACCGGTGTGGGCGCCCTCATTAAGGCTGCGCCCAGCGCGCCGGTTGAGTGCGGCCCAGAGGGTCATGGCCATCCGGTTAATCCGGGGATACCGCACGGTCTCGTGCGAAGCGGTGAGCCTCCTTGCCGAAGTGCCGCCATGGGATCTGGAAGCAAAGGTCCTCGCGCACATGTGGGAGTGGCGCGAGGAGGCGAAACGCCGGGGCGAAACTCCGCTGCCGCGACAAATGGAGGCGATCGGCGGCGGCGACCTCTCGCGTCCGGCCCTGGTGCGAGCCATGGTACGGAGCGAGAGGGCATGGGAAGTCGTCACCTCCTTCTGCGAAGCAGTAATGCTCGCGAAGGAGGAGGCGGGGCGCGTGAGGGAGTGGCAGTCTCTGCGCCCTCACGTCCCTAGCCGCCGCAGGAGGAGACGCCTCGGGCGTCGGGAGTCCATAGCGGACGCCCGGCCACCGTAGGCGGGAGCTTGCGGGCGGCGAGCAATGGGTAGCTCGCCGCCCGGTAAGGACCAAGCTCGGGTCAACGGCGCGTAGTGTTCCACGCGCGCCTCAAAGAGATGTCAGCAAAACTGAAGGGGTCTGATAGGACCGATGCCTGCCAGGGTCGCGAGATTGTTCGAAAGAGACACCGTGACCCTGGCACATGGGCAACTGAAGGAACACGGGTGGGTTTTAGTCAGTAAAAGTCTGACATGCCCTCCCGCTCCGCCCAGAGCGGGAGAAGTCATTTGATGATTTACCGTCCAAAAAAAAAACCGTAGTAATTAGTAAAAGCACTGAAAGATCTCGGTCTTTTACAGTATTCTTCGTGGCGACCCATATAAAGAAGCTTACGCAAGTAATTTATATTTGTGTTTTAAGTCAGTTTGCTAAAAAAAAAAATACAGGCGTTGTGATCATCGGCAATAATTACGAACTTCCATACAAACTTTCATCCATGTTGAATTCCTTCCGTAGATGAATTTAAAAAATGCTTCTTTTTAGTACTCACTTTTGTTAGATATGGACGTTTTATCCTACGTTTCATGCCTGTCGCACCAGCGGTATAGGCTATGCTTTGTCTGTCAGTGAATTTAAGATTTAAGTAGATCTATTTAAAAACGTCTGAAACTCGGAATCATCTGGTAATTCATAAAATGAATTAAACTAGCACTTTTCTTACAAAACAGTATTTCCTCCACAGACTGCATATGCATAAGACAACCTCCACAGACAGGCATTTTTTTTATTTTGTGTATCTCTATTTAAATTTGATCATATTCCCAATCAGCTGCAGGGCTTGTTTTAAAAGCCCTGTTAATTTCTTATACTACAAATAATACCTTAGTTACTATGTTTTCTGAAATGAAACTATTCTCTTGCAGCAAAACTCATAATGCTTGAGCCATAAATCGAAAAGACATCAAAGGTGTTTTACTCGCTTTTGCAAATTCTCGTCTGCCTTTATAATAACAAAGATATTTTACAATCACAAGAACTATGAAGTAAGGAACGAGATGTAGCATGCGACGTGCAAGTTCAGTGACTTTACCTTCCCTTCGGGATTGGCAAGAAGCGGCATGCGCGTTCCCGAACCTGTTTGTGTATCCCAATATCAGCGGCGTGGGGATTTTGGAAGCCAATTAAGTGTACTTGCAAGTACAACGACGTAAAATTGGCATGTACCAAATATTTGAATGCGTCGCGGACGATGCACGTAACTTTTCTCTGTTACATAACAATTAGCGAGCGAGCTGGTCGCGGCGCGGCGCGGGCGCCTGCGTGCGGGGTCATTGGCAACACGGCCGAGAGCTGCCACTTTAGGTTCAAGGGTATCTAGAACGGGCCTACATGCCATCGCGTTCGGACCGACTCTAGACGATCGATTCACAGACCGTACTCACCTTTTACCCAAAAAACAAATTCATTTTTGTATGTAATTCTAACACAGCATGGTATAAACAGTTCTCTGCCAAAATTACCTTTCCTTTCTATTTGCGTAATAAACGGAATGGTAAAAAGTTTGAAGCGTCATCATTAACTCTCATATCGTATACAATTATTAAAAAAAGCAATAAGGAAGTTTCAGGAAAACATGAAGAATGAAGTTCATCATTCTTCATGTTTTCCTGAAAAGGTCAGAGTTTGAAAGTAACAATATCCATTTTGATTTTAGTGTTACTATACAAATGCCAATATTTTAGTTACAATGGCACCGAACAACTTTAGATTTCAATAGCAAAATTTAAAACATCATCAGTCGCCAGTAAAATAAGGTTTCCAAACGGTAATATGTCTGTGGCATCCAAATCAAATTTCTGAAAAATTGCATTTAGTGTTGGGTACTCGACAGAAACAAGTACGACAGGGTTCGGAATTTCGCAAGTTTGACGTGTGTACTTTAAGTTGAAGTATTTTTATATAAATTAGCCGGTTGTGTGAAATAGTTTAAGAAGCGCACGGGCGGCGCGTCATGTAAGCCGGCCGTGCGTTCGCTGTTCTTTGTCATTAGCGTGCTCTCACGTCTAGTGCATTAGCTAATTTGTCATCGCTGGGTGCGCTTCGCTGATCGATTTTACATTATTACAATAGACTCCTTTATTTCACACCATGCTTCACAGAACTGTAAAGAATAAATTATGTTTCTCATTCAATACTAAACAATATCCTGGAAATTTAAATATTTCTTGCGGATAAATTGAAACTTGGAACAGGCTACGGAATAATTAAGTACCTAACAGATAGCCTTATCCGGTCTTATTTAATTTCTATCGACAATTATTACTAATTCATTTTGACGTAGCGATGACCGATGTGTTACTTTTCTCTGATTGTCCATAAAATTCAAAATTACTCAAACGGGAACATTATGCAAATTAAAATCAATTTCATAGGTCCAATTCTGACATAGCTCACGAAGGCGTCAACACTCATCTTATACATAGATTGTACATGTGCATAAGGTTTATGTTAATTAAAATACTGCAATAAACGTTTTGAAATGATTGAGTGTCGTATCCGTTAGGTTTTATTGATCCAACAACACTCTGATGATGAGAAACTGCAGTTTATACTCTACAGATTTCTTCACTCTTACATAATTAAACTAGATTTCCAAATTATGTCACTTTTAGGCTTAAAATATAGATCAGATATTTCTGTCATGTGGAGTAAGACATCATTGAATAGATGTGGTAATAAGGTGCTAAGGAAGGTCAATCGAGTGTGTTAGGTAAGTGCCTATACACCTATGAGCTACAGATTCCACACGCTCCAAGAGGGATTGCATCACTGACCAGGTATTTTTGTAAAACCCGAGAGCCCTTCTCGTTTAGTAGAACCTAAGGTAATTCTTGTACGAATGATGCACGACTATGACGCATTGTCTGCAGACGTCCATCACGAACTATACTCGTGCTTCACAATTCTTTCAGTTTTGCCTATAAATAACTATTAATAGATACCGACCACGAAAAGCAATCTCGCAGGATGGCAGTTAAGAGCCCTCAGCTTATTTTACAACGAAGCTCATTAATGAGTGGAGCGCGCGCCCCCGGGAATGTGCGCGCAGGCTCCTCGCGCTACGGTCGCTTCTCACTTGACGCTCCCCACAACATTGTATAATTATTACTTAATAGTATAATTGATTGTAATACGTAAGTAGACATCTCGTCCGCTCGCTTCGTATATATCGGTAACTACCTAACAGTAAAATATAAACATTAAGAGTTTAGCTGCACTAAGAAATAGCTATTCTAGATTATCCGTATCTAAAAGAAAATAAAATGAGATACAACTGCATAACTGTGTTTTTATTGAAAAAACAAGATTTTTAAATCTAACAATCATCATCTGCCTAGCCTTTTCCCAACCATGTTGAGGTTGGCTTCCTGTCTAACCGGATGCAGCTGAGTACCAGTATTTTACATGGAGCGACTGCCTATGTGACCTAAAACTAACAATCATCTTCAGTGATTAAATGTTAAGAATTAACTGATAATAATAAGCTATTAATAAAATGTTAATCATCAAAGTGATTCTGAGAATGTTCGTGGAACAATTTAATGACGGCGTACAGCACTGCGCTAGCGTTGATGTCTAATATAAAGAACGTAATACGCGTACGCGTGATTCCCATTCAACTATTGAACGTGACACAAGCCCGTACGTACGTATTTACGTATATACACTAGTCTTTACATTCAATTGTATGAATGAGTATCTTGTCGCAAAAATAACCTTCCATTTATAGCTAAGGTCATTACGTTTTATATGCAAGAGAAAAAAGCACATGTAAGATACTGGTGACATGCGACATAGTAATAGTGCTATCTACTTATTTGTAATGTGAAAATGTCACATTGAATCATATATGACAACATTACAAGTAAATAAATGCCCACAACTTGAAATACGTGCCTTAAGCATGTCTTCCTACGTATTTTAAGCTTGGCTTTGCTAAAAATTAACGAGTACTTTTCAAACGTCAGAAATAACACTACGTAGTCCTAAAAGAAAACCATAATTCACAGCGCATCAAACTCCAAAGCCATTCTTGTCATGATCGGACTGGTACTTGGATCCTACATTCAAAAACAAGCATATTTCTATTTTACTTGAAGAAACTTTACGACCGCGTACGTAAGCCGTAGGGAAACCATATCTTCTCAAAATTACGAGTATATGCACACACAACCATGGATCCCAGGAAGATCATAATTATATTCCTTAAACTCTTTTGACATTTATGGGAAATTAGGGTTTAGGCCAACGTGTTTTTAAGGTACGACTATAGAAGATATAGAAATTCTGTATAATATTTACATACTATCTAGGCTAACTGACATAAAATAACATATTATTAATAATATATACATGTATATAAAAACAAGAAAGAATCAGAAGTCATCAAAAAACTCGTCTGCATCGCTGTCAATGGGGAAAGTGCCCAAAAGTCTGACAGCATTTCCACGCTGTATAGTCAAAAATAGGCAAGTCCGCTGGTCACATGAAGAGTTGATCATCCACTTGCCTAAGTCTCGGTAAAACCGAACTCGAACCCCATCGCCCTAATATTTCAACCCCAAACGGCTCGAATATACTCGTATAATTTCCAATGAGATTGGAATATTTTCACCGTTTGAGGTTTTCCGCACCTGCAGTAGTCACCCCAGTACAGCCTATCGTACAGGAAAGGTAGGATGGCGCAACGGTGCCGAGACATGTTCCATCCCACACCAGAGGCCTGCCTACCTTCCAGGTTATTTTGGCCATTTATCGTATCTTCCCACCGTCGCACGCCAACCAGTTGTGATCTAAAGCAGCTGGCACTGACATACGGTGCCGAAACATGGACACTGACAGTTGGGCTGGTCCACAAATTCAAGGTCGCTCAGCGTGCTATGGAGCGGGCTATGCTCGGAGTTTCTTTGAAGGATAAGATCAGAAATGAAATTATCCGGAAAAGAACTGGAGTTACCGACATAGCTCGCAGAGTAAGCAAACTGAAGTGGCAGTGGGCTGGCCATGTCTGTCGAAGGACCGATGGCCGATGGAGCAGACGAGTCCTGGAGTGGAGACCGCGTATCGGCAAGCGTAGCGTGGGACGCCCCCCAGCTCGGTGGACCGACGACTTAAAGAAAGTGGCTGGGACAGACTGGATGCGGAAGGCGGAGGACAGGGTGTTGTGGCGCAATATGGGAGAGGCCTATGTCCAGCAGTGGACTGCGATAGGCTGAGTTGATGAACCTGCTGAGCGGCTCAGCCCATTGTCTCACGGAAGACGGGTTCACAGGCCTCTGTATCCGGGCAAGTCGCTGTCCAGACGTTCAAAGCATATGTCAAACTCGGCACTCCGGAGTCAACCAGGGAGGGTGCTAAAATTTTCCTGGTCAGCTTCTCAGTGCTTTGGACAGAGGACAGGAACGCCGGCAAGCTAATACTGGTAATTTTGTGGAAGATATAGTGAATGTAATAATATAAAATACATCTTCATCTGTCCCACACGTCCAGCAGTGGACATCTTACGGCTGAAATTCAATTCTGTTTCATCATCCATATTGAGTGTACTTGAACTTACAAACTATTTTAGCAGCACTAAAGTTTAAAACTAAACTAAAAAGCAATTTAAATATCTTTCTTCTGCACCGGGCCAGCAGCTATGCTGCTGCTGCTGCTACGGGATAAGTGCATTAGAAAAGGAAAGTCTGGCCTGTGCACAATATCTTTCAGGATGCAATTGGAGCTTCTACGTATCCGACGTATAAGGGATGCCGTTCTTTTGTGCATGATAGCCTCAAAACTATCTATACCCTCGGCAATCATGCCTGACGCCCTGCAGAACCGCGGACGCCCCAGCAACACCCGAAAAGCATTATTGTACTGGACACGTAGGGCGTTGAAGACCCTCTGCGTATATCTGACCCACAGGCTGCAGGTGTAAAAAGTCTGGCAGTATGCCTTAAACAGCGTAATTTTCACCTTGCAAACCTGCGGGCCAGCATAATTACATCAAACCGACAACGCTTTTCGCTCTGTCTCTCCATCCTCGTCATCACAAAGGTTCTCAGTTAAAAAGTGCCCAAGGTATTTAAAACGAGACACTGTTTTAAGCGCCACCCAGTATAAGTAAATAGGTGGAAGTTTCGTGGGTTTTCTGCAACCCACACGAAACACTATAACCTCACGTTTCCTGAAATTATACAGGAGACCATGAGTCGTGGTGTATCGTTCACACACTCCAAGTAACCATCTGAGAACATCAATCGAGGGACTCAGCAGCACTACGTCATCAGTATAGCGTAAACTATCGATGATCTTACCATCAATAGAGCATCCGACACCAGTGCTACCAAGCTCCTCAACCAGCCGATAAATGTATCAACTGAAGAGCGCTGGGAAAGTCAAACCTCCCTGCCTCACACCACAATCCAATCCATATTCAAAAGACAATGCGCCCACCCTTCTGACCTGGTTAATCTGGTGACCGTACCAATACTCGAGAAGGTTAACCATCTCATACGGTTTGCTTTTCTCCCGCAATTTCGACCATAGGATCTAGTAGTTAACCAGGTGAAATGCCTTGGAGAGGTCCAGAAACGCAGCATACACCGTAGTCTTTCAATATATATAATTCTTAACCGTGTACCTGAGCACCAAAATAGTATCGTGAATACTTTCGTAGACAACCCTGCTCTAAAACCAATCTATGAATCATGTGGATTGAGCTATCCAGCCACTCTACGTTCACGCACATTGCGCACCGTCATGAACTTTAGCCGCTACCGCTATGGTGGCCAAAGAGGAGGAGAAGGTCTATAGTTTTCTTTATCCGACGCATGCCCGTCTAATATGAGGTGCAGACTAGCAATCTGAAAGTGTTCTATGCTTAGGCCATCATATCCTGGAGATTTACCTCTGGACATACCCTTAATAATGTTTCTTATCTCCTTAGCAGAAATGTTTATTGGCTCTCCAGACATGATGCCCTCAGCAAGAAGAAGAAATAATGATGATGCTGAACATAAGAAGTTATATACATCCATCCATTAAAGCTTTTCTAAAGGCTGTTAAGAAAAAAAATTAAGTGTCTGTTATGTATGACGGCGTTGCTGATAGCGCTGTTGATGGCCGAAAGGGTAGCGTAGCTTAGTTCCAGGCCAACACAGTGTGGTCAGCATTACAGCCCTTGATGAAGAAGTTGATAAAAAATGCCGAGACCGAAGGTCGAGGCCTTTATAGCGTGGACAGCAATGGCTGTAATGATGACCAAGACTGAAGACTGACAGTGTAGCTAAGTTCGAGGCCACCATAGTGACCAGCAAACAGTAATTGTGGACCAAGGCTTTTAGTGCTTTACTCAAAAAATGCGAGTAATTTAAATACAGCCAGCTAGTATAGTAAGCATTTATTTAAAGTACCAAGTGTTTATATTATAGTGATTAAAATCCAAAACTGCCATTTTACGGTTTATATTAGAAACTAATAAAAGTTTTTGATATAATCCGAGTGCGGTGTTTGATTTTGTGTCATTTCTTCATCTTGGACTGCTATCTCTCCAGCGATTGATGATACAAGAGGCTCATGTGCAGATATGGAAAATTCTTGGTGAGTTGTTGTTGATTTATAAGTTCATACTTTTGATATTTATTTGTTTTCCTACTTTTATTTTCGACTGGTTCTGGTATGTAACTTTCGGCCACTCTGTCCTATTGTCCATCCGCCATGCCGTTTCTCTTACCATTAGGCATGTTTAAATATGTCGTAATCATTATGGGTATTTGTGCAATATTGTGAGACTCCCATTACTTGCTTGTTTTGTAAATTAGTAGTTTCCAAATCGGTCCGTTTTTAAATCTACGGTATGAAGTGCTTGATATTTTTGTACCACTGCAAATAAGGTGTCACGGACGAAGAAAATCTAATCTAATCGATCTATTTTGGTTTTAGTGCCACAAACAGTAATCATCATGACATTGTTGTCAGTTTCTCGTTTACTGTAATATTTGCAACTTAATACATGTACATACACCGTCAATGCCGAAAATAGGAACCACCTGCAACAAAAACGCCTACCCAACTTACTGATTTTTAGAGGCAATGATTGCACTCAAGTTACAGACACTTACTTTCACCGCCAAGTACTCAGTGTCGGGAGCTTCAAGTATAAACTTTTCCACATTTTGTACTGTCAAGACTTTTGATGTTTTACATATCTGTCTGACTGTCTCTGTCACCATAACAGATTGTGATAGACTCTTATGCTCAAATTGTGCATCACCAAAACCAATAAATTTTCTTGAAAATTTTCAATCCCCAACTTCACTTCGTTTTAGTGTTATACACATTGAATTGGAGCATTCGTCGCTTGAAGAGTTAATTTAAATATCAAGAAAAGTGATGGAAAACATTTTAAAGAACTGCAAAAATCTTCACCGTACCGCGCTTTTTATTCTTCACTTCGAGTTTTGTTTTTTTTTTTTAATTAGGCAATGATGATTATACTGCCAGTACCTATACAGCCACATTCTGAATAAAAACTTTAGCACCTGACTATTTTTGAAAAAAAATTGTCAATAATGCATTTTAAAAGGAAATTGCAAGTGGCTAAAACTCATCAACAATTAAATTCTATACAACGTTGACGACGTTATTCAAATCCCATCAAAAACATAAATGTGAAATGAGAGCCAAGTTCAATATTATGATATATGCCTTGGTTGTTGACTTCAACGACAAAAGAAGTGAGATCTAAATGGGTACCAAGTTCAATGGTCAGTCCTGAAATTTATTTATAACTACATAAAATATAATTTCTTCTTATAACTTAGGATAATATATTGTAGCCAAAGGTCTGACTTGGCTAGTTCTCATATACGAATTATTATGTTCGATGGCTAGTTTCTACCAGCAAGCCAAATTTTCGGAATAATAAAATAAGAATCGACAAGTAACAGGCTTAGAACTTGCGAAGGCTATAATATAATTCGTATATGAAAACTAGCCAAGTCAGACCTTAGGCTACTATATATTATCCTAAGTTATAAGAAGAAATTATATTTTATGTAGTTATAAATAAATTTCAGGACTGACCATTGAACTTGGTACCCATTTAGATCTCACTTCTTTTGTCGTTGAAGTCAACAACCAAGGCATATATCATAATATTGAACTTGACTCTCATTTCACATTTATGTTTTTGATGGGATATCATTACTTTTTGTACATAAATTATTAGTAGGTACTTATTTGTAACAAATTTATAACAAAATTAATACGAAATGGTTTTTGTTATAAGTGTTCCTAATAGAATCAATTAAGTGAAAAATTAAAATGAAATGATAAAAATTTACCAGTTTCTGATTTATTCCTTTGTATTCACCTAATTACCTATCTGCATGCCAAATTTGAACTTTCTAGGTCATCTGGAACTAGGTTAGAGTTTTGATCTATAGGTCAGTCAGTGATAAAAATGACGATTTTTGGACGTTAATATCTAAATAACCGTTTGAGATGTGTTTATGAAATTTAGAGTACATATGTATCTTGCAAGTCTCACTATATGAGCCAAATTTGACACGTTTATGTGAAATAGTTTTTGAGTTATGAGGGGGTCAAAAGTGGCTCCAAATGGTTCGTGTAATATTACACACGGTGCTGCTCGCCAGTTCCGTTACTTGAACTTGGCTTGACACGCTACCGCGTGTCTAGATAGCACGGAAAGATCAAGTTTTCTCAAAGAAGGTTTTCAAAATAGTGACCACCACCGACCATATTGCATTATGCCATGCATGCTTGACTAAACAACATAATTTGGATTAATTGCAAGTTCAGCGATTTTAAGTTAATAGTACATACATTTATGTAAGTTTACATATGTAAATAAGTACTTGTTGGTAAAAGCACCACCTGTAGGTGAACTTAGCAATGCCGTCATTTGTTTTTAGAAATCGTGTCGGCTGAGGCCTTCCTCGCGCGGCTTCCATCACAAAAACCACCAAAATGTTTGGCGGATGAGCTAACCCGCCCCGTCCCAGCGCACGACTCATTGATTACCTTGTAAAAAATCCAATCATCGGCTAAAATTAATATTCCCAACGGAATAATCGAATTCTAACATTTCAACTTAGTAGCTTTGCCACGCAACCGTTCAATCCGCGGAACTCAGCGATCTCAGCTCAAAACTACGCAGTACACGTACCTATTAGTAATATTTTCCGTATATTTAAGTAATTCCGTATAATTTGCAGTCCATAAATCAGTTTGTACATTTATGTAAAAACACTATCATTGTAATTCCGCGTTTGAAATCGAAGTTTCAAATAAAGATGTACGTATAGAGGGTTAAGCTCTCATAGCATTTAAGTACAAAGTTAAGTATAGTACTGCCTCGTTGGTCTAGTGGTAGCATACGCTACTGCTGAGCATGAGGTCCTGGGTTCGATTCCCAGGTCGGACAAAGTGTTATTGGGTTTTTCCATCTGGAATTTCTCTGTAGCAGCCCGGAGTCTGGATTGGTGCCCGGTGGATGGCAATAGGCTCGCCCCCTATTACATATGGGACTTAAACATAACTGGCGAAATGTGGGTGTACTAAATAGGTACACCTCTGCCTAACACTTCGGAGAAACAAGGCGTGATGTTATGTTATGGTATGTTTAGTATAATTTACCTAATTTGCTGTCAAATCTTGAAGATGAAACAGATTTTTACTACTTATTCCACCATTTGTCATTAGGCCATCATTGTTTTAATGATGTTTTTCATGAAATGATGGAACCCTAAAGTTGAATGGAACTGATGATTCATAAAACGTTTGCGGGCTCATTGTGGCAAACAAACCGGATACTATTCAGATAATAAAAGAAGCGTAAGCTGATGTCAACAGGGATGACGTCTTCAAGAAGGTTAATCTTCGCAAAAAGCACGACTATCAAGATAGTGCGATGCGATAGTGAACACAAAAAATATCCTTAGATGTACAACCTCTTTATTAGTCACGTATCGACACGGAGTGCTCGGAAACCACAGATCGATAGTTTTATCACTAATCTAACATGATAGCATGGGTTTTTTTTTAATCAGTTATGTAAGTTTTCATTTAAGATGTAATGTGGCTTTCCGCGCATAAAGGTACCAATAGGGAGGTATTGAGTTAAGGCCGGATGTAGGATCTAGAAGAGTACCTATTATGCTGATTACAAAAAAAATCCTAATACTTTTTTTTTGTTAGAGACATCCAAAGTTGAAATTCTGAAAAAACTAGTTTCGAGAAAATGGAGTTTGAAAGTTAAGGTTAAAAAAAAACAATGTTCTACTCGTTTGTTACATAGATTTTTCCACATAGATCCCAACACATTATATGCATCAATGTATCACTAACATAACCGATACTGTACTGCCAACATACAAATAGTATTAAAATTCAAAACTCAACATAATAATTATGAAAATATCGACATATATAAGACCTACCGACATTTGGTACCTTATTACGAAACATTTCCTTTTTAAAAAAATGTGCTTAGAAATGTTGTCTGTAAATGTTAATTTGTTGTAGAACAATAAATAATCAGTAAAAATCACAAAATGCCATATTTTCACCCGATTTTACAAAAACGCAAATAACTCGGAAACTAAATGCCAACATCTGGTACCTTTATGCGCGGAACGCCACTAATATTTATTAGACATAACAGAAAACTGAAAGACAACAACGAAAATTTATTAATTAAATAAATGAAAGGAAATAAGTAACCTATTTTATTTCAGACGCGCACATGATATACAAATAATTAAAAGAACATTACTACTTTTAAGTTTATCTAAGATTAAAACAAACAAAATAGTGCATAGGTATAAAAAAAAATAAACAGACTTATTTATATGCGAGAAAAGCTCTTCCTAGGCCCTCATTTGCAGCATATATTCTCATTTCACAGTGCTTAGTTATATACAAACTTATAAAATAATTTCACACAGCGACGACGCCAAGAATAAAGTCATGGCTTTATTTAACTTCACAAGATATTATTACTCTCTGTTTAGCGTAGTTACCTGTACTAATAACGAGTTACCTACTTCTATTAATATCGCCGCGCTATTTCCAACACCACACGATACTCTACAATTTACTCTGTGTGAGACGTGCGGATGATCATGGCTCATGCATGAATAACGGTAATATAAGTTCATTTAAAAAATAATCACTACCAGCGAGTTTTCTTTGCTCCATTAACAATTGCAATAAAATATTTCTCATAATACATAAAGCGCGCCTTTCTTATTTTCCCTCAAGGTACACATCGCAATCCAGTCGCATCATTAGTGATAAATCGTTAGTGAAGCAATAACTTTTTACAGCGCTGGAGTTGATATGCGGGAAGTACTAAGTGATGCCAATAAGAGATCTATCATTGAATCTGCCTAGTATACAGTTAGTGCCGGTTCTCCACCCCTATAAACTCGGTTTCAAACATTAAATAAGCCCATAAAGTTGCAATCAATTAAACATCTGACGTCGGTAAGGGTTATACACCTGAACATAAATCAATTGCCGTCTATAAGGAAATTGGCACGTTTATGTTTCGAGTGGGTACATCTGTGTAGGTACTAGTATAGTCTAAACCATGATTGTGCATTAGATCTGCATTCGCGTATCGCTACTTATGAAACCTGGGACAAAGGATATTAGCATATATTTTTTATTTACTGAGGGGGATTTAAATTTAGTCAAAAATGAATTATGCTGCACAAAACAAATACCCATATTGAAGACCCAATTATGAACATTACATTTAATTATTTTATTATATGTTTTATTAATAGAATCATTAAATTATGTTGTGAAAGTAAAGGCTCATAATTTTTAAAACAATGTATGTTGTTAGATGAAAACTATGTTTTTCCAACATTGTAACAAGGCTTACAGAATTCATGTAGCTTATACATTTAATTATAGCAATTTACAGATATTTAAATATAGAATAGTGATATTATTTATTTTGTAAGCTGTTAATTTCATCTTTACGTACATATGTAGCTATAAAACTACAGGCATACTGGCTATGACTTCGCACTAGTTCACAATGATAGACATGGAAACTTTGAAACTTACATATTATTTAGCTTATACTATACTGATGATTATGACTTTCTAAACCAGTCTCACCCACCAATTTCCATCCTTTTTCTATACTCCCCTAGCTCTCTAAAGCTCTTGAGCATTCCACTCCCCACCTTACCGACTTGTAATCCTATTCTTTCACTGTGCACGCGATGTGGTTGAGCAATTTATTTCTGCCTGACATAAAGGACTGACAAACCATTACATTTTTTTAAATAAGAGTGACGATCAAAACCTTTCCCATTCGTCATAGTTTTTGTATTTATCAATTAATTTTATTGAACTCGATATTTGCAAATTAAATGTTTTTTATAGAACAATGCGTGTATTCATCGGTTAGTTCTATGAATTTCTTATAAATGGCGGTGTAAGTTAATTCATCGTATAATTTGACATCTAGGTTACGTAGAAAGATCTACTAGATGGCTTGGGTTTCGATTTCTAGATATTCTTCCTAACATAATATAAATCAAAGCCGGTTCCCGCGTTTGTACGCTTAGATCTTTTAAAGTAATCAACAGATTTTACTGCGGTTTTCATCAATAGACTGAGTGATTTAAGAGGAAGGTTTATCTTATATCTTTAAACAAGCAATTCTTGTATATATATATATAATCTGAATCTCGGAAACGGCTCCAACGATTTTCATGAAATTTAGTATACAGGGGGTTTCGGGGGTGATAAATCGATCTAGCTAGGATTCATTTTTATAAAATGTCGGTTTATTCGTGTTTTCAATGACCAACTTTATCGATAATCAACTTGAACATAAACTTATTATTTTAAACACTCTTTACCAAAAAATACCGAGCAAAGCTCGGTCATCCAGATATTATGTATAATACGCGAACAAAGCCACTGAAAAAAGCTAGTGTTTTATATGTATTTTATTGTTCTCTATATTTTTACATACGCTGTCTACATCTCTTCATCTACTTTCCTATATCAGATATGCTAGCAGAGATTTCTTAAGAGATAAGCATCGCTTTTGTGTCAATTTTATATGTGTACAGAAATGGTTAAATAAAATAGACGACTAGCAAATAAAATGATTATCGAGTTAAAGATTTAAAGATCAAGCGGATGCCGAATTACCTACCATACCAACTTTTTCCAAGATATCGTTATTTTACGAGTTAATCGATTTCTGTCAATCGACTCCATTCTTTCCGCCGAATGTTCATAACTGGATTGATTGAACCTCTATGAGATTATTCTCACGTTTCTATGAATGCAACTAAATGCCACAATGCTAATTAAGTTCAATATTAGCCGTTCGATAATGACATACGAGGGTCGTTAACTTCAGTCATACTTAAGTAAATATTTAAAATCTCTTTGCCATTGTGTGAAACCTGATAGGATTATATTAGTACATCGTGCGTGGAGCTGTTGCCTGCGCCCGCGCATTCGGAAACGATGGTTAAACAATCATGTACGCGCTCCCTAGTAATTAGGATAAGTTAGTAAATACTCAATAGGAGAAGCTCTTCACGCCTGTAATAGTAGCTGTAGGCAGGCGCGTCAGTCATTTGCTTTGTGTTTAGAATAATAAAGATCCCGATAGCAATATTAAATATCTTTGATCCTATTTTCACGCACTCACTCACTATTTTTTATTCCCATTATCATCGAAGGTCCTGACTGTAACACATTAACTACAATTTTAGCGTTACGAATATGCGTAAAAAACTATAATTTCAAAAGTAATAAAATCGAAATTGTACTTCATGAATGAAGAATAATATCCCTATAAATGCTTATTTTCATAATTCGCTAAACTCTCTGTTTGCAATTATAATTATAAACGCGTGTTTGCGTGATATTGTGATTTGTGTATTTATATGTAGAAAATTAAAACACGTGATGTTTCTTCGTACTGGGCGTTCACGTAGGCTTTCACGCAACGTAGACACTGCGATGAAACTGCTACGCAGCGGAACCCTATATTCCGCGTAGCCAATCAAAAGCTTAATTCCGTGAAATCGCATACTACGAAGCGGATTCTACAATCTACATAGTCGCATGCTACGCAGAGAAGTCAGCAATCGTCGTAGTCGGTAACTACGGAGCAGAATCTTCACTCAATATACTCACATACTACGCAGTCTGCGTACTCACATGCTACGCAGGGTAGTTAGCAATCATCATAGTCGAATACTTTGAAGGGACTCCTCAGCTCATGTAGTGGCATACTATGCAATGGACTCTACACTGTACGTAGTCACTTGCTACGCAGGGAAGTCAGCAATCATCCTAGTCGCATACTTCGAAGGGACTCTTCACTTCATGTAGTAACATACTATGCAGCGAACTCTACACTGTACGTAGTCTTATGCTACGCAGGGAAATCAGCAATTATCGTAGTTGCATACTTTGAAGAGACTCTTCAGTTCTTGTAGTAGCATACTATGCAGCGGACTCTACACTGTACGTAGTCGCATGCTACGCAGGAAGTCAGCAATCATCGTAGTCACATACTTCAAAGGGACGCTTCACCTCATCGTAGTTGCATACTTTGAAGGGACTTTTCACTTCATGTAGTAGCATACTATGCAGCGGATTCTCTACACTGCACATAGTCGTATGCTCCGTAGGAAGTCAGCAATCATCGTAGTCGCATACTTCGAAGGAAATCTTCACTTCATGTAGTAGCACACTATGCAGCGGACTCTACACTGTACCTAGTCTTATGCTACACAGGGAAGTCAGCTATCATCGTAGTCGCATACTTCAAAGGGACTCTTCACTTCATGTAGTAGCATACTATGCGGCGGACTCTACACTGTACGTAGTCCCATGCTACGCAGGGAAGTCAGCTATCATCGTAGTCGCATACTTCGAAGGGACTCTTCACTTCATGTAGTAGGATACTATACAGCAGACTCTACACTGTACGTAGTCCCATGCTACGCAGGGAAGTCAGCTATCATCGTAGTCGCATACTTCGAAGGGACTCTTCACTTCATGTAGTAGCATACTATGCAGCGGACTCTACACTGTACGTAGTCGCATGCTACGCAGGAAGTCAGCAATCATCGTAGTCGCACACTTTGAAGGGAGTCTTCATCTTATGTAGTGGCATACTAAACAGCGGACTCTACGCTGTACGTAGTCGCATGCTACGCAGGAATTTAGCAATCATCCTAGTCGCATACTTCGAAGGGACTCTTCATCTCATGTAGTGGCATACTATACAGCGGACTCTACTCTATACGTAGTCGCAGGCTAGGCAGGGAAGTCATAAATCATCGTTAACAATCAACAATCGCATCGCATCCTCGGTCCCACGTTATTTTTAACGTATATCGATGTTATACCTTTGCGATTTGAACATGCCTAATGGGAGGATTATTTCTTTCGCCGATGACATGGCGCTCTTGTTCCAAAGCGACACATGGCAAGAGGTTTACAGCTGTGCTCAGCAGGCCTTTGATTTGGTTCAGGCATGGTTAGCTTCCAATAACACTCAATGTGGATAAAACTAAACTCATCTCTTTTTCTATAAACACCTTATCTACCCTTCCCTCTCATGATGTTACGGCTCACGCCTCCAACTGTTTCTAACACACATTCTGCTAATTGGTCATGTTCCACCCTGCATAAGGCGGATTCAATTAGCTACTTGGGAGTTATAATAGATAGCGCGCTTACCTTCCATCCACACATTAATCTTATCGTCTCAAGAACACGTAAATTAATTTTTATATTTAAAAACCTTCGTCGTGTCGCTAATGTTTGGGACATTATAAAAATGGTATATCTCGCACTATGTCAATCAGTGATTACCTATTGAATTACCATATGGGGTAGAGCTAATAAAACATCCATGCTGAAGTTGGAGCGTGCCCAGAGGGCAGTTTTGAAAGTGGGTCACTTCTTGCCATACTTACATCCAACTAAAGACTTGTACGAAATTATTGGAGTCCTAACGGTACGACAATTATTCATACTAAATGCAACCCTTCGTAAACATTCCCAGCTTCATTACGATCCCTCGGCTTTAGAACATAGATGACGTAAATATGCAGTTCTAGCTTCTGCTCGCGACTTCGTCCGCGTCAAATATTTGCTCCCCTGACCCTTCCCGTCGCATCGCAGCCTGCCAGTTTTCGTCCACATTTTTGTTGCTGCTCCGCTCCTTTTGATCGAACTGTGATGTTATATAGCCTTATATAGCCTTCCTCAACAAATAGGCTACCCGACTCAAAAATAATTTTTCAATTCGAACCAGTAGTTCCTGAGATTAACGCGTTCCACCCCCCATTTTAGGGAAGTGGGGGGTTAAAAAGAGACAAAAAGTAGCCTATATCACTCTCCATCCCTTCAACTATCTCTATTTAAAAAATCACGTCAATTCATCGCTCCGTTTTGCCGTGAAAGACGGACAAACAGACACATATACTTTCCCATTTATAATATTAGTATAGTATGGATGTCCGACAATGAGATTCCATACAAAATTTTCACGGCGTCACTTCATGATTCTAGGCAGTAACCTGTATAATAGACTTAATGAAATATTTTCGATTTACTCCCTTCCTAAGAAATCCTGTAAAAAAAAGATTCAGCTTCCAGGCTGATATCGCTGGATTACGAAGCCACCGAGCAACTATTTCTCGTCCAATCATAATTGTTTAACTCGCATATGGATTCAATGCACACACACTCGCACACATACTCACGACACAATGTACACATTTTTCCTCGTACAATAAGAGTTACTGACAAGACACACACCTTACACTCATCCATCTCGCTCAACACACACACAACACCACACTCCACACACTAGCATGCACCTCATTACACAGAAACCAGACCATTCATTTTTTGAAGTGAAAACTTCTTTAGCGCCGTTGCTTGTGATTTGAAACTCAATGAAACGAAAAACCGACAGTAAAAAGAGACAGACATAGATTCATAAGATTTTACGTGGGAGAAAATGAGATAGGAAATACATAACGTCATGACCATGGACGAAAGAAATATGGATACGGCAAATATTGTCACATCTGAACTTCAAAAAATTAAAACACATTCAAACCGTTTTATTTACCTGTACATATTAGAATTTAATCAAAAATGTTTTATATATTTGTACATATTATTATTTCAAGTCTATTATCGTACCTATACAAGATTATTTTTAGTATATGCGAAACCTGAATATAGTTTGTTCAGAATCAGTAACTGAATCGATTCCAATAATTTTTACACCATGTTATATTTTGTACCAAAAATATTTAATTACGCTTCCAAGTAGGACACCGAACGACAATACGTATATTTTAAAATTATCATGTCTTTCTCGTACTCAAACGTCCATTACACGGAGATGGTACGTACACTAGCTGTTTGTGGTGATCTGCATAAGTTTTTGCGTGGACAACCAGGTAACTTATCAAGCTTATAACTTTGTGATTATTAATGATACAGTTTTGAAATTTTTTTCATAGATTCTTTACATAAAAATACTAGACCCGTGTTTCGGGTTTCGCATAAACAAAAATTAATGTTGTATATGTATTATGTAAATACGAAAAAAAAAAGAAAACTAAAAAAATTGACGTGTGGCACTCGGGGACTGCCGCGGTAAAGCTATTGCATAGCATTTTTATCAACTTATGCAATTATAATTATTTATTTATTTTTTATTTGACCGATAAGAAAACATTTTTTTTTCTTTTATTTAATAAATGAGAAGTTACTGCCCCCGCTTTTTAAATCTCTGATATCTTCTAAGATCTTCATTTAAATTACATGCTGTAATGATCATATTGATCTATATAAATGCACAATGTATTTAAGGTACCTAATTGGATAAGAATTAATGCTGTATTGGTTAAAATCGCTTCGTAAATAAGCCCTTATTTCTCGTAAAAAGCAAAGGAAAAAAAGGTTATTGTGGGTTATCCCTAAGAGGTAGACATATACCATCGCGGACTTTTTTGTAGACCTTTCTAAGGTGTACAATACTGTAGTACATTATTTAGATCTATTTCGTAGGGTTCAGCCAGCGATTTCGCAATGTAAGCGTAAAAAACCGGCCAAGTGCGAGTCGGACTCGCGCACCGAGGGTTCCGTACAAACCTGTAGGTATTTTCGGTTTAAAAATATATATTTTTTAATTTTTATATTTCAGTTGATTGAATATAAGGTAAATTGCGTTTTACGATTTATGACGTTTTAAAAAAAAACTACTCACTCGATCTCGTTCAAACCAATTTTCGTTGGTAGTTTTCATAATGTAATGTACATCATATATTTTTTTTAGTTTTGTCATTCTCTTATTTTAGAAGTTACGGGGGGGGGACACACATTTTACCACTTTGGAAGTGTCTCTCGCGCAAACTATTCAGTTTAGAAAAAAATGATAATAGAAACCTCATTACCATTTTTGAAGACCTATTCATAGATACCCCACACGTATGGGTTTGATGAAAAAAAACATTTTTGAGTTTCAGTTCTATGTATGGGGACCCCAAAATTTATTGTTTTTTTTTTCTATTTTAGTGTGAAAATCTTAATGCGGTTCACAGAATACACCTACTTGCGAAGTTTCAACAGCATAGCTCTTATAGTTTCGGAATAAAATGGCTGTGACATACGGACGGACAGACAGACAGACAGACAGACAGACAGACATGACGAATCTATAAGGGTTCCGTTTTTTGCCATTTGGCAACGGAACCCTAAAAATGAGCTTATTTATGACATCACATTAGAAACCCCTAAAATTATCAGCGTTTCTTTACTATATTATGCATGTTAAATACATATAAAACTTCCTCTTGAATTGTTCTATCTATTAAAAAAATCCGCATCAAAATCCGTTGCGTAGTAAGCATAATGCACGGCCTTCAAGCCACACCTCCGTGCCCGTCGGAGTGGGGAGCGTGAGGTTTTTTTCCGTTACGGAATTTCTGGATTCGGTCCCCGCGCTCAAGGCCCTCGATAGAAGCTATGCAATAGCTTAAAAGAAAAGAAAATTATAATTGCGATGGCACGACGAACAGTGATGCTGGTAACGGAGGCACCGGTTATGCCGGCCCAGGCAATGGCCAGTCATTGTCCATAAACCTGGAACAAAAGCAGTATTGCAGTACCTGAATATTTAGAGATAAATGGAAATTAGAAAACTCCGTAAGTAAGTAACATTGCCGGTGGCTGCAAAATCATGTCAAGTGGTGGTGGTGGTGCCCTTCCACCACCCCGCGTCCTCTGGCATACGAGCTGGAAAAATACAAAATTTCAGTTGCATCAACAGAAACATTACATACCTACATACGTGTCCAATAACCTCTTTTTTTAAGTCGGTTAAAAACAAATCACCAAAAAATTTTACTACTAAAATGTACGGAAGTCATATCCACACGTTTCATCATCCGTGCAAAACACAATAAAAATGGCGATGTTGCCCAGCCAACACATAAGCCAGATAGTAGCGAAAATATACCACAATAAACAGTGTCAAGCTTTATTACTTTTGTATTACAGCTGATGTTATGGCTTTATTTTGAATAAGAGAGTTCTTAAATTAAAATTCTGTATAAAGTTCGCGGTATTTTTTTTAAGCTGAATAGTAATCAAGAGTAGAATCTGCTAAACAAGCGATATTCAAATAAAAGTAATTGAAACAGCTATTATCTGCACAGTAGCTGAAGTTTTTGCATTGTCCTGTATAACATATTTAAGCAAAGCAGTTAAACAGCAAAACGCTGAATATTAGACGGAATATTTTCTTTAAGCTGCATAGTGTACGAAATGGTACTAATTTATTCAGATGCTGAATATTTTAGATTTTGTCTTCTTTACACAGCTGACTTCTGCATAATTGAAAATAAACTCCTTGTTTTACCTAACTTATAGCGCTATAAGCGTACAATTGTCTTTATGTTCAGCTTAAAACAATATCAGTTAAAAATGTGGGTATCTTAAGCAGCAAATAACTGATTAGTTGAAGATATCGTATGTTTATATCCAGATATTTCACCATTTTGTGACAAAACTGATAAATGTTTCATCAACAATATGCCTCCTCAGAAAAATAATAACAAAAGCGTAAATGATTCATAGAAAATAAGAAAGAGAACGGGAGGAATAAGAAGAAAGTGTTCACGAGAGTATGTAAAGATAAAAAATAGTATCTGTGCAGTAATAGAAAAAAAAAGTAATAGAAAATAGTGGGTCCTACCTACCTACATTAGTATAGGTCCCATCGACCTCAAATATTCATGGATTTATTTTCTATAAAAAAGAACCCTAAAAAGCTGAATAAGAATATACTGCATTATGTAATTCTCTGAGAAATGTATAATTATTGTACTATAAATCAAATAATTTCTGGATATGTAGTCGTATGTGAACAGAAATAAGCAAAATAATCACTGAAATAGACACTTTTATTCAAATTGGCCGACCGCCATTAACTAACGTTCGACATAACCTCTTTTTATAAAAATCCTCAACATTTATCTTATGAAACACTTTGTTTAGTGAGTAGGAAACATTAGCAGTTATACAAAATTTGATTCCCATTTGCTGGGTCTGAAATTTGATAAAAAGTAAAGATAATTTAATTTAAATATTATTTCACATTTGTTTACCTTTTTAAATTATAGCTTTATCTTAAGGCGCTCAAAAAATGTACAATAATCATATTGATAATTCACAGTAAACTGCCATGCGTTTATATAATTCACCTTAAACTTATACTTAAAATGTATGAAACAATAATACCAAATTTTTGAAGACATACATTTTTTTGAACTAAGTAACACAAAATAATTTCGTCATAATGAAAAATACATTTTCATCCCACCATCTCGGAAAGAGTATTTTTAATCTTCAATATCTGAGCGGAAAAGCCGTAAATTGTATTTAGAACATCGTGTGCACTAAGTTTGTGATAGTGCACACGATGTTCTAAATTCAATTTACTTTATCCTCTAGAGAATAAAAACGGCTTTTCCACTCAGATATTAAAGATTAAAAATACTCTTTCCTCGCTGAGGTGGAATGAAAAGTTACGTGTTGCACTCGAGTGCAAAGATTTTTCACCTCGTGCTCTTTTGATTCCCTCGCTAACGCTCAGGATTCTAATTTTGAATCACTCGCTGCGCTCCTGATTCAATTTTAGAATCCTTCGCTTGCTCGGTCATCAAAATTGAACACGCGGTTAAAAAGCAACTTTGCACTCTTGTATAACAAATAACTATTTCATCCCACCATCTCGGAAAGAGTATTTTTAATCTTCAATATCTGAGTGGAAAATCCGTTTTTATTCTCTAGAGGATAAAGTAAATTGAATTTAGAACATCGTGTGCACTAAGTTTGTGAATTAAAAACATCATTAAATCTATTTACTTCTATCTCCATGGTGCCGAATTTATCATTCAACCTTTCTAATTTGTAAAACTTAGACTCGGAACCTTCTTGATATACTTTTTTTTTTAATTTGCTTTGCGCGCGCCATTTTACTTTTCACGTCACCAACATTACAGTACCTAACAAAAATATTACACTCGACTTTTGGTAACTGTAGCAACGTTACTTTAATTTTTTCTTAATTATACCTAAGTATCATTTGAAATAATTTAAAGATTATTCTGTAATACTTACCTATCATAATGTAGTACATAATAAATGTTAATACCTAAACTGAAATAAAAGTATCTTGTGATTGAAATGCTTTTTTTTGCATATTTAGTCATTTCCTCGCTGAGGTGGGATGAAAAGTTACGTGTTGCAAAGATTTTTCACCTCGTGCTCTTTTGATTCCCTCGCTAACGCTCAGGATTCTAATTTTGAATCACTCGCTGCGCTCGTGATTCAATTTTAGAATCCTTCGCTTGCTCGGTCATCAAATTGAACACGCGGTTAAAAAGCAACTTTGCACTCTTGTATAACAAATAACTATTATACTTTTTTTACTTGCATAATTTCTTTGTAAAACTACTCCTGAGATCGGAATTTTGAATATCATTTGAATATCTGAACTCACAAATTAACAACTGCATAAAATATGTATAATTTCTGGACTAAAGAAAAATCTGAATTTATGCAGAAGATATTCAGTGTGTTGTACATTTATTCAGCTGCTATGTGGCTGTTAATCAAATTTTATCCAAATTGAAGCAAGATATTTTGTGCCCAAATTGCTTGAATATCATCTGTATAACCGCTTACACAGAAGTTATACAAATACTTTATCCAGCTTAAAGTCAAAAGAATTGCTTTTACGCAAAATTTATTCAGCTAATCTGTGTTGGCTGGGTGGTGTCACGTGACCTCAAATTCCCGGTTCAACAATCAAGCTCCATCTTTTTAGATTGCGTATTTTTCATTACAATGTTATGCGAATATCTTAAATGCATAATAACAATAATACAATACATAGTAACCTAAATTACATCAATAGTTTGCTATCAATAGTAGAATTATTACACGTAATACTGCGAAATCCGACGCCGGCCGTGGAAAAATGGCGGCAAAATGGATGACGATGTTTGTTGAACTAACTATTTACGTGCAAATCTTTGTCAAAAACACAATCCTGGCAATAAAAACTGTATTTTACTTACCTGTCCATCTTACGTTTCAACAAAAACACTTCACACACACAACTTTGCACTTAAAACTTAACTATAATCGTACGATGCACCACACTCATCGAAATGTTTATGTCAAACTGTCAACCTTCATTGGCGCGTTCCAGGGCTGAGATAAGCGATTATATTGCATTGGCCGTCTATTGTGTACTCACTCGTCACTCGTCCATGCATACCCATCATAAATGCATATTATTAATGCTAAAAACTGTAAAAATGAAATTCCACCGCTAATCGGTGAACCATCGCGACCAATCGCGTCTGACAGATCGAGTTATTTTTGCGATCAAGATACTTCATCGTTTTTGGCCAAAGATGAGAGGCGTTTGGGCGCGCACGCATTTGTAGTACAAAGTTGACGGTTTACGGTTGTTGTGATTCACAATCACAACAACCGTCAACCATTTGACAACTATTTGACGTTTTTCGAGCAGAGTTTTTGGACAAATAGACATTTGACTTTTTACATTCGTCTCATTTGACGGTTGACGGTTGTTGTGATTCACAATCACAACAACCGTCAACCATTTGACAACTATTTGACGTTTTTCGAGCAGAGTTTTTGGACAAATAGACATTTGACTTTTTACATTCGTCTCATTATCTTGAAGCCAAAATTTTAGAAGGTTTCACTTCTACCACTTGTGAATTGCACACATGGTTTTTTTTTGTTTGTTTTTTTTTATATGTTTTTATTTTTTTTTTAATGATTGTTTTTCTCTTTTTGATTGTTTTCATGTTTATTTTAACTACATATGAATTCCTTTTCTTCTCTTTCATAGAATGTAAATTATGAAATGTTTGTGTGTACTTTAAACTCCTGCAATGTACCATAAGATTACCTACGGGGAGCCTGGAGATGATGACTAGTCCTAAGATGTTAATTCTAAGCCAACCTTTGTGGAGACAGAAATAAATTTGTATTGTATCGTAGTCTCATACTTCGAAGGGACTCTGCACTCCGCGTAGTTGCATCCTACACAGGTGAGTCTACACAACGGCGGTAGTCGGCCGTTTTCCTAACATTTCCACCATAATTGTACGTTATTATTGTATTGGGATTGTATTTTGAGAAAAAGTAGCGCAACCGCGACAACAAACCTATGCAAAAGGGTTTTTTTTTTGGTTTGTTGTTTTCTCGCTTTCTCGCTTTAGACATCAACAAATTATATCGGTACGAACTGAATACAAGCAATCATGCATGCACTTGATTTTTCACATGGTCACTCCGTGAGAAGTATTCATTTCACTGGCATGCAGGAGCTTGATCCTGAATTTCTGAGTCTTTGACTACGTTATTTTGAACTGAGCTCGAGGGGGATTTTGTAGTCGAGGCCTACCTGAAGGACAGGGCCGTCATCTACCCCGGTCACCGGAGAGAATGGAACCGGCGAGAGGTGTCGTGCGGTATCCCACAGGGATCGGTCCTGAGCCCGCATCTGTGGGACACCGGATACGACTGGGTCCTGCGCGCCGACCTTCCTAGCGGCGCCGGCGTCAGCGTGGTTTACTACGCTGATGACATGTTGGTCCTGGCGCAGGGGAGGTCGCACGAGGTGGCAGCCGAACTTATGACACGCGGGGTTGCGACAATCGTCGAAAGGGTCCGGCAATTGGGACTCGAGTTGGTCCTGCACAAGTCCGAGGCCAAGGGTTTTCATGGTCCCCCGAACGCGCCACCGTCGGGTTCCCAACTAACGGTACGAGGGGTTCACATCGGCGTCGAGTCGACGTTGAAGTACCTGGGACTTGTCCTCGGCAGCCGGTGGAACTTCGTCGAGCATTTCCGACGTTTGGCTCTTAGACTGGAGCGGGTTGCGGCTGCCTTAAAGTGGTTCCTGCCCAATCTGGGGGGTCCAAGCGCCTCCTGCCGAAGGCTTTACTCGGGGGTTGTGCGGTCCATGGCCCTTTAACGGGGCACCGGTGTGGGCACCCTCATTGAGGCTGCGCCCGGCGCGCCGGTGGAGTGCATCCCAGAGAGTCATGGCCATCCGGCTAGTCCAGGGATACCGCACGGTCCTGCGAGACAGCGAGCCTCCTTGCCGGAGAGCCGCCATGGGATCTGGAGGATGGATACCCTCCTTGGGCGGAGCACCGCCGTGTCTTCGTGGAGGCGATCGGCGGCGGCGACCTCTCGCGTCCGGCCCTGGTGCAGGCCATGGTACGGAGCGAAAGGGCATGGGAACCCGTCATCTCCTTCTGTGAAGCAGTTATGCTCGCGAAAGAGGAGGCGGGGCGCGTGAAGCGTGTGGACGTGCCGTTGACACGGCCCTGGTCCCTAGACCAGGCCCGTGTCAACGACACGTAGTGTTCGCGCGCCTCAAAGAGATGTCAGCAAACTGAAGGAGTCCCTAGGACCGATGCCTGCCAGGGTCGCGAGATTTGTTCGAACGAGATACCGTGGCCCTGGCATATGGATAACTGAAGGAACACGGGTGGGTTTTAGTCAGTAAAAGTCTGACAAGCCCTTCCGCTCCACCCTAGAGCGGGAGACATCATTTAATGATTTCCCACCCACAAAAAAAGGGGGAGAACCTCGTAGAGTCGGTTTGCCCCAACGAGTTTCTGTGCCTTTTTTTTTCGTACAGTATCAGTTTTTTACAATACAGTTTTTAGTACGTTTCATTAGGAGAATTGCAAATGTTTATTTTTAATAAGTCAAACAAAATTATTATTATTAATTAACATTTATACAGACATGTTATTGTACACTGCTGTGCCTGTGCTACATTTATATTAAAGACGCAAGATAAGTCAATGCTAAACAAAATTTTGTTTCCAGTATCCATCTAAACCTTTGTACAAACCTGTCCAATAGTAATTCCCATCAGCAAAAATAACGGAAATTCATCAACTATTAAACACCTTTAGCGCAAGAATTTTGAAAAAATATTCCTTTCCTCCAACCGAAACAGAGGGGTGACATAACATCACGCCTTGTTTCCCCGAAGGGTTAGGCAGAGGTGTACCTATAGTACACCCACATTTCGCCTGTTATGTTTAAGTCCCATGTAATATAGGGGGCGAGCCTATTGCCATCAACCGGGCCCAAATCCAGACTCTGGGCTGCTACAGAGAAATTCCAGATGGAAAAACCCAATAACACTTTGCTCGACCTAGGAATCGAACCCACGACCTCATGCTCAGCAGTAGCGCTTGCTACCACTAGACCAACGAGGCAGTATTCGAGGGGTATTATAAGTTAAACGTGCGTATCTGTATTTCTGTGTGTCTGTCTGTGGCATCGTTGCTCCCAACTCGTTGATTTAAGTATTATTTTCGTAATACACTAAGATGTGGGTGTATTATAGGTACACCTCTGTCAACCTTTTGGGGAAACAAGGCGTGACGTTATGTGTTAATACACTAAGATGAGTAAATCGAGAGTGTTCTTAGCATGATTCAAGAAAATCTGTTCTAGTTGTTATAAGGATGTGAGCATCTTTTAGAGGTCTGATCGAGTCGAAATTTTGGTTATTCTATTACTTCAATGATATTAGAAGAACAATGTAATCTTGAACTGATGCCGCAACACCTGTAATTTGCTGTATTCCTAACTACCTTACCTACAAACAGCTGAAGTATCGTGTTTGGGCTCATTAGAAAGGTCTAAATGAAACGGTTATAGACACATGGTGATTAAGGTCTGGTGATAGATTCGCAAAGCGGAATGATTGACAAAACAGTAAGTAGCTTCGTGGTGGGAAATATGGCTAAACTTGCGCAGATTTAAGCTAAGTATGTGTCGATCTATTACGATATTAAGTTTAAAAGCAGGAAATAAAAGTTAAAAAACCCCGACCAAAACAAAAACCTTTAAAAAGTATTAATAATATTAGATCTTTACCTATGAAATTGCCGTTCTGCAGTACTGGCCATTTCAAATCAAAATAATTTTTGTTTCTCTAAGAATTCTAATTTCAAATTAATTTTATTTTAAAAACATGGAATTCTTTTTCCAAAAGTAGTCATTTGTTTATTGATTAGTGTTACATTTTCATCGCATTTCATTCTTTTTCGTCATCATAGATACGTTAAAAATTCGAGTAATTATGGAATATGAGTACCGTCGTGGCAGTAACGCGGCACAAGCGGCACGCAACATCAACGACGTTTCGGTCATTTTGACCTGAAAAATGAACCTCGCGGTCGTCCGAAGACTTTGGTCGACAATGACGAATTAAAGGCGATTGTGGAAGCTGATGATACACAATCTACGGCTGAATTAGCAGCAGCTTTCGACGTTAGCGTCAAAACAATATTGGTCCATTTGCGTCAAATTGGCAAGGTAAAAAAGCTTGACAAATGGGTGCCCCACGAACTCAATGGTCGCCAGCGCGAAGTACGCGTCGAGACGTGCCTTGCACTGCTCAACAGACACACAAATGAAGGAATTTTGAACCGCATTGTTACTTGCGATGAAAAATGGATTCTGTTTGATAACCGCAAGCGCTCAGCAAGTTGGTTGGATCCTGGTTCAGCACCTAAACAATGCCCTAAACGAAAACTTACCCCTAGAAAAGTGATGGTCACCGTTTGGTGGTCTAGCGCCGGTGTGATTCATCACAGCTTCTTACCAAACGGGGTGAGCATTGCTGCAGATGTGTACTGTGAAGAACTGAACTCAATGATGGAGAAGCTGGCACATCTCCAACCAGCATTGGTCAATCGCTCGTCTCCGCTGCTCCTGCACGACAACGCGCGACTTCATACTGCACAGCAGACGGTCTCCAAGTTGCAAGAACTGGGGTTGGAAGCTCTCCGTCATCCGCCCTACTCACCAGACCTTGCGCCTACAGACTACTACTTTTTCCAGAATTTGGATAACTTCTTGGCGGGAAAAAAATTCAATACCCGAGAGGCAGTACAAAATGCCTCCCGTCCAGCTGATTTTTTTTAAGACGGGCATCAATAAACTGCCACTGCGTTGGCAAAGATGCATTGATTGCATGGGTGATTATTTCGATTAATACAAATAAAAAATACATGAAAAAAATTCGTTTAATTTTTTTCATACAAAACGGCATTTTCATAGGTAAAGACCTAATATTAATTGGGCCTTGGATATTGAAGATAGTATTTTAATCAAAGCATCGCCGCGTCGGGGGAGAGTCAATGAAAACGCCAAATAGACAAGGCCCAGCAATAGTGAAATATGCTATTGTAAAAACGATGACATTTTCATTAGTCGTCCCCTTTTTTTATAGATGGGAAATCATCATATGACTTCTCCCGCTCTGGGCGCAGCGGGCGGGCGTGTCAGACTTTTACTGACTAAATCCCACCCGTGTTCCTTCAGTTGTCCATTTGCCAGGGTCACGGTATCTCTATCGAACAATCTCGCGACCCTGGCAGATTAGCTGTCCCCTGACGTATACCTACTTGACGACGTTTATGACCATAGGCTATGATCAAAATACTACCTACAACTTCTTATTAAACTAACAGGGCCACTAGATATTATTTTTTTACTTTTTATAAGTGTTTTTTGTGACGAGTTTTTTTTTTAATGTATTTTATTATATTGAACTCTTATGCTAATTTAATGCTTCTGGACCCAGCAGGGTTTATGTGTTGCCTGTCAGTGAATGAGAATATTCATAGGTATGAATTCAAACCCAAAGTATTTATTTCAAATGACGCAATAATACGCACTTATGAATTTTCAAAGGCTCCATCACTCAGAAGAAGTTAGTTGCCCACTCCAAATTCCCATTCTTAAGTTCCTATGGTGAAACACGGATAAGACAGTCCCATTGACACTATTTGAAATAAAAAAATGGTAACATCATTCAAGTTGAAATTGGGCATGTGAGGCCGATGTGAGGACCTGCACGTTAAAAACTTTCATAGTAAACGATTCAAATAAGCCGTGGCAGTTAAGAGATATTCAGTCCCAACTGTAAGCACACATTGACGAACGCATGGATCAGCACCATTCAGTGCAACCATTTAGAAACGAACCCAATGATATGACACATGTGCTATACAATTATATTGGTAATTTTATAGTTCTCTAAACCGAATTTCGGCCATGCAGACCAATTTTAGCGGAGGCTAGCCTTCGGCGCGAAAAAAGTAATAATGCACAAGTGTGTGCGCCGACACAGGTGCACTCTTTCTTCCCTGACTCACATTGTCCGATGGGATGGCAATCCAACACGACCTCAGAGAGATCAGACGCAGGACCAACGGCTTAACGTGCTTTCCGAGGCACGGGGATATCATACCGCCAATTTCCAAACTCCGGGCTGTTACTAAGAAATGACTAATGGAAAACCCTACAACAATTTGCCCGACCATCGAATCCAGGACCCCATGGACCCAACAGTCGCGCTTGTGACCACTAGAAGAACGAGGCAGATCAACAGTACATACTAAGAGACTGAATCTAAACAATAAAAATAAAGTCATACAAACTTCAGCAGCTTCAACACCATTTTCAAATGACAATCAATTAGCACCCTGTGGCTTAGGGTTATGCACCCCTGTGGCTGAGAATATGGCTACACCAACATTGGGCCAAGCAATTTAGACAGCGTTGTAATCCCCCAACTTAAAATATGCTTGGCTGCGTAGTGTGCGGTTGAGTGTTTATATTAAAACAACATTAAATTATGTTTCATACAGTCATAGTATGTGGGGACGTATTTTATTGTAATACTTGAATAAATTTTTATACGAGAAATAATAAGTACCTTCCTTAGTCATCAGCCTTCTCGTTTTTTAGTTAGTAGATAAAATTATCATCATAAACAACAATTCTGTGTGAATATGTAAATAAACATTTAACTTTCCTTAACTCCTATTACTATACTCCTATACTATACTCCTATTAACGTTACTCGTATTGCTGTTTCTGGACGAAAGGACCGAAATTCTAACCAATCTGAAACAAGGGTGCTTGAAACTTCGAGCTTGTTTCGCTCGCTCATGCATTCTGCCTGCTCTAAGTTCTTAAACTTTTCTGCATTACTTATTCGACAAAGTACCTTACTACTTCTGTTTGAATGGTCATCAGGAAATCGAACCTACCCTAATTATCGAGCTGAATTCGCCCGCTCTTACATCCTACACTCAGTTAATTGTTAAGATTTATTTGTATAAATTCTGTATAAATGGACTAGAAAAGTTATTCCATTGGAGACAGGATGCAACAATTTTCTAGATGGTATACATTCTCTTAAATGGTAAGCATTTCTGCACTGCACTTCCGAGCTGGAGTGGAAAGATTTCGAGTTCCTTCGCTTCCTGACGCTGAACGTGCACCAAAAATACTTTTTTGTAACTTTTTCAGCATTGGAATCTTTCCCAGACGGAACAAAAGTTACCGGGGGCCGCCTTTTATATCTGCAATGAGAATAATAATAATATCTTAGGACAACCAACACAACGTTATCTGATCCCAAACTTCATCTAGATCTTCATCTAGATCTCAGAATGCCCATCCACTAGTCTAGTTCATCCCCTTGCTTGAGCCAGCCCGCGCCACTGAGTCTGTAGCTCCCTAAATAATAAGTACCCCACAGGGCACCCCCTCTGGGGTACGGTCTTCGCTGTTGCCTTAGCGTGTTGTCGCTTAGTTTTAAGTTTTTCAGCCCATGCCTCTAGCATTCATTTATTGAGACAGCCACAGATGTCAGGTTAAGCAGCCCACCCAGACCCACGTGGTGTATGACGGCCTGCTCCCCGTCGCAGAAAGGAAGCCTATAGAACCGAGCAAGATACCCGCAGGAACCAAATCAGGAAGAGATGTGGCATCTTTCTGTGTATTGGCGAGTTCCGACAAACACTGCCTGTGGTGACGCGAGACACTAGGCTGACGTGGTGAATGCTTCGCTGAAAAGCTTGACTCTATCATCGTAAGTACATAGACTGCACTTGATCATCAACATGCAAGGCAGAAATTCACGTGCTTAAGGATTCTCCGAAGTTCCTCTAAGAGTTAGTGAAGGTACTCTACCAGAAGAGACCAGCCACCGGACCAGAGGCTCTTGATAGAGTAGTTCCTTTTTTTACTTTCTAAGATCTGAATTGTCTGGTGTACGGAGACATCAGTCGAATACAGTAATAAAAGAATTCCTGCGTGCGTGAATAATAGACCATTTAAATACCCAAAAATGATCAAACTACAACGACGCAAATTGAAAACTCAAAGTCATGTCTTTGCAGAGAAACGTCATTAAGGAGTAAATTCTAACATGTTGTGGCGAGAGAATGTTTATACCACTAACTAACCCTCTTAAAAGTTCATAGGTATAAGCTATGTCGCAGAACTTGCACCGTCTAGTTTTATTAGCTTTTTAGTTAATCCTAGCCTGATAGCTCAACGATGTCTTCAATCAGTATCGGTTTAATGGTGTCATGCCGTCAAGCTATCCAATTTCCGATTCCTAATGTCTTGTCGTTGATCGTTAGGTACCTATTAGTTCGTGTTTCGCCAATATAGAAACGTACTCACCATGTTTTAACATAGGTCGCTCAAGGGTGCTAACTGCTATAATGGCCTAGGCAATAACCTAACCTAATGATTAGGTAACTTGTTTTGTACGAGGAACTTACCGTTTTTGAGAAGTTTTTGCGTAAGATTATTTATTCATATACTTACATATACAGGCACAATAATTATTTGGATTCTGTCAAGAGAATTAACACTAACTAACTACTTTACCTACATCAAAATCTACATGACTTCGTACAATCAATATTTGATATATACTTATATAGCTAGGTAGACACCAAGACATATTATTTAAAAATTGGTAAAACATTAGCCAGTCGTAGGATAGGTAAATAAACAACATGTAATTACAGATTATCTAAACAAATAAATCTAATAATTTATACCTCGAACACTTTACGGATACATTGTTTAGATACCTACTCGAAATTAAGCGACCATAATGACATCAAATCGGTAGTTAAGTACTAGATACTCGGAAAATTGTAGGTATACGTCGATATTATAATAATGATTTAGATATTTTAGATAAATATCTATCTACTTAATAACGTAGGTACAGTCAGGGAAATTAATTGTTAAGCAAACTCAAACTCTCAAACTAAAGATATTTATTTCAATAATATTAATAACAGGCAATTTCGAATTGACATCTATATATATATATATATATATAAATGAATCCCTATTTCCCTTGGTCACGCCATCACGCGTGAACGGCTGAACCGATTTCACTTCTTTTTTTTTTTTGTTGTGTTTATTATTGTTAGGAGAAGGTTCTTATGAAAGAAAAAAATTAAAAAATTGCGCGGAAAATTAGAAAATTTAAGAACACTTATTTAAGAATTAAATGAGAGCAGTGGTGGCCCAGTGAGAGCAGTGGTGGCCCAGTGGTAACGGCCGCGACTTACGAGTAGTAAGTCGTGAGTTCGAACCCAAGCAGGCGCTTTTCTTTGTGTAAATTATGTCATCATCACTGCTCTCATAACGGTGAAGGAAAACATCGTGAGGAAACCGGCATGTCTTAGAACCAAAAATTCGAAGACATGTGACATCTACCAACCCGCACTGGGCCCGCGTGGTGGATTATGGCCCACTCCCTCTCACCGAGAGGAGGCCTGTGTCCCAGCAGTGGGAACATTTATAGGCTGCTGATGATTTAAGAATACAAAGTCACCTAACATGGGTGTTTGATAGCTAGAAAACGCTTTATGTCTTCGAAGTACCAGGTTGGCATAACTTGGTAGGAGCTCAACTAACATGGGTGTGTGGTAGCTAGAAAACGCTTTATGTATTTGGCATATTTTGGTAGGAGCTCACCTATCATGGGTGTGTGGTAGCTAGAAAACGCTTTATGCCTTCAAAGTACCAGTTTGTCATAACTTGGTCTAACATGGGTATATGGTACTTGGTGCTCTTTGCTTTGTGGGATCTGATAAGTTAACACAAACATTTATTGATTCTGAGGCAGTACGAAGTTCGCTGGGTCAGCTAGTAGACAATAAAATTCAGTCCGTTCACAGTTAATTTACCTCGGGCAGCGACAGCCCAACAGCAACTTTATTATAACAAACATAAAAATCACTGTGATATTGACAGACTTGTCAAAGGCAATACCTATAACCCAAAATGCACTGTGTTGGAACTTAAACTAAAATCAGTTTGAGTAGCAGGCAAGGCACCGGGTGGTAAAAAGCGATCAAAGTGTCATCATTACTATATCATGTCTTCCTTTCTTCTTTTTTTATCTTTGTATATTGGCATTTTGTACCTAGTTCGTTTATTTGTTATCACAATCAATTATTGTTTCATCGTGCTTTGTATGTTGTGTTGCGTCTTTTGTGTGCATCAAATAAACGTTCTATCTATCTATCTGGCTACCACAATTATCGAAAGCTGGACCTGGCAACATAAAACTTACGTACACTGAAAGTTTTTGGAATAGGCCAGTAAGAAAAGCAGCCACTTAACAAATTATTTAAAATTCGAATCAGGGAGTCTTCGGGAATCTATAGATATGTAATGAATTCATATATCATTCGTTTTTAAAAATTGACGGCATTTTAAAATGTGTCTTTTGTGCATCGAAATGGATTTGACCTGATATGATAGACGTCGATTTGTATGTTTAGTTATTATTATATCATGAAACTGATTACAGTTGGTTTTAACGTGGTCGACGCATACTCACTGATAAAATTCGCGAGAAGGACGTCCTTTTACGGCGACTACTGAACATAAAGTGAGTAGGTACTGTGCAGTTAATGATCGGGCACATTTTTTAGTATGAGTCAAGTACAAAAGAGTGTTACATGAACATTTAGGCGTCAGAAGGCTTTATTGTACTAGATGGGTACCTCATAATTTGACGAAGAGAGGACTCGATAATCCTCAAATCCGGTGAATTGCTCTATTTCCGGGAGGGCGATCAGCAGTCACAAGGCAGGGTCAGGTTTATTTCCCATTAGTCCCTTGTGGGCAACGTGTTGAAGATCGAGAGTGTGTCGACCAGGGTTGCGTAACTTATAGTCAGAATATCCACAATATATTCATTGAATGTCGTACAGCCTTATCTACGCGTCGACCTCGACGCACCCTGATTTAACCAGACCCCTGCTTGACTTAAAGACTGATGAAGTGTGTTTTAAAGACCCTGCCAGGCTCGGCAGATTGTTCGAAAGAGATACCATGACCCTGGCACATGGGCAACTGAAGGAACACGGGTAGCTTCCCGCTCCGCCCAAAGCGGGAGAAGTCATTTGATGATGTCCCACCCAAAAAAAAAGTGTGTTTTAAAAACACACTTCACCGTTGTTATGAGGGACCTCAACGTGAAACTGATCAAATGAGACGATAATTAGCTGCGAGTGGGAGTCAATTCGGAGTTGGATGTGGGAATCACCGAGGTCTGCTGACCAGTTTTATGGAGAAGGAAGGCCTCTTTATCATGAACTCCTTTTTCAAAAAACGTGACCATACAAAGTGTATCTGGCACAGCCCTGATGGTGCTACTAAAATGAGATGGACTTAATTAGGTCGTAAAAGAATCATATAAGTATTCAATGATATCTCTGGGATCATCATATGGTAAGAAGCACATTGAATCTCATTATCAAGCTAGAAAGATCTCGGCTAATGAAGTCTACACTCCGTTCGGATTCGATCCAAATTCAAAATCCCGATTCAAATTCAATTTGAACTCTAGAATCGCTTCAAGTGCCTAGGGAGCTCCGTGGACGATTATAACGATGGGTTCGTGAAAACTTTCCATATAGTCGGCTCTAAGATCTTCAAGACCCGTGATGCAAATACAAAAAATAAACTGTCCTCTATGTGCTGTAACGTATAAAATGTTACGACTCATGGAGGAGAAGCGCGAAATGATCCTGCAGTCTTCAGACGAAGCACTCCATACCGGCAGCTCAATGGATGAATCTCTATGTCAGTGCTTTAATACGGACTGTATTAAGGACGCGATAGAGCAACAAGAGGGTTCCAAGGTCTTTGCAAAATATCTATGTATCGGGCAAAGCCATTCTCAAAACTGAAGATCGATGTTGTAGAATTGTATCCACCAAACCTGAGCTGTTGAGAGAGATCGATTTCTGTGGATAGTCATACACATCAACCAGTAACCCCATTATGAATCTGGAAAATGACCCGAGAGCTAGATTGACCTGACACCATACCGAAGACATCACGGGCGTCGGCGGTCAGGACAACAGTACGTACGTGAAATCTGAAGCAGCTTAAAACAACAAGACACCGGGTGATGACGGAATTACGGTCGAACTTTTGTGCGCCGGTGGAAAATGTTTTCTAAAATTTAATATAGTACATAAGCCTAAAAAAATGTACCTATACGTATATGATTCTTCAAATCAATAGTTTGTAACTGTAAATAAAGTCCAATAAATAATTCGTGGATTTAAATCCCGGGATTTAAACGTCATTATAATTAAGTATTAGTAATAATATGGATTTTATAGGAGGTATTATCCACGCAGAGAGCAGTGGTAGCCTAGTGGTAACAGCCGCGATTTACGAGTAGTAAGTAGGTCGTGAGTTCGAACCCAAGCAGGCGGCTTACTTCGTGTAAAATTTTTCATCACCACTGCTCTCAAAACGGTGAAGGAAAACATCGGGAGTTAACCGGCATATCTTAGCACCAAAAAATCGAGGATATGTGACATCTACCAACCCGCACTGGGCTCACTTGGTGTATTATGGCCCACCCTCTCACCGAAAGGAGGCCGCTGATGATGATTATCCACTCTATGTTACTTCCTTACTCGAAGTTTAGGTAAAACAACTCTACTTATTCCGATCTCTAGTCGTCACGAAACGTCTCGGAAGTAGTTACGACTTCCAACCTTCTGGACAAGCCGGATTCCGAAGAGGGTTTGGCACCGTAGAGCACCGTCATAGACTGCGGCAGATTATACATAAGACCGCAGAATATAACCTGACTCCCTGATTGGCGTTTGTAGACTACCAGAAATCCTTCGAGTCGATCGAGACTTGGGCTGCACTGCAGTCTCGATGGCAAATAACTTTGTGTAAATTTGCTGAAGTGTTTGTATAAAAATGGTACTATGTCAGTCCGACTCCATGACCGGACCTCGAAACCTATCCTTCTGCAGCGAGGGGTAAGACAGGTACACGTTATCTCTCCAAAACTATTCGCAGCTGCAGGAAAATGTCTTCAAGCTTCTGGACTGGACAGGTATATATTCTCGAAGTAGTGGAAGATATTAGAGTAGAGTTTACCTAGAACAAACTGTCCAATAAGATAGGTAGGACCAACTTCGAAATAGAGGTCAGTCGTCGAATACGACTCAGGTGGGCAACTTTCGGATGAGTACGAAATTTTAACTACGATCTTCTCATCCCACCTAACGCAGTTTCTCAAGACGAATGTCTTGAAGCAGAGCATTTTTCCAATGATGACTTATAGTACTGAAATGTGGTCCCTCACAATGGGCCTAATAAGAAAGCTGAAAGGCCGGCAGGGTCTCGAGATTTGTTCGATAGAGATACCGTGACCTAGGGACATGGGCAACTGAAGGAACACGGGTGGGTTTTAGTCAGTAAAAATCTGACACGCCCTTCCGTTCCACTAAGAGCGGGAGACATCATTTGACGATTTCCCACCCACAAAAAAAAAGGGGGCATTGGAGAGGACTATGATTGGAGTTTCCCAAGGTGATCGAATCAGAAATGCAGAGATACGTAGGAGAAGGAGAACCACTAAACATAAGTGGAAGTGAGCAGGGCACCTTGTGCGCAGAACAGGTGAGCGATGGGACGGAAAGGTTCTGGAATGGCGAACACGTACTAGAAGACATACCGTTTGTAGGTGACCTCCAACAATGTGTCCGAGGACACATGAGGAATCCACTGGATGCGAGAAGCAAAGCACCGGTCGAAATGGCGGTGCTTGCGGGAGGTCTATGTTAAGCAGTGGACGGCTTTTGGCTGAAACGATGAGGATGACGATGCGGAATTCAAATTTGATTACGTTTTAAGTAAGTTGGTCAAATCATCAATCAAGTCTGTATACTTAAATAAGTATGTGTTTTGTTTAAAATAAGTAAGTAGAAGTTTGTTTATTGTTTTTATTAACAACACCGAAATAATTGTAAATTAACATCAAGCACTCATAGTAAAATTATAACTTCTAATTTGCACACAGCGTAGTTGTCAGGTTGTCAGTTTTCAGTTGTGCTACCGCCTTGCTGACTGGTATGGTAATTAATGTTATCACAATACCCGCTATTCTTACGTATTTCGTGACAAAAGAAAAACAAGGGGCAGTGTAGTTTGTTGGCAGTTACCTATTTAATTAACTAATAGGCAATAAGCAATTCTGTAGGTGACATCATAACGTACCGATTGAATTAGAAACGCAACGTTAGAGATGTATGTGCATCCATCTCGTGTATATTTTAAATAAGCTAAAGCAGCGCCTAAAGCAAGATGCGCACGGTAAATAAGTATAACGGTGCTTTTACAACCTCCGCACCGGTGCGCGCCTAGCCTCGCCTCGGAACATTGCCAATTCCCATTGCTCAAGTCTTAACATTGGAATTTCTCACCAGTAAAACATGAATAGTTTTACTGTTTATTACATTATATATGAATAATATGAGTTTGAAAGTCTTTAGAAATGTATTTCATAATCAAAAGGTTTTAATACTTAATGTTCACTCACAGCCTTATTTCATAGCTAGCGAATTATCATTTAGGTACGCCTACAGTTAGGCACTACTAACTACCTGCTTTATTATTTTTTATAATTGAATGGAATCAAGTAGGAACTACTACTTCTGGTAGTAATTAGCTTTATTAATAGCTAGTTGTATAAACCCAGCTTAAAGTCCTGTTAAATTACGGGTTACGTACTCTTAATAGTATCTTCTTTGGTAGTATAACTTTCCCTCTAATATATAGATAGGTATGCTAAAAAAACAATATTACAAAAAAAAATACAATCCATAATGGGTAGCGGCACAAAGACATCTCACAAAGGTTGCAGCTAATCAACTACAACCATTTTTTGCTCTCTCTATGCAGTCTGATGGAAATATGTGATAAACACAGGTACTGAAAAAGAAAGGCGTCTCAAATAGGAAGCTTCAGCTTCTCAGATATGAAAACGATATAAACAACACCATTGAGATTATAATAAACTGGCTACATAGAAACAATTTACAAATAAACGTACAAAAAACAAAGATCATGCATTTTTACCAAAGACTACGTATCAATGACCTAAATATTAATTATAACAGTCAAAATGTGGACAGAGTAGATGTAACGAAATTTCTAGGAATATTGATTGACAGTCAACTGACATGGAAGGCACAGGCTGAAGCGATCTGCAAAAAACTTAGCTCATCTGCATATGCACTGTATAATCTTGAAAAAAAAGTTAATATCAAAACAGTATTACTAGAATATCATAGTCTTGTCGTTTCTACTTTAAGGTTTGGTATTATATATTGGGGCAATTGTACCGAAAGAGAGAGTATTTTTAAGGCCCAAAAACGCTGCCTACGAGCAATTTTTGGTTTAAAAGTAACTGACAGCTGTGTTCCAATATTTAAAACGAATAATTTGTTGACAGTTCCTTGCCTTTACATTTTAGAAATTGCTCTCTTTGTTAAAAATGTAATCAACATTTATTTTTAAGTTTATCGGAAAGCAGACATCGAGATGTAACTTTGCGATCTAAATACCAAAACCTGTTACGCACAGGTAGATACAGGACTGCTTTGTTGAGGAAAAGTGTTTTTGGTATGGCACCGACTATCTTTAACCACATTCCTAATTCCATAAAAAAGGAACCAGTAACAACTTTAAAAAAAAGCCTAACTTTACTTCTTTTAGATAAATGCTACTACTCCGTATCCGCTTTCCTAGATGATTTTTAGTTGTAAATATATCATTGTTTGATACTTACTTTGATGTTTGAACTGCATCAATATTTGCATGCCAAAGTGGTAGAATGTACAAGGATTCCTTAAATCACATAATGTAATCACCTTATTGTAAATACCTACATTCTGAGCAAATAAATAATATTCTATTCTATTGTATTCTATTCTTCAACATACTTGATTGGTGGTGTAGCTTATAAATCAATTTATAGGGTCTGCCCTGTATATCTATAGGCTTCTTTTCGTCGCTTAACGAAGGCATCTTCTTATTGCAGGATTTCCTCATTGTCAAGTTTATTTAGGGTTAAGACCCCCGACACTAAAGATAATATGTATGTACAGACTTACGTTGTTTGATTTTACATGCCATTTGTTTAGACACTCTTCCATTTCTGATTCTCATATTTAACCTATTTAACCTCGAAATTAATACCTTTCACTAGGGTACGTTTTCAGTATGTTAAAGAGAGAATTAAGGAGCAGTTCTTTACTTTCACACAGCAATCAATTATGCCAAATAATGAAAAAAGCTTATGCAACGTTGACAAAAACTGCAGGGCAATAGGTAGGTATTTTTTATTTTAAAAATTGCGGCCAATCACGACATAAACTCATAAACAACAACATCCACGACGACGAACGACAAAAATAAAGCAATAATAGCTAGTGCCATTATTTAGTAAGACACTCGTAGCTATTTACATGTAATATATCCATTCTAAACTGGCACTTAAGCTGCTCTTTGCAGTTCGTATGGTGGATCACAAACCAGATAAACAGGATAAGGCCTCATTTACGGAGACGCGGGGCGTCGAGCGGCGCGTGCGGCGTGGCGTCGCGCGGCGCGTCCTACGTTTTTGCTGATTACGGAGGCGGCGCGTGAAGCGGCACGCGTCATTGCACGCGTAAACACAAACATATGGCAATATACGATGTTGTTCACAGAGACGCGAGGCGGGCAAATTAGCGGTGCCCGCCGCGTCGGCCGCGGTGACTTTTTAAGCGTGTAGCGGTGCACGCGGCGGGAATCGCTGCGGCGTACGCGCGGTACTCAATAAAACCAAATATTTCGATATTGTTTACTATATAATCAAAAGTTGTAATAGGCATCCGTGTATAGCCATGAAAAACATGATAACCACTTTCTCTTATTGACCTATAAAGAATTGCATATTCCCCAAACTTCTCGTGTTCCGTTGCTGTAAACTGGGCTAATTCTTATATTAAATAATTCACGTTTAACATAACATGTTCTGCAAAAAAAAGTCGATAATCTTATACTCCATTGCTACGGTAAATACGTCTGCGTTGTGCGATTTCCAAAAAAAATAAGACTGGCAGAAGGTTCGTAATAAATAATGTATTTATGGAATAAATAATATATTTAAAGTAAAATTACACTGATTACAATTGACTTTTCCTGATTTTATAGCCACTCTCATCCAGGTCCAGCTGCTATTTGCCATCCTCAGGTCTTCGCAGCACCTTGCTTGATAGCTCCCAACCTTTGCTGATCAGTCTATATTTAGAAACTACGTCTACACTAACAGTCTTCACTGTTCTGATACGCCTGCATACTTGCCATGATTGTCACTTCAGTTCGCTTATTCCGTGGACTACAGATCGTCAAGATGGTTCATCAATTCATCTTGAGGACCCACATCTATTTTCTTCAGTTCTTCTACAGCCTAACACAACTTGATCCACCCCTTAGAAATTATACGCTATAAATTATTATGTGAATGTGACCTTTTTTTCCCTGGCAGCTCCTTGTGACGTATTCGCACTTACATATCGATGACGAGTTTCACGATCTTCATTCGGTATGCATTCGGTTTGTCGCCACTTACAACACTCATCAAAGATACTTTAAGCCTATCTGCACGCGTAGCATGACCACCATAGAAAGAACTTTGTCTATTCTTGGCAGAATAGAGATAGAATTGTCATGCTACGCCAGCATAAACCGGTACAAATCTTTCTACAATCTTTAATCGTTCTACAATCTTTAATCGCTCTACAATCTGTAATTTTGTCTATTCTTCCGTCGACAAAACCCATTTCTACGGTGGTAATGCTACGCATGCTGGTCATAACTTGTGGATCGCAAGGGATATTGTCATCAAATAGGCTACCTTGTCAGAGCCAAGCCAAGCGCTAAAAACACGATCTTTCTGAAATGCGAAAATTTTCGAAAGGAGCAAACTTTATCATAATACGTTTAGTGACCGTGAAGGTTAGCGTAATCATATAGACATGAACACTTAACACGTAATTGACGTAATGATGCTCACCGCCCATCACACAATAAAATTGTAAGATTTCTTTTGACTAAAGTAAACATGGCCTTTACTTTTAGCTATTTGTATATTCTTTAATAACTTTATTGTGCGTTCATAAAATCCTGCAATAATATTACAAGCTCAGAAAAGGAAGGAAATTTAAACACTTTATATTGAAGTAATTCAATGTTTAATTAAAACGTCATGATCAAGACAAAAGTAACAGCATCAAATGTTTCAAAAATGAAAAACTTTTTAAAATAGTTGTTAACCACATAGTTATCAGAACAAATCTGTTTATACACAATACTTTTATCTACGTGTAAAATATAACCTGATGTTAAAATTAAGTGTGCCGATCAATTGTTTGCAATGTGTACCAAAACCAATGATAACAATTTAAATTAAGATTTTAAAAATAATCAGGCTCCTCAAGTAGTCATGCTCAAGCAATAAGCACACGGCTTTACATGTTAGTATGTATGTATGGCATGCATGCATGCAAACCTCTGTTCGGAATATAAAACTTATCGATTAAAATAATTAAAACTATTCGAGTGTGTATTTAAAAGATAGACAATTCGATGCTGATAATTATAAAGTGATGAAATATTTGCGTCTGTGTTATCCTATACTAGTTCTATACAAATCTGAGTAAAAACACCAAGTGTCCTTGTAATGTCAAACATTTTGTACTACATTTTATTATAAAATTATCATGATGCGGTTGCTCACTCGAAATATAAAAGTGTTAAACAGTACGTAAATGTGTTTAGCTATCCAGCTTTTGATCAAAAATACTTGAATACATCAAAAGTGGCTGTTGTTGTTGTTGTATAGTTGGCAAAGGCAACACGCCTTGAACCGCTTAGCGAGAAAGAGCAATGAATGGCACGTGGCATTTCGATGGAATCATGCAAAAAAAATAGTAGAGGTATGTATATAATGTATGTACTTATATTCATTTAAAATCATAATTTCTAAAAATCTAAAATATGCAGACGTGCAGTCAATTCATTAACTAATTATCATAATTGGATCAGTTGATAATATTGTATATAAACCATATTACATGCTAGGTGTCCTGTACTTGATGTTAGAGATAGATAATACAATACATTTTGTTTCTATCACCTAACTAGAAAATAATAAAAAATATAGTTGCTATATTACAAAAAAAAAAGTAAATAAAAATAGCTCAGCAACACTGAATTTCCGATTTATCTAACACCTTACAAGTAAAACGGAAAATACGTAAAAAAATAACAAAGTAAATGTAGCCCAGGAACACGGAGGTGGAATCCTAAAGCCCTTAACAAAATCTATTTATATTTTAACCATCTATTGGTGTATTTAATTTTACTTAATCTATTCAATTCCTATACTATAATGAGGCGCAATCATATACCTCAGATCCATACAACGCGCATGCACCCGGGACAGAATGCTATTAATCTTTATTAAGCACTATTATCTTTGCAACATTAAGTCACCTCGCTTTCAAGTTAATAATAAAGTAAATCAGAACATGAGCTAAAGTGTTGTCACTCGGGCCGGAAGCACGTACGTCAGTTGCGTCCGGCAGTCGTCTCATCAGCCGGCGGCGTCGGCGGCGTAGTCTGTAACACAAAATTAAACTTGACCGTATTTCCGCTATTTCGCCGTCTACAAGTTGGAAGCTTGCTGTAATTAGCGATAAACACATAGAGCAAGATATTTATCAGTGAATAGTTTGTACCGTAGCGTCGTCGCGGCCGAGGCCTGCCCAGAGCACGAAGGAGGGCAGGTCGCGCGTGGGCAGCTCGGCCGCCAGCGCCTTGACGCGCAGGTTGCGGTCGTCCGTCAGCAGTACCACCTCACGCACGCAGCGCGCCGTCTTCTCTCTGCCGTCGTCGCCGCGCGTGTCTGCAAACGTTACAACATAACATCACATCTGAGATCCCCGAAGGATTAGACAGATGTGCACCTATAGTGCACGCACATTCTGCCAGTTACGTCTAAGTCCCATATCCGGTCCAATAGGGAAGCGAGAATATTGCTATCAACCGGGGCACAAATGTAGACTTCAGGCTGCTACTGAGACCTTCCTGATGAAAAAAACCCAATCACCCCAACACTTCGCCCGACCGTAGTCGAACCCAGGACCCCATGCTCTGAAACAAAGCTTGGAGCACTAGACCAACAGGCACTAAGCAGTTCAAAACATCTGCAAAGTTATGGAATTCTAAATTCAGTTCAAATCGCACGATAACACGACACGCAGATACCCGCTCATACAATTTTGTCGCGTATCGGAATGCTACTAAGGAAGCGTCATTAAAACAAATAATCGGCGGCGCCAGCGCAGATAAAATCACCGTTCACGAGCTAAGATATGTGGTAGCAGGCCGCCGCCGTCTAGTTCGCACTGGGAGACACGCACACTCCGCGCCGCACGCGCCCGGCGCCTTCTCCGACACGCATTTGAAACCTACTGCATAGTACCACGTAGTCCAAATACAACGGGAAACTCACAATATACAGAAAAATACATTGTACTAAACATGAAATCCAACCTACAGCAAATGTCATAATACGTATGAAGGGTAGCATTATGCTTCTTAATTCGTTACTTTGTTTCCTTGCACAATATTATATGTTTGGGGCGAATTTATTGCAGTTTATGCACATTTAAATGGCAAAGGAAGCCCGATTCCGATCCTTGACCGAGATTGGAATAACCGGACAAATACAAAACAAGTCAAAAATAAACTTTAATATTCGTAAAGCAAAGCATAAATTAAAAACCTGTCAAGATTGCGAATAGAAAAAAGGTAAACAAAGAATTAATGTATTGACAAAAAAATCTCAAAATAATAATTATTATTATAAATTATTATTATTTACCTTTTACAACCGCCTACGACTACAACTAGCAAATGACAATCCATGAAATATCTTTTGTGTGAGATACATACATACATAAAAAATCACGCCTTTTTCTCATGGGGGTAGGCAGAAACCACAGAACGCCACCTGATACGATCTCTCACACTCCTTTTGCCTCTTTAAGGTTCATACAATTGGTCATACACACACGCCGGTTGCGAGTACTACGCACCTGACCTTTCTGAAGAACATCACCAATAAGGTCACTATATGTCCTCCTAGGGCGTCTCTTTATGAGATATATTAGTCCATATACAACCTTTGTATGTATACAACATTAAATCAATCAAAATCAAAAGTCATTTATTCAAACTAGACTGAGAGTCAGCACTTTTTGAACGTCAAAGTTACAAAAGACAGTCCCCCCAAAACGCCCACCCTTCGACACTTCCTAGTGCTGTAGCTGGGAAGAAGAAGTGGCGGAACAAACTCCCCAGCAGCACAGCTGTCTGTTAAGTTAGAAGAACTTGATTCTATACAATATTGTGTAAGTAAATAAATAAATAAATTAACAAAATCTGTTAAAAAAATAAATAAATAAAAAACAATTATATGAACTACCCATATAAACTGTCAGTAGGAAAGCTAATTCTGGATTGAAAGAACATAAACATTGTCTTGAGTTTGTCTTGAGTTAATCACAGCGACCAACTATTCTTATCGTTTAAGTAGTTGTTGATAGTATAATATGACTTTGAACAAAGGTTGGATTTTACTTTAGCTTTAAACTCATTAAACTGCAAATCTAGTAAAGCAGAGGGAAGCTTGTTATAAAAGGTAATACCAAGACCAACAAAAGAATTATGAACCTTATGAAGCCGGTGAAAGGGAGCACGTAGTTTGTCCTTATTTCTAGTATTAATATTATGAATATCACTGTTTTTAGTGTACAGGTGTATATTTTGCCTAATATATAAGATGTTGGCGAAGATGAATTGTGATGCCACCGTAAGAATACCAATATCTTTAAACAAATCTCTCAGAGAAACTCTAGCACCTAGTTGGTAAATCGCTCAAACAGCTCGTTTTTGAAGAACAAAAATATTTTGAATGTCCGCGGCTTTGCCCCACAGCAGAATGCCGTAGGACATTATGCTATGAAAATAACTAAAATAGACTAATCGAGCTGTATCAACGTCCGTATAGTGTCTAACTTTCCTTACTGCGTAGGCGGCCGAACTGAGCCTCCCCGCTAGGCTTGATATATGTGATCCCCACTGAAGTTTGGCGTCTACTGTTATGCCCAGAAAAACCGCCGAGTGTACAGTTTCAAGCACCTCATTATCTAAAACAACATTGGGTCCCAGATTCCTAATATTCGGTAAGGCGAACTTTATACATTTTGTTTTCTTAGCATTGAGAACTAGGTTATTTGTGGTAAACCATTCCGTAGCCATTGAGAGCGCACTATTTACGTCGTCAAAATCTTGTCAATTTCTGTCTACTTTAAAGATAAGTGAGGTATCATCAGCAAATAGTACAATGTCACAGATATTCTTTAAATAAAATGGTAAGTCATTAATATACACTAAGAATAAGAATGGACCCAGTATTGATCCTTGAGGTACACCTAACTGAACTAGTAGCCCGGAAGATTTTACACCATTGACATCTACACATTGGTGCCTATTTTGCAAATAAGAACTTATGACACTGAGAGCTTCGTTTTGAACACCGTAATGACGCAGTTTACGCAAAAGTGTGTCATGGTGAACGCAATCAAAAGCTTTGGAGAGATCACAGAAAACTCCGATAGCATTTTGCGAGTTCTCCCATGCGTTGAAAATATGTTTCAGCAGAGCAACACCCGCATCTGTTGTCGAACGACCTTTTGTAAAGCCATATTGCTCATTATGAAGGAGGCTATTTATATTAAAATGTCTTAGCAACTGCTTGAGTATTAACTTTTCAAATATTTTACTAAATGCAGGTAAGATAGAAATGGGCCTAAAATTGCCAACATTATTTTTATTACCTGTTTTAAATAATGGTATGACTTTACTGCTCTTCATGAGGTCAGGAAAAGATCCCAAATCAACACATTTATTAAAAGTTACAGCCAGATAGGGGGCTACGATATCTATTATATTACTTAACAGTTTAACAGAGATGCCCCAGTAATCACCAGTGTTTTTTGACTTGAGTGTGTTAAAAATATTAATCACATCACGAGGCGTTACATGTTCGAAACTAAATAAGAGACTACATCCGGGCACACTACTATGCAAAAGGTTTTCAGCTTTAGACGGGGACGAATTTAAGGAGCAGGTCGTAGTTATAGGTATGTTGGCAAAAAACTCATTAAATGCCTCAGCTATGTCGGCTGCTTTATTAACCAATTTGTTGTTAATCATAATCTCTAGTTGTTTTTCCTGTTTAACCGGTTTACCCGTTTCATTATTAATAATTTTCCAAGTGGTTTTTATTTTATTATTGGATTTTTTTATGGTATCGCTTAAAAACTTTGATTTAGCTAAAGCGCAGATCTTTTTAAATAATTTTGAATAATTACTGACATACTCTAGAAAAGGAGTATCAAATCTGTATTTTTTCAAACCATATAACTCGTATAGTCTTGCTCTACTTTTATAAATTCCTGGAGTAGCCCATTGGTTGAAGCTAACGGAAGTGCTATTAATGTCAATAGTTTTGGTCTTGAAAGTAGATTCGTATTCTTTTTGCACAATATCAAAAAGGGCTCCATAGATTTCATTAGGATTCTCGCGTTCTACTATAGATGGTGTAATCCTATGAGCTATATTATTTTTAAATTTATTACAACGACTAGCTGTATAAGGCCTGCATAATATTTTATGCGGCTTTTTAAGTAGTGGCAAAGGGAAGCTGGCTAATAATCCACAGTGGTCAGACGTTAAGTCACTTAAAACTAACTTATTTTTGGCATCACAATCACTAAATATATTATCGAGACAAGTCGACGAAGAAGTCGTGATCCTAGTTGGTTCAAGGAACAAGTTTATTAAATTAAAAGACCTAAACAGATTGAGCAGTCTAATACTTAATGGAGTAACATCTAAAATATTAATATTAAAATCTCCACATAAAATTATACATTTATTAATTGATTTCAATTTATTGAGTGAATACTCCATTACCGATTCGAAACGAATAAAATCCCCAGAGGGGGGCCGATAAACGCATATTATGACGTAACGCTCCAATTCAACGCAAGACAACTCAATAACGCGCTCAATGGAAAGATTAACTAGATCTAACCGTTGTTTACATTTCAACTTGTTCGAAACAAGAACTAATGATCCTCCGCGAATAGCACTTTTCCTCACAAATGCACTTTGCACAGTAAAAAAACCATCATTTCACAGTGCACTTAAGAAGCTAAATGACAGTTAGTTTAGTTAGTCTGCATTTGGTTCGACTGTAAGTGATCTACACTGAAAGCCAGCCCCGGAGCTGTTTTTTAGGGCAAAAACTGCCGTTTGCCGCCTCCCGTCCCGAAAATCGTTTACCATGTAGTTTTTTTTTAAATATACATGGACATGTCGCACATTTATTTTAATTACGATACGACAGGACTGGGTTTGATTTAAATAGTGAGATTATCAATCAACTCAGCCTATCGCAGTCCACTGCTAGACATAGGCCTCTCCTCATGCTGCGCCACAACAACCTATCCTCCGCCTTCCGCATCCAGTCTGTCCCAGCCACCTTTTTGAGGTCGTCGGTCCATCTAGCTGGGGGGCGGCCCACACTACGCTTGCCGATACGCGGTCTCCAGTCCAGGACTCGTCTGCTCCATCGGCCATCGGTCCTTCGACAAGCATGGCCAGCCCACTGCCACTTCAGCCTGATAATTATAAAGTGATGAAATATCTGCGTCTGTGTTATCCTATACTAGTTACCCTGCAAGCTATGTCGGTAACTCCAGTTCTTTTCCGGATAACTTCGTTTCTGATCTTATCCATCAAAGAAACTCCGAGCATAGCCCGCTCCATAGCACGCTGAGCGACCTTAATTTGTGGACCAGCCCAACCGTCAGTGTCCACGTTTCGGCAGCGTATGTCATGACGGGCAGGACGCACTGGTTGAAGACCTTGGTCTTCAAACATTGCGGTATCGGCGACGAGAAGACTTGACGAAGTTTTCCAAACGCTGCCCAACCCAACTGGATCCTCCTGTCGGCTTCTTTCTCGAAGTTGTGTCTACCAAGCTGTATGACTTGCCCAAGGTAGACATACTCCTTCACAACCTCGAGAAGCGACCCTTCGATGCGGATTGGACTCGGCAAGACATGCTAATTGTACATGACTTTTGTCTTGTCCAAGTTCATGCCGAGACCTACCCGCCGTGAGGCTACATTTAGGCTATGCAGCATCTGGTCTAACTGTTCCAGCGTCTCTGCCATTATGGCGATATCGTCGGCAAAACGAAGGTGTGAGATGTACTCGCCGTGAGTGAGAGTGAGATTATAGCATATTTTAATTACATTTTTACTCTTCGGCAGTTCTTTCTACAAAATAATAATCGATGGCCTTGTCAAAATTTATTTGATGTGTGGTCCAGTTTTAGAGGAACTTTTGGCCGCTCTCGTCGAACGCTCAGGTTAAGCTAGGCTTGCTGCGATGGATCCATGGATGACCATCGTGACCATCTTTACGTACCAAGACCCTACCGTGCCCCGCAAAGCATTTAAATACGTGGGTCCGTGCGATCATTCGTGGATATATGTATGACAGTCGTAACGACTCGTCGGAAGCACAAAAATTTGAGAACCGGTCTTACCAAAGGGTATCGTATTACCCAGTAACTAATACAACGTGACGTGACGTGACGTAACGTAACGTAACGTGTCTTGACTTGACGTGACGTGACGTGACGTGAAATGACATGACATGACGTGACGTGATGTGACGTGACGTGACGTGATGTGACGTGACGTGACGTGACGTGACGTGACGTGACGTGACGTGACGTGACGTGGCTCGACGCGCGCTCAGGAATTGTACGTACCTTGGTCGGCGACGATGTTGGCGTGCAGGTTGAGCGCCGTGGCCAGCACGCGGTCGTCGTTGGAGCCGCGCGCGGCCTGCTCGGCCGTGCAGGCGCGCGACGCCAGCAGCGAGCCGCGCGACGTGGCGAGGCGCAGCGCCGCGCCGGCGCCGCCCAGCCACGCGCGCGCCGCGCCCGCCGCCGCGCCCACGCGCGCGCTCAGCCGCAGCCCCTCCAGCTCCGTCACCACTGCGGACCACCACACATTATAAATCTAACACAACGCAAGAGCGGTGACGGGGTGCTAGCAAGCCTGTTATGCCGAAACTTTTATATGTGTTGGAGATACGGTCGTGTGCCGGATGATTGGTGTAAGGCTGTAATCGTACCACTATAAAGAGAAGAGGCTGGAGTGTTTAAACGACCGCATTAGTCTTTTGAGTGTTGTCGACAAACTGTATACGAAGGTTTTAATAAAAAGAGTGATAGAAGCGACAGGTGAGAAAATATGGGATACAGTCAGGATTTAGAGAGGGGATGGACTGTAAGGATATGGAGGTGGTGGAGATCTAAGGTGCATAGCTAAAAAACATCTGGCAAAGCACAAGAAAGTCTACTGTACTTTCATTGACTTGGAGAAGGCCTATGATAGTGTGTGCAGAGAAGAACTGTGGTCAACACTATCCTTGTACGGTGTGGACTGGCTTGGTATGGGCACTGAAATCTTTATATAAGGATTCCAGTGCTTGTGTTAGGATAAATGGGTCATACACGAATTGGTTCTGCATCTCGAGGGGTGTTAGACAGGGCTGTGTAGCGTCACCTTAGCTGTTCAACTTGTACAATATAGTAAAATCCATGTACAATGAATAGTTGTCTGACAGATTTGAAAGAGCGTGATTGTGGATTGACAAAGAATGAATTACTTGTCAAATTCCTTCTATACGCAGATGATCAAATTCTACTTGCATCGTCAGTAGAACATTTATGATGAAGCATATAAGATGAAGCTGATGAATATAAATGTGAATAAGACGAAGGTCATGGTGTTTGAGAGAGAAAATAATGTATCGGTGAGTGATGTGAGAATAAACGATAAAAGGGTGGAGCAAGTAAGTGAGTTTGTATATTTGGGGAGTTTGTTTACAAGGGATGGAAAGATTGATAAAGATATGGAAATAAGAGCAAATGCGGGAAATAAAGTAAATAGTGTTCTACATGCGATTGTGACCAACCAGTTGATGTCCGATAAGGCTCGACTGGGTGATCGCAATGGCGTGCTGGTGCCTATGCACTACATATGGAAGTAAATGTTGGCTGTGGCAAAAGAAACATGAAAGTAGAATAATGTTGTGGGAATGCGTTCGTTGCGAAACATGCGTGGTGTGACTATGAATGATAGACTCAGGAATGATGTGATAAGACAGCGGTGCGGTTTAAAAGAAGATGTAGTGACAAAATTTGAAAAGAGTAGCCTTAGATGGTTTGGTCATGTTGAGAGGATGAATGAAGGGCGGCTAATAAAAGGTATTTACAAGGCAGATGTGACTGGTCATGCCGAAAGGAGACGCCCTAGGAGAACATATATAGTGATAGGTGATATTCTTCAGAAGGGTCAGGTGCGTAGTACTGGTAACCGGCGTGCGTATTTCAAATAGCTGAGATATCGCATTTTGAAGTTTTCATGTTTGTGAATTTTCATGTACCTGAAGATTTTCAGGTATATGAAAATTAAAAATATTTGAGCAAACTCAACGGCATATGAAAAAGGAAGACTTGTTCTTTAATATGGTAACCTTTATTTTTTTAGAAAAAAGAATTCGTGAGTCTACATAACCTCAAAATCGGGCAAAAACTGTAGTTTTTGTACTTTTAGGTTAGGATATCTCAGAAATCTGACGCGATAGATCAATTCTGAGGCCAGATTCGGATTCAGCGCATCGAAAACCTTCGGAAATGTATAGTCTGGTTTCTGGTTAAGAAGTTTGATAAAATTTTGTTAGCCTGTGTTTTCAGGTATACGAAAATTTACAAAGATGAGAACTTCAAAACACGATATCTCAGCGAAAAAAAAAAATGTTTGAGCAAACTCAACGGCATTTGAAAGAGGAAGACTTGTTCTTTAATATGGTAACTTTTATTTTTTTTAGAAAAAAATAATTCGTGAGTCTACATAACCTCAAAATCGGGCAAAAAGGGTACTTTCTGCCCTTTTAGGTTAGGATATCTCAGAAACCTGACGTGATAGAGCAATTCTGAGGCCAGATTTGGATTCAGCGCATCGAAAACCTTCGGAAATATATAGTCTGGTTTCTGGTTAAAAAATTTGTCGGCCTGTGTTATTAAAGAACAGAAGGAACAATTTATAATAAAAAGTTTGCTTATTTTTTTGGTTTAATTTTTACCACAGCATGAATGAGCCTTTTCTTTGCACTTGCACTGATGAGTCACTATTTTCTTAACGCGAATAGACTATAAGTGTTATCAATTCCATGAAAAATCAAAATCAAGCTAAAACTGTAAATATTTCATTTTTGAAATTATAATTTCGTCAACGTAATTTGGACCACGGTGTAATTAAAACCACGGATATTTCACCAGGTAAAATAAATTGACCTTATTTTGCAATATCTTCAGGATGTGGATGAAATACAATATACAGGATGTTTGGCGCATGGACCGAAAAAATTGTTTGGGGGATTGAGTGGGTCATGTGCTATCTTTCACCCATAGACCCCATGTCCTTAGTGACACTGTAACCGAGATACGATTTTTTTGTTTGTTTTTGAAAATTACCTGATTCATCGTCTTTAAAACGACATATTTTTTTTATATTTATTCGTTTGTTGTTGTATTTGCACCAAATAAATTTTATTGCATTCTCTAGTGTCCGATTATTCTAAATAAAACATTCATTCTTAGCATAGATACCGACAAAAAATACTTGACGTGCTTTCAAACTATTAAAATTGAATTAATCTATGAATAACAACCACACATAGGGGTCTATTCTATGAGTGACACTTAGAACATGGGGTCTATGAGTGAAAGATAGCACGTGACTCACCCAATCTCCCAAAAAGTTTGTCGGTCTATGCACCAAACATCCTGTATATTTTTTATAACAGATACGTTGAATAGTTTATCTTACCCACGACGGGCACGGCCAAGGTGTAAGGTTGCGCAGGCGCATCCACAATGGCCTGCAGCAGTGTCAGGTGGTCGATGAAGCAATTGGTGTCGGGCACCAACAGCCGAGGACGAACTTCTACCTCCGCGCTCGCAGAACCACCGCTTAATATTTCCTAGAAACAAAAAGAAATTATCAACTATTTATTTACGTTATTCATACGCATCTAATATTAAAATAAAACATTAAATCACGGTGGAGTACGGAGGACACGGAAGTGAACGGTTTATAAAAATATCATTTACTTAAAGCATTGCCCTTTTTTTGGGTGGCAAATCATCGAATGACTTCTCCCATTCTGGGTGGAGCGCAAGGGCGTGTCAGACTTTTACTGACTGAAACCCACCCGTGTTCCTTCAGTTGCCTATGGCCAGGGCCACGGTTACTCTTTCGAACAAATGCGCAATCCTGGCAGGTAAAGCATTGACCTGGATATCGATGATAGTACCCTCAGAAATTGTAACAATACTATAATTGCAAAAGTGTGTTTGTGTGTCAAATTCCAGATTTGTTCTACTTTCACGTCAAGAGACATTGAAACTTAGTTAGAAGTAGCGTTTATGAAGTCTCAACGTCTCAGACTTCGAATCTTCTCAGAATAAAATTGAATCAAGTTAATTTTGGGTCAGATGCAATAGAAAAAACACTTTTGGTTTCTGATTGTGTTTAACGCTTTCTAAAATAGTTGCAAACTTTCAGTAAGTTTTTTGGTTGCTTCTAACTATTGCAAATCTGTTTTATTCGACTGTGCGACAGGAAATTTATTAAAAATTATTTGTCAGCGATTTATGAATACATTTTAAAACATTTATAAATACTTGAACTGTACATACTTGCATACGTAGGCGATGTTTGTCAAGCGTTGCCTTCCTGGTCTCAAGTAGCTCCTTGCGCCGCAGCAGCTTGCGTGTCGCTTCGTCCGTTCCTTCGGCCTCCACTCCTTCACTGTGGATGGGAGCTTCGCTGGCAGCACCGCTTGCGTTGCTTTCATCCTCCGAATTTTCAGACTGCAAGTTAGAATTATTGTTTTCACAAATCTGCAATATTTTTTAAACACCTATTCAACAACACCTCGCGCTATGGGGTAAACCAGAAAAAAACATCCCTACTTTACTAGTAGAGGAGGTACCCTTAATTATTATTTTTTCAACCTTATACATTCCAGCTTTGTCGGTATACTAATATGGATATCCATGCCAAATTACAACTTGCTAGTACTAAGAGTCTTTGAGCTAAGCTGCAGATAGACAGACTAACTGCCGGACGGGTATGTAGAAACTATAAAGGTTCTTTGTTGACTACGGAACCTTTAAAAACAAGATGGCAGCGTTAGTTCCTATTTCAGCCATACACCAAGAGATCTTTAAAGAGCTATATCTTTGTAAGAATTCGATAAAATAAATACCAGTTGTTGCAGTGGCGCGTGCAGTGGCTGCAGGCGCTGCACGGCGCTGACGTAGCGCGGCGCCGCGTCGGCCGGGCACTCCAACCTCAGCACCGGCGGCTCCACGCCCACTAAGTACCTGCGCGGGAAACACACATACATGTTAGCTCGGAGGCCTTACACATTATTAGGTTTAAGAAATCATGTATATTATTTCTTTCATCATCATCATCATTTCAGCCGTAAGACGTCCACTGCTGGACTTAGGCCTCCCCCAATTTGGGGGGCTTTGCTATAATCGCCACGCTTGGCAGGCGGGTTGGCGATCGCAATATGGTGGTAAAATGCATAGAGAACGCTACTGCCCATTCTCTAGTATGTCCCTTAGTCGCCTTTTACAACACCCACGGGAAGAAATGGGGGTTTTATTTCTTTAAATCGTTCAATTTAACTGAAAGTAAACTTTACACCAAACCCAAACATAGTAATGCAGCTTTGTGGACTAACCAGGAATGTTGGTGGTACTTCTCGGATAAGGTTTTCAAAGTTCTGCTACCTAACATCGTAGGAACTCTTGTGATTAGGGTTTAGACAAACATTTACCAGGGTCAATCGCATCAAGATGCTCGGAATGATGTTGACTCTTCGAAACGCTCACAGGAGTTTAACAATACGATGAAGGCAGATGTCACCGCTAGCGTTTAATAGGAGCATTAGCTTAACAGGCGATGAGCAGGATATAACTCATTCAACCAATCACAGCAGTTTACGAGCGCTTGACAATTTTTCAATTTAATAATGCGATAATCTACGTTCAAGAAACTGGACCTAAGAGTATTGTATAAATAACTTAAAGATCCAATAGTACATGTGGACTCACTCGGTGCCGAAGAACAGCAGTTTGCTGATCCTTAGCGCATGCTCTGCGGCGTGATGTTGGCCCAGTTGGTCCACGCGCACCCACGCCACCGCCGGCTCCATGTACATGAGTGGTGTGAACCCGCCCAATGACGCGTCTTCTGGTAGGCGGACGCATACATACCCTAACGTGGACATAGAATAACAATAGTAAGTTTATTTCAATAATATACACAATGATGTTGCTGGTGATCTTATCGACAAATGAAGTAAACATCTGTAGCCAAACTAGGTAAAAGCCAGTATTTCGGCTATTAGCGCCTGTCTACCGCAAGAGGACAACAACTGGACTTAGGCCTCCTGCAAGCAACGCCACAACGACCGGACGAGCGCTGCCCGATCCAACAGCTGTACGGTTTAACTTAAGTTACACGGACGCCTTGCAAAATTCTGCCGTTTTTGACCTGTGGTTGACATTGATCCCGTCAATTAGCAATTACTCCTTTTGGGCCTTAGTCGATAACTACCCTTGTAACACTTTTAAGACAAACGCCTCTGAATTACAATGGATAAAAAAGTCATTCTAACTTGTCTTGCTTGAGCAAGACAAGTTAGAATGACTTTTTTAAACAAAAAAAAAGAATAGTAAAGTTAGTGTTATAGGTTTCTTTGCTAATATAAATGGGTATATTTATGTAGTGTCGACTTTCAGCGGGTGCCTTGGCACTGTGCAAACAGAGGTGATATACTATTTATAAACATGCACTATCGTTCTCTTTATCCTTATGGGATCTGCGGAACCCTCGGCGACCGCAACACGAGATACATTGATACCGGCTAAGGTATTAATGTGACGGGATTATATATCGCCGTAATTAGAATTTACTTTTCTCCCGCAAACAATGGAACTAATGCTGTTTACAGTGGTAACGATTATAGAGAAGCTCAGTTTTCAAGTTAGAATTTTATTTAAAGTAAACTGTACTTTTATCGTTTACCACGCATATTTTAAGTAGAAGAAAGTAGGTGATCTGAATTGTTTAGGACTTGATGCAGATTAAAATCAATTTCATCAGTCAATTTGTCAGAAACTCGATAGGTTTGTGTATGTGTTAAAAAAATAAGACGAAATGCTTCTGTAGACGCTGCTCTATCGACTTACAATCGTTATGTGTCATCTGTACGGAGCTAAGGATTAATAATGTCGAAATTCGATCTATTTCGACAAATTTTTAATGTATTTCTAGAAAATAAACATTTGATTTATTTAAACAAAGATCTTCTTTCTAGAAAAAACAGCATGGTGACTTAATTTCGTTGTACTCTTCGATGGAGGATTTAAGTAAATATTTGATGAAAACTTAGTCGGAATAAGTTTATAACGCGAATGGGAATGAAAAATACATAAACAAAAACAATCTTCTCATAGACCTTTCACAAACCGACTAACTAATATGACAACTTATTCGTAGTGTTAACAAACAACAACGTATCCTCACCTTCTTTCATTTCGTTTTCGAATTCTATCGATTTGTCATCTAGAGATTCCAATATGTTCATAAGCCTCGCAAGCCAGTCCCACGGGTCAGTATTGGCTCTAAACAAAAATAAACATTTAACTATAAAAACCATATTTCCGAATACAAGTAACATAACGGAAAAAAATTGAAACTCACCCGATTTCAAAATTGTCGAACGATGGTGGTGGATTCCATACACTACTGTGGCATAACATCCAGTCGGACCACACCTTTAAATATAAATAACAATTATGAAACGATCATACTTAATAAATTATTATCAAATTAACGCATGCACTCAGCTATTTTCTTAATTACATGTTACACCAGAGTTCAAAGTAATTGGTGTTTTTTAACTGTACTTCTCTAAACGTTCATAAAAAAACGAACGAAGATCTGGCTCTCGGTATTACAGTAACCTATAAATCAAGAGATACACGATATGGCGCTATAGGTAGCTACAAGATACTATCACAATAAAATTTTGTTGCGCGATATTAGAATGTTATCGTTTTGCTAAAGGCAAAGTGGTGGTATTGTTTTCCTTTAGAACTAGACTAAATAGATAAAATAGACATATCTTATGAATTGTGTTTTAAGTTACAAACCGTTGATATTTTATGCAGTTTTATTTCTGCGGAAGGAATACATATTGATGGTACTTTATTATATGTATGTCTCTACGTTATGTTTACTGTCAGCCCAATCGTTCTTGGCACATGCACAGAATATTTTGTATGTATGTTGTGTGTAATTGAATATACCTTGATAGCAGGCAGCAGAAGCAGTGCGTCAGTGTGGTGTTGCGACTGCGGCGCTTCGGGCAACAGCGCGCAGCATCGCTCCAGCATGGCGCCGAACATTAGCAGGGACACGCCCAGCGCGCACTCCAGCCACGCTGAACGCTCGCCGCTGTTACCTTCTAACAGACAATCACGACAAATTATTGCAGTGCCAAAATATTAAGTGGCGTTTTTAGAAAATAGCCTTTTGCATTACAAACGGAAATACATTATCTAATATATCATCAATCTGATATTCTTATTCCAATTAAGTTGGCGTTAATGCAACATGTTTCCCTTACTCTTTGACTTAAATCTTAATCTTAAGCGCCTACATTCTATTTTATTCTTTAAATTACACTATGATAGGATAATCACCCAACGAAGTTCAACGACTCAATAATTTAAGCGTAAATACATATTTTATACAAATATTTCCTTATAACAAAATATAGAAGTCAAAACCCTGTCAATATAACACCGAGCAATGATATTAAAATATTTGTTTAGAGTAATCGACAGCCATGTCCATATTTACAGGCAAATAGGTAATTACGTATGTGCATACAATCGTGAGTCTCAACCACCTCACACGAAGCAGTTTGCATTAATCAGTAAACGATCAGGACCAACCGGAACCAGCTACCTGTTGAATCATCGCCTTCTCCGTAATCAGTACAGGTCCATACGTCAAAATAAAACGAACGTGACCCGAAACAATTTTTTTTTTTTTACTTCATTTGATCATATTTATTTTTCTTCTGAATTGCTAACAAAGTAGCTTATCCCCATGACTAATACATTAAGCAGAACCGCTTATTTAACCACAAAGCTAGCTTGGAATGGTAAACTGTCGTCATCCACCATAATTGAAAATGTGTTAGTCTCTCTGTTCGTTAAGATTAATACCGGATGGGTTTTATGTTTCTTCTTTATTAATATGCATTTTTCATGTTGAGGTACTATACGAACAAAGCTATACTTGTATGAATAGTGATAGAGACACGACGTTATTGGATCATCCACCGACAGCTCATCGGTCGCTTCGAGCCGGTCCGATATAAATAGTCGTCTAAAAATACACAGCACGGATTGCACCTGCAAACGCAAAACACCTACTATGCTGCTTAACAAATATCTGGATAAACAGGCTAACAGAAATACCTGGCAAGTAAATTTCATTATGTATGTCATAATAAATTATAGCGTAGCAATATTTTATATTATTATAGCACAAGGGTGCAGATAAAAGGCGTTTCTGTGTGTCAACTATTTAAATGAAATCCACATTCTTGCAATTGACAGTTTTACATAATCTGTGTACCTACGCGCACCTAAGCCTACATGTTCAATTTCTTTGGAACTGACTATGCATTTACACGCTCGAGTCTCGACACCAATGTACTATAGTGACTACATAAAAGCATTTAATCGTAATCAAAAATCTATGTTCCGACTGATTTATGTGTCGTATTTTTGTTCATACAAAACCTTATCTCATATATCTTTCCCGAAATTTTCTCGACATAAGCGCTGCCAAAGGGCATCGTCTTGCCGAACGTCGTAATTAAGGGTTTCGAACGCCATAATTTTTCTATAATAATTCAAAACATTACGAGTAATGGCGTAAAAGAGTGGTCGTCACCGTGCCGACGCCGAGTCAGTTTGTTGAACCTGTCGCCATCAAATGTGTGCATTTGTGCGGTGCGCGGGCGCAGGCGGCGCGGCAGACGGAGTGCAGTGCATCAACCTCCAATAACTTGTAATTTGTAATTACAAACCTTTACTGCGCCCGGACGGAGCCGCAGGAAATAGCCACGTTTACAGCTCACGTTATATATTAATTTCGTAAATCGAATACGTGTACAACATTGAGTTTCCATTACTTATTAAATATGTTTTTGTTCTAAATAACGTGCTTTCAGTGGATTCAAAGCCATAAAATCTAACTTTCTAAGAGTTAATATGAACGCTAAACAGGTATACCTCCTGACTTCACGCAACCCGTGCCAAGGGACGTTTATAAAATTGCAATCGAGTAATTTATGTAATACATCGATAAAATTTGGAAGAAAAGTGTATTATATAAACCGCGAAACAATGGTGCAGTAAAATTACGAAAAACCAATTAAGGGTGGTCCCTATACATTACCTAAGGCAGGGTGGAAAACCGCTGCGGTATTGTTAAATCCTATAATTAAATAGACTATGATGTTTCTTAGTGACTCTTTTTTTAAGTCAATAGTTGAGATATTTGCTTAAAGTTGCAAAAAATGGGTCCCTCGACAACTTTTTAACTATACGGTGGAAAAGTCTGAAAAAAATGAAGAACTTAAAAAAACACTTTCAATAAGTAGCTTTTGATAAGAAAACTATTTTCGGATACAACTACAGAAATAACTTTAAATTTTCGAAAAATACAGGATTACATACCATGAAGCGGTTACAAATAGTTTCATTTTTATTTGTTTATATTAATTTAAAATTATAAAAAGATGTAACAAAAGGATTTTTTGGGGCTTTTTATGAAATAGAGAAATAAAATTATGGAGACATTTCAGTTACTTTTTAAAATCACCTAAAGTTACCAAACCATAACGTGGTTTGGTAACTTTAGGTGATTTTAAATCCTTTTGTTATATCTTTTTATAATTTTTATATAGTTACCGCCATTTCCAGCTTCACAAAGACGGGCTTTTTCGAAAACAGCAGTTAACGTGTAATTTGCGAGACCAAAAGAACCACTATGCCATCATTTACTATGAAATACTATTTTTTTTTCTGTCAACTCACCTACGGATACCTACACTATACTTTGCGTGACACGCACTTGGCCAGATTTTTTAAATGATAAATGATTTTATTTTTGTAAGTAGGTTTGTAAAAACACTTTTACACGTCAATCATATCTTTTAAAATAGACGAGGTCGGTGTAAGGGAAAGGAGGTTTTCATGCTATTTTGCTTTTTTTTATAAGTTCGTTAAACATATTTTTGGAATACGTGTGGGGGCACACGTTTATTGCATTAATTAATTTATAACTTGGGTTTTCCAAATCGCACCTAAAATGCGTTAAGGTAGATGTTTATGGCAACGTTTCCCACCCAAAAAGAGCAACGAGATTGCAGTCGATGACATCCATCAATCAAATCTTTATTTCTGAACAGTGCATACATTGCGAGATGACATATTTCAAGACATTTATGACAATTATATGAGGTGAGATATTTTCCTGCCAGGTTCGCGAGATTTGCTCGAAAGAGATACCGTGGCACTGGCATATGGGCAACTGAAGGGATACGGGTGGGCTTTAGTCAGTAAAAGTCTGACACGCCTTTCCGCTCCACCCAGAGCGGGAGACGTCATTTGACGATATCCCACCCACAAAAAAACAGGTGACATATATTTTGAGGCCACCAATATCTATCGGTTGACGTCGATTTCGATGGACCGAAATAGTTACTGCACCTTATCGCTGCTAAAGCGGACTGTCTCGTTTGGTGACTCTAGGTGGCAACAGTCATAAGACTGAATAAATAATTTGTTAAAAAATACCTATAATGTAATTAATCTAAGCATCATTGTTACGATAACAAAACACAAAAAAATATGGAGCTTACTCCGAAATAAAGTTTTATATACAAATAAAAATTACTTCATCTTCCCACCTTTTACATACCTGATATACCTGTTCATAAAATACAATAACTATATTTACGACAGCGAATGAATCAATCATAATTTCCAATTCATCTGACCTGTTATTGCATGCACTTGTTAATGTTTCGCTCAATTAAGTTCACCATAAAATTATATTTTTTTTAGTAGAAAACAAAGTCGACGTCCTGTGCAAACCGAGCAGTTAATTGCTTTTTATATATGCACATAATGTTGTTATTTTTTTAAACAACCATTTATCTAGAACTTTTATTAAGGTCCCAACAGTAAATTAAGCAATTTTATTGACTTGATGAACAGACAAAAACATTTTTTTATACATTAACTAGAATACGAGCAGTTCATGTGACTTCATTGTTTTTTAATTTACTTACTACAAAAGTTAATTTACGAGTGCATAAACACGGCCGTGAAGTATTTAAATTTATCTCTCTATTTTTAACTTAAATTCCATTTATTTATAATAATGCGGACCCTTTAACTAGACGATGACACACATGTGAAACATCCATGACTAATTAGTACTCTGGATAGTAAATATGTCAGTCTGCTCCATAGTAAAATCCTTTGACCATATTAAATGCCTCTTATTTCTTATCGGGACAAACGCGTGACTATTACTCCTATTCAGTGCAATTAACGATGCTGCCATGTTGCATTCTCCGTTATGTTGTGTTTGTATTATTCTCGCGCAGGTTTTATTGAACGAAAGCCGCCTTTTAGTAATATAAAAACTTTTCACAAAACATAACAACCGACTTCCTAAAAAAAAGCACTATAAAGTTAAAAATAACTTTAATTTCGGAAGTCGGTGTCTTAGGATCTGTAATTCTGGTTATTTTGCAAGCGACTTCCAAAATTAAAGTTATTTTTCACTTTTTAGTGTTTTTTTTTAAGAAGTCGGTTGTTATTTTTTTGTAAAAGTTTTTATTTTAACTTTTTAGTTATGGTAGATACCCCGCGCTAATCTAATCGTGTTATTCGTTCATTTGTCGCGCAAATACTTAATGCAAATTTAAGACTTATATGGTTTTCACATGGATCCCATTGTCCAAATGGAACCAAATTAAAATAGAACCATTCGGGAAGCACCAGCTTTCAAATAAAAAAAGAATCATCAAAATCGGTTCACCCAGTCAAAAATTATGTGGTAACAAACATTAAAAAAAAAGTCTAATTGATAACCTCTTCCTTTTTTTGAAGTCAATTAAAAATAACCGACACACAATTTTTGTGTGTTGTTACTGATAATTTACTTTCCAAAAACCAAAATATAATTTTCAGACTTCACTGGTTTTTTTTTATCTTTATTTCAATATAAGTGCTGAATTATTAACTTCAAAACTTTTTTACAAAAAAAAAAACAACCGACTTCCTTAAAAACACTACAAAGTGAAAAATAACTTTAATTTCGGCAGTCGGTGTCTTAGGATTTGTATTTAAGGTTTTTGCCACCGACTTCTGAAATTAAAGTTATTTTTCACTTTGTAGTGTTTTTAAGGAAGTCGGTTGTTTTTTTTTTTGTAAAAAAGTTTTTATTTTTAAATTTTTAGTTTTGGTATCTACCCCGCACTAATTCCAAACAAACAATGCATATTAATGCGATAGCAGAAATCGCGGTTGATTTGCCGTCATTTTTTAAAGAGTTCCGGTGTCTGTCTCCGGAACTCATCATCAGATCTACATGAAATTTATATGGGACCATTTCGAAATAAACCCCTTTCGAACAAAAAAAGAAATTTGCAAATCCGTTTATATATGACGGAGTTATGGCCGAACATACATAAAAAAAAAATATAAACATCCGAATTGATAACCTCCTCCTTTTTGAAGTCGGTTAAAAATATTTCTTATCGATTTCGCGAAAAAAGTAACGAGATGTGATCTGTGATTCAAATAAAATGTAGCGAAAACATGATCATGATAAGCCACACACGACGCTAAATATCCTAAATCTAAAGCTAAATCTCAAAAACGCCAATTATATGACCGAAAATAATTGTAACGGTAGAAGGTGCCAACTTATCTATGCAATACCTAGTTGACAATTTGCATCACATATTAAGTACTTCACTGGTTGTTTATAACAAGCTTAAAATTAGGTTGACACGCTCAAAAGCTAACAATGTTGCCTAAGCAAATCTAGGTTTACCGCAAAATTATGAGAAATTTTTGCAATATTTATAGTTGACTCTATAACAAGGAGCATTCAAACATTATTTATACACAACAGAAAATAAAGGTGTTTATTTTATGTTTGGTACCCAACTTTAAAAAACACAATACCTAAGTAGGTTCGTGAAAGGTTTCCCTGTCATTGACCGCGTAAACATCTTAACATTCTTAGCAGATTATTAAAGTCATCAGGTTCATAAAAGAAAGAAGAAACAAAAAACCAAATTATTTTGCGGGGAATTTTATGAGTAACCGTACGCTTTGGGCTAAATTATTGGAAAATTTCGTAATATAACTCATCGTTTCATTTAAGCTTCATTTAAAATATGGTTGTATTACGTGATTGAGTAATTCGTAAATGGAGCCAAGTTCACCAAGCCCAGTTAGTTTAAACATTACTCCTATTCGGTGCAATGGCTGTCATTTTCTGCTGTCCGTTTTGCATAGTTAAGCTAAGCCCATATTACAGCCGTGTCGGGCCGTAGTAAAACGCATCATCATCATCATTTCAGCCGAAAGACGTCCACTGCTGGCCATAGGCCTCCCCCAAGCTCCGCCACTTCGACCGGTTTTGTGCTTCCCGCATCCAGCGGATTCCTGCGGCTTTCACAAGGTCATCGGTCCACCTTGTTGGAGGCCTTCCAACTCTACGTCTTCCGGTACGCGGTCGCCACTCCAGAACCTTTCAGCCCCATCGGCCATCTGTTCTTCGAGCAATGTGCCCTGCCCACTGCCACTTCAGTTTAGCAATTCTTCGGGCTATGTCGGTTACCTTGGTTTTCCTACGGATCTCTTCATTTCTGATTCGATCGCGTAGGGAAACTCCAAGCATAGCCCTCTCCATCGCCCTTTGGGTGACTTTCAGCCTTCTAATAAGGCCTATTGTGAGCGACCACGTTTCGGTTCCATAAGTCATCACTGACAACACACACTGGTCAAAGACTTTCGTCTTGAGACACTGCGGTATGTGGGACGAGAAGATATTGCGTAGCTTCCCGAACGCTGCCCAGCCGAGTCGGATTCGACGATTGACCTCTTTCTCGAAGTTGGACCTACCTAACTGGACACCGTGCTTCTTTGCATTTCAATGCAAAGAAGCACGGTGTAGACCAGCCATACTCAACCTTTTTTTTATAGGGGCCACAAACACGTTTCAGTCATGGCGTCGAGGACCGCAAGCAAAAATTATTTAGGTCTTAATTAAAACGTAATTCCAAGTTAACGATACAGTTACTTTATTAATGAAAAAATAAGTTTTAACAAAGATATATGTTTATATGTTTTCATTCGGTTTTTGATACTGTGAACACTTTTTAAAAACTTTATCAAGATCTGCCTTGTCGCTTTAGCTATAACATCATCCAGATGAGAATCTGTAAGTTTGTTTCTGTAAACGTTCTTTGTGTATTTCATTTTTCTTAAAGGCGATTCGCACACATACCTTTTTATTAATTTATTTATTTAATAAACACCCAAAGAATGTTAGTAGTATTTGGGCTCATCTTTGGACGCTTTTATATTTTTGGGGAACAATACTCTAAAAATTCAACATATGTGGCGTTCCGCGCATAAAGGTACCATTGCAGTAGGGAGGTATTGAGTTAAGACCGGATGTAGAATCTAGAAGAGTCCCTTTATTATTCTATTACAAAAAAAAAAAAAAATGTAACAGAAAAAAACAATGTTCTACTCGTTTGTTACATAGATTTTTCCACGTAGAACCCAACACATTATATGCATCAATGTATCACTAACATAACCGATACTGTACTGCCAATAAACAAATAGTATTAAAATTCAAAAACTCAACATAATAATTTGTAAAGCATAAAGTGTTGGCAGATTGCGCTGAGCTATAAAAAAAGGAAAAACTACAAAAAATATCAATTTTTGAAGAAATTCCCCAAAACATTATATTTCAAGCTAATAATAAAAACAAAAATAATTATGAAAGGTAAGATACAATATATTACGCAACACGCACAGGGTCGGTAGTCTGGTATTGAAAAAATGTAGCAATAGGCTCTGTGGTATTATTTTATTTTTCGTGATTTATAGGGGAAATTAAAATACCTTGGTTATTGACACCCATCTTTTGTAACTTCAGATGGGCCAATAACAAAGGCCCGGCGGGCCGCAGGTTGAGTATAGCTGGTGTAGACCGCCTGTAGTGTGCGATGGCTCATAGAAAATGTACGATAGTGATGTAGGAGGGTTTTTTTTGTACTGCGTTGCAGTCCGCTCAATTCTGCGTAAGCTTGTAAACCGCTCGGCGACGGCGACCTCTCGCGTTCGGCCCTGGTGCGAGCCATGGTACGGAGCGAGAGGGCATGGGAAGCCGTCACCTCCTTCTACAAAGCAGTATTGCTCGCGAAGGAGGAGGCGGGGCGCGTGGGGGAGAGGCAATCTCTGCGCCCTAAGGGAGAGACTGCCTCTCCCCCACGCGCCCCTAGCCGCCGCATGAGGAGACGCCCCGGGCGTCGGGAGTCCATTGCAGACTCCCGGCCACCGTAGGCGCAAGCTTGCGGGCGGCAAGCATTGGGTAGCTCGCCGCCCGGTAAGGACCAGGCTCGGGTTCTTGTCGCGTTGTGTTGCATGCGCTTCGCAAAGAGATGTCAGCAGTACTGAAGGGGTCTGCTAGGACCGATGCCTGTCAGGGTCGCGAGATCTGTCTGAAAGAATAACCGTGGCCCTGACATATAGGCGACTGAAGGAACACGGGTGGGTTTTACTCAGTAAAAATCTGACACGCCCTCCGACGTCATTTCATGATTTCCCACCCATAAAAAAAAAAGGTTTTAAACCGCACGTCAGAATGCTAACTGGGGCACTTAGTAACTATTAATCAGAGCTTGGTAAACTTGGTCCTTCAACTTTAAACACACCCCGAGTGGGTTTATAGCTTCAACAATTCGATTTAAAAATACTTTGTGGCGCCTATTAATTATGGAAGTCTCAAAATAAAATAATTTTATCTGTGTCGACTGAGCCACAGTGGTGATAAATAAGAAACTAGTTTGTACCAACATTTAAAATCTGACAAAGATCAAAAGCCAATGGCGTCTAGAACTGCTGCAGTACACGTAATAACAACCTACTTTATGATCTGCGTTTTGCATGACAAAATATCAGCCACCGGTACCTAGTTAAATAAAACATTGTATTTTATTGGAATAGGTATGTCCCCATTTGAGAAATGATAACTAAAACGAGATAGAAACCTTGATCTCCATTACTAGTATAGATTTATTACATTTAATCTATGCCTGTAACATATTTTCGTTATATCCCAAACACATACGAACTCCATTCCAGCTTTTCAGGATCATTGTATTAGAAAAATCATCTCACTCATGTCAAGAATTAAATGCAACGAATAAATACAAGCCGGCGCACTCAGTTTCGTCTAGAACAAGCTAGCTGGACAAAAACAACATTAAGATTTCCTTCTGTACAAACTGGCATTTTTTGTTTTAAAATAAGTGTTTACTGTGGTAGGTTAAGTTGATTGCTAGTAGCTAGCTGATGTTACAGGGCGACGTTATCGATCAGCGATAAAGCCCTTTAAATAAAGATTAAAAAAAAAAAAAAAAACCTTGAAACATTGATGGAGGTAGTTAGGGTATTACTTGGTAATTACAGTATCAACTATGGTTTTTGCATAAATCATACACAGCATCGTTAATGAGGGTAAGTATATAAAGTAATTGGGAAAAAATCATAATTTCAGTTGCATTTTTGTTACTGACATGATTGCGTCTCTCAAGGTTATTTTAGTAGTTGTGATAAATTTTAGTTATGGATTCTATTGCCAAGGGTGAGCACTTTTTTCTATATAATTACAATAAACTAATATTCATACTAAATTACATTCTGAGCGCTGCAAATCCGGAAATTGAGTTATTTTTTCCAAAAATTCAAATTCAATGGACGATAACTAAAAATCCCCCCGGATCCCCCGTCTGATTTTTTTTTCAGTTGATAGACACATTGTTTCCTAATTATAAGGACACCTTTTTTGTCTGCACCGTTCTGCAACCTAAGTGATATTATTTTTTTTTTCAGGTAGCAGTTTTACAGTCACTAAAATGGAGCTTTTCGAAGAATGGGTGAAACATACGAAAAGTGACCGAAATGAGGCGCTTTTTACGATTGTTTTACAAAAACATGATCTCAGTGGTATAACAAAGGCATCTGTGAAGGACATCAAGATTATTCTTTCCTGGTTTTCTTCGAAACTTCCGGAGAAATGGGAACATTCTGCCCGGGTTCGAGACCGTTTCATAGTTTCTAATGCACGTAGCAGAAAACCAGGAAAGAATAATCTTGATGGCCGGCTAGAAAGTGAAGACGTTGAAGTTTAGTTGAAGTTTAGTGTGTATTATGACCTTGCAGAATCATCAACATCATCACACTCGCTGCCAGGTCCCGGGAGACCGTCTGTGGATATGGCAAACGCAAGTGCCAAAACCAAAAGGCGATGTGTCGATGATTTGGTTCAGTTACGAAGCACTGAGGAATTTTTGGTTGCTACTGAAATAGCGTCTCGTCAATCAAGTAAACGCAACGTAGCGAAACTGATTCGAGAAGTTAGTGAGTGTCCCGAGAAGTGTCGAGTGATCTCAAGCAGCAAAGGTGCCTTACAAGTGATGAGATATAGACTCCAAGTCTACTAGTCACGCCTACAAACAGACGCGGAAGTGGAGTATGCTGGCTGGACATCAGGTGTTTCCATCATTTCATAGTCTTAGTAGGGCCAAGAAAGCTTGTTTGTCACCCGATGAACATGTGACGGTAACTGAGACGCGTGCTGAATTTAAACTACAAGCTGTTTTAGATAAAACAGTTAGGTGTTTAATTTCTGCGCAGCGAGATGTCATTACGGCCTATTAATATTAGTTTTTAGTAGTAAGTCGTTATTTAATAGGTTTATTGTGTAGATAATTTGCTTAGTCGTAATTTTTAATTAAATGTATAACTATGAATTAGTTTAATTATTCTTATAATATTAGTTTAATTTTTGCATAATGTATTTAGCTTTAAATATCCATAGTTTAATTGATATTTCTAACAAATCATGCAATAAACACCTTTATTTTTAATTAATGTATTTTATTTTCGATGGCCCGCATTTTTATGGGTTTCTAAGTATTTTAAATGATGAAATTTTTTATATTCGTGTCCAGCAGAGGTTTTAAAACTTACTAGTGATCGCCCATTGGTCGAAATTCGACCGTACTTCATATGAATAGAAATACATTATTAAATAAAAAAATATAGATAATAATAAATATAAAAAAAGAATATGGTTATATTTGACATTCAGTAACACTATAGACAAATTGTTGACGCTGTACTACTGTGGAGAGGGTTCGCTGGCGGGATGGTGATGGCCAGGACCAGGACGTAAGTGTAATGAGTAAAGAATACTTCTTCAGGACTCTCTTTTTTATTTTCTTAATATTTCTTAACTGCTGGATATGGAACAATATGGAATGAATTATCACAGAAAGCTCTGTTTTTATAGAATTTTCCCTATTATTTTTAATTGCTTCTGCCCGCGACTTCGTCCGCGTCAAATTTTCGCTCCCCTTCCCGTCGCGTTGAATTGCCTGCCAGTTTTCGTCCATTTTTCGTTTGCTGCTCAACTCCTTTTGACCGTAGCGTGATGTTATATAGCTTATAACCTTCCTCAATAAATGGGCTACTCAACACAAAAAGAATTTTTCAAATCCGATCAGCAGTTCCTGAGATTAGCGCGTTCAATCAAACAAACAAACAAACTCTTCAGCTTTATAATATTATTAGTATTAGTATAGATTAATTATGACGGTTCCAAATGTCATAATTATAACCAGTCTGTACAATCGTGAGGCATACAACCTCTACAGTTTGCACACGACACTAAGTTTTGTATGGGAAACTTACTAATGCCATACTTGACACTCTCCATAAAACCACAAAAAATATTTCTTTTTAACTAAACTAAATTCCTATCGTCGCTAATACAAATAATATTAAAGACAAATATTCTCGATATGATCATAGATTTTAAAAATGAAATAGGTTATATATCCATAAAATTAATTTATTACCTATGGTTATACTTGACATTCAGTAAGACTATAGACACAAAATCAGGCTTACCAACTTAGGGGTTTTTTCCAAATTTAGGGGGTAAATAAGAGGGTTGAGATTTTTTAGGGGCGTTCCATTTTTAGGGGTATTCTTAGGGATTTTTTGCCATCTTACATTTCTCATTGTATTTTTGATTACAATAAAAGTATTAGCGACTTCTAGTACGGTTCCTCGATACTAAGAATGCAGAGTGAATGATTAACAAATGTCGCATAATAAATATAGACAAATATTACTACTGTGTGCCGGGTCTATGATTACTGAACATTCGTTGGTTATTTTCATTATAATTTTTTAGCGGATTTTTTTAGTAATTGTGGCATGTTTAGGGGTTTTTAACTTAAGCTTTAGGGGTAAATATTTCTGGGTGTTGGTAACACTGCACAAAATAATAAAGACAGATTTGGACCATAAACAAAAGAATTTTTATGCATGTGTGTATAAGATACACGGTAATGAACAGTAGTGTGTGTAACGTGTTATTTATTGAAAATAATGTATTTTAACTCATAATTTAAAAAAATATTAGCATTCGTTACTTCTTCTCTGTATAAACTATAAGTGTGCGAAATTTCATACTCCTCCGTCCGCCCAATTTTCGTAAAAAGGGATCCAAAGTTTTCGCTTCACGTATTAATATACAATATTAATTTTTGTTTATGCGAAACCCGAAACACGGGTCTAGTATTTTTATATAAAGAATCTATGAAAAAAAATTCAAAACTGTATCATTAATAATCACAAAGTTATAAGCTTGATAAGTTACCTGGTTGTTCACGCAAAAACATATGCACATCACCACAAACAGCTAGTGTACGTACCATCTCCGTGTAATGGACGTTTGAGTACAAGAAAGACATGATAATTTTAAAATCGAAACAAAATACTAAGGCCCCGCGACTTGGAAGCGTAATTAAATATTTTTGGTACAAAATATAACATGGTGTAAAAATTATTGGAATCGATTCAGTTACTGATTCTGAACAAACTATATTCAGGTTTCGCATATACTAAAAATAATCTTGTATTGATATCCATTAAAAAATAATTTTGTCCAGCTAGCTTGTTCTAGACGAAACATAGTGCGGCGCGGAGATTTGGCTCTGTAGAAGGCACGTTGGTATTTAACGTAAACGCTACAGTCACAACCTGTTTACTCTATCATGGGCTCTTCTTACTAAATGTACCTACTACTTGTCTACTTCCATGGATTGAACCTTATTATTGAACACAGTACTAGGTTAACAATTAGAAAAAAAATTGTATGGCACGGCTGCTGTGCTACTGGGTTTACCTTTAAGTGAAGCGGCAGTGGTCTCAACGGCGAACATATTGAGCGCCGTGAGTTGTAACAACCGTGCGGCAGGAGTTGGCAGTGGCTGGCGGTGCAGGAGAGCGCGAAACTGACGCAGCATCATACTAGCGCTTTCGTAAAACGTCTCCATCCTGACAGGGAAATAAAATGATTTTGCAAAAATTTACTCTCACTACACACTGAGTGAAAACCTTTTTTTATATACACCACTATGAGTATGAATATGACTATGGCTGTGGAATAATGTGACAAGACAATGGTGCGGATTAAGAGAAGATGTAGTGAGTAAAATTGAAAAGATTATGCTTAGATGGTTTGGTCATGTTGAGACGATGGATGAAGGGCGGCTAACAACCGGTCTTTACAAGTCAGATGTGACTGAAAACGTCGAGACGGTACGCCCTAAATAGACATAATTATAGTGGTGATGTTCTTCAGAAAGGCCAGGTGCGTAGTATTCGCCTCGTTAACCGGCGTGCGTATATGTCCAGATGTATGAACGTAAACGACGCAGAAAGAAGTATGTAAGGTTCGTAGCAGGTGGCCTTCTGTTTCTGCCTACCCTCATGGTAACCCCTAAGGCGTGAGTTTACTATGTACGTATGTAATACACCAATTTGACGTTTTTCAAGGTAGGTGCTCCATTTGGCCAGTATTAAGGTTCTAGTTGATTACCGAGTTTGATTAAAATGATGGTGATTCTAACACTTGCAAAAACTTAGAATTCTCTTACATTCCGAAAGGAGTTATATTTATGCTAATGAAAAGGGGTTCGCTAAAATAATCAATGTACGAGTACTTACTTATCAAAATACTTTTTGAAATAATGTAATAATATAAATGTTTCTTGGTGCTAAAATATAGCGTAATATAAGTACTTACTTATACTTTCCAAAATATCTACGATCCGAAAGGTTATCGCTATTAGGACATGAGCGTTTGCAATAATTAAAGTCGATAAATATATAGGTATAATATATTCTTATTTTAAATGTTATAAAGTAAAACATTTCGAATAAACATGTAACTTACCCTATTTTAGTGATCAGCTTCCCGTGTACGTGTAAATAACTGGTAATGAAATTTTTGTTCAACTGTAACAATGAGAGAAGAATGTAGCTATTACCAAGTGAAAATTTTAATCACATTATTGTTGTTCGTCATTTAAAGGCCAACAAAAGCGCTCATGAAGAAAAAAAATATACGGTCGAATTAAGAACCTCCTCCTTTTTTTGAAGTCGGTTAAAAACGAATGTAATGAGAGATCGAAGGAGACCGTGCATATATAACAAAAAGAGAGGGAGAACGTAAAATAAAAGTTCACAACCACATGGTCTAGCAATTAAAATATGGTACAGTCAACGGAGCCTCCATGATAAGAATTTTACATTTACAGTGGCTTATGTTGTGGCCGAAAGTGTGGTTATCGTAGTTCAAGGATGATTTTATAGTGATGTTTACCTCGACGGAAGTCATGGAAGCAAGTTGTTCGTCCCGCGAGGCGGGGCGGAAGGTGGTGGTGCGGTGTCCGCTGGGCCGCACCCACACCTCGCGCTGCAGGCCGGCCGCGCCGTCCGCGCCGCTCTCTGCGCTCTTGGATACCTCCAAGGCAGCGCGACGCTTGCGCTCCGCTGCCTCGTACTACACGAAAAAATCGCTCGATTTAACGTCATCGCTTAACATTGGTACCGATTCCCTTGTTCACAAACTAAACTAAATTTAAGTTCAGTGCATCTTTTTCTTTCTATTTCATTAAGGAAAGGACAGAAGATAAATTTTAGTTTAGTCCTGTTAAATTAATCAGCACCTGTCACTACTCCATACAAGTTTAGACGTGATTAAAAACTTGTCTACTAAAATTACGTCAATTTACGTCAAACGCTGATTAATTTGACAGGACTAAACTAAAATTTATCTTCTGTCCTTTCCTTAATGAAATAGAAAGAAAAAGATGCACTGAACTTAAATTTAGTTTAGTTTGTGAATAAGGGAATCGGCACCAATGTTTAACTAACCAGACAGTTGTGCTGCTGGGGAGTTTGTTGCGCCACTTCTTCTCAGGTAAAGCACTAAGAAGTGGTGAAGGGCGGGCGTTTTGGGAGACTGTCTTAATTTTGACGATCGAAAAGTATTGATCCTCAGCCTAATTTTGAATAAATGATTTTTGATTTTAATTATAAAAACGTTACAGTATTATTCTGAACAAACCTTTTTCCTGTTTTCATCGAATAGTGAAAGTAAACTTTCTCGTGCTGAATGAAATGGATTGGACGACATTAAACTCCTCATGTAATAGTAAACGGCATCTAATTTTCTTCTCTGAAAATTAGATTTTTATTTATTATGTAAAAATTACGTGTACTTACTAAATTAATAAATTATATAAAGTAATTAAACACTTACCGCATATATTGCTAATATAGCTAATTGATTGTATGGTCTGCCATTCTTAGGATTGATTTGTTGAGCTTTAGTGTACCAAAATTTACTCTTAGAATAATTATTTGTCTCATTCACTTGTTCCTTATATCGTGCTAAATCCCCCAAAAAAACGTAAATTTTTTGAACTGATATTAAAGCCAAACCCACATACCCAAGACCTTTGGGGGGCAACACATGATTATCATTTATGTAATCATCAACATTAAACTTATAAGTTTTCTCCAACATTTGCACGAGGTTTTCAAAAAATGTGTTTCCTTCTTCAATAATCAAATTGATCAATTTCACTATTTCTGGCTTTTCTTCTGGAGTAATTTGAGTAAAACTCTTTCTTAAAGGTTCTATGAAGTTATAGTATAAAATTTTCCAAAAATGATGTTCAATATTATCAGCTTGACAGTACTTAAGATCTGACATGAGGAGTCGGTGTAATGCCTTTTGTAATAAAGCCCTGGAAAACATGAAAATATTTTATCCACCATCTAGTCCTAAGAAGCAGATAGCAATTCGTATAGCAGCTCGATGCTTGTAAAAGAGTACACGATACATGAAATATGCTCAATTTTAGCCATTAGCTCAGGTAATCGTATCTTATACGAACTTGTAAAAAGAGAGCTACAGATAAAACACATGCGCATTGTTTATAAAAATTATACAATTTATGGAGCATTTAGAACCTGAGTTAAAATGAAGTACCTTGTTTCGGTGACATCGGGCCAATGGTGCGCGAGCCCGAGCGGGCCGCGCAGTATGTGCGTCTGAAGGATGACGTCGAGGCGGTCCACCTCCTGCAGCAGGGCGCGGTGTCGGACCGCGCGCGCCGCGTCATTGGCTTCGTAACCGGCGCTTCCGCGAGACGAGCTCTCTTTCATTCCTACCGGGCAAACTTGACTGACTATTCGCAGTTGCGGACAAAAATTTCATATTAAAAGTACACTTTGTAAATGAGCTTATTACAAATAAGAGGATTACATGCAAGATAAGAATGGTTGGAAACATGCTGGTCTCGCTCCATAGGACAGTCATAAAGTTTATCAAACTGGTTGCTAACTTAATTGTATAGTTTAGATTTTTTTTTCTTACTATAACTCATACACTGACATGTAACTTGTAAAAAATATTAGGAAATTCGTATAAGTGCCTTTGCAATGTTTGTAAATATGTGTATCTATCATATAATTAATTTATCTCTCATAGCTTAATTTTCAATTCTTTTACCTGTTGTGGTATGGTAATTTTATTTTAGGTGCATCACCTCACATATAATTATAATTATAAATATTGTATACAAATATTGAAAAACATTTTAAAAGAGTAACGGTGGAGGTTCTTGCCCATTCTTCTCCATACGAATCTACCGTTGGGAAGGGGCGACTAGAATCAATTATATTTTCATGTAACTGTTGACGTTCAAAAGTGCCTTTTTTGAGCCTATTTGAAATAAATGCTTTGACTTTCTGAGTTAGTGTTTGCAAAGGACTCGAGTCCTCGAGTCGTAATCTTCTCGATTCAGTTATGCAAGACTCAGTGTGCTCAAAAGGCTCGCAGTCTAGAGTCAAGCCGAGCCCAAGTCATTTAACAGCCACTCGAGTCTTAAAAAGGACTCGAGTCTTAAAATGAATTCGAGTCTATGAACAACTCGTCAGATTTTTTTGTACGCATAATTACATCATAACCACTAATTTGAACTAATCATTTTCTATTCGAGTCTTTTCGAATCATGAGCTACAAGTCTCATCTTCATATTTCGAGTTTTTCTTTAAGACTCGAGTTCATTTTAAGACGAGTCCTTTTTAAGACTCGAGTCCTCTTTCCGACTCGAGTCCTTTTTAAGACTCGAGTGCTTGACTCTAGACTTCGACCCTTTTGAGCACACTGAGTCTTGAATAATTGAGTCGAGTGTTTAAAATTACGACTCGAGGACTCGAGTCATTTGCAACACAACTTTGAGTGGGACGGTGAACTGTGGCCCTAGTATGAATTTCTTTTAACTATATCGATCTAACTCATCGGCCGCGTTCGGCGCACACGAGGGCCACAGCTACGAGATTTAGAAGAAGACTTCTAGTGTAGCGTCACGTCACTTCTGCTGTTTATGACCGCGGCTGTCGCGAACTTCGGCGTATACCAGGAGTCACTAAATAACGGACCGCGATACGTATCCGGAACTACACCTATTTTGAGCGGACCAGTGAAATGTATAGCTAAAAAAGAGTTTAACTTGCACTAACTTTACTCCAGACAAGACAGATACTGACAAGTAAAAAATTTTTTTTTCACAATAATATTAATTACTCTGTCTTTTTTGATAAAAAATATTCAGTTTTCATTTAGTTTCTGTTGCTAGTAATCGTCTACTTTTTGGTGATCCCTGGAGAATACGATAGTCATTATGTTCTTATTCAAATCAAATCATTTATTCCGGGAAACAAAGACCCATAAATACCTTACAGACTATCATACATACACGTTACAGTCAATGAACCAACTTCAAATGTAAGTTTGTAATCGTTGTATTGTGAAAAACTACAAATTAATTACGTTTTTTTGACGTTTTCGTTTACTTGCGCTGTGAGAGCCAGCTTCTTATTTAAAAATATAGGTCAACGGGAACTACCCTATAGCTTTTGATCTATTTGAGAGTGTCAAAATATATCGCATAAATAGCCGTATTTTTTTTATCGTGTTGACTTAGTAACTTAATTTTATTAGAGCTCCAAGGGATCGTAGAGCTATCTATATGTCAATTTCAACATGATACCTAAGAAAAAGAGTCATGTCAGACTGCCAGACAGACAAACGGACGAACATCGAAGTCATTCTTTAAAGGTGCCGTTTTTTTCCTTTTGAAGTATGCGACCCTAAAAGTTAAACTTCCAGTAGAATAAAAATCTTACTCGTGTTAGTGCAAGTGGATCGCATGCTTGACCTGTTCTATGTAACTAAGAGAAGTAAAATATTTCAGCTTAAATTCAGCTTACCTCTCTCCATTCTTATGTCTATTTTATTTGGACTAGTTTGTACAATTATAGGTTTGGATGGATTCTGATGATCAAATAATGTTCTTTGCGTCTCCACTGAGCCTCCCCTCCTGAAAAGAGCGTATAATTAAAACCATAAGCTTCGACTGTATTTTACTGCTGCAACATCAACAACGAAATTTACCCCAAATCTTTCTGCATGTGTGTTATCGAAGCCTGTGGCAACATTATTATCCCGGGCTGCGATGTGGACGAGTCTGAAGTATGTCTGTTGCGCGAGCTGGAATTCTCTGGATGTCTACAACACAGAACAGATACATTTTTAAACACTGGATATGAAAATACTAGAAAACAAATCACTGTAATATTAACTGACTTATCATGAGAGTTGAACTTCTTGGACTCGAGAATTTCCTCTCTCCAGTTGAGAGTCCCTGAGCTGGGTCCGTGTGATGACAACGGAGGCGCCGGTGCCGCTGAAGGTGTGTGCTGTGGATTTTGCTGATGTTGAGCATGTTGTTGATGTTGGGCGTGTTGTTGATGTTGGGCGTGTTGCTGATGTTGGCCATGTTGCTGATGTTGGCTATGTTGCTGATGATGCGTATGTTGTTGATTTTGCGCATGTTGTTGATGTTGCGCATGTTGTTGATGTTGCGCATGTTGCTGATGCTGCGTATGTTGTTGATTTTGCGCATGTTGCTGATGCTGGGCATGTTGCTGATGTTGCTGATGTTGCTGATTTTGCGGATGCTGTTGTTGCTGCGCATCGGAGTTTCGTCCCCGGCGTCGCTCTATGGATAATAGTAAAACAAAACAATGACTTATGTGGTATTCAGTCATGATAAACAAAAAATTACACACTTATATCATACATTTGTTTTTACGAATAGGAACCTAATATAATAATGTAGTCACCAATTTCCTCAGAGACTTTACTTAAAAACCATTTAATTACCACCACCAACAAAATTGAACCTGAGTAGCGACTCTGAGTACCAGCACAAATCGTATAGAGGACAATAACATATAAATATGTTAAATGTCACTCTCTGGAATTCCGCCAAAGAGCACGTAAACATATCCAAACGTAAAGAGACGCTATTATATCACGACTGTAGTTTCACGAAGAGTTAAGCAGGTGTTTAGTATACCCATATTTCATTACATATACAGACGTCAGCACATCAAGCTACCCGAAACTGTCAAATTTTACTATTCAATCTTGAACCTAATACTTTAGCGATAAAGTTGAAAACCTATTAAAGAAATTTGACAGATTGTGGTAGCTTTGTGTGCTGGTGTCTGTACTTATTGATTCTCAAATAGGTACGTGATGAAGTAACCTCATGTATTTTCTGGTGTACAATAAAGCATATATAAATAAACTAGCTTCTGCCCGCGACTTCGTCCGCGTTAAATTTCTTGCTCCCCCGACCCTTCCCGTCGCGTCGAATCGCCTACCCGTGCGATTTTCCCCGTTTTTGCAACATTTTTCATTACTGCTCCGCTCCTCTTGGTTGTAGCGTGATGTTATATAGCCTATAGCCTTTCTCGATAAATAGGTTACCCAACACAAAAATATTTTTTCAAGTCTACGGCAGTTCCTGAGATTAGCGCGTTCAATCAAACAAACAAACAAACTCTTCAGCTTTATAATATTAGTATAGATAAATAACCTCTGTTCTCAGTGCGTCGTCCCGATCGCTTGCGGGAGCGTCGGCCGGGCCCCGCGTCGGCGGCGGGCGCGGTGCTGGCGCTGGCCTGGCTCGGCGCTGGCGACTGCCGCCCGCGGTCGATGCTCGACGTGCGACCGTTCGCCCACGAACCGTTGTTTTTCTTCTAGAATAAACGCTATGCTATACATACTTCATAAGGAGCCGTCCATTAATCACGTGATGATTGTTTAGCATTTTTGAACCCCCCCCTCGCCCCCTTGGTGATACATGGTGAGGTTTAAGACTACCCCTATATCACGTGTATTTTTCAGTACCTACAACGAATCTATTTTTTTTTAAATACAGGTATAGGTATCATCTAATTAAAAAAAGAAAAAATACACGTGATATATTACTACACCCCCCGCTCCCCCTTTGTAATATTTCGTGATTTTTTATGGACCCCTCCACCCCCCTCCGAGCCTCACGTGATTAATGGACAGCCCCTAATGGTTTTAAACAGGCAACTTTTTGAAAGCAAAAATATTGGCTAGGGCAGAGCAAAGTGGCCAAATAATGCATTCGTTCCTTTTTTTTTTTAAATAACTAAACAACTACAAAAACCCGGACAAGTGCGAGTCGGACTCGCGCACCGAGGGTTCCGTACAAACCTGTAGGTATTACAGTTTAAAGGTATTATAGTCCTGAGTATTTGATATGAATTTCAATTTAATACCTCTACGCGTTCATGAAGAAAAGGGTAGTAAGTTCAAAATTATTAAAAATATTTTTATTATATGATGTCTAAAATTTACGGTTTTCGTAATTTTTCCTTTATCTGTGCTATAAAACGTTGCGTCGTACCAAATTTCAAAATTCTAGATCGACTGGAAATACCCTTTAGGTTTTGATTCCCTTGCGAGTTTCGAAATTTTGCGGCATAAACGGCTAAGTATATCTTTTGATTGCGTTAGCTTAGAAGTTCGTTTTCACAGCTCTAAGGAACAGTAGACCTGAGTATTTGATATAAATTTCAGCTTGATACCTCCACTCGTTCCTGAGAAAAAGGGTCTTGACAGAGGACGGACGGACGGACGGACAACAAAGTGATCCTATAAGGGTTCCGCTTTTTCCTTTTGAGGTGTGGAACCCTAAAAATACTAGGAACCAACCCGACTTAACCTGCCATCTCATAAAAAAATCCACATTGAAATCCTGTTTGGGGACACACCAATTGACACACACATACACAGATCAGCAAAGCCATAAAATTTAAAGCACCCCTCTCCATGCGTCGGGCGTTAACAAAAGTAAACATCACATATAATTATAACTAGCTTCTGCCCGCGACTTCGTCCGCGCCAAATTTTTGCTCCCCTGACCCTTCCCGTCGCATCGATTTGCCTGCTCGCTCCTTTTGAATTACAGTGAGTCAACCTTATAAGATAGACATATGCTCTCGCGGACTTTTTTTTAGAACTTTTTAAAAGAAACAATTCCGTCATACATGATTTTTACGTTACTTTAACCGTTTACGCAGCGCACGCAACGGAAACTCTCAAAACGAATAAATTTTCCCCGTTTTTGCAACATTTTTCATTACTGCTCCGCTCCTCTTAGTTATAGCGTGATGTTATATAGCCTATAGCCTCCCTCGATAAATAGGCTACCCAACACAAAAAGAATTTTTCAATTCGGACCAGTAGTTCCTGAGATTAGCGCGTTCAATCAAACAAACAAACAAACAAACTCTTCAGCTTTATAATATTAGTATAGATTGAATTTGAGAAAATGAATGTTGATTACCTGATTTGTTGATAGCCATGCGGCAGATTTAGACATGGCAGATGGGATGCGAAAACCATCGTTATCCCGCGGACTAATGGCACGATTAGCTGACGTGTCCCGACTGTTGCATTGTGAAACTATTCTTCTGAAATAAAGACGAAGATCAATGAGGCATGGTCACAATTATTGCACAGTTTTCTGTTTTCATGTAAGGATTTGGTGATAAATTGACATACGATGACATATTCGTAATTTTCTGATGAATTTCCAACTTAAAGATCAAGTTTTGCTTTTCATGAGCCTATAATTTCACGAATGAATTTAAATTATATAATTTTATGAATATATGATATACTAGCTTCTGCCCACGAATTCATCCGCGTCAAATTTCTTGCTCCCCCGACCCGCACCCATCTCGTCGCATCGAATCGCCTGCCCGAGCGAAGTCTTCATATTCGTGACTTTTTTTATGCCCGGCTCCTAAGGGTCCTAGCGTGATGTTATATTGTATATAGCTATCCTCGATAAATAGGCTATCCAACACTAAACGTACTTCCTAAGATTAAGACGTTCAACCATACAAACTCTTCAATATCTTTCTATCTTTTGTAATATTAGTATACATTCTGGGAGAGACCAAAGAAGATAGATGAATTATTGTGTGAGTGATGAAAGAAAAAGTAGTTAATGATAGCGTGAGTGCTGGAATGGAAGAAAAAATCGTGTTGAGCCAACCCCAATAAACAAGGAATAAGGGCGGGAAGATTATGATTAGCCTATGGGTCGGTTCGCATCTGACGGAAGATGCGTCGCGTATGATCGGTCGCGTAACGCCAGAACAGACAATTATAACCGATGACATGTTAGTGCGTCGAGCGTACAGCGTCTGTTCCGTTTCCGTCAACGCATTGTCGGCCGACGTAAAGGGCGGCACCGTCGTGCCACGCGTATATTGACTGATGCATTCAGACTAGACGTAACATCTGCGGAGATATTTGTGTACTGACCGTTCGAAGTTTTCTTGCATAGAAAATGTTTGATACAAAACGATTTATCACGGAAATGCAAAATTAAGCCCAACGCATCTTCCGTCAGATATGAAAACACACTATTTGACCGAATAGACGCGACCGATGATACGCTCGACGCATCTTCCGTCAGATGTGAACCGACCCATAATTCACATAACACCCATCTTTCAAATAGTACTCCAAAATGATGCCTTGCAGTAAAAAGAGCAGCATAATACTGATATAAACTTATTTTTCTAAAACTAAATAATATTCAAAAATATAGCAAACAAATTGCACTCCTACTTACCCTTCAGTACTTTGTTCTCTACTGTAAGAACGTAACGACCTCCAGCGGTCTAAATCGTCTCTGCTGTTTCCAATTGTAGAAGACCGATTACTCTTGTGGCTGTCTCGCCTCTCTCGCTCTCTTTGCTTCAATCCCGAGTGTATAATATCGTGCTGTATGCTAACATTACTGTCTTTCCTAGGTCTCTCTGGTTCATGCTGAACGCTTGCAGTACTGTCTTTTCTGGTGCGTTCAGTTTTCTTCTCAGTATTTCGAAGCCCCCTACTCGAACTCCTGCAATTAAAAATAATTGCAGTTATCAACAGTTGTTCTTGTGTCTGCCTTCTACTATTCATCAATTAACCAAACTGTTAATATATGGTGGTTATGAAGAAATAAATAAAAATATAAATTACCTTCGATCTTTACGGCGAGGTCTTCCGCTACGTTTTGATTCTCGAACTTCAGGTTTAATGTCGTCCTGAACAGATTGTTTCAATGGTTGTGAGAAACTAGTGGAAGTATCGCACACATCATCTAGTTTTATGTTTTTTTCTACTTCTTCCGTCCAATCCTAAAAAGAAAAATATATACTCATATAAAATTTATTAAAAATTTGACTACTGTAAAAAATAAACAAGTACACTTATTTTAAAGTTCACTAAGAACTTTAAATATGTATTAAAATTTATATTTTATAGGTTTTTTTAAAGATGTTTCGTAACATTTTTAAAGGACGAACTGTGAGAAAATTATTACAATGGGTGGAAAAATGCTTAGTATATGCTTTTGTAACTATTCTTCGATCCTAGTCACGCAAAACGATCATTGTACTGAATGGCGCGAAGTTACTATAGCAATCCTGTGTTGTGACGTCAGAGCTGTCTCCGTCTAGAATAGACTTTAAAAGCACACAACTTCGCCGTTTTTGTGATATTAAAGCATTTGTTTTTTGTGGCTTATTTTTTTTTCTATTGGTTTTCAATAATCATTTTTTTTAAATTCAGTAACTGCTGCTGAACTTATTCATAAGGATTATTTCTTTACACATCACCAGCACCTATCTCCTATTTATTTTGTATAGAAGTATAATTAATAACATAACATTTAATACAGGATGTATCATTAAGATGAGTCAGTTTCAAAAATCTATTTGAACTATTTGATTAGAGGCATGAATTTATCAAACGTACCTCTATAAATCTTTGAGCTGTATTAAATAAGTATTACTTTTTACATATAATACTTATATATGAAAAGAAAATTATATAATATTCTAGGAATAATTCTGGTAATTTTCCCTAAAAATATCAACTTCAGCTCAACCTATAAATTTAGAGTTTAAGTATCATTTTTCTAAAACTATATTTACCAAATTAGAAATGTCCAATAAAGTTGCAGAGATCTGAGATGTTGTCTCACTGTCATGCTCATTGTCCGTCTCTTGTTTCTGTTGCTCCAATGGGCTACTTGATATAGTGTTAGCCATACTGCTTGTACCATTCTGTGATGCTAAAAAGATATGTAATTACGATAAATAACATTTTAACGCGTGTGCAAAAAATAACAACTTCGTTTATCATCCTAAATGCTATAAATGCTAGTTAAATGTTGTTATTAATTAAAATGTGCACGTAAAATACGCGCTTCAACATGGAGTTGCAGACAACAGCCTGTCTTACTACTAATTATTCAGAGCTGGAAAACTGATATTCAAATAAGTTTATGCAGGCTGACTTGCTGAGATGCTTTTTCCACTCTCAAGTAATCGTTTTGTTGTTTTACTAGTAGTTTAGACAAGCAATTTGTTTCGGCCGATCTTCTCAGAGTAGTCGGATAAGAAACGCCGACTCATCTAGCTAAAAGAAATATTATTGACTTGTAAAAATGTTTGTAGAAACCTACTTACAGAAATAAAATCATTATCATTTATCAAGCTCCAAAAAAGGCCCAAAGTCGTTTTGGACCTAAAGTATCTCCAAAAATTCCCAGAACATACGTAAAGGGCGACTTTGTTTGGACAATTAAGAGACACTGGGAGGTTTGGAATTTGTTTTATATGGATGCATTCAAACTGTCAACAGGAAGTACCTGGGATTCAACATATTTTCAAAATTCAAAAATTGAATTGATTGATTTTGATTCTCAGTATTTACAGTAGAATACATCGGTAACACATTAGTAATTTTCTCAGATTCTCGCAGTAGCAGTCAAGCTTTAGCTAAAAACCAACTTAAATCACAGCAAAATAATTTCTCATATACTTAATTTACTATTTACTTGTATGAACAACGGTTTAAGCATTGAAATATTTTGTGTTGTCAGTCCTGAGTGACTGAGCTTATAGGTTGCAACAAGTGCACCAACTCACTGGTTAAATTAGCTGCATCTAATCCAGTGGTTTGTAAACACTACATGGTGCTATGACTTACAGACTGACAACAAACATAAGATATACAATTCGTGGTCAGCAGTGTGGCAGATAAGTTCGATAATCATAAATGATAACATCTTTTTCTCTTGTATTCCAAATACCCAATCCTTTGGATATTGTAAGCTTTCCAAACATATATCCCCCTTCCTACTAACTTCCATTTCTTGACTAACTTTTCCCGTAAACTCATATGAATTTTATCAACATTTTTAAAAGTTAATGAAATCAAAATGTAGTTTGTTGTGCAATAATAATTACTTTGTGAATATTTTATGTAGATTTGTGATGTTCTAAATGTATATATTATTTAATCAAATACTATGTTTACTAACAAAAGTTGTCGTGTCCCTTCAGCTGTGAAGATAATACTAAATAACTACCACAAAGTGAACAGTTGGATGGCTCATCTTACTGCATTGCCATCACTACTTGACTGACACTGACAGAACAGTCGACACTGGTTCTGTAGCCAAAGGAAAAAATATATATTTATAATAATATTTGCTGCTGCCATTTAACTTTGTCACTGCTTTATTTCAGTTATGTGCTGTGTGCTTGTTAGTAAGAGCATAAATTGCACTTGTTAGTTTCAGACAAAACATTGGTCCTACTTTCAAAGGGAGGTGTTTTACTCAATTCCTAGACTAAATTTACACAGAAGTTAGTTGTCTATGAACATAAAATTATTTCAGTTAGTGGCTTGAATTCATTGCTGTTTCATTTCAAAATGGACAGATTTTGTGATTTTTGGTTTTATTTTTGTTGTTGTACACTGAAGAATATTCTTCTTATTATCTATTGTTCCACATTGTACATTGTTTTGTAAACTCATCAATAATTTAACCTCTAAGTCCCTGAGATACGTCTGTAATTACGGTAATTTACTGGTTAAATTATTTAACTTGATAATTTTTCATAAGAGTTTATAATAATACATAGTTCTAGAGAACAATACAGAGAAAATGTAAGAAGCAGTGTAGGATTTCTTGTCATCTTAACAATTGATATTTTATGACATGAATCTTCGATACTATGCTAATCTTACCATCATGATACTCCTGACTTTCAGTACTGCTTGGTCCAGTGTTAATTTTCTCATTCATATGTTTATTTTCTGCTAAATTTGTATCATATAAATTCAAGTATGAACCGCTAGGAGTAGACTTTCTAGAATTTTGATCATAGCTTTTCAAATATGTACTTATAAACTTTTCTCTGTCAAAGCCTTCATTATCTCGTAATCTGCCTCTTCCTCTTGATGGCAATGTTTGGGACCAGTTTGTCATATTATAATAAGTATCCTGATTGTATGTTGGCTGTACAGACTGATTTGAAGAATATTTGTCTCTACGTATTTGGTCAGCACTATCAAAACTGTGATGGCCTGATTGTTCTAAAAATTTCTTTCTAAATCTTGGAGGTATATTATCTAAATTTACCATGTACTTGGGTCTTGAGGAATCAGATGTATAACCTGAAGAATTTCGTCGACCAGAGGGTGGCTTACCACCAGATGACATGTGTCGTCCTGCTGATGTATCCATACTTCTACTATCTCTATTTCTGTCAGTAGAGTTTTGATCCTGCCTGTGTGTAGGTGAAATGGATCTTGTTTCTGATGCTTGCCTATACTGTCTATTATAATTAATATCATTGTTTGTACCATCTTTATGATGATAATCTGCAAAATTTCTGTCCCTTTTGGAGGCACCTCTAGAATAAGACCCTGAACCCTGTCTATCTGGATTATCAGACATTCTTCTATTGATGTACTGACTAGAATTATCACACCTCATTGGTACTTTAGATTGTCTACCATTATCAGAACAAGAATCTCCTGATCTCGGCACGTAAAGCTGTTGCTCAGGCTTTTTGTGACGCATATTCGTCCCTTTGTAAGTGTCGTTTAAATCGTCGGCAATAGAATTTTGAGATCCGTAGTAGTTTTGGTTTCGGCTTTTAGAACCTCCGTCTATGTCGTTTGTGTCCATTTTTGCATCCAAACCATAACTTGATCGTCTTAATGGTCCACTACCTGGTTTATAAAACTTTTGCTGTGGTTTATTTCTTCTATAGTCTTTAAAGTCATCATCCATAGCAATCTTGTTTTAAAGCATTAAACATTTATGATATCAACATTTTAAAAGGAACTTTAAACTATAACATATCAAATAATCTTTTGCTGTTAACACATTTAGGTTATGTTAGAATTACCACTTTTGTTAATAAAATGAATGCTAATTATTTCAGAGACTGAAAAAAAAGATTCACCTTAAACTATGTATTTAAAACAATATCAAATTTTGTAAGTTATGTATTGAAAAGAGCACATCAATTCATTCACTATTTTTCTGACGAATTTCTGCATTTATTTTATAAATTTTCCAACAGTTAACCCCGGATTTTATTTTCCATAGACAATGTGCCCACATTGTCTGGAATTATGGAATTAGTATGTTCTCCTGATTGTTAAAGTGAAGTTTTACACAACCCGTCACACGGCTTTGCTTTGCCCTGGCTTTGCCACATGAAGGCAAAATACCTTAAATGCTGTAGATAGAAATAATGAATGAATGAAGACTTCATTTTTATTTTAATAGCAATACGACCTGCGTTCAAAGAATTTTACATAATCATAACTGATTTAGTTCTCGTTTCAGACTCACAGGTCTGAAACGAGATTATTAAGTTAAATGTGAAAAAAAAAACCTCTTTTACTGTACCGATCGAAAGGCTCATCAAATAATGCATTTATTTGGTCTAAATTACATAGCATTTGAAATAAAAGGAAGATCATGTAATTTAACATTTATTTCAAAAATACGGTACGTTTATCTACCACTTACAATCAGTTTAATTTCTTAAATGCTCAAATGTCCCTTTTCCTGTTGTGTGGATGCAAACCTCTGCTAAGGAACGTGTATACACGTCGTATACATACGTTCAATGTGTTGAGAGTGAACAGAATAAACAGAATAAGTCGGATTCCTCGCAGTAATCGCGCATTTAAAGTTACTTCTTCCACTAGCCGATACAGATAGCCTAAAACAGTATTGGAGTGATTTTTATTGCTCCGGCCACATTGTAAAAATAAGGCGAACTATATGTGCATGCGTTCTGTCTCTGACGCACTACTTGAAATCACGCTGTTACGCTTTATAAAGAAAGCGCGTGAAGTCACTTTATCACGAAAATGTAGCCATAGCATAAAAGAACCAAGCATCTGAGTTATCAATGTGATGGCAGGTGTGCTGCAGGCCAGCAGTTTATTGTTTTGTGTTGATGTGTATCCAAATATCAATACTTTTCTTTTTGAGTAATGTCATTTTCAGGAGCGCTAAGGATCATAAAGTTATCAGAACGCGAGCGGTAAAATTTTCGATGTACAAGGAATTTTTAAAATTAAATACATTTCAAAGTAAGATCGCTAATAAAGAAAAAAAGGACCTAAGTTGGACGCTTGCGGAACTCCAAATCCGATCCGACATAGTACGATGGCGGCTCTCGAACCCACCTATTCTACTGTTACTGATTGCTACTAACTGCAATATTTTAGACAACTTAGATACAAGGTACAAGCCAACGTTTATTCATAACGTTACTTGGGTCCGACCGCTACCTATTTGTTCAAGTTTTGTTTCTTGAGAAAACAGACAAAAATGCGTGGCAAAAGCATCTACAATTTGAGCACTGTAGTAATATATTATAAACTCCTCGGTCAACATTGAACGTCTTAAATAAAGAAGAAACTGAATTGTCAGGATTAATGTGCCATTATAACATTATGTTGAATTTTGTTAAATAAAACCTAAAATACGGGTATATTCTTTACCACAATTTATTTAACAAAATGGAAAAATATCTACGACCAGAACGTTTCGACGGAGACCCGTCCTCAAGCCAAGATCTGTCCCCTCAGTGGACACATTGGAAAAGCACATTCGAAAATTTTCTGACATCTATAACTACGAACGAGAAAACTGTTGCAAAAGAAACTAAATTCCAATTACTAACGAATCATCTGTCCCCTACGACTTTTACGCGCATACAGGATTGCACTGATTACGATATTGCTCTAAAGAGACTTGATGCATTATTTCTGAAGCCTCCTAACGAAATATATTCCAGGCACAGATTAGCAAAACGAGCGCAACAACCAGGTGAGTCCATCGACCAGTATCTACAAGCCTTGAAACTGCTTTCAAAAGAATGCAATTTTAAACAAGTGACCGCTGAACAAAATGAGAGCGATTTTATTAGAGATGCTTTCATATCAGGTCTTTCGTCGTCCATAGTTCGTCAAAGACTGTTGGAAAATAGCACTCTCACATTAGACGATGCATTCAAGCAGGCCCGCGCTCTAGAGATGGCGCGAATATACAGTGATGATTACCAGCAACCTAATACTAGTACCTTTGTTAATGCGGTACCCATTAACAATCAGAGAACACACATCCAAGAACTATGCTATTTCTGTGGAAACAAGAGACACGCACGGCAAAACTGTCCGGCTGCTAGTACAACCTGCCTTAAATGTGGAAAAAGGGGGCATTTTGCAAAAGTATGCAAAAGTGCAGTGACTGCGCCACCACAACGGAGTGCTTTTACAAATGCTATAGAGGAACCGAATAAACTTATGGAAAATGCAGAGTCGCAGAAATTGTTATCATGTATCGTGGCCGCTACAACTGATCTCGATAAAGCTATGATACCGATAAAAATAAACGGATTATTTGCAGCCAGAGCATTGATTGATACAGGGAGTAATGCTAGTTTTATAGACAGTCGACTAGTTTGTCAATATAATATACAAAAGAGCTCATGCTACCAAAATGTCAGCATGGCAGCTTCAAATCTAAAAACAAAGGTAGACGCAATGTGCTCTGTCAATATCGATGTTGAAAATAGGTTGGAATCATCATGCGTCCCATAGAGTTAGTTTTTGGTTTTGTTACTAGGTAACAACTTGTTTATAATTTTCTGTGTCAGTGTGATGTCTTAATAAAATACAATGATAATATTTAAAACCAACTGCGTGTTAACTCTGTCGTTTAGCTCCCTTTAGTACACCAATTTACAACAGGTTATGGGCCCAGGTACGTAGTCTCGTTGATACTAAATTTTAGGGACAGTTATATGTATTGAGAATAAAAAATGACGTCGCAAAATACGACGCAAATTTCCAAGTTGTCGGGGCAAGAAAACTACGCTACATGGTCTTTTTCTATGCAAATGCTCCTTATCGACAATGATCTGTGGGATTGTGTTCAAGATACGTTCAGTGCGACCTGAAATGAGTTGGTGAAGCGGGATGCTAGAGCAAGAGCCAAGATCTGCCTGATGCTTTCGGAAGGCATCTACCCCCTTGTGACGGAAGCAAAGACGGCACGAGAGACTTGGCTGGCACTAAAAAATGCCTATGCGGATGCTGGACTAATGCGCAGGCTTTCGTTGCTGCGAAAAATGTTTCGCATCAAGCTGGAATCGTACCCAAGTATGGAAGCCTACGTCACGGAAGTTCGAGCGATTCAGCAGCAGCTGCGAAGCATTGGAGCCGGACTTGACGATGAGTTTGTTGGAATAATAATGCTGGCGGGATTGACGGACAACTACAATCCGTTAGTAATGGCCATAGAGCATTCCCGCTCGACAATTACCTCAGAACTGGTTATATCAGCACTTCTGAAGGAGGGTCAACGTCAAGAGTCGAATGAAGCCCCAAGGGATGATTCGGCGCTAGCATCTAGCGCTGGTGGTAGTGGAGGAAGAGAACACACTAGAGAGATTGTTTGTCACTTCTGCAAACGGAAGGGCCATTTCAAGTGGCAATGCAAGCAGTTCAAGGCCAAGCAGCCGGATAAGAAGAAATCAAATGCGAATTCGGCCATGATGACCAGTGTGAACGCGAATTCAGACTTTTTGACCTTGTTGTCATCTGTTGGTAGCAGTGATAACTGGATGTTGGATTCAGGAGCCACGTCCCACATGACACCGGTGAAATCCCTCTTGAACCCTACGAAATCTTGCTCCAAAACGATAACTTGCGCGAATAGCGAGAAAATTGTTTCGACTTCGCAAGGTTCTGTGGAGTTAAACCTGCGTCACAGGGAACGTGACACTGTAGTGAAGATGAATGATGTTCTTCACATTCCTGAACTAATTACCAATTTAATGTCTGTAGGAAAGTTTGCAGATGCAGGAAATATTATTGTTTTTGATAAAACCAAATGTAGTGTTTTTAACAATAATGTAAAAATAGATGGTAAGGCATTGTTTACCGCACCGCGCCAAAACGGACTTTATGTTATAGGTTCCGGTTGTAATCAGGCTACAGCTCTTTTAGGGGAAGACAATCAGGACAAGTTTGAATTATGGCACCGGAGATTGGGCCATTTGTCTCCCGCGCAAATGTACATTTTGAAAAGAATTGTCCAGGGCCTAGATTACGGCAAAAAGGGTGATGGAGCCCCTTGTGTTCCTTGTAGTCAAGGAAAGCAGTGCGTAAAAAAGTTTCCTAAACGGAAGAAGTCTTTTAGAACCTCCGGCATGCTGGACTTAATACATAGCGACGTATAGCTTGGCAAAAAAGAGTCTGGAAAAAATGAGGGCGCCTGCTTAGCAGGTATGGCCACCCTGTATACTAGGACTAAAAGTGATAAGATACTTGTTGTTTTAATCCACAAACACGAGATCCCGGAAATTCTCATCAGTCAAGATTTCAAGACTTGATAGGCACACGGACTTTTACTTTCATTGTATTTAGTAGATTGCAGATTATTTCGCTGGAATAACCTTTTATCTAAGAGTGCCATCATAACAACATAATGAAAACTTATTCAGTTTAAAAATTAATTAAATTACACTCGGGGATTGCCGATTGAACCCGATACACGAGACATAATGTTCAGCAATCGCATTTGCGGCCACCATCTAGGGTATTCACAACCATTTGATTAATGGTATGCCTGTATCAAATTTGACATGAATGACACTTGAACGAATCCTGTTAATGTGTTAAATAAGTTTATAGTCGACAAGAAGGCGACTTACAGCTGCTTACTGTCGGAAACTAATCGGAAGTCAGAGAGTACCTATAACATGTCGCATTTGAAAGGTACGGGCAATATCGAATAAACTTGAAAAGTTGACTAATGAAGGCGTCAGGTATGTCTATGTGGGGTACATAACATTATCACTATTCACATGACAATGAAAATGAAATAACACGCTAAAATTTAGATTTTATTTAAAAAGAAAAACGTGCCATAACATCATTCGTGCATTCCTTTTCGGTGTTATGATGGATTTTTTCCATTAACACTGACGTGTCAGTTTTACATTTCTTATTTATGAAATATAAGTGTAAAATCTTTCGTAGACGGTTACGGCTCTCATTACAACCCGTCTCCTCAAACTATAGGTAATGGATATATTACGTGGAATTGGCACCTGAAAAATAATAGATATAAATTATACTTTTTTTTATTGTGAATTGCGATAATAGCATTAACAAAAAAAAAAAAAAAAAATACTTGCCTGTTTCTTTATAGTGTTGAACTTTTTGTCTAATTGCACACAGATCAAAATCGTCTAATTCTTTCTTCCGCCAACTGTTTTGGTGTTCCTCCAGGTGTAGAAAAAATCCTTAATGTTTTTCACCTTCATTAACAATTTCTCTAATTGTACTGTGAGATTTACCTTGAAAAAAATATAAACACAATCATATTAATTCCATGTAGGTACATTTTTCAATTTCAAGTATCAAACATCAAGAGTCAACGTACACGCGATTTGTCAAACTAGAAAATATAACCTAAATAATCTATTAGTAAATAAAACAATAAAATGGCTTGAAACTTAATGGTACCGATAAAACTTAGTATTAGAAAGGAAAAACAATGACTTGCATTGACTAAAAGATACATTTCTTGGATAAATACCTGTCGTGTTGGCAGTTCTTTCGAAAACATTGCCAATCGGAGACAAAATTTGTTCCGCTACAGATTCCGCCAAATTTCTTATGAAAACTTGGTATATCACAGCTCACACCACTACTCCTTATTGTTTTATTCATTTTTTATATGTACAAAAGCATTAATAATTGATAGTTAATTAGAAATAAGTAAAATACAACTGGGAACTTAACACACTGACAGATTAGCTACTTGTTGATGATAAACAAAGCAGTGTTGCCACCAAAAAATATATTTTAGTTCCAATGGTTACCACGACAGACTCTTTTTTGCCAACCTATAGCTGGTCCAATAGATGTAGAGACTTGGGGAGGAAACAGATATCTCCTCCTGTTCATTGACGACTTCAGCCGAAAGGTTTTCGGTTACGTCATGAAGCAAAAGACTGAGGTGTTAGAGAAGTTCAAGGAGTTTAAACGTCTGGTAGAGAACCAAACCGAAAGAAAAATTAAACGGTTTAGAAGCGATAATGGTACTGAGTATACCAATAAGGAGTTCCAGGCTTATTTGGCCAAATATGGAATTACGCATCAGACGAGCGTTACTCATACTCCTCAACAGAATGGAGTTGCGGAAAGGACGATCCGCACCATTACTGAAAAGGCGAGATGCATGCTCCATGACAGTAACCTAAGTAAACGGTACTGGGGAGAAGCGGTGGGGACTGCGATCTATTTGAAAAATCGCTCACCCACATTAGCAATCGCCGGGAAAGTTCCCGAAGAAGTTTGGACAAATCATGAGGTGGATTTTACCAATTTAAAAGTTTTTGGGTCCACAGCTCAGGTTTTGGTGAAAGATAATAGCCGAAGGAAATTCGACTCCAAGACCCGTGAGCTTGTCTTCGTTGGATACAATGAAGTACAAAAGGGGTACAGATTTGTCAACCCCGTCAATCCGCGCCGCATAATAGTTGCTCGCGACGCCGTGTTTGACGAGCGGTCAAAAGTAATCAAGGAGATTAAACCCCCTGAGCGCAGTGTACAGGTTTCGAGGGAGAAACAAAAGCGAGAATATATAGAGGTACCAATTTTTACTGAGCCAGATCCTGCTCAAGGCACTTCTAGGGCTGTGGCGCCTGAGGATGGCCCAAGCCAGAGTAACATGGTTATGTCACCAAGTTCATCGCCCACTAGTGCTGAAGAAGAGTTTCACGACTCTTTTGAAGAACCGTCAACAGAGCCGGTTCAAGCTGTAGAGGAGCCTGAGGAACGGCGTTATCCTCTAAGAAATAGAGTCAGAAGAATAGATGAGGACATGGTATACAACTTCCATGTCATGAATGCTACTGACCCGATTTCAGTTATGGACGCTATGGAGCGTTCTGATAAAGACCTGTGGATGAAGGCTATGAAGGAGGAATACGACTCTCTTATGGAGAATCAGACTTGGGAGCTCGTCGATCGTCCCAGAGACGCTAATGTCGTCAAAAATAAATGGATTTTTAAGTTGAAAATCGGGGCAGATGGAAAGGTTCAACGACATAAGGCTCGCCTTGTCGCCAAGGGGTACTCTCAAAAGTTTGGAGAAGATTATACCGAGACCTTTGCTCCTGTAGTCAAGCTTTCTTCCATTAGGCTTCTGCTGGGATTATCAGCAGAATTGGATTTAAATGTACACCATATTGACGTCACCACAGCATTTTTAAATGGTGATTTAGATGAGGATCTGTATATGGAGCAACCTGAATCTTTCATAAAGAAGGGAAATGAAAAGAAAGTATGCAAGCTGAAGAGAGCCATCTATGGCCTCAAACAAGCTGCACGTTGCTGGAACGTCAAAGTACATGATCACATCACTAAAAGTGGTTTTACAAGATCGAAGTATGATCCGTGCGTGTACATTAAAAGAGGGAAAGATAATACCGATAATATAAATATTCTATATTTTTGGAAGTTCAATGGGGGACATAGAAAGAGTCAAAAAGACAATCGCCAAAGCGTTCAAAATTAAAGATTTAGGTGAGGCCAAGGATTGTCTAGGGATCCATATCACGCGATCCAATGGGCAGATATCCCTATCACAGGCAAGCTTCGCCAAAAAGATTCTAGAAAAATATGGAATGCAAGACTGCAAGCCTGTAGCTTCTCCGATGGAATTGAATCTACGACTTGCAAAGGGGGAGAGGCGTGAGGATTTTTCTTTCCAAGAAGTAATAGGATCGCTCATGTATCTATCCTGCGGCACAAGGCCTGATTTGACATTTGCGGTCAGCTATTTGAGCCAGTTTAATACATGCTGGAATGAACAGCACATGACTGCGCTCAAGCGGGTGCTCAGGTACTTAAAGGGCACCGTGGACTATAAACTAGTCTATGAAAGAACAGGCAAACCCCTGGTTGCATACTCAGACGCCGATTGGGGAGCCAACGCCGATGGGCACTCATTTACCGGTTATGCCCTTATTTTCGGTAGAGGTGCTGTTTCCTGGCAAGCTCGCAAACAGCGATGCGTAGCCTTAAGCACAGCTGAGGCTGAATATATAGCCATCTGCGAAACCGCAAAAGAACTAGTCTGCGTTAAAGGCTTGTTAGAAGAGCTAGCTGGATTCAACGACTGCGTTACAGTGTTCAGCGACAGTCAGAGTGCAAGTAAATTAGTGTACTCTTCTGCGATTGGTAGAAGGTCGAAGCACATCAACATACGCTATCATTTCATAAGAGAGTTGGCTGAAGCCGGTGTGATTCGTATAGAATATTGTGATACAAACCAGATGCCAGCTGACTGTCTTACTAAAAGCCTGGCTCGCATTAAGCTAATGTATTGCATGGAGCGCATGGGGATTCAGTGGGGGTGTTGAAAATAGGTTGGAATCATCATGCGTCCCATAGAGTTAGTTTTTGGTTTTGTTACTAGGTAACAACTTGTTTATAATTTTCTGTGTCAGTGTGATGTTTTAATAAAATACAATGATAATATTTAAAACCAACTGCGTGTTAACTCTGTCGTTTAGCTCCCTTTAGTACACCAATTTACAACAATCGATATGCAAGGTCATAGTTTTCAAGTGGACCTATTAATAATGGAGAACTTATGTACGGATATCATAATTGGTCATGATATTCTTAAGAGATATAATACATTAGAAATGCATTTCGGCGGATCTGGAGCTCCATTGAAATTATGTGCACTAACTCAAGCCAATATCGATCCAATCTGCTTATTCCCGAATCTCTTACCAGACTGCAAACCAATAGCTGTTAAGTCACGAAGATACTCAGATGGTGATATGCAGTTTATTCGTACTGAAATAAGAAAATTACTAGCTGAAGGAATTATAGAACCTAGTTCGTCACCATGGAGAGCACAAGTGCTTGTAACTACAAATGAAAGTCATAAAAAAAGGATGTGTATAGACTACTCTCAGACAATAAATAGATACACGCAACTAGACGCTTATCCTTTACCAAGTATTGAAGAAATAGTTTCTAAGGTAGCCAAACATAGAATCTACAGCAAAATTGACTTAAAAAGTGCGTACCATCAGATTCCGATTCTCGAAACAGAAAAACCTTATACAGCATTTCAAGCAGAAGGTAATTTATACCAATTTCGTAGAATACCTTTCGGGGTTACCAACGGAGTAGCGGTTTTTCAAAGAACTGTCAATAATATAATTGCGAAAGAGGAACTTAAAGGAGTATACGCATATTTGGATGACATAACAGTCTGTGGAACAACTCAAGCTGACCACGATCAAAAACTGCAGCGATTTCTTGATATTGCCAAACGGTATAACCTTACACTGAATCTTGACAAGAGCGAATTTTCATTGAAAGAGATAAGTATTCTAGGATATACTATAAACAATGGAGTTATTAAACCCGACCCGGATCGTCTACGTCCACTATTACAGCTGCCTCTGCCTTCAGATTCGGCATCGCTCCGGCGAGCATTGGGATTATTTGCTCACTATTCTAAATATGTGCCAAGATTCTCTCATAAAATTCAGTCCCTCGTTTCGCAAGGTACATTCCCTCTCGATTCTGAGGCAGTAAATGCTTTTAATGCTCTAAAGCAAGAGATAGCCAGATCAGCAGTAAACGCAATTGATGATAACATACAATTTATTGTTGAAACAGATGCTTCAGACTATGCTATCGCGGGAACTCTGTCACAAGAAGGCAGACCAGTTGCGTTTTTCTCGAGAAGCCTTCACAGTAGTGAGCGGAATCACCCAGCCATCGAGAAGGAGGCCGCGGCTATAGTCGAATGTCTTCGGAAATGGAGACAATTCCTCATCGGACGAGAGTTTATACTGATAACTGACCAAAAATCGGTCGCATTTATGTTCAATCAGCAGCATTCGTCTAGAATTAAAAATGACAAAATACAACGTTGGCGATTAGAACTTTCAGAATACAATTTTGATATAGTTTATCGCCATGGAAAGGAAAATATAACGGCTGATGCTTTATCAAGAGCCAATGCACCATTAGTAGCCTCTGTTTACAGTTCAGAAAATGCACTCAAAGAACTGCATAAAACCTTGTGTCATCCTGGAGTAACAAGAATGCTTCATTGGGTTCGAAGCAAAAATTTAGCTTACTCCACTGAAGAGATAAAACGTATTACTGCGAATTGTTCTATATGTGCTGAAGTAAAGCCTCGATTTCAACGAAACATGGGAAAACTAATAAAAGCGATGGCCCCATTCGAAAGAATATCGATAGATTTTAAAGGTCCACTTCCCTCAGATGGCACTGGGAACAATCGATATATCCTTACTATTGTGGACGAATATTCTCGATTCCCATTTGCATATCCCTGCCCAGACTTGAGTACTAACACGGTTATTAATAAACTGACTGATTTATTTTCTATATTTGGAATGCCAACTTACGTACACTCAGATCGTGGTACATCTTTTCTTTCAAAAGAGATGAAAGACTTTCTTCACCAGAAGAGCATTGCTACGAGCTACACTACACCTTACAATCCTCAGGGTAATGGACAAACGGAGAGATACAACGGAATTATTTGGCGAACAGTACAGTTGGCTCTGAAAAGCCGAGATCTGCCTATAACTAAATGGGAGTCAGTTTTAACTCAGGCTCTGCATTCTGTAAGGTCACTTCTTTGCACGGCTACAAACAGCACGCCCCATGAGCGGATGTTCTCTCACGCCAGGAGATCCTCAAGTGGTCAGTCGATGCCTACATGGCTAAACGTCCCAGGAAAAGTATTAATGCGAAACCATAATCGAACCAGCAAATATGATCCACTGGTTGAAGAAGTAGAGACTCTGGAAAGTAACCCTCAACATTCTCGTGTGCGTTTGAGCAGTGGTAGAGAAGTTGTCGTATCTAATCGACACCTAGCTCCTGCTGGAGTATCTTTAGAAACGGATGAAGCTGATTCCAATGATGACGATGAATTCATCGATGCAGTCGATGGCGATGATCATAACACAGATGGCCAGCGAGATTCCCAGAACGAATTGGTCCAGCCACAGAACATCACGCCAGAGACTCTGCGTCGTTCTGAAAGAGTATGACGTCCGCCTGCTCATCTAGCTGACTATGTGGCACAATAAATAAGCCTAGGAGAATGTAGTAATATATTATAAACTCCTCGGTCAACATTGAACGTCTTAAATAAAGAAGAAACTGAATTGTCAGGATTAATGTGCCATTATAACATTATGATGAATTTTGTTAAATAAAACCTAAAATACGGGTATATTCTTTACCACAAGCACCCACATTCACAATTGGTAGGAGTTAGTTGTAGTAGCTTGGCTGTCCTTTTGTACTGTAGTACTTAGAGCATACAACGTAGAGACTGACAAACACTAATAGCATAATAGCAGTGAATTTCTGAGACTTTTTCACATAATATTTTTTTTTTGTCATTGAATAATCCAAAGAGGAACGGCAACATTCAAGAGGTGGAAAACGTCAATTTTAGAAAGTTGTCTATTACTAAAGCATGATCACCATTATTTGACACTTGTAACTCTACAAAATTCCCTTTGATTCTACCTCTACAATAGATCAACATTTATTTGTCGAACTATGTTTTCAACCTGCAAATTGCAATGGGTTCATAACCCGTAGGTGACGTTAATTAATTTTATTTATTTATATGACATAAAAATTGTACATTTGTATAGTGTTAAGTATAATATCTGTGTTTACTTTATCAATTTTTAACAATACTGTTCATGAATAAGAAATAATGTCCTTCGAGTACTTGCCCGTGGCTGAAGACGAAAATGAAGAACCCATAGAATTACCAATCGAAGATGATGGTACGTTGATGTTAACTACTGTATCGGCGCAATTTCCGGGATGTTGTGGCCTTAAATATCGTCACCCCGAAACGAAAAACATCAGGGGAATCAGATTAAGAGATGGCAGATTGTACCCACCCCCAGAAGGATGGGGTAATCATTTATACATATGTAGCTTTCCTAAAGAATCTAAGCGTAAATCAGGCGAAAGTTCTGAATCCGCTGCTACGAAGAATAAGCGAAATGATAATCTATGCTCCGACTTGATTGTGTTGGGGTTGCCTTGGAAGGCCACAGAGCAAACTGTACGAGAATATTTTGAAAAATTCGGTGAAGTTTTAATGGCGCAATTAAAAAGAGATCCTAAAACCGGAATGTCGAAAGGTTTCGCCTTCATTCGATTTGCTTCGTATACCTCGCAGATGAGAGTGCTAGCCCAGCGGCACATGATTGATGGGCGATGGTGTGATGTTCGGATACCTAACTCAAAGGAAGGTTCAGTTGCATCTATGCCCTGTAAAGTGTTTGTTGGTCGTTGTACTGAAGAATTGACAGCCAATGACTTGAGAGAATATTTCTCTCAGTTTGGAGAAGTAACTGATGTGTTTATTCCTAAACCATTTAGAGCTTTCAGCTTTATTACGTTTTTGGATCCTGAGGTTGCACAAAGCCTCTGTGGACAGGACCACATTATTAAAGGTGTATCTGTGAATGTATCTAATGCCTCACCCAAACAAAACAAAAGTGGTTCCAATCAGCGCAATATGCCAGGCCGGAATTATGAAGATGGCCACCCACATAACGCTTCAAACAATAACTCATGGAGTAATCGTAATATGGATATGGTCAACATGCAAGCTTTGAGTTTATCAGGACAACATGGTCAAACTGCTGTTGCTGGAGGCGGTGGGCAAGCTCAAGGTGGCAACATGCCACTAGGAATGGGAGGATTACCAGTGAACCAGGCTCTAGTAGCGGCTGCACTAAATCAAGCAGCTGGCTGGGGTCTCATCAACAACATACCGTCCGGTGGTTCGGAGCAGGGTGCCTTTGCTGGCCCAGCTTCCTCTGCACCACCAGCTCCACCCAACTTCCTGTCTTGGATGCAACAAGGTAACTCTGCACAGGGACCCTCTAGTCAGTGGGGACAAAGACACCAGTCCCAAGGCCACTCTGTTTGATCCATCATCTGGTTGACAGCTCACAATAATTTCTGTGATTGTAGCAACAATTAGATAATTTTATCATTTGTTTTATCTACAGTATACAAAAGGGTTGTTCTAATGGTAAAGAGAGTGGTTTACATACATAGTTTGCTACTGATGTTATTTATTTATTGTGGAGTTGCTTGTGTTTCGTTGATTTTATTCAAACTTAAATAATAATAATATAAATGAAGTAGATTACAATATTGTGAATCGTACATTACACACTAGAAAAATAATTGTTATATTTACATATTTATTTATAATAATTCTTGTTGTGCTTTTGAATTTGTCATTTGAATGAAATGATAATTAACCAACTCTGAGCTCTTTTCATGATTTTAAATCTTTTAGTTTTATGTTATTTGCGTGAATCAAAATCAGTGCAATAGTTATTTCAATTTTATGCTTAATTACTGTAGAAGCCTGAACAATAATCCATAAATATGCTGGTAAATAATTTGATTTACCGACATCAATGAAGTATCTATATCCTTTGTACATAGAGTTGTTATTTAAAAATAATGACTCAGTAAATATAATTGACTAGTTTAAATAGGAATACTGTGAAAAAATTACAGATCAAGATCATGTCATTTGTGTTGACAGTTTGACACACATTTCTATGCTGCCATGCTGGTCAATTAAATTACTGATTGAAAACATCTCTGTCTGCCTCAGTTAGTTGAAAATGTGTATTGTTCTGGCTAGCAAACTGTAACTTCAAATGCAGATTGTACAGATATCAGGACAGCAACAGGCTTTTACAGTAATATTTGATTAAATCCAGATTATGAAACACGTAGTAGATCAGAACAGGTTTAGTGAATTATAGTTCACTACTTCTGTTATAATATACGTTATCCCACATGAACGTGTTACATACAAAAAAGGTACCTAGGATGCTCCTTAAAATGTCAGCAGCTATATTCCAGTGAAAGTCCTATCACAATCGGAACAAACAGAGAGTTCAACAAAAAAATATTGAATTATTTTTTTTTTTGTTATAAGAAGGTACCTACCATATATACTTTCACATGCATTAGTAAAACAGTATAATTTTTTTTTGTCTATTTTCGATCACGTAATACATAATTATATGTTGTGGCTGTTATGCGCTACTCTACTTCCCCTCTTTTTGTAGGAATTATTTTTGACAATGAAAAAACTACATACTTTTAGATAGGTAGGTATTAAAAACTATAAATCAACTTGATAACTGACCAGCATATTTATTCATAACTATTCTATTCGGATACAGCGTCTTAAAATATTAATGCATAACTTTTATGGTAGAAAAAGTCCAAATCATCTGTTTAACATTTGTGAATTGCGTTTTGAGGACTCCTTCAATACATTTTTTCGTAATTTCTGCCTGCGGCTGCGTCCGCCTTGAAGCCATCTAAAACATAAAATTTAACCTAATGCAGTCGGCTGTAGGGCAGCTTTCTAACGGTGAAAGAATTTTTAAACCAGATGAGCGGTTTGTTAGCTACGTGCAAACTCACTACCTCTTTACAATATTGGTAAAGACGAAGCAAATTCATTGGAAATAACAAAATCATACCTATTATATCATTTAAACATTGCTGCGGGTTTCTTTTCTACTTAATCACAAAATGTATAGTTTATATTAGTCACTTCAGTTACATGTTACAAAATATCTAAATAAATTAAACTATTTATACCATAAATCATACCATTTTGTAGTCCCCCTAAACGAACTTCAAAAACGAATCGGACATCGAATCTAATAGTTGTGATTAGTTCTGCAGATATCTCTCCACAAAAACTATAGACCGAGATAAGTACACATGGCTACATCTCAAACTATACATTTCCAGTTTTAACAGAACTGGCATTGGGCTTTCCGTACAATGAGAAGTCAGCTTATACCGGAAATGTATAGCTTATTTGTCGCCGTGCGTACTTATGACATGTCGGATAATATGTTTTTGGTTTTGCATCATTTTTATAATTAAAGGACTTTGGGCAAAAGTTGTAAGAAATCACATAGAAGTGACAAACCAACAGATAACCTTACAAACCTTAAATACCTTTTTCAGCTAATCGTGGGTAGCTTTTTATTATCTCCTCAACGAAATTTTCCTAAAAACTTTTGAGAAAAAGATAGTTTAGCAACATATTTTTGTTCAAATTGCAGAAAACATAAAATAATCAGTCTGTAATTTGCTGTATTCCTACATACTACTTATTTGTATGATTATATTTTATCACCACAGACCGCTGCTGTATAGGCCGGTTATTTTTTCTACCACAATTTAAACTAGTAAATTGTTGTAGTCCAAAAACCAAACACACACTTTATAAAAAAACAGCATTGTAATACAGTATGGTAACCACTATGTATGCATTAAATGAAACCACATGCTTGTTTCGCCTTTGCGACAAAAAATGAACAAAATCGGTCCAATAGTTAGGCCAATTTCGAGCAACGTACTAAACCATGCCATCCCTTCGAACCAAAACTGTCCGAGTCGGGGTGCCACAAGTCTCGAGCTCGCTTCGCTCGCTCTTAAGTTCGCACTGCCTTTTTAATAAGTACAAGTAAATAAAAATAAAATAAATATCTTAGGACAAGCAACACAACGTTATCTGATCCCAAACTAGGCAGAGCCTGTACTATGGTAACCAGACGACTGATAAACATACATAAATATTTGTAAATACATACATATTATAGATAAATTACACCCAGACACAGAACAAATGATTGTGCTCATCACACAAAGATTTGTCCTGGATGGAAATCGAACCCACGACCTCAGTCATCGCAGTCAGGGTCACTAACCACTAGACTAACAGGCCAGTCGGGACGGGATTTGGAGACCACGTCTCATACAGGTTAGGTTTGAAGAAAATAGTAGTCTTTAATGTTTGTACTTAAAAGAGCAATACAAAAGTTCCTTCTTTATGATTTTTTCCCACACCATAAACCATGGATACCTTACATTAAAGATATGGGCAAAAGTCGACTGACAAATCATTAAACGTTGACGTTTAAACGATAACGTTAATTTTAGCTAGCCATTTTATGAAAAACAACCATTTCCTGAAATGACCAAACACGTCATGAAATGATCAATAATATTTCTAAGATCTGGCCACGATATCTACATTTATAATTAATATCTGGTTGACCGAGCTTTGCTCGGTATTTTTTGGTAAATTGTGTTAAAAATAATAAGTTTATGTTCAAGTTGATTATCTATAAAGTTTGTCATTGAAAAAGCCGAATAAAACGACATTTTATAAAAATGAATCCTAGCTAGATCGATTTATCGCCCCCGAAACCCTCTGTATACTAAATTTCATGAAAATCGTTGGAGCCGTTTCCGAGATTCAGATTATATATATACATATATACAAGAATTGCTCGTTTAAAGGTATAAGATTATTTTAATAATAAGATTATTTTAATATCTCAAACATGTATTACTTAGTGCATCCAAGGTAATTCATTGATTTCCTTATTTAACATAAATTTGAACACTCTCTCATCATCATCATTTCAGCCGTAAGGCGTCCACTACTGGACTTAGGCCTCCCCCAATTTGGCGGGCTTTGCCATAATCGCCACGCTTGGCAGGCGGGTTGGCGATCGCAGTATGGTGGTAAAATGCATAAAGAACGCTGCTGCCCATTGTCTAGTAACACTCTGAAAAAATAAAAAAATCACGTGTGCACATTTGATGACGTTAAAATAAAACAAATTATACACTTCCTTACGTGTTTCTGAATCTGGATTTAAAAAGGGTTGTCATTAAAGTTTTGTTTCGTGGTGTGCTCCACTTTGTAGGCCACGAAATATTTATTTTATGTTATGTTATGGTTATTCTGTAGTTTTCTATGAATAAGGATTATATTTCTAAAAAGGACCTAGGGAAAGAGGCCTTTAAAAAAAATCAAGTTACCAGTACCAAGAATTCAAGCTGTCATGGTTATTAATATTTTTTTATTTATATTTGGCAAAAGCTTAAAGACTAAGATAGCAGCAACCATCAAATGTTTCGCTTAATTAACTTTTTTTAATAATAAAAAAATAGAACTTTATATATAACTTTAAACATCACCGCATAGTTATTTACTAATTTTAGAATTCATCTTTTGTAACCGCTATTCACATATATTTTACCAAAATTATAATAAATCTGTCTAGATAATATATAAATTTGCTGAAAATGCGGTGGAATAATAATATATTATTTTGTTTAATTAATTATTATGTCGCAATAAATCGGAGTATCTTTGGATTGGATCTTACGCAACTTCAGTGCTATTATGAGTATAATAGAAATAAGTGTACTGTGCTTTTGTACATTAATAAGTAATGATATGATTTAACAGCAGACTGTTGAGAGTTCATACTTTGTATAGTAAAAAATAGAAATCTATTGATTGTTATCATTGTTTAACAAATAATGTTGATTATTATAAATTTATTGTGTATGTTTCTTCTGGTGGATGTGGGTATGAAAATTGTAGACAGATGTCTATTTTTGACGAAATAAATAGTTAGAATATTTTTGTTACTAAGCAATGTGGGATTGTTTACTGATTGGGTATACATAGACTTAGCTGTGGAGCACTGATCCAATGGAAAATGTAAATAACATTTAGAAGAAATTGAAAGGATGTTTGTACAAATTGCAAGACTGTATATACTTAAATGAGATGAAAATACAACATCTATTACGAATAATTATGTCTCCGAGGAGATTAAACATACTTTATTAGAATTCATTGCAGCTAAAACATCGTAAACAACATTTCAAGCAAGACGTAATCTGGCGAATCTTAGCACTTACAGCTGTCTCTAAGTAAAAAAAGTTGTGATTTAATATAAAAGAAAAACACCTCAGAAACTTGCTAACTATAGGTAGGGAGTTAAATTAACCTAGGTAGTAGGTATTGACCGGGCTTTGCTCATGCCGGGAGTAGAGGATATACTATTGCTGGTTCGCGCATCGTACAATTATTATGATAACAACGTTTTAATCTAATAATATGGTTTAATAAGAGCTAGCGGTAATTTCTAAGAATTCACGTTACGGTAAATATTGGTTAATGTATCTACTGGTCTTTAGTGTAAAACATTAAACGTAACTTAACTCAATACAAATTATGACAAAGATATATTTATTTTTACATGTTTTTACAACGTTGGTTTCAGATCTGTGATTTGACAATTCTTGATTATACATACTTTCGGAGTGGTAAACAAATCGAACAATTTGAAATCATTTACATTTCGATTAACACGAAAATAACTTTTGTAAACCCACGACGAGTGCCTCATGTATTTCTTAGTGTCGCAAAATGGGTGAATTCAATTCACCCATTTTGCGGGTCTTAAGGGTCTTAGCGCTCCATTTGCTTACTCCTTCTTGAGCCATACAAAACCGTTAAAATGTGCCTCCTTAACCAAGATGTAATTAAAATAACGGAAATCTTGAAAAGGGGTCTTTCTCAATGGAACCAAACATGAAATCGCTTATAAAACCTGCTGCTCCCTAAATTTTATTTTACTTATGGACAATAAACAAATACAATATAATTTGCGATTTAGAATATTGATTGCAGCCCACTATATTGGATGTATTATTCGCATAAATACTAAACAAGTATGGATAACTAATATATATAATAAGTGTCGAGAAATCCAAACAAAATAAATGTAATGAGCATTAGTTATTTTTTTGCCATTTAATTGTTGGTCTTATTGCATAGTAAAAGTTGTTCATAATTATGAATACAGTTGCCCCTTTTTAGTTATTTCAATTTCATCTTGTAAGTTAAAATCACATAATAGCAACATTAGTAGTTGTCGTTACCCAAACTATTAAGTACAAAAAGAACTTGCTAATTGTATTAAATAGTTAACACATATAAAACGGGCTATCTAATTCCACTTGCATTACATTTTATTCGTTGTAAATTCTTGTATAAAATTATATGTATAGTAGTTATGTGCTATATTGTGTTTAATTACCTATATTATACTTCATCCGATACACCTATCTACATTAGGAACAGATAAATAGTTAACCATATTTCGGAAAAGATATTATCATTTTCTAAATCAGCCAGACATTGGTGCCGATTCTGTTGTCACAAAATTCTCTAAACTAAACTAAAAATCACTAAAATTTGGTTTAATCCTGTCAAACGACGATTTCCTATTCTGAAATAGACTAAAGTGACACAACTTAACTATATTTTAGTTTGACAGCACTAAGATTGCACTGAGTTATTATAGTTTAGTGAAAATGGTGCCGATTCTGTTGTCACAAAATTCTCTAAACTAAACTAAAAATCACTAAAATTTGGTTTATTCCTGTCAAACGACGATTTCCTATTCTGAAATAGACTAAAGTGACACAACTTAACTATATTTTAGTTTGACAGCACTAAGATTGCACTGAGTTATTAGTTTAGTGAAAATGACAATTTTGCTATTCTGAGTTTGCCGGTTTTCACCAAAAATGTTGACTAAAATAATTTATTTTAACGAAATCTGAATATTTTTAATCGCGATTAAAAAGGTGTGGAATAAAACTTGTGGTCTTGAACTAAAATTCTCAACAACGCCTCGCCTTCACGTGCAAAAACAGTTCTATACTTTTTATTTTCATTTTGCTTATATCTTGAAAATGGCGTGTCCTATCGCAAAAATAATGAAATTTTCGACCCCCTTAGTGTACCCCGGAACATTTAAATCTCAACACGTGGGTAACATTTTTTTTATATTTTTCAAACAAAAGTGAAAAATTCCATATAAAACACGTCCAGGCTGCACCCTAGCACGCGCCTTCGTCTCTCAAAAAATTCATTCTACGCAATGCACACACAAGTAAACGTTTCGAAACCAAAAGAAAAAAAAAATACCACGCTGAGTCGCGATTGTCAAATTCGATTTTAGTCGTGTCAAAATAGTTTTTAAATTTAGAGATTTTTCCTTGCAGAATAGCGTTACAATTCTCATAGCCAAAAGTAAGGAATTTTAGAGATAGTTTAGTTAGTTTAGTTCGTGTACAACAGAATCGGCACCAATGTCAATTTTGCTATTCTGAGTTTGCCGGTTTTCACCAAAAATTTGACTATAATAATTTATTTTAACTAAATCTGACTATTTTTAATCGCGATTAAAAAGGTGTGGAATAAAACTAGTGGTCATGAACTAAAATTCTCAACAACGCCTCGCCTTCACGTGCAAAAACAGTTCTGTATTTTTTATTTTCTTTTTGCTTATATTTTGAAAATGGCGTGTCCTATCGCAAAAATAATGAAATTTTCGGCCCCCTTAGCATACCCCGGCACATTTAAATCTCAACACGTGGGTAATATTTTTTTTATATTTTGCAAACAAAAGTGAAAAATTCCATATAAAACACGTTGAGGCTGCCCCCAAACACGCGCCTTCGTCTCTCAAAAAATTCATTCTACGCAATGCACACACAAGTACAACGTTGCGAAACCAAAAGAAAAAAAAATACCACGCTGAGTCGCGATTGTCAAATTCGATTTTAGTCCTGTCAAAATAATTTTTAAATTTAGAGATTTTTCCTTGCAGAATAGCGTTACAATTCTCATAGCCAAAAGTAAGGAATTTTAGAGATAGTTTAGTTAGTTTAGTTCGTGTACAACAGAATCGGCACCAGTGTCGAAGAGAAAGGGAAAACTTTGCAATTGAGTAGATACTTACCTTGCCGTTTGTTTTACTTTTTGCCTCTAAAAATTCACTTAAGCCAACTGCTTACCTGATCTTGTTCTTTGAGATTAATGTCCGGGTTATATATCATCATAATCCTACTCTATCATAGGATAGACAACACCCTATTGCATAGACAACAGGTTGAAATTGTAAAACTTACTAGCTTCTGCCCGCGGTTTCACCCGCGTGGATGTCGAAAAATTCACAATTTCAACCCCCCATTTCACCCTCTCAGGGGTGAAATTTCAAAAAACCCTTTCTTAGGGGATACCTAATCTTCACAAAGAATACACCCTCCAAATTTCATGTCTCTAGGACCAGGGGCTTAGGCTGTGCGTTGATATATCAGTCAATCACTCAGTTAATTTAAATGTATAGATGCCATAAGACCTTATTCCTAAGTTTGCATCTTAAAACCTCGCTCTCCATTATTCATTTACTTATCTTTGTTTATTGCATAGGTACCTATTAAATACTTTATAATATCACAATATGCAAGATAATTTTTTAACCAGAGCGCAAATTTTAACAAATTATACTTAAACGAGTTATAATAACCATGCAATTTTTATTTTGATATATCTTAGTACAAAAAAAATAAGTTATAGTTAATAAATAAATAAATAAATAAATATCTTTGGACAACCAACACATCGTTGTCTGATCCCAAACTAGGCAGAACCTGTACTATGGTAACCAGACAACTGATAAACATACTTAAATATTTTTAAATACATACATATTATAGATAAATTACACCCAGACACAGAACAAATGATTGTGCTCATCACACAAACATTTGTCCTGGGTGGGAATCGAACCCACGACCTCAGTCTTAGCAGTCAGGGTCACTAACCACTAGACTAACAGGCCAGTCAAAAGCCAGCCAAGTTAACGAACGATGTTTACTTTAAAACTGGTGTTATGGTACCCAGCTCGGGCGCGGCGAACAAACGCGCGTAAACACCTGTTCACGCCGGTCAGTGACCGCTAGTTTTATCACGTTCGAACTAGGCTTTTTTAAGTTTAGGCCATGACCTGAAGTTATTTGAAGATAATCCAATTTTTTCTTCATACTTTCATGGGCTTAGGACCATTTAATACAGAAAATAAATCATTATGATCAATTAAATTAAGATTACTTACACTAATGTTCAATCAAAAATAACCTAATCGTTTAAAAATGTAATTAAAACGAATTGCTTACCCCTACATGTCACGAATCACTGTATTTTAATTGTTGTTGTTGATCTTATTGCGTGCTGGCTCACACCGAAGCGACGACGTGCCGTTTCGTGGAAATTTAATGTCGCTATCAAAAATGGTTTCTTCGACTTTGACCGCCAGTTGAGGTTTGCCAGACCCTTGTGCATGGAGTCCTGAATTGCCCACAATCAAGCAACCTTTGAGAAGCTTCTAGAATGGTCCTTCCATTAGGGACAGCGGGGTTATGGATGTCGTGGGCCCGCATACGAGGTATACTCTCCCTCGCATACATCCTGCGCCCTGCTCATAATTTTTCACCACTTGATAAGCACACTCGCACCATCTCATAAAACTCACGGTTGGGGTAGTCTGACATCGCGACCTACGAGTTTACGACACGTTCGGCGCTTGCGCGGTGCTGCGCGGGAAAACATTAGAAACGACGTCTCGAGAGCGCATGCGTGCGCAGACTGTCGCTGCAACACGGCCACGTGAGTCACATTGTGCCACGTTTCATTGTTGATATTGCATATTACGTAAATAGTAGTACGTAATAGTAGGTTGTCCAGAGTTTAATGATTTAAGGTCAGATAAAAATTAAAAAAAAGTATTGAAAAAATAAATGTAATGTGTTCTATTATTGATACTGAACCACCGAAAAAAAAAATTTGCGCACTGGTTGTAAAATTAAAAAAAAAATAGCGAAGAGTTTACCTACACGTATATCTCTTTTATTATATTTATAAACAATATTATTATTAAATTAACCGGATGTTATCATTTTGCGATCGTATAAAGGTGGGGTCGTATATGTTGCGTAGCACATGCTACGCAACATATACGACCCCACCATTGAATGCATGTGTTACTCTACTTCAAGAGCTTGCAAAAGCGTTAATTTTAACAAGAAAAAAATACTCCCATTAACCTATTTTGAAAGTCCGAGTTCTCGACTAGGCACTAAATTAAAGCAATAGATAAATCAAAATCAAAAGTCATTTATTCAAACTAGGCTGAGAGTCAGCACTTTGTGAACGTGAAAATAGATCGGGAACATCAAAGTTGTTGGGATCACGGGACATTTTTTGCTATTAGAATGCCATAGGTTTCATAAAGTGCTTCCATATTCCAAAGCTAAAACTGTTGACAAAAAAAAAAAATGTTGTAATGTTAATTTAGGTTTGATAAACTTGAGTTTATTAATGTTTCTAACATTAACCTTAACATTAAGGCTAACATAATTAGCCTAAATTATTCCCTCCGCTCTGAGAGACTGTATTCCATGTGGGCCCAGCGCAGGTTGGTAGTTACGGTATACGTTACATGTGTCATATCTACGATTTATTTTGTACATAATATACATAGAAATGATTCCTTACGATGATTTCCTTCTGCTGCAACTGCTCCCAGCCAATGAACATTTAAGATTTCAATATTAATTTACAGCATTTACAACACACAAGATATTAAACCCAAAGACCATGTTGTTAATGTTTATTACAAAACATTTTTAGGGTTCCGTTGCCAAATGGCAAAAAACGGAACCCTTATAGATTCGTCATGTCTGTCTGTCTGTCTGTCTGTCTGTCCGTCCGTCCGTATGTCACAGCCATTTTATTCCGAAACTATAAGAGCTATGCTGTTGAAACTTGGTAAGTCGATGTATTCTGTGAACCGCATTAAGATTTTCACACTAAAATAGAAAAAAAACAATAAATTTTGGGGTTCCCCATACATAGAACTGAAACTCAAAAATGTTTTTTTTTCATCAAACCCATACGTGTGGGGTATCTATGAATAGGTCTTCAAAAATGGTAATGAGGTTTCTATTATCATTTTTTTCTAAACTGAATAGTTTGCGCGAGAGACACTTCCAAAGTGGTAAAATGTGTCCCCCCCCCCCCCGTAACTTCTAAAATAAGAGAATGACAAAACTAAAAAAAAAATATATGATGTACATTACCATGTAAACTACCACCGAAAATTGGTTTGAACGAGATCGAGTGAGTAGTTTTTTTTTAAAACGTCATAAATCGTAAACCGCAATTTACCTTACATTCAATCAACTTAAATATAAAAATTAAAAAAAATATATATTTTTAAACCGAAAATACGTACAGAGGGGTAATTGCGGAACTTTTTATCGGTAGGAATTGGTTTAATATTCATAGTTAAACAACATTCATTGCGTTATTTACGTTGCTGAGCTACAATTTATTCGAACAAATGACGCAATGGTTTAGAAATAATCTTCAATCCCATTCAGATTCTGATAAATTGTGCGTTTCGCAATTAGGGTGCAGGTTTATACGGAACCCTCGGTGCGGAGTCCGACTCGCACTTGGCCGGTTTTTTATAAATTTAACATTAAAGAACCCAAAAAATAACACGTTATTAAAGCGGACTGCTAACTTCAAATTTACTTTGGTTAAATGATTACTACATACTTACGTTAATTTGAATGAAATCCTGAAATCATAAAAATATGATTAAATCAAACCAAGTAGGTAATAATAATAGCACACGTGTATTGGATATCGTTACTTCCTACTAAACTCACAATGAAAGTTACGACAAAAGTACCCGTGGTAAATTTGTTATCGTCTCCGTACCTAACCGAAACAGTAAAATGACCGTTTGACTTCGTAAACGTTACAATATTTCTATAATAAACTTAATAGTAGACATGGCGACATATCAAGCTATACATTTCCAGTTTTAGCTAACCTCGCATTGTGTAGGCTTTTCGTAAAATGAGAATTCGTCTTATACTAGAAGTATAGCTTAATACGTCGCTGTCGTACCACCATCATCATATAATATAAAAGTCATCCCTTTCCTCGAAGCTTTGAAAATTGTAATATCTTTCCATAAATGATAGCGGTTTATTTAATACGTTATTATAATATTCCGAAAATATTTTGATAGGTATCGGTATTGTTTTCTTGTGTACGTTTTCGCTTGACTTGTTTATTTTATTAACTTATTCGGTTTGGGCATTTGTTGTTTGGTTTTAATTTAAATGCATGTCGATTGTTGGTGTACAGTAAGCATTGTTAATGTGTGAAGTCAATACAACAAATTACATTTTAATGAATATTTTTCGGAGATACTACAATCCCAATGAGTCAATTTTTATCGATATGTGGCATAGTTATTTACACATTTATTTGTAAATAACGATTTATATAATTTTCAGAAATGATAAACAAAAAATGAATCTATAAGTCAGAAATGAATTTCCCTGTAAGTATATTCAATTTATACGATTAAAGCAAAGATTTTGAAGATGGCCTGCTAAGAATAGCACCTCAGATTAACACGTTTTGCACCGGCTGCTTCCAATTTTTACCCTTAAATACCTTACATAGATGATTGTTTTGTAGGGAATGCTTTACAATAATTCGAACGTCAAGAATTTAGTAAGTAATTCGCAGACCATTCATAACCGTACCTGCTTAGTATCAGACGGGTAATAGCGTAACACACTAATAGTAGCAATGCTGCTTGCATTTTGACAGTTTAGCAACATTAACTGCGTTAATTACGTTGTAGAACAGACAAATTTTTCGAACATGTGAATTAAGCAATGCATTAGCAAAATGATCTAGATTCTGATGAACAGTGTGTTACGAAATTTGAGTGCGGTTTTCGTGTGCACATGAATTTGTAATAACGCAAATTGCTTTTGAATGTACGCAAAAAAAAATCTAAATGTCACTCGGGTTTTTCTAAATGTCAATTAAAATTGAAATTATCCTTACGATAAATTATATTTTTAATCAAACTGTTAGCAGTAAATCATTGAAACTTTAGAATTTATAAACACTTAGATACCTACCTGCCTTCATTTTTTTACTAACATTGACAAACTGCCAAACTGAAATACATAATGAAAAATTTGTAAACATCTTCTTTTCCTTAAAAACATTTACCTAGATTTCGGCATTAAAATAATAATAATCCCCACAGCCTGATACAACATACCTGCAAATTGTAAAAACTAAAAACCCCAGAAAATTTTAAGAACAATGGCCAATCTCCTAACGTGCTTGGGCTTCACTGAAAACTCATAAAAGACGTAAGTAACTCGATGAAGAATAGTGTAGTTCATTTTCATTTTTATCTATAACTTGCTAAGTTATTATAAATATGAATATGAAATTTTAAAGTACGAAAAATAATATAATAATGCAAGACCTTTTTGGGACTATGTGGTATAATTTAAATGTAATTTTAAATTGAGATGTTTTTGATGTGAAGCAAGTACCTACTCTCGGATAAACAAAAAATATTTTAGAGTGCGAAATAAAACAAGATGGTGTCGACTCCTAAATTACGAAAAACAAACCAATCTGTTCAGTTTATTCACGAAATTCATTATCAGTTTACATAAGTAAAATCATTTTATCGTTAAATTATTAACTTTATTTTAAAATTTAACAGGTTCATCAAATGATGCGAACGGATTATCTCTTTAAACAATAATCATGAGTTTATACGGTTGGCAGAGTTTGCGATAAAATTTCGATTTAGAAATAAAATCGACAAGACTTAAAAGAAAAAGTATGGGCAGCTAGAACAATAAAAATAACGATTGTGCTCAGAAATCAATCAATTACACTGCACAACAAAATTGCAACTTTTGTCTGATGAATGAATTTTATCACATGATGTTTACTAATTTGACTTCACTGATTCTAAATATACCCTCATTTGTTTTGTAACAGCTCTTGTTTACGAGTTATAGCTTCCACTAAAAAATCACTGTGTTACACTGTTAATTTGCTAATAATTATTAATTAATTAAGTTTTCTTAATATAATTTGATATGGCATCGTCAAGTCGAGTATGTGTGAATGATCCGAATCATTTTTGTTTCATTTGCGGAGAGTATATGTTTAAAGAATATCGTTTAAATGTGACAGCGTTCGTAAATGAGGCTTACAATAACTACTTTGGTCACCCGCTGGAAATGAAAAATAAGCCTTGGATTCCGCAAAAGGTATGCAAAACGTGTGTTGAGTTTCTACGTTTGTGGACAAATAAGAAAAGGAATAAATTTAGGTACGAAACCGCTATGACCTGGAATGAACCCGTGAACCACCACGACGACTGTTATTTTTGTTTGGTGAAAATAACTGGCATTAACCGAAAAAATCGAGCCAAGTGGAAATATCCTTGCATACGGTCGGCACATAGACGTGTTTTGAGCCCTAAGATATCACCTGAACCTCAAGCTGATGTACCACAGGAGGAGCCTATGCATTTTGAGGCGAAAACTGACAGTAGTGATAGTGACTTTGAATGTGACCTGGAAACGCCAAAACCACTTAACCAAGATGATTTAAACGACCTTATCAGAGATCTGGGACTGTCAAAGTCTGCTTCAGAAATTTTGGCTTCTAGGCTAAAAGAAAGAAACTTAGTAACAAAAGAAACTAAAATTTCTTTTTACCGCACAAGAGAACAAAATCTCCTCAAATATTTTGCTGAAGAAGATGTCTTCGTATTTTGTAAAGATGTACCTGGTTTAATGGCTGCAATGGGATTACAAAATTACGTTTCTAGTGAGTGGCGTCTATTCATAGACTCGTCGAAACGGAGTCTAAAATGTGTTCTCTTACACAATGGGAATAAATTAGGGTCGTTGCCTATTGCACATTCTACAAAAGTAAAAGAAGAATATACAACTATTGCTCTGGTTTTGGACAAAATTAAATATGTGGAACACAACTGGCTCATATGTGTTGATTTAAAAATGGTAAATTTTCTTTTAGGCCAACAAGGTGGTTACACAAAGTACCCCTGTTTTCTTTGCTTGTGGGATAGTAGAGCTAGAAATCAACATTGGATTAAAAAAGATTGGCCGACTCGGGAAGCGCTAGTTCCAGGACAACAGAACGTGATAAACCCACCTTTAGTTTCAAGGGATCGTATAATTTTGCCTCCGTTACATATAAAACTAGGGCTTATGAAACAATTTGTAAAAGGTCTTGACAAAAATGGAAATTGTTTCCGTTTTTTATCAAAAAAGTTTCCAAAACTGAGTGCAGAAAAGATAAAAGCGGGTGTTTTTGACGGGCCACAGATAAGATCATTAATAAAAGACTCAAATTTTACGGACATTATGACTGAGATTGAGAAAAAGGCATGGAATGAGTTTGTTTGGCTTGTTCAAAATTTTTTGGGAAATAAGAAAAGTTCTGATTGTTCTCAACACGTCGAACAACTAATGAGTCACTTTCAAAGGCTTGGATGTAACATGAGCATCAAGTTACACTTTCTCCACAACCACCTGGACTATTTTCCCGCCAATCTTGGGGATCTAAGTGAAGAACAGGGCGAGCGATTCCACCAGGACTTTCGTACGATGGAGGAACGCTATCAAGGCTACTGGAACGCACACATGATGGCTGACTATTGTTGGAGCATTCAGAACAGCTCTCTCCCTTCAGCTTCAAAAAGGAAATCAAATAAAAGAATGTTTTTTTCAACTTAAAAACTAAATAAAGTAGGATTATCTTTAAATATATAGTGTTTTATTATAAAAGGACCCATGTGTAATATTTTTTTATCTAAAGCTGATACAGACATTTCAGTCACAGATTTAAAATCGTTATTAACAATTGGACTAATATCATGTAACATAACTCAATCATCAGACATGCTGTTGTGCAGTGTTATCTATCATGGTACACCTGAATTGTCGCAATAACACGAACTACATTCGCGCTCTCTCTGTTTTAACAGCGACACGTCGACCGGTGTACGAGGGAGAGCGCGCTAAATGTAGTTCGCGCTATCGCGACAATATACCCGTAGTGTTATATTCGCTCCTTAAAAAAACATGATATCAAATGAATACCTTCATTAACTTCATTTTAGTGATAGCCTTATCGCGGTAAAAGTTCTGTTTTCCCTAGTCCAAAATGGCCATTGTCCTTTCACGCGCTCCCCTGACGCTTTCGTCTTATTGATACTTATAACGACTTCCTTCTTTTGCTTTATTCCTTGTTTTCAAACTGCAAGAACTAACAGGATCCCAATCTATATTTTTCCTGCATTTTGGTGCAAACAATCTTTCGCAATTGAAAATTGGAATCATTCTGTGCAATATATTTGGGTACTTAAATTCTGTAATATTTTAGTGTAGGCGCGATTAATTTAAATGAAATCATAGGTGAGTTAGACAATAAGTAACAGAAACAAGGATGTAGCCAACGTTAAAGAAGTGCAATCTTACAGTTTTACATTAATGATTTGCCGTGTAGACACTAATGGCAAAACGTAACAATTAATATTACCGGGACCACACTAAGGTTTAAATGTCGCGAAAGATTGCCTTATTGGAAGCATTATGTTTGCCCAATAACGCGATAATTTATGGCATTAATCCTTACTGTTATCCCAGCATACCAACAAGACAGCAGGGGAATTTAATTTCATTGTGAAATATATAGCTTGTAAACACTGGGATAATTCCCAAAGCCTTGCCCTATTAGATAAGTTTCACAATTCAAGTCATTCAAAATATTTTAACACCAAGTTGATAAAACCATTCTTACTTAATTTAATAATATTTCAAAGTATTTAATTTGTTCTGTATTGATGGAATATACACTAACTTAACGTTTATAATAATTGAAACTGATTGTGAAATAATTATACCTACCTTACTTAATACAATAAATCGCTAGAAATGAAGAAATCAGCAAGGGACTATGTTCTATGTTAGAGGGTTTGGTTACCGCACTCAATCCGTCAGGTGGACCATTGTGCGTGGTAAAAGGGACTAATTATTAGTTACATATTTTTGAGGTGCTTCGCGTCATGGCTCTTACAAGATACATGTGCGAGAATTTAAGATTATAAGTATGCGAATTGATTGCAGTGAAATTCCTTGTAAAGTAGTATAATTGTCTATTTATTATAATGAGTGTACTGGACGTGTTGGATTCAATGTGAGTAATTATTTATTTGTAGAATCGTTGTGTGACGACGTGATTTGCGTGGTTTCGTTGGCGCCCTATGTGATGTATCAAGGTTGAAACTGTCAATAATATAACCAAATTCTTACCAAGTTAATCTTGAATTACATTTTATTGTTAAACCTAGACAGAATACAAAATAACTACACCTAATCGGAATATAAAACTACATTGTCTTTTTCTTTTCATATTAGGTAATAAGTATAGATAAAAACGAAATCTAGTAAGTAGGTACTTGCCTTATGGCGTTTTTGGCACCGACTTATTAAACTACGAAATACCTATTGTTATTAAATAGCAGAAAAAAAATGAGAAAGGGATTTTGGCAAATACATACCTCCCTACGAAGGGCTAGTTTGTCAAACGAAAATTATTATGACAAATTGTCAAGCGAACGTACATTGCTGTAATTGCTTAAATGCATTATCAGCAGCCAATCGCAGTGCTTTACGCCCGCTTGATAATTTCGTCACATTATTTTTGCGATAATTTTCATTCGAGAAACTGGCCGTAAGCCACCAGCCGTCGCGTCGGTCGGCGTACGCGCAGCTTGTGTAGGGCATACGGCTACCCACTTTGATCAGCGCTTCTAGGGACATGCACTAAGGAGCCCGTGATTTTTTTATACAATTTTCAAGACAGTGTCAGGATGTATGTTGATTAAAATATGATTCGCGACCGAAACAAATATGGCTTCGCAGAATTATAATCATTAGAATCAGCAATACAACTCCTTAGAATTGGCCTGCCTCAAATATCATGATTACAAGAAATAGTCTGACAATAGGGTAATATGAACGTAGAGATTCTATGTATTGCTCATTTTTATGATTAGGTATAATTCTTTATTCAAATATTTGTTACAGCCACCAATCATATGTAGATCAGAATACAACTTGAGACAGGCCTACTAATTGCAAAAAATGTAAGAAAATACTGCATTTCCTTGTGCACGTGAGGCCGCAAAGCTAGGACTGTAAGCCCTAGCCGGTTGGCAGCCTTGTCGCTAGCGACGTTTTAACATGGGGAAATGTTGAGTCTGACAAGCTAGCAGAAAAATTAAGCGGTTAATCGGAGCCCGCCATGTAAAGTTCCTTTTTTTCACTTTCACAACTAATTACATAAGCTGTTCATCATTCCGACTCGTTCGGGTTAATGCCAATAATATCTATTAGTGATGTTCCGGATATCCGTATCCGCGGATATCCGAAGGAGAAGGTGATCCGTAACATTTTTAGCGGATTTTTTACTTTTCTTTCAATACATTAAATAAATTCTATAATGATGATGAGGTAGCAATGGAAATATTAAATTCCATTCCGATTATTTTTTTTCTCTTAAAATCGAGTATTTATTGTCTAAACTAAACAAAACAAAAGAAAGACTGCGCAATGCAAGTCAAATCATGTCATGTCAAGCAAAGCGTCAAGTGACGTCAACTATCCTTTCAAAGTCACGCGCATCGACACCGAAAGAGTAAGAAAGGTGTTAAGATCCATATCCGCGGATCTTAACACCAAATATCCGGATTCAGATCCGTATACACGGATTTACAGTTTTGAAGATCCGGCACATCACTAATATTGACATAATTTAATATAATTGATACCCTTCTAAGGTGTCGCCAATTTGCCATCGTCCTCAATTTAGATGTACCTCGCGTTCCATATGGAAGAGAATCTTTGGGGTAAGGGTCAGGGACGCGAGTGTTATTCTTTTTAAACTTGTTCTTTTCTATTACATAGTTACGTAGTAAAGAAGAAGTTTAAATAAGATATTTTATTTAAACTTATTACACGCACTATTTGTAACTGCGTGTGGCCTTAGATACTAAACGTTATTTTCAAACACCTTCAGCCATGACGCTGAACCAGCAATTTAAATAAAAGATTATTTACAATATATACCTACGTAATTTGATAACAAACACAATTATTTACGCACCTGTAATGTTATTGATGAACATGCACATCCTTGTTATTTGCTGCTCCGTGATATTAAAATTCTACTAATGCTAGACAGATTTGATGTTATTATGTATAAGCTGTACATTATAATTTGAGTGTGAAAAACCTATTGACATGAAATAAAATTTATTTAGCGTTGCAATTTTGTTTTATTACCTATTATGTCAGTCCACGAACCTACTGTTCTACTGCAGGTTTTCTTACGTTTTGTTTTTTCTACGACAGTAGGTAGGTACGAGCTGCCGTCCACTAACTAAAAGGCAGCTAATTGCAGAAAGTAGTTTTCGAGAAAACGCAAAAATAAGTGGGAATTGATGTCTCTTGAAAAGTTTGCTACCTAGGAACAAGGTTGCAAGTTATATACGTAGGCACAGTCTTTTTGCACAATATGTGATTTAGTTCATTCATTTATATTAATCACATTTTATTTAAATTAATTTTCTAACTTTTAGCTAAGCAATTTTTTTCATTTTTACATAATATACTGCACTATAAGGCCGCTAACCATACCTTAACTGCTTTATAGTAAAGCAATTTCTTGTAGCCGCCACGTCTTGTACTTATAGTAAAAGTTATCAAAATATACTTAGTTATAAAGCAGTTAAAGAAGTTTAACAGACTTATAGCCTAGTAACTATCACTTGGAAGACTAACTTCGCTTACTTAGAAAGCAGTTATGGGATTTTAAACGCTTTTAAGCTCGGTATTGTAAAACATATTTTCATACTGGTTCTCCTATTGCTCAACTAGAAGGCAGTTAAAGACAACTCGCTCGCAATTAACTGCCTTTTAAATAAGCACTTGCGGGTAAAAAGTTGAAAAGTTAAAAACTATTTTATATTAAAATCAGAGCTTTATTCATTAATAAAAAATAATAGACAATCAGTACGTCTAATTAAGTTGTGTAGAAACATAACAAATAGCTTTTTATTTAATTAAACAATATAAAATAAAAATAAACAAGTTTAATCAAACTTTTACAAATCTTATTCAGTAATGAGATCACAATTACAGCTTTAATAATAATCAGTATTCGCGAAACCATAGGAAAAATTATATTATTATTATTTTATAAAAATACCCAAAACATGTAAGTATCGTTTTTGAAAGCTTATGGCACATGACACTTGGTTTCAAATTCTTATGCAGTTATGAAATAAACATATCACAATCAGAGATCAATAATTGCAAAGTTGAAATAATATAATTGTGCGTACTTAACACATAACGTCATAATCAATTAAATATTAGACTTTATATAAAAAAATATAAATTCGGCCATTTTTTATGCTTAAATATTAATTAAAAACTTTAACAAAATGAGTAAATCAGATTAGGTAAATAAGCAATTATACCTAGTAACACACGAGTGTTACTAGTACTAGTGTTATCAAAATTAAGTAATAAAGTAAACAAAAATATTTAATAAATTTTTGATTTTAGTTTTGAAGGCACTTTTTAGGGTTCCGTTGCCAAATGGCAAAAAACGGAACCCTTATAGATTCGTCATGTCTGTCTGTCTGTCTGTCTGTCTGTCTGTCTGTCTGTCTGTCTGTCTGTCTGTCTGTCTGTCCGTCCGTATGTCACAGCCATTTTATTCCGAAACTATAAGAGCTATGCTGTTGAAACTTGGTAAATAGGTGTATTCTGTGAACCGCATTAAGATTTTCACACTAAAATAGAAAAAAAACAATAAATTTTGGGGTTCCCCATACATAGAACTGAAACTCAAAAATGATTTTTTTCATCAAACCCATACGTGTGGGGTATCTATGAATAGGTCTTCAAAAATGGTAATGAGGTTTCTATTATCATTTTTTTCTAAACTGAATAGTTTGCGCGAGAGACACTTCCAAAGTGGTAAAATGTGTGTCCCCCCCCCCGTAACTTCTAAAATAAGAGAATGACAAAACTAAAAAAAATATATGATGTACATTACCATGTAAACTACCAACGAAAATTGGTTTGAACGAGATCGAGTGAGTAGTTTTTTTTTAAAACGTCATAAATCGTAAACCGCAATTTACCTTACATTCAATCAACTGAAATATAAAAATTAAAAAATATATATATTTTTAAACCGAAAATACCTACAGGTTTGTACGGAACCCTCGGTGCGCGAGTCCGACTCGCACTTGGCCGGTTTTTTTTCAGTCTTTATGTCTACTACATATCCTAGTTTATAAAGTTCCGTTCCTTTTGTTTTTCTTCTGGTTCAATTCAAATATATTATTTCCTTCAATGATCGGTAAATTTTGCCAAAATAACATCTTATGTTTAGGTATAATTGGCGATAACTTTGTTAAAAGATTAATCTTTCTCTCCTCATCTATTCCTTTCGGTTGAGTACGAAATGTTAAAACAAAATGCGGGTTCTTCAAGTATTTATCGATTAAAAATTTAAGAGACACATATTCCTCATCAAATGCTTCCTTATAATGGAGATCAAAACTTCCTCGTTTAAAACATACTTGAGTCATATTAATAACCAATTTTTATTTTGAGATGTACAATTATCAAGCCACAAATTGAGTGATTGGATATCTCGAAATTTAAGTAAAAAGCTGTAATAATCACTCATGATATCATCCTGTTTACGGCCTGCTATACCATCATGCCATATGGCGGCTAAAGGTTTCACATCCCTTGTGATTTTTCCTACTGGTGCGAATGTCTGGTTATATAATGTAAGTCTAGGACAAAAAATTACGGATTTAAACGTATCTAGTCGTGGTAACATAATTACGTTTTCTAAGTCGCTACTAAAATATATCTGTTGAGTATTCTGTTCCAAAGTTTTGTGTAAATCATATAATTCTCTTGCCTCTTTATACTTGTCATGGTGTTTTGCCCATGTCGAACATGCATTACAATCAGCCTGAGCTGTTCAAACGCAAACGCAAATCACGAGCATTTAACTGCTTTTTAGTCTAGTATTGTTGTTTAGCTGCTCTCTAGCGATTGATATTTAGCTAATACTAATTTCAATACATAACTTAAAAGCCGCTATTGGCGTATAACTGCTTTCTAGTGTAGTTTTTCTTGATAACTGCTTTATAGTTAAGGCACGATGTTCAGATGGTTATTTGTGACACAATACATAAAGGTAGTTAAAGATGCTTAGCTGCTATTTAGTCAAGCATGACTAGATAACGTACTTTTAGTTAAGTAAATTTAGAAAAAAATGATACATCAATTTGCCGTTAAAGTATGTTAACGTCTTTCTAGAGAAGTATTGTGGCTTAGCCGCTTTTTAATTAAGGGAGTAACGAAATTTATGTGGTTTAACTGCTCAGCAATGTTCTGTATCTCTAAAACTATAAATCATAGAAAAATGATTCTTACACCAAAAGATAGAGCATCGAAAGTTGTATAAGACTACATTACAAAGTGAAAAACGACCAACTGTGGCTTAACGGCCTTTTAGTTAGTGGACGGCAGCGAGGGCGTCACTGAAAATTTCGGGAATCAAGGAAGTGTCCCAACATTACCTACTATTTAAAAATGTATTCATTGCTTTTCGAAGTATTCTCCGCGAAATTGACACATTTTTCCATACGATGGAACCAATCATTGAAGCAACCATTCCATTCGGAAGTTGGGGTCTCCAAAATGGCCGTTTTGTAGGCGTCCACAGTTTCTTCTGGTGATGAAAATCTCTGACCACGCAATTTATTCTTTATTTTAGGGAAAGTATAGAAATCATTAGGGCTTAGGTCTGGGCTGTACTGCGGATGGTCTAATAATTCTATGTTTTCTTTCTCTAAAAACTCTTTTGTTCTGTGCGCGGTGTGAGAACTCGTATTGTCGTGATGGAGGATGATGCGGCGGTTGCGGTTCTCTTTACGGAGTTCAGAAATGACCTGTGGCAAACAAATGCTAGCATACCATTCTGCATTAACCGTTCTTTGTCCCTCAAGAGGAATAGTCGCAACATGGCCGGTTTTGGAGACAAACTTGGCCGCCATTTTTTTTGCAACACTCCGTGAACGAACAATTTTTGTTGGCTTTAACTCATTTTCGAACACCCAAACTCGTGACTGGTTTTTTGTTTCGGGTTCGTACGCGTATATCCAGGATTCGTCACCTGATACGATGTTGTATACAGCATTTGAGGACCCTGCGTGGAATCTTTCGAGAGTTCTGACGCACCAAGTAACGCGAGCCGCTTTTTGCTCTTCACAGAGCGAATGCGGTATCCATCGGGAAAACAACTTTTTTACACCTAATTGTTCATGCAAGATTATTTGTATTTGACTCATGCCAATGTGTAAAGTTGCCTGAATATCGCGGTAGTACTTATGTCACATGTCGACCTTCCTCAATCAGTTTACGCACAGCATCAACGTTTTCTTGGGTGACTGCAGTTTTTGGACGACCTTGACGGGGATCATCACTGAGCTTGACACGTCCACGTTGAAATTCAGCAAACCAGCGATAAATTGTGGTTTTGGATGGGGCTTCATCACCAAATGCATAAATTATCCGGTCAACACACTGTTTTTGTGTTAAACCACTTCGAAAGTCATAATAAACCATCGCTCTTGAATTTTCTCGAGTCAATTCCATTTTCTCAACGACTAAAAAAGTTTGACAAAACCTTGTGACAAGACCGAGAATCTTTTTTTAAATAAATACATAAATGGTATTCGATTTTTAAAACCAAGGAGTTTTCAATTAAAAAGATTTTAATATGACAGGAACAGTGGAAATATTCCATTCCCGATACTTTTAGTGCAGCCTATTTATTAGGTAGGACTTATCAGAATCGAATTTTCGTAACGTACCTACTCGCTATGTTACGAAGAATCGATTCCGATATATCGAACTTCCCATGGAAATCACAGTACCAATTTCGACTTTGGTCTACTTTCGGTTCCAAGAATCGAAGCTCAAAGCGTATTGGGCGGCGCACGGTGGGCTGAAAATCGGCTTTCATAGATTTAGGGATTTGAATGTGCAAGTGCCGGATTTTTTGCCAGATATAGCTTCTATTAGTCATTAGTGTCATTACTATTGGTATACAAAAATGACGCCCGAAGTAACTCTGCTCAAAAACGAAGGAATTATATTTTATTTACGAAAATGTTGTATAAAGCTAGTATGTTAAATCGAATTATCTCTTAAAAAAACGGAAAGTTAAACAGGAATATCCTGACAGGTGATTATAGTGCTAATTATTTATGATTTTATTGTCGCCGATTTGCCGAAAAATATCATGCCGTTTTTTTTAAAGCAAATAGTCAAAATATTTTTATTTATTTTCGCTTGGAGGACATGGTGGAGCATACGGTGGAGGTCTACCCTGCCTGGGCAGAACACCGCCGTATCCACGTGGAGGCGATGGGCGGCTGCGATCTCTTGCGTCCAGCTCTGGTCCAACCCATGGTACGGAAAGAGAGTGCAAGGGAAGCCGTCACCTCCTTCTGCGGAGCAGAAATGCTCGTGAAGAAGGAGGCGAAGCGCGTGAGAGAGAGGCAATCTCTGCGCACTCACCGCTGGAGACGCATCGGGTATCGGAAATCCATAGCGGACTCCCGGCCACCGTAGGCGCAGGATTTTTAAACTATATAATTAATAGTTTAAAAATCCCGTGTTTTTATAAATTTACTGTTTTTTAAACTATTAATTATTTTCTATTAATATGGGGTTTCGAATTCTTGGACGTATGTCAGCGTAGTCTTCGTATTTTGTGACGTATGTCAGAGTAGTTTTCGAAGACAGTTTTTTTGCTATCCTAGTAACCCCGGCAAGGATAATAGGACAACTTTATAAACTATTGTATTGTCATCGGTCCTTGGTAAGTATGCCTTTCGAGTTAATCCGACGTTTTGAAGGGGTCAAAATCTGGTTCCAAGTGGAAAGATGTCCGTTTCCACCGCGCGGCCAACTCTTCAAATTTGATGAAATTTTGCCAGGAATTAGTTGTAATTTGTCACAATACACACATTACACACCTCTTTTCCTGAATTTGTTACAAAAAAAACTAAGACGCTACGACCAAAAACAGTTGGCCGCTAGAACCGCCACTTGCCGTAGTGATCGCCCGTGATTACACAGAAACTAAATAATGCAAATAGGCGAATGATACATCAAAAGAAAGGTCTTAATTTGTTGTATTTGTTACAAAAATAAAAATCATCAAAACTTAAATATACAAAAAGTTATGCTATATTTAGTTTTCAGGTTAAGTGTAGGTACGTATCTCATCAAAAAAAAATTAACATAGGCCAATGTGTACTTATATTACTTGATTTTTGCCTGTATGCTGATTTTGAATAAAGAAATTTTTATCGATTTTTATCGAAAAAATATTGAACCTATTTTCTAGTATTTTTCTTGTTTATTAGCTGCAACAAATTAGCAACTTATTGTACATACACCCCGCCTCGCCTCGCCTTGTTACTCAAAAAAACTTCAAACATCAAAGCTAATTAAAATCTAAACAACTAGATCCCTGACTAAAAACATTTATAGAAAAGAAAAAGGTAAATTCTAAACTGTAGAACTGACATAACAAAAACTTTTTTCTAAAATAAAGACTGCAATTGCAATGTAGCGCACTCAGTTTTACTTACTGAACTACCGATTAGTATTAACATTAAAGATTTTTTCTTAGTTAGTGCTATAGAATTTATACCAGGCACAAAAATAGATCACTATGTCATTTATAAATAAAATTACTATATTTTTAAAATTATTCTAAAATTGAAATAAGTACCTGAAAGAATATGTGTCTACATTCTGTGTCTTACTTACATTAGTTTCAGTTAATTTATAAATGTTATGGTAGTTTAGTTAAAAAAAAAATTTTTTGTTGACTTATATTACTTGTATTTTGCCTGTAGTTATGCTGATTTTGAATAAAGACATTTTTATCGATTTGTGAATTTCACTTTTATAAAGTATGCTATAGGATGTCTTAAAGAGTTTCACCCTAAAAAATTAAGATATGACTGCCGAACATTCCAATAATGGCGATTCAGTCTCACTTTATTATGAAAATTTATGGTCACTCTACTCTAATACAGTTTCATACTACTATATTTTAATGAATATCTCCTAAAATATAAAGCCTGTCGTTATATTCGCCACATTTATCCAAACTTGGCTACGATACCTGTCGATTAGTACTAGAACTTAGCTTGAACCTACTACTTATTAATAACGAAATAAACGCCATTGTATTTTAGGCATATTGCCGTCCGCGCGGCCAATTAAAGGCGACTGTAAAAAAAATATTGAACCTATTTTCTAGTATTTTTCTTGTTTATTTGCTGCAACAAATTAGCAACTAATTGTCCATACACATTAGCCTATATTAATTTGATTTTATGGTGAGATACGTAACTACACTTAACCTGAAAACTAAATATAGCATAACTTTTTGTATATTTAAACTTTGATGATTTTTATTTATGTAACAAATACAACAAATTAAGACCTTTCTTTTGATGTATCATTCGCCTATTTGCATTATTTAGTTTCTGTGTAATCACGGGCGATCACTACGGCAAGTGGCGGTTTTAGCGGCCAACTGTTTTTGGTCGTAGCGGCTTAGTTTTTTTTGTAACAAATTCAGGAAAAGAGGTGTGCTTTGTAACAAATTACAACTAATTCCTGGCAAAATTTCATCAAATTTGAAGAGTTGGCCGCGCGGTGGAAACGGACATGTGGAAAGTTACATACTAACATACGTATGAACCTAATAAAAGCGTGTTAAAAAGTAGCGTAGCCAAATAATTAAAATGGCTTAGAAACAAAAGGCGCAGTCACATGAGGGTTGGGTTGCGTGTAGCTCTGGTACGGGTTGGGCACACAATTCCTACGCCAAAGTAAACGCTGATGATGACGAGGCGCACAGTTGCGCACAGTGTTTGCCTGTCTAAATTGTATATCTGTCGCAGGTTTTTCATAAAATCAGGTTTTTGATCAAAACTCTAGGATTGTGATCAAAAACCGGAAGATGACACATTTTAAACTCAATTTCATCATAAACCTGTAACAATCTAGATTTTTTATCAAAAACCTGAACTAGTTTGGGTTTATGATAAAGTTCTTGTCAAAATCACGGGGTTGCTTGGTTTTATGACAAATAAATCTATTTAAATGAAATAAATAAAACAATCCATCATCATTTGCAACTTAGTAGAAAGAAAACAATGATTTATTTATATTTGGAGAAATCGATATTGGTGCTACAATTTTATTTTAGTTGATGTGCCGAAAATAGATAGAGGGCCACTGGATGCAAGTTACATTATAGGAAAGGTAATTGATAAGAAGAACGATTTATTCAAAATAGGTACTTCAGCTGGGGTTCTAAAAGACTGGCTTCCTCGAAACTCTATTCAAATATCAACTACTGCCTTTAACGAACCTGTATCGACAAATGAACTGAATTTGCGTGGAATTGCTTCAAAGATGTCTTTATTTGGAGGCCAAGGTTTTAAGAAATGCTCGTGCGAAAAATCTAAAGTGCGCTGCAAGACAAATCGATGTGAATGAAAGAAAAATTTAATGCAACTCTAGATGTCGCAAGTCAACAAACTGTCATAATAAATCAAGCATATTAGCAGATTTATAAAAAAGCAAGCACGTGGTAAACGTTTCTTTATTACATTTTTATTTTTATATATTTTTATTCTTTTTTTAATTTTGACTCAGTTTAGTCGTTTTAATAGTAACGAAATTTCATTTTCGCGGCTTATCAAAATCAGATTAATATGGGTACGTGACATTGAAACATTTCATTTCATAATTGGATTGAAGGAGGAGAATATTGATTGGATCATGGATGTAAAATTTTGATAAAAAAATAATAATTGTTTTCTTTCTACTAAGTTGCAAATGATGATGGATTGTTTTATTTATTTCATTTAAATATATTTATTACATTTAAATATATTTATTTGTCATAAAACCAAGCAAACCGTGATTTTGACAAGAACTTTTTCATAAACCCAAACTAGTTCAGGTTTTTGATAAAAAATCTGGATTCTTACAGGTTTATGATGAAATTGAGTTTAAAATGTGTCATCTTCCGGTTTTTGATCAAAAACCTAACTTTATGAAAAACCTGCGACATATCAATTACCGCTTAGCGTTTCTTGTTTTGCCCGGACAATATGGGAATGCTGGTACCTACTTGTTTGAATAAAGGCTAAAAATACGTGTCCGTTTATGTTTAACATAACGTTTTTTTTTAAAAAAAAAAAGCATTCTAACTTTTTGTAAAAAATTGTAAAAGTTGATTCCCAAAACCATAAATTTGTCAAAGCTATGGTTAAAAAGTTATAAGTGTTTGAACGTGGCCGCGCCATTGAAACGCGGCGAACCGCGCGGCCTCGGAGATCTTTAAAACTAAGCATTACAGAGACCTGAAATTATTGGTGTATTGAATTTGTAAAAAAAAATGTAAAATATAGAAAAAAATCCTGGGTTTATATTTTAAGAGCTTTAAGACTATAACCCCATGGCCGCGCTATTGAAACGGTGAAAAACACGTTATTGCCGATATCTCGCTGAATAAGCACCACAGACGTCTGAACTTTTTTGTAAAACCCAGATTTGAATTTGTCAAAACTAGTAAAAATACAACTAAAAATCCCATGTTTATATTTATTTATTTATTAAAACTTTATGCACAAGTAAAAAATAGTGTACAAAGGCGGACTTAATGCCTGAGGCATTTTCTACCAGTCAACCTTAGGGTGATGCAGAGACAAAACATGGCAGGTGCAACATAGGGATAGATATTTCGGAAAATAATACATACAAATACATAAATATATACATACATACATATATATATATATATATAACGAAAATAAAAAAATTGTCTGGAGAAATAACGATAGGTGGAGGAGAAAACGAATCCAGCAAATCAGCGCTGTAATAAATCTGCCAACTTCTTACGAATATGCTCACGTACTTTCACTTTAAACGATAACCGACTGGTTGCCATCCTGATATTCAGAGGAAGCGCATTCCATAAAAAGACCGCCTGGACAAAGAAAGAAGATTTAATGAAACCAGAGCGGTGAGAAGGACATCGTAGAAGTCGATTGTTAGTGGAACGGAGATTTTAACTATGCGCAGAGCACAAGTACTGAAACTGGGAAGTTAGGTAAGAAGGGGAAGAGGGTTTGTCAAGTATGGAAAACAGCACTGACAGAGCCCTTAACTCTCTGCGCTGACGGATGGGTAGCCATTTTAAAAGCAACCGGTGCGCGGACACATGATCATACTTACGAAGATTGAAAACGAATCGAATGCAGTTATTTAGAAGGCGGTCAAGTTTATTGAGGAGATCTGCATTCAGGTCATAGTAACACACATCGCCATAGTCAATTATGGGAAAGATTAGGGACTGTACAAGCAATGCCTTTATGTATGATGGAAGAAGGTTTTTTGAGATTATAACCCCATGGCCGCCATTGAAACGGTGAAAAATACGTTATCACCGATATCTCGCTGAAAAAGCATCGCAGGAGCCTGGTTTTTTTTGTAAATAAATAAATAAAAAATATTTTATTTTCAGGCTTCAGGGCCCATAGGGTGTTAGTAATACATCTTACTTTAAAAAAAAAAAATGTTAATAACATGCTGGAGAAAAAAAGAAAATCACTATCACAGGAAGGTTTAACAATATTTGTTGCTAACATGTAGCTTGGTAAACCTTCCCAATGTAGGTCCATCCAGCCTCTCTGCAAACACCCCCAGAATGCTGTTGCTGCTTCCCCTCACTCGGGATATTACTGAGGCAACTTTCTTCCGCATTATAGCAAAGTAGTCGTCAGTGTGCGCATCAGCGAACATACCAGACGCACTACAGTAAGGTGGAAGCCTCAACAGCGCCCTGACAGCATTGTTGTACTGAATGCGCAGGGCATTTTCTGCTTTTAGGGTAAGGTTGTCCCAAAGGCTACTGCTGTAAAATGATTGGCAGTATGCCTTAAAAAGAGTTAATTTTACGGGTACTGAGCAACCATGAAACCTTCTGCATATTATATTTCCCCTCACAGCCAATGCCCTGCGCTCCCTTTCCATATCCAAATCATCTTTTAACTCTTCAGTTACAATGTGGCCCAAATATTTGAAGCGGGCAACTCTCTGCAAAACTGAACCATTTAATTTTACAGGAGGCACAAATGTTGGATTTTTATTCCTACCTCGAAACACCAAGAGTTCACTTTTTGTAGGGTTATATTTAAGCCCGTGCTGTTCAGCATATCCTTCACAAATCGAGAGTAACTTTCTAATTCCACTGATAGTAGGTAAAACCTAGATTTGAATTTTTCAAAATAGGTAAGAATGCACAAAAAAAATCCTAGGTTAACATTTCAGGAGCTATGGTACGGAATCATCAATATAAGGTGTATCTATTCATACACGAAATATTTTAAGGGGTACACCTGTAGGTGGTAAAGAAGCTATAGAAGCAAAAAGAAAATTTTTATATAAGCTTTTTGAATTTTCGTAATTATTATAATTTTAAAACTACCTGAGACGTTTTGCATAAAACCTTTACTCCAAACTCTATGAATGGCCCGCCTGACGCTGCGAGGGCGACGACCGGACTGCACGAGCATGGCCACGGTGTCTCGGGCCGTAAAAAATAAGAAGCCAATATTTCTTATGTGCGTCAAATAATTTATAAATATTAAATTTTTTAAAAAGCCGTAGAAAAATTATTTTTTCGTTGCTATAGCTTCTTTACCACCTACAGGTGTAGCTCTTAAAATATTTCGTGTATGAATAGATACACCTTATATGTATATTGTCTTGAATATGTCGATATGTCATTATGTCTTTCCACCTATTTTATTTGAATTTATATCTCTAGGATTCTAAATTAAATAAAAATCAAACGATAAGGTGCAAAAAATATCTTTATTTCTTTAAAAATCACATAAATCACAGATTGTTTACTTACATTAAGATACTCTTAGATATTCCCCCTTCCGACCTACCCGGTCGGAGTGAGAGGTTATAAAAGCGCATGGCGCGCTGTCAGCGGTCTGACTCTTTTGTGTGCTCTTTTGTACTTGGCTTTCGGACGGAACGGACGTATCTTAGTGACGTTATAGTGTTAATTCGATCGTATACTATTATTCTTTTGTACTGATTACGTACCTACGTGCTTTTTGTTAATTTAAATCATTTGAAAGAAATATAACTTTCTAGGTTACTTGCTGAATTGTTTTTTTTTATATATTCCACCACTGTTCTCTAAGATCAGAAGTGGGATTGTCACGCGTTCTAGGCCGTTTGCCATCTATTTGAAAATTCAATAACGGTTTTAAAAGTGTTGTGATTATTGTGTGCAAACTTCTCAATCGCAAGTACCTACCTAGTTTGTTTCTTAAATAATGTCAGGACGTTCGTCTCGGTCTAGAGTACGCTCTCGTGAGCGACACTCTGGTGGTGGTTCTCGCAAAAATCGTCGCGATGATACGGATGATCGTAATACGCCGCCGATAGTCGTACACCACCGTCGAAACAGTCCAATAGACCGTAGACATAGGTCATCTAGGCGTCGTAGTGTTTTAAATAGCCCACATAGTCGGTCTGGCTGTCGTAGATATAGCGAAGACTCGTATGACCGTCGTGACAACTCGCGCGATGTAGCCGTTGATCGAATTCATACGAGGTTAGAAGTAATTGAGCGTCGTTTGCCAATAGCATCTAGTAGTGATAGTCCGTTGCGTCCAAATAGCGAAAGCCGGTTATTGTCATCTCTTCCGGTCGTGCCAATCCCTGATAGTAAGCAAGGCTCGGGTGTAGGGCTTGCAATCCGGATATCCGGATATCCGTAATATCCGGATATCCGCCGATTTTAAAATCCGGATTTTACTTGCATCACTATCCGGAGTTTTCGGATGTTACGGATAGTCGTTTTTATTTTTTAAATATTAAATAAAAAGCTACCAACTGTGGAGTACATTATTACGTTATTTATTAGAGATGGGCCAACCTATGATTTTGGCCACCAAACCGACTAGTCAGCCAAGCCTTGATTTCGGTTGAGTTCGGTTGACATCAGCTATGTTCAAAATGGCAAACCTACTTCTTGCCAGTTGTTTGCTATAGACATTCTTCCTTTTGAAAATCCTTTAAAACGAATCTGTGAGACTGACGATTGTTAAAATTATTTCTACATTTTTTGATGCACAACAACCAGATCAAAAACTCGTAACTTCAGCGGACAATACACAAGATACAGAAGGTTATTCTTCTTCAACTGTAAACGTATCAATTAAAACGCAAATACGAGAAGAAATAATCCAGTAAATGAGTCAGCCATCTTCTGCACAGCGACCGACTTCCTCAACAAATGGTTTAGACACCACAATTCGAGTAGAGATGGCGCTATTTGATGAGAATGGTCCGAGAAGCAGGAATTTAGAAAGGGTTCACAATCTACTATTATCAATACCACCAACCAGCGTTGAAGCAGAAAGAGTGTTCTCTACTACAGGATATTTATGTAACCATATAAGAACATTTAAGCTTTTTAAGATCGTATTGCCAGAATTTGTACAAAAAATAATTTAAGAATTACGTAATATTATATTTGTACGCTGCCAGGCTAGACTAGACCCCTACCATAGGATTTCAATTGAGTAGGTGGAAGCGTGATGGTGGGGTCCAGGAGACAAGAAGTGGCGAGCGCAACTAGTCCGCCGTACGCGGAGCAGACATTATATAGTACAATTCAAAGCAAGACGCAATACAAATAACAAATGACTCACCTAAAATACAACAAAACAACTTACCTGGTGGTTGAAGGACAATGCTTCTGGGGTTACCTGGAGTTATGTATGTAAGTGAGTGTATATGTATCGTGTCGTGACGTTACGAGTATTCTTCAGGTTAGAATCCGCTGCAACAAGGCTTGGAGACAATCACAGCATGCGGTCTTCAAATCACTCGTTCCCAACAGCGTCACACTTTGCTTAACCTTCAAACTATTTATCGAAAATATGTCCAAAACCGGTGTTATTACGTCAAATTAGGGGTTATTAACAATCCAAACAATGGGTCATGACAGATTGTCCACAAAACGACCGGGGTAAATCATTACTTTACAAAAGATCGCGAGATTCAAGCGGCGACATGCTTTTCTTGTTAAGCATCAAATTCAAGAGCAGGAAGTGTGTCAACGTCAAATTGACAAGTTAGATGTCACTTCGTTACACGCGCATTCCGTTAGGCGCACAGATAATAAACGGGACAGAACATCTACCCCCCCCCCCCCCCGGACGGGCCTTCCCGTCCGCTAATCACTTGGCAATCCCGACAAGGTTGCGTTTTATCAGTCCACCTGACGCGCTGCTGGAGGATGTGCAAATACTCCAAGCTCCAACGCTTCCAAAAACTCTGAGCGAGCTGCTGCACCAACTGAAACCGCGATAGCCAATTTTGGCTCACATCGACAAAAGGGTGCTCCGGCAGGGCGGCAAGTGGCTGTCAAATCAAAAAAAATGGCCCGGGGTCAGGGCCTCCAAGACGTTCAGGTCCAAAGACAGCGGGCACAATGGACGCGAGTTCAATACAGCTTCAAAACGGCAAAATACCGTAGCTAACTCCTTAAAGGTGAGAACGGCGTCTCCCAACAATCTGCGCCAGAGTCCCTGTGCCGCTTTCACCACGGCCTCAAAATACCCCCCCAATGGGGGCAGGCTGGCGGGTCAAAACAATAACAAACAACAAAACAACCAAACAACAACAACAACCATTTAACCAAATGGCCCTCCTTAGGCAACAAAAGGGGGTGACGGACCCCATAAGGAAGGCTAGAGTGACTCAACCGTCAACAACCAAACAACAAAAGACCCGTATCGTCCAAAAGGGGTTCAACTTACTAACGGCTCCCGACAATATCCAAAACTCTCGCTGCAGAATGGCCAACAGCGCATTGCAACCGGCATGCGAGTTCATAATGTGACGATCAGTCACCAACAATTCAACAACAACAAACAACAATTCAACAATTTGTCGAGGGAGCTAAATCGACTCAACAAAAAATCAGGGTTCTTCGTTCTTCGTTCCAACAGCGAGCACCTTGAGCCCGGGCAAAGGACCCGACATCAAGACTGGCGATCGAGGCCAATCATCCCCGGGATGAGTCAGCCAGTCTGGTCCCCACCATAGAGGGTAAGCAAACAAGCGGGGTGCCATGCACCCACGTGAGGCCACGGCGCCTGGGTTCAAATCTCCAGGCACGTGCCTCCAAATCAAAGGCGTTTCAAAATTTTGAATCTGGGACACTCGGTACGCAACAAATACCTCCAAAGAGTGGGCGGACGTCTTCAACCAACACAAAACAATTTGACTGTCCGTCCAGGCGTAAGAAGCCCGAATGTCCACAGTTCCACCCAAAGTGTGAGCAACGTGGTTCAATAGACGCACAAGACGCGCCGCCCCTGACAATTCTAACTTAGGGATGGTCAGTGCCGTCCGGAGGGGGGCCACCTTGCTCTTGGCCAAGACCAGTGACAAATTCACCTGGCCTGTTGCGCAGACGGTGCGCAGACAAACAACAGCTGCATAACCGTGCGAAGACGCATCACAAACAAGGGTAGCAGTGTAGCCCCCAGGGGGGAGGATAGCGCGGGGTAACACGACCTAGTTGACTGCAGGGAGTGCGGAGACAAATTGGAGCCAATCTTCCAACAGGGTTTCCCGAATTGGCTCGTCCCAGCCAAGTCCCGCAGTCCAAAGGCGCTCAAGAAAACAATTTTGCCCAAAACAATACAAACAAAACAACAAAACAATAGACAAAAGGCAACCCTGGGCTCCCATGTCCATAATGACACGGACCACAACAGAGTCCCCCGTGGGCCCCCAGACCTGACCGATGCCGTTGGCAACAAAACCGTGTCGATCTGAGGGGTACCTTAGCGGGGCAGGCGCCAATGTCCTAACAATGCCTGGGCGGCGACCGATCGCCGCACACCCAGGCTCCGCACCCAGGCTCAAGTCCCTCGCGACGAGGATGGAGGCCAAACTCCTCGTCCGCGCGGTGTCCCGAGCCACGCGCCATCGCTGGATGGGCATATCCCACCGGAGGCCTGAATGGCGGGGGGCGTGACTCCAACCGGGGACGTTCCGCCAAAGGAGGGGAGGGCAGGCGGTGCTGGTCTGGCCAGCGGTGCCTAGCAACAATTGCGTAATCGCCTTTACGCGGGGAGACCAAATGGCGGTCGCGCGGCTCCCGATCAACTTGCGCGGGGGGTGGAGTGCGGCGCTCAAAATTGCGGGCCTCTCCCCGGTTCTGAACCGGCGAGGCAGAAGCCCGGTGACCAACTCCATGGTACCCCCCCGTAGGCGAACCTTCATCAGAGGCTGGTCTGCCAGCGTGGTTCGCGTTAGCGCACAATATGTCCAAATGGGACCCCCTACAAATTCTACAAGGGCGGGGGTTGGGGCAGTCCCAATGGAAGTGAGCCCCCAAACAAGAGAAGCACATGCGGCGTGCATTGGCAATTCGGCGGCGGGCACTCACGTGCAATTTCAAAAAAGGCCGCGCAAGTTGCCATGCCATGCCCCGTGTCCCTACAAACTCACAACCAGGACGACTCTGGGTGCCAGCAAAACGAGCGGCGGGGCGACCATCAACAGGCCCGCGAGCCCTAGTCCGTCCCTGGTCTCGTGGCCGGGAAGACGGCTGGCATGACTCAGTGGCAACGCCAGAGTTGTCCACAAACCGACACTCATCCTCCAAAAATTGGACGAGGTCACCAAATGGGGGGAGATGTGTGACACTATTCCCACCATACCTTTGCTCGAAATGAGCCCTCAAATCGGCAGGAAGCCGTTGCAGCACAACATGCACCAAAGGGTAAGACCATTGGTCCACCGGCAAGTCCAATCGCTTTAAAGCGTTGGTCGCTACCACCAACGGGTTCAACAGGTCAGTACGCAATGCTGACAAACTAGTAATGACCGGTAACCCCAAAATCAATTCAATATGAACGTCAGCCAAACAACGTTTATTTTGGTACCGCTGGGTGAGTAGTCCCAAAGCGGTAGGGTAGGCTGAGTCAGTCAACGACAGATGCTGTACCAAGGCTCGGGCCTCACCTTCCAGGACAGACAACAAATAGGCCAACTTTTGGGCGGGTCTGAGGTCCGAGCGTGCATCAACCAAACTTGCAGGCAATCTACTCAATAGTCCGGGACCTGAAACAACCGAGGTCTCCGGCTTGACCTGGACAGGTGTCCGGCACTGCAATATTTCCATTTGTATGCCATTGCACAAACAAACAAATCAAATAAACAAAACAATTAAATTATCAAATAACAAAGTTCAATCAATAAATAACAAGGAAATCCAACGCAAACAATCAAATAAAATAAACCAAGCAAAAGGTAATTAAGTAACAAAGTTCAAACAATCAATTACAAAATAACTACAAGCAAACAATCAAACTACCAAACTGACTAATCAGCAACTCGAGAAATAATAATATATTGGTTTCAATTCAATTCAACAATAAACTTTTATTTTAATTCAAAATCAATATCAACGTTCAAAATTCTATTTCATATTCAATTCAAATATTCAAATTCTATCCAATTCCAAAAAATGCCAATTTCAAATATTAATTTCACAAACCACTTTATTAATGGTACAACAATAATAAACCTTTATTCCAATTCAAAACAATGGTAATACTCAAAAATGCCAATTTCAACAAAACTACCATATTGATGGTACAAAACTCAATATTTGAATGTCTTCCTGACATTCAATACAACACAGAGGTCAATTAACAACAACAAGAGGTTATAACATAGCTCAATCTAACCAACTCTGTTAGAATATGCAAACCTGGTTGACCCCGTCGATATGAGTTACTCGACTCAATAAATTCAAACAAATTATTTCAAATAACAATTAATTATAGTTATCAAATATTTACAGCGTATTACTACTTCCCTTATAGAGACTGCCAAGTAATTAGCCTACTGTAAATTACCAATTTGGTGGTTATGTCTTATAACCACGCTCTGCTACCAAAAATTGTACGCTGCCAGGCTAGACTAGACCCCTACCATAGGATTTCAATTGAGTAGGTGGAAGCGTGATGGTGGGGTCCAGGAGACAAGAAGTGGCGAGCGCAACTAGTCCGCCGTACGCGGAGCAGACATTATATAGTACAATTCAAAGCAAGACGCAATACAAATAACAAATGACTCACCTAAAATACAACAAAACAACTTACCTGGTGGTTGAAGGACAATGCTTCTGGGGTTACCTGGAGTTATGTATGTAAGTGAGTGTATATGTATCGTGTCGTGACGTTACGAGTATTCTTCAGGTTAGAATCCGCTGCAACAAGGCTTGGAGACAATCACAGCATGCGGTCTTCAAATCACTCGTTCCCAACAGCGTCACACTTTGCTTAACCTTCAAACTATTTATCGAAAATATGTCCAAAACCGGTGTTATTACGTCAAATTAGGGGTTATTAACAATCCAAACAATGGGTCATGACAGATTGTCCACAAAACGACCGGGGTAAATCATTACTTTACAAAAGATCGCGAGATTCAAGCGGCGACATGCTTTTCTTGTTAAGCATCAAATTCAAGAGCAGGAAGTGTGTCAACGTCAAATTGACAAGTTAGATGTCACTTCGTTACACGCGCATTCCGTTAGGCGCACAGATAATAAACGGGACAGAACAATATTATAAACGGTTATTTGATTATTTTGAAATATTTTGTTCATTTTTTATTATATTTGATTTATACTATTGTTTAACAATTGAGCTGATTTTGAAAGTGATATTTTATTTATGTTTTAAATAGGTTGATTATTAGGTACCGTGTGGTGCCGGACGCAAAGAATAATACCGGGTGGCATTTCTTCCCGTGGGTGTCGTAAAAGGCGACTAAGAGAGTTACTAGAGAATGGGCAGCAGCGTTCTCTATGCATTTTACCACCATACTGCGATCGCTAACCCACCTGCCAAGCGTGGCGATTATGGCAAAGCCCCCCAAATTGGGGGAGGCCTAAGTCCAGCAGTGGACGTCTTACCGATGAAATGATGAAATTGATTTGACCGAGATGTTGTGATTTGTGATAAATGTAAGATCTCATTTTTAATTAGAATTGTTTTTAGTATGAGAAGAACAGATACAATTTATTTGTGCGGTATCGGTGTTTTATTGTATAATTCTAGAAAGTGAACTAGTTTTTTTATATGTGATTGTTACTTGAAATATTGGTATAGTTTATTATTTCTTTGTCATTTTGCTTGAGAGACTGATTAAACGTGTTACAAAACCTAATTAGTTTTATTTATATAAAAATAAAAAATAACCGTATTATCCGCATTATCCGAATACTCCGGATAGTAAAATATTAATATTCGTATTATCCGGATAGTAAAAATTAACGGATATTGCAAGCCCTACTCGGGTGTAACCGAGACAATAACTGACGAGGTTACCGCAGAGAATAACTCGCGTGCGACAGACGTGCATAGCGACAATAAAGACGTTGCGAACAGTATTGTTGGTGCCATAAGCACGATTTTAAAAATAAGATATCATAACTACTACATACATATCACCGTTTGATCCAAGTTTCCAAGATTTCGATGTCTGGTGCGCTGAGGTTGACCGTGGCCGATTAATAAATAATTGGGGTGATCGCGAATGCCTAGGCAGAATAGGTTCTTGTTTACGTGGTGATGCGGGATCGTGGTTAAATGACTGGGTGACTAGTGATAGATCTTGGAGTAATTTTAAGGTCGAATTTAGATCTCTTTGTCCCCGTAGTATCGATTGTGCATCCATACTATATGAGGTTATGTGTACGAACTCAAACAAGTACCCAACTTATGCAGAATACGCACGTAAATCCCTGCTGCGTCTCAATATAGTTGAAGGTATATCCGATAAGTTAAAATCCGCCATTGTTGTTAGAGGTATCAGCGATCCCCAAGTCAAGGCTGCGGCAACTAACACTAAGCTAGCATGTAAAGATCTTGTGGAATTTTTATCTGTTTATGTCGAACCCAAACATGACAACAATACTGCTCGTGATCGTGCCTCCTCTAGTAACTCACCTAACCAACGTAAACGTGAGGCACTTATGTCCGATAACAGCAATGTCACTTGTCACTTATGCGGCAAAACGGGTCATAAGAAATTATATTGTCCCAAAAAATCTAAAAATACCAATTCGGTTCAGGGTTCCACGGCCTCTAAGTCGGCTCCACTGACATCAAGCGATAAAACCGGTAAATCCGAACAACGTTGTACTTTTTGTAAGCCAAAAACAGCGTTCTCAGAGTAACGATAAGAAAATGAATGAGGTACATTTTTGCTCCGTATTGACCCCAGACAAAATAACGTAATTTCAGCCGTTGTACAGAAGGTGCCTGTTGATGTTTTAATTGACAGTGGCTCTGATATTTCTTTAATTTCAGAAAAGGTGCTAAAACATTTTAATTTTAATCGTTTGCCAGCTTATCGCTTGATGCGCGGTATAGGAAGTCAGGTAATTGAATCAACCTCTTATCTTATCTTATCAACAGTCGTAGAGTTCCCAGAAGTATCACTGGAAATTGATTTATATGTTGTCCCTGCTGAATGCATTAACGCGCCTATTCTAATTGGAACTGATATCCTGAATCGAAAAGGGTTAATTTACACTCGTACCAGTAGTGAGCAGCGGCTTACCAGGTCAGACATTCAGTCAACTGTGCAGTTTGTGAGCACTGTGGAGGATGATTTAGGCACAGGTAAATATGTGTGTAAAATTGAGATGAACACGAATAAACGCTTTTTCATTTTTTCATTTTTTTTTTTTCATGAAAACTCCTTTTGTGGGTGCCGATAAAGACCGGTTGCTGGGAATTATCAAGGAGTTCACTGATTTATTTATTTCCGGTATGGCAACCTCCACGATGAACACAGGCAGTATGGAGATCAAACTTACGTCTAACACTCCAATAACCCACCGACCTTATAAACTTTCAGTGGATGAAAAAACAGGGTTCGCAATATTGTCAACGATCTGCTCAGCAAGGGAATAATTCGTGAATCACAATCTGATTACGCGAGTCCTCGTCAAAAAAAAAGGACGGGAGTGATAGGATGTGCCTCGATTATCGAGCACTCAATACTATTACCATCAAAGAGAGATTTCCCTTGCCGTTGATCGATGACCATATCGATAGACTTGGTAGCTTCAAAATCTTCACCAGCCTTGATATGGCTACTGGCTTCCACCAAGTGCCTATGAAGGATGATGAATCCATTAGTATAACTGCCTTCGTAACGCCTGAAGGGCAGTATGAGTATTTAAAAATGCCATATGGCTTAGCCAATGCTCCGATTGTCTATCAGAGGATTATATCAAAAACATTAAAACCTCTCATTGACACTGGTAGGGTTTTAACCTATATCGATGAAGTGCTGATATTGTCCAACTCGGTAGATGAGGGTCTCAAAACGTTAAGAGAAGTTTTAATGATACTTAAAGCCGCGGGATTTTCCATAAACTTAAAAAATGGACTTTTCTAGACGTAGAGATTGAGTACCTAGGGCGACTGATTGGACATGGTCAGGTACGGCCGAGTCCAGGTAAAGTAGATGCACTTGTACGTTCTCCTAAACCTACAAATGTGAAAGAGGTTCGCCAGTTTCTGGGGCTCGCAGGGTATTTTCGCCGTTATATTGCTGGCTATGCCTCTAAGACATCAAGCATAGCAAGGCTGCTGAGGAAGGGTGTACCATTTTCGTGGGGCTCTGAGCAGGACGCTGCTCGCGACTATATTATAAATTGCCTAACAAATTAACCGGTTTTAGCGATATTTGATCCCCAGTTGCTTACGGAGCTTCACACCGACGCTAGTGCTATTGGGTTTGGTGCTATTTTACTCCAAGAGCATAGCGGTGGGAGAAAGAGGGTTGTTGGGTATTTTAGTAAGTCCACTCAGGGCGCGGAATCGCGGTACCACAGTTATGAATTGGAAACGTTGGTTGTTGTACGTGCGCTCCAGCATTTTCGCCACTATTTAATTGGTATTCACTTTAAGATAGTGACGGATTGCAATTCTTTAAAGTTAACGGAGCGAAAGAAAGACTTGTTGCCTCGGGTCGCGCGCTGGTGGGTTTATTTGCAGGATTTTACATTCACTCTAGACTATAGGAAGGGTTCATTAATGCAACACGCGGATTTTTTAAGTCGTAACCCTCCTTCTCTTACCAATAATGTCTCTCATATCCGAAATCCAAACAACTGGGCAAAGATTGCTCAAACCGCTGACGCAGAGACTCAGGAATTGATGTCTAAATTGAGGGAAGGGCAATTAGATCAAACGAGGTACACAATAAAAAACAATTTATTGTTTTACAAATTTACACCTACTGGGGAAGAATCGCGACTTTTATGCTTCATCCCGAAGGGTCATAGGCTCAGTCTGTTGAGAGTTTTTCACGATGACCATGATCATATTGGTACTGACAGAACTACTGACCTCATTTTGCGACATTTCTGGTTTCCGGGCCTACGGCAGTTCGTGCGGAAGTGTGTAGGTCATTGCCTTATATGTCTGGCACATAAAAGGGTGCCTAGGGCTCCCTCTCAGCCAATCCAGTCCTGGTCTAAGCCAGAAATCCCTTTTTCTAATGTACACACCGAAGTATTTGGACCACTACCAGAATCAAATGGTTTTAAATACGTTTTAATTTTGATTGATGCCTTTTCCAAGTATTGTTTATTGTACTCCATAAATAGACAAGACGCTGACGAGTTAAAGCGTGTATTTTCTAACGCAGTGTCACTATTTGGTACCCCATCTATGATAGTGTGTGACCGTGGTAGGATGTTCGACAGTAGGGCTTTCCAAAATTAGGTCTCTGAGTTGGGATCATCGATACACTTTATTACGCCGGGTATGCATCGCGAAAATGGTCAAGTGGAGAGATACTGCCGAACTGTTCTTACCATGCTGCGGATCGAGGTTGGTAATAAAGGTTCACAATGGTGACGTGCTCAAGAAGGTGCAGCTCACCCTCAACATCTGCAGACAAGCCACTACTCAGACTTCACCACTACAGCTGCGTTGCACTCGAAAACTCGCATCCCAATAGAGAAGCCTTGTTAACTCTAAGAAGACAACGAGCTACTGAGCTTCTCACAGCCAATCAGCATTATCAGGATGCTTATGTAAATGGAGATCGAAGGCAGCCACGTATGTTTGCTGTTGGTGACTTCGTGTTTGTGAGCAAAGTTGCTCAGACTACTGGAAAACTAGACTCCGGCATGCGCGGCCCGTATAAAGTGGTCCGAGCGCTGTCACACCACCGTTATGAGCTAGAGTTACTAGCTGGGTCTTATGGTAAGAAGACTCAAGCCGCCGCCGAACATATGATGTTATGGCGTGGTGAGTGGACGCCGGATGCTTGCTCAGCTTTCTTTGAGAGTGGTGTGTTATTGGTTGCGAGCATGCTAACGTTTGGGCCTCTGTTCTGTTCCACGGTCATGGTTGAGACATGCAGAACATTTGGGCCTCTGTCTCAATGACGCGGACATGGTAGAGACATGCAGAACTTTTGGGCCTCTGTCTCAGTAACGCAATGTGTCACTAATTCATAGTAAGCATAACCTTTGGGCCTCTACTATGCATTCGTGAAAACGACAAGCGAACGTTTGGGCCTCTGTCAATAACAATGTATGGCGAGTTGGGCACGCCACAATTGCGGCGGTAAGTCCCCTCTTTGAGGAGTGGATAGAGAGGCGCCACGGCGTCCTCACCTTCCGCCTGACGCAGGTTCTCACCGGGCATGGGTGCTTCGGTGGGTTCCTGTTCAGGATAAAGCGGGAGGATACGTCCGGGTGTTTCCATTGCGAGGATCGTCTGGAGGACACGGTGGAGCATACGGTGGAGGTGTGCCCTGCCTGGGCGGAGCACCGCCGTGTCCTCGTGGAGGCGATCGGCGGCGGCGACCTCTCGCGTCCGGCCCTGGTGCGAGCCATGGTACGGAGCGAGAGGGAATGGGAAGCCGTCACCTCCTTCTGCGAAGCAGTAATGCTCGCGAAGGAGGAGGCGGGGCGCGTGAGGGAGTGGCAGTCTCTGCGCCCTCACGTCCCTAGCCGCCGCAGGAGGAGACGCCCCGGGCGTCGGGAGTCAATAGCGGACTCCCGGCCACCGTAGGCGCGAGCTTGCGGATGGCGAGCAATGAGTAGCTCGCCGCCCGGTAAGGACCAAGCTCGGGTCGACGGCGCGCAGTGTTCCACGCGCGCCTCAAAGAGATGTCAGCAGCAGTGTAGGGGTCTACTAGGACCGATGCCTGCCGGGGTCGCGTGATTGTTCGAAAGAGATACCGTGACCCTGGCACATGGGCAACTGATGGAACACGGGTGGGTTTTAGTCAGTAAAAGTCTGACACGCCCTCCCGCTCCGCCCAGAGCGGGAGAAGTCATTTGATGATTTCCCACCCTGAAAAAAAAAAATAAAAAAAAAATGTATGGCGAGTGATGGAAATCCGGATTCTATCATTAGCGATGCACTTCTTGGGCTTGAAGCTGTTTCAACTTTAAAAATTACTGTTGTTTGCCTTTGTTGCTAGCGCTTGAGTGCACGCTTGCGCCTGGAACACTGTTTTAATTCCTTAATTCTAACTCATGGAACTACTTCAGGTTGAATAAGCTTCAAACAATAGTGGTCATGTTATTTAATTACTCATGTACCTACTCTTATATGTGCCCAGATAATGATGATGACCAAAATACTGATGACAACCAGGTTGTGAGAGATGGATCTGATGCGAATGATGGGAATGATGCTGCGGTCGAGGACGTCGCGCGGTCAGTAACGGCCGTCTTAGATATTCCCCCTTCCGACCTACCCGGTCCGAGTGAGAGGTTATAAAAGTGCATGGCGCGCTGTCAGCGGTCTCCCGACCCTTGCAAGAGCCAGCCCGTGATGCTGCGCTGTTAGCTTTAAATTAGATCAGATTCAGCCAGTCCCTTGCTGTCCCCCCACTAGTGATAGCCTAATCCGAGGTTCGTACCCCCCTCGGGGTAACCCTTAGAGCTTTCACTTTAGTTTTTAAGTATAATAAGCCCCGGCTGGAGGCCTAAAAAGGTAACTTTTTAGAACTCGCCGGGCTACCATCCGTATAAGTAGTAAAAATCTTTCAGGTTAACTACGAGATGTCATACAAAAAAAAAAAAAGTCAGCGGTCTCTTTTCTACTTGGCTTTCGGACGGAACGGACGTATCTTAGTGACGTTATAGTGTTAATTCGATCGTATAATATTATTATTTTTTACTGATTACGTAGCTAGAGGTGTGCGCCGATTTCATTTTGATCGGCGGCGGCGTGATGCCAAAATTTAGACGGCGGCGGCGGCGTAACCGGCGTGAAATCGGCGTCAGGACTTTTGATTTAGACTTCAGAGAGGAGAAAAGTAATTCAGATTCTGTAACCTTTTATTTTTAGAAAAAACAGCATGTTACATTAATAATACACGTATTATCACTTATTAATCAAAATCTTTGCACGAATTGTAATTACCATGTATAAATATCATTTTATCAACATTATTTGGATGCAATCTGCTACGTTTTGCATTAAGGGTTAATCCTGCTATCGAAAACACTCTCTCACTTGGTGTCGACGTTGCTGGAACACACAAGATAGACTGCGCGTATGTGCTTAAATAAGGGAAAGGTAATCTTCGTTCACGCCAGTACTTGAGAAGATTTCCATCAGAAAGATCTCCAGCATCCACTGCCGCGAAGTATTTCCAACATTCTGTTTCAATTGGATTCGTAACCGCATCTGTACTAGAAGACGTGGCCGTGTGCGCCGGTTGAATGCAGCCCAGAGGGTCATGGCCATCCGGTTAATCCGAGGATACCGCACGATCTCGTGCGAGGCGGCGAGCCTCCTTGCCGGAGTGCCGTCATGGGAGCTGGAGGCAAAGGTCCTCGCGCACATGTGGGAGTGGCGCGAGGAGGCGAAACGCCGGGGCGAAACTCCGCTGCAGCGACAAATCGCGGAACGGCGGACAGAGCTCCGGCAGGATCTCATGGCGACATGGCGGGTACGATTGTCGCAACCCAGCGCTGGGCACGCCACAATTGCGGTGGTAAGTCTCCTCTTTGAGTGGATAGAGAGGCGCCACGGCGTCTTACCTTCCGCCTGACGCAGGTTCTCACCGGGCATGGGTGCTTCGGTGGGTTCCTGTTCAGCATAAAGCGGGAGGATACGCCCGGGCGTTTCGTCTAGAGCACACGGTGGAGCATACGGTGGAAGTGTACCCTGCCTGGGTGGAGCACCGCCGTGTCTTCGTGGAGGCGATCGGCAGCGGTGACCTCTCGCGTCCGGCCCTGGTGCGGGCCATGGTACGGAGCGAGAGGGCATGGGAAGCCGTCACCTCCTTCTGCGAAGCAGTAATGCTCGCGAAGGAGGAGGCGGGGCGCGTGAGGGAGTGGCAGTCACTGCGCCCTCAGGTCCCTAGCAGCCGCAGGAGGAGACGCCCCGGGCGTCGGGAGTCGATAGCGGACTCCCGGCTACTGTAGGCGCGAGCTTGCAGGTGGCAAGCAATGGGTAGCTTGCCGCCCGGTAAGGAACAGGCTCGGGTCGACGGCGCGTAGTGTTCCACGCGCGCCTCAAAGAGATGTCAGCAGCGCTGAAGGGGTCAACTAGGACCGGGGTCGCGTGATTGTTCGAAAGAAATACCGTGGCCCCGGCACATGGGCAACTGAAGGAACACGGGTGGGTTTTAGGCAGTAAAAGTCTGATACGCCCTCCCGCTCCGCCCAGAGCGGGAGAAGTCATTTGATGATTTCCCAGCCAGAAAAAAAAGACGTGGAAGAATGTTTTTTGGACAATTGAAGCAATAACTGAGGTTCAGATGCATTTTAATTTTTGGGATTATTGGGAATAAGATCTGTTTGCTGTTCAGACTTCGTGCATTTTAGATCGGAATCTTTTAGATTATTCCGGATTTCTCGCGACAAATATGAGACTCTGGTTTGGCCAATTGTTTCTAGATAAATATCAATTTCATGTAGCCCCTGAAACCTAGGATCAAGAAGAGCAGCTGACACAATCATACTATTTAATGGCAAAGATACGCCGATTTCACGCCGGCCCCGTGACCGGCGGCGGCGGCGTGCTTCAGAACCACCGGCGGCGGCGGCGTGGCGGCGTGGCGCACATGCCTATTACGTACCTACGTGCTTTTTGTTAATTTAAATCATTTGTAAGAAATATAACTTTCTAGGTTACTTGCTGAATTGTTTTTTTTTAATATATTCCACTACTGTTCTCTAAGAATACATTAAATTTACTTTGAATTCACTGAGAGTAAAACGACGACTGATCGAGAAAAAAGCTTTTGGCGGCGGAAGACGGGATGTGACAGTGGGCTATCTCTTTTTGGACTGCTGTGATTGGTTAAACAGTCAGCGTTCGTCTCACGCGCTGCACCCCATAGAGCAACACGGACCACCGGCCGACCGGAGGGGAGACGCCATAGCGATTTTTCCCGATACAAAACTGTCTGTCATTTTTTGCGGGGGGAAATCTGCTCTACCCACACTTTCTCAAATTCTCACACAAAAATAATTGTCTGTTACTACGAAACTCACACATAAAAATTAAAACATACACTAACAATTTCACACACACATAGATACATTTTGTGTCGTAACAGTACAATGAGATGACGCAACTACACTGATAAGTTGCTTACAGCCGTGGTTGCAACTACTGTCGATACGCATTATCGATAAATTCAAGAACTCGGTTCGGAATATTACGTTTAAAAAGTGATACAAAGATAGATATTATAATAAAGATTGACTTTATTTATTATGTACTACAACAATTATCATTTAACAAATAAAATTAAGGTTTACGTCATTTTAAAAACTAGATAGAATTGTATCTATCACTGGTTTTTAAAGTGGATTAGTTTTGTATAAATATGAATACATTTTTGTGGGTCTGCTTTTTGACTTGATTGACGAAGTACACGGAGATGTCAACGAATCAGGAATAGTGAGAGTGGCACAATGGCATCATAGATGATAGTCTGTGATTTGGTAGAGTGAATGATTTTTGATGACTCTGGAAAATTAGGTTTAAATCTGTTAATTTTTTAAGTTGAGAAATCTATGCTTCATTTCGCCACTATGACTAATGTGTGGTACATCAGGTAGACTGTACGCTGTTTTACCTTTTCCGTGATATAAAAAACTTCCGGGACAAATACAGTGTAGCGTTAGAGTTGGTTTGGTGCCCTCGACTAATCTCCTCCTATTGTTCGTAAAACACATGAAAGTCAGAGGTCTTGAAATATTTTGAGTAAATGACACTATTTCTTGTGGGAATCCAGGTCCATGTATCCCTTTTTTTTTTCTTTTTTTTTTTCAGGATGGGAAATCATCAAATGACTTCTTCCGCTCTGGGCGGAGCGGGAGGGCGTGTCAGACTTTTACTGACTAAAACCCACCCGTGTTCCATCAGTTGCCCATGTGCCAGGGTCACGGTATCTCTTTCGAACAATCACGCAACCCCGGCAGTCCATGTATCCCTTAAATTTGGATCTTTAGGAAACCTGCAATAAATAAATTAAAAAAGGATTGTGTGGTTTTTATGAAACCACGATAAAAGTGAAACTTCTTTTCACATTATAGACATTTAACTAAAAATTTTCGGAATATGCAATAGCTTAATAAAAAGACTTAATTTAATGTTCATACGAAATAAGTTAAATACTAAATTCAAGCACTCAAAATTGAATTAAATCCATAAACAACAACATGCACCAGCGAGCGCCTTTCACTTTATCCCTAATTCGCGGCCGACCGTCATGCGACATGCAACACACAGACGAAAAGTGTGAGACGAAGTAAAAGTTTCACTTTAAATAAAAATGGTTTAAGTTCACACGTAAGTAATAAGTAATTTTAATAAAACGTGTTAACTCGTAAGTTTTGTAATATTTTTAATTTATTCAACCATGTACATTAATATACAGCTTACATTATAATATTTTAAATAAATCAGAAAACTTATTCTCAAAAATGTCTCTGTATGAATATAGACTCCTTTGCCAAATTTATCGATAACTATCCACTAACAAATCAGTAACAACACTATCGCTCGGTGACAGCGTCTACTCGGAAACAAACTCGGATCAGTCGCTCGACCGATCCGCATATTGTATGAGCCCTCATACAATATGCGGATCGGTCGAGCGACTGATGAACGGCCTGTGTTGGTAAACAAATCCGAAACAACACGACCGATAATATTGTAACTTTTAAGTTTTATGGAAGTAAATGGGAATAATGTGATTAAATATTAGTTACATATGAAAGGTAACGCTATCATATTGTAAATTTGACGTGGCAGATCTCTTTTTGCAGCAAAATACAGAACAATTCGTCATTTTTGTAGGACATCAATCTAGTCGCGCAACTAGACTTAGTCTACTGAGCAGTGCGGCTGCAACTAGTTTTGTTATACGCATAGGACCGCGTGGACTTGTACTTTGACAGAGGGGAACGCCTGCGTATGGCTACTCCCCTCTGGTCCGTGTTGCTCTATGGCTGCACCCGCATTCCGTTCGCTCCTGTGTACTATGAGTCTGTGGCCATATCAATTCCTCAGTGCTATTCAATGTTGGAATGTATGACTTAATTACAGGGAGGTTATTTCTAGCAGAATTTAGTCTTAGAAATAGTTTGAGTAAGTATACAATTATTATTCATCAAATTATGCTATCTTACAGGAATTACGAATGCTGTGCAAAGTTATCTGTGCAAAGTTGCTGTGCAAAGTTAAAATGCAGGGTATTACTTTGGGTCACGATAAGTGAAAATGAAATATCGCAATATCGAAAGACGCCCCGGGCGTCGGGAGTCGATAGCTGACTTCCGGCCACCGTAGGCACGAGCTTGCGGGCAGCGAGCACTGGGTAGCTCGCCGCCCGGTAAGGACCAAGCTCGGTTCGATGGCGCGTAGTGTTCCACGCGCGCCTCAAAGAGATGTCAGCAGCAGTGTAGGGGTCTACTAGGACCGATGCCTGCCAGGGTCGCGTGATTGTTCGAAAGAGATACCGTGACCCCTGGCACATGGGCAACTGATGGAACACGGGTAGGTTTTAGTCAGTAAAAGTCTGACACGCCCTCCCGCTCCGCCCAGAGCGGGAGAAGTCATTTGATGATTTCCCATCCTGAAAAAAAAAAAAAAAGACATGTGGCGCCATCTACAATAAAAATCACGTATTTGTTGTTTTTTCGGGAACTATACTTTTTTCGGGATAAAAGGTACCCTATGTCCGTCTCCGTACACCTGAAAATCTATATGTAAAGTTTCAGGATGATTGGTTCCGTGGTTTAGGCGTGAAAAGGTAACAAACAAACAAATTAACTTACTTTTGCATTTATAATATTATATATTATAATATACAACATTAATTTTTGTTTATGCGAAACCCGAAACACGGGTCTAGTATTTTTATGTAAAGAATCTATGAAAAAAATTCAAAACTGTATCATTAATAATCACAAAGTTATAAGCTTGTTACGGTACCTGATTGTCCTCGCAAAAACATATGCAGCCTACCGCAGGGCACCCACGCCAGCCGCGCGCGCGGCTCTCACTCTCACTCATTGATAATAATTTGCCACAGTGATTGTTTATGTATTAGTTGGTGATAAACATTTTCCATCACGCTTGCAGGCTTTGGACTGTCGTAATGGTCAAGTGTAGGTAGATATTATTATGTAATTTATTCGTAAATGCAGTAGTAAGTGGTCCTCGTGTGCCTGGGGGTTGGAGTTCCCTTATGGATACGTCCGGGGGGAAGGCCAATCTCCGGGACGGTGCACCCTGGGGTGCGGGCAAATACTCCCCATTGGGTACTTTGTGCCTAAGGGGAGTTTTGCCCGTATGCGAATGTCCTGTCGGAGGAACGCTCCACCGTGTGTCCCTCTGATCTTAGCAGAGGCGCACAGCGGTGGAGTTGGAGCGGGCTCGGTGTGCACTAACCTGCCGCCGGGCAGGCAAGAAGGAATGCCATCGTTAGTCTCGTAGCCCCGAAGATCGTCACGGTCATGTCTCTGACTTTTGACGGGGGTCGAGGGCCTTGGCTTAATCGCCCGGACCGCGAGGTAGAAAACCTCTATAAAAAATCACCCCAAACCTCCAAGCGGCGGCGCACCGTGAGGGAGGTTGACAGCTTGACTAATGGGTAGCTGAATTAGTCACTAGTGCGAACCACAAAATTTTGTGTCTAGAAAGTTTTTACTCGTGGGAACTGAAATGGAAAAATATTTAAAAAAAAACAAAACCAACCAAGTGGAAGGGAGCGATGCGGGGTCGGAGTCCGACGCCGCATCGAGCGCGAAGGGCTCGCTTGCGAGCTCGGAGCGAGGAGTGGCGGGCGCTGCTGGTGGGAACCGTAAGGTCTCCCAGAAGCGCCCTAAATCAGGGACAGGACAGGAGTCCTCCTCCGACGGCGGGCTGAGCTCGGCCCGTCGGAAAATATCGAGGCGTGGTGGGCTCCAGGATAGGGGCACCGGCCGAGGACTCCCGACCAAGGAGGCCGGTGCGCCGAGCCGAGCAGGCCCAGCCGAGCTCACCCAAGGAGGGAAGAGGCTCGCCACGGAGGGGCACCCCTCTGGAAGGACCAGCAGTAGGGCCCCCTCAGAGTCCTCCGGTGGCGAGTCGGACGCTGCCGCCTACTCCGAGGAGATGGGCAGGTTCGCGGAGGTCGTGGCCACGTCCATCAAGGCGGCGACCTTAAAGAGGCTGCAGAGGTCCAAAGACAAGGCCATATCTGCTGCCACGAAAGCCATCGTGGCGGCAGCGAAGGCCTTTCGCTCTGGACCTCCGGTGGTGGATGGGGTGGCAGAACTGCGGGCGGAGGTCGCCCGCGTGACTGCCGCCATGGAGCTCCTCCGAAAGGAGAACGAGTAGCTCCGGGCGGACCTGGCTGGGCTCCGAGGAGCCGGCCCCCAGATGGCGTCGCAGGGGGAAGCGCGTCATGGGCAGGGCGTGCCCCCGCCTGCCGAAGCCCAGGTGCTGGCCCTGGTGCAGCGGGAGCTCGCTGCCTTCCAGAGTAGTTTTTCTGCTCTGGAGGCCGTTGTCCTGCGCCCCCCGCTGGCGGCAAGCCGGCCGGTTTCGGGCCAGCCTAGGGCGGCCTCGGGTCAGCCGAAGGCGAAGGCGGCCGCGGGCCAGCCTAAGGCAGCCTCGGCCCAGCCGAAGGCGGCGTCGTATGCTGCTTCCGCGTCTGCCCCAGCCAAAGGGCCAGGACAGACCAAAGGCCGGCCCAAACAGGCACCTGCGAGAGCCCCCCCAGCGCAGGTGGCGAGAGGGCCGCCAATGCCGCCCCCGCCTTCTAAATCTCCCCCTGCCAACGCCGAATGGCAAGTGGTTGGGGAGAAGAAGAAGGCAAGCAAGGCTGCAAGGGCGGCCAGAAATAAAAAGAGGCAGCAGCGGCGCAAAAAGAGCAGCGTCGCGGCTAGGCTCCGCGCCCCGAGGTCCGCAGCTGTAGTGATTACACTACAGCCGGAAGCGGTAAAAAAGGGCGTGTCCTACCGCGACGTGCTCGCCAAGGCGAAGGCAGCGGTGGACCTGACAGAGCTCGGTATCTCCGACGGGCTCCGGGTTAAAGTCACTTTGACTGGGGCCCGGATGCTAGAGGTCCCCGGTGCGGCTAGTGGCCTGACCGCTGACGCTCTGGCCGAAAGGCTAAGGGCGTCGTTGGACGCGGAGGAGGCCCGGGTGTCCAGGCCCATCAAGTGCGCTACCATGCGCATCTTGGGCCTGGACGATTGCGTCACGGAGGCGGAGGTGGTGGCCGCCATCGCTAGGGCGGGGGGTTGTCCTGCCGAACAAGTGAGGGCAGGCACCATCCGCCCTGACAATGCGGGGTTGCGAACTGTCACGGTGAGCTGCCCCGTGTCGGCGGCCCAAAAAATAACCGCGGAGGGCCGAAGGCTTCTGGTGGGCTGGGTCTCAGCGCAGGTGAAACTGTTGGAGCCCAGACCTCTGAGGTGCTTCCGATGCCAGATGGGCAACCACGTGTTCGTGGGTTGCACCTCGGAGGTGGACCGCAGCGGTCACTGCTTCCGCTGCGGTCAGCCCGGTCACAAGGCCGGCTCGTGCAACGCCACGCCGCACTGCTATGCATGTGCGGCGGCTGGCAAGCCGGCCGAACACCGGGCTGGGAGTAACGCCTGCGCTGTAGCCGCCAAGGCCAGAGGCAAGGGTAAGCCCTCCGCCACCGCTGTCACCGCTGTCGCCGCTGCCACCTCGACCACTGCTGTCGTGGCCGGCACCACCACGGCAGGGCCCTCACAGGGGGCTCAGGAGGGGGCTGAAATGGAGTGCCAATAATAGGTTCTCCATTGCGCCTCCTCCAAGCGAATATCAACCACTGTGCCTCCGCTCAGGACCTGTTACTCCAGAGCATGGCACAGTGGTCGATTAACATCGCTGTGGTCGCTGAGCCGTACTTTGTCCCGCCCAGGGATGACTGGGTGGAGGACCTGAGCGGCTCAGTGACCCTCATCTCGTCGGCCGCCGCTGGAACCCCGACCCTCGAGGCCGTCAAGAGGGGACGGGGTTGCGTAGCAGCACGGTTCGGGGAGATTGTAGTTGTGGGAGTATTCTTCTCCCCGAGCCGAACTCTCGCCGAGTTCCACAACTCCCTTGCGGAGTTGAGAGTCGTCGTCGTCGGGTTTCGTCCCCTCCCCGTGCTCGTACTCGGGGACTTCAACGCCAAGAATTTGGTTTGGGGTTCCCGGTATACGGACACACGGGGCAGGATGGTGGAGGACTGGGCTCTGGAGACAGGCCTGGTCGTCCTGAATCGGGGTTCTGTACCTACGTGTGTACGGATGCGGGGCGACTCAGTGGTGGACATTTCGTTCGCCAGCCCCGCTCTGTCACCGCAGGTTATTGATTGGCGCGTCATGGAGGGGGTGGAGACGTATTCCGACCACCGGTACATCCGGTTTGACGTCTCCGCCCAGACCTCGAGCGCGCCGATCCGGCAGACCCCGAGTGGTCCGCGGTGGGCGCTGAAGAAGCTGGACCGGGAGCTTCTCCTGGAAGCCTCGATCGTGCAGGCCTGGGTGTCACCACCGGACAGGCCTGCTGACACCAACGACGAGGCCGAGTGGTTCCGGGAGGCCATGTCCGAAATCTGTGACGTGGCTATGCCCAGAGTTCAGCCAGGACGGGCTTGGCGCCAGGTGTACTGGTGGTCGCCGCAGCTGACAGCGTTGCGCGAAGCGTACGTTGCGGCACGACGCCGGTACACCAGGCACCGCAGGCTCCGTATCCGCCCTCCGAATACGGAAGCCATTCAGGCGGAGCTATATGAGGGGTACAGAGCGGCGAAGCCCGCCCTCCAAGAGGAGATCCTGCGGGCCAGAGGGCTGGCCCGCAAGGAGTCGCTGGAGACTCTGAACAGGGACCCATGGGGACGGCCCTACAAGGCCGTCCGGGAGAAACTCCGCCCATGGGCTCCTCCGCTGACTCAGAGTCTCCGGCCCCAACTCGTGGAGGGCGTGGTGAGCGCTCTGTTCCCTTCTCGAGGGGAACATAGTCCCCCACCCATGGCTCCGCCTACTGCGGCGCCCGATGCGGACCACACCACTGACGACGACGACGGTGCTCCAGAAGTGACCGAGGTAGAGATGAGGGTGGCGGTACGAAGGCTTAATGCCAAGAATACCGCCCCAGGACCCGACGGCTTGCCTGGCAAAGCATGGGTCCTGGCGCCAGAGGCTCTCGGGCCTCGACTCAGGGGGCTCCTAAGCGCATGCTTGGAGAGGGGCCAGTTCCCACTTCGTTGGAAGACGGGGAAACTGGTCCTCATTAAGAAGCCTGGGCGCCCAGCGGACTCTCCGTCCGCTTACCGGCCCATCGTGCTGCTCGACGAGGTGGGCAAGCTCATTGAAAGAGTGATTGCAGACCGCCTCGTCGGGTGGCTGGTGCGGGAGGGGCCGGACTTGTCGGACGGCCAGTACGGCTTCCGCAAGGGGCGCTCTACGGTGGACGTCATCATGCGCGTGCGAGCCCTCACGACGGGGGATGCAGTGGCCCGGGGTGGGGTCGTCTTAGCGGTGTCTCTAGACATCGCCAATGCCTTCAACACCCTGCCCTGGAGTTGCATTAGGGAGGCACTCCGGTATCACCGGATGCCGACCTACCTCTGTCGCGTGGTCGAGGCCTATCTGACGGATAGGGCCGTCATCTACCCCGGTCACGAGGGGGAATGAAACCGGCGAGAGATGTCGTGCGGTGTCCCACAGGGATCGGTTCTGGGGCCGCATCTGTGGGAAATCGGTTACGACTGGGTGCTGCGCGCCGACCTCCCTAGCGGCGTCAGCGTAGTTTGCTACGCTGACGACACGCTGGTCTTTGCGCAGGGGAGGTCGTACGAGGCGGCGGCCGAACTGATGACACGCGGGGTTGCGACAATCGTCGATAGGATCCGGCAATTGGGCCTCGAGGTGGCATTGCACAAGTCGGAGGCCATGGGTTTTCATGGTCCTCGGAACGCGCCACCTGCGGGTTCCCAACTTACGGTAGGAGGGGTTCACATCGGCGTCGAGTCGACGATGAAGTACCTGGGACTTGTCCTCGACAGCCGGTGGAACTTCGTTGAGCATTTCCGACGTTTGGCTCCCAGACTGGAGCGGGCTGGGGCTGCATTACAGCGGCTCCTGCCCAATCTGGGGGGTCCAAACGCCTCCTGCCGGAGGCTCTACACGGGGATCGTGCGGTCCATGGCCCTCTACGGGGCACCGGTGTGGGCGCCCTCACTGAGGCTGCGCCCAGCGCGCCGGTTGTTTGCGGCCCAGAGGGTCATGGCCATCCGGTTAATCCGGGGATACCGCACGGTCTCGTGCGAGGCGGCGAGCCTCCTTGCCGGAGTGCCGCCATGGGATCTGGAGGCAAAGGTCCTCGCGCACATGTAGGAGTGGCGCGAGGAGGCGAAACGCCGGGGCGAAACTCCGCTGCCGCGACAAATCGCGGCACGGCGGACAGAGCTCCGGTGTGATCTCATGGCTACATGGCGGGTACGATTGTCGCAACCCAGTGCTGGGCACGCCACAATTGCGGCGGTAAGTCCCCTCTTTGAGGAGTGGATAGAGAGGCGTCACGGCGTCCTCACCTTCCGCCTGACGCAGGTTCTCACCGGGCATGGGTGCTTCGGTGGGTTCCTGTTCAGGATAAAGCGGGAGGATACGTCCGGGTGTTTCCATTGCGAGGATCGTCTGGAGGACACGGTGGAGCATACGGTGGAGGTGTGCCCTGCCTGGGCGGAGCACCGCCGTGTCCTCGTGGAGGCGATCGGCGGCGGCGACCTCTCGCGTCCGGCCCTGGTGCGAGCCATGGTACGAAGCGAGAGGGAATTGGAAGCCGTCACCTCCTTCTGCGAAGCAGTAATGCTCGCGAAGGAGGAGGCGGGGCGCGTGAGGGAGTGGCAGTCTCTGCGCCCTCATGTCCCTAGCCGCCGCAGGAGGAGACGCCCCGGGCGTCGGGAGTCAATAGCGGACTCCCGACCACCGTAGGCACGAGCTTGCGGGTGGCGAGCAATGGGTAGCTCGCCGCCCGGTAAGGACCAAGCTCGGGTCGACGGCGCGCAGTGTTCCACGCGCGCCTCAAAGAGATGTCAGCAGCAGTGTAGGGGTCTACTAGGACCGATGCCTGCCGGGGTCGCGTGATAGTTCGAAAGAGATACCGTGACCCTGGCACATGGGCAACTGATAGAACACGGGTGGGTTTTAGTCAGTAAAAGTCTGACACGCCCTCCCGCTCCGCCCAGAGCGGGAGAAGTCATTTGATGATTTCCCATCCTGAAAAAAAAAAAAAAAAAGTGGTAAAATGTAATCAATGCCATTTGTTGCACCTTATGTCAACAACTTAAAGTTCAAAATGGATGAAAATTGTTAAACATCGCATTACTGAACCACAGCAGGCTGTAAACAAATAATAAATTTGTACCCTTGACTATCTTTGCGTGTTTAAAAATGTTAATCATCACTATCTACAATAATTGGCGTAATCACTATTTACAAACTGAAGCAACTGTTCGAAACTTTCTTGTATGCACTGCCATGCCAGGGAAATGTTATCACCACAAACAGCTAGTTTACGTACCATCTCCGTATAATGGACGTTTGAGTACGAGAAAGACATGATAATTTTAAAATCTAAACACTAGCCCTGGGGCCTCGGCGTGCGCGCGCTCGCGATCCCGTATTGTTGCGTGACGTGACTGATACGTGCACATCTGTCCGTAGCATTCGGGCGACTGACGGAAGGGGGGGCGCCGTCGCGCGGTCGCGCGCCTACGCCGCCGTACGCGGCCGTTATGAACTTTTGTGACCCCTGTGTGCAAACAGATGATTGCGGATACCAACTTTTAGGCTGACCCCACATTAGGCGTGCGCGATCCTCGGGCGCGAGCGCCGCGCGCGCGTCGCGAGCGCGTCGCGAGCGCGCCGCGAGAGCGTCGCGTTTAGCTGCCCTGCTGCGCGCTCGCGGCGCGCTCGCGGCTCCCTCGCGGCGCGCTCGCGGCGCGCTCGCGGCGCGCACGCGGCGCTCGAGTCGCGTTCTTACCCCTTCGCCCGCTACAATACTCAATACTTTATTGCATTCCACAATGCTTAGGTGGTAAAACATTTTATTTAGAAACAGTTGTGGACCCTGTCGGGCACAGCAAAGGAAAATACATATGTAGAGAGGAGGATCTATTGATTATCTTATAATGTAACTTATTCTAAAATAGTAATTAAAAATAGATGAAATACATGCTTTGCGATATGGGACATGACTACAAAGGAGTATAGTGATCGTATTGGAAAAAAAAGGTGTGGGAAGAAATCAGCACTTTATTTATAAAAGACTAGCTTCTGCCCGCGACTTCTTCTGCGTAAATGTTGTTTATCGCGGACGCAGACAAAGTCACGGAATAAAAAGTAGCCTATGTCCTTTTTCAGGCTCTAAACTATCTTCAAATTTCATTTAAATCGGTTCAGTAGTTTTAGCAGGAAAGCGAGACAGGCAGACAGACAGAGTTACTTTGCATTTATAATATTAGTGTGGATAGTGTGGATTTTGAAACGAAAATTGTCCAAATTGTGACTGACTTAGCTGTAGGGGGTTAAAAGCCAAGGCGAGCGCCGCGTGCGCGCCGCGAGCGCGCCGCAGGGCAGCTAAACGCGACGCTCTCGCGGCGCGCTCGCGACGCGCGCGCGGCGCTCGCGCCCGAGGATCGCGCACGCCTAATGTGGGGGAGGCCTTAAGCGTAATTAAATATTTTTGGTACAAAGTATAACATGGTGTAAAAATTATTGGAATCGATTCAGTTACTGATTCTGAACAAACTATATTCAGGTTTCGCATATACTAAAAATAATGTTGTATAGTAAGGATTTTCATTTGATTTAGAATCTGAGTGATTGAGTTATTCTAATATAATAAGTGCAAAGTTTTCTGTAAAAAATAAGCCATGGGCACCCTATTGAAATATTCAAGACGCACTAAAAATTATATTATTATAAAAAATAAAATCCCTACTGTCGGCAATTCTACATATTCATAGGTGTTATTTACAACAAAAAAAAAGATATCGCTATCACTTACTTTCATCGAAAGATAATCACGACGTATTTCTACGCGAAACCGTACTACAGCTCCTGATTTTTTTTTGACAAATTCAAATCTGGGTTTTACAAAAAAACTTCAGATGTCTGCGATGCTTTTTCAGCGAAATATCGGCAATAATGTTTTTTTCACCGTTTCAGTGGTGCGGCCATGGGGTTTTAAGTTTTGCAGCTCCTAAAAAAATATAATCCCAGGATTTTTTTCTATTTTTTACAAATTCAATCTGATATTTACGGGTAGTTCTACAAACTAAGGAATTTTTGGCGGCTCAGCCTAAAATATGATAAAAAAAATTGTTGATAACAATTTTTTTTTGGATAGAATACTATTAATTACAATTGTTTCTAACATACATATATCACCCGCGACAGAAGACACTGCTTTATCCCCTTGGTTAATAATCTACTAATATTCTTCTTCATTGATCAATTTGTATTTTCGTGTCCGTTTCAATGGCGCGGCCACGACGTCTTTTTTTTTTTAGTAAAACTAAATGCCAATATTTTGTAACACATTTGTAAAAGTTGATTCCCAAAACCATAAATTTCTCAAAGCTATGGTTAAAAACTTTTTAACAAAAAATTAAACCGCCGAAAAAACTGAAAAGCATAAAATAATAAACCTTAAAATTATGAGTCGGCGCTTTGAGTGATCTTTGTTCACTGATTTTTCAGCGCCGACTCAAAATTTTAAGGTTTATTATTTTATGCTTTTCAGTTTTTACGGCGGTTTAATATTTTGTTAAAAAATTTTATTTTATCATTTTTTGTGGCTTTAATGTTCTAATAATACTTGGCAAGGTTTACCCGATCCAACAAAAAAATAATTATCAAAATCGGCCTACTCTGTATAAAGTTATGCGTGGTTATTACAATCAGTGAGTGAACAATCAATCGTCCCCTGTTTTCCGACCCTTAGGGTTCGATTTTGTTTTCCAAATTTGTATGGGACCACCTTGGGAGTACCTATACTCTTTCCAATAGAAAAAGAATTGTCACAATCGGACTACAATGTAAAAAGTTATGCGCGATCATACATAAAAAAAAATATACGCGTCGAATTGAGAACCTCCTCCGTTTTTTTTCGTCGGTTGAAAAGTTATAAGGGTTTGAACGTGGCCGCGCCATTGAAACGCGGCGAACCGCGCGGCCACGGAGATCTTTAAAACTAAGCATTGCAGAGACCTGAAATTTAGGTAAGGGTAGTCCTACAAACTAAGAAAGAATTCGAGTCTGATTTCGGCCCGACTTTTTTCATACATTCTGGTGGCGGAATTCAGTCTAATAGCTAGACAAAAAATAGTTTTAATCTTGGCTTAGATACTAATTATATGTATACCTAAAACAGCCTTCAACAGGAACAAAAAATACTGCTGTTTTAGGTATATAATTAGTATCTAAGCCAAGATTAAAACTATTTTTTGTTATTATAAAAGATACTTTGATTATTACAAATTAATGTTAAGCGGCAAATTTTTAAAACTTGTGAAATAAATGATTGATCTCGATTGATTTTCAACGGACGAAAAAAAACGGAGGAGGTTCTCAATTCGACGCTTATATTTTTTTTTTGTTGTTGTTTTCCTCAGTTTCCTGTGGCTCGATTTTTTTAAATGGCCATAAATCAAAAATTATTAAATATTTTGACTGTTCCCTTTAAGATAAGCTAAAAGTCACTGTACTCTAGCTATTAGACTGAATTGATAAAAGAATGTATAAAAAAAGTCGGGCCGAAATCAGACTCGAATTCTTCCTTAGTTTGTAGAACTACCCTTACCTAAATTTCAGGTCTCTGCATGCTTAGTTTTAAAGATCTCCGTGGCCGCGCGGTTCGCCGCGTTTCAATGGCGCGGCCACGTTCAAACCCTTATAACTTTTCAACCGACGAAAAAAAATGGAGGAGGTTCTCAATTCGACGCGTATATTTTTTTTTATGTATGATCACGCATAACTTTTTACATTGTAGTCCGATTGTGACAATTCTTCTTCTATTGTAAAGGGTATAGGTACTCCCAAGGTGGTCCCATATAAATTTGGAAAACAAAATCGACCCCTAAGGGTCGGAAAACATTGCACCGCAGGCTCCGTATCCGACCTCCGGATACGGAAGCCATTCAGGCGGAGCTATACGAGGGGTACAGAGCGGCGAAGACCGCCCTCCAAGAGGAGATCCTGCGGGCCAGAGGACTGGCCCGCAAGGAGTCGCTGGAGACTCTGAACAGGGACCCATGGGGACGGCCCTACAAGGCCGTCCGGGAGAAACTCCGCCCATGGGCTCCTCCGCTGACTCAGAGTCTCCGGCCCCAACTCGTGGAGGGCGTGGTGAGCGCTCTGTTCCCTTCGCGAGGGGAACATAGTCCCCCACCCATGGCTCCGCCTACTGCGGTGCCCGATGCGGACCACACCACTGACGACGACGACGGTATTCCAGAAGTGACCGAGGCAGAGATGAGGGTGGCGGTACGAAGGCTTAATGCCAAGAATACCGCCCCAGGACCCGACGGCTTGCCTGGCAAAGCATGGATCCTGGCCTCAGAGGCTCTCGGGCCTCGACTCAGGGGGCTCCTTAGCGCATGCTTGGAGAGGGGCCAGTTCCCACTTCGTTGGAAGACGGGGAAACTGGTCCTCATTAAGAAGCCTGGGCGCCCAGCGGACTCTCCGTCCGCTTACCGGCCCATCGTGCTACTCGACGAGGTGGGCAAGCTCTTTGAAAGAGTGATTGCAGACCGCCTCGTCGGGTGGCTGGTGCGGGAGGGGCCGGACTTGTCGGACGGCCAGTACGGCTTCCGCAAGGGGCGCTCTACGGTGGACGCCATCATGCGCGTGCGAGCCCTCACGACGGGGGATGCAGTGGCCCGGGGTGGGGTCGTCTTAGCGGTGTCTCTAGACATCGCCAATGCCTTCAACACCCTGCCCTGGAGTTGCATTAGGGAGGCACTCCGGTACCACCGGATGCCGACCTACCTCTGTCGCGTGGTCGAGGCCTATCTGACGGATAGGGCCGTCATCTACCCCGGTCACGAAGGGGAATGGAACCGGCGAGAGATGTCGTGCGGTGTCCCACAGGGATCGGTCCTGGGGCCGCATCTGTGGGACATCGATTACGACTGGGTGCTGCGCGCCGACCTCCCTAGCGGCGTCAGCGTAGTTTGCTACGCTGACGACACGCTGGTCCTTGCGCAGGGGAGGTCGTACGAGGCGGCGGCCGAAATTATGACACGCGGGGTTGCGACAATCGTCGATAGGATCCGGCAATTGGGACTCGAGGTGGCATTGCACAAGTCCGAGGTCATGGGTTTTCATGGTCCTCGGAACGCGCCACCTGCGGGTTCCCAACTCACGGTAGGAGGGGTTCACATCGGCGTCGAGTCGACAATGAAGTACCTGGGACTTGTCCTCGACAGCCGGTGGAACTTCGTTGAGCATTTCCGACGTTTGGCTCCCAGACTGGAGCGGGCTGGGGCTGCATTAAAGCGGCTCCTGCCCAATCTGGGGGGTCCAAACGCCTCCTGCCGGAGGCTCTACACGGGGATCGTGCGGTCCATGGCCCTCTACGGGGCACCGGTGTGGGCGCCCTCACTGAGGCTGCGCCCAGCGCGCCGGTTGTTTGCGGCCCAGAGGGTCATGGCCATCCGGTTAATTCGGGGATACCGCACGGTCTCTTGCGAGGCGGCGAGCCTCCTTGCCGGAGTGCCGCCGTGGGATCTGGAGGCAAAGGTCCTCGCGCACATGTGGGAGTGGCGCTAGGAGGCGAAACGCCGGGGCGAAACTCCGCTGCCGCGACAAATCGCGGCACGGCGGACAGAGCTCCGGTGTGATCTCATGGCGACATGGCGGGTACGATTGTCGCAACCCAGTGCTGGGCACGCCACAATTGCGGCGGTAAGTCCCCTCTTTGAGGAGTGGATAGAGAGGCGTCACGGCGTCCTCACCTTCCGCCTGACGCAGGTTCTCACCGGGCATGGGTGCTTCGGTGGGTTCCTGTTCAGGATAAAGCGGGAGGATACGTCCGGGTGTTTCCATTGCGAGGATCGTCTGGAGGACACGGTGGAGCATACGGTGGAGGTGTGCCCTGCTTGGGCGGAGCACCGCCGTGTCCTCGTGGAGGCGATCGGCGGCGGCGACCTCTCGCGTCCGGCCCTGGTGCGAGCCATGGTACGGAGCGAGAGGGAATGGGAAGCCGTCACCTCCTTCTGCGAAGCAGTAATGCTCGCGAAGGAGGAGGCGGGGCGCGTGAGGGAGTGGCAGTCTCTGCGCCCTCACGTCCCTAGCCGCCGCAGGAGGAGACGCCCCGGGCGTCGGGAGTCAATAGCGGACTCCCGGCCACCGTAGGCGCGAGCTTGCGGGTGGCGAGCAATGGGTAGCTCGCCGCCCGGTAAGGACCAAGCTCGGGTCGACGGCGCGCAGTGTTCCACGCGTGCCTCAAAGAGATGTCAGCAGCAGTGTAGGGGTCTACTAGGACCGATGCCTGCCGGGGTCGCGTGATTGTTCGAAAGAGATACCGTGACCCTGGCACATGGGCAACTGATGGAACACGGGTGGGTTTTAGTCAGTAAAAGTCTGACACGCCCTCCCGCTCCGCCCAGAGCGGGAGAAGTCATTTGATGATTTCCCGTCCTGAAAAAAAAAAAAAAAAAAAAGGGTCGGAAAACAGGGGATGATTGATTGTTCACTCACTGATTGTAATAACCACGCATAACTTTATACAGAGTAGGTAGTCCGATTTTGATAATTCTTTTTTTGTTGGATAGGGTAAACCTTGCCAAGTATTATTAATATAATATAACGTTTATTTGGACTCAATAAAATATAGCCTAATACAGTAATATATTCTTACGAACTAGGATACATATAATGTGTTGAGTAAACGGCTAAAAGTATATGAACTCCTGAATTCCAAACTAGGCAAAAACCTGTATCTTGGAAATCAGTGCTCTTCCGTGGTAAAATAGGAGTAAGAACTATAAATTCACATATATGACAATTCCACAATTAAATGACTTAGACTATGAAAGGAGAAACAATAGTAGCTTATGTCTAAAACTGGACGGGTGATTGATGCAAGTGATTATGTATGGTGTGTGTGGAGTGGGTGTAGGTTGTGAATGTGTGTGGTGTGTGTAGTGTAGGTTTAGGGTGTGTATGTGAGTGTTGTATGTATTAAGTGTAGAGATACATAGTGTGTACTCATAACATATAGGTGTGCTTCGGTATAATAATTCTATTTTAGAATATCCATTGTTTTTTCCGTACTTATATAATCAAGACCTAGCAGCCATTTGGTGACCACTATTTTGCATTGTTGTTTAGTTAAAGGATATATTTTTAAGATATAGTTGATTTTGTTGTACAAATATCCACCTAAGAAGTTAAAAAACCTCTGTGCAAAATGAGTGTGGCAAGCTTTATATACGCAGACTGTATGTTTCCTACGTTTCTGTTGAAAAGTTGTAGGGTCATACGTCAGTGAACCATGCATTTTGAGAATAGTATGAAGTATGAAAAGCTGTCGTATTGATAATACTTCGCAGGTTTTGTAGAGGTCGGTTGTGAGATGTAAGAAAGGAAGAAACGTACTAACTTTAAGCAGAGCTCTTTGAGCGCGCTCAAGTTTCAAAATAATTGTTTTACACGCACCGCCCCAGGAAGTTTTACAATAAACCAATAGTGATTGACATAAGGCATAATAAACAGTTTTTAGTACCTTAGGACTAGCTGAACGTCTGAGATTTTTGAAAATATATATCAATTCCCGCACTCTAGAAGAAACAAGGTCTATGTGGGGAGCAAAATTAAGCCTGCTATCTATTAAGACGCCAAGGAACTTAATAGTACTCGCTTGATCAAGCGAAGGACAGTTACAGGGTGTAGAATGACTGCAAATATGGGAATGGGCCAGAATGGATTCTAGGTTACTATCAATTAATTGTGGGACATTTCGGAGGGAAAATTTTAAACATTTTGTTTTGTCAACATTTAATGTTAAGAAGTTACATCTCAGCCACTGGTTAACGGCATCAAAACCACATTGTGCGTGTTGAAAAGTGCTGTGCCATGAGGTACCTCTGAAAACAAGTGCCGTGTCGTCTGCAAAGGCAACAATCTTCCCATTTTGGAGTTCAAGGTCGCAAAGGTCATTAATGTATATGAGAAATAGAGTAGGTCCAAGGACACTACCTTGAGGGACTCCGTAGGTAATGGGAAGGTCTTCACTTATCCAGTCGCCAACTCTGACACATTGAAATCTGTTACTAACATAGTCTGTAAAGAGTTTAAGCCACAAAAACAATAGAAACATGTATGTATGTATTAGAACATTAAAGCCACAAAAAATGATAAAATAAAACTTTTTTACAAAATATTAAACCGCCGTAAAAACTGAGAAGCATAAAATAATAAACCTTAAAATTTTGAGTCGGCGCTGAAAAATCAGTGAACAAAGATCACTCAAAGCGCCGACTCATAATTTTAAGGTTTATTATTTTATGCTTTTCAGTTTTTTCGGCGGTTTAATTTTTTGTTAAAAAGTTCTTAACCATAGCTTTGACAAATTTATGGTTTTGGGAATCAACTTTTACAAATGTGTTACAAAATATTGGCATTTAGTTTTACTAAAAAAAAAAATGACATCGTGGCCGCGCCATTGAAACGGACACGAAAATACAAATTGATCAATGAAGAAGAATATTAGTAGATTATTAACCAAGGGGATAAAGCAGTGTCTTCTGTCGCGGGTGACGATTTAAATCGCGAGCGTAACGAAGGACTCGAGGTTTAGCCGAGCGTAGCAAGGGTGTTAAAAACTTAAATCACGAGCAAAGCGAGGGATTTAAGATGAGTCCTGAGTGTAGCAAGGGATTTAAGTTCACCCAAGACTAAGACAGCTTTATCACCGAGGAAAATACTCTACTTTTCGTACCATTTGCGAAAAAATTAACACAATAATACTTAATATGAGATAAGCATTAACTTATTAAAAATAATGACAATTAAAAGTAAAATAAATTAAAATAAACTTAACGTTTATGTATTTGAAGAAAACAAAACGCGGCAAATTCCTAGACTAATATTTTTTTGTCGGAAAAGCAAAGGCATCAAGCTCATACGGCCTCAACGGTTTTCGTAATTTTATATTTTAATAATCATAACTGCATAATAAATGCGTATTCCTTTTTCAAAAAGATGTTTGCTTTATATACAAACTCAATGGTGTAAACACAGATGTAGTTCAGTATAAATTTCGGTAAGTATTCCAAATTTAAATCACATTCTCCCCTTAGAGCAGCTATACTCAACCTGCGGCCCGCCGGGCCTTTGATAGTGGCCCATCTGAAGTTACAAAAGATGGGTGTCAATAACCAAGGTATTTTAATTTCCCCTATAAATCACGAAAAATAAAATAATACCACAGAGCCCTATTACTACATTTTTTCAATACCAGATTAGCGACCCTGTGTGTTTTGCGTAATATATCTTACCTTTCATAACTATTTTTCGTTTTTATTAATAGTTTGAAATATAATATTTTGGGGAAATTCTTCAAAAAATTGATAATTTTTGTAGTTTTTACTTTTTTTATAGATCAGCGCAATCTGCCAACACTTTATGCTTTACAATATATGATTAAGCATATTGTAAACAATAACACATATAAATAAGAAAGTGTTGGTTCAGTGCGCTCGTATGTTACACATGCATATGTACCTATGTGTAAGTAAGTGACAATTTTTTTAAGGAAATTTTTAGAACAATGTACCAGATGTCGATAGGTCTTATAAAATGTCGATATTTTCATAATTATTATGTTGAGTTTTTGAATTTTAATACTATTTGTATATTGGCAGTACAGTATCGGTTATGTTAGTGATACATTGATGCATATAATGTGTTGGTATCTACGTGGAAAAATCTATGTAACAAACGAGTAGAACATTGTTTTTTTGTAACCTTAACTTTCAAACTCCATTTTCTCGAAACTAGTTTTTTCAGAATTTCAAATTTGGATGTCTGTTATATTTTTTTTTATTGTAATCAGAATAATAAATTGACTCTTTTAGATTTTACATCCGGCCTTAACTCAATACCTCCCTACTGGTATCTTTATGCGCGGAACGCCACATATGTGGAATTTTGGAGTATTGTTCCCCAAAAATATAAAAGCGTCCAAGGATGTGCCCAAATCCTACTAACATTCTTTGGGTATTTATTAAATAAATAAATGAATAAAAAGGTATGTGTGCGAATCGCCTTAAAGAAAACTGAAATACACAAAGAACGTCTGTATGATGTTATATGGATAGCTAAAGCGACAAGGCAGATCTTGATAAAGTTTTGAAAAAGTGTTCACATTATCAAAAATCGAATTAAAACATAGAAACATCTTTGTTAAAACTAATTTTTTCATTAATAAAGTAACTGCATCGTTGACTTGGAATTACGTTTTAATTAAGACTTAAATAATTTTTGCTTGCGGCCCTCGACACCATGACTGAAAAGTGTTTGTGGCCCCTATAAAAAAAAGGTTGAGTATTGCTGCCTTAGAGGATGAATGAAATTCAGTACAATTTTCTTTCCCTGTTTTTACAGATTAAAAAAAAACCGGCCAAGTGCGAGTCGGACTCGCGCACCGAGGGTTCCGTACAAACCTGTAGGTATTCTCGGTTTAAAAATAATTTTTTTTTTTTAATTTTATATTTCAGTTGATTGAATGTAAGGTAAATTGCGGTTTACGATTTATGACGTTTTAAAAAAAACTACTCACTCGATCTCGTTCAAACCAATTTTCGGCGGTAGTTTACATGGTAATGTACATCATATATTTTTTTTAGTTTTATCATTCTCTTATTTTAGAAGTTACGGGGGGGGGGGGACACATTTTACCACTTTGGAAGTATCTCTCGCGCAAACTATTCAGTTTAGAAAAAAATGATATTAGAAACCTCATTACCACTTTTGAAGACCTATTCATAGATACCCCACACGTATGGGTTTGATGAAAAAAACCATTTTTGAGTTTTAGTTCTATGTATGGGGAACCCCAAAATTTATAGTTTTTTTTTCTATTTTAGTGTGAAAATGTTAATGCGGTTCACAGAATACATCTACTTACCAAGTTTCAACAGCATAGCTCTTATAGTTTCGGAAAAAAGTGGCTGTGACATACGGACGGACGGACAGACAGACAGACAGACAGACAGACATGACGAATCTATAAGGGTTCCGTTTTTTGCCATTTGGCAACGGAACCCTAAAAATGACTATTGTTATGTTAGCATTTTGTGGCATAGAATGTCACTTTTTTGAGCAAGTGGTACGAAAAAGTATTGTTTCTAATTAAAAAGTTATCTGTACTAATATTATAAAGCTGAAGAGTTTGTTTGGTTGAACACGCTAATCTCAGGAACCACTGGTCCGAATTGAAAAATTCTTTTGGTGTTGGGTACTCTATTTATTAAGGAAGGCTATAGGCTATATAACATCACGCTACAATTAAAAGGAGCGGAGCAGCAACGAAAAATGGTCGAAAATGGCAGGCAATTCGATACGACGGGAAGGGTCAGGGGAGCAAAAGTTTGACGCAGACGAAGTCGCGGGCAGAAGCTAGTAAATAATATTGTTGATTTCGTATAAGCATAATGTTTTTTTTGTCCGAAGTGTCCCATTTTATGGACGGGACGGTAAGGCAGTAAAAGATCAAGGTCAGATATTGTCGGTGTCTGTCTTCGTAGTTTGCCTATGCCAAATTTACGGATAAAAATAATTAGTTCGTGGACCGTAGGAGCTCTAAATACTATGCACTTTCTGTGCTGCCGGCAATAACAGGCCGCGGCCACAGCAATCAAAATGCCGCTGGGCTTGTCAACGGCATGCGTGCCGGCTATGCCGCTGTCATATGGAGCAGAAGCAACATAAAGAAAAACCTACATATTCTCTTTTAAGAAGATATAGAGATGACAGCTAATCAAAATTCATAATGTACGTATAGTATTTTTAATTTTATTTTATTTATAAACATACACAGCAACAATGGATCCTCAGCGGAAAACTGTAGCCGGTCCAATGGTTCCTTCAAGTCTGAAGACAGCGCTGAAAAGTTTTGCAATAACAAATACTTACATTAGAAGTCAAAAAAAAGAGATAATCAGCGTACACACTAGCACTCCTGCTGTAGAAACTAGAACTTTTGATCAAGAACAGAATCAAATTTATCAAGGAGAAGTTAACATCCTTTCAATCATGTAAGTATTTAAATTTAGGTAGGTACGCAGATACCTAAATGTAATAGCAATCGCTAACGATTGTGCTAAACAAGTCGGTTCAATGGGACTAAGGTACAGCACTACTGATATTATAAAATGTGATATTGCTCAACTACGATTTAACTATCTGCTGTTCTCAAATTTCGGCGGCATTAACAATTGGGTAATATTTGTCATTTAATGAAGATAATATTTCCTTGTTCTAGGGGTAGGTGCAGATAGATATGCCCTAACAGGCGGTCAGGCATTGCACATTGCAAATGGAGGATCCAAGTTGGTCTTTTAAAATGCCACGGTATCCCACTCCATATGCTGAACTGAAGGTCACCACCGTTGAAGTTTTAATACGGGTTGTAGATATAGATATTATGTCTTGGCTCGTTGTTTCAGAGATACGAATAAGGATATAATGTGCTGTAAATATACGGAAGATTCAAATGATATAGCAGCTGGTTTCACTGACGGTACAATGAGAGTATTTAGTTGCGATACTGGAAACTGTATACACACGTTAGTAGACGACGAATGTCGTGCTTATCCCGGACCTGTAACTGCTATCAAACACCGGCCAGTCAGCAAAGCGAATCCCATTACGAACATGTTGTTATCATCCTGTTAGTATTGTGATGGTCGTTGATGATTTTTATCCCACACAAAAGTTTAGGCTGACCACGAATATAGGCACCTACCTATAATCCTATCAAGCAAAATAGCAAATTTCCATCCACCATTTTAAGCTTTTAGTCTAGAGACTGGGGATCGCAACAAAGTGGCTGCCATGATGCCGTTTTAGCCAGTATCTACTATCCACCATGTACCATATGAATAAAAACGCGAAATTGACAACACATTGCATTTGAAGCGGATTATAAACAGAACGATTCACGGGTAAAGCTCGTATTTCATGAAGACCCTAATCACACCTCATGCAAAGTAATAGGTAGGTACTGAAGTACCTAGGTGAACAAAAATAATAAGTACCTACATAATTAGGCAGTTGTCTACGATTTCAAGTACCTACTCACTAGTAGACATGATCATGCCCACCATAATTAATTATTTTAATGTACACGTAAAATATCTTTAGATGTTAACGGATGTATCAAATGCTGGAAATATAAATATGATCAGTGTTTATACACAATTCGTGAGAAACGACAAACCTTGGGATTAAATTACCATCCACGTTACAGCAAATTTGTTACTTACGGTGATGATGCTAAGTTGAACATGTATGACGAAGAAGCACAAACTCAAGAACGAGCATTTTACGCCAGGTGAGCTATGAACATAGTACCTAACCTGTGACGAGCATTATAATTGCGTAAAACACTATCAATCAATATAATTATAATCGCTATTTTTTATCTCTAAAAATCGAATCGATTTGCTTTTTTTACGATTTACTAATAATTGCCAAATGGTCCACGGTCATGCCATGTGGTGTGGTTTAATTCCTGTCAAATTTTTCGTCTCGCTTTCGTGTGGTTTTCGAGGGTGCTAAAGCCAAATATTGAGTCCAAATGAACATCCAAGATGATGAACATTATTCAGTGGGTGTGTAAGAATTGAACCGGACCAGGTTTTGTTTACACTTTCAACAGATACTTTTGGAGTATAGGTATGTCTAGGCAAAGAACTCAGACGTACATAGAAGCACAGTTCTTATGGCCGGTTTGAAGACAAACTTAAGGCGACCCAAACAGCCGCTTGGGCAGCGCTGCAGTCGCGCTGCGGTGCGGGGTGCGGGTCGGCATCTGAATTCGTTGCTTGAGCCTACGAGAGTGAGTGAGCGCGAGAATACGAGAGTGAGTGAGCGCGAGAATGATTCTGCCGTCAGCGCCACTAAGCGAGAACTAACCGTGGGGACATGTCCCCAGTAGAATCGGCACGAATAATCCTTAAGAACTGTGCTTCTATGTACGTCTGAGTTCTTTGGTCTAGGTACTAAAGAAAAAGAGGTGCGCAATGACACAACGCTTTTAAAAGTCTTTTAACGTCCAGCCCCTAAACTATAAATATTAGAACATGCATGAGGGTGGTGTTTCCGAAAGCCCTTTAGGTTCCAAAATTTTCTTTTAGACTTCCTTTCACCGGTCACCCTATTTGGCCGGATCCTATGTTTATGTCAAAGTAATGTTACATTTTATGTTACGTTTCACATTATGTGTACGCACAATTCCTCTATAAATCGAAGCTGTCTTCAAAACTGCTGGTTTCAGATCAACTCAGCCTATCGCAGTCCAGCGCTGGAAATACCGCGCTCCTTTTTTCCCATTATTTGTCGCAAAGGACTTTAAAGTACAGACGCCAGCACATCAAGTTACCCGAAACTGTCAAAATTTCCCAATCAATCTTGAACCTAATACTGTAGCGATAAATTCCAAAATCTATTATAGAAATTGTAACAGATTGTCGTAGCTTTTTGTGCTAGCATCTGTACATAGAGTTCATGCCGTATTTAATGAACAAAGAGATAGTCTCGGTGAGAATTATTAAACATATTTTTGCTGACGTCTTATTCTTCTAGACTGCTGTCAAAAAGAATGAAGTAAAAACTTATTAGTAAAACATTGTATTTTACAGTGGCACCAAGAACATAGTGGACGGCCACTCTTCAAGAATTTTTGCATGTGCCTTCAACCCCAGGTCACAGCATGAGATGATATCCGGTGGATGGGACAACACAGTGATGTGCTGGGATGACAGACAACCATACGCGACCCGCTATTTTGACGGTGTACATATGTGCGGCGAAGGACTTGATTTTGATAAGCCCGGAAGACAAGTTAGTATGCATTATAAAGAAAAAGCACGAACACCCATACTGCAATCGTAATGTGTTCCTTGGTAGCCAGTAACTTATTTTCTTAAATTCTAAGACAAGTCTATTAGCCGCGTATTTACTGCACACAAAATTGCGCAAACGCAACTTTTTTTGCCATGAAATCGGAACATGTGAGCACACGTTTTCCCCAACACAAAAGCCTGTTGCTTAAAACAAAGCTGCATAACTTTATTGCCCAGTGAGCACGGGATCTAAAAAGTGTTTTTGGGGAGGACCCTAACAGGCCCACGCTTTTTTTTTTTTGGATGTGTAATCATCAAATGACTTCTCGCGCTCTGGGCGGAGCGGGAGGTGTCAGACTTTTACTGACTAAAACCCACCCGTGTTCCTTCAGTTGCCCATGTGCCAGGGTCACGGTATCTCTTTCGAACAATCTCGCGACCCCGGCAGGCATCGATCCTAGCAGACCCCTTCAGTGCTGCTGACATCTCTTTGAGGCGCGCGTGGAACACTACGCGCCGTCGAACCGAGCTTGGTCCTTACCGGGCGGCGAGCTACCCAGTGCTCGCCGCCCGCAAGCTCCTCGTGCCTACGGTGGCCGGAACTCAGCTATCGACTCCCGACGCCCGGGGCGTCTCCTGCTGCGGCGGCCCACGCTTGAACTACTATATTTCATTTTCACTTATCGGGACCCGAAGTAATACCCTGCATTTTAGCTTCAACCTTTTTTTTTCAAGATACTTACGTGCTCCTGGCAAGATAAAGATACCATCCAGTTATGGGATTATGGCTCATGTAAACTAATCGAAACGATCATACCAGACAACTTTCAGTCAAAACTATATTGCGGGAAAATGGTGCCACATACTAACTTGGTTGTATGCGGTGGGTCAGACTCTAACATTTTAAGAGTCGTAGATACAAACATGAAAGTAGTAAGTTATAACCAAGTACAGTGGAGCGTCGATTATCCGAACTAATTGGGGGACGGGAGTGTTCGGAAAACCGTTTTTTTCGGATAATCGAACTGTATTGATTCAGCCATACATATTTTATGTACAGGTGAATGAAGCTTATGTTTAGACATATGGAGTGCTAATGAGAAGAACTGGCTTAGTCACATTCACCAAATTTGTCAGTGTTGACATGTAAAGTTTTGATATCATTTTATTTCTTCCTATTGTAGCGCGGGAGGAGGATAGCATGCGCGAGTCGGGCGGGCGTAGTAATTCGGATAAGCGGTCGTTCGGTTGATCGACGTTCGGATAATCGACGCTCTACTGTATTTCTATTTTTCAAGATTATTTAAGGTCCTGTACTTCAAAAGAAAAAAAAACAGAACGCTTTTAGAATCACCTCGTTGTCCTTCCGTCCGTATGTCTGTCAAGATAGGTTTTCTCAGGAACGCGTGGAGGTTTCAAGTTGAAATTAATATGATCTGTTGTGTTGAAAAACGTCGTTGCAAAACGCGTAACTACTCGCCATTATGCTCTCGCATTCAGCGTGTGTCGCAATCCCGTCTAATGACAATCATTACCCATTAAAATGTACTAAAAGTACATTTAAAATGTCCTAAATAATACATTTTGTCAATCACTACTATAGAGTACATTTTGTTACAATGGTTATATCCGAAAATACGAATTTAACCGTTGTCTCATTCAAACTACCTACGTCACATTCCATGGTTACTATTCTTTTCTATCTTTAGATCCTCATTTTTTTTACTAGAAAAAAAAAATTGTACCTACGATTACAAATATTTTTGTGCTTTCAGACGGAATGTTGTATACGAAATAATCCAGGCAGCATTTATGCGTTTGATTTTGGTAAAGTTAGAAGAAAGCCAAAGAAAGTGGAGAAAACTTGCAAAAAAGTAAGCGAAGTACCGAATATTCCTCGTGTTTCATTTGTTACTGGAAGTAGACTACAGACAGTAGACTTTGGCTGATGACTGGCTGGTAAATGATATATACTAGAAAGATAATTTTTAAAACAATTTTGTGAATTAATACTTTGATGATTAACAACAATCTAAACGCTTAAATTTATTTAAAAAAAAACATGACTAAATATCAGATCTATTCAACCAATTTTGTTTATTTGGTCCCACATTGTCTTACAAATAAGAATAAATCATTTGACCAAATTGTAAGCTGTGCACGTTTGGTATTATGTTTGTTTTTATTGACAGTAAATAATGCTTTCTATGATCATTTTATTCTATTAGTCGGGTAAGGTCTCGCATAACAAACGCTGACGTAAAAATTGTACATCAGTTGTATTGAATTTATTCTCCCTTTTATAACATTTTTCTACTCACAAACAGCCGTTTATACAATTTTATGTGATAGACAAATACACTGTGATTTCATTTTGTAAATATAGTATATAAAACTCTAGAAAGATAAAATATCGAGTTTGGCAAGAATTCATAATAAATAAAAAACATAAATACTTCTACATAGTATTATATACAGGATTTGAACATCTATTATTCGACCGATTCAAGTTGAGCCTCGTCAACGGATGGGTCTTCCCATGTTGCAATTGTTTTTTAGTTTGAGCTTTCGACATCACAGTTGAAACCACTCGGCCGTAGTCCAGCGGCGCCGGCGACACGACCGTGGGCGCGGGCGGCGGGCGCGCCGCCTCGCCCGCCAGCCGGCACTTCTTGGAGCCGCCCGACTGGCAGCGCGCGCGGCCCGGCCGGTCGTAGCGGTCCACCAGCAGCTTCACGGACAGCTCCTCGCGCTCCGAGCGCGCCTCGAACTCCGCCGTGAGGTTGCTGACGAGCCCGGCGGCGCGCGGCAGGTCGCCGTGCGACGCGCAGGCGGCGCGGCGGCGGCGCAGGCCGGCGCGCAGCCACGTGTCGGGCGCGGAGGCGCGGCCGCTCCACGTGGAGGCGCCGCGCTCGCGCGCGCGCTCCATGCGCGCCGCGGCGCCCGCCAGCTCCTTCAGTATGGCACACGTCTCGTTGAACTTGCGCTCGTTGTCGGCGCGCCGGCCGCCCGCGCGCGCCTCGCCGTGCTCGGTGATGATGCCGAGCTCGCCGGCCTTGGGCGGCGCGGGCGCCGGCTCGTCGGCCTTGTCGTCCTCCTTGCGCTCCTTGCGCTTGGCGTCGTCGCGCGGCGCGGGGCGGGGCGCGCGCGTGTCGTACGAGCCCCAGGAGGAGTGGCGCGACAGGTCCAGCACGACTGCGCTGTCGAACGAGCTCCACGAACTCTGTCTGCTCGGCGGCGGCGCGTCGTCGTCGACGGCTCTTCTTTCGTCGTCGACAGTTCTTCTGTCGTCGTCGACGGCTCTTCTGTCGTCGCTATCTAAATTCGAACGTTCCACGGAATTTGCGAAAGTGTCACTAGTTGTCACTTTATTGGTCTTCACGTCTATAATTCCACTATCACTTTTCACTATATTATCACTATTACCGACTGTCCTATTCTCGTCGCCTCTCGGCCACGAAGTCTCCCCCGGGTCCCAAGTATGTATTTTATCGACTTCAAAATTCGTTTGGGGATATTTGTGACTTAGATTTTTTGATGGAGAGGCTTGCGATGGCTTGTTCGGTACCTCGGATTGATTTATCAAACTAGCAGGTGTCTCTATAGACTTGCTGTTTTGTGTTTCATTCAGACTACCAAAAATTAACCTTTGGTATCTCCTAGTGAAGTCCTTCCGGTCCGTGGAGCCGGCGTTCTCGATCTCGCTGACGATGTGGCGCACGGAGGGCGCGCCGTCCTCCTTGAGGCGCATGATCTGGTTGGGCGACACGCTGTAGCAGCCGCCGGCGCACGGCATGCGCATGTGGCGCGGCTCGCGCGCGCGGCACAGGCGCTCCAGCGACACGGACGTGGGCGGCGAGGCGCGCGCCGGCCCGCGCGCCGCGTCGGGCGACCACGAGCGCGGCCGCCGCCCGTACGAGCCCGTCAGCGCCAGCACCAGCGGCGTCGGCTCCGACACTTTGCTTTCGGCTTTCGATGTGTTTTTTGGAGATTTCAGATTAGTTTCAGATTTGGAACGCTGTAACTTTTCCTTGTTTTTCATCGCATCTAGTATGCCTTGGTATGTCTCGAGTTGATTCAAAAAATTCGTATTCGGTTTAATACAGCTTCGTTTTGCTTTAACGTGTTTGAGAGCTTTTTCGAAATTCCAATTGAATGCTTTCATGGCATACGCGATCACTACTGAAGCTGATCTACTAATTCCCATTTTGCAATGAACGAGAACTTTCGACCCTTCGTTTCTTGCTTTGTTTATATATTTGTAAGTGTTATCCCAATGCTTCAACAGGTCAGTCTTCTCATCGTCATAAACTCTAATGTTAAGATAGTCGAACATACCAGGAAAAAAGTTGTCAATCTCTCTAGTCACGTTCAATATGTGCCGCACCCTAAAATTAACAAACATTTGTTAGTTACATACTGGGAACGCTGATTTGTATATTATTTACTGATTACGTATTTAAAAACAATTATTATAATTAATGTTGCCGTAGTGTCCGTCTGCTTGGTAAGGGCTTGCTTTCTGCCCATTATTGCGAATTTCTTCTACGTCTTGCCAACATAGAGTGTGTAGTTTCAAATGTACTAAATTTAAAAGTTTAATTGATTGTGATGATAACATACCCATTACGTTGCAATTCCTCAAGATTACTTGCGTTCCATTCGGAGCCGAGGTAGACATGATCGAATATCTCGGTGGGCGCGTCCATTTGGCCCAGTATGGTGAGCATCTCTTGGTCGATGAACGACTTGTACTCTGCGAGGTCCATGTCAAGTTCCTCCTCCAGCCGCCCTCGGATAGCTTTGCTAGTCACCTCGTCCAAGTCCACGCTCATCATTATTTCCTTCAGCGTGCAGCGTATTACGCGTTCAGTTTCATCCCTCTCTCGAGGCCTGTAACATCAAAAATAAGGAAGAACGTCATATAAGTTATGGGCCTCTCTATAATTCGTGGTTTGTTACGTATGACGGAAAGTTGCCGCCTATTTTTTTTCTACTAGCAACGTCGATATTAAACTGCCTGTCTGCCAAGCGTATATACCTGTTCAAGATATTTTCCCTACGTACTTGAGCGGAATAGCACATCTGCAAGAATACAAAATTATTCTATACAAATAAATAAAATTATCCTACTAAATGCATATGAAAGACAAAAAAGAAACGGTACCGGCGAATCTCCGAAACGGTTAATGAATTTTGGTATGAAGATACTTTGAACCCTTGGGCCGTCCTAGGGGTTCTGTCTGCATGCAGGAACAACAAACTTAATAGGAGCTGTGAATTGAAAAGCTTGATACAAACGGGGGTCATACTGAAAGTTTTTAGAATGGGTCCGTAAGAAAAACAGGCGATATTTTTTTTATTTAAATTTTGAATTATGGAACTCTTTGGGAATGATAGAGATGAGCTGTGCAATGAATTCAAATGTTATTAGTTTTAACAAATGGACAGCAATCATCGATCACTAATAAAGAACTAGATACACAATCCCAAGCAAAAGTTCTCAAAAACTGTCACCAAATTGTGTTATTGTTATGTTAGTTGAAATAAATAAACATTAATGTAAATTCAACTTTAAGTGCAATGCTTAAAGTTTATTTCACAAAGCTATGTACAAAAAGCAATAAATTTTTACGACCTATTCGCACTGGTCAACACACATCAAAAGAAATTGAACCTTAGCCGCATGCCTTAAAGTTCGAATTAAAAAGTGCCAATAAATAACTATACAGTTATACGATCCAGGCTCTCCGCTAGGACAAGGAATACGTGGAGTCGAACTGTCCAATATTTTTTATTTATATGTACTGTAATAATTAGTGTTATTTCAAAAATTGTGTACATATTAAAGCATATTTTACTCTATTCTATGGTGTATATATGTAATGATTATAATTTACGTGAATGTAAATATTTTTGGATAGGGCACCACATTTATTTATTAATGAAACTAATATATCGTAGCCATAATCATTTATTTATTCTTCATCTTCAGCTTCATCGCGGATTTTTGGCGTGCTTTAACTGATATCCATTCACACCTCACTAGATCTCGAGAAAAGCTTAAAAAAAAACTCACGTCTTTAATTTTATTACATGCACTTACTTAAAATTAAATCTATAAAATATTACTATGTATAATATTGTTAGAAACAGCAAAGCTCTCTCATTAAATAAAAAATATTATTTCATATTTTTTTTTAAAACAATAGCGTCTCTACAAATGGAACAGAGTCAACGCACATAATCCGAACAATTTAAGTGGGCATGCGATAATATGATTAATAGGTTTAGTAAGGATCTTTACAATTGAGATGCTTTATAAATCCTTAATTTAATACGACTCAATTTAAAAAAATGTTTTTACGACGATTTCTTGACAAAATATCAGCATTTTTAATACAGTGATAACATTCAAATAATGATAATATTAATACTTACCGAAAAAGTGAAACTCCGTCCTATTTTAGCGTCCTAGGACTGATTTTTACAATTTTTAATCGAGCACCGAGAGATGTTTACCATCGGAGCGTTCGAATGATACTAAATCAAAAGCGCACCCAAATGTTCAAGTGGGTGCTCATTTGGTGAGGCCATTTTTTGACGCTGATTGTGTATCTAGTTCTTTATTAGTGATCGATGACAGCAATTTAAAAAGTGTCTGTGACGAAATGGATTTGACTAGAGAAATTTTTCTCTGAATTTAGTTATTACGACTTTCGTTGCGGTCTTATTCAATAATGATGTTACAATAGACTTCAATAGCATTGTATGACGATGCCCCATCTCGTGCCACTGTTTACAATTGGTTTAATGAGATAAACGTGGTCGAAGCATACTCTCTGATGATTCGCGAGCAGGACGTCCTTCTACGACGACTGTTAAAGATAACGTAACTGCTGTGCGGCTGACAAAAGGATGACATATCAATAAGTTCGGACAGCTTTGGGCATTGGTATAAGTCAAGTACAAAAAGTCTTACATTAACATTTAGGCGTCTGAAAGCTTTATACTAGATGGATTCCTCATCATTTGACGGAAAATTAAAAACATCGTTGTTTAGAATGGTGCCAATTCAATGCTCGAAAAGTATGACGGAGGTGACTCAAATGCTGTATTCGACATTGTCACAGGTGATGACAGCTAGATTTATTGTTACGAACCCAAAACCAAAAGAAAATCTGCTCCATTGCGCAGATTATCTTTTAGTTTGTTTCTATTTGAAAATTTGCCGACAAAAGCAAAGAAGGGCAGAAGTCAAGGGATAAAGATGATTGCCTTATTCTTTGATTGGACGGGTCATGTCGCAACAATTGGCCTAGAAAATAATAGTTAGGGAGCTGGCGAGCGAAATTTCGATATGATCAGCACACAAGGCAGACGTTATTAATAGTGATATTATACCCTAAGAAAAATCAAGGACCTCGTCTGCCACCATGGTGGCGCTGCGTTGTAAATTTACAGCGATTCAAAAATGTTTAAAAAAAAGGTGTGCCAGCCCCAGAGGCAGACGTGTGCGCATAATATATATGCGCACACGTCTGCCTCTGGGGCTGATGATCAGTCATCCTGGAAACACAAAGAATGGAGAAGGCAGACATCCAGGGCTCTGATTTTTGTAATATTCAATTTTTTTATTTATTTTTATGATTAAAAAAACTGTATATGAAGTGCACACTTGGCAGATTTGAATTGTTCGATTAAAAACAATGAGAAGAACCACGGAAAAATAGTCTGTCAACATGTTGCCTCTGCGTTGCCTATTGACAGTGCTCCAAAAATGTAAAATAAACAAAGGTGTGTTATATTATGCGCACACGTCTGCCTCTTGGACTGATGTTTGAATTCCTTCTGAAAACCAAGAAAAACGATGAGGCAGACGTTCAGGCCTCTGATATTCCAAAGGCAGACCATTTGAAATTTTTTTTTTTCAATCCGTCGCCAGTTTTCGGACGAGAACGGCGACATGGATGAGAGCGCCGACATGGATGATTGGCAAGGTTTCTCGGATACCAGCGATGACAACGCTTGCTAAATATTATCGTTTTTTTTTTTAATTTTTCATTGCAAAAAAAAGAAATAAATGGAGTCTTGGTTCAAAATCTACGTATTTTACACAAATAAAACGTGATTAATCTGGATAGTTTAATCAGGTTTTATTTGTGTAAAATACGTAGATCCTAATCTTATTCAGATTACATTCAAGCATGAATTCAAGCATTTAAAGAAAAATAATTTCTTATTAAAGTTCCAAGCGCATTTCATTTCTCGTTGGCATTGAGAAAAAATATGATTGCATAGATTTCAGCTCCAGTTTATCAAAATTATAAGAATAAAACTATAAAGAATAACAATAATCCCATGCAAAACCAGCTGTCCCTTGATTCCGTGAATTTCAAACAGTTATACAGCTGAAAATCAGTGATCAAAGTGTCTGCCACATGTTTTTTCGAATTCAGAGTCATAGTGAATCGAATGGGCGCAATGAGAACTGACTTAGTAGAGCTTTTTTTAACATTTTTACAACTCCGCCTCATGATAATGCAGAGTCCTGAATGTATGCCTCTTCGATTTTCTTCGTTTCCAAAATGATTGTGACCATGAACTCCAGAGGTGCAAATGATTTAATACCCCGATTATTTTAAGCAACTTCAATCCGCTGTAACGCGAAAACGCAGAGACATAGAACCTTAATTGATTGGACCAAATCAATTCGTAATGATTTAAACTGCAATCCACCTCGACGTGAAACGTGTGCAAATCATATACCGAAATGCTCGCCAGCTCCCTAACTATAAGAGGCCTGTTACGGCAGACCGGTATGTCAGGCATTGTTTACAAGTTGTCTTGGAAAAGATTAGGCAGCAGCGCCCAAGAAGCAGGAGAGCGCTCCAGCTCACTCCGCCAGACGGACTATCAAATATTTGTATATCCAAGGTGGGGAGTTAGTGAGTCATTCTCCTTACAGTCCCAACTTGGCACCTTATGGATATTACTCTTATTTATAATATTAACATAAACTTATAAAAATGCGTTTTATGTTCATAAAACGCATTCAGTCATTCTTCTTACAGTCCCGACTTGGCACCTTATGGATATTACTCTTATTTATAAACATAAACTTAGAAAAATGCGTTTTATGTTCATAAAACGCATTCCTTTAAGTTTCTAAATATGCTGTGGCTGCGTTTGAAAAAGGCGTGGAAGAGATCCCTAAAGAAGAGTGGGCCCACTGTTTCTGTTAATAGTTCCATCGCAAGCGAAGGGGCATAGAAAGGAACGGTGACTCCGTTGTATTCTGTGTTCGAAAAACAATAAAACATTAACATGCTTCTACATCATACGGTTTTTTATTTTATAAAAACTTTCAGTGCGACCTACGCAATCTATACTAATAAAGCTGAAGAGTTTGTTTGTTTGGCTGAACGCTATGATCTCAGGAACTGATTGGAATTGAATCAATCTTTTAATGTTGGGTAGCCCATTTATCGAGGAAGGCTATAGGTATATAACATCATGGTATGATCAATACGAGCCGAGCAAAAAGAAAAGAAGTGTTGTAGGGTCAGGCGTTTCGATGCGACGGGTAAGGCGGGGGAGCAAGAAATGGAACTCGGACGAAGTCGCGGGCAGAACCTAGGCAAATAATATCTAGGTTGGGGAATATTTTTTCTCGTATTTTATAGGTTGTAGTAAAATCTCTTTCCAAGTCGATCCCATTTTTAAAAAAGTGCAGCAACATCAGCTTTATAGGTACTACTTACATACTGAAGGTTTGATCAGTGACATTGGAAAGTGGATCACCTACGACAAGAACGTGCGTGGTGCAGCTCTATAGACTATAGTGAAACCCGGATTAACTCGCAATAAGATGGTGCTGTGTGTATGGTGGGTTTGGAAGGGCATCGTCGTTACTTTGCGCTTTTACCGCCGGGAAAAACTATAAATTCTGAACTCTACTGGCAACAGCTGATGAAAGTCAAGCAAGAAATTGAGAAAAACGGCCGATATCTATCAACAAAGAGGATGTGTACTTTCATCATGATAATGCCAGACCACACACTTCTTTCGCCACTCAGTAAAAAAAAGAAGGAACCGGTTGGAAAGTGTTAATGCATCCACCATAATTATTATTATTTTTACCATAATATAATAATATTATACATAATAGCCTTGAATTAATTTGCACCCACCTGTTTCGGTCTCTTAAGAATATTTTAGGTAGTGTTAGGATAAAATCAAGAGGCGACTGTCAAAACTATTTGTCACAGTTTCCTGATCAGAAGGCCCACAATTTCTACAGCAATGAGATTTTACGTAGGGCGCTAAATAAATTTTGTCGTACTTAAAATGAACGCAACCATTTGTTTATTTGAGGTTAGATTTGTAAACGAAAACTAACCTCAACAATAACAGTATAAGTTTTGTGGCGAAAAGTAGCTCGGCAGCATTTTGAAGATTTTTGAAAATTTAAAATGACTGATTTCACACGTCGCGACATTCGTGTATAATATAATCTTATATAATTTTAAGTGTGGCTTAACCAAACAAGAGTGTTTCAAAGAAATGAGTGGTGCATTAGGACAAACGTGTCCATCTTTAAGAACTATAGAAAGATGGTTTATTCAGTTCAATCGCGGCAATTTTCGGTAGGTCCCATTTGTTCTATGGAACATGACGTAATAGAACAAATTGAGGAAATATCGTCCCTATTTGTACTATAGAACAGTTTGTACTTTTTGTCTCAAATCGTTCCATAGATCAAAGTGTATAAACTTCTTGAAGTCGATATGAAAGTTGGTATTAACGTCAGTGATTAATGTCATTCAAGTCTTATATATCACATCATGGAAGAATTTGGGAAAAGCGATTCCCATTTAGTTCTATGAATTCACAGACAAATAAAAACAGGATCAAAAGCTAGTATGTAGTTCTATAGTACAAATAGGCACAATATTTTCTAAATTTGTTCTATTACGTCATGTTCCATAGAACAAATAGGACCTACCGGCAATTTTAGCTTGGAGGACGATTCAAGGCCGGGTAGGCCAATAGAAGTAACTACCGACAAAAACATTGAGGCAGTGCGAAAACTATTAGAGGAAGACCGACATATAACATATCGACAGATCGAAGAAATCCTGGACTTAACTGCACCGACTGTTCATCAAATTCTTCACGACTATCTAAAAGTACGGAAACTTTGTTCACTCTAGGTGCCACACTTGATGACTGACGAGTTAAGGGAACAACGTATGAATTGGTGTCATAAAATGTTTAAAAAAATTGATGGTGGCCAATCTAAGCACGTGAACTCAATCGTTACATGTGACCTGCCGGGGTCGCGTGATTGTTCGAAAGAGATACCGTGACCCTGGCACATGGGCAACTGATGGAACACGGGTGGGTTTTAGTCAGTAAAAGTCTGACACGCCCTCCCGCTCCGCCCAGAGCGGGAGAAGTCATTTGATGATATCCCATCCTCAAAAAAAAAAATCGTTACATGTGACGAAACTTGGCTCTACTATTTCGATGTGCCTACTAAATCCCAGAGTAAAGTATGGGTATTTCAAGATGAAGATCCACCGACGTCTATCAAAGCGTCCCGATCAGTTAAAAAAAGAATGGTGGCTGTATTTTTCACTAAAAAGGGAATATTATCTACTATGGTACTTGATAAACAGAAGACTGTAACAGCTATTTGGTATACGGAAAAATGTTTGCCTCGACTTATAGAAGCGTTGAAAAACGAACGACCAATTTCAAGACTCGACACGTGGTTTCTGCATCAAGATAACGCCCCCGCACATCGAGCTGTCAAAACTGTGGACTTTTTGCATGAGACTGGATTGAAATTACTGGGACACCCTCCTTATAGTCCAGACTTAGCGCCATGTGACTTTCCGCTCTTTCCTTATGTAAAGAAACAATTAAAAGGACGCAAGTTTCGAGACGATGATCAGCTTATAGGCGCATTTGAGAAGATAATCTGTAGTGTTCCAAATGAATTCTGGAGCGAAGTGTTAATACATGGTTCGAACGTATGAGGTCATGCATTAACGCCAATGGGCATTACTTCGAAAAGAAGTAATTAGAAAAGGAGTACGACAAAATTTATTTAGCACCCTACGTATATTACTACCTACATAATGGAAACAAGTTATCGATCAAAATGGCACAAATATATTTTACTAGCTTTTACCAGCGGTTGCGCCCGCGTGGAGTTCGGAAATTATCCCGCGGGAACGGTAGTAACCGGGATAAAAAGTACCCTATGTAATCCAGGTAATAAAACTATCTGTGTGCCAAATTTTACCGTTCAGTATTTTTTGTCGGAAAGAGTAACAAACATCCATGTATCCTCACAAACTTTCATATTTATAATATTAGCAAGATAATCAAAAGTAAACTACGAAAGAAAATATCTTGAATTTGTTTATCATATTATAATTTAAGTCGCTTTTAGCGTCTGACTGTGTAATCGCGTTTCTCTCATAAACTACGTAAAGGATATATTGATGCAGGTTATACATACAATCATTTACATAATTTATTCTGGAAGATTTATGTTTATAATACACTGAAATGAATCTTACATATCAAAATCTAAATATTTTGTCGACGTACAAATAGTGCCCAACAGAGACGAATCGGTGGATATGTTATACATGTAAACTCGGAGATGGCAGGCCTATAACGGATCATCTTTGCATGCTAATAAAGTGTTTTAACTAACGCATTGGCGTGCGTTCGATCCTTTTCTAGGCCATTAAACTGGGTCTAGGTAGAACACGCTTCATCATTATTATATTACACACTAACAAACTTATTTTGGGTTGGTAGTAGTTTCAACTTCAAGTGATTCAAAGGTCATTTTGTGTTAGCTACGCCAGGACGATAATCTAGTTAATGATCCTCCTCCTCCTTTCAGCTGAAAGACGTCCACTGCTGGTCATAGGCCCCAATTTGGGGGGCTTACCATAATCGCCACGCTTGGCAGGCGGATTGGCGATCGCAGTATGGTAGTAAAATGCATAGAAAACGCTGCTGTCTATTCCTGTCCACGCATTTTTCCCATAGGGTTGGACAGACAGAAACTATTTAACGGGACATGTTACGAACTTACGATACTTGCAAACTTGTATTGGTGAGTAATTAAGAGGTGTAAATAGAAAAGTTGCAAACACACTTGAGTCTCAGTGAATCTGGAGAGGGTGGGCGGCGGGACTCGATGCAGTCCATGGCATGCCACTCGTTGAGACAAGAGCGGTCCGAGTCCACGTGACTCTCGTAGAAGGAGCACCACGCGTGCGACGCGCCGCCCGCGAAGTGGTTCATCTGGCGCGCCTGCGCACTCGCACGGTGCAGAGTTTGTAGTGCTGACCTGCAGACATTCACATTATCCATCAAAGCTGCAAAAAGTATCCTGTACGCAATATGCAACACTTTCTTTTGTTAAAGCGATGGATATTTTATATGATCATCGATTTAGTGCTGTCATGAAATCAATCCCTTTGTTAAAGATTTTCAAGTACTAGACGCACAGTAGGTACTATGTATGTACTATGTAAAGTAATATGATGAAGTACCTATAAGCTAATGAAGTAACATAGTATGAATTATTCTGTTATTGAAATGTAACTGTAGCTCCGCTCATACTCACCACATGGCCTGTACGGATACCGGCTTGAATATGTGTTGTTGATTGCACACACATACACTGAATCCTCTGTGGACAATGAATCCCTAATTAGTTATTGTTCTGGGCTTAGTAAAAGTATATTCAGCGAGGAAACCTGCTCCGTCTGATTACGGTCAGTGAATTGAGTATGTATTGAGACTCTACTTGACTTTATTTACAGACAGTATGAGAAATTTATATTAATATGATACATGCCACTGATAGTAGTTATGATATATGATGTCGATGAAATAAATGAAAGAGTAACGTACCCATCGCCATCCAACTTAATGGAGGTGTCAGCGAGGACGCGCAGGACGAGGCCGACGGAGGTGCGCTCATTGCAGTCGATGCCGAGCAACGCCGCCTCGTTGCTGCGACACACCACTACCAGATACCGGGTGCGACCTGCGTGAGCGCTCTCCAGTTTCACCGCCTAACGATAAATATACCATGTTTTCTTACTTATTAATTCCATTAAAAGCCTAGCTTCGATAATTCTGCGCGTTTAAGGCTACTTACGCACTGAACGCGGCTTACTCAGTGCTCAAGATATCTTAGTCAAATGCCTAGTTCATCAATAAAAATTTAAAACGAATACATTTTCGACGTTATAAGCTTTCAGGACGTGGTTCCAAACCTCCCGGCGTTTAGCAAACATCGTATGAGTGCGAACGTAGCCTTGTATGTATGCTGTGCTAGTACCATTTTGAGCGTTTCCTCGGGACGCAGCAAGTAGAACATGGACTGCAGGTGATGTTGGATGTCGGGCTGAGGAAGAACGCGCGCCGGCGATCGCCACGGGTTCGTACAGCCGTGCTCTGCACTGCCCAGCACCACTGCTGCACCCTTGTTTGCGAAGTAGCACTCATTGAGACTGAAACAATGCATAACATTCGTTTTATAAAGATATGCAACACGCGTCTTTTTTATTACTCGAGTTATCAGAGATAGGCACACCCAAAGTTTGTCAATGACAGTATTTTACCTATATATCTATATAATTCCAAGTCCTGAGTGACTGACTGATATATCAACGCGCAGCCTAAGCCACTGGCCCTAGAGACATGAAATTTGGAGGGTGTGTTCCTTGTGAGAAGTAGGTATCCACTAAGAAAGGGTTTTTGTAATTCCATTCCTGAGGTGTAAAGGTGAATTTTTTTTTCGACATCCACGCGGGCGAAGCCGCGGGTAGAAGCTAGTCTGACAATAAACGGAAGACAGTTCCCAATAAGGACACCTGGACCCCAACCTCGCAAACTAATAAAATACAACAGGAAACACCTGAAACCACCAGTTGACGCCGTACTTTGGCAAGTGAGATTTTTATTAGCATACAACTAACCGGTCATGTTACTGAACATCCTACCTGAAATACATTCAATCAACATTCTTAAGTAAGTACATTAAACCGCATGACTCAACTTCTGCCGAGGCTTTGAATTTCTAATTCTAACAATTTCAAGTTTGTAAAAATGAATTAAAAATAATAAAATAAATATATAATTTAAATATAAATAGCCAAGAAGTCAACATTACTAACATTGTACATTGTTTTCGATTAAATTAAACATTAGTTTATCTTGTAATAAAACAGCGTACCTTGATGATAATTACTTTTAAAACATAATGCAACCGTGAAATGTATGAATGACGCCATTTTTAGTAAAGTTGTTGCAATTCGTTTTGCGGGCGGCGCATTTAACCTCCCTTTCACTGGCGCGGGCGCAGGCAGAACACTGCACCTCGCGGGCCGGGCGCTGCTATCGCCGCGCTGGCTGGCTGGCGGGCTTGCCTCGACGCCTTCATTCTCATTACATTATTATAAATACTTGATTATGATTACTCATCCATATATTTAGTTTACTTCATTTACATAAAGCTTTATCTGCGTGTCTAATAATGTTGTGTGAACACTCGTAAGGAAAACTGATTGGTAATAATTATAACTAGAACGCAGTTATGCATTATATCCAAGTCATAGAGTTTTAATGGTATTTTTTTATTAGTTTTTACAGGTATCACTTTTTTGTTTCTGTTTAGTTTGCAGTTCTTAACGTAGGCCGATAAAAATAACTCATTGTTACAAATAGCGCAATTACAGCACTGGCATTTTACCTTCATACGGGTCGTGTGCCTTTCGAAAAAGGTAAGTGTTTATAGCAAGCGTAAATGTATTATGATGAGGTCAACCGAAAATAGCTTCACGGGTAACACCGTCTATATTACTAAACATGGGAGGATGAACTTTGTAACGCTACGCTAATAATAGAAAGAAAAATAGTTTCACGATGGATAGTAAGCAACAAACTGAATGTTGACTTGCATTAAGGCGGCAAGGGCGGTTTCTCTCAAGGTTCATTAAAAATAGCGCAGTCGGAGCGTTGCCAAAACGTTGCGTTGCCCGCCCATACTATACGTAGAGATGAGCGTGAGCGCTGCGGCCGCCCATCGCGCTCCGTCAACCTCACCCAATTCGGAACACGCCACACCGCGTCTCTTGTTAGTAACCACAACCACATGGCATCCAGAGACCGGAAATACTTTAGTTCCTATCGCACCATTTGCTGGCTGCCTTCTTCTTTCAGTTTTACTATTTTCTTAAATTACAATAAATTTAGAATGGTAATAATTGTGTATTTGGACTAACTTACTAGAACTAAAGTATCAGTATGTGGACTCTGTGTAAATATTAGTGCTTAACTCTTAAATAATTGATTTTAGCCAATATAAGGTCATTAGAGCAAAAACACTTTTTATACGAATACTTTTCTGTGTAAAATCTTTTTAGCTAACGAAGTTTACCTTATTTCTCTAGACAGTTTTTAGGAATGTCTATTTATTAACGTTGCTACCAATGTAAAAAATATGACTTATTACTGGAATTCGACGCTGTTTGATTTTTAAAAGACTATTCAATGACAAACTTATTGAGACGTCAGTAGATTGAATTGTCGTACCAACAATTATACCATCATTTTTGGTTTCTACTAAAAAGTGTAGGTGCTATTAGTTTTGAATAGCTCCATCTCTCTCTGTCACTATGAAACATGATGGCTCTAACTGACGTCATAGTACGGCCCCCACTGAAAATAGAAAATATAACATGCATAATGAATGAATGTTATATTTTATTTTTAACGATATAGTATAAACTTAAAGCGTAGTTGTCTCAAGCGGTAAATTGTAGAGGGTGAAAGTTCAAAAAAGCCCTAGACGGAAAATACGTGTGCTTAAGTAGTAAATTTTAAAATAGGCAATAATTGCTCGAAGGGAATATGAACTTATTCTGAAAAGTAGATAAACATTTTTTTGCAGTATCTGTTACCTGAACAGAAAATTGTTTACAATGCAGGGTGCTAACGATTTTCTATAAATCACGAACACACAGTCTTATTACAATTTGTCATAGCATAGCACCATTTTTTAGTACAGCACCATCAAACTTGTTAAACTGCTACGCGGGTTTACTGGTTAATATTTTTCTCCATTTATATGTATAAACATATCACACACGGGCTAATCTACTGATTAGCTCTTTCATGTGTACATGTGTAAAATTTTCGCAAATTAACGATATCATATCTAAGTAAGTATGAGATTATTTTTAAAATTCAATGAGTATTTTACCATAAAAAGTTTAATTAGCAGTGGTATAGGTAAAAGGCCAAGACTACTAATGATATGGAATGTGAAAAGAAGGAAGTTGGTGAAAAGGATAGGGCATTTTTAGGGTTCCGTAGCCCAATGACAAAAACGGAACCCTTACAATTTCGTCATGTCCGTCTGTCCGTCCGTGCGTATGTATCAGCTGACATAGCCGTAATTGAGAGTATCTGCGCTACATCAATTGCCATCGATGAATATTTAAAGAAAATGTATTCTGGTGTACTCGCACTCGCCATAATTATATAACAAAGCTATGAAAAAAAAGCAGTGGACTAAACATATGGGATATTTCTAGTTGGATCCCATAATTAGAAATATTTTCGTTTACAACCGCAAAATAACTTCGTTTTTCATATACTATTTTATTAGAAAACAACCATGGAATACAATTTTTGAGGTCGATAAAAATTAACACTGTGCTTACGTAAATATTCATCCCAACTACGGAACTCTACTGCGCTTGGTACAAAACGCACTGGCAGAATTTTCTATTGTCAAGTAAGCTGTAAGGGTGTATACTGAGTAGCCATAGTCCAGCCTTCAACTTGGTCTCATTATTCTGAGTGGGCATCGATCTCTATGATGGTGACATTATGCTACTTGAACTTAGTGCATCCCGCGCAATAAGCTTTCTTATGTTTTTTGCAATTTGCTGGCCAGTGTCAGGTTTTGTATTAATCAAAACATGATTCAAACCAAATACCTATGTATAATCAGAATTTTAGTCAAAAGAATCATCAATATTACTCTCTAAAAGTTAGAACTGACCTTAAAATTGTTAAGCTATCAAATATTTAATAAGTAACATTTACTCGTTACATGTACCGAGTTTTATGCACTAACATAGATTATAATTGTCCGTATTTATGCAAAAAGGAACCACCCAGCAAAAACACACTTCTGAGATATCAAAGGATTTACAAAAACATGTGCAGCTCTGTTAGATGAAGTATAATTACTATTTATTTTATTTAAATTTATTGATAAATTACTTATTTAAGAATGCGTATATACATTTGCTCTGAATACTCTTATACGTACTAGAATTAAGGAAATGTGCATGTGGTTCCTTTTAACATTTACTAATTGATAGGTTTTCTCATAGAAAAAAAAGAACCACAACCCAGGGATTTACTAATATCAATGAAACTATGTAACTTGGTTCCATTTGCTGTATTAAAAATAATTGCTAATAATAGAAATATGTGTAATTTATAATGGTACCAAGTATGTGTGGATCTGTTTTGTATAAAATGACATAGTAGTAATATCGTTTATTTGCTTGAACAATCGAGTCCCCTTGTGCTGTGGTTCGGTTTTGCTTTATATGTAATACTAGCTTCTGCCCGCGACTTCGTCCGCGTCAAATTTTTGCTCCCATAACCCTTCCCGTCGCATCGATTTGCCTGCTAGTTTTCGTCCATTTTTCGTTACTGCTCGCTCCTTTTGAGTTATAGTGAGTCAACCTTAAAAGATAGACATATGCTCTCGCGGACTTTTTTTTAGAACTTTTTAAAAGAAACAATTCCGTCATACATAATTTTTGCGTTACTTTAACCGTTTACGCAGCGCACGCAACGGGAACTCTCAAAAGGAATAAATTTTCCCCGTTTTTGCAACATTTTTCATTACTGCTCCGCGCCTCTTAGTTGTAGCGTGATGTTATATAGCCTATAGCCTCCCTCGATAAATAGGCTACCCAACACAAAAATAATTTTTCAATTCGGACCAGTAGTTCCTGAGATTAGCGCGTTCAATCAAACAAACAAACAAACTCTTCAGCTTTATAATATTATAAGTATAGATTTATTGTTGCTGTTGGTTCCATTCTGCTTTTTGTATAACTTGTTTCCAAGGGAAAAATCATGTGTTTTTTTTTTGTATAAGAATTTAGACCACTTTTAAATTAGTATTCTTCAAAAAAATTAAAAAACTAAATTTGTTGTGTGGTTCTATTTTGCATAAATACGGACAATTATTCTTCTTCTAACGTATCAGTACGTACGAGCTATACGAAAAAGTTAGTGCATTGGTGAAAAGATAAGCAAGTTGGTTAGATTGGTATTGGGGCTGACCATTCAGATATAAAAATGATAACGATGTCAACATTTTGCGAACATGGAAGTGATAAAGTCAGAATCGCTGCACCATAACTTATGTTAAGTGTATTTATTACAATGGGCCTTATTCGAAGGCTGAAAGTCACCTAAATGGAAGTGGAGAGAGCTATGCTTGGAGTTTCAATACGTGATGGAATCAGGAATGAAGAAATCCGCAGGCGAAAAAAAAGGTAACCGAGATAGCCTGAAGGATTGCCAAACTTAAATGGCAGTGGGCAGGGAGCATTGCTCGCAGAACAAGCCGACGGGGGCCGAAAGATTCTGGAGTGGCGAACGCATACCGGAAGACGTAGAGTTGACCTCCCACAGGTGGACCCTGTGAAGGCCGTAAGAAGTGACGGAGCTATGGGGAAGTCTATGTCCAGCACTAGACGTCTTTCGGCTGAAATGACGATGATGATGATGATGATGATGGTGATGAAAAAAATACGTTTGCCCAAACCCCAACGACCATAGGTTCAACGGCGGATTTGTATCCATATGTCCATACTCTCAGACATTCCTCGCCAAACATCTTCGAACATTCGATTCTTGAAAGTAACTTAAAAATTGTAAGACTTCCAATGGGCACACTACTACTCGGTACATAGTAGTGGCGTTTCTTGCTAGAATCAATTCCCTTTTTTTGTAATTTTTTACGTTCAAACGTGTTATTTATGTGACTATTTGAAATAAATTATCTGAGTTTGCCTTTGCCAACAACGTGGTCAACGTTTAAGGTGCGTAAGCAATGTAGAATGACCCGTGAAATGACGATGACGCTAACATGTCCTGCGTTCAAACATTCAACGCGTTACAAAATCCAAAAAAAAAACTGCTACGTACTACATACATAAACTCGGTAAATTTCGATTTATAATGAACCAAATCACTTTTAATTATTAAACGACGCCTTCGTTTTCCTGTTTACTTCCATGGTAACAATGACATAAATGCTATTATAAGTATCAAACATCCCATATAATACACAAAGGACATAATTATTATTGAAACTTCTTTTAAGTGTAGGCCAATGACGGTCCCGGTGGGTAGATAATCAACAAACATTTAGTTCGCTTCAAAAAATCATGTTTTGAGAGCACCATGTAATACCCAAAATCGTACGTTTTGATAATTACCTGAATGCAACCATTTCTTAAATCAAATATAAAAAAAAAAAAATTGAAACACAAATCATATGTCACTCCACATAGTACCGGCACACAAACTACATTTTTCTAAGGATATGTAAATATGTACATTAATAATAATTCGTTTGCGTATTTTAGCCAACCATGGCCAGGATCCCGGTACGCGGTGCACCGTGCAACACATCCCGTACGACAATAAAGTGCGTGTGCGACGCAACAACGAGTCCACTCCACGAGCGACGTCACAACACTCATAGCTTCCTTGTGAACTGAGCACAACTACCGCTTAAATATAGAAACACGGCGCAGAACAGGAACACGAGGCGATCGGGAAAGGAACACGCAGTGCTTTATACTACGCGAACCATATAGTTGCATTAACAAGGAAAATCTGTATTAAGTTTCTACCTTAACCGAGGGTTATCCGAATTTACCGATTTTAAAATCAATTTCGAATGGTCAAATTAAAGTATTTGAGTCCTGAAAAAAAATGTCAAACATGTACAATACATTCCCTTGTTTAAGGGAAACTCTGTTCAAAACACGATGAATAAATCGTAATTAGCTTGACATTAAAAAATCCGAAACGATCGATTTTTACACAATTTTTCGTTTCATTTCCTAATTGTAAGTACAGCACAAAATAATATAAAAATTGCATGTACAGACGCCAGAGCATAAAGCTACTACAACCTGTCAAATTTATTTAATAGGTTTTCAACTTTATCCATCAAGCATTAGGTTCAAAATGGATTGGGAAAAGACATTGCCCGCCGATGGGCCCCTTATTTTCAGTGCCGGGCAGAGACTATTTACTTCTCAAAAATTAAGTCGTAATTTTATAAGTCCAAATTTATTTCATCAACATCTCTTTCACCCTAGCATTAAAAACCGTAACTAATAATTATTTTATTGAATCAAAGGTAGTTCTGCCATTAAAACTTAACCTGAATTTTGTCAAAATAGACCACAGATTATGTCAATTAAATGGTAGTAATCGATTAAAAATATCGATATGTTAATATTCCGCCGACTAAAAGTACCGGAGATGTTTACAATAGCTTGTCTCCGGTCATAATCTAGGTCTCATGTAACTGATTAGACGTATATTCAAATCGCGCATTAAAATAAGCAGCGGGCGGGCTAAAATAAAAAAAAAAAAATAGAAATAGGTAGTAAATAAACTACAACACGAAGGAATTGTAATCTGAGGATATATACATATGTCGTGGTCAGATCGTAGAATTGATTACTATATGATGTGACTAGCCATTTCATGAATTAGTTGCATTTCATGATATGGCCAACTAAAACTGGCTAGATCGTTTAAAAATGAACGTTTGATGATATCTCAATTGACGTTTCGATTTGAAATTGTTGTTCACTTTTAGTAAATAATATAAATCATATGCAAAAGTATCTCTTTGATTATGTAAATAGAAAGCAAGAGCTTGTTTTTTAAAAAGAGAAACTGTTTACAACTGTTGCACAAACAGCAAAATACCAACACTAACAAAAGTTACCACAAAACGGTCACACCACAATTGTTAAAAATCGACTTTTATCAAATCGATTTGGTAAATCGATCAACAAAATATTTAACATGGCCACACCTACCCCGCGTTCCAAATCACAATAACATCGCTTTTAGCGCGTCAAGAAATCGCCACGCTCTACGGAAGGGTTGTTTGGCGCGCTTACATACATCGATTTTGCGTAACTCGGAACGCGAGGAGAGTAGAAAGATTAATCTGTCAAATCAATACATCATTCAAATTGTTTATAAGTGGAATTTCAATTTCATCATCTTAAAAAATTACATTTCTCTGAAACTAGGGTGAAAAACTGAAAATTGATTTCAGGATCTAAAAAGGTAATTGTTGTTCTTCAAAACCAAGTTAAAACCACCGTTGCCCGCGTTTTTTTTCTAGGGGCCCATATCTCCTAACAAAATGGGCAATGTCTTTTGACAGTTTCGGGTAGCTTAATATGCTGGCGTCTGTACATACGGCTACATATCAAACTATACTTTTCCAGGTATAACATTGTATTGATTTTTCGTATAATGCGAAGACAGCTTATACTGGAAATGCATAGCTTGATTTGTCGCCGTGCGTACCATGAGGTAATCAAGGGTGGAACTGGAACTGTGTCAATTTTTTTTAATTCGCTCTTCCTGACTTTTTTTTATCAAATAGGTACGAGAACCACACATTAGATATGAAATTCCGAAAGCTCGATGACGTATCGTATCTTAGTTGGTTTGTCATTGTTTTTTACATGATACTTGCATCTATGCCAAATATTCCTGTTGCGTCCTGAAATAGTTTCTCTATGCGCACGCAACGCGTAACGGAATGACATCTGACTTGTCAAGTTTGATTTTGACGTTTGACACTTTCTCTTGATTTTCGGTGGGAAAGGGGGAACGCGTCGCTGGTTGTATTTCGCGATCTTTTTGGAAAGTTATCCCTTACCCCGGTCGTTTTGTGGACAATCTGTCATGACCTATTGAGGTGAATGTAGCTAACCCCTAATTTGACGTTATAACACGGGTTTGGACATATCTTGTTGAAATGGTTTGAAGGTCAAGTCAAAGTGACGCTATTGTGAATGAGTGATTTGAAGGCCGCATGCTGTGATTGTCTCCAGCCTAATTGGAAGCGGATTGTTACCAGGAGAATACTCATAACGTCACGTCACGACACGATACACATACACTCACTTACATACATATCTCCAGGTTGGCACCAGAGCAGTGTCCTTCAACCAACAGGTAAGTGCTTTTGTTGTATTTGTAATTGTTCACTTGTATTGTCTGCTCCGCGTACGGCGGACAGTACGCTAGCCACTCTTGTCTCCAGAGCCCCCCATCAAAAACTTCCACTGCGCAATTGAATTGAGGTTTGGTCTGGCAGCGTACATTTTTGGTAGCAGAAGCGCGGTTATAAGACATATAACCACCAAATTGGTAATTTACAGTAGGCTAATTACTTGGCAGTCTCTATAAGGGAAGTAGTAATACGCTGTAAACATTTGATAACTATAATTAATTGTTATTTGAAATAATTTGTTGGAATTTATTGAGACGAGTAACTCATGTTACCATAAGTCAGCCCGGGTTGCATATGCTAGTGGAGTTGAATGAATTGGGCTATGTTACAACCCCTTGTTTGTGTTTGACCTCTGTGTTGTATTGAATGTCAGGAAGACATTAAAATATTGAGTTTTGTACCATTGATATGATTGTTTGTGAAAATTAATATTTGAAATTGCCATTTTTGAGTATTACCATTGTTTGAGTTTGAATAAGAGTTCATTATTGTTGTACCATTGACACAGTGGTTTGTGAACTTAACATTTGGAATTGGATTAGAATTTGAATATTTGAATTGAATATGATATAGAATTTTGAACGTTGATATTGATTTTGAATTAAAATAAAAGTTTATTGTTGAATTGAATTGAAATTGAGTTGCTGATTAGTCAGTTTGGTAGTTTGATTGTTTGCTTGTAGTTATTTTGTAATTGATTGTTTGAACTTTGTTACTTAATTACCTTTTGCTTGGTTTATTTTATTTGATTGTTTGTGTTGGATTTCCTTGTTATTTATTGATTGAACTTTGTTATTTGATAATTTAATTGTTTTGTTTATTTGAATGGTTTTGTTTGTGCAATGGCATACAAATGGAAATATTGCAGTGCCGGACACCTGTCCAGGTCAAGCCGGAGACCTCGGTTGTTTCAGGTCCCGGACTATTGAGTAGATTGCCTGCTTTGGAACTGCCACACTTGACGGTCGCTGGGACCACTGGTACGGTTTCCACAACCTGTTTGCAAGTTTGGTTGATGCACGCTCGGACCTCAGACCCGCCCTAAAGTTGGCCTATTTGTTGTCTGTCCTGGAAGGTGAGGCCCGAGCCTTGGTACAGCATCTGTCGTTGACTGACTCAGCCTACCCTACCGCTTTGGGACTACTCACCCAGCGGTACCAAATGAACGTTGTTTGGCTGATGTTCATATTGCATTGATTTTGGGGTTACCGGTCATTACTAGTTTGTCAGCATTGCGTACTGACCTGTTGAACCCGTTGGTGGTAGCGACCAACGCTTTAAAGCAATTGGACTTGCCGGTGGACCATTGGTCTTACCCTTTGGTGCACGTTGTACTGCAACGGCTTCCTGCCGATTTGAGGGCTCGTTTCGAGCAAAAGTATGGTGATAGTGTCACACATCTCCCCCCATTTGATGACCTCGTCCAATTTTTGGAGGATGAGTGTCGGTTTGTGGACAACTCTGGCGTTGCCACTGAGTCATGCCAGCCGTCTTCCCGGCCACGAGACCAGGGACGGACTAGGGCTCGCGGGCCTGTTGATGGTCGCCCCGCCGCTCGTTTTGCTGGCACCCAGAGTCATCCTGGTTGTGAGTTTTGTAGGGACACGGGGCATGGCATGGCAACTTGCGCGGCCTTTTTGAAATTGCACGTGAGTGCCCGCCGCCGAATTGCCAATGCACGCCGCATGTGCTTCTCTTGTTTGGGGGCTCACTTCCATCGGGACTGCCCCAACCCCCGCCCTTGTAGAATTTGTAGGGGGTCCCATTTGGACATTTTGTGCGCTAACGCGAACCACGCTGGCAGACCAGCCTCTGATGAAGGTTCGCGTACGGGGGGGTACCATGGAGTTGGTCACCGGGCTTCTGCCTCGCCGGTTCAGAACCGGGGAGAGGCCCGCAATTTTGAGCGCCGCACTCCACCCCCCGCGCAAGTTGATCGGGAGCCGCGCGACCGCCATTTGGTCTCCCCGCGTAAAGGCGATTACGCAGTTGTTGCTAGGCAGCGCTGGCCAGACCAGCACCGCCTTCCCTCCCCTCCATTGGCGGAACGTCCCCGGTTGGAGTCACGCCCCCCGCCATTCAGGCATCCGGTGGGATATGCCCTTCCAGCGATGGCGCGTGGCTCGGGACACCGCGCGTACGAGGAATTTGAATTGCATCCTCGTCGGGTAAGACTTGAGCCTGGGTGCGGCGATCGGTCGCCGCCCAGGCATTGTTAGGACATTGGCGCCTGCCCCGCTAAGGTACCCCTCAGATCGACACGGTTTTGTTGCCAATGGCATCGGTCAGGTCTGGGGGCCCACGGGGGACTCTGTTGTGGTCCGTGCCATTTTGGACATGGGAGCCCAGGGTTGCCTTTTGTCTATTGTTTTGTTGTTTGTTTGTATTGTTTTGGGCAAAATTGTTTTGTTTGTGTATTGTTTTGGTTAAAATGTTTTCTTGAGCGCCTTTGGACTGCGGGACTTGGCTGGGACGAGCCAATTCGGGAAACCCTGTTGGAAGATTGGCTCCAATTTGTATCCGCACTCCCTGCAGTCAACGAGGTCGTGTTACCCCGCGCTATCCTCCCCCCTGGAAGCTACACTGCTACCCTTGTTTGTAATGCGTCTTCGCACGGATATGCAGCTGTTGTTTGTCTGCGCACCGTCTGCGCAACAGGCCAGGTGAATTTGTCACTGGTCTTGGCCAAGAGCAAGGTGGCCCCCCTCCGGACGGCACTGACCATCCCTAAGTTAGAATTGTCAGGGGCGGCGCTTCTTGTGCGTCTATTGAACCACGTTGCTCACACTTTGGGTGGAACTGTGGACATTCGGTTTTCTTACGCCTGGACGGACAGTCAAATTGCTTTGTGTTGGTTGAAGACGTCCGTCCACTCTTTGGAGGTCTTTGTTGCGTACCGAGTGTCCCAGATTCAAAATTTTGATACGCCTTTGATTTGGAGGCCCTTGCCTGGAGATTTGAACCCAGGCGCCGTGGCCTCACGTAGGTGCATGGCACCCCGCCTGTTTGCTTACCCCCTATGGTGGGGACCAGACTGGCTGACTCATCCCGAGGATGATTGGCCTCGATCGCCAGTCTTGATGTCGGGTCCTTCGCCCGGGCTCAAGGTGCTCGCTGTTGGAACAAAGGACCCTGAGTTTGTTGAGTCGATTTGGCTCCCTCGACAAATTGTTGAATTGTTTTTCTGTTGTTGAATTGTTGGTGACTGATCGTCACATTAAGAACTCGCATGCCGGTTGCAATGCGCTGTTGGCCATTCTGCAGCGAGAGTTTTGGATATTGTCGGGAGCCGTTGGTAAGTTGAACCCCTTTTGGACGATACGGGTCTTTTGTTGTTTGGTTGTTGACGGTTGAGTCACTCTAGCCTTCCTTATGGGGTCCGTCACCCCCTTTTGTTGCCTAAGGAGGGCCATTAAATTGTGGTTGTTATTGTTGTTTGGTTGTTTGTTATTGTTTGACCCGCCAGCCTGCCCCCATTGGGGGGGTATTTTGAGGCCGCGGTGAAGGCGGTTAGGGACTCTGGCGCAGATTGTTGGGAGACACCGTTCCCACCTTTAAGGAGTTAGCTACGGTATTTTGCCGCATTGAAGCTGTGTTGAACTCGCGTCCATTGTGCCCGCTGTCTTCGGACCCGAACGTCTTGGAGGCCCTGACCCCGGGCCATTTTTTGATTTGACAGCCACTTGCCGCCCTGCCGGAGCACCCTTTTGTCGATGTGAGCCAAAATTGGCTATCGCGGTTTCAGTTGGTGCAGCAGCTCGCTCAGAGTTTTTGGAAGCGTTGGAGCTTGGAGTATTTGCACATCCTCCAGCAGCGCGTCAGGTGGACTGATAAAACGCAACCTTGTCGGGATTGCCAAGTGATTAGCGGACGGGAAGGCCCGTCCGGGGGGGGTAGATGTTGCGTCCTGAAATAGTTTCTCTATGCGCACGCAACGCGTAACGGAATGACATCTGACTTGTCAAGTTTGATTTTGACGTTTGACACTTTCTCTTGATTTTCGGTGGGAAAGGGGGAACGCGTCGCTGGTTGTATTTCGCGATCTTTTTGGAAAGTTATCCCTTACCCCGGTCGTTTTGTGGACAATCTGTCATGACCTATTGAGGTGAATGTAGCTAACCCCTAATTTGACGTTATAACACGGGTTTGGACATATCTTGTTGAAATGGTTTGAAGGTCAAGTCAAAGTGACGCTATTGTGAATGAGTGATTTGAAGGCCGCATGCTGTGATTGTCTCCAGCCTAATTGGAAGCGGATTGTTACCAGGAGAATACTCATAACGTCACGACACGATACACATACACTCACTTACATACATATCTCCAGGTTGGCACCAGAGCAGTGTCCTTCAACCAACAGGTAAGTGCTTTTGTTGTATTTGTAATTGGTCACTTGTATTGTCTGCTCCGCGTACGGCGGACAGTACGCTAGCCACTCTTGTCTCCAGAGCCCCCCATCAAAAACTTCCACTGCGCAATTGAATTGAGGTTTGGTCTGGCAGCGTACAATTCCGATAACTTAAACAAGTTTTGTAACTCGTTTAAGTTTAATTTGTTAAATTTGCACACTGGTTAAAAAAGGTTATTAATAACCATGCAATTTTTATTTTGATATATCTAAGATACATAAAAATAAAGTTATCGTTAACGAACGATGTTTATTTTGCGGCGCGGCGGCGAATATGAACGACCGAGCGTAGCTACAAGTACCTACCAGCTGTTCAATCGGCCAAAATTATAAGAAGTTTGAAGTACAGACGCCACCAGGTCAAGCTACCCGAAACTGTCAATTTTTCCCAATGAACCTTGAACCTAATGCTCTAGAAATAAAGTCGAAAATCTATCAAAGAAATCTGACAGATTGTAGTAGCTTGATGTGTTGGCGTCTGTACCTACGCCGGCTCGCGGTTACTGACCTATTCCTATTGTCGAAATCATATTACGAAATATGTAGGGTGTCCACAATTTACTGCTTTAAGGTCGGATACATATAAAAAAAGTATTGAAAAAATTGTTATTTGTATTACTGATACTGAACCACCAAAATAAAATTTGCGCACTGCTTAAAATGTTTCCTGATTATCATGGATGTTCATGATCGGTTATTCAACCGAATACGGTAACAGTTTAAATACGCGAAATAGTAAGACCACTTTTATCCCATTCTTCTTAATAAAAATCGGAGCGAGAGGGCATGTCAGAATTTTACTGACTAAAACCCACCCGTGCTCCTGCAGTTGCCGACGTGCCAGGGCCATGATAACTCTTTCTAACAAATCCCGCTCGGCAGGCATCGGTCCTAGCAAACCCTTTCCATTCCGCTGACATCTGTTTTAGGCGCACGTGGAGCACAACGCACAGTCGACCCGAGCCTGGTCCTTACCGGGCGACGAGCTACCCATTGCTCGCCACCCGCAAGCTCGCGCTAACGGTGGTCGGGAGTCTGCAATTGACGCTCGGGCCGTCTCCTCCTGCGGCGACGTGGACACGGTGGTGCTCCGCTCAGGCAGGGCACACCTCTCCCGTATGCTCCACTGTGTCCTCGAGACGATCCACGCAATGGAAAGACCCGGGCGTTTCCTCCCGCCTTTTCCTGAACAGGAACTTCCCGAAGCACCCATGCCCGGTGAGGACCTGCATAAGGTGGAAGGTGAGGACGCCGTGGCGCCTCTCTGGCCACCCCTCAAAGAGGGGAGTTACCGCCGCAATAGTGGCGTGCCCAGCACTGGGTTGCGACAATCGTACTCGCCATGTCGCCATGAGATCCCGCCGGAGCTCAGTCCGCCGTGCCGCGATTTCACGCGGCACCGGGGTTTCACCCCGGCGCGCGTTTTGCCTCCTCGCACCAGTCCCATATTTGCGCGAGGACCTTTGCCTCTAGATCCCATGGTGGCACTCCGGCAAGAAGGCTCGCCGCCTCGCAGGAGACCGTGCGGTATCCCCGGACTAGCAGGATGGCCATGACCCTCTGGGACGCACTCAACCGGCGCGCTGGGCGCAGCGTCAATGAGGGCGCTCACACCGGTGCCCCGTAAATGGCCATGGACCACACGACACCCGTGTAGAGCCTCCGGCAGGAGGCGTTTGAACCCCCTAGATTGGGCAGGAGCCGCTTTAAGGCAGCCCCAGCCCGCTCTAGTCTGGTAGCCAAACGTTGGAAGTGCTCAGCGAAGTTCCACCGGCTGTCGAGGACAAGTCCCAGGTACTTCATAGTCGACTCGACGCCGATGTGAACCTCTCCTACCGTGAGTTGGGAACTCGAAGTTGGCGCGTTCCGAGGTCCATGAAAACCCATGGCCTCGGACTTCTGCAAGGCCACCTCGATTCCCAATTGCCGAATCGTTTCGACAAAGGGGTTCATAGAGGATAAAAGTTTTTTTGGAAATTCATGAAATTTTCGCCTAGACTTCTTTCACCTAAACACCTCATGTTTCATTGTTGCAAATGGGTGACACTATCACATCCTGGAAGGAATTCGTCGAATTACCTACGTATGTCACCAACTGTAACACATGAAAATTTATTTGTGTAATTTTATTCATTACACGTAGAAACATAACAAGCTATAGACAACTAATAATAAAGCTGAACCTTTACTAACGACCAACGTGCACTCAACAATTTTAATAAGGTCAAACACTAAGATCTGCTTTCAGATGTTTGTCCTTGATATTTAATTATGTAAAGGTGAGTTCAAGCACTCGCGAAATTACAAACCAAGTCCCTTCTCTCAACCTTTTAGGATACCCATTGGATATGAATATTCTTCTACATTAAATGCTTGTACACATCGACTAAATATGCAAATCAGTTCAAAGGGATAATTGCGTTACTTACTATCCGTAGGAATCGCTTTCATTTTGACAGTTTAAAAACATTCATTGCGGTATTAACCTTGTTGACCAGACAATATTTTCGATCATAAGACGCAATGGATTACAAATAATCTTCAAAATGATTCAGATTCTGATTTATAGCGCGTTACGCAAGAAGGATGCAGGTCACGTCTTAATAATTTGAATCAATTAATTACAACGGCATATTGCCGTCTACAACATAATGTATGCCCAAATTTACTACGAGCTAATTAATAAATTGTGAATTATCAAAAACACCTGACCGGGCAGACACTCACTTGAACTAAAGCCCTTTAGACCTCGCCATTGGTACCGATTCCCTTGTTTACAAACTAAACTAAATTTAAGTTCAGTACATCTTTTTCTTTCTATTTCATTAAGGAAAGGACAGAAGATAAATTTTAGTTTAGTCCTGTCAAATTAATCAGCGCCTGTCACTACTCCATACAAGTTTAGACGGGATTAAAAACTTGCCTACTAAAATTACGTCAATTTACGTCAAGCGCTGATTAATTTGACAGGACTAAACTAAAATTTATCCTTTGTCCTCTTCTTAATGAAATACAAAGAAAGAGATGCACTGAACTTAAATTTAGTTTAGTTTGTGAACAAGGGAATCGATACCAACGTCGATATTAGCGGAACTGACAATATAAAATTTCTCAGTAATGAGCATAAGCATAATCAGCCTATTACGTTCCCACTGCTGGGACACCAGGCCTCCGCTCTGTGAGTAATCTCAGTAATCTATACTATATATATTACTATATAATATAATATTTAATATCTATACTATAATATTATAAAGCTGAAGAGTTTGTTTGTTTGTTTGATTGAACGCGCTAATCTCAGGAACTACTGGTCCGAATTGAAAAATTATTTTTGTGTTGCGTAGCCTATTTATCGAGGAAGGCTATAGGGTATATAACATCACGCTACAACCAAGAGGAGTGGAGCAGTAATAAAAAATATTGCAAAAAAGGGGAAAATCGCACGGGTAGGCGATTCGACGCGACGGGAAGGGTCGGGGGAACAAGAAATTTAACACAGACGAAGTCGCGGGCAGAAGCTAGTATACTATATTTTTTATCTTTCTGACTTCAATGAGAAACAAGCGTCCCCAATCATCGCTATTATGCTATCCTTCTACCTATGAAAAATGTAAATCCCTTAAAAATGGAAATTGCGAAACTGTTTTTTATGACCAGCAGATCCTAGGTTTGGCATAATTCTCTAGCCAGATCTGATCGTAATAACGATCAGATCTGGCTAACTTAAAACAGATTGTATGAATCCGTCGACCTTTCCTATCCCAAATTACAATTCATCGTGAACAGATAAATTAAGTTTTTATCCAGCCAGTTTGGTTGGTGGTCTTAGAGTGCCCAATTGCTCAGAGAAACGTTTTTAATCCACGATATCAAAGTCCGATTAGGCTCCAACTTGTGTACTTCGGTGGAGGTAAAGTGCCAAAACAGGCAGTCCTTGCGGAGAAAGCAGTGGCTCAGTCAGGGCTGTGTTGGCTTGGCGGTGTTTCTTGACGACGCCAATGCCTTCAACATATTGCCCTATATGTATACTACGAAAACCGGAAAGAATGATGACCTTCAGAGTGATAGAGGATTCAGGTATACGGACTGGGGTCCTTCGTCGCAGTGAGCTTTTTGACCAGTTCACTGATCCGGGCAAAAAAATCTTCACGTCACCATGTATACCGGGACGCGTGGGCATTATATGAACGAGATAAAAGTAAGGTAGCATGGCAATTCTGCTGCATCTAACAGCATGGACGGCGGAAATTAGCCCCCAGGAACGCATTTTCGAGATAAAACGTACCTATGTCCTAATTTCATCCAAATCCGTTAAAGGTTGCCAATGAAATGGCATTGGCTAGGACTACTACAACTCTTGGGTTTCGAGCTGCAATGTAAGTGTGTGGTGTATTGTTGGGTCCCACAATTAAAAAGATTATGATGTTTTCAAGTGACTTTGCAATTTACATATAGTAGTAGCTTGTGAATTTACTTTCCATTAGAAGTGCAGAAATAACTTGGTTATTCATAGTTTTTTCGGAAAATACACAAATTTATATTTGCGGTCAGTAACGCAATACTGTGCATGCGTAAACATTTATCTCAACTACGGATTCCTTCACTGTGCATGGTCCATACTTAGCCGGTTGTTTTAGACTTCCTATACAGGATGGCAAGTGGTCTGCTGTAGGCTGTTGATGACAATGAATTAAGCAAAAATAGTGAAATATGAATGAATGCAAAAAACTTTAGGGTTGCTTAATTGAAACAGGCCTATGAAAATGAAGATGTTACTATAAGGTAATCAAAGTCACCTGTAGATGAGACGTTTATCATAGCCACATTAAGTAGCTTATGATTATGAAAGTTCAAGGCTACCAATGAGATCAGTTGATCTATTTGTTTCCAGGATTACTCACAAGAACATCTCTTGCACATTCTTTTTGCATTATACTTTGTTCATTTTATTATGGTTAATGGGGTGCTATGTGCTAAATACTCATTTTAGAGCTGTTAGCTAACTTGGTTCATGTAATCTAACTTTTAAGACACACAGAAATTTTGCTAATTCTGAAAGCTTTGATGCCATAATTTTGAACATGGATGGTTGAATATTTCACCTGTCCAAGGGACTGCAGACTTTAAAGGTTGATATTAATTAAACCTTTATACCTCAAGCCACTCCTGAGAATAAAGGTCTTCACAGACAGACAGAAAAGTGGTCCTTTATGGATTCTGTTTTTTCCTTTTCAGAAACTGCATAAAGTATTGGTCTTTGCTTTAGTGTTTACATCATTTAAATTATTGAGATGGAGAAATATGAAATAATGAAGTAAAGTAAGAGGGTAAGGAACTATTATTATAAGCAATTATTCCTTACTAGCTTTTGCCAGCGGCTTCGCCCGCATGGAGGTCGGAAATTATCCCGCGGGAACATACTACCGGGATAAAAAGTAGCCTATGTCCTTTCTCAGGCTCTAAACTATCTGTGTACCAAATTTCATTTAAATCGGTTCAGTAGTCTTAGCAGGAAAGCGAGACAGACAGACAGACAGACAGACAGACAGAGTTACTTTTGCATTTATAATATTAGTTTAGATTGTAGATGTTGTAAATTGGTGTACTAAAGGGAGCTAAACGACAGAGTTAACACGCAGTTGGTTTTAAATATTATCATTGTATTTTATTAAGACATCACACTGACACAGAAAATTATAAACAAGTTGTTACCTAGTAACAAAACCAAAAACTAACTCTATGGGACGCATGATGATTCCAACCTATTTTCAACACCCCCACTGAATCCCCATGCGCTCCATGCAATACTTTAGCTTAATGCGAGCCAGGCTTTTAGTAAGACAGTCAGCTGGCATCTGGTTTGTATCACAATATTCTATACGAATCACACCGGCTTCAGCCAACTCTCTTATGAAATGATAGCGTATGTTGATGTGCTTCGACCTTCTACCAATCGCAGAGGAGTACACTAATTTACTTGCACTCTGACTGTCGCTGAACACTGTAACGCAGTCGTTGAATCCAGCTAGCTCTTCTAACAAGCCTTTAACGCAGACTAGTTCTTTTGCGGTTTCGCAGATGGCTATATATTCAGCCTCAGCTGTGCTTAAGGCTACGCATCGCTGTTTGCGAGCTTGCCAGGAAACAGCACCTCTACCGAAAATAAGGGCATAACCGGTAAATGAGTGCCCATCGGCGTTGGCTCCCCAATCGGCGTCTGAGTATGCAACCAGGGGTTTGCCTGTTCTTTCATAGACTAGTTTATAGTCCACGGTGCCCTTTAAGTACCTGAGCACCCGCTTGAGCGCAGTCATGTGCTGTTCATTCCAGCATGTATTAAACTGGCTCAAATAGCTGACCGCAAATGTCAAATCAGGCCTTGTGCCGCAGGATAGATACATGAGCGATCCTATTACTTCTTGGAAAGAAAAATCCTCACGCCTCTCCCCCTTTGCAAGTCGTAGATTCAATTCCATCGGAGAAGCTACAGGCTTGCAGTCTTGCATTCCATATTTTTCTAGAATCTTTTTGGCGAAGCTTGCCTGTGATAGGGATATCTGCCCATTGGATCGCGTGATATGGATCCCTAGACAATCCTTGGCCTCACCTAAATCTTTAATTTTGAACGCTTTGGCGATTGTCTTTTTGACTCTTTCTATGTCCCCCACTGAACTTCCAAAAATATAGAAGTCGTCGACATAAAGTGCTATTGCAATCACGGTATTATCTTTCCCTCTTTTAATGTACACGCACGGATCATACTTCGATCTTGTAAAACCACTTTTAGTGATGTGATCATGTACTTTGACGTTCCAGCAACGTGCAGCTTGTTTGAGGCCATAGATGGCTCTCTTCAGCTTGCATACTTTCTTTTCATTTCCCTTCTTTATGAAAGATTCAGGTTGCTCCATATACAGATCCTCATCTAAATCACCATTTAAAAATGCTGTGGTGACGTCAATATGGTGTACATTTAAATCCAATTCTGCTGATAATCCCAGCAGAAGCCTAATGGAAGAAAGCTTGACTACAGGAGCAAAGGTCTCGGTATAATCTTCTCCAAACTTTTGAGAGTACCCCTTGGCGACAAGGCGAGCCTTATGTCGTTGAACCTTTCCATCTGCCCCGATTTTCAACTTAAAAATCCATTTATTTTTGACGACATTAGCGTCTCTGGGACGATCGACGAGCTCCCAAGTCTGATTCTCCATAAGAGAGTCGTATTCCTCCTTCATAGCCTTCATCCACAGGTCTTTATCAGAACGCTCCATAGCGTCCATAACTGAAATCGGGTCAGTAGCATTCATGACATGGAAGTTGTATACCATGTCCTCATCTATTCTTCTGACTCTATTTCTTAGAGGATAACGCCGTTCCTCAGGCTCCTCTACAGCTTGAACCGGCTCTGTTGATGGTTCTTCAAAAGAGTCGTGAAACTCTTCTTCAGCACTAGTGGGCGATGAACTTGGTGACATAACCATGTTACTCTGGCTTGGGCCATCCTCAGGCGCCACAGCCCTAGAAGTGCCTTGAGCAGTATCTGGCTCAGTAAAAATTGGTACCTCTATATATTCTCGCCTTTGTTTCTCCCTCGAAACCTGTACACTGCGCTCAGGGGGTTTAATCTCCTTGATTACTTTTGACCGCTCGTCAAACACGGCGTCGCGAGCAACTATTATGCGGCGCGGATTGACCGGGTTGACAAATCTGTACCCCTTTTGTACTTCACTGTATCCAACGAAGACAAGCTCACGGGTCTTGGAGTCGAATTTCCTTCGGCTATTATCTTTCACCAAAACCTGAGCTGTGGACCCAAAAACTTTTAAATTGGTAAGATCCACCTCATGATTTGTCCAAACTTCTTCGGGAACTTTCCCGGCGATTGCTAATGTGGGTGAGCGATTTTTCAAATAGATCGCAGTCCCCACCGCTTCTCCCCAGTACCGTTTACTTAGGTTACTGTCATGGAGCATGCATCTCGCCTTTTCAGTAATGGTGCGGATCGTCCTTTCCGCAACTCCATTCTGTTGAGGAGTATGAGTAACGCTCGTCTGATGCGTAATTCCATATTTGGCCAAATAAGCCTGGAACTCCTTATTGGTATACTCAGTACCATTATCGCTTCTAAACCGTTTAATTTTTCTTTCGGTTTGGTTCTCTACCAGACGCTTAAACTCCTTGAACTTCTCTAACACCTCAGTCTTTTGCTTCATGACGTAACCGAAAACCTTTCGGCTGAAGTCGTCAATGAACAGGAGGAGATATCTGTTTCCTCCCCAAGTCTCTACATCTATTGGACCAGCTACGTCGCTATGTATTAAGTCCAGCATGCCGGAGGCTCTAAAAGACTTCTTCCGTTTAGGAAACTTTTTTACGCACTGCTTTCCTTGACTACAAGGAACACAAGGGGCTCCATCACCCTTTTTGCCGTAATCTAGGCCCTGGACAATTCTTTTCAAAATGTACATTTGCGCGGGAGACAAATGGCCCAATCTCCGGTGCCATAATTCAAACTTGTCCTGATTGTCTTCCCCTAAAAGAGCTGTAGCCTGATTACAACCGGAACCTATAACATAAAGTCCGTTTTGGCGCGGTGCGGTAAACAATGCCTTACCATCTATTTTTACATTATTGTTAAAAACACTACATTTGGTTTTATCAAAAACAATAATATTTCCTGCATCTGCAAACTTTCCTACAGACATTAAATTGGTAATTAGTTCAGGAATGTGAAGAACATCATTCATCTTCACTACAGTGTCACGTTCCCCGTGACGCAGGTTTAACTCCACAGAACCTTGCGAAGTCGAAACAATTTTCTCGCTATTCGCGCAAGTTATCGTTTTGGAGCAAGATTTCGTAGGGTTCAAGAGGGATTTCACCGGTGTCATGTGGGACGTGGCTCCTGAATCCAACACCCAGTTATCACTGCTACCAACAGATGACAACAAGGTCAAAAAGTCTGAATTCGCGTTCACACTGGTCATCATGGCCGAATTCGCATTTGATTTCTTCTTATCCGGCTGCTTGGCCTTGAACTGCTTGCATTGCCACTTGAAATGGCCCTTCCGTTTGCAGAAGTGACAAACAATCTCTCTGGTGTGTTCTCTTCCTCCACTACCACCAGCGCTAGATGCTAGCGCCGAATCATCCCTTGGGGCTTCATTCGACTCTTGACGTTGACCCTCCTTCAGAAGTGCTGATATAACCAGTTCTGAGGTAATTGTCGAGCGGGAATGCTCTATGGCCATTACTAACGGATTGTAGTTGTCCGTCAATCCCGCCAGCATTATTATTCCAACAAACTCATCGTCAAGTCCGGCACCAATGCTTCGCAGCTGCTGCTGAATCGCTCGAACTTCCGTGACGTAGGCTTCCATACTTGGGTACGATTCCAGCTTGATGCGAAACATTTTTCGCAGCAACGAAAGCCTGCGCATTAGTCCAGCATCCGCATAGGCATTTTTTAGTGCCAGCCAAGTCTCTCGTGCCGTCTTTGCTTCCGTCACAAGGGGGTAGATGCCTTCCGAAAGCATCAGGCAGATCTTGGCTCTTGCTCTAGCATCCCGCTTCACCAACTCATTTGAGGTCGCACTGAACGTATCTTGAACACAATCCCACAGATCATTGTCGATAAGGAGCATTTGCATAGAAAAAGACCATGTAGCGTAGTTTTCTTGCCCCGACAACTTGGAAATTTGCGTCGTATTTTGCGACGTCATTTTTTATTCTCAATACATATAACTGTCCCTAAAATTTAGTATCAACGAGACTACGTACCTGGGCCCATAACCTGTTGTAAATTGGTGTACTAAAGGGAGCTAAACGACAGAGTTAACACGCAGTTGGTTTTAAATATTATCATTGTATTTTATTAAGACATCACACTGACACAGAAAATTATAAACAAGTTGTTACCTAGTAACAAAACCAAAAACTAACTCTATGGGACGCATGATGATTCCAACCTATTTTCAACAGTAGATATAGTAGTGTGTTTATTAAAGCTGTACCAGTAGGCAACATATTTGATTTTGAATTAGTTCTACATCCACTGAAGACAAAGTGAACAGTGACTGGGCAGAGTTTTTAGCACATAGCCCTTAGGTATACTTACATATAGCACAGATCTTCTGAAATGATGGGAACCACAAAAAAATACACATAACATAGAAACAAACTAACCTAGCTACCAATATTCAATACTTTTTTACAAAAACATGTTTGGATATACAAGTGGTTTTTTAAATAGCCTGAAAGTTATATGGTTATTCAAATGTAAGAAATTCGCTCAACTAAAATAATGTATGTTTCATTGAGCATGTTATGGATTATAAACACTTATTCTTCTATCTTTAATGGACAGACTGTTACAGTTGCCATTAAGAATGTTTGATAACATAACATTACCTACCTCTTGCTGATACGGTTCCCAACATCGTCTTCAATATTATCACTTGATTTTTCTGTCTCATCCTTAAACAAAAGAATATATAATTTTAGCCATGTAAACTAGTTCCTTGAGACCACTAACTTAAGGCGCTTTAATCTTAATGCAGTAACGACAGGGCTACACAACAAATTGTTCACAGTATGTACTACTAACTTTGAAACATGATAGGTCCATCAAGATATTCAGAAATAGTATTAATGTGATACAAAGACTTGACATACAGAGCTAAATAGGGCTTATTATTAGTGGTAAATAGAAAGATGTACGGGTAGGATGTAAAGTAGTGAATTGTGAACGAAGTTGTTTCGATTCCTCGAGAAATACCCAATACGTCTGACCAATTTGACACATCATAACACTAAAAAGAATTACAAACCAGTACTCACCGTTTTCCTAGGTGTTTGCACACTCGGAGAACGTCGAATTGTAACAAGTGCCATACCACATTAGCGTTAACAAATCATTATCAAGGTATGTAATACAATCACAAACATAAAGACGAATACCTATTGACTTAACATAACACTAATCCTTATATGATTCAATATATGTAAGGTAAAACTTAGTTGCATACATCACTAGATACTTTAAATACACTCATAGTTGATTGCAACAAGTACAATCTATCACAACTTCGCCCATTTTTTATTTTAGTAAATTCTATTCTTATTCAAAGAAAAGATGATGGATGAGTGAGTGAGTGCGTGCCACAGATAAAAAAATGATGAGCGTAATGCATGGAATTAAAATGTTCTATTAGTATCAAAATCTCAAAACTGTATTGTCTAAGTTTAAGATTCAGGGATTATTTAGTAGCAGTACATATTATATCTTACATTTTAATCGAGCAATAAAACATGTTCCTTTCTTATTTTTTATTTATCAAAACTACTGAGCTTATTCAATTTTCAACTGATTTCATCAAATAAAAGTAACAAATGGGTCTACAGAGAGGCTCCGTAGATTGGCAGCTAGGGCTAGGGTACGAGAAGCCCGCACCCATCGTGCTGGTAATGTCAAGATACAGTTCTAAAGGCAGGCACATGAGGCACAGTATGCAAACAACCACGGCAAAGCCGCAAACTCAGACCGCAACGGCAGTACAGGTTTTATTAAACGTATTTGTAAAAACAACCGTGAGTTTGACACAAATGATGGTGATTTCTTATGTTGTGAGTCGCTGGCGATTTCAAAATTTATGTGTAGACGTGTGATTTTGAAATCACTAGTGAGTCTGTGTAACTAGTTTCGTTGCGTGTATTGTTAGCTTTGATCCATCATTAGTTTATGATGGATCTAAGCTAGACTTGTCCGAGTTGTAAATCCTCCGTGAAAATATTATGGTGGGATCTTTTCGACATGTTGGGATGAGCTGTCTTGGATTCTCAATTTTTCCGTCCGTGCGTACGTGGTCTAAGTCTGTCGTCTTTGGTTCGTCTAGGAATATCTGTATTCTGTGGTTTGTACACTTTGTAGTATAACTAGTTATGTCTGTGGGGCGCAAACGCCAATAAAATTAAGACGTACTCTGTGGCAAACGCAAAACAGACGCGAGTCAACGTCAAAGTTACGTGATCGCGATCTACAACACGATCGAAAGAATAATCAAGTGTTGTAAATAATAAAGTAAATGTTACTTACAAGGTGTTTTGCTAATGACTCAAAAACTGTTATGACATCTTTACAACTCTATAAACATTTATTGAGGCAGTGTGAAAAACTTCCCCCTGACGCTTGTAAACACTATAGATTCGCTGTTAAACAGGTAAGTTTCTATGCTCTGACAAAACCTTGAATAAAATTATGTAGTATATTGGCATCTGATGGACCCGCATGTTTAAATTTATAAAAGTGCTAGAACGTCTTATCGACTTCCTTTGAATAGTTCTGCACAGTTTTTGTACCCTTGAATTTTAAATTGTTTGTAGCATAGTAGAAGTAGAACGTGTGGGTCCTGGCTAAAATTGCCTGCCAGCCTAGCTAGCCTAGCCTATTTTATAACATACCAGCTTTTGCCAGCGCCTTCGCCCGCGTGAAGGTGAAAATTACCCCACGGGAATTTACTACCAAGATCAAAAGTTCTATGAAAAATATGTGGTACTACAGGTTATAAGCTATCCGTGTGCCAAATTTCTTACAAATTCAGCCATTTTGGGTGATATAAACTTTCATATTTATAATATTATTCGGATGTAGGATACTAGGATTCATGAAATACATAAAATGTGAATATAACATGTAATAATTATACTAAACAATCATACCCGGATGGAATGATGGTTGACATGATAATAAACATTAACAGAAACTTATTCCGATTTGGGTGAAACAATCCATAAGTATACCAAATATAATATTATGGGTATATAGATACAGTAGCAAATACTAACATTGCTGCTTGATCTTTATAACTCAATTTAGCCCAATTTATTGGGTATTTTTGACCAATTGCTCCAGACTAAGTATAATGTTTTCCGAGTGTATTGGAATTACCTACTACATTCTTTTTCCAGAGCTACAAACAACACAAGTTTGAACCAGATCCAGAAAGAGTGAGAGAAATTATTTCGAAAAGTCTTCAGGATGCTAAATGGATTGTAAATAAGGTAAACATTATGAATACATGGGAAGAGTGCTGATTGTTTGTAAACAATAAAGACCAAAAACATTAATGCATAGCATTAGCATATTATGAAATGAGATTATTGCCTGGTTTTCGCCTGGCATCAGTATAATACTCAATCTACTTATATTTATAATAAGTTGAACTTCAAATTGAATATATTTTATTTAGAAATCGGTCAAACAATTTCTAAGAGCAGTTAGCATTTTATATTGGGCAAAAGCTACTATATTTCATTTCTTTCTAATATAATAATTTGATCATAAACATAGAAGACTTCCTTATTTAACACTAAAATTAATGTGTTATGTAAAGTATATAAAGTTTATAAAAACAGAGAAAAATGAATCAGAGGGCTTTAAAAACCTCATCAGCATCGCTGTCAATGGGAATAGTTCCCAAAAGGCTGGCAGCATTGCCTACAACGTGGCAATGCTGATTCTTGGGCCAAAAAATAGGCCAGCCCTGTGGGCAAAAGTAAATAATTTAATAATAAGATTTTGTGATATTGAAATAACATTTAAATTCACAACTGACAAAATGTTCATATTGATTTTCAGTATACTCAGAAATAATGGATGCTATGAAGAAAAAAGATATTGATAATTCACATAGAAAAAATGGTTTTATTCATGACACCAGAATATTGTAATTGCTAAGGATGTTTGGTGAAAAAATAGAGGATTACGAAATATTGGAACATCTTGGTAAAGGAGGATTTGCACATGTTTATAGAGCAAAATGTCGACGAACAGGACTATTTGTTGCAATCAAAATGATAGACAAAGCACTTATGGCAGGTGCTGGTATGATAGGCAGAGTAAGACAAGAAGTCACCATTCACTCTCGTCTAAAGCATCCTGCTATCCTAGAATTGTATACATTTTTTGAAGATGCACATTATGTTTATTTGGTTTTGGAACTAGCACACAATGGTGAGCTAGCAAAACACTTCAAGTTAGGAACTCGGGGGTTATCTGAGAAGGCTGCTGCTGATATATTTAGACAAGTGCTGAGTGGAGTTTTGTATCTTCATACACACAATATCATTCATAGAGATTTATCATTGAACAACTTATTGCTGACAAAGGATCTAAATGTTAAAATTGCTGATTTTGGGTTAGCTACGCAGTTGAATGGTCCCGATGAGAAACATGTTACCATGTGTGGTACACCAAACTATATATCTCCTGAGGTAGCTTCGCGTGACTTCCATGGGCTACCAGCTGATGTCTGGGGTTTGGGTTGTATGTTGTACACTTTATTAGTAGGAAGCCCTCCCTTCCACACTCAACATGTCAAGACTACTCTAAACAAAGTTATTAATGCTGATTACAAGATACCTTTGGAACTGTCCATGCAAGCCCAAGACTTATTGCAGAAGCTTTTGTGTAAAGATCCCACAAAGAGAATAACATTAAAGGGTATATTGGAGCATCCCTTTTTATGTAATGTCCAAAGTTCATGCAAGCAAGATATATCACGAGATTCTGGGTTCCTTACAACACTGCATAGTACTCAACACAGCAATAAATTTAGACCTGATGATAGAACTGATCTTGATTGTCGCACAAGAGAGTACAATACTGAAAAAAATGATGTCAGACCGATGTCCTACAACATATTTACACAAGAACTCAGTTCTAATTCAACATGTTCCAACAACAGAAATTACAATTTGTGCACCGGAATTGATAAAGCTCCTGGAGATATGTTTGATTTAAAAAATCAGCATAATAATATATTCCAAAAAAGTGATAGTCCATGCAACAGTAATTTATCTTTATTGGAAAATATGAGAAAAATTGACTTAAAATGTAAAATGCCTCAAGCAAACATAAATTTAGAAGAAAACAAAGAAAATATGCCTAAAACTTGTGCGGTCAATTCTAATGTGTTGAGTGTTCCTCCACTGTGTGCTGAAAGATTGCCAGCAATATCTCACAGGACACGGAATGCAATACTGAAAATAGAATCTTCTGGAGTCATTGTAGAGTTTATTAAAAAGAAAGGCAAAGATAGAGAAGAACAAATAGCAGAAATATGTAAAATATCCAAAGATGGTATGAAAATTATAATATATACAGTTGATAATAAGACTAGGACTGTAAACTTTGACCATGATCCTACTCCTGATGAGGTATTTACTTATCATAATTTACCACAGAAACATTGGAAAAAATATTTATATGCTTCACGATTTGTTGAACTTGTCAAAGCCAAAACCCCAAAAATAACATTATACACATCTTTATCAAAATGTCAGTTAATGGAAAATGCCACTGACATTGATATATTCTTTTATAGTGGAGAAAAAGTTACATACACCAGTTCAGAAGGCTTAAAAATCATTGACAAAAATCTAAAAACACATTATAATCTTGCAACAGTACCTGAACTCAAATATATAACTGACCACTTTGAGGAATGTTCCAACCGCATGAAGCGTGTGCAAACAGCACTATCTGGTATTCCTGATGAATGTTTCCCTTTAATAATAGGAAAAAGACCTGTGGGTAATTTACAATCACCTCTTCAAGGCTCAGTAAATGCAAATTATAACACGCCACTCTTAAACATTGGATCATTTCATCGAACAGCTGCTAGCTCTAGTCATGTGCCAAGTGATTATAATTAATGGACTTGGAATTTGTAATTCTCAACATGTCAGTATAACTTGACAAATTCAATTAGATGGCTTAATTAATTATTTTTTTTAAATAAAATTTGTTCTATCTTTAGTTATATTATACGTACTATATACTATACGTGTAAATAGAAAGCACAAGTCCTTAAAGATTGTTCTGAAGACTAACTTGGAATAGGGGTTTTGCAACTTTGCAGCTACTTTCTAAGAGACGGCAGTCTCCGGGTGGACTTGGACTAAAATATTATGCACTCACGATAAAGACGTAAATTCATTATTTTGATTGAGCCTTCTGTTTATTTGATTAAGGTCTTGTCTTGTTTTATATTGATTTAGGTAAATATAGGTAATAGTACCTCTTACTTTGTATTATAATGTGAGCTTTATGGCATTATTGTGCTATGAGATGTATGTAAGTGAATACATATAAAATAAAACTGCATAGTAAGGTGCTCTATACATGTTTTCATTTATAGATTTATTGAATTAGTCTAAGCAGATTGCCATATTTGTAAATTGTAACCATTGTTTGTTCTAACAGTTATTGCACAGAAAATAAAGAAAAAATATGCATAAAACAACATGACTCTGAATTTAAAATGCAGAAAAGCTTTTTTTAAATAAATAAGGTCCTGGGTTCGATTCCCAGGTCGGGCAAAGTGTGTTATTGGGTTTTTCCATCTGGAATTTCTCAGTAGCAGCCCGGAGTCTGGATTTGTGCCCGGTTGATGGCAATAGGCTCGCCCCCTATTACATGGGACTTAAACATAACAGGCGAAATGTGGGTGTACTATAGGTACACCTCTGCCCAACCCTTCGGGGAAACGAGGCGTGATGTTATGTTATGTTAAAAGCTTTTAAATGTCAATGAATTAACAGTGCAATTTAGAAATTACGGTTCGATTATTCTCCTTATAAATCGCAGGAATATAAAGTTTTGCTTTCAGGCTTTAAGTCAACGTTATATTTTGATACCTACTCGCAAATAAATCAAAACCTGTATGGTACCTACTTCCTGTTGACCTAGAATCATGTTAGGACATTTAGCAAGAAGTAAAGTACGCACTACAAATAAAGGAAAAGTACGAAAATCGTTAATTTATAGCAATATCACATTTTATTTTGTTTTAAAATTATAAACTTATATTTGCACTTGGAAAATACTTGACTGTAAGTAACATATCGATGACCGTGACTTGTGTGGCATAACATATTTTTCAATTACTATGATAAGATAGTTTCCGGGATTAATTCATGCTAACAAGGAGATGATGATAATGAGATATTGATTTGATGATAATTTTGTTAAAAAATAATTTAAATTGAAATTTTCGGAATAGCCTAATAGGCAGGGTGACGTGGCTGGCACGCAGATGGTCAGGGTGCGATTCCTACTAACGTTCTTTTTTTTTCATTTTTTTTTTCTTATAAATTATAATATTTATTCATCGAGAAACATACAACATTGCAAGAAATTTGAACCTTATATCTCTGCAGATAGAGTTGCAAATGTTTTTGAGTTTGTATACTGAACTTATATTTAAGTTGCTCGGTAGAAGCAACTCTGAAACTATTGAGCGTTGCGTGAATTCCTTTAGTAATTACCCAATTACTCAGTTACTCAAACATAACAATAACAACATATATAAAAATCATTGAAATCGGAGGCGGACAATCTTGGCGGTCTCCTTGTAAGTACGGAACCCTTCACTGTGCAGCATCAACCTGATAATACAGACATATTCTGAAGCAACGACAGTTCAGTTCATAGAGGAAAATAATATATCGGATGTACAGTTCCAAGTTAGAACACAGCCTTAGTGATGTGATGAACCACTGGCTGCAAAGTGAGGCTGCAATATAATGCAACTTGTTTGATAAAAATCTGACGGGTTCTTGGTCTCCATACCAAGTGACGGCAACCGTAGCGTGGAATGCTCCTCAGTGATGACGAATCAACGAGCTTACACAGGCGGCTGAGACATACTGGATATGGTAAATCTGTCAAAAGCCTATATAACCATCAACTAGAGTTGCAAAGGACTCGAGACTTCGAGTCCTAATTTTAAAGATTCGACTCAATTATGCAAGACTCAGTGTGCTCAAAAGGCACGGAGTCTACAGATAAGCACTCGAGTCTTAAAAAGGACTCAAGTCTTAAAAAGGACTCTAGTCTTAAAAAGGACTTGAGGCTTAAAATGAACCCGAGTCTTAAAGAAAAACTCGGAGCACGAAAATGAAACGTGTACCTCATCATTCGAAAAGACTCGAAAGAAGGCAATAAAGCAATAAATTTAAATTAGTGGTTATGATGTAACTTTGCGTACAAAAAAATCTGACGAGTTATTCCGAGTTTTTTCGAATGATGAGCTACAAGACTCGAGTTCATTTTAAGACGAGTCGTTTTTAAGACTCCAATCCTTTTTAAAACTCGAGTCCCTTTTTTAGACTCGAGAATGACTCGGGCTCGGCTTGACTCTAGACTCCGGGCCTTTTGAGCACACTGAGTCTTGCATAATTGAGTCGAGTCTTTAAAATTACGACTCGAGGACTCGAGTCCTTTGCAACACTACCATCAACCAGCTTTTGGTTCCGCGAAGTATAATATCATTGATTGGACCACACATAATAAAGGGTTCCGTAGTTGGGATGAAATAATCCCAAAACGAACTTAATATTGTGTAGTTGAAAAACATATTTTCCCATACATCGATAAGTCATGCTTTATTCATAACAGGCCAATTTCTCACATCACCAGTTAACGAAAACGTCCTAAAATTGTTGAATTGTTGTTTTATCACATAAAAATATACCTATTGATTAGACATAAATTTTTAATTGCAGCTGGACAATTGACCATGACTTAAATCGATTTATGGGAGAGTGTAATCGATTCTCAATTGCAAAATAAACTTTGTCCTTTAGTCCGGAATTGATAACTCATACGCTTCGAGCTGCCGAGCACAGTTTTGAGAGGGAACTCTCAGGGTGCGAATTCTACTCGCACTTGTCCGGTTTTTTTTTTCAAATCGATGTCACCTGCCTGACGTGCGTAATTTGGGCCACCCGCTGGCGAGGGTATATATCGATACCGGAAATTTCAATAGTCGTAAAGGACAAAACACGAGTTTTCAGTAGAGCCAAAAAACGAAAAAAATATTTGTTTTTTTCTAATATCTTTTTCAAATAAAGTACTATATTCATGATGTCAAAAGAAACCCTCACTATTTTTTCGAGTTCTATCCATAAAAATGAACAAAATAAACCAAACATAATTATTGACGAAAATGAGAGTCCTTTACAGCCCAAAAAAATTTAACTGAAGTACTTTACAGCCACGAAAAAATGGTTATGATAAAGTCAGATGTGTCGTAAAGGACTAATCATGATCATCAAGGGATAGTACAAGTCATTTAAACCAGAGGCTAAGGGGGTAAAAGGAGCCTCAAAGAGATGTCAGCAGCAATGAAGGGGTCTACTAGGACCTATGCCTGCCGGGGTCGCGTGATTGTTCGAAAGAGATACCGTGACCCTGGCACATGGGCAACTGATGGAACACGGGTGGGTTTTAGTCAGTAAAAGTCTGACACGCCCTCCCGCTCCGCCCAGAGCGGGAGAAGTCATTTGATGATTTCCCAAAATGAAAAAAAAAAAAAAAAAAAAAGGGGGTAAAAGGAACAAAAATCCTAAAGTTCTAAATAGAAATACCTACAATAGGTAGTAAAACCAAGTGAAATAAAAGTATTTTTATTATTTTTTATTTATTATTCAAATATTTAGTAAAAAAATATTATTCTAATAGGAAATCAACATTAAAAAAAAATGTTAGCGCTGTTACGTTATTACGTTTTATTTATAATTGTGTTGTGTCGGAAGATTTTGTTACCAATTTGGACATTTTCCTGTTTTTGGCAAACACCAGTTGTTTTTAACAACTTCAAATGTTATTTGAAGTTTTTGCGAATATAGTTGATTTGTCAGAAAATGAAAAGAACGAATTGAAACAATTCTGTCAGACTTATATGTGCTTGTTGAGGAACAAATGAATCTCGTGTAATCGCACGAGACGTACATTCATAAAAAAAGTATGAGACATGGCTGCAAGAGGACATGAAATGGCCTGAGGTCGTGAGGGAAAAGATAACCCCCTTCTGTAGTGTTAGTAGAACAGCAACCATGTTCCAGTTCTGACTTCGCTATAATTGAGGGTACATCAACATGACATTGACTAGCCTGTTAGTCTATTGCTTAGTGACCCTGACGGCTAAGACTGAGGTGGTGGGTGCGATTCCCACCCAGGACAACTGTTTGTGTGATGAGCACAATCATTTGTTCTGTGTCTGGGTGTAATTTATCTACAATATGTATGTATTTAGAAATATATAAGTATGTTTATCAGTTGTCTGGTTACCATAGTACAGGCTCTGCCTAGTTTAGGATCAGATAACGTTGTGTTGATTGTCCTAAGATATTATTATTAACATCCTGTGGACCGGAAACGTGCAGTGCTGGAATATCAACATCAGTTGTGAGTCCCAGAAAACCATTTGTGAAGCTAAGCCTGCTAAAGAAGAGTGAAAGAGCTCCAAACGTACAGCAATGAAACTCTTGCTCATGCAACTGGTTTAAAAGCACAAATAAGAAAGTAGCAGATATCATTAAACTAGTCTCGGAGCATCCCGAAGAAGCTACAAATATGAAGGAATTGTTAAAGGTATAGAAAACTATGCCCATATATTCAGCTGATAAAGCTTTAGGTATTTTGACTTCATGGAAGCTTTCTAAGTAGCAGTATATAACATTAAGATCTTGTACAAAAGAAGAAGGAATGCCATTGTATCCTTCTTACACAGCTATCCTTGAAGCGATGAAGAACTGCTATCCGCCAAAAGATGCCACAGAAGTCACGGAAGAGGGGTTAAAGTAAAACTCCAAGCTATTTTGAACAAAACTGTGGCTAGACTTGGAAAATTCCTACGTGTAGAATCTGGATGGCAAAGAATTTATACTTACCTATATGCAAGTGGGGTTTTGATGGTGCTTCAGGGCAAAGTTTGTATAAGCAAACTATGGCAGAGGATGAGGATTCTAGCATTTTTATGTGTTCGTTTGTGCCTCTGCGCTTAGTTTGTGGCGAAGAAGTGATATGGGAGAATCCAGAACCACCTTCCACAATGTTTTGCAGACCAATATATTTGAAGTTTTCAAACGAAAACAAGTTGAACATAGTTGAAGAACAGGCTACGATTGGAAACGAGATTGAAGACCTGCAGCCTTCTATTATGGGAAGCCATTATGGGAAGAACTCTTGCGGAAATGAATAAGTTAGAGGTCTTTTTTTGTGTTTGGGAAATCATGAAATGACGTCTCCCGCTCTGGGCGGAGCGGAAGGGCGTGTCATTATAACTCAGCCATAGTCACGGTGATTAACAAATGAGGTACTTAGTAACATCAGTTTTCAGTCACTTATTAATCACCGTGATTATGACTGATTATGAAATTTGTAAAAAAAAAAGTATTTGATCAATAACGTATTTAATAATTCTCATCAAATAAGTCATTAGTTGGCTATTAATTAACGATAGTACAAGTAAATCGATGGTCAACTTCGTTTGACCATGTCAAAGATTTGAAAAATCACCTATCGAAAATTAAAAAATTTGGTACGCGCGAAGCGGCACGGAAAGGTATATGAATTTGATGTCACCTCGATCGCCGTGTATGGTACAATACCTCGTGTGAGCACCAGCCCTTCAGTTCTATTCAGTTTCAAATTAATAAACTATGTTTTCTCCCACACAAAAAAAAAAAACTGGAGTTACTATTACGTGGAGTAACCAGACACATAGATTTTTTTTTCTGAGTTTGAGTTTCTTTGAGAATGGTGCTCGTCAGACCTCTGTACGCCGTCGGTAATAAGAACGAAACGAAAACTTTAATTGTGTTTTTGTTAAAATTAAGGTTGTAAAGGGCAATAAATAAAACAAACGTCCTTTACGCCCTAATTACCTACGTAAGTTAAAACAAAGCATAGATTTGGTTGTAAGGGTTTCGATTATCAAATAACATGTTTACGACCTTTTGATTTATAATTATTGTTTATAACGTCGTATAAAAACTTTAATGCAAAAATGAGGATTACGACCTCTTAAATAATTAAAACATGACTTTACGCTCCCCTATTGAAAATTATTTTTGCGATACATCCCAAATAGTAAAAAAAATCGCGCTAGAGCTGTTGGAAAGCCAGGGGCTTTTTTTTTAAGATATAATTTTTTTAAATATAGCAATCGATAGAGCTTGCGACGCTGATTCCAAATATATATAGTATAAATCATTTTCGGCAAAATGTTCTTTACGACAATTGAAATTTCCGGAATCGATATGTTCTGTGCCAGCGACTCGCTGGCTATTTCAAAATCTTAAAATAATCGTACACACGATTATTTTAAGTTTTCGTAAGCTATTGTTACATTAGTAGTGATATAGCGAAATTGTGTAAGCTCCTGATGATTAAACATATCTAACTATTGAAATTTACTACTTACTTTTTTTTTATTATTTAATAATACATTTTGCACATTGAGCTAAATGTTGTCCAATAGAATTGCTAATCGTCAGTTAGAGATATTCCCAAATCAAATCGAAATTATGGTCGTTCACACCGAAGTTCTAGCAATGAGCGACGATTTTAGATAAATACTAGCTTTTGCCAGCGGCTTCGCCCGCGTGGAAGTCGGAAAATATCCCGCAGGTATCGTCACTGCTCAGCTCCTATGTGTCTTAGCGTTATATTATATAGCATATAACCTGCCCAGGAGTATGGACTACAATCGTACCAAGTTTGGTTAAAATCCCTTCAGTCGTTTTTAACCCATGCGTGCACATACAGACAGACACAGACAGACAGACAAAAAATTTACTGATTGCATTTTTGGCATCAGTATCGATCACCATTCATCCTCCAATATTAATTTTGAATGTATATTTATTTTTGAATGTTTATTGAATTGACCTCTCTAGCGACTTCGTCCGCGTCAAATTTTCGCTCTCCTTCCTGTCGCAACGAATTACCTGCCAGTTTTAGTCAATTTTTCGTTTGCTGCTCCGCTTCTTTTGAACCGTAGCGTGATCTTATATAGCCTATAGCCTTCCTCGATAAATAGGCTACCCAACACAAAAATATTTTTTCAATTCGGACCATTAGTTCCTGAGATTAGCGCTTCGATAAACTCTTCAGCTTTATAATATTAAGTATAGATGTGCCTATGTAACGGAAACTTTGAACATGATTTTGTCTCCCTTTCGATTATGATGGGACTCCCTTTTTCGCACTTAGACCCTCATTCGGGTGGATCCCCGAATGAGGGTCTTTTTTATATTTATTTTATTCTGGCTAACAAAGCCAGTCTAGCTCCGCTTAAAAGCGCAGAAGCTTCCTGGGAGCATCAGAAGCTTTCCGAAGCGATCTCGTTGTTCCGTAGATTGGACTGCAGATTGGAATCAGCACTTTTCGAATGACAAAATTACATAAGACAGTTCCCAAAATGCCCGCCCTTCACCACTTCCTAGTGCTTTAGTTGGGAAGAAGACAGTCCCCCGGCAAGTTGGGAAGAAAAACTGACGCAACAAACTCTTCAGCAGCTCAACTGTCTCTTCACTTAGAAGAGCTTCCCGGTGACAGGGAGTGGGCCGTAATATATCACGCGGGCCCAGTGCGGGTTCGTAGATGTCACATGTCTTCAAATTTTTGGTTTTAGGGCATGCCGGTTTCCTTACGATGTTTCAAGAACTTGATAAAATATAATACTAATAGCTGACCCGGCGAACTTCGTACCGCCATATTTTATTTCTCTAATCGCAACTGAGGAAATAAAACCGTTCCGGTAAAATCGAATTAGCTGAATTGAAAATAAAACTGGAGTACTCAATTGAAAAATTCATATTGTCGTACAAAATGCGTGGGGTGCTTATTATAATTACTACAGGTACCTATACTAAACTATCGTTAAAATATTTACAGCAATGAAAATCAAAAACCACGCTTTTTGTACAACAAAATGATTTTTTAAATTGAGTACTCCAGTTTTATTTTTGAATTTTTAGTTCAGTTAGTTTCAAAAGCGTGTTTTTTTAGTTTTTTCAAACTATAATTTATTAAATGTATATTTTATTTTTCTTATCTTTAACTATTCTTTATAAACAATGACTTATTTACAAAATACATGAAGAAAATAAAATAAAATGCAAGCAAAAATACTTACATGTGTATAAAGTTATGGTTTTGCACTGATTAATACTTGCAGAGGTTATATACTTGGTAAATGCACAGGTATATTTACGTAGAGACTGACGCAGAGAGTAGTACTAAGACTTGCACTGAGATTTTACTGAGACTATCACTTTCCGGGAGATAGTATTAATTCACTCGTTCAAAAAGGAACTGAACTGCGGTGATTTTTTTTTTTTTTTTTTTTTGTGGGGCATCTCGTAGTTAATCCTGAAAGATTGTGACTACTTAAACGGATTGGGGAAAACTGCGGTGACACTCGGCGCCAGTATTTATACTGAACCTTGAATTTCCCGAACGTTCTAGTTCGCATGCTTCGAGAAGAATCGATTGATCGATTGCTCGATGGTTCGAGAGGGAGCTTTGCTTACGCTCAGAGGAGGTCTCGAGAACGAATGAGATACCAAACCTTTGGACATTCAAACCAGAGACGGCGACTCGATAGAATTTGATGGCCAGATGTCGAAACTTTCATTAAAATTTGGCGCCAAGACTTTAATAATTCCCTAACAAAAATAGTACCTACAATTTTTTTTTTTTTTTTGTTATTAATGATAATAATATTGTAACATAATATGCAGTATAATTATAAAAATATCAGTCACAAACCATTAAAATAATACGGTTATATCGTGAACATAAATAAATATTACGTGAAATAAAGTAATAGAATTTATATTCTAGGAACAGAACACAGCGCCATCTATTGGGTGTATTTGTAACCTAGATGTCAAACAATATTGAAGAATTTTATTGATGAATCAACGTACACCGCCATCGATGAGAACTTCATAAAACTATATTTAGTTTTATGAAGTTCTCATAGATGGCGGTAAATAAACACTTGCTTAAGAAACAATTAATTGATACATTCACGACATAAGCGAATAATTGAGATGATAACTATCCTGTCCAGTAAGTTAGACCAAAATACGGGTACATGTGAAATTTGATTGAAATCGGTTCAGTAGTTTTGGAGTTTATTAGCAACATACATCGTGACACAAGATTTTTATATTATATTTATTACAGTCATACCTAAACCAATTAATTTAATGAGAGAATTATTAAAATTGGACCAAAAATGACGAAGTTACAGAGGTTATAGTTTTGCGTTTTCAAAAATTCTCGCCAATATGCACATTTCTTAAATGACGTCATCAGCCACGTTCGCGTCCACGGCACCGCCGCGCGCGTTCTTTCTGCCATTGTCGTCTTAAAATATTGTATTGTGCCACGATGCGAAAATACAAGTGTTGCTTCACTGGAAAAATAGAAAGAAGTGGTGTACCTAAATAAGGAGTGTCGCCCCACGTCTCCTTAAGAGAAGGCTCCCAAAATTTTATGTTAACTTCCAGACATATTCTGGAACAGTCACGCATACTATCAAAATGAAACTTAAGCATATGATTTATTGGATCTTTTTCTTTTCATGTGCAATGCAGTTACGTAATTGTAACATTTTCGCTCGATTCATTTTTCATTCGAAAATCATGTCTTTTTTTAAGATTATTACATGTTTTTTTCAAGCTATCTCGTCTTTTATGTCTAAAATAAGGATTTACAGTAAGACAATACAGTTTATTATCTAGCCACAAGATATTTTTTCTCTAGGCCCTTTATTACTTTAGATAGTAAAGAAATTAGAATTGATACATACGACGTTTAGTTTCGTACTCAAAGACAATCAAAGAGCGCACGCGATATTCAACTTTATTTCTGATTCGTTAGCGTTTAGCACAAAACGGCCGAACCGGTTTCTCATTTCTCAGTGTCGCGCTGTGCGCCGTCGAGAGAGGACCTGTTTCGCTTGCGCCCGCGCTCAATACGTAATTTATTTAAGAGTTATAACGTATTGCGATACTATGGGAAACGAAGACAATTAAAGATATGTTCAAAAGAGAAAGAACAATAAATTGGATTAGAATGCAGCCGCCTTATAATAATATTGATCATTCGTTCAAGGACAGCGTTGTGAGAACATAGGATGTTAAGGAGGTGATTTGATTATTATAAATAAATATTTTATAAAAATATTATAATATGCAAAATACCTATTTGTTGTATGGTACAGAGGTAATAAATTAAAAATTGAAGTATGTACTGGAAAAAGATGACGAATTTTGGAGAAAGAAGATGGAACCCAAATTAGTCTCTTTTTATATGGATTGTTTGCTGCCTGAATTCAAGGGCGGATTCAACTTTGGTGCCAGGGGGGGTCACATAGTCGTGGTCAAGTCACAAGAAGTTATAATTTAATTTTTATAATCATACATAAAAGTAAAAAGTAGGTATTTTATTAATGTATGTATAGTCTGGCAAAAAGTAGAAACGGCAACTAAAAGGGCATTGACCAACTTTTATGTAGTCCATTGAAATGTTACATGGGCTTTGCATTTTTTAGAGAACGCAATTTTATTTTTGGGATATGTGGAGGGGGGTCAGTAGAAGCTTAACCTCAAGTTTGTAGGGTTGCCGCCCTTGTCCCCCAGCCGCCATCTTAGAAAAAGAGGTGCATACACATTTTTCGCATTATTTCGAAAACTATGCATCTTACAAAAAAATTGTCGAGACATAATTTGTAGCAAATTATTTTGCCTACAAATATGTTGTATAACTTTTTGACCTAAATTTAAAATTAAAGAAGTTATAAGAGAAGATAGAGAAGGTAGAGTCTGTAGGCGTGTTTTTTTTTACGTGGTGTCCAGTAGGTGGTGTCCCCCGTGGTACTCCGCAGACATCTTGCTTATTAGGTAATTCTTGAGATCATAATATTTTCAACTACTTATTAGCTTGCTACTCTATTCTACTGCTCTTCGATGGTCCAAGCGGTGGCTCAGAATCTAATTACAATAGTACAGACTTTACCTCATAGGTGGCGGGGAAAAGAGTTTGTGATGAATAAGTGAAGTGGTAGGTAGGAATTTAACAAAAAAAAAAATTGAATGTATTTACAATAAAAAAAGATCATAAAACTAAGTGAAACATTTCATTTTGACCGGATTCTCATGAACACCGACGAACCCGGTCAACTTTGGAGCGCTGTAACAGCGTTTTAATGAATGAAATTGAAAAAATATATATTTAAAAAATTCTCAAAAGAATATCTACAAGAATGATCTGAGGTATTTTTTTCGTACAATGTATTAAAAAAAAAGTTATAGAGCAAAAAAGAATTTTTTTATAAAAAAAAATCTCACTTTTTAGCTTATAACCTCTTTAATTTTAAATTTAGGTCAAAAAGTTATTGAACATATTTGTAGGCAAAACAATTTGCCAAAAATTATGTTTTGACAATTTTTTTGTAAGACGCATAGTTTTCGAGATATGGCGAAAAATGTGTATGTACCCTTTTTTCCAAGATGGCGGCCGGGAGACAAGGGTTGCAACTGTGGGGTTAAGCTTCTATTGACCCCCCCCACATGTCCCAAAAATAAAATTGCGTCCTCTAAGAAATGCAATATTCGGCCCTCAAATTGTAATATTTCAATGAACTAATGGGGCTTTGGCCACTTATAAACAAACAGTTCAGCTAATAATATATGATTGATTTAATAGTTCTTATCAGTAAGAATGCCAATATAAACCTAGTTTTGTATCAAGATTTATATTTAGATAATTTTTAAAATTTTATTGAAATTGTTTATGCTTATAATAAAACGTGCTTTAGATGTGCCAGGTTCATCATAAATACAAGGCTGAACTTTGGTCCACGGAAGTACCGGGGTCGTCAAGAAGGGGAGAATCGGAATCCATTTAGAAGCAGCCAAAGTAATGGCAATAAAACTTACAAAAACAACACTCACGATGCAAAAAAATAAAATTGAATGAAGTTATCATTCACTTTGTATTTTTTTTTGCACTCGTCATTTTGACAATTAACACAACATTTTTAAAACACTGTTGCCAAATAAAAAAAAAGATAATTATACATCGATACATATGGAATCGATTATTGTTTTATAAGTTCTTCAGGTATAATGCACTCTTTTTTTTTTTTTTCAGGATGGGAAATCATCAAATGACTTCTCCCGCTCTGGGCGGAGCGGGAGGGCGTGTCAGACTTTTACTGACTAAAACCCACCCGTGTTCCATCAGTTGCCCATGTGCCAGGGTCACGGTATCTCTTTCGAACAATCACGCGACCCTGGCAGATAATGCACTCTTCAATTTATAATTTTTAGGTCTTTAATCATTTATATCGTATATTAGTATTTTTGAATAATATGATTAAATAAAAACTGCATTAAATACAGTGGAGAGATTACGCTACACTTTAAATCGATTTGAATGTATTGTTTATATAATTTTTTTTTTTTGCAAAACTGAAGTCAAATTCAAAGCCAAAGACTTGGTCACACCTGCCAGGGTCGCGAGATTTGTTCGAAAGAGTTACCGTGGCCCTGGCATATGGGCAACTGAAGGAACACGGGTAGGTTTTGGTCAGTAAAAGTTTGACACGCCCTCCCGCTCCGCCCAGAGCGGGAGAAGTCATTTGATGATTTCCCATCCAAAAAAAAAGACTTGGTCACATCATCAAAAATACCAAAAAAAAAAAGATTTTTTACAGTGCTTATTCATACAAAGTTATTAGCATCAGATATCTATACTAATATTATTGTTACGAGCTGGGGTTCGGGATAAATTAATTTAAACCAATTTACCAAAACACACAAACTGTTTAATTAAATAAACACAAATATCGCAACTACAAGAAACGTCACTTGCAATCACTTGTTTCGCGTGTACTGTATCACTCGAATCGTATTCGCTCGCTTCCGAAATCGAACTGCTTGTCGGCCCGACAATCCGCTATTTATATCCCGAGCAGAACATTCTCGAACATTCGACACCGCCACAGCGTAGAAGCTTCTAGTAACTTCCATTGAACTGTTTAATCCCACTATTCGACAATAGATGGCAGTAGCGTCTACGTACAATTTCGTGTAGTACTTGCTACTCAATAACAGATGGCGTTAGCGTGTCATTTCCAGTAGTTTCTAACACTGCTCCGTCCTTAGATGGAATTAGCGTGATGTTTCTAGACTTTTCGATTTACGTCACACTGCCCCTTTCTGAGACGGAGTTAGCATGATGCTTCTAGACTTTACGATCTACGTAACACTGCCCCCTCCTTAGACATGCTCGTCCCGAGCATCATTATTCCCGTAGTATCGTGCCAATCGATCTACATGGACAATTTTGGGTGCAGTTCGCATACCCTTTTGTATTCGGTAAGTGACGTCGTTGATCTTGGTCACAATTCGGTACGGCCCGTCCCATTTTGCCTGCAGTTTAGGGGACTTTCCTTTGCTGCGCACTGGGTTATGCAACCACACTAGCGCACCTTCGTCGAAGCCAGTATTGTTCATCTTCCGATCATAACGAGTTTTCATTCTCTCGGACATCTGTTGGCCTGATTCTCTGACATGCTCATATACGTCATTCATCTTGTTGCGCAGATCATTTGCATAATCTGTTATACTCCGTGGTGAATCAGGGGGAATGCCGGTTATTAGATCAGCTGGTAACCTTAACTCCCTTCCAAAGTTCGCGAAGGCTGGCGTCACAGTTGTACTCTCGTGAACTGCACTTCGGTATGACAGAAGAAACGGTTGTATGTGCTTGTCCCAATCCTTTTGTCTACTTGCTACAACTTTTGCCAGATATCTTTCCAACGTCTGATTAAATCTCTCCACCATTCCGTCAGATTGTGGGTGGTATGAAGTGGTTCTGGTTTTGTGAGTACCCATAACCCGACATGTTTCCTGAAACACTTGAGACTCAAAATTTCTTCCTTGATCGCTGTGGATTTCCAAGGGCACCCCAAACCGACAGAAGACTTCGTGCACTAATTTATCAGCGACTGTTGAAGCTTCTTGATTAGGAATGGCGAAGACTTCCGGCCACTTGGTGAAATAATCCATGACAACCATGAAATATTTATTTCCACTTTCACTTTCGGGGAATGGCCCAGCGACATCTAATGCTATTCGTTCCCAGGGGGCGCCTACGTTGTACACTTTCAATGCACCCCTGCTGCGTGTGTGTGGTCCTTTTACCGCTGCACAACTGGTGCATCTGCGACACCAGTCCTCCACATCCTCTCGACAATGGATCCAGTAAAATCTTTCTCGGATCTTTAACAGAGTCCTTCTTACTCCCATATGACCACCTGAAGAACCATTGTGGTAGAGCCGTAGAACTTCTGGTACCTTCGTTTTTGGGACTACCATTTGCAGGTGACCGCTATTCCCTCGAGCATTTTCCCATTTTCGGCACAAGACACCATCCTGGATCACCAAGCTCTCCCACTGTGCCCAATAACTTTTTGTGGTGGTACTCATCGCTGCAACATCACACCATTTGGGTTTGGGAGCATTAGCTTTAATCCACTCGAGAATTGGCCTAATATCTGTGTCACTCTGCTGGGCATGCCGTAGGGTTTCCTTCCACTCGTCACTAAGGTCCGTTCTTAACATCCTGACAGGTACTGTTTCCTTAGCTTCTTGCCTGACACAATGCTTACAGTCTTCAGGACAAGGTCTTCTTGATAAAGCGTCCGCGTTACCGTGAGACTTCCCACTACGATGTTCAATTGCAAAGTCATACTCTTGTAGCAGTTCAATCCATCTGGCCACTTGTCCTTCTGGATTCTTAAATTGCAACAACCACTTTAATGCAGCATGGTCAGTCCGCAGGTGGAATTTACGTCCAAGCAAGTATTTGCTGAAATGCTGCAATGTCTTGACGACGGCAAGAAGTTCGCGTCTCGTGACACAATAATTTCTTTCTGGCTTTGATAAAGATTTGCTGAAGTAAGCTATCACAACTTCATAATCTCCTTTCCGTTGAGATAACACACCGCCCATTCCAGTATTACTTGCGTCCGTGTCAACTATAAATTCATTTTCTGTGTCTGGGTAGCCCAAAATTGGGGTATTGCACAAACGTTCCTTTAAGTCTCGAAATGCGATGTCACAGTTCTCATCCCAACAGAACGGTCTCTTGTCCTCAGTAAGCTTGTGAAGAGGTTTGGCAATGTCAGCAAAATTCTTGACAAACCGTCGATAGTACGAGCACAAACCCAAAAATGCTCTGACCTGCGTCTTGTCTTTTGGGACTGGCCATTCCTTGACGGGGACGATTTTCTCAGGATCTGTTTCCACTCCTTCCTTCGAAACCATGTGCCCCAAAAAGCTAACTTGCTGTCTGAAGAATGAGCACTTCTTTGGACTTAGCTTAAGATTGGCTCCTCGGATTTTCGATAGAACACGTTCCAGATTTTGAAGGTGGTCTTCGAATGTGCGGCCCACGATGATGATGTCATCAAGGCAGGCGTCTCCAATTAGTCCCGTGAGAACTAGCTCCATTAGCCTTTCAAATGTTGCGGGAGCATTGCACAATCCGAATGGCATGACGTTAAACTGCCATAGTCCCTTTCCCGTAGAAAATGCAGTTTTTTCCTTGTCTTTGGGGTCTATTTCCACTTGCCAGTAGCCACTTTTTAGGTCTAACGTGGTAAACCACTTCATTCCTGACAGCGTGTCCAGTGTGTCGTCGATCCGGGGTAGTGGATAGCTGTCTTTCTTAGTAACGTCATTCAATCGACGATAGTCTACACAGAACCGCATGCTGCCATCTTTCTTTTTCACCAGAACCACAGGAGAACGCCAAGGACTAGACGAAGGCTCTATAACTCCATCCTTTACCATTCCTTTAATCATGGTATCTACGTCCTTTTCTCTTGCCACTGGTAGTCTTCTTGGTCGCTGTCGTATTGGTAACTCATTTCCGGTATTAATTCTGTGTTGAACCAAACCAGTCTTCCCTATGTCCGCATCGTTTGTAGAGAATATGTCTGCATACTGAAGTAGCATCTTCCTAGCTTTCTCTCTTTCCTCTTCCGATAAATCTTTACGACAGTCTTCCAAAAGATTTAACACATTAAATCTTGCACGTTGGGCGTTATTTTGAGAAGGCCGATGTTGGCATTCACGCATCCAAGCTACTTCCCCACAGGAACCCATCAACGTACCCTTCTTGATTACTTGTTCCTTTTCACTTGGGTTCAGTATGCGTACGGTTGCAACGTCGATTGCCTTTACCAAGGTCCGCGCAATCTTCCATGGAAGGTTTCCATCTAATCCTTCAATGAGAATACATCGGTTTTTCTGCCCAGAATTATGTGGAAGACTAACTGGAACTATTGCTTCCGATCGGGGAGGAAGAACAATCTTCTTCAAGCAGTACACTTTCCCTGATGGTGCACCTTCCATGAAGACTTCTTCTGACCCACATTTTAGGACTCCTTGGTTAATGTCGATCTCACAACAGTGCTGTCGCATGAAGTCCAAACCTAGGATGCAGTCGTCTACTATGTCGGCCATGATGACTTTATGCCGGTAGATTGTGTTACCCAGTTTTAACTCCACCTCCTTCTCACCACCGACGGTTATGTGCTGACCGGTAGCTGTTACTAAATTTACGCCGTCATGCTTACCAAAGAAGTCCCCAAGAAAACGATTCGCTAGTTGGGAACTGACAACCGTGCGAGAAGCTCCAGTATCCAATGTCAGCTTACATGGTCTTCCGTTCACTTCACCTTTTATGACTAGGGTGTTCCCATCATGGGCTTGTGAGACCAAAATTCTTGGGGCTATTTTAACACCAGCCAGCACCCGCCCCGCAGTCCTGGCGTTGACTAGTTTTCCTGCTGCTGGGCAGTGACATCTGCCGCCCTTCTTTCCCGGGTCTGATCTTCGTTGGCAGTGCTACGCTTCGGACAACTTGAACGGAGGTGGCCCTTTTCCCCACAAGTGTAGCACCTAGGGCTGTTCCTCAGACGGTCACGAACAGGTGAAGCCGCAACCTCCCTGATGCGATGGGCTCGATGATCATGCCTCACTGCCTCCACCTCCAACGCATGGGCCAAGGCGTCCTTGAGCGTCTCGTGGTGTCCAAGTCTTACAGCAGCCCTTACTTCCAGGTCCCGTATGCCATCTATGAAAGCTTGAGTCAGAGTCCCTTCGATGACTGCAGGCGCAGACTGGTACGCTTTTCGAACCAGCTTCTCGATTTCTAGGGCCCACTGCTGCAGGTTTTCACCACTGCGCTGCACACGATCCTTCAACTGCGCACGAAAAACGTGTTCCAGGTGCGCCTCACCGTATCTGGCTTCTAACGCCTCAACAAGCTGCTTATAGGTAACATTTTTGCCGAGAGCCTCTAACACAGTTAAGGCCTGGTCACGAAGCGCCAAAGTAAGCGCGGTCATGGCCTGGCCCGTTGTCCACCCATTTGCTTCCATGACAGCTTCAAATTGAATTTTGTATGCCGACCAGGAAGATGTTCCGTCGAAGGGTGGCACTTTAAACCCGCGCACGGAAGGTGCAGCAACTATCGAAGCCGTAGTCCGATCTCCAGCTTTCAGAACTCCAACCGCTTTTCTTATATCAGCGATCTGGACTTCGGCCTCGGAGATACGATTTTCATGTACCTGAACAGTCTCCTTCATGGCTTTGATGTCCTTGCCAAATGTCGCGTGTAGATCTTTCAAAAGGAGAACCTGCTCCTCTTTATCACGCTGAAGCTGTTCTTGCAGGCGGCGGGTCTGTTCTTCCTGTCGACGGGCCTGTTCTTCCTGCCGGCGAGCTTGCTCCTCTTTGTCCTGCTGCAGCTGTTCCTGTAGGCGGCGGGCCTGCTCCTGCAGCATCGCCATTAGCGCAGAAAGATCCATGGCTGGTGATGCTGTAGGAACACCAGACGCTTGGGAGACTGGCTCTGTCGTTGGCTGATTACCCCCAGGTGTCTGTCTAGAAGTTCCTTCAAACCGCCTCTGATCCACCTCCTGCTGGCGCTGACTCCTGGTACGGATACCTTCCGTATCCTCCTTCGGTAAAACTGGCATAATTTATCCCACTTCTGACACCAAATGTTACGAGCTGGGGTTCGGGATAAATTAATTTAAACCAATTTACCAAAACACACAAACTGTTTAATTAAATAAACACAAATATCGCAACTACAAGAAACGTCACTTGCAATCACTTGTTTCGCGTGTACTGTATCACTCGAATCGTATTCGCTCGCTTCCGAAATCGAACTGCTTGTCGGCCCGACAATCCGCTATTTATATCCCGAGCAGAACATTCTCGAACATTCGACACCGCCACAGCGTAGAAGCTTCTAGTAACTTCCATTGAACTGTTTAATCCCACTATTCGACAATAGATGGCAGTAGCGTCTACGTACAATTTCGTGTAGTACTTGCTACTCAATAACAGATGGCGTTAGCGTGTCATTTCCAGTAGTTTCTAACACTGCTCCGTCCTTAGATGGAATTAGCGTGATGTTTCTAGACTTTTCGATTTACGTCACACTGCCCCTTTCTGAGACGGAGTTAGCATGATGCTTCTAGACTTTACGATCTACGTAACATTATAAAGCTGAAGAGTTTGTTTGTTTGTTTGATTGAACGCGCTAATCTCTAGAACTACTGGTCCGAATTGAAAAATCCTTTTTGTGTTAGGTAGCCTATTTATCGAGGGAGGCTATAAGCTATGTAACATCACGCTACAACTAAGAGGAGCGGAGCAGTAATGAAAAATGTTGAAAAAACGGGGAAAATTTATTCCTATTGAGAGTTTCCGTTGCGTGCGCTGCATAAACGGTTAATGTAACGCAAAAATCATGTATGACGGAATTGTTCCTTTTAAAAAGTTCTAAAAAAAAGTCCGAGAGAGCATATGTCTATCTTTTAAGGTTGACTCACTATAACTCAAAAGGAGCGAGCAGCAACGAAAAATGGACGAAAACTAGCAGGCAAATCGATGCGACGGGAAGGGTCAGGGGAGCAAAAATTTGACTAAAATATAATTAAAATTATTGGTAAATTACAATTTTGTATAGCAGAGCGTTTAAAATTGGCCAAGTCTGGACAATTCCCTTTGTTTGGGAGTTCGCCACTGTTCTTTTCGATGCGTTCGTTCCCGAATAATGCGTTTGCCATCATACAAAATATTAATCCACACTCCACACATACACACACACATAAACACACATAAATGCAAAAGTAACTCTGTCTGTCTATCTGTCTCGCTTTCCTGCTAAAACTACTGAACCGATTTAAATAAAATTTGGTACACAGATAGTTTAGAGCTTGAGAAAGGACATAGGCTACTTTTTATTGCGGTAGTACGTACCCGCGGGATATTTTCCGACCTCCACGCGGGCGAAGCCGCTGGCAAAAGCTAGTTTATAATAAATTGATTAAATATTGAAGGTATTTACATATAATCTATACTGTGACAAAAAATATATACTTACTTAAAACCATTACCTATGTTTAACAATATTAAATAGTGGTCGACGGTGGACCCAGCCCAGGGGGGGGTCATGACCCCCATGACCCACCCCATGGATCCGCCCTTGCCTGAATTGGTAGATTAATTATATCCAAAAAAAAAAAATGATACTAGATCCTGAATATGTCATCAAACGAACAGGATTGGAACGATGAGAATTGCTTTGAAACTTCAAATATTTCTGATGCGCCAATACCAAAGTCAAGAAGGCTAGATTTTAGTAAATTATAAATTATTTATGAAATTGACGTTTGCGTTAAGAATTTTATCATTACAAAGTAATTTTATTTTAAACTCTTTACCTCTAACTTTTTATTACTCTTTTTTTTTTAACGGATACCGTTAATAAATAATGGTGTACAATAACTAGATATTTATATACTGTGTAGTAGTAAGTGTTAATTTAAAAACCTAAATGCAAAAACTATTTTATTTCTTAAAATAAAGAAGGCGTCTCTATTTCATCTATGTTCGGTAGGCTCAAAGCTTGGATCCACGGAATTATTGTTCTGTGCTTGGATCGCTCGCGGGACAAGAGTGCGGGGAGTGGAGGGGTGCATGTGAGCGGAGCTTGCGTGGAAATTATTTTAGAGTGCCTGGTTTTTTTTTTTGACAATGACATCTCGTAGTTAACCCGAGGGTTTTTACTACTTAAGCGGGCTTTCCCTGCGAATGACTTTAGACGCGAATCTAAGGCCTCCAGCCAGGGGCTTACAAACTAGGAAAAAACTACAAACGAAGCGACTAAGACCTAAGGGCACCCTCGGTGGGGTTCGGACCTCGGCTTAGGGAGTCACTGGTGGGGGGGATCAGCAAGGGACAGGCTGGATCTGAGTGGTCATTAATTAGGGACGAACTTGATACTACAGGCTCAGCGACGCGGGCTGGCTCATGCAAGGGTCGGGGGGGACTATTAGCTAGTCGGGAGTGTCGCGACGACGGAGGACGACCAGAGGGTTGCGGTGAGTTGCGGCCCTATCGAAGAAACGCTCGGAGATGCGTTTCATGAATTGATGGATAGTCGGGAGTTTAAGGTCGAGGTGGAGGGTGGAGGTTAGCATTCCGAACGTACCAAGGCGAACCTGTGGCGTACTGTCGTTGCGGAGAAAACGGTTCAGAGTGCCTGGTCTTAACTAAAAGTGCTTTATACTGCTGTAAAGATCATTTCAATTTAAAATTCGAAAACATATTACCTAAGGAAAAGTTTGACTAGAATCTATTTATATAACTATATATAAAAGAAAGTCGTGTTAGTTACACTATTTATAACTCAAGAACGACTGAACCGATTTGGCTGAAAATTGGTGGGGAGGTAGCTTAGAACCAGGAGACGGACATAGGATACTTTTTATCCCGTTCGACCGCGTTCCCGTGCGACGTGAAATTGTCAGCCAGAAAACGTTTTATGCCTTCGAAGTACCAGGTGGTCATAATTTTCTGCCAGGGTTGCGAGATTTGTTCGAAAGAGTTACCGTGGCCCTGGCATAGCCAACTGAAGGAACACTATTTATTGAGGAAGGCTATAGGCTATATAACATCACGCTGTGACCAAAAGGAGCGGAGCAGTAACGAAAAATGGACGAAAACTGGCAGGCAATTCGATGCGACGGTAAGGGTCACGGGAGCAAAAATTTGACGCGGACGAAGTCGCGGGCGGAAGCTAGTAATAAATAATTAATCTATAGGTACTAATGTTATAAAGCTTGTTAAGAATTTGTTTGTTTATTTGGTCGAACGCGCTAATCTCAGGCACTACTGGTTCGAATTATAAAATTATTTTAGTGTTGGGTAGTCCATTTATTCAGAAAGGCTTTAGGATATATAACATCACGCTGCGATTAATAGGAGCGGAGTAACAATGAAAAATGATGAAAAACGAGGAAAATGTATGCCCTTAGAGACCTTCAGTTGCATGCACTGCGGACGTCATGTCGGTAGGACATGTCATGTAGGACGGAATTGTTCCTATTAAAAAGTTCTAAAAAATTGTCCCGATACCATATGTCTATCTTTTAAGGTTGTTACTATAACGTTTTTAATTGTAATAAAGTCTAAATATTTAAAGCTGAAGAGTTTTTTTAGTTGAACGTACTAATCTCAAGAGTTACGCTTAGTGTTGGATAGCCCATTTATCGAGGAAGGCTATAGACTATATAATATATCGCTAGGACCCTTAGGAGCCGAGCACAAAAATATACGTCACGCATACGAAGACCTCGCACGGGCAGACGATTCGATACGACGGGATGTGTTACGGGAGCTGGAAATTTAACGCGGATGAAGTCGCGGGCAGAAGCTAGTAAGAAATAATATTCAAAATAGATAGAGAGGAGCCTACACATTAGAGAAACACGAAAAGATACCTACCTGCCAAATCAAAACATTCTAAAACATAGTACCTACCTAGTGCCTAACCTCAGTACCTGCCTACGTATACCTACATAGGTACATAGTGGATCAAGAACTGTAGGTGAATCTACTTATCTTTTCATTTTATCTCATCGTATCTCTGCACTGGAATAACTTGAATACTTTTTTTAAACTTTGCAACCATAAAAGAATCAATCTTCGGGAGATTGTCCGACTGGACCTTGGTAAATCCGACTTCTATGTTTCCTATCTACCTATATCTATATTGAAATCTCTATAAAACTTAAAGTAATAAGTTGTTGTTTATTTATCTCTATAAAACTTAAAGAATCTATTATAAAAAACAAGAAACAATGACTATACTCAGCAAATAATAACAAAACAATACGGGGCGGCGGGTGGCGGGCGATCGTGGCTCGTGACGTCATCACATGTTCCGCGCGGTCAGCGTGCGTTTTAAACTCCGTTTCTGAAAACTTTAATACCTATCTTCGTAATTTCTCGATGGATTTGAGTGATTCTAAAAGAAATTTACTCAGATATTTATATTGTATTCGATGTAGTATACAAAATTGATATATCCTTTTGTCGAATTGATCCTCATTATAGAAAATGAGTTAACAGTTTACTAAAAAACGTTTCGAATGCGCGGCCACTTACTTTTTGTTTTGGATTTCGTCCGTATAACTTGAGCAGTATTTATTGCTTTCTTGCAAATTAGGCCCTCTCTTCTTGTAACAGTTTTACTGTATAAGTCTTAGAAAAAATCAACAATTAAGAAATAACAAGTGCACAATTGCGCGGTCATAATTTCCAAGTTGAATATTTCGTAAAATATTTATCTAGAGCGTTTATTTCTTTTTACAGCATTTTTTGAGCAATTTAATCTTCAGATGAAAAAAAGGATTAGATCTCCAACCCAATCGTTGCTGAGATCACGTCCGCGCAATCCTCCATGTTACGTCCGTGCGGCTAACTTAAAACCCTTAAAACTTCTTCATTACTAGGTACTTTGACAAATTTTTGGTTTGTTCCTTCGATTCTTACAAATTCAGACTTTTTTGGCGAAGTTTTCTTGTTTGGATAATGTGGCGCGGGCGGAGCAATTCAGCAATCACATCACATACGATCTAAAGCTAACGCCGCGTTCCGTGTTACGCTCACAGCGATTTGAGCGCGCTAAAACCCGTACCGAATTGGCGCGAGCGCGATATCGCTGTCCACTGAATCGTCATAGATGACGTCATGACAGGCGCCATATTGCGATAACGCCGACCATGCCCTGAACCGATATTAAGTGGGTGCTTTCCGAATAAGAATATATCGCTCACAGCGCTCACAGCAATAATTTGCGTTCCGATTTGGATATCACGATTATGACAGCTGACAACTGTCAACAATTCGGTACGCTCGTGAACGCGCTAACAGTGCTTTCTGTCGACGGCGGCTTTGCTTGCCATTATAAAAATAGAGTAGAATAAAACAGTGCTTTTTCAACATCAAACCTCACAACTCGTTTTGCACCTGAGGAACGATTGTATGGTTAATTTTGAAAATGGAAGAAAAAGAACAGTGTAATCTTACTTACATATTAAGATTCATTATATGTTGATTTAATTATTGTTTCTATTACGTAGTTTTTCTTTTAACATTCTGTAAAATAATATAAGATCTAAGTTGTTTAATTACTTAAAACTTAATTATTACACAATGTAACTTATAGTAAATGTGTATTTCATTTTTGGCAACTAAATAATAAGACTTACATGCCAAGTAGTAAATTTCTTGCAATTGTATACCATTGCGCCATATATTGGGATAGGTACGTAAATAATGTGCAACACTAATAGTAATAAAATATTTTTATTAACAATAAATTAGAATCACAGTTTAGTCAGACTGAACCTCAGGTGCCCCGCCTGACCTCCAAGCTACATTTCTCTCCTAATTATAATATTAATGATAAATGATAAATGACTTTATTTTTGCAAGTAGGTTTGTACAAACACTTTTACACGTCAATCATATTTTTTTAAACTAGATGAGGTCGGCGTTTCCTATCTGACTACTCTGAGAAGAAACATAGCAAACAGTATATATAAGGCTTAGTACTAATATATCAAATCTGTATCAATTCTAGTAAATATTATGTAAAATCACAGACACACAGTACAATTAACTGCTGATAAAATTCATTATTGGATGCGGGAAGCACAAAACCGGTCGAAGTGGCGGAGCTTGGGGGTGGCCTATGTCCACCAGTGGACGTCTTTCGGTTGAAATTATGATGAAAATTCATTAATAAAAATCACAAATATACTACTACTCCAAACAGAGACCTACTGAACAAATCTTAAAATTTAATAAAAATCAAATATAGACTACTAATTCAAACAGGTACAAATCAAAGCTTAAAATCGAATAAAAATTACAAGTATATTATTAATTCTGACAGTTACTGATAAATCCAAAACCTATATTGATGTATAAAAAAACTAATTATTAATTTTATTTAAACACTACTGCAAAATATTCATCTTTTCCCTATGCTGTTGCATTTCCGTATCTGTTTTCCCTATACTTCTTCGAATCTTTTCTATAATAAATTTTCATTTGGTGTAAGTCCAATTTCTGATGCCAGCGTTACAGGATTAGCCCATCTAGTTAAGCGAAATAACTCATTAATTAGCTGCAAAAAAAAAACTTTATTAACATTAAACTACAAACGCCTGAAGCATTTGATCATAAATTAACACTTTCACTGCTAAGTACGTAAATTGCATAAAAATTGGCATGCCATAAAATGTGTGTCGCAAATCTATAACAACCCATCTGTTGAGTCCATCGGCGTGATGGTTACGTAACGGGAACCCCATGCCGCAGCACCCGAATCCGAGTTCAGTAAGCCACGCCCACAACCGGCCTGCCAGGTAGGGTTGTCGAACGCCAATTTTTTTTTTATTGAACACATATTCTTTCTTTATGTATTTTTGTTTGTTTTCCTAGTTATTAAAAAATCATAACTCTTACGCCAAGAGAACCTTACAGGATATCTCTAAGGTGCCTCCGCAGTTGTATCCGCGAAATTAAATTTATCAAAACATAAGAAAACTTGATTTTCGCGGGTTACGACTCGCTCAAGCGATTGGCCTCAAGTAATTATCTAAGATCAGTGAATTATTAAAACAAAAATGAACCGACGCCTTTGTTCTTATTGTTTATACCTTCAGCGATGGTTTTTACCGCAATAAAACACGTGCAGATAAGGAAAAAATTGAAACATTTGCCTTCTTTTGTTTTTAAATACTTTGTTGACGCCTGTGTTCTCAAACTTTAAGCTCCATAAAAACGAACCGACACCTTTGTTTTAAACCTTCAGCTTATTTTGGCAACCCTAGTAGTACGTAATAATTTGCACCCGGTAGGCGGGTGCTCGGCATGGTCACAAGACACTTATAACTATTTATATGTAGGACTCGGATACGAGTTGTCGGCATGCGAACGAATTATCGTTCGACCCGGGAGCCGGGTGCTCGGCACTGAAAGTGTATCTATATTTAACAGTGACAAAATGTTATAAGGTTTTTCTTTCTGGAATTATTCAGTAGCAGCCCAGAGTCTGGATTTGTGCCCGGTTGATGTCAATAGGCTCGCCCCCTATTACATAGGACTTAAACATAACTGGTGAAATGTCGGTGTACTATAAGTACACATCTGCCTAGCCCTTCAGAGAGACAAGGAGTGATGATATGTTGTTTTAACAAAATTAGATATGCATTCATAAATTATTATTAATAACTTTCTGCGCCCTTAAGGTATTTGATAACACAAAGTTGGTAATTCTAATACATTTACATAATAAAGAAATAAATAAAGTAATAAAATTATCTTACATTAAAGTACGGCCATGTTTCCTATTATTTCTAGATGTGGTATTATGATCCATTATCTTTTTTAAATGTTTTTTAGGCTATTAATTTTTGATAGGCGCTGGTTACCATTAACATTATATTGTGCGTTGCACATCGTCTTTGCTATGATATCATATACCATCTTATGACTCATTTTTTCAAAAAGCTCTCTATTTTCACCATATTCATATTTTCACCATATCCATAGTATATTTTCACCATAAAATGTGAGTTCATCAACAACAAAATGCATCCCTGGTTCCATATAAATAGTGATGGTGACTCTTGATCTACTGAAATAAAACAAAATAAAAATAAGCACTTCTTACTAATACTACATTAATTGTTTGTGAGGATTTATGTAACTGAATTCACCAATATTGGATGAATGGATTTGAATGAAACTTGGCACATAGATAAACATACCATGGAATAAAACAGGATATTTTTAATATAAGTATTAAAGAAAATGCTTTTATAACTTTTTAATTGATAGAGTATGTGACAAGTTCTTGTACCAAAATAATTTACTGTCAACATTGACCAAAGCATATAACACTTGTTTCTTTGTTATAGATTAAGTATTGGAATAAAACTGACCACATAAACTGTCACATGATATTTTATTGAAATAGATCAGGCACATTCCGCTAATAAGTATCTACTCATAACCAGTTATAAATACTTACCACATTGTTCTGTTTGTTTATTCAGCAGTGATTCTGGTTGTTGGCTGTACATATTTGCATCAAAATCATGCACCAATTGCTGTACATATTCTCTATCTGTAAACAGCGAGTACCAGTTCAATAAACATTTTTGATTGATAATACATTGGTTGTAGACACTATAAAAACTGTAAGTTACCTCTTGCTAACGTTGTGATGGGTAAAACATTTGCATAACAATCGTTTCAGCAGTCGGTAGAACTGCAACCAAGTTAGAATTCAGCACTAAGCCCTTTCGTATTGCTCTAATGTGAGCATGACAGAAATTTGTCCCCCGTTAGGCTCGTCGGCTATAATCACTTGAATACTCATGATTGCTTAATAGTTTTCCTTTTTATATACACCATATATTTGTTTCTCTTGTTTTGTTAGGTTGCGACTGTAGCCAGAAGCACAATTTCCAAAATGTAATATTATGAATTCAACTCAAAACAAAACAACACAGCTGTCAATTTGACAGCGCTCACAGTCGCCGCGTTCCGTGTTACGGTCACAGCGATGTGAGCGCGCTAAAACCCGTACCGAATTAGCGTGAGCGCGATAACGCTGTCCACTGGATCGTCATAGATGACGTCATGACAGGCGCCATATTGCGATAACGCCGACCATGCCCTGAACCGATATCACTGTGAGCGCTGTCAAATTGACAGCTGTGTTGTTTTGTTTTGAGTTGAATTCATAATATTACATTTTGGAAATTGTGCTTCTGGCTACAGTCGCAACCTAAAAAAACAAGAGAAACAAATATATGGTGTATATAAAAAGGAAAACTATTAAGCAATCATGAGTATTCAAGTGATTATAGCCGACGAGCCTAACGGGAGACAAATTTCTGTCATGCTCACATTAGAGCAATACAAAAGGGCTTAGTGCTGAATTCTAACTTGGTTGCAGTTCTACCGACTGCTGAAACGATTGTTATGCAAATGTTTTACCCATCACAACGTTAGCAAGAGGTAACTTACAGTTTTTATAGTGTCTACAACCAATGTATTATCAATCAAAAATGTTTATTGAACTGGTACTCGCTGTTTACAGATAGAGAATATGTACAGCAATTGGTGCATGATTTTGATGCAAATATGTACAGCCAACAACCAGAATCACTGCTGAATAAACAAACAGAACAATGTGGTAAGTATTTATAACTGGTTATGAGTAGATACTTTTAGCTGAATGTGCCTGATCTATTTCAATAAAATATCATGTGACAGTTTATGTGGTCAGTTTTATTCCAATACTTTAATCTATAACAAAGAAACAAGTGTTATATGCTTTGGTCAATGTTGACAGTAAATTATTTTGGTACAAGAACTTGTCTCATACTCTATCAATTAAAAAGTTATAAAAGCATTTTCTTTAGTACTTATATTAAAAATATCCTGTTTTATTCCATGGTATGTTTATCTATGTGCCAAGTTTCATTCAAATCCATTCATCCAATATTGGTGAATTCAGTAACATAAATCCTCACAAACAATTAATGTAGTATTAGTAAGAAGTGCTTATTTTTATTTTGTTTTATTTCAGTAGATCAAGAGTCACCATCACTATTTATATGGAACGAGGGATGCATTTTGTTGTTGATGCACTCACATTTTATGGTGAAAATATAATATGGATATGGTGAAAATATGAATATGGTGAAAATAGAGAGCTTTTTGAAAAAATGAGTCATAAGATGGTATATGATATCATAGCAAAGACGATGTGCAACGCACTATATAATGTTAATGGTAACCAGCGCCTATCAAAAATTAATAGCCTAAAAACCATTTAAAAAAGATAATGGATCATAATACCACATCTAGAAATAATAGGAAACATGGCCGTACTTTAATGTAAGATAATTTTATTACTTTATTTATTTCTTTATTATGTAAATGTGTTAGAATTACCAACTTTGTGTTATCAAATACCTTAAGGGCGTAGAAAGTTATTAATAATAATTTATGAATGCATATCTAATTTTGTTAAAACAACATATCATCACTCCTTGTCTCTCTGAAGGGCTAGGCAGATGTGTACTTATAGTACACCGACATTTCACCAGTTATGTTTAAGTCCTATGTAATAGGGGGTGAGCCTATTGACATCAACCGGGCACAAATCCAGACTCTGGGCTGCTACTGAATAATTCCAGAAAGAAAAACCTTATAACATTTTGTCACTGTTAAATATACATTAATTTATGATCAAATGCTTCAGGCGTTTGTAGTTTAATGTTAATAAAGTTTTTTTTTGCAGCTAATTAATGAGTTATTTGGCTCAACTAGATGGGCTAATCCTGTAACGCTGGCGTCAGAAATTGGACCTACACCAAATGAAAATTTATTATAGAAAAGATTCGAAGAAGTATAGGGAAAACAGATACGGAAATGCAACAGCATAGGGAAAAGATGAATATTTTGCAGTAGTTTTTAAATAAAATTAATAATTAGTTTTTTTATAGATCAATATAGGTTTAGGAGAGGAAGAGAAATTAGGAGATAAATGTAGCCTGGAGGTCAGGCGGGGCACCTGAGGTTCAGTCTGACTAAACTGTGATTCTAATTTATTGTTAATAAAAATATTTTATTACTATTAGTGTTGCACATTATTTACATACCTATCCCAATATATGGCGCAATGGTATACAATTGCAAGAAATTTACTACTTGGCATGTAAGTCTTATTATTTAGTTGCCAAAAATGAAATACACATTTACTATAAGTTACATTGTGTAATACTTAAGTTTTAAGTAATTAAACAACTTAGATCTTACATTATTTTACAGAATGTTAAAAGAAAAACTACGTAATAGAAACAATAATTAAATCAACATATAATGAATCTTAATATGTAAGTAAGATTACACTGTTCTTTTTCTTCCATTTTCAAAATTAACCATACAATCGTTCCTCAGGTGCAAAACGAGTTGTGAGGTTTGATGTTGAAAAAGCACTGTTTTATTCTACTCTATTTTTTATAATGGCAAGCAAAGCCGCTGTCGACAGAAAGCACTGTTAGCGCGTTCACGAGCGTACCGAATTGTTGACAGTTGTCAGCTGTCATAATCGTGATATCCAAATCGGAACGCAAATTATTGCTGTGAGCGCTGTGAGCGATATATTCTTATTCGGAAAGCACCCAGTGATATCGGTTCAGGGCATGGTCGGCGTTATCGCAATATGGCGCCTGTCATGACGTCATCTATGACGATCCAGTGGACAGCGTTATCGCGTTCACGCTAATTCGGTACGGGTTTTAGCGCGCTCACATCGCTGTGACCGTAACACGGAACGCGGCGACTGTGAGCGCTGTCAAATTGACAGTTGTGTTGTTTTGTTTTGAGTGGAATTCATAACATTACATGTTTTTTACGTTTTAACAATTTCTATATTTATTTATATTTATTGTCTGTTTGTTTCAGTCCCGTACTAACCCATCAAGATCTACACTGTGTGTCAACTGTATCAATCGAAGAATTTCACTTGTGTCTCCAGTTGTTTTTTATTTTTTATCATACTAAATTATGCACACTTGTTCCTCCAACTCACTTTAGACATTGGCAGAATAGTCGACATCGGCTTTACTTGCCATTTCATAAAAATAGAATAGAATAGAACATTACATGTTGGAAATTGTGCTTCTGGCTACAGTCGGAACCTAACAAAACAAGATAAACAAATAAATGGTGTATATAAAAAGGAAAACTATTCAGCAATCACGAGTATTCAAGTGAATATAGCCGACGAGCCTAACGGGGGACAAATTTCTGTCATGCTCACATTAGAGCAATACGAAAGGGCTTAGTGCTGTATTCTAATTCGCTTGCAGTTCTACCGACTGCTGAAACGATTGTTATGCAAATGTTTTACCAATCACAACGTTAGCAAGAGGTAACTTACAGTTTTTATAGTGTCTACAACCAATGTATTATCAATCAAAAATGTTTATTGAACTGGTACTCGCTGTTTACAGATAGAGAATATGTACAGCAATTGGTGCATGTTTTTGATGCAAATATGTACAGCCAACAACCAGAATCACTGCTGAATAAACAAACAGAACAATATGGTAAGTATTTATAACTGGTTATACTTATGTGTAGATACTTATTAGCTGAATGTGCCTGATCTATTTCAATAAAATATCATGTGACAGTTTATGTGGTCAGTTTTATTCCAATACTTAATCTATAACAAAGAAACAAGTGTTATATGCTTTGGTCAATGTTGACAGTAAATTATTTTGGTACAAGTACTTGTCGCATATTCTATCTATTAAAAAGTTATAAAAGCATTTTCTTTAGTACTTATATTAAAAATATTCTGTTTTATTCCATGGTATGTTTATCTATGTGCCAAGTTTCATTCAAATCCATTCATCCAATATTGGTGAATTCAGTAACATAAATCCTCACAAACAATTAATGTAGTATTAGTAAGAAGTGCTTATTTTTATTTTGTTTTATTTCAGTAGATCAAGAGTCACCATCACTATTTATATGGAACGAGGGATGCATTTTGTTGTTGATGCATTCACATTTTATGGTGAAAATAGAGAGCTTTTTGAAAAAATGAGTCATAAGATGGTATATGATATCATAGCAAAGACGATGTGCAATGCACAATATAATGTTAATGGTAACCAGCGCCTGTCAAAAATTAATAGCCTAAAAAACCATTTAAAAAAGATAGTGGATCATAATGCTTCATCTAGAAATGATAGGAAACATGGCCGTACTTTGATGTAAGATAATTTTATTACTTTATTTATTTCTTTATTATGTAAATGTGTTAGAATTACCAACTTTGTGTAATCAAATACCTTAATGGCGCAGAAAGTTATTAATAATAATTTATGAATGCATATCTTATTTTGTTAAAACAACATGTCATCACTCCTTGTCTCTCTGAAAGGCTAGGCAGATGTGTACTTATAGTACACCGACATTTCACCAGTTATGTTTAAGTCCTATGTAATAGGGGGCGAGCCTATTGACATCAACCGGGCACAAATCCAGACTCTGGACTGCTACTGAATAATTCCAGAAAGAAAAACCTTATAACATTTTGTCACTGTTAAATATAGATTAATTTATGATCAAATGCTTTAGGCGTCTGTAGTTTAATGTTAATAAAGTTTTTTTTTTTTGTAGCTAATTAATGAGATATTTGGCTCAACTAGATGGATTAATCCTGTAACGCTGGCGTCAGAAATTGGACCCACACCAAATGAAAATGATAGTCCACAACAATCAGAACGAAAGAAAAGGAAATTTGATTGTATATTAAAAGATTATAGAAAAGATTTGAAGAAGTATAGGGAAAACAGATACGGAAATGAAAGGGCAACAGCATAGGAAAAAGATGAAAATTTTGCAGTAGTGTTTAAATAAAATTAATAATTAGTTTTTTATAGATCAATATAGGTTTTGGATTTATCAGTACCTGTCAGAATTAATAATATACTTGTGATTTTTATTCGATTTTATGCTTTGATTTGTACCTGTTTGAATAAGTAGTATATATTAGATTTTTATTAAATTTTAAGATTTGTTCAGTAGGTCTCTGTTTGGAGTAGTAGTATATTTGTTATTTTAATTAATGAATTTTCATCATATTTTCAACCGAAAGACGTCCACTGCTGGACATAGGCCACCCCCAAGCTCCGCCACTTCGACCGGTTTTGTGCTTCCCGCATCCAATAATGAATTTTATCAGCAGTTAATTGTACTGTATGTCTGTGATTTTACATAATATTTACTAGAATTGATACAGATTTGATATAATATTACTAAGATTTGTATATACTGTTTGCTACGTTTCTTATATTAATATTATAATTAGGAGAGAAATGTAGCCTGGAGGTCAGGCGGGACACCTGAGGTTCAGTCTGATTAAACTGTGATTCTAATTTATTGTTATAAAAATATTTTATTACTATTAGTGTTGCACATTATTTACATACCTATCCCAATATATGGCGCAATGGTATACAATTGCAAGAAATTTACTACTTGGCATGTAAGTCTTATTATTTAGTTGCCAAAAATGAAATACACATTTACCTATCAGTTAAATTGTGTAAAACTTAAGTTTTAAGTAATTAAACAACTTAGATCTTATATTATTTTACAGAATGTTAAAAGAAAAACTACTTAATAAAAACAATAATTAAATCAACATTTATTGAATCTTAACATGTAAATAAGATTACACTGTTCTTGTTCTTCCATTTTCAAAATCAATATACAATCGTTCTTCCTCAGGTGCAAAACGAGTTGTGAGGTTTGACTTTGAAAAACTCTATAAAAACACGCTTTTATAAATGCAAGTAAAAACCAAAAACCTCATTCAAAACGGTCAAAGTTTATTACAAGACCTTTCTAACAAGTCCAAACACGGCTATGATACGATATTCCATCATGGAATGCCAGTGCCTATCTTCCGGCTTCACCATCAGACCTTGAAACCTAATCGTGGTCAAAATTCATTACAAAACTTTTCTAACAAGTTCAAACACAGCTATGATACGATGTTCCATCATGAAATTCCAGTTCATATCTTCTGGCTCCATCATCAGATCAGTTCGACAGTACCATATTATTGTATTGTCATCAGAACTACATACAGCTGCCAATTTTCATGACGCTACGATCCTTGGAAGATGGTTAAATTAGTTACCTTAGATTCCATTACATAGTTACATACAGGTTGACCTAATAAAAGCGTGTTAAAAAGCACTGTTATATTCTACTCTATTTTTTATAATGGCAAGCAAAGCCGGTGTTGACTGAAAGCACTGTTAGCGCGATCACGAACGTACGAATTGTTGACAGTTGTCAGCTGTCATAATCGTGATATCCAAATCGGAACGCAAATTATTGCTGTGAGCGCTGTGAGCGATATATTCTTATTCGGAAAACACCCAAGTACACATGCAGTGATTTAATTCGCCTGTGACACGTTTACGATTAAAAAACCTCACGTCCATATATTTTTTTTAAAGCTTATCTGTCGCTAGCGATTTCAAAATCAGGGCATCACGTAATGTATCATCACGGTAGTTCAAATGATGCTCGGTGCGTATAGCTTGGCAAAAAAGAGTCTGTCGTGGTGAAAAATGGAACTAAAATATTTTTTTTGTAAAACTACGCCTTGTTTAACAACAACAAGTAGCTGATCTGTCATTGTGTTATGTTCCCAGTTGTATTTCACTTAGGTATTTCTAATTAACTATCAGTACAGCTTGGCAAAAAAGAGTCTGGAAAAAATGAGGGCACCTGCTTAGCAGGTATGGCCACCCTCTATACTAAGACTAAAAGTGATAAGATACTTGTTGTTTTAATCCACAAACACGAGATCCCGGAAATTCTCATCAGTCAAGATTTCAAGACTTGATAGGCACACAGTCTTTTACTTTCATTGTATTTAGTAGATTGCGCATTATTTCGCTAGAATAACCTTTTATCTAAGAGTGCCATAATAATAACATAATGCAAACTTATTCAGTTTAAAAATTAATTAAATTACACTCAGGGATTGCCGATTGAACCCGATAAACAAGACATAATGTTCAGCAATCGCATTTGCGGCCTCCATCTAGGGTATTCACAACCATTCGATGGTTGGTATGCCTGTATCAAATTTGACATGAATGATACTGAACGAGTCCTTTTAATGCTGACAGTTTATAGTCGACAAGGCGACTTTCAGCTGCTTACTGTCGGAAACTAATCGGAAGTCAGAGAGTACCTATAACATGTCGCATTCGAAAGGTACGGGCAATATCGAATAAACTTGAACAGTTGACTAATGAAGATGTCAGGTATGTCTATGTGGGGTACATAACATTATCACTATTCACATGACAATGAAAATGAAATAACACGCTAAAATTTAGATTTTATTTAAAAAGAAAAACGTGACATAACATCATTCTTGTATTCCTTTTCAGTGCTATGATAGATTTTTTCCATTAACACTGATGTGTCAGTTTTACATTTCTTATTTATGAAATCTTAATATTGTAAAAATCTTTCTTACACGTTTACGGCTCCCATTACAACCTGTCTCCTCAAACTATAGGTAATATATTACGTAGAATAGGCACCTGAAAAATAATAAATATAAATTATACTTTTATTACTGTGGTATTCGATTAACAAAAAAAAAAAAAAAATACTTGCCGGTTTCGTTATAGTGTTGAACTTTTTGTCTAATTGCACACAGATCAAAATCGTCTAATTCTTTCTTCCGCCAACTGTTTTGGTGTTCCTCCAGGTGTAGAAAAAATCCTTAATTTTTTTCACCTTCATTAACAATTTCTCTAATTGTACTGTGAGATTTACCTTGAAAAAAACATAAAGACAATCATATTAATTCCATGTAGGTACAATTTTCAATTTCAAGTATCAAACATCAAGAGTTAACGTAGACGCGATTTGTCAAACTAGAAAACATAACCTCAATAATCTATTAGTAAATAAAACAATAAAATGGCTTGAAACTTATAATACCGATAAAACTTAGTATTAGAAAGGAAAAACAATGACTGGCATTGAATAAAACATGAATTTCTTCGATAAATACCTGTCGTGTCGGCAGTTCTTTCGTAAACATTGTCAATCGAAGACAAAATTTGTTCCGCTTCAGATTCCGCCAAATTTCTTACGAAAACTTAGTATATCACGGCTCACACCACTACTCCTTATTGTTCTAATCATTTTTTATATGTACAAAAGCATTAATCATTGATAGTTAATTAGAAATAAGTAAAATACAACTAGGAACATAACACAATGACAGATTAGCTACTTCAGCTACTTGTTGATGATAAACAAAGCAGTGCTGCCACCAAAAAAATATTTTAGTTCCAATGGTTACCACGACAGACTCTTTTTTGCCAACCTATAGTAGTGTGAGCTGTGATATATCCAGTTTTCGTAAGATAAGTACAGCTTGGCAAAAAAGAGTCTGGAAAAAATGAGGGCGCCTGCTTAGCAGGTATGGCCACCCTGTATACTAGGACTAAAAGTGATAAGATACTTGTTGTTTTAATCCACAAACACGAGATCCCGGAAATTCTCATCAGACAAGATTTCAAGACTTGATAGGCACACAGTCTTTTACTTTCATTGTATTTAGTAGATTTCGCATTATTTCGCTAGAATAACCTTTTATCTAAGAGTGCCATCATAATAACATAATGCAAACTTATTCAGTTTAAAAATTTATTTATTTATTTATTTGTGCACAATTTATTAGCTTAAGATACTGTTCACATTACAATATACATATAAAGCCGTCAGTAACAGTCACAATACCCCCGTACTAGTTGATACTGTATTACAGTGGGGTCTTATTCCTCATTGCTGTGACCCGTGTAGTAACAAACGAGTGAGAACTTAAGATAATAGGCTCCATAAGAAAGAAAAAAGAAACAAATAAAAAACTTACAATAATTTAGCAATGAAATGAATACACTTATTACTATTTTGGCTTGTCTGTGATTGTGATGTTTGATAGTGTGTCTGTATGTATGAATGTATGTATGTATGGAGTTTGCTATTTCTGAATTATTAATGTGTCTTCAGTGCTATTATAATCTAAGCAGAGTAAGTGGTTTCGTAAAATCTTTTTAAATATGGGAGAATTATATTTCCGAAAACCTAGAGTTACATTAAATTTATTATAATTATATGGAGCTAGAAAGAAAAGAAAACGCTGGGCAAATTTTGTCCTATGTATAGGTTGTTTGTAGACTTTGTAATTAATTAAATTACACTCAGGGATTGCCGATTGAACCCGATACACAAGACATAATGTTCAGCAATCGCATTTGCGGCCACCATCTAGGGTATTCACAACCATTCGATGGTTGGTATGCCTGTATCAAATTTGACATGAATGAAACTGAACGAGTCCTTTTAATGCTGACAGTTTATAGTCGACAAGAAGGCGACTTACAGCTGCTTACTGTCAGAAACTAATCGGAAGTCAGAGAGTACTTATAACATGTCGCATTCGAAAGGTACGGGCAATATCGAATAAACTTGAACAGTTGACTAATGAAGGTGTCAGGTATGTCTATGGGGGGTACATAACATTATCACTATTCACATGACAATGAAAATGAAATAACACACTAAAATTTACATTTTATTTAAAAAGAAAAACGTGACATAACATCATTCTTGAATTCCTTTTCAGTGCTATGATAGATTTTTTCCATTAACACTGATGTGTCAGTTTTACATTTCTTATTTATGAAATCTAAATAATAATAAATCTAAATAAAAATAATTCTTACACGTTTACGGCTCCCTTTACAACCTGTCTCCTCAAACTATAGGTAATATATTACGTAGAATAGGCACCTGAAAAATAATAAATATAAATTATACTTTTATTACTGTGGTATGCGATTAACAAAAAAAAAAAATACTTGCCGGTTTCATTATAGTGTTGAACTTTTTGTCTAATTGCACACAGATCAAAATCGTCTAATTCTTTCTTTCGCCAACTGTTTTGGTGTTCCTGGTGTAGAAAAAATCCTTAATTTTTTTCACCTTCATTAACAATTTCTCTAATTGTACTGTGAGATTTACTTTGAAAAAAACATAAAGACAATCATATTAATTCCATGTAGGTACATTTTTCAATTTCAAGTATCAAACATCAAGAGTTAACGTACACGCGATTTGTCAAAGTAGAAAACATAACCTCAATAATCTATTAGTAAATAAAACAATAAAATGGCTTGAAACTTATAATACCGATAAAACTTAGTATTAGAAAGGAAAAACAAGGACTGGCATTGAATAAAAGATACATTTCTTGGATAAATACCTGTCGTGTCGGCAGTTCTTTCGTAAACATTGTCAATCGGAGACAAAATTTGTTCCGCTTCAGATTCCGCCAAATTTCTTACGAAAACTTAGTATATAACAGCTCACACCACTACTCCTTATTGTTTTATTCATTTTTTATATGTTCAAAAGCATTAATAATTGATAGTTAATTAGAAATAAGTAAAATACAACTGGGAACATAACACAATGACAGATTAGCTACTTGTTGATGATAAACAAAGCAGTGTTGCCACCAAAAAAATATTTTAGTTCCAATGGTTACCACGACAGACTCTTTTTTGCCAACCTATATTTGGCGGAATCTTAAGTGGAACAAATTTTGTCTCCGATTGACAATGTTTTCGAAAGAACTGCCAACATGACAGCCTGACAGGTATTTATCCAAGAAATGTGTCTTTTAGTCAATGCCAGTCACTGTTTTTCCTATCTAATACTAAGTTTTATCGGTATTATAAGTTTCAAGCCATTTTATTGTTTTATTTACTAATAGATTATTGAGGTTATGTTTTCTAGTTTGACAAATCGCGTGTACGTTGAGTTTTAATGGTTGATACTTGAAATTGAAAAATGTACATTATAGCAAACCAATCACAATCGCGCCCGATGCGAGCGACCCGCGGTTCCTTACCGCCTCGGTACAGATATGAATAGCAGTGTTCTGCCTCTTTCCCTCGCCGGACTATTGCATGCAACTAACATGTGACTGCGCTCTAGTCCACTGCCCGCACGCTTACCGCGTAGACGCGTATGTCGCCATGCGCCTACGTTCGTGCCGCCCGCCATCGTTGTTACGCGAAAGACCATATTATTTAGGGTTTTCGTTCCCAATGTTTATGTGTTTGTGTAAACTATTGTGTTTCTTGTTATTTCCAATTAAAACGTTAAAAACTAGAAGGTGGTATCCGTTCTACGTGTTTCCCTGAGATAACCTCCCTCATAACATGGAATTAATATGAATGTCTTGTCTATGATTGAAATCTCACGTACAATTAGAGAGGTTGTTAATGAAGGTGAAAAAAATTAAGGATTCTTTCTACCCCTCGAGAAACACAAAAACTTTGGCGGAAGAAAGAATTAGACAATTTTGATGTGTGTGCAATTAGACAAAATGTTCAAGTCTGTAAAGAAACAGGCAAGTATTTTTTGTTAATCCTATTATCGCATACCACATACCACGGTAAAAAAAGTATAATTTACATTTATAATTTTTCAGGTGCCTACTCTACGTAATATATTACCTATAGTTTGAGGAGACTTGGGTTATAATGGGAGCTGTAAACGTCTAAGAAAGATTTTTACACTATTTAGATTTCATTAATAAGAAATGTAATACTGACACGTCAGTGTTAATGGAAAAATCTATTAAAGCAGCAAAAAGGAATACACGAATGATGTTATATCACGTTTTTCTTTTTAAATAAAACCTAAATTTTAGCGTGTCATGTGGATAGTGAGTGTTTTGTACAGACGCCAGTACATAAAGCTACTACAATTTGTCTTTCTTTAATAGATTTCAACTTTATCGCTAAAGTGTTAGGTTCAAGATTGATTGGGAAAATTTGACAGTTTCGGGTAGCTTGATGTGCTAGCGTCTTTACCTGACGGCTTCGATAGTCACCTGTTCAAGTTTATTCGATATTGCCCGTACCTTTTGAATGCGACATGTTATAGATACTCTCCGACTTCCGATTAGTTTCCGACAGTAAGCAGCTGTTAGTCGCCTTCTTGTCGACTGTAAACTGTCAGCATTAACAGGATTCGTTCATTATCATTCATGTCTTTGATACAGGCATACCAACCATCGAATGGTTGTGAATACCCTAGATGGTGGCCGCAAATGCGATTGCTGAACATTATTTATTGTGTATCGGGTTCAGTTGGCAATCCCTGAGTGTAATTTAATTTATTTTTATAGTGATTGCTGGAATTACGTGTTTGTTGATTAAAACACCAAGTATCTTATCACTTTTAGTCCTAGTATATAGGGTCGCCATACCTACTAAACAGGCGCCCTCATTTTTTCCAGACTCTTTTTTGCCAAGCTGTAGACGTATCTGAGTACAGCTTGGCAAAAAAGAGTCTGGAAAAAATGGGACGAGATCCCGGATATTCTCATCAGTCAAGATTTCAAGACTTGATAGGCACACAGTCTTTTACTTTCATTGTATTTAGTAGATTGCGCATTATTTCGCTGGAATAACCTTTTATCTAAGAGTGCCATCATAATAACGTAATGCAAACTTATTCAGTTTAAAAAATAATACTCAGGGATTGTCGATTGAACCCGATACACAAGACATAATGTTCAGCAATCGCATTTGCGGCCACCATCTAGGGTATTCACAATTATTCGATGGTTGGTATCACTGTATCAAATTTGACATGAATGATACTGAACGAATCCTGTTAATGCTTACAGTTTATAGTTGTCAAGAAGGCGACTTACAGTTACAGCTGCTTACTGTCGGAAACTAATCGGAAGTTAGAGTACCTATAACATGTCGCATTCGCAAGTTCACAAGTAAAATACAACTGGTAACATAACACAATGACAGATTAGCTATAGGTTGGCAAAAAAGAGTCTGTCGTGGTAACCATTGGAACTAAAATTTTTTTTTGGTGGCAGCACTGCTTTGTTTATCATCAACAAGTAGCTAATCTGTCATTGTGATAGGTTCCTAGTTGTATTTTACTTATTTCTAATTAACTATCAATGATTAATGCTTTTGTACATATAAAAAATTAATAAAACAATAAGGAGTAGTGGTGTGAGCTGTGATATACTAAATTTTCGTAAGAAATTTGGCGGAATCTGAAGCGCAACAAATTTTGTCTCCGATTGACAATGTTTACGAAAGAACTGCCGACACGACAGGTATTTATCCAAGAAATTTATCTTTTATTCAATGCCAGTCATTGTTTTTCCTTTCTAATACTAAGTTTTATCGGCATTATAAGGTTCAAGCCATTTTATTGTTTTATTTACTAATAGATTATTGAGGTTATGTTTTCTAGTTTGACAAATCGCGTGTACGTTAACTCTTGATGTTTGATACTTGAAATTGAAAATGTACCTACATGGAATTAATATGATTGTCTTTATGTTTTTTTCAAGGTAAATCTCACAGTACAATTAGAGAAATTGTTAATGAAGGTGAAAAAAATTAAGGATTTTTTCTACACCTGGAGGAACACCAAAACAGTTGGCGGAAGAAAGAATTAGACGATTTTGATCTGTGTGCAATTAGACAAAAAGTTCAACACTATAACGAAACCGGCAAGTATTTTTTTTTTTTTGTTAATCGCTTACCACAGTAATAAAAGTATAATTTATATTTATTATTTTTCAGGTGCCTATTCTACGTAATATATTACCTATAGTTTGAGGAGACATGTTGTAATGGGAGCCGTAAACGTGTAAGAAAGATTTTTACAATATTTAGATTTCATAAATAAGAAATGTAAAACTGACACATCAGTGTTAATGGAAAAAATCTATCATAGCACTGAAAAGGAATACAAGAATGATGTTATGTCACGTTTTTCTTTTTAAATAAAATCTAAATTTTAGCGTGTTATTTCATTTTCATTGTCATGTGAATAGTGATAATGTTATGTACCCCACATAGACATACCTGACACCTTCATTAGTCAACTGTTCAAGTTTATTCGATATCGCCCGTACCTTTCGAATGCGACATGTTATAGGTACTCTCTGACTTCCGATTAGTTTCCGACAGTAAGCAGCTGTAAGTCGCCTTCTTGTCCGACTATAAACTGTCAGCATTAAAAGGACTCGTTCAGTATCATTCATGTCAAATTTGATACAGGCATACCAACCATCGAATGGTTGTGAATACCCTAGATGGAGGCCGCAAATGCGATTGCTGAACATTATGTCTTGTTTATTGGGTTCAATCGGCAATCCCTGAGTGTAATTTAATTAATTTTTAAACTGAATAAGTTTGCATTATGTTATTATAATGGCACTCTTAGATAAAAGTTTATTCTAGCGAAATAATGCGAAATCTACTAAATACAATGAAAGTAAAAGACTGTGTGCCTATCAAGTCATGAAATCTTGAGTGATGAGAATTTCCGGGATCTCGTGTTTGTGGATTAAAACAACAAGTATCTTATCACTTTAAGTCCTAGTATACAGGGTGGCCATACCTGCTAAGCAGGCGCCCTCATTTTTTCCAGACTCTTTTTTGCCAAGCTGTACTTGTTGATGATAAACAAAGCAGTGCTGCCACCAAAAATATATTTTAGTTCCAATGGTTACCATGACAGACTCTTTTTTGCCAAGCTATACATAAACAGTGTATTTACGAAAAATATTGCCAGCGTGAAAATCAGAGGGTACTCATTTAATGTAATCTGGCAACATAAACAGTGATCCTCCATCTTTTTTGTCACGATGCCTCCCAAGAAGCAACCCGAGAAATCCGGTACGTAATTCTGTTCTGTGGAAATATAGCAGTGAATTGTGAATTATTCGATGTTAAGAGGCAATTTATGCTTTTTGAATTAATTTCAAACCTATGACTTTAGTGTAGAAACAAATAATCCTCGTTTGACTATGATGACAGATACTTAGCTTAGCCACGCGGTACTTGTTATGACCTATAACTTATTGTGTTGCCGTTAAGTGACCTTTCCTTGAATAAAATAAGCTTGATCCTTGTTTTTTACCTTATTTTAACTAATTATTTCATAATTGAACAATTGTGTATATTTTGACTTGGATGGAAAGCATTTTGCATTGAGGTTATGTGGTCATTTAATATATTTTTTTGTAGGGTCATCCGGATCCAAGCCTGCGGAAAAGAAGCCCGCCACGGCTAAAACTCCAGCTGCTGCACCCAAAGCTGCTACGTCAACTACTACTCCTGCTGCTGCACCTAAGCCGGCGACAGCCAAGACGCCAGCGCCTGCCCCTAAGGCAGCTGCACCGAAAGCAGCTCCGGCAGCCAAACCCGCAACTGCCAAGGCAGCATCAGCTCCGGCTGCTAAACCAGCACCAGCTGCTGCAAAGCCCGCAGAGAAGAAGCCTGCATCGGTGCCCACTGCCAAACCAGGCTCTGCTAAAGCTGCTGCTCTGAAAACTAAATCCAGTGCTAAGCCTTCAGTAAAGAAAGCTGCAGCTGCCTCAAAACCTAAGCCTAAACCAGCAGCGGCTAAGTTGAAAATCGCACCCAAGCCCAAGAAGACCGGTATCAAGGGACAAAAGAAACAAGTTGTGAAACCTGTTGCGAAGGCCCTGAAAGCACAGAGAAAGGTATGTTTTTATGTCTTAGCAATTTTATTGTATCAATATATTGATATGATTTGTTATACTGAATGATGCTAGAATCTCATGAAGTAAAAAGTACATGTAAGTTTTGTACCAATTAACCTAGGAAATCATCCTACAAAACAACAAAACTTGTGTAAACTATATTGAAATTGTGAGCTGGTAAGAGGCAATCTCTGGAAGTACCTATTTGATTAACAGATAATAATTAAATCGTGCTGAGTGTCATGTTTTCTTATTTGTTGACATACAAGTGAATGAAGTCACAGGCTGAAGCCAGTGTTATTAAAATAAGATATTAAATTGTTGATCTTTTATCTCCTGCTCCTTCAAGAAACTTGAGTCCTTTGCTGTGCCTTTAATAGTTCAAATCTACTTTCCCTGGTATTGTTTAGGTCTGAAGTAGAATGCTACTCAAGATTTAATTTTAACTTTGATTTTTTTAGGTTGTCAAAGGTGAACATGGCAAGCGTGTACGCAAGATCCGCACATCTGTGCACTTCCGTAGGCCCAAAACTTTTGAACCCCCGAGGCACCCCAAGTACCCCAGGAGATCACTTCCCAAGAGGAATCGGTAAGTGTAACACTATGTTGTAAAACACAATGATTTCTTTATAATAGGTTCTATATATGAATCACTTCAAATAAAGGTCTTATCCAACTTGGTTATATTTTGTGATTTCAGACTAATGAAATTGCAATGGTTAGAATAACCAATGATGCCCGCAAGGTCCATTGAAAGGGCTAAGTGTGGAAACCAATCTCTCTAACATAGAACATGGCATTCAACAATTTACCTGCCTAAAAACTAACCTAATTAGAATGAAGAAAGTTTGCGAATTGCGATACAACTGTCTCTGTCGCCCTATGGTGTAAACTGATTCAGTAACTAAGTTAATGTTGTGTGTACAGAACTTTCTAAATATTCCCTCTATTCTGAATAGATGAATTCCAACAAAATCTTTATTCAGCCAAGATAGAATCCCTTGTAGTTTATAAAAATTCATTAAATTATTGGTGAAAAGATAAATTTTATGAAATTACAATGCTCATATTTAAATGTATCTTTTTTTTCTTTTAGTATGGATGCTTATAATATCATTAAGTATCCGCTGACATCTGAAGCGGCTATGAAGAAGATTGAGGACAACAATACCTTGGTATTCATTGTTCACACTAGCTCAAACAAGCACCACATCAAGGCTGCCGTCAAGAAGCTGTATGATATCAATGTTGCGAAAGTTAACACCCTTATCAGGTAAAATACACACCAAAACTTTATAATATTAATAATGCGAACATTTTTATGATGATATATTTGTGGGAATCTCATTGATAGAGAATGATATCAAAATAACACACTTCTGAATCAATCATGTTAACTTTGTTTAGACATGATTATTAATTTGCAATACTTACCTATTATTTTAATTTATTGCAGGCCCGACGGCAAAAAGAAGGCGTACGTACGGCTCGCCAGGGACTATGACGCATTAGATGTTGCCAACAAAATCGGCATCATATAAACTAATGCTGTACTTTATTTTGTAAGAATAAAACACCCAAAATAATGTTGTGTTATTCATTGCGAGAGATGCGAATCAGTCTTTCCCTGTCTAAAATTTAAAACACTGATTTCAAACACTTGCTGTATTTCATGCCTATGTCCTCCAGATCCCGGAACAGATCACAATATAAGGCTCCAGGCTACCTATCTGTCCTGCCAGGGTCGCGAGATTTTTTCGAAAGAGTTAACGTGGCCCTGGCATATAGGCAACTGAAGGAGCACGGGTGGGTTTTAGTCAGTAATAGTATATTTCATTACAAGTGCGGAAAGGCTGTCATTGCAAAGAGTTCCGACAAATGTCTACCCGAGCCGAGGCGCAGCCGAAGGCGAGGGTTGACAGTCGGAACAAGTTGCAATGACGGTTCCGCAGGTGTACTGAACGACTATTTTTAATACAGTTGCGAAAAAATGAAGCAATTTAATAAAATAATAAAAACACAAACTCAACTAACGAATCATTTATTTCTTATAAAAGTTATAGTACACATGTACACTGAAATTGGTATAGTTTTTTTAAAGTAACTGGGGAAGTTTTAGGTTGCATATTTACTGTTTGAGACAAACTATTATTAATTTCGTATGATTGTTCATGTATATTTGTCATACAATGGCGTTTGCTAGTTGATGGAATTGGATCTGATGAATTATCATTATCAACGAAAGTAGATGGACGAACGTTTTCTTCAACATGTGAAGAAGACAGACTGGACCTTAAATTAATGGATTGTGTGATTTTTTTCCCAGTTTCTAGTTTGTTGTTTAATGAATCACCAATATAGCTTTCTGTAACTTTGTCTGATTTCCAACCTCCTAGTCGCTTTAAGGACGTCAAATTGGCTCCTGAATCTGCCAATAATGTAGCAGAGGTCCTCCTGAAGCTGTGCCCAGTATAATACTCAGCATCCGGCAGACCAAGAAACGTTGCTATTTCTTTTGGCATATTACCAAATTTGTTTATCCCGATTGCTTGAGCTGTACACTTCCCTTTTTGGTAATTTTGAAAAAAACGGTCGGTTTTTCCTTTTTGGGACCGCTGATTCATATATTTTTGCACTATTAAGAAAATCTCCTTCAACAACAAAGCTTCTCGGTATCTTATTTTTTGTGTTCGGAATCTTGATTAGTAGCATTTTTCCATGGGCTTCAATATCTTTTAAAGTAATATTGGCTAACTCCTCTCTGCGGCAAGCTCCAACAACGCCAAAAATCAGAGCAACCTACAAAAAAAGGGATTTGATTAATATTTTTTTTAATAATATTTTGACTGTATTTTGCGATTTCGTAAACTGAATACTAAAGAAAAATATAAGTACTTATTAATAAATTACCTTTGTGGCTAAATAACGATAATCGGGAGCTTCGTTCAAAAACCTTTCCAGTTCATTGGATGTTAATATTTTCGACTTTTTACTTGTAAAACCGTCTGATTGTCGTTTTAAGAAAGCATTTAATTTTGGGTATTCACTTATATCCACGTTGTTCCTTATTTTCAGCATACTTTTTATCATCGAAAATCTCGACCATAACGTAGACGGTTTTAATTTTGCTGAGAGTTCGGAGAAGTATGCCAACATAACATTTTCTGAAAAACGATTTGCTTTTTTCTCTTCTCTCCACGCAATAAATTCGTCGTATGTAGATATGTAACGACTTTTTGACTTTTCCGGTAAAATGTTCTCCGAAGCATTTTGTGCAATTATACTGAGTTCCGGTGGTGTTAATTCAAAAAAAAATAGGGTCGAAATTACTCATTTTGTGCAACAAACAACTAAACTCGCAAAGAAAATTTCTGGAAAATGGCGCCAACCGTATAATATAAGCAGAGTTTTTTTTTTCACCCATTTTGGTAGGCAAAGGGAACTATCCATACAACTTAGTCTTCAGTAGATTTTTTTTATTGATATGAAATGAAAATGAAATTTAATGAGATGAAATGAAATGAAACCTAACCTAACTCATTCAATTAAATCATTAAATCTGATATTGAAATAAATTAGTAGCTTCTTTTTAGAAATATACGTATTTGTATGAATCACAAAAACTCTTTAGTAAAAAAAAAACTTCATGGTTGGTTTTTCTTTTTAATAGACATTATTTTGACAGTTGGGAAAGAGAACGCACGAGTTCGGGAAAGGTAAAAAAAAAGCACTAGTATGTAATAGCCCACATCCCGAACGAACGCTATACGTCCCTGCAATACACCACTTTTTGAGCAACTGTATTAAAAAAGTCTGAAACGCCCTCCCGCTACGCTCAGAGCAGGAGACGTCATTTGATGATTTTCCGCCCACAAAAAAAAGGCTAACTATCTGTCAAATTTGCAATAGACAGATTTTGTCTCTTAGTCGCGTACTTAATTACTGAAGCTCGTATCCCTGAAAGGCCTTCGTAGCTTTTTGTACGATGTTCTTCCACTTACACACACTTAAAATATAAATGTTTGTTTAGCTAGATTGAATAAAATTTTGAAAAGAAAAGATAAGAGAATGAAATTTAAAAAAAAACAAATGTAGTAATCTATGTATCCGCCGCGTATTTCCATTCTAAACAAGGCCAAAACGCAACCATAGGAATCTACTCGCGTATACTTTGTAAAGCAAATTTTTAAACTTGTGATTACAATTTATACACTAGGGATGTTATGGATATGACATTTCGGATACGGATTGGATACGGATGTAGGAATGATTATTATACCGGATACGGATACGGATATGAAATTATTTCGGATTATTTATTTATTTATTTATTAGGAAACTCAACAGCTTATTTTAAAATTACATGCAATTATGATTATCCGTTAGTTTCGGATAATATCGGTTACACTTTTAAGGAATTTCAAAAGTAAAATATAAATAGCTAATAAAATGGTTTTATTTATGTCACCATTTGGTAGGAATTATAATCAGTCCGTGAGTAATTATTACAGCTATTTAAAATAAAAATGATTATAAATATATATTGAGTGTTATCTAATCTACCTAAAATAAAAATGTAATAACAAATCCGATATTATCCGAAACTTTTATTTCGGATTCGGTTACGGTTACGGATAAAATTTTATATCGGATATCCGATAGTTTCGGTTACGGTTACGGAGCTCCCTAACATCCCTGGTATACACGAATTTTGCGTAGGTACTACTTGTATATAGTTTGTAACGTAGACGCGCACGTGCATCTTTCCAATTTATACAAGGCCAGAATGCCACCATAGGAATTTGGTAGGACTTCTGATTGCCGGGCTTCCATTTAAAGGGTGTTAGGCGGGAGGAGGAGGGAGGTGTAGAGCCTCTCCTGTGAAGGAAAAGTTTCGAAACGCCCCCTTATGAGTTTTTTTTTAATATTGTAACCTAAATTTCGACATCGATTTAAAGGTCGGAAGAGGGGTGGGGTTGACGAATAAAATGAAGGGGAAGTAGCAACGCTCGACAAGACACTTCGCTGACAGGGCACGTCAACAGAATCAAGGCGTTTCCATAGGAGGTCACAGTTTTAACCAAACCTAAACTCCACAAACCATGTCGATTCTGCGTAGGAGGTCGCAGTTTCAACCTAACCTAACCTCCCCAAACCATGTCGTTTCTGACACTCGCCGGCCGCTCGTCTATACCTACAGGATTAGTTTGCATGCGGAGTAGCACTGTATATTATGGAACAATTTAGTTACTTTGGCCACTACAAAGTATACACGACGAGTATTTGCGTACTACTCTTGTACAGATTGGAAGACCTTGATTAAAAAGTGATTTCCAATCTATACGCGACTAGTTTCACACCCTTGCGTTCTAGCCTTGTACATAATGGAAATACGCGTATCCGCCGTTAACGAGTAACTGTAACACAACTCAGTTCGTCTAAATCACGGTGCAGAATGGACGCCCAAGTCCCTTTTTCTGTATATGTGTACGGCATTGGCAGAGCTCTTTTAATCATATACCATGCGTGCTCAATGAGATTCAAATCTGGCAATTGAGCAGGCCATGAAAGGACGTTGACACTAGCTGCGGCAACGACGCAGTGTGGCTGTGGACCGTCATATGCACTAGTAGAAATCGAGCACCAAATTGGGTCCGCAAAAGAATATCATCTTATACATTCGTCTCAGTGTAATAGATCTGTGCATTGAGATTGCCTTTGATTCAAATTAGTTCGTTTCTTCCCTCTGATCGAAATATCCGCCCTAATCGTAAAGGAACATCACCGCTATTCAGGGATTTTCTGGCATGATTTTAAACTATTTTGGCGTTCAGGGTTCCTTCAATACCGTGTAGTGTAGGTATGTTTAGTAACCAGCGCATACTGAAGCGAGATTCGAAAAAACTTGTGCCTAATTTCTGTGTTCACGCCACGTATCCTTATAACTTTTGAACCAGTGACTGACTAATCTATACTTATAAATGCGAAAGAAACTCTGTATGTCTGTTACGCTTTCACGACAAAATCACTGAACAGATTTTGACGAAAGGACTTGTTCCATTTTCTATGGGTGACTGGCTTCAAGTGTATAGTTCTGAAACCTAGCCTAATAAATAGCCTACAGCTAGTGATGCAAAAGTGTCAATGGCGTCAATCCTGTAGGATGAATACTTTCGAAGTTATAGCGTACTAGCTTCTGCCCGCGACTTCGTCCGTGTCAAATATTTGCTCCACGGACCCTTCCCGTCGCATTGCAGCTTGCCAGTTTTCGTCCATTTTTTTTGTTGCTGCTCCGCTCGTTTTGATCGTAGTTTGATGTTATATAGCCTATAGCCTTCCTCAATAAATAGGCTACCCGACTTAAAAAGAATTTTCAATTCGAACCAGTAGTGCCTGAGATTAGCGCGGTCCAACCCCCATTTTAGGGCAGTGGGGGGTTAGAAAGAGACAAAAAGTAGCCTATTTCACTCTCCATCCCTTCAACTATATATCTCCACTTAAAAAATCACGTCAATTCATCGCTCCGTTTTGCCGTGAAAGAAGGACAAACACACACTTTACCATCTATACTAATATTATAAAGCTGAAGAGTTTGTTTGTTTGATTGAACGCGCTAATCTCAGGAACTACTAGTCCGAATTGAAAAATTCTTTCTGTGTTGGGTAGCCTATTTATCGAGAAAGGCTATATAACATCACGCTACAACCAAGAGGAGCGGAGCAGTAATGAAAAATATTGCAAAAACGGGGAAAGTCGCACGGGTAGGCGATTCGACGCGACGGGAAGGGTCGGGGGAACAAGAATTTAACGCAGACGAAGTCGCGGGCAGAAGCTAGTTTATAATATTAGTATGGATTGTATTTCCACTTGAACTAAAGCCTTCATTAGAAAGCTCATCAACCTTTGGCATGCTTACGTACATTTTGTACTTCCACACCGAAGGATAGCCCACGAAAAAAAAGCAAAAAATCCACCCCTTTCTAAAAGGGAACCAGAACAATGTTGGATGCTGTTGCGCCTATGAGACCTCGGTGCTCAGCGCAAAACCTCGTAGCTTGACAAGATTGGTATCAAATGAAAGCTCTAGTTGAGCTGATTTATAATGTCTATTGAATGTTGTCTGTATAAATTCATCTTCACTACGTTTCTTGAGGTCAAAGTTCTCATTCATGAAAAAATGCACTTTATAGCGTATATATTTGTTGTCTTACTTCGCACGAAAAAGTGCCCATTGACTTTTTTTGTACACCTTTGCCAGGTCTACTAGACGGTATATGTTCCATCAGTATACAAGCATAGCCATAAATGATACAGCTATTTCTATTTTTGCAAAATCAATCTTTCCAATTTTTAAAATGCATACATGTCTTTGAGCTACTTGATCTTCATATATTTATACATTGGGCCTGAACAAGCAAGACGACATATGAATCATATCGCATAATGCAATAGTTTTTGAGATATGAACGCTTGTTTGTTGGAAATACAACCGCCTATAACTCTGAAACTATTCATCCTAGAGGATCCGTGCCACTGAAAAATTTTCATAGCTAGTCATGCTCTACTAGAATGTATATATTTGATAACTATACACGTTGAAGCCATTTTGGAACAAGTCCTTGGTTACGGAGTAAGTTTGAACCCCAAGAAAGGACATAGGCTACTTTTCCGCGACTTCGTCTGCGTCCGCGATAACCGATTTACGCGGAAGGACAGAAGCTAGTTCTGATATATGGCGACATTTTTTTATGTTACTAAAATAAAAATCCCTGATGGAGGCCATGCCAGTGTCAGTCACACCTTCATGCAAGCGATTTTGTAAGGCTTGATGTGATAACATCGACGAGCTTTGAAGCCTCGCAACATCATCGCGGTCATTGTATAGTTTCGTCGAGCAGGAATTTGTATGAAATGTAACGATCTTGTCTACGTGTGGTGATGCGAGATCATCCTCCATGACGCTCTGCCTCGCTGCCAGTGATACTGTGACGTGTCCTAAGTCGACTTATAATACTTACATAGTGCCAGCTTCCAACATTCCCACGGCTCTGATCATTTGTTCTCAGCTCAAATGACGTCTTCTCTCAATCTGGGTGCTTACCCTTGAATTTAATTCCGATCGATTGAAATTGGAACTTTTCGTATTTTCGAGTTGGACGCTGGGCCTAAAATGTGTTTAAAATGGGTGTCCATTTTTAGAACTAAGTGGAATCGAGATCGGGCGTTGTTGTTGTTCCAATGTTGACACTATTGTTTTCAATAGTACCTATCGAATTACGTGTATGCTAAATTAACATTGGAATCGTATTGGCATTAGATTGGAATTAAAATTAGGTTGAAGAGAAGATTTTGCCTCAAACCAGTACCCATTTTGACTCTCGAAAATCAAAATTTGTCTGCAAAATTCTGAAAAAATTAGCGAGTATTCTTTGACTAATTTAAAGACATTTTTCTTCAAGGTTTTTTTTTCTAACGTTTATAGTTTTTAATAAAACGATAGATTAAGATTTTTCATTCTCGCCGCCATTTTGAAAAAATCAATCAATCAACTCAGCCTATCGCAGTTCACTGCTGGACATAGGCCTCTCCCATATTGCGCCACAACACCCTATCCTCCGCCTTCCGCATCCAGTTTGCCCCAGCCCCCAGCCACTTTCTTTAAGTCGTTGGTACACCGAGCTGGGGGGCGTCCCACGCTACGCTTGCCGATACGCGGGCTCCACTCCAGGACTCGTCTGCTCCAAAATGAAAAAATGCGTCAAAGAAATTTTCTGAAAAAAAAAAAATCCTCTTAATGTTCGAGTGCCATGATCACCTCTGATCATAGTAAAAAGTTGATACCTTTGCGGTATCATTGGGGGCCATTCATTTATTACGTAAGACTATTTTCGCTAGTTTTTGACCCCTTCCCCACTATTATAAGAAAAAATAAGAATAGGCCGACCCCCTCCCCCTGTTTAATATTTATTACGTAAGAATCTAAAGGAAAAAATGAATACACGTTTGGTTTAATTTTAATGTTTATTTTTCAAAGTAACAATTTTTTTGAAATGTTTATTTGTAATCGTGCGGTTGCCCGCGCTTTTTCAGAGTATTAACTTTGCGCATTTTTTTTTATCTTACGTAAGAACTATAGAGACTCCCAGCCCCTTGTAAGAAAACATAAGACATGGTCGACCCGCCTCCCCCCCAAAATCGTCTTACGTATTAAATGAATGAATGACCCTTGTGAAAAAAAAATGTGTTTTTTTTTTAATTATCACGTTTTTCACGTTTTATTCGGCCGTATTTTTTTTCTCATTGTCTAATCGAAATTTTGAGCTCAGATGCTGAAAGAGCATCAAATTTCGCGTAGGAATAGAGATATTGTATTTTTTTTTGGTCCGATAACATAATAAATAAACACGTTGCAAAGTTAGTAAACATTCTGCACCCTAATTGCGAAACGCACAATTTATCAGAATCTGAATGGGATTGAAGATTATTTCTAAACCATTGCGTCATTTGTTCGAATAAATTCTCGGCTCAGCAACGTAAATAACGCAATGAATGTTGTTTAACTATGAATATTAAACCAATTCCTACCGATAAAAAGTTCCGCAATTACCCCTCTGAACACCTCGGCGTTAATGGGTTAGTATACAGTGGTGTTTTTACGTTACCGAGTACTTTTTATTTATTTTTCTTTTAATCTCCGTTATGAGGGTTGCTCTTGCTAGTGCCTTTATTAACATGCGCACGCATCGCTTGCGCGTTGTGCGGGAAAAACAAAACCAGCGCGCCATTTTCCATAAATATTTGTTAACGTTTTCGTTGGTTAATTATTTTCAAAAATGTCGACTTCACGTAGAGAAGAAGAAGCAATATCAACAAAACAAGTCTGTTTTTTTTAGTATCTAGGGGAAGTACGGCCAAAATGACATATACGGACAAAATGACACACCGGGCTTTTTCCGAAATTGGCGGGCTATAATCCTGCAGTTGGCATATCATTATGTGACGCCGGCCATGGTGGAATACCTGTTAAGTTTATATCGCCATTGACTTGGTCACGCCGAAGTTACTTGCAGGAAAGCGTTTTGTGTGCATAAAAGTTTTTTATTTTTATTGATTTCGTCCTATTTTTGATCAGTTTCTCGTGGTTTCTATTACATCTTTTGTAGTAAATTCAAAAAGTGTAGCATTATGCTGCATTACTTAAAAGTATTTATTTATAAATCTCGTGTTTATAGTAATTATGACTTAATTAGTGTTTAGATAACCTGTGGGGCAAAACGACATACTTACATTCGGGGCAAAACGACATACCTTTATTCAATGATGAGGTTTCAATGTTGAATCGAACTACGATAATGATCCTTAAAAGCAGTCAGAAAAAAGGTGAACCCAAGTACAGAAGACTCATTACGCTGAGGACTCATTGTAGAAGATTTCCAGCTGTGTCGAACGGTGATGATGATGACTGCGCATGCGTTTACTGTAACGACCTCTTTTCCCGATCCAAGCCCAACGAGTGCTGGTTACGGTGCAACAATTGTTCTCTTTGGGCTCATATTTAATATTTTGTGAAATATGTACTTCATAATTTTCGTTTTCATTATGTATGTCATTTTGTCCGTACTATATGGACAAAATGAATTTTCTTAGAGGCTTCGCTTAATTTAAATTATATTTTTCATATGGGTCCTATTCAATTATGAGTTTACGTAGGTTAAAACTTATGAACCAAAGATGATTATTCAACTTAAACAGTGATTGTAACTATGTTAATTAAAAATATATGATTAGAAAACAAAACCATATGTCATTTTGGACGTACTTCCCCTATATATTAGTACTGTTGATTAAATTAAATCGATCGTACTACGAGACGTCTACTGGTGAATTACTTTGTCCTTGTTGTTTGTAATTGTAACCATCATGTTGTGGGATGTTAGGGTCAGGCTTCTTCAATGAACGGTTTTATATTTGTTGAGGTTTTAATGCGTTTATTATAAAGATTTACATGGATTACGGTTATGAGTAAAATATCTGCTGGTGAACCGACTACCATACTTTTTCTTCTGTTCTTAACTGACGAATGAAGGAAACGTTCTTGAGCAGTTCTTCGGCGACGACCAATCAGCGCTCTCCATGCGCCGCTCCCGCTCCCTCACTCGTTCCGCCGAGCCTCCGGTCTACTCGATGCTGGTGTCAAGTGTTGTTGAGTTTTTTATAATAGATGGCGCCAGGTGTTGTTGCGTTTTGATAACAGGTGGCGTTAACATATGCCCCCGGCCTTGGAAGTTCCTGCTTCCAACGAAGTCCCGATGGCGTTGGCATTTTTCAATGGAAAACGGATGATTATTGTGAATCCGTCTTCTCGTTCTCTTCTTGTGGTAGCAAAGGACATATTTTTGAGAATGCCCTACGCACCGTCCCGGTCGCCGTTTTGATGTCAGCGACTCGTGACAGGCCATCTTTCCCAGGGAAAGTATGAAGGATTCTTCCCAAGCGCCACTTGAGAGGCGGAAGATTATCCTCCTTGATGAGTACAAGAGTATTAGGTACCAATTCTTCCTTACTTGTCTTCCACTTTGTTCTGGTTTGAAGCTCCGCTATGTACTCCTTCGACCATCTCTGCCAGAACTGCTGTCGCATCTGTTCCACGCGGTCATAACGGGACAGGCGATGTGAAGCTGTAGTCGTCAGGTCCGGGTTGGCGTGTGCGGTGAGCGGTCGGCCAATCAGAAACAGAGAAGGGCTGAGGGGAAGAAGGTCAGTTGGGTCTGTGGACAGTGGGTACATGGGTCGAGAGTTAAGGACGGCCTCGATTTGAATTAGTATCGTGCTAAACTCTTCGTATGTTAAGTTCGCGTTGCCAATAACACGACGGATGTGATATTTGCAAGACTTTACTCCTGCCTCCCACAATCCCCCAAAATGCGGTGTGTATGGTGGTATGAAATTAAATTTTATATTATCATTAGCTAAAATCTCCATAATATTATCACTATTGTTCTTTAAAAATTGTGTAAGTTCTTTCATTGCCCCAACAAAATTTTTACCATTGTCTGAAAATATTTCAGCAGGTTTACCCCGTCGAGACACAAACCGTTTTAGAGCTAATATGTAAGCATTTGTTGTTAAATCAGTAACTAATTCCAAGTGAACTGCACGCGTTGAGAAACAGACGAATAAACAAATATAGCATTTCTCCAGTTTAGCGCCCCTCCCTTTACGGTTCAAAATAAACATGGGTCCTGCATAGTCTACCCCGCACCTCATAAACGGATAACCTGGTTCTAACCTTTCTACAGGTAAGTTACCCATTTGAACTGAAACAGTTTTACCTTTAATCCGTGTACATGTCACACATGTATGTACAATATTTCTAGCCAGATTGCGGCCTCTGAGTGGCCACCAATTTTCTCGTATACTAGCTAACAGTGATTGGGGACCTGCATGAAGCTGGCGCTTATGCTCATATTGAAATAACAAACGTGTAAAGGTATGCTTACTACACAACAGGATGGGGTGTTTTTTATTATATGAGAAACTTGAAGAATTATCTAACCTACCCCCAACTCTAATAATGTTATTATTATCAATAAATATGTTAAGACCAGAAATATTGCGGGTAGGTTTCGAGGTTACATTCCCCTTTGATGAAATATCAATATTAGGAAACGATTGGTTTTGTGACATTTGAGTCAACTTAATAATCGATTTATTTAACTCATCTACCTTAAGCGGGCCGTTTAAACGATTAATCTTTATTTTATTGCGTGCGTTTTCAATGAAACGTAACATGTAAGCAAATACACGCTTCATGCGAGTAAACGACGAGAATCTCTCGAATGGAAATGGTTTGTTATTATTTTGTTGTAGTAAAAGTGTTGTAGTCAATTTAATTTCTGGTAACTCGTTAAAATTTACATTATGACAACTATGGTCATAAGTAAAATCACACAGCCGTTCGTGCAAAAATGCCGGGCCGTGCCACCAAATATCGGCTGTACGCAGCGCGTCTAGCGTGACCCCGCGTGACACTAAGTCAGCTGGGTTAAATTTACTTCCTACATGTAACCATGGTAAACTACCAGTGAGTTCATTTATTTGAGCTACCCTGTTTTGCACAAATGTTTTAAGAGTGTTGGGTGACATTCGTAGCCATCCCAGCACAATTGTGGAATCAGACCAGAAATAAACATTAGTGAAATTAGAACGAAGCGAATTTATAATTTTTGTGTACAACTTTGCACCTAATAATGCCCCACATAATTCTAAACGCGGTATAGTTATCGGTTTGACAGGCGCGACCTTCGACTTAGCGCATAACAGGGCTACGGATACATTGGTATTGTTATCCGAGTACATACGCACATAAGCACAAGCGCCGTAAGCATTTTGAGAGGCATCAGTAAATACGTGCAATTCTATATATTGCATTTTGCTATTTATAACCTGACGCGGTATACGTAATTTACACAGATAGTCGAGAGTGTCAACGAATTTTTGCCAATTAATTAAAATATCATGAGGCACCGGATCGTCCCATCCGATTTTATATGTCCATAATTTCTGTAATAATATTTTTGCAAGTATTACACTAGGCGCTAACAAACCTAACGGATCGTAAACTTGTGAGATTGCCGATAACATAATGCGCTTAGTCACGTGACTCCCGGTTAATTTAAGTTTAGTCGTATAATGTAACTCATCTGTATTTGCGAACCAACCTAAACCTAAAGTTTTACTTTGACAGGATTCGCCTAGAGATAAATTCTTTGACGCATTCAAAGTTGACAAATCGAAGTTGAACAACCATTTCCGTAAACAAAAACAACCCGATTGTAATACAGTAGAAACTTTATTACAAATGTCTAATAATTCCTTTTCATCATCACAACCCGTTATCAAATCATCTACGTAAAAATCTTTGTAAATGATATTAGCGATGTCATTATCAGTGCATTCCGACGCCAGCTGTTGTAAACATCGCATACTTAGGTATGGCGCGGACGCCGTGCCGTAGGTAACTGTGTTAAGCCGGTACACACCGAGCGCATCTAACGGGTTTTCTCTCCATAAAATTAGTTGTAAATGTTGTTGATCGGGTTGAATTAATATTTGTCTGTACATTTTTTCGACATCTGCACAGGCAATATATGTGTACTGACGAAATCTTAACAGAATGGCAACAATATCATTTTGTAAGGACGGGCCAATCAGTTGGATGTCGTTTAGCGATTGACCGGAAGTAGTTTTAGCGCTAGCATCAAATACTACTCGTAATTTCGTAGTTGTACTATTTTCTCTAAACACACCGTGATGCGGTAAGAAATAATGTGGAGATATATAAGTATCAATTTTTGTCATATGACCGAGTTCTAAATATTCACGCATAAAATCTAAATATAATTTTTTGTAACTCGGTGTGCAACGACCTAACTTGCGTTCGAGCGCGAGGAACCGACTCTCGGCTTGTAAGTACGAATCGCCTAGTTGATCAGCTGATTCGCGTAGTGGAATACGCACAGAGAAACGACCATGATTATCACGTGTAGTTGTTTTTATAAATAAATTTTCACAATCATGTTCTTCTTTAGACATATTATCTGTTTTTGAACTTATCTCCTCTAATTCCCAGAATTTAGTTAATTGAATATCTAAGTTGTCGTATGTGTGCGTAAAATTGCATTGAACTCGGTTAATGGATGAACGTTTTGTATCATGTATGACACCAGATACAACCCAACCTAACTTAGTATTTTGTAGGTATGGGCCATTAGTAAGTCGAATTAATCCTTCACTCAAAAGTTCCCAAAATTTATCTGCGCCGATTAATAAATCGATTCTATTAGGCATAAGAAATTTAGGATCGGCGAGTGATACATACTCGGAATCATAAATTTGGCGAAATTATTAGTAACGGAAGGTAACGTTGCGGTAATGCAAGGTAGGACGAGACAGTTTAAATGCGTATTAAAATCGCTATTTTTAGATCGCAATTGCACTTTGCATGATTGTGTAGATTGGGTTACCGAATTACCTACCCCTGCGACTTGTACTGTGGACTGTATCAAACGAATTTTTAATTTATCGCATAATGATTTTGTGATAAACGAATGTTGACTGCCATTATCTAGAATAGCACGAATAGTGTGATACTTGTTATCGCGGTCTAAAATGTCTAATAATGCAGTCGAAAGAATAACGGGTTCTTGAAATGTATACCCATTGTCAACTTGTTGACGCGTTGAAGTTGACGCGCTGTGTAGCGCTGTACTGTGTACGCTGCCCGTCGCTTCGGACTCGCGACACGATGTGGACGCCGCCGGCGCATGCGCGTCGTGCGGTCCTGCAGACTTTGACGTGCTGCCGTTATCACAGCATTCACCATGAAGAAGCGAATGGTGTTTCCGATTGCATAGCTTGCAGGCGCCGAACCAGCAATGTGACACTGTATGTCCAGCGCGCAAGCAATTTTTACAAAGTTTGTTTTCGTCTACGAATAATATTTTGTCCTTCATAGGAAGGTCATTGAACTTACTGCACGAATACAGCGGATGATTCTCTTTGCACATAATACACCTTTGGTAACGTTTTGAATCATTGTTCGAGTTATGTTTTTGTGATGATTTTGACGAATTATTATTATTATTACGTGTTGCAACGTAACTATGTGAGCTAGCATGCTTTGATTGATTAGATGATGATGATTTCCTTACGGAACCATCGGACGTTTGCTTACCGGAATCATGTGTACCTTTAATAGATTCTAACATATCCGCCCTGTCGGTAAGAAATGTGATCATATCGTTTAGTGTTAATTTTTTATTAGCGTGACTTGGTAATTTCGAAAGTGCACTTTTATGGTTTTCCCACTCTTTCTCAGTAGTTGAGTCCATCTTAGTAACAATAAGGAATATGAGTAAAGTGCCCCATTGATCTGTGGGCTCATCTAGACCTTTAAGAGCACGAATATTTTTGAGTATATTATCTATCAACTTCCGAATATGAAATGCAGATTCTTTGTGCATAGACTGTAATGAGAACAGAGCTTTAACATGGTTTTGAACGAGTAATCTATTATTATTAAATCTATTCTCCAATAAACTCCAGGCTATTGTGTAGTTTTCAGCAGTAAACTGCAACGATTTTATTATTTGACTAGCAGTGCCAGTGAGCGCGGAACGCAAATAATGGAATTTTTGAATATCATCAATAGTTTTTGAATTATGAATCAAGGATATGTAAGTATCTCTAAACTCTAACCACTGTTCAAATGAACCGTCAAAGGAGGGCAATGAAATGGTGGGTAATTTAATGCTAGAGGTCTTATTGCAGACTTCAACATCGTTATCAATAATTTCTTTACTCTTTAGCGTGCATTTCGCCTTAGATGTGATCTCATAAAATAGATTTTCAAAGGTTTCTCTTTCAATTAATTGTTTTTCTAAGTCTAGTTCAGAATCCTGTAGGTGAAATTCTATATCATCCTGAATGGTTGAGAACTGTTCTAATAGTGACATAATATTATGACAACGATCTTCTAGAGCTATCTTTTGAGAATCTGATATTTCTACGTCTTGTAACGATTGCACATATTTAACGAATACAGTAAACTTTCCTTTCACTACACCCCTTTTCTTAATCAAATCTTTATATTCCTCGAGTGGCATTTTGGGAGATTATAAGAGACAAAAGAAAGTACTTACAGGTTTTAACTTGCTCGACCGAACTCGAAATCACGCCGCTCAATATGGCGGTAGGTAGGTATTTCAAACGCGGGCTCGCGGCACGACTTGGTTACTGGAATTTTGCACAAAAAAAATACACGATATTAGCCCAAATGATCCTTTAGGATGGGTTTGGATAGGAACACTAAATGGCCTGACCGTTTTATATTCTGCTGGTTGCCGACTTCCACCTTTACTTCTTCTTGAAGCCGTTCCGATCCAGTTCGAAGGTCCAATATGTTGTGGGATGTTAGGGTCAGGCTTCTTCAATGAACGGTTTTATATTTGTTGAGGTTTTAATGCGTTTATTATAAAGATTTACATGGATTACGGTTATGAGTAAAATATCTGCTGGTGAACCGACTACCATACTTTTTCTTCTGTTCTTAACTGACGAATGAAGGAAACGTTCTTGAGCAGTTCTTCGGCGACGACCAATCAGCGCTCTCCATGCGCCGCTCCCGCTCCCTCACTCGTTCCGCCGAGCCTCCGGTCTACTCGATGCTGGTGTCAAGTGTTGTTGAGTTTTTTATAATAGATGGCGCCAGGTGTTGTTGCGTTTTGATAACAGGTGGCGTTAACACATCAAAAGATCAAATGTCTTCCCGTGTTGGGGTGGCCTATTTTTAACCGTGAGCCACACGCTGCACGCATATGCTATTATGTCGTAAACCATGCGCAAGGCAATCGCAATATAATAGAGGTAGGTAGTGGTATCATCTTACTAAGAGCTCAAGCCCAATAGACTACAAAATAAACAAGTTGACGAGGCGTAAGCTACATGGGCATGTATTGATTCAGTTTTTTCATTACATCCTCACTCAGGTAATAAAAGGACTAACTACAGTAACTACGGAAACGAATCCCGATAGCATAACATCCAGGTACTGCAATATATATGGACATGCTCAATATTGATTTTAGCATCAGCAAAAATAACTTTGTGTAACGAAGTTTCTCAGGATGTGTTGGGTCTTTAAAATGATGATAAATGCACGTTTGACAATAAAAGAGGTACAATAAATGGATAAAGGTAGGTAAAAAGAGCACAAACAGGTAGAAATAGATGAAAAGACAAAATAACTTATAAGAGCGGTTCGCGATCGTGGCGTACGAACTCGCGATCCATCGTCTACTGCCGCGGTCGCGTGATTGTTCGAAAGAGATACCGTGGCCCCGGCACATGGGCAACTGAAGGAACACGGGTGGGTTTTAGTCAGTACAAGTCTGACACGCCCTCCCGCTCCGCCCAGAGCGGGAGAAGTCATTTGATTATTTCCCATCAAGAAAAAAAAAGTCGTCCACTGTTGGTTAGCGCGGGAGTGTGGGCGGGGTGACGTCAGCATAGCCTACGAAATAATAAATACAAATGTAGCATAGCCTATGCTACATTTCTATTTATTATTTCGTATTTCTCTAACAAAAACAAGAAATAAAGGTAGGGTAAGCTGCGGGCGCAACCGAAGATACAAACTATTACCCAAACAATTTAGGAAGTCAGAAATGTCTTCATCTTTTTAATTATCGGATCCAACCATATTCACTTCCTACACACTTGTATGCCGCACGATCCTCTCTGCCTACCATACCATCCTAGTCGGTAGAAAATGTTTTTTTTTTTTTGTGTGTTTAAAGTGAGACATATCATAAAGTATTGCTATGTCTACACCTCATATTGCTGCCCAACTGCCCCGTTGGTCTCGTGGTTGCAAGCGCGACTGCTGAGCTGTTGTTCCTACCGTCCCATGCCTGATCTCTCTACGGTCATGTTGGATTGCCGTCCAACTTTCCAAGGTTTAGCTCATCACCTATTTGTTAAGACTGGCATTAAATTAAGTTCTGATTACTTTTGCTTGTGTCTTGGACGGTATCATCGCCTAAGAGTTCGACGTGAGTAGCGAGGTGACTTATTTGCTAGCTGGTGGTCGCGTGGGATGAGAAGCAGCTGTGTGCTTGACTATGATAGTGAGGGAAGAGTGAGTTTCCCTGTGTCTGCGCATTATTTTTTACCCTATAAACGTCTAAAGAACCATTTTTAGGCGCAATTTATAGATTACTACGACTATTATGCCTTATACTCGTTCTGTTACAGTCCAGTAAAGTGTAATTCGATTATACAGGGATTTTTTTAACTAGAGGGCTTATTTTGGTGGTTCAGTATCAGTAGTAAAACACATTTCAATTATTTTTTAATACTTTTTTTTTAATTTTTATCCGACCGTCAATTTCTAAACTGTAGACACCCTACATATTTCGTAATATGATATCGAAATATACTAGGTCAGTAACCGCGCGCCGGCGTAGGTACTTCCAACTTAGAATTTTGACCGATCGAACAGCTGGTAGGTACTTGTAGCTACGCTCGGTCGTTCACCTTCGCCGCCGCGCTGGCGCCGCGCGCTAGTAACCATAAAAACCAGTTTTAAAATAAACACCTTTCGTTAACGATAACTTAATTTTTTTGTACTACGATATATCAAAATAAAAATTGCATGGTTATTACAACCCGTTTAAGTTTAATTTGTTAAAATTTGCGCACTGGTTTAAAACTTATCCTGTATAATTATCTAATAGTGCTTTTACTAGTGTAATGTATCCAACAGTTGCCACCGAGATGAATTGCACTAGAGCATCGTTCTTCATTCGTTTTGTAACAGTGACGTGCTGGTGTCTTAAGATTCTGTGGCGGCTTTTATAATATTATATGTTTTAAGCAAAAATATAATATGCCATAATGATGCATTATTATACCTAGAACAGTTTAGTCAAAGTTAAGACTAGGCATACCTACTTCGCCCGGTGTTGGAGCGAGCAACAGAGTGCATCTCAGCACGTCGAAAAAGGCGCCAAGCAGTGCGTTCGAGCTCCAGTGCGCGAAAAAATCCCGCCGCCATAATTTCACGTACCTACGGGTACGTGCGAACGAGGAGTTATATGTAGACACATCAACACTCTTTAGGGGTACAACATCTTTTCAGTAACTGAAAAGGCAGGTTTATATGTATAATTAGCTTCTGTCCGCGACTTCGTCCGCGGCAAATTTTTGCTCCCCTGACCCATTCCGTCGCATCGAATTGCCTGCCAGTTTTCGTCCATTTTTCGTTGCTGCTCGGCTGCTTTTGATCGTAGCGTGATGTTATATAGTCTGTAAGCCGTCCTCAATAATTAGGCTACCGAACACTAAAAGAATTTTTCAATTCGGACCAGTAGTTACTGAGATTATTGCATTCAACCAAACAAACAAAGTCTTGACCTTTATAATATTAGTATAGAATCGCGGGCGAAGCCGCTGACAAAAGAGGGTATATTTATAAAGCGAGATTAGGGGGCGTCCATTAATTACGTGAGGCATTATTGAGAATTTTTTGACCCCCTCTCCCCCCTTGGTGAGATATCGTAAGATTTTCCTCAACTCCCTCCCCTAATCTCACGCGAGATTCTTCAAAACTTCTATTTGGGCTTTTAACGTGTTGGATTATTGAGGAAAAAAAAAAACAAAAACACAACCTGTTCTATTACTTCCCAAGTAGCACAAAAGTGCTGAATAACAGCATTTTAACAGTGCACAGTGAATGCATTAGTTGCTGAATAATAGCGTAGACAGCGCATCCTCAGAGGATATAACTCTAATTTGGGCACAAATTATTCAGCACATAGCTGTATAAGAAATCCAATTGACAAATAATTGCATTATAACAACATTATATCAGCATTTATGAGTGTAACAGTCACCTCAAGAGCTGAATATTACCTGATTAACGAGGCACGTGTTACCTATAATACAGCAAGAAGGACAAATGTGAACATTTATACAGTTGAAATTACACACTGACGGAAATTGTGGAATGTAATAACTTAATATTATTTATTTTTTTCATTATTATGTACTGTCAGTTTGAAAAACATGAAGTGTAGCGTTGTGTGCAAGATCTCGTGCCATTTGGAGAATTAAGTATATCAAATTTAAGGTAAGTAAAACTTTAATTTCTTCCTATATTTGAAATCTTATTGGGGAAGCAACTTTACTGTCAAATACCATATATATTTAGTTCAAAATTTTCACGCGCCCTCGAAATACCACTAAATACTAAAGTTAAACTAACAAAAATGGGCTGATGATAAAATAAATATTTTTGTTTTAGTACAAAAAAAAAAGATATAAAACTGTTTTCTAAAAAAAAAATCTAAATAATTTGTAATCCAAATGAATTACAATTGATATCATATAAAATAAACCAAAATGAAAAGATAAAATTTTACAATAATACACAGTAGTGCAGAGAATATGGCGGATGGAAAGGTCCTCGCGCACATGTGGGAGTGGCGCGAGGAGGCGAAACGCCGGGGCGAAACTCCGCTGCCGCGACAAATCGCGGCACGGCGGACAGAGCTCCGGTGTGATCTCACGGTGACATGGCGGGTACGATTGTCGCAACCCAGTGCTGGGCACGCCACTATTGCGGCGGTAAGTCCCCTCTTTGAGGAGTGGATAGAGAGGCGTCACGGCGTCCTCACCTTCCGCCTGACGCAGGTTCTCACCGGGCATGGGTGCTTCGGTGGGTTCCTGTTCAGGATAAAGCGGGAGGATACGTCCGGGTGTTTCCATTGCGAGGATCGTCTGGAGGACACGGTGGAGCATACGGTGGAGGTGTGCCCTGCCTGGGCAGAGCACCGCCGTGTCCTCGTGGAGGCGATCGGCGGCGGCGACCTCTCGCGTCCGGCCCTGGTGCGAGCCATGGTACGGAGCGAGAGGGAATGGGAAGCCGTCACCGCCTTCTGCGAAGCAGTAATGCTCGCGAAGGAGGAGGCGGGGCGCGTGAGGGAGTGGCAGTCTCTGCGCCCTCACGTCCCTAGCCGCCGCAGGAGGAGACGCCCCGGGCGTCGGGAGTCAATAGCGGACTCCCGGCCACCGTAGGCGCGAGCTTGCGGGTGGCGAGCAATGGGTAGCTCGCCGCCCGGTAAGGACCAGGCTCGGGTCGACGGCGCGCAGTGTTCCACGCGCGCCTCAAAGAGATGTCAGCAGCAGTGTAGGGGTCTACTAGGACCGATGCCTGCCGGGGTCGCGTGATTGTTCGAAAGAGATACCGTGACCCTGGCACATGGGCAACTGATGGAACACGGGTGGGTTTTAGTCAGTAAAAGTCTGACACACCCTCCCGCTCCGCCCAGAGCGGGAGAAGTCATTTGATGATTTCCCATCCTGAAAAAAAAAAAAAAAAAAAAAAGGCCTGGACCAGGGTGGTACACCCTAAATTGTACTTTAAAAAGGGAACATTAAATAAACATAAAGAAAATTACGTTGTTTTTTTAGATGCTAGCTGTACCGGTATTTCCTAACTGACTACCTCTGAGAAAAATTGTCGAAATCTGGAATCTTAAAAAGTCTCGAAAGGTATTAATTTATTACTTTAAAAAAATCTTGGATTTCTCTTAATAAATTTTCTTCATTTTTAGGTAAGTACCAGAAACATATAAAACAACAATATTAATTTTGTCGCAACCATATTAGTCCCGAAAATGGGTAGGTTATAAGAAGATTTTTGTAGCAGGGCATTTTTGTACCTACTCAGCCTAATGTCATCAAACACACTGACCTCTATTTATAAAGGCTTTTTTGTATTGTTTTGTTCATATGTGCTTTAATTTAAATCCGACGTAAATTTGAAATTTTATTTTATTTCAACTATGTGAAGTATATTTTTATTTTGTTAATGACATTTTATTCTTTTCTGCTGCAGCATTGTTACTTTTATCTTAATTTTTGTAATATGGGTTATGTGTGAAACAAATTAATTTCATTTTATTTATTTATTTATTAATAAATATAACATACGGAACCCGTCGCGTCCAATATTCCATTCGCGCATGCCGACACTTGGATACATGCTGTTATTCGAGTGTATGGTAAACACCTGACTAATAGGGGAAAAGTGAATCTGTATGCAGCATAAAGCATTAAATAACTTCACAAAGTAACTGATTATGTTATAGTGGGTGATATGTTCTCTCTTAAAATGCAACGGTTGTATAGTACACGTGTGGGCTATTATTCAGAAAACTTACAGCTAATAGGGTACTGCACTACTAAGCGCTCAATAACAGTGACTTTGTGGCGTGTTTGTGGTGCTTAATAGAATTACTGTACAGAAAAAAGCATTATAGTTGGCCACGTTTTTTTCGAAACAGCTGTTGCAGCACAGGTGAATACTAATAAGTCTTTATAAATGCTTAGATTACCGCTGTGGGCCTTAAGTGACCATTTATAATGCAGTTCTGTGCTACTTGGGTTGGGTTCCCTCTATCTGGCAGAAACTTGATGCCCCGAATTTTATTTGGCATAACACACTTGGCATAATCTTCTTTAAACGAATATTTGTAAGGCATAATAGTACATTATGGTACAAGTGTGTAATGTTGGTGATTACCGCTGAGGCGCCATTGAGACCCGAGCCGTCAGGTGAGGGTCTTAAGAGAGCCGAGGACGGTAATCATCAATACACACGTGTATCATACGACGTTTTTCAACACACTTGCGAGGAAAAAACAAATAACAGCAACAAATGCGATACAAACAAAATATGAAAATTAGGGGAAAATTGGGAAATGGCGCGCAATTTTTTTTTTGCACGCGCCAAATGTAAGTTGATTGATTACAGCCATACAGCCTACTTCAAAATGATAATTTTTGTGATAAAATGCAAATATTTTATAAGAAATTATTGTGAATTATAAATAATTTGATAATAATAAATGTTTTTTCGTCTTAATTAGGGACACATTTATTTATTTCAAAAATGTAAATAGATTTTCGGTGGCATAAAACCTCTTTGTTGTTACAAAAAAAAAAAAAAAAAAACTGTATTACCCGGTTAAATTGAAAATGCTCTGTTTACTCGCATATAATTTGCAGTTAGGTACTAACTTAACTTTGTAGGGATCATTCTATTATGCACTAGTGTGTAATATTATTATGCACGTGTATGTTATAGTTCGGTTTATGGCCCTAAGAACGATATAATAAGGCTCACTTTACGAGCAAGTGTGTTGAAAAAAATGTTTAGCATAATCATTGTTTGGCCGAATGTTTATATGTCCGACTTTACGCTGGCATACTTTTAAGATGGCAGAATATTTATTTCGCATAATTACCTTTGGCAGACTTAAAATTTCGCATAATTTCGTTTAGCATAATATTTATTTAGAGCGACGATTATTTGGTATAATTTCACTTGGCATACTATGAAGGTGGCAGAATTTCATTTTGAATAATTTTGTTAGGCATATTGTCATTTGTATAATATTGCATTTTGACCTTAAATTAAAATTAAAATAGTGTCTCAAAATGTCAATATATGTTGTGCTACAAAAGTTATTCACAGAAACGAATCGCTGCAGAACCGACTCCACGTAGTCTTCTCTGCCCTACCCCTAGAGTGTAATTTAAACCCGCGTAGGCGCGGAGGGGCAAGGCGGCCCGCGAGCTGAGGAGCAGGTGATTTTGACGCGCACCGCCGCAGCGGTGGTGAGCGTAAAACCATCTGCGACGATGAGCTCGTGTGGGAACGCCGGAGCCTCGCAGCGCCGAAGCCGTGACAGAACGCATGCATGCTGCATGTTGCATGCTCGCCTGCATGCTGTGAGCTTGCTTGCATACTGCATGTTGCATGCTCGCCTGCATGCTGCGAGCTTGCTTGCATGCTGCATGCTTGCTTGCATGCTGCATGCATGGTGTATGCTTGTTTGCATGTCTGAATGCAGCGTGCTAACTATGATTTTTCTGCAATGTAATATATGAGTGTTTCAATTATTATGGATATGAAATGTATGCCAAAAGATGATTCTAACTGTAAAATTTCTGAGATATGACAGTTCTGCCTTTTAATGAGTATCGATATGAAATTATGCCAAGAGACGATTCTGACTTTGTGCGATATGATGGTTCTCCCTTTTGATTATTATGGATATAAAATTTATGCCTAAAGATGATTCTGACTTATAAAGTTATGCGTTGTGAATGTATGATAAATGAGTGTATGCCAAACGATTTTCTGCGAAATTAAGTTTATGCTATCCGCTGTTATGCAAAATAATATTATGACCAAAAAAGTTCTGCCATAAAGGGTGGACCCCTATTACTTTTATTGAAGACTAGCAGAGACTAGTATTTGTGAATATTACCGGAATTTAAAATCACAATCATAAAATTAAATAATATATATATATATTATAAATATATTCAAACAAACAAAAAAAAACAAAAACAAAAATCAAACAAAATAAAATAAAGAAAAACCAAAACAAAACAAACAAAAACTAAGAAAAGATTTATTCAGTCCATGAATTTTTTCTCTTGACTCAAGAAAATCATTTTCATCAAAATGGCATTCTTGGTTCAAGATTTTGGCTCTTGAGTCAAGTTAATTTTTGTATCAGTGTAAGTAGGTACTATTGTCTCAGATATGGCCATATTTTATTGCAGAAATAATTTTTCACGCAATTTTACACCGTTTTCTGCGAGAAAAAGAATTAGGTACGTGATATTTGCCAAGAGCCCCCCCTCCCCCCTAAATGAAATTTGGAAAGATTTAGCTTGATCCCCTCCCCCTCTAGAACACCTCACGTTATTATTGGACGCCCCCGTACACTTAGATAAAACAAAAATATTATTTTTGCGTAAATATTTAAAAAAAAAGTGAAATAGTGGTAAAACTAACGATGAATGTGTTTATCAAGAATAAGAGAAATTATTCCGTTTTTGGCAATTATGTGTATAATCAGTAAAATCACTCTTGACGTTAACAACACTCCTGCAACGGTTTTCATTCTTTGAATCAAGTTAGCAAAGTCATGCTGCGGGAGATTGTCCTAAGATGAAAAAAAGTTACTCTTCAGTTTTAATGTTTGCAGGGAAATTCAAAGCTTTTCTTTGGAGCATGTCTCACGCGACCTGTGTAGGACTGTAGGTGTGGTAAATGCGCGAGCCAATTTAAGACCGATACTATCGTAGATCGTGGTACTGCAGCCAGCTGGTCATCACGCGCGCTGTGTGAGGACGAGCGTTGTCGTGCATGGCGTGAATTCTTGGCTCATTTGATCGACTTCAAATATGTGGGTAGACTATTGTACTAGCACCTCGTTACGGTATTTTTAGCGGGCATGGTGTTTCTGATCCAAACGAGGTGTGTTGTGGCGAGGTGTGTGGTATAAGTACTATAACGAATTCCCGCCCAAACCGTAACTGTCCCGCCGCCGCCGTAATATGGATGGACTTCCTGAAGGTGTTGCAACGACGGCTCTCACGACAAGTATGTCGCCATATGCATACTCTTCGCGAAGGTAACAACTTCGGGAACTTCTTCAGGATGTAAACATAATTGGGACTCATGTAAACAGCGTTATCTTCCCAGAGCAAATGTTCACGAGAATGTATTTATGTCCATGATTTCTTCGGCGTAGTGCTGGAGTAGGTACGAAGCGGTCTACGAGCATGAAGGTTAGCTTCATGCAGTCTTCTCCTCAAAGTTTGCTCACTCACAAGCAACTGGTGCACTGACTGGAGCCTTAGAATATCATTGTTTTCAACCAACTGCATCTCCGTAACATTTGGTGGTATTCTCGTGGCGAATGGCAAAAATCGGTTATGTCGTTGGGTACTTATGCGTTGACCGCCTGTGTATTTCTGCCACTTCACCAGTAGCCCGATAACGTGACCATAACCTGAATATCACGTTTTGTTTTGTTCCAATCTCCTCAGCAATACTCCGTTCAGTAACCTCGGCAATGGCATACATTCGAAATTAACTGCTAGCTTGATTTAAAACTTTAATTTTACACCAAAAACGATGTCATGGAAATTGAAATCTTCGAACTTCGCTAAACTTATGTCGCGCAAATCTTTTGTTTTTAATTATTTTTCTCAAATTAATTTGATTTGGAATCATCAAAAAAGGCCTAGACAATAAGCTTCCTCCAAAAGATTAAGGAACTTTACCTATACATCTATACAAATAAATAAAACTGAATTGTCTGTTTGTAATTTCAAATTAACAGCTTTTCACTAAATGCATATGAAAGTAAATACGGTACTTACACCAAAAAATCATTTTTTTAAAACTTTTGTCTGTCTGTCTGTCTGTTTGTTCCGGCTAATCTCTGAAATGGCTGGACCGATTTTGACTTTTATTAGCAGGTAGCTGATGTAATAAGGAGTAACTTAGGCTACTTTTATTTTAGAAAAAATCTTTTATTTAAAAAAAAATACCTGCGTTAATTTCCGACATCCACGCGGGCGAAGCCGCGGGCAAAAGCTAGTACAAAATATAACCCTAGACGGTGTTTATGTGTGTAGAAGAATGAAATAAGTCGTCGAATTTGCATGAAGTTTACATAGTTATTGTTCAACGAGAGTTGCGGCGCGCCTGTTTTTCCTTTAACAAGAGTAAACAATCTAATTAAATAGGAAAATCGACACTTCGTTGTAAGTATAAATTGCGTTATAAGACTGCAAGTGTAATTTCTAGTAAGGATCTTTTAAAGTAATCCTATTAACGTTTACAAAGCGAGTAATACGTTTTTGTAGTGCATCAGAGATGTTTTCGCAAAACCGAACTGACGGGTTCCACGCCCTGATACGCAAAAAAGTTGCTTCACTGATGCATCGGACGCGGGTCAGTAACAATAGTATCCTGAAAACAGTGGCGGAGAGTCCTTACTCCCCTGTTCTGAGGCATTTTGTAGAGAGGATGGTCAACTAGGTAGCTGTTCTCTTGCTTGATCATTCTCTGCGCAACCTGCCTCGAAAACTTAATTAATTATTTGTTGCTGATATTGTTTGTGTGTTGTATTACTAACATTAGTTATAAGTTATTTTTTCACTAACAAGATGAATTTTATTGTTGTCCGAAATTGAATAAATAAATTAAATTAAATTAAATACAATCCTATGTTCCCACTTGTAGCGTAAATCGACATTTATGAAGTCGTACGATCGGTTATCTTATTCGGAGTGCACTATTAGCTGTGACTTGTGTATAACATATTTGTTTATTATTATCTAGACAAATAAATAAAACTGGAGTGTCTGTTTGTAATCCACACTATATCCACACTAATCTTATATATAAAAGAAAGTTGTGTTAGTTACACTATTTATAACTCAAGAACGGCTGAACCAATTTGGCTGAAAATTGGTGGGGAGGTAGCTTAGAACCAGGAGACGGACATAGGATACTTTGTAAACCGTTCGTAGCCAGAAAACGTTTTATGCCTTCGAAGTACCAGGTGGTCATAAATTTCTGCCAGGGTTGCGAGATTTGTTCGAAAAAGTTACCGTGGCCCTGGCATAGCCAACTGAAGGAACACGGGTGGGTTTTCTATACTAATATTATAAAGAGGAAAAATTTGACTGTTTGTTTGTATTGAATAGGCTCCGAAACTACTGGTCCGTATTGAAAAAATCTTTTTGTGTTGGGTAGCCTATTTATTGAGGAAGGCTATAGGCTATTTAACATCACGCTACGATCAAAAGGAGCGGAGCAGCAACGAAAAATGGACGAAAACTCAAGGGTCACGGGAGCAAAAATATGATGCGGACGAAGTCGCGGGCAGAAGCTAAAGTGTTTGTTTGTTTGAACGCGCTAATCTCAAGAACTACTGCTCCGAATTGAAAAATTCTTTTTGTGTCGGGTAGCCTATTTATCGAGAAGGGCTTTATAATATCACGCTATAACTAAGAGGAGCGGAGCAGTACAGAAAAATGTTGCAAAAACGGGGAATATCGCACGGGTAGGCGATTCGATGCAACGGGAAGGGTCGGGGAACAAGAAATTTAATCGCGGATGAAGTCGCGGGCAGAAGCTAGTAATCTATATAATAAAATAAATTTGTGTTAGTTATTTATAACTCAAGAACGGCTGAACAGATTTGGCTGAAAATTGGTGGGGAGGTAGCTTAGAACCAGGAGACGGACATAGGATACTATTTTTTATCCCGTTCGACTATAAAGAGGAAAGATTTGATTGTTTGTTTGTATTGAATAGGCCGAATTGAAAAATGCTTTTTGGGTTGGGTAGCCTATTTATTGAGGGAGGCTAAAGGTTATATAACTTCACGTTACGATCAAAAGGAGCGGAGCAGCAACGAAAAATGGACGAAAACTGGCAGGCAATTCGATGCGACGGGAAGGGTTACGGGAGCAAAAATTTGGCGCGGATGAAGTCGCGGACAGAAGCTAGTAATATTATAAATGCAAAAGTAACACTGTCTGTCTATCTGTCTCGCTTTCCTGCTAAAACTACTGAACCGATTTAAATGAAATTTGGTACACAGATAGTTTAAAGCCTGAGGTAGGACATAGGCTACTTTTTATCCCGGTAGTATGTTCCCGCGGGATCATTTCCGACCTCCACGCGGGTGAAGCCGCTGACAAAAGCTAGTATTAAGATAACCACTTTTTATTAAGTGTATATGGATGTATACACGGTACATATACCATAACAACATTTTTTTAAATTTTTGTCTGTCTGTCTGTCCGTTTGTCTGTTTGTTCCGGCTAATCTCTGAAATGGCTGGACCGATTTTGACGGGACTTTCACTGGCAGATAGCTGAAGTAACAAGGAGTAACTAAGGCACTTTTATTTTAGAAAAAAAAATTGGATCTCACGAAAAAAAATCGAATGAAAAACTTTTTTGTTAAATACCACGCAAACGAAGTCGTGGGTAACAGCTATTACCTATATAACCTGGATTAATGCATTCTAAATACATTAATCGCGCTAGTACATCCTCTTGCGATAATTTCCGACATCCACGCGGGCGAAGCCGCGGGCAAAAGCAAGTTATTATTAGAATATAATTTTCTGTCGTTTAGTCTTTCATGTCGATTAATATAGAACAATTTTCCTAGTTGTGTGGTTATATGACTAGCTGTTGGGTTGCTGCTGCTTATATTGTTCCTTTAAATTGTCATCTATCTATCCAGTGCCGGATAAAGCCAGCGCGGGGCCCGTAGCAAAATTGTGATGGGGCCCTTTTTTTTGTGGGTGGGAAGTCATCATTTGGCGTCTTCCGCTCTAGGGTGGAGCGGAAGGGCGTGTCAGACTTTTCTGACTAAAACCCACCCGTATTCCTTCAATTGCCCATATGCCAGGGCCACGGTAACTCTTCCGAACAGACCTCGCGACCCTGACAGGATGGGGGCCGCCTTTTTTTTTTGGATGGGAAATCATCAAATGACTTCTCCCGCTCTGGGCGGAGCGGAAGGGCGTGTCAGACTTTTACTGACTAAAACCCACCCATGTTCCATCAGTTGCCCACGTGCCGGGGTCACGGTATCTCTTTCGAACAATCACGCGACCCCGGCAGGCATCGGTCCTATCAGACCCCTTCAGTTTTGCTGACATCTCTTTGAAGCGCGCGTGGAACACTACGCGCCGTCGACCCGAGCTTGGTCCTTACCGGGTGGCGAGCTACCCATTGCTCGCCGCCCGCAATCTCGCGCCTACGGTGGCCGGGAGTCCGCTATCGACTCCCGACGCTCGGGGCGTCTCCTCCTGCGCCGGCTAGGGACGTGAGGGCGCAGAGACTCCCTCACGCGCCCCGCCTCCTCCTTCGCGAGCATTACTGCTTCGCAGAAGGAGGTGACGGCTTCCCATTCCCTCTCGCTCCGTACCATGGCTCGCACCAGGGCCGGACGCGAGAGGTCGCCGCCGCCGATCGCCTCCACGAGGACACGGCGGTGCTCCGCCCAGGCAGATCCTCACAATGGAAACACCCGGGCGTATCCTCCCGCTATATCCTGAACAGGAACCCACCGAAGCACCCATGCCCGGTGAGAACCTGCGTCAGGCGGAAGGTGAGGACGCCGTGGCGCATCTCTATCCACTCCTCAAAGAGGGGACTTACCGCCGCAATTGTGGCGTGCCCAATGGCGGCCCCTTGAGTTGCATTACCTATTAAACAGGATATAAATACAACTAAGTATTGAAAAAAAAAAAAAAAACACTTTTCGTGATTTAATGTAAGCAACTTTAGAAATAACACTCGTCAAATCAATATTTCTGAGTAAATCATTTTTTTTTTCTCTTTACAGTGAGGTCATTCAAACGTTCTTGTCCCATTTTTAATTCGTTTTCAACCGACGAAAAAAAACGGAGGAGGTTATCAATTCGACGCGTATATTTTTTTTTATTTTTTTTTTTATGTATGACCACGCATAACTTTTTACATAGTTGTCCGATTGTGATAATTCTTTTTTTATTGGAAAGGGTATACTCCCAAGGTGGTCCCATATAAGTTTGGACAACAAAATCGAATGCTAAGGGTCGGAAAACAGGGGATGATTGATTGTTCACTCACTGATTGTAATGTATAACCACACATAACTTTATACAGAGTAGTCCAATTTTGATAATTCTTTTTTTATTGGATAGGGTATACCTTGCCGAGTATTATGAGTCCATTAAAGCCACAAAAAATATAAAATAAAAACTTTTTAACAAAAAATTAAACCGCTCACTCAAAGCGCCGACTCATAATTTTAAGGTTTATTATTTTTTGCTTTTCAGTTTTTTCGGCGGTTTAATTTTTTGTTAAAAAGTTTTTAATGTTGAAAAAGAACGTTCTCCGCTGCAGTTTATGATCATAAACTTGAGTTTGATGATCATCAAATTCAAGTAAATGGGTAACAATTTTTGGTCATTTGGAAAATACAATTCTTTTACTGACTAAAACCCACCCGTGTTCCTTCAGTTGCCCATATGCCAGGGCACTTCTTTTGAACTAATCTCGCAACCTGGGCAGGCACCGGTCCTAGCAGACCCCTTCAGTTTGCTGGCATCTCTGTGAGGCGCGCGTGGAACATTACGCGCCGTCCTTTCCGCAAGCCCACACCTGCGGTGGCCGGGAGTCCGCAATCGACTCCCGACGCCCGGGGCTTCTCCTCCTGCGGCAGCTAGGGGCGTGAGGGCGCGTAGCTTGCCTCCACCGTACGCTCCACCGTGTGGTGTGCCCTGCTTGGGCGGAGCACCGCCGTCTCCTTGTGGAGGCGATAGGCGGAGGCGACCTCTCGCGTCCGTCCATGGTGCGAGCCATGGTACGGAGTGAGAGGGCATGGGAAGCCTTCACCTCCTTCTGCGTAGCAGTAATGCTCGCAAAGGCCTGCTAGAGTAACATTTTTTGCGCCCTCGGCGTCCCTAACCGCCGCAGGAGGAGACGCCCCAGGCGTCGGGAGTCCATAGCGGACTCCCGGCCGCCGAAGGTGCGGGCTTACAGGCGGCGAGCAAGAGTAAAGCCCAGGCACATGGGCAACTGAAGGAACACGGGTGGGTTTTAGTCAGTAAAAGTCTGACACGCCCTCCCGCTTCGCACAAGCGCGGGTGACGTCATATGATGATTTCCCACTCACAAATAAAAAAGCAGGGCACGCACCGTATGCTCCACCGTGTCCTCCAGATGATCCTCGCAATGGAAACAACCGGGTGTTTCCTCCCGCTTTATTCTGAACAGGAACCCCCAAAGCACCCATGCCCGGTGAGGACCTGCGTTAGGCGGAAGGTGAGGACGCCGTGGCGGCTCTCTATCCACTCCTCAAAGAGGAAACTTTTGATTACTTAGGTTACTCCAAAACTTTTGCAAAATGACATATCGCTGGTTTGCGAATAACGATGTAATTCAAAATTCTGTCAAATTGTATACTGTATGCCAAACTATCACAAATCTTTGATATTTTGTGGTGAACAGAGATGCAACGAACGTAATATCTAGTACAATTTTACTGTTATGAAGTAATATTATAATGAGTAATATTATAATGAGTTTGTATAAGTCCACAGGGATCGGCAAAACAGAAATAATACCTAACACAAAAGCAAGCACTATAAAACTAAGAAACTTTAACACGATGTAAACAGTCCAGTAATAAAAACACTCCAAGAAAATAAACTCATGTTATTGTTGAATTAGACTTATCAAATGACGTATGCATTTTGCTATTTTCTTATGGCTTACAATTTCTTTGATTTGTATTTTTTTTTTTGCATAGGCGCGGGGCCCCCCAAGGCGCGGGGCCCGTAGCATTTGCTGCCTCCTGCTACATGGCTAATCCGGCACTGTATATATTTATCTTAAAATATGTTTTTTACTAAAAATAAAGCTGAAGAGTTTGTTTGTTGGAACGCGCTAATCTCTGAAACGACCAGTCGGATTTGATTAAATCTTTTTCATTTGATAGCTCAATTCTTGAGGAAGGTAATAAATGATAAATGATTTTATTTCTGTAATTAAGTTTGTACAATCACTTTTACATGTCAATGATATTTTTTTTTAAACTAGATGTGGCCGGCGTTTCCTAACTGACTACTCTGAGAAGAAAGGCCGAAACAAACTAAGAGGTCACAGTCCCTTTTAAAGTCCAGCCATAATCTTGGTCACATCATGTGAAGACCATGTAGATTGGTGACTGGAATGGTCTTTTGAGGCAAGAATCACACAGATTTGAGTGGACCTGTCCAGTCAGTACACGCATTTGTCAATCATCGTACAACTCAAGAGCTCAACGATTCGACGAACAATACCAAAGAAAGGTCATTTGGGTAGGCCGCACAAACCACTCAAACTGCCAGACCATAATCAAAAGTGAAACAATGACCCACATAGTCCTCAAATTCTCAAAAATCAAAGTAATATTCATACAATTAATATTCATGTCATGTAAAATAAAAAACAGAAAAACAAAAAATAATAAACCTTAAAATTTTGAGTCGGCGCTGAAAAATCAATGAACAAAGATCACTCAAAGCACCGACTCATAATTTTAAGGCTTATTATTTTTTGCTTTTCTGTTTTTCGGCAGTTTAATTTTTTGCGAAAAAGTTTTTATTTTATAATTTTTTGTGGCTTTGATGTACTAATAATACTTGGCAAGGTATACTCTATGCAATAAAAAAAGAATTATCAAAATCGGACTACGCTGTATGTATGTATAAAGTTATGCGTGGTTATACATTACAATCAGTGAGTGAACAATTAATCATCCCCTATTTTCCTTAGGGTTCGATTTTGTTTTCCAAATTTATATGGGACCACCTTCGGAGTATACCCTTTCCAATAAAAAAAGAGTTATCAGAATCGGACTAATATGTAATAAAAAAACTAAAAAACACGCTTCCATAGAAAACCAAACTAAAAAGTAGAAAATAATGGAAAAAAAAAACCGGCCAAGTGCGAGTCGGACTCGCGCACCGAGGGTTCCGTACAAACCTGTAGGTATTTTCGGTTTAAAAATATATAATTTTTTTTTAATTTTTATATTTCAGTTGATTGAATGTAAGGTAAATTGCGGTTTACGATTTATGACGTTTTAAAAAAAAACTACTCACTCGATCTCGTTCAAACCAATTTTCGTTGGTAGTTTACATGGTAATGTACATCATATATTTTTTTTAGTTTTGTCATTCTCTTATTTTAGAAGTTACGGGGGGGGGGGGGGGACACACATTTTACCACTTTGGAAGTGTCTCTCGCGCAAACTATTCAGTTTAGAAAAAAATGATCATAGAAACCTCATTACCATTTTTGAAGACCTATTCATAGATACCCCACACGTATGGGTTTGATGAAAAAAACATTTTTGAGTTTCAGTTCTATGTATGGGGAACCCCAAAATTTATTGTTTTTTTTCTATTTTAGTGTGAAAATCTTAATGCGGTTCACAGAATACACCTACTTACCAAGTTTCAACAGCATAGCTCTTATAGTTTCGGAATAAAATGGCTGTGACATACGGACGGACAGACAGACAGACAGACAGACAGACAGACAGACAGACAGATAGACAGACAGACATGACGAATCTATAAGGGTTCCGTTTTTTGCCATTTGGCAACGGAACCCTAAAAAGCGTGGGGTGCTTTTGAGGTATTTTTAATTGATAACACGCTTTTTTCCATTACTTTCTACTTTTTAGTTTGGTTTTCTATGGAAGCGTGTTTTTTAGCTTTTTTAAACTATTATTTATTTTCTATTCTATTGGAGCAGCTCAATCCCAGGCCGTTTTATCTATATAAGGTGTATCTAGTGAAAAGTGAAAAGCTATTAATTTGAAATTACAAACAGACACTTCAGATTTATTTTTTTGTATGTAAGGTGTATCTATTCATACACGAAATATTTTAAGAGGTACACCTGTAGGTGGTGAAGAAGCTACAGCAACGAAAAATATTTTTTTCTAAATGTATTTTTTTCAAAATTAAATATTTATAAATTATTTGACGCACATAAGAAATACTGGCTCCTTCTTATTTTTTACGGCCCGAGACACCGCGGCCATACTTGTGCCGTCCGGTCGCCGCCCTCGCAGCGTCAGGCGGGCCATTCATAGAATTTGGAGTAAAGGTTTTATGCAAAACGTCTCAAGCAGTTTTAAAATTATAATAATTATGAAAATTCAAAAACGCTTAGATAAAAAAAATATTTTTGCTTCTATAGCTTCTTTACCACGTACAGGTGTATCTCTTAAAATATTGCGTGTATGAATAGATACACCTTACATACAAAAAAATAAAACTGAAGTGTCTGTTTGTAATTTCAAATTAATAGCTTGTCACTAAATGTATATGAAAGTAAATACGGTACTTACACCAAAAACTTTTAAACTTTTGTCTGTCTGTCTATCTGATTGTTTGTTCCGGCTAATCTCTGCAATGGCTGAACCGATTCTGACGGGACTTTTATTGGCAGGTAGTTGATGTAAGAAGGAGTAACTTAGGCTACTTTTATTTTAGAAAAAATCTTTTATTTTAGAAAAATACCTGCGTTAATTTCCGACATCCACGCGGGCGAAGCCGCGGGCAAAAGCTAGTCCTCAATATAGTCTTTAACAGTATAATATAGGCTTTCTGAAATAATTTACGCTTTATAAAATATTTGAATTTATTTAGGCTTAGTTCTGGAATGAGGCTAGGAAGTTTATTATAAAAACGAATACATTGGCATCTAAACGAGACACCTATTTTCTTGAGCCTGGTTGTAAAAATAAAAAATTTTTGTTTGTTTCTAGTATTAACATTATGAATAGGCATTTAACGTAGTGTGAAGACGCTTAGAAGCCTAGCAAAAAGAAAAAAGTCAGCAAGAACGATAAGCGAATACGAAGTGCGTACCTAATAGCACGAGTAGGCGATGCAATGTGCCAGAAAAACAAGTTTCGCGCAGGCAGGAGCCTGCAGAATTTTTTGTATCCGATGTAGCCATGCCGCATGCAGCCCGTGTGGTGCCGGTCGTAAAGAATAGCATCACCCCATTTCTTCCCGTGGGTGTCGTAAGAGGCGACTACGGGACTTACTAGAGAATGGGCAGCAGCGTTCTCTATGCATTTTACCACCATACTGCGATCGCCAATCCGCCTGCCAAGCGTGGCGATTATGGCAAAGCCCCCCAAATTGGGGGAGGTCATGTCCAGCAGTGGACGTATTGCGGCCGAAATGATGATGTAGCCATTGAATTTGACGTCGTTGCGTGGCAGAGATGCCAGTAATGTTGATATTTTGATGGACTCCTACTTATAGTACAAATAAACATACGTACACAGCGGCTGATTGTTCTCTTCGGTTTTTTGTACAATTTCTCGATTTTAGGGTACGGATGGCAACCCTACTACTCACACGGCTATGCACCGTGTCGCGCGCTTTTTGTCAAATAGAGTTTACCAGAGGGGTAATTGCGGAACTTTTTATCGGTAGGAATTGGTTTAATATTCATAGTTAAACAACATTCATTGCGTTATTTACGTTGCTGAGCCACAATTTATTCGAACAAATGACGCAATGGTTTAGAAATAATCTTCAATCCCATTCAGATTCTGATAAATTGTGCGTTTCGCAATTAGGGTGCAGGTCATAATTATGAATAATGATAATAATGATAATATGAATTTGTCAATTTTGCACTTGCCTCGACTCATTATTGCAAATCGTTACGAGTGCAAAAGCTTCGTATGTCATGCTCATAAGAAGCCGTATCTAAATCATGTAGGTACCTACTTAGTCTTCCAAAATGCGTTTCGTGATTGTTTATGTAAATATGATTGTTCGAATGATAGATGATGGTACGTAGTTCAGATACCCTGATATTGTGTTAGTTGCGATTGGTGCCAGGTCAGATTTATGTAGTTTAATAGAAGGCTAATTATTTGATAACAGGAAGATACGTATGTAGGTACAGACGCCAGCACATAAAGCTACTACAATCTGTCAAATTTATTTTATAGGTTTTCAACTTTATCGCTAAAGCATTAGGTTCAAGATTGATATGGAAAATTTGACAGTTTCGGTAGCTTGTTGTGCTGGCGTCTGTACATCGTTAATTCGCAGCCACACGTCACGGCTGACCACATCGCATCCATTCGCCGTTCATTGCCCACCATTTTTGCCAGTGTATGTTTACGGATTGCGGCGGCAGATATAAAAACAACCTTTGGGTGGCACTTCCGTCTAATGATGATGATACATAAGTGATTAAAATAATACGCGGGTGTTTGTTGTTTTAAACGAGGCAGCGACAAAACTACTGCGGTCTGTGCCTAAGTGGTTTTTTCGCTGCCTCGATTCGGCCATACGGCCGAGATTCTGAGAAACGAACATTCATAATTATTATGCTCGCTTCTCAGAATCTCCTGCGATCATTTCCATCAAGTTCAAAATTAGGTATTTTATAGAAGGTAGGTTTATTATATAACCCTATGTTGATCTTGTTTGCGACGAGAATTCATTTGTCTACTTCTACGGACTTTCATCTCATCTCGACGCGGTTCGGTTCGACTCGTGCTTGAAGGAAAAAAAATCTATTGCACACCTGACGCTGGACTGTTTCATTTTTTGTCAGGTATTGTTTTCGAGTCACCTTCAAATGGTACGGAAACAATAACCTGACCCATCTATGCAATTACTAGCACGCGATTGTTTTATAAGTACCTACCTACTTACATCCAATCTAATATTGGAGCGACGAATTGACGTGATTTTTAAGTGGAGATAGTTGAAGGGATGGAGAGTGAAATAGGCTACTTTTTGGCTCTTTCTAGCCCACTTCCCTAAAATGGGGTGGGGTGGGGGTGGAATTTAACGCGAGTGAATCCGCGGGCAAAAGCTAGTCTTATATAAATCCATAAAATGTATAAGTAAGTAGAATGTGTAAGAAAAAACCGAAACGAAACGATGCTGTTATTTATTAAAATACTGACCGTCATGCGTCGTGAACGTACAGTCGGTTAGGGTAAGCAACGCTTGCGTAGGTCGGCCCGTGGATGGGTGAGCATCTTTACCTAGCGAGACCCCTTTATGTCGTTGGTTCCTTCTGTCATTCGTGGATTTCTGTTAGTCGTTACGGCTCGTCGGAAGCCCGAAAGTCTGACAACCAGTCTTGCGAAGGGGTATCGTGTTACCACTTACCCAGGGGTATTGTGTTACCCAGTCTACATAGGTTGTGGAAGTCAGATAGTTAGTCCCTGCTAGTTGAATAGGTACTAGCTGCTACTATTCTGGGAAACTACCCCAACATATCTGGGAAAGGCTAGGCAGAATTTGAAAACCTACATTTTTTATATGTGGGTAAGACATGCACCTCCTACAGGACATTTATTTTCTATTTGCCACCGATACTATCTGTTACATGTAGTGATGTTCCGGATATTGTATACGTATCTGTATCCGTGGATATCCGAGAGAGAAGAAAGATCCGTGTCCGGTTACCTTTTCGGCGGATCTTTTACCTTGTTAATTTTAAATGCCTACATAGAGAGAAATTCTATATTAACTAATCACCTATAAGTACCTATATAGGTGACTAGCTTCTGCCCGCGACCTCGTCCGCGTCAAATTTTTACTTCCCTGACCAGGGCCGGATTTAGGGGAGGGCAACCGGGGCTACAGCCCCGGGGCCTCCACAAGTGAGGGGCCCCCACAATGAGAATTAAAAAAAAAATACGAACTACGATGAAACAAAATCGCCTATTAAAGCTATCCTTACTAAGCATTGAAAGTGATCTACTTCGGGGCCTGGATTTCAGCGAAATCATCGACGATTTCTCGTAGAAAAAGGCTCGCAAGGTTTCACTCCTTAACGCGATAGTTTAGTTTCATATAATTCTTGTACTTTACTATACCCACAAATGTTTCTTAATAAAATTTAATTTGTCTTGTAATAAATTATTGAAACACTACAATTCAAAAAATTGATTCATCAATTTGGAAAATTATTAGGGGCCTCAACTCCTTTGGTGCCCCAGGGCCTCCAGACCTCTAAATCCGGCCCTGTCCCTGACCCTTCCCGTCGGTCGCATCGATTTGCCTGCTAGTTTTCGTCCATTTTTCGTTGTTGCTCCGGCCCTTTTGAGTTATAGTGAGTCTTCCTTAAAAGATAGACATAATTATGCTCTCGCGCACTTTTTTTAGAACTTTTTAAGAGGAACAATTCCGTCATACATGATTTTTGCGTTACTTTAACCGTTTACGCAGCGCACGCAACGGAAACTCTCAAAAAGAATAAGTTTTACCCGTTTTCGCAACATTTTTCATTGTACTCCCCCAAGTAGCACAGAACTGCATTATAAATGGTCACTTAAGGCCCACAGCGGTAATCTAAGCATTTATATAGACTTATTAGTATTCACCTGTGCTGCAACAGCTGTTTCGAAAAAAACGTGGCCAACTATAATGCTTTTTTCTGTACAGTAATTCTATTAAGCACCACAAACACGCCACAAAGTCACTGTTATTGAGCGCTTAGTAGTGCAGTACCCTATTAGCTGTAAGTTTTCTGAATAATAGCCCACACGTGTACTATACAACCGTTGCATTTTAAGAGACAACATATCACCCACTATAACATAATCAGTTACTTTGTGACGTTATTTAATGCTTTATGCTGCATACAGATTCACTTTTCCTCTATTAGTCAGGTGTTTACCATACACTCGAATAACAGCATGTATCCAAGTGTCGGCATGCGCGAATGGAATATTGGACGCGACGGGTTCCGTATGTTATATTTATGAATAAATAAATAAATAAAATGAAATTAATTTATTTCAGACATAACCCATATTACAAAAATTAAGATAAAAGTAACAATGCTGCAGCAGACAAGAATAAAATGTCATTAACAAAATAAAAATATACGTCACATAGTTGAAACAAAATAAAATTTCAAATTTACGTCGGATTTAAATTAAAGTAACAATAAATAATAATTGCACATATGAACCAAACAATACAAAAAAGCCTTTATAAATAGAGGTCAGTGTGTTTGATGACATTAAGCTGAGTAGGTACAAAAATGCCCTGCTACAAAAATCTTCTTATAACCTACCCATTTTCGGGACTAATATGGTTGCGACAAAATTAATATTGTTGTTTTATATGTTTCTGGTACTTACCTAAAAATGAAGAAAATTTATTAAGAGAAATCCAAGATTTTTTAAAAGTAATAAATTAATACCTTTCGAGACTTTTTAAGATTCCAGATGTCGACAATTTTTCTCAGATGTAGTCAGTTAGGAAATACCGGTACAGCTAGCATCTAAAAAAAACAACGTAATTTTCTTTATGTTTATTTAATGTTCCCATTTAAAGTACAATTTAGGGTGTACCACCCTGGTCCAGGCCTTGAATTTTCATCTTTTTATAATTTCAAGGAGTACAAAAGTACTTCTCGGTGGCCACCATAGAATTTCCTTAGTTTTCCACTGTGCAGGAACGAATGTTAGATCGACAACACCTCTCTCTATAGTCTGAACTATTTTGAAAGTCTCGTTCTGTAAAAACAAGAAAAATATACTTATTATAATAGAAGTATCAGTTTCTTAAGTACAACATTATCTACATTTTTGAGGAAAAAAAACCAAAACATACAATAACATATTAAATACCTAAACTTAACGTAACATAATGCTATTTCATGTGAAAGTAATTAAATTATTAGGCCAGAAAAATACATTATCTTTAGATAGGTACCGACTAATTTATATGTATTTTGTCGCATATTGAATAAATCAATAACTTATGTATTATGCATATAATTAAATTATAATCTCAGCTACTTAAATTACAATTTTAATTAAGTACTTATCGTCGAATAACAACTAAAAAAGGGAACAAAATGGCTTTAAAAGAACCACGGCGGAACCCTAAAAGCTTGGATCCATAAAGGTACTTATCTAGGTAACTGACGCAAATGTGAACCAATACTACTCTCCTAATCGATCCATGTCTGATTTGTATTTCACAAGTGCTAAACTATTTTACTCTTGGCTGAATTACAGGCCACATGTGAACACCCGTACAGACATTAGCATTAAATTGAGATTAAAACTGTTCACTTGCCATCCGCTATATTCACTGCGTTACTTTGTATTATTATAAAATTTTATCTTTTAATTTTTGTTTATTTTAGAGGATATCAATTGTAAATATGGATTAAAAAATAATTACACGAAAACAGTTTTTTTTTTGGTTAATTTTACAAAAACGAACATATTAATTTTATTTTCATTCTAATTTTGTTGCTTTTCTTTTAGTATTTAGTGGTATTCCGAGGGCGCGTGAAAATTTTGAACTAAATATGTATGGTATTTGACAGTAAAGTTACCTTCCCAATAAGATTTCAAATATAATAGGAGAAAATCGATGTTTTACTTACCTTCAATTTTATGTATGTATATTCTCACAAATGGCACCTGAGATCTTGCACACAACGATACACTTCATGTTTTACAATTTGACAGTTCATTTCAAAGAAAAATAAATAATTTAAGTTATTACATTCCACAATTTCGCTCAGTGTGTAATTTCAACTGTATAAAAGTACACACAATGTACACATTCGTCTTCCGTGCTGTATAATAAGTAACACGTGCCTCATTAATCAGGCAATATGCAGCTCTTTAGGTGACTGTTACACACATAAATGCTACTATAATGTTGTTATAATGCAATTATTTGTCAATTGGATTTCTTATACCGCTATGTGCTGAATAATTTGTGCCCAAATTAGAGTTATATCCTCTGAGGATGCGCTGTCTACGCTATTATTCAGCAACTAATGCATTCACTGTGCACTGTTAAAATGCTGTTATACAGCACTTTTGTGCTACTTGGGCCGCTCCTTTTGACTGTAACGTGATGGTATATAGCCTTTCTCGATAAATGGGCTACTCAACACAACAATATTTTTTCAATTCGAATCAGTAGTTCTTGAGATTAGCGCATTCAGTCAAACAAACAAACTCTTCAACTTTATAATATTAAGTATTAAGTATAGATAAGTTAACAAGAAACGTAACGTAATGGTACTTGATAAATGCTATTAATCTGTAAATGTGTTTATTTATTGACACTACTCTTTAGATTTATTTTATGAGATTATATTTATTATTTGACATTGCTTGGTTTTAAACTCTTTCATTTCTATTTCATAATGTTTATTTTTTTGACATTTTTAATTTTTTGAATTTTTTTTCTTTATTTGAGATTATTTAAAATTGTTTGTCAATATTGTATGCCTAATTTAAGGTAGATAGTATAGTACCAAGATCCCAATTTTGTAACCACCATTATTTTATGTACCTACTATCTAAGCAAATAAACGATTATGATTTCATAATCATTTATCATAGTGAGTGATACTATCATACCTACCAATAGCACATTACTCAAAGGTACTAATTCAACTGTCAAAGCAACAAGTGGCGTCAACCATCGTTTCAAGGTCACGCGGATATACACCGATTGATATCCGCAGATCTTGACACCAAATATTTATATTCGGATCCGTATCCGCGGATATACATTTTTACACGGTTACAGCCTGAGGACTAGAATCACGATTCATGACGCGGAATTTATGACTACAGTTTGCTCGTCGATATCCCTAATCTATTTCAATTATTTATAATGTCATCAGTTTTACATTAAATTGCGTTCTATACTTATACAAAAATATTTTACAACTATGTGTTAAATACCATGTTTATTTATGTTTCCTTGCATGTTAGTTGACAATCGCCGTTTCCATGAAACCCGTGAAGCTGAGAGTTGAGTAGTAAGTATGTAACTATTTTACTCACGTATTTTTCACGCTTGCTACATAGGTAGGTAGGATAAGGCAGACCAAAAATAGTACCTACTTAAGATAAGTACAATTTTTCGTATGCCTTATCACGAGTCTTAAAATTCTTAGATAGGTACAACGTATTATAAATAACATTACTATTATATCTATAGTAGGTATGTACTACTATAATATCTGCCCGCTAATTTACGCTATTCGAAAAATCGCTGAAAACCGCTCACGACTTTGTGACAGATTTAAAGTAGGTTTTTAAAAGTTATATTTAGAAAAAATAGCAACATGCTGATATAAATGTGATTGAGTAATGTCGTTATCTTGTTATCGTTATGTTTTATAATATTAAGAAGTAGGTATAAAGATTTTATAGGTTCCGTTCACGAAACTCGTCTGCTCGAAATTTAGATATACTTACCTACTTTAATATACGATAAGTAGAGCTACTCCAAGCAATTGCATAACCACACTGTCAATCCCAATCTGAATAATTTCGAAGTTAATTGCTAATCCATAGCTTCATAAATTCTGCCAGACTTATTTATTTCTTAAAACTTTATGCACGAGTAAAAATACTGTACAAAGGCTGTCGTAATGCCTGAGGCATTACCTACCAGTCAACCTTAGGGTTATGCATTGAGACGGTATAAGGGATACATAACAACATAAGGGTTACATAACTCGGAAAATAATACATACCTACTAATACATAGACACATACATATTTGTAACGAAAAAAAACGATGTCTGGACAAATCATGATAGGTAGAGAAGAAAACGAATCCAGCAAATCAGCGCCAAATGCGTCTGTTCAACAACGTTAATAACGAGTTTGACTAATAAACTAGACAAAGGAACGAGTTTCCCAGCATGTGTCAATAAAGGAAGTTCTCTATCAATTGCTTAAATTGGAGAATACTTCAAAGTGTTTCCTTTTTTATTTAAGAGTAGTTAATGGTATTTATATTTATTGCAGGCGTGCGTCGCGACCACAGCACGCCGAGGCAGCCTGACTGGCCGTCACCTTGAGGTTCTGACCTGTTATTGCGTCACATAATCATACATATTAAAATGGAGGGCGACGTGTTTTTTCTGCAACATCATGTATTTTAAATCTAAACATATTGAACAGTATAAATCGCCTGTTGAATTTATACTCCAGTCAAAAGCAAGCTAAGAAATAGCTAGACATTAAGGCAAAATAACCTTCTGCGTGAAGGTAATGCCTTGGATGTAGGAACTATATAAAGGTTTATTTGTCTGTTTTTTTTCTTTGGGGTGTTATAAGTATAAGTTTGATCGCTATGTGTGTCTGTCTGTGGCACCGCAGCTGTTAAACGGCTGAACCGAGATAGGTGCGTTTTCTTTACTTAAAAGTAAGTAGGAGTTCTAGCTATGGTTCTTAGACAAATGTTTATCAAAATCGTTTCAGTCGTTTCGACACGAAGATCCTTTTATCAAAATATTACCCACCAGCACAACTTCTTATTAAACTTAGAGGCCCAAGAGGTTTTTTTTAGTATTTAGAGGTTTTTGTTTAGGTCGAGTTTTTTTTAGTATAGCTACATGAAAAAGTATGATGCACATCAGAATGTTTGATCATAGGAAGTGTAATTTAGGCTGTAGCTACTTTAAAAATACTACGGTCTACCGCTGTATAGACTTATAATATTATGTCGAACATTAATTACAGCAACTGCATTGCTGTGAATCTGTGATGATACTGATTATCGTTCGATCTGTGATGATCATCAATGTTTGTTTGATTGCTTTTATTATCGAAGTGTTATTCAGTGTATTATGTATGATACTGCGCTTCGAGTTGGTTGATACTCTTTTGCCAGTGACAATTCAACTGGAATCGGTAGTCACCTACTATAAGAGGGGATTTATCTGCCAGTAGGCAGTAGGAATCATCTTACAAAGTTTCTTTATTCTTATAGTCGTCTCTAGTAAGAGATTACTTGGCTAAGGTCACACTACTCTAAAAGGTATTTAAATGTTACGGCTACAGGTCAAGCTAAAGATTTCCAGTTTTAGCTGACCTCGCATTGTATCGGTTTTTCGTACAATGGAATGTCAGGTTATAATGGAAATGCATACCTTGATGCGTGGCTGTGTAGTACATTCGCAACTACGTTTTCAACAAGGAAAATATATACGAACCCAATTTGCTTTTCGTTCATTACCCTACCTAGTACCTAGTAGCTACGTGCTTCAAGTATTGTAGTTTATCAAGTATGTTGTTTAACTTTTGATGCGTATGTGGTGTGATGCAATCGACAATAATGCTTAAACATCATGACGATTAATTTTCCTGAAGATCCTTATGAACTGTTTTCGCTAAGTCACTATGATAAGTGTTAAAAGTGATTTGTTATGAATATTATTTTCGAACAGAGGTATTGCCGTTCTTGATTAATGTCGTTTTAAACAACGAGATAACGCACAAGGTTCGGAATGTGACCGATAAAATGAAAACAAAACTCAGTTCAATGTTTATTTATCTTATGCGAATTACCAATGTAAGGTAACAGAAACAGAAAAGACAAATTTTACCTGGTACCCTGGGTCGTCCCACGATGCCATCTTCAGAAAAAAGAAATTTCTGAATTGAAAATGAGACGTGTCTTGATTCTATTATTATCTGAGATACCAACAAATAAAGACACAGCGTGTTGCTTTTATGAATTTAAAGTATTGTGATAACCAAATTCAACAACCACCTACTCCGTCATGCTTATGTTTTTTCATGCAACAGACCAACAAACCAGGCCAAGCCTCGATCACGATTGATCTCGAAAATTTTTTCGAGAAGCTCACGTATAAGACCACCTGGTTCGAGAACTTAACCATATTGGTCAGCATTACGAACGGGCAGCACGAGTGACATCTCGAGCTAGGGAATGAACAATAGGTTCGAGATCAGCTACTCGAGATTGCCATTCGAGATCACGCTCAGATGTATGGCGAGATCACTATGTTATTTGAGCAACCAAATTAAAACCGTGCATTTTCAAAGCAATTAAGTTTCAATGTCCCAATACTGGGTCAAATTAAATTAGCTAGCAATATTTCACCCACATGTTGTGTATCGATATCCAACACTAATGAAACAAAAAAATAATCTTAGTCGATGGCCGAAGGTATATAATATCCATAATCGATCAGCTGTTTTGGAATTTTTCGAGAAACTTAGAGTAGGTACACGTACCTATCAGTCGTTTGGTTGTTTTAATATAGATGTCACAGTGTCCCTTGAACTTTTCAACAGAGTTGGTATGACAACTTTTTTTCTGTATCGTCGATAATAAATGGGGATTTGATGAAGTTTCTAACCAAAGCCGTTATAAACAGTAAATGGAGGGGGAGTATTCTCAACCTTGTTTCGGTCTTTTTAGTGTATTACTTTAAAAATGTCTTTTTGCAGTTTTCTTTTTAACTTTCTGTTTTTGCTTGTTCATTTAGAATTAAATGCTAAAAAGTTAGATGGAAGACCATCAGTGTAAGGAAGTATTGTTTAAGGTTCAATTTAGATAATATTTCATTACAAATTATTTATTTGATGCTTTGAATATCTACTTTTGATGTGATTCAAAACGTTGTGAAGAGCAGCTGTCATGGCCGGGTTAAGAGGAACATAATGTTATGTTCGTCTCTCCCGGTGCAGAAGTCAGAAACATTTAACTAGTGTTGAAATAATTATGAACTGGTTATACACGTACTAAGTACCTAAAACTATGACTGAATTAATTAAAATACCTTTGTTAAACTAAAATGCGGAATTGTGCAAGAAAACCGGATAGAGCATCGTAGGTACCTACGATGTTACATACGTTTTTCTTGATAATTAGTGATGTGCCAGATCGTTAAAAATACATATCCGCGGATACGGATCCGGATACGGATATTTGTTGTCAAGATCCGCGGATACGGATCTTTACTTTTTTACTCATTCGGTGGCGATGAACGATTCCAACTTCCAAGGTCACGCGTTGACGCTATTCTTGACAGGCCATGATTTTAAGAAATAAAAAATAATCTGAACGGAATTCAATAGTTTTTCATTGCTATCTAATCACCTATTTATAGAATTTCATCTATCTATTTAAAATTAATAAGGTAAAAGACCCGGCAAAAATGTAACGGTTGTTGTGTTTGTAGAAATGAAAGATAATGTTGAGTAGACTTGGTTTAATCAGACTAGGATCACAGTTTCACAGAGCACGTTCAGTCGTGGTATCTCAGACGGGATCAGACATAGCAGTGTCGGACCGATGCAGAGCGGAACCATAGATTATTATCTAGTGGTGTACATACTAACTAATTACTAAATAGTGATGTTACAACATCCCCCTTGTTGAGTTCAAATTAAACCCCTGACAAACAATTAATAAGATGTACATTGACAAGTGACTCTACCTACACGACAACATGCTCTATGATACTTATAGTTATATTATAACTAGACAACATTCTTATTAATACTTAGTTACATTTAATCTAGACAACCTTCTTAATACTACTTAGTTAATGGTTTATCTATTTCGTCTATTAACCTTCTTGGTGGTTTTACAATTCGACCTGACCTGGTTGTTACGCTTGAGGATATATGAGATGAGGATTCTTGAAGTCTTGACTCCTGTCTGTCACCTTCCTCTCTCTCCTGCGACGAGTTGGATTGCATAGGAGGGTTTGCATAGTTTTGGGAATACTTATGTCTTAAGTGTATTCTATTTCTCCTATACTGTACACCATTGACATCCTCAACCACATACGACCTATTGTTCATCAATCTTTGTTTGACAATAGCTTGTTCCCAGTTACTTTTTGGATTTCTTTTAAAATAGACATGGTCATTGTAATGTAACATCGACATTGACTTAGTATTTTTATCATAATTCCTAGATTTGTTTTCATCATTTTTCTTGACTGACTCTTTGTAATCCTGAAATGTTACTACTTTTGGCTTTAATCTCTTATATGATACTGGAATATTGTCTCTCAAGTTTCTTGACATTAACAATTGAGCTGGTGATGACAAATTATTTTTTGTTGTATTTCTATACTGTAATAAAGCTATGTATGGATCTGTTTTGTTTTCTTTACATTTCCTTAACATGTTTTTATTTTTTACTGAACTTTCAGCTTGACCATTTGACTGTGAATGATATGGGCTAGTAACAACATGTTCTATGTCCCATTCTTGTAAGAAATTTTTGAAATCAATTGACTGAAAAGGAGGTCCACCATCTGACACCAGTGACAATGGTATTCCATGACGAGCAAAAATAGATTTTAAATGAGTAATTACATTTTGAACAGTACTGTTTTTATTTAATAATGCTATCTCTATGTATTTTGAGTAATAATCTGTGACAATTAAATAAACTAAACTTTCAAAATGCATTAAATCAATACCGACTTGTTGCCATGGATATTTACATATTTCAAAATTTTGTAGTGGTTCCTTTTGATTACATGGTTTGAATTTTGCACATACAAGACATTGTTCGACTAAATTCTTAATTTCACTTGACATATTTGGCCAATACAAAGATTCTTTTGCTATTTTCAGACATTTATTTATACCTTGGTGACCTTGATGTATTTTTTCTAACATTTCTTTATACATTGACTGTGGTACTATTAATTTTGAACCTTTGAACACTAAATCTTTTATTACATGTATTTCACCTTGAATATTCCAATATGGTTTGACTAATGAACTGACATTGTTCTTGTTTTTAGGCCATCCTTCATTATAATATTTTTTTAATAATTGTAAGGTTTCATCATTTTTGGTTTCCTGTGCCAATTTTGTGCTGTATTCCTTTGTTATTGCTAAATTAGCATACATTAAATTGACATGACAAGACATTTCTGACTCATTTTCAGGTGTGTAATGGTCTTTCAAAGCTGCCCTTGACAAAGTGTCTGATATATACATTTCTTTACCTGGTACATGTATTACTTCTAAATCATACTTTTGTACAGTTAACATCATACGCTGTAATCTAGCGGGGACATCATGCAATGGCTTTTTGAATAAATAGACTAATGGCTTGTGATCAGTATGTACTGTGACTCTATTACCATATACATATTGGTGAAATTTTTCACAACCAAATTGAATTGCTAGTAGCTCTTTTTCTATCTGCGCATATCTTTCCTGGGTTTCAGTTAAAGTTTTTGAACTGTATGCTATAGGTTTGTTTTTCTGTAATATGACTGCTCCTAATGCTGATTTCGACGAATCAACTGACAAGACTAATGGAATCTTAGGATTGTAATGAGCTAAAACTGGTGAGTTTGTAATCTCATCTTTCAGTTTTTTGAGACATTGACTATAATTCTCATCCCAAGTCCAGACTGAATCTTTTTTCAAAAGATTTCTTAATATTTGTGTTTTTTCTGACAAGTTACTAATGAAAGGTCCTAAATAATTAATCATACCTAATATTCTCTGTAACTCTTTGACATTTTTTGGTGTGGGCATATTGACAATGGCTTTGACTTTTTCTTGATCTGCCCTGGCACCATCTTTACTGAAGACATAACCCAAAAAACATACTTCTGTGACTAAAAATTTACATTTTGACTTGTTAAATTTTAAATTGACTTGACGAGCTCTTTGCATGACTTTATGTAATCTTTCATTATGAACTGACTCATTTGGTCCATAAACCAATATATCATCTATGAATATTAAGACTCCTTCGATATCACCGAATAGATTCATCATAACTCTTTGAAAGATTTCAGACGAGGCATTTATGCCATATGGTAATCTTAAATACTTATATCTACCGAATGGTGTTTGAAAGGTACATAATTCAGAACTGTATTCATCCAGACGTAGCATCCAGAAACCCGAAAATGCATCTAAATGAGAAAAACATACAGCCCCTTCGAGCTGAGACCTAATCTCATCAATTGACTTAAGTGGATAGAATTCTCTCATTATGTTTTTATTCAAATTTCTAGGGTCTAGACAAATTCTTAACTGACCTGAACTTTTTACAGTTATGACGACTGAGTTAACCCACTCTGTTGGTTTTGTAACCTTCTCAATAACTTGCATCTCCATCATGCGATCCAACTCTTCGTGTAATCTGCCTTGTAACGCAAATGGAACTTTCCTGGGCGGATCAACACATGGTACTGCATCAGGCTTGAGTTTAAGATGACAGACTGGAGGTAGACATCCAAGTCCCTGAAAAACATCATTATATTGTGTGAGAATTTGTTTACAAAAACCCTGCTTTGATACTGAAAAGACACGTCTTATAATTCCTAACCTTTCACATGTTGGTAGACCAAGAACATTTGGACAATCTAAATCTGCTATAAAAACATTATAGATTCGACGACGTCATTATTATTAACGCATAATTTACAATTTATGTTCACTTTGCCTAGAATCGGAATGGATTTTCCACCAAATCCTGTGACATTTATTTGACATTTGACAAGTGACACTTTTGACAGGTTATAAAATGTTTGCTTTGACATAATGTTGACATCTGCACCAGAGTCTATGATGCATTTAATTTGTTTATTTCCTACTACTAGGTTAATTTCCCATGACTGTTTTGCATGGTTACTATCCACAGTGTTGACATTCTTTACTGTATGACTTATATCTGAGTGACTGACTAATGATCCGTTGTGTGTCTGTGAAAACTGTGAATGCTGACGACTGTTTCTAAGTCTATGACCTTGTGTTTTGTTGTGTAATCCCTCAGACTTGTGACTTTTTTCATCATTGAGATGTAAATATGGACTCTGACATTTTCTATTTTGACTATTTGATTTTACGTTGGATCTCTCAGATATGTGACTATTTTCATCATTGAGATGTTGATTATTTTCAGTACATCTCTCAGATACATCACCACTTTCATCACAGAGATAAAAGGAATGTGGACGTTGACTGTTTGACTTGACAATAGATCTCTCAGATATGTGACTATTTTCATCATTGAGATGTTGATTATTTTCAGTACATCTCTCAGATACATCACCACTTTCATCACAGAGATAAAAGGAATGGGGACGTTGGCTTTTGGACTTGACGTTGGATCTCTCAGACTTGTCACTGTTCTCATCATTGGGATACGGTGACTGTGACTGTCCCATCTGAAATACCACTGCTGCTGTGTTTTTGTGTCCGTGTCTACTGCTCTGACTGTGTGAGTGAGACTGACTATGTGTTGCTGTGTAATGACTACTTGACTGACTACTATGTGCATTATGATCCACATGATTATCTGAATGACTTTTACTCGACTTTAATTGACTGTTCAACATGCCAACAAAATATTCTTGACTACTATTATCTGAATTAAACGATTGCAACTGACTGACTTTTTTATTCTTGTGACAATATTTAGCAAAATGACCAAAAGATTTACATGACCTGCATTGAACGCCTTTAGCTGGACATTTGTAGCGATGAGACTGCCCACAGCGGCTGCATGTCTTCGAGTTGCTGATGTGGTCGCTGTTTGAAGCTGATGCTGACTTGCGACTGCTCGAAGCTGACTGGCGACTGCTCGACCTGCGACTGGAAGCTCGCTGTTGACCATCTTGTCGACTACGGTTCCTCCGACTGAGATGCATGACGTTTTCACTGGCGACACTGGTGCCTTTGACGATTTTTTCAGCATCCTGCTGAGCGATTATGAGTGTCCTCGCCAGCTCTTGCATTCTCTGATATGTCAAATCAGGTTCTTGCAGTAACCTCTGACGTACATGTGACGAATCTATATTGAGGTTTGCTATAAAAATATCTCTGATTAACGGCTCCCTGAGCGTGCCAAACTCACATTCTCTGCTTTTATTTTCCAAATCCGTGAGGAATTCGTCGATGTTTTCGGATTTTTCCTGCCTACGTGTGAAGAATAGGTATCTACACATCGTCACATTTTTTCTTGGTTCAAAGAATTTGTCGAATTTGGACTTGACTTCCTGGAGTGTGCTTCCATCAATCTTTAAGTTAAATGTGTTAAATATATTGAGACCACGCTCACCAATTAAATGCAGTAGAATGGCAATTTTCCGCTTCTCGCTTGACTTGTCCAGGCCTGTGGCTAGCAAATATAGTTCCAGCTGCTGCCACCATTTTTTCCATGCCTCCGCATTATTATTTGCTGGATCCGACGAAATATGGAGTTTTTTCAGACGCGTGCTTAATGTTTGGTCATGTCCGCCATCATTGTCGTCACTCGTGGCTTGGTTCGGCATTTTCTGGACCGATCTTCTTTATTTGTTTTTTCTTACACGACTTCTGACACCATGTTGTGTTTGTAGAAATGAAAGATAATGTTGAGTAGACTTGGTTTAATCAGACTAGGATCACAGTTTCACAGAGCACGTTCAGTCGTGGTATCTCAGACGGGATCAGACATAGCAGTGTCGGACCGATGCAGAGCGGAACCATAGATTATTATCTAGTGGTGTACATACTAACTAATTACTAAATAGTGATGTTACAACAACGGTAACGGATATTTCTTCTACGTCGGATATCCGCGGATACGGAGATGGATATTCGGCACATCACTAGTACCCATATTTCGTATCGTTCAACCAATAATTCAAAGCAGCAACTTACGAACATCATCGTGATTTTATTTCACTTTAACTGTCAAGGCGCTACCTACATAGAATTATTGTTTTGAACTGTATGCTCAGACACAACCCACGCTCAGCCAACTGAACATTTAAGACTGCTTTGAGGCTGTTTTATTTTATGAATAATTAATTAACTAAGTATAAGGAACTAATATTGTACTGTGTGGTGACGGACGTAAAAAATATGCACCATCCTATTTCTTCCCGTCGTCGGTGTCGTAAGAGGCGACTGTGGGACTTATCAGAGAATGGGCAGCAGCGTTCTCTATGCATTTTACCACCATACTGCGATCGCCAACCCGCCTGCCAAGCGTGGCGATTATGCCAAATTGGGGGAGGCCTATATCCAGCAGTGGATGTCTTGCGGCTGAAATTATGAAGTACCTACTAGCTTCTGCCCGCGACTTCGTCCGCGTTAAATTTCTTGTTCCCCCGATCCTTCCCGTCGCGTCGAATCGCCTACCCGTGCGATTTTCCCCGTTTTTGCAATATTTTTCATTACTGCTTCGCTCCTTTTGGCTGTAGCGTGATGTTATATAGCCTATAGCCTTTCTCGATAAATAGGCTACACAACACAAAAATAATTTTTCATCGACCAGTAGTTCCTGAGATTAGTGCGTTCAATCAAACAAACAAACAAACTCTTCAGCTTTGTAATATTAGTATAGATAAGAATATACCACATTTATTTTAGTTTAGTAATTTCGTATTTTTTTAATTATTTTTTATTGTAGTTAATTTAATGGCATTGAGTTCGCACTTGACTAACATAGTTTTTTAAAACGCGATGGTCCCAAATTGATCCACACAGATTAACTATTTACAGATTTATATCGCCTAAGCTTCTGCCCGCGACTTCGTCCGCGTTAAATTTCTTGTTCCTTCGACCCTTCCCGTCGCGTCGAATCGCCTACCCGTGCGATTTTCCCTGTTTTTGCAACATTTTTCATTACTGCTCCACTCCTCTTGGTTATAGCGTGATGTTATATAGCCTATAGCCTTTGTCGATAAATAGGCTACCCAACACAAAAAGAATTTTTCAATTCGGACTAGTAGTTCCTGAGATTAGCGCGTTCAATCAAACAAACAAACAAACTCTTCAGCTTTATAATATTATATATATAATATATATAAATATAATATATATATATATATATTAGTATAGATTCCTCTTATCCCAAAAATCGGGGCAAGAGGAACAATAGCGTTTACCTAACGTTATGCCATTTTCTGACTATTAATAGCCTTGAAATAATTAGCCTAAGAAGTCGTTCAACTGTGGAAAACTGACACATTTGATTACCACAACACATCCTGTGTTGTGGTAATCAAAACCGCAATAAGACATCACGTTTACAGTAAAAACTGAACAAAGAATTTAAAAAATAAACTATAGACCGCTTATCCCACCTAAATTTAGTAATATCGATTCATAAAACCAATATTAGTACGTAATATCTTTGGCTATAACGTAATTAATAACGCCTAGCACTTAGTGGTATACAGGCGTGATGTTAAATACCTATGTATATAACGAAATTATAATAATAAATCTCCTCTATATTAGGCACGGTTGCTATCCAAGTACGTATTCCATAGCAATGACACTCGGGTTTTTGCCTTATACTCAATTTCAAACATTTTGTCTAGTGTGTCTGATTAGTACCGACGATTCTCACAGGAAAATCTAAAGTAGGTACCTAGGTAAGGTAAGTTGATATACCAACATTAGCAAATATAGAGGTGTTGATAGAGACTTTACCACTCGGATAGGTATTAATTTAAAACGCAGGTATTAAAATATTATTATATTCCTTATTAACTCAAAAATATTAAAATATATGGCGTTCCGCACATAAAGGTACCTTTACCTTTGTACATACCATGTCGGCATTTAGTGTCCGAATTATTTGCGTTTTTGTAAGCCGGGTGAAAATATGGCATGTTGCGATTAATTATTGTTCTACAACAAATTTGCTACAATTTGATACAATTAATATCTACAGACAACATTTCAAAGCACTTTTTTTTTTAAAGGAAGTGTTTAGTAAAAAGGTACTACCAGATGTCGGTTGGTCTAATTGTCGATATTTTCATAATTGTTATGTTGAGTTTTTAACTTTAAAACTATTTGTATATTGACAGTACCTACAGTCAGGCCTATCTCACTTCCAAACAAGCGGCGCAAAATCCCCGAGATATTTACCTACTATTCTGGAAAACAACCTTGCCAATTTGACGCAAATGGACCAATATTGTTTTGACGCTAACGTCAAAAGCTGCTGCTAATTCAGCCGTAGATTGTGTATCATCAGCTTCCACAATCGCCTTTAATTCGTCATTGTCGACCAAAGTCTTCGGACGACCGCGAGGTTCATTTTTCAGGTCGAAATTTCCAGAACGGAAGCGAGCAAACCAATAACAGGTGGTGCGTTGGTTTGTAGTGTTAGCTCCGTAAACGTCGTTGATGTTGCGTGCCGCTTGTGCTGCGTTGCTGCCACGACGGTACTCATATTCCATAATTACTCGAATTTTTAACGTATCCATGATGACGAAAAAGATTGAAATGCGATGAAAATGTAACTCTAATCAATAAACAAATGACTACTTTTGGAAAAAGAATTCCATGTTTTTAAAATAAAATAAATTTGAAATTAGAATTCTTAGACAAACAAAAAATATTTTGATTTGAAATGGCCAGTACTGCAGAACGACAATTTCATAGGTAAAGACCTAATATAATAGTAGTGTCGGCGACGAAATCTAAGCATCTAGGCGCAAGTAGTATCGGAGTGCACCCTGACAATGATTTTGTAAGTTAGAAAGCATTTTTAAATTAGTAAAGGTCTCAAAAGTTCGTAAAAATGTCAAATTTAGACCCCCTCTGGGTAAGTGGGTGCAAGTAGCGCAGAGAGCGCCTTGATAATAAAATGTAAATATAAGGAATAATTTTGTAGCTAGTAAGGAATTTAATAATTTTGAAAAGTCTTGTTTATAAGTTTATGTATTAGATTCTAATTAGTTTTAGTTTATAGATTTCATGCTTAGTTTTCTTATTAGAATCTAATTAACTTCAATTTGAGTGAATCTTGTAAGGAAATGTACAAAATTTCGAAAGGAATGTTCTATAATTACGTAACTTGAAAATGAGGTTTTTTGTTTATGGTCCGATTGTTGCTATTTTTGTTGTTAACGATAGAATTAAATGCAAAACCACTTTTAACGTTTAAATTATCAAAATCGGACCACAGGATTCAGAGATATCATAGATTAAAGATAGTGGCAATTGTCCTAAGTCAAACTTTGTAAGTTTTTGTTCTAGAAAGTTTTTATTGTGACTATGTACATGCAATATTGTGTTTTTATATAAGAAGGGACCACATAACAAATGTAAAAATATATAAAATGTAAGGGTTATGTGATAATTAATTAAAAATAAAGGGGTTCAAAGACTTCGGCTTGATGAAAACTAACAGTGAAATGGGCTTGAAAATCACTGTCGTCTATAAGGTAATGGGAAGCGGCCCCGTCGACTATAAAATACGCACGATCGGCCGGGCCCATTTAGTCGCAGCTCAGCCGTTGAAGAGGCACAACGAAGAACAAGCCGGAGTCCATGGACCAAAAATACTAGAAGAAAAGTGTTTTATTTCGTCCGTTTCTCTCAGAATTCAGCCTCACGTTCAGTCTCCCGAGGTCTTGGTCGACCGTATTGTTATTACGCATTCAGGGGTGCGTGGTGACGTGTTTTACCAGCGCAATAGGTAAGTAGGGAAGCACGTCAAAAACGTGGGAGAAGTCCCAGGGCGAGTAAGGGTGCTGATCACATCCCATTCGTCCACTACAATTGGTCCTTCGAGCGCCGGATTCCCTGCAGGAAGAAACCAGAAGAGTTCAGAAGATTAGAAGTTCAGAAGTCCGAAAAATTCAGAAGACTGAAACATGCCGGTTACCAGGTCGCAGAAGGATGCCCCCTCACGTCCGCCGTCTCGTCCTTCCGCTAAGGACGCGACAGAAGAGGCAACAGAATCAGAAGGGGTCACGTCGGCGTCATCGGGAACCGCAACTACATCAGGCACGAACACCTCTTCGGGTACGACGGCTACGGAAGAGACCACGACAACGGAGACAACGGTGGAGACTGCGACCACAGCGGCGACCGAGAAGAACGGTCAGAAGAAAGAAGCCGCACAGAAGGAAACGACCAAGAAGGCCCCAGAAGATGCCGCGGAAAAGGCTGTTCCTGGTTCTACCAAGACGCTAAAGCCGAAAGGGGTCGGTCGTCGCGCCAGGTCCACGAAGACCACGAGTACCACGGCCAGAAGACGCGAGCTGGAAGCCAGAGAAGAGTTAGCGCGCCTGGAACTGAAGCAAGCACAGGCTGCGGCGAAACTAGCCCGTGTCAGATTGGAACTGGCACAGTGTGAAGATGATGACTCCGTGGATGAAGACCTGGAAGACAGAACAGCACAGGTGCAGAACTGGATCCAGACATCTATAATGGAAGACGACAACAGGGAACGACCGGAGCCACGAGATCAACCTCCAGCAGAAGAACCCCAGAAGGTGAAGCCAGAAGAGCACTCTCCAACGAAAGGAACTACGATTGAAATTCAAACGTTGGCGACGGCGTTGAAAGAAGCCTTCACTATACGGGAACAAGCAACGCAGCCGAAGTATATCCACGAGTTACCCTACTTCGACGGCAGCAGCAGTGAGTGGTTGGCGTTCAAGGTTGTCTACGAGGATACAGCACCGATGTTCAACGACGTCCAGAATATGGCTCGCTTAAGAAGAGCACTTAAGGGCAACGCAAGAGAAGCTATCAAGAGTCTGCTGTACTCCGAAGCCTCTCCGCTGGAAGTGATGCAAGCCCTAAGAAGAAGATATGGAAGGCCTGACGCGCTGGTGTTAGCAGAATTGGACAAAGTCAAGGCGTTGTCGAAGATCTCAGAAAACCCAAGAGACATATGTGTCTTCGCAAGCCAGATCAACAACAGCGTAGCAGCGATAAAGGGGTTGAAGAAACCGCAGTACCTACATTCACCTGAAATAGTGAAACAAATAATAGAGAAGATGCCAACGGTCCTCAAGTTCAGATGGTATGACTTCACGGCAGCAGCAGAAGAAAGTGAATTCTCCGACTTAACCCTGGTATCCAACTTCCTGAACAAAGAAGCAGACAAATGTGGAGCCTTCGCGACCTCAGAAGAAAAGAGTGGGATCAAGAGGACTCATCGACAAGCGGCGCATGCTACGAAGGAGAAGGACTTCAAAGGAAAGGATGCTAAGAAGACTTGCCCCATGTGTGAAAGTGAGCACTTCCTAGTTGAATGTCAGAAGTTCCAGAAGGCGTCGGTTCAAGATCGGTGGGCAATAGTTAAGAAGAGCCACGTCTGTTTCAAGTGCCTTCAAGGGAAACACCGGAAGGAGAGCTGCAGGAAACCACCATGCAAGGAATGCAAAAGGTGGCACCATCATCTGTTGCACGTCGACTCGGAAGACAGGACCTCGGGAGACAAAAAGGAGACACATCAAGAAGAAACAAGTGTCACGGCGTCAGTGAATGCAGTAAACAACGCAAGAGCATACCTGAAGATAGTTCCAGTGGAAGTTTTCGGGTCAAAAGGATCTAAGAAGATACTAGCCCTCATGGATGAGGGGTCAACAGTGTCACTCTTGGATGAGAAGGTGGCAGAAGAAGTCGGCGCTCAAGGAAACAGAGAAGAACTGGTCATCGAGACAGTAGGAGGCAGGCTGATAAAGAAAAAGGATTCTCAGACACTGGACCTCACGGTGAAGGGAGTTCACCAAGGAACCAAGAAGACAATCAGAAGAGTCCGAACTATCAACGAGCTGAAGCTTGCACCACAGTTCTTAGACAGAAAAAGGATTGAAGAATGTCGACACTTAAAGAAGATCGCCAACTCGCTGTACTACGAAGGGGAACCGCCGCAGCTACTCATAGGTCAAGATAACTGGGAGCTGATTGTGACTCAAGAAGTAAGAAGAGGGAAACCAGGACAACCAGTCGCTTCAAGAACAGGACTTGGTTGGGTGCTACATGGATCGGACAGCGGGAGTACAAGACCAGTGCAATTCCTGAACACGTGTCTTCATGTCAGCACACCTGAAGAAGAGATGCATCAAGCCATCAAGGACCATTTCGCAATCGAAGCGCTTGGGGTGCTACCGAGAAGACCTACTACGGACTCAGAAGGTAGAGCACTTGCCATCCTAGAGAAGACCTGCAGAAGACTTGAAGATGGTCGATTTGAAGCTGGACTCCTGTGGAAGAACGAAGAAGAGCAGATGCCAGAGAGCTACACGTCTGCTAAGAATCGATTGATCAACATCGAGAAGAAGATAGACAGGGATCTCCAGCTGAAGGCAGAATACAACAAGCAGATCCAGCATCTAATCGACAGCAAGTATGCAGAGGAAGCACCTATAGGACAAGAAGACTCCAAGAAGAAATGGTACCTCCCTCACTTCTCCGTGGTTCATCCCCTTAAGATCCCCTTATCTTCTATAAGGATCGTCTTCGACGCAGCAGCCAAATCCAGGGGAAGAAGCCTCAACGATGCTCTACTGCCAGGACCAGACCTACTGCAGTCACTCTTTGGAGTACTGCTCAGGTTTCGTCAAGGGCCCTTAGCAGTGGCAGCCGACATAAAGGAAATGTTCCTGCAAGTTCGTATCAGACCAGAAGATAGAGACAGCCTGCGTTTCCTGTGGCGAGGGGATCGGCGCGACATAGTACCGAAGGAGTATAGGATGACATCAGTCATCTTCGGCGCGACCTCATCTCCCAGGACAGCGATTTACGTCAAGAACCGAAACGCAGCGGACTTCAAGGAACAATACCCAGAAGCTGCAAGAGCGATCGAGCTGAACCACTATATGGATGACTACCTACACAGCTTTCATTCAGAAGAAGACTTCAGAAGAGTGACGGCGCAGGTGGACTACATACATCGGAAGGCAGGCTTGGAGCTTAGAGGATGGGCATCAAACCAACTTGAGCTGCTGCAAGACGTAAAAAAGGACACAGCAGAGAAAACCGAAGTGGACCTTGGCGAGAAAGAAGAGAAGACACTAGGACTGCGCTGGTTCACAGAAAGGGACTCCATCGGCTTCAGGGCGAACCTTCGAAACACACCGGAGGAGATAGCTACAGGGCTCCAGGTGCCTACGAAGAGAGAAGTCACCAGCGCCGTAATGTCAACCCACTGGGATTAGCATCACCGGTTCTCGTCCAAGGCAAGAAGCTGCTTCAGAACATATGGCGAAGCGGCGTCGGTTGGGATGAAGAAATAGAAGACAAGGAATACGAAGCGTGGAGAACCTACTTAGAGAAGATGAAGCTGCTTCAAGACCTTCAGATTCCAAGATGTCTAGCGCCACATGGCACCGAGGGGGAGCTGCACACCTTCACAGACGCAAGCGAGATGGCGTACGCAGCAACAGTTTACTGGAGGACACAAGGTCGGGACGGGACTTACCACATCAGCTTAGTGGCGGCAAAAGTACGTGTCACACCACTAAAACCAGTGTCGATCCCGAGACTCGAGCTGCAGGCGGCCCTTCTTGGAAGCAGACTAGCACATTCGGTGGAAGAAGAAATGGACCTGAAGGTGGTAAAGAAGACCTTCTGGACAGACTCCAGCATCGTACTCTCTTGGATCAAGACGGACCCGAGAACCTTCAAGACGTTCGTAGCTCATCGCTTAGCAGAGATAGAAGATCTCACGAAACCACAGGACTGGAGATGGGTACCGACAGCACATAACCCTGCTGACGATGCGACGCGCGACGTACCGGAACACTTCGACTGCTGTCACCGCTGGTACGTTGGACCTGACTTCCTAAGGAAAGAGGAAGCCCACTGGCCGGCACCTAGAACATTCAAGAAGGAAGCCACCGGTGAAGAGAAGACAGCAGACGTCGTAGCAGCAGCAAGCACCACTTATCCATCACCAGATCCTGAGAGGTTCTCGTCCTGGAAGAGACTGTGGCGAGCTACAGCAAGAGTGTTACAATTCATACAACTCTGCAGAACAAAGGAGAGGGTCAACGTCAGCCGAGAAGATCCCGCCTGGAAAGCGACGAAAGGAAAACGAACTAAAGGTGTCGAGAAACGACATCAATCTTCAAGAGTGCCAGACAGGAAATATATACCGCTGAACGCCGAACAACTAGAGCAAGCTGAAATCATACTACTGAAAGGCAGTCAAGAGAGAAGCTTCAAAGAAGACATCAAGTGTCTGCAGCAAGGAAAACCATTAGAAGGAAGCAGCAAATTGAAAAAGCTCGACGTAGTGCTGGAAGACGGTCTCCTGCGGCTGAAAGGAAGAATCGACGCGATACGGGGAGTAACAAGAGAATACAAGAGACCCATCGTGCTCGACAGTAAGGACAAGACCACGAGACTTATACTGGAAGATTTCCACTGCCGATTCAACCATGGTAATCACGCAACAGTAATAAACGAAGTGAGACAGCGTTTCTGGGTGCTGGGAATAAGATCAGCAATCAGAACAGTGCAACATCAGTGTCAATGGTGCAAAGTGAGAAGAGCTAAACCGCGAGAATTACCGACGGGCAACCTACCTTCAGAAAGGCTGATGCACAGTACACATCCCTTCACGTGCACTGGCATAGACTACTTCGGCCCGATGACAATCACCGTAGGAAGACGCCATGAGAAGAGATGGGGAGCTCTATTTACGTGCTTAACAACTAGAGCCGTACACATAGAACTCACCCCTTCACTCTCCACCGACAGCATGATAATGGCCTTACGGAGATTCGCAGCAAGAAGAGGAATGCCGAAGATTGTCTACACCGACAACGGGACTAACTTCGTCGGCGCGAACAAAGAACTACAAGAAGCACAAGACACCACGAAACAAGAAGATCTCATCTCAGAAGCAGAGAAGATCGGCGTGCAGTGGAAGTTCATCCCTCCTGGTGCCCCGAATATGGGCGGTGCATGGGAGCGTCTAGTGCGATCAATCAAAACCGCGCTGGACACCACCCTGAAAGAAAAACACCCGCGAGAGGAGATACTCCACACCCTCCTCTTAGAGGCCGAGCACATCGTTAACTCTCGACCTCTCACTCACCTCTCCGAGAATCCTGAAGAAGAAGCGCTAACGCCTAATCATTTCTTAATTGGGCGGTCATGTGGCGCACCAAGAGTCGGCAACTTCGAAGACAGCGAGCTGGTGGGCAGACCCACCTGGAAGGCCACGCAGCGGCTTGCTGACCACTTTTGGCAACGCTGGCTGCGGGAATACCTACCTACCCTGCTGCCCAGGAAGATCAAGGGAAGAACCAACCCCACCGATCTACGAGTCGGAGACGTCGTGCTCATCGTCGACCACAGCCTGCCGAGATGTACCTGGCCACGCGGCAGAATCCAGCAGGTGTATCCGGGACCAGACGGGCGAGTCAGGATCGTCGACGTCGAGACCAGAGGAGGAGTTCTACGAAGACCCAGTTCGAGAGTGGTGTTGTTGGTGCCGGGAGTATCGCCGAGCCTGGAGGATGGTGCGACGCACGAGGGGGAGAATGTCGGCGACGAAATCTAAGCATCTAGGCGCAAGTAGTATCGGAGTGCACCCTGACAATGATTTTGTAAGTTAGAAAGCATTTTTAAATTAGTAAAGGTCTCAAAAGTTCGTAAAAATGTCAAATTTAGACCCCCTCTGGGTAAGTGGGTGCAAGTAGCGCAGAGAGCGCCTTGATAATAAAATGTAAATATAAGGAATAATTTTGTAGCTAGTAAGGAATTTAATAATTTTGAAAAGTCTTGTTTATAAGTTTATGTATTAGATTCTAATTAGTTTTAGTTTATAGATTTCATGCTTAGTTTTCTTATTAGAATCTAATTAACTTCAATTTGAGTGAATCTTGTAAGGAAATGTACAAAATTTCGAAAGGAATGTTCTATAATTACGTAACTTGAAAATGAGGTTTTTAGGGTTCCGTTGCCGTATGGCAAAAAACGGAACCCTTATAGATTCGTCATGTCTGTCTGTCTGTCTGTCGGTCTGTCTGTCTGTCTGTCTGTCTGTCTGTCTGTCCGTGTATGTCACAGCTACTTTTCTCCGAAACTATAAGAGATATGTTGTTGAAACTTGGTAAGTAGATGTATTCTGTATACCGCATTAAGATTTTTACACAACAATAGAAAAAAAACAATAAATTTTGGGGTTCCCCATACATAGAACTGAAACTCAAAAAAAATTTTTTCATCAAACCCATATGTGTAGGGTATCTATGAATAGGTCTTCAAAAATGGTATTGAGGTTTTTAACATCATTTCTTTCTAAACTGAATAGTTTGCGCGAGAGACACTTCCAAAGTGGTAAAATGTGTGTCCCCCCCCCGTAACTTCTAAAGTAAGAGAATGATAAAACTAAAAAAAAATATATGATGTACATAACCATGTAAACTTCCAACGAAAATTGGTTTGAACGAAATCCAGTAAGTAGTTTTTTTTTAATACGTCATAAATCGTAAATCGCAATTTACCTTCCATTCAATCAACTCAAATATAAAAAAAAACATTTAATTTCATAAACATAAACCTTACGCATAAACTGAGGATACCTACAGGTTTGTACGGAACCCTCGGTGTGCGAGTCCGACTCGCACTTGGCCGGTTTTTTGTTTATGGTCCGATTGTTGCTATTTTTGTTGTTAACGATAGAATTAAATGCAAAACCACTTTTAACGTTTAAATTATCAAAATCGGACCACAGGATTCAGAGATATCATAGATTAAAGATAGTGGCAATTGTCCTAAGTCAAACTTTGTAAGTTTTTGTTCTAGAAAGTTTTTATTGTGACTATGTACATGCAATATTGTGTTTTTATATAAGAAGGGACCACATAACAAATGTAAAAATATATAAAATGTAAGGGTTATGTGATAATTAATTAAAAATAAAGGGGTTCAAAGACTTCGGCTTGATGAAAACTAACAGTGAAATGGGCTTGAAAATCACTGTCGTCTATAAGGTAATGGGAAGCGGCCCCGTCGACTATAAAATACGCACGATCGGCCGGGCCCATTTAGTCGCAGCTCAGCCGTTGAAGAGGCACAACGAAGAACAAGCCGGAGTCCATGGACCAAAAATACTAGAAGAAAAGTGTTTTATTTCGTCCGTTTCTCTCAGAATTCAGCCTCACGTTCAGTCTCCCGAGGTCTTGGTCGACCGTATTGTTATTACGCATTCAGGGGTGCGTGGTGACGTGTTTTACCAGCGCAATAGGTAAGTAGGGAAGCACGTCAAAAACGTGGGAGAAGTCCCAGGGCGAGTAAGGGTGCTGATCACATCCCATTCGTCCATTACAAGTAGGATGACAAGTGTTGTTAAAATTTGCCTCGAAAACCTATCTAATAAATTGTTTTGCTTGAGTACATACTGTAACGTAAATCTGCTACGGATGAACCTTTTTGGTTTCTACCTATATCAACCTTTTTCAGAAAAACCAACAGCTATTTTTTTCGTTCAATTTTAAACTTTGATTCTGGAAATAAAACAGATGCCGACGTTTTTGACATACTCCCATTAACTCAATGCCCAGACCAGAGGGGTAATTGCGGAACTTTTTATCGGTAGGAATTGGTTTAATATTCATAGTTAAACAACATTCATTGCGTTATTTACGTTGCTGAGCTTACAATTTATTCGAACAAATGACGCAATGGTTTAGAAATAATCTTCAATCCCATTCAGATTCTGATAAATTGTGCGTTTCGCAATTAGGGTGCAGATTGAAGCTACACATGGTGGTAAAATATATAATAGTATTTTTTTATTTAGAACCAGTACACCGAAATGTCTCTTAGTATAATAAAACACTAGAAATATAATACAATATAATTATATTAAAAAGCTATTTCCACTATAAAGGAAAATATTAGGTATTGTTTTTCCACGTTAATTGTACGTATTACGTCAGTTTTTTCTCTTTAATGCTCTAATCTGATCTACTGGCGGTTCTGGCTAGCAATATCATAGACTCTGCTTGTATCCTTGGTCTGAACGTTGCTTATTACTCTTTAGACGACGCACATACAGGTATTGGAACGATCTACGCGGCCAAAGTTATTTTATTGCTGAATTGAAGAGGAAAGAAAAAAAAAATGAAAAAAAGAAATGAAAGAGGGCGCTGACTCCTGACATACAGGTACACCTAGTTCAGGAGTCAGAGACTTCAAAAATTTATGTAAGGTCAATGAGGGCAAATCCGTCATACTTTTTTGAAAGTCGAATTTGGTTAACTAAAACTGGTACACTTACTACTTTAATATAAATTTGATGATTGTAAGCGATAGAAAATTTTGTTGTCTTGTATACACATCCATTTTAAACAACAAAACAGCCCTCCACATGTAACTAAGAAGGTTTTTTTAAAAGTCGGTCGTTAGACGGGTTTTCCCGAGGATTGGGGCAAATCCGTCTAGTAGCAAATTTGCCTCGAGTTACGCCGTTTTATCAAGGTATGTAGTTTGTAAATAAGTAAATGCAGATGACGAAGAAAAATGTTTTGTAACATCATAAATAACGTATATTTTACGTTTTACTCCCTAAAATCTTTTTTGGGGGCTAATCCGGCCTATTTTTATAACCAGGGACTTTAAACCTTTCTAAAAAGTTTGAAAACTAAATATTTTTACAGTATCAGTTTAATTTTTCAGGTACATTGAAACAATCCTATCTTATTATGCCAATGGTATTTATGGTATTAACTTAAATAAACAGGGTTATTTTTAATGAATTCGGTTAGGTATAAGAACATTATAATTGTAACAACGTTGCACTTCACATGTTGTACTAAAAATTGAATTAAGGTGATTGCACCTTAAAGGTGGCGGTTCGTGCCGCGACAGAGACAGGAGACCACGACCGGTGACCGCGACAGGAAATTGCGACTGTTAAGGTGCCAGTTCGCCCCGGAGACCGCGACGACAAAATTGCCAAAGTGACGTCACACCCGATCTGATTTTGTTCGGGAACTGTCGGCGTGTTCTTGGTTCGAGGTACAAATAATGATTTTGAATTTAACATAAATTCTTAATTAGACCGAAAAAAACTAAGAACAGTTTGTTATGAAATAAATACCTAATCTTTCAATTAAATACAAAAAATAATAGTTCAAAGACCCAATTGTTAGTTACCAGTGGACTTTTAAAGTATAAAACTAAAAATAGGAAGGATGAAAATGGTTGACGACATCTGCAATGGGGTAATTCCGGTATATGACGATTTAGCCCCTTCGAAATTAGACGGATTTTCCCACTTGAACATTTTGAGGTTACGTATTTTTTTTAACAATTCCTTCTGTATCTACTGGTTTATATTCAAAACAAATAGAAAAATCCGTTGAAACACTTATTAAACTACATGTTATGCATACTCAGAAAGACATAACTTGTGAAATTGAATATTTACCTTATAAGAAACGGCGGGCGGCACGCAACACTTGAGTTTCGAGTTCGTAGCACAACTAAACTTCAAATGCATTTTTTGACAATTGCAGACAACCTTGCTTCATCTATGAATCATAGTTAGAACTAAATACTGATCCTGTTTTATCGACCGAACCAGTAACAGCGTAACTATTCTGGAATGAATAGTAAACGCATGTGTATGGAATAGCCCCGTAGACGGATTTGCCCACATTGACCTTAAACAATTATGTCAATAAAGAATTACGAATTACGAATTACGAATTGGTATCTAAACAAGGTAAATAAACAAAATAACTTAGTTTTCAAAATAAAAACACATTTTTTCCAAAAAAAAAAAAAACATAAAAAAAAATACAAATTTAAAAAAATAACAATATTTAGATCACTAAGTTTCTTGATTTTCTTCTTCGCTATCTGACGAATTTTCTGATATGTTGGATTCCGAAGACACAAGCATGGCCAAGGTTTCAGGCAAAAATGTTTTCTTTTTATTATAGTTCGCGTGCTACTAAGCAGAGGATCTGAACTGAGCAGAAGGCGGTTAAAAATGTCCTGATTACAATTTTTACTGGAAAATTTCCTCGCAAAATCTTGACGGTAACATATAAAATAATTGTTGCGAGCCTCAGCTGCTTCCTCGGAAAGGTGTCCGATTGATAATAACGCTTTTTCAAATATGAATGCGCATGGCATTGTTGGCGTTATACGAGTAGGATGCCCATACCAATCATATAGGTTCACATAAATACGAACAGTTTCTGAAGCATATCTTTTATATTTCACGGGATCAATTTTAAACTCGCTTGAAATTGCTTCCGATATGGTTTTTAGTCTATAAATTACCTCATAACTGATACCAGTTATTTTATTTCATCAGCTTTGGTCCATCTTTGTTTAATTTCTGATTTAAAATGGGCACAACCACTTTTCAAATGAACAAGTTGGTCTTCAGTGTAACCTTCACATGACAAAAGTTTATCTTTTAAATAGTTTAATGTGACATCTAAATTTTCTTTCATCATGAGGTCAAACAAATATTTTCGGGTCATAATCCTTACTTCTGATGTACATGAACCTAAAACAAACATACACTATGTAAAAAGTCGCTTACAAATATTTCCAGTTTTAGACGTAATTTCGCTGAATATTTTTAATCCCTCAAAACAGTATCTATCCGGATGTTTCCGGAAATGATTTTTATAGCATTTACAAGTAAAAGGATCGTATATCTGTAATTAAAATTATAGCCCGATCTACCCCGATACATAAACAAAAACACTAGCAAAGAAAAAATATTGAAGGAAATCACGGTATGAAAATGAGATTTTTTATACCTTGTCTATTAGAATCCATCACTTTCAATTAGAAAAAAAAAATCCTACTATAAAAAAAATCCGGCCAAGTGCGAGTCGGACTCGCGCACCGAGGGTTCCGTACAAACCTGTAGATATCCTCGGTTTATGCATAAGGTTTATGTTTATGAAATTAAATGTTTTTTTTTTATTTTTTTATTTTTGTGTTGATTGAATTACAGGTAAATTACGGTTTACGATTTATGACTTATTAAAAAAAAAACTACTTACTGGATCTTGTTACTCAAACCAATTTTGGGTGGAAGTTTAAATGGTTATGTACATCATATATTTTTTTTAGGTTTATCATTCTCTTATTTTAGAAGTTACGGGGGGGGGGGGACACATTTTGCCAGTTTGGAAGTGACTCTCGCGCAAACTATTCAGTTTAGAAAAAAATTATATTAGAAACCTTAATACCATTTTTGAAGACCTATTCATAGATACCCCACACGAATGAGTTTGATGAACAAAATTTTTTTGAGTTTCAGTTCTAAGTATGGGGAACCCCAAAATTTATTGTTTTTTTTCTATTTTAGTGTGAAAATCTTAATGCGGTTCACAGAATACATCTACTTACCAAGTTTCAACAACATAGCTCTTATAGTTTCGGAGAAAAGTGGCTGTGACATACACGGACAGACAGACAGACATGACGAATCTATAAGGGTTCCGTTTTTTGCCATTTGGCAACGGAACCCTAAAAACCACTTTAAAAGTTTAATGTTTAGAAAAGCGCCGAGATCACATTGTAATCTAGATGAAACGGTCAAATTCCGACTAACACTACAGGTGAGGGGGGCACGCTTGCAAGTAAATAATGCTGTGCCCAGGTTCATACTCTTTTCCTGGAACTGGTTTTTATTAATGTTATTGTTATTTTGATAATGGGACTTTTGGCCGCCTAGATCGTGCAAATATGTACCTGTATGTGCGACGACCGTTCATACAAGCCGAATTTCAGCTTCCCCCGACGGGTTATGAACGACAAAATATACTCCAGACCTACGGTGAAGTGGGTCGTCGTCCTTCCGATCGTTTATTAGAAGACCTGACGCAGAACCTGCCATCCTCATACTCGGCATCCTCAGACGTAGAAACTGCCGTCACTATACTCGGCACCCACGGTATCCGTCTGGAGCGCGACGCCCGATGACGCCCCTGGTGTTTTTTATATGTTATGTTTATCAAAATTATACGTTTTTCATGTGGCTGTAAAGTCCTTTTTTCGCTTTTCGCTACAATACATATGTAGATAGGTAGGGAAGCATGCCTGTCTTACCGATTGCTAGCGTCAACTGGGTAAACTGGGGTCTCCACCCCCACATTTCCGTGAGTCATAAGACTTTGTACATACATACGTAGAGTGATTAGGCCGGTTCACGACCACTTAGTCGACTTGCAATCTTTAAAATCATATTATTATTATAGTAAGTGTTAATATTTTGATATTGGGCCTACATTCGAAAGAATTAACATTTTTTTTTGCGTTATATTAATGTATTATTTTACAATTTAAAGATATATCGAAAGGTGCGATTTTTTCAGTTCCCGGACACCTACAGTCAGTTTACGCCCGGTGTTTTCGTTAGTTCTCGACCATTAGAAAGCCACTGTAAAAACAACTCTAAGATTATCACATTAAAGTCGAAAATAAGATAATTAAACAAATGTTTTGAATAATCATTGTTATTTAATATTAAGGTTCAAAACTGGCGGGTATAATCTAATTGAGCTGCTTCTATGTAAGGAATATTTTTATATAACATCTTAGATGAAACCAGCGCATACATTCATCACAACCAAAGTTTTTTCGGAACATTAGCTGCATTTTAAAAACGACTGTTTTGTGGTTTTCCGTACTGTTTTCTTCTTTCTTAATATTTTCTTTATCTCGCCCCTTATTTTTTCATTCTTTTTCCTCTTCTCTTATTACTTGTTTCCCAATACGGGTCGATTTTGTTCAGAGTAAACTCAATGCTCGACAACGGATCAGTTGTCGACCATCATGATTTGATAATTTTTAAATGCTTAATTTTTCGATTATATTGTACAATTAGCCGGTCGCAATCGGACGAGCAAATTAGCCATGTCGAAATGAATACAAAAAATCGAAGTATTTCACGTCATACAGCGCAGTATAGTGCACAATCTTTAAAAAATAACTAGTCTAATAAAGCTAGTTCCCGACCAGGTGGTCGTAAGCTAACGGAAGCGTAATTTTAGTAAGTTAGTTGACCAACCACCCATTATTTTAATAAAATACTCTTAATTTCCAATATATTATTAGTTAATAAGTAAATACAAAGATATTTTGACACACAACGCATAATATCTATGTTCAAAACTAAATAATAACATGTTTTTCTAACGTTTGAAAAACTGTCCGCTCACTACTTTTCGCTATAATTTGGTGACCCGAGTACTGTAGCTCAAGTTTATTACCTCACTGAGCGGCATCAAACTGTCTTATGGGCACAAACGATGGCACAGAGGAAGGAGATAGGATAACCGCACTTTTGCTTACAATTCGAACATTTTTCGCGCTTCGATTTGACTATTTTTACGTGATTTAGCCTTAATGGTCGGGAACCAGCGGTGGTCGGCGAACTAGCGTAGTCACCATACCTACATTAATTCAGGAGTCACCGATGATCAGCACGGTTAGGAATATACACAAGAGAGTTTACCTTGTGCCGCTTGTGCGACATGTGCTTGTCTATTAGAAACCAGCACCCCCAGTAATGTGCTGACTAGCTGCAAAACGAAATTTTCAATTTGGTAGGTTCGTAAAGGCACATGTTGTTTGAAATAATAAGCACAAACACATCACGTTTACCAGCCGTAATAGTGACTTTACAAAAAACTATAAATATCTTATTACTCTATTTATTAAAATAATAATCTTCATTATGATTAATGATTATCACGTTTACGATAAATCAGCGGTAAGTACCGCCTTCTTATCTATAATACTAATAATAAAGCTGAAGAGTTTTTTATTTGATCGCGAAAATTACACTAATCTTTGGAACTATTGTACCAGCCGGATAATGTATTTCATAAGCCTAATACAATGAGGAGAGAAAAAACGCAATGCATTATTAAAAATAGCACAGATTGTATAGTAATTACATACATGCTCGTTATATGTGGAACTCCTAACCAAGTATTGAAAACCGTTACGAATTAGGGTTCCGGTTCTTCATTTCGGTTCTTAAAAGGTATGTTCTTTTCTTTACCGTTCAGGTTCAGTTTCCGGTTCGGTTGTGCTTCCACCCTACCAGTTCTGAATATAGGTTCCAATATACTGGTTTCATATCATCTAATTTAAAGGTTGTCCAACGAGAAGAGAAGATATTACACGCTTTTTATTAGCTTCACCTGTATGCAGGCGCGGTCCGAGCGGGGGGGTTCTAGGGCTCATGACCCCCCCCCCCCCCCCCCCCAAAGACAGTGATACTGACTTTGGGGGTAAAGTTTTTGATAGGTACTACAATTTGTTGCTGCTGCAACAAAATTGTTAAAATATTCTTCAATACTCATAGTGACCCCCCCCCAAAATCGAAGGCTGCGACCGCGCCTGTATGTTTGTAATCGACGTAACGACGAAATCTGGGTCAAAATCGCGCCCAAGGAGGGCGCGATTTTGACCCAGATTTCGTTCAAGCTTCGTAGGCTTATCGAGGACTGATGACAATACAATAATTTCATAAATTTGTGCCATCATCCTTGACCGGTTTACCAGGATACCAAAAATACTTGTCTTCGAAAACTACGCTGACATACGCCACAAAACTCGAAAAACCCTAAAAAATTGGAAATAAAAAATAGTTTAAAAAAAAACGTGGGGTTCTTTTTGAGGTATTTTTAATAGATATCAAGCACCCCACGCTTTTTTCCATTATTTTCTACTTTTAAGTTTGGTTTTCTACGGAAGTGTGTTTTTTAGTTTTTAAACTATTATTTCTTTCTTTCAGGTCTCCTCCGAAATATTGGCGAGTGCATGTCTGTACGTCTGTAGTGTACAGTGTCCACAAATTAATATTGTAATTAAATATTATTACTATTCCGAATAATCTACACTTACTGTGGCACTGTATGAACTCGCTCAGACACGCTTTGAAGAAGAATCGGTAAAATATAGTTTCTTGAAAGGTTTTTTAGGTTCCTGTTCCAGTTCGGGTTCTAGTGTACCTAACGGAACTACTAAATCCCGGTTCCTTACTCCTAAATTAAGACATTATCTTGATTTCGTGTCAGCATACGTCCAACCTAGTCACATTTGTGAAGCCCAAAGGAGAATGCCAAGGTTTCCTACAAGTCTCGGCCAGAACCGACAAAGATGATCAATATTTCATAAAAAAGGAAAATTGTTATAGAATTTGATTGTTTATTTAGTTTTCTATTAGAAGTACACCAACAAAAGTTATAGTTCTTTAAAGTTGACCACTTCATACTTCTGATTTTTAACAATACCGTGAAATAAACAAATGATTTTATTCAATTAATGACTTTTAGCACATTATCCTTGCATCATATATATATATATTTATAGTAAGAATATTCATTTAACATACCTATATGATTTTAGAATACTTTGGTATTAGGAATACAAATGACACGCGGGAGAAGTGAGAAGTCAAACTTTTTGACAATGACAGCAGTTGTTTTTTTTTTTTTTTTTTAATTTATTCCTGACCATGACAGCAGTTGTTTTACTTCAAGTGTTGTCAGCACTATAATAACATTATTAAGAATAAACTATTCTACACGGTATCGATAATCGAATTAAATTATTTTTAATTATTATATAACTATAAAATGTATACTAAAAAATATAAATAAACGCTATTTATTATTATATGAATTACGAGGTACGACGTAAGTACTTAAATACTTACTTACGTAGCTTCATATTGATATTATTGTAATCGGTTTGCGAGTGTCCGTATCGATATTATTTATTTTGGTATTGGCAACATTTCTAATTGAAGTTGTAGCCTTGAAATGTGTTGATAAATTGAATAACTATTTAAAATAACTTTTCAACGGTGTACGTCTACAGATTTTATTTATATTGTATAATTCTTACTGTTTTATAGTATGAATTATCATTATTATAGAAAGTCGTGGACGCCACATGATTCGGGCCGATATTTGGCATTGTCCAAAAATTGCATGTTTCATATAAATCTCAGTGATGATAATGACCTTACTAATAAAAAACCGGCCAAGTGCGAGTCGGACTCGCGCACCGAGGGTTCCGTACAAACCTGTAGGTATTCACGGTTTATGCATAAGGCTTGTGTTTATGAAATTAAATCCTATTTTTTTAATTTTTATATTTGAGTTGATTGAATGAAAGGTAAATTGCGGTTTACGATTTATGACGTATAAAAAAAAACTACCTACTAGATCTTGTTCAAACCAATTTTCGTTGGAAGTTTATATAGCAATGTACATCATATATTTTTTTTAGTTTTATCATTCTCTTATTTTAGAAGTTACAGGGGGGGGGGGACACACATTTTACCACTTTGGGAGTGTCTCTCGCGCAAACTATACAGTTTAGAAAAAAATGATATTAGAAACCTCAATATCATTTTTAAAGACCTATCCATAGATACTCCACACGAAAGGGTACGACGAAAAACATTTTTTTGAGTTTCAGTTCTATGTATGGGGAACCCCAAAATTTATTGTTTTTTTTTCTATTTTTGTGTGATAATCTTAATGCGGTTTACAGAATACATCTACTTACCAAGTTTCAACAACATAGCTCTTATAGTTTCGGAAAAAAATGGCTGTGACATACACGGACAGACAGACAGACAGACAGACAGACAGACAGACATGACGAATCTATAAGGGTTCCGTTTTTTGCCATTTGGCAACGGAACCCTAAAAATGATTATACCTAATCTAAGTTTAAGTATTTTTAAGAAAAACAATACATAACGAAGAAATAACGTAGGTACTTACCTGTTTAGTCTGGTATCATTGTGTGTGAAGATTTATTAAAATCATCACGTGATCGTAACGCTTGGGCCGTAGTTATACTGTATAGCTGCTATCGAGATCTCAGTTAAAAAACTCTGTATGTAGATATCTGCAGCACGCGTAGCATGACCACCATAGAAATAACTTTGTCTATTCTTGGTAGAATAGAGCTGCCATGCTACGACAGCATAAAACAGTACAAATCTTTCTACAATCTTTGATTCTGTCTTTAATCTTTCTACAATCTGTAATTTTGTCTATTCTTCCGTCGACAAAACCCCTTTCTACGGTGGTCATGCTACGCATGCAGGAGAGCCTAGATCACGCCTAGATGAAAGTATTCTCACAACAAATTGGTACTTTAAGTACGTACACTGTACATGTTTCTTAATGGCTGTTGTGCAAATACCTACCTATTACAAACAGTCACTATAATTTGACTTAGCCATGTTAGGTTGACCTTGCAGTACAAGAGTAGCTAGCACTTAAGTATTTACTTTAATAGATTCCGTGCAAAATCAAACTTGGTTTTGGTCTCGTCTCGCCGTTCATCTAAGTAATAATACCAAATACAAGTTAATTAAATTTTAAGGTACTTGATCATGTTTCGAGTATGTAGTACCTTATCCTCCTCTACGTACTCGTCTAAGAACACAGGTTCATATTTCTACCTTGGCTTTGGTCTGGATTAGTAGATTGTATGTACATTTGGTCTTTTTAACTTTATTTTAACTTTCTTGTATGAAAAAAGATAAGTTACTTTAGTAGGTGCTAAAATAGTTTCTTTAATTTGCGAGCAGGTGGTACGAAAAATATAAAATCACAATTATTAGCCTAGATGTTCCCACTGCTGGGACTGGGCCTGACTTTTCTGTGAGAGAGAGGGTCATAATCCACGACGCGGATTCAGTGCGGGGCCGAGTATTTCTTCGAGTGTTTGGTACTAGAACTTGTCGGTTTCCTCGCGATGTTTTCCTTCAGTGTACGACTAAACACCGACAAGACTACTTCGACGGGAATTTTCTCCAACAGGATTCTTCGGCAACAGGGATCATCAGCGACGCAACTTATCAATACTCTCTAGATACTATAATCCATACTAATATTATAAAGCTGAAGAGTTTGTTTGTTTGTTTGTTTGATTGATTGAACGCGCTAATCTCAGGAACTACTGGTCCGAATTGAAAAATTCTTTTTGTGTTGGGTAGCCTATTTATTGAGGGAGGGCTATAGGCTATATAACATAACGCTACAACTAAGAGGAGCAGAGCAGTAATGAAAAATGTTTGCAAAAACGGGGAAAATTTATTCCTTTTGAGAGTTTCCGTTACGTGCGCTGCGTAAACGGTTAAAGTAACGCAAAAATCATGTATGACGGAATTGTTCCTTTTAAAAAGTTCTAAAAAAAAGTCCGCGAGAGCATATGTCTATCTTTTAAGGTTGACTCACTATAACTCAAAAGGAGCGAGCAGCAACGAAAAATGGACGAAAACTAGCAGGCAAATATCGACGCGACGGGAAGGGTCAGGGGAGCAAAAATTTGACGCGGACGAAGTCGCGGGTAGAAGCTAGTAATATTATAAAGCTGAAGAGTTTGTTTGTTTGATTGAACGCGCTAATCTCAGGAACTACTGGTCCGAATTTAAAAATTCTTTTTGTGTTGGGTAGCCTATTTATCGAGGAAGGCTATAGGGTATATAACATCACGCTACAACTAAGAGGAGCGGAGCAGTAATGAAAAATGTTGCAAAAACGGGGAAAATCGCACGGGTAGGCGATTCGATGCGACGGGAAGGGTCGGGGGAACAAGAAATTTAACGCGGACGAAGTCGTGGGCTGAAGCTAGTCTCCGATAATCAGATACTTACTTTGGAAATCGATGCAGGCTATCAAGAACTGAACTAAGGTTGAACTTTTAATCCTATTCACTAACTTGACAGTTCAATGCAAAATAATGATACCATTCTAAAACTAATAGTGTCGGGGTAGTGAACGATTTCGCATAAAGAATGAATGATAAAAATGTTTTAAATAAAACTTAAAAAAATCGTTTTTAGGTGTGGATTATAAGAATAATTAATCATTTTTAATAATAGTTATTTCCATTTTTTATTTTCTTCTGATAAAAACATAACTAAATATAAAAATCATGTCATTTTGCTTATTTTTTTACTATAGTCATTTTATTTCCTCTGACAGCCATAGACTACATATATAAAGATATAGTACACATCTTGTTTTAAAACAAGTTATTAAATTTAAATTGCAAAGTTTGCATGTAAGTACATTATTTCAAGTTCATTCATTCTTGCACCACCTCACTATCTTTTTTTTGTCAAAACCTGGTATCCCTCCAATTGTCAAGTTAGTGAATAGGATTAAAAGTCCAACCTTAGTTAGACGAAGTTAATTTTTTTTTTAATGGTTATGTTAGGTGGACCCTACGCCAGCAGAAACGACTAGATTATATAGATACATTCACTTGATAAGTTTCGTCGCTGATGAGCCCTGTCGGCGAAGAGTCCCGTCGAAGTAAAATCTTGTCGGTGTTCAGTCTGTCGTTGTTTACTCGTACACTCGTTTTCCTTCACCGTTTTAAAAACAGTGGTAAAGAAATAAATTATGCAAAGTGAAGTGCCTGCCACTTGCCTGGGTTCGAACTCGCTAATTACGACCTAGCGCGCAGTGTTTACTAATATTATTACCCTCATATTTGAATAATTTAAGTTTTATTATAATATAGGTACTAATTATAAATAGATATGTAGTTTTACAAGTGAGTAATTATGACACAAGCTGAATACCAAACGAGTTTGACAACATCGGTAGGTAGGTGTTACCTACAATGTCATAGCTTAACAACATCGGTATCGTTCATAACCTATTGCTTATTCTATACATCTATACAAATAAATAAAACTGAAGTGTCTGTTTGTAATTTCAAATTAACAGCTTTTCACTAAATGCAGATAAAAGTAAATACGGTACTTACACCACAAAATCATTTTTTTTAAACTTTTGTCTGTCTGTCTCTGAAATGGCTGGACCGATTTTGACGGGACTTTTATTGGCAGGTAGCTGATGTAATCAGGAGTAACTTAGGCTACTTTTGTTTAAAAAAAAAACTTTATTTTAGAAAAATACCTGCGTTAATTTCCGACATCCACGCGGGAGAAGCCGCGGGCAAAAGCTAGTAATCAATAAAAACTGCACAGACCTCTAGATATACCAGGTCTCCAGGATCTTTTAGCGCGTGGCCAAATTTGGAACTAATACTGCCTTGAGTGAGCGCCTAGAGATTCTTGTAGCAGCGTACATTGTAGGCATTTCAGAATAATACTTCAAAGACAGGAATGTAGACAAACAGCTAAGCTCAACTTTAGGATTTTTTAAATTAGGTTCGAGATCGGGTTTAGGATACCGTCTTAAGGCCTATCTTCATATAATTATAAATAATTATTTATAATTATAATATTATATAATCTTAATGAATCACATCACACAGTATCGCTTAGCAGTGATATGGCTAGGTGTTAGGTACATATTATTATAATGTAAAGCTAATGTATGTACCTATTATACTGTCTATTTTTATAGGAACGAAAATGATAGCACTATTACAAATTACCATTTTTTACTCTGAGGTCAAAAACTTAATTTTACGGAAGTTTTTAAGCATTAAGTTGAAGGAAACTACGTGAATTTTTATATGCTTCCTGTTAGAATCTGTCCTCTAAACGACCACATGCATATAACAGTCAAATGTCTAATTCTAATTATTTAACAATATTAGGGAAGGACAAACAAATATATTACTACTATTTATTCTCATTTTTTACTGAGTCACGTGAATCAATAGTGTGCATAAGAGCTTTCCCAATAGTATGAAACGAGTAAGCTTCAACAGATGACGACAAATCACCCACGTTTACTGCAATCGGGACTTCGGGAAGTAAGATAGTTTTTGGCTTACCTTTAGTAACTCAGCCCACGATTTGGGAGTCCATATTTTTTTCACAGAAAGATCATATTATTAGAAGCCTCCACGTAAAATTTTAAGTTTGAAAAATAATTGGTTTACGAGAAAAATAATAATATAAATCGTAGAAATACAAGAGCGAGCGAAGCGAGCTCTGGACTTGGGGCACCCCGACTCGGACAGGTTAGGTTAGAAGAGGATGGCGGGGTCAAAGACCCCGCCATCCTCTTCGTGGTTATTTTTTTTTAAACCACACAGAAGTAGGAGCCCCGCGAAGCGGGGCTCCGTCGACTTTCCTATAAAAAAACTATGCGCGCCCCTACTCCCAGATGGCCCGCAGTGGAAATTTTAACCCCTATTCGTTTTATTCGTCAATCCCACACTTTCTGGCCTTTAAATTGATGTCGATACACGAAAATTCGAAAGTGAGGTTAGAATCTATAAAAAACTATTTCTCAAAAAGGGCGGGGTTGCGCAACTTTTCCTTCACAGGGGGGGGTTCCACACCGCCCCCCCTCGCCCCTCACCCCCCCTTCAGCCCTTAAATTTACTGCTGACATACTAAAACTTAACCTTAGAATCGAAAAAAAATTATTTCTCAAAAAGGGGGGGGTTGCGCAACTTTTCCTTCACAGGGGGGGTTCTACACCGCCCCCCCCTCCCCCCTCACCCCCCCTTCACCCTTTAAATTTACTGCTGACATACTAAAACTTAACCTAGTTTTTTCTTCAAAAGTTGAATAACGCAATACTGGAATGTATTATATATTCATAAATAAGTGTATCTACTACCTAGTCTTCTTGTATCGGTGATAGATAAAAGCCCAAGCACCACAACTGGAGAGTTATCTCTAGTGTGGTTCCTCTGAGCCGAAACAATAAGGATTTCTTGTTAACTACGGAACCCTCAAAATGTTATTGGACTAATTTAAGTATAATTATCTAACAAAACGGAGCAACGCCAGAGTCACAGACAAATAAATAAGATCTGTAATTATTAGTGGAATTTAATTTATTGTCACTTGTAGGAATACAATTTGAGATAAGACTGCAAGAATTGCACACTAAATGGCGCAACCCGTGTGCTACTCAGCGCAACCGAAGCAACGGCAAACTTAGTTCGTGCCACCCGGCATGCTGCACTGAGCACTCTTGGCCACGTCATCACGGCCGCGACGGCGAGCGGCGCGGCGACGCGGTGGATACGGTCATACGGTGGCGCGGCGCGGCTTGTTATTATTCACAGTAATTCATACTCGTTTTTATTACTTGGTACCGTGAGCAAAATACGTAAACACGTGGAGCGAAGCGGGTATGCAAGCTGCTTGTACAGGCAGGCAGCTATACAATTTCGCTAACGCCACAGCTCACGTACGACGCCCCTTCGGCTTTGTTCGGCAAAACTCGCTTTTTGTCGTGTCGACAGACCGTGTCATCTATCTTTCTCGTTCACTCGTAAAGTTCTATCACATTCACATTACCAACTAGAAACTAACCATCACGTCATTCACGTCACTTTAGTCAGTATCAGTGCAGTGTTCATAGTGTCGTGGGGCGTGCTGTCGCCGGATGTGCCGATTTATAAAGTCCTCTCGAAAATAAAGTCTGACAAGTGACCTTGTAGCTTATTGAACAAAGTGATTATTACGTTACTACGTATTATATAGAAACATAACCTACAAAATGTCAGACAGCGCACAGGACGTACTGAAGGATGCGGCGGCCGGCGCTGCTGCTGCTGCTGCCGTTGGGGGATCACTATTCAGCACGTTTGATATAATTGTGCTCGTTATCTTACTGGGAGGCACCATTTGGTGGCTGTATAACTCCAAAAAGGAAAACAAAAAAGATGAAATACTGCTTAGTAAATATTCCATCCAGTAAGTGTATTTATTATTGTTCAACTTTTTGTTTAGTAACCTAATTTAACTAATTTTAATTATAACTATCAGACTGATATTACCTATCTAACGAATCAATCAGATAAATATTAAAAAAGTATCTTATAAATAAATCGTGCCTTAATAGTTCTTAGAACTTCACAACTACGGCGGCAATTAAACTGTATTGCGAAATACACTTTTACCCTTGCTTGCTAATTCCATTATCATTGTCTTCTATAAGCATGTGTAAGTAATTATGTACATTTGAAGCGTGACTTTACATGTTTGTAATGTGCCATCATTAAATTTTAAACGTAGACTCATTTCCGAAGTATCAGGGTAAAATAAAATATTTAATTGCACCTTTGAGCAATTAAAATGTGTAGAGACAGAGAACCACTGTCGTTTGTTGAGAATTTAGGAGCCACTAGCCACAGTAGCCACTGTAGCCACAGGTTTTAGTAGGATAGATATGTACCCAGCTAATAGCCGTGTTTACTGACGTCATTGAAAAAGACACGTAACAGTATTTTTTGTCTGCAGGATAATCGGTCCTTTAGCAAGGGAAATCCGAATGACGACAGTTGGAAGTCTCTCTTTTTCATTATGTTAACAATACAGGTTTGCGTACCTACCGTATCGACCTGCATGTAATTAAAAGTGCTATTGGACTGATGTACGATATTATTAAATAAGACCAAAATAGCATCGTTGTATTCAGGGGTAGAAAGAAATCTTTAAAAAACATTTCGTCTTTAATTATTTTTACTTACATAATACAACTCATTTATGTAGGTGGGGTACCTTCGATCAAGATTAAATAAAACTATCAAGTGTGAGTCGGAATCGTACACGAAGGGTTCCGTTTATATTTAACACAAGTTTTTATATTAAAAAAAAATGTTTTTAAATTAAAGTACCTATTTACTTTAATGAAAACATACAGGTGCTATACCATACACATGTGTATAAATGTATGTAGATACGTAGTGTACCTACCTACAGCAAAATAATATTACCTTCATCACTTCGGTCGACTTTCGACTTCTCAAGTTCAGATGCAGTCGGGAAAAACCCATACTTACGTAAATTAAAAATCTTGTAGCCTTTTTTCCACGGAAATAAATTCAAGTTTGGTAAATTTAATCCAAAATTGTTTCCGATTCTGATACCTGATAGGTACTTACAAACTGCATACCTACTAGAGGTTGAAACGAATTACTGTGGATGTCGAAAAAGATTGCACCTAACTGTACCTGTTGCATAATTTGGATCAGGCTTCTGAGCACGATCGCCAATAAAACTCATTGCAATAGTAGTCATTGGCCTTAGACAGTTTCGACAATTTCAACACAGAAATATTCATTTATTACAGGACATTGTGTGAGGTCTGTTCTATACACAACACTATTAGTTCATTAAAATTCCAAGTCGATTTGGCAATCCAGCGGTCAGGGTCAACGCCAATTAAGTCAGTGGATAATGTTCGAACAATAGGTACGACCGTGTTGACTGACTTTTAAGTAATTCTTCAAACAGTTTAGTATTGCATAAACTTAACCAATATACATTACGTTCACAAAGCACGTATCGAATAAACTTCATTTGCTTGATTCATTAGGAGTTAAGTCTCTGCTTGATGATTACTGAACAGTTAGTTAAGTCGAATTTATTAATTAGCTGTTTATTGACGCCTAAAAGGAGTTGGGAATTTCTGCTAGTCAATTTGAAGAATTTATTCCATACCGACCAAACACCAAACACGTTCCGTGTTTGGTGTTTGGTCGGCCCTTAAAAATACCGTCTCATATAACAGCTTGAAAATAAATATCAGCCTTAACGGGGTGATTTCTGTGACCTTTATGAACGTGAGGTAAGTTAACCCTTAACCTCCACTTTATACGAACAGTTTTTGCAAACGTTCGCTGGCAAATTGTAAAAGGCCTCGGTTATTGTAAAATGTATATACCTACCTACCTTAGACATCCCAAAAGACGATTTGAACGCCGTTTACAAAATTCCATTGTCACGGCAAATTTTAATAGCTATTGTAGGTATACCACTTGTAGCACTGCTAATCAAAACATTTAGTTCGTCGTGCAAATGTTTATAATTGATAACAATAACTGTATATCCCAAACAAACAAGTAACGACGAAATTTATTTATTAGAAAGAATAAAATACATTGACGACTGTCAAATGGGAATAGTGAAAAAGCCAGGTCAAATAAAAGTCATTTGAGGATAAACACACTTTAAATAATGTTGTTAGATAAACAGGTACTTACATACCTAGTTATAATTTTTTAGCCCGCAATTATGATTCTTAAAAAAACGTAGTTATACATAATAACTACGTTTTTTTAAGAATCATAATTGCCCTTACATTCATCCTGATTCCTAAGAGCAACATCATTGTGCCTTCAGCATTTTACAAACCAGCGAGAGTTTGTAAATGGATGGTGGCGTTTGTATGACCAATGATACAATTTACCGAAGACATCATCACCATGTTTAAAACGTGTACAAAGTTACCTTACCACGTAAAACCACGGTCACACGGACGGAAAATATAGTGTCGCGGTTTTTAGCGCACGCGATTTTCAAATTTCAACTCTCCCTGTAGATACGAGCATTCAGAAACCAATAGAGGCCGCCGCGTTGAAAAAACATAGTGTTCGATTTTGAACTCTCGGTGCTTAACAATGAAGCGAAAAAATCCCGCCGCGATTTTATTACTTCCGTAAGGACGTGGGCAAACTTGTATGCAACAAGTAAGCTCAAGAAAATAGTCAGTCTTTTTAATGTGTCAAAGTGTGACAGCATAAATAGAATTTCAATGTGAAAAGGGGTTAAAAACTTTAAATTACAATACCGCCTGTAGAAACGAGTTCGCTTGTGATGTCTGTATTCCCCGTTATTGCATCAGATTCTAGATTCGCTTTCTTGTTTTGATTAATACGTTATCGTAAGTCTTAGCACCTAAGTACTTACAGACACTGAATGTAGTTCTTTGGAAATCTAAAGTACCAGCTTTTAAAAACGATTTCGGCATTCAGGTATTATAATAAAATTGAGTTGAAGAACCTAATCTTAATCACAATTGAAAGAAAGTAAAACAATCAACATTACAAACAGTTATGAGTTATGAAATCAATCAAATTATTGAGTATAATTTATTTAACTACAGGTAGGGACGCTTTATCGCGTGTATGAAGGAATTTCTCGTAAGTCCTACGTTAGTTAGACCCTCGTTCTTCGCTTTCTTGATGTACCTATGCTGGAGATTTTCGGTCATTTAATTGAAGTTCTACGACTGGATGGGGTTAAAAAACGCCTAGCATATGGGTATTGAACTTGATGCCTTGGCGCTATTCTTTTATATTATCAGTTGTGTTGTGATTGTAGCTGTTTTATAATATAGGAAGTCGCGACGTTACGATAACGTTGCTATTTACGTAACGATGTATGAAATTATGCGTTACAAGTATACGCATTATTTCCAGATTTTAACCAAAATAATATCATATATTTTAGGTATTACATAAAACCTAATATTTTATACTTACCATGAACCTACTTGCTTGTCAATGGGCGGTCGAACAAGCATTGAACTTTATGTAGCTAGCTTAACCAATTAAGTTAAATAAGCGCACTTGGTCTGTTTGAGACTATACATATCATGATCTAAGTAGAGGATTAATTATACGATTTAACCAACGTGCAGCCCAATTATGGCCATACTGAAGCCAAATAACGGGCATAAATATGCGCAGTAGCGGTCATACTAAAGCATTTTCAGCCTTTCAGAATTTCCAGGCTGATGACAAACATTTTTTTTAAATATTTTAACGTTAAATGAAGTCAAACAAGATCAAACGAGTTCAACAATCCCTGCCCTCTTGGAAGTTCTGTCAGTTACCTTGCATATTATTATTATAATTTGTATATTCTTTATTCTTGAATGTAAAATATACACGAATAGTAATTTAAAACTCAAATTGAATGACGTTTACGGAAGTTCAGATATAACTTAATTGTTGCTAAGCTAGCACTATAATCTCACTTTTAGGGTTACGTAGCTAAAAAATGGAACTCTTATAAGATCACTTCGTTGTCTATCTGTCTGTCAACAAAACCATTTTTTCAGGAACGCATGGAGGTAGCAAACTCATAAGAATGGAAAAAAATCAAAATAGTGCAGTACATTATAATAGGAAAGAACTTAAAGTTCGTCATAAGTGTAAGTCTTCTTTCGTGTCATTGACAAATTAAACGAAAACTAAATAAATATGTGTGAGTCTTGGAGTGTAGCACTATTGAAAGACGAGCTAAGGAAAAGGGAAACGTCTACCACTGGTAGAAAAGCACAGCTTTAATGGAAAATACAAGAAAATTATTAATGTTTTATGAATTAAGACTGAAGCCGTACGGCAGGAAAACTCAAGTTATTTATTCAAACTAGGCTGAGAGTCAGCCCTTTTTGAACACCAAAATTACATGAAACAGTCCTCCAAAACGCCCGCCCGTCACCACTTCCCAGGGGTTTCAGCTGGTGGCACAACCTCAGCACACCGCTGTCTGTTAAGTTAGAACGGATTGATTCTATACAATAATATGTAAGTCATTACTCATTACACTAAGTCGAAACACAAACATTTAATAAAATTATTTGCCATACATGTGTCAGCTAGCAAACGCCAATATACCAACAAAACATTGAAAACTACACTCAAGCAGAAATAAATAATAAAAGACAAAAACGTAAACAGAACTTAAAACTTATTTAAAAGCCTCCGGGCATCACAAAGTGATCTAAGTTGAAATCAATTCGAGGTTGATTTTCCCGACTGAAAATTTTCAGAGATTTCAGTATGGCACGGATCTAATATCATTACATAAACACACACACACACACCTTTACCACAAATTGCGCTTTATCACCACACTACCACAACAAAACAAAAACGAATTAGTTCTCTTGAGATTATCACCCACCCCACGGTCCACCTGTATACGAATATCTGCCATAAAAGTATTCAGGTAGCTAGTTAAAATAAAACATAGAAAGAGACAAAATACCGGTTTTTATTTTTTTCTCGGAGACCTTTCTCCACCAGTTTTCGTCTTTTAACATCTTTGGCAAATAGATAGGCCCCCATTTTTTTCTGCAGTCAACGGCTGTGCAACGGAGAATATGAATTAATTATGCGTAAAAGAGGCCGCTTGTTAACAAAAACTGACAGGTAGCTGTCAAATTCTTGGAATTGGAATAGTAGCGACATCTGAATGAGCAAGTGGCAGTTTTTATCCTCATTTACATCAACAACAGTTCAAATGATCGCCGGGTGTCAATCAATGGCGCGTGTCATTGATATACTCATATGACGTTTTATTGTACGTAGTTGAACAAAACGGTGATGTTTACAATTTTTTTTGAGTGAAATCTCGTCGTTGACCTTGAGAGGTCGCTTTAGCTCGCTGTTCTCTACCAACGACGCCCTAAGCCGAGTTCCGTACACCACGGAGAATTCGCAGGCAAAGTATAATTACTTAACCGGGTTTGCCTGCGAATTCCTTAATAGTTTAAGTCCTCCAGCCAGGGCTTATAAACTTGAAAACTAAAGCGACTACTCGCTAAGAGCACCCCTGTGGTGTACCGACCTCAGACCTTAGGGCGTCCTGCCAGGGTCGCGAGATTGTTCGAAAGAGACATCGTGACCCTGGCACATGGGCAACTGAAGGAACACGGGTGGGTTTTAGTCAGTAAAAGTCTGACACGCCCTCCCGCTCCGCCCAAGAGCGGGAGAAGTCATTTGATGATTCCCCATACAAAAAAAAACCGGCCAAGTGCGAGTCGGACTCGCGCACCGAGGGTTCCGTACAAACCTGTAGGTATTTTCGGTTTAAAAATATATATATTTTTTAATTTTTATATTTCAGTTGATTGAATGTAAGGTAAATTGCGGTTTACGATTTATGACGTTTTAAAAAAAAACTACTCACTCGATCTCGTTCAAACTAATTTTCGTTGGTAGTTTGCATGGTAATGTACATCATATATTTTTTTTAGTTTTGTCATTCTCTTATTTTAGAAGTTACGGGGGGGGGACACACATTTTACCACTTTGGAAGTGTCTCTCGCGCAAACTATTCAGTTTAGAAAAAAATGATAATAGAAACCTCATTACCATTTTTGAAGACCTATTCATAGATACCCCACACGTATGGGTTTGATGAAAAAAAACATTTTTGAGTTTCAGTTCTATGTATGGGGAACCCCAAAATTTATTGTTTTTTTTCTATTTTAGTGTGAAAATCTTAATGCGGTTCACAGAATACACCTACTTACCAAGTTTCAACAGCATAGCTCTTATAGTTTCGGAATAAAATGGCTGTGACATACGGACGGACAGACAGACAGACAGACAGACATGACGAATCTATAAGGGTTCCGTTTTTTGCCATTTGGCAACGGAACCCTAAAAAGCTTAGGGCGTCGCTGGTAGAGAGCAGCAAGCTAAAAAGGAAAAACACATACATACTTGGATTTGAGTGATTATTATTTAAAGCTACAGACTCGACTATGGTGTCAGGCTGGCACTTCGTCGAGCAAGGTTCGGGGGGAACTATTTAGTCGGGACCTTGGCGGCAAGGTCGGAGAGACGGACGTTTTGTTTTGTGTATTGAACTGGTGTCCCTATTGCTTTCCTAGGGGAGAGTAATGGGGTTATCAGTATTGGCCAGAATATACCTTGGGCGGTGAACCCTACTGATTCGGGAGGTAACTGGCGGCCGTGACAACCAGAGGGTTGCGCTTTTAAGACCTTGAAAAATTGGTCTACTCCTTTGGCAAGAAGCAAGGTCAGACAGCACAATGACTTATGCTGTGAACGATTTCCGCAGTTTTCCCTTTACAAGAAAAAGTCTAGTAATCGTAGATTTAGTATTTTGTAGATTGATCACATATTTTTTTTGCCATTACTCGCTTTCATTTACAATTGGAGAATTGACCGTGACGTATATTGATGTAGATATGGGAACATTTGTTTTTCAATTACAATGCGATTTGATTTTGGCATAAATTCATCAATTAATGTTGTTGAAATATTGAAATGAAAGCCATTGCAAATGTTAGTGTGTTGCGTAAGTACCCCGCTGCTGTAGTTGGCTTAATAATTTTGTAATTATAACATACATACAAGGCTATAATTTCTTTGATTTTTTACTGACTCTGTTTACGTCAACTAGACTTTAGAATTGGGTATTTAATTGGTTTTAATCGGTACTGTGAATGTAATTTGTATTGGTGATGGACCTTATGACACTATCTAAAATTACTCGGACGCCGTGATATCACCGAGTTCGAATAATATTGTTTGTCCGTCTGGCTAGACATACATATAAGCACATAATTATAGTGCCAAATGATAGTAAAGCTCTTAAAATGGTCAGCTTTTTACATACCAGCTACCTACTGCGTGATAGATGGAGACGTAGATAATTAGATACCAACAGCCTACAGGTTTATAATAATCGCAATAAAATTTTCCATCTCCGAGAATAGATTTCTTGAAGTGGTCTGACTGACGTAGAGGTTTAATCAAGCGGGGAAATAACAATGTATATAAAAGCGTACTAAAAGTATGAATACTTACATTAACAGTAATAATGGCATTGCATTTTGACACTTCAACAATATTCATTGCGGTATTTACGTTGTTGAACGGACAAAAAAAAACAAAACAACACAATGGATTAGTAATATCTTTCAAAATGATTCAGATTCTGATTGGTAGTGTGTTACTTACGCAATAACGGTACTCGAGCTCTCATTTATACCCTGTCGAAGTTAAGCTACTGTATGTTATGAAGTACTTAGGTAGATACATGTGCATACGCATTAAAACGAATGGCGTACACATGAATACATACAATTGAAGAGTTTGTTTGTAATGACATAATAACAGATTTTCATTAAATGCATATGAAAATTCCAAATGACTACCTAAACGGTACTTATTTATACCAAAAAACATTGCTTTTACTTTTTGTCTGTCTGTATGTCTGTTTCTTCCGGCTAATCCTCGAAACGGCTGGGCCGATTTTGACGGGACTTTCACAGGTGATGGCTGATGATATAAGGAGTAACATAGGCCATTTGTCCCAGTAATACGTTCCGTTGGATAATTTCCGATTTCTACGCGGGTGAATACAAACTATTTTTAGACGCAGCATCAGTTTAGTGATTAACATACTTGTAGATTTCTTCGTAGAATTCTCTATAAGATTGTGTAATCCGCATCAAAATCCATTGTGTAGTTTAAGAAGAAATACATAATATGGTCACAAATAGACACGAAAAGCGACTTTGTTTTAAAGGTAGGCTTTAGATGTATAGAAGACTAGTAGCTTTTGCCAGCGGCTTCACCCGCGTGGAAGTCGGAAAATATCCCGCGGGAACATACTACCGGGATAAAAAGTACCATATGTATTAATCCAGGTTATAAACTAACTGTGTTCCAAATTTCATCCAAATCCATTCAGTCGTTTTTGCGTGAAAGAGTAAAAAGCATCACACTTTCGCATTTAAATATTAGTAGGATAACAATACATTTTATTAAATGAATAAAAACTTTTAACTTGACGCCACGCAACCATCCATTAAAACAAATTAAAAAAAAACATTCCAAATAAAAAAAAAAAAAACATTCTCGTTTACATCCAAACCCCAAAAAGTTTTGTCGGTCCATGCGCTAAACACCCTATATATTATATTTATTTTATTTGAAATAATTGACCTTATATTCGAAAATATTTAACACTACTACCTATTTACAGTAGGTACTAAATTCAATGATTACATAAGCACTTACTTTTCTACCTATAGCTATACAAAAGATCATGCTTATAATTTTATCAAATATATATGAAATCACATTATTCACAATGTGACACCAGATAAAAATGCTTGGCACGTCGCACGTATACACACATTACGATAATGTTAATGATACTTAAATACGTACTAAGCACTTACGAAATACTGTGTTTACGTAAAGGTTGAAAGAATTACATCCTACTTTTAATTTGGTTAGCATACAATAGAATCTGTAATAAATAATAGGAGTAAGTAGCCACTTACCTATAATGATATTCGCTAATCTCACAAAAGTAGTCACGTAGCGTGACTATGCAAATTATTGAAAAAATATTGTATGTAAAATTTTTTACTTGTACTTTAACCTCGCAAAAATAAACAATCAATGGGTACAAAGTACAATTTATTACGATGTATTCTTCCATCATGGGTACAGATATTTTAAAGAGTTTTTCTAATACATAAGAATGAAAGGTACGGAATTACGGATAGTACGTTAGGTATGTGACTGCCATGTCAGCATTTAGACTAGGCAGGTACAACGGTCAAACCTCACCCAAATATTCAAACCGTAAATGTATATAGGTACCTAATCAGACCGTCTGAATGGTCTAAAGTCCAAAAGAAACATTACGACTAATAAAATAATAATAGGTAAGGAATAGGAATAAGGAATTCCTTATCATAATGTCTGATATCATATCAGAGCCAAGTGTTTCTTAATAATTATTTGTATTGTGTTTGTAGTAAAGTACTTTGTATTTTGTTGTGGTAATTAGGTACAATGTTAATAATATTGCCTTAATAGCTTACTTTATCAGCAAGACTTGCTGATCACCTTGCGGGTATCCTAATAAAGAAGTTATTAATACTAAAAAATATTTCGAAACAGAGTTACACGACACAAACATAGCAGTGTGTTGAAAATCTAGTACGCAAAAAGATCCCGCTTCGATTTTATTACGTCCGTGGGAACGTGGGCTTATCTGTAATTTTAGGGTTCTTCACCAAAACAGATTACAAAGCCGTGCTATCACTTTCTGTATGTCACATGCCTGTATCTTTCGATTCGTAATACCTGCTACAGATAGATAAACCGCTCTAAACTGTATATGGCCGTTATAACAATTACTAGTACGGTGTTTGTAGTACGAGGTATCTACCTACACCTACGGAATACGTGTTCAAGCTAGAGTTGCAAAGGACTCAAGTCTTCGAGTCCTAATTTTAAAGACTCGACTCAATTATGCAACACTCAGTGTGTTCAAAAGGCTCGGAGTCTACAGATAAGCACTCGAGTCTTAAAAAGGACGCAAGTCTTAAAAAGGACTCGAGTTTTAAAAAGGGCTCGACTCTTAAAAAGGACTCGAGTCTTAAAATGAACCCGAGTCTTAACGAAAAACTCGGAGCATGAAGATGAAACTTGTACTTACCTCATCATTCGAAAAGACTCGAAAGAAGGCAATAAATTCAAATGAGTGCTTATGATGTAACTTTGCGTACAAACAAATCTGACGAGTTATTCGAGTTTTTTCGAATGATGAGCGACAAGACTCGTTCATTTTAAGACTCGAGTCCTTTTAAAAAATGGAGTCCCTTTTTTAGACTCGAGAATGACTCTGGCTCGGCTTGTCTCTAGACTCCGACCCTTTTGAGCACAATGAGTGTTGCTTAACAGAGTGGAGTATTTAAAATTACGACTCGAGGACTCGAGTCCTTTGGGACGCTAGCTCAAGCCCACCTCGCACAGTCGCACTATGGCCGGAGTTTTCTTTTTTACTTTAACCAGTTTTTATGTACCGTATTAATAGTTTTTTCTTACTAAAAAACTGCTGCAGGAATTGAATGATTATACTCAATAATTTATTTCGCATATTTAAAATTTCAATGCTAACTAAAAATGTAGACGTATGCAATGTAGGTACTTATCTCAAATCTAAACGATAACCAGAAATAGAATCAATGTCAAACATAACAAGTCATCTGAAGAAATAAATAAGGAATTAACGACTAAATATTATAGAGTATGTAGGCAGCTTTCTAGGTAGGCCTGGAAAGTTACTAGTTACTTGCATAACTACATGAAATCTAAATAAATGTGAGATGTGTACCTACATAATTATCATTTAGATATCAGAGACTGGTAGGTAGGTACACATCGATTATGTATTTCTCAAATTAACATTTCTACAGACGACTTCGTCAAATAGTCGGTACTTACTTATCTGTAAACTGTCGCGACTGCGCTATCGCTAGATCGCTAGACATAGGTAGGTGTGTACAACTGTACATATTATAGGTAGTATTCACAAAGTGAATTTTGGTTTAATATTGAGCAAAGTTCGTTTTTTTAAATCCCGGATAAAGTAATCTGATATTTCAAGTGTTTAGGTGTTTGGTTTTAATTTTGACACTACTCCTGTGATGTATGGTTCTGAGTGTATAATTTTAGTGAGTCAGTATTTTTTCAATCATAAACATACGTATATTATCATAATTATTCAGCTGCATAGGCTTAAACTGAAGGCTGCGTCCCTTCTCATCCCCAGTCCCAACTCGCCCGCTTTTTAGGGTTCCGTTGCCAAATGGCAAAAAACGGAACCCTTATAGATTCGTCATGTCTGTCTGTCTGTCTGTCTGTCTGTCCGGCCGTATGTCACAGCCATTTTATTCCGAAACTATAAGAGCTATGCTGTTGAAACTTGGTAAGTAGGTGTATTCTGTGAACCGCATTAAGATTTTCACACTAAAATAGAAAAAAAACAATAAATTTTGGGGTTCCCCATACATAGAACTGAAACTCAAAAATGTTTTTTTTTTCATCAAACCCATACGTGTGGGGTATCTATGAATAGGTCTTCAAAAATGGTAATGAGGTTTCTACTATCATTTTTTTCTAAACTGAATAGTTTGCGCGAGAGACACTTCCAAAGTGGTAAAATGTGTGTCCCCGTAACTTCTAAAATAAGAGAATGACAAAACTAAAAAAAAATATATGATGTACATTACCATGTAAACTACCAACGAAAATTGGTTTGAACGAGATCGAGTGAGTAGTTTTTTTTTAAAACGTCATAAATCGTAAACCGCAATTTACCTTACATTCAATCAACTGAAATGTAAAAATTAAAAAATATATTTTTTTTTAAACCGAAAATACCTACAGGTTTGTACGGAACCCTCGGTGCGCGAGTCCGACTCGCACTTGGCCGGTTTTTTATTAAAATGACTATTAGCTGCAAGGGTATGGTCTGTCGAGAAAGTGCTACGATGTAGAAAATAAATACTTATCATAGATGAATTTTGCTCTTGATCTTATTCTATATATATATTTTTTACGAAATATCCTATTTACATTCCGTGCAAATAAGTTATTAATTATGAAACAATTAACACTTAGAAAATTTACAATAAGCCTAATCTTGCATGTGTCCAAACAAAACAGTCAATGCAATAACCGCAGTGAGCAAAAGTCGGTAGCATCCGTTGATGCTAATGTTATAGCGGGTTTTGGTAATTATATAGAGCTTCTTTGTATCTAATTCATTTATTGTTAAAAACCAACATACAACAGTGGTATGTAGAAATTTTGAAATTGTTAAAAGCCAACGGGCTGTTTTGCACACCGGACATACAAATTAGAAACGCCGTGTAAGCAATTCGTATTCTGTTTGGGCGTGTGTTAGCAGGCAAAAAAATATTAAGTGCAACGGTGTCAAGTGAACGTTGATGATTTTAAAAAAGGGGGTTGCCGTGTCCGCAACACCAGAATATAAAAATGTGACTACCTTCCAGAGCTGCGTTTTCAAAAAAGTGAAATGATGCATCTTTTAGAACAAAGACTAACAAAAGAACATGTAAAAATGTGCATGTATCTGGGTTATCTTCACAAAGAAATTTATACTAAAAACTGTGATTTGTTATGACCGAATAAAAATAAATACAAACCATACAACCACTTTTCATACCATCAGTACTTTTGCACCTTCTAGCTATACATGTAGGTAGATATATATGTACCAGGTGAGTTGGGACTGGGGATGAGTTCGGATGAAGCCAATTGAACGGCCGACCCCAAAATATTAGGTAAAAAGGCTAGGGCCTTGCCTTTTACTGCCTAGCCGCTAGGCAGATAATTTTATTATGATCATCTCTAAAACTGCGGTAAAAGATAATAAAGGAAGTAGATGAAGAGGACCTAGGTGGGTTCTACAATACTTAATTTTATTATAGGTGGGATTAATTAACAACCGATTAGAAGGTACCTACGTCACACTAAAGGTGTATATAAAACTGAAAATAGATATGAATAAAACTGCGTGAAGTCAGTGAAATTTCTACGCTATCTAATACTAGACTCAGAATACTCAGATACCTAATTATTCATCGTGTGTAGTTCCTTGTTGTGAAGTATCTACTTGAGACGTAAGTACATGGCGGCAACAACGCGCGACGCTATGATGTAAATAATTTATACTTACGTATGTTACGAACACAATTACACGCAAAATAAATATGTGTAAAGCTCTCGGGTGTACTGTGTAAGGCCGTGTACGCAATCAGTGCTCAGTAAGTCAGTACCAGTATCGCGTAGGAATCGGTGATGAATGATGATGTCGCGTTGAGCGTTTCACTAGCCATTAGATATTCAAATAAGTAGTAAGTACTTACTAAATAATAAAACGTAACGCATCGCTAATTCCTGCTCCATATAACGTATTATGTCGATGTCATAACACCAAGCTCAAGTTCAGTCATATTGTGCTATACACATAGGTTCATTCTTTAAAGAATACGTCGAGAAAAACTATGATTTTTTTAAATTTAATTTGATTATTATTTTGCTTCCGTGTTGACTTCAACCAATGCTAGTAATTTCCTGATGAATGACGTAGTTCAATGTTTATTTAATAAATTAGTTAAATATGCATTAAAACACTATTTGGTGATTAACTTTTTATTGTTCTCCAACATCTTATCTATCCATTTCGGATGATTATGTGGTTATCTTAGTTTATCAGTGCCTGACCCTGAAAACGTGATCCCTATCTGTATGTAGAAGTCACTCTTCGTCACACTAAGGATAACTGATGCCCGCTTTTAGAAACCAAATGAACACAAAACCTAACAAAACGTCAAGCGCATTTGTGCTATGTCAACTGAGTGATTGATAAAATGCAATAGTTTCCATGAAGTTTTCATATAAATTGTCCTTCTAGTGACGCGTTGCGCCTGTTCGCGGAAGTAGGGTTGCCAGGGTCCTGATTAAGCCGGACACAGACAGGCTTTTTGGTTGCGTGTCTGGCCAAATTAGACGGTATCTGGCCTGTCCGGCTTGTTGTTAGGCTTTTTAGTATTGAAATGAAATGAAATGAAATGAATTGCACCGATCCCAGCGTGGTTTGACCAGTTTCATAAAAAATATATACACAGTAAACGTTAAGGATATCCATATTAATTTGTTATTTCAAAATGGTATAAACATTTTAGAAGATATTATGGTAAATAAACGCATTGTTTTCCATTGCGAATTGTAATAGTAGTTTCTGCTACAACTGTCACAATGATTGAAATTAGTATTATAATGAATATTAAATGATTAATAATAAAGAAGACTGACTCATTCAATTTTATTGTTGTTTTATTAGAATTTAATAAGATTTTATGGTAAATGATAAAAAGTCTTGTTTCACTTTTTTCAGACTAAAATACTACAGATGTTCATCTTTTTATCCAAATTTCCGGCTAAACTGACTGGTCTGACCGGCTTTTCGGTTTTAAGAGCTGGCAACCCTACGCGGAAGCATTATAATATCAACAGCCAATCGCATCACTTCACTTGCATTTAATTTGAGACGTCGATATTATTGATCGAAGCGTCGATAGCTAATATTCTTTCCAGTAGAAACTGGGTGTTGCTGTAATTGTGCTTTTAGTTCTGCATAAGTATTCAAAGTATGTAAACAACTCCGATCTCTGCATTTGACAGGTTATATTTGTTCGCAGCATTGATCCTTACCAGCTACCGCATACTCAATTATTTTCAAACCACCAAGATACAATTTATGACACCACTGTCACTCTGTAATTCTGTTCTCAATCTCAATACACTACGCGACAACAAAATGAATAGTGTACCTAAGTGAAAACGTGCATAAACATGAGCGCATCGCATCGTTCCCTTCGTTTATTATCATTACTCTTGCGCCCTATAAATATTACCTATACTTATTGGTTATCGTACCCACGTAGATATTGGTTTAAAGTCTTTTAGGCCACGCAATTAAACAGACTAATTACTGATACCCAAACTACGCTGACGAATGTTATCATTAGGAAATGATTAATATTTTATGATTAATCGTATCATTAAGAATTCTATGATAGTATACACGTGTGTATCTACATGACTGCTTACGACATATACAACAGAATAGGTAGCGTCTACTGATTAATTTACCTTGTTTCAGTTAAATGTACAATTATGCCTACAATATCCACATATTTTTTAGGCCTCAAACTACCTATAAACTATTACAATCAGGGATACTATTAGCAAAGAACTATGAAGCTTTGTGCATAGTTCATATATGTACTTATACACTATCTTTAAAAAAAAAAACTCTATCATACCTCCGGTTCACGTGGTTAACTTCCTTCTACTTCCGAACCTCCGATTTTATCATAAGATGCCGACATCTATACATCTATCTATCAAATAAATAAAATTGGAGTGTCTGTTTGTAATAACCACTTTTTACTAAATGTATATGGGTTTGACACGGTACATATACCAAAACAACATTTTTTACATTTTTTGTCTGTCCGTCTGTCTGTTTGTTCCGGCTAATTTCTGAAATGGCTGGACCGATTTTGACGGGACTTTCACTGGCAGGTAACTGATGTAATAAAGAGTAACTTAAGCTACTTTTATTTTAGAAAAATACCTGCGTTCATTTCCGACATCCACGCGGGCGAAGCCGCGGGCAAAATCTAGTACATAATAATATTAAACCTTTTTTTTTCGCAGGGCTGCCGGATCCATCCAAGTTACAGAAAATTCTTTTATTAACAAATTAAAGTCATCTGGAAGAAGTTTAGTTGTATTCTATGGATCCCAAACGGGTACTGGAGAGGAGTTTGCTGGTCGTCTGGCTAAAGAAGGCATACGATACAAGATGAAGGGCATGGTCGCTGACCCCGAAGAATGTGATATGGTAAATATATATATTGATGAAATGTTGCGTTCTGTTTGTAACTAATGTTGTGTTTGTTCAAATGCTTGTAACTACCTACAACTAAACAATCATCGTATCTTTTTTAGGAAGAACTCATAAAACTTCAAGAGATACCGAATTCTTTAGCTGTGTTCTGTATGGCAACATATGGTGAAGGAGATCCCACAGATAATTCTATGGAGTTTTATGAATGGTTAAAGAATGGAGAACCCGATTTAACTGGTTTAAATTATGCTGTAAGTATAATAATTTAACTACAAAAAATACGAAAAAAGAAAACAGGTAATTTTACCTAACAAGTTAGGTTAGGAGATAAGTGAAGAAACCGATTTCTGCATGGAAACTTCGTACTGTAGGGTAGAGTACTTAGTACGTACCACATATGAAAAAAAATAAATGAAAAAGCGTTTCGTGTTGATCTCAATTTTACACACATATTTATCTCTGCCAAACTGCAAAGCAGTTTGTTGGCAGATGTAGCTCCCTTTTACAATTTTAAGTTTTATCTGATGAATACTTTTCCATCCATAATAAGAATTAATCACCTACAACTAAACATACAAGTTTTACAGCAGCATAAAGGCTGACTAATACATAATAATAAGAACATTTTAAATTGCCTCAGACATACGCTAGTAAGACATACATTTTATTTATGCATCTCAATTTCGGAGGCTTTGACAAAAGGTATCAAAAAGAAAAAAAAAATTCTCAAAGAAATCAAGGAAATCGTGAATCATGAACACCAAAAGGGCCTCACGCCGCCCGAGTTATGCAGGCACATCGAAAGATAAATTCTTATTACTGACGAAAAATTTCAACCCGTTCAGTAGTGCTATTCTGTAAAAATCTCACCGTGATAATGTGGGTGAAGTGAGCTTAAAGTGAGTTGTCATTAGTGTCAATCCCTAGCTTCGGCTGGAATGACAGCTCACTTTTAGGTCACTTCACCTAAGTTCTCACGGTGAGATTTTTACAGAATCGATCGGCAGAATCATGTAATGTATCAATGGTAACACAGGTTGCGTAGCACCCCGTATTTGGAAACGTGGATTTCATGAAATACTTTCGTTTATGTTGATGCTCTCTGTTTATAGAAATAAAACCTCTGTCACGAATCACAGAACTGCAATTTACCTATTATTTGGATATCGCGAGCTAGATAAATGAGTTAACACTGAATCGAGCCGCTGCGTGTATACCTAGCATTATGAAGCCACTATAAAACTCGTATTATGCTAGGTACAGACGCCAACACATCAAGCTACTACAATCTGTGAGATTTCTTTGATAGATTTTCGACTTTATTTCTAGAGCATTAGGTTCAAGGTTCATTGGGAAAAATTGACAGTTTCGGGTAGCTTGACCTGGTGGCGTCTGTACACACACGGTGACCAGTTAGCGCGCGACGCTGTGACTAGCTGCGTGTGTATCTAGCATTATCTGCACGGATTAAAAGATTCGTACCCGAACCGGTTGACGAAAAAAATTTATTCTATTTTTCTTTGACAGAAGTCCGAAATGTCACTTGTCATCGTGATAAGAATGACAAAGTCCGGCTGTTTCATGTTTGCAAATTACAAATTAAACTTGTAGGAGTTTGAAGGAATATCATAAGGAGCCAGAAATCCTTTACAGCGATTTAAAACTGTGTGTTTTTGTGATTTACATGTTGGTGATAAGTCTAGATTTTCCGTGATAACCTAATTTTCAATGTTATCGGTGTGATTATAGTTTTTTTACCAAGGTTTTTTACAAAATGGGATACAGCAGCAATCTGGGTACAACACTTTTCGAGTTTAATAATATAAATTTGTACAAATATATCTAAATTCTTATTGAAAGATGTGCCCCACTCATGTGACGGAATGAGTTGAATTGAATCGCAAGAGTTTAGCGATATGTTCGAAAAAAAAACAAAGATAATCCCACTTGCGGGCACTGTTCTGTTCAGAAAATTATTTTCATGAAATTCCTTGATTCTTGAACAAAACCGACTTAACAAAGTTACTATGAATGCAATAGTAAATTTACCTCGTCTTTTCGGATATAGAAGGCTGTTAGGTTCAACAATGCGGAAATTGCGTTGTGTGGTATGATATTGAGATACTTGATGCATTACACTCTCTACGTAATATATTATGTCATGGTTTTAGAGTATAAATAATTTTTCAGGTGTTTGGCCTTGGCAACAAAACATATGAACATTACAATGCAGTTGCTATTTATCTAGACAAGCGTCTTGAAGATCTTGGCGCTACTCGAGTGTATGAACTTGGTCTTGGGGATGATGACGCAAAGTAAGTATACATTTGAATGTTTGTAATTATTGGACAGCTTCAAAAAATGGACACATTTTACTGTGTCCATTTTTTGAAGACTCCATATTTTACTCATTAAATTCTAAACTTTTTGCTGTTTATTTAAACTGTTTTTTTTTTTTGCATTATTCTGTATTAATTAACACATAAAAATTCAATGAAACATGCATTGTGTTAGGCAATATTGTATGGCCTTGGTCTAAATGTCCACCACTAACGAGATCTATGACAGATAATATCTCATCGAGTCATTCAAATGAGGACTAACTTTTTCTAAAACAAAAAGCGTGTTAATCTGTCAGTGAAAAGTTGCACTCATTTTTTGTAAAAAAAATGATTTTAAAACTAACGAGTTATTACTAGATTTCTCTGTACATGCATGAAAGATTGGTCACCATCTTCACCGTTGAGACTAGTCATATCATTTGTGGGTTTATAAAATTTACTGCTTATTTAATAGATAGGATATATTAATACTTTGTCTTGTAACTAACAAGTTGTTAGTGGTACATATTTGGACCACTTTTGCCCACTGTCGTTTTTATGGAGTTACTGGAACCACTTTAATAATTATAAAGACTAAAAGTATTTGAATTGAAAACAGTTGTATCTGATTCCAGCATTGAAGATGACTTCATTACATGGAAAGATAAATTTTGGCCATCAGTGTGTGAGAAATTCAACATTGAGAGCACAGGAGAAGAAGAATTGATACGTCAATTCCGACTTGTGACACATGGTCCTGAGGACATACAGCCAAATAATGTGTTCACTGGTGAAATTGCAAGACTGCATTCTTTGCAAGTTCAAAGACCGTAAGTATCAGAACAGAAGTATTGATTAGAGCATCAATTTACTTTTTTGAGCAATAACAGAGAGATACCCTTGAAATTTCTTTTTACAGGCCTTATGATGCTAAGAATCCATTCTTAGCCCAAATTACAGTAAATAGAGAGCTACACAAAGGAGGAGATAGATCCTGTATTCATGTGGAACTGGATATTTCTGACTCAAAAATGAGATATGAAGCAGGTGGGTCAAAGATGTCCATATGCAACAAGTGATTGGAATTGCTGTAGTAGTGAAAGAACAACCTAGTTGAGCATTGTTCTGGGCTACACATATTTTGAATAGCCTTTGAAAGCTTTGTGAAATATAATCCATACATCTTCCATTATCTTAATAAATTCTACTAGCTTTTGCCAGCGGCTTCGCCCGCGTGGAGGTCGGAAATTATCCCGTAGGAACGTACTACCGGGATAGATGACCCTATGACATAGGGTCATCTATCCCGGTAGTACGTTACGTTACGGTACGCACATAGGGCCTATGTGTTCGTCCAGGTTATAATATAACCTATCTGATAGCCAAATTTCATCTAAATCTGATCAGTCGTTTTTGCATGAAAGAGTAAGAAATATCCACACTCACAAACTTTCACATTTATAATATTAGTAGGACTAATTTCTACATAGTATAAAACAAAGTGGCTTTCTGTGTCTGTACCTTTTGAACTATGCAACAAATTTTAATGCGCTTTTCATCAATATGTTGCAACAGGTAGGTTTATAGGTAGAATACAGGGTGAAGCCAAGCAGCTTTTGCAACCGCAAAAGCTTGTATAAATGTGGAAGTATACTGGGTGGTGCAATGTCAACATGTTTGGATGTTGGTTACTTAATCACGTAAAAACAGCATTACACATTTGGATGAATTTTTATACACAGATAGTTTATAACATATAAAGGCTGTATTTTGAAGACATTTTTTGTGCATGATTAGATTCATAATTGGATTGGCGCTGCAATCTAGTTCTAAGAAACAGGACAATGTCCGCTCAATTAGTACTGCATAAAACTTTAAATGCAAAAGTAATATTGTCTTATCTTTTCACGCCTTATGGGATTGCGATTAAACTTTGCGTATGGATAGACCATGAACCTGGGTTAGGACAGAATACTTTTTACAGTTATAGTTTTTATCCTGGTAGTGTTAGCGCGGGGAGCAATAAAAGGTAGTACATCCCGGTGGGATAATTTCCGGACTCCACATGAACCAAACCGCAAGCAAATCTAGTAATTTACTTGCATAAACTCTGACAAAAATATTTTGTATTCACAGGTGACCATGTAGCAGTATACCCAATAAATGATTCCAATCTCGTGGATCGCCTGGGCCAGTTAACATCAGCAAATCTTGATGAAATATTCTCACTTATCAACACTGATCAAGAAAGCAGCAAGAAACATCCATTCCCATGCCCAACCTCCTACCGCACTGCTCTTTCACATTATGTGGAGATCACAGCATTACCTCGAACTCACATATTGCGAGAGCTTGTTGAATATTGCTCAGATGAAGAAGTAAGCTCACACATGAGTCAGATGACTTTATTTATCATCAAAACTCAAGTTACAAAAATAATCATTATAATTTAACTTCTTTTCCAGGATAAAAAGAAATTAATGCTAATGGCAACTAATTCACAAGAGGGCAAGGCTTTGTATCAGTCGTTTATTGTAGAGGCATGTAGAAATATTGTACACATTTTAGAAGACCTGCCATCTTGTAAACCTCCTCTTGACCATTTGTGTGAACTGTTACCACGCCTGCAACCAAGATATTATTCAATTTCATCCAGTCCTAAGGTAACTAACACTTCTGTACTGGAAATACGCTATAACTTTCGTAAAATGTTTTGATTTATTACAATATATTATTATTTCAGATGTATCCAGAGACTGTTCATATTACTGCAGTAGTTGTTCAATATAAAACTCCTACTGGTCGTGTTAATAAAGGTGTGACTACCACATGGCTAGCAGATAACAAACCGGAGCCTGGCAAGCCCCTTCCTCGTGTACCCGTGTATATAAGAAAGTCTCAATTTAGGTAAATAAAAGCACTAGTACTCAGGTATCATAATTATCATTTAAAAAAATTGAGTTTATATAATTTTGATAAAAAATTTATTACTTTATAGATTACCTCTGCAGACACAAACTCCGATAGTGATGGTCGGCCCAGGTACGGGTTTGGCTCCATTCCGTGGTTTCTTACAAGAGCGCGCTCACGCGCGTGCTAATGGCAAAGAAGTTGGAGACAGTATTCTGTACTTTGGATGCAGACATCGCGATCAGGATTATATTTATCAGGACGTGAGTTTAACGCTTTTAATTCTCCATTAACTTAGGTTCAATTCGAACCGAGATCACAACGGCCGCGGTGAAACTTTCAGTGTCACCATTTTCGCAGCGTTTTAAACTTTATCTAAATTTCTATTTATTAAAGAATGCATAGTATTGCTTTAGAGGCTCGAAAGCGACCTCTCGCGATGCGGCAGCCTGCATGCTCTAACCACATGAGCCGGCCTGGGACAGATCGCGCAGTCGTGTGTTACCCGTGCCCGGACGCTTCTATATCGATGTCAAATAAAGCTAAGTTACATTGATAATAAACAAACCTTTTGTAAATTCTTTCAGGAACTCGAAACATATCAGGAAAATGGTGATGTTAAATTGAAGCTTGCATTCTCTCGCGACCAAAAAGAAAAAGTTTACGTTACGCATTTGATAGAAAAGGACATGGACCTCCTATGGGACATCATCGGTAATCGTAATGGACATTTCTACATTTGCGGGTAATTATTTTAAATCTATTATGGTCAATTGATATACATATATTAATTAAATGCCATATGCATCATATTTGCCATGGCATATATAATATATAAAAATTATATTTATGTATATAAAAATTTGTAGCATATTTTTCTGTGTAGGGTTGGATAGGTTTAAATTGCATTTCAATTTATACCAGTGCTATATTTGAAAAGTCAGTTGGTGTGATATGTCTTGTTTCAAAATTCTGAAAAAAAAAAGAAAAGAATTATATCAAACTTAAAAAAATACATTTACAGTGAAATTGTTTTTGAAGAAGGAAGAGAAGCCGTGTAGTTTTTCAGATGTGGAATATTTAAAAAATGTTTTACATGATTTTGATTTCTATTTCCTTTTCAGTGATGCAAAGAATATGGCTGTTGATGTGAGGAATATTGTTTTAAAAGCCATCCAGGAAAAGGGCGGGCGCACGGAATCTGAGGCTGTGCAATTTATCAAGAAGCTTGAGTCTATGAAGAAATATTCTGCAGATGTATGGAGTTAAAGCATCCGCATGCTTATTTATAGGCAAATTCGTGGAACTGTAGACAATTTTTCAGTTATGAACTTATGAGTAATGGTGTTGATTTTATGTTATATAATTAATATTTTGTAAATTTTGTAGCTCTGTTATACAAATGGTTAAATTATTTGCTGTTTGCCGTGCTGTTATTAATATTGCAGCATGGCAAATAAAATGTATTAGACAGCAGCACGGTCTTAAGACGGTCTGTGCAAATTATAATATTTAATTATATATATATATATATTTAGTCAAACGCTATTAGGTAACTCTATTCCTGGAAGTTGTAGAATAATTATTTAAACATTCTTTTCCACAAAAAAAAACTTATAAGATATCCTATGTAACACGACAAGAGAAAATTTAAGAAACACTGTTCCTGGAAGTTGTAGAATAATTATTTAAACATTCTTTTCCACAAAAAAAAAAAAAAACTTATAAGATATTCTATGTAACACGACCAGAGAAAATTGAAGAAACACATTGATGAATGAAAAATAAGTATTTGTAACACTTTATTATAATACCAAACATTAAGGGTGAAATTTTCAATCGGAGTTGTTTGTATTTTTTGACGATTAATTCATACAAAAATCTTCAAATGTCGGTTTTTATAAGACTAATTTCCGTGATTTTTTTGAGAAAAATAAAGTAATATCCGCGATATTACTTCGTTTTCTCTTAGCGGTCTTTCTGACTTTTCTCTTGATACTCGGCTCCTTAGGGTTGTACCGTGACGCTAAGTATCTATCTTTAACTTTCCTCAAAAATTTAATTATCAAAATGCCCCCCCCCCCCCCCCTCCCCCCATACACAAACTTTTTATTTTAAAGCGCCGGATACACTAGGGAACATTTTGTCCCGCAACATGACGCGCAACACTCAATATACGTGACGCTGCAACGTTGCAGTGTCCCGCAACAAGCCCCGCAACATTTTACGTGACGGGGGGCATGTTGCCTCGAGAGCGAGTGCATGTGTCCCGCGCCATGTCGCGCCATTTGTCACATTCGGAGATCACTTAGAAGATTAACTCTTCTTTCTCGTTGTAGTAAGAAATGCCGCATCCACCACCTTCTCTTTCTCTTACGTTTAAACACACTCGATATAAACTATGTACGCAGCACTAATAGCCACAACCTCCTCGGGCGACATTGCTATAAGCACTGACTAGTGTGTTTGTAGTCGGCAAAATGTTCCGCGACAATTGTCTCGGGGCACTTCACGTAGTTGTTGAGGGATATGTTCCACAACATGTTTCTTAATTTGCCCCCTAGTGTATCCCAGGCTTAACTCTTTTTTATTATTATAGTATAAATACCTGACCATAGAGAAGTCAACTGGAAATGAAGTTAGTATCATTGTATAGTACAAATGTGCATGTCTCTGAGTTTGAATGCAACATTCACATCTCTCCATAATTTTTCTACCTATGAGACAAAAACAACATTGACTTGAAAAGTTTACAAAACTTTTAAATAAAGAACAAAGTAAAACATGACTTTTGGACTTGTATGTCCATGTCTATAAACTGTAAAAATTATTTTGAGAGTCAGATTATAAAATGTAAGAAAATATTATTGTTATTGGGAACTTAATATTCCAGTTCTAAAACCTTGTTAAAATCATCAACTGTCTACCTAAAATACGTATTCTGCCTGTGGAGGATCCGTTTAAGTCTAGAATAAATAAGTCCTATTAGGAAAATAAGACAGCTCAGAGTATAGATGTGCTGATTGATGATTTTTCTGTATCTATGACTGCATGACAATGACAAAATCATTAATGATTTTTAGTTGAGTATAAAATCATGTCACGAACAACGCAAGTGAAAGTATTGCCGTTCCGTGCGCATAAGTCGCCGATCGCGCAAAATCGAGACGGCCTGTCCGACTTACCGAAGTTCTTGTTCATTCATTCAAGTAATGATTTAAGCATTCATGATTATGTCCCTGTCATTGCATGATATGAATTTTAAATATCGATGACTTTTACATGTGACATGATATCGAAGGACTCCTCTCTCGCTTAGTTGACGTGGCCGTAATACGACGTAAGCAGTAAGAAAGTTGTTATGTTACATTGCTTACGTGACGAGTAGTTGAAGCTTGGTCGCTCAAACAGCAAAATATGTTACGGTTAATACCATACTATGCACAATATTATGATGGCATATGTATTTATACATTATTTTGTGACAGTTTAGATATCGACTGATGTAAACAGTAACTATTCTACATTATAACATCACGCCTTGCCCTCCCGAAGGTAAGACATTGAAATCCTTATTCTACGGGCCAACAATTAAGTAGACACACGAAAAGATTATCAGGAATTATAACCATGGAAAACGAGGGTTGGGAAATTTTCATCAGATATTCAGTTGAGTAGCATTTATGGTTATAATTATAATATTCTCATTCGTTTTTTTTTAAGTATTGGATCCTCTTAGACTAGCAGGTAGTATTTCGTTTGAGAAGTCCCGAACGATTTTTACATAAATCTATGTATATGTTATCATTTTACCAACTGTTTTGTAATTTCAAATATTTGAATATTATTGTTGAAGTTTTATATATTGTGGAATGGGCAATTAGATATAAGTAAATAATTAATTTTTATATTACACCTTGTAATAAATACAGTTTTATAAGACGTGTTATTTTGTTTACTTTAATAACTTCTGAGATATCGCACTCCCTCACGGTTTTGTCCGCCATCAGAAGAAACTGGCGAGAGCGTCCAGCGTCGGGCATATCAGTCGCTTGTTGAGTGATTCTTTAAATGTCGCCTGCGAAATTATTTTCTTTTACTAATTATTGTAGAACCTAAACGAGGCAAAAGGAGTGTGTAAAGATCGTAGCAGGTGGCGTTCCGTGGTTTCTGCCTACCCCCATGGAAAAAGGCGTGATTGTATGTAAATATGTATGTATGTAGCGCGGTTTTATGTACGAAGGTGATCTGAGTTTCCGAACTCAACGTGAAGCTAAGGAACACTCGTCAATAAAAGCTAGTGAATGTAGTTGTGCATCTTCTGACATCAGTTACCAAATTTCAGCCAGCTTGGACGCATAGTTTTTTTTTTAAGGTCAGTTCTGAGAGAACGGGGAAAAATGCTCGAGCAATTTACTGGCTCCATTGAAAATACGACGTATTTCCCTTAACCCATTAACGCCGAGGTGATCAGAATTTTTACTAACTTTTCTACTTGTTTATTTATTATGTTATCGGACGCGATAACATAATAAGCGAAATTTGATTCTCTTTCAGGATCTGAGCTCAAAATTTCGATCGAAAAAATATGACCGACTAAAACGTGAAAATTTTCGAAAAAAAAATTTTCGCATTTTTTTTTTTCACAACGATACCGCAAAGTTATCAACTTTTTACTATGATAAGAGGTGATCATGGCACTCGAAAATTAAGAGGATTTTTTTTCAGAAAATTTCGTCGACGTGATTTTTCAAAATGGCGGCGAGAATGAAAAAAAATATATAAAAATCTTAATCTACTATCTTTAAAAAAAATCTAGGAACAAAAATGTCTTTAAATTTGTCAAAGAACACTCAAATTTTGATTTTCTGAAAGAGAATCAAATTTCGCGTAGGCTTAGAGGTATTGCATTATTTTTTTGGTGCGATAACATAATAAATAAACACGTTGAAAAGTTAGTAAAAATTAGTTAATGGGTTAAATTGAAGTAGAAAATTGTATAAATATCGACACAATTGTGCTCGATCGCGATTGGTTTGAAGCATTGTTTTGAAGTAAGAATTTTCTCCGTTCTGTCTGAACTGACAGGGGATCCGTCTTCAGTTCTATACCAATCAATGTGTAGTCGAGTCCCGTCAAAGTAAACAAACATGCGTTCCGGCTCCAGGCTCAAATACAAGGAGCAAAGACAGAAGGATTGGTATGTAAGCGTGCATAGCGGTTTGTGATACGGAGACCGCAACTGTGATGGCGCGACAATGCTGTAAGCTGCGTCTGCCTTCGACCTGACAATAACAAATACATGGTTTGGAATAAAAGAGTACTTAATTAGGTACCTAATTACAAAAGCTGTAATTATCCATGCGACACGAATTTATTTATTTCTGATAACTCGGAACAACGTAAAGAATCCAAAACTTTAAAAGTGCTATCAGGCGAAGACTAGACTAACTTAGTCCGTCTCTTAATTTAGACAGTTACATACACTAATGGAGGTAACAGTCTGCATTATATATCTTCACTTTAAACTTAAGGTGAAGGTAAATAAAATCATGGTTAGATCTGCTGTCTTGGGTCAGAATGTTGGACCACAAAAAGGGATGAATGAAAGACAATTGCATGCAGCTGAGATGAGAGTGAGATGAGTTAAGAGGAATGTGGTGTTAAACGCATAGACAGAATAAGAAAGTACATAGGAGGTCTTAAAGTGGTACCGATAACTGAAAAGATGTGTGGGAATCGGTTGTCATGGTATGGTCACGTGGTACTGAGGAATCGCTAAATTTTGAGTATGAATGGAATGTCTATGGCTAGAAGAGTAGAGGGAGACCAAAGAAACGATGGATGCAGGGCTGTAGCTGGACTCGAATTTGAGGTAGGGCAGCATTGGCTACAGGTAGGGCGGAAGTAATAATATATCATAATTGATCTGCTCTGAAGCACGGGCTCCGAAATCAATCAACATCACCTCTAGGTCACAGGCGCGGTCGCAGCCCAAGATTTGGGGGGGGGGGGGGGGGGGAGTCACCATAAGTAACGAGGAATATTTTGAGGAACGTACACCTTGGTCTATTGGTCACAAGCGCTACTACTGACCTTGAAGTACCGCGTTCGATTTTCAGGTCGGTTAGTGTTGTTGGGTTTTTCCATAAGAAATTTCTCAGAAGCAACCCGGAGTCTGAATAAATTTATGTTGAAGTCCTGCGAGAAGACCCCAGCACCTGTGCCACTCTCTATTTTTGATCCGTCCGTGAAGATGCGCAGCTCAGTGGGGCGCAGACCCTCACACCGGCGATCTTCATGAAGCTGGATTCTGTATTTTTTATCAAAAATGACTTGTTTGGGTACCCGGTCATTTATAGCCTTGGTGATGGGGAACTCATTGTTGAGTTCCTTAAGTAGCGCGGTGTGTTGTGTGTCTCTCTTTCTCAAGAGGTTGGTTGCGTCCAGACGCGCTGCCGATGCCGCCATCGTGGCTTCCTGCTGTATGAACAGGTGGAGCGGTGGTAGTCCCAGCATGGCGTCCATGGCTGCAGTCGTAGTAGTCCTCATGCAGCCCGTGACCGCCATGCAGGCTAGTCTTTGCATGCGTTGCAGTTTGTTGCAGGCTGTAATAAGCTTGGTGCGGGGCCACCAGACCACAGCCCCGTAGGTGATCATGGGTCGGATCACTGCGGTGTACAGCCAAAGTATGATTTTAGGGGATAGACCCCACTTCTTACCTATCATTTTCCTGCATTGCCAGAATGTGATGCAGGCCCTGTTTAGTTTGCTGTCTAAATGACTACTCCAGTTTAACTTACTGTCAAGAATGACCCCGAGGTACTTGACTTCGTTGGCCAGCTGAAGTTCTGTATTGAACAATTTCGGTAGGCGGAAGGGGCCTAAAGCTCGCTTATGGGTGAACATGACTAGCTCAGTTTTAGTGGGATTCACTGAGAGGTCATATTCTCTGCACCATCTCTCTACGATACGTAGTGGTTGTTGGGTGAGGTTAAAGATCGTGCTCGTCACCTTCCCTGAGACAAGGATGGCGAGGTCATCCGCATAACCTATTGTGTAGTAGTGATTGGCATTGAGTCTGGCGATTAACTCGTTAATCACCAAATTCCATAGAAGGGGTGACAGTACCCCTCCCTGGGGGCAGCCTCTGGCAATCATGGCCAGTTGCTGCTCATCCTCTAGGCGAACCACGCGCTTGCTTAGCATGTTTGTGATCCAGTCTATGAGTACCTGTTCAACTCCATGTTTCTCCTTCTCCTTTCTCCTCCTCTCCAGAGAGGGCGCTGCTGATGCTGGAGAAATTTGTTTTGTCGAAGGCTCCTTCGATGTCTATGAAGGTACCCAGGCAGGTCCCTTTCTGGTGAATCGCTTCCTCTATCTGGTTAACTACCAGATGAAGTGCCGATTCGGTGGATTTACCTGAGCTGTAAGCGTGTTGGTTACCGTGCAGCGGTAGGGTTTTCAGAGCGCCGTCCCTCAGCTCCCTGTCGCACAGCCTTTCCAGGGTTTTTAGCAGGAAAGAAGTCAGGCTGATTGGTCTGTGGGATTTGGCGCTTGTGTAGTCGCCCTTACCTGGTTTAGGGATGAATATTATTTTCACTTCTCCATCCTTTGGGAACGTATCTAAAGGCCAGGCACGCTCTCATTAAAGGCACCGCAGGTCTTACTGCGATGAGGGTTCCACCCCACTGTAGTAGGGCGGGGAACACCCCATCTGGTCCGGCGACCTTAAACGGATGGAAGCTGCGGATGGCCCATTGGAGTTTCTCCAACGTGATCACCTTGCTAGCATAAGACCAGTCATTATCTGATGGTGTTTGTGTTGCTTCTTGCCAGTCGATTACTTGCGAGAAAATACATCCAGGGAAGTAGTGTGTTTCAATAAGGACGCGTCGCGTTTTTTCTGGCGAGGATGTGAGTGTGTTGTCTGGTTTTCGAAGGGTGGTAGGCCCAGTTGTGGTGTGTTGTGCCAGTATTTGCCTTACCCTGTTTGCTTACTGGCAGGACTCAATGCTACCAGTGTATTTTCGCCATCCCGAGGTGCTCCTGAACCTGATGCATGTTTTGTAGCAGGGTTTGGCTGCGTAGTACTCATCCCAGTCCTCATCCGCACATGTATTCATGGCTCTATTCAGAGCTTTCCTTACCTTCCCGCGTTTTCGCTCCAGATCAGCACCCCACCAGGGCTGTTTGCCCGGTGTACTACGAGGAGTCGTGTCTGGGCAGGCAGTTTGGTAGCTGTCTATTATTGATTTAGTGAGGTATTCTACTTGTACCTCAATCTGTGTAGTGTCCGCAAATGGCGTCGGATCGCTTGATGTCGCAAGTCTGGATTCTAGGCTGCGTGTGTAGGTACCACGATCTGTGTTCCGCGGTTTGCGGCGCGGAGCTGCTGGCGGGACAGAGGCCTGGATGTCGAAGCGGATCCATCTGTGGTCGGAGCGGGAAGCCTCCCTGGAGACCTGCCAATCTGTGGTAATTTCCACCGCGGCCTCTGTTGCCAGAGTGAGATCTATGATTGTGCGGCTTCGTCTGGTTACGAAGGTCGGTTCGGAGCCAGTGTTTAGTAGGGATAGGTTAGTCGAGAATAAGTAATCAACCAAGGCCTTACCCCTTTCGTTTTGCGTGTCCATACCCCACAGCTGGTGATGAGCATTGGCATCAGCACCGATGATGACTTCAAGCCCGGATCTCTCGCAATGGCTCACGAGGCGAGCGAGGTCATACGGGGGCGGCGCCTCCGCTTCAGGCATGTAGACCGAAGCAAAGACGATTGCCATCTCCATGGCGCCGTTACGCTGTATAAGCAGCTTCACTGCAGAGATGTCTCTGCAACAGAATTCAGTTAGATGCTGTGTTTTAAGGTTACCTGTGACATAGATACATGGTTGTGATCAGTAGTGACCAGGAGCTTACCTCCAAGATTGGAGAGCCCTTGTATGCGGCCCGCTCTAATCCACGGCTCCTGGATCTGGGCGATGGCCGTGTGTTGAACCTCCAACCACTTCCGGAGCTGAGCCGTTGCGTTCTGACTGTGGTAGAGGTTTGCCTGGAGGATTTTACAATTTGACGAAGAGGACGCCATTGCTGGTCGGTTCCTCATCGTCATCTTCCAGGCTGAGACCGGCAAACAGGCCACCCTCGTCGAAACCATCCTCCCCCTGGCGCGAAGCCGGGGACAGGGTTATGTCGTCCGATTCCGCGCCCGAAGGAGGGCTAGCGTCCAGGGTGGCGGCAGTTGGAGCAGCCGATTCCGCTGCAGCGGGTTCGGCCACGACTGCCTCCGGGTTGTTTGCTGGGGGAGTCGACTCCCCCGCTGGTGTCTCTGGCTGCTGCGCCAGAGTCTCGGAGATGGTCTCGGTGGCGGGGTCCCATCCCTGGGGGACGTCGGTGAACCTGCCGTTCTTACCTTGGAACTGCAGGTACACCTTCCCTGCCCAACACTACATGGGGGTATTAAAGAATGCTGTCAAATTGGTCGCAACACTTGTTGATAAATAAATAATTGGCATTAGGACAGCAGACTACTTAGGGCGAAAATAGCGAGCGGAGCGAGCTCGAAAATTTTAACAACCGCTTCGTTCTGGTTAGGATTTGTTATATATTTTTAAACATAGAAAATAGCAGTTACACTGTCGCCTTTTTGGTAGGATATCCCTGCCAGCCATGAGAATGATTAATGCTAGAGTGAGCGAAGCCAGTTCGAAAATTTTAACAACTCGTTACGGATAGGTTTTTTTTATGTTTTCAAACGGAAATAGGATTGACATTGTCGACTTATATAGGATATCGCTGCCAACCAGGAGAATGATGAATACTAGAGCGAGCGAAGCGAGCAAGAAAATTTTAACAACACCCCTCGTTCAGGTTAGGTTTTTTTTTATGTTATCGAACAGAAATAGGAGTTACATTGTAGACTAATGCCAGAACAGCCCTAGCAACTATGAGATTGTTGAATATAAAGGCGAGCGAAGCGAGCTCGAAAATTGTAATACCTCAACTCGTTTAGGTTCAGTTTTGTTTTATATATTCGAAAGACCTAGGAGTTACATCGTCGACTTATGCCAGGAAAATTCAGGCAACTAGGATAGGAGTATTATAAATGTAAGAGCGAGCGTAGCGAGCGAATATTTTTACCCACCTCGGATAGGTTAGATTTGCTTTTGATTATTCCAAAAGAACCGGGAATTATTTGGTTGGTCGGTCTATAAAGAAAAGCTCAAGTATCAAGAGAATGTAGACTGCAAGACCACAAACTTACTTAAAACTGAAATGTATCATACAGGCTCTTGACTTTTTGGGGCGGGGTCCTAGGGGACCCCCCCTCGGACCGCGCCTGCTAGGTCAGTGATGTACATTCAATAGCTATTCATAGACAAATAATTTCTATGACAGGACACGAGCATGGATCTAAGGACTGCTATTAAATCCTCAATGATGAAGAACAAGCGAACAAGACGGTTGAAATTTTTCTCTGCATCGGCATATTGTAATTAAATAGACCCATTTCTTCATGTGATGGCGCTTCAAATGCCATCTGTACACAGAGAAAAGAATTATTATAAGTAATATGAAATGAATGTCTCAAACTGTGGTATGTTCGGAAAAGTTTAGATAGTTATCTTCGTTTTTGGTATTTTTAAGGTAGGGCATTGTGATTTCAAGGTAGGGCATTGCCCCACAATGCCCCCCCCTAGCTACGGCCCTGGATGGATGGACTGTGATGGTGATATGGGATAGAAAGGGGGGTAACTACTGAGTCGTAGTAGTCGTCGTAGTCGTCATGACTAATAGAGAAGTGTGGAAGAAATAGACATGTTGCGCCGATCCCAAATAAATTGGGATATGACCTAAACGGAAGTAAAAGTCAGAGTCCTGTATCTCGTCCAGTAAGAACAAAGAACGCCGTGTGCATAAGGAGGGTGTGAGCACGGCAACGTTAAAAAAAAACTGCCAACATTTTGTAAAAAATTGTGAAAGTGATACTCAAAACTTTAAAGTAAAAGTTACAAGGGATTGAACGTGGCCGCGCCATTGCAATGCAGTGGGATCGACGCAGCGACGGAGATCTTTAAAACTAAGCGTTGCAGAGACCTAGGTAAATCTATACTTCTATACTAATATTATAAAGCTGAAGAGTTTGTTTGTTTGATTGAACGCGCTAATCTCAGGAACTACGGGTCCGAACTGAAAAATTCTTTTTGTGTTGGGTAGCCTATTTATCGTGGGAGGCTATAGGCTATATAACATCACGCTACAACTAAGAGGAGCGGAGCAGTAATGAAAAATGTTGCAAAAACGGGGAAAATTTATTCCTTTTAAGAGTTTCCGTTGCGTGCGCTGCGTAAACGGTTAAAGTAACGCAAAAATAATGTATGACGGAATTGTTCCTCTTAAAAATTTCTAAAAAAAAGTCCGCGAGAGCATATGTCTATCTTTCAAGGTTGACTCACTATAACTCAAAAGGAGCGAGCAGCAACGAAAAATGGACGAAAACTAGCAGGCAAATCGATGCGACGGGAAGGGTCAGGGGAGCAAAAATTTGACGCGGACGAAGTCGCGGGCAGAAGCTAGTAACAGATATAATCATTTGCTTAGCCTTTTCCCAACTATGTCTAACCGCATGCAGCTGAGTACCAGTACTTAACATGGAGCGACTGCTTATCTGACCTCCACAACCCAGGTACTGGGTAATACGATACCCCTTGGTAAGACTGGTTGTCAGACTTTCGGGCTTCTGACAACCCGTAACGACTGTCTAACACCCGTATTTATAAAGAAGTAAAAGAGCCAGCCGGGACCAACGGCTTAACGTGTTTTCCGGGGCACGGAAGGGTCTTGGTATGTAAAGATGGTCACCCATCCACGGACCAACCGCGGCAAGCGTAGCTTAACCTGAACGATCAACCCGTGCTGCTATTATTACTTAGCCACAAGCCCTTCCCAAGGTAAATAACAGATAGATGTTGTAAAAAAAAAATTGTTAAAATAAAGATATAACCCCATGGCCGCGCCATCGAAACGGTTAATAACAAGTTATCGCCAATATCTCGCTGAAAAGGCATCGCAGACGTTTGAAGTTTGTTTGTAAAAAGCAGATTAGAAGTGGTCAAATTTAAAAAAAAATACGACTCATAATCCTAGGTTAAAGGTTTCTATTTCAGACAGGTATATATCGAGTGCCACAATGTCAGTCCGACTTCAGGACCAGACCTCGAAACCTATCCTAATCCTACCTACCTCTTACTTTATACCTATCTTAGCAGCAAAATGTGAGACAGGGAGACGTTATCTCTCCGAAACTGTTCACCGCTACACTATAGGGTGTCTTTAACGTTTTGGACTGGAGTTGGCATCGACATCAATAGCGTGTACATCACTCAGCTTCGGTTTGCCGATGATCCAGTTGTCATGCATGGCCGATACTCATACTATGGAGAACCTCAGTACAATGCTCGATGAGTTTGCGAAAGAGTGAGTCTTAAAATGAATATCGACAATGTTAGGTCATGTCAAATGCCCATGTAACACCCACTCTTATGAAGATCGGAGACACTTACACTCGAAGTTGTGGTCCAATACGTTTACCTAGGACAAATTGTCCAGTTAGATAGGCCCAACTTCGAGGATGAGGTCAATCGTTGAATCCGAATCGGCTGGGCAGCGTTCAGGAAGCTACGCAATATTATTTCGTCCCCAATATCGCAGTGTCTCAAAACGAAAGTGTTTTGACCAGTGCGTGTTGCCTATGGCATTGAGACGTGGTCGCTCACAATAGGCCTTATTAAAAGGCTTAAAGTCAGCTAAAGGGCGATGGAGAGGGCTATGCTTTGAGTTTCTCCGTGTGATCAAATCATGAATGAAGTGGTACGACCGACATAGCCATAGAATTGCCAAATTAATGTGGCACTGGGCAGGGCACATTGTTCGCAGAATAGATGGGGACGAAAAGGTTCTGGAGTGACGACCGCGTACTGGAAGACGTAATGTTAGAAGGCCTACAACAAAATGACTGCAGGAATCTGCTGGATACGGAAATTACAGAACCCGTCGAAGTAGCGGATCTTAGGAGCGGCATATATGCAGCAGTGGACGTCTTTCGGCTGAATGATGATGATGACATAGTATAAAGGTATTGCACAGTGTTTTATGAAGACCATTTTTCGGACATTGCTTTTTTATATAAAAATCTGATAGTTTATGTTATTTCAATGCAATATTTCGTATCCCCATTTCACTAGTATATTTAGTTTTTGAGATATAATTTTTTGAAAATCGTCTTTTTTTCAACCGGATATTTAGAAAAAAAATCATATCTCTGAAACTAAATATGATACGCAATTGTGACCTTAAAAACATCGATGGCGTTTTTTATGTTGCATATTTTAGAGTAAAAATAAAACTCAGAACTTCGTTAGATTTAGACTTATACGAGGTTTTTCGTTTTTCGTTTTTATTTTTTTTCTCGGTAATTCCATCGTATTTGGAAAAGTTATTTATACTAAAATTATGCCCTTCATCTTCCCTACATACCACAAAAATAACACATCCTAATTGCGTGGAATCTAGACACCACAACATTTTTAAGCTTGATCCGTATTCTACGTCGTTAGGGTTGTCACGCGATCATATTATATTACTTCATATCCGGATCTGAAGTTACCTCTATATTTAAACCAAAGTTATCCATACAATCAGAAGAATCGCTAAACTTAACGGGCAGTGGGCAGGGCACATTTACATTTTAATGTCATTTTAGATTTTCAGAACTACCTCTAATAGAACAATTTAGGGGTTTTTAAAGATTGTATGGAAGAATCTTATTTCTTAGGTTAATAAACTTAAAATTTAGCACAAATTCTTATCAAAATAAAAATTGTCATTGATGCCAATTCTGTTGTACACCGAACTATCTCTAAAATTCCTTACTTTTGGCTATGAGAATTGTAACTAGGGCGTGCAATATCTGAGGGTTCTTAATTCCGGAACTGAGATCCGATACTGGAGAACTAATTCCGGAATTCCGGAACTGGTATCTTTTTCTTTTTTAGATTTTTTTCTTTCTTTTTCTTTTTAATTGTTTCAGTGTCTCTTCTCTATCTAGGAAAATAAACAAAAATTGTTTCAAATCAAACAAAATTTATAATAAATCAGTCTTTGAATCATTTTGAGTTACAAATTAAACATATTTGGTCATCATTTTTCCTTATTACTCTATTAGACATTTTCACAATAGTAAAGTCAACAAGGTTTATAGAAAATAAAATAATGTAATTAAACAGTAACAAAAACATAAAAAATGTACTCTAAATAGTCTCCTTCCTGTCTAAAATTATTATTACGACAAAATATCATAATGGAAGGTGAAAGGTTCTGGAGTGGCGACCGCGTACCGGAAGACGTAGAGTTGGAAATCCTCCAACAAGGTGGACCGATGACCTTGTGAAGGCCGCAGGAATCCGCTGGATGCGGGAAGCACAAAACCGGTCGAAGTGGCGGAGCTTGGGGGAGGCCTATGTCCGGCAGTGGACGTCTTTCGGCTGAAATGATGATGATGATGATCATAATGGAAGGACTGGAAGGAGTTAAAAAATATCCTTACATCGCATGCGCTGCGAAAACTATGGATAATGGAACAAAATAATGTACTACGGCTTTTCAGAATACATCATTATCTATAAAAACTAAAGTGTCGCGACAGCTCACAGCATATGTCTAACTGTTACAGTTATGTAACACGTAAGGACATCACTTCAGAACGACTGCACCTATTTGGCTTTTTTGTAGTGTTCGTATTGTCAGGACAAGGTCTGTTATAAAGAAAATTTAAAGAAATCGAAAAAGAAATTGCACCCAGGCAAAGCTGGGGAGGGCAGCTAGTTATCTATAAAAACTAAAGTGTCGCGACAGCTCACAGCATATTATGTCTAACTGTTACAGTTATGTAACACGTAAGGACATCACTTCAGAACGACTGCACCTATTTGGCTTTTTTTGTAGTGTTCGTATTGTTAGGACAAGGTCTGTTGTAAAGAAAATTTAAAGAAATCGAAAAAGAAATTGCACCCAGGCAACGCTGGGGAGGGCAGCTAGTTATATATAAATATCGGAATTCCGAAATTACTCCCGTCAATTCCGGAACTGAAAAATCAATAAAATTGATCCGGAGTTACGGAGTTACGGAATTGTAACGCTGTTCTGCAAGAAAAAATCTCTAAATTAAAAAAATACTTTGACATGATTAAAATCGAATTTGACAATAGCGACTCAACGTGGAATTTTTTTTTCTTTTGGCTACGCAACGTGGTACTTGTGTGCGCTACGCAATGAATTTTTTGAGAGACGAAGGCGCACACAATGAGGCAGCCTGGATGTGTTTTATATGGAATTTTTAACATTTTGTTTGAAAATTTAAAAAAAATATTACCCACGTGTTGAGATTTATATTTGTGTGGGTTACAAAGGGGGTCGAAAATTTCATTATTTTTGCGATAGGACACGCCATTTTCGAGATATAAGCAAAAGAAAAGGAAAACAAAAAATACAGTTCTGTCTTTGCACTTGCTCGAAGGCGAGGCGTTGCGTTAGTGTGAATTTTAGTTCATAATCACTAATTTTATTCCATACCTTTTTGATCACGATTAAAAGTAGTCAGATTTAGAAAAAATAAATTATTATAGTCAACATTTTTGGTGAAAACTAAACTAATAATTCAGCGCAATCTTAGTACTGCCAAACTAAAATATAGTTAAGTTGTGTCACTTTAGTCTATTTCAGAATAGGAAATCCTTGTTCGACAGGGATAAACCAAAATTAAGTGATTTTTAGTTTAGTCTAGAGAATTTTGTGACAACAGAATCGGCCCGTTATTAGTTTTTTCTAAACTACCGTCAAAATACAGTTTTAAAGGGTGTTAAAGTTTTTATGAAAACATGCGCGAACGAAACTGGCAAAGTGCTAGTTTCAGTTTAAATAACTTATCCCAATACTACGGAATTATCGAGAACAAAATAAATAAAAACTAAAAACCTTTTATAAGTCTGGATATAACAAAGTTCCTTGGTTTAATAGTCGAAATTTTAATAACCAATACGTCCCATTAAATAAAAATTGAGTCATCAAAATTCAGATTCGAAAGTGACAACCCTAGCAAAAACAGTAAATTTGGAATAACTTCTAGATTCCACGCAATTAGGATGTGTTATTTTTGTGGTATGTAGGGAATATAAAGGGCATAATTTTAGTATAAATAACTTTTCCAAATACGATGGAATTACCGAGAAAAAAAATAAAAACGAAAAACGAAAAACCTCGTATAAGTCTGAATCTAACGAAGTGACGAGGTTTATTTGTACTCTAAAATATGCAGCATAAAAAACGCCATCGATGTTTCTAAGGTCACAATTGCGTATCATATTTAGTTTCAGAGATATGATTGTTTTTCTAAATACCCGGTTGAAAAAAAGACGATTTTCAAAAAATTATATCTCAAAAACTAAACATACTAGTGTAATGGGGATACGAAATATTGCATTGAAGTAACTTAAACTATCAGTTTTTTATATAAAAAAGCAATGTCCGAAAAATCGTCTTCATAAAACACTGTGTATTGGGAGAAAGTAATTTACAGACCAAGATTGCGACATGAGTTTGGGTTTATGCTAGGTGGAAGAGCAATGGACGCCACTTTTGCACTCGGCCAATATCACAGCGACTATACTACTTTTGTAGTAAATACACTGTCTTAGTATGGCGCTAAGGGGCTGGACAAGCAATGTAACATCATATTATAACGATACTATATTTATACGGACACGTCGCGTGGTACAGCTGCTCAATCTTGCGGCGAGTTAGTGCTGTGCTTGTTTGTGCAGATCCACCAACGTAAGCTATCGATAACCCTGCCAGGGACGCGAGATTTGTTCGAAAGAGTTACCGTGGCCCTGGAATAGGCAACTGAAGGAACACGGGTGGGTTTTAGTCAGTTAAAGTCTGAAACGGGAGAAGTCATTCGATGATTCAAATGTGATTCGATGTGTCAACACACACAAAAATAAAATTGCTATCGATAACAATGTTGATTGCCCAACGAATATTGCTATTATACATTTAAAGCATCCTCTTGAATCACACCGTTTATTGATAAAAATCCGCATTAAAATCTGTTGTGTCTTTTAGAAACATCGCGTCCAAATACGAAATGCGTCTTTGTTTTATACTACCTATGTAAAGATTCTTTAATTTTTCATCTGTTTTAACCCGTAAAGATGACAGCCTAAACCTAACTAAACCCGGATTATTTTATTTTTAGGGTTCCGAACCCAAAGGGTAAAATGGGACCCTATTTCTAAGACTCCGCTGTCCGTCTGTCTGTCCAAATAAATATTTAAGGGAGCTCCTATACGATACAACGTATCATCTCATAATGACAACCAGACGCCAAATGTCCACTTCTCAGAATGTCAACTTCTTTGAATGTCAATTTCTCACAATGTCAAACTCGCATAATGTCAACTTCTCACAATGTCAACTTACTAAAATGACAAACTCGCATAATGACAACTCTACGTAGTTCCTACTTCAACAAGATAATTTGCATGTGGTAATAGTTATAGCTAGGTATACATACACTAAGGGGTATATAAAGGTAGGTGTTACAGTAATTAAAAAAAAATATCAACATTTTATAATCAATCAACTCACTCACTTTTATATCAATCACCATCATCAAAATCACGAAAAACATAACATAATACAAATTAAAAAAACTGTGATCCTCATAGGGATAAAAAAAAATCTCCACGTGAGTTGTCATTATGCGAGTTTGTCATTTTAGTAAGTTGACATTGTGAGAAGTTGACATTATGCGAGTTTGTCATTGTGAGAAATCGACATTATGCGAATTTGACATTCTAAGAAGTTGACATTCTGAGACGCAAAATGTCCACTACATTTTGCGTCTGGTTGTCATTATGAGATGATACGTGTTGACAGACATGATTCTTTTGCTGTTTTATAATGGCCAGTTTTCTTATTTACTTGTATTTTTTAGCTACATTTCGTTTATTTAAAACGAAATTGTTTGTTGTGTGTTGTTGTTGTTGTGTGTATGAATTGTTCCATTGTTGAAAAAACAATTTCTTTATAAATAAAGAAACATTTCCTTATATATTTTCAGGACCCCATTTTTTTGTTATTATTAAATAGAAGAATCGATAACTTATCAGTTTAGTCTATCACTACCGTTTATCTTTACATAGTATAAAACAAAGTCCCCTCTCGCTTAGATATTTTAACTATGCAACGGATTTTAATGGGCTTTTCATCAACATAGGTACGTACAGAGTGACTCAAGTGGAATGTTTATGTGTATAGTAGCTTTTGGTTGCGGCTTCGCCCGCGTCGTGGTCGGAAATTATCCCACGGGAACGTACTACCGGGATAAAAGTACCTACCCTATGTGCTAATCCAGGTCTTAAACTATCTGTTTGCCAAATTTCATCTAAATCCGATCAATCGTTACTGCGTAAAAGAGTAACAAATATCCATACTCAGAAACTTTCACATTTATAATATTAGTAAGATTACGCGTGAGCGTCAAGATGGCGGGAGCATATACCTGTACATATGTAGTACTAAGTCTGCGGATGTGAATTACCTGCCTCTGAGTAGCGCTTCCAGAAGGTCTCGCCACTTTAACGTCAAAGTAGCGGGTCCACGGACATCTTGACGTACTTTCTTTACCTTCAGAGGTACAAATGTCTTAATTTGGGTACAAATAGTACATTTGTAGTACAAACACTTTAATGTGATAAATTTCAAATTGGGGACTTGATCCCGCCATCTTGACGCTCACGATTACGCGGGCGATGCTGCTGGCAGAAGCTAGTGTCAAATAAATGGCGTTTGCACAGCGACTAAGTTTTTGGGTAAGTTGTACGGTGCATGAACGCACACTGTGATTGGTGTTTTAAGGTGTATGACTATGTAGTAGGTACGTTCTGATTTATAAATTGCGAGTCTGCGCACGACTTCGTATCTATTGCCTTTACTGAACTGCATGTGTAGTAGTGGGGCGTGATAGAAACAAACAGGAGACACCAGGTTCCGACACATTTCTACAACTGGGCAATCTCCTTTAACCCTTTATAAGGCAGCGAAAACTAGACATGGTATAGTAATAAATTCTTAGTATGTTAATAATGACATATTTAAGTATTTTTTCAAACTGGGAATTCGATGGAATATTTGCGGAAATGTATATGTTTATCATCAATGAAAAATAAAATCGTTGTCAACAATACAGTTGAATAAAACATGGCAGACACACATAGTAGAAGCAGTATACATGGTGGCATGTATACTGCCTCTACCTTAAAGAGTTAAAGGATCAAAACCGTATCGTTATTGGTCAGAATACCAATTTTGTCGAGTTTCCTTGCATGTACGCTTCTGTTTGTAAAGTTATATACCGTTTTTTAATAACTACACGGAAACTCCAAGATAACTAAGGATCCTGAAGATAATCTCATCGGGCACACAGCTTATAGTACAATAAAAATACTTTTATATTTTTAAAACAATGTATTAAATTAACCGCTTTATATTAGTTATATACACAGTGACGTAAACAAAATGCAAACCATCCGTTTGTATAACCAGTAAGTACTTACACAGACTGATTACTATCATCGATCATCTTATCTAAGGTAGATGGAAGAATAGGATTTATCCAGATACCGCAATTGGCTTGGTATCGCATATATTAATCTAATAACTGCAGACTCGCAGCTGTGAAATGGAGACAAAATTAACATACTAATCTTCCCAGAAAAGCTTTAAAAAAGAGCTCAACGAAAACGTATGGTGTTTTCAGTTTCTAATATATCTTTACTATTTTTAATTAGATTTAAACGAACTTGATTTAACAAGCTTTAAGTTCACAAAGATTCTACTGATAACTATTTTTTCATCAAAATTAGATGATCATGAAGTGATTTAAGGAAATATACACCATTAGTCTTTTGAATAGAAATTGTTTGAAATCTGAAAGTAAGTAATAACATTTAACGTTTTCGTTTAAGCTCTATATCAAAATTTACTACATAATACGCATACTCATACAAGACATATCACTAAAAACCAACACTATTTCTCAACATATGTATTAAAATACTGGATTCACTACAACAATGAAATATCAAATTGCTTTCTTTTATCACACTAAATCTATTATGTACACTGATAAAACTATATATGTCAGGATGATCAATGTGCTCATTATAAGTCAACGATTTTAAAGAGTTACCACAAAGCTTCATTAGCGTTAGTCCTCGGTTTAACATGAATGCTAATGCCGATTCTTTAGTGCCTTCTGAAAGAAAAGAAATACAAGTACTGACTGCACAAACTCATTTTTAACAAGCTGTTTAGAACATGCAGTGTAATAATTTATGTAATATTTTCGTAAACTGAAAGTAATACAATCAGTTGTGGCAAAGGTAGTCAGTCTACCTTTAATATGTTCACTGCACAATTCCAGTCATCTTGTCAAAGAATTGAATGAAAAATAAGTAAACTCAAATCCATCATACCAGTAGTCGGGCACACAATATTGTACTTTTTACACATATTTTACACATAGCATTAACTGTACATAACTATACATTTTCAGTCTTCCGCAAATAGTAAACAATTGGGGTTGTATTCACCATTTTATGAAATATTCATAAAATACTATTTTGTCACAACCAATTATGTATTTATATCAAACTAAAACGATAAATCAATATACTTGTGACAAATAATATTTCATGTAAGTACATTCATTGCAAATTGGAAGTGATATAACTGCAGAAATTTAAAGGCACATTTTATTTGGCATTTAGCCGAATTATCATTGAAATAGTTTACACCAAGCATATACCAAGCTTTAAAATGAATGCTGCAATTTATTACTGCACTAGGCAAAGTAAATGGTCTTAGTTATAATGAGCATTGTGAACTTTTCATCGTCAACCTTGCTATTTTTAATTTATCTTTAAAAACATAGGATCATTTACCCTTTTTAAGGTACTTTTAAATCCAATAAGAATGTTCTTAAAATTATCTACGTAACAATTGTAGCATATACTCTACGATTTATATAGTTCTTTTATAAGCGTATTGTATTTTATGTTTCTATTGTGGAGTTTAGACAATCTAATGATTAGAGATCGAAAATTATATGAATCGTTTTACACATAGGTTGGAAGGTAATCACAATATGAACATTGAACGCGTCAATGTCGTAGCTATTATTAAAACTTATACATAACTAAGAACTGAAATAAGTAGTAGAAGGGAAACATTTATTAATTTATAAGCTACGTGTCACAAGTCATATAAATAAAATGTGAGATTAAAAGTAAAACTCACAATAAGTGACCTAGCTTCTTTCTCTTCAGTAGCCAGCAAAGATTATTGAGTCTCAAATGTAAAAATTATATACATTGTGTCAAACAAAATGCAACACCATAAAACTAATCAGCGTCATTACAGTATTTAACACGTAAGTAGTGAAGCCGGCTGGCGCGGCGTGCACTGCCGGCCCTTGTGCGCCGCGCTCACGAATCAGGCGGAATATCCCATTCCGCCAGACCGCGGTCCACTAACTCTCTATTCAAGAATATTACTTGCTGAAATATAAAAAAATAAATATTGAACACAAGCCAACTTTTTGCAAATGAAATTATGTAAGGAAATATGTCATGTACACTTCATTTATTATACAGGAGAATACATTTTGCAGATATTAGCTCACCTGAGGGTGTAGTGTGAGGTAGAGATGCACGAGTGGGAGGCCAGCCTCGTCGTAGCCGGCGACTTGCGCGTGTAACAACTGTCCCGCCGTCAGTCCGGCCATAATACGGAGAGCTTCGCCGCTCCACTCTGTTTCTAGTAACATTATGGAATAAAAATAATATATTAGCTATTTTTCAAGAATAAGATTTTCGGTACATGATTTGTTTATATTTTTAACCGACTTAAAAAGGAGGTGATTATGAATTCGACTGAATGTTCTTTTGAATGTTTGTTCAGCAATATCATGGACTTCGACAATACCCAATGGAACTCCTCAATAACGACCAGTTATCTTATTTGTGATTGCGTTATCGTACTAAAAATGAAATAATGTTGCCGAGCATGTATGTCCAGACGGCTACATCTCAATCTATCTCAAGCTATACATTTCCAGTTTTAGCTGACCTCAAATTGTTTTTTGGTTTTCGGTACAATGAGAACTCAGCTTGTAATGGAAATGCTTGATTGCTGCCTGATTTGTGGCCGTGCGTACATGCTCAGCAAAATTATTTATTTTATTACACATGCTGCATGTTCATGTAGTGGTAGACGAATTTGTGAAACTACAACAAAACACCAAAAACAAATCTTTCTTACAAACAACCAACTTTCACAAAGAAAACACTATAAAGTGTAAAATAACTTTACTTTCAGAAGTCTGTGGCGACTGGCAAGAAATAAAACCTAAGACTTTACAGTCATCCAATCACTATCAAGTTCTAAGCTAAATATCCTAGGCTTTTCACTTTAAATACAACATACAGGATTTTTTTTAACCAGTGCGCAAATTTTTCTTCGTGGTTCAGTATCAGTAATAGAACATATTTCAATTTTATTTTTTTAATACGACCTTAAATCAGTAAACTGTGGACACACTACATAAATATGATATCGAAATAGTAATAGGCCAGTAACCACGCGCCGCCGGTAGGTACTTCGAACTTCTTAGAATTTTGACCGATCGAACAGCTGGTAGGTACTAGTAGCTACGCTTGGTTGTTCACCTTCGCCACCGCGCCGGCGCACAATGGGACCATATTGAATATTTGTGGACATTGGCAACAAAGTTCCAATATCGATGCGATTTTTTTTTATATGATATTCCTGATAACTTTTATTCTTATAAAATTTCTTCTAAAGTTGATACTTTGTCTTGAAAAAAATCAATTAGAATTTTTTGTATGGAGCGGATCACGTTTAATTTTTTTTTCTTCAATTGTACTAATATGTTGCGTGTGTGGAGTAAGTATATGATAGCTAGGGTCATTCTCTATCCACGAAAAAAAATCAGCGCCGGCCATCTACGGCAGCGCGAGTAATCATTCGGTAAAAAAAAAAATGTTCTGTAAGTTTTTTTTTGCCATTTAAAATAAATTCAAAGTATGTTTTTTGTCTCATTTGGCTGTTTTGACCTTCTTTTTAGGGTTCCGTTGCCAAATGGCAAAAAACGGAACCCTTATAGATTCGTCATGTCTGTCTGTCTGTCTGTCTGTCTGTCTGTCCGTCCGTATGTCACAGCCATTGTATTCCGAAACTATAAGAGCTATGCTGTTGAAACTTGGTAAGTAGGTGTATTCTGTGAACCGCATTAAGATTTTTACACTAAAATAGAAAAAAAAAACAATAAATTTTGGGGTTCCCCATACATAGAACTGAAACTCAAAAATGTTTTTTTTCATCAAACCCATACGTGTGGGGTATCTATGAATAGGTCTTCAAAAATGGTAATTAGGTTTCTATTATCATTTTTTTCTAAACTGAATAGTTTGCGCGAGAGACACTTCCAAAGTGGTAAAATGTGTGTCCCCGTAACTTCTAAAATAAGAGAATGACAAAACTAAAAAAAATATATGATGTACATTACCATGTAAACTACCAACGAAAATTGGTTTGAACGAGATCGAGTGAGTAGTTTTTTTTTAAAACGTCATAAATCGTAAACCGCAATTTACCTTACATTCAATCAACTCAAATATAAAAATTAAAAAATATATATTTTTTTAAACCGAAAATACCTACAGGTTTGTACGGAACCCTCGGTGCGCGAGTCCGACTCGCACTTGGCCGGTTTTTTTTAAGTTAAATATATAGTTTTAATAGCGCATAGGTACTTATAACTAGTAATTCTGGTAGAGATTTAGTCATTATTGCATGTTATCGGTAGCACCTGCATTGTGATTGACGACTCATTTGTTTGTGCACTCAGCTAAGCGCATAACTAATAAGTCATCGAAAAATGCTCGTCTCTGATTGGCTGAATAATTTTCACTCACTGTTATGTCCACTTACTTGAGTAATGAACACTGACTATAAATATAAAGACATTCATTAAGTCCATCTTTCTTCGATAGGGCCGTATCCCACCACAACCCTCTGGTTGTCGCGGCAGCCACTTACACCCCCTCCCGTATCAGTAAAGTCCGCCGTTCGCGGCACGTTCTATCCGATCCTGACGATCCCACTACTCTCCTCCAGGAGAGTCGAAAAGAGACCAGTACAGCTAGAAAAACACACAGACACAAACCGTACCGACCTCGCCGCCGAGGTCCGTCGTCGCGACCCCGACTTAATAGTCCCTCCCGACCCTTGCAAGAGCCAGCCCGCGATGCTGCGCCGTTAGCTTTAAATTAGTCCATAAATAATTTAACCCAGATCCAGCCAGTCCCTTGCTGTCCCCCCACCAGCGATTGCCTAAGCCGAGGTTCGTACCCCCCTCGGGGTAACCCTTAGAGCTTTCGCTTTAGTTTTTAAGTATAATAAGCCCCGGCTGGAGGCCTAAAAAGGTAACTTTTTAGAATTCGCCGGGCTACCATCCGTTTAAGTAGTAACAATCTTTTCAGGATTAACTACGAGATGCCAGACAAAAAGAAAAAAAAAAAGTCCATCTAGTTTCGCTCTTGTCGCTTATTTGTGAACACAGTGAAATACTTTTATTTTTATATTTACACTAGAACTATGGCTGGATTTTGTAGCAACCTAGATTGTTTTGTGAAATTAAGAAGTGGCGGTGGTCTGAAAAATCATATAATTCTATATGAAAGTATCATTTCTGTCTTGACTACCGAAATTTCTGAAGAAAACAAGAACCGAATCAAGGAGTTCTGTCGACTTTTTGTGTAAATCTAAATAAAAAGTGGATAGAGTCAAGTAGAAATCAAAAAACTTTTATGAATCGTGTAACTAATCGCAAGTGGTTGGAAAAAAATATCAACTGGCCTGTTTGTGACAGTGTTGACCTGAGAAGTGAGATGGGCTTTTCGGACGCAGCCTTATTTGAGCCTGTGGATATAGATTCTCATGTTCCTACTCTTGCAGTATAAACTGCGGAAGCGAGAACATCTACAGAAAAGGAGCACAGAAAACCGTTCGAAGAGTTAAGTCGGTAATAAGCAAAAAAAGACGTTCTACTTCCATAGTAGAAGAAATTCCGAGGTAGACATCTGTAACCACTTTGGTGTTTTGCCAATCCGTAAGTAAAAAATAAATATAGTTTGATGTATTATTTGACTCGATTGCGTTTTTAAATTAAAATGTATGTACTTATTCGTTTTAGGTACCTTATCTGAAAAAGCTTCGGAAGCCCGTAATAAGGACTTCAGAAACGTCAGGGAGAGGCACACTCGGAAAACGGGGAGAATAGCAACAAACGAAGACATCCTCCATGGACTTCGAATAAGATCTGATCCCCACATATCCTTCATAAGGCCTAAAATAACGAAATAGGTTCATAATGAGTTGTTGCCTGAAGCAATTCAGTTGTTACAGACTACTGAGCCTCCCTGTGACAGTGATATTATGGAGGAAGAAGAATGCCTCATAGCAGAGTCCGAAAATTTGCCGGACCCACTAGCACTTCTGGAACAAGAAATATTGTGATCTGGCTCTAGATTATTCCCACGAAAGCCCATCAGGGCTAGGAATATGACAAACAGCCCTTTTCAGGGCAACAATTACTTCACAGTTTCATATTGATCATACGTACGATAATCTATAAAATACATACGCTTGATTATGTAGATAATTATCAACGACTTGCCCGTACGAATTTAAATTATTCAACCTATAATTAAAAAAATTAGTATACCCTGAAACTTATTACGATATTTATTCAACAATAGATAACGTGCAGTTAAAAAAATAACACAGCCAATCAGAGACAAGTATTTTTCGGTAACTCGTTTGTTATTCGCTTAGCCGAGCGCACAAACAAATGAGTCATCAATCACAATGCAGGTGCTACCAATAAAATGCAATAATAACTAAATCTCTACCAGAATTACTAGTTATAAGTACCTATGCGCTATTAAAACTATATATTGAACTAAAAAGAAGGTCAAAACGGCCAAATGAGACAAAAAATATACTTGGAATTTATTTAAGGACGCTATTACATTTTTCCACAAATATCAGTGCTTTTCCGGTACCGTTTTAAAGAATTAGGAATTCATAACTGCAAGGATGTCTAGTTTCAAATTAAAGGTAATATATTCGTCTCCAGATTGACTACATAAAATTGTGTAGCCCCATAGCAATTTTTCACACAAATACGATTTTACCATCATGATAATCGCAAGAAATGGAAAAAAATGGGTTCTGAAACGGAACCTATTTATCTAAATCCACAGCATATTTTAACTTAAAAATTATGAGAAATTGTTGCTTATATAGTCCTCTATACGATAGGCTAAACAGTTTGTAGGCAAATCAATAACTTTCTCATTTAGGAGAAAAATAAAAAATGCTTTCAAATTTCTCCATACATTTTCTACGCGCGGACACTCACGGGTCGTCATTCCATTCCGCGCTCAGAGGCACTTGCGGAAGCACGGCTGTATCGCTTTTTCGCAAGTAATAGTTACGTATAAAAAGCGACTACCGTGTGGTGTACTGTGGTTGAACGAAATCGATACTTTTTCGGACCGAAATAAAAGTAAGTATGATTATTGGAATTTCTTATAGGAATATAAAACATCGTTATATTTTTTTGTATAACGGATGTAGATTGTGAGTGTAAACTCTAAATAGCGAAATTCTATTTAACGTAAAACTCCTTAAAACGTAGAATTTGCTAAGGTTTGTTTGGTGATAATTGTTACCATTGCATTGAAACACTATTTATAGCGTAGCAACCACTCTCAATAACAATACATCATTATTTAAACCCCATAAACTTTATTTTCACTGACCTTCAAACTAAATATTCGAGTCGTAAATATGTATTTATGGGCCCATACTGAAAATTAGTGGACTTAGGCAACAAGTTCCAATATGGATGCGATTTTTTTTAATATGATAATTAACATACATATTAACATACTAATTAATAATGTTATTTTTGATAATACCATATTTATTTCCTTTCGTAAAGTATGCTTTATAAATATTATCTTTACAAAATATTTTTTTTTGTTTTGCCTTGTGTCGCTGGTTCACTAGGATCAGCTACACTTCTCAAGATCAGCCCTTGGATGAGTAACCATTTAGTTTTTGTTTTACCTTGTGTCGCAGGTTTGCTAGGTTAAGCTACACTTCTCAAGGTCAGCCTTTGGATGGGTGACCATTTAGTTTATGTGTGGTGTTTTGTCGCAGTTTTGCTAGGTTAAGCTACACTTCTCAAGGTCAGCCTTTGGATGGGTGACCATTTAGTTCTTTACCTATGAAATTGCCGTTCTGCAGTACTGGCCATTTCAAATCAAAATAATTTTTGTTTGTCTAAGAATTCTAATTTCAAATTAATTTTATTTTAAAAACATGGAATTCTTTTTCCAAAAGTAGTCATTTGTTTATGATAAGTGTTACATTTTCATCGCATTTCAATCTTTTTCGTCATCATGGATATGTAAAAAATTCGAGTAATTATGGAATATGAGTACCGTCGTGGCAGCAACGCGGCACAAGCGGCACGCAACATCAACAACGTTTACGGAGCTAACACTACAAACCAACGCACCACCTGTTATTGGTTTGCTCGCTTCCGTTCTGGAAATTTCGACCTGAAAAATGAACCTCGCGGTCGTCCGTGGACTTTGGTCGACAATGACGAATTAAAGGCGATTGTGGAAGCTGATGATACACAATCTACGGCTGAATTAGCAGCAGGTTTCGACGTTAGCGTCAAAACAATATTGGTCCATTTGCGTCAAATTGGCAAGGTAAAAAAGCTTGACAAATGGGTGCCCCACGAACTCAATGATCGCCAGCGCGAAGTACGCGTCGAGACGTGCCTTGCACTGCTCAACAGACACACAAATGAAGGAATTTTGAACCGCATTGTTACCTGCAATGAAAAATGGATTCTGTTTGATAACCGCAAGCGCTCAGCAAGTTGGTTGGATCCTGGTTCAGCACCTAAACAATGCCCTAAACGAAAACTTAACCCTAGAAAAGTGATGGTCACTGTTTGGTGGTCTAGCGCCGGTGTGATTCATCACTGCTTCTTACCAAACGGGGTGAGCATTACTGCAGATGTGTACTTTGAAGAATTGAACTCAATGATGGAGAAGCTGGCACATCTCCAACCAGCATTGGTCAATCGCTCGTCTCCGCTGCTCCTGCACGACAACGCGCGACCTCATACTGCACAGCAGACGGTCTCCAAGTTGCAAGAACTGGGGTTGGAAGCTCTCTGTCATCCGCCCTACTCACCAGACCTTGCGCCTACAGACTACTACTTTTTCCAGAATTTGGATAACTTCTTGGCGGGAAAAAAATTCAATACCCGAGAGGCAGTACAAAATGCCTTTGAAGAATTTGTTGCCTCCCGTCCAGCTGATTTTTTTAAGAAGGGCATCAATAAACTGCCACTGCGTTGGCAAAGATGCATTGATTACATGGGTGATTATTTCGATTAATTTTTTTCATACAAAACGGCATTTTCATAGGTAAAGACCTATTATATTTAAAATACCTACCAACCTTGTTTGGAACATAATATAAACAACACAAACTAACTCACCATTGTTTGCTGGTTTTACAAAGGCAAGAACAGCTTCTGTTGCCTGGAAAGGTAGTGTCATAAAGTCTGAGCGGATCTGTTTCAGTTGATCATTGTCCACAGTCAGATAGCCGCCGAAGTCCACCAGTTTTACAACAGATGTGTCACTCTTTTCTGATGTTGATATCACTTGTGCGCGATACCAGTTGTTTTCAGTCGGTGCAGCACAGATTGAACCCTCTAAAAAGGAATTTGATTTAAATCTTTTTAGTCATTTTTATCATCTTTTAACTTGACCTCATTTAGTTTCCTATGAAACATATAAATAAGCATGGTATAAGGGAGTTTAATTATGTAAAGTATTGTATGTATGATGCATAGTATAATAGAAATTATTTATGTTTTATCAGTACTCAATAATATTTAGAACACTGATAGGCCATAAATCTCTAATTTTGTTTAATCGTTTCATTGTTAAAAGGGAACTTTATGTGTACAAAATGAACTAGTTACCTTTAACGGGACGTGGCAGAGATGGCACATCTGGGTTCTGATATGTTGCTGCCATAAGACGGTGCAGTGCATGCAGAGACGGGAAAGTCGGGTGAAGTGGTTGTTGTAGGAAGAAGTGTCCTGCACTTACTAGACACGTCATTATAGTATCATTGTTCACAGATTCCACTAGCTGAAAGTGAAATTAGCACCTAGTATTATAAACAAGTTTTTAATGTGTATAGGTATTTTCATTGATTTTCACATAATGTTGTAAATTATTTATTATCTTAGTAAAATAGATATAGCTTACTTAATTTATTTGTCATTTTTCTTGAGTTAAGTATTACAGATAAATTCGTTATCTAGACATTATGATTACAAAATATAATCATAAATTGTTTACAATTAAATAAACAACACTATTCTAGCGTAACTTACTTGTAGAAATTCTGGTACAAGAGGCACCAATCTTTGATATAGTTCTGCACTAATTTCTTGTAAGGAAAAGTTGGGGAATTTCTTTTCAGGAAACTTTTCCTTAATCAATTCTAAAGCTGCTTCTATTTCACTCTGAGTTCCTGAGAAAATGAGATGTCAGTATTAATCATTTTTAAAACCAGAAGTAAATACATATTTGGTAAGTATTTTATATTACCTTCAACTGCACAAATTTTTTGTTTTACAGAATCAGGATGTCTTCTAACATACACACTTGCACCAGTTTTAGTTTTTATTTGGGTGACAAAAGACCCGTGTTTTCCTATAAGAAGCCCTACAAGGCTTTGCGGTATAACAAATTGATGTATTCTTTGTGCAGTTTCAGAAGGAACCATTTCATTGTTTAAATTGGTTGGTGGAGGACTGGCAGCTTCAGAGCATCCTTTACCACTGTCACTGGAACCCTAAAATAAAAATTTCATGGTTATGTCTTTTTTAGAAACTATTATGTAAATTATATGTATATTTATTTTTTATTTACAGTATAAATAAAGAAAATAGTTTAAATATAATTATTCTATTAGTTTTTTAATCAAAGCTTAATTAAATAAGTCATCTTTAAAGATCCTGAAATGATTAGGCCTTACCTCACTGTGGTTATCAGAGAAGTGGCACATTGATGGACTAGCTAGGATAGGGTCCACAGGACTATGATTAGCAGAATCTCTTTCTGAGATATGTCTACTTTGTGATGTGGAAAATCTGTTATCAGTATCATTACTATCACTAGGTTCATCAACTACATTAACATTATTATTATTAACATTTGCATCTTCAGTGTCACCCATGGTATTATCTTCAGTTGTATTAACCTCAGATTCAATTGTTTCCAATTTTGTACACTCTGGCTGCACAAAATTCTCACCTGATTTTCCAGGCTTCTCCTGTGAATGTACAATATTTGTATCGCCTGCCCTAATTATTATTGGGGAGTGGTTTACAGTATTTTTATGACAATTGACTACAGTTGGGAGTGTAGAGCATATGTTCAGTGACTTCTGTTTTCCTTTAAATGATGGCTCCTTGGAGCACAGGCTCATAGAGTTAAACTTCTCAAAACAACCTGATATTTGTTTTTCCTTTTCAATAGATTTTTTCCTAATAATTTTTTCTATTTCTATATCAACTTCTTCATCTGTCAATTCTAATGGAGAAGACCTTTGGGAATTGCTTCCATTTGGTTTGATATCAATGGGAGCCGATTTAATAACAGAACGGTCTGCTTTGCCCAAGGGAGATGTTCGTTGAGCTTCAGCTTGGGCATTTAATGCCTCTGCAAGCTCCTCTTTCAAGCTTTTTATCCTTTCTCTTCCACCTGGGTCAGATTTTGCATATTCCCTTTTCTTTCTGAACCAAAAAATGCCCAATAAAACTGCGATTGATGGGACTGACCACATCAGTAATTGACGACAAGGGGCCATTGCAATCAGCCACTTTTATAAACAATCTAAAACAAAGAGAGTTGTTACTGATAAAAATCAAGTAAAAGTAAGTACTTGGTACTTTTAGAAGGCAAGCAATTTCTAACGAGCATATTTAACCATTTATGTACACACAAATAAAAACAGACAAGAAAGGAACAGAAAAATTTGTACAAAGGTGATGCTTATTTCTAAAGAAATCTCTTCCAGCACACCTGCGATAGGAGAGAAGATACAGAGATGTAGACAGCGTGTGTAACAGTATGAGAAAATAAAATACATATAATCAAAAAATATTAACTTAATACAATTAATCAAATAACATAAGAATATATACATACAAACAAACATAAATACATAGATACATACATACAAACAAACATACATACATAGATACATACATACAGACTACTAAAATAAATAACATTAAATTGTAATTAAAACAATAAGTACAAACACAACTATGTCGATACGGAAAGATAGTGTTCTTTCACTCTTCTTTTAAAATTTGCAACTGTTTGACAGTCCCTAATGTCAGGCGGAAGTGCATTCCATAACCGCACCGCGTGCACAGTGAAGGAGTAGGAGTAGAAGTCAGTGGAGTGGGGAGGGGACTTCAGGAGGTTTCTTAGATGCGACCTACATGGCGCATCTAAAGAACGGGCGTAGGAAAAACGGTCCCGCAAATAAGATGGTGTTTTAGGATTGTGGAGAAGGTTGAATAGCAAACATAATATCCGAGAGTTCCTGCGAAGTCGAATAGGGAGCCACTTGAGTGTCTTGCGAAATTCGGAAACATGATCATACTTTCTGAGATTATAAACAAAACGAATACAGATATTTTGTAAACGCTCAAGTTTATTTAATAGCTCCTCGGTGGCATCCAAATAACAGGCGTCAGCGTAATCAATGATGGGCTGAATGAGAGTTTGAGCAAGAGAGATTTTGGTGTTCAAGGGCAAAAACCTCTGGAGACATTTCAAAGAATGGAATGTGTAGTGTACTTTCTGACTGACTAGAGCAACTTGGGCAGACCACGATAAATATCCATTTAGTAACTGCAATAATTCTATTAGAATTAGTTTGGGTTTATTAAAACAATGATAGGTACATAATGCATACCATTGGATACTTATGCAAATAGATTGATATTAGGTAACTAAATTTAATATATAACAACATTCAGTTAAAGTGGGTCAATGACCTTGATTATGTCAAAATCTGCATAATTTCAAAATAATAATTTCATTAAAATTAAAGGGAGTGCGGAGATCATTATTTAGGCAATGAGATCACAAGAATTAAATTTATAATTATCATCAAGCACATTATCACATTTTTTTTTAATCACAGCTGACATACTTTTTGTTTATTTTGTTTCAAGCAATATTTATATTGATACCTATTAACATAATATAGCCTTAATATTAAATGTTTTCGCAATACTTAATGACCTAGAGCCTTGAGGTATTTATTCTAGACTAGAGTGTATTCATAAAAATAAACAAAGAACAAAACATGTGATTTTGTAAGTATGATCATGAATGACATACTTTCAAATTGTTTTAGTACAAAATTTATTGAAATATTTTTATCATTAGCACTTTTGTCTGCTGGTACTTGTAGAATAGGCAAAACATTTTTTGTATTTGAATAAATAGGTTATAGCTCGCGTATTTATTTATTATCTGAAGTGGATTCCGCAACTATAAATAGTGTGTATCCTCAATTCAATTTTATTTGTGAAAATGGAGAGTTTGATACATTCACAATTTGCAATTAAAAGACCGGGCCCGGAGATAGTGAAATTAGAGCAAGGCATGGACATTTTATTTCATTCCGATCACTATAACTTCGCTGTACTTTTTACGTTACTTTGATACAAACTACTTTAAGAGTAATGCTATAAATACCTACACAACCATGTGCCACTGATCTTTTTCGGAACACAAGATAAAACTGCTGTCCGGTGAGGGTCACGAGCAATATGTAAAAACCTTCACAAGCAACACGTAAGCAAATGTGGAACCATAAATGAAAGGTTACGCAATTATAATCGTGTCAACACGTTAAAAATTGTGAGATGCCAATTATTATTTTTACGCTAGATATCCAATAATAATAAGTTATAATTTTGTTTGATAAATCTCAAACTATGAACTTGGGTAGGTACAGTCCCCATGATCATAATGTGGAATCATGCCGCCGGCTACAAAAACTAAACGATACTTACTTAAATTTCCAAGAAATAATGTACCCACTTTTTAAATAGTAAAATGAAAACAAGTCGAAAAGATAAATTAACCGCTATAACTTCCAAATTTCACTAAATTTTATCCAACAATCCACGTGCTCACAATGTTTTCGAAGCACAACAAAATTCAATATGGCTGACTGAAGTAGAGCAGCAGATTGGCAACATCAAAAACACTATGGTTCATTCTGTTCTACTTTGTTGAGCTTGAGCTCTATGGTGTTGGGAACTTTCCAAACAGTGTAGCCCGCGAAATGATTATATTTTTCAAATGTTTATTGTGATGGCAGCACTGTAGAGCGTACTTTATACTGTCATACTGTTTATGTTATTCACGGGTTTTTATAAAATTAAAGGATAAACTGTAAGAGACTTCGAAATTTAAACTAGATGCCGGTAATTTTCCACTGAATCTGCTGTGTAACCTGATTAAATCGCAGAACTTTATCTATTCTATTTCTTTTTAAATAAAAAGCATAGATAACCTCACGACTAGTCACGACTGTAATCTCCGAAAGTTTAAGGTGAAGCGTTCTTATAGTATACTCGCATTTTGCTTAATATATAAAAGTCCCATTCTATAAGGGGAAGAACCCTGGCTGACCAGAAACCTTCGTTTCCTGATTTGGGTTCCTTATTTAGAATTTCGTGAGACTAGACGATGACAATTTTATTTCCTCTGGCAGCTACAGACGATGTATATATCGATATTGTTTATATACAGTGTTTTAAGACAAGTTATTAAATTTAAAATACACAGTTTGCGTGTAATAGATTATTATTTTGAAGTCCATTCAATTTCATTCATTCTTGCACCACCTCACTATCTTTTTTTTTGTCAAAACTTGGTATCCCTCCAACTGTCAAGTTACTGAATAGGATTAAAAGTACAGCCGGCGTAGCATGACCAATTCTTTATCTATTCTACTAAGAACAAATAGAGTTCCTTATGTATTTTAGTTCTGTAAAATGTTTCTATCGCATCAGAAAAATAGGCATTATATTTGACATCGTATTTTTGTCGACTGAAGAATAGAAACATCTCTTCTTTTCAGTTTTACACAATTTTTCTACGATACAAACTATCATTTTGTCTTCTCTTCCGTCGATAAATTCCGTTTCTATGGCGGTCAAGCTACGTTCGCAATCATCACGCGTGATGGCGCATCTTTTCAGGTTAACTACGAGATGCCAGACAAAAAAAAGCGTGATGGCGTGACCAAGGGAAATAGGGATTTATTTTTATATATATAGATAAGTTTTCATTATTTTGTTATGATGGCACTCGCATCTCTTAGATAAAAGGTTATTCCAGCGAAATAATGCGCTATCTATTATATACAAGGAAAGTAAAAGCCTGTGTGCCTATCAAGTCTTGAAATTTTGTCTGTTGTGAATTCGCGGAATCTCATGTTTGTTGATTAAAACACCAAGTATCTTATCACTTTTAGTCCGAGTATATAGAGTGGCCATACCCGCTAAACAGGTCCTCATTTTTTCCAGACTCTTTTTTGCCAAGCTGTGTTGCATATTTCTAAAGAAAATTCTACCAACAGACAATATGTTGTTTTCCAATATAAAACGGTTCACGGATCTTTTGGTGCGTGGCCAAAATCGGAACTATCGCAGCTATCTTGTTTTTTCAATCCAATTTCCGTACCTTTTTTTACAATTTAGCAAATGTTTATCAAACAGCACCTCTCTAACAATGACGTCCATGCGTCAAAAGATCCTTGATCCTGTATTTAAAATTGGCGTTCACACGCCTACAGGTCAAGCCATATGTTTCCAGTTTTAGCTGACTTCGCATTGTATAGGCTTTTAGTACAATGAGATGTCTACAGCTTGGCAAAAAAGAGTCTGGAAAAAATGAGGGCGCCTGCTTAGCAGGTATGGCCACCCTGTATACTAGGACTAAAATTGATAAGATACTTGTTGTTTTAATCCACAACCACGAGATCCCGGAAATTCTCATCAGTCAAGATTTCAAGACTTGATGGCACACAGTCTTTTACTTTCATTGTATTTAGTAGATTGCGCATTATTTCGCTAGAATAACTTTTTATCTAAGAGTGCCATCATAATAGCATAATGCAAACTTATTCAGTTTAAAAATTAATTAAATTACACTCAGGGATTGCCGATTGAACCCGATACACAAGACATAAATGTTCAGCAATCGCATTTGCGGCCACCATCTAGGGTATTCACAACCATTCGATGGTTGGTATGCCTGTATCAAATTTGACATGAATGATACTGAACGAATCCTGTTAATGCTGACAGTTTATAGTCGACAAGAAGGCGACTTACAGCTGCTTACTGTCGGAAACTAATCGGAAGTCAGAAAGTACCTATAACATGTCGCATTCGAAAGGTACGGGCAATATCGAATAAACTTGAACAGTTGACTAATGAAGGCGTCAGGTATGTCTATGCGGGGTACATAACATTATCACTATTCACATGACAATGAAAATGAAATAACACGCTAAAGTTTAGATTTTATTTAAAAAGAAAAACGTGACGTAACATCATTCTTGTATTCCTTTTCGGTGCTATGATAGATTTTTTCCATTAACACTGATGTGTCAGTTTTACATTTCTTATTTATGAAAATAGTGTAAAAATCTTTCTTACACGTTTACGGCTCCCATTACAACCCGTCTCCTCTAACTATAGGTAATATATTACGTAGAATAGGCACCTGAAAAATAATAAATGTAAATTATACTTTTTTTACTGTGGTATGCGATAATAGCAATAACAAAAAAAAAAAAAAATACCTGGCTGTTTCGTTATAGTGTTGAACTTTTGTCTAATTGCACACAGATCAAAATCGTCTAATTCTTTCTTCCGCCAACTGTTTTGGTGTTCCTTCAGGTGTAGAAAAAATCCATAATTGTTTTCTCCTTCATTAACAATTTCTCTAATTGTACTGTGAGATTTACCTTGAAAAAAACATAAAGACAATCATATTAGTTCCATGTATGTACATTTCCTAATTTCAAGTATCAAATATCAAGAATTAACGTACACGCGATTTGTCAAACTAGAAAACATAACCTCAATAATCTATTAGTAAATAAAACAATAACATGGCTTGAAACTTATAATACCGATAAAACTTAGTATTAGAAAGGAAAAACAATGACTGGCATTGAATAAAAGATAAATTTCTTGGATAAATACCTGTCGTGTCGGCAGTTCTTTCGTAAACATTAGTTCCGCTTCAGATTCCGCCAAATTTCTTATGAAAACTTAGTATATCACAGCTCACACCACTACTCCTTATTGTTTTATTCATTTTTTATATGTTCAAAAGCATTAATAATTGATAGTTAATTAAAAATAAGTAAAATACAACTGGGAACATAACACAATGACAGATTAGCTACTTGTTTATGATAAACAAAGCAGTATATTTTAGTTCCAATGGTTACCACGACAGACTCTTTTTTGCCAACCTATAAACTGACATCTCATTACTGGTTTATAGTTTGATTTGTGTCCGTGCGGTGCAGTCTGTTCACACATAATTTACCTCAGAGTTTGCGTCACTGTCAAAATGAAAGTGATCTTTGTCTTTGTTCTCAGGGTTTCTGTAACACTAACAAGAGTAAGGGCGAGCGCGCACTGCCATGCGTTTTGTTACCGCATAATTTGTGAAGAATGAAATGTCATAGAAGTGCGCGCACTGCGGTGAAATAAACGCATGCGGTAGAATCATCGCTGCAAATTTGCGGTGATTCTACCGCATTTTTTTTTGTATCGCATTGTGTTCTAAGAAGTACCGCGCACTGCGGTGAAATAAATGCACTGAGACACGCTCAGTTGCTGTTGGGTTGCAACACAGATATGTCGTTACTTGGCGTTTGTCCGGCGACGGCGGCGGCGCGGTGCGAGAGTCAATCGCAGAATTTCAGGACCAGCAATTCTTAACAAACTATTATAAGACTAGCTTCTGCCCGCGACTTTGTCCGCGTTAAATTTCTTGCAGCCTCGACTCCCCTCGTCAGCTTTGCTTTATGATTTGAATACAGTTAAAAACGCTATAGTGAGCCAACCTTAAAAGATAGACATATGCCATCGTGAAATGTTTGCAGAATTTTTCAATAGGAACAATTTCGTCATAAATAATTGTTACGTTATTGTAACCGTTTACGCAGCACAGCTCTCGGTCAGTGGGTCATCTTAGGGGCGGAGTCTCTCAAAAGGAATAACTTTCCTCTGTTTTTTTGCAACATTTTTCATTGATGTTCCGCTCCTATTGGCCGTAACGTGATGTCACATTGTCTAAAGCCTTCCTCGATAAATGGGTTACCACCAAACATTAATTATTTTTTCAGTAGTTCTTGAGATTAGTGCGTTCAAATAATCAAACTCTTCAGCATTATAATATTAGTATAGATATATATACAGATAGCGACTCTTGTATTAGTTCATAACGACATGTGGTGTGGGCTGCACAGTTGTAACTTGAATGACAAAACGTGCGTTTTTTCCACCGCAGTGCGCGGACGGGTGACTGCACGGTAGAATAAACGCACCGCAAGGCAGTGCGCGCTTGCCCTAAGGCTTTGTCCGCACTGCGGAAATAAAATCGCGTGGAAATAAATCCGCACCACAATCGCGTTCAATCTGCATCAAATCACATATTTTTCCGCGCGAATTTTTAATAGCGAGTGCGGATACTCGTATAACATTCAATGTGTTACAGAATTGCGGGAAAAAATTCGTGCGGAAAAATTTCGCGGTGTGGACAAGGCCTAAGAAGTACCGCGCACTGCGGTGAAATAAACCCACTGAGACACAGTTGCTGTTGGGTTGCGACACAGATATGTCGTTACATGGCGTTTGTCCGGCGATTTTTTTTTTTACGGCGGCGGTGGTGCGATAGTCAATCGCAGAATTTCAGAACCAGCTATTATTAACAAACTATTATGAGATTAGCTTCTGCCCGCGACTTTGTCCACGTTAAACTTACAGCCCCGACTCCCCTCGTCAGCTTTATGGTTTGATTACAGTTAAAAACGTTACAAACCTTAAAAGATAGACATATACCATCGTGAACTTTTTGTAGAATTTTTCAATAGGAACAATTTCGTTATAAATAATTGATACGTTACTGTAACAGTTTACGCAGCGCAGCTCTCAAAAAGAATAACTTTCCTCCGTTTTTGCAACATTTTTCACTGATGCTCCGCTCCTATTGGCCGCAGCGTGATGTTACATAGTCTAAAGCCTTCCTCGATAAATGAGCTACCAAACTTTAATTAATTTTTCAGTAGTTCTTGAGATTAGTGCGTTCAAATAAACAAACTCTTCAGCTTTATAATATGAGTATAGACGACGACGTGTGGTGTGGGCTCCACAGTTGTAACTTGAATGACAAAACGTGCGTTTTTTCCACCGCAGTGCGCGGACGCGTGACTGCGTTTATTCTACCGTGCGGTAGAATAAACGCACCACAAGGCAGTGCGCGCTCGCCCTGACAAGCACAGTCAACTTTATTCTCGTAAGGGCGAGCGCGCACTGCCATGCGTTTTGTTACCGCATAATTTGTGAAGTATGAAATGTCATTGAAGTGCGCGCACTGCGGTGAAATAAACGCATGCGGTGGAGCTACCGCTGCAAATTTGCGGTGATTCTACCGCAATTTTTTTTGTATCGCATAGAGATCTAAGCAGCACCGCGCACTGCGGTGAAATAAACGCACTGAGACACGCTCAGTTGCTGTTGGGTTGCGACACAGATATTATGTCGTCAATTGGCGTTTGTCCGGCGACGGCGGCGGCGGTGCGAGAGACAATAGCAGAATTTCAGGACCAGCAATTCTTAACAAACTATTATAAGACTAGCTTCTGCCCGCGTTAAATTTCTTGCAGCCCTGACTCCCCTCGTCAGCTTTAGGATTTGATTACAGTTAAAAACGTTATAGTGAGCCAACCTTAAAAGATAAACATATGCTATCGTGAACTTTTTTCTAGAATTTTTCAATAGGAACAATTTCGTTATAAATAATTGTTACGTTACTGTAACCGTTTACGCAACGCAGCTCTTAAAAGGAATAAATTTCCTCCGTTTTTGCAACATTTTTCATTGATGCTCCACTCCTATTGGCCGCAGCGCGATGTTACATACTCTAAAGCCTTCCTCGATAAATCAGCTACCAAACATTAATTAATTTTTCAATAGTTCTTGAGATTAGTGCGTTCAAGTAAATAAACTCTTCAGCTTTATAATATCAGTATAGACATATGCAGATAGCGACTCTTGTATTAGTCCATAACGACGTGTGGTGTGGGCTCCACAGTTGTAACTTGAATGACAAAACGTGCGTTTTTTCCACCGCAGTGCGCGGACGCGTGACTGCGTTTATTCTACCGTGCGGTAGAATAAACGCAGCAACCCTATGGTTAGGGCGAGCGCGCACTGCCTTGCGGTGCGTTTATTCTACGGTGCGTTTTCATTCAAGTTACAACTGTGGAGCCCACACCACACGTCGTTATGGACTAATACAAGAGTCGCTATCTGCATATGTCTATACTGATATTATAAAGCTGAAGAGTTTATTTACTTGAACGCACTAATCTCAAGAACTATTGAAAAATTAATTAACCCATTAAATACCGTAATTAGAGACACAATTAAAAACCATTGTGTGTGTACCAAATGCGGTATCTCAGGGACTTAGAGGTTAATGTTTGGTAGCTGATTTATCGAGGAAGGCTTTAGACTATGTAACATCACGCTGCGGCCAATAGGAGTGGAGCATCAATGAAAAATGTTGCAAAAACAGAGGAAATTTATTCCTTTTAAGAGCTACGCTGCGTAAACGGTTACAGTAACGTAACAATTATTTATAACGAAATTGTTCCTATTGAAAAATTCTAGAAAAAAGTTCACGATAGCATATGTTTATCTTTTAAGGTTGGCTCACTATAACGTTTTTAACTATAATCAAATCATAAAGCTGACGAGGGGAGTCAGGGCTGCAAGAAATTTAACACGGACAAAGTCACGGGCAGAAGCTAGTCTTATAATAGTTTGTTAAGAATTGCTGGTCCTGAAATTCTGCGATTGTCTCTCGCACCGCCTCCGCCGTCGCCGGACAAACGCCAATTGACGACATATCTGTGTCGCAACCCAACAGCAACTGAGCGTGTCTCAGTGCGTTTATTTCACCGCAGTGCGCGGTGCTGCTTAGATCTCTATGCGATACAAAAAAAAATTGCGGTAGAATCACCGCAAATTTGCAGCGATAGCTCCACCGCATGCATTTATTTCACCGCAGTGCGCGCACTTCTATGACATTTCATACTTCACAAATTATGCGGTAACAAAACGCATGGCAGTGCGCGCTCGTCCTTACTGCATGCCGGTGACATCCATTGTCCCTTTTTCTTAGGACCCGAGATGGCGGCGCGTAGTGTTCCACGTGCACCTCTCTGTGATGTACTTGAGGGAGGGAGTTTACCACCTCACTCCCCCCTAACGTGAGGAGGCCCACAGAGGCGGGCTGGCACCAGTCGGGGATCGCGGAAGACGCATTAGATCCCGTGGTCCCCGACGTAGGTGTGGGACAGAACACCGGGGTGGTTTTGTCAGTAAGAGTCTGACAGACCCCTCCACCCACTCCAGGGCGGAGGACATCCATGAGGTTTTCCACCTCGAGATCTAAAAAATAAAAAAGGTTTTCTGCATTTCTTTCTTTGGGGCCACCCAAGGTGGGTTTCCGCAATGTTCGAGGCGGGGGGCTCAGTAGCCGTGGCTTAGACCCCCACGGGCCGCTCATCAGAGCTTTTGCAGACAAGCCGACGAAGTAGCGGCCAACAAGTAGGTTGCGCTGCAAATGAGGTGGGTCGCGATTTCGTATGGGAGTAAGGAACAATGTGGATGGCTATAAGAGTAGGAGAAGGGCTTTCTTCTTACTATGTACATTTTCTACGAAATCGTACCAGTGGTTAGCAAAAAGAATGGGACCTCTAGTAAGCTCTGTTTAAGAGAACTGCGTGGCCGTGGCCGCGCGATTCTCCATGTGCCGACCGCGCGGCCATGGTTAAACAAACCTTTGTAACTTTCTGAATATTGTTTCTACGAATTTGCGACTTTCACTGTTAGTGTTTTACAAATTCCTTCTAAATGTAGACGTAGTCGTTTTTCTTCTACGACACTATGTCCGAGCAATCGAAACGGACACAAATAAACGATAGATGAATTGTCTGTATCAAAAATAATACCACATATCGCTATAAAGGGAGATACTACCGAGATGACGATCATAGAGAAATATGAAAGAAAACTCAGTATTGCGCCGGCCCCAAATAAAATGGGTTATCAAATGACACATCGACAGGAGAAATGATGATGCTATGTTCAAAACTGTACGTATTGGGGCTGTTGATCCTCGTCCGACACACGAAGTACGTCTGGCAGACGTGTCGCTCCAGACGTGCGATAATACGTAGGTATTATCGCACGTAGTATCTGCATGGTGCACTCCTCCGTGGCGTCAGAGTCATCTGTTACGCCGATGACACGCTGGTAATGGCACGGGGGCAGACGCTTCGGGAGGCAACTGTCTTAGCGACAGCTGGGGTCGCATAAGTCGTAGACAGGATCCGGCGGTTGGGTCTTCAGGTGGCATTGCACAAGTCGGGAGCTATATGCTTCCATGAGCCCAGAAAAGCGCCACTTTCGGGATCCGACATCATGGTAGGTGTCCACATTGGTATCGAGTCGACGATGAAGTACCTAGGACTCGTCCTCGATAACCGGTGGAATTTTGGACCGCATAGGTATTCAGCGGTTGGCTACCCGATTGATGGGTACTGCGAATGCACTCTCGCGATTGCTGCCTAATCTCGGGGGGCCAAATACCCCCTGCCGGAGGCTCTATGTCGGGATCGTATTCGTCCATGGCGCTCTATGGAGCGCCTGTATGGGCGGACAACCTGACGGCCCGCCACACTGAGAAGACCATAGAGAGCAATGGCCGTCAGGGTGATAATGGGATACCTTACGGTCTCCTTTGAGGATAGAGAAAGGTGTTGAGGTAGGCAGGTTGTTGAAAGAATGTTGCTTACTTTTTATAAGCTTTTGCAAAAAGAAAAAGAAATTGATTTTATTACATTAGCTGATAGATAAGCTTTACTGTGACATTTAAATCTTGTTGAACATATTTCTGGTTAACATCAACAGGAAATAGGTACTTACCTATAATACAGTCAACCTTGTATGGTACTCTTTCTTCTCTATTTTTCAGTGCTTTTATTTGGTACATGCCAGCAATTTTCATTGTTGAACTATAACTACCTATAGGCAGGAGTGGGCAGTATTTGAAATATAAACACATATTTGGTATTAATTATTTCAATTTCTTCTTTCTTGAAAAGAAAATTTGGAAATAAAAGTGCTTTAACCATAGAGCAACACGGACCACAGGGGAGTAGCCATACGCAGGCGTTCCCCTCTGTCAAAGTACAAGTCCACGCGGTCCTATGCGTAGAATAAAACTAGTTGCAGCCGCACTGCTCGGTAGACTAAATCTAGTTGCGCGACAAAATTGACATCCTACAAAAATGCCGAATTGTTCTGTATTTTGCTGCAAAAAGAGATCTGCCACGTCAAATTTACAAAAAGATGGCGTTACCTTTCATATGTAAGTAATTTTTAATCACATTATTCCTATTTACTTCTATAAAACTTAAAAATTACAAAATCATCGGTCGTGTTGTTTCGGATTTGTTTACCAACACAGGCCGCTCGCCCTCATACAATATGCGGATCGGTCGAGCGACTGATCCGAGTCTATTTCCGAGAATACACTATCACCGAGCGATAGTGTTGTTACTGGTTTGTTAGTAGATAGTTATCGATAAATTTGGCAAAGGAGTCTATATCCATACAGAGACATTTTTGAGATTAAGTTTTCTGATTTATTTAAAATATTATATTGTAAGCTGTATATTAATATACATAGTTGTATAAAAAAAGCGTTAAATTAAAAATATTATAAAACGTACGAGTTAACACATTTTATTAAAATTACTTATTGTGAACTTCAAACATAATATTTTTTAATTTATTTATTGAAGGTTTCCTAAAGATCCAAATTTAAGGGATATATGGAAGAAATTTTGTAATAATAGACTAACCTGGAGTCCCACAAGAAATAGTGTCATTTGCTCAAAACATTTCAAGACCTCTGACTTTCATGTGTTGTCGAACAATAGGAGGAGATTAGTCGAGGGCACCAAACCAACTCTAACACCACACTATATTTGTCCCGTAAGTTTTTTTTTATATCACGGAAAAGTTAAAACAGCCGACCTGATGTAGTTCACATTAGTTATAGTGGTGAAATGAAGTTTAGATTTCTCAACTTGAAAAATTAATAGTTTTAAACCTAATTTTCCAGAGTCATCAAAAATCATTCAGTCTACCAAATGACAGACTATCATCTCATGATGCCATTAGTGCCACTCTCACTATTCCTGATTATATTCAGTAATGAGTATATTCATACTCATTACTGAATATACTGCTTAAATAATTGAAAAAACCTTTTATTTTACCTATCATTCACTTACATTGTCGCAGCACTATGCAAACCATGCCCCTGTACTGCGTTTATACTACTCACGTACCACTATATTTTTCTATCGTAATGGTATAAAGTTGATTTCGACAATGTACTTCAATAAAACTACATTGGCGCATAACATTTACTTTCATGTGATAAGAAACACCATGGTTTCGCAGATTTGTAGTAGCAGATCGATTTTTACAGCTAGAAACTGCACAATTAACCATTTTTGGAGAGAACTTATTTTCGACACAATACGATATATAATGGCGGCGGCCGCGCATTCAATTAGTTTTATATAACGTGCATGGTATATATAAATGCTCTAAGGTGATAGATACACATCCACTCGTTTTTAAAATGACGTAAACCTTAATTTTATTTGTTAAATGATAATTATTGTAGTACATAATAAATAAAGTCAATCTTTATTATAATATCTATCTTTGTATCACTTTTTAAACCTAATATTCCGATAAAAAAATAAAGTCAATCTTTATTATAATATCTATCTTTGTATCACTTTTTAAACCGAGTTCTTGAATTTATCGATAATGCGTATCAACAGTAGTTGCAACCACGGCTGTAAGCAACTTGTCAATGTAGTTGCGTCATCTCATTGTACTGTAACGACACATAATGTATCTATGTGTGTATGAAATTGTTAGTGTATGCTTTAATTTTTATGTGTGAGTTTCGTAGCAACAGACGATTATTTTTGTGTGAGAATTTGAGAAAGTGTGGGTAGAGCAGATTTCCCCCCGCAAAAAATGACAGACAGTTTTGTATCGGGAAAAAACGCTATGGCGTCTCCCCTCCGGTCCGCCGGTGGTCCGTGTTGCTCTATGGCTTTAACCTATAAGATTTTGTAAGGATGAATGAAATTTGGACAGGCATCTTTTATCTAAAAATCGTTAAAATACTGTATTTTATATTTCAAATACTTGAGAACTTGGGAATATTTTATTTCATTATCAAACATAATTGACCGTATAGGCAGTATAAAACTGTCTTTGCCTTACCTGCCTACATTAGGTCATAGGTAAAAACTAGATTTATAAAAAAAAACAATTTTAGGTCATACAGGCTGGTGTCCACAAATCCACAGCAATGCATGTTTTTTGCAAACTTACCTTCTTGCCAGTGATATCAATTTTTCTCTTTAAAATTAAAAATATTCCTAAAATTTGTGTGCTGGCCGAGAATGAATTCCAATTTATTTCATCGAAGTCTAAAGGAAATATTTCAATCTGACCGCTCCCTTCTTTGCCACTGATATACATGAGAGAAGAATGATAATAAGGCGGCTGTGTAAATGGGCAGACTTACATGAATATAACATCTAAATTGTTAAAAAGGTCCAAAACTACACACATTCTTTTTATTTAATGCTTTTTAATTAAATAAACATATATTCTAAACATGGGTACTATAGTAAAATGTATGTCATTAAGTTATAGAGTAAAATTAATAGCATACCTTAATGTTACTTAGCCGTTGTTGGCTTGAACATGACACGTGTTAAACATAACACATAGCTTCCAAAGCTTAAAATCTGACCAGATCAACAAAATATCAAGTTCACTATGAGTCATAAAATGGAATGGAACTTATTCAATACAATAATTAAACACTCACTCAAAGTAATAATAGATGTAAGGACTGACTAGAGAGAGGACAGTCAAGTTTAAATTTTAACATTGGTCTAGTCAACAAGCCTGGCAGATGCATGCTTTGCCAAAAATTTAGTACATCAGAAACAAATCATATTTGTTTTCCATTTTTGAGTAATTACAAATCAGTGTGTACATTATTCTAAATCATTTGAAAATTATGGTGTCAATCATAATAGATGTATTGTAGTCCAGGAGAGTGGAAAATAATAGAAGTTAAATCTTGTTGATATAATTATTTAATTGGTAGGTATATGTACATTCCTTATTTTTTATCATTTCTCATCACGGACAAATGGGATTAATTCAAGGAATGTTGCACAATAATTTGACTATAATTTCATGTTACTGTAAATATTAACAACTGAATAATTTGATGAAGTTATCATCTAACGCTAATGTGTTACAAACACTGTTCATGTTATTTATGGAGAAATACTGTTTGTCTATGATGTATAGACATAATTTCACAATGTAGGTATGTATATGAAATAATTTTGAGAACTAAAGTTATAAAATCACAAAGTCATGTTTATTCATAACAGCAAAACAATTTACATAGACTTACTGTAGACATAATTAGTGCTAATTTTTATATAGCATCTACCGCATCTGCTTCATCTTCTGAACTAACTTCATCTCCGAATTCAATATCTTCATCCAGACCATCCACAGAATACACCACTGTCTCATTGATTCGTACTGTCTCTGGGAATTCTCCATACGTCTTCAGATTCCTTGCCTCGTCAGGAGTGTATTTCAGGATAACATCAGCTTTCGCATCTTGGTAATCTCGCAAACCTATTAGTATAATGTCACCTTGGTTTATCCAAACTTTTTTCCGTAGTTTACCTCGGATATGACAAAGACGTTTTATGCCATCAAAGCACATGGCCTCCAAGCGGCCATTACCGAGCATTTTTGTGACTTGGGCGTACTCCTGTCCGTCTTCTTTGAAGACCAACTCACGTTTTTCTGTTTCGTTCTCATTCTTTCCTCTCCTCCTGTTTTTACCACCTTTTCCTTTATTCTTCGGCATAATTTATATAATTTTGAGTACAAACATATACAGTAAGACTACAAAAATCTCATAAATTTGCCCTATAGACAGGTTCGTTTGACAGATAGTTTTTTTTTAACCTGGTTCGTTTCGTGCTGCGTTGCCACTTGCAATCCACAGATAAAAATATGAAGATTACATTCTACTAAGCTTATCGATAGCCAACACAACAAAATTAATCAGTAACCATTTGACCTTTATTTTGTTTAAATGACAATTAAGTTTTATGAATTTACTTTGTGCGTTTTTTAGACATGCAGTTATAGTACACTCCTCTTACTGCACTTTATAGTTATTTTACGTCTATATGTAACTAGATTATGTAAAATGGTTTATGTAAGAAACACTACCCGAAAGGTTAGGCAGAGGAGTACCTATAGTACACACATCAAGCTACACGTCAAGCTATACATTTTCAGTTATAGCTGACCTCACATTGTATAGGCTTTTTGTACAGTGAGAAATCAGCTTATCCTGGAAATGTATAGCTTGACCTGAGGCCGTGCGTACGCCTACATTTCGTCTTTATATTTCTAGTCCCATGTAATAGAGGGTGGCTCTATCGTTATCAATCGGGCACAAATCCAGACTCCGGGCTGCTACTGAGAAATTCAAGAAGAAAAGACCCAACAACTCTTTACTCGACTTGGGAATCGAATTTAAGACCCCATGATTAGCAGTAGCTCTGGGTTGTAGCAATGAGATAGCTGTACTAAATTTATCCTAAAATCGCATAGCTGCGTGCTATGCGATTTTAGGATAAATTTACCATAACGGCTATAAATCAAGCTACAGCTTGGCAAAAAATAGTCCGGAAAAAATGAGGGCTGTTAGCAGGTATGGCCACCCTGTATACTAGGACTAAAAGTGATAAGATACTTGGTGTTTTAATCAACAAATACGAGATCCCAGGAATTCTCCACAGACAAAATTTCAAGACTTGATAGGCACACAGGCTTTTACTTTCATTGTATTTAGTAGATTGCGCAATATTTCGCTGGAATAACCTTTTATCTAAGAGATGCGAGTGCCATCATAATAACATAATGAAAACTTATCCACACTAATCCACACTATCCACATCCACACTATCCACACTATCCACACTATAATATTATAAATGCAAAAGTAACTCTGTCTGTCTGTCTGTCTGTCGGTCTGTCTGTCTGTCTGTCTGTCTCGCTTTCCTGCTAAAACTACTGAACCGATTTAAATGAATTTTGGTACACAGATAGTTTAGAGCCTGAGAAAGGACATAGGCTACTTTTTATCCCGGTAGTATGTTCCCGCGGGATAATTTCCGACCTCCACGCGGGCGAAGCCGCTGGCAAAAGCTAGTTCACTATAAAAATAAATTAAATTACACTCAGGGATTGCCGATTGAACCCGATACACAATAAATAATGTTCAGCAATCGCATTTGCGGCCACCGTCTAGGGTATTCACAACCATTCGATGGTTGGTATGCCTGTATCAAAGACATGAACATGAATGATAATGAACGAATCCTGTTAATGCTGACAGTTTATAGTCGACAAGAAGGCGACGAACAGCTGCTTACTGTCGGAAACTAATCGGAAGTCGGAGAGTAACTATAACATGTCGCATTCAAAAGGTACGGGCAATATCGAATAAACTTGAACAGTTGACTAACGAAGCCGTCAGGTACAGACGCTAGCACATCAAGCTACCCGAAACTGTCAAATTTTCCCAATCAATCTTGAACCTAACACTTTAGCGATAAAGTTGAAACCTATTAAAGAAATTTACAAATTGTAGTAGCTTTATGTGCTGGCGTCTGTACATAACACTATCACTATCCACATGTCAATGAAAATGAAAGAACACGCTGAAATTTAGGTTTTATTAAAAAAAAAAACGTGACATCATTCCTGTATTCCTTTTTGCTGCTTTAATAGATTTTTCCATTGACACTGATGTGTCAGTATTATATTTCTTATTAATGAAATCTAAATAGTGTAAAAATCTTTCTTAGATGTTTACGGCTCCCATTATAATCCAAGTCTCCTCAAACTATAGGTAATATATTACGTAAAATAGGCACCTGAAAAATTATAAATGTAAATTATGCTTTTTTTACAGTGGTATGTGGTGTGCGATAATAGAATTAACAAAAAATACTTGCCTGTTTGCCCTTTACAGTGTTGAACGTTTTGTCTAATTGCTCACAGATCAAAATCGTCTAATTCTTTCTTCCGCCAACTGTTTTCGCGTTTCTCCAAGTGTAGAAAAAAACCCTTAATTTTTTTCACCTTCATTAACAACTTCTCTAATTGTATTGTAGGATTTATGTTATAGAAATTGTAAAAACAATCATATTAATTTCATGTACATTTTTCAATTTCAAGTATCAACCGTTAAGAGTCAACATCCACGCGATTTGTCAAACTAGAAAACATAACCTCAATAATCTATTAGTAAATAAAACAATGAAATGGCTTGAAACTTATAATACCGATAAAACTTAGCAATAGAAAGAAAAAGCAATGACTGGCATTGACTAAAAGATTTTCTTGGATAAATATCTGTCGTGTCGGCAGTTCTTTCGAAAACATTGTCAATCGGAGACAAAATTTGTTCCGCTTCAGATTCCGCCTTTCTTACGAAAACTTGGTATGTCACAGCTCACACCACTACTCCTTATTGTTTTATTCATTTTTTATATGTACAAAAGCATTAATAATTGATAGTTAATTAGAAATACAACTGGGAACATAACACAATGACAGATTAGGTACTTGTTGTTGATAAACAAAGCAGTGTTGTCACACAAAATATATTTTAGTTCCATTTTTCACCACGACAGACTCTTTTTTGCCAAGCTATACACATTTCCAGTTTAAGCTGACATCTCATCGCACAAAAAATCTATAAAATGCGAGCAATGTGGTGACTGCCCATTTCGATTTCAATCGTAACTCGAAAACTTTTTGAAAAAATTCAAGTGAAAGGTGACATTTCACAATTTATCGGTCTTTCGAATCCAATGAGTAGTATTTAGGTCGATTCGTTTTCAGTACGTTCAAATAAAGGTCTCGATTACCAAATTATGTCCGTGGGTTGATCCTACTGACCAGGATATTTACTTACCTCAAAAAAAAAAAACACTTAAAATAAATAAGTATTAAAGTGCAAACTTTCACACACACTGGATGTTCATAATGGCGATGCAAAGATTCTAACTAGCGCCCCAAGTGTCAAAATTGTGAAGCTGTCTAAGAACGACACTTTGACAGTTTTCGATACAATTTACGTCACGGAAAAATTTATTAACCCAATATAAATTAGATTTATGTGTTTTTTTGCTAGACGAAACACTAATTATGTTGTCAATAGTCGATGTAATTAATGCGTCTGCAGGATACACAAAACCAATGCGTTCTGGAGAAGAATTATTTATAAATCCATCCTCAACGTCAATTTTTTCATTCAAGTCCAAGATCTTTCTTTGATACAACTATTTTCCTGCATCTGATATCAGCCATATTTTCTCGAGCAATTGATTTTATTTTTTGGGCTAATGGTAATTCTTTAGGAGAGCTTCTTTTAGGAATATTCTGAGACGGTACAACATTAGGAAACAAATTCTGTCTTTTAGAATCTGGAACAATAAACATAATCTCGTTATCTGACGAGAGGCTCGCCTTAGCCTAAACTAAATAAATAACTTATAAAATACATGTGAATATAATATAAGTACAATAAAATAATTAAAACATAATTAAACTTACTGTTTGGAAAATAGTTTGAAGCCGGAAAATGATGAGAACAAACTCTCATTGCTAATGAAATCGGCTTGCCTATTCTTATAGCAGTCTCCCAATTTTTCTTCATAATTTTGTGTTTTGGAAAAACGTATTCTCGAATCTCCGTAAGTACTACATTGAAGAACGCAACAATATTTCGTATTTCTGCTTTCATTAGCAACAGGTTTTTTTATGTCATCGTGATCCATCTGATTATGTCCAAACTTAATCTCAACTTTAAAGCAAAGTGTCGTTCTTAGACAGCTTCTAAATTTCGCCGCTAGAGGCGCGCGGATAATCTTTGCATCGCCAATAGGAAAATGAAAACTAGATGAGGGCATTGAAGGTTTTTTCTTTTAATGTCTACAGCTTGGCAAAAAAGAGTCTGGAAAAAATGAGTGCGCCTGTTTAGCAGGTATGGCCACCCTGTATACTAGGACTAAAAGTGATAAGATACTTGTTGTTTTAATCCACAAACACGAGATCCCGGAAATTCTCATCAGTCAAGATTTCAAGACTTCATAGGCACACAGTCTTTTACTTTCACTGTATTTAGTAGATTGCGCATTATTTCGCTGGAATAACCTTTTATCTAAGAGTGCCATCATAATAACATAGTGAAAACTTATTCAGTTTCAAAATTAAATAAATTATACTCAGGGATTGCCGATTGAACCCGATACACAAGACATAATGTTCAGCAATCGCATTTGCGGCCACCATTCACAACCATTCGATGGTTGGTATGCCTGTATCGTATTTGACAGAGGCGTCTTTACCTATGGTGCAGGGTGTGCGGCGCACACGGGCGCCGGGTCTAAGGGGGCGCCGAACGCCCTCTAATGCGACACCTCCAAAGATGCGTCACTCGCGGCGCCGCGGCCGCCCGGCGGCGGCGCTCTTTAAAGACCCTGCGCTCGTGTTATGGCCGACGCCGGGCGCGCGGTAGCAAAGCCACGGTAATATTATCTATACAGTATTCCAACTTCATACAAACGGACGCAACGCGAGCTATATCTACGCGCCTCGATCTCGGCATGCGCTCGGCATGAAGACAGTCGCGACTGTGCCGGACGGTGTGTTGTTTTTATAACAATAACCGCGCGACTTTTTCACAAAAAATAAGTTCAAGTAGGTACGTATTTAATATAACGAGTAGGATATATAGCAAAAAATGGAGGAAATATTCCGAACTTCCTTTAAGCTTTAAGTATATTATAATGCGGTTTATTTATACTTTAAAATTTAATAATAAAGCATTTCGTACGTCTCAGACGAGGCGCAAATATTTTTTTTATAAGACCGATTTGTTACCTACTCAAACATTAACGAGGTTTTTTAATTAAATCTACCAATCAAAAAACAACACGCATACGCATTTTTATTGAACACTTCTTTAAATTCACAAAGTATTTTATTTGTTTATATAAAAAAAATATATTTACAATCACAAAACTAAATGGAAACACAAAGTAGGCAAATGTAACTAAAATGCTGGAGGCGGGCAGCCCTATCGCATGTTTAGGTACCGCGCGGTTGTAGGCATTTCTTTTACGGCCGAGCGAGTTACAATGCTGTTTATATAATAGTAGGTACCGTGGCAAAGCAAGACTACTCCTTTTCCTACTCTATTTAAATTTACACAATAACTTTTGTTTCAACGTGAAATCAGCCTTGAAACAGATACTTAAAGATTAAATTGGCGTAATGTCGCATCTTGCATCGCTACCAAACAAAGGCGCGTGCCGGCATCGGCACCTGTTTGTTTTGCTTCGTTTGACAACACGCCGACAATCATTGCTAACTCGGCTGTATTAGAATGCTATAAAATTCAAATTAAAATTCCCAGGGACGTGCGGCGGTCATTTTCAAAGGCTTGTGTACGCGCGCCGCAATTTTTGTTTTACCGCCACACCGTAGTTTTGCAAAATAAGCCTTGATTAAATTTGATTAAGTATCATCTTTGAATAAACATGTAAATATGAAGTAAATCGGCTTTTCTTTTGATAAAAAAATATATAAAAAGTAAGATTTGGTTATTTGCTTGCACAATTATTGCGACATGCCTCGAGGTCGGAGGTCATCAAAATAGCTAACGAAATTCATGAAAAAAAAACCAAACATCGAGTGATAAATACTGATATTGAAGTTAAATCTATGCTCGTACCTATACGACCTAGGATTTTTCATTTGTTTATCCTACTGCAGTGCGGAACAAACAAGGTAAGTTAAGGCGAGGTTGCAGTACTTTTTAACTTTTTCAAACCTCTGTAAATCGTGCAAAATGACAATATTCCGTAAAAACAAAAATAGTTTAAGAAAATTGATTATATTGCCCAGGGTTGTGTGAAGACAGAAACGTCAATTAAAACAATTGACTCGATAAAAAAAATCATAAAGATAACACTAAATTACTATTTTAAACGTTTGCCCTGAAGAGATTCCATCATCAAACCATGTAAAATTTATACCAAAAGATAGGGCTTATTGTTTTTAAGGGTTTGGTGAGAACACATTTTATAATTTCCTTATATTTTTTTTCTACGAAACAAATTTACACGAAATTTAGCAGTGCAAGCGCTCGTAACGACCGGCCAGTGCACGTCGAGACGTCTTCGAGGTTGGACGCACGCCGTTTGTTCCACAGACTTCCCCCCTCGCTTGCGCTTTGTAATAGATAAACAATTTAATAAAAACTTGTGTTGGTTTGTAACAAAAATGGGTAATAAAAAGAATAAAAGGATATACAGAAAGTTGAAAACTAAGGTATATCGAAAATTCGTACTTGACTCGTACCTACGTAATTTCTAATAATTTACTGTAAATAAATAATTAAGTAGATAATCTACTTATTTACGGTAAATAATTTCGTTTGATAACGTTCAGTTCCAAACATTATTTACTTACAATCATTGCTTAGACGCGCCACAATATAAAAAAGTACAGTAGATAAAGATTTACTGAACAGATTGAATTTGTTCAAACTATTTTTATGGTTGCTCAATAACTTTAAATATCGTATAGTAAAATAATTGATATTAAAGAATCTAGGTAATTATACCGAGATTTTTCAAAATCGATTATTATACTATACGATATAATATAAATAAACGTCGTTTCACGTCATTAAAATTATCTAACGACGTAAAATGTATCAGATTACATGAAGATTATTTTGCAGCGCTTCAATGGGAACAAAAAGCCATGGGTAGTTGTCACTCCTTAGATAAATTTGAATGCAATATGCGAAAGTCCCACATAAGTACTTTAACTTTATTACTAGTGATTCACCTAGAACTGAAACCTCACAATGCATGTTCCGATTTTTCCATCTTTGCATAGTTACTAAAAGTGTATGACGTCAAAAAACAAAACATAATTTACACATATACAAAAACATTACAACAGTTACAGTTTCAATTAATCTTCGTTTTTTTTAGGAGTGCTTGAGTCAAATACAATTTTGAATTTTGAATCTGAGCATAATCGGTCGCAGGGGTAACGATCAAAGAGGGGATCGAAAAAATGAATATAAGAAAGTATAATGTACGAGTGAGTCAAAAGAAAGGCCTTCATTTGTAATAAGTTAACGAAGTAATCAACGAAATACATTTGCAACATCCAGCGCCATCTAGTCACATGGTCTCTGTTCAGAACGAACTACTAGTCAAAGTAAGTTCACCATAATTTAATAGATACATTCTCTCGTACTATGATTATAACTAAATAACGAATATATCTGTATTTTGATATATTTTCAATGAACAAGGAAATATTCAACATGCGATATTGCATAATAGACTTCGACTTCTTGGACTATAGTCCCAGACATTAAAGTTTCCCATACACTTTCTGTGACTATGTGTTGTGACAATGCGTTTCTTTAGTAGGTTGTTTTATAATAAAGTTATCGTTATTATAATAGACCAGCCGACCTACCCCAATTCGCAAGGGTTATTCTCGGTAATATATCCCAAATAATCTATATACTATAATAATATTATAAAGCTGAAGAGTTCCCCCTCCTTCTCCTTCCCCCTCGGATACTAAGTAGTGTGGACGTGTAGTTAGTGCAAAATAAATAATTAAATAAACGTATTTTAAATCAAAAATAAAGTATAAACAATTCAGTGAAAGTACTAGGAGCGCAGAAATCAGTCAGCGGTAAACGTACGGCGTGGTGAGCGTTAAACTCACACATACATGGACGTTACAACCATCACCACTATGCGAGTGTGCATCGGCGACATTGAAATGTGAGTGTTCTCTGTCCTTGTCACCTGTCAACGCCTTTCTCACCTGTTAGCGCCAGCGGTCAGTGTCATCCGTCAGTGTCATCCGTCAGCGTCAACCGTCAGTGTCATCTGTCAGTGTCATATGTCATTGTTTACCGTCAGTTGTCATCTCTTGGTAGCGTTCCAGGTACCTAATAAGTAAAGCATCGACCACTTCCGAGCCCGTAGTGATAAATCCTTAGTCGATTCAAGTGATTCTGACTGAGCTAGCCATGTCAGTTCAGCGCAGTCCACCACCAAAAGACAAAGATAATCTTAAGGAGCGAGCTGGTGTGTTGCAATATGAATCTGAACAGGATCTGGAAGAACATACAGATGAATATGAAAATGTGTCCCGTAGGACTAATAAAAGACGAGCTGTGAGAACGCCTCCTCAAGTTGAATCTGCGAATGCTACGAGTATGGGTGTTGTTATGCAAGAAATGCGTACACTATTCAGTACTCTGGCAGCTGAACAAGATTTACGCTTCCGGGAGTTGCAAGCGTCCTTAGAGAAGCAGAGCGAAGAGATTAAGGAAAGTATCAGTTTCTTATCAGAGAAGTACGACGTTGCTCTGAACCAGATTGAATCGCTACAAAATGAGAAGAAAGAGGACAAAAAACGAATTATTGCGCTGGAGGAAAGGGTAGATTTTTTGGAAAGAAAAACCTGTTCAGCAACAATTGAAATCCGAAATGTACCAAAACTGATCTCCGACCAGAATAAGTTTGAGGGAAAAGAGGACCTTAGCAATTTTATGTCCAAGTTGGGCAAGACTGTTGATGCTGAGATCAAGGATACTGACATCAAAGACATCTACAGAATAAAGCCACAAGAAAAATCGAACAGCACAGGTACTATCATTGCCGAATTTTCTACAGTACTAGGGAAAGAAAAGGTTCTAATGGCTACAAAAAAATTCAACAAAGACAAAGAATTGAGTGATAAGCTACATACTGAACATCTCAGTTTGAAAGGGGAAAGGAAGCCCATCTATGTGTCTGAGAGTGTCACTAAAAAGACTGCCAGACTATTCTCTCAAGTCCGTGAATTTGCCAAAAGTAAGGGCTACACATGCTGGATTTTTCGTGGAGCAGTTTATCTACGTCTCGATAATAATGAACGCGTGCAGATCAAATCTGAGCGCGATCTCGCTAGTATTCAAAGTAAACCATAACTTTCAGCATCTTTGCCTTTTTATAATTTTGGTTTGTATAATTCTAATTATTTTTTATTTTTTATTTTTATTAGCTTTAAACGATAATTGTATCACTTTTGAATATACACTCACCTACAAAAAACAAAATAATACACACAATTCCATCAATCACTCTAGACCACACCTCTACAATAAATACACTCTTAAAATATATGTCCAAACAAACATTAACACACATAAGACAAACAAAACCGTCATACCGAGACACTACACATATATTAAGCATTGGCTAGCATGGACAAGTGTTTCTTATTATTTAAAAAATGGCTGCAACGTGTGAATCATTACAAACACTACAAGAAATAGATAACATACAGCTTGCTAAATCGATCACATGTGACTGTACAGATCTTGATAAACATACATTCGTACACAAAAATGATTTCACTATAATTTCCCAGAACATTAGAGGCATTTGTTGCAATTTCGACGACTTTTTACTTACATTATCTAGTCTTAAATTTGAAACAGACACCATAATATTAACGGAATGCCAACTTAATTTAAATAAACCTGTTCCTCAACTTGAAAATTACAATTGCTATTATACCACAAATCTTTCAAATAAAAATGATGGAGTCGTCGCGTATGTGAAAAAATCTTTAAAACATAAAGTAACAGAAGTCAAGCTCTTACACGCATCTTGTCTTCAAATCGAGGTTCTAAATAACATTGTTTTTGGTGTATATAGATCTCCAGCAAATTTAAGTGCAGATAATTTTATCGACTCATTAAGCTTACATTTGGAATCACTAAATGTACAAAAAAGAAACATTGTGATCACAGGGGATATTGATATTAACTTGAGGCCCAGGGAAACTGAGCAATACTATGAACATAAAAATAGAATAAATTACCTAACTATGTTATCGTCTTACGGAATTCTGGCCGGGCATACACTACCCACTAGAGAAATGAATTGTCTCGATCATTTTATGCTAAAAATTAATCCGAAAAAAAACTCTGCATTTATAGCTATCTTACGCACTACCACTACAGACCACTATACCACCTTCCTTTCTTTGGCAAAAATTAAAGACCGAATCGCTCCAGATAAGACTAAAACAACTATAGATTTTGACAGTGCTCTCTTATATTTGCAAAATAAAAATTTAGCTGAACTTCTATTTATTGATGATCCAAATGTGGTTACAATCTCTTTAATAGAAAAAATTAGTGAATCTTTGACTACTAATACACACACTATTACCATACCAAGCAATAAACGTTTATTAAAACCCTGGATTACTCAGGGTATCCTGAGATGTATTCGAAATCGTAATGCGTTACAGAAAAAGGCACGAAATGATCCTCACAATGAAATTGCCAAAATGACGTATACGCGGTATAGAAACTATTGCAATAAACTTCCAGAGCCACATCACAAATGTACTCGTTGTAGCGGGTAAGCAGAGCATCAACGTTATCGAGACTCACGTTCAACTGCTCGAACCGAGCTAGAGTGACCGCTTCAAGATCCGGGCGCTCAGCGGTTGCTGCAGCTGAAGTGAACCACCGTAGCTGTGTGGTCAATCCACTGATTGCCTCTCTCACCGCTTTGTGTGCCATTCCACAAACAATACAATTCAAATAAACCAAGCAAAAAGATAATTAAGTAAACAAATAACAAAGTTCAAACAATCAATTACAAAATAACTACAAGCAAACAATCAAACTACCAAACTGACTAATCAGCAACTCAAGAAATAACAATATATTGGTTTCAATTCAATTCAACAATAAACTTTTATTTTAATTCAAACCCAATATCAACGTTCAAAATTCTATTTCATATTCAATTCAAATATTCAAATTCTAATCCAATTCCTAATGTTAAGTTCAGAAACCACTGTGTGGTACAACAATAATGAACCTTTATTCCAATTCAAAACAATGGCAATGCTCAAAAATGCCAATTTCAAATATTAATTTTCACAAACAACCATATTGATGGTACAAACTCAATATTTCAATGTCTTCCTGACATTCAACAGAGGTCAGACACAAACAAGGGGTTGTAACATAGCCCAATTCATTCAACTCTACTAGCATATGCAACCCGGGCCAACTTATGGTAACATGAGTTACTCGTCTCAACAAATTTACAAATTATTTCAAACAAACAAGCAATCATAGTTAACAAATATTTACAGCGTGTTACTACTTCCCTTATAGAGACTGCCAAGTAATTAGCCTACTGTAAATTACCAATTTGGTGGTTATGTCTTATAACCGCGCTCTGAATACCGAAATGTACGCTGCCAGACTAGACCCCTACAATAGCATTTCAATGCGCAGTGGAAGATATTATGGTGGAGTCCAGGAGACAAGAAGTGGCTAGCGAAGCTAGTCCGCCGTACGCGGAGCAGACAATATATAAGAGAACAACTCACCTACAATACAACAAAAGAACTTACCTGTTGGTTGAAGGACACTGCTCTGGTGCCAACCTGGAGTTATGTATGTAAGTGAGTGTATATGTATCGTGTTGTGACGTTACGAGTATTCTTCAGGTTAGAATCCGCTGCAATAAGGCTGGAGGCAATCACAGCATGCGGTCTTCAAATCACTCGTTCCCAATAGCGTCACTTGCTTAACCTTCAAACTTCTTAAACAAGATATATCCAAAATTCAACCCGTGTTACTACGTCAAATTGGGGTTATTAACAATCCAAACAAGGGTCATGACCTATTGTCACCAAAACGACCGGGGTAAGGGATTACTTTACAAAAAGATCGCGAGACTCAAGCGGCGACGTGTTCCCTTTTTTCCCACCAAATTCCAAGAGAAGTGTCAAGTGTCAAAATCAAACTGACAAGTCAGATGTCATTCCGTTCGATGGCGCGTTCCGAAAGCGCATAGAGTAACTAATCCAACGGTCCAAAACAACTTTATTCTTTAAAATACTCCAAAAGTGTTCAATGGGGTTTAGATCTGGAGACTGTGCTGGCCATTCTAACAAGGTAATCCAATTGTCTCTATCCCAACGCTTTGTGGCCGCTGATTTGTGACAAGGCGCATTGTCTTGTTGAAATTTGACCCCATCCAACTATCTGTCACCGAAATTGCGCGAAAGAGAAGGTATGAGGACAGTTTCCAACACATTTTTGTATTTTCCGCTGTTCATACGGCCTTCACAGACGAACATTTCGCCAACGCCACTTGTAGCCATGCATCCCCAGATCATAATGCTGCCGCCTCCGTGCTAAACAGTAGGCACCACGCAATCTGGATGGTATTCTTCACTGACGCGCCGCCTCACGAAGGTAACACCCGGCGGCGGCGGCGGCGTTCCAAACACCTGTGAAAAGCGAAAATCATTCGTAAGAGAAATTGTTCCTAATTTTTATAAATTTGGGTAAATCAAGAGTAGTACTATTATAATTAAAAAGAGTGCAAATAAAACTTACGTACCTCAAAGTTTCATTCGGACCACACAACACTTGACCAATCCTCTTCTGTGAAATGTTCTTCGAGAAAATTTCGGTGGTTTTCAGTGGAAGAATTATTATCAGTGTTCCTTGGCTCAATTACTGTCCTGATTCTGTAAGGTTGTAACTAGGTTCTGATTCTGACGTGACTCGTACCTAATAATAATGTCAAAAAAATTTCGCATGACGCCCGAGACGAAGAAAAGGCGTCAATCAAATCAATCAATCAAAATATTACACTCCAATTTGTTGGTTCCTATGGAGAAGCTCTTCTCCTCAAGAAACTCCATGGTAAAAATAATTGGCTTTTACAATGGTTTCAAATTACAGTGTTAATAGGTATGGGGGGACATTGCAAGCCTGTCAACAAGTACCAGGTACCTACTTAATAAAATAGGATGAAGCGATATTATGAAACGTGTTAAGGTGATAGCCATAAAACGTTTCTCATAATATTGTTTCATGAAAGATAGATATGTAGTCAGAGAAAAAGACAGATGTGTCTACCTTTCGCACGTATAATTAAGAAACCATTGTGATAGGTACCCACTTTTCAGAACCGGAGTGATCTGCAGCATGCAATTCTTTTTAATTGAATACATTCAGATACCTACATTTGCGTGGACAGAGCTCTGACAGTTCTATAAAGCACAATGGTTTTGGATTGAAATCGCAGTAAGCCAAAATTCGTTTACAGAATTCCCAGAGCTCTAAACATGCAATGGGTTTGAGACAAATCAAATTAAAAAAGTATGCTTTTGGTTGCTGTAGATCACCCCGGTTCTGGATACCATCAAAATCAAAATCAAAAGTCATTTATTCAAACTAGGCTGAGAGTCAGCACTTTTTGAACGTCAAAGTTACAAAAAACAGTCCCCCCAAAACGCCCGCCCTTCGACACTTCCTAGTGCTTTCGCTGGGAAGAAGAAGTAGCGGAACAAACTCCCCAGCAGCACAGCTGTCTGTTAAGTTAGAAGAACTTGATTCTATACAATATTGTGTAAGTAATTAATATTATAAAACAAAACATACATTATTCGCCATATGTCAGCTAGCACACGCCAATATACCAACAAAAAAATTGAAAACTAAAGTCAAGCTGAAATAATAAAACAAAAACGTAAACAGAACTTAAAAACTAAATAAAGCCTCCAGGCATAAAGGGCGTGCCCGCTTACATGTTCAACGATGCAAAATGATCCATATACATACATTAATGCATATAGCTAAGTTGAAGTTACAATAGTTAAACTAGCACCTCCGGAGTAGAATAAAATAACAGTTAATACAAATAACAATAACAAAAACCATGGTCAGCAAGACGACCAGTCACCACAAGTAGCACCCGTTCAGGAGCATAACGCAAAGGTCAGCCACTACCCCCCTCGCCATATTTGAGGGAAGGTGGTAAACCGACCCTCGACGCCACCGCAAGCAGTGACATCTAAGGGAGCATGACGAACTTGCTGCCGGTTGGTCAGGCAAGAATATTATGAACAGCTGACGAGGTCGCTAGCTAACTACATGTTGCAATACAACTCATTTAAAATCATTGTAATGAGTAGATTATGTCCACAATAAATTAAATTAAAAGAAAATAAAAATAAATTAACAAAATCTGTTAAATAAAAAAATTAATAAAAAAACAATTATACGAACTACCCATATAAACTGTCAGTAGGAAAGCTTATTCTGGATTGAAAGAACATAAACATTGTCTTGAGTTTGTCTTGAGTTAATCACAGCGACCAACTATTCTTATCGTTTAAGTAGTCGTTGATAGAATAATATGCCTTTGAACAAAGGTTGGATTTTACTTTAGCTTTAAACTAATTAAACTGCAAATCTAGTAAAGCAGAGGGAAGCTTATTATAAAAGAAAATACCAAGACCAACAAAAGAATTATGAACCTTATGAAGCCGGTGAAAGGAAGCACGTAGTTTGTCCTTATTTCTAGTATTAATATTATGAATATCACTGTTTTTAGTGTACAGGTGTATATTTTGCCTAATATATAAGATGTTGGCGAAGATGAATTGTGATGCCACCGTAAGAATACCAATATCTTTAAACAAATCTCTCAGAGAAACTCTAGCACCTAGTTGGTAAATCGCTCGAACAGCTCGTTTTTGAAGAACAATTATATTTTGAATGTCCGCGGCTTTGCCCCACAGCAGAATGCCATAGGAAATTATGCTATGAAAATAACTAAAATAGACTAATCGAGCTGTATCAACGTCCGTGTACTGTCTAACTTTCCTTACTGCGTAGGCGGCCGAACTGAGCCTTCCCGCTAGGCTTGATATATGTGATCCCCACTGAAGTTTGGCGTCTACTGTTATGCCCAGAAAACTGCCGAGTGTACAGTTTCAAGCACCTCATTATCTAAAACGACATTGGGTCCCAGATTCCTAACATTTGGTAAGGCGAACTTTATACATTACGTTTTCTTAGCATTGAGAACTAGGTTATTTGTGGTAAACCATTCCGTAGCCATTGAGAGCGCACTATTTACGTCGTCAAAATCTTGTCTATTTCTGTCTACTTTAAAGATAAGTGAGGTATCATCAGCAAATAGTACAATGTCACAGATATTCTTTAAATAAAATGGTAAGTCATTAATATACACTAAGAATAAGAATGGACCCAGTATTGAGCCTTGAGGTACACTTAACTGAACTAGTAGCCCGGAAGATTTTACACCATTGACATCTACACATTGGTGCCTATTTTGCAAATAAGAACTTATGACACTGAGAGCTTCGTTTTGAACACCGTAATGACGTAGTTTACGCAAAAGTGTGTCAACGCAACCAAAAGCTTTGGAACGATCACAGAAAACTCCGATAGCATTTTGCGAGTTCTCCCATGCGTTGAAAATATGTTTCAGCAGAGCAACACCCGCATCTGTTGTCGAACGACCTTTTGTAAAGCCATATTGCTCATTATGAAGGAGGCTATTTAAATTAAAATGTCTTGGCAACTGCTTGAGTATTAACTTTTCAAATATTTTACTAAATGCAGGTAATATAGAAATGGACCTAAAATTGCCAACGTTATTTTTATTACCTGTTTTAAATAATGGTATGACTTTACTACTCTTCATGAGGTCAGGAAAAGATCCCAAATCAACACATTTATTAAAAGTTACAGCTAGATAGGGGCTACGATATCTATTATATTACTTAACAGTTTAACAGAGATGCCCCAGTAATCACCAGTGTTTTTTGACTTGAGTGTGTTAAAAATATTAATCACATCGCGAGGCGTTACATGTTCGAAACTAAATAAGCGACTACATCCGGGCACACTACTATGCAAAAGGTTTTCAGCTTTAGACGGGGACGAATTTAAGGAGCAGGTCGTAGTTATAGGTATGTTGGCAAAAAACTCATTAAATGCCTCAGCTATGTCGGCTGCTTTATTAACCAATTTGTTGTTAATCATAATCTCTAGTTGTTTTTCCTGTTTAACCGGTTTACCCGTTTCATTATTAATAATTTTCCAAGTGGTTTTTATTTTATTATTGGATTTTTTTATGGTGTCGCTTAAAAACTTTGATTTAGCTAAAGCGCAGTCCTTTTTAAATAATTTTCAATAATAAAATTACTGACATACTCTAGAAAAGGAGTGCACCATGTCACAATGCAATGGTTTCTTAATATTCACCATTTGTGATTATTAAAATATAGTCCATCCTGTTAATTTTAAAATAAGTATGATGATTGAACCTACACAACATAAACTACTTACACACACTTAGCATAACACAGTACAGTGTGTTTTGATGAATGAAAATGAAAATAAATGGGTTAGAAAAGTACTATGGCAAGTTGTAGTGCCACTCAACAACTGAGTGGTTTGATTGCTTGAATACCTACTGAACCCTAAATTTGAAACTTATTTTCAATCATCGTCCGTAAAGATGCTTTTCATTTGTGAATTTATATTATTTTCATAACCTCAATTTTCGAGGTTTTTTCAAGAAATTCAATAAAACAATTAAAATCCATTTATTTCAGATAAATTAATCCATAAAATTTGATTTAACAAATAAAAATAAATAAAAAGGAAACAATAAAAATAAACATTCAAATTACCCTCTTAATAAGGGATCTCTATAGCGGGGAAGAGATCCTATCTGCGATAGTCTTGAGAATTCCGTTGTAGCTGCCACGCATTCTGTAGATCAGGGATGCAGTTTTCTTACGGATGACAGCATGAAAAACATCAGTGCGATACAGCGCAAACATCCTCGATGCACTACAGAATCGAGGCAGCCCCAACATTATACGGAAGATGTTGTTATACCTACTGGATGCGCAGGACATCCAGCGATCTTTTGGTGTGACTGACCCACAGATTTCCCGTATAAAAACTTTGACAATATGCCTTGAAAAGCGTTAATTTAACTTGTGGAAAGCAGCGGGAAAATCTGCGGGCCAGCACAACCCCTGACCGCTAGGGCCCTGCGCTCCCTCTCAATGTCCAGATCGTCTTTAAGACCTTCGGTAATTAAATTCAATAATGTTATTCAAACAATATTTTTTTTTGAAAAAGTGACGGATGATAAAGTTGAAACATCCGAAATACAGAATTGCGTTACTAATTATTGAGATTGCGCAAGAATTCAATTTGAACAGCACCCTATTTATGTACAACACTATCAAGCAGAAACTGAACCATTTTGAAGGATATTGCTAATTCACTGCTTAATTTGTTCGAAAAAATAGTCAGCTCAGCAACGTAAATAATGCAATGCATGTTGTTGAACTGTCAAAATGGTAGCTATCCCTACTGTTAGTGTGATACGCTATTGCCCCTACGGTTTCTTTACACAGCCATTAACATGATCACATTCGTTAAAAAGTTTTGGATCAGGGTCTATATTATCACTAAAACATTAAATCAAGTTTGCCATGTAAATAAGGTTCGGATATACTATGACCCCATTGTACTGAGAAGAGTTCAGAATAAATAGTTCGTATTGTGAACACATGAATTTTATTATGCACGCTTTCTGTAATTTATTTTCATTTTGACTGATGCTTAATCTATATTGAAGAATTACTTATCTTCAATATACTCAGGAGTGTTGCTGTCCACGTTATAAATAACTTTGCGATGATCGAGTGCTGTTATATTAGGATCAGGACGCAGGTTTAATTTTTGTACATTTAGCTATAGGTAGTAGGTAAAAAGTGTTGCTTGCAGTATGGCAAGCGTGCAGTCGGGTCGGCGGCTTGGGTGGAGTGGGAGGTCTACTGGGGTGAGGCCAGACGGCGAATGAACTCGCTTCCCCTGCAGCTCCGCCGCCCACGCGCGGTGCCACTGATACCTACCTATGCACATAGCACTGGCTTTGCTGGAAAAATAACAATGACGTATAATATCTCCCAAGTCTTGGGAAAACGTCTAGGTGTTTTAAGATGTATTGTATTTGTGGTTATTTCACAATTTAGTATTACCGTAAATTGAGCTCGTTATGTGTGGGTAACACGAATTTACCTAGTTTATTATTCCATCTTTGTTTTGAACAAAATTTAAACATCATACACGAGGCATTACTTAAGCAGATTAAGTCACTTAAAAAAATACAAATCTTTTCTTAACATTTGGAAGATACTTAGGTATTACAACTTAAAACACTCGTTCTAAGTACCAACCTACCCACCCACTCGGTTTACCTATGTATGCACATAAGGTTACCATTGGCAACGATAAATGGGCGAAAAACCAATATTATTTTCATTCATTACATTATTTTTACTATTTTGTACTAAGGTTCACTATTTAAAAAATGTTTACGGTCAATAAATAAGTCATTGTCGTGAAATTATTTATTCATTGAAAAAAAATCTTTACTCAACTTTTTTCAACACTCCTGTGTACACAAACACATAAAGAACAATTCCATTCCAATGGAATTATTCTTTATACGTCTGTGTTAGTGTGCTTGCACTCATGCCTCAGATTCAAAGAGTAACCGGGGTAGATATTCGGTGCGTAGTGGAGGTGTTTATATTTGTGCATACGTATGCAATGCCATAATTTTCTAATTTGTGGTGCTACGGCGTAGCACCGTAGCGTTTCCAGCGTAGCGCAGGGTCATTGTTTTTTTTTTGTATAATTATGGCATGTCTTTCTGTATACATACACATGTTTAAGCAAATAAATATTATCTTATCTTATCTTATCTTATCTTACTGTGATGAATATGAATATAATATGTATTTGAATGTTGGTTTTACTATGTTGCTCCTCATCATGTGGCCTGTCCACCTCCATTTTTTCTGTTTTTTTATGCAGAGCAAGAAGGAGAAATGGGCTAAGGACGTAACCAACTGGTGTTCAAGCCACTGTAAAAGAAAGAAAGGGAGACAGCGTCGTAGGATGGGAGGACGACATTAAAACTATGGCTGGCATTACGTGGAGAAGGAAGACACGAGATCGAACTCTGTGGCAAGCTTTAGGGGAGGCCTATGCTGGGAAGCAACACAATCTTCGCGAAACTGGTGTCCAATAATGTAATTAGCATGTAAGAAACATATATGTAAGATTGTTGAATAAAGGCTAATAATAATAATTTACTATGTTGTTGAAGTGTAGTTAGTTAGTTGAGAAATTAGTTAGTCAGTACAGTTTCATGGCTATATTTTGTAAGTCTTTAATTTTGGGATAAATTGCGAGTGTGTAATAATTTTCACAGCACACGTATTTCATACGACGTTTTTAACGTACTTGCGAGGGATTTTTTTTGTGTTTTTTATTTGTCGTTCTTCCCTACGTGATGTCGACATTTTTGTTAATAATTATCCATACAACGAAAACGTAAACAAATATTAATGGAAACTGGCGCGCTAATGTTGTTTTTTCGTGAGCCACGCTAGTGATGCGCGCGCATGTGTAAATAAAAGCACTGGGAAAACCGCTAGACAGCCTAAATAAAAACCCCCTTGGAGATTGAAAAAGAAACGTGAAGTAAAAACACTAGTGTAAATTAAACACGAGTTTGAAAATGTTGCGTAGTTTTGAAGAACAATGCGGTCACAAAGACATGGAAATCGACCCTATGTTTTAGATAGATTTAGATGTGCATACTGAAATGAATGAAATGAAATGAATTGCACCGCTCCCAGCGTGGTTTGACCAGACTCGAATAATCGAATGAACCCCAAGATTTGCACTAGCCTTTGAAGCCTCATATTTCATGGTGCTACATGGGCCATTGCATATCAAGAAGTAGACCGGGGGGCGCTGTATTGGTAGGGAAGACGTGCCCATAGGATAGGAAAGGATTACGAGCCTACCGACTATGCAGCCTTAAGTAAGCATTGGACTAGTGGAGAGAAGGGTGATATTTGTCTATAGGAGGGCATCTTTTCGCGTCGTCGCCGGCATGTTGATCCAGGTCGAGCTTCACCGATGCATCTTTTGGTGGGGTTAACCGTTTGCTTGGCTCTTTTCTATGTCAAGGCTTCGCTATGTTCCGTGTTGTTGTTTTCTTGGTCGTCTTCCGAGTTCTCGCTGCTATCAGTTTCTGGTTTTTTGTAGATATCACTAGCCGCTTTTTTATCTTATTTCTGTCTCCAGCCGTGTCCCTCCAAAACTGGATTTCCTTGTCGAAGTATTTCATGTCCTGTTTTAGGTTGTCATTCCATGTGTAAATAGGTCGTCCGACCTTTTTACATTTGGCCTTGTACTGCATTGCTGCATGTAACAGGTGTGGTTCAGAGCGTCTGAAAATGTGTGCTAGGTAGCATATCCTGTGGTTCTTGATGCGTTTTGTTATAGTTTTACCGTCTAAGATTTGATGCATTTTCTTAAGTCTCGGTTTGTTCCTAGATAGATTTAGATGTGCATACTAGAGAGATATTAATTTTAACAGAGAATTAATAAATAAATCATGTTGGTTTGAATAACTGATGTTTTCTTTATTAATATTGTTTATTTGCGCATGAGTATCGGAAAAACACAGGCGCCATCTTTGAACTTAATACGTTAACGCTATAAACATATGGTTTGTGGTTGTTGCTGTAGTTAACAGATGTCGTAAACTGTACTTTGTTTATAGATTTTTAGGGTTCCATTGCCAAATGGCAAACAACGGAACCCTTATGGATTCGTCATGTCTGTCTGTCTGTCCGTCCGTATGTCACAGCCACTTTTTTCCGAAACTATAAGAGCTATGCTGTTGAAACTTGGTAAGTAGATGTATTCTGTGATTAAGATTTTCACACAAAAATAGAAAAAAAAAAAAACTATAAATTTTAGGGTTCGCCATACTCAGAACTGAAACAAATTTTTTTTTTTTCATCAAACCCACACGTGTGGTGTATCTATGGAAGGTCTTCAAAAATGGTATTGAGGTTTCTAATACCATTTTTTTCTAAACTTCCACCGAAAATTTGTTTGAACGAGATCTAGTAAGTAGTTTATTTTTAATACGTCATAAATCGTCAACCGCAATTTACCTTTCATTCAATCAACTCAAATGTAAAATTAAAAAAAAAACTTTTAATTTCATAAACATAAACCTTATGCATAAACCTTGAATATCTACAGGTTTGTACGGAACCCTCAGTCCCACTCGCAACTTGGTCGGTTTTTTGTAATAATAAAAATACAGGGTTTGCGCGTCGATGATCCTGCCACCCTGTCTATAAGTATTATTAATGACTGCCTCATTCGTGTAACCTTGGTTCTGCGTTCAGGTCGGCAGCACCGCCGTGTTCTCGTGGAGGCGATTGGAGGTCATGGCCCTGGTGCTAGCCATGGTACGGAGCGAGAGGGCATGGGAAGCCGTCACCTCCTTCTGCGAAGCAGTAATGCTCGCGAAGGAGGACGCGGGGCGCGTGAGGGAGTGGCAGTCTCTGCGCCCTCACGTCCCTAGCCGCCGCAGGAGGAGACGTCCTGGACGTCGGGAGTCGATTGCGGACTCCCGGCCACCGTAGGCGCGGGCTTGCGGGCGGAGAGCAATGGGTAGCTCGCCGCCCTGTAAGGACCAGGCCCGTGCCGCGGGAGATGTCATTTGATGATTTTCCACCCACAAAAAGAAAAAAAAAGACCTCGCAGATATCGTAGCGTGATTTATAGTGCGACAAGTCTTATTTGTGAGAAAGAAAATACGCGCTTGAGTGAAAAGTGAAAATTACCATCAATTCATAATACATGAATAGTTGGGTAGTCATTCACAGTGGCTGGCCAGTCCCTTGCCGCAGTCGGTTCGTGGATGGGTGACTATCTATACATACCAAGACCCATCCGTGCTTCGGAAAGCACGTTGAGCCGTAGGTCCCGGCTGTCATTTGTGGATCTTTGACAGTCGTTACGGGTCGTCAGAAGCCCGAAAGTTTGACAACCAGTCTCACCAAGGGGTATCGTATTACCCAGTTACTGGATTGTGTTCGCTCCATGTAAAATACTGGTATTCAGCTGGATCCGGGTTGACTGGAAGCCAACCCAAGGTAGTTGGGAAAAGGCTAAGCAGATGATGATGTAGTTTTGTTTGTGTAGTGGAGCCTTAAGCCTTATATTGGTCAGTCGCACGAATATCTTAGTGTAGGTAATAAACAGTGTTCACTTGTAAATTAAATAGTCAGTAACTCCGTGACTGTAAACTAGCTGTGACTGAATGGCTTTTTTTTTTGGTTGGAAAACGTCAAATGAGTTCTCCCGCTCTGGGCGGAGTGGGAGGGCGTGTCAGCCTTTACTGACTAAAACCCACCCGTGTTCCTTCAGTTGCCCATGTGCCAGGGTCACGGTATCTCTTTCGAACAATCTCGCGACCCTGGCAGGTGACAGAATGGCTTAAAACGAAAACCTACGATGACATTGAGGCAATGGTAACATCGCTTCCATAATTTGTCCAAGACGAAAAATGATTGAAACGAAATAGTCACAATAACATTAGTAGAGTACACTGTTCCTGGTTGCCGCCGAAACCTAGACATTGTCGCAGGGCTAACCTAAACGTAGATCTAAATCAACCGAAACCTAAACTTATATCTACATATATGCAGGTAAACGAATTTCACTCATACACAATCTACACTAACATTATTTATATACATTCGCAAACATCTACACTTTTTTGCACACAAGCACACTCAAACCCACTCGCATAAATCACACAAGTGCGCTCCTACCTTTCTGATATTTTTTGGTATTTTATTTTATTATTCTGTTTTTTTAATTGCATACTTTGTTACTTTAAGTGGAAGTGCGGAGTCACCTAACACAAGCATCTATATTCTTATAAGGTGATCTCCGAATCATGTATGTTACAGAATTCTATGTAATTGAAATAAACATTTTTATTTATTTATGTGTCTTTAAAAAATGAGCAGTGAACTATGAAGCGAAGAACAGATGAAAATCGATTGTTATTGGTGCAAGGGCATCTAAGTTGTACTGTAAGTAGTTATAGGTCTAGTTATATTCATGGGCGTAGCTAGAGGGGGTGAGGGTGGCAATGAAGTTCCTAGGGTGGGTACGCTAGAAACTTCTTTGGCCATCGTAGAAAATATAATTTCCCGCGGTAATAAGACCTTCCCCAGTAAGGTACTATTATACCTATTTGCCACGCTTTATCGAAAAGGTCCATATTAGTCAGAGATACTAGAATTTCTCTTGTGTTTATAATATTAGTAATAGATTTAGCTGATGTCTTTCTGAACTCTAAGTAAAGTTTAAAATCTCAACTTTCATTTTTTGTAAGGAGTCCAGAAACACATGGTGAATAGAACAGTGACGACAAGCATAAAACAAAAACCTTTTCTACCTACCTTTTCTTACTCTTACGGTAAGTATAACAACACCGCATACATTGAAATAAATAGAGCACACATTTATTTGATGAATAAATGAAAACCCACAAAAACATTTAATTTAATGACGGTGGACGTTTATTCAGCTGGACGGCTGCCCCCCAACCCCCCCCCCCCCCCGCCCTAGACAAAATCCCTAGCTACGTCAATGGGTACATTATACGATGGTAGGCGACACAAATGATAAATTATTTTATTTCTGTAAGTGGGTTTGAACAAAAACTTTTACACGTCAATCATATTTTAAAAATTAGAAGAGGTCGGCGTTTCCTATCTGACACTGTGAGAAGGGAGACTGAAACAAACTCAGAAGTCATCGTCTCTCTTAAAGTCCAGACATAATCGTAGTCAAATCATTTGAAGATCATGTAGATTGGTGTCTGAAATGGCTTTTGAGGAAATAACCACACAGATTTGAGTGGGCCTGTCAAGCCAACACACACATTTATTAACGATCGTGCAGCTCAATTCAACTGAAGAAGCTCAATGATTAGACGAACACTACCAAAAAAGGAACATTTGTGTAGGCTATTTATAGTACTCAAATTGTTAGTACGTAGACTAATTGTTGTTTTTTTTTTCAAAATGTTAGTGTTGTCACCCCAGTTAATCGCAATACTAGCTAGAGCTCCTCACAAAAAGATGATCCATTTATACAAACTGATCGTCTATTACGAAATTCTATATGTTATAAATCTATTACGAATATTCGTATTAATAAGAAATCAAATGGGGAATTATTTGGGATACATGGCGTTTTAATGCACTACACATCCTTCTGTTTTTACAGTCCCTAAATCTTCTTCTTACGGAACTTATGGGAGCAGTATGACTAAATACACAATGATGATTCTTAATAATCATCTTGTAAACGGCTACTGCTTAACATGGCCGCCCAAAGGGTTTATTGATTTTCTAATTATAAATCAAGGTGAAAGTTCAAACCTTGAGTCATAGTTCACTTAATGATTTGTGGGATTGTTGATATGACAGTTATCAGTTTATTAATACATAAATACATACTTTATGATAATTGTTCAACAGGAAGGAGTGAAAACTGAGAGAGGAGATTAAAGTTCAAGAGTACACCGTAGCAATAACACTGCTTTTGTGATTATATTCGTTAGCACAGTTTGTGAGGCATTTGTTTAGCTACAAACCCCTAAAAATGTTTTATGGTATGCCATCATGCTGAAACTGAGGTAGATATGTAGTATTGTAGTATGTAATTAGTACCAAGACAGTTTATCGCAGCTGTAATTCACGCGGTCACGCCCATCTGTACAATATGACGAAAATAGCGTTTCGGTCGTATCGAGGTACTTATTTAGTCTCAAGTTTATGTTGGGGATCTAGAGTAAGGGGAAACTCCTAACTTTACGTGTCAAGTTCAGAACCGCCTGCTGTATAAAATGCTTCAGACGCCGCCGCTATAAACCATTCAGCGACACAATAGTTTGCTATCAAGTAGAATCCATATTCCGTAACCATATTCAATATAAGTTACGTCTTTATCTTATTTTGGTTGTCTTTATCGGGGCAATTTTCCATAACCCATCAGGATTCATCATCATCATCATCATTTCAGCCGTAAGACGTCCACTGCTGGACTTAGGCCTCATCCAATTTGGGGGGCTTTGCCATAATCGCCACGCTTGGCAGGCGGGTTGGCGATCGCAGTATGGTGGTAAAATGTATAGAGAACGCTGCTGCCCATTCTCTAGTAAGTCCCTTAGTCGCCTTTTACGACACCCACGGGAAGAAATGGGGTGGTGTTATTCTTTACGTCCGGCACCACACGGTACTCAGGTCATCAGGATTACTCCAAAGTTATAGCAGGAATCCACTAGATTTTATATCTCTTCCGCGTGTGCCCCGGGTGAACTCAGTCAGTAGTTTACTGAACAAGTTAAAAATAGCTCAAAATTTGTTGCTCAGTGTTATTTAAGGTCACATTGTAGCGCACGGCGCCATCAAACGTTTTAAGACAGCTCTAGGTATGTAAATGTAATGAATACTTTCGGCGAAGCTTGTTTAAGAACAACGTATTGTCCGGATCAATAGCCGTCTATAATAATTTTGCTGGAAATATAATGTAAGCGAGCGTTGGAGCAGTGGTGGACTGGTGCCCCAGTAGCGACCGCGTCTTCGGAGTTGTAACTAAACCCAGGCAAGTATTTTACAAAACTTTTTGTAAGTTATATCACTGCTTTCAAAATAGCGAAGAAAAACCTCGTGAGAAAACCCCTAATAAAAAAACCGGCCAAGTGTGTGTCGGATCACGCACAAAAGGTTACGTATTTTAGGATTAATTTATTCCAAGAACAAGGATAAATCCACATTCCAACTGCAAATGTAAGTTGGTCGGCTATGTAAAGCCTACTTCAATGTAATAGATTTCCTTTTAAATTCGAAATATACACAGATACTACTGCCATGTTTTCTTTCACTCATCCAAACAACCATATTTAGCTGGCAAGCTTGGGACACTTGACTCTAACAAAAATAAGCACTTTAAAGCTTAATATTTCGCATAAAAAATGGTTTTTCACCCACAACATTTTAATCTATAGGAATAATATTAAACGGCCTATAGAACGACACCACACACATTATCTATCACCACTTTACGTTAATGGGCCGCTCCCCTGAAGGGGAGGGGATCCTACAAAAATATATTCAAAATCTCTGTCGGCGAGATTTATATTTATGATAGATATGCCAAATTACAGCTTGTTCTAAGAGTCGCTGACCACGGACAGACAGACAGACGCACGGACATGGCGAAACTATAAAGGTTGCTTGTTGACTTCGGGACCCTAAAAGTTGACATCAACAATCTAATGACGTGTGACATTCAGCAATTCGCATTGACTTCGTGATAGATTACGGCTCACACGCTCTCAAAGACAGGACAGGCTTATGTCTCAGCAGTCGGAAAAATATAGATAGGCTGGCTATGCTACGGTGTAAGCTATAATATTTTGAAGTAGTTTATTTATCTAGGCTAAAGAGTAAAGAGATATGTGGTTTTAATTAGCGTCATCATACTGTTGTAGCAGTCTGCTGCTAAACATAAGCTTTTCCAATCGCAGCACAAACTCGATCCCCGGCTCTCATTCATTCATCATTCCTCTAGGTGATACCAATCAGTCTGTGAAGATCCTAAAACGTTGCATTCAATTTGGCATTATTGACAACTTGATAAGTAATCTTTCAGACAGTGTCATTTTATTTCGTGTGCTCGTAAAAAGCAGTTAAAGGAAAATTAACATGCGCCGTGACCTGTGCGCGCGCTTGCTCTAATATTTTCAGCCTGAGTAAAAACGTTATTGGAAAAAACACTAAGGCTGAAAGTTTGCAAAGCTGAAAAATCATGTTCGTGAATCGCTAATTGTAAAGTATTTACCAACATCATTAGGCTAACGGTATTTCGTTGTCGAGAAAACAGGAAGTATTGAACAAAGGCCGAGTTTTCACGCCCCAGTAAATATAATATACGCACAACATAGCTGGTGCGTAGTACATAAGAAGATGCTTTCGTAACAGGGTCAGGGCACTATGTGACGGTGACAGCGCGTGCGCGTGTAAAGGTCAAGGTCAGGTGCCCTGGAAGATTTCCTCGGGGTCGTTGGCCGAGGCGCTTATTTTCAGAGGCCTGGTCCGGGACCCGCGACCTTCACCGCGATATGACCCTACCTACCGCGGCACGTGTATATAGCTGTGCGTAGGCGTTTTCTTTATGGGCCTGTGTTAGCGTTACCGATACCTATTTGATAATGTTCTAATCATTTGTTGGATTTACTTTTGATCTAAGTCGAAGTTAGTTTCAAATTGACTATCAAAGTGATTTGTGGATTGTCTATCCTCTCTTCGCCAAGAGTTCCAAATAATGATAAGTTCTGCGTTCATGTATTAAGGCCTTCAATTCAACTAAAATGGGGCCCTAAATAAAGGTTTCAAAACGCAACCTTTTCGGTATTTTCGTGATGGGGTCCAGGTAAACCGAACGCTCTGCAGACTAGAGTGTAACAAACATTCGCTAGATCAGATTTGCTCTGATTTGAAGTAAATTCTCAGATCACAGCCTTAAAGAGCGTGATTTTGGAAGGATAGTATTTTTTTTTTCTGTAAGGAAAGACATTCGGCAAGTCCTTTTTCCCGGAAACAGTAACGGAAAACGTAATAAGACGTCATGATCAACGACAATGACATTGGTTGGTTGGTATAGATTGCGACGCAATTAACCGAACTCATTCACATTCTCTAACAGATTATGTATCTATGTATTAAATACATTGTTTGAATCACGCGTTTAGGTTATGAGTAATCGTAATTAAAGGACACGGTCGTCCTATATATTTAGGCATAGTATAATAATATGTAACTATGATTGATATTTTCGATTAGCTTAAAATTATCAAATGTTATCATGTCAATGTTGTTAACATTTTTTTTTTGTTATTTATCTAATAAAATAACCTACCAATGATAACTTTTCGATGTTTTCGAGATGAGTATTAAATTGTGTCACTCGTATCAGCTGTGCTATGACAGGTTTTTTTTCTGTAGCCATGATGGCGGCGCGTTGGTAGTGTTGGTACAACAGATATCGAGTACTAAGTTTGATTTAGGAACTACGCACCGATTATTATCTTCTATAGATATGTTATCTTTATATTTAGATAAAATATGGAAAAAACTAACCCCTGTTGCGTAACGTGTGATGTCATCAGCTCATCAGCGAGGTAGCTTGGGTGTGTATCTATCGACATCGTTTCCTTCATCTACGACGCAAACACGAGTGACAATTTACATGATTCAAAGATTAAGCGAATATGGTACATTAAGGTGACTACAGCAAACGACTAGAACAGTAGTGATCGACAAAAATATGATGTCTGTTGCTAATACATTTAGATCAAAAATCAATAAAACCTGTTTCCTGTTTTACACATTTAAGTAGGTACACGATTTTGTTTCATCACAAATGTCGATAGTGAAATTGAAGAAGTTATATGCTTTAAAAAACAATGGTTATCGAAAGATAGCGTTAGTGATCACCGGCTGACGCACTACGAAGACTGGTGAGGAACATATCCGGAACATCCCATCCTTGTGAAAATCTGTTACACGGAAATCGTAACATTACGTAATCTCCATAGAGGCAATGTCTATCTTTTATGTGGGTAAAGACCATATTTCAGTAAACAAGAAAATTATTTTGTTTCGACGAAAAGTTTCATTATGCCACAAGTTTTTCTGTTATGTTGTAGCTATGTCAGATTTTATTTATTTAAACACACTGCCACTGAAGAACAAACTATTTGTTGTTTCTAGTGGCATGTTATGTTGCATATTTTGGATTTTAGTAAACGGGATTTGATTTTTGACGGCCTTAGTAACCAGCCCATTATTATATTCCGAGTATACCAGCCTTGTGTTATAAAACGATAATATAGAAATGTACGGCACCCAACCGTCTTATTGACTTGTTCGTGCATTGTGATTATAATGAGCTTTGGAAAAGTTCTGTGTTCAGATTTGTTAAGTGAATCATGTACTTCTCAGTTCATGATTCAATTAACAACTCTTCACTTTACTTTCGAACAAGAATATTTTTTTTTCATCTCAGCAGAATTCTATAACGACTTTTAAATATAAATTTAAAAAGCTCTCTTGCAGTCCTATGAATACAAGGTCAATAAATTTATAATTAATTGTGTAGAAATACTTGTGCGGCAGCTAGTTTATTGGTTCGCACGGGTGTAGAGCGGGAGCGCGGGCGGCGGGGGGGGCGGTCGGTCACGGTCGAGGACGCGGCCTTGACACGCGCCGCGCAGCCTCCGCGCGCTCCCCCCTCTCTCCCCTATAAAGTATCTTGACATTCGGCGTAATGGGGAACTAAATTGAAATGTACTGAATTTGATATTATTTCTTACATTCACCTTAGTAAGCCTGTCAATCAGTCTTACTAAGTGGGTATCGTATTATACTCAGTAAGTAAGTTGTGGAGGTCAGACAGGTACATGTATACTTGTACAGTGGTGTATACTGGTATTCAGCTGTATCCTGTTAGACTGAAAGCTAACTTCAACATATTTGGGCAAAGGGCAGGCAAATGATGATACGCGAAAGTAAACAACGCCACCTAGTCCCGCACCGATATATATCTTAGACATCTTAAAAACGTTCAGATCCTGAAGAGAATGTAAATGTATGAAATAATATTTTTGTAATCCTATACAGTTTTTAATTAACGTTATAAAAAACTTTGTAGAGGGCATGAGTAAGAGGTTTTTATAAATACAATGCTGAATTAGTTTTAGTATTGTATTTATAATAGTTATTTGTTATACAAGAGTGCAAAGTTGCTTTTTAACCGCGTGTTCAATTTTGATGACCGAGCAAGCGAAGGATTCTAAAATTGAATCACGAGCGCAGCGAGTGATTCAAAATTAGAATCCTGAGCGTTAGCGAGGGAATCAAAAGAGCACGAGGTGAAAAATCTTTGCACTCGAGTGCAACACGTAACTTTTCATTCCACCTCAGCGAGGAAATTACTAAATGAAAAAAAAAACCTTTACAATCACAAGATAGGTACACTTTTATTTCAGTTTAGGTATTAATTACTACATTATGACAGGTAAGTATTACAAAATAATCTTTAAATTATAACAAAATAATACTAAGGTATAATTAAGAAAATTTTAAAGTAACGTTGCTACAGTTATTTAAATTGAGTGTAATATTTTTGTTTGGTACTGTAATATTGGTGTTAGTCACTTGTGTACTGTTTTTCGGTAAACTATCTGTCATACTTAATAGTTGTACCGATTCATCGGATTCCCTTGGCGTGAATGTTGGAGAGAGGGAGATGGTTAGGTGTTTCATAACGGCTTATTTTTGATGTAGAAGGGCCAGTCCAGGCTCTTTCAGTGTAATGGCTCCTACGATGCCTTCACATATTTTAGACTTATTTTGGATGGAATCCTCTATGTATCCCTCTACAACTGCATTGGACTTCCAGCCTCCGTGGCGCTTAAGGGACAGGAGATCAGCTCCGGAATCAGCCAAAAGTGTGGCTGAAGTTCGTCGGAAACAATGACCCGTGTACAACAGGGGTTCTGGAAGTTCAAGAAATGTTGCTATTTCTCGTGGGATACTGCCAATTTTATTAGTACCCATAGGCTGTCTAACACACTTTCCATTGCGATACTGTAGAAAAAATCGATTGATTGGAGTGTTAGGCGGGCGTAAGGCTTGATATTTCTCAACAATCGTTACGTATTCCTTGCGAATGACGAAGTTGCGGTCTCTTTTTGTCTTTGTATTAGGTAAATTAATAAATAGTAAGTCATCTGAATGTTTTTACATTTTTGTGACATTAAGTTGTGTTAGTTCATTAGTTCGACATGCTCCGTTTATTCCAATAATAAGAACAACCTGTAACGTAAAGAGTATTGTAGTAGATAAATGAATAAAATTGATATGAACGCATAATTATGCCTATCAACATTTACTAAGTATACTATTTAATTGAGATTAATATACTTAAGTAGATACTGAATGTGCAACTGACTTACTTTTGCCGCCAAATATACGGAATCGGGTGCTTCGTTAAGAAACTTTTCAATATCAGATATTGTGAAAACATTCGATTTTTTTGGTTGATGACCAGATGAGGCTCTTTTTAAAAATGCCACTAATTTAGGATAGGTATCGATATGTTTGTCTTTTTTCATCTTTATTGTTGCTTTTAGCATCGAATACGTACTCCATAGAGTGCTTGCTTTCTTGTTCTCGGATAATTCTATAAAATATGCCAGCAAAACGTTTTCTGAGAAAGCTTTGGCTCCTTTTGCTAGTCGCCACGTGTTGAACATATCGTACTGTTTTAAATACTTCTCGCGTGCTTGTTGAGGGAGTAAGCTCATTTGTGCATTATTAACAGTTTCAGTCAATTCTGTTGGCGTCAAGCAAACTTCCTCGTCACTAGAATCACTCGTTTTAGTTTTTTCACTTGTTTTCAAGTTTCTTGTTTTTAATATAAGGTTTAACAATGACGTGAAAAAATGCCGCGTAAAGAACCGCGTACAAAGCAAATTGAAAAAAGAACACCAAGAAGGTTCCGAGTCTGAGTTTTTAACAAATTAAAAAAAAGTTGTATGATATATTCGGCACCATAGAGGTTTTTTTTTTTTGGTTCTTTTCGTCCCTCTTTGGGACAGGCAAAGGGAGCTGAGCCCATACAGCCAAGCACCATAGAGGTAGCAGTAAATAGGTTTAATGTTTTTTTTAATTCACAAACTTAGTGCACACGATGTTCTAAATTCAATTTACTTTATCCTCTAGAGAATAAAAACGGCTTTTCCACTCAGATATTGAAGATTAAAAATACTCTTTCCGAGATGGTGGGATGAAAATACTCTTTCCGAGATGGTGGGATGAAAAAAATTTTGTGCAATTGCATTTGAATTAGTGGCAAATGAAAACTTTTCCATAACATACTTTATAACCAAAATGAAAAAAAAAATGTAAAAGAAAATGTTTTCCATTTCAGATGACCGCGGGTTTTTGTTTAAATATCAATTACGGAAGCAGCGGTTGTTAATTATTTTTTAATAAGAGCAGCTAGCCACACAACCTTTGTCGTGTGGCTAGCTGCCTGATAAATATGTATAAAACGATAACTTACAAAAGATTATGATATGTTTCATGCTAACCTTGGGTAGGTAATGCTTGTGAAAGCCTACCCTTTTGTGTCGTCACGAACATGACAATATATTATTGAAGGCTTTACGTAATAACTTCTCGATTGTGGACAAAGCAGATGTGTTACTACCAGAGTTTTAATTGTTTTTGTACATGTTCCATTTCATCCATTGCGTGATAAGCCAAGCTTTACCGGCGTGGCCCCACTGCATGTTTTTCTTGAAATATTAAGTTAATATTCATATTATCCATTTTACATCTATTCTTACGACTCAGCGTAATACATCGCCGATACAACGACGTCGTAAATAATTTCTATAGTGATGTTTTTTTATTAAATATATTTATAAGTTTATTATTTTAAATGATCATTTTGGGTATTTGTCTATGGGCTATAGTTAGCTGAACATAAAGCAATTATTTTTATTATCTTAAAAAGTTTTTCCCATATCTCGGAATCCGAAGTTCCCGTACTTAACCGGAAGGCGAACGAGGGTCCGAAGCCAACTCGTAGAGATGACAGTCGTTAGACAATCTTTAATGGTGAGGAGGCACCAATCGACGATTAACCCTGTATTCGCTATGCAAGTGTTCTATAGGTCAACCCTCGGTTGGTGCAAGACGGCCTACCATAGTCTTGCACCGACCAAACTATCCTAATATGGAAAAAAAATGAACTACGGGTTTGGGGAGTATATTATTTATATTAGTATTCCAGGATATTTAACTCACGCCTACGTCCAGTGTGGGTAGGTGGACACTACAGAATGCCACCTGTTATTTATGATCATTACATACTGTGGTCATCTGGTCCTACAAATATGTTACGTAACATTAATATTCGAAATTTTGTGTTGATGGTTCTAGTAGATAGTAATATGTAACATATACATTGATATATCATAAAATTTATACCTTCTTAGTTTTTATATGACGCCTATTGCTAAGGTGGCTGTAAATAGACAAAAACGCTGAACAAGGCGTTTTTGGGGTCTTATAAAGCTGCGAACAAAAAGAGAGTATTTTAGTAGAAATAAGCTATAGAAGTATATTTCTTCTACAATATTATTTTAATTCATCATCATTTCAGCCGAAAGACGTCCACTGCTGGACATAGGCCTCTCCAATTTGGGGAGGTTTCCCATAATGGCCGCGCTTGGCAGGCGGGTACTTTGTGTAAATTATTTCATCACTACTGCTCTCAAAATGGTGAAGGAAAACATCGTGAGGAAACCGGCATGTCCTAGGACCAAAAATTCGATGACATATGACATCTACCAACCCGCACTGGGCCCGCGTGGTAAATTGCGGCCCACTCCCTCTCACCGGCAGCAGGCCTGTGTCCCAGCAGTGGGAACAATAAAGGCTGATTATGATGATTATGAAAAGCAAATAAACTTGCGAAACAACAGCTCGTATCATTTTGTTAATCTTGAATTCTAAAATCAAGAAAACATTATTTTACGGGTATACTTACCTATAACTAGTTATATACCTAATACATAGTTGGAATGTTATCAAATATCGATCATAAGCTATGCAAGTTTAATTAAAGCAATGGCCTCGTGGCTAGCAATGTTAAATCAATTGCAAAATTTTGAGTACAAAAGTGGCTGACTGCTGAGCTCTTTAATTTCAGGTGATGATAACTATAAGTAGCAGGAGCTTAATCGCTGAAATTAAGTGAAACATTATGATTTAAATATTTCACACTATATTAAAAAGTAAATAAATAGGTAAGTTTTCTTTCAACGTCGTACGTCCAAGAAACTGAAAGTTTTCTAGTAGTCCTCATATTAAAAAAAAAATCCGACAGCGATTACCTTCATCAAAAGAAGAAAGCTTGAAACTTAAACTTGACAAGAACAATCCAATAAAAAAAAACCCAACTAAAAGCTCTGTTTCAAAAACAATATATTAAATAACATTAACAAATTACTCTTCAGTGACTTGTTCATCAAATTAACTCATTAACATCAATGGATTACAATTACTAAACACGTGACAATTAAACCGTTGTTTTAACCGCCCCGATAACCTTGGCAGTGCTTACGGAGTTCAAGGTTGATATCGTCAGGTCACGTAATTGCTGTAGATCGTAGTCAGCAGACGACAAAGCAAGTTTTGGTGTGGAATGGAACTAAAATAACTAGAATTCTTCCAAGATTGTATTTGTACTTTAATTCAAAGCTTTTGTAGGTAACTGATGGTTGTATAATTAAGTGTTTAAAACCAAACAAAAATAGTTCGGGGTCACACAACCCATACAATCATCAATCAATTGATCGAAATCTATAAAATATGAAATTGTGCCCATTAATAAGCTCAGTTCTAGTTATGCCATCCTAAAAACAATGAGCTTTTTTACATGACTATGAATAGCATGTACAATATGATAATATTTATGATACCTTCGTATAAGTATAATCACACCTACATTTATTCCGTTCATAGCGTTCAGTAATAACTTCAAGTTTGCAAAGATTCTACCTTTTGTATTGTTGTTAAAAGTTTAATAATGCTGCAAATGCTTAATGAATAACTTACAAAGGTATAAATATAACAACTATTGAAAACACACAAACAACATACAACAGTAATGGTTCAGGTACTGACAATCGAACCTCTGCGCAGATGCCTTCAGGATGCCGCTGGAGCTAGTTCCTATTTACATCGTTTTCGGTTTGATGTACCTATGGAAACAGTTGAACAATATCAGGTTGTATGTTATTTTCAGATTGACTTGAAACTCTTCATTACAGTTCCAATTTAACCAATAAAACTAAACAATATTAAAAAATCTAAACTGCGTTTAAGAACTGTTAGTGTCAATGTTTCATCACAATGATGCTACTGACAGTTTTTGAGCTCGGTTTAGATGGGTTGATTGCGTTCAGTTTAGTTGGTGAAATCTGCCCTATGGCGGTTAAAATAAAAAGAGATAATCGTGTCGACGACGCCGAAGCGGACATCGTCGCTTTGGTTCTACGCTTACCTACTCGTGAATTTCGTTTCGAGGTTTCTTTTATAAAAAATTCCACCATGTTTAGTGGTGTCATGAATTTGCTATGAAAAGATAAATTATTTAAATGAGAATTAAAATTTAAATGGTTACATTATATTACACATGCTTCTGCCCGAGACTTTGTCCGCGTGAAATTTCTTAAAGCATAAAATGTATCCTATAGCATCGCATCGCCTGCCCGCTATTACTTCGTTTTCTCTTAGCTCTCTTACTGACTTTTTTTCATTTTGTTTGGGTCCTTAGGGTCGTAAAACGTTTTTTTTTTAATCCGAGTGGTAGTTTCAGACTACTCCTTTACAAACAAACTTAGAAACAAACCTCTTCGAAATATTAGTATTGACTAGCTGCTGCCCGCGACTTCTACTGTGTGTATTTTTTTTAATACTTATAAGTATTCAGTATGAAAAGCTGCCAATGGTGCCGATTCAGTTGTACACGAACTAAACTATCTCTAAAATTCCTTACTTTTGGCTATGAGAATTGTAACGCTATTCTGCAAGGAAAAATCTCTAAATTAAAAAACTATTTTGACACGACTAAAATCGAATTTGACAATCGCGACTCAGCGTGGTATTTTTTTTTCTTTTGTTTTCGCAACGTTTACTTGTGTAGTTGTGTGTGCATTGCGTAGAATGAATTTTTTGAGAGACGAAGGCGCGTGCTAGGGTGCAGCCTGGACGTGTTTTATATGGAATTTTTCACTTTTGTTTGAAAAATATAAAAAAAATGTTACCCACGTGTTGATATTTAAATGTTCCGGGGTATACAAAGGGGGTCGAAAATTTCATTATTTTTGCGATAGCACACGCCATTTTCAAGATATAAGCAAAAAGAAAATAAAAAATACAGAACTGTTTTTGTACGTGAAGGCAAGGCGTTGTTGAGAATTTTAGTTCATGACCACTTATTTTTATTCCACACCTTTTAAATCGCGCTTAAAAATAGTCAGATTTAGTTAAAATAAGTTTATTTGACAGGAATAAACCAAATTTTAATGATTTTTAGTTTAGTTTAGAGAATTTTGTGACAACAGAATCGGCACCAGTGTCCTTCTCCAGGTCACAGGCTACGTATCTGTCAAACATTTAGAGATCGGTTCAGTGGTTTAGGTGTGAAAAGGTGTCACAGACAGAGTTGCTATTGTATTAGTGAATTGTGTAGATTGGACACACCGGTTCGGTATTTTTGATTATATTACCTCACGTCCTTCTAGTGAGGTGCCCATTAATTTCCATTTGGCTGTGAACAGGCACCGTCGCTTTGTACGGTCTGAATCTTTATTTTGGGCAATGGTTAAATCTCATTATGTGGGAGCAGACTTGGAATTCTATTGCCGTTCCCGAATATAACTATTTTTAGGTCTTGCGGAAGCATTAATTCAGATTGGCAAACGAGACGAAGATTACATTTGTCCACAGGAATTTAATGCTATTATTGGTGAGACTTTCAGGCACAAAATGCAACGTAAGGGTAGTGTGAATTTGTCGATAGGATCCGGCAACTGGGACTCGAGGTGGCATTGCACAAGTCCGAGGCCATGGGTTTTCATGGTCCTCGGAACGCGCCACCTGCGGATTCCCAACTCACGGTGGGAGGGGTTCACATCGGCGTCGAGTCGACGATGAAGTACCTGGGACTTGTCCTCGACAGCCGGTGGAACTTCGTCGAGCACTTCCGACGTTTGGCTCCCAGACTGGAGCGAGCTGGGGCTGCATTAAAGCGGCTCCTGCCCAATCTGGGGGGTCCAAACGCCTCCTGCCGGAGGCTCTACACGGGGGTCGTGCGGTCCATGGCCCTCTACGGGGCACCGGTGTGGGCGCCCTCATTGAGGCTGCGCCCAGCGCGCCGGTTGAGTGCGGCCCAGAAGATCATGGCCATCCGGTTAATCCGGGGATACCGCACGGTCTCCTGCGAGGCAGCGAGCCTCCTTGCCGGAGTGCCGCCATGGGATCTGGAGGCAAAGGTCCTCGCCCACATGTGGGAGTGGCGCGAGGAGGCGAAACAGCGGGGCGAAACTCCGCTGCCGCGACAAATCGCGGCACGGCGGACAGAGCTCCGGTGTGATCTCATGGCGACATGGCGGGTACGAGTGTCGCAACCCAGTGCTGGGCACGCCACAATTGCGGCGGTAAGTCCCCTCTTTGAGGAGTGGATAGAGAGGCGTCACGGCGTCCTCACCTTCCGCCTGACGCAGGTTCTCACCGGGCATGGGTGCTTCGGTGGGTTCCTGTTCAGGATAAAGCGGGAGGATACGTCCGGGTGTTTCCATTGCGAGGATCGTCTGGAGGACACGGTGGAGCATACGGTGGAGGTGTGCCCTGCCTGGGCGGGGCACCGCCGTGTCCTCGTGGAGGCGATTGGCGGCGGCGACCTCTCGCGTCCGGCCCTGGTGCGAGCCATGGTACGGAGCGAGAGGGAATGGGAAGCCGTCACCTCCTTCTGCGAAGCAGTAATGCTCGCGAAGGAGGACGCGGGGCGCGTGAAGGAGTGGCAGTCTCTGCGCCCTCACGTCCCTAGCCGCCGCAGGAGGAGACGCCCCGGGCGTCGGGAGTCAATAGCGGACTCCCGGCCACCGTAGGCGCGAGCTTGCGGGTGGCGAGCAATGGGTAGCTCGCCGCCCGGTAAGGACCAAGCTCGGGTCGACGGCGCGCAGTGTTCCACGCGCGCCTCAAAGAGATGTCAGCAGCAGTGTAGGGGTCTACTAGGACCGATGCCTGCCGGGGTCGCGTGATTGTTCGAAAGAGATACCGTGACCCTGGCACATGGGCAACTGATGGAACACGGGTGGGTTTTAGTCAGTAAAAGTCTGACACGCCCTCCCGCTCCGGCCAGAGCGGGAGAAGTCATTTGATGATTTCCCATCCTGAAAAAAACAAAAAAAAGGGTAGTGTGAATTTCCTGTTCAGGATAAAGCGGGAGGATACGTCCGGGTGTTTCCATTGCGAGGATCGTCTGCAGGACACGGTGGAGCATACGGTGGAGGTGTGCCCTGCCTGGGCGGAGCACCGCCGTGTCCTCGTGGAGGCGATCGGCGGCGGCGACCTCTCGCGTCCGGCCCTGGTGCGAGCCATGGTACGGAGCGAGAGGGAATGGGAAGCCGTCATCTCCTTCTGCGAAGCAGTAATGCTCGCGAAGGAGGAGGCGGGGCGCGTGAGGGAGTGGCAGTCTCTGCGCCCTCACGTCCCTAGCCGCCGCAGGAGGAGACGCCCCGGGCGTCGGGAGTCGATTGCGGACTCCCGGCCACCGTAGGCGCGAGCTTGCGGGTGGCGAGCAATGGGTAGCTCGCCGCCCGGTAAGGACCAGGCTCGGGTCGACGGCGCGGTGTTCCACGCGCGCCTCAAAGAGATGTCAGCACCAGTGAAGGGGTCTACTAGGACCGATGCCTGCCGGGGTCGCGTGATTGTTCGAAAGAGATACCGTGACCCTGGCACATGGGCAACTGATGGAACACGGGTTGGTTTTAGTCAGTAAAAGTCTGACACGCCCTCCCGCTCCGCCCAGAGCGGGAGAAGTCATTTGATGATTTCCCATCCTGAAAAAAAAAAAAAAGGGTAGTGTGAATACAATATTAAGTACTACTTACTGTGTTTTTTATGCATCTTTATGAAGAACATATTCTTATTACGTACCTACCTCGATATTATCTATTGTTTCATCATCCATTTGCCATCTCAAACCTTGTTCTTATAGTTAGCCAAGAATGTGCTGAAGTGTTAAATTTATTGTCAACTGTTATGGTGGGTCAACATTGACCAACCATAGCATGAGATTTAGCAGCCGGTTCACTGAATCTGTAAAACTTCTCTGATTACCAAGTAACTTCCCGTTACTTAAAGTATAAGGCTTACGACGACGGCTTTTACTGACCAACCCATTACTCACTTGCAAGTTAATCATTTGAAATTGTCACTTTTCTGTCTGGTTTACCCCTTGTAGAAGCTAGTGTAAATGTATTGTGTTTTGCGGTGCCAATCGAAGCCAATATTTAGGGAGCTTTTTAATAAATCAAACAAATCGACAACAAAATTAATAGGGTGAGTGTTTCATTGTCTCAAGTATGCGAGCGAGTAATCGTTTTCATTAGCTCAACGAACTGACGAGAGCGGAGAGAGACCGCCGATGGGAGCGTTGCAAAAAGCGTGGTGCGTGGCGCGCCGGATACGGGTTCCCGTTGGAGCGCGCGGCCCGGGCGGCGGAGGGGCGCGGGGCACGGGAATGCATCGGGACGTTGACTGTCTGGGCCCTGCCTACGTTATCTGCAGTTGCCCTTTCGTACGATGCACCGTAACCCTCCTTCCACCCTTACTGTGGAGGCTACCAGACTACTGCAGCCCCCTCTATTTTAGAATTTGCTGTTGACCTGAAATAAGAAAGTAAACATGTTTTGGTGGGGTCGATGAACTTTATTCGATTAGATATAAGTTAATCTCGTTAGCGATATTAGGAGCTTAATCATATTTGTGCTTCTTTTGTAATTATTATTGCTAACTAATCAAGAAGGTAGGTAAATAATATAAACTACCTACTTACACCGCTTACACGTGCCATCTTGAAGGACTGTGAACTATGAATTTCGCCTTGATGTATGATTTGATAACATATTATAGTAACATATAGGAGTAAGAAATACAAAGTGAACATTGGAAGTTATAATTACTTACTGTAAGTTGTAAGTATCACGAGCTAGGCAGTGCTCGTTCGCAGGAGTCGAGGCCGCGTGATAACGATAGCAGCAAGTAATGGCCGACAAGCCTTGAACCTGCAGTGTAAGGACCTTCACAATGACACGTTCATTGTTTATTGAGCATTGTTATATGACCAGTTTATTTAAATACAGTTGTATTGATTGTTCTAGTTGGACTAGTTAGTACTTCGCATTGGTCATCGACGTGTGCTTTAATTTGGTCTGATTTATAAAATTCATAGTAGTCATTATTTTTACTAATAATATGGGTAGTAGGTCTATTTATTACTATTCTCCTGCCTTAAGCATAATCAGCCTATAATATTGGAAACATTGCTGCTGGGATACAGGCCCTGTTTCTGTGAGGAGTGGGCCAAAATCCAATACGCGGGCCCAGTACGGATTGGTAGATGTCACATGTGTTCGTGCCTATATAAGGTGTATCTATTCATACATGAAATATTTTAAGAGGTACACCTGTAGGTGGTAAAGAAGCTATAGCAAAGAAAAAAACATTTCTATTTTTTAAATTTAATATTTATAAATTATTTGACGCACATAAGAAATACTTACTTACCTTCTTATTTTTTACGGCCCGAGACACCGCGGCCATGCTCGTGCCATCCGGTCGCCGCCCTCGCAGCGTCAGACGGGCCATTCATAGAATTTGGAGTATAAAGGTTTTATGCAAAACGTCTCAAGTAGTTTTAAAATTATAATAATTACGAAAATTCAAAAACGCTTAGATAAAAAATTTCTTTTTGCTTCTATAGCTTCTTTACCACCTACAGGTGTACCCCTTAAAATATTTCGTGTATGAATAGATACACCTTATATATGCCATATTTTCCTTCACCGTTTTGAGAGCAGATGTGATGGAATAATTTACACAAAGTAAACTCCAGGTTTGATCCTACGGTCTACAACTCGTAAGTTGCAGTCGTTTCCACTAGGCTACTATAGATGTTCTCCTACCTTTAGCCGAATATATTTAGAGAAGCATTTTCTTCTACATATACTTGTATAGTAGTCGTCTCTCAGTACCAGTAGTAACCTTAAAGTTGCTCGACTTTCAAATTAAAATTAAAAGCATTTTTACTAAACCATCAAAAAGACTTTGAAAATGTTCGAGCTGACATATCTGCCATTTGAAATAATTTATTTGATCAATTTTTACGAATTTTATTATTACTTATTATTTATTTTTATTTAATTTCTGTTAAAATTTAAATTTCAATCAGATTTCATTTTACATTTCTCAACTAAATCCACGCGCTATTTACACCAATCGACAATGAAAACTGCATGTAATCCCGTTTCGTTGTTAAGCAGTACAACACAGTCAATCATTTTAGCCATATAGGTAGGTATTATATACATTTATACATTTCTTAATTTAATGTAAGTAATAAGCTGTTTTATTTTTTTAAATCGACAGACAACACACATTCACACACATGTACGCCACAATAACTTATTTGATTTTTGACTTTCTTCATTTATTATTACGGACACACTATGTATCTATTACTCTGCAGCTGAAAATCAGCGTCAGATGGCACACCTTGTGTTGGCATCTGACATTATACTGAGCTGAGGCCCTTTTGGCATTAATATTGTTGTTTTGTTTTCTCCTTTTTTATAGTTTTAAGTTTTATTTTAATGATATAATGCAAATAAACACAAAAAAAACCTTCTTTGTTGCCATTTCATCTTTTATACAGTCCGTATAAAAAATAATTGAGTAACCAAAATAAAAAAAATGGATAGTAAAGCCTTTCAATCTTATTAGTAAGTTGCTTATATAGATAGGTAGAAAACTTTTTATTGTATACCAAATAAAAGAGAAAGCAGAAAACTAGGGTCGGTTTCCATAAGTATTTCTCTGGAACGCGTTACGTCGTTTTCGAAATTAAAATTGCTTCTTTTTAAATTTCAGCTGCAACAATGATTGACAGTTCTCGTTTCTGAAAACATTATTTACTTCAGATTCATGATTCGTTTTTGTTACTTCTGATGGATCAAAAGTTGCAAAAACAAATAAGTTTTTAGTTAGTAAAGACAGCTACGTAAAAGTGTCTTATAAAATCATAATGAACCGATTCTTCGTGTATACATTTTTTAAATAATTTTCTTTTTATTGTGTTGATAGCAAACTTAATTGGATCGGTCCATAATTTGGCTAATAATATAATGCTAAACTTTTTTTTGCTTGTCCTTTACAAAATTACAAAATAATAGGAATCATTTTATAAGGTAACAAGACAGGCTTGATTTCCACTGTTGGATGTCAATCCGGCTTTGTTTGGTTTTACCAATTTTACCCAACTTATTAACAGTTATGATCGATTAAAACAGATACAGAATGGCAAAGTATCCACCCTAAGGGCCACTGCGTTCAATGGCCCACGCCGCCAACTCCAACGTTCATTGCTCCGTTTGAATCCAAGACGTCCTTCAAAGTAGCTAGAAATTAGAAAATATATGAAAATTCATCGAAATCGCCCAATCATTAGCTATTTTTACAAAAGCTTAATAGACCTCTTAAGACATGAAGTGAAGATGTCTCAAGGTTATCATGGCGGTAAAACTTTTGCTGTGGTTTTCAAGCAATAAACTTTCATTTGGTAGAAAGTAAATGCTGTAAATATAGATATTATACCCTAGAAAAGTTGGCTGCTACTTGGGTTGACTATAGTGAATTTTCAAGGACTTCGGATTTTTGCCCCTAAATTGAGGTGGCGACACGCAAACCAACTTTATTTAGGCGTCTATAAGGTGTAACATAATACGAGTAAAAGCAAGTCCTAAAAGTAGTTTGTTCAGAATTGACTACTGAATCGACTTCAGTAGCGCCCTATTAATATAGATGTTTGAAATAAAAAATGTGTTTTTCCATACTGACCGCCACCGGTTGAGCCAAAGAAAATAAAAATCTTATTTTAAGGTATTAACACTCAATTTTAAATGCATAAAGTAATGCTAGGATCAGCGCTATTTTCCTAATAGTAATAGATAGCTATAAAAAAAAAATTGTTTGAGCCATTGTATTATGCTTTTAACTCCTTTAATTGGTGTGTATGAGATCTTGCGTGAATTTTGTTACACGTTGTATACCGCAAACTGTTATCTTTATCTAGAAATCAAACTTCAAATAATATTTACGTCGTTCTTTTATTTAAACCATTAGAATGTCAGGAAACTTAATAGGTTTAGTAGTCGTGATTTAGATACGGCGACCATTTCATAAATGCATGCATTATTACATTATAAAAAGACCACATTCAACCTAAGAAACGCCCTAGATTTTGAGAATTTGCGTCGTAAATTGTTAATCGATAACCCAACACGGTTCTATAGTGGTCAAAATTCGGTTTATTAAATTGTATGTGCGGTTGCATCCATTCCTGGCGATGGCCAAAGTTTTGTAAAGGGATTACTGAGGGCCGAGCGACCTTGGGACCGCGTCCTCGGTCCGTGTCAACGACAACGAAGACTGCGGCCTCGACGAGTGCTGAACACCACCCCCCATCCCTTCACCACCACACCCCCTGCTTGCCCACAAACGATTTCCAAAAATTTCATGAACTCGCAAGTAAATACGTATAAGTCCGTTCTTTTATTACAGTTGAGTCAGAGTAGCTTCGGTTCTTAAAATAATTAGACCTAGTTCTATAAATGATTGCTTATGAGGCCTAAAACCATTGGTAATCGAATCATTATATTTATCATTCCAGGCGCAATAGATTTTGAAATATTCATTTTCATATTCGTGGATAGATTTCCTTTGTTTTTAATTTTCCATTATTTTAGATATTATCGGAATTAACCCTTCTCGCTACACATTTAGGTTTTACCCAAAGCGTGCCACAAAGCCTATTTGTTCGAGATTTGTGCGTGAGATATGGTATTTTAAGAAATAATAGGGCAATGTTTATTTACAAAGTGGTAATATAGTTAAGGTAGTGGTGCAGGGTTGAGTGCGACGGCCGGGGGTAGTGGATGCGAGGGCGTCGACTGGCACCCACAGCCCGACATTGAGGTACCCTCACGAGGGCATTCCACCGCTGCACTCCTCAAGGTTCCAAGCTTTAAATATATCAAATTATATGAACAGATCAAACAAAAATAACTGCACTGAACAACATTGGTGTTTAATTATATATAGATTATTATCGCGAGTCATGTTCCTCCACAATCTTATGTTTTTAATCTTTTCTCAAGAAGTTGTCGTGAAGATATTTTGAGTGACAGGGAAATATAGCGTTGATTTCAACATTTTAAAGTTTTTGCCAATTTATGTTAACTGGAGCTGTTCCAGTTCGTCTGCAAAATATTTATGAAAATGTAAAGGGGTGGAGTCGAGTAAATTAGTGCAATGGACCTGTTATGTCTGGGAGAAGAAATACATGTCCCGACGTTGCATATTGATCGGGGACTGCGACGCCGCCGCCGGCTGCCGCTGCAGGCCGCATTCACACCGTCGCTATGCATACCATGCTCAACGAGAATTAATTGGAGCACTACTCATTTTATTGCCATCATTTTTATTTGAGAGCAGCCTGTGGGAATCATTTATCGACAATTAAATTCTCACATTTTGATAGGTAGCAAGCAAAATGTATGACGACAATTTCCTATGTTCATATTTCTTTAACCGGTCAATTACCGTAATTACAGACACAATTAAAAAACGATTGTTTACATACCAAATATGGTATCTCAGGGACTTAGAGGTTAATAATATAACAAAATGCTATCAATCAATCAATTTGCCTAGCCTTTGCCTAATGTTGCGTCAGCTACTAGTACTACTAAGACCATCAATTAATTCTTTTACAGACACAGTAATCGCAGCAAATACATAATCACTAGGTACTTGTATAATGTTTCGATGAAATTTATAAAATGGAAACTTAAACTACTACAACATAATACTTCGCCTATAACTATGTAATTAATAAATAAGTCAACTAAAAGTTAATAATTAGCCAAAACAAAAAAGATGCAGTGTTGCTGATAAAGTACAAAAGAGTTTATAATATTACTTTTACAAATAAAAGTTAAATTTTGCTCCAGTTAAGCGAATATGTCTTATTTTCAAAATGGTTTTCTCTATCTACTTACTGTGCTATCTGAACCAAGTGATTACTATGACATTGCTATGTATAATAAAAAGGAAAAAAATATCTACAATAATTCAATGACTTAAGTCTCTTAACAACACTTCCTCCTGTAACACTGTTATCTTTAAACTTGACACGTTGTGCTACACGTGGGTTATAGCGTCTCGGCAATGCATCTAGCCTTGATATTGTTTGGCACAAAATTGCGTAAAGATAAGATATATATTTTAGGCTATCTATATAGCACAACCTCCTTTAGTAATAGTTCGACGCAGGCTTAGAGTCAGCGTAGCAGTAGCGTACACCACGCCGTAGAGACGGTGTAGTACAGGCGTAGACCCGCCGTAAAGGTAGCGAGGCAAGTATCGTTCAGGCAGCGTGGAAACAATGTAGAGGCATCGTCAACACCCCATAAATGAGCTGCATAGAGGCACCGTATAAGTACTTATATGGAGCCACTTTCAGTTAGCCTGAAAGTTTCTTCCCAACAATTTTTTTAGCATAGTTTACTGAACAATTCTGAAAGTCTTTGCCAATGACCATTTTCACTAAATGTTATCATAAAGCGCACCGTCGGATTTCCAACTTTCACCCTTTTTTTTTTTTGTATGGGACCTCATCAAATGACTTCCCCCGCTCTGCGGAGCGGGAGGGCGTGTCAGACTTTTAGTGACTAAAACCATCCGTGTTCCTTCAGTTGCCCATGATGACCCTGGAACTTTCGTCACTGAGCCTTGAAAATTCAACAAGTCGCTTTTATTAAGGTATTCCATTTAGGTGACTCCTACTGTTAGTCAAAAAGGGATTGGAAAATATACTACGTTTAACAAAAACGACTAGTGCAAAAGTTGAATGTTTTTTCATGGTTGAATAATATCCATAATATGATAAGATTTAAAGGGGTAGCTTTGTGATGCTTTGTAACAAGAAGATCAGTTTCATGCATGTTCTTCTCTACAGAAACCGACTGCTACGGAATGTGCAACCACCTTATTGTGTCTGATTGACAGAGTCTTTGATAATTCAAAGGTGCATGTAAATGACTTAATTTAAATACGTGTTTTGAGTTTTAAAACTGTAAAAATAGGTTCAGTGCAATGTTCAACTGGTCGGTGTGAGCGCAGGTCGAGGATCGCGGCAGTGAGCGCTCCATGGCGCACACGCGCATGCGTGAGACGCTGCCGTCGCTGCCACCCGCATGTACCCCATCGCGCCGTGTCCTGGTGCCCTTCCATGCCATCCAACTTTCACTCCTCAACACACTTAGCCATAAAAAGTATTGATTAAACAATGGATTTACTTTTATTAAATGTGGTACAAACTCGTCATCTAAAATACGATATACAAGCTTACACTAAAACATAATATGTCTTTTATGTATACTGTATAAAAATGGGAGCTTATTGGACATTCAAAAGTTCAGCATCGTTGGTATTGGGAAAAGTAGCCAAAAGGCTGGCAGCATTGCCACATTGGGTGCTATGAATCTTCAGTCATAAACCAAAGTAAAGCAGACAGCAATTCAATTAAATCGTTTAGCAATAATTGGCGTGTCAAACAATAATCAACCTAATCCTAAAGTCACCCACGAAAACCTATAAATGAAAACCTTCGCCCTAGGTCGATTAATATTTTGAACCGATCCAATCGTTCAAGTACATTATAATATAATATTCGTACGTGCTCATGACTGCAAAAGTAATCTACAATCTACGTAAGTATAAAGATATAACGAAACCTAATTAAGGTCATATGTATATTCAATATCATCAAATTAATGTCAGTAATAAAAAACAAAGATATTCATTTGGCGTAGAAACTCGATAATAAATTAGTAACATATTCAACTTTAAACAAGGTATGTACTATAATTTTGAATTTAAGTAATTAATTACCGCAGCCCTACGACGTGTACATGATCTCAGTTTAATACTCAGTGTCATTAAACTGAACATTAGAAAGTAATTATAATGTGGAGTCGGTAAGTTTACGATGCATGACAGAAGCTACTAGCTAGAGATCAGTGAGACTGTCGCCAAAATACTCGTGAACGCTGAATCCGGCCGTGAGCCGCCGGTGGCAGTGACCTCGGCGCACCCTGCGACTGCACCGCACCCCCCCGGTCCCGGCACTCCCCTCACCTCCGCACCACCCCGCACGCCTAATGCCGCTACACCCCTAGCCACCCTCTGCCGCCCTCTCATGTTTATGTTTCAAAATGCTGTGTTAAATTGCAGAAAATTGAAACGTGTCTACATGCACTTGTTTTATTTGTATAGTAAATGTCTGTGTCCTAGTTCACATGGATTAATTTCATTTCTGGTTTTGCTGCGTATCCGCGACTTCCTACTGAATTCTGATTGGCTAAGTACCAAGGCGTTAATAATCGATTGCCAGTAGCACATTGAAAATATTTATTTAAAAAAAAATCAGTTTAGGAAGAGCTATAAATTTTCTTATTCTATAGTGAAGGTCTAAAAATCTAAAAAAATACTGCGTAGAAGGGCCAAAACTTTTTTTTCTTCTTAATATTTTTGTTTTTACAGTACCTATAGCTTCTCAGGGAAAATCAGTTCGATCGCGATATTATATACGTTATTATCAAATTTATTGGTTTATGCAACAAGCGCACAGGTTCACACTGCTACCCTTCCCCTTAAACGAATTCGTTGGGCACGTTGTAACAAAAGCTTTAGATGGAGAATCTCATAGGCAAATTCTTTTGCAAGAAACACGAAAGCAGTCAAAGGTCGTAGCGTGGCTACGACCTAACTACGAACCAGGTTGTTTCATGTTTGTTGGTTTCACATACCCAAGAGTGACTAAATAATCGCCCTCATAACTGAATATTAATAACAAAAAACTTTTTGACAAAAAATTAAACCGCCGAAAAAACTGAAAAACATAAAATAATAAAAAACCTTAAAATTATGAGTCGGCGCTTTGAGTGATCTTTGTTCATTGATTTTTCTGCGCCGACTCAAAATTTTAAGGTTTATTATTTTATGCTTTTCAGTTTTTTCGGCGGTTTAATTTTTTGTCAAAAAGTTTTTATTTTATAATTTTTTGTGACTTTAATGTACTGATAATACTTGGCAAAGTATACCCTATCCAACAAAAACAGAATTATCAAAATCGGACTACTCTGTATAAAGTTATGCGTGGTTATACATTACAATCAGTGAGTGAACAATCAATCATCCCCTGTTTTCCGACCCTTAGGGTTCGATTTTGTTTTCCAAATTGATATGGGACCACCTTGGGAGTATACCCTTTCCAATAAAAAAATAATTATCACAATCGGCAACTATGTAAAAAGTTATGCGTAGTCATACATAAAAAAAAAAACATAAAAAAATAAAATATACGCGTCGAATTGAGAACCTCCTCCGTTTTTTCGTCGGTTGAAAAGTGGTTTTTGAAACGTTTATAATAAAGGGTTTTTTTTGTGTGTGGGAAATCATCAAATGACGTCTCCCGCTCTTGGGCGGAGCGGGAAGGCGTGTCAGACTTTTACTGACTAAAACCCGATCGTGTTCTTTCAGTTGCCCATGTGCCAGGGCCACGGTGTCTCTTTCGAACATTTCGCGACCCTGGCAGATAATAAAGGGATTAGGATAAATTCGTAGCACACATGCTGCGTAATACAAGAGCATGAAGAATGATGATATTGAATGCAGTTAGAACTAATTGTAGTATTTACAAATAATCAGAGGGACAATTATCGGCAATTTTAAGAACGTTCACAGTCGGATCTCAGTCTCAATCTCAGTCAAAAATACCTTGAGTTTCCATACATTTTTGACAATTTTTTGACATTTGATTGTCGCCGAGATGAGACTGCGACTAGATTTTGAACGTTTTAATTACGAGAACTGGCTTTCTGTAAACTGAACGATACTAAAGCAATTTGAGCAAGTTCAATGCCAAGCCACGTGGACGAGCAATACTATTGGGTTGCATGTATATCTATATTAATACGAGAACACTAAACACAGAACACTTTTTAACCGACGAAACAAAACGGAGGAGGTTCTCAAGTCAACGCGTAATTTTTTTTTAAATACAATGACCACGCATAACTTTTTAGTGAGTTGACCGATTTTGATAATTCTTTTTTTTGCCCGAAAATTTCGTAGACGGAAGAGTATGAAATTTGGCACAGTTAAAGTTTATACGGAGAAGGAGTGCAAAAAGCGATTATTTTTATTCTAGCTTTTGCCAGCAGCTTCGTTCGTGTTAAAAATAACAATAAATATACATTATTTTTTTCATAAAAACTATCCTATGTGTAATCTTATACCTCCAAGAATATGTGTACAAAGTTTCATGATGATCGGTTAAATAGTTTTCGCGTGAAAGCATAACAAACAAACTTACATTCACATTTATAATATTAGTAGGGCTAGAAATGCAACAGAATACATTAAGTTTTAAATTAATTTTGGTTAAATCTAGTAGGCGACCACTAACTAGTATGAAATTATTATCTAAAATATACAGCTGTCAAAATGTCGTGTTGAATAAAATCAACCACAGGCCAACCACAGGCCAGCCTCTCAAACACCACCCAACAGGATATAAAAGATGTTGTTTAACTTGCAGACCTCTGCCCGACCCTTCGCCCAAATATGCCTTATGTTGTGTTTAACTGAAAGGATTGAATGCTAATACTTCTGCCAGGGTCGCGAGATTGTTCGAAAGAGATACAGTGACCCTGGCACATAGGCAACTGACGGAACACGGGTGGGTTTTAGTCAGTAAAAGTCTGACACGCCCTCCCGCTTCACCTTCACCCAAGAGCGGGAGACGACATTTGATAATTTCCCATCCAAAAAAAAAATGCTAACACTTAGAAATGAGGAAAGTTTTAGAAAAATAACTGGTAGAAGATCCAATAAAAGAAAATTCCATTGGAAGGAAACCTTGACGAGAGATCTGGATAACAACGTAGAAGATAAAGAAAGTTCTCGATACTATATTCTTAGAAAGTAAAAGATGCATTCTTGAAGGTACTGGGTGTACAATCAACAGAGCATCATGCTGTATCAGGCTCACTAAGGCCCTATCGTGCACGTCATTAAGATGATAAAAAAATCGTGTATTATCTTAAATCGGCGATAAAAAACTGTTCTATAAAGCACATAACAGTTTTGCTCAATGTCCAGTTGGTGCGCTATCTACTAGATGGTTATCAGCCGTTATCAGCGAGCGTGCTCGTTTGTCCAGCGAGCATCGATCGAGCACACTGTTTCACTCCTTGCCTTCGCGGAAGTGATAATAGCTGTTACGTCTTATCTCTCGACATTAACACTGACCGGGTTAATTTAAGATACCTATTGATATTCGGATTTGTTGCATGAAATAATGGTGGCAGATTACGAGCATTAACTAGGTAATGCGATATAATATTTTGTTAATATATTATACTATTTTCCATTCCCTCTCGCTCCGTACCATGGCTCGCACCAGGGCCGGACGCGAGAGGTCGCCGCCGCCGATCACCTCCACGAGGACACGGCGGTGCTCCGCCCAGGCAGGGCACACCTCCACCGTATGCTCCACCGTGTCCTCCAGACGATCCTCACAATGGAAACACCCGGGCGTATCCTCCCGCTTTATCCTGAACAGGAACCCACCGAAGCAACCATGCCCGGTGAGAACCTGCGTCAGGCGGAAGGTGAGGACGCCGTGGCGCCTCTCTATCCACTCCTCAAAGAGGGGACTTACCGCCACAATTGTGGCGTGCCCTCTCCCCTGACCCTTCCCGTCGAATCGAATTGCCTGCCAGTTTTCGTCCATGTTTCGTTGCTGCTCCGCTCCTTTTGACCGTAGCGTAATGTTATATAACCTATAGTATTTTTCAATAAATAGGCTACCCAACACAAAAAGATTTCTAACCAAACAAACTAAGGCCTCCCCCACATTAGGCGTGCGCGATCCTCGGGCGTGTGAGTAGCGCGAGCGCCGCGCGCGCGTCGCGAGCGCGTCGCGTGAGCGTCGCGTTTAGTTGCCCTGCGGCGCGGTCGCGGCGCAGTCGCGGCGCAGTCGCGGCGCGCTCGCGGCGCGCACGCGGCGCTTGCCTTGGCGTTTAACCCCCTTCAGCCAAGTCAGTCACAATTTGGACAATTTTCGTTTCAAAATCCACACTATCCACACTAATATTATAAATGCAAAGTAACTCTGTCTGTCTGTCTGCCTGTCTCGCTTTCCTGCTAAAACTACTGAACCGATTTAAATGAAATTTGGTACTCAGATAGTTTAGAGCCTGAGAAAGGACATAGGCTACTTTTTATTCCGTGACTTTGTCTGCGTCCGCGATAAACGACATTTACGCAGAAGAAGTCGCGGGCAGAAGCTAGTCTTTTATAAATAAAGTGCTGATTTCTTCCCACACCTTTTTTTTGCAATACGATCACTATACTCCTTTGTAGTCATGTCCCATATCGCAGAACGATTCTGTATTTCTAGGATAAAGCTTTCGATATTAATTTCACTCGTGACTCTATTTTTAACGTGTGTCAACACAACACTGCCCACCATGTGACTGACCGAAACAGTAGCAATATACAACAAGTTACCAGAATCCATAAGGACAGAGAAAAAAGCCATCTATTTACTAATACATTAAAAAAGCTGCTGTTAAGCAAATGTTATTATAGCGACAACGAAATTTTAAATGATAAATCCCTGAAATTAGTTTAGAAAAGTCCAAAGCATGTATTTCATCTATTTTTAATTACTATTTTAGAATAAGTTACATTATAAGATAATCAATAGGTCCTCCTCTCTACCTACTGTATTTTCCTTTGCTGTGCCCGACAGGGTCCACAATTGTTTCTAAATAAAATGTTTTACCACCTAAGCATTGTGGAATGCAATAAAGTATTGAGTATTGTAGCGGGCGAAGGGGTAAGAACGCGACTCGAGCGCCGCTTGACCGCCGCGAGCGCGCCGCAGAGCAGCTAAACGCGACGCTCACGCGGCGCGCTCGCGACGCGCTCGCGACGCGCGCGCGGCGCTCGCGCCCGAGGATCGCGCACGCCTAATGTGGGGTCAGCCTAACAAACTCTTCAGCTTTATAATATTAGTATAGATTATAAGATTTGAACTTGTGAAGGCCGCCGGAATACGCTGGATGGGGAAAACACAAAACCGGTCGAGGTGGCGGAACTCAGGAGGTCTAAGTCCAGCAGTGGACGAAAATGATAATGAATATATCATAGATATATCTAAAATAGTCGTTTCGCGTAGTCAGAAGCCTGTCAGAAGAATGACTGCCAGTTATACAAAGAGATATTGTGTTACCGCGTAATTGAGTTGTGGACGTAACATAGGCAGTCGCTCCATGTAAAGTACTGTTGTTCAGATTCTTCCGGTTTTACTGGAAGCTGACCCTAACTTAGTTAGGAAAAGACTAGGTAGACTGGTTGATTGATGTACGACCGCTGAAATTAGTCGTTTCATTCAAGGCAAAGGCATAAATATGAAAAATATAGCCAATACTGAATAAAATTCAGTATATGAAAACATAAAATACAAATAAATAAAATTGAAGTGTCTGTGTTGTGAAAATAACAGCCTTTTACTAAATGCATATGAAAGTATGTACGATACTAATAACATTAAAACATGTCCTTCCTCGTCTATCTGTTTGTTTGTTCCAGCTAATCTCTGAATGGCTGAACCGACGATGACGGGACTTTTATTGGCAATACTACTGATAGATGGCTGGTGTTATAAGGAGTAACATAGGCTACATTTTGTTCCAGCAGGATGTTCCTGTAGGATAATTTCCGACATCCACGCGGACGAAGCCGTGGGCAGAAGCTTCTTTTTACATATTCGTGATGATATTTTTATGATATATTGATACCAATCTACATCTACATCTACACTTAATATTATAAATACAAAAGTAACTCTGTCTGTCTGTCGGTCTGTCTGTCTGTCTGTCTGTCTGTCTGTCTGTCTGTCTCGCTTTCCTGCTAAAACTACTGAACCGATTTAAATGAAATTTGGTACACATATAGTTTAGAGCCTGAAAAAGGACATAGGCTACTTTTTATCCCGGTAGTATGTTCCCGCGGGATAATTTCCGACCTCCACGCGGGCGAAGCCGCTGGCAAAAGCTAGTATATCATAAATATATGATATATTGATTTCATGGTATGGTCACGTGATACGGAGGAATGAGGAAAATGTCGCGAGGAAAGTATTGAGTATGAAAGTCGATGACTTCAAGAGTAGAGGGAGACCAAAGAAATGATGGATATACTGTGTGAATTATGATTTGGATAGAAAGGGGGTGACTACTGAGATGACCACTAATAGAGAAGTGTGGAAGAAAAAGACATGTTGCACCGACCACAAATAAATTGGGATAGCGGCAGGAGAATGATGATATTGATTCCAATATTGTCCAAGGTATTTGAAAATATTATATACGGAGCAGTCCATAAATTTCCGACTAAGCATAATATACTGAGCCAGGAACAAATGGGATTTAGAGAAAATAATAATATTAATATTTATGGCTATAAACAATCTCTTAACTTTTATCATGACGAATGTTGACTAGAAAGTTCCCGTGTATGCATCGTTCACTTATGTTCTTTATTAGTGATCGATGCGTGTGCATGACATATTTACGGATATGACTAAGGCGTTAGACTACGTAAGCCACGACGTCCTTTAAAAAAATAACTTTACTCCTTCGACATAAGGGGAGCATTTCCTCTTATGTCGTAGGAGTAAGGATTTTTCTTATAATCTCTCACCTTAGTGGTCGAAAGCAGTACACAGAAATATCTAGAATATGTTTTAAAACCAAACACAGATTAAACATACCCCAGACAATAGAGTCGAATCTGGTGTACCACAGAGTAGCTTCTTGGGCCACGCTGCTGCCCATTCTCTAGTAAGTCCCTTAGACGCCTCTTACAACACCCACGGGAAGAAATGGGATGGTGCTCTTCTTTGCGTCCGGCATCAAACAATACAACAACGTCTTGACATTAGTAATTTAGTTAATCACCTTAAAAAAAAAAAAACACTTTTTCCAACAGACATCCCCGCAAAACGTAGTGTTTGTCATAAACATAATGGACAAAATGTTGACTCAACAGAAGTTTCTAAATTCCAAGGTATCTTAGTTGACAGCTGTCTCACATCGAGATCAAATGCTGAAGACGTTTGTGATAAACTGAGCAAGCTTATGTGCTGTATAATACCGGGTGTAAGGGACAGCCCTCCACAAACTGACAGAGTGCATTCAGCTCCTTATTTTGAATCATATTGGAATTTTTCTCCGGATTTTTTATTTTTTTTAAACGTTTTTTTCAGCTTTTTCAGTTTTATTTCAATGTAAAATTACATTCTCTGAAAGCAGCACTCCATTTATGTAAACAATACGGCTAAAATCAAAAAAGGGGCAATGGATGTTGAATTAATCTAACGAACGACGCGTAAAATCAGCTATTCACTTCCCGTCTAACTACAGAGTTCATCGAACTCGTCAGCGATTGCACAAAAGCGGCTTTCTGAATTGATCCGAGATACATTGCGTGTGAGAAAATAAAACAAATCAGGTTTATTAGATTCCCATAACGGTCCTGAAGTAATTTCTTGTACTGGTCATCTTAGTATGATATACTGAATCCACCCCATCAGTTTGTGGAGGGCTGTCCCTTACACCCAGTATATCACATTACGTAAGTAATTATATACTCCTGACTGCTTGCCACGGTCTTGTTACGCAAATACGGAGTAATATTTTGGAGCAATTGTAGTGACAGGGAAGAGATCTTTAAGGCCCAAAAACGTTGCATAAGATCTAATATCAAATCTGAAAACTACAGACAGTTGTGCAGCTACGTTTAAGTCATTGAGAATACCTTCCGTGGTTGTACATATATTTTAGAAGTTACAATTTATGTTTAAATTAATTTAAATTTATTTCCGATGCTATTAATACTATTATACCGAATTTCGGCTATTAGAACTCGTACAGGTCGTATGAAAACACAATTTAAAAATTGGTTAAATACAGGCCATTATAAAACAGCCCTTCTTAGGAAAAATATTGGTCAAAGGGGTCTATAATACACAATAAAATTCCGCGCAATTTTAAAGCGATTTTTTTAGTATTGTTTATAAGACTTTTTAAATGATAAAAATATATATTTAAATAAATGATACATACGAGAATTTATTGTTTATCAGAATTACTTAATTATTTATTGTTAATTTAAAGGTAAATTTTATTATTAGTTTTTATGACTGCATGGTATATGTATATGAAAATTGTTTTTTTTTTAGTTTTTATGACTTTGTATGCCGTAAGGTAGAATATAGCGGAAACACTTAATGATGTACCATCTTATACCTGTACCTATGGTACAGAGTTGGCAAATAAATAAATCTGAATTTAAAGAGCATTTAGGATGCCGTTGCTGCTGCTTCGTAGACGGTACTGCAAGAAGTTTGCTATCTAGCGCGTGATGGCCTGAGAGCCATCCATACGCGCTTCAGCAAACATACACCAAAAGCATTCTAGAAGCGCTATTATACTGGGTGCGCAGGGTTATTAAATTTCGTCGAGTATTTTCCAGTCACGGGCCACTTGAGTAAATGACTAGCAGAAAAAGCTACCTTTAAAAACTGTTATTTTCACTCTTGTTTTCTAAACTGTTATTTTCTTTTCATACTCATTTTGTTAGAGATCTCAGAATTTTTGTTTATCTTCTTTTTACTTGTTACAAAACTGGTAAATTTGAATAGAAAATGGTTTTAATTGGTAGACGTAATAATTTAGCCTTATGTCCTCACGTACGAATATTGTGAACGTATAAAAAAATATACAAGCATGTTCTGGTTTTCGAAACGGGACAAGTGACCGTTTCTCGGTTTTGTAATAATAGTGGATTATTAACCAAGGGGATAAAGCAGTGTCTTCTGTCGCGGGTGACGATTTAAATCGCGAGCGTAATGAACGACTCGAGGTTTACTCCCGAGCGTAGCAAGGGTGTTAAAAACTTAAATAACGAGCGAAGCGAGGGATTTAGGACGAGTCCTGAGTGTACCGAGGGATTTAAGTTCACCCAAGACTAAGACAGCTTTATCACCGAGGAAACTACTCTACTTTTTGTACCATTTGCGAAAAAATTAACACAATAATAATATGAGATATGCATTTATTAAAAATAATGACAATTAAAAGTAAAAGTTAACATACGAAACATTGGTCCAATTATTGATAGAGAGAGTTACATTTTTGTTTGGTACATTTATTGTTGATGAGTTGATTTGAGTATTTCTCTGTTCTTGCGTCTGAGGAACTTGCGTTTCATTGTAGATAGTATACGTCGGAGATAGTGGTGGTGGTGCATCGTGAGTTACGGACGAAGATAAGATGCCGGAAGTTTATGGTTGTGGCTCTGATGGGTTAAGTTTTATATTTTTGTTAATTTGACTGCTTAATATGGTTTTATTCGCCATTGAGCTTTCGATATATCCCTCAGGTACTCTATCAGAGGTCCAACCACCGTGTCTTTCGCCGTGAAAGTCGCCGAAGTTCTTCTAAAGCAGTGACCGGTGTAGAGTTCAACATCTTTAAGTTTTAAATATTTAACAATTTCCTTTGGCATATTGCTAATTTTATTTTTGCCGATGGCTTGTTGAGTACATTTCCCATTCCGATAGTTTATAAAAAATCTATTGTTTTCCATGTTGGTGGGACGTAATGCTTGGTATTTATGAATGATTTTAGTATATTGTCCTTGTACAATGAATGACCGATTTTTCTTTGTCTTAGTTTCCTTTACATTAATCCCCAAGCAGCAAAATTATCCTATAGTGCAGATGATATAGGCCTCCAGCACTTATAATATTCTCTTAATGGTTCTAGTATTTGCTGCCACGCTTATAATAGCAAGCATGGAGTAAGTTGGGCCTTATAGTATATCTGATCTTATACATTAACTTATAATTACTTATAGGTAGAAATTAAAGGTGCAATGTAAGCTTGGATGACCTATAAAAGTATCGCGAGGGTGTAAATGCACTCAAGAGTAGATAAACTGGTAAGCTATACTTATAACTGCTAACAAGAAGCATTATAGAACTACTATAAGTCAAGTACGCCAATAAGAGTGATAAACAGAACTAAACATACTGGAAACTATTTGCATTTATTATTTGGTTTTACAAGGGTTTATAAATTTACTTTACAGAACAATTATAAGTAAAATGGAGCGGTTTTATAGTGGTATAAACCAATATTGTTATAATCTTAACACGATTATAAAGGTTTAATATAATATATTTAGTATCCAAAACTATATCCGTGGTGTCCTGTACAAGAATACATTGGTTTACAATGGTCTTGCAAATGCGGTTATAGTCTCACTACGGACATTTTGATTTTTATGTTGTATCGTATTCGTTGCCGACGTGCTTCTATATTTACTTTTCTTTCAAAAATGGATCTATCTGAATGGAAACGGCTAAAAAGAAATGGTTATTACAAAGGAAAAGTTCGGAAAATCTATAAACAGATAATTCAGGTGTCGGGTTCTAGCTTTGTATCCGGCGAAAAACGAATCGTAAAAATAGGAGAAGGTTCCGTACAAAACAGTTACTTTGAAAATTTTAGACAAAATGTTTATATTAATAATTCTGCACAATTCGACGTATTATCGATAAAAAGCGATTTAGACTTAGAAGATTGTATTAGTGAGGAACTTGTGCAAGAACATGAAAGCGATATTGAACACTATTCGAATTTTCAACTACATAGTGATCTTAGAAAATGGGCTGTAGAATACAATATACAACATGCGGCACTAAATTCTTTATTAGAAATTTTGGATAAGAAGATTGAATATGTCCTGCCTAAGGATGCCCGTACATTTCTTGACACTAATAAAGAAGATCATTCTTAACAATCAACTGGTGCATTCATTATAATACATATCATAATGCAAACTTTATGATATTTATGACATAGTATATTTATATAAAAATATCGATGCGTGTAAGTGTATATTGTACATAATAGATATTTTGAATGCTATAAGTATTTCATTTTTATATACCGTATAAATGAATGACTTATTGGTATAGGTAAAGAGAAAACAGAGAAATTAAACCTAAACTGACAGAAATTAGGTACTATTGAGTAAGTTACCAAGTTCACATTTATCACTGGTGAAGTGGTCATAAACTGAGTAGAAGCATGCATTTTTCACACCAGAAATTATCTTCTTTTAACAATGATCTTATGTGTTCTTTATTTAGAACGAAGTGTCGGGGCCGTCTTGCAAGATTTTTTGAAACTGTATGGTTACAACAACGACATTTGTGTTTTACAACAACAAAAAGCGTGTTTCGTTCCAAAGCCACCTTAAGGTTTTTAAAGCTCGGAAATCCGTTTTAGTCAAAAAGTGATCGACGACGTCCAGAAACGTTACCATTTTCAATGCAGACGCCTAAAAAAAAACATTTAAATAAGACATAGGTACCTAATAGCAATATAAAATATCCATCCGATTATAGAAATTTTTGCGGAACTCTAATTCCAAACAATATGGCCAAGCAATGGTTTCTGATATTTACCATTATTAAACAAAGTACGCCTATAATGGTTTGTTAATGTATTTGGGAAAACCAACTTTGTCAAAATGGCGACTTTTCGTTGTATGTCTTACTGAAACCAACATTATTTTAAAATTCAATTTAATGAAAACGCAAATTTCAAGGGGCGTGTAAAAATTTTGATAAAAAACTTATAATACTTCACCGAAAATATACTTGCGCCATGCACATTCAAACACATCATACATCTTGACTTATTGTTAACTCATAATTAATATTCTAGATAATATTCGAATTTATAAGAAATGGATGAATAATTTACCTTTACCTATCCATATTAATTTTTACAAATGTGCGCAGCATTCACCAAATCACAGCACTTTGTATGAGCTTGTAAGAGATTCACCGTGTACGTTATAGTCGTATTTGGTTCCATTAAACGCTGATAGTTAGCTTCGCGGGAGTAAATAGTTTTACGTAGTCCAACTATAAGGTCGTAATTGGTCAAAGTGGTATTCACCAAGTCTACTATAGATATTTAATTAGGTAAAATACGCCTATAAATTGGGCCCTTTTCCGTGGTTATAATTGCTTACTATTCCGTTATAGTCCTAATGAAATGGTGGTTCCAGGACAATTACTAGACCACATTTTGCTGCTTGGGTCAGCAGTAACTCATTGAAATGATTTTCAACGTCCTCCACCTTTAAGTTTACAAGTTCACATCCGCGGCAAGCAACATTGAGTCCAAAAATTAAGGCCATCTATAACAAAGATAAAAAACAGGTAAATATGTAGAATAATTACCATTACTAAGATACGAAATATTCATAGTTAAATCATGTATACTTACTTTTGTGGCCAGAAAAATTACGTCAGGAGCTTCATTAAGAAATTTTTCGACATTTTGAGTCGTAACAATTTTAGACTTCTTTGCGCAATGCCCTTCTGATTTTCTTTTTAAAAAAGCCAGTAATTTCGTGAATCTATTTATTTCAATGCTGTGTTTGATGCTTATTGTAGCTTTCAGTTTTGAGTATATGCACCAAAGTGTATTCGGATTCTTTGTCTTGGATAAATAATCAAAATAGACAAGAAGTGCTGACTCTGAAATTGATAGGCCTTTCGCACTTCTCCACGTTGAAAATTCTTCATAAGTTTTTAAATAATTTTCCTTGGATTTTGTTGGAAGCAAATTATTTATAATTGCGGCAGCATTTGCACTGATGGAATCCGACAATTCACTGTCACTGTCGCTTTGATTTAACATCGTAACGTATTTTTAGAACATTAACTTATTTATAAAAATAAATTAACTTAACGTTTATGTATTTGAAGAAAACAAAAACGCGGCAAATTCCTATACTAATATTTTTTTGTCGGAAAAGCAAAGGCATCAAGCTCATACGGCCTCGTCGGTTTTCGTAATTTTATTTAATAATCATAATTGCATAATAAATGCGTATTCCTTTTTCAAAATGATGTAATAATGCTTTATATATAAACTCAATGGTGTAAACACAGATGTAGTTCAGTATAAATTTCGGTAAGTATTCCAAATTTAAATCACATTCTCCCCCTAGAGGATGAATGAAATTCAGTACAATTTTCTTTCCCTGTTTTTAACAGATTAAAAATGACTATTGTTATGTTAGCTTTTTGTGGCATAGAATGTCACTTTTTTGACCAAGTGTTACGGAAACATCATCATCATGATCATTTCAGGTGTCCACGGCTGGAGATAGTGCTACCCCAATTCGGGAGGGTTTGGCGATCGTAGTATGGTAGTAAAATGCATAGAGAACGCTGCTGCCCGTGGTCTAGTAAGCCTTATAGCAAGCCTTTATTAGCCTCTCATGACACTCACGGGAAGAAATAGGATAACTACGGCGTCCGGTCGGTACACTTGCCTTTCAACTTCGTACGCGATCTACGTCAACATAATAAACATAGCTTCTGAAAATAAATAAAAAGGTAACTTTAAGAAAAAAATATACCTACGTTTTTGTTGTTTTATTTTATAAATCTACTTTAGGAACAGAGGACTACAATATTGTAGTCCTCTAAATATTATGCTACAAGGCTACAATAAAATTTCACTAATTTCGTTAGCAAATACCAGATTAGTCAATAATCTATAATTAACTGCTCAGGTACTGGTACGATAAACAGGTTGAATAATTAAATGTAAGCTGCGTTGGTACTTACGTCACCATCCTCAAGTTCAAGGGCGACATGCACCGTAATTAATTCGTAAGTCACAAAAACATGATGCCATGCCACGCTCTCTGATTTATTTTAGGTGCCACCGTTCATGTACGTATAAGTGAACTAGTTACGGCTGATTATTTGGATATTAAATAATGAAATGGCTGCAAAGGTTTGATATTTTTTTTTGGGAGTGAGTTCACGTTGAATTATTTGTAATTCAGTAAGGTGTATCGTGAGTGCAGTGCACTCCCGTAAAGGTCACAGTTAAGGTTAAAGTTGATGTCGGATGGGCGTTGCAGCGGCGGTGGCGGTGGTGCTGGGCGGGCGGTGCAGGACACCTGAGGGCGGGAGGGCGAGGGGCGCACGCTGCAGATTCACTTTCGTCCGGCTGCGACCGCCCGCCACGCCAGTGAGAGAAAGTTGGCCGCGGCGAGCGAACGAGTCTCGCGTCGAGCGGCGCGCCGCGCACGCACGAACCCGCGCTCGAACTACGGCGCCCGGCCGATACACTTGCCCTTCAACTTCGTACGCGATCCACGTAAACAATGCGCTGAAATGTCCCATCTCTAAGAAGATTTCCGTATTGCATGTGAATTTACTTTCGATACTTCCGTGGAGTAATTGATAGTTTTATAGTAGCCGGTATTTATCGAGACTATAACAGACAATTTAATTAGACGTAGTGATTTATCAGTATTTAAGGAACGATGCAGTGTTATCCTAAGTTATCCCCTAAGCGCGAGCCGATGGACATAGTATACGAGTCGGAGATGCTCCCTGGAGCGCGGAGGCTGGAGCTGCCGGCGCCTCCTGGCAAGGAGTTCCGCGCGCCTGTGCTGCTGGCGGCGCCCAGCATGGCGCCCACGCACTCGGTGATCCAGTGCATGCGCCCTCCGCCACCGCCGCCGCCACCACCGCCACCGCGTCTCCACAAGCCTCCGTCTTTCGAGGAACCATCCAGCTCCATTCCAGATTTAGGTAAGTCATGCAATCATTAACATAATCTGGTAAATTTCCTATGAAGTCAGAACTACGCCGCGTAGAGGTGCTACGAGGCTACGAGCAATTAGAAGTCAGTTCAGTCAAAACAAAAATGTTTTGACTCGATGCGTAAGTAAGTATTTATTTTATAGTATGTATATATGTATAGTACGGCATGATTTTATTTTGACGTAAGTTCGCGTAACATTTTTGTTAAGAACACATGTAAACTAATGCAAATAGACGTGGATTAAAAGGAACTAATTTTGCTTGTGCGTCAATAACATATTACCTTCACATAAAAAAATATAAATAAATACGATAAACGCTAATACTTATAATATGTTTTGTTTTCGGAATTACGGATGTTTGTATTCGTTTTTCATTCACCTTTGACCTTGGAGACTTGAAAACAAATCCGTAGCAAAGGTACGCATAATATGTTTTATGGATATTTTTCAAGTTAAGGTTTTATAACATCAACTATGCTTCAATGCATAATTTAGATGAGTGTAATAATTAATTATTTTCAAAAGAGTATGAATCTCTTCGTGTTGCCCATCTTCAAGTTGGTAGATGTAGATGCAAGATATATGAATAGATTTGTTCGCTTTCTGTTAATTCTATAATGAGCAAAAATATGGCTCAACAAATTGACCAGCATTTCGTTTTGAAGATCCACCTAAAAATGCTGGAATTGTAATAAATTCTCGAACAAATTTAAAAACAGCTCTTCTAAAAATCATCAATAAAAGATGCACTAGTGGTATCGCTTTTATACATGGGTCAGCAGGGTTTCACCTATACGAAGATACATAACATTAATTGAGTTCCCGCCCTTCATGCAATGATGTCAAAGAATATACTTGTTTTTCTAAAATAATCCAGAAAATATTTTTTAACTATTTCTTGGAAATAAACAAAAATACAGTTAATGGAGGAGCAGTGGTGGCCCAGTGGTAACGGCCGCGATTTACGAGTAGTAGGTCGTGAGTTCAAACCCAAGCAGACGCATTACTTTGTGTAAATTATTTCATCGCCACTGCTCTCAAAACGGTGAAGGAAAACATCGTGAGGAAACCGGCATGTCTTAGAACCAAAGATTCGAAGACATGTGACATCAACCAACCCGCACTGGGCCCGCGTGGTGGATTATGGCCCACTCCCTCTCACCGAGAGGAGGCCTGTGTCCCAGCAGTGGGAACATTATAGGCTGATGATAACAGTTAATGTAGAGATCTTGAAGACGCAATTCAGGGACCATTGTCTAACCTCAACTTTACCTTTGTTTCCAGATTATTATCTAAGCGCAACATAATGCATAGATTATATATCTAAAAATCATTTAATTAGATGACCTTTTTGTCAATGAAGCTCTAAAAGATATGCATTGTGAAGGTCAGTTCCTACTAAAGACGTTTGTCAAGGAATGTTGAAGTGCATTTTGATATTATCTTAGTCTATATTTCCGTTATCCTATTATCTCAGTCTGAGAATATGATACCAGAGTACACACAGAACATGTAATTTTTTACGTCTTTGTTACATTTGCAGTTTTAAAATATATTATTACAACATAACATCACGCCTTTTTCCCCGAAGGGTTGGGCAGAGGTGTACCTATAAGCTCACCCACATTTCGCCAGTTAGTTTAAGTTCCATATAATGGGGGCGAGCATATTGCCATAAACCGGGCACAAGTCAGAGGCATGGCTGCTCCTGAGAAATTCTAGATCGAAAAACTCAATAACACTTTGCCCGACCAAGGAATCGAACCTCATGCTCAGCAGTTGCATTTGCGATCACCAATCCAACGAGGCCAATATGTTAGCATAAAACAGATACAGTATTATTTTTGGGTTGGAAAAGCCAAAACACCATAAAAAAATATTTCTAATACCTACACAAATCTGTTAAAATATATAAAAAGCAGCTACGAAAGTTTACTAAATTATTATGTATAATTTTGGTAGTAAACAACAATTACCCATATAAATTCTATTACTAATTCTGTACGGATAAATTAAGGTGTCCACTATTTTAAAAATGGCATTGTATTTGTTTGAAATAAACATAGATCTAAAGATAATGTGGAAGACCAGCCAATAGCGAGTCCGAGTGGCGCACTAAGGGTTCCGTAGCGACATACAGATATACTGCGTAGGCTTAGGAAAAAGGTTCTGTTAGCAGCGATCCGTTGGTGACGTTTTAATTATTTTCCTCCGGATTGTTATTTAAAAAAGAGATTCTAATAATAAAAATTGCCAGTATGTTTTGTATGCTTTGTTTTTTTTAACATAAAACAAACAGTATAGTTGATTTTCATGAGCATTGCAATATGAAATGTAATGTTAATTCGCGTAAATAGACATGAGTTACAATTTTACCCGTCAATATTTTAAAAATAGATGGTGCCGGCATGTCCCAGTTGACTGGTCCTTGAGAAGAAATGCCGAAAGAAACTCAGAGGTCATGGTCTCCTTTAAAACAAAAACATTATATTTTTAGAATTTTATGAGTTTAACAAGCAGGGCCATGTCTGGAAGGGCGTTTTGAAGAAGGAGCCATTGCAGCTTTGAGCTGACCTGTCTCAACAGAGGGCATGGATGTATCATAGTGTAGCTAAACCCTATTTTAGGGAACTGAACGACCAAGACTCTACCAGATCTTCAGAACATTTCCGTAGGCCATATACAACTTTTTCTTACAATGTCATCGAAAATATAATAATGATATTTTTCATAAGTTATGTTACATACCATAGCATAATTAGCCCACAATGTTCACATGCTGTGATCGCTGGAAAAAAGGCCGCCTTTCTGTGAGAGGGAGTGGGCCGTTATCCACCACGCGGGCCCAGAGCGGGTAGATGTCACATGTCTTCGAATTTGGTCGAGTAGTTATGTTACGTAAATCAATAAATATAAAAATGACAGTATTATTCTAAAACACTGAACATAAATAATAGTTTGTTACGTGGGGGTACATTAACATTAGTAACATTCTACGACGCATGTATTTTTAAAAACAAACAAATTTCCATTTTTATGAAATTCATCTCATAAATTATTAAAAACTATCAATAAATACATCTTTTTACTAGCACTCCGTCCACATAGATTTCATATTTTCCCCTATTAAACCGGTAATCCGCATATACGGAGTAATACAAAAAAAAAATAACTAAGTTTATGATTTACTTAATAAGTTTCAAGTTTAGTAACACAAGGAATATGATTTTATTAATCGAATTTCCAAAATCTATTCTTAGTGCTCCTCTAAATCATAAAATGAAACCGTATGCAAAATTTCACGTTACTAGTCCCAGTAGTTTCAGCTGTGTATTGATATACCAGGCAGACAGTTTCTCCTATGTATATTATTATGTATATAGATTATTATGTATTTCATGTATTACTGCTTGAATTTTTCATACGCAGTGGGAAATTCAATTGACGCCAACATCAGACGCGGATTAAAATACCTTTTATGGTACGACTTTCATGCTTTATATCATAAAAGCATTAAGAACTACAGTATTACATTAAAAAAGGGATTACCATACATTTTAATAACTTGCAATAGCTTTATTCTGTGTTTATTAGTAAGAGGGTTAATGTTCTACCTTAATCCTCTTACTGCTAAACTGAGATCGAAATCGAAATGAACGAATAGGATTCGGTCGATTTCGATCTTTATCGAAATGTTACAACAGGATAAATTACGAGTCCAAAAGTGTAGATTTTACGTGGGTATGCCAACGGGCGGATATGACACAATAGCGTTCTCACAGATGCTGTGAGTAGGGAACCCTAAAAATACGTACCTACGACAACGTATCCTATTTGACCAAGATGCTAATTATAGATCCAAGTAGTAGGTAGGTAACATAATGTCATACATTAATTAAAATTAAGTTAGCAAAAGAAAAGTTTTTTTTTTCCTTTTGTGTAAAGAAGATCCAGTGGTATTTAGGTAACATTTGCTGTAACCTTCAAAACATCAGGTATGATACCTATAGCAAAATGATTGCGTATAATAATTTAACATCGCCTTGGCCGCTGTGAATTCATACTTCCTGCTTCGGAAAATTGTAACAGCGTACTACTGCCGCGCAGCAATTTCCGGGTGATGACGACACGTCATGAAGGTCGCGCTTATTAAATAAACGACACATATATTGTTGCATTGATTAATTATAACGTACGGTTATCTAAACAAACATTACCAAGGATGTGATTTATTTTTAACTTTTCCTCGAATCATAGCGGGCAAAAGGATCAAAAGTAAACTACGTTGTATTTGAAATTGACGTAAGTGTTAATCGATCTTATTTTGTTTTGTACTCTATGAAATAATATTTTGCCATGATTTACTATTTTTGATTTGTGGTAAGTAGTGATGGTGATCGGAGGATTGCAGATACTCGTATTAATATTAAATAGTTTAACACCACTTTTAAATTATGTTTACTGCAATTTTGCAAAATTCTTCTATTTAATCATTTCCAAATTCGAATTTTTTAAACGGAATTCTTACTTTGATCATTTTAAAAAGATGGGCAACAAATGTAAAAAAGAAATCTTAGACTTCTGCTGACCAACTTCATGAGAAAAAACGTGCTCACGTTTTCAGTTGGAAAACGCACGTGCCTCTTCAGTAGTGATCCGTCATCTAAAAATATGTTACTCTGCATCGCTTTCTCACGTTTTAGAAAGATTCATACCTATATACCCACAAGAAGTGGTTACTCTGTAATTAGTTAATTACCACGCATCATTTTCCTAAATGCTTATAAAGTAGGACAAATTCTAAATTCTATTTATATAAAAAGTTAATTAAAAAAACAAAAATGAAAATAAAACAAGAAAATTAACCTGAAGTATAATTGGTAATAATCGATCTTCCATCAACACTCCCAAAAATAACATCATCTGAAATCTAGCGAAAGTAAAACTAATTGACTCTGTAATTATGATAGAATATACGTATTAAAAATAAACATTCATGCTTGGAGTTGTTAAGTAATTAAACCACTGATCAATTATGATTTCTATTAATTGGTCGTAAAGCGAGGTGGTCTCCTGATCAGGAAAATATTATCTAATATGAAATCGCATCTCATTAACATACGCTTGAACTTGAACATATTCTTAAAAGTACTCCTTTGTTCTGTGCTATATATATATACGTTCTATGTAAACACTGACATATATGGAAAATAATCGTGCTAACATTATTTTCGCGAATAAGATTAGATAAATATCGCAAGGTCACAGCGACGAACGTGTGCGGCGCGTCATTTGGTGTCATTAAGGTCACTGTGACATTGGACCGATAGCAGTGACAAAATAATAGCCGTATCTTATCTGGCAATGTCAGCGTCGCGGGCGCAGCAGGTGCGCGCGACCCCTGCACCCTACTGTTTGTGAACCTCTCTCGGATGCGCACTAAACGGTGTGACAGGATCCGTCAGATGAGTCACGCGAATTGCTTCGTGCTCCTTCAATGATTTATCGCCAGTTGCACCTATGAGTGCCAAAGTGGAAATAGGAACTTTGATGGTTTCTAATTAAATATTGAAGGAACCCCAGAAACGAGAGGAATGGAAATTAAAGGTATAAGCAAAAAAAAAGAATGATTACAAAAATAGCCAAAGATAATAATGATTTACCGGTTTTCAGGGTTAGCTGAACTATAATTGTGCCTACGTGAATAATGTGTATGCAAAGATTCAGCTATATAGCGCAAATTATGTGTTATCATATCGCCATAACCTTCTGAGTGAGCAAATTACTTCCTACTGATTCTAGCAGTAGATATACTATATATCTCATTATTTATCAAGCATTATTATAATATTAACACTAGATTTCTACCCAACGACGACTTCATTTTTAACCAGGGTCGTTAAAAATTATTATTGGATCGATAATACTTGAAGGACAGTTTACATATTCTGCGACACTGGCAGTTGTTTAAAATCTTTCTGATTAAAATAATTTATTATGAATCGTTATTCAAAGTACCATATAAAGTTACTTTTATTGAACCGGAAACGTTAGCGGAAACTGAATATATAATAGCGAAAAATTATCCAGAACCTTACTAATTCTTTATAAAATACATCCCGGAAAACAATAAACTGGGCATGTGATGATTTGATTGCTCTGCGCTACCATACCTACCATGTACAGATTTACATAAGTATGTACGCTATAAATGACTGAGTACATAGGGAAGTGTTGGCAACCTTGGCCGAGGTCGCGAAGCGTCACTCGCAACACTTATAAATTGTTTCATAACAACTCATTCGTGAATCCACTAATTGCTCAGTTCGGTATTTTCCCGAAAGGCTTTTAGCAGCCGGTATGGAAACGGCTGAAATTGTGAAAGGTGTATTAATGTTTGGTGGTCTGCGCCCCCTGGGTCCCGCACAGCGCGGGCGCGCAGCGTTGGCCTTCGCTTTGAACCTGTCCCGCGCCCGCTCCACCCTCGCTGCTCTGACCGAGCAGAGGTCATGGCCACACATATTTTCGAAGCACGAGCTCCATCAATTTTCAATTACAAGTTCATGAAAGGTGTCGTCTCGCCTGTATACAACAACTATTACATCTTACTTCATGAGAATCATTTTCGATAATAGTGACTTTGGCCTACAAAACGACAATAGATTTAGAATCAATAAACGAATAGTTTTATAGCTTTTATTGAATGATAAATAACCAGGCGCCTACTAATTTTCCTAAACGCTATATTTTGGTAACATAAATTCTATAAAGTTGGTCTCGTTTCCCGTTTTGATTTGTACATACCTATATCATACTGTATGTTTTTTTACATATTTGGACATATACGTCAGTATGTTACTTGTATATAATTCCAGCTTTGGCACTCATTCACCTACATAAACAAAGTGCAGTAGACAATATCAGAAATGAAAATATATTATACTTTTGTATTTGTTTGATTGTGCAAGTCCGAGAGTAGTATGAAGGTCATTGATAAGAAATCTGCAATGTTACAAACGTTTGAGGTGCCTTATGCCTTAACGTAATAAAAACATACGTAATCATAATAGGTAACCATAGTTCTCTGATTTTTAAATATGTTTTTGTAAATAGCGATTTATGGCTTCAAGGTGAAGTGATTCTAATCCTTTAATAGGTACAAAAACATAAGTACCTATAATGTTAGCATGACTAAACATAGACAGGTAGGTAGGTACCTACAGTAGTAAACAATGTAAGTATAACAGCAACACTTATCGTTGTTATATTCAATCGTATATTATCATCGATAGGTGCACCCTTGACACTCGGTATTGACAGATTATTTCATTACGAGAATGATCACGTTTTAGCACACACGAATTTACATACAAATATGTTTCATAGATTGAATTACATATTGCAACAGGTACCTTACATATATAGAATAACAATATTTTGATTTGTAATATGTGATTATATCCCTAACGTAAAAGAAATATAAAGCGTTGCAACCGTTTTTCAAGGTGCCTATAAAGTGGGTCCTTTTTTGGCAGTCTACCAAGGGTGTACTCAGCTTTGTCCGTCCACATAACAGTGGTGAAGTCAAAGCTAATTTACGTCTGTTGTGATTTACGTAGGTATATACCTTAATATATATTTTTTTTAAAACGGATTCATTCAGTACAAACTGTGGTTGGTATACAACGGTTTCCCAACTACCACCAAGAGTTACAAATCAAAATATTTTAAACCGGTTCTGTTCAATGGAAACTAAGAACAAATGTATTGTTTTGTTTTAAAACGTTAAGTAAAGTATAATAAAATTCCATTTAAATTTTCAATAAAGTTAGGAGTTACCTTCGTTTTATTAAATTGTCAGAATCTAGCGTTTGGTGCTTTTTTTTGTCGATATAGTAGTTTCAAATTTTTCTCGCTTTTAATTGTAGGTAAGTCGCCTATTCATTTTAAGATGATGCAAATGGTTTATACTGACTAATAAAGAGACAAAAGATGGGTATATCTCACAAAATATTGGAGTGTTCTCGACAGTCGATGATTCCACATTATTTAAAAAAACTGATTTTTAGTAATGTTAATTATACCTTCTCCATTACAACTTCTGTTCAAACTAGCGCGAAATGTTGGCGCCACAATTAATTCTGTAAACTTCGATGGTATTTTCCATCGAAGATGATCAGATGGTATTTTCTCTCTGAAGGAAAAAACTGAAAGACGTCAAAGGACACGTTATTCGTAATAGACGATACACGTCTTTCGTATTATGGCTACATAAAAAGCAATCGCAAAGCAACCTATCATTCAAATAATAGGAAGTATGTTCTATTACCGTATTACGTACGTTTGTATTCAGTAGGTACTAGCATGACAGTGCCTACTTCTCTTATTTATAGAATCTTGTTGAAAAAGTTAGCAAATTTAAAGATGTCATAATTTAAGAAGTTTTGTCTGTCTCTTTTTTCTTTAAAACAATTTGGCGCAGATGCTAATCCGTTATAAAACTTGGCAATATTCAGTGTAGACTGAGTCGAGCCGATTAAACTGCATCGTTTCATTTGAACCCATTACGGAGAGTCAGACAGAAAAAAATAATGTCTGAAAGAAAAAAGAATACAATGTTGGTTGGTTGTCATTACCCACCCGGAGAGGTATTCGTAGCAAACAACAATGGTTTCATAGCACCCATCGATTTATGGGCTGAAAAATTCTACTCTATAAATAGACAACAGTTACACAATTCATTGCAGAATAATTTACACTCTGAACAAACAAACGTATATAAACTTTGACAATCCAGAGCTATGATTCTCAAGCCAACGAATCTGGGAGGAGGAACTAGTAGTTGTATAAGTGTGTTAGACGAGCGAACATGGAAGCGGCCGGGCTCGGCGCCCCTGACCCACGCACTCCGCTCCGCGTTGCCATGGTCACGGCCGATCGATCCGAGCTGGGATGCACCCGGAATTGAATATAATATCCGTGCTCAAGGTTCCTTACTAGTACTAACAAGTGCCGCTATATCTATGCGTAACATTGTGATAAAGTGACATTACCTATTGCTTGCTCTTTATTGGTGCTTCAATTCTGAATACCGAGGTATTTCCGAGGGTATTTTAATTTCAGCTCGCTATTTTAAGAGTTTGCGGGCCGTGGTCACTTAACTTAGGCGGTTTTACGTTTATACTTTTAGCATCAAGGATCTTAAAAATAAAGCTACTGCTGCTGCTAATTTGTAACTTCTTGATTTTGACTCTGTATTCAGAAGTAAGAGCATCAAAGGTTCATCCTAAATGCCGGTAATTACTTTCAAAGCTCGTCTTTATTGGCGCAAATGATATAACGTAGGTACGTCGTTACAAGGCTGTACACAGACAAAAGCCTCGATGTAGTCGGAGCCCCCCCTGCCACACGGCACGCTGTCCTTGGGCAACTCCAAGGACAGGATGCCGCGTAGCTAGCTGTGGGAGCTTTTTCCAGGGACTACGATATACCTACTTAGGCGGAAAACGTGGAAATTATGGTTCTGGAAAATAAATAGCTGTATTAATGTAAGAATACTTATTTTTGCTAATGTATCTAAAAGCTTTTAATTTTAGTTTTCAAATCTTTTTAAGTTTCTACATCTAATCGATAATAATACATTGCAGACGCCGTTTTTCGAACATAACGCTACATTATCTTGTTATGTGAAACAGAGTAGTTTTAGTCCCCAAATTAATTCTATTCCGGACATATGACGAGCCGAGATGTTTCTGTAACGATATTACACATTTGTTTGTTAGAGGACTGGGTCAACGAACGGCCGGATAAAAATAAAAAGCTCCCTAAACATGCCACGTACATTCAAACTCGGGCGGCCATTGAAGAATGCTAATACAACCGGGTAAAACTTTAACAGAAAATCTTTGAACTAACAACGTTTATATTTTTTTAAGATGCTTATAGTGTTTGTATTTGTTTATCTATGTCTGTAACCTTTAGTAGGTAGGTGCACTAGATAATAAGTTAAATTGATACCAACGCTATGGAATCCGGTCTGAAATAGAAGTTTTCCATCAATTATTCTATTCTATTCTATAGTTATACGACACGTTTTGATTCTGATAAAAAATAGACAGTGTCTTTGGGGTTTGGGTCAAACTTTTTAAACAAGAATATTTTTTGGTATACCTAAGCGTTAAATTATTGCCAGATAGATACTACTAATAATAATTCTGCACCCTAACGTCCCCGACCCAAGCTCACGCTATGCCTACGGCGCGTGATATTGTGACCATACAGTCTTCGTCTTAAGACGTTGTCTAAGGACCTTTTCCAACTGGTTCTATTGACCTTATGTTATATTAAGAATAACAATGATGAAAGCTATGTTGTATGTGTTAGAATCTATTTTATACAGATAGATCTTTTTTAAATATTTTTATTACATCTCCTCTGGGTATTTATGTACTTACTCTACTTTGTTGTACACTGGAGCTGGCCTGTTATCTATATATTAATACGTGAAGCGAAAACTTTGGATCCCTTTTTACGAAAATTGGGCGGACGGAGGAGTATGAAATTTCGCACACTTATAGTTTATACAGAGAAGAAGTGACGAATGCTAATTTTTTTAAGTTGTGCGTTAAAATACATTATTTTCAATAAATAACACGTTACACACACTGCTGTTCATTACCGTGTATCTAATACACACATGCATAGATATTCTTTTGTTTATGGTCCAAATCTGTCTTTATTATTTTGTGCAGTGTTACCAACACCCAGAAATATTTACCCCTAAAGCTTAAGTTAAAAACCCCTAAAATTGCCACAATTACTAAAATATCCGCTAAAAAATTATAATGAAAATAACCAACGAATGTTCAGTAATCATAGACCCGGCACACAGTAGTAATATTTGTCTATATAAGGTGTATCTATTCATACACGAAATATTTTAAGGGGTACACCTGTAGGTGGTAAAGAAGCTATAGAAGCAAAAAGAATTTTTTTATCTAAGCGTTTTTGAATTTTCGTAATTATCATAATTTTAAAACTACTTGAGACGTTTTGCATAAAACCTTTACTCCAAATTCTATGAATGGCCCGCCTGACGTTGCGAGGGCGACGACCGGACGGCACGAGCATGGCCGCGGTGTCTCAGGCCGTAAAAAATAAGAAGGAGTCAGTATTTCATATGTGCGTCAAATAATTTATAAATATTAAATTAAAAAAAACCCTTAGAAAAATTTGTTTTTTCGTTGCTTTAGCTTCTTTACCACCTACAGGTGTACCTCTTAAAATATTTCGTGTATGAATAGATACACCTTATATTTATAACGCGAAATTTGTTAATCATTCACTCTGCATTCTTAGTATCGAGGAACCGTACTAGAAGTCGCTAATACTTTTATTGTAATCAAAAACACAATGAGAAATGTAATATGGCAAAAAATCCCTAAGAATACCCCTAAAAATGGAACGCCCCTAAAAAATCTCAATCCTCTTAATTACCCCCTAAATTTGGGAAAACTCCTAAGTTGGTAAGCCTGATTTTGTGTCTATAGTCTTACTGAATGTCAAGTATAATAATAAAATAATAAAAATAGGTAATAAATTAATTTTATAGATATATAACCTATTTCATTTTTAAAATCTATGATCATATCGAGAATATTTGTCTTTAATATTATTTGTATTAGCGACGATAGGAATTTAATTTAGATATAAAAGAAATATTTTTTGTGGTTTTATGGGGAGTGTCAAGTATCGCATTAGTAAGTTTCCCATACAAAACTTAGTGTCGTGTGCAAACTGTAGAGGTTGTATGCCTCACGATTGTACAGGCTGGTTATAATTATGACATTTTGAACTGTCATAATTAATTAAAAATAATAGCCCGGGAAAATTCTATAAAAACAGGGCTTCTGTGATAATTCATTCCATGCTACTGATCCTCGATCAGGTATCATTACCTACCAACAAGGAAGGAACAGATATTAAATTATTATTGTACACAATAAGACAATTGATGTAATCACACAAGGCGATCAATTTAACCCTTGAATGGACCGAGCAAAATGGTGTTTCTTATAGTTTTAATTTTTATTGTACACGCAGTTAAAAATAAGCGTAAACCAAAATCCTTTCTAATAAAAAGCGATGTTATAATATTGATCAGCAAAAGCCCTTTTTTCCCAAAAAAAAACCGAGTGAATCACTGAACCACCGAAAACGCCTACCCATTGGTTTGAAATATATAATTCAATAACTGTTGTTTTCATCTAACTTTTAAAAATAATAATAAATCTTGGTAGAAAAGAAGAAAATGTGCTTGAAAATCAATAAATTGATTGAGCATGTGTTGTTGGAATGTAGCCGCAAACAAAATAAGGAGAAAAATACATTACAGACGAAGAATCTGTGGTATATGACCTGCAGGAAAATCCAAAGCTTAGAGTTGTTCGACACAAAATACTGGCGCTATGATTTTAAACAATACACGTCGAACAAGTCCTTTTCTGATTGCCTTTAGGACCAGAAAAGGGTTGTATAGTATGAGAACCTTCGCCACCAGGAGAGCATAACTCGCGAGGCGATCGCTTGTCCACGTCGCCCTATCCTCGTCACAACGACGTCAATTGCGTCGAGCCGCTTGCACACGTACATAACGCAAATGCATTTCATAGGTGAACGATCTACATAGAGGCAGTTTATATATACTGTTTCAATTATTTGTTTTTACTGATGGAAAAATTGAATTAATTAAATTGTTACAAATAAATCTCACATCTTGCTTTCTAGCAAAAGATCGAAATCAGTATTATAGGTTAATCATTTAAAACTTTAAAATTCGGCAGACTTCATTTTGTTCAATAAACAATGGACACTTGAAAATTTTCCATACTTAGCTAGTTCAGTTTGCATTTGCACATGACCTACCATATTATGTTTTGCACTGAATGTCTACCGTCTACGTTTGATTAATTCAGAAACAAATTAATTCAAAAGCACACTAATACCTATTGTTTTTCTTTGTTCTTCGTTCAGATTATATATTTAGATCCATATAAACTCGTCTGTTATGACATTGAATAACCAACAAATCACATGCACTGCAACAAAGTTCACAGCCAATCGAATCTGTGAACGTTTCGAAACGCATACAGACGTACATTCATGCTTTACACACGATTATCGTATTGGCAGTAGCTGCATACATGCGCATTATTATGGCTATCCTTTTTACACTCGCGGGCGGCGATACCTCTTTCGAACTGCATGCGAATGCATTGCGCCATTTTCTTGGCACGTGCAACCTCTTCGCTTGTTCAGTTGCCCTAGTAGTTAGCAGTGAAACTTAACAGTTCACGATGATGTTAGTGACTTTTCCAACAAATGTTTGCATGGGTGAAATAACGTATGAAAAATGTAACTGTGTAACCGTGTTGACTGGTAGAGATTGCCTAAGGCTTTAAGTCCGCCTTTGTACCTTTTATGTGTGCGAGAAGTTTAAATAAATAATTTGGAAATGCTAAAAATAAAGATAAGTAAGTAGTAACAATTTTGAAATGAATGATTTAGAACCTATTTATTAAAATAATAATGTATTGAGACTATTTAATTGTAGTTTTTCCATGTATTATTTAGATTTTCCCATCTGTGCCGAAAAAGAACCACTCGTTCTTTTTATAGAGGTTCCACTTTCTAAATTTCTTCAACTAACCATAATCACTATCATAGATGTCTAAAACTTAATATTAATTATTATATCACAATGATTGTGTAATGAATTTGAATAAAAGTAAAGTCGCAATACCGCCGCGTGGCGCTCGACCGAGAATGCAGTTCAGTGCAACCGACTACCAGGGCAACACAACGCTACAAGAGATCTGAATGCACTTTTCTCTCGCTAACTATAAACATGCATACCTACTACACAATGCTCACTTCTATAAATAACATCTGTACATACACGTGCCAAATATATGAATAGTATAATATGCATACATATGTTTATGTGTCTTTTAGATATAGGTGAAATGCAACTGATTATGTGATAGTTTTTTTTACCGTACTCATTATTATGATCAAAATATTTTTATTTTAGAACTACTATGAAAAAGCATTAAAAGGAGTAAAAATCAATCCTTCGAGATAAACATCTTAATTCGGTCTATGAAAGTTACAACGAGGACATGGCCATGTCAAGACTACAAGTAGTTTTTCATTCAGACGAGTTGTTTTGAAAAACACCACTGGTTTGTAACGTCCAGGCTGCAGGTGTATACAGCCCAATTTGATTGGCATATCATAACACTCTCTTATGCAAAATATTTTTCTTTATTGTCATTGAGACATTTAATTATTGTTATTGGGACGAGTTTGTATATGGGAAAGCGTGGGAATATCAACAATGCACGGATATCACCTGTGCCGACCGGATGACGATTCATTATGGAAACTTAGCAAAACTTCTTATTGAATAACATATAATATTGAAATGAGTAGTGCTCTCGCTTTTACTTGTTTCCAAGTCGGTTATTACGCGAGACTGTAGTAGTGAGCGTTAGACGTAATAGGCGTTGCTTTCTAAGCAGTGAAGGTGAGGTACACGCTCGGCGCATTGCTCGCAGTTCAAGTTTAGAGTTGCGCGGGCGCAGCGATAATTGCAGAGATCGTTGCACTTCTAACGCCCTGCGCAGGGGCAACGAACGCACGCAGCTGCCCGGGAAATAGATCCCGTCCCGACTATTTCAGAGCATGCTTGCTTAGTTAGATAGCGAGCGCTCCCGTGAATTGCCTTTACTAACGAGTTACCTGTAATGTGAGAAGCCGCCAAGAAAAAACCATGACTGAGCTTCAATGAATAAGTAGGGTCGACGGAATATGGTTTACCCTTGCAACCTTAGTTTGTTTAATGTGATGCTAAAACGTTTTAATTGGAGAAGTGATTCAATCTCAAGTAATCTGCATTTTGAATCATTAGATATCACCTCTGCCCAACTCAAATGTATATTTTGTGTAGATCATACAATTAATAACCAAAGTTCCTAACGCAATTATTTAGTGCTCCTGCATATAAATCTAAACCACATAACCAACTCATAATATGCAAAACAATTAAATGGTTCACAATTGATTGCCAATACTTTTTGTATGGGGCCGGTCCACTTAGTAGCGCGAAGTTCATCGGGGCGTTGCACTTTCTGTGCGATTCCTCGGGCGCGCGCGGCCCGGCCGCGAAAGTGATTCATTATGTGATCTGTGCGGTGCAGCGTGCACTTCTATTGTTTGCATTTGCCATTCATATAAATTCTCTAACGCATCGTATTTCTTTCCTTAATGATGTGTTGCACATAAGTCATGCGAGGTTTTTAAATATTTAATTAGGCACTGCATGTAAGTGCGTATTTGTTGTATTTGTATTTGTCTGTATATGAGTCCTGTGACTTGAATTAAACTAATTTTAATTTTTGTAAATTATTATTATGGACATTAGTTCATAATTTTATGACGGTTTGTTGGTTTTTTAGAATACGGAGGGTAAAAATTTAAGAAAATTGACTTGAAATTATTGAGATTGCAAACTGATGACTAAATTATAAAAACGGTGGTATCAAAACATCTACGATGTATTTTAATTTTCGCGTGGTATTAAACTTTAAAACATTATAATTGTATTATGCCCCTGGAGTGCCCACGTTTAAGTGTATGTTGACGTCAATAAAAGATCGACAAAACAGTTTGTTATTCCTTGTTCCAGCATAAAAATCCAAAATTAATCTACAATGAAAGTCAACAACCTTCAGCCAAGTACCTGGTTTAGTTAGTGTAGCTAGACTAGCTAGCACAGTATATACGTTGTAAAAGTGGTTTGAACGCAGCGGGTTGGGAATGTTAGCAATAGAAAAAAAACCTGCAATGTTAGAAGTATCTAAGCAAGTTGGGTGCAGTGGCCGAGCAGTGCCAGTGACCTGCAAGTGAACGCGACGAAGGCAATGAATGCTCTAGAGAACTCGTAGCCAACCGCTACGACAGTGCTACGAGCGTAGATCACGTCTTGAAAAGTTCGTTTTCTAGGTGAAAATGATTAGCTTAAACCATTTATTTCCTTCTTTCTTGCATTTTGTCATGATTTCGATGGCTCCTAAGTATACTGAGTCAACTAACAAATTCCCCAACCCAATTTGGTTTGGGAAAAGATTCAATTGTTGTTAATGTACTAAAAAGTGCAATTGTTGAAATTTGTTAATTGACTCAGTATACTTAGGCACCATCGATTTGATCAATCGAGGCTGACTTATGTGGTACCCTCCTATTTTTATAACATACAATAAATGTGGACGATATTTATCTGAGAAAATACAAAATGACTTTGGCGAAATGGGATGTGTCATCTTGTTTTTCTGTAGGCAAAGGGAGAAAACATGACGTGTCTTGATGTATATTGGAAATCCCTGTTGGGCCTGAAATTACGATGACTCACCGCAACTAAATGAAAAAGTGAAATTTTCGGGACTTGAGTACGAAGAATTGTCTAAATAGTTATAGTTTCTAAATATTTCAGTTGAATAAACGCAATCATAACATTGTTATTAAATCTGATATTACTATTAGGTCTTTACCTATGAAATTGCCGTTCTGCAGTACTGGCAATTTCAAATCAAAATAATTTTTGTTTGTCTAAGACTTCTAATTTCAAATTAATTTTATTTTAAAAACATGGAATTCTTTTTCCAAAAGTAGTCATTTGTTTATTGATTAGTGTTACATTTTCATCGCATTTCAATCTTTTTCGTCATCATGGATACGTTAAAAATTCGAATAATTATGGAATATGAGTACCGTCGTGGCAGCAACGCGGCACAAGCGGCACGCAACATCAACAACGTTTACGGAGCCAACACTACAAACCAACGCACCACCTGTTATTGGTTTGCTCGCTTCCGTTCTGGAAATTTCGACCTGAAAAATGAACCTCGCGATCGTCCGAAGACTTTGGTCGAAAATGACGAATTAAAGGCGATTGTGGAAGCTGATGATACACAATCTACGGCTGAATTAGCAGCAGCTTTCGACGTTAGCGTCAAAACAATATTGGTCCATTTGCGTCAAATTGGCAAGGTAAAAAAGCTTGACAAATGGGTGCCCCACGAACTCAATGATCGCCAGCGCGAAGTACGCGTCGAGACGTGCCTTGCACTGCTCAACAGACACACAAATGAAGGAATTTTGAACCGCATTGTTACCTGCGATGAAAAATGGATTCTGTTTGATAACCGCAAGCGCTCAGCAAGTTGGTTGGATCCTGGTTTAGCACCTAAACAATGCCCTAAACGAAAACTTACCCCTAGAAAAGTGATGGTCACTGTTTGGTGGTCTAGCGCCGGTGTGATTCATTACAGCGTCTTACCAAACGGGGTGAGCATTACTGCAGATGTGTACTGTGAAGAACTGAACTCAATGATGGAGAAGCTGGCACATCTACAACAGCACTGGTCAATCGCTCGTCTCCGCTGCTCCTGCACGACAACGCGCGACCTCAGACTGCACAGCAGACGGTCTCCAAGTTGCAAGAACTGGGGTTGGAAGCTCTCCGTCATCCGCCCTACTCACCAGACCTTGCGCCTACAGACTACTACTTTTTCCAGAATTTGGATAACTTCTTGGCGGGAAAAAAATTCAATACCCGAGAGGCAGTACAAAATGCCTTTGAAGAATTTGTTGCCTCCCGTCCAGCTGATTTTTTTAAGAAGGGCATCAATAAACTGCCACTGCGTTGGCAAAGATGCATTGATTGCATGGGTGATTATTTCGATTAATACAAATAAAAAATACATGAAAAAAATTCGTTTAATTTTTTCATATAAAACGGCATTTTCATAGATAAAGACCTATTATCTACTTGTTTAGGTTTCAAATAGCCATTTTGTGAAAATTGTTTAGGAAACGACTGAGAGTCCGATCGTAAACTAATAACCACATTGTTGAATTTATAATAGGTATAAAATGTACGCCTTATAAAAATGTATGGGATTCAGCAAATTGATGTATGAATTCAGAATGATTTGCGATACAGTGAGCGAAGGGTATCGGGGCTCGCGGTGTCATCGTACGCCACTGACCGACACCTCACACCTTACATTAAAACTCGTTTAAATCGATTATTGATTCGACTCGTACGGGCCCAACCTTAGTTTTCTGAATACTTAAATGTTTAGTGATGATTTGTCTGGTAGATTATAAAGATTATATCATATTAAAATTATTTTTATTAGACGAAACGTATTCGTCGTTTATCTCACAAATTAACTTTTCAAAACGCAGTTATAACTGTGTGGTAATTACGGTAATTATAAGTCAAATAAAATAAATCTTGATTAGAAAAATGTAAGACGTGAGTCGTAAATAATGGAATGCGGTGAGTGGTGTAAATAGAACGAGTACATATGTTAGGGGTGCATCGACTCCAAGTGGAAAGTGCGAGTGAAAATGTGTAGCTAAGCGCGCTGCCTCCGCTGCCCACTGGTCAGGTACTGCCCAGGTAGCATTACCAACAGGTGGCTAATTATTTATCCGGAAAACCTGTCCTAGCCATGCCTATAGCCACTTAGGCTGGTAGTTACTAGCTTCCTAGCCCACAGCAACACACCTCAGTGTTAATTACACACATTTCCACTTCTCTGTAAACGTCGTCGTCAGTCATTAGGTGGATAGTAGCTACGCCTTTCATTCATAGCTAATTGACCGAAATGGATTCATAGTAAATTTAAACTAGCATTAAAAAGAGATTTGATTATGTTTGTTTGTTACGCTTGCACACTAGAACAGCTGAACGGTTTTTAATAAAATTTAGTACAAGGGCTAGACTATGGTCTGTATAAGAACATAATATATTTTTTATCCCACGGTACGGTATCGGGGGTGATACCGCGGGGCACAGCTAGTGTTTTATATTCGTAACGATGCTATAACGTTGATAAGAGAAAATGTTAAGCTTGTTTGTGTATTCGACTGTTTACGAGTCCATTTCTAAGCGTCACGCGTCACGCAGCAAAGACAGTTTGATTCGCGAAAGAATCAGTTTATTTGAGTGATTTTCCTTTGAACACTTGAATCGGATTTTAAATTGTCTCATTGCGACTTATTTTTACTTGTGATCCACTTAAAATATTTGAAGCACGTAGATATGTGGCAGTAAAGATGATAATGGAGCGATGTAGGATAAATTCAGTGGCGCAGACGCGGGCTCGGTCAGTTTTTGCAGTGTGTTGCGTTTGCGCATACTGATGCGCGACCCGCGGCCCGCGGCCCTGCGGCCGACGACCCGCCCCTCGTGCCCTGCTCGCCCGGCGCTTGACCCCGCGTCCCCGCTCCACGCCGCCCTGGGAAAACCACACCGAAACTTCACTTACACACTTTTCTTTCCGTAAAGTGTGCTTAAAAATCTTGTTATGCAACGGTAAATCAGAATTGGTGTACAGCTCTTTAGTTATCTATTTCTATATACAATATATAAAATTCAAAGTCCTGAGTGACTGACTGACTGATATATCAACGCACAGCCTAAGCCGCTGGTCCTAGAGACAAGAAATTTAGAGGGTGTGTTCTTTGTGAAGAGAAGGTATCCACTAAGAAAGGGTTTTTTTAAAATTCCGTCTCTAAGAGGGTGAAATGGGGGTTGAATTTTCTGTGAAACTTTTTATTCTCTGGGTCGATTGACACGCGGACGAAGTCGCGGGCAGAAGCTATGCAATACATAATAACAGGGCTTCGGCAATGAAGTCGGAACTGCAGGAATAGAGAATCTAACTCTAGCCCACGTGGCGCGGACATTCTAGGAACATACGAGCTAGAAAGTTTACTTGTGTCGTTTCATCAGAAAATCTTTTTATCATTATTAATCTTGAAAACACTGAAATACACACAAAGCGTAATTTCAAGGTCTGCAATTTCAAAAGATCCACTTTAAAACTAAATTATATAATGTTGATACTATGAAAAGCATCACTATCAATTGATTTTATGAAAATCACAAAAGCTACGGATCGGGAACACAGATCAGAACAAGATCAATTTATTTTAATCAGTGAGTCATAAGAGAGCGGTAGAATTTTCTACGGAGCTGGGAGCGATCAATGGCGAGAGAAAGATCCTTAGAATTCTATCGCTACCACGTGTCAAAGTCGATTTCATGTCACCTAGACTTCGATTTCGGCAAATCTACAGCAAAATGTACATTCATGCAGTCAGTGCTAAAGGCCTATGCCTTTGTGAGTGTACACCAACAGCAAGTCAACATGCAATCTGGTGCAGTTGTCTTGCAGTTTCTGCAATAATATGGTGGGTACGACATAATCCATCATCCACCACACGATACATCTGTATCGTGTGGTGCCGGACGTAGAGAATAACACCACCCCATTTCTTCCCGTGGGTGTCGTAACAGGCGACTAAGGGACTTACTAGAGAATGGGCAGCAGCGTTCTCTATGCATTTTACCACCATACTGCGATCGCCAACCCGCCTGCCAAGCGTGGCGATTATGGCAAAGCTCCCCAAAGGGAAGGACTAAGTCCAGCAGTGGACGTCTTACGGCTGAAATGATGATGACGAATGATGTACGACATAATTACTCGGAAAGACTTCTGAAAGTGATATCTCAACTGATGCCTATTAAAGACTTCTTAGCAGTTCACTAGCCATTTGGAAAAGGCGTTTCAAAGTAGTGCAGCTGTGAGCAGCGATGTGCTAAGTCACTAGCCGATTGATTGCCGCCATAGACAACGGTTTTAGCTACTGATTCAGATCAGTGTGTTATATCAGTATGTCTCGTATATTTATAAAGTTTAACCTCTAAGTCCCTGAGATACCACATTTGGTATAGACACAATGGTTTTTAATTGTGTCTGTAATTACGGTAATTGACTGGTTAAAGCGGGGTTAGTATGAGATTTAATTTCAAAGACTGTCCATTGACTTTTTTACTTGATCTTCTCCATAGAAGCTTACTACGCTTTGGAATGGGCAATTAGCTTCATCTTTCTAGCTGACCGACTCCTTGACAGTGCCTGTAATTGATGATTTAATTTTAATAAATACTTAACCTCTAAGTCCCTGAGATACCACATTTGGTATCAGACACAATGGTTTTTAATTGTGTCTGTAATTACGGTAATTGACTGGTTAAAGTTTGACTTTGAAGTGAGATATGATAGTAGGGCTGCGACACGGGCGCTCAAGTCGACGTCCGCGGCCAAGGCCCGTCGGTCAGGGACACACCATCTAACTCGATTATATACTAACTCAGCGTATTAGAGATAGCTCTACAAGTATCAAAGCTCGTAGCGATTCAAATCCGTGTTTCATTATGTATATTTCTAGAGATTTCCTTCCAATATTCTTATATAGAGACTGTGTTATTTTCACGTTCAAAATTGTTTATTACTTTCGAAATTAATCACACCATATCATTTTTTGGTTAAGGACAGAACGGATCGTATTTTGCAACATTCAAGGGCAGAACTGCCGTGGCATAACTAAAATGCCGTTATCCGACATATGATCGATTTTAACTTTTAATACTATTATAATGAGAAAAAAAAATCTATCGATCTGTGTTTCCCAATTTTCAATACCTTGAATAGTTTTGGAAATAAAAATAGGTATTTTCATTGAAAAGTGACATCGGTTAAAATTTTACCGCGGTTTTTGCATGTTATTCAAAACAACGTTTTTGGTAGATAACGGCATTATAGATATATCACGGCAGAGAAGAGGTAGGGTCTCTCCCTTTAGTAAGCGCAAAATGTGATTAAAGGATTATGCCAAGCGGGTGGGTTGCAACAACTGTGAGTTAACGACATAGTTATGATCAGCAATCACCAACTCTTCTGGCGAGTCGTGATTAACGTGGTAATAAGAATTGAATTCATTGTGGAAAATACTAGTTTTTGCCAGCGACTTCACCCGCATGTTTTACAAAACAAAAAAAACTTCGTCTTGAATCACTTTGTTTATTGAAGAAAATCCAATGCGGAGTTTAAAAGATGTATGCTTACAGACGCAGGAAGCGACTGTGTTTTATACTATGTAAAGTAAAGATAAAAGTTCTTTTATTCGCACTAATGAATACTTGAATGGATTCCCCGCACAGAAAATTGTAGTATACTTCGTTTCAAGATTTTAATACTTGTTGAATAAGGTTATGCATGTTATATAGGTTTATTTGAGCCAGTTCTTATGACAATAGTAATTAACAAGTAAACCGGTGGTTAAGGTGGGGTCTGGCTGTTACTGTAGACCTGTACTTTGTAACTAACTGGCGGATACAAACAATTAAAATTGACCCAACTGTAATTTCGATGTGTATTAGTAGGGTGTAAAAGAAACAATAACCTTGATACTCTCTACCGTGAAGGCGAAAAGGCCATTAACCAATTATAGACAGTACCTAGAGTAATCTTCGACTTTTTATCAAGAGCGAAACATTTCTTCTGTCTTGCCTTTTCTCAAACAGGTTGGGGTCAGCTTCCAGTCTAACCTGATGTAGCTGAATACCAGTATTTTACATAGAGCGACTGCCCATCTAACCTCCACAACCCAGTTACTGGGTAATGCGATAGGTGCCCCTTGGTAAGACTGGGGGTCAGACTTTCGGACTTCTAACAACCCGTATCGTGCTTTCCAAGGCACGGGGTCTTGGTATGTAAAATTGGTCACCCATTCACGAACCAACCGCAGCAAGCGTAACTTGACATAATCGATCGACCCTTGAGGCTGTTAATACTCATAGACACAGTCCACAAGCCCCCGTAATAACCAAATATAAGTGTTAAGTGTTGTACAGACGCCAGCACATCGAGCTACTACAATACGTAAAATTTCTTTAATAGATTTTCAACTTTATCGCTAAAGCATTAGGTTCAAGTTTAATTGGGAGAATTTGACAGTTTCGGGTACCCTGATGTGCTGGCGTCTGTAATTAAAACATTCAAGTGCATATTGATGTGCATAAAAAAAATCATTGATTTCACAGAAATACGCTGAAACTAGTAGACACAGTTGATTTTATACGCGGACTAAACTGCAATTTCGAGTTCAAGAGTGAACTTTACAAGCCACACCACATAAGATCGTTACTTCCTATTTTTACTAATCCACACTTCCACACTTATAATATATATAATCCACACTAATATTATAAATGCAAAAGTAACTCTGTCTGTCTGTCTGTTTCGCTTTCCTGCTAAAACTACTGAACCGATTTAAATGAAATTTGGCACACAGATAGTTTAGAGCCTGAGAAAGGACATAGAATACTTTTTATCCCGGTAGTATGTTCCCGCGGGATAATTTCCGAACTTCACGCGAGCTAAGCCGCTGGCTAAAGCTAGTACTAAATAATTTTTCACATTAATTCGACTTTGTATTGTAACGATTACCTACATTTACGGTGCTTATATAATTTGCCTAAAATAATAGATTATACATAGAGCAAGAGATACACTAACACGCTACTACCTACTGAAACTAACCGAAAGTTTCAGACCAATACCAAAACACAAATTCCAACACTCGAGGGTTTGTTGAATCTTTCAATAATTTTAATTTGTATAGAAGAAGTCACTTTATAACTTTCGAGTAAATATACCGCTTTTTAGAAGTCTTAACTACTATTAAAATAACTTCGTATGTAAACATATCGTTTCAAAGAATATGCTTTGAAATCGAGCATATTTAGCAATTCCTCTTTCAAATATCGCTGAGAAAAACCTTTGAAACGCGGTAAAAGCATGTTCCGTTGGCTTGCGATGTTGCAGACTGCATTGTAGCCACGATTACCCTCGGCAAGTCGTGCTGGCGTATATTTATGTATGTTCGGTTACACTACACTTTGGTGCGGAAACGAGGTGCGTCGGGCTTCTCCCGTCTGGCCCCACACTATGGAGCCACCCTGTCTGCAAGCACCCCACCGCCTGCCCCCCACACCCACTGCGCACTGGCCCCCACCCCCCTCTTGGATGTAATTCACTCTCACTAACCCACTGCAGCACAGTCAATCATGCATATTGTACTGTCTACTTAATTCAAGGATAGCTATCAAGCTATAGTGTATGTAAATAAGTAATTTCAGGCTGTCTATCTATTTCCAAAAAAGTGGTAGTTGCGTATTCGCTATCCTTCATTCTCTCAAAATGATAGAGTTCTGTCGATACAAAAGTTCAGTATCGCAAACACTGAAATAAAATCAAACAAAAAGCTAAGATTAAATGAAAAGAATTTAAGAAAAGGTTTTACTTTCTTACGATAATTTATGATTGTTTAATGAGGCAATAAAGATCGCAAAGCAGAAAATTAATTACAATAGTTATCGAAGTGAGTAAAAACTAGTTTACAATGTAACAGTAATTCGATAAGTGCACGTAAATGAATGAAAATATTTCTCGTAAAACACTACTCTACAGCAAGCTACAAAGTTTTTGTTCGAACTTGCGACAGTAGAGCACACTATACCGACGTATAAAACGCTCATTTCAAACGCTACGTGAAAACACCTTGTATCATTTTTCATCTCCATTTCCCCAAGTTTTTTGTCCGCATGTCACACACCGCGTCACTCAAAGCTTCAGTGTGTACTCTTTTTATAATGTCTGCAAGTCGGTGGTGAAAGCGCCAGGGTAGCGGGACGGTGTGGCGGGGAGCGGGGCGGGGGGGGGGCGTGATGTTGAGGGGAAGTGCCCCCATGTCTAGACTGGGTCGGTAGTTTTCCGGGATTCAGTTGGCTTTGCCTGCAGTCTGCTCACCCACTCACTGCAATGAACCTATATCCATAGATACATATACAGCACGTCTGAGGACCCTCGCCGCGTCAGACGCAGTTTTTGTATTATTTGTCTATAACGTTGTTATATTGTGTCGGGGTGGCAGAATGTGCGAGTGAGTTCGTCTGCAGAGGATGCTTGCCATACAACAGTCTATATCGTTCCTTTTGAAAAATTCTGTTGCGTAACAAGATTAGGTGTCTCGAAATTCATCAAAGTTACCTTATTTTCGATTCTTTATCGAAACGGAAAGCTTTTATCATCGACGCTAAAGCTTTTCGAGAAAATTTAATAATGTAGTAAATGTAATGGGATTATCCATGTGCATAAATGAGGAACTTTCATATAAACTTTCAACATGTAACGTCTTTAGGGAATGAATTTTTAAAAATCCTTTCTTAGTGCTCATTTTCAGTATATAAGGCACACTTGGGTCTGTTATTGAATGGAAAGTGTGTGCCAATCACTACCACAATTACGACGAATTATTGTGGAAATAAGATTTAAATAAGAGCATAAGTTTACTATTAAGTAGATCCAATTCAGATGATTGATTAATAAGATAGTAATCGAGCTTTACTACCTCTGTAATTGAATAATCTATTTAATAAATGGTTAAATTAGAATTTGAACGACGCATTCAATACAAAAGCAAATATAACTTCAAATGGGATCATACGTAAAACTAACAAGTAAAGATTAAGATCGTATCTCTGTACGTTTCAGTTACAGTGGATATAGCCATAACCTCACCGAAACATAAAGCCTTAGCACGATAATGTACGCATAGTCACCCTAACGTCGATGGTAACAATTAGACTGTGACTAGCCTTTATTTCGTTGCAGTGAAGGGTGGTTATCGTAGTTCAAAGTGTGCCCTATGTAGAATCTATTGAGTATCTTCTACTAACCTGATGATATGTATACAAAGCCTGTTCCATGGAACTGTTATCGATGGTCGACTAATATGGCATCCGCTGCGGTTCTCGGGAGGCGCAGCCGCAGGTCCTATTCTAACCTAAACAAGTCATTGACGGTTCGTCTATGAATTAACAACAATAGGCAATTTTCTTGTAACAGGCCTTTGTGATATCGAACTACATGCGTATAAATAAGCGTAGATCGAGCTTGTAATAAAAGTGTAAGGTGCGTAAACGTTATATAGGCCTAGGGTGCGGTCATAGTAGAAATGTTCTTGTTAGTTCGGAGATACTAGTGAAGTTGTATCGACTCGGTTTCAGGCTCGAACACCGTATACTTCTACGGCGTTAATAATGCGAGATAACTAAATAATGTTTTCTTTTTCGATGCTATTTTTTGGGGAATAAGGGGAATTCGTAATGAGGTTAATGAGGAATATTCACATTCCTCAAATAATATTTCACTTTACCTTCAACTGTTAGAAATCACCTCTCGCTAATGTGACTGGCGCCTTAGTATTAAATTTACTACTCAAACACAATAAGGTCTTAAAATGGTTCTCTAGACTTGTTTACAAAAAGCTCAATAAACACCGTAGTAAAAAGCGAAGTACAGCAACACAAAGAGATGAAAACGAATTCTTAAGTAATCGGTGTTCAACATGCATGCAACAGTCAACAGTACGAATCGTGGAGAAAGAAAGAATAATCCGAGTGCATACTAACCTAATTATAGATTCCAAGTTGTGTTGCAAGTGGAGACGAAATGCCTGTCTCTCTCGAAATAGTGAAGCTAATTACGTTTCGTAACTGCGGCTTGAAGGGTCATGTAGATCGAGGTGCCTATATTTAGCGTGGCGTGCAGGGGGCGCGGGGGCGCGGAGGCGCGGAAGGGCGCGTGGTGGCGCCGGTGACGCGGAAGCGTAGGGCGGGCGGAGGGCGTTGACCGTGAACGTGGGGCGGCATCGATCCGAGCGGCCATACCCTCGCGCAACGGAAAGTGTGTGCCAAGCACTGCCACGACTACGACACCGTTGCATTACTTAAGGAATCAACGAATTATTGAGGCAAGCTTATTTGAGGTTCCCTCAATCTCGAAATCGTGCCTCGGCTAATAAGCTAGTCTAATATTCTAGCCTTCGTCTCCGCCCGCAAGTAGGTCGGAAATGATTCCACGGGAACATACTACTGGGATAAAAAGGTATCCTAGTTCCTAACCCAGATTACCTAGTTCTAAAACTTAATTTTTTGACGTGTAAAAGTGTTTTTTAATCCAATTTACAGACTTCATTTATTTAACTGCATGCCAAATTTCACCAAAATCCGTTCAATAGTTAGGCGTGAAAATTTATCATACAGACAGACAGTTTTATTTTCGCATTTCGTAAATTCTTTGTGGTATTATACAAAATGTGTTTCAAATTCACGTCTGTCTGGCCATATATATGTATGCTCACGTGCAACATAACTTCAAACCACGAAGTTCCTAAGTCCATCAGTACCCAGACACCAAATACAAGTGTTATGTTATTTATAAAATTTGGATTGTTAAGTAGTCCATTCTAAATGTAGGTATGAGAGCACGTGGTCGGTGTTCACCCAGTTTCCTCTAAAGGGCTTCCAGAGAATAATCTCGACGCGCCGATTACGGAAGCTTTGCGGGCGAAGCTGTAGGTAACAACAAAAGGAGTCGGTTGTAAACATTATATCTGACCTTCCTGAATCTAAAGGAGAATCCTTGCCCTTTAGATACTTTAATGAAAACATTAGGTACTTTACTCACCGCGTAATCTTATTGTTAAGACGAGGCTTACGCAAACCAAGTCCACTCTTTATTTAATATACAATACCTTTCTATAAATACGTTTGTATTTTTGTTACAAGAAGCCGTATGTAATCTGATTATTGCGGAACAATTATAAGAAAATTAAAGTAGCTATATTGTGTGAGGGCTTATTTCAAACGTATTTTATTATTCTGTACTATTACGACACAATACCCGTGCAGACGTGGAATAAACTTGAGCCCTCCTTGCGTCTATCCCTTCGATCTAATAACGAAATAAAAGTTAGTAGGGTGCCCTGGTCACGAGGGTGGATTGCTTATAGCCAAGATACACGAAGATATGTATGAGAAGGGGGCTGGAGTGGTGTTCGTAAATGTAGAGAGCAGTGTGCGTGCCGCGAGCTGATTCCAGGCGCACAAACATTATCACGATAATATTCATGAAGTAATTTCTGAACAGAAATTCCTTAAAACATGCTACAATAATTAATTGTAATACTTCGTAGCGTAATATTTATAATCCCGCGTTAAATTTGGGGTGGGTTATTATTATTACCAACAATAGAATATCCCTCCAGTTACATCATATTTTTGTTTTAAGGAAAACGTTGAACATTTTTATAAATAGATCAGCACGGTTATTAGGCGAAGGTTTTAATGAAATAATGTTCGCTACAACAGTAGTGAAACATAGTAGCAAAGGAAATTCACGTCCGGGAAATCTGACGGAAAATCCCACTGAACACCAGCTAGCCTAAAACATAACGTATTTAAATATTTACGTTTATAGTTATTGAGTGGCATTTACGCGTGTGCAATGGGGGGGTTGGTGTGGGGAGTTGAATGTCGGGCAAGGGCGGCATGAGTCACGTCACGGCCGATCAATACTGCACGGGAATGCGTGGCGGGCCCCGCCGACGCACCCCCCAAAGCGCCTGCAGTCCGGAATTAATTCGATGCCATTACTTCCCCAATTCCTGCTAGTTCACTGTCACAATAACAGTGTGTGTATTTTAACGTAGTTACGTTATGATTTACAGAGATTGCATGGATATAATGGCAAAATGAAAGAGGTATCAACCTCTCAATTAATCATAATTCTAATCATTTGCAGGCACACATTAAGAATACAATTCGTAATCATTCGCCTCACTCAATATAAAGTGCGTATTCAAATTGCATTCGTCCAATTGTCTAAAAATGCCGATGAGAGCTGAAAAATTGAAAAATCAATAAAACAGTAATAACGTTTGTTCGGCTCTAAATTGGCTTAATCAATGTGACCGAAATGACTTTAAGATCCAATGATAAGTTATAGCGTCCTCTGCTGACACTACCTATCATTTATTCAACCAATTTTATTACAATCTAAAGCCGACTTATAAAAGCAAATGTAAACTCCCAAAAAAAAAAAATATGGCGTAGTAAAACGGAATAGAAGAGAAATAGGAAATAGTCTTCGATTGCCGTAAGGAGCATGACGCTCATGATGACATGAATTGTACAGAAAATTAACCTGTGTTCCTTTGGGGGAAGCCTATTTAGACGTCATTCGGCTGAAGTGATGATGAATTTTTCCCAAAAGACCAGTGTGTAATAGTAGATTATTAACCAAGGGGATAAAGCAGTGTCTTCTGTCGCGGGTGACGATTTAAATCGCGAGCGTAACGAAGGACTCGAGGTTTACTCCCGAGCGTAGCGAAGGTGTTAAAAACGTAAATCACGAGCGTAGCGAAGGATTTAAGACGAGTCCTGAGTGTAGCGAGGGATTTAAGTTCACCCAAGACTAAGACAGCTTTATCACCGAGGAAAATACTCTACTTTTCGTACCATTTGCGAAAAAATTAACACAATAGTAATATGAGATAAGCATTTATTAAAAATAATGACAATTAAAAGTAAAAGTTAACATTCGAAACATTGGTCCAATTAACGTTTATGTATTTGAAGAAAACAAAAATGCGGCAAATTCCTAGACTCATATTTTTTTTGTCGGAAAAGCAAAGGCATCAATCTCATACGGCCTCGTCGGTTTTCGTAATTTTATTTAATAATCATAACTGCATATTAAATGTGTATTCCTTTTTCAAAAAGATGTATAATGCTTTATATACAAACACAATGGTGTAAACACAGATGTAGTTCAGTATAAATTTCGGTAAGTATTCCAAATTTAAATCACATTCTCCCCCTAGAGGTGAATGAAATTCAGTACAATTTTCTTTCCCTGTTTTTAACAGATTAAAAATGACTATTGTTATGTTAGCTTTTTGTGGCATAGAATGTCACTTTTTTGAGCAAGTGGTACGAAAAATAATGTTAACACACAGCTCTGTTACTCTGTATAGTTTTCTTTTAAATTTAACTTGTACCTCGTGGGAAAAGGACGTATTGATCATTGAACAAACCATTAAGTAGCATTACGTGATTTCGAATTAATACGTTTATTTGTAGCTTCGAAATTTCAGCCCATTTCAGGGAATATTATGTGGAGTTAGATGTTGGCGGAAGTTCGCTGGAAACTTGCCACTTGGCGATAACCACCATTGTAAATATAGGTAACAACATTATAAATATATCAAATAACGTTTGGTTCCGAGTGCTCATTGAATGTATGTTTTTTTAATGATTTTGCCTCAATTTAATAACTATAGTACCTACCTAGGTACGCATATTAAATACAATGCTGTTTGCTACAATTTCTTATAGCTCGTTACTTGGAAACAGTTATAAAACAGTAAATCCGGGATCGCAATCAACCTGTGTACATAAAATAAAATCCAACCTCGTGCCCCAACCAGTATTAATTTTGAAGGTTAAAAGAAGGTTCAAAATATAAAACTTCTCGTTCACTGTTTTTATTAAATAGTATTTTTATAATTTTTATATTTGATAGGTAGGTAGTTCTTAAACTGTTAATTTACTGACCGGCCTGCTATCTTCTAGTACTAAATACTTAAATCAGCGTAATGTTTTTATTTGTAAGAATTTCTCAAAGATATGTTATCTTTATGTTTATTTACTTTACCTTTAGAACTACGTTATTACCTATACGTACTTTGAATGTAATAAGTTGGTGATAACTCTTAGATATCAGTAGGTCATATCAACATAGACAGTAACTACGTGAAGTCGAATGTACACGAGTGTTTGACTATAATAACATATCAACAGCTACCTATTTTAAAACCATGTCCTATCCCAATAGTTTATTTTCATAATATTATTAATGAATAAAAAATCAAGATACAGATACTCAGATGCCTATGTACCATGTCAAATTATCTAAACCTTTAAAAAAATGTAGTAAGTATGTAGGTACATAGCAGAATAATTAATGAAAGTCATCAACATTTCTTAAGACGTCCAATGTCAGGAGGAGACGCCCCGGGCGTCGGGAGTCGATTGCGGACTCCCGGCCACCGTAGGCGCGAGCTTGCGGGCAGCGAGCAATGGGTAGCTCGCCGCCCGGTAAGGACTAAGCTCGAGTCGACGGCGCGTAGTGTTCCACGCGTGCCTCAAAGAGATGTCAACAGCACTCAAGGGGTTTGCTAGGACCGATGCCTGCCGGGGTCGCGTGATTGTTTGAAAGAGATACCGTGACCCTGGCACATGGACAACTGAAGAAACACGGGTGGGTTTTAGTCAGTAAAAGTCTGACACGCACTCCCGCTCCGCCCAGAGCGGGAGAAGTCATTCGATGATTTCCCATCCAAAAAAAAGACGTCCAATGTATCTAATCTGCTCGTATATCGTAAACCAGAATAGTGACGCGTCGTCTCAAAGATTTCCGCAATAATTGTGGCAGTTTGTAACTACTGAAAACAATTAATTATAAAACCAGTCATTCATCACAATATCAAGTTCAAACGGAAAATATAGTTGTTCGTAAAATTTTCCTTCTTAGCTATAGTAAGTAAATAAAATTATGATGTCAACTGTGAGGGTCATTTCTCTTAAAGTTATAGTTTGAGTTCGTGAGCTGTGCTATGTGGAACATTTTTCGCGTCTAGTTACGTCGTTGCTCGTAATTATAGCATAGTTTAAAGAAAAATCACCTCTACAGTGTATTCGTCCGTCCGGCGATCCGCCATAATGCTTGCGTGTGTTTCGTGGCATTGAGCACTAATAATAATCGGTGAACTTGACATTGAGAACGGAGGCTCGTCATCGTAACAAGATGCTCCATCTCCTCCGCACCATATTGAAATGCTGATGTTAAAAAAGGATAGCTAATATTATCTTCTGTTCATGAGTGTTTGTAGGTCAGTCGTGTATTTGTTCCGGACGATAGTCCGAAAGTCGGCTGGAGGTTACATTACGTAGTTATTTAAGTTAGAACTCAGCACACAATGTTTGCAAATTATCAACACAGCTGAAATCTGCTGAATCAGACCATTTAGCGCGTCCTCTCGTGACGGAAACTGTTTAGATTGTATCATCACCTGGAGCCCTCTTTGCCCGCTTTGTACTTTGACGTGTTCATGATAGTAATAAACGTATTTTTGTAACATTTTACATCAGAAGAACACTGGGAAACTGTTTCAGAACTGATCTAATTAATCATTAAATGTATTTACATCCGTTTATGAAACCAATATAAGGAGTTCATATCTAAATCGCTCCTGATTAAATTCCAGTAAGTTCTGAGGGAAATATAAACCCTGAATTTGAAATTTAAATCTAAAAATAGAAAAGCTGTAAAAGAAACAATTTATTGTGTAAAAATACCTATTCTGAAAGCTTTTCGCGCTGTCTAAATTGCAAAAGTTTTTAATTTCGCGCTAAAACGATACTTGCGATTGTTGTGAAAAGCGGTATCTAGTAGCGTTTCCAAGGTCTTCTTGCACACGTTAACCTTATACAGCCTACGTGGTTTCGGAAAATTCCGCTAGATGGCGCTGCTAGAAGGCTGCCTGTAACTTAAAGTTTCAAGTGAATCTTCAAAGATGGCGCTACTTAACGCGACTGGAGCTGTACTAGTACAATTTATAAAATAAAAGAAAGCCGTGTTTGATAAATAATAACATCTATTAATTTTGACTCGTCTTTCGAATACTATAAAGGGGTAGGTAGGGTCCAGGTGGATTCGTAAGGTTTTGTTAATACAAACGACACAAAAGGTGTTATGCACCTACCTATGATCCACAATAAAGAATGAATTGAATTGAACTGAATTGAAACTACAAAACTAATGTGTACGGTGTTTTGACAATAGTTATTTTGATTGCAAATCTTGGTCATAAATGTAATAGTTGTTTGTGTGTTGTTAATTATTATTTTTTGTTATCTTTACCATGGTAACTATCATTTATTGTAAGACATGTCTTCGCGACTTATTAAATTTAACTTCACGGAATTATTTCGGAATACCGAAATCAGACCTTTATACTCTATAGACGAATATACCTAATCTTAATAGACATTGGTTATTGAGAGAGATATTGGTTATTGTTATGGAACTATGTTATGGTACCTACTTCAATAGGTATTCTACAACAATCTGACGTCCTACTCGATGCTCAACAAGTAACATCGATACTGCAACCTGTCGGGCGACGCACTCTAAAGCAATTATTATTAATTATGTGGGTTATAAATCCGGATCGGTACCTAAACAAATAAAACGGCTGGCTACGTCAGCGGTGCGTTGTGTTGCGTGTTCGAACGGCACGTAGAAATGCGTCACTCACTCGCGGTCGTCGCTCCCCATACAACAAAATGACGTTCTGACTCATACCAACGTTATGGGTATTTTTGTATAATGAATGATATACAACCTTTTTTATTTTTAGTCTTTGAATTTAAATATAAATGTGAAACGGTCTGCTTGTTTGTTGATAAGTGTCAAAGAAGTAATTTTTTATGTTTTTTTACGCGAGTTTTCATAGCTCAGGAATGTGCTGCACTAGCATAAAAAAACTTATGATTACGATTCTGATACACTAGTAATAACACCTTACCATCCATGGTTTGCACCTCGCACAGTTTTCCACGCTTATCTCGGATTAACATAGAAATGATCGGCATCTCCTCCCGTGTCGTAAGCTTGTGAGTCTGTGACCGATTAACGGATAAGCGTAACACGTGGGCTCACAATCCCATAGGCCAGCCAACTCAAATTGTGTAATGTTCTAGAAGGAAGATAGACACTTTCTTACACTTTTTGAAGAACTTACGCGGTCTTATTACAAAAAAATGCTTTAGTACTGGTTTAAACCAAGACTTATAAGTTTAGGATTGTTACGGTACTAAAGTTAGTTCCAGTATCAACTTGCGTCTTTATTACAAAACGAAGACCTTCTGAGGATCAGTTAGTACCAAAGAAGGTCCATGGTTCAAATTTCATCTACAGATTATAAACAAAAATGGCATTCTTTCATTCGTTCATTCGGGCTTTATTTGAAACAACGTTCTGTTTCTCTAAATATTGTAATTGGAATAACACTTAAAATTATTACATAATTGTTTAACAATCCAGGAATACGTCATAAATTGTTCTATGTTTAGGTTACAATATATTGAACTGGCCCCACTTGTACTTTTGACGTGTTTTTTTATAATTAAGTGGTCAGGTTTTTAACACCTCTGACGTGAATTGGAATGCATAAATTCGGCGGCAGCGTTCGTAATTTGAAAATAATGTTTCTTGGCGCCCTTTGAAATTGATGCACTTTCTTATATGTATTCAGCGTTCAGTTACTGTTAGGCACTGTTTTGGTTTGTTCGCGAGTTTGGTTAAATCGTGAGCTACATTAAAAAATAGTTGAGACACACCATGTAAATCAGCTGTATCGTCTTGAATCTACAAATAAAACAATATTATTAGGTTATTTATGATTAGGATTTTGTCTGTTATAGTAGCATCGACCAGAGGTACTTACTTCATGTCGAGCCCAGTTGCGTAATGCGCAAACCACTTGCATTTCAGGGCTCAATGGGCATCCTAGAGGGTCGTGGGTTAAGTCATCACGTAAAATATCCACTATTTTTTCACCAAAACGTTTTGTGAATCTATACTTGTATCGAAAATCGTCGTCACTCAATTCGAAAGGATTAAAACGATGACGATGTCTGCAAGATCGCCGAGACGTCTCCAGCATTTCTAAATCTTCCAAATCCATCAAGTCAATCGTATCAATATCCATTTCTATCGAATTGTAAATAAAAAGACGCAAAAATAAATCAACGCTAACCTCTAAATAATCAGTACTTATGTCAAATCCAAAGATAAACTATGGATAAACTAGGGGTCTCGGCGGTCTAACTTTAGTACCACAGATAGTTCAAGAACTAGTGATAAACTTCATTTTATAATAACGTTTTATTTAGTCATGGTTTAAACCTAGTAACAACCTCAGTACCAAATTTAGATCGCGTTTTGTAATAAGGCCGACGTTGTTTAGCTTACAAAGGTACAGTTGTAACTAGGGTTGCCACCCGTACTTTTTATACTTTATAAGAACAATAAAGTATACGAAAATACTTTATTTCGCAATAGGGTTTTGCAGAATTATCAACTGCACAAAAATGGCAGTAAGTATTTAATAAAAGTAATGAGAATTTTTTAAACATGTTTATAGTAATTTCATTTTCATTGTCTATTCCCGCCACGTCAGCATTTACGGAAAAAGTTTTTTCTGTGGTGAATAGCAAAAGGCGAGACGAAATAATCAAAATATTTCGAAATTTGATAAAAATGAATTACTTATTTACTTTAATTTAAATATAGACTGTGAAGATGCTGTGCAATTGTTTAATAGAGATACTATTTTGATACAAACTGCAAAAAGCAATAAAATATGTAATAATATAGAAACATAAATCGTACTTTATTTTTATACTATGTACTTTTTTTTCTTACCTATAATAACCAATGTACTTTAATTGCAAGTCAAAAAGGTGGCAACCCTAGTTGTAACCCTCCCGTATTCAACTGTTTTAACTTTTAACTAACTGTTTTTTCGTAGCTATAACATATCAAGATTATTTCATATTTAGCACCCTTTTAGTATTAGATTTATTTAGCTTCTTAGGTCATATTCAATTTTTTTTTATTACAGGAGTGAATTAAGGGGAATATTAATATGAATTAGAAATTACGCCTGAACGTAGACAAATTATGGTCATAAAATATCTGAGTAGGTATCACATCATAGAAGGAAAATATGAACATAAGTAGGTAAGTTTTATGACTGCATATCGAATGGTCCACGAATCAGTATTCCAGAACCTTCAGTTCTATAGTTCTTAAGTCGGAGTCAACTGAGACTGTTATAAGGTCATACAATCTAAGTTGCAAGCACAAACTATGCAGCCGCATAAAAGGTTCTTAAAGTATCTTGGTAACCCCGTAAATTCGCGCGATCTCTTTTTCTTAATGGATTTTTAATAGAATATAATAATGATTTCTATCGTCTTTATTACACCGTGCACGAGCGCTTCAACTTTGGTTTTTACACGCAAATTGCGCGGGAAAGTAACAGATTCACTGGTTTTCTTTTTTATATTCAGATAACAATTTCAGTAAACTATATGGGAAGAATGATTCTGAATACTAAAATAAATAAATAGGTATTCAAATCCAATTTGGATGTGAGCCCCTTTGCTCTCAACGCCGCACCCTAGTAAAACGTAGCCCGCTCCTAAAATCTTGCAATATTTGCTGAAATTAATAAAATTATTTTATTTATTAAGACATTACATTTATTTAACTATACGAACAATATTGTGTAACAAATAAACATTTTGATATTTGCTACGACGGGTCTACGCTTGCTACGACGCCATGAGTTGCGCTACTCGCCCACAGATGACGCTACGTGTTGTTTTCGTTTGATAAGTTAAACCATGGATTCGTCGAGAACAAATCTTAAATATTGTGTGTTAGTCAGACAAAATAAGTTTCTTTAGAATATATTCCTGCTCCAAATCGACTATGCTGCCATATTGTACAGTTTGCCAGTAATTATCTTACTAGCCGTAAGTAGTTTTAGAATATCGTGTGTAGATCTTTAACTGGACAGATTTTGGTAAATTGATGATCTATTATTAATAATGTCGTCGATTTGATTCTTCTTCAGTTAATTATAACAGAATAAAATAAATTAAAACATTACTTAAGCCTACTGAGCCGTAACCCTGATAATAACTGCAAATCTAGATGAGCTCTTTTAATGTCATGTAAGTAAATACCTAAACCGTTAATTTAAGGCCGTACAAACAAAGGTTTAATAATCCTTAAGACCTTCAAACATAATATCGATATGACAGCAATGTAATAAAATAAAGTAGTTTGTCGGAGAAGGGCGGGCGATATCGTAACTGTAGCCAGCGATAGCGGAGTCGGTCGCAGCGCAACCTTGCAGAGTTTGTTGCTCCTGCAAGGCGACGTAGGGGGCCCCAGCGGCGCGGGGGGAGGGCCGAGGTGACCATCTAACCTCCAGTGACACGGTCTAACTATACCACAGATAAACAACAACAGTATGACTATCTAATTTACCAACTCTTACTCATACTTAAGTTACAATTACAAATTAAACCTACGCAATCATGCTCCTATTCGCGACATGATTTTAAAAGTACCTAATAAATTCTCATCGAAATCTTTTGTTGTACTGTATTTTTCAGACTGTGACACAACACTTTAGACTAGGCACTCTAACATTTTGTTATAGATGCATAACATGCCAGCATACATCATATATGGTAGTTCATTGATAAGCTACCGCAAATATTGATTGAGCGATTCAAGTGCTTGCACTTTTATTTATTTCGTTGAGTTTCTGAGGATATACAGTTCGTTATAAGTTGATGTTTCATTAATGATAAGCATGTTTACTAAATTTCTACATACTCGGGCCGATCGTCAGCTTATGTCCTTTATCTATGTATGTGTGCCTATGTAAGTACTGAGTATCCTTCACACCATGTCGAAAGCAACAACAAGGTTTACAGCAACATTAACATCAGAAACAGTTTTTTTGTTCTTGTAGGTAATGCAAATGCGTGCTTCATTACGCTAATTTCAAGATAAACGCTGTTCGAAACATAATGAGATAATTACTTAACTATCGACCAGAATTATCATTTGTTCTTGATGAAGTTTATTGTTCCAAATACAGGTTGTTTACTTCTCCACACATGCATTGTATTGATGAATTATCCTTCACAATGTATGCAGATTGTCTATTAGAGAAGAATGTTTGTGCACCCGTACAAAACCGCTCGCTGATATTAGTTACCAAGCCTTATTTTTTATGCATTGTTGTGCAGGTAAAGCTTTGTTCGTGATGTCAATATTTATGAAAACAACATTTTTCCACCTGTTGAGTAGAATGTTTTCCACTTTAACATAACACTACTTTTCGATCAGAAACCGTGTGCTAGTCCTCGCTGAGCTCGATCTAACAAAGGTCTTTCTTCATAATAGTTTGTCCACCCACGGCCGTCACGGTTGCGTCTCCATTGGTGGCCTGTCCTAGTTTTTAAAGCAAGAACTTAAGCTAAGATAACTCCACCGTCCCCGAAGCTGTGACTACAGCTGTTTACGTATCCGACGACGGCTTGACCTATATACCAAAACAATTGTATTATTCATGAGCCTGTCACTCGATTGCCTTTGTCGCACATAATCACAGAGTCCTGTATATTTATTCTTGTTTTACAGCACCATAACAATATTGTGACCTATAAAAGTGAGCACGTTATGAAGTCGGAAGAGCTTAACGCAAATGTGAACTGACAGAGCGTATTTTGGATGGACTTATTTCGTTGGAGTAAAATGGGTTACGATAGAAAGTTTCATTTCTGTCATTTTGGGGTCAGCTCTATGATGACACTGTCACGGGTAACTTATCATCGGCATTTTTTTTAATGATTAAGTAATTTTAAATCATTGAGCAGGTGAACTCGATAAAGAAACAAAATCAGTATAAATTCACTATGTGATTGACGAAAAACGTCACAGTATTAAAATAAAACAGAGGTAGGAATATTTTGTCGAGATCTATTTTAGGATATGTTTGTGATGCGCAAATATCGTCGTGTGCAGCGTCTCCCGATGACCTACATGTATACGAAGCTTTGTCTACATCGCCCAACTCATATCGACTGTACTAATCATGACTTTATTATTTTTATACAAATAAATAAATATTCACATATTCAGGCATGTGTCTCTTTGTCCACAATACGTTAGCAGGCGACAAGATAAAATGACATTGACGCTCTTACTTCATATCTTTTACGTCATTCCCCCATCATTTCGCTGTAAAAATCCCCGATATTAAAATTTTATACATTTGTATTAACTGAAAAAGGCGGCCAAACGATAAATATCAAGCATAATGATGATGATATTAATGATAAGTATTTAATTAGGGTTTGTTGCAATTACAATTCAATAACAATAGTGATTGGTATAACGAAGGCATTTAAAGGCTAAGACCAGTAGGTATGTATTAGCAACGCAGTGCAAATTCGGTCAAGGCAATTCAAATTCATATTGCTGTACATCATTAATAATGTCTTTCTCTATGGAAAAAAGAATAAAAAGGATTCGGTTGGATCGGGTAATTATATTAACCTGAAATTAAAATTGCCGTTCTGCCAATCATCGAAGTCGAACATTCCAGAAGGAAATCTGTGAACGCAAATTGTTTCACAGATTAGCTAACTTTGTTCTAAAAGTATCGGTTTATTATATTTTAGAGCGGTCCATTATGTTATGATGTTGGATGTATGAAGTGGCATTATAGTGCAGGAGCGTGTCGTATCTCGCGAGGGCGATAATTGCGAAGGTCGCGTCGCAGCTGGATGTAGCATCACACGCCCGACTCCTCCATGTGGTATCACTAGATAGGTGCTTCGTTACGATATATCGAGAAACACGCAGTTTAAGCTAAAACGTAACGTAAAGCGATAAGCGAAAGGTAGTATTTACATTAACGCTCGCCTCGGTCGGTGGCCTTACCTCGTTAGAGTTCATGCACCCGCGCGAAACTGGGGCACGTACCGCGTGCTCCCCCCTCCACTCTAGCCGCCTCCCCCCCGTCGTCCCGTTACCTACCACTAACTTTTCATTGAATTGTTTCTATTGCTTGCTTTAGAAATATTATACTATGATAAATGCAAAAACTTTATTAACATTTACTTGTGTACATAGCTCACAGTGTTTAGCTAACTGCTCCATTCTTTGTTTGAGTTGGAACCATGTTAATAATAAATTTAAGGTCAGATGCTCTGATAATAAAACGCTTGTTAACAGTCACTATATAAATTCATAAGCGATTAAATCATTGTTTGTGGTTACTTTAATGTAGCGAAAGATTAACATAATGTGGAAATATCTAGTAGAGCGATGAGTAGACGTAAGTAAGTGTTAGTGGAAGAGAAATGCTGTCACCGCGCCGAGTGAACCAGTATTGCGCGGCACAAGAGTTGCGCAAGCGCAGCTCGAGAAAGTGCGAGTAAAAGTTGACGCAACCCACGTCACACGCCGCTCGCCTCGCCACGTCACACATATACATGGCTCGTGTATAGCCGCTATGTGTGTGAGTGTAGTTATGTATACGTACATAAGTGTCATGCACTGACGACACTTGATTACAATCGAACGTGTTATACAATGCCTTTAATAATAAACTTCGTTACGAAGACTGCCACACGTAAGAACATCGAGGGTACGTTTTCATAACACTTATTGAGATAAATGACAAGCTAATGTGTCTCGCACTGTGAGCGCTTTAAGTTCCAGTAATTATTAAAAAAAACAATGAAACAATTATATTACACGACAGATAACCCGCACCTACATTATGTACATACGCATAGACACTTTACTTAGATTTCCCTCTCACAGAGAGGCGGCGTGTGTCCCAGCATCAGAAACGTTATACCTATGCTAATTATGCGTGGATACTTGCATTATAATATGTTTGTCTTGCATAGGTACATTCATTGAAGCAGTTATATGCTTGAGGAATGCATATGACACCTTAACCAGCCAAAATCTTAATATTGGCAACTAACACAGAAAAACCCGGTTTTTAAATAAGTAATACATTTCTGTACACTTTTTGAAGAGCATCACAGATTTACAGCATATAAAATTATTTTTCATTTAGTACCAATAACTCGAATTTATCGTGACATTACGGCACTTCATGACATAGCTACGTATGACTAATAAAATAACTTTTAGCTCGGCTAGTATCTAATGCCTTGAAATGTGTGTAACAAAATATTTTTTGAAACGATTTTTTTTATAAACCGTTTCGCTGTTGCTCTTATAAAATTACACGAATTGTAGGTAAATTGGAGTAATTTTCAACGCTGAGGATCTCTATAGGGAAGGTGAAGGGGAAGGAGCGGTGCGCGCGAGGGGAGCGCACCGTGGCGACAGAAATAGGGCGCGGAGGACAGAGCAAGGCTGCCCCGGTTGTCGGCCGTCGACCCGCGCCCGTACCTACGAGTACGTAGACGACGTAGCGCTGTGTGCGTAGCGCTACGAGCTACTACGGACTACGAGCCGTGTGCGCTGTGCGCCGCCTGACGCGCCGCCGTACTATCGCCCCGATAGGGATGCACCGCCTAATCTACGTTACGTACACTACTTGTTTGTTACGATCTATTAATGTGCTACGTCGATTTCATAGGGTTGCGTTCAGATGACTATCTTTCTTCAATACCTATATTAAAGAAAAACCTAGTTATTTTTTTATTTTCATTGAATACGGGATAATCGTTCTGTAAAAGTGTATAAATATTAAACTAAAATAAAATTTTCAACTATATTTATGTAGCGCCATCTGTCGTAGAATAGAATAACTTTAGTTTATTACGAGACTCGTGAAGCCGTTCGCACCGCGCGCCCCGCACTTCCCCCGCGATAAGGGCACGAGTTCGTTGCCCCGATAGAGACTGACCTCAAAAACGAGGACACTGCAAAATTAGGACGATGACAACGTAATGACTCGAGCGCCAGCTCACTCCATACGAGTTTCAACCTAAAAATCATTACCATACGAAACAAGTTCGTTTAATCTGATATATTGAACTACATGTATTTGATCAATTAGGCAAATACGCTGACTTCAACAGCAGCGAGCTAGCTCGAAGTGTTTTACTCTACGATAATAATAGGTTCAGGTTATTCCGGGAATTCAAATATAGGTAACTGTTATTTAGTTGAACCGTTGAGTGTGTATTCTTCTTCTGATTCATGTAGCGTAAAAGTTGATTAAGGAAAATGGAATAATAATTAAATATATTTCGATTAAGAAACATAATAATATTAACGAGGACAAGAACGGGTATACATTTACACATTTAGAACATATAGGCTCGTGTTTTATTTAGTTTCATAAATTCAGAACGTGACCCAAATTGTGTGCCGTAGGCCGAAGTGCCGTCACTCACTTCTGCCTATCTTGTCTATCACAATACGCTTACTAATAGATACCTTTTCTTTTGTTACAGGTAAGTGGCAGGTCATTCCTCCGCGCGACGCTTCTAGACCAGCTCTCGATAAGTAAAGGGGTATCTTGAAAGGAACTCGTATATTTGTGACGTGTGTATCGAATGACATCACTAGAACTGTTGTTCTTTTGTGTAAAAATGAAAATAATATAACAGTTTAAACATAAGGTTGGGGATTCCTAAAGCATTTAGCGCCATTTCTGCTCCTTATGAAACGGACGATCATGATGCTGTAGTTGAAAAAATTAACATAATCTTTATACAGTTTGTGATTGCAACACGCTGATAAGCGTTAGACAGCCATTGTTTATATTTACTAGCCTTGTAAAAGTATTATCTATTACAGTTAACAGTTAATAAACGGCGTAAAACTAATGTTTACATGATAAATTGACACGACCACGTTTGAAAGTAAATATAAGAATGTGAAGGGAATTATTCTGAAAACGTGAGCTGTACATGAATTGCGATAACGATAGTAATGGAAAATAAGTGCAGGATGCAGCGCACGGGCCGGGAGCCGCCGCTAAATATAGTCCGGCCGACGACCCGCAAATAGGTCGCTCCCTGCGCGCCACACCACCGCCACACCACAGCCGCGCCACCCTCTAATCATAACCCGCTTCAAATGCTACCTATTAATTTCGCCGCTCGATTCCATCACACTCACATTAATTACATGGACTCAGCTATCTTCTCGCGGTTGTTGATGTTATGTAACAACAATATTTACAACAACCACTTTCTCCACTGCGGTGGAGAAATGAAATGAGCAATGAAGCTATAAGAGAAATTTACATAAACATGTTGCTCATTGAATCCACTTGAAGCATTTTTTATTAGATTTATATTGAAATTCCAACAATGGCAACGTAGCATTGAAACAAATCAAGTTATGTTTCTTCATTACCTACTCGGTAAGTTATGAAAAACTGATGTAAACGACCGAAGGTGCATGAACTGTAAGTGCTTAACCGTTGTAAGGGAATACGTAAACAACATAAATTCCGTGTGAGCAGCTGTACTGCTGTAGTTACTGGAGTCGTTTCACCTTTTTTCATCATTTAACGTTCGTGGATCATTTGTTTTTAACCTGTTTACGTCCGGTTTGATTGTAAACATAGTTTGCATTGTTATCAATCAATCACGTAACTCGTAAACGTGGTCAAAGCGACCAATTAGCTGAGAGTCAGTTCACGGAGAGACGAAACGCTCGCAATAAATTGCGACAGCATTTTGGAACTGGCGCACTGCAATATGCATTCATAATAAATTAGTAAGGACACGTCAGCAGTGTGGCGTGGGTGTTGTTGTTTTCCCCATGGTTTATGTTGGCTGAGCTCGGCCGGTGCTGGCGCGCGGGGCGTGCGGCCCGCGGCGCGCGGGGCGGTGTCGCAAGCCGCGGGTGCATGGCCGGCCGTCGGCACCGCGCCGACCCTGACTGACTTATCTTGCGAACGTGCGGCGCGCGCAAATTCTAACGCTGGCAAATTTAACAGCCCGTGGATTATTGCTGCACGTTGCTTCTCAGCGTGATACACATGGTGTTATCGAATCTCACCTCAACCTTTACAAACATTTGTACCTTGTTATGCCATTTACCAATACAACGACAACGACATTAAGTCGAAACATAGATGCAGTCTTAAGTATGTAGCAAGCTAGCTCAAACACAATCACTAACCAATGCCACTCCAATCAAGTTTACCGAGTTGATTGAAAATATTTACGTTCGTAACTCGTTTAATTACAGTGTATTACGTACCGGAAACGTGTTGATCATAAAATATTCACAATAAGGGTCGGTCCGAATACGTTTCTGATTACGCATATTAATGTCCCGTCGTCGTTGAAAGTAAAATCATTAAAGTCGTCGAACTGCAAGCTTATTATAATTTATGTTGTGACCTGTTTTACAACTGCGCTACACTCACCCTTTACAAAACATCAACATTTCCATTTACGGCGACAAATTGTGCGTGAACTGTAAAGTGACGGCCGCGATCCCGTTATATTACATTTTCTTGTTTGTTTAAAACTTCCCGTCACATTAATTATGAAAATTTGAAGTTTGGTTAGTAGATTCTAGAATCATTAAACCTTGCTAACTTTGTAAAATTTAGTTATCTCTATAAAGGCTTTCATGGTTATCTTAACAAGACGCTACATTCCCTTTCTCTTTATCTGGTATCTTTGGTAAAAGATTCTACAGTTCAAGATCATAACATGTTTGTAGGAAACCTAATTCCTTACTTAATTGATTGGCGCCAATAACAATGCACTAGGCCACTGAAAGCTAGTTATTAAAGCACAAGGTACAGGCTGTTTGTTTCACCTTGATGTAATGAGTAACAGACATAGGTTGTAGGTATCGGCGTGCGGTAAGAGGCGAGCCTAGGCTGGATCTCAAAGGCAGAGAGGCAGGGAGCGGCCGCGGCCGACTCGGACTTTGTAATACATTCGGCCTAGTCAGCGATCGTTGCCCCGAGCCGCTCGAGGTCGCTGCAGAGCTGCGAGAGACGCCAGCCGAGCGCGCCCGAACACCCACGGAAATTACCGAACGACAAATTGGCGCGGAATTTAAATCCATGACGTTTGATAACATCATACTAGATTTACTAGTTCAAATACTCGAATTTCATATTAATGAGTAGGCATCTTAATCGTGAGATACAAATATTATGTAGTTACATGGCTCTAGTCTAAATTCTAATTAATTTTATAGTCGTTTTGTACCCAGTAACAAGTTTTACGATGCAAGCTGGCAGATCAGCATAGTACAGTAAGATACCAATCAAATTAACGACTTCAGCTATATTTTACGTCCCAAATCGCATCGATATTGATTACAGCTGTTCTTAATTAGGTAATAAGTCGTAAACAGGCTGCTCACGTAATCTGTACTGGAAGTTTGAAGACAAACAACAAGACTGTTCGTGCGTATTGTTTGTAATTTCCCTATTCAAAAGCAAAAGTTATAACTTATGTAAGTAGTCGGAAACTCGTCGTGTGGCACTTTAACCCAGTGCTGCATATTCCGGAGTGAGTCCAACGCACCCGTTTCGCGCTCATTAGTATGGAGACAGCGGCTCACCACTTTCACTCTCGCCAATAACAAGTGTTACGCAAGCCGCCGCCGTCACCGCCAGCTCTCTACTCTCGTCGACTATCTCCGACGCGGGCGCATCGCTCCCGCCACGCCATCGATAGATTAGCGAGCGCAAAAAATGAACATAAATTCTCGCAATAATGCTGCAACAGTGACGAGGCAGCGTAAGACGCATCCTCGGGCCTAATGATAGTCTCGGCAGAAATGAAAGTGAATAGTGTTTCGGTTAGTTCATAGTGGGTCAGCGGAGTAGGGCAACGGGGGTCGACGCCCGCGCAGCCTCGCCGGGTGAAAGTGGCCCTCCTCGTCCCCGCGCCCTCCCGCCCTCCCGCTCCTCCAATGCTGAAGGCGCGTCGACGACTTACCTGCGCACGCGCTGCTTTTTGCAACTTGGCCATGGAACCTATTACGATAACTGCGAAATAACGCTCGGGCAAATGTAAATGCATGGCCTTTATTTGTGCTCGATCACACGACATACCTAACCACCAACATGGCAACTATTTGTAAAGCTAATAGTCATATTTCAGTGTTCCTACTGAAACCCAAAAACAAAAAAGACCAACTAAGTTTAAAGTTGCCTTTAACAGCACAAATTTAACAACGAACAGTTCATGCAATCATAAGTACAAAGACCCCATTCTTACTCAGAATAATCAAGGAAAATCCTGTTCGCAGTACATTAATTCCCACATTCGTAGGTCATACATGTGCAAGCAATAGAGCTTTATCGCTACCAGTTATAAAATAATAAGCTATATTAAGGTTATTCATATTTCAATCCTCATCGGGAAACAGGTCATTCGTTTTCCTCAAAGTGACATCATCAGCTCAAGCCTCATAATGTAGTTCAGTGGAAACAATGAAAGCGTTTATCGTTGTTCGAGAAGAGCCGTGAGCAATACGCGCGGTTTATGTAACCGGCAGACGGTAGTAACTAGTGATTGAATAGGCCCCATCTTACGTAAATGTAACGTACTTGCCTACATATCAAGTGCTGCTTATGTAAGCATTTAGAAATATTTCGGAATGCTATATTTTTATAGGGGACAAGGGGAACGATTTCACATAAAGCGCAACCTTGTAGGACTTCTACTTGTCCGGTTAGAAAGTATTATACTTACTAGTGGTCGCCATATGGTTGAAATTCGACCAATAGAAATTCATTTAAATAGAAAAACAATTTTACATGAAAATATTAACTTTCTGCACTGCTTCCCCATATAAACTTTAACTGTGTCAAATTTTATACTCTACCGTCCCCATAATTTTCGTAAAAAGGGGGTAAAATGTTTTGCTTCACGTTTTAATAAACAGATACAAATAATTTTAAAATCAATGCAAAAAAAGAAAAACCTGGTTCAAACAGATGAAAACTGAAATCTGAAACAAATGAAATGAATAGATACCACCACTTTTAATATCAAAAGCTTTGACTGACTTTAAAATAGCTATTCTTTACTCGTGTTTACTTTTGTTGGGAAATACTGAAAATTAACGGACTGATTTTCGTTGGTTTAATTATAAAAACAATTTGGGATTTTATAGACTGCTCGCAACAACCGCAGAGTACGTACAAATGAGGCCATCGGGATTGCTAGTAGACAATGTTTATGAACGATTATAATTTAGATGAGTGAAGGCTTAATAAAGTGATCCGAGGCTGTGGCTGGAGCCCGGGTTGCGACAGCACGAACAAAGAAAGCGGCAACGGGCCGGCCTTGCTGAGTTCATCGACCGACTTTTGCAGGTCGCAAGGTTTCGCCAATCGGGCTTCTCGTAGCTCCAGGATATTGCCAATTCAGTGCGATCAAGGCTGCGCACAACCGCCTGGCCTGGCCGAACCTCTTACTTTTCGTTGCAAAGAAAAACGTCCACATATTGCACTGCACATCGCAGGTGACAAATACTAATGGATTCTAAACGTAAGAATTGTTTAGGTAATTAACTCAATTTAGATAAAACGGCTGTGGGATTCAGGCTAGTAGGTGGTGTAGTAGAGCCAAACTGTATACGAAAAACCTAGATTGTTCGGTTCAGTACCCGTCAGCCAAAATTTTATTTAAATTCAGCCACATGGCTGCATTGAGTTTTTGCTTATAAATGCTATGTACCAACATAGATTAATTTAATAGGCGTGTATATAACTAACGTTTGTTTTACCACAATATCCTAATAAACTTAAATGTAAATAAACAGTGCCGTATCTAACTGTTTTCAGGAACAACATTGTTAGAGACATCAAACCTTTACTCTGAAAATTCTGATAAGTACCACCACATAAAATGACATTGTATGAAGTTTCATTTTCGATTTCTAGTATGCACCTTCCGCAATAAAAACCGTTAAATATTATTTTTTCGGTTAAATGCAAGCGAGTTTCGCAAATATCAAATTCCCTGTAAAATAAATAAAAAAACGGGTTCACACACATTCACAAGGCGATTGGTTGCGAGGCCAGCCAGTGCCCTGATACTTGTTCAATACATCTGGCGCTACTTTCAGTTCATGAGGTTAATTGTGCATACTTACATACATACTGTTCAGTATTTTTCATGCAAGGTTACGATATGGGATCGAATGGCCGTGATTGTTTACAATTGGTCGTAAATCTTATCGCTTCACTTCAGACAGCATATACTTACGTACTTGGATATATGAACATGGCCTTCTCGATCACCCAGTTATAAATACTTTATACTACACGTTACGAGAACGACGTGAAACTGTATTTAGCAGTTACGACTATGCACATAAAACATTTTTATTTTTATTGCCTCTCAAATTGTCTTTCTTATTTTATTTTCATATGGTTTATGCTCGAAGATTTCGAGTACGTCCGCTAGACAAAGGATTTATTTTTAGGAATTTGTTTTATAGATTACTATAAATAGTCATCGTATGTAGTGTTCCTTCTAATTGCGCAATAAACACAAGAACTGTAGGGTTAGCACTTTCCTCATGATTGAACTGACATAAAGCATTTTGGCAGTTTCCCACATTCAGGCTAGCAATATCCACACCCCACTAAGCGTTCATATTTCAGGATCTAACGATAAAAAAAGTGCGAGTGAGTCGCGCTGTCGCCCTCTTTACGTTTTGACACACATACATTTCTGCCAACATTCATACAGATCAACAAAGTTACGTGCTCAAAACCTAGATCGTCGGTGCGACACGGTTAGCTTTATCTGACACAATCGAATTCATTGCCTAGGGGCGTATGAATACGTAACGCACATATAGACAGAAATGGTGCGTCATAAAATATTTTATGGATGAAAAAAGAAACGAAAAGTTAAATATGGATGTACGCGAGCTTTTCGTTGAAAATGGTTTTTGTGACGGCCACTGGGCTGTGATGCGTAGGGCTGCTGCGATTATTGGATTCAAAGTGATTATATTCATAGGTAGCATAAAAAAATAAATGATAATGATTTCTTGGCTTTCTGGCTCGTATTAGATGAGTATAACTATGTAGTTATTTCAGGTAGGTAAATTACAATAATATAATATTTTCACTATCAACGCAACCGTATGTAACTTCAAAAGAAGATTGCATAATATAGTTTAGATAAAAAGTAGGTAGATATACAGTTGCAATAAGCATCTGGGTAGACTGGAAGGCGCCTAGATTGAAAAATGTTTGGTGGAATACTAAGAAAAAATATAGGTAGTTAAACTGAATTATAATCATGCCCAGCGCAGGCCTTTAGCTACATTATTTTATGACTAAGTAAATGAGTCGCGCGGCCCTGAATGATAAACACCGAGTCCCGTTAGCCGAGACAAAAGCGACCCGTATGTAGTTCAGTTGTAAAGCCACTTCCTGTGACACGTAAACAATGTATGCAAGAGTGAAACCCACAAGAAAATACTTCATTTACATTGAATACCAGCCATCAACCGTATATAGGACGCGGTGGACGGTGGTGTGGCAGGAAACACGACCAAGTAACAGAATTAAACGAAATCTGTGAAACCACGGCGAGTGGTTGGCGCTGTGTGACCTTATTCGATGTTTCGAAACTGTTCACATAGAAATGAGAAGTAAAACTTCTACATTCATGTAATGGTATACGGATCTTAGTTTTACCAGCGCTAACCTATACCCACTGGAAATACATTATATTTAAAACTACGTTCATAATAGAACTATCATCATCAGCAGCCTATTATAGGTTTCCACTGCTGAGACACAGCATAATGGAACAGTATTTTTTGCATTTATTTTAAGTGAAAATGGATTTACTAGATTACACTGTCAGCGCGGTACTTAGCCTTCGTAGTAACAAGCAAACGTCATTAATTGTAACATTACATATCATCACGGCCTCTTCCCGAAAGGCTGGGCAGTACACCCACTTTTCGTCAGTTCTGTTTAAGTCCCAGATGTAACAGGAGCTTGCCTGTTACTACCAAGAGAGCACAAATCCAGATTCAGGGCTGGTACTGAGAAATTCCAGATAGTAAAATCCAAAAACACTTCGCCCAATCTGCGAATCGATATAAGACCTCGTGCTCAGTGAACACTAGACCAACGAGAGTCAGTTGTACTAGTGTTATATTGATTATTTCATCTGTTTGGGGTAGAATGGTGTCAAGTCAACTGATGAGTGTCCCAGTTATGGGCCCGCTAATCCGGGACGTACTATTTGTAGGCGAAATTTTAATGTTTCCATATTCATTAGCCGCCGAGCGTGACTTATCGGACCACATTCCACTCTGCTTCCACATTTCTCTCTCTCTCTTTTTTGTGTATCTTTTTGTTTCTTTTTATTTTTTGTGTGTAAAACTGTAGTGTTTTAAAATATGGACTGATGGTCTGAAATAAATATTATTTATTTTATTATTTATTCTGCTGTTCAGTTAAATGTTCAAATAGTTTGCAAGGTGTTACTATTTGCATTTGTGAAGGAAACTTAATCAATACATTGCATAGAAACATTCGTGCTGAAAATGGACACAATGGTATCGAAATAATAGGATATTACTTATTCAGGAAGGAAATTATGAATTCCACCAGGCAGGAAAGATGAAATTACCTAAATAGGGGAATGTTAAAAACATTAAAACGATAACTTTGTTAATTATAAACTGGTATTACCATTACGATAACATTATTATGGACGTATTGCACATAGAGATAGCGTTTCGAGCATGAATGAAATGATTTCGCTAACTTAGTAAGATTTTAATCTTTACCCTAAAAACACAATTACAATGACCGTAACATAAACGTATCATATTTATTACAAACGTGTGTAAACAAGTAAGTTGGCATAAAGTCATGTAAGAGATCTATTGTCAGCAATTCAGCATACATATACATACATGTTCTCGTATCCGTTTTGCGTCATGTGTTTTTATTGAAATATTGAAAATCCGTGTTCCTGTCCCACTTGCCTTAATTGTTTTATAACTGCGGTTACAAGTCAATGAACTCTGACACATCATATAGCAGTTTTATTAATTTTACTAAATACAATTATGTGTAGGTACGTATATTTTTAGGGTCCACCCTTTATGGCAGAATTTTTTTCGTCATAATAATATTTTGCATAACAGCGGATGGCATAAACTTCATTTCGCAGAAAATCGTTTGGCATACACTCATTTATCATACATTCACAACGCATAATTTTATAAGTCAGAATCATCTTTAGGCATAAATTTTATTCCATAATAATTAAAAAGTAGAACCATCATATCGCAGAAAGTTCGCAGTCAGAATCGTCTCTTGGCATAATTTCATATCGATAGTTATTAAAAGGCAGAACTATCATATCTCAGAAACTTTAAATTTAGAATCATCGTTTGGCATACATGTCATATCGAAGAAGCATGCAGCATGTAAACAAGCATGCAGCATGCAAACAAGCATGCAGCATGCAAGCAAGCATACAGCATGCAAGCAACCAAGCATACAGCATGCAAGCAACCGAGCATGCAGCATGCAAGCAAGCATGCAGCAAGCAAGCATGCAAGCAAGCATGCAAGCAAGCATGCATCATGCAAGCGAGCTTACAGCATGCAGGCGAGCATGCAACATGCAGCATGCATGGTTTCTGTCACGGCTTCGGCGCTGCGGGGCTCCGGCGGTCCCACGCGAGCTCATCGTCGCAGATGGTTTTACGCTCACCACCACGGCTTCGGCTTGCTGGCCGGCTTGGCCGGCCAGCCTCAGCCGCGGCGGCGACTGTCAAAACCACCTGCTCCTCAGCTCGCGGGCCGCCTCGCCACTCCGCGCCTACGCGGGTTTTAAATTACACTCTAGGGGTAGGGCAGACAAGACTACGTGGAGTCGGTTCTGCAGCGATTCGTTTCTGTCAATAATTTTTGTAGCACAACATATACTGACTTTTTGAGACAATATTTCATTTTATTTAAAGTTAAAATGCAATTTAATAGAAATGAAAATATGCCTAACAAAATTATTCTAAATGAAATTCTGCCATCTTCGTAGTATGCTAAGTGAAATTATGCCAAATAATCATTGCTCTAAATAAATTTTATGCTAAACGAAATTATGCAGAATTTTAAGTCTGCCAAAGGTAATTATGCGAAATAAAATTCTGCCATCTTAAAAGTATGCCAGCGTAAAGTCGAGCATATAAACATTCGGCTAAACAATGATTATGCTAAACATTTTTTATGCCTTACAAATGTTCGATTAAATAATATTATGTCAAGTGTGTTATGCCAAATAAAATTCGGAGCATCAAGTTTCTGCCAGATAGAGGGAACCCATATTTTTAATATAATAAATCATGAAAAGCTTTCCAAAATCGAGCAAAAATTATCTAAGTACACTGAACTTTTTACTTTCGAATCTTTGATTATAAATCTCAACGTCACATAATAAGAATAATATCATCATCTTCTACAACCCAAAAGTGGGTACAAAAGCTTTGATCCAACTTGCATCTTTCGAAACACTTGCATTGCTTGCACGCACAAACCACATCTAGTTTCTAAGCAATTGCTTGAATTAAATGAGATGGATTAATGGCGGCACTCAATTATAATAGACAATATAGTCGCACAGGAAAGTAGGCCAGTGAGATGATGTTTAGCAGTCATCAGTCACACTGCAATCACAATGCAATTAGAAAGCGAATTGCACAAGTGCCGCTCGCGCAGCGCCGCTATCAGAAGAAAGCGCGTCCAACATAGGAAAGTTGAATCGAGGGCGGGGCGCGGGCGGCGGGGGGTAGATGCGCGCACGCAGCCACTAAAGTAGTACACTTTCGATCTCAACTTGCGTTGGTGAGAGTTGTGCGAAAATGAAAGTGGTGCTGTCATTATGGTCCACTTTCCACGCTGAGGTCAAGAACCTCGTGGGTCCAGTTCTAAGCCTGTTTCCAGTTAATTGTACGAGTGCAGCACCGTCTAGAATGTACTGTAATGTGGCTGTAGTCTGTACATACTCTTGCCTGCTGAGAAAATTATGTTGCAAAGTTAATACTTGTGCATATGAATATAAGGTCGCGTTAATGACTTAAGCTTTTTCGTCATAATCATAACATTGCACACCTTTAGCTAATTAAAAACATAATATTTCCCTTACTTTCAAATGTTGATTGTTATTAATTAACTCTCCTGCTCTAGAGACAGCAAGAATTTCATATCGTGGGAAATAGAAATCAAGTTTTGAAGCTGTTATTTGAGATAGCGACGAATCTGTCAGCTGACATAATGTATGTGATTAAAGTTTGGTAATGTTAATTAATCGTTAAAGATATGGGGTTTCTTCCTTATCGACTTGTGGTCTTAGAATCTTTTAGGGTCGCTATTGAAGTGCTAGAACTGATTGATGTTCACTCCTTGTATTTATGTAACAATGGTTTACTAAACTTTCTGTTTAGTTAGTTACTTGTACTCGTATTTCATTCACTTTTAGTTTTATTTAGCCGACATCTTCTGTATTCAATACGATCTCACTTAACCTAGAATGTACGCGAATTTGAGTGCTAAATAAAAGTGAGCTTCTAGTTTTAAAACTAGGACACTATCAAACTATGAACATTACGAGTATAGCAACAGATGAAAGTTACATATAAGGGAGTCACAGAAAATGTCTCTCTGCTAAAAATAGGTGTCATTTGAATGCATAGATTGGTGATACCAGTGCAGCATGAATGTAGAGCGAGGGTTGCAGGGGTGCGCGGGGTGAGGTCGGCGGAGGGATGCCAGGGGTGTGTTCCGAGGTAGATGACCGCTGCTGACGTCAACGTGACCTGATGCTGCCCGGCTTCAGCTTAACCCGAACTATGACCTCTTGCACTGATGTTTGCATATTTTACATAAACGTGTATGTTCGGGACTTATGATTGCTGTTCCCGTTGCCGTTGTTCAACTATCGCTCCTATTGCTTTAAAAATATGCTTCAAAATCGTAGCAAGAAGAAACTATTGATTGTTGCGGTATTCAGTGAGCTTTGATTACAAGCTATTCAATTTAATGTTGATTTGTTATTACATAAACTTTATTACAGTTTGACTGCCACAAAAACTTACCCACGTACGTTGTAGTAATATAGTTTTGGCGCGTAAACCAAACAAAAGAGGGCCAAAAATACTATCAACTCAATAGTACCTATACCGAATATATATATATAGGTACTACAGAAATAACAGATTCTTTTTTTGGTTGTCAAGTGTAGTTTACAAAAAATGAACTGCTCAATTTTGATTTTCTTATAATAATAATGGTACCGATTCCCTTGTTCACAAACTAAACTAAATTTAAGTTCAGTGCATCTTTTTCTTTGTATTTCATTAAGAAGAGGACAAAAGACAATTTTTAGTTTAGTCTTGTCAAATTAATCAGCGCCTGTCACTACTCCATACAAGTTTAGACGTGATTAAAAACTTGCCTACTAAAATTACGTCAATTTACGTCAAACGCTGATTAATTTGACAGGACTAAACTAAAATTTATCTTCTGTCCTTTCCTTAATGAAATAGAAAGAAAAAGATGCACTGAACTTAAATTTAGTTTAGTTTGCGAATAAGGGAATCGGCACCAATGCCTGGTTTCACATTGCTGAAACTTTAGTACAAAGGGTCCAGTGGGTATTTTGAGTATTAAAGACTACAAAAAATGGAGATTATTAAAATAAAAGATTAACGAAATAGGCAAGGGTTTGTTATAGCTTTTTTAGAATAAAAGTCGACGTCTAACCTGAAGCACCTGAATACCAGTATTTCACATGGAAGACTTCGGGCTTCAAATAATATTGATTTCAAAGTATGTTTTCTATGGCACCTTTCACATTTATTAATTTCATAAATATATCTTCACACGAACGAGTACATGCCAGCACATTCCTATAGCTATATTTGCTACAAAAGTTTCAGTAGTGCGCTTCATACGCTCCACTGACTAAATATAAAAGATTGAAGATATATTTAGTCGTAAATTAAAAGTTTAAAGCGTCCGTTCATTATTGAAAGTCGTAAATCCGTGTATTTACAGCTGGAAATAATGCACGGTCAGAGTCGACTCCTAGAGAATAATTGGTCGCCTTGGCCCATAAACTCGCCTCTCTGCTCACGAATCATTCGCCAATTCTAGATTTAGGTTTTCAGTTCACTGGGTTGTCGGCATTTCCGATATTCACTTGTTAAGATTTTAGGCGTTTTTGTTCAGTCAGTTAAAATTATTTTTTGCATAACAACATCAAGTCTGCGTTCCCCGAACCGCACGGCAGAGGTCTATCTATTGTACACCTCCCACATTTTGCCAGTTTAGTTTGATTCCCATGCAATAGGCTCACCCAGCCTATTAAGATCAACCGGGGATTAATCCAGACTCCAGACTGGTACTGAGAAATTCCTATTGGAAAACCCTAATAACAGTCTTTTCGACCTGGGAATCGGATCTAGGACTATATGCCCAGTAGCATCGCTTGCGACCACTGGACAACCGTGTTTTTGTATTAAGTTTGAAATCAGTTATATCAGTATAAGTTCGTACGGTCGGTACTGGTTTGTAGCCAGTTTTTTTTATTTCGTGGTTGTCCAAAAACAAGTGTGTTTGTGAATTTTCTGTCAAAAACTTTATACGGTCTTAATTTGCTGTTTTTAGCGTAAAGACGTATTCGTTAGTTTCTTTTACACCTTTTTTTTCTGGGTGGGAAATTATCAAATGTCATCTCCCGCTCTAGGGTGGAGTGAAAGGGCATGTCAGACTTTACTGACTAAAACCCACCCGTGTTCCTTCAGTTGCCCTGACAGGATTTGTAACCGTTGTTTACGGTGCTGAAAATAATGGTTGTCAAATATGTCTATGTAAATACAAGAACCACCCGTGTTCCTTCAGTTGCCCTGACAGGATTTGTAACCGTTGTTTACGGTGCTGAAAATAACGGTTGTCAAATATGTCTATGCAAATACAAGAAATCTGCTACTACTCATCTACTAATTATCTACATTAAACCAAAAGATACACATCAATATTGAATGTGGAGTAGACAGAAACCCCTTAACGTCTAATATAGACTTCAACGGTATTAAATGTCATCGTTTCATCTGTCACGACCAAACCCTGGAAGCATACAGAAAACCCAGATACCGATACCGGTACCGTTGTGGTAAGGGTTGTTTCCCGATACCGGTACCGAGACCGGTGTAGTAAGGGTTGTTAGGGGCGGGCGGCGCGTAGCGGGTGCTACGAGAACGGCGTAGCGGCAAGCGCCGCGCGCCATTCGCGCTGACGCCGCCGCCGGCCGCACGCGCCCCATTCGCGCGGCTCATGCATCTCCCGCTTCCCGACATGACTGTGACCGAGTGCCATCACCACCAGCAGCCGCAGGAGCCTGCGCCCCCCGTGGCCCCCACCGACTCCGAAGTGCTTCTCGGCCGAGTCCTTGCAGGTGAGCGCTCATCAGCTGATCACCACCTGTCAACCAAAACGTGTGCTCATGTTACCGTGCTGTGAATGTTTGGATGATCCTCACGTTTCTGTATACCTTCATCCCTTTTTGGTTTTGCCAATTCAAAGTTTGATAACAGTGATTTACACAAACGTTTCTATTACCGAAATCATTTAGCATTTTGTGTTGTAGTATTTATTTTGTGTTGTGTTATGTATTATTAAATAATAGTATGTTAAAAGGATAAAATAATGTCCTTTTCACTTTCCTGCGAGTGCGGGCGAGCGCGCGGGTATTGCGGGGTGCGCGGCGCGGCTCGCGGATCTAGGTCAAGCGGAGTTCGTTGCCCTCGGCCTTCCCGGCTATATTTGACGTCGCTAATCACCGACCCCCCCCCCTGCCCCACCACCGCCACGCCGTTTTGTATCCTCGCTCCTACTACCAATATAATCACAGAGTCGGACTTAACTATCTTTCGGGATTTAATTAATTTATCAACTAATTTCCTACGCATGCATTTAACCTAACCTAGATAGGTTAGGTTCAAGTATGGAGACTGTACATATAACAAGTATTAATATTGTTCATGCCTATTTCACTTCATTTGGATTAAAATGATCAAATCATTTCAATATGATGTGATCTTCCACAGATTCAGTCGAAAGGATTTGCCATAACCCAATCAACCAAAATTTAAATAAATTAAATCTACAAGGCGCCAATATACTTCTGCAAAGTTTAGTTACGAGGGTAACGTAATTGTTTTGCAAAGGCAGATCACGTTGAAATAATACATTGTATTAGTCAATCAATAGTGATTGCATTATTCGCAAAGACGAGCGAGTGTGTATCTGCGCTCGACATCATGGTCGAGTCGAGTTTCGCAAGTGGAGCCCATCGCTGAATGCCATTTTATTTTGGAGGCCGCGCGCAGTCGGAGGGCCCGCGGTCAACGGCCCCGCGCGTTATCTAGGTCGCCTCAGAATAACCTAGCGCCGATACTCTAATAATAATCTACATGAAGCCTTGAAATACTGTTGTCCCACTCTCACTCACGACACCTCCATAGCCGCGAATAGCGACAATCCGTATTTCGTAAGACATACTCTATTCCGTGTGCGCTGTCGGTAACTAGATTTGACTGTCTCTTTTACTCGTGACTGCCAGCCTAAACAGAAAAAGCAAGTTTATTAGAAGTTTCTAGATTTTGTTCTATCTGAATAGGGATTTTACGTTTACATAATACCTGACTATAATAATAGTCTCGGGGTAAATACAATTTGGACCAAAAAACCGGTCAACTGCGAATCGGACTCGCAAAAGGGTACCAAAAAACGACGAATTACACCTTTCTAGTATACTTTGAAGACCCCCTTAACACTTTAAGTTTATTTATTTTTTATAATTTGTTGTTATAGCGGCAATAGACGTTTTTCGCAGAGTGAGACAACTCTGTGAAAAAAAAAGGTCTACTGTAGATAACCGTAACAGTACGTTTTATGAGACACAGCCAGCTGATAGACAGAGGGACGGACGAATGGTCGAACGACGAACAGCGGAGAATCCTATTGTTAACAATAGTATTCCGTTGGCACCCTTTGGATACAGATACCTTATAAATTAAATAGGTACTGCCGAATGTATTAGACTAGGGGATCAAGAATAAAATACTGTTTAATAATATATAATAATAACTAAAGTAGAGATAGAGACCCCAATCACAATGTGAACCAACCATTTGATTTCAATATGGTATGTTAATTGAAAATTCGCGAAGTTCGACCTAATCGCAACAAACAATAGCATGTTTATAACCAATAAATCAAAATAATATACATGATTGTCTACATTGTTAGTAACACGTAGTTACAAACATAGTGTGACCGTAAATATCTAATATTTTTATGAGCCATGAATTTTAAACAAATATGAAACAAAGTGTTGCGTGTGGCGTGCGGAGTGACGTAGAGAGCACGCGGCCCGCGGGGCCGGGGTGCGGGGCGCGGGGTGCGCGGGCGCGCGGGCGCGCGGACTCGGTATTGCGATCAAGGCCTCGAGTTCGTTCACCCGCTTGCAATTGGGTCACGCTCGCCGCCCCGCGCCGCGCTCCCCACACACAAATAACTGTTTAAATCACACTAAATCCGTACCTGTAACGTCACACTAAGTATGTAGGTAACCTTAATTGTTTAATTTGAAACGTTAAAGACATGAAACGTATTGCAATCACTCATTCATTCACAATAAACGACACCATACTTTTGTGTGACTTGTAATTAATTCATCGTTTAATCGATACGTGGTTTAAGTTTTGAAAAGTAAAGTAAATCTTGTATTACGTAAAAAGTAGTCATACATGATGAATATGAATAAGATGGTTGTTGAAATTATGTGATAGGGAAGAGAGTTCGTTTAACTTAAATTGATCGGCAACTTAAAGAAAGTCGTCATGCAGGTACCCATAACTTATGCATATCGTAGATATACATAACATTTCGTATCATTAATTAATACGTCATCTTCATTCAGTTGTAGAGCCAGCACGTAACAATTAAGTAAATAACTTTTGTGCATTTAACTACTTATGTAATTTGGTAGTCTATTTGATAGTCTGAAATTTATTGCTGTAATGCACGCTAGAAATAAAATTAACATCAATTTGTTATAATTATAACTAATGATAGCTCTTCGTGCAGTAAGAAGAAACAAAACGTTTTAAATTATAATTTCAGTATTGCTAATTTCTGTTGTGTAAAAAATTAGAAAACAAAGTTTATAATAAAATAAAAGTTATTAATAATTATGAAAGGCATTAATATAAAACGGTCATTAACTTAGCGAAAGTTTCATGGAAAAATCACGAATGAGCTGAAGACATAATGTAGGGGTAGTGGGGTGGTAGAAGGTTGCGGCGGCGGGGGAGCGCGGGCGGTGCGGGGAGGCAGCCGCGAGAGGCTGTGGGTCGACGCCCGCGCCGCCCTGACCCCAATTTGATCTGCGCTCGCGTCATATCGCGCAGACCTCTCGTCCAGGCACACTCAGCGGAAAATACCCATCGTTTCAACATAACAGCTTTATGAAATGACTAATAAATACGGTGCTTTTCATCGTTTTGGACACAGGATAATTTACTTCATTATATCTATGTTACACAATTGCAACTAGCGTATAGCGTCAAGCATACAGTTGTTGTGGCAGACACTGCACACTGCTTACAAGTTTACCAACCGTCGCAAGCGGCTGTATCATATGTCCATGTCGCTTTAGACATATCAATTTATTAATAAGTAACTGTACAACGAAGTCATCGTATTGTATGGTATGAAGCCCATGCTCTAAAATCCGCGTTATATTTCTCCGGTAACCCGCTAACCCGCCGCTCACCGAACCTAAACTTTGAGAAGAGTGCCGAACATTGTGTTCGTTACCTCATTTTTTATACGCGACCCGTTCATATACTTACACATTGTCCGTAATTTCAACTAACTGATTTTTTTAATGAAAATTCTGGGTCATGACTTAGTTCGATGTAACTTTTTATAAGTTACCAAGAATAGATCGTTGATTGTGATATATCTATTTGTAATTTTAGATGTAGGCTAAAATAATTTTGGGCCAGAAATACCTGTGGGTATTATATGTGCCAATGATTATTAAAATTTGAAATAAAACGGACTAGTAATTCAATGTAAGCGGTTATGTAATATTTGTGTGTTTGTACAAATTTAGGACAAAACGCCGAAAAGTTGTTTCACTTATTAGCACATTCATATAGATAGCTAGAGAACGAGAGACAACGTCAACAGTTAGTAACAGTTATATAACGATTTACGCTAAACGACAATAGGTACATACGTATATTAAACATACCACATGATTTGTTTTAACGGATGTCGTAGCATTGGATTCATAATAATTGGCATTTTACAAGAGTACATAAGCTACGTATCTATATAAACCAGAGACCTTTATTTGAATGTGTGCCATCTATCAATTGAATTATTTTGCCTTGAAAATATGAACGCACCTTGAATCTCCCACTCATTGACTTAACATCAATGTTACTAGTTACTATGTCATCGTAATTTCTGTGTATTTTTATTTTCAATCCATCGTGCATCGTTCAAGTTGCCTGTCCTAGAACAAAGTTTATTGCTTGTTTTATTGATAATACGGATTCCATTCACTTAACTTAAATTTCATGTTTTTAAAGCCGCAATGGTAAACATGGAGTCAATAATAGATAGATATCGTGATTATTGCCACTAATAATAGATATTTTGTAAAACGTGGGAATTTACTGAAGGTTCATCCGAAACGGTCATTGCCACATAGGAATCTAAAGATTAGTCATTTCTTGCTAGTTATTGCATTTTGTCCGACTATGAACAGCTACGTTAGTCTGAAGCAACAATTTAATTTAATTCTAAATTCACACTTTAATGTTACCGAGACTACCACGAAGCCTTTTCTTATTAAAATAAATCTGCATGTTCGGACATTCGAGCGTGGGTTAGCAATCGTTACGCTTACTCTAGCCGCTGATGATTAAGTATAGTGGGTCATACCATGAGTCAGGGGTGACCTAGATGCGGCAGGCTGTATCGACGGTGAGCGGGAGCGCGGCCTACGTGCTCTAAATACTGCCAGAGTAGGTTAGGGAGCGAGGTCGACGACCTCAGCCCTGCCTACCCGCCGAACTTTCCGGGCCATCCGAATTGTGTGCCCTACTGTGTCGGAATCGGCTCTCGGGACCCCAATGTTTATCCAGACAAATTACTTTAATATACTTAACTCTTTAAGTAGGACAATATTAAAATACCTTCAAAATTCACTAACAATTCAGTATGTGTAAGTAGATAGCTAGGTTTGCTTGTATGTCAGTTATATGACACGTGATCTCTCTCGTATAAGGTGAATTCATATACATAGGAACATATATGTACAGTACATAACTCTACGTATGTTATATATTCAGCGGTGCACAATTGTGTAGAAATAATCTATTAAATGTAAAAAGAACCGTTAGACTAGCACACAATGCCAGTCCAATGCCAATGACCAGAGCTTGCTTTATTGTAACCAATTTAATTGACAAATATTTATTTTGAAGATTAGATTTGTTAAATTTTACTACACCACCTACCTACTCCTAAAAATAGATTATGCTAATAATGGTATGGTAAACAGCTACATGTCTTCTGAGATAGGGGCACCAATAGATTTTTTTTTTCAATTTGTAATTCCATCAGCCTTCATTATATGCTATTTGAACTTCATCTGATAAAGGGCTTCATCTAACGAAGGGTTAACAGTATAATGGGAATAAACTTAAAAAGTACGAAGAAATAAAATGTTTACAACGCCATCTAGCGCCGAGTAGAACCTTTGAAACAGTTTAGATAGATGTCGCTAGCTTCCCGTGTGAACGAAAAGATCTCGGCCGTCATTGTAACAGCAGATCATTTTTTTCGTAGTTATAAAATTTTATATAAGATAGTCTGTTGATGGTCGGTATATTAGAAGTTACGTAAAAGAGTTGTTTACCAGCAAACGTTTTTTTTTTATTATTCGCCGTTTATTATTGTACTAGTGTCTAATTGGAAATAACTTGGTACTATTAAGACCATTATTATATTATCCTTTGCTGTATTCATACTGTTTTATAATATTATTTGAGGCTGTGTTTGTTTTGTGTGGTTGGTCGACTTTTCACGTGACCTGAGGTCTGGAGTATTTTTGTTGCCATAGAATCAGCATCGCCATACAGCGTGGCAATGCATCTAGGGTTTTGGGCACTTTTTCTGTTGACAGCGATGGAATGGTTGGTTGCCTTATGATTATTTTCCCTCCTTTTTAAGATTCAATTATAAAATAATATTATATGGTTAGAAGTATTCTGTAGACATTAATTTATTTAAAAATAAAAGTTGGATAACCCACCAGGACAGGTGTGAACAAATATAGTTAAATTACATAGAATCGTTGGATTAAATAAAAACTCAACAAATTGAACAGAGAACTAAACATTAATGGCACCGTAGTTTTATATATTATCATCGGTCTGTCATATCTATAGGTTACATCTAAGCCCAAACATAAGCTGAGACCTAAAAATAGCAGCCGCTGGTTAGGCCGCATGGACACAGCCGTAGGTAGGGTGGCAGGGTGGTGGGTGGTGGCGCCGCTTGGCCGTGAACTGCGCCGACCCCTCGCGCCCACATCACGCCGCTTCCTCCGCGGTCCGCAAACAACATTACCTGCTAGCATTTAAATTACTTCAAGTGGTTTTAGATAAGATTAGATCTTATAAATTCTTTCTCAAGTATTTATTTATAAGAGAGAATATTAAAATAAACAGAGCTATCTAAAAATGCATCTACATATGAATTATTCTCTTTTAAAGTCAATAATAACTCGTCAGTGTCATAAACTGAAAAACAAGTTCAACGACCTTTTGTTTTTATCTGATAAATGGATCCAGCTGAACTAAACATTAGTATTGATACAATTCTCTTAATATTTAATTAAAGTTAGCAATCTTAGAACGGTAACTATTAATAATAATATTTCACAATTTAATAATACCGTGGGTTTTAAATTATCGCTTGTCGGAGGGTGTAGAAGGGGGTTGTTCATTGACGTCACGGGGGCGCATGCGCGCGACTCGCCCACGCGTTCACCCTACGTTCGCCGCTCGCTTTCGCGCCAAACCGTGGTTGGATCTCGCGCCGGTTATAACCTAACATACACCAACTTAAACCAAATATTTTATTTTAAACTTTCATCAAGTTACCGATGTTTTATCATCATGGAATCTAACAGTGACAATATACAACTGCATCAGCAACCAACAGGTGAGCAATTCAAGTATTATTGAATATTTTACTGACCTTTTGAACTTGAATTATAAGTAAGCGGTCATTGAACTTTGCTCTTTGTATGAACGTTATCGAATTTTTCGCTGTGATCTTGAATTGTGTAACTTATTCGTGACAGTTAATTAAAAATAAAACTTTTTAAATTAATTACATTTGTACCTGATAACAACAATCTGCTTACTGAAATAGATAAGTACCTATGTACTTAGTCTAAACACTTACATAAGACATCCGAATTTTATAACAGATTATATTACACAACTTAATTGTACTAAGTTTTGTTTTTATTCTGTTATGAACTAACAAAACTATTAATATGAAAACTATCTAGCCCCGTCTAGACACACCTGTTTGTGAAGTAGGATATAAAATATTTAAAACACATTGGCAATGTTGTATTCCAAGGATTGAGGAAGCTTTTCGAGACTTGTTAAATATAGCGTGTGGCCTAGAATGTGTATAGTTAGCGCGTCATGGTCATAAACGTCAATTTGATGGTGAATTGGTCTAGGATGAATATATTGGAGAAACACGAGATAATAATGCCCGCAGTATGAATGATCAAAGTTAAAACATTCACCGGGTAACAGTAAATAATTTGGAAAAGGTGCTAAATCCAAAACAATAACCATCCACAAAGGATCGATAGTTTCTTACTCAGAATTTCTTGTCGGAAAAACCCTAACGTAGGAGCCTCTGTATGGTCGCGCTTTAATCAAGCAGCTAATGATCAGTTTAAGCTATGAGTATGCTGGGTGGTGCGTGCATGAGTCAGCCGCATCCAGACCGGAACCCGACACGACAGCGCACCCTGCGCACGGTCACCCCGCTCCATTGCACGCATGCATATTCCATTGTAATGCACCAATATCCGTTCCACTTTTACGGTTATCTGCCGTCACTTGCATGCATAAAGTGCAGTGTCACTTGTTATGGTTAAAACTTTCGTACTTGCTGACTGCCGTACTTGGGGGGATTTCCGGTCGTGCAATCGTTCAGTTTTGGTTGTCCGATTTACTTAGTATCAAAGGTGATCGAAGCTGTTGTTGCTTTTATTGTTTATAACAAATAAGTACATAACATGACAAATTGCTTCAGTCACGATTTTTAGGTATTGTTAAATCGGTTCTAGTTGTAGGTTGAGTAGGTCGTTGGTAATTTAGAATTGGATGAAAACGCTCGCTACATAGGTACGAAGATAAAAACGCTGAAGAAAATGGTTTCAGAACTCTAAAGGATCATTTTTTCCGCAGGATCTTTTCCTTGTCATGTAAAACTCTCCTTTGACGGTAGTCTGTGCAGTGATATAGAATACGTGTGTGTTTGCGCTGCGTGTACATCAGCATTTCAATCTTCTTCAGCTTTGAAAGTCTTCTTTTCAAGTAAACTTTTTATGTAAGGAGAGACTCGACGGCGCCCTACACAACTGCACATAGAAAAAATAGGTGTGTGCCTTAGTGTGCGTCGAGTACGCGGCACTACGAGTATGTACTTAGAGAGTGCATCGCTCCCGGGCGCCGGTGTCGTCGCACTGCATATAGGCCAGTGCACGCGAATGCCCGGACCTCCCCCCCCCCTCGCCCTGAGCCGTCGCCGCCCCAACTCCCCGCTGCACTTCGCGATTTTCCATTTCCATCGTATTGCCCGTTCGCTAATTCCAGTGGTTGACTCGACGCGATGTCGTAACGCGGGGAAATTTCTCAGGCCTTTCTCCGAGCATGACTCTCCAGCAATGACGTCTTCCGGTAAAGGGCATTCACTGCTCACAACTTTGACATTAATAACTTGATCTGTTACATTATGTAACAGTTTGGAATTTTGTTAGAGCTGCTCCCTGCACGCCTTTTACTTCTGTAGTGATGCCATTTTCCTTGGTTGATATTTAAACTTTTTATTTTATGTGTACTTGAAACGTGAAATGATCCACTATACGTTTTAATTTTTTCATTAAACTTATTCGAAACAAACTTACTAAGTAGTTTTGTAGAGCGCACAATTTGCACAATATAAATTCTTTTTGGGCATGATCGGTAGAATGAATGATGTGTAATATTGTTTACAAAACAAAATAATTCAAGGGCAATAATTTCACAATAGAAGTGATTCAATTCACCTAATGACATGGCGTAATGATGACGTCGCAGAGTTCATTTTCACATAATAACAAATAAAGAACTGGGACATGAATATGAGCAGCGAGCTGTCAATTTATATTAGGCACGTTATAATGCGGAAGGTCTATCGGTATTGCGAAGAACGCCTGTGCCCTGTCGAGTGTCGAGTGTGGGTTCAAAGCGCTCGCGAAGGCGCGTGGGTAAACAACGTCGTAAGCGCGCCGGTGCCGAGGCGCAGTTACGTCTGTACGGTTCCGAGCCCCCGGATGTAGTTACAAGTTCCCGCGGTCGTTGCCCGACCGATGCGTGCACGATTCCCCTATATTGGCTAACTGTGGCGCGAAAACTAAAAGCGTGCGCTGCGGCACATATTATGTGCTTTCATGCCTTACACACTTGTTAGTTATGCGTTTCAGACATTTACAGAGTTTTCAGTGCCCTATTTGCGGACGTGGTTTTCCTGCTGCTGCCGGGAAAGCAATAAAACTTTAGTCTTGTTTAAGAATGAGTTCTTATTAGAAGGTCTAACTGGTGATCTTAGTAAGGGTATATACCTAATGAAAATACCCGGACTTCGATTTTCATACTGATTACAACTTGTGACAGTATCAGTAGAACAATTCAAATTGAATTATTAATCGTCATCAACACAAATCACGGCGATGATTCATAAAAAAACCGAGTACCTAAATAAATCATTGTGAAAACATTTTCAGTGAAATACTTAAGTAACTTTGATATACCTACACACAAAATAAATCTAAATAATGTAACTGAGATAAAGTTACTGAAAATTATTTTCCCACACATAAAAAGTTGAAACATTGAAATATTAATAACTTACAAATGCAGATGGGATTGCGTGAACACGGAAACGGTTGGGTGCCGTTAGCTGGTAACTGTACGAGTGTAGTCTAGAACAATCCTGTGTAGGCACGCCTAGGTTCCAGTGACATGTCCTGAATTGATGAGCAGCCTGCGATTCAGCCATATTTCGACCGTAATCACCATTCAAGTAACTGTGCATTATGTTCCAATATTGGCTATCCTTATTTCAGTTGCATAATATTTGCAGTAAGCTGCGGCAATAACCTATTCATCAGACATGATCCAATTACAGCCACGCCATGTGCTACGAAGCTGTGTGCAGGTGTTTACCCCACAAAACGAACATGTCGCATCCACTATTTACGTAACACCATAAATACTTCAGCGTTAATGGGTTGCGCAACGTTTTTTGTCATTATTTTGGATGTACTTATACTTTACATTACACCTAGCGTAATGTATTTTTTTACCAACGTAGGAACTTGGATACTCGTTCGTGTCACGAATTTCAATCGAGACAGTGGTGGGACTCGTCGGTGTTTACGAAAGTAGTATTTGGAAAAAATTGGGAGGACGAGGGTAGTGTGTGCGTGAGGGTGCCCGCCAGCGGCGGGAGCGAAGGGTTAATGACCGGCTGTCGGCGCATTGTCGCGCGGGTGTTGCGCCCGCAGCCGCCGCGCGACACTCGGTGACTCCACTTCAGCTACATGCACTGCACGCGATCTAATCTAAGATATCTATAACTAGTTTATCACCATATAAATAGATCGTTAACATTTTGAAATTAGTCCCTCCCTGGTGATTTTATAGAACGACGCAATGTGGTTATTGATTTCATCCGGTATTATTGACCTCTAGAATATCGTCTCTCCAAATGAAAAAATCCATACTTCTATCTTCAGCCGTAGTTATCTCAGTCACTTTTGCATAAGCAACTTTGGCACAACGAAATAAAGATAAAATTCGAATGATTCAATCTCTCTCATACCATGATAGTCGATTACCCCGGGTGACGTAAACGGCGTCCTTGGAGCGAATCTACAAACACAATTGTACAAATATCTGCCATGAGTGGGTCAGTCACCCTCGAAGTCGGCTCCATCGCGCTACATCGCTACAATACCATCAAGGTAATATACATACGTGCGCTATCACAGTTGATGTTGAACTACAATGACTCTTATTTCTTAAGCCTATAGCGTAGTGTCAGTGACGCGTAGGTGACAACTAAATTAATGACAAAAATAACTCATAAAACAATACGTTAGCCACACAATCTGCTTTAACGGTGTTGGTAATTTAGCAACAATAGATTTTTTTTCTACGAGACTGTGATTATAAAAATATTCAACATAAAATGTTTTAAACAATTTGAAAGTTTTTTTCCACGTAATCTGATTCGTACAATGGTGTAGTTGCACCTGCGTGTAGTCGTGTTCACTACTACATATTGTCTCCTTAATGTGCTCCGCTTTTCAGTCATTTATTTATACAGTTCCATTTCACCGGTGCGTCATCACTCTTACGTTCTCATTTACATTCTCATGCATTACACGTTCATTAGGACATAAATGTATGGAACATAATAAATTGTTTTCAGTACGGTTTGTTAGAGAACGTTGCCACGTTGTTGTTTGTGAACATTGGTTCAAGTCGGTTGTCGCAGTAGATTCCGCTACATGGTGATGGTACGTCAAGCACTGACTCATGACAATTCACTAAGAAGTCCATTGACACGGACCTTTTCAAACATATGTGTTAGTTAGACACGTCGCCGAAATAAATCCCGTATGCTTCGGTTACAGGCAAACTCGAGCATTGTAGGCTGTAGAGAAAACGACTTAGAAAATAACTGCTACACAATCAAACTACATAGATATTTGGTTAGTACCACTAAGTGTACGTAATATTTGTACGACTTTCATATGTGGCAAAGAAGTTCTTGTGAAAAACCAGTCTAGTATTTTAGTCAAATGATTAAAATGGTACATGTAACAAGTGTAATAACCTTCACCTTAGATGACACGACAGGCACCACAGTATATCTACATGTAGTTGGAGTCAAAGTAGTTTGGTAGAAACAAACAAAGGAACTGGCTACACTGTATTATCAGTGACATACATTGCTAGCTCGATAGCATAGCAACGATAAGCTGAACAAAACATCGCTTCGGTACAATGACCCAGAATTATATAAAAATGTCCTCGATTTTGATAACGCTGTGACAATGACATTTTATTGCGGCCTCGAGCTATTATTATTATTGCTTATATTATTATATCAGGAGTGGTGTATATGTAACATACAACGTCAACAAATCACATTTTTATAATTTTAAATTATGTTGTTCAGGAAGTAGTTGATACGTCACGTCGTTTGCCATACAACTAACATTTATATTGTACAAGTACTGATAACCGAATTATTAGTTATTCAAATTGACCGATAACTGGCGTACTAAAGTAATTGATTATTGTACTTATGTTAGTATTAAAACGATTAAAGGGCTTAATAGAGTGTGCCTAAACACAACAAGAGCAACATTGTTGTATTGTCATGTGACATGTTACGCCACTGTGTGCTCAAGTCTACTATGCGTTACTCGAGGGAGCTGCGCCGCCCGCGCCCAGCGCTCGGTGCTAATTGGGGTGCATCGCGGTGCGTTGACTCTGGGCTGAAAATGTTGGCCGGAACGTTCCACGAGCGGATGTCAACTTTCTCGCGGTTACGTAACGCGGAGAGATGTGAGCACTAGAACGTTCGGAGTCATCGACCACGGCCGCCACTCCGGCAGTTACGAAACACTGCGCTGCGCACCACAACACTGCAACTAATATCTTGAACTCATATTAACATGTGAACAACATTCCACTCATGTAAACTAGCGTATTTGCAATAAAAGCTGCAGTAACTCATAACTCAATAATAAAATAACACATGTTGTTGTTGTTTGTGTAATTAAAATAAAAAGTTTAATTATTGCAAAGCCATAAATCGAGTAGGTGTAGGTAATTGTAATTACATGCAACATAAACTGCCCCACGTAATGGTCCTTAAACTTAGTTGCGGACGGGGTAGCTGTAACGAGGCAGCGTGTAGTTATTAATGGGTATTATATCAGGTGCGACGATTAGCTAGACTATTTGAAGTATAAATTGGTTTTATCGTGTGTAGTTAGTACGAGGCGGTGGGTCGTCGCTCGCGGCGCGAGGTCAACGCCGCGGCGCCGCCACCCGTTCAACTTACAGCTTTCACGACGAACTAATACTTCAACACATTTTACTTACTCAGTTCGTCCGTCTTGAAAACTAACTAGACTGGGGAAGTATTCGATATTTTCAGTTTAATTAAAACATTCTAAACTATACAGTCCAGTAGATCAGATTTATAAAGTAACTAACTTAGTCATGAGGTCAATATCATAACAATATTATTATTTATTCTGTATATGAATTATTTATTGTTTCTGTTTACTTTTCCTTATCGGTTTTGTAGGTCAGTATGTATAGGCATATCATTATTTGGGTGTTTGTGCGCCCTTCCCTATCACGGTTATCTCGGGACAACAATTGGAAGTTATGGACTTACGTTAACGATAATCTATCCAGAAACTTCTACGTTACTTATAGGGTATTATAATACAACAATGAATTTCCAGAAATAAAAATTAATTAAATTGTTGGTTCGTATAAACTTGTTTTCTCTATGTTCCAAATTCTAACAAGTATTTTTTAAATTCTAAATCGATTTGTTAACGTTATCAATGAGCGACTATTTAGTTGTATTGGTATTGGGTTAAGTGGTTACAGTTGGTTTGGCACGATCGACAAGACTGGTTAACTATTCCTTTTTTATCCCATATTGTATGTAGAGCGTAACAGTTTACGTGATCATCAGCGGGTTGAGACATTTCAGGGCCGGTACACACGGCACAGAAGTGAAGGGGTCGAGTGCATGTTCATGACACGCCAGCAATTATAAGTACGGAGGCGTCATTGAACCCGCGTTATTGCGAAACAACGGAAACCAGTCCAGTGCTGCCCCTCCCCCCCACGTCGCGATCCCCTCCTACACACCTGCTGCGAATTTTTAAAATGCTAGATTATAGTTGACATGCGACTAGCTCCTATTCGACGTGATTGGCATGCCCAGTTGGTTACATCACTAGCCCCAACAGTCTGCAAAAACCGCGCCATTATTATTTTTCTGAGTTTTTATTAACAATAAACATGATAGCCAGCTAAATATAAAAACAATTTTTGATAATTTGCTATTCATAGCGTTGTAAATGCTTTGGTTAAATATAAATCTTACATAATTCTAATGGTCATACAGAGAAAGAAGCTAGGATTTCTAAACAATAAATGTGAATGTATTACATATAATGTTTTAGAATGCAACTTTCAAAACCCAAATTATCTTCTAAAAATCGTGCTTCACTATGTCTAACAACAAATAGCAGTCTGAGTCTGGGACTACCCAAATAATTTCAATTCTTCGCCGGCTACATTGTTTGTGAAGTACATTTCCGCAACAGCAGTAGTAATATGCTGTCGGTACCGCGCCTAGCAGCGACCTATAAAGATACGTGCTTGATAGTGGTGCAGTCAGGGACAACGGCCGGACTGCCTCATTCGCAAGAATCGCAGGTAGGCTAAGGGGTTAAAGAACTCCATTGCACTATATCAAATACCATTGAACTCGCTCCGTCCCGCTCCCTCGTTGCACCCCGCGATGCATCGCTTGCACTCGCCACCGTGCGAATCCTGTCTGATTACGCGACACGCATGCGTATGACATTATCTACGAGTAACTATGGTACACGTAAACCGGTATATGGACGTTACCTATGTGCTGCCTTCATGCACTATTCTATATAGGAAAATGAATATATACTGGCAAGTTTTAGTGCACGCGCAACAGCACGTGACGGGAAAATAACTTCAGATCAGATTAACAGGATAATGTGGGGAAACTTTAGTGTGGGAAAATTTCTGGTCACATCAGTGAACATTATTTCATGTAAAATCGATTTGGTTTAAATATAATGATTATTGCATTCATAATTTTTTGTAGCAAAGAAACATCAAAATGAAAAGTACTTCATTCAAAACATTTTATTTTGAATATGAGTGCATCGTAAAATATTTAAAGAATTCATAAAACATTAAAATGATGGATTTTCTAAGTGGATGTTATAACTTTTAGAAACTTGAGCCACCTGTTACATAATCGGTATAAACTCAGCTTACGCTGATCGTGTGTCGATAGTCAAGTTTAACGAGTGGAAAGTTCAAAGAGGGCAATGACATCAGACAACAGAGTCGGCGCTTTGTCGCGCAATCGCCTGAAAATCGCGCTAATTTGTGTGACACTCGATCGCGTGTTACCGCAGGTGATGTACCCGTGAACCAGGAACAACTAGCCGAAGATCAAGTTCCACGGCGGTGACTGCGACATGTGCGCGCCGCCGCCGCCGCCGCCGCCGCTGCCGCGCCTTGGTAGCTTACTTCTTATTTTCTACTAGAATGTATTACACACCTATTACGTCATGCTCGCATGAACTCACATGCCACGTAAAGAAAAAAAACAAATATGTACTCAACTCGAAAGTACAAAAAAGTGGAAAACAAAAGAGTGTATAAAATGTATTCGATGAATATGTACCCAAAAAGTACACAAAAAGATTTGTTGTTTTTATGAAAATTACGAATACTTTTTGGCACGTCAATTATTTGGCAGACAATAGCGATAAATTCAAGGCGAAATGATAAAATGTCATTGAACTTGATAAAAATAATTGAATTCTACACGTACGCTGTACAATGTAGGTACGTAGTTCGTGATTGTTAGAAAGAAAGTACTCACTATTGCATTGTTAACATATAGTTTGTAACAACTGACGATAAAATAAATTAAATCTTTAAGCCATACAATCCGTTTGCAGGATGGCTATCTTGTTAAAGCTCAGAAAATAAAAGCATTCTCAAAGAATTTGTAAAACGTTGGAAGTTAATGTGGAATAAACGTGTCGCGGCCCGCGTGTAGCACGGCCCCGTAACCGATGAACCATTTCCCCAAATTGTACCGGTCGCTTTTCCCAGAGACCTCGACTCGAAAATGCCCGTCGCGTCGTCCATAATACTGACTCAGTGACCACTCTCTCCCGCTCCACTTCATTCTGCCCGGTCTACGGAAGCGTAGCAGTGGCGTAGCAGTCGCGTAGCACCTCCGTAGCACCGGCCGAAGTCGTAGTATATAAAAGTAAGTTATATAAAAGATCTGGATCCCTTGAATTGATTCTACAGTTCAAGACCCTACAATAATTCTTCTTTTTAACCGACTTCAAAAAAAGGAGTCATCAAATTCGTCTGTATTTTTTTTAATGTTTGTTACCTCATAACTTTTGACAGGGTGAATCGATTTTGATGATTCTGATTTTTTATTTGAAAGCTGGTGCTTCCCAAATGGTCCCATTTTAATTTGGTTTCATTCGGACAATGGGCTCCATGTGGAAACCATATAAGTCTTAAATTTGCATTAAGGATTTTCGTGACAAATGAACGAATAACGCGATTAGATTAGTGCGGGGTATCTATCGTAACTAAAAAGTTAAAATAAAAACTTTTTACAAAACAAAACAACCGGCTTCCTTAAAAAAAAACACTACAAAGTCAAAAATAACTTTAATTTCGGAAGTCGGTGGCAAAAAACCTTAAATACAGATCCTAAGACACCGAATTCCGAAATTAAAGTTATTTTTGACTTTGTAGTGTTTTTTTTAAGGAAGTCGGTTGTTTTTTTTTTTTTTTTGTAAAAAGTTTTACAAGATGTTGCTCCACAAAAAAATGTTTACCGACCGACAGAAGGTACCATTTTCTTTAATTTTACATTCTGTCGGTGTGAATAATAATTTTCAAGCAATCACTGGGAAAGAAAGCGATGTGATGCGCTTACATAATTATTTATTTCAAATAAGTGTAACGATATAAAGAAAAAATTATGTATAATTAACATTCTTCAGCGCGTGACCCTTATGTATAAAGATAGCTCTAGATTTCCATGCGATAATGAACTTTTGGTAGTCTACGAGTCTATTTCTCAATTCAAGGCTATTTCAATTTCCATTTATTGCGTCTTTACGATGTTTTCAGGACAACCAATTCTTTAAATAATATTCTGGCCAACTCCAAGCCACATAAACAAGTTCCTAGAAAACAATAAGTACACTTATTGACGTTTGCATATGTATAAAGAAGGCTGATCCACAGATAAGAGTTCAAAGACAGGTCTTTTATCAGTGAAATACCGAATTGGGAATCGGTAAAGCTGTCATTAGATCACGTGGAGCGGTGGAGTAGGTAAAGTCGATAATATAAGTCATGCTACACGCTACGTGTAGATAGACGGCGAGGTATATACGTCGGCACTTGTTTACCGCGCGATGCTCGCAGACCTTGAGATTCGGCAGCGGTCAGTGGCCCGAGGCCTCGCACACAAAATATAAATCTTATTATTACCCGTCGACCTCGATGGCTCGGTTCCTCACCGGTTGTTCTATTACTAATCGCAGAAATTTTTCCGGAAATTAGTCATTCTACATTTGAGTTGAGTTTTGCCTGTTTAAATAGATACTTGAAATATGTAACCTCAAATACGTCTTGCTTTTGTGCGTACGATTGAATAATTACAATAATATTATATTAATTATTCAATGTCAAACTAACAATGTGAAGGATTTATGTTTTTATGAATATGTTGGCAAATTTTGTGCTAATTGGCAAATATTATGAAGCAGACACCTAAGGGCCTGTCTTCTCTGAAATGATCAGAGGCATTCGTGTTACAAACGTACTGCGATTTCCTTGTTAATACGTGATTTTGTAGATTTTGTCATTCCTTTCCTACATGGCAACCTTCTTCACTTGAAACGATATTAAATTAATTGACCATGAGCTGACATGATTAAATTAGAACAGTTTTACATGTTTTCAGAACGCTAAAAACGTGACCAAAGGACTGTCTTATGCGGTAAAGTTGATGTAACTTTTTAATTTCCTCCAACAACGTAGTTGAAAACTGTGACTTGTTATTTTCACATGCGATTCATTTTTCAAATTACGGTTCGTTGACTTGGTGTTCGCATGTGCTGGTAGCCGAATTGAGTGTATGATCAGGTCTGCGTCGGTGTGGGTGAACATTCTTGTGCTATATAGCGCTCGTGTGTGCTCGTTACAGCACGGCGAGATGTGAAGTAACCACGTCTGTGTTGGGTATTGGCGATTTCGGAGGCGGCTCAAGGACACCCGGCTCAAGTTCAGTAGCCACCTTCGGCAGTGAACGACATCATTTCGTGCGTTGACCTTACCGCTTCCTGTGCCAACTCAGGAAAATACTAAATTTATCACTTAACATTTCTATTTTATAGTAATATATGCGCACCATTTAATCGACTTTGACTTAGAAACAATACCTTTATTAGCATATAAAGTGATATGTAGAGTGTGAATGGCCTCGTTGTTTGCCTCAACACAGACCATAAAAATAACGACCACTGTTTAATCCATTGTATTTTTTCCTGGCTATCAGTTGAAGTCATTGTGAGCAATTTATTTAAATTTTCATCTAGACTTCAGTTAAATACAACTTAATGCAAAGTAGCTACAATGTTTGTTTTTCCTTGTTACAGGTAAGTGTCACCAACCGACGGACCGTCCTCAAGTTTGTTCGAAAGGAGGTAAACTTAGCTCGCTTGATATGATTGCACATAATGGTGTGTTCTCGTTAGAGCACAATGCACCAGGTTGCAGTGCTGGAGTCAGTCACCCCGTCCTAACGGGGCTCGCCCTATGCCCGCTCGGTTCGCGGCTCGCGGCTGCCGTCATCACGCCGCGATTGTCGCGCAATCGTGCTTACTAATGCCAACTGGACTCCATACGCATACATAATAATATGGACATTCGCATCGCCCCTGCACCACGCCTATTCAGAATGCACATTGAGGAAAAGAACAGAAATTCTGCCGTAAGAATGAGTCGCCAACTATTATATTACAAGCAATGTCCAAGAATCCCGCTGAGCTTTTGACAAGAAATCACCAACACAAAACGCCACAGAAATAATTATTTGGGTGCTGATTACTTTACCACATATAAAATTGTCGTTAAACACCGGAATGCCAAGGGACTGGCTATTGTTGTCATTCTTATACCATAGTGGTTCTTTTTTCTCGTTTTACATACACTTCTGTAAAATGGCTGTCGGATTTGCTCGATAAAAAATTAAAATATCGCATGTTTGACAAAATCAATGTAAACGATATTTCAAACGTGTTAATATCAGTTTTTTAGAGAATCGCAAAATAAAACGTAAATTATGAGAATACAATATTGTGAAAATATTGCACGGTATCCCGCTGATATTTTATCATTAAGACGAATATTTGTAAGGGCATCCCTCGGCCGCCATATCGTTTAGTGCCGACACAATACATCAACGATCTGGGAATGTCGGTTACGAGCCGGTCTAACAAAAGGAAGTTAAAAAACTTTTGTAAAAGATTCAATCCTCGCATTTTTTGTCGTCGAAAAGGTTTCGATTAAACAATCATTTTAATTTTTTCACCATCTCAGAAGAGTTAGATATTGCGAAACTTGCACAATAACGTATCCCGGCAAAAAGTTGGACTTTACCTGTTCGTGAAATCCGAGATGAAAAGAAAGGGTAGGTCGAATCGCATCGTGATTTTTTGACAATAGGAGAACACCATTCTGCTTGCATTTTTTACGTGGATTGTAAAAATTTTCAACCTTTGAAATTGAAGTTGAAAGGAAGTTGGGAGTAAGGGTTAGTCGGATTCAATTGATCTATTGTTTACTCAGCAGATGGTATTAAATTCGCTCGTTGCTCCTTGATCCATTAACAATATGGGTCATGATACTTACGTCCAACGAGTGACAATATCCCTTAACCTAAATCTGTCTCAGCCTCAGCCCATTCAAAACATTTGCGACATCAAAACAATAGCCACCTTTTGCTATCGAAAAGAAAAGATCCTTGAGACAATGTAACGACACAAAAACTAAACGGGCCCGTAAAGACTTTTCTACGAAATTGTCAGTGGTAATTTCATCTTTAACACAGTTTTGTTGCTCATCAGTTTAACACTCATCATATTGGTTCCTTTTTGTTCTGGTCTAAGACTAGCATACCACCAATGCAAGCATAATTACTTGTATTCTTTTAAAGTACGTATAGAGTTCTTTATAATTCATTTGGTGAACTGATATATTAATATATTTTTATTATAGAAATATTAAAAAAGTAAAAATTCATTTATTTTCCACACTAATCTATGTACCTATAGTGTGTTTAGATTAGTGTGGAAAATAAATGAATTTTTACTTTTTTTAATATTTCGATATAAAAAATAAGATAAATAATTGTCTCCATGCTAAATTATTATGACACATTTTTCGAGAAAACCTTCTCGAAAAATGTGTCATAATACTTATTTTTACTTTTTTAAATATTTCTATATTAAAAATAAGAGAAATAATTGTCTCCATGCAAAATTATTATGACACATTTTTCGAGAAGGTTCCTTTCGTAGTTATCAATGTGATAGTGGAGTGGCACAGCAAGAACGTGATGCACCGTTACACGCACTTGCGGAGTTGAGTGCACGCGCGCGCGGTCGCCGACTCCACCAGGGCACCAGTCCCGCAGTCCCACGTCCCCAGTGCTCTTCCTGGCGCCTAGTTTACTGCCCCGTAAGTCTTTATCTAACCTAAAACTTGTAAAGTAAACCAACAGTTTATAAAATCGTACGATTACGTCACTTTTGTTGCCAGAAAACAACCAAGAAACATGGGTCGAGTGGCACGCGGCGCACATGCGTATGGCATGCCTTGGCTGTACATCACTATAATATACTCTCTCATAAAAAACACACCACAAAAGACCCAAAATATTTAAATACCGATGTTTGAGTGGATCCACTTTTTACTAATAACAAGGTGCAGCCGCTGCCACGTTTCTCCGTCAGCTGGGAGACGAGGAAGTGCGTTCACAATGCCAACCACGCCAATTATTGATTGCCGAAAATCGAAACTGCTTCAATAATAACCATTGTGTTCTTTTCGGTAAATAAAGGAAAACTTTGCATTGCCTCCAACCACCTTTAATAATACTTATTCCAAGTTGAATGACTGCTTTATTGTTATTTTTTGTTGACAAGGAGGTCACTGTGCGTGATATTACACTTGAATCCCGCTACCAAAGATTAAATTAGAAGGCATCTTGTATAGACAGACGATTATTTTCTACTGTAGTGTAATTATAGCAATTCCAATAATGGTTATGGCAGCCTACGCAAAATGGTCGTAGTAAATGATGTTAATCAGTATAATGGAACGGAGTACGGCTTAGTAATGCCACAGTGCTTACCTACATAATTTAGAGGGCAGCAGATTTAGTTTGCTTATATAACTAACTAGCCTTATTCTAATTCCTGTCTGTTACTGAAACTAAAATATAACTTTAGACTTTATATTTCCGGCTCTACATTGCGTGGAACTAGAGTCACACTAATTATTATACCTAATAGCAAATTATATGTATTGTATTAAATAACAACATCTACATCACACATCTACATCACACACACATCACACACACACACACACACACACATCACATTTTCTGCTGTCTACATCTCTGTATCTTCTCTCCTATCGCAGGTGTGCTGGAAGAGATTTCTTTAGAAATAAGCATCACCTTTGTACAAATTTTTCTGTTCCTTTCTTGTCTGTTTTTATTTGTGTGTACATAAATGGTTAAATAAATAAATAAATAAACAATATGTAGGTACTTTTTAAATCGTACGCCGTACGGGGCGCGGGGGTGGTACATACTCAAAAGAAAAAAGCTATTGGAACCGGTCTCTTATAAAATGAAAGTTGGTTATAGGTAATGCGCAGCACTTTCTCCGCGAACTACGTTCGTACTTTGATAGCATTGCTTCCCTTCGACAAACAAAAAAAATAATACAAAAATTAAGTTTACACATTATTCGAGTAGAATTTACAAACTAAATGCACACATATGTATATACATTGTCCCGGGTACTACATAATATACATTTTCCCGCCTTCAACGTGAGAATATGTGATTGTTAACATGTGCTTTTCTTTTGACTTATAATAGGTAATATTAGTTAAAAACCGTTGTACCTAAGCATTTGCATTCGAATTTAATCATGTGGAACCTAGGCTTACATCACGCACATATAAAAAAGGTATTAACATCTTATAGGCTCTTTAGCCAGCTGGCAGAATTCAAATTAATTTTACACATGGTTTTTTAACAATGCCTCATGGCATCGTCTTTTTTCCAAAATAGTGACATTTAAATATTTATTTACTATCTATTTGTACGGTTGACAGAGTGGGTGATTTAAATAAAGTCAAGGGGATCATTTGCGTCGCAAACAACGACGACGGGGTCAGTAGACTCGTGCGCGCAACTGCCGAAATTATCGCGGCCGGTACACGCGCCGCGCGCCTCTGCGGCCAACGAACGAGCCAAGGCCACGATACCTCCCCGGCCCCTACCCGCCGCCCACTCTAATCTCACAGCTCCTGCCGACAGCCTGGATATGTTATGAGCATATCGATCACCCTTCATACACATAAATATAACCCTCGCCTATCGGCCGACTCGAGGCCTTGAACCACGATAGTGAACCGATAAAACATTAGGATTTCAATTTAGCGATACGTATGATAACAATGCGTTGCACCATATTTATTTATTGCAAATTAATTTGAAATGGATACAGATACAAAGTTGTCTTTAACTAGAGCTACGGTACTATATGTGGCTGAATGTAACTGTAATGGTTATTTATCTAGGAAGCAATAAACGTGGATCTGGCAGGCCCAGCCAGGTATCAGTGTAGTGCGAGGCAGAGCGCGGGAGGCTGACGGGTAGCGGAAGAGCCGCGCGCGGAGCGAGTGCGGGGAGAGCGCGGGCGCGGGGCGCGGCAGGTGGTAACGTCAACGCGCGACCGTGAACTTTCTTCGGACACGTTTTCAGGAGTTAATGCTGCGCAATATTTCGCGGCTATGCCCCGACGACGAGCCCGAACCGCAGCTTCTTGCCGCGTGCCATTTTTCTTGCGCTTTTTTCCTTATAAAGATAATTCAGTGAGTTCCTTACAAATGTTCACTTCTTGGTCAGTATAAATGCCTTAAAATTAGTTCAGTACGGTTACAGTTTCCAAGTTAAATTGAATATAAATAAAATAATTATTTTTGTACCCAAATAGCCGCGCAGTTGTCATGTAAATCATATGTATTCAACAAAATAGATCTTGACTGATTTAAATGTGTTTACGATTTAGTAGCCCATAGCCTAACACTTTAACTCGGGCTCGTCAAAATGGAAATTTTACGTATTTAGTTCGAGTTCACGTCGGTGTTCATCGATTATACAAAATTCAGAGTGATCCAGAATATCATGTTGAGTTTTCGCTGTCATCGATTGATAACACAAAACTTACGCGTCCTCGCTGCTTACATAACCTAAATCCAGACATTATGAACAACTGGGCTTTCGTCTGAAAAACAGTTATCTACATTTTCATATCATATTTGTTTAAATTCATAGAAAATGATCCGAACTGTCACAAGACGCTACATTGCATTAACGAGGGCGAGTAAATGTAACACTAGGAAATGTTCGACATACACTTCCTCATTGTTGCGCACAGTGCACAGTGTAGGTGAGTAGTGCAACGCTGTGCTGCAGCGGCGCGCGGCGGCGGTGGCGACGCGGGCGAGCCCGACTAATAACATTATACAACGAGGCGCATCATCGCCGCGCGGGGGACGCCGCGATGCTCTGATTACGCAAACACGCACTGCGCAACACCTCTCCTATACTCCACTACGTTACGTTATTGCAACGTATAATTAAAGAAGCTCAAAGATCTAGAGTCTTGGACCAATAGCCGATTTCAATGCTCTACTTGGCGCGTTCGCATTTCGCTCGTTATGCTACGATACAGAACATGATTTGTCCCATTTTCTAGATTTTATATGTAGAAAATGGGACAAATCAGGTAGATACGAGGTGGAGCGGGAAATATGTTTTATAATACCGATTGCTTAGTAGGATGTGTAAATAACATGCAGACGTCCTCTGACGGAGCAGGAAGTCTCGGCTTGATGCAAATATCAAGGTGAGGTGACCGAAAGGAGAAAGGCTCCTTCATCAGCACAATTCATGTACTTGCATAAATATTTTATTTACTTCACTTGTTAACCATAAGTTGATGTACAGGATACAGGCTTTTGCCGTACCCTAGTCAACTTCAGAAGGACTTAATAAACATGAAAACATTTAAAGGCCGACAATTAGGTTCAAGCAAATCAATAGCTTACTCTTACAGTCATTATTACTTACAGTTATAATAATAGGACAGACAAAATTGTAGAACAATAATGCTGTCAAATGGATGAGCGAGCTCTATGTTTAGCACAATCCGATTTAGTAAACCGTCAAACCTCATGTCAGGCGTTGCCTTGAGGTTGACATTGCGGCTAAATCAGCACAGTTTGACATTGACATGTTCCGATATTCGAATGAGGAAGTGCTCCTAGTTTATTCGGCGGGGCCGCTCACATGTTTGGAGGTTTGCGATATTAGACAACCTACATAGACAACGATCATTATTGTTCACATTTTGATATCGCACCGTCGGAATACAAAAATACTAGATATACATACAATTGGTGTAAAAATACTGATGACTCCACGTTATTTTATGAGCTCTAAGTACTGAATCACGTCGGGGTCGTTGTAGCCTCTCATTTGCGTGTTTTATATTATTTTTTGCCAAGTTTCGAAGGTTACATTGCGTCATCCAGTTTGCCGTTTACGCATTTAAATACTCGACTTCAAATGAAAAACAACATTGAAATACCTATTTAAAGAACAATTAATGCCATTATTGGATTCCGTTCGTAAATAATAAACAAAATTCCCTTAGGATCACGCTAAAATTTCATTTTTTTTTAACGTGTGAATTTAACGAAGTTCTGCACCTAACCTACAAAACAAGATCCTGCGTCGCACGTAGGGGTATTTTGCTGATCTAGTCGGTCATAAACCAATTTATAAGAAGTTTTCGCAGGCAAAAAACAACTGGTTCCTATAGTTATCGAATAACTAGAGAACAATTTGACAACCCGTCCCGGTCTCTTGTCGGATGTACCTGCACGCTTGTTTTGTTGGAAGTCAGTCATCGCTTCAACTGCACATATCTTATACGTTTCCTAAGTGTGATAGTATCTGACAAAAAGTTAAATATTTTCGTGACTACTGACTTCTTTTAAAATGTTGTTATGGATAAGGATCAAGGAGGTAAGAACGCATATTGTTAAAATATTATGCTGTAATTTTTTTGATAGGATATTGTTATTGACGTTTGAAAATATAGTTTAAAATTCTTAAAATTTCCAACCCAATTTTAAGTTTGAAAAGGTTTTGTTGTATTTCCGTTTTCTTCCCGGTTATAATGTTAATTGATAACGACAGGTTATAGTTTATATAAAATTATTATGGCCTAATTAGGTGTCCATACCCGCCCCCTTTTTTACCAGAGGTGACAGACAAGCCAGTGAAAAAAAAAAAATTTTATTTGGAATTTACACTATGTTACCTCGGTAATTATTTGGTTTCAGAGTCACCTGGTCACTCAGGTGTTAGAGTAGTGGCCCGAAGATCACTTTTTGATAAAATGAAAGAGCAAAAATTGCCTTATTTTGAAGAAAAATTAAATTACTTGGAAAATTAGATTTTGTCCAGCGAAAACTATTCTGGTGCTACTGTCATAGACAAGGCATTGTTGCCAATTGGGTTGCTCTCGGAAGAGGCCGCTGAGGCACGGAATTAACTTTTCCGGCTGTACAGGCAGAATTTCACGAGAAAATTTTCAAGGGTCCAGTGTAACACTGATATTATAAATAGACTAGCTTCTGCCCACGACTTCGTTCGCGTTTAATTTCTTGTTCCCCCAAACCCCGTCGCGTCGAATCGCCTATCCGTGCGATTTTACCTGTTTTTGCAACATTTTTCATTACTGCTCCTCTTCGCATGGTTGTAGCGTGATGTTATATCTATAACCTTCCTCGATAAATAGGCTACTCAACACAAAAATAATTTTTCAATTTGGACCAGTAGTTCCTGAGATTACCGTGTTCAATCAAACAAACAAACTCTTCAGCTTTATAATATTTGTATTTTTTCCCAATATTTTAATTCATTATTCATGAAAAATAAAAAATATGGCTTATAGTTAACCAGGGCAAGTCCCTGGAGTAAAAAAACTAAATAAATAATTTTCACCGGCTAGATCAGCAAAATACCCCTATGTGCGTCGTGTCATTTCTGCCAAATTAATTGCCGTAAATGGATTCACACAAAGTGATGCGCTGAACGGGCACTGCCGCTGTGTGGGGCTCCAGGCGTCACCGCACTGAGCTATTAATTGAACACACCCGACAAATTGACCTTGGCCTTGGCACGGGTTGCCGAATCAGCCGAGGTCAACCACGATTGAGAGCGTCCGGATCACACGGCCTGTATGTCATGCTTGCTTATTCATGGTAATAATACACTCTGCCGCACAAATGCTGTGATATGTAGGCAGGTATAGAATGCCAATAATTAAAATAATAAACGATTGACTCCGTATATTTTGGTTAATATCACAACGGTATTATTTTGAAACAGTATGTTAGTAATCATTTATACATGTGCAGTTGTTCAAACTTCGTACATATTTTCAACTATTCTACAAAGAAATGAAAAGTAAATCTAAAGTACCGAAGTGTTATCAATTCCTACCTGAAAGCCATGTGAGGGCGCGGGCTGCGCGGGCGCTGCGCTGTGTCGTCGACAACGGCGTCGCCGCTACAGCCCGCCCGGGGTAATTGACTCATACTGACCTCGCACTGCTTCGGAAAAACTCGCCACAGCTCGGCACTCTTCGCCAGTCGGCACCGCGGCGTACCCTACCTACTTTTTGATTTATAAAATATTTTTTGTTGGTTCTCACAAAAAATTAGAATTTCTGATATTTTTAAGCTTTCATCAGAATCAGAATTCAGAATATTTCTACATTTAGGCGTATATTCACTTTTCATGACAGACTCCTCTGAATATTTAATGGCATTAGATTACAAAAATCTGTTTTCTCTACTTTTTCAAATCTGAATTCATTTATTCCTGAAAAATTATCACATTACTTCGCTAAAATTGAGACCAGATAGAGCGATGGATTGGCAGCACTGCTGGCACTAAAAATAAAAGAAAGTATTACTTGAAATTCATTTTTTTTTTATAAGCACTGAAGTCGATGATCAAATACGGCAACAATAACAATCAATCTGGCAGGCGGGTCGTGTTACCGATGCGCATCGGGTGTAATCGCCGTCTCAGCGAGACCTTGACCGCGCGCTGTCCGCGGCAAACATTCGGACTCCATTCCAAACGACCGAATTGCCAACGAGGCTCCTCGTGACTTCGCAGAACTTAGCAGCAAATCCAGTCCGCCAGCATCCGATTACAATAATATTGCGACGTAACTTTTTATATACATATTGTTTTTATTTTAGAACTTGCGGAAAATACTATAGGTTAGGTAGAACACTTACATAATTTGCAATCTATAATTAAAATTTTGGCCAACGATCTTCATGAAAATTTCAAACCATCAGCTCTCGATAGAAAATCAAGTATTTTATAATAATTTCGCGATGATATACCGAACAAGTTAATTAAAAGAATGAAATAATAACAGAACCCATAAAATCGACATTACACTTGACAAACCATAGATCACGTCACTTTCTCATTGAAATGCATATGATGTTGATGAATCATATTTCAATGCCTGCCTGCCCTTGCGGTTGTCAGTTGGGAAAAGGGATCACTGATCACGATCACATTCTTTGAAAAGTTGTTAAACTAATTTATGAGTGGGATAATGGATGCGAAGTAAATAAAGTGCTAAGTCCCGTTTGTCCGGAGGCTGGGCAGGCACGCTCGCTTTTGTCCCAGCGTCCTTCGGCCGGCAAGGGAAGGCCGACCGGCCCCTCGGTTATTATTGCCTTTTATTTTGTTAAACGACTTTTTAAATAATGGTCGTTATAGGCCATAGTTGAAGCTTATAATCATAATATCTTTAAATTGCGCAGTATACAGTAATGCTCACACATAACCAGAAAACCACGAATTTAAAATATTATCAAGTTTTTTTTTTCTATTATTGCATTAACTTATACCTTATGGCACGTTGATGTTGAATATGCCTGGTGTTACCATATTTGCTAAGACTAGGTAATCCGGAAAAACAAAAAATTGAAACCATAAATTGCAAACAATATAGCATACGGTCTACTTTTTATTATTTCGTTAAAAAAATGCCCGATCAATCGAGATCATCAAGTCCCACCGACTGTGGTCACAATGAACAATACAAAACTATACATGTGGCTACCGACTGACGATACCGGCTTTGGGTTTTTTGGTTGTGGACGACATATGAATATGAACTCTATTTCAGAAGGTATTAAATACAGTATAGTGCTTACATACAATTTTTAAAAGCTGACGTTCTACGAAATTTGATATTCGCACCCCGATATTAAAAGTGAGGGCAGCGGAAGGAAGTAAAAAACTGGGTTCCTAATCACTTTCACGTTTTAATCGACACACATGTCGCCATTCGATATTTTTTTTCGTATTTGCTTTTGGTGTCAGAGATCAGAGGACAAAAATAAAAGTAATTTAATCATTCTAAATGTAAAGCAACGCAACTAATTCCAGTTACATATGCAGCACTAATTTTGTGTCATTTATTTACTTTAATTTTAGATATCGTACATTTATTAAGTTAGCTTATTTTTAATTTTTATATTTCATATTTTATTTTAAATTTAATTGGAATAATAATTCAATTTTATCATTAACAGTGATATACCTCTTTTTGATTTAAATTAAATTATTAATTAAATAAATAAGGAGTTTTATAACTCAAACTACTTACTTAGATCGTTTTCATTTCAGCCGGAATACGTCCACTACTGCACTTTAATAGGTAGTTGTTATAAAATAAAAGCTCTTATTCTCTGTAACATACTAACGATTGAAGAGTGCTTAGTTCTAAAGTAAATCAGACAAAAGTAAATACATATACCTATTAGCTACGAAGGACTTTAAAAAGCAAAATATAGTACGTATACCTACATGTAATAAAAGATATTGCAAAGCCACATGTCATTTAACAAAAAATGCACGTGTGGGAGGATATTTGCGAAACCCTTTAAAAAGTTTCCTTTTGTGCAAAAGGGAAAGTATTGAAGCGAAATAATCTCCACAAAAAATGTAAGAAAACATTGACGAACACCTTTCAGTAGCACATTAAGGGGAAACTATGGAACCCTTTGCTTAGTTTTTATACAATGTTTTTATATGGATATTTGAACAGACTGGTTTCTCGAAATTCATCTTCAACTATCTTAACGTAAAATCTTTGGATATTTTGTATACTTAGTCTATAGATCGAAAAAGAAAATTATTTCATCAGCACTGCTCTCAAAAGGGTGAAGGAAAATATAGTGAGAAAACCGACAAGTCCTAGAACCAACAGTTTGAAAACATGTGACATCTAGCAACCCGCACTGGACCCGCGAGGTGGAGTTCGTTACCTTTCCACTCCCTCTCCCCGAGAGGAGGCATGTGTTCATGTACTGTGGGAACATTATAGGCTAATGCATTCCTTTGATATTTTGTGTGAAAAACGGAATCATACCTAATATCAGTCTGCTCATTATGTCAAGAATACATAAGGATAGGCAGTTTATGTGAATTTGGGGCAAACATTTGTTTTCGTCGTAAAATAACAAACAATATCACATATCATGACAAATAAATACAGAATACTTAGTTAGAAAGACATTATGTGACGTCGTGTTACTATTTATATCGGTTCGTTTTTTTGTTGACTACCTAACTATTTAGGTATATACATTATACATAGTTGTGCCAATTTTTTTACTAGTTCAACAGAATTATCTGTTGAGAACAGATTTCAAAGCTTTTTCTTCTGTCTAATAGTGATCGCATTTTAGCATAGCAGTGAAATAAAATAAATATAGTTAATTGTGTCGATGTGTCGCATTTCGAGAAAAAGAAGTTCCTAGTAGTGAAGTGTCAGTAGGCTGTGTCGGAGCGCCTGCGCGCCGCGTGCCGGTGGCCTTGACCGGCCTGCGCCAAAATTTCCAGGTCGTTCACCCGCCGCGACGCCCACCACCACTCGTTTTATCTCGCGTAAATAACTGCTCGCGCAAGCGAATAAACACCTAATGGAGTTTCGAATAAGAACAAATCTTCCGCTTTCACAACAATTGTAACGTCAGTGTTATATAAAGTCGTGTTTATGTAGCTATTGTTAAAAGAAACTTGTTTATCAATTACAAGAAGGTAGGTAATATGTATTATGCAGAGTTACACAAAGTTCCTTATTATGTAGGTAGTTCTAATAGCAGTCACGTTATAGCAATCGGTGCTTTGCAAGCTTTAGTAGGTTGCTTTTAATTATCTTACTTATCTACTAGGTCACGTGTTTTATGCATATAACAGTTGTATATAAATATATTTTATCACGTTTTGGCGACTGGATACCGAAACATTGTTATTTTAATAATACCTAAGTTGACACAGTCTTCTTTCTTATATTTACGGATTTCGTTTTTGTGTACAGTGTGTAAGCAAATTACTACATGTATGTATGTCCCAAAAGTAATTATAGTCATAAAATCCCGGAAGTGTTTGCTCAGAGGGAAGCAGGCAAACAGGGCGCTCCGGCAGCGGGTCAGTCCGTCACGCGGCGACCTACACCGCGCTCGCCATCCATTAGTTCGATTTCGTGTTCAAGTTCACTCGCGTTCCATCACCAAAAATATTTTCGTAGTGTGACGCAACCGGCAACGGCTACGTCCCACTCGAACGCTCGGCTAGTCTCTCTGTCGGTGCCGCTCTCGCGCGACCTTGGCCGCGGTGAGCCGCAAGGTTCAGGTCTTCGAACTCGCGCTGGAGCGCGGGCGCGGGGCGCGGAGCCGGCAGTCCTCCAATCGCTCGCCGCGCACGCCTGAACGTGCTCGTGATTGGTCCACCGTTGGCGCGGCAATGACCTCGGGGACCGGAGTTCGAAGCGCGCCGATCCTCGCTACGAAGCGCAGAACGACAGGCTTAGCCGACCGATAGAGGCGAATTTCGCTTAGCCGGCTACGCTTCGTCGTCGAAGCGATTGTATCGCACAGAGCGCTGATCTTTTTGCAGACTTTCACTCTTAAGGGGAGACTCGCGCGGCTTCGAGCAGGAGCGCGCGCGACACTCGCTCAGTTCGTCGATCGAGCTCGAGTGAGACGCACGCAGCGCGTGCAGCGGCTATATCTCGCGGGACGAGCGACCTTCATCCCTCGACGTGCCGGCCGCACGCTCCGGCCCATGCACTTCTGTCCTATATTCAGTGTCTCAGCGCGCAGGACGTTTCATGTCTAAAGCCAGCGGGCTCCATGTGGTTTACGTGTAGTGCAGTGCGGGGGAGGACAAAATAATTAGATTTAAGTACATAAATATAAATGACTTTAGTGATGTCTCCTGATAGCAGCTACGGGCGCTACGATGCGCCTACGCCGGCTGACCATAATATGATGAGCCCGGCGCACAAGGAACGAGAACCCGAGTTGCATATAGGTAGTCTCTTTTATACAATAATTTTATTTGTTTATTTACATACACATATTACAACATTATCACAGTGCTGTAATACCTGTTGTCATAATATTATGTTGTGATTTCTATCGTTGTTATTGTTGTTGATAATCTGTTGCTGACAACTTTTCGTATAGAATGTAAATTCTATAATTATTTCGTAAGTTAGCAACTTTTTAAATATAATTTTTACAAGTAGGTCATTAAGCCATCAGATTAATTTTTATTTAATCGAATTATAGATATATATATTGTAACTTAGTTATGTGCATTTCCCGATTTACTGCAACGAAATATGAGAGCTACTTAGCCATAACGATTTTAAAATCTCATTTCTAGCTCACTTCCTTAGTTCTTCTTACGTAACTTCCGTACTAAACACCACAAGGTCCCGCCATTATGTTAGTTTTATGTACTTATCAAAATAGTTATCTTTGTCTTGCTTGATATTTTCTCCCAATTTAGAAAACATAGCTTATTATATTAACTCGTTTTCAGGTTTAAACTGAAGGCCAAGCTCTCGATTGTTTATTTTTATTTTTTATTTTACGTATGAGAATTAACTGACTATCTGGAATAATAATCAAATAACCAGTAGGACACAATAGCATTTCATGGTAGATTAATTATAACGACATTGGTAAAATCTGATTAATGATTTATTTTATAATGATGAAAGGGTACAATACTAACATATTATAGAATTATTTACAATCGAATGTCAAATCGTCTGCAGAACGAATATTTGATGGATGGATTGTTGAACATTTCCGCTCGGAAGGGCCCAGCGAAAAACAATTAAACGGCATTGTACAAAGTAACGCACTGTACAACAATGTCAATAGTTTCTCAGTACAAATCAGTGGGGTCCGACTCGAGCCGAGGCAGCGGGGAGCTCTTCAATATTTGCAATCGATGCCTAATGATCTTATCGCTCTTTATCGGTTGCTTTTGTGATTTTTTCCTGTGAAAAATCAAGCTAATATAACAAAGAGTTAACCGTTACTCACTGGCACCGCTGCCAACCCTTTCAATAACTAAATTAATGATTTAAACTAGTGATACTTTTCCCATGATGTAAGAAAAGTGCTAATGTGTAGTAAGTAATAGGTGTGTGAAGCGGTTCAACGTGGTGACAAATGCCTCACTACCTACCTATGCCACTTTTACTTTTCTCTGAATGCGTGTAACACAAGATTAGTCGCTTGCACATAATTTATGATAAACAAGCCGCTGCACCACGTAATGTTACGCACTACGAAGTAAATTGATGGTAATTGTCAATTATTGCAGATGAATTTCCAATCATCATCAGCTGAAATTAATAAAATCCTCTCTTGCCGTGATAATTATGTTTATAAAACGTGTTAAATAACGAGGAAATAAGATTTGAAACGTGATTTTGATCGTGGTCACGTAGGTACTCTACTAATTATTTACAAACAAACATCGCCGTGACACAGATCCGCAGCAGTCGGAATAGCCGCGTCAGTATTTTGCACGCTCGGTCGGCATTCGCGTTACGTGGACGAGAGACTTTCTCGCGCACTTTCCTCGCCTTTTAATTGACGTAACGAACGAGCGACTCTCACACACGCCACCCAGAAAAACGCGCGCGTTGCATCATACGAGGAGAAATGGCTGCACGCTACTGACTCTGTTGCAACTGCACCAGTTACGTCTCACGTTGCTTTCCCTGTTCTATTGTGTTCCCCACCCGCCGGAGTACTCGCCACCATGCTCTGTTGACACTGCAGCGAGAGATGAGACCGAAATGATTGCGTCGAGGGCGACCAGACACCGCCTCTAGAAAAAAGAAAGTAACAATTAGTATAGAAAGCGACGGCGTCGAACGTCGACCCGCGGCGAGTGGTGTGCGCCAGAAATAGAAAGTTTCTTCCAAAAGGCGAGCCCGCTCCCTTAACAAATAAACAAACGGCTGGAAGAGGAAAGTGAGAGCAGTCCGGGGCGCCGCCTGAACCAGTTCCTGGTCGCCAGTCGAGGTGCCGAGCGCGCCCGACCGCCGACCCGACACCTGTTGTTGCATGTTGTTGCCGAGGGGCTGCCTATACTGACCTATTAACCATTATTACTAACGTCATTAAGGATTCTCAAATTTATATTTACTTCAAGATAACGCTTCCGTATTAATTATCTTCACAATTAACTGATTGGATAATAATGTCGCAGGAACACGTAACGTTGACCTATTTAGGTTAATATTATCAGAGAACATATTTCATTAACATTATCACTATCTAGGTATTTAGTCAGTTATTTTTGTTAACATTGTTGTTTGTTACAAAGACGGGGTCATCGACTTGGCGGATTGAGAGACTTTCTAAAATGTCTATTGAGTGTCTGTCACCTTGAGCCACGCAATATGAGCAATGCAATAAGATACATCATATCGTGAGCATTCAGTCAATCAATGCATTTTTTTTTTTTTGCTTTGCTGAGTATTATTCAATGCCATATAGGTATGCCCACGACGTAAACACAGATCGTTATTTCATTTTTGCTCCAGTATTATGCATTTTGCACACAAATCAGAAGGCACTAACATTGCTTACAAAATCTCTTATCGTGAGGTAATGTTATGAGTTGAAATGAAAGCCAAGCTAGTGACACGCGATCATGCCTCACGTGTACTGCCCCTGATACAATCACACTGCACGTACCTACTTAGGTGCATTCTGAGATGCAGTGTGCATCTCAGAATTTACTGTTTTTAATTTACTTAAAATAAGACAGTTAAAAATAATAATGTCCTTAACTTGTTATCTATGGTGTAACTGATTATTAGTATTTACTACTCCAATAATCTGTTCTAAATAATAGACGTGTTATGAAATAATAAACTTCTTGGTACTCAAAGCAATACTAACACAAGGTCAGGATATAGGTTTCAAACTGAAGTTTGTGCACATGTCCAAACAAAAGATTTCAAAACTTCCGTCTTACAATGTGACAGTCACCTTGACGTCTCGGCGATAATGTAAAAAGGCTAAATCACCGAATTTATCAGCTCATCACCAATCAGCAATCAATGAGTAATGATATGCATGAGTAGTGCCGGGACTGTTGATGTAGGTGGCACAAGGCACGAGGTCACGTGCAGGCACCGCTATGTTTGTTACACAACTCAGGATGTTTGGCACGAGCTAACTAACGCCGTAATCTTACAAACGTCCATAAAATTTATCGCGAACTACGTAATACGTATACAGGTCTCTTTAACCGTTTTCTGTGTTTTGTTGCAGAGTTTGACGGCACTACGGTGCTGTGCCGCGTTTGCGGTGATAAAGCTAGTGGATTCCACTACGGCGTGCATTCCTGTGAAGGCTGCAAGGTAAATATTACACAATTATACCCATGATATAATAGTGAATAAGTTGTCGGTATCCATATGCTCACCAGCACTGATGTTTCGTTAATACCACTGCCACCAGCCACCACCACGACAACGTCGTCGTCCGTCGACCGTCTAACAAACATAGCGTAATAGGAACTGTCCGGAGCACGTCTTATTTTAAAATGACAATAGTTCATTGAGTGCTGCATGCGGGTAGTCTGGGCATCTGAAGCAGGAAGTATGTGTACGGGTGACATGCCGAGGACCCCGTTCCCCCGTGCGAGTAGTCTCGCGGCAGGTGCGAGTTAGTACCCGCACCAAGGTCGCGACACGCGGAACACAATCTCTGTGCACTCGCCGGTCTCCGCACAAACAACCAGACGACCTTATTTACTTACTAAATGTTAATTTGATTCACTCCGACGACGTCGCCCGGAGATTCGTTTATTAAACAATCGGTAAAAAAGTATCGTGTGAACTTGTATTAGGAACGGTTTTTGGGTCAACGGGTTGGTACCTGCCGACCTCGGTCGGGTGGCGGTCAGACCCTGCGCCCCAATTCTAAACATTTTATTTTCAATACCTGCTCCCACCGGGACAATCACACAGAAACCGGCTGTCGCCTTTAACTTGTGATATATAAGTCAAACGTGAATTGATAGAAAAAATCAGCATTGACCGGCTAGTAGTAATGTTAGTGATGAGGTTAAAGTGACACTCAATTCATGTCAATCATAATAATAGTATATAAATATAAAGTAATATCCCTCGTACGTCCGCACCGTCGTTTATGAAACGTTTATGTATGCAGTTCGTGGCTGCTCATTCCTTCAACTGACGACCCTTGAACGTGAACACTCGAGACGCATGGAAACGTCCTTTTTAAAGTGGACGTTCGATAGACCATATTATGTTACATTTTTTACATTGCATTCAGTTTCCACGCAGAATGTGATTTGCTTTCCTTTTGTTTCATTTCGATAAGTAGCAATTTCTTGTCTTTGCCTGCGAACTTCTAATTAAAAACATAAGGAAATTAGAATAGCAATAGCTCACGTATTATTTATTTATTGCAAATGATTGAAAATTGACGAATTTAGAGAAACTTCATTATCACGTACTAACGCTAAAGGTTATTGTTAGTGAAAGCAGACAATTACGTGACCAGTGAGCGTTCAAGAGCAATCGACTCCACCGTAATAATTTCCTCATACATATTGTGCAGCATTATTAACTCATAACAAAGAATTGGTAGAATTTCCCTTGAATCTTGGTTCGTAATATCTACAATTTAACAAAGGTGTAAATAGAATCGGCGGTGAATATAGATGTCGTTTACGAGTGTGAAAGCAAGGAAGCAGACGGGGATAGAAGTGCAAGTGTAATATAAACTGGTTTGAACGTTACAAGTTCAGCCAGAGCAGGCTCGGGACAAAGCATGTCCTTCAGTGCTGCGGATGTCTGCTGCATTGTGCAACGCTTAACCAGACCACTTTCAGACTTATAAACGATTAACGCCTATAGAACTTACCCCGTCAGACGAAGTGGACGTCTGATGCGGTTCGGTTATATCGGTAAAATTTACGCATCTCTTGAGACTATTCAACCGAAAATTCTAATACCGATAAAATACGTACAGAAAATTAGAACTACAATAAGTATATATTAATTATATGTCAAAACTGAAAATGTTGGTTTACCATTTACATAACAATTCTGATTAAAGCGCAAGCTAGCGGCGTAAATACGAAACTGATCAAATAGTTCGGCTACTCGCCACTAGATGTCGCGTTAAGCGTAGCGCTGCGGTGCTGCCACCACTTTGCGCTGCGGCTATGAACGGAAACTACTTGAATGAATGACGAGTGAGCGTGTAATTTTTATAACGATATGAGGTGCGGGGTGTTCGACCGTACGCACTGATGTCAACGAACCCAATGTTACTATTTACCTTTTTTAAATAAACTTATCAATTATTTATGATCCTTACGTGCATTCTTACGTAGTTTACTTTTAAATAAGAATTATTTTTATAAGTAGCAACTAGCACTATTTATTGTGAAGTTATATTACTTCCAAACGATAAGGTTAAAATATCAGTAAAATTTGTACTAGCACCTAGTTGTCACTAGTAATGGGTCAAATAAGTTAATTAGGCATCAAATTCCAACAAACAATAAATCTTATTTTGAATTGAGTCGTGAAATAAAATCGTCATTATAATCCGGAGCGTGCGGTTGCTACGTCGGAAGAACTCGTGGACTTCTTTGTTCTCGTCGTTGGCCGACATAATTTCCGTGCGTTGTGGGTCGCTTATTTTTTCGGCACCAATTCTGCGGTGTAGGGCGAGCGTCCGTCGACCTCGCTAGCTAGCTTTGCGCGCCAGGCGCCGCGTACATTCGCGCCGCTTCTTCTCGCCGTAAACAACTTTTACGGGCATCGAATGTACGCGCTACGTGAACGTAACCCACATTATTTTTGAACTGTCAGCTCATAAGTTCGTTGATCCCCAAGCAGTCATATTATTTATTGAGAACACCGCGCGCTGACTGTTGCATTTGTGTTTATTATTTCCTGTTCAACAAATCTGTACCTACTCTCGAACTTGACTCTAAAAAGTGATGTACAAATAGCTGAGCATAACTCTTTGGTTTTTTTTGGTATGATAAAGGTTCGAAAACGAATGCAAATTAATTTTGGACAACTCGTATCTAATATTATCTGTTGGGACGATTAGCTTCAATAACAACTTGTTTTCATATTTCAAATGATGTCAAACAATTTTGTTTACATATTATAAATTGTAGTTTCGAAATATAAATACCTAAGTACTCACATAATGTAGATCAAATAAGTGGAACTTCTCCATTATTATATTACATTCATAACCTACTATTTATACATTTACGTATGTATACGGTTGAGTTTTTCCTTGTGCGTTCATGTGCATAAATTTTTATAGTTTTTGCGGTAAAGCTGAATCACCTTTACACCGCGCCTACATTTAGTTCTTTTAACACTACTAACATTGATATGGGCAAGTTGCAATGGGGACAGCGAATTACCTATAGGAGTTACGTTATTTACTAAGAATAAAATCGCGATACGTGAACGGGAAATGAATCACAAAGACGTGAGTCAGACGTGTGTTATCAAGTAAACATCTGTGACCTGCCGGGCGTCGGGCACGTAAAGCGGCCTGCCAGCGGCCGATCGGCGGTCGCTTCCTCGGAAATATAGCGATCCAATGCGTCAGCATGTTTTGAGCTTGAGCCGGTGTTAGTGGAGTCGTTGTCCGCTGCACCGTTAGCCGTCGTCACAGCGCGCGGCAACACTTCGCCTCGCCCGCTCAGGCCGCTGAGTTTGTCACTGTCGTGGTGTCGCCAACTAACAACCGTGCACTAAATATTATGTATCGTATAGCATACGCCTATGTATTGGATATAGGTACATAGATGGGTTTAGCACTTCCAATTTGTACTTTGTTAATGCGCGTTTTTACAGCGATGCCAAATTCGCTTTAAACAAATATGTAAAACAGACGAACCTCGGAAAAATATCTGCTAAAGTACGATACTCAAGAGCTAACTTTTGTCAGTGTACTTTAACTAAACTGCTCGACCGATCCTTATATCATGAAGCGTAATCACAGATTTTACAAACTCTTTTTGGCAAAAGTACGCCAACAACGCAACTAAGCTATGCTATCATAGTGAAGATATAGTGACGGACAAGTCAACTGACACAGTGTTGACGAAACCGTTGCTATAATTATATTTATTTATATCTACGGGCGAATTATACCTATATACCAGCCGGCGTAGCATGACCAATTCTATATCTATTCTACCAAGAACAAATAAAGTTCCTTATGTATTTTAATTCTGTAAAAATGTTTCTATCTCATCAGAGAAATAGTCATCATACTTGACATCGTATTTTTGTCGACTGAAGAATAGAAACATATCTACTTTTCAGTTTTACACAATTTTTCTACGATACAATCTATCATTAATTTGGTCTTCTTTTCCGTCGACAAATTCCGTTTCTATGGCGGTCATGCTACGCGTGCTGGTCTCGTGGCTCACCGAATAGACGAAAACTAGTTATGTGAATCCGTCACTTGTCACTACTTTGTGTATTTCATTATTTACAGGTAATGACGTATAAATAATTAAACACGAAAGTAGCGGCAACTCAAAAAACAAACTAACAAACTCGCCGTTTTAACAAAATCCTTGCTTACTGTGATTACCGTCGCATTCTCTTATAGATTTATAAGTGCTTCTCTCCTAATAATATAAACTATTTGCGAACCTCATAACTGTTGCAAATCGCGGGAGAAAATCTTCAGGCGCTATATAAATAAATAAAGATATTAATACCGTTGTATTATAGAGGTACACGTGCCAATAATTATTGATGTAAAATATAAATTTGAGTCATCACGTTATCAGAATGACCCAAAATAATCGAACTACTTACAGTATGTTGGAATTTTGTGAATACCGGACACATATAGAATGAGTATTTTTTAGGACTCGAAAGGGAGTCACCGTGTTAATTGCGTAGCGGTCGTTGACATATTAAGATTATTCAATTTAAAAGAAAGACGTCCTACTAAGATAGCAATGCACACGGACGAAAGGTACTTGCCTCTAGGTAATATAATTGCAGCGGTCAGTATTGATTCTGTAACTGTGTCAATGATATTGTTTACAAATAAACCTGAATTCGTGAATAAGTTACAATACAAACTCTTGACTCTTATTACGATTCTTTTAGTTTTTGCTCTGTATGTAAAGATGTGTAGGTACGTAATCGTGAAGTGTAGTTCAGTCAGACGGGCGAAGAAGGTTTTGTTTTCGCGGCAGCAGGTCAACGACCGCGCGGCCGGTCACTGCCCGCGCTGCGACCAATTATGGGCCACTCGCACAGCGCACAATGGATCGATGGCAGCGCGAAATTAGGCCACCGACCCGAACACCGCGCGGCCCGCTTGTGCCGCCCGCTTGCCCGCGCCAGCCTCCGCGCTCACTTGTAGAACCTCATTGTGGAGTATTACCAAATGCCTATAGAATAATACTCTCTACGTAAATGTAAAATTAGTGTACCTAATCCGAAATTCAAGCACACCGAATAATAATTAAAAAAATAGACCTAGTATTTGAAAATGTTTTCTTTTACCGCATAATGGCCTGACAGCTCATTTTATTTTTAATGATAACGTTCGAACCTCAATAATATGGTTGTTTTAGGTGTTGTTCTATATGTTTTAATAAATAACATACATAAGCGAAGTTCTATGAACAATGCGAAAACTGTAGTGTAATGTCGTAATCAAATATATTGGAACGGAAACAATTACTATAAATTGCACAAGTGCATTGTGGTGTAATGATCCATTAATTAAATTGGATCAGTGCAGCCCCTAGGGGAGCGCGCGCGCATTGAGGTAGGCCGTGACGCATGCGTGACGTCACTGGGCGTATAGCCGGTCGACGACCTGAGCGGGCTGCAGCCGGCTCCCGGGCACGAGGGGCGTGCGGGGTAGCCTCCGCGGTTGTGCAATCGAACGGTCGACGACCCGGGGTGAACGGCCGCGCGCCGCGACGCCACCGGGATGCGCCCGGCCTATATCCGGCGCACCGGTGCAGCGGCGGCGACGCATTCTAGAGCGGCGTGGACCGTTAGGAGCGCGCGAGGGGGCCGGGGGCACTCTCACTTTCTCGGGTGGGTCGGCGGCCGGCAAGTAGGTCGCGCGGGTAACTGTGCGCCGCGCGACGCAGCGCCCGCACAGTCCGCTGTCGACCGCCATCCGCGTCGGTGCAGTGCGCGAAAGCCTTATTGCACGTACAAGTCGCGTCACTGTTAGCGAGGAGAGTGGTGGTGCTAGTGGCAGGCAGTGGTAGTGAATGGTGCGTAACATGTCGTGTGGCGCGGGCGCTGAGTTGCGCGAGCGACATTCGGTGCTGGTGAGCATGCTGGAGGCGCGCCGCGAGTCTAGCGACTCGGGCTGCTCCAGCGACGACGGCTCCGACAGCGAACGTGACTCTAACTGCCGCTGTGATCCCCAGGGGTTCTTCAGGCGGTCCATTCAACAGAAGATCCAATACAGACCCTGCACCAAAAATCAACAGTGCTCCATCCTCAGGATCAACAGAAATCGGTGCCAGTACTGTCGATTGAAAAAATGCATCGCCGTTGGCATGAGCAGAGATGGTGAGCTGATATATTTTTGTTATTAATTATTAGAAAAAATATTCGAATAAATAAACAATTGCCAAAATTCAAAAATTGGCCTCAAAATACCAATGAAGCATTTATTTATTCCAATATTTCATTTAAAACAGCTAAATTACAATATTTTGATTCATGACAGCCGTGTACTTAAGACATTATAATCCCATAATATTGAGATAGGTCAAAAATTCACTTTAATAATGTTATCATGCTTTTTAATATATTTTTTGTAATAACGATCATACATGTCATATGACTAGATGATTACGTTATGATATGTCGGTCAGCATACACTAGGTTGCAATACGCATACGCAATTAGCAACGGGAAGGTCGGGCGCGCGCACGTCTCGTCTTCGCCAAGTGTGCCGCACGAGCATGCTGGCGTGCAGCACGCGTGCTGCTCTGCGGACAGATCCTATTTCGCGTATGGGAGGGGGCGCGGGGCATGGGGCGCGGGGCACAGCTCGCGGTGTGGGAGGTCGGTTATGCAAGCGCGGGTGAGCGCACGCTAAGCGGGTCGACGCCCGCGCTATACAGCGCCGCGCCGCCCCGCTCCGCTCGTTGCGACACTCGCTCGTAGAGCAGCGACACAACGAGCCTCGCTGAGCCGGTGAAAGCAGAGAAAGGTGCATTTCGTAAGCGCGAGAGTGAAATTTATATTTTCACTTTCGTAATGAAGTTCGATGACCTCGCTTAGTTTCCCCAGGTGTATCATAGATGATATTGATAATACACAAAATCTAATATGATACTCCTAGGTTTTATTGTTATCGGACAATATGTTTTATTGTTACTATGTCCTGCTACTATCGCATTATAGTTTAATACGACAGCTATTGAGCTATTCCTATTTGATCATAAAACTAAAACACACAAAAATCCTTGAAAAAAAAGAGATCAGAAGTGGATTTTATTTACAAAAAGTGCATTCCAAAAACAAAAACAATTGTACCATCAGTAATCCCGAAAAAAAAGGAAACGCCAGTAAAAACAGTCATGATAATTTTAGTTCTGCTACTCGATAACAGATGGCGCCGTAAGTAGAGTGCGATACCAGCGCCAGTATGTTTTTGTTGGAACTAATAGTCGTCTTAAATTTGTGAATCGTGATTATTTGGTCGTAAACAGGTTAATAAAACATTCAGTAGTTAGCGCAAAAACAAATGATTATAAATTATGTAAAGATTTAAATATTTTATCACTTGAACATTTATTAAATGTCGATAGTCAATATAAATTAAAACTCAAAACCCTTTTCTACTTTATATATTAGTAGTTTCGTAATACAGCAATCTGAAATAGATAAACATATAAATTAAATAATTAAATATATTTATAAACCTACCCGAATCCTCACCAAATTACCACGGTCGGTAAAATAAATGATTGAAGGCGGAAATAGTTCACAAGGCCTTGATATTTACATAAATATTTTTAGGAAACTGTACAATTTCCTTGCACTAGATATTATACTTTTACGGTTTTAGATTTACAATATTATTATATTATTATATAAAATAAAATATTATTATATTATGTTAAGAAAATTGTTACTAACACTTTTATGGATTCTGTCCGAAATAAATGAATAATAATAAAATTATTCTTACCTCCAACTTCTAAAGGATTTCAGTATTCGAAAAAATCGTTTAAAGTGTGTTTTAAAATATTATCTACTTATTGAGTGCAATAAAACAAAAAAACAATGTGCGCAATGTAAACTATGATTTCCAATTATATTAGCCAAGAGTCAGAATTTGGAAAGTGACCGTAATATTCCCATGTCACGTCAAATCGGCAAGGCTCAAACGGTAGGTGGCGCAAGTGGTGGAGAGGGGCTGGCAGGCGCGGGGGCAGGGGCCTGCGCGGAGTTTATTGACGGCGCCCCCCTCCCGCGCGCCCCGCGCTCCCCCCGCTTCAAGTTCAAGGTTGGCGCGGCGCGCGCCGCGGCGCAGTGCGAGGGAGTCCGGCCCGCGCACCGGTCGTCAGCCCTCATTGCTATCGCTATGTTATTAAGTCGCTCCGCAGTTCGGTACGAGAACGCGATACTTGCTCACGGTGACTGCTCCAGTATACGCCGCTGACTACATCGCGGTGCGCCGAACTTACACTATTGGATTATTACTGCTACACATTGGATTACAGTGATTGTGCAAATAATTAATATTTCTTCATGTGATATGTGACACTTTACTTCGTGTATAAATTCTAATTAGTCATAAACTAACATAAAGTTACCAGTTCATCTAAGTTATCAGTGGCCATTGGCTGTGAACTAGTAATAGTGATAAACTGTAATGGTATCAGAAATGGGAGAAGATTTACCAATCCTGAAAGGGATCCTCAACGGGGTTGTGAAATATCACAATGCACGTAGGTATTTTTTATATACAAATAATTAATCACTTTATTAATTATATTTTGATTTTGTAAACACTTACCGAAGTTCACTAACGTTAGTGAAAACTTCGTAGCAGGCTGCTACGAGTACTACGCTTCGCGTAGCATTGAACTTTTAGGATTTGGGCAACTTCTTATTATTTCATAAAGTACTTTAGCATATCCATGCTGCTCTAATCTTACAAATTATGCACTTTAATATTGAATATCAATATTACATACTTTAATTCAAAACGAAAGATAAAAAATAAACTTATCATAAAAAGACTTAAACGCATTCTATAGCAAAACAATACGTCGCTTCTATTTCTAACAAATAACATAATAAATATTATATTATAATACGTAAAACACTTTAGAAAAGTTACTAAAATATTTTTTTTTTTTTTTATCAATGAACAGGTAGATTTATCACAAAAATACATAATCAACGTAACACCACTTTACGGTAACGTTGCTTTTAGGCAACTTATACAGAAACCATTATTTACAAAGCAAATATTTAGTGTATAGGTAGATATTATACAGTACAAAAAAGGCGATCGTAACAAAAAAAAAACAATGTTGCCGGTTGTGAACAATGGGATCGTGCATCTGGTGCGGCCCACATCGCACAGCGAAAGTCAGGAGAAATGGCGAGAGGGCGCTCTCCGCTTTCGTTTTCAACCGCGCGGCGTGCACGCAAACACTTTCACCGACGTGCGCGCATGAACGCCGCAAGCGCCGCGCCCGCCCCCGGCGCATACTACATTTCGGTCCACGGTGTGCCTAGCGCGAGAAAGTCGTAACACTTTTTAGCGTGACCTCGCATTTCGCGCTTTGTCACTCGTCATTCGAACTAGTTCACTTCACCGAGACGCATTCAGGGTTCCCCTCGGATTTCATAAAAGCTTTCCGCGCCAGACAAGGGTGGGCCGCGCGATGCGACGGCCGATGAACTCTACCCTCGCGTCAGCTGCGCGTGCACATGGCCCGCAGCACACCCGCACACGCGCGCACTTAGCGACAGCTGCAGCCCAGTGTATGTTTAGTCACGACCTTGCGCAACATTCCCGTTGTTAGTTGCCATTTCACTGTGTCAGCTTTTAATTCGAGTCCTGGAAGTCATTTTGACGGTTTGTGCATAAATTAAACTTTGTGTCCTTTGTTACAGCCGTGCGATTCGGACGTGTTCCAAAGCGCGAGAAAGCGCGCATCCTTGCTGCGATGCAACAATCGTCGACGTCGCGAGCAAATGAACAGGCAGCGGCTGCAGAGCTGGACGATGCCCCTCGGTTGCTGGCACGCGTGGTGCGCGCTCACCTCGACACCTGCGAGTTCACGCGTGAGCGCGTCGCCGCCATGCGCGCACGTGCTCGCGACTGTCCCACCTACTCGCAGCCTACTCTGGTGAGCAAACTTTACTGAATTCCAATTTGAAACTTACTACCTCAAATAACAATTCGGAACACTTCGAATATTGGAGATCGAATATAACGATTTTTTTTGTTTGTTCTAGGCGTGCCCCCTAAATCCTGCACCAGAACTACAGTCTGAGAAGGAATTCTCTCAGCGATTTGCACACGTGATTCGTGGTGTAATAGACTTCGCTGGACTCATTCCTGGCTTCCAGCTGCTCACCCAGGACGATAAGTTTACGCTGCTCAAAAGTGGACTATTTGATGCGTTATTTGTGCGGCTAATCTGTATGTTCGACGCGCCACTCAATAGTATAATTTGTCTAAACGGTCAAGTCATGAAACGGGACTCTATTCAAAGTGGCGCCAATGCAAGGTTCCTTGTGGACTCTACTTTCAAGTTTGCCGAGCGCATGAACTCTATGAACCTAACAGACGCGGAAATCGGCCTCTTCTGCGCTATAGTGCTCATCACGCCAGACAGGCCGGGACTTCGCAACGTTGAACTTGTGGAAAGAATGCACGCGCGACTCAAGGCGTGTCTGCAAACGGTGGTCGCCCAGAACAGACCTGACCGACCAGGATTCCTTAGAGAATTGATGGACACCCTTCCTGACCTCCGCACTCTGAGCACGCTACATACTGAGAAACTAGTAGTTTTCCGTACTGAACACAAAGAGTTACTACGGCAGCAGATGTGGACTGATGAAGAGGGTGTCATGTCATGGGGTGACTCCGGTGCTGATGAGTCAGCACGTAGCCCCATCGGCTCCGTATCCAGCAGCGAGTCCGGCGAGGCCGTCGGAGACTGCGGCACACCCCTTCTGGCAGCCACACTGGCCGGCCGCAGGCGACTCGACTCGCGCGGATCCGTAGACGAGGAAGCACTTGGCGTGGCACATCTCGCTCACAACGGGCTCACCGTAACGCCAGTCCGCCCGCCACCGCGCTACCGCAAACTGGATTCACCAACAGATTCCGGCATTGAATCAGGAAATGAAAAGCACGAAAGGATAGTTGGCCCCGGATCCGGTTGCTCGAGCCCGAGATCCTCCCTAGAGGAGCACTCGGACGACAGGCGGCCACCTCCCTCAGCTGACGACATGCCTGTGCTCAAGCGCGTGCTGGAAGCGCCACCGCTGTACCACACCACCTCGCTTATGGACGAGGCGTACAAACCGCACAAGAAGTTCCGTGCGATGCGCCGCGACACCGGCGAGGCCGAGGCCCGCGTGGTGCGGCCGGCGCCGCCCGCGCAGCCCCCGCAGCACCCGCACCCCGCCAGCCCCGCGCACCCCGCGCACTCGCCGCGCCCGCTGCGCGCGTCGCTGTCCTCCACGCACTCCGTGCTGGCCAAGAGCCTGATGGAGGGCCCGCGCATGACGCCCGAGCAGCTGAAGCGCACCGACATCATCCAGCAGTACATGCGGCGCGGCGAGGCGGGCGCGGAGGGCTGCCCCATGCGCGCGGGCGGGCTGCTGGCGTGCTACCGCGGCGCCTCGCCCGCGCCCGCGCCCGTCATGGCGCTGCAGGTGGACGTGTCCGACGCCGACGCGCCGCTGAACCTCTCCAAGAAGTCGCCGTCGCCGCCGCGCTCCTTCATGCCACAGATGTTGGAGGCGTGAGATCGGCCCGCGGAGCCGTTTGTCTCCGCCACCCCACCCCGACCTACTTTAAATTAAATAATCTAGTTAATAGTAATCGTTCGCAGATCGTTTTAATATATTATATGTGATAATTTGATTAGGACGCGTGAGTGCGTGGCCGGCGCCGGACGAGGAGAGCGCAATAGACTGAAAAATAATTTAAGACTATATAAGTGTAATTTATAAATGCAATGCAGCGCCGGTCGCGGTGTGTTTGTTGTGTGTATTGTATGTGCGTATGTGAGCGTGCTCAGTCATTTGTTTGTTAATATAATGACAGGTTGTCGAACTAAAATAAAAGAATCTTGTAAAAATTACCTTTGTATTTTAATCTCAAATCCTTCTAAGAATATTTCTAGACAGAGAAACCTAAACACATAGGTACACACCAGTTTAAACACACTGACAAATTCATGTAGGACTCTACCTACACCATGACACATCTTCATAATATCATGAAGTAATTCTCAATATTATCTCCTAAAGATTATGAAGCCGTGAATAATTGCTTATAAATGAAGTTTGAATAATTGCTTTCATTCAAATCGCAAGTAAATTCTATTCATATTTCATACACAGTTTTGAGCCTTTTTTTGGATAACCGTGAAGTTTACGATTAGAAATCAGAGAAGTAAGCTCTGCTCCACAATAAGGTTCTTAAGTCTAAGATTGAGCGCAGTGAAAAAGAATAAACGAGGACGCTGACCATCGAGCTCGAACTAACCACCAGACGAAGAGGCTAAGAGGATCATCAGTACATATTTATACAGATTCCTGCACGAATTACTTCTGTACATGAAGGCGTAGATTTTCATGTACAGAAATCATTCATATATATGAATGTAGAAATAATCGCAGTACTTAAGATGGTCGTGATAATAAAGAGGAAGGGCACAGAGCGGTCGTCGACCTGCCTCGGTTCACTTCCGGGCGGTACTACCGGCTTCCACTTCTGTAGAGGTTGACCCTGCCAAATTATTCCGCATATTCAAGGCTCACTAAGTCCCCATTATAATCGCGTAAATCTTAACTCTTGTGACATGAATGTTCAAGTAATTAATGGGTAGAAATATTCCACTTACACAATTCCGGTTATTAGCCAGGTTAATTCAGATGAGCCTATCAGACTCGGCACGGCCCGACTATGATTTCCTTTTTACACGCGGAACTATAAAACGACCTAGATCATAGTTCCGCTTACCTAAAGTATTCAAGATCACTCTTTATCGTAGTTTGAATGACTTTTTATCACATTAGGTGATACGTCTTGGCCCCATGTCGTTTTCAAATGCATTATGTCCTTTTAAAAATTGCGTACACTGATACACAAAAGTCATGTTAAATGATATTATATCCTTTAACTAAACTCACTCATTTTTAGGGTAGACACAAGTGATAGTCACGTCATGACGCCTGAAAAGCTTATTTAGTAAGTAAACATAAAGGTATTCTAAATATAACGTTCTGAAAATATCTTGATAAATACTGCGTCATTAACTAGTTACAGCAATACTGAACGTGATTCCTATAATTTCAGCCATCCAATTTGAATAATAAATTATTAATAATATTGTTTCTTTAATAATCTAAAATGAATATATTTTTAGACGAAACTATTGACACTCTTGAATTTTTCAGGCTTTTTTCAGGTCATAAGTAATAATCAAGTTCCGTTAGCATTATTTAGCTAGATGAGTGACTTTCCACGGTAATGATAATGATTTCAGTATGATAACAAAAAATATAATTGCCTTACAAGGAGTCAGCAACAGTGGTCTCGAACCTACCGATTTTTCGGTAGATTCGAGACCACTGGCTCTGTTCTACCGAAATACCGAAATATAACGAATATTCTACGACTTCACAGTACACATGGAAATGTCATTTACCGATTTTGGGTACAAATATACCGTTTTAATTGGCAATTCTACCGATCTCGCTCTATGACGTTCGAGACCACTGGTCGGCAATAGTGTGGGGTTGTTAAATCGAACGGAGGTTCCGCGTGTAATTAGTACACAGTGAGTGTATTCATATACTCAAACCCTAGAGCGCACTACTTCGTCATTGCTGAGAAAAAAAATCCTGAAGTTTGAAAAAAGTTGTTACCTATTTGTTGTGCAAGTTGTCGACAAAAGTGTTTTTCTTGTTTTTATGATAAATATCATCCAGATTTGTGTATGGCTAATGATAAATGATTAAAAGGAATCGTTTATAACGAATTATAAAATTTTAATAAAAAAAAGTTTTTATTTTCTTCAAACTTCAGGATCCTTTTTCTCGGCAATGACGAAGTAGTGCGGTCTAGGATTTAAGCATATGAATACACTCACTGAGTACTAACTACACACGGAACCTGCGTTCCATTTAAGGACCCCACACTCCTGCCGTCTCCTTGTTAGCGTCTTTACAGTATGGGTAGGTAATGCTACAATTATCCACATTACTGATATGTTGTGATAAAACAGGCAACAATAGAAATACATGAAACGATAACTGCGCAGTACGTAAAATAAGATGGATGGCATCAGGGTGGTTCCCGTAGGTAAGATAGTTCCTGTGTTCGATGTTATTGACCGGTCGGTGGTCGCCGGGCGCATGACATTTGGCGAGGGTGCACGGCGCAATGCGCGGCCGTGCACTTGACTTGGTAGGATGCAACGTCCGCCCGCGCCGCGCCACGCGTAACCCCGGCCCGCCTCACCCCAGCGCCCCAGCCGCCCGCCTCACCCAGCATCACAGCCTCCACTTCAACAGCTATCTATATGATCCTTTTACGGCCATCTTGTTCCTGGAAATTATTGCACTAGAAATTTCCATGCAGGCAAGTCAGTCATGTCAGTCAAGGAAGGATATTATTAAGTTGAGGTGAAGTAATTAGTTAAAATATATTTTTATCACACGATAACGTGTTGGAATTCTATTACCTACTTCCTGTTGTTGTCGGTGCAGATGGACATGATGAGTACGTTTTCCAGGAAGATCTTTAAATATTTTTGAATCTTCTTACTAACTGCTATGGCTGCAAACACAATGATTACAGTACCTATCTAAAACCTGTGAACTGGCAAAACTTAGATTTTCTTGCAGATATTGGGTTTTATTTTTTTGTTACTAATGTTAATGGTATGTAGGTACTAATGATTTAGTTAGATGGGTAAGTAGTAGTTATAAGTTCAAAAGTATTGTTCAGAACTGGATTTTATTCCTGATTACAAACTTCGTCATTCTGAAGCGATTGCATAGCTTGTACAACTATGTATGGAGATTTGTGCTGGTTATCTTACTGCCTATAATCCTTGAAAATGTGAGCATTATGTCACTCTTATACATTGAATGTCACAAATAAATGAGCTCGTTGTTCTTTGTACATTGTTATACAGTGTATTCGTTGTACTGTAAATAGTCAATGTCAGAGACCTTCAGGCGGTAGGTATACGGAAAACCCCGAATAAGGCTGCCCGCGACCTTGTGCCGCCGAGGTCGAGCCCGGGCTGGGCCTCGGTTCACGCGGAAACAGGACACTTATATGTTTATTAACGTCCATAATATTAATATTGTCTAGACTTTTGGACACGCCGCGCACCTAATAGGCAGTTCACAAAAGCCAATATTTTAATTGTAATAATCAGAATAAATATTTGATAAAATGTTTCGCACTAATTCAGTTGGTGACTTCTGGTAGGTCGTCGGTCACTTCTTGTAGGATTACTATTTCCGCTCTCGTTACATGAGCGCTTGCAGTGACATATATTATGTAGGTAGGTATTAAATTTTGCACGAGGTGTAGAGCGTGGGCGGCCAGGAGATAGGGCAGGGGTGAGCGTGGGCGCGTGGGTGCCTGCCACCCCCGGGGAGCGCGCGGGGTATAGGGGGTGCGGGCGGTCGGCTCCAAGGTCGCAGAGTCACAGCCGGGCAAGGTCGGCGTGCCCGCGCGTGCCCGACCGCCCCGCGCCTCAGCCCTCACACCCGATAACTCCCTAAATTTGCGTGGGACGTGACCTTTATCCACGTTCCGGAGAAATAATTGTATAAATACTTAATGCTTTTTTTCGGTTATGTATATATCTACGTTATACCTACGACGTATGGGCTTACTGATTTTACAAAGGTTAAGTGATAAGAAATTACACAACAGTGCTTGCTATTCCTACCTACGTACCCCCGGCTACATAACAACCCGTAATGCGTAAATGTCAACTGTTGAACGCGTTGAACGCCTCCCCCATACTGGGGTGGCTAGTCTTGGTGATCACGTTTGGCAGGCAGATGAAGTGCGCAGTTAGAGTATAATATTATGATGTTATAGCGTGCCGGGGTCGGGGGATGCTGCTGCCGCCTGACCTTCTGTGGAACTGTGACGTAATCCATCAATCACCTCTCACAACCGTAGGACGCTACAGGAAGAGGTTGGGAAGTTCAATTTTTGGAACTAAGAGATCACATAACACAAGAGATATTATGTATAACTTAAATACACATAACATCAAGCCTTGTTTCCCCGAAGAGTTGAGCGTACTTATTTCGCAGTTTTCGGTTTTATAACTTATATTAGTCTTATATTATTGTATACCCTACTCGCTCAAGATGGCGAGCAGTTGACGAACGTCCTGAACTTTACAAGTTCAGGACGTTCGTCAACTGCTCGGCTATAAAGGCATTAGGGGCTACTTCTCAAGTAGTGGAAGTAAAGCCATCCTATTCCGTTCAATTTAGAAGAAAAATAATTATCTTAGCTCGTGGAATCCATCATGTTTTATTGCATGATCTCTTATTTTTAATGAAAGCGCTGACATTTTTATTTGTCGTTCACGTACAGATTTGTTACTAGATATTTTGATTGTCATTTTGGTTTTAAAATTAGGATCTGTATTTAAGGTTTTTTGCCACCGACTTCCGAAATTAAAGTTATTTTTGACTTTGTAGTTTTTTTTTTTAAGGAATTCGGTTTCTATTTTTTTGTAAAATGTTTTTATTTTTAACTTTTTAGTTATGGTAGATACCCCGCACTAATCTAATCGCGTTATTCGTTCATTTGTCGCGCAAATACTTAATGCAAATTTAAGTCTTATATGGTTTTCACATGGATCCCATTTTCCGAATGGAACCAAATTAAAATGGGACCATTTGGATAGAGATTATGATTAACAACAAATTGGTCAATAAAGCAGCCGACATAGCTGAGGCATTTAATGAGTTTTTTGCCAACATACCTATAACTACGACTTGCTCCTTAAATTCATCCCCGTCTAAAGCTGAAAACCTTTTGCATAGTAGTGTGCCCGGATGTAGTCGCTTATTTAGTTTCGAACATGTAACGCCTCGTGATGTGATTAATATTTTTAACACACTCAAGTCAAAAAACACTGGTGATTACTGGGGTATCTCCATTAAACTGTTAAGTAATATAATAGACATCGTAGCCCCCTATCCAGCTGTAACTTTTAATAAATGTGTGGATTCAGGATCTTTTCCTGACCTCATGAAGAGTAGTAAAGTCATACCATTATTTAAAACAGGTAATAAAAATAACGTTTGCAATTTAAGGCCCATTTCTATCTTACCTGCATTTAGTAAAATATTTGAAAAGTTAATACTCAAGCAGTTGCTAAGACATTTTAATTTAAATAGCCTCCTTCATAATGCGCAATATGGCTTTACAAAAGGTCGTTCGACAACAGATGCGGGTGTTGCTGTGCTGAAACATATTTTCAACGCATGGGAGAACTCGCAAAATGCTATCGGAGTTTTCTGTGATCTCTCCAAAGCTTTTGATTGCGTTCACCATGACACACTTTTGCGTAAACAACGTCATTACGGTGTTCAAAACGAAGTTCTTAGTGTCATAAGTTCTTATTTGCAAAATAGGCACCAATGTGTAGATGTCAATGGTGTAAAATCTTCCGGGCTACTAGTTCAGTTAGGTGTACCTCAAGGCTCAATACTGGGTCCATTCTTCAATATCTGTGACATTGTATTATTTGCTGATGATACCTCACTTATCTTTAAAGTAGACAGGAATAGAAAAGTTTTTAACGACGTGAATAGTGCGCTCTCAATGGCTACGGAATGGTTTACCACAAATAACCCAGTTCTTAATGCTAAGAAAACGAAATATTTAAAGTTCGCCTTACCGAATGTTAGGAATCTGGGACCCAATGTCGTTTTAGATAATGAGGTGCTTGAAACTGTACACTCGGCAGTTTTTCTGGGCATACCAGTAGACACCAAACTTCAGTGGGGATCACATATATCAAGCCTAGCGGGAAGGCTCAGTTCGACCGCCTACGCCGTAAGGAAAGTTAGACAGTACACGGACGTTGATACAGCTCGATTAGTCTATTTTAGTTATTTTCATAGCATAATGTCCTACGGCATTCTGCTGTGGGGCAAAACCGCGGAAATTCAAAACATTTTTGTTCTTCAAAAACGAGCTGTCCGAGCGATTTACCAACTAGGTGCTAGAGTTTCTCTGAGAGATTTGTTTAAAGATATTGGTATTCTTACGGTGACATCACAATTCATCTTCGCCAACATCTTATATGTTAGGCAAAATATACACTTGTACACTAAAAACAGTGATTTTCATAATATTAATACTAGAAATAAGGAAAAACTACGAGCTCCCTTTCACCGGCTTCATAAGGTTCATAATTCTTTTGTTGGTCTTGGTTATTACCTTCTATAACAAGCTTCCCTCTGCTTTGCTAGTTTTCAGTTTAATGAGTTTAAAGCTAAAGTAAAATCCAACCTTTGTTCAAAGGCATATTATTCTAAAACTACTACTTAAACGATAAGAATAGTTGGTCGCTGTGATTAATTCAAGAGAATGTTTATGTTCTTTCAATCCAGAATTAGTTTTCCTACTGACAGTTTATATGGGTAGTTCATTTAATTGTTTTTTTTTTAATTTTTTTATTTAACTGATTTTGTTAATTTATTTTTATTTTCTTTTAATTTCATTTATTGTGGACATAATTGCAACGTGTAGTTAGCTAGCGACCTCATCAGCTGTTCATAATATTCTTGCCTGACCAACCGGCAGTAAGTTCTTTATGCTCCCTTAGATGTCACTGCTTGCGGTAGCGTCGGGGGTCGGGTTACCACCTTCCCTCAAATATGGCGAGGGGGGTAGTGGCTGACCTTTGCGTTATGCTCGTGAACGGGTGCTGCTTGTGGTGACTGGTCGTCTTGCTGACCATGGTTTTTGTTATTGTTATTTGTATTAACTGTTATTTTATTATACTGCGGAGGTCCTAGTTTAACTATTGTATCTTCAACTTAGCTATATGTATCAATGTATGTATATGGATCATTTTGCATCGTTGAATATGTAAGCGGGCACGCCTTTTATGCCTGGAGGCTTTATTTAGATTTTAAGTTCTGTTTACGTTTTTGTTTTATTATTTCAGCTTGAGTTTAGTTTTCAATGTTTTTGTTGGTATATTGGCGTGTGCTAGCTGACATATGGCGAACAATGTATGTTTTGTTTTATAATATTAATTACTTACACAATTATGTATACAATCAAGTTCTTCTAACTTAACAGACAGCTGTGCTGCTGGGGAGTTTGTTCCGCCACTTCTTCTTCCCAGCGAAAGCACTAGGAAGTGTCGAAGGGCGGGCGTTTTGGGGGGACTGTTTTTTGTAACTTTGACGTTCAAAAAGTGCTGACTCTCAGCCTAGTTTGAATAAATGACTTTTGATTTTGATTTTTGATTTTGGGAAGCGCCAGCTTTCAAATAAAAAAAATCATCAAAATCGGTTCACCCAGTCAAAAGTTATGAGGTAATAAACATTAAAAAAAATCGAATTGATAACCTCCTCCTTTTTTGAAGTCGGTTAAAAATAAACAAGATTCAAGCTATTTTATCAATATAGGTATAGCATTTTAAGCGATTAGCCAACAGAATTGGACCATCATAATGATTTAATTATCTTTCAACGAGATTTTTTCGACGACGATAGTAATAATTATTTTTCGACCGGAATGTCTATAATTTCCCAGATAACACAATATTTCGCTATTATGTAAAGATTATCAAAGAAAACTAGATTTTCCAGCAAAGGTTCACCCGGGCTTCAACATAGCTCTCGCGAGAACACAAGCTTTCATGCCATTTATAGAATCCGTGGGCGGGTGGAGAGGGAGCAAAGGGCAAATGTCATAGAGATACTCGTAGTTTATAGTGAAAACTGTAATACCTTCCACGTGCGACCGGCAACTAAATATGTATATTGAATGCAGAATAGTGATAGAATACACGTGTTAACATTATTCAAGGTGCCTTGTTTAGGTATATTTGACAAGGATCGTGATTTGAAAACAATAAATAAAATGCAAAAGAGTTTATTTTATTTTATTTACGCCGTCGCCACTCATACCATCGTGCACCTATGTTTAAGGACTATATGCCCTTCTTCTTCACTCGGTAGGCAAATATTATGTAGGTATATAACGAATATTAGATAGAGATGGGTTGTATGGAAAGTGTGCCTAGAAAAAAAAACATATTTTCCTTTCTAACTGTAATCATTATTATTGTTAACTTGCTTGCTGATATAGCTAAATAATATGTATCAAATGATGTTTAGGACAAAAATATTATACAAATGATCTAGGAAGATAAGAAATAAATATTTTTATCTAAATGAGATTATTTTACAAAACAATCGATCGCGAACTTGGAAAAAATTTATCGTGTACGTACTAAGGTACCTTACTTTTTACTTTCCATAGCAGATTCAGGGGTTCGAATAGTGCGCAGATTAGGCTCTCTCTCTTGTTTAAATTTTATTTTCCTATAGTCTACATTCTACGCTATTTACCGAGTTACTCTGACGCCCGGAGTCGCGTAAATTGTATTACTGGAGTATAAGGTATCCTTGAAAAGATACACTATTGTATTCAAATACAGCAGAATAATGTTATGTATTAATGCTTATAAACAAAAATATATTGTACTTTTTACCATATAAAATGAAAAAGTTGCATTGAAATTATAAAGACTGATTTTGATAAGAATTCAGAAATACCGCGATAGTTCCTGTTAAAAAAAAATAAGCAATAACAAATACAAATTCCACAGTCAGAAAGTTTATCTAAGTTGTAAGTGGTGGTGTGTCAATATGTTTGACATAACAGGTGCAAAAATGTTATATACCAACACTCACTACAAAACTTACTGTAACGTTTTATTAATTGCGTAGCAATGAGTACTCCATTCAAAAATACATATTTCCTTGTACGGAGCCACGCGTAGCGTTATTTGTGCGTAGCGTAGCACTTCGTAGGCGCGTAGACGCGTAGGCAGGCACTCTCGCGCGTACTTGCATTGCGCATAAAAAAATTATAACTTTTCCACGATAGAAGAATGCAGAGTTTAATGCGTTGGAACAATCAATTACGAACCAGTATTTCCTGTTCTTAATAAAGATTGGAAAAATTATACGCGGACATAATTACTTCACAGGCTCGATCTATTTGTTCACCACAACAAAGAGAAAAAAACTACAACCCTTGTTATGGTTACCTTCCGAGAATGATTATAACATCTTTGTGAACCTGTATTCTTGTAATCTAGCTAGTAAAACGTGACAAACGGTTTAAAGAGCAGACAGAAAGTTGCTGAAAAACTACTACTTAAATTAATATTTGTTCATGAGTAATGGAAAGTTTCCGTCCTATTTCGCCTCTACATGAAATAGATATAGAACAATAGCGCCTTACGACCGTGAGGGTTCTAGCTAGGTTAACACGACTGTCTGTCTTATTGTGAACCAAATCCACTATATTGAGGTGACCCCAAATAAAATAATCGATCTTTTGTCTGAGTCCTTAAAAGCCTATCCAAACGGTGGCCTTGATGTTTAGATAATTCTGGCGAGAATTTAGGTCGTATGGAGGCAGTGAATTAGGCCGAGCTGAAGGCAACAACGAATGACATTTATACGCCGAATGACATGTGGACTTGTGGCGTTTTAGTTTCATTAAATTACGACCTGTGTGTGTTGACTTATTTATCATTTTGACACCAAATTGTACTTGTGACACGGAACATGCTTTGATAATCCAATTTATGACTTAGTGTTTTTGAAATGTACAGTTACCTTTAATTACAGCATGAAGTAACGGCAACATAGTTAAATTAAATTTGTATCTTTATAGGTAAAGTATAGTTAATATAAAACGCGGAGGTACAAAGGCGGTTCCAAGAATAATTTCCGTATCCATTGAAATTTACGAGTCAAAGTAAAATTTAAAAGATATTCCAGCATGAATTTCCCAACTCGATTCAAAGTGCGAAATGTAAACTGAGCCGCGAATTTGAAATTAAATCTATTCAAGAAGCTTCCCTGATTGTCCCAAGGTTGCGTAGCTAACACGGTGTCCTGGGAGGGCGGCGGGGGCGGGCGGGAGCGCGGGGGCAAGAAGGCACCGGGGGTAAGGTCGCGACAAGGTCACCGCGGGGTCGCTCCGGCCAGCATTGTCTGCAAACATAATATTGTAATAAAAACTGCCTACGCGACCCAAATGTTAGGTATTACGCAATACCTAAGAGATCTTGTTCATATTGATTAAACTTCGAGAACCAAACTATCTTCGTGTAGTTACCAGACAAAGTTTTATTCCCAAAACCAAATCGATCAAAACAATATTGTACATTGTCTCATATATTTGCTATGTCTCGGTTAGATTATGAAGGTATTTCAAGTATCCAGATACCTCGTCACATCTCTTCCAAACGCAGTACTTTGTCAGTTCTTGAAGTATATTAATTCGTTGTCATATTGTAGTTAATTGCAGTCACCGTCACACTTCATCCACTATATTGTTTTAGGGTTCCGTACCCAAAGGGTAAAAAATGTTGCCGCTATAACAACAATTACTAAAAACAGAATAAAATAAATATTTAAGGGGGCTCCCATACAACAAACGTGTTTTTTGCCGTTTTTATAGATTATGGTAAGGAACCCTTCGTACGCGAGTCCGACTCGCATTTGACCGGTTTATCCCTTAGGCTCCAACTAGCTAGAAGCTGAAAATGGTGGTGTCAGTGACAGTCTTCCGTAAGGTCTATCTGACTCCTAACTTCAATGAAGGAGATGTACTTTTACAACAATAAAGAAAATTAAAAACATGACTGCACTTTTGCTGTGAACTATGTAAACTGATGGTTAAGAGTTTGAGCAATACGGAAGAATTGATTTGAAAACTTGTCCCCTAAAGGGATTAAATAGAGGATGATATTTGTATGAAAGATCGTCATTTTTGCCTATGGAAAATTTCACCGGGCAACCGGCTGGTATTTAATAAATTCCCTGTTTAATTAGCAACAACTCGGCTAAAGTATTTCCATTTAAAAATGCAAAACATGTGAAGGTGACACGGTATGCAAACGTATGTCGTTCGTGTCAATATACAATGTCAATTTTTGCGACTGCATCAGTCTATGATGCGCTTAGCTCGTACAAGTAAAGTAGTTGCTAAATTGCGCTTTGTTTTATGGAATTTTTATAATCACTTCATCGATGGGTTCATGAGCCAAAATATTTATTTCATAAATATAGTATTAAAACATCGAATTCTAATAAATCTGTAATACTAATACTATATATACTACAAAGCCCCGCCACGTCTGTCTGTCTGTATGTCTGAACGCGATAAACTCAAAACTACCGAACAGATTTTCATACCGTATTCACTAATGAACGGAGTGATGCAAGGCGAAGGTTGCATATTTTCATAATTTTAAGGTTTAGTGTAAATTAGCTAAAATCATGCCGACTAGGAGCTTTACTAGCGTTCGGTGTATAAACGTTGGATTGAATGGGAATTGGCACACAGATAGTTTATAAACTGGACACTCACAACCAGGATTTTAACATATAGGGTTAAAATCACTGTTAGATGTGATATTTTCCGACATCCACGCAGGTGAAGCCGCGGTCAAATATAGTGAAACATGAAGACCAAAAATCTTCACATTTCACTTGCCAATTTGCAAGTCATCATCAACTTTGATTACTTTCATTGTTCCAACCAGTGTTGAGTAAGTCAGTAGACTTCATCTCATAAGTTGGCCATTGCTTCGCCTGCCTGGTTTGTACAATCTCATCCACATCTTACTTGCGGTTGAACGGTTCATCGGTACGATTATGTAAGCCTGTAAATACGTAAGTGCATAATATCATTAGACACACAACAGTGACGTCTCGTTTACGCAATCAATTTGGTCATTGATGCAACACGCGGTTGTTTCCTACGTAGGCACGTTATCAAAGCGAGACTCATTTTCCCCACAGGTGATTTGGTACGAGGCAGATTCAATAGATTGGCTCGATATATGACGTCATAACTAATTTTAACCTTTGTTAGAACTTTCAATAATGGCGATGTTGTCCGAGTTTGGTGCCCAAATTAAATTAAAACTAGTGAAATTAATTCAAAGATTTTTTGTTGAGGTTAGTGTTTTTAACCTGATAGTATATAAAGGTCCAAATGGATTGCGGAGCCATGTGTTATATATAAAAGCCGTACTGGCTTTACCAACATTTAGTAGTAAATTAGCCGATTTTGTAGGGCCGATCCTGAAAGGTGGCTCCCCAATTCAAACGTCTGAATTGTAGAACCACCTTAGAACTCGAAAACTAGCTGTTGGATATTTCTGTAAATAATGTCGGTAAAATTGACACCCAGTCATACCAAGGAGTATCGTAAAACCCATACCTGGGATTTGTAGGTCAGAGAGGCACTCGCTCTATGTAAAATACTGGTACTCAGCCGTATCTGGTCCGACTGGAAGCTGAGCCCGACATAGTTTGGAAAGGACTAGGCAGATGAAGAGTAGGTGAATATAACTTTGATTTGAACTACATCATAAAAACACTCAGAATAAAAAGTGGAAAATGTATGATTTCGTAATTTTAGTAAGTAATTTCAGAGAATTCTATTTCCCATGTAAACGTAAGACAAAATAACTATTTTCAAATTAGTAAAGAAGCAATAAAAATGGGCGTGTAGTTTGGCAACAATCAATATAATAATAATTGAATACAATATAATAGGTACACACAGTAATGTGGAGCATCTATATTTAGAGAGTCATCCACGTTGATGGCACGACAGTGTTGTGAACACATGTCAAACGGATGATTTATGGTTTGTTTGTAAACATTCGCTGTCGCATGAACTTACTCAGGAGCTGCACATTACTGACTGTGTCACAGATATAGAAGAGACTATTAAACTAAAGCTGAGATGGAAACATTACAGCGAATAGTTTAGCGCGCACATTGTTGTGAGTTTACACGCGACCACAAATGACAGCGAAATGTTTGCAGCGTCTGGAAAGAAAAACTTGGATGATATTCAACGCACAATGATGACTTAGTTCTATTTCAGATAATACGTACAAAATATAGAACAAAATTTGTACTTTTAATATTTTGTATTTAAATCGTAATACTGTGTTACCTTCTCATGTTTAACAATCAACTTTCCTCACATTTACGTAAATGTAATGAGCACCTAATAATTAATCATCCAATTTCCCGAAGCACAACTTGCTTAGATATAGGTATGTCATACTATGAAGTTCATTGTGTTGAAAGTAGTACCTAATATTAAATCGGTTGACTAGGCATGTAGGCCTGTTGGGCGATGTGACCTTGTTAGGGTGTATTTGCGAGGATGTAGGTCAGTGAGACCCATCGCCCTTGACCTAGGGCGGGTGCCCTTCACGGCGCCCTCTGCGACGCTCTGCCAAATATCGTGAGACAAGGGCATTTCAAACATAGTTTACAATATAGTTTCGCATATTAAAACTGTGTAAACAATGTCTACGTTATTTTATTGTGATATGGTAAAACCGGAAAGTTGCTCGGTAATGTAAGCCTGTCCAGTGTCCACACATAGTTAGTTCCCTACTTGGTCCTTGATTATATATGTGGCTTTCCCAAATATATAAATAAATTATATAATTATGGAAATAGTGGTTTAATATTATTATAAACACATTATTAATTACATGATATGTAACAAAGGAAAATAAGTAGATATTACAACCATTAGCGTAGGTATGTATTATCAAGGACATTCCAAGGATGCCGGCCGTATTACGGATATTTGTTCAATATCTAAACCTCCATATTAAATATTATCATAGAAAAAACTATAGTTAATGTAGTATGTGTAACAGAGACAGGGCAAACCAAAAACCATATTTTTACAGACTAGTGACCTGCCCCGGCTTCGCCCGGTTATTACGACTTGTCAAGACAAGCGTCTGGGGCCGTTCAAGTATTACGTAAGCACTATAGAGGGGCGGAGGGGTCTTTGCTTTGCTTATTTTTGATGACATGGGGGGTGGGGGGGTCTAGATGGTGATTACATCAGCAGTAGTTATTTAATTTTTTACACATATGGCAACACATAGTCATTGTTTATGTTTGAAAACGAAACGCATTTTCGGGGATTCCCACAAAGCGTCAGCGCACACCAAGAGCAGAGCATTTTCTGAGACTAATGAAACATTTATCTTAAGACAATGCAAAATGAAATACACGTCCAAACTTGATGCTCGACCATGCTCGAGCTTGCAGGATGCGTGTTCTAGTCATCAGCAGCCTATAATGTTCCCACTGCTGGGACTATAGGCCTCCTCTCAGTGAGAGGGAGTGGGCCATAATCCACCACGCGGGCCCAGTGCGGGTTGGTAGATGTCACATGTCTTCGAATGGTTGGTTCTAAGACATGCCGGTTTCCTCACGATGTTTTCCTTCACCGTTTTGAGAGCAGTGGTGATAAAATAATTTATACAAATAATGCGCCTGGTTGGGTTCGAAATCACGACCTACTACTCGTAAGTCGCGGCCACTACCACTGGGCCACCATTGCTCTCCACCGTGTTCTAGTTTGCGTTCTATATGCGCGAGCACCCACCGCGCGCCGCCGCCAGTGCTCAGTGTTGCTACAGCTAGAAAATTGTCTGGACGGGAATGTGTTGGTCTATTTGGAAATCATGAACGGAGACAAGTTGGTTAGGTGCACCGTTTTGAAAATTTGCAGTATATCGAGTCCAACATACAGCGATCAGATGTCAAAAGCCAATGCTTGGGAATGAGTCTCTCAATAAGCCTTTTCCATTTCTTAGTCTCAAAAAAAGCTCTGCTCTTGGTGTGCGCTGACGCAATAATGTCGTATACATTATTGCGTCAGCACACACCAAGAACAGAGCATTTTTTTAGGTACTCGCTTAGAACCGAGTAGGGGAATTACCGCGGGCTATTCAGCTGTCTAAATTTCTTCCATCAGTCTATTATTTCGTTTCGGTACGATTGATGATTTGACTATTGATTTGATTTGTATTTATAGCAAAGCAAAGCAAGTTAATGTGTGTGTTACCGTTGATCCATTTTCGCCAAAAGAGAATTGTTTAGTTAAGATGTTGTTACAAATAAACAAATTCATGTTCTACCAAAAATTCTTCGAATGTTTTAAAAAATCTCATACAAATACGAAAGTAGGTACAAAATGTAAAGAACTTAGTTAACGAAATGTGGCGTAATTATAAGCAAGAAGCAAAGTTCGACAAGGAACTTCATATTATTGTCTCTAAGAAAATTGAAGAAATTTCTAGAATTATAACTGCTTCTCATGACTCAATAAAAAAAAACAACACTTTACAAGAAAAATGCATATAACAATGTTTACGTCAGCATGGGGGGGGGGTAAGAGCTTTGCTTACTTTTGCTGACAAGGGGGGTGGGGGAGTAAATAATTGTAATAAATCTGCTTACGTAATACTTGAACGGCCCCTCTTGTCTAGTCGTAATAACCGGACGAATAGCTAGCCTATGTTTGGAGTTTCCCTACGCAATCGAATCAGAAATGAAGAGACTCGTAGGAGAACCAAGGTAACCGACGCAGCCCGAAGAATTGTCAAACTTACGTTAGTTAATTACTTAAGTGGCCGCGAGCAGGGCATTGTTCGCAGAACAGAAGGTCGATGGAGCCAAAATTTTCTGGAGTGGCGACCCTGTACTGGAAGACGTAGTGTTGTGGACCTGGTGAAAGCCAAAGGAATCCAGATACAAGGAGCACAGAACCCGTCGATGTGGCTGTGCTTGGAGGAAACCTATATCCAGTAGTGGACTTCATTCGGCTGAAATGAAGTTAAACATAAAACAGCAAGAGTTCTTATTAAATGGATTTTTCTTTATACACAACACCTTCCGAAATAAATTCTCTAAATGATGATGAAAACTACATCAAAATCTAGTGCGGAGTTTAGAAGAATAAGCAAAGGTTACACAAACAGAAACAATAAGCGACTTCAATCTATAAAATGTATAGGTAGATACTCGTTTAAATGAAAGTATTGACGCATCAATTTTATACCCCGACAACCAGCATGTTTTCTTTCATAGCATTTTTCAGACTTGTTAAACCAGAAAATGCTACGTGGGAATCCGCAGTGAGAACGTTGGAGCACGTTGTTGGAAAACCAATTCAGGTACGTACAGTGGTACAGTAAAATCTAATCTGAAGTGGTTGTTCTCTGGTATAGGCAAAAAAAAACGTAAGCACGTTATGATCGTCAATGTTTTGAATTTTTCCTTCATTTGGAATACTTAATTCAACCTTCACAGAACGTCGTTCAGCACCCTTTCGGATTAGTATACATCTATATTGTGTCCTGATTCTCAATGAAAGTATATCCAAAAGTAGTTACCAGTAGGTATTGTGAATGTATTTGTCAAGGGAGATGGGTCAGATATCGAAATATCTGACCCATCTCCCTTGTAAATAATCAAATAATCTTTTTGTTTACGAGAAAATGTATGTATTTTTCTGGTAAACAAAAAGATTATTTTATTTGTGTAAATAAGCTTTTTAATAATCACAAGCTTACATACAATAGAATACATGGTGCTTATATAAGTACTGAAAATCACCCAATTAATGGTCTAAATTCAATCTGTGCTGAAATTGTTAATTTTTAAGAGCAATACACTCATTTTTGCGCGCTGCATATAGGCATCTATAGATCGATGCAAAGCTTGTGGAACTGCGCCGATTGTCAAAGAATAACATCCCGAAAATAGCGATGTGACTTTACCATGACCTTGCACAAAGCTATATTTATCAGAATCAATGTTGCATAGAGCGCTAAGGAAAATCGTATTTTCGCGAATTATTCCGGGAAGTGCTGATAGAGGCGAGTAACGGGTTGGCTGTTGTTATTCACATATTACCGCACTCACACCACCTTACGCTTATATATCTAGTTCGCGTAGCGTACACAAGGAGTGTGCGCCTGTGTGCGTCTGTGACATTGAACTTCACACTTCACGCGGCGGCGCACGAGTTGCGTAACCGCGCCACACCGCAACTTCGACGAGTTCACTTCTCGACGCGAATAAACCAATATACTTTATCTTGTCTAGATATATTAGAGTGTTACGCAATTATTAACCACACGCTCCTACGCGCTTTCCCACAAGGTTAAATAAATATTAAAAATATTTCATGTTGGTACGATTTCGTCAGACGCACCATGCGTATCGTAATCAAAATATTTATTCGGTATGTCCTCTATATTGAAATTTAGGGAGAAATTAATGGCATATTCCTTTTAATTAATTTCGCTTAAACTGTAACTATAACACGCATTTCAAATTAGCAACGTGTTGCAGTTGCAGCGCACCAGCCACGGGAATTCTTTACCAAAACCGCACATTTTATTGTAAAATTCATGTGATGATGTAACAAAATTAAACTTGTTGACAAGTAACAACAGCACGTGGCGTGATTTCGACAATGGCATTGACATTGGCCGCCGTCAGGGCTCCGACGAGTGGTCGCGACCGCGCGCGCTCGCGGCCAGGGAAATGAAACATCATGTATACTTAATATATGTAGCATATAAATGGATGAAAATAAAGCATGAAGCAATAAAAAGCAATACAAAATGATGTTCAATCATTTCTACGTAAAATGAACGCAAAAATAAAACTTAAAACCACTGCGGTACGGTTTCCCAGAGGTCTTATGTGTAATCTTCATCACACTTGACATCATCCACGTATGTTTTGGTTCCTTGTTCATGACAATGACTAATCCATAATCTGATAATCTAAACTTAACAATCATACACAATGATAGGTATATCGCACATTACAACATTTTCCTGCTACAGGACGAAATCGTATTTTTATTAACTTATGCCTTTTGACGTTTCACTTATAACAATCGTTAATTGAATCTCATTGATGTCTGTGTTGTCCTTGAGTAAATACTAATTTGCAAGTGGACACTTCCGCGACGTGTCGCGAGGTCACCCTTCTGTATTGTTAATATTTATTACTGATCCGCACGTGGAGCACCATCTCGACGTTTCCGTGATTGACAATTAACAATTTTATCAAAAACACTGATAAAATACTGGTTCATTATCACATATCGTAATACCTATTCACGACCTAAAAATACGAGCAAATAATTTTGACAAAGATGTCAAGGTGGGGACGACATTGACTATTAAAAATATTAGTGTTAAGAGCAAGTTCATTAATCAATATTAGTTAATTGAAGCGGACTGTTTATTTAGGTAGGCATCTTTAACCTAAAGACGTTAAACAGACATTACGAAAATGTCAAAAGTAACAAAGGTAGTTAAAGACCGAAGAGTCGACCGGGTGGCCTCCGCAATCCGCAAATAATAGTCAACAAAGTGGCAAGTCCGGGTGACGCAGATGGTCGAGCGGCGGCGAGGCGGCGCGGGCGCGGGTGCTCGCTCGTCTATCTGACTATACAAATAGCGGCGACCTTGAGATTCGGCGCGCGCGACAAGGTCACCGCGCAAATCGTTATCAGCGTGACGTTAGCGTGTGACCTCCACGGAGGTGCCCGCGAGATAACGCGGCCAGATACCGGTAGCGACCGATAGTGGCGAGTCGCGGGCGCACTCGCCGCGACCGGCACGCTACTTCCGCGCACGCACGCCTCCACTTCCAACACCATGCCATCATACACGACGGTTATTGATGCTTTCAGCTTACTGCCACATAAAATAACTACAAACTGCGTTAGTAAATCACTAAATCTAAATGTAGCGATGTTCTCACTGGATTCCGCTTTTCCGATTTCCAATTTCAATGAAGATTGAAAAATTCTAGGCAAAAATATTATGAATGCCATGACAATGAGTCTATTGATTTGCAACATCAATAGTATAGGTAAAGGTTTGAACGAGCCACGCGGTTTACTTAGTATGTGGATAAAATAATCGGTGAAGATAGGTACTAGATTCCTTAATTCCTAGCAATGATTGTTGCGATTCTCTAATATAAAAAAAAACCTAAAATTAGAAATTCTATTTTTTTATGAATGTCGGTTGTTCGCGTGTATGAAATAATTTTGATTCCAGTGATTTAGCATGAGGTGATCAGCGCACAGATTTGGGATCATCATCGAAAAAAAAAAATCGTAGCAATCGTACACATCGACAAAAGGCTTTTTTCAGCTTTGATTCCGTCAGTTTGGAATAAAGCCAAAACAGCGTCGGTCGATCGGAATCACTTTCTACGCGCTTATCGTTGCCGTCCGCAAAATATTGTGGCGACCTTGTGTGTTCAAGGTTGTGCAAAAATATCAACTTGACATTCTAACGATTTCCCGATCATTGAGTTGCTAACCAGGAAGCAGCGGTTAACATTAACCACGCCTCACGTCCCGAGGTCAAGCGCTAATTTTATGTTCGTATATTGCTTATATGTATAATGTAAGTACCTACCTGTATACTTTGTAAACACCATGTTTGCCAGACTATAAATAGAACACAAAAATATATTAGGTTATTCGTGATACCTATTGACTCGGCTTTGCAAACATTCAAAAATTCCTTGGAAAATAAATGGTAACTAAAGGTATATATCAAATGTATACTGAATTAGTCTGAATAAAAAAACCCTGCATTTATTCATCGAATAGCTTAGATTGAAACGGGCGTTTGCAGTCACCTTACTTTAATCTAAATACAAAAATACAGATTACCATGGCGCGAGAAAGTAAGTACAGCGTGGCAGTAACGTTTATTTGATAACAAAACTAAACAGCGTCAGCGTGCCCACTTCATGCTCGAACACGTGCTTTTGTACTAAAAGTAAAAAATATGTACCTACTGCACTTACATGTGCCAACATGTGACGAAGAAATTCAACATAATGCTGAATCATTTATTCTTCATTGACATTGATATTTATCCATCCATATATTTGTTCTAATCCCTCAATCTATTAAACAATCTCATTAACATTCCTTCTGCCGTTTGATCTTAACAAGCCACAAACCCACAGATTACTGTTGCTAATTAATTGTGAAATCTATTTTCTAAAACACATTTTCCAACATTTCTTTCTAGTAGGTTTCGTCTTGTATCATAAATAAACTAGTGTGTTTGGGTGAGTTGAACATGACCTGAATCCAAATACGGGCACGCGAGAGAAATCTTTCTTAGGCTACGAGCAGCCAGAGTCGGCGAGTCTCACGCTGTGGGCGAACAGATATGAAGAGAAAGGACCTCTTCCTTTTTAATATTTATGGCCTGATTTCCATGAAGACTGACTTCTTTAAAACGTTTAAGGGAAATAGGGTCATTAAAATAAAACAATTGTTACATATAAACTAGGCATGGGCGTCATCTTAAACTTGTTAACATCATCATAGTCTTGGCTACGTTATTGTCTCTGAGGCCACCAACCAAAGATAAATACAACATTTTGAAATCCTCGCAATGATATCTTTCCCATGTTTAGTGCTGACAGGAAGCGATTGTCCGGAAAAAGGTTAATGTGACGTAAAGTAGCAATAAACAGCAGAGTCAGAAAACGGGTTTATAGTTACCATCTTTGTTGGCCACTAGGACAGAAAGTACATGTGGTCGTATTATAAGTGATATCGCCTCAATTTCTCTGAGTGCGGCGCGTGGCAGGGCGCGGCAAGTCCGCGTGCGCGTCGCTCGTGGAGACACCGCCGTACAATGGGCGGAGAAAACGGATGGATGCTGTCATCGTACTCTCGCAGCTTGACTTATGACTTACAAAATCTACATACAATCATCAACGATGTGGAGCAGGCCAGTGGGCCGCGCGGCCATGCACCACTGCGCGCGCGCTTAGCTCTCGAAGTGTCGCTTAATTGATAATTAGTTTCCATAGATGTCTGAAAACTATATGCTTTTAGGAGAACAATTTAATGCAAGTCTTTACATATTCACTGAATTTCAATTGTCTTAAACCTTTAAAACACAATTTATAAAAATATATATTGTCAAAAGGTATAGGTATAATATCGCAAATGGAAGAAATCTGGCTAGTAATTAGTAGTAGTAGGAAGGTGGTTACCATCACCATCACTGGTGTATGTCATGGAAAATAGTTTAAAATAAAAATGTTTAGGGTATCTGTCTAGTTAATTTCGAAAATTATTAGGCTCTTTTCACATGTTTCCACTAGGGATGTGCCTATCGCGTATTCACTGAGAAGTCGGCCGGGAAAGCAGTCTGTTTGACCTTATTTGAATAGTCTGCAAATAATCGGTTGAATAAAACGACTGCGTCCATCGATGACCGACTTTGAAATAAGTTTTTCAAAAGTCCTGCATATTTGATTTTGAGCATGCCCAAAAGCAATGTAGTCATTTTGTTATTTTTTCTGACACTAATAGAGAGTAACTTTCTCGTTTCTTTCCAAATAAATCTAAACTAAAATGAGTTAAAAATAATGAGTTAAATATTAGAATATGCTCGACTGAAGCCCAAACCCTTAATCTTGCTAAGACGAGAACACCAATTAACACTTGGAACATGGCACATCAATCAGAATCTGAATAAAAAGGAAATAAAGGAAATTTCTATTCCATTGCTTCACATGTGTTAAAAATGTATTAGCTGAACAACGTAAATAACGCAATGAATGTTGGTGAACTGCCAAAATGGACTGACTGACTGACTGTTAGTGTGTTAAGTACGTAATGACAACGCTGCCTGATGGAAGGCGACTCTAGCTGTCTCTAGATAGTTGACGAATCTCTAGTCAGATCTCTTTATCTTTCACAGTTACACAGCTAACCTAATCCAAAAGCCAATAATTCACGTAGAAACGTTCAAATTCTAGCTGCAATCTCATCTCAGCGAGAATTAATCTCAAAAACGCAGGCAGGGAAGTATTTTTACAGATTGATACTCAGATTAGAATGTGAATGAGCTTATAATTACGGAAATTACCTACCTCTCTGACATACTTTACTAAATTCATTATTAAGTTCTAATTTGCTGATTATGGCCGATAAATACAAGAACAGGCAGCTGATTCTAAAAGTGGTCATGTTGTTAGTTTCTTTTACATTTAATACGTTTTGAGCTCATAGTAGTATAGAATAATGTCATGACCTTATTCCTCCAAGTAGTGTATCAAAACTACAGTTTGTAGAGTTTCAGCGGAAGAACTCAGTGAAGTGTTTTTTCGCGGTCGGCGACCCGCATTTCACTTCACGCTCGTACTCAACACTTGAATCTTGAATCTTTCCAATTTATTGCCTTACTTTGCTCAACGCCTTTTTATATTCTTTCTTTACAACAGATGACAAATTGAATACAGAAGCAAGCACGGGCGCAACGACCGTCTTTACGCCATATTTTACAAAATTAGAAAATTTAAAATACATTTTTAAACAGAACGATTAAGAACTCGGGATTATATTTCAACAGACAATTTATTTGCCGCCTAAACAAATAAATTAAAACATCTTCCCGAAAGAGTAAGCCCTGTCGTCTTTCACGGTGACACGCTGTTAGAAAACAAAAGTATTTTATTTTAGGAAATGATGCTGGCATGTTTTTCTTATGTTTTAGTCACATTTTATTAGTCTACGTTTGGTTTTCGATAAATACAATAAAACCGACTTATAAGAAAGTTTCCAAAACACAAAGCGGACATTTTGTTTGTATACGACTTAGCGAATCATGTTTGGTCAATGCAGGTCACATAATACAATGTTTTCGCTAGTTCATAATAGAATGTATGTTATATAGACAGAGGGCAAAGACATATAGTTTGTATAAACGAAGCGTGTTGATTGCGACGCAGAAACGGTTATCGCTCAGACACGTGGCGAACTGCGTGTGATCGCCATGTCGCCGCAACGTGATCGCTGCAATCATGAGATCCACTCGAGAAAAAGGTACTACATGGAGATTTTTTTTTATAAAAAAACATAATTCTACTTCCACATATTTTTATTACGTACTTGCTTCTGCCCGCGACTTCGACCGCGTCAAATTTCTTGCTCCCCCAACCCATCCCGTCGCGTCGAATCGCCTGCCTGTGCGCGGTCTTTATATTCATGTTTTTTTATTTTGCTGTTCTCTTAAGAGGACCCTTAGTACCCCTCTTAAGGGGAACGTGGTGTCATATAATATATAGTCATCCTCGATAAATGGGCTATCCAACACTAAACGTACTTCCTGAGATTAACATCTTCAACTAAACAAACTCTTCAGCTTATGATATTAGTATGAATTTTTCATTTAATCTCAATTTTGTTTGAACTTAATAACAAATCTCACGCTTTGGAATATTCTGCAGGCTCTTACCTTATACTTAGGTATATACCTATATCTATAAGAGACATAAATAATGGAATGCCAATCTAAAATAGACTTCTGATATTGATCGAATGACAATAGAATTCGAGTGACGTGTTTCCCAACACAATTTTTATTTTCCCTCCCATTGTATTGTGCTTATCTATTTTAAGAAAATTGTTTCCCACCGCACAACAATACAGCCTGTATAAACAACAGTCGCAAATCAGAAAGTGTTTTTTTAAACTACTTGACCTTTCTTTTTCGATACATTTGTATTTATTTGCTGTAATGATATGAGCCCTATCTTTGTATGAATACTTAGAAATTGCACATCATGTTGCTTTCTGGAAAACATCTCATCGAAATAGTTAAAAAAAACTAAAAAACACGCTTCCATTGAAAACCAAACTAAAAAGTAGATATAATGGAAAAAAAAACATTTTTTTTAAACTATTATTTATTTTAGATTTTTAGGGTGTTTCGAATTTTGAGACGTATGTCAGCATAGTTTGAGACGTATGTCAGCTTAGTTTTCCAAGACAGTTTTTTTGCTGTCCTGGTAACCCTGGCAAGGATAATGGTACAAATTTATGAAATTATTGCATTGTCATCGGTCTTTGATAGGTGTGCAAAGTTTGAATGAAATCTGGTCGTTTAAAGTGGGTCAAAATCGTGCTATAAGGAGTCGGTTACAAACAAACATACAAGTGAAGCTAATATAAAGCGTGTAAAAATAGCAGTTCGTTCATCTGCGCGGTAATTGAGTGAAACAATAACAGAAGGAATGCATTCGATTTTCAAAAAAAATCATTGCGTTATTTACGTTGTTGAGCAAATCAATTTTCATACATTTGACGCAATGGATTAGCAATATACCTCAAAATGATTGAGATTCTGTTTGACAGTACAGTTTGTATAATAGGTCACGTCATACTGAAGATTAAAATAATTAACGAAGCCACGCTACTCGTCGCCGTGACCTCCGAAATTGCATCCGTATTGCTCGTCGGACTGCTAAATAGATTAAAGCGTGGGTTACAGTTTTCTGGTATTTTACTTATTACACATACTGCTGAAACCACGCGGTTATTTCTGTGAAATATCTGCACAGATAACTTGTCACGACATTACTAACGTAACGTGATAATGTTATCAGTCTGGGTTACAGTGTCCGTGAAAGATTCGGAATTAGACGAAAAACATTCGATGATTATTGGCTTTAATGCCAATTTTTAACCTTCACACAACGTGTGTCAAGTACACGTCCGGGTGTTTCCATTGCGAGGATCGTCTGGAGGACACAGTGGAGCATACGGTGGAGGTGTGCCCTGCCTGGGCGGAGCACCGCCGTGTCCTCGTGGAGGCGATCGGCGGCGGCGACCTCTCGCGTCCGGCCCTGGTGCGAGCCATGGTACGGAGCGAGAGGGAATGGGAAGCCGTCACCTCCTTCTGCGAAGCAGTAATGCTCGCGAAGGAGGAGGCGGGGCGCGTGAGGGAGTGGCAGTCTCTGCGCCCTCACGTCCCTAGCCGCCGCAGGAGGAGACGCCCCGGGCGTCGGGAGTCGATTGCGGACTCCCGGCCACCGTAGGCGTGAGCTTGCGGGTGGCGAGCAATGGGTAGCTCGCCGCCCGGTAAGGACCAAGCTCGGGTCGACGGCGCGCAGTGTTCCACGCGCGCCTCAAAGAGATGTCAGCAGCAGTGTAGGGGTCTACTAGGACCGATGCCTGCCGGGGTCGCGTGATTGTTCGAAAGAGATACCGTGACCCTGGCACATGGGCAACTGATGGAACACGGGTGGGTTTTAGTCAGTAAAAGTCTGACACGCCCTCCCGCTCCGCCCAGAGCGGGAGAAGTCATTTGATGATTTCCCATCCTGAAAAAAAAAAAAAAAAAAAAAAAAGTACACCGTACAAAGCAATTGTATCTAATGATAACTTATTAAAGGTTTATGATAAGGTCTAAATATATTATGTAAGTATTTCGATTAAAAGTAATTTAAATAAATTTATTTATGTATAATAAGTTGAGAGCAGTAGTGGCCCAGTGTTATCGGCATACGAGTGGTTGGTCGTAGGTTCGAACCCAGACAGGCGCTTATGTAAATAATTTCATCACCACTGCTCTCAAAACGGTGAAGAAAAATATCTTGAGGAAACCAGCAAGCTCTAGACTAAAATATCGACGACATGTGGCATCTACCAATCCGAACCGAGCCCGCGCGGTGGTTTACGGCCGACTCCTTCTCACCGAGAGTTCTGTATCCCATGAGAACATTTATAGGCTGATAATGATTACGAATTATAATAAATATTTAATTAGAACGAAATAAACTTATGTATAAGTTACATAAACAATATTTTAAAACATTGATGATACGTTGATAAAAACTATCAATTATTAATATTTCCGTAACTTTAAAACAAACCGGCTATTATCTGACGATACGTAGGTATTTGGTCTCAATTTTGGCACTGTAAAGTTTTACATAGTTATTTTTCAGCAAGGTTATTAATTTTTTCAAGGCGCGCTTTTTTTGAAACGTTCGTTTTTTGCAACGAGTGGGCAGTCTGTTTACAGCTGCGATCCACTAGTGATTTACAACTGAACATACGCAGCTAATAACATTGTATGTAATAGAATACAAGGTCTTGACGTATTTTGGTGGAAATGTTAACGTACATTAACAACTAATTAACTAATGCGAAGACTCCTATACCTATCGGCAATAAGAATATATGTTATAACTTTATTAGATAATTAATTGTACCTACGTCTTTCAGTTAACGGAATCGCGACCTTCGATTAAATGTATACGTAGCTAATTGCTTGTTAAATATATCAGTTGTTGAAAATAAATGCCGCTCGATATTGCGATAGCGTCACAATGTGCGTAGATTTATTTAGAAAGGTCTCGCGAAGGTTTAGTCAGAGTCACATGAAGGTCTTAAAGTGCTATTCGCATTTTGTACTACTTAACACTGTTATTTATAATAAATATCTGGATGACCGAGCTTTGCTCGGTATTTTTTGGTAAATTGTGTTTAAAGTAATAAGTTTGTGTTCAAGTTGATTATCGATAAAGTTGATCATTGAAAACACGAATAAAACGACATTTTATAAAAATTAATCCTAGCTAGATCGATTTATCGCCCCCGAAACCCCCTGTATACTAAATTTCATGAAAATCGTTGGAGCCGTTTCCGAGATTCAGATTATATATATATATATACAAGAATTGCTCGTTTAAAGATATAAGATAAAATCTTGATGGTAGCACAAATAAATAATTGTTAGTGTTCTTTCACTTCTATCCTAAAATATAATCAGCTCTACATTACACCAACATTATATAAATTGCATTGTTAAAAGATATTTTATACTAAGGTCATAAGGCCGGACACAGTATCCGCTATCATAAAAAAGAACTCATAATGGATTTAAAAGGTACAAAAAAACCGGCCAAGTGCGAGTCGGACTCGCGCACCGAGGGTTCCGTACAAACCTGTAGGTATTCACGGTTTATGCATAAGGCTTGTGTTTATGAAATTAAATCCTATTTTTTAATTTTTATATTTGAGTTGATTGAATGAAAGGTAAATTGCGGTTTACGATTTATGACGTATAAAAAAAAACTACTTACTAGATCTTGTTCAAACCAATTTTCGTTGGAAGTTTATATAGCAATGTACATCATATATTTTTTTTAGTTTTATCATTCTCTTATTTTAGAAGTTACAGGGGGGGACACACATTTTACCACTTTGGGAGTGTCTCTCGCGCAAACTATACAGTTTAGAAAAAAATGATATTAGAAACCTCAATATCATTTTTAAAGACCTATCCATAGATACCCCACACGTATGAGTACGATGAAAAAAAAATTTTTGAGTTTCAGTTCTATGTATGGGGAACCCCAAAATTTATTGTTTTTTTTCTATTTTTGTGTGAAAATCTTAATGCGGTTTACAGAATACATCTACTTACCAAGTTTCAACAACATAGCTCTTATAGTTTCGGAAAAAAATGGCTGTGACATACACGGACAGACAGACAGACAGACAGACAGACAGACAGACAGACAGACAGACAGACAGACAGACAGACAGACAGACAGACATGACGAATCTATAAGGGTTCCGTTTTTTGCCATTTGGCAACTGAACCCTAAAAACGATATCTCCTAAAACGACGGACGTGAAATCGCGATTTCATAGTTTAACCGCGCAATGTGCTCATTCAACAAAAGTCGTAAGTTAGGGCAAGAACGTATGTACATGCATCAATCCTACTCGTCACACATTGTTACGTCAACACGCTATTATTCCTCGAAAGATTATTGAATCTATACAGTGTAGCTATCCATAATCAATTCAATTAGTTGCGGATATCTAAATTAAACCAGCGCTACAGTCCGCGCAAATCCACAGATTAAGGCATTCACTCGTTTGTTCAGTTGCAACATTTGCATAGACCTTGCTGTATTGAGAACACTAATAGGAAGCTTTTAATGAATGATATAATACGGATACATTTTAATATGGAACAAATATAATAGGTGACAAGCAGAACGTCACCTACATTGTCGTTGTTGCTTTTTATGGTAGTTTTAAATCCTTGTAAGGCGAGGCGGGGGTGTTGGCGTATTGGCGACCTTGGAAGCAGCATCATGCGATATTTTTGCTCTCGGCGTTAATGCGGAAGACTATTTCAAGAGTCAGGGTCAGCGGCGCCCGTCACCCGCGCCCGCGCACCTCGTGAGCGGGACGCTGTGGTGTCGGGTTTCCGTAACGTGACGCGACATCTACCCTCCATTATTTCGACTTAATATGAAATATTCAGTTACCAGTGATCCCTTCCCCCAAGCCATTATACTGACGCACGACAACTGGCAACATGATAGTTTCTAGAAATGCTAAGTATTTAACAAAACTGTCCATTGTCTACATACACAAACGTAAGCACTACGATATTTTTCATAAATCAATGTACAAAAGACGTCAATACGCCGACGGCTGCGTTCTTGTAGTTGCGGTGAGTTCTTCTGACCTCAACCCGCTTGTGTGAAGGTAACCTATAGTGATGTAAATAGACAGGAAGCCCATACAATGTCAGGAGCTCAATTATTACATATTTTAAACCATTCACTTAAAGGTCCAATTTACTTTTCTAAACTTGACCAACTCTAACTATAATGTTATAGTGAATAGGATTACAGTAATTGTCTCTTACACTCATTATATTCTACCCATTTGAACCATGTATTATTTAGTAGTTCATAAAAATGGGATGCACTCAGTATTACTACTATTTATATTATTTATTGGAAGATCGTTATTTATCTAAACGTAATTTAGATGTTTTATTTATTCAGATGTAGATGTAGATATCGTACAACATAAAACCATTGTAATTTAAATAAGCTGTTGTAAGTCGCGTCTGAGATCACCTCTAGACTTTGAAATGAAACCAAGGCCAGTGCTAATGTTCATTTGACCTTCAATTTTTTTCACGAAATCATTTTAGAAATACACAATAAGGATGGACCAGCGGAAAACATTCGGTTGCTAAAGGATTTTTTACGAACATGTTTATACAAACACGTCGAGAACGATTCAATTTTTTTTTATCGATAGAAGTAGTTTTTATTATCATGATCAATGAAGTTTTACAGAAAAGGAATAAAAGAAAGCATAAACATACTTGTGTAAATCGATACATAAGTAATAAAATTTACACAATGTCACCCGATTACGTCGTTAAATTCCACAAAGTCACGAGCATAACGACAATACTAGGCACTAATTACTTTTCTCTAATTTCTGCCCTTTCGTTCGAAACCAGCAAGTTGGGATATAGTTCATATAGTGTTGTATCGCAAATCGTAGATATAAGAAACATTTCATTTGAAATCGCATGATCTAGTAAGGCAAGAAACTGACGGCGAAATTCACCAATGAAACTGTACGCGATCTTCAAGAAGTTCCAGTTTGCAGTGTTATTATTTTTGTCAAATATTGATTGAATATTGGCCTTCGGTTTCATTGGTGAAATTGGCCCTAAACTTGTAACAGTTCGCCAGTCAGCTGAGCACGTGAATGAGTACATGATATAATAAGATGTGTTTGTTTCAGATTCGTTGTACACCTGGAAGTCGTTTATCAGAGTTCTTAGTAACGAGGTAACACACTTGAAAGTTGGGTCCAGGTGGTAGGCGTGTGCACCTGCCGATTTCACGCAACTGTTCAGTTTTCTTCACAGGGTTACGCTAAGCTGTCCTTAATTTTGCAATAAGTTTAGTAGGTATGCACTTACGTTTATTTGATCATGAAGTTCATTTATATAAAATCGTGTATAATAAAACTGTACTTACATTGTTTTTTTATTTGTGTAATTTTTGAGCGGTCTGGTGATGATTTTAATGCCGATAATTGTTATAGAATTTTTGTTTTAATATACAAACATACGAAAATTCTAAGACATATATTTTTGTTAGGTTCCAGGATCACGCAAAAACTACCGGATAGAATATGTTCAAATTTTGCATAGATATTCTCTATTACCCTGATCAGGCTGAAAGCTATAAATGATCACGCTATTTGTAATAGGGGGATATGGATGGAATTTATTCGTATTGTTCTTAGTTTACCTCCAACGTCAACCGAAAGATTAGAATATTGCAGTTAGTTAGAGATTTTACCTTATAAATGATTAGCATATTCATATTCCTTTATGGAGCGAAGCAGTCATTCACAGCATATGTAGGGTGGATTTTTGAGATGGCGCAATCTAGACGTTAACCATTATCGCTACAATACAATGACGTAAAGAGACTATTCTTAACTCTTTGAACCATACTGATATGCATTAACAGGTTTAAAAAAAAACGTACAGTCAGTAAGACAAAGGGAAATTTTCACAAAAAAATACATGTTCGTCGATCGAATTTCTCATAGGGATCATAAAACACTAAGCGACTACTGCAAAGAAATGTCCCATACATTTCGTAGCAAATGAGACTGATATAAGAGCGACAGTCGAATTATCCTATCACTTCACTGGGCTGAATAGCGCACAAAAATAGTTATAGATTTAACCTTTCAAACTAGTAAGATCCTGCTATACCTAGAAGGAGCTAACTAGTCAATCCATGATATTTTAGCGGCTGTTTTAGCTAATATTCGACAAAGCCGATAACTGTCCGATTCGACGATTGCTTTGCAAACCTATAGTTGTCACTTCGATTCCCAACTATTGTTATTTTTTGTGGTTATTTTTTTACATTTTGATAATCCAAGAATACATAACAGATTGTAGAACGTATTAATTCACTAAAAGGAAAAACTTCGTAAGCAATGGGTAATTGTAATTGCTATGTACGTCACAAGCACTTTACAGTCACAAAACTTTCAAGGTTGTGTCCAGATCATTTTGGAGCTATAGACGTTATGAAATAAGGAATAATTATAGATCAGAGTTTATACTGTTAAAAATATGTTACTGTTACTGTTAAATCTATTGTAAATCAATGTTTTCAGTGCTATTTACTTGTAAAAGCATATTGTAAAATAATTCAAATCACAACATCAAATATGTTTTTAATCGGTTTTTATGTTTTTTTAACAGATAGTTATATCAACAAAAGTATTGAAAGAGCGGAGATCCGAACGTAAGGCAAAATTTTAATTGCGGTAGCGTCTTTTGGTATCGTAGTCACACTGCTTCCTGGAGAGTAATTACGTATATAGTGTGTACTATAATAACCATAGCAGTGGCTTTCATATTGACGGTTGAACAAAATTCATTGCGTTATTTACGTTACTGAACAGGTACATTTTTTGAACATATAAAGCAATGGATAAGCTATATCCTTCAAAATGATTAAGGCTCTAAATGATAGTGTTTTATAGTGTGGCAAAACAGCAGACGCCGCCTTCAAGATTCTCATCGATTATTTAGCAAGTAACTTAACACCTGTCTGTGGGGTGTCACTCAACAGTGACAAGGGACGCGTGCTTAGGAATTGTGCTATCATCGTATAGGATGAATGCGCTATGGCAATAAGGGAAGTAGTGGAAGCTGTAAACAGAACCCTGGAGAAGATTCGCAGGAACCAAGACCTGATCGGTGGTGTTACAATATTCTACTTACGGTGATTTCAGGCAAACACTACCTGGTGATGCTAGGAACTAGGACTGATGAGGTGCAATGCTTCATTGAAAAGGTTGATGGTCACAAGATTATCGACCTCGACCATCAGCATGGCTTGGTGGTAATTCACGTGCGAGAATTAGCCGATGTTCTTCTAAAAGTTAATGAAGATACTCTACCTGAAGATAGCGCCAGGTAAAGCTTACTCTTAGTAGAGTATTTCCCACTTTAGAAGGTCTGATTCATCTACATTAGATGAATCAGACGATACGGGGACATCAGTCTAATATTGTACCAAGAATCTACTTGAGACAATTAAACAGACAATTTTAACGCCCATAAATTAATAAGCTGCAACGATCAACCACATTATCTCTTGCGAATTGTAGGGAATGAAATAATATACAACTTCATTGATATTCCACTTTTGTGAATTCGCTAAGGGTAAGTGAACTTCCGGCGTACATTATCCAGCTAAAGGTCCACACTGCTGGGACACAGCCCTCCCCTCTTCGAGAGGGAGTGGGCCGTGAGCTACCACGGAGGCCCAGGGGGGGTTGGTAGGTATCACATGTCTTCCATTTTTTGGTTCAAGGCCATGCCGGTTTTCTTACTATTATCTATTTACTTCACCTTTTTTTTAGGTCAGTAGTGATGAACTTATTTACTCAAAGTAAAGCGCTTGCCTGGGTCCAAACTCACGAACAAACCACGGTAAGTCGAGACCGTTACCACTGGACCATCACTGCTCGAATAAGCTCCTTTGGAACTTAACTCCGCCAGAACAGAACCCGGCTCAAAATCGTGTATTTGCAGCGAAACATTATCGCAGCGGAAATTCTAACAGGCTGTGGGGTTGGCGAGACAGTGTTTTTACCGCGTAAGTATACTACTAAGTCCCCACAATTACCCCTCCCAGTTTCAGCGCGTGCTCCCTGTGAGCGTATACTTCGCGATGACTATCAACAAGTCACAAGGACAGACACTAAAGGCTGCGGGTGTTGACCTCGGGACAAGCTGCTTCTCACACGGACGTACGACTGTATGTAGCTTGCAGGGATCCTCTGTATATTATATATAGGGAAGTTTTATAAAAATGTGGCTGTTACTGTCTTACGACTTCCACGCGAACGAAGTCGCAAGCAGGAGCAAATACATAATATACATAAAATAAAGTTGGATTCTGGATTACATTCGCTTCATTGCATCGTGATAGTTATCGGAGATTACTTCAATCAAGCCCTCCTTTGCTGACATCTAGAAATCGGGTTTTCTGCCAAAATCATTAGAAAATAATAGAATGTAGTATTGGGTAACATCACGTTTGAATTCCCAAAACGACTACGTTGTCACAGGCCTGGGTTCCACGTGTTGCTGGGTTGCTCTATATTTCGCGTGCTGAAGTAATAGTGTCGTTTACTTACCACAAATGTAAAGAATCTTCACAAAATACTTCGAATTACACTTTTACCAATCAGAGAGTCGAACCCGGAACCTCGTGAGTAGTGTTCCGCTGCGCTTGTCATTACGAAAGCAGAGGCGGTGATACATTTTAATGAAAAATTAAAAAATCTCGAGTGTCCTCGAAGGAACCTTCACATGAAAGTACAATGTTTCTCATTGGTCATTAGCAGGGCCTTGAACTTTGAGAACGCGCCGGTAAACATGTTTGCGCAGTGCCCACTGCGCACTCTTTATTGCTGTGTGTGACGTCTCATCTTGCCCTGTACTGCATTTGTTTTATTCCCCGGTTTATTCCGTTACCTTCGAACACGTGGCACTCCAATCGGATTCCCATCTGGCCTTCAGTTGAACCGAGACTAACGTTTATGGTGCTCTACGACATACCATCATTCAAGGCTGGTTCTTTTATTACTATTGGATGTTCGTATTAATCTTCTTTAATTTATTGTCTTGTCGAGACAAATGAATTTTATGCCTGTATGGCACATGGCAATGCAATAATTGTTAATATTATGATAAATGCGATATTTATGAAGATTAGATACAAATAATGACATGCAATTAATGTCATTACATAACGTATTCCTTGTTACTGTCAGCCAGCCTCATCCCACTGCCGCAAGGGCGCATTTAAAGGAGACTGAATTAATCTGAAGGATAGGACATTGTATTAATTTGAACTCATACAACAGGACAACTTTATATTCAACGCGAAAACGTCAATTTAATCACAATAATCTCTACATTATATGAGTGTGATGAATAAAAATAACTTCCTAGTTGTCGGGCTTCAACTCGACATACCTCCTTAGCATAGTAAAAACAATGATCGAGGAAAACATTCCTGTTTACGTACATAGTTAATAAAGTCCTTTGTGACGTAGTATAGTATGGTGACCGAGGTGGCCGAGATAATGAGTCCGTCAAGGTCAACGCGTGTTAATTACAATTACCGTGAGTGGTCATTCTTTGTTCCAATAATGATTAATGCTGGTCGCGAGTGGCGAGAAGTATCGTAAATGAGATAACAGGAAGCGTCCGTGTCGCGCCAATGTCATATGACAAGGTCACTTGACATTGGCCTGCGCCGTCACCCGGCCCGCAAGTAAACCGAACGCCGCTGGACCAAGCCGCCATTCTGCAAAATAAATTAACAAAACAGCACCGTCTGATCTAATCTTTACCGGACCATGACTAGCCCAAACGGGAGTTTAGCCTTCAAAGTAGAAACTTTGGAAGGATAGGCACCCGTCCTAAGTGGGGCTCCTTGGTCCCACCCAAGGCGCTAACGGGCGCTATCTCCCCGGCGCTGTTACATTGACCTCATCCTTGTCGCTCTGCCGCGCGCCGACCACGACATTGTAATATGATTTACTGCAGTTCCTTGTAACACAAACATGGACGCTTCACAATGATGGGTAGTAAAACAACACCATTGCCTCACGTCTGCTGATTGAAATACAAAAGATTATTTAGAAGGTTAACATATTACATTTTGAAGCCAACTTTGATGTTTTATCAAAATTTGTCGCACTATCCGCGTGCCTGTGTACCTACTAGCTACAGTACCTACAGTTTTCATACTTTTCACACATGTAAGCTGTAACCTTGTACAAGAAAAAATATCAGCAAATACCGTTATTGTTTTTTATTTAGATATTATTTGCGTAAACTAAACTGAAACGTATTGGCAAACACAAAGGCTCCAAATTGCGGTGACATTGTTCTTTCTTATCGCCTAATCAGAAAAGCAGCGAGACCTTGAGCCTGACCCTGGATATTTTTATCCGCATACACATTTTGCGAGTGTTATGTAGACACGAAGCTACGTGATGAGGAACTAGCGAAATCATATTTAAACAATATCAGATAAAAAAACAAGATAAAACGTTTTTACGTAATGTAAAACCGAAATATTTATTCAAGGATGAAAATAAATGTGACATCATAATAGAAACTCAAGTGTGTGAAATTAAAACGTCGCAATTCTTAACCGGGAAAATAGTCACCAGAATAGAGGCAACTTTTAAAGAAAATTAAAAAGTATGAAGATGGATTGTCCTGTGTGTTTGGGGCGGGCGGAGGAGCCAGAGGCGGGCGGCGGCACACGGCGCGTGGCGACTGTGGCGAGGTCGTGCGCTGCCTATCTAGGAAGTCAAGCGATTCGACCTCGACCTTGTGTGTGCGAAAAAATATTATTCGACAACGACGCATATACATACACCTCCTTCCCCCTCGCCCCTCTCATGGTCCGCTCGCGGTGACCCCCGCGTTCTCTTGTACATTAACATTAATCACATTACTACAAAAAGGTTTCGTTGTAAAATGTACGGAATACGACTTCTGGTATTAATAATAACAACAAGATTGTACGAAACTTAGCAAACAATCACCAGAACATCTTCACAACAAGATTACGAATTGCGGAAAAGATTGAAGGTCGTATGCAGATGTTTGTGGAATATATACAAAAGCGGGTTAATTTACGACGATCTTATATGCTTAACTTAAATATCAGACGCGGAAATGTGTGACGAAATATAACAATAAATTAATCATGTGGTATATTACATGTCGAGTCGTAACTAGGGTCACACGTGATCCCTTGACTCATCGGTGACAGACAGACAAACACTTCATTACTTTAATCAACGCATGACGATAGCACTCGAATAGTTTCTTAGTACCTCAGTGTGGTACTTTTACTGGGAACACTCGACATGATACTAACGTCCAGGAAGTACCACTCCATAATTTTATTAATGAAATACCAAGAATAATCATAAACCACAGATACACCTACTTAATATCAACTTTAATCATGTAATACCTAAAATAGAAGATTTTAACTACACAGTGGGTGGAATCGATAAAAATACGAATTGACATCACTAGGCCAGAACATAAAGGTCTCAACCAAAATCATAATCACCCTTTGTGATGTCATCATTTGGAGATTTCCGGTTGCTTAATTACCATGCGTGATTTTTCATAGCTTGGGAAGAAACCTGAGAATGTTATCCTAATAAAGCTTTAACAGATCAATTGGATCTGTTTCTGAAATGGGGCTACCCGTTGTTAACATATTTGTCATAAATTTTCAAAGGACGGTATGAAGGTGGAGGTCTACCGGCAAGACTAGCAAAGTGATCTAATCATACTGCTGTAATTATTTACGCAAGCGCTGGCCATGTGAGAGAGCTGCGCGCCGATCTCGATTGTCGCCCGATGTTATGGTAACAACCACCCCTGCCGCCATTGTTCGCCTTTGTTGCGCAACATCGTTTGTTAAACATTCGCAAGGTAGCCGTCAATTGTTTTCATTTGCTATATAAACAGGTTCAAACGAACGTACACTCTGCGTATTCACCACTGCTCTGTTCCAAAGGTGTTTATTGACGTCGCGCCAACTATTGGTTAAATAAGGACTAGTAATACTCTTAACCAATCCCTATTTGCAATAGCTCTTTTGAGCAGCGGTAGTCCAGTGGTATCGGTCCCGACATACGAGTTGTAGGTCGAGGGTTCGGCCTCAAGCAAGCGCTTCACTTTGAGTAAATAATTTCATCACCACAACTGAGCTCTCAAAACAGTGAAAGAATCATGAGGAAACCAACATGTCCTAGAATTCAAATTCGAAGACACGTGACATCTACCAACCCGCACTGAGCCTGCATGGTAGATTACTACAGCCCACTCCCTTCAAAGAGAAGAGACCTGTGTTCCAGCAGTGGGAACATTCTAGACTTAACCATATGATGATGACACGGAAATAACTACTAGTTAATTAATATACTGTCTACCCAAAAGTGTATGCTACCTTCTTAGGTTGAGACTCTTGTCTAGGAGTCCAATTTCAGAGCAGCAAATCGGCAAAAAAATACTTTTATTCCAACCGTCAACAATTGTAGCGGATATACGTAACTGCTTCTGTGTATTATTGATATTACTCATTCAGCCATTAACATTACCGAAAGACATGCTCAAGTCACGATATTACATCAATTAGTTATTTTGTAACGCAATGAGAATGTTCAACATTTAATTGCTTATAATCTAGCAAGTTTATCTGTACTTAAAATTCAAAACGAGCAAGTCTTGTTTAGATTCCTAGTGTAAACAGTGATAGCCTCAGAACGCGACGTGCGATATTAGATGAAATGACCTTACTCTTGAACGATAGAGCGGCTGTGCGGCGGTGGACAGCGCCCGCGGCCGCCAGTGCCAGTGCCACCCGCCTTATCTAACGCTTGTTGACTTTCGCCGAGTTATCACACGCTACAACCGCTAGGGTTGACACTGTCCCTCTGGTTACCCCTCTTTGTAAACCGTTATTTTCACTTTTATTGTTGCGAATAGTTCAATATTCACACTTTCGCTCGATAAGCGGCACGTGACCTAAAATTTTATTAACACACTTCATGTTGACACGCTTTTATAACTCTGCTTTCATGAAAATACTTGACATGCATATTACCATCTTAATGTATAAACACAATCTGAGCACAGTAGAGCCAAGGAGATGGCACAGTTAGTATGAAAGTATCAGCTTCTGCTTACAGAGATTCAGCGGCTGATCCCAATCCCATCAGTCATATTGGTAGCTGATGTTGGGATATAGCTTGGACTCTACGTCCAATCTCGTTTTTTTTTTAAGATCTCTCATACGGCGACCAAGATAATGCAGATCATCTCGCGTGGGGTAGGTAATCTACCCCACGCGAGATGATCTGCGTTCTCATTCAAAAAAAACCATGGCAGATACCTACCGTAGGTATCTGCAATGGTTTTTTTTTATGGCAGATGTTTAGGCTATCCGATTAAAAAGGGGTTTCTTGATCTAAAAAGAAAATATCACACATCGTGTAAAAGTTGCAAAGCAAACCAGAGAATATATTTGCGTCCGGCATGGCATGCTTCCTACTTCGGTGTCTCGGCATAGCATTTGCACTACTAAGATGTTTTTTTTTTTTTTTTTAATTAAATCTAGTAGTATTAGAAACATTGGTTGGATACGTACTAATTTATAAAGCGTTGTTTGGTGAAACTAAAATAAACAGTTTTGCAAAACATTACAAAGTTATAGTAGGTACAAAACTAATATACATGGTTGCTCGATATTATATCGAAAACAACAAAAAAATATTAGTGGAAACGATAACGTGTCGCCAACCGACACCCACTGCCTATGAAAGAGCTTTTTGTACGTTGCACAAACAACGTGTTGTTCTAGGAAGATACTGTACGAGTTCTTTGTGTACGTCGCACTTCTCCACATATTTTATTTATCAGGTAGTGCAGCACTGGCCCAGTTAAATTCCATGAATATAGAATTCATACTAACATACAGATAAGATTATTAAAAAATAAGTTAGATTAAAGTGTTTGTGCCAAAATTGACACAAAACAGCAGCCGAGCTTATTTAAACAATTTTACTTTCCAAGTTATTTCATTCCTGGATTTATTTAAACCAACATGTTTTATGAACAGAATCCATCTAATCTATTAAGGAAGTGTTGTTATCAGTGACAAAACGGATCAAAGTGTTTGTTATGTAATGAACTAATGATGCAACAAATAAAGTTTCGCTTGCGTTGGCGTTGTTGCGTTTAAAAGACTTCATTTTTACGTCATGTTGTAAATTGACATTAGTTATGTGTTAATACAAGGTGTCATTGTTCGCCCCAAAGACTAGAGATTATGAGTAAATGAGTAAATATGCTACAATCTACATATCTACCTTGTAGTAATCGTGACGCTGAACACCGCGACCACTTCCTTGTTTGTCTTTGTGATTTTATTATTGCAAAAATAATAAAAATACTTATAAATTCAAGGTTAACCTGGCCTTGCGTACGCAGTTTTTACAGACGTCAATACGTTTAATTATTAAGTTTAGAATAGTGTAAACAATACCCGGCAAGCTGGCCAAGTCGCACGCGGCACACTATTTACAGTTCCTATGTAGGTAGGGAGGTACTGGGTAACGTACCAACGCACAGCACTTCACATTTTTATTAAACACTAGCTTTTGCCAGGGGCTTCGCCCGCGTGGAGGTCGGAAATTATCCCGCGGGAACATACTACAGGGATAAAAAATAGCCTATGTCCTTTCTCAGGCTCTAAACTATCTGTGTACCAAATTTCATTTAAATCGGTTCAGTAGTTTTAGCAGGAAAGCTAGACAGACAGACAGACAGACCGACAGACAGACAGACAGACAGAGTTACTTTCGCATTTATAACATTATATAGTGTGGATAGTGTGGATAGTGTGGATGATATAACGTTAGCAAATACGTCATTAAATCGCGGAAGTTTTCATATCTACGTAATATACAAGCAATAAACTTGCGTCACAGTATAAACTTGTAATTTGTATAGTTATGACTTGCTATTAATATAAGTAAGTCTATTAGTAATCAATGTTTTATAATTCATACATGTGTTCACAATAATGGATTGAAGATATGCATAACACATGTGGCAGTCAACAAAAAACAAATATCAATAGTCATTGAAACGAATGTGTGTCAAGTGTGCGTAGGGCCGCGAGCCGCGAGCCCCGGCCCGCGCGGCCGCACATTGCATCTGCCCCAATGCTGTCGGAACGGGGGCGTCATTGTTAAATGCGATCATTCGATGAAACTTAATTGGCCCGACCTAGCTCGTAAAAGCGTTGTAAAAAGTGTGAAGGTCTGGCGGAGGTAAGGACTCGACAGAAAGAGGTCAAGTGTAATGCCTCGTGTTCCACTGACCTCATTTGGGAACCGACCGCCGACTGCCGACTACCGACACTGTTCGCCACGCTCGCCGCCTTTCATATAAATATTATGTCCTAGTTTGCCACTGTTCTACAATTACTGTTCTTTGTTAACATTCCAAAGATAATACGTTGGGTATACGCAGCTTCTTGTACATTTTTTCAGAAATTATTCGGAGTATTTATTATGAATTTAATTTCGATTAAATTTGGCAAAAAGATGTATGGCATCCTGAGGAAGGACATAAGCTACTTGTTGTCCTGGTAGCACGTTCTTGTAGTAGAATTTCTGACATCCATGCGGGCGAAGCCGAGGGATGCGGATATAATATCTGAATAAAACCTACTTGGACGAGTAATGGGTGTGTGCTTTGCGCGATACACTAAAAATGTTACTGAGAATCATTGCTAAGACTATGAATCAGGCCATACAAAACTAGGAATAAACGTTCTCTAAAAGTGACACAAGACAAACAGCTTGCAGCAGTTAAAAACAATTGCGACTCTACAAGCAAAATTAGAATAACAATGAATAATCCGGAAACAGTCGCAGAAGAAGTGACCTCCTCTTGTCGAATGAAACCTTCAGCTGCTATTATTAACGTTATGACCGCGAAATCGGAGCACTGACACACATCCCGCCCGAATAATACCATATACTACATAATTCATAGGAACCTTGGCCCCAATGCTGCGTATGCGTGGCTCATCAGCACAGCCCGACGAGACCTAGCATGAAAAAGTTACGATTACGTCTGAGAGCGACATACGATTACCTAATGCAAACTAGACTTTAAACACTATTCATGAGAGTATAATATATTTCCCTGTTAACTATACTAAAGTGTAATGTGTATTTTTAAGTTGCATAATTTTAAACAAATGGTATATAATTATGTAAATGTCAGTTATGAGAAAATATACAGCGTACCTAAATCTTAACGTAGATCAAGGTGAACGTAAGCGAACGTATTCAATATTCCGACGCGACCTTTGCCTATGGACACTCATTGTCTTTTTTTATTTAAAATCCTTGTGAATAATGAAAGGTGTCCTTAAAAATGTACATTTGTACAAACAAAGCTGAATTGTAAACATATTTTCAAGGCTTTACAGTCAATAATAGAGTGATTTCTGCTAGAAAGCAGCGGGGTTTTAGACATTCCAGTTTGATTCGCACTAGGTTCTGTTCCATGAAATAAAGGTACGAGAAACAAAAACTTTTCATACATTATGGGGAGTCGACATTCATTTTGACTCTTTGATTTGATTTGCCACGTTAAAGATAAATATTTTATTTTTTGTTGGTAACTATATTTTACTTGGAGAAGAAAGGCCGAAACAAACTAAGAGGCCAGTCTCTCTAAAGGACAAGCAGGCAAATTCTCGTAATTAAAAACATTCAAAAACTATTCGCCTCATCTCGGTGACAATAAAATGTCAAAAACTTGTCAATATATGGTAACTCGAGATATTTTCGACAGATTGAGACTGTGAACGTTCCTAAAATTGCCTCTAAGGTATATTGTTGGTCAGATCATGTGAAGACCTTGTAGATTGATGTCTGTAATGGTATTTTGTGTAATTAACCATACAGTTTTGATTGGAGTTGTCCAGTCAGTGCATTTGTCAGTAAACGTGTAGCTCTACTTAGAACTTAAGAGCCTCGACGACAGTTTCAAAGACAGGAACTTTGGGTAAGCCGTAGTACTCAAACTGTCATATTATCATTATAACTAACTGAGAATGAGGAAAAAAGCTTAACAAGCTATCGTTAGTCTCCTGTACATCTGGCTACCTGTTACAGTTTAAAAGATACAGCCCTGGGAAAGACAGACATGCGGCAGCGCGTACCTATTAGTGATGGTCTCACTCTTTTTAAATTTTCTTTTAATGCTGCCTACATTATGTCCCAATGTTACGCAGATTTTTTAGATCATTTAGAAAGATTGCTTGGGGTGCAAGACCTGCTGCTGCTGGTCTCCCTCTTGCACTCCAACAAATCTTTTAATATACAGGTATGTTGTCACTGCCGTAATTGATTTCAATTATTCTGTTTGTTGTTGTGTCACAAATACAATGTCATCAGTGAGTGCAACTTCTGCGCTTGGCTGTACAGCTGCGGAGAGATTAATGACATCGATCGCCACGTGGAAATGCTCTGCGGCTCTCTAAGCCTGTTCTCATCTAGAACACTCGGGATGACACTTGTGCAAAAGTTAATTATAACTCTGATAAAGTGTAAACGCGTTACACATAGACATAATATGCAATTGCACAAACAAGTTAGAAAACATGACGCGTTTTGTTTTGGCATTTCTCCAGATAACTATTATCCCGCGTTACATTCTTGTTGCATTTAAATGCGTAAATAAAGTACATAGTGATATCTAATAACGTGCCATGTAATCATGCGGTTAACTGAATCCCAATTATTAAGCGTTAGACCTTTTTAGCTTTAAATAAAATTCGTGGAATCGAGCATGAGTCAGAGAACTGACGGTCATATATCCGCATGGCTAGCCAAAAGCTTATTTAAAATTAACAATAATTTAACGAACAACTTCAAAAAAATATGCTCGTATTAATTTAAGGTTATTAGCAACCAGTTGCTACGTCGCTGTACTGTATAAGGCATTCGGACGAATCTTTGTAATTGTTTACATATTCTGTTCATTCATGTTTTCTTTGTTGTCCATTAATTTTTGTTGGATTCGACGAACACAAAGACCTGTAAACGTATAATTTTCTTATTAGTGGCAGTAAAAAGCTCGTACCAGTATATTTAGTATTATTTTGTATGCCTACTTACCTCAGTTTCTTCATAATATTGGTATTTTGTAAAAAAAGAAAATTTTATTGTAGCTGCAAACAACAGAACAGCGGATAGGCTTTACTTTTCAATTGCACAAGGAAATTTCAATTTTTCTTTGTGTTTAAAATAAAATATGCCACTTTGCTGTTAAAATACAATGCCTGCAACTTCTTAATAAAAAAAAAAATCAATAACTTTATCTAAGTTCTTATTTTGTGAGTACTCTCAACACAATCTATACTAATATTATAAATGGGAAAGTGTGTGTGTCTGTTTGTCCGTCTTTCACGGTAAAACGGAGCGACGAGTTGACGTGATTTTTTAAGTGGAGATAGTTCAAGGGATGGAGAGTGACATAGGTTACTTTTTGTCTCTTTCTAACCCCCCACATCCCTAAAACGGGGGTGGAACGCGTTAATCTCAGGAACTACTGGTTCGAATCGAAAAATTCTTTTTGAGTTGGGTAGCCTATTTATTAAATACTAGTGTTCGCCCATTGGTCGAAATTCGACCGTTCTTCATTTGAATAGAAATATATTATTAAATGAAAAAAAATATATAATAATAAATATTAAAAAATATATTATATGGATATTTGACATTCAGTAACACGTAACACTATAGACAAAAATTTTGTTTATATAGAATTTTTCCTATTATTTTTAATTAATTATGACAGTTTAAAATGTCATAATTATTACCAGCCTGTACAATCGTGAGGCATACAACCTCTACAGTTTGCACACGACACTAAGTTTTATATGGGAAACTTACTAATGCCATACTTGACACTCCCCATAAAACCACAAAAAATATTTCTTTTATATCTAAACTAAATTCCTATCGTCGCTAATACAAATAATATTAAAGACAAATATTCTCGATATACTTAATCATAGATTTTAAAAATGAAATAGGTTATATATCTATAAAATTAATTTATTACCTATGCTTATACTTGACATTCAGTAAGACTATAGACACAAAATATTTAAGACAGATATCTATGCATGTGTGTATTGAATACACGGTAATGAGTAGTAGTGTGTGTAACGTGTTATTTATTGAAAATAATTTATTTTTACGCATAATTTAAAAAAATATTAGCATTCGTCACTTCTTCTCTGTATAAACTGTAAGTGTGCGAAATTTTATACTCCTCCGTCCGCCCAATTTTCGTAAAAAGGGATCCAAAGTTTTCGCTTCACGTATTAATATATAGATAAACTATGAATAATAACAATAATTCCACGTAACACCCGCTGTCCGTGAATTTCAAAAAGTAATACAGCTGAAAATCAGTGAGCAAAGAGTCTACCACATGTTTTTTCGAATCCACAGAGTCATAGTGAATTGAATGGGCGCAATGAGAACCGCGTGCAAATGACTTAGTAGAGCTTTTTTTTTTAACATTTTTGTAACTCCGTCCCATGATAATGCAGAGTCCTGAATGTCTGCCTCTTCGATTTTCTTCGTTTCCAAGATGATTGTGACCATGAACTCTAGAGGCATACATGTGCAAATGATTTAATACCCTGATTTTTTTAAACAACTTCAATCCGCTGTAACGCGAATACGCAGTGACATAGGACCTTAAGTGATTGGACCAAATCGATTCGTAATTATTTAAACTGCAATGCACCTCGACGTGAAACGTGTGCAAATCATTTACCGAAATGCTCGCCAGCTCCCTAACTATAAGACTATAGACACGAAATAAAGACAGATATTGTCGATTGGACCATAAACAAAAGAATATCTATGCATGTGTGTATTAAATACACGGTAATGAATAGTAGTGTGTGTAACGTGTTATTTATTGAAAATAATATATTTTTACGCATAATTTAAAAAAAATATTAGCATTCGTCACTTCTTCTCTGTATAAACTATAAGTGTGCGAAATTTCATACTCCTCCGTCCGCCCAATTTTCGTAAAAAGGGATCCAAAGTTTTCGCTTCACGTATTAATATATAGATTTGACGCGGACGAAGTCGCGGGCAGAAGCTAGTATTTCTATTTAATTTTAATTATTCACCAATCGTAAAAACGCTTGGAGAATAATTATACTTATAGATAGTGTAAAGGTACATAGACTTCATATATCACACCTGGTATAATTTATGGATTTATTAAACTGACCGATAAAAATACGATCTCGTCTTTCAAGCAGGAGAGGTCGGATAATATTACTTCAAGGTCTGCTGACGGGCTGACCTCGGCGTATCGGTCGCGGAGGACAGACGGTCGCAAATATTTGCGCGCGTGAGAGGCACGAGAGGCGAGCGCGCGGCGCTGTGAGGGGTGGCGCGGGGGGGGGGGGAGCCAGGTGACCTTGCCGCGCGTCTGCCGCACGACCTTGATCTTGAGACGACCGCGGCAGCGCCCGCCCTCGCCGCTATGCGAACCGACGACACGACACTTGAACGACTCCTACCGCTCCGGTTGCGAACTATAATCAACACAATAAGCCATTATTATCGTCACTAATTACTTGTGGAAACACCAAATACAAAAACATGGCAGCTTCATATGAGTCATAATGAACCACACGTTGTTCTCGGAACTGGTGCAAGACTGGCTCTGCTAGATGTCATGAAAAATGTTTTGACTCACCCAGCCTAATTCAGTATCTAACAAAGGAAATAAAAAAGTCTGTTAGTAAACTTTCAAAATATGACGGAAAATAAACGAATTGTATTAAAAGAACATCATCATCATCATCAGCAGCCTATGATGATCCCACCGCTGGGACACAAACCTCCTCTCGGTGAAAGGGTGTGGGCCATAATCCACCACGCGGGCCCAGTGCGGGTTGATAAATGTCACGTCTTTGAATTTTTGGTTCTAGGACATGTCGGTTTCCTCACGATGTTTTCCTTCACCGTTTTGAGAGCAGTAGTGTTGAAATAATTTTTCACAAAGTAAAGCGCCTGCTTGGGTTTGACTTTTTAGACTACTAGTCGTGCAAAACTAGGTTAAAACTAGCGTTAAAAGAACATAGTAGGGTTCAAAACTTAAATTTTATTTATTTTCCTAAAACTTTTACTTTAAAAAGAAAAAATTACTAACACAAAGTACACTACGTCGACTCTTTTCATTTAAATTGCACGAAAGTCACGAAACACGCAGTGCATAACAAACTATAAATACCTACTGTTGTTCGCACAAAAATAGCCGATAGTGGACTAACGATTACAGGAACACTGCAATATCAATTAATGATAAAGTGTCAGGTACGCAGGTAGACTTCATTGGGCAAGGTCAGTGGAATAATAAGTATATACCTACGTCACAGACAAAACTGATAATTGGGCAAAACCACTTGGTGATCGGTTAAAAAGCTCTCATAGCAATGCTAGCCTATAATGGTAGGCTGTTTTTGTGAAGCGTTTTTTGTATTTATTCTAGACTAGCTTCTGCCCGCAACTTCGTACGCTGTTCCTGTAGCTTATGCCAGCGACAACGGTGTCGTCAAAATCGAAGATTGAAAAGACTGAAAAGTCTGATGTAGAATTCTAAGGCCCGGGGAAGGGAAAACAACGGGATGAGCGAGACGATTGGAGTCGTTCCAGATCTTTCATTTTTGTATGTCAATAGGAAATGCCCATCAGACTAAGCAACTTTTGCTAAGACGTCATTCCTTAATATGCTATTAAGAGTTTTACTTAAGATTTCCACAACAGGTGTTCCAGATCTTCAAATGTATTCTCACAGCAGAAAATGCTTCACGTAGAATATTTTTTGCTATGGCACCATTTTTATATCTTTTATATTTACTTAAGGTGACGTAGCGAGATAAACGTGCTTTTTCTTTTTAACGTACCTTTCTTACCGTAGGACATCCGTACTTAATCTTTTAGTGTATGTTTTTTGACTATATAATCTAGTATCCTGTAAAAGGAATACACGATACGATGAAATTTTCTCGATACAAAAAAATCGCTAAGTTCTATCAATGATTATGATTTTTTTAGCCTCAAGGCGCGATGCGTATGTATTATTAAACATAGTTTACTTTAAAACATTGATTATAATTGTGTCTAAGTTTTTGTAAAACAGTTTTCTTTTTAATAATACTTTTCATTCATAAAAAACGGCGATTCGTTTTGGCACATACGTTATTTTATTCCAAGCGCATACACATTATCGCCATCTCTTCTTTTGCCTATCATAAGTAGTGTCATCACTCTCGTTCGTTCATAAATCAGTCGCCCAGTAGGGCTCATCGACGACGAACCTATGTCACTTTTTTACAAATCGGTGCGATCAAAATTACGTTTTTTAAATATTTGTGTTCACAGAAAAAGGTAGTAGTTAAGCATTTTGCTGTAATTATTTAGTATAATAAGTGTTGGCTTTCCAAATAACTTTATATTTCGACTGTGAACAATATAGCATTCTTTTTCTATTACCATTTAGAGACGACCTAAATTATGTATAAAAATGGGAAGAACCATAAACCAAAACTGAACAGTATCTTCAAGGTTAGGAGTGCCTGCACAGGGAAATTAATTTATTCATTTTGCAAGAATTAAATACCAATAAGATGATGATAACAATAAATCGAATTCACCACCTTCACTAAAGCATTACAGCAACAATCTATTCTCACTTTGTAAAATAATATTGAGTAAACACCTTATTTTATAGAGAAGAACGTCTATTTTATCCCAAAAACTTATAATAATCATTCATTTAGAAATAAAATAAAATATATAATTCGTTTTTAGGTTTGAATTATGTCAACAATATATGTCAAGTACTGTCACTTCAAATGCAAGAGCACAACGAATGAATGGAGTAGCATTAGAATTGTAAAAAAAGGTGAGGTTTTACTTGACAGCAGCCCAAAGAAGGGTAATGATTTAAACAGGCTGTGTCAAACGCCGAACTAGTTTAAAAACATATCATTGGCATGTAAAAGTGTGTGTACAAACCTACTTACAGAAATAAAATAATTTATCATTTATAGGAGATGTGAAGTTTTATTGAAAATATAAATTTTAATTTCATACATCAATCAATCAATAAAATCAGTTTATTTCGGGCTACAAAGACTCAAATCATAATACCATACAGACTATCATACATACAAATAAGAACCACGTAAACATAACTATTGTACACGAAGTGACGGCGACGTGTAGCGCTGTGTAGTATCGCGTAGCCTTCCGCGGAATCGCCGATACACGACACCCTTCGGCCAAAACTCTTCCTTGAGGAAGGTCTCGATTTGATGAGTTGGAACTCGCACCACGAATGACTTGAAGCTCGTGTTGTGGCACGGATCCAACTTCTCGACCCTCAAGGTCCAGTTGGACTTAACACGTACAAACTCCACGATCTCCTTAACCTTCGTGGTGTAATGTAGACGGGACACATAGAGTTGCGTCGTTAGTGTAGCTGGATGCAGCAGCATATTGAGTCCTGCTAGCGCGGTCTCACACTGGTTCCGTCTACGAAGCTTCTTACTCTTCTTCCTCTCTACCTTCACGAAGCCATCCATGTCAGGCACGTGGCCTGAAGCCGGGCCTAGCAGTTTCGAACCCTATATGTACCGTGTTTGATACCTAATCATTAGCAGCCTATAATGTTCCCACTGCTGGGACACAGGCCTCCTCTTGGTGAGAGAGAGTGGGACATAATCCACCACGAGGGCCCAGTGCGGGTTGGTAGATGTCACATGTCTTCAATTTTTTGGTTCTAAGACATGCCGGTTTACTCACGATGTTTTCCTTCACAGTTTTGAGAGCAGTGGTGTTGAAATAATTTACACAGAGTATAGCGCCTGCTCGGGTTCGAACTCGTAAGTAGTAGCCGTTGCCACTGAGCCACCACTGCTTCTCGATATGTAATTGATATCTAATCAAAGGTCTACAATAGTGCTTTCTGAAAACATATTGGCTATTTATAATTTTTAATTCCTACAAGATTTTATGGATGATCAAAACAATGGTGTTTTACTCTGTTTTGAATAACACTAAACATACTTCTATCATCTTATGAAGACTGTTTAGCAAATTATTTTTGTACTCCATCTCTGAATTACCCCTAACACCAAAATAACTGTAATGAAAAATAAAGTTAATAAAAGAACAAACATACATACGAGTTAATAGGCTAATAAACACATTGCTCTCTGCAGTCGGGTAAAACACCCAAATAAAAAGATATAATCTAGACATAGTTACAACATATCGGCAATAATATTTAGTTTTTGGTTTTCTAACCGCAGTCACACGTAATTACTAAAATATGTATGTATGTCAAGTAATTTTGACATTTATCATACACATTGCCATACGAAATTTACCTTGAAGGAAATATAAATGACTTGTAAAATAAGGTGAAAAAATTACTCATAACTAGTATTACGTAATGGACGAAGTCTATGTAAAATATTGTAATTGTCATTTACCAAATAAATGTATAGTAATCGGTGAAACGAAATTGAAGTTTATTAATCTCTTAAACACCATCATATATTTTATTTATAGACCTCTAGAAGATTAATTCGTTATTTTTAATTTCATGTTGTAAATCTATATATTAATACGTGAAGCGAAAACTTTGGCTCCCTTTTTACGAAAATTGGGCGGCCGGAGGAGTATGAAATTTCGTACACGTATTGTTTATACAGAGAAGAAGTGACGAATGCTAATATTTTTTTTTAAATTGTGCGTAAAAATACATTATTTTCAATAAATAACACGTTACACACACTACTATTAATTACCGTGTATTTAATAATACACACATGTATAGATATTCTTTTGTTTATGGTCCAAATCTGTGGTCTATAGTCTTACTGAATGTCAGTTCAGTTTAGTTTATTTATTTGTTAACATAGGTAAAATATAAAGATCTTATTTGTTTGTATTATTGTCAAGTATAAATATAGGTAATAAATTAATTTTATAGATATATAACCTATTTCATTTTTAAAATCTATGATCATATCGAGAATATTTACCTTTAATATTATCTGTCTATAGTGTTACTGAATGTCAAATTTAACCATATTTTTTTTTATATTTATTATTATATATATTTTTTCACTTAATAATGTATTTCTATTCAAATGAACCACGGTCAAATTTCGACCAATGGGCGATCACTAGTAATTAATAAATACTTAAATTGTTTATTATATATTTTTAATTATGTTGAGTTAATCAATATCGTATAACCCAACATCCGTACATAAGTACTAGCTAGCTTTTTCCCGCGACTTCGTCTGCGTAAATCTTACGTTACGCGGACGCAGGTGAAGTCGCGGAATAAATAGGGTTAATGGGTAACAAATAAGGTTTAGTCGTGAAAGAGTAACAGACAGATAGAGTTAGTTTCGCATTTATAATATTACGTATAGACAAAGAAGATAATTTCTTGCTGTAAGATAGTTTTATTGCTTATAATTAAATATTTTTATTATTTGTCTACTCCATCGCACGCTATGTGCAAAAATTTCATAGACCGACTAAATTAATGATACTTTCACGTACTTTTTTCTAAGATGTTTTCGTCTCTACCTTGCTATTGCAGTTTGACAGATGTGCAACAGTGACAGGAATAGTGCTTACAGCAAGGCTATGCTACGTTAGTAACGTTTTTTATATCGAGACATTTTCTGTCATTAGTTCAACTTTTGGCCGCTGGTTTTCCTATTCTCTATAAACGGTTCAGATATAAGTTTGTGGTGGCCGGCCACTTTAGGTTGACCCGCCATAAACCACGCCCATCCTACCATCATTCACATTCAAGGTGGGCCCTTAAGCTGGTCTGTTGCGGTCTGCATCAGGTGTTCATTTTCCAAAATAAATAATGTATAGCCTATATGTTGCCCTGACTTAATACCTATACAACAAAAAACTTTTCTTCCCGTTACTCCGCAGCGGATTCCAAGGGTACACTGAATTAACAATAATATTGCAAATAACTTTAAAAAAATTCTTTATAAACTATATTTGAGGTTTTTCCTTCAGGAGCTAATATATAAAGACCGGAAGCGTTGCTGACCCTTGACAAAGCAACATAAAGTTGGCCATGAGAAAAACAGTCGGTTGCCAGGTCAACACCAGCGGCTTTAAGCGTCTGCTCTTGTGACTTGTTTATTGTCATGGCAAAGCACGTAGTCACAGGGAACTGTGTGCGCTTAAATTGAAAGGGGAAATTGTTGGGGATGAGTGGTATACGCGGTATGAACACAGTCTCACCGGCACCACACCCAGTTAGTATTATAGCAACAATTATATTACGTTGTAAAGCGTTGACAATAAGACGGGTTCCGTTGCATAGTTTTGGCGGAATTAAATTTCGCATCAGCATTATGGGAACACCGACTTTAAGTCTTATTTTATGAGCAGGGAGACCACTCGCTGTAAGTGAATTGAGAAACTCAACTGGGTAATCATAACGTTCGCGATCAGCGGACAGTCGCGCATCATATTCTTCACTGGTCTCTAGAGACCTGGATGTAGATGCATAAATACGCTGAGAACGCAAGCGAGCTTTACGATCCGAAGATGTTTCTACGGAGCGAGTTGCAGCCTGATGTTCTCGAACAGCATCAAGTCTATCCTGACGCTCTTCGGTAGATTCTTGGGATCTTATGGTCCTCAATCTTTTACATCCTTTGGAACGTTGGGAAAGATTTGACCTCTTTCTAGGCATGGTTATAGTTTTATTCTGAAGATACCTGATCAATTAAAATCTAAGTGACTGCTCCCCTGCGCTACTGGGTAGGCTACCGTGTCACGAAGATAAATGGAAAAGGAAATTAAACACTCAAATACCATAAGCCCGAAGGCATATTTCTTCGATAATATAAAATAATAAATGGCAGTTTTGGCCAGTTGAGTCAAATTTTCAATGATTCGTAGAATTTTCATCGAAAATCAGTCCTAAACTGTTACTGCCTTCACCGCGTGGAGGTACTCCCAGCCTATGTTATTTTATAATTATACAGTGAAATTAGTGGTAGCTTTGATTTCCACATCAGGTGTTCCAGATCTACAATCCTTATACGTCAACAGAGAGTGCTCATCAGGCTGAACAACTCTTGCTAAGAGGTCATTCCTATATATGTTATAGTGTAGCTGGGCTCTTGGAGTTCCACATCAGCTGTTCCAGATCTTCAAATTTTATACGGCAACTGAGAGTGCTCATCAAGCTGATAACTCTTGCTAAGACGTAATTCCTATATATGTTATAGTGTAGCTGGGCTGTTGGAGTTCCACATCAGCTGTTCCAGATCTTCAAATTTTATACGACAACATAGAGTACTCATCAGGCTGAACAACTCTTTCTAAGACGTCTTTCCTATATATGGTATAGTGTAGCTGGGCTCATGGAGTTCCACATCAGCTGTTCCAGATCTTCAAATTTTATACGACAACAGAGAGTGCTCATCAGGTTGAACAACTCTGAATTACAAGCTTGATGTTATAATTTTAACTAAAACCAGACTTAACCAGTTTTGAACGATGAACAGTTTTGACTGTAACTTACACAATATTTGAATAAACGAATTCAATTGAGTAGCCAATACCTGAATATTTTTGTTACTCGGCCAAAATAGAAATAGTTACACAGATTGTATTGAATAATATTCCTTTTCAGCGAATTTAATGAGAAACAACTTTAATGAAAAACTGACCACGCGCGAGTCGGACACGAAGGGTTCTGTCCTCCATACCTACCACCGTAAATTACAACATTTTTTTTTAAACACGTTTCTTGTATGGATTCCGCTAAATTTCTAACCTATTAAAAAAGTAGTTTTAGCGGTAATAGATATACGCGCTCTGAGCGTCGATAATTTCAACTTTCTACCTATAAACAGTTTTTGAGATACAGCCCGCTGACAGACGGTTCTGTTGGCACTCTTTAGGTTCGCAACCCTACAAATGATTACTAAGGTTAACTGCGCAGTTGTTAATGTAAGGAATTGTTCAACGTTCTTCAGCAGGGTGAGCACGGCCTACTGTGACATACTTGAGTCACGCGTTATATCACGGTTTTTGCTCCAAAACTGTGATAAAAATGTATGACTCAAGCCTATCGCAGTAGGCCGTGCTCGCCGCACAAAAGTATGGATTTGTACAGTTTGTACTTATATTGCACGCATTTTTATTCAGAATTTCTTTGGCTAACTAACCGATTTATGGGATGAGATAGATCGATACACAGATAGAATACTCTTTCTCGAGATGACCAAAGTTTTTGAGCACGGGCTCCATGTTGAATGCCGTCTCCTGAGCAAGAATCAAGCTTGCCCAAGATTAAGGCACTTTTATCCTCAAGGCGTAACTCGACTCTTCACTACTTCTGAAAGCTAATAAAAGGAATTTCTATTTTCCAATAGTTGTTGTCAAAGTTTTCATATGATATTTTTGGTGAAGGTTACAAATTCAAATCGCAATATTAAAAATAATTCGTGTTGCTTGCGCTAGCGCATGAAAAATATAGTGTTTGATTCTGTTTGATCGTAAACCACAGCTCTGTAAAACACAAGACAAACTTTAAAAATATCTAAAAATATAACATTACGCCTTGTTTTCCCCGAAATGATGGGCAGAGGTACGTGTACTTATAGTATATTTCACCAGTTATGTTTAAGTCCCGTGTAATGGGGCGATAATAAGGGCAACAATAAGGGGGCGAGCCTGTTGCCATCAACCGGGCACAAATCAAAGACCTGGGGATCGAACCCAAAAGCTCACGGTCAACGTTGCTCTAATGGTCGTTAGCGCTACTGCTGGGGTTGAATGGTCGACGGTTCGATTCCCAGGTCGGGCTAAGTGGTTTCTCTGTCTGGAATTTCTCAGTAGCAGCCCGGTTTTCCTCACGATGTTTTCCTTCACCGTTTCATGAAATAAAATACACAAAGTAAAGTGCCTGCCTGGGTTCGAACTCAGGACCTACAAATCGTAAATCGGGGCCGATACCACTGGGCCACCACTGCTCATGTCGGTCAGTGGAGGGAACTTACCTTACCTCATGCCGGAAACAGAGGACAGTCTTATTTACGCCCGCTGTAAGAGGACGAGATGATTTTGATAAATCCAAAATGCGAACGACTCCGTGTGAATACAGTTTGCTTGTAAAATCACTAATCTAAAATGGGTTGATACACTGTATTGATCAACATTCGGAAAGTACCAGATGCCGCGTCGGTACTCACCGAAATGAGGGTGAGGGTCGTCCCCTAACAAACACGACGACGCAGTGACCGACGGTGCTCAACCTGATAGCAACAGTTGACTGCAATACCCCAAGTTGATTAAATGAAATAATATAAGTTAACACGTTAACTGCAATGTCGGACTATGTGTCCGACACTTTTTGTTCCATTCAGGCCTTGTCGGACTATAACGACAGCACATATCAAATCTGAACGTGTCGTTGCTGCCTGGTGGCCATGTTTATTACTCTTTCAGGTGTATTAAGTGTCCCGTAGAGCACAAAAACCACTGTGTCAATATAACTATTGTTTACATTTACTCTCATACAGTTTGTAGAAAGTATGAAGTCAAAATAAAAATAAGGAAATAAATTATAAAAATAGACTTTATATAATGTAATATATATGATATATATGTATTTATGGAATAAACAATCTGTTTAAAGTGAAATAACACTAAGTACATTTTTTGATTTTTTCTGATTTTAACCATGGCAGTTAACTTGTTAAAGTACCTACGATGTTGGTCTGATGATTAGGATACCTATCTGAAATTATGGTAAGACCATTAGAACGACCTTTATATAGCACATTCTCCGGGTAATCTTTATTCTTTGTTTCCAATCCAATCTTCATAACGATAATCTATTTTCCTTGTCGACCTACGCGTGCAGTTTAGTTAGAACGTAGTTAAGGTAGCTAGAGAGAAGGCGCAACGTATGAAATGGTCAGCAACACGTGGACGCTGCAACCTTGCGATAAGCGGCATCCGCTGATAAGGAGGCGGCACGTCACCGCCGCGGGCGCACATTTCTTGCGGCCGCACTCCGAGCCCGCTGCGACGCTACGATCGCGCATTCTGCAAGGTCGCGCGTGCACCCCGCTCGCAATAAACTTTACACGTGTCTATAACACATCAGTGCATACAATAATCTGTGATAAATTGCATCAAAACCACCCATCTTCTTTGTACTCTATATTTATTACTCACTGTGCCTAAATTCTAAGTAGCGACGCATGACCCACACAATTTTTGGCCTCAGTCCGAAATATTAATCAGCAGAAGGCCTCGACTAGACTACGACTAGACTTAAATATTTAAACGCCGGATGTGACCAATTATTATTCATCACTCTGAATATAACTGTTTAACATCTGCAGAGTCGCGACTGTGACATGCGCTTCGTCATAGTCATCATCTTCATTTTCTGAGCTAGTATCCGCCCACTTCTGATTAGATCTTATCGGTTTAATAATTAATACACAGACAGACAAACTGAAGAGCCCTTCACATTCAATTACAATGCATAAAAATAAAACAACACTCAACAACAAACAAGGCATATTATTATCACTTTCATTCAGACTGAGAATTAACTAAAGGGTGTAACCAATGAAATTTCGACATTTTTGTTTGGAAAAAGTGACCAAGCGGGAGTCTTTCACGAAGTGTTCTGTACAGTATTTAAGAAAATATTTGTATAGCAATACTGGAATAAAATAAACAATACATTCGCCATAGCAATATGTGAAAAACACCGGAAAAAACAGATTTTCACATGTAAAATACAACTTTATTTATTTTATTACTAGCTTCTGCCCGCGACTTCGTCCGCGTTAAATTTCTTGTTCCCCCGACCCTTCCCGTCGCGTCGCGTCGAATCGCCTACCCATGCGATTTTCCCCGTTTTTGCAACATTTTTCATTACTGCTCCGCTCCTCTTGGTTGTAGCGCAATGTTATATAGCCTAAAGTCTTCCTCGATAAATAGGCTACTCAACACAAAAATATTTTTTCAATTCGGACTAGCGATTCCTGAGATTAGCGCGTTCAATCAAACAAACAAACAAACTCTTCAGCTTTATTTGTCGTTGTAGCGGCCATAAGACTACACATTGCAATTTTATGTATCTTTCAATAACGGTTAGAAAAATACAGCCATGTGACAGACGGACGGATGGACAAAGGGACTCTATTACTAAGGATCCCTAAAAAAGGACGATCAGGCACCATTTAAATGAAGGCCAGTTTTTTTCATCACCTATTAATTTATTAACTTACACACAAAAATATAAACGGACTGAAGAATGGATGCTGTTTCTTAAATTATTACAAATTTATTATAATCCATTCGTCATATAAACCATTAGGGTGACTCTCATCGTGGCATAGTTACGGCTAAAGAATCACTGAGAGAGAACAATTCTCCATGACGGCTCTCCCCCGCTTTGGCCTTGGGTGGGTTCTCTTACTGCCGAGATATTTGAAAATCCATTAAAGTGGAGGTCGTACTTGAGAAAACCAATACGACTTTGGGTTAGTACTTTTATATTATTATAGCTGAATAGGCAATATAAACTTTTCTGTTACCATTCTATATTTACACATACAGTCAGTTCGACGCAGTAGCGTAATCTCTGTAGTCGTACGTACAGCCTGCTAGTACCTACTCGCGGAAAGTCCCTGAATGAATATATGTATAAAGTACTTATGTTGTGTGTAAGGAAAACCAGGTAAGACAAATATGGGATATAATAAACAATTATTTATATCTTTATATATATAAAGATACATCTTTATATATATAGTTTTGTACCGTGTGGTGCCGGACGTAAAGAATAACACCACCCCATTTCTTCCCGTGGGTGTCGTAAAAGGCGACTAAGGGACTTACTAGAGAATGGGCAGCAGCGTTCTCCATGCATTTTACCATCGTACTGCGATCGCCAACCCGCCTGCTAAGCGTGGCGATTATGGCAAAGCCCCCCAAATTGGGGGAGGCCTAAGTCCAGTAGTGGACGTCTTACGGCTGAAATGATGATGATGATATATAATTCTACTGTACTTACGTGTGTATGTCACTGAACTCCTCCTAAACGGCTGGACCAATTTGAATGTTTTTTTTTTGTATGCGTTTAGGTGGCATCCTGGATGGTTTAGATTCACTATTGGACCCGGTAGGTGGTGCTGCTATCGAGTTCTAGGAAACAGGACAACGTCTGTACGGTCAGCTAGTATAATATGTATATATTAGCCTTTGTAACTTACTCAACTTCCAGGCTGATTTCGTTAAAATATTCGTTACCACCACCACGCGTTGTCAAGCGACACCCGTCAGTATCGCATGGTAACTACGATTTTCTTTCCATTTTATTTATTCCAAATATACTTTACCACTTACCACATTTCAGCTTTAGTTTCATTTGATTAGTGATATGATAAGCTTCATAAGTAGTACAGACGTAAATAATGCAGCATGATATCATTTTTAGATACGTGATTTTATTTCACAAATCCCAAGGGCCCGTATATACTAGCAGAAAACATATCCTATGTTTTAACCGAGGTCATGATCTAACTGTCTGCCAAATTTCATCGAAATCTGATTAGGTAGCAGTTAAAGCGTGAAAGGTAATCACAGACGGAAAGTATAGATTTCAGCGTTGATAACCTATAATCAATATAATCACTAAGATTTATTAAAATATTTAATGTTCCAGTCATCTGCTGCTCTGCCTGTAATCTTGCACTTACATGTATAATGTGCGTACATGTAGAAACAAGATTATTACGAATTATGAATTAGCTTATAGATCTACGTAATCTAGAGCAATCTTGAGAATATACATTAAATGATGATAGAAGCCAGTCAATGGTGGCACATCAGATATATGTAGCTTATCCACAGCAAGAGCGTTTCATTCACTTTCTGTATAACAAACATATCTACGTAGCAACAATGGACCTCGTGTTTCATCGAGCTAGCAACGTATTTACGATTTTGCATATTGTATTATCAAGAAGTTTAACCTAAGTTAAGATCGCTTGTAAAGGTCGGGGCAGGTAGGTCGACGTGTCAATTGACGTTTTGTTGTGTTGAATGTGACCGGCCCGGGCGGCTGTGGCGCGGACGCCGCGTCTTACCGGATGGGGGGTGACATTGTGTGACCGCAGCGTTTTTATACAACTATTTGATGATACGGTGACGCAAAACGTCTGTTACTACAAGGTCGACTTTAATTGTATTGTTGTGTATATTTCTATTTATTAACCGCATTATTACTCGTAGTGCAAATTAAATGTTGTTGATGTGCTGTAGGTTAATAACTAGATGTCATTTCGGGAATGCATGCTTCATATTACTTCTGATATTATAACAGGCAACATCTGTCTGTCAGTTAGTGCGAATCTCGAAAACAACAAATCCGATTTACTTGATCTTTGTTTTATTATGTGTAAATGGCAACCTGCGAGCGGAGCTGAGTGCACAGCTAGCTTACAACGAAAATAAAATGAGCTATATTCAGCTGCATTCAAATGTCATGTCTCACAAAGGGTGAGCAGGGTAATCCCGAATGTATTACAACGTGGCAGACCCCTTGTCTCGCCTCTTTGTAAAGCATGCACCCGTGCGTCTGGACCGAAAGGGGTGCACAGCTAGTGCACACCTGGATCTAGACAAGAGAATTAAATAAAATGCGAAGTGACTCAATAAGAACGTTCAGAACCCGTTTCTGGGCATTTTTATTACTTTCTGTCAATTCGTATTTTGCATAAATACCACAATTTATTAAATAAGGGACATTTAACAATCGACCCGTGCGGCTGTTATTACTTAGCCTGGTGGCTAAGTAATAACAGCCGCACGGGTCGATTGTTTTATTTAAGCTGCGCTTGTCGTGGTTAATCCGTGGAACCCATCCACCAAAACCCCTTCGTGCCTCGGAGAGCAGGTTAAGCCATTGGTGGCCGCTGTCATTCGTGGATTATTGAAAGTCGTTAGCAGTGGATTGTGGACGGCATGTAGGCAGTCGATCAAATGTAAAATACTGGTATTCTGCAGTATCCGGTTAGACTGGACCGACCTCAACATAATTGGGAAAAGACTAGGTATATGAAAACATTATTTATTTATTAAAGCCGCTTTTAACATTTAAAATAAATTTCCTCACACTAGGGCAGGCGCGCACGAGGCAGCCGTTCCGTGTTTTCCCGTTCGTCCCACTGCCGTGCCGTCGTCCACTGGGTGAACGATCGGGAATAATTTATTATTAATACCCGTTTACTAAAATTATTATATTATTAATTCAATTTATTTAGTGGGACTACTGCTAAATAATTTTAGGCCAGTTATGCAATTATAAAAAAAACACTTATTTATCCAAACAAAAAAATGACATTATAAATACGAAACTCAGTTTGTAACGTGTTAACGTTAAAACAGCTGAAAGGATTTAGATGAAATTTTGCACATTAGTACATCGTGACCTGGCTGTAGGATACTTCTTATCTCGGTAGAACGTTGCATGCATACAATATGGTATTCTGCTCACGATACGTTGTAAACAATTTCGGAGCATTAACCTAACAAGAAATACTGTGCTTGCATTCATTCACGATAGTATTTAAATAATTACTGTTATTTTACTTATACGATTTGGATTATAGTTTGTAACCTGGATTTAGCGCATAGGATAGTTTTATATCGGTAGTACGGTTCAGTGCGATTATTTCCAACATACACGCGGGTGAAGTCCGTTTTAAAATCTTAGAATCAGACATTTATTGAAATCAAAATAATTAAACACATTTTTAAATCCTAACTAATCAATGCGAAAATAAGTTTGAATGTTTGTTATGCTTTCAAACTAAAACGACTGAACGGATTTAAAATATATTTGGCACACAGATAGACCATGGCCTGGGTTAGGCCATATAATACTTTTTATCTAGGTAGAACATGGAAGAACGGTGACATGTTTACAAGGCCGTACCTGTTCACGACACGTGCACAATTTCTGAGTCACAGTCAGTTTTTCATGATGATATTTGAACCTTCTAGGATTTTTATGAAATTTGGCTCACAAATAGTGTGGCAAAATATGTTTGTTTCGCTTTCACGCTAAAGTAGATGTAAGGTTGAAGCAACCTTACATCTACTTTAGCGTGAAAGCGAAACAAACAAAAAAATAATTTCACTTTCCTTTTTTTGCTTTTTTTTTGTATTTCTAGCTTTTACCCGCAACTTCGTTCGCGGGAAATGTTGCCCCCGACCCGTCGCGTCTTATACCATCGCCCGTCCACGCTATTTCTTCGTTTACGTGTTCTTTCCGACTATTTTTTGCTCTTTTCCTAAGGGTGGTTTCCGGAGCGTGAGGGTAAATAACATAATATTTTATAACCTTCGTCAAGAATTGGTTTATCAAAAGTAAAAATAGTTTTTCAAATGCGACTGATAGTTCCAGAGATTACTTCCTACAAACTTACAAACTTTAATTCTCCTTCCTCCTGCATTTAATAAATCCTCCTTCATGACATTCGTTTATTTCGTATGAACCATCGCATTATTGCAGGTGGGCCGCTCCGCATTTTTTTGTATGAAAATGCGTTGCGCTGCGGCCCGTGGCGGCTGTACTGTGTGCTTGACTTTATCTAGCTAGCATGATTTGATAGACGTGATTATGTTTCTGTGCAATACTTCCACTTACGGCAGAACCGAAGAACAAAGCTCAAAGAAACGTAACCTTAGAAAAATAAATGTTATCAAAGAAGCTAAATAAGGAACATTAATTATGTTTTCGTAGACCTTGCTACGCCGGGCCTACGCAGCCGTAGAGGGTGTAAGTACGCACAGACGCAACTTGAGCAAAATGAAAGTTTTTAATAAACCGCTCAATGTTTTATTTTGGAATATGTGAGAATGGTGAGAAATGTCTGGAAAACACTGAAGGTCTGCGTAAAGACCAATTGTAATGGATGAAAGTACCTTGGAAATCTTCAGAGGTGGCACGTAAACAGTATTAATTAATACATCAAGTTAAAGTAAAAATAAAATAATCTTGTAGTACATATCTTTCTTAATCTTGTATTTGGGAATCAATATCACAAAAACGTAGCTTTTAATATTTTTTAGGTAGCTTTTTCGAATAATTTGTACGTTTTGTTATTTACTATATATTATTAAAACGTAACGTTTTAATAACATATTTATATCATAAATGGAACCAACTAAACAATTATGTACACATCACTGTGATAATACATGGAATCGCTTGACCATAGAAAAGCAAATGACAGCGGTAGTTATCAAAGTGACCTTGTACTTGTATTACTGAGACGGATTCGACGCGCCACGAGAAGGAAAACATTGCGGGGACGAATTAATACGCGCAGTTTTTCTAGGGGTGAACTCAATGATGTTCTTTTCGTACTTATTTACAATATTATTTCATAGCAACGCCCGACAAAAAAAAACTGAAAGCTAGTGATTCGTAAAGTCAGTGATGTTTGATAGCGAACCGAAGTGTTTAACGCTGTCCAATGTTTCTGAAGATTTTTATTGATGAAATCTATACATCTATTTATACAAATAAATTAAATTGAAGTGTCTGTTTGTACCGTCAAATTAAAAGTTTTTCTAAATGTATACTAAAGTATTTACGGTACCTATAACAAAAAAAAGTTATTTTCAAAATTTTTGTCCGTCAATCTGTCTGTCTGTTTGTTCCAGTAAAACTCCGAAACGGCTGGGCCGATTTTGACGGGACTTTCACTGGCGGATAGCTAATGTTATAAGGAATGTCTGGGTAGTACGTCATCTTTGAATAATTTCCGAACCGCACGCGGGCTAAGCCGCGGGCACAACTAGTCTTAACTATAATATTACAATCATGGGCGTACCCAGGTTCTGGGCCAGGGGGGGGCAAATCAGATTTTTTAATAAGCAAATAAATAAACGTAAATTAAAAAAGGTTTTTTTAAATTCTTTTTTCAATATACAATATTTATTTTAAAAGTAACTTTCAAGGGGCTTCAGTAAAACGGTTTATAACGTCTTTTGTGAAAGAATCACCCATAGCGTTAACAAATTTGCTATGTAAACTGAGCATACAAAGCCCATTTAATGTACTTCGGTCATGGTCGATCTTAGCTATGTTTTTACGAGTCTGAGTGTGCTGAATAACCGTTCAATTACAGCGGTGAAATCCGTGGAATAATGCACTGCTAGGAAAATTTCTAAGGCTTTTTTTTTCAGTATGGGTAATCATCAAATGACTTCTCCCGCTCTGGGTGGAGCGGGAGGGCGTGTCAGACTTTTACTGACTAAAACCCACCCGTGTTCCATCAGTTGCCCATGTGCCAGGGTCACGGTATCTCTTTCGAACAATCACGCGACCCCGGCAGGCATCGGTCCTAGTAGACCCCTACAATGCTGCTGACATCTCTTTGAGATGCGCGTGGAACACTACGCGCCGTCGACCCGAGCTTGGTCCTTACCGGGCGGCGAGCTACCCATTGCTCGCCACCCGCAAGCTCGCGCCTACGGTGGCCAGGAGTCCGCTATCGACTCCCGACGCCCGGGGCGTCTCCTCCTGCGGCGGCTAGGGACGTGAGGGCGCAGATACTGCCACTCCCTCACGCGCCCCGCCTCCTCCTTCGCGAGCATTACTGCTTCGCAGAGGGAGGTGACGGCTTCCCATTCCCTCTCGCTCCGTACCATGGTTCGCACCAGGGCCGGACGCGAACGGTCGCCGCCGCCGATCGCTTCCACGAGGACACGGCGGTGCTCCGCCCAGACAGGGCACACCTCCACCGTATGCTCCACCGTGTCCTCCAGACGATCCTCGCAATGGAAATACCTGGACGTATCCTCCCGCTTTATCCTGAACAGGAACCCACTGAAGCACCCATGCCCGCGTCAGGCGGAAGGTGAGGACGCCGTGACGCCTCTCTATCCACTCCTCAAAGAGGGGACTTACCGCCGCAATTGTGGCGTGCCCAGCACTGGGTTGCGACAATCGTACCCGCCATGTCGCCATGAGATCACACCGGAGCTCTGTCCGCCGTGCCGCGATTTGTTGCGGCAGCGGAGTTTCGCCCCGGCGTTTCGCCTCCTCGCGCCAGTCCCACATGTGGGCGAGGACCTTTGCCTCCAGATTCCATGGCGGAAATTTCTAAGGCTGGCTTCACCTTCGGGTAAAATGATTCTGCTACTCCGTTATTAACTGTGTAATTTCAATATTTTCAAAGTCCTGCTCCTGCTTATTCATCCAAAAAGTGCGCCATAGTTCGGCTTCAGATGTGATCCCTTCTAATTCATACAATATATAAACTTCCTCCCTAATGTTTTGCAATTTTGGAAATGTAATTTTAGTTATCTGAGCAGGGTGCAACAATGAAAGAGTAAATACTGGTGAATGGTTTTTGCTCTCGCCTCTAATGAAGAAAGTAACGAATCCAAATAGGGCACGCATATCGAACGACGAAAATAATCGCTAAGGGGCTGGCCGCAGTAGGCTGCTGGTTGATTTGCCCTCTGTTGTTGGCGGCTTGCTGTCTTAGGTAAACCCAGCTCAAGGTTCAAATCTGTAGCAATTATTTAAGCTGATTGGATGAAATCTTCACTCCCTTCTTCCGCAGAAGGCCTCTTTTTTGTGGGTGGGAAATCATCAGATTTTGTCTCCCGCTCTGGGAGGGCGTGTCAGACTTTTACTGACTAAAACCCACCCGTGTTCCATCAGTTGCCTATATGCGAGGGTCACGGTAATTCTTTCGAACAAATCTCGCAACCTTGGCAGGCATTGGTCCGACCCCTTCAATTATGCTGACATCTCTTTGAGGCGCGCGTGAACACAACACGCCGTCGTCACGGACGGAGCTTCCCATTGCTCGCCACTCGAAAGCCCGCGCCTACGGTGGCCGGGAATTTGCGTTGACTCTCGACGCCCGGGGCGTCTCCTCCTGCGGCGGCTAGGGGCGTGAGGGTGCAGAGTCCCTCACGCGCTCCGCATCGCTGCGAAGCTGTCACCTCCAAGGAGGTGACGGCTTCCCATGCCCTCTCACTCCGTACCATGGCGTACACCAGGACCGGACGCTAGAGGTCGCCGCCGCCGATCGCCTCCACGAGGACACGGCGGTGCTCGGCCCCGGCAGGGCACATCTCCATCGTATGCTCCACCGTGTCCTCCATACGATTCACGCAATGGAAACACCCAGGCATTTCCTCCCGCCTTATCCCGAACAGGAACCTCCCTCTCTGTGACGCACTCAACCGGCGCGCTGGGCGCATCCTCTGAGCGGGCGCCCTTACGCAAAAAACTGTCTTCGAAAACTACGCTGACATACGTCACAAAATTCGAAACACCCAAAAAATATAAAAATAAATAATAGTTTTAATAAAAACGTCTTAAACTATTATTTTTATTGGATAGGTTTTCAGGGGACCACCATATATTTTTTATTGACTTTGCTTTGATAGTTTTATGCGTTAGCTTCGTCAATATGTATTTAATTCACTTTGTTCAGCGTGATGATATTCTAATACCTGTCACTGCTATTGACTTGGCCAGTAATGGTGTACGAATTAGTGCAGGGTAGATTAAAACGTTTTTGCAAAAAAAAAAAAAACAATGTAAGTACTTCCAAAAAAACACAACCAAGCGAAAAATAACTTTAATTTCGGAAGTTAGTGGCAAAAAACTAAAATAAAGATCGAAGGACCCCGACTTCCGAAATGAAAGTTATTTTTGCTTGCAGCGCTGCTAACGAGCAGGTAGAACGGGCGCGGCTCACGATTTTTAAAAGTTTTATATTGTATTACAAATTTAATATTAATTTTTATCGACAAAAGTAGATAGTTAGTAGGGACATTCACAAACTCCAGGGGGGGGCAGCTGCCCCCCTCTGCCCCCCCCTGGGTACGCCCATGATTACAATCAAGAATTCCGTAATGATCAGGTGCTTTTGTTGCTAACTTTATAATTACAACAATTTTATTTATTTATTTATATTTATATATACTTTATTGTACACCATAAAAATACATCATAAAAAACATTACAATGATTACAAAATATACAATGGGCGGCCTTATCGCTTTATGCGATCTCTTCCAGGCAACCATGGAATGGACAGTGAAAAGCGTGGACATAAAATGGGTATGTCAATGGTGTAAACACAACTAAACAGTTATATCCTAAATAATATATACATAAATACATACATACTAAATATCCATATAAGACACAAAAATTAATGACGACAGTACATAGAAAATTACAGTTCGGTTAGGAGAACAAGATCACAACGACAAGTAGTGTTCCTTCACGAGTCTTTTAAAAACATGTAACGTCTGCGCACGTTTTATTTCAACAGGCAATGCATTCCACAACCGAGCGGCTTGGACAGTAAAGGAATGGTCGAGGAAAGTTGTGGAATGCATAGGCATTTTAAGCTTCAAGTTATCTGATGACCTTAAGAATTTCGTGTGGGAGTCACAAAGAAAATGTTGCTAGAGCTGGCAAGGATTTTGAAAAGTAAATTGTACTGAAATGGGAAACAGTTCTACTTTCATCGCTGACTCAGGCTTCACCTCAATAATCCGCATCTAACCAAGCGCTGTGCACTTAACGTGAATAAACACCGACACATTGAACTACTTCATTACGTATTTAAATGTAATATTGTATACATGTACCAAACGTCCTTCACGTTGATATCTAGTGGCTCTTGAAATATAAAGTTACATGGGCTAAGAACCCATGACTCATATTAATAGTTATAAATTACCTCATTTTTTCTAGAACCAGCTCGTATGAAGATAAACGATACGTATGTACAGATGTTGTTTTGATTTCCCCTGAACAGAGGACATGACGCACGGTAGTGTGTCTTTTTCCAACCTGCCGTATAGTGACTGGCATAAAGTACTATAAAGTCTGCCAACAAAAATGTAAATATTGGCGACCTAAGTATGGTGAATTGGGCTACACTGTCAATTGCTACCCAGTGACAAAAATATGGGCATCTACTAAAATTTAACAGTGTGTAATGGTGTGAGTGAGAATAATAAACTGTCCATTAGTTATAGACCTTATAAACTCTGCTTAGCATCGTTATACACGTGGCTCGTGTTTAACGATGTGATAAAGAATACGAATGGCAAATCGATAAATCTATACTAATATTATAAAGCTGAAGAGTTTGTTTGTATGTTTGTTTGGTTGAACGCGGTAATCTCAGGAACTGAAAAACAGTCCGAATTGAAAAAATATTTTTGTAATGGGTAGCCTATTTATTGAGGAAGGCTATTTAACATCACGCTTTGACCAAAAGGAGCGGAGCAGCAACGAAAAATGGCAGGCAATTCGATGCGACGGGAAGGGTCAGGGGAGCAAAAATATGACGCGGACAAAGTCGCGGGTAGAAGCTAGTACTTAATATAGTGAAATTCGCAAGGTGATCGTTTAAGGTAGAACGACCATTTGTAGGTACGTTATTCTGACATGAAGGAAAACAGTCATGACGTGCAAGGTTATCGTGTACAGCTATCCTTGAAAGTAAACCAATAACAATTGGTCAGTGTCGTCTTTGTCACACACGCACATCTGACTCATTAGGTACTGAATTATACTGTGGTTAGCGCTCACTTGCGTCACCCGAACACACAATAGAGCCTTGTGTTACAAAGAAATTTCGGGAAAATCTTAAAAAACGAAGCGTCCAAGTTTTCATAGTAACTTTCTTTATATTTCGGTTGTCCAACATATCTCGCAAAAGGCTTTTGCCCATTCAAGAAAAATGAACGAGAAGAGTCTATTTCCCGTTCTTGTTCCAGTAATTATTAAGATAATTCTTCTTCTAACTAGTGTTTCATATAGGGCAACGGACTCGTAATGGTAGTTCCTGCGCAGTTTCTTGCACGTGTAGTAAACAGTAAACACAGTATCTAAAGGCGACGAATTGTGGTACAAAGGGCTGTCTGCTATATCACCGGAACGTATTATGATCATCAATTGATCGGCCCGACGCGACGACGCGCCAATCAATTATGCCAATCCGTAAGAGTATATTGGAGTCTCCAGTGCTAATGAAAGGATAAAGGGTAACCCATCTTCAGGGACGTTCACTGACTCAATAAGGGAAACCTTTAAGTAAATGGTATAACGCCATTATTACTAACTGCACCGTTATAATAACGGTGAATTAAGTGATGTACAGTCCGCAACATAATTGAGTCTTATAAAAGAGTTTTATGAACGAAGATCTTATCTACTATTACCTGTTTAAAACAAATTAGTAATATTTAAAATAACTAGAGATTTAGGTTCTACGATTTATGCCTCACTAACATGCGGTCCACCCTGTCAATGACCGACGCGACGTGACACAGATGGCTGACACTCATCGCATTACAGTAGGACCATTCGATTTACCATTTTGGATTGCCCAGGTTCCAGGGTCACCGATTTAACACTAATTAATTACAAGTACTGCTTGAACGAATAATAAAATGTAATAATAATTCAAAATGAAAAACATCAATCAGTTATTTATTTGGGTTATGAGTTTATGACATTAAATTAGAATGAGTACTAAATTAGTCACACAAGGTGGTGTACGCGCCAGTCATTAATGCTATATTAGGACAACATGTTGACGTTTTTGTGTATAATCAGTCATTTACTACAAACCTGTATCTTATCAAAACTTCTTAGAATTAACATGTTTTGAAAAATACATACGTATGTACGGTAGACGGTAAATAAGATAATCGTATACAAATATTGTTACGATACTTTAATAGACAACAATGCTGTGTATTCTTAGCTGCAATAGTTTATTATTGGTAATGTATGACTTTCATTTTTAATTCTAGGTACTTCTGTCTTGTTTAGAATAGCAATATGCTGAAAATAATAATCTTTGCTTTAAAAATGATTGAGCTGGATGGCCTGGATGGTGTTAATCCAAATGTAATGTTCTCGAACGGGCGCCGCCGTCGGTTGGGTCTGGCCATCTCATAACTGCCAGGGCTTGTTTTACCACTGTTCTCCAAAGAAGCAGTAAGAATAATAGACCCAGGATTTTGATCTTAATATCTTGAATTAAAAGAGTGTCCTTGGAGTTCCTTGCCCGTTCTTCTCCATAGACATCTACGTTTTGGAATGAGCAACTAGCTTCAACTTCCTGCCTAACTGACCGACTTTTTGGTTGTTCAAAACTGCCTGTAAATGGTTGAACTGTAAAAAATGCTCTAAGTTTGTATGCAAACTGGAAAACGAAAAAAAAGTTTAAGGTACCTAATCACAAAAATACTAATGATCATAACAGTAATAGTCATGTGATTGTGGCAATCCACAATCGTGAGACAAATGCCAGGCAAAAGTTTACCATTTCCACGGAAATAGGCTCTCCCCAAAGTTAGAAAAGTTTACAATTTTTTCATGTAATTTTCATCAACGCCACGTTTATCACAATTAGGCCCTCATTATTGAAGTCATTTTAAAATGGTGCATAGGCACAAAATGAACTTCATGAATCACAAACAAATTAAATAATTTGCAATCAATACAACATATTTACATGGGCAAATCCTGTCCAAACCGCAATGACGTTCCTACCTTCAATGAAATTGGTTCGGCTTTGGAAAACTGTAACAGTACCTAACCTTTTGTTGCCAGCGCGGTATAATTAACTACTTAATTACGTATCTTAGATAGTTGTCCGTAAATACGTCGTCGATTAAATTAGAAATAGATCGTGTTTGGCAGTGCGGTGCAACGACGTTTTATATAATTAGCGATGCACAAACGAAGCTTCGAAGGAATTGGGTCGCTGCGAGTGGCGGGTGTGTGCGGGCGGCGCGAGGGGCGTCGGAATTCGCGTAACGTTACGTCAGCGGGCGTCGGCCTCGCGGCGGTCGCTGACCTGCGGCTATCTCTAGCGCGGCCGCTAGTCGCACGCGCATCATTACGCACACACCATACACATGTGCTGCATCACTAAGCTACTAAATGCATTCACTAGCCGCTCTAAACATCTGCGTCACTGACCACTTAATTGCACCAACATTGAGAAGAATTCAGCCTTTAGCGAACACTTTTTGTCTAAGTTGACCTGACGCCAAGTACCTCAGCTAGCTGTTGTCAAGAGCCGTGTCAAGTCACTAAGAACTTGGAACAATTGAGTTCTTAGAAAATAGATGTTAAAAACTTATAAAGTTATAAATGATGGGATTGGTCCAGATTGTCATGCTTTTGAAAATATGCGTACGTTTCGTATTATTTTCATGTCAAGAGTCGTATCGTGTAACGTACTCAAGGTTGTCGACCTGGTTCTACACTGTTCTTTTGTATCTTAAGTTTCAAAGGTTGAAATGAAGGTACGTGTCTACTGTGTTCAAAACGGGAAATAATACGGTTCATTTCATTCATCAACGCTATGTTCTTCCACATAGTGTAGGCGTAATGATGCGACTTTGTGCATCTTGTGTAAAACCTATAAATATAAGCTATTAGAATCATTGATTGATTAACAACCATAAAGTGTATTGTGCACTTCCATAAAGTGTATTTATAACTAGCTTCTGCCCGCGACGTCGTCCGCGTCAAAGTTTTGTTTCCCTGACCCTTCCTGTCGCATCGAATTGCCTGCCAATTTTCGTTGCTGCTACGCTCCTTTTAAACGTAGCGTGATGTTATATACCATATAGCCTTCCTCAATAAATAGGCTACCCAACACAAAAAGATTTTTTCAATTCGGACCAGAATTTCCTGAGATTACCGCGTTCAACCAACCAAACAAACAAACTCTTCAGCTTTATCTTCTTACGAAATAAAAAGTGAATAAATCCTATGTCCGTGTCCTGGCTTTAAGCTACCTCTCCACAAATTTTCAGCCAAATCGGTTTAGCCGTTCTTGAGTTATAAATAGTGTAACTAACACGACTTTCTTTTATATATATAGATAATTATGTAGTTGTTGTCAAGCAAGTTAAACCACAAAATCTAGTTAAAAGTATTTCTGTTGTAACGTAACCGAAGTCACTTGCAGTTTGTCTCAAAGAACTGTCCAGAGGACGGTCCCTATCAAGGTCCCTGCACCCTAGTGTTAGGAATTACAATTACAAAGCCTTGCCTTATCCCAGAGTCTGTCCATTATTCACAGGTCAAACAACCTTTTGTTGCCTGATTAAATGAACATAAGTACATGCCACTTATTTACTTCTTCTTTTTTCTATGACAAAAACGAAGCTTGGGTCAAAAAACTTTCCTACAAAAAAAAAAAAAAACAACCTAGTGTTGTAGATCAACTAACGTTTAGATGGTGATGAAGTTTTTAGATGATGGAACACTAGGAGGTGACGGGGACACCGTTGTTAAAGATCTTCAATTCCTAAAGCAGCAGTTTTAATCCATGGGTGTTGATCTCAACTACTCAAAATGCAAAATTTACCTCTGTGGCAATACCGACACACCATCAATTATACAGAAATTCAATTCAATCGCCCCAGGCATCAGTTTTGGAAAAACACTGCACCTTCTAGATTCCCCAATTCTAGACAACGGTTTTTCATCTTTAATTGACGAAAAATTTACGATATTTCGGATAGACTTTCTAAAATTAATTTACATTCGGCGTTCACCCCAGTTACTGCTGTTTCGATCAAAATTTCATGTATTTTACTCTACTCTTCCTCTTTATGGAACCTTTTAGACAAAATCGATCAACTTATTGAAAGCGCTTTAACATCCATATTAAATATGGCATTGGACGACCGCTCGTGGCTACAAACCACACTACCTATTAGTTTTGGTGGGCTTAGCGTCCGCAAAATTTGCGTTTGAACGCCGGTAAGTCCTTGGTCCACAGCACCGAGAGTTAACCAAAAAACTTTGCTCCTTCTCAGGTTGACTCTGAAATGCCGAGTTTGACCGATGCCATGAACGACTGGAAGGTGGCTTGTCCCGATATGGTTCAGCCCGAAAACCCATCTTCCCAGAGATAGTGCGATGATCCACTCTACAAGTTCATATAAACACATTAATCGTCCAGCGATGCCGCTGAACGTGCCCGCCTGCTGGCTGGCTGGTGGAGTCGGGACTATGGCTTCTGACGCTACCGTACTACGCGTGTCTCTACTTTCCAGCTCGATGCAAGTCTGAGTCTGGGTGCTCCTTGCGTGGCTCCGTATCGCTGTCGGTGCGGTGAAGCAGTTGGTCGCCTCGGACACCATAGCCTTGCTTGCAGTAAGATCGCTGGTCGGCTGACACGACACGCCAGCATTAATGACAGGAAGATATTATAACATCATTAATTAGCCCTAACTGGGAAATATACGTATTATTGAAGGTAACTCGTAAACTACCCCAGTAAAGTTAGTAAAATTTATAAGAGTCGGCGCCTGAGGCCCTATTTATAAAAAAAGAATTTTGGAAATCAACCCGCAATATCGTGTAACATTTCTATAAAACAAAAATACAGTCGATTTGAGAGCTTCCTTATTTTTGAAGTAATTAAAACAGAATGACTGACTGTATTATCTTCCTATAAAATATTACTATTAGTTGAGATGGAGTATTAGAGGATAAAGCTCCGCTTTATCTTTTTTACACGCTTTATATTAGCTTCACTTGTATGTTTGTATGTTTGTTTGTAACCGACTCCTTATAACGCGATTTTGACCCAGTTTAAACGACCAGATTTCATTCAAACTTTGCACACCTGTCAAAGACCGATGACAATGCAATTCATAAATTTTTGCCATTATCCTAGCCAGGGTTACCAGAACAGCAAAAAGCTTCTCCTGAAACTACGCTGACATACGTCACAAACTACGCTGACATACGTCTTTTTTTCCACTATTTTCTACTTTTTAGTTTGGTTTTCTACGAAAGCGTGTTTTTTAGTTTTTTTAACTATTATTTTTAATATCTTAGAACTTCGCCAGCAACCCACTTAATGACCTGGATGGCTCGCTAGGCAAACTCTCCGCATTTATTGTCGCATCTGTCTGCCCTGGGGTCGATGACATCACATGTGAGAACCAATGCACGTGCTGGAATATTATAGTATTTGCCAAAGCTTTCTCTAAATTGTAACTTTGTTCAAGAGAACTTACTGAGAATGTGACGCAACCTAAACGGAAATCTATCTATACTCATTGCTCATGAAATATTTTCACTGAAATAAAAAGCAAAACAGCTAGGGTCATTGGTTGGGTTTACCTACCTAGTGAGTAAGTAATATTAGAACGTGGAGCTTTATCTACTTGCTTATCTCGCCCCGATAACTTTCCGTGGGGAATTTTTGCATCATACTCATGTGTCCCGCTCACGCCTGGGAGGTTCATACACCTAATATATCGTACCTACGTAACGACGTCGGTACGTACAACCGTAGTTCAATCAGCACACCAAGGCACCAAATAATATGGATCGGCCTATCTACACTTATCGGGCACACAATCCGAGTCGATCTGGCATGGGTATAGCAGAACTTTATAGTATTCCGAAAATAATAATTAATAATTATTATACAACACTACATCCACACTTCCACACTATATCCACACTTAATAACAGGTCTTTTACCTATGAAAATGCCGTTTTATATGAAAAAAAATTAAACGAATTTTTTTCATGTATTTTTTATTTGTATTCGTCGAAATAATCACCCATGCAATCAATGCATCTTTGCCAACGCAGTGGCTGTTTATTGATGCCCTTCTTACAAAAATCAGCTGAACGAGAGGCAACAAATTTTTCAAAGGCATTTTGTACTGTTTCTCGGGTATTGAATTTTTTTCCCGCCAAGAAGTTATCCAAATTCTGGAAAAAGTAATAGTCTGTAGGCGCAAAGTCTGGTGAGTAGGGCGGATGACGGAGAGCTTCCAACCCCAGTTCTTGCAACTTGGAGACCGTCTGCTGTGCAGTATGAGGTCGCGCGTTGTCGTGCAGGAGCAGCGGAGACGAGCGATTGACCAATGCTGGTTGGAGATGTGCCAGCTTCTCCATAATTGAGTTCAGTTCTTCACAGTACACATCTGCAGTAATGCTCACCCCGTTTGGTAAGAAGCTGTGATGAATCACACCGGCGCTAGACCTCCAAATAGTGACCATCACTTTTCTAGGGGTAAGTTTTCGTTTAGGGCATTGTTTAGGTGCTGAACCAGGATCCAACCAACTTGCTGAGCGCTTACGGTTATCAAACAGAATCCATTTTTCATCGCAGGTAACAATGCGGTTCAAAATTCCTTCATTTGTGTCTGTTGAGCAGTGCAAGGCACGTCTTGACGCGTACTTCGCGCTGGCGATCATTGAGTTCGTGGGGCACCCATTTGTCAAGCTTTTTTACCTTGTCAATTTGACGCAAATGGACCAATATTGTTTTGACGCTAACGTCGAAAGCTGCTGCTAATTCAGCCGTAGATTGTGTATCATCAGCTTCCACAACGCCTTTAATTCGTCATTGTCGACCAAAGTCTTCGGACAACCGCGAGGTTCATTTTTCAGGTCGAAATTTCCAGAACGGAAGCGAGCAAACCAATAACAGGTGGTGCGTTGGTTTGTAGTGTTAGCTCCGTAAACGTCGTTGATGTTGCGTGCCGCTTGTGCCGCGTTGCTGCCACGACGATACTCATATTCCATAATTACAGTAGAATCCGGTTATAACGACGGTGAAGGGACCGGTGATATTACGTCGTACTAACCGGAAGTCGTACTAAACGAAATGACAATTTTTGATTTTTATTCAAATCACATTCATTTATATACATACAAACATAATGTATTTAATAATATTAACGTGATCCAGATAAAAAAAATCATTTGAATAAAAATATTTATTTATTTCACATAATGTATCATAATAATGACGCTTTTTTCTTCAACAGAGAAACTTTATCGTTTTGTAGAAGCCATTCTTGTACGCGAAATCACGCATCACCCGCAAATTAACGCCGTAAACTAAACAGTCGCATTCGAATCAGCGATGTGCAGGCAAGGGGGAAGCGCGGGGCGGAGATAGTTTTTTACCTACGATTTATTTGTAAACACGTCAACGCTCGTCGTCGTTGTAACCGGACAATTTTGAGTGAAATTCCGTCGTTAAAAGCGGTCGGTCGTTGTAAGCAGAGTCGTAATAAACGGATGTACTTTCATAGTGGCTCATAATAAAACCAAAAGCGGTCGGTCGTTACATGCGAAGTCGTACTAAACGGATTATACTGTACTCAAATTTTTAACGTATCCATGATGACGAAAAAGATTGAAATGCGATGAAAATATAACACTAATCAATCAACAAATGACTACTTTCGGAAAAAGAATTCCATGTTTTTTTAAATAAAATTAATTTAAAATTAGAATTCTTAGACAAACAAAAATTATTTTGATTAGAAATGGCCAGTACTGCAGAACGGCAATTTCATAGGTAAAGACCTTATAATATTATAAATGCAAAAGTAACTCTGTCTGTCTGTCTGTCTCGCTTTCCTGCTAAAACAACTGAACCGATTGAAATGAAATTTGGTACACAGATAGTTTAGAGCCTGAGAAAGGACATAGGCTACTTTTTATCCCGGTAGTACGTTCCGGCGGGATATTTTCCGACCTCCACGCGGGCGAAGCCGCTGGCAAAAGCTAGTTAGGAATAGGTTTAAACTAATAGGTATAGAAAGTTCATACCACACTACAGAACTCAAAAACATCCACATTTATACACGTAGTGTCAATTACCAGTCATGGACCACATAATTTTATCAATTTCATCTTTAAACTTTCATCTTTCTTTCTTCTTTGCATTCGTTTTAATACACTGCACCCATGCACTGTTATGGCTCGTTGTTACTACTTTACCAACAACGTTGTTGAACACCATTCATGAGTTATAATGATAAACTAACTACTCTTCTGAAAAGGTATTGTCTCCGCTAAGTACGAGAAATTATCATTAGAAGATCTTTGAAGTTGTTGAAAATAAAAGAAGGTAAAAAACTTTCTCGCGCCAGTGACAGCGGTAGACAGAGGCGCAGAGCACAGCGGCAGCGCAGGCGCCGGACCTGGCAACTTTCTACTGCTGTGTCAGCACTCTTACTCGCCCAACCAACTTACTTAGTAAATAAACATAGTACTTTTATAATAGCATCACTCAATCGATCTCACTTCTAACTAATGCTATTTACCTACTTTACGTTGAGGTAACAAACGATTGTTATGTCAACTTCTACGGTTGGAAACGTAAACATCCACTAGTATGATATTGAATCAGTCGTGGAAATGAACATTTAAAAGCCTTCAATAGTTTAATATAAGGGCTTCTATAGAACGAGCGAGATTGCTGGTTTAAAACTTAGCAAATACCTAGTTATATGACTTTTCATCACTAGTTTAAAGGTGCTGGAAATCCTTGTAACGAAATCTGAATTTCAGGAGCATAGGGCGCAGGAGTAATTAATGAGCGTTGAGAATATTTTTACCTTAGGTAGACTTCCCACCTTTTGAAAAGAGCCACCGTCGCCTGTGGACATCAGAATACCGAAGGCTGTCCATCACAGGTGTGCTATCATCCCAAAACAAAACTAAAATGTATCTTTAAAAACACTAACCTCCATTTTTGTTTGAGAACGGGTTATGTGGTAAGAGCTGGTACCCAACAATACTCTACATAATAGTATTATTTAAATAAAAGTAATCAATTCAGCATCTAACGACTAACTGTGAAAGTTGTATTTCAAATACATAGCAAAGAGTAACAATAAAACCGACCAGTTAAGCTATTCATAGAGGATTTGCATAAAAAAGATGCGTATCACTGTATTGGTTTCCTTATTTCAATAGAGTGATAAATAGAAATGCTTCCGGATATAAGCAACCTAACAAACAACTGTAACTAATAGATTAGATAGAAAAAAAAAGTGCGAGAAAGCGAGCGGGGTGAGGGGGCGGGGAAGTAGGACACTTTCATTTTCGTTCATTTCTTTTCGGATGCAACGCGGCGAACATTTGCCGTGCTGCTTAGCACGTATCCATTACCTCCTTTCCTTGCACACTTATTAGTAGAGCTTGGTGCCGATCTTGTATTAATTTACGTAAAATATAAACCGAGTTAATTACAAGTAAACACCTTTTAAATATAAAAAATACGAGTTTAATCCAGAAGCCCGATGATTTTGTCAATATTTGTTGTGTAATCGTGTACCTACTATGCCGCTCTATAAAGATGACTTTTATAAACAGCCATCAACAGGTAGATTCTGAAAGAACGTTAAATATAGGTGAGCCCTACTAAACAAACATCGATAAGATCGATACACAGAGAACTACTATTTATTTTTATTCGTTGTTCGTACACAGCTCACAAGTACAACAGTGCAATCCACTTTGTGACGTTCCTTAAGAAGTTATCCTTTATATGACTGCAAATGTGTCCCCATTTTCCCCATTCAGTACAATAAAAATGACACTATTTGGCTCTTTTAAATGTGAACCGGATTTTAGTCATAAGATCAGCGTACACTGACGGAACCGCGCGGGCGGAGCTGTCGAAAGTAAGAACTTTCTAGGCCACCAAACACCGTCACGCTAATCACGCATTTTTATAATGGAAGAGTTTTCTAATATGTACAAATACAAAACTATTTAATAGTAAAAGCTTGAATGATTTCAATTAGCCACAGCGAAAATTAGTGTCGTGTTTTCATCATAGAAGTAAATCTGTGATAGCTTTGAACTCTCGTGACCCGATTGTAATAATCCTTACTGTAATGATTAATAAATCATTCCTTATTTACTTCTTGTGTTTGTTTGCCCCTGAGCTAATATATGTAGACAGTTATTCTGCATAATAACAATTAAATAGCGTTGTTGCTTTTTATATCATTCAAATAATGAAAGGGCCTAACTTTCACTGTTATATTATGCCTTCGATGTAAGTGAATAGGATTAACATGTTATAATGTACACACACCCTTACGCACTTATGTTTTTTGAGAGGGTAATTATGAAACTGCAGAGGTAAATATACCAAATAAGGCCTCAAATCAAAACGGATTTCTGTTAATTAACTACAGAAAATATACTAGTAATCGCCCAGTGGTCGAAATTCGACCATAATTCATTTAAATAGAAATACATTATTCTACAAAATATTAGTATTCTGCATTCCTTCTCCATATACACTATAACCGTGCCGTATATCATCCTCCTCAAAATTGTGGCTTCACGAATTACTATATAGATTATGTGAAGTTTGATAATGAAAACATTTCATTATCCGAAACAATACAACGTCACCAACGTCCGTTTATTCTCTGTTCTAATGAGTTCCAGTAACCTAATTTACTGTAAATCCGATATAGCTTTCTACGGCCGAATCGCAACAGGTCAAACTACACTGCGATAGTGGAGTGGAAAAGGTGAAATTTAGCAGAGCGAGAAATCGACGGGATGTGATGTTTATTGTAACGAGCCCACGATCGGGCGTGCGCGCAAGAGAAACTGAAAGTAATGGCGCTGCATTCAACCCACTTTCACTAGTGCGCTGCGCGGGCGCATGCGACGCGCGCCGCCTCTCGTGCCCTATGCTGCGCCGTGCCGTGCCGTGCCGCGAAATTTGATACGAACATGACAAACATTTATTTACACTTCGTACAAGAAAGTACTTTCACGATTACGAAATATTCACACCTTTAGGCTTGACGCTGACGATCGGGAGATGATGTATTGTGTATGCTAAGTGGCTTTTAGTCTACATGGCCGCCATACGTTCTTATGATTTATTACTGACGCTTCGAGGACACCGACGAAATGTAATGTGTAATGAGCTGCTTTCTTTTACACTCAGGTGAATTATCTAAGTACAAATCAATACGTGAAGCAAAAACTTTGTACCCTTATTTACGAAAATTACGCGGATGGAGGAGTATAAAATTTGGTACAGTTAAATATGGAAAAGGGAGTGCAGAAAGATTTTTAAAGTTATGGTACAATTTCGTATTTTTTCAGTATAGTCGAATTTCGACCACTGGGCTACCACTAGTTAATTTATAATGCTCAATATCTACTTTAATTATGAAGTATGAACCCTTCTACTGGATTCCAGATGCTTTTGTTTTTCTTTTGTCCGCCACTGCTACATTCACATAACACATAACATCACGCCTTGTTTCCCCGAAGGGTTAGGCAGAGGTGTACCTATAGTACACCCACATTTCGCCTGTTATTTTTAAGTCCCATGTAATATAGGGGGCGAGCCTATTGCCATCAATCGGGCACAAATCCAGACTGCAGGCTGCTACTGAGATATTCCAGATAGAAAAACCCAATAAACACTTTGCCCGACCTGGGAATCGAACCCAGGACCTCATGCTCAGCAGTAGCGCTTGCTACCACTAGACCAACGAGGTAGCCACATTCACATTTCAAAATATTTTCATTTCTTCTCACAGAGATTTCGAGAGTTTGTTAGATGTGTTTACGATACGTTATGCATGTTCATAAGAGAAAGCTTGTGCATAACAGTTTGTTTATTTATTATTTATTTAATTACAAGATTTACTTTTGAAATATAAAAATGCTTAGTGCTTTGGAGGAACCCACTGGTGCAAGTGAAATCACACCAACTACTTTCAGTCAATAAGTAGGTCAGCGTAGAGATAAGTTTCAGCTAACTTTCAGTTAGTCGAGCAACTTATTTGCGATTTATAATAGGTAGTTAGGTACACCTTTCACCAGCTTTTTAAAATCGAGATTTCGGTTGTTTTGTTCTTCTGTTTATAATGCGCACGCATTTTTCTCAAAATCAATAGAAAGAGCGATAAACGTTCATATTATTTCGCTTGAAATAACTAAACCAAATAATATTTTCTATCTGGTTATTGTACGCGTGTTTATCTGTCTGGTATGTATGATAGGTACCTACTAGGTATTGAAATGTTTGAGGCAATTGACATATAAGCTGCAATGAGTGCGTACGCAGGATTGTATCACCTACCTCGTGTATGTACAAGGGAAAGCCGGTCTTCTTATGTATAGATTAGGAAAAACTAACATTTTATCAGTCTAGGGTAATTTATGGACAGTCACATGTGCTGTCGTATAACATATACTTATCATACTGTACTTATCTGGCTAGTAGCCAGGTTAGTCAGAATGAAGGTTTAATTTAGAGCAAAATCAATAACACAGTAGTGGTGACAGGTAACGAAAGAGAAAGAAGAAAGTTTTGAAGTATTTACTATCTATAATATTTTAACACTTTCTTTTTCTTTGCTGTTACAGCATTTGCAGAGACAGTCATTGGCACATTCATGTTTTTCATAAGGCGTCTAGCTACTCTTGGTAAAGGACTGGTGTGCTAATTGATTTATTATTAATGAAAACATAGTTAGCAATCTTAGGTTACGTACCTACATAAATATTTACGTGTCTAAAGTATCTGGTTCTGGTATCACGTGAAAAATAAACAATCTTAAAAATATTTGTCATCAAATTCAGTTCTCACGAAAATACGTCACGTGCTTACCTGGCAAACTTTTTCTATTTACAATACCAGTATTTTTATCGAAATGTCATGTCAGTTCTGTTCTGTTGAATTACAGAAGTCATAACATGTAGGGTAACTTTAGATATTTTGTAAATCCTGAGAAAAAGCCATTTTATCTTCCTTTTTCAAAATACTTTAGTATATGTTTTTTACAAAAAACCCCCAAGTCGAAAAGTCCAGACGACTGACAAATTAAAAAAGGTGGATAATAATAGGACATGTCCGGAACAATCCGTACGGTAACCCTCCTCATGCGCAAATATTCGTAAATAAGTGACATTTTATTCGTAATTTCAACATTATCTATTCGAATTTTAAAGGAACTACTTTACATCAATTTAGACTAGAACACAACAAGCTATTCTCATATACCTATTATTGAGAACAAAACAATGGATAAATTAAATATCCAATGCTAAAACGAACCCACATGAAGTTCATAATAGCCAAAGCGAGTGCGTATCGCTGGCCGGCGCGCGGCGCGCTCGTGGCGCTCGCGATAGCGGCGCGCGGCGCCCGCGGTGTCAGGCGGTGTCGCTGAACCGCGCGCAAGTCAAGGGCCTCGGTCGACGACCGCACGCCAACCGCGGCCCCTTTTCCTCCACCACAATACATACACTAAATTGGCAGGCCGCTTTACAATTCTTTAAATTTGACTCTAAGTAACATCTGGTTAACTGTATTTTTATTTCTAGTATTATTATTCATACTTTGCGCACAATCACAGATACTTATATATTATGTTTATGAAAAGAGGCAGAATCTTGAAAATGGAAGCGTTGTTTTGCAATTATGACAAGAAAACGACAATAGTTGTGTACCCTATACAGAATCGCATTATAATTATAACATTGATCTGAAACTTTTCGAGTCCGTATGAGGAAATTCAGGAACTGGAAACCGTTGATTTCCCTGTAGAAGTTAATTTTGTACATTTAATGTATAATAACGCCATAACGACACAAATTAAGTAGCGCCGTCCTATTATCGTATGACTTTATCTAAGAGCGCACTGCGTGTGTTTACCAACACGCGCGTACGAGCATGAATTGTGTGTATTCATTGAGTGTTGGAGTTGCAATAGGTTGGTAATCGGTCAAATACGTGGCGTGCAATGCGTGCGGCGGCGGCCGGCCACGGCTGGTCGACGAACCCGCGCGATCATAACGCTCACTAACTGACTCAACAACCTGTATTGCTACAAATTAATAACAAACTAAATACGTGCAATTTTTCAATCAAGGCCTACGGGCTCAAGGGCTACGACCGATTTCTTGAAGTTGAAAACTGAACGGTTAATTGGAAATGGAATACATAGGTATACTGGAAACTTCCAAATTAATTTGTTTCAATGGAATAAAAGCGTCTATTTGGGTATTTTAAGCTTGAACTTTGAAGAATATTTATTTTTTGCTGCTCTTTTTGCCAATGTATGTACCTAGTAATATAAGATCCAAATAATTTATGTCTAAATTAGACATAAATTATTTGGATGCAGTCTAATACAGAGGTCTAGTACAAACACATTGCCTAAATAAAATTATTCCTGCTTATTTTTCAAAGACATCATTATTATATTTTTTGTACTTAAGGAATAAACTACCTAACTTATACAATAATAAGAAAACCTGTAATTCTACATCTAGCAAATTGACCTGACTGAAATGTATGTTCTTTTGAAAATAGGAAAAGTACATAGGCACAGGCAGGATAAAATGAAAAGTTTGAAAATAATATATTTGTATTAGATAATACAAATATATTCCTTTTTAGGGTTCCGTTGCCAAATGGCAAAAAACGGAACCCTTATAGATTCGTCATGTCTGTCTGTCTGTCTGTCCGTCCGTATGTCACAGCCATTTTATTCCGAAACTATAAGAGCTATGCTGTTGAAACTTGGTAAGTAGGTGTATTCTGTGAACCGCATTAAGATTTTCACACTAAAATAGAAAAAAAACAATAAATTTTGGGGTTCCCCATACATAGAACTGAAACTCAAAAATGTTTTTTTTCATCAAACCCATACGTGTGGGGTATCTATGAATAGGTCTTCAAAAATGGTAATGAGGTTTCTATTATCATTTTTTTCTAAACTGAATAGTTTGCGCGAGAGACACTTCCAAAGTGGTAAAATGTGTGTGTCCCCCCCCCCCGTAACTTCTAAAATAAGAGAATGACAAAACTAAAAAAAATATATGATATACATTACCATGTAAACTACCAACGAAAATTGGTTTGAACGAGATCGAGTGAGTAGTTTTTTTTTTTAAATGTCATAAATCGCAAACCGCAATTTACCTTACATTCAATCAACTGAAATATAAAAATTAAAAAATATATATATTTTTAAACCGAAAATACCTACAGGTTTGTACGGAACCCTCGGTGCGCGAGTCCGACTCGCACTTGGCCGGTTTTTTTTATAAATCCTTCAAAGTGTTATTAAAAAGACGTTTGATGTTGCCTCTCTTAGTTTAAAAAAATATGTTGACAGCTGATATGTTATGCGATTTTTTTCGCTTTAATTTATAGTTTCTGACCGCATTGTAAAGTTTCAGCATTGCTGCAAATGCGAGCAAACGTTAGCAGGGAGAAATTCATGGCACTTGCCTTCCGCGACATGCAGATGGACAGTGTCAGGACAGTGACCATGGGAGGCAATATTTACATCTAAGTAGGTAATTTATGGTAGATAAACACCAGAACTTCTTGCTCACTAGCTAGTATTTTAACCAGTTTTTATTTTTAGTTCGTCGTACCGATTCTACAAAAGAGGGAACGATCACCATCTATAATAACTGTATTCCAAACACCTGCACCCTAATTGCGTAACACAATGACAATCATAATCTGAATCATTTTGTAGTATATTGCTAATCCATTGCATCAAATGTTCCAAAGATTCGTTAGCAACGTTAATAACGCATTGTATTGTTGGACTGTCAAAATGAAAGCCATTCCTACTGTTAGTGTGTAACGCAAAACGAGTGAAAAACTACCAACATGTTTTTAACAGCCGGTATCCCATTGTTGTTTATTAAATAAAACGACAAATAAATGAACATAGTGAATTGAAGGAAGCATATGTAGGCATCATGACACGTCTGCACTTCGTCACAGGTTTTACTGTCGCGTCGAAACCGTAAAATGTCGGAATAATATTTGTAACCAGAATGGCATCACCTTGTGGACCTATTTAAGTAGTCATTTTGGCTAACGACCGTCTGGCGAGAGGTTAATCGTGGTTCACCTGCGGGTAACTGACGGCGCGGTGCCACAGCGGCTTTGTTCGCCGTCGTTTGGTATGTGTTTCCGCGAGGCTGACCGTGAACGTGGTCGCTCACCCGCACCGCGCGCACTAAACTTGCGAACTTTATAGGGCGGGGGCGGCCACCTGTCCCGAAGATTTGTGTAACGTCCCTTCGAACAGACAATCCATCCACAACTCGATGCGTCTCGTCACCGAAATAAAGGTAGCAAGGAACGCGGCTCCTGCTTGTCGACTCACCAAGAACGTTGGTGATACATTCTGATCTTAATGCAGTTTATTTATAAACTTATTGTTTTCATATTCTACCCCTTTACCCACTGGTAAAGGGTTAGAACATCAAAAGTCTTTCTGTTTACAGATGGATTGGCAGTTGGTATAGGACCTTTATCGAATATACTTACATAATTAGACTACTTATAAGGGAAAATTACTATTAAGGGAAAATTATTAAGGAATCGCTGTAAACGCCACGCTAGGTAAACAATATTATTGCACCTGGGCAAGCACCTTGTTTGGGTCATATCGTTCCCAAAAAGAAAAGGTCACGACTGGCCACTTGTGGGCGTCTTAACTGGCGAGATTACGAATGAACAGGCGCACCTTAATATAAGTGTATTCAGCCTATAGTATTCCCTATCGGCGTATTCGGTGTCCTGGGACATCGGCCTCATTTTTGTTAGAGGGCCCAGTGCAGACTGGATGATGTTAATAAATATCTTTAAATTTTTGATTCTAGGACTTAATTGTCAGTTTGCTCACGACGTTTTCCTTCGCCGTTTTGAGAGCATTGATGATGAAATAATTTACACAAAGTAAGGTGCCTGCTTGTAGTAGGGAAAGACTAAACCATGTAACGAAACAAATTCGTCGTGAGTGAATAACACTTTCTAATATGTTAGATTAAATTATTAAGAGGGCCTATAAGTTCACTAGTTAACGTTTGTGGACTGATTATATAATTATGTCGATGGTAGCCACGTAGCCACCGAGTTCACCCTCTGACACCATTAACGCCTGCCCGCCACGGCTATATGAACAAGCAAATTGAATGGTAATGCCCGCCATCTGTCGGCCACCATCTTTCATCGGTTTGCGGCAGGATATACCTAGGTTGTATAGTTATAGGTACCTATCTTCTACTGCGCAGGTGAGGTTCACGTTAAGTGGAACGGGCTGCTGTGCAGTTTGAGCACTACCATCTATTTACATTGTTCTTATTCACAATTTTGAGGGTCGTAGTTTTAATGAACGGCAAAAATAACTTCATAATACCTACAATTTCCAAACATTAATCCAGACTTCGAGTAACGCAGATGTGCATAGCCACACCTACCAACTTAGGAACCCAACTCTGCGCGTGATACCCACCTCTAGACTCACTTTGGCTATTCTTTTTAGGACTCCGTACCCAAAGGACGCCAACGGGACCTTATTACCTATTAAGCCTCCGCTGTCCATCTGTCTGTCAGAAGACTTATCTCATGTAATATGTGAAATTTATACAGCGTGTATTTCTTTTGCCGCTATAACAATTAAATGATAAAACAGTAAAAAATTAAAAGGTTATATACGCGTATAGTATACGAGGTCTAGGTTCAAATAATTTGTTAGTTCGGAAAACAAAATTCCCTTTCATTATTCAGGTTCCTTAGTTAATTAATGAAACCCAAAAAATCGAAGTGGTTCATTAGGGGCCATCCATAAATTACGTCACATGAATTTCATGATTTTTGACCCCCACCCATCCTTGTCACAGCTGGTCATATTTGTGAGTTATTGTGACGTCACATATTTTTCAATTTTACTTTCTACAAATAATTATTGAATTAAAACAGCATTTCGGAAATTTGTTTTATTTCAATCTAAATGATTTTTTAATAAAATTAACATCAAATTAAACATTGCAAGAAATTAACAAAACAAAAAACTATTACCTAATTCCATCTTTTTATTCATTTTAAACTTGTTTCGTAAGTAGGTATCACAATAACAATCATCATCATCATCATCATCATTTCAGCCGTAAGACGTCTACTGCTGGACTTAGGCCTCCCCCAATTTGGGGGGCTTTGCCATAATCGCCACGCTTGGCATGCGGGTTGGCGATCGCAGTATGGTGGTAAAATGCATAGAGAACGCTGCTGCCCATTCTCTAGTAAGTCCCTTTGTCGCCTTTTACGACACCCAAGGGAAGAAAGAAATCACAATAACAATATAATCCCAAAATAGCAGAACTAAGGAAACGACGACGTTTTATCCGTATTGTCAAATGAAATAGAAACAATATCACCGCGATGCATTTATCGGCATTTATCAAAGGGCAATAAGGCGGTCGGCGCGTAAAATAGTAGAGCGATTGGCCGACTAAACCATTTGTATATTATATCTCTACCCTTAGAGTTGCAAATGTTTTTGAGTTTTTGATTAATTGTCCAAAGTTCGTATTTTACTTTTGTTAGATTAAAATAGATTTTGAAATATGACGTCACGAAATTTAGGACCCCTCCCCTTAACGTGTGACGTGATTTATGGATGGCCCCTTATTACTATTTTTGAATGCTACTTACCACGGGTAACGTTTTACCCAGTAACTGGGTTATGGAGGTCAGTTAGATTAGCAGTCTCTTCGTGTAAATACTGGTATCAGCTACATCTGGTGAGGCTAAGTAAAAGAAGACATGTTTTTAGGGCACGTGTATCTATGTATTCTGTGCAGCACTTACTGCTCCTCATGAAAAGTAACTGAATGATATAAAGTTCGAAAGGTTATTTTTCGTACCACTTGCTCAAAAAAGTGACATTCTATGCCACAAAAAGCTAACTTAACAATAGTAATTTTTAATCTGTTAAAAACAGGGAAAGAAAATTGTACTGAATTTCATTCATCCTCTAGGGGAGAATGTGATTTAAATTTGGAATACTTACCGAAATGTATACTGAACTATATCTGTGTTTACACCATTGAGTTTGTAAATAAAGCATTAATACATGTTTTTGAAAAAAGAAAACGCATTTATTATCAGTTATAATTATTAAATAAAATTACGAAAACCGACGAGGCCGTATGAGCTTGATGCCTTTGCTTTTCCGACAAAAAAATATTAGTCTAGGAATTTGCCGCGTGTTTGTTTTCTTCAAATACATAGACGTTAATTGGACCAATGTTTCGAATGTTAACTTTTACTTTTAATTGTCATTATTTTTAATAAATGCTTATCTCATATTATTATTGTGTTAATTTTTTCGCAAATGGTACGAAAAGTAGAGTATTTTCCTCGGTGATAAAGCTGTCTTAGTCTTGGGTGAACTTAAATCCCTCGCTACACTCAGGACTCGTCTTAAATCCCTCGCTTCGCTCGTGATTTAAGTTTTTAACACCCTCGCTACGCTCGGGAGTAAACCTCGAGTCCTTCGTTACGCTCGCGATTTAAATCGTCACCCGCGACAGAAGACACTGCTTTATCCCCTTGGTTAAAAATCTACTATTAGTCCTCTATTGTGCGTCTATTATGTCGTTTCCCACTTACCACTCCTGACGCAACTATGTGCCATATACAGGGTGGAAAGTAATAATATTTGAACAGGCCAGGATTGAGAGTAAGCTTAATATTTTTGTTAGTTAGTTATGTACTCAAAGTCAACATTCGTATTTTTCAAAGGAAATATAGCTGCATTAATATATTTGACAAATGTTTGCGTGTTTGCGAAATTGTGACTAGGTATTATTATTATGCAGGGGCGTAGCTACCGCCGTATCTGCCGTATCAATTATACGGGGCCCCCGGGCCACAGGGGCCCCCGACGTGCGTAAGTAAAAATTAATAAAAAACTTCTCATTTTTTTTTTGTTTAGGAATGACAAAAGTCACAAAAAGCTATGTCTTTTCTCCCGCGTAAAGTGTGCGTTCCAAAGTTGACTACACCCTACATCGGTTATCGCGGGCCCGTTTATAGTCTTTTTCACATAGGATAGGTTTTTTATTCGATTATTAGAAAAAATCGAGAAGTTTTGCAATTGAACATTAATCGTTTTTTTTTAATAGATGTGGTTAATTATAAATAATTTCTAAGAAAGATTATGGATGTAAAAAGAAAAACACAACAATTTATAAAAATCATTTTAATCTAATTCGTTGTCAGATTGCATTGGCAAAGACGAACAGTCATCGGAATCACCTAAGTCAATTATAAACTCATCTCCGCTCTAGTAAAGTCGTCCTGCGTAGATAACAAAACTTGACAATTTAACAACATTCAGTCTAAACAACTTGCACAATAAGAAACACACGGAAAGCATTCAAAGCAGACTATTATTTTCCTCTATGAAGCAGACGCACTCGTAAAATAGGTAGTCGATCTGATTGATCGATTATGGTGCGTCAATCTTTATTACTAGGCGGCTCATTTCACGCATCAAACGCTAAAGTGACTTTTTTGTTTTCTCGTTTTTAAAAATATACACACTTGGTAAAATAACTTATTAAAATTGGATAACAGTAGAATTATGTATTATCTTCAGTTTGCCGAAAAAAAAGGAAAGGAGAATTATTTAATTTGAATTGTTTGTAAAAGTTTTGGAAAAGTGACAGATAGATAATTTTGATGAATAAATATTTCTTTTAATTTTATGCAAATATTTTTTTTCTTTTGTGAGAAATCGTTACCCTTCATAAGGGCCCCCAAACAAATTTTTATACGGGGCCCCGCCAAGGCACGCTACGCCACTGTTATTATGAGTCCCGTTGTCGAGCTGACAACAATGCGAAAAAGGAACAACCTGTATTTTTGGGGAAACAACTGAAAGGGTTAATTTTAAGATGAAAAATAGGCTCTCTAAGCCCACGTTCCCACGAGCGTCCTTCAACTCATTGATTAGCACTGAGAGTTGAAAATCGAACACAGTGTTATTTCGACGCGCTAATACTCACTCGCGCTGAACTCTGTTAGTTTATCAATGCTCGGTTCAACAACAAGAGTTGAAAATCGAACACAGTGTTATTTCGACGCGCTGTGACCCACTCGCCCTATACCTACTCTGTTAGGTTATCAATGCTCGGTTCAACAACAACAGTTGAAAATCGAACACAGTGTTATTTCGACGCGCTGATACTCACTCGCGCTGAACTCTGTTAGGTTATCAATGCTCGGTTCAACAACAACAGTTGAAAATTGAACACCGTTTTATTTCGACGCGCTGATACCTACTCACTCGCGCTGAACTCTGTTAGGTTATCAATGCTCGGTTCAACAACAAGAGTTGAAAATCGAGCACAGTGTTATTTCGACGCTCTGATACTCACTCGCGCTGAACTCTGTTAGGTTATCAATGCTCGGTTCAACAACAAGAGTTGAAAATCGAACACAGCGTTATTTCGACGCGCTGATACTCACTCGCGCTGAACTCTGTTAGATTATCAATCCTCGGTTCAACAACAAGAGTTGAAAATCGAACACAGTGTTATTTCGACGCGCTGATACTCACTCGCACTGAACTCTGTTAGGTTATCAATGCTCGGTTCAACAACAAGAGTTGAAAATCGAACACAGTGTTATTTCGACGCGCTGATACTCACTCGCGCTAAACTCTGTTAGGTTATCAATGCTCGGTTCAACAACAACAGTTGAAAATCGAACACAGTGTTATTTCGACGCGCTGATACTCACTCGCGCTGAACTCTGTTAGGTTATCAATGCTCGGTTCAACAACAACAGTTGAAAATTGAACACCGTTTTATTTCGACGCGCTGATACCTACTCACTCGCGCTGAACTCTGTTAGATTATCAATGTTCGGTTCAACAACAAGAGTTGAAAATCGAACACAGTGTTATTTCGACGCGCTAATACTCACTCGCGCTGAACTCTGTTAGGTTAACAATGCTCGGTTCAACAACAAGAGTTGAAAATCGAACACAGTGTTATTTCGACGCGCTGAGACCCACTCGTACTATACCTACTCTGTTAGGTTAACAATGCTCGGTTCAACAACAAGAGTTGAAAATCGAGCACAGTGTTATTTCGACGCTCTGATACTCACTCGCGCTGAACTCTGTTAGGTTATCAATGCTCGGTTCAACAACAAGAGTTGAAAATCGAACACAGTGTTATTTCGACGCACTGATACTCACTCGCGCTGAACTCTGTTAGATTATCAATCCTCGGTTCAACAACAAGAGTTGAAAATCGAACACAGTGTTATTTCGACGCGCTGATACTCACTCGCACTGAACTCTGTTAGGTTATCAATGCTCGGTTCAACAACAACAGTTGAAAACGAACACAGTGTTGTTTCGACGCGCTGATACTCACTCGCGCTGAACTCTGTTAGGTTATCAATGTTTGGTTCAACAACAACAGTTGAAAATCGAACACAGTGTTATTTCGACGCGCTGATACTCACTCGCGCTGAACTCTGTTAGATTATCAATGTTCGGTTCAACAACAAGAGTTTAAATCGAACACAGTGTTATTTCGACGCGCTGATACTCACTCGCGCTGAACTCTGTTAGATTATCAATGCTCGGTTCAACAACAAGAGTTGAAAATCGAACACAGTGTTATTTCGACGCGCTGAGACCCACTCGCGCTATACCTACTCTGTTAGGTTATCAGTGCTCGGTTCAACAACAAGAGTTGAAAATCAAACACAGTGTTATTTCGACGCGCTGACACTCACTCGCGCTGAACTCTGTTAGATTATCAATCCTCGGTTCAACAACAAGAGTTGAAAATCGAACACAGTGTTATTTCGACGCGCTGATACTCACTCGCACTGAACTCTGTTAGGTTATCAATGTTCGATTCCTCAACAAGAGTTGAAAATCGAACACAGTGTTATTTCGACGCGCTGATACTCACTCGCGCTGAACTCTGTTAGATTATCAATGTTCGGTTCAACAACAAGAGTTGAAAATCGAACACAGTTTTATTTCGACGCGCTGATACTCACTCGCGCTGAACTCTGTTAGGTTATCAATGCTCGGTTCAACAACAAGAGTTGAAAATCGAACACAGTGTTATTTCGACGCGCTGTTACTCACTCGCGCTGAACTCTGTTAGGTTATCAATGCTCGGTTCAACAACAAGAATTGAAAACCCAGTGCGCGTAAAAATTCCGCCGCAGTTTTATTACGCTCGTGGGAACGTGGGTTAATAAACATAACATTCCAAGTTCGAGAACGCAATCGTCACGTAGAGAGACTGGAACAATCAACGCGAAGATCGCGAAAGTTTAAGAACCTTCATTAATATACAGCACTAGCTGACCCAGCGAACTTCGTACCGCCTCAGAATCAATAAATGATGTGTTAACTTATCAGATCCCACCAACACAAAGCAAAGAGCACCAAGTACCATATACCCATGTTAGACCAAGTTATGGCAAACTGGTACTTCCAAGACATAAAGCGTTTTCTAGCTACCACACATCCATGTTAGGTGAGCTCCTACCAAGTTATGCCAACCTGGTACTTCGAAGACATAAAGCCCATGTTAGTTGAGCTCCTACCGAGTTATGCCAACCTGGTACTTCGAAGACATAAAAGCGTTTTCAAGGTATCAAACACCCATGTTAGGTGAGTTTGTATTCTTAAATAAGTGTTCTTAAATTTCTAATTTGCCGCGCAATTTTTTAATTTTTTTCTTTCATAAGAACCTTCTCCTGACAATGACAAACACAACAAAAAAGAAAAAAGTGAAATTGGTCCAGCCGTTCACGCGTGATGGCGTGACCAAGGGAAATAGGGATTCATTTTTATATATTACTAGCTTTTGCCAGCGGCTTCGCCCGCGTGGAGGTCGGAAATTTTCCCGCGGGCACGTACTATCTGGATAAAAAGTATGCCTAAGTAGCCTATGTCCTTTCTCCGGCTCTAAACTATCTGTGTACCAAATTTCATTTAAATCGGTTCAGTAGTTTTAGCAGGAAAGCGAGACAGACAGACAGACAGACAGACAGACCGACAGACAGACAGATAGAGTTACTTTTGCATTTATAATATTAGTGTGGATATAGATTATTTATTAATGGAAGTGGGTAATAAGATGACATTTTTAAAAGTATCATGCCTCAGCATTCAATAATTAAAATCAAGTGTCTACCTGCATAGTTTTAATTAGTAATTGCGTAACACACTTTTGTCACATTTCAAAACAAAATGGATTTTGAAGGAACTCATAATCTGTTGCTTCATCTATTTGAAAAATTCGTCAGCACGTCAACGTTAATAACGCAACGAACAATATTGAAAAGTCTAATGGGATTTGGATTTTGAGTGTGTTACGTAACTACCCCGCGGGTCAGTATTAAAGGGTAATAGTTCCGGTTTCGTCTCAAAGTACAGGATAATTATCTTTTTGCATAGGTACCTATGTGTCGGGTTGATTCCCGGTTGATGTAAGAAACTTAAAATATTAGTGCCGTTTTACATAGTTTTAAAATAAATTAATGTCTTCTGTACTTGTACAATACCTACCTAGTGTATTTTGAATAGTTGACACAAACAAAACTAGATAACAAACTCTATCATTTGTTATGTTAATGTATCGGGAGGCGAAAATCATTATGGAAGATTACTATAGGGAGGGATGAGTGGCGTGGCCAAGTGGAATGGAACTGGCGACCTTGTCAGGGCGAGGTCACACCACCCCGCCCCGGGCCCGACGCCACCTCGGCAGCTTCTACCTGCGCCTCTGCGGACGTCAACGTGAACCCACATACTGTGTAACAGAAATGCCACCACTGACAGGTAAACTCCATTGGCTTTATTTCTGTACTCATGTTTTTAATTCTGGTACGTGTTTCAGATGAAACATGTAGACCTACCTACGTGATTTCAAAAAATCAACAATATTTCAATAATTGGTTGACTTTGTTGCCTAGATATAGGGTAGTAGCGATTTATATGCTACTGCATTTTGCATCACCAACTTCTGCATGGCCCTTAATCCGCTCCTGCAGTTGGTCACACGCTCATATACTCCCAAATCAAGAAATCCTCGGGAACTGACATGAATGACAACTACGCAATATTGTAGGTGTTGTGTACACAATTTATGTTTAGTTACGGAGACGAGCCGCGACCGCGGGTACGGCGCACGGACGTCGGTCGGAACACTCGGAGCCCTCAGCGCGGAGTCGGGAGCGATGACGGCGGTGCGCGGCCTTGGCCGTGATCGCGCGCTCGATATAGCCCGGCCGAGGTCCCCGCCTGCCGCCTGCCTCCTGCCTCCAACCTCCCACGTACCATCTCCTCCCCACATTTCACCTCATACCTACCATATTGTATTTCCTTCCGAATTTCTTATAAGTTTTGCCAGTTATTTTCAACTGATAAAATGCAAAACTCGAAATCGCATTTTACACTAAAGTATATATTAATAAGGAAAATTAACAACGGTTCGGTAAGATTTTATTAATAAATATAGCACCTTCGCTTCGAAGTGGCAGCACCGCCTATTTATTGTATGTACTTAAGAAAAAATAGTATGTAGGTATTCAGTCTGGCATGTTCAATTTGTAAATTAGGTAGGTACCTACCTACACATTATTTCCTTTGATTATAACATCAAGGTTGAATGGTGAACGTTTCATACCACGCACCTTGTTACTGTGATCCCAGAATGATGGTAAAGTAAACAATATGAACGTCTGGAGGTCGAAAACATTGCGACAAAATTTTTATTCCGCAAGCTGTGCATAAAGTCGCTCAATAGTACTTAGTAGGCAGACGGCGTAGTTAGAGCGAATCAGAATTAGACACCAAGGCCACCAAGCGAAGTGATATCATTTATATGGCGTGTCTGTCCCTGAACCCGGCGAATGACGCACGTGGATTCAAATATCACCCTGACCTTAGTCGTAAAAATAATCTTTATACCAGCTAATGGAAATACTTTCCACCCAAACACATATCAAGGGTCGGTTACAAAACCAATTTGTCTGTGAAACTAATCATTAAGTCTCAGGAATCACAAAGGACAGTTCATATTCATTTTATTGAGAAACTGTAGGCAAAGTAGGTAAGTATCTACATTGAGCAAGTACAACAAAAACTTAGTGCTGAATTCAAGAAATGAATAATAGTGTATTGCAACAAAATGCTATACTTTGAGCGGTAAGATCGGTTGTGTTTTTAAAATATTAACAACCTCAGAGTAAAAAACCACGTTGTGATACATTTTCGTATATTTACACTAAATACACTTAAGTTTATTTAGCTTTAGCCTTCTTGCCTTTCTTTTTAGGCGGCGTACTTTTATTCGTTTTATTGTTCTTAGATGAATTGCCTTTTTTGCCGCGACCCTTCGTTTTCTCCTTGGCCTTTTGCGCACGCAAGTCTTTCTTCATTCGAGGGTCGACCACCTTGTATTGTCCTTTAACTCCCTGAGGTCGTTTCATGCGTTTGGCGGTAGTATGTTTTTTAGCCACCACATAAGTTATTTTCTTTTTCCCTTCTGTCTGTGCCTTTTTATACACAGATTTAATTTGTTGGGCTTTTTCCCGCTCTGACATATCGGCGTTCTCCATAACTGCTTCTACCTTCTTCTTGGCACGTTCCATCTTCTTTATCATGCGCTTCTTCTTTCGTGCTTTGGCTTCTATTACTTTCTTAATTGGCCTGGCGTTGATGTCTTGCAACCTATTCTTATACTCGTCTGTGTATTTCTGTAAAATGAAGTAAAATTTACGTTTCACGAGAAAAAACGCTAGCCTAAAATATATACATTGTCCCATGGGGGTAGGCAGAAACTACGGGATACCACCTCCTACAAACTGTACTCTACACACACGCCGGTTGCGAGTACTACGCACGGTGCGTAGTACTCGCAACCGGCGTGTGTGTAGAGCGGTGATAAGGTGATAATCACCAATAAGGTCACTATATGTCCTCCTAGGCAGCTATACTCAACCTGCGGCCCGCCGGGCCTTTGTTATTGGCCCATCTGAAGTTACAAAAGATGGGTGTCAATAACCAAGGTATTTTAATTTCCCCTATAAATCACGAAAAATAAAATAATACCACAGATCCCTATTGCTACAATTTTTCAATACCAGACTACCGACCCCGTACGTTTTGCGTAATATAAATTACCTTTCATAATTATTTTTGTTTTTATTAACAGTTTGAAATATAATGTTTTGAGGAATTTCTCAAATATTGATAATTTTTGTAATTTTTACTTTTTTTACAGATCAGCGCAATCTGCCAACACTTTATGCTTTCCAATATATGATTAAGCACATTGTAAACAATAACATATATAAATATGAATGTGTTGGTCCAGTGTGTATGTTACACATACATATGTATGTGTACGTAAGTGACAATTTTTTTTTAAAGGAAATCTTTAGAACAATGTACCAGATGTCGGTAGGTCTTATAAAATGTCGATATTTTCATAATTATTATGTTGAGTTTTTTAATTTTAATACTATTTGTATATTGGCAGTACAGTATCGGTTATGTTAGTGATACATTGATGCATAATTATAATGTGTTGGGATTCTACGTGGAAAAATCTATGTAACAAATGAGTAGAACATTGTTTTTTTGTAACCTTAACTTTCAAACTCCATTTTCTCGAAACTAGTTTTTTCAGAATTTCGCATATCTGTTACAATTTTTTTTTATTGTATTCAGAATAATAAAGGGTCCTTTATGCGCGGAACGCCACATATGTGGAATTTTGGAGTATTGTTCCCCAAAAATATAAAGCGTCCAAAGATGTGCCCAAATCCTACTAACATTCTTTGGGTATTTATTAAATAAATAAATGAATAAAAAGTTATGTGTGCGAATCACCTTTAAGAAAAGTGAAATACACAAAGAACGTTTACTGTAACAAACTTCCAGATTCTCATCTGGATGATGTTATGAGGATAGCTAAAGCGACAAGGCAGATCTTGATAAAGTTTTGAAAAAGTGTTCACAGTATCAAAAATCGAATTAAAACATACAAACATTTTTGTTAAAACTTATTTTTTCATTAATAAAGTAACTGCATCGTTAACTTGGAATTACGTTTTAATTAGGACCTAAATAATTTTTGCTTGCGGCCCTCGACACCATGACTGAAACGTGTTTGTGGCCCCTATAAAAAAAAGGTTGAGTTTGGCTGTCCTAGGGCGTCCCTTCCCGGCGTTTCCACTCACATCTGCCTTGTAAATACCTCTTGTAAGCCGTCCTTCATTCATCCTCTCAACATAACCAAACCATCTAAGCACTCTTTTCAATTTATGTCACTACATCTTCTTTTAAACCGCACCATTGTCGTATCACATCATTCCTCAGCCTATCACTCATAGTCAAACTACACATGCTTCGCAAGAAACGCATTTCCACAGCATTAATTCTGCTTTCAAGCTTCTTTTGCCACACCCAACAACATTCACTTCCATACATTAGCATAGGTACCAGCATACCATTGTGAACAATCACTAACCCAGCCATTTCGGACATCAATTGGTTGGTCACAATCGCATATATCGCACCATTTACTTTATTTCCCGCTTTTACTCTTCTTTCCACATCTTTATCAAACTTTCCATCCCTTGTAAACAGACTCAAATATACTTACTTACTTGCTCCATACTCTTATCATTTATTTTCAAACACCATGACTTTCGTCTTATTCACATGCATATTCATCCCCTTCATCTTAAATGGTGACCATTACAGTCACCATGTCTTGCAATTGTTCTGCTGATGATGCAGTAGAACTTGATCATCTGCGAGAGAAGGCATTTCAAAGGCAACTCATTCATTGTCAATCCACAATCACCCTCTTTTAAATCTGCCAGACTGTTTGAAGTTGAACAGGCATGGTGACGCTACACAGCCATGTCTAACACCCCTCGAGTTACAGAACCAGTTCCTGTATACCCCATTTATCCTAACACAAGCACTGCAATCCTTCAAGATTGCAGTGTCAGTACCAAGCACCTATCCAACTCATGGACAGTGTTGACCATAGTTCTTCTCTGCGCACATTGTCACAGGCCATCTCCAAATCCACAAAAGCACAGTAGACTTTCTTGTACTTTGCCAAATGTTTTTCGGCTATGCACCTTAGGGAGAAGATCTGCTTAATACAGCCCAACCCCTCTCTAAATCCTGCCTGGGCCTCCCAAATTTTCTAACCTGTCGTTCCTATGACTATATTAACTTTGGCATAGTTTGCCGACAACACTCAAAACACTAATGTCGCGGTAGTTTTACACTCTTGCTGTAAGCCTTTTCGCTAATATAGTGGAACAATTACAGCCTTACACCGATCATCCGGTACATGTCCATACCTCCAACACATATTAAAGAAAGGCACAACATACTGTCACCACTCTTCAGCATTACAGTAGACACTCTGTCGTACCCTGCAGCTTTCCCAACTTTAATTCCTATCAGCGCTCATACAATCACATCTAATTCTATTTAATTTTGTTCATCTACGTCTGGGTTCAGGTCTTCAAAACTGGTATCTGCCCAGTTATCCATTCCTCGCACACTGTCCTGACAACTGAATAAACTTTCAAAGTATCTCTTCCAGTGTTCCAAGAACTTACATTCTTCACTTTGTAAACATCCATCTTCTGATCTTATAACATTCATACTCAATGTTCCTGTCACTCCGCGTGCCAATTTCCTGTTTCCAAAACAGCTTAACATTGGCCCTGAAATTAACACAAACTTCCTATCATACTTTTGTTCCCTTTCATCATTTTTAGGGTTCCGTACCTCAAAAGGAAAGAAATGGAACCCTTATACCTATAGGATCACTTTACTGTTTGTGCGTCCGTCTGTCTGTCTATAAAGACCCTTTATCTTGGGAATAGGTGGAGGTACACAGTTTTTATTTTTACTATCTCTTTCACGTTCATTTAAATTTCGAAGTATTTCTTGTTAACCCTTTCCAAACCATCTGTCACATTCGCTGCCTGATTCATCCTATTTTGGGCCTTCAAGATCGACCCAAGAATTGCTCAATCTACTAGCAATTTTCCTCCGCACCATACTATTTTTCAGTACATCCCATACTTCTTCTATACCATAATCATTTATATCATCAAAAAATGTATCCGTCTTCACCTTTACTTCCCGCTTATATTCCTCTTTTACTTTCTTCTTGTCTTTCTACTTTAATTCTTTCTAGTGCAGTCACAGGAACTCGAACTCGGTGACGCCGATGTCTGAATAGACCATCCACCCAACACATTACCAGATAATGATCAGTCCCTACATTAACACCCCGATATGCTCCAGTATCTGCAACTTTACTCTTTAATCTTTCATCCACTATCACAAAGTCTATCAAACTTCTACTGTCTTGCCTTTCCCACGTATACCTATGAACCTTTCTATGACTAAGGGCCGGCGCTCACTGCCGGCACGGCACGGCATGGCATGGCAAATTGTGCTGCGGCATCCCGCGGCGTGCCGTGCCATTCCGTGGTATCCCCGCGCACCGACCGGACTGCGCCCCATTAACCGAAATGACCGCTGCACAATTTACAACCTTATTTCAACTAGCTTAGCAATCATAATTCCTCGACACAAAGTGACCCATGCGTCTCGCGAGATGCAATGGCGTGCCGCGGCAACCCGTGGAATGAAACGGAATGACTCGTCATGCCGCGGCGCGTCGCGTCATGCCACAGCATCCCGCGGCACGTCGCGGCATCGTGATATCGAAATAAAGGGCCATGAACCCTAAACTTATTGAAATAAGATTCAAAATAACTTGATTAGTAATAAAATCCTTTGCCATGCCATGCCGTGCCGTGCCGGCAGTGAGCGCCCGCCCTAAAAAGAGTGTTCATAGCAGACAAATTCTTCTCTAAACATATCTGTTTAAAATAGCAACAGTTACAATAAAATATAGTTTTGATCATCGTCAAAATTACCTCTGGTACAATGACTTCTTTCTTCATGTGTTTCTTTTCGTCGTCCACAAACCAATCTGGCAAATTCTTGTCATTAAAGGCGTAGCGGTTCCAGCCATCATCTATTAGATCTCTTTTGAATTTCTTCGACGTAGCTATCATCGTTCCTAAAGCGAGGGTTTCAGCATCCATCTTAAGACTTTTCTTCAGCCTTTTTAAGTCTATAAAACAATTAAAGGTATGGGTCAACAAAATTTGAAACAAACTACAAGTGTTAAAGGCATATTGGACATTGCATAGCTATTCACAAGCATTCACAGAAAAAATCACAATATTCAATTACTAATTTAGCTTGCCCCGACAGCCAATAGCTATCAGAATAATGGGTACTGCTATTTATGGAGGATGTGCTGAGGAAGCCCCCAAAATTCGAATTTTCTTTACTTATTTTCAATTTGTAGGTTAGTGTCAGATTGTATGTTTGATTTCTTCATGAAAAAGTAATTCAATGGAATTAAATGAACTTAGAAGGGTTTTATTGATGATATTAGAATTAAATCTGTAACCCCATATTTTTACGGTTGTGAATCATATTTTGTTCAAAATACAACCTGACTTGCAAATGCAAAAAGCGTAAGACAAATTGAATTTTGTGGGCTAACTTGGCGCTTTCACCTTAATTTAAACTAACAAAATTATCTGGTTTAGAATTGTGAATAGCCCTGTAGCCCTTTTGATAACACTGATTGATGTTCCAATTAGCATGGAATCATATTGAATGTCTCTAAATAAGTTTATTTTATATTGCTATGGTGGAATTTTATATTCCCAAATCATACCTGGATCTTGTGAAACAACTTCAAAGCCATCTTTTTTACTTGCTTTTGCCCCAGCTTTGCCCGATGTAGGAGTCACGTTGTCTTCTACATCGTAATCACTGTCTGATGAATCATCATCGGAGCTATCATCACCCAGTTTTCTTTTTAAAGCACCAGTTTTCATGTCTTCAGTTATACCGTCTTCTGCAACTTTTTTGCCTTTTTCTTTGTAAGTTTCCACCAACTTGTCCAAGTCGACACCTTCGTCGTCATCTTCATCAATGTCTTTAAAACTGTCTTTCTGGAACCATAGCTCTGCCTTCAGGGAGCGCCGGGAGATTGGATCAGTGTTATCCAAGTCAGTCAGCAGAGGGTGGTTCTTGGGTACAGCTTGGGATTTAGCCACCTTACTATTACGTAATGTGTTTAATTTTGTTATTTTGGCCACTTTTTTATTTTCAGTATCTGAATCTGAAAAAGCTGAAATACAAAGCGAATGTAATTTAAGAACCACTCAGTAATAAAAATAATACCAAAACCATGTATATATTTTTTATTTGTAGCAATTAAAGTTTTACCTAAAGTCTCCTTGTCTTGCTCAGTATCAGAGCCAGATTCCATTTCAAGTTCACTGTCTGAATCCTTATAGTAGAGTCCTGAAGAGTCCAGTTTAGAAGACTCTGTATCATATTTAACATACTTTTGTTTAACTCTGAACTCATCATCAGAGTCGCTGGCTTCTGCAACTATGTCTGGTTGCTGGTCTACCATACGTGCCATTTCCTTAAACATAAATTCTTGTTAAAATATTTGCTATTCACAGCCATGAAATTGGTGTGTATTTATTCCTCATACCATTGTTGCGCTTACAAAAAACGCTTTGTGATTTTTCAGATTTTGGTATTTGATGCAATTTTGATCCTTATTTCAATGCATCCTAGGAGGAAATACCATTTTTTGATAACTTCACATGGCGGTATTCGTAAGCACAGCGACGATACTCTATTTCATCAACATTATCATTTCTGCCAAATGACATCCACTGCTGGACATAGGCGTCCCCCGATTTGGGGCGGTTTGCCGTAATCGCCACGCTTGGCAGGCGGGTTGGCGATAACAATAGGGTGGTAAAATGCATAGACAATGCTGCTGCTCATTCTCTAGTAAATCCTTCAGTGGCACCACATGGAACTATACTCTATTTACTCTGTTTTATTTCTAATTTATAACAACTTACTTCAGCATTCTTGATGTCTGATAACTTGAACATATCATTGCTCTCCAAAATGGGTCCTCCATCACCTTTGAGTACCATTTTCAGATTCATTTTCTCTGCCAGTTTCTGTCTTTGTTTATTTAGTTGTTTCCTCTTGCGTTTGGATGTACGCCTCTCTTCATCCTACAAGAAATGTTGCATACAATAATGATATTGATTCAATTTCTTTGTTAAAATAGATTTGCAAAAAAGTAGGTATGTATGTAGTAAATATTTCTAACAGTTCAAATCATATTCTAAGAGCAGGGCTAAAAAGGCGAAGTCTGTTTATGATAAATGTAATATGAAATGTCTGAGACAAAGCAAACAGTTGCCCTGAAAGAAAACCCCGTTGGGAAATAACCTATACTTGTTGTTTATTTGTGTAGAGGAGCTTGTCGCTAAGTAATAACAGCCATATGGGTTGATCGAAGTAACTGAGGCCAGTCCATAGCTGGGGATTCATACAACACATAATAAGACTCTTCCGTTCCTCTTCCAGTTGGTCCCAGCATTTAGAGTCATCTTTGACAGTTGTTACAGTACGGATAATCAGAAGCCCTAAAGTCTGACAACAACTCTTCATTTACTGAGTTGTGGGGGTCAGATAGGCATTCACTCCATGTCATTTTTAGACTGGAAGCCGACCCCAATATAGCTAGGAAAAACCTAGGCAGATTGATTGAACGAAAGTTAAATACCTGTAGTCCAGCAATCTCTGCATCAACATCATCTTCTTCATCATCACCCTCAGTTGCTTCCACCTTAGCTTCATCATCACTGCCTTCTTTAGAATCTGTCTTGACTACCTGGAAAATAATATTGATTATGCTCTATAAGATAAAATCATTGTACGTAATTGGACATGGAAAGAACAAGAACATTCTGCCTGTTATTGGAATCCCAAAACAAAATATCATCTCAATAACAGCAGCTCTCAAATGGAATGGCTTAATAATAAAACCCAAATCTTTGAGATGAGATCAAAAAGAACCTTATAAATAATCTTATATTACCTGTGAGGCTTTAAATTCCTTCATTTGTTTGAACCAGCTAAGCAAAGCTTTCAGATCCTTTCTGCCAAGTACTTTAATATCTTTACAGCATTCTTTTAACTCTGCAGTTGTTTTAGGGTGTTCTTCAATGGATTTATCATCAAATACAATCTGTAAACAAATATCATTACAGCATTTACATTGTCGACTGCAATGTTAAATTCAATAAAAATAATTTAAATGTTAAACCTCAGAGCATCCTTGCAGTAAGTCTATTGGGTCCTGGTCTTGACTCAGGAACTGTGAGAGCATTACTTTGTGGTGAGTGGTGTAATCATTTTCCAGATATCCCTCAGCTTTAGCTTTCTTTTGTTTTTCGGGGTGTAAAATATTTATGTGTTGTTTCTTTACAATATCCAAATCTTCAAACACATTTTTCGGGTCAAGAAATTTAGGGTCAATAGTATCAGGTGCAATATAGCCCTGACAGACCACAAATATTTCAGATGATTCATTACGGGAGGCCTGTGGTTTTGTTGCATGAACCTTCTTGAAAAATTGTTTCAGCACCCACAATAGTGCATGATAATCTTTAGATCTGAATACTTTGGTTACAAACCATCCTCCCTCTCTCAAGAAATTAGTGGCCAGTTTAAGGGCGCTGAGTGTCAGACAAGCCTGCTGGTATGCATCATGAATCCAGTTCAAACCAACGTTTGGGGCACCATCGTTGAGAACAACATCGGCTTTCCATGTTTTGATTTCTTTTTTTATTGCTGATTTGCATTTTTCTGTTGTAATATCTTCAGTTAGGCCGATACAACCAGGGACCGGTTTGATTGGAAACAAATCAACGCCAATGACCACACTCGATACAGGCATGTTCTGATGCGCCACCTGCATCCATCCACCAGGAGCGGCGCATAGATCGATGCATACTCGTGACTTTTGTAAGAACCCAAATTTTCGATTCAATTGTATTAATTTGAAAGCAGCTCTGGAGCGATAGCCTAAAATCACATGTAATGCATAAACTGTATAAAAACACGAACACACAGGAGACTACCAAAAATTAAAGTATTATTTCATATAAACATTACCTGTCTCTTTAGCAAGTTGATAATATTTATCTTTCCGCTGTTTTCCTACTTTTGTCTTCTTCCCCATTTTTTTGAATGGATCACATCAATAAATATCTGAATAAACAACGTGTGTACAGCTCCAAATGTGTTGCTTTTTGAGGTTAAAAGAGTAGACGTCAGAATTGACACTGTCACCTGTCAGCCATGAATACGTCAAACATCCGTCCATGTACAGAATAGAACAATTTTACCTAAAAATAAAATTGATATTAAGCATACTTACCTTTCTCTAAGCCACAAATTGAGATAGGCGTATCCGGTTCCGGTACGATGAAGCGCTAACAGCCCCGCAGCGCCATTTCCGGCCCAATCCGGCAGGTAGTGGGGATACGTTTGCCGAAGGCATAACGATATCCTTGGACCTCATTGCGGCTCAATTTACAGTGATTGATTAGAATGTCAATCACATACATTTATAATTAAGAATCCGCAGACAGAAATATAAATTGGCTTAGAGAAAGGTAAGTATGCTTAATATCAATTTTATTTTTAGGTAAAATTGTTCTATTAAGCCTGACTGTACCTTTCTCTAAGCCACAAATTGAGAAGTGTTTGTTATCGACTGCTGGATTGGGACCAAATTAGAACGCCAATGTGATCAAAAAAGTTTTTAATTTAAACTTTTGATAATTCAACATTATATTAAATCAACAGAATTGGTTTCTATGACTTTAATTATAACACCACATCGGTTGTGCGATTATGTTAATCATCTTATCGTTTGAAATAGATTACTGATCTGATTTGAATGACTCGATTGATTTGTAGACCTGTAATCCTTGATTTCTTTTTTATAATATTTGTGAAATGTTAAAGCAGAGCGCCAATTTCCTCTCTCCAAAATATGATCAATCGGAATATTATCTGACCAACTAGCCGAGGCTACTGCTGACCGCACACTACCAGGACTAGTGTTTATTCCAGCTTGTTTTAACAACGACTTAATCCAGCCCCCTATGATGGTGCGGGTAGCTGGTTTGGGTTCCCCACGTGTGCTAATAAATAAGCTCTCAATATTACCTCTTCGACCTTCAGAATACTCCAGCAATTTGTCAATCCAGTAAATTGGGTTAATGTTAGAGTTTGACTCGCATTTAAGTAAACGCCAACCGGATTGTTTATAAGACATATTATCAGTTTTGGACCCAAAAATCGGCCAAAATACTATAGAATCATCACTCTTTACAAAGTTTTCTTTATTTATACTCAATAATGTAAGATCATGGACTCTGCGCCCAGAACACAATAAAAGGAGGATTGCAGTTCTTTTAGATATTTCGAACAATGACATTTCGGAGGGAATTCTGTCAACTAAGAATTTAATTAAAATATTAATGTCCCAAATAGGACTTTTGGCTTTGGGTGGCTGTTTTAATGCTATTCCCTTTAATATTTGCTTTATTATAATGTGAGAACCTAACGAGAAGCCATTAGATGGACGACAAAAGGTACATATCACAGACTTATGTAGTGCAATTGTGTTATAAGCAAATTTAAATTTAAGATGCAAATCAGTTAAAAATCGAGCCACATCTTCAGGGGATGGTTCTATAGTGTTCACATTATTGTCACGTGACCATTTACACCATCGTAACCATGCTGGCCTATAAGTATTCAAGGTCGATTTCCTCCAACTACCTTCTAAAATCTCTATCTGATCCTTCTGCCAAGAATCTAATAGCGACGACCACCCTGTATTAACCACACCTTTAAATTCAATTGATGAACTTGTGGAGGCGGTCGATTGGTTGTTGTGTCTATCAAGTCTTGGTCCAATTCCCTTACCTGGTAGGGAGCGCACATGGAGCGAGCTACCAGATCTGCTCTCCAAAAGACCTTCTCCCAATCGGGTGTTATTACCAGGTACATGCCGGTTGCCTGGTTCAGGTGCGCTAGAACTCTGGGTATTAGACACGGCGGTGGGAATACCCAAGCTAACCTGTAGTGCCAAGGGCGACTGAAAGCATTGCTGAAAACAGCTGTCCGATCTAAATCTAGACTCACATACCTGGGTACAACATGAGCAGTTCGTGACGCAAACAGATCTATCTCGGGAACTCCGTAATGCTGAAAAATTTTCCCGGTAGCGCCGGGGAGCAAATGCCATTCTGTCGGGGCAGATTTCCTTGAAAGCCGATCTGCTACGTAGTTGTATCGACCAGGAAGGTGATATATGGACATCTGAATCCGATAACGGTCTATTTCGTCCAGGACTTCGTACGTTAGGTTTAGGAGGTGTTGTGACTGTGTGCCGCCTTCGTTGCGCAGGTAAGAAACTACGGTTTGGTTGTCGCTCTGAATTAACAAGCTTGTATCGGTCATTAGGTGACCTTTTACCTGAATTACTCGCAAAATTGCCAGCATCTCTAAGATATTGCTGTGAGAGTCTCTTTCCTGTACTGACCAATTGCCACATATTGTCTCGTTGTTGAGCTGCGCACCCCAACCTGCCTTGGCTGAGTCGGTCGTTAGGAAATGAGTTGGAGGTGACCCGTGCAGTTGAGAAGCCATGTCGTGATTTTGTGTCCACCATTGTAAGTTCGGAATTACATTGACGGGCATCTGTGATCGACCTTTTACATTTTTGCGCAATAAGGAATTGCTGAAGGTCAGCATAGCACGAGAATTCAAGCGCCCTCGCGGGATTACGAAGCTGGCAAAATTCCAAAGTCCTAGTAAACTCTGGACTTCTTTTAAACTTACCTTGGTGGCTTTTGCCATTTTTGATGTTCTCGATTGCAGTAAGCGAACCTTCGCTGGTGGTAATAATTTGACATTTTGCCACGGGTCCCATAATATCCCCAGATATTCGATTGTTTGCTGAGGAGTCAGCATAGACTTCTGAAAGTTTATTACAAAGCCGAGGGATTGCAATAGTCTTACCGTTAAGTTCGCATGACTTTGCAGAGTTTCTCGATTCTGATTCGCCAAGAGAAAGTCGTCGAGATAAACCAGCAATCGCACACCTTGGTCTCTTAGGATCTGCGCGATCCAATTCGTTAGGCTGGCAAAAACCTTTGGAGCGGTTGCCAATCCGAACGGGAGGCAAGTCATTTGCCAAAGTTGGTCCGATACTATTAATCTGAGGAAACGTCTGTGTCCTGGCGCAATTGGCAGATGAAAATATGCATTTTTCAGGTCTATTTTCACTAACCAATCCTGTGGTTGGAGGAAGTCGGGGACTTTGTACATGTTCACCAATCGAAATTTGTCTATTTTTACATAGTTGTTTAGTAATTTTAAATTGAAGACCGGGCGAAACGAAGACGTCGCTTCCTTTTTTGGTACAAGAAAAATTGTTGAGACAAAGCTCGGAGTCAATGAAGCTTTTTCTAGCACACCTTGATCTACTAGCTTCTTTAATTGGATTAAGATTTCTTTTGAATTTATTGTGTGAAATTTTCTTGGAATCCTTAAGGGATGAATAAGTGGTGGTTTGCTTAAAAAGGGGATCCGATAGCCCGATATTATTTTTAGTATATATAAAGGTGCTCCCAACTTCCTCCAGACACTTACCTGATGTTTGATTCTCCCGGCTTGAAAACGTAGATGATAGTCAATCGATTCGTTTATCACGCCGTCCCAGGGTACTGCGTTTCTTACCGTATCGTGTATCTTCGGTGTGACGAAAAAACTCTTCTGCCCTTCTCTTTCGTCCTTGCGCAGGATTAGAGCCACTATTAGTGGAGGGGCGATAGTTTGCACTGTTGCGCACAGGCACTATATATTTCCTACTTCCCTGTGTGTCCCTTTGGACCGTAGGTTTATACGATCTACCCTGCGAGGATAATTTAGTGGGTGCGGCTTGAAAAATTTTTAAGACCCCACCTTGTTTTCCTACAAAATCTGTAAACTTTGCATCGTCAAATAAATGATTCGCGGACGGGGGTATTTTTCTTAACGATTCCTTAAAACAACTTTCCTTTACTGAATTTAAAATAGCATCACGACGTTGTTGCACTATATCAGCCCGTTTACCACATATCATTTGTAATAAATCGGATTGTATTTTTTGGTATTCCCCGTCGGCAAAAATTTCATTGATTTTTGAAGTAATCTCTTCGGTGGTCGTTGGGTTTTTTAATTCGGATACCCACGAAATGAATTGGCATAAGCCTTTTTGAAACGATTCATTTAGCAAAATAACAGCATGTGACATAGCAGCTAAAGAATTTTCAACGACCGCTAAAGAACGATTACGTTCAAAATTTTTCAACACATCGTTACTTTCGAGCTCTACAAAACCTGGAGTAGAATTATAAAGTTTTTGTACTTCAGAATATCGTACTTGAGCCCAGTCAGGCGAGTTAAAATGTTGCAATTTGTTAAGCAATTCGAGATGCTTATTATTTGTCTGTAATGTCTGTGACTTGAGGGTAGTTTGTATTTTAAAATCAATCCCTTTTTCTTCCTTTAATTCATTATCCAGTTCAGTAGGGCTCGGAATATATAGAATAGACTCACTGTCAGATATGCACGACTGAGTATTATTTTTAACAATAAGATCTTGCAAAGAGGATACTTTTTCAGTAAGTTTTACAAAAGCATCCTCTAATTTACTTAGCTTTGTACGGCGGCGCCGCTCCTTTCGCCTACGATGTCTCCTTTTACGCGTCGTGGAAGAAGAATCGCTGCTACTACTCGAACCACAAGATTGCGACCGAGCACGTGGGGCATTGTCCATACTTATATTATTAAAATTTTCGTCCACAGGGTTCATTATTAACACAAATTAATTTTAAATATTTAACACTAAAAAGTAGGACACCCTTTTTAAAAGTAACGAGTTACTTTTAAACGCGACTTCACCGTTCGGAGTTCCGAACGCCAATGTGAGGTCCAAGGATATCGTTATGCCTTCGGCAAACGTATCCCCACTACCTGCCGGATTGGGCCGGAAATGGCGCTGCGGGGCTGTTAGCGCTTCATCGTACCGGAACCGGATACGCCTATCTCAATTTGTGGCTTAGAGAAAGGTACAGTCAGGCTTAATACAAAATATACTCCATGCCCATTAGAGCAAAAAAAGAAAGTGGCATCACTGTCCGTCGACGAACCGCCATTGTTACACAACAGTAAACACAAAGCTTTTTCTATCAGGAAGATTACTCACGAGTTCGTCCCCAACTCGTCTGTTGTACACCTTCTGTTGACAACCTTCTTGGTATGTTATCTTAGTTGTCTATTTTTGATTTTGTTTCAAGTGATTTTGTCAGTTGTCTTCCCTTCACCGCATTGTATAGAATATTCCTACTTGCTTATTAGATTTATATTGCCATTACTTGGTTTTATTGCACCACACCTCATATAATCCCATACAGTCCATTCCTATCGTCAATATTTTGGTCCTGACCAAAAAATTAACTTCAATTAAACAAATACATGATAACCTAACACTATGCAGTATAAAATAAATTTACTTCCCTCTGTCTGTCCCTATGTATGCTTTAAGGTATGCTTAGATCTTTAAAACCACGCAACGGATTTTGATGCAGTTTTATTTATTTAATAGATTGAGTTATTCAAGACGCAAATTCATGCGTATAATACGCAGGCGAAGCCGCTTGCAAAAGCTAGTAAATTATAAAACATTCTGCGTTCATAATTTATGTGTTTACTGTTGTGTCCATCACAAAATATAATCGAAAACTGAGCTAAAATGGATGTGACTTGGAGTGTAGTTCAACAAAAAGCGGAGCTTAGGAAACGGGAAGCGTGGACCACTGGTTATAAGCAGATTTAGTATTAATTATATTAAATTACTAGCTTTTGCCAGCGGCTTCGCCCGCGTGGAGGTCGGAAAATATCCCGCGTGTATCGTCACTGCTCAGCTTCTATGTGTCTAAGCGTTATGTTATTGGGTTGTTAAGAAAAGATTGAGCCTTTTATGTTTAATTTTTTATTTGTGTTTTCATCTATAGAATAAAATCAATTCTGAGTATAATATGCACCATTATAATTTACAATGAAACGCCAACCACCTGGTAAGCTTTGGATTCCGTTTGTGTAGAAATCTGCAGAATGACAGTTAAAAAACGTGGTAAGGCTGGATTGGACATTTTCCTGGTTCACGAAGGTTTTCTCATCAAGAAATGTTGACAGGAACCTAAGCAGGTGATAGTCTGATGGCGCCATATCTGCTGAGTATGGCGGTTGTGGAAGAGTGATCCATCCCAGCTCCCGTAATTTCTGACGTGACCGTGTTGCAACATGGGGCCGGGCGTTATCATGTAAAAATATATCTTGTTGTATTTTCCTCGAAGATTTTTAGCGAGCTTTTCTAATTGGTTGCAGTAAACTTCCGCCGTTACGGTATTATAAGCAGGTAGGAGTTTCCAATAGATAACTCCTCTTATGCCCCACCATACAGACAGCATTATTTTGTTTGACATACGATTATTTTTTGATGTTGGTATTCCCGTTTCTCCAGGGCCAAGCCACTATCAATGCCATGAATAATTTACATAAGTCACCCACTTCTCGTCACCAGTAATAAGATTCCGAAGCCAGTCCGTATTCCTTTTTCATGTCAACAAATGTAAGTAGATGTCCATTCGCGTTTGAAGGTGAGTTCTGGTCAGCTCATGTGGTAACCACACACTATATTTCCATGATTTTCCAAGCTCGTGAAAATGGTTGGTTACTGTTACGTGTGAGCATTCTATGTGCTCCACCAATTCCCGAGACGTCAGTAGTGGCTCACTTTTTACAAGTCGTTGAAGGTCTGTAATATCTATTCCAATAGGTCTACCGGGAATAGGTTTATCTTTCAAGTCTAAACTTCCTTGTTTGAACTCACTAAACCATCGTTTAGCAGTAGCAAGAGAGACGGCATTTTCACCCACGCGTTGACATATATTTTGAACAGCTGCGCTTGCACTAACGCCAGAACGATACTCATAATAAAGTAGCAATCGAACTTGCTCAGGAGAAAGTTCAATTTTTGTGTGAACTATGTGCTGCAAGGACGTATGCGTAAATGACCGCACAGATTTTTTTTTTTTTTTTTTTTTTGTGGGGCATCTCGTAGTTAATCCTGAAAAGATTGTGACTACTTAAACGGATTGTGGCCCGGCGAGTTCTAAAAAGTTACCTTTTTAGGCCTCCAGCCGGGGCTTATTATACTTAAAAACTAAAGCGAAAGCTCTAAGGGTTACCCCGAGGGGGGTACGAACCTCGGCTTAGGCAATCGCTGATAGGGGGGGCAGCAAGGGACTGGCTGGATCTGAGTTAAATTATTTAGGGACTAATTTAAAGCTAACGGCGCAGCATCGCGGGCTGGCTCTTGCAAGGGTCGGGAGGGACTGTTAAGTCGGGGTCGCGACGACGGACCTCGGCGGCGAGGTCGGTACGGTTTGTGTCTGTGTGCTGGTCTAGCTGTACTGGTCTCTTTTCGACTCTCCTGGAGGAGAGTAGTGGGATCATCAGGATCGGTAAGAATGTGCCGCGAGCGGCGGACTTTGCTAATACGGGAGGGGGTGTAAGTAGCTGCCGCCACAACCAGAGGGTTGCGGTGGGCTACGGCCCTATCAAAGAAGCGCTTCGAAGCGCGTTTTATGTATTGATGGATAGTCGGGAGTTTCATATCTAAATGAAGATTGATATTCCGAACAAACCAAGGCGAGCCTGTGGCTTGACGGAGAAAACGGTTCTGGAGAGTCTGCATCCTATGGATGAATCGGGGCTTGGCATGTGCCCAGACTGGGCTTGCGTATGTCATAATCGGCCTGATACAAGCGGTGTAAAGCCGCTTCTTACACAGAAGAGACAATTTACTCCGCTTGTTCAGGACGCAATGGAGCCTACCGAGAGCGAAAGCGGCCCGCGAGCGAGCCTGCTTTATGTGCTCAGAAAAGGTGAGGTGTTCGTCGAGGATGGCACCTAGATATTTGGCTTGCTTCGCCCAAGGGATCTGCTTGCCGAACATTGAGATGGGTCGGGGAGGGGGGTGATTACGTCGCGGTCGGGTGTAAAAGACCGCCTGACTTTTGTCGGGATTGACCTCGATTCGCCACTTCCTGAACCATTCGCCGAGCTCGTCGACTGCGGTTTGGAGGTAGCGAACCAGCGCTGTGTCACTAAATCCCGAGAAGAAGATGGCAGTGTCGTCTGCGAACAGAGCTAACCTTGCCTTCTTGCTTCTGGGGATATCGCTAGTGAACAGCGTGAAAATGAGGGGGGCTAGTACAGAGCCTTGAGGGACTCCTGCACGGATTGGATGAGGGGAGGAAAGTGCCCCTTCGATGCGATAGCGAAAGGTACGGTTCGCAAGAAAGTCTCGTAAGATGAGCACGAGACGGTCTGGCACTCCGAGTTGATACAGCTTATATAATAAGCCGTTGTGCCAGACTTTGTCGAACGCTTTCGCTATATCGAAGTATACAGCGCCCGTGAACATACCACGCTGAAAACCAGCATTGATATGTTCGACGATACGGTGTACCTGATGGACACACGAGTGTTGGGTTCGAAAACCAAACTGCTCGTTGGGAATGAGGCCCTTGGTTTCGGCATAATCTCTGAGTCGCTTATAAATAAGTCTCTCATAGATTTTGCCGAGAACTTTGAGCAAACTAATGGGGCGGTAACTCGTGGGCTCGGTTTTGGGCTTACCGGGCTTAGGGATGCCAATGACGGTGGCTTCCTTCCACGCTTGGGGGAAAATGTTATTACTCAAGGCACCATTGAAGATGGTACACATGAGCATAATCAGGTGAGCGGGGAACAGCTTGATCACTCTGTTGGTGATGCCGTCTGATCCGGGGGCTTTACGAGATTTCAGACCCTTGATGATCTCGTGCACCTCGTCAGGTGTGACAGGGGGCAGGGGATCATCAGGGTCTTCAACGGGCGGGAGAGAGGCTTTGCGTTCGACTTCCGCGTTTACCTTATCGACAAACGCTTGGTCTACTGGCTGCGAACTGGGTGTGCATTGGGCTTCGAGGCTATCGGCTAGGCATTCAGCCCTGTCGATATCCTCGAATGCAATGGTCGCATCGGGGCGGGTCAGGGGGGGCATAGTGGAAAACTCAGAGGATTTCAGTTTCCTCTGAAGTTCCCAGAAGGCGAGATGAGTCGGCTCTAGTTCGCTCACCATCTTGTCCCAGTTAGCTCCACGCAGCTCAGTCACACGTGTCCTTACAGCACGCTGTAAGTAACGCATGTGAGCTTTGTTAGCATCACAGGGAAAGTTGCTGTAGGCACGAACAGCCGCGTTCTTCTCTGTCAGCAGATCACGTACATCGTCGGGGAGTTTCCATTTACGGTCACCCGTATCTGGAACCTCCCGTGAACTTTCGTTCACGATCGATTGTACGTGCTCCGTGAGAGAGTCGATCGCGACCGTTGTGTCAGCGACAGAGTCAAACTGATCTGGGATAGAGTCTAAGTGATGTGACGTGTTAGATTGTAAGCGGTCGCTTACTTTCTTCCAGTCAGTGATCACTTTAGTGGCGGGGGGTTGAGAGGGGTCGCGTATACCTAATCGGGGTCCAGGTTCATGACTACTGGTCGATGATCAGAGTCGAGTTCGTGAATAGTCTCTATAGAATCCAACCTTAAGTTGATATTCTTAAGGAGTGCTATGTCAAGAACGTCGGGTAACTGATCGGGGTCGAAAGGAAAGTGAGTGGGAGTCATCGGGGCGATGACGTCAAAGTTCATGGTAGAACAGAGGTTGAAAAGTTGTCTACCTCTAGTCGAGGTCCTGGTGCTATTCCAGGCGGGATGTTTGGCGTTGAGATCGCCCGCTATGATAACGGAGTCACTCATGCCGAAGAGTTCGGAAAGGTCATTAGCGAGGAGTTGAGGGTCCTCTGACTCATGTGTGGGAGGAAGGTAAACCGACACAATAGTGATCGGCTGGTGACCTGTCAGTGCTAACCGACAGGCCGAAACTTCTAATCGGGAGAGTTCGGGAGTATCCATAGGTATGCAGTACAGGGACTTCCTATAGTATATGAGGGTGCCGCCTCTGTGACAACGTGACCTGTCGTTGCGAACTAAACGATAGTTTGCAATTTTCGGGTCACGATGATGAGGTTTTAGGAACGACTCTTGAATGAGTAAAATGTCTACGTGATGGTCGCGGAGGAACGTGGCGATCTCATCACGTTGGCCGTGAATGCCGTTGGCATTAAAGAAACCTAGCTTTAGGGAACGGGGTTTTTGTCTAGTTAATATTCCGCGACTATCCATAATGGGGGCGTTGGGAGTTCATGACATGGATTGCTTGCGTGATCTCGGGATACGCAGCATAAATTGACTGGATTCGGAACAAGTTGCCGCCGGCGGCAATTAGTTCCTGGGCCATCTGTTGGGCACGCGGGGAGAGGAACGTGCTATAGGTATTAAAGGTCCCAGTGATGACGTTAAACGCATCAAGGGGAGCCTGACCTTTCCTCTGTACGGGTACTGGTCCTGCCATAGGGGCAGTGGAGGGGGCCGCGGCGCGGGCGGGAGGAGCGGTCGCGGGAAAACCGGGGGGCGTAAGGGGCGCGGGGGCACGGGTACGCGGGTCCACTAATGGAGGGATGGGAGCGGGCTTTGGCCTGGAGGCCAGTGGGGGGAACTCCTTCTGGGAACTCATTAGAGGCCATTGGGAGGGACGCTGAGGGGCCAGTCTCACGGGGAGTTTGGCCGAGGGGGATTCCCTAGTCTGACGAGCGTCGAAACGCTTCGCCAATTTAGGGGAAGATGACTTGGGGGCTTTCGGGCAGCCCCGGTAGTTTGCCGGATGACCGGGCTCTTTGCAGAGCACACAACTAGGTGGCTCGGTGCAAAGAGTGCGGTCTTTAGGCCGGGTACAATCTGCTGTACCGTGGTCTCCCAGGCACTTGACGCACCTGGGAGTAGCGTAGCAGTTGTACGCTGAGTGCCCGTACAGTTGGCATCTGTGGCACTGGCCAATGATGCCTGACTTACGGGGCTTCTCGATTTTAAGGCCTGACAGGTTACAGACAGACCTTACATTGAATATGGGGTGGTGACCCTCTGTGGGAGGGCACACCACCAAGACCATATCAAAGGCGGTACCTTGCCTGGACCGGTGCATTCGATGGACCTCTGTGACAGGCACGTTCTGTCGTTCGAGGTCCGCCTTAATATCGCTGGTGGCGATTTCGCAGGGGATCCTGCGAATCACCACCCTGGTCAGTCGCTCCTCGGGCAAGGAATACGTGTGGAAGGACACGTTCTTGGCAGAGAGGAGCCTGGTCAGATCGCGATAGTCGCCTGACGTGGGGACTGATACTTTAATCCCGTGCTGGGTGGCACGGGCGCTAGTATAGTTGACCCTTTGGTCAACACACCATTTGGACACCTCCGTCCACTTGGCCTTGTCCTGTATAAATACAGGGGGCGGTGGAGGGAGTTTCCTGCCGGTGTTTGAGCCAGAGGGTACGGGCTGGGCGCTAGTTTTAGCGCGGGGCGCGGCAACCTTCGCGGAGGTTGAAGGCGAGGGGCGGGAGGGGGACGCGTTGGCGGCGGTCGCCGGCGGCGTGGAGGGGATGGACGCGGTCGCGGTGGCGGGGGTCGCCTGCGTAGCGGGGTGGGGGGGGTTCGCGGTGGCGGAGGTCGCCTGCGGGGTGGGGGCGCGAGACGGAGGAGCGGTGTCCTCAGCCGCTATGATTTTAGCGGCCGGGGCTGAGCTGCTCGCCTTATTCTTTTTGCGCTTACTCCCTTTTCCCTTTGTATGGGAGACGAGCTCGTACGTCTCTGCGTCCGAGGACGAAGAGGAGTGCGAGTCCGTCTGGGGAGTGAGCGCGGCAGTATCGGGAGGAGTTGTGGATACATCCTCCGTGTCCATTTGACACGGTTCATCGGTGGAGGCTGGGGCCTCGAGGGCGTCGCTGAAGTCAGCGATGCCCGGGCTGGGCGGAATTGCGAGTTGCTGAGCTCTGTACAACTCGGAGAATTCGGCAGCGAAATCTTTGTTTTTCTTTATCAATAAAAGAAAAACAGAGACAACCGCTCCGACCTCCGAGTGCTCAATGCTAAGCTGACCCGCAAGTTCAGCCAGGAGCGCCTCGATTCTAGCAAGTCTCTCCGTAGGATCCATGGGTTTATCCATGGCGGAGGGGAGGGGGGGACCTAATCACTCATGAGAGTGATCCTGACCAAAACCCTACTCCTACGTAGCCTAATCCCCGGTGGGTTGCCGGGGGTGAGTGTTACACTCCCTGTCGGGTATAGACAGGGAGGTGATCCTGGTGAGCCCTAAGAGTGTTCCCCGTCGCCAATCTTATTGTGCGAACGGGTTCCTAACCGGTCATGCGATGGGTACTGAAGGTACCCGACCAGTCTAGTGCGGGGGGTATAGATATACCCGCGGCACTAGTACGCGGCTGTGGAGGGAAGACTGTCACCGGGGCTGACGAGGGAAGCCCCCAAGGCCAGCGATCCGGGACCCGTCCAACTTTCGTCTAGCCCTGAAGGGGATAGACGGGTGCGTTGGGTCTGCACCCACTCGGCTTCGTTGGCACCGTTAAGGTATCCACCGAGTGACCACGAAACTGTGGATTTGCCCTGAAGGGGCCACAACACAACACACGTTTTTGACGATTTTAAACAGGAATCCGAATTTTGCGATTTAAATAAATTTAAATCGCAAAATAGCGGAGAGTAGTCGGGGCGACTACGCAGCGTGGCGCACGGAGCACAACTGACGGGCGAACGAGCGGCGGGCGGTGGAGGGGATACGCGCAGTGGAGCGGCAGCGTAACGACCTTCCAAGGCGGGCGTCGAGCGTAGAATGACCGCACAGATATTTTTTTTTTTTTTTTTTTTTTTTTTTTTTTTTTTTTTGTGGGGCATCTCGTAGTTAATCCTGAAAAGATTGTTACTACTTAAACGGATTGGGGCCCGGCGAGTTCTAAAAAGTTACCTTTTTAGGCCTCCAGCCGGGGCTTATTATACTTAAAAACTAAAGCGAAAGCTCTAAGGGTTACCCCGAGGGGGGTACGAACCTCGGCTTAGGCAATCGCTGATAGGGGGGGCAGCAAGGGACTGGCTGGATCTGAGTTAAATTATTTAGGGACTAATTTAAAGCTAACGGCGCAGCATCGCGGGCTGGCTCTTGCAAGGGTCGGGAGGGACTGTTAAGTCGGGGTCGCGACGACGGACCTCGGCGGCGAGGTCGGTACGGTTTGTGTCTGTGTGCTGGTCTAGCTGTACTGGTCTCTTTTCGACTCTCCTGGAGGAGAGTAGTGGGATCATCAGGATCGGTAAGAATGTGCCGCGAGCGGCGGACTTTGCTAATACGGGAGGGGGTGTAAGTAGCTGCCGCCACAACCAGAGGGTTGCGGTGGGCTACGGCCTTATCGAAGAAGCGCTTCGAAGCGCGTTTTATGTATTGATGGATAGTCGGGAGTTTCATATCTAAATGAAGATTGATATTCCGAACAAACCAAGGCGAGCCTGTGGCTTGACGGAGAAAACGGTTCTGGAGTGTCTGCATCCTATGGATGAATCGGGGCTTAGCATGTGCCCAGACTGGGCTTGCGTATGTCATAATCGGCCTGATACAAGCGGTGTAAAGCCGCTTCTTACACAGAAGAGACAATTTACTCCGCTTGTTCAGGACGCAATGGAGCCTACCCAGAGCGAAAGCGGCCCGCGAGCGAGCCTGCTTTATGTGCTCAGAAAAGGTGAGGTGTTCGTCGAGGATGACACCTAGATATTTGGCTTGCTTCGCCCAAGGGATCTGCTTGCCGAACATTGAGATGGGTCGGGGAGGGGGGTGATTACGTCGAGGTCGGGTGTAAAAGACCGCCTGACTTTTATCGGGATTGACTTCGATTCGCCACTTCCTGAACCATTCGCCGAGCTCGTCGACTGCGGTTTGGAGGTAGCGAACCAGCGCTGTGTCACTAAATCCCGAGAAAAAGATGGCAGTGTCGTCTGCGAACAGAGCTAACCTTGCCTTCTTGCTTCTGGGGATATCGCTAGTGAACAGCGTGAAAATGAGGGGGGCTAGTACAGAGCCTTGAGGGACTCCTGCACGAATCGGGTGAGGGGAGGAAAGTGCCCCTTCGATGCGATAGCGAAAGGTACGGTTCGCAAGAAAGTCTCGTAAGATGAGCACGAGACGGTCTGGCACTCCGAGTTGGTACAGCTTATATAATAAGCCGTTGTGCCAGACTTTGTCGAACGCTTTCGCTATATCGAAGTATACAGCGCCCGTGAACATACCACGCTGAAAACCAGCATTGATATGTTCGACGATACGGTGTACCTGATGGACACACGAGTGTTGGGTTCGAAAACCAAACTGCTCGTTGGGAATGAGGCCCTTGGTTTCGGCATAATCTCTGAGTCGCTTATAAATAAGTCTCTCATAGATTTTGCCGAGAACTTTGAGCAAACTGATGGGGCGGTAGCTCGTGGGCTCGGTTTTGGGCTTACCGGGCTTAGGGATGCCAATAACGGTGGCTTCCTTCCACGCTTGGGGGAAAATGTTATTACTCAAGGCACCATTTAAGATGGTACACATGAGCATAATCAGGTGAGCGGGGAACAGCTTGATCACTCTGTTGGTGATGCCGTCTGATCCGGGGGCTTTACGAGATTTCAGACCCTTGATGATCTCGTGCACCTCGTCAGGTGTGACAGGGGGCAGGGGATCATCAGGGTCTTCAACGGGCGGGAGTGAGGCTTTGCGTTCGACTTCCGCGTTTACCTTATCGACAAACGCTTGGTCTACTGGCTGCGAACTGGGTGTGTATTGGGCTTCGAGGCTATCGGCTAGGCATTCAGCCCTGTCGATATCCTCGAATGCAATGGTCGCATCGGGGCGGGTCAGGGGGGGCATAGTGGAAAACTCAGAGGATTTCAGTTTCCTCTGAAGTTCCCAGAAAGCGAGATGAGTCGGCTCTAGTTCGCCCACCATCTTGTCCCAGTTAGCGTCACGCAGCTCAGTCACACGTGTCCTTACAGCACGCTGTAAGTAACGCATGTGAGCTTTGTTAGCATCACAGGGAAAGTTGCTGTAGGCACGAACAGCCGCGTTCTTCTCTGTCAGCAGATCACGTACATCGTCGGGGAGTTTCCATTTACGGTCACCCGTATCTGGAACCTCCCGTGAACTTTCGTTCACGATCGATTGTACGTGCTCCGTGAGAGAGTCGATCGCGACCGTTGTGTCAGCGACAGAGTCAAACTGATCTGGGATAGAGTCTAAGTGATGTGACGTGTTAGATTGTAAGCGGTCGCTTACTTTCTTCCAGTCAGTGATCACTTTAGTGGCGGGGGGTTGAGAGGGGTCGCGAGTACCTAATCGGGGGGCCAGGTTCATGACTACTGGTCGATGATCAGAGTCGAGTTCCTGAATAGCCTCTATAGAATCCAACCTTAAGTTGATATTCTTAAGGAGTGCTATGTCAAGAACGTCGGGTAACTGATCGGGGTCGAAAGGAAAGTGAGTGGGAGTCATCGGGGCGATGACGTCAAAGTTCATGGTAGAACAGAGGTTGAAAAGTTGCCTACCTCTAGTCGAGGTCCTGGTGCTATTCCAGGCGGGATGTTTGGCGTTGAGATCGCCCGCTATGATAACGGAGTCACTCATGCCGAAGAGTTCGGAAAGGTCATTAGCGAGGAGTTGAGGGTCCTCTGACTCATGTGTGGGAGGAAGGTAAACCGACACAATAGTGATCGGCTGGTGACCTGTCAGTGCTAACCGACAGGCCGAAACTTCTAATCGGGAGAGTTCGGGAGTATCCATAGGTATGCAGTACAGGGACTTCCTATAGTATATGAGGGTGCCACCTCTGTGACAACGTGACCTGTCGTTGCGAACTAAACGATAGTTTGCAATTTTCGGGTCACGATGATGAGGTTTTAGGAACGACTCTTGAATGAGTAAAATGTCTACGTGATGGTCGCGGAGGAACGTGGCGATCTCATCACGTTGACCGTGAATGCCGTTGGCATTAAAGAAACCTAGCTTTAGGGAACGGGGTTTTTGTCTAGTTAATATTCCGCGACTATCCATAATGGGGGCGTTGGGAGTTCATGACATGGATTGCTTGCGTGATCTCGGGATACGCAGCATAAATTGACTGGATTCGGAACAAGTTGCCGCCGGCGGCAATTAGTTCCTGGGCCATCTGTTGGGCACGCGGGGAGAGGAACGTGCTATAGGTATTAAAGGTCCCAGTGATGACGTTAAACGCATCAAGGGGAGCCTGACCTTTCCTCTGTACGGGTACTGGTCCTGTCATAGGGGCAGTGGGGGGGGCCGCGGCGCGGGCGGGAGGAGCGGTCGCGGGAAAACCGGGGGGCGTAAGGGGCGCGGTGGCACGGGTACGCGGGTCCACTAATGGAGGGATGGGAGCGGGCTTAGGCCTGGAGGCCAGTGGGGGGAACTCCTTCTGGGAACTCATTAGAGGCCATTGGGAGGGACGCTGAGGGGCCAGTCTCACGGGGAGTTTGGCCGAGGGGGATTCCCTAGTCTGACGAGCGTCGAAACGCTTTGCCAATTTAGGGGAAGATGACTTGGGGGCTTTCGGGCAGCCCCGGTAGTTTGCCGGATGACCGGGCTCTTTGCAGAGCACACAACTAGGTGGCTCGGTGCAAAGAGTGCGGTCTTTAGGCCGGGTACAATCTGCTGTACCGTGGTCTCCCAGGCACTTGACGCACCTGGGAGTAGCGTAGCAGTTGTACGCTGAGTGCCCGTACAGTTGGCATCTGTGGCACTGGCCAATGATGCCTGACTTACGGGGCTTCTCGATTTTAAGGCCTGACAGGTTACAGACAGACCTTACATTGAATATGGGGTGGTGACCCTCTGTGGGAGGGCACACCACCAAGACCATATCAAAGGCGGTACCTTGCCTGGACCGGTGCATTCGATGGACCTCTGTGACAGGCACGTTCTGTCGTTCGAGGTCCGCCTTAATATCGCTGGTGGCGATTTCGCAGGGGATCCTGCGAATCACCACCCTGGTCAGTCGCTCCTCGGGCAAGGAATACGTGTGGAAGGACACGTTCCTGGCAGAGAGGAGCCTGGTCAGATCGCGATAATCGCCTGACGTGGGGACTGATACTTTAATCCCGTGCTGGGTGGCACGGGCGCTAGTATAGTTGACCCTTTGGTCAACACACCATTTGGACACCTCCGTCCACTTGGCCTTGTCCTGTATAAATACAGGGGGCGGTGGAGGGAGTTTCCTGCCGGTGTTTGAGCCAGAGGGTACGGGCTGGGCGCTAGTTTTAGCGCGGGGCGCGGCAACCTTCGCGGAGGTTGAAGGCGAGGGGCGGGAGGGGGACGCGTTGGCGGCGGTCGCCGGCGGCGTGGAGGGGATGGACGCGGTCGCGGTGGCGGGGGTCGCCTGCGTAGCGGGTTGGGGGGGGTTCGCGGTGGCGGAGGTCGCCTGCGGGGTAGGGGCGCGAGACGGAGGAGCGGAGTCCTCAGCCGCTATGATTTTAGCGGCTGGGGCTGAGCTGCTCGCCTTGTTTTTCTTGCGCTTGCTCCCTTTGCCCTTAGTATGGGAGACGAGCTCGTACGTCTCTGCGTCCGAGGACGAAGAGGAGTGCGAGTCCGTCTGGGGAGTGAGCGCGGCAGTATCGGGAGGAGTTGTGGGTACATCCTCCGTGTCCATTTGACACGGTTCATCGGTGGAGGCTGGGGCCTCGAGGGCGTCGCTGAAGTCAGCGATGCCCGGGCTGGGCGGAATTGCGAGTTGCTCAGCTCTGTACAACTCGGAGAATTCGGCAGCGAAATCTTTGTTTTTCTTTATCAATAAAAGAAAAACAGAGACTACGGCCCCGACCTCCGAGTGCTCAATGCTAAGCTGACCCGCAAGTTCAGCCAGGAGCGCCTCGATTCTAGCTAGTCTCTCCGTAGGATCCATGGGTTTATCCATGGCGGAGGGGAGGGGGGGACCTAATCACTCATGAGAGTGATCCTGACCAAAACCCTACTCCTACGTAGCCTAATCCCCGGTGGGTTGCCGGGGGTGAGTGTTACACTCCCTGTCGGGTATAGACAGGGAGGTGAACCTGGTGAGCCCTAAGAGAGTCCCCCGTCGCCAATCTTATTGTGCGAACGGGTTCCTAACCGGTCATGCGATGGGTACTGAAGGTACCCGACCAGTCTAGTGCGGGGGGTATAGATATACCCGCGGCACTAGTACGCGGCTGTGGAGGGAAGACTGTCACCGGGGCTGACGAGGGAAGCCCCCAAGGCCAGCGATCCGGGACCCGTCCAACTTTCGTCTAGCCCTGAAGGGGATAGACGGGTGCGTTGGGTCTGCACCCACTCGGCTTCGTTGGCACCGTTAAGGTATCCACCGAGTGACCACGAAACTGTGGATTTGCCCTGAAGGGGCCACAACACAACACACGTTTTTGACGATTTTCTGACGAATCAGAATTACCACTGTCTTGCGAACAAGACAGTACGGTTTTAGACTGAATCTGAAGAAACAGGAAATTCCGAATTTTGCGATTTAAATAAATTTAAATCGCAAAATAGCGGAGAGTATTCGGGGCGACTACGCAGCGTGGCGCACGGAGCACAACTGACGGGCGAACGAGCGGCGGGCGGTGGAGGGGATACGCGCAGCGGAGCAGCAGCGTAACGACCTTCCAAGGCGGGCGTCGAGCGTAGAATGATGTGACCGCACAGAACGTCGATCGCTCTTTATATAGCCTGCGTGATGCACTCTAGAAAGTTCTACAAATTTAAAGAACATGACGTTAAACATTCGGCTCAATCTTTTCTTAACAACCCAATATATAGCCTATAACCTGCCCAGGAGTATGGACTACAATCGTACCAAGTTTGGTTAAAATCCCTTCAGTAGTTTTTGACCCATGCGTGCACATACAGACAGACAGACAGACAAAAAAATTTACTGATTGCATTTTTGGCATCAGTATCGATCACCAATCATCCTCCAATATTAATTTTGTATGTATATTCAATGTACAGAATTGACCTCTCTACAGTTTTATTATAAGTATAGATGAATGATTTACAGGCTATCATGTAGGTATTTGTTTAATTGAAGTTAATTTTTTGGTGATGACACCTTCCAGTACGACGTACAAGTTGAGAAAAAACTTGAGAGTGATTCTCAAAGTATTTCCAATCAGGGAGCTGATTGGAAATACTTTGAGAAAAACCGACATGTTTATTTTAGCACCGATATAATTTGATAATATAAACACACAAACACTCCTTTACTATAATTGACGTAATATCATACCACAAGTTCTTATAAGTAACTAGCTTCTGCCCGCGACTTCATCCGCGTCAAATTTTTGCTCCCCGGACCCTTCGCGTCGCATCGACTTGCCTGCCAGTTTTCGTCTATTTTTCGTTGCTGCTCCGCTCCTTTTGATTGTAGCGTGCGTGATGTTATATAGCCTATATCTTCCTCAATAAATAGGCTACTCAACTCAAAAAGAATTTGTTCCTGAGATAACCGCGTTCAACCAAACAAACAAAGAAACACTCTTCGCTTTATAATGTTATATAGTACAGATAAAATGACTTAGTTCTCTTGGGAGCATCACCTATAGAAATGTCTCTGAAAAAATCTTTTGGTTTGAAATAGATAGCAATAGCCTTGACGTATTATTGGGTTTCAATATCTTTTTTCGGTGAGCTCTGTCCCACAGTTTTCTTCTTTTTCATATTTGAGGAACACAGGAGTTCCCGGAGTTTTGCCGTCAAAAGCTGCTTAAGTTGGCATATTAATTAATGATGAGTTAAAGAATTTGCTTGTTTACAAAAAAAAATGTATGGAATTCAAGTTCTTGATTCAGTGGCAGCAGTGACATCTGAAGTCAGCAAGTGGCAATTTTATCCTTATAAAATCTGTCTCACGACTCACGAGGTAAGTCCCGCGACAATTAGTGGAGCTACTTAATCATACAGTTAGCAACCTACAACAATCCTTCAAATCTGGGATAACTTCTCCATTTTTGCATTTTATAAACAAGTGTCTGTAAAATGTTGACATAAATATATGGCTGCATTACAAACATCGCTCACGGTGCTCGCAGCAATAAATTGGCATTCCGATTTGGACATCATGACTAATCATGATTATGCTAGTCGAGAACTATCACAAAAAGGAACGCTCGTGAACGCGCTAACAGTGCTGACTCAATGTCAAAACCATATAACTTGTTTACAATCCACCACCATCTTTCTTCTTCTGACAATTTGGAACGGGTCCATCTTTCGCCAGAAGGTTTAACTCTATCTTTTAAACAATTAATGTCGCGTTACCACGCCTAATACGAGCTACTTCTGATCATGTTCGAGAGCTATCTACGAATCTCAATACGTGGCGCTCCGTTAACTCATAGTCACCCACTCACCCCTTGTCATTGTCAAAAATTATGCTAGTTACACACGCAGTCACTTTAGTCACCGTGACTCGCAGGCGATTTTAAAATCTCACCTCCACACACGCAGCTGTTTCGGTGTATGAACATATATAAAGTATCAAAGTATGTACTTTGAAAAGGAAACACTTTAAATATCATTGCCTTGATTATTTAATGATTTCAATATTATTTTCAACAGTGGGAGGAACGGCCTGAGTAGTCCGCAAATTCAAATTTTCTTACGTATTTTGAAACTTGCAGGTGACTATCAGGTTATATTTTAAACAAATTATGATCCCCGACCGTCACTAGTATGTATTTACAAAATGATAATAATTAAAATCATCCATACAACCCTTTAGTTCTTATGATGACTTTGGCCTATTTGCACTCCTATTAGTCACAAAATTTTGAAACAGAAACTAGTCCACATCAATCAAAATCAGAAGTTTCAACGGTAATCTAATCTCTAATTTGGTTAAGTATTATATTATTCTAATGATTAAAAATGTAAAGCCATATTTGTTGTGGTCATGAATCTTATTTTTATGTACTACAACCTGACACTCACCTAGTTGCAAGAAAACGTAAGTTAATTTGAATTTCGCGGCCTACTTTACCGCATCTACCATAAATTGTCCAATAATTTATAGGATTTAGCACTCGAGCGTATTTTTTTAGAAATTAAATTTCTGCTCAACTGTACTCGCAAATTCATCCATAGATACAGCTTGGCAAAAAAGAGTCTGGAAAAAATGAGAGCGCCTGCATAGCAGGTATGGCCACCCTGTAGACTAAAAGTGATAAGATACTTGTTGTTTTAATCCACAAACACGAGATCCCGGAAATTCTCAACAGTCAAGATTTCAAGACTTGATAGGCACACAGTCTTTTACTTTCATTGTATTTAGTAGATTGCGCATTATTTCGCTGGAATAACCTTTTATCTAAGAGATGCGAGTCCCATCATAATAACATAATGCAAACTTGCTCAGTTTAAAAATCAATTAAATAACACTCAGGGATTGCCGATTGAACTCGATACACAAGACATAATGTTCAGCAATCGCATTTGCGGCCACTATCTAGGGTATTCACAACCATTCGATGGTTGGTATGCCTGTATCAAATTGGACATGAATGATACTGAACGAATCCTGTTAATGCTTACAGTTTATAGTCGACAAGAAGGCGACTTACAGCTGCTTACTGTCGGAAACTAATCGGAAGTCAAAGAGTACCTATAACATGTCGCATTCGAAAGGTACGGGCAATATCGAATAAACTTGAACAGTTGACTAATGAAAGCGTCAGGTATGTCTATGTGGGGTACATAACATTATCACTATTCACATGACAATGAAAATGAAATAACACGCTATAATTTATATTTTATTTAAAAAGAAAAACGTGACATAACATCACTCTTGTATTCCTTTTCGGTGCTATGATAGATTTATTCCATGAACACTGATGTGTCAGGTTTACATTACTTATTTATGAAATCTAAATAATGTAAAAATCTTTCTTAGACGTTTATGGCTCCCATTACAACCTGTCTCCTCAAACTATAGGTAATATATTACGTAGAATAGGCACCTGAAAAATAATAAATATAAATTATACTTTTTTTACTGTGGTATGCGATAATGGCATTAACAAAAAAAAAACTTGCCTGTTTCGTTATAGTGTTGAACTTTTTGTCTAATTGCACACAGATCAAAATCGTCTAATTCTTTCTTCCGCCAACTGTTTTGGTGTTCCTCCAGGTGTAGAAAAATTCCTTAATTTTTTTCACCTTCATTAACAATTTCTCTAATTGTACTGTGAGATTTACCTTGAAAAAAACATAAAGACAATCATATTAATTCCATGTAGGTACATTTTTCAATTTCAAGTATCAAACATCAAAAGTTAACGTACACGCGATTTGTCAAACTAGAAAACATAACCTTAATAATCTATTAGTAAATAAAACAATAAAATGGCTTGAAACTTATAATACCGATAAAACTTAGTATTAGAAAGGAAAAACAATGACTGGCATTGAATAAAAGATAAATTTCTTGGATAAATACCTGTCGTGTCGGCAGTTCTTTCGTAAACATTGTCAATCGGAGACAAAATTTGTTCCGCTTCAGATTCCGCCAAATTTCTTACGAAACCTTAGTATATCACAGCTCACACCACTACTCTTTAATGTTTCATTCATTTTTTATATGTTCAAAAGTATTAATAATTGATAGTTAATTAGAGATAAGTAAAATACAACTAGGAACATAACACAATGACAGATTAGCTACTTGTTGATGATAAACAAAGCAGTGCTGCCACCAAAAAAATATTTTAGTTCTAATGTTTACCACGACAGACTCTTTTTTGCCAAGCTATACTTTTTCAGATTATCAAGAACAAAAAACGATGACGTAAATAATTTCCGTATTTTTTATGTTGGCAATCGGTAGTTCATCAAAATCACCATTGTTTCGTACGTATCGAAGAGTTCGTCCGACGTTTGTGCGCATTCTAAAAATAATCAGTCTTTATTTGAGCATCGTGCAATTCACCAAATACTTAAGTCACTTTACAAGAGTTTTGGGATTTTACTACAAGGAAAATTACTTGAAATAATCAATTATATTCTCCCGTCATCATGACTCCTAATCTTCAAACATTCGTGAACAGTTTTCAAAATCGTCTGTAAGTATTGTTTTTGCCATAATTCCCATATTTTAAACACCATTCTGTGGTATAAATACAGGCTATGATTATTACAAACGAATAATACCATTTTATCGAGGTTAATTTTAATTATTGACTGCATCATTCTAGAACATTGTAGTACAAGGTACATTCTGTGACACACATACAAATGTTTATTTTGTGTGCTAGGCTGTTTAATAGTAACATGTTTATATTAAGTGGTAGTGACGACAACATTTCATGTGCAAATTTATGTGTATTATTTTTTCAGTTTGGTATTGAAAATCTTACTACTAATGATGTAATGAATACTAAAACATAGATAACACGAACTGAATCTAGATGGGGATAGATTAGTTTATTGTGATTTCATGTGCCTATTCTGATGTTTCAGAGAACCACCGGTTCGTCAACATTTAAAAAATGTCTATGGAACCTTAATGATGACATGTGGCTCAGCTCTGGCTGGGGTCTATGTTGACATGTACACCTGGTTCCAAGCTGGTATCCTGTCTGCTATTGTCGGGGCGGGTCTAATGCTAATGTTGATTGCAACTCCTGACACTGGCAAGAACACAAACCTGCGTCTTGGGTACCTCTTGGGTTTTGGCCTTACTTCAGGTATTAAATCTTAACTAAATATTGCAAAAGTCTGTCTGTTATCTATTCACACCTTAAGGGCTTAACAGATTTTGATGTATTAAGTTAAGCATACAGGGATACTTTTTATGGTACTATTATGTTCCCGTGGGAAAAACAACAATCGCCTCGGTTAAGTAGTGGGCCTGCAGTTCACATTTTGATCATGTTTACCTTTGCACAATGTTTTGTTGCTTTAATATATATCTTCAATGAATTTTAAGTTTACTATGAGTTATGATTATGAAGGAACTTGTTATCAATGTTTTAACTTTAATAAACATTTTAGGAATGAGCCTGGGACCACTGCTTGAGTATGTCAGCTTTATTGATCCATCCATCATAGTGACTGCTCTCTTGGGCAGTACATTGGTGTTTGTGTGCTTCTCCATTGCTGCAATGTTGGCTGAGCGTGGCAGCTGGTTGTTCCTGGGAGGAACCCTGATGACTCTGCTCACTTCTATGTCACTCATGACTCTAGTCAATATTTTCATGCAGTCTCACTTCCTGTATCAAGTAAGTACATAATGTATGTTAGGTTAAGTAGGCTTCTGGATTATTCTATATGGTAATTAGGAAGTCATTATATTAAATAACCAAATAAAATAACAAGTCACTGTACAAAGTTCAATTTGTCTTTCTTTAGTTTTAATTAATGCAATGCATTACTATAATTTTTGAAGATTGACATGAATATCCGTATTTGAATGATGGCTTGGATTTCAAGAGACCCTTCTATCTCTGTATGACAAGAGATCTTTGCCTTGCAGAGGGACAGTGGGGCACTGGAAAATTATTTTATATCCTATGTGTCAGATTCCTAAGACCTTCTTAATATTATGTTACAGGCTCATCTTTACCTCGGACTTATGCTGATGTGTGGCTTTGTACTATTCGACACACAACTCATAATTGAGAAACGCAGAATGGGCAACAAGGACTTTGTGCAACATGCTTTAGAGTTGTTCATTGACTTCATTGGAATGTTCAGGAGACTGCTCATTATTTTGTCCCAGAAGGTAGTTTTTTTTTTTTTCATAAATATACCTTTATGGTTACATTGGAAACATTGGAAATAAAATATTTTTTAAAATGAAAAAAAAAACTAAACACAAAACATTATTTTTTAGGAGGAACAGAATCGCCGCCGCAAACGTGAATAAGCAACATTACGTTGCAAATTCCTTATTTACGCAAGACTTAACTAATGGTACGATACAATGACGTAGTCCACACGTACATAAATATGTGCAAATTGTTCAAATGATTCATCTTTCAACTGATGCAACTACGAAGTTAAGTTTCGCGAAGGCAAGGGCATCTCATAGTATCGGGAAGAATCCTTGAAATATTGTTTTATTTACTATTTTGTTTATTATAAAAAAATTATAAGTTTATTAAAGGATTAAAATAAATTGGAACCGATTGGATGCATGTGGTTTTTTTTAAAGTTCGTCTTGACATTTCCTTTATGATTGCCACGACATTACTAGACTTATTTTATTACGTGACTTTTGCTCAACAATCATCATTCATAGTAGACGGTGCTAGCAAATGAAAAACATCAAGTCTATTCAATTTGGTGAATATAAGTCGACGTATACACGGATGTAATAAAATCTGTGGCGGGATTTTTTTGCGCACTGGATTGTCAACTCTGTTCAACCGAGCATTGAGAATCCCACGGTGCACAGCGCGAGTGAGTCTCAGCACGTCGAAAAACACTACAATTTCCAACCAGTACAATTTTCTCGGTGCTAAGCAGAGCCGAAGATCCAGTGCATGAAAAAATCCGGCCCGCGATTTATTGTGTACGTTACCCCAGCAAGAAAGTGTCTCCTAGAGTTATATGAGTAAAACGTACCTATAATAGGTGCCTTATCTGCTGTAAATGTGCCCCTACATAAAAAATGTGTGCCCCCTGTCGTTTTGGAAAAAAACGGAAAAAACGATTCTTGCTGGGTAACGTTTTTCTAGCAGGAAAATTCTAAACGAATGATCGGAGAGAGAAAAATTGTGCATGGCCATATAAGCTGTATGTGTGCCAAAATGTGCCCCCAAAAATAAAATCTGTGCCCCTTCAGGTTTTCGAGATATTGCATTTCCTGCTGGAGTAACGTTTTGATGAATCGTATATCTCTAAAACCATTGCATGTGCCCCTGTAGAATAAACATACACGAGTAGCTCTTAATGTGTGCTCCAATTAGATTTAGGCAAATATTCATAGTTTTCAAATTATCGCGGTTTTATGAAAACCCGAAAAAACATCACAGCGCCTAAATGAGACAAGGCACAAGTTCGCTGAAAACTATTCGCTCCTTCTTGACGCTAGTAATAACCATACAAAGTTTCAAAACTGTTCATGCATGCGTTTTTGAAAAGTCAAAAGATGGGTCATAACTTTGACGGCAAAATACAAGGAACCGGCTCAATCCCAGATGTGTGGGTGTAAACCAAAATCTTGTACCTTTAGTCCATAATATATGGCGAAAATATTCAGCTTGGAATGTGTCGCATTAAGTAAATAGAAACAAAAAACTAAAATATGTAAACAACGGCTGGTTATCCGACCAAATTTGAATGACTCGTTAAAAGCGACCGATTCATACATATCGATGACCTTCTTTATTGGACGTATTATACCTAAGCTGTTGTCCATACAGTCGCGTTCAAAAGTTTTGGGGGCTAACAAGAATAGACCAACAAAAGTGGAGGTGGACAGGCCTCAATAGCGGACTCCCGGCCACCGTAGGCGCGAGCTTGCGGGTGGCGAGCAATGGGTAGCTCGCCGCCCGGTAAGGACCAAGCTCGGGTCGACGGCGCGCAGTGTTCCACGCGCGCCTCAAAGAGATGTCAGCAGCAGTGTAGGGGTCTACTAGGACCGATGCCTGCCGGCGTCGCGTGATTGTTCGAAAGAGATACCGTGACCCTGGCACATGGGCAACTGATGGAACACGGGTGGGTTTTAGTCAGTAAAAGTCTGACACGCCCTCCCGCTCCGCCCAGAGCGGGAGAAGTCAATTGATGATTTCCCATCCTGAAAAAAAAAAAAAAAAAAAAAAAAAGGTGGACAGGCCACATGATGCGAGACACTAAAGGCAAGTGGAGCAAGTTAGTGACAGAATGGTATCCAAGGGACGGCAAAAGAAATCGAGGTAGGCAGCCTACCCGCTGGGAGGAAGAAATAAAGCTGACAGCAGGTCCAAACTGGCGGAGAGTACCTCACGACAGACGTCAATGGAAATTGTTAGAGGAGGCCTATGCCACGAGGCACACCGAAATTCGAGACATTTTGTGATTTTTGATATAACCATTTATTGTTAGTGTAATTGTCTGGTTTCGGAATAAAAGGCTTTTTTATTATTATTATAATGTTGGCTTACACAAATAAAAATCCTCTTATTTTTAATTAAATTTTTATTCCGATGTAAAGTCAGGTTTACTTCGAAGTGTTTACTATTACCTACAATTATTCTGAAGTGAGGCGACACGTCAGTCACATTATTTTATTATGTATTTGATACAAATTTAATAACACTTAAGATATAAACACATTACTATGTATGTAGGCAGCCACATAATAGCTCTCGATCAAAATACGTGGAGGTAGTACAATAGAAGAAAGAGTAAAATACGAAAGAGGTAGTAATAAAACTATAAACTGGACGACAGCAAAAGACATCAAGATAGACAGTGATTCCAGCGTCCTCATCAGTCATATCACCGCCTTCGCGGCTCACAAGCTCGAGATAACGTTTACCGTAAATGACAAAGGTGACATGCTGAGTTAAAGGCAACATGACGTTTTATCCAGTAATTTCCCGTGACCATCAGGATGGCTGGACCAAACGAGATTTGTACATGAGACAATGTACACTATTTAGTACCTATAATAAAATATTTGCTACCTTTGCGGTAAGAAATATATCAAAGAAATAAAATGGTCAGCCATTCTGACGTCAGATCCAAGTTCTGATAGTTTTAGCGTTGTATTAACCACGTTGTTAATGTAAATATTTACTACCTATTTGCTACCTTAACATATATTTTTTACACAATTTTAAGAAGCTCCTATATACAGTTATTAATAAAAGCAATTAAAACGCCTATTCATCAATTATTTACGTTTTTTCGTCGTATAATTGCTAACGATGTTTTTTCAGGCGCTTAGTAGCTTACGACCAACTTTTTTCTGGATATAAAAACTACCCACAACTATTGTGTTCAACTTTAGTTTTGTTGTTTGTGATGTACACATGGTAACTATAATTTATTAAGAATCTTTTATAAAAGAGTGTGTTTTCACGATGCAACAAGGTACACAGTATTTAAAAAAAATATATGACAAATAGGCATTTTTTTTATTGGTGGCAAAAAAAAACAAAGGTTTAGGTGCTTTTGAAGTCAATTCTGAAGAAGAAATATATTTATATGATACCTATACCAACTATAATTACATTAAAAAATATTGAATATAACTTGGCATCAAGATCTTTTAGAGTTTGTTCCTTCATTAGACCCGAGCGAGGGAATTGGTCATTATAAATCTCACTGTGGTACTTAATTTCAACGTTACGATGACGTAAAATCGAATAACCAATAGTTATAAAAATGTTGGCCCATTGCATCATTTAAGGCAGTAAATATAAATAATAAAACATATAATTAACATCTGACAGCAATTTTTGAATCATGAACTTAAACATATCTAATTAAATAATTTCGAATAATTATCTTGTTGTTTTTCTAGTTATGACAGCTTTTCTTTACACAAGAGAGTTCAGATACAAGGAGGAGGAATATCCAGAAACAAGTTGTTCATAAGCTACTGAGTGCCTGCAAAAACATTGTTAGCAATTATACGACGAAAAGACGTAAATAATTCATGAACAGGCGTTTTAATTGCTTTCATTAATAACTTTTTATAGGAGCTTCTTAAAATTGTGTAAAAAATATATGTTAAGGCAGTAAATATTTACATTAAAAACGCGGTTAATACAACGCTAAAACTATCAGAACTTGAATGTGGCCAGCCAACCTGACGTCAGAATGGCTGACCACTTTATTTCTTTGATATATGTATTACTTACCGCAAAGGTAGCAAATATTTCATTATAGGTACCAAATAGTAGCAAATAGGTACTTAATAGTGTACACTGTCTCATGTACATATCTCGTTTGGTCCAGCCATCCTGACGGTTTTTTTTTTCAGGATTGGAAATCATCAAATGACTTCTCCCGCTCTGGGCGGAGCGGGAGGGCGTGTCAGACTTTTACTGACTAAAACCCACCCGTGTTCTATCAGTTGCCCATGTGCCAGGGTCACGGTATCTCTTTCGAACAATCACGCAACCCCGGCAGGATCCTGACGGTCACTAATTTCCCGACCCTTTTTGGATATTTCACCCAAATGCAGAAATCCATAGCATCATAAGTGTCCTATCAAAGAATAGACCACCATTGCTTGTTCTATTGGTTGGGTTTAATCATGCTATCTACTACAATTTTCATCATGTGGATGTATTTTGTTTTTATCATACAGAAACATTTTCCTAGCTTTACCAAGCTCATTATTAATTAATATGCTAATAAAATTCATAACATTGGCCTCTCCATTCTGAATATCTGTAGGTCGTGCAACATCTAATTTGCTTGCCATTGAACCACTATCAGGATTATCATGAGTTTGGGTTCTCTCTTTCGTTTTTCTAATGGTATACAACTCTTGTGATATACTCCACTTACAACATTTACAATTGTTCAAATACTTGTAAGAGGGAGCTTCTGAGTCCCAACTCCGAACCACATATTCATATGTTGTAACTCCTAGTAAAGATATATAAATGTGAAAACAGCACAAATGTAATAAGGCACATCCTACTGCTGACGCCATTGTGCAAAATAAGACTAAGAAAATTAAGAAAGATATTGAACTCCTACAAAAATTTGACGTCGGTGTCGTCGTGCTGTATACTGTACTACAGTTAATAAAGTTTTGGGCTTCATTACTTAAATATTTAGGATTAGTAAAAAATATCACAATGTCTGCTGCACACAATGATGACGTAAACGTAGATATCATGAGCGCAGAAGCGACGCATGCAATAAACGCCACGTAATTCCTCCGGCCGATGCAGTTGTTGAGCCACTTGCAGTGGTGATCAAAGTGGTCCACACATTTGTTGCATATACTGCAATGTTTTGTTCTTCTGCTGCTTGTGTGTATATTGCACAGATGACATCTTCCATTTTCAATAACATGGGCGTGAACGTCCCGATCGAATTCAGGAACATTGTAAACTTCCAACTTTCTCAATTCAGTTTCGCTGGGATCCAATAACGAAGCAGTAAGATGCGACGATATGTGCAACACATACAATACGACTAGGACAACCAAAGCTATTGTCCTCAATTCTTCAAATTGTATTTCAATCAGAATAAAAAAATTCAACGATCCAGTTGCAATGAAGACGAACCAGCCGACAATCTGTAGATAGTTCAGCGGTAATTGAAGTCCGTTCAATCTTCTTTGAGGTCTGGGCGATTGATGTGAAGCACAGCATTTGTCCATCGGTATCCTTATTAATAATCATTGATTCCAGCACCTTCTTCAAAATTATTTATTGTCACGTTATTCGTCGGTCGCCTACTATAATTCCACACAATACCAAAACACTAATCAGTAGTCAGTCAGACTCGAAACTAGTGTATTTTTTTTAATCATTTGATATAAAAGATACAACAATAACAAGGCTTAGTATTAACCTTGTCTTTTTACTTGATTGCTGGTCAAGCCCGTATTATGCGCGCGCATTTAAACAACTTCAGTAACGATTTCGCCTTATTAACCTTTTTATGATTTGTCTAATTCCAAGGATGACTTCACCCTCGGATTTAACGTAATTAACATGACTTCATATGAAAAGCTGCCAGCTTATTACATGTTTATATTAAACACAAATTTAATACAGTTTGTAACCTCGTACTGTGTATGGAGAAAGTTTCTATGGTAACATGGTAACCAACAACATGTTCTTAAAACAGAAAGCTTTGACAAAGTGCTTTATGCTAGGTACGGCGCAGCGACTTTAGTCTCCAGTTACTCGCTGGTGGCTTCAATATCTCACTTCACGCACAGATTCTGAAATCTGCTTTCACATTTGCGTGGGCGTGAAGATAAGTTGCAGCGTGCGTAATCTTTTTCATAAGAATTCATTATAATTGTAATATTTTAGTTCTTAATAAACTAAACATCTACTTATGGAAACTGAGTAACAAAAACTATTACATGTTAAAATTACAAAAAAAATGTATTGGTCTCATAACTATGTACACATATTTACATAATTTTAGTAAAGTCAAGGCAATTTATTGTTTATCAAATTGACTACTAACTTAAATTGTCTATTTAACACAGCAGTGTGACAGTTTCATACACAATTAATTTCCCTGACTGTGCATACATTATTGATGATAGATTGACTGCTACAAATTAATTAGTCGCAATTTGTGTGTTATTCTCGACATTTGAGAACTTCCGAGCTTTTTCCCGCCTAGTATGTACAAGTATCCCATGGCCTTTACAGTCTAAATCCTCTTCATAGCATTTATTTCTGCAGCATTTTCTACACAGTTGGTACTGACATTTTCCACCCTGAAAATAAAAATGTATCTCATTACCTTATTTATATAATAGCAGTGGACTGTTATTGGTTGAGTTGTATATTCATTAAATACAAAAGATTAGAAGCAAAAGTTTGTACTAACTAGAGGATTAGGACAATCTTTGTTAACACAAATTTGACCACTTCTGCCATTCTGCTGCATGTCTTGTTTTTCTGGTCTTCTACTTATCCGCCTTATCTTTTTCATTTTCTTCCGAGAAATAGGAGCTCTATCAATATCCCCACAGTTTCTCTTTTCAGCTACACTTTCCTATAAACAACAACTGATAAAAAATTTATTACACATCATTTTCAACAGCTTACTCATGTTTCTAATTGTTTTCATCATCATCATCATCATTTCAGCCGCAAGACGTCCACTGCTGGACTTAGGCCTCCCCCAATTTGGGGGGCTTTGCCATAATCACCACGCTTAGCAGGCGGGTTGGCGATCGCAGTATGGTGGTAAAATGCATAGATAACGCTGCTGCCCCTTCTCTAGTAAGTCCCTTAGTCGCCTTTTACGACACCCACGGGAAAAAAATGGGGTGGTGTTATTCTTTAACGTCCGGCACCACACGGTACCCCGGTACAAATTGTTTTACCTGAACATGAATAGTATTCAATTTCTCCATCTTTTGTGTGTGCTCTTCAGGTGACATTCGTACATAAGGTTGGCATATCCATGGTGGCAATATTAAATTGAATCCAATCCTGGATATATTTTCATAATTCTCAAAATGAAGTTTTCCTTCATGATATGGTAAATACTTGTTTCTAACATTTGTACATACTCTTCTATAGTCATCTAAGTTTTGTGCTGTTGCCAGAATTTGACGGTCCTCGTTGTTGTCTTCAAATGAAAATCTATAAACACAACTTTATATTTATACCACTGCATTCTATCAATAGAATAGCTGAAGTTATTTATATGATTGATTTACTCACATTTTATGAAACATTTTAAATAAGTGTCCTCTTATGTAAGATGATGGGCAAGGGTATTTTTCAACCAGGTCTAGATATTCTTGAACCATATCCCATGTTACTGGGTTAATTCCTTCAAATATGGCAGGGTTTGTAAGAGTACCTTCTGCGCTCATTATCCCATCTACTTTAGTGTAATCTAAACATCTGTAGACATCTTCTAAGCATTGAATGTTTCCATTTGCTAGCATGGGTACTGATATTGCTTCCCTGAAGGTAAAAAAAAAAACTGATTATTTCTATATCAACATTGTTTTTCTTGAAGTGTCATTGTTACCTACCAAACTGTATCACTTTTTTATCTTAAGCAAATAAACTCACCTTAGCTACAGTATGAGATTGAGATAGTGTCTTAATATAATTATAGATTGAAAAAAAAAAAAAATATAAGAAGTCAATGGCCTTCAACACTCTCACCGCCACGTGATATGCCGGCCGCCCACACAAATTGTAGTGCAGCAAGCTGTTGTTAATTTTTGAATTTGTTACGGCAGGCCATGTGGGCGGCCGGCGCCCCACAAATTTCGCGATAAAACTTTTCCATTTTTGTCCGATACAGTTGTTCTTGACTCCATAGGTATCGGGTAAGCCAAAGCCAAAAAATATATATGAATTCGTCGGGTCACAGCGGACCACACGGCCTGCTGATAATGTTTACAGCGTGTCCTGCCGGCGTGCCACTTGGCGTGCCGCTAAAGTTTGGCAAATTGCGAAAGAAATGGGTTGGGTGGCGCGCCGCCCACATGGCCTGCTGCTTTGGAAAACTGTATTTATGCGTGGCGTTGAGAGTGTTAAATATCAAAGTAAACATCTTAATACAGTGTTTACAATGTACTTCAACTACAGAATATTATGTTTTTCAACTTCAATGTTCAGTTTGTTTTTGGGATAATATCATCCCTTCAATGTGAGCGGTCCAACATGCACTTAACCATTTTAATTTCATATCATACATAAATACCCACCTTACTGCCTTTATATGTTTCCAGCTAGCAATGCCCGTCAATGGTCCTTTTTGTTCTCTTGTTCTTCCATGGACTGTGAGCATTTTACATCCTGCATCTTGCAACATGAGCGCATATTCCACTGACTTCTCTATGCTTTCAAATATTCGTACTTTACATGTTATTGGAACAGACACAGCTTCAGACATTGCTTGCACTGCAACAAAACAGGTTTACTTACTAAGTTATTTTTTTATAATCTTAGGAGTCTTCAAAGTATTTTTTCAGATTATTTAGAAACTAAAAAATAATGTTATTCGAATTAGGTAGACAAAGCAAGACAAGCACAGCGAGCTAGCATACAACTGTTTTGCTTTACATGGAACAAATACTTATTTTAGATAATAGAGCCTGCATCATCTATACTAATATTATAAAGCTGAAGAGTTTGTTTGGTTGAACGCAGTAATCTGAGGAACTTGGTCCGAATTGAAATTATTTTTGTATTGGGTAGCCTATCTATTGAGGAAGAATATAGGCTATATAACATTACGCTACGATCAAAAGGAGCGGAGCAGCAATGAAAAATGGACGAAAACTGGCAGGCCATTCTATATGACAGCAAGGTGAGCAAAAATATGAAGCGGGCAGGAGCTAGTGGACTATAAAAAGAAAGACAAACTACCTATTTACGGGTACTCAATTAGGAAATTATCAAGAACACTGTAACAAATAGATGGAAAGTTACCAATATTCCTCAGTAGTTCCCAATCTTCTTGAAGAAATGATCCATATCTGCCTCTCTTAGCAATAGATTGAGGACATCCCAGATTAATATCAATGCCATCACATTGTGATTCAACCAGTTTTGCTGCAGCTGCCATTGTTTCAGGGTTATTCCCACAGAACTGAAATTAGCAAAAGTGGTTAATAATATTAATTATAAAAGTTGTGTGAAAGAGTTCAACTGTAAGTCAGTCCACACAAAAGTACTTTAGATTGATATGAGCAAATCATTTGAAATAATATATATTATTTCTAATTTTATGAGCAAATTATTGTTACACCACAATTATACTCATTGCTATTATGCTCTCGTTTAAAATATAATTAAAAAACATTAGGGGTATGTAATGTAGATATAAATGGTTTAATGAGTTACTTTTAACCAATGATATTATAAGTTAAAAGGTGCTTTTAACATACCAACCTGGACAATGAGCGGGCGATCTTCTTCACATGTTACCATATTATCTTTTCTATACTTAGGGTCTTTGGTGAAGACAGTACTGTGAAACATAGGAGTATAGCACAAGGTTGCTCCATGTCTGCGGCAGAGAAGGCGCCAAGCCAGCTCACTAGCATCTACCATAGGAGCGACTACAAATCTTGGTCGCCCTATAGATTCAAACCAGTCATGACTCATCTTTTGAAGATAGACTACTCTACTCTTTAAAAACGAAGAGTATTTTCATCAATAAATCGATAACTTATAACTGATACTTAATCTAGAATGGAACTTGACATAATATCTAAGGTAACTTCATGGACTGGGAAGTGGGAACCAAAGAAACTCATTTAACACAATCAGTAGTCTTCACTCTATTAGTCACCTTTCTACCCTTGTCCCGTAATCAGTAAATAGTAATACACTCAATCAAAGGAAAATTCTATTCCGTAATCATGTGGTGCACGCAGCACGCACAGGGGTTGGTTGTGTTGTGTCAGTTGTTTTTTTTTTTTTTTTTTTTTAAATTTATTCCTGACCATGGATACATGTCCTTCAGTCGTAATCATTAAACATACTACTCTTATTCTCAGCTAAGTACATCTGCGAGGCGATGAAATTATCTCATTAATAACAACAAAATATTAGTTAAACATAAAAAAAAAACAATCTAATGAACCCCGAAACAATTAAATTTTTTCTACAGTATTCAGTAAATATCTAAATAATGAATTGAAATAAACTGTGTTGGAAAGTAATTCCTGAACGTGGCGGGAAACACTTAAAAGAGTTTTGTTCTGCTATATCACTAATTTCACTGACAAGTAACAGTCTTTGCATGGCGAACGATTCACTTTCACAGTCTAACGTGTTTTATATCCGCATTTTCTTCAGAACAATAGGTACATTTGCTTTCACTGATGAATCTTAGCTTCAATGTCTTCAGTAATCACTTTAAAATATGTATTTATGTTTTTGTTGTATTCTCTTCCGTTTCATCTTCACATTCTTCATCTTCAAAGTTTTCGTGTGATTCGTTCTCAATTAGTAGCAAATCATAGATCTCGTCGTGGAATAAAGCAGCTGTTTCAATGTTAACATTTTCGTAGAAATCTGAACTGTTAACACCAATTTCTTCAACATTATTTGGTTTTTCATCCATATCTTGAATTATATTAATAAATATAAAATTATTGAAAACTTTTTGTATCTTTCCCGCCAATCACCATTTTCCTTCTCCTGTGTCAGTTGTGTGTGAACAGTGTTGCCAACAGGATTTTTAAAAATCCGCCAAGTTCGTTGTGTATTTCAGTCAAAAATCCGTTAAAAATGTTTTTTTATCCGTCAATAATAGCCGTTAAATTTCTAAAGTTATATATTTTCACAGTTTATATTACAATTCAAATTATATGTACCAAGCGTACTTGAAAGCAATTTGCATTCTGAAACAGATTCGCCAGAACTTTCTTCTTTACGTACTAACCAGTCTTTAAATAACTTATCTTGAAGCCACTCACTGCAAAATTTTTGTTTATATTGTATTTTTGGCATTTTTAATCCTGATGGAACAATTACTTCACTCTTCAACACACAAGTTACTGATTACGTAATAACAAAGACCAACACAACACTTTCATTGTTTCATTTACCATTCATCAGCTGTCGGCTAAGATGACACAGACATGGAAAGGGAGCGCAGGGCATTGGCTGTGAGGGGAAATATGGTGGCTCGAAGGTTTGCTGGTTGCTCAGTACCAGTTAAATTGACTCTATTCAAGGCTTACTGCCAAACGTTTTACTCCAGCAGCCTTTGGGCTAATCATACCCAAAAAGCAAACAATGCCCTGCGCATACAATACAATAATACCTTTAGGGTGCTGTTGAGGCTTCCACCCTACTGTAGTGCGTCAGGTATGTTCGCGGATGCACACACTGACGACTTTTTTGCACTAATGCGTAAGAAGGTGGCGTCGGTGATACGCAAAGTGGGGGGAAGCACCAACAGTATCTTGAGGGTGTTTGCAGAAAGGCTGGATGGGCCTACCATGGGTAGGTTTATCAAGCTTCATGTATTGCATGGAGCTTGATGAAACTATCTCTGGTCGATATATGATCATCTTGTTATGTTTTTGTAAGTAGGTATAAGTTTACTAACATAGTTTATAAGATAATTTAGTCACTAACACAATTTGGGCCCATGTAGTCTGTTAATAAAAGATTTTTTTTTTTTTTTTTTTTATTGAGCTTTGCGCTATAGTAGTATCCAATGTTTACATTATTGAGAATATGTAACATGTATACATTGGATTTCGGTTACTTAGCAGGTAAGTCCCGTTCATAATCATTGCAGTTTATTGGCTAGACCTATCTTATTGCCATCATACAAAATTATTCATATAAAAACATTTGCGTCTTTGACCTAACCTATAGCCTTCATACAAAATTATTCATATAAAAACATTTGGCTGAAGATAGTTTTTGTTCCGTTAAATATGCCGTCAGCTGTTAGAAAGATTTTTTCCAGTTTTCAACGTATCCAAATCCGCTAGATATGACGGGACATCCGCTAAGTTGGCAACGCTGTGTGTGAACCACATTGTGAACAGCATGTCGATTCTGTAAAAATCTCACCGTGAAAAGGTCAAAAAGGTGCGTGGAGTGAGCTGTCAGTGTCATCCCAGTGCTGCTAGGGATTGACCAAATATAACATTTACAATCATAATCGAGATTTTGAAAATATTTTTTATGCTTATTCTATTGATCATTTTATGCGTATTTCAAAGCTAGTAAACTATCGTGACATTACTACTGTTTCGGGAAGTTTTTCAAATGAAATAGCGAAACAGAAATTAAGTTAGAAACGCATTGTTTTTTTCTTTTTCTGTTTGTTCCTCAACTAGCCCTTTATGCCTGACGCACAAGTGCGACACGCACGAACAATTAATGAATATAGTAAGACATTATGTACATTTATAGGTAAGATAGCTACAACAGAAAATGAGAATCGGCATTGTCAGTTATTATGAACCCACTGTAAACTGATTAAAATTAAATACGTAAATGCAATCACAATTCCTAATCACGATATTTCTTGGAGTAGCGATTGTAGATCGACTCGAGTAAAGATTGTGCAACGTTCTTCAGCGTTGTTACTGTTGTAACATCACTATTTAGTAATTAGTTAGTATGTACACCACTAGATAATAATCTATGGTTCCGCTCTGCATCGGTCCGACACTGCTATGTCTGATCCCGTCTGAGATACCACGACTGAACGTGCTCTGTGAAACTGTGATCCTAGTCTGATTAAACCAAGTCTACTCAACATTATCTTTCATTTCTACAAACACAACATGGTGTCAGAAGTCGTGTAAGAAAAAACAAATAAAGAAGATCGGTCCAGAAAATGCCGAACCAAGCCACGAGTGACGACAATGATGGCGGACATGACCAAACATTAAGCACGCGTCTGAAAAAACTCCATATTTCGTCGGATCCAGCAAATAATAATGCGGAGGCATGGAAAAAATGGTGGCAGCAGCTGGAACTATATTTGCTAGCCACAGGCCTGGACAAGTCAAGTGAGAAGCGGAAAATTGCCATTCTACTGCATTTAATTGGTGAGCGTGGTCTCAATATATTTAACACATTTAACTTAAAGATTGATGGAAGCACACTCCAGGAAGTCAAGTCCAAATTCGACAAATTCTTTGAACCAAGAAAAAATGTGACGATGTGTAGATACCTATTCTTCACACGTAGGCAGGAAAAATCCGAAAACATCGACGAATTCCTCACGGATTTGGAAAATAAAAGCAGAGAATGTGAGTTTGGCACGCTCAGGGAGTCATTAATCAGAGATATTTTTATAGCAAACCTCAATATAGATTCGTCACATGTACGTCAGAGGTTACTGCAAGAACCTGATTTGACATATCAGAGAATGCAAGAGCTGGCGAGGACACTCATAATCGCTCAGCAGGATGCTGAAAAAATCGTCAAAGGTACCAGTGTCGCCAGTGAAAACGTCATGCATCTCAGTCGGAGGAGCCGTAGTCGACAAGATGGTCAACAGCGAGCTTCCAGTCGCAGGTCGAGCAGTCGCCAGTCAGCTTCGAGCAGTCGCAAGTCAGCAGCAGCTTCAAACAGCGACCACATCAGCAACTCGAAGACATGCAGCCGCTGTGGGCAGTCTCATCGCTACAAATGTCCAGCTAAAGGCGTTCAATGCAGGTCATGTAAATCTTTTGGTCATTTTGCTAAATATTGTCTCAAGAATAAAAAAGTCAGTCAGTTGCAATCGTTTAATTCAGATAATAGTAGTCAAGAATATTTTGTTGGCATGTTGAACAGTCAATTAAAGTCGAGTAAAAGTCATTCAGAAAATCATGTGGATCATAATGCACATAGTAGTCAGTCAAGTAGTCAGTCTCACTACACAGCAACACATAGTCAGTCTCACTCACACAGTCAGAGCAGTAGACACGGACACAAAAACACAGCAGTAGTGGTACATCAAAAGGGACAGTCACAGTCACCGTATCTCAAGGAAGAGAACAGTGACAAGTCGGAGAGATCCAACGTTAAGTCCAAAAGTCAACGTCAAGTCTATCATCTCAATGATGAAAATAGTCACATATCTGAGAGATCCAACGTAAAATCAAATAGTCAAAATAGAAAATGTCAAAGTCCATATTTACATCTCAATGATGAAAAAAGTCACAAGTCTGAGGGATTACACAACAAAACACAAGGTCATAGACTTAGAAACAGTCGTCAGCATTCACAGTTTTCACAGACACACAACGGATCATTAGTCAGTCACTCAGATATAAGTCATACAGTAAAGAATGTCAACACTGTGGATAGTAACCATGCAAAACAGTCATGGGAAATTAACCTAGTAGTAGGAAATAAACAAATTAAATGCATCATAGACTCTGGTGCAGATGTCAACATTATGTCAAAGCAAACATTTTATAACCTGTCAAAAGTGTCACTTGTCAAATGTCAAATAAATGTCACAGGATTTGGTGGAAAATCAATTCCGATTCTAGGCAAAGTGAACATAAATTGTAAATTGTGCGTCGATAATAATGACGTCGTCGAATCTATAATGTTTATAGTAGCAGATTTACATTGTCCAAATGTTCTTGGTCTACCAACATGTGAAAGGTTAGGAATTATAAGACGTGTCTTTTCAGTATCAAAGCAGGGTTTTTGTAAACAAATTCTCACACAATATAATGATGTTTTTCAGGGACTTGGATGTCTACCTCCAGTCTGTCATCTTAAACTCAAGCCTGATGCAGTACCATGTGTTGATCCGCCCAGGAAAGTTCCATTTGCGTTACAAGGCAGATTACACGAAGAGTTGGATCGCATGATGGAGATGCAAGTTATTGAGAAGGTTACAAAACCAACAGAGTGGGTTAACTCAGTCGTCATAACTGTAAAAAGTTCAGGTCAGTTAAGAATTTGTCTAGACCCTAGAAATTTGAATAAAAACATAATGAGAGAATTCTATCCACTTAAGTCAATTGATGAGATTAGGTCTCAGCTCGAAGGGGCTGTATGTTTTTCTCATTTAGATGCATTTTCGGGTTTCTGGATGCTACGTCTGGATGAATACAGTTCTGAATTATGTACCTTTCAAACACCATTTGGTAGATATAAGTATTTAAGATTACCATATGGCATAAATGCCTCGTCTGAAATCTTTCAAAGAGTTATGATGAATCTATTCGGCGATATCGAAGGAGTCTTAATATTCATAGATGATATTTTGGTTTATGGACCAAATGAGTCAGTTCATAATGAAAGATTACACAAAGTCATGCAAAGAGCTCGTCAAGTCAATTTAAAATTTAACAAGTCAAAATGTAAATTTTTAGTCACAGAAGTATGTTTTTTGGGTTATGTCTTCAGTAAAGATGGTGCCAGGGCAGATCAAGAAAAAGTCAAAGCCATTGTCAATATGCCCACACCAAAAAATGTCAAAGAGTTACAGAGAATATTAGGTATGATTAATTATTTAGGACCTTTCATTAGTAACTTGTCAGAAAAAACACAAATATTAAGAAATCTTTTGAAAAAAGATTCAGTCTGGACTTGGGATGAGAATCATAGTCAATGTCTCAAAAAACTGAAAGATGAGATTACAAACTCACCAGTTATAGCTCATTACAATCCTAAGATTCCATTAGTCTTGTCAGTTGATTCGTCGAAATCAGCATTAGGAGCAGTCATATTACAGAAAAACAAACCTATAGCATACAGTTCAAAAACTTTAACTGAAACCCAGGAAAGATATGCGCAGATAGAAAAAGAGCTACTAGCAATTCAATTTGGTTGTGAAAAATTTCACCAATATGTATATGGTAATAGAGTCACAGTACATACTGATCACAAGCCATTAGTCTATTTATTCAAAAAGCCATTGCATGATGTCCCCGCTAGATTACAGCGTATGATGTTAACTGTACAAAAGTATGATTTAGAAGTAATACATGTACCAGGTAAAGAAATGTATATATCAGACACTTTGTCAAGGGCAGCTTTGAAAGACCATTATACACCTGAAAATGAGTCAGAAATGTCTTGTCATGTCAATTTAATGTATGCTAATTTAGCAATAACAAAGGAATACAGCACAAAATTGTCACAGGAAACCAAAAAAGATGAATCCTTACAACTATTAAAAAAATATTATAATGAAGGATGGCCTAAAAACAAGAACAATATAAGTTCATTAGTCAAACCATATTGGAATATTCAAGGTGAAATACATGTAATAAAAGATTTAGTGTTCAAAGGTTCAAAATTAATAGTACCACAGTCAATGTATAAAGAAATGTTAGAAAAAATACATCAAGGTCACCAAGGTATAAATAAATGTCTGAAAATAGCAAAAGAATCTTTGTATTGGCCAAATATGTCAAGTGAAATTAAGAATTTAGTCGAACAATGTCTTGTATGTGCAAAGTTCAAACCATGTAATCAAAAGGAACCACTACAAAATTTTGAAATATGTAAATATCCATGGCAACAAGTCGGTATTGATTTAATGCATTTTGACAGTTCAGTTTATTTAATTGTCACAGATTATTACTCAAAATACATAGAGATAGCATTATTAAATAAAAACAGTACTGCTCAAAATGTAATTACTCATTTAAAATCTATTTTTGCTCGTCATGGAATACCATTGTCACTGGTGTCAGATGGTGGACCTCCTTTTCAGTCAATTGATTTCAAAAATTTCTTACAAGAATGGGACATAGAACATGTTGTCACTAGCCCATATCATTCACAGTCAAATGGTCAAGCTGAAAGTTCAGTAAAAATAATAAAAAACATGTTAAGGAAATGTAAAGAAAACAAAACAGATCCATACATAGCTTTATTACAGTATAGAAATACACCAAAAAATAATTTGTCATCACCAGCTCAATTGTTAATGTCAAGAAACTTGAGAGACAATATTCCAGTATCATATAAGAGATTAAAGCCAAAAGTAGTAACATTTCAGGATTACAAAGAGTCAGTCAAGAAAAATTATGAAAACAAATCTAGGAATTATGATAAAAATACTAAGTCAATGTCGATGTTACATTACAATGACCATGTCTATTTTAAAAGAAATCCAAAAAGTAACTGGGAACAAGCTATTGTCAAACAAAGATTGATGAACAATAGGTCGTATGTTGTTGAGGATGTCAATGGTGTACAGTATAGGAGAAATAGAATACACTTAAGACATAAGTATTCCCAAAACTATGCAAACCCTCCTATGCAATCCAACTCGTCGCAGGAGAGAGAGGAAGGTGACAGACAGGAGTCAAGACTTCAAGAATCCTCATCTCATATATCCTCAAGCGTAACAACCAGGTCAGGTCGAATTGTAAAACCACCAAGAAGGTTAATAGACGAAATAGATAAACCATTAACTAAGTAGTATTAAGAAGGTTGTCTAGATTAAATGTAACTAAGTATTAATAAGAATGTTGTCTAGTTATAATATAACTATAAGTATCATAGAGCATGTTGTCATGTAGGTAGAGTCACTTGTCAATGTACATCTTATTAATTGTTTGTCAGGGGTTTAATTTGAACTCAACAAGGGGGATGTTGTAACATCACTATTTAGTAATTAGTTAGTATGTACACCACTAGATAATAATCTATGGTTCCGCTCTGCATCGGTCCGACACTGCTATGTCTGATCCCGTCTGAGATACCACGACTGAACGTGCTCTGTGAAACTGTGATCCTAGTCTGATTAAACCAAGTCTACTCAACATTATCTTTCATTTCTACAAACACTACAGTTACTAACCCAAATCTATTAAAAAATGATGAAAGAACCTGGCCGTGTTCGAGTGACGGAGCATAGAATTCAATCTCACACATACTATTTGGGAACCCACATCTAGGCGCTGTCATATTCACATTGACATTTGTTTACTAGGTAGGTATTTATTTAACTTATAACGTGTCACGTATGCGCACTAAGAACATTAGGAAAATGCAATACCAGCGTCCAAAATTGTGCCGAGTAACATTTTAGTGTAGATAAAAATATACCTACTTACTTACTTACCTATGTCGTTATTATCAATAAAAAGAATATTCATTAAATGGTCACCATCTTGAAAATATTATTAAGTAAGTAGGTACCCAATATTCATTTGTTGAAAACATAATTTATAATTTTGAAATGTTCAACAATGGTTGGAATTGACATTAACCTGTTAAATGCCGTAATTACAGACACAATTAAAAAACCATTATGTCTATACCAAATGTGGTATCTCAGGGACTTAGAGGTTAAGTAAAATATACTTCCATTGGCTAACTGCGAATACGTTATTGCCTTTAGCAATGACTTGAAAGGCTGAAATTAAAAAAAAAACTGTCTTGACAATGACAGCGTCGGTCACATCACTTCACCCGAAACCGTTACTCACACGGTGTTGTTGCCATAGCAACCACACCGAATGAGTAACTGCTTGCTCGACGTGAACACTTCACGCGATTCTCGTCACATTTAGTCAAGGTGGAGTGTGTTGTAACATCACTATTTAGTAATTAGTTAGTATGTACACCACTAGATAATAATCTATGGTTCCGCTCTGCATCGGTCCGACACTGCTATGTCTGATCCCGTCTGAGATACCACGACTGAACGTGCTCTGTGAAACTGTGATCCTAGTCTGATTAAACCAAGTCTACTCAACATTATCTTTCATTTCTACAAACACAACATGGTGTCAGAAGTCGTGTAAGAAAAAACAAATAAAGAAGATCGGTCCAGAAAATGCCGAACCAAGCCACGAGTGACGACAATGATGGCGGACATGACCAAACATTAAGCACGCGTCTGAAAAAACTCCATATTTCGTCGGATCCAGCAAATAATAATGCGGAGGCATGGAAAAAATGGTGTCAGCAGCTGGAATTATATTTGCTAGCCACAGGCCTGGACAAGTCAAGCGAGAAGCGGAAAATTGCCATTCTACTGCATTTAATTGGTGAGCGTGGTCTCAATATATTTAACACATTTAACTTAAAGATTGATGGAAGCACACTCCAGGAAGTCAAGTCCAAATTCGACAAATTCTTTGAACCAAGAAAAAATGTGACGATGTGTAGATACCTATTCTTCACACGTAGGCAGGAAAAATCCGAAAACATCGACGAATTCCTCACGGATTTGGAAAATAAAAGCAGAGAATGTGAGTTTGGCACGCTCAGGGAGTCGTTAATCAGAGATATTTTTATAGCAAACCTCAATATAGATTCGTCACATGTACGTCAGAGGTTACTGCAAGAACCTGATTTGACATATCAGAGAATGCAAGAGCTGGCGAGGACACTCATAATCGCTCAGCAGGATGCTGAAAAAATCGTCAAAGGCACCAGTGTCGCCAGTGAAAACGTCATGCATCTCAGTCGGAGAAACCGTAGTCGACAAGATGGTCAACAGCGAGCTTCCAGTCGCAGGTCGAGCAGTCGCCAGTCAGCTTCGAGCAGTCGCAAGTCAGCATCAGCTTCGAACAGCGACCACATCAGCAACTCGAAGACATGCAGCCGCTGTGGGCAGTCTCATCGCTACAAATGTCCAGCTAAAGGCGTTCAATGCAGGTCATGTAAATCTTTTGGTCATTTTGCTAAATATTGTCTCAAGAATAAAAAAGTCAGTCAGTTGCAATCGTTTAATTCAGATAATAGTAGTCAAGAATATTTTGTTGGCATGTTGAACAGTCAATTAAAGTCAAGTAAAAGTCATTCAGATAATCATGTGGATCATAATGCACATAGTAGTCAGTCAAGTAGTCACTACACAGCAACACATAGTCAGTCTCACTCACACAGTCAGAGCAGTAGACACGGACACAAAAACACAGCAGTAGTGGTACATCAAAAGGGACAGTCACAGTCACCGTATCTCAAGGAAGAGAACAGTGACAAGTCGGAGAGATCCAACGTCAAGTCCAAAAGTCAACGTCAAGTCTATCATCCCAATGATGAAAATAGTCACATATCTGAGAGATCCAACGTCAAGTCGAATAGTCAAAATAGAAAATGTCAGTTCATTAGTCAAACCATATTGGAATATTCAAGGTGAAATACATGTAATAAAAGATTTAGTGTTCAAAGGTTCAAAATTAATAGTACCACAGTCAATGTATAAAGAAATGTTAGAAAAAATACATCAAGGTCACCAAGGTATAAATAAATGTCTGAAAATAGCAAAAGAATCTTTGTATTGGCCAAATATGTCAAGTGAAATTAAGAATTTAGTCGAACAATGTCTTGTATGTGCAAAGTTCAAACCATGTAATCAAAAGGAACCACTACAAAATTTTGAAATATGTAAATATCCATGGCAACAAGTCGGTATTGATTTAATGCATTTTGACAGTTCAGTTTATTTAATTGTCACAGATTATTACTCAAAATACATAGAGATAGCATTATTAAATAAAAACAGTACTGCTCAAAATGTAATTACTCATTTAAAATCTATTTTTGCTCGTCATGGAATACCATTGTCACTGGTGTCAGATGGTGGACCTCCTTTTCAGTCAATTGATTTCAAAAATTTCTTACAAGAATGGGACATAGAACATGTTGTTACTAGCCCATATCATTCACAGTCAAATGGTCAAGCTGAAAGTTCAGTAAAAATAATAAAAAACATGTTAAGGAAATGTAAAGAAAACAAAACAGATCCATACATAGCTTTATTACAGTATAGAAATACACCAAAAAATAATTTGTCATCACCAGCTCAATTGTTAATGTCAAGAAACTTGAGAGACAATATTCCAGTATCATATAAGAGATTAAAGCCAAAAGTAGTAACATTTCAGGATTACAAAGAGTCAGTCAAGAAAAATGATGAAAACAAATCTAGGAATTATGATAAAAATACTAAGTCAATGTCGATGTTACATTACAATGACCATGTCTATTTTAAAAGAAATCCAAAAAGTAACTGGGAACAAGCTATTGTCAAACAAAGATTGATGAACAATAGGTCGTATGTGGTTGAGGATGTCAATGGTGTACAGTATAGGAGAAATAGAATACACTTAAGACATAAGTATTCCCAAAACTATGCAAACCCTCCTATGCAATCCAACTCGTCGCAGGAGAGAGAGGAAGGTGACAGACAGGAGTCAAGACTTCAAGAATCCTCATCTCATATATCCTCAAGCGTAACAACCAGGTCAGGTCGAATTGTAAAACCACCAAGAAGGTTAATAGACGAAATAGATTAACTATTAACTAAGTAATATTAAGAAGGTTGTCTAGACTAAATGTAACTTAGTATTAATAAGAATGTTGTCTAGTTTTAATATAACTATAAGTATCATAGAGCATGTTGTCATGTAGGTAGAGTCGCTTGTCAATGTACATCTTATTAATTGTTTGTCTTGGGTTTAATTTGAACTCAACAAGGGGGATGTTGTAACATCACTATTTAGTAATTAGTTAGTATGTACACCACTAGATAATAATCTATGGTTCCGCTCTGCATCGGTCCGACACTGCTATGTCTGATCCCGTCTGAGATACCACGACTGAACGTGCTCTGTGAAACTGTGATCCTAGTCTGATTAAACCAAGTCTACTCAACATTATCTTTCATTTCTACAAACACAACAGAGTGAACGCACGCGGGCGCGCTACGCGAGTTTCATTTGAAATGTTGATTTTTGACATACCTAGTAGGTAGGTATCAAGATGATGATGATTTGATGAATATTCTTTGATAAATGATAAATGAATTTATTTTTGCAAGTAGGTTTGTACAAACACTTTTACATGTCAATCTTTTTTTTTTAAACTAGATGAGGTCGGCTTTTCCTATCTGACTACTCTGAGAAGAAAGGCCGAAACAAACTCAGAGGTCACAGTCTCTTTTAAAGTCCAGACATAATTTGGTTAGGTCATGTGAAGACCATGTGGATTGGTGTCTCAAGTGGTCTTTTAAGAAAAGAACCACACAGATTGAGTGGACCTGTCCAATCAGTGCACGCATTTGTCAGTAATCATGCAGCTCAACTCAGAACTTAAGGAGATCAATGATTCGACGAACAATACCAAAGAAAGGACATTTGTGTAGGTCGCATAAATTACTCAAACTGCCAAACTGTGATAATAAATAAATGAGAAGAAAAGGAACCCAGAAAAAAAAAATAACACCCACTTAAAAAACTTAAACCTTAAAACCACAAAAACTTAAAACCACTTTTATTAATAATACGATTATTAAGTAGGTATACATGCATTTATATGAATGTTTCGAATACTTGCGTACTAATTATTCTCTAAACCGAATACGAAATGGCGTCTGTACAAGGCGAACAAAAAAAAAAAGTTGATACCTATTGATGACAGCGTCTAGCGCGCATGCGTGGCTTGATCACGGGATCCTCGCAATGCCGTTGTCATGGTAGCATCACTTCACCTCGCGAGCACGCGGGTGACCGTTCTGCAGGCTTAGACAAAAAACATTTCTGATAGCGTTAACGCCAGACGCTAACGCTTAAATGTATGGCGATGACATTACCTGCGGAAAAGACGCGTAACGTCACGCTAATTTCGTAGACAAATAAAACTTGTAACAAAACGCTACCGCTAACACGGCGTTAGCGTGGCGTCTCCCATACAAAGTGCTAGACAAGTGGCGTTTTTGACAGACGCTAACGTCGATTTTGGCGTTTAATGCTCACGCTAGCTAGCGGATGCTCGGACCGTGCTGCTAATGGTGTTTTGGACAGTTTTATTGATAAAAACCTGCATATTTTTGTTTTAATGCATTGCCTGCGGCTTATCGTGGATTACCGAATACTTTAGAATCTCTGCAGCGATCTTAGGCGCCTAATTTCTCTAAAAATAAACAAGGGAAATTTTACTGGAAATTAAGATGTACTAAGTAAAATGTGTAATATTTGCATAGGTATCTATCTACATAAGTAATCATTTTGTTTTTATTGTTTATTTAAGATTTTTTGCACTATTGCTTTCTAGCAACGGTATGCCGTACCAAAATATTGTTGGGTTCATAAGAATGAGGTCATGATCTACTTGGCTCTATCGTTTAGGAATTAAAGTCGGAAATATGATATATTTAATGTTGCTGTAGAACATGAACGCCACTATAAACTAATAGCCTTGAGAGCTACACGTGAACAAAAATGCCATTGTGTCATTATGTAAACAAATTAACCCAAACCATAGAGGAAAATAATATATCGGGTACCAAACTATGTACGAAATGTTTCGTAGTTATTGAATTTCTGCCTACCTTTCCAGATAATCTATTATCATCTATTTTTTGGGATCGCACGTAGTTAGAAGTTCATAAACAATGTACAAAATACAGAAAGAAATTCGAAAATTTCCGCCTTAAAAAACACATTACTTATTGTGTACTTACAAATATTAATTTACACAAGTAATTTTATCAATCATAATTAAATAACCCATTTCCAATAAAACTAACCCTCGAAATAAACTTTACAACTTTTTAAAATGGCTTCAAATTCCCGCCAGTAAAGGCGCGCTTGACGTTTGGATTTTTTTTGTTTCGTTCTCACGCTAACTTCCATAGAGAAACTACCGTGTTTCGTTAGGACGCTGCGGAATAAGCGTCTGGCGTGAGCTTGGTTATTTGTCTACAATTTTACTCACGCTAACGTTCAGTCCGTAGCGTGTGCGGAAACACGTACCGATGTATTTTGTCTGCCTGCTGAACTGTTGAATTTTAACATAATATTTTCAAGATGGTGATCATTTGATGAATATTCTTTTTATTGATAATAACGACATAAGTAAGTAAGTAGGTATATCTTTATCTATACTTTAATATTATAAAGCTGAAGAGTTTGTTTGTTTGTATGTTTGTTTGTTTGATTGAACGCGCTGATCTCAGGAACTGCAGGTCCGAATTGAAAAAATATTTTTGTGTTGAGTAGCCTATTTATCGTGGAAGGCTATAGGCTATATAACATCACGCTACAACCAAGAGGAGCGGAGCAGAAATGAAAAATGTTGCAAAAACGGGGAAAATCGCACGGGTAGGCGATTCGACGCGACGGGAAGGGTTGGGGGACCAAGAAATTTAACGCGGGCAGAAGCTAGTCTACAATAAAATGTTAGTCGCCACATTTTGGATGTTGGTATTGCATTTTCCTAATGTACTTAGTGCGCATACGTGACGATACCTACATAATAAAAAAAAAATCTAATGTCAATGTGAATATGACAGCGCCTAGATGTGGGTTCCCACATAGTATGTGTGAGATTGAATTCTATGCTCCGTTAGTCAGGCACGGCCAGGTTCTTTCATCTTTTTTTAATAGATTTGGTTTAGTAACAACGCTGAAGAACGTTGAAAAATCTTTACTCGAGTCGATCTACAATCGCTTCTCCAAGACACATCGTGATTAGGTCATGTGATTGCATTTACGTATTTAATTTTAATCAGTTTACAGTGGGTTCATAATAACTGACAATATCGATTCGCATTTTCTGTTGTAGCTATCTTACCTATACATGTACATATGTCTTACTATATTCATTAATTGTTCGTGCGTGTCGCACTTGTGCGTCAGGCATAAAGGGCTAGTCGAGAAAAAAATAGAAAAAAAACAACAATGTCTGAATTTCGGTTTTGCTATTTCATTTGAAAAACTTCCCGAAAGAGTAGTATTGTTTAGACACTATGCTAGCTTTGAAATCCTTATAAAAATAATCAATAGAGCTAAGCTTTTTTTTTCCCTATGTGGGTAGGCTTAACATACATAAGTAAATTTTTAGCTTCCTCATTTAATATTAATTTTAAAATAGTTTATTGTAGTTTTTCTCAATATATATGTGCTAATTAACTAGTAAACCCACCTTCGCTTTTAAATTTCCTTTCACTTTCACTCTTCTTCAACCACAACACTTCAAATACTTCAACTTAACATGGACAGCAAACTAGTGCACAGTATGGAGGAACTAGAGAAATTGTTTAGCTCCCGCATGCACGAATATGAAGATAAGCTCCAGAGAGCTACAGCTGGAACTGACCCTGTCCACTCGGATCTTGCTGCACTTTCCAAGGACTTCTCTGAGTTTAAATCCTTTGTCTGCAAAACTCTCACTCACTTCAAAACTCAAATAGAACTCCTGTCTTTGAGTCTGGACAGACAAGAAACTGCAATGCGGAGGAAGATTCTGCTGATTCACGGTATTCCCGAGAAATCTAATGAAAAGCTATGTGATGAAATTCTTGGCATAATATCCAAGCAACTATTAATTGATGACATTAAGCTGGAGCACTTAGACGTATGCCACCGACTGGGAGCTTCCCAGGGCAAAACGAGGCCAGTATTGGTGCGATTTAATGACATGGAGCATCGTCGCTTGGTTTGGGCCGGCAAAACTACACTCAAAGGCAGCGGGATCACAATTTCGGAGTTTCTGACAAAAACACGGCACCAGGTATTTATGGCCGCCCGCAAGCACTTCAATATCAATAGCTGCTGGTCTGCAGAGGGTAAGATCATTGTTTTAACGCCTGACAAGGCTCGCCGTAAGATATCGTCCATGGCTGAGCTCGATACATTAATCGCGTTGTTCCCCGCTCCGGCCAGTGCTGCCGCACCCAGTGATCCCGTGCCTGCAGCCTCTAACTCGCCGGCAGTGGCATCTACATCGGCTGTATCCGCAACCCCCAAAAAGAAGGTTGTGAGGAAGGCTCGTCGTTGAGTTTACCGAGTTGGATGTCCCCTTGCATATCTTACATTGTCTGTCTTGTAACACAATCGTGTAGTGACGGTATACTATAAAATTTTAATGTTTCTTTTGTTAAACTACCCATAATATTTAATTTAATTTTAGTTAATTATTTTTCTCATAAGTATGTTTAGGTTGCCGGTATTCGTTTTATTGACATGACTTATGACATTGACGTGTGTCAGAGTCAAGTGTTGTTTTATGTTGACGTTACGTTTCGTTACACGCTGAGTTCGTTTTAGTCTTTGTGAATGTTGTGGCGAAATTTAACTTATTTTTTTTTTAATTTCTTTGTTATTTTAATGTATGCGCTGATTATTGTATTTTTTTTTTTTACTAATTTTTATCCTTACCATAGACTTACGCATATAATTGTTGTGTTGAAATCTCTGCCAACAACAGCGAATAGGTGTTTTTATTGGTTGAGTGTTTGTATGCACTTAAGTAGTAATTGTTTTAACATTGTTAGTATTATTTAGTTTTTGTATTGCTTTTTATTCGTATATATATATATATATTTATTTTTAATTTATTTTTGTTAATTATGGTCGATGTCGATATTGATGATGATTTTTTCTCTTGTCCTTCCTCTTCTAGCAGTTTCCATAGTGCGGCGAGTGGTTCCTCCTCACCTCTTACCCTCAGCGATCAGATTTCCTCTTTGTTGTCCCACCTTCCCAACAATCTCAACATAGCTCATATCAATGCCCAGAGTGTTCCTGGCCATTACTCTGATCTTCTGGCTTCCTTTAACTGTGCACATATTGATGCTTTGCTCATCTCTGAGTCCTTCCTCAAACCCTCTCTCTCATCTGTCCAGTTTGCCCTTCCTGGTTATGTCCTTATTCGTAATGATCGAACTGGGAAGGGTGGGGGTGGTGTTGCCATTTACTTGCGGTCTGATATTCCCTACAAGATTATCAGCACATCACCTTCTTCCTACTCGGGGTCAGCGGAGCATCTATTTCTCGAAATTTCTTTACATCACACTAAAATGCTCCTTGGAGTCGTTTATAGTCCTAACCTCAGTATCGATTACTTTGACTCGTTTGATACGCTTTTAAATGATTTTTGTCCCTCTTATGATCACGTAGTCTTGATGGGCGATTTTAATACTTGTTTACTTAAAATCGACAATCGTACTCACAAACTCAAATCTCTTTTAACCTCCTTTAACCTAAGTATTCTGCCTCTTTCTGCTACTCATCATTTCCCTAATTGCACTCCTTCTCTGTTGGATCTGATGATTGTGTCGAACTCGAATAATGTATCAGTCCACGGACAGCTCACTGCTTGTTTTTCTTACCACGACCTTATCTTTACGTCCTACAGGATTCGCCCTCCCAAGCGCAAGCCGAAATATATTTTCCTTCGGAACTACAAGGGTATAGACCTGGAGGCATTACTGCGTGATGCTGATAGCATCGACTGGACGGACGTTTTAGAGGGCTCATGTATAAATGATATGGTTCACTTGTTTAACAGCACTTTACTCAGTTTATATGACCGTCATGCCCCTATCCGTAGAGTCAAGGTCAAACACGTTCCGGCTCCTTGGCTTACTGCTGACATTAAAGATGCGATGGCTAGTAGGGACAGAGCCAAGAGAAGGTTTAAACGTTCTGCTTCTGAGCGTAACCGGAATGCATATAAGGTGCTGCGTAATCGCTGCAGGCGTTTGTGTAGAGATGCAAAGAGACGCTACTTCCACAATTCTCTCGATAACCGTAACTCCTCTGAAGTCTGGAAGTTTCTTAAAACTGTTGGTATTGGCAAATCTCCAGGCGTTCCTACTAATGGCACAGACGTGTGTGCTCTTAACAAACATTTTTCACATCCTCCTGTTACTTTTGATCCACACGTCAAATCAGCTTCTTTATACAAACTTTCTTGTTTGCCATTGCCTCAGTGTTCTTCTTTTGAATTAAAGCCAGTGGATGAAATTGAGGTCAAAAAATCTTTTTGTGCTATCTCCTCTACTGCTGTTGGTAATGATGAACTTTGCTCTAGAATGATTTCTCCTATCCTCTCCTCGCTTCTTCCTGTCCTGACCCACATTTTTAATTTCTCCTTGTTTTCGTGTACTTTTCCTGAAGCCTGGAAACAAGCTCATATCATCCCCTTACCCAAAATTGCGAAGCCAGTGTCACCCACCGACTTTCGTCCTATTTCTATCCTACCGTATCTCTCTAAAGTTCTGGAGCATATTGTTCATCAACAACTTTCTGCCTTTCTATCTTCGAATGATCTACTCTGTCCTCTTCAATCTGGTTTTCGACCTGGTCATAGCACAGTAACGGCTCTTCTGAAGGTTACTGATGACATCCGCTGGGCTATGGATCACAAATCTCTCACTTTACTCGTACTTCTCGACTTTAGTAGTGCATTTAACTCAGTTGATTTCGATATCCTACTAGGGATTCTTAAATCTTTAAATTTCTCATCTTCCGCCATTGGATGGTTTGACTCGTATCTTAGGGGCCGCTCGCAGCGGCTTCGCCTAGACGAGTCGTCTTCTGATTGGTGTTCCCTTACCGCTGGTGTACCTCAGGGTGGCGTTCTCTCTCCCCTTCTTTTCTCTACTTTCATTAACTCTGTCACCCGAATCATCTCTTCCTACTTCCATCTCTATGCCGACGATCTGCAGCTTTACAGTCACTTCTCAAGGGATGATGCAGAAGCCGCCGTGTCTGCTATGAACAGTGACCTGGATTTGATTAGCGAGTGGTCGAGGTCTTTTGGACTGCAAATCAACCCTAGGAAATCCCAGGCCATTGTGATTGGCGGCAGATATATGCGAAATAGGCTTGATGTTGCATCTCTGTCTCCACTCTGTCTGAATGGAGTTCAGATTGAATACGCACATTCTGTTAAAAACCTAGGGGTGATTATGGACTCTTATTTATCGTGGTCTGCCCAAGTTGCTCTAGTCAGTCAGAAAGTACACTACACATTCCATTCTTTGAAATGTCTCCAGAGGTTTTTGCCCTTGAACACCAAAATCTCTCTTGCTCAAACTCTCATTCAGCCCATCATTGATTACGCTGACGCCTGTTATTTGGATGCCACCGAGGAGCTATTAAATAAACTTGAGCGTTTACAAAATATCTGTATTCGTTTTGTTTATAATCTCAGAAAGTATGATCATGTTTCCGAATTTCGCAAGACACTCAAGTGGCTCCCTATTCGACTTCGCAGGAACTCTCGGATATTATGTTTGCTATTCAACCTTCTCCACAATCCTAAAACACCATCTTATTTGCGGGACCGTTTTTCCTACGCCCGTTCTTTAGATGCGCCATGTAGGTCGCATCTAAGAAACCTCCTGAAGTCCCCTCCCCACTCCACTGACTTCTACTCCTACTCCTTCACTGTGCACGCGGTGCGGTTATGGAATGCACTTCCGCCTGACATTAGGGACTGTCAAACAGTTGCAAATTTTAAAAGAAGAGTGAAAGAACACTATCTTTCCGTATCGACATAGTTGTGTTTGTACTTATTGTTTTAATTACAATTTAATGTTATTTATTTTAGTAGTCTGTATGTATGTATCTATGTATGTATGTTTGTTTGTATGTATGTATCTATGTATTTATGTTTGTTTGTATGTATATATTCTTATATTATTTGATTAATTGTATTAAGTTAATATTTTTTGATTATATGTATTTTATTTTCTCATACTGTTACACACGCTGTCTACATCTCTGTATCTTCTCTCCTATCGCAGGTGTGCTGGAAGAGATTTCTTTAGAAATAAGCATCACCTTTGTACAAATTTTTCTGTTCCTTTCTTGTCTGTTTTTATTTGTGTGTACATAAATGGTTAAATAAATAAATAAATAAAATAAATAGAATTAGCATAAGAATATTAGGTATCTAAATCTCGATTATGATTGTAAATATGATAGTTGGTCATCCCTAGCATTAGGTGGAATGACATTGATAGCTCACTCCACGCTCACTTCACCCGGTGAGATGGTTACAGAATAGCACTGCAGAGTGTAAAATATGGGTACATTCCGAATTAAGCCATAATTGTTCCGATTAAGACAGAAATTGCCGTTTTATAGTAAGTAAAGTAAAGATACTTTGAATTGACATTAAACCTTCACAGTGTGAGATATTCGAGTGACACTACAGAACAATATTACTCCTAGCGGAGAGTGACATACTAAGAGATTTTTCTTTTAAAAATTGTGCAACATCCGATTTTCGAATTTCAATTGTTTTTTTAACCGACTTCAAAAAAGGAGGAGGTTATCAATTCAACAGATTTTTTAAAATATGTTTTTTGTTTCTTACCTCATAAATTTTAACTGGGTGAACCGATTTTGATGATTCTTTTTTTATTTGAAAGCTGGTACTTCCCGAATGGTCCCATTTTAATTTGGTTCCATTCGGACAATGGTGTCCATGTGAAAACCATAATAAGTCTTAAATTTGCATTAAGTATTTGCGTGACAAATTAACGAATAACGCAATTAGATTAGTGCGGGGTATCTACCATAACTAAAAAGTTAAAAATTAAAACTTTTTACAAAAAAATAACAACCGACTTCCTTAAAAATTGTTATTTTTTTGTAAAAAGAGTTTTTATTCTGCTTAGTAGACGGAAAATATTGATTCTTCGAGTTCCGACGCGGAATAACGTGGCAGAAACGGCTCGCAATATTAGTACTGCGTTTGGAGAGGAGACTATTCATTAGAAGTATCCTCTCCAAACGCAGTACTAAAACCACCGCACGTTTTAGGTTTTATTACGCTTTCGTAATTGAAACTTTGACTTGAAGAACGAACCGCGTGGAAGGTCACCCACGGAGGTGAATAACGCTGAATTGAAGGAGATGGTGGAAGCCAATCCGAATCAAACTACCGAGGAATCAGCAGTAAGGTTTAATGTTACCTTACCTACAATGCGTGATAAAAAATATTCTTCCAGGGGGGCATGGGCAGTACAAAATGCTTTCACACAATTCACACAGTTTGTTGAATCTAGATCCCTAGAGTTCTGTCGCAAAGGCGTAAATGAACTTCCGATTAGATGGCAAGAATGTATTGATAATGAGGGTAATTATTTTGATTAAATAAATACGTTAAATCTTGAAAAAAAAACAAGTTATAATTTTGCAGTAAAATTCGGCAATTTTAGATTTTTGCCCCTAATACTACGCGAGTAATTATGTCATTCCCTGACATGTCATTCTCTTAACTAACGAGGTATTTTCAAATCAGACACGTACCAAGTTTTAAATAGTGTGGATTCAAGGCATATCGTTATTGCGCTCAGGCTCATGCAGAATGGGTATTAACGCGCATCGTGACCGCTGTCAAAAATTTCAGAACGTTGTGCGGCTCAGGTCTTTGAATAACGTTAAAAACTTGGTATCGTTACTTTCATCGGACGAAGATAACGTTATTAGTAGAGGTAGCGTTATGCTTGGTAACGATACGTGGCATACGTTTTATCGGTAAACTGACTTTTCGTTATTGAAGATTTTATCGGTAAATAGTAATGTTACTATCGTTTATGGTTTGATAACGTTACCAAATGCATACGAAAAGTCCCGTTAAAAAACGTTATTTTCTTTCATCTCATTCTTACGTCTACATTATTGCAGTACTGGTTTGGTTAATCACATTGGTATTCAAACCAAAAACACTTGCGCTGAGCAACGTTTTCGGAATTACATACATTATTTTACTATATTAAAAATTGCAACTAGCTTGCATCCCTTATGTTGCGCGGGTTGACAACAACGCATTAAGTAACGATAAAAATATCGGTACTACTAACGTTATTTTATAGAATCGATACAAAAGTATCGTTACCCGTGTTACCGTTAAAACGTTAACTTTACGAAAATAACGTTACTTAACGATACTCATAGTGTGACTTTGGTAACGTTACCAAGCCCTAGTGCGGCTGTTCCGAATTATGCCGTTATCACTCACACCAATAATTTGCGTTCCGATTAGGATATCACAATGAATTCGGAACGCCGCCGCGCAGTCAATGGGATTACGATGCTCGCTCACGCTCAAATAGATGTTAGTGTAATACGGAATGCGGCCTTAAACAAACTTGGATTTAATAGAAATTTTGCTGAAGTATTATGGTGTATGCAAGTTTTAGCTTAAGAGTGAGCACTATTAGCGCGTTAACGAGCATTCTGTATTTTAACAGTTCTCAAGTATCATAATCGTGAAATCCAAATTGAAACGCAACACTTTTCTAGAATGTGCTTTTTGCCTGTAATATGATGTTGTGGTACGCACGGCTATTAGATCAAACTATATTTTCAGCAGGGATGTTAGGGAGCTCCGTAACCGTAACCGAAACTATCGGATATCCGATATAGAAATTTATCCGTAACCGTAACCGAATCCGAAATAAAAGTTTCGGATAAGACAAGAGGAAGAAAATTATTATTTGTGGTGATTGGAACATCGATATTTTAAAACATAACTTCGCAACAAAGGAACTTTTAAGTGTTCTAAGTAACTACAATTTTGAAGCACATATAAAATCACCAACTCGGGCGAACTCTTGCATTGACCAAATCGCCAGTAACATAAAGAGTGTTCAGCCAGAAATTCATCACTTTGGCCTGTCTGATCACGAAACGGCACAATCGCTTACTGTAAAATCGAAAATGCACAAAATAATAACTTGTTGGTCAGAATTGAAACGTGACTACTGTACAGAAAACGTCGAAAAATTTCGCGAATGTATGTCTGCTCTTTCATTTTCGGAAACGCTTAACTCAGACACTCTAACTGAAGCCTTTAAAACATTTTATGAAACTTTTACATTATATTACGATCTGTGTTTTCCGGTGATTATGGTTAAGGTTAATAATAAACCAGTAACACAAAACAGGATAACAAAAGGCATTAAAAAATCTAGCAAAACAAAACGTCAGCTTTATCTAAAATTGAAAACAAGTAATTTAAATAAAAAGCAAAATAAAAAATCCTACCAACTATATAATCATGTGTTTAAGCGTTGTGCACAGCGAGCGCAAAAACTTATAAATACAAGACGTATACAAAGGCATAAAAATAAATGTAAAGCTACATGGAATGCAATCTCTTCAACAATAACCGGTAATAATTTGTATAAAAATGACATTGATGAAATAAATTTTAATAATGTAACATATAATAATCCGTCAGACATTTGCAATATATTTAATAATTACTTTATTAATTTGACATCTAAACTGCCTCCAAATTCTAATAATTATAATAATTCGCGTAATTCTAATAATTCCAGTAATTCAAATGATTCTAACTCTAGTATAAAAAATAAAAATCTGAATACTATATTCTTGAATCCTGTAGATGCAATGGAAGTGTATAAAATAATTATGTCTCTGAACAATAGCAAAACTAGTGGGTATGACGGCATCGCTACAAAGGTGTTAAAAGCTTGTGCTAGTTGGATTTGCCATCCTCTAGCACATGTTATAAACTTATCTTTTTCGGAAGGTGCATTTCCTGAACAGCTTAAGATATCAGTTGTAAAACCACTATTTAAAAATGGAAATAAGTCAGACCCTAATAATTATCGCCCAATCACGATAGTACCCATTATATCAAAAATTTTTGAGAAAGCAATGCTTATTAGGTTGAATGATTTTCTCTGTAAACATGACATACTATGCAAAGAGCAGTTTGGTTTCCGTAAAGGTAGTTCAACTGCTCTTGCAATCTTTAACTTCATTAAACTTGTAACAGAAAGTATTAACAATGGCAATCCTGCAGTGTCCTTGTTTTTAGATATGAGTAAGGCCTTTGATTTTGTTAACCATTATAAGCTACTGACTAAATTAGACTTCTATGGTATTAGAGGAAAAGCATATGAATGGATATCTAGTTATCTAATAAACAGGCAACAGTGTACCGAGATATCCAAAGTTGTAAAGAAAGGGGGCAGAATATACTGCAAAGAGAAATTCAAATCAGTAGCAGTACTAAATAAGTGTGGCGTTCCTCAGGGAAGCATTCTCGGTCCTTTACTTTTCTTACTTTATATAAATGATCTTCCAGAGGCCACTTTACACAAATGTATACTTTTTGCAGATGACACCACAGTTGTCATAAAGTGTCAAAATAAAAGCGACTACAAATCAGCTACGGAAAAGACCCTAAGAGACATAATAAGTTGGATGCAAAACAATGACTTAAATATAAATATTAGTAAGACAAAATTAATTGAATTTAACTCTTATAACAGCAAACCAATAGCTTTGGATATTTTATATAATGGTGAAAAAGTGCAACAAGTAGATCAGTTAAAATTTTTAGGAATCTATGTAGACAAAAACCTGAATTGGAAAAGCCATGTGGAGTATATAGGTCAGAAACTAGATAGGTTCGTGTTTGCTTTAAAAAAGCTGAGACAAAATGTGTCTGTAGAAGCCGCTCTTGCAGCTTACCATGGTTACGTGTCATCTGTTCTAAGCTATGGACTAATCATGTGGGGTAACTCTACCTATAGCGACAGAGTTTTCAAGCTCCAAAAACGTTGCATCCGGGTTATGAACAGGGCGTGGTTCTTAGATAGCTGTAAGCCACTCTTTCAAAAAATGAAAATTCTTCCCCTGCCCTGTATGTATATTAGAGATATCTGTATCTTTACAAAGACACACATGCATTACTTTAAGCAACATACCGAGGTTATACCACGACAGAAGAGGAGTATGTTTCGCAACCTATTATATCATCCAGCTGGACATAAAGATATTTATAAGAAAAATGTGTTCAATATGTGTATATTAATTTATAATACCTTACCAAACGATTTTAAATTGTTGCAGGGTAATGTTTTTAAAACAAAATTGACAGAGTGGTTACAGAAAAAGTGTTTCTATAGTATTAAGGAATTTTTAGAATTTAAAAATATTTGATTACTTACAGTATTAATTAATATTTTTCATGAATTATTTAATGATATTTGTATGTAATAATAATGTGTGGAAATAATGTAATAATTGTATGATAATAATGTTCTAATAATATAATTTGCATGATAATCAAGTCTGACATTTAAACATAAATAATTTGCACGCTTGCTTGCAGGCAGAATACAATAACTTTAAGGCTGTAAGATCTTCCCTTGTAAATGATGTATTTCTTGCAAATAAATATTTTGAATTTGAATTTGAATTTGAATAATATCGGATTTGTTATTACATTTTTATTTTAGGTAGATTAGATAACACTCAATATATATTTATAATAATTTTTATTTTAAATAGCTGTAATAATTACTCACAGACGGATTGTAATTCCTACCAAATGGTGACATATAAATGAAACCATTTTATTAGCTCTTTGTATTTTACTTTTGAAATTCCTTAAAAGTTTAATATCCGTAACCGAAATTATCCGAAACTAACGGATTATCCGAAATAATTTCATATCCGTATCCGTGTCCGTATCCGGTATAATAATCATTCCTACATCCGTATCCAATCCGTATCCGACATTTTATATCCATAACATCCCTAATTTTCAGTATAAGCTGACCTCCCATTTCACGGAAAGCCACGAGGACAGCTAAAACTGTAAATGTATAGTTTGATGTGTAGCCGTGTGTACATAAATAAAGATATTTTCAAAATTTCATCCAAATGACGTCAACTGTTGTACATAGGCTGGTTATTTTCAGGCATCAAGGCTTATAGGGTGTTAGTATTACATCTTAGTTAAAAACTATATTACTAACATGCAGGAACACTAAGAATAAGAAAATCACAATCTCAGGAAGGTTTAACAAGCTTTGTTGCTAATATTAAGCTTGGTAAACTTTCCCAATGTTGGCCCATCCAGCCTCTCTACAGGCACCCCCAGAATGCTGTTGCTGCTATCCCTCACTTGGGATTTTACTGAGGCAACTTTCTTCCACATTATCGTGTCAGTGTGTGCATCAGCGAACATATCTGATGTGCTACAGTACGGTGGAAGCCTCAACAGCGCCCGAAGGCATTGTTGTACTGATTGCGCAGGGCATTTTCTGATTTTAGAGTGTGATTATCCCAAAAGCTGCTGGTGTAAAATATTGGGCAGTAGGCCTTAAAAAAAGTTAATTTCACGGGTGCTGAACGACCGTGAAACCTTCTGCATATCATATTTCTCCTCACAGCACAGCCAATGCTCTGTGCTTCCTTTCCATATTCAAGTACATCTTTTAACTTTGCAGTTACAATGTGGCCCAAATATTTAGTGGGCAACTCTTTGTAAAACTGTACCATTTAGTTTTACAGGAGGGACAAGTGTAAGATTTTTTTTCTACCTTGAAACACCAAGTTCACTTTTTGTAGGGTTATATTTTAGCCCATGCTGTTCGGCATATCTTTCACAAATGCAGAGTAACTTTCTAATTCGATTGATAGTAGGGTAGGGCACTGTGTCGTCAGCATAACTTAAGTTATTTAAACACACTCCATTTACATGGAATTCTACATGAGTGCTGCTGAGCTCAACAAGCAGTTTATTCACATAGATATTAAAAAGCCTCGGGAAAGTTACACCTCCCTGCCTAACGCCGCTCTCGAGTTTGCACGGGTCAGATAACGCATCAGACCATTTGACGAAGTCTCTCTGCTTGTCATACCAAAAAGATAATGTAGACACTAATGCAGTTGGAACTCCTGCCTCCAGAAGTTTCTCCCATAAGACACTATAAGAAACCAGGTCGAAGACATTAAAAAGGTCCAGGAAACAAGCATACACAGGTGTTTTCCGGTAAGTATAATTTGACAGTGTGTTTCAACGCAATTATAGCACTTTCAATGGATAACTCAACACGAAAACCAAACTGTGTGTCATATAACTGACCCCATCGCATATATGTAGTGTCGCATCTGCTAGACATCTTTCAAAAGACGAACTTTACCCCTTGGTTTTTGAGGCGGAGGTTTACCATGCTTTCCAATGCACGGAGAGATCTTTCGTAATGTGAAGCTTAACCTTCAATCGACCTGTACGGCCTATTTAGCCTTTACGGCTTATTCAACCAGCAATGACTGTATAGTCGTCTGTCCTTGATCTATTTTATTTTTCTTTTAAGCAATTATTCAAATCGAGGCCGCCTTCCGAGTTAGAAAATATCTCTCACGGCGCTCACAGCAATAAATTGGCGTTCCGATTTGGATATCACGATTATGACAGTTGAGAATGACCTAAATCAAAATAGGACAACTGTCATTTTTGATAGTGCTCACGGTGGTATCAGTTTCAGGCATGGTCGGCGTTATCACGTGACAACGTTACTGCGATTACGCCAATTCGGAAGGGGCGTTCGCACGCTCAAATCGATGTGAGATGTAATACGGAACGCGGCGCGAATTATTCAAACCGTCAACTGTCAACGCTGTCAACTTCAATTGTGTCAAGAGACAAGTGTCAATTTCTTCCACCGCTAGTTACCGGCCTCGTTAATTAATTCCAATATCGTTTTCATTAGATATTTTCCAATCTATTACTATAATATATGAGATAATCCATAAGTTAATAAAGTTGTGTTAAGATAGCCGTGCTGTCAGACTAAATAAAAAAGTGAATGTAATTAATGAATTAGTGAGAGTATAATTGCGTCGAAAACAATTTCTATTATTGCTTTATTTGGCTTTGCAAACACTCTGGTTGAATAAATGAAATTATTGAATTACAACGTATTTTGACGCAAATTTCACAAAAAACTATAGAAATGGCTCACGATATCATGGTATATTAATTATTTACAATATTCATCATCATACTTACATTTTGTTCCATGTATTTTGGTTAACTTTCCTTTTTTTTTTGTTTCAGAGTCAGTTTTACACAAGTCTTAATTTACCGCTTCAAGAAAAAATAGACGAATTGACTCGAATTATAGACCAGTCTACTCCAAACAAAGATCTTCAAACTTTGTTCCCTCAGTTGATAAGTAATATATTCTCAAATACTTTTAACAATGGCTGGGGTCTACGGACAGTTACTGAGGATAATAGAAGGCTAGCATTTCAAGCTTTAACTACTTTCTTTGGACCACAAGGACCAATGTTCCGGCTATGTTATAAACTTTTATCTGACCCACAGTTAAAATATAACCTGCCTCTAAACGTCTTACCTGTAAGTAACAGTACCTACTTAATAATAGATCCTACTGTAATTATATGAGGTGTTAACATAGTAGCCAGGTCCTGCCTCTATCTTATATTTTAAATGTCATTGTATTTATTTGAATACTTTATCATGTTTTGGACTAACCAGTACTCTAACTATTAAACTTGTAGATAGAGTATAGTGTAGATTAGCTGTTAGCGTATGCATTAACACTTTCAGTGCCCAATTGAAAAAAGAATTATTCAAAAGTACACCCTATTCACACCTAGCTTATTTTTGTGATATGCACCCGGTAGGCAGGTGCTCGGCATGGTCGCAAGATACATAACTACTTATATGTAGGACTCGGAAGCGAGTTGTGGGCATGCAAACGAATTACCGTTCGACCCCGGAGCGGGGTGCAGTAAAAGTGTTAAGTGAGAGGGATATCCTTTGACAGTCACTTGTATATTGAATGTAGTTGTGTAGTACTTTCTAAAGAAATGTTATTGGGACAGGATGTACATTAGGCTTTCGTTGTTGGCTAACATTTGGTGGCAAACAAAGAGTTGGCATATGCAAAAGAAAAAAGGAGAGATGGAGAAATTATATTTCTGTCTGATTCACGCAAGACAAGTCACTAAATAGTAAAGAGACCGGGACACACTGAGATACCATGGCCCTGGCATATAGGCAACTGAAGGAACATGGGTGGGTCTTAGATCTGGACACACTTATTAGATTTACCATTGGATCTAATAAGTGTGTCCAGGTCTTGTTATTATTTAGTAACTTGTCTTTTGCTCAAACTCTGTCTATGAATACACCACTAGCAAATAGAACCATTGCAATTAGTAAATTTCTACATTTGTACACATTTTTGAAGTAATTTCCCTAATGAAAACTGATACCTTTCAGTACTGGGACTCATAATTATAATATTTCACAAACACATTTAAAAAAGTTAAGGCTTTGGAAAAGTTCTCACCACATGCAAATCTTGGAATTAAAGTATTAAATTTTACTATGTAGTTAACTATCTAGATGCCAGTCTCTTTTGTTGACCACATTTATAAAACTAATCCACACTATATGTATATAATATTATAAATGCAAAAGTAACTCTGTGTGTCTGTCTGTCTCGCTTTCCTGCTAAAACTGCTGAACCGATTTAAATGAAATTTGGTACACAAATAGTTTAGAGCCTGAGAACGGACATAGGCTACTTTTTATCCCGGTAGTACGTTCCCGCGGGATATTTTCCAACCTCCACGCGGGCGAAGCCGCTGGCAAAAGCTAGTTTATTATAATGCTATTTCTATTTCAGCTTGATTTACAGATGACTTTGGAAAGAGGAAGATGTCCACAGTTTTACTCAGATATGCTGGTTACGGATCCGCAAACTCTTAATGTGGTAGCTCTGGCACTCAGTATCCTTTAAAAGAGTAATATAAAAAAGTGTTTGACACAGAGTTCAAGAAGGGTTGCATAGGCATCTAGCAAAATGGATGACACTTCTTTTGATATTATGTATGTGTGGGAGGAAATATTGTCTTAGTCAATAAATCAGAATTGTTTCATAGTATTGATATTATCTTACTATACAAATGATAATTATATATTTTCCTACATAATGTTTAATCAGATCCATTTGACTACTACATCATCAATTTTGCCTTGCATCTCGTGAGTAACAGCCTACAAACAAGTTCTTGGGAGAACTGGAATAGTGCATACTTCGCTCTAGCTTGTGATTATCTCATGCACTTCCTGCCGGCAGATCCAAACAAATCGGTGCTGCCACATATACCCAACTACACCGGAAAAGTGCCTATGGCTGCCCCTCTACAAACAGCTAATAGGTACTACTATTTATTATAAACCTGTCTTTAAACACACATCAGATATTTGCTTGCTCCAAACTATGACATCACTGTTGTGCTATTAACTGAAATAGTTACTTTTCGGAAAACATTAAGAGCAATTTCTCATGTTAAAGTACCTTTTATCCAACCATTGGTATGTGTTACATTCATTTTCCAGGCCCTTGTATTCTCCATCTCTGTTGCTAATACCAGATCTGTCTGGGTCCAGCATGAGCAATCAACATTCAACATCACAAAATCAGTCACGTAATGAGGTTTGGCGCTCTGAAACAGTGCTACAAGCCTTTATTGATATTTGGATGAGTGTCGAACAATTCAGTACCAGAAATGTTGAGGTAAGAGTCATGTGGATGATTCTTCTGTTGCATGAATCCACTCCTAAACTGTTCCAGGACTCCACTCATAAACAGACACAGGCACTTTCAAGCTACACAGGCTGTGAGGATACCTGCTTATGTTTGCTCATTCTCAAAATGATCCTTGCTATACTAACTGCTCTTTCAACAGTTGCTACACTTATTTTGATCACCTTGTTGCTGCACTTTATTACTCATTTTAACTGATTTAATTATTTCTATTCAATACAGATGTTTCAAAGGAATTACTCGACAATATCTTCGAGTCCAGAACGCGTAAGAACAGTACGGGTTCTTGTCAAACATTTGCACTGTTTCTCAGCCAACCATATGTCGGACCCTGCTGTCCGATCATCAGCACTTAGAAAATATGCTCGACAGATAATGTGTGTTCGTGCCTACCATTATATCAAACACTTGGTTATGACTTGGCCACTAGATGCGTCGTTTAGACTCGTCATGGAACTATGGTTGAGTTTAATACAACCTTGGAGATATGTAAACAATAATATTTCTCAAGACAGGTGAGATTACTGATACTTATTTAAATAAATATTAAGTGCTGTTTGTTGGTAAGCACATTACTTGAGAACAGTTTTCCGGAAAATGGGAAAATTCCAGGAAAACTGATAGATGTTATTTTCTATGTGATTTATGAAGGAAATATTATTTAAGCAGGACAACATCACAGCAAAAATATTTTATTGTAAGTCTCAAATAGGGGCGAGCGTTTTGCCATCAACGGGGCACAAATCCTGAGACAAATGTAAAAACAATTTACGGGGACGATAGGTCCATGTGCACAGTAATGTATCGTATATTGCGTTGAATAAATGTTCATCGAAAGGCTAATACCAGAATTTCTTTTTTCTCCCCCAGGTTTCCGATGTCCAACAATAACCAAGAAGAACAATTCACGAACACACTAGATGCAAGTTTTACTCAGTTCATCGCCGAAAACTTTCCATCATACACTTGTATCTTCCAACTTGTACTGCCCAGATTTATGAGGCTAGACCTGAGTGCCTACAAGAACGCTGTTATGCTGTTCAGATTAGGCAAGGTATGTGTCTTTTGTGAAATAGAGGCAATTAATTATGGAGGCTTTCATATTTAAAAGTGATATTAATTTGTCATCATTTTTCAGGTATTTTCACAGCAGCATCTATGTCCTATTTTATGGAATTTAGAAAAAGCTATAACTGACAGTGGTTTAGGATTAAATCAAAGTCCAGATACCAGTTATAACAATTCTGGTATTGAACAAAGGTAATGTTAATCGTAATTATTTTAAAAATAATTATGTGAATGTGTCTAATGAAATAATAAATTATGTTACAGTTATACATACAATGGCGTATCTTTACATAAATGGGTGACAATAGCTAAACAATCTATATCAGAATTGAATATGTCAGCTAATTTCGAATATCAACCGATTTGGAGCGATAACATGCGATCATTTGCGTCTCAGTTAGTGAAGAGAATCGTTACTGCAAAAATAACTGCAGAAAATAATATTGAAGAGTTTAATAAGATATTACATCTACGAAAAAAAGGTAGGTTTGAAAATATATGGTGTTGAAACGGAAAATCCTGCAACTATTCATATTCGGGATGAATGTGATGACGAAACATACATGAAGTTGTAACTATTATTTTTTCAGGCTTATGGCACGCAATAAAAGTTTTTCTGATGATTGAAGATCAAGATGAGGAAGCGGCTTTATTGGAAGAATGCAAGAGAGTGCCGGATTATTTAGTTACCAGTATTCATTATTTTTCTCATATATTTGGGGTAAAACATTTGCATAAGGTTATTTTGTGAAAGTTTAATGACTTTAGGTTTAGGTTTTTACCTAAACCAAAACTAATGAAACTTTCACAAGTATTATATTGTAAAGCCGTACCATAGAACTATACTATGGGAATGTACTTTCGAGTGTGATTTACAAAATTATAACTTCAACTCAACTTTTCTTTTTAATTCTTATTTTCAGTTGAATGAGAATGCTGTGCTTCCTCCAGAGCCTATCATAGAAGACAATTCTCTTGAACATTCTTCCTATGTCAACACCACAAGTTTTCCACTTTCCATCACCAACAAGGTTTAAAAGAAAAACATTATTTAAATTACATCTATCATTTTGTCGTAGGTCTAAATTAACACTAGAAGCGCTCACACACCGACTGAAGTAAATTTGGATAAAAAAATATGTATATTGCAATTACGTGGTTGAAGTCTCGTATAAATCTATACAAATAAATAAAACTGAAGTCATCATCATTTCAGCCGAAAGACGTCCACTGCTGGACATAGGCCTCCCCCACGCTCCGCCACTTCGACCGGTTTTGTGCTTCCCGCATCCAGCGGATTCCTGCGGCCTTCACAAGGTCATCGGTCCACCTTGTTGGAGGCCTTCCAACTCTACGTCTTCCGGTACGCGGTCGCCACTCCAGAACCTTTCGGCCCCATCGGCCATCTGTTCTGCGAGCAATGTGCCCTGCCCACTGCAACTTAGCAATTCTTCGGGCTATGTCGGTAACCTTGGTTTTCCTACGGATCTCTTCATTTCTGATTCGATCGCGTAGGGAATCTCCAAGCATAGCCCTCTCCATCGCCCTTTGAGTGACTTTCAGCCTTCTAATAAGACCCATTGTGAGCGACCACGTTTCGGTTCCATAAGTCATCACTGGCAACACACACTGGTCAAAGACTTTCGCCTTGAGACACTGCGGTATGTGGGACGAAAAGATATTGCGTAGCTTCCCGAACGCTGCCCAGCCGAGTCGGATTCGACAATTGGCCTCTTTCTCGAAGTTGGACCTACCTGACTGGACAGTCTGTCTTAGGTACACATATTCGTCCACAACTTCCGAGTGTAGCGCCTCCGATCTTCACTGGAGTGGGTATCACATGAGCATTAGACATGACCTTTGTCTTGTCCATCCTGAGACCCACTCTTTCGGAAGCTCTACTGAGGTCATCGAGCATTGTACTGAGGCCCTCCATAGTCTCAGCCATGACAAGTCGAAGGGCGGGCGTTTTGGGGGGACTGTCTTTTGTAACTTTGACGTTCAAAAAGTGCTGACTCTCAGCCTAGTTTGAATAAATGACTTTTGATTTTGATTTGATTTTGACAACTATGTCATCGGCAAACCGAAGGTGAGTGATGTACTCGCCATTGATGTTGATGCCAGCCCCTTTCCAGTCCAGAACCTTGAAGACATCCTCCAGTGCAGCGGTGAACAGTTTCGGAGAAATAATGTTTCCCTGTGAAAAAACTGAAGTGTCTGTTTGTAATTTCAAATTAACAGCTTTTCACTAAATGTATATGAAAGTAAATACGGTACTTACACCAAAAAATCATTTATTCAAACTTTTGTCTGTCTGTCTGTTTGTTCCGGCTAATCTCTGAAATGGCTGGACCGATTTTGACGGGACTTTTATTGGCAGGTAGCTGATGTATTAAGGAGTAACTTAGGCTACTTTTATTTTAGAAAAAATCTTTTATTTTAGTAAATTACCTGTAGTTGGAAGATACAAAAAAATATAATTAAAAAAATATATGAATCATATAAGCTTGACGATATTCGTGGAATAGTTTTGCGCAAAACGAAAATCGATGTAACAAGTTTCGATAAAATAATGGTTCATGAATTTTTTAATGTTTACAGCTCCGCAGCAAACCCACTAAAGTACAGTATATGGGTGACCCCGACCTGATGCCAATAACGACCTACGAGAGCACAATATTAGTGAGGATGTTGTACCAAATAGCTTCAAGATTAAATGAAATGGTATGTTTTAAAAACTAAATTATGAGTACTTGATACGGTCTGATGTGTTTTTGGTTAATTACCATATCGTATAGATACATAATGCTGTAGTAGGTAAAGTACCTAACAATTATCATTTTTCAATTTACAGTATGGACGCCAGTTTGCTAGTTATTGGAATAGAAATGACTTGTGCGGATTCATTGCTCGTGAAGTGCTACAATCGCCTTGCACGATTCATACTTATGTGAAGGACGTAACAAATCATCAGAACATTGTGAGTGAAGAGCTCCCTCCGCGCCTCTCCCTGCGCCGGCTCGGCTCCCACGCCTTCGTCATATGGGTCACTCTCGGCTATATTATGATGAAGATGTTTTCCTTCAGTGGTTTCTTTTATGTGTTTGTGTTAGTTATTATGTGGATAACGTTTGTTTTCACAAAAGCTACTTGTAAAATGTTAAGATTAATTTAAATCATGATCATTCAATTTTATAAAATTTTATTCTTACATCGAATAAAATATTTTCTTATAATTTTGTGTTATATTATCATAATAAAAGATAACAGTATTTTTCCATAGATTGTCACTATATAAGGTGTATCTATTCATACACGAAATATTTTAAGGGGTACACCTGTAGGTGGTAAAGAAGCTATATAAGCAAAAAGTTTTTTTTTTTATCTAAGCCTTTTTGAATTTTCGTAATTATTATAATTTTAAAACTACTTGAGACGTTTTGCATAAAACCTTTACTCCGAATTCTATGAATGGCCCGCCTGACGCTGCGAGGGCGACGACCGCACGGCACGAGCATGGCCGCGGTGTCTCAGGCCGTAAAAAATAAGAAGGAGCCAATATTCCTTATGTGCGTCAAATAATTTATAAATATTAAATTTTAAAAAAATCCTTAGATATTTTTTTTTTCGTTGCTATAGCTTCTTTACCACCTACAGGTGTACCTCTTAAAATATTGCGTGTATGAATAGATACACCTTATATAAATACGTAACATTTGCTCTACAGGAAAGCAAAAGAACTAACACACATTGGTATGTTTACCGCACTGGCGATGGCGCAGCCATAGATCTGTATTAACACGGTATGTGTTTTGCCGCATATTCGTGTAACTAAAACTGCAACAATGCCGCGTGTTAAACCACTCTTTTTCACCAAAAGGAATAAAAAAAAAATGTTTTCATCGTGTTGCACAGGATTTAGTTTACACTGTGGTCAGATCCACGTACCCGTGACTAGATGGAACAGCTCTTACGCTGCAAAAAAAAAAACAGCAGGCTACAGCTAGTTTGCTTTAAAATTAAACTTGGTAAACTGTTCCTCTCTGGGCTCATATTGAGTTTCAACTTCTAACTAGTTGCAACTGCATTCGTAATGTTTGTAACCACAACAACCGCAGTCCACACGACATCAAGCTTGTTAGTCCACACCTATACAAGTTTTAGAGCGGACCGCATGACACTTTTTTGTATGAACATGCGTTGCACTGGTGCCCGTTACGGCTTTAATGTGTGCTTAGGTTTACTAAACGGTTTTAACTTCAAGTTTAAACCATTCTTATATTCCTTATTCTCACAGGCATAAAGTTCTTGATACAAACTTGACGACTCCTCTGTTCTAACGTCAGTTTTTGTACCAGGAGCTACGACTAAATATGTAGTGGCTCGAAGGTTTGGGTTCGGACTAAAGTTGGAACTCGTTTTGTGTTGAGACAGAGAATTCACACAGTATGTTTTACTGCAGTCAACAAGACTATTTGCTTTGGGAAATAGTCCCAGACCTTAATAACGAGGTTGTGAACCTGAACAGTACCACACGGTCGAGAGTCAAGGAGGTCCGTGCATCCTCCGTCGTCGTGCAAGAAGTCAGGGAAATTATTTTTTTAGCAAACTGAGTATCACCTTAAATTGTCCGTTTAATTAAATCAAAATTGAAGTTTTTTGATACCGGCAAATTGATTTTGTGCCTCAATTTTGAATAACAATTAACTTTCCTTTTTTTTTTTTTGAAATCTATTGACTTCTTCCGCTCTGGGTGGAGCGGGAGGGCGTGTCAGACTTTTACTGACTAAAACCCACCCGTGTTCCATCAGTTGCCCATATGCCAGGGTCACAGTATCTCTTTCGAACAATCACGCGACCCCGGCAGGCATCGGTCCTAGTAGACCCCTACACTGCTGCTGACATCTCTTTGAGGCGCGCGTGGAACACTGCGCGCCGTCGACCCGAGCTTGGTTCTTACCGGGCGGCGAGCTACCCATTGCTCACCACCCGCAAGCTCGCGCCTACGGTGGCCGGGAGTCCGCTAAGGACTCCCGACGCCCGGGGCGTCTCCTCCTGCGGCGGCTAGGGACGTGAGGGCGCAGAGACTGCCACTCCCTCACCCGCCCCGCCTCCTCCTTCGCGAGCATTACTGCTTCGCAGAAGGAGGTGACGGCTTCCCATTCCCTCTCGCTCCGTACCATGGCTCGCACCAGGGCCGGACGTGAGAGGTCGCCGCCGCCGATCGCCTCCACGAGGACACGGCGGTGCTCCGCCCAGGCAGGGCACACCTCCACCGTATGCTCCACCGTGTCCTCCAGACGATCCTCGCAATGGAAACACACGGACGTATCCTCCCGCTTTATCCTGAACAGGAACCCACCGAAGCACCCATGCCCGGTGAGAACCTGCGTCAGGCGGAAGGTGAGGACGCCGTGACGCCTCTCTATCCACTCCTCAAAGAGGGGACTTACCGCCGCAATTGTGGCGTGCTCAGCACTGGGTTGCGACAATCGTACCCGCCATGTCGCCATGAGATCACACCGGAGCTCTGTCCACCCACCGTGCCGCGATTTGTCGTGGCAGCGGAGTTTCGCCCCGGCGTTTCGCCTCCTCGCGCCACTCCCACATGTGGGCGAGGACCTTTGCCTCCAGATCCCATAGCGGCACTCCGGCAAGGAGGCTCGCCGCCTCGCAGGAGACCGTGCGGTATCCCCGAAAATTAACTTTCCTTACTATATAAAATAAAATAAAAAACCGGCCAAGTGCGAGTCGGACTCGCGCACCGAGGGTTCCGTACAAACCTGTAGGTATCCTCAGTTTATGTACATAAGGTTTATGTTTATGAAATAAATGTTTTTTTTTAGGGTTCCGTTGCCAAATGGCAAAAAACGGAACCCTTATAGATTCGTCATGTCTGTCTGTCTGTCTGTCCGTCCGTCCGTATGTCACAGCCACTTTTCTCCAAAACTACAAGAGCTATGCTGTTGAAACTTGGTAAGTAGATGTATTCTGTGAACCGCATTAAGATTTTCATACAAAAATAGAAAAAAAACAATAAATCGTGGGGTTCCCCATACATAGAACTGAAACTCAAAAATGTTTTTTTTCATCTAACCCATACGTGTGGGGTATCTATGAATAGGTCTTCAAAAATGGTATTGAGGTTTCTATTATAAGTTTTTTCTAAACTGAATAGTTTGCGCGAGAGACACTTCCAAACTGGTAAAATGTGTGTCCCCCCCCCCGTAACTTCTAAAATAAGAGAATGGTAAAACTAAAAAAAATGTATGATGTACATTACCATGTAAACTACCACCGAAAATTGGTTTGAACGAAATCCAGTAAGTCGTTTTTTTTAAAACGTCATAAATCGTAAACCGCAATTTACCTTTCATTTAATCAACAGAAATATAAAAATTAAAAAAAAAACATTTATTTTCATAAACATGAACCTTCTGCATAAACCGAGAATACCTACAGGTTTGTACGGAACCCTTTGCGCGCGAGTCCGACTCGCACTTGGCCGGTTTTTATTTTTATATTTGAGTTGATTGAATGAAAGGTAAATTGCGGTTCACGATTTATGACGTACTAAAAAAAAACTACTTACTGGATCTCGTTCAAACCAATTTTCGGTGGAAGTTTACATGGTTATGTACATCATACATTTTTTTTAGTTTTATCATTCTCTTATTTTAGAAGTTACGGGGGGGGGGGATACACATTTTACCACTTTGGAAGTGCCTATCGCGCAAACTATTCAGTTTAGAAAAAAATGATATTAAAAACCTCAACACCATTTTTGAAGACCTATCATTAGATACCCCACACGTATGGGTTTGATGAACAAGAAATTTTTGAGTTTCAGTTCTAAGTATGGGGAACCCCAAAATGTATTGTTTTTTTTTATTTTAGTATGAACATCTTAATGCGGTTCACAGAATACATCTACTTACCAAGTTTCAACAGCATAGCTCTTATAGTTTCGGAAAAAAGTGGCTGTGACATACGGACGGACAGACAGACAGACAGACCGACAGACAGACAGACCGACAGACAGACAGACATGACGAATCTATAAGGGTTCCGTTTTTTGCCATTTGGCAACGGAACCCTAAAAATAGAGAAACTAATATCTATACACTTAAATACAATTATCTTAATAGCTATTTAAATTTTACTAATATTATAATAATAGGCAGTAGCATTTTTTTACTGTACTGGAACCCCTCTCAGGTAAAGGCCTCCTCCAAAGCTTTCCATTTCTCTCAGTCTTGGGCTATTCGTTGCCATTCTGGACCAGCACTTTTTTTAATATCGTCGTCCAATCTAGTGAACGGTCTTCCTCTATGCCGTTTGCCCGGTGGGCCTTTCCATGACGTAACCGTTTTGGTCCATCTACGCTCTCTAAGACGTACTATGTGACCGGCCCATTTCCACTTTAGCTTTTGGCTGTATTTGAGAGCATCTATTGCTTTTGATTTTGACCGTATTTTGTTGTGGTTTATTTTTTGTATTTTCTTGATATTTAACATGCTGCGTTCCATTCCTCGCTGACATGTAATTATTTTGTTCTTCACTTTGTTGGTATATTTCCATGTTTGGCATGCATACGTAAGACAAGGAATGAGACACGAGTCCATGACTTTTTTCTTCAGTTTGATAGGCATTTCGCTTTTATATATTTCGTTACAACTCCAAAACTTTTTCCAAGTCTGTTTTACTCTTCTCTCTACTTCCAGTTCATTGCTGTCTCTGCAGAATCCAATTTGCTTTCCTAAATACTGATCCACATAATCTAATGGTTCATTTTCAATTGTTATTTTTGATTTTTTGAAGTTGGTCATTAATTAGGTCTTTATGATATTCATTTCTAATCCCACTTGTCTGCTTGCTGCATGTAGAGTGTCTATCATATCTATTCCTTACTATACAAAGAGCTAAGTTCCTACGGACTGACAATGGGATACCTAAAAATGAAAGTAATGTAAATAATTTACAGAATTTATTAAAGCATTAGTACTTAAACAATATCCTTACGGAATACAAAAACAACAGTTGCTCGGCTATAACGTTGTTCAAGGCTAACAATATTTCTTGAGAGTGAGTTTGGGGACGATGTTCATGGAGGCCAGTTCTTGGAAGAGCAGTTTGCAGGCGTAGGGCATGTCGACGCTGGAGACAGCGGCGGACGAGTGGCAGGCGTGACACCACGCGCGGGACGCCAGGCGCCCGCACGCGCCGCAGATGTCCGCGCTGAATGCGTCGGACGCCAGCATCAGGCGCTCCATCAGCAACATACTGCATAAATTGGATAAGCACAATATTCATTTTAAGATTTATAAGTGACCATCGCGGAACACCCCGAGGTAAAGAAAAATTTGTTTGATGGGACTGTGGTAGGACCATAGGCATAGACTATGGACTGAGCGTTCCGTAATAACACTGCGTGACAAAAAATTTTTTTTTCTATAACATTGATTTAAATAGCTGATTTCTGTCAATTTGGGCGTGCTGAACACGAATATATGAATGAATTTCTTGTAACACGTACCATTTCAAAGTTATGATAAATTTTACTTCCATTAATGAAATAAGACAGTGTAAAAGTTACAAATCAAATATAAACATGTTTAGTCACCTGTATTTTGAATTTAAATACAAAAATAGTAGTACTATTGTACACCTTTTTAGTTGGAACTCTTCCTTGAGATCTAATAATATATTTCCCACAAACATAACAAAATTTATCTGGATGGTTTATGAATTTACGACACACACTTTTCCCCATGGCTATTAAAAAATTTGAGGAATTTTTTAAACAAAATTATATTAGAAACATCAATCACTTAAAATGTTATGAGAAACACCAAAACTTGAGATTTACAATTAATAAAATTGTGTACTAACTTCTTTGTATCGTTGTTAAGGTAAGCGCCTCTTTGCTTCGGTGGCACCACGATTACAACACTACCAATAAAATCCAAGTAAAACTACCAAATTGCGTCTCCTTCCTACTGGCCGCTCAAACCTATAATCGTATTATTATTGAGGGTACATGAAAATAATTAAGATACCGTAACTAAGAAATGTGACGTGTTAGATATCTACATCATGAGACAATTTTGTTGATAACACTATGTGACACAATTTTTCTAACATATATAATATTACGTTAATTGCATTACGTATTCGATTATCAAGTATATAGTACTACTATTTTCGTAATTAAAATCAAAATACAGGTGACTAAACATGTTTATATTTGATTTGAAACTTTTACACTGTCTTATTTCATTTGTGGAAGTGAAATCTATCATAACTTTGAAATGGTACGTGTTACAAGAAATTCATTCATATATTCGTGTTCAGCAGGCCCAAATTGACAGAAATCAGCTATTTAAATTGAAAAAATTTTTTTTTGTCACATTGTAATTAGCTGTGCAATGAATACAGACCGAAATGTACGAGAGAGACAAATCGAATGTACGGCCAGAAGTTGTCTCTTTCTAGAATTCTGATTGGTTCAATGATGGCTTTGATGATACTTTCTTGCTCGGGTCTATACTTTAGAATATTTTTTTAAATGTATTGGATATAATATGTTCTATATAAGTTTACAACGTCCCGACATCAATTGTCGGGTAAGGCGAGCGCGACCAAAACCGACCGGCCAAGATCCCTAGGTAACGAAGGATCTCATCCGGCAGGGGACTGGTTGCATGGGCGCGGAAAGCATTACGGATGCTCTTACAGTCACTCCCCAGAGACTACAGATCGCAGAGGGTAGGCAAACGCCTCAGCGTCTGGGTGTGCCTAGGAGCACTCCCGCGGGATGACGGGGATAACCCAAAGACGGGTCCGAGACAAAAACGTCGGTTATGGGGCGAAAAGTCCTCAAACCGACTCCTCCAACAATCGTCGGACAGTTGCCCACTGGACACGTCAAGTGACAACTTAACCTCCGTAGAAAAGGGAGGATCCTCCGACCAGAATCGGAGCATCCTCTCTTTTCTACGGAGGTTGAGTGAACTTTACACCCTGTTCCTCATACCTCCACAGAACGATAATGATAGCGAGACATAACAAATGGGTAAAAGGGCAGTTTCAATATGATTCAATTTCAAATAAAAATAAACCTTATTCTATTCTAACGCTCAGTCCGTTCTCGATGTCTATGGGACCGTATGGCAAAGCAAAAACATATCCCAGACAAAAATCATTGTCTGCCCTGGGATATGTTTTTACTTGATATAGAAAAAAATTGTAAAATTAAATAAACGAGTATATGAAAAGACTTATGATTGGGAGGCAAGTGTTTAAGTTTATAAATTTTTGCCTTTATTTCCATGTGTATAAAGATGAACTTTAGATATTTACGTTGAAATAAATTAAAAATTGGCAGACACACTTTAAACAGCATATTTTGTTGAGTATTGATACTGCAATGCTTACCTCGCACCATATCCAATGAGACAGTCTCGTTCCATCTCGCCGAGACGCAGGCCTCCGTCTCGGGAGCGTCCTTCTGTCGGCTGACGAGTGAGCACGGCGCGCGGACCGCGTGCACGGGCGTGCATCTTATCTTGAACCATGTGTTTCAGCTTTTGGTAGTATACCTAATAACAGAAATTGGTTTTATAGGACCCTGGGTTATGATGAGAGGAATTATTACTTAACAAAGATTTCTTGTTGCGTTTTTCAAAGCAGTGGTGGCCCACTGGTAGTATCGGTAGTAGGTATCGGCCCGACTTAAGAATTGTAGATCGTGGGTTCTAACCCAGGTAGGCGCTTTACTTTGTGTAAATAATTTCATCACCACTGCTCTCAAAACGGTGAAGGAAAACATCGTGAGGAAACCGATATGTCCTAGAACAAAAATTCGAAGACATGTGACATCTACCAACCTGCACTGGGCCCGCGTGATAGATTGTGGCCCACTCCCTCTGACCGAGAGGAGGCCTGTGGCCCAGCAATGGGAACAATATAAGCTGATTATGATGATGTAGAAGGATATCTTATAGACACAACACCAGTTGCTTGACAATTGATTTTGTATACTACTGAATAAATAATAATAGGATTTTGTTGAAGAGTGTATGAAACACCCCAAATCTATACTCAAGTATAGTTTTGGGGTGTTTCATACACTCCGCGATTTTGTGAGTACCAGTAAAGCTTTTATCAATCGTAGTTGTACTTACAGGACCAGAATATATATACGCTTCTAAGGGTTCTCCAGTTAAACCAGAATAAAATATATCTTTGCCATGGTAGTTATACCCGTGCTTTTCTAGTTCGCGACATACATCACGAACCTTGGATCCACCAAATGCAGTACCTGAAGGAAACATGTACCAACACTTAAATAAAAATCTTGCGAATATTTTCTAAGAATTGCATTAGAATTAAATATGAATTCGTTTATACCATAATGGAATTTCCCTTCCATCAAGCCAGCTTTTCCCGCTAACAGTTCGATAGTTTTCCCCACCGTCATCCTAGAAGGGAAACCATGTGGGTTCATGATCATGTCAGGACAAATGCCTCTGTCGTTAAACGGCATGTCTTCCTGCTGCACAATCAATCCGGTCACTCCTTTCTGACCGTGTCGGGAACTGAACTTGTCTCCTATCTCCGGAATGCGCGTCTGACGTAACAATATTTTAATGAGAAAAGCATCCTCCGAGTTTGACGACACCATAACTTTTTCTATATAAGATTCTACGGGACCCTTATACGTGATAGGAACATCTTTGTAATCCACCTGTTGTGGCTGGCCCTGCGTGACAGGGTTCAAAGTCGCTGGTGGCATCTGCTTATTTATCAAAACTTGTCTATTTTCAACCATTTCACCGGGTGCAGCAATGCCGTCCGTATCAAGAATTTCATGTGCTCTAATAATTTTTCCTGTCGTAGCATCTCTTGAAGGTCCCAAAATCCTATCAGAGGTTTGATTACTGTACCTCTTCATAGTAGTTTTGGCACTTTTGTATACAAGACAGCGGCCGTATCCGCGGTCGATAGACGCTCGGTTCAGAATCAAAGCGTCCTCGATATCGTAGCCGCTGTAACTCATGACAGCGACGGTGGCATTCTGTCCGGCTGGCAGTTTGTCAAAATTCGTGAGTTCTATCGTTCTAGTCTTAACCATTGGACATTGCGGATAGACTAAATTATACATTAGTGTATCTATCCTGTTTTTCTGGTTGTAGCCAATAGTACCTGAAATATTAATGACCATTTTATTATTACCTTATACATACTTTTATAGGGAATATACGAATAATCCATTCCAAACTAATATTATAAATGTGAAAAGACAGACAGTTATTTACTTTAATTTCGTTAAGGCATGAAGAGATAGGAGACAGATATGTGTTTAGGTACCTTTTCATGCCGTGACGGCTGAATGGATATCGATGAAATTTGGCACACAGTTAAGTCATGAGTTAGGACACAGGATACTTTTTAACCCAGTACGGTAGTACGATCCCGTGGAATAATTTCTGACCTCCATAGCAAATGCTAGCAAATTATTAACAAAGTAGCTATAGCCCGCGACTTCGTCTACGTTTTGTTTTTAAAATACAAGTAAGCACTCAGGATGAAAAGTAGCAGAGTACTTTATTGTCACAGCCTATGTTGTCCTCATGGTCTTAAGTTGTTAAATTGTGTAAAGATTGGTTCAGTGGTTTAGGTGTAAAGGTAATAAACAGAAAAACAGTAACTTACGCATTTATATGTATAGTAGGGATGCATACATCGACTTACCCATAGCTTGTTTACCCATAGCACATTGGTAGGTATTTCTAGGACTCTGATTGTGATGTGGGTAAGGGACTAGACCCGCACAAACACCGAGAATCGTAAACGGCTCAATTTCCAAATGTGTGGTAACATACGGATCAATATCTATTTCATTAGTAGCTATATGACTGTCATTCTCCTCGTTTACGTCTAGGTACTCAATAAGTCCATCGTTTAAAAAGTCTTGAAATTTTCTGATTCCTCTATTTAATTCGTTTATATGGAATTGTTGGACTAGTGGGTAACCTTTTTCTACAATGATATATGGCCTGCAGAGTCGACCGCCATCGCTGCATATGTAGACTGTCCTCTGATTGTGATTAGGGTAAATAGACACGAAAGCCGATATGAGTCCGCGTCGCCGGAACATTCTAAAGACTTTTATTAGCCGTTTGTACTGTCTTGAAACACCTAGTATATTACCTGAAATTAATAAAAACTTTATGAGGATTCTTATTAGGTACTTTTAGTAACATCCAATCATCTTCAGATTTAGACCTAACCATTAAGAAACACCATGTAGACGGCCGGGTGATTGATTTCTTCGCCACCTAACAGTCTGACATCTTCCACGCCCGCGTTGCGAGCGAGCCTAGCGATGGGCTCCTCTGAGCACTCAGTGGTGATGTGCGTCATCAGCGCCAAGTTCTTCACGAGGCCGCACGCTTCACCCTCCGGAGTGTCGGATGGACACAACATGCCCCATTGCGAAGGTTGCAAGGAACGCGGTCCAGATACCTTCCTAGTCTTTTCAAACTGAGAATTCACTCTGGTCATCATACCCAAGGCTGATATGTAACTGAGACGGCTCAGCACTTGAGTTACTCCATGCCTTTCCATTTTGAATCTTTTGATTGTCCAGTTACCCTGGAACAGAGAATAATTATAGACCCAACGATTATTTCTAGATTAGAATTTACTGAAAGAAATATTTATGAAATCTTACAGAAGAAATGGCGGCGAACAATCCATTTGCAATCAGATCAGGCCTCATGTGTTTAACAACATCAAATGGCGCAGCTTTAACCTTGGGTATTATTTTGTCTGCTATTGATTTCAATTCCCAATTGAATCTCTTGAAAAGATCTTCAAACATCAAAGCAAGCAAAGAGCCAGCAAGCTCAAGTCTCTTGTTTCCATAGTAGTCAGGGTCATCAATAGCAGCCTTATTTGTCTCTGCTTCAATCACTCTTTTAACCATTATAGCTAGGTAGATAGCTTTTACATAGAAATTATAATTTTCTACTGCTACATGAGCTAGAATTGTTGTGGCCAACAGATCTCGAGCTTCATCAATGGGAGTGCGTACTTTAGCACCGCCTGATTGAAACCTGTGAAAAGAAACATTTACACCACATTTAACTAAAAATTTAAATCAACAAGTAAGGCCATTTATTTAAGAGTTGTATACCTTTTAACCTTTAGTTTGCTTCCAATATAAGATAGAGCTTGATTTTGAGTAAATATTTTCAAATTATGACAATCCATGATGCAAGGAGCCATTTTTTTCAGTGATGTATCATCAGTACCAATGAGCTGCATAATTTCTTGATCACTACAGATACCCATTGCCTTGAAGGCAACCGCAATAGGTATGTCCTGAAATTTATATGAATTATTGTAGGTCATAGAAAGAAGAAATATAAATGTTTTGTTTGTAACAGTGGCTGAGAAATTGATTGCCACACAATTTATATATCTTAAGTTAATTTACCCAGAAAACAAATCTACTATACTAATATTATAAAGCTGAAGAGTTTGTTTGTTTTATTGAACGCGTTAATCTCAGGAACTACTAGTCCGAATTGTAAAATTCTTTTTGTGTTGGGTAGCCTATTTATCGAGGAAGGCTATAGGCTATATAACATCACGCTACAACCAAGAGGAGCGGAGCAGTAATGAAAAATGTTGCAAAAACTGGGAAAATCGCACGGGTAGGCGATTCGACGCGACGGGAAGGGGGAATAAGAAATTTAACGCGGACGAAGTCGCGGGCAGAAGCTAGTCATTTATAGAACTTATTTCTAGATCAATTTAATAACAATTACATATGTTAGACATTACAGTTAGGTAGATACCTAGCAATACTCATAAACAACTTACATCAGACAAGGCATTATGTCTCAGTACATATTTTCCATTTTTTACAATTACATTAGTTCGGGTTTTCTTTTCATGTGTGGAGCTAGTCACTTGACACTGAATCGCTCCTTTGAACTCATCTACAATCATGCGGTTCCTTGATAATTGTTCTTGTATCAATATCACTTTTTCTTGACCTGTAAATTAATATATAAGAATAAATGTTACTTGCAACAGAGTCAGAGATTAAAATAATAGAGGATAACTCTTGCTTTCATAACAAGTAAAGATGCAAAGATCATAGAAATTTTGATAAACATAAGGAACATTAAAATCATTTAGATAATGAAACAATATACCCCTAATAATAAAATAGCCGCCTGGATCATGTGGACATTCATTAAGTTGTGCTAGTTCAAAATCCGATTTATTTGTTAGTACACAATTTGAAGACCTTAACATCAATGGCATTCTGTAAACAATAAAATGAAACAACATACATAATTATAAACACTAACCTTATTAGATTAACATTTAACAATGTATCAACAATTTAAAATATAAAGCAATATGATGATGAATACACACCTTCCAATTAACTGTTTATTCTTTATAACCCTTTGATTGCCTCTAATATATTCTATGTCAACTGTGATTGGAGCAGAATATGTCATGTCCCTGAGCCTGCACTCATGGGGCGTAGTAGGCTTGGTAACATTGTAACCTTCTTCTAAGTCTGGTGTTCCAACATAGGCATTTAAATATTTTATGTAAAATAATGGGTCTGCATCACAGAACACTTTTTCATTGGCTTGCACTATTTTCTTTATTTCAACATTGATAAAATAGTTAAAAGAATCAATGTGCTGTTTAACTAAACCTTTGACTTGTAAAAATGATGGCACTAACTTCCATTTGTCCTGGAAATAGATAAACTTGTAAATTGTATGAACTTCTTTTGCAAATTCCATTTTTTTTATTCCATTTCCTACTACCTATACATAAGAGGCAAATGTCCCGACTGATACTTCATAGTGCAGGTGTCATTGCACAGAGAGCATTGTATAAAATAAAAGAATAACTTTGTCATATTTTACAGAAGGATGACGAAGAGTGGAAGGTGATAGGGTCAGTGTAAAAACCTTGGAATAATAATCGCCCATATACTGTCAGGTCAGGTGCGTAGTGCTCGTAACCGGCGTGTGTATATTACCAGTTTTATGAACCTAAACGAGGCAAAAGGAGTACCTCCAGGGTAAAAGGCGTGAGTTTACGTATGTATACTGTCAGGGCTCTACTGGCGCCACAACTTTCAGTATTCTGAACCCTGTTATTGTTACGCATTCACTATGTGACGATTTTACATTGGTACAACTTTGTAGTGGGCTTTCTTTGCCTAATTTTCTGACCGGACTGGAGGAAGCAGTGATCAATTAGGAGCACTACGGTCAGGTCCATGCAACGAAACGTAGCAGTACAAAATGAACTGCTCTCATCATAAACTAACCTGCAGAATTTTTATAGGATCTCGCGAACCCTTAGATGAATCCCAATCATTTTGTCTCTTGTTAATCTCCCCCATGATTACAGATTCTACAGATGTGTACTTAAAAACTTCATTAAATTAACTGTTAGTGCACATAAAATAATGAACAGACTGTATTTTCTTTGATTAAACCGTACAAATACCGTGCCTCAAAGCCACACTTGCACTTGTTGTTAACAAAATGACAGCTGGTGCTTGACAGTCAAGCAAAATAAAATTCATCTGGCTGGTTGACAGACAGTCAGTCAAGCCTTGACTGACTGTCTGTCAACCAGCCAGATGAATTTTATGACAACACAAAATGTCAATGAGACTACAGCTTGGCAAAAAAGATTCTGGAAAAAATGAGGGCGCCTGCTTAGCAGGTATGGCCACCCTGTATACTAGGACTAAAAGTGATAAGCACAGGGTGGCAAGTGCTATACATTTTAATTTTTGTCTACTCAGCGCCATCTATCTACGAGGACATAAATTAAAAATGAACAATGTTGCCAGCGTATATCCATAAAGTAATTGGTAGTATATGTAAGTAAAAGGGGAAGCGCATAATCTTCGATTTTGATCTATTGTGAGATAATTAATATTTTTGTCGTTTTTTTTTGCATTTTCAAATGTTCCTTGATCATTAGTAGAATTCACAACAGGCCACAGGGCGATATTGAAATTTTATGTCATTACAAGGTGATTGGCGGGAAAGATACAAAAAGTTTTCAATAATTTTATATTTATTAATATAATTCAAGATATGGATGAAAAACCAAATAATGTTGAAGAAATTGATGTTAACAGTTCAGATTTCTACGAAAATGTTAACATTGAAACAGCTGCTTTATTCCACGACGAGATCTATGATTTGCTACTAATTGAGAACGAATCACACGAAAACTTTGAAGATGAAGAATGTGAAGATGAAACGGAAGAGAATACAACAAAAACATAAATACATATTTTAAAGTAATTACTGAAGACATTGAAGCTAAGATTCATCAGTGAAAGCAAATGTACCTATTGTTCTGAAGAAAATGCGGATATAAAACACGTTAGACTGTGAATCGTTCGCCATGCAAAGACTGTTACTTGTCAGTGAAATTCAAAGAGTATAATAATGTGAAATTAGTGATATAGCAGAACAAAACTCTTTTATGTGTTCCCCGCCACGTTCAGGAATTACTTTCCAACACAGTTTATTTCAATTCATTATTTAGATATTTACTGAATACTGTAGAAAAAATTTAATTGTTTCGGGATGTACTTAGCTGAGAATAAGAGTAGTATGTTTAATGATTACGACTGAAGGACATGTATCCATGGTCAGGAATAAATAAAAAAAAAAAAAAAAAAAAAAAAATGTCATTACAAACATGTCTGCGGAAAAAGCGCGGGAATCATCGAATTTGGCGGGCGTGATTTTTCTTTCGTTTTCTTTTAAATAATAAAAAACGTTTGCGATTGGAGATAAGTTGTGTAGATTTATGTAAATATTCATTAGATTAGTTAATTTAATTGTTTGTAGATATAATTCTTCATATATAGGGTAAGTTTTTTATATTTTATTTTTTCTGGCCAGTGGCCACAATGGACAACGAACCACCTGATCCGGGGGGCACAGTCCCCTCGGTCGGGCTTAATATTACTATTCTAGAATCCAGTATGGATACCGACTCGTCCATAACCAGATCGGAGCGGAAAAGGACTAGAGCTCCACGTAAAGTATGCAAAAATTGCAATAAAAGAAGGCGAAATAATCATTCACACACTTTATCTGAAATAAATAAAGGAACTCATTGCCATTGCGATAATGAATCAGTCACATTCAGTCAAAGTTCAATTGTAGTTCAGCAAGAATCCACTCCACGCTCTGTGGATGGACCCCTGAATGAAAACCTGACTGAAAACCTCATTAAGTCTGATCTTCCCCAGAAGGCGCCACAGGTTACTAGGGCTTTGTACGAAGCCACAGACCTGTCGCCATACGTTGTACACATCCAAAAAATTTCTGATACTCAAAACTCGGCCCTAACATTACACCCAATAACTTTAGGACATTTTCTTAAAAAACGCAGTTTCAATAATATAATTAACGGTTCATTAAAACGCATTGGTCGTAATAGAATATCATTGAGCTTCTCTCGTTACGTAGATGCCAATTCTTTTATAGATGACCCAAGTTTGGCCAAAGAGAAATTGAAGGCATTTGTTCCATCAATTAATGTGTGTCGCATTGGTATTGTTAAAGGCGTACCTACCGAATGGTCTCCGGAGGAAATAATCGAAAATATATCTGTCCCTGCTGGATGCGGGAAGGTTATCAAGGCAAGGCGTCTCAATTATAAAGTGCACGAACCGACCCCTGTGTGGAAACCATCGCAAACAGTCGTGCTCACCTTTGACGGACAAACTTTACCAAAACGTGTGTTTTGTTGTTACAATTCCATGCCAGTGGAATTGTATACATTCCCAACAATTCAGTGCTATAATTGTTGTCGTTTTGGCCATACAAAGGTACAATGCAGGTCGAACCCTCAGTGCTTCAAGTGTGGGGAGAAGCATTCTGCTGACACTTGCAGGATTGAAGATGAGAGTAGTAGTAAGTGCTGTCATTGCGGTGGCATTCATTACGCCATCAATAAAAAATGCCCAGAATTTGAGAGGCAAAAATCAATTAAGCATTATATGGCCCATAGCTGCGTGTCGTATGCTGAAGCGTCTCAGCTACATCCACCTATATCAAAATTGTATGCAGATGTGGTAACATCTGACCCATCACATACCACTAAAAATTCATTCTATTCACAACCTTCACCCCAATCACGTAACCCACCAATTGTCTCCTCACAAAGAAAAACGGTATTCCTTAAACCTCGGGATCCCCCAAAAACAGCTAAGGGGTATGACCGTACAGCTCATCAAGCATTAATCAATAACGAAGTTTCTGTGTCAGGGAATGGTGTTGCATTCCAAAATAAAACAACAAATAATAGTGAAAGTCAAATTTTAAATTTAATAATCATGTTAATTACCACATTATCTAAAAATAATAATATTGAACCGTCCAACGTTGCCACTGTAATTGATACGCTGTTTAACTTGTTTAATCTTAATCATAATGGATCCAAATCTATCCAAGATTGTTCAGTGGAACAGTCGCAGCATTCTGAATAAAAAATCTGATCTGTCCTACATAATGAACAAATACGATCCCTTTGCAGTCGCTCTCTGTGAGACATGGCTTAAACCAGGGTTCTCTTTTAGAATTCCTGGCTATGCGTGTCTAAGAACAGACAGAAGCGATGGGTATGGCGGTGTCGCCATACTTATTAAAAACAACTTGCCTTTTCAATCTTTTCCTCTTCCAAGTCTCAGTGATGATATATCTGCTGTTGCTGCTATTGTAAATAAAATCTGTTTAGTATGTATATATTATTCTCGTCCCACTGTAAATATCCTTTCTGAAATAAGTAATCTTCTTTCAATTTTACCTAAACCGTTTTTGGTAATGGGCGACTTTAACTCACAACATCAGTCTTGGGGTAGTTCTAGTTCCAATTACTATGGGGAAAAGTTATTGGAAATTCTAGACTCTAATAATTTGTGTATTTTAAATACATGTCTCCCAACACGCCAAACGAATCTAGATGAGGGAATAAGCGCCCCTGACCTCTCAATCTGCACACCTGATTTAGCATCAACATTATCCTGGTCTCCTTTAACGTCTTCTTATGGTAGTGATCATTACCCTTTAATCATTTCTTTTCCACATCAAAAACCAGCTGCTTGCATTCCAACACCACGATTAAAGTACAGACTTCAAAATGCAGATTGGGATACATATAAAAATTGTGTAGAAGAAAGAATGCTTGCCTTATCTGATTCTTTACAACTACATGACCCTCAGTTATTATCTAATCAAATTACAAGAGTTTTAATAGAGGTGGCAGATAATACTTTCCCTATTAAGAATGGTGCTACAGGCAAAATTCCTTCACCACCTTGGTGGGATGCTGAATGTACTCAAGCCATTAAAAAAAGAAAAGAAGCAGAAAAAAATTATGGTCATACTATGACTCGCCACAATTTTCAGATATACCTAGAAGCTGCTCGAACAACTCGTAAGCTCCTTAGGAAAAAGAAATTTGAAGGTTGGCAAAGATTCTGTGCATCTATCTCGCCAGAAGTTAATGCATCTCTAGTATGGCAAAATATTAGGCGATTCAGGTCAGCATTCAGCGACACAATAGCCTCAAAACTACCATTAGAATTAGCCAATGAATTTATGGATAATTTAGCTCCCCCTTCAGTCCCAGAACAAAGATCTTTAATCCACCTTCCATATGTTCCTATTCCTAATTCTGAGTTGAATTCCCTGTTCACACTAAGTGAGTTGAAAGGAGTCCTTTCACATGTTAAGGATTCAGCCCCTGGTGAAGATGGTATACCATATTCATTTATAGCTAATCTGTCTGACTCTGTTCTTTTAATTTATTTAAATCTCATCAATACAGCTTTGATATCTGGCAGCATTCCATCAAGTTGGAAGTCTCAAACGATTATTCCCATTCTAAAACCAAACAAACCTTCTTCTAATGTTACTTCTTATCGACCAATTGCACTTTCTACAGTTCTTGCAAAAATTGTTGAACACCTCATTAAGAATCGTTTGGAATGGTATTTGGAGAGCAAAAACTTGCTAGGCACATCACAGTTTGGTTTTAGGAAGGGTAGAAGTACGATGGACAGCCTTAGTGTGTTCACAACTGATATTCGTTTAGCTTTCTCTTCCAATAACTCTGTAATTGCTGCCTTCCTGGATATTAGCTCAGCTTACGATAATGTCCTGGTATCAGTCCTGGAACAAAAGCTGAATTCATTACAAGTTCCAAAAATGCTGTCTAACTTCATAATTAACATGCTTTCAGAGAGATCTTTAAATCTTCATATTGAAGGGTATACATTTACCCGTTTAGTATGGAAAGGTCTCCCCCAAGGTTCCGTACTTAGTCCAATTCTCTACAATATTTACACTTATGATTTGGAATCCTCTTTAAATGAGTCAGTACAAGTCCTTCAATATGCGGATGATTTACTTCTTTATTTATCTGGTCATTCTGTTGAAAATATTTGTACTTCCTTAACCTCTTCTTTATGTTTACTGAAGACTTGGCTAGAAACCAATGGTCTACACCTGTCAATTGATAAAAGCAACATTGTCTTGTTTACAAGGATGCGTAAGCCTCCTACAGTTACAGTACAGTATAATAATATCCCTATGCCTGTTAAAAACCAGGTTAAATTTTTAGGCCTTATTTTGGATACACATCTTACTGGTTTACCACACTGTGATTATATAACTGCTAAATGTGAACGAAATATCAACATAATTAGATGTCTTTCTGGTGTTTGGTGGGGTGCACATCCCTTTTCATTAAAACTACTTTATAACACCTTGATTAGAAGCGTATTGGACTATGGCGCCTTTTTGCTGGAGCCTGCTAATGTTGCTGGTCTTAAGAAACTTGACAGTGTTCAGTCTAAGGCACTTAGAGTGGTTTCAGGTGCAATGAAAAGCAGTCCTATTAATTGTCTACAGGTGGAATGTGGAGACCCTCCACTTCATTTACGACGTCAATTTTTAGCTGATAGATTTATGGCTCGGTGTTTGCAATTTACATGTCATCCTTTGCGAAATAAACTTTCCATTCTCTCTGAAGAAGTAATTTCGTCCACTTACTGGAGGCACAAAGATACTCCGTGTTTAGTTAAAAGCTTTAGAAAATACAATTTAATTGAAGCTCCCTGTCACCAATCTCAATTTCTTCCTATATTTCACTGTAATTACAGTTCATTAATTATGTCACCAAATATATACTATAACCTTAACATTTACCGAGATGACATATGTCATAATATTAACTTCAACTTCACTATGGATAGAGACTGGAAGGGCTGTCAGCTCTTGTTTACAGATGCTTCGAAGCATGGAAGAGACTCATGCGTGGGAGTAGGTGTATTCCACTCCCAATATAATATAGTTCAAAAAATAAAGCTCCCGCCCGAGTCATCTGTATTTACGGGAGAATGTTACGGTCTATTCAAAGCTGTCGAATATATACTTATGATGGGCTTACGAAATTCACTCATTTTAACTGATGCAAGGAGTGCCTTACAATCTTTGGCCAGATTCCCTTTCTATTCTCATAATCCTCATATTATATTTGAAACACGTGAACTCCTTTATAGGTGTTCTATTAAGGGGTATTCAGTGTATTTTGCGTGGATACCCTCGCATTGTGGCATTTTAGGTAATGAGAGAGCTGACCAGTTGGCTAATGATGCCGTATTGTGTGGAGATGTTTTTCCGTACAAAAATAACTCCCAAGATCTGGCAGCTCTGCCCAAGGTTTACCTACAGGAATCCTGGGGTAAGCTTTGGTCCGAGCAATCAATGAAAGGGAAATTTTATCGCACTATTCAGCCATCCATTTTTGTAAAACCTTGGTTTAGCAAGTACAAGCTAAGCAAAAAGATTACAACAATATTCATACGTATGCGATTGGGTCACGTGTGCACTCCTGCTCATCTTGCCAGGCTTGGCATTGTGCAGAACCCTGCGTGTGAATGTGGCGCTGAGGTGGGAGATCTGAACCATCTTATTTTTTCCTGCCCCCTTTATGACCACTCCTCACTTTTCCAAAGTCTTGTTTCCCTCCGAGTCCCCTTTCCCACTTCTATTTCGTGTATTTTATTTAATTTCAATGTAGATATTTATAAAACCATAGCTCTTTTCTTTGTAAATAATGATATAGCTATCTAAATAAACTGTAGTTAGTTAGTTTATAAACTGTATATAAGTACTTAATTTACCATGTAGTTCTTAGGTAATTCTTAGTTTATGCACGAGTCGGCCTATTTGTTGGGCCACCTTGCGGCGTTCATGTTTTTTTTTTGTTTTTATTTATAACCTACTGATAAAACTCGTTATTTTTTTTTTTGTATATAATATATATTATATTAGCAACCTATTTCCTTTCTATTTCCAAATTTCCCGTTGTACCTATATATAATTTCGCGAGTACTTGATTCCTACGTTTTGTTATTATATAAAATATTGTCAGTGGCAATAAGCACGAATAGTGCAACGCCATAAACAAAAAAAAAAAAAAAAAAAAAAAAAACATGTCTGCGGTTGTTTGGCTGTATGGGCTCAGCTCCCTTTGCCTGTCCCAAAGAGGGACGAAAAGAACCAAAAAAAAAAAAAAATGTCTGCGGTTGTGCATGTTTTTGTAATTATTTCATTTGCTTCCCGATTTTGAGTGTAAATTACGCGAATTTAGTTCGCTACTCCGTATTTACTAAAGTCTTGGAAGATTAACATTCCCTTAGTGTCTGTTCTTTCTAAATTACGTCGAGTTGAGTCCCTTGTGTTCCTCTGTGATTTAATCGAACCGAATTACTTAGGCCCCCCGTAAATTGGAGTTTGGACCATATAAGTGATAAGGTGGTAATAAGTGTTTTGTGTTTAAATAACAATATCTTGTAACAAGTGTTGTGTGCCCGGTTAATCAATAACAGCTGGTACCGAAGTTAATGTTTAGTTTATATATGTAATGTTTTGTTTTACGCAATAATTATAAACATCCAAAATTGATATTTGTTTTACTATCCCCGAAATCACAAGTTTATTGTAATAATGAATTAGCTTTACCTACCTACCAAGTAGAATAGTGTGGATTAGTTGAAATATTCTGTTGTAGTAAAACTAAACCTAACAAATTCAAATCAAGATTTAAAATCTAGATTTGAATTTTTAGGATGTTTTACTGCAACAGAACTTTCAACCATTCTACATTATTCTACTTGCAAGAATTACCGATACAAACAAACAACTAACAAGGTACTAAGTAGGTATATTGACAGATGAATAGTGTATGTCCTGGTAACTAGATGGCGCTGCCTAAGAAATACTTAAGTTGCCAGTCTATCTCTAGTATATATAGTAGTCTATGGTGATAAGATATAGGTTGGCAAAAAAGAGTCTGTCGTGGTAACCATTGGAACTAAAATATTTTTTTTGGTGGCAGCACTGCTTTGTTTATCATCAACAAGGATTGGCGGGAAAGATACAAAAAGTTTTCAATAATTTTATATTTATTAATATAATTCAAGATATGGATGAAAAACCAAATAATGTTGAAGAAATTGATGTTAACAGTTCAGATTTCTACGAAAATGTTAACATTGAAACAGCTGCTTTATTCCACGACGAGATCTATGATTTGCTACTAATTGAGAACGAATCACACGAAAACTTTGAAGATGAAGAATGTGAAGATGAAACGGAAGAGAATACAACAAAAACATAAATACATATTTTAAAGTAATTACTGAAGACATTGAAGCTAAGATTCATCAGTCAAAGCAAATGTACCTATTGTTCTGAAGAAAATGCGGATATAAAACACGTTAGACTGTGAATCGTTCGCCATGCAAAGACTGTTACTTGTCAGTGAAATTCAAAGAGTATAATAATGTGAAATTAGTAATATAGCAGAACAAAACTCTTTTATGTGTTCCCCGCCACATTCAGGAATTACTTTCCAACACAGTTTATTTCAATTCATTATTTAGATATTTACTGAATACTGTAGAAAAAATTTAATTGTTTCGGGATGTACTTAGCTGAGAATAAGAGTAGTATGTTTAATGATTACGACTGAAGGACATGTATCCATGGTCAGGAATAAATTTAAAAAAAAAAAAAAAATATCATCAACAAGTAGCTAATCTGTCATTGTGTTGTGTTCCCAGTTGTATTTTACTTATTTCTAATTAACTATCAATTATTAATGCTTTTGAACATATAAAAAATGAATAAAACAATAAGGAGTAGTGGTGTGAGCTGTGATATACTAAGTTTTCGTAAGAAATTTGGCGGAATCTGAAGCGGAACAAATTTTGTCTCCGATTGACAATGTTTACGAAAGAACTGCGGACACGACAAGTATTTATCCAAGAAATTTATCTTTTATTCAATGCCAGTCATTGTTTTTCCTTTCTAATACTAAGTTTTATCGGTATTATAGGTTTCAAGCCATTTTATTGTTTTATTTACTAATAGATTATTGAGGTTATGTTTTCTAGTTTGACAAATCGCGTGTACGTTAATTCTTGATGTTTGATACTTGAAATTGAAAAATGTACCTACATGGAATTAATATGATTGTCTTTATATTTTTTTTCAAGGTAAATCTCACAGTACAATTAGAGAAATTGTTAATGAAGGAGAAAACAATTAAGGATGTTTTCTACACCTGGAGGAACACCAAAACAGTTGGCGGAAGAAAGAATTAGACGATTTTGATCTGTGTGCAATTAGACAAAAAGTTCAACACTATAACGAAACAGCCAAGTATTTTTTATTTTTTGTTACAGTTACTGCTATTATCACATACCACAGTAAAAAAGTATAATTTATATTTATTATTTTTCAGGTGCCTATTCTACGTAATATATTACCTATAGTTTGAGGAGACGGGTTGTAATGGGAGCCGTAAACGTGTAAAAAAGATTTTTACACTATTTTCATAAATAAGAAATGTAAAACTGACACATCAGTGTTAATGGAAAAAATCTATCATAGCACCGAAAAGGAATACAAGAATGATGTTATGTCACGTTTTTCTTTTTAAATAAAATCTAAACTTTAGCGTGTTATTTCATTTTCATTGTCATGTGAATAGTGATAATGTTATGTACCCCGCATAGACATACCTGACGCCTTCATTAGTCAACTGTTCAAGTTTATTCGATATTGCCCGTACCTTTCGAATGCGACATGCTATAGGTACTCTCTGACTTCCGATTAGTTTCCGACAGTAAGCAGCTGTAAGTCACCTTCTTGTCGACTATAAACTGTCAGCATTAACAGGATTCGTTCAGTATCATTCATGTCAAATTTGATACAGGTATACCAATCATCGAATGGTTGTGAATACCCTAGATGGTGGCCGCAAATGCGATTGCTGAACATTTATGTCTTGTGTATCGGGTTCAATCGGCAATCCCTGAGTGTAATTTAATTAATTTTTAAACTGAATAAGTTTGCATTATGTTATTATGATGGCACTCTTAGATAAAAAGTTATTCCAGTGAAATAATGCGCAATCTACTAAATACAATGAAAGTAAAAGACTGTGTGCCTATCAAGTCTTGAAATCTTGACTGATGAGAATTTCCGGGATCTCGTGTTTGTGGATTAAAACAACAAGTATCTTATCACTTTTAGTCCTAGTATACAGGGTGGCCATACCTGCTAAGCAGGCGCCCTCATTTTTTCCAGACTCTTTTTTGCCAAGCTGTACTTGTTGTTTTAATCCACAAACACGAGATCTCGGAAATTCTCATCAGTCAAGATTTCAAGACTTGATAGGCACACAGTCTTTTACTTTCATTGTATTTAGAAGATTGCGCATTATTTCACTGGAATAACTTTTTATCTAAGAGTGCCATCATAATAACATAATGCAAACTTATTCAGTTTAAAAATTAATTAAATTACACTCAGGGATTGCCGATTGAACCCGATACACAAGACATAAATGTTCAGCAATCGCATTTGCGGCCACCATCTAGGGTATTCACAACCATTCGATGGTTGGTATGCCTGTATCAAATTTGACATGAATGATAATGAACGAATCCTGTTAATGCTGACAGTTTATAGTTGACAAGAAGGCGACTAACAGCTGCTTACTGTCGGAAACTAATCGGAAGTCGGAGAGTACCTATAACATGTCACATTCACAAAAGGTACGGGCAATATCAATTAAACTTGAACAGTTGACTAACGAAGCCGTCAGACGCTAGCACATCAAGGTACCCGAAACTGTCAAATTTTCCCGATCAATCTTGAACCTAACGCTTAAGCGATAAAGTTGAAACCTATTAAAGAAATTTGACAAATTGTAGTAGCTTTATGTGCTGGCGTCTGTACATAGCGCTATCACTATCCACATGACAATGCAAATGAAAAAACACGCTAAAATTTAGGTTTTATTTAAAAAGACAAACGTGACATAACATCATTCGTGTATTCCTTTTCGCTGCTTTAATATATTTTTCCTTTAACACTGATGTATCAGTATTACATTTCTTATTTATGAAATCTAAATAGTGTAAAAATCTTTCTTAGACGTTAACGGCTCCTATTATACCCAAGTCTCCTCAAACTATAGGTAATATATTACGTAGAATAGACACCTGAAAAATTATAAATGTAAATTATGCTTTTTTTGCTGTGGTATGTGGTATGCGATAACAGAATTAACAAAAAATACTTGCCTGTTTCTTTACAGTATTGAACATTTTGTCTAGTTGCACACATATCAAAATCGTCTAACTCTGTCTTCCGCCAACTGTTTTGGTGTTTCTCCAGGTGTAGAAAAAATCCTTAATTTTTTTCACCTTCATTAACAACTTCTCCAATTGTAATGTGAGATTTACCTTGAAAAAAATATAAAGACAATCATATTAATTCCATGTTCATTTTTTTATTTTCAGGTATCAAACCATTAAGAGTCAATATACACGCAAGTAGCTAATCTGTCATAGTGTTATGTTCCTAGTTGTATTTTACTTATTTCTAATTAACTATCAATTATTAATGCTTTTGAACATATAAAAAATGAATGAAACATTAAGGAGTAGTGGTGTGAGCTGTGATATACTAAGGTTTCGTAAGAAATTTGGCGGAATCTGAAGCGGAATTTTTTTTGTCTCCGATTGACAATGTTTACGAAAGAACTGCCGACACGACAGGTTCCAAGAAATTTATCTTTTGTTCAATGCCAGTCATTGTTTTTCCTTTCTAATACTAAGTTTTATCGGTATTATAAGTTTCAAGCCGTTTTATTGTTTTATTTACTAATAGAATAATGGGGTTATGTTTTCTAGTTTGACAAATCGCGTGTACGTTAACTCTTGATGTTTGATACTTGAAATTGAAAAATGTGCCTACATGGAATTAATATGATTGTTTTTATGTTTTTTTCAAGGTAAATCTCACAGTATAATTAAAGAAATTGTTAATGAAGGTGAAATAAATTAAGGATTTTTTTCTACACCTGGAGGAACACCAAAACAGTTGGCGGAAGAAAGAATGAGACGATTTTGATCTGTGTGCAATTAGACAAAAAGTTCAACACTATAACGAAACAGGCAAGATTTTTTTTTTTGTTAATGCCATTATCGCATACCACAGTAAAAAAAGTATAATTTATATTTATTATTTTTCAGGTGCCTATTCTACGTTATATGTTACCTATAGTTTGAGGAGACGGGTTGTAATGGGAGCCGTAAACGTCTAAGAAAGATTTTTACACTATTTAAATTTCATAAATAAGAAATGTAAAACTGACACATCAGTGTTAATGGAAAAAATCTATCATAGCACCAAAAAGGAATACAAGAATGATGTTATGTAACGTTTTTCTTATTAAATAAAATTTAAATTTTAGCGTGTAATTTCATTTTCATTGTCATGTGAATAGTGATAATGTTATGTACCCCACATAGACATACCTGACGCTTTCATTAGTCAACTGTTCAAGTTTATTCGATATTGCCCGTACCTTTCGAATGCGACATGTCACACTCTGACTTCCGATTAGTTTCCGACAGTAAGCACCTGTATGTCGCCTTCTTGTCGATAAACTGTCAGCATTATCAGGATTCGTTCAGTGTCATTCATGTCAAATTTGATACAGGCATACCAACCATCGAATGGTTGTGAATACCCTAGATGGTGGCCGCAAATGCGATTGCTGAACATTGTCTTGTGTATCGGGTTATCCCTGAGTGTAATTTAATTAATTTTTAAACTGAACAAGTTTGCATTATGTTATTATGATGGCACTCTGAGATAAAAGGTTATTCCAGCGAAATAATGCGCAATTACTAAATACAATGAAAGTAAAAGACTGTGTGCCTATCAAGTCTTGAAATCTTGATTGATGAGAATTTCCGGGATCTCGTGTTTATGGATTAAAACAACAAGTCTCATAACACTTTTAGTCCTAGTATACAGGGTGGTCATAATACCTGCTAACCAGGCGCCCTCATTTTTTCCAGACTCTTTTTTGCCAAGCTGTATACTCGTTACATATACCAAAACAACATTTTTGACGTGACAACGTCTTATAAATTGGTTTGCCGGGTGACACTTCAAGAAACTGCGTTACGCTCCGCTCACGTTATGCGCTCACAATGAGAGCGAGTGAGAGGCACGCGTCCCTTCCAGTCGGGCATGGTTAGCCCGCCTAAGAGCGAGAGAGACAGACATAAAAAGTGAAAGGCACGCGTCCCTTCCACTCGAGCACAGTTCTTTGTATAAATAAATGTTTTAAATTGTTACTATTATAGCCCCTGGCTGGAGGCCTTAGATTAACATCTAGAGTCATTCGCAGGGAAAGCCCGCTTAAGTAGTAAAAACCCTCGGGTTAACTACGAGAAGTCAGTGTCAAAAAAAAAAAAAAAAAAGTTACTATTATTTCATCCTTCTTCCTACTATACGAATGAATATTCACATTAAAATTATTTTACCACTCAAAGTCGTTGTCACGTAAAACTTTCGCCCATATACCGACTTTACAGGCAACCAATTTTTTACAATTATTGTCTGTCTATCTGTCTGTCTGTTTGTTCCAGCTAATCTCTGAAATGGGTGGACCGATTTTGACCGGACTTTCACTGGCAGATAGCTGACGTAACAAGGAGTAACTTAGGCTACTTTTATTTTAGAAAAAATCTTTTATTTTAGAAAAATACCTGCGTTAATTTCCGACATCCACGCGGGCGAAGCCGCGGGCAAAAGCTAGTTAGTAAATAGAATAATAAAATGGCTTAAAACTTATAGTACCGATAAAACTAAATATAATGGAAAATAGAATGATACAGTTATTGGTATCGACTAAAAGATAAATTTCTTTGATAAATACCTCTGAGGCAGTTCTTTCGAAAACATTGTCAATCGGAGACAAAATTTGTTCCGCTTCCGATTCCGCCGAATATCTTACGGAAACTTGGTATATCACAGCTCATATCACTACTCCTTACTGTTTTATTCATTTTTTATATGTTCAAAAGCATGAATAATTGATAGTTAATTAGAAATAAGTGAAATACAACTGGGAACATAATACAATGCCAGAGATGCGACTTGTGGTTGATAAACAAAGCAGTGCTGCCAAAAAAAAAATATTTTAGTTCCAATTTTCGCCACGACAGACTCTTTTTTGCTAAGCTGTATGTTTCGATGTTTGTTACTCAATGAGGTAGAAACGGCTGAACGGATTTAGATAAAATTACGCACACGTAGTTTATGAATCAACCTATACTTGTGTACCGATTGCATTCCCATATGATAATTTTCACCTCCACGCAGGTGACGCCGCTGGCAAAAGCTAGTTTGTGAAATTATTATTTTTATACACGGGCAATTAGATTTAAAAAAACTGACTGACAGTGACAGCGGCGGCCTGAAGTGCTAAAGTGCCTGATTAGGTCTGAATAAAATTATGATCATCAACCTCGAAATTCTGGCGGACTGTATTGTGAAAGCATATTTCGACACAAAAAATTAGCATCTTTAAATTAATCTGACTCCAGAAAAATGTCTCTATACGTCATATAACAAATTTTACACATCAAGATGGTTTACGAGTCCATACCTCGTACAGTTAGAATTCTCCTGTTAGGAGAACCTGGTGTCGGGAAAACTTCGCTTATACTTTCCCTAGTAACTGAAGAATTTACTGAACATGTGCCGCCGAAGGCTGAAGAAATCACAATTCCCGCAGATGTTACGCCGGAGCAAGTACCAACCAACATTATCGATATTTGTCGTATGTACTTAGTATTACAATATGAAATAAAATTCTTGTAGGACTCCGTTACAGTAAATATTGTTTGCTTTACAGCTTTCAGCACGTCGCGTAAACATGTGGACGCAATTAGTACTCAGTAAAATTGCATTGCATAATTTCCGTTTTATGTAGGATGCAAAAGCAATTTCTGTAAAATAAATACAAATTGCAAACAAGTTAATATTTGGCCTAATTAATTATACATAAAGTCTTGCTTGTTAAGAATATTGAATTATTCAATGTATTTATTTGACAATTGAGTACAATTTATTATATGAAATAAATCCTCTTTGTTTATTCAAGTCTAGATATCCTAGAGTTTAGAACCTAACACACACTAAACCTTTCCAGTAGCAGAACAAACACTAGAACAGGTGGCAGAAGAAATTGAAAGGGCTCATGTAATATGCATAGTTTTCTCAGTGGACAGACAAGAGACACTAAATAAAATAGCATCATATTGGTTACCTTTTGTGAGAGAAAACTGTCCCGATGAGTACCGAAAGCCTGTCATTTTGGTTGGAAACAAGATTGATTTAATTGACTATTCTGTAATTGATGTAAGTTTAATGTCAATTTTATTTAATACAATGATTTGTACAAATGATTCTAATTATTATTTTATTGAATTAGAAATATACAATACTATGTTATTTTACACAACAATTATTTACAGTAGATTACTTATTAACTAACTTTACGGTTAAAACAAAATTAGGTGTTCAAATAGTGGTTCTCCTCCATATACCACTATTTTTATAAAATGTCGTTTTATTCGTGTTTTCAATGACCAACTTTATCGATAATCAACTTGAAGATAAACTTATTATTTTAAACACAATTTACCAAAAAATACCAAGCAGATATATATATCTTGGTCAACCAGATATTTTTATTAACATGCGAAAAATTATGTTGCAGAATATTTGGGACATCGCAGAAGAATATCCTGAAGTGGATAGGTGTATAGAATGCTCGGCTAAATCTCTTATTAATGTTTCTGAGATGTTCTACAATGCACAAAAGGCGGTCCTCCATCCAATTAATCCTATTTACAGTATTGAAGATCAAGAGGTAAGTATATAGCTGCTCAGCAAATAAATGTGAGTAAACATGGTCAATTAAATCATTTTTTTTTTAAATAGCTAACAGATACATGCAAAAGAGCTTTAACAAGGATATTCAAGATTTGTGATTTAGATGGTGATGGCCTTCTTGATGACTATGAAGTAACAATGTTTCAACGGAAATGTTTTGATTCACCTTTGCAATTACAGGTAATTTATTGAACATTGTGCAATTGTTTTAGAATCATATGTGCTATGTACATTTATTACGACGTAACAGACTAGTTGCTTACTGTTTCTGAATTTTAATCAGTATTAGTTATATTTTATAATAATAATGTATTTTATTAAACTTTTTGTTTTCTCTACATTGATAAATTTCAGGTTTTAGATGAAGTAAAATCAGTAATTGCTCAAAACATTGCTGGTGGTATAGAGAATGATTGTATAACAATAAAAGGTTTTATTTTCTTACATTGTTTATTTATACAAAGAGGTAGAAATGAAACAACATGGACAGTCCTTCGTAAGTTTGGCTATGAGGAGAGCCTGGAATTATCTCATAATTATTTATATTCTAAGTGAGTATTCAATTTTTATCTTCATAATTAATTCTATTCTATTCTATCAACTTATTTTCTTCAAAGCAATCTCTCATAGACATTTCTGGTAATTTGGTTCCAAGGTGCCATTATAAAATCATTTTACTTTTGCAGTATTAAAGTACCTGTAGGCTGTACATCTGAACTATCATACAAAGGCCAACAGTTTCTAGCACAGTTGTTCGAAAAATACGACAACGACAAAGATGGCATGCTAAATCCCACTGAATTGAAAAATGTATTCTCCTGCTGCCCTAGAATACCATGGCATAATTTGCGATACACTGTACCTACAAATGATAAGGTATAACATTTTATTATGTGTAATGTTGTTCACTAAGAAAGTTTAAAATATTCTGTAGTGTATTTATTAAGACCATATATCAGATAGCTCATCATTTAAGTCTGTAAGCCCAAACATCAATCATCAACACCACAACCAGTCTGACCAAAAGATATTGGGTTTCCCAATTTTTGGGTTATGGAGGTGAGATAGGCAGTTACTAAGACTAGAAGCTGACCCCAACATAGTTGAGAAAGGCTAGGCATAATTGTTAATTATACTTTGAGGGGGTGAAACTTGCCCTTTCATCCTTGGATTATCGTAATTACAAGTTAGCAGGTCTTATATTGGTAGTGGTGTTGCCATTGCCTATAATTTCTCACTAACCCATTTTTGTCATTACAGGGATATTTGACTTTACAAGGTTGGATGTGTCGTTGGACTTTAATGACGCTAGTGGACTTGCAAAATACAAGTGCTTATTTAGCATACCTAGGCTTCAATTTTCTAGAAAATGAAACACAAAAAGCAGCTATACATAGTAAGTTCAAGAGTTATGACAATAGCTATTTTTGTTTTGAATTGTAACTAGTACAACAATAACTCGTAAACGCTTCCTTTTTTTTACAGTAACTCGTGAAAAGAAAGTTGATATTGCCAAGAAACAATCCAGTCGTAATGTATACCAGTGTCATATCATTGGTCCAAGATCATGTGGAAAAACTTCTATTTGTAGAAGTTTCCTCGGCATAGCACATAAGGTTTGAGTTGGATGTTTTTTTCCACTACTGAAATTTTTACTATTGCGAATCTGCTCTTATATTACCTTCTTTTCAGAAAATAAAGCCACACGCCAATGAGCGGGGAGACAGCAATAATACTGAGAATTGTTGTATAAATACTGTGTTGGTTTATGGACAAGAAAAGTACTTAGTATTAAAAGAAATACCAATAACGCGTGTCTCAGATCCGCTGCAGCCGCATGAAGTCAATTGTGATGTTGCTTGTCTTGTTTATGACGTTGCTGCCAGTCGGTCCTTCGAGTATATTGCTCGGATTTATATTGTAAGTATCATTAAAGCTCAAAACCACGCATTGGTGGGGTAGAATGTGGCTGGTACGTATTTTTTCATCTCTCGAATCTTCAGATAGGAGCCTACCTTCAGAGAACGATGTAAGTTCTCGCGCAGGAAAGTAAGTAGGTACTACCTACTTAAAAATAGCTCGTGATAGAAATGGTATTTTATATTTCGTTACATTTTATTTGGTCAAAAAAATGTTGGTGAAAATGGAAATTTAGGCAGGATATAAAAATATTTAAAAGAAGGGTGGTTTAGGTTAGACATTAGAGATTCTTCTGCGCAGTGGGGCGCGGTTCACGCGACTTTTTAGGGTTCCGTTGCCAAATGGCAAAAAACGGAACCCTTATAGATTCGTCATGTCTGTCTGTCTGTCCGTCCGTCCGTCCGTCCGTATGTCACAGCCACTTTTCTCCGAAACTATAAGAGCTATGCTGTTGAAACTTGGTAAGTAGATGTATTCTGTGAACCGCATTAAGATTTTCACACTAAAATAGAAAAAACAATAAATTTTGGGGTTCCCCATACTTAGAACTTACGAAAAAATTTTCATCAAACCCATACGTGTGGGGTATCTATGAATAGGTCTTCAAAAATGATGTTGAGGTTTCTAATATCATTTTTTAGGGTTCCGTTGCCAAATGGCAAAATACGGAACCCTTATAGATTCGTCATGTCTGTCTGTCTGTCTGTCTGTCTGTCTGTCTGTCTGTCTGTCTGTCTGTCTGTCCGTCCGTATGTCACAGCCATTTTATTCCGAAACTATAAGAGCTATGCTGTTGAAACTTGGTAAGTAGGTGTATTCTGTGAACCGCATTAAGATTTTCACACTAAAATAGAAAAAAAACAATAAATTTTGGGGTTCCCCATACATAGAACTGAAACTCAAAAATGTTTTTTTTCATCAAACCCATACGTGTGGGGTATCTATGAATAGGTCTTCAAAAATGGTAATGAGGTTTCTATTATCATTTTTTTCTAAACTGAATAGTTTGCGCGAGAGACACTTCCAAAGTGGTAAAATGTGTGTCCCCCCCCCCGTAACTTCTAAAATAAGAGAATGACAAAACTAAAAAAAATATATGATGTACATTACCATGTAAACTATCAACGAAAATTGGTTTGAACGAGATCGAGTGAGTAGTTTTTTTTTAAAACGTCATAAATCGTAAACCGCAATTTACCTTACATTCAATCAACTGAAATATAAAAATTAAAAAATATATATATTTTTAAACCGAAAATACCTACAGGTTTGTACGGAACCCTCGGTGCGCGAGTCCGACTCGCACTTGGCCGGTTTTTTTTCTAAACTGAATAGTTTGCGCGAGAGACACTTCCAAAGTGGTAAAATGTGTGTCCCTCCCCCGTAACTTCTAAAATAAGAGAATCATAAAACTGAAAAAAATATATGATGTACATAACCATATAAACTACCACCGAAAATTGGTTTGAACAAGATCCAGTAAGTAGTTTTTTTTTAATACGTCATAAATCGTAAACCGCAATTTATCTTTCATTCAATCAACTCAAATATAAAAATTTAAAAAAAACCTTTTAATTTCATAAACATAAACCTTATGCATGAACCGAGGATGCCTACAGGTTTGTACTACGGAACCCTCGGTGCGCGAGTCCGACTCGCACTTGGCCGGTTTTTTTTTTTTTGGGTTCCGTTGCCAAATGGCAAAAAACGGAACCCATATAGATTCGTCATGTCTGTCTGTCCGTCCGTCCGTATGTCAAAGCCACTTTTTCCGAAACTATAAGAGCTATGCTGTTGGAACTTGGTCAGTAGATGTATTCTGTGAACCGCATTAAGATTTTCTGAAATGAATGAAATGAAATGAATTGCACCGATCCCAGCGTGGTTTGACCAGACTCGATTAATCGAATGAACCCCGAGATTTGCACTAGCCCCTGAAGTGTCATGATTCATGGTGCTACATAGGCCATTGCATATCAAGAAGTAGACCGGGGGGCGCTGTAATGGTAGGGAAGACGTGCCCATTGGATAGGAAAGGATTACGAGCCTACCGACTATGCAGCCTTAAGTAAGCATTGGACTAGTGGAGAGAAGGGTGATATTTGTCTATAGGCCCTCCCATAGACAAATATCACCCTTCTCTCCTTTTCACGTAGTCGCTGGCATGTTGATCCAGGTCGAGCTTCGCCGATGCATCTTTTGGTGGAGTTAACCGTTTGCTTGGCTCTTTTCTATGTCGAGGATTCGCTATGTTCCGTGTTGTTGTTTTCTTGGTCGTTTTCTGAGTTCTCGCTGATATCAGTTTCTGATTTTTTTTTGTAGATATCACTAGCCGCTTTTTTAATCTTATCTCTGTCTCCAGCCGTGTCCCTCCAAAACTGGATATCCTTGTCGAAGTATTTCATGTCCTGTTTTAGGTTGTCATTCCATTAGTAAATAGGTCGTCCGACCTTCTTAGATTTGGGCCTGTACTGCATTGCTACATGAAACAGGTGTGGTTCAGAGCGTCTGAAAATGTGTGCCAGGTAGCACATCCTGTGGTTCTTGATGCGTTTTGTTATGGTTTTCCCGTCCACGATTTGATGCATTTTCTCTGTCTCGGTTTGTTGATCGGGTCTCTCATGATAACTCGTTCGTATCTTCTCGGTCTTGATCGGTTCGCCTTTAGTCATATATCATACAAGGTACGATAATATCTCCAGCTGTGTCCGTCCAAAACTTGATTCCCATGTCAAAGTACTCGTATTTCATGTCTTGTTGTAGGTTGTCGTTCCATTTGTAAGGAGGTCGCTCGACCTTCTTAGATTTGGCCTTGTACTGCATTGCTGCATGCATGCGTGGTGTGGTTCACCATGTGCTAGGTAGCACATCCTGTGGTTCTTGACGTGTTTTGTTACGGTTTTACCGATTTAAATTTGATGCATTTTCTTATGTCCGCAGTTTCCTGGTTTCCTTTTTTCCTAGCTTGGTCAATCAAATCATGACTCAACTCGTTCATTTCTTCTGAGCCGCAATAATGTGGTATTGGATTCGTTTTAGTTCTTCCAGCTCATCAGTAATGAGGATAAGGTCGTCCGCAAATGATAATACCATCGGGAGTGATGATGATTTCCTTTGTTTCTTTCGTCGTCGGTCGAAGCGGGCCGAAGGCCGAATTTTTTTCTCTCATTTGGATATCGGTACCCTGCTTTTTTTTGGTTTCGTTTGTTGCTTTTTTTTTCCTCTGGAATGTGTTGAGCGTTTGCATGTGTTTTGCGGGGTGATTTTTTTCCCTAGTTCGGTGAAGCATATTTGTATTCGTTGTCTGCATGTTTCTTGTTCTGATATTTAACCTTTTGGAGTGTTGTCTGGCTTTCTTTTACGTGATTATGAATATTACAGTTATTTGGTTGCTTGCTTTGTAGAAATTTGGCCTTCTGTAGGTTAAAAAGGGCTAATCGGTGGACCCTTGAGTAAATCGTCTGAAGAGTCAGAGTTACTACTCAGGGGCAGTGCCGGTTTTAGTACTACCAGCACCCTGGGCGAGATTTTATACGGCGCCCTATATCTTCTATTGAAATCCATCCGAAAAAAGTGGCAAGGAATATATGAAATAACCTTTATTAAGAAAACTAATAAAATTTTACTTTTCTAGCCTCTCTATCAGCAAACTCTTTTATTAAGACGTTAAATGCTATTTTTTCGGCAATTTCATTTTCGATTGACAAAGTTGGTAAGTTTGTCAAACCTAGATTGAGATATTGTTGAACGCAGATAGGTTTTTATCAGTTTAAGCTTAGAAAAACTCCTTTCTCCGCTAGCCACAGTCGCAGGTATAGCGATCAATATTCGCAATGCTATCCACACATTTGCGCACAGTTGCGATCTTTGATAACATTTAAAATAAAGACAGGAGTAACCACATTTTGATCAGGTAAAAAAGATTTCAAATTTATAAGTTCATCGCACAACATACAACCATCTATATCTGATTTAGAATCTACGGTTAATTTCAGTTGGAAATCACTATTGAATTTAAGAAGGTAATCTGGTTTTTCCGGAATATTTTTTATATTATACAAAAAAGACCAAGATTCCGAGTATTCATTTAACTGGTTGAAAGTCAGAAAGACAGTTGAAAAATTCAACATCAAATTTCTTCTCTGGTGATATTATAGGCTCGTCGTGAGCAGTTTCACCAGCTTGGCGTTTAACGCGTTGAATTCTTGTCACTCTAAACACAGGTTCCATTTCAAGCTCTTCAGCCAACTCCTTCGCAGTTAAAATTGCGCTTTTCAAGCCTGTGTTTTTATAATCTACGTAAAAAGCACAACATTTTTTTAAGCATTTCTGTGCATTTATTCATGTTAATCGATTTGCATGTGTTTTGCGGGGTGATTTTTTTCCCTAGTTCGGTGAAGCATATTTGTATTCGTTGTCTGCATGTTTCTTGTTCTGATATTTAACCTTTTGGAGTGTTGTCTGGCTTTCTTTTACGTAATTATGAATATTACAGTTATTTGGTTGCTTGCTTTGTAGAAATTTGGCCTTCTGTAGGTTAAAAAGGGCTAATCGGTGGACCCTTGAGTAAATCGTCTGAAGAGTCAGAGTTACTACTCAGGGGCAGGGCCGGATAAAGAGGCGCCACGGCGTCCTCACCTTCCGCCTGACGCAGGTTCTCACCAGGCATGATTTCTTCGGGGGGTTCCTGTTCAAGATAAAGCAAGAGGAAACGCCTGGATGTTTCCATTGCGAAAATCGTCTGGAGGACACGGTGGAGCATACGGTAGAGGTGTGCCCTGCCTAGGCAGAGCACCGCCGTGTCCTCGTGGAGGCGATCGGCGGCGGCGACCTCTCGCGTCCGGCCTCGGTGCGAGCCACGATACGGAGCGAGAGGGCATGGGAAGCCGTCAACTCCTTCTGCGAAGCAGTAATGCTCGCGAAAGAGGAAGCGGGGGCGTGAGGGAGTGGCAGTCTCTGCGCCCTCACGTCCCTAGCTGCCGCAGGAGGAGACGCCCCGGGCGTCGGGAGTCGATCGTGATTGTTCAAACGAGATACCGTGGCCCTGGTATATGAGTAACTGAAGGAACACGGGTGGGTTGTATTCAGTAAAAGTCTGACACGCCCTCTCGCTCCGCCTAGAGCGGGAGAAGTCATTTGATGATTTCTCAACAAAAAAAAAAAAACAATGTGAACAACCTCTGAAGTACCCCAAACAAAGCAATTGACTTTATGGACGACTTAGCGGCATCGCATAGTACAAGATTGTAGCTATGACAGCCACACGGTACATAAATAGCTAAGGGATTTAGGTCCAAAATTTTTCTTTGAACCCCAATATTTTTTCCTTTCATATTCGCTCCGTTGTCATAACCCTGACCCCTACAATTCTTCAATTCCAGTCCGTGTTTATTTAAAACATTAATAATAACTTCAGTCAGTTTTTCACCAGTTGACTCATTGACAGGTTATAAATTCTGTGAAATGCTCTTTTATTAATATTTTGTCGTCAACTGATGATAAGTCAACAAATCGTATTGTTACAACTCACTAATGTCCGGGGTGGTATATGGAACTGAATAATATTTAGTTTTCTATGACACTGCATTTGATTCTAGTAGGTTTTGCCATTATAAAGATTTTTTAGCTAGTTTTAGGGAATTTACTAGTAATAGGACTCGCTCAGTGAAAGAGCGGAAAACAAGGGCGCCAGCGGCGGCGCCCCTTCAAATCTGGCGCCCTGGGCGGTCGCCCAAGCGCGCCCTACCCTAACGCCGCTACTGCTCAGGGGTACTTCGATGTTTTCATTCGTTGAGGTGATTACAACATTTGCTGGTTTTTTGTTATACAATCTTGGTATTTTGGTTTGGTAGAATTTCTATTCAGCGCAGCACAGTTGCATTGTTTGACATACTTGGTCTCAACCGTTGTTACATTCGTACCTTGTCATTGTTTTTGTGTTTGTTTTTTCCCCCTTTTTGTTAACTGTTCTATGATATTTTTTTGATCTTGGCAGTCCCCAAATTATTTTATTGTATTCTATTTGAAGTGTTTCTCTGTTAGCAATATTCATTAATAATTCGCCGTTGTAGTTGGAATCTTCATGCTGAAGCATGTGTTGCATCGAACCTTTGCGTTGGGTACTTCGAACTCGACCAATATGGGCGTTGAAGTGTCGTATTTGCAGTGCACCTGTCCTTGTTTTTCGTCTAATCAAGTTTAATACGTTTGTGAAGGATCGGATTGCTTTCTAAGTACAGCTGTTGGGGTGTGAATTTATTATGTACAGAGGAGTTGGCTTGTCTTTTCCCATGCCAATCTGCGGGGTAGGTGACATCGCATCCGTATACTTTTTATTGTAAACTGTTTCAATTTGAGCATCCTTTCTTAATAAAATTGCAAGGCCCCGGTGTGTGTTTTGGTTTTGAATCGCCGCAATCGTTTCAAGCTGCAATGCTCAGATTTGGGCAAGTGTACTTTTTTGCGGTTGTGGTCAGGTTTATGGTGTAGGTACATGCAGTATCGTCTGCGATTATTTCTGATAATGGTGTAAGTAGTGTTGCTTCTCGTTGTTCGCACGGTGTTAATGAGGTAACTAATTGGGGACTGTTCGTTTGAAGCTGACGTTTTGTGGCTTTTTCATGTACTTCTCCTGTGTTGTACCGGCTACCTAAAGGTCTGATATAATGTGTGGTTGTATGATGCGATGTTTGAACTTTGCGTTTTGTTTATGCAGTTGTTGTTGTATTGTTACTTTGATCAGGACCCAGCTATCATAGTGCTTCGTGTAGAGGATGTGTATATGTATTGGTGGATTCTCTCGATCGCCGATCGGTGTTTTTCTGCGTTCTGTTTATGTGTACATTCACATTTACGAGGTACAATTCGGACGCGGTGATGATGGTATATTCGATATACTAGAATGTTTAATTAATTGCACGGTTATGTATTTTGTTATCCTTTGTTCCTGGAAAAGAATGCTGTTGGGGAGAAATTCCTATATTATTTAGAAGTGCTAGGCGAATTCTATCATCCTGTCAATGTTCCAAAACATATGTAGCGAGATCTTGACGGATATTCTTGTGATCAAATGTTATTTGGTGAGATATCTTACTAGACAAACAGTTCCCGTATTACAGTTCCCGTCTTTTGTGATGGGCACGATTATACACATTGTTATTGCTTTTGTTTAGTCAAACACATTTGTGTCAGTAAGGGGCTGAAACTGTCTAATTTGTGAGCTTGACCTTTTTTTTTGTTTTGTATCGTTATCTGTAGAGCAAAAACGTCTGGTGCAAACTTAAGAGTTCGGGGTATTTTTTTTATTATCTCTTCAGTCCACATGTATATTTACATTCCGGTGACCGTGGCCTTTTGCAAAGCAATTTGAGGAATTTGTTACCATGGTACACACGTCGACAAATCAAGACATTCATTTCCAGTATAAACTGACTTCTCTTTGCACAGAAAGCCTATACAATGCGAGGTCTGTTAATACTGAAAATCCATAGCTTGATATTATGTAGCTGTGTGTACAATTATAAGATCTTTAGGTAAGGCATCTTTACCGATATCACATTTAGTGTTAGAATAATAGCGTGAATTTGTTTGTGTGAAGACACTGGTCCGCAACGGCTGCTTGAGATGACGTTGCGTGCGCGCGCGGCATATATAGGCCCGTCTACGCAGTTTAGCTAACGTATCCCTGTAATATTAAGAACGGTCTCACCGGGTCTAGCGCTATGGGTTAGATTCGTCATGTCTGTCTGTCTGTCGGTCTGTCTGTCTGTCGGTCTGTCTGTCTGTCTGTCCGTCCGTATGTCACAGCCACTTTTTTCCGAAACTATAAGAGCTATGCTGTTGAAACTTGGTAAGTAGATGTATTCTGTGAACCGCATTAAGATTTTCACACTAAAATAGAAAAAAAACAATAAATTTTGGGGTTCCCCATACATAGAACAAAAACTCAAAATTTTTTTTTCATCAAACCCATACGTGTCGGGGTATCTATGAATAGGTCTTCAAAAATGGTTATGAGGTTTCTAATATCATTTTTTTCTAAACTGAATAGTTTGCGCGAGAGACTTCCAAAGTGGTAAAATGAGTGTCCCCCCCCGTAACTTCTAAAATAAGAGAATGATAAAACTAAAAAAAATATATGATGTACATTACTATGTAAACTACCACCGAAAATTGGTTTGAACGAGATCGAGTGAGTAGATTTTTTTAAAACGTCATAAATCGTAAACCGCAATTTACCTTACATTCAATCAACTGAAATATAAAAATTAAAAAAAAAACATTTGTTTTTAAACCGAGAATACCTACAGGTTTGTACGGAACCCTCGGTGCGCGAGTCCGACTCGCACTTGGCCGGTTTTTTAAGCAAACAGTAGGAAATTAAGGGTTTATGAAAAGTTAGCAGAAGTTAATAAGTCCGTTAACAATTTTTGAAGTTAACTGACAAGTGTATCCGTTACTTGAAATGTTTAATGTAACTGACACTGGCATGGCCACCATAAGGGATGTTAATTTTGATAACATAAAAAATTAATCGGTCACTGGTTCTCTTTTCTCCCAAATATTAGTATTAGTCGTTTTTCGCCAAGTCACAGATTTAGTCAGTGTGTAATTAAAAATATATTAAAGAATGCAATTTCTCCATACATTGGTATGAGCAAGTACAACATACTTTAAGTAGTTTCTAAACAGTATCTATGATGTCGTAAGCTGCAATGTTTGTTTTGAAATATATCAAAATTTAAGTTATTCTTTAATTTGAACACATAAAAAGAAACCTGTATTAATTTCCTATAAACAGATCCACGTTTAATGTATGTAATTATTTATCGAACAAAATGTGCACTTAGTTGCTGGCAGATAGTTCGCTACGCTGTTTCATTTACGGTAAGTAAGGAAGTGATAGATGCGCGTGTATACAGACTAGACGTGGGCGCCGCCTTAAAAATTCTCGGCGGCGCGCGGCGGCGCGCTGACCATTTTCTCGGCGGCGGCGTGGCGCCGGCGGCGTAGTTTTCTACTGCCTACAACTCGCAATATACTTCTATCTTCTTTAAGCCGTTCGGCTCGTTATTATCGTTTCAGGTGGACGACAGGAAAATGTCAGTCCTATACAGTACAGTAAATACCTTGTCCAGATCAGCACCCTAATTGCGAAACGCACAATTTACCAGAATCTGAATGGGATTGAAGATTATTTCTAAACCATTGCGTCATTTGTTCGAATAAATTGTGGCTCAGCAACGTAAATAACGCAATTAATGTTGTTTAACTATGAATATTAAACCAATTCCTACCGATAAAAAGTTCCGCAATTACCCCTCTGGTCATCACGTACTAAAAAACAACAGTTTTCGAAAGGGACACTTTAATAGCCTCGTAAAAATCAACAATATGATGATGATTGATAAGATGTAAGATTGATGATGACAAACTTTAATTGTTATTTACTAATTAAACTTTGTCTTCATCAATTTACATATTTTATAATTATCATGGATAAATATGATTTTATTTACTCGAATCGAGCTCAAGCGAGATCTTTTGGCCGTAACTGTTAGCCCAGCTACCGAGAATACCCTCTCACTCGGAGTGCTAGTGGCAGGTATACAGAGTAAAGCTCTAGCAAGAGCAGCAAGATGAGGAAATGCTTCTTTTTTATTATCGCAATAGGATAATAAATCACCATCTTTTGGCTCTGTAGGATCAGCACCAGCAATGTAACGCCAACATTCTTGCTCTATTGGATCACCTTGAATGCCTTGGCATGAGCTCATACTATGTTTCCTTGACAGTTTGTGCAATAATGATGTGTCAATTACATTGCTGGTGCTTGTACTGCCTGCATTTTCGGCTAAAGCTTCTGGCTCGTTATTAATATTTATGATTTCCCTGATATATGAGGAAAGAATAACGTTCTGGTCATGTTCCGGTTTTCAAGATATGAATCTATTTCTGACAGACTCATGAAGCGGTTATCCAAAAGTGCTGCTGCGACAATGGGCTTTGTTATTGGGAATCTTTTATTTATTTTTGCCATCATGTTGCGTTTTAAACGTAACATTATTAGCGCTTCATCATCTTGATTGATCCGTAATACATCTTTAATCTCCGATAGAAACACCAGCACGCGTAGCATGACCGCCATAGAAACGGAATTTGTCGACGGAAGAGAAGATAAAATGATAGATTGTATCGTAGAAAAATTGTGTAAAACTGAAAAGAAGAGATGTTTCTATTCTTCAGTCAACAAAAATACGATGTCAAGTATGATGACTATTTTTCTGATGAGATAGAAACATTTTTACAGAATTAAAATACATAAGGAAGTTTATTTGCTCTTGGTAGAATAGATATAGAATTGGTCATGCTACGCCGGCTGAGCAACATTCATCGTGCATACTTTTTGAGACGAGAAGATTTCGACGATTTCGCGAAAGCTTCTCAAAAATTTTACCAGATCCTCTAAAAGGGTCCACTCACTCTTGAGTTATTTTGAGTTCTTCTTGGCCAATCTTCCTCAACATATTATTTATAGGTTCTCGGTTGCATATGTGGATTAAACTTTCTAAAATTTCTAAAATGCTGTGCCAACGAGTTGGGGTTGCGGTTTTGATGGTTGGAATATTTTTGTAATTTTCGGATCCCAATGATAAAGCCCTGCCTTCATTTTCAGTTTCTTCGGCATTTTCCGATATTATATCAACTTGAGGGACAGGGTCGCTCTCGTCACTTTCTAAAGTCTCAACGACGCTTTCTATTTTTTCCAAAAATTCTAGCTGATGCTGTATCTTTTCGGCTTCTTTCTTAATAATTATTTTCTTATTACTTTCATTCAATATTAAGTGGCCAAAATATTTCCAGCAAAAGCTGGTTCTAGTTTTCGCATCGTAAAAAACGTATATGGAAAGTTTATTCACTGTAGTTTTTGATAATTCATTCATTTGGACGATTCAATCACGACAACAAACACACGTCTTAACGCCACTCACGCCGCGCGGTGAATTTCGGCGGCGGCGGCGGCGTGCTGGGGGCACACGGCGGCGCCACGCCGGCGCGGCTCTCATATCTAATACAGACGAGCTTCTTAGAGCGAGTTGCCCGTGTTGTTTATACATTTTACTAAAGGCACAGTAACTTTAAGGTATTAGGTAAATCATATATTCTTATTACGGCAACAAAAGTTTTCGTTATAATTTGGAAAAACTGTTGCATGCTACATATTGACAGCAAAAAAACCAAGAGTAAGGTTTTTAAAGCTTTCAACTAGTTTCAGCCACTCTAGCCTAGTAATTTAAATCATTAAAACATCACAATCTCTGACATTTCTAAGAACTTTAAACCGATTAAACTAGTAGTATATTACACACTAGCTTCTGCCCGTGACTTCGTCCGCGTCATATTTTGGCTCCCGTCACCCTTCCCGTCGCATCGAATTGCCTGCCAGTTCTCGTCCATTTTTCGTTGCTGCTCCGCTCCTTTTGATCGTAGCGTGATGTTATATAGCATATAGCCTTCCTCAATAAATAGGCTATCCAACACAAATATTTACGTTTCAATTCGGACCAGAAGTTCCTGAGATTACCGTGTTCAACCAAACAAACAAACTCTTCAGCTTTATAATATTAAGTAGTATATATATAGATAACAACAACAGGCTCAACCAGAATACCAAGTCACCTAACATGGGTGTTTGATAGCTAAAAAACGCTTTATGGCTTCGAAGTACCAGGTTGGCATAACTTGGTAGGAGCTCACCTAGCATGGGTGTGTGGTAGCTAGAAAACGCTTTATGCCTTCAAAGTACCTACCAGTTTGTCATAACTACTTGGTCTAACATGGGTATATGGTACTTGGTGCTCTTTGCTTTGCGTTGGTGGGATCTGATAAGTTAACACAACATTTATTGATTCTGAGGCGGTACGATGTTCGTGGGTCAGCTAGTTTATCTATATGTTTGTATTTAATCTTTAATCTTCCGGTCTACTAGTTCAGTTCGGTGTACCTCAAGGATCAATACTGGGTCCATTCTTATTCTTAGTGTATATTAATGACTAACCATTTTATTTAAAGAATATCTGTGACATTGTACTATTTGCTGATGATACCTCACTTATCTTTAAAGTAGACAGAAATAGACAAGATTTTGACGACGTAAATAGTGTGCTCTCAATGGCTACGGAATGGTTTACCACAAATAACCTAGTTCTCATTGCTAAGAAAACGAAATGTATAAAGTTCGCATTACCGAATGTTAGGAATCTGGGACCCAATGTCGTTTTAGATAATGAGGTGCTTGAAACTGTACACTCGGCGGTTTTTCTGGGCATAACAGTAGACGCCAAACTTCAATGGGGATCACATATATCAAGCCTAGCGGGAAGGCTCAGTTCGGCCGCCTACGCAGTAAGGAAAGTTAGACAGTATATATAATTCTTTTGTTGGTCTTGGTATTACCTTTTATAACAAGCTTCCCTCTGCTTTACTAGATTTGCAGTTTAATGAGTTTAAAGCTAAAGTAAAATCCAACCTTTGTTCAAAGGCATACTATTCTATCAACGACTACTTAAACGATAAGAATAGTTGGTCGCTGTGATTAACTCAAGACAAACTCAAGACAATGTTTATGTTCTTTCAATCCAGAATTAGCTTTCCTACTGACAGTTTATATGGGTAGTTCATATAATTGTTTTTTATTTATTTTTTTATTTAACAGATTTTGTTAATTTATTTATTTATTTTTATTTTCTTTTAATTTCATTTATTGTGGACATAATCTACTCATTACATTGATTTTAAATGAGTTGTATTGCAACATGTAGTTAGCTAGCGACCTCGTCAGCTGTTCATAATATTCTTGCCTGACAAACCGGCAGCAAGTTCGTCATGCTCCCTTAGATGTCACTGCTTGCGGTAGCGTCGGGGGTCGGGTTACCACCTTCCCTCAAATATGGCGAGGGGGGTAATGGCTGACCTTTGCGTTATGCTCGTGAACGGGTGCTGCTTGTGGTGACTGGTCGTCTTGCTGACCATGGTTTTTGTTATTGTTATTTGTATTAACTGTTATTTTATTCTACTCCGGAGGTGCTAGTTTAACTATTGTAACTTCAACTTAGCTATATGCATCAATGTATGTATATGGATCATTTTGCATCGTTGAACATGTAAGCGGGCACGCCCTTTATGCCTGGAGGCTTTATTTAGTTTTTAAGTTTTGTTTACGTTTTTGTTTTATTATTTCAGCTTGACTTTAGTATTAAATTTTTTTTGTTGGTATATTGGCGTGTGCTAGCTGACATATGGCGAATAATATATGTTTTGTTTTATAATATTAATTACTTACACAATATTGTATAGAATCAAGTTCTTCTAACTTAACAGACAGCTGTGCTGCTGGGGACTTTGTTCCGCCACTTCTTCTTCCCAGCTACAGCACTAGGAAGTGTCGAAGGGTGGGCGTTTTGGGGGGACTGTCTTTTGTAACTTTGACGTTCAAAAAGTGCTGACTCTCAGCCTAGTTTGAATAAATGACTTTTGATTTTGATTTTTTTAGAAATATATAAGTATGTTTATCAGTTGTCTGGTTACCATAGTACAGGCTCTGCCTAGTTTGGGATCAGATAACGGGGTGTTGGCTGTCCTAAAACATATATATATAAAAACAATACTAGAGATATGTCTAATTCTTCTATTCGATAATAGATAGCCTTTACGAATAATTGTTCCTGTAGTACTTTCTTCTTGATAATTAATAGATGGAGTTAGCAAGTCGTTTCTAGACTTTACGATCTACGTAACAATATCTTAAGAATTGAACACGTTATATTATCTTCTAAATTAAGACCCGACTAAATCTGTGATTTGGCGAAAAATTGCAACTAAATTTGGAAGAAAACATATCTTGGCTAGATGCACTAGTTATTGAGATTCAAATGGGCCAAGCTGGAGTAAGCTCTCTCCAGATCGGCCACCAATAAACCTTTATAACTTTTCAACCAGTGATTTTGAACTTTGACTAATTCTGGTCGACTAATTTTTTGTGTTACCAAAATTAAAATCTCTGATGGTGGCTATGCCAGTGTCAATCACACAAAAATGTAAAGGTCTTGTGCTAATCTTTGTACTTACTTAAGTAATTCAACCATCCCACTAGACCCAAATATGTATTTCCTTTTTGTTAGTTGCTTTTAATTAGAGTACCTGTATAAATGAGCTGATTCGTTTACAGAAATACTTCGCAGAAAGTCATATTCCTGTATTAATAGTGGGAACTAAGGGTGATGCGCTGATCGCAAGACAGGAATACATCCTGCAACCAGATGTGTTCTGCAATAAATACCAACTGCTGCCACCTCAGTTGTTCAACATTAGAGAAAATAAACACGATGTTTTCGTGAAACTTGCTACCATGGCTGCATTTCCGTAAGTACACTTATTGTTCCTGCTTTTATATTTTTTCCCCATAATGTAAATGTGGTTTGCATTAAATTAAATAAACTTGTATGAACGAACAATGAACTTATCCTATCTAATAATTGCTGGAATTACAATACTGTTATTTTAATTGTCTTTGTCAGTCAATTTCAAGCAGCTTGGATTTTATTCAGCAAGCACAGGTTAGTGTACATTATATCCCAGTTATTTTGAAGGTCTCAAAGGTTTTTTTTTAACAGTGAATTCCTAATATTTCAGACACTTGAAGCACTTTGCCAGCTTGACGGGCGACAATTCGTCGTGGTGGAAGGCGGGAATTGGAGTCGCCGCTGCCACTGTCGTGGGCCTTGTACTCATTAAGATATTTAGCTTCCAGAAACGTTAGATTAGAAGTACTGCAGCTTTATTTATTGTACATAATATTGTTATGTATTAAAAATAGTATTGAATTTAAATGCTTGAAAAAATTATTTAAATATAAACCAAAGAAAAACCTTGAACAAATAGTATAATTTGTTTTCAGTTGTAAATAAAATAGGTATTTGATTGCAGAAAACCGCTTTCATTATGAGGAAGTGCGTTATGAACGCACAAACAATTCAAAATATAAACATATAGTATAGTATGCTGAAATTGGCTCTGCTTGAAATTGGAGTGACTCTACGTAACCCATATTTCTGATGGCATATCGATGATCATGTCATCTGTTGGCAGTACGACTCGTTCGTACCGCTCGTTCCGTACCTTACACAATTCATCGAGGTACACACCTTAAAGTTATTTTACTCCTAACAGCAGCAAAAGTTCACCAATATTGTCGACTTGTTAGGGGCAATAACCTTATTCAATGATCATAATGTGTGACTGACATTGGCATGGGCACCATTAGGGATTTTTTTTTGTTTTTTTTTTACATTTTGATTTTTTTTAAATATTGGTCGCCAAATATCAGAATTAGTCGGTCACTGGTTACAAACTTATAAGGGTTTCTAGGTGGCCGATCTAGAGAGAGCTTGGCCACATTAATATCTTAAAAACTAGGGCACCTAGCGGAGATCTGTTTTCTCCCAAATTTAGTCGCTAATTAGTCGGAATTAGTCGCCAAGTCACAAACTTAGTCGTGGCTGAGTTTAAGATATAATGATTTCAATTGTTAGGGTATAGTCCAAGAGCTAGATCGAAGAGTTTGCGAAAAATTGTATCCTGTTATATGTTTTTAGACTGTTCGGTCAGTGTCGCACAGTGTTTTATGAAGACCATTTTTCGGACATTGCTTTTTTATATAAAAATCTGATAGTTTATGTTATTTCAATGCAATATTTCGTATCCCCATTTCACTAGTATGTTTAGCTTTTGAGATATAATTTTTTGAAAATCGTCTTTTTTCAACCGGATATTTAGAAAAAAAAATCATATCTCTGAAACTAAATATGATACGCAATTGTGACCTTAAAAACATCGATGGCGTTTTTTATGTTGCATATTTTAAAGTAAAAATAAAACTCAGAACTTCGTTAGATTTAGACTTATACGAGGTTTTTCGTTTTTCGTTTTTATTTTTTTTCTCGGTAATTCCATCGTATTTGGAAAAGTTATTTATACTAAAATTATGCCCTTCATCTTCCCTACATACCACAAAAATAACACATCCTAATTGCGTGGAATCTAGAAACCACAACATTTTTAAGCTTGATCCGTATTCTACGTCGTTAGGGTTGTCACGCGATCATATTATATTACTTCATATCCGGATCTGTAGTTATGTGTGCGTCAGAATGGCTGGTTGTCTGTGGCGTTGGTGTATGAGAGTTGATTCGAAAATTGCTACATAATTGCTTATATTTGCTACATATAATAAATAATTGCTACATAGGATATATATTTAGAAATAAAATATTTTTTTTGACCAGCAATCCTGACGTTTGGTTGGCTGGTCAACTCCTAGTTTAAAGTCAATCGTGCAGAGTTTCCTGAAATGTATTGCGTCAATAATTGCTACATATTTACTTCATTTATCTCATTTAGTTGTAACTTCAAACATATGTTATATAAAGGATGTAGCGATTATTTAAGTTATCCCAAGGAAAAGTGCCTGATAAAATAATAAAGGCAAATAGTTATGTAGGTGTTGGATTAATCGGTTCTGGTAACAGCGTAAGTAATGCGATTCTTGCATTAATAATAGATTGTATATACAGTGCAGATGAAAGTGAACATTGTACATAATCAGATTGAGCAATCAATAGAGTTCAGCGTAAGATACCTGCTCTACACGTTCATATGAATTCAGCCATTAATGATTTACAAGAACCCGCAAATACTATAATTAATGCTCAAGAACTTACAGAATGCCGGAGAAGTAAATGTAAAGGTGTTAAATCATTTAGTGTATCTTTGCGAGATCTTATTGCATTTGAATTTCATTCCAATCAATTTATTTCAATAGATGATCCACCAACATCTCTTTCGTTACAAGGATCTGAGTTTCATTGACTGTCAATAATAGAATTCGAGCCCCCAGTATGTGAAATACTAATTGGTCACTTTACAAAGCTCATTGCAGACGAAATTCACAATGGAAATGTTATGATGACGAATCGAAAAAAATTACGAAGTGTAATAAGAAGCTAATTCCACATTGTATAATATATGCAAAAAAATAATATGAAAATAAGGTAAATTAATGAATATTTTTTAAGTAAACTGTAATATTATTAAACTGAATCTTATGAACGAGCCACATTTTGTTTTTATTTACGATATCCCTTTAATATGCTTATTATCCACTTACATACTCATAAATAACATGCCATTTCACAATTTAGAACGCCTGCCTCCTAAAGTAGCAATACCGTTGAGTGAAGACGCACTGCAACTATTTACCTTTATTATTTTATCAGGCACTTTTCCTTGGGATAATTTAAATAATTGCTACATCCTTTATTTAACATATGTTTGAAGTTACAACTAAATGAGATAAATGAAGTAAATATGTAGCAAGTACTAGCTTTTGCCCGCGACTTCGTCCGCGTAAATGTCGGTTATCGCGGCTTTAGACGAAGTTGTGGAACAAAAAATAGTCCTATGTCCTGTCTATTTCTTTTCTGGGGGTTCAAACTTACCCCGTACCAAATTTCATCAACATTGGTTCAGTGGTTTAGTCTTGAAAGCTTAACAGACAGACAGAGTGACTTTCGCATTCTATCATCATCTGCCTAGCCTTTTCCCAAATATGTTTGGTCGGCTTCCAGTCTACTCGGATGCAGCTAAGTACCAGTAATTTACATGGAGCGACTGCCTATCTGACCTCCACAACTCAGTTACTGGGTAATACGATTGGTAAGACTGGTTGTCAGACTTTCGGGTTTGTGACGACCCGTAACGACTAAGTTACTTTCGCATTTATAATATTAAAATATAGTAGGGAAGTAGGGATTTAACTAAAGGCTGATTTTCCAACACAAGATCATATCTTTATACGCCTACATGTTATACAACCTATCTAAAAAAGTCAATATCAATACAGTCCTTCTCGCTTACCATGGCCTCGTAATATCAACGTTGAGGTTTGGCATCATATTCTGGGGTAATAGTAGTGAAAGAGAAAACATTTTCAAAGCCCAAAAACGATGCGTTAGGTCAATCTTTAACTTACAGGTTACAGACAGCTGTAGTCCTAATTTCAAATTACATAAATTACTAACCTTCCCATGTCTGTACATACTAGAAATAGCCATTTTTGTAAAAACCAACCAGCATCTGTTTCCATCGTTATGTGAGATACGAAAGAGGACAAATTGTATGAGATTTCAGTATCAAAATCTATTGCACACAGGTAGCTATAAAACCACACTTCTAAAGAAAAGCGTCATGTGTATGGCACCAAAGGTGTACAATAAGTTACCTAAAGTTATTAAAGATCAACCATTTAGAATATTCAAAAAACGTCTAACCGAGTTATTGTTGCAAAAATGTTACTATTCTATAATCGATTTTTTGAATGATGATTTGTAATAGTCCAAAGGAACATGCACTGGTAAGCTATAATGTTTTATGTATGTACCCCGGTGTCGTGTATCCATAAATATTTGTATGCCGAAAGGCAGAATGTATCCTTATACATTCTGCCTTTCGGCATACAAATATTTATGGATACACGACAAAAACAACAACAATGTTCAAGAGTCCTTACTCTTGAACATTGTTAACATCTTATTGTAATACCTACATTCTAAACAAATAAAAAACTTCTTATTCTTATTCTTATTCTTATTTATACATGGAATAATTTTGACAGTTCACACATACATATACACTAGCTTCTGCCCACGACTTCGTCCGCGTTAAATCTACGCTCCCCTTTCCGTCGCATCGAATTGCCTGCCAGTTTTCGTTCATTTTTCGTTGCTGCTCCTTTTAATTGTAGCGTGATGTTATTCCTCAATAAATAGGCTACCCAATACAAAAAGAATTTTTCAATTCGGACCAGCAGTTTCGGAGCCAATTCAATACAAACAAACCTTTCCTCTTTATAGTCGAACGGGATAAAAAATAGTATCCTATGTTCGTCTACTGATTCTAAGCTACCTCCCCACCAATTTTCAGCCAAATCGGTTCAGCCATTCTAGAGTTATAAGTAGTGTAACTAACAACTTTCTTTTATATATATAGATGTAGCAAATATAAGCAATTATGTAGCAATTTTCGAATCAACTCTCATAGACCAACGCCACAGACAAATAGCCAACATGCCATTTAAAACGCCTGCCTCCTAAAGTAGCAATACCGTTGAGTGAAGACGCACTACAACTATTTACCTTTATTATTTTATCAGGCACTTTTCCTTGGGATAATTTAAATAATTGCTACATCCTTTATTTAACATATGTTTGAAGTTGCAACTAAATGAGATAAATGAAGTAAATATGTAGCAATTATTGTCGCAATACATTTCAGGAAACTCTGCACGTTTGACTTTAAACTAGGAGTTGACCAGCCAACCAAACGTCAAGATTGCTGGTCAAAAAAAATATTTTATTTCTAAATATATATCCTATGTAGCAATTATTTATTATATGTAGCAAATATAAGCAATTATGTAGCAATTTTCGAATCAACTCTCATACACCAACGCTACAGACAACCAGCCATTCTGACGCACACGAAGTTATCTCTATATTTAAACCAAAGTTACACAATCAGAAGAATCGCCAAACTTAACGGGCAGTGGGCAGGGCACATTTACATTTTAATGTCATTTTAGATTTTCAGAACTACCTCTAATAGAACAATTTAGGGGTTTTTAAAGATTATATGGAGGAATCTTATTTCTTAGGTTAATAAACTTAAAATTTAGCACAAATTCTTATCAAAATAAAAATTGTCATTGATGCCAATTCTGTTGTACACCGAACTAAACTATCTCTAAAATTCCTTACTTTTGGCTATGAGAATTGTAACTAGGGCGTGCAATCTCTGAGGGTTCTTAATTCTGGAACTGAGATCCGATACTGGAGAACTAATTCCGGAATTCCGGAACTGGTATCTTTTTTCTTTTTTAGTATTTTTTCTTTCTTTTTCTTTTTAATTGTTTCAGTGTCTCTTCTCTATCTAGGAAAATAAACAAAAATTGTTTCAAATCAAACAAAATTTATAATAAATCAGTCTTTGAATCATTTTGAGTTACAAATTAAACATATTTGGTCATCATTTTTCCTTATTACTCTATTAGACATTTTCACAATAATAAAGTCAACAAGGTTTATAGAAAATAAAATAATGTAATTAAACAGTAACAAAAACATAAAAAATGTACTCTAAATAGTCTCCTTCCTGTCTAAAATTATTATTACGACAAAATATCATAATGGAAAGTGGTGGTGGTGGTTCTGGAGTGGCGACCGCGTACCGGAAGACGTAGAGTTGGAAATCCTCCAACAAGGTGGACCGATGACCTTGTGAAGGCCGCAGGAATCCGCTGGATGCGGGAAGCATAAAACCGGTCGAAGTGGCGGAGCAGTGGACGTATTTCGGCTGAAATGATGATGATGATGATCATAATGGAAGGACTGGAAGGAGTTAACAAAATATCCTTACATCGCATGCGCTGCGAAAACTATGGATAATGGAACAAAATAATGTACTACGGCTTTTCAGAATACATCATTATCTATAAAAAGTGTCGCGACAGCTCACAGCATATGTCTAACTGTTACAGATAAGTAACACGTAAGGACATCACTTCAGAACGACTGTACCTATTTGGTTTTTTTTTTGTAGTGTTCGTATTGTCAGGACAAGGTCTGTTGTAAAGAAAATTGAAAGAAATCGAAAAAGAAATTGCACCCAGGCAAAGCTGGGGAGGGCAGCTAGTTATATATAAATATCGGAATTCCGGAATTACTCCCGTCAATTCCGGAACTGAAAAATCAATAAAATTGATCCGGAATTCCGGAGTTACGGAATTGTAACGCTGTTCTGCAAGAAAAAATCTCTAAATTAAAAAAAATATTTTGACATGATTAAAATCGAATTTGACAATCGCGACTCAACGTGGATTTTTTTTTTCTTTTGGCTACGCAACGTGGTACTTGTGTGCGCTACGCAATGAATTTTTTGAGAGACGAAGGCGTGCATGTGTTTTATATGGAATTTTTCACTTTTAGTTTGAAAATTTAAAAAAAATATTACCCACGTGTTGAGATTTATATTTGTGTGGGTTACAAAGGGGGTCGAAAATTTCATTATTTTTGCGATAGGACACGCCATTTTCGAGATATAAGCAAAAGAAAAGGAAAACAAAAAATACAGTTCTCTCTTTGCACGTGAAGGCGAGGCGTTGCGTTAGTATGAATTTTAGTTCATGATCACTAATTTTGTTCCATACCTTTTTGATCGCGATTAAAAGTAGTCAGATTTAGAAAAAATAAATTATTATAGTCAAAATTTTTGGTGAAAACTAAACTAATAATTCAGCGCAATCTTAGTGCTGCCAAACTAAAATATAGTTAAGTTGTGTCACTTTAGTCTATTTCAGAATAGGAAATCCTCGTTCGACAGGGATAAACCAAAATTAAGTGATTTTTAGTTTAGTTTAGAGAATTTTGTGACAACAGAATCGGCCCGTTATTCGTTTATTCTAAACTACCGTCAAAATACAGTTTTAAAGGGTGTTAAAGTTTTTATGAAAACATGCGCGAACGAAACTGGCAAAGTGCTAGTTTCAGTTTAAATAACTTATCCCAATACTACGGAACTATCGAGAACAAAATAAATAAAACTAAAAACCTTTTATAAGTCTGGATATAACAAAGTTCCTTGGTTTAATAGTCGTTTTAATAACCAATACGTCCCATTAAATAAAAATTGAGTCATCAAAATTCAGATTCGAAAGTGACAACCCTAGCAAAAACAGTTAATTTGGAATAACTTCTAGATTCCACGCAATTAGGATGTGTTATTTTTGTGGTATGTAGGGAAGATGAAGTGCATAATTTTAGTATAAATAACTTTTCCAAATACGATGGAATTACCGAGAAAAAAAATAAAAACCAAAAACCTCGTATAAGTCTGAATCTAACGAAGTTCCGAGGTTTATTTGTACTCTAAAATATGCAGCATAAAAAACGCCATCGATGTTTCTAAGGTCACAATTACGTATCATATTTAGTTTCAGAGATATGATTTTTTTTCTAAATACCCGGTTGAAAAAAAGACGATTTTCAAAAAATTATATCTCAAAAACTAAACATACTATTGTAATGGGGTTACGAAATATTGCATTGAAGTAACTTAAACTATCAGTTTTTTATTATAAAAAAGCAATGTCCGAAAAATCGTCTTCATAAAACACTGTGTGTAAATACAATAAACACGACTACGTCAACATTACGAAGGAATTTGTAAAACACTAACAGTGAAAGTCGCAAATTCGTAGATTCAATATTCAGAAAGTTGTAAAGGTTTAACCATGGCCACGCGGTCGAAACATTAAGAACTGCGTGACCAAGCAGTTATCTTAAACGGACCTTAGTAGAGGTCCCATTCTTTTTGCTAACCACAAATACGATTTCGAAGGAAATTAAATGCTATGGCCGCGCGGGCGGAACATGGAGAACTGCGCGGCCACGAAGTTCTCTTAAACGGAGCTAAGTAGAAATCACATTCAGAAGAAAATATAGACAGTATGAATAAAGCCTTAATGTTTGGACTTTATTTTTACCTACAGAACTTAACCTTTTCACCGGCAACATACGCAGAACGCGATACCTCGCCAGCGCCAAGCTATAAATGTAAAACGAAATATGTATATACTTAGTAAAAAGTAGTTGTGACGGTATCGTCATATCGATGAACGAGATTTATACGCGTTAAGTTAAATTTTAATTTATTGTAATTTTACGAATAAAAATTGATTAAATATTTCCATATTTATTTTATTTCACAGTATCCCTAGTAAGAAAAACAGTATAAATGATAAGTATCAAAGAAACAAATACATAACTCAATAATAGCTTTAGGAAATGAGGTACATCTCTATTTGTTTCATGAAGTCATTCTTTGACTTCAAGTCCTTGGCGCTCGAGCACGTTAAATTCAATTCTGATTAGGGATGTGGTCTATGGTCTTTCTTCTAGTTTTGTCTACATCCATGTTTTTTTTAACTACTTCTGTCAACATTTTTTACCCTAGCTAAGCGGCAGAACTTTTCAGTGTATTTACCTTAGATTAAAACTGTTATACCTGGGTAAGGCCGATAAATTGGCCTCATGTAACATAAAAGTATAAGTTACCGGGTAACTTAAAAGTAACATAATTTTTTCTAAGGGCATATCTACAATATAAGAAAACATTATTTTTTATAAAATTTAATTTGTTCTATTTTTTTAAACTAACTTAAATAAAACTCAGTTTTATTTTTAAAGATTTATTTTATTTATTATTCAAAATAAAAAGAAACAATCAATCATTCTATTATTCAAAATTAAAAAAAAAAACAAACAATCACATATCTTCAAAGTAAGTGAAATCAAAATTATCGCATAGCAGATATTCGTTTTTTTTGTCATGTGTAACCAATTCTATAGGTTTTACAATCGACACAGAAGGAACAGTGTCCCGGTCTATTTTCTTCGTGACAACGAATTTTAGTGAAGGGTATTTTACTGTCTTCAGGAAATTAACCGTGTATGTATCCTCTGTAATATTTATTTCTTCTACACGTCCGATATAGTATTTCCAATGGTTACGAATATAATATCTTACTAATACATTTTGGTTTATTTCAATATCTTTTATATTTGTTTCATTTTTGTATTCAAAGTCATCAGTCTTTTCGTTTTTGTTAGCTTTTACAGTAATTAAATCCGGTTTAGCTTCTTTAGTACTCAAATCTAAGTATTTTAAGCTACAGTCAGCCAACTTAAAATTTTGAAGACCACTGCTTTTATTAATTCCAGAAGTACTCGCTACCGGGTTTTTGTAGGGATCAACATTCTCTGTACTTATTGTGACATCGTCTACTGATTTTTTGGCAGCAAAAAGATCAAAATTCGGATCCAATTTACGAAATTGTTGTCCATTAAATTCTTTTAAGTCAAAATATCTTTTGTTACATGGTAAATTTCGAATTTCTGATAATATTGTGACTCCTTTTTGCGCAGCCGACTTTCTCTCTTGTTTTGCTTCTAAAACGCTTCTTTTATCTTTTTCTTTTTGTAAGGCAAAATCTTTGTTCAAGTTTTCTCCGTTTTCTACATCATCTAAATATTCGTCTTCTAAATATTCTTCTTCTAAATATTCTTCTCCATAATTAGGCTCAGAAAAATGTGTGGCATCACTGTCGTCGTTATATTCTATTTCAAAACTCTCGGCGCTGGTGGTTGATGATGAACTGTTTCTCCTTTTTATTATTTTCCCTTTATTCATTTTCTTTGTTAATTTTTTCCATGTTCTTCTGCTTTTCGGTAGGTTTTCGTTGCTAATTTCAAATCTGTGTGTTTTTATAGAATGACAATCACATCTACCACTCATATTTTTGCAAAAGCAACTTAAATCTCGAAAGCTTACCGAATTTTTTTCTTTTAAGATTACTTGATGTATTTTTAGTGTGTTAGGCAGCGGGTGTAGATTTTTAACTATTTCTTCTTGAAGTGGTTTTATGTCTTCGGGAGGAATATAAAATACTTTTATGACTGAATCTGTTTTGGAAAGGACTTCAAAGGCGGTTTTGGCATCGGGGATATCTTCTCCATGTGCCACTTTCGAGTCCAAAGTTCGCTTCACTGCACCGCCAAAACCGTCCGCAGCACCTTTTCCGTGAGCTGCTTCAAATATAGACCAAGTAGCATGGTTGAAGCCAAAACTTTGAATGTGGCTAAAAAAATAAAAATTCTTTTTGTTGCGGTATTGGGATGTCGGGCCGTCAGAAAAAAAATGTATTGTATCTACTTGAGGATATGTTTCTTTCAAATATTGTAGTATTGGTTTTAGATGTGCCCATATGGCCTCAGGACTATGTATATTTGCTGGAGATATTGAACAAAATGATAAAGGTTTGTGTTCATTTCTTATGTAAAGCACGCCAGTGTGCAGAGTGATTTGAACCTTAGATGAACCGAAGTGCATGGCTTGAATTTCGGCATGCATCTTGCAAACATAATTTTCGGAAAAATCTATGTGTATGACGGTTTCGTTTTCTTTCAAGTTAGCTATGCAAAATTTATAATTTTTGTACTGATGTGAAATATTGTACGAGTGCGTCAGAAATTTTTTCATATCTGAATTAGTTACGTTGATTAAGTCTTGTATAGATCCTTCTTTTTCTGTCTTTACCATTTTGTTTGATGTCTTTTTGTTTCCCTCTTCACCATACTCATGTTTCTTTGCCATCCACACAGGCCATACAATTTTACCCTTTAGATTAAAATCAGTTTCATTAGCAATAATGATATTGTTTTTACAAGATTCACAGAAACCATACATGCAAGTCTTAGAAGATAGGTCACAAACCAATTTCGACGTAATATCATTGAGGTCATCGCTTTCAAGGATTCCCAACTGCTTAAGCTTCTTTACCATAAATGACATATTAGAGTGTTTTACACAAGCACATGTGTCACGGCCTGCGATTTTAGGTGTGAGTATATTAAATGGTCTATATTTTTTAAATGTGCTTAATGAAACCTTTCCACCTTCAGAAAGATATTTTTGATGCAGTTTTTTTATAGTAGCCAATAGATATCTTCTCTGTAATTTTAGTTTATTTTTAGTTTTACACTCTTTTTTTCCTGCTGTTGCACGACTATTATCATCTCTGTTATAAAATGTATTAATTTCGTTTAATATTTTGTTTTTCCTTATTTTTCTGTCTCTATTGTTTCTGATGTTAGTTTTGAGCCCCAGTGTATGTGTAAGTTTATTTTTTAATTTGTATTTCCTAACTATTTCGCTAGTTACAATTTTTTTCAAAGTTTTCTTTTCCGTTCCAACAGAATTTTTGTATTCTTCCTTTAGTGATTTTGACAAAACATTGTGTTCCAAAAGCTTCCTTTTCACTACCTGTTTTTGCGTGTCATCAATATTCATTAAATTTTCGTTTATGAAGCTTTCGGCTTGCTTCATAGGTGTTTCTGAATCGTCATTACCAATCCCTTCACTTCTTTCATTACTCGTCTTCTCAGAGTCTTGCTTTTTAACTCTTGTAGTGATTTGTTGATATTTGTTATTAATTTCCTCTAAAGCTATATTTAATTCGACAATTTTTTTTGACTTCCGATAATGTTTTTTTCTTAATGCTTCGAATCTCTTGCGCAATGTGATTATTTCTCTTTTTAGTTCTTGATTTTCCATACGAAGCTTTTTGGCATATTTTTTTTCTTCAACATTTTTACGGTCATTGCTTTCAGTTCTTACTTTATCATGATGAGCTTGTTTTAGATTTTTTCTTTCATCTCGCCATTTTTGCCTTTTCTCTTCTTTATCCTGTTCTGTATATTTACTAGTTTTTTTTCTATAATAACGTAAAGCGCATTCCGCAGTTTTCTTTTTCATTTGTGCATATTTCTCTGGGTTTTCTCTTTGCAGTTTTTCGCGGTATCTTTTTTGTTTTTGGGCTGGAGTGAGAGGCATCTGTCACAAAAAAAAATGTGACTTCATTAGTGATTCTTATTACATTATTCATGATATTAAATACAAAGCATTTCTTTTTAATAAAGATTAAATGAAGTTATAATTTTATGATTTTATTAACGCTTTGTTCTTCAGTTCCAAATGTGCACTAAGCTTTACATCACTTTTATGTTACGTAACTTAAAAATAAACAGCAATGGTAACACAAGTAACATAAAAGTATCATAAAAGTAACTTAAAACCTAACCTCTTTTCCAAAGATGCTCGTATCTAGGGCACTATGATGAATAATTAACAACGTTTATAGCTTAGAACTCATAATTAAACATGAAATTTACTAAATAATCATTCGATTTAGAGAAAAGGATAGAAACTTACCTTAAAATCAGTTAAAACTTTTTTTTGTACTGGAGAAAAACTCGATGTGGGCCAAACTAACTGACATAAAATCTCATCAATGGCCGACAAGTACGTGACATACCATAGACAAGTTAGATTCTGGAGTTGCCAATAATAAAAAATATTCTTAATGCTCAATTCTTAATAAGATTGTAAAAATTGTGGTAACATAAATCAGTAACATAAAAGCGTAAAATACTGGGACGTGATGTTAAAATACGAAAATAATTAATATTTTAAAAGCTAAATTTTCGTAAAATAATTAAATATTGCCTAACATAGGTGATTCTTTAGAAAACATATTATTATCGCCGGTGCAATAAACTGAAACTTATTAAATTCATTCCAACTATGATGGGGGATCATTTGGGACACTTTAATTTGTTCTAGCGCAACTTGTAGTATCGTAGTAAAAACTACATAATTAAATACAAATAAGTAGTTTTACAGACGTTTGTGTATTTATAACACTAGTAAAAATGATACTTTTTGCCAGGAAAACAATAAAATATGATAGTATAATTGTATTTTTCTAAAATAAAATGCCGGACTCCGAGTCATTCATCAAAATGGTTATGTTTTGGCGGCCTTACCCACCTATAGCGTTTTTTGGAAATAGCAAATACGGATTTATTTTAACCATGTTATAAAAATAAATTTACAGTATTTAACGGGTTTTTTCATTTTATTATTTAATATAGCAGTCTAATACTCTGTATTTTTCCACACAAAAAAAGCCGATATTTGTCTTAAAATTGGCAAAAACAAAAGCCACATTTATATCGTCCCCAGAACGCCAAGGACTTGATATATAGTCGACCAGTGATGTGACGCGAAAGTTATCACTGTTAGATTTCACCGACACCCTCATCACTACTGTTTACTAGTTATATATTTCGTTATACATTTATAGCTTGGCGCTGGCGAGGCATCGCGTTCTGCGTACGTTGGCGGTGAAAAGGTTAATAAGGTCAACTCGGGGAAGACCGTCGGGCGGATAGGACCGTACATTCAGCAATACGACGAATTCTGAATAGCTACAACAAAGCCAACCCAAGATACAAACACTTTAAACTGTTTTATTTTCAATAAATTGGCATAAATGGCGCTATTTATAACACAAAAAGAAAAAATGATTTCTAAAATTTTGTCGAGTTATCAACTTGCAACACGACCAACACCACGCTGGCAAAAAAAAAAAATTTTAAGTGCTTCTTCTTTATATTTATCAGGACCTACACAAGGTGAGTTCATTAATGATCAATATCTTTACCTGATTATTACATTAGAATACATTATAACATATTTTTTACGAAGTTACATCTGCTGAAAAAAATCTAACGTCAAAAGTGCAATAGTCGAGGAGTTCGTCTAGTAGTTGGAGGGAAAGATCGGCATAATGCCGATCTTCGCCGTTTCCAGATGCCATAAACCTTTTACACTTTAGCAAAGGCCCTAGGGGTATAAGCATAGCGAATTTGCCCTTTATAAAGTAATTGATAACTGATTCGTATTTTTAGCTTCCAGCGTAGTGACTAGTGAGTGATCATAAGGCGTAAAATCGATATTGGATATTCGTGTCTTTTGTCGTACCGTATCCCACTCTTAGGTTCATCGTTTTCTCAGTCGTAACGACGATTGAACGAATAATAGGTACCAAAAACGACGATATCGATCAAACCCTACTCTTAGTTGCAAATGTCAGTGACGGATACTTCAATTTTACAACAACCCTGTCTATCCCTGTCAGCCCTTGTTTGTATGTACATTCTACAACACTTATTAGTTGTAAATAGCTGCAATACGAATAAAATTTTGATGTCATGTATTAAAACTAAGTTCACAAGTACTAACGAAATATATTCTATAGTAATAGAATATATTTCGTTTATTCACGACCATTGTTTGATATGAAAAATGTTTATTTGAACAAGAATTAGTTTTAAATGAGTGTTATTTTTTTTTACTCGTACATTTTTGTATTCTATTGTTTTGGCGAATTTATTGGCTATGAGGATCAATTCGACAAAAGGATATAGCAATTTTGAATACTACATCGAATACAATATAAATATCTGAGTTCATTTCTTTTTGAATCACTCAAATCCATCGAGAAATTACGAAGTTATTAAACTTTAAAAAAAGGGAGTTTTAAAACGCACGCCGCGCGCGCGAATCTGCTGATGACGTCACGAGGCTCGATCGCCCGCCACGCGCCGCACTGCTTTGTTATGATTTGCGGAGTTTAATCGTTGTTTCTTGTTTATATATGTTTTATGATTTTGGTAGATAGGAAACATGGAAGTCGGATTTACGCAAGGCCCAGTCGGACAATCTCGCGAAGGTTGATCCGTTTATGGTTGAAAAGTAAAAAAAAAAAACAATTTATTCCAGTGCACAGGTAGGTACTACGTTTTAGAATGTTTTGATTTGGCAGGTAGGTACCTTTTTCGTGTTTCTACAATGTGTAGGCACCTCTCTACCTATTTTAAATAATATTTCTTACTAGCTTCTGCCCGCGACTTCGTCCGCGTAAAATTTCCAGCTCCCCAACCCATCCCGTCGCATCGAATCGCCTGCCCGTGCGAGGTCTTTGTATGCGTGACGTTTTTCTTTGTGCTCGGCTCCTAAGGGTCTTTGCGTGACCTTATATAATATATAGCCTATAGCCTTCCTCGATAAATGGGCTATGCAACAGTAAACGTACTTAACTCTTCAGCTTTTACTTGGGTGTGCTACGCAATGAATTTTTTGAGACCAAGGCGCGCGCAATGGACGTTATATGGAACTAGCTTTTGCCAGCGGCTTCGCCCGCGTGGAGGTCGGAAATTATCCCGCGGGAACATACTACCGGGATAAAAGCCTATGTCCTTTCTCAGGCTCTAAACTATCTGTGTACCAAATTTCATTTAAATCGGTTCAGTAGTTTTCGCAGGAAAGCGAGACAGACAGACAGAGTTACTTTTGCATTTATTTTATTTATTTTATTTTATTAGGGACAGCAAACAGCAGTATACATAAAATGAAAACAACACTTAGTCTATAGGCGTAGCATATACACTACTAACAACGTTATCCACAGATTATTTTACAAAATAGCTAGCTGTTAAAAGACAAAATCGATATAACTTAATCTAGTGTGATTTACAGTTACATAATCTAATGTTAACAAGGAAAAACAAAGATACAAATTCAAAAAGCTCTGTATAGCGTGAAATTAATATGTTATATTAAAAAGCTACATTTAAAAGAAGAAATGTACCGAACATGATATACGGGTTGTTAGGCGACTCATAGAGCCAACATGCGTATCCTCATTGACTACTGTTGGTCTTTTAAGATATTGTAAGGCCCGAATTCCTCTGTCGCTGATGTCGCTCGCTGATGTCGGTCGCGCGTACGTACGAATATACGTTGTGTTCTATGAAGCACCACACTGTAAAGCTGACATCAGCGGGGCGCGAGTTGCTACGCGCCGCTGATGACGCGCGTCGGTCTCGCTCGTCAGCGCCGCGTTCGTCGGTCGACTGACGCGCGAACGCTATGAGCGTCCTCACTCTGTTCCCGACCGTCGGCACGCGCGCGTACAGTCGCCCGCCACCATGAACATTGATACCGAACGTGTGATTGCCGAGGTGCGCCAACGTCCTGCATTGTGGGATTTATCGAATGAACTTTACAAAGATCGCGATGCCAGAGCAAAATTTTGGTTACAAGTTTATGAAGCACTTTTTCCCGAATTCAATAATGAGGGCGATGATAAAAAAAAGGAGATCGGTAAGTAAAAGATAATTGTGTTTATAATAATTTTAAAATAATCTATCTGTTATTATAATCTATGTGTTTAAAATAATCTAATTTAAAATAATATTTTTTTTCTATATTGACGCCGTCTCCGCTTGCGTAAGTATGCTGCAGCAACTAAACAATTTATAAACGGGTTCATAATAATATCCCAAATTCAAACTCCGCTTCACAAATCCACAACAAATCCACTTGGAGACGCCTGTACCGTGGAGCGGTCAGTATCGTACTACGGATGTTTTCATTGGCGCTGATGGTCAGCGCGCTACGCGACTGACGGTACGCGACCGACGTCAGCGACAGAGGAATCCGGGCCTAAATTTCATTTTTAAATAAAGTCTTGCTGAGGAAAATTATATCCACTGAACTAAATTGTTTATTATAAGTATCAACCAAGCGGTGCAGCGGTGAGCGAGCTCCCGAATTAGATCGACAGAAAGGGGCAGCGAATAGGACCTTTAAGCGAGAGTCACAAACTATTTACCAGATTACTACAGTCAAACTTATTACGACATATGTTAAAAAGCGTCATCATCTCAAGGAGAGTGCGTCTAGAGTGTAAAGACAAAAGGCCGTATTTTTTGAGTAGATTTTGGTATGATATTTTTTTACGGAAGCACCTATAGTGCATAACGCGAAGAAATTTTCTTTGAACCAACTCTATGATTTCAGAGTACTCTTTGTAGTAGGGGTTCCAAATAGGTACTGCGTACTCTAGCTGTGGGCGGATTACGGATTTGTATAAATGTAGGAAGGTGGAAGGACGTCGAAATTCTCTGGATGATCTCATCACAAACCCAAACATTTGGTAAGCTTTATTAACTATACTATCTATATGAGCATCTAGGTGGAGTTTAGAGTCTAATAGAACACCCAGATCGCGTAGGCAGGAAACATTGCTTAACATAGTATTGCCAAGGCGGTAGTTTTGTTTGACGATGTTCTGTTTTTTTGTAAATGTGATACTATGACACTTGTTCAAGCTGAGGTAGAGTTTATTAGCCAAGCAATAGTCTACAAAGCGGTCCAGGTCTTTTTGGAAATTGGCACAGTCAGATTGATTCTGTATTTTTTTGTATATCTTTAAATCATCCGCGTAAAGCAAAAAATTGCAATGTTGAAAACAGTTGTTAATATCGTTGATAAATATAATAAACAAAAGCGGCCCTAAAATCGATCCTTGTGGAACCCCTGACGTGACTTGGATATAGTGCGATTCGTAACCATTGATCACAACCTTTTGAGTCCTGTTAGTTACATAAGATACAAACCAACGAAGTAAGTCTCCTCTGATGCCGTTAAATGCAATTTTATTGAGTAACAATTCGTGGTCCACTTTGTCAAATGCTTTTTGAAAATCGGTATATACTACGTCAATTTGCTGTCTATTGTCTATGGTCTCAAAAAGTTGTGATGTGAAGGTGAGTAGGTTGCTAATGCAGGATCTATCTTTTACAAATCCGTGTTGTTCTTTTAATATCACACGACGCATGATGGGGTAAACCTCGTTATGTACCAGTTTTTCAAATATTTTGGAAAGAGCCGATAACAAGGAGATTGGTCGATAAGTAGTAACGTCGCTTAAAGACCCAACTTTGTGGACCGGAATTATGTTAGCGCGCTTCCAGACCTCTGGGAATACGCCATTAGATATGCATTTATTAAATAAAATGAAAAGAGGATAGCACAGTGTACTACACGTATTTTTTAAAAAGATCGTGGGTATGCCGTCGGGCCCGGGGCCTTTGGAGGCGTCCACTGTCTTTAATTCTTTTCGTATTTTGTCTTCAGAAAAATGTAGATTGCAGAGAAGAATATCACTGTCAGGATTTGGGGGCGGCGGTTCCCAAGAAGTAGGATCAAATGTGGAAGGTTCATAAACTGATTGAAAGAACTTCGTGAATAGGTTGCAAGTAGATACTAATAGGATCATGTGAGGAATGATGCTGAAAAAATACTGTGGATGGGACACTGTTACTGGATTTACGCTTCGAGATGTAGGACCAAAATGCTTTAACGTTTGAGGCCACGTTATTTTCCGTTGTGTCCATGTATTTTTTATAGCAGATGTCTGCTTCTTTTTTAAACTTTGCTCTATAAATGGAAAACAATTCGTAGTCACTAATGTTCCCGTACTTTTTCCACTTAACCCAAACGCGAGTTTTATTCCTATACATATGCAAAAGAGATCTCGAGAACCAATGGGGGAAATTACTATTTTTAGGCTTGAACAATGGGGTATGCGATTTAATGAATTTGTAGATTTTCTCATAAAAAATTGTGACAGCTTCATCAGGGGGTAATTTCCCAAGTAAATTATCCCACTCAACGCTCCCTATGTCAGCATTAATCCTTTCATAATCAGATTTGTAGAAGTTAAACTGGTTTGCTCTATTCTGATTTAAACTCACTGACGGTCCTGCAAATGGCAACCTTATGCAGAAGGCCGGATGATAATTATCAATAGGTAAGAGCGATACATTAGGAGTGAGGGCTTCCACATGGGCATTGCAGAAAAATAAGTCTAGGATACGGGCTTTGCAGTTGATTGTACTATTATATTGGTTCAAATCCAGTTGCGAGCAAACATTTAATAGATGACTGCTGACCTTAGAATAGGTGCTATTAGGGGAACACGACATGTAGAAAGTAGAGTTAGTCCAATCGAGCTCAGGCCGGTTAAAGTCTCCAGCCAAAACAACGCACTCTATGGAGGGATTATCTACAAGAGTTGCAAAGGGGTTTATGAAATTAATATAAACATGATATTAGTGTGGATTTTTCACTTTTTCTTCGACAAAAAAAAATATTACCCACGTGTTGAGATTTAGATGTGAGTGTGTTGTTAAGGGGGTCGAAAATTTCATTATTTTTGCGATAGGAAACGCCATTTTCGAGATATAAGCAAAAGAAAAGGAAAACAAAAATACAGTACTGTTTTTGCACATGAAGGCGAGGCACGTGAAGGCAAGGCGCGAGGCGCGCGCAATGGACGTGTTTTATATGGAATTTTTAAATTTTTCTTGGAAAAATAAAAAAATATTACCCACTTGTTGAGATTTATATGTAAGGGGGCTGTAAAGGGGGTCGAAAATTTCATTATTTTTGCGATAGGAAACACCATTTTCGAGATATGAGCAAAAGAGAAGGAAAACAAAAATACAGTACTGTTTTTGCACGTGAAGGCGAGGCGTTCGTTGGTTTGAATTTTAGTTCATAACTACTAGTTTTAATCCACACCTTTTTAATCGCGATTAAAAATAGCTTTAGTTAAAATACATTATTATAGTCGAAATTTTTGAAATGCAGTCTAAAGTACTTTTAGTTAAGGGTATAGGTTGGCAAAAAAGAGTCTGTCGTGGTAACCATTGGAACTAAAATATTTTTTTGGTGGCAGCACTGCTTTGTTTATCATCAACAAGTAGCTAATCTGTCCTTGTGTTATGTTCCCAGTTGTATTTTACTTATTTCTAATTAACTATCAATTATTAATGCTTTTGAACATATAAAACATGAATAAAACAATAAGGAGTAGTGGTGTGAGCTGTGATATACTAAGTTTTCGTAAGAAATTTGGCGGAATCTGAAGCGGAACAAATTTTGTCTCCGATTGACAATGTTTACGAAAGAACTGCCGACACGAAAGGTATTTATCCAATAAATTTATCTTTTATTCAATGCCAGTCATTGTTTTTCCTTTCTAATACTAAGTTTTATCGGTATTATAAGTTTCAAGCCATTTTATTGTTTTATTTACTAATAGATTATTGAGGTTATGTTTTCTAGTTTGACAAATCACGTGTACGTTAACTCTTGATGTTTGATACTTGAAATTGAAAAATGTACCTACATGGAATTAATATGATTGTCTTTATGTTTTTTTCAAGGTAAATCTATTTATTTTTCAGGTGCCTATTCTACGTAATTATATTACCTATAGTTTGAGGAGACAGGTTGTAATGGAAGCCGTAAACGTGTAAGAAAGATTTTTACACTATTTAGATTTCATAAATAAGAAATGTAAAACTGACACATCAGTGTTAATGGAAAAAATCTATCATAGCACTGAAAAGGAATACAAGAATGATGTTATGTCACGTTTTTCTTTTTAAATAAAATCTAAATTCCAGCGTGTTATTTCATTTTCATTGTCATGTGAATAGTGATAATGTTATGTACCACGTGTTAGAACTATTTTATCATTATAAAATAAGAGTCGTGGCTGTGACATGTAAAAATATAATTTGAATTAATAACAGCGGTTGCTAAGCAATACATCAGACATAAGTTTAAAAAGGTTATCAAAAATAATAAGGTTCTAGTAAGTATAACATACTCCTTAACATCCTCCCTTTTTGGCAACCCTTTTTACTGCATCAAACCAATTTGTTTTGCGATTGATACAATCCGTGGCTTATGTAATGCTTTGGTCAGTAAATCCGCTAGTTGGAACTCGCTGGGAACGTATTCTACACGTATTTCTTCGTTAGCAACGAGTTCTCTCACATAGAAATGTCGAATAGCAATATGCTTGGTTCTTCTGTGGAGTTCTGGATTGTGTGAGATCTTTATGGCTGCATCATTATCAACCTTTAGCTTAGGTATTTCTTTCAATTTAGATATTTCACCATAGAGTCTTTTGATCCAGACAATCTCTCTAGCCGCTTCACTGGCAGCAACCAATTCGGCTTCAGTGCTTGATATTGCAACACATGTTTGTCGTCGACTTGTCCAAGATATTGCTCCTCCAGAGTATAAGCATAATATGCCTGACGTTGAACGTCCGGTACTTTGGTCTCCACCGTGATCAGAATCACTGTAGCATTCTAGAATTCCAGCATTGCAGCTCTTCTTAAAAACTATTCCGTAGTTGAAAGTGCCTTTGATGTATCTTAGGATACGTTTCAGCCTTTGGATGTCTTCTTTAGAAGGGTTTTCTAGACTTCGGGATACAACGCTTACAGCATATGCTAAGTCCGGTCTGGTTCCAACGGTCAGATATGCGAGTGCTCCCACAGCTTCTCTATACGGAAATAAAGCAGGGTCTACCACTTCTTTATCCAGATCTGGCAGTTCACCTTTTTGTATAGGAGTGGTAACAGGTTTGCAATCACCCATTCCAAAGCGATCTACAACTTTCTGAGCATAGTGCTTTTGTGACACTTTTATATTACCGTCATGGTTCTCTATTTCTAATCCTAGAAAATAGGATGCATCTTTTGTCGTGATTTTAAATCTTCTCTTCAATTCTCTCATTAACTTTTCAGAATCTTCCTGATTTGTTGCAGCGACCAAACCGTCATCTACATAGAGAGCAAGAATAATTTTGTTACTTGCACGGTTTCTTATAAACAGGCAGGGGTCGGTATCGCATTGATTGAATCCAATGGTTTTTAAATAATCCACCATACATTTATTCCAACACCGAGGCGCTTGCTTGAGACCATACAAACTTTTCTTGAGTTTACAAACCTTGTTAGATCCATCAGAGTAGCCATCAGGTTGATTCATATATATTTCTTCACTCAGTGAACCATAGAGAAAAGCAGTTGATACATCAAACTGTGTGAGTTTTAGGCCTTCATTTGCAGCAACGCTTAAAACCGATCTTATTGTAGACATCTTAGCAACTGGGCTGAAAGTCTCATCATAGTCGATGCCCTTTTTCTGTGTATATCCTCTAGCAACTAGTCTTGCTTTGAATTTATCTAGAGAGCCATCAGCATTGGTTTTGATCTTATATATCCATTTACAGGATATAGGCTTCCTGTCTTTTGGAAGGTCCACCATTATCCAGGTTTTGTTTTCCTTTAAAGACTTCACCTCACTTTCCATTGCTTTGACCCACTGATCTTTATGCGTACTAGTCATTGCTTCTTTGTAGGTTTTAGGTTAATTGATCTGATTAAAAATTTCAGTTGACATCATGACGTAATCTCCGAATCGGATAGGTGGTCGTATTTGACTTCTATCTCGTAGAGTCATTCTGGTGGCTATCTCAGTTATATCATCTGAGATTCTGGGTCGTTCAGTATCATTACCATAATCTAAGGCGTCTTCATAAGGAGGCGATTCTGGCATTGATGCTTCTGAAGGCGTTTGTAATGGTTCAGTAGAGTCATCTTGGCTTTCTATTTCCTGACTCACAACCAAATCCGGTGATGTGGGGGGCAAAGTCGAACTAAGCTCATCTGAGCTACTTGCAGCGCGATCCAAGCTATTTTCGACACAATCATCCTCCCTTGCATCACACATCGGTGGTACTGAAAGAGGAAAGTGTGTTTCGACTGAAGGCTGTTCATCCGAATCACTTTGACCAAATGGAGTCAATACTGATTCATTAAATGTAACGTCTCTTGACCTTATGAGTTTACCATGTTTATTTAGTAAGCGATAGCCTTCATCGGCCTCATATCCAATAAGAATGCATTTCTCAGCCTTTTTAGATAGCTTTTTCCTTTTTTGTTTAGGAATATGAGCATAACATTCACATCCAATTATTTTAAGGTGACTTATTGCTGGTTTTTTTCTTAAACCACAATTCAAATGGTGATTTTCCATTTTCTGAAGTTGGACCAGTTCTGTTTAACACGTACGCAGCGGTATTTATCAATTCTGCCCATGTAGCAGACGGTAATTCTTCATGAGCATGCATCATTGTACGTGCGGCTTCAACTAAGGTTCTATTCTCACGTTCGCTAAGACCATTTTGTTGCGGTGTATAGGGCATCGTGAGCCTTTGTCTAATTCCAGCTTGTTGTAGAATGCACCTGACGTTCTGATTATCAAATTCACCTCCGTTATCACTAAGAAATTCTTTAACTGAGTATCCAGCTACTTTACATTCTTGTAACATTTGTCGGAGTTTCAGGTAAACTTCCGATTTTTGTCGAACAAAATAAATGTGTCTGTACTTGCTGTAGTCATCTTTGAATAAAATGAAGTAGCGAAATTTGTTAAAAGAAGGAGGGAATGGACCACATAGGGTCAGGTGGGGTAAATGCGAGTACCATAACTAGAATGACATATTCAACCATAGACAACATTTTACTTTTTAACAGTATAAAATTTATAATTGCCATGTATATGAAGTATTTAGTAGCCTAAAGTTTTAAGTTATTTGTTTAATTAAAATCACTCTGATAACATAGATAATCAAATAAAAAAAAAAAATTGAGTCACTTATTACATTTACCCGGTGTTCAGGGGCAAATGTAATAATGTTGGTCAATTTCTCAGGGCTTTAGACAATTGCAAATCAGGGGTAATAGCAATAAAATGCGAAAATTGAATTAACTTTGGTTTTTTATTTCAAAGAGATCACATGAAAGCTTACAAAGATATGAATTTTTCCTTACAGACTACTTAAATCAATCAAAGTGTTTACGAAATAATCATATTTCTGAATTTGAAATCAAAGTATATTATACCACGCTTGGTTATTGTAGGATTCGGCAATATTTTCACGATGGAATCAGCGGTGATTGTATCAACATCATCTATTATAGGCCATGCAAAAGTTGCACCCTTACGTCGTACAAACTTTACCTCCCAACGACTGTCTATCTGTTTTTGCACGAAGCCTACGTAATATTTATGTCCTTTCACCAAAGTATATTTAACTATCACCCATTTGTTAATATGGATATCTAGCCCAGTCTCCTCTTCTGCCTTATTTTCTTTATTCATTTCTGTCATTGCTGCTTCATTGTCTGACTCAATAAGAACTTCAGCTTCCTCTTCCACCCATTCACTTTCGTCAGAATTTGCATAGTGCACTTCATTATCTGAGTCTACATCTGTAGTGTCACTTTCTGAATCTTCAGTCTTTTTCTTCACTTTTCCTTCTTTCTTTCCATTTTTTTTGTTTATTTTAGCTTTTTTGTTTGCGATTAACTTTTCTTTTTCCTTTAACACTTCAAGCATTCTAGCAGACGTAACAACTTCAGCACCTGAGGCAACCTTACGTTTCTTTTCTTTATTCAAAGGCAGATGTTTTTGTTGTATAGTTGAAAGAATCATCTGTTCAAATGATATTGTGGGCGCGGTATTTAAGGCTAGCATCTCATTTGATTGAGGATTTGCTGGTACGGAATTCTGTGACGATTGATAATTGACAATTGACCATTGAGGTGTTGTGGGAATGGCCTCCTCCTCGGAAGCTGGTAGATTTAAAATTGATGGTGAAGAGTTATTAAAAGTGGGCCGATGAGGATCAGGACTCGCCTCATTATCTCTCGTAAGCTCTCCTACCAGGTGCCTCTCCCAGCGCTCTAAAGCGTCCTTAGAAAATTTTTCTCTTGGAATGACGTTAGAATTGAATGGAAATATCCCTGATTTTCTAAATCCACTCATGATAACATCTTCACTGACACTGGTCCAAGTTTCTCCCAAAAATTGTGAGAATAGCGCTTTAGGTAGCTTTTTACCAATATTCTGACGCTGCCAAGTGGCAACAGTTTGGTCCCATTTTTGTTTAAAAAATTTGAATACAGAAACGTCTAATGGCTGCAGTTGGTCACTTGTGTGGGCTGGCAGTTTAAGAATTGTTATGTCTTTGGCCAAAGCAGTTTCAACTAGGTCGAGAGACACATGTGTGGAGTGGCCATCGTATATGACCAGTACAGGCCGTTCGTCACCCAGAGCTGGTATAAGGACTTTTTCAAAATAGTTTTTAAACACCCCTGTCTCCATCCAACCATTCGGGGTGGCAGCATAGGCTGTACCGGGATATTCCTTGTCTGGTGGTGCCTTCCACTGGTCCCAGATATTTTTTGCCTTGAAAATGATTAGAGGTGGCGCTCGGCCACCTGCAGCATTAGCAGCCAGCACAAAGGTCGTGTTTTCTCGTCCAGATGTGCTGATAACTCTGGATGAGCTTTCACCTCTTTCTCCTACTATTCTGGATTTCGACGGGTCTATACTGAGACTGCTTTCGTCCAAATTCCATATTTGTTTGGGCTTGTCTTCTAAGTTTAGCTCCGTCAGAACTTTTTTTAAAAGGTCAAAATAGCCATAGATGATGAATGGATCCGTGGCAGCCTTTTTTCTCGCATACTCCAATGGTTCTGGCTTTCGAATTGACAAATGATGGCGTTTTTTGAAATTAAGGAACCAGTCTTCCCCTGGTATGCCTCCCTTAAATGGGGTTTCAATTTTATTCACGTTAACGTACTGGCCTACTAGCTCTATAATTTCCTTTCGACTAAGACCAAAGCCCCATTTAGCCAGTGTTTTAACAGATGTTGCCAAAACGTTTTCAACATTCTCGGGAAGTGCAGTTCTGCGTCCTTTACATTTTTTTATAGCTCCTCGAGTTCCCTTGTTACGACAATACAACGTTGCAAATGGAACTCCGTAAAGAACGGACGCCTTGTGTATGGTAAGCGTACCGGCTTTTATTTCATCAAGAGCTCTTTGTAATTTTTCCTCAGAGTATTTGGGTGGTCCTTTTTTTTTTAGATAATTTCGCACCATCTGGAAAGAAAGGGGTAATTGTAATAAAACTTTACATTTGCCCCTTACCATGTTATTACAATTGCCCCAACACCAAAATTTCAAGGGGTAAATGCAATAATAGCCATAAAAAAACAACCTTTACCAGTTAAGTAAAAATTTGCATTTAGATTAATTCCCAACACAGAATATTAACATACTAATACAAATAAATTAAAAAACTTACGTTTCTTTCCAAGATGAAAACCGATTGAAGGTTACGTTATCAAAGTGTGTAACACGCGGCATCGACGTCACTCAACTAATGACGTTTCATTCACTCATCGATCTGTCAAACTCTCTTTCGAATTGATCGGCGCGAAGTTCCAAAAGTACCTTACACACATCAGAGATGGCAGCACCAGTTTTCTTTAGTAGTTAGGCCGTAAACACACCCTATTGCTAATACCCCGTTATTGCAATTACCCCACCTGACCCTACATCAGCGTGTAAAATTTCTGCAGGTAATTTAGCTCGTACTCACGGAATAAAGAAAACTAGAGGAAGTGCCCCTCACATATCGCGCGCGTGTCAACATTAAGCGCAGATGCGCAACATTTAGCTTATTCGCCGTCAGATACTTGTCGCGATTGTATGTCTCAGAAATACGCGAATTATTACAAATTATGCCTTGTCGTGCGGTTTTGACCTGCAAAAACGAAAGCAGAAAAAAAAATGTATCTTGTAGAAGGGTCTCGTATCATTGGTAAGTGCTAAACTTTGTTAATTTTTAATATAATTGATTTTAATTACAATACCACATGTTATGACTTCAATGCAAACTATAAACAACCTTATATTTATTGAAACAAAGTCTAAATGCACTTGGTCGTCATCTGGAAAATCACAAACTAAATTCTAGTAACTTCGACGCTACTCGATTAGGGATGGGACACATCCGTAAAGTAGGTCGGTATCGATAGTTTTGTCTGATTTTAGTACGGAATCAATAGCTCACATAGCTGGTTATATAAAACAAGACAGTTGATACCATAAGTGTGATATTTACGTTAGTGCTTAAGTAACAGAAAAACAAATCAATAATTACATAGATTTATTATAGGTATGGCTAAAGGGGGTTATTATACCTATCAGAATCTGTGATTAAGTTATGTCAGACATCCGAAATATTTTTATAACACGGTCATATATTTAATAAAGATTATATCATGGCTGAAATAATGCACCAGTTTATTGGGTCATCAATATTCCAAAACATAAGCTATAATCAATTAGGAGATTTTCCTACGTCTAATCATATTACTGTCTTAATGAAAGCTATCACGGCTAAATATATTAATATTCGACTATCAAAATGGCAAATATTAAATAAATATGTATTATTTCAAGGCCAGTAAATATTTTTAGCACCATCTGTTATCGTTTCATTTATCGTTAGCTTCTGTCAGCAGCTTCGCCCGCGTACTTGATTTTATGAAAATAATATTACCCCCCTACATACAAACACAAATACCTCTGTAACATTGATATTTTAACGAACCTTTACCTTAACCCTCCGCCAACCGTACCAGACGATTTCGTCCGTGCCAAGTTTGGAGCTGATGCATATCTTTGGAAGGAGAAAAGGAAGGGGCCTCGAACCCCTCTGTAAAAAAACTTACACTCGCCCACACCTCACAGGCGCAAGCGCGTCAATAGCTATTGTAACGTCAGTGAGTACGAGCGTGTTCAAGTTTGTGGACGGACGATATCGTCCTATACGGTTGGTGACGTAAATTTTACGAATTTTTAGGTATGTAAAATATTATTACGAGCTGGGGTTTCGGGATAAATGAATTCAAACCAATATTACCGAAACACACAAAACAGTTTAATTAAATAATTACAACAACAAGAAACGTCAAAAGGAATCACTTGTCTCGCTTGTACTGTATCACTTGAATCGCATTCGACCGCATTCGTAAACGAACTGCTCGTCGTCTTTTTTTTATTGTAGGACTGCTCGTAGTTAACCTGAAACAGTTCTTACTACTTAAAAGGATGGTGGCCCTGCGAGTTCTAAAAAGTAACCTTTTTGGCCTCTAGCCGGGGCTTATTATACTTAAAAACTAAAGCGAAAGCTCTAAGGGTTACCCCTAGGGGGGTACGAACCTCGGCTTAGGCAATCACTGGTGGGGGGACAGCAAGGGACCGGCTGGATTTGGGTTAAAATTATTTAGGGACTAATTTAAACCTACAGGCGCAGCATCGCGGGGTGGCTCATGCAAGGGAGGGAACTGCTCGTCGGCCCGTTAATCCGCTATTTATATCCCGAGCAGAACATTCGCGAACATTCGACACTGTGCCACAGTTCACTTGTAGCGTAGAAGCTTCTAGGAACTATTTTTATTGAAAAATGTTCCCTTTAAAAATTTACCATTTTCGAGTGTTTAAATATACTTTTTTGAGCGATGTAAGATCCAACTAATATTTTTTGAAAGGCCCTTATATGAAGAATAAATCCCCAAAACATTACTCCTTATAACCAATGTATATCCAAGATATCGATTTTTTTGTGAAACCTTCGAAATTACGGTTTTTGCAGCGATTACGAAATTTTATTCCATCAGGGGGGCAAAGTATTCAAGTCAAAAACTATGGGAACAGGAAAAAGAAACCTAGAACATTTTCCCTGACATTTTTTGGATTTTTTCCCTACGTTTAAATGGGTTAAATTATCGGTTTAGACGATATCGTCCGCGACGGTTGGCGGTGTGCGATAAAAAACACACGGTTGGCGGAGGGTTAATCAACCTTTTCCGTTATTAAGCATTTTTATGATGTTAACAAATTCCTACATTGCTCACCCGAATAAATTACGTAACATCAATATTAATATATCGATATATGTCTACATCTCTAACTTTTTTTTTTGTACTCACCACAAGAGATTACAAGTGCATATGAATATGACATCTATTTCAAAGGGGCTAGCGTTCTGAATGGAATGAATTGGTTACAGCGCCATCTAGCGTTGAGTTGCTGAACTCGTTGTAAACTTGTCTATTTAAAGTTTTTAGACGAAAAACAACTTTATTGTTTGTGTCATGTCAAATAATAACAACTTTCACTCGTTGCAATAAGGCGTAATTTTTGAAAGCAATAAGAAGATGATTTGTAAAAGTTGCGTTTTAATTTGTAGCCAATCATATTACTGTTTTTTATGTGTGGAATGGACAATTTGATATGCAAATGTGTGAGTTTGGCGACACTGGTTCCCGTGCTTAGCCAGTGTAGGGGCACTTCTCCTTTATTCTTTGTTCTGTGCTCGTACTCTTGTTCCGAAAGACTGTCTGTGGGTTTTACCATAAATACATCCAGTACACAATTCTGAATCTAGTCGAACTTTAATTCCTAGTTCTCGTTCTATAACACCTTTAACATGTTTTTTATTCTGATGAGCTAACCTTTCGTGATACAGTTGTAGTGTATTTTCTGATGACAAAATGTTGACAGTAGGTGTTGACTTTGTAATAGTCTCTACATTGAGCTTGTATAAGCCACCATTCTTAATCCTTTTGCCAGTCAGTCTAACTTGTCCATCAACTTTCAGCGAGCAGTGTTCTCTTTCAGACATGAAAACACTTTTATTTAGTCTGTCTTGAGCAGCCAGTACTGAGAATAAGTTTCGCTTAATATCAGGTACATACCATACATCACAGAGTGTTACTCTTGATTCCTTGCCATTTATAATTGTTTTCAAGTCAACAGTACCTTTGCCAAATGCTTTGACAGTAGCTCCATTAGCAGTAATCACTATACGATTATCTTCAAAATGCTGAAAACTAGAAAAATAGTCGTTCCGGCAGGTGACATGATTAGTTGCACCATTGTCGACGAACCAACTCGATGTATCATAGTTTGTATGCATTGAATTTACATCTGTATTGACTTGCATGAGCTTAATGTTCAAATTTGTTGGGGTCTGTTTACTTTCAGGCTTGGCTGGTTTACCGTCAGCTTTCCATTTATGACATTGCCATACTTTGTGACCGACTTTTCCACAATATCCACATTTCTTCTTTGCTTTATTATAATTCTGTAAGGCTAGAGCTTCTGCAGGATCTTCATTTTTCAAAGAATTAGAGCGCTCATAGGCACACAGTTGTGCAGTCAGATTTTCTATTGTTCTATCTGTCTTTGACATCAATATCCAGCTTGATTTGAATGAGAAATATGATTCAGGTAGAGTATCTAGAATTTTACAGATTAATAGGATATCTGGTAATTCAGATTTATCTATCTTCATTAATTCATTTATCAAGTCTGACCAAATGGTTTTTATTTTGGAGATATGAGTTGTGATGTCGTGTGACGGATCTTTAGAATAGCTGAAAAACCTCATACAAAGATCATAACTTTTGTCTACAGACGTGCCATCGAACAAACGATGTAGTTCGTCCCAAACTTCTTTAGATGAATTAAAACGCATGATTTTCTGAAGAGTTTCATCTGACATATTTGCGGTAAGCAGAAGTAATGCAGAATTATCAATTTTATTATATTTTTCAAGAGCATTGTCATATTTAGAAATTTCGTCGACATTGTTGGTAATAGGTTTCACCGTTTACCGCATCCAATCCACCAGGCATACCTCTTAGTAGTAATGTCGCTTTAAATTTCCAAGTCGACCAGTTCTTCACACCCTCCAGGTGACCAATGTCAATTTTACAACTTGGTGATTGCATTATGAATATTTGTCTTCCACGGTTGTTTTAAACTTGGTTGATGACTTCTCTAGTTACTTTTTTCACTTCAACCACGCTCTGCTACCATGTTAGAACTATTTTATCATTATAAAATAAGAGTCGTGGCTGTGACATGTAAAAATATAATTTGAATTAATAACAGCGGTTGCTAAGCAATACATCAGACATAAGTTTAAAAAGGTTATCAAAAATAATAAGGTTCTAGTAAGTATAACATACTCCTTAACACCCCGCATAGACATACCTGACGCCTTCATAAGTCAACTGTTCAAGTTTATTCGATTTTGCCTGTACTTTTCGAATGCGACATGTTATAGGTACTCTCTGACTTCCGATGAGAATTTCTGGGATCTCGTGTTTGTGGATTAAAACAACAAGTATCTTATCACTTTTAGTCCTAGTATACAGGGTGGCCATAGCTGCTAAGCAGGCGCCCTCATTTTTTCCAGACTCTTTTTTGCCAAGCTGTACATGGGGCGTCGCTCCTCATGAAAGTACACCATATCTTTCTATTTTTTGGGTATTTTGGGACACAAAATAACAATTTGTCCGGTGTAGCAACACTTGTATTTTCGCATCGTGGCACGATAAAATATTTTAAGAAGGCATTATTCGTTTAAATGTTCTGCGAGTCACGTAACTAAAGGCAGAAAGAACGTGCGCGGCGGTGCCGCGGACGCGAACGTGGAAAATGACGTCATCAAAGAGTTGTGCGTATTGGCGAGCGTTTTTGAAAATGCAAAATTAAAACCGCTCTAACTTCGTCATTTTTGGTTCAATTTTAATCATTCTTTCACTGAAATAATTGGTTTAGGTATGACTGTAATTCTACATATTTAACTAAAATCGTCGCTGCTCCTCATTTGTGGAGAAAAGTTTACCATAATTATAATACATGTGTTATTAAAATAGAAAGAAAGATTGTTTTAGTACCTACTGTGATCAAAGTTGGTAATCTCTTAAGTTTTTTTTTCTATAATTTTCTTAAAATAAAAGTTGATTTAAATACCAAACAATAAGTTTTTTTTAGTAATGAAAATGTTTTTAACCCCTGACTGGCGATCTGCACCGTACTTACCCGACAAACGCTTCTTTTTGCAATTTATGCCGAATGGAGCCTTTAATATGAAAAACGACAGCACACATTAAAATGGTGTTGAAACACATACGCATACACAATGTGTTTATTCGAATAAACCGACTATTTATAGGATTTTTTTTTCCATTCGACGGTCTTATCCGGCGAGGTACTAAAATACGACTACTTCACCATTTTCTCAAAAAATTTTTTTTTTACATTTATCTATAACTTTACAGCCAATTTGACAGTTTTTTTTAATGGTCAACTAAATATTTGATCACCTAATTTAATAAAACTTTCCTAAAATATTATAGAAATGGCAAAAATTGCATAGTGAATTAAATTTTTACTAAAGTATTTTCCGGTCTTTGCCGAGTTGACCTTACCGATAATGCGAGTTAGAAGGGTGACCAAGATTTATGGTGCGTCGATCAAACTCAAGTCTCAAGAATCGGATTTCAATAGATTTTTTTCCCCTCACTACACAAAGTATTTTCATAGCTGGCAAATCGAACTTCTTAGATTGTCGCGATAATACATAGATGATCTTGACAGTTTTTGTTCATTTCATAATGCGGCGGGATGAAAGACAAGCCAACACGCGCCCGCGATATTCTTTTACATTATATAGCGTTTCAAAGCGATGCGATGCGATTTAGTAGGTAAATAATTAATTATAATAGCAGTATTCTCGTGCTCGTAGTAGTGTGTAATGTACCGACTCTCTTCCAATAAACAGTAATGATAGATAACTACTATTTGGATACAATCTGCGCCTACAGACACGTGAGTTTATTTTTCAACCGACGAAAAAAAACTGAGGAGGTTCTCAATTCGACGCGTATATATCCATACTAATATTATAAATGGGAAAGTGTGTGTCTGTTTGTCCGTCTTTCACGTTAAAACGAATAGACGTGATTTTTTAAGTGGAGATAGTTGAAGGGGTGGAGTGACATAGGCTACTTTTTGTCTCTTTCTAACCCCCCACTTCCCTAAAATGGGGGTGGAACGCGCTAATCTCAGAAACTACTGGTTCGAATTGAAAAAATCTTTTTCGAGTCGGGTGTCGGGTGGCTTTACATTCGTTGAGGAAGGCTATAGGCTATATTACATCACGCTACGATACAAAAGGAGCGGAGCAGCAACAAAAAAATGGATGAAAACTGGCAGGCTGCGATGCGAAGGGAAGGGTCAGGGGAGCAAATATTTGACGCGGACGAAGGCAAAAGCTAGTATATAGGTATACGGTGTATCTATTCATGCAAGAAATATTTTAAGAGGTACACCTGTAGGTGGTATAGAAGCTACAGCAATGAAAAAAAAAATCTAAATATATTTTTTCAAAATTTTATAATTATAAATTATTTGACGCACATGAGAAATACTGGCTCCTTCTTATTTTTTACGGCCTGAGACACTGCGGCCATGCTCGTGCCGTCCGGTCGCCACCCTCGCAGCGTCAGGCGGGCCATTCATAGAATTTGGAGTAAAGGTTTTATGGAAAACGTCAAAGCAGTTTTAAAATTACAATAATTACGAAAATTCAAAAACACTTAGATAATAATTTTCTTTTTGCTTCTATAGCTTCTTTACCACCTACAGCTGTAGGTACCTCTTAAAATATTTCGTGTATGAAAAGATACACCGTAAATATAGGTACTATATACTAGCTTCTGCCCGCGACTTCGTCCGCGTTAAATTTCTTGTTCCCCGACCCTTCCCGTCGCGTCGAATCGCCTACTCGTGCGATTTTCCCTGTTTTTGCAACATTTTTCATTACTGCTCCGCTCCTCTTGGTTGTAGCGTGATGTTATATAGCCAATAACCTTCCTCGATAAATAGGCTACTCAACACAAAAAGAATTTTTCCATTCGGACCAGTAGTTCCTGAGATTAGCGCGTTCAATCAATCAAACAAACAAACTCTTCAGCTTTATAATATTAGTATAGATTGTATTAAGTACAAATAAACTATCTAAATGCTGTATAAAAAAATATTTTCATGAATTTCACCTTACATTTCGTTCTAGAGTTTTTTTTCCCTACAAACCTTTGGACCAACGAAAATGTACGGCATGTAAAAAAATATCAATGCATAAAATACTTTCAAAATAAATTAATTTTATGTTGTTTCAAATCACCCCCCCAGACCACGGAAAGAGAGGGGGTTGCAACCCTCGATTTTTTCCCTTGTCGCATGATTTTTGTACGGCGTTGCGGAATAATGGATTAGAAGCTGTATTGAAACAGTATGAAACTGATGCCGTACAGAATGAAATGACCAAATTTACCCTGGAAATTGTCAGAAAATCAAAAAAAAAATACCGACTTTGTGGCGCACCATTTTTTTACGGCACTGCGCGCTTTCTTATTATTTTTCATGGATCTATCGATGGTAAAAATGCCGTACAAAAATATATGACCAAAATGTACTCACTCTACCTGCACTTTTGAATTCTCACCAGCACTCAGTTGAACAGCTTACAAGTGACGGCATAGTGCTGAATCTTATTATTTTATGCTCTTATATCGTCCTATATACGTCACCTGGTGGTTCATATGATCCATCCATTTTTGGACATGGGCCTGTAGTCTATACGGGAAGTAGAAGCATTTCGGAGAGCGACACCGCAGAAATAGTAAAATATTCGATAATTTATATCAAGTTGGTTGTTTTACTTGCACAGCCAAAATGAAAGAAAAAATACCACGTAAATACTATAGTAACTTATTTAATGAATGCATGCCAAGTTTCAAAATACATAATACTATCCTTACACTCTTTGTAAGACAAAACTTGCATATGCAAGAAAGTTTTTACATGTCCTTGACAGAAGTAACTTGTTCAATTCAAGTGAATAAAATGTAAAATCTCATACCTGTACAACATTATTTTCTATTTGATTGACTTAAAGCAGATTGAATATCTCCATTACACTTGCGTGGTTTGTAGAATATTGAAACAGTTTTTTTTCTCAAATTAACCTTACTAACAACACAAAATTGTGTTTAACAGATGTTTAGGCTTAACAACTTAACAGGTTTGTGATATTTAACATTTAATTATAAGCACCTATATGAGTAGATCATTGTATACTTTGCTGTTGAAATCTCAGTAGTTTTATCCTTCTATAAATTTTAGTCAAGTTTCAAGTACAAAATAAAATTATTACATAATTATTAAAAAAAAAAAAAAACACTAATAAGGTCTCTGGCGATCCCTGCCCCTGAAACAAAGAAAAATAAAGATTAATAACTAGTTCCGATTTTAGGGTTTTCCGTAGCCAAATGGGAGAAATTGAATCCACTCATTTTGCTCAGTGAATATTAATAAACGTCATGATGGCAGGACCAACTATCATCTACCACGTATATTTAATACCAATTTAGTACTATTTTGTACCTGTCCTGAAATGTTTATACGTTACACGAAATAAACGGAATTTCACGATAACACTGATAAATAATAAATGATAAATGATTTTATTTCTGTAAGTAGGTTTGTACAAACACTTTTACATGTCAATGATATTTTTTTAAACTAGATGAGTTCGGCGTTTCCTAACTGACTACTCTGAGAAGAAAGGCCGAAACAAACTCAGAGGTCACAGTCTCTTTTAAAGTCCAGACATAATCTTGTTCACATCATGTGAAGATCATGTAGATTGGTGACTGAAATGGTCTTTTAAAGAAAGAACCACACAGATTGAGTGGACCTGTCCAGTCAGTGCAAGCATTTGTCACTAATCGTTTAGCTCAACTCGGAAGATAAGGAGCCCAATGCTATGACGAACAGTACCAAAGAAAGGACATTTGGGTAGGCCACATAAATTACTCAAACTGCCAGATCATGATTACTAAGAACGAAAGAAAACAAAATTAAAAAAAAGACCCACATAGTCTTCACATTCACAATAATTAAAAAATACGATACTTTACAGAGTAAATATTCATCTCATTGTATAATATAAAAAATTATCAATGTCAATGTGAATATATAAAAAAAAAAAAAGAAACGGATATAATTTGTTGGTCAGATCATTTGATGACCATGTAGATCGGTGTCTGAAATGGTCTTTTGAAGAAAGAACCACACAGATTGAGTGGACCTGTCCAGTCAGTGCAAGCATTTGTCATTAATCGTTTAGCTCAACTCGAAAAATAAGGAGCGCAACGCTTTGACGAACAGTACCAAAGAAAGGACATTTGGGTAGGCCACATAAATTACTCAAACTGCCAGATCGTGATTACTGAGAACGAAAGAAAACAATATTAAAAAAAGACCCACATAGTCTTCACATTCACAATAATTAAAACAATACGATACTTTACAAAGTAAATATTCATGTCATTGTATATATAAAAAATTATCAATGTCAATGTGTAGGTATATATAAAAAAAAAACTGGTCCGCCATTATGATGCGTCATAATGACGATACCACGCCTGTACTTCAAAACCACAACGAATTACATGATTCTGATCAAACCAGTATTTAGTACCAACGTACCAGTAAATACATTTGGTAATTATCGTATTGAAACAAATATTACGAAGAAGTTTTACGTTTACCGAAGTTAATTGTTACTATCCCAGCAAGTAGCGCGTCAACAGAACGTTCATTTTCATTGTTAAAACGTATTCACACGTATTTAAGAAACACAAGGTCAACAACAACGGCTTATCCCGCCTGGAATAGTACCCGGAGCTCGACCAGAGGGAGACATCTCTTTAACCACTGCCCCACCCATATGATCCATGATCGTTGGGATCATGGGGGAAGTGATAATACATGGATACAGTGATAATACACAGATAATACACGTCCCCGATGTCCTCCATATAGCGAGCGCTCCTTAACACTAGAAGTACGGAACATACCGAGTGAGGTAAATTTGGATAAAAAAATATGTATATTACAATTACGTGGTTGAAGTCTCGTATAAATAATTAATAATAATCATCATCATATTTCATGAAAAGTCATAAAAAGTTACGATTATATGCATAATAGAATATTAATTAGAGCAGGAAGAACATCGAAATGGGTCAAATTTGGGACGCCCGCACTTCTAGTGTTAAGAATATCCACCTACGGCTGGATGCTATATAAGCAAAGAGAATATAACCACTAGAGAGCGTATAGGCCAATATCTTCTAAGCACATGACTCACCACTGCGGGCCGGGGGACGAGGAAGAACGCGCGACTGCAATTGGTCAGTTCAAGGTCAAGTTGCGTAGGTATGCCCATCGTAGGCCTGCTCTACGTCATTAAGGGAAAATAGTCGATATCGATAAAATGGATGTAAAATTGTGATAAATACTCAATTAAAATCAATGAAATCGTTTTTAATCAAAATCAGTCACTAATAAAATGAAAGCTAGAGAATCCAAGAACAAAATTAACGCCACTATCGTATTCGACGAAATGGCATTCAGAAGCGGGTTCGAATATCATCCCCAAGGCAGAAGGTACTATGGCTACGTGAGTTTTGGCGCCAGTTTACAAACGGATTGTCAAGACGAAGCTAAAGAAGTCACAGTATGTGAATTGAATAAATTTTTCACTTATTTTAATTTTAATTTTCGATATATACTTTCAGCTATTAAAAGTAACAGCATTCATTTTTACGATAAAAATACAAAGGGAAAGTAAGGGATACATGCATTAGAATTGTCTAATGAAAGAGCGAGACTTTTCCAAAAGACATCAACGCGCGCGACTCAACCGTGTGCTCGTTCACCCAACCACCATTTTAAATAGACCCCTACGGTGGATCATAATAAGATTAAATCAAAAGAATTTTTCGTACTGTTTACTTACTGAAGAAAAGTTATGCGATCCTTTTTATAACTAGAAGTCTTGGAATGTTTCCCACACCACTTCACCCCGCATGAAGGCATTTTGATGCGTTATAATTACAGATGAAGTTACATTATTTCCATTAATTTAGCGTGCACGGAGGTCTAAAAACTGGTCACAACTAAAATGGTTACTAGAACCGTAGCCTATGCATAGGCGACAAAATACTAATAGTTTTCGAGCGTCGGGGCACTGTATGCGCAGTCAAGTGGTTATATAGTCTTTGTATATAAGCTATACAAGGAACTCGATTCCGAACACCGGACTGTCGTCATGTACTTGGCCCCCCGCGTAGTTCTCCCCGATTCAAACCAACCCCCCCTCACCAAAGTGATAACGGACTGGAGGAGAGTAAGCGAACGCCTAATATCCACCACATCCCCTCACTTAGACTCCATTCTCCGATCAATTCGACTATATCGCCGACACAACGGCCGCGATCGACTCATTCACTGATAACGTTCAATCGGTTCTGAACGACTGTTCAAGAGAAGTTCCAGCGATGGAAGACCATCGCTGGAAATTACCGGACGATATACGTAAAGTGCTGAATTAGAAGAACGCGGCTGTCCATGCCTACAGCAAGTTTCCCTGTGACGCGAACAAAGCCCACATGCATTACTGACAGCGTACTGTAAGGACACGCTTGCTGGAATATGTTATTTCTCAAGGCTGCATTGAAGATAGTGGTCATGAACACGATCAGATACGCGGGGAACAGTTGGAAAACGTTATTGGTGATTCCATCTGAACCGGGGGCTTTGCGGGGTTCACGGGAGGCAGGCATATCATCTCATAATGTCAAACTCTCAAAATGACAACCAGACGCAAAATGTCCACTTCTCAGAATGTCAACTTCTTAGAATGTCAAATTCGCATAATTTAAATTTCTCAAAATGTCGAATTCTCGCAATGACAAATTCATAATAACGTCAACTTTGTGACTTAAAACTTCTTAAATTTAAAATTCTGTTAGTGACAACTCCACGAAGTTTCTACTTCAACAAGGTCATTCAAATATGGTGATAGGTAAAGCTAGGTATGTATACAAAGGGATATATTAAGGTATCTGTAGACTTTAAAAATATAATATTTAAATTTACAATCCAAAGTAGAAAATAATGGAAAAAAGCGTAGAGTGCTTCTTGAGGTATTTTTTAAAAGCGAATAAATTATTTTTTAAGTGTTTTTTAGATTTTTTTTAAACTATTATTTATTATCAATTTTTTAGGGTGTCTGAATATTCAAATAACTCAAATGACCTTATTAAAGTAGAACCTACCGTAAAACGGGGTGACATTGATTATTTTTAAATTTTTAAATGGATGCCACGCTCGCAATTTCAACGATAAAACCGGCCAAGTTCGAGTCGGACTCGCGCACCGAGGGTTCCGTACAAACCTGTAGGTATTTTCGGTTTAAAAAAATATATATATTTTTTTAATTTTTATATTTCAGTTGATTGAATGTAAGGTAAATTGCGGTTTACGATTTATGACGTTTTAAAAAAAAAACTACTCCCTCGATCTCGTTCAAACCAATTTTCGGTGGTAGTTTACATGGTAATGTACATCATATATTTTTTTTAGTTTTGTCATTCTCTTATTTTAGAAGTTACGGGGGGGGGGGGGGGACGGACACATTTTACCACTTTGGAAGTGTCTCTCGCGCAAACTATTCAGTTTAGAAAAAAATGATATTAGAAACCTCATTACCATTTTTGAAGACCTATTCATAGATACCCCAGACGTATGGGTTTGATGAAAAAAAAAAAACATTTTTGAGTTTCAGTTCTATGTATGGGGAACCCCAAAATTTATTGTTTTTTTTTCTATTTTAGTGTGAAAATCTTAATGCGGTTTACAGAATACATCTACTTACCAAGTTTCAACAGCATAGCTCTTATACTTTCGGAATAAAATGGCTGTGACATACGGACGGACGGACGGACGGACAGACAGACAGACAGACAGACAGACAGACAGACATACAGACAGACAGACAGACAGACAGACAGACAGACAGACAGACAGACAGACAGACAGACATGACGAATCTATAAGGGTTCCGTTTTTTGCCATTTGGCAACGGAACCCTAAAAATGTAAAAAAAAACTGTAGTGCAGTTTCATTACGTAAATTAATTATTACAATACAACAAAAAAATATAAATTTGTAAATATTTTTTTAGAAAAAAATAAAAATCCTTGTAATCAAACTTATATTGATAATGGGGTTACTTTGACACCCACTCTTTTATTTATTCCATCTAAAAGACACCCCAATAAACGAGTTTTTTTTTTTTTTTTTTGAAAATCTCGTTTAGGTAATATTGCGATTTAAATGTTTTTGAGGTTACTTTGAGTCAAGGGGCGAATTTGATTGTGGGTACTACAATATTAACAAACGAGATAAATCAAATATTTTTATTAATTTTTAAGAAAATAAAGGTCAACATTAATTATTCTTAACATTAAAATTCGAGATCAAATTTTTATCAATTATCTATACTAATATTATAAAGCTGAAGAGTTTTCATTTAATGAAAAATGTTGCAAAAACGGGGAAAATTTATTCCTTTTGAGAGTTTCCGTTGCGTGCGCTGCGTAAACGGTTAAAGTAACGCAAAAATTATGTATGACGGAATTGTTCCTTTTAAAAAGTTCTAAAAAAAGTCCGCGAGAGTATGTCTATCTTTTAAGGTTGACTCACTATAACTCAAAAGGAGCGACAGCAACGAAAAATGGACGAAAACTAGCAGGCAAATATATGCGACGGGAAGGGTCAGGGGAGCAAAAATTTGACGCGGACGAAGTCGCGGGCAGAAGCTAGTGGCTTTATAAAATCAAAAAATCAACAAGTAAAATGTTAACAAAAAGTCAAGTAAAAAACTACAATTCTTTGATCATCACGTCATTTGGGAACGCGTAGCATTCGTTAAGGGGGCGTAGAGCGAAATAATTCAAAACAGTCGCACAGTGGAACGAATGTATGGGAGCGGTTGGACGTAGACATGTCCGAAAAAAAAGAGTAAAATTATGCCAAACTAATGATGCCATCTTATTCGATTACTTAATGCCTTCATAACTTGTGGTGATGAATTTCTTCATAACTCCCATATTTCGGGAGTAATTTGAGAAAATGTGAAATTTTACTATGAAAATGAGTGTATCGAGCTCTCTCCCTCCTGATTCCGGGCTTGTTTCAAGTAGCGGTCTCTAATATCATAATGCTAATACTAAGAGCTATATTTAATACTAAGACACATAGTGCGCCAAATGTGCACTTTCTGGGATAAAGAGTGATGTTTATTTTATAACACAATTTTTTTATTTTTTGTTTATTTTGTTGATTAAAACCGTTTTTCTAAAGGTTTACCTTATTACAATAACATTTCTGAGCAGCCAATTAGAGAAGATATAAGCTAATTAGGATATATAATTAGGGACTTAAGGTTTACATATAAAACTGATGCACTAATGATTACTGATAAGAACATTGCTATTATTTAATTACTAAATGGCTCTTAATACACTAATTTAGCATGCATCATTTACTAATTATCACAATAACTAATTACCTTGCAATATTTAACAAAGGATACCTGGGATACCTGGATTTTATATAAATAGGTCACTATTAGTAACTTTAAAATCAGTGTTGATTTACACCTCGTTGTATCCAAGCTAATCTCGCAATGTATTTTCCAAATTTTAATACAAATCTTGATATTCACGTTGCTTTATGCGCACGCGCACATAAAGATTTACGCGACTTTAACTATTTGTTCAGTGTTTTAAAAGATAACAGTTGTGTTCAGTTATGTGAAAGTGCTGAAACAAGTTTAAAAGACTGGTGTCGTCGATTTTGCTACCGCATTTATGCAAAATGGACACAGTCTGGAAGAAGCACAGATAAGTTTCGGAAGAAACATGAGATTTGGCTACAGGCTGCAATTCAATGGCCGGAATTACAGAATGAAAATATGGAACCTTCTACAGAAAATATAAGTGACGTCATCGAGCCCATAATTTCTCCTGCTAAATCTGATGCTTCAACTTGTACACATCCTAGTCCTCGTAAATCTTTTGAGGACCTTAGTAACCGGCAAAAAAGAAGACGCACTGAAGATAGTCTTTCATGCAGCAGTAGCAGCGCTGAAATTATGTTTTCGGCCGAAAGGGCGCGGGCGCTTCAAAAGGCAGGACAAAGCGATACAGCTTATGTTATGAAATACTTGACGGAGAATCCAGAAGAGGCCTCAAAAATCAAAGCCTTCATTGAAGGTAAATCAATTCAGGTACGGGAAATATCCCCTTTGAAGGCATTGGCTCTTTATGTATCGATGAACTTATCGAAATGGCGCTATAACACTCTTCGGGATTTCAACACTCAAGAAGGAGCTCTTCAATACCCGAGTTACTACATGTTGGTTAAAGAAAAAATTAAGTGCTATCCGGCCAAAGAAGATCTCACAGTTACAGAGAGCTCTGCAAAAATCAAATTACAAGCCTTGATGGATTTAACCTCAAGAAGACTTATTAGGTCGTTAGAAACCCCTGTTGATCCCAATCAACAGCTCGTATTGACCAGCAAATGGGGTTTTGACGGATCATCTAGCCAAAGCATTTATCATCAAAGGACGAGTGAAGATGAGCAAATCGATCTTGCTAGTAATTTTATGATTAGTCTTGTACCACTGCGGCTCGTCTCAAAAGGTGTAACAATTTGGGAAAACGAGCGACCATCTTCCACTTCATTTTGCCGGCCAATATTGTTTAAGTTTATAAAGGAAACCAAAGAAAATGTGCAGAGAGAGATGGCTGAAATCGAAGCAGAGATTGAAGCCTTAACTCCATCCACCATCACTGATGGAATTAGTGTCAAACACCAACTGCTGTTGACAATGATTGATGGTAAAATTCATTCCATTATATCCAATACAGCAGCTTCAGTGTGTGACATATGCAAGGCTTGTCCTAAAGAAATGAATAATTTAGAGTTAATCAAAGATAAACACGCAAACGAGGACATGTATAAATATAGCTTAAGCACCCTTCACGCTTGGATTCGCTCAATGGAATGCTTATTACACATTTCCTACAAATTAGACATAAAATCATGGCAAGTAAGGGGTGATATAGCAAAAAGGCAAGTTGATGACAGGAAGAAAAGAGTTCAAGAGGCTGTAAGAAGAGAAACGGGCTTACTTCTCGATGTTGTGAAACAAGGCAGTGGATCCACCAACAATGGCAACTCGGCAAGGAGATTTTTTGAAAACTACACTAAATCTGCTGAACTGACCGGAATAGATGCTATGCTTTTAAGAAAAATCTGTGTGATCTTGCAGTGTATTTCATCAGGAGAGAAGATCAACGTAACTAAATTCCGAGAGTTCTGCTTTGATACTGCTAAGCTTTACGTGGAGTTATACCCATGGTATTATATGCCTTCTTCACTTCATAAAATTTTAATGCATGGGCCAGACATAGTTCAGAACATGTCAATTGTGCCCATTGGTTTTCTCTCCGAAGAGGCATCTGAGGCTAGAAATAAAGATTTTAGAAAATATAGAGAGGGGCATTCTCGAAAGCATAGCAGTATCTCATGCAATGAAGATATTATGCACAATCTTTTACTGTCTTCTGATCCACTTGTTACAAGTATCCGTCCAAAAGGAAATAAGTTTGTAAAAAAATCTTCTTTTAAGGAATTTTATGAGCTTACGGATTCTGAGAAAAGTGATATCGAATTTGTTAACATAAATGATTTAGCGGACATCGATTCTGAATTTGAATTAATTGATGATGATGATGATGACGAAGATAATTAAATGATGTTATTGTTTTAAAATGTGTAACTTAGTAAATTAGAGCTTACATCTTAATTATTTATTGTACTTTTAATGAAACTAGGTAATTTATTATCAACTTACTTAAAAGTCATACTCTCATCAGTTCTTGTGAATATTTTTGTTAATATATATTTCTGTATATATATAATATATTTATAGACCTCTTAATAAGTCTGTCTGCGGTTTAAAGTAAATACAAATGGGGAAAAAACGTTTTTTTTTTTAAATTTTCATTTCCTTTTATCCCAGAAAGTGCACATTTGGCGCACTATGTGTCTTAGTATTAAATATAGCTCTTAGTAATAGCATTACGATATTAGAGACCGCTACTTGAAACAAGCCCGGAATCAGGAGGGAGAGAGCTCGATACACTCATTTTCATAGTAAAATTTCACATTTTCTCAAATTACTCCCGAAATATGGGAGTTATGAAGAAATTCATCACCACAATTTATGAAGGCATTAAGTAATCGAATAAGATGGCATCATTAGTTTGTCATAATTTTACTCTTATTTTTCGGACATGTCTACGTCCAACCGCTCCCATACATTCGTTCCACTGTGAGTCGTCACTGTTAAAGAGATAAAATCAATACTTTTACCATAATTACCATAAAAAACATGTAATAAACACCACAATGAATGTGTTAACCGATTATAGTTGACAAAAATTAAAAATATTGTATAGTTTAATAAAGAAAAATTCGTAAAGTTGAACAAAAATCTTAAAATAGCATGCGCGTGTTTAGTTGAATTTTGATAGTAAACTGTTAATTTTTTTCACAAATTTGAATTCATATTAATCTCTAATTATCATACTACAATTTATAGTTTTTACTTTTTCGAAATGTGACTTATTTATTTTATGATTAATTTTTGTTTTGATTCACGCCGTTTTGAGTCATACGCAACATAGATGGGTCGAAAATTCAGTCGTCCACGAGAGCTCGGAGAGTGGTCACGTCTCATCGTGGAGCGACCGCGCCGGTAACGATAATTCGCGATCGCGATGTGAACGTATACGTTGCTGCAAAGAGTAAAATAGGGTAAGTCACATTTGTTTTTTTTTACTATGACTTATGTTTAGTAGGCAAACCAAAATTTTTCTTTTTGTTGTTTTTTTTTTCTGATTACATTTTACTATAACATTTTTCTTAAATATTTGTTTTAGCAAACATGGGAAAGCGTAAGGACAAATATTTTAAGAAAAAAGTTGGCACTCATTTCATTAAAAAAAGCCGTTATCATAAAAAGTGATATTAGTGCCATTTTTTTCTCTAACATTCGATATGGATGTTGTGTCTTTTGGGGTGGCGTTTGAAAATCTGGCATTCAATTTAAAATCCAAAATGGCGGATGCAACTTTTTCTCAAACGTTCTATGTGGGTGTCGTATAATAGGTTTTGGGGGGTGGCAACTGCAAATCTGGCATTCATTTTAAAATCCAAGATAGCGGATTCAACTTTTTCTCAAAGATTCGATGTGGGTATCGTGTAGTAGGTTTTTTGGCGGTGCCGATTGCTATTCTGATATTAATTTCAGAATCCGCGGTGGTGAACTAATTTTTTTCCTAAAATTGAGAATTTATTTTATAAACTCTATATGGCAAACTTATCATAGACTGGTTTTATTATTACTATACCTACCACCTACCCATGTACCCTGCCTACCTATTTACTGAGTAAAATTCCCGGGCGTGCAAATAAAATACATAATGTCAAAATTTCATAGCTATCGGATGAGAAGTAAAAACGGATAATAGTAGGTATTTTCCTATATTGTATTATAATTATACCTACACTAGCTTCTGCCCGCGACTTCGTCCGCGTCAAATTTTTGCTCCCCTGACCCTTCCCGTCGCATCGATTTGCCTGCTAGTTTTCGTCCATTTTTCGTTGCTGCTCGCACCTTTTGAGTTATAGTGAGTCAACCTTAAAAGATAGACATATGCTCTCGCCGACTTTTTTTTAGAACTTTTTAAAAGAAACAATTCCGTGATACATGATTTTTGCGTTACTTTAACCGTTTACGCAGCGCACGCAACGGAAACTCTCAAAAGGAAAAAAAAATCCCCGTTTTTGCAACATTTTTCATTACTGCTCCGCTCCTCTTAGTTGTAGCGTGATGTTATATAGCCTATAGCCTCCTTCGATAAATAGGCTACCCAACACAAAAAGAATTTTTCAATTTGGACCAATAGTTCCTGAGATTAGCGCGTTCAATCAAACAAACAAACAAACAAACTCTTCAGCTTTATAATATTAGTATAGATTATCCGTTCTATAAATTTCATACGTAAATTTTTACACAATACAGATTATTAAATTTATTTTCTGGATTTATATAGATACTTACATAAAATCATCGAAATAATCAATTTGCGTATTTTCAAGTCACTCAACACAAGGAATCAAATTTAAAAAATCTTAGGTTACCACTTCTGCCGTGCAACTGCATGCAGGCCTCGAGCAAACTTGTCAATGTGTGCGTGACGACGTACACGACTAGCGCGCTGTAGTAAATACCTATTTGTCGCCCCTTGTATGGACGGGGTTTGGGAAGGTAAGTAACAATGTCACTTACTTCAATAATTGATACATCTTTGGGAACTTCCTTAAAAATAGTTTTGGTTTTTTTTTGGGACTTATAACCTTGAACAATCAGTTTAGTGTCAATTATATCTATACTAATATTATAAAGCTGAAGAGTTTGTTTGTTTGTTTGATTGAACGCGCTAATCTCAGGAACTACTGGTCCTAATCGAAAAATTCTTTTTGTGTTGGGTAGCCTATTTATTGAGGGAGGGTATAGGCTATATAACATCACGCTACAACTAAGAGGAGCGGAGAAGTAATGAAAAATGTTGCAAAAACGGGGAAAATTTATTCCTTTTGAGAGTTTCCGTTGCGTGCGCTGCGTAAACGGCTAAAGTAACGCAAAAATCATGTATCACGGAATTGTTCCTTTTAAAAAGTTGTAAAAAAAAGTCCGCGAGAGCATATGTCTATCTTTTAAGGTTGACTCACTATAATTCAAAAGGAGCGAGCAGCAACGAAAAATGGACGAAAACTAGCAGGCAAATCGAAGCGACGGGAAGGGTCAGGGGAGCAAAAATTTGACGCGGACGAAGTCGCGGGCAGAAGCTAGTCTTCAATAGAACACACATAATGATGTGTCTTTTTCCCCTTCTCTGAACCAAATTTTGCTAAAATAAATTGTCCTATTGTGGGGATCTGTTTAAAGTATTTCTAGCATGATTCGGCACTATATTTTCAATATCTGAATCGCAATCGGTAATATCATGATTGTTTTCCTCTTGACCAGTTTGATAGCTTGTGGATAGCTCGCTGATAATAGTAACAGGACTTAGCATGGATTGATGCATAGACGTTGTTTCAGTTTGTACAGGACAATCATTTCGATACAATGTGTGTTCAAGCTCATTAACATTAACTTCTTGTTTCATCTACTGTCGAGATACTTTTACCGGCTTCAAATTGCAGTCTTGTCCTCTTCCTTGGTGGCTGTGATTCATTCCCAAATCTTTGTTCTCTTGAAAACTCTGTTAAGGAATCTCGGACGACAGTTTCCATTTCAGGAGGAGACTCAGGTGACAATTTGTTTAAACCGTTTCTATGAAGAGGAGCGATACCAGTAGCCTTAAAACTGCTCACCAAATTTCTTTTTACAGCCGAAAATTCCGTACAAGCGTCTTTATCATTTTTTGGTGGTTTTTGGTCCATATTCACTATTGCTTTTTTCAACAGATGTGGGAAGGACTCAGGTACAGATGTAGTTCGTAAATTGGTTTTTTCCAGTCTTCGAGAGTCTGTCCCCATGCAATCTCTAGCGGACGGAAAAGCCAACGTCAAGCGGATGGGTTCTGCCGGGGTCGCGAGATTTGTTCGAAAGAGATACCGTGGCCCTGGCACATGGGCAACTGAAGGAACACGGGTGGGTTTTAGTCAGTAAAAGTCTGGACACGCCCTCCCGCTCCGCCCAAGAGCAGGTGACGTCATAATTATGATGATTTCCCACCCACAAACAAAAAAAAGCAGGGCACACCTCCACCGTGTCCTCCAGACGATCCTCGCAATGGAAACACGCGGGCGTTTCCTCCCGCTTTATCCTGAACAGGAACCCCCCACAGCACCCATGCCCTGTGAGGACCTGCGTTAGGCGGAAGGTGAGGACGCCGTGGCGCGTCTCTATCCACTCCTCAAAGAGGGGACTTTTGGTTACTTAGGTTGCTCCAAAACTTTTGCAAAATGACATATCGCTGGTTTGCGAGAATAATGACGTAAGTTTGTCAAATTGAATACTGTATGCCAAACGATCATAAATCTTTGATATTTTATCGTGAACAGAGATGCAACGAGCGTAATATACATCTACATGAAACCATAACAGTAAAATTGTACTAGATGTATATTACGTTCGTTGCATCTCTGTTCACGATAAAATATCAAAGATTTATGATCGTTTACTTAGATAGTAACTTTATGATTGTGACTTATACAAACTCAATATAACTAATATTACTGTTTAGTAATATTAGTTATATTGAGTTTGTATAAGTCCACGGGGATCGGAAAAACAGAAATAATACCCAACACAAAAGCAAGCACGTAAGAACTAAGACACTTTAACACGATGTAAACAGTCCAGTAATAAAAACAGTCTGTAAAGAAAAGAAACTCATGTTATTGTTGAATTAGGCTTATCAAATGAAGTAGGTATGCATTTTGCTATTTTTTTATTGGTTATCATTTAAAAACTATTTTTCGTAGTCGGGTTATACATAGCTTGAATCGAATTCAATCAATATTAGGGGATTCCCCTGTAAGTATTTTGGAGTTGCCAACTTGCGGTATAATAATGTACTAATTTTTTATATATTTGTTTTATGGCTCCAGCTACTGTGCTAATGTACCTGTACAATAATTACAGTATGGCCAGAGCTCACTAACAATTGCTAATATGAGTGTGACTTAGTGGGTGGCTTACAATTTCTTTGATTTGTAGTTTTTTTTTTTGCACAGGCGCGGGGCCCGTAGCATTAGCTGCCTCCTGCTACATGGCTAATCCGGCACTGCACCTGGTAAATTATTTGTAAACCTCTCTACTGTCTTCCCCTGTTTATCCAAATAAGCCTTTGCAAACATTCTAAGGTCTAACAAAGTAAGCGGAAAACCCCAATCACCGCATGAAGCCGCAGCCCGTAATATTGCGATTTCTTCATTGTGCATGAAAACTGGTTGGGCACCAGGCGTCCTTCCGTGTAATCCTTTAATTTATTATAAAGTGTCCCAAACGGAATTTTATATTGAAGAGAAGCAGCATTAATAGACAATTCGTTGTTTGTGATTTTTTCTATTGCCTCTTCAGTGTAATTTTTATAATTGCGGGTACTCGCGATCTTTTTGTAGGTGCGAACCATGAGGCAACTAAAACAAAAGAAACAAATGGGGTTAAATTGATAGTTTGTATATTACACCTATAAAATTGGGTACCACAACCATTGGGGTGAAATTGATCACTATCAAAGTCACCTCGTATATCCTATCAATGTAGCCCCGATGAACTTCCAGTGTTCATGCAAAATAAAATGGCGACCGTAACCAAAAATGCAAACATGCACTAAATCTTAAAGAAACTTTTAATTAAAACAGTGAAAAACTACAAATCAAACAATAATACTTACGCCTGTGCCACTGAAGTTATTCAGACAATTTTTGAAACCTTTTTGACACTAAAGTTTAACAAATAATTTTTTAGAGTTCCGACAACAACTACTCGTCGACATTTCAATAAAATATGGCCGATCTGTGAGTCTGGCCAACAGAATAAACAAACGCAATAAATCGGTGGTTTTCTTGTGCAAAGTTGCCCCAGCTCTCAAAGTAACCCCGTTTTACAGTACGTGGAGTTGTCACTAAGCGAATTTATCATTTTAAGTAGTTGACGTTCTGAGAAGTTGCCATATTACAGTTAATTGATTTTAAATTTTGATTTTATTTTAGCCTTCCGATACCTATCATCACATACACCTTTGTTTACCTAGCTTTACCTATCACCATAAATTGAAATGACCTTGTTAAAGTAGAAACTACGTGGAGTTCTCACTAAGCGAATTTATCATTTTAAGAACTTGACGTTATGCGAATTTGTCATTGTGAAAATTCGACATTTTGAGAAATTGACATTATGCGAATTTGGCATTCTAAGAAGTTGACATTCTGAGAAGTGGACATTTTGAGTCTGGTTGTCATTTTAAGAGTTGGACATTATCAATACTATAATATTATAAAGCTGAAGAGTTTGTTTGTTTGTTTGATTGAACGCGCTAATCTCAAGAACTACTGGTCCGAATTGAAAAATTCTTTTTGTGTTGGGTAGCCTATTTATCGAGGGAGGCTATAGGCTATGTAACATCACGCTACAACTAAGAGGAGCGGAGCAGTAATGAAAAAAGTTGCAAAAACGGGGCAAATTTATTCCTTTTGAGAGTTTCCGTTGCGTGCGCTGCGTAAACGGTTAAAATAACGCAAAAATCATGTATGACGGAATTGTTCCTTTTAAAAAGTTCTAAAAAAAAGTCCACGAGAGCATATGTCTATCTTTTAAGGTTGACTCACTATAACTCAAAAGGAGCGAGCAGCAACGAAAAATGGACGAAAACTAGCAGGCAAATCGATGCGACGGGAAGGGTTAGGGGAGCAAAAATTTAAGTCGCGGGCAGAAGCTAGTGAGATGATATGCCTGTCTACCGTCAACCCCGCAAAGCCCCCGGATCAGATGGAATCACCAATAAGGTTTTCCAACTGTTCCCCGCGCATCTGATCGTGTTCATGACCACTATCTTCAATGCAGCCTTGAGAAATAACATATAGCAAGCGTGGAAGGAAGCCACAGTCATTGGCATCCCCAAGCTCGGCAAGCCCAAGTCTGAACCCACGAGCTATCTATTGTCCCATCTGTTTGTTCAATGTCCTCGGCAAAATCTATGAGAGACTTATTTATAAGCGAATCAGAGATTACGCTGAGACAAAGGGCTTCATTCCCAATGAGCATCTTGGTTTTCTTGTGCAAAAGTTTTTCTTTTTAAACTGCCTTATCGCGGTCTTAAAACCCTGTGCGCACCACTGCGTGTGAGGTACAAAAATTTCAGGACTGGTACAAAATAGCACTAAATGGGTACTAAATATACGTGGTAGCATCCTTTAATCACAAGAATTGATCCCATAACGTTTATGATTTACGTCATTTACATTTAGTATTATGTCCATATAAACTGGAAAAAAGGGTGTATAGCTGTGTACTGCTAAAGAAGGCGTATTAAAATGATTAAATAATGTAAAATCCATAAAAGTAACAAAAAAAAAAAACCACCGACAAAGTCTAGAAAACAATCCAACGATATCAACATCGATAGAAAAAAAAATCTTTAGAATAAATATTGGTCACTGAATTTTTTTGAGTGAACCTGCATTAAATAATTGTTATTTTGTAAAATTAAAACGAAAAAGCAAAAGCACATTAGAATAAGGAGGGAAAACCGACGGCTTTTGTAACGTAATCACTTGAATTTTGATATTTTTAGCTCACAACCATTCTATTATTCATAAGGAATTTTTCTTAAGGAATATTATTTCGCAAAAATATTTGTCAGTGTTTTCATCTATCTTTTAACTAACAGACATAATATCGTCGCTGCTAGAATGTCTATAATAAAATATCAATAATGATAGTTACCCTCCGTCGCTCCTCATGGCGCCACCCCCACTGCCGCGGTCGCTGCCGCCGTAGCTACGCCGCTCTCCACCGCGGTCTCCGCCACGGTCCCCGCGGCCACCGCCGCCGCCGCCGCCGCCGCCGCCCCAGCCACCACCGCCGCCACGGCCGCCGCCGCCACCACGCCCGCCGCGGCCCGGCGGACCGCCGCCGCCTCCGCGCCCGTTGCCCCCTGACGGTGGCCCTCCAGCTCCACCACCTGCGCCTTCCGGTTTCTCCTCGTTACATCTATTGCAGGCTTTTCTCCAAGAAAAGTTTGTATTTCCGCAACTCGGGTTAGGACATCTCCAATCCCCAGCTCGATTGCCAGATGGTGGGCCGCCGCCACCTCCACCGCCGCCGCCGCCGCCACCGCCGCCCATCGCGCTACCACCCCCGCGCGGGGCTCCGCCACCGCCCCCGCGTGGGCCTCCGCCGCCACCGCTTCCCCCGCGACCGCCGCGGAATCCTCCTCCACCGCCTCCTTTACTCCCGCCCCAAGTGTTTTGTCGTTGAGCAAGAGACACTTTAATAGTAGCTCCATTGAAATCTTTTCCGTCGAACCACTGAATAGCAGAGGTTGCGGCATTCGAGTCTTCATAAGTCACGGTGGCTTCTCCTTTTGGCTGCCCGGATACTTTATCCTTATACATCCATACTTTTGGTCTTTGGGTCTTCTTGTCGGTCTGTAGCAACATAATCAATACTTTAAGAAAATGAAGAAAAGTAGTTTATTTATTATTTATTTATTAGGAAACTCAACAGCTTATTTTAAAATTACATGCAATTATGATGAAAGTTCAGCTCACTATCAATGAACAGCCCAATGCAGTTGCGTCAAAGTTACTAGCATCCACTGCACATTGATAGTGAGATGATGATGATGATGTGAGTTGCTTCATAAGATAAGGTTTCATTTTAACTACAATACCTACGCACCGAATTCCAAGTTTATGTAGCGGTTTGGGCTGTGCGAGTCTTTATTTGTGACTTTATGACATCCATATACATTTACCTTGTATTTATATAAACGGAACTGACTGACATATCAACCCAGGGACTGACTACTGGGACGAGGAACGTAACATTTTGTACAAGGCTTCTTTTTTTTACAAAAAGTGTTAAATACAATTTTAAGGAAGGATTTTGTTGTGTGGATCCAAATTGGTACAGTGGTTAAGAACGGGCCAAATTGAATAAATACGTCATATATTGAAAACGTCCCCTATAAACTTGAATCTTTACCCAAATTTAATGAATCTACATTTAAGTCATCATTCGTGTTTGTCAGTGTGACCGCGTTTTTCTTTTAAACTGGGCAAAAGATTTTGATGCGGGTTTCACAATCATTTAGGGAATTCATTCTGGTTTGCGTGTGCATATAATATGTTAACATTAAACCTACATACAGGGTGGCAGGGCCATCGACGCACATATTGTAACCATGAATTCAGCATCTTATTCTAGTGAAAAAGATTTTCGGCGTTTATAAAAATATTTCCTGTTTCACAGAAAAGTTCTATTAAACCTACGCGGACAAAATGTACGGAACAACAAAAAATTTCAACATAAATAGTATTTCAGAATCATGTACTGAATCCTGTCATACTGTAACCCCGCATAATATAGAAATCTCAATGTTTTGACATGGTAAATCAGTCTGCTAGACTTTTATGAAAAAAATTTTTTCAACGAAAATCTGCCTAGTAGCGGTATTAACTGTTCTTACAATTCTCGTAAATAAAAATCATATGTACATACATACAGAAACTCACGCCTTCTTCTCATGGGGGTACCGGAAGACGGCGTGAGTGCAGACACTACAGAACGACACCTGGTAGGATCCTTCCATACTCCTTTTGCCTCGGTTACGGTTATACACAACATTCACTTCCATACACACGTGCAGGCACCAGCACACCATTGTGAACAACCAGACGAGCCTTTTTGGACAGCAACTGCTTGGTTACAATCGCATTCGCACTCAATTAAGTAAATGGTGCGATTGCACCATAACTAAAATTAACTCTCTTTCACTTTCTTGCTTCACACTTTTATCATAAAATAATAGTGTTGCGAAAAATAAAGCAATATAAAAAAGTTATTTCGAATATTCTGTTCCTAATGTATCTTTAGCTAAGTGTCATTGAGTTGGGCTGTAAATACTGCCATTAAGTTATTGAAATACAACAGCAGCACATCACAAAAGGGAATAATGGATATTTTCGAAAAGATATATTAATCAACAAAATATATACCTTAATAATACCGATAGATCCAAAGTGTTGACATAACTCATCTTCCGTAGTATTTGTATTCATGCCTTGGATAAAGATAGTGTCTTCTTGCGTTACCATATCACCCCCACCCCCACTCCCACCCCGGTCTCCGCCGAACCCGCCGCCACCACCTGCAGATGAACATTTATTTAGTTACTGCTATCACATAGTATATTACACACTGCTTGCGAACACCTTTTTTTTTGTTTTACCCATCCAATATGGCTTCAAAGTAGTTATGATTTTATATTGGAAGTAACCCAGTGTTATTATAACACAATACCATAGCGTGAACTTTATTTTAGAAGTATAATTTGATAAATACAATGCAGTTTATTTTGTTCAATTTCACACGATATTACCAAAAGCAAACACTCTCTCTATAACTGTTGCAAAATATATCAAAAAGTACGGAATCACCTAAGATTATTGTATTTCCTTAGTTGCAAAATAATGTAAGGTGTCTAGGTCCGAGAATGTCACAATAGCACATACAATACTTGCCATTAGTATGGCACATCGGTAACAGGAGCAAGACTGGTAGCGCTTTGTACAGCATTGGGTCTGTCGCATATTGTATTGTTAATGTCTTATACCTAGAGAAGTAAGAATCCTTTTTGTCAACAACGCATTGCAATAAAACACATAGCAGAAATCGATGGTTGTTAACTGCCCTACATTATATTTTTATGCGAAAATGCCATAATTGTGAAATAGTGAGAGAAACGCACTGCACTTGTCGTGTCAGTGATGGACAAAGATATCGCTGTAGGAAACCAAGTTTAATCGCGTGTCACTTTCTTGTTTCCGATGTACCATATTTTTGGTCAAGTATAGTACTATTGCTATTAACCACTGCAGATTCTATTTTATGTAACAATTTCCAATAACACATTCAATATATTTTCAGTTAGGGCTGCCAAAACGATATACATGTTTCTGGTATTACCATAAAACTTACACTAGTAATACGCAAAACTTATCATTATACCACCAGTAGTGTTTACATTACACAACAATCAATACACCTTTCATGGAAGAAGATTAAATCGAATGGGGATGTTGAAACCGAAACTAGTAAGTATAGTTTAAAAGACAATGACGACGGACCTTCTTGAATACGTATATAAATATAGCCATAGCGTGCGTTGAACCACCTATTTTACACACCTTAACTGGGAGAAATTATCAGCCACCTCGCGTAGACCGCACACCACACCCCCAATAGATATTGATTTACTTATTTTGTTTCTTTGAGTGTGATGGCAATATGAAGCTTAAGCTAGCGTTAAAATATTTATTACCAACATGTATAATGCATGTAAAACCACAAAATACTTGCATCTTTACCCAATTATAATACCGGCAGAGTATTCAAAGATTGCTTGATGAAATTTTAAGTGTTGCTGCAGGATACGAAACCTCTAAAATTAGTTCTTAGAACTAATTTATCAAAAAGATACATCGACACAAATTCATTTGATTTTCTACAATTTATGTTCCATAATACTGTATATTATATACTAAGAACCTAATGTGTAATGTTTTGTGGTTACACATTGATACAATATTAGGGAACAAAGATTGTAGACTACCATCAAATGAATTCTTGTCCATTTATACATTTTTTGAGGTTTCCTGTATACGCTAATTCACCGAGAACCCAGTATGACATACGCACCTAGCCAGGTTTTTTACCAGTGAACCAATAGAATACCAGGTTTGGCAGCCCTTATATAATTACAAATTAATAAAATGTTAACAGCACCGCTCGCTCATCGCGAGGAGCTTTACCTTTATTATAACCACCCCCCCTGCCGCCGCCACTAAAACAATAAGAACAGCGTTTAGTACACTGGGCAGGCTGGGGACACACTGTACGGCCGCGGAGATTGATTCACACCTAGGTACACTTTTTAAGTGACCTTAGTCCATGAGTTGCATCCTTTTCTTTACCATAACGTTTAATACCTTGATACCTTGAAAATCTTAGAACATTGTTGGGTGATGTTAATATTACAATATCTCTCGAAATGTATGCATGCTAGCAGTAACAATTTAAATATTTTCTAGGAGAAAGCTTGAAATATATTTTATAAAACAACTTTGAAACTATTTGCGCTCATTCATGTTGATACTTTGAAATGCATTATTTTTCAAAATTGTTTTACGCCCACACCTTTACTTGGAGAATGTGATTAAGACTGGCTTTCCGGTGGCCAAATAGAAGAGGAATCACCATTCAGTCCCATTCTCTATGCAAAATGTGTTAGCATAGTTATATAATGAAAGCTAATATGCTTCTGATTTTCCGCTAGGAACAGCTCTTCCTTAATCAACATCATCCCATATTCAATGTAGCTACATTAGATATGCATGCATGTGGATATGGGTTGATGAACTTGTTGTTAATTTATTAACTGTTATAATTTTTTTAGGATGCAGGTAGCATGAAGGTCGTGCGTAAAAGTCACCACCAAGTGATATTAGCCTTCATTACGTAATTAATATAATTATGTACACTAAATTTAATTTAGTGTATGTTACTCTTTGGGATGACCGAGTACCATAAGCTTAATTTTAAAATATTTATTGACATGATAACGTGTAAATTGTGTACATAATTATTATTAATGCTAATTTAATACAAATACCAATTTTAGATGACACACAATCAGTACAGCAGCACAATGGAAATTATATTTTCTTGGGAAATAATATAAATAACTAATACGTGGACTTTAATGTAACACATTTTAAAGTGATACATATTTTATTTTCATTTCGAAATGCATCCTTTGACGGCTTTGTAATATTATTGAATAAAAGTACTAAAACAGCAAGATGTGCAATGGAAATGAGTAATTATTTAAAGTCATTTTATTAGAAGAGTTTATATTGCTAAAATAGAGAACAGACTTATTAAACAACCTGTTTTACTTACTTGACTAATTTGTAAGCATCTGAATAAACACATTCCTGATAGTTTTCTTGAAATAATAATGTTACGGATTAAGCACATAGTAATATATGATTACATCTTAGGATTTACAAGTGTAAGGGCAAGAACAGCCAGAAAATTGAACTTAATGTGCGCTTATAAATTTGAAACTGCTTGCGCACCTTTTTCATTCAAGCATGTGGTGTCTACTCGCAATGAATAACAAAATGTTGTAAGTTAAGTGTAACTTATATGGGATCACACAGAATACCCAGAAGTAAGGTGTAACCTAAATATTAATTTAAATTTTAATATAACTACCTCTTCTCGGAAAATTACACGATTCGATTTTCAACTCTGGCGCAACGCAGTGCGACATTTCATGAGATTCAGCACGAACTGTAAGGTTCATGAAATATTGCTCGCTGGCAGACAGACGGCCGGACAGCGAAAGATTATTAATAGGGTTCCATTGGCACCCTTATGGTATGGAGCCCTAAAAACGGTAACCTGCACTTCTAACATAACTAGCGTTTTTATTTGGATAGTAGGCACTTATTTTTTATGTAATTTAAATTCTTTTCAGTTCTATTACCGCTGTGACAAATGACTATAATTGTTCTGTAAAATATTCTTCTATATACTTATACTAACCCAAATAATACAATCATAATTTTAGATTAAAAAAACGTAGGAGATAAGGGTCGAAGGCTGAACGTTTTGTTTTTACATTTATGAACTACTAGCTGCAGCAGGTGTTTTGTACAAGCAGATTTCAAGGTATACTTTGATTGCAAGATATCAGATTCTGTAAAGTCGGTGGTATTTGTGAAGCCATATAGCCTGAGACTACTGTACAGGAATTACCTAAAAAATTCGTGATTTTCCAGCTGTTTTATTATCCCTGCCTGTCCTTCACTAAGATACCCCAGAGCTGAAGCGGCCCTACCGAAATTGTTTATTTAAAATCCATGTAACTGCATTTGGAGTACAACAAATAGCTCAGAATCTTGGGCTGATTTATACCACGCACATCAATGCATGTAACTTGCAAGTGCAAGTCCAAAGAACAATGGCCAGTCTCCCACCACTTGAACTAGAAAAATCTAATAAAACGTAACATGGATATTGTGTCGTTCAATTAGCCTAATATTTATGTATGTATTAATACGTGAAGCGAAAACTTTGGATCCCTTTTTACGAAAATTGGGCGGACGGAGGAGTATAAAATTTCGCATACTTATCTTATATCTTTAAACGAGCAATTCTTGTATATATATATATATAATCTGAATCTCGGAAACGGCTCCAACGATTTTGACGAAATTTAGTATACAGGGGGTTTTGGGGGCGATAAATTGATCTAGCTAGGATTCATTTTTATAAAATGCAGTTTTATTCGTGTTTTCAATTACCAACTTTATCGATAATCAACTTGAACATAAACTTATTATTTTAAACACAATTTACCAAAAAATTCCGAGCAAAGCTCGGTCATCCAGATATTAGTTTATAAAGAGAAGAAGTGACGAATGCTAATATTTTTTTAAATGATGCGTAAAAATATATTATTTTCAATAAATAACACGTTACACACACTACTATTCATTAGCGTGTATTTAATACACACATGCACAAATTGAGTCTGTATTTGTTTTTGAAATTATTTGTCTATAGCCTTACTGAATGTCAAATATAATGATGGATTACGAAAGTTTATTGTTGAAATCTGTGGTCCAATCGAGAATATCTGTCTTTAATATTTTGTGTCTATAGTCTTACTGAATGTCAAGTATAACCATTGGTAGTAAATTAATTTTCATTTTTTAAATCTATGGTCATATCGAGAATTTTTGTCTTTAATATTATTTGTCTATAGTGTTACTGAATGTCAAATACAGTGAAACTTGGTTAAGTGGGACCTGGATAAGTGAGAAACCTCCATAACTGGAACTCATGCTGAGGTCCCAACACTTTGGCACTGAATTACCTCTGTTAGTGGGACGAGGTAAGCCTCTATTTTGTTCTTTCGATTTATCATCATAGTTACCTCTATAACTGAGACAGCGAGTAAATTTTATATGCATAAACCTCTGTAACTGAGATAACATTGTTTGTTTACTCATTCTTATTCTACCCACAAATTCCACACGTAATTCCAAGTACGTAAGTAATTTTAACCCTCTGTAAATGAGACAGATATTTATTTATACCTGTATATCTGAGACACTGGGTAAGTGGAATACCTCTATAAGTGAGAAAAAAATCTTAGTCCCTTCAAGTCTCACTTATACAGGTTTCACTGTATAACCATATTATTTTTTAATTTAGTTTTAATGGATATGCATATAGATTTATTATTATGGTCGAATGTCGACCACTAGGCGACCACTAGTATTTATGTATTATACGCTGTTTAGAGTAAATTCTTAGGGAATCATTCACTAAAGGAAATTAGAAAACATTCACGGTTACACACAGGTAAGTAAGTTATCTGTTCCATTAGTTTTACCATAACTTACTACAGCATCCAATAAATATAGCTTTATCAGGAATACAGGCTGGATTTTCGGGACGGAGCAATCAGGGCATGTTCCTTAACCATTGTAGTTATAGGAGACTCTCGTTAAATTGAGTTCGAGCGATTGCAAACTGTATTCACAGATTTTGTTTTTTTTAGAGTAAGGTAGAAAGTATGTATGCATCAATTGATATCAAGAAAAGTCTAATTTTCTTGATAGGTAGGTACCAATCGATGCAAATCTGTTTAAGAATTTAAAACTTCTAGACTAATTTACCAGCCAGACCATCAAATTCTAATAGTGGGTTATTATAAACAACGTGTCATCTTATTATCGCAAGACTTCACACACCCCAATTAGAGTAATGAGTTAAAAGCATAATACAATGACCAAAACTATTTTTTTTGTAAAGCTAACTGGTATAAGAAAATCATGTAGCCCTAGCATTACTGTATGCATTTAAAATTCAATCTTACTTAAAGGGAATATGAAGAAGAATCCCAAGAATTATGTATTTTGCCATAGCAAGATACATAATGCTTGGATAAGAAAAAATCCTGTTTTTACAGTTACTGAAATTGATGACGCAGTAGTCAATTATGAACAAACTAATTTCAGGACTTGCATTTGTTCTGTTATATACCTTGTATAAATATTTAAAATGATTTTATACAGGAAAAGTTTTTAACCAGTGCGCGAATTTTAACAAATTAAACTTAAACGAATTATAATAACCATATGCATCTTCTATTTTGATATATCTTAGTAAATACAAAAAAAAAAGTTAACGAAAGATGTTTACTTTGAAACTGGTTTTATGGTAGTTCGCGCGCGGCGAACGAACGCTTGTAGGTACCTACAATACAGCTGTTCACGCGGGTCACTGACCACTACTTTTATCAGGTTCGAACTAGGTTATTTTTATGTTTAGGCCGTGACCTGAAGTTATTTGAAGATTAATCCAATTTTTGTTTCATACTTTCATTAGCTTAGGACCATAAAATACAGAAAATAATTCATTTTAATCAATTGAGGCACTTATTCAAACAATACAATTTAAATTGACAGAACATAATGCATTCGGGCGTATTTAAAAAAAATGGAATCAACTAAGTAATTACAATAATGTTCAATCATAACTAACCTATTCGACGTGCCGTATTGTAGGTACTGGCTGTTGGATCTCGCTCAAAGAAATCAAAAATGGTTTCATCGCCTTCGACCGCCCGTCGAGATCTGCCAGACCCTTGTGCATGGTCCTGAATTACCCATGATCAAGCAGCCTTTGAGTGGCTGCTAAAATGGTCCTTCCATTTGGGACAGCGGGGTTATGAGTTATGGATCCCATGGGCTCATGGCTGCAAGCTGGTCGTACTTTTTCACCACTTAGTAAGTACACTCGCACCTCATAAAACTCGCGATCGGTGTACTGTGATACGTACGACACGTTCGGCGCGGCGTTTGCGCGGGAAAACGATTAACCACGAAGTCACGACAGCGCGTGCGATGTGCTGTCGCGACACGCCACAGGTGCGCTTCCCTGCCGCCCGGGGTGGTCGCCCGCCACACGCGATCTTTGATTAAGAGCCATTTTACATTTTTGCGCTAATATCTAAGATTTTAGTCGCCTTATTTACCTCTCATCTCATCATTATAAATACTCTGACGTTGACGAATATATGTAAAAAATAGATCAATCTTTTGTTTTGTCACTTTTAGTAGCACATTTACAAAAACTTATTTGTTTACTTTGTAGTAATTAATCTCCCACAACTAGTTTTCTTAAAAATCGGCGCAGGGTCAATTTCAGACTCCTATTTCTATCATTAATATGTAGAAATTTGAGTAAAAAAATACAAAAAACATCCGACATATAATCTAGTTGTTACATTTAGTACTAGAATATTGATTTTTAATAACATTAATTAGTAAAAAAAATAAGTCTTATGGCAATTTTTACGATTTATTCGCAATTTTATCGCGTTTTTTTGGTTTGAATAAAGCATAATTACATTTAAAAATCATGTCAATATAAAGTATGCTCTATAAAAAATCGAATTCTCAAGTTTTATTTAAATCCGTTTATTTAATTAGACATTATATAGTTTTTGAAATCAATCTAAATTAGAATAAATTACGATGCACAAGCGGGCACCGCGTCGCACTTTTTCCCGCGTCTCAGTTTTCGGGTACTCGTATCGTGAACGCAAAAATATACTTCGACTACAACATTTTGCTACTCTTCGCATTTTATTTTTTTTGTATAAGATAAGAGTTTCGTTAATATCAAGTATAGCATTAATTTAATAGATTGTACAAAAATTTTGACTAATATAATTTATTTTAACTAAATCTGACTATTTTTAATCGCGATTAAAAAGGTGTGGAATAAAACTAGTGGTCATGAACAAAAATTCACATCAACGCCTCGCCTCACGTGCAAAAACAGTACTTTATTTTTTTTTTCTTTTGCTTATATCTCGAAAATGGCGTGTCCTATCGCAAAAATAATGAAATTTTCGACCCCCCTTTACAACCTCCTCACATGTAAATTTCAACACGTAGGTAATATTTTTTTTACACAAAAAATGAAAAATTCCATATAAAATACGTCCAGGCTGCCCCCCTTTTTTTTTTTTTTTTTTTTTTTTCAGGATGGGAAATCATCAAATGACTTCTCCCGCTCTGGGCGGAGCGGGAGGGCGTGTCAGACTTTTACTGACTAAAACCCACCCGTGTTCCATCAGTTGCCCATGTGCCAGGGTCACGGTATCTCTTTCGAACAATCACGCGACCCCGGCAGGAGGCTGCCCCCTTGCGCGCGCCTTTGTCTCTCAACAAGTTCATTGCGTAGCGCACACAAGTACCAAGTTGCGAAGCCAAAAGAAAAAAAATACCACGTTCAGTCGCGGTTGTCAAATTTGATTTTGGTCGTGTCAAAATAATTTTAAAATTTAGAGATTATTTCTTGCAGAATAGCGTAACAATTCTCATAACTAAAAGTAAGGAATTTTAGAGATAGTTTAGTTAGTTTAGTTCGGTGTACAACAGAATCGGCACCAATATGTAATTGTTTTAATTTTTATTGTATACTTTACATAACATATATTTGTATTTTTTATTAGTCTAGAAATCTTTATTAGACTGGATAAATAAAAGTAAGTATTTTCATAAATCTTTAAATACCGCATTATATGTACTTCTAACGGCTCAAGAATGTTTAGACCGGTTCGACACTCGCGTTACACTGTTCGTATTGTGCATGTGTGGATAGCTACGTACACATACATAAGGTTGCCCTCTTTTACATAAACTCGAGCGTTCAAAATTTGTGAGAGGGCTCTTAATATTACTTTTAAAAAAAAAGTATTGATATAATAATGGAAATGTGTTCTAATACTGATACTGAACCACCAAAAAAAAATTGAGCACTGGTTAAAAAAAGAAAAAGTCTTGTATGGTTGACAATGAATCGGATTTTATTCGACTTAAAAATTAAATTGATTTAGACTTTGGAAATATTTGGACATAACTAGGAACGTAAAAATAATGAATTCACTAAAAATATCTCAAGACCTACTGGTCCGAATTGAAAAATTATTTTTGTGTTGGGTACCCTATTTATTGAGGAAGGCTATAGGCTATATAACATAACGTTAGGATTAAAAAGAGCGGAGCAGCAACTAAAAATGGACGAAAGCTGGTAGGCAATTCGAAGCAATGGGAAAGGTCAGGGGAGCAAAAATTTGACGCGGACAAAGTTGCGGGCAGAAGCTAGTAAGAATGTATTATCCTGCATTCTTTTAAGCAATACTTTTAATTTTGAAGATAATTCACTGATGATACCGTACTTTAAAAAAAAATTGTTTGTGTCAGTCCGACCGTGACTGGAGTTTACTCCCGAAAAACAATTGTTTTAAAATACATACTACTACCTTTTGCCCACGGCTTCGCCCGCGTGGATCTCGGAAAATATCCCCACGGGAACATAAAATATCCTGTGTTAATAAATGTTATAAACTGTCTCGTGAGCCAAATTTCATCCAAATCTGTTCAGCTGTTTTTGCACCAATGCGGAACATACGCTACATCCAGATACAATAATACCTTCGTTACAATAATATTATATGTAGTTATACATAAATAAGAAGTAGGTCTGCGAAATTCAGCCGCCTATAAGTCGCCTATTACTGACGTCGAGTTTGTGTCCTGATGTCAGCAGCTCGTTGAGACATCAGCGTTCGGGTTCGCGCACTAGACGCGTCACGAACGCTAATGTCAAAGATACATTATCTTCGTCTATCTAACGGATCCTCCTAAGCCCTTCACAGCGCACGCCAAAATAGAATTTTACGAATCACTTGATACTTATCTTTATATTATGGCCAAATCACAAAATCTACATAAATTGTAACTAGCATTGTGATGCTTATGCTATAATTATTAGTTTCACCAAAAACAGTCGTTTTTGCATGAGTATGTTTCACAGCCATAAACGAGTTAATTTTTTACTAACGATTGATTTTACTACCCATCTATTTTGCATACCGTGATTTTAAGGTGTAGAGTAGCCCGTGAGACTCAAATTTTCTTTCGTGTTTTGCAATTTCCTGGTCCCGGCCAGAGTGGTAATTGCGGAACTTTTTATCGGTAGGAATTGGTATAGTATTCATAGTTAAACAACATTCATTGCGTTATTTACGTTGCTGAGCCGACAATTTATTCGCACAAATGACGCAATGGTTTAGAAATAATCTTCAATCGCATTCAGATTCTGATAAATTGTGCGTTTCGCAATTAGGGTGCTGGTGATACTTTGATTAAAATATGATTCGCGAATCACACTAATAAATACTTTGACTTTGACCGTAAGACGACAAGACTTTTTCATTGCATTGATGATTTTAATGCTTATAATTATGCAAAGCAATATTTTTTTACGATCGCGAATCATATTTTGCTCAACATACAGCCTGACCTGCAGATTGCAACAAACGTAATAAAATTTGAATTTCGCAGGCTAACCTGCAGCTTTCACCTTAAATGAAACGATTCTTAAGGAGTAAACTCCACAAAGAATAATATCCAATGATAACATTAACCTCTCCCGTCCCACTGACGCGATATCGGGTCAGCCGAAAAATGTGCTCTGCATCCCGAAGACTATCACGTTCGATAGATATCTCGTTCTATGACTTCACGCGACTATATGATTTTTTTGTATGCCGTGATGGTGTTTTCGGAAGAATCATTGTCGTTTTCCTTAGTAACATCTAATTACTACTGCACAATTAATGTATACACTCAAATGATAAAAACATCATTACAAGACCAAATGATAAAGTAGCATGGATGATAATATTTAGATTACATTTTCAACATATTTACTAGCTAGCTACTAGTCGTAAATTGGTAAAACGGTAGCATCACTGTCAAACCATGTTTTTTTTACCCGCCTGCGCAACATTATTGACAAGGTTAGTTTCAGTATTCATTAGGATAGTCATATCTAAGCTAAATTATATTTTAGAACTTGAGGGGTCTCCACATAGTGATGCTGTCTGTACCTACCTTAACTGCTTTCAGTCCCTAGTTAAAGTCAGAATCCAGGAAAGCCATCAGATGATTAATTTTACACCCATAATATACACAATAGTCTGCATGCACAGACAGGATTGCATATCATTTACTGTTTTTCACTTATTCTACAACTACATACTTTTCTCTAGTTTTCCTGTGTAATTTTCAACAACACAATGTAACATTGTTTTTATGTATACCTGGATTAACAGCATAATCCTTAATAACTAGACCCTTTTCATAAATTAGCTTGCCATTCTAAAGGACAAGGTATTTCTGTACAACTTCCAGATTACTTATGTCCAGTAATAAGAAGACCTATGCTGAGGAAAACATTTCAAAATACATATTGAACATAATGATCAAAGGTTTAATTAATCAATAGATTGAATAAGTTCTCTTCGTTTCGATTTCTAAATATCTCCAGAGTGTAATCCCTTTGAGACTACATAAACATAATTATAAGTATTATCTTGAGTTCCATTAAAAAATTATGTCGAGATTATGACCATTCCGTACAACTCTAACCATTTTTAACAGGAATTTTTTATTAAGTTTATTGATTGAAATATTTATTTTCTTGGTATTATGTGTACTTGTATGAAAGTTCAGATTAGAATCAGCAAAAATAATCTGATCCTTGAATATTATGATCTGTAAAAAACTAGTTTACTAATAATTATACTACAATTGCTAATGTTGTAGACTACTTTGTGCTTTTTATAAGGAGACTTATGGTATGAATGATTTAACCAGTATTCAACCTACAAAAAATATAAAACAATGACACTCACCCATAACCACCATCTCTACTCCCCCCATCTCTACTGTAGCTTCGATCACCTCCTCCAAACCCTCCTCGGTCTCCATTGCCACTGCCACCAGAATATCCTTGTCGGTCACGATCTCTGTCTCCGCCATAGGAAGAGCTACCGCGATCACCGCCTCCATAATAACTACTTCCACGATCGTTGCCGCTCACGTTGTAGCCACCACTGCTGCTGTTGCGATCATAGCCACTACCACCACCACCACCACTACCGCCATAGTTGGAATCAAAGCTTTGACCATAACTGTTTCCTTGTTGGCCACTTCCATATGAGTTACCACCTGAAAACAAAATTATACACATATTTGATCAAAAATATAAATTGATAACAGGGAACAATACATTCTGGCTGCTGTTTGGTAAAGCTACAGAAACCAGTTTTAGCTGACCTCGCTTTGTATAGGCTTTTCGTACAATGAGAAGTCAGCTTATACTGGAAACGTAGTATAGTGGTAACAAGCTTGATTTGTCGCCGTGCGTACCAAGCAATTTTCTTTAAGCAAAATTGCTTGGTACACATTTCTTGCTTTGTAGTTGCTTTCAGTAGGTGTGGCCAGAAATCTAATAACAGATATTGTTAAAATAATAGTGTAGGTAAAGGAAATAATAGTTAACTAAGAGAGAGAGCAAGTTCTTAGAGTGAGCAATTGAAAACCATTAATTATCGAGGACCGGCACTATGCAGATTAATCACAAATTGAGCTATGATGAGGAGCTTAAAATATTACCTACAGCAAGGTTACAACCTTCGCCTGCCCCACGAGGCTTCAGTGTCGGGATTTACGAGCATAACAATAGATCAACAAACAAAATATAGTACAGTTTTTTAAATAATTGCCTTTGCTACGAGTCATGACAAGATTTGGCAAACACTTAAAAACCGGAAGGGAAAATGTAGGTATCTCACCGGAATTTTGTTGATTCCAATCTTGACTTTGGCCAGAAGCATAACTGCTTTGATAACCTTGTCCGGACCCAGAATAACTGTTGTCACCAGAAGCCATAGCTGGTGGCGGTACATTATATTGAGCTGAGTATCCGCCACTGTAATCACCCGCTGATAAAATAAATTCACAAATAAGCTGTAGCTTCATAAAATAATAAATGAAATAACATCATGATTAAAATAGCTACTTACGGTCACCCATTTCAAACAAGCAGAAGTTTAACAGAGCGCAATAATCTAAAAAATCTAGTCAAGATTTTTAAAGAACGCAAAGACAAACCACGCCACGCTACAATGGCGTCCGCCGTTTTGGGTTCCTTTTTTTTTTCTTTCGGTCTTAGCACGTTTTGTCTATGTCTCCAACAAACGACCATATTCTTCCTCTTACATGTTTAATTTTCCATACTTGCAACACGACTGTATACCAAAGAGTAAAATAATATACTGTAGACCCGTAGTTACAGCTTGGCAAAAAAGAGTCTAGAAAAAATGAGGGCGCCTGCTTAGCAGGTAATGCCACCCTGTATACTAGGACTAAAAGTGATAAGATACTTGTTGTTTTAATCCACAAACACGAGATCCCGGAAATTCTCATCAGTCAAGATTTCAAGACTTGATAGGCACACAGTCTTTTACTTTCATTGTATTTCGTAGATTGCGCATTATTTCGCTGGAATAACTTTTTATCTAAGAGTGCCATCATAATAACATAATGCAAACTTATTCAGTTTAAAAATTAATTAAATTACACTCAGGGATTGCCGATTGAACCCAATACACAAGACATAATGTTCAGCACTCGCATTTGCGGACACCATCTAGGGTATTCACAACCATTCGATGGTTGGTATGCCTGTATCAAATTTGACATGAATGATACTGAACGAATCCTGTTAATGCTGACAGTTTATAGTCGACAAGAAGGCGACTTACAGCTGTTTACTGTCGGAAACTAATCGGAAGTCAGAGAGTACGTATAGCATGTCACATTCGAAAGGTACGGGCAATATCGAATAAACTTGAACAGTTGACTAATGAAGGCGTCAGGTATATCTATGCGGGGTACATAACATTATCACTATTCACATGACAGTGAAAATGAAATAACACGCTAAAGTTTAGATTTTATTTAAAAAGAAAAACGTGACGTAACATCATTCTTGTATTCCTTTTGGTGCTATGATAGATTTTATCCATTAACACTGATGTGTCAGTTTTACATTTCGTATTTATGAAAATAGTGTAAAAATCTTTCTTACAAGTTTACGGCTCCCATTACAACCCGTCTCCTCAAACTATAGGTAATATATTACGTAGAATAGGCACCTGAAAAATAATAAATATAAATTATACTTTTTTACTGTGGTATGCAATAATAGCATTAACAAAAAAAATAAAAAAAATACTTGGCTGTTTCGTTATAGTGTTGAACTTTTTGTCTAATTGCACACAGATCAAAATCGTCTAATTCTTTCTTCCGCCAACTGTTTTGGTGTTCCTCCAGGTGTAGAAAAAATACTTAATTGTTTTCTCCTTCATTAAAAATTTCTCTAGTTGTACTGTGAGATTTACCTTGAAAAAATATAAAGACAATCATATTAATTCCATGTAGGTACATTTTTCAATTTCAAGTATCAAACATCAAGAATTAACGTACACGCGATTTGTCAAACTAGAAAACATAACCTCAATAATCTATTAGTAAATAAAACAATAAAATGGCTTGAAACTTATATTATAATACTGATAAAACTTACTATTAGAAAGGAAAAACAATGACTGGCATTGACTAAAAGATAAATTTCTTGGATAAATACTTGTCGTGTCGGCAGTTCTTTCGTAAACGTTGTCAATCGTAGACAAAATTTGTTCCGCTTCAGATTCCGCCAAATTTCTTACGAAAACTTAGTATATCACAGCTCACACCACTACTCCTTATTGTTTTATTCATTTTTTATATGTTCAAAAGCATTAATAATTGATAGTTAATTAGAAATAAGTAAAATACAACTGGGAACATAACACAATGACAGATTAGCTACTTGTTGATGATAAACAAAGCAGTGCTGCCACCAAAAAAATATTTTAGTTCCAATGGTTACCACGACAGACTCTTTTTTGCCAACCTATACGAGTATAAACCATTATAAACTCTCCATTTCATTCTTTGTCATCATTTGCTGTGCAATAAATAAAAGATTAACTGCATTTTCACGTGCATATCTCGAGCAATGATTGTGTTTGTCATTCATGTTGGACTGCACCATGGAATGAAATTAGACATCCTTCAGCTGCTTGCCTTTAATATGTACTGACGTGACATCAGCATTATTTCATTACATAGCATTTGTATTGTTAGGGGTGGAGTGGATGGTGTTTAGGACAAATAAGTATTGATTAATAAATATAATAGCTCCAAAATCTTTTTAGCTACCCATAACATATAACTGTACCAATTTTTTACTATATGAAATAGCTGTTTAAACTTAGAAGGTGACTATTATTTAAAAGGTTTAAATGAGTAAGTAACTTTGAAATGAACAATGACTGTGATTGTAATGTATAGAATAAATCAGTGCTTGTGAAAAAATAAAAAGATATTGAAACTTAAAACTCGTTTTATTTCCAAATGGCGACTTATTTTCCGAACTGATAAGTATTACAAGGTGCTCATAACACCTTATACTATCACTCCTTAAACTATTTGTAAGTGTTCACTGTGGGCCACGGTTGTTCTAGTATGTGGGCATTGTCCTTTGAAGAGACATTTTTTTTTTAGTCTCCAAATCGAAAGTAAATATTTCAAAACAAAATTTTGGAAACTTCGACCATTTTTTTTTTAATTTTCTTATTTCAAAATATAGCTTAGAGTATCTAAATAATACACCAGAAGTTTTAAAATGAGATCTGCATTAGATAAGGAGACAGATAAACTAATGTACAGCTTGGCAAAAAAGAGTCTAGAAAAAATGCTTAGCAGGTATGGCCACCCTGTATACTAGGACTAAAAGTGATAAGATACTTGTTGTTTTAATCCACAAACACGAGATCCCGGAAATTCTCATCAGTCAAGATTTCAAGACTTGATAGGCACAGTCTTTTACTTTCATTGTATTAAGTAGATTGCGCATTATTTCGCTGGAATAACCGTTTATCTAAGAGTGCGATCATAATAAGATAATGCAAACTTGTTCAGTTTAATTGAAATAAATTACACTCAGGGATTGCTGATTGAACTCGATACACAAGACATAATGTTCAGCAATCGCATTTGCGGCCACCATCTAGGGTATTCACAACCATTCGATGGTTGGTATGCCTGTATCAAATTTGACATGAATGATACTGAACGAAGCCTGTTAATGCTGACAGTTTATAGTCGACAAGAAGGCGACTTACAGCTGCTTACTGTCGGAAACTAATCGTAAGTCAGAGAGTACCTATAACATGTCTCATTCGAAAGGTACGGGCAATATCGAATAAACTTGAACAATTGACTAATGAAAGCGTCAGGTATGTCTATGTGGGTTACATAACATTATCACTATTCACATGACAATGAAAATGAAATAACACGCTAAAATTTAGATTTTATTTAAAAAGAAAAACGTGACATAACATCATTTTTGTATTCCTTTTCGGTGCTATGATAGATTTTTTCCATTAACACTGATGTGTCAGTTTTACATTTCTTATTTATGAAATCTAAATAATATAAAAATCTTTCTTACACGTTTACGGCTCCCATTACAACCCATCTCCTCAAACTATAAGTAATATATTACGTAGAAAAGGCACCTGAAAAATAATAAATATAAATTATAGTTTTTTTACTGTGGTATGCGATAATGGCATTAACAAAAAAAAAAAAAAAAAAATACTTGCATGTTTCGTTATAGTGTTGAACTTTTTGTCTAATTGTACACAGATCAAAATCGTCTAATTCTTTCTTCCGCCAACTGTTTTGGTGTTCCTCCAGGTGTAGAAAAAATCCTTAATTTTATTCACCTTCATTAACAATTTCTCTAATTGTACTGTGAGATTTACCTTGAAGAAACATAAAGACAATCATATTCATTTCATGTAGGTAAATTTTTCAATTTCAAGTATCAAACATTAAGAGTTAACGTACACGCGATTTGTCAAACTAGAAAACATAACCTCAATAATCTATTAGTAAAAACAATCAAATGGCCTGAAACTTATAATACCGATAAAACTTAGTATTAGAAAGGAAAAACAATGACTGGCATTGAATAAAAGATAAATTTCTTGGATAAATACCTGTCGTGTCGGCAGTTCTTTCGTAAACATTGTCAATCGGAGACAAAATTTGTTCCGCTTCAGATTCCGCCAAATTTCTTACGAAAACTTAGTATATCACAGCTCACACCACTACTCCTTATTGTTTTATTCATTTTTTATATGTTCAAAAGCATTAATAATTGATAGTTAATTAGAAATAAGTAAAATACAACTAGGAACATAACACAATGACAGATTAGCTACTTGTTGATGATAAACAAAGCAGTGCTGCCACCAAAAAAATATTTTAGTTCCAATGGTTACCACGACAGACTCTTTTTTGCCAAGCTATATATACATGTAGCAGTAAGTATGCTGTTAGGCGCTTGTTTATGCTTGTTTATATATAATATGCGAATTATGGAATTAAAACGCGATACTATAAATATTTATCATCCTGTTTATGTTTGTTGAAGCTCTAAAAATAATAAAGGATAGTTATTAAAAAATAAAATAATATCTAGACATTGATAAAAACATTTGAATTGCTACAAATATTCGTAGGAAGAAAAAAAGATAATTTTATCTTTAGCTTATCAAAAAGTTTACTCTTACCAAAAAATACTACACAAACACTTTCTTGAACAAGCTAAAGATGTGTCCTAAATTCTATAAGTAACCGACGGTGCCTCGTCGGTGTGACCTGGCGGAAATAAAATGTGTCCGTATATAAATCTAATGGAAGTATAACTGGACATAACATGAACAAATTTCAGAACCTCATTTTTTTTTCCCTGTCCTCTTGACGTGAAATGCCCCACATCAGTGTTAATGGAAAAATCTATCATAGCATCGAAAAGGAATAAACGAATGATATTATGTCATGCTTATCTTTTAAAATAAAACATAAATTTTAGCATGTTCTTTCATTTTCATTGCCATGTGGTGTGGATAGTGATAGTGTTATATATGTACCCCACATAGACATACCTGACGGTTTCATTAGTCAACTGTTCAAATTTATTCGATAATGCCCGTACCTTTCGAATGCGACAAGTTATACATACTCTCCGACTTCCGATTAGTTTCCGACAGTAAGCAGCTGTTAGTCGCCTTCTTGTCGACTATAAACTGTTAATATTAACAGGATTCGTTCATTATCATTCATGTCAAATTTGAAACAGGTATACCAACCATCGAATGGTTGTGAATACCCTAGATGGTGGCCGCAAATGCAATTGCTGAACATTATTTCTTGTGTATCGCGTTCAATCGGCAATCCCTGAGAGTAATTTAATTTATTTTTATACTGAATAAGTTTTTATTATGATGGCACTCGCATCTCTTAGGTAAAAGGTTATTTCAGCGAAATAATGCGCAATCTACTAAATACAATGAAAGTAATAGCCTGTGTGCCTATCAAGTCTTGAAATCTTGACTGTTGAGAATTTCCGAGATCTCGTGTTTGTTGATTAAAACAGCAAGTATCTTATTAGTTTTAGTCCTAGTATACAGGGTGGCCATACCTGCTAAACAGGCGCCCTCATTTTTTCCAGACTCTTTTTTGCCAAGGTGTAATAAAAAAATATATTTATGTAAAATACTGGTACACAGTTGCATTCGGTAATACTGGAAACCGACCCCAACATAGTTGCGAAAAGGCTAGGCAGATGATGATATAAATATCAAAAATTAGTATATTACTAATCCTAAAAAAAAACGATAGGTAATTTGAAAGGAGAATCGGCAAAGATGTATGGAAACTGGCCCCAGCACCAATAACAACCACACATATGCCATTAGATAGGTATTTTAATGAATAACAATAACTACTATGGCGGCTCATTTCAATTCACAGTGTGGAAAAAGTTGTGGCAATGTTTGGTAGAACGTAGGTATTGGACGGCGACGAAATGGAGCAGTTAAAGAGTAGCACTTTTGGTAGTCTTGGTTTGTATATTTGCAAATGTACTTATTCCAATGATAAGACAATAATAGTACTATCGAGGTGGTCTGATTATGGACATGGTCATTACATAACGGAACCCTTGGATAGCTACTTACTTACTTAGAAAGCCTATTATACTGTTAAAGGCTATATTGAGGATAAAACGGCCTGGGATTGAGCTGCTCCAATAAATCTACACTGAATGTTGTTTTTTTATTATTATTATTTTGCTATTTTTACTCTTTTTTATTATTTCACATGACATGAATATTAATTGTATGAATATTACTTTGATTATTGAGAATTTGAGAACTATGTGGGTCATTGTTTCACTTTTGATTATGGTCTGGCAGTTTGAGTAGTTTGTGCAGCCTACCCAAATGTCCTTTCTTTGGTATTGTTCGTCGAATCGTTGAGCTCCTTAAGTTCCGAGTTGAGTTGTACGATTATCGACAAATGCGTGCACTGACTGGACAGGTCCACTCAATATCTGTGTGGTTTTTTCATCAAAAGACCATTTCAGACACCGATCTACATGGTCATCAAATGATCTGACCAACAAAATTATATCCGTTTCTTTTTTTATATACACACTGACATTGATAATTTTTAAATATACAATGACATGAATATTTACTTTGTAAAGTATCGTATTGTTTTAATTATTGTGAATGTGAAGACTATGTGGGTCTTTTTTTAATTTTGTTTTTTTTCTTTCTCAGTAATCATGATCTGGCAGTTTGAGTAATTATGTGGCCTACCCAAATGTCCTTTCTTTGGTACTGTACGTCAAAGCATTGGGCTCCTTATGTTCCGAGTTGAGCTAAACGATTAGTGACAAATGCTTGCACTGACTGGACAGGTCCACTCAATCTGTGTGGTTCTTTCTTCAAAAGACCATTTCAGTCACCAATCTACATGATCTTCACATGATGTGAACAAGATTATGTCTGGACTTTAAAAGAGACTGTGACCTCTAAGTTTGTTTCGGCCTTTCTTCTCAGAGTATTCAGTTAGGAAACGCCGAACTCATCTAGTTTAAAAAAAATATCATTGACATGTAAAAGTGTTTGTACAAACCTACTTACAGAAATAAAATCATTTATCATTTACTAGTAAACCTATCGAGTGTAGGCACATCAGATTTGTCTCAACGAGTCCTATTTGTTTTACCTTATGACGATGACCTGGTGACTGACCTGGACGCTGGATAACGGAACTCTTGAGTAGCTTTTAGTAAACCCATCTAGTCTGGGCTCATTTGATGTGTGTCTTAACGAGGCCTGTTCATTTTGCCTGATGACGATGACCTGGTAACTGACATGGACGCTGGATGACCATACCCGATATGTTTTCTAGTAGCTATTCAAGGGTTCCGTTGTATTCCGTTCAGATCAGTTATCAGGTCATCGTCATCAGGTCAAATGAACAGAACTACTTGAGACACAGGCATGGAACAGAGGTGTGGTGGTACTTTTCTTTAAGAAGGGTGACAATACCCTGCTTAAGAATTATAGGCCCATCTCACTTTTGAGCCATGTCTACAAGCTGTTTTCAAGAGTCATCACGAACCGTCTAGCACGCAGGTTTGACGACTTCCAGCCTACCGAACAAGTCGGATTCCGTAAAGGCTTTAGCACCATAGATCACACATATACGCTGCGGCAGGTTATACAGAAGACCGAAGAGTATAATCTGCCTCTCTGTTTAGCGTTTGTGGACTACGAAGAAGCTTTCGATTGGTCGAAACCTGGGCTGTACTGCAGTCTCTCCAACGGTGCCAGATCGACTATCAGTACATCGGGGTGCTGAAGTGTCTGTACGAAAACGCCACTATGTCAGTCCAACTTCAGGACCAAACTCGAAACCTATCCTTCTGCAACGAGGGGTGAGAAAGGGAGACGTTATTTCTCCGAAACTGTTCACCGCTTCACTGGAGCATGTCCTCAAGGTTCTGGATTGGAAAGGGGCTGGCATCAACATTAATGGCGAGTACATCACTCATCTTCGGTTTGCCGATGATATAGTTGTCATGGCTGAGACTATGGAGGGCCTCAGTACAATGCTCGATGACCTCAGTACAGCTTCCGGAAGAGTGAGTCCCAGGATGAACATGGACAAGACAAAGGTCATGTCCAATGCTCATGTGATACCCACTCCAGTGGCGCTACACTCGAAGTTGTGGACGAATATGTGTACCTAGGACAAACTGTCCAGTTAGGTAGGTCCAACTTCGAGAAAAAGTTCAATCGTCGAATCCGACTCGGCTGGGCAGCGTTCGGGAAGCTACGCAATATCTTCTCATCCCACATACCGCAGTGTCAAGACGAAAGTCTTTGACCAGTGTGTGTTGCCAGTGATGACTTATGGAACCGAAACATGGTCGCTCACAATGGGCCTTATTAAAAGGCTGAAAGTCACCCAAAGGGCGATGGAGAGGGCTATGCTTGGAGTTTCCCTAAAAGATCGAATCAGAAATGAAGAGATCCGTAGGAGAACTACGGTAACCGACATAGCCCGAAGAATTGCTAAACTGAAGTGGCAGTGGGCAGGGCACATTGCTCGCAGAACAGATGGCCGATGGGGCCGAAAGGTTCTGGAGTGGCGACCGCGTACTGGAAGACGTAGAGTTGGAAGGCCTCCAACAAGGTGGACCGATGACCTTGTGAAGGCCGCAGGAATCCGTTGGATGCGGAAAGCACAAAACCGGTCGAAGTGGCGGAACTTGGCTTGCCTATGTCCAGCAGTGGACGTCTTTCGGCTGAAATGATGACTTGAGACACATCTAATGAGCCCAAACTTGATGGATTTACTAATAGCTATTTAAGAGTTCCATTATCTAGCATTGAGATCCATCATCAGACCAGCTGGAGGGTACCATATTATTTTATTATCATCGGAATGCTTACATTTTGGAAAATACAAACAAAGACCACTAGGAGTGATTAACTATTGAATTCAAGTTTTCCTTTACCTAGCGTCCAGTACGTCCTACAAAATATCGCCATAACTTTTTTCACACAGCGATTTGAAACGAATCGCTATAGAAGTTATTGCTCTGTATTAAAATGCCTATCTAATGACGTATATGCGATTGTTATTGGTCGTGGAGACCATTTTGTCCGATCCTCCTTTGAACTCGGAGTTGGCCCAAGTTGTCAACCAATCAACCATAGAGTATAGTAACAAATTGGCAATTTGGCAACAGCAACACTGAACTAGCTAAAGGAAGTAGCCGATGTAGGACTTTACTGAAATCAATGATTCAATGTAAAATAAATAGATCCAAATTGATAAACAGTACCTAGGTCTTGATATTTCAGTACATATTTACCAATTTTTACTGAAATATCACAACAACGATTGTGAGACATTAGGTTTTATTAGTAGGTTAAAAGTATCCTGAAGTTATCCATTAGCATTGCTTTCATTTTCACATTCTTTTGGCTGTTTTCGTGCTTCGGCTTTCTCACCAAGCCCGGTTCTTACTGAATTTAAAATGTCTTCATATGTGGATATGAGTTTAGACGATATAATTAAAAAGAAAAGAGAAAACAACAGGTAATAAGACTTGTCTTTTTGTTGCTTCACAGGACAGTCGTTATCACCCCACTGGAATATTTTAATTCTAAGCCCACTTTTTTGTTACAGACCAAAAAGGAATACAGTTAAAGCACAGCCATTCAAACCATCACTTATGAAGGCGCCAATAACCGATGCTAGAAATAAAATAATATCAAAAAAAAGAACTCAAATTATCGATGCTAGAGAAAGACTAGCACATCTTGCTAAACAGAAGGATGCAAGATTAAAATTAGAAAAGTTACGCCAGCAAAGAGTAAGTTCTGATTGAATACTCCTAAAATGAGTCAGTAAGGAATTGTTAGAACTATTTATTTATTCATCAGATTCAAAGATCCAGTTCCAGAATAACTATCATGTTGTTTTGAATTTGTTGAAACCATAAATCTGTGGTATAGTGGTAGATATAGATTTGTTTCATTTTCAGGCAAGCATTCCTGGACTAGTTAAAAATACAGTTCCAAACAGAGGCAAATTTACTAGGGCACCACCAGCTAAAGAAAGAGGTAATCAATTTTTTGTTAAGTTTATATATTGTATAAGTGTTTATAACATTATTGTAACACACCGCCCTCCAAAACAACTGCTTCATTAACAACAGCAATGTGCCATTCTTTATTATTATCAGTGATCAGATTTTGGGGTGCAATTAATGGGATTTAATGATGTTATCAGAATATGGAAAAGCCATAAAATCTAGGTGTCCCAGGAATAGTGAATTGCAAGTACTGGTAGTTAATAATGAAATGAGTCAATCTAGACACGCGGCAGCGTGTCAAGCCAAGTTCAAATAACAGAACTGGCGCGCAGCACCATGTGTAATATTACACGAACCATTTGGAGCCACTTTTGACCCCCTCATAACTCAAAAACTATTTCACATAAACGTGTCAAATTTGGCTAATATATTGAAACTTGCAAGATACATATGTGGTCCAAATTTCATAAGCACATCTCAAACGGTTATTTAGATATTCACATCCAAAAATCATCACTTTTATCACTGACTGACCTATAGATCAAAACTCTAACCCAGTTCCAGATGACCTAGAAAGTTCCAATTTGGCATGCAGATAGGTAATTAGGTGAATACAAAGGAATAAATCAGAAACTGGTAATTTTTTATCATTTTATTATAATTTTTCACTTAATTGATTCTATTAGGAACACTTATGTACTTAGTGCCTGTAATAACTGTATGTATGTAAAAAAAATGTAAGAATCAGCAATCAGCAATCAAAGCTTATGACAGCTGGTCTTTATGTGGATTTTAACGGTTTAAATTTACGAACTAGAACGAGTCCAGATCAAGTTTCAGATATTAAGTAATGTATATTTATGTTCACAGGGAACAATTCCCTATTTGCTTAGCATATGCTATTACTACTAGGGCATGCAAACCGGATACCCGGATAACCGAAAAAACCGGATAACCGACTGATTTGAAAACCGGGTTTTTTGGAATACCAAAACCGGAGATTTCGGTGTTTTCGGTTAACATTATAAATAATCATTTTTCGACTACTAAACCGACGGCAACTACGACTTAGGAAAACTTAGACTATACAGTAGTAAATGTTTCATAGAACATCAAGGACCAAATCGGACAAGAAATAAAGAAGACGCTCAAACTACATACCTCTGGTGCAAGCCCATCTACAGAACTTCATTTAGAAACTAAAATGAGGGTGGAGATGGCACTTTACGACGGTGGAGGAAAAATGGTAGAGCACTTAATAAAAATATATAAAGCTTTGGAATCTATACCTCCAACAAGTGTGGAATCAGAGAGAGCCTTTTCATGAGCAGGTCTCATCTATACTATTTACACTAATATTATAAAGTTGAAGAGTTTGTTTGTTTGGTTGTTTGGTAGAACGCGCTAATCTCAGACACTACCGGTTCGAATTGAAAAATCTTTTTGTGTAGGGTTGCCTATTTACTAAAGAAGGCTATAGGCTAACATCGCGCTACAATCTAAAAAAGCGGAGCAGCAATGAAAAATGGACGAAAACTGGCAGGCAATTCGATGCGACGAGGAGGGTCACGGGAGCAAAAATTTGACGCGGATTAAGTCGCGGGCAGAAGCTAGTGTGTAATAAATCCGTAGTACTCTAAATGATGACTCCCTCGATGCACTTGTGTCCTATCAAAGTAAAAAATATATGGTCATAATTATGGTAATTTTATCAAAGTAAAAAAAAATAATTTGATTTAGCTGTGTAATTTTAATTTAGAATTAATAATCTATTATATCTATAAGAATGTCTGATTTATTTTGTTTTGGTTTACTAGGAATAAGACTTCTATTTTATGCGATATTTCAATAATTATTTTCATCTCACTTTACGTACTGTTGATTTTGCCTGTTTGTATTTTATGACAGTTAAATTGTTATTTAATATTCTGTAATTTTAGGCCTTTGTCTACCTACCAAATGTTCCTAATTGTGTATGTTAGATACCTTAAGTTTTAAAGAATATGTTATTTTCCTAAATAATAAGCTTTATGATTATTATTCTATGTTATGTATAAAGAAAAGAAATTTTTTGTATTGCTTGTTAGTAGTTGTAGTTTATTTCAGTTTGTAATAAAAACTTTTTAACAAAAAATTAAACCGCCGAAAAAACTGAAAAGCAAAAAATAATAAACCTTAAAATTATGAGTCGGCGCTTTGAGTGATATTTGTTCATTGATTTTTCAGCGCCGACGACGAAAGTTTTTATTTTATAACTTTTTGTGGCTTTAATGTACTAATAATACTTGTCAAGGTATATCTTATCCAATAAAAAAAGAATTATTAAAATCGGACTACTCTGTATAAAGTTATGCGTGGTAATACATAAAAAAAATATATATATACGCGTCGAATTGCTAACCTCCTCCGTTTTTTTCGTAGGTTGTAAAATACATATTTTGATTAGATTTCAGCATTTTCTTTTCTTTACAGACATATTTCTCATTTATTTAACAAAAATTAAAAAACCCGAAAAACCCGATTTAACCGGTTTCACCGGTTTTGTAAATTAGAAACCCGAAAAAATCGGTTTTTATAAACAACCCGGTTTTTGCATGCCCTAATTACTACCCACAAATCACAATTCTCGACAAAGGCCCCTATATATTTAGTAAAAGGCAGGCTTACGTTGGACTCTCCAGAGTTAAAACCTTAGATGGAGAACATCTTATCAGTTTAGGTACAAGTCAAATCAAGGCACTAGTGATGGGCACGCCACAATTGCGGCGGTAAGTCCCCTCTTTGAGGAGTGGATAGAGAGGTGCCACGGCGTCCTCACCTTCCACCTGACGCAGGTTCTCACCGGGCATGGGTGCTTCGGGGGGTTCCTGTTCAGGATAAAGCGGGAGGATACGCCCGGGTGTTTCCATTGTGAGGATCGTCTAGAGAACACGGTGGAGCATACGGTGGAAGTTGGCCCTGCCTGGGCGGAACACCGCCGTGTCCTCGTGGAGGCGATCGGTGGCGGCGACCTCTCGCGTCCGGCCCTGGTGCGAGCCATGGTACGGAGCGAGAGGGAATGGGAAGCCGTCACCTCCTTCTGCGAAGCAGTAATGCTCGCGAGAGAGGAGGTGGGGCGCGTGAGGGAGTGGCAGTCTCTGCGCCCTCACGTCCCTAGCCGCCGCAGGAGGAGACGCCCCGGGCGTCGGGAGTCCATAGTGGACTCCCGGCCACCGTAAGCGCGAGCTTGCGGGTGGCGAGCAATGGATAGCTCGCCGCCCGGTAAGTACCAAGCTCGGGTCGACGGCGCGTAGTGTTCCACGCGCGCCTCAAAGGGATGTCAGCAAAACTAGCTAGGACCGATGCCTGCCGGGGTCGCGTGATTGTTCGAAAGAGATACCGTGACCCTGGCACATGGGCAACTGAAGGAACACAAGTGGGTTTTAGTCAGTAAAAGTCTGACATGCCCTCCCGCTCCGCCCAGAGCGGGAGAAGTCATTTGATGATTTCACATCCAAAAAAAAAAGGCACTAGTGAGCTCTCTTGTAGAGTACAATCATCTGCGCGCGTTATACCGCCCCGACTTGGCCAATTTAAGTATAAACAGAAAACGCGTAAAAAAAACCGGATACTGAAATGGCAATTCACTCGAACATTTCAAAGATACAAGAAAATATAGAAAATAACACAAAAAAGACAATTATATCCCGTAAACGTAGGAAAATACGGTAGTTTAACAAAAACCATTTGGTATTAATTTCGTTATAAATAAGTACCTACTAATAATTTAAGTACAAAAAGTAATGATATCCCATCAAAAACATAAATGTGAAATGAGAGCCAAGTTCAATATTATGTATTCGTATATGAGAACTAGCCAAGTCAGACCTTGGGCTACAATATATTATCCTAAGTTATAAGAAGAAATGATATTTTATGTAGTTATAAATAAATTTCAGGACTAACCCTTGAATTTGGCACCCATTTAGATCTCACTTCTTTTGTCGTTGAAGTCAACAACCAAGACCAATATCATAATATTGAACTTGCTCTCATTTCACATTTATGTTTTTGATGGGATATTAATAACTGATACAATTAGTTATTTGAGTTTAAGTTTGCACATTCTCAAAAGCTATCTGTGGTACTGTCAGAACCCTATTGTTGTTTATAAAATTATAAATAAAATTTACTAGAACCCTTGCACAGTGCATTGTTTTCTCAGAAGCTGATAAGAGCCTTAGGTAGTACCTGACAAAGAGATGGAAAGTGTCAGATTTTTGTTCTTTTAGAGAGTGGCAAATAGTGATAATAGCTAAATTAGTTTATTCACATCAATAAAAGTTTGTATAAACACAATTTCTGCATTTAAGAAAATTAAATTATTTTTTTAAAATTCCATTATTAAGAGGTGCCCATGGATGTAACTATAATAACAATATTGTTTAGTTGTTGACCCTAATTTGCACTACTGAATCCGAGCATGGGTTGCTGTCTTAACCAAATGATATTCATCTTCTGATTCTTCCTTTGAATACAGAAAAATAATTTAATATATAATAATACACCTTATGTCTGTTCCAAAACTGTGAACTAATACAATTGTTGTTAATCCTCAAAATAAATCATCAAAGTTATCTTTTTCTTATATTTCCTTAATATGAAATTGGCGTTTTTAGAAAAAGCAAAACAATTTCAAGGAAAATGCAATTATAATTTTAATTTATCAATGTACCGTTGTTCTCTATGCACTTTCGCCATTTTATTAGTAGTTAATTGATTCTTTTCCTGAAAAAGTTGTGGAAGTGAGGATCATTGAAATCAATTGCCTCATAGGAATTGAATTTATTTTGTTGCAAGAAATTGTCCAAATGGCTAGAAAAAGTAGTGTGGTGGATGTTGGAGCCATTCCAATTGCAGCTGCTTTTTAGTGACCCTGTGTTGTGCAGTGTTTGGTCTAGTGTTGTCCTGAAGTATTAGTGGGTTAAAGCAGTTGACCAGCCATAATGGATAAACTAGCAGTTAACTGGTCCCATCCATAGTCAACGTTGCTCTTACCCATGAGTACTATTTTCTATAAAAGTTGGTCCAGATTTTCTGTTTACACCTAAAGAGATGAAATTAAATCTGCAGCGGAATCTTCATATATGCGATGAGTTTCGCCAGTTAATTTGACTGTGTATTTCCCATCATTTAGTAATAAAGTTGGTTGTCTGATGATGACTGGTATAAATAAAAAATATTGCAAGCTTACTCTAACCCTGGTTCAAAAAAACAAAACGAAATTACAAACTACTTTATTTAATTTACAGACTTAATTTATATTCCTATTTGATGAAATATTTATATTTGTACTATTTACAATATGATTTAATTCAGAAATCATTCATAACGTGAACTCTTGGATTTTATTTAAAAAAAGTGTCTATTGAAAAAATAATTGTAATGTGTTCTATTACTGACACTGAACCACCAAAAAAAAAAATGCGCACTGGTTATAAAATTTTCTTGTATTGTGGTAGATTTTAAACAGTCTGAAAAATTGCCACAACCTCTATTCTTTACAATAATCGTCGACCCCAATGTCGTTGTTGCCAATAAACCGGTCCTTTGTAAAATCCTAGGATTATTGCATCGGTTCCAATGATCCTGTGATATACCTAATTACCTATAAATAGATTAACTAACTAATTATGTTTTTTTTTTGTTTAGTGTTTATAGATTCTTCAAGGCATGTAGTTTCACATCCAATAAGTACGTCTCAAATAGGCTTGAAACGTCAAATTAACGTTGGACGAATCACTGAGGCCAGGTCAATCAAGAACACAAGATGTTTTGGTAATTCGATTATATTTATATTTCACGTTATTAATGACACTATTGATACTTAAAATTATATTAATAACTAGCTTCTGCCCGCGACTCGTACGCATGAAATGTCCCCCGACCCGTCGCATCGTATCGATAGCCCGCCCGCGCTATTACTTCGTTTACAGTGAGCGTTCTTTCCGACTTGTTTTCTTTTTGCCTGGTTCCTAACGTTTGTAGCCTTCTTTAAGAATTGGGCTATCAAATCAATAAAATTTCCGAGAAATCCGACTGGTGGTTCCAAAGATTACTTCAACAAACTCACAAACTTGATCTCTTTATAATTAATTTATTGTAGATAATAACTTATCCTAAGCCTAAGTCCAGCAGTGGACGTCTTACGGCTGAAATGATGATGATGAATAACATAGCAAGTTATCATGCTTACAGAATCTCAACATAAACCAAAACTTGAACCAATATTTCGAACTGTTGAGAATGATTTAGAAATAATTGATGACCCAATGGAAGATGAATATATCCCACCAAAGTCAGCGTCATTAAATCGCAAAGCTAGCCTGCAGCTGAAGATCATAACTCACAATAATGACGTTCGTGAGAATAGAGTTGGTACTATTCACAGGTAATTAATGGTTCTATCTGTCTTTATTTTGTCGTACAGGGTACTGATAGAATATAAACTCAGGCCAGTACATCGCATGCGGTTGACGGTTCCTCATTGTGACGATTATTTTTAGAACTGCTGTAGTAGAAAAGGAGAAGAGCCCACCAAGACCACCCTCAATCCTGAAAAAGCGCCCTATGGCTGCCCTAAGAAGTGAAGAAAAACCTCAAAAACCTGAAAAGCCACAATTGGAATACAGAATAATAGTGAGCAATTTAAGGAACACTGTTACTGGTGGGGATATCGAGGTGGGTATATTTTAATAGTCTTATAAATATTATGCTCGCTTTTCAGTTGCCGTATTTGTCTAAATATTCGCGTTATTAGGGCATTACAAAATAATATTTAGACCTTTTTCAGAGTTCTTTAGTACAAAAGGAACCTTTGTAGTTCCGCCAAGTCCGTCTATCTGTCCGAGGGTAAACTTATATATGTTTGGTACTTAAAAGCTGTTATTTTGTATGGTAATACATATGAATAATTCCTATAAAGCTGTGATACAAAATGTTGTCAAAAAAGTCGGTACGTCCGGTATCAATACGATGTTTTCTCTTTACTCGTCTTTTTATACAGGAATTTATTTAACCAGTTCGCAAATTTTTCTTGGTGATTTAGTATTAGTAATAGAATACATTTCAACTATTTTTTCAATACTTTTTTTAAATGTTATCCGACCTTAAATCAGTAAACTGGGGACACCCTACATATTTCGTAATATGATATCGACAATAGGAATAGGTCAGTAACCGCGTGGCGTAGGTACTTCGAACTTCTTAGAATTTTGACCGATCGAACAGCTGGTAGGTACTTATAGCTACGCTCGGTCATTCACGAAGGTGGTAGGTATCAAAATAAAAATTGCATTGCATTGCATGGTCGTTTAAGTTTAATTTGTTTAAAATTTGCGCACTGGTTAAAAACTTATCCTGTATATTCATATTTTTTTTCGCATCAGGGATTCGTCTGTGAAATATGTATTTAAAGAGCTTTGATGTGTTAATCACAATAGTAGTAGGTACATATATAAAAGATAAAGGACGACTCACAGCAAAGTAGGCTTTACAAGATGTATTGATCAAAAGACGTCGACCAACTTAAAAATTCATTCGTGCTAAAAAGTTGCGTTTAGCCAATAAGTTAAAACAGGATACATTATTACTTTTTAAGGTTTAGGCGCATTTGGGCTAATTCTCATTTTGGCAACCGACTCGCTAATGGGCTACTTCTCATTAGGGCTACTTCTAACTTGGGCTACTTCTCACTTGGGCTACTTCTCACTTGGGTTACTTCTCATTAGGGCTACTACTCAAAATTTGGGAATGTTTATTGAAATAAGTACTGTCTTTATGTATATAATAGTTTTTGTTATACAAGAGTGCAAAGTTGCTTTTTAACCGCGTGTTCAATTTTGATGACCGAGCAAGCGAAGGATTCTAAAATTGAATCACGAGCGCAGCGAGTGATTAAAAATTAGAATCCTGAGCGTTAGCGAGGGAATCAAAAGAGCACGAGGTGAAAAATCTTTGCACTCGAGTGCAACACGTAACTTTTCATCCCACCTCAGCGAGGAAATGACTAAATATGCAAAAAAAAGCATTTCAATCACAAGATACTTTTAAGATAAGATAAGATAAGATCATTTATTTGCTTAAAACATGGTATACATAGGTGTTTTATTTCAGTTTAGGTATTAACATTTATTATGTACTACATTATGATAGGTAAGTATTACAGAATAATCTTTAAATTATTTCAAATGATACTTAGGTATAATTAAGAAAAATTGAAAGTAACGTTGCTACAGTTACCAAAAGTCGAGTGTAATATTTTTGTTAGGTACTGTAATGTTGGTGACGTGAAAAGTAAAATGGCGCGCGCAAAGCAAATGAAAAAAAAAGTATATCAAGAAGGTTCCGAGTCTAAGTTTTACAAATTAGAAAAAGGTTGAATGATAAACTCGGCACTATGGAGATAGAAGTAAATAGATTTAATGATGTTTTTAATTCACAAACTTAGTGCACACGATGTTCTAAATTCAATTTACTTTATCCTCTAGATAATAAAAACGGCTTTTCCACTCAGATATTGAAGATTAAAAATACTCTTTCCGAGATGGTGGGATGAAAACATGTTTATTCATTCATAAGAGATCAATTACATTATTTTAAGAATAAAACAACATTAATTGAACCAATGTAATAGGCAAGTATACAATATTATAAGTATTACTTCTTGTAATTACTTTAGTCTGGTTTGAAATTAACATTTATTTATTTATAACATACACAAATCAATATGACGGCGCGTAGTACACGTAGCGCCATCTGTCATTTCCTACCAGATTTTCTAGTAAAGGCACAATACTGCCATCTTATACGTCCACAATAAATATAAGTTATAGATAATAAAGTATATGCACCAGGAAATCATTGTATTTAATAATTCATTAGTTCTAAATACACGAGAGTAATAATTGTCATTATTAATGCATTATTAAAAAAATAAAAAGTTACATTCTTGACTAGGATTAAAATGTGGGTACTAAGTAATTTATGTTATCGAAAATGTGGGTGCCTTAATTTTATTTTTTGATCGATCGTAAAACGGTATATCTGCCGTCATTATTAAAAAGGGCACAACTAGCATTTTGTAAATGTTGAGAAAATCGATGTTAAAATATTTTTTGAATTAGGTTAAAAAAACACGACTAAACTATGTTTTTCGAAATTGTGTGAATTTAAATAGTTGTATATATATATAGTACATGTAAGACTATAGCAATATTTTTTATTATTTTTAATGCATATAATAAACTAGCTTCTGCCCGCGACTTCGTCCGCGTCAAATTTTTGCTCCCCTGACCCTTCCCGTCGCATCGATTTGCCTGCTAGTTTTCGTCCATTTTTCGTTGCTGCTCGCACCTTTTGAGTTTTAGTGAGTCAACCTTAAAAGATAGACATATGCTCTCGCGGACTTTTTTTAGAACTTTTTAAAAGAAACAATTCCGTCATACATGATTTTTGCGTTACTTTAACCGTTTACGCAGCGCACGCAACGGAAACTCTAAAAAGGAATAAATTTGCCCCGTTTTTGCAACATTTTTTATTACTGCTCCGCTCCTCTTAGTTGTAGCGTGATGTTATATAGCCTATAGCCTCCCTCGATAAATAGGCTACCTAACACAAAAAGAATTTTTCAATTCGGACCAGTAGTTCCTGAGATTAGCGCAAACAACAAACTCTTCAGCTTTATACAAACAAACAAACTCTTCAGCTTTATAATATTAAGTATAGATAATTAGCAAATTTTTTTTCAACTTAACATAAAAAAATTACGTAACAGGAGAAATATTACAGTTAAAAGGCATATACAACCAAATGTGCCTTTTCAATGTAAAATTTTAAAATGTTACATTGAAAAGGCACTTTTATTCAATTGTGCCTTTTTACATATTATTATAATAGAAACATACAGTAAAATATGAGAATATATTATATTTTATACTTCTTGATGAATAAAAACAATCTCATTGTGCACTTTTTTTGTGTTCCTGCAGTGGGACGTGTAAATAACCTTGACCCCTCACTTCATCTTCGTTCATAGATGTTTAGTAGTAAAGGCATAACCGCCAGTGTGCCTTTTTTAAACGCTTTATTTATAAAAAAATAAGGCATAGGGTAAATAGTAAAGACATTACTGCTAGTTGTGACTTTTCTTCTTCAATAATTGCTAGGGTGTTGGTATACAAAAAATAAGCACAATTGCCACATAAGCCTTTTATATTTGACGTAAGCCAATTAAGCCTTTTCAATTAAATATATTAAAAATATAAAGGTGAAATAAAAGGCATATCTCACAATGTGCCCTTTTCCTGGTTAAAAACTTTAAAAATGTTGCAGTTGTGCCCTTTAAGCTTATGGTATCCCTGTTATTTTTTTTGCTAAAAATAAAAAAAAATTAGGCATATAGGCTTTTTTTTCCTGATTCCGGTGATATATATAACTCAATTTCATGAAAAATCTTAGTTGTGCCCTTTTTTATTAAAACGGCAGATATTGTCTCAATTATTGTTGTTTATTATTCGAAAAGATGGAAGAAGAACTTGTGTTTGTGAAAAATCAAAGAGGTAACGACGCTCTGTTGCGAGAATGGATATAGATACAATAAAACTAAAAAAGTTAACCAAGATAAAAGTGTTTTGTGGCGTTGTACAAACAAAAGGGAATGCAATGCTTCTGTTACTTTGAATGAAACTGAAAACCGAATCATGAGGCAGTCCCAACATACTTGTCAGGCAGATTATGATAAAAATGCTATATATTTAGAAATGTGTACGCTCAAGGAATTGCTATGTACAAATTTAGAACCCATTAAAGGAATTTTTGAAACTAAATGAGATAATTTGACCTTTGAACCGAGCACATCTAAAGTATCAATTCCGACTTTTCATGAAAAAAAAAGATTGTTTGTACCGAGCGAGAAAAAAATTTTTACATGCAGGTCATCTGATTTTTCAAGATTTGGCTCAAGTGTCCATACCTGAAGCTTTAAGCGATGATTTTCTAGTGGCAGATGATGGGGAAAGTGACAGAATATTGGTTTTCGCATCAAATATTTCCAAAAAATTTTTGCGGCGCGCTCGACGTAAACATAACCGCCGACATTTTGCAGATGGCACTTTTAAATCTGTACCCAAGCCGTTCTACCAACTTTTTACCTTACATGTGGATTTATGTTCTGATTCCAAAAGCACACAAATTGTACCTGTAGTGTATGCGTTACTTCTAAATAAAAATCAAGAGACGTATATAAGGCTTTTCAACATAATGAAAAGTGTATTGAAAATAAATATTACCAACTTTAAATGTGACTATTAATTAGGTATAATGAACGCGGTAAAAACCGTGTACCCTGATGCGCAAATAACCGGATGTTATTTTCACTATCAAAAAGCTATCTGGAAGAAGGCGAAAGAATTAAATTTGACTAAAAGAAAAGAAACAAGACAGATTATAAGAAAAATAGCAATTTTACCACTTTTACCCGCAGAAAATATTCCAGAGGGTTGCCAAAAACTAACGAGAGATTATTGAAAATGAATCGTTGTTACCATTGTTTGAAACGATTTTAAAATACTTTGCAAAACAGTGATATCCAAGAATGAACCCTGCGCTTCTTAGTTGCTCTGGACAACGCCACCGCACTAACAACGCTCTTGAGGGGTGGCACCATCGGATAAATGTGAAAATTCCCAAGCATCCAAGTTTATTTTTATTCTTACAGAAGCTCCGAAAAGAAGCCAAGCATTTTGACTCCAAACTCAAGAACAGTCATATTCAAACAAAAAAAAAAAAACGGCATAACAAGTACATTCATTTCGACAAAAAGTATAAAAAAGTACTTACGAAACTAAAAAATGGTCAAATAACAGTTATTAGATTTTTAAAGAAAATGACTTATTACCAGCTTCTTATATAAAGGAATCTAATTAATAGTGATTGTTAATTATTGTGTTCATTTATGCATATAACTTATATAAAGATATATCTAATTAATATTGTTTGTTGATTATTGTGTGGAATTATGTTGATTTTATTGAAATTAAAGTAATTAAAAGAAGTGACACCTAGTAAAGTTTACCTATCCTTTAACTATTGATTTGTGTTTGTTATAAATAAATAAATGTTAATTTCAAACCAGACTAAAGTAATTACAAGAATTATAATATTGTATACTTACCTATTACATTGGTTCAATTAATTTTGTTTTATTCTTAAAATAATGTAATTGATCTCTTATGAATGAATAAGCATGTTTATATACATAAAGACAGTACTTATTTCAATAAACATTCCCAAATTTTGAGTAGTAGCCCTAATGAGAAGTAACCCAAGTGAGAAGTAGCCCAAGTGAGAAGTATCCCTAATGAGAAGTAGTCCATTAGCGAGTCGGTTGCCAAAATGAGAATTAGCCCAAATGCGCCTAAACCCTTTTTAATACTTTTGTGAAATTAAGTTAAGCCGCGAATACAGTTAATATGATCATAGTATCAAAAAGTGCCATATGGTCATAGTATCAAAAAGTCCCCTTCTAAGTACCTAATTGTATTGTGACCGGCAACTACGGAACCTTCACTTTGCGTGGCCCGATACCGACTTGGTTTTTTTAATTATTGGAATAAAGCTTATTTTGCATAATCAAAATAACAGGATCATTTGCGCAAATACGCCAAGTGTAGCACCAGCTTTATAAGTACATACATGCAAAAACATAATATGTACATATTGTACCTTTATCTATTTTAAAACAATGCTTTAAGCATTGCCAAATGCGTTTTTAATGACTGCACGGCGAAAAGGACGGTAATGTGTCCTATATGTCTTAGTAGCGAAACGAAAAAACGTGCGTGCAAAATAGAACAAAAAAATTACAAACATGCTCTGTCAAATTAAGTTAACGTGTTCAAAAATTAAAAAAAAAACAACGGTTGTTTCTTAGGGTTTTATGTAAATTTTTGCGGCTTTCTCAGATTTTTTTTTCGCCGTTATTGTTATAATTATTATGTTTTAGGAATTATTTGGAGATGTGGGGGGCATGCTGGAATCACGATTGGTTCGGCCTGGCACTGCCGAAGTTATTTATAAAACTCAAGAAGATGCTCAAAAAGCAGTTGATTTATATCACAATAGACAGCTAGATAGCCAGCCTATGAATTGCCTTCTTGTTACTCCAAGGTCACCTTCTACGACAACCAGGTAGGTAATAATTAATATTGTATTATAAAACTAACTGTTATTTTTAATGAATATAATGTATGAAAATATTGGGCTTGTGGCTAAGTAATAACAGCCGCACGGATTGATCGTTCAGGTTAAGCTACGCTTGTCGTGGTTGGTCCGTGGATGGGTGACCATCTTTACATACCATGACCCTTCCGTGCCCCGGAAAGCACGTTAAGCGGCAATTGTTACGGGTCGTCAGAAGCCCGAAAGTCTGACAACGAGTCTTACCAAGCGGTATCGTATTATCTAGTAACAGGGTTGCAGAGATCACATAGGCAGTCGCTCCATGTAAAATACGGGTACTCAGCTGCATTTCGATAGACTGGAAGCCGACCCCAACGTAGTTGGGAAAAGGCTAGGCAGATGATGATGAATGTATGAAAATATGAACACCACTTCAAATCAAATATTTTATTTCACATTAACCTATGTGGGCACAAGACACGCCAGAAGCTAGGTGCACAGTTCCAATTGGTTGTTTCCTATAGAGAAAAGGGAGAAAGTAACTCCCAACTCCTTTAACAATAATTGGCTTTTTCAATGTTTTCATGAGGGTGCACGGTGAGACTTAAAATAGAATTGAAGATAAATATTGGAAACGGGAAGGTTATGTCGAAAGCGTATCTAAAAAATAAAATAAACATTAATTGAAAACAGTCATTTGGGAGCAGATAAAGTGGGTAACGCCAGGGTATCCCGCGAAATTCAAATGTACAGTCCCAGTCGCCGTAGACCAAGTACTTCTGAATAATTTCAAATGTCAATAAGGTACAAGTTACCAATAAAGTCTGAACATTCATCACTTCATTAATATCTAAGCAGATGCTTGCCAATACGTGGTCATAGGCCGCATAGTGCGCAAGTCCGACTCGCACTTGGCCAATTTTAATTAAGTCCTAATAACTATTAAGCTAATCTTTTTTTTGCTTGTTCTTTCAGGAGCAGTAACAAACCTGAATTGTATAGCACAAATTCAAATGTAGAACCTGATATTTCTACTTTTCATAAAGTGCTGTTCAGTAACTTGTAAAACATCACTTATGAACTTGTGAACATTTCTTATAGACTCTATTGACATTGAATGATAAACGTTCATGTGTGTATTAATAGTGAATCAACAATATTAGTTTGTCAAGGTATACGTGTTTTGATGTGGAGTTGTGGTCACTGGCTCTAGCCCGTATTACCTACCTATCTTTATATGTACATGTATCGTGGAGGTTAATAATTAGGGAATAAATTTCATTTTTAAAATTGAAGTCAAATCCAGTAAATAATACGCATGAATAAATGTTTCTGTAATGAGTTCATACTATGAATTTAAAATATTACCTACTTATTTACTAAAACAGCTTGTAAGATATCATGTATCCTAAATGTTGTACCTTCCAATCTAATGCTGTTTATATATTTCACCGTCAAATTGTAAATATCGAGATTATAATCTGACGGTTCAAAATTTTTCGGCAGTTTACAATCTCGCTAGATAGATTGTAATCTAACGGTATTTACAATTTCACGTTGTCATATACATTTATCAAAGGTGCTCCACCGGAGGTGACCGCAGACCGCGGCAGTCTTTGTCTTCTTTGGATTCGCGATAGTCTTGTCTATCCAAAAAGAAAACGACTTGGCGCTTTGTTAGTGACAACCAGTAACGGCACTACTGGTCTGAGGTCAGCGTTCAAGCCTCAAGTTAGAACTTGTAACAATATTGCATGGCAGTGTTAGGCATCTCCTTTTTACTTTAAGTTTAGTTTAACTTGCAACTCTACAGCTTATTTTAATATAATTTCATTGGACTTATTACTTGTCTATACGAGGTTTAAATAAGCATTATGACTCTGTATGTATTAAACATATAATTAAATAACCCATACCTAATATTAATATAAGTATCTGTAAACAATAGTAAAATTGCAACTTACTATAAGGCTGATTTTATGGTGACGTTTATGGCACGCGCATACTATACGGAAAGTTTGGTTTATTACCATACATGTTTGCCCGCTTCACTGCATGAACATATAATCGACCTTATTTCCTTATTAAATATTTGTTTATATTTGTTTGTGCCCGGTTGATGGCAATAGGCTCGCCCACTAGTACATGGGACTTAAACATAACAGGCGAAATGTGGGTGTACTGTAGGTACACCCTTGCTTAACCCTTCGGGGAAACAAGGCGTGATGTTATGTTGTGTTATATTTGTTTATTAAATAACTAAACCTGCGGCAATGTATGATGGCATCTATGATAGCTTACAAGTTTCAAAAAATTAATCATAACCAATGAATAATATAGTGCAGCACATTATTAGCGGCCCGCGGCGCACAACATTGTAGCAGTACATCTTAATAAAAATTGGAATAGCTCTCGCCAAACTTCTGGGCCGCCCTGAAGTTGGCTTTCCGAAGCGCAAGGCACGGATCAGTGCTGTTTTTTTATGAGATTTACTACTGCGCAGTCATTGTAGCCAACTTCAGAGCGGCCAAGAAGTTTGGTAAGAATTATAATTCATAAAAACGCCACAAGCCATCATACAGTGGCGCCATTGTACATTAGAATCTATATAGGTACCTGTATTTTAGAATAATTCCGAATGTTGATTTAGTACTCAAATCTAGTCTTATATCCAGATTCAAGCATGAGTATCTTTCTAGAATACCATACCTACCTACAGGACTTACAAAAAGATAAGCACCAACTTATCTTGAATTACTTATTTGATCGATTTGCGAATTAAACGTTATCAACACATTTTTTGTTTAAATATTTATTGCACATGAAGTCCTTGTCCACGTAGCGCGCGGATGCCCTCTATTTGGCGTGCACATCTAGACACGCGGCAGCGTGTCAAGCCAAGTTCAAGTAACAGAACTGGCGAGCAGCACCGTGTGTAATATTACACGAACCATTTGGAGCCACTTTTGACCCCCTCATAACTCACAAACTATTTCACGTAAACGTCTCAAATTTGGCTCATATAGTGAAACTTGTAAGATACATATGTGCATCAAATTACATAAACACATCTCAAACGGTTATTTAGATATTAACGTCCAAAAATCGTCATTTTTATCACTGACTGACCTATAGATCAAAATTATAAACCAGTTCCAGATGACCTAGAAAGTTCAAATTTGGCATGCAGATAGGTAATTAGGTGAATATAAAGGAATAAATCAGAAACTAGTAAATTTTTATCATTTTATTATAATTTTTCACTTAATTGATTCTATTAGGAACTCTTGTAACAAAAACCATTTGGTATTAATTTTGTTATAAATTTGTTATAAATAGGTACCTACTAATATTTATGTACAAAACGTAGTGATATCCCATCAAAAACATAAATGTAAAATGAGAGCCAAGTTCAATATTATGATATATGCTTTAGTTGTTGACTTAAACGTCAAAAGAAGTGAGATCTAAATGGGTGCCAAATTCAATGGTCAGTCCTGAAATTTATTTATAACTACATAAAATATCATTTCTTCTTTTAACTTAGGATAATATATTGTAGCCAAAGGTTTGACTTGGCTAGTTTTCATATACGAATTATATTATAGCCTTCGCAAGTTCTAAATCTAAACCTGTTACTTGTCGGTTCTTATTTTATTATTCCGAAAATTTGGCTTGCTGGTAGAAACTAGCCATCGAACATAATAATTCGTAAATGAGAACTAGCCAGGTCAGACCTTTGGCTACAATATATTATCCTAAGTTAAAAGAACTAATGATATTTTATGTAGTTATAAATAAATTTCAGGACTGACCATTGAATTTGGCACCCATTTAGATCTCACTTCTTTTGACGTTTAATTCAACAACTAAAGCATATATCATAATATTGAACTTGGCTCTCATTTTACATTTATGTTTTTGATGGGATAACGAAATACAGTTATATTTTTCCCAGGTGGTAGAAAATTTGGTTGCAAATGGTACAATTATAAATGATGATGGAAGCTACAGACAGTTTGCTTGCTTGCAATAACGCCTCCGTAAGGGTTCTGTAGACCCGCGGGGTAGACTCGAGAGTAAAACGTATAGTTTCGTAAACACACAACAGAATTCACGTAAGTATAGTAATTTCAGTATAAAATCACTTGTCATAAAAAAAAAATGCTATTAAGGATATCAATTATTTGTGGCGTTCCGCGCATAAATTTACCTTTACGGAAGTATTAAGTCCGGATGTAGAATCTAGAAGAGTCCCTTTATTATGATGATTACAAAAAAAAAAAATGTATCCTAATATTTTTTTTGTAACAGACATCCAAAGTAGAAATTCCGAAAAAAATAGTTTCGAGAAAATTGAGTTTGAAAGTTAACACTTCGTCTGTAAACGTTTTTCGACGCCTCCCGTCTGTAAACGTGGGTATTTCAAGTCCGGCCGTTTTTTCAACCTGTTAATGCTTTCGAAAAAAATCATGCTAATGTGTGAAACCTTCAATTTAATAATAGGTCTTTACCTATGAAAATGCCGTTTTTTTTCATGTATTTTTTATTTGTATTAATCGAATTAATCAATGCATCTTTGCCAACGCAGTGGCAGTTTATTGATGCCCTTCTTAAAAAAATCAGCTGGACGGGAGGCAACAAATTCTTCAAAGGCACTTTGTACTGCCTACTACTGGGTATGGAATTTTTTTCCCGCCAAGAAGTTATCCAAATTCTGGAAAAAGTAGTAGTCTGTAGGCGCAAGGTCTGGTGAGTAGGGCGGATGACGGAGAGCTTCCAACCCCAGTTCTTGCAACTTGGAGACCGTCTGCTGTGCAGTATGAGGTCGCCCATTGTCGTGCAGGAGCAGCGGAGACGAGCGATTGACCAATGCTGGTTGGAGATGTGCCAGCTTCTCCGTCATTGAGTTCAGTTCTTCACAGTACACATCTACAGTAATGCTCACCCCGTTTGATAAGAAGCTGTGAAGAATCACACCGGCGCTAGACCACCAAACAGTGACCATCACTTTTCAAGGGGTAAGTTTTCGTATAGAGCATTGTTTAGGTGCTGAACCAGGATCCAACCAACTTGCTGAGCGCTTGCGGTTATCAAACAGAATCCATTTTTCATCGCAGGTAACAATGCGGTTCAAAATTCCTTCATTTGTGTGTCTGTTGAGCAGTGCAAAGCACGTCTCGACGCGTACTTCGCGCTGGCGATCATTGAGTTCGTGGGGCACCCATTTGTCAAGCTTTTTTACCTTGCCAATTTGACGCAAATGGACCAATATTGTTTTGACGCTAACGTCGAAAGCTGCTGCTAATTCAGCCGTAGATTGTGTATCATCAGCTTCCACAATCGCCTTTAATTCGTCATTGTCGACCAAAGTCTTCGGACGAGCGCGAGGTTCATTTTTCAGGTCGAAATTTCCAGAACGGAAGCGAGTAAACCAATAACAGGTGGTGCGTTGGTTTGTAGTGTTAGCTCCGTAAACGTCGTTGATGTTGCGTGCCGCTTGTGCCGCGTTGCTGCCACGACGGTACTCATATTCCATAATTACTCGAAGTTTTAACGTATCCATGATGACGAAAAAGATTGAAATGCGATGAAAATGTAACACTAATCAATAAACAAATGACTACTTTTGGAAAAAGAATTCCATGTTTTTAAAATAAAATTAATTTGAAATTAGAATTCTTAGACAAACAAAAATTATTTTGATTTGAAATGGCCAGTACTGCAGAACGGCAATTTCATAGGTAAAGACCTAATACACTGATCATGAAATTGTAGGGAAATTCACTTTTGCACATATTTTTTATAAAAAAATGGAGCAACTTGCTGAAAAAACGGAGGTTTACTCAAAAAATCGCAACTTTATGAAAAATTAAGATATTGTAATTTAAGAAAAAATTTAAGGTTAATCATGCAGTTTTCTTTTTTTCCATTATTTTCTACTTTTTAGTTTGGTTTTCTATGGAAGCGTGTTTTTTAGCTTTTTAAACTATTATTTATTTTCTATTCTTTAGGGTTTTTCGAATTTTGAGACGTATGTCAGCGTAGTTTGTGACGTATGTCAGCGTAGTTTTCGACGACAGTTTTTTTTGATGTCCTGGTAACCCTGGCAAGGATAATGGCACAAATTTATGACATTATTGCATTGTCGGTCTTTGACAGGTGTGCAAAGTTTGTATGAAATCTGGTCGTTGAAAGTAGGTCAAAACGCGCTAAAAGGAGTCGGTTACAAACAAATATAAAAACACACAACTAAAGCTAATATAAAGGGTGTAAAAAAATCTTCTGATTCTGTACTTTAAATCATGAGAAAAACAAGTTAAAATGAAAAAAAAAAAGTTTTCATTAACCTGCGAGTTCAGTATACGGCGTCTGTAAACCTGGCTATTTCGTGTCCGTTCCGATTTTCAACTGCGCACTGTTACTGCATAGAAGGGACTGAGACCTTCAACTTTAGGTGTCAAGTCCATTTCCTTTTTAATTTTTTTTAGGTAGGGATAGTAGCTCTATGTATTCGCTCGTTAGAAAATTATTGAACTAAACAGTTTTGGCTCGGACACGAAATACCCAGGTTTACAGACGAAGCGTTAAGGTTATAATAAAAAACAATGTTCTACTCGTTTGTTACATAGATCCCAACACATGATATGCATCAATGTATCACTAACATAACCGATACTGTACTGTCAATATACAAATACTATTAAAATTCAAAAACTCAACATAATAATTATGAAAATATCGACATTTTATAAGACCTACCGACATCTGGTAGGTTTTTATTAAACATTTCTTTAAAAAAAATGTGCTTAGAAATGTTGTCTGTAGATGTCAATTGTATCAAATTGTAGCTTTGATGTAGAACAATAAACAGTAAAAATCACAATTGTCATATTTTCACCCGATTTTACAAAAACGCAAATAACTCGGAAACTAAATGCCGACATCTGGTTGCTACCTTTATGCGCGGAACGCCACATTTATCATTCAAAACGCACAGTGGTATCGGCCTCGACTTACGAGTTGTAGGTCGTGAGTTCGAACCCAGGCAGGCGCATTACTTTGTGTAAATAATTTCATCACCACTGCTCTCAAAACGGTGAAGGAAAACATCGTGAGGAAACCGGCATGTCCTAGAACAAAAAATTCGAAGACATGTGACATCTACCAACCCACACTGGGCCCGCGTGGTAGATTACGGCCCACAACCTCTCACGTAGAGGAGTCCTGTGTCCCAGCAGTGGGAACAATATAGGCTGGTTATGATGATCATTCAAAACATTTTAAAAAGGCGTTTTCAGAAGTTACTTTAAAGATGGAAAAGAGGTGAAAAAAATGAATAGTTATTGTATTGTTAGGAATCAGAAGTGTTAAAGAACTCTCGATCCGCATAGTCTCAGACAGCATGGCTGTTCTACAAGCGCGGAACAGTAACTCAGTTGACTCTGGGCTGATATACGAGTGCCACCAGCGCCTCAACCAGGTGGGTAGCCTCAATAACATAACCATTGAATGGATCAAAGGACACAGCGGTTCGCGATGCAGCCGATGAACTTGCCAGAAGGGGGTCGAGCATGACACCGATGGGACCAGAACCCATTGCGCCACTCCTCTTCGGGTACCTACGCTCTATGGTAAGAAAACGTACCAGGGATCAAGATCTTAAACTATGGTTGGACCAAAGGGAGTGCAGGCAGGCCATTGAAGCACTTCCTACTATCGATGCCTGCCTCACAAAACAGGTTCTCCACCTAAACAAACAGCAGCTGCGTACAGTTACAGCAGCCATAACTGTCCGTTGGTCGTTTAATAAACATCTCTTTGTCATAGGAGTAACAGTCCGCTGTGTAGGGCCTGCATTGGGGACGAGGAGACAGCAGCACTTGTGCTATTAAACTGCCCAGCGATCGGGCAAATAGGGCTAAGTACTTCGGTACTCACGTAGGGTACCTAGGTTAGACACCCTACGTGAAACAGTCAGTGTCACCAAGGCGTTGCTGGCCTTCCTCAAAGAGCTGGGGTGGATGGAATAACCGATTTCCCATTCGTACGCAAAAATCGCGCTCAAACGTGGAGCGGCCATCGTGTGTTGTATAAACAGTAATAATAATAATCAACCTGGGATCGATTATATGGATATAATCTGACCCCGACAGACACGTATGTAATAAGTATATTTTTAATTATTGTCATTGTCCTCGTTTGCATGTTTTCCTTCAAATATCTCGGGACATTTTTTGTTCGTCTATGTGTCCTCTACCCATACACACCACTCATCATGCGCCGCGATATCGACATAAAATCAAAATGGCGGTGGGGTCGATATGCCAGATCGGTTCTAAGCCCTTTTTTTTGTGGATGGGAAATGAGCAAATGACTTCTCCCGCTCTGGGCGGAGCGGGAGGGCGTGTCAGACTTTTACTGACTAAAACCCACTCGTGTTCCATCAGTTGCCCATGTGCCAGGGTCACGGTATCTCTTTCGAACAATCACGCGACCCCGGCAGGCATCGGTCCTAGTAGACCCCTACACTGCTGCTGACATCTCTTTGAGGCGCGCGTGGAACACTACGCGCCGTCGACCCGAGCTTGGTCCTTACCGGGCGGCGAGCTACCCATTGGTCGCCGCCCGCAAGTTCGCGCCTACGGTGGCCGGGAGTCCGCAATCGACTCCCGACGCCCGGGGCGTCTCCTCCTGCGGCGGCTAGGGACGTGAGGGCGCAGAGACTGCCACTCCCTCACGCGCCCCGCGTCCTCTTTCGCGAGCATTACTGCTTCGCAGAAGGAGGTGACGGCTTCCCATGCCCTCTCGCTCCGTACCATGGCTCGCACCAGGGCCGGACGCGAGAGGTCGCCGCCGCCGATCGCCTCCACGAGGACACGGCGGTGCTCCGCCCAGGCAGGGCACACCTCCACCGTATGCTCCACCGTGTCCTCCAGACGATCCTCACAATGGAAACACCCGGGCGTATCCTCTCGCTTTATCCTGAACAGGAACCCACCGAAGCACCCATGCCCGGTGAGAACCTGCGTCAGGCGGAAGGTGAGGACGCCGTGGCGCCTCTATCCACTCCTCAAAGAGGGGACTTACCGCCGCAATTGGGGCGTGCCCTGCGCTGGGTTGCGACAATCGTACCCGCCATGTCGCCATGAGATCACACCGGAGCTCTGTCCGCCGTGCCGCGATTTGTCGCGGCAGTGGAGTTTCGCCACCTCGCGCCACTCCGACATGTGCGCGAGGACCTTTGCCTCCAGATCCCATGGCGGCACTCCGGCAAGGAGGCTCGCTGCCTCGCACGAGTTCGTGCTGTATCCTCGGATTACCTGGATGGCCATGACCCTCTGGGCTGCACTCAACCGGCGCGCTGGGCGCAGCCTCAATGAGGGCGCCCACACCGGTGCCCCGTAGAGGGCCATGGACCGCACGACCCCTGTGTAGAGCCTCCGGCAGGAGGCGTTTGGACCCCCCAGATTGGGCAGGAGCCGCTTTAAAGCAGCCCCAGCCCGCTCCAGTCTGGGAGCCAAACGTCGGAAGTGCTCGACGAAGTTTCACCGGCTGTCGAGGACAAGTCCCAAGTAATTCATCGTCGATTCGACGCCGATGTGAACCCCTCCTACCGTGAGTTGGGAACCCGCAGGTGGCTCGTTCCGAGGACCATGAAAACCCATGGCCTCGGAATTGTGCAAGGCCACCTCGAGTCCCAATTGCCGGATCCTATCGACGATTGTCGCAACCCCGCGTGTCATTAAGTCGGCCGCCGCCTCGTACGACCTTCCCTGCGCCAGGACCAGCGTGTCGTCAGCGTAGCAAACCACGCTGACGCCGCTAGGAAGGTCAGCGCGCAGCACCCAGTCGTAACCGATGTCCCACAGATGCGGCCCCAGGACCGATCCCTGTGGGACACCGCACGACATCTCTCGCCGGTTCCACTCTCCCTGGTGGCCGGGGTAGATTACGGCCCTATCCGTCAGATAGGTCTCGAACACGCGACAGAGGTAGGTCGGCATCCGGTGATACCGGAGTGCCTCCCTAGTGCAACTCCAGGGTAGGGTGTTGAAGGCATTGGCGATGTCTAGAGACACCGCCAAGACGACCCCACCCCGGGCCACTGCATCCCCCGTCGTGAGGGCTCGCACGCGCATGATGGCGTCCACCGTTGAGCACCCCTTGCGGAAGCCGTACTGGCCGTCCGACAAGTCCGGCCCCTCCCGCACGTTCTAAGCCCTTCACTTAATATCAAAGGAATTCAATTAATATTCACAAATATTTGTAAAAATATGTTTTATTAACAATTGCTGTATTTGTTTTACAGTTAATTAGTCAGTATTAAGGCTCGTTCAGACTATTATATCCGGAGAATCGGCAATTTATGTCCGTAGAAAAATTTTATGACCGTGTCGCGGCGCGACAGCTCGCCCTTGTGTGAAGTGTCGCGCGCGTTTTTATAGAAATTGTTCTACGGATATAAATCACTGAAATGCGCGCGACTGTCGCGTCGCGCTAATCAAAATATTTCTCTTAAAGGCTCGTGCAGACGAGCCTTTAAGAGAAATATTTTGATTTATGTTTATTTTTGTATGTGTAAATCTTGGCATATGTCCCGTCCCTAATGTAGGATTTTGCCGTCATGGGCGCAGCACATCAATACAATTTTCTAAAAAATAATATTAGTAATTCACTTACAGCTTGGCAAAAAAGAGTCTGTCGTGGTGATAATTGGAACTAAAATATATTTTTTTTGGCAACACTGCTTTGTTTATCAACAACAAGTAGCTAATCTGTCATTGTGTTATGTTCCCAGTTGTATTTCACTTATTTCTAATTAACTATAAATCATGGGCGTACCCAGGTTCTGGGCCAGGGGGGGCAAAATCAGATTTTTTATAAACAGTCAAATATAATAATAATAATAATAAGGCAACACCGCGTCGACAGACGTCACAGTTTTCAGTTTTTTCAATTTAAATCGTTATAATAATTTTAACCCAATTTTCATAAGTATTTTCAATTTATAGCCTAAACCTATACTAGGCATAGCATAAAATAATAAAAAAAGACCGTTTCACAATAAAAATATGTAAATTTCATCGAAAACTGCCGGCTCGGAGGTGGCATGACAGATGTCACCTCCGAACAACAATGAAAATAATTGTAAAAAAACCAAATGAATAAACTGAAGAAATGTTGACAAGATCAGCGGCACGCCGCGCACGCCCACCACCTCCGGACTCGTCGCTCAGCTCCGCCTCGCCGCCGCCGGTACCCAGCCCCACTGCGGGTGCTGTGCAGACACCGGCCGTGGCAGTTGCGTCGAGCTCGAGTGACGAGTATTTCTCTCCGCCCACGACGCCACCACCTGCTCGTCGACGGGGAGGACGCCGGCCACCGGACGGCTTAGGACCTCGAGGCCCACCGGTCTCTGATAGGGTCCCAGCTCCCGGTGGAAGTGTGCAGCGCATGAGATGGACACAATCCGTCAATGAAAATGTCATGCGCTCATACTATGGGGCTACAGAGGGGGGAAACAACCTGACCGCGTACCGTGTTAGGATGCTCTCTCTCTTTCAGGTGCTTGAGCCAGCTGTCAACGTTTCGGCACAACGACTGTCGGATCAGGTGCGGGTCATCCAACGTCATCGTATGTTGGATGACACTGTACTTGATCGCTTGCGAAACGAAATGCGGAGTAGCCATGTCATCGTCCCCACGCCGCAGACTGCTGCAATACCACCGCAGCCAATCACAACTTACGCTGACGAGGGATGGGATGACAGGGCTACAAACGTAAGTACCCATTGCAATGATGAATTGAGGAGCGCTTTGGAGTGTGCGATTCGGGAATATCGGTTCATGACTCCCGAACTTAGACCACGGTTACCTCGTTTGCCCATGCATAACAAAAATAGGGCACTGGTGGCGGCTTTGGATTCGCAGTTGTCAAACTATTTTGACGACTGCGAAGACCTCGCCGATACTCATTCGGTTCTGTACTGCGCGGCTGTAGCGGCATGTCGTGTAGCTCACGTCAAATTTCCTAATGACTCTAGAGCTACACGACCGAAACCAGCCGTACCAGCTTGGCAGTGCAGAATTGAACGTCGTATTGGTGGGGCCAGAGCCCTCATCGGGAAACTAATCTGCTTCGGAGAGGGCAACACTCGCCCTAGAGTGATGCGCTTTGTGAGGCGGGCGTTCTCGGGGACTGATATCAGCCCTCGGGACTATATGTCCCGTGTCACAGAGCGCATAGACTTCCTGAAGCAGAAAGTATATGCATGGGCAAACCGTATTCGTAGGTATAAACGACGAGTGGACCGATATACTCAGAACCGCACCTTCCAGAGTGATGAGAGGTGGGTTTATAGGGCTTGGGAGCGACCGGTCCAAGGTGTGGCGGACCCGCACCTGCCGGATAATGATGTCATGTGTTCTTTTTGGCGCAGTATCTGGTCGGTGCCTGTCAGTCACACCGAAGGGGATTGGGCTCGAGAAGTCGAGCGAGCCTGCGATCGAATACCAGAAATGGGGGCTATTACCATCTGCCCCCAAGATGTAGCTCGTGCAGTCCGTCCATTGCCCAATTGGAAGTCTCCAGGGCCGGACGGGCTGCACAACTTCTGGATTAAATGGTTCAGTGGATCGCATGCTCGCTTGGCGGCTCAGTACCAGTCTGCTTTGGAGTCTGGTTCGCTACCCCAATTCCTAACAACAGGAATTACCCACCTGCTCCACAAATCAGGTAGTACCGCGGAACCCAAAAATTATAGACCGATCACGTGCTTGCCGACGGTCTATAAAGTTCTTACATCTATTTTGAGAGCTAAAATTTACAATCATATTGACACCAATTCCATCATGTCTGTCTCTCAAAATGGATGTAGGAACGGGTCTCGCGGTACTAAGGAGCTGCTCCTCATTGATATGGCCATTAGCCAACAGGTTCGTCGTTCCCGAAAGGATCTGTCGACATGTTGGATAGATTATAAGAAGGCCTATGACTCGGTGCCACATACATGGCTCAAGAGGGTGCTGGAGTTGTATAAAGTCGATGCAACTCTGCGCACCTTCCTGATTTCATGTATGGAGCAGTGGAGGACGGTTCTTCGCTATCCAGGATGTCGAAATATCCAAAGGAGCAGCGAACCGATAAGGATCGAGCGAGGCATATTTCAGGGTGATAGTTTGAGTCCGCTTTGGTTCTGCTTAGCCCTGAATCCTCTGAGCACACTGCTTGAGGATTCAGGTATAGGCTATCGGTTGAGGAGAGGTGGTCAGGTTATATCTCACCTCCTTTACATGGATGACCTTAAACTCTTTGCCCCCAACAATTTTCAACTGATGGAGCTACTGAAAATAACTGAAACCTTCAGTAGCGCCATCAGGATGGAATTTGGTGTGGACAAATGTGCGGTCATGCATGTAAAGCGAGGGAAGATTGTGGAATCCGTGGGAACCCAACTCTCGGATTCCATAAACCTCCGAGCCCTCTCTTCATCCGAAACCTATAAGTATTTGGGTATGTCGGAAGCGTTGGGCATCAATGTTACTGACATGAAGCAATCGTTGAGGGAGCGCTTCTTTGGCCGCCTGAAGAAAGTATTTAATAGTCTTCTATCAGGCGGAAACAAGGTGCGCGCCTTCAACGGTTGGGTCATGCCGGTTTTGATGTACTCTTTCGGCATACTCAAATGGACTCAAACCGAACTCGACGCCGTGGATAGGAGGGTCCGTACGCTGCTGACTGCATATCGAATGCATCACCCACGGTCATCGGTAATGAGGCTGTATATCCCGCGAAAGTGTGGAGGTCGAGGCTTTTTAAACGCTAAGACTCTCCACAATCGCGAGATATGCAGTCTCAGGGAATATTTCCTAGAAACCGACGTGGGGATGCATCGAGATGTGGTCGCAGTTGACAAGGGCCTCACCCCGCTCTCCTTGGCTAACGAGAACTGGCGCAAACCTGTAGTACTTGACACTAATGACCGCATGGAAGTATGGCAGAGTAAGGAGCTCCACGGACGCTTTTTCCGGGCCCTACATGGACCCGATGTAGATATACTAGCGTCCGTAGCCTGGCTGCGTTTCGGTGACCTCTTTGGGGAAACCGAAGGTTTTGTCTGTGCAATTATGGACGAAGTTATGATGACGAACAATTACCGGAGATTTATTGTGAAAGACGGCACGGTTGACATCTGTCGGGCATGTCACCGTCCAGGAGAATCAATTAGGCACATAATCTCCGGGTGTTCTCGTCTAGCTAACGAAGAATACTTGCATAGACACAACCAAGTAGCCAGGATTATCCATCAGCAACTTGCTCTTAAATACAGCCTTGTGGAATCGGAAGTGCCGTACTACAGGTATGTGCCCGACCCAGTTCTCGATAGTGGAAATATCACATTGTACTGGGATCGATCCATCATCACTGACAGGACTATTGTCGCAAATAAGCCTGATATAGTGGTGGTGGATCGAGTAGAGCGGCGCACAATGATTGTTGACATAACGGTTCCGCATGACGAGAACCTCGTGAAAGCCGAGAAAGATAAACAGATCAAGTATCTTGACTTGGCTCGCGAGGTTGTCGACATGTGGGATGTGGATTCAGCGATCATTGTGCCGATAGTCGTCACAGCCAATGGGTTGATAGCCAAGAGCCTCGACCAACATCTAAGGAGGCTCTCGTTAGGCAGCTGGGTCAAGGGCTTGATTCAGAGAGCGGTACTTCTGGACACGGCTCGCATCGTCAGGAGGTTCCTCTCTCTGGAGCCCTGACCGCCGGTAGCTTGGACCCTGTTCCCGATACCGGTGGGCTACTATTTTTTATATTTTTAAATGTTTTTTTATTTTATATTCTAATATTTAAAAATATAATTTATATGTTTGTTAAAATGAATAAAGGAGATAATAATAATAAAGCCTTTTATTCAGATTTACATAAATAGGTAAATACAAAACAAAATGAGTGAAAAATTAATGTAACAAATTAAACTTAACTAATTTACATAAAAACGTATGCTTAATTCTAAAACTTATTTACTTTCGTAAATCTGTTTGCCAGTCGGCAAAAGCCTCCTCCAACCTCTTCCATAATAATTTCTCTTGGGCCACTTTGTTCCACATATTGCCTTCTCTGGGGTACCATTTTCCAAATGTTTTTTTTTTTTTTACTTCATGTTCTTGTGTGCGTGCTCTTGAATCGCTTTGTTTAGATCAAGGTAAAAGATGTTTATTGTTTCTAGGTTCGATTGTTCTGTAGGCGAATATACCTGAACAATAGACCAGGGATACATGTATCCTGGTAGTTTCAAATTCATTATGACGACGTCCTCTTAGGCGCGGGACAAATACAAGAGGCGTCGGGCGGAGGTGCGGTGCGGGCGCGGCGCGGGCGTGGCGCCACTTCTTTGATATTTCATACAAAATGTATAGAAGAGGTGGGGCGCGAGACATACTGAGACGGCGGGGTGCGGGCGCGGCGCGGGCGTGGCGCGGGCGCCGCTTCCACGCCTTCGGCGCACCCGGAAAATGCGTGACGATATAGAATTTAACGAGAAACACCGCGCCTCGCCTTTCCGACACCGTTAGCAGGCCTGTTCTGCGCTGCACCGGCGCCGCGCCCGCACCTCACCCGCGCCACGCTCGCGCCTCACCTCCGCCCGACGCCTCTTGTATTTGTCCCGCGCCTTAGATTCCTACAAATCCTTCCACACAGTTTGCTATGTATTTTTATATGACGATTTCTACTCCACGGCGGCCTGGTGTCTCTCCTATATGGTAAAACAGGTAATCTGGATGATAGGTAATGTTTTCGCCCATTCTTCTTGCTTCACTCAAACCTATGATTTCTCATTTGATTTCTTTTAATGCACTAACTGGTTCAGATAAATTTTCTTCATTTTACATTGAGAGCTGCGATGTAAATTTTAGTATTTTTTTTGTTTATAAGTATAATGTTTGTTTGTTTGTTGTCCTTTATTGTTGGAGGGTTGTGGTCTCTTTCCCCCACGATGACCAGTCGGCTTGGGGGAGATTGGTGTTGTTTTGTTTCTTTATTGTCAGTTTCTACGGTTGGTTTGGGTTTCCGTTTGCCGCTTCTTTGTTGCTATTGTTTTTTGGTTAACTCTGTCACATTTAATAGAGGTTAGAGTCTGTTGTTTTTTCGGGTTGCTATTATTCGCTGAGGGTGAAGCTGATGTTTCTCGTTTTCGTTTCTCTTGACTGGTATTGTTTTCTTTTATTATAAGTTTATCGTACTTAAGATATGCTATTTTGCCCTTTTTCCTCTCTTCTACTAACTCTGTTTGTAGTATTTTTCTCTTCTCCAACATTTCCCTCGAGTAATCCTCGGTGACATATAGTTTTTTCAGGTTCTTCTTGTTTTTAATGATTTCGTTCTTTTTCCAATTGTTTATAAATGAACAAAGTACCGGTCTTGGCTTATCGCTGTCTTTGTTGTTTTTTCCAATACGATGTATTTTGTTGAATTCGAAGTCTTCTATATTTATGTTCAGGTCATGTCTAAAATTTTCTTTTAATTTCTGCATTAGTTCAGAATTGGATGTTTCATTTTCCTCTAAGCCAAACACTATAATGTTATTATTTTTCTCTCTTTTTTTGTAGGTATTCTATCGGCTTTTCTAATTTTTCTACTTTGATTTTTAGGTTTTTGTTTTCTTCTACTAAAGGAATCAGTCTCTCATCCATCCTGTTCATAATATTAGTTGTTATAGAATCCCTCAATTCGGCGTTTTGATTTTGCATCTCGATCTTCACTTTCTCAAATAATATTTGAAACTGACCTTCCATCGTGTCACGAATTGCTTACGTATATAGGAACGTAATGGTAGTTTTTTTTTTGTTGGCAACACTGGCTTTAGTGTCAATTTTGTTGACGTTTGTTGATAAGTTGGATGTCTGTCTGGAAACAGTCAAATAAATAAACATTAATTAAAATAGTATATTATGTGTGTTTGGTTTTTTTTTAATTCTTTAAATATACAATATCTATTTTAAAAGTAACTTTCGAGGGTCTTCAGGAAAACGGTTTATGACGTCTTTCGTGAAAAATCGCCCATAGCGTGGCTGTCTTCACCTTTGGGTAAAAAGATTCAGCTACTCAGTTGTTAACTCTGTTATTTCAATACTTTCAAAGTCCTTCTGCTGCTTATTCACCCAAAATGTGCGCCATAATTCGGCTTCAGATGTGATCCCTTCTAATTCATACAATTTAGGATCTTTATACTATTATTATTTTAGGAATTACTTCCTCCACACATTTTTGTAATTTTGGAACTGTAATTTTAATTTATCTGAGTAGGGTGCAACATTGAAAGAGTAAACGCTAGTGAATGGTCTTTGCCTAATCTCGCCTGTAATGAAGATGATAACGAATCCAAATAGGACACGCATAACGAGCGACAAAAATAATCGTTAAGGGGGTCGCTAGCGTTACAGTAGGCAGCTACTTAATTTGCCCTCTCTTGTTGGCGGCTTGTTGTCTTATGTCAACGAAGCTTATGGTTCAAAGCAGCAGCAATTTCTTCAGCTAATTTGATAAAACTTTCAATCCCTTCTTCCGCGGAACGCCTTTTTTTGGTGGGAAATCATCAAAAGACGTCTTCCGCTCTGGAGCGGAAGTGGAAGTAAAGCGGAAGGGCGTGTCAGACTTTTACTGACTAAAATCCACACGTATCATCCTTCAGTTGCATATGCCAGGGCCACGGTAATCACTTTCGAACAATTCCGCGACCTTGGCAGGCATCGGTCCCAGCGGACCCCTTCAGTTTTTCTGACATCTCTGTGAGGCGTGCGTGGATCACAACACGCCGTCGACACAAGCCTGATCCTTACCGGGCAGCGAGCTACCCATAGCTCGCCGCCCGCAAGCTCGCGCCTAACGGTGGCCGGGAGTCTGCAATGGACTCCCGACGCCCGGGGCGTCTATTTCGGCGGCGGCTAGGAGCGTGAGGGCACATAAATCGCCACTCCCTTACGCGCTCCGGCTCGCGCTTCGCAGAAGGAGGTGACGGATTCCCATGCCCTCTCGCTCCGTACCATGACCTGCACCAAGGCCGGACGTAAGAGGTCGCCGAGGGTCCGCGGAACGACTGTGTTCTGCAACTGCAGTAGTTATGGTTTTTATATGTTCTGCACATTTTATTATTGCCAGCGTTTTCGACTTACGACGTATTATAATAGACGTTATATGTTTGCGACGGGTTGCAGCAGGGAATTGTATTTGTTTACCGACTTAAAAAAAGTAGTTGGTTCTTTGTTCCACTGTATTTTTTTTTCTAACCGATTTCTCCGCCAGTTTTAGACCGATTTTTTTTATGGATAGGTTATGCTTTTTTTTTTTTTTTTTTTTTTTTTTTTTTTTTTTTTTTTTCAGGATGGGAAATCATCAAATGACTTCTCCCGCTCTGGGCGGAGCGGGAGGGCGTGTCAGACTTTTACTGACTAAAACCCACCCGTGTTCCATCAGTTGCCCATGTGCCAGGGTCACGGTATCTCCTTCGAACAATCACGCGACCCCGGCAGGTAGGTTATGCTTCAGGTGTTTTTGCGTTAGCTTCGATAATACAAAAATCCACTTTGTTCATCGTGATGAGATTGTAATACTTCCTGTCACTGCTATTGACTTGGCCAGTAATGGTAAACGTTTTTGCAAAAAAGAAACAACCGACTTTAAAAAAAAACACTACAAAGTGCAAAATAACTTTTATTTCGGAAGTAAGGGGCAAAAATCTAAAATACAGATCCAAAGAACTTCCGAAATTAAAGTTATTTTTGCTTGCAGCGCTGCCTGCTAGCGAGTAGGTAGAACGGGCGCGTCGCACGATTTTTAATTTTGTATACTGTATTATAAATAGCAAAAAGTTATTTTCTTAATTTTTATCGACAATAGTAGACAGTTAGTAGGAAACTCCAGGGGGGGGGCAGCTGCCCCCCTCTGCCCCCCCCCCCCCTGGGTACGCCCATGCTATAAATTATTAATGCTTTTGTACATATAAAAAACGAATAAAACAATAAGGAGTAGTGGTGTGAGCTGCTAAATACCAAGTTTTCGTAAGAGATTTGGTGGAATCTGAAGCGGAACAAATTTTGTCTCCGATTGACAATGTTTTCGTGTACGTTACCCTAGCAAGAAAGTGTCTCCTAGAGTTATATGAGTAGAACGTATAATGTGTGCCTTATCTGCTGTAAATGTGCCCCCAAATAAAAAATGTGTGCCCCCTGTCGTTTTGGAAAAAAACGGAAAAAACGATTCTTGCTGGGGTAACGTTTTTCTAGCAGGAAAATTCTAAACGAATGATCGGAGAGAGAAAAATTGTGCATGGCCAGAGAGCTTATATGTGTGCCAAAATGTGCCCCCAAAAATAAAATCTGTGCCCCTTCAGGTTTTCGAGATATTGCATTTCCTGCTGGAGTAATGTTTTGATGAATCGTATATCTCTAAAACCATTGCATGTGCCCCTGTAGAGTAAACATACACGAGTAGCTCTTAATGTGTGCCCCTTAGTGCCCCAATTAGATTCAAGAAAATATTTATAGTTTTCAAGTTATCGCGGTTTAATGAAAATCCGAAAAAACATCGCAGCGCCTAAATGAGACAAGGCACAAGTTCGCTGAAAACTGTATTCGGTCCTTCTTGACGCTAATAATAACCATACAAAGTTTCAAAACTGTTCATGCATGCGTTTTTGAATAATCTTGCTAAAAGTCAAAACGATGGTGTCATAACTTTGACGGCAAAATACAAGGAACCGGCTCAATCCCAGATGTGTACGTGTAAACCAAAATCTTGTGCATTTAGTCAAAAATATATGGTGAAAATATTCAGCTTGGAATGTTTCGCATTAAGTAAATATAAACAAAAAACCAAAATATGTAAGCAACGGCTGGTTATCCGACCAAATTCCAATGACTACTAAAAAGCGACGGATTCATACATATCGATGACCTTCTTTACTTTACTCACTAACCGGTTGACACGTGTTGTGCCTGATTACACTGAAGTAGAAAAGTAATAAGTAATAAAATAAAGTTACAATGGGATTAAATTCTACTAGCTGTTTCTATGACCATAAACATTATTAAGTACATTATATATAGTAGCCTAAGTGCTATTCCAAGGTAAGCTATCTTCTCCATTCTAAATTGCATTAAAATACATCCAGTAATTTATGTGTGAACGAAAGATATGGATATGGATAAAATATCCAGATATTTGCCATTTGCCAGGTCTTTGACTCAAAATTTGATTGTTCCCGATGTTTAAAAAAAATATAGTTAATGAAATGTGTGATGAATACCTAGAGGTAGTAAGGTTGTACAACCTAGCACTGGCTTGCAAAAAACGTAATAAAATTTGATTTTCGCGGGTTGGTTGGAGCATTCACCTTAACCAAATAAATCTTGGTACCTACAGTTTTGAGAGTTGTATTTCACTAAATATTCCTATAGTCAACCGCACAATGATCTGTGTTTCAACAACGTGTTTCCATTTTTTATGTCGTATTACGTACCTATGAGGGATTTATAATTACTAGTGATCGCCCATTGGTCGAAATTCGACCGTACTTCTTTTGAATAGAAATACATTATTAAACGAAAAAATATAGATAATTATAAATATAAAAAATAATATGGTTATATTTGACATTCAGTAACACTATAGACAAATTGTTGACGCTGTACTACTGTGGAGAGGGTTCGCTGGCGGGATGGTGATGGCCAGGACCAGGACGTAGGTGTAATGAGTACAGAATACTTCTTCAGGACTCTCTTTTTTATTTTCTTAATACTTCTTAACTGCTGGATATGGAACAATATGGAATGAATTATCACAGAAATTTGTTCTGTTTTTATAGAATTTTCCCTATTATTTTTAATTAATTATTACGGTTCCAAATGTCATAATTATAACCAGCCTGTACAATCTATGACCAGCCTGTACAATCGTGAGGCATGACGACACTAAGTTTTGTATGGGAAACTTACTAATGCCATACTTCACACTCCCCATAAAACCACATTTTTTTTTTCTTTTAGATCTAAAATAAATTCCTATCGTCGCTAATACAAATAATATTAAAGACAAATATTCTCAATATGATCTAAAAATGAAATTGGTTATATATCTATAAAATTAAGTTATTACCTATGGTTATACTTGACATCTTGACATTCAGTAGAGTGCTCGCAAGATAAGTCTGCGCGCGGCCAAAATCGGAACTAATCGTTTGCCGCCATCTTGTCGTTTATGTCAGGTGTCGAGAGAGTGTGCTGTGTTTTTATTCGTTTTCAAAGTAAATAATCGCTATCATTATGCCGAAAGTGATTAAAAGTGCTGGTAGAGACATTATCTTGAAGGTCAAACGTGCTTGTGAAGAAGAACGAGACAATAACGGGCCTACGGTACCGTTTTCCAAAGTTAGAGCCCGTGTTGCTTATTTGACAGGTAAGATTTAGGGATACCATTACAATAAAAAAAATCGACATTTTGGTAACCGGTATGGGCATCACGTAATATATTATTGTTATTTTGTTTTAGGCGTTTCCGAACGTACTGTCACCCAAATAACTCAAGAGGGTAATGTAGCAGCAGCTTCGTCTTCAAAGATTGTGACCCCAGGAAAAAGTAGGAACCGGAAGAAAAAAATTGCTGAATTAGACGATTTTGATAAGTGCGCTATAAGGCATAAAATTCAATCGTTTTACGTCGTGAAGAAGGAGATTCCTACCATAAATAAACTTTGGTTGGAATTGAAAGCAGACATTGATTTTAAATATGGCAGAACATCGTTGAGGAGTATTTTAAAAACTTTGGGCTATAAATACAAAAAAATGTCAGTCTAAACGAAAAGTTTTAATAGAACGCAGTGATATTGCAGCTTGGAGAGCAAATTATATTTTGAGGCTACGCAAGAATCGTCAGGAAGAAAATCGACCTGTCATTTATCTTGATGAAACATATATCCATGCTTCATACCACCTCGAAAAATGTTGGCAATCGGAGAAAGAGCCTGGTATTCTTGCTTCTGATAGCGTTGGCGCAAGATGGATTATAGCCCATGCTGGAGGTAAAACTGGGTTTGTTGAAAACGGACTACTAATATTCAAATCGAAATCAAAATCGAGTGACTATCATGACGATATGAATTCAGTAAACTTTATGCGATGGATGAAAGAAAAAATTGTGCCAAATCTACCAGCGAATTGCATTGTAGTGATGGACAATGCATCATACCACTGCACACAAATAAACAAGGCCCCTTCAATGGGCAATAGAAAAGCAGACCTCCAAGAGTGGCTTACGAAAAATGACATTGAAGTCAATGATTGCTGGACAAAAGCACAATTATATGAATTAATTAAAAGGCACAAAGGTGATCCACAGTATGAAGTAGAAAATATGTTAAATGAACATGGACATGAGGTTCTGCGATTACCGCCGTACCACTGCGATTTAAATCCAATTGAGAAGATTTGGGCAATTGTAAAGAGACGTATTGCAGAGAAAAATGTTAATCAAGCTCCTAGCGAAATACCCTCGATTACTGAGGCGGCATTCAGCACAGTAACGACAGAAGAGTGGCGTAATGTGTGTCTACATGTACAAAAAATAGAAGACCAGTATTTCGAATCGGACAGGCTACTGGATACGGAAATGGACAAATTTATAATTAATGTTACTGGTGACACTTCCGACTCTTCTGATGCAGACTCAGACATAGACTCCGATGAAGATTGTCCAATGGAAGGTATTAACCCACTGCAGGACCATTCTTATACCAAATTTAATAGCAATACAAAGTATTCAATAAAAGATTTGAAATTATCTCATGAAGTTTTTTTTTTTATTCTAGTGGCAATAACCTTATTATACCATAATAAACAGAAGGAAAATGGTGATTGGCGGGAAAGATACAAAAAGTTTTCAATAATTTTATATTTATTAATATAATTCAAGATATGGATGAAAAACCAAATAATGTTGAAGAAATTGATGTTAACAGTTCAGATTTCTACGAAAATGTTAACATTGAAACAGCTGCTTTATTCCACGACGAGATCTATGATTTGCTACTAATTGAGAACGAATCACACGAAAACTTTGAAGATGAAGAATGTGAAGATGAAACGGAAGAGAATACAACAAAAACATAAATACATATTTTAAAGTAATTACTGAAGACATTGAAGCTAAGATTCATCAGTGAAAGCAAATGTACCTATTGTTCTGAAGAAAATGCGGATATAAAACACGTTAGACTGTGAATCGTTCGCCATGCAAAGACTGTTACTTGTCAGTGAAATTAGTGATATAGCAGAACAAAACTCTTTTATGTGTTCCCCACCACGTTCAGGAATTACTTTCCAAATTACTTTCCTTTCTCTTTCTGAAACTATTGAGCGTTGCGTTAATTCCTTTTGGGTAATTACTCAGTTACTGAAACATAACAACATATATAAAAATCATTGAAATCGGAGGCGGACAATCTTGGCGGTCTTCTTGTTAGATGAAAAACTGATCTGTGATTTAAATAATAATGACTACACAACGTGCAAATAATTTCTAATACTTATAGGTTGGAAATGTAATCTGTGATTTGATGCAATAATTACTTTAAGAATTAAAATTTAAGGGAATGAAAATAATAATTTCCACATCAACAAGCTGTTTCATTTAATATGGTCACAAGGTGCATTTAATATATTTTTTAATTAGCCCCCAAAACTTTTGAACGCGACTGTACGGACAACAGCTTAGGTATAATACGTCCAATAAAGAAGGTCATCGATATGTATGAATCCGTCGCTTTTTAGTAGTCATTGGAATTTGGTCGGATAACCAGCCGTTGTTTACATATTTTGGTTTTTTGTCCAAGCTGAATATTTTCACCATATATTTTTGACTAAAGGCACAAGATTTTGGATTACACGTACACATCTGGGATTGAGCCGGTTCCAGTACCGTCTTCACCATAAGGGCACACGGGGCCCGTGCCCAGGGCCCTCACAGGGGGCCCCGAAGGACCGACAATTTCTCTCACACATTTATTCTCAAAACATTTTTGTCGGGCACATTACACTTTTTTCACAAATCAGTAATCTTGTCAGAAGGTATTAACAAGGCAAATACTACGCCATTATATCGATGACTGTGACTTAATACAGTAGGAATAGGCAAATCAGGTAGGATGCGCATCGTGCCTAATTTACTAAGTACACCATCTAGCGATCACTCCCGCAATCCCTCCGATTCCAAAGTCAAGCTGCACCGTCTAAACAAGGCCTAACATAAATGTCGATATTGTCTATGGTTGGGGGATTCCTCGAATGATGTATTAAACTTTCAGTTTGATAGGAGTGAGTGGCGTTTTTTTGTTTCGTTTGATATTTAAAATTGAGTAAGATAAACAGAAGTTTTTATTTGTTCGTTTAAACATTATTTCATTATGTCGAACAGAACATAATTAAGGGGTTCACCAAAAAAGAAAAAAAGTTATAGCTCAAAAAGAAATAACGGAAAAACATCCAAAGCTCACTTCGTTTTTTACGGTTGAAGAAACAAATAAGTCGAGGGATTATTCATTCTCATCACCGCAAGACAAAAGTACCTCTGAATGTTACCAGGAAAAAGAGGTTACGTGTGACGAAAATGACAAACATACATTAGATGTTGAACCATCGACTTCTATTGTGAATTAATAACTGCAAGCTTAGAGAATGTATCTGTGTCTCCTGACCCTGGTAATTACTGTGACGACATTTTACCGGAAGAAGTCCGTGATATTTGCATTCGAAAAGGGCCAAAGATTTTCCAAAATAAAAATAGTGACTTCCCCGAAACTTGTACAAGTTGTCCAGATTCAAATAGTAAAACGAAAACTAGATACTTGCCTAAAAATATTTTTATTTGTAAATTGACGAATGGTGAGTCTTTAGAAAGAAAATGGCTCCTTTATTTACCTGCAAAGAAATCTGTATACTGTTATTGCTGCCGTCTATTTAATACCACTACTGGTACTGGACATAATTTAAGTTCTCCTAATGGATATAAAGATTGGAAGCATACCTACAAGTAACTTATTGATAGAGCATGAGAACAATTTACAGCCCAGGGAATTTATGATGAATTATGTTACAAGAATGAAAACTACTGAACGAATTGATACTGAGTTGCTGTCCCAATATAATACAGAAATTAACTATTGGAAGAAAGTGCTTAGGAGGATTGTTGCAGTAGTGAAATTGTTGGCTTCAAGAGGTCTTGATTTTCGTGGTGATAATGAGACATTAGGATCACAAAATAATGGGAATTATTTGGGATGCTTAGAACTGATTAGTGAATTTGATCCTTTTCTTGCTGATCACATACAAAACTGCGGAAATCGTGGAAAAGGAAGTACATCATATTTATCGGCAAATATTTGTAAGTAACGAATTTATTAATTTAATAGGACAGCAAGTTTTGAAAACCATTGTCAAAGAACTTAAATCAGCAAAGTACTACTCTATTAGCGTAGATTCTACGCCAGATCTATACCACGTTGACCAACTGACTTTCATAATTAGATGCGTAAAAGACGGACAGCCTATTGAGAGATTTTTGCAATTTTTGCCTATGGTTGAATATAATGCGTCAGATACCATTTTAAACTTTTTGAAAGCCTTGATATTTCTGTAAAAGATTGTCGTGGGCAGAGCTATGACTATGCATCAAATATGTCTGGAAAGTACTCTGGTGTTCAGTCAAGAATAAAAGAAGTTTACGAATTTGCGATTTACGTTCCATGTGCGGCACATTCGCTTAATTTAGTGAGTGTTCAGGCTGTTGAGTGTGTTACTGAAGCAGTAACATTATTTCAACTTGTACAAAAATTGTTAAATTTTTTCTCGGCTTCGACAAAACGATGGAAAACAGCATTGACAGAGCATTTAGGTGCAAATAGAGTCCTAAAGTCTCTTTCGGAAACTAGATGGTCTGCACGCGCCAATGCTATTAATATTTATTTTGCAAAATGGTAATTAAAATATTTCTGAAGCATTATCTTCAATCGCAAGTGACATCAATCAACCACTAGAAAGAAAGCCCAAAGCCTAGCAAAAAAAGGGAAAATTTGAGACTACTCTACTAAAACTAAAAAAACCAGCAGCATTCTAATGTCATTAATGACATATTTTATCATACTGTATTTAAGTACCTATAATAAATGGTCATACTTAGTAAAAAAAATGTTATTATAATTCGCTTTTTTTATTTTCCAAAAGGGCCCCAAATTCTTATGTGCCCAAGGGCCCCAGCCTAGTTTAAGACGGCCCTGGCCGGTTCCTTGTATTTTGCCGTCAAAGTTATGACACCATCGTTTTGACTTTTAGCAAGATTATTCAAAAACGCATGCATGAACAGTTTTGAAACTTTGTATGGTTATTATTAGCGTCAAGAAGGACCGAATACAGTTTTCAGCGAACTTGTGCCTTGTCTCATTTAGGCGCTGCGATGTTTTTTCGGATTTTCATTAAACCGCGATAACTTGAAAACTATAAATATTTTCTTGAATCTAATTGGGGCACTAAGGGGCACACATTAAGAGCTACTCGTGTATGTTTACTCTACAGGGGCACATGCAATGGTTTTAGAGATATACGATTCATCAAAACATTACTCCAGCAGGAAATGCAATATCTCGAAAACCTGAAGGGGCACAGATTTTATTTTTGGGGGCACATTTTGGCACACATATAAGCTCTCTGGCCATGCACAATTTTTCTCTCTCCGATCATTCGTTTAGAATTTTCCTGCTAGAAAAACGTTACCCCAGCCAGAATCGTTTTTTCCGTTTTTTTCCAAAACGACAGGGGGCACACATTTTTTATTTGGGGGCACATTTACAGCAGATAAGGCACACATTATACGTTCTACTCATATAACTCTAGGAGACACTTTCTTGCTAGGGTAACGTACACAATGTTTTCGAAAGAACTGCCGACATGACAGGTATTTATCCAAGAAACGTACCTTTTAGTCAATGCCAGTCATTGCTTTTCCTTTCTAATACTAAGTTTTATCGGTATTATAAGTTTCAAGCCATTTTATTGTTTTATTTACTAATAGATTATTGAGGTTATGTTTCTAGTTTGACAAATCGCGTGTACGTTGACTCTTAATGGTTGATACTTGAAATTGAAAAATGTACATGGAATTAATATGATTATCTTTATATATTTTTTTTCAAGGTAAATCTCATAGTATGTACAATTAGGGAAGTTGTTAAAGAAGGTGAAAAAAATTAAGGATTTTTTCTACACCTGGAGAAACACTAAAACAGTTGGCGGAAGAAAAAATTAGACGATTTTGATCTGTGTGCAATTAGACAAAAAAATCATCGCTGAAAAAAACAGGCAAATAATTTTTGTTAATGCTATTATCGCATACCACATACCACAGTAAAAAAAGGATAATTTACATTTATTATTTTTCAGGTGCCTATATTACCTATAATTTGAGGAGACTTGGGTTATACTGGGAGCCGTAAACGTCTTAGGAAAGATTTTTACACTCTTTAGATTTCCTAAATAAGAAATGTAAAACTGACACATCAGTATTAATGGAAAAATCTATCATAGCACCGAAAAGGAATACACGAATGATGCCATGTCACGTTAATCTTTTTTGAATAAAACATAAATTTTAGCGTGTTCTTTCATTTTCATTGTGATGTGGATAGTGATAGTGTTATGTACCCCACATAGACATACCTGATGGCTTCATTAGTCAACTATTCAAGTTTATTTGATATTGCGCGTGCCTTTCGAATGCGACATGTTATAAGGTACTCTCCGACTTCCGATTAGTTTCCGACAGTAAGCAGCTGTTAGTCGCCTTCTTGTCGACTATAAACTGTCAGCATTAACAGGATTCGTTCATTATCATTCATGTCAAATTTGATACAGGCATACCAACCATCGAATGGTTGTGAATACCCTAGATGGTGGCCGCAAATGCGATTGCTGAACATGATTTCTTGTGTATCGGCATCGGGTTCAATCGGCAATCCTTTAGTGTAATTTAATTTATTTTTTATACTGAATAAGTTTTCATTATGTTGTTATGATGGCACTCGCTTCTTTATATAAGTAAAAGGTTATGCCAGCGAAATAATGCGCAATCTACTAAATAAAATGAAAGTAAAAGCGTGTGTGAGATCATTTAGGCTTTTGCCCGATGTAGATTTCGCCGACGCAATGAAAACGACTCTAAGTTTTGTTGTTGTTGAATCTAATTTCATTACGCCGTGATGTGGTAAGAAAAATGCACGTTTTGATACGTCGTCATTATTGGCAATACACATGTGACCCAGTTCTTGATATTCAGACATAAATGATTTATAATTTTCTTTTATAAAAATGATTCGTTATTGCACATTTTTCTTTTCAACTGTTTGAATTGTGCAATAGCCTTTACTTTAGATGATCCAAGCTGGTTTTCGGGTTTCATGGGTATGCCCACCATGTACCTACCAGTGTCCAAACGACGAGTAGTTTGCTGGTAAAAGTCTTCACAATACTGATCTTCACTGGTAAGCGATGATGACGATGTTTCTACATCCTCTATCTCCCAATATTTTGATAGGTCGGATAAGTCATTTGTATGACAATTAAATGTGCGAACGTTGCCAGACAGGATCCATCCGAGTGCTGTCTGTTGCTCAATCGGAGCTTATGCTGGTCCTTTGATGAGACCATCCATGATGATTTGTGAATAGATACTGACATCCAAGACAATATCAATAGGCTTCGAACCGTTTTATTCTGGATCTGCTAATTGAAGATGCTGGATATGAGACCACGATTGTTTTTTGAATGGTATACCAGGCAAGCAGTTAGCGACCTTTGTCAAGACCAGTGCTTCTGTACTGAACTGATAGTCGCTGTAAATAGATTGACAGTCGATTGATACCCGTCCTTTGCTTTGCCTAGCACCAGCACCTATTCCCGATACTGATGCGTTGTATCTTCGCCGCTGCAACGCTAACCGCTGTACAGCGTTTTCCGATATTAATGATATCTGTGATCCCTGGTCTAGAAGTGCCCTAAGCGTCACGTAGCTGCCATCAGAACATCTGACATTGATTGAAAGCGTCGTCAACAATAACTCTTCGTCATCACCTGCGACATGATTAACATTTGATTGCTTGTTTGTTAATTTTGATGACGAAGCAGTCATTTCGGAAGATGATGATGAAGTTGCTTGAGGGGCTAATTTTGATGATGGGACACACGCTTCATGCAATATTGAATGATGATGACCTTGACAGGTTTTGCAACGTTTTTTTGAAGTTCATTGACTTCCATCGTGACTGAATAGGCAATTTCGACAAATATTTGAGTTTGTCACTGTCTTCAATTGCACGTCCGGTGTCATATTCGGGCGTTTTTCAAAACAGATGTACACGTGACGAACCGGAACAGGTTTTTGTGTTTTAGAAGTTTTACAGTTAATTTTTATCTCATTTGATAAAATATATTCATAAATATGTTACAAATAAAAAATACATTAGTATTATGAAAAACAACGCGATAATCTTAATTTTTATGGAACAGTTCACAAGAACGTACTCCGGTTCGTCACAAAGGAAAAATGTAAATAAAATGAAAAATATGAGTTGTTCTGTCAATTTGCTTTTATTATGTATTAAATTACCTTCATAACTTTAAATAAAAATATCTTAACATAAATAAATCACTATAATCATCGCTTAGCAATCATTTTTCTTTCGAGATCGTCACAGTTGGAATTTTTGACCACTAAAACATTACATTTCTACCATTTACCTAAAATGAAATTGAATGAGATTACAAATAATTTAAAAAGCAAACTCAGGGTTAACTACAATTACTTAAATATTATCAAATAACTAATTACTTCTTAAGTAGGATTCATTTTTGTCTCGGTAAAAATATGGGACAGTGACTATCTGGAATTCTAAGTGACTAAAAGGAAAAAAATAAGCTAAGTTTACACAGTAATATTTGGTTGAACATTTTAATTGTAATAGTTTTTTTTTTTTAATAATATAAAGTAAAAACAGGTTATTACCAAAACCAGTTTTAACTTTATCTTGAGGTACAGAGTTACATATTTTAAACACAACTTTTACATTTTTTTTACTTATTTTTAAATATTACTTATATCCATTCCAAATAACAATTGCTCTCACGACTAACCAATCAAAATTAAATTGATGCAAAGAAAATAATTCAGTTAAGTATATTATTATAAGATTCAGATTAAATATTTATAATGTTAGAAGGATTATTTTAATACCATTCATCCAAGTGTATCCCCAGCCTAATCGTTCCAGTTCGTCACAAAATGAATCCGGTTATACAATACGTTACGAACCGGATGTGACGAATTCATAACAACAAAACTTTAAAAAATCATACAACCTGTTGTGTCCATTTTATAACTATTTTCGGGTTGTTTTACAAAAATTTATAAACCAAAATGTAATTGTGTTACGGCAAATAACCTGATAAACTGCTACATACCTCATAAAATCCTGTTACTATCTGGAACTCCAATTCAGCACCACCGTAGCGCGCCCACTTTCGTCACAGATTTTGTGGATACTGATGTTTGCATCAAAATGGCGGTTATACCACAGACAAGATAAATGTTACCAGAAATGAAAAACAACCATATTTAAGGGTAATATTAGGGGGGAGTATGAAAAATTTACCGTGACTATTGCCGGAATTCCGGTTCTGTCGTATTCTTGGGACAACAATAAAATTGTATTATGAGCTATTTTAAGCCCATATTCGAAAGAAAGGGCTCTAAATTGTATTTATGAGTTCAAGTTACGTATATAGACCCTAAAACAGTGACGCCATTTAATTTATATATTCTTACCTGAGACTTGAAAGTTCCAAACATACATGTGGGACATGAATATTTTACACTTTTTTTGTCGTTAGTTTTATGATATTTTAATATCCCTGATATTTGGGTTGCATATTATAGTCAATTTTAAAACTTAAATATGATACTATTTAATAAATATGCAGTTTATTTCAGTGCGGTGCATACAAAAATTATAAAAAATAGCTAAAGTATAGGGACACCTCAAATTAGCAAATGTACATCTTTTTTGAAAAACGCCCATTCATGACTTTTTTGCACGAAAACAAGTTGCGCGCATGATTTGAATTGCATTACATTTTGAAGTTTGCGTAATGATGGCTTGATAATTTTTGTTTGTGTAACCTTTATAATTGTTTTGTTTATTAAAGTTACTTGTGGATTTTGAATGATTTGGGTTCCGCTTGCTTGATGGTGTGGGTTCCTTATCGTTTTCATGAATAGGCTCAAGAGCGGTAAACTTATTCTCGAGGAATGCCATTAACTCGTCCAACCTTGGTAAATCCCGAGGTGTCCTACGTGTTTCCTTATAGTCAGCATAAGTTTCTGGGTCCAATTTCTTGCACAATAAATGAACCAACAACGGATCCCACGTATTCGTATCAACGCCGAGATTGTGAATAGCATGAATACATTCGGTTGAGGTATCATACAACCTTTTAATTTCAAATGATGTTTGCTTTAGTATGTTGGATTGGTTGAAAAATATTTCGATTTGATTCGTGAAAAGAATTATTGTACCGACGTAATAAGATCTCCCACGCAGTACCTATCATAATTTTCCGATGAAATATTTAGATGATAGATGAGCCGTTCTGCTTCACCCTTAAGTTTTCCCTTAAGGTGTTGGTGTTGTAGGTGTGGAGATACCGTGACCCTGGCACATGGGCAACTGATGGAACACGGGTGGGTTTTAGTCAGTAAAAGTCTGACACGCCCTCCCGCTCCGCCCAGAGCGGGAGAAGCCATTTGATGATTTCCCATCCTGAAAAAAAAAAAAAAAAATGTGTTGCATCTTCTGAGCTTTAGTGATGGAGTTATTGTTATGAATTGTCTCCGTAAACAAGTCATAAAAGGTTGGCCAGTGTGTGTAGTTCCCACTGAACGATGGTATTTCAATGTGCGGAGTTGATTTTTCTAAGTGAGTCGTTGATGAGATTTTCTTATTCAACTCACGTTTGATAGATTTGTAGGTCGATTCATGATGATTGAACTTCTCGTCGTATGATATATCTCCACCAGCAAGTATATGATCGATTTGCAAATGTTGAGCATCAATAAATGTCCACTTAGCTTGAACGTTCCTAAGCTCATCTTCTAGTTCCCATTTATCTGTTATTTGATCAACTTTGATACCCTTGATTAGCCGATTAAATGGCCTAAAATTTGTGCGTTGCAATGATAACAATTCGTCTAACTTTCCATCTGGTTGAGTAGATTTTGGTGATTTGCCGTAAGATGATATAAGATTACGAGTAGATTGATAAAGTTCTTTACCCTTTTGATATGTATTGTCAAGGAAATACTCAACCGATACATTTTTATGCTCAGATATTTTTTCGTGATTTTGCTCGAACTCTCCCCAGAGGCTGTCTAACGCTTCTAAACGTTTCCTCAAGTATTCGACATTTTTGCGAGAATCCGAGTCCTTGTTAAAGTTCAACTTTATTGTAGTGAAATTGGTGATGATTTCAGATTGACGGGCAAAAAGAGCTTCCATGATGTAGGTAAAGGAACAGTCTTACTTGGTTAAATGATGATCCACGTAGCTGCTCGCACCTGATGCTGCTCCCACAGAGGTTGATAGCGCACGCTGAACCCTTGCGCTGCCCGATGATGAGCTCCGCCGAGTTTGATGATGTTGATGTCACGCCGTGATACGACCGTGCTGTTGACCTAAGCTATATTAGCTCAAGTCAAGGATGCAGTGTGTTTCTCCCTAATTGAGTCCACACTGGTTTGATTTACAGAACCTTGAGTCCGAACCGTGCCTCTGACCAGTACGCGCGATAGGTCAAAGTACCGCGACGAGGTCCTGCAATGCTCGAAGGACCAAAATAAATGTAGGAGTTTCCTACACTTAGTGATATGATAACGGGGTGATTCTATTGGGGTGATGAAATAAAACCGACCACCGTGAATGTTCTTTAAACACTGATTTATTGAAATATATTTTTACATATTATTTGCAATAATGGATACAAATGCTGTGTATGCAGAAGGCACGGAGCGCAAGTCGTTAAAGTAATGTACGGTTCCGTACATTGACAATAACCTTGCCTAGATTATATTAATAGTATTTATTACGTAACGACAAAAACAACCCTTCGATACGCCGTCGTACGATACGTACCTACTATACACAGTATCCACTACACAGGTACAGTCCTAATATACATAATGTTTGTCGTAGAATTTAGAAGGGACTTAAAGGAAAAGTTAAAGCTGGAAATTAACATTATTCATTTATTTATTGTTTGAAAATCTAGTTCTTATAATTAGCATGATTGTCACCGAAACATACCCATAGGGTGTACAATATTTGTCTGTTACTCAATGCTATCGGCTATGTTAAAAATAATTAATAATAAAACAGATTCTTAATTTTCAACCGACGAAAAAAAAGGAGGAGGTTATCAATTCGACGCGTATATTTTTTTTTTTTAATATATGACCACGCATAACTTTTTATATAGTGGTCCGATTGTGATAATTCTTCTTCTATTGGAAAGGGTATACTCCCAAGGTGGTCCCATATAAATTTGGAAAACAAAATCGAACCCTAAGGGTCGGAAAACAGGGGATGATTGATGTTCACTCACTGATTGTAATGTATAACCACGCATAACTTTATACAGAGTAGTCCGATTATGATAATTCTTTTTTTATTGGATAGGGTATACCTTGCCAAGTATTATAAGTACATTAAGGCCACAAAAAATTATAAAATAAAAACTTTTTAGCAAAAAATAAAATCGCCGAAAAAACTGAAAAGCAAAAAATAATAAACCTAAAAATTTTGAGTTGGCGCTGAAAAATCAATGAACGAAGATCACTCAAAGCGCCGACTTATAATTTTAAGGTTTATTATTTTTTGCTTTTCAGTTTTTTCGGCGGTTTTATTTTTTGCTAAAAAGTTTTTGGTGGTTACTGTCCATTGCAATGGTTGGAACCACATTTTAATATTCGTTATTGTGTTTAAAATGTCAATTTTTACCTTACATTTATTAATAGAGATAATTATTACGGTCATGCAGTATAATAAGTAAAAAAATTAAATAACTTTAACATGTCAACTTTTAGTCAATCTCATACAACAAGAGTATAAATTCCCCAGATCCTGAAGTACAATACAAGTACAAAATGAATTGGGGTTGGCAAATAGTATTAGACGTGAAATGAGCCTTTTCGAAAATGGAGAAGTTTGTGGATATCACTTAGAAACAGCATATAAGTATCTATTGTCTATTCCTCCAACCAGCGTATAAGAACTGAACTGAGAGTTTCTAGAACCTGAGCGAGCGTTTTCAGCTGCTGTGCTTATGTTGGCAATAAACTACGAAGCAGGCTTGGAAGTCAAAGATTGGGTGCTTTGATATTTCTGCGATGTTATTTTTGAAATTCTATTTTCTTTTTGGGTTGTCTTTTTGATTTCTTGCAAAAGTAATTTATTTTTTGTTTTGTCTTTTTCTTTTCTTATTATATTGTGATTTATGTTGTGCAAAGACATTAAAAACATTTTTTTAAATTATTTAAGTTTTTTTTTTTAATTTGAGCCTAATTAGAAACCATTATAGTCTAATCCCGGGATTACGCTTCAAAAATCCTGTAATCCCGGGATTGAAAAACATGCTCGGGATTATATGCTCTAAACACACATAACTTTTCACTTCAGCAGCGAGAACACTTTAGGAGATAAAATAATAAACAGGAATAGATTGAAATAACTATTTATTGTGAATCAAAATAATTAAAATTGTAGGTAGAGGTACCTACCAATTCAATAAAATGGAATTTCAAAAGTTAAAAGTAAAATTACTGCAATTCTGCAAATTAAAAGTAACAGATCTATTTGGCAACGTTATTGTTGCATTGAGTTTAGTTTGATTATCTGGGGTTAAGGCGCTATGTTTCAACAGAGACCGCGCTCACTAGTTTTTGAATCAATGGGAAAACATGGTAAATAGTGTTATAAAATTGTGAAAAAAATATATGTCGTATTTAAGGATCTGGCGGATGTGCAGCAATTTTTAGAAACACGATTAAATTAACTTTGCTCGATAGAAAAAAACCCAAAGATACCTCTTATTTTAATTTTTAACCAATTTTATAGCTAAAAACCAAACGTTTTTTTATTATTTCTTATGTGAATGAAAAGATAATAACATTGTTTAGGTCTGGGCGTAGAGTTTTTCCTAATAAAATCATTACAATAATTACTATGTTAAAATACCTACCAAAATCGGGAGATCAACCACTTTCCTTGCCAATTTCAGTCCGTTTGTCGCGCGTAATAGTACTCTATGGTCGCGCGTTGGCGCTCTTAGACGGCGGACCTATGTCAGTGCTTTCCGTGCGATCACGTGACCAAACGCAAAAGTAACTAATAAAACACGAAATATAAACTATGAACCTTATCTGTGTACACATAAGGTTCAAATTATTTTGTTGGCGAGTTTACACACGGTCCACAGTGTCCCGCCGCGCAGACCGCCTGAGGCACCTTTGATAAATGCCGCCACATGCACCGCCAATTGTTGTGATGTGATTTCAATGTTTATATTTTATTTATTTGACAACTGATTTTCGCGGAGGGAACTACGTTGGGTTTTTTTTACAAGCTTTTATTTACTTTCACCTGTCCTCCGCAAGTAAACGACGCAACCCCATCGAGTTTGGGCTCGTTTGATTTGTCTTGACGAGTACTTTGATACTATGTGGTAACCAGGGTCTGATGATGGAGTTGGAAGGTAGCCATTGTAGGAACTCCGTAATTAAACGACGCAACCCCATCGAGTTTGGCCTCGTTTGATTCGTCTGGACGAGTACTTTAATACTATGTGGTAACCAGGGTCTGGTGATGGAGTTGGAAGGTAGCCATAGGAACTCCGTAAGTAAACGACGAAACCCCATCGAGTTTGAGCTCGTTTGATTCGTCTTGACGAGTACTTTGATACTATGTGGTAAGCAGGGTCTGATGATGGAGTTGGAAGGTAGCCATTGTAGGAACTCCGTAAATAAACGACGCAACCCCATCGAGTTTGGGCTCGTTTGATTCGTCTTGACGAGTACTTTGATACTATGTGGTAACCAGGGTCTGATGATGGAGTTGGAAGGTAGCCATTGTAGGAACTCCGTAATTAAACGACGCAACCCCATCGAGTTTGGGCTTGTTTGATTTGTTTTGATGAGTATCTTGGTAGACGTGAATATGCAACTCCAACAAATTTGGGAAAAATTTTTTTTATTAAAAGTTAAAAATGAATTTAAAGAAAAAAAACCTGATTTAAAACAAGCTCTGTTTTAAAAACATTTTTTTTTCTTTGATTTTATTTAGTTCTGCTTTTTTGCGATTTTTAACATATTATTTTCATATTAAACACTAGCTTTCGCCAGCGGCTTCACCCGCGTGGAGGTCGGAAAATATCAAACGGGAATGTACTTCCGGGATAAAAAGTAGCCTATGTCCTTTCTTAGGCTCTAAACTATCTGTGTACCTCGGTTCAGTAGTTTTAGCAGGAAAGCGAGACAGACAGACAGACAGAGAGACAGAATTACTTTTGCATTTATAATATTACTAGCTTCTGCCCGCGACTTCGTCCGCGTCAAATTTTTGCTCTCCTGACCCTTCCCGTCGCATCGATTTGCCTGCTAGTTTTCGTCCATTTTTCGTTGCTGCTCGCTCCTTTTGAGTTATAGTGAGTCAACCTTAAAAGATAGACATATGCTCTCGCGGACTTTTTTTTTGAACTTTTAAAAGGAACAATTCCGTCATACATGATTTTTGCGTTACTTTAACCGTTTACGCAGCGCACGCAACGGAAACTCTCAAAAGGAATAAATTTTCCCCTTTTTTGCAACATTTTTCATTACTGCTCCTGTAGCGTGATGTTATATAGCCTATAGCCTCCCTCGATAAATAGGCTACCCAACCCAAAAAGAGTTTTTCAATTCGGACCAGTAGTTCCTGAGATTAGCGCGTTTAATCAAACAAACAAACAAACTCTTCAGCTTTATAATATTAGTATAGATAGTGTGGATAAGTATGGATTATTGTACGTATTTGTTTTGATTGAAACAAATAATTGATTTGAAATGGAAGTTAAACCAATTTCGGAACTGCTGTTTCAATGTCTAGTTGTTAAATTGCACAATATGTGACGTTGCATAAGGGAAACGGGCTCTCACAAATGTGACCAGCTGTGACATGGAGGTCGGAAATTATTCCGCGGTAACATACTACCGGGGTAAAAGGGACCCAACGTGTTAATCCAGGTTATAAACTATCTGGGTGCCAAATTTTATCCAAATCTGTTCAGTAGTTTTGCGTGAAAGAGTGATAAACATCCATCCATACAAACATACTCACAAACATTCGCATTTATAATATTAGTCCAGGTTATAAACTATCTGTGTGCTAAATTTCATCCAAATCTGTTCAGTAGTTTTTGCGTAAAAGAGTGACAAACATCCATCCATACATCCATACTCACAAACATTCGCATTTATAATGTTAGTCCAGGTTATAAACTATCTGCGTGCTAAATTTCATCCAAATCTGTTCAGTAGTTTTTGCGTAAAAGAGTGATAAACATCCATCCATACAAACATACTCACAAACATTCGCATTTATAATATTAGTCCAGGTTATAAACTATCTGTGTGCTAAATTTCATCCAAATCTGTTCAGTAGTTTTGCGTAAAAGAGTGACAAACATCCATCCATACATCCATACTCACAAACATTCACATTTATAATGTAAGTCCAGGTTATAAACTATCTGCGTGCTGAATTTCATCCAAATGAGTACAGTAGTTTTTGCGTGACAGAGTAACAAACATCCATCCATATATTCATACTCACAAACTTTCGCATTTATAATGTTAGTCCAGGTTATAAACTATCTGCGTGCTAAATTTCATCCAAATCTGTTCAGTAGTTATTGCGTAAAAGAGTGACAAACATCCATCCATACATCCATACTCACAAACATTCGCATTTATAATATTAGTCCAGGTTATAAACTATCTGCGTGCTGAATTTCATCCAAATGAGTACAGTAGTTTTTGCGTGACAGAGTAACAAACATCCATCCATATATTCATACTCACATACTTTCGCATTTATAATGTTAGTCCAGGTTATAAACTATCTGCGTGCTGAATTTCATCCAAATGCGTACAGTAGTTTTTGCGTGACAGAGTTACAAACATCCACCCATATATTCATATTCACAAACTTTAGCATTTATAATGTAAGTCCAGGTTATAAACTATCTGCGTGCTAAATTTCATCCAAATCTGTTCAGTGGTTTTTGCGTAAAAGAGTGACAAACATCCATCCATACATCCATACTCACAAACATTCGCATTTATAATATTAGTCCAGGTTATAAACTATCTGCGTGCTGAATTTCATCCAAATGCGTACAGTAATTTCTGGGTGACAGAGTAAAAAACATCCATACTCACGAACTTTCGCATTTATAATATTAGTAGGATACACTAGATAGAATTAACTGCTGTATACAAATGTTCCAACGAGGATTCAATCAAGAACTATATAAAATAGTTTTAGAAATAAATATTATTAAATTCGTTCTTGTATTATCTTTTCTTCTGTGGTTTCTAATACTGTGGACATACTGATGTCGCTACACTATGACCTGTCTGTGCTACGCTCGCCGCCGCCGCTGGCGCCGCCCGTCGCGCCGCCCGAACTTTTGGCGCGCTAACGTATTCGACAAGAAGGACGCGCGGGAGGCGCCCCGCAGATTTCCCCGCACCTCACCCTCTCAAATCTGTATGAGTGTTGAATCAGATCGCCTTAAGGTTTCTGTTTCGGTGGCGGATTGAGAAGGAACAACGGTGAACGTTGGTGACTCTGATCGGCTTTCTGACTGTGCGTCGTTGGAAGTGGATGGGCGTGGGTGAAACCAAGGATCCGAGGTCGAATTCAGACTTATTGTTTCCGCTATACGCTTACAGATTTTCGACTTATTTTCTATTGAGTCTTCAATATAGCCTTCTGCAACTGTATTGGACTTCCACCCGCCGCGCCGTGACGTTTTAAAGTGGTGAGGTTGGCTCCGCAATCAGCCAAAAGCGTTGCCGAAGTTCTCCGAAAACAATGACCTGTATGCAGCCCCGGATCTAACGGGGGGCAAACCGGGGCACTTGCCTCGGGCGGCAGTTTCATGGGGGCGCCAAATCCTTGACACAAGAGTTCGAAATATCAAAAAAAAAACAGTTTTTCTCAAACACTGAAGGGGGCACCACGATCGAGGTTTTGCCCCGTTTCGAAAAAATCGTAGATCCGGGGCTGCCCGTGTGTAGCTGAGGCTCTTTCAGTTTTAAGAAAGTGGCAATTTCTCGCGGTATAGCACCTATTTTATTTACTCCCATAGGCTGTCTTGAGCATTTATTATTATGGTACTAGCTTTTGCCAGCGGCTTCGCCCGCGTGGAGGTCGGAAAACTATCCCGCGAGAACATACTACCGGGATAAAAAGTCCGAATTTAGTAGGATAGATAAATACTATTGAGGACTTTTTTGTAGATCTTTTGAAGACCATCATCTTTGTAATACATACTTTTGGTGTATGATCAACGAATGCGAGGATAAGAGCTCGAAAGCGCAATTTCATCCGAATTGCTTCAAATTTATCGTCACTGCTCAGCTCCTATGTATCTTAGCGTTATGTTATAACCTGCCCAGGAGTATGGACTACAACCGTACCAAGTTTGGTTAAAATCCCTTCAGTAGTTTTTGATCCATGCGTGCACATACAGACAGACAGACAGACAAAACATTTACTGATTGCATTTTTGGCATCAGTATCGATCACCATTCATCCTCCAATATTAATTTTGAATGTATATTCAATGTACAGAATTGACTCTCTACAGTTTTATTGTAAGTATAGAATAGATTTGGCATCAGTATCGATCACCATTCATCCTCCAATATTAATTTTGAATGTATATTCAATGTACAGAATTGACCTCTCTACAATTTTATTATAAGTATAGATTGTATGAAAAATCGGTCGGTTTTTATATTGTCTGGACGTAAATGTTGGTATTTTTCTACAATAGTTACATCACAGATCAATATTACTCCTAGCGGAGAGTTACATATTCTTCGTGTACGACAAAAGACCTGTCAAGGTTCGTTTTCGTATTTTTCAATTTTACTAACAGTAATTTATCTGAATGCTTTTGATATTATTAACTGTTAGCTGTAATAGCTCGTTATTGCGACACGCTCCACTAATTCCTATGATCAGAACAACCTGTAATGAAAATATTACGTAATTAATATGCATAATTTAACGTTTCCAGCATCTTTTACATAACTTATTAAATATTTTAACAGTATTGCTAAGCCAGACTAGGATTCATTGCGCCTCCAAAAATTAGTAGTAGGCAGTAAGTACCTTTATACAAAACAGTCAGCACACAAATTTTAATAACGAACAACATAGATTCATAGGTACCACTTACTTTAGCGGCAAGCAAATTGTCAGATATTTCTCGCGAGACTTCTCAGGTAGGAAACTTAATTCTGCATTAATAACTTGTTGTTTTAACTCTTCCGGTATTAAAATACTGTTCTCGTCGCTAGTTTCACTCATATTTTACGATTATTTTAATATTTTTTAACATAGTCAACTCTTTACGCCAGCTACGAAATTTTATTCCCGCTCTTTTATTTAAATTAAGGCGTGTTCGGAAATAGCACCCATGATATTTTATTATTTAAAATATTTACGCCCAAGTAGCACAGAACATTATAAATTGTCACTTAAGGCCCACAGCGGTAATCTAAGCATTTATAAAGACTTATTAGTATTCACCTGTGCTGCAACAGCTGTTTTGAAAAAAACGTGGCCAACTATAATGCTTTTTTCTGTACAGTAATTCTATTAAGCACCACAAACACGCCACAAAGTCACTGTTATTGAGCGCTTAGTAGTGCAGTACCCTATTAGCTGTAAGTTTTCTGAATAATAGCCCACACGTGTACTATACAACCGTTGCATTTTAAGAGAGAACATATCACCCACTATAACATAATCAGTTACTTTGTGAAGTTATTTAACAAAAATTTTATGCTGCATACAGATTCACTTTTCCCCTATTAGTCAGGTGTTTACCATACACTCGAATAACAGCATGTATCCAAGTGTCGGCATGCGCGAATGGAATATTGGACGCGACGGGTTCCGTATGTTATATTTATTGATAAATAAATAAATAAAATGAAATAAATTTATTTCAGACATAACCCATATTACAAAAATTAAGATAAAAGTAACAATGCTGCAGCAGAAAAGAATAAAATGTCATCAACAAAATAAAAATATACGTCACATAGTTGAAATAAAATAAAATTTCATATTTACGTCGGATTTAAATTAAAGTAACAATAAATAATAATTGCACATATTAACAAAACAATACAAAAAAGCCTGTATAAATATGCCCTGCTAAATAGTAGTAGGTACAAAAATGCCCTGCTACAAAAATCTTCTTATAACCTACCCATTTTCGGGAATAATATGATTGCGACAAAATTAATATTGTTGTTTTATATGTTTCTGGTACTTACCTAAAAATGAAGAAGATTTATTAAGAGAAATCCAAGATTTTTTTTTAATAATAAATTAATACCTTTCGAGACTTTTTAAGATTCGAGATTACGACAATTTTTCTCAGTGGTAGTCAGTTAGGAAATACCGGTACAGCTTCTAAAAAAAACAACGTAACTTTCTTTATGTTTATTTAATGTTCCCTTTTTAAAGTACAATTTAGGGTGTACCACCCTGGTCCAGGCCTTGAATTTTCATCTTTTTATAATTTCAAGGAGTATAAAAGAACTTCTCGGTGGCCACCGAATTTCCTTAGTTTTCCACTGTGCAGGAACGAATGTTAGATCGACAACACCTCTCTCTATAGTCTGAACTATTTTGAAAGTCTCGTTCTGTAAAAACAAGAAAAATATACTTATTTTAATAGAAGTATCAGTTTCTTAATGACAACATTATCTATACAGTTTTTGAGGAAAAAAAACCAAAAGATACAATAACATATTAAATACCTAAACTTAACGTAACATAATGCTATTTCATGTGGAAGTAATTAAATTATTAGGCCAGAAAAATACATTATCTTTAGATAGGTACCGACTAATTTATAGGTATTTTGTCGCATATTGAATAAATTAATAACTTATGTATTACACATATAATTAAATTATAATCTCAGCTACTTAAATTACAATTTTAATTAAGTACTTATCGTCGAATAACAACTAAAAAAGGGAACAAAATGGCTTTAAAAGAACCATGGCGGAACCCTAAAAGCTTGGATCCATAGAGGTACTTATCTAGGTAACTGACGCAAATGTGAACCAATACTACTCTCCTAATCGATCCATGTCTGATTTGTATTTCACAAGTGCTAAACTATTTTACTCTTGGCTGAATTACAGGCCACATGTGAACACCCGTACAGACCTTAGTATTAAATTGAGATTAAAACTGTTCACTTGCCATCCGCCATATTCACTGCGTTACTTTGTATTATGATAAAATTTTATCTTTTAATTTTTGTTTATTTTAGAGGATATCAATTGTAAATATGGATTAAAAAATAATTACACGAAAACAGTTTTTTTTTTGGTTACTTTGTACAAAAACGAACATATTAATTTTATTTTCATTCTAATTTTGTTGCTTTTCTTTTAGTATTTAGTGGTATTCCGAGGGTGCGTGAAAATTTTGAACTAAATATGTATGGTATTTGACAGTAAAGTTACCTTCCCAATAAGATTTCAAATATAATAGGAGGAAATCGATGTTTTACTTACCTTAAATTTTATGTATGTATATTCTCACAAATGGCACCTGAGATCTTGCACACAACGATACACTTCATGTTTTACAATTTGACAGTTCATATCAAAGAAAAATAAATAATTTAAGTTATTGCATTCCACAATTTCGCTCAGTGTGTAATTTCAACTGTATAAAAGTATACACAATGTACACATTCGTCTTCCTTGCTGTATAATAAGTAACACGTGCCTCATTATTCAGCTCTTTAGGTGACTGTTACACACATAAATGCTACTATAATGTTGTTATAATGCAATTATTTGTCAATTGGATTTCTTATACAGCTATGTGCTGAATAATTTGTGCCCAAATTAGAGTTATATCCTCTGAGGATGCGCTGTCTACGCTATTAATCAGCAACTAATGCATTCACTGTGGACTGTTAAAATGCTGTAATACAGCACTTTTGTGCTACTTGGGCGTAACATTATTGAAACTAGAAATAAATATTTACAGGTTAAATATCAGGTTTACTTGCAGTAAATACTTATTTTCGTTTTAATACAACAATAAGTTAAAAATTCAATAAATTACATTAAAAGACATAATTATCTTTTTGCAAAATTTCTTTAGTTAGTACGTTCCGAACGTGTTTGTCTTTGAGGTCGAATTCAAAATCGGAACTTCGAAAGGGCTGGTCTTTGCCTCTCTCTCTTTCTAATGACGGGAAAGAGATAGAGTGTAAATGTTTCGAATTGTATGATTAACCCAAAGCTGATTAAGAGCGCTTTTACAAAATCGAATTGCTCAGGATTAGGTAAATCAGACGACGGGTGGCAGCAGTCGCGCTCGTGTGCGTCTAGTGAAGTACGCGACGCACACATGCAGACTGTTAGGCGGAACAAACAAACATGAGCCATTGCCACTTTTTTCGAAATAAATTATTGTTATTATTGTTCGTTTTTTTTTTGAGTAGTTCGTGAAATATTATTTGTACCGATGAGTGTTATAACCTAGAACCGTTCTATTGAGTTACAGTAGGGTCATACAAATTTATTTGATTTTTTTATAAATGTTACTATGTGTCACTAAGTGGTATTACTAGGTGATAAAATAGCTTGCAGCCTGCTTGGTGGTTAGCAGTTATCGCAGCTTATAGACGCCCACAGTTCCAGAAGCATCAATTACATGTTTGCAGCCTCTATAGATACATTTTACCTGCTTTGTTTACGAAGTTTTCCTTAACACTCTCATCGCCACGCATAAATACAGTTTTCCAAAGGGCGCGCCGCCCAACCCATTTGTTTTGCAACTCGTCACGCTTAATTTAAGAAAACTTTAGCGGCACGCCAAGTGGCATGCCGGCAGGACATGCTGTAAACTTTATCAGCAGGCCGTGTGGTCCGCTGTGACCCGACGAATTCATGTATATTTTTTGGGGTTGGCTTACCCGATATGGAGTCAAGAACAACTGTATTGGACAAAAATGGAAAAGTTTTAGCGCGAAATTTGTGGGGCGCCGGCCACCCACATGGCCTGCCGAAACGAATTCAAAAATCAACAACAGCTTGCTGCACTACAATTTGTGTGGGCGGCTGGCATACCACGTGGCGGTGAGAGTGTTAAAGGCAATTTTTGCAGCGATTAGGTAGATATTTTGTGTGCGTAGTCCCAGCGGAAAAGTGTCGAATTTCTTAATTTCAGTTTAGCAGATATTTAGTGTATGACGTCGTGTAATTGTGTATGGTAAATAAAAATTTGTGCATCCAACCATTGCGGAGATATTCAACAAAAACTGTTTCCGCTGGGACTACGTATTCCTAGCGGCACTTTTTTTTTTCCTACGGACGTACAGGAAAAAAAAATACATACAATACTTAGTGTGTAACGAGAGGTAAATGTGTATGTTAAAATGAAATTTGTGTGTCTTATATTTGTCAAGATATTCAAGTTGCCGCTGCGCTGACGTTTGGCTATTTGATGAAAATCATATAAAACGGTTTAGCACAGAGTTGTAATTTTTTACGCAGGTTGCTTTGAATTTGTGTGTAATGTGTGTGAAAACAGAATTTGAAAAAAACCTACCGTTCAGAAGATATATACGTAAAAGTAAAATAAGGTTATTAGGTCCAAGTATTTCAAATAGGAACTCTAGAGCGTAACTCATTTCGTTTATTTATATCTTGTAAGGGTCTACAATGTCCTGCCAAGTTTCATTCATGTGCTCTTAGTAATTAATGAGCAGTGCCATAATTTACTACGACTGGAACACTATATTTTATGACATCCGATTGTAGGACTTTTTAAAGGAAAAGCAAAATGAAACTTATTCAAATATTTAGTGTATTAATGCAACTATTCACATGTAAAATTTCAGCTCATTACACTGAATGATTAAAGAGATATAATAAAAATAACAGAACAAGAGCAAAACATCGATAAACCGACCAAGTTGGAATGGCTACATAAAAGCGGCCGTGCAGTATAAAGAGCTAACGTTCTAAAATTTCCAGTATAGTATCGTCATCGTGTTTAATAGTTTCGTACAGTTGCGTACACAATAGTTTAGCAGAAAATAAAACAACTGCTTTGTAATCTTAATAATATTTATTAGTTAATGACTAATTAAAATAAAATAAAAAAACTAAATTATTAACAAAGTAATAATAACATTAATATAAATCAGTTTTTTTTATTAAATATGAATAACAAATATATTGCCTACTGTAAAACCCCATAAAGGTGAAAATCTTAGGTTTACTAGTAAGTTTTCGGGAGTTGGTCTTCTCGTTCGAGCTTTTACAGCAACAAATATGTCATACAATCATAGATCACAGAATCACAGATTAATAATATGTGACTCAATTGTGAAGGTAGGTTTGTAGTGTAGCTACCTACTTATCTATGTTTTAGCGCATAATCATATAAATAGTAAATATCTGGTTTACCGCTTTGCAAATTATACCGTGTAACATCAAAATATTTGTGCGCTGGAAGCAGCAGAATATTAAGGACATAATAATTACCTACTGTAACAATTTTTTCGTAATATTCTGACAAATAAATGCATTTGTTAATAATACAGATGCAATTATTATTGTAATAATTTCGTAAGTCTAAAAAAACAAGTTACCTACTATTTTTATCACAAAAGTTATTAAGTAGTTACTTCTTCAAGAATTGTGTGCACACCTGTACCGATCCAATAACTGTAAAACACTGGAAATTTTAGAACGTTAGCTCTTTATACTGCACGGCCGCTTTTATGTAGCCATTCCAACTTGGTCGGTTTATCGATGTTTTGCGCTTGTTCTGTTATTTTTATTATACCTTTTTAATCATTCAGTGTAATGAGCTGAAATTTTATATGTGAATAGTTGCATTAATACACTAAATAGTTGAATAAGTTTCATTTTGCTTTTCCTTTAAAAAGTCCTACAATCAGATGTCATAAAATATAGTGTTCCAGTCTTAGTAAATTATGCCACTGCTCATTAATTACTAAGAGCACATGAGTGAAACTTGGCAGGACATTGTAGACCCTTACAAGATATAAATAAATGAGATGAGTTAGGCTCTAGAGTTCCTATTTTAAGTACTTGGACCTAATAACCTTATTTTACTTTTACGTGTATATCTTCTGAACGGTAGGTTTTTTTCAAATTCTACACAATTACACGACGTCATACACTAAATATCTGCTAAACTGAAATTAAGAAATTCGACACTTTTCCGCTGGGACTACGCACACAGATATTTTAGTACTTATTTATAGAAATTAATTAATGCAATGTGGTGTTGTTTCTAGTTTGAATGATGTAATAATACGGTATCGATCGGAAAAAATAGTATGAACCACTACGGTTCATACTATTTTTTTAAAGAGTAGGTAGTTATATCAATTATGCACATTTAAAGATTTCTTCTCTTTAAATACTTTATAGTGATGCAAACTTTAGGTACATTAATGTGTATCTGTAAATTTTAGAACGTTAGCTCTTTATACTGCACGGCCGCTTTTATGTAGCCATTCCAACTTGGTCGGTTTATCGATGTTTTGCGCTTGTTCTGTTATTTTTATTATATCTTTTTAATCATTCAGTGTAATGAGCTGAAATGTTATATGTGAATAGTTGCATTAATACACTAAATAGTAGAATAAGTTTCATTTTGCTTTTCCTTTAAAAAGTCCTACAATCAGATGTCATAAAATATAGTGTTCCAGTCTTAGTAAATTATGCCACTGCTCATTAATTACTAAGAGCACATGAGTGAAACTTGGCAGGACATTGTAGACCCTTACAAGATATAAATAAATGAGATGAGTTAGGCTCTAGAGTTCCTATTTTAAGTACTTGGACCTAATAACCTTATTTTACTTTTACGTGTATATCTTCTGAACGGTAGGTTTTTTTCAAATTCTGTTTTCACACACATTACACAAAATTCAAAGCAACCTGCGTAAAAAATTACAACTCTGTGCTAAACCGTTTTATATGATTTTCATCAAATAGCCAAACGTCAGCGCAGCGGCAACTTGAATATCTTGACAAATATAAGACACACAAATTTCATTTTAACATACACATTTACCTCTCGTTACACACTAAGTATTGTATGTATTTTTTTTCTTGTACGTCCATAGGAAAAAAAAGTGCCGCTAGGAATACGTAGTCCCAGCGGAAACAGTTTTTGTTGAATATCTCCGCAATGGTTGGATGCACAAATTTTTATTTACCATACACAATTACACGACGTCATACACTAAATATCTGCTAAACTGAAATTAAGAAATTCGACACTTTTCCGCTGGGACTACGCACACAGATATTTTAGTACTTATTTATAGAAATTAATTAATGCAATGTGGTGTTGTTTCTAGTTTGAATGATGTAATAATACGGTATCGATCGGAAAAAATAGTATGAACCACTACGGTTCATACTATTTTTTTAAAGAGTAGGTAGTTATATCAATTATGCACATTTAAAGATTTCTTCTCTTTAAATACTTTATAGTGATGCAAACTTTAGGTACATTAATGTGTATCGTTCGGGATACCTATTTATTTTAAAAAGTCCGACTTAATTATGGTTCGAAACATCAAAAATACGAATTCCGGTTATTAAAATACCGATTAATACAATTCCGAAATAAAAACGCCTTGTAAAACTGAATAGCAAGACAAATAAACACATAATTGCTCGTCAGAGAGAAGTACAATATTATGTTTAATATGAGGAGGTAGAATTAAGAAACAAATGACAATAGTAATATAATGACAATTTGTAATAGTCAATATTCAGTTAACATTTGTCGGCTGTCATTTAGACAACTCATACCCGGGTAAAATAATTTATAACGTATTTTGTCATGTTAATATTTGTTAACTACAATATTACTCAGTTTAAGTAAATATTTCAAATATGTATTCGACAAAATTCTTATTTTAATTTTGACAGCACCAAATGTTTTATTTTTGTGTTTTTTTCCCATTATTATGAATTATGTCTGAAAATAATTAGTAGAATTTAAATTGGAGATTACATTAAATCAACAATTCAAAAAGAAAACTAACAACCAAAACATTTACGTATATATTTCTTTATAACCAACATCAAAAAAGGAGAAGGCTATCTGTAACATTTTCGCATTAGAATATCATAGGCTAATTCTAATATATTTACTTTTCGTTCAGATCATCATAAATTCATAACTTATAAATAAAATAAAAACTCGTATCAAGAAGTGTTAGTTGCACTATATTCTTCGCGAACTGGTGAATTTACGCGGCGCGCAACGTTGCAACAGCGAGCGATACGTCCTTCCTCGATAAGCACTTGGGGCTGACTAAAGTTGAATACCTTTTTTTTTTTTTTTGACAATGGCATCTCGTAGTTAGCCCGAAGGCTTTCACTACTTAAACGGGCTTCGGGCTTTCCCTGCGGATGACTCTAGACGCGAATCTAAGGCCTCCAGCCAGGGGCTTACAAACTAAAGGAAAAACTACAAACTAAGCGACTAAGACCTAAGGGCACCCCCTGTGGGGTTCGGACCTCGGCTTAGGCAGTCACTGGTGGGGGGGATCAGCAAGGGATAGGCTGGATCTGGGTGGTCGTTAACTAAGGGCTCAGCGACGCGGGCTGGCTCATGCAAGGGTCGGGGGTAGGGAATGCAAAAGCCGGATTATTTTCAAATCCGGATTTACAAAGTATAATCGTACACAAATCCGGACTATCCGGATTTTTCGAAGTTTTTTTTATTTTATTTAAGAAAAATTAAGTTTACATGTAAACTATACAACGACACTGAAGGGACTGTGCAAATTTCGACGTTATAGAGAGTTGTCGTTAAATGGTGAGAAGAAAAATCTGTATTAGAAAAATTAAAAAAAAACCGAGTCATCCTTCTTCAAAGAAAGTAAACCAAGTTCTTCAGCAAACTTCTCCGCCTTAGCTTTCACGATCGGCCCCGACATAGGCATATTATGCTGGCGTTGTCGGTGAAACCATAATAGTATAGCTTTAGATCCAAATCTTCGTATTTAGGTTTCTTATTTGGAAGATTTTCCATCCTGCTCTGCTTGTAGAATTTTTTCTTTATTTTTCCATATGGTGAACAAGGCAGAGCGACTACATCCAAAGCGTCTGTCAACATCACCTATCTTCTCTCCCGCCACTATTGCGCGTATCAGTAAAACTTTTTCGTCAATACACACTGATTTTCTCTTGCTTGCCATGTTTACAGTTTGAAAGTTTGTGAGCAAGTTGGAATATGATAACGTATAGATAATCCATGACTCCTAGTAACAACACACGTGCAAGCAATCCCAATTTGTAAACAAACGTATTTCTTAGAAAGTTAAGGTAAGAAGTGGGGCCTATCCCCAAAAATCATACTTTGGCTGTACACCGCAGTGATCCGACCCATGATCACCTACGGGGCTGTGGTCAGGTGGCTCCGCACCAAGCTTATTACAGCCTGCAACAAACTGCAACGCATACAAAGACTAGCCTACATGGCGTTCACGGACTGCATGAGGACTACTCCCTCTGCAGCCATGGACGCCATGCTGGGACTACCACCGCTCCACCTGTTCGTACAGCAGAAAGCCACAATGGCAGCAGCGCGTCTGGATGTAACTAAACTCTGGAGAAAGAGAGACACACAACACACCGCGCTGCTTAAGGAACTCAACAATGAGGTCCCCATAACTAAGGCTATAAATGACCGGGTACCCAAATAGTTCATTTTTGATAAAAAGTACAGAATCCAGCTTCACGATGATCTCCGATGTCAGGGTTTGCGCCCTACTGAGCTGCGCATCTTCACGGAAGGATCAAAAACAGACAGTGGCACAGGTGCTGGAGTCTTCTCGCAGGAGTTCAACATACATATAGCCACACCGTTGGGAGTCCACAACACAGTGTTCCAGGCTGAATGCATTGGGATCACTCTTGCTGCTTCAGCCATCATGGCCAGGGCAGTTAAAGACCACTCGATCCGCATACTCTCAGACAGTATGGCTGTCCTGCAAGCGCTGGACAGTCACTCGATTGATTCTGGGTTAATATACGAGTGCCACCAGCGCATCAACCAGGTGGGTAGCCTTAATAATATAACCATTCAATGGATAAAAGGACACAGCGGTTTACTAAGTAACGATGCCGCCGATGAACTTGCCAGAAGGGGGTCGAGCATGACACCGGTGGGACCAGAACCCATCGCACCACTCCCTTTTGGGGTCCTACGCTCTCTGGTAAGAAAACGTACCAGGGATCTACACTGTGAGCTATGGATGGACCAAAGTGAGTGCAGCAAAGAGGAGTGCAGGCAGGCCAAGGAAGCGCTTCCTACCATCGATGCCCGCCTCACAAAATAGGTCCTCCGGTTAGACAAACGACAGCTGCGTATGGTTACAGCAGCAATGACTGGCCATGGGTCGTTTAATAAACATCTTTTTGTCATAAGAGTTACAGACAGATCGCTGTGCAGGCCTGCATTGAGGACGACGAGACAGCAGCGCACGTGCTTCTAAACTGCCCGGCGATCGCCACATACAGGGCCAAGTACTTCGGTAACCCAGGTAGGTACCCTACGTGAGATAGTCAGCAACATCAAGGTTGCTGGCCTTTCTCAAGGAGCTGAGGTGGATCGAATAACCGATTTTCCACCCGTACGCAAAATACGCGCTCAGACGTGAAGTTGCGGACACCAACCCGTTCTACCTATTAACTATGTATGATGCCGACAGTTGAGCTTATTACGGGCTAGGATAATAAAACGACAAAAGAAACGTACACAGCTGCGCAGTTTTTACTAATTTTGGCAACTTAAAAAGGTTTTTTTAAATGATTTAATTGTTGTCGTTACTGAGAGTGGGTGTAATGCTATAAGTACAGAGTGTATCGTTGTATGGAAGACAAGCTAAACCAATTAAAGTGGACTGATTTCGACGCTTTAGTGAGTTTGTCGTCAAATCGAGTGACGTTACATGGAGTTTACACTGTTTTTAGATTTGTCACGTAGTTTACGCTGAAATATAATTAAGTTGGTGGTTGAAGACACATGCTCTATTTTATAGGTTTACAAAGAAACGGTTTATTGAAATTCGAAAAAACCGGATTTTAATATTAAAATTCGAATTTATATGAGGACGGAAAATCCGGATTTTTTAGATATTTTCGAATTTCGAACTATCCGGATTGCAATCTCTAGTCGGGGGGGACTATTAGCTAGTCGAGAGTGTCGCGACGACGGACCTCGGCGGCGAGGTCGGTATGACGGACGTTTCGGTTAAAGTAAGGTACTGGTGGCCCGATTGCTCTCCTGGAGGAGGGTAATGGGGTCATCAGGATCGGTTAGAATATGCCGCGGACGGCGGGTCTTACTAATGCGGGAGGGGATGTAGTTGGCTGCCGCGACAACCAGAGGGTTGCGGTGGGTTGCGGCCCTATCAAAGAAACGCTTGGAGATGCGTTTTATGAATTGATTGATAGTCGGGAGTTTAAGATCGAGATGGAGATTAGCATTCCGAACGTACCAAGGCGAACCTGTGGCGTTGCGGAGAAAATGGTTAGTTGAATACCGCGCGTCACAAGATTTATATTGATTTTTGCATTGCATGCAACAATTATTTTGAAATGTTATTTTTCTTTTAAACAGTCCAATTTTTTTTTCATGCAATGTAACAATACCAACTTCATTATAAAATATTTTTTATTTGAATTTGGATTATACTTTCATAGATAAAAATTAAAGTTTCGCACGGAAAACTATCAGTAACTCTCGGTTTTACAGAATTATTTTTGGTATGTTACTGTATGAATCGTAATAAATTGAATTAAACATTCGAAAGTAGAAGATACAGTTGTATCATGGACATTTTTATAAATTATTAAATTATTATATCTTCGGTGAACCAAAGCATCAAAAAACTCCCAAAAGCAACATTTTATGAAACATCCTTTGCAGAGACAAGGATTTTACTAACGTACGTGAACAAATTTAAATATTTATTTAGAACACTCCCAAGATTAATTATCAAACTTTCTTAGTCATATTTTTGTTTTTTTTTTTAGGCTATATGTAAAGCATAATCACACATCAAAACTCGAATAAAACGCTCAAATTCAAGAAAAATTGTGATAGCCCTCTTAAGATATTCGCGGCTGTGTGAAAACAAAAATTAAAAAGTTACTTTGTCTCACTCAGTGAGCAAAATCGCATTTTGCTCACTGATTTCAGGCAGCGAAACCTACATGTTTGAGCTACTGAAGTGAAAAAGTACATTAAACGAGCTGTGGTCGTTTTAGTCGGAAATATACGACCCTGGCCAAATGACCCCGAAAATATTTGTCGGATAAATCCGACGTACGCAGTTAAGAGCGTTAACGTCGATTTTGGTTGTTTGACCCAAAAAGCGTACTTTTCAAACCATTTAATCACCTCATAAAACGTATCTAACGAAAGTGTGAATAACTAAATATTGTTGGAAACATTTTGGTCTAAAAAGTTGACTGAAAACCTTTTTACATTAATAAAGTATTCGTGAATTCTAACCAGATAAACAAACAGTGTTTTCTAAAATCCTTTTACAGTAGTCATTTCGAAGCTTAAAATATCCGAAACCACTAATAAAATTGATAAACTAATAAACATATTTAATTGTTCACATCCTTGAGCAAAAAACTGAGAGAGACTTTTTTGATTTTCAGCGCCTAACATAATAAATAAAACAATAAACAAAGTGAAATTAACAAGAAAAAGCAGTTGCTAAATTCATTATTTCTTCCAATAAATCTTATTTAATTTTACAAAATAAAGATGTATTGTAATAGAAGAACATCTTCTTTAAAACTTGCAATAAAAAATTTCAACTAAATTAGTTTTATTATTTTTCTACAATTATTTTAAAACTACTATAAAACCGTGCGCGGTAATAATTTTAAATCAGTCCGCCGCGAGGCTGTTCAAAGAGTGGACGTATCGCTCAGTGCTCTACGCGTGACCTCTCCCGACCCTTGGCATCGAGTGAGTTTATAGTGCGATATAACGATCTTGGGTTGGTAAGTAAAATAATTATTTTTTATTTAGATAATTGAAAACAATGTTTTTCGAAACAACAAAAATTGTTTCAGGTGCCATGGGGAATAAGAGTAAAAAAACGAAACTAGTTTTATCGAGGAAAAGGAAGAGACTCAATCAAGAGGTTTTAGCTAAAGCTAGGGCTAAAAGGTTGGGTAAAATAATATTTTGTATAGAACTTGATTTGTTATCTTTGTTGATCGAAGTTTGCTATATAAGGTCCTCGTTTATTAATTTATTTCCTTCTAGGGGGTGATTGTACTACTCAAATACATTTTTTTTTTCTAAACGATCAATTTCGAAATTGCAAAAAACAATACTTCCTCAAACTAAACCGTCGATCATCTGATTTTTTTTAACTTGCATTGTAATAATAATAATTTAATTGATTTGATTTAATTTAAACTTTATTTCTTCTTTTTAGAGAATTTAACTAAAAGCTTGTTTTTAAAAATGTTTTTAGGGTTCCGTAGTGAAAGAGGAACCATTTATAGTTTCGCTAAGTCTGTCTGTCTGTCCGACCGCGGCTTAGCTCAGAGACCCTTAGTACTAGAAAGCTGGAATTCAACATGAGTAAACATATTAATCACGCAGACAAAGGGGTAAAATAAAATCCTGTTTTTTTATCTTCAGGCATTGTAAAGAAAATAATGTTGTTGTGAGTACGGAAGATGTTAAAATCCAAAATGAGGTAAAGGTAAAGCACAACTAACGTATTCTTTATTTACAATTTCATATTTACGTATGGGATTACATCTATCTTTTTTTTTTCAGGACTTAGCCTCGTCTTCCAAAACCAGCTTGTCGATGTGTGGAACACACGTGTCGGTTATCTTTCAAAGTCGGTAAAGGAAAACATTTATTTAAATCTACATACAAGTGCTATATATAATAAATATAATATTATAAATAAAGAATTCTTCGATATTGAAATATTTTATTTTAAAACTAGAATACTTAATAATTTGCTAGAGGACCATCGCGACTTCCTACGACTTCAAAATGATGAACCCCCTTCATTATGATTTTTTCATGTACTTTTTTATCAAATGAGCAATTAATCAAAATTCATTTAGTAGTTTTTGTGAAAGAGTAACAAATATACATCTACTCATCCATAAATAAACTCTCAAACTTGCGCGTTTATAATTATTATTTGAAAATATGATCTGTATGGTATTCTGATGTGTAATCGATATGAATTGAAGTTTCATCAAAATTCGTTCAGTAGTTCTTACGGTAAATTGTTAAAATCATTCATCCATACATCCTCACAAACCTTTGTGTTTATAATATTATTCGTAGTAGGATTTTACATTTGTACAATATTTCTAACTTTTCTCCCCTAAATAGTACCTACTTACTATACTACGTATCCAAAATTGCCTTTTTATTTCACAAGCATGTAATAAAAATAAGAATAGTAAATAAAAATCAACTGACGATTAAATAAGTAAGTATCATTAAACATTAAGGATCAACTTGGGTTAGTTTGACTATAATGACGGGCAGCACACCAACTCTACGCACACAGTTATGCGCGTATCTGTGTGAGTGGAAGGAGCACTGCAATTACCTAAACTTGGTGCCGTGGATTTCACGTTAACGCTCTTAAAAGGTAAAGAACACGCCTGCTCTAACGGGATGACCGTTCTTCGGCTGATGTGGCCGGCCCATTGCCACTTCTTACTTCAGCTTGCTAATTCTATGAACTATGTCGATAACTTTGGATCTCTGCCGGATCACCTCATTCCGGATTCTATCTCTCAGAGATATTCGAGATACTCCAAGCATATCTCGTTCCATAGCTCGCTAAGTGACTTTGAATTTATGAACTAGCCGTACCGGCTGTAGTCAAGACAGGCAGCCAGGGCTACTAAACTTACGATTGTCGCAACTCAGTGCTGGGCACGCCACAATGGCGGCGGTAAGTCCCCTCTTTGAAGAGTGGTTAGAGTGGCGCCACGGCGTCCTCACCTTCCGCAGGTCCTCACCGAACACGGGTGCTTCGGGAGGTTCCTGTTCCGAGCGTTTCCATTGCGTGGATCGTCTGGAGGACACGGTGGAGCATACGGTGGAGGTGTGCCCTGCCTGAGTGGAGCACCACCGTGTTCTCGTGGTGGCAATCGGCGGCAGCAATCTCTCGCGTCCAGCCCTGGTGCAGGCCATGGTACGGAGCAAGAGAGCATGGGAGGCCGTCACCTCCTTTTGCGAAGCAGTAATGCTCGCGAAGGTGGAGCGCTTGAGTGAGCGGCAAGGCCTGCCAGGGTCGCCTTCCGCTCTGGGAGAGCGGCAGGGCCTGTCAGACTTTTAGTGACTAAAACCCACCCGTGTTCCTTCAGTTGCCCATATGTCAGGGCCACGGTATCTCTTTCAAACAAATCTCGTGACCTTGGCAGGCATCGGTCCTAGCGGACCCCTTCAGTTGTTGCTGACATCTCTTTGAGGCGCGCGTGGGACACTACGCGTCGTCGAACCCACCTGGTAAGGACCAAGCCCGTGTCGACAAGTGCGCGCCTATGGTGGCCGGGAGTCCGCAATCGACTCCCGACCGCCGGGGCATCTCCTCCTGCGGCGGCTAGGGGCGTGAGGGCGCAGAGACTGCTTCTCCCTCACGCGCCCCGCCTCCTCCTTCGCGAGCGATACTGCTTCGCAGAAGGAGGTGATGGTTTCCCATGCCCTCTCGCTCCGTACTATGGCTTGCACCAGGGCTGGACGCGAGAGCTAGCCGCCGCCGATCGCCTCCACGAGGACACGGTGGTGCGCCGCCCAGGCAGGGCAAATCTCCACCGTATGCTCCACCGTGTCCTCCAGGCGATCCACACAGAGGTAACACCCGGGCGTTTCCTCCGCCTTATCCGGAACAGGAACCTCCCGAAACATTTATGTCCGGTGAGGACCTGCGTAAGGCAGAAAGTGAGGATGCCGTGGATGAGATTACACCGGAGTTCTGTCCGCTTTGCCGCGATTTGTCACGGCAGTGGAGTTTCGCCCCGGCGTTTCGCCTCCTCGCGCCACTCCCACATAATAATATGCGCGAGAACCAAATGTACCCATTACTCCGAAACATACCGGGTGTAAGGGACAGCCCTCCACAAACTGACAGAGTGCATTCAGCTCCTTATTTTGAATCATATTCCACCGGAATTTTTCTCCGGATTTTTTTTATTTTTTTTAAACATTTTTTTTCAGCTTTTTCAGTTTTATTTCAATGTAAAATTACATTCTCTGAAAGCAGCACTCCATTTATGTAAACAATACGGCTAAAATCAAAAAAAGGGCAATGGGTGTTGAAATAATCTAACGAACGACGCGTAAAATCAGCTGTTCACTTCCCGTCTAACTACAGAGTTCATCGGACTCGTCGTCGGCGATTGCACAAAGGCGGCTTTCCGAATTGATCCGAGATACATTGCGTGTGAGAAAATAAAACAAATCAGGTTTATTGGATTCCCATAACGGTCCTGAAATAATGTTTGTACAGCTTGGCAAAAAAGAGTCTGGAAAAAATGAGGGCGCCTGCTTAGCAGGTATGGCCACCCTGTATACTAGGACTAAAAGTGATAGGATACTTTTGTTTTAATCCACAAACACGAGATCTCGGAAATTATCAACAGTCAAGATTTCAAGACTTGATAGGCACACAGTCTTTAACTTTCATTGTATTTAGTAGATTGCGCATTATTTCGCTGGAATAACCTTTTATCTAAGAATGCCATCATAATAACATAGTGAAAACTAATTTAGTTTAAAAATTAATCAAATTACACTCAGGGATTGCCGATTGAACCCGATACACAAGACAATGTTCAGCAATCGCATTTGCGGCCAACATCTATGGTATTCACAACCATTCGATGGTTGGTATGCCTGTATCAAATTTGACATGAATGATACTGAACGAATCCTGTTAATGCTGACAGATTATAGTCGACAAGATGGCGACTTACAGCTGCTTACTGTAGGAAACTAATCAGAAGTCAGAGTACCTATAACATGTTGCATTCGAAAGGTACGGGCAATATCGAATAAACTTGAACAGTTGACTAATGAAGGCGTCAGGTATGTCTATGTGGGGTACATAACATTATCACTATTCACATGACATTGAAAATGAAATAACACGCTAAAATTAAGGTTTTATTTAAAAAGAAAAACGTGACATAACAACATTCGTGTATTCCTTTTCTGTGCTATGATAGATTTTTTCCATTAACACTGCTGTGTCAGTTTTACATTTCTTATTTATGAAATCTAAATAGTGTAAAAATCTTTCTTAGACGTTTACGGCTCCCATTACAATCCGTCTCCTCAAACTATAGGTAATATATTACGTAGAATAGGCACCTGAAAAATAATAAATATAAATTATACTTTTTTTTTTACTGTGGTATGCAATAAAAGCATTAAAAAAAAATACTTGCCTGTTTCTATATAGTGTTGAACTTTTTTTCTAATTGCACACAGATCGAAATCGTCTAATTCTTTCTATTCGAATTCTCGCCTCCCGGCCACCGTAGGCGCGAGCTTGCGGGTGGCGAGCAATGGGTAGCTCGCCGCCCGGTAAGGAACAAGCTCGGGTCGACGGCGCGCAGTGTTCCACGCGCGCCTCAAAGAGATGTCAGCAGCAGTGTAGGGGTCTACTAGGACCGATGCCTGCCGGGGTCGCGTGATTGTTCGAAGGAGATACCGTGACCCTGGCACATGGGCAACTGATGGAACACGGGTGGGTTTTAGTCAGTAAAAGTCTGACACGCCCTCCCGCTCCGCCCAGAGCGGGAGAAGTCATTTGATGATTTCCCACACTGAAAAAAAAAAAAAAAAAAAAAAAAAAAAAAGTTTCACCCCTCGAGCAAAATGCTTGCAACAAAAACATATAAGATGGACCGATATAAAAGGTGAAAATTATTTAAATTTTATTATTGAAAACTGCTTTATTTGTATAATATTTTTTGGGGGGAATCGTGTGGAAATTGTGTGGAATCGGCAGATTTTTTTGTTCCCAAATTGACGAACTTGATAATTTGGCATTGGCAGCCCTGAATATCTGATATTTTATAGAAGGAAGGAAAATGGTGATTGGCGGGAAAGATACAAAAAGTTTTCAATAATTTTGTATTTATTAATATAATTCAAGATATGGATGAAAAACCAAATAATGTTGAAGAAATTGATGTTAACAGTTCAGATTTCTACGAAAATGTTAACATTGAAACAGCTGCTTTATTCCACGACGAGATCTTCTATGATTTGCTACTAATTGAGAACGAATCACACGAAAACTTTGAAGATGAAGAATGTGAAGATGAAACGGAAGAGAATACAACAAAAACATAAATACATATTTTAAAGTAATTACTGAAGACATTGAAGCTAAGATTCATCAGTGAAAGCAAATGTACCTATTGTTCTGAAGAAAATGCGGATATAAATCACGTTAGACTGTGAATCGTTCGCCATCAACATTCTACGCTCGACGCCCGCCTTGGAAGGTCGTTACGCTGCCGCTCCGCTGCGCGTATCCCCTCCACCGCCCGCCGCTAGTTCGCCCGTCAGTTGTGCTCCGTGCGCCACGCTGCGTAGTCGCCCCGACTACTCTCCGCTATTTTGCGATTTAAATTTATTTAAATCGCAAAATTCGGATTCCTGTTTCTTCAGATTCAGTCTAAAACCGTACTGTCTTGTTCGCAAGACAGTGGTATTTCTGATTCGTCAGAAAATCGTCAAAAACGTGTGTTGTGTTGTGGCCCCTTCAGGGCAAATCCACAGTTTCGTGGTCACTCGGTGGATACCTTAACGGTGCCAACGAAGCCGAGTGGGTGCAGACCCAACGCACCCGTCTATCCCCTTCAGGGCTAGACGAAAGTTGGACGGGTCCCGGATCGCTGGTCTTGGGGGCTTCCCTCGTCAGCCCCGGTGACAGTCTTCCCTCCACAGCCGCGTACTAGTGCCGCGGGTATATCTATACCCCCCGCACTAGACTGGTCGGGTACCTTCAGTACCCATCGCATGACCGGTTAGGAACCCGTTCGCACAATAAGATTGGCGACGGGAGTCACTCTTAGGGCTCACCAGGATCACCTCCCTGTCTATACCCGACAGGGAGTGTAACACTCACCCCCGGCATCCCACCGGGGATTAGGCTACGTAGGAGTAGGGTTTTTGATCAGGATCACTCTCATGAGTGATTAGGTCCCCCCCACCCCTTAGTTTTTCTCCCCGGGAAACATGGTTAAACCCATATCTCCCGAGGAGAGGCAAGCCCTCTCGGAGGCTTTCTTCGAGCTTGTGGATGATGACCGAGAGTTCATCATCTCTTTTAAGAAACGCTGGAAGGCGAACAGGGAGAGGAAGGCCAGAGCCAACAAGCTAGTCGCTGTTTTCAGCGACGCACTTGAGACTCCGGCTATCCCCTCCCCCATCGCCCCAGTAGACGATCTTCCGGTGTCCATGGACACGGAAGATCATCCCGATACCGCCTCAACCGCTCCCCAGGCTGACTCAAACCCCTCCTCGTCCTCGGACACGGAGGCGTATGAGTTGGTCTCCCATACAAAGGGCAAAGGGAGCAAGAGGAAAAAGAGCAAGGACAGCAGCTCAGCCCCAGCCGCTAAAATCATAGCGGCTGAGGACTCCGCTCCTCCGTCCCGCACCCCCACCTCGCAGGCGACCTCCGCCAACGCGTCCGACCCCCTCCCCGATACGCAGGCGACCCCCGCCACCGCGACCGCGTCCATCCCCCCCACGCCGCCGGCGACCGCCGCCACCGCGTCCCCCTCCCGTCCCTCGCCTTCAACCTCCGCGAAGGTTGCCGCGCCCCGCGCTAACGGTAGCGCCCCGACCGCTAACTCTGGCTCAACCACCGCCAGGAAACTCCCTCCACCGCCCCCTGTATTTATACAGGACAAGGCCAAGTGGACGGAGGTGTCCAAATGGTGCGTTGACCAGAGGGTCAACTATACCAGTGCCCGTGCCACCCAGCAGGGCATTAAGGTATCGGTACCGACCTCGACCGATTACCGCGAGCTGACCAGGCTCCTCTCTGCCAGGAACGTGTCCTTCCACACGTATTCCTTGCCCGAGGAGCGTCTGACCAGGGTGGTGATCCGCAGGATCCCCTGCGAAATCCCCACCAGCGAAATCAAAGCAGACCTCGAAAGACAGAACGTGCCTGTCACAGAGGTCCATAGGATGCACAGATCCAGGCAAGGCATTGCCTTTGATATGGTCCTGGTGGTGTGCCCTCCCACAGAGGGTCACCACCCCATTTTCAAAGTCAAGGCAGTCTGCAATCTGTCTGGTCTCATCATAGAAAAGCCCCGTAAATCGAACATCATTGGCCAGTGCCATAGATGCCAACTTTACGGGCACTCAGCGTACAACTGTTACGCCACTCCCAGGTGCGTCAAGTGCCTGGGAGAACATGGTACAGCAGATTGTACCCGGCCCAAAGACCGCACTCTCTGCACCGAGCCACCTAGTTGTGTGCTCTGCAAAGAGTCCGGTCATCCGGCAAACTACCGGGGCTGCCCGAAAGCCCCCAAGTCCTCGTCCCCTAAATTGGCGCAACGTTTCGACGCTCGCCAGAAAAGGGAATCCCCCTCGGCCAAACTCCCCGCGAGATTGGCCCCTCAACGTCCCTCCCAATGGCCTCTTTTGAGTTCCCAGAAGGAGTTCCCCGCACTGGCCTCCTCTAGGCCAAAGCCCGCCCCCATCCCTCCCTTAGTGGACCCGCGTACCCGTGCCCCCGCGCCCCTTACGCCCCCCGGTTTTCCCGCGACCGCTCCCCCCGCCCGCGCCGCGGCCCCTCCCACTGCCCCTATGGCAGGACCAACCCCAGTACAGAGGAAAGTTCAGGCTCCCCTCAATGCGTTTAACGTCATTGCCGGGACCTTTAACACCTATAGCACGTTCCTCTCCCCGCGTGCCCAACAGATGGCCCAGGAACTAGTTGCCGCCGGCGGCAACCTGTTCCGTATCCAATCTATATATGCTGCGTATCCAGAGATCACGCAAGCACTCCACGTTATGAACTCCCAACGCCCCTATTATGGATAGTCGAGGAGTATTAACTAGACTTAAACCCCGTTCCCTAAAGCTAGGCTTCTTTAATGCCAACGGCATTCACGGCCAACGTGATGAGATCGCCACGTTCCTCCGCGACCATCACGTAGACATTTTACTCATACAAGAGTCGTTCTTAAAGCCTCATCATCGCGACCCGAAAATTGCAAACTATCGTTTAGTTCGCAACGACAGGTCACGTTGTCACAGAGGCGGCACCCTCATATACTATAGGAAGTCCCTGTACTGCATACCTATGGATCCCCCCCAACTCTCCCGATTAGAAGTTTCGGCCTGTCGGTTAGCACTGACAGGTCACCAGCCGATCACTATTGTGTCGGCTTCCCTCCCTCCCCAACATGAGTCAGAGGACCCTCAACTCCTCGCTAACGACCTTTCCGATCTCTTCGGCATGAGTGACTCCGTTATCATAGCGGGCGATCTCAACGCCAAACATCCAGCCTGGAATAGCACCAGGACCTCGACTAGAGGTAGGCAACTTTTCAACCTCTGTTCTACCATGAACTTTGATGTCATCGCCCCGATGACTCCCACTCACTTCCCCTTCGATGTCGATCAGCTACCCGACGTTCTTGACATAGCGCTCCTTAAGAATATCAACTTAAGGTTGGATTCTATAGAGACTATTCACGAACTCGACTCTGATCATCGACCAGTAGTCATGAACCTGGCCCCCCGATTAGGTATTCGCGACCCCTCCCAACCCCCCGCCACTAAAGTGATCACTGACTGGAAGAAAGTAAGCGAATACGCTTACAATCTAACACGTCACATCACTTAGACTCTATCCCAGATCAGTTTGACTCTGCCGCCGCCACAACGGCCGCGATCGACTCTCTCACGGAACACGTACAATCGATCGTGAGCGAAAGCTCACGGGAGGTTCCAGACACGGGTGACCGTAAATGGAAACTCCCCGACGATGTACGTGATCTGCTGACAGAGAAGAACGCGGCCGTTCGTGCCTACAGCATCTTTCCCTGTGATGCTAACAAAGCTCACATGCGTTACTTACAGCGTGCTGTAAGGACACGTGTGACTGAGCTGCGTGACGCTAACTGGGACAAGATGGTGAGCGAACTAGAGCCGACTCATCTCGCCTTCTGGGAACTTCAGAGGAAACTGAAATCCTCTGAGTTTTCCACTATGCCCCCCCTGACCCGCCCCGATGCGACCATTGCATTCGAGGATATCGACAGGGCTGAATGCCTAGCCGATAGCCTCGAAGCCCAATGCACACCCAGTTCGCAGCCAGTAGACCAAGCGTTTGTCGATAAGGTAAACGCGGAAGTCGAACGCAAAGCCTCACTCCCGCCCGTTGAAGACCCTGATGATCCCCTGCCCCCTGTCACACCTGACGAGGTGCACGAGATCATCAAGGGTCTGAAATCTCGTAAAGCCCCCGGATCAGACGGCATCACCAACAGAGTGATCAAGCTGTTCCCCGCTCACTTGATTATGCTCATGTGTACCATCTTCAATGGTGCCTTGAGTAATAATATTTTCCCCCAAGCGTGGAAGGAAGCCACCGTCATTGGCATCCCTAAGCCCGGTAAGCCCAAAACCGAGCCCACGAGCTACCGCCCCATTAGTTTGCTCAAAGTTCTCGGCAAAATCTATGAGAGACTTATTTATAAGCGACTCAGGGATTATGCCGAAACCAAGGGCCTCATCCCCAACGAGCAGTTCGGTTTTCGAACCCAACACTCGTGTGTCCATCAGGTACACCGCATCGTCGAACATATCAATGCTGGTTTTCAGCGTGGTATGTTCACGGGCGCTGTATACTTCGATATAGCGAAAGCGTTCGACAAAGTCTGGCACAACGGCTTATTATATAAGCTGTACCAACTCGGAGTGCCAGACCGTCTCGTGCTCATCTTACGAGACTTTCTTGCGAACCGTACCTTTCGCTATCGCATCGAAGGGGCACTTTCCTCCCCTCACCCGATCCGTGCAGGAGTCCCTCAAGGCTCTGTACTAGCCCCCCTCATTTTCACGCTGTTCACTAGCGATATCCCCAGAAGCAAGAAGGCAAGGTTAGCTCTGTTCGCAGACGACACTGCCATCTTTTTCTCGGGATTTAGTGACACAGCGCTGGTTCGCTACCTCCAAACCGCAGTCGACGAGCTCGGCGATTGGTTCAGGAAGTGGCGAATCGAGGTCAATCCCGATAAAAGTCAGGCGGTCTTTTACACCCGACCGCGACGTAATCACCCCCCTCCCCGACCCATCTCAATGTTCGGCAAGCAGATCCCTTGGGCGAAGCAAGCCAAATATCTAGGTGTCATCCTCGACGAACACCTCACCTTTTCCGAGCACATAAAGCAGTAAATTGTCTCTTCTGTGTAAGAAGCGGCTTTACACCGCTTGTATCAGGCCGATTATGACATACGCAAGCCCAGTCCGGGCACATGCCAAGCCCCGATTCATCCATAGGATGCAGACTCTCCAGAACCGTTTTCTCCGTCAAGCCACAGGCTCGCCTTGGTTTGTTCGGAATATCAATCTTCATTTAGACATGAAACTCCCGACTATCCATCAATACATAAAACGCGCTTCGAAGCGTTTCTTCGATAGGGCCGTAGCCCACCGCAACCCTCTGGTTGTGGCGGCAGCTACTTACACCCCCTCCCGTATTAGCAAAGTCCGCCGCTCGCGGCACGTTCTTACCGATCCAGATGATCCCACTACTCTCCTCCAGGAGAGTCGAAAAGAGACCAGTACAGCTAGACCAGCACACAGACACAAACCGTACCGACCTCGCCGCCGAGGTCCGTCGTCGCGACCCCGACTTAACAGTCCCTCCCGACCCTTGCAAGAGCCAGCCCGCGATGCTGCGCCGTTAGCTTTAAATTAGTCCCTAAATAATTTAACCCAGATCCAGCCAGTCCCTTGCTGCCCCCCTATCAGCGATTGCCTAAGCCGAGGTTCGTACCCCCCTCGGGGTAACCCTTAGAGCTTTCGCTTTAGTTTTTAAGTATAATAAGCCCCGGCTGGAGGCCTAAAAAGGTAACTTTTTAGAACTCGCCGGGCCACAATCCGTTTAAGTAGTCACAATCTTTTCAGGATTAACTACGAGATGCCCCACAAAAAAAAAAAATCGTTCGCCATGCAAAGACTGTTACTTGTCAGTGAAATTAGTGATATAGCAGAACAAAACTCTTTTATGTGTTCCCCGCCACGTTCAGGAATTACTTTCCAACACAGTTTATTTCAATTCATTATTTAGATATTTACTGAATACTGTAGAAAACATTTAATTGTTTCGGGGTTCATTAGATTGTTTTTTTTTTATGTTTAACTAATATTTTGTTGTTATTAATGAGATAATTTCATCGCCTCTCAGATGTACTTAGCTGAGAATAAGAGTAGTATGTTTAATGATTACGACTGAAGGACATGTATCCATGGTCAGGAATAAATTAAAAAAAAAAAAGATATTTTATATTCTGTGCTGTGAGCATAGAATGAGATTAATTTGATAATTTTGCTGTAATAGTGTAATGTAACTCTGTGAGTTCACTTGAGTTCGATTTATTGTTAATTTTGTTGTGTATTTTGTTGAAAGGAGATTATTTAGAAGGTATTAGAAAGTTACGGAAAGTATAGTTTTGAAGAATAGAGAAATCAATCACAAGTTGTCTGCAAAGATGGATAGAGAAGATGGTGAAATGAGTGATGATAACGCAATGCTTATTGATGATGTAAAAGAACCAATTTCATACAATGAAGAATGCACAGTGGTACGTAACTCTTTAAACTGTTTTACTACTTACTTCATGCATAATACAAGTATTTATTTAGTTGGATAAAATCTGTTTTATAACCAAAAGGTAAAAAAATATATTTGGTGTTTTTGCATTTTGCATTTCTCGTGATTTTTATCGTAGAAAAAAATATTTATCAATGAAAGTCGAGTGTATGTATTTACTTAATTTATTGTTCTTTAATAAATTAGGTGTACAAAGCTGACAAATCAGGTATAAAAATTGAAAAATTGGAGAAAGTTGATGCTTCCAAAATAGAGGAAAGAGCAAGAAGATTTGGCTTAAATCTTACTGGAAATAGAGTAATTACACAGGGACAAATTGATGACTTATACTCAAATTTTGGCATAACTGGAAATGAGAGACATTTTCGTTTTGATGCAATCAATTTAAATGGAGTGGATGGGCTTACTACAAAAGAAATATTCCAATATTTAGAAGATTATAAACCATTATCTCTAGAATGGATTGATGAAGTTTCATGTAAGTAGTGTTTCATGTATACAATTTCAAATATACCAGAGTAATACATTTGCCAGAGTGAAACCTTTTAAATTTTGTCATTTTCAGGTAATGTTGTTTGTCAGGATCATATCTCCACCGCATTAGCACTGTTGGTTCATTCTAGAGAAATTAAAGATACAAACTTGATACAAATGCTTGCTGATAAACCAAATCATCATTGGCGAGAAGGAATGCCACATCCTAAAAAAGATTTAATATTAATGAGGTTTGCTACTAATGGAGACAAAAAAAGAATTAAAAAGAAATCACAAAGTAAAAATATTGACGAATACTATGATCAAAGTATGGATGCTGTAAGTAAGAACCCATGGGGTGATCTTTGTAAGTCATGGGGAGTTTATGATCACCAGGAAGTTTTCCAACGCAAGCTCAGATATAATGATGAGGATGATTTAGAAGAATCAGATAAAACTGTTAAAATAAAAAATAAAAGTTTAGCTAGTCGACTAGGGAAAAGACATGCTGAAGGAAACCGCAACCAATCAGTACAAGATGAAAACAGTGATTCAGATTCAGAGTGGAAAACCAAATCTAAGACACCTAGAATGAGGATGCATGCAGATGATGAAGAATCTAAACAAAAGAAAAAGGTAATTTCACAACACTCTCAAGATCCAGTTGGATATTCACCATTGTCAATTGAAGTTGACAATTCACATAGTAATTATAGTCAAAGGGAACACACAAAGCTGTCTGAAAAATTTAAAAACCATACTACAAAAGGTAAAAATCACAGTATACAGTCACGATTAGGTGAGAAAATTGTTCCTCCAGAAGATAATGATTTTTCAAGTGATGATTTATCAGAAAATTCTGACAGTAATGTTATGAGTCGAGTGCATAAAGTAAATACTACGAGTAGTGTTTGGTCTAGACTAGCTATAAAACCTAGTGGTACAGTAAGTCCAAGCGACCAAAGTGACTTGCGGGAAATTTTAAAATCAAGAAAACCCAAGAAATCTGATGATCTACGAGACAAATTAGGTAAATTGAAACAGAGTAATTTACGGATTGAAATTGACAATAATTATGCACATGATTTATAGTACATATTTTGGCATAATTTTATCTGTATTAAATACCAATGGCTCAAAATCACCAAGATGAGAATTTTTGAGGATATTTTGTTAAGTTTACTGTAAAAGATATTTTACAAGTAATTTAAACTAAAAAACGCATTCCCTGGATGAATTGTGAAATGATGTTTAAAATAAATTGGGAGATACACAAACTACTAAATTACAATTGAACTGGTGGAAAAACTAACTCAATTAGAATGACGTTCCCTACTGAGCCCTTGCATCTAATGGCTGGGTTCACTTTTAATTTATTTTTCTGCCATTACAACTGCATTCACTGAAATCAGAATTATGCAATTTGACATAACATTTATGCATATATATATTTAAAAATAAAGTTATTCTTAAATAATACTTCATTTTTAGGTTTTTTATCATTGGATTTTAAACATTAGTGTTCTGGATATGTTCCCTAAGTTACTTTCCATATGTAGGTATATTTTCAAATAATATCTAATACCTTTAAATATTGATGATTTTGAGCCTATAGTGTTTTAGCTAATTGTATGTTAATTATAAGTCTGTATATTTTATTACGTGTTTTCAAGTAATGTGTTTAAATGATTTTAAAGTCCGTAATGAATTTGACTACCATAATTATGCATAATAAATTCTTACACCTTCATTTTATTTACACATGAGATTTTTTTTAAATCTAGTAATAATATTAATTCTTTAAGTACTTAATTGTCTAGAGACCCATAATCTATGGTTATGTGAATTTCCAAGTACCTAACAAATTGATTACCAATAAACATCTAAGCCCCAAGTTTATAGTATGTTGCTGTATTGTATACACATTTGCTGTTAGCATATTCCCACAAAATTACCAATGAGTATGATCTGGAATTCTGTACCATTCCTCGACATTCCATACACTACCTAAAATATTCAAGTGAAGTATAAAACTTTATTAAAAGCCCATTTACACGATGCAAGTTTCTTGCCTTTGGCATACAATAAAATTCAACCAACAAATGTACAGTAGCGCTCAAAAGTATTTTGACAACAATAAATTATTAAAAATAAAAACAAAATAAAACAATATTGAATTGAATCAAATTATTTATTAATAATAACGATATCTATACTAATATTATAAACAGGAAAAGTTTGTATTTTTGTTTGTTTGTTTGGTTGTTTGTAATGGATAAACTCAAAAACCACTGGACGGATTTTAAAAATTCTTTCACCATTAGAAAGCTACATTATCTGCGAGTAACATAGGCTATTTTTTTTTTTAAATAGGGGTCCGTAAGTTATTTGGGATTTTCGGACCCAAGGTGTAAAAAATCATCCAAAAAAGTTCCTTATTAATATGTCTTCGAAGTACCAGGTTGTCATAACTTGGTAGGAGCTCACCTAACATGGGTGTGTGATAGCTAGAAAACGCTTTGTCTTCAAACTACCAGGTTGGCATAACTTGGTAGAAGTTCACCTATCATGGGTTTTATTGATTCTGAGGCGGTACGAAGTTCGCTGGGTCAGCTAGTGTTTTATAAATTAGTTAACTTTTATATTAGGAATGACTCAAGAATAAGAAATATTAAATTTTGCTCTAATTACTTCGGATCAAAAGTATTTTGACCTTGAAAAAAAAAAAAATTTTTTAACTTACCTATTTTAAAGTTTTTTGACACTTAATAATCAGTATTTAGTTGCATATCCATTTTCCTTTTTGACAGCTTCGCATCGTTTTGGCATTGAGCCTACAAATTTTTGTAAATTATAGATGGGGATTTTGCTCCATTCCTGGCATAGTGCTTCATATAAAGCCTCCATATTTGAATAATTCCGACATCTCACGCGATGATCCAGGTGCTCCCTGAGATGTTCTATCGGGTTTAAATCAGTACTTTGGCTTGGCCACTCCAATAGTTTGATTTTCTTGAGATCTATGAAGTTACTAACATGCATAGATTTGTGTTTCGGGTCATTATTTTGTTGGAAGTAGGGGAGACCGGGTACAACTGAAACAATTTTACTTAAACCGTGTGCAGTGATGTATCTATAGTACCTGTATCCCTCGTTTTTATATGGTTGAAAGGGTCGTTATCTAGTTCCTAAATTAAACATATTATATGTCTATATTTTGAATAGTTAAACTACAATCACATATTAAAGATGATCGGGCACAGTGGTTCTATTGACCCCACCCCAAGGACGGTTGAAACAGTATGTAGGGATAATTGAAACACTGAAAATATTTAAGGAACTACTGAAGGTTTTTAATCAGAACTAACAATTTAATTTACCAATAAATTATTCATTGAGATCAGTGACAAGTCTGTACCCGTTACATTAATATTTCTAAAATTATAAATGCAAAAACATCTTCAACATAAAGAACTCAAAATATCTGTTATTTATATAATTTTTCGTACCACTTGCGCAAAAAAGTGACATTCTATGCCACAAAAAGCTAACATAACAATAGTCATTTTTAATCTGTTAAAAACAGGGAAAGAAAATTGTACTGAATTTAATTCGTCCTCTAGGGGGAATTCTCCCCCTAGAGGACGAATTAAATTTGGAATACTTATCGAAATTTATACTGAACTACATCTGATCTGTGTTTACACCATTGAGTTTGTATATAAAGCATTACACATCTTTTTGAAAAAGGAATACGCATTTATTATGCAGTTATGATTATTAAATAAAAGTACGAAAACCGACGAAGCCGTATGAGCTTGATGCCTTTGCTTTTCCGCCAAAAAATATTAGTCTAGGAATTTGCCGCGTTTTTGTTTTCTTCAAATACATAAACGTTAATTGGACCAATGTTTCGAATGTTAATTTTTACTTTTAATTGTCTTTTTTTAATAAATGCTTATCTCATATTATTATTGTGTTAATTTTTTCGCAAATGGTACGAAAAGTAGAGTATTTTCCTCTGTGATAAAGCTGTCTTAAATCCCTCGCTCCTTCGCTCGTGATTTAAGTTTTTAACACCCTCGCTACGCTCGGGAGTAAACCTCGAGTCCTTCGTTACGCTCGCGATTTAAATCGTCACCCGCGACAGAAGACACTGCTTTATTCCCTTGGTTAATAATGTACTATTAGTGTTCTAATTTGTGCTATGGGATACTATTTCACATTATTGAAAAACTTAGTATCCTATTAAGCTGTAATGAACTTACATGGGGGAGAAAAAAAGAAAATCCATTTCAATCATGACAATCTTTTAATCATAAAGATGTTTCAATCATAACAATCGTTCATTGACCCGTATAGGTTTGCCTCTTGTGAAATTGAATTTTAGAGAAGATCAATCAACTTAGCCAATATTTGAGTAGAATTTAGCGTAGAACAGCGGCTTCAAGTCCTGTAGCAGACTGTGGCGGTAGTGGTGTCCTCGGACTGGTAGGGTCATGCTGAATTTCCGACATAAGTATGACAGAGGAACTTGGCTGTCGAGACACTGACCGTTTCGAAAATCTCTAGAAAATATGAATATAACAAAATTAGATTAATGTCGCAGGCTCAATTTTAAGGCCGATGGAAGTTTTGGGTTGTTTATAATTTTATAATAGCGATGAGTTAAAAGTAGTTCAAATGGTTATTTTTTCATCGTATATCCTTTAATAAATAAAAACTTTTTTTTACAAAAAAAAAAACAACCGACTTCCTTAAAAACACTACAAAGTGAAAAATAACTTTAATTTCGGAAGTTGGTGGCAAAAACCTTAAATACAAATCCTAAGACACCGACTGCCGAAATTAAAGTTATTTTTCACTTTGTAGTGTTTTTAAGGAGGTCGGTTGTTTTTTTTTCTGTAAAAAGTTTTTATTTTTAAATTTTTAGTTATGGTATCTACCCCGCACTAATTCCAATCAAACAATGCATATTTATGAGATAGCAGAAATCGCGGTTGATTTGCTGTCATTTTTTAAAGAGTTACGGTGTCTGTCTCCGGAACTCATCATCAGATCTATATGAATGGGACCATTTCGGGATAAACCCCTTTCGAACAAAAAAAGAATTTTGCAAATCCGTTGGCCGAACATACATAAAAAAAATATATATAAACATCCGAATTGATAAACTCCTCCTTTTTGAAGTCGGTTAAAAATAAAAAAGGTGCGTTATTATATTTTATTAATTATTTACTCTCTAGAAAACAGAACTTTCGTCTGTGCAGTTGGGTAAAAATGCTGAAGATGTGGGGACGTTTGCAACGTTTCGAACGTCCACAGAAAGTTGTTTTAAACGTACCCGTGTCACGTCTTATACTTTAACACTGAATATTTTTTTTTATATTGACTTTAACATTAATCAACATTAACAAAGACACTCTTAAATAGATTAAGAATACTCCAAAACATGTAAAACTGACAAACAATAAGATTAAAATAGGAAAATAACAAAAATAAAAAAATCGTGAATACTGACTTTTTAACGCAAAATTCTTCGAGCCGTCCAAAGTTGGACTACGTTGCTCGCTCGTTAAAGCCGTGCTAAACACAACACCGAACAAAGCAAAGCAAAGCAACGAACGACGCGTCACACTCGTAGTTATTATGGTTTTCGAGAAATTGAACTTGTTGTAATCATGACCTGTTTTAATTGTCCCCGGTCTACCCTACCAAGCAGGAGGCATATTATCTCTAGGGTATGGTAGCATTTGCTTCTCTAATATCTCAGCATACTTAAAACGATGGGATTAAATATAATGATCACCATAAAATGCTTTGATACCCTTAGTTCTTTAACCAAAAATATATACTTGACACCAGAAAAATAAAGTCTAAAATTACAATAGTTCTAGCTATTTTAGTCACGACTGCTCTTTAAATTGTATTCGAACACCAAATGTAGTAAATGATCACCAAATCATAACTAGTACGACAAAACTGTACTGCGACTCACAATAGTTCGAATGTACGCTTGTGCGATACACTCGAGCTCACGTAGTACACTAGGTTAGGTAAGGTTAAAACTGTGACCTCCTATGCACGAGCCGAGCGAGCAAAGCGAGCGGTGCCGCGGCAGCGGCCGGCGAGTGCTAGAAACGACTAGATTCAGTGTGTCGCATAAGCGTGCATTCGAACTATGGTGAGTCGCAGTACAGTTTTGTCGCACAAGTGTTAATCGCACACCCATTTGTCGAACTCACGTAGTACACTCTTAATAATTTCGTGTTCACTAACTATTTTTGGGTTAACAATGATTTTTTTTGGAGTCAGTTTGCTTAAATAGGATAGCAAAATGTAAAAACTTTGGTTATAATTTTACATTGAAATGCTGTTTTAATTTTGGTGATCATTTACTACTTTTGGATTAACAATGATTTATTTGGAGTCAGTTTGCTTAAATAGGATAGCAAGATGTTAAAATTTTGGTTATAATTTTACATTAAAATGCGGGTTTAATTTTGGTGATCATTTACTAGTTTTGTCTGTTATATGTTACTGTATCTGGTGGTAAGTTAAACATAAGCCTAAAACGATCCATAGTCCAATCTATCTTAAATAAAGGTCCAACTCCGTGACTAGAAAAACATCCCCACACCATAACATTACCACCTCCATGTTTCACATGTATTTGGTATTTGGTATCGAACATCAAATTTTTTGTTTGTCGGACATCGAACATATCGAATTCCATCAGATGACACCAAATTAAACTTACTTTCATCACTCCACAACACCTTGGATCATTCTGAGCTAGTCTAGGATGTATGCCGTTTTGCAAATGCGAGCCGCAGCTTCCTGTTCTTTTCAGAAATCAGAGATTTCTTGGCCGGACGTCGTCCATGTAGTCCGAAGTCTGTTAGCCGACGACGTTTCACAGTTGAAACATGTACATTCACGTTATAGTACTCTTGCAGTTCATTTTTTATTTGCTCAGTCGATTTTCGGTGTGCGTTACGATTGCTCCGCCAGATTATCCAAATAGAAAAAAAAATAGCCATAGATTTTGTCGAAATTTGTCAAAATCGAATGGCACAAACCAAAAATTTGTCAAAGTAGAAATAAAGGAGTTATAAGGGTTTAAAGTTGGCCGCGCGAACGTAACGTGGAGGATTGCGCGGCCATGGAGATCTCAGCAAATACTTGGGCTAGAGATCTAATTCTTTTTGTCAATTGAAGACTGAATTTGTCAAAAATTGTCGAAAAAAGAATTATATGCTGCAGATCAATATTTTACGAAATATTCACCTTGGAAGTTATGGCCGCGCAAACGTGCACTTGTCGTTTCTTTATTGTTGATTATTTCTTTAATCTTAAGACTTTACGCCGTAAAACTGTTACAAGAAGGAAGGTCTTAATATGTCGAAACTAACTAAAGCAATAAATAATACTAAAGTTTAGTTAAACAGAAGATATCAGTCCAAAACAAAAAAGTCGTGGCCGCGCAATCGTAACGCTACTTTGAACGCTGATATCTCATTACCTATAATTGCTAGGAGTTCGGTGTGAACATCCATTTGTACGGCATATTACCCTCATTTGAATCACATATCGTTTTACCCTCAGAATAGTTTCCAACGAGAGTAATCTCAAAAATTATTTAATCTCGTACAATGTTAGAGTAGGGTAACCATAATTTCGATTTGATTTAGGAATGCCCTGAAAAAACTGGGGACGAGCAATTATACTGAACAATCTGCAAAATTAATTACTAGTAAATAAAAACTTGTATGTTAAAAAAATTAGACATATTTATTAATCACAGCTTGCAAAATTAACAGATAAAGATTACAAAAATCAACAAATAAAATAAAACCTTTATAGAACTATTGTGAGAAAATGACAAATCAATAATTATTTACAAAAATTATCAAATCAAATAACACAAATAATATATCTGGTTACATTTCTACAAAACCACAATTTTCACAAGTAGCAACCTAGAAGATGCTATTATTATTTATAAATGGGAGAATAAACGTTGCAGAAAATGCAATGAATAAGTTGCATTTACTTATACGTTATCAAAAATAATGTTTTTACTCAAATGATGTTTTTACATGACATACCTCAAAATATTATAATAAATTTTTAAAAAAAAAATTGTTAGGTGCCATTGAATATCTCCAATCCTTGGAACAATAGGACACTATAAATGTCATTTTACAAGAAATGGGATGCATTGCTAGGACGACAATAAAAGTAAGTTGTGTGAAAATACAAAAAACTCTGTTTGCATCCATTGTGTTACATATGGTTTTGTAGAAATTGAACCAGATATATTATTTGTGTTATTTGATTTGATAATTTTTGTAAATAATTATTGATTTGTCATTTTCTCACAATAGTTCTAAAAAGGTTTTATTTTATTTGTTGATTTTTGTAATCATTATCTGTTAATTTTGCAAGCTGTGATTAATAAATGTGTCTAATTTTTTAAACATACAAGTTTTTATTTAATAGTAATTAATTTTGCAGATTGTTCAGTATAATTGCTCGTCCCCAGTTAGAGGGCATTCCTAAATCAAATCGAAATTATGGTTACCCTACACTAACATTGTACGAGATTAAATAATTTTTGAGATTACTCTCGTTGGAAACTATTCTAAGGGTAAAACGACATGTGATTCAAATGAGGGTAATATGCCGTATAAATGGATGTTCACACCGAACTCCTAGCAATTATAGGTAATGAGATATCAGCGTTCAAAGTAGCGTTACGATTGCGCGGCCACGACTTTTTTGTTTTGGACTGATATCTTCTGTTTAACTAAACTTTAGTATTATTTATTGCTTTAGTTTCGACAAATTAAGACCTTCCTTCTTGTAACAGTTTTACGGCATAAATTCTTAAGATTAAAGAAATAATCAACAATAAAGAAACGACAAGTGCACGTTTGCGCGGCCATAACTTCCAAGGTGAATATTTCGTAAAATATTGATCTGCAGCATATAATTCTTTTTTCGACAATTTTTGACAAATTCTGTCTTCAATTGACAAAAAGAATTAGATCTCTAGCCCAAGTATTTACTGAGATCTCCATGGCCGCGCAATCCTCCACGTTACGTTCGCGCGGCCAACTTTAAACCCTTATAACTTCTTTATTTCTACTTTGACAAATTTTTGGTTTGTGCCATTCGATTTTGACAAATTTCGACAAAATCTTTGGCTAATTTTTTTTCTATTTGGATAATCTGGCGGAGCAATCGTAACGCATACGATTTTCGCACATCACTCATCGATAACTTTTTTACATAATCGTTTTCATGAGGAGTCGTTTTTTGGGGACGGCCACTTCGAGGCTTATTTTCTACTGTCTTACGTTTCGTATAAACCTTATTCCACGCACTTACTAGCTGCCGAGACACATTAAAGTTTCGAGCAACTTCTGCTTGCGTCTTTCCACTTTTCAAAGCAGTTATCACAGCATTTTTTAAATCACTTGAATATTCTTTTGTCTTAGGCATGTTGAGTAGATAATAACGATATTATGAAATTAAAAAAATACTAGCTTAGGGCTAGCTCTGTCAACGAATAATGAGGACATAATATTTGTCAAAATACTTTTGAGCTGAATATGAACACTTTTCTAAGAATATACGTAAAGAAAACAAACAAGTTACAGGGTGTTTCTTCGAGTTTACATTTATTTTGCACTTTTTTCTGTAATTTTATAATTTTGTCTAATTTAAAAGTAAGAGTAGTCGGATATAAATCTACATTGGAGGCAGTGAGGATATGTGTCTAGGGCATTGAAGATTCCGCAGTACAAATTGAGAAAAATAGCATCGAAGAAATCTTTTGGGGATGGTAATGACATTATGTTACTGGTAATGAAATTTGTGTTGCTGGTAATGATTTTATGTTCCTGGGAATGACGATAAAAAGGAAAAGCATTTAACAAAACTTTGTTTTTATTGTAGAACCTAAATATATTAAAGTATTAAATCAACATATTACCTAATTTGTTTTCAGTAACCACCCAAAGTAAAATAGGCAAAAATAACATTTTTTTTTTCGTACGCATAATTGAAAATTTTCTTAATCAGCAATAAAATCAACACAAACATTTTGTTAACATCACTATTTATTCATTATTTCAGTCTCTTAGATTCTCTTCTTTCTACGCTAATCCTTAACTTTTATTATTTCTTAAAATTTCTTGACTAAACTCTGTCTTTTTATATTTGGCTGATTTTGGAAATAAGACCCAAAAAGGTCTTTCTTTGCAAAAAGTTGAGTAATGAATGGCAATGTTTGTTTCCTTTATGAATTTTTTGTATAGTTCTGTTAAAGTTGCCGTTAGAAATCTTTCGATGTCATATTATATTCTTTGTTATGAATTCCTTTTTTCCTGCCCTAATGACGCTGTTATTATCATCATTGTAAAAGGCTTGTATGGCCTCACGAATAGTATCTGATATTTTTTGGTGTTTTCTTTGGTTTCTTAAATTTTGGTAAAACTTTTATAGCTCTGGGCTTCTTTGATTGCAAGCTATCATTCTCTTTAGGTGCCTTATTCATATTTTCTTCACTTTGTTGACGTCTAAGTTCTCGCATTCGATAAAAGGCATTTTGGCGTTTAAATGTCTTAATTATTTCTCTCAAATATCCCTGTTTTTTCTGTTCCTTGTAACGACTCTTCTTAAAATCAATGAATCTTCTTTAGCTGTGTAAACCCGATCGCCAACTCCTTTCAATGGATCTCTTGAATTTTCTTTAATAATGATTTCTTGGTTTTCTTGGATCTCAATTTGTACTGGATCTGGTAATTTCTGTCTTTCTTCTTTCTTGCTTTGCCTGTAACGTCTTGAATTTTCGTTTCCATTTCGTTCTTTGTAGTTTCTGTTTATCCTTATTTTTTTCTGCAACTGAAGTAATATTCTTTTCTGCTTTTCTTTTCAAATAGCGTGCTCTTTGTTTTTCTTTTTCAATAGTATATAATCTAGGATCATTTTTGATTTCAGCGTAACGACGTCTTTTGCACATCCTCTGCTGAGCAAGGCGCTCTTCTTTTCCTTTCTTCGTTTTCGCCATAAATCTGTGAATAAAATGACCCACTCTCTAGTTTAATGACTTCAAGGCGAATTATGATAACCGAGTATGTAAAAAATACAGTCGGACATAGAATAAAACCAACTTTCTTCTTTTTTTTGTAGTCGGTTAAAACATAAATTCAACTCATTTGTCATTAGCCGCAACAATTCGTCACTACCCACAACATGAAATATCCCGGCAATGACGTTACTCGTAATGACGATTTCAATTGAAATATGTCTCAACTTGTTTAAAATGTTGATGAGGAATAATATATTCAGTGGAAGTTTTTTAGGTTTAATATTACATGTTAAACACTGAAATAATGAAAATGCATACATAAATAACTCACCGAGTAATCCAAAATTCCGGTAATGATGTTTTTCTTGACGAAGGCTGCGTAGAAACACTTTTTTCCAATTTTATTCACAAACTATACGCGCACGCCGGACGAGAACTCAAGGTCGACTAACTATCGAAAAGGGGTGCGGGGGGACGTCACGCAGGATTGCGGATTATATAGCAAAGTGTCAGTTTTTAAACTTTTTTTGTCCTGTTGCGTGTAATGACAGAAAACAAATGCCAAACGTTTTTCGACTAAAATAATATATTCTGTTTTTTGAATCGGCACTTATTTATGCATAAAATAAGAACACATATTACTATTATAAAACTTACGTACATTAAATTGGTTATTCAGGCACCATTAATAAATTATTTTTGATAAACTAAGAATGTGCGTGATTTGAACGTTGTGGGCGATGACGTTTGGTAAATATTTTATAAAATAGAATCAGAATTAAACTAATTATGTTCACAAAGAGGAAGTGCCTCTTTTTAAAATTATAATAGGAAGCTACGTTATGCCTTTTTTCTAAAAAAATTACAGCCTACATTTTTTTATTAGACTTGAACATGTTTTTCGCTCATTTTGAAGAAACACCCTACAACTTGTTTTCATTAATATTTGCTGGCTCATTAGAAGTATTAGTGTGGAATAAAATTTTGTTTACCTAGGGATACGCGACATTGAAATATTAACGGAAATATGTTTGTCAAAATATTTTTGAGCGCTACTGTATTTCCTAAACACTATTTAGACAGTATGGTTTGGTAAATTGCACACCGTGTAAATGAGGCTTTAGTCGAGGTGGTTACATATGGAGAGAATAGGGATGCAGGGGTGAATTGGGACGAAAATTAAAACGGATTTTTATGTTGAAATAATAGTCTGTTGCCCACATTCCGTTTGACAGGATTGTTTAAAATTACATTCACATATCAGTAGACAGAATGTAAAAAACTAAGGGTAAAGATGCTTATCCTTCAAATACACTGTAATTTGCATTGTAATACCTTGACTATGCATAGGGGTATTATTACGTGTCGGACCATGCAGAGTGCACTAATTGGGATGAATGTTTACGCATGCGCAGTATTGATTTATCGACCGCAAAATAACATACATACAATCACGCCTTTTCCCATGGGGTAGGTAGAAACCACGGAACGGCACCTAAGTTTGTAAAGTTTCTGAATGATTTGCAAATAACCAAGGAATACTTAAGGCAAATCTGCGAAATAAATCCCACTTATTATTTATCACTGGAATTATCTTTATTCAGGTCTTAGAAATACTGCGTGAAAATTCCATACAGTGACGATGCGTTTTGTGGAAAAAAAAACGACTGTCAAAGGTTACGAAAGTCACTTTATTTCATACTAGCTTTTGCCAGCGTCTTGGCCCGCGTATTATACTTATTCACCTTCCTATAAAATCACTCCGTCTATTGACGAAAACCGCTTTAAAATCCGTTGCGTAGTTTAACCGGTCAATTACAGTAATTACAGACACAATTAAAAAACGATTGTTTACATAACAAATGTGGTATCTCAGAGACAGAGGTTAAAAGATCTAAGAGACTTTGTTTTATACTATGTAAAGATTTATTCTGCATAAACAAAACTTTAGGACCACTGGTTCCCGAAAATGTAATATTGTATTACTATATAGTGTATTGTAATATGCCGATAAAATGATGTTTTTATGCTGAAAAAAGCTGTTGAATACACACTCGTATTTTTGATATGTTAAGCATGTTTTAAATATATATCATACCCAATAATTAACACTTAACAAATAGTTACAATCCTTACAACTGAAAAAACGATCCCGAAATACTGGGTGTAAGGGACAGCCCTCGACAAACTGACAGAGTGCATTCAGCTCCTTATTTTGAATCATATTCCACCGGAATTTTTCTCAGGATTTTTCTATTTATTTTTTAACGTTTTTTCAGTTTATTTCAATGTAAAATTACATTCTCTGAAAGCAGCACTCCATTTATGTAAACAATACGGCTAAAATAAAAAAAAAGCAATGGATGTTGAAATACTCTAACGAACGACGCGTAAAATCAGCTGTTCACTTCCCGTCTAACTACAGAGTTATCGAACTCGTCGTCGGCGTTTGCACAAAGGCGGCTTTCCGAATTGATCCGAGATACATTGCGTGTGAGGAAATAAAACAAATCAGGTTTATTGGATTCCCATAACGGTCCTGAAATAATTTATTGTACTGGTCATCTTAGTATGATATACTGAATCCACCCCATCAGTCTGCGGAGGGCTATCCCTTACATCCGGTATACCGTTTGCATTATCATGAAATAGTGATTCGAGAGGAATTGAATAAACTTAGAGGGTTGTATTGAAGTTTTAAGTGATTTTATTTTGTGTAAAACCATATTTTTTAAGGCCACATATCACAATTTAACTAACATACAACCTGACATTGACCTGCAATTGCAAAAACCGGCAGAAAATTTGAATTTGGCGGGTTTCCCTGGAGCTTTCACCTTAACAGGAACAAACGACACGAACGTGCACCCTAATTGCGTATAGCACTATCAATCAGAATCTGAATCGTATTGAAGATTATTTCTAATCCATTGCGTCATGTGTTCGAATAAATTGTATGCTCAACAACGTAAATAACGCAATTAATGTTGTTTAACTATCAAAATGAAACCGATTCCTACTGATAGCAAGTTACGCAATTACACCTCTGGTGTTAGAGCGTTTTCGCTCATTATAATTAAATTTGGTAGGTGTGTACCTTTCAATTCTTTTTTTTTAAAGCTTTCATCATCAGCCTAATGTTCCCACTGCTGGGACACAGATCCCTCTCGGTGAGAGGGAGTGGGCGATAATCCACCACGCGGGCCCAGTGCGGGTTGATAGATGTCACATGTCGAATTTTTGGCTCTAAGACATGCCGTTTTCCGCACGATGTTTTCCTTCACCGTTTTGAGAGCATTGGTGATGAAATATCTGCACGTGTTTTATTGCGGTAAAAACCATCGCTGAAGGTATAAACAATAAGGACAAAGGCGTCGGTTCGTTTTTGTTTTAATAATTCACTGATCTTAGATAATTACTTGAGGCGAATCGCTTGAGCGAGTCGTAACCCGCGAAAATCAAATTTTCTTATGTTTTGATAAATTTAATTTCGCGGATACAACTGCGGAGGCACCTTAGAGATATCCTGTAAGGTTCTCTTGGCGTAAGAGTAATGATTTTTTAATAACTAGGAAAACAAATAAAAATACTTTAATTTGTTCAATAAAAAAAAATCGGCGTTCGACAACCCTCTCTGGCTGGTTGTGGGCGTGGCTTACTGAACTCGGATTCGGGTGCTGCGGCATGGGGTTCCCGTTACGTAACCATCACGCCGCCGCCGATGGACTCGACTGATGGGTTGTTATAGATTTGCGACACACATTTTATGGCATGCCAATTTTTATGCAATTTACGTACTTAGCAGTGAAAGTGTTAATTGCTCAACACTACGTACGGGCCGGCGATTCGATGCGACGGGGTGGGTCGCGGGAGCAAGAAATTTGACGCGGACGAAGTCGCAGGCAGAAGCTAGTTTATTTATATATGTAATAGGCTATTAGAGGTAAGCAATAGTTAAGTGTTTATGTTATGTTTTTATTGAATTTAATCTTTTTTTTTTTGGAAATAGGTATAGAAAAAGTTAGTGAAAAACGCAAATGTCGCGAGGTACTCATTACGGTACTTTCGAGATAGAGAAATTGTACAACATCGCTCGTACTCTCCAAACCTTCGCAAATTTTTTAGGCGCTTGGTTCCGAAAATGGAGAATCGAGGTCAATGCCGACAAGAATCAGGCGGTTCTCTTCTCCAAACCGCGCAAACTACTTCCCCGCCTCCCCAGTCCGATCACTATGTACGGTAAAGCGATCCCTTGGGCGAAGCAAGCCAAATACTTAGGTTTGATCCTCGACCACCACCTTACCATCAGAGAGCACATAATGATGACGGCTCGTTCGCGTGCCGCATGAGTTCTCGGTGGGCTCCACTTAATTCTAACCGCCCGTAGCAAATTGTCCCTTAGGTGCAAATTACGTATACACACCGCGGTGCTACGCCCAATAGTGACTTATGCTGCGTGCGTCGTCTACACGCACGCTAAGCCCACCACATCCATAGAAACCAGATCCTCCAAAACCGTTTCTTTAGAAAGGTTACGGGAGCCCCATTCTAAGTCCGAAACGAGAATCTCCACCTAGATCTCAGAATGCCACCATTCAGCAGTTCATGAAACGTCATACCAAGTGCTTCTTACGATTCGCCGACCGAGGCATACCTACCATTTTTTTTTTTGGATGGGAAATCATCAAATGACTTCTCCCGCTGTGGGCGGAGCGGGAGGGCATGTCAGACTTTTACTGACTACAACCCACTCGTGTTCCTTCAGTTGCCCATGTGCCAGGGTCACGGTATCTCTTTCGAACAATCACGCGACCCCGGCAGGCATCGGTCCTAGCAGACCCCTTCAGCGCTGCTGACATCTCTTTGAGGCGGGCGTGGAACTACCCATTGCTCGCCACCCGCAAGCTCGCGCCTACGGTGGCCGGGAGTTCGCTATGGACTCCCGACGCCCGGGGCGTCTCCTCCTGCGGAGGCATACCCTAACAATTCCCGATGATGCATACCCTAACAATTCCCGATGATGCCATAACCCTTCTCCAGGAGAGTAGTAAATTCACTAGCAATGTGTTCTCTTACACAATGGGAATAAATTAGGGTCGTTGCCTATTGCACATTCTACAAAAGTAAAAGAAGAATATACAACTATTGCTCTGGTTTTGGACAAAATTAAATATGTGGAACACAACTGCCTCATATGTGTTGATTTAAAAATGGTAAATTTTCTTTTAGGCCAACAAGGTGGTTACACAAAGTATCCCTGTTTTCTTTGCTTGTGGGATAGTAGAGCTAGAAATCAACATCGGATTAAAAAAGATTGGCCTACTCGGGAAGCGCTAGTTCCAGGACAACAGAACGTGATAAACCCACCTTTAGTATCCGTTTTTAAATAAAAATAAAATTGCCTCCGTTACATATAAAACTAGGACATAAGAAACAATTTGTAAAAGGTCTTGATAAAAATGGAAATTGTTTCCGAATTTTATTTAACCTTTTCACCGCCACCGTACGCAGTACGCGATGCCTCGCCAGCGCCAAGCTAAACGTATAACGAAATATATAGTAAACAGTAGTGATGAGGGTATCGTCATATCGATGAATGAGATTTATACGCGTTAAGTTAAATTTTACGGATAAAAATAATAATTGATTAAATATTTCCATATTTATTTTATTTCACAGTATCCCTAGTAAGAAAAAACAGTATAGGTAAATTATAAGTATCAAAGAAAAAAATACATAACTCAATAATTGCTTTAGGAAAAGAGGTACATCTCTATTTGTTTCATGAAGTCATTCTTTGACTTCATTTCAAGTCCTCGGCGCTCTGAGCACGTTCAATTCAATTCTGGTTAGGGATGTGGTCTATGGCGGCAGAACTGTTCAGTGTATATAAAGCGTTTTTCGAAATGGAAAGTAAATCTGCACTTAAGGCGCGGCGCCCAGTATCGGTGGGCAACGGTGCGGCTCGGTACAGCTCGGGCGCCTTACGGCGGCTTCGGGCGCCTGAGAGCTGCCACGGCAGTCGTAAGCATACCTAAGGACGCCGAGGCTGGTTTCGGGTAGCTTGGGTGGCATTTTCGTGGCAGACACGTCGCAGAACAGTCATAACGTTCACGGCGCGCGCCTCCATTAGCTTGGCAACATCGAGAGGAAAATAAAAGGCAACATCCTCATTCATTACACGTATAGGTTCGTTTTATTTGACGATGACAGAAGAAAAGTTGTTTATTATATAAAATTTCTTTTTTACCTATTTGTTTACTCCAGCTCCGATAAAGAATCCGATTAGTACCTGCAGCCTGCACTATGCCAAAGTGACCTTGACAGCTGTACGTTTATGACGTCACAGAACGACTTCTATAATAGTCCGTGGCGCCCGGGGCACTGACAAACACAGGCTTATAATTGTTTTATAAAGATGAGAATATAATTATCGGCAAGGATTGCTAACAATTATTTAATTCCGTGTCGGCACCCATCTGAAGAAGGTCAAAATTAGCCTATTTTCCCTTTGTTATAAAGTAATTAACTAAGTTCATATTTTACTGACCTCAAATTGTTTTTGATAATAATATTTATAAAAAATTCAATGGGTGAAAACAAACAGTGATAACTTTCGCATCACATCACTGGCTGACTATATATCAAGTCCTTGGCGTTCTGGGGACATTAAAAAAGTTCGGAGTTTATGTTTTTGCCAATTTTAAGACCAGTAACGGCTTTTTTTGTATGGAAAAATAAATAAAACAGAGTATTAGACTGCTATATTAAATAATAAAATGAAAAAAACCTGTTAAATACAGTAAATTTGTTTTTATAACATACTTAAAATGAAGAGCTTCTATACATAGAAGTCGTGGCGCTGGGGGCAAGAAAATCTGGAACTTCTGTTGAAGTCCGTGGCGGTGAAAAGGTTAAAAAGTTTCCAAAACTGAGTGCAGAAAAGATAAAAGCGGGTGTTTTTGACGGGCCACAGATAAGATCGTTAATAGAAGACTCAAATTTTACGGACATTATGACAGAGATTGAGAAAAAGGCATGGAATGAGTTTGTTTGGCATGTTCAAAATTTTTTGGGAAATAAGAAAAGTTCTGACTGTTCTCAACACGTCGAACAACTAATGAGTCACTTTCAAAGGCTTGTATGTAACATGAGCATCAAGTTACACTTTCTCCACAACCACCTGGACTATTTTCCCGCCAATCTTGGGGATCTAAGTGAAGAACAGGGCGAGCGATTCCACCAGGACCTTCGTACGATGGAGGAACGCTTTCAAGGCTACTGGAACGCACACATGATGGCTGACTATTGTTGGAGCATTCAGAACAGTTCTCTACCTTCAGCTTCAAAAAGGAAATCAAATAAAATAATGTTTTTTTTTTAACTTAAAAACTAAATAAAATAGGATTATCTTTAAATATATATATAGTGTTTTATTATAAAAAGACCTATGTGTAATTTTTTTTTAAGTAAAGCTGATACAGAAATTTCAGTCACAGATTTGAAATCGTCATTAAGAGCGTTAACGTCGATTTTGGTTGTTTGACCCAAAAAGCGTACTTTTCAAACCATTTAATCACCTCATAAAACGTATCTAACGAAAGTGTGAATAACTAAATATTGTTGGAAATATTTTGGTCTAAAAAGTTGACTGAAAACCTTTTTACATTAATAAAGTATTCGTGAATTCTAACCAGATAAACAAACAGTGTTTTCTAAAATCCTTTTACAGTAGTCATTTCGAAGCTTAAAATATCCGAAACCACTAATAAAATTGACAAACTAATAAACATATTTAATTGTTCACATCCTTGAGCAAAAAACTGAGAGAGACTTTTTTGATTTTCAGCGCCTAACATAATAAATAAAACAATAAACAAAGTGAAATTAACAAGAAAAAGCAGTTGCTAAATTCATTATTTCTTCCAATAAATCTTATTTAATTTTACAAAATAAAGATGTATTGTAATAGAAGAACATCTTCTTTAAAACTTGCAATAAAAAATTTCAACTAAATTAGTTTTATTATTTTTCTACAATTATTTTAAAACTACTATAAAACCGTGCGCGGTAATAATTTTAAATCAGTCCGCCGCGAGGCTGTTCAAAGAGTGGACGTATCGCTCAGTGCTCTACGCGTGACCTCTCCCGACCCTTGGCATCGAGTGAGTTTATAGTGCGATATAACGATCTTGGGTTGGTAAGTAAAATAATTATTTTTTATTTAGATAATTGAAAACAATGTTTTTCGAAACAACAAAAATTGTTTCAGGTGCCATGGGGAATAAGAGTAAAAAAACGAAACTAGTTTTATCGAGGAAAAGGAAGAGACTCAATCAAGAGGTTTTAGCTAAAGCTAGGGCTAAAAGGTTGGGTAAAATAATATTTTGTATAGAACTTGATTTGTTATCTTTGTTGATCGAAGTTTGCTATATAAGGTCCTCGTTTATTAATTTATTTCCTTCTAGGGGGTGATTGTACTACTCAAATACATTTTTTTTTTCTAAACGATCAATTTCGAAATTGCAAAAAACAATACTTCCTCAAACTAAACCGTCGATCATCTGATTTTTTTTAACTTGCATTGTAATAATAATAATTTAATTGATTTGATTTAATTTAAACTTTATTTCTTCTTTTTAGAGAATTTAACTAAAAGCTTGTTTTTAAAAATGTTTTTAGGGTTCCGTAGTGAAAGAGGAACCATTTATAGTTTCGCTAAGTCTGTCTGTCTGTCCGACCGCGGCTTAGCTCAGAGACCCTTAGTACTAGAAAGCTGGAATTCAACATGAGTAAACATATTAATCACGCAGACAAAGGGGTAAAATAAAATCCTGTTTTTTTATCTTCAGGCATTGTAAAGAAAATAATGTTGTTGTGAGTACGGAAGATGTTAAAATCCAAAATGAGGTAAAGGTAAAGCACAACTAACGTATTTTTTATTTACAATTTCATATTTACGTATGGGATTACATCTATCTTTTTTTTTCAGGACTTAGCCTCGTCTTCCAAAACCAGCTTGTCGATGTGTGGAACACACGTGTCGGTTATCTTTCAAAGTCGGTAAAGGAAAACATTTATTTAAATCTACATACAAGTGCTATATATAATAAATATAATATTATAAATAAAGAATTCTTCGATATTGAAATATTTTATTTTAAAACTAGAATACTTAATAATTTGCTAGAGGACCATCGCGACTTCCTACGACTTCAAAATGATGAACCCCCTTCATTATGATTTTTTCATGTACTTTTTTATCAAATGAGCAATTAATCAAAATTCATTTAGTAGTTTTTGTGAAAGAGTAACAAATATACATCTACTCATCCATAAATAAACTCTCAAACTTGCGCGTTTATAATTATTATTTGAAAATATGATCTGTATGGTATTCTGATGTGTAATCGATATGAATTGAAGTTTCATCAAAATTCGTTCAGTAGTTCTTACGGTAAATTGTTAAAATCATTCATCCATACATCCCCACAAACCTTTGTGTTTATAATATTATTCGTAGTAGGATTTTACATTTGTACAATATTTCTAACTTTTCTCCCCTAAATAGTACCTACTTACTATACTACGTATCCAAAATTGCCTTTTTATTTCACAAGCATGTAATAAAAATAAGAATAGTAAATAAAAATCAACTGACGATTAAATAAGTAAGTATCATTAAACATTAAGGATCAACTTGGGTTAGTTTGACTATAATGACGGGCAGCACACCAACTCTACGCACACAGTTATGCGCGTATCTGTGTGAGTGGAAGGAGCACTGCAATTACCTAAACTTGGTGCCGTGGATTTCACGTTAACGCTCTTAACAATTGGACTAATATCATGTAACATAACCCAATCATCAGACATGCTGTTGTGCAGTGTTATCCATATTTTGATATAATTAAATCTTGGAAAATAATGAAATCTCATAATCCAATCACTGCTAATGAGAAACAAAAGTGTGAAAGTTGCTTAGGGATCCGCTTACGTTAGGCTAGGGACACATTCCTTGACATCCGTCGCCCCCTATTCCTACAGACCCGAGATGGTGGCGCTTAGTGTTCCACGCGCGTCTCTCTGTGATGTACGGGGGGGGGGGGGGAGTTTAACACCTCACTCTCTCCCCTAACGTGAGGAAGCCCGCAGAGGCGGGCCGGCACTAGTCGGGGATCACGGAAGACACTTTGGTTCTCGTGGTCCCCGATGTAGGTGTGGGACGGAACACCGGGGTGGTTTTAGTCAGTTAGTATAACAGACCCCTTCGCCCGCCCCAGGGCGGAGGACATCCATGTGAGTTTCCACCTCGAGACCAAAAAAAAGGGACAAACATAGTGTACGTCAGTCGCCGGAGAGTGATGAGCCGTGAGATTTTGAACTTTCCAACTAAATTCGCTGCGTGTGAACACCAAGCGGTTCCTAACTAGGTGGTGTTGACTTGGCGTTATTGAACATTGACATTCCCATTGTTTGGATTTTCTTCAAAATAAAAATCCTTAATAGTGGGACTGATTTTATTACTTTGTGCGACTTCTTGTGCAATTAGAGAAGAAATAGTAGTAGTATTATTGTGCAAGTTTAAAACAAATCTAAAAAACGTGATGTTAGTTATATAAAACTGTACATAAGTACCTCGAATACTAAATAATTAGACTTTTATTTATATTGCGCCGAAAGGAATGGAAGTGAATAATTGGTTTGAACAAAGGCAAGTTGATATCTACGATGGTATGGCAATTTAAGAAATAAAATATAGTTTTATTTGTCTGTGTCAATTTTTTATTCGATCTGATATGTTATGATGGTTATTTGAAAAGTAAATCTGTGTTAGTGACATTACAATCAATGCTGTAGGTATAGCAGTATCTATCGTGCAATGAGTAAAGAAAAATTGCCATAAGTTGACAAACTTATGAATATGAACAACCAATATAAAAAAACAAAGACTGAAAGTTTTTCCGTTTCGTTCTTACTGTCAGCTAGCCTATTCCCGCAGCTACAAATCCCACGTGCCTTGTAAAATTACCCTTATCTTCCATTCTGTTCCGCGACAATTTAAATTGATACTTAGACTCATATTTGTAACAATAAAAAAATTTGTAAAATATTATAATAGTATAAAAATATAACAATAAAGAAAGTTGGGTGCAAAAGTCTAGTTATAAATAAATCTAATTATGTAGAAATATTTTTTTTATATTTAATTAAAATAAAATGTCATTCAAAGTATTAGCAACAAAGATAAATAATTTGATAATTCGGAAGACGAGTATTCGAATTGACTATAAAACAGTAAACTAATATTTTACATAAATACTAATATAATACGTAATTATATTAAACGTTTTGGTTATTAAAATGTGTGTTTATTAGATAATGTTATAATTGTAAGCCTCTAGAGTTGATGAATTGATGATGTACAAATTCATAAAGACAAAAATATACAAAATTATTATGCATGGCTATCTCTTTATGGAGTACAACTAATACTACCATAGCAAATGTTGCTTTATTATTACCACTAAGTAACTATGTCTTAATTATTTATTGGATCGTGTCAAAATTCTTTTGAATGTCTTTACGTTATACAATAGATATTAAATATTTTTTTTCTAGACTCTGAATTTTCATTGAAGTCTTGTTAAACAAAAATGATACATAACACTAATAATTATCTGTTAGTGGGTAAGTATAATACTGACGATTCATTATCTGCTTTGCAACTATCACTAAGGCCTGCTTGCACCACAAATCCTAAATGCATAACATAACCAAAAGTTATTCTGTCTCTGTTACTTTCAGACGATGTTTTAAATATGTATCTTTAGCTATTTATGGTGCAAGCATGCCCAAATATTGTACATACGTTAGTTAAGTACACAATGTTAGCATAATTATATGAAATTACACAATAAAAAGAATAACAATATCATTATTTAGCTTTTTTTAGTGTGCAAAAATATTCTTTTTAATTTAAATCAAAACTAAGCAAATTTTTACAAAATAATACACACGTTTGTTTAGGCACTTGTGGGCAGGTGTTAATTAATTATTATGCTGTCAGCCCGTAAAATAAATTATTCTTTTGGTGCTAGTTGTAATAAATGTTAGCATGTGCAATTTATATGACCACTAAAACTGTTAACAGAGATGAGGCAATAGTGGTTTATGGCCCAATAGCTATGTGTGTGATATTTGTGGAAGGATACCTAAACGTTTGTGCAAAGGGGCATCAAAATTTGACTCGGTCATCGTGAGAAAAAGGCATGGGCAGTTACCCTAACCGTTCAGGAACAAGAAAAAAAATTGTAAATGCAGCTTAAGGTGTGGAAAACAAGTTAGGGGGAACCGATTTACCTACAGAAAAACCTTATTAGGAGACTACTCACGTTTTTCTGTAGCTAAATTGGTTAAAGTACCGCCCATAACCCCTGAAAAGTATATTTCCTTTTCAAAATTGCCAGGTCCGCACAAGGTTATAAATAAGGTATCCCCTATGTAACACAATATCAAAACCGTATCGCTATTGGTCCATAGGCCACTTCCTATACAAATATGCCAAGTCTCTTTTTTAATAATAATTCAGATTCCAGTTTACAGCTGGGCAACAATAGATAGTCAACAGATCACTTCTAGTTAAATAATAACTTTCTAGTTTCTACATGTCTAATTCTGGCACGTAATTTCCTCATTTCAATTTTTGAAATGATTATAAACTTGTTCTTACAATTCAACTTTGTTTAACATAAATAAAAAATATTCCTCCAAAAGATATCAATTTGTTTAAATAATAATTATGAAATAGTGGAATGTTTCAGTCTTACTTATAAGTACGGTCTGTATACTATGTGCTATAGTGTATGAATAATAATATAAAGGCGCCTATAAACTATGCTGGCGGCGCAGCCGCCCTGGTTTTTGCGTGTCACAATAAAGTGAATGTGCCGGCAGCCAGTTAATATGCGCGGTCAGAGACGGCGGGCATGTGTAAGTGTTTAGCAGCCTTTAAATGTATAACGAAACATACCAAAAATGGTAAAATTTGGATAAAAAATTATGTGTCAGAACTTGTAATAATATCATTCATCATTTAACTCTTTTTTCTTTGTCCTTCTCTTCTTTGCGGTCACTTGAATCGTCTTTTTTCTTAGATATTAAAGTGTGCTTGGCTTTCTTAAATTGTTTTTTAACTTTGTCCTTCACTTTAGTTTTTTTGGGCGTTGGTATGACTTCTACTGATTTCATAGATGAACTATTTGATTCACTATTGCGTTGAGCTGAAATGAAAAACAAGTATGTAGTGTATAATAAAAAAGACAATTAACCTCTAAGTCCCTGAGATACCACATTTGGTATAGACACAATGGTTTTTAATTGTGTCTGTAATTACTGTAACTACGGCATTTATCCCCGCCGAATCGGTTCACATCATCTGCAGAGATTTTTGTTACAACCGTTCGATTTGGTGGCCGGTTTGATAGTAAGGGTAGTTTAGGGCAACGCTACGAAATGATAAATAAAAAAGGACTAAATAGTATTAAGTACTTTTTTATTTATCATTTGTATTTAGTAAATGCACAAGTTGTGAATAGCTGTGCTGAATTAGTCTGGGATACTTTCTGAATTGTTTCGGCGTTTCGGTGCGGATTTTTCGGCAGTAGCCGAGATTACATAGGATTTCAAATAAGAATTGTAAAAATCGGCTTGTTCGGCACAGATAAATGTGTCTTTTATCGTTCATAATTAAATTGGTAGTAACGATCAAAGGTATTACAAATTTGTTACAGTGATATCCGTTTTATTTACCTCTCTTGCTGGCGATGGAAGCGGCGATAGCAAGATCTTCTTGGCGTTCTCGACGGCGCTCTGCATCAATTTGCTGGACCAACTCGTCACGCATGCGAACTATTTCTACGAGACGTAGTACCAACTTTTCCTCACGGGCCTGTAATTATAAATTACAAATAATCGGTAAATCAGCACATAACGTATTGAGAGGCAAGAAACATATTTAGTAAGGATAAAGTAGCTTGGGGACGGCCTATGTCCAGCAGTGGACGTCTTTCGGCTCAAATGATGATGATGAAAGTAGGTATAAGTCATTCCATACCATTCCTCATGGACATTGGGCAAAAATATATGGAGCTAGGTTCAAATGACCATCACTAGCGATACCTGTCACTAAGTAGTTTTATTTATTTTAGCACATTTATAGAATCATTAGACCTTGACTTTCATAAAAAAGAAATCAGCTACGATGCCGCAGACAGGCGCATATACATATAAGGTGTATCTATTCATACACGAAATATTTTAAGAGGTACACCTGTAGGTGGTAAAGAAGCTATAGAAGCAAAAAGAAAATTATTATGTAAGCGTTTTTGAATTTTCGTAATTATTATAATTTTAAAACTGCATGAGACGATTTGCATTAAAGCTTTACTCCAAATTCTATGAATGGCCCGCCTGACGCTGCGTGGGCGGCGACCGGACGGCACGAGCATTGCCGCGGTGTCTCGGGCCGTAAAAAATAAGAAGGAGCCAGTATTTCTTATGTGCGTCAAATAATTCGACGGTCCCAATTAACAATGTCGGTTATGCATTTTTACCAATATTCACTTTTTTACATAAATAGAATCACAATAAAAAGATCTATCATACGTATTTTTTTTTTGTTGAAAATCATGATATTTAGCCAATTTTAAAGATAATATTGTCGGTTGTCCGCGCAACAGTGTTAGTAGTAAAACAAACTTTGAACTGCTCTACTGAATAGTAGTCTTTTTGCAGAACCGACATTGTTAATAGGGACGCACAGTGTTTTATGAAGACGATTTTGCGGACATTGCTTTTTTATATAAAAAACTGATAGTTTAAGTTACTTCAATGCAATATTTCGTATCCCCATTACACTAGTATGTTTAGTTTTTGAGATATAATTTTTTGAAAATCGTCTTTTTTTCAACCGGGTATTTAGAAAAAAAATCATATCTCTGAAACTAAATATGATACGTAATTGTGACCTTAGAAACATCGATGGCGTTTTTTATGCTGCATATTTTAGAGTACAAATAAACCTCGTTACTTCGTTAGATTCAGACTTATACGAGGCTTTTCGTTTTTATTTTTTTTCTCGGTAATTCCATCGTATTTGGAAAAGTTATTTATACTAAAATTATGCCCTTCATCTTCTCTACATACCACACAAATAACACATCCTAATTGCGTGGAATCTAGAAGTTATTCCAAATTAACTGTTTTTGCTAGGGTTGTCACTTTCGAATCTGAATTTTGATGACTCAATTTTTATTTAATGGGACGTATTGGTTATTAAAATTTCGACTATTAAACCAAGGAACTTTGTTATATCCAGACTTATAAAAGGTTTTTAGTTTTTATTTATTTTGTTCTCGATAATTCCGTAGTATTGGGATAAGTTATTTAAACTGAAACTAGCACTTTGCCAGTTTCGTTCGCGCATGTTTTCATAAAAACTTTATCACCTTTTAAAACTGTATTTTGACGGTAGTTTAGAAAAAACGAATAACGGGACGATTCTGTTGTCACAAAATTCTCTAAACTAAACTAAAAATCACTTAATTTTGGTTTATCCCTGTCGAACGAGGATTTCCTATTCTGAAATAGACTAAAGTGACACAACTTAACTATATTTTAGTTTGGCAGCACTAAGATTGCGCTGAATTGTTAGTTTAGTTTTCACCAAAAAGGAGAATGCTCAAAAGTGGTACCAAAAAGTCTCATGCATCAAGACCAACATTTTGGAGTAATTAGTTTCATATTTTTTTACGACGTTACACATCGGGGATTTAGTTTTTGAACAGGGAATTTATTTTTAAGCTTAAAAGTATGGATATTGTTTTACTTCCTATAAATGATGTTCCGTTTCACTTCACGAGATAAATGATTAACATAACCTTGATTTTTGAAAGTGCCATGTTCACTGTAAAAATAATACTCTGCCGATTCTATATTAATTAAAAAAAATAAACTAGAATAGAATATCTATTTAAAAGATTATCATTATTTTATCTGGTTTTATTATGGTTAATTACCCGTTCCCAACTGTTAAAAAAGATATAGAATACAACAGAATAGATTTATCTGTGCATCTGACATTTTGCGCATGTAGTCTGTAGTCTTTGGTTTGCGCTAGCGAGTAGCGAGTACCGTCTGTGTTTTTGAGATTGAGATTGAATAATTAATTAATTATTGAATTGTTTTGCAAAGTAGAACTTGTTTGTATTTTCTGAACCTTTTTTGTGAGTAATTCATTGTGCAAATATGTCGAGTCGGTCGACCGATTGACATCGTCAGTCACCCGGCAAAACCGGCGATGTATCAATAGTCCATATTTGATACCCAGAAACCTACCCACATATCATTAGAACAAGCGTCTACTCCAATGATTAACTTGTTACAGTCTTGGATAACTCCTACTCAGGTAAGCAGATCTTATTATTTTACTCTTTGAATATATAGGTACTTATGAATGTCAGGCACCTATTTCCTGACTAATTTTTTAATGAATGTACCAGCTTACAAAACATTATTTTTATAGAATGAATGAAAACATTTTTGGACTCGCACAGGAAATATCCAACAAATAAATAACAAAAAAAAAAACGAACCTGTCTGAGGCCAAAAAACGCTTTAATCTTAATCACTTGTAGGTGTAATTTCTTTGAATATGTTACAGAAGATAGATAACGTCATAAAGGGTAAAAGCACACTTTTTCACTCATGGTTTTAATTGCAGATATCTTCAGAATGTGTGCTTTGTACAGAGTGTTTGAGACTGCTTCAAGATCGAGCAAACACGATCAGTGAAGGAAGTTTATCTTTGCCTGCTTTTGGTCGTAGAAAATTATGTTGTTTTTGTGGCAATTCTATTCTACGTGCAACTAGACCATATCCTGTAAGACAAGATCGACTAGAGAGAAACATTTTAGTTAGAAATATTCTGCTCCATTATTTATTTATTTATTTATTTAACACTTTAAGCACATATTATGTACAGAGGCGGACTTAATGCCATAGGCATTTTCTACCAGTCAACCTTTGGGTGATTCAGAGACAAACAGTGGTAGGTGCAATGAATTGAAGAATATTCAAAAATAAACGTATAACCTATTTAAATCATAAATATAATACATATACCCAACTATATATAAATATAAAAACAACATACATACATATACATAAATAATCGAATTTACTAAAAACAAATGAGACAAACAATGACGAAACATTACCGTTGTGATGAAACTGCCACCTTCTTGCGAATGTGTTCGCGAACTTTAACTTTGAAGGTCAATCGGTTGGTTGCCATCCTGATTTCCTGGGGGAGCGCATTCCACCGAGAGACAGACTGGACAAAGAAAGAAGAGTGAATGAAGTCTGTGCGATGAGTGGGACACTGAAGAAGCCGATTGTGCGATGAGCGTAGATTTTTATTGTGGTTGGCGCAAATGTACTGAAAGTGTGGGGCCAGATAAACAGGGGAAGAGGGAGAATTAAGAAATGAAAACAATGTGGTCAGCGCCCTTTGCTCTCTGCGCTGGCGTATGGGCAACCACTTAAGAAGGGACCGATGCGCAGAGACATGATCATATTTACGCAAATTGAAAACGAATCGAATGCAGTTATTGAGAAGACGGTCAAGTTTGTTGAGGAGATCTGCATTCAGGTCATAGTAGCACACATCACCATAATCGATGATAGGGAAAATTAAGGACTGCACAAGCATTGTCTTCGTGGTCGATGGTAATAAGTTTTTTAATCGGTACAGAGCCCGCAGCGTTCCAGTAACCTTTTGGCTTACCCTAGCGACTTGAGTATGCCAGTTCAGAGAGTTATCGATATGCAAGCCTAGGTCCTTAACGTCAGTGCTGAAAGGAACGATCGTACCGTCGAAGAGTATTGGTGGCAAGATAGTACCAACCATCTTGCTAATGCTACGAGGACTGCCAATGATGATCGCCTGACACTTTGTAGGGTTTACAGCTACACCAAATCTATCAGCCCAGGATTTTATGGCTATCAAGTCCCTATTTAGTTTGCCAATAGCGTCCGGTAATTCATCAACCTTCCCTTGAGAGTACAGCTGCAAGTCATCTGCATACAGATGATACGCACACTGAAGTTCGGAAATAATTAGATTGATAAAAATAGAAAACAGAAGAGGAGAAAGTATACCGCCTTGAGGAACGCCAGTTTTCAAATCACGCCAGCAAGAAGAAGAATCTCCAGCATGAACAGACTGCTGACGTTCCTGAAGGTAAGAGGAGAACCATTCCAGTGCTTTGGGAGAGACCATAACAAATGAAAGAATGGCTAACAGGATGTCATGACTGACGGTATTAAAGGCATTCGAGAAGTCCACCAATACTAGAGCAGTAACTTTGGTATCTTCCAATCCTGCCCTTATATCGCCAGTCACTTTAAGGAGGGCGGAAATAGTGCTGTGCCCAGGCCTAAACCCAGATTGAAGCGGACTAATGATAGAATTATGATGAACAAAGTTGGAGAATTGTTTGTGCACACAGGCCTCAAGCACTTTGGATAAGAAGGGAAGGATAGAAATTGGACGGAAGTCAGTGGGAAGAGAGGGGTTAGAAACCTTAGGAAGTGGGCGAACATAGGCTTTGCGCCAAAGGGAAGGGAATACTCCGGTGAATAAGGAAAAATTAATAATGTGGGCAATCGCGGGTAGGAGATGATCCAGAATAGTTATGATCATACCACGAGTGATATTGTCACATCCTACCGCTTTGGATTTGATGGAGAGAATGATTTTTCTGATCTCTCCCGGGTCAACTGGAATGAAACTGAAAGGATTAATTTGAGAACGCGTTAGACCTGAAATTAGAGAAAGAGTTTGCTGCTTGGTTAGACGATCCATGGTAGGAACAGTGGAGAAATGCCGGTTGAGATCGTCTAAGTCAATTGAGCTGGGGAGATCTAAATGTCGCGATTTGCCGATACCAAGTGTTCCAAGGAATTTCCAAATATCGGCAGAAGACGAAGAATTGATAGTATCAAAGATGTGGCGGCGTTTAGCATTGCGTATCATCTGATTACATCTATTCCTTGCAGCCTTGTACAATGTCCAGTTCTCGTCAGTACGATCCCTTTTAAATTTATGGAACGCGCGGTTCCGACGTCGCATTGCCATTTGGATACCTTTTGACATCCATGGTGCAGGTGGGCGTTTTAACTTTACCTTTTTGACGGGAGCATGGATGTTATAAAGGTTGACTACAACGTCGTTGAAGATGGCAACCTTGTCGTCAACTGAAGTGGCTTCCGTCATAGGCTCCCAATTGACCACAGATGCATCTTCCTTTAGCTTCTCGACATTCATCCGTGCAAAACAACGCCTGTACAGAACTTTGGGCTTAGGTTTAGGAGGTTTCAGGATATAAGAAAGGAAAATCATGTCGTGGTGAGAAAAGCCAGGAGCGTCATGTTGACCGTGGGAGGAAACAAGGGAAGGATTCGAGGTAAGGATCAGGTCGAGCCAGGTGTCATCGCCAACAGTGTTATGGTGAGTAGGTTTGAGTGGCAACACGTGCAGACTAGCTGACTCGATCAGGTGGAGGAGCTTACGGGACCGAGGGGAGTTTTGGGCAAGGATGTTTGTGTTGAAATCACCCATGATGATATGATGTGCGTACTCCGAACCCAAAGATTCAAGTACTGATTCGAATTCAGTGAAGTAATCGACAGTGGGAGGACAGTAGACAACACCAATAATGGTTTTGGCTCCTTTGACACAGACTTCAAGGAAAATAAACTCAGCAGAAGCAGAATAATTTGAGGAGGAAGAAGCAAGTATTTTAAAGGGAAAGTCATTGCGAAGGTATATGGCCACACCACCCCCTCCTTTACCAATTCGATCATTCCGAATAAGAACGAAACCAGTAAGAGGGTAAGTGGTGGACGGGAGATGTGGTTTAAGCCAAGTTTCAGAGATCAAGATGGCGTGAACGTTACTGTTATTAAATGAGTCATACAGCTCGCTGTAGTGGCTAGGCACACTTTGAGCATTAATATGACACACATTCACCAACCGATTAGACTGATCATTGAAATTTTGTTGCATAAAGTCACCAAGGGTGTAGCTGAAAGAACAAAAACTTTCATCGCTAGAAGAGGCAGTAGATTGATTGGCAGAAAAATAAGACTCATTGTCTGACATAAATCTAAGTAGTTAAATTAAAGAAATATATATATATATATAAATATCAATATGCTATTGCTAAAAACGGAGTTACTAATAAGTGCTACTGCACCACCCGCCAGCCAACACATACACTAAAACAATTAAAACATAATATTCAGCACAAATTACATATAACAAAAGCTGTTCACATTTTTAGTTTACTTTAAAAGCAAAAACCGTAGCTCCCAAATATAAAAACTATGAAAGATATTTAAAAAAAAAAAAAAAAAAATGAAAAACAATGTCACACCCAAGACCCAACAGCAGATTGAGTAAAGCGTAAAGAAAAACGAAACGTTAATAATATTAAGTAGCCAGTCATTTCAGAACGAATGCTTGGAACTTCAACGTCAGTTTGACATTACTGTCTATTTTGACAACATGACATTTACTAAAACAAAATAACGTGAGTTGAGGTTGACCAAAATAAACATTGAAGAGGGTAAAAACTAATCCACTACTCAATATTAAAAACAGAAATTAGCAATCAATCGGGGCACAAAACAAATAGAAGAATTAGACGGGACAACTACATAGCAGTAAGTAAAGATTATGAATATAAATATGAAACAATAACAAGAAATCAAAGTAAACATTCACCATAATGACGTAATATGTTTTTCAGGCTCCCGGCAGCAACGATACTTCTTCATCTTGTTGATGGAGTCGCGCCTGGCGCCTTAGGATACTTGGACATCAGGGGCTTTAACTCTTCGATAGAAGTAACCTTGTGCCGTCTTCCGTCAGAGGCCTTAATGCAGATAACGCCGTCTTGAGTCCAGCACGACCGCATACTGAAGTGTTCGCGCGCCCTTCCGAAGACAGATTGCCTCGCTCTGGTCAAAAACTCCTTCACCGAAATTTTGGAACCTTTCAAGCCTGTCTTTGCCTTCCAAACTGAGGCCTTGATGTCCACACTGGCAAACTTAACTAGAATAGGCCTATGATGCTCCTTGCTTTGAACTCCAAGCCTATGACAGGCTTTAATTGAGGACACTGTGAGATTTTTGAGGGCAAGCTTCGTGTTGAGGACCTCCAGAATGACTGCCGCACTGTCTTCGTTGTCCACTTCAGCAAGACCTTGGAAAACCAAGGCTTTCCGCTGGTGCCTGGTCTCCAGACCATCAATCTGTTTGGCACACTCGCTGATTTGACTACGCAGCAGACCCAGCATTGAAAATATGAGTTCCCGGAAAGTACGGAACTCTTCGGCTATCTTTGCGACTGTGTCCTTGGCAGGACCTGCGCACTGGATTTGTGCTTCAAGCTCACCCATCTTCCTCAAAAAATTATCCTCCAGGGTTTTCTGGGCAGCAAGGACTTCAGCAAGTTGAGACATTCTGTGATTTAGTGCTAATAATTGCCCTGTGATAGTGCAGATGATGAGCTGGCAGGTGGTGTTGTGTTTGTAGTGTTTATGTCACATTTATGTGCCACAAACGTGAGTACTAGATATATCACTCTTGTAGACTAAGTACTGATGTAACTTAATCAGTATTTCAAATTAAATATATTTTACGTAAAATTCCGAAATAAAAAAACGTCTACACTTTTTTAACACCTACCCCCGAAAGTCCATCACCGAAACTCCATTTGGTAAATATTTTTATTTATGTTGCAACATAAAAATGAAACCTAATTATTATCTATTTTGACACAATTACTGCCTGATCATTATCATGTATTCCTAGTTACATCACATTACAGTAATACTTTTATCAAGTCTATTACCCATTGTGAAATGTTTTGTATTACATGTATAATCATGTTTTTTTATAGATATCAAGATTGGAAAGAGTATGTGCTGCTTGCTGGAGGTCAGCTACAAGAGAAGTTCAACGTCGTGATGTGCACAACTCCAATCGCCCAGGTCTGCCAGATGCTGGACCATGTGGAGATCTCAATATTCCTAAGCCATAATTCACGTTTAGATGGCTCACTATGATTGACAACAACATATTTAAAACGGTTAGCTCTTGAGACCTACCAACTCGAACAGGCTAGATCTTATTATGGGGAACACATCCGTCGGACTGGTATTTATTCAGTTGAGGTGAATAATTCTATTGATGATGATGTACCTTGGATTTTAGGGCTTAATAATTACCTCTTAAGAGGTAGGATTAATTTGAGACATGTCAACAGTCGTACTTATCACATGTATTTATTGATTAGCAGATATGATGCTGTGGCCAACACATTAGAAACCATAGTAGGTTATTGCTGCAGTCGCCTCGTCGGTAAGCGAACAATGGGCTGCTGTGCTCATGTTATGACGATAGTATAGTATTTGAGCTGGGGACGGTTTATTGACATAACTTCGCCAGCAACGGATTTAGATGATTTTTTTCAGGAGTATGCTGTATGATTTATGTAACAGTTTTTGACTTTGATCCCTATTAAAAACCCAAATGAACTTGTTTGTTTCATTTTTCTATCACTTACCTATCAATCTGACTGGTCACCCTTATTTCAATCAATCAATCAACTCAGCCTATCGCAGTCCACTGCTGGACATAGGCCTCTCCCATGTTGCGCCACAACACCCTGTCCTCCGCCTTCCGCATCCAGTCTACCCCAGCCACTTTCCTAAGGTCGTCGGTCCATCTAGCTGGGGGGCGTCCTACACTACGCTTGCCGATACGCGGTCTCCACTCCAGGACTCGTCTGCTCCACCGGCCATCGGTCCTTCGACAGATATGGCCAGCCCACTGCCACTTCAGCTTGCTTACTCTGCGAGCTATGTCGGTAACTCCAGTTCTTTTCCGGATAACTTCGTTTCTGATTTTATCCTTCAAAGAGACTCCGAGCATAGCCCGCTCCATAGCGCGCTGAGCGACCTTGAATTTGTGGACCAGCCCAACTGTCAGTGTCCACGTTTCGGCACCGTATGTCATTACGGGCAGGACGCACTGGTTGAAGACCTTAGTCTTCAGACATTGCGGGATAGGTGACGAGAAGACTTGACGAAGCTTTCCAAATGCTGCCCAACCTAGCTGAATCCTCCTGTCGGCTTCCTTCTCGAAATTGTGTCTACCAACCTGGATGACTTGGCCTAAGTAGACATACTCCTTCACAACTTCGAGAAGCGAACCCTCGATGCGGATTGGATTCGGCAAGACATGCGAGTTGAACATGACTTTCGTCTTATCCAAATTCATGCCGAGGCCAACCCGCCGGGAGGCTCCATTCAGGCTGTGCAGCATCTGGTCCAACTGTTCCAGCGTCTCTGCCATTATGACGATGTCATCGGCAAAGCGAAGGTGTGAGATGTACTCGCCGTTCGCCGTTCGCCGTGTACCCTTATTTATGATAATGTATTATTGGTATTGGTGAGTAGTGGTGGCCCAGTGGTAGCGGCCGCGACTTACGAGTAGTACGTCGTGAGTTCACACCCAAACAGGCATTTTGTGTTAATTATATCATCACCACAGCTCGCAAAACGGTGAACGAAAACATCATGAGTAAACCCGGCATGTCTTAGAACCAAAAAACTGAAGCCATGTCACATCTACCAACCCGCACTGGGCCCGCGTGGTGGATTACGGCTCCCTCTCACTAAAAGGAGGCCTGTGTCCCAACAGTGGGAACATTATAGGCTGCTGTTTTTTTATTAGATTTACGACTGCGCAGCCATTGTAGCCAACTTCAGGGCGGCCAAGAAGTTTGGCAAGAATTATACCCACGTTACCGGCTCACACTGTTGATAATATAAGGGTCGGTCAAATCACCGAGTTTCACATGTACCTGGCTGGAGGCTATAGTTTAGTCTCCACCGGGAAGACTGCTTAAGCAGATAGTGACTTGTATCCAGTAGGTAACTGTGAGACTCATCGTATTAAAGAAAAAACAAGTTTCAGTCACGAGCCCTGTGGCGGGGCTAGACGTTGCTATAACTCGTAATTCTTACTAACTTAGATACGTGGATTACGCTTTTTTTAGAGCAATAATATTCGTCCATGTAAAACGTGTCTAAGTAGATATATAAAACAAGTCGTTGGCAGTGTCGAACAAAACAGACCTAGTTTTTAGGTTATTTTGATTTTACAAAATAACTCTGAAACCCGGGTTTATTTTTCAAAAAGAACTTTTGTAGGAGTTAATATGATCAATGTAGTATATAAAAAACAAAGTTTGATTTTGATGCAACATGGTACGGGATTCCATACATCCATGAGCATTGTCCTTTTGACTATAATAATTTATTTTTTCTAAATTTGACTACTTTTAATCACGATCAAAAAGGTATGGAATAAAATTAGTGATCATGAACTAAAATTCACACTAACGCAACGCCTCGCCTTCACGTGCAAAGACAGAACTGTATTTTTTGTTTTCCTTTTCTTTTGCTTATATCTCGAAAATGGCGTGTCCTATCGCAAAAATAATGAAATTTTCGACCCCCTTTGTAACCCACACAAATATAAATCTCAACACGTGGGTAATATTTTTTTTAAATTTTCAAACAAAAAGTGAAAAATTCCATATAAAACACATCCAGGCTGCCCCTTTGTGCGCGCCTTCGTCTCTCAAAAAATTCATTGCGTAGCGCACACAAGTACCACGTTGCGTAGCCAAAAGAAAAAAAAATTCCAAGTTGAGTCGCCATTGTCAAATTCGATTTTAATCATGTCAAAATATTTTTTTTTAATTTAGAGATTTTTTCTTGCAGAACAGCGTTACAATTCCGTAACTCCGGAATTCCGGATCAATTTTATTGATTTTTCAGTTCCGGAATTGACGGGAGTAATTCCGGAATTCCGATATTTATATATAACTAGCTGCCCTCCCCAGCTTTGCCTGGTTGCAATTTCTTTTTCGATTTCTTTCAATTTTCTTTACAACAGACCTTGTCCTGACAATACGAACACTACAAAAAAAAGCCAAATAGGTGCAGTCGTTCTGAAGTGATGTCCTTACGTGTTACATAACTGTAACAGTTAGACATATGCAGTGAGCTGTCGCGACACTTTTTATAGATAATGATGTATTCTGAAAAGCCGTAGTACATTATTTTGTTCCATTATCCATAGTTTTCGCAGCGCATGCGATGTAAGGATATTTTTGTAACTCCTTCCAGTCCTTCCATTATGATCATCATCATCATGATTTCAGCCGAAAGACGTCCACTGCTGGACATAGGCCTCCCCCAAGCTCCGCCACTTCGACCGGTTTTGTGCTTCCCGCATCCAGCGGATTCCTGCGGCCTTCACAAGGTCATTGGTCCACCTTGTTGGAGGATTTCCAACTCTACGTCTTCCGGTACGCGGTCGCCACTCCAGAACCTTTCACCTTCCATTATGATATTTTGTCATAATAATAATTTTAGACAGGAAGGAGACTATTTAGAGTACATTTTTTATGTTTTTGTTACTGTTTAATTACATTATTTTATTTTCTATAAACCTTGTTGACTTTACTATTGTGAAAATGTCTAATAGAGTAATAAGGAAAAATGATGACCAAATATGTTTAATTTGTAAATCAAAATGATTCAAAGACTGATTTATTATAAATTTTGTTTGATTTGAAACAATTTTTGTTTATTTTCCTAGATAGAGAAGAGACACTGAAACAATTAAAAAGAAAAAAATCTAAAAAAGAAAAAAGATACCAGTTCCGAAATTCCGGAATTGGTTCTCCAGTATCGGATCTCAGTTCCGGAATTAAGAACCCTCAGATATTGCACGCCCTAGTTACAATTCTCATAGCCAAAAGTAAGGAATTTTAGAGATAGTTTAGTTCGGTGTACAACAGAATTGGCATCAATAACAATTTTTATTTTGATAAGAATTTGTGCTAAATTTTAAGTTTATTAACCTAAGAAATAAGATTCCTCCATACAATCTTTAAAAACCCCTAAATTGTTCTATTAGAGGTAGTTCTGAAAATCTAAAATGACATTAAAATGTAAATGTGCCCTGCCCACTGCCCGTTAAGTTTGGCGATTCTTCTGATTGTGTGGATAACTTTGGTTTAAATATAGAGATAACTTCAGATCCGGATATGACGTAATATAATATGATCGCGTGACAACCCTAACGACGTAGAATACGGATCAAGCTTAAAAATGTTGTGGTTTCTAGATTCCACGCAATTAGGATGTGTTATTTTTGAGGTATGTAGGGAAGATGAAGGGCATAATTTTAGTATAAATAACTTTTCCAAATACGATGGAATTACCGAGAAAAAAATAAAAACGAAAAACTAAAAACCTCGTATAAGTCTAAATCTAACGAAGTTCTGAGTTTTATTTTTACACTAAAATATGCAACATAAAAAACGCCGTCGATGTTTTTAAGGTCACAATTGCGTATCATATTTAGTTTCAGAGATATGATTTTTTTTCTAAATATCCGGTTGAAAAAAAGACGATTTTCAAAAAATTATATCTCAAAAACTACTGTCAGATTTTTATATAAAAAAGCAATGTCCGAAAAATGGTCTTCATAAAACACTGTGGGACGGTCGAATTAAATTATATTAAATATTAAATTTTGAAAAAAAAAAAAAATACATTTATAAAATTCTTTTTTTCATTCCTTTAGCTTCTTTACCACCTACAGGTGTACCTCTTAAAATATTTCGTGTATGAATAGATACACCTTATATACACCCGTTAAACTTATAAAACCCCTCTTTTCCGTCGGGATTCAAATAAAAAAAATCTAATTATATATAAAGTCGCTTAAAAATTGAATCATCAAAACTTAATTCCCACTTTTTATACTTATTACACTCGAATATTTGAGTTTCACCACAGATCAGAAAGAATAACTCCTTACCTTATCAGCATCGATGCGGTTAACAGCGGGCCGTGATTGAATTATCCGAATTTCATGTTCAATGTCAGCTTGTTCTTGTTCCAACCGTTGTTGTCTTCGTCTGAAATGTTGTTCATGAATAACTATCGTTATATGTTGGTGTGCTGTGGTTCCAGATGTAAAGAATATCACCAACCCATTTCTTCCCGTGGGTATCGTAAGAGGCGTCTACGGGACTTACTAGAGAATGGGCAGCAGCGTTCCGTATGCATTTTACCACCATACTGTGATCGCCAACCTGCCTGCCAAGCGTGGCAATTATGGCAAGTCCCCCGAAAATTGGAGGAGACCTATGTTCAGCAGTGGACGTTATATGGCTGAACATAATGATAATGATGATATGTTGGTGTGGAAATACGGCAGATGAGTAAACAACTGATAATTTGACAAAAATCTACATGTACAACCCAGTTACAATGAAGGTTAAAGAGTTCAGATCACGGAGCAAATACAAAGTATTTGCATTTGTATTTGCTCCGTGGTTCAGATGCTACCAGTATTTAAATTATTTGTCAGGTCTGGTCAAACAAAGGTACAGCAGATAATGACAGCTATTTTGTATTTATCTAGCCAGTACTGTCCCACTGCTGGGCAAATGTCCCCTTCTTCCCCTTTCGCACATTTCTGTCCACGTTAATGCTATTAATTCAATGTTTTGTAAAAGACAACAACTGTATTTTTTGGCAAGTACATGCTTGTCCACCAATGGGAGATTGAAAAGTTTCACCACTAGACTAAGTGGCGGTAGCAGAACAGACTAAAACAAACAAGGACTGTTTTATCATAAGAAGTTAATTCAGTACTTATATTTTATAAATCTTATACCTTTAAACGAGCAATTCTTGTATATATGTATATATATATATATATATATAATCTGAATCTCGGAAACGGCTCCAACGATTTTCATGAAATTTATTATACAGGGGTTTCGGGGGCGATAAATCGATCTAGCTAGGATTCATTTTTATAAAATGTCGTTTTGTTCGTGTTTTCAATGACCAACTTTATCGATAATCAACTTGAACATAAACTTATTATTTTAACACAATTTACCAAAAAATACCGAGCAAAGCTCGGTCATCCAGATATTGATTCAGTAAACACATGTGCGTGTGGATTGAGAGATCTTTTTGAAAAACTCTTCCAATCCCAACCAAATTATAAAAGGACTAGCGACCCGCCCCGGCTTCGCACGGGTGGACATTTATTTTTTAAGCTCTCTGAGCCGACCGCGTGAGTGAGCCGCGCGGCAACCTGCTTCATAGATGTGCACCCCCCTCCCCTGCGGTTTCGCCGTGCGAGTCGTGCGACACCATCATTCATTTTAATACCAATTACAATTTTAAATTCGTAATATCTTTTGAATGGATTGTCCGATTGGAATAAAATAAAAAGAAATTTATAGCTATTGAAACAATCTTGCTTATTTCTTCAAGACAAAAAACAAGATTTTCATTTTCTCTTGAACCAGTAAGATTTCAATCACGATTTTTGTTTCACAAATTTTTCCAGAAGTATAACTTGCAATAAACATGATAATAATTCCTAATTTTTCAGTATTAGGTCGTGTTTTACAAGATCACTCAATTGAAAATTGTCCACTCTGAGTGATCCATATAAACCGTTATAAATCTTAAACGTGGCTTTGAAACGAATCGAAATTTTGTTTAGCAGCTTTCACAAATCCTTCACAATTAATTAAAATGCAAATTATAAACACATAGGCAGTATATTCTTGGATACGCGTTATGGCTTTTTCTTCAGCTGTCCAGATTGAGAGATCCAGTTAATGAGTTCTAACTTTCTTTGTTTAGGTTTCACAAATTTTATACCTTACCATGAAGTATTCACAATTATTTCCTAAATCCTTTTATAATTTGGTTGGGATTGGAAGAGTTTTTCAAAAAGATCTCTCAATCCACACGCACATAGTAAACACTACTAGTGTTTCGATGTCCGAATAAAGCGTACCTTTAATTTCGTCATGACCAGAAGCACGTAAACGTTCTCTGAATACATTATTTGCATTTTGAAAGGGTCGTACGAACTTCTACATAAAACTAATGATGAAAAACAATTTATACAGGATTTTTTTTTATCAGTGCGCAATATTTTTTTCGTGGTTCAGTATCAGTAATAGAACACATTTCAACTATTCTTTCATTACTTTTTTAATTTTATCGGAGCTTAAATCAGTAAACTGTGGACACCCTATATATTTCGTAATATTATCATATCGACGATAGGAATAGGTCAGTAAACGCGCGCTAATAGCTCAGTAATAGGTCAGTAGGTACTTCGAACTTCTTAGAATTTTGATCGATCGAACAGCTGGTAGGGACTTGTAGCTACGCTCGTTCTTTCACCTTTGCCGCCGCGCCGGCGCCGTGCGCAAGTTACCATAAAAACCAATTTCAAAATAAACATCTTTCGTTAACGATAACTCTTTTTTTTTTTGTACTAAGATATATCAAAATAAAAATTGCATGGTTATTATAACTCGTTTAAGTTTAATTTGTTAAAATTTGCGCACTGGTTAAAAACTTATCCTGTATAAGTAGTGTATTTGCAGAAAGGTCAGGTGCGTAGTACTCGCAATCGGCGTGCCTATGTGACCAGATAGATGTATGAACGCAAAAGAAATATGTTATGGTTTGGCGTTCTGTAGTTTCTGCCAACTACCATGGGACGTAGGCGTGAGTGTGTATATTTGTGTGTATATTTTCAAATCTTTTAATGTACTGTGTGACATCTGTTCGTTTCGCGTAAACTGTCCAACTGACTGCTATTATCATAGGCCGATTTGATTGACTTAAACTACTAGTTTTCGCTCATAAACAATACAAGAACTACTTACATGTACATCAATTCAGTTTGTTTTCTGAACAGGTCATTTTTCTCATTGACTAGTTCACACAGTTGAATGACTAAATCTTCGACTTCCTCTTGCGGCACGGTGTCAGCTTCATCGCCTGTAACAGATACGTCCATTAGTGATAAAATATTTCTATGATCCACGATAAAGGATCAGTAAGAGAAATAGGGTAGAAAAATCAAACAAGTCACAATTGCACCTTGAGGGCAAAAGCTGTCTCTAAAAATCTATGGTAAACAGAAAACGTTCTTTATTATTCAGGTTCCGTAGCCAAAGGGCAAAAACGGAACCGTTACAATTTCATGTCTGTCTGTCCGTTCGGACGGATGTGACACTGCCATTTTACTCGGAGACTATAAGCACTACAGATATCGACGAATATTGGAAGAAAGGAGTATTTTTTAGTATTTCTCAAAGAAATTGAAAATAAAAGTTATTTCTGGGGTTGCTCAAAAACTACGGACAGTTGAAAGAATGTACCATCATATTATATAAAGGATGTTAGGATTTTCAAAAATGATACACACACATTTTTTGCTTTAAAGCGCATATGTCATAAGGACAAGTTTAAATATTTGGGTCACTGGGTCACTGAAGACCTTAAAGATAATTGTGACATTGAAAGGGAACGTAGGTAGCTGGCTGGCCCGCAGATTTGCACGTTGTACGAAACCAGTGAAAGTAACGCTGTTCAAAGCTTACTGTCAGTATTTCTACACGTGCAGCCTGTGAGTCAACTTCACTCAGCGGACATACAGCGACCTACGCGTTCAATATAACAATGCACTGAGAGTGCTGCTGCGGCTGCCGTGGCGTAGTAGTGCGTCAGGGATGTTTGCAGATAATAATATTGATGGTTTTGCCGCCATTATTAGAAATAGATGTGCATCCCTGATGACTCGTGTTCGCGACTGAGAATACTGTTGGTACAGTATTCTCAGTGAATACACTGAGAATACTGTACCAACAGTATTCTCAGTGTATTCACAGATCGGTGAGATTCCCCGATGCTGCGGAGATGGATGCGGCTCCATGCTGAATTTTAATTGTATATTTGTTTCTGTCTGTAACCTACTAACACTAGACGTTAAGAAAAAATGTTACTAAACGTATGGACTCCGGTCTGAAATAAAAATGTTCTATTCTATTCTATAAGAAATTGATTTTCGTAAATTCAGTACATCATTGTATAGCAGTACATATAGGTGATGCATTAAATCCAACTATATCTATAGTGCAAATTGTCTCCAAATAAAGTCTAGTGACATACGGACGAACACACAGACAGGACAAAGCGAACAAAGCAGGACCTTTATAACGGTCCCGCTTTTACTATTTGGCTACGGAACCCTAAAAAGTCAAATAAATTTCGAATAAGAGGTAAGAATGGGTGCTCAGATAGAAATAAAATGTGCTGGCATATGTTTACCCTCACACTTGTCGCGAATCATTCGTTCGATGAGCACGCCCTGTCGCTCGAGGCCAAGCTGCTGTGTCTCCAGCAGGTCCAGCTGCACCTGCAGGGCTTCCGCCGACATCTGCAGCTTCACCTCGCGCCGCTCCGGCAGCGGCAGCCCCGGCGCAGGGCCCTTAGCCTTCCGCCCGCCTGCTGTACATCAAATATTCACTTACATTATGCTGCTGCTACGGGAAAATATCATAATTAATTATCCAATTCATTATCCTTTTGCGCACTCAACCAATAACCACTTAATCAAAACAGTAAATTCAGAAGCCCATTGTTATTCGTTTTATAGATAAGAGGTTTCTGTTTTCAAATAATTCAACTGTTGACTAAAGGCAATTATTAAGTTAAATTATTGTACTTTTTTTAAAATAAAGTTTGAACTGTACTGTAGAGTTGGAAAGCTTATATTATTTCCCACCTTCGGAACTGATGCTCTTCGTACCAGTAGTGTTGATACCTTTCTCCAAGGAGCCGCCGCCACCCGACACGGTCGACACACTGTCGGGAGGGGTCGGCGCGGGCAGCCTCTTCTTAAGAGTTGGTGTGGACTTACCGATTGATTTCTATGGAAACAAAACATGTTTCATCAACAATACAATCAAGTTTTAATAACGAGAGGAAGACAGAACAAAATCCACGGATTTGAGGTAACGTTGAGGTTACTCATATTAACAATCATAATTTTCTGCTATAAAGTACATTGTTTATTCGTGTGCTTCTCAATGTTCATTTCAATTTATGAAACTGTAGCATAAAAGGGATATTAAAACACAGCATAAGGGATGATTTATGCTAGACCGTGTTGGGAGGGAGTCTTGCGGCACCCGCACGGCAGAGCATCATCTGGAAGACGGAATCCTGAGAGATGTTCCAGGATATAATAAGCATTTTTTGTGACCTCTGAAAAGCGTTTTAATTGCGTTCTTCACTGATCTGTAAATTATACCACTTTAGAATTCGTGGACAAGCTGCTGCTGATCTTGTTCTTTCTTATTTATCAAACAGCTAGCAAAAAGTAAATGTTAACGAAGTGATGTCTTCGGGGTATCTTATTAAAGTGGGCCAGCCTCAAGGTTAAATTCTTGGCCCTTTCTTATTTCTAGTATATTTTAATGTCCTTCCTTACATGATGGCTAACTTCTAGGATATCATTTTACTCGCTGACGCCAATATTTTACTAAAAGCGAACAAAATCAAAAAAATGTCTTAGGATCTCATTATTATATGTATCCCAAGTGGGTCTAAATTTAAAACTTCATCATCATCATTTCAGCCGAAAAACGTTCACTGTTGGACATAGGCCTCCCCCAATTTGGGTGGTTTGCCATAATCGCCACGCTTAGCAGGCGGGTTGGCGACCGCAGTATGGTGGTAAAATACACAGAGAACGTTGCTGCCTATTCTCTAGTAAGTCATTCAAAGCCAATTTTAGGGTTCCGTTGCCAAATGGCAAAAAACGGAACCCTTATAGATTCGTCATGTCTGTCTGTCTGTCCGTCCGTATGTCACAGCCATTTTATTCCGAAACTATAAGAGCTATGCTGTTGAAACTTGGTAAGTAGGTGTATTCTGTGAACCGCATTAAGATTTTCACACTAAAATAGAAAAAAAACAATAAATTTTGGGGTTCCCCATACATAGAACTGAAACTCAAAAATTTTTTTTTTTCATCAAACCCATACGTGTGGGGTATCTATGAATAGGTCTTCAAAAATGGTAATGAGGTTTCTATTAGGATTTTTTTCTATTTGAAATTTTTTTTTTCATCAAACCCATGCGTGTGGGGTATCTATGAATAGGTCTTTTTTGCTCTAAACTGAATAGTTTGCGCGAGAGACATTTCCAAAGTGGTAAAATGTGTGTCCAGGGGGGACACACATTTTTGTTCACATTGGGGTTCCCGATATATAGAACTGAAACTCAAATTTTTTTTTTTTTCATCAAACCCATGCGTGTGGGGTATCTATGAATAGGTCTTTTTTGCTCTAAACTGAATAGTTTGCGCGAGAGACACTTCCAAAGTGGTAAAATGTCCCCCCCCCCCGTAACTTCTAAAATAAGAGAATGACAAAACTAAAAAAAATATATGATGTACATTACCATGCAAACTACCAACGAAAATTGGTTTGAACGAGATCGAGTGAGTAGTTTTTTTTTAAAACGTCATAAATCGTAAACCGCAATTTACCTTACATTCAATCAACTGAAATATAAAAATTAAAAAATATATATATTTTTAAACCGAAAATACCTACAGGTTTGTACGGAACCCTCGGTGCGCGAGTCCGACTCGCACTTGGCCGGTTTTTTATTTTTGAAAACACTGTTAAATCCAATTATTATTAAAAAACCGGCCAAGTGCGAGTCGGACTCGCGCACCGAGGGTTCCGTACAAACCTAGTCCAAGTCACGGTTTATGCATAAGGTTTATGTTTATGAAATTAAATGTTTTTTTTTTTAATTTTTATGTTTGAGTTGATTGAATTAAAGGTAAATTGCTGTTTACGATTTATAACGTATTAAAAAAAAAACTACTTACTGGATCTCGTTCAAACCAATTTTCGGTGGAAGTTTATATAGTTATGTACATCACATATTTTTTTTAGATTTATCATTCTCTTATTTTAGAAGTTACGGGGGGGGGGGGGGACATTTTACCACTTTGGAAGTGTCTCTCGCGCAAACTATTCAGTTTAGAGCAAAAAATACCTATTCATAGATACCCCACACGCATGGGTTTGATGAGAAAAAAAATTTTGAGTTTCAGTTCTATATATCGGGAACCCCAAAATTTATTGTTTTTTTTTCTATTTTAGTCTGAAAATCTTAATGCGGTTCAGAGAATACATCTACTTACCAAGTTTCAACAGCATAGCTCTTATAGTTTCGGAGAAAAGTGGCTGTGACATACGGACGGACGGACGGACGGACGGACGGACAGACAGACAGACAGACAGACATGACGAATCTATAAGGGTTTCGTTTTTTGCCATTTGGCAACGGAACCCTAAAAAGTGCAACCATGGAGTTTTTTGCTGGCCCTTCTCCATAAAAACGACTAAATGGAACCGTGCACCTAGCTTCTGACGTTACATAAGTGCCCATGTACTTTTATGTAAAATACGATATTTTGATTTTATCACTCGACTATTTTAATACCTACTTTTTATGAGTAATTTTATACACTCCTAATAAACTGAAAGTAACCAAAAAGGCGTTCTTAAATGCACGCTTACATTAAAAAAGGGAAGCCTAGTGCAAAATTTCAGATTTCTTGTCTTAGAAGTTTGGGCTGTGCGCTAATTGTGTCAGTCAGTTTCTCCTTTTATATACAGAAATTGGTAGGATTAATATGTACTTTACATATTAATGCCACGAATTTCTCAGAAAAAACTTTCAAAAGTAAGTAAAACTATATCTTCTACTATAAATATAGCTTGTACGAGTATCACCACATGAAATGTATTGTTTAAGTTTTCACCATAACAGTAAAGTAAAAACAAGCTGTTTATAAAACATATAAAACGCATACTTGGTCAGAGTTGATGGTAGAGTTGTACGAGCTGAAGGAGGATATGCTCGCGACGTCGTCCATAGAAGTAGAAGGGTGTTGGAGCCGAGGCGCTTCTGATATCGATATGACCGGCGGCGGCGGCGGCGCTTTCGCCTTTTTCCTTCGAGGCTTGCTTCCGGGAAGATTCGGAGTACTTGTTGCCATTGAAGATCTATACATTGAGCTGGAAATAGATTAAAGAATTTTAATTAGAAGTTAACCTTTTAAGTCTGCTGATGTTAATGAAATAACAAAATGTTCACAACATTTCATCATTCTTACCTTTTGCTGTGTGTTTCATCTTCGTCTGACGAGGGTTCTTCGCCATCGGACCAGAATGGATTTACCGCGATAAGCCTTTTTCTGTAATAGTTACAAATAATTGCATAATTTATATGTACAACGTAATAAGCAATCGCACTTATATTATTATTAATGATGTAGAAACTTAACGACAGTCCGTGCTAAGTGCTTTTACCAACTCGGACGCATGATTTTGATACTTGTGCTAATGCATTATAGGTATATTGTCCAAAAGAAGCAGCGCATGACTGCATCTAATTATCATTCAAATATTTATGTATGGAAAATCTACCCACTGCATGTTTATAACCGTAAATAGCCGTATATTACGACTACAATGTGAGCCGAACAACGAGGTAACGTCTGATGTAATGTTTGGTAGTCGAAACCCACTTATTGTTCTTTTGTTATATTGTGCACTACACGTGATCTACCTCGCCATTTGTACCGACTCATCGGAAAATATTACAAATCAATGTAATCGTAATATCGTCACGTTAGAAATTAAATAGCTCACAATAGAAAATATAACATTTGTAGATTATATAGATACTTATACCATACACGTTGGTGACGGACAATGGTACCACCGAGGTACTTCTTTCGCGTTAAGAGGCGCTTTTTGTGAATGTTTGCAGTTTTAACGTTATTCAACATGTTTATCACCCGTCAAGTAACGGGCTGTTACTTGACGGGTGGTAAAATATTTTGAATCCTAAAAATAGTACTACAGGTAAATCTCCAGCAGAAGTACTTTGTGATCGACCTCTACGCTCGTGGTTGGACTTAATCATCATCTGCCTAGCCTTTTTCCCAACTATGTTGGGGTCGGCTTCCAGTAATGAAGAGATTTCGAATGTCATGTATTCGGTATATATTCCGGACGTAAATTGCAAAGTAATTCGTCACATAGACCGATTGGGACGGTTTCAAGCCGAGGGCGTTTCAGAGGTGCAGAACAAAAAGAAGGAATGGAATTGAGACATAGAAGCCGATGTCAGTAGCTAGTCGCCGCAGTCTGAATCAGAAGGCGAAACGGGGGAAAACGGCGATTCCATAAGCGTCGAATTTCCTACACCCGCCGAGGAGGTTCGCCTTGGAGTAGAGGAAGGGACGAGTGTTAAGCCATTAGCCTCGCTTTAGCTTTAGCCATCAGATCGTTCAAGGATAATGAGTCCGTCATACGACCGGTCTTTACCATATATCACAGAAGAAGGCGGTCAGAATGTTTTAGAACCTAACATACAGAATCGTGGGTCCAAACGACGTTTTCTGTTGTTAATTATAAGCCATTTTTTTAAGTATGTGGGGTAGGGAATGTTTTATAACTGAACCTACTGCGCGTACGACACGACACGTGTGTTTCGGCGCTAGCGCAACTTCGCATTGATACATTCCAATAAACTAGTGTGATTATTCCTATGTGCGCTTTTCCCGCTACCGTTAAGTACGTAACAGGACAAAATAGGTTTTTGTTATACATTTCCTATAAAAACAGCTACATATCAATCAGTATTTTGTCCAGCTTCTTCTTTTTAAAGTACAAAATGAAAAATACTATATCGGATTTAGCTAGGATAAGCGATTATAATGCAATCAAAAAACAGTATTATTTTCTTTCAGTTTTATCCAGCAATAGTGGATCATGAATTCAGAATCACTCTATTTTGAATGCATTATGTTTTATGAAGTGATATTTAATACTCACATGGGTGTGGTGGTAACATTCTCAGATGTAGGTGTGTGATGTATGGGAGGCACTTCGTCATCTTCCTCATCACTACTACCAAAAGGATTTGTGCTGACTCTTTTAGTAGGTTCCTGAAGAACATTCTTAAAGGTAAAAATAAAGTTAGTTAAACAATTCAAATTATTTAAATTACGCATGTTATTAAAAACGATAATACCTCATCCTCATCATCTGAGAAGGGATTCAAATGGTCTGGATAGACTTTAATGTCCAACTTTGTTTCTTTTTCCTTTTTAATAGCGGTTGCTAATGCTTTTTCTAAAGCATTCTGTTTTTTTCTTCTTGGAGGAACACTAATACTTATTTCTTGATCATGCGGAACTTCTAAATGTTGAACCTCTAGTGGAGGATTACTCTCAATAACTGTTGATGAACTATCTGCTGTTGTGGAGGCTATCCTGCTGTCATCTGTTACATTACTGATCTCTGTATGTACACTGGTGGCGGTATCATTATCTACTTCTGCAGTAGTCATCATAGGTTCAATAGTATTTACACAGTCTTTGTCTTTGTTTCTTGTTTCTATTACATCTATATTTTCTAATTTCTTTTGATCATTTAAACTGTCATCAGCTAATTGTGTTTGTAAGAAATTGAACTTTTCAATATTACTTTTATATACTTTCTCTGGAATGTTATTACTTAACAAATTTTCATTTTCCATCTTCGTATTCACACTTACAAGTATCGGTTTTGAGTCTATTTCACATTGAGATCTATTGGTACTGCTAAGTTCTTCAGATTTACTAATACTATTGTCTTTTAATGAAATATTCGAGATTTTGTATTCAATATTTGTGTCTTTATCTATATTTTTCTCAAACATGTTTATTTTGTCTACAAAATGATAACATTTTTTAAATTAGCAAGCAAGATAAAGGTACAAGTTTATATCAGAAATAGTTAATAAGATAAATAAAGGGACACACACATGACTAACATAACAAAAGCATCTTCCATCAAGTTATCAAAATGCAGCTCTTATTCACATGATAGACTAGTTGTCTTGTGCAATAAGAAAACATTCCAGGATGTTGCAATAAGCATTCAGTATGTAGTCAACAAAGAAAGAACATGATGCAGAGCAGAAAATTGTTGGAAATGGCTAATGTTCCAAAGTAAGTTATATTATTAATTCCATATAAATCCAGCATCAATATTTTATATGATAAACATGTATTGCCTTGCAACAGTAGCATATTACATGTTTTTGATAAGATAATAGACTTTATTCATAGTTATTGACATTTATATGACATAGGAATTTATTTAAATGATTACAATGCAAGTAAAATGAAGCACTCACCCATAATAGATTGTGGTCTTGATTTATATTTAGGAGTAACAGGCTCCTCATTTGACAATGATTTTGTCTCATGTGCGGTATCAGTGAATGCCAGCATTCCCATTTGATCATGATCATTATTATTAAGATATTTTGATAAAGTCTTTTCATTTTTACAACTATCACAGGTAAATTCAGATCCTTCAACTATCTCAAAATTCTTAGGGTTAAGATGTCCTGAGCATTTAGAACAACGGAAACATCTTCTGTGGTACAGTTTGTGCGATACAAGAAGGCGCTGGGCAAGGTACACAGGCAGGCCACATGCTGCACATTTGTCTAGGCCAGTCTTTCCAAACCTTATTGGTGCCTACAAGATTTATAAAGATAGGTAATAAAAGTGTGAGACAGAAAGTATTAGAGAAATTAGAAAACAATAGTTTCACTGCAAACATTGCACACAGATATTTAGAAAGTAAGATACTTAATAATATGTTTGTTGTACTAACTGATGTCTCCGTGGTGGTTGTTTGAGTAGCTACTTTGGAGTCATTTTCAGATACCTTGGTATTAACTGAAATTGAAATGCTAGTTAAATCTTTGTTGGTATGTTGGTATATAGTTGTGATCTTTAAGTAAATATAGGATTACTTTCACCAAAATCTCAAGGATAACAGAAAAATATCAGCATTGACTTTATTGATTATTAATTGGTTAAAAAGACAAAAAACATTGAATATGAGTAAAATTGAGGGAACTCACCTGTATGACCTAGACGCTGGTAAAACTGAGACAAGTAAGTTAATACTGACAACCTGTCTGGTACATCATTCTCAACCATATCTTCTGGGTCTAACAGTGAGGGAATACCTAAGTGCTTCTCAGCAACACTATATGCTAATTGGTTATTTTCATATATATTTTCAGGTTTCAAAGTTGACATGTCACTGAAAATCAAAACAACACTAATACATTGAATTGAAAATATCTTGTGGTTACTGTACACTGATGACCTATAATGAAATGGTTTAGTTTGATAGGTCTAAGAGTAAGTATGTGTATTATTTCCAAGTTAACACTTACATTAAATCTGGTCTAAAATGATGAACCAATGCACAAAATGCTAAGCCATTTCTCCAGGATGTTGTCATATTATCTATTTGCACCTCAGGGCAGTCTTTGACTAAACGTTTACACCATAACTCCAGAGCTTTCGTGCCTTTTCGCTCAGACATTTTTAAAACTTTTAAGCACTTTACAACCAGTTCAAAACGTAGTCATCATTTATGACTCATTTAATGAATCTTTTCACTGAAAATAACAATGAGCCATTATTATTACATTTGCGACGTACAACACAGTACTAATTTGCCTGACACTAAGCACTGAAAGGGTATTTGAATAGGAATTTCTAATAAAACATTCATTACAAGTTAGTGGTTAGTTGGCAATTTGGCATTGGCTAGGGATGTACCTGGCTGGACTAAGGTATTGATACTGCAAACGTCAAAATAATCAAATTCGAAAATATGCGGTTGTAAGGGCGTCCTTAGACGATTGTTGAATAAATAGTACTTACTAATTCCATATACAAATCTCATTGGGCCAACTGGAGCATTAAAAAATGTAAATATTGGTACCGATTCCCTTCTTCACAAACTAAACTAAATTTAAGTTCAGTGCATCTTTTTCTTTGTATTTCATTAAGAAGAGGACAAAAGAAATTTTTTAGTTTAGTCCTGTCAAATTAATCAGCGCCTGTCACTACTCCATACAAGTTTAGACGTGATTAAAAACTTGCCTACTAAAATTACGTCAAGCGCTGATTAATTTGACAGGACTAAACTAAAATTTATCTTCTGTCCTTTGCATAATGAAATAGAAAGAAAAAGATGCACTGAACTTAAATTAAGTTTAGTTTGTGAATAAGGGAATCGGCACCAATGGTGCCGATTCCCTTATTCTAAGATTGTATTCCAAGATTGTGTTCCTACATTATGTTTACACTCTTGACCCTGCTAGTTGAATAGATGTTTTTTTTATATCATATTAACATTTGTGCAATAAATTGGACGCGCAAGGGTGACCCGCGAATAAAATGGTGGCCCGCGAAATTCAAATCATTAAAATCAGCAATACAAACTTCACAAGTTCATTTAATCTCTTTGAATGTTTTTTTTCATGAAATAGTCATTCGAATCAGTAGAAGTAGCGCAGCATGGGAGATGCCTATGTCATGTATGTGTGTGTGTGTTGCCTATAATGTTCCCACTGCTGGGACACAGGCCTCCTCTCAGTGAGAGGGAGTGGGCCATAATAATCCACCACGCGGGCCCTTGCGGGTTGGTGGATGTCACATGTCTTCGAATTCGTGGTTCTAAGACATGCCGGTTTCCTCACGATGTTTTTCTACACCAGCAGTGGTGATGAAATAATTTACACAAAGTAAAGCGCCTGCGTGGGTTCGAACCTGCGACCTACAACTCGTAAGTCGCCGCCGTTATCACTGGGCCACCACTGCTGTCCAGCAATGTATTTCGGCTGAAATGATGATGATGGTGTGTCAATCAATGAGATTAAATTAATTAGAGCGTTGTATTCATAATTTCAATTATTATAATTCTGTAAAGCCATATTTGTAAGGGTCGCGAATCCAGTACCATTGCACATTTTTTTTTTCTAGTTTTCTTAATTCATAACAAATACATTATAAAATAACGAACGAACTGGCTAACTTTCATAATACGTCCCAATTAAAAAAAAAGTCTATACATGACAGTACAACCCCATTCAAAATATTTTCGATATGCATTTGTCTAGCGATTCGATTGGTTTTCTCGTTAACGATTAATAACGTGAGAAAGACAAATAACAAACCGAATCTTCCGACAACTGCAGGTATCGAAAATGTTCTAATTCGGAAGGGGCTGATTTATTATTACTCGTAAACACCGTGGTCTTTACGTTATCCATAAACTTTGGCAAACTCTTCTATAGCTATTATATTTTCTATATTCTACTAAAGCTTCTATATTATTTAAAAGGGCTCCGTTACAAAGATATTCATTTAATAAAACTGGACTGCATGCGTAGCATGACCACCGTAGAAATGGTTTTGTCGACGGAAGAATAGACAAAACTACGGATTGTAGAAAGATTAAAGACACATAAAAGATTGTAGAAATATTTGTACCGTTTTATGCTGGCGTAGCATGACAATTCTATCTCTATTCTACCAAGAATAGACAAAGTTCTTTTTTTTTATTTTTTATTTTTTTTTAACCAACACATCATTATCTGATCCCAAACTAGGCACAGCCTGTACTATGGCAACCAGACAACTGATAAATATACTTATATATATTTCTAAATACATACATATTATAGATAAATTACACCCAGACACAGAACAAATGATTGTGCTCATCACAGAAAATTTTGTCCTGGGTGGGAATCGAACCCACGACCTCAGTCTTAGCAGTCAGGGTCACTAACCACTAGACTAACAGGCCAGTCAAAGTCTTTATATGGTGGTCATACTACGCGTGCTGAGCTATGCAGTAAGGGGCTGTCCATTAATCACGTGAGGCTCGAAAAGTGGGGAGGGGTCCATAAAAAATCAAGAAATATCACAAGGGGGGAGGGTGTAGTAATACATATATCACGTGTATTTATTTTTTCGGCAAACACGTACAAAATTTTTATGTAAGTCAAAAACATGCAAGTTGTTTTTGGCTAACATAATTTTTTTTACCTTTCTGTCTACCCCCAAACGTTATTATTGTAGTCTTTAATTTTCTAAACTAATAATAAGGTGCTTGAACCAGCTATCAACGTGTCGTCACAACGACTGTCGGATAAGGTGCGGGACATCCAGCGTAACCATATGCTGGATGCCGCTGTACTTGATCGACTTTGCCTCGAATCACGGAATAGCCATGTTACGCCTGTTTCGCCACTGGTCGCGGTGCAACTGCAAAATTTACCCAGCGTTCCACCGCGACCCAACTGCGTTGGTGAAGAGAATGATGACGGGGCTATATCCGTGAGTACCCAATGCAATGCACGATTAAGGAGCGCTTTGGAGGATGCTTTCCGGGAGTATCGCTCTACTCCGTCTGAACTTAGACCACGTTTACCTCGTTTGCCGATGAACAAGAACAAAAAGGCGCTAGTGTGTGCTCTAGACTCACAGCTGTCAACATGTATTGACGGCAGCAAAGACCTCGCCGATACCCACTCGATCTTGTACTGTGCAGCTGTAGCGACTTGTCGTGTAGCTCGTGTTAAGTTTCCTAACAGTGAAAGAGCTACACGACCAAAACCAGCCGTACCAGCTTGGCAGTGCAGGATTGAGCGTCGTATCGGTGAGGCTATAGCACTCATCGGTAAGCTAATCTGCTTCAGCGAGTGCAACACTCGCCCTCGAGTGATGCGCTTTGTGAAGCGGGCGTTCTCCGGGACGGATGTTAGACCTCGAGATTATTTGCCCCGCGTCACAGAGCGCACCGACTTCCTGAAGATCTGTGCATGGGCAAACCGTATTCGTCGGTACCGGCGGAGGATGGAGCGGTACACCCAGAATCACACATTTTAAAGCGATGAAAGGTGGGTTTACTGAGCTTGGGAGCGACCGGACCAAGGTGTGGCTGACACGCCCCTTCCGGATGATGACGCCATGTCTTCATTCTGGCGAAACATCTGGTCGGTGCCTGTCAATCACACCGAAAGTGATTGGACTAGGGAGATCGAGCGGGCGTGCGGTCAATTACCAGAAATGGGGACAATTACCATCAGCCCCGAAGATGTTGCTTGTGCAGTCCGTTCGTTGCCTAACTGTAAATCTCTAGGACTGGGCGGACTGCACAACTTTTGGATCAAGTGATTCCAAAAGTCGCACGCTCGCTTGGCATCTCAGTTCCAGTCAGCCTTAGAGTCAGGGTTGTTGCCCCAGTTCCTAACATGTGCGTGTGGATTGAGAGATCTTTTCGAAAAACTCTTCCAATCCCAACCAAATTATAAGAGGATTTAGGAAATAATTGTGAAAACTTCATGGTAAGGTATAAAATTTGTGAAACCTAAACATAGAAAGTTAGAACTCATTAACTGGATCTCTCAATCTGGACAACTGAATAAAAAGCCATAACGCGTATCCAAGAATATACTGCCTATGTGTTTATAATTTGCATTTTAATTAATTGTGAAGGATTTGTGAAGGCTGCTAAACAAAATTTCGATTCATTTCAAAGCCACGTTTAAGATTTATAACGGTTTATATGGATCACTCAGAGTGGACAATTTTCAATTGAGTGATCTTGTAAAACACGACCTAATACTGAAAAAGTATGAATAATTATCATGTTTATTGCAAATTATGCTTCTGGGAAAATTTGTGAAACAAAAATCGTGATTGAAATCTTACTGGTTCAAGAGAAAATGAAAATCTTGTTTTTTGTCGATCGTCCCAACTGAGAGATCATTATTTTGAACTATATTTAATAAAGCAAAACTTATAGGTGGAAGGTAGATACATTAGAAATTGTGAAAAATGTTGTACTAAAATTTGACGAATCAGTCGTCCCTATAAGTGTTATACTTAAAAAGATAAATCATTTTTTACAATCCTTAAGGAAAACATTGAGTAGGGTGACATACTTTTTTATTTTGTCCGATTTTTTTTCGACTACCCTATTCACGCTAACATTGTGTATATTCATTGCGATTTGCAAACTTATTGATTAGGTTACATCCTATTATGTAATTATGATAGAAATTAAAAAAGTTTAAATTAAAAAAGTTTTTTTTTGGTTACCTTAAAACTGAACTTTTTGTGTGTAAGAATTACTTAGAATTAGAATTACGAACTTAGAATTCCTTAGTAAGAGCACTACACATACAGTACCTTACTTTGTAGAAACTTGTCATTTAAAAACGTAATTTTATATTATTTAAATTATGTAGTGAAACCAGACACAAATTACTTGTTTAAAAACGTTTAAAGCGCATCATAATTTGAATTGTACTGGTAATGATTCCGACCGGCGATATGGTCACCCTACTCAACGTTTTCCTCAAGGATTGTAAAAAATGATTTATCTTTTTAAGTATAACACTTACAGGGACGACTGATTCGTCAAATTTTAGTACAACATTTTTTACAATTTCTGATGTATGCTACCTTCTACCTAAAAGTTTTGGTTTATTAAATATAGTTCAAAATAATGATCTCTCAGTTGGGACGATCGACAAAAAACAAGATTTTCATTTTCTCTTGAACCAGTAAGATTTCAATCACGATTTTTGTTTCACAAATTTTACCAGAAGCATAATTTGCAACAAACATGATAATTATTCATACTTTTTCAGTATTAGGTCGCGTTTTACAAGATCACTCAATTGAAAATTGTCCACTCTGAGTGATCCATATAAACCGTTATAAATCTTAAACGTGGCTTTGAAACGAATCGAAATTTTGTTTAGCAGCTTTCACAAATTCTTCACAATTAATTAAAATGCAAATTATAAACACATAGGCAGTATATTCTGGGATACGCGTTATGGCTTTTTCTTCAGTTGTCCAGATTGAGAGATCCAGTTAATGAGTTCTAACTTTCTTTGTTTAGGTTTCACAAATTTTTAACCTTAACATGAAGTTTTCACAATTATTTCCTAAATCCTCTTATAATTTGGTTGGGATTGGAAGAGTTTTTGGAAAAGATCTCTCAATCCACACGCACATGTTCCTAACAACAGGGATAACCCACCTGCTCCATAAATCAGGTAGCACCGCAGAACCCAAAAACTATAGACCGATCACTAGTCTACCGACGGTCTATAAGGTTCTTACATCCATTTTGAGAGAGATTAAAATTTACAAACATGTAGACATGAACCCTGTCGAAGGGTGGGCGTTTTGGGGGGACTGTTTTATGTAACGTTCACGTTCAAAAAGTGCTGACTCTCAGCCTAGTTTGAATAAATGACTTTTGATTTTTATTTTTTTTTGATTTTATCTTATCTGCCTCTCAAAATGGATGTAGGAACGGGTCTCGCGGTACTAAGGAGCTGCTACTAATCGATATGACCATAAGTCAACAGGTTCGTCGTTTCCGAAGGGATTTGTCGACATGCTGGATAGACCATAAGAAGGCCTATGACTCGGTGCCACATACATGGCTAAAGAGGGTGCTGGCAGAGGCGGCCTTAGGGGGTGGCGAACAGGGCAATCACCCGGGGCCTCGCTCTTGCAAGGGCCTCGCGCAACAACCCAAGCAAATTTAAAAAAATATAGTTTTTTTGACTATATTTTTTATATTTAAAACTTTTGATTTTGAACCTTAATTATTTATTAAGGTTATAACATAACATTAAATTAAAATAAAGGTAATTAACTAATTAATTCATTCAAAACATAATTGAAAAATTCATTATGTAGTATTTGAATATCGCACCATTCGCACCTCAAAACACTTGAAGATCGGTTTTTTAATCGCACAGCACTCGGGTCAGCTGGGGGTTAGTATTCGTTCGTCAACTCTTGTCTCCTTGGAATTATTTTGCTTGCAGTATGAGTTACAAAATCGTTACTGTATCGTAAATATCTCACAATTTTATTGGATACTGGTTTTTGCCCAAGACTTCGTCCGCGTCAAATTTCTTGCACCCCTGGCCCATCCCGTCGCACCGAAACCTACCTGTGCGAGGTCTTCATATTCGTAACGTTTTTATTTTTGCTTGGCTCCTAAAGGTCATAGCGTAATTTTATATAGCCTATAGCTGTCCTCGATAAATGGGCTATCAAACACTAAAATAATTTTTCAATTCGAACCAGTAGTTCCTGAGATTAGCTTGTTCAATCAAACAAAGAAAAAACTCTTCTGCTTTATATCTATAATATCAGTATAGATCTGACACTTGTAACAACCGATTTTTTTTTTGATATGTAAGGAAATCGTTATATCTTACAAAAAAGTCTTTCATAGGCCTTAATGCTTTCAAGGGATTTTCCCCAATAACGGTTGGCCTTTTTTACGTAAAATAATCTATACTTATTACTTATATAATATTATAATACATTTACATATTTTACATATATAATCTATACTAATATTATAAAGCTGAAGAGTTTGTTTGTTTGTTTGTTTGTTTGATTGAACGCTCTAATCTCAGGAACTACTGGTCCGAATTGAAAAATTATTTTTGTGTTTGGTAGCCTATTTATTGAGGGAGGCTATAGGCTATATCACATCACGCTACAACTAAGAGGAGCGGAGCAGTAATGAAAAATGTTGCAAAAACGGGGAAAATTTATTCCTTTTGAGAGTTTCCGTTGCGTGCGCTGCGTAAACGGTTAAAGTAACGCAAAAATCACGTATGACGGAATTGTTTCTTTTAAAAAGTTCTAAAAAAAAGTCCGGGAGAGCATATGTCTATCTTTTAAGGTTGACTCACTATAACTCAAAAGGAGCGAGCAGCAACGAAAAATGGACGAAAACTAGCAGGCAAATCGATGCGACGGGAAGGGTCAGGGGAGCAAAAATTTGACGCGGACGAAGTCGCGGGCAGAAGCTAGTATATAATATATAATATATAATATATATAATAATATTATAAAGCTGAAGAGTTTGTTTGTTTGTTTGTTTGATTGAACGCGCTAATCTCAGGAACTACTGGTCCGAATTTAAAAAATCTTTTTGTGTTGAGTAGCCTATTTATCGAGGGAGGCTATAGGCTATATCACATCACGCTACAATTAAGAGGAGCGGAGCAGTAATGAAAAATGTTGCAAAAACGGGGAAAATGTATTCCTTTTGAGAGTTTCCGTTGCGTGCGCTGCGTAAACGGTTAAAGTAACGCAAAAATTATGTATGACGGAATTGTTCCTTTTAAAAAGTTCTAAAAAAAAGTCCGCGAGAGCATATGTCTATCTTTCAAGGTTGACTCACTATAACTTAAAAGGAGCGAGCAGCAACGAAAAATGGACGAAAACTAGCAGGCAAATCGATGCGACGGGAAGGGTCAGGGGAGCAAAAATTTGACGCGGACGAAGTCGCGGGCAGAAGCTAGTTATAATATATGCAGATTGCAACTCTGGTGGGCACCACAGTTTTTTTTTTGTGGGTGGGAAATCATCAAATGACGTCTCCCGTCCGTCTAGGGTGGAGCGGTAGGACGTGTGTGTGTGACTTTTCAACCGACGAAAAAAAACGGAGGAGGTTCTCAATTCGACGCGTATATATTTTTTTATGTATGACCACGCATAACTTTTTACATACTAGTCCGATTGTGATAATTCTTCTTCTATTGGAAAGGGTATGCTCCGAAGGTGGTCCCATATAAATTTGGAAAATAAAGTCATACCGTAAGGGTCGGAAAACAGGGGATGATTGATTGTTCACTCACTGATTATAATGTATAACCACGCATAACTTTATACAGAGTAGTCCGGTTTTGATAATTCTTTTTTTATTGGATAGGGTATACCTTGCCAAGTATTATCAGTACATTAAAGCCACAAAAAAATATAAAATAAAAACTTTTTGTAAAAAAATTAAACCGCCGCAAAAACTAAAAAGCAAAAAATAATAAACCTTAAAATTTTGAGTCGGCGCTGAAAAATCAATGAACAAAGATCACTCAAAGCGCCAACTCATAATTTTAAGGTTTATTATTTTTTGCTTTTCAGTTTTTTCGGTGGTTTAATTTTTTGTTAAAAAGTTTTTACTGATTAAAACCCACCCGTGTTCCTTAAGTTGCCCATATGCCAGGGCCATGGTAACTCTTTCGAACAGATCTCGCGACCCTGGCAGGCGTCGGTCCTAGCAGACCCCTTCAGTATTGCTGACATCTCTTTGAGGCGCGTGTGGAATACAACGCGCCGTCGACCCGAGGCTGGTTCTTTTCGGGCGGCGAGCTACACATTGCTCGCCGCCCGCAAGCTCGTGCCTATGGTGGCCGAGGGTTTCCCGACGCCCGGGGCGTCTCGTCCTGCGGCGGCTAGGGGCGTGAGGGCGCAGAGACTGCATCTCCCTCACGCGCCCCGCCTCCTCCTTTGGGAGCATTACTGCCTCGCAGAAGGAGGTGACGGCTTCCCATGCCCTCTCCGTACCATGGCTCACAACTGGGCCGGACGCGAGAGATCGCGTTTCACCCCGGCGTTTCGCCTCCTCGGGCAACTCCTACATGTGCCCGAGGACCTTTGCCTCCAGATCCATGGCAGCACTCCGGCAAGGAGGCTCGCCGCCTCGCAGGAACTAAACACGCTCTGGTGTAAGGCAAGAGTCAAAACTCGGGCCGCTGCTATTTACGACGGTAAGAGAATCATGTGATATTGATGGTCAAGAATTGTACGAAGAACTGAATATGTTCTTCCGTGTGTATGAAGGCAACGACGACATTATCTCAGTACTGAAAAACATAATAGAAAAAAAAAAAAAACTGAAGTTTACCCTACTATCGAAATAGTCCTGCGAATTATTGCCACCACATCTGTTACAGTTCAGTACACCGCGTCTGCTCAAAGGAGTTTTTCGAGGCATAAAATTATTAAAACATATTTGAGGAATTCGATGACACAAGATCGGCTTTCAGCAATTGTTATTTTTTCAATCGAAAGTGAAGTAGCTCATTAGATTATTGTGCTTTAATCAAAGATATTAGTCTTAGGACGAGCCGCAAACATCAATTTTAAAATTTGTCATCTCTGTAGGTATTTGTTAATTTCATAAATCTTTCAATGTAAAATATTTTAAAACACAAATTTTATTTATTTGTATAACTTTAGCATTTCTAGTCAAACATGACAAATACCTAAACCAAACAAGCAAAACTACTTTCGCATCACATACTTTTCACGAAGGACAAAGGGCCTCGCAAAGACCTGCCGCCCGGAGCCTCGCAATGGGTAAGGCCGCCGCTGGGTGCTGGAGCTGTACAAAGTAGATAAAACGCTGCGCACCTTCCTGATGTCATGTATGGGGCAGTGGAGGACAGTCCTTCGCTATCCAGGATGTCAACATATCCAGAGGAATAGCGAGCCGATAAGGATCGAGCGAGGTATTTTCAGGGCGATAGTTAAAGTCCTCTTTGGTTCTTCCTAGCCATGAATCCTCTTAGCACACTGCTGGAGGATTCAGGTATAGGCTATCGATTGAGGAGAGGTGGTCGGGTTATATCTCACCTCCTCTATATGGATGACCTAAAACTCTTTGCCCGCAAGAATCTGCAACTGATGGAGCTACTGAAAGTTACTGAAACCTTCAGTAGCGCCATCAGGATGGAATTTGGTGTGGACAAATGTGCAGTCATGCATGCGAAGCGAGGGGAGATTGTGGAATCCGTGGGAACCCAACTCACGGATTCCATATACCTAAGGTCCCTCTCCTCAATCGAAACATATATGTATTTGGGTATGTCGGAAGCGTTAGGCGTCGACACTGCTGACATGAAACAATCGTTGAGGGAGCGCTTTTTTGGCCGCCTGAATAAAGTTCTAAATAGTATTTTATCAGGCGGAAACAAGGTGCGCGCCTTCAATGGTTGGGTTATGCCAGTTTTGATGTACTCTTTCGGCATACTCAAATGGACTCAGATGGAACTGGACGCCCTGGAGAGACGGGTCCGCAAACTGCTGACCGTAAATCAGATGCATCACCCACGGTCCTCAGTGATGAGATTGTATATCCCGCGGAAGTGCGGAGGTCGAGGTTTTTTATATGCCAAGAGAATACTTCCTTAAAACCGATGTGGGGATTAGGAGTCACAAAACCGGTTTCACTGACATCGAAAAAACTGGTTTTCAGTTTAGCGAAAACCGAGGTTTCGATTATTTCGGTTTTCTTTTAAAATAATATATTAAACTTATTCAACGATATGACATGTTTATAGTGTACACATATTGTCTCATCAATTATAATGATTATATTGGTGCCATTGGTGCTGTCTTTGCCGAGGTATATTATCAATCTTTCTAAGGAAAATGTTCGTGCGATAATTTTCTACAACTTTAGAAGAGGCCTGACATGGCTTTGAAGAGCTAACATCTGTGTTCAGTGATGAAGCCCCATGTCTGCGGACTGTCGAACGCTGGTATTTAGAATTCCAGCGTGGACATACTAGTGTTAGTGACAAATCTCGCGAAGGACGCCCAAAATCCGCTTTGACTGAAGATAACATCATTGCTGTGAGACAACTAATTCTCAAAGATCGTCATGTGACGTATCGAGAGATAGAGGCTCTATTAGGCATCTCAGGGACAACCATTAATAAGATTTTGCATGAAGCGCTTGGTGTGAGAAAGGTTGTTTGCCGTTGGATACCGCATCTGCTTTCCGACGATCACAAGGTGGCTCGCGTCAGATGGTGTAAGAAAACTCTGCAAAGGTTCAACCAAGGAGAGTCAAATCACGTCTACGACATCATCAGTGGTGACGAATCTTGGATCTATGCCTACGTTCCTGATTCCAAACAACAGTCTACAATCTGGGTCTTTCAAGACGAGCCAAAGCCGACTAAAGTTGTTCGTTCTGGAAGCACTTCAAAGAAGATGGTGGCCACGTTCGTTGGAAAAACCGGCCATGTTGCGACTATTGCACTTGAGATCGTAGAACGGTTAGCGCAGAGTGGTATACCACAGTTTGTTTACCACAAGCCATCGCCGAACTTCGAAATTCTAACTCAAAGCGACGCATCATCCTGCACCACGACAACGCAAGCTCACACAGCGCTCGTCAAACGATTGAGTATTTGAAGCAGGAAACAGTAGAAATTCTTGACCATTCTCCATACAGTCCTGACCTAAGCCCTACCGATTTCTTTAAATTTCCTAAAATTAAGAAAAGTCTCCGTGGTCAAAGGTTCCAGTCCGGTGAAGAAGCAGTCGACGCTTTCAAGTCAGCCATATTGAACACCCCCACTTTAGAGTGGAATAAATGTTATAATAACTGGTTTGGGCGAATGGAAAAGTGTATTAAGCTACGTGGTGAATACTTTGAAAAACAATAAAAAGTACTATAAGGTTCTAGTTGTGTTTTTTTCTTCAAACGACAAAACTTAAAAGGCGTGCCTCGTATGTGGATCGCCTGGTGGACACGGTGGAGCATACGGTGAAAGTGTGCCCTGCCTGGGCGGAACACCACCGTGTCCTCGTGGAGGCGATCGGTCGCGGCGATCTCTCGCGTCCGGCCCTGGTCCAGGCCATGTACGAAGCGAGAGGGCACAGGCAGCCGTCACTTCCTTCTGCAAGGCAGTAATGCTCGCGAAGGAGGAGGCGGAGTACGTGAGGAAGAGGCAATCTATGCCCCGTTCGTCGGGAGTCCATTGCATACTTCCGGCTTCCGTAAGCGCGAGCTTGCAGGTGGCGAGCAATGGGTAGCTCGCCGCCCGGTAAGGACCAGGCCCGGTCGACGGCGCGTTGTATTTCACGCGTGCCTCAAAGAGATGTTAGCATTAATGAAGGGGTTGGCTACGACTTATGCCTGCCAGGGTCGCGAATTTGTTCGGAAGAGCGGTTGCCCTGGCAAAGGCAACTGAAGAAACATGGGTGGGTTGACACGCCCTTCTGCTCATCCAGAGCGGGAGACGTCAAGTGATGATTTCCCACCCGAAAAAAGGACGTCCACCGCTATTGATACGGATTTGAGAATGATTTAAGCTGCCATCATTAAAGTAGAGCTGGCCCTTTATGAAAATGGAGGCTTTTGCAGCTGTACAATAATTTGTTTAAAGTTCCTCCCTCTGAGTGTCGAGGCTAAAAGAATCTTCTCATCAGCCGGTTACCTTTATAACCACTTAAAAGGCCGTGGTACGATTTTTTTTCGATTTTGCTGATTTATGTGATTTTACAGTTAAAATACGTTCGTTCTTGAGAACGAACATAAAAATACAGTATTTTGACTACAAATTGAAATAAATGAGCTACGTTTTTATGTTTATAATTTGATTTTGATTATTCGACGTCAAACAGACTGTAAAAACACGTCTGAATAATAAAGTAAATCAGGCTCCAAATCTCGCTGAATGATAACACTTTAAACATTCTTTCAATTTTACGGTCGAATTACAAAAATAAGGATGGAGTTTAATTTATCGTTGCTTTAAGCCAGATGTTTTGTTGATTCTCAGATACAATAATTGTTGTTGTTGTTTTTAGGGTTCCGTTGCCAAATGGCAAAAAACGGAACCCTTATAGATTCGTCATGTCTGTCTGTCTGTCTGTCTGTCCGTCCTTATGTCACAGCCACTTTTCTCCGAAACTATAAGAGCTATGCTGTTGAAACTTGGTAGGTAGATGTATTCTGTGAACCGCATTAAGGTTTTTACACTAAAATAGAAAAAAAGCAATAAATATTGGGGTTCCCCATACTTAGAACTGAAAATCAAAAAAAAATTTTTCATCATACCCATACGTGTGGGGTATCTATGAATAGGTCTTCAAAAATGGTATTGAGGTTTCTAATATCATTTTTTTCTAAACTGAATAGTTTGGGCGAGAGACCGAGACCGAGAGACTTCCAAAGTGGTAAAATGTGTGTCCCCCCCCCCCCCGTAACTTCTAAAATAAGAGAAAGATAAATCTAAAAAAAATATATGATGTACATTACCATGTAAACTTCCACCGAAAATTGGTTTTGAATGATATCTAGTAAGTAGTTTTTTTTAATACGTCATAAATCGTAAACCGCAATTTACCTTTCATTCAATCAACTCAAACAAACAATTAAAAAATAAAATTAATTTCATAAACATAAACCTTATGCATAAACTAAAAATACCTACAGGTTTGTACAGAACCCTCGGTGCGCGAGTCCAACTCGCACTTGGCCGGTTTTTTTAGTTTATTTACTCAAACGGAGTTTTTTAATTTATTCTTGTGTTCTCTGATTTAGCAATAAAGCTTATTAACGACTGTTGACGGCAAAAAGACTTAAGAACCATAAAAATAGGTTTAATTAAAAAAACGTGGAAATAATCAATTTCACCGAAAAAACAGAAAAATCGATTTCCTAATATACCAGCGTTTTGTGAACCCTAGTAGGGGTCACAAAACCGGTTTCACCGAAATCCGAAATTATTTAGCGAAAACCGCGGTTTCGATTATTTCGGTTTTCTTTTAAAATAATAACTTATCCAACTAGATGACATGTTTACAATGTACACAGATTGTCTCATCAATTACAATTATTATATGTTTATTGATCACACCATTGGTGCTGTCTTTACCGAAGTATAGTATCAATCAATTGAAAAGTTTGTGTCTGAGTCTTAAACTAACGACGGACGTACGACGTCCACCACTTCCCCTCTTTGGGGAGTGGCTGGAGAGGCTCCACGACCTCCTCAGAGTCCACCTTACGCAAGTCCTCAGCGGCCACGGGTGGTTCACGAGGATCTATTCAGGATAGGGTAGCAGGAAACGCCCGTGTGTTATCACCGTGTGGATCGCTCGGAGGACACGGTGGAGCATACGGTGAAAGTGTGTCCTGCCTGGGCGGAGCACCACCGTGTCCTCATGGAGGCGATCGGCGGTGGCGATCTTTCGCGTCCGGCCCTGGTCCAGGCCATGTATGAAGCGAGAGGGCAAGGGCAGCCGTTAGTTTCTTCTGCGAAGCAGTAATCCTCGCGAAGGAGGAGGTGGAGCACGTGAGGGAGATGCCATGGGTGTCGGGAGTCCATTGCGGACTTCCGGCTACCGTAGGCGCGGGCATGCGGGTGGCGAGCAATGGGTAGCTCGCCGCCCGGTAAAGACCAGGCACGGTCAACAGCGCGTTGTATTCCACGAGCGCCTCATAGAAATGTCAGCATTCATGAAGGGGTTGGCTAGGACCGATGCCTGCCAGGGTCGCGGATTTGTTCGGAAGGGCGGTGGGCCTGGCATAGGCCACTGAAGAAACATGGGTGGGTTTTTGTTAGTTAAAGTCTGACACGCCCTTCCGCTCCACCCAGAGCGGGAGACGTCAAGTGGTGATTTCCTACCCGAAATTTGAGAATGATTTAACTGCCATCATTAAAGTAGAGCTGACCCTTCATAAAAATGGAGGCTTCTGCAGGTGTACAATAATTTGTTTAAAGTTCCTACCTCCGAGTGTCGAGGCTAAAAGAATCTTCTCATCAGGTGGTTACCTTTTTAACCACTTAAAAGGCCATGGCACGATTTTATCGATTTTGCTGATTTATGTGGTTTATCATTTCAATTTTGATCAAACTATGATCATTTCAATTTTGATGAAATTAATGAGCTACGTGTTTATTTTTATAATTTGATTTTGATTTAATCAACGTCAAACAGACTGTAAAAATACGTCTGAATAATAAAGTAAATCAGGCTCCGAATCTCGCTGATTGATAACACTTTAGACATCTTTCAATTTTACGGTCGAATTACAAAAATAAGAATGAAGTTTAATTTACCGTTGCTTTTAAGCCAGATGTTTTGTTGATTCTCAGATACAATAATTGTTGTTTTTTTTAGTTTATTCACTCCAAAGGAGTTTTTCAATGTATTCTAGTGTTCTCTGATTTAGCAATAGAGCTTATTAATGACTGTCGACGACAAAAAGACTAAAGAACCGTAAAAATAGATTTAATTAAAAAAAAAACCTGAAAATAATCGAAATAACCGGAAAAACCGGAAAACCGGTTTTGGGATTAAATTAATGTTACTTAGGAGGATATAATAAAATTAGGTGATACTTATACCTGTGTTTTATAAATATTAAAAAAAATTAAGATTCTTTGTAGGTACAAAAAAATACACGTGATATAGGCGGGGGGGGGGGGGGAGGGGTAGTCATAAACCTCACCATGTATCACCAAGTGGGGGGGGGGGGGGTTAAAAAATGGCATGAAAAACATCACTTGATTAATGAACGGCCGCGGCCCCTAAGAAAGGGTCTTATCTTGGCCTTTGTTGCCGTTTAGTGAAATTGAAACGATAAGTCTATCAAATGCTATTTTCATTTCATGTGCACGTCCGAGAGGAATTAGAGAGTTTACGAAGAAGTTTAATAACGAACTAGTGATCGCCCATTGGTCGAAATTAGACCGTACTTCATTTGAATAGAAATACATTATTAAATGAAAAAAAAAATATATAATCTAATCTAAACTAATATTATAAATGCAAAAGTAACTCTGTCTGTCTGTCTGTCTGTCTCGCTTTCCTGCTAAAACTACTGAACCGATTTAAATGAAATTTGGTACAGAGATAGTTTAGAACCTGAGAAAGGACATAGGCTACTTTTTATCCCGGTAGTATGTTCCCGCGGGATAATTTCCGACCTCCACGCGGGCGAAGCCGCTGGCAAAAGCTAGTAATAAATATAAAAAAATAATATGGTTATATTTGACATTCAGCAATACTATAGACAAATTGTTGACGCTGTACTACTGTGGAGAGGGTTCGCTGGCGGGATGGTGATGGCCAGGACCAGGACGTAGGTGTAATGAGTAAAGAATACTTCTTCAGGACTCTCTTCTTTATTTTCTTAACACTTCTTAACTGCTACTTCTGGAATGAATTATCACAGAAATCTCTGTTTTTATAGAATTTTCCCTATTATTTTTAATTAATTATGACAGTTCAAAATGTCATAATTATAACCAGCCTGTACAATCTATGACCAGCCTGTACATTCGTGAGGCATACAACCTCTACAGTTTGCACACGACACTAAGTTTTGTATGGGAAACTTACTAATGCCATGCTTGACACTCCCCATAAAACCACAAAAACAATTTCTTCTAAGGAAAGCGCGGGAATCATCGAATTTGGCGGGCGTGATTTTTCTTCTAAATAATAAAAAACGTTTGCGATTGGAGATAAGTTGTGTAGATTTATGTAAATATTCATTAGATTAGTTAATTTAATTGTTTGTAGATATGATTCTTCATATAAAGGGTAATTTTTTTATATTTTATTTTTTCTGGCCAGTGGCTACAATGGACAATGAACCGCCTGATCCGGGGGGCACAGTCCCCTCGGTCGGGCTTAATATTACAATTCATGAATCCAGTATGGATACCGACTCGTCCATAACCAGATCGGAGCGGAAAAGGACTAGAGCTCCACGTAAAGTATGCAAAAATTGCAGTAAAAGAAGGCGAAATAGTCATTCACACACTATAACTGAAATAAATAAAGGAACTCATTGTCATTGCGATAATGAATCAGTCACATTCAGTCAAAGTTCAATTGTAGTTCAGCAAGAATCCACTCCACGCTCTGTGGATGGACCCCAGACTGAAAACCTCATTAAATCAGATCTTCCCAAGGCACGCCACAATTGCGGCGGTAAGTCCCCTCTTTGAGGAGTGGATAGAGAGGCGCCACGGCGTCCTCACCTTCCGCCTGACGCAGGTTCTCACCGGGCATGGGTGCTTCGGTGGGTTCCTGTTCAGGATAAAGCGGGAGGATACGCCCGGGTGTTTCCATTGTGAGGATCGTCTAGAGGACACGGTGGAGCATACGGTGGAGGTGTGCCCTGCCTGGGCGGAGCACCACCGTGTCCTCGTGGAGGCGATCGGCGGCGGCGACCTCTCGCGTCCGGCCCTGGTGCGAGCCATTGTACGGAGCGAGAGGGAATGGGAAGCCGTCACCTCCTTCTGCGAAGCAGTAATGCTCGCGAAGGAGGAGGCGGGGCGCGTGAGGGAGTGGCAGTCACTGCGCCCTCACGTCCCTAGCCGCCGCAGGAGGAGACGCCCCGGGCGTCAAGAGTCGATAGCGGACTCCCGGCCACCGTAGGCGCGAGCTTGCGGGCGGCGAGCAATGGGTAGCTCGCTGCCCGGTAAGGACCAGGCTCGGGTCGACGGCGCGTAGTGTTCCACGCGCGCCTCAAAGAGATGTCAGCAGCAGTGTAGGGGTCTACTAGGACCGATGCCTGCCGGGGTCGCGTGATTGTTCGAAAGAGATACCGTGACCCTGGCACATGGGCAACTGATGGAACACGGGTGGGTTTTAGTTAGTAAAAGTCTGACACGCCCTCCCGCTCCGCCCAGAGCGGGAGAAGTCATTTGATGATTTCCCATCCTGAAAAAAAAAAAGAAAAGTCAGATCTTCCCCAGAAGGCGCCACAGGTTGCTAGGGCTTTGTACGAAGCCACAGACCTGTCGCCATACGATGTACACATCCAAAAAAAATTTGATACTCGAAACTCGGCCCTAACACCCAATAACTTTAGGGCATTTTCTTAAAAAACGCAGTTTCAATAATAAAATTAACGGTTCATTAAAACGCATTGGTCGTAATAGAATATCATTGAGCTTCTCTCGTTACGTAGATGCCAATTCTTTTATAGATGACCCAAGTTTGGCCAAAGAGAAATTGAAGGCATTTGTTCCATCAATTAATGTGTGTCGCATTGGAATTGTTAAAGGCGTACCTACCGGAGGAAATAATCGAAAATATATCTGTCTCTGCTGGATGCGGGAAGGTTATCAAGGCAAGGCGTCTCAATAATAAAGTGCCCTGTGTGGAAACCATCGCAAACAGTCGTGCTCACCTTTGACGGACAAACTTTACCAAAACGTGTGTTTTGTTGTTACAATTCCATGCCAGTGGAATTGTATACATTCCCAATTCAGTGCTTTAATTGTTGTCGTTTTGGCCATACAAAGGTACAATGCAGGTCGAACCCTCAGTGCTTCAAGTGTGGGGAGAAGCATTCTGCTGACACTTGCAGGATTGAAGATGAGAGTAGTAGTAAGTGCTGTCATTGCGGTGGCATTCATTACGCCATCAATAAAAAATGCCCAGAATTCGAGAGGCAAAAATCAATTAAGCATTATATGGCCCATAGCTGCGTGTCGTATGCTGAAGCGTCTCAGCTACATCCACCTATATCAAAATTTTATGCAGATGTGGTAACATCTGCCCCATCACATACCACTAAAAATTCATTCTATTTACAACCTTTGCCCCAATCAGGTAACCCACCAATTGTCTCCTCACAAAGAAAAACGGTATTCCTTAAACCTCGGGATCCCCCAAAAACAGCTAAGGGGTATGACCGTACAGCTCATCAAGCATTAATCAATAACGAAGTTTCTGTGTCAGGGAATGGTGTTGCATTCCAAAATAAAACAACAAATAATAGTGAAAGTCTAAATTTAATAATCATGTTAATTACCACATTATCTAAAAATAATAATATTGAACCCTCCAACGTTGCCACTGTAATTGATACGCTGTTTAACTTATTTAATCTTAATCATAATGGATCCAAATCTATCCAAGATTGTTCAGTGGAACAGTCGCAGCATTCTGAATAAAAAATCTGATCTGTCCTACATAATGAACAAATACGATCCCTTTGCAGTCGCTCTCTGTGAGACATGGCTTAAACCTGGGTTCTCTTTTAGAATTCCTGGCTATGCGTGTCTAAGAACAGACAGAAGCGATGGGTGTGGCGGTGTCGCCATACTTATTAAAAACAACTTGCCTTTTCAATCTTTTCCTCTTCCAAGTCTCAGTGACGATATATCTGCTGTCGCTACTATTGTAAATAAAATCTGTTTAGTATGTATATATTATTCTCGTCCCACTGTAAATATAAAATAAATAAATAAATATCTCTTTCAATCTTCTTTCAATTTTACCTAAACCGTTTTTGGTAATGGGCGACTTTAACTCACAACATCAGTCCTGGGGTAGTTCTAGTTCCAATTACTATGGGGAAAGTTATTGGAAATTCTAGACTCTAATAATTTGTGTATTTTAAATACATGTCTCCCAACACGCCAAACGAATCCAGATGAGGGAATAAGCACCCCATTTTTTTTTTTTTTTTTTCAGGATGGGAAATCATCAAATGACTTCTCCCGCTCTGGGCGGAGCGGGAGGGCGTGTCAGACTTTTACTGACTAAAACCCACCCGTGTTCCTTCAGTTGCCCATGTGCCAGGGTCACGGTATCTCTTTCGAACAATCACGCGACCCCGGCAGGCATCGGTCCTAGAAGACCCCTTCAGCGCTGCTGACATCTCTTTGAGGCGCGCGTGGAACACTACGCGCCGTCGACCCGGGCTTGGTTCTTACCGGGCTGCGAGCTACCCATTGCTCGCCACCCGCGAGCTCGCGGCTACGGTGGCCGGGAGTCCGCTATGGACTCCCGACGCCCGGGGCGTCTCCTCCTGCGGCGGCTAGGGACGTGAGGGCGCAGAGACTGCCACTCCCTCACGCGCCCCGCCTCCTCCTTCGCGAGCATTACTGCTTCGCAGAAGGAGGTGACGGCTTCCCATTCCCTCTCGCTCCGTACCATGGCTCGCACCAGGGCCGGGCGCGAGAGGTCGCCGCCGCCGACCGCCTCCACGAGGACACGGCGGTGCTCCGCCCAGGCAGGGCACACTTCCACCGTATGCTCCACCGTGTCCTCCAGACGATCCTCGCAATGGAAACACCCGGACGTATCCTCCCGCTTTATCCTGAACAGGAACCCACCGAAGCATCCATGCCCGGTGAGAACCTGCGTCAGGCGGAAGGTGAGGACGCCGTGACGCCTCTCTATCCACTCCTCAAAGAGGGGACTTACCGCTGCTATTGTGGCGTGCCCAGCACTGGGTTGCGACAATCGTACCCGTCATGTCGCCATGAGATCACACCGGAGCTCTGTCCGCCGTGCCGCAATTTGTCGCGGCAGCGGAATTTCGCCCCGGCGTTTCGCCTCCTCGCGCCACTCCCACATGTGGGCGAGGATCTTTGCCTCCAGATCCCATGGCGGCACTCCGGCAAGGAGGCTCGCTGCCTCGCAGGAGACCGTGCGGTATCCTCGGATTAACAGGATGGCCATGACCCTCTGGGCCGCACTCAACCGGCGCGCTGGGCGCAGCCTCAATGAGGGCGCCCACACCGGTGCCCCGTAGAGGGCCATGGACCGCACAATAAGCACCCCTGACCTCTCAATCTGCACACCTGAGTTAGCATCAACATTATCCTGGTCTCCTTTAACGTCTTCTTATGGTAGTGATCATTACCCTTTAATCATTTCTTTTCCACATCAAAAACCAACTGCTTGCATTCCAACACCACGATTAAAGTACAGCACTTCAAAATGCATATAAAAATTGTCTAGAAGAAAGAATGCTTGCCTTGTCTGATTCTTTACAACTACATGACCCTCAGTTATTATCTAATCAAATTACAAGAGTTTTAATAGAGGTGGCAGATAATACTTTCCCTATTAAGAATGGTGCTACAGGCAAAATCCCTTCACCACCTTGGTGGGATGCTGAATGTACTCAAGCCATTAAAAAAATTAAAGAAGCAGAAAAAAATTATGGTCATACTATGACTCGCCACAATTTTCAGATATACCTAGAAGCTGCTCGAATAACTCGTAATCTCCTTAGGAAAAAGAAATTTGGAGGTTGGCAAAGATTCTGTGCATCTATCTCGCCAGAAGTTAATGCATCTCTAGTATGACAAAATATTAGGCGATTCAGGTCAGCATTCAGCGACACAACAGCCTCAAAACTACCATTAGAATTAGCCAATGAATTTATGGATCATTTAGCTCCCCCTTCAGTCCCAGAACAGAGATCTTTAATCCACCTTCCATATGTTCCTATTCCTAATTCTGAGTTGAATTCCCTGTTCACACTAAGTGAGTTGAAAGTTGTCCTTTCACATGTTAAGGATTCAGCTCCTGGTGAAGATGGTATACCATATTCATTTATAGCTAATCTGTCTGACTCTGTTCTTTTAATATATTTAAATGTCATCAATACAGCTTTGATATCTGGCAGCATTCCATCAAGTTGGAAGTCTCAAACGATTATTCCCATTCTAAAACCAAACAAACCTTCTAATGTTACTTCTTATCGACCAATTGTACTTTCTACAGTTCTTGCTAAAATTGTTGAACACCTCATTAAGAATCGTTTGGAATGGTATTTGGAGAGCAAAAACTTGCTAGCTACATCACAGTTTAGTTTTAGGAAGGGTAAAAGTACGATGGATAGCCTTAGTGTGTTCACAACTGATATTCGTTTAGTCTTTTATTCCTTTCTCTTTCAATAACTCTGTAATTGCTGCCTTCCTGGATATTAGCTCAGCTTACGATAATGTCCTGGTATCAGTCCTGGAACAAAAGCTGAATTCATTACAAGTTCCAAAAATGCTGTCTAACTTCATAATTAACATGCTTTCAGAGAGATCTTTAAATCTTTATATTGAAGGGTATACATTTACCCGTTTAGTATGGAAAGGTCTCCCCCAAGGTTCCGTACTTAGTCCAATTCTCTACAATATTTACACTTATGATTTGGAATCCTCTTTAAATGAGTTAGTACAAGTCCTTCAATATGCGGATGATTTACTTCTTTATTTAACTGGTCATTCTGTTGAAAATATTTGTACTTCCTTAACCTCTTCTTTATGTTTACTGTAGACTTGGCTAGAAACCAATGGTCTACACCTGTCAATTGATAAAAGCAACATCGTCTTGTTTACAAGAATGCGTAAGCCTCCTATAGTTACAGTACAATATAATAATATCCCTATGCCCGTTAAAAATCAGGTTAAATTTTTAGGCCTTATTTTGGATACACATCTTACTAGTTTACCACACTGTGATTATATAACTGCTAAATGTGAACGAAATATCAACATAATAAGATGTCTTGCTGGTGTTTGGTGGGGTGCACATCCCTTTTCATTAAAACTACTTTATAAGACCTTGATTAGAAGCGTATTGGACTATGGCACCTTTTTGCTGCAGCCTGCTAATGTTGCTGGTCTTAAGAAACTTGACAGTGTTCAGTCCAAGGCACTTAGAGTGGTTTCAGGTGCAATGAAAAGCAGTCCTATTAATTGTCTTCAGGTGGAATGTGGAGACCCTCCACTTCATTTACGACGTCAATTTTTAGCTGATAGATTTATGGCTCGGTGTTTGCATTTTACATGTCATCCTTTGCGAAATAAACTTTCCATTCTCTCTGAAGAAGTAATTTCGTCCACTTACTGGAGGCACAAAGATACTCCGTGTTTAGTTAAAAGCTTTAGAAAATACAATTTAATTGAAGCTCCCTGTCACCAATCTCAATTTCTTCCTATATTTCACTGTAATTACAGTTCATTAATTAAGTCACCAAATCTTCTTGTCTTTATTATCTTATATCTTATCTTATTATATATATAAAAATCTTGTGTCACGATGTATGTTGCCAATAAACTCCAAAACTACAGAACCGATTTCAATCAAATTTCACATGTACCCGTATTTTGGTCTAACTTACTGGATAGGATAGTTATCATCTCAATTATTCGCCTATGTCGTGAATGTAAACGAATAAAATGTATCAATTAATTGTTTCTTAAGCAAGTGTTTATTCTCTATCTATGAGAACTTCATAAAACTAAACATAGTTTTATGAAGATGGCGGTGTACGTTGATTCATCAATAAAATTCTTCAATATTGTTTGACATATAGGTTACAAATACACCCAATAGATGGCGCTGTGTTCTGTTTCTTGGAATATAAATTCTATTACTTTATTTCACGTAATATTTATTTATGTTCACGATATAACCGTATTATTTTAATGGTTTGTGACTGATATTTTATAAATATACTGCGTATTATGTTACAATATTATTACCATTAATAACAAAAAAAAATGTACTATTTTTGTTAGAGAATTATTAAAGTCTTGCCGCCAAATTTTAATCAAAGTTTCAAATGCGAACTAGAACGTTCGGGAAATTCAATGTTCAGGTATAAATACTGGCGCCGAGTGTCACCGCAGTACAGTTCCTTTTTAAACGAGTGAATTAATACTATCTCCCGGAAAGTGATAGTCTCAGTAAAATCTCAGTGCAAGTCTTAGTACTACTCTCTGCGTCAGTCTCTACGTAAATCTAAAAAACACGCTTTTGAAACTAACTGAACTAAAAATTTAAAAATGAAACTGGAGTAGTCAATTTAAAAATTCATATTGTTGTACATAAAGCGTGGGGGGTTTGATTTGCATTGCTGTAAATATTTTAACGATAGTTCAGTATACCTGTAGTAATTATAATAAGCACCCTACGCATTTTGTACGACCATATGAATTTTTCTATTGAGTTCTCCAGTTTTATTTTCAATTTAGCTAATTCGATTTTACCGGAAGGGTTTTATTTCCTCAGTTGCGATTAGAGAAATAAAATATGGCGGTACGAAGTTCGCCGGGTCAGCTATTAGTATTATATATTCAGAGCCATCCTAATCTCGTACAAGCTGACGTCCGGGATATCTTCAGTGTAGTGTCGAGTCAATCTAGCTCTCGGGTCGTTAGCCAGATTCATAACGGGGTTTCTGGTGGACGTGTATAACTGTCCATAGAACTTCTCGATCTCTCCCTGTTGGGTGGCAGGTTTGGCGGACACGACTCTGCCATCGTCGGTCTTCAGTTTTGCGAGCTGACTCTGCCCAATAGACAGATCTCTTGCGAAGACTTTGGAGCCCTTGTTCCGCTCTATCGCGTCTTTAATACACTCCGTATTAAAGCGTCGAAGGTCGTCTATTGAGCTGCCGGTACTCGAGTGCAGCTTCTGAAGACTGCAGGATCATTTCGCGCCCCTGTGCCATGAGCTGTAAGGTTGGATCTGAGAGTTTCTTTTTTCTATTAGTACGGTGGGTCTTGAAGAACTTTGCCCCGACCGTATGGACAATTTCCACGAACCCATCGTTATAATCGTCCACGGAGCTCCCTAGGCACTCAAAACGATTCTGGAGTTCGAGCCGAAAGCTCTCGGGGTTCTGAAGTTGGATAGGTGCTGGACGGAGCGTTGACTTCATCAGCCGACATCTTTCCAGCTTGATATTGATATTCAATGTGTGTGTGTGTGTATGTGTGTGTGTGTGTGTGTGTGTGTGTGTGTTTTTGTGTTCAATAAACGTATTTTCTTTCTTTTCTTTTCTCTTACCATGCGGTGATCACTCCCGGTTTTCACCGCGTTGATCACAGAGACATCATTGAATATTTGCTTCTTCGTCGACATAATGAAGTCAATCTCATTTTTAGTGACACCATCAGGGCTCTGCCAGGTCCACCTTCTGTGTTCACGCTTTTTGAAGAAGGAGTTCATTATAAAGAGGCCCTCCTTCTCCATAAAACTGGCCAGTAGGTGACCCCGGTGATTCCGTTGTCCCACTCCAAATTGCCCCACTCGCAGTTCATCGTCGTCTCGTTTGCCCAGTTTCGCGTTGAAGTCCCCCATGACAACAGTGAAATGAGTTTTGGAGCTATGCATGGCTCTGGAAATATCCTCATACATAGTCTCCACCTCATCGTCGGAGTGTGACGAGGTCGGGGCGTAAACCTGTATGACCTTCAGCGAATACCTTGCGGATATTCTGAGTATAAGGTACGCCACCCTGGTCGACACACCCTCGATTTTCACAACGTTGCTCACAAGGGACTTATGGACGATAAACCCGACACCACCTTGGGATTGCTGTTCGCCCTCCCGGAAATAGAGCAGGTTTCCGGAATTTAGGATTATCGAGTCCTCCCCCTGTCTTCGGACTTCAGATAACCCTACTATGCCCCATCGTAACCTGCTCAATTCTTCCTCAAGTTCAGCGATCTTCTCGTCGGTCCGGAGTGTGCGCGTGTTGTAGGTTGCCAGGTCCAGTTGTCCGGTGATTTTGGTAGCCGGATCTCTTCCGGGGATTGTTAGCACCCCTTGCCTCACCGTGGCCTTGACCGCTACCATAGCCAAGGGTAGGTGGGCCGCCGGGTCGTTTTTTGGTTGTGCTTGTCATTTTGGGGACACCCACGGGAGGAAATGGGATGATGCTATTCTTTACGTCCGGCACCATACGATACATACACATTACCGACATAGCCCGAAGAATTGCCAAACTTAAGTGGCAGTGGGCAGGGCACATTGCTCGCAGAACAGATGGCCGATGGGGCCAGAAGGTTCTGGAGTGGCGACCGCATACTGGAAGACGTAGCGTTGGAAGGCCTCCCACAAGATGGACCGATGACCTGGTGAAGGCCGCAGGAATACGTTGGATGCGAGAAGCACAGAACAGGTCGAAGTGGCGGTACTTGGGGGAGGCCTATGTCCAGCAGTGGACGTCTTTCGGCTGAAATGATGATGATGATAAAAACTAGAGTACTCAATTGAAAAATTCATATTGTTGTACAAAAAGCGTGGGGGCTTGATTTTCATTGCTGTAAATATTTTAACGATAGTTTAGTATACCTGTAGTAATTATAATAAGCACCCTACGCATTTTGTACAACAATATGAATTTTTCAATTGAGTACATACTCCAGTTTTTTTTTTCAATTTACTTAGCTAATTCGACTTTACCGGAAGGGTTTTATTTCCTCAGTTGCGATTAGAGAAATAAAATATGGCGGTACGAAGTTCGCCGGGTCAGCTATTAGTATTATATTTAATCAAGTTCTTGAAACATCGTAAGGAAACCGGCATGCCGGTTTCCTTAGGACATGTCCTAGAACCAAAAATTTGAAGACATGTGACATCTACAAACCTGCATTGGGCCCGCGTGGTATATTACGGCCCACTCCCTGTCACCGGGAGGAGGCCTGTGTCCCAGCAGTGGGAACTGAAGGGCGGGCATTTTGGGGACTGTCTTATGTAAGTTTGTCATTCGAAAAGTGCTGACTCCAATCTGCAGTCCAATCTACGGAACAATGAGATCGCTTCAGAAAGCCTCTGATGCTCCCAGGAAGCTTCTGCGCTTTTAGGCGCAGCTAGACTGGCTTTGTTAGCCAGAATAAAATAAATATATAAAAAGACCCTCATTCGGGGACCCACCCGAATGAGGGTCTAAGTGCGAAAAAGGGAGTCCCATCATAATCGAAAAGGAGTCAAAATCATGTTCAAAGTTTCCGTTACATAGGCACATCTATACTTAATATTATAAAGCTGAAGAGTTTATTTGTTTGTGTAAAAAGCTGCGCTCGGTGCTATGGTTTTTTTTTTTTTTTTTTCAGGATGGGCAATCATCAAATGACTTCTCCCGCTCTGGGCGGAGCGGGAGGGCGTGTCAGACTTTTACTGACTAAAACCCACCCGTGTTCCATCAGTTGCCCATGTGCCAGGGTCACGGTATCTCTTTCGAACAATCACGCGACCCCGGCAGGCATCGGTCCTAGTAGACCCCTACACTGCTGCTGACATCTCTTTGAGGCGCGCGTGGAACACTGCGCGCCGTCGACCCGAGCTTGGTCCTTACCGGGTGGCGAGGTACCCATTGCTCGCCACCCGCAAGCTCGCGCCTACGGTGGCCGGGAGTCCGCTATTGACTCCCGACGCCCGGGGCGTCTCCTCCTGCGGCGGCTAGGGGCGTGAGAGCGCAGAGACTGCCACTCCCTCACGCGCCCCGCCTCCTCCTTCGCGAGCATTACTGCTTCGCAGAAGGAGGTGACGGCTTCCCATTCCCTCTCGCTCCGTACCATGGCTCGCACCAGGGCCGGACGCGAGAGGTCGCCGCCGCCGATCGCCTCCACGAGGACACGGCGGTGCTCCGCCCAGGCAGGGCACACCTCCACCGTATGCTCCACCGTGTCCTCCAGACGATCCTCGCAATGGAAACACCCGGACGTATCCTCCTGCTTTATCCTGAACAGGAACCCACCGAAGCACCCATGCCCGGTGAGAACCTGCGTCAGGCGGAAGGTGAGGACGCCGTGGCGCCTCTCTATCCACTCCTCAAAGAGGGGACTTACCGCCGCAATTGTGGCGTGCCCACTCGGTGCTATGGTGACCTAACACTACTTTTTCGTATTGATAAGGTAATGGTTTATTTGGTTAAAGTTAAAGTCTTCAGTTAAAGTGGAAACAGTTATATTAAATCACTATAAAGAGTTACAAAGTAAAATGGTAAACTATATAACTACTTATTGGTAATGGTTAAATGGTAATGGTAATGGTTTTGAGTGCGTGGTGTCTCTAAAGAGATCTGATCGCGAACTGGTCGATATTGTGTGATTCGAGCGAATGTGCATACTTGCGATCGATGCAATTATGTATTTTCGCTGAGTGTTCGATTAACTCGAACATATTCCCGAGACGAGAAGAAGCGCAGGATGAAGCTAACTCTACGATATTATGGTGTATATACAATAAAATTTAAAAACATTAAGCTTAAATAAAAAACAATAAAAACACATTTGTTTAGAATAATCTTAACTTGTCTAACAACATTGAAACTAAAATTAAATCATAATGCATGCAAAATAAAAGCAAAATAATGGTATAATGGTCTACATAAATAATAATAATTGTTAATAAAGAAAACATAAAATTTGGTTTAAAGTTAAACTATCGAGTCCTCTACAGAAAAGGCGACATTGCGATGGCCTGAGTCCTTGTGTTTGTCCCGTTTCACTGCACTGTAACTTGCACTAGGCCAGCGCTTGGCACAACTGTATAAACTGAACTCGATTTCACTTTTATTATTTAGATCTTTCGCGCTAAGCATTTCACTATAATTGTCTTTCTTGGTTGGTCTCGGTGTCGATGGAGCCGCTGCTAACTGCTGCTCATGGCGACTCTCACTGCGACGCCGCGGTTTTGGCGGGGTCACCGCCGCCTCGTGCCGGCAGGATCCCTCGCCAGGCTGCTCGGGCTTGCGGCACAGGCCACATCGCCCAGTTTTCCACATCCAGACTGCTGCCGCGCATAAAACGATCGACAGTAATACGTAGCAAATTACGTACTGGTGGATGTCATGGGGCGATATCTCTTCTATCCCCGGATCGCTATTTTTTAGTTTTTCTATCTCTTCTCCGAGACTATCCATTGATATGGTAAGGTTTCCGTCATCAATTTGCTTTTCGTCAGGGATTTTTATGTTAACCAAGTGGTTGATTTGATCGAATTCAGGCATGTAAATGGTTGGTGAAATGTTGACTTGGTTGGATTGATGATGAATCGAATATAACGAGAAGTCCTTGCCTTTAATGATGCACTCTTGACCTACGCCAATAACCCCGGCTTGGCTCAGCTGACGAACTGTTACTTGATCGCCGCATATTATTCTTATTGTGTAGGTGTCACAACAAAAGTATAAGTGCTGAGAAGTCAAATGTAATTCGATCCATGCATTAGTGCAGTTTGATTTTTTAACTGTACATGTATTTGTTGCCGGGTCTTTGTCGCAAAAACTTTCCTCGTTTTTTTGGTCTAGAATTGGTTTCAGCAGCTGACACATATAAGTAGGTCCATGGTGTAAACATTCTGTAAGTTCGTGGGTGGACATACTAAAGTAGGAATCTTTCTTTAGGTTGACTGCAACGTATTCTGAGACTGGTATTATTTTGGTCATACGGGTGTTTGTTTGGTGCGGTATAGGCACTATCTTATACAATTGGAAGCTTTCTCTGGATACAAGTGGGAAAGTAACTTCAATAATAACATATTTTTGCGTCGCTCTGGCCTTGACTTTCAGTAGTTTGTAAAGATACTGAAGATCTGTGTCTATATTTGTGATTGGTAGTGTGAGATCTTCCGGCATCTGACCGTATATGGTTTGGAGCTCACGTTTAAGCTGCGTTGGTGGCAGTAAATGTATATTAATTTGACCGTGGAAGATGTCTGTTATTGCATCGAGCAACGTGTCTTGAAGTCTTTTTAAACCTTGTAGTAAGCCGTTCCCGGACATCGCTAACATTGTGAATTCATTGGCGTATGAAATATTTTGAATGTTACGTTGGAGAACGCTCTCGTTTTCTTGCAAATCCATTAGCTTTTTATTAATCAATTTGTGCTGTTTATTTACAGTGGTCTCCATTCTTTTCATAAGGTTGAACTCAGCTTCAATTACGGAAGTTTGGTTTTTCCATAAATTGGAAAGGTGTTTCTCATTGCGATGTATGGTCTCAATGTCCTTTTCGTACTGGTTTGCAAAACGTGAGTCCAACACTCCGAATAAGTCATTCGCTAGGTACCCGACACCGTCGATTAAGCCTCGTCGGTGCCGACCCGTCTGTCCCGCGCGTCGCTGTCTAGTGTGAACATCAAAATGCTGTGATAGCAAAAGTTCATTGTAGTATTCTAGTTCCTGGTAATCGTGGCGGGCTTGCTCGACGATTGAATTACAATGAGATTGTGTTTCAATAGTAGCGCATAATTGTTCTTGATAATTAGCTATTTTATTGTATGTTTTTATGCCTGTCCAATAAGGTTCCATGTCGTAGTACATGACTAATGTCCATTTGTCCCTGATTAGTTGCACTTTTGATACAGGGTCAAAATAAAGCGTCTGGTTGCTGGGAAATGGTTTTACTCCGACTGAACCGTAAGTTGGGAAAATTAGCATGAGTAAACTTAGTAAAACGGTTACTACAGTTGCTATCTTTGACCTTGGCTTTCTTTTCTTTTCTGGTAATATGGTAGGTGGTTTTATAGGTGGTTTTGGTTCTGTTACGTTATTTTGATTAACAGGCAAAACTGAGAGTTTCACGATAGGGCGTTTCATGACCCCATTTTTGGTTTTTAATGAAACTGCTCTGGTTAGACCGTCGTTTCCTGGGTGCGTGTCGATCACACGTCCAAGGGCCCATTTTCCTGGAGGTAGATTCTCATCATGAATCACCACTAAATCTCCAATAACGATGTTTTTCTGTGGTTCCATCCATTTATTGCGAGACGAGAGTTGTACCAAGTACTCAGTTTTCCATCGTTTCCAAAGATCCTGAAATAATTTATTGGTTAGGTGCCATCTAGTTCTAGCATCTTGCTCAGTTTCTATAATGGTTGTTCCTGGTCTTCCTGATAAGAAATGAGCTGGTGTGAGGAAGTTTATATCGTCGGCATCCTCAGATATCGCACAAAGTGGTCGAGAGTTCAGGCACGCTTCAAGTTTCGCTAATAATGTGGTATACTCCTCGAAGGTTAGTCTTTGTTGACCAATGAAACTTTTGAGATGGTGTTTTAGACTGCGTACTGCTCGCTCCCATAGTCCACCGGCGTTAGGCCAGCTGGGTACGTTAAAGTGCCATTCTATGCCCATTTCAGTGATCTCTGTTAAAAAACTCTCACTGAATATGTTCTGAAGCTGGTTAAACTCTTCCTGAATCAATCTGTTCGCACCCACGAAGTTAGTACCATTGTCACTGTAAATGTGTCGTGGTGCTCCTTTTCTAGCTGCCATTCTTGATAGAGCTGCCAAAAAGGCGCAGCTGCTCATATCTGACACAATTTCTAGGTGAACAGCTTTCGTAACCATACATACGAAAACTGCTATGTACCCTTTAGTGGTTTTGATTCCACGTCCTTTGTTAGCCTTGACCTCGACGAATCCTGTGTAATCTACGCCGCAGTGATAAAACGCGTGTTCTGGATTCACCCTTGGTTCTGGTAAATCTCCCATGAGCTGGTGTTGCCTTATGGGATTATGTTTCAAAACTGTAAACAACTGTGGTCATCGTTTGACATCTCTATCTTCTGGCTAATGTCTTCGTTCTCCCAATATTTGAGTAGGTCCTCTGTATTGTTTAGAACAACATTGCACTGGTAATGTGGTTTCATGGACCCACACAGCAGCCATCCCAGTTGCGTCTGCTGAGCTATTGGTTGTTCGTCTTTATTTCCTCGCAAAATACCTCCCAACATTATTTTGCTGTAAACGTCTGCTCCTAGAAGCATGTCCACGGGTCTGCTTATATGAAATTCTGGATCAGCCAATTGTAATCCTTGGATATGATCCCATGAGGTTGGTTTATTAAATGTGTTGTTAGGTAGACGTTTGATCAAGTTGTTCATAATAACAACTTGTGCCTCGCAAGCAAAATCGCTATTTACTGACTGTATTGTTATCTGTAACATTCCTTTCGTATTGTTTTGTTTTTCACCAACACCAAAAATTTGACCTTTAAAATAGGTTCTCTTTAATCCTAATATTTGGGCCGCGTTTTCATTGATCAATGACAGTTGAGAACCCTGGTCAATCAAAGCTCTCATCTTGTGTTGGATTCCATCAGCTCCCTTTACTTTTACGATCGCTGTAGCTAAAAGTATTTCAGACATATCATCCCAAGACACGTGAGATGACCTAGATGTGCTCTTTTTGGTTGCAACATTGTTGGCGTTTTCTTCTGTTGACGCTGCTGGACTTTGACTTACCAATGCTTCGTGAAGCAAAGTGTTATGCGCAGCTAAACACTTACGACAACGCTTTTTCGATTGATATGGTTTCTTGTTATGACTGCATAGACAATTTTTACAATAATTTAATTGCTCAATTTTGTTCAATTTCTGCTGGTGCGTCATTTGCAAAAAATCAGGGCAACGCCACAATCCGTGTTCTGTATTGCACAATACGCAGGTTGTTGATTGTGACACATGACATGAATTATTCATGTTCGATTTTGAATGGTCTTTATTTCCTGACTGATGATTATTTTGGTGAAAACTTTTCTTCTGGTTGTGGTTGTAATTTTTATGTGGTTGCTGCTGTATCGTTCTTTGGCTGGCTGGTTCTTGCTTACGACGGGACGCTTCTAATGCTGTAAATTTCATCTCTAAGAACGTCAGGAACTCATGTAGATCGGGTAGCTCTCTTGGGTTCTTGATCGACTCTATGTATTCGGTGAAGGTCTCGTTATCAAGCTTTTGCGCCAGTAGGTGCACTAAAAGCGGATCCCAAGTTGCTATATCCACTCCGAGATTCTGAATAGCGTGAAGCGTCTCCTTGGTTAGGTCATGCAGCTTCTTAATCATGGCCATCGATTGCTGTTGCATGTTGGGGAGACCAAGTAGAATGTTAATATGGGACGTAAAAATCAATTTCTTATTACCATATCTATGTTGTAAAATCTCCCAACATACTCGGTAATTGTCAGAGCTTATCTGTAAATGGTGAATCAGACGCGCTGCCTCCCCAGTCACCTTACTTTTTAGGAACTGCATTTTTTGCGCATTAGACATTGACGGGTTCCTATCGATGGCTTCGCTGAACAAGTCTTTGAACGGGATCCATTGGTTGTAAGTCCCATTGAACACGGGGATGTCCATCTTTGGAGCTGACTTCTCACGGTGCCTTACCGCCCACATCTTTTGGTTGATGTCATTTGTCAACTCACTGAACATTTCCTCGTGCTTGCAGAATTCCGCTTGGTAAGTTAAATCGTCGCCTCCATCCTCACCTTCAATTTCCCAATGAAGTTTGTCAATCTACCCCCATCGGCTTTCCAGTGATTTGAGAGCATTCTCGAATTGCCATTGATTCTCAAACGTATCCAATTGGATGTTACATACGGTTCTCATAAACGCCTTGAAGTTTATGTTCTGCTTTTTCACTAACTCGTTCAGCTTGCTGGACCCTCTCCCTGCATAAGGCAAATTGTCTCTCTGCGAGGACTGCTCACAGTAAGATGACGTACCTGGACGTGGCTGCGTTGCCTCAACCTCCGGCCTGCGATAGTCAGCACTTAGGTATTGTTCAGCTCGGCTACCTGGTAATGTTTTTAAGTCCTCTACTCCTGGCCTACGGGGACTTCCTGCTTGAAGCTGCGTTGTGGTTAACTGCCCAAGAGTTTTATCAATAATTTCCTTACTTTTCAAATAAACTTCCTGGGCTGTATCGAAACAACCCTTTTTGAAATAAATGTGCTCAAGTTTCCCAAGCTCACAAATCTTCCTATGATTGTCTTGGTAATCGCACCAGTATGCTTCTAACATGCTAGCCTTGCGCTTGTAATTATCGATGGTCTTCCTTTCGGATCCATCCTTCTTTAAATTGGTTAAAAATTTGGTCAAGATTTCGTAGAGCTCTGTTTGGCTCATGAACAAGGAATCAGTATCCATATTTGAAGTTGTAATTGATTAGTATAAATAAATGGTTTGATCTGACCTTATTTGCTCGAACCGTCAAATTGCAGCGAAGTTCTGGTTTGCGTGGCACTGTTTCACTGGTATTCACTGGTAACTAAATGCTCGAAGGACCATGTAAAAAGCTGCGCTCGGTGCTATGGTGACCTAACACTACTTTTTCGTATTGATAAGGTAATGGTTTATTTGGTTAAAGTTAAATTCTTCAGTTAAAGTGGAAACAGTTATATTAAATCACTATAAAGAGTTACAAAGTAAAATGGTAAACTATATAACTACTTATTGGTAATGGTTAAATGGTAATGGTAATGGTTTTGAGTGCGTGGTGTCTCTAAAGAGATCTGATCGCGAACTGGTCGATATTGTGTGATTCGAGCGAATGTGCATACTTGCGATCGATGCAATTATGTATTTTCGCTGAGTGTTCGATTAACTCGAACAGTTTGTTCGATTGATCGCGCTAATCTCAGGAACTGATGATCTGAATTGAAAAAATATTTTTGTGTTGGGTAGCCTATTTATCGAGGAAGGCTATAGGCTATATAACATCACGCTACGGTCCAATAGAAGCGGATCAGCAAACGAAAAATGGACTAATACTGGCAGGCAATTCGATGCGACGGGAAGGAGAGCGAAAATTTGTCGCGGTTGAAGTCGCGGGCAAAAGCTAGTATACACTATAACCTTAACATTTACCGAGATGACGTATGTCATAATATTAACTTCAACTTCACTATGGATAGAGACTGGAAGGGTTGTCAGCTCTTGTTTACAGATGCTTCGAAACATGGAAGAGACTCATGCGTGGGAGTAGGTGTATTCCACTCCCAATATAATATAGTTCAAAAATAAAGCTCCCGCCCGAGTCATCTGTATTTATGGGAGAATGTTACGGTCTATTCAAAGCTGTCGAATATATACTTATGATGGGCTTACGAAATTCGCTCATTTTAGCTGATGCAAGGAGTGCCTTACAATCTTTGGCCAGATTCCCTTTCTATTCTCATAATCCTCATATTATATTTGAAACACGTGAACTCCTTTATAGGTGTTCTATTAAGGGGTATTCAGTGCATTTTGCGTGGATACCCTCGCATTGTGGCATTTTAGGGAATGAGAGAGCTGACCAGTTGGCTAATGATGCCGTATTGTGTGGAGACGTTTTTCCGTACAAAAATAACTCCCAAGATCTGGCAGCTCTGCCCAAGGTTTATCTACAGGAATCCTGGGGTAAGCTTTGGTCCGGGCAATCAGTGAAAGGGAAATTTTATCGCACTATTTAGCCATCCAATTTTGTTAAACCTTGGTTTAGCAAGTACAAGCTAAGCAAAAAGATTACAACAATATTTATACGTATGCGATTGGGTCACGTGTGCACTCCTGCTCATCTTGCCAGGCTTGGCATTGTGCAGAACCCTGCGTGTGAATGTCGCGCTGAGGTGGGAGATCTGAACCACCTTATTTTTTCCTGCCCCCTTTATGAACACTCCTCACTTTTCCAAAGTCTTGTTTCTCTCCGAGTCCCTTTTCCCACTTCTATTTCGTGTATTTAATTTAATTTCAATGTAGATATAAAACCATAGCTCTTTTCTTTGTAAATAATGATATAGCTATATAAACATTAGTTTATAAACTGTATATAAGTACTTAATTTACCATGTAGTTCTTAGTTTACGCAACGAGTCGGCCTATTTGTTGGGCCACCTTGTGGCGTTCAAGTTTTTTTTTGTTTTTATTTATAACCTGCTGTTAAAACTTATTATATATATATTTTTTTTTCTGTATATAATATATATTATGGGTTCCCTCTATCTGGCAGAACCTTGATGCTCCGAATTTTATTTGGCATAACACACTTGGCATAATTTTCTTTAAACGAATATTTGTAAGGCATAAAAAATGTTTAGCATAATCGTTGTTTGGCCGACTGTTTATATATACGACTTAACGCTGGCATACTTTTAAGATAGCAGAATTTTATTTCGCATAATTAACTTTGGCAGACTTAAAATTTCGCATAATTTCGTTTAGCATAACATTTATTTAGTGCGACGATTATTTGGTATAATTTCACTTGGCATACTATGAAGATGGTATATGACTTTGTATAATATTGCATTTTGACCTTAAATAAAATTAAAATAGTGTCTCAAAAAGTCAGTATATGTTGTGCTACAAAAGTTATTGACAGAAACGAATCGCTGCACAACCGACTCCACGTAGTCTTCTCTGCCCTACCCCTAGAGTGTAATTTAAACCCGCGTAGGCGCGGAGGGGCGAGGCGGCCCGCGAGCTGAGGAGCAGGTGATTTTGACGCACGCCGCCGCAGCTGAGGCTGGCCGGCGAAGCCGGCCAGCAAGCCGAAGCTGCGGTGGTGAGCGTAAAACCATCTGCGACGATGACCTCGCGTGGGACCGCCGGAGCCTCGCAGCGCCGGAGCCGTGACAGAAACCATGCATGCTGCATGTTGCATGCTCGCCTGCATGCTGCATGCTTGCTTGCATGCTTGCTTGCTGCATGCTTGCTTGCATGCTTGCTTGCTGCATGCTTGCTTGCATGCTGCATGCTTGGTTGCTTGCATGCTGTATGCTTGCTTGTAGGCTGCATGCTTGTTTGCATGCTGCATGCTTCTTCGATATGAAATGTATGCCAAAAGATGATTCTAAGTTTAAAGTTTCTGAGATATGATAGTTCTGCCTTTTAATAACTATCGATATGAAATTATGCCAAGAGACGATTCTGACTGCGAACTTTCTGCGATATGATGGTTCTACTTTTTGATTATTATGGAATAAAATTTATGCCTAAAGATGATTCTGACTTATAAAATTATGCGTTGTGAATGTATGGTAAATGAGTGTATGCCAAACGAATTTCTGCGAAATGAAGTTTATGCCATCCGCTGTTATGCAAAATAATATTATGACGAAAAAAATTCTGCCATAAAGGGTGGACCCATATATTATATTAGCAACATATTTCCTTTCTATTTCCAAATTTCCCGTTGTACTAATATATAATTTCGCAAGTACTTGATTCCTACGTTTTGTTATTATATAAAATATTGTCAGTGGCCATAAGCACGAATAGTGCAACGCCATAAACAAAAAAAAAAAAAAAATCTTATAAATCTAAACTAAATTCCTATCGTCGCTAATAAAAATAATATCAAAGACAAATATTCTCGATATGATCATAAATTTTAAAAATGAAATAGGTTATATTTCTATAAAATTAATTTATTACCTATGGTTATACTTGACATTCAGTAAGACTATAGACACAAAATATTAAAGACAGAGTTCTCGATTGGACCCAACAGATTTGGACCATAAACAAAAGAATATCTATGCATGTGTGTATTAAATACACGGTAATGAATAGTAGTGTGTGTAACGTGTTATTTATTGAAAATAATGTACTTTCACGCATAATTTAAATAAATATTAGCATTCGTCACTTCTTCTCTGTATAAACTATAAGTGTGCGAAATTTCATACTCCTCTGACCGCCCAATTTCCGTAAAAAGGGATCCAAAGTTTTTGCTTCACGTATTAATATATAGATCTATCAAAGAGAATAAACCTAGTCTCTGTGGATACTTAAGTTGTTATTTGTTATCATAGAGCAACACGGACCACCGGCGCGGCGCGGCGGATTTGTTATGAATGGGTCTCTGATTGATTAAATCAATAATTATGATTGCAACATTCACTATGCCGTACATGTATTCTCAAAACCAAGCTGATATTCATTTCGTCTACGGTTTCTGTGACGAAATTGCTACAGCCGCTGTACGAGCGTACCAACTGCGATTCTTTGGTCGGTGCGTTTCTAATATACAAGCATTTATTCACATAGGTACTTCATAGGTAGGTACTACATAGGAGATTTTGTGATATCGGAATTAGATCACACCGCCCTGAAAGAGCAATCAATATGAGCGTCGCTCTTAGAAAACAGAATAGTTAGCCTTATTATTCATGACTAGCTTCTGCCCGCGACTTCGTCCACTTAAAATTTTTCAATTCAGACCGGTAGTTCCTAAGATTACCGCGTTCAACCAAACGAACAAACAAACTGTTCAGCTTTATAATATCTATTAGTATAGATGTACGCTGCCAGACTAGACCCCTACAATAGCATTTCAATAGCGCAGTGGAAGATATTATGGTGGGGTCCAGGAGACAAGAAGTGGCTAGCGAAACTAGTCCGCCGTACGCGGAGCAGACAATCAAATCAAACAACTCACCTACAATACAACAAAAGAACTTACCTGTTGGTTGAAGGACACTGCTCTGGTGCCAACCTGGAGTTATGTATGTAAGTGAGTGTATATATCGTGTTGTGACGTTACGAGTATTCTTCAGGTTACAATCCGCTGCAATAAGGCTGGAGGCAATCACAGCATGCGGTCTTCAAATCACTCGTTCCCAATAGCGTCACTTTCACTTGACCTTCAAACTATTTCAACAAGATATATCCAAAACCCGTGTTATTTTACCAAATTGGGGTTATTAACAATCAAAGCAATTGGATCACGACTAATTGTCACAAACGGATCGATTTAAAAGGATTAATTTCAACAAACGCGTCGCGAGGTCCCAATACGGCGACGGACCTTTCAAGCGCCAAATCAAGAAGAGGTGTCAAGTGTCAAAATCAAACTGACAATTCAGATGTCATTCCGTTACACGTTTAGAAACGTAGGCGCATAAAGTAATAAACGGTACCGAACATCTACCCTCCCCGGACGGGCCTTCCCGTCCGCTAATCACTTGGCAATCTTGACAAGGTTGCGTTTTATCAGTCCACTTGACGCGCTGCTAGAGGATGTGCAAATACTTCTAGCTCCAACGCTTCCAAAAACTCTGAGCGAGCCGCTGCACCAACTGAAACCGCGATAGACAATTTTGGCTCACATCGAAAAGGGTGCTCCGGCAGGGCGACAAGTGGCTGTCAAATCAAAAAATGGCCCGGGGTCAGGGCCTCCAAGACGTTCAGGTCCGAAGACAGCGGACACAATGGACGCGAGCTCAATACAGCTTCAAAACGGCAAAATACCGTAGCTAACTCCTTAAAGGTGAGAACGGCGTCTCCCAACAATCTGCGCCAGAGTCCCTGTGCCGCTTTCACCGCGGCCTCAAAAATACCCCCAATGGGGGCAGGCTGGCGGTTCAAACAATAACAAACAACAAAAACAACCAAACAACAATAACAACCAACAACCAAACAACAACAATTTAACCAAATGGCCCTCCTGAGGCAACAAAAGGGGGTGACGGGCCCCATAAGGAAGGCTAGAGTGCCTCAACCGTCAACAACCAAACAACAAAGGACCCGTATCGTCCAAAAAGGGGTTCAACTTAATAACGGCTCCCGACAATATCCAAACTCTCGCTGCAGAATGGCCAACAGCGCATTGCAACCGGCATGTGAGTTCTTAATGTGACGATCAGTCACCAACAATTCAACAACAACAGACAACAATTCAACAATTTGTTGAGGGAGCTAAATCGACTCAACAAAAAAATGAAGGACCCTGCCTTCGTTCCAACAGCGAGCACCTTGAGCCCGGGCAAAGGACCCGACATCAAGACTGGCGATCGAGGCCAATCATCCTCGGGGTGAGTCAGCCAGTCTGGTCCCCACCATAGGGGGTGAGCAAACAAGCGGGGTGCCATGCACCTACGTGAGGCCACGGCGCCTGGGTTCAAATCTCCAGGCACGTGCCTCCAAATCAAAGGCGTTTCAAAATTTTGAATCTGGGACACTCGGTACGCAACAAAGACCTCCAAAGAGTGGACGGGCGTCTTCAACCAACACAAACAATTTGACTGTCCGTCCAGGCGTAAGAAGCCCGAATGTCCACAGTTCCACCCAAAGTGTGAGCAACGTGGTTCAATACACGCACAAGAAGCGCCGCCCCTGACAATTCTAACTTAGGGATGGTCAGTGCCGTCCGGAGGGGGACCACCTTGCTCTTGGCCAAGACCAGTGACAAATTCACCTGGCCTGTCGCGCAGACGGTGCGCAGACAAACAACAGCTGCATAACCGTGCGAAGACGCATCACAAACAAGGGTAGCAGTGTAGCTCCCAGGGGGGAGGATAGCGCGGGGTAACACGACCTCGTTGACTGCAGGGAGTGCGGATACAAATTGGAGCCAATCTTCCAACAGGATTTCCCGAATTGGCTCGTCCCAGCCAAGTCCCGCAGTCCAAAGGCGCTGAAGAAAACAATTTTGCCCAAAACACTACAAACAAACAACAAAACAATAGACAAAAGGCAACCCTGGGCTCCCATGTCCATAATGACACGGACCACAACAGAGTCCCCCGTGGGCCCCCAGACCTGACCGATGCCGTTGGCAACAAAACCGTGTCGATCTGAGGGGTACCTTAGCGGGGCAGGCGCCAATGTCCTAACAATGCCTGGGCGGCGACCGATCGTCGCACACCCAGGCTCCGCACCCAGGCTCAAGTCCCTCGCGACGAGGATGGAGGCCAAACTCCTCGTCCGCGCGGTGTCCCGAGCCACGCGCCATCGCTGGATGGGCATATCCCACCGGAGGCCTGAATGGCGGGGGGCGTGACTCCAACCGGGGACGTTCCGCCAAAGGAGGGGAGGGCAGGCGGTGCTGGTCTGGCCTAGGGCTTCCAAAATTACGGAAATGTCAATTACGTAACTAATTACGCAACTTTTTTCTCCAATTCCGTAATTACGTAATTTTTCCTATTTTTTTTAAATTCATTATGAATTTTTGTAAATATTGTAGATAGAGTATCTACAATTTTTACAGTTATCTTTTACTATCTCAAATTCAAGGATGTATCAAAATAAACACAATATTTAAACGAAAAAATATTTATTTATATTTCTTTATTTTATTTTTAATTTTTAGAAAGCTTACAGACTAATAACATTATAGTAACAAGAATATATAACTAAATTGCTAATAACAAGCCACCACGGATAGATACAAAAAAAAAAAAAAATAGTTCCATGACAAAATAATCTAACACTGTACTGTCAAATTATTGATTCATTTAAAGAGGTGGTTAATTTTATTTAATTGTTATGAATTATTCAAGAACTTAGTTAAGTCAAACCATTTTTTATCGTCCCGAATATAATCTTTCTTCTTGAAAATGTGATCTCATAAATGACAAGGCATTTAAAGTTTTGTCACCTAGGGAACTTCTTAGTTTATTACAAAAATATCCGGCGGATGAAAAGGCTCGCTCGGCTTCAACACTTGTAGGCGTTATCGAAAGTAAATAATTATACGCTGCAGTCAAAAAAACTTCGCGACCGCCGCCAGCGCTGTCGTAAATGCACATTTCTACCCTAATAATGGAATGGAGATCTGTGTTTACTGTTGAAATTGTTTTATTTACAGTCACTTTGTTTATTTCTTTGTCTAACTGTTGTGCGATTGTCAACTCCTCGTCATCATCGTCACTGGTAGCAATTGCGTCCGATGCACTCGGTTGTGGTTGTGAATTAGTGCTTTTTTGAGTAGAATTATATTTCAACCGTTAAAAAAGTTCCACTATGTACATTCGTATATCATCCGACGATGGTTTCGTGAAATATTCTGAGGCAGCTGTTTTAAAAAATTCCTCATTGTTATGCAAATATTGCAAAACACCGAATACATTTGTTCGCCTTTCCTTAATTCTCTTTCTAAGAGATGTGGCTAGTTTTCCACTGAGATCGTTTGACTGAAGATTAAGTTTCTCTAGCATGAATCGAAGCGCAGCGTCGGCCGTCAATAAGTTTGAATCACGGCGACATAATGACAAAACTGTAGTTTTTATTACATCCAAGCTGTAATGAATGTCGTGAAGGTCTTGGATCTCTTCGTCTGTAAATTTCGCATTTGATTTCAAATCTAATAACGCCTTAAAAACGCATGATTTTAATTTGAGAAATCGGCCTACCATATCTGATAAGCTGTTCCATCGCGTTTTACAGTCTAGTATTAGGTCAATATTTTTACCATGTTCTTCTAAAATGTACTTTTGCAACAAGTCGTTTTTCAAAGGGGAGTTTTTAAACGATTTTATTAGATCTCTTAATTTTTTTATAGTGCCTTTGTATAAAAACTCCGATTCTGGAACTCTGGTCGATTCTACAATAAACGCATCCTCATCTTCTTCAATTTCCTCTTCTTCTTCAGCGCCGGTATTTGAGACATCCTCCTGGACTTCAGGTTCTGGAGATTTTTGTGTTTTATATAAAACATCCAGGACTGCTAGTTGTATCCCATGAGCCATACACAATTGGTGGTGGCCGTCAAAATTTCTACCCATTTTGACCATAACACTCGCTCCATCTGTTGTGAAAGCAATTATGTCGTCTTCCAGACTTAAACCGAAGTCACTCAAATGTTGCTGTAATAATTGAGTGCCTACTTCAGCTGGCATTGATCCCTGTATCCGTACAAGTCCAAAATTTTTATATTTGGCCATATCAAAGTCTTTATTGTGGATATTTATATTCATATACCTTTTATTACGGGTAGACGTCCACTCATCAAACGTGATTACTATCTTTTATTTTCAGACTTCATAATTTTCAATTGATTTTTCAATTTGTTTTTTGTGTTATCACTCTGTTTTAGAATTATCTGTGTTATAGTCGTAGAAGATTTCGGCACATCGTAGCCAGAGTTTTAAAAAAGATATCTCAGATCTTCTGACGTACAAAATGTGCTCAATGGTATCCCATCCAATGCAGCCATTCTGGCCACTCGAACCTCCATATTTGAAAAATAATCAGTGAGTTTAATTTTCTTTTGTGAAGGTTCATTCGTACGTTTTCGTGTTTGAATTTGACCACTATTAGACGTTGATGTACTCGGGCTTTGCGACTCCTGCTGTTACGGCATCTCTCCGATATGCTTGGCACGCATGTGAGTGTGTAACGCTCCAGTTGCGCCACCTGGAGTTTTCAATTATTTTTTGCAATGCTTACATTGAACACTCTGTCCATTATCAGCTCTCAAGAAATGTTCCCAGATAGAGCTTTGTGTGCGTTTGTTCAAAAACTCCTTGTATACAGTCTTATTTGAAGAAGACCTGAAAAAAAAATAAAAGGAAGTTAGGTTAAAATGATATTGGTTAAACATAGTTGTCAACTCATTACAAAATAATGTAAACACTTATTATGTAGTCAAACGTTTTTTTCTTCTATAATAGGCGAAAGAGCATGCTTAGTTCATTCATTCCTGATTTAGAGACGATCTATGAGGAATTTCAAATTTTTGATAGGTACCGACCTTTTATGTTTTAATCAGTGTTCTTAATTAATATATATTTGGGAACCTAGATATTCTATAATCTAATCGGAATAAATACACCTTAAGAAAATGTTTGATTTACAAATTATTTTGTATGAACTATGCATGCTCCACGCCCCATGAGGTTTTTAATGCCCTTTTAATACTAAATAAGACTGATTTAAGTACTTACATCTTTGAAGAGATAATCCACACATTCAAATTTCAAAGTCACCCACGATAAAGATACAACTGCTACAAATTGTTAATATTTGCGCGCATTTACCACCAACTTTTAATTAAGTATCAGATCAAGTGTCAACTGTGCCTAGAGTCTAGCGATGTGAACTGAACAACCGACAATTGAGCAATGAAACTACTTTCTTTTTAGTTAAGAATGTGAGGAGCATAGTAGTTCCCCTAAGTTCCCCGTGGTCGTAGGGACTTTTCGTCAGGGACTCCCCGGCCTTGCCGACTCGCCAAGTTGATATATTTGAATTCTATTCTGTACGTCTTAGAACTATTTTTTGCAAAATAGATATAAAATAAACTGCGGGGAATACCCTATTTGTACAGTTTCGATGTAGGTATATAGTATAGTGTTGCCACATTATAAATGTGTACGTATAATGCTTTTTTATTGGTTGACTATTTTGATGGATTGATGATACTAATAATTACGTAAGTACGGAATTGACATCTTCAGTTACGGAATTGAAAATACTTTAAAATGAGTTCGTAATTACGTAATTGCGTAATTACGTAATTACGTAATGGAAGCCCTAGTCTGGCCAGCGGTGCCTAGCAACAATTCCCGATCAACTTGCGCGGGGGGTGGAGTGCGGCGCTCAAAATTGCGGGCCTCTCCCCGGTTCTGAACCGGCGAGGCAGAAGCCCGGTGACTAACTCCATGGTACCCCCCCGTACGCGAACCTTCATCAGAGGCTGGTCTGCCAGCGTGGTTCGCGTTAGCGCACAATATGTCCAAATTGGACCCCCCACAAATTGTACAAGGGCGGGGGTTGGGGCAGTCCCGATGGAAGTGAGCCCCCAAACAAGAGAAGCACATGCGGCGTGCATTGGCAATTCGGCTGCGGGCACTCACGTGCAACTTCAAAAAGGCCGCGCAAGTTGCCATGCCATGCCCCGTGTCCCTACAAAACTCACAACCAGGACGGCTCTGGGTGCCAGCAAAACGAGCGGCGGGGCGACCATCAACAGGTCCGCGAGCCCTAGTCCGTCCCTGGTCTCGTGGCCGGGAAGACGGCTGGCATGTCTCAGTGGCAACGCCAGGGTTGTCCACAAACCGACACTCATCCTCCAAATATTGGACGTGGTCACCAAATGGGGGGAGATGTGTGGCACTATCCCCACCATACTTTTGCTCGAAACGAGCCCTCAAATCGGCAGGAAGCCGTTGCAGCACAACGTGCACCAAAAGGTAAGACCAGTGGTCCACCGGCAAGTCCAATTGCTTTAAAGCGTTGGTCGCTGCCACCAACGGGTTCAACAGGTCAGTACGCAATGCTGACAATCCAGTAATGACCGGTAACCCCAAAATCAATTCAATATGAACGTCAGCCAAACAACGTTTATTTTGGTACCGCCGGGTGAGTAGTTCCACAGCGGTAGGGTAGGCTGAGTCAGTCAACGACAGATGCTGTACCAAGGCTCGGGCTTCACCTTCTAGGACAGACAACAAATAGGCCAACTTTTGGGCGGGTCTGAGGTCCGAGCGTGCATCAACCAAACTTTCAAACAGGTTTTGGAAACCTAACCAGTGGTCCAGGCGACCGTCAAAGTGTGGCAGTTCCAAAGTAGGCAGTCTACTCAATAGTCCGGGACCTGAAACAACCGTCTCCGGTTTGACCTGGACAGGTGTCCGGCTCTCCAATATTTCCCGAGCACGTTGACCAATGACATCCCCCAGGTCCAAGATCTGGTCGTAGTCAGCAAGGACCTTGTCACGTGCTACCTGATCCAGCACTTCCAGAGCCACATCACAAATGTACTCGTTGTAGCGAGTAAGCAGAGCATCAACGTTGCCGAGTCTCACGTTCAACTGCTCGAACCGAGCCAGAGTGACCGCTTCAAGATCCGGGCGCTCAGCGGTTGCTGCAGCTGAAGTGAACCACCGTAGTCCGTAGCCGTGTGGTCAATCCACTGATTGCCTCTCTCACCGCTTTGTGTGCCATTGCACAAACAATACAATTCAATAAATCAAATAATTAAATAATCAAATAACAAAGTTCAATCAATCAATTACAAAATAACTACAAGCAAACAATCAAACAACCAAACTGACTAATCAGCAACTCAAGAAATAACAATATATTGGTTTCAATTCAATTCAACAATAAACTTTTATTTTAATTCAAACCCAATATCAACGTTCAAAATTCTATTTCATATTCAATTCAAATATTCAAATTCTAATCCAATTCCAAATGTTAAGTTCACAAACCACTGTGTGGTACAACAATAATGAACCTTTATTCCAACTCAAAACAATGGTAATACTCAAAAATGGCAATTTCAAATATTAATTTTCACAAACAACCATATTGATGGTACAAACTCAATATTTCAATGTCTTCCTGACATTCAATACAACAGAGATCAGACACAAAAAGGGGCTACAACAAGGGGCTGCAACACAGCCCAATCCAATCCACTTTATTAGCCCGGCTGACCTTGGCAACATCAGTTTACCCGTCTCAATAAATTTAAACAAATTATTTCCAATAACAATTAATTACCATTAACAAACATTTACAGCGAATTACTACTTCCCTTATAGAGACTGCCAAGTAATTAGCTCACTGTAAATTACCAATTTGTTGGTTATATGTCTTATAACCGCGCTCTAAATACCAAGAATGTACGCTGCCAGACTAGACCCCTACAATAGCATTTCAATAGCGCAGTGGAAGATATTATGGTGGGGTCCAGGAGACAAGAAGTGGCTAGCGAAACTAGTCCGCCGTACGCGGAGCAGACAATCAAATCAAACAACTCACCTACAATACAACAAAAGAACTTACCTGTTGGTTGAAGGACACTGCTCTGGTGCCAACCTGGAGTTATGTATGTAAGTGAGTGTATATATCGTGTTGTGACGTTACGAGTATTCTTCAGGTTACAATCCGCTGCAATAAGGCTGGAGGCAATCACAGCATGCGGTCTTCAAATCACTCGTTCCCAATAGCGTCACTTTCACTTGACCTTCAAACTATTTCAACAAGATATATCCAAAACCCGTGTTATTTTACCAAATTGGGGTTATTAACAATCAAAGCAATTGGATCACGACTAATTGTCACAAACGGATCGATTTAAAAGGATTAATTTCAACAAACGCGTCGCGAGGTCCCAATACGGCGACGGACCTTTCAAGCGCCAAATCAAGAAGAGGTGTCAAGTGTCAAAATCAAACTGACAATTCAGATGTGTCATTCCGTTACACGTTTAGAAACGTAGGCGCATAAAGTAATAAACGGTACCGAACAATAGATTTATATTCTTCCTATAATCTCGACGAGCGGCGTTTTGAGAATCGTGGGTGTATTTGATAAGCTAGTGTAGATACTGTGGAAAAGAAATGGTTCGCATGTAAAGAAAAAGAAAGAAAGAAAATACGTTTATTTGCGGTAAACATGACGCACAGTAAAACTAGAAACATACAGAAATAAAACAATAAGATGTGGGAAAATATGCGTCATATCCACGCAAAACGGCCATCACTCAGCATAATGCTGTGACCCTATGCGAGACAGAGCCCCAGCGCTGGTTTTCAGTGACAGCCGGCGCTGACGTAATGACGTTGATCGATGCAGCAAACAGTCAGTACTGATAGATTTAATGAATATATAAAATAAAATAAAAAACAAAAGTGGCAACATTCCGTCCCGACTGCAATCTGACGCAGGCGCCGCCAGCTTTCGTAATCTGTGGGAAAACTGACAGACAACCAAAACCACCGACACCAAACCAAACCAACCAGTCACTAATCACCACCTAATCACTTCTGAATCGTTTTTTTCTAGAGAACCGATAAATAATCCAATACTGCTACAACAAATTCTTTGGATCAAGTGCAGTGGCGTTAGAGCAACCCGTATTTACATTGGCAGGCGTCACATCAAACTGAATTCTCTGTAAACATACGACCGTGGTGTTTTTAACAATCAGCCGATCGACCCTATTGAGATTCCACACCGCCTAAATGTTGACAAATGCTTAGAGTTCCTAAGAAACGCCATTCCCATGGAATTTATCGTACAAGTTGATCTTCGAACTTTGCGATCCATGTGGCTCCAACACGATGGGGCCCCTGCACATTATATAGCACACAAGTGCGTTAATATTTAAATGTAACGCTTCCTGGCTATTGGATTGTACGAAGTAGCACAAATATGGAAGGGCTAGCTAGGTCCACAGACCTGAGTCCCTCAGATTTTTATGTCTGGGGAACCTTAAAGGACCTTCTCCTTTAAGGCTCTCCAGAGTTAATTTCTGTTCTGTTTCTGGTTCTGAATTTGTGCTCCGTACAAATTCAGAACTATGAACAGCTCTAATATCTCAGGCTGCTGAACAAGTGAGAAACATATCAGTGAACTTAAATGGCCAAATTAGGACTCGCTTGAATATTTGTGTCGAAAAAGAAGGTGGTCATTTCGAAAAATTTTTACTCTCGAGCGGCATTAGTAAATTTCGCTGACCACGGAATACTCTCGCCATTCCTGATGATGCTATAACCCGCCTTCAGGCGAGTAGTAGGGCTACTATCACCATTCGTAAATACCGAGCAGACCACCCCTGTCGTCCTGCCGTCTTCGCCGCTGAGGCACGCAGTGACGACGTCCCCGTTCATTTCCGCTCCGAGCTTTGCTAGAGCCAGCCGGCGCCGCTGAGCCTGCATGTAGCTGTAAAATCGTACAAAAAAATCCAATTCCGCTCCAGCTCTCCCCTTTGCTGCGCTCTCCCAGAGACGCTTTAAGCCGAGCTCCGTACTCCACAAGCACCGCTGTTTAGAATGTAGCCACTTAATTTAATACACTGGCTGGAGGTCTTAATTTATTTACTCACGGGAGTCCGGTTAAATAGGCGACAACCTACTAGGTTGACCAGTAAGATGCCATTCCCCAAAAACTAACCAAAAACATCATTATGCTCACACATAACTGTATCTGTAAACTGTATAAAGGTAAATATTAAAATAATTAGAAACTAAAACAGCGCCTTCTAGTGTGAGCAACAGGCAGTAAGGTTCCATCTTGAAATAGAGCCAAAGGCGATATCACACACCAATTGTATTGACAAGGCCGCGACGCTGCATTGCCCAAGCTAGCAAGTCCTTTGGCGGATACCTACGGCTCTGTGGCCTCGGAACACAATCGGGCATCGACGCACGTACACACGGCGACACAATAATCAAGCTATACATTTCCTGTGTAGAAACTGCGGGATAATTGTGTAACACACAGACATCGGTAATGCCTTTCTTTTTAACCCCCGACGGAACAAAGGTAGGTACAAATTTAACATGGGAATCTGTATGTCTGTCTGCGTCATATTAGTTCCCAAATGGGTAAACCAAGTTTGTTTCTTTTTAAAAAGCTTTTATTAGATTCACCTGTATGTTTGTAACCGACTCCTTTGTACTCGATTTTGACCCACTTCGAACGTTCAGATTTCATTTGAACTTGGTATACTTATCGAAGACTGATGACAATATAATCTTATATATATAAAAATCTTGTGTCACGATGTATGTTGCCAATAAACTCCAAAACTACAGAACCGATTTCAATCAAATTTCACATGTACCCGTATTTTGGTCTAACTTACTGGATAGGATAGTTATCATCTCAATTATTCACTTATGTCGTGAATGTAAACGAATAAAATGTATCAATTAATTGTTTCTTAAGCAAGTGTTTATTTACCGCCATCTATGAGAACTTCATAAAACTAAAAGATGGCGGTGTACGTTGATTCATCAATAAAATTCTTCAATATTGTTTGACATCTAGGTTACAAATACACCCAATAGACGGCGCTGTGTTCTGTTTCTTAGAATATAAATTCTGTTACTTTATTTCACGTAATATTTATTTATATTCACGATATAACCGTATTATTTTAATGGTTTGTGACTGATATTTTTATAATTATACTGCGTATTATGTTACAATATTATTACCATTAATAACAAAAAAAAAAAATGTACTATTTTTGTTAGAGAATTATTAAAGTCTTGGCGCCAAATTTTAATCAAAGTTTCAAATGCGAACTAGAACGTTCGGGAAATTCAATGTTCAGGTATAAATAATGGCGCCGAGTGTCACCGCAGTACAGTTCCTTTTTAAACGAGTGAATTAATACTATCTCCCGGAAAGTGATAGTCTCAGTAAAATCTCAGTGCAAGTCTTAGTACTACTCTCTGCGTCAGTCTCTACGTAAATATACCTGTGCATTTACCAAGTATATAACCTCTGCAAGTATTAATCAGTGCAAAATCATAACTTTATACACATGTAAGTATTTTTGCTTGCATTTTATTTTATTTTCTTCATGTATTTTGTAAATAAGTCATTGTTTATAAAGAATAGTTAAAGATAAGAAAAATAAAATCTACATTTAATAAATTATAGTTTGAAAAATCTAAAAAACACGCTTTTGAAACTAACTGAATTGTTGTACAAAAAGCGTGGGTGGTTTGATTTGCATTGCTGTAAATATTTTAAAGATAGTTTAGTATACCTACCTGTAGTAATTATAATAAGCACCCTACGCATTTTGTACGACAATATGAATTTTTCAATTGAGTACTCCAGTTTTATTTTCAATTTAGCTAATTCGATTTTACCGGAAGGGTTTTATTTCCTCAGTTGTGATTAGAGAAATAAAATATGGCGGTACGAAGTTCGCCGGGTCAGCTATTTAGTATTATATTTTATCAAGTTCTTGAAACATCGTAAGGAAACCGGCATGTCCTAGAACCAAAAATTTGAAGACATGTGACATCTACGAACCCGCACTGGGCCCGTGTGGTATATTACGGCCCACTCCCTGTCACCAGGAGGAGGCCTGTGTCCCAGCAGTGGGAACAATATAGGGTGATTATGATGATCAAGCTCTTCTAAATGAAGGGATACTTGAGCTGCTGAAGAGTTTGTTGCGTCAGTTTTTCTTCCCAACTTGCCGGGGGACTGTCTTCTTCCCAACTAAAGCACTAGGAAGTGGTGAAGGGCGGGCATTTTGGGAACTGTCTTATGTAATTTTGTCATTCGAAAAGTGCTGACTCCAATCTGCAGTCCAATCTACGGAACAATGAGATCGCTTCGGAAAGCTTCTGATGCTCCCAGGAAGCTTCTACGCTTTTAGGCGAAGCTAGACTGGCTTTGTTAGTCAGAATAAAATAAATATAAAAAAGACCCTCATTCGGGGACCCACCCGAATGAGGGTCTAAGTGCGAAAAAGGGAGTCCCATCATAATCGAAAGGAAGACAAAATAATGTTCAAAGTTTCCGTTACATAGGCACATCTATACTTAATATTATAAAGCTGAAGAGTTTATCGAAGCGCTAATCTCAGGAACTAATGGTCCGAATTGAAAAAATATTTTTGTGTTGGGTAGCCTATTTATCGAGGAAGGCTATATAACATCACGCTACGGTTCAAATGAAGCGGAGCAGCAAACGAAAAATGGACTAAAACTGGCAGGCGATTCGTTGCGACGGGAAGGAGAGCGAAAATTTGACGCGGACGAAGTCGCGGGCAAAAGCTAGTAATTTCATAAATTTGTGCCATTATTGCCAGGGATAACAGGACAGCAAAAAGATTGTCTTCGAAAACTACGCTGACATACGTAACAAAAATCGAATACCTCTAAAAAAAAAATACTATTATTTATTTTAAATTTTTTGGGTGTTTGATGTTGATATCTATAAAAAAAAAATACCTCAAAAAGCACCCCACGCTTTTTCCCATTATTTTCTACTTTTTAGTTTAATTTTCCACAGAAACTTGTTTTTTTAGTTTTTTTTTAAAACTATTTATTATTTTTTTTTTGTCTGAAAGATGACTGAATGGAGAGTGTCCTGAGCTATGATTTAGCTCTTTTCTAGTTGATGAAGGGATGTGAGCATCTTCTGCTGGTCTGATCGAGTCGAAATTCGGTATTGTATTACTTCAATTATATTGCAAAGCACAGAGTAAGCTTGAATTGATGCTGTAGCATCACCTGAAAGCTTGATACCCATCTACCTCACCAACATACAGCAGAAGTATCGTGTTTGGGCTCATTGGAAAGATCTAAATGAATAAGTAAAACATGGATACATGGTGATCAGGATCTGATGATAGAGTAGCAAAGAGGAATAAGGATAAATTAGTAACTAGTTTCACTATGGCAAACATACGTGTAGGTATGTAGGAGAACCTGTTGTACCTTGAACAGAGTTATACAACTAGAACAATCTTATTTTTTATTAAACTCCCGTGCTTTTAAGAACCTTTTTGTATGGTATTTGAAACTTCATTTGTAAAACTTAACGTGAAGTTAGTTGTGGTTTACTGATGCCATGTGAGTACTGTTAAAAAGGGTAATTTGTTTTTTTACAGACACAAAGTAGGTTTTTAAGGTTTTACGTCTTGCCGATTTACTTAAAGTTATGCATTTTTTGAACACTGCTTTATTTAAAATCTAATCTTAGTTTATCTAAGTACTGAACAGCATAAGTGTGAAATCCTAACCTCGATCGTAAGTGGGTTTAAAAAGCTTGTGAAGTAAAGTTGTCGCAATGTTGTACCTTAGCCACCCACCCCACTTATGTTGTACCTTGGTCCCTGGACAAGGTACATCTTTTTGATCGGAAATAGGTCAACAATTATTTACATATTTTGATGGGTATAATTGTAGTGCACTAAAAAAAAGAAGTAGAAGTAAGTTGCAAGTTAAAATTACGTGATTCTATGCCAAAAAATTGACAACAATAATAAGCGCAAAATAGATGGGTGAAGCTTTTTAAAAAAACAACACTTTTATTTAAATATTGTTTTTAATTATTGTTAATTGCAAATGCTAATATGATTATCTAGTTATTACTAATATTATTTCAACAAAAATAAATAAATTACAGCTACTAAAACTTCTTATCTTGAATTGAACCTACTTTGTCCAAGGTACAACACGCACAGTCCTAGGTACATCTGGTTTGTTTTACCTAGGACAGTTCTCTCTCTGCTGTCCATTCTCTAGTACGCGTAGTTTAGAAGTAGCGTGCCTAAAATTAATAACTAGCTTCTGCCCGCGGCTTCGCCCGCGTGGATATTGCAAAATATCCCACAGGAGCGTACTACCAGGATTAAAAGTACCCTATGTGTTAATCCAGGTAAACAATGTCTTATCGCACTGATTGCTTTGTATTATCCGACCCAGAGAATAAAAAGTTTCACAGAAAATTCAATCCCCATTTCACCCACTTAGGGATGGAATTTAAAAAAACCCTTTCATAGTGGATACCTACTCTTCGCAGAGAACACACCCCCCAAATTTCATGTCTCTAGGACCAGCGGTTTAGGCTGTGCGTTGATATATCAGTCACTCAGGACTTTGAATTTTATGTAGTACTAGCTTCTGCCCGCGGCTTCGCCCGCGTGGATGTCGAAAAATATCCCTCAGGAACGTACTATCGAGATTTAAAGTATCCTGTGCTAATCCAGGTAATAGTCATTGCTAAACATACCATAAGGGGACTGCGGCCTTTTAAATTCGAATGGGTACTCCGACGGTATTAGTGGTATCTGCGGTATATAGTACACCGATTCACCTTGAGCACAGCCAGTAAATACAATTGTCACACGCAACCTGGTCCCATTGCACAACTTGGCCGGATTAAGATTTTGTAGTAGCATTACTGGAGCACCCACTTTGAGGATAAGTGTGTGAAACGAAGACCAGATGGGTTGAATAAATTTACGAACTCCTTAGGATATATATATAGCATCATTCTTATGAATTCGACACGTATGCATGTAATATAATTAGGACAGTTGTTTTTTTGCCTATGTTTATTTAATTGGTTTATTTTGAATAGCTTCTGCCCGCGGCTTTACCCGCGTGGCCTACAAAAAACAAATGCCTTTTTTTAAGAAACAAACATACGCGCTCTCTTTACCTCTCAATTTAATATACGAACTGAAAATATCCCAAAAAAAGCAAATAGGACGAAGTTCTCCGTAAAACTCAAAGCGTATGTGAAAAGATTTATTTAACCTCTAAGTCCCTGAGATACCACATTTGGTACAGACATAATGGTTTTTAATTGTGTCTTTAATTACGGTAATTGACTGGTTAAGAGACAACCACAAGTGGATAATGAACAATTGATATTGTTTACTACGAAATACTGTGCCTACCGCAGAATTTCTTAACAATATTTTTTGTTTTTACTTCAGGTTATAGAATCACCAGGCTGCTCCGTGAGCTTACTCTTGAGCAAACCACGTATAACTGACCGTGTGAAAAGCAGTTCTCCCTTAAGTCTACCCCTGTTAAATTAAGTGTTTTGACTTGAGATTTATTTATGCTCTTGTCAAAACAGACTTTGAGGGGAAACTGCACTCTTTTGAACTCAAAGGGGTAGTTCGATGGCGTTAGAGGAATCCTCGAAATAAACACAGACTCCTCTCAGGAACAACGTGTCAGTATAGTTGCCTCGATAACATTTCGTTGCAATATTTGCACTCATAACCATTGCATAATTTTGGCGGGTTAAAATTACGCAGCAACATAACTGGGCGCCAACTCTAAATTTTTGTACCTACATTTGTGAGTTGAGAGACCGAGAGGCTTCAATGTGTAAAGAAACTAAACCGGGTAATGTATGGCGTCTACGTGGTTTATCACTCGAGTCCACTAATTTATAATGATTTTCAACTCCTTCGAACGATCTCAAGAGAATTTCATTGATGACTGTGGCTTGGTCGTTATGTTTTACTTTAATGTATAAACTTATATGTGCCCAATTAGTTTTACTTACAAAGTTGCATAGGTATCTATTTAACAATAGTCACTGTAGTTATTTAATTTTATTTAATACGTAAAAAAAAAATACGTATTTTTTACATGTACTTACTTATTACTTGCAAATATTAGTTCATATTAATATCAGTTACATATTTGATACATCCCCGTTACCTTGGTTGAGATTGGACACCGGTGACGACAATGCGCTCCCCGGGCTGCCCCGCACGCCATGCGCCCAGGATAGGTAGGATATTCGAAGCCCTATTTGACTCAGTAAAGGGATGATTTTGGAAAAACTGTGATACACATGTCTCATAATTATACTTGAAGAGTATGTGTACCAATTTTTGTGTCAATCGACCCAGAGAATAAAAAGTTAAAAAGAAACTTCAACCCCCCATTTCACCCTCTTGTGGGTGGAATTTCAAAAATTCCTTTCTTAGTGGATGCCTACTCTTTACAAAGAACACACCCTCCAAATTTCATGTCTCTAGGACCAGCGGTTTAGGCTGTGCGTTGATATATCAGTCAGTCAGTCAGTCAGTCAGTCAGTCACTCAGGACTTTGAATTTTATATATATAGACTAGCTTCTGCCCGCGGCTTCGCCCGCGTGGATGTTGAAAAATATCCCACAGGAACGTAATACCGGGATTAAAAGTACCCTTTGTGTTTATCCAGGTAAACAATGGGTTATTGCACTGCTTGCTTTGTGTTATCCAAGGAGCAGCGTTCGGATTGATAAAATGATTGTTGTAGGATAAATATTGCTAAAACATAACAATATTGACGGAATATAATAATATAAAGGAACGGCAAATTACCTACTTGCATGGAAAATTTGAAGGCAACTTTAAAGCGAAAATATAAGTTCTCTTCATTCCCCGGGAATTTCGAAAAAAAATGTTACCTAAATTATTAAAATGACGATTTTACTTACATTGCTGTTCACAGGCGTTAAATACTATTTATTTTTTAGTTTATACTTCAAGTATCTCTTTATATACTACTTTAGAGGTTCTGCCTTCAGGTGCTAATACAACCAGGCTGCTAGATGAGCTCACTCTCGAGCAGGCAACGTAAACCTGGCCGTGCGAGAAGCAGTCCCCTCTTAGATGATATCCCGCTGTTTTAAGTGACTGTCCTCGAGACTTATTAATCATCATTGCAAAACATACCATAAGGGGACTGCAGCCTTTTAAACTCGAATGGGTACTCCGACGGTTTTAGTGGTATCTGCGGTATATAGTACACCGATTCACCTTGAGCACAGCCAGTAAATACAATGGCAGAGCCTCAACCACGTTTTGATGTGAGGTTTTCACACGTGACCTGGTCCCATTGCACAACTTGGCTGGATTGAGATTTCGTGGTAGCATTGCTGGAGCACCCACTTTGAGGAAAACTGTGTGAGACGGGGACCAGATGGGTTGAATAAATTTAAGAGCTCCATAGGATAGTGTATAGCATCATCTTTATGAATTCGAAACGTATGCATGTAATATAATTACAACAGAGTTTTGATGCCTGTGATTATTACATTGGTTTATTTTGAATAGCTTCTGCCAGTAAATAGCCGTATTTCTGATGATAATAGCCATATTAACACAACCTATATTTTTTCTGACAAATTTGGTCAAGGTTATGGTAGCATATTTAATCAGTGTTCACAACAGTATGTAATTAATAATTGTTCACCTGGTGCCAGTATTAGCCAATTATTAAGTAAAATTAAATTGTCAAAAATAAACCCTGGTTCTACAGTAATATTATTATATGGGGATAGTTTAAATGTTAGAAAAAAAGAAATAATTCAATGTGTCCATTTGATGTTACATCTCAATGAGACCAATCACTGTAAATTTATTTTCTGTGCCTTTCCTTATTCTCAATACTTGTCTGAGGAGCAAAACAGGCACATTTATAATTTAAATATGTTAATTTATAATAGGACTAGTTGTCACAGTGACGCTATTTTATATTTTGATTGTAATCAATTTATTACTGATTACAAATTAACAAATTATACTACGTATTTGCCACCTAGGTGTAGGAGACAAATTGCTAATCTTTTAGCATACAATTTACACCGTGACACTGGTACTTGTAGGGTACCAGCGATTACTGTTAGTAGTGGTTCTAGCACCACTTTTGATACACCTAGTAGTTTAAACTATTAGGTGCGACAACAGGTAAGCCGCATATGTTGAATGTTGTTCATCAAAATATGCAGGGTTTGTCCGGCAAAGAACTAGAGTTAAGTTTATTTATAGAAAACCATGATGTTCAGGTATTATGTTTGACTGAACACTGGTTGAAAGAACATGAAATAGTGTTTATGAATGATGATTTTTTTACTGTGCAAAGTGCATTTGTGAGAAAAAGTGCTATACGCGGTGGATCATTAGTTCTTGTTTCAAACAAGTTGAAATGTAAACAACGTTTAGATTTAGTTAATCTTTCCATCGAGCGCACTATTGAGTTGTCTTGTGTTGAACTAGAGCGTTACGTCATAATATGCGTTTATCGTCCACCCTCTGGGGATTTTATTCGTTTCGAGTCGGTCATGGAGGACTCACTCAACAAATTAAAATCAATTAATAAATGTATAATTTTATGTGGAGATTTTAATATTAATATTTTAGATGTTACTCCATTAAGTATTAGACTGCTCAATCTGTTTAAGTCATTTAATTTAATAAACTTGTTTTTCGAACCTACTAGGATCACGGCATCGTCTTCGACTTGTCTTGATAATATATTTAGTGATTGTGATGCCAATAATAAGTTAGTGTTAAGTGACTTAACGTCTGACCACTGTGGATTATTAGCCAGCTTCCCTTTGCCATTACTAAAAAAGCCGCATAAAATAGAATGTAGGCCCTATACAGTTAGTCGTTGCAACAAATTTAAAAATAATATTGCTCATAGGATTACTCCATCTATAGTAGAACACGAGACTCCTAATGAAATCTATGGAGCCCTTTTTGATATTGTGCAAAAAGAATACCAATCTACTTTCAAGACCAAAACTATTGACATTAATAGCACCTCTGTTAGCTTCAACCAATGGGCTACTCCAGGTATTTATAAAAGTAGAGCGAGACTATACGAGTTATATGGTTTAAAAAAATATATATTTGATACTCCTTTTCTAGAGTATATCAGAAATTATTCAAAGTTATTTAAAAAAATCTGTGCTTTCGCTAAATCTAAATTTTTAAGCGATCAAATTAAAAATTCAAACAATAAAATAAAAACCACTTGGAAAATCATTAACAATGAAACGGGTAAATCGGTTAAACAGGAAAAACAACTGGAGATTATGATTAACAACAAATTGGTTAATAAAGCTGCCGATGTAGCTGAGGCATTTAATGAGTTTTTTGCCAACATACCTATAACTACGACTTGCTCCTTAAATTCGTCCCCGTCTAAAGCTGAAAACCTTTTGCATAATAGTGTGCCCAGATGTAGTCGCTTATTTAGTTTCGAACATGTAACGCCTCGTGACGTGGTTAATATTTTTAATACACTTAAGTCAAAAAACACTGGAGATTACTGGGGCATCTCCATTAAACTGTTAAGTAATATAATAGACATCGTAGCCCCCTATCTAGCTGTAACTTTTAATAAATGTGTTGATTCGGGATCTTTTCCTGACCTCATGAAGAGTAGTAAAGTCATACCATTATTTAAAACAGGTAATAAAAATAATGTTGGCAATTTTAGGCCCATTTCTATCTTACCTGCATTTAGTAAAATATTTGAAAAGTTAATACTCAAGCAGTTGCTAAGACATTTTAATTTAAATAGCCTCCTTCATAATGAGCAATATGGCTTTACAAAAGGTCGTTCGACAACAGATGCGGGTGTTGCTCTGCTGAAACACATATTCAACGCATGGGAGAACTCGCAAAATGCTATCGGAGTTTTCTGTGATCTCTCCAAAGCTTTTGATTGCGTTCACCATGACACACTTTTGCGTAAACTACGTCATTACGGTGTTCAAAACGAAGCTCTCAATGTCATAAGTTCTTATTTACAAAATAGGCACCAATGTGTAGATGTCAATGGTGTAAAATCTTCCGGGCTACTAGTTCAGTTAGGTGTACCTCAAGGCTCAATACTGGGTCCATTCTTATTCTTAGTGTACATTAATGACTTACCATTCTATTTAAAGAATATCTGTGACATTGTACTATTTGCTGATGACACCTCACTTATCTTTAAAGTAGACAGGAATAGAAAAGATTTTGACGACGTGAACAGTGCGCTCTCAATGGCTACGGATTGGTTTACCACAAATAACCTAGTTCTTAATGCTAAGAAAACGAAATGTATAAAGTTCGCCTTACCGAATGTTAGGAATCTGGGACCCAATGTCGTTTTAAATAATCAGGTGCTTGATACTGTACACTCGGCAGTTTTTCTGGGCATAACAGTAGACGCCAAACTTCAGTGGGGATCACATATATCAAGCCTAGCGGGAAGGCTCAGTTCGGCCGCCTACGCCGTAAGGAAAGTTAGACAGTACACGGACGTTGATACAGCTCGATTAGTCTATTTTAGTTATTTTCATAGCATAATGTCCTACGGCATTCTGCTGTGGGGCAAAGCCGCGGACATTCAAAATATTTTTGTTCTTCAAAAACGAGCTGTTCGAGCGATTTACCAACTAGGTGCTAGAGTTTCTCTGAGAGATTTATTTAAAGATATTGGTATTCTTACGGTGGCATCACAATTCATCTTCGCCAACATCTTATATATTAGGCAAAACATACACTTGTACACTAAAAACAGTGATATTCATAACATTAATACTAGAAATAAGGACAAACTACGTGCTCCTTTTCACCGGCTTCATAAGGTTCATAATTCTTTTGTTGGTCTTGGTATTACCTTTTATAACAAGCTTCCCTCTGCTTTGCTAGATTTGCAGTTTAATGAGTTTAAAGCTAAAGTAAAATCCAACCTTTGTTCAAAGGCATACTATTCTATCAACGACTACTTAAACGATAAGAATAGTTGGTCGCTGTGATTAACTCAAGACAATGTTTATGTTCTTTCAATCCAGAATTAGCTTTCCTACTGACAGTTTATATGGGTAGTTCATATAATTGTTTTTTTTATTTTATTTTTATTTAACTGATTTTGTTAATTATTTTTTTTATTTTCTTTTAATTTCACTTATTGTGGACATAATCTACTCATTACAGTGATTTTAAATGAGTTGTATTGCAACATTTTTTACTAGACAACAATTACTACAACAATTTTTACTCCGGAGGTCCTAGTTTAACTATTGTAACTTCAACTTAGCAATATGCATCAATGTATGTATATGTATCATTTTGCGTCGTTGAATATGTAAGCGGGCACGCCCTTTATGCCTGGAGGCTTTATTTAAGTTTTACGTTCTGTTTACGATTTTGTTTTATTATTTATTTCAGCTTGAGTTTACTTTTCAATGTTTTGTTCGTATATTGGCGTGTGCTAGCTGACATATGGCGAATAATGTATGTTTTGTTTTGTTTTGTAATATTAATTACTTACACGATATTGTATAGAATCAAGTTCTTCTAACTTAACAGACAGCTGTGCTGCTGGGGAGTTTGTTCCGCCACTTCTTCTTCCCAGCTAAAGCACTAGGAAGTGTCGAAGGGCGGGCGTTTTGGGGGGACTGTCTTTTGTAACTTTGACGTTCAAAAAGTGCTGACTCTCAGCCTAGTTTGAATAAATGACTTTTGATTGATTTGATTGATTTGCCCGCGGCTTTACCCGCGTGGCCTACAAAAAACAAATGCCTTTTTTTAAGAAACAAAAATACGCGCTCTCACTATCTCTCGATTTAATATACAAACTGACAATATCCCAAACAAATAGGACGAAGTTCTTCGTAAAACTTAACTAATCTCTGTGATGAGAGTAGTATAGTTTTAATAGAACTCAAAGCGTGTGTGAAAAGATTTATTTAGGAGACAACCAGAAGTGGATAATAAACAATTAATATTGTTTAGAACGAAATACTATGCCTACCGCAGTATTTCTTTGTAACCAATATTTTTTGTTTTTACTTCAGGTGCTTCACCAGGCTGCTGGTCTGCACCAGACCGTGTGAATAACAGTTCTCCCTTAAGTCTACCCCTGTTAAATTTAGTGTTTGGCCTTGAGATTTATTTAAGGTCATGTCAAAGCAAACTTTGAGCGGAAACTGCACTCTTTTGAACTCGAAGGGGTAGTTCGATGGCGTTAGAGGAATCCTCGGAATAAACACATACTCCTCTCTGGAACAACCTGTCAGTATAGTTGCCTCGATAACATTTCGTTGCAATATTGTCACTCGCAACCTGGTGTCGATGCATAATTTTGGCGGGTTTAAATTACGCAGCAACATAACTGGGACGCTAACTCTCAATTTTAATATTTGACTTGGGAGACCGGGAGGCTTCAATGTGTTAAGAAACTCAACCGGGTAATGTATGGCATCATCGTGGTTTATCACTCCAGTCCACGGATTTATAATGATTTTTAACTCCTTCGAACGATCTCAAGAGAATTTCATTGATGATTGTGGCTTGGTTGTTATGTTTTACTTTAATGTATAAACTAAAGTCGCATTATTACTCACTGAACGTACAGATGTATGTGCCCAATTAGTTTTTACTTATAAAGTTGCATAGGTATCTATTTATCAGTAGTCACCTTAGTTATTAAATTTTATTTAATACAGAAACAAACGCGTTTATACACGCTTTATATTAGCTTCACTTGTATGTATGTATGTAACCGACTCCTTATAGCGCGATTTTGACCCACTTTAAACGACCAGATTTCATTCAAACTTTGCACACCTGTCAAAGACCGATGACAATGCAATAATTTCATTTTGTGCCATTATCCTTGCCAGGGTTACCAGGACAGCAAAAAAACTGTCTTCTAAAACTACGCTGACATACGTCACAAACTACGCTGACATACGTCTCAAAATTCGAAACACCCTAAAAAAATAATGGAAAAAAGCGTGGGTGCCTGATCAATAAAAAAATACCTTAAAATGCACCCCACGCTTTTTTCAATTATTTTCTACTTTTTAGTTTGGTTTTCTATGGAAGCGTGTTTTTTAGTTTTTTTAAACTATTATTTATTTACATGTACTTACTTATTACTTGCAAATATTAGTTCATATTAATATCTCTTACATATTTGATACATCCCCGTTACTTTGGTTGAGATTGGACACCGGTGACGACAATACGCTCCCCGGGCTGCCCCGCACGCCATACGCCCGTCTACCAGGTCGCGTAGGATATTCGAAGCCCTATTTGACTCAGTAAAGGGATGATTTTGGAAAAACTGTGATACACGTGTCTCATAATTATACTTGAAGAGTATGTGTACCAATTTTTGTGTCAATCGACCCAGAGGATAAAAAGTTTCATAGAAATTTCAACCCCCCCATTTCACCCTCTTGGGGGTGGAATTTCTAAAAACCCTTTCTTAGTGGATACCTACTCTTCAAAAAGAACACACCCTCCAAATTTCATGTCCCTACGACCAGCGGTTTAGGCTGTGCGTTGATATATCAGTCAGTCAGTCAGTCAGTCAGTCAGTCAGTCAGTCACTCAGGACTTTGAATTTTATATATAATATACAAGATTATTTTTAGTATATATGCGAAACCTGAATATAGTTTGTTCAGAATCAGTAACTGAATCGATTCCAATAATTTTTACACCATGTTATATTTTGTACCAAAAATATTTAATTACGCTTCCAAGTCGCGGGCCTTAGTGTTTTGTTTCGATTTTAAAATTATCATGTCTTTCTCGTATTCAAACGTCCATTACACGGAGATGGTACGTACACTAGCTGTTTGTGGTGATCTGCATATGTTTTTGCGTGGACACTTATCAAGCTTATAACTTTGTGATTATTAATGATACAGTTTTGAAATTTTTTTCATAGATTCTTTACATAAAAATACTAGACCCGTGTTTCGGGTTTCGCATAAACAAAAATTAATGTTGTATAGATATAAGGTGTATCTTTTCATACACGAAATATTTTAAGAGGTACGCCTGTAGGTGGTAAAGAAGCTACAGAAACGATTTTTTTTTTCTAAATGTATTTTTTCTAATCTATACTATAATATTATAAAGCTGAAGAGTTTGTTTGTTTGATTGAACGCGCTAATCTCAGAAACTACTGGTCCAAATTGAAAAATTCTTTTTGGGTTGAGTAGCCTATTTATTGAGGGAGGCTATAGGCTATATAACATCACGCTACAATAAAGAGGAGCGGAGCAGTAATGAAAAATGTTGCAAAAACTGGGAAAATTTATTCCTTTTGAGAGTTTCCGTTGCGTGCGCTGCGTAAACGGTTAAAGTAACGCAAAAATCATGAATCACGGAATTGTTCCTTTTAAAAAGTTCAAAAAAAAATGTCCGCGAGAGCATATTATGTCTATCTTTTAAGGTTGACTCACTATAACTTAAAAGGAGCGAGCAGCAACGAAAAATGGACGAAAACTAGCAGGCAAATCGATGCGACGGGAAGGGTCAGGGGAGCAAAAATTTGACGCGGACGAAGTCGCGGGCAGAAGCTAGTATTTAATATTTATAAATGATTTGAAACACATAAGAAATACTGGCTCCTTATTTTTTACGGCATGAGACACCGCGGCCATGCTCGTGCCGGCCGGTCGCTGCCCTCGCAGCGTCAGGTGGGCCATTCATAGAATTTGGAGTAAAGGTTTTATGCAAAACGTCTCAAGCAGTTTTAAAATTATAATAATTACGAAAATTCAAAAACGCTTAGATAAAAATTTTGTTTTTGCTTCTATAGCTTCTTTACCACCTACAGGTGTACCTCTTAAAATATTTAGTGTATGAATAGATACACCTTATATATAAATAGATATTAAGTTGAAATAGCATTAAACAAATGTGTTTTTTTTTTAAACCCTGATACAAACAAAATTCACAAAAAAGTAAAAAAAAATTTGGCATGTTATGCATTGGCCCTATATGTTAGATAAAAGGTGAAGGTAGTATTGTGGTTAGTAAAGCATCGTCGCGTGTGGGGGCCGACAGTGAAAACGCCAAGCAGACAAGGCCCAGCAAAAATGAATACAATGTAGGTATGCTGTTGTACAAAATATAACATTTTCATTAACCGTCCCCCGACGCGACAATGCTTCAAGAGAGATAGGTAATGAATGTGTCAATACTTTTTTTTTTTTAATTTTGAGAGGTTTTTGTTTGTGTCGGGGGTTTTGTCATATGACTGCCGCTGTGTGTAGTCCAGTCATTATAGTAAGTTCACCTCGGAATTCGAGATACCCAGCTGTAAGTCTGTAAATACTTGTATATTGACACCCTAAAAGTTGTCTCAAAACCTACATACGGTAGGGTGTAAGCAACTATTAAATTTCAAGGTCAAAGGTCACAAAAATCGTTTTTTTGCGCTTTTTTGGAAATATCTCATTTCCTATGGGTTTTTTGCTATTTGTATTTATTATCAATATTGTAGAATACAAAATTCTCTACAAATTTTGTTTTAAAAAAAATTTTATACGGTGAACCGTTTTCGAGATAGAGGGCGGAGAGCGCGTGGTCACAGCATCACTTCAGGTCAACCGGTGCCTCCGGTCGAAAACGCGCCATATATAGTTGATGAACTATCGATAAATTAATGATTATAAATATTTGTCAATTTTTATTAACTATTATATTATATTTTATTCAGTATTAATTTATTTAACAACACTTACCTGCCCATGTAATTGCAGAATTGTTAATGAAAATATAGGAATTATATTTGAATTTTAACCTAATTAATATTAATACCTTCTTACATGATGAAAAAAAAAAAACAAATAAATGATGAATTAATCTTTTTATTAAAAAATATCATTGAATACATTTATTTTTATTGAAAGTAAAAAAAATGGAATAAAGGGTACAAAAACTACAATTTATAATTTTAATCATCTTCTTCCTCTTCATCGTCGTCTTCTGGCTGCTGGTAAATTTCAAACTGGTCTTCATTATCATCTTCAATGACATTTGTCTCAAGTTCTTCCATGATTTCGGGGTTAAAGGTTCCATCTTCGTTAATGTCGCTCTGATATGGTAGAGCATTGAGACAAGCTTGCCCATTACATTGGCCACAAGCTAAAGAGCATTGCAAGCCCGCTTTCCTGCATCCGCATCGCGAACCACAACCACTCTTGCAGTTGCAGAAAATTGTATTTAGCAAATCTTCTGGAGCAGGTGGTAAAATTGTCATGATAGGCTCCAGAAAATCGTTTCGCATTGCCCAACCTCATACCTGGGGTTCCAAATCATGTCCTAACCAAGTTTGAACTTGATAATATACACGGTTGAAATGTTGATGAGCAGCTGCACTTGTTGGTGGAATATTTGAAAGCTGCACAGGTTTATTAAGTTTTGTAGACTTGACGTAATGCATATAACGAAGATGATCGAGACTTTTCACAGATTTCAGAGCATTATAGACTGCCAATAAGGTTTGAGTTCCATAATTACATATATAATGATTTAAGTTTTTCTCTTAATTATTTTTTAATTTTAGTAAACGGTTATCAGTATTATTGAATTGATATAGATTTAATGCATTAAGTAAATGACAAAATATAATATAATAGTTAATAAAAATTGACAAATATTTATAATCATTGATTTATCGATAGTTCATCAACTATATATGGCGCGTTTTCGACCGGAGGCACCGGTTGACCTGAAGTGATGCTGTGACTGCGCGCTCTCCGCCCTCTATCTCGAAAACGGTTCACCGTATAAAAAATTTTTTTAAACAAAATTTGTAGAGAATTTTGTATTCTACAATATTGATAATAAATACAAATAGCAAAAAACCCATAGGAAATGAGATATTTCCAAAAAAAGCCCAAAAAAACGATTTTTGTGACCTTTGACCTTGAAATTTAATAGTTGCTTACACCCTACCATATGTAGGTTTTGAGGCAACTTTTAGGGTGTCAATATACAAGTATTTACAGACTTACAGCTGGGTATCTCGAATTCCGAGATTCTTACCTAATTTAAACTAGTGTACTTCCTATGCTGTTTCCGGTAATCACATGTGTCACCAGCAAATTGCAAAGAGGGCGTCATTCCGCCTATCTAGCCAGTCGCTATTGTTTCATCTTCCTTGGCCTGTTGTTAGACCATGCCCTACTCCGGTATCGGCTGCGCACCAGACACCACTACGCACTAGCTCCATCTGGCGGCGCTACCGATCGGTTTTAGTGACGCAAGACAAGAATCTTGCCGTCCAGGCAGGCAGGCAGGCATAAAATCATGATGGTCAATTAGGAATATGTTAGCGTAATGTTCGATAAATAAAAAATAATGAGTTATTTTTGGTACATATAACGTTCGTTTTTATTATTCAATTAATTATATAAAAATGGGGCGGCAATTTCCAAGGGCATCAGGCCTGTAGCCCGCAGGGCATTGGTTTGGTACGCTTATAACATTTCTGTTGACATCGCTTTGTTCATAGTCCTCCACTTGTTCTCCTTTGTAACCGACGTCCAAATTAATTAGGTTCTGCAAACTGAAATATGTAAACAAATATTTTTTATGGTTTGATACCAGCAAAGTTATGAAAGGGGAATACGACTTCCACATTTTGTTAGCAACGCCTAAGCATTAAATTGGCAACGGGCTCGTAAATTTGGAGCTCGTATAACACAAACCTATCATATTTATAATTAATGAATGACCAATCCTTTTTTTTAACGTGGAGAAATGCTCATGCGTACTGCACTACCCCGGGGAGATAGTGCAGTTATTTGGGACTCCAACCCACTAAAACTCCACGGTGTCCTCTTGTGCCGGTTATGGCGGGAACACGGGCACACGTCATTCTTCCGCGGGCCGCGGCCGTCCGTCACCGGCCCCTTTTCTGGGGGATAAGATACCCCCATGTACGGCGCGCCAGAACACGCATCTCAATACCGGCACTCCTCTCCCGCCGCAGCTTCCAACACTTTTTTTTTTTTTTTGGATGGGAAATCATCAAATGACTTCTCCCGCTCTGGGCGGAGCGGGAGGGCGTGGCAGACTTTTACTGGCTAAAACTCACCCGTGTTCCATCAGTTGCCCATGTGCCAGGGTCACGGTATCTCTATCGAACAATCACGCGACCCCGGCAGAGCCTCCAACCCTCAGCCGGGATTCCTCAAATACTACGACATCGCGGCCCGCGTCAGTTGCGTTATCGCCCAAGCGCAACCTATGTGTTGACCGCTACGTCGTCGGCTTTAGCAGCAAAAGCCCTGACGAGCGGCCGGCCCCTCCTCGGGTTCCTCTTAGCTTCACTGTGGGTGTCCAATCCACAACTACTGAGCCCCTCCGCTTCGACAATGCGGGAACCCACCAGGGGGGATCACTAAGCCCCTCTACTTTAACAATTAAAGGATTTTTATATGCGTAACTGGGTATTTATTATACACACCTTTTCCACACATCACGGCATTGGCCATTGATGAATGATTGGCCAGGTGGACAGTTGGACGGAACCGTGATGACATTTTTCGTATTAGTTCCGCTTCGCCATATGTCGCGACAGGAGCCATTGATCCATTGCTGACCAGGGCGACAGTTGGGTGGAACGGTTACTATATTTTGTGGTGACAAGTCTGAATAGTCCGGTTGAATTTCTCTGAAAAACAAACTATTATATAATATTTGGTTATGTGTAGGGTCAGGACAGCTTCATTTAGGGAGATAAATGTCAGCTTTAGGTGTGTTGAAAACTTACCTTTTTCTTAACCTTTGTACCTAGGTAGTGTAGGGATCTATTAATAAATACCTAAGTACCCATTTATATAACATTTTCCTTAAGTGTCTTGTCTTATCGTTCACGTAATTATTTTACGTTAGTAATAGGTTTTTTTTGATGATAAAAATTATGTATGCAACTTTTATCGTAATAGCAGTGTAAATTAATCGCTGTGTCAGATCTTTAAGTAGATTGTGTCATTAATTTTATTTATCGTCTTAAGCTTAGAAGGAAAATAACAAAAAACTGGACAAGAGTGCTTGTAGTAATTGCGTCCAAAATTTTCCAACACAAAGCCGTGCCCGGCTACCCATGATAGAGTTGAGAGTGGATAGATAAGAGGGAAATAAAGACTTCCTTAATTGTTTGAAAACATGAACATAAAATTAATTAAACTGCATCACTACCTAATTCATAGACAATTTCGATCGGCCATTGTTGTTTACATGCTTAAGAAGTAGAAAGTAAAAAAAAAACCATTCGGTCAGTGCTGAAAAGTTTGTAATCAAAAACAAATATTTTTAAGAGTTGTACCGTGTCTTAATTTTTGCATAACCCCGTCCTAACCAATAATAAGATCGTTCGTCTATCAGTGATCAGTATCAAAATCAGTTGGCTACTGTTAGGTATAGGTAAGTATCTAACTAGCAATTGTCCATGATCTTAGTGCAATTATCAAATCAAATTAATTTTAGGTACTGTCTGTTATTTATGAGTTTCATTGTCTATCTCCGTAAGTCCTGACTCAAAATTCCTTCAGGTGGTCCCGTTTAAATGTAAGGATTATTATTATTGACCTGTATACCTATCTCTTGATACTTGGACTCAGAAACTTTCGACATGATACCTGTACGGCTACTACCAGCTGTTTCCTACAAAAATGACCTACGCGGTAAAAAAGAATGAAAATTTTAAACGCCCGTAGCTTATTTTTGGCAGTGAGTCCACCTACCCCTAATGGCGTATTTGGACCGCGCGGGAAATAATTATTCGAATCAGGAAAACCATTCGGGAATCTACCTTAGGAATTTGCCTTTGTTGGAGGATATCTAAGGATATTGGGTAAACTGTTTTGCAACACAATTGCTCGTTAAGTAGCTCTTAATGAAAAGCTTTTTAAGTTCACAGTGCAGTGTATTTAACACCCGTCCTTATTATTTCGCATTCCCGCACTATTGCTGGAAATTGCGCCACAGTTATGCAATACTAATAATTCAATAAAAAAATCATCTCAGAATTTTCAGCATAGTTTCTTCATGCCTTTTTGTCTAAAATGTTGTGAATACATAGTGTGGATGGTTGAAGCGCACCTCAGACGCGAATGTCATCATCATCATCATCATCATCAACAGCCTATAATGTTCCCACTGCTGGGACACAGGCCTCCTCTCGGTGAGTGGGAATGTACGAACGAAGTAGGTATGTACCTACCTAAAAATACTGATGTTAGCAAAGTTTTTACTCAAAGCGAATATTCGATGTTTTTCTTTTCAGTGAAGAACTCTAAGTTATTAAGTCCATGAAAAGCTGAAAAGTATCGTGAATAGTGTATCGATGAATTTTGTGTTCTTTTTTTTTAATAAGCTGATTTGTAAAAGCAACACTATTAATCAATTTCTGTTGATGGCCAATAACCTATGCCTAGCTATTTATGATAGGCACCTAGGCTCTTGGGTAGTTCCCCAAATGTAATACTTATAATTTTATAAAGAAGGAGAGCCTGTAATGATAACTGAATAAAATAAAACAACAAAACCATCAAAGGCCGATGTTTACACCTCAGATAAGTTTCATGGTATCTTATCTTTATCATACCCAATATCAGCCAGAAAACATAGAACACGACCATGGTAACGGCTTCTTCAGACAGGCGCGACGGGACATTTGTAGAACAATTTTCATGAATCTTTCATAGAAATTGTTATACAAGCGTCGCGTCGCTCCTGTGTGTGGGAGCCTTTAAGATAAAATATGTAAACTGGCGCGTTCGTAACTGTATGTAGGTCGGGTGCCAAGGCACGGCCATATCCATTAGTATTGAAAATACAATAATAGAAACAAAATAGAACTCACCTGAAGTTGCTCTCTTCTATCGGGGCTCTAATCCAAACGTCGCGGCATTGTCCATTAACAAATGATTGGCCTGGGGGACAGTTAGTAGGCACCGTGACAAGGTTAGCAGGCGCAACGGTAACACTCCAGATCTCGCGACATGCGCCGTTCACCCACTCCTGCCCATCTGGACAGTTTGTTGGAACCGTTACCACATTTTGTGGATTTATGTCTATATTATTAGGTCGGGCGTTACAAGAACTTGCAAGAATACTAAGAAACGTAATGAATATAATCATTTTTAGTTGCTTGCACTAAATTGCGAAATTCTTTTGTCTAGCTACTGCTTGCTGCGTACTTCAAGATGAGAACAATTGAACAAGAATCTTAATTGATTTGTGATTGTATTTATCACTTCAAACGTAGTTTATAGAGAAGATAATCGAGTGACGTAGTAGATAAGCTATCTGCAAGTGATTTATTTATACAAAGAGGTTTTGTTTTTTTTTGTAAATAAAGGTAAACTAAGTACATACTCATACGGATATTTTTTGTTGTTGATATATGCTTATTATTTAAGAATGTAGTGATACCTTGTTGACATTTTAACAAATGGGCCCGTTTATAAAAGATTCAATTTAACAACTGAGAGGTACGTGGTTAGGTAGGTTCGTACCTCTGGACATTCCCAGGGTTTCTTAGTATGTCAATTTGATCATAATGATAAAAGGGACTATACGCTGATCTTGAAACACAGGAAAATGTACCATTTGCTGTGTACAGAGAGACGAAAATTGTTATAACAACGGACATGAGCCACTCACGTGGACTCAAGTCCCTGCGGGCTGGTGTGGATAAGTAATTTCCGGCTATTAACCAATGGATGTCGTGTCTCATCACGAGGTTGTTATTTATATAGAATGAAAAATCTCGAACATTTGTAAGGTATAAAAACTACTGCTTAATTTTGAATCTACTTTTTCTTGCACCATACGAGAATCATACGAGAAGCACCCAGATAAGGTTGTAAAGCAAACAAGATATCTAATAAGGATCACGTCAAAATGACAATCGCCGTCTGCTTAAATGGATAGTTTCTAGACTACAATTCGTTTAGGTACCAATCGTGACGTTACCCTACATTACCGTACCACACTCCATGCCATACATTTTGCCCCATAATTATGTCACTTGTGCGGACAGTTTCACATAATGGTATCCTTGTGCTAGCAGTCAAGACAGCTTTCGAAAATCTATGCCTAGCAGGGGACGTCCACTTATAACAAGACAACTTAGGTATGAACTCACTTAAGGGCGCTTTTATGGGAGGGGAAGATGGGGAAGCCAAGGTTCAAAGCATAATCAATTCAATCAAAGACTTGTATAAGTAGTTTTATAAAAATATTTATTATTAAAATTATCCTTGGTAATCAGACTAGGAAATGGCTGATAGGCAATTAGGAACATCAAACAAAAGAATCAGTCGTAAAATTGCGAAAAGTAAGAAAAGGGATACGTCGGGTAAGACGGGGCACCCCCAGAAGAAAACGTTCCATGTGTTTTCTTCATCACATTTTCGATTTGAGAAGATTTTCTAGCACAGGAAACATTACACAACATCACGCCTAGTTATCCCCGGAGGGTTGGGCAGACGCACAATAATACCTACACTCACATTGCCTGTTGCTTTTCCTAACATTCCTTTTAATTTTAGCAGATGCTCTGGATCTGGACTTAGTTATGGTGGTGTTTTTCTTTCTAGATTAGCTGTTTCTTCTTGGCTCTCCATTTTTTTGACTCCTCTGCTTCTTTCTTCTTCTAACTTACGCTTACAAAGATAGGAAGTTAAACAAACTGTTTTACCAAGCTCTTCAGTTACCTGTATTGTTTGTTTTGTTTTTGGGAGAGGTAACAACTGCTTCGGACTGATCAAAATAAACTTCAATGTATCTTGAGCTGAATCACACCAATGAGAACAACCTACTTGAGAATCAATTAAGTTATTTCTTGTTATAATAGTTTGTGGCACTAAAGACTTTTTACAGCTAACATTAAACCAATCTTATTTTCTATTACACCTTCTACTGCCTTCTTCATAGCTTCATCTGTCCATTTTTCTCTTTCAGTGTTTCGTTTGTAATGTTTTACCATCCTGAAAAAAAAAAAGAAACAAAAATAACGTATAGAAAAGAATCTATGGGGTAAGATGGGGTACATAATCTGAGTACTATACCACGCCATGCCCCTTCGTCCGTTTCGAAATTTAAAATTGAATGTAAAAAAAAAGTTTTTACAAAAAAAAAACAACCGACTTCCTTAAAAAAAACACTACAAAGTCAAAAATAACTTTAATTTCGAAAGTCGGTGTCTTAGGCTCTGTATTTAAGGTTTTTGCCACCGACTTCCGAAATTAAAGTTATTTTTGACTTTGTAGTGTTTTTTTAAGGAAGTCGGTTGTTTTTTTTTGCAAAAAGTTTTTTTTTTAACTTTTTAGTTGTTGTAGATACTCCGCACTAATCTAATCGCGTTATTCGTTCATTTGTCGCGCAAATACTTAATGCAAATTTAAGACTTATATGGGTTTCACATGCACTCCATTGTCCGAATGGAACCAAATTAAAATGGGACCATTCAGAAAGCACCCGCTTTCAAATAAAAAAGAATCATCAAAATCGGTTCACCCAGTCAAAAGATATGAGGTAACAAACATAAAAAATAAAAATAAAAAAATACAGTCGAATTGATAACCTCCTCCTTTTTTGAAGTCGGTTAATAAGTATAAAGAATTCGATATGAGACAAATTCTCACGTATTAAATACCTCACGTCAAAATCACTTGTGTGAAACTTTTGACTCACAGTCACAGTATAGTAGAACTTCACGGTGAACTTTTATCGTAAGGTTCTTCTGTCTTTTATTAATCACTAGTGTTAAAAGTCTTCTTATTGTACGGAAAGCCGATATTTGTCAGTTTTTTTTTTAAATCGATCGAACATAAGATTTCTTAAATTAACTACCTAGGTACCTAAGCATATTGTTGTGTGAACGTAAAAAAAGTACTTAATAGCGCCTTTTGTAAACCATAACATAGAGCCAAGTCGTGTAACTTCCACTTATCGATTAGAGGGAGGTGGGTAGTATAGTGGTTGGTACCTAGGCTACGTTTGTTTGTACCCTGTTGTTTGTGTTTCCATGCTGGATTATGTATTGATTCCTCGAAAGAGCCCATGTTGTTAGCGTGCGGTCCATTAATAGCGTTTGCCTAGGTACCTACTACGTAGGTCACAGCACCTATTATGCATATATGTGTGTCCCGCTGTAGTGCGCAGTAGGGTGGGCGGTCAACATTTGACCATAGTCTTGGGTCGATTCACTTAGCGTTCGCGACACAGTGTGACACACGACAGTTCAGTGTTGACGTATGTTGTACAAGTGGATACAGTGTGAATATTGATACAATTTTCGGGACTGTTGTTATTATCCAAAGAGTGAAATATGAATCGGAAATATTTTGTGGCGTTCTTTACTATTTTATTTATTATTTGTGCCGAGGGAAGAAAAACTTCAGGTAGAAGCCGTGGATCGTCTAGTCGTGGATCGAGCAAAAAGACAAATTATCAACCTGCGCCAACATCATTTAGTAACCCACAAGCTTCAGCTCCAAAACCTACTTTGTTTGGATGGCAATCCAAGCCGTCCAGTGGACAAAGTCATTCCTACCCTTCCAGCGGAACAGGATTATCTGGTGACAAGTCAAAACCAGCGACTCATCAAGAAAGTATTCAACGAAGTAGTGCATCTAATAATTTAGCTGGTCAACAAAATTCCAATAATCCTCAGAGTCATTCTTATCCATCTTCTAACGGCTTATCAGGAAGTGCTGGCAGTGGATATCCTCAGCAAACGGCGAGCAAATACCCCCAAGGAACTGGGTTGTCAGGAAACACTGGAGCTGGTCAAGCAGGGTACCCACAGTCAACTGGATTATCAGGAAGTGGCCAGCCTGGACACAGCTATCCACAACACGGATCCGGTGGAGGCTACCCGCAACATACGCAGCAACACAATACTGGAGTGGCTGGTTCTGGTGCTGCACCACCACCGTATAACAATGGCCAGAGTTATCAAAATAACTACGGAAACAATTACAATCATCAAGGGTCACCTGCTCATTCAAATTACGGCTCTAATTACGGTGGTGGCGGTGGATATAATCCAGGATACGGCGCTCAATCACCTGGATACTTTGGAAACTATGGTAGAGGAAATGGAGGTATGAGTCGTTCAGGAAGCGCCCTAAAGGGTATTGGTATCGCTGGTGCTGGTATTGGAACGGTATTGACTGGATTAGCCCTGTGGAATTTGGCCCGCTCTACTGGAAGACAGCACCATACCGTCATTTACGATAATAGAGGTCAGCCTGTGGCCGTCACAGCCGCCAACGACACTACTCCCGTTGCCGATTCAATTTTAGCCGATCTAGTAAACTGCAGTTTGACCATAAGTAATGATAACAAAACCGAAGTGCTCGCAATACCATGTTCAATCGCTACTTCGTTTACGCCAGATGCCGACGTAAAAGATTCTGGTATTAGTAAGAACTCCACTGACAACACCAAGTGCACTATTACGGTTCTTACAAAGGCAGGCCAAGAATTTATGACGACAATACCGTGCTCGATACTCTTAAACTCTGCCGCAGAAAATAACGTAACAGAACCTCCTCTGGTTGTTGATGAACCAGACATTATGAGTAATGTTACTAGCGATTCGACCATCCAAAATGGCACTTTAACTGATAATAACGCAACTATAAGTGAACCAACGGCGCTCAGGCTTTCCGGTGAAGATAAAAATACGGATGATGCAAAATTGGCAAATTTAAATTGCACTCTTCAGCCAGAGGAAATAAGAGATCCGATCAATCCTTGTTTGTCAGTTAATCATAATTTAACTGTTATTCCGTTACCAGCTTCTGAGGCACCACAGTAAATTTATCTTTAAACCTGCCATAAATAATATGTTTCGTTAAGATAAATCAACTTATGTAGTCATAAGTAAAAGTTTTTATACAGGCACAAATAGGTTAACTTTTACATTTCTTTTAAATACATACATATGAAAAAAATCTTGCAAAAATATGACTTCCTCCATTTATTTTAAATAAATTAGATTTGTTTCTAAGTATTTATAAGCAAACAATATATTGTATTAACCTAATAGCCTAATGCATTGTATCAGGTGTACGACGTCGGTTGGGTCTTTTACCTTCAGGGTCTCTATTGCTACTTTTAAATCTGGAAGTCCTAGATTTATTTCCTACTGATAGCTTTTTGAAGGCTTCCTGCGACTCTGTCGTATAGCTTGATTTCTTGATAGAGTATTTTTCAGTGTTCCTAACACAAAATAACTTTGTTGATTTGTTAATGTATACATCGAATGTGTTTTTGCCACTGTCTATGTGTGCATACACGATTGAATAATGATTGCATGAACCTAGTACTTTGCTTCATAATATGAAGCCTGCACGGTGTCGTGTTGATTGTAGCTTTCACGTTTCATGTAGATAAATATAGGTTTGCATTGTTTGCTCACTTTGCATTGTTTTTTTAATATTTAATTTCTTTAACTATTATATAATATTCTGTAACTATTGTATTACTGTGTGGTGTGATTTTTCGTGGAAACCGGTAACCGTAACTGGATCTTTAAAGCAATATTCCCTTTTGTTACCATTTAATTGATTGTATCTATGTTTTGAATTAAGTGGGAATACCTTATTTATCATCATTAGAAAATAAAGCATCAATGTTAATAAAATAATATCTAATATGCATTTTATTTAACTACTTAGCAAGGGTTATCTAGAGTACGCACTTTTGTTACTACTACTTTATAAAATATAGCTAAAATAAACTACCTACAAAGTTAGTACTAAAAGTATGTATGTGGTGGTATGTGATGTGGTGGGGGTAGTAGTGGTATGTGGTGTGGTGGTGGTGATGGTGTTGGTCTCTCTAATTATGTTGATTTCTACCTATTATTTAAAATCATACTTTTTATAAGCGGCCCCATCATAAACTGACGGGTGTTATTAAACTCCGGCCTTCGACTTAAACAAACAGTTGTTAAAATAAGTTTGAAGCGTATGTTAACCTCAAAGACCCCAACACACAAAGTAAACAGAGGTGTGTTATAAGTTTTCAAACTTATATCAGACCTCTGTTTACGTTGGGTGGACCCATTTTGTTTTGTCTGTGGCACATAGCTTTCCAAAACTATAATAATTTGGTCGCTACAAATCAATGAGTAGGTACTGTGCCTGCGTAAGGCTGGACTTTATGCTGCACAGACCGTCAGCGCTGACACCGCTCGCATACCAATTTCTAGAAAAAAAAACTTTTTACAAAAAAAACAACCGACTTCCTTAAAAAAAACACTACAAAGTCAAAAATAACTTTAATTTCGAAAGTCGGTGTCTTAGGCTCTGTATTTAAGGTTTTTGCCACCGACTTCCGAAATTAAAGTTATTTTTGACTTTGTAGTGTTTTTTTTAAGGAAGTCGGTTGTTTTTTTTGTAAAAAGTTTTTATTTTTTAACTTTTTAGTTGTGGTAGATACTCCGTACTAATCTAATCGCGTTATGCGTACATTTGTCGCGCAAATACGTAATGAATTTTAAGACTTATATGGTTTTCACATGGACCCCATTGTCCAAATAAAACCAAATTAAAATGGGACCATTAAGAAAGCACCAGCTTCCAAATAAAAAAAGAATCATCAAAATCGGTTTACCCAGTCAAAAGTTATGAGGTAACAAACATACGGTATTCGTTCATTTGTCGCGCAAATACTTAATGTAAATTTAAGACTTATATGGTTTTCACATGGACCCCACTGTCCGAATGAAACCAAATTTAAATGGGACCATTCGGGAAGCACTAGCTTTCAAACTAAAAAAGAATCATCGAAATCGGTTCACCCAGTCAAAAGTTATGAGGTAACAAACATAAAAAAAAAAAATAAAAAAAAAAAAAATACAGACGAATTGATAACCTCCTCCTTTTTTTGAAGTCGGTTAAAAAGTCGCGCTCGCTGACCCCCGGTGCCACACTTACACGCGAAATCGTCACTCTGGCATCCTAGTTCGCGTGACCGGTACGGGGTGACACAACGGTACGCAACGACGCGACGGCGGGCGACGCGATGCAACGGCGACAATGCGAGTCCATTCTGGTACAATAATGTTTATAAAATGTTCATAGAATTTGTTCTACTAGAGTCGTGTAGCGCTGTCACACCTTGACTGTCTGCGGGATCCTTAAAATTAAATCCATCCGAAATATCATTCTTACTACGACACCTTTGCCGGCGTGGACAGAGACGCACAGTGAAGTGTTATGCTCGGAGTTTCCCTATACCATCAAATCAGAAATAAGGAGATCCGAAGGGCTAAGAAGCTTAGTCACTGTCGTAGCCCGACAGAGCCCGTAATCGTCGCGTGTAAATTCGTGGCGCCTGACGGGAATGTATCAAACACAGAAGTCAAGGCACAGGTAGCCAGTGCGATTTAATTATTTTGATGGCGTCCTAAGTAGGTACATGTAAAGGTAGATAAGCTCCTTAAGTATTGGCTATTAATCGAATTCTCACTTGATTTTATCACTGATTGCGCTACGAGTAGGTGCCTTTAAGTATTTAGAAACGTGATTTTAAATGAGTCACCAAATCAGCTTGTTGTCACGGCCACACTGTAGGTATAAGGATAGTCTCTGTGTCCTCACTTTTCGAATTTGATTTTGATTTCTCATGATGTGACAAGGAATCCATATTTATGTAAATGCTACGATACCTAACGTTAACGTTTTTACCTACCTACATTAATATCGTTAAGAGTACCGCAAGCATGACCACCTTATACCTAATTGGTGTGACTGTAGTGGGCACGTTATGATGATTTCAGCCAAAAGACGTCCACTGCTGGACATACATAGGTCCCCCGAAAAGGGGATGTTTTCCATAACCGCCGCGCTTGGCAGGCGGGTTGTTCATCGCTATCGATATCTTAAAAAGGAACTTTCATACTATTGAATTTGAATGACTTCTATTAAACTATAATTTAAAACTAGCTGTGAATCAACCTACACGTCTGAAAAGTAACACTTGTTTCGATAATCTATACTTATAATAAAACTGTAGAGAGGTCAATTCTGTACATTGAAAATATATTCAAAATTAATATTGGAGGATGAATGGTGATCGATATTGATGCCAAAAATGCAATCAGTAAATTTTTTGTCTGTCTGTCTGTCTGTCCGTCTGTCTGTATGTGCACGCATGGGTCAAAAACTACTGAAGGGATTTTAACCAAACTTAGTACGATTGTGGTCCATACTCCTGGGCAGGTTATAGGCTATATAACATAACGCTAAGACACATAGGAGCCGAGCAGTGACGATAAATTTGAAGCAAGTCGGATGAAAATGCGCTTTCGAGCTAAAAAAAATAACCTGGATTAACACATAGGCTACTTTTTATCCCGGGAGTAGGTTCACGCGGGATATTTTCCGACCTCCACGCGGGCGAAGCCGCTGGCAAAAGCTAGTATCTAATATATAAAATTCTCGTGTCACAGTTTTCGTTGCCATACTCCTCCGAAACGGCTTGACCGATTTTGATGAAATTTTTTGTGCTTATCCGGTATCTATGAGAATCAGCCAACATCTATTTTTCATCCCCCTAAATGTTAGGGGTAGTCCAACCCTAAATTTTATTTTTATTTTTTAGACAAAATTTTTAATTTCTATTTTTTTATGATACAACATACAAAAATACATACAATCCTCAATTTTTACCCTTCTACGATCAATCCTAATTTTTTATAGCCATTTTAGTAATTTAATCATTTTTCCTCTCCGGTCGAAAACTGATCAATCGTCATTTAATTAGTTATCCCCGCCTAGGAAATTATTTATATGGCAAAACAACGTTTGCCGGGTCAGCTAGTAGCTCATAATTTTCGCAAAGCATGTAAAGTTGAAGTCATAGAATTTGCTCTATCGGCCCACACAGCACAATGAATGAAGTTCCCAGTTCAAAAAAAAAAAAATTATTAAATACTGGCAGGTAACAAGACGTGACTATAATGGATTCACGTGGTATCAAGCTATGTAGCAAAAAGAAAAGACAGCTGTTATGGCAATACAGATTTTTACCGAATTAAATTAATAAAAGAAAGCTAACTAACTACTCTAAACTATTTAAAAAAAATGGAAAACTTACTCAACGGGCACAAAATAACTACACTATAAATACTTCAGATAATAAGACAAAAGTTACTTGGAAAATAATTAATAACTCAAAATTCAACACTCCGAAAAACTGTATTGACAAAATTCAAGTAAACAATGACTTCATCACTGACCCAAAAGATATTGCAAACGCCTTTAATAATTATTTTGTAGACGAAATTAACCCAATATATGGATCTGGGAAAAAAGGCACGACATTGACTCAAAAAAGAAAAGATTTTTTTTTTATGATCTTGCCGATCGACGTGTTCAAGATTATAAAAGCATTGAAAAATACAAACAGCGTAGAATATGATGGTCTGTGAACAAAAGTTATAAAATTATTAGCGGAAGAAATATGTACATATTTAAGCCACATAATTAATCTTTGCATAGAGGCTGGCGTTTTTCCGGATGTACTCAAAATATCAACAGTTAGACCATTGTTCAAAAAAGAAAATAAAGAGCTAATGCAATTTTATAGACCCATATCGCTTATTAGTATAATAGCTACTTAAAGAATTTGAAAAATATTTATATAAACAGTTGTATACTTATTTCGAAAAAGAAAAGATACTTGTGAATGAGCAAAAAGGGTTCAAATAGTAAAACAATAAACTTGGCAGTGGTGCCGATTCTGTTGTCACAAAATTCTCTAAACTAAACTAAAAATCACTAAAATTTGGTTTATTCCTGTCAAACGACGATTTCCTATTCTGAAATAGACTAAAGTGACACAACTTAACTATATTTTAGTTTGACAGCACTAAAATTGCACTGAGTTATTAGTTTAGTGAAAATGTCAATTTTGCTATTCTGAGTTTGCCGGTTTTCACTAAAAATTTTGACTATAATAATTTATTTTAACTAAATCTGACTATTTTTAAACGCGATTAAAAAGGTGTGGAATAAAACTAGTGGTCATGAACTAAAATTCTCAACAACGCCTTGCCTTCACGTGCAAAAACAGTTCTGTATTTTTTATTTTCTTTTTGCTTATATCTTGAAAATGGCGTGTCCTATCGCAAAAATAATGAAATTTTCGACCCCCTTAGTATACCCCGGAACATTTAAATATCAACACGTGGGTAACATTTTTTTTATATTTTTCAAACAAAAGTGAAAAATTCCATATAAAACACGTCCAGGCTGCACCATAGCACGCGCCTTCGTCTCTCAAAAAATTCATTCTACGCAATGCACACACAAGTAAACGTTGCGAAAACAAAAGAAAAAAAAATACTACGCTGAGCCGCGATTGTCAAATTCGATTTTAGTCGTGTCAAAATAGTTTTTTAATTTAGCGATTTTTCCTTGCAGAATAGCGTTACAATTCTCATAGCCAAAAGTAAGGAATTTTAGAGATAGTTTAGTTAGTTTAGTTCGTGTACAACAGAATCGGCACCAGTGTTTAATTTTTTACATAATGTTATCTCAAAAGTAGACCTATTTGTACGATATTCTGCGATATGACCCAAGCTTTCGACCATGTCCGTCACGATATACTTATTGAAAAATTAGAAACATATGGCATTAGAGGTGGTAGAATGTTTCAAGTCTTATTCCATCATATCTAAACAATAGAAAACAGTTCACAGAAATACCTGCACTACATAATAGAACTAGACATGAAATACACCATAAATCAACAGAACGTATTGTGAAATTTGGCGTACCTCAAGGTACTGTTGTTGGTCCACTATTATTTATAATTTATATTAATGACATTCCCAAAAGTGTGGACCACCCAATGACATTATTTGCCGATGATAGTACCATCACAGTTTCATGTAATAATAGAGATACATACGAAACTGACATTAACAATTCAATAGAGATAATGATAAAATGATTACAAAACAACAATCTTAGATTAAATATCGATAAAACAAACATTATGCATTTCGCCCAAAGATGAACCATTCTTAGTGTAAATGCTAACTATGGTGATAAATATATAAACAGTCGACACAGCCAAATTTCTAGGTGTAACTATAGACAGTAAATTAGATTGGAAAGCACATACAGAAACCTTAAATAAAAAAATTAGTAATTCCACATATGCACTTTTTAAATTAGCCCCAATGCTAAATGTTGACGCACTACTAACAGCTTATCACGGCTTAGTATCGTCTAATTTAAGATACGGAGTTATTTTTTGGGGAAACTCCACAAACAAAGATGTTATCTTTAAAACCCAGAAGAGGTGTCTAAGAACTATGTTCGGACTCCATTTCACTGACAGCTGTAAACCATTGTTTAAAAAATATAAGATCTTGACCCTTCCATGTATGTACATTTTTGAAATAATTATGTTTGTCAAAATGAACCCAAATCTATTTCTCTTATTATCAGATAAAGTAATTCGAAATAGACGCGACAACAGCAAACTTTGCATCCCAAGATCTCGAAGAGAGTTACTACGTAAGAGCGTATTCTATATGGCGCCAATCCTTTATAATAAATTACCAAAATCTTGGAGGGAAGATACAGCCCCAAAATTAAGAAATAGGTTAAAGAAGTTTTTGTTAGAGTAAGCCTATTACAGCACTAACGAATTTTTGACTGATAAAATAACATAACCCTGACTTGTTTATGAAACATGGACTATTTTCATTATTATTTATGGAACGAACTTTGAAATATTTGTATTATTATTATGATTTTTGATCATAACATTAACTTATAATTTTGACCATGATTATGATTATTTATGTAACATACGATTTGACGTTTGCAGTTCAGAATTTTTTGTACCCTTTATTATTGTTTTTAAGTAATGCATGTATAATTGTGATGATTCAAATCTTCTTGATCAGTAATAGTTTGTATGCCATCAAGGCAAAACATGACAGTGATTCAAACGAACTTTTATGTAACTTCTTGCATTTACGTGTATACTCATGTTTTAGCAAAATAAATATCTTGTATCTTGTATCGCTATGGTGGTAAAATGCACAGATAACGTTCTCTAGTTAGTCCCTTAGTCGCACTCTACGACACCCACGGAAAGAAGTGGGATGGTGCTATTCTTTACATCCGGCAACACGCGGAACGTTTCGATAAATGTGACTGTCTTTTTTTTTAAGGGTTCAAAAGGGTAAAACGGGACCCTATTACTAAGACTTCGCTGTCCGTCCGTCCGTCTGTCACCAGGCTGTATCCATTGAACCATGATAGTTAGAGCATTAAAATGTTCACAGATGATGTATTTTTGTTGCCGCTATAACAACAAATACTAAAAAAAACATAATAAAATAAATATTTAAGGGGTTTAATTGTTCGTCGCGCTAAGCTGGTTTGAAGGCTAGTCTTCCTGCCAGGGTCGCGTGATTGTTCGAAAGAGATACCGTGACCCTGGCACATGGGCAACTGATGGAACACGGGTGGGTTTTAGTCAGTAAAAGTCTGACACGCCCTCCCGCTCCGCCCAGAGCGGGAGAAGTCATTTGAAGATTTCCCATCCTGAAAAAAAAAGGCGTGCCCCCCTTAAATATTTATTTTATTATGTTTTTACATACTTCAAACGTGATTGTTTTGCTCGTTTTTGCTCGATAATGATAACGGCAACAGGTAGACGCTTGAAATATTCACAGAATATTTAGTTATATATTCACTTTAAAAATAAATCATTAAATTAAAATAAAACAAATATTTAAGGGAGCCATACAACAAATGTGTTTTTTTTGCCAGTAATGGTACGGAACCCTTCGTGTGCGAGTCCGACTCGTACTTGGCCGGTTTTTTATTGTAAAATTCTTATTTGCATTACTTTTATTCACCGGTCAACGGTATCTACAAAAACAATGCTCACATTGAATACACACTTACATATATGTATCTTATCTTATCCACCTCGTGATCAAGGAAACAATCTGTTTGTTACCTAATTTACTTATTACCTGCCTGCTAAATGTATTATTAAATTATTATCTTTTGCCAGCGGCTTCACTCCCCTATTATACAATAAACCTTCCTCTTGAATCACTTTGTCTATTGATGAAAACAGCATTAAAATGCGTTGTATAGTTTAACAGATTTAAGAGTATAGACGCAGAAAGCGTCTTTATTTTATACTATGTAAAGATACCGAGGAAATAACTGATGATGCTTTAGGCACGTACTGCTAGTCAATAAAACACGGCCCTCAACGAAAGACTGGGTAAACTAGTAGATAGGGTAAGTAGGTATAGCTTCCTGATTTAGACTACTTAATTCATTTTACTCGGATGCTTGAGATTATTGTCCGCAAGCCAAACTATTTGTATCGGAAAAGTGCTAACTAGAATTATTATTAGTAAGACGAGAACGTGTATCAATATGGTTTTTCCCTCAGCAATGACTCACTTAAATTCTACAGATAAAGTCTTCAATGTTTTCAGCGACAAGGGTCAACTTCACGCAAAGGTTTCTTTGAGTGTGTGTGAGATATTGAAATCTGACATTTAATGAAATCTTTTCGATTTCTCTCAAAAATTGTTTCGAGAGTTTGGAACTTTTTAAAGATAATTTTGTTTATTTCTGTATCTAAATATTAGTTACGTTTTTAAATATTTTTAGAAAAATAAATTTACAACAAAAAACATTTAAAATATAAAAAATTGTGGACCTCCGGTATCGGGAGCAGGGTCCAAGCTACCGGTGGTTAGGGCTCCAGAGACAGGAACCTCCTCACGATGCGAGCCGTGTCAAGGAGTACTGCCTTTTGAATCAGGCTCTTGATCCAACCGCCTAACGATAGCCTCGACAGGTGTTGGTCGAGGGTATCGGCCATCAGCCCATTGGTTGATACGACAATCGGCACAATGACAGCCGAGTCAACATTCCACATGTCAACAACCTCGTGTGCTAAGTCGAGATTATTTAATCTGTTTCTCTTTCTCAGCATTCACGAGGTTGCCGTCATGCGGAATGGTAACATCGACTATCATTGTGCGGCGCGCTAACCGGTCTATCACCACTATATCAGGCTTATTGGCGACAATAGTCCTGTCAGTAATGATAGACCGATCCCAGTACAACGTAACATGGTCATTTTCGAGAACTGGGTCGGGAACATACTTGAAATACGGTACCTCAGAATCCGTAATAATAAAATTATCAGAATGATAATTTTATTATTACTGGTGAGTTGCTTCAAGGAGCTCACGGCTCTGATTAACCTTATGCTCTCCGGCAAGGTGAACGAGGCCGTCATCGACGTCCTGTACGGGGCCAATTTATGCGCCCTGCGTAAGAGGGATGGCGGCATTCGTCCCATTGCCATGGGAACTACTTACCGTCGTATGGCAGCCATGATTTCCTGTAAATTTTATGGTGAGGTAGTTTCGAAAAAAATTCAGCCCCTGCAGCTAGGTTATGGCTCTAAAGGGGGCTGCGAGGCTGGCGTACACCACGGCGTACACGCTTTGTCGACCTATCTAAATTCTGGCAAAGGAGAGGTCATCCTGAAGGTTGACATAAAGAACGCCTTCAATTCGGTTAAAGGGACACCTTGCTGGCAGAAACTAAAAAAGAAATACCACAAATCTATAGTTTCCTTTGGCAGTGTTACAGACACCCATCTAAATTTGGCTGCCAACAAGGTGACCCCCTCGGGCCAGTTATTTTTAGTTTAGCCATTCACCCAATCATTCGACACCTAAATTCCAAATTTAATGTTTGGTATCTCGATGATGGAACTTTGGGAGGCGATGTAGAAACAGTTATAAATGACCTTACATTCTTAAAACGTGAGCTTCATTCCATCGGCCTTGATCTAAACCTATCAAAATGTGAACTTTATTTAACGGACAGTACTGACAGACAGCTGACACTTACAAAATTTAACGCAATAGCTCCAGAAATAAAAATTATTGAAAAAAGCTCTCTTCGTCTCCTTGGGCCTCTAATCTCTGAGAAATCCTTTCCCTCTTTTATAGAGGAAAAAATACAAAATTTTTAATGATGTTTCAGAAAGACTGTTCCATATTAACATGCATTCGGCTATCACCTTAATTCGATACTGTTGTTTCGCCCCAAAATTAACGTATTTCCTACGCGCTTCCCATTTATGAAAGCACACTCACCTTTTAGACAGAATGGACTAAATTATCCGGCACACACTAACCTCAATATTAAATGTGGCCTTGGATGACCGAGCTTGGGCACAAGCAACTCTTCCCATTCGTATGGGAGGCATCGTCGGCGTCCGCAAAATTTCCAGTCTTAGTTTACCGGCTTAATAAGTAAACACAATTTATGTAAGTTTTGCGATCGGCTTTCGCTTTGACCTTGAGATACGAGAAAAAATAATCGTACACATGACTATTTTTCAAAATAATATATCTCAAAAACTGATTGAGCTAGAGAAATGAAACCAATACGAGGCTTTAAGTTACATTATAGAGTATATCATATAATTAAAAAAAAAAATAGAATAACTTTTTATACAAAAAAAAAAATAAGTAAATAATCATTTATTTTTTTGTGTTCTCTAAAACTTACAATCACGAAAATAATATATGTTATGCTCCTTTATATGTACTATTACTAATAAAAATTGCGTAAGAAAAAAATTGGTGCAACACTTCCAAAAATAAAATAAAATGTGATGCGCGCCTTATAGCACAGCCATATATGGTAAATACCATATATGGTACACACGGCTTCATGTCAAGCTATAAATTTACAGTTTTAACAGACCTCGCATTGTATAGGCTTTCCTTACAATGAGAAATCAGATTATAATGGAAATGTACAGCTTGGCAAAAAAGAGTCTGGAAAAAATGAGGGCGCCTGCTTAGCAGGTATGGCCACCCTGTATACTAGGACTAAAAGTGATAAGATACTTGTTGTTTTAATCCATAAACACGAGATCCCAGAAATTCTCATCAGTCAAGATTTCAAGACTTGATAGGCACATAGTCTTTTACTTTCATTGTATTTAGTAGATTGCGCATTATTTCGCTGGAATAACCTTTTATCTAAGAGTGCCATGCTAATAACATAATGAAAACTTGTTCAGTTTAAAAATTAATTAAATTACACTCAGGGATTTCCGATTGAACCCGATACACTAGACACAATGTTCAGCAATCGCATTTGCGGCCACCATCTAGGGTATTCACAACCATTCGTTGGTTGGTATGCCTGTATCAAATTTGACATGAATGATACTGAACGAATCCTGTTAATGCTGACAGTTTATAGTCGACAAGAAGGCGACTTACAGCTGCTTACTGTCCGAAACTAATCGAAAGTCAGAGAGTACCTATAACATGTCGCATTCGAAAGGTACGGGCAATATCGAATAAACTTGAACAGTTGACTAATGAAGGCGTCAGGTATGTCTATGTGGGTTACATAACATTATCACTATTCACATGACAATGATAATGAAATAACACGTTAAAATTTAGATTTTATTTAAAAAGAAAAACGTGACATAACATCATTCGTGTATTCCTTTTCGGTGCTTTGATAGATTTTTTCCGTTAACACTGATGTGCATTTATGAAATCTAAATAGTGTAAAAATCTTTCTTAGACGTTTACAGCTCCCATTACAACCCGTCTCCTCAAACTATACATAGTATATTACGTAGAATAGGCACCTGAAAAATAATAAATATAAATTATACTTTTTTTACTGTGGTATGCGATAATAGAATTAACAAAAAAAAAATAAAAAATACTTGCCTATTTCTTTAGTGTTGAATTTTTTGTCTAATTGCACACAGATTGAAATCACAGTCTAATTCTTTCTTCCGCCAACTGTTTTGGTGTTTTTCCAGGTGTAGAAAAAATGCTTAATTTTTTTCACCTTCATTAACAATTTCTCTAATTGTATTGTGAGATTTACCTTGAAAAAAATATAAAGACAACCATATTAATTCCATGTACATTTTTCAATTTCAAGTATCAAACATCAAGAGTCAACGTACACGCGATTTGTCAAACTAGAAAACATAACCTCAATAATCTATTAATAAATAAAACAATAAAATGGCTTGAAACTTATAATACCGATAAAATTTAGTATTAGAAAGGAAAAACAATGACTGGTATTGACTAAAAGATAAATTTCTTGGATAAATACCTGTCGTGTCGGCAGTTCTTTCAAAATCATTGTCAATCGGAGACAAAATTTGTTCCGCTTCAGATTCCGCCAAATTTCTTACGAAAACTTGGTATATCACAGCTCACACCACTACTCCTTATCGTTTTATTCATTTTTTATATGTACAAAATCATTAATAATCTTATACCTTTAAACGAGCAATTCTTGTATATATGTATATATATATATAATCTGAATCTCGGAAACGGCTCCAACGATTTTCATGAAATTTTGTATACAGGGGGTTTCGGGGGCGATAAATCGATCTAGCTAGGATTCATTTTTATAAAATGTCGTTTTATTCGTGTTTTCAATGACCAACTTTATCGTTAATCAACTTGAACACAAACGTATAATTTTAAACACAATTTACCAAAAAATACCGAGCAAAGCTCGGTCAATCAGATATTTGATAGTTAATTAGAAATAAGTAAAATACAACTGGGAACATAACACAATGACAGATTAGCTACTTGTTGATGATAAACAAAGCAGTGTTGCCACCAAAAATATATTTTAGTGCCAATGGTTACCACGACAGACTCTTTTTTGCCAAGCTATACAGCTTGATTAGTCGCTGTGCGTACATACTAACTCCATGCTCAAATACGAACGTAGTCGTTAGTTTGATTCTTGTTGAAATTCGATTGTGGTGAGCTCTATGGTGGGTGGCTGTATGGGCTCAGCTCCCTTTGCCTGTCCCAAAGAGGGACGAAAAGAACCAAAAAAAAAAAAAGCTCTATGGTGGGAAAAAAGCGCGGGAACCTTGAAATAATAGGCGGTCTTTTCTTTACTTCTTGTAATTTTACTTTAATTTTAATTTAGTTTGTACATATTTTCCTGTTTTTATTCTATTAACTTAGTTTATAAAACAAGATTTAAGATGCCTAAGAAAAGAAAAAAACCCAAACAAGATCCTGGTGGAGAAATTGTTACTGGTCCTCCGGATTCATCTTCGGAGACAAGTGAGTCTGACTACGTCGACTCCTGCACTGCGGAAGAAAAGGCTACAGAGAAGTATGCCCCGTATAGGGTTACAGACTACAGTCGCAGGTACCCTGAGGATGCCGTAGCTGGGTATGACTTTATTGTATTTATCGAGAGCACAAATGAAGAACAACCAATAGGCCAAAGAGATATGATGTACCTGAGTGGATGCTTCACTAGATTTGTTAAAGGGATTAAGTACTTGAAAAAAATTAACAGATACAAAATCGGCGTAGTTTTCGATCGCCCGAATTTAGCCAATTCATTCTTGGACAATGTTACTTTTCTGAAAGAACAGTCGATCAAAGCGTCGATTCCGGCTGGAACGACAGAATTGTCTGGAGTTATCACGTCAGTACCTACGGATATGTCAAACAAAAAAATTTTTAAGGCAATATCAAGTTCAAAAAAATTTATAAGCGTTAGAAGAATAATGAAAAAAGTTAGAGTAGGTAGCGCATCTGAACTACAGCCTACCCAAACTGTAGTTATTACTTTTGCTTCATCTACATCTTTACCAGATTACGTTCATATTAAGATGTGGCGGCTTTCAGTACTGCCCTATATTCCACCAGTCAAGCAGTGTTTCCGTTGCTTACGTTTTGGGCATTTAGCCAAATTTTGTAAAAATTCGCATCTTTGCGAATTTTTACAAAATGCTCAGTATGTACTGAGGGTCATTCCTTCAAGGAGTGCTCTGTACCTGCTGAAAAAGCTGTATGTGTTCATTGCAAAGGTAATCATTTATCCATATCTGGCCAATGTCCCATTAAGAAAAGAAAGATTGCTGAAAGCAGAAATACATCGAAAACCCCTTTTTCGGACTTATTTAATAAAGCTAATTTCCCATCACTGAACAAATCGGAACATTCGACAGATATTATAAACTTGATGTTGTCTAATAGCACAGCATTAAGTTTGTTGACAGAATCTATTGTTAACTTGATTAAGTTAAATAAAACACAAAATAAAAGTATTTGTACACAAACTATAACATCTGCTATTAGAGAGACTATTAAAGGTAAAAATATTATAATATAAAATTCACTAACAAAATTTTAAATATTGCTCAGTGGAATGCACAAAGTTTGCTAAGTAATAAACTACAGTTTCAGCAGTTTCTCTATAATAATGACATACATTTAGCTTTAGTTTCAGAAACATGGTTAAAACCACACATACAATACAACATTCGTGGCTATACCACAGTTAGGAATGATTGTGGTAATGATCACAATGGTGTTGCTATATTTATACGTAATGGCATTGAATTTAGATTATTAGACACATATTTTGACGATTCTATTCAAAATATTGCAATTAAAATTAAAATTAATAACAAATACATTTCAGTAGTTAGTTTTTACAGTCCTGGAAATTGCAGTCCTACTTTTGAAAAGAACAAATTTGATTCACTAATAAATAGTATACCTAAACCATTGATAATTGCTGGGGACTTTAATGCCCATCACACTTTTTGGGGTTGTTGTAGTGACGACTCTCGTGGCAGAGCTATAATGAATTCCATGGATGAAAATGACTTGATACTCTTAAATGATGGTCAGCCAACTACTGTAGGGTCTCATCTATGGAGACCAAATGGTCTTGATTTAACTATGGTTTCTTCTTCCTTGGCTTTGTCTTGTGAATGGCAGGTTTATCAGGATTCTATAGGCAGCTATCATTTGCCCACCATTACAAAATATGTTATAGATACTGCTAATGATGTGGATCCTTCTAATGTTTCAAATATTCCTCTTCATTGTAATCTGAAATTAGTTGATTGGTCTATTTATAAAAAGATTGTAAATGACATGATGGAAAGTTTTCAGTATAATAACTCGAGTCATATTGATACATATAATAATTTTTGTTCAATAATTCTACAAGCAGTTCAGATGTCAGTAATCAGTTTTAATAAAAACAATACCACTTGCGACTCTCGCAGATCTAGGAGGAAGCTTCGACTCCCTTGGTGGAACGAGAAGTGCACTAGAGCTGTACAAGATTGTAAGCAAGCATACATCTTATTTAAATCAAATCCTTGTCTAGACAATTTTATAAGTTTCAAACATATGCAAGCCCGAAAAAAACGTATCCTACGACAGGAGCGTCGTGCATGTTGGTTAGAGTTTTGTCATTCTATTAATAGACTCACTCCAATGAGTCAAGTTTGGGCAAAAATGAGGAAGTTAAAAAATGTTTCTACAAATAGCAGTTTGTTTTCTAGTTATGAATGGATCTCTCAATTTCTGCATAAGTATACTCCTGATTCAGTTCAGAATTTTTACACAGTCAGTCACAATAACTTACAAAATTGCACAAATAATTTCATGGTGGAAACTTTTTCTATTGAAGAGCTAAAATCTGCTTTAAGATCAAGAAGAGATTCGGCATGTGGCTTAGATTGGCTCTCATACAAAATGTTAAAATTATTAAATTCACACAGTTTGTCTATATTTTTAAATATTTTGAATTCACTTTGGCATTGTTCTATTATTCCTGAGGAATGGAAAACAGAATGTTTAATACCTATCCTGAAACAGGGTAAAGACCCTAACAGCGCTGACTCATATCATCCTATTACTCTAAGTTCGTGTGTTGGTAAAATATTTGAACAGCTTCTAAAACAACGTTTGATATTTTACATTGAAAGTAATAGTCTACTACCTTACAGTCAATTTGGCTTTCGATGTGGTCGTTCTGCTCGGGAAAGTCTTAGTCATTTATCTCTGGATATACACAGTGCTCTTGTCGAGCATAAAATGTTGGGATCTGTTTTCTTCGATATTGTTGGTGCTTTTAATAATGTAAATTTAAGTACATTGTCATCCATTCTCCTTTCACTAAATGTTCCTGAAAAAATAGTAAGTTGGATTTTTGAGTTTTTAAATGAACGTAAATTGTATGTAAAAGTCAATAATCAATTAATAGGACCTAGGTATTCTTATAGAGGAGTTTCTCAAGGAGGAATATTAAGTCCTCTATTATTTATTTTATATATTGCTAGATTAAATAATGTGCTGGGTAGTGATGTCTGTAATTTACAATTTGCTGATGATTTGGTTGTGTATTGTTCAGGAGAAAACCTTAACAGCATTGAAACAAAACTCAATGCTAGCTTGGAAAAATTGGGACATTATTTTGAAAGTCTTAGTTTGGAGGTCAGCTATGAGAAAAGTAAGGTTGTTGTCTTTTCCAAAAATGTTGTTGGTTCTCCTAGTATTAAAATTTATTACAATAATAGCCTTATGTTAGTGGATAGTTCCATAAAATTTTTAGGTGTTACTTTTCTCAGTAATTTTAAATGGAATGTGTATGTTGATTACTTAGCAAACAGAGCATTAAAAGCTTGCAATATTTTGAAATCTCTCGCTGGCACTTATTGGGGTGCTGATCCAGGGACATTACTGATTTTATATAAGTCCTTAGTAAGAAGTCACTTCGAATATGCATTTTTTTGCTATAGTGGTGTACAAAAACTAGTAGAAAAACTAGACAAAGTGCAAAATAGATGCTTACGTATTATTTTGGGAGCTATGTGTTCAACACCTATAGTGTCAATGCAAGTCGAATGTAGTTTGCCTCCATTGATAATTAGATTCAATTACCTCAGAACAAAATTCTTCATTAAGATTTCTTCTATCAGTGATCATCCTCTTCTATTGCAGTTAAAGAAGGCTATTAATGGGATCAATCCCCCTTTTCTAGTACAAGGTTTATCTGAAATTTTAAAAGATTGTTCTAATCAAAATTATTTTTCTAGCTCCATTTGGCCTTGTTATTTATATTCCTATGAATCAAAGTATTGTCCATTTAAAATAGTAATTAATGAATCTTTGAAGTTTAAAGAGGATGTTTACAGAATGCTTGAGGAATGGAATGGTTACAATCAATTGTACACAGATGGCTCAAAAAATGATAATGCTGTATCTATGGGCCATAGATACAGCATTATTTTTAACGTTATTCAAAGCCCTGTCTATGGCTATTTATGACGTTCAGGCTCGAAGTGGGTTTGGAAATAGGTTGTCTTCAGTAGCAACTGTGTATACAGCAGAGGCTATGGCAATACTCAGTGCTTTAGAGTATATTGAGACTAGGCAAGAAAATAAATGGATTATTATCACTGATAGTATGAGTGTATTGAGAGCACTAGAAAATCCCAGTTGTAATGCAAAAACAAGTTACATAATTTATAATATCAGAGAAAAATACAATAATTTACATAAGTTCAAAGATATCGTCCTTTTCTGGACTCCTTCACATATCGGGGTAGTTGGAAATGAACAAGTTGATTACCTGGCTAAATTCATTGTTAATCATCATCAGGAATGTCCAATTTTGCATAAGCCCATTCCAAATTCAGATGCGTTGACTTATTTCAAATCAAAACTGGCACGTGAATTTCACAATTTCTGGCAGCATGTAGTTGAAACCAAAGGAAAGTGGCTAGCTGAAATTAAAACAAAGATTTCTCCTCCTTGGTTTACAGGAGGAAATATCTATCGGAACAGAAAGTTTTATACAACGATTTGTCGTCTACGGCTAGGTCACTGTCGATTTAATGCACATCTGTTTAGAATTGGCATTCTGTCTTCCCCAAATTGTGATTATTGTAATTCTGCTATACAAACATTGGATCACATTGTATTTGATTGTCCTAATTTTGCTCTTCAAAGCATCATTTTAGTTGATCGCCTGCTAGGTATTTATGAAAATGCTGAAGATATCCCGCGCTCGCTTCAGCAACTTTTGACGAAAAAAGATTGTTTTTTACCAATTTACGATTTTATTGTATCAACTGTTGATGAAATTTGAATTTGACAACTACTACACTTTTGACATAAAATTATATGATATTGAGAATCTCAATATCATATAATTTTGAGATATTGAGATAATATTAAATAAAACATGAAAGAAGACTCGGCTCCGGTCTAACAAAAGGTACAACTTGAATATATTAAAAGAAGACTTGGCTTACGCCTAACTATTGGTTATTGAAGACATTGATAAAAATAAGACTTGGTTTCGGCCTGACTATTGGATATTGAAGACATTGAATAAAGAAGACATGGTTTCGGCCTTGATTATATTATAGAAAGACAAGAAAGAAAAAAAAAAGAAGAATTGGAAGAAAAAGAAAACTAAATCAGACTTGGCTGTATGGGCTCAGCTCCCTTTGCCTGTCCCAAAGAGGGACGAAAAGAACCAAAAAAAAAAAAAAAAAGCTCTATGGTGGTTGTATTAATCTGTGGTACCTAGCTGGTCTTCTCAAGTTCCGTAGACAGAGTATTTCTCTGTCTACGTCAAGTTCACAAAAATTGTTCAGTCACTTTTGATCACTCTGTCAGATAGTGGTAAAATTTAAAGTTGACAGTTGTTATCAATTATCAATACAAACACAAGGCCCAACATTAAAAAGGAATTATCTAAGTATCGATGTAATGATAGATGTATATTATAAAGTTGAAAGCAGTAAGCTAAGTTCAAAATGTCGGACCCTACAATACAAACATTTTGTTGCCATCATACTGGTAATAAAGAAGACTTTGCAGTTAAAATCATGGACGAATTTAACACCGATTCATACAATATAGTGTGTTTAATTTCGTCTACAGTTGGAATTTTAGGGTCCATTTATCAGGTATGCATATAGTATATTTAATTAATTTAATCAGCATGTATTTTTCTTTATATTTGGTGTATTAAACTTTGTCTTTACTATGGCTTCTCAAGTTACAGATCGCCGGTTTAGAAATCGAGGGCATGTAAGACTCTGTTGCATTCACCTTGTGTGTGCTCACTGCTCGTACTTTATAACTTCCCAGCATTTCATTTATAGTTGCCATATGTTGTTTACAAAATAAAGCTGATCAAAATTTGATTTAAAAAGTATCTCTGTAACATAGTCCTAGGGTGTGCAATAATAAAAATTACGTAAAAATAATATGTTAATGTGGAAAAACTGTCTAATATCTATGTATAACGGCAGGCATGTATTTAATTTTTATTCAAATATTTTTAGATTTTTCCAGATGTCTTAAATCGGATACAGAAAGGGATTGGCTCCACACGTGGACGTCGAATTATTATCTGGCTAGCTGTGGCAGATTTATTGGCATCACTTGGTAAATATCGTTACTGCATCTTCTTTTGTTGACTATTTAAATATTGATTTTTAGTTTTGATAAATGGAATAAAAATATTATAATATAATCAACCTATTTCGAATTTTTTTTTTAAATGAAAATGAGCTGTACCATTGTTAGTGTGAATTTTTATTACTACGAAATTTTGTTTTGTTTCTTGCCTTCTCACTGTTTTGTGAGATAAAATGATTGTTATATTTTAATTCCAGGTGTCCTAGTACGCTCTTCCCTATGGCTGAGATATAAAAATATAATGCCTTTACCAGATGATGACGTTAGTGTATTGTTCTGTAGCATAATTTCAGTAAGTAGTTTATATTATTGCTTAGTAAATCTCTAAATTGCCTCTGAAAAACATTAATTTTATATTTCTGTTGGGCAGTCTTGTTGTTAATGTTGTCATTCCATCAGAAATTTATTAGTAGCAGCCTGAATTTTTGCCCGGGTGATAGCAATGGGCTTGCCTCTATTACATGGGATCTAAACATAAAGGGTTTTGCCCTTGTGGGTGTCCTATGTGTTAGGTACACTTCTGCCTTACCCTTCGTCGAAAACAGGTCTGATGTTATTTGTTTTTTAACTCTCAAACTCTGTCTCAATAATTTCAGGCATGGACACAATACTTTTACACAGTGACTTGGTTCTGGACCTTATTCTATGCCATAGACACATGGCTTACCATAAAGGGCCGTGATTCACATTCTTTACTTTATCACTCTATTGCCTGGGGACTACCTGCGGCTACTACTGGTGTTGGCTTATCTATTCTATACATTCCAAATGCAAAGTAAGTACTTCAAGGCTTTATTTCAAAATTTGGAAGTTAACATTTAAGATGCTTATATTCTGCACTTTTAACATTATAGTAGAAAAATAAATAATCCTAATCCATACTAATATTAAAAATTCGAACGTAACTCTGACTGTTAACATTTCACGCCTAAACCACTGAATGGATGTCTATCAAATTTGGCAAGGAGATAGTCAATAGATTGTCCTGGAGGAAAATACAGTACTTACCTACTTTTTGTCTAAAAAATAATCTTAAAGGAGGTGATAGGGTTCATCCTTTAGGATTGTTATAAGTTTTTATGAAAAATTCAGCATTTCTAAAGTAATATGGATATAAAGAATGGGACCTCTACTAAGCTCTGTTTAAGAGAACTGCGTGGCCGCGCGGTTCTCCATGTGCCGACCGCCCGGCCATTGAATTTAAGTTCTGTAGGTCGTGAAGTACAAACATTAGGGTTTTATTCTTACTATCTACATTTTCTACGAAATTGTATCAGTGGTTAACAAAAAGAATGGGACCGCTACTAAGCTCTGTTTAAGAGAACTGCGGGGCCCAGCGTGGCCGCGCGTTTCTCCATGTGCCGACCGCGCGGCCATGGTTAAACCTTTGTAACTTTCTGAATATTGTTTCTACGAATTTGCGACTTTCTCTGTTAGTGTTTTACAAATTCCTTCGTAATGTAGACGTAGTCGTTTTTCTTCTACGACACTATGTCCGAGCAGTCGAAACGGACACAATGGATAAGCCGATCTGCATAAGAACATAGAATGCTTTAATCCCGGTAGTACGTTCCGAATTTCCGACCTCCATGCGGGTAAAGCCGAGAGTTAGGTACTATATTGCACTTCTTACACGTGTTACAGACATTAGGTATGCAAATATCTTGCTAAAAATATTCATATATATTATAGACATACTTGTGCTATAAATAATAATCCTTGAGTAAATGTCTGACTTCAGATTAATTCAATTTGTTTTATTAGACTAATCAAACTACTTACTAATTTGTTACAGATGCCACAACCTACCGACTGTTACTAGTGCCTTGTACAAAATATTGCCTAACTATTGTGCCACATATGTGCCAATTGCAATGGTGATGATAGTAAATCCAATTATGTATGCAATGTCAAGTAAGGATGTGGAAATGGCTGTTGCAGTTCCTCTTTCCCAGGTATCTATCACTACTGATAAATATATGTACTGCCGTCATTATTAAAAAGGGCACACTAACATTTTGTAAATGTTGAGTAAATCGAAGTTAAAATATTTTTTGAATTATGATAAAAAAACACGACTAAACTATGTTTTTCGAAATTGTGTGAATTTAAATAGTTGTATATAGGTATATATAGTACAAATAAGACTATAGCAATTTTTTTTATTATTTTTAATGCATATAATAAATAATTAGCTTATTTTTTTCAACTTAACATAAAAAATTACATAACAGGAGCAATATTACAGTTAAAAGGCACATACAACCAAATGTGCCTTTTCAATGTAAAATTTTAAAACGTTACATTGAAAAGGCACTTTTATTCAATTGTGCCTTTTTACATATTATTAAAATAGATACATACAGTAAAATATTAGAATATATTATATTTTATACTTCTTGATGAATAAAAACAATCTTATTGTGCACTTTCTTGTCTTCCTGCAGTGGGACGTGTAAATAACGTTGACCCCTCATTTCATCTTCGTTCATAGATGTTTAGTAGTATAGGCATAACCGCCAGTGTGCCTTTTTTTTAAACGCTTTATTTATAAAAAAAATAAGGCATAGGGTAAATAGTAAAGACATAACTGCTAGTTGTGACTTTTCTTCTTTAATAATTGCTAGGGTGTTGGTATAAAAAAAATAAGCACAATTGCCACATAAGCCTTTTATATTTGACGTAAGCCAATTACGCCCTTTCAATTAAATATATTAAAAATATAAAGGTGAAATAAAAGGCATATCTCACAATGTGCCCTTTTCCTGGTTAAAAACTTTAAAAATGTTGCAGTTGTGCCCTTTAAGCTTATGGTATCTCTGTTATTTTTTTTGCTAAAATTAAAAAAAAATTAGGCATATAGTCTTTTTTTTCCTGATTCCGGTGATATATATAACTCAATTTCATGAAAAATGTTAGTTGTGCCCTTTTTTATTAAAACGGCAGTGTAGGTAGTAGGTTATAGAACATAATTTGAACAACCTGTAACCATGAATTTAGTCTGAACCTATTGCGTCAAAAGTTCGTCAGTTACCAAAAAATAAAGCTATATACATTTTGACCATGTAGGTATTGTACTTTACTATGAATCAGCTCTTTTTAGGGTTCCGTTGCCAAATGGCAAAAAACGTAACCCTTATAGATTCTTCATGTCTGTCTGTCTGTCTGTCCGTGTATGTCACAGCCACTTTTCTTCGAAACTATAAGAGCTATGTTGTTGAAACTTGGTAAATAGATGTATTCTGTGAACCGCATTTAGATTTTCACACTAAAATAGAAAAAAAAGCAATAAATTTTGGGGTTCCCCATACGTAGAACTGAAATTTTTTTTTTTATCAAACCCATACGTGTGGGGTATCTATGAATAGGTCTTAAAAAATGGTATTGAGGTTTATAATATCATTTTTTTCTAAACTGAATAGTTTGCGCGAGAGATACTTCCAAAGTGGTAAAATGTGTGTAAATAACTTCTCCACGGAACTTCTAAAATAAGAGAATGATAAAACTAAAAAAATATATGATGTACATAACCATTTAAAGTTCCACCGAAAATTGGTTTGAACGAGATCCAGTAAGTAGTTTTTTTTTAATACGTCATAAATCGTAAACAGCAATTTACCTTTAATTTAATCAAAACAAATATAAAAATTAAAAAAAAAAAAAATTAATGTCATTAACATAAATCTTATGCATAAACCGAGGATATCTACAGGTTTGTACGGAAACCTCGGTGCGCGAGTCCGACTCGCACTTGGCCGGTTTTTTATAAGCGACGAAATATTTCTACGCTAGGGCGTAGGGCAGGGATGGCAATCCTCTATACATTTACGTGCCAATTATCCGAATATAAATTTAATGTGGCCATAACGTGCCAACAAAACATCTTAACTTAGTGACTTCTGAAATAACAAACGAAAGTTATACAGTAGGTAACCTTAACATTAACTTTTATATTTATGTAAATGAATGAACAAATTAGCGCAATCTCTGCTTTTGCAAACTAGACGCCAAATAATTTATATCACGATCATGTTTTGTTACTTTCAGCAGAATGACAGCTGAACCAAAAATAACGTCAGGAATGATCCTCAATAGCTAATTGAGGATCCAAACCGTAGGGCACGCCACAATTGCGGCGGTAAGTCCCCTCTTTGAGGAATGGATAAAGAGGCGCCACGGCGTCCTCACCTTCCGCCTGACGCAGGTTCTCACCGTTCTCATGGGTGCTTCGGTGAGTTCCTGTTCAGGATAAAGCGGGAGGAAACGTCCGGGTGTTTCCATTGTGAGGATCGTCTGGAGGACACGGTGGAGCATACGGTGGAGGTGTGCCCTGCCTGGGCGGAGCACCGCCGTGTCCTCGTGGAGGCGATCGGCGGCGGCAACCTCTCGCGTCCGGCCCTGGTGCGAGCCATGGTATGGAGCGAGAGGGCATGGGAAGCCGTCACCTTCTGCGAAGCAGTAATGCTCGCGAAGGAGGAGGCGGGGCGCGTGAGGGAGTGGCAGTCTCTGCGCTCTAACGTTCCAAGCCGCCGCAGGAGGAGACACCCCGGGCGTCGGGAGTCGATTGCAGACTCCCGGCCTCCGTAGGCGCGAGCTTGCGGGCGGCGAGCAATGGCTAGCTCGCCACCCGGTAAGGACCAAGCTCGGGTCGACGGCGCGTAGTGTTCCACGCGCGCCTCAAAGAGATGTCAGCAGCACTGAAGGGGTCTGCTAGGACCGATGCCTGCCGGGGTCGCGTGATTGTTCGAAAGAGATACCGTGACCCTGGCACATGAGCAACTGAAGGAACACGGGTGGGTTTTAGTCAGTAAAAGTCTGACACGCCCTCCCGCTCCGCCCAGAGCGGGAGAAGTCATTTGATGATTTCCCATAAAAAAAAAACGATCCAAACCGTGCCCAAATTATTTTGTCGCGTGCCGCCATGGGCACGTGTGCCATTGGTTCGCCATGCCTGGCCTAGGGGATCTAGAATCATGTGTTGAATCCATGGTTACGGTTTTCGCGTCGATGTCCCTACAATCTTGTATACCTAGTGGTATTACAATACTTTATTGCAAACTTATTCAGCCTATAATTTTGCCACTGCTGGGCCGTAATTCACCACGTAGGCCCAGGACGGGTTGGGGGTTGACTAATGTCTTTAAATTTTTGGATTTAAGATATGCCTGTTTCCTCACAATGTTTTCCGTCACCATTTTGTCCTCCAGTGGTGATGCAATAATTTCCACAAAGTGCCTGTCTGGGTACGAAGCTCGAACCTTGGTATTGAGTCCTAAGTCGCGACCGTTTCTACTGGGCCACTCCCCTGACTAGATATAATATGTACTTATTAAGTATTCAATGATGATTAGATCTATAGTATTTAGTTTGCAAATTGCAATGTTTCGCATGAATAATGCAGCGTTTTTGTTCGTTTGACGCACATAATTGCGTCATTTGCAGTAATTGCGGTGAGATCCATAAAATGCTATGATGCTTTTGCATGAAATCCAAAACGTGTTTTAATATTTTTAGCAACGGTCAATTATTTTTGGGGTTGGGACAGCTTTACAAAAACGAGCTATAGATTTATTTATCGAGTCTAACTCGTAGATTCCAATGACGTTTTATATGAATAGGGTCCAGCGGCGAGGCGTAAATTTTTCTAAAAGAGAAGCCGAAGCGAAGTCGGCCTTAACTTACTGACTCATCAATAAAGAATACTTACTCTCATTCTAAAATTATTATAGGAATGCAATGAATTAAATACAATTAAATTGAACAGCTGAAAACATCTCTATGGCTGAAAACGAATAAAATATGCAATATTCCTCTATCTCGTTCTCGCTGACGCATTTTTCTATACCTGTCTCTGTCATAACCCGTTGTACAGCGGCTTGCTCTCGTACATATCAAGCGGTGCCACGTGACCTAAAGTGACATCATTACGGGATCGCCGTTGTATGAATTTTTAGTTCCCGATTATGACGTTTTGGCGCCGGGTTAATTTAGAACATTTATCTTTTGTTGTAATACAAAGCTATAAATAACCTTTTTTGTTGTTTGAATGTTATGGTGAATTAAATACCCGTAGTGTAACTATATTTATTGACAATAGTAGCCACTATTTACATACTATTGTATTTTTAATAGTGATATAGTTACCAATGCGAATCCCCGAAGGCAAGCCGGTAGGAATCGTGTTATATGGTGCTTTCGCCACTGATAGGGTCCACCCACACATGTTGCGACATCATCATCACATTTTGGCTAACCAGACTTTTAGACATAGGGATTTTTTATTGGAAAACAATAAATCATCATTTGCCAAGCATTTTCCCAACTATTTTGGCGTCGGATTGCAGTCTTACCGGATGCAGCTGAATACCAGTATTTTACATGGAGCGACTGCCTAACTGATCTCCACAACCCAGTTACGGGGTAATACGAAACCCCTTGGTAAGATTGGTTGTCAAACTTTCGGTCTTCTGGACGACTGGCAAAGATCCATAAATGACAGACAGGACCAACGGCTTAGCGCGCTTTCCGTAAATTGGAAAATAATAAAAGTTTTTTTTTTACAAAACGTTGATTTGAGTGGGTTGGTAGATCGAGCGGTGGAGCACAAAACTGACACTGGATCAAAACACGTAACACAAAATTAAAAATATAATTCATAGGTCTCTTGATTGTCACTGCTACTGCTAGGTGACTGCCTCGTTGGTTTAGTGCAAGCGCTACTGCTGTATGAGCATGGAGTCTTAAGTTCGATTCCCGGGTCCCAATTAGGAATTTCTGAATATCAGTTAGGATTTCGGATTTGTTTCTGGTTGATGGCAATAGGCTTTTTTTTTTTTTCAGGATGGGAAATCATCAAATGACTTCTCCCGCTCTGGGCGGAGCGGGAGGGCGTGTCAGCCTTTTACTGACTAAAACCCACCCGTGTTCCATCAGTTGCCCATGTGCCAGGGTCACGGTATCTCTTTCGAACAATCACGCGACCCCGGCAGGATGGCAATAGGCTTGCCCCTTGTTACGTGGGACTTAAACATACCTGTTGAAATGTGGTCCTCCTCCACGTCTGGCTAACCCTTTGAAGATAACATGCGTGATGTAGTGGACAAACATACATAAATTCACGCCTTGTTCCCATGGGGGTAGGCAGAAACTACAGGACGCCACCTCCTACGATCGATACATACTCCTTTATCTTCCATTACGTTCATACGCCGCTTGCCAGTACGACGCCCCTGACCTTTCTGAAGCACATCACCAAAGGTCACTAATAATGCCGTTCCGGCGTTTCCTTTCACATCTGCCTTTCACGTCTACCTTTTGTTAGTCGCCTTCATTCATCTCTCAACATGACCAAACCATATTATAATACTCTTTTTATCAAAGATGATGATGATGTTTATAAGTATAACAAATAAATCAAATCAGCCGAAAGTTTCTGCAGTTGATTTTCGTTTTGCAGGTATTTTTCCTATCTATACTAATATTATAAATGCGAAAGTAACTCTGTCTGTCTGTTACGATTTCACGATTAACCACTAAACCGATTTTGATGAAATTTGGTACGGGGTAAGTTTAAACCCCAAGAAAGGACACAGGCTACTTTTTATTCCGCGACTTAGTCTACGACCGCGATAACCGACATTTACACGAAGTCGCGGGCAAAACCTAGTTTATTATACATTTAAGCTATTCCTTTATCATTATTACTTTTGTGAATAAACTTTTTATTTTTATTGTTGAAATGTGAGACTCAAATTAATGCGCTCACACCGCCACAGACCTCGATTACCAGTCCAGTACGGGCTCTGGGGAAATCACAGCTGCCCCAGGATTGGGGGCGTGCACGAAATTTTTCAGATTCTGCAAATTTTCGTGGTTTTACAATTAAAATAGTACTTTATTTCTATAAGTTTTAATGCACCATTATGAAAGCTTATTTAAATTTTGATCAAATGAATGAGGTAATTTTTTTAATTTAATTTGAATGACCTCAGACCGACTGTTTCCTAAATATTGCGGTAATAGGTTTACAATAACACATATTTATGAATTGTTTTAACTTCTACACGGCATATTAAACTTACAATGTATTGCTGTGAAAGTCATCTAAACAATGTCTGAATCACTTTTGTCTACTTTCATATTAAAAAATACGACAAAATATATTTAACTTAGTCAAATTAGACAGAAAATGGGCAATGAATTGGTTTGATTTCAGCAAGGCAGAACTCTCGTGGGTGTCGTAAGAGTCGACTAAGGGACTTACAACAGAATGGGCAGCAGCGTTCTCTATGCATTTTTCCATTATACTGCGATCGCCAACCCGCCTGCCAAGCGTGGCGATTACGGCAAACACCCCCAAATTTGGGGCCTGCCTATATCCAGCAGTGGACGTTTTTCGGCTGAAATGGTGAAGATGATGAAATGAAAATGATTCTGCGATGGCGCATCAGACCTAAATTCGAAACTATGGGTAGTGTTCGACGTTAACGGTTGTGTCGATTTTGCGAATTTTTCGGAGTACTTAAATTCTTTTGTTGCAATCTGCGACTACACCTGTTTTTTCGCTTAGAAAATAAAAATATTTGAACTTAATATGTGACGATAATAATTAGGTTAAAATATTAAATATAGGTTTAAAATATTATTTCTTAGTTTTTAGAGTTTATTTTTTTACCAAATTTCGAATCTATCGAACATGGTCAGATCCCTCATCAACTAGAAAAGAGCGGATGATCTTCAAACGGCTGAACAGATTTTCATGAAAAATGGCTAAGAACACTCGAGCTAAAATTATGACACAAAAAAAAATCTAAACGAAAATCGGTTCATCCGTTTGGGAGCTACGATACCAAAGACAGATACACAGACAGACACGTTAAACTTATAACACCCCTCTTTTTGCGTCGGGGGTTAAAAAGGTCCTGCCTGATTCAGGAATCGAATCCTATCTTTTCATAAACTTGTAAATACGGTTATACATAAAATCCAATCATGGAACCATTCGACTCCAAAACCTTTCGTGATGTTATCTACTTACTATTGTATAGAAGTAAGAAATTCCTAACGGAGCAAACCCAATAACACTTTGCCCGACCCGAGAATCGAACCCGCAGTTTGGAAGTTGGCGGTGCTATAGTCCCGTACCTTGGAAAGCAAGTTGAGCTGTTGGTCCTGCGCCTGATCTCTATCTGGTCACGTCGGATTGCCATTTTCCATCGGACGGTGAGAGTAAGGGAAGAGAGAGTGCCCCTGCGTCTGCGCAGACACTTGAGCACGATAGTTAGTATCTCACGCGCCGAAGGCTACTCTCCGTAGGATTATTATTGTAAAACATTGTGACACAAACACACACAGTGTATAAATTGTTAATGAATAAATGAAATGATTAGCCGCCATGGCCGAAATACGGTCTGGAGGGATATATATTGTAAAGAATCAAGTTCTTTTAACGGAAAGGGTTGCGCCACCTCTTCCCAGCTAAGCACTAGGAAGTGGAAAGGCGGTCACAAATAATTTTGACGTTTATAAAGTGCTGATTTACCTGTGTCACTCAAATGATTTTTTTTGCACCAGAATCGATGAAACGAAACAACATAGTTGTAGCACCCATAAGTCACTAATATGATAAATAAATAGTTTTAAAGTACCTACTAAAAACATTTGTTTTTCAGTTCACAAGTAAAGAGCGAAGAGTAGTAGACACGTTGAGATTGAAATTTTTCTTGATCAATGTGGTTTTCTATCTGTGCTGGCTACCAAACCTTGTAAATGGCTTTTTGCTTTGGACAATGTGGTTTAACATGCCCGTCAAAGTTATTATCACTACGTGGTACATAATGGTTGGTATTATATCATGAATCTTTTATTTTTTATACCTAAAATTGTTATCCTTAAAATATATTAATTGTCTTGTTTAATTTTTCAGGCATTAACAAATCCCATGCAAGCGTTATTAAATGCACTCGTTTACCGAAAATGGAATACGAATAAATGGAGAAATATGCCGACATTTAATAACGAGTCACGAAAAGAATTTTGTTTTTATGATGAGCAATCCCCACTGCTGGGCTCAGAACCTCCGAGATTACAGTTATCACCTATACCACCGGGTATCAATAACTACGCGACTTTGTGATAAACTCAATAATTTCCAGTATTGTTTGCATTTTGTTATACACATTTTTTACATGAATATACTTTTTATATATGACTACACATTTGCCTTATTTGTTTAATTAGTTATTATTGTTATTATTAAATGGGCATTCAGAGAAAAAATATTTGACACTATTAAGTGAAATAGATGATTTTTATTAGTTACAAGTATATATACATTATTTATCATTTTACAAAATACATATGCAATTAATGATAACTATCACATATCATCATGCTCGTTATCCGGTGGGGCCATAGTAAGATCTGTTACATCTTTTACAATCATATGAGCTATTTGCCAGGCCATTTCTTCTTCCACTTTAGATGTATTCATTGGCACAAACCGGCTCACCATTTTCTTTAAGACAGACTTATCCTTTTTGTCTGGATCTGGTTCAAATTTAGATTCAAACCTGCCTAAACTATTAACTCTTCCAAGATTTAAGCCATCAGGTCTATTCCTCTGCCATAAAGCATCAGCGTTATACAGCTGATTAGAGTCTATTGTCATATCAGGTACAGAGAGATTGCGTTTCTTCTTACGGAAGACTGGGTCACCCATTGCAAGGAGAGTATTTTGAGTGCTAATACTAAATTCACTGCTACAGTCAGAATGTGATTTATGATTAGAGGACCACATGTTTTCAACTGAATGTATCATTTCCGAGAGGTACTTAAAATACAACTCTGATTCTAAAAATGCTTTGACATACTGAGTCAGTGTTTTAAACACAATTTGATAAGGCAAATCAAAACATGTTGGTAGTGGACCCTCTTCTCTGCATATATCACTTTCAATGTTTAGTCTAATATCAGTGGGAAATCCAATTGGGTGTGTTGCCTGAAGAGAAAAATATTTTTCATAAATAGATATAGCATCAGCTTGCGCTTGGTCAGGGCTGGTTGTGTTATCATTCAGCAAATTATCTCGGAAGTGCATGACAGCCATTAAAAATTCTAATAATACCCTGCAAGATTCTTGTTCCAAAAATTCTGTGAAGTAAAACAAAACTGTTTCATTATGTAAAATATCTTTAAGATTTAGAGAGCCACTGGTCAAAATGTCAATTTGTGCTTTAATGTAAAATGGGCTGTTAATGAAATCATTGTAATGATTATTTTCTATTTGGCTAGTAAGAATATCTTGCACTGGCTTAAAACAATTTTCTTGTATCTGTCCTTCGGGTTGGCAAATATTGGATATAACAGATTTTCTGGTACCATCAGGTAAATCAATTTGGTATGGAGCTTCTAAAGCAACAAACTTTTTGAAAATTTTTACAGCTTCCTCAGTGTAATCTCTGAGTTGATTATTTTCACTGGCTGAATTCTCCGACTGTATATGTTCAGATAAGTTGCCACATGAACTAATAGAACAGTCATTAAATCTTGTATTACTAGTACTTGTAAACATGTCATTGTTTTCGCTCCAGCTGCATTTTTCAGACTTTCTGATTTTCTCTTGTTTTAGTTCACTTTTGAACGGAAGGTCCAAACTTTTGGTTCGATTAATTTTGGAAATATTACCAGTTTCATTAGCGTTGGTCGAGTTTAGTACATGTTTTCTGAATTCTTCTATTTCCAATAAACATTTAATGAGGGCGTCCTTTCCTATTGATTCCATATATTCTACAAAATATTTGAGAGCTTTCTTTTCACTAATTATATCATGTAAGCTTAAGGACAACTTGGAGCTCTTTTCAAACATTTGTTTGGGATCTGGAACACAGTAGCACATACGTTTTATAACACATTCGTGCCACGGTTAATCGGTGTGTTTATGTTTTGTACTTACCTTCAGTTTCTTCAAGTAATATTTGCGCATTTATTAGACTTTTAATATCAGGTGTGCTCACGTATTTGACTTCTGGAGGTCGTACTGGGCACCCAGTTTTACCTTTCGCTAAAACGATTGAAAGTGATTATGAATGATACATCGTATAGTTCCTGCACGACGTTAAAGGGCGAACATAAAAAAATTAAGACTCATTACAGAATACTTTACCTGCACTTTTCCAAAACTTAATCATTTTCGTATAAACTCTTCGTTATACGTGTCTATTGGAACTATGTACAACCGCAGAAGTAACCTACGTAAGCTCTTCATAAGTGCGTTTTATGACCATAAGCGTAAACAATAATAAGAAAATGAAAACAATTTGTTTATGTACTGTAGTAGTGGAATACGTTTACATTACAAATGTCAGTTCTTTTGTGTCAAACGTGCGTCAAATGTATACCAGAGGCTATTTATTTAGATTTTTATTACTTGGAATCTAGTTATTTTGGGATTTGTCAGGAAAGCATTGAATTTTTTTGGCACTACGTAGACCAAGCTTCGTTTAGTGAATCAAACCAAAATTAAAGTCTCGAAATGTGTGAATAAGAAAAAACGTTGGCAATCACACTTCTGCGATCTAGAATAGTTGTCTTTGTTTTTTTAATAGTCGACCTCTCATACAGCATGTTGCCTGCGATTTCATTCGACTTTGTATTGGGTAACTGTGATGTGACTTTCTTAGCCGATTTGATGAGCGACGACGTGTCACAAAATGATGAAAATCGAATTGTATCCTCCTGGATTCCGGAAAAAAAGTTGTTGGATATTATTTAAAACTTAGGTTTTATGGTATATCAGGGGCAAACTCAAAAAGACGTTTGGTGCAGTGTTGCTAGTTTACTAAGGTTACACAACTACCATAAAACGATTAGTTCCGAAAACAATTGAAGACATGAGTGGATGAAGGGGATATGTCGCAAAATTCTAATTTCGATAAAATTGAGTTCAAAGTTTCGCATAAACATTTTAGGATATTTCAAAACGCCTTACATTTATCCAAGGGTGTCTAGCGGCGCCAACCGTTTAATATTTTTAAGGTTTAAAATTGTTTGTATGCACATAACACCGCCATTCATGCATAGAACAGCGAACATCTGAAAATGCGACATATCCCCTTCATCCACTCATGTCTTCAATTCACAGACGACTTTAGAACGAATTTTTAATTCTTTATGTATTAAAGGTATGACGCTGGCATCCAGGAGGTTAAATATGAGGAAGGGTCCTGGGTAGTGTTGCAATACTGTGTCATGGTGGATGGTTTTCGACCATATGGTCAAAGGGCACCGCTTGCCGTTTCGTTCAGATTTATAGGGAATATATATTTTTATTGAAAAAAGTATGAATATTTAAAAAAATCACAGATAGAATTATTGATAATTATATAATCTACATACATACATACATAAAATCACGCCTTTTTCTCATGGGGGTTGGCAGAAACCACGGAACGCCACCTGCTACGATCTCTACTCACTCCTTTTGCCTCTTTAAGGTTCATACAATTGGTCATACACACACGCCGGTTGCGAGTACTACGCACCTGACCTTTCTGAAGAACATCACCAATAAGGTCACTATATGTCCTCCTAGGGCGTCCCCTCCTGGTGTTTCCACTCACATCTGCCTTGTAAATGCCTTTTGTGAGTCGTCCTTCATTTATCCTCCCAACATGACCAAACCATCTAAGCATACTTTTTCGATTTTTGTCACTACATCTTCTTTTAAACCACACCGTTCTCTTATCACATCATTTCTCAGCCTATCATTCATAGTCACACCACACATGCTTCGTAAGGAACGCATTTCCACAGCATTTATAATCTGTTTGTACAAAAAAGGCATGAAAATATCTTAAGTAGTTAGAAAGAAATTTCGTTTTTATATTTTGAGTAGACCTTACTTCCTGAATTTATTTCAGATAGTATTTAACCAAAATACTAAAATATTCACTGATAGAATTGATGCGTATGCGGTCTAGTTTAACATATATTTTTTGCGTAACTAACGTGCAGTATTTGAAAGCGTAGTAACAGATTTAAAAGTCATGAAAATTATGTATATGCGCCTTAAGATATTAGATACCAAGAAAAGAAATAATGCATTAGAATTATGAAACATCCTGTTAATAATTTTTACGTATCAGACGGTACAGAACATACTTACCCAGCGCACGAGTCAACTAAATCCATTCCATCTCCATTTTCCATGAGACAAAATATCACATTTCAAATTATGTCATCATAATGAAAAATATATTTTTTTGGTTATTCAAATGTTCATTTTTTTTTTTCTTATGAATGTGTAGTAGTCATTGGATACATGAAGTGGGCTGCCGTTGTAAGGCGATTAAAATGTCGCGGTGTATAATACAGTGTTAGTAGGGTTTAAACTGCAAGCTTGTCATAGGTGGCAGCACTGTTGTTAGTCTAGAACCTGCCAATGTTGTGTGTTCTTGAGAAATATACTTTTTACTTTTTGTGTTTCATGTGGTGATAATCACAAATCAAACGAAACCGAGATAAAATGAATGCAATTTGGAGAGTAGCACAATTAAAAGACGAGTCAAACAAAAGGGAAGCGTCTGCCATCGATAAAACAATTGCTTTAGTGGAAAGGTAAATCTAATATATAAAATTCTCGTGTCAGAGTTTTCGTTGCCATACTCCTCCGAAACGGCTTGACCGATTTTGATGACATTTTTTGTGCTTATCCGGTACCTATGAGAATCGGCCAACATCTATTTTTCATCCCCCTAAATGTTAGGGGTAGTCCACCCCTAAATTTTTTATTTTATTTTTTAGACAAAATTTTTAATTTCTATTTTTTTAAGATACAACATACAAAAATACATACAATCCTCAATTTTCACCCTTCTACGATCAACCCTTATTTTTTAATAGCCATTTTAGTAATTTAATCATTTTTCCTCTCCGGTCGAAAACTGATCAATCGTCATTTAATTAGTTATCCCCGCCTAGGAAATTATTTATATGGCAAAACAACGTTTGCCGGGTCAGCTAGTGAATTATAAACCTTTATTTACATTTTGTAATTAAAGCAGGATAGGTACCAAATCGATGATGATCTTCCTGACATTCTTGTACGGGAAAACTTCAGAGATGTTAATTGTAGTACTTGTATTAAGTTAAGGTGGTCTCGACGAATTATTTTTATTCTATTTATCTTCGGCCAACAGCCTTGGGAAATACATTGGTCCCACAACAGCTGAGCAACGGGGCAAACTTAGTAAGTAGGCATTTTGCAGAAAACGAATAATGACAAAAATACCAATACCTATAGCATGTGTAATTAGATATACATACCTACTCTATACAGCTACAGGGTGCATCAGAAAGGTGTGGTCTTTAAGGTTGTGGTGCAGACCATCAAATAACTTTTTCAATAGGATCAACATCACAATCGAGAAATACTTCTCGGCAGTCCCGTACAAAACTTTAACACCTATTCGACCCAAATGTATGGGTCGATTGTGACTGGACTTTCACTGCCCGTTAAATAAGATGAAAAAAAAAGGAGTAACTAATTAGACTACTTTTATTAAAAAAAAGAATTTATTAGGTTTCCGCAAAAACAATTAAAACCCATGAAATCCATTATATGTGTAAAGATGCAGTCGAAACTCTCCAGTCAAAAGTACTTTTATAACTAGCAAAATCAGTTAAAAGTACTTTTGACTGAACAGACTGGTAAAGAGTGGTTTTGACTGAACAGGCCGGGAAAACGTGGTTTAGACTGAAAATCATTAGATAATCCGAACCTGAGCCGAAATCGGTACCCGGTTGCGGGTTAGGATAAGAACTTGAAAAAAAAAAAACGAACGGAATAATCGGTATTTGATAGTATTTAGTTTTATTTTGATACAATGATACAATAAATCCTGATAACTCAGTTTTTCTTTCACATATGATGTTAAATATTGACCAAGGAGTTTATATTTATATTCCTACGTTATCCTGGGAGTATTTATTCTGTTACGACAACTGACTACAGTTCAAGGAACTTAAATCCAACCTGGAATGCGCACAGGCTGCCAATACGCGGTCCGAGCGAGATAGCTTCGCGAGAGCCCTCTGTCCCTTTCATTAGGGTGACCAAGCAATATGATGTAGGTAGATACGAATATAACAGGATATAATATATTAACCAATAATTTGATTTAAAAAATAATAATAGTTAAAGATGGATTAAAGTAAAACGCAGTAAACATAAACGCAACGCAACGCATAAACTCTGCTATCGAGTATTATTGTATAACCTGGAATATCTGGCGCGCTGGGCAAATAACCATTTTGTTTAGTATTATTAATTGTCGTAAAAATCTAACAGACGTCGTTTTTACGAAAAATGGTTGGAATTCTTTTTATTGGGCAAATGCGTCAATGGACCCGTAAATAATCTTATAATTTCGTTCATTATGGGCACCCTACTTCAAGAAAGGGACACAGGGCTCTCGCAACGCTTTCTCTCTCGGACCGAATTTCTCTCTGACCGAGTGATTGTCTGTAATAGAACTTAGTGACATATACATAAGGTTTATTTTTATAATGGTGTCAAATTGACAATGCACATTCCAGAGGGTCGGGTATAAGTTCCTTGCTACAGTTAGATGAGCAGGTGGACGTCGTACTCATTCAGAAAGATGAATGTCTGTTGTGATGTTCTGTGGCTGGACATTTCATTCTGGGAATCTAGCTGGCCATCTGTGTTACGATCATCGCCATCGACTGTATCGATAAACTCGACGTCATCATTGAGATCAGCTTCCTCTGTTTTTATAGAAGATTTCCTAACAGGAACTAGGTGACGATTAGATACAACTTCTTTACCAATGCTCAAACGAGAATTTTCAGGATTAATTTCCAGTCTCCCCTGGTCAACTAGTTGACCATATTTCCTAGTAAGATAATGGTTACACATTAATACTGACCATTTGAGGTATATGATGGCATCGACTGACCATTTGACATCTCCTTACTTGTAGCCTTGCAGATAATTTTAGGCTGTTCTTTAAGCGCATTTTCTCAACTCTGCAGATACGGCTGCTAATGGTATGTTGACTTTTGAGAAAGCATCACGCAGCATTAATTTTGAGATAGTTTATCGCCCTGCGGGGCGAGCACGGTCTCTGTGATAGACAGAGGCTGACTGGAGACTATTCAGTCACGCATTTTGATCACAGTTTTTGTTCCCAAACTGTGATGTGTGACTCAAGCATATCACAGTAGGCCATGCTCGCCCAGCAGGGCGATAAACTATCTCAAAATAGTATTTAGAAAATGCTAATGGCCAACGTTGTATTTTTTCACTTTTATTTCTTGACGAATGCTGTTGATTGAGCATGAATGCAACCGAGTTTTGATCAGTTATTAGTTTAAACTCTTATTCGATGAGGAAATGCCTCCCAGCCATTTTTAACTGATTTAAGTAAGTACGTAGTAAGTAGTGCGAGTTTTGAAAACGAAAGCTTCTTTTAAGTAGTTTTCAAAACGCAATGGCATTTTAAACAACCGTTTGATTATCTAGCAATAAAATCACCATTTCTTAAAAATAAAGTGGATACCTAGATAGAAGTTAAGAACATATTCGAAGACTTGACTTGGGAAGGTTTTTGCCGATAAATAGGACAGTAGATATAGGCAAAAAAAGTTTTTTCTTTTTCTTAAATCTTGCGCATAAGTAACTAAAACTCCTTCAAGTATCCTGATAGTCCGGTATAACATTATAACGACCGTTATGTTGCTGGCATCGACCCGAGTTTCGCGGTAATTCGCTACGCAAATATGCATGTTTTATACGTTTGCCTTTCATCTGCGTACTGTATGTAATAAATCGAGATTTAGATAAAAATTAAAGGTTTTTTTATTGAGCTGTTTTGAATTGTAGATGAACTTGTCTTTCCTCCTCTCTAAGATCTGACACTGACAGTACCTAACGCTGGTACTGGAAAGAGGATAACAGGCCATAACTGTCTTAGGTAGGTATGTACATGGGCGTAGCTAGGGGTGTAAGGGCTGCAAGGGTGGGGATTGTCCGATAAATAACAGTCCAGTGTAAGGTTTGCAATTTTGTATGTACGAAGAACTTTACAAATACAAAAACTGTCTTGAAAAATTAGGGTCGGCTTAAAGTAAAATTGTGTTCTTTTATAAGACGGCCCTACCTAAGTTTTATTTGTCTAGTTTATATATAGTTTGGATTTCATTAATACCTCCAAACGTCGATTTCGTCACTCTTACGGGTAATAAATAAGTCAGTACAATATGACCGCTAAAATAAATTCGTTTAATTTTAGCTGTAATTTTGTACTACTATACATCCTGTGAAAATAAATGAAATTCCAACTTAAAATTTCAGGTAAAGAAGGTTGCCAATACATAAATAACGCAATCACTGTTAAAAAGTTATCAGATATAAGGTAGACCCAACTTACATCTTGGTCAAAATGTATGGCTTGGCCGTTCCATTGAACTATTGCATGACATTAAATACAAGTGACCTTATTTTCTTACCATAAGCCCAAGTCTCGGCTACGTCCGAGGAACGGCTAAGCCGCACATTTTGACCAAGATGTAAATTGACGTGACAACGTCTTATAAATTGGTTTGCCGGATGACACTTCAAGAAACTGCGTTACGCTCCGCTCACGTTATGTGCTCACAATGAGAGCGAGTGAGAGGCACGCGTCCCTTCCACTCGGGCATGGTTAGCCCGCCTAAGAGCGAGAGAGACAGACATAAAAAGTGAAAGGCACGCGCCTTTAAATATAATTCTTTGTATAAATAAATGTTTTAAATTGTTACTATTATTTCATCCTTCTTCCTACTATACGAATGAATATTCACATTAAAATTATTTTACCACTCAAAGTCGTTGTCACGTAAAACTTTCGCCCGTATACCGACTTTACAGGCAACCAATTTTTTTAACACACTTTTCATATCAATATTTTTTTTGGGCAATACTTTAAAATTTGATGGCGGGGGCATTTCCTAACGACTGCTCCCTGAGAAAAAATATTGACATAAACTCATAGGCTATGGTTTCTTTTAAAGTACAAAACTATATAAAAAAAAAAAAATAGTCTAGCAATGCAAGGCCATGTCTGGAAAGCCTTTTGAGGAAAGAGCTATAGCAGCTTTGAGCTGACCTGTACTTGCCCCCTTACCTTGTACGCTGCTTAACTTTATTTTTAACCGACTTCAAAAAAAGGAGGAGGTTATCAATACGACTGTATTTTTTTATGTTTGTTACCTCATAACTTTTGAGTGGGTGAACCGATTTTGATGATTCTTTTTTTATTTGAAAGCTGATGCTTCCCGAATGGTCCCATTTTAATTTGGTTCCATTCTGACAATGTGAAAACCATATAGGTCTTAAATTTGCATTAAGTATTTGCGCGACAAATGAACGAATAACGCGATTAAATTAGTGCGGAGTATCTACCGTAACTAAAAAGTTAAAAATAAAAACTTTTTACAAAAAAAAAAACCAACCTTAAATACAGATCCTAAGACACCGACTACAGTTATTTTTGACTTTGTAGTGTTTTTTTTTAAGGAAGTTGGTTGTTTTTAACCGACTTAATAAAAAGGAGGAGGTTATCAATTCGACTGTATTTTTTTTTTTTTTTTTTTTTTTATGTTTGTTACCTCATAACTTTTGACTGGGTGAACCGATTTTGATGATTCTTCTTTTATTTGAAAGCTGGTGCTTTCCGAATGGTCCCATTTTAATTTGGTTCCATTCTGACAATGTGAAAACCATATACTTAGGTCTTAAATTTGCATTAAGTATTTGCGCGACAAATGAACGAATAACGCGATTAAATTAGTGCGGAGTATCTACCGTAACTAAAAAGTTAAAAATAAAAACTTTTTACAAAAAAAAAAAACCAACCTTAAATACAGATCCTAAGACACCGTCTATAGTTATTTTTGACTTTGTAGTGTTTTTTTTTTAAGGAAGTTGGTTGTTTTTAACCGACTTAATAAAAAGGAGGAGGTTATCAATTCGACTGTAATTTTTTTTTTTTTTTTTATGTTTGTTACCTCATAACTTTTGACTGGGTGAACCGATTTTGATGATTCTTCTTTTATTTGAAAGCTGGTGCTTTCCGAATGGTCCCATTTTAATTTGGTTCCATTCGGATGATGAAGTCCATGTGAAAACCATATAAGTCTTAAATTCCCATTAAGTATTTCCGCGACAAATGAACGAATACCGTATGTTTGTTACCTCATAACTTTTGACTGGGTGAACCGATTTTGATGATTCTTTTTGTATTTGAAAGCTGGTGCTTTCCGAATGGTTTCATTTTAATTTGGACAATGGGGTCCATGTGAAAACCATATAGGTCTTAAATTTTCATTACGTATTTGCGCGACAATGTACACCACAACTAAAAAGTTAAAACTTTTTACAAAAAAAAAACAACCGACTTCCTTAAAAAAAGCCCTAACTCTACAAACATCCTGCAAAATAATGTCCTGCAGGGCCTGCAGAGCGTCTTTTGACGGATCGTTGACATCCTCAAAACTTTTTACAAAAAAAAAACAACAAACTTCCTTAAAAAAAACACTACAAAGTCAAAAATAACTTTAATTTCGCAAGTCGGTGTCTTAGGCTCTGTATTTAAGGTTTTTGCCACCGACTTCCGAAATTAAAGTTATTTTTGACTTTTTAGTGTTTTTTTTAAGGAAGTTTGTTGTTTTTTTTTTGTAAAAAGTTTTGAGGATGTCAACGATCCGTCAAAAGACGCTCTGCAGGCCCTGCAGGACATTATTTTGCAGGATGTTTGTAGAGTTAGGGGCTTGGCTCTACAATAGATCTGATAAATTTTTAATAGTGAAAGTGGTAGGGGAGCGGGGGCACGTCTTCCCTCCCCACTCCCGCATAACCCCCCTTTTTCCTGTCCCAAACTACCCCTCCTCACGCAATCCCACCCAAATCCTCACTCCCTACAACACCTACCTACCCAACTTCCACTCCGAAACGTGACCACCCTGTGACTGGGTGGTGGCGGGCTCGACTGTCACTAAAAGCAGCTGATGGTGAGTTAGGAGGAAGCAGTCACCTGCGCTAGGACCTGCGCAGTTTAGCGCCGTGAGCGGGGATGAAGGAGTCCTGGGGGGCTGAGCCGAACGGCGCTGGTGGTTATGTGTCCGTGAGGCAACACTCCCCCTTTGGTCTGGATTTCAAGCGAAACGGTGGCCCTACCCACTTGCCAGGGGTAGGGAAATGGCCACAGTGTCCCGTCAGAGGGCCACAGGCGAGGTGCGTGAGGTCTGCAGAGGTTGTCCTCGGATGACCGAAGCGGTAGGTAAAGGTCATGCTGACGGTGTAAGTGAGGGTTGTTCAACTCGTTGGGGGCCAACCCGATCGAGCACCCGATGTCGCACTGTAAACCAGCCTTGCGCCCCTATATCTCTCTGGTAATCCTAACGTTCGAGCTTTTTCATAGCGAGACGTTCCCAGGTGCGGGCTCCATGGAGGGTGGGAGCCAGAGAGACGAATCCTTTTTACAACATTTATTATGTATAAAACAATAAAAACCAACCATCCCGGAGTGGAGGCGAAAGCCGATGAAACTCCCAAGAGAGGTGCCTGCACTTCTCTTGCCCCTGGTCACCCTGCAGCTAACGCCGCGGGTACCAGCGCGTGCGCTGGTCTGGCTGTGGCGAAAGCTACAGGCAAGACCAACAAAAACAAGTCCCAAAAGAAACAAAGGGCGTCGGCGCTGACTGGGACCAGTACCGGCCCTTCCAAAACCCAGGACCACGGCGAAGACTAACATCGCTGTCGGTCCAATCCACCCCAAACTAACACCGGTGCCAGATATTACTGGCACTGTGAAACACCCTCCCACATCTGCGGCTCCTCAAGCCTCCTCCCATAAGGAGGACACCACCAACCAGGTGGTAACAGACAGCCACGAGGACGCGATTTCTCGCGTCTGGAAGGTTGTACAGAAGCGGGGCAAGGGCAAGGGTAAAAGAACTCAACAAGCCCGTTGCCCTTGTACAAACCCCTCATGCGCTCCAGCTGCCACAGCACAACGTATGACGCGTAAGGAGCGCCGCCAGGCTCGCAGGAGGCAAGGTAAAGGGCCTCAAAACAACCAGGCCACTGCCGCTAGTTCGGTCAAACCGAGTAGCGGGCAGCTAAACTTTGCCGCTGGAAAACGGTCGCAGGCAGAGGCCGGCCTAAACCGTCCCACGACCAGCCGACCCTCATCCAGTGCGCCGGTAAAAACACAGCAACCCGGAGGGAAGGATCAGGCTGCGGCTAAGCGAGCTCTCAACGAGACCATTACACCTCGTGGAGAGCATAAGCGGCCGCGTCTTGATCAATCCAATCGGGTTGCTCAAAGAAGCTACGCCCAAGCTGCCAATGCCACCCTCGACGTAGCGGTCACCTGTGACCGCACCGGGGTCATCAGCAAGGACGTATCGGACCAGGTGCTCGCTGTTATCCAGAAGCAGATTTTACTCGAGGCCTGCTCCCCCAAACAGGACACCAAGGCGCCGACTTTCAACGCAAAGCCGTTATTCGCCGGTGGTGTCCTTAAACTGTGGTGCGAGAACGACCACACCTTAGCCTGGCTAAGGAAAACAGTCTCCGATATGACTCTCCCTTCTAACTTAAAGTTGGTAGTCAAGAGTCAGTCGGAGATCCTAAGACGGGCACGATGTGGCATCGTGATCCCCGACGAGCAGGGGGTCCTCGGAGAGCCGACCAATATTGGCCGTGCTCTCAGTTACCAGAACCCCTGGGTCGACATAAAGCGCTGGTTGCTGCTGCATGCCGACAAACAGGCCTCGGCATGGTTCGTGGTGGTCGGTGTCCCGGTAGACCAAATCCCGACCCTGATGGGTGCGGGGCGCCGTCTATCTTTGGGGGCAGGAAGGTGTACCTGCAGTTCCAAGGTAGGAACGGTAGGTTCACCGACGTCCCCCAGGGATGGGACCCCGCCACCGGCACCATCTCCGAGACTCTGGTGCAGCAGCCAGAGACACCAGCGGGGGAGTTGACTCCCCCAGCAAACAACCCGGAGGCAGTCGTGGCCGAACCCGCTGCAGCGGAATCGGCTGCTCCAACTGCCGCCACCCTGGACGCTAGCCCTCCTTCGGGCGCGGAATCGGACGACATAACCCTGTCCCCGGCTTCGCGCCAGGGGGAGGATGGCTTTAAATTAAAAATATCTTATTTATTATTTAAATAGCAGTTTTAGCCGTGACAAACCTGACATGTCCGGTCGGTACCACTTTTTACATATTTTTTTGAAATTGGTTGATTCGATTGCTTGTCTTTGAATTTTAAAGTACCGGAGACGATAGACGAGTCAGAGTACTTTCAAACTGTACCAAAAAGTCAATGTATTGCGTACAATTTTTTTTCAGAATGGCTTTTAACAACGAGAAATCCTAATGGGGGACACGTCAAAAATGGACTTCTTGCTGATTAAAATTGGTCATTATTTTAAGAGCTCTCAATTTTTTCATATTTGTGGCACTGCATTAACTACTTTAAAATGTGTTTAATGCTTTACGGTCATTAAAATATTCTTCAGATCATATCATATTACTAGATAATACTTTAAACACAAGGGACAACCGAAAAAAGGGAAGTACACTTTTTTTGTGAAAACGCTCACCTACTGTGTGAGCCGAGAATAAAAGCAAAAGACTGTTCAACCAGGAGGTAACAGTATTGTCAATTTAGTCGTTTTAGTTACCTAGTTCATTGTTGACATTTTAATGGAAAGCTATCAAGTTACTCTTGGAGGAAGAAGAAGACAATGATTTGCTTTGATATTATTACCTAGCAGAAAATTTATCAAAAATTGTCTATCAAAAAAATTATATACAACTAGAGGCCAAGTAGGATGGTTTTAACTATGGGAGAATATTTGCAGAAGACTTAGTATTAATTTCCGATAACCATCTCATACTTTAAAATATGTTGCAGAGCTGTCATTCAAGTGGGACTGTAGGTATGTGAACAAAAAGAAAACAAAACTGATGACAGTATACATGGTGAAAGTATAGAGTAAGTGAACTCTTAAATATACCTTGGACAACTGATTTCGTTCATCAGGCAAATGGAACAAGAAATAGAAAGATGTATAACCAGCACATGGAACAAGTACTGGTCACTCAAAGAAGTTATAAAGAATGCTCAGTGTCCTATATCCTCCAAAAGAACTTTAATACTTGTGCCTATATGCCTCACTTACGGCTATCAAACATGGGCATTGATTCAAAAAACCTTCCAAAAAATTATTTCTTGCCAAAAGACATAGAACGCAGCCTGCCGACCTTTAACCTGAAAGAGAAAAGATAGCTAAAGATCTAAAGAAGATAACCAAATAAAAAAATGCTACCTTCCATACAAAAAGACAGAAATGGAGATATGGGCATATATTCCGCAATAGGAACAACAAGTGGTCCAAAGCTATAACCGAATTGAAAATTAGAGATGGATCCAAAATAAGTTGAGGAAGAACGCAAACGCTGGGCCGACGACATAGTCGACACAGCTGGTGCCTTGTGGGCTAGAGATGTAGGAAATCAGGGCAAATGGAGGATCCTGGGAAACGGCTATGTATCAAAGGACTAGCTTCTGCCCGCGACTTCGTCCGCGTCAAATTTTTGCTCTGTTGACCCTTCCCGTCGCATCGATTTGCCTGCTAGTTTTCGTCCACTTTTCGTTGCTCGCTCCTTTTGAGTTATAGTGAGTCAACCTTAAAAGATAGACATATGGTCTCGCGGACTTTTTTTTATAACTTTTTAAAAGGAACAATTCCGTTATACATGATTTTTGCGTTACTTTAACCGTTTACGCAGCGCACGCAACGGAAACACTCAAAAGGAATAAATTTTCCCCGTTTTTGCAACATTTTTCATTACTGCTCCGCTCCTCTTAGTTGTAGCGTGATGTTATATAGCCTATAGCCTCCCTCGATAAATAGGCTACCCAACACAAAAAGAATTTTTCAATTCGGACCAGTAGTTCCTGAGATTAGAGAGTTCAATCAAACAAACAAACAAACAAACAAACTCTTCAGCTTTAAAATATTATATACAGGGTGTCCAAGAACCTGGCGTCCAACTGGATTCCCACGATGCCCCAAGTTCTAACAGTACTCAGAAAAATATTTTAAAAAATCCACCCCATGTACTTACAGAATTATACTGATTTCAAAAAAAAAGGGGAAATGAGCACCCTGTGACATACTTTTGAATGCTGTGACTGCTAATGCTGATAATTTCGATATTTCTTGGAGGTTTTGTAATCTAGGGTATTGCTGTGTCTAAATAGAATGTAAAAATAAAGTACTTATTGTACCATTTTAAAATAAAATATTATTTTAACTAAAGGTGATATGGAAAACTATTGAATTTCGCAACTTTGACCGACTGTAGTGTAAAAAAAATGTACCAAAATAGTATGGCAAGTGACGTCAAATTTTGACGCGTTTATTCCTCTTTTTAAAAAGGTATAATACTTACACATTAATTTGAAAAAAAAAATTTTGATAATATTTTTACTCAACAACCCAATTTTTACGAAGTGCCTACCTACTAACGGTAACTGTCGGACCCTTTCTTATCTTAGAAACTGTTATGTTACTACTATTATTTACTTCGGTTCCAAGAGTGAGCAAGAAGGAAATACACACAGGTAGATGGGTTCCCAGTAGAATAAAAGCAAAGAATGTTAGTTTAAAGATATTTTATTACAATAAATGTTCAAAATGTTGACCACCCGCGGCAATACAAGCTCTCACTCTCCTTAAAAAGGACCGCTTTATGTTTCGCGAGTAACTTTTTTGACGTATCACCTGCACTGCTTGTGTTATCTTCTCACGAAGGTCAGCGATGTCATTAATGGGCTTCGCATAAACGAGCTCCTTCATAGTTCCCCAGAAAAAAAAATCCAGCGGATTTAAGTCAGGTGAGCGGGCTGGCCACGGGATTGTTCCTGATCGCCCAATCCACCTGTTCGGGTATTGCTCGTCCAAAAACTCTCTAACGGATACGCGAAAATGTGCTGGACAGCCGTCGTGTTGGAACCACATATCTGGTGGGGTCTCTTCTAGTAAGTTTGGCAAATCATTTTGAAGAAAATTTAAATATGATTCGCCAGTCAAATTCTCGGGCATCTCAAATGGACCAATAATATTCCCACAGAGAATACCGGTCCACATGTTCACTTTGAACCGGTACTGGGATCTATCTTCTCGCATCAAGTGCGGATTTTCCACATGCCACTCGTGCAAGTTGTGTAGGTTCATGTAGCCATCCTTCTTAAATGTTGATTCATCTGACCACAAAATTTTGTCGAAAAAGTTTTCGTCTTCTCGATGTTTTTGCAGGATTGTTTCACAAAACGCGACTCGGCTCGGATAGTCTCGAGGTAAAAGACTTTGCACTCGCTGTACGTGGTACGGATGATATTCTTCTTTTTGGAGAATACTGTGTGCTGTGCTCTTCGGTATCCCCGTATCAGCTTCTATTCCTCGCACAGAGATGCTTGGATTTGCCGACACCGCCTCTAAAACTTCATCGCGTATGAAGTCATTTACGGGTGGTCCTTCACCAGCTACTTGATTGGGGAACCGCCCGTCACATAGTGATCTGTGCACATTAATGAAAACTCGATGGTCGGGATATCGCGTAGCCCTCGGATACCTTTCTCTGTAAAGTCTCGCTGCAGCTCGTCCATTACCTCTACATTCTCCATAAATGTAGTGCATATTTGCGTATTCTTGCGGAGTGTAGGTCGCCATGGTAGCACACACAAAACACAAACTGTCCAAACACAGGCAAAGGTCGTCGTAAAGAGTTCGTTTCAAAGTCCAGAGCACAAAGAGTAATCGAGTCCAATAAACAAAGCTTTAAATCGTAGTACGTGATCAATGGTAACAATAAGAGAGAGGTGCGTAGTAACGGCAGGAGGCAGTGACGCGTACTGACCGTACTGTTATCCTAAATAGCACGATCCCAGATAGCGTCACTATCTATCTCACTCGCACCTCTAACCTTTTTCTCCCTCACTCTTACCTGAATAATGGGGTACCATAAAGAAGAACCAGCAAATCGCAAAGATAGTTTCTGTCTTGCTCCCTCCTGTTGTAATAACGAATCACTATGGTGAGATGCATGCACATACCGTCCCTTACGGTCTAACCTGTTTTTTGAGAGGCCTGTTGTTATTTTTATGAGCATACAATAGTAATTCTTTAGAGGTTAGATTCAATTCGTCGTAAATTTTTCTTTCTAAGAATTCTGTAAGACATCGTAAAAATTGGGTTGTTGAGTAAAAATATTATCAAAAATTTTTTTTTTCAAATTAATGTGTAAGTATTATACCTTTTTAAAAGAGGAATAAACGCGTCAAAATTTGACGTCACTTGCCATACTATTTTGGTACATTTTTTTTACACTACAGTCGGTCAAAGTTGCGAAATTCAATAGTTTTCCATATCACCTTTAGTTAAAATAATATTTTATTTTAAAATGGTACAATAAGTACTTTATTTTTACATTTTAGACACAGCAATACCCTAGATTACAAAACCTCCAAGAAATATCGAAATTATCAGCATTAGCAGTCACAGCATTCAAAAGTATGTCACAGGGTGCTCATTTCCCCTTTTTTTTTGAAATCAGTATAATTCTGTAAGTACATGGGGTGGATTTTTTAAAATATTTTTCTGAGTACTGTTAGAACTTGGGGCATCGTGGGAATCCAGTTGGACGCCAGGTTCTTGGACACCCTGTATATTATAGTATAGATACGCTGATTGGAGTCTATCAGTAAAAAAATTATGTTCAGGACATAATCATCTGTCCAGATTTTTCCCAACTATGTTGGGGCCGGCTTCCAGTTTAACCGGATGCGGCTGAATATCGGTAAGTATTTTACATAGAACGTAATAAAATCGTGGCGGCATTTTATCGTGCATTGGATTTTCAACGTTTGGCTTTGAACAGAGCATTGAGAATCCAACAGAGTAGGTACATCACAATGCTTCGAAAATCGAACAGTGTTTTCAACAATGTTCGATTTTCATCTTTATGCGCTAAGCAGTGCGATGAAGATCCAGTGCACGAATAAATCCCGTCGTGATTTTATTACATCGGTGTGTACAACTTACAAAATGTTAAAAGCAGGTATATACCTAATTCTGCAGTAGGCCGGTTCACACCGACGCTACGTCATAATTCCGTTGCATAATACCTAATCAAACCTTATCTTTGCTGGATTGATAATTTCTGTGCTAAATACAAAGGTACAATTTACTTATTTTTAACCAACTTCAAAAAAAGGAGGTTATGCATTCGGCACATTTTTTTTACGTATGTTCTTACTCAAGTTTTCTGTGAATACTGGGCCAATTTATGTGATTCTTTTTTCATTGGGTAGAGGAAGTTTGTGCAGTGGTCCCTTATACATTTTGTTAACTTCGGGAAGTTTTTGAGTTAGCTTCAATAATACCTAAGCATTTAATCCACTTGATGTATGTTAATGATGTTTTAAAACTGTGGTTTACAAACTGTAACGGCACTGTTGTTTACAAATAAAAAGTTAACAACTTAAAACGAATTGGGAGAATATTTCAAACTTACGAATTCGACCTTTTTATGTTAACCTACCAACCTGCTGCCAATATAAACTCACCTATTACAACAGTACAATATCTGCGATCCCTTACGGAATCTGAAGTCTTAAGGCGCAGTGCACCGGTGGAGGCTATCGACCTTCCCACAGTTACTTGAAATAACTGTTAAGTTGCTGGAAATAACTCGGTGTTAAGCAGTGAGCAGGGCAACCGGTGGCTCAGGCCAGTCGCGCATGACCACGGGACTCGATCGCAATTCCTACTTCATCGTCCACTCGCGTATATTATAATATCCAAAATGTGTAAATTAATAGCCCTCGCCATGACTTTGTGCTCTGTTTTAGTTGGAACAACAGATTGTACTTCAAGTTTTGATCAGAGACAAACGGGAGAGTTAAATGTGCAAATTGGTTTAAAAAACATAAATATTATTGCTTTATTAAAAGGTGGAAAAGAAGAATATGTGGTACGTATCTATCTACCTATTTGGAAACAGTTAATTGGTGTAGGTCCCGTTAACTACGTGTTCGGGCAGGAATGTTTATTACCAGTTGCCTACTTATGTTGATATTATTTTTATGTTCGTACGAGTTGCCTTTATCTTTGACTAGCTTCTGCCCGCGACTTCGTCCGCGTTAAATTTCTTGTTCCCCCGACCCTTCCCGTCGCGTCGAATCGCCTACCCGTGTGATTTTCCCCGTTTTTGTAACATTTTTCATTATTGCTCTGTTCCTATTGGTTGTAGCGTGATGTTATATAGCCTATAGCTTTCCTCGATAAATAGGCTACCCAACACAAAAATATTTTTTCAATTTGGACCAGTAGTTCCTGAGATTAGCGCGTTCAATCAAACAAACAAACAAACTCTTCAGCTTTATAATATTACTAGCTTCTGCCCGCGACTTCGTCCGCGTTAAATTTCTTGTTCCCCCGACCCTTCCCGTCGCATCGAATCACCTACCCATGCGATTTTCCCCGTTTATGCAACATTTTTCATTACTGCTCCGCCCTCTTGGGTGTAGCGTGATGTGATATAGCCTATAGCCTTCCCCGATAAATAGGCTACCCAACACAAAAAGAATTTTAATTCGGACCAGTAGTTCCTGAGATTAGGGCGTTCAATCAAACAAACAAACAAACAAACTCTTCAGCTTTATAATATTAAAGTAAAAGTATAGATAGTATATAGTATAGATTAACTCTACCTATTACGGCAACAGTTAATTTCATGATGCTATATTTGTTAATTTTGCAGGATTACGATTACGCTTATGATTACTCAGAAATGACGATAAAACCGCCGAACGGTACAACTCCAAAACCGTTAAACGCAACGAACACAACTATAAACAATGAGACGCAACACAATGCGACTACTGCTGCACCACTATTACTAGAGCAGTCCACAGAAGTCACAAGTAGCACTGCTGTTGCTGTAGAAGTAACAGAAGTGTCCGTGAATCAGACTGCTAACAATTATGTTACTACACTTCAGACGGTACCGGACGCTCCGACAACAATATCTCCAGATTCTTCAAATAACGCAAATGCCACAGCTCTACCAATAACAAATAAATGCAGAAGAGGATTTGCTCAAAATGCTCAAGGGAAATGTGAATATAAGGTTCATGGGACTACGAACGCGTAAGTTGAAAATTAATATTGTAGTTGAGGTTTTCCTCTGATAGTGTGAGCACAAAATAAAACCTCCAAAACTCCGTAGTCGGTCGGGTTTTTATCGGATATTGTTTACGAAATAATCTCGCTCTAATATCGCTGATCTTATAGTACGCAAAATACGCGTTCAGACGTGGAGTTGCGGACACCAGTCCGCTCTACCTAATATCGCTGATCGTATGATGTTATTAATGACTTTGTTAGCTAATCAGTTTTAGGGAAAATTGAGAAATATTATGTTGACCTGGCAACGACAACTATACTTAGAGAATTATGCCGCTTTGTATATTAGGTAGGTATTGGAAAAATATAGGGAGCGAAAGGCTAGGTACCTAAATGCGTGAACTGACTACTAGAACCTACTACCTACCTAGGGCTAGTAGAGCGATACCAGTTATGTTGAGTTTATCTGTAAGAATTTTCGAAATTTGTAACTACCACATATATAATAAAGGCACCAAATAATATATCTTTATAAAATTGCCGGCGCTGGCGAAATATGAATTTACGTGAATACCCTAGGTGGGATTAGATCTCCCCCTGCTTCTTTAATAATTCCTTTGTTTTCTGACCACAAGTTGTGAATTAATAATACAATTATTTTCTTTCAGATTACGTAGAATAGTAAAACTTGCTCAAAAAATCAAAATAGGCAGAGAGTATGGTGGATCATAAAACTGTTTGGAGATCATTTACAAGAAATTAACATCTGCCATTTCAGCTAGTAAATTGAATGATGCAAATTGTATTTGAAGACTTTTAGACAAACGTTCCCGAAGTGTGAGGTAAAATCAGTGGACGATTTAATTAGAATAGGCATGTGAGTCTGTCTGAAATAAAATTGTGTTCATTTGTGTTTGAGGTGTACTTTTTTATGTATACGGGCCTTTAAACTTTTACCCAAGTCGAAAATAATTATTGTAAAGGTGTTATGAACATTACTGAAAAAGTCTTATATTGGACTGATACATAATGTGACAATAGAAATAAAGTACAGAGAAGACAATTTAGTGTTGTTTGAAATTCAGATGCTATTGGGATAGTTAATATGGAAGATATAAGGTGGTTGTGAAACATGAAGAAAAAGATGTATTTTAAAATAAACTCAAGTTATTTATTTACATAAAGTGCATCTGATCAGCACATAATGTGTGCGCATAGTGTAGAATTTAATTAATATTTCAACATGGGACGGGCACTAGTCATTTTGCATTTGTTGGCTTTGTACTATCACCATTGAGCTTTGATATTAAGTGCTTGAAAGTAATGTCAATATGATTTATTCAAGTAAAATTACCATTACTCACAATAAATAAAAACATACTAAACAGCGTACAATCACACAAAAACAATATAAGTATAATCCTGCAGAGATTATAGCTTACAGAGGCAGAACAAAAGTGGAATGAAAGCACCTATAGTTATAAACACCGGGACTAGCACAGAGCTCTCGTCCATAGAGTATGGGTCTGGCTGTTTGGGCCCACTGGAACGCCGTGACTTTGAACTCTTTTCTTCAACCTCATCTCTAGGTTCTTCTGTTTCATTTTCTGGCCACACTAATGGGGGCAGTTTAGGCACTTCATCAATTGTGCCTCTCATTACATATAAAGCATTGATTTTTGGATTATCTCTGTAACCTTTAATGAATTCTACCTTTATTTTACCACCTCTTATATCAGACTCTTCCTCATTGTAATACAGTTTTCCATTTTTGATTGAATAAGGTACATACTCATCATGGGCTACACCACGGCTTACTTTGTCAAAAATGTCCAAGTCAGCTACGATGGTATGGTCTCCATTTAAAACTACATCAAACACTTTCATGTTAGGTGCATTGAAGTACACTTCACTGAATTTCAACACTAGCACGTAGTCCCCGTCCCTGTTCGCTGGGATGTCGTAGCCGAACGTGCTGTGATGGTATCTCTCAGTTTGATACAGTATTTCGTCTTTTGGGTTCACTCTACCGATCATAACCAATTGTTTACCATAATCAGAAGCGGTACCGATTCTTCCTTGTAATGGATCCTTTTCGTAATGTATGCCATAAATATCAGTATGGGCTGGTCCGCCGGCGTTTATGGCGTAAATTATTTCACCCAAGCCGGTAGCAGTTTTTAGAACAGAAATTAATGTAACAACGATACAAAATATCAACTGACACATTTTGTATGACGATATCCCCGTTTGAGTTATGAATATTTAATCACTTGTGTCACAAGTTATTTAAATGTCACTTGTATTACTGAGGTAATTGATACATTATTATTTTATTGTAACTTTCCTTTTGTATGTGAAAATTGACAGAGTAACCGACAGCCGGCAATCGGCAAACCATGCCATGCCATTGCCAAATTTTAATTCTTGTAAATCGATTTTTTTATTATGTTTGTAACGAATGGAAGCCAAGGCATTTCAGCAAAGCAAAGTAGTTCGGAATCGACAGAGACAGTAGCGCCACCCTGAATAAAGGTAGATGGAATAAGGTTTTTGGCGTATTGTTTAAGTAATTGAAGTTTCGAAGACATTTTCTGATGAATAATACGAGTAATTGAAAACAAACATTGTCTACGTAAAAAAAAATTATATGACTATAATTAGGTACTTAATCTAAGACTATAATGTTCTAGAGGCGCGTGGCAATATCGAAACGAACGCCCTTAGCTTGTCTTGTCATTATCATTTCCGTGGAATTAGTATGTACTATATGGTACGAGTTACGACCAATACGATCCGCTTCATCTCACAAAGAGAAGGCCTGTGTCCCAACAGTGGCAGGCTGATTATGATGCAATGGTACAACTAAATGTTTACAAGTACCAAAAACTCGAAATTGTAAGAGAAAACGAACCGTTGCTCTTTGCTAACAAAGTGACATTTACTGATGAATTAGGACACGATAGAAAAGTTAACTACAGCTTGGCAAAAAAGAGTCTGGAAAAATGAGGGCGCCTGCTTTGCTTAGCAGGTATGGCCACCCTGTATACTAGGACTAAAAGTGATAAGATACTTGTTGTTTTAATCCACATACACGAAATCCCGGAAATTCTCATCAGTCAAGATTTCAAGACTTGATAGGCACACAGTCTTTTACTTTCAATGTATTTAGTAGATTGCGCATTATTTCGCTGGAATAACTTTTTATCTAAGAGTGTCATCATAATAACATAATGCAAACTTATTCAGTTTAAAAATTAATTAAATTACACTCAGGGATTGCCGATTGAACCCGATACACAAGACATAATGTACAGCAATCGCATTTGCGGCCACCATCTAGGGTATTCACAACCATTCGATGGTTGGTATGCATGGGCGTACCCAGGGGGGGGCAGAGGGGGGCAGCTGCCCCCCCCTGGAGTTTGCTAATGTCCCTACTAACTATCTACGTTTGTCGATAAAAATTAAGAAAAATAACTTTTTGCTATTTGTAATACAACATAACTTCAAAAAATTGCGCGACGCGTCCGTTCTACCTACTCGCTAGCAGAGCTGCAAGCAAAAATAACGTTAATTTCGGAAGTCGGTATCTTTGGATCTGTATTTTAGTTTTTGACACTGACTACCGAAATTAAAGTTATTTTTCACTTTGTACTGTTTTTTTGGAAGTCGGTTATTTTTTATTTTTATTTTGCAAGAACGTTTTTATCTACCCTGCACTCATTCGTATACCACTACTGACCAAGTCAATAGCAGTGACAGGAAGTATTAGAATATCATCACGCTACACAAAGTGGATTAAATACGCATTATATAAGCTAACTCAAATCTATCAAAGCAAAGTCAAAAAAATAATAATATATCGGACCACCCCTGACGACCTGACCTGACCTATCCATTAAAAAATCACTGAATATCAATTTCAAGCTCAAGTGAAGTCGTTTGATGAAGTCTAGGCTCCGTCCAAATACGCTCCAAACTATGATAGGATCTGAAGCGTTCCAGCTAGACCTGGAGAACAGATTCGTTACCGTGGAAACCACAAATAACGTTGTCTAGGCCCTCCAACAACTGGTGAGAATCCTCAGGGAAGAAGGATTTTGCAAAATGCGGCGTACGTGCAAGAAGTCCAAATTTTTGGAAGAGACTCTGATTACGGAATGACGTGAAAACCCACCTGTCACTTCGTTAGAACAACGGGCACTCAATAATAATATTAGAACATTGATACGACATGAAGAGATCCGTAGGAAAACCAAGGTAACCGACATAGCCCGAAGAATTGCTAAACTGAAGTGGCAGTGGGCAGGGCACATTGTTCGCAGAACAGATGGCTGATGGGGCCGAAAGGTTCTGGAGTGGCGACCGCGTATCGGAAGACGTAGAGTTGGAAGGCCTCCAACAAGGTGGACCGATGACCTTGTGAAGGCCGCAGGAATCCGCTGAATGCGGGAAGCACAAAACCGGTCGAAGTGGCGGAGCTTGGGGGAGGCCTATGTCCAGCAGTGGACGTCTTTCGGCTGAAATGATGATTGATATGACACGACTTCCGATGCTCCAATACACGCTTTATAGAGAAATCGATTGAGCAAAATCGGGGTTCGAAAGTGTTCCTCCAATCATCTGTAGAAGTTGACTAAATCTAGTAAGCATATCGTCGTTTCGAAGCCGGAGATCCTTTCGGAAGTCGAAAACTTCTACGGCCAATTGTACGCATCGCAATGCATGCGATCATCTAAAATCTCAGATCTCAAACTGATCCCGAAAATGAGGATTTCAGAGCCAACTTAACCCGCCACTTCACAGAAGACCTGCCAGAAGTGAGCCAAGACGAAATCGAGGCGGCTCTAAAACAGCTTAAAAGTGGAAAAGCTTCTGGTGAGGACGGGATTACGACTGAGCTCCTGAAAGCGGGAGGAATAGTTGTCCTTAAAGAGCTTCAGGAGCTCTTTAATTCTGACCTGTTCTCTGGGAGAACTCCAGAAGCGTGGCGAAGGAGCGTGGTCGTACTCTTCTTTAAAAAGGAGGATAAAAGATTTTTTTAAAGAACTACAGACCCATTTCGCTCCTGAGCCAAACATAAATAATACATACAAGTTGTTTTAAGAGCCGTCACGAATCGTCTAGAGCGGAGACTCGACGAGTTTCAACCGGGTTTCGAGGAGGATACGGCACCATATACCACATCATCCACATAGTGCAGCAAATTATACAGAAGTCCGAAGTGTATAATCGGGCGCTATGTCTTGCGTTTGTGAATTATGAAAAGGCTTTTGACTCTATCTGGTGTGTTTCGGAGTCTTTGCAGCGATGCCAAGTCGACTGGCGATACATCCAAGTGCTGAGATGTCTTTATGAAAACGCGGCAATGACTATCCAAACTTAGGACCAGCGAACTGAACACGAGGAGGCGACAAGTGGACGTAATTTTCCCAAAATTGTTCTTTAATGCATTGGAGGATGTTTTCAAGATGCTAAACTGGACAGGACGCAGTATTAACGTCAACGGCGAGTAGAGTTCACACTTGAGTTTTGCAGAAGACTGTCATACTGGCTGATTCGAATTAGTTTATTCTTCTGTACGCATTGTTCTCCAGATGAACTTGGACAAACCCAAGTTATGTTCAATGAACACGTAACTCCGAGACCGATTGCTGTGAATGGCGGTGCCCTCAAGGTTGTTCGAAAATACGTTTACCTCAGGCAAACTCTGCAGTTTGAGAAGAACAACTCTGAGAACGAGACTAACAGAAGAATTCAGCTGGGCTGAGCAGCGTTTGGGAAGCTTCGTCGATTCTTCTCGTCGTGTATTCCGCAGAGTCTAAAGACGAAAGTCTTCAATCAGTGCGTCCTGCCTGTTATGACTTACGGAGCCGAAACGTGGACACTCACGGTACGGCTGGTCCATAAATTCAAAGTCGCTCAGCGAGCTACGGAACGAGCTATGCTTTGTGTATCTCTGAGGGACAGAATCCGGAATGAAATGATCCGGCAGAGAACCAAAGTTGTCGACATAGCTCATAGAATTAGCAAGCTGAAGTGGCAATGGACCGGTCACATTAGCCGTAGAAACCGTAGAAGATGTATGCTTAGTGTATGTAGAAAATATGCTAACGCTATGGGCGATTCTTTCACGAAAGACGTCATAAGCCGTTTTGCTGAAGACCCTTGAAAGTTACTTTTGAAATAGCTATTGTATATTTAAAGAATTAAAAAAAGGACCTACTTTAATATATGTTTATTAATTTGACTGAGTGCTTATAAAAAATCTGCTTTGCCCCCCCCTGGCCCAGAACCTGGGTACGCCCATGTTGGTATGCCTGTATCAAATAGGACATGAATGATACTAAACGAATCCTGTTAATGCTGACAGCTTATAGTCGACAAGAAGGCGACTTACAGCTGCTTACTGTCGGAAACTAATCGGAAGTCAGAGAGTACCTATAGCATGTCGCATTCGAAAGGTACGGGCAATATCGAATAAACTTGAACAGTTGACTAATGAAGGCGTCAGGTATGTCTATGTGGGGTACAGACGCCAACACATCAACTTACCCCAATCTGTCAAATTTCTTTAATAGATTTTCAACCTTATATCACAATAGTGGAAGGTTAATTTTCGATTGGTAAAATTTGACAGATTGGGGTAGCTTGACCTGGTGGCGTCTGTACATAACATTATCACAATTCACATGACAATGAAAATGAAATAACACGCTAAAGTTTAGATTTTATTTAAAAATAAAAACGTGACGTAACATCATTCTTGTATTCCTTTTCGGTGCTATGATAGATTTATTCCATTAACACTGATGTGTCAGTTTTACATTTCTTATTTATGAAAATAGTGTAAAAATCTTTCTTACACGTTTACGGCTCCCATTACAACCCGTCTCCTCAAACTATAGGTAATATATTACGAAGAATAGGCACCTGAAAAATAATAAATATTAATTATACTTTTTTTACTGTGGTATGCGATAATAGCATTAAAAAAGTATATATATACTTGACTGTTTCGTTATAGTGTTGAACTTTTTGTCTAATTGCACACAGATCAAAATCGTCTAATTCTTTCTTCTGCCAACTGTTTTGGTGTTCCTCCAGGTGTAGAAAAAATCCTTAATTGTTTTCTCCTTCATTAACAATTTCTCTAATTGTACTGTGAGATTTACCTTGAAAAAAATATAAAGACAATCATATTAATTCCATGTAGGTACATTTTTCAATTTCAAGTATCAAACATCAAGAATTAACGTACACGCGGTTTGTTAAACTAGAAAACATAACCTCAATAATCTATTAGTAAACAAAACAATAAAATGGCTTGAAACTTATAATACCGATAAAACTTAGTATTAGAAAGGAAAAACAATGACTGGCATTGAATAAAAGATAAATTTCTTGGATAAATACCTGTCGTGTCGGCAGTTCTTTCGTAAACATTGTCAATCGGAGACAAAATTTGTTCCGCTTCAGATTCCGCCAAATTTCTTACGAAAACTTAGTATATCACAGCTCACACCACTACTCCTTATTGTTTTATTCATTTTTTATATGTTCAAAAGTATTAATAATTGATAGTTAATTAGAAATATGTAAAATACAACTGGGAACATAACACAATGACAGATTAGCTACTTGTTCATGATAAACAAAGCAGTGCTGCCACCAAAAAAATATTTTAGTTCCAATGGTTACCACGACAGACTCTTTTTTGCCAACCTATATATTATATTATTACGATATGTATATATTAGTAAATAAAGCTTGAAAATAATATAGTTCTATACCGTTATTAACAAAGCAAGTTTATAGGAAATGTAGTAACAACGCAGCGTGAGGAACTGTCACAACTCTTTTGGAATAAAAATAAATCCACAAGACAATTTAAAAATAAAACTAATTTGAAATGATTCCCATAACCCGACCAGTGAAGTTTCTGTGCATATATTCTTGTTAAAACTAAAAATAGTATTGTGCATGGCAACTTATGAGGTTGTCGGCTATTTAACCGAACTAAACATTGGGTGCTTAAATAAATTAAGGCTTCCAAGCCAATACTTAAAAATGGCTTAGTAATAACAGCTGCATGGGTTGATCGATCAGATTAAGCTACACTTACCGCTTTGTTAGTCTAAATCCATGTTTATATACCAAGACCTCTTCGTGCCTTGGTAAGCACGTTAAGCCGTTGGTCCCGACTGTCATTCGTGGATCTTTGATCGTCAGAAATCACAAATCGTGACAAACACTCTCACCAACAGGTATCATAATACCCAGTTACTGGTTGGTGTTGTGGAGGTCAGATCTCCGTGTAAAATACTGATACACAGCTGTATCTGGTTATACTAGATGCCGACCCCAAAATAGTTGGTAAATGGCTAGGCAGATGATGATAATTCTGTTATTTTATATTATATATAATAATTTATTTTATATTATAATATCTTTTATATGATTCGATTTACTAATAACATCCTGTCATATGTCTGAGAAAGAATGGTTAATTTTAGCGAGTTCGAAGATTATTATAGGTAGGTACATAGCCTTGCAGAAAAACACATTTTTGATGTGCATATAAACAGATGTGTCATCATTGAAAACGCATTGGTTATCGTTGAAGTTACTTGGTGCAATTCACTCTTAATAATCTCAGCTTTTTCGTTGTGTCCTTCTTTTCAATTAAAATATTTGGTCACCTTATTAGAAAAGAAATACTACAACTTGTAGAGTGTACTTGAAACTCAGTCAACCGTTCTGTAGTCTACAGAACGGTTCATGACCGACTTTTTGGTGCTTTTTAGCATTGCTGTTTTGGTATGAAGTACATACTCATTCCATGGAAAACAGGATAGGGGCGTACGTTCCGATTTTAGCCGCGCGCCAAAAGAACCTTGCATCTTGAATTCAGGGAACACGCTGTGGTCCGAATTAAAAGTGTATCACTGGCAGACTTGTTTTTCCAAAACAAAAGCGGGGGCACTATTTACCTTTTCTGGACAATGCTAGAGTGCTCAAATTCTAAGTATGAAATAGAGTTGGCAGACTTATATAACACACTAAATTACAATTGACTAGCGATACTTATACTTTGGATTTTATTTATACCTATGAGACGATTTACTCACTTACTGGCACACTCATCAAAACCTCTAAGGCCCTTCCCGATGTCCTAGAAAGCTAAATTCAAAGCTTAAACCTTAGATTTAAACTTTCAGTTTGATTAATAAATGTGATACGTCGATTTCGTCACTGATAGACTCACCCGCTTCCTGAGGTAGGACCTCAGGAAGCGGGTGAGTCTATCAGTTGAATTTGGTATATAAGCTAGAATGGGCATACAAAAAATAATAATAAGAAATCTGTATCATTCACCCTCCAACTCCCAGGGGTGTGATCAGGTACAGAGCCAGATACAGAACAAATGTAGAGCCAAGCTTAGGGTTCGCTTGGTTAGGTTTACAGGTTTGGTCAGAATGCATTGCTTGGTCGTCCCATTGAATTATTGCATGACACAACATTAAAGAGTGAGTGTTTCCTACCATAAACCATTGGGAGTGTGTGTGCGACGGCCGTGAAACGGGTGAGCTATACATTTTGCTGCTGAAACAGGCTGGGAAACAGGCCTCCTCTCTATGAGAAGAAGTGGGCAGTAATCCATCAGGCGGGTCCAGTATGGGATGCTAGATGTCACATGTCTTTGAATTTTTGGTTCTAGGACGTGCTTGTTTCCTCACGATGTTTTCCTTTACCGTTTTGAGAGCAGTGGTGATGGCTTTGCACCAAGTAAAGCGCCTGTCTGGGTTCGAACCTATGGCCTACAGCTTGTAAGTCGCGGCTTATTACCACTGGGCCACCACTACTCACAATTACGCTTAATGTTCCCACTCCTCATAATTATTTTCACTGTAGTAGGTATCTACTGTGTTCAATAGTCATGCGAAACAACTATAGTGATGTTAGTTTAACTAAAGCATATGTATGAGGTAATCAACGTTCCTACTGGATCGTGAACTCTGTGAGAACACATGCAAGAGAATCCTCCTATTGTAATGGTCTGAGGTCGATACTTGCTTACGTCGAACTATCGTCTGTGGACGTTGATTGATGTCGGATCAAACTGCTCTCATATGAGTTCATACTCATTATATCTATGATCCATCCATTGGGATACCTACCTGTACCTATCTAAGAACGTGGCAGTGGCGCAGGTAACTAATAAGCCCATTCCTGTCGGCTTCCCATACGAAATTATGACAGTCAGGAGTTCTCAGCAGTGTTTAATAATCACACTGAATGTATTTAATCTTACACCATAAAATTAAAATATGCCAAACCCCAACCTACATAAAAAAAAAATTATATTCCAACGAAAACATTTAAAGTGCGCGCGGCACCGCGCGTCAAGATTTTTCTGCAGTGAACTCGCTTACAACGCCGGCTTATGAAGTAAATCAATTTCTATACAAGATCATCTCGTCATGACGTCACTTCAGGTCACGTGCCACACATTTTTTAGAGGCCTTGGCAAGCCACTAGACTTCGGGTTATCCGAACGAACTGGAGTAGCAATATCGTCCTTTCGTTGAATTTCGTAAGTGTTCGGGCCCTTCCCCCGCCCCCTTGAGCCCCGCCCGCTCGACGCGACAGTACTTTGTCATTTTAAATGTTTGTTTGACCATTGACGTCAATAGAATTATAACCTCATAACAAACCTTTTATTTTGTTGATATTTGTGGTTAATTAGCATTTATTTCGTTGTATTCATATAAGTTATTAGTGTAGTAACGCACGATAAGAATTTGATAATTTTATTGTGAGTTTGTTGTGAAATTGTGCGTTCGCAATTAGTAATTTGTGGTAAGTCCTAAGTTTTGAAAATAAGAAACACGTAATTAGGTTAGGTCATAATTCATTATTGTGTGATACTTTTCCACAAATTACAACATTATCTATACTTATTACTTATAGTATTATAAAGCTGAGGACTTTGTTTGTTTGTTTGTTTGTTTGAACGCGCTAATCTCAGGAACTACTGGTCCGAATTGAAAAAATATTTTTGTGTTGGGTAGCTTATTTATCGAGGAAGGCTATAAGCTATATAACACCACGCTGCAACCAAGAGGAGCGGAGCAGTAACGAAAAATGTTGCAAAAACGGGGAAAATCGCACGGGTAGGCGATTCGACGCGACAGGAAGGGTCGGGGGAACAAGAAATTTAACGCGGACGAAGTCGCGGGCATAAGCTAGTGTAGTATATTTTTGACACTTCCCGTTACAGTTGCATCCGCGGAGAGGTCGTTTTCGGCTTTGAAGCGAATTCATACGTACATGCGTAATTCTCAAAAACAAGAAGGATTATCTGATCTAGCCATTTTTTCTATAGAAAAACATTTATTGTTAAAAATTAAGAATCATCTCGGCTTTTATGATAATGTCTTAGCGCACTTTGTACTAAAGAATAGACGAATAGCTTTAGAGTATAAGTAGTATTATAAGTAGAATAAGTCAGTAGTCTTGTAGTTAAGTAGTTTTTTCTAGTAGACATCATACGTCAACATCATCACACTGATCACACCACAAACGGCTTTTTTCAAAGCCGCTTTTATTATACTTGCAAGACACTGTTTCAATCACCAGTGCTTACACGTATAGTAAAGGTGGATTGAAGACATCTGCTTGTAGAAGACTGAAGCCAGGAAGTCAGTCACAGATTTTAAGTAACTGGACTACGTGCGCCACGTCCGGCCTAGGTAAGCATTTTTTTTGCTCCGGCTTACCTCTCTAATAAAATCACCCTTCGCCACTGGTACATGGGTACTTATATTCTACTTTACTCGTAGATGTACGTACAATCTACAATTTCTTAGCTTGGTAATGGTAATTGAGGGTTAGTAGAGAAGCTTGTCCAGAGAGGCTATATAAAAATATACCTACCTATTGTTTAATACTTTTTCCAGTCTATCATCATCAGAGAGGTATGGCGCTATATTCCGATATAAGTACAGGTTTTTCACCTAGTTCGGCCGTATATGCTCTCATGTTGTATTATTTTAATTATAGCCAAAAAAAATATTGCACTATGGTTTTAGTATTGTTAATATTTTAAGTTTCAATAAATAAATTATTAAAGTTAGGTATAACCACACCCATCATAACTCTCTCACTACGTGTAACATATCATAACTCAAAAACTAGTCAACAACACAGGTTGATTAACGCTTTAGTTTTTAGGGTTCCGTAGGCAAATGGCCAAAAATGGATCGCGTCACATGATCGCCTACGCCTGTCCGTCCGTCATGATGTCACAGACGTTTGAGTAAAATAACTGTGTCTGCACTGTGCCGAAGAATATTGGAACGAAGGTGTATTATTTGCACCGCTGAACATGGCGTATTGAATTCCGAAAAATAAAAAATAATTTGGTTTGGGGTAACAATACATGTCATGGAGAAAAGATGAAAACAATTCAATGCGCAAGTGCGTGAATACGTTTCTGTAAAACTAAGGTTTTACTACTAAATTTCCAGTAAAATTACAAAAAATGTGTTTAAAATAGTTGTCTACATGTCTGTTTGTTCCAGCTAATGTCAAAACGGCTGGACTGGTTATAAAGATTAAGTTTTTGTCCCGGTAGAACGTTCCCGTAGGTCAATTTCCGAAATCACGTGGGCGAAGCCGCGAGCACAGCTAGCATTATCATTATCTACCTAGCGTTTTCCCAACTATGTTCGGGTCGGCTTCCAGTTTAACCAGATTTAGCTGTATACCAGTATTTTACATGGAGGGAATGTCTGCACAGTTAGCATTATATGATAGTGAAGGAGAAACTGACTGACTGACATATCTGCGTGTGCCGATACTATTGGGACTGGGAACGTGAAATTTTGCATTAACAAGTGGTTTTAGGAAATTCAACCATTGCCAGAAAAAATTAAAAACGAGAATTTCCTTTGTCTGAAAAATCTTATTACTTGTTAATAAAGTTGAGACTTGGTAGTATTACTCGCTGAAGTAAAATTTTCATCATTATTAGATTTTGGAAACTAGAGGGGACGGTTTAGCAAATTGATTGAAGAATATGAGGGTTTCTATATTCCTTAATTTTAATATGTTTGTATGATTTGGAAGAGAAAAACGGACTATCTTCTTTTTACACCAGCAAAAAGGCATACCTTTAGGTACCTACATCCAATTGAATTTCTGTCGACAGTGGCGTTTCAGTAAATCGATACCAAAATGATATCTTACAAAGTTTTAATTAAAAGATATAAAGATTCAACCGTTTAGACTGTTCAAACAGTCGACAACACTCGACTTTTGGGGATCCCCATTATTTCCTAAAAGTTAATCAACGTTTTTTAATTTGTCGTTCATTATAACATCATATTTTAAATACTTCGATAGGTAATACTTATTCGACTTATGAACGGAATTTTAATAATTTACATTAAAGATTAATTTTCTTTTTGTCTTGTCTCTATTAATAATTATATTTTTTTACAGAAAATACAGCACTTAGGTACTGCATATAGGCAACGCGGTAAAGGTACATAAACAAGCAAAACCATGATTGATGTGTAGTTATAGTTTTGGACAGACATATATTATATATGTAGTTCCAGAAGTAGCGGACTTGCGGTGTCCAAGCCAACTATCCATTCTAGTCCTACATACAGGAGTAGGTACCTGACTCACTGGCTTGGGTTTGACACATGTCCTAACTACTAAATACATTTAGCTTGATACTATTCCTTGTTAGGAAGTCAAAGAAGCCTTATATATAGTGTTCTATGTATAAGGCTTCTTTGACTATCAAATTTTGAAACTATAGTGAGGTAGAACTTACAGTTGTTGATGAAAATCAATTGACCTACGTAACATTAGATTACAAAAGTTAACACAGTCCTATTTTCCATGTTCAGTTACGTGGTTTCGAATTCCAATGTTGTCGGAGATTAGAATTATTTACTAGGCGAATTAATGGTCTCGACTTTTCCCCTTCACTGGGCTCCCACTCAGCAAAATTTTCAATAACGCTCACTTGACAGGACTTAATAAATATTTCGTGAAAGTTACAGGTGACTGTGCTAGCTGACAAGTTACACGTTTAAGTTTATGCTAGAACGGCAGGTATCACTTGAAAATGAAAGTATTTGTATTCCAAGGTAAACTGTATGTTGTGTTGTGGTTAGTAATATAATCATTAGAAAGCCTATTATTTTAATGAAATTTCGTAATATACGGGGCGGAAAAGTTCTGGACTAGCGATCGCGAACTAGAAGACGTAGCGTTGTAAGGACCTTCCACTAGGTGGACCTATAACGATGCGAGAAACCGGTCAAACTGGCGGTGCTTCAGGGAAGGCCTATGTCTAGCAGAGGACATATTTCGGCTGTAGGTATCTTTCAGCTGAAATGATGGTGCGTAATATGCTAGGCCAGCTCAAGGTTAAATTAATAACATTAAGAACGTGCGGTCGACTCAACATTCTTATTTTACAAGTGCAGCGTATACTTTTAGGCGGATTTAGCAACTGCTTGGATTACATGCTTTTAGGCGGCCGTAAGTGACCCTCGAGAGATAAGAAGCACGTAGTGGTCACGTGAGGGTTGTGAGGTTGGTAAACGACTGTTTCCCCTGGGATGTGCTAAAATAGTCGTACGTAAAGGAGGTACAAATGGGAGCTCCTGTTCAAATCCCGGTCCAAGTACAGTAAGCGGCAAAAGTCTGTTATCGCTCAGTTTAAAAAAATCTTAATTATTGAGTTAAATATTAAATTAAATTCAGGTATACTTACTGAAATGCATTAAACAATTTCCACTATAAGTTTCAAGTATCATAACAACAGCGGGTGGCGCTGACCGTACGTACATATGTATATGTACGGAAACTGGCGGTATGGTTATTCTAAATCCTCGTTAGGCGTCTGTCATTGTAATAGTCATGAGGCATCATTGTTCACAATATTCTTTTTTTTTTTGGAAATATTTATTATTTTATTACTTTTTAGCTGTGGGGGGTACCCCAAATTCGTATACAACAACTTGTTACGTAAATAAGTGGAAAAGATACGTATCACTGAAGCTAAATCATAAGTAGTTATGTGTTAGTTTGCTCGGGTAGCCAAGCCGAGTAATATGGGACCACCGAATTCGACTTCGCAAAATCGTTCAACAAATGAAGAAAATATTGATGAACATTAAAAAAAATATACTATATAAAGGTACTACGGTACGGGAATCTTCCCGTACCGTAGTACCTTTATATAGTATTTTTACCGGAATTACAGACGAATTGAGAACCTACTCCTTTTGTGAGAAGTTGGTTAAAAAGGTGTACAATGGTTACTTAAGACATTTCAAGAGCTTCCCATCCCCATATTCAAAAAAAGCTGACGAATTAGATATTAGATAATACTGTTTTTAAGTCGTTGGCGAATTTATGGAATACTAGCTTTTACTCGCGGCTTTGCCCGCGTTTTTGCCGGATTATATCTTTTGGGAACGTAGTACCGGGATTAAATAACCATGTTTCTGCACGAATCCGGATCAAAATACATCTAGATCAAAAAATAAACGAAAACTGTTTTTTTTATATTGACTGTTTAATGTTTTAATAATGTTGGTTATATCGAAAGATTTTTTAAAGTATTAGGTAGACAATGGAATAGGAATGCAGACAACTACATTTTGAGAGTTTAGAAAAAAAAGTGATATTTAGTGACGAATTCAGAGAAAATTTCAAAAATACATAAAAATTGTGTTTGTTCAAATTGCATGAATTTTCGCCTAGGTGTTATAAGGTGCTTAATGTTTGCAAATGGGTTACACCATCACGTTCTGAAAGGAATACGTCAATTTACAAATCACCTCCCATAGATCAAAAACCTAATACATTTTCAGATTACATAGAAAGTTGAAACTTGGCGTCCACTTCGGTAATTGGATATATATACAGAGAAAGTTAGAAAACAGTGAATTTATACGATTTCAAATATTTTCCACATAATCGATTTTTATGAACACATACCGCCTTTCCAAATTATAATAGCAACGGAAACTTGTTCTTTAGCTGGAGAACTGGTTCTATGATGAAAGGTTGATCTTATCGTTTTGTATCATTTCAGCCGAAAGACGTCCACTGCTGGACATAGGCCTCCCCCAAGCACCGCCACTTCGACCGGTTCTGTGCTTCTCGCATCCAGCGAATTTCTGCTTTTGTCTATGAGTGCACTTTTAGCAGACACTATACAAATGTACAAAATCACTACAAAAAATGTAGTGATTTTGTAAGGTATACGTACGGAATATTCATCAGCATATGCTTTGTGTAAATAATTCGACTGTTCAAGAAGTTACTCTTTTTTATTTCAACATTGTGGTAGCAGAAAAAAAAGAAATTGTGTTTAAATTTATTTTAGAATGTTCATATTATAAATAAATGTTAAGATTATGTACAGAAGTATCAAGCCTTTTAACAACCTTTCTTTCACTTTCTTATTTTTGTTTTTGGATCCGTACCTAACCTACTAATACCATATTTTGTAGTAGAATATACAAAACCATAAAATTTTTAACATCACACATAGGTAAAGCTACGTTCTTACAAATGAATAAATTCAGATGGGTGTTAGTACCGAAATCACCGTCGCTTTGCTTTAAGACTGAAGTTTCAGTTATCTCACATTGTTTCGAGCGCCACATAACTCGTTTCCTTTAACGAAATCTAATTTTGAAAGCACTGTATTCGCTTTTCATTACCATTTTGGAAGTTTCTGGTGGTTTCGGCTAGACTAGGGATAACCTGATTGTGGTGTAAAGTTGCGCGTTAAATTTATTCTAATGCTTTTTCGATAGTTAGGTACTGTATACTTCTACTAAACAATCAAGATATCGTTTTTAAAATAAGATCAGCGTTTGTTATAGTAGGTAGATGATGTAAAAATATTTTGTGAATTTTCAGTTAGCTACCGAAAATCAACTTCATCAAATTCCCTAAACATAAATATCGATAAGCAAATTTCTCCTCAAAGTTGATTATATGCGGCTTCTTTCGTTGGTCGCTTAGTGATGGTGTTTCGTTGTTGACCGTCAGTTTCTGTACACCTACCTTCGAAATACAAAGCCTATTGATGTCGTCGGGACAATAAGAACGTAATACGGTTTAATGTATGTTATTGTACGAAAATACAGATCAAGGTGAACGCGTTATTTAAGTGTAGATATGGCGTCGAATCATAATATCACGCACCCCTCTCATAGGAGGGTAAAATATTGGCAGTTTGAAACCAATCGTCTCTTTGGTTAAGTGATGGCGCAGCTGGTGAGCGTGACAATCGATTCTTTTACTGCAGTATTTTCGGATAGACGTCCCTGGCGTGTTGACACAGATTGGCACCACTACGTATGTACTCATCTAGAATCTAGAATTCATGATGAATTCTATATCTTGTATCAAACTTGTTTCATAATCATAAAATAAATAAGTAAAATAAAATCGTCTCAAACTTATAACAATGTTCCTTTCTTTCAGAGAAAGATGTTGGAATAACAAAGTGCATTACATTCCTAAGTGCTGGACGTAATACTTCTACAAGATATCAGGCCAGCGTAATGCGTCGGGCTTGTGGCTCAAACAAACTTACCCTGCTTTGTTTGATATACGTAATTCGCAAATGGAGATCCCAATAACTTGGAATTTCGATCAAACGTAACAAAGGGAAGTCAGTTACAAAGAATTGAAAGCAGAAATAGGGTTCTTTCGAATTCAGGAAGGAACGAACAGTGATTTAGAGCGATAGGAAATGTGGAGCCAAGTTTAAAAGAATTATAGGTTGCGGCTTAACTGTTATGTAGAGCCACTTAGGTACGTACTTAGCAACTAGAAAAAAAAAACAGTGGCCCAGTTATTGCTTTTCATTTTATAAACACTGAAACCTGAAAATATTCAATTAATTGTCAGATGGTAACTAAAAGCTTCCTGGATGAATAATAAAAGTGAGTAAGTAATTGTTACGGTTCTTTTTGAAGGATTTGCAGATCATGGAGAAAAATCACTGACGACTCAAGTTTAATGGAAACAATCCTGTGTTATCCGTTTCAAGGGCGAGGCGTCGCTGGTTTTGATAAATTATTTAAGCTTTTTGTGACTTGACCATAGTTATGCGGATTACGGTCGGAGACGCCGCGACGTGCGACGCGACAAGAACGCTAAGGGAGCCAAAGTCCGAATATAACAATGTATGGGATTACGTCGACCCTTGAAAGCCTTTTTTTTTTTCAGGATGGGAAATCATCAAATGACTTCTCTTCTTCTAATTTTTTATTGGACCCTTGAAAGCCTGACACCAATAAAAATTAATTCCGGTGTTCCATTTTTCAGCATTTTATTTTCGAATATATGGTCCCTGTCTACACTAATACAGTAGAGCATCGATTATCCGAACTAATTGGGGGACAGGAGTGTTCGGATAACCGGTTTTTTCAGATAATCGAACTGTATTGATTCAGCCATACATATTTTAATTTATGTACAGGTGAATGAAGCTTATGTTTAGACATATGGATTATGGAGGGCTAATGAGAAGAACTGGCTTAGTCACATTCACCAAATTTGTCAGTGTTGACATTTAAAGTTTTGATATCATTTTATATCTTCCTATTGTAGCGCAGGAGGAGGATAGCATGCGCGAGTCGGACGGGCGTAGTAATTCGGATAAGCGGTCGTTCGGTTGATCGACGTTCGGATAATCGACGCTCTACGAAGAGGAAAAGTTTGTATTTTTGTTTGTTTGTTTGTAATGGATAAACTCAAAAACTACTGGACCGATTTTAAAAATTCTTTCACCATTAGAAAGCTACATTGTCTGCGAGTAACATAAGCTATATTTTATTTTAGAAAAATAGGGGACCGTAAGATATTTGGGTTTTTCGGACCCAAGGTGTAAAAAACATCCAAAAAAGTTCCTTATTAATATGTCTTCGAAGTACCAGGTATCATAAGGAGTCATAACTTGGTAGGAGCTCACCTAACATGGGTGTGTGATAGCTAGAAAACACTTTATGTCTTCGAAGTACCAGGTTGCCATTAGGAGCTCACCTAACATGGGTGTGTGGTAGCTAGAAAACGCTTTACGTCTTGGAAGTACTAGGTTGGCATAATTTGGTAGGCGCTAACCTATCATGGGTGTGTGGTAGCTAGAAAACGCTTTATGCCTTCAAAATACCAGTTTGTCATAACTTGGTCTAACATGTGTTGGTGGGATCTGATAAGTTAACACAACATTTATTGATTCTGAGGCGGTACGAAGTTCGATGGGTCAGCTAGTATGTACATATAACAGGCGTGCGTGAATGACAGGATGCATGGAAAAACACGAAGAAAAGGAGTAGGTATGTAAGGTTGTGTTATTTTCTACCTACCCCGATGGAAGCTTATGTATACTATGGTACCTCTTTTTTAATTTATTGTCCGTGTTTTTAATTAGTTTATCATTGTACAGCTTTTGCTTATACGTTGGTAAACGAGTTTGTGTTGAATTTTGTATTTTTCTGGAGTTTTTACTGAAGTCTATCAAGGGCATTCTCATTGTACAAACCTTTTTTGTGACTCGTATTTCTGTAATAGCAGATTTCCCTGCGGATCGTCATTAAGATACCTTTCTGTGAAATATTTGTAACAAGAACGAATTTCATGGAAATGTTTGCATATAAAAACGTCTTAGGCACGGCACTTTTTAACCGACTTCAAAAAAAGGAGGAGGTTATCAATTCGACTGTATTTTTTTTTTTTTTTTTTTTTTTTTTTTTTATGTTTGTTACTGCATAACTTTTGACTGGGTGAACCGATTTTGATGATTTTTTTTTTATTTGAAAGCTGGTGCTTCCCGAATGGTCCCATTTTAATTTGGTTCCATTTGGACAATGGGGTCCATGTGAAAACCATATAAGTCTTAAATTTGCATTATGTATTTGCGCGACAAATGAACGAATAACGCGATTAGATTAGTGCGGAGTATCTACCACAACTAAAAAGTTAAAAAATAAAAACTTTTTACACAAAAAAACAACCGACTTCCTTAAAAAAACACTACAAAGTCAAAAATAACTTTAATTTCGGAAGTCGGTGGCAAAAACCTTAAATACAGAGCCTAAGACACCGACTTTCGAAATTAAAGTTATTTTTGACTTTGTAGTGTTTTTTTTAAGGAAGTCGATTGTTTTTTTGTGTAAAAAGTTTTTTAAACATCTTATAATTAAACCAGTCAAAGACACAATTAAAAAACGATCGTGTCTATACCAAATGTGGTATCTCAGGGACTTAGAGGTTAAAACTTAACATAGGTACGGTAAGTACTTTATCAGCTTAATTTAATACCTAAATATCTTTTCTTTCAGGAGTAGGTATTCCATAGGTCGCTTATAAGTTACTCTGTTTTATGCCCTAAAGGTAATTTACATTCTGCTCACAACAGAACGTTTTATTTTAAATTCCTGCGGCAAACGGATATCAATTAGGCGAAACACTTAGAAACATTTTAGGGGTAAAAATCTAAAACAAAAAATCATTTGTTGGAAAGAATTTTAAAACCTTTTAAACTATGGTAGGTACTGATGTACGAAGTAATTTAGAAAAGAGTTTTATGGTTAGGTTAGGTTATGGATAAATGTTACCGACCAAACCCGATTTTAATATAAAATAGTTTCGCCTTTTTTGTTTTTGTTGATTTCGACTTGGAAATCCTCATGGATGTCCTCCACCCTGGGGTGGGCGGAGGGGTCTGTCAGACTCTTACTGACTAAAACCACCCCGGTGTTCCGTCCCAACCCTACGTCGGAAACCACGGCAACCAATGCGTCTTCCGCGATCCCCGACTTGTGCCGGCCCGCCTCTGCGGGCCTCCTCACAAACTAGTTCCGCCTAGGCCCAACCAGTTCTCCCTACACGCGATAGGGCAAACCGCGATAGACCTATGCAGAAAAGACAAAAGATACAGCATGCCCAGGCTACTACAGTAAAAAACTAGCGATGTTGTGTCATTCCAATGTGAAACTTTAGCCGTTGTAAACTGTTACACATAAACATGTAAAGTCAGTATCTTGATGAGAAGGGAGAATTGGTTTGGCCTAGGCGAAATTACTTCATCCTAAAATCGGGTTCTTACTTGAACTAATTTCGCTGTATCAGATATTCTACATTATTATTTAATGGTTGGTCAAAGTGTTATTGGATTATTCTGTCTGGAACTTCCCAGTAGCAGCCCGGAGTCTGGATTAATGTCCGATTGATGGCAATAGGCTAGCAACCTATTACATGGAGTTTAAACATGACGGGCGAAATGTCGGTGTACTAAAGGTCCTCTACTAACCCTTCGGGGAAACAAGGGGGTGATGTTATGTTACACTGGTTGCATATAGGCCATATTGTGGAGATGATGATGGTGAGGATAACTCTAAGTAACTACTGAGATATTGTACGATATGCACGTCTCGGTAAGCTTTAGGGGCGAATGTGTCTCTTTTGGTACCTTATACATATGTAAAGAAATAATAATTTCTTTAATTAGTTTATAGCGCATCTCTGTCGGTAGCGAGTGAACTAAGTATTACAATAGATGGCGCTGCTCACGAGACAACTCGGCAAGTAAAGCAGGGTGGACGTTGACAAATTATGCTTTCATCGTGACATTTTTAATTTGGTTGATTTTATTGTTACAAAATTATAAAAAGGAATTGTATTATTTATTAGACTTTTTATATCGTTTCTTAATTTTTTCAGGTAAGAGAATAATTTAAGTTTATCAATGTATTTATTAGTGTGTTCGAGTACTAAAATAAAACTTAATTTTTTCAGAGCAACACAATTGTTTATTAATTTAAAACTTACAATTCCTGATAAGTTCAGACTTATTGTTTTATACATATTTTATTTTGTCGTTCACTATTTACTCAAAAATAAAGTATTTGGACAATAAAACAAAAGTGTGTACAACTGTAATGATTGTTTTTGAAATAATTAAGTACACTATGAATTGGGACTCGAAATCAGAACTGATACTAGACCGAAAAAAACAGTCAACTATGTATTTATAACTATACCTATGTACATAGTGTCAAACAAAGTCGCATGTCTGACTGTGCGTATGCTTATATCTTCTAAACTGCACAGTGTATTTGAATGCGATTTTCATCACCATTTCATATAATTTACTCTGGAAGGTGTGTCTGTGTGATGTATAACGGGCATATTTTTATTTAGTTTAGAAATAGTCCAAATCTCGATGTGTTGATATGTCACCATGAACACATACGATACAGGGATTGGTCGCTAGTAGATTAGAAATAACCAGATTACTTTAATAAAATATATAAATAAGTTTAGTTCATAATGTACATTAAAATTTAGATTGGGTAGGTACATGTTTGCTGGCTGAGTTTCTATGCCATTAGACATACTCACATCGATGCTGTGAACGCAATCCATTCGCAAACGAACTTTAGATAAATGTTTACGCTTTTTTATCAAAGAATCTAGTGATCTGTTTAATTCAAGTACTTGTTTGTGCATAGCACAGGAACATTTAAAGCGTTCGTTGTCTGAAACTTCTGAAAGAATAGTAGTTTTTAAGAACACTTGGTTGGAAAGTGCTGACACGTTGCTGCGTCGTCGCCGCGTCGGTGCCGGCGCCCGGTGGTCGTTGTACCGCGTACATTGCAGCAGACACGCTGCAATCGACAATTCTATTGTCTCCTGTCGCTTTAAGAAAATAACCATTCTAAACATGGATTTCAAGTGCTTTTTCTAGAGAATTCTGTTGTGTCATTGAAAATGTTGTTTAAGAGAAAGTAAAGATTGGTTACGTAAGTCTGCTAGAGTAGAGATTTATTCCAGAAGTTTAAACGGTTGTTAATTTAGTAACACTTTAGAACTGTTTTTTTGGAATTTACAATCTACCTTGTTTATCAGGATATTCTGTTAATTAGTGACTATGTACATGTACTACATGACAAGAAACAAGAGATTTCTCTAAATATTACTTAGAATATACATAAACAACTTCGTAACCGATGTTACGAAGTCAAAATTAACCGGAGTTATTCGGGTATTAATACTAACACCTACACGATTACTCACGTGCTACTGCACAACAGGAAGTTGGGCCAAACTTACATAATACGACCACGAGTAGGTACCGATATGAACACGCTTCAATTAAATTGAGTTGTACACGATATGTCTTAGAGTGGCAGGCGACTGTGTGAACCACCCCGAGCCACTTCGAGCAACCACGAGCCAAGATTCAGACGTGAATTCATACTTCATGAATACTGTATGACATATCAAGCCGTCGACATACGAATGGTACACGTATGTAAATCGATTATTACGTACAATGTTTATTAGGATAAACAGTTACAACTGTTCAGTTTCAGTTCGCATCCCACTACGGTTAATCCAATTCGCGCCAAGCATTGCTCACACTTTTGTAAGTGATACCTCCAGTTTTGTTAACTGTATGCTAAGTTATGTTAAATTGTAGTAATGCTACGGAACACCAGTTAGTGCATGAATATACCCCGACACGAGTACAAAGTTCGTTACTCCAGCATCGCAAATTCGTACTCCTCATTATACCTATGTGTAAAAAGCGTTTTCATATGTTCCTACCCCACACAATATTCTGCTAATTATAGCCTGAAGTTGACATGACGGGTTAAAAATAAAGGAGATGTAGAACGTGTATGTATGTAAACCATAACATACCTACGTATATAATTATTTTAGGGACTTAATTCCACAAAAACGTCGCACAAATTATAAGTTACACACAAGCTGGCTTGATTAATGATAGTAAATGATGCTAATTGTGTCACTGATTGCTCAGGGAACAAAGCTCGGAGCTGAGTTATGCGTCAGACTCTGCGCCGGACATTACGATCTCTGTGTTTATTCTTTTGTCGGCGACAGTACCTTCGAATGCCACTAGGCAGACAAAAACAGCTGAAGCTAGCTTTTACGTCTTTTATTCAGTAGATAATGGACGGTTGTGACTGAAGCTCGGTTAAAATGTATCTACCCTCACGCCTGCAAGTTATGAGCTGGCAACCTGTCTCTATTGTATAATCCGACACTTACAGCTAAACGCAGCTTACCTCCAGTGTTTACACCTCCATCTCGAAAGCTTTCAGCATACAAGCTCAGTTTAATTTGAAACGAAAATGAAATAAATAAGCTTACTCACTCATGTTTCTATATTGACTCCCACTGGCTTGAGAAAACTGAAATGAAATGTTTGAAGATGATTGATGTCTGTGAAAAATCTAGCGGCTATACTGTGACTTTGATTCGTTTTATAAACAAAAATAAAAATAGATTAGACTAGATAGACATGCACAAGTAGGAATAGGTCGTTTCAAATGATTATTTTATCAATCTGTGGAGTTCTGTTCAACTAATTAAGCTGGTAGAAACAATTCTGATCACAGCCTACAAATAATCATGAAAATACTCGACCAAAACGACCGGGCAAAGTTGACCCAAATCATATTTGCTGGAATCTGCAATACTCCTGGGAAACCTGGATTTCGACGATTACAAATGCTTTAAAGGTAAATAATGAATAGTTGTGATATTTTGACTTACTAGCTTTTGCCAGCGGATTCGCCCGCGTGGAGCTCGGAAATGATCCCACTGGAACGTACTACCGGGATAAAAACTGCAGGTTAACTATCTGTGTGCCAAATTTCATCCAAATCCGTTCAGACATTTTTGTACGCTTTTTTTTTTTCAGCATGGGAAATCATCAAATGACTTCTCCCGCTCTGGGCGGAGCGGGAGGGCGTGTCAGACTTTTACTGACTAAAACCCACCCGTGTTCCATCAGTTGCCCATGTGCCAGGGTCACGGTATCTCTTTCGAACAATCACGCGACCCCGGCAGGCATCGGTCCTAGTAGACCCCTACACTGCTGCTGACATCTATTTGAGGCGCGCGTGGAACACTACGCGCCGTCGACCCGAGCTTGGTCCTTACCGGGCGGCGAGCTACCCATTGCTCGCCACCCGCAAGCTCGCGCCTACGGTGGCCGGGAGTCCGCTATCGACTCCCGACGCCCGGGGCGTTTCCTCCTGCGGCGGCTAGGGACGTGAGGGCGCAGAGACTGCCACTCCCTCACGCGCCCCGCCTCCTCCTTCGCGAGCATTACTGCTTCGCAGAAGGAGGTGACGGCTTCCCATTCCCTCTCGCTCCGTACCATGGCTCGCACAAGGGCCGGACGCGAGAGGTTGCCGCCGCCGATCGCCTCCACGAGGACACGGCGGTGCCCCGCCCAGGCAGGGCACACCTCCACCGTATGCTCCACCGTGTCCTCCAGACGATCCTCGCAATGGAAACACCCGGACGTATCCTCCCGCTTTATCCTGAACAGGAACCCACCGAAGCACCCATGCCCGGTGAGAACCTGCGTTAGGCGGAAGGTGAGGACGCCGTCACGCCTCTCTATCCACTCCTCAAAGAGGGGACTTACCGCCGCAATTGTGGCGTGCCCAGCACTGGGTTGCGACAATCGTACCCGCCATGTCGCCATGAGATCACACCGGAGCTCTGTCCGCCGTGCCGCGATTTGTCGCGGCAGCGGAGTTTCGCCCCGGTGTTTCGCCTCCTCGCGCCACTCCCACATGTGCGCGAGGACCTTTGCCTCCAGATCCCATGGCGGCACTCCGGCAAGGAGGCTCGCCACCTCACACGAGACCGTGCGGTATCCCCGGATTAGCCGGATGGCCATGACCCTCTGGGCCGCAAACAACCGGCGCGCTGGGCGCAGCCTCAATGAGGGCACCCACACCGGTGCCCCGTAGAGGGCCATGGACCGCACGATCCCCGTATAGAGCCTCCGGCAGGAGGCGTTTGGACCCCCCAGATTGGGCAGGAGCCGCTTTAAGGCAGCCCCAGCCCGCTCCAGTCTGGGAGCCAAACGTCGGAAGTGCTCGACGAAGTTCCACCGGCTGTCGAGGACAAGTCCCAGGTACTTCATCGTCGACTCGACGCCGATGTGAACCCCTCCCACCGTGAGTTGGGAACCCGCAGGTGGCGCGTTCCGAGGACCATGAAAACCCATGGCCTCGGACTTGTGCAATGCCACCTCGAGTCCCAATTGCCGGATCCTATCGACGATTTTCGCAACCCCGCGTGTCATAATTTCGGCCGCCGCCTCGTGCGACCTCCCCTGCGCCAGGACCAGCGTGTCGTCAGCGTAGCAAACCACGCTGACTCCGCTAGGGAGGTCGGCGCGCAGCACCCAGTCGTAACCGATGTCCCACAGATGCGGCCCCAGGACCGATCCCTGTGGGACACCGCATGAGATCTCTCGCCGGTTCCACTCTCCCTGGTGACCGGGGTAGATAACGGCCCTATCCGTCAGATAGGCATTTTTGTATGCTTGAGTAATTATCATACAAACTTTAACATATATAATATTATTATTATATTAGAAAGAAGAATAGCAATGAATTTGAAATAAACGGCTAGGTATTTTTTTTTACACAGTTTTAAATTTTAAGTAACGGCTAGGTAACTTGTATCAATTAAGTGTGGCAGACGTGTGGGTGAACTAAGTGAAGCTATCGGGCTGAGAGTGGCCGGCACGACGGATATTAAGGTGTATATTTCACGTTTTACAGCTCCGGATACTCGAATGGCTCCGGACACAGGTTGGCAGGTTAACAAACACCCCTTAAGCTTCACAATATAAGATGAAATTTAACCCACTTTATCTATTAAATCATTTTCTTTGGGGGTGCAAAACAAAGCGGAAACGTCTACAGTTCGTTAACCCCTTCACAGATTCATTTTTGTCAGTTTATTTATGTTTTTTATTTTATGTTCTGCTCGGAAAGATTTTCCGACATTCACCCTGTAACCGACCTGTATAATATACCAGTTATGTGTGGACCTACATTTTTGAACGAAATGTATACTTGCGTACAGTAGGTAATTTGCAAGAAAGGCGAACTTTAATCAAATTGATACATAAAAAACTTTGAAGTATAAGCTGACATCTCATTGTACGAAAAGCCTATACAATGCGACGTCAGCTAAAGCTGGAAATGTATAGCTTGACCTGTAACCGTGTGTACTAAACAGGAACATATTATAACATAATTTTATCTCACTGAAATGTAATGGACCATTTGCCAATATTTTAAAGTCAATAAAATAGAAACGATTTAAAAGCTTATACTATAAGTATAACCCAATTATGTACAAAGCGTACTCTAACGTTTCTGATTATTTCAAAGTCAATAAAGCCTAGGATTGAGCTGCTCGCTCAGCTAAGCCTCGTGATGAAACCATGAAACTGTATGTTAATTTTAGTTATTACAAAATCATTAATATTAGAACGAAATGCTGTTATTATTGTTGATATTGTTACAATTTATTGTGAATGTTAGGAATATGGGTTCTCTGTTCTTTTTTCTTTTTCAGTTAGTTTTAATGATGGTCTGGCAGTTTGAGCACTTTATGCGGCCTATCCAAGTGCCCTTTCGTTGGTATTGTTTGTCGAGTCGTTATGCTTGTTGAAATACTCGATTACTGAGAAATGTTTCCATTGTCTGGAAGTTAAAAGACACTTTGACCCCTCGTTTCGCCGTTTCTTTTGAGGGTGGAGGTCAGATAAGAAATGTCGACTCCCATTAGCTTTGTTTTTAATCTTAAGTGTAAAAGTGATACCGATATCCCATTTACAGAATAAACAATTTGATTTTATTGCGCGGTACAAAGCGTGACTGCTGAGCTGCTGCAGGCTTTGGGTTCAATTACCAGGCCGGGAAAAGTGTTTGACAATTAGGAATATTTTTGAACTTACCAACCCGTTTAGATTTTGATTTTGTGTTTATTTATATCATTTGATTTATATGCATCGATACATCAAATGTGGGTACAACTTATCTATCTCAAACGAAAACACAACGCGCAAAGATTTGGGTTTTAAAAAGATAGAGTAAACGACGATGTCTGTGCTAGTACTAACTGTGTGACAGATACCTTCCTCCTTCCTCTTACAGCCATAAGTAACAAGTTAAACATAGACATAATGATTTGCTATAGTAACAAAAACCTTTCTGGTATAATTTATTGGTACATATTTAAAACATTAATAATGTCGATGATGACTTGACGGCATGTTTTGGCAGTCGTTGCACGTTAGTTGTCCAGGGTACATGAATTTCTCTCTGCTGTTGCCAACTGACAAGAAAAAATAATTGGATATGGCACTCAGCGTCAGTCAACACTGTTGCCTTTATCAAACTATTCGTATGTATTTTGGTATAAGACTTTAGTCTAACTAGAATATTTTGAATGTTATGAAATTCCGAGGAATAATGCTATCAAAACATAGTTTGAATTCACTTTGATCACTTATATATATGTATATGTGGAAAAAATAGCGCTCGAGGTACATTTTAGTGGAACAACTAAGAATAATATTGTCTTCAAGATCTAGGGTACGTAATTCATGTTTTTGAGAATATACAGCGTTGTTCATGTTCATACTATTGTTTTAGCAAACTTTGCTCTTTGGGATTGTTCCTCTGCTTACTTTGTACAATAAACTTACACATTACATGTTTCCAATTTGTTTAATTAGTTGGTTACACAAAATTAAAATTATGTAGACTTGATTATAACAATATCAAAGAACTTTTGTAGGGTCGCTTAAGTTATTATTTCAGCTTAATTTGTTAAAAGGCTTCTATTTATTTTAGATTGGAATCTTCTATGACCTCAGAGTACATGTAGGTATAGAAAAGGCATTCTGTATTTTTTTAAATGATCACTATTTGTTTGCGTATAGCAAAACATAGATGACCTATCTAATATATTGCTAACGAGCATTTCGCCCTCTCTTTTCCTTCTTCCACTCCGGAATAATTTAACTTTACATTGGTAATAGATTTTTTTAAAGTTTTTGAGTTTATCCATTACAAACAATCAAATCTTTCCTCTTTATAATTGTGTGGAAATCTCACACATTGCAACTCTACCCATGATTGCAGCAAAAGTAAATCCCTGTAATACGACCCAAAATTATAAAAAAAAAACTGAAAACCGGCGGGTAGCAAGTGACAAGTGAAGCGTTTGGTAATTCGGTATGTATGAAGAGATTGAGAGCCGTGCAGCCGCTACATTGGTCCCAGTGAGCGTACGCTCCACGCTCCGTCCAACCAGTCAGTATGAGGCGCGCCGAGCGGTAGCACGCGGTACCTGACTCGCCTTTTCGCTTTCCGCTAAACAGACACGATATCAACGCTCCGTAAAAAGTTATGATGAATTATTTTCATGCAATTATAGTTATTACAGTGACTCTGTTGAAGTTGAAACTAGGATATCAGAACAAATATTAAGAGATGAAGTTTATTCAATGCTAAATCTGTAATGTTTTTTTAATCACCGTGATGATGAGAGATCCAATTTTGTGATGTTAAAATAACAATTGAAGAATACCACGTAAGTATTGTTTTCCTTATAATTTGTGTATATAATGTACAAATTGCATTTTTATTTTTTTTGAACATTTCCGAGACTTATTTAGTTTTGTTTTCCCACAATCCCGCGGCGAGATCCTCATAATTCATTAACATGATTCACTTTATATAAAATATCTAAAATAAATCTACGTGTTATAATAATACATTGATGTTATTTAATGTCTCTATATTTAGACAATATCAATTAATCCATATCGTCTATAATACCATAAGCACTCAGCTGTCTGTGAAACAAATTGAATTAATTATACTTCTAAGAGACGTCTAAAGTTTCACATTTATAGGTCCAAGGGCATAATATAGGGTGGTGGGACACAGCCTGTTATCGTGAATTCAGAACACGATTCTGAACCCTTGTATGGTGACATTTTTCGGTGATTATTAAAAAAAAGGCTCTGCCATACATTTTGACTGCGTAGGCATTGCACTTTTCTATGTAAAACAGGTTTATTTTTTGATAACCGGCGAAAAATATTTGAAGCTTTGCATGCATTTGCATTCATAGTTACAGTTTGCGCGTCGATTTGCCACCCAGTATGATATAGGAAGTGACTGAATAGAAAACAGAATTTATAGGTCTGGAAAAATTTAACATTACTCGTACATGTATACCATCCCTTATTGTAAGAGAATGTTAATGGCACTCTAAGGGTCACTGAGAGTACTTCACTATCCACCTTTTCACATATTTCGCTGGGTAACCCTTTCAAATAGGGAGAATTGAATACCTGCTTATTTAGGATCACAATACGTTGAACTTATTATATGGTACGTGTAAGGTATTATCTATATATATAAAAATGAATCCCTATTTCCCTTGGTCACGCCATCACGCGTGAACGGCTGGACCGATTTTACTTTTTTTTTGTTGTGTTTGTTATTGTCAGAAGAAGGTTCTTATGAAAGAAAAAAATTTAAAAATTGCGCGGGAAATTAGAAAATTTAAGAACACTTATTTAAGAATACTTGGACAAATATTTTTGAATTTGATTAAATTCTTGAAGAAGGCTATAAGCTTATAAACATCACGCTAGCGGCTAGGGCCGTTAGGAAAATATAAAGTAAGAAAGAAGCTAAGAGGTAGCGCGGGAAGACAATGGGATGCGATTAGGTGGGTCGGGGGAACAAGAAATTTCACGCGGACGAAGTCGCGGGCAGTAGCTAGTGATATATAAATGTGGCTTGGACATGTTTCCTGAAGATTCGTTTTATTTATGAAGCTTAAGGTTTACCGGGTCGTGGGGATATCAGGACCGGACCGATAAATACAACAATAATTTTTAGAAGTATTTTGGGACCACAAATAAAATAAGTAAAGTTATTTCTTGCAAAAGTACGGTCAACCAAAAAAATTAGGCAAGTAAAACTATGTTTGTAAATTATAAAATAATTTTTTTTTTATGGCAGCCTTCTATTAGAATTAAACCTAAAAAAATATTTTAATAAATACTTTAATAAATAAAATTCCGGTTGCTTTTTTCTTAACATTATTGTAATTTGTAGTAGCCTTTTCTTTCTTATCCGTTTCAAATATTTTGTTAAAAAATTAGGTATAAGCGAGGAAAAATATATTGATAAAAATTTGCTACCTAGAAAATAATTTGGGAACCCTTATTTAACGTTTCATGTTATAACAGAGTGTTTGCAAAGTGGCGATATCACTTTAATATTGTTTAATCTTAAGTTCAAGTATGTATTACTTGCTACTAAACTTGTTTCTAACCCGATAAACCTATGGGGACTTCGTTAGGCTTTAAAATTCCCACATTTTCCGCGTTTTGAGGCACTAACGTTCGTCGAAAGCGGTAATATTCCGGACTCTAAATCTTCGATCACATATTCGATAAGTTTAATACAAATTGAAAGGCTTGCTGACAAGCTAAATTAAAATAGCCTTTTCATTACGTTTAAATTAAGGATTTTGTATTCTTTTTCATCGAAATAATCTGATTAAGTGATGAATAAGTAATTAAGTACGTAGATACATTTTCAGTACCGTAGATACCCAATCTGTTTTTTTCAATCCGAAGCTATCATTCGAGAAAAACACGGTTTCATTAACAGGGTTTTCAAAGTACCTAACTTATTTCTTTACTAAGTTATGTTAAATAACCAAAGAAAAACAACTTAAAAGTAGTTGTTACGAAAACGCATTCCTGTTTCATTATGTAACTTAAGATGAATAGAAATTCGAGATAAATTGTTAACAAATGCAAATAAGCTGATAGGAAATTGTGTAAACTACGTCGGACATTTTTATCTCAAGTAAACATACGAAATTTATCTGTTATTTTCCAGAATTTTATTTTAGAATGCGATTACTTGTATGGAGGATCTCTCTTTTGTCGTTGCGGGCTCCTTACCATGCTCTAAGCCATTGATAAGCTGTCGTCATCGATCTTAGCAGTGTAAGGATTTCATCGTCATTTGTGAAGGTGCAGGTGTGGCCAGGCAGGTGTACCCACAACAGCAATGGAATTTCGCCGTTCGTAGTCTGCTCGTGATTTTGCACTGGAATATGTAGATGAAAATCAAACTGAAAGTGACTTTTATAAAGAGAACTAGCTGACCCAGCGAACTTCGTACCGCCTCAGAATCAATAAATGTTGTGTTAACTTATCAGATCACACAACACAAAGCAAAGAGCACCAATTAACATATACCCATGTTAGACCAAGTTATGACAAACTGGTCTTTTGAAGGCATAAAGCGTTTTATAGCTACCATACACCCATAATAGGTGAGCTCCTACCAAATTATGCCAACCTAGTACTTCCAAGACATAAAGCGTTTTCTAGCTACCACACACCCATGTTAGGTGAGCTCCTACCAATTTATGCCAACCTGGTACTTCGAAGACATAAAGCGTTTTTTAGCTACCACACACCCATGTTAGTTGAGCTCCTACCAAGTTATGCCAACCTGGTACTTCGAAGACATAAAGCGTTTTTTACTCGTAGCTATCAAACACCCATGTTAGGTGACTTTGTATTTTTAAATAAGTATTCTTAAATTTTCTAATTTTACGCGCAATTTTTTTTTTCTTTCATAGGAACCTTCTCCTGACAAAAACAAACACAACAAAAAAAAAAGTAAGTGAAATCGGTCCAGCCGTTCACGCGTCATGTGGCGTGACCAAGGGAAATAGGGATTCATTTTTATATATATAGATTTAAGATATTTACGAAAATGAATTTTGTAGATAATTCTTGTGGGTTAAATTTACACTGCAAATGTGCAGTGTGATTTTAGCCCACAAGCCTACATTTGCGAAAAATTAAACGGTACGTGCAAGAAAATCTTCTTGCCGCTAGCGTTTCATAGTTCTCTTTTTTTTGTCGGGTAGTTTGAAATAGAAAAAACATCGGCTAAGCCCGCATCAGCTTCTAAAAAAAAAGAATTCTAAAAAATCAACAATTAAGATTTTATCTAAATTTTAGTAGGTCTGCAACTACATGTATTCAGATGCGGGCACACTAGTTGTACCTCACCAAATTATTCGACGCAAAAGTTTTGACTTTTGTGTCTAAACTAGCTTAGTATGAAAATAAACTTGTTTACATCATCACAATAATGATTCTTTAATGTAAAGGCTCCGCAGCCGAGATACCGTGACCCTGGCACATGGGTGGCTGATGGAGCACGGGTGGGTTTTGGTCAGTGAAAGTCTGACACGCCCTCCCGCTCCACCCAGAGCGGGAGAAGTCATTTGATGATTTCCCATCCTGAAAAAAAAAGGCTCCGCAGCCAGGCTCAACGTGACTCTAAAAGAACTATTTCTATGATAGTTTTATGGACACTCCTCTACCAGAATCGCGTTGCACCGTCGCGTAGCGCCTGTTTGCGGGTGTTTTATAGAAAAACGGACAGCACATAATCTTAAGAATTCTATTTCTACGAAGAATGGTCACAGCTCTTTCTATGCAGTGCCATTTTGTTTCTCCTCTTTTGACATCGCTCCGTTGAAATCCTTCTACAATCTGTCATTTTGTCTTTCGTTTGTGATCTTTGTCTAGGTCCTTTTTTATGTAGACTATTTCAAGAGACTTTTCTATTCCAAACTGTCAAAATCACACTGACAACTGACAGTTGTCTATGGTTGTCAATTTTTTTTGTAATCGCCATGCTAAAGACAGTTTGACAAAATTATGATTTTACAAGAGTGTGTATTGAACGCAAAACAGTGAAAATTTATAGAAGAACAAAGCTATCTTCTCCTATTCTACATCATTTAGTTAATAGGGAATTACCAAGGAAAAGTCTACTCTTCCGTCCACAAAACGGTGCTCGTACTAAGCTTTCTGGTCACAACTTCGCATCATGGAGAATACTGGTATTCCGCTGCTGGGTTTGACTGGAAGTCAACCCCAACGTAGTTGGGAAAAGGCTAGGCAGATGGCGGATAACGGATGACGGATGACTCGTCATAACAAATCCGACAAATAGATATCGTTACATCAGTAGATTGTTTTTGATCCAAATACATATTAAACTGAATCTTTGCAAACAAAAACGATTTTACCACCTTATGTAGGTAGCAGGTGCAAATTCCTTTTTTTAAGGCACCTGTCCCCACTCGCTACATTATTGGAAAATAATTTTCTGCATTAGGTACCCCTCGAGTTGAGCCAAGGTTGTCGTCGTTTGTGATCAATACAACTTTTTCTTCTTGAAATCATTTCACATTGTACAGACAGGGCAAACATTAATCAGATATGTCTTACTAAAGTGCACTCAAGCGACTAATACTGTTTGATTCGGCACGTGATAGCTTTTGGAGCAAACTACATCAAACGGCGAGAAGAACGTAAAACATTCCTTTTTATGTAATTTTTTTATGTAATTCTTCATCATTTAGGCTCATGCCATAGACTGCTACGGCATCAGCTCACATTGAAACTACACCTTGGAAATAGGCTCTTCCCTATCTTCAAGGTGTTATGAAAACCTCTAGAGGGATATTGTATTCATCACTATGAACCACTTTTGTTACGGGACAAACCCAAAATTGCGAAATGAGCAAATCAGCAGCTCTATACATTTATTTTCGCATAACTCTGTAATATGTAGGGAACAGTTGTTTTTTTTTAAAGCAGGAGATTCTCAATTAATTTTTAATGCTTCTTTGTGAACCTCAAAACTTATTTACTTATAAACAGATCTGAAAATGTTTCTTTGGATTGAACTGAGTGGTCCCATATAAATTTGGTCAAGTTCTGATAAGTGGTTTTTTAATTAGCTTCAATAATACGGACTTTTTCCACTTAGTTTATGTTGATGATGTTATAAAAATTTACTGTGATTGTTATTTAATTAGCAATTGTAGGTATTCGAATTTATGTGCGGTAACATGGGTACCACTACTGTGTCGTAGAAGGCGACTAAGGGACTTATTAGACAATGGGTAGCAGCGTTCTCTATTCTGTTCAGCGTTCTGCATTTTACCACCATACTGCGATCACCAACCCTGCCCCCCTGGCTAGCCCCCCTTTGGTACAGGCGTCTCCCAAAATGAGTACAATTACTACGTAATACCTTTTCAGTGATTTCAATTTCAAGTTTCGTAGCAATTTATAGCATCTTAGTGACCTCTAGCCTGGAAAGCAGTTCAATCCTTAACATTAAATTAATGGAACTCAATTAATTAAAATGTAACTATGGTAACAAGAGATTAGTTTCTTAAGACACAGGACCCAGTGTCGCTGGACCAATTCTTGTAGAAAATAATTGCATTTAAATCCTTTGTAAGTTGGTGGAGGAAACTAGAACGGATTGAATTGATGGTGTGCGTAAAACTTTGTCTATTTTACATCTTTAAATTATCTACTGAATCCAATTTTGAATAAGACTAAACTACTTAGGTAGTAAGTGTAAATAGTTAGTTGTATAATAATTGTTTATAAGCAAATCCTGTTGTTATATACGATTCAGTGTTATTGAGGTTAAAAATAAAAATTTTACCAAACCTAAATCAAAAGAAACTTAAGTAGGTATCCATCGAAATTCTGTCGGTTCTTCTCATTACTGAACCAGTGACTCTGTGAGTTAATGCCAATTTGAATGCGTTACCTATTCGCCCTTATTGGTGTTCCATGTCAAAATAGGAAAACGTGACACGTGGGTCGTTAAAGTGGTAAAAGTTAAAACTTCGATTTCGGAGGACAAATGCTGAAAGGCAGAAAAACAACTAATAGTTACATTTTCATAGTGATCCAAACAAGTATTATAAAGAGATATATTTGAATTTTGTGTGTTTGTTTGTTATAGTTACGCGCTAAAACGGCTGAACGGATTTAGATAAAATTTGGCACTTCGGTAAATTGGAACATTTTTTCCCGGTTATCCTATGGGATCAAGTCTTATGCGGGGTGAAGCTAGTATATCACGATTCAGCAATTAATAATATGGAGAATTTAATATCTTAAAGAAGGTGCCATTGTTTTCAAGAATATTCTTCAAAAAGTCCCGAAATATCGCATAAGGAGCAATGCGGTCAAAGCTCTGTAAAAGAAAGTTGGCTAAGATTTGTTATTCGATATGTAATTAAAAGTTTATGGTAAGACGTGGGGGGGGGACGAGTGAATTTTCAGACTCATAAACAAACCTCTACAGAGCCCCAAAACAAACTGTGAGATAACCTGAAAAATATTTACTGCGATAGAAGATATAATTATATTTTCGTATTAAATTACTTTTTTCAAGTCTGTAAGTCTTGCTCTGAAGTTCAAAATTACAATTTCTGAAACTTCATTTGGAGCCTCAAAAGACTTTCCGTACTCACTTTATTCTTTGCATGTGCCTAAAACACATCGTAAGTAATCTTAAAAGAATATTAACTGATGACGTCTTGTTTGGAAAATGTTAGCTATTTCAAAATTTCGGATTAGTCGGGTTGTAAACTTCAGACGACTGCCTCCCAGAGTAAGGTCAGACAAATTGGCCATAATATAAGACGGATGACCAATTTACTTTAAACCACGAACAATTCATATTATCTGAAGGTATAACTTCGAAGCCGATTCATATCTTGAAATATGGAATGGATAATAGACCGAAGATCTTAGCGAAGTTTATTCAGGCGACTAATTCTCTATGATTCAGCATTCCGTAGGATTTGGAGCGAATTCGAACAGACTATTGTAAAAAATATCTTTGACCGTTTTCTGATCTAGATTCTAGATCTAGAAATAAACCTGTATAATATTCGTATTCGTTCTTGGGGCTTGTGGCTAAGTAACAGCCGCAAGGATCGATCGATTAGGTTAAGCTACGCTTGCCGCAGCTGGTTCGTAGATGGGTGACCTTTACAGAACAAGACCCGTCCGTGCCTCGGAAAGCACGTTAAGCCGTTGGTACCGGCTATCATTTGTTTATCTTTGACAGTTGTTACGGGTCGTCAAACGCCCGAAAGTCTGCCAACCAGTCTTATCAAGGGGTATCGTATTACCTAGTAACTGGGTTGTGGAGGTCAGACAGGTAGTCGCTCCATGTAAAATACTGGTATTCATCTGCATCTGGTTAGACTTGAAGCCAACCGCATCATAGTTGGGAAAAGGCTAGGCAGATAATAATGATTATTCGTTTTTATATTTCTGGCCATGTAATGTTAGTAAAAATGAATATTTTCACGCTAAAATAACAAATTCTTGTTTGGGGTGAGAAACAGAAAAGAATATGCATATAGGCACGCAAATTCCCAAAACTCGTTATAACACGGATTATGTTGGTTTTAAATGTCTCTTAGAAATCGGATTATTTAATCATATCCATTTAAATTCTACGGTTAGGATGAAAGCTAATCGGAATACGGATGCACGCCTAAGATAAGCCAGCTTGGCTTTAGGTTGGGGACACATTCGGTCCAAATAATGAAGAAGAGAGATCTTTTTACTCTGTTCTATGTTCTATTTGCTTGACTTTTAAATAGATTAAGATAAATGTTCTTTTAGTTTTATTGGTGTCTGTAATTATACTCTAGAGATTTTAGGTAGCAAATCTAAAGATCTAGCTGGTTCTCAGGGCGAAAAGTCTAGAAAAAAAAATATAACAAAATAAATAAGATTAGTTTTTTTCTTCTTATCTTTCTAGAGATATGGAGTGGATCTTATTACTCATTATTTTGATATTTACGTAGACAGAAACAGCAATTACTGAGGCATTTAATATCAATTAGTGTGTCTAGGTGAACTTAGTATTAATTAATTATTTCGGGGAAAAAAGTTGTCGCCTAATGCTAGAATTTGTTGGACTTATCCTACTCCACAAGTAGAATATAGGTACGCAAATTGGAAAAATCATTCTTGAACAGTGAGGAATACCTTAGTTTAGAATGAGGTTAGTTAGTAGACCCTTTTATGGAAAAAACATCGTTTAACACGTTACCTGCCATGTCAGACTCTGTGTCCGACACTTTTTGTTCCATTCAGGCCTTGTCGGACTATATGACCGACAACACATACCAAATCTGAACGTGTCGTTGCTGCCTGGCGACCATGTTTATTACTCTTTCAGCTATATTAAGTGACCCACGCGACCCAAAAATCATTGTGCCAATATAACTTTGTTTACCATCACTCCCATACACTTTGTGGAAAGTATGAATTCAAAATAATAAATAATATCTTAGGACAACCAACACATCGTTATCTGATCCCAAACTAGGCAGAGCCTGTACTATGGCAACCAGACAACTGATAAACATACTTTTATATTTCTAAATACATCCATATTATAGATAAATTACATCCAGACACAGAACAAATGATTGTGCTCATCACACAAAGAGTTGTCCTGGGTGGGAATCGAACCCAAAATAAAAGTAAGGAATTAAATTATAAAATAGACAGTATATAATATAATAAATATAATATATATGTATTTATGGAATAAATAATCTATTTAAATTGAAATAACACTACGTACATTTTTTTACTTTTTCTGATTTTCACCATGGCAGTTAACTTGTTAAAATATAACTACTAGGTAGATACATATGGGTGGGTACCGCATGGAATCGCTTGACTCTACATAATAATACTATTAAATGTTAATGTCTCTGTGGAAATCAACGGATACGTATCTACATAATCAGCCTATAATGTCCCCACTGCTGGGACACAGGCCTCCTCTCAGTAAGAGGAAGAGGGGCGTTATCCACCACACGAACCCAGTGCGAGTTGGTTGATGTCTCGATTTTTGGTTCAAGGACAGCCCGGTTCCAACATGATGTTTTACTTCACTGTTTGGAGAGCAGTGGTGATTGAATAATGTACACAAAGTAAAGCGCCAGTCTTTTTTTTTGTGGGTAGGAAATCCTCAAATGACGTCTTCCGCTCTGGGTGGAGCGGAAGGGCGTGTCAGACTTTTAATGACTAAAACCCACCCGTGTTCTTTCAATTGCCTATGCCAGGGCCACGATAACTATTTCAAACATTTTCGCGACCCTGGCAGGCATGGGTCCCAGCGGACCCCTTCGGTTTTTACTGAGCGGCGAGCTACCAATTGCTCATCGCCCGCAAGCCCGCGCCTACTACAGTGGCCGGGAGTTCGCAATCGACTCCCGACGCCCGGGGCGTCTCCTCCTAAAAGCGCCTGTCTGGATTCGAACCTACGACCTACAACTCATAAGTCGAAGAAGTTACCACTGGGTCACCGCTGCTCTAGGTAACTATTTAAAAACCTAATCGGTACATGTAAATAACATCAGTACATAGCTTGCTAATGTTCTTGAAAAGAAAATATAAACTTGGAGTTATGTATCTACTCGTACGATGAAATGATAAGTATAACGACGAGGGTGTAATAACTTTATCTAAGTGTGGTATCTCCAAATGTTTCGAGTTATTAAGTTATTACTAACGCGTGGTGCTCAGCGATGTCAACGCACCTATTGGGACTTATTTCGGAATGTTACTAATACTAGAATTGCTTTTGTACAATTCGCGACTTAGCAGAATCGAGTTAAGGTACAATGTAGATATGGCACATAGAATATTTGTACAATAACACAATTTTATAAAGTTTTCACTGAGGCTGGATAGGCAATTACTATCAAATAAATAAAAACCCGACTCCTGAAAAATTACGCTCTAAAAAGTATGAAACAAAAAATATTCTCATCTGATCTTTTTTATACTTTCTAGAGCGTGATTTTTCTGTATATCGGGGTTTTGTTTCGAAACTTACTGTTCATTAAAATTATTTTGGGTTTACTGATAGTATAATTGTTTTATAACTATGCTTATGTCTTTCATTTACCAGATACCCAACCTGGCATAATTGAAAACTGTTTTTTTTATTCGTCATATTTTGTCGGCCAGAGTGCACCACATTAATATGACGTTACATACCCGGACGATCAAGGCGCTTCCAATGATACCACACTAGTCAAATAATAATAAATAGTTTTAAATTTATGAGGAAACTGATGAATATATGTATATACATCCATACACTTACCTTCTCCTTACTAGAGAATGGGCAGCAGCGTTCTCTATGCATTTTACCACCATACTGAGATCGCCAACCCGCCTGCCAAGCGTGGCGATTATGGCAATGCCCCCCAAATTGGGGGAGGCCTAAGTCCAGCAGTGGACGTCTTACGGCTGAAATGATGATGATGATGATGACATCCATACATACCGGTCAAAATCATAACCTTCCTTTGCAGTAGTGGGGTAAAAAATGGATCCGAAATTGTATGAAATTCGATATCTGCCGGACAAGTAAATCGGAAATTATTCAAAGGTTCATTTATTTTCATTTCCTTAATTTTATTTCCCTGAAAAAGGTACATTTGTTCGTTCATAAGTGTCATAAGTATCAGCAAAATGACGTAAGAGCTGGAGTCTATACTGCATTCAGGAGCTGTATGACAGATCTCCAGAGGTGGCACAGCAGGCCATAAATATTCCTACAGAATATTTTTATAAGACGCGGATTGATATGTATGAATATAATTTGGAGCCTCTTGGCGGCTGATGAATGTAGTTTGGTGATAAACTCATAAATATGCAATGAGGTTAGTTAAGGTCTAACTTGGGGCAGCTCGGAGACTGCGGATATAGCGTACCTTTTAGTAACGGCTTTTGAGTTAAAATAAATTGAGTAAATGCTACTAAAAGCGAAAGCTGTAAAAGGGAAAAGATTTTTGAGGCACAAATGAGTAAGATAAATATTATTATTATTCTTGGTAACGGCTTATTGAAAACGGTTTCACTAATATAACCTTCCGTTTCTTCGCAAAGATGCCGATTGACAGCTTTTACCAAGAAAACTTTGGAGTGATTAATCTTACTTTTTTTTCTTGTGAAGGGTAAAAAAGAAATAAATTTTCTTTGAGGCATTTTAGAATTCAGTCCACCAATGAACCTCTTTGAGAATCCTCAAGTCTTGACACAAAAGTCAAGACTTAAGATTCTCAAACATGCATCAAAAATCCCAAGACGTGAAAGTTGTTTGTAAGCGAATATCATTACAAAGTAAAAATGTTTTGAGAACAAGCTTTCAACGTCGCAACTTCAAATTTTTAAGGGTTCTCAAGTAAACAGGCACTTTTATATATACTTGTATATTTTAAAACGGCAAAGGGAATATGCAAATGTTGTTTGTTTGAGACAAGGAACAATTGGCTCCATGTTGATCTAAGTTGTTACAGTTTTCTGAACAGCGATACTACAGGGATGTTGAGTGTTGACTCCTTCAGTGTTTGCCGAGTCGTGTTGCAGGTTTAACTTGCTTTAGTAGCGGATAGCGCAACACGTGACGGGAATACATTAAAGGTCTTCCTTCCACAGTTCTGACCTCCTGTACCTACCTATCCCCCATCTACATAGTTCGCGGCGTGACTATGACGTACTTAGGGATGATGGTCCACTTGAATCTATGGATACTTGGGTCATTTTTCCTGTGGAAATATGTCAAGTCCCGCCTTCCGCACAAGGTGGTCAGTGTTCCAGTATTATGTATAACGTATATACATATATTGAAGTTATATTAAAATAATTTTGTAGATGTTATCATTCATAACAATCAATCGCTCCTTTAACCGGTCCTCCCAAAAGCTGACAGTCTATATTAATAATAGGTCTTTACCTATGAAAATGCCGTTGTATTTATCGAAATTTTTTATTTGTATTAATCGAAATAATCACCCATGCAATCAATGCATCTTTGCCAACGCAGTGGCAGTTTATTGATGCCCTTCTTAAAAAAATCAGCTGGACGGGAGGCAACAAATTCTTCAAAGGCATTTTGTACTGCCTCTCGGGTACCTATTGATTTTTTTCCCGCCAAGAAGTTATTCAAATTCTGGAAAAAGTGGTAGTCTGTAGGCGCAAGGTCTGGTGAGTAGGGCGGATGACGGAGAGCTTCCAACCCCAGTTCTTACAACTTGGAGACCGTCTGCTGTGCAGTATGAGGTCGCGCTTTGTCGTGCAGGAGCAGCGGAGACGAGCGATTGACCAATCCTGGTTGGAGATGTGCCAGCTTCTCCATCATTGAGTTCAGTTCTTCACAGTACACATCTGCAGTAATGCTCACCCCGTTTGGTAAGAAGCTGTGATGAATCACACCGGCGCTAGACCACCAAACGGTGACCATCACTTTTCTAGGGGTAAGTTTTCATTTAGGGCATTGTTTAGGTGCTGAACCAGGATCCAACCAACTTGCTGAGCGCTTGCGGTTATCAAACAGAATCCATTTTTCATCGCAGGTAACAATGCGGTTCAAAATTCCTTCATTTGTGTGTCTGTTGAGCAGTGCAAGACACGTCTCGACGCGTAGGTACTTCGCGCTGGCGATCATTGAGTTCGTGGGGCACCCATTTGTTAAGCTTTTTTACCTTGCCAATTTGACGCAAATGGACCAATATTGTTTTGACGCTAACGTCGAAAGCTGCTGCTAATTTAGCCGTAGATTGTGTATCATCAGCTTCCACAATCGCCTTTAATTTGTCATTGTCGACCAAAGTCTTCGGACGTCCGCGAGGTTCATTTTTCAGTTCGAAATTTCCAGAACGGAAGCGAGCAAACCAATAACAGGTGGTGCGTTGGTTTGTAGTGTTAGCTCCGTTGATGTTGCGTGCCGCTTGTGCCGCGTTGCTGCCACGACGTATCCATGATGACGAAAAAGATTGAAATGCGATGAAAATGTAACACTAATCAATAAACAAATGACTACTTTTGGAAAAAGAATTCCATGTTTTTAAAATAAAATTAATTTGAAATTAGAATTCTTAGACAAACAAAAATTATTTTGATTTGAAATGGCCAGTACTGCAGAACGGCAATTTCATAGGTAAAGACCTAATATAATAGTTTTGTTTTTCTTGGAAATAAACATAAAATTCTAAATATTTTTGTCGCCAAAAGTAATCATCTGCCTAGTCTATTCTCAACAATTTTGGGGTTGGCTTCCAGTCAAACTGGATGCAGCTGAATACTAGTATATTACATAGAGTGAGTGCCTATCTGACCTCCCCGGTAATAAAATACCCCTACGTAAGACTGGTTGTCAGATTTTCAGGCTTCTGGCGACCTGTAACGACTGTCAATAAGATCCACGAATCAGATGAGACCAACGGCTTAACGTGCTTTTTGAGAAGGGTCTTGGTATGTAAAGACGGACCCATCCACGGACCAACCGCGGCATGAGTAGCTTGATCTGATCGATCGACCCGTGCAGCTATTATAACTTAGTCACAAGCACCATACAGCCTTGGCCCTTAAAATCTTTTTGCTGGTTAAAGTATTAGGACGAATAAATCGAATGCTCTTGCATAGCAGCAGGTCTTTCTAACTCCAGACCAAAGAATCGGACGCTATTTATCTTTACGCAAAATGATAGAAATGATAAAACTTGGCTTAAACAAAGTGATTTCAACCTTTATCGAGCAACAACAACGATATAACTAACAATAATCATGACACTTATTGGTATAACCTTTTAAAGTTTATGTAGCAATTGAATACGAGAGACTGAACTTGTTTACACGCGAACCTTGAATCTGTAAAATGTAGGGCAGAAGGGCGTAACTTTCATTAGCTGCCGTTTCCTTTACTGTTGTATTCTCTTTGTAAGCAACTATTAAACCTACAACACATACATAATTATGAGTAATTAAGAGTAATCATGTGTAATTAACCTTTCAGGGATGAGATTTCTTTTTTAGAGGGTAAAATTCTGTCACGGAATAAATAACGTTCGAGCGAATATATTTCCAGTAATAGAATCTAACCCCCATGACCTTGATTTTTTCATGAAAACTTTCTTGAGTACGGCTTTGACCCCAAGGTTTGTTTGGAGTTGACAATAGGTACTTAGTACAGATTTGCACTCGGACGGATCCATCGGGTCAGATAGTGAAATCTGTTCTATAGATATGAAGGACTAGTTAGTTGTAGTTTAATTCCGATTTGACGAGGATCAAGAGACTATTATACTTCTTATAAAATTGCCATAGTGAGGTAAATAAATATAAGACTGTAAGAAAAGAACCCGATGCGAAGAATTTATGTAGTTCGCCGCAGGGATTGACGATTCCGGTTCTAGTTCCGAAGACCGGGTAATAAAGGAGCCAATATACTGGTTCCATATATCCGGTTTAAAGGTTCTCTAACGAAAAACCGATATGTTTGAAGTGTCCCTGGTGTAATTTATCTTTGAGGTCACCTCCGAAATATTGGCGAGTGCAAGTCTGTATTGTATATTGACCCCAGATTAATATAGTCATGAATAATGAATATGAGTAGTTTGAATAATCTACACTTAGGTACTCTAGCACCGGATGATCTCGGCTAACTTTGAAGAAGATCCGGTAAAATAAAGGTTCATAAAGATTTCAATTAGGGTTCCTGTTCGGGTTTTAATAACGGAACCACTAAATACTGGTTCTTTACCAGTATTTGAGGAACCTTTTCAATCCCTGGTTTTTCGTTTAGAAAGTATTTAAGGATCGTAACAGGTTGAATTTGAATGTTTCTACCAAAAACCCATGTGGGTTACGAGAAAACAGTATACGTCTAGTCTGTGTATCCATATTGTGTAGGATGCTTCGCTGGTAGATAAAGCACTTGACAGTACTAACTCTGCGACGCCTGCAACTGAACCAAGAGGCACTCACGACTGACTGATGACGGTACGAACAATAACTAAATGTCTGGACCAAATATCCCATGTGACAAGCTTTGTATTTAAACATATCAAGTTGGTTATATTAATGTACCGGTGTACAGTCACGAGCAATAATAGATCCCTATGTATACACATGGCCACATTCAAAATTCTGATTTTCTCTTTAAATAAGGATTGCTACTTCAAGACATGGCCTATTTCGTAATAGTGTAGGTTCCAAAATACTATGTTCGTAATAACATAAAATTGCAATGAGTACAATAGGAGAAAATCACTTTTAAAAGTACTGTACTTCTTGTAACAGGTAAGTACCCAGTAATTATTTGTAGGTACCTCAAAGATTGAACAGTGATACCCCAGTGGTAACGGCCGTAATTTGCAAGTTGTAGGTCGTGGGTTGGAACCCACACAGGCGCTATACTTTTTGTAAATTATTTCATCACCACAAAACAGTGAATCAAAACATCGTCAAAAAACCGGCAAGACCATTAATTCAAAAACGTGACATCTACCCCTGTGCCCGCGTGGTGGATTATGGCCCACTGTCTTTCACAGAGAATAGGCCTGGGTCCCAGTAGTGGGAACATTAAAGGATAAGTATGTATGTCAGGAAACCGCAGGAATCCGTTGGATGCGAGAAGCACAGAACCGGTCGAAGTGGCGGTGCTTGGAGGAGGCCTATGTCCAGCAGTGGACGTCTTTCAACTGAAATGATGATGATGTTGATGATGTATGTATGTGTGTACCCTCAAAGATCCAAAACACTAAAACACTGTTGAGTGGTATAAGGTATATCCAAGTTAGTCCCGAATACTTCACACATTCGTGTCAACGTTTTCTAATCCCAAGGGCAAGAGATTATTATCACATGTGTGAAGTAATAGGATCAGTATGCGAGCCACGATACAGTCTCTCTTAATTAGTTGTAAAATGAATGGCTCGTCTGGAGTCTGAGATTCAGCGTCAGTTTTGCATACTATGAATTAATTTAATTTCTGTTGGCTTACGTACAGCTGGAGTCATGAATTTGTTTCCATTAAATTTTACTTTTATGTTAGTCAGTTCTCAGTATCTTTCGCTATTTAATTAAAATGTAGAGAATGCAGCTCCACAATAAGTAATTAATTAAGTGCGTACAAGGTCCACAGGACTTATTTATTTAATCATTAATTTGCACACATATAAAGAGACAAGAAGAAAGGAACAGAATGAAAATACGTCCAAAGATGATGTTTTTTTCAAGATATCTGTTCCAGCATATCTGCGTAATCAGCTTATTATAAGCTCCCACTGCTGGGACATAGGCCACCTCTCTGTGAGAGGGAGCGGATTATAATCTACCACACGGCCCCAGTTCAGGTTAGTGTATGTTACATATCATCGAAGTTTTGGCTCTAAGATATTTGAGAGCGATGGTGATGAAATTAAATACACAAAGTTAAGCCTGTCTATGTTCTAACTCACGACGTACAACTCGGTAAATTGGGACCGATACTACTGGGCCACTGCTCACGTACCTGACCCAAGTGGTTTCATAAATTCGAGGCTTTGACAGTCGTAGTTGAATATAGAATGTGTGTGTCCTTCCAACACTATAGACACGTGGCGTGGTGCGGGTGTGAGGGAAACCGCAGCTCCACTAAAATGCTCACTTAGTTCGGAATAGTGAAAGGAATGTTTAGAAAATTACGCTACACATTAGGTGTGGCTTTCGTGATACTATATGACACCACATGCACGATCCGTGTTCAAGCTGCTAACATAGCTAGGCCTTTTAAATAGTTTATTGGATGCCAGAGAATCGACCGCGCTTTGCAATGAGAAGGCAATGAAGACTTAATTCTAGTCATCTAGTCTAGTCATTAATGATCTGCCGACAGTCGTGAAAGAGGCGAAGTGCCTACTGTTTGCAGATGACCTGAAACTATTTCTAAAGGTGGAGGACACGGCAGACTGTAATCGGCTCCAGTCTGACATTGATAATGTAGTCCAATGGAGCAAATCAAATAAGCTGCATTTTAATATTGAAAAGTGTTGTGTGATGAGCTACAGGTAAAATCCTTACACTGTCTCAAGATGAAACCGAGATTTCTGAAAGCCCTGCCGCACATCTCAACAATGTGTTTTGCCGCGCGCGGACTGCGCGCGGCTGTTACAATACCAGTACGAGATGGACAGCGCAGTTATACCGCGCGTCTTTCATGTACGAGACCTGGGCGTACAGATGGTGTCTGAGCTGACGTTCCGCAAACACATTGTTGAGATGTGCGGCAGGGCTTTCAGAAATCTCGGTTTCATCTTGAGACAATGTAAGGATTTTACCGATACTGCTGCGGTTAAAGTCTTGTTTAATGCACTAGTGAGGAGTCATTTAGAAACAAGTGCAATCATTTGGAATCCGCATGAAGGCAAATACAGCCTCATGTTGGAAAAAGTACAGAACAAATTTACTAGATTTCTTTACCGAAAACAGTATGGGGTTTATCCCTTTTACCCCCTGATGTACCCGAGTCTGTTCGTTCTGGGCATGGTCGGATACACCAGGCTGGCAGTAAGAAGGGACGTCGCGCTGGTCAAGTACGTGGCTCGCGTATTGCTAGGGTTGCTGCACCACCTGGAGGTGCTGGCAGCACTGCGGTTGCGCGCGTCGGACGGGTGCGTTGTTGCGCGCCGCCGACCCGCTCTGTTAGACGTGCCTGTGGCTAGGACTAATCTACTCAAGTTTGCCCCTTTGTCACGAGCTGCACGTATGATAAACATTATAACGGTATCGGAGGATATATTTGGGTAAAACCTGCTGAAATTCATACAAAAGGCACAAGTGCTAATTGAGGGCGGTCTTAGTACCTAATTATTAAGTTTTATGTATAATAAATATATGTGTTTATATAATAAGTCATATATTAGTCATTTTTGGTGTTACTTTTTGGTAATTTAATTTGTTTGTCTTGCTATAACATCACCTTGGTAAGCTGTTATGGTGTTATAAATGTAGTTAAAATAAATAAAAACAAATAAATTAATTAAATTAAGGGTTATTCATTATTCTTTGTTATAAGAACAACCCAAAAACGGATTGTTCGTTAATTTATTACTGTTTGGAAACGAAATATATATTTTTAAAGTAGGTAACATAATAAAGGTACTTTAGTTTCATTTTTATAAAATAATGCTAGTTTGATAAATTATATTCTTAGGGTACTTTGAAACGAATGTTTTATAAATGAGGATAAAAACTTTTTATTGCAAATTGAGCAACAAACAAACTAGTCAGGCTTTGTGAAATTGTTTTTGGTTAACATTATCCGTTTCAAAGCTGAATTAATTCAATTGAAATGTAGTATAGACACGTTGACGTACGTTACCTACGTACGTCAACGGTCCAAAGGTGACCTGTGTATCAATTTTGAAATACATGTAGACGGTCTTAACACGTAAACTGCCATGAGTAAAATCAGAAAAACTCAAAAATGTACTTAATGTTATTTGACTTCAAGTCGATTTTGATTAAAAAGTGTCGGACACATAGTCCGAAATCGCAGTTAACGTGTTAACAGGGGTTTTGAACTGCAGCAAAGCGAGTGGTGAACAAGAAATTCTCATCTGATCAAATTGAGACTGCTGTCGGTTTCCTTTACTAAGTATATTGCTGTAGCAGCTATTTTGCTTTAATCAAAGCTATGCTAGAGGTACAATAGATGCTACTACTATATTATTAAGTTTTCAGAATCTTTGAGTTGATTGAAGGGTAAAGCTACAGATGCGGAGCTGCGTATGAAATATTTATATTTTTATTTTAACTTTCAAAAAAATACAACGCTTTGGGTGAAAGGCGGGAAAATTTGCTTTAGTAACAAGCACTGTGAGTCACTCAGCAATTTCATGGTTGTGCGCAGATAAATATTGGTTATTGTGGTTGCATAATCAAGAGGAGGCAGATATTCGTATGTTCAGTCGGATGAGTTACCTTGGTATTGGTTGAACAGGTTTAGCGAGACTATTCCTTTCCAAAGCTTAACGTTCTAGCGCACTTTAATTAAACTTCATCAGTCACATACTTCTGTAGCAAAGAGCGATCTCCGTCGATTGATCAGTGAGCCGATTCATCTCTACATAAACGCGGGTTTCTTTACTAATGAAACGCCGTCGTTTGCCTCGGATAAATAAATACATACTATACCTACTATATACAAGTATATTCAGCCTGATTTATTAGGATTCGATTCGATAAGTCCACTTATATGTTTACTTGTGCGTGTATTAAAATTTCGTATCGGGCAAGAATCGTGCTAACTATGTGTGTTTCGCCTAAATCGGCTCAGATCGATAAGGAATTTACACGGTTCCGAAAAAAGAATATACTAACTATCTAAAACGATAAAGAACTTAGGATTTTAGGTATAACCGGTAAAAGTTACGTTGTCAACCAACCTGAGGCAACGAAGTTACTCAGACAGATAATTTTATGAAAATATTATGTCCACAGAGGCTTTTTCAAATAGAGCTCAAGGTAATAAAAAAATAAATAAAAAAAAATCTCTAACTTCAAAGTTAGAGAAATATTTTAAAGAAGAAAAACTGTTAAAGTATTTCTTTTACTTCTCTAATACTACATTTGTAGTGGAAAAACAACATATTATTATTCTCTTACAGAAACACTTACTTATGTATTCTAAAATCGTTAGAAATATTGTATACTATGGCTGACTAAGCTGAAAATATAATATGGAAACAAGTTTTTTTTTATCATCCATAGTAGCTTTCAAAGAAAACTGATACTTTTGCACTTATATATTTTCTTCTGTGCTCTCTCCAAGAAAGTACTGAATAAGTTTATAGTGTTCCTACATTGTGAACAAAACAATAAAATAAATATAGTTTTAGGTGTCACTTGAGGTTTTAATGCTGTTACAGACAGGCGCCGCGCTACTCTAAGGTTCGACTTTTAATCCTATTCACTAACTTGACAATTAGAGGGATACCAGGTTTTGACAAAAAAAAGATAGTGAGGTGGTGCAAGAATGAATGAAATTGAATGAACTTGAAATAATGTACTTACATGCAAACTTTGTAATTTAAATTTAATAACTTGTCTTAAAACAAGATGTGTACTAAATAGATGTACAGTCACGAGCTTTAATTTGGGACCCACCTAAGGTTGAATATCGTGTAGCAAACTTTCGCCATTTAGAGCTATTATGTTAACGCTGTCACTGCACAAACAATAAACGTCATAATGTTTACCATCGACAACTTTACGTTTCTAGGGGCTAACGTCAACTGGAGCGAGGGCAAACGATCATTACCGATTTCCGAGTAATAATTACTTTTTGGTCCTGTGGTCCCATAAGAAAAAAGAAACAAATAAAAAAGAACAAAATTATATTGTCAATATATGATAGCTAGTCAACTAACCCGCTTATTCTTCAAACCTATATTAGTTAAAAAGTTTTGTCTCTTTCTCAAACATAAATATCAAAGTGACGGACCAAAACAACATATTTAAAATAAAATAGGTTTAAAGGCCGTTTATGATTATGGGGGCTTAGAAGATTTCAGCTAAAATATTGATTAATAAAATCTTTAGAAAAACAAAGTTTTTTATTCTTTATATTTATTAAGACATTTATGACACAAACCTCAATCTTAACACAATTATATAGAAAGCATGGTTAGCGGTGCACAAAATAAACACTTATCACCGAAGGCTACGACTAAATTAATTTAAATCTCTCCAGTAATTTTTTTATCATAAATATTCAAAACCGCGTATATCCACCTTCATTGTCAATCACAGCCTGGAGCCGGTTACGCATGGATCCAATCAATTTGTCACATATGTCAGTACCCCTTAAACTTTCCCAGACTGTGAGGCAGTGATCCATAAGTGCTTCTCTAGTTCTTTCGTTTCTATTTGACCATTTTTGAACCATTAAGCCCCATAAATTTTCTATAGGATTTAAATCGGCACACTTTGCAGGCCACGGAATACGATTTAAAGGGAAATGCCCATTTAATAAAGAGGTTTTGGCCAAGTGATGCCCACGCAAGAAATAAATTATAGGCATTAGGGCTAACATCATAGGTAAAGAAGCAACCACTATTTTTTACATAAAACTTGGTGGGACTTTTATAACACTATAAAAACACTTTTAGTTTTTTTATTCGTTCTCATTTAAATAAATGACAAGCACGCCATCTACGAATTGGGTTCACAATACACAACTATAAAATAAAACTTAAGTTGAGACAAAACAAACTACAACTATTTATATGGTTTCCTTGTCACTAAACAACCGAATTATTTAATTCAAATCTATCTTACATAGCTATGCAATATAAGTTACTGAGTATGTATGTACCTTGCATGTTTTTATAGTAAGTTACTTGATGTGGTGCAATCACAATTGATACAGAGAGGGCTCCATTGACATTATTTTGTTTGTATTCATATTTTAACTTATATAATAATTTGCACGCCGTAAGGTAGACTGTAGCCGATCGAATTAATTCATGCACAACATCTTATACCTGTACCTACATTCATAGCAAATAAAGTACTGATTCTGATTCGTGGTAAGCTAGTAAGGTCGTGTAAATCAGGTTCAGGTATAGGTCCGACACCATTGGCAAGCCGGTGTCGTCGCGGGAGGCGGGTACAGAATCCAAAGTAAAGCCAAGGTCATCATCGGGAGCGGTTACAGGGTCCATATTCGTAATCAAAGTCGTCGAAAATCAAATAGAAAAACGCAGTAGAAAATAAATCACGATTGGCAAGAACACACAACACCAAACAAAATGTGAAATGTCAATTAGTTGTCAACTACGATTATTACTGTTGTAGGGATGCGATATGACATCGATTTACCGAAAAATCTGTAAATCTATTTTAAAAAAAAGTGGAAACACGCAATCGGTTCAATAGATCGCGTTTAGAAGCCCGCGAAATGAACAAACATCTTTTTTGTTTCTAAAGAAAACAACAAAGGCGAAAAATAAAAGGTTTTCCAAAAAACAATGTTTGAAACCGGTTTTATAAATAAACAATAGACCGGAACTGTTAGATAATATAATAAACGATTGAATGTTTTTATTAAATCGGCTTTTAATTCCGGAGTTTTCATAACAAATAAGTAATAGCAATATTTTAGTTATTAAATGGGTATTTTTTCTGTATTTACCACATTGATGGGCAGAACATGGCCAAGAATGAGCATCTCCCTTTGCTCTATTATTGTCGAACCAAGTTCTAACGATTCTTGCCGTATGAATTGTTGCGTTATCTTGAACAAAGTTTATTGGAGCAACATCTTCTTGTGGATAATATAGTTGCAATGTTGGAAGGACACTCTCGTCTAATAAATCGACATAATCTTGAGCAGTGGCCCTGGGTGGTAAATTTATTAGTTCTCCAATGCCGGCTGAACTAATCCAGCCAGACATGTTAACTGTAATGCGACCAGACGCGTTGTTAGCTATGACGTGGTCTTCCGTGTATCGCGTCCTGTCAATTCGCCACAAATGTAGTCTGCCCGTTTGGGAAGATTGAAAAGTCTTTTCATCGATGAAAGCCGTCGTCGTCCAATCAAAATTTAGATACTGACGTGCGAAAATAAGTCGAGTAGCTTTATGGGCGTCCGTCAACACAATTTTTTTTGCAGGCCGCCTGTGATGCAGTCCCATAGCTTTAAGATGCCTTCTAACTGTTGAAGGGTGGACTTCAAACGCTTCCGCAAAATGCCTTGTTGGCGTAAATCCATTCATCAGGTATTGCCTTTGCATCAAGCGGCTCTGCTCTTGTGTTATAACTTGCGGGTGATGGTTGTTTCGTCGTAAGTCAATAATATTTTCCTCGTTCCCGTGGCGTCGAACCCAGCGGCGAACTGTGTTTCTTGTCACATTTATTCGTCGCGATATCTCGTGAATGCCTACTCCTTGTTCGTGCAAATCAATCATTTGGAGCCTTATTTGGTCACGATTAGCCGCAAGCATTTTATTAATTGGTAAATTATATTTTGTGAAAATATCACATTAAACTATTTTCTTAAATGACACTGACAGGACACATGTTCGTAATTAGAAAATCGTAATGATAGCTTTTTGCAACGAGGTTATCATTTCATAGGTCGATTAGATAAGACATTTTATGTCTTAACTTGACATTCAACATTTCAACCTTAAAGCAAAGTTTCAAAGTTTCGACCTTATTGCATTATGATTGTTCTAACAACATTTAACGGAAATGGGTCCCAAATTAAAGCTCGTGACTGTATATGTAGTCTATGGCTGTCAGAGGAAATAAAATGACTTTAGTAAAAAAATAAGCAAAATGAAAAGATTTTTATATTTAGTTTTTTTTCTATTAGAAGAAAATAAAAAAAGGAAATAACTGTTATTAAAAATTATTAATTATTCTTATAATCCACACCTAAAAACGATTTTTTTAAGGTTTATTTAATTTAAAACATTTTTATCATTCATTCTTTATGCGAAATCGTTCACTACCCCGACACTATTAGTTTTAGAATGGTATCATTATTTTGCATTGAACTGTCAAGTTAGTGAATAGGTTTAAAAGTTCAACCTTCCTAGTATATCAGTTTTTATTATCATGGGTTTTTTTTTCTGCCAGAATCACGTCGCACCGAGGCGCCACGCCTGTCTGTGGGGGCCTTCAAACTTATGTGAAAGAAGCACAATGTAGGGTAGATAGGTACCTGCCAAGGTCGCGAGATTTGTTCGAAAGAGTTACCGTAGCCGTAGCATATAGGCAATTGAAGGAACACGGGTGGGTTTTAGTCAGTAAAAGTCTAACACCAGAGCCCTCAGAGAGTCTCCCGCGCCACCCAGAGCGGGAAACGATGATTTCCCACCCACAAAAAAAGGGTAAATAGGTAAAACAGAATAGAGTATACCTACATGTATGTGTCGCCACGTCACCTTGAAAAGTGTCTAAGTGATAAACAAAGTTTAACTACTCTTGTAAATTAACTTTGAAATAACTTTTAATTGGCATGACACTTTAGCAATGCATGTATGTGCACCCTGGCTTTCGATATCACGTTTTAAAAAGAAATTAAGAAATAAACATATTGATATTAAAACTCTTCTTTACACGAGCAACTATAGATAAAATAACCCCAGATGCGAGCAACCTAGTACATACTTGTAGGTATGTACCTACACCCACTTTAATAATGGCTTTTGGTAGAGGCTCGTAAAAAAGGGGAAACAGAATCCTTGTGTGTGACGTGATTTAATTTATCACCCCTGCGTATCTCCCGAATCATTTAGGCTTGTTGCGGTACATGTATTTTTGCCAGAAGGAAAGTTTCACACAAGTTGGCAGTCTTAGCAAGTGCTATTATCATTATAAGTAAAGATGGGTGACTTTGACGATAGAATATAATATATTTATGTTTGAGCACTTTGTGCTGAGAACTACCTAATGTAACTTGGCCTTTTTCTTTAACTATACAGTTATACATATTTTAAATTTAAGTCACTTTTCGTGTCTCTGTTTCTGCGTTGTTTATCTAAACTACGCAACGTATTTTAATGCAGTTTCAGTAACGACAAATTTATTATTATTAATTTATTTCGGACAGTTTATGATAATCACATCGTTTATTTTCCAAATCATAAAATCCAATTAGTAAATATAAAATTACGAACACAACTTATACCTACATTAGTAATATAAAAATAATATATTAACGTTAAACTAAGTTAAGGGACAGAACAAACATATACATATCGATGTTTTCATGACATCGATGTTTCGATGTGACATGACGTCACATCAGTTTTGTGCCCGTGTGAAACATGGGCAGGAAATCAAAGAAAACAAAGAAAAATGTTATTTCATTTTGTTTCAGTTTCAATAAATTATTGTATAACTGCATCATGTGACGGCTATTTAGTTTTTGTTATGCAACAGTATCTTGCAGTTGACCGGTATATAAGAAAATTGGAATAAGAATCCTTTCAGTGGCAGGTCTTTATAGAAAATGTCAATATTCCGTAAGTTTAACTAGAATTCTAAAATTGTTTGGCAAGTTAGTTCGGTTTAGTCGAATCGAATTAGTTCTCAAGTAAATGAAGCTATTTTGGAAAAAAATTCAGGTACTAAGAAGTACATGGGTACTTCTTAGTACCTGAAATTTTTGAAACAAAAATTGTAAGTGTATTGTTGATTGTAGTTCTAGAATCTAACAAGAAGAAGAATCTAACAAGTTATGGGTACTTACCTACTTACCTTTTTGTTTCACTATAAATCAATCAAAACTTGTTATAATATTATATAGGTATAATTGAAACCAAGCAATTACCTAACTAGCGTGATAAACAGAGGTATTCCTCGAAGCGCTGCCATTTTGAGGCGCACCTAATGAGGCGCTCTTTTTTTATTCCTCTGAGCGCACCTTTTAGTAGCGCTCCCGATGGCAATTCAAAGTATTAAAATTTTATTCCTTGAAGCGCACCTATGATTAACTTTCGAATAGAGATAGGATACTAACTGTAACTATCGATAATAAGTAAAACACGTTATTTTATACAATTTACAAAAACTCTATACCCTTTGACCATAGATTGGTTTAAAAAATAAATAAAGTGATCCTCTTTAGAATGGACAAAGACAACTATATCAGTCGGTACGTACTTTAATCTCTGGCGATGCGGCGCGCGCGGCACGGGAGCACTGCACACATAAGCCGCAGCCCCACCTCCCCATTGTATATGCTACCACCCCCCTAGATAGTCGCGTTCACCGAGTTCACACGAATCCAGCCGAGCCACAAAACTGCCTTATTGCACAAACTTTCATAAATAAATAAACTTTCTTCAGTTCATAGCTTGACTTGAAACTTCGTGACACATTCGCGCAACTTGTGAGTTAAACACAACAAAACAAAACTATACAATTTTAAATAAACCAGTTCCAGAAATGTGCGCCTCAAAATGGTAGCGCTTCGAGGAATACCTCGATAAACGTCCTACTAGACATAGAGAAAAGTAGGTACCTACTACTTCTGCTTTTAACTGGTTATATAAAGACACATTAAAACGTATATTGTGCTATGTCTCGTGTAGATAGAACATAACGAGGTAATAAAAATATGCCACAGAGAGTCGTTTTGTTAAAAAAAAGCCACATTATATTACCTCCCTATGTAGCTGTACCTATAATGAGATAGATGAAAAATATTATAACTTACGGATGCAAGAAACATTTACTTAATAGTAGCGAAGTTTAAAATCTTACTTTAAATCTCTAGCGTCTTAGGGAAATTCACGTTCTTGCATTAATATGCAGAGCGCCGGTGGAACAGATATCAACGTGGATGCGGCTTGCGACTATGCACGTCTTCTGCGTTGTATCTACTCTAGTGTTACTCTTACTGACTAAACCGGATAGATAATGTAGAATATATATTGGTAAAAACAAAGCAGTTATCCGCATAGTTTACTTTGTTTTCGCAGCGTTAAGCTAACTATTAAATTAATTCTGCTCTGTATTTATTTAGATTTCATCGCTTCGTTAACCTCCATAGTTTGTTATGCTTGCTGTTGTGTAACTTTAGTTCAAATGAGCTTTCTGTATAACATAAAATCTCAAATAAATGCTTGTGTGATAGGTATATGTCAAAGGAAGTCATTCTGTTTATGGCCGGAACTCGATAGATATGGGCCTCAAAGATTGAATAGTGGTACTCCAGTGGTAACAGCTGCGACTTACAAGTTGTAGGTCGGGTTTGAACTCAGACAGAGGCTTTACTTTGTGTAAATTATTTGATCACCACAAAACATGAAGGAAAACATCGTCAGGAAACCGGCATGACCTAAAACCAAATAATCGAATACATATGACATCTACCAACTATTGTATTTTCGTGGAAGCAAAAATTTTATTTTGTTGAAAGACAATGTCACACAGAAGAACACGTCATTAATTTTTAAACATTCATATATATCATTATCTTATTTCTATGAACGTACAGCCAGTACGATTACATTACTTCAACATCCTCCCGTTAATCGGAAAAGGCTACAAATTTCATCTGATGACTGTACAAACAGGCACACACATGTAAATCAACCTGACTGTACTTTACAATGACAGTGACATTAATTTATAAAAAATACAGAGCACTAAACAAGTCAAAAATAATACAAATAATAGCAATTAAAAACATCTTAAGATATCATTAAGCCTATATCAGACACGCAACGTTGGTGTTTGCATCGACTCAACCCTTTGGTTAAAACATCCGCCAACATCTTATCCGTAGACAAATAAGCTAATTTTATTGTATTATTTTCGACTAACTCTCTATCAAAATGGTAACGGACATCTATATGTTTAGTCCTATTATGATGAACCGGATTTTGTGCCAATTTTTGCGCACTTTGGTTATCATTATAGATAGTTACCGGAAAAGACTCACCTGTTATCTCAGATATAAGACGCTGTAAATAAACAGCTTCTTTAGAAGCACTGGACAACGCCATGTACTCAGCCTCTGTTGACGACAAGGCAATCGTGGGTTGTTTTTTACACTCCCACGATACTGGTGCATTCGCTAATTTGAATACGTAACCTGTATACGATCTCCTGTCACCACCGTTGGCCCAGTCGGCATCGACAAAACCACGTAAGGGTTCTCCAGTCTTTTTAAATCTAAGATCGTAGTCCAACGTACCTTTTAAATACTGGAGGACACGTTTAGCAGCAGTCCAAAGCGCCTGCATAGGATTCTTATTGAACTGACTTAAGAAACTAAAGGCAAACAAAATGTCGGGTCTTGTATTGATAGCTAAAAACATCAAGCAACCGATTAAGTTTTGGTAAGGGACATTGACAGCTGGTTCAGTCTGAGAACGCAGGTCAACACTAATGTCCATAGGAGTAGGAACAGTTTTGCACTCTGCCATATTAAAACGGTCCAACGTTTCTAATATGTAACGATTCTGATTTACCTTCATATAATTAGTTCCCTTTTCCCTAACGACATGCAAACCAAGGCAATAACTAAGTTCACCTAGATCCTTGACACCAAAAAAATCCTTTAGGCCGTTCTTCAAGAAAGACAATTCATTTTCTTTATTATAAATCAAGATCAAATCGTCTACGTAAACTGCCAGTATAGCGATACTATTACTCCTTTTTATGTAGACGCAGGGCTCAGACTCTAATCTATTATAGCCTAAATTATGAAGCACCTCATCTAACCTTTTGTTCCAGGCTCTGGCAGCCTGTTTAAGACCATAAAGAGACTTATGTAATTGACATACTTTGGTCTCCTGACCTTCAGCTACAAAACCTTCAGGTTGTGCCATAAAAACCTTCTCCTCCAGTTTTCCGTGAAGGAAAGCTGTGTCTATGTCTAAATGATGCATTTTTAAATTCTGTTCAGTGGCTAGTGCAATCAAAACCCTTAACGACGAGTAACGAACTTCCGGCGAAAAAGTTTCCTCGTAATCTATTCCGTAGCTTTGACGAAAACTTTTTGCGACTAAACGTGCTTTGTATCTACTCACTTTACCTTCAGAATCACGTTTTAGCTTGTATCCCCATTTACACGGTATGATTTTTTGTCCTGTATTTTCTACTAAGGTCCAAGTACCGCTAGAAATTAAGGAATTATATTCATCTTCCATTGCAGCAATCCACATGTCCTTGTCTGGACGTAAAAGAGAATCAGAATAAGAACAAGGTTCATCTTTCAACTCACCACTTTGCATCGCTGAACAACAACAGACGGAACAGTAATCCCTTAATTTGTACCTCCTTTCAGGTTCCATGTGCGTCTCTTCTTCCTCAACAGGTACTACTGGAGTTGCAGGAAGAGGATAGGCCATAGGTAGGGATGGTTCAGCAGCAGCAGTGCTTGTACTTGCTACAGGATCAGCTGACCCACTTTGTACCTGTAAATCATTGTTATCAGAGGAGAGAATAATGCTATGACGATGTGACTCGTCCCCTATCTCAGTGTTTGTGAAACAATTCTCTAAAAACACTACATCCCGCCCTTTGATACTTTTTCTTATATTGGTGGGATCACGAAACCTATACGACTTGTTGCTATCGCAATAACCAACAAATATGTACTGTTTCGCTTTCGCATCTAATTTTTGGCGATCGCAAGACGGCACATGAACGTATGCACGGCAACAAAATATTCGTAGATGGGAGATATCGGGTTTTCTGTTGAACCATATCTCATACGGAGTACGATTATCTAAAGCTCTATGTGGACATCTATTTTTCAAATAAGTAGCAGTGCGTACCGCATCTTCCCAGAAAGTCTTTGGTAGGTTACTATCTTGTAACATGCACCTAGCTTTCTCCACTAAGGACCTATTTGTCCTTTCAGCAACACCGTTGGATTCAGGACAATACGGGACAGTAGTCTGATGTTTAATTCCCCTTGAAGTTAAATATGCTTCGAATTCACCATTAACATACTCACCCCCGTTGTCGGTACGCAAGTTTCTTATCTTAAAAGAAGTTTCCCTTTCAACCAGAGCTTCGAATTCTAAAAACTTTTTCTTAACATGCGCTTTAGACGGTATAAAGTAAGAAAAAATCATTCTAGAAAAATCGTCTATAAAAGTAACCAAATACCGATTTGAACCTAATGACATTACGTCAAAAGGGCCACAGACATCAGAATGTATAGTTTCTAAAATTCTGCTGCTTTTCTTATAATCAATAATTTTGAAGGGTTTTCTACTTTGTTTTCCTTCAATACAGGCTATACAAGGGTTTTTATCTAAAGAAGAATATTCAATACCTTTAGCTTTGCCATGACGTAGATGTTCTAATGCGACGCGGCACAGATGACCAAGTCTGCGATGCCACAAACTTGAAGTAGTGTGTTCTTTAGAAGCCATAGCATGCTCCGAGTGAATTACTTGATGATCCAATCTATACAAGCCACCAACGTTGCATGTCGCATGACCTACTGATTTGCCGACTACTTTTACTTCATTGCGTCTGTACATAGAACAACCTTTCTTATCAAAAACAATAGTTAAACCCTTTTCAACAGCCTTACTAACTGAAATTAAGTTCGTACGCAACTCAGGAACGTAAAGAACATCTTTGATACCATTTAATTTTAACTTACTGTCTTTTACAAGTAACACTTCACCGACGCCAGCTGAAATTATCTCTCTATTATTTGCTAGAGTTATGTTCTTGCTTTCAGACGTGTTTAAATTGGTAAACCATTCTTTCATACAGGACATATGTGAAGAGGCTCTAGAATCTACATACCAGTCGGTTTGAACTAGATTACCTCCAACACCCAAGGCCGAAATAAGTGTTGTCTCCTTACTATTATTTTTACTTTTTCTCTGCCTTTCCTGTTTTCCTTTCTTCCTGGTTGGGCAATCTGGACGTTTGTGTCCCGGTTCTTTATATTCGTAACAAATAACTTTTCTTTCTGCAGCTTTAAGCGGCTCTATTTTTTCATTTGTTGCAAGAACCAATTCCTTTGACTCTCGTTTGGCACTTTCGTTTGGTAATTTCTGCTTTACTAATTTAGATGTTATCTGAATGTTTGAGTTCTCCAGGGCCATTACTAAGGGATCAAACTCTGGTGGTAAACCTCCAAGTAAAATTGCTCCTATAGACGTATCATCAATGCATCGCCCTATGTCTGCCAAGTCTTGAACAGTGCTAATGACAGCATTGATATAGTCTTCAATCGAACCAAAATCAAGTAATTGGTATCTATACAGCTTTCGTTCTAACGACAACTTTCTACCAATACCTTTATCCTCATAGGCATTTGCTAAGGCCTCCCAGACCTCCTTTGCAGTTTTACAAGCCCGTACATGGGTAATCGCTCCACCTTCCAAAGTCATACACATCTTGGTATAAGCTTTAAGCTCTCTATTTTTTCTTACCGCTACCGGTGTACTGTCTTCGACATCATACCCCACAACTGTAGACCACAAGTCCTCGTGCAGCAGGTACATACGCATTTTGAACTTCCACTGACTGTATCCATCTTTTCCATGCAACTGTTTGATGGAAGCAAGGGAAGCCCCTGAACCCGCGTAGGTCGAAGGCACGTTATTGTCACCCACAGACATTGTATTACAGTGCAACAAAATATTTTACTCTATTTAAAAAATATTTACGAGCACTAAAAACGTAATAAGATTATCTATTCTGGGTCCATAACCGTTTGTTGTATTTTCGTGGAAGCAAAAATTTTATTTTGTTGAAAGACAATGTCACACAGAAGAACACGTCATTAATTTTTAAACATTCATATATATCATTATCTTATTTCTATGAACGTACAGCCAGTACGATTACATTACTTCAACACCAACTAGTTGAATTTAGAATGTGTGTGTCCTTCCAACACTATAGACACGTGGCATGGTCCGGGTGTAAGCGAAACCGCAGCTCCACTAAAATGCTCATTTAGTTCGGAATAGCGAAAGGAATGTTTAGAAAATTAGGCTAAATATTAGGTGTGGCTTTCGTGATACTATATGACACCACATGCACGATCCATGTTCAAGCTGCCAACATAGCTAGGTCTTTTAAATAGTTTATTGGATGCCCGAGAATCAACCGCGCTTTGCAGAATCAGAATAATTATTTATTTGTCAAACATAGGTTATTACATTATAAGATCTTATGGTAAATAGTGTTAAGTGCTCTATGCAATGAGAAGATAATGAAGACTTAAATTAAGGGTTATTCATTATTCTTTGTTATAAGAACAACCCAAAAATGGATTGTTCGTTAATTTATTACTGTTTGGAAACGAAATATATATTTTTAAAGTATGTAATATAATAAAGGTACTTTTGAAACATTAAAAAAAAAACTAGTTTGATAAATTATATTCTTAGGATACTTTGAAACGAATGTTTTATAAAACATTCGTTTCAATGAGCTTAAAAACTTTTTATTGCAAATTGAGCAACAAAAAAACTAGTCAGGCTTAGTGAAATTGTTTTTGATTAAAATTATCCGTTTCAAAGCTGAATTAATTAAATGGAAATGTAGTATAGACACGTTGACGTACGTAGGTAGGTCCAAAGGTGACCAGAGCTTGTATACCAATTTTGAAATACATGTAGTAGACGGTCTTAACACGTTAACTGCCATGGGTAAAATCAGAAAAACTAAAATATGTACTTAGTGTTATTTGACTTCAAGTCGAGTATTGATTAAAAAGTGTCGGACACATAGTCCGACATGGCAGTTTTTTGAACTGCAACAAAGCAAGTGGTGAACAAGAAATTCTCATCTGATCAAATTGAGACTGCTGTCGGTTTCCTTTACTAAGTATATTACTGTAGCAGCTATTTTGCTTTAATCAAAGTTATGCTAGAGGTACAGTAGCTGCTACTACTATATTATTAAGTTTACAGAATCAGTGAGTTGATTGAAGGGTAAAGCTACAGAGTGCGGAGCTGCGTATGAAATATTTGTATTTTTATTTTAACTTCCAAAAAATACAATCCTTTTGGTGAAAGATGGGAAAATTTGCTTTAGTAACAAGCACTGGGAGGCACTCAGCAATTTCATGGTTGTGCGCAGATAAATATTGGTTATTGTGGTTGCATAATCAAGAGGAGGTAGATATTCGTATGTTCAGTCGGATGAGTTACCTTGGTATTGGTTGATTAGGTTTCCCGATACTATTCCTTTGCAAAGCTTAACGTTCTAGCGCACTTTAATTAAACTTCATCAGTCACATACTTCTGTAGCAAAGAGCGATGCCCGCCGATTGATCAGTGAGCCGATTCATCTCTACATAAACGCGGGTTTCTTTACTAATGAAACGCCGTCGTTTGCCACGGATAAATAAATACAGACTATACCTACTATATATACTTAAGTATATTAAGTCTGATTTATTAGAATTGGATTCGATATGCCCACTTATATGTTTACTTGTGCGTGTATTAAAATTCGTGTCGGGAAAGAATCGTGCGAACTGTGTGATTCGCCAAAGTCGGTTCAGATCGATAAGGAATTTACACGGTTCCGAAAAAAGAATATACTAACTATCTTAAACGATAAAGAACTTAGGATTTTAGGTATAACCGGTAAAAGTTGCGTTGTCAACCAACCTGAGGCAACGAAGTTACTCAGACAGATAATTTTATGAAAATATTATGTCCACAGAGGCTTTTTCAAATAGAGCTTGAAGTTAGAGAAATATTGTAAAGAAGAAAAACTAAAAAAAACTGTTAAAATATTTCTTTTACTTCTCTAATACTACATTTGTAGTGGAAAAACAAGATATTCTCTTACAGAAACACTTACTTATGTATTCTAAAATCGTTAGAAATATTGTATACTACGGCTGACTAAGCTGAAAATATAATATGGAAACAAGTTTTTTTTTATCATCCATAGTAGCTTTCACAGAAAACTGATACTTTTGCACTTATATATTTTCTTCTGTGCTCTCTCCAAGAAAGTTCTGAATAAGTTTATAGTGTTCCTACATTGTGAACAAAACAATAAAATAAATATAGTTTTAGGTGTCACTTGAGGTTTTAAGGCTGAGGAATAACAATTTTTACTATTACATACTTCATGGAATGTTATCTGCCAGAATCACGTAACACCGTCGCGTTGCGGATGTCTGTGGGGGCCTTCATACTTGTGTGAAAGAGCACAATGTAGGGTAGATACGTAAAACAAAATAGAGAATACCTACATAATAATATATGTGTCGCCACATCATCGCGTCACCTTGACATGTTTCCAAGTGATTCAAACTTTAACTACTCTTGTAAATCAACTTTGAAATAACTTTTAAATGTATGTGCAATGTGCCTTTCGATATCACGCCCAATAAAGAAATTAAGAAAGAAACATAATGATATTGATATTAAAACTCTTCTTTAGACGAGCAACTATAGATAAAATAACCCCAGATGCGAGCAACCTAGTACATACTTGTAAACCTAATAAGACCTTTTGTTTGCCTAGGTATGTACCTACACCCACTTTAATAATGGCTTTTGGTAGAGGCTCGTAAAAAAGGGGAAACAGAATCCTTGTGTGTGACGTGATTTAATTTATCACCCCTGCGTATCTCCCGAAACATTTTGGTTTGTTGCGGCACATGTATTTTTGCCAGAAGGGAAGTTTCATACAAGTTGGCAGTCTTAGCAAGTGCTATTATAATTATAAGTAATGATGGGTGACTTTTTCGATAGAATATAATGTATTTATATTTGAGCACTTTGAGCTGAGAACTACCTAATGTAACTTGGCCTTTTTCTTTAACTATACAGTTCTACATATTTTAAATTCAAGTCGCTTTTCGTGTCTCTGTCTCTGCGTTGTTTATCTAAACTACGCAACGTATTTTAATGCAGTTTCAGTAACGACAAATTTTATTATTATTAATTTATTTCGGACGGTTTAACATCGTTTATTTTCCAAATCATAAAATCCAATTAGTAAATATAAAATTACGAACACAACTTATACCTACACTAGTGTTAGTGGAAAATGTTGCTTATTATTTAAGATAATGACAAAAATAATATATTAACGTTAAACTAAGTTAAGGGATAGAACATACATATACATATCGATGTTTCGATGTGACATGACGTCACATCAGTATTGTGCCCGTGTGAAGCATGGGCAGGAAATCAAAGAAAACAAAGAAAAATGTTATTTCATTTTGTTTCAGTTTCCATAAATTATTGTATAACTGCATCATGTGACGGCTATTTAGTTTTTGTTATGCAACAGTATCTTGCAGTTGACCGGTATATAAGAAAATTGGAATAAGAATTCTTTCAGCGGCAGGTCTTTATAGAAAATGTCAATATTCCGTAAGTTTAACTAGAATTCTAAAATTGTTTGGCAAGTTAGTTCGGATTAGTCGAATCGAATTAGTTCTCAAGTAAATGAAGCTATTTTGGGAAAGTTTTCAGGTACTAAGACGTACCTATATGTCTTGTGTCAATTATAGACTACAATCTAACAAGTTATGGGTACTTACCTACTTAATAGGTAATAGGTAATAGGTAGAACGGGCTGGTGTCCGCAACTCCACGTCTGAGCGCGTATTTTGCGTACGGGTGGGAAATCGGTTATTCGATCCACCCCAGCTCCTCGAGAAAGGCCAGCAACGCCTTGATGTTGCTGACTATCTCACGTAGGGTACCTGGGTTACCGAAGTACTTGGCCCTGTATGTGGCGATCGCCGGGCAGTTTAGAAGCACGTGCGCTGCTGTCTCGTCGTCCTCAATGCAGGCCCTGCACAGCGGACTGTCTGTAACTCCTATGACAAATAGATGTTTATTAAACGACCCATGGCCAGTTATTGCTGCCGTAACCATACGCAGCTGTCGTTTGTCTAACCGGAGGACCTGTTTAGTGAGGCGGGCATCGATGGTGGGAAGTGCTTCCTTGGCCTGCCTGCACTCACTTTGGTCCACCCATAGCTTACAGTGTAGATCCCTGGTACGTTTTCTTACCAGAGAGCGTAGGAACCCAAAGGGGAGTGGCGCGATGGGTTCTGGTCCCACCGGTGTCATGCTCGATCCCCTTCTGGCCAGTTCATCGGCGGCATCGTTACCTAGGGAACCGCTGTGTCCTTTTATCCATTGAATAGTTACATTATTGAGGCTACCCACCTGGTTGAGGCGCTGGTGGCACTCGTATATAAGCCCAGAGTCAATCGAGTGACTGTCCAGCGCTTGCAGAACAGCCATACTGTCTGAGAGTATGCGGATCGAGTGGTCTTTAACTGCCCTGTCCATAATGGCTGAGGCGGCAAGAGTGATCCCAATGCATTCCGCCTGGAACACTGTATTGTGGACTCCTAATGGTGTGGCTATATGTATGTTGAAGTCCTGCGAGAAGACCCCAGCACCTGTGCCACTGTCTGTTTTTGATCCGTCCGTGAAGATGCGCAGCTCAGTGGGGCGCAGACCCTCACACCGGCGATCTTCATGAAGCTGGATTCTGTATTTTTTGTCAAAAATGAACTGTTTGGGTACCCGATCATTTATAGCCTTGGTGATGGGGAACTCATTGTTGAGTTCCTTAAGTAGCGCGGTGTGTTGTGTGTCTCTCTTTCTCAAGAGGTTGGTTGCGTCCAGACGCGCTGCCGCCATCGTGGCTTCCTGCTGTATGAACAGGTGGAGCGGTGGTAGTTCCAGTATGGCGTCCATGGCTGCAGTCGGAGTAGTCCTCATGCAGCCCGTGACCGCCATGCAGGCTAGTCTTTGCATGCGTTGCAGTTTGTTGCAGGCTGTAATAAGCTTGGTGCGGGGCCACCAGACTACGGCCCCGTAGGTGATCATGGGTCGGATCACTGCGGTGTACAGCCAAAGTATGATTTTGGGGGATAGGCCCCACTTCTTACCTATCATTTTCCTGCATTGCCAGAATGTGATGCAGGCCCTGTTTAGTTTGCTGTCTAAATGACTACTCCAGTTTAACTTACTGTCAAGAATGACCCCGAGGTACTTGACTTCGTTGGCCAGCTGAAGTTCTGTATTGAACAATTTCGGTAGGCGGAAGGGGCCTAAAGCTCGCTTATGGGTGAACATGACTAGCTCAGTTTTAGTGGGGTTCACTGAGAGGTCATATTCACTGCACCATCTCTCTACGATACGTAGTGCTTGTTGGGTGAGGTTAAAGATGGTGCTCGTCACCTTCCCTGAGACAAGGATGGCGAGGTCGTCCGCATAACCTATTGTGTAGTAGTGATTGGCATTGAGTCTGGCGATTAACTCGTTAATCACCAAATTCCATAGAAGGGGTGACAGTACCCCTCCCTGGGGGCAGCCTCTGGCAATCATGGCCAGTTGCTGCTCATCCTCTAGGCGAACCACGCGCTTGCTTAGCATGTTTGTGATCCAGTCTATGAGTACCTGTTCAACTCCATGTCTGGAGAGGGCGCTGCTGATGCTGGAGAAATTTGTTTTGTCGAAGGCTCCTTCGATGTCTATGAAGGTACCCAGGCAGGTCCCTTTCTGGTGAATCGCTTCCTCTATCTGGCTAACTACCAGATGAAGTGCCGATTCCGTGGATTTACCTGAGCTATAAGCGTGTTGGTTACCGTGCAGCGGTAGGGTTTTCAGAGCGCCGTCCCTCAGCTCCCTGTCGCACAACCTTTCCAGGGTTTTTAGCAGGAAAGAAGTCAGGCTGATTGGTCTGTGGGATTTGGCGTTTGTGTAGTCGCCCTTACCTGGTTTAGGGATGAATATTACTTTCACTTCCCTCCATCCTTTGGGAACGTATCTAAAGGCCAGGCACGCTCTCATTAAAGGCACCAGTCTTACTGCGATGAGGGTTCCACCCCACTGTAGTAGGGCGGGGAATACCCCATCTGGTCCGGCGACCTTAAACGGATGGAAGCTCCGGATGGCCCATTGGAGTTTCTCCAACGTGATCACCTTGCTAGCATAAGACCAGTCATTATCTGATGGTGTTTGATTTGCTTCTTGCCAGTCGATTACTTGCGAGAAAATACATCCAGGGAAGTGTGTTTCAATAAGGACGCGTCGCGTTTCTTCTGGCGAGGATGTGAGTGTGTTGTCTGGTTTTCGAAGGGTGGTAGGCCCAGTTGTGGTTTGTTGTGCCAGTATTTTCCTTACCCTGTTTGCTTCCTGGCAGGACTCAATGCTACCAGTGTATTTTCGCCATCCCGAGGTGCTCCTGAACCTGATGCATTTTTTGTAGCAGGATTTGGCTGCGTAGTACTCATCCCAGTCCTCATCCGCACATGTATTCATGGCTCTATTCAGAGCTTTCCTTACCTTCCCGCGTTTTCGCTCCAGATCAGCACCCCACCAGGGCTGTTTGCCCGGTGTACTACGAGGAGTCGTCTCTGGGCAGGCAGTTTGGTAGCTGTCTATTATTGATTTAGTGAGGTATTCAACTTGTACCTCAATCTGTGTAGTGTCCGCAAATAGCGTCGGATCGCATGATGTCGCAAGTCTGGATTCTAGGCTGCGTGTGTAGGTACCACGATCTGTGTTCCGCGGTTTGCGGCGCGGAGCTGCTGGCGGGACAGAGGCCTGGATGTCGAAGCGGATCCATCTGTGGTCGGAGCAGGAAGCCTCCCTGGAGACCTGCCAACCTGTGGTAATTTCCGCCGCGGCCTCTGTTGCCAGAGTGAGATCTATGATTGTGCGGCTTCGTCTGGTTACGAAGGTCGGGCCGGAGCCAGTGTTTAGTAGGGATAGGTTAGTCGAGAATAAGTAATCAACCAAGGCCTTACCCCTTTCGTTTTGCGTGTCCATACCCCACAGCTGGTGATGAGCATTGGCATCAGCACCGATGATGGCTTCCAGCCCGGATCTCTCGCAATGGCTCACGAGGCGAGCGAGGTCATGCGGGGGCGGCGCCTCCGCTTCAGGCATGTAGACCGAAGCGAAGACGATTGCCATCTCCATGGCGCCGTTACGCTGTATAAACAGCTTCAATGCAGAGATGTCTCTGCAACAGAATTCAGTTAGAAGCTGTGTTTTAAGGTTACCTGTGACATAGATACACGACCTGGGTTGGTCGTGATCAGTAGTGACCAGGAGCTTACCTCCAAGATTGGAGAGTCCTTGTATGCGGCCCGCTCTAATCCACGGCTCCTGGATCAGGGCGATGGCCGTGTGTTGAACCTCCAACCACTTCCGGAGCTGAGCCGTTGCGGTCTGACTGTGGTGGAGGTTTGCCTGGAGGATTTTACAATTTGACGAAGAGGACGCCATTGCTGGTCAATTCCTCATCGTCATCCTCCAGGTTGAGCCCGGCAAACAGGCCACCCTCGTCGAAGCCATCCTCCCCCTGGCGCGAAGCCGGGGACAGGGTTATGTCGTCCGATTCCGCGCCCGAAGGAGGGCTAGCGTCCAGGGTGGCGGCAGTTGGAGCAGCCGATTCCGCTGCAGCGGGTTCGGCCACGACTGCCTCCGGGTTGTTTGCTGGGGGAGTCGACTTCCCCGCTGGTGTCTCTGGCTGCTGCGCCAGAGTCTCGGAGATGGTGCCGGTGGCGGGGTCCCATCCCGGGGGGACGTCGGTGAACCTGCCGTTCCTACCTTGGAACTGCAGGTACACCTTCCCTGCCCCCAAAGATAGACGGCGCCCCGCACCCATCAGGGTCGGGATTTGGTCTACCGGGACACCGACCACCACGAACCATGCCGAGGCCTGTTTGTCGGCATGCAGCAGCAACCAGCGCTTTATGTCGACCCAGGGGTTCTGGTAACTGAGAGCACGGCCAATATTGGTCGGCTCTCCGAGGACCCCCTGCTCGTCGGGGATCACGATGCCACATCGTGCCCGTCTTAGGATCTCCGACTGACTCTTGACTACTAACGTTAAGTTAGTAGGGAGAGTCATATCGGAGACTGTTTTCCTTAGCCAGGCTAAGGTGTGGTCGTTCTCGCACCACAGTTTTAGGACACCACCGGCGAATAGCGGCTTTGCGTTGAAAGTCGGTGCCTTGGTGTCCTGTTTGGGGGAGCAGGCCTCGTGTAAGATCTGCTTCTGGATAGCAGCGAGCACCTGGTCCGATACGTCCTTGCTGATCACCCCGGTGCGGTCACAGGTGACCGCTACGTCGAGGGTGGCATTGGCAGCTTGGGCGTAGCTTCTTTGAGCAACCCGTTTGGATTGATCAAGACGCGGCCGCTTATGCTCTCCACGAGGTGTGATGGTCTCGTTGAGAGCTCGCTTAGCCGCGGCCTGATCCTTCCCTCCGGGTTGCTGTGCTTTTACCGGCGCACTGGATGAGGGTCGGCTGGTCGAGGGGCGGTTTAGGCCGGGCTCTGCCTGCGACCGTTTTCCAGCGGCAAAGTTTAGCTGCCCGCTACTCGGTTTGACCGAACTAACGGCAGTGGCCTGGTTGTTTTGGGGCCCTTTACCTTGCCTCCTGCGAGCCTGGCGGCGCTCCTTACGCGTCATACGCTGTGCTGTGACAGCTGGAGCGCATGAGGGGTTTGTACAAGGGCAACGGGCTTGTTGAGTTCTTTTACCCTTGCCCTTGCCCCGCTTCTGTACAACCTTCCAGACGCGAGAGATCGCGTCCTCGTGGCTGTCTGTCGCCACCTGGTTGGTGGCGTCCTCCTTATGGGAGGAGGCTTGAGGAGCCGCAGATGTGGTAGGGTGTTTCACAGTGCCAGTAATATCTGGCACCGGTGTTAGTTTGGGGAGGGTTGGACCGCCAGCGAAGTTAGACTTCGCCGTGGTCCTCTCCTGGGTTTTGGAAGGGCCGGTACTGGTCCCAGTCAGCGCCGACGCCCTTTGTTTCTTTTGGGACTTGTTTTTGTTGGTCTTGCCTGTAGCTTTCGCCACAGCCAGACCAGCGCCCGCGCTGGTACCCGCGGCGTTGGCTGCAGGGTGACCAGGGGCAAGAGAAGTGCAGGCACCTCTCTTGGGAGCTTCATCGGCTTTCGCCTCCACTCCGGGATGGTTGGTTTTTGTTTTATCATCCATATTAAATGTTGTGAAAAGGTTTCGTCTCTCTGGCTCCCACCCTCCATGGAGCCCGCACCTGGGAACGTCTCGCTATGAAAAAGCTCGAACGTTAGGATTACCAGAGAGATATAGGAGCGCAAGGCTGGTTTACAGTGCGACATCGGGTGCTCGATCGGGTTGGCCCCCAACGAGTTGAACAACCCTCACTTACACCGTCAGCATGACCTTTACCTACCGCTTCGGTCATCCGAGGACAACCTCAGCGGACCTCACGCACCTCGCCTGTGGCCCTCTGACGGGACACTGTGGCCATTTCCCTACCCCTGGCTAGTGGGTAGGGCCACCGTTTCGCTTGAAATCCAGACCAAAGGGGGAGTGTTGCCTCACGGACACATAACCACCAGTGCCGTTCGGCTCAGCCCCCCAGGACTCCTTCATCCCCGCTCACGGCGCTCAACTGCGCAGGTCCTAGCGCAGGTGACTGCTTCCTCCTAACTCACCATCAGCTGCTTTTAGTGACAGTCGAGCCCGCCACCACCCAGTCACAGGGTGGTCACGTTTCGGAGTGGAAGGTGGGTAGGTAGGTGTTGTAGGGAGTGCGGGTTTGGGTGGGATTACGTGAGGAGGGGTAGTTTGGAACAGGAAATGGGGGGGTTATGCGGGAGTGGGGAGGGGAGATAGGGGAGGAAAAGTCGCCTGGCGGTTTCAGTTACGTCTATTTCATAAGGAATTAGACCAAAAACGGGGTGGCAACCTCGTGAAGGTGTATCCGCCAGACTTGCCTTGAGGATCTACACGACTACAGCGCTCTCCCTCAAGACCCCGCCACCCTGCTGCCTCTGAGGGAGGCAGCAGAGTAGGCCTGCATCTATACTACCAAGCAAAGCCAAGCCAAGCGTGTCGTTGTGCAACCGCAAAAGCATAAATACAGACCCCCCCCACTTACCTACTTACCTTTTTGTTTCAATATAAATCAATCAAAACTTGTTATAATAAATTCAATTAGGTTTCAAACGATTCATCATTTCAGCCGCAAGACGTCCACTGCTGGACATGGGCCTCCCCCAAGCACCGCCAATGTGACTGGTACAATTTTAGGGGGGATTTGCCATAATCGCCACGCTTGGCAGGCGGGTTGGCGATCGCAGTATGGTGGTAAAATGCATAGAGAACGCTGCTGCCCATTCTCTAGTAAGTCCCTTAGTCGCCTCTTACGACACCCACGGGAAGAAATGGCGTGGTGCTATTCTTTACGTCCGGAACCACACGGTCAAGCGAATTGTAAGCAAGCAATTAAAATAAGTAACTTGCGTGATAAATGTCCTAATAGATACAGATAGAATTAAGTACCTACTACTCCTGCTAACTGGTAAATTATAGACACATTAAAACGTCTATTGTGTTATGTCTCGCGTAGATAGTACCTAACGAGGTAATACACATATGCTACAGAGAGTCGTTTTGTTAAAAAAAGCCACATTATAATACTTGTTTATGTAGCTGTACCTATTATGAGATGGATGAAAAATATAATAACTTACGGATGCAAGAAAAATTTCCATAATAGTAGCGAAGCTTAAAATCTGACTTTAAATCTCTAGCGTCTTAGGGAAATTCACATTCTTGTATTAATATGCAGAGCGCCGGCGGAACAGCTATCAACGTGGATGTGGTTTGCGACTATGCACGTCTTCTGCGTTGTATCCACTCTAGTCTTACTCATACTGACTAAACCGGATAGATAATGTAGAATATATATTGGTAAAAACAAAGCAGTTATCCGCATACTTTACTTTGCTTTCGCAGCTGCAGCGTTAAGCGAACTATTAAATTAATTCTGCTCTGTATTTATTTAGGTTTCATCGCTTCGTTAACCTCCATAGTTCGTTATGCTTGCTGTTGTGTAACTTGAGTTCAAATGTGCTTCCTAAAAATAACATAAAATCTTATATAAATGCTTGTACGATATATGTCAAAGGAAGTCATTGTGTTTATGGCCGGAACTCGATAGACATGAGCACACAATAATGCTCATCTGTGGGTTCAGAGCTGCTCAATCTAAGTTAATTGTTTATATAGCAACTCACGACAGATTATGCCCACATGTCTGTATAGATAAGGGTGAAATACGGATTAATTAAACTTTAGCCTCTCTCTGCCTTTATTGTACACACAGAGACGTCAAATTGTTAATTACGACACGAGTGCGTCAAGAACAAACTAATTTTCGCTCTTATTCCAACTTTTATTAGTGTGTTCTTTGTTTTTTAGGTTAGGACGCTTTGGTTGGGCTTTGGTTGGCGTGTTCACTAAGTCATTACTGTAAGTCGCCCTCTCAAATGAACTAGTAATTCAGAGAAGCAGGGAGTTATCATTTCATAGTTTCGTTTCATGCATTATATTTTTGCACATTCCACACAAAGACGGCAACTAATCTGCAGTGCTCGTCGTTGTATGGAAAATGAGGAAAGATAAATAACCATTATGGACTGGGAAAAAAATAATTGAAAATCATTAATTTATTATCAAAAGCTTTTTAACCACTCGGTACTAACGTGAATAGCATACCGACAGCTCCCCTATTTTTGACAAGTAAAAGTAAACAAAAGGTTGTAATTTTTCGTTTGTAATTTTGGCGTCGCCGCGTCGACTTTGTGTTTGGTGCGGGCGCGGCGGTCTGGTGTTATTTCGCACTCTTCTTTTGTGTTTATTGTACTCTACATAATGTAAAGTAAAAAATGTTTTTCATTTATAATATGGGTACTACGTAACTCCAAAAAGCATGTAGCGCAAATACATGTATAAAAAATAAGCAATATTGTAATAGTTTAAAAAATATATTGACTTTTACTAAGTTATAAATAAATAGGCAAATGAACGGACACTATCATCAAGTTACGTTTTGTAAGATATTTCTGGTCCAAATATGTGAAGAGATTGGCCATTGTTCGTTTCAGTTTGATTTCATGGCAAGTATATGTAGTCGTTTAAAATTGTACGAAGATTGACGACATATTGGAAGGTTAAAATGTAATTTGATCATTTAATCAAAATTTTTAGTTCTTGTCAAGTCCTTACCTAGTTGTTGTGGAATTTAGTTTAACTGTACTTATTGAGAATTCCACAGAGGTTTCCCGCAGTAATAAAGAAGTGGCCGGTAGGTTAACTTACTTAACTACTACATATTTCGATCTCCAACCAGAGCGCCCACTCTACGGTTTGGGCAACAAGAGAGGAATTCGACGGAAACCCTCAACACAAATCTTTTGAAAATTGTTTTAAGTAAACATTCTTCGACCAATTATTCTTTCGACAAGTTCGGTCTAGTCGTTTGTTGGTGAACCCTCTCCCAAATTCAGTACAAACATTTTTGTTAAATCATTATCGATTTTATATCGTTAGGTATAGGTTCGCTCATTGTTTGTTGTATTTCTTAACAGGTGAAATTTATAATTATCGTTATTATTTTAGAATTGTTTGCTTTGTGGATTTTTACTTACATATCGTGCTTGGTAAACAAACGCATAGGTGCAAAAAGTAAGTACAAAAATTAAAACCTGTCTACTGAAAATTCACGCTGTAAATACTATGAAACAACCAAATATTCTCATCTGAAAGTCGCGGGTATTATGGCTACTGTTAGAATGTATTGTTTTATAAAGGTACCTACATGCCATCTATACGACCACAGCTTTCAGATTCATGACTATATGTCCTCTAGATGGCGCCGTATTCAATTTAATAAACGTCACATATAACTAGCGGACAATCAAGACGCTTCCAACGATAGATATCTAGCTAGATAGATTTGTCAGATTTTAGATTTGTCAGATTATGATAAATGTTTTTTTTTCTGTAAGTAGGTTTGTACAAACACTTTTACACGTCATTGGTTATTTTTTTAAACTAGATGAGGTCAGCGTCTCCTATCTCTCTACTCTGAGAAGAAAGGCCGAAACAAACTCAGAGGTCACAGTCTCTTTTAAAGTCCAGACATAATCTTAGTCACATTATGGGAAGATCTACATGGATAGCTGTCTGAAATGGTCTTATGATAAGTACTTAGTTAAGAAGTTTGAGGGAACAGATGAACATACATAGTAGGGTGGAGTGAAAATTTTAATTTTTTGAATTTCAGTATGGCATACCCGCAAAAAGTTGCGTGATAGGCACAATAAGCAAAAGCGAAAATATTTTTTGTGTTGGTTTATATTTAAAGGTGCCCCCGATAGGACTAAGTTTTGAAAAAAAATCCGAATCTTGTCAGTTTTCGATAGTGCAAAACCAAATGCTGAACTTAATAACAAAACGTAGAAATTGTTTTTCTTTTGTTTCTGAACGTACCCAATCATTAATAAATAAGTCAACCTTTATTGAATTACCCTTTCAGTCACAAGTAAGCATTCTTGGGAGAAACTACTTTTCATTGTATTAATCGTATCAAGAACAAATACGGAATGTTGTTGAGCCATCATCTAAACAGATGCGAATAAATCTCCCATCTTTAGCTCTTGCCTGCGATCGTACTGGAGTTTCTGACAGGTCTGCCGCTATTATAGCTTCTGCTGTCCTGAAAGATGCATGGCATTATTACATCAAGTGACCAGTGTGATAGATCATTCGAAGGTTTGACGGGAAAGAGCAAAGAGCTGTTTTAAAAAAAAATGAGCCGCAATCAACCTATACCTGGTCTTTACTTTGACGGTAGAAAAGACAAAACTTTGATAACAGTCAAAAAAGGAGATAAATGGTATAGAAAACGGCAAATAGAAGATCATTACGTTATTGTATCGGAACCAGGGAGCGTTTTCTTTGGTCATATCACGGTGCAGACAGGATCGGCTAGGACAATCAAAGAAAGTATTATAAAATATTTAAATGATAACTCGATTGACTTGAGTGCTTTGTCAGTAGTGGACTGTGATGGGACAGTTGTAAATACTGGATCTAAAGGCGGCGTCATTAGCTTGCTAGAGGTAGAGATTAAAAAACCGTTACAATGGTTCATCTGTGTACTACATTCGAATGAATTGCCACTACGACACCTTTTGATACATTTGGGCGGTCAAACTACGGAACCTCGATGTTTTTCAGGGCCAATTGGATCTGGACTGCAATAATGTGAAAAAAAAGCCAGTTGTGAAAGCCGTTAGTTATACCCACGCCACTTCCTGTTATTACGCTAAATATTTTATTTGATTTAAGCTCCGATCAAACATATCTATTTGAGATAATGACTGCTATAGCACTAGTATTTTCCCTTCTGACCTGACAAATAGAGAACCCGGTCTACTCAACCATTCCAGGTGGCTAACGACTGCGAACAGGATCTTACGATTATATGTCACAAAGACTGATCCGGAAGAGAATCTACTTATATTAGCCAATTTCGTGATGAAAGTTTATGCGCGAATGTGGTTTCAAATCAAATGCAATCCTTCGTGTTTAAATGGAGCACAGCACTTGTGGTTGACGATGAATTATAGTCGGTATTTAAACGACAATTTGAAAAAAGTGAGTGATCCAGTTATACAAAGAAATAGATATTTTGGTCATCTAGAAAATCTTCTTTTATCTATGCTTGCAGATGACAATCAAGTGATACGGGAACTGGCATGCCGACGTATTCTGAAAGCAAGGTCAGAGAAAGTCATAGGAATCCGAAAATTTAAAGTTCCATCATTTAATTTCGATGCTCCCCATTATACTGACATTATTACTTGGCACTATAGTCAGATTACTGTTACTGAGTGGCCTTTAACTAAGAGTTTATCTGCTGAAGCCTTCAAAGAAATTGTAGAAAATGGCCTTGGAACGAAAGAGAATAAAGCACTATTTCCTTGTCATACTCAAGCCGTGGAGCGTTGCATCACACTCGTAACTGAAGCTTCAGGTGCAGTATGTGAAGAAGAAAAACGTAATGGTTATATCAGGGTTAGACTGTCATCATGTCAGATGATGCCTTTTTATAACACTTTATGTGATTTTTCTACTTGATGGGCTATTTTGTTTTTTTTTTCGTAAATATTTAATTAATATTAATCGCATTTTTATCATAAAATTCTTGTATTATTTTGGTTTTAAGAGGTTTTGGGGCACCATAAACTCCAAAATTTTATATATTTTTTTATTATTACATAAAAATGTAGGTTTCAAGCAACACAAGAAATACTATTCCAATAGATTATTTAGGTTTATATACATCTGAATGAGGCTGTCAAAAATGAACGAAATTTTACTTTTTTCAAAATTCTTTCGTGCTGGGGCACCTGGAATCATTATAATACATAAATGTTATTTAACATACTTTATTAACTCATCCATAGGCAGCTTTTTACCGCTATGCTATTGCAAAAACAAACAAAAAAAATTCTCCATACATTTTCACTCCACCCTAATACATAGGTACAGACATCTCCTTATTTTTGCTTTGGCGTAGTCGGGTAACAATCATGACATTAAGTGTCAACTTATGTTATCTATACTTATAATAAAACTGTAGAGAGGTCAATTCTGTACATTGAATATACATTCAAAATTAATATTGGAGGATGAATGGTGATCGATACTGATGCCAAAAATGCAATCAGTAAATTTTTTGTCAGTCTGTCTGTCTGTCTGTATATGCACGCATGGGTCAAAAACTACTGAAGGGATTTTAACCAAACTTGGTACGATTGTAGTCCATACTCCTGGGCAGGTTATAGGCTATATAACATAAGGCTAAGACACATAGGAGCTGAGCAGTGATGATACCCGCGGGATATTTTCCGACCTCCACGCGGGCGAAGCCGCTGGCAAAAGCTAGTGTGTTATAAAAGTATATCATGAAAGTATAAACAAACCCTGTTAAACACGTAGTCACTCACTGAAGGGAATTTGTCACACATTCTTCGTTGTTAAGTAGTTTTCATCTTTATATTCCTCTACTTTATCCATAAATATTGTTTGATGAACATTATTAATCGAATTATAAATTGTAATCGAAAAATCAACGACAAAAATTGACGGTATAAAATTAAAAAGTCAAATGTCAATTGAAAAACATCTTTAACTGTGATTTACCGACGATTGACCATTTCTCGAAGTTCGAGCTACCTAACTGGACATTTTGTCCTACGTAAACATACTCGTCCACCACTTCGAGTGTAGCGTCTCGGATCTTCATGAGAGTGGGTGTTACATGGGCGTTTCACGTGACATTTGTCTTGTCCATGTTAATTTAAAGACCCACGCTTTTGGAAGCTCTGCTGAGATTATTGAGCATTGTACTGAGGTCAGTCCCTAGTCTCAGTCATGACAACTATATCTTCGGCAAACCGAAGGTGAGTGATGTTCTCGCCATTAATGCCAACCCCTTTTCACTCTAGACCGGAAAGGAATGCTGCACTGGAGGTTCCGGCACCTTGAAGACATCTTCCAGTGCAGCTGTCACGGAACAGATCCGGATAACATCTCACTATCACACACGTCACTGCTATAGGATAGGTGTCGTGGTCCGGGAGTAGTACTGAAATCTGATCGTGGCGTTTTCGTACAGGTACACCTCTACGTATTAGTCAATCTGGCACCATTAAATAGACTCTAATACAGCCCATGTCTTGATCGAAGACTTTTTCGTTGTTCACAAACGTGAAGCAGAGACGTAGGTTATATTATTTGGCGTTCTGTAAAATAGACTATATACCGCCGCTATATATCGCCTTTACAGAGCCCGGCTTTTTCGCTATGTTGGAAGTCTTCAAACCTGCGCGCGAGACAGTAAGCAATGACTCGAGAAAAGATTTAAAAACATGGTTAAAGTTTGTATTCGCAAAAAAAATATATATAAATTATGTGATAAAACTACAAACTTACAATTTTAGGACTCTTTACTAGTGCTGTGAGACCTTGCTCCTTACCAAAAGTCGATGACGATTTCAGGTCATCGGAAAGTACCCAATACATTTTAATTTATTTGCGAGCATCAAAATTTGTCGCATAAATGGGCATATTTTTATAGCGTTGCGTTTTTATTTGTTTTGGCTTGATTACTTAGATGTCCAAGAGACCATACACCTACATATTTCATAGAAATTTCAACGTGATACCTCCAAGCTTTTCTGAGAAAAGGGCCTTGATACACACTTGATGACGGACTGACACACGGACAAAGAAGTGATCCTATAAGGGTTCCCTTTTTCCTCTTGAGGTATGGAACCTTAAAAATACACTGACAACAAGAATGGTAATAAACTACCATCAATAGGTTCTTCTCATTTACACGAGTACAATGAATAGACAATAGGTAGGTTTGCACCCACGTATCTACTTTGTGAAACTGTTTAGTACGTACTGGGTACATAGCGATTAGACACCGCTACAAGATTCATTATAATTATTTGCCGTTTATACCTACATATGTACATACAAACTATTCCAAGTAAGTTGTTCTCTCAGTAATTAATTAAAGTACCTACGAAATACTCATATTAGAGAGAATTCAATTATTAGCTATTTAGCCTCCAGCCATATTGTTATGCGGTGAGAATATAATATTTCGGTTTCTCCCGCGTGGATATCGGAAATTATAACACGGGAACGTGCTACCGGGACGAAAAATTATATTACTCCTCATAACATCAAATATCGGGCGATGTGGTCGCTAAGTGACAAAGCCCTTTAAATAAATTAAAAAATAATAATAATAACATCAAATATCTGAATTGTAATGTTTATTAATAGCTTAGGACTAAATGATATGAACCTGAAAACTTTTCAATATTGTGGTAAGAAAATAAACAAAAATGTATAGTTGTATTGTTGAAAGTCTCGTCAAAATCCGTCCAGCCTTTTCAGTGATTAGCTGGAACATACAGACATAAAATTAAAAATAGTTTTTTTTTTGTTTTATTTACTGTAAGTCCTTTCATAAACATTTAGCAAATTTTAACTTTAAAAACATTCGAATTTTATTTAAATGTATAGAGCTCAGATCACACAAACAAGTATAGAGTCAGTTAAGTCAAATTCTTGTCTCATCCGGTCATTTATGTCATATCTCGTCTCGTTATAAAAAAATATTCACTCTATCGCAATTTATCAATAAATTGTTTTTGGAAACGAAATAAAATAAAAACTAACACGATTGTAGAAGTGTTCCTGAGTCTCACAATATAAAAGAAATTCCTCCCGGTATCAGAGAAAAAGTCCATTTATGAAACAATTACAGTTTGTCGACTTTTTCTTTATCGCTACGGTAAAAGTCCTAGAATAATTTTATTTTATTATTAAATAGGGAAGTAGGCTTACCTACAGGAAGTACACCTACTTACCCACTTACTTCATTACTTATTACTGGTATTTTTTATTAGCGAACATTTAGGGGCTTAGATATTTATGAATACCAAACAGATATGAATTCATGGGCAAAGCTAATAATGTAGCTCCTAACGCCTCGGTCATAAATATACCCTGATGCTTATTAAACAACATCAATTTCCTAAGGGGATTATTCCATTACACTTTTTGTTCATTTGCATAAAGTAGATTACTTAATTCCACAGATGTAGATAAAAGTAAAAGAATGTTTATTAGAACGTGTTCAAAGTGAATTCATAATTGAAGAAGCTATTTATGTATGTACTAGCTTTTGCCAGCGGCTTCGCCCACGTGGAGGTCGGAAAATATCCCGCGGGTATCGTCACTGCTCAGCTCCTATGTGTTTTAGCGTTATGATATATAGCCATAACCTGCCCAGGAGTATGGACTACAATCGTACCAAGTTTGGTTAAAATCCCTTCAGTAGTTTTTGACCCATGCGTGCACATACAGACAGACAGACAAAAAATTTACTGATTGCATTTTTAGCATCAGTATCGATCACCATTCATCCTCCAATATTCATTTTGAATGTATATTCAATGTACAGAATTGACCTCTCTACAGTTTTATTATAAGTATACATATAGATATAAGAGAAATACCGACAGCAGTGGTAGCACAGTGGTAGCGGCCCCGACTTACAAGTTGTAAGTCGTAGGTTCAAACCCAGGCAGGCGCTTTACTTGTAAACTATTTCATCACCACTGCTCTCAAGACGGTGCAGGAAAACATCGTGAAGAAACCGGCATGTCCTAGAACCAAAATTTCGAAGAAATGTGACATCTACCAACCCGCACTGGGCTAGCGTGGTAGGTTATGGCTCACGCCCTCTCACCCAGAGGAGGCCAGTGGCCCAGCAGTGGGAACAATATTGGCTGATTATGATGATATATAACAAGCAGATATATGTAATGAACCAGAACTTCACTTAGATCTCAAGCTCCCGACTATCCATCAGTTCATGAAACGCACTTCAAAGCGTTTCTTCGATAGGACCGCATCCCACCGCAACCCTATAGTTGTCGCGGCAGCTAGTTATACCCCCTCCCGTATTAGCAAAATCCGCCATCCGCGGCACGTTCTCTCTGATCCCGATGATCCCACTACTCTTCTCCAGAAGAGTCGAAAGGAAACCGGTACAGTTCGAAAGACACACAGACTCAAATCGTAACGACCTCGCCGCCGAGGTCCGTTGTCGCGACCCCGACTTAATAGTCCCTCCCGACCCTTGCAAGAGCCAGCCCGCGATGCTGCGCCTGTAGTTTTAAATTAGTCCCTAAATAATTTTAACCCAGATCCAGCCTGTCCCTTACTGCCCTCTTTATCAGCGATCGCCTAAGCCGAGGTTCATACCCCCCTCGGGGTAGCCCTGTGGACTTTCACTTTCGTTTTTTAAGTATAATAGGCCTAAAAAGTTAAATTTTTAGGAATCGCCGGGCCACCATCCGTTTAAGTAGTAAGAACTTTTACAGGTTAACTAGGATATGTCCTACAAAAAAAAAATGTACCTAAGGTGAAGTTTAAATCACAATCTTGGCCTCCCTACCCACCAAAAACGTAGTCGAAATATCTGATTGATAATGCAAATCCATTCTTAATTACTCTTTTTCATTTTAGCGACTCTATTTTATTTTTTATTTTTATTAATCAATAATGTATCTCGACTTAGCAACTAAACGGTTGTCTGGCGTCTTTGTTGTCAATGTTGTGTTTATCTGCAATTAGCATATAAATTAGAATAATGCCGTTTGATTTACTATTAGTATGTATGTATATGTGTGTACTGTGGGTGAACCTTTTAATTAATAATTATTTCGCTATACGCACAGTCGCGTGGCTGCACGCACGCTGTAATAAAAGACAGTTGTCCGCGGTTATGGTGGAAATGACCCTTCACATAATCTAAATGTGAAGGTTTCCAAGGATAACCATGACTTTTATGGACCTTTACATAGCATTAGTATTATATTCGTCGCATATTTTATGATAATTTCTTGGCATTCATATTGAATAACGTTCACTTAAGCACTTTAGATAACTGTCTTTTAGGAATCTTTATTTTGGATGGCTATTTCAGACATACTTAAATTATTTTCATTCAAATAGAAAACACCTTTTTAAAAACATTAGGTTAATATTTTTTTAGGGTAGGGTGCGTAGGTGTGGAGTAAAGTCGCTAAGATAACATCGATTCAATCATTAATTCCGAGAGCGTCTCGTCGTTGTCAATAAATGTGTGTTTTCAAAGTACAGGCTGACGAACTGTAAGCTTGATTAATCTAATGAGTGCTTTAAGAGCGCTGTTTATGTGGTATCGGCGTAAACTCTCTCTCTGCATTTTATAGCTTTTAGATCGGGGACACGCTTCAGTTTATTCACTTTATCTAAAGCGGAGATACTTACCTACTTACTAATGCCAACGAACCGTATTTAAGGACAGAAACACGGCGCGATAAACATTATTTTGCTCTTTTTAAATATTGGTTGAATCGTTTGATTTTGGTAACTAAACAGCCTTCTCGATGTGTTCTTTTTAACGGTCAAGCTTGTAAAGAATTATTTGTATATTTTATTCGTAGGGAAGTGTGCGTCGTTTGGTAGATGTTCTCCACAGGAGGCTTCTTCATAGTTAGGCTGCCACGTCACACTTCTCGTATGATCGATAAATCGGACCGATTTTTCCTCCGAATCTTATGACCAATTTTGTGACCGACTCAACGCACATGTCCATCACTTTGCCGGTGGCAATCGTGGGTGGAGCACGTCATGGATTTAAGGAGGAATGTGGATTTACAAAGTAAGGTGTGTGTTTGGTTTTTAAGGAACAGAAGATAGAATAGAAAGTTCTGGGTTGATCTAATAATTTCTCAGAGATTATTAAAAGGTTATTTTATGTTCGTCATGCTCACTTGCTACTTCGACCAGAAATGTTTTTGAAGTATTACAGAATATCAATTAATACGTTTGATGAGCTGCTGTCATCAGTAAAATATGCTGTAACACATCAGGACACTATTATGAGGAAGTGCATTCATCCAGAGGACACGTTATCTGTAACACGAAGTTAAAGTAAATAAAAAAGAAAGGCCGTTTGTCAGTGAGTAGTGTGCGTTCTTCTTCTTCTTTCGTGTCGATGGTACACGTACACTTTTTACTATATTGTTTGAGCCCAGTAGGTGGCCACGTTTATTGCGGCATCAGTGGCATTTTTTAGATCATCTGAGGTGCAGGTGAACGGGCACTTGGGACACTCTAGCAGGTGGGTCATGGTCTGAACATACGTACCACATTTGCACTGGGTGTCGGATGAGTCTATAATCCCCCACTTTGACAAATTGTGTCTACAGCGGCCTACCCTGGTACGCAATCGATTGAGGGCTTTCCATATAGGCCACTGCAGATCACGGCCGGAAGGCAAGTGTTCCTGAGGTTCAACGAAGTCGGGAGGTGGTGGATATCTTTCTTGCCATAGTTTGGTCCTCACAAAGGGTGGTTTGTCCTGGATGGCCTGCGTAGAGCGTAAGAAGCTCTTACGACTTTTAAGCCTGCCTGGAGTCGTCTCGTAATCGTAGAGGGGGTGTCGGGAATCGGATTCTTGGTTCTTTTTTTCCAGCGCGCATGCGACATCCCTTCGTACGGCAGGTGGTGCAATTCCTGCAAGCGGGTAAAGCTTATTCAGAGGAGTTGGTTTAAGGCAGCCCGATATTATCCGGCATGTCTCATTTAAAGCAATGTCTACTTGCTTGGCGTGTGTGGATCGGTGCCACACTGGACACGCAAATTCGCCAGCCGAGAAGCACAAAGACATGCCAGTTGTGCGAAGGACATCAGGTGCTGCTCCCCAGTTTGTAGCTATTAGACGACGTAGCAGATTGTTACGGGTCCCGATCTTCTGCTTCGTTTTGTAGCAATGTGATTTAAACGTTAGTGCCCTGTCTAACGTTACTCCCAGGTATCTTGGATTTGAGCAATGTTTAATTATAGTTCCCCGCCACGTGATGTTTAGGGCCCGATTCGAGTATCTGTTGCGGAGATGAAATACGCACGATTCTGTCTTGGATGGGTTTGGCCGGAGGGCATTGCTATCATAGTATTTTCCTAGTAAGTCAAGTGCCATTGACAACTTATCTTCTACACCACTGAAAGTTGCCGACTGAGCTGCTAGAGCCAAGTCATCCGCATACAGGAAGCGTTCAGTATGTTGTGTAGTAGGCTGGTCGTTTGTGTAGATGTTAAGTAAATTTCTACTACTTTTATTTCGAAAGTATAAGGCAAAATTGTGTTACTGTGTAGTTCTTCTAAACTATGAAACGCATTTTCATGTGATTTTCATTAAGAACAATTATAACTGACCAATTAAAATTAAAACTGACAAATAAATAAAGAAGATAGAATCTAAAACATTGACCTATATTATAAGTAACTGTTAAATAATTTATCAATTTCAATCGCTTTAATTGACTTGTTAGTATTTGTGAATATACGTAATACGAAAAACAAAAACTAGAAACGTACGATTTTGCAAGACGTAATCCGTCGCTAACAAACGGTGTTTCGCTCTGCGTCATTAGGCGCCATTTAAGCCCAAGTGATTGTCCACTATATTGATGGTAATAGTGACTATTTTTTACGCCAACTCACATTCGAACAGGGCATAAAGTTTCCTGTTGAGAAGAAAAAGTGCTAGATTTATTTATTTGGAACTATCATTCTGTTAAATGACCTACATACTTAACGAGGGACAGTTCTTTGACGGAGAGATCACAGAGCTTTGACTACTCGTGTGGGTGGCGGGATCAAATGACTGGAAGTGACATAGGTGATGCTACATCACATTATATAACTTTTTAATTTATTAGCGATTATGTTCTACTTGCATCTTCTCCCGCGCTAATGTTCGAAATTATACCACGGGAACGTGCTTTTGGGACACAAAGCCTATGTCGTTCCCCAAGAAACCCGCTAACTACTTGCTGAATTTTATCGATATCCATTCGGTGATATAGGCGTGAAAAGGTTACATTCAGACTGTATGACTGTTTGACTTTCACTTGTTTAGCAAGAAAAACAGGCGTGGAGAGTTAATTAATTAAGTATTTTGTTAAAGTTGTGATTTAAATAACCGCAGAAGGCACTATAATTTGATTTTAAAAATTTCACAGACGGTACTTGACCTGTAGGTACATACTTGTTAAAAAGGCAGTCCAACGAAACTTTAGATGGGTCTGTTTCATTATAAAATTTCAATTCTGGAAATTATAAACAGTCTAAAAGTCTAAACACTGTAAGATTTGTTTTCAAACTAGAGTAATTTTAAATCGCTCTTGTGACTCTTAATTGGCAACCTAAAACGTCAGTAAAATGAATTAATTAGCTCTTTTCAAGTTCCGGAGCTAAGTTGTTGGCTATGGAACAGCGAAATTGAATTTATTTTTTGCATTTGTCTTTTTATTGAAACACACTCCGTACTGTTTAATTGAAAAGTGCCGATCAGAAACTTCTCGTAACGAATAGGACGCGAATTGTATCCAGCTATAGTGAAGTTAGTTGTTAAACAGCGACACACCTTTTCCTGTAGCTTTTTGCGTACCATGCGGACGTGCCGTCCCTGGAGTGCCTTTGAATAGTAATTCCGATAAGGTTGAACGTGTCACAAAAGAGAAATATTTTTCGGCGCGCGTTGTGCCCTGCCCCGGCTCATATTAAGGTGACTGATCTTAAAGGCAATGATGGGTCACGCATGATCATATTTTACATGAAAATCTTTTATCATTACAAAAGGTGCATCCACGTAAAAGGAAGATTAGAGCGTGGGTTGTGGGTATCAGTGTCAGGTGGTGCGTACTTCACACGGTAATACAATTAGCCCGTTACTACCACGTTACACGTACTCGGCTACACTTAATTGTCAGTATTCAGTAAAGTGAGCTGAGGACTTGTGGAGCACCCCTCGGCATCAGCACGCACTAAACTAGTTTAGTCACTCGGGATTACTCAATAAACCAACTTTGTCTGTAAGCCGGAGTTATCCTAGAGAATAAATTCGGGTGTGAGGGTTGCGGGAGCACTGTTAAGGATATAATATTGGCATTAGTATTGTTGTACAAGTTTCATTTGTTGTATAAAATAGGCAATGTTTTGTCGTTTTGAGGTTATTTAATTAGTATTAAAAATACTGACATGCCTTCACATTATTCTAAAATTTTGGATTTGATTCAGTTAACACGCAGGTTATATAAAGTAGAGAACTTTTGTAAAATTAATAATCGGTTCATATTTAAGAATAAAATTATAATAATATCTCTTAATAATATATCTCAGGACAACCAACACACTGTTACCTAATCCCAAACTAGGCAGAGCCTGTACTATGGTAACCAGACAACTGATAAATATACTTATATAATTCTAAATACATACATATTATAGATAAATTACACCCAGACACAGAACAAATGATTGAGCTCATCACACAAACATTTGTCCTGGGTGGGAATCGAACCCACGACCTCAGTCTTAGCAGTCAGGGTCACTAACCACTAGACTAACAGGCCAGTCAATTCATTATTTTGTAGGTAAGGAGACCTATGTCAATGCTAATATAATATTTACATTAAAAATAAAACAAGGCTCTTTCGAGCAAGTACCTACTACCTATAAAATTCATGACTCAGGATAATTTCAGTTATTCAAATAAGAAGAGATATTGTTTATCTCTTCTTAAGTAGTTGAAGAACAGTAATTTTACAATAGAACTGCTAGTTTATTGTTAGTTAAGTAGATATTAAATGCTACTAACTTGGTAAGCCCGCACCCTGAAGTATCCGGATTATGGTTTGTTCAGCGAGTGAGAACTTCATACATATTTATGTGCATATTGTAAGCACAATGTTCTTTGTGTGGCTTAAATAATTCAATATTGTGTTACGTCTAATACATAACTATCTGATCATAAAAGATATTTCCAGTGTTCAATAGGATTCAGATTAAATTTAACAATAGGAGTTCCAGGAACGAGATCTTTTATGATCAATTAATGTAGTGATTTTTTATTTCATTGGGTATATATTACTCAGCTATTACAGTAATATAAATGAAAAACAAAGAATAGTAAAATAAGTACACAGGTCAGGCTTATTTAATTATTTATATGATTTTATTTCTGTAAGTAGATTTGTCCCAACACTTTTACATGTCTATCATATTTTTTAAACTAGATGAGGTCGGCGTAAAGAAGTCTCTTCCAGCATACCTTCCTATGTTTTTAAAGTGTTTGTTTCAAAGTTGATGTTTTTATACCTAATAAGTAGGTATTGCCGTAAAACTCTCCATTTATTGAGATGGCATAATTCAACAACTTTAAACTTTGAACAATCAGTTTGCAATTCGAGTTTATAGTTAATAGTGCTTTTCAAAGTCTGTCGGAACTCTGAGGCACTTATCCGATAGGGAAGAAAATGCGAACTCCTTCCCTTCACTAGCTGTGGACAATCGGAGAAAGTGGCGCCAACCCGGAGGACGGCGCGCTCCTTTATTTATGACTATTCCATTACACAGCCGCTGCAGGCACAGAGATAAATAACCGACAACATGAGGATAACACACAACCAGCCGGCAAAAGTTGTACCTAGATATTTTTATTTCTTTATCACAAGCTTTGATATATTTTTTGAGTGACAGCGGTCCGGTTTCCCAAGCATTTCTATTACATTCTCTGAATATATGCCGCGTTACATGTACCTATTACCCTGAAATAAGCGTTTTAATAAATTACCGTTTCTTTCTTTACAGACAATGGACGCCGTTCATAGATAGTTTTCCAAGAATCTGTGGCTGACACATAGCAAGATACAGAAGTAATAGCTGTTGAGTATGGAAGGCGATAACGTGGCGTACTGCGTGCCGGAGGGGCAGGTGTTCCAGCGGGCGTATGTTCGGATCCATGGGTATATCGCGCTACTGATCTGTCTCCTGGGCTGTGCTGCCAACTCTGTTAACATTGCCGTACTCAGTCGAAAAGAAATGATCTCGTCGACAAACTCCATCCTCACCGGTCTCGCAGTCGCCGACTTGCTCGTCATGATCGACTACATTCCCCTGGCGTTACATATTTATACAGATATATGCGCAGAACTCAATAGAAATTCATATGCGTGGGCTGTCTACGTTTATTTTCACTCCATATTCAGTCAAACTTTTCATACAATATCTATTTGGTTGACGATCACGCTTGCCGTTTGGAGGTTTATAGCAATAAAGTTTCCAGCAAAAAATAGAACGCTGTGTAACAAGAAGAACACAAATATTGCTATAGCAGTGGCTTATGCCGTATGTCCAATACTGTGTCTTCCCATATACTTTGCAATGAAAATTCAAGAAATTCCTTCATCTACGAAAAATGAGCTTCAAAATGCTACATTAAATGATACGGATACGATAGGAAACGCAACAGAGAGCACGGAGCGAGACTACGCCATAGTGATGACCGATAACAACGAACTGCTCACGGCTATCTTTTGGATTTACAGTGTATTTATCAAACTCATACCGTGTGTAGTGCTATCGATATTAAGTGTATTGCTAATTCTTAAAATGAAGTCGAGTGATCGGAGAAGACAGAAATTATTGAAAAAATCTGCAATCAGCACTAACGAGGTACGGGTAGTTTTATTCTTATTTAGTATTCCAATTCAGTTCAATTGAGTTTCTGATTTGAACAACCAGGTCATACGAGTATCGATTGTACGTTATAACTAGTCTATACGTTTGTATATTCTACCAGCAATTGCAGTGGAGCTCGGAAATTCTTCTGTACTCCAAAAAGCTTTGCAAATAATGTCTATCTATATTTATAGCCTTTTGCGTTCGTGAAGAATTTATTTAACAACTTCCATTACATGTTAAATTTAGTTTTGAGTTGAGTGAGATGTATGTTTACTTAAGTGGCTTCTCAAAGGATCTAAGCTTTCATATGTTTGAATAGAAACAATACGTGTACTAACGACGTACAAGATAACAATGAAAAGAAAATGTTAGTTATTTTTCTTTGTTGTGTAGCCTCAATGCTTTTAGACATACATGTGACAAAAAGGCGGATTATAATAAGTTACAGAAAAGCTTGTTGAATGCGCATTAAGTATTTTATTTTGACCGTGTTGTTCTCGCACATCACAGCAGCCCTGCTGTGATGTGAAAATTGCCTCGCAATGACCGAGACATTGCCCGGTTGAAAGGGAATTTATAAGCACTTAGTTATTTTGTGCAGGGTGAGAAAGCTCGATTGAACGAGGATGGTGCGAAGCGAGGGGGCGGCGGCGGCGGCCGCACCGACCGCACCACTCGGATGCTGGTCGCCCTGCTCGGCCTCTTCCTAGCCACAGAACTGCCACAAGCTCTCTTCGGCCTACTGACTGCCATAGCTCCGCATCTATTTCAAATCTGTTACTATGCCTTCGGTAAGTTTTTCTTCGTAACTTCTGGTTTTCTTACTCGATCGTAGCTTAATTGCTACGACCCATATCCATCGATCTACGAGGTGTCAAAGTGTTGAATGGTAAAGCTGTTTATACATCAAGATCGCTTCGTGTATCGGAGAGCGGTATAATTGATGAACTGATGCTACAGCCGTGTAGTGTGTGTGAATGTCATTATGTTATAGACGGTAAAGCTGCTTGTGACACGTTTGTCGCGTAACACAAGCAGCCTTGCCATCCACAACGCTTATCCGGTATAAACGAATTAATTAGCTGTCGAAATTCGTAAAATTTGAAGAGCCATTAGCAATCGAAATAAGGAATAATTGTACTGTATTAAGAAAGCAACAAGACATTTATTATGGTCTGATATTATCACACAGTTGCTCTTGAAAATATTTCAAGATTACGTATTTTTAACACGGTAACTGCCATGGGTAAAATCAGAAAAAAGTCAAAAATGTACTTACAGTTTACACTTAGTGTTATGTGACTTTAAATCGATTATTGATTAAAAAGTGTCGGACACATAGTCCGACATGCCAGTTAACGTTTTAGCGACAATGTACGCATGGTCGTTAATAACTTAACAAGTAGCTACATATGGATAGTGTAGGTACTCTAATCTGGCCAGATGTGGCTGTCGAGAGTCGCCCTTACATTATTAACAGATAAACTTAGCAGGGTAAGGTTGGATGGTCCTCTAATCTCTTCATCTTATTTTATGGGTACTTTTGGCAAGAGCAGACCACCCGTATACTCTACATTATTAACACAAATTGGAATATAAAAACAATTAGGTCGAGAATTTTCCTGCACCATTTTTTTTAAGGCCATCTTATGTTGTGGTGGGTTATAGCGAAAACAATGATATACTTAGTTTTATTTTATTTAACCCGGTAAGTGATTCTATTTATCTTAGACGTTTTAAGTGTTGGTTTAGGAAATGATACTATCACAATGTGGCTTTGGCTAAATTAGGGTCATTTACCCGCGCCCTTATATAGAGGGCAGATATAACTAAACGGTACTGTCAGCCAATGTATACGAAAGTATAGTTTGGGTCACGCTACCGTAATTAATTCCACGATACAATACTCTTTCATTCGTTTCCTTTCTTTTATCTTAGAAGGAAATCTATTTAGGTACTCGTTTAGTTCTTTCACAATGATGGATATAACTTGATTCTTTATTACATTTTAAGAACCTCTAGCCCTTTACTTATAGTTTGGGTTTATGTACCAATGCCTAAAATATTGATTAAGAATTTTGTATAACTCTGTGACAGCCGGCATAATAAAAAAATGGTGATGCCATAAATTCATTAAAAAAATAACATACAACAAATAAATAGTCCGTCTTATAGCTTCACCCTCAGGATAAATATTGATAGTTGTGTTTTTGATAATACTGAATGCCGCTGAATGTCTGAAATCTTAAAATAATGTATTTTAAACCACTACGTTAGATTAAATATATTAAAATACTTGTTATTTTGATAAATATTCTGTCAGGAAAATTAATTAGCGGTTTCAGCCGCAAGAAAAATAATTTTCTTTTATAAGAGACTTTAATGAAAAATGTATGTAAGTTTAAGCTGAAAAGCCGCGAAATCGGCTTAACAATGATGGTCGGCTAATAGCTATATAATTCACGTTAATGTGGCAGAAGGCGGTAGTATTTATTACTTATTCGTAAACCTCCACGGTAAACCGTAACACGCTGTATTTACAAACCGAGTATTTAAAAGTTTCACAAGGGAAAATTAAACTGTGACCAAAATATTTTATGATTTAAAGGTCCATGTTTAACGATTAATGATTTTATTTTTGTATGTAAGTTTACAAAAACACTTTTACAAGTCAATCATGTTTTTAACACTAGATGAGGTCGCCGTTTCCTATTTGACTACTCTAACAAGAAAGGCCAGGAGGAGGAGAGACTTTAAACAAACTCAGAGGTTACAGTCTCTTTTAAAGTCCAGACCATGTAAATTGATGTCTGAAATGGTCTTTCGAGGATAGAAACGCATTTGTCAGTAATCGTGCAGCTCAAATCAAAGCTTAAAGAGCTCAAAGTACGTGTAATAAAAAAAAAAATACGTGTTGATTGTTCATGTATACAAAGTATAAGGAATATTTTGAAGTAGTAGGTACCTGAAGTTATGATATTTGTTGTTGGAGGACTGCATAATATACAAACGAATCAAACTGGCGCCTTTGGGGGAGAGTTGTAATGGACTGTTTGAGAACTTTGTATTTGAATTGCATTGTATGTGTATTCTACAAACAACTACTATACAACAAGACGCAATCATATTCTTGCTGCAACCCGAAAGACGTTTTAATAGTAATAAATAACTGTATTATGTAATATGTATTGTGTAAGCATACAGTTACGTTCGTACTTTATTTCTTTCTTTCTTCATTTATTTATTTACTTAGGGACAACAAACAGCAGTGTACTAAAAGTAGACATAGGTTAGAACTTAATAATAGAGGTAACAAATACACTACTCACAACGTTATCCACATATTAATAAACAATATCTGGATGACCGAGCTTTGCTCGGTATTTTTTGGTAAATTGTGTTTAAAATAATAAGTTCATGTTCTCGTTGATTATCGATAAAGTTGGCCATTGAAAACACGAATAAAACGACATTTTATAAAAATGAATCCTAGCTAGATCTATTTATCGCCCTCGAAACCCCCTGTATACTAAATTTCATGAAAATCGTTGGAGCCGTTTCCGAGATTCAGATTATATATATATGTACAAGAATTGCTCGTTTAAAGGTATAAGATAACTTCTAGTTGTTCGAAAGAACGATACAAATGAAAAATAAAAACAGAATTAAACTAAACATTACTTAAATATTAGGGTTCTGATCACTTAAAATAGTAACAATATCTTTTTTAAATATAGCCTTACTGAGAAACATAATATCAGTTGAGCCAAATTGCGTATTGTAGGTGTCAACTAATCGATGCAGCGGCGAACGCACGCCTGAGTTGGTTCTACAAAAAGTAGTTGCGAACAAATGTCTCGATGTTCTTTGTTCTTATACACATAAACACACGCCTTCTTCCCCTGGGTATAAGCAGTAACTACAGAACGTCACCTGCTGCGATCGTCACATACTTCTTTTGCCTCGTTTACGTTTTTACATCTATTTGGTCTTGCACGCACGCGAATTGCGAGTACTACGCACCTGTCCTTTCCAAAGAACATCACCAATAAGATCACTATATGTTCTCTTAGGGTGTCAGGGGACACCCCAGCGTTTCCACTCACATCATTGTTCACATCACAAAATTGATAATTAAATATGTCTTTTCACGGAATTCAAACTTGCAATATTCGATTAAAATGAACTGAAGACAAACAGTGACCGCTGCCAAGTGGATCTGAGACCTTATTGGTGCTCATCTCTTTAAACTTTCATTCCGCCTGGAGTTACTTTCAGAAATATCTCGTAGAGGCAGTATTATTGTAAATAAAAATAACGGTAATAAATAAATAAAATAGTTTTTTTTTATGGTAAATCATCAAATGACTTCTCCCGCTCTGGGCGGAGCGGGAGGGCGTGTCAGACTTTTAGTGACTAAAACCCATCCGTGTTCCTTCAGTTGCCCATGTGCCAGGGTCACGGTATCTCTTTCGAACAATCTCGCGACCTTGGCAGGAAGAAAATAAGAAATAAAATAGTTAAATATGGTTACCATTAGCAATATTGTTTGCATTTTTTTTCTGCTTTGCTTGCAGACTTGAGTACTTACACAAATATTTTAGTTTTTTCATATATTTACTGAGAAGATTTTTACAGAAAACTGCATCTTAATAAACAATTCAGTTAAAAATTGGTAATGTTTGCTGTTTTGTTACAAATATTTTCACCTGTATCTCTCACGACATCCCAACAATAGTCACCTAGCATATTTTGGTCCCAAACCTTGATAATTTCGCTCAAATGATTTTAAATCTTGGTTAAATCGCTCACCGTGGTTATCACTCACACTGCCAAGATTTTCTGGAATAAAATCTAAATAGGAATGCAAAAAAGGAGTTTTAGTGACATATTTATACCCATACGCTCTTAATTTTACAATAGATTTTCAAGAATCTCTTTGTAATTATCACTTATTAAGTGCCAAAAAAAATTTTTACGACACTTGATAGAGATTCAGGCTGCTGATTCTACCTCGTTTAAAAGGCTCTCAAATTTTGTATCGTCCAATATTCTCCTGATTTAAGGACCCACAAATACTCCTTCCTTTATTTTAGCCGCAGAAAGATTCGTAAATACAGGGCAGAGGTATTGAAATGGAGACTTAGACTTATCCAAAGCTTTGGTTAAATTTTTGATCAAGCCCAACTTAATGTGAAGCGGTGGTAATATTTATTTTTTTGGGTCAACTAAACATGTATTTTTTTTTGTTCATCTTACATGGCACATATTCATATTTTATACTGTCTTTGTTTTTTGAGTTGAAATCAAGAGTTTTTGTTAAATAAAGTTAACAATCGATTACGCGGTTAGTTGGCTCTCTCCATATCATTGGTTTACCAAATTTCAGTGACCCTTTTTTACCTGAATACCAGGAGCTGAGGACCAATCTGTAATTAGTGCAACTCATGAAGGACATCTCGTAGTTAATCTGAAAAGATTCTTACTACTTAAACGGATTGTGGCCCGGCGAGTTCTAAAAAGTTACCTTTTTAGGCCTCCAGCCGGGGCTTATTATACTTAAAACTAAAGCGAATGCTCTAAGGGTTACCCCGAGGGGGGTACGAACCTCGGCTTAGGCAATCACTGGTGGGGGGACAGCAAGGGACTGGCTGGATCTGGGTTCTGGAGAGTCTGCATCCTATGGATGAATCGGGGTTTAGCTTGTGCCCAGACTGGGCTTGCGTATGTCATAATCGGCCTGATACAAGCGGTGTACAGCCGCTTCTTACACAGAAGAGACATTTTACTCCGCTTGTTCAGGACGCAATGGAGCCTACCGAGAGCGAAAGCAGCCCGCGAGCGAGCCTGCTTTATGTGCTCAGAAAAGGTGAGGTGTTCGTCGAGGATGACACCTAGATATTTGGCTTGCTTCGCCCAAGGGATCTGCTTGCCGAACATTGAGATGGGTCGGGGAGGGGGGTGATTACGTCGCGGTCGGGTGTAAAAGACCGCCTGACTTTTATCGGGATTGACCTCGATTCGCCACTTCCTGAACCATTCGCCGAGCTCGTCGACTGCGGTTTAGAGGTAGCGAACCAGCGCTGTGTCACTAAATCCCGAGAAGAAGATGGCAGTGTCGTCTGCGAACAGAGCTAACCTTGCCTTCTTGCTTCTGGGGATGTCGCTAGTGAACAGCGTGAAAATGAGGGGGGCTAGTACAGAGCCTTGAGGGACTCCTGCACGGATCGGGTGAGGGGAGGAAATAGTGACCCTTCGATGCGATAGTGAAAGGTACGGTTCGCAAGAAAGTCTCGTAAGATGAGCACGAGACGGTCTGGCACTCCGAGTTGGTACAGCTTATATAATAAGCCGTTGTGCCAGACTTTGTCGAACGCTTTCGCTATATCGAAGTATACAGCGCCCGTGAACATACCACGCTGAAAACCAGCATTGATATGTTCAACGATACGGTGTACCTGATGGACACACGAGTGTTGGGTTCGAAAACCAAACTGCTCGTTGGGGATGAGGCCCTTGGTTTCGGCATAATCTCTGAGTCGCTTATAAATAAGTCTCTCATAGATTTTGCCGAGGACTTTGAGCAAACTAATGGGGCGGTAACTCGTGGGCTCGGTTTTGGGCTTACCGGGCTTAGGGATGCCAATGACGGTGGCTTCCTTCCACGCTTAGGGGAAAATGTTATTACTCAAGGCACCATTGAAGATGGTACACATGAGCATAATCAGGTGGGCAGGGAACAGCTTGATCACTCTGTTGGTGATGCCGTCTGATCCGGGGGTTTTACGAGATTTCAGACCCTTGATGATCTCGTGCACCTCGTCAGGTGTGACAGGGGGCAGCGGATCATCAGGGTCTTCAGCGGGCGGGAGTGAGGCTTTGCGTTCGACTTCCGCGTTTACCTTATCGACAAACGCTTGGTCTACTGGCTGCGAACTGGGCGTGCATTGGGCTTCGAGGCTATCGGCTAGGCATTCAGCCCTGTTGATATCCTCGAATGCAATGGTCGCATCGGGGCGGGTCAGGGGGGGCATAGTGGAAAACTCAGAGGATTTCAGTTTCCTCTGAAGTTCCCAGAATGCGAGATGAGTCGGCTCTAGTTCGCCCACCATCTTGTCCCAGTTAGCGTCACGCAGCTCAGTCACACGTGTCCTTACAGCACGCTGTAAGTAACGCATGTGAGCTTTGTTAGCGTCACAGGGAAAGTTGCTGTAGGCACGAACGGCCGCGTTCTTCTCTGTCAGCAGATCACGTACATCGTCGGGGAGTCTCCATTTACGGTCATCCGTATCTGGAACCTCCCGTGAACTTTCGTTCACGATCGATTGTACGTGCTCCGTGAGAGAGTCGATCGCGGCCGTTGTGTCGGCGACAGAGTCGAACTGATCTGGGATAGAGTCTAAGTGATGTGACGTGGTAGATTGTAAGCGTTCGCTTACTTTCTTCCAGTCAGTGATCACTTTAGTGGCGGGGGGTTGAGAGGGGTCGCGAATACCTATTCGGGGGGCCAGGTTCATGACTACTGGTCGATAATCAGAGTCGAGTTCGTGAATAGCCTCTATAGAATCCAACCTTAAGTTGAAATTCTTAAGGAGTGCTATATCAAGAACGTCGGGTAGCTGATCGGTATCGAAGGGGAAGTGAGTGGGAGTCATCGGGGCGATGACATCAAAGTTCATGGTAGAACAGAGGTTGAAAAGTTGTCTACCTCTAGTCGAGGTCCTGGTGCTATTCCAGGCAGGATGTTTGGCGTTGAGATCGAACTTCTAATCGGGAGAGTTGAGGGGGATCCATAGGTATGCAGTAAAGGGACTTCCTATAGTATATGAGGGTGCCGCCTCTGTGACAACGTGACCTGTCGTTGCGAACTAAATGATAGTTTGCAATTTTCGGGTCGCGTTGGTGAGGCTTTAGGAACGACTCTTGTATGAGTAAAATGTCTACGTGATGGTCGCGGAGGAATGTGGCGATCTCATCACGTTGGCCGTGAATTCCATTGGCATTGAAGAAGCCTAACTTTAGGGAACGGGGTTTTAGTTTAGATACTATTCCACGACTATCCATAATGGGGGCGTTGGGAGTTCATGATGTGGATTGCTTGCGTGATCTCGGGATACGCAGCATAGATCGATTGAATGCGGAACAAGTTACCGCCGGCGGCAACTAGTTCCTGGGCCATCTGTTGGGCACGCGGGGTGAGGAACGTGCTGTAGGTATTATAGGTCCCGGTGATTACGTTAAACGCATCAAGGGGAGCCTGACCTTTCCTCAGTACAGGGGGGGGGGGCCGCGGCGCGGGCGGGGGGTGCGGTCGCGGGAAAACCGGGGGGCGTAAGGGGCGCGGGGGCACGGGTACGTGGGTCCATTAAAGGAGGGATGGGAGCGGGCTTTGGCCTGGAGGAGGCCAGTGCGGGAAACTCCTTTTGGGAACTCAAAAGAGGCCATTGGGAGGGACGCTGTGGGGCCAGTCTCACGGGGAGTTTGGCCGAGGGGGATTCCCTTTTTTGGCGAGCGTCGAAACGCTGTGCCAGTTTAGGGGAAGATGATTTGGGGGCTTTCGGGCAGCCCCGGTAATTTGCCGGATGACCTGACTCTTTACAGAGCACACAACTGGGTGGCTCGGTGCAGAGAGTGCGGTCTTTAGGCCGGGTACAGTCGGCTGTACCATGATCTCCCAGGCACTTGACGCATCTGGGAGTAGCGTAGCAGTTGTACACTGAGTGCCCGTAAAGTTGGCATCTGTGGCACTGGCCAATGACGGCGGGGGTCGCCTGCGTATCGGGGAGGGGGTCGGACGCGTTGGTGGAGGTCGCCTGCGGGGTGGGGGCGCGGGACGAAGGAGCAGAGTCCTCAGCCGCTATGATTTTAGCGGCTGGGGCTGAGCTGCTGTCCTTGCTCTTCTTCCTCTTGCTCCCTTTGCCCTTTGATCGGGAGACTAACTCATACACCTCCGTATCCGAGGACGAGGAGGGGTTTGAGTCAGCCTGGGGAGCGGCTGAGGCAGAGTCAGTGTGATCTTCCGTGTCCATGGACACCGGAAGATCGTGTACTGGGCGATAGAGGAGGGGGCAGCCGGAGTCTCAAGTGCATCGCTGAAAACAGCGACTAACTTGTTGGCTCTGGCTTTCCTCTCCCTGTTCGCCTTCCATCGTTTTTTAAACGAGACGATGAACTCCCGGTCATCGTCAACAAGTTCAAAGAAAGCCTCACCGAGGGCTTGTCTCTCCTCAGGAGACATGGGTTTGCCCATGTTTCCCGGGGAGGTAAAAACTAAGGGGTGGGGGGGACCTAATCACTCATGAGAGTGATCCTGACCAAAAACCCTACTCCTACGTAGTCTAATCCCCGGTGGGTTGCCGGGGGTGAGTGTTACTCTCCCTGTCGGGTATAGACAGGGAGGTGTGCCTAGGTGAGCCCTGAGAGTGTCTCCCGTCGCCAATCTTATTGTGCGAACGGGTTCCTAACCGGTCATGCGATGGGTACTGAAGGTACCCGACCAGTCTAGTGCGGGGGGTATAGAGATACCCGCGGCACTAGTACGCGGCTGTGAAGGGAAGACTGTCACCAGGGCTGACGAGGGAAGCCCCCAAGGCCAGCGATCTGGGACTCGTCCAACTTTCGCCTAGCCCTGAAGGGGATAGACGGGTGCGTTGGGTCTGCACCCACTCGGCTTCGTTGGCACCGTTAAGGTATCCACCGAGTGACCACGAAACTGTGGATTTGCCCTGAAGGGGCCACAACACAACACACGTTTTTGACGATTCTGACGAATCAAAATATCACTGTCTTGCGAACAAGACAGTAACGTTTTTAGACTGAATCTGACGAAAGAAACAGGATGTCCGAATTTTGCGATTTAAATAAATTTAAATCGCAAAATAGCGGAGAGTAGTCAGGGCGACTACGCAGCGTGGCGCTCGGAGCACAAGTGACGGGCGATCGAGCGGCGGGCGGTGGAGGGGATACGCGCAGCGGAGCAGCAGCGTAACGACCTTCCAGGGCGACCGTCGAGCGTGATGTGATGAGTGCAACTCACATGAGGAACCTGATTTTTATATTGATTTGACACCGAAAATCCAAAATAATATAAATAGGCTTCTTGCATTGGTTCTGTTATAGAAAACCCACGATTTAACAGAACAATTTTCCCACAAACATAACAAAATCGAATTGAATGTAGTCTACACACTTTAGATGGCATTTTTATATAAAAATAAGAATTTTGGATCTTACAGTTGTTTATAAAATAGAATGATAAACGTATTTAAACAATTGCGGGTAGGTAAAAAACAAAGACCTCTATATCTCAGAATTGTGACGTGCTAGGAAAATAAAAAAAAAATGTTTTTAATTACCATCCATAGCCTACATAAATAATACATGTTTCATGTCATGTACAAAAAAATTTTTCTTTTGTAAACTAGTGTTATTAGGTACTAGTATTAGTATTCAGGGACATTACTATATGTAATGTCACGGAATACCCACAATTTCATAGGAATCCTATTTGATGAAATTGTGGGCTGTATTAATTGAATTCCAGGAACAGCTGATCACTAAATCACACAATGTATGAATATCTATTAACATCATTATTATATCTATTAGCTAAATACCTGCCCCCCTAGCCAAGTCACAAACGTTTACCGTTCTACAATCGGTAACGCCTCAGTGTCAGCAATTGTAGAAAACGATAAGTTGGTAGCCATGTTGAAGCGCCTGAGTCGGCCGCTCGTTCTACAATGTCTTTAGAAAAACGACACCTTATAACAAAGGATGTAGCGTTGAACATTGTAGAAACGATAAAAAATCATTCTATCATTTTGAACGATGTGAATTTGGCTACGAATTTTCTGTTCGTTTGTTCTAACCACGTGACTTAACGTTGAGCGACTACCGTTAACGATTGTAGATTATCAACTTGGCTAGGGGTGCTGTGTACTAAATAAGTACATTAATTATGGATAAACAAATATTTATGCAGCTACTAGATAAACTGTTTCTGGTCAGGATATTAATAGTTTTCACTCGAAAGGTAAACAGCCTCATTTTGGCTTTGTCGATTCAATGATTCGAATAGGTACCTAATTACTTAAATTCCTATAATAAAACAGTAATGTCAGTTTGGTGTTTATGTGGTATGCGTTAATGAGTGTTTAAATTCAATTAAAGAACTATTTATTGGGGATATAAAAGCTACAGATGGCTGTTGATTATTCTAAGCCATCTATGGTATGACTAACGATCGCAAAGATACTAGGCTAGCTAAGCTATGCTACGATTTCCAAGAAGAAGTATCCATCATTTAATATAACGGCTGTCATAAAAATGTGTAATTTTCATCAGTATAAAGAAAGAAAGAAGAAAAGAAGAATTGTTTGTAATTGTTGTTTGTTGTATAAATTGTTTTTTATTGTTTTTTTGTTCGTTTGTTTTGTTTTTTTGTTTGTTTTTGTGACATTAATGGGGGAGTGCCACGGTGGCCCGCGAAATTAAAATTTTTGTAAGGTTTTTTTTAAATTTCTAGGTCATTATCAGGTTGTATGTTGATTAAAATTTAATTCACGACCGTAAGTAATATGGCTTATTGGCAGAATTTTATTACGAGACGCCACGGTGTTTCTCGTGAATTTTTCTGTCCATTTTGAACTGACTCACGTGTCAAAAAACGCTGTGTACTGGATGGAGAATTAATTGTGTGATCCTTCACCGCTTGAGAAACCATAGTTTCATTAAGACACCAGCTACTTACATTTTCCTGTTTCCGAAATGTACTTCATTTTCAATATAAAGTAAACAACTAACGTAATTTGGTAGAACCGAAATAAATTTACCTAAACGTGATATTTAGTCTAATTAATGAAGTGTATGCCTTTAATATATTAAAGTGGTATTAATGTTGTGATTCTGCTACATAATTAACTAAGTACTATCATTATGCGGTGATTAACTCATTAGACGCTTTCAGCACCAATTTTTTTCCTATTTGGGTAATGAAATGGCTAGTAAATGAAATTAACTTATGATGACAACTTAATAGCCATGAGGACGTCTTGACTGACTTCGAAAGACTCCACATTGCTGTTTACCACTTGTTCTTAGAATTATGGTGAAACTATGATAACGCCATAATTTACAAGAGGGCAGGATTGGCAGGAACATCGATGAATAACTTGTTACCATACATTCAGTGCATGATTTGGTTTCTATTCTTTCCGATTGTTAATAAAAAGAAAATTCTGTTTCATACTTTAGGTTTTGAACTTTTGTAGTAAACAGTTTTTTTTTGTGTGTAACAGCTTTCCTCTCGCTTTCCTGAACTCTGTGGGAGTGATTTCGTGAAAAGGGACGGAAGTGTGTGTGTAACAGGAAGACGGGGAAGCACGCGCTATTTGATTTGACCAATATTTTCGCGCGGTGAGAGTTGGTTGTCCGATGTGTACCAACCCATTTTCCGAGAGATTTATTCTGACAGCCAAATTTTTACTGAAGAGAGTACATCTTGAAAAAAGAAATAAGTATCCTCGGTAAAAATTTGGCTGCAATACTTCTGTTGTTAATTAACACTTTTTTTTTTGGATGGGTAATCAATTGACTTCTCTCGCTCTGGCCGGAGCGGGAGGGCGTGTCAGACTTTTACTGACTAAAACCCACCCGTGTTTCTTCAGTTACCCATGTGCCAGGGTCACGGTGTCTCTTTCAAACAATCACGCGACCCTGGCAGGCATCGGTCCTGGCAGACCCCTTCAGTTCTGTTGACATTTCTTTGTGGCTCGTAGTGTTCCACGTGGCTGGGAGTCCGCTATCGACTCCCGACGCCCGGGGCGTCTCCTCCTGCGGCGGCTAGGGACGTGAGGGCGCAGAGACTGCCACTCCCTCACGCGCCCCGCCTCCTCCTTCGCGAGCATTACTGCTTCGCAGAAGGAGGTGACGGCTTCCCATGCCTCGCTCTCGCTCCGTACCATGGCTCGCACCAGGGCCGGACGCAAGAGGTCACCGCCGCCGATCACCTCCACGAGGACACGGTGGTGCTCCGCCTAGGCAGGGCACACCTCCACCGTGTCCTCCAGACGATCCTCGTAATGGAAACACCCGGGTGTTTCCTCCTGCTTTACCCTGAACAGGAACCCACCGAAGCACCTATGCCCGGTGAGAACTTGCGTCAGGCAGAAGGTGAGGACGCCGTGGCGCCTCTCTATCCACTCCTCAAAGAAGGGACTTACCGCCGCAATTGTGGCGTGCCCAGCACTGGGTTGCGACAATCGTACCCGCCATGTCGCCATGAGATCACACCGGAGCTCTGTCCGCCGTGCCGCGATTTGTCGCGGCAGTGGAGTTCCGCCCCGGCGTTTCGTCTCCTCGCGCCACTCCCACATGTGGGCGAGGACCTTTGCCTCCAAAATTGTTAATTAACACTTAGCTCGAAAATCTGACAACCAGTCTTACCAAGGGGTATCGTATTACCAAATCACTGGTTTGTGGAGGTCAGTTAGTTGTGAAGGGTATCGTACCTATTACCCAGTAACTGGTTTGTGGAAGTAGTCGCTCCATGTAAAATACTGGTAATTAACTGCATTCGGTTCGACTGGAAGCCGACCCCAGCGAAGTTGGAAAAAGGCTAGGCAGATGATGACTCGTAGTATTAATTAAGTAAAATATTTTTTTCATTAAACATCATTTATTATTCTGCGTTATGGACATTTGTTCCAAAAAATACCTGAATCATTTTTTTTGTACATGATGTTAATGTTTCATAAAACCGAGGTAAGATGTCAGATGGCAACCATCGTATGCGACTACTGTAAGCCTCGCTTGTTTTTTAACTCATCGAATGCCGTAATTAGAGACACAATAGAAAGACAATTGCTTATGTCGAACTGTGTAACTTAAGATAATCAAAAAAAATCCACGCGGCCTTCCAGAATATTGTACTGGTGCCATGGATCCAGTACTATACTATGGTTGCAGGCTATGCGGGGATATCCTCGTCACACTGTATAAGTATATAATACTTATTTACAGTTCAAAATAAAGCTGTATTATGTATTTTTGTCCAAATTGAAAGCACTCTGTGGCATGTAGGTACTTGTATATAAGTCATGGCCGATTGTTTCGCATCACTAGCGTTTTCGGTCGTTTGATAGAGCCTCTCCATTTATTAACCACGAATACATATTATAGGACGATAATATTAGTAAGAGTGCACACAATTCACTGCGTACATGTCTTAATGATAGAACCATAATCATTAGGCGGTGTTTAACTCATAAGAGGCATTCGTCACCAGTTTTTATTTATTTAGGTAATGAAATGGCTTTAATTAAGTTATGTTTGGCAATGGGTGTTATTTACCTGAAATTAATACCTAAATGAATTTGAATGAGAAAATTTTAAAATGGCGACACCTACTTAATAGCTGAGAATACACTATTATACATTAATATTTTGCACTTGTTCTTAGCATTAATCGTGGTAAAATTACGATACTAAATAATACTGCGGATAAAATAGCTGTATTACGTATTTTTCCTAAATTGAAAGCACTCTATGGCGTGTAAATAAGTCATGGCCGATTATTTCGCATCATTAGCGTTTTCGGCCATTGAGTAGATCATATCAATAAAGTACAATTACACATTATTGGAAAATTATAGGAGTTGATTCAGAACGCATTAATCTAGAGTGCACACAGTGTGCTGCGTACATGTCTTAATGAACGAACCTGCATCATTAGGCAGTGTTTAATTCATTAGAGGCTTTCGTCACCTATTTTTTTTTTTACTGTCACACAACGCCATCTAGTCCCAAGCTAGGCAGAGCTTGTGTTATGGGTACTAGACAACTGATAAACATACTTATATATTTCAGAAATACATACATATTATAGATAAATTACACCCAGACACAGAACAAATGATCGTGCTCATCACACAAACATTTGTCCTGGGTGGGAATCGAACCCACGACCTCCGGCATAGCAGTAAGGATCACTAACCACTAGACCAACAGGCCTGTCAAAAATTAATTAGTTTTAAAATGAATATAATCTACTCAATGGCTGTGAGTACATTTTTGTTTGACTACTTACAAGTAACCACATTGTTGTTTGGCTCTTGTTCTTAGTATCAATCAAAGTAAAATTAATTAATAATGCTATACTTAATAACTAAAATTTTGAAGAATATAGCTGTATTCTGTGTTTTTGCCCAAATTAAAGAACTCTATGGCGCGTAGATAAGTCATGGCCATGTCGATAAGAGCATATCAATTACACTTTAAGTACATATTATTGGGAAATTATAGGATTTGGTTCAGAACGCATTAATCTAGAGTGCACACAATCCGCTGCGTACATGTCTTAATGATCGAACCTGCATCATTAGGCAGTATTTAATTCATTAGAGGCTCCTATTTCTTACCTATTTTTTTGTTTATTTTGGTAATGAATTGGTTTGAAAATGAATATTAATGGCTGTGTATTAATGGTGTGTTAATACACTTTGGTTTGACTACTTACATGTAACCAAATTGCTTTTTTGCTCTTGTTCTTAACATAAATCAAAGTAAAAATAATTAATAATGCTATACCTAATACTAAAACTGTGAAGAATATAGCTATGTTCTGTTTTTTTTTTTGCCCAAATTAAAGAACTCTATAGCGTGTAGATAAGTCATGGCCAATTGTTTCGCATCACTAGCGTTTTCGGTCGTTGAGTAGATCATATCAATTATCTACATAATCTACATATATAGATATTATTGGACAATTATAGGATTTGGTTCAGAGCGCGGTAATCATACACACGATCCGCGTCGTACATGTCTTAATGATCGAACCTTAATTATACCTATTAAGTAGGACGAATAATTGGCATCCTAATTAGAGGCTGAGTAACGAAATTACGTGAAAATGTAATTTAGTGTTGGATACTAAGCTGAAAATTATGTGTCCTACCCTAATATAATGTGGGTAGGACATTAAGAGCTAAGTGGCCTTGCTGACGGAGGAGGCCTAGGAATTTTCGCTATTCAGTTACCACGGTGTCCCTGGATTCATGCCTAATTGTTATAATGTAGTCTGACTTGGTCTAGTCTACATTTCTGTTGCTAAAATGCTTAGTAATCCCGTCAGATTTTTGATAAAACAATAACAGACGTTTGTTTAATGACCACGTGGCACAGTGTGATGCAATATCTGAGATTGGTCGTTTTAAAAATAAAATAATACGCAGCTCGCGTGACTCACGATCTGAACTACGATACAGGCTTGTTACTAACTGGATTTGACGTTACTTTATTTTATGTACTTAATTATAAATTGGTTTTGACAGACCAAGTACCTTGACCTACTCTGTGGTAAAATAATTTCAATAAACTGCTCTTTAATACCCATTTGTAGTTTTTACGATAAATGAAATGTTGTAGTGTTTCTGAATCCTAGAAGTGTCACGTTTCAACATCAAATATTTTAAGAGCGTATTAGTTTACTACAAAGTTTGATTTCTGTTTCCTTGTCCCATCATAACAGTTTCCATGAAATTATCAAATGACGTATCAGACGGAGCACGTGTCAGACTTTTACTGACTAAAACCCACCCGTGTTTCTTCAGTTGCATATATGCCATGGCCACGCTAATTCTTTAGAATAGATCTCGCGACCCTGGCAGGCATCGGTCCTAGCAGACCCCTTCAGTAATGCTACCCATTGCTCGCCGCCCGCAAGCTCGCGCCTACGGTGACCAGGAGTCTGCAATGGACTCCCGACGCCCGGGGCGTCTCCTCCTGTGGCGGCTAGGGTCATGTGGGCGCAGAGGTTGCCTCTCCCTCACGCGCCCGCCTCCTCCATCGCGAGAAATACTTCTTCGCAGAAGGAGGTGACGGCTTTCCATGCCCTCTCGCTTCGTAGCATGGCTTGCACCAGGGCCGGACGCGAGAGGTCGCCGCCGCCGATCGCCTCCACAGCAACGGACGTCTTACAGCTGACACGATATTGATTATGAATACGACAACAGCCCGTTCTGTAACTGAAGAACCTCCGAAGCTGCATTAAGTAAAATGTACTTATAGTCTTTGGATACCACGGACAATATCACAGATCAGATTTCCCACTATTTCCAACCCAGTCTGTAAAAATGTCAAAGTGAAAAAATAGGTGAAGTGAGCAGTGAATCCCTAGCGAATCGTAGCGTCTGGGGGAAGGATAGTTCACTTCAAGCACTCCACATTCTTTCCATTTCATTTCACGGTGATATTTTCACAGAATAGATTGACTTTTGTAACACGTTTACATAGGCCGGTCTCTAGCTATTATTGCACAAACTTTTACTTAGTTGTTCTATGTTTTCCAACGAATTACGACTCCGGAACCCAGATTGATTTCCAAAATCAATCTGGAGCAGCAACTCGTTCGGAACGGATTGAACAAGCCAATAAAAGTTGCTATACCTTCACTGAAGCATTCCCTTTAAATGGCGGGGCACGCAGCTGACCTATGAGATACAATTCAAATTGTTCTTTATTTCCTGAAAATCCTGAAACTGTAAAGAAATTAAATGTCATTGAAGTTATTAGTGAGGCTCTAATCTTATTTGGAAATTAAAATTTGATTTCGATTAACGTTATGTAGGTATACGTTTTTAAAGTGATCTCATTATGAAATTGGTTTAGGCAATCTGACATTTATTTTAAAAGGTGACCACTGAAAATTGTTAACCTAATTACGTTGGAAAGCTAAAATAATGTGACTACAAAGTCAAATGTATACATACCTTATTTCTAAATTTGATAGAGTTCTATCTCTATCAAAGAGCTATTCGGATACAATTTCAAACGCGCTTCGTAATTTGATTGACAGTGATTGTATTCGAAGCGTAACCCTTTGACATTTCGATCATTTTGCATCCAACGGAAATTGTACGGAAAATTAATGGCACATTTTCATGTCATGTCCGATGCAATCACGTAAAAACATGACTGAAGTAAGGCAATAAGTTGACACCAACAGCGTTACATACCAATAACATTGTTAGTGACTGCTTATAACGTGTGATTCATTTAGAGGTACTTTTTCAAAACTAAAAAAATACACGGAATATATTCTTTTCTGATTATCTTTATTATGATACAAAATAACCATTCCCTACATTTATTATTATATGATTAATTTCTTTTAAATGGTGTTCGTAACTGCGGATAACATGTGCCATTCTGAAATTCTAACCAGTTATCTATGATGAGTACGAGCACTTCAAGTAGCCGGGTACGATTAAGAAATTACCTGGCTCATCCATGTAGACTTTGGATATTACACAACCCCAAAGGAACAAATCTAGAGCTGTGATATCACAAGATCTACGCGGCCAATTCACCGGTTTGAAGCGAACAACACCGAGTTGTTCTCACAACAAAGTCATGATTTCACGGACAGCATAACACGTAGTGCCGGCTTGTTGGTACCATGAACCGTTATCATCGGGCTATAATGGATTGGAACTTCAGAATGGACCATGTAAACAGCAGTTATTGTCAACATTTGAAAGAAGTAATCCTTAAAGAATAAATGTTAAGATTGGTTCATTTGTATGATTATAAAGCTAACCTGAAAAAACGAATATTTTAATATATATATTACTTTTGCAAAAAAGGACCTCTAAATGAATCACGCATTAGCTTTACTTTCAGTCAAAGAAGTTGCAAGGCAAAGACATGTTGTACGAGTATGTTCCGAAAATTTGTCAAATCAAGTGATGTATTCGTCCCAAGTGACTAGCTGGTTCTAAGAAAATTACATTTTTATCACGTATCCATTTAACTCACATTAATCAATCCACAAAATGCAGCGTTGGCAGTCTAGTCAAGCTGCGAAGGGCGATTCAAAATATATTAAAATTTAGATTGATTTGCTCATGAAATTAAGCGGTCGTAGCATAAATAGTTAGAGATATGTATATGTTCTGTGGGCCTGAGCAAACATTCTTGCAAAGCTTTAATTAAGTGGGTATATCAAGATGATTGACAGTTGACGCACGTCGTGGCAAGCATTACCAAGAGGGGTGAAGGCCTCACTTGGCAATTAAAATGTTGCTTATTTTACAATGTATTCTGCGAAATAACTGATTTTATATTGAACAAGAAAAAGTATCAAATCGGTAAATCAAATGTTTCACTTAAGATAAGAAACGTTATTGTTGTATTATGTTCCTATTCATTAGGTAAACCTGAAAGTAGGTAGATACATAATAGTTCTTCGTACTCTCAAGTTTACTGAGGGTAAACCTATTTTGCAGGAGTGTTGAACTTTGTCTTAAAGTTATCTAATCAGTAGATTTAAATAAGGTAAAGTAAACACACCGAGATTCCGAAAGTCGTAGAACTAAACTTAGTCAATATTCTGACTAAAACAGCATAACTTCTCGACAAGATTCTTTTAGCATTTAATAAAGGTATCTATTAGGTATTCATGACACGATCCTTGCAAAAACTTGTAGTGGTTTCGTCACTGAAATTGAAATCTGTAATGGATAGGTAATTGATACTTTAACAGACTTAAACTAAAAAAGGGAATTCTACCTACTTTGGGTTTTGACAAATCTTTCACTCACCATGGAATTTTACTCAGAAATACTATTTAGTATATTATTATATTTATACAGTGACATTTTACACGCCTATTTCCTACGGAACTAAAATAAACAAGTGTTTGGTATCGTAATACCAAAGTCGTACTCGTAAGTATCTACGTTGCCAAACCCTGGGTGTCTGTACCGGATAGTTAGGGCGTGTCAATATAATATCGACAGTATTGGTTTGATAAATTGCTATTACCCAGATATATAAATAGCGAGCCTCGACCCTTTTGTGTATTTGTTGCCCATGAAATAATATTACCAAAAATTTACTATTGAAACGTATAATATTGAATTAATTGGAATTATAGTTAAGTCAACAAAAGACTTCAGTCTGGGCTTGCTATTTTAAATCAAATTGTGCGTGTCCTCAGTTGTAATTTTTTTATTTAAGTTTATCGTTTTAGTATTTCATGTGTTTAAAATGTGAATTAGCATGCAATGATAATTGTTATATTGTGCCTACCAAATATAAATCGTGTCATTACTAACTTGGCTTATCTCTCTTTGTTAATTACCTACCTCGTTACTAATCTCTATTATTGACTTTGTTAAACGGCAAACACGGTCAGTTTACATGGAGTGAATTAAATAGTTCAGTTCTAAATTAGTTTTACATTTGCGCAGGCGAGGTGATGGACTTGATGGCTCTGGTGGGGTCTGCGGTGAACTTCGTGCTGTACTGCAGCATGAGCCGGCAGTTCCGCTCCACGTTCACGAGGCTGGCCCGCAAGGTGCTGCCTCTGGGCACGCGAGGCGACCCCGTGCCTGCGACCAAGGCGTAGCACTCGCGCACCGCGACCACCTCGGTCGCGCACCTTTGAATCATTCACAAGGTACAACTATTCGAATGGCGATTCGAAATTCGAACTTTCAAGAACGACTCATTGAACCCTCTGATCGTTTAAATAACACAATGAATATAACATTCAAGTTTATTTCGGACTTATTAAAGTGAATAAAGTGTGGAGGTGGATTTTCTCTATTGTAATGAAACGAACTTTTTTAATTTTGTAAGTAAAAGTTAAAGCGGTGCTTACTGTTCGACATGTTTTAGTAATTAGTGACTAGAGATTAAAGCTACGAACCAAATTGTTTAGTATTTATGATTATGTATTTATAAGTATTATTGTATATTATGTAAGTTCAATGTTAAAAAAGTTAGTACTTAACCATCTATTGTGAAAATTTTGAGGATGTGTGTTCTTTGTTTTAGCTCCAACACATGTTCTGTGGTAATGTTGGGCCAAATTTAAAGGTAGGTTTTTACATCGAATGTGTTTGTTGCGAGTACATGTAACCTTGTTTCGAAAGTATCCAGACAGTTTTTATTGTTTTATTCTACATAGTTTGGTCTGACTGAGTGAAATCTGACCGCAAACACAATTAATGAAATAACACTCTGAATCGAATTCTAAGTTAAACACCAATTAAATGGTTCTCAGAAACGATAAAGTTCGAACCTTATGTACATATTGGTACAACTGTAATAACTGCCATCAATTTTCAGACTTTGTGCCGAGGTCACCACCAAATTTTCAAACGTACCTCATCATTATCACCTGGCTAGCCTTTTCTCAACTATGTTGCGGTAGGCTGCAGTCTAACTATGTATAAGCTGCTGAATATCAGTATTTTACATGGACGGACTGCCTGTCTGATCTCCACAACTCAGTTACTGGGTAATGCAATAGGTAAGACTTGTCAGACTTTCAGGCTTCTAACGACTGTCAGAGATCCACTAAAGATAGCCGGGACCAACGGCTTAAATCTATACATACATACAAATAAATAAAATTGGAGTGTCTGTTTGTAATACTAAGATAACCACTTTTTACTAAGTGTATATGGATGTATACACTGTACATATACCAAAACAACATTTTTTACAATTTTTGTCTGTCTGTCTGTCTGTTTGTTCCGGCTAATCTCTGAAATGGCTAGACTGATTTTGACGGAACTTTCACTGGCAGATAGCTGATGTAACAAGGAGTAACTTAGGCTACTTTTATTTTACAAAAAATATTTTATTTTAGAAAAATACCTGCGTTAATTTCCGACATCCACGCGGGCGACGCAGCGGGCAAAAGCTAGTGTTTAAATAAAGCCCTTGATAAATCCCTCATATGTATTAGGGATTTATTAAATCAAAAACATGTTAGGAAATGGTAGTTTGCTGAACCGAAATCATGACCCAATTATGTAAAATCTTACCCAGTTTTATTAAAAAAAATAATTACATTATTATAAATACTACATGTCAATCTTGTCCTGAGAGACCAATAAACTTAACCGTTTAAGTGGTAGTTACGATGATTATGAATAAGGGAGTTACTTGGTACTTACTAGTCATTTTGGATAAATACTTAAGTAATCTCGATACTAAAGTGATTTTATAATTTTCCATTTTATATAGATTTTATAGCCTTAAGTTGACTTGTTTTCTTTCTATCTGTTGTAGGCTACACCTGATATAACACTAGTTAGTCACGTTCGTTGCAAATTGGAAACAAGTTCTTAAAGGTTAACGTATAAGGCTACAAATTGGAAACTAATTTAATTAAGTACATGTACGTGGCAAAAGTTTCTTGCCTTGAACAAAGGTGTGAAAGAAAAGCTCACGTACCTGCCTTTGTTGTGCTTGAAACTTTAACTTACTATTGCAGAAGAAGTTTAAAAGTATTTAAGTATAAATATATTTTCTTTATACTTGCTTTGATTCTACTATAGTTTTATACAGTCGTATTTACTTTCTATTGAAATTTGAAAGTTAGAGTCCCCTATATTGTTCGGTACATGCTATTGTGATTTTTAAAGCAAAAAGAGGATATAACTAGAGCTTAGTTGGCACTATGTTGCTCGGAACAAGAACTGGAAAACTAGACTAACCCGAACGGATGAGTTTTTACTTTTCTTATTAGCTGTGAGTGGAAACTGAAATTAGGTTCTTTCAATTCAGAGTAGGAATCTATTGTATTTGATTTCAGAGGGGCAATTGTCCTGCCAGGGTCGCGAGTTTTGTTCGAAAGAGACACCGTGTCCGTGGCCCTGGCACATAGGCAACAGAAAGAACACGGGTGGGTTTTAGTCAGTAAAAGGCTGACACGCCCTCCCGCTCAAGAGTGGGAGACGGCATTTGATGATTTTCCACCCACAAAAAAAGGGGCAATTGTCGTAATTTTTAGAACGTTCACAGTCTGAACTCAGTCTCAATCTGTCACAAATACCTCGAGTTTCTATCATGGACGTATTATACTATACGTCCATGGTTTCTATACATTTTTGACAAGTTTTTGAAATATGTTTGTCGCTGAGATGTAACTGCGACTAGATTTTGAACGTTTTTAAATACTTACCAGAATTAGCCTTCACCTCTAAACTTCACGCTGATTTTAGTAGAAATGTGTAACTGTTGAACTGTTGTCGAGGAATTCGAATTGATCAACTGGGTAGGTAATAGATTTTCTGTTCCAATTGTGCAGGTATATTTATTTCATGGAATATTGTGTATGAATCGAAGGTTATACGGAAATAATGTATTGAATAATGTTGTGTGTAATAAAATATAAACGTATTAATCATAAATACATTTCTAAGTAAAGCTAAATAAATTACTTAGGGCAAACGTATTACCATCGGATTGTTGCTTCCATGTTTTCTGGTCACGTCTCCTGCGCCTCGGAAACTCTAATGAAATGGACCCCAAAAGTTTACGCAATTAATATCATATTACCTATATAAGGTGTATCTATTCATACACGAAATATTTAAAGAGGTACACCTGTAGGTGGTAAAGAAGCTACAGCAACGAAAAAAATTTTTTTCTAAATGTATTTTTTTCATTATTTATAAATTATTTGACGCACATAAGAAACACTGGCTCCTGGTAATTTTTTACGGCCCGAGATACCGCGGCTATGCTCGTGCCGTCCGGTCACCGCCCTCACAGCGTCAGGCGGGGCATTCATAGAATTTGGAGTAAAGGTTTTATGCAAAACGTCTCAAGCAGTTTTAAAATTATAACAATTACGAAAATTCAAAAACGCTTAGATAAAAAAAATCTTTTTGCTTCTATAGCTTCTTTACCACCTACAGGTGTACCTCTTAAAATATTTCGTGTATGAATAGATACACCTTATATACATAAAAAAGTAGGTACCTATTCTTATCATCATCACCTTGCTATTATTGCCCTTATGCCAATTTCGTTGTCGTAGGGCGTACCGTGATGTTAAATATTCTAACCTGCCTCAAGAATTAGATTATCAAATGCAAAATAATTTTCCAAATCCGACTGAATATTCCAGAGATTTCTTCCTATACTTTAATTGTATTCAGTAACTTGACAGTTCACATGAAAATAATGATACCACACTGAAACTAATAGTGTTGGCGTAGTGAACCATTTCGCGTGAAGAACGAATGATAAAAATGGTTTAATTTGATAAACAAAAACTTTACAAATTCGTTTTTAAGATGTGGAATATATCTCAGTAAATAAAAGTTATTTCCTTTTTATTTTCTTCTTATACAAACAAAGTACATACAAAATCAATCGTGTCGTATTACTTTTTTCAGTTTTTTCATTTTAATTCTTCTGGCAACCATGTCGTGTTTATTAAATTTATTAATATTTATTCAAGTTCATTAAATTAGACCACTATCTATTTTTTTGTCTAGATCTGGCCTTTAACTGTCAAGTTACTGAATACGATTGAAAGTCGAAGAATACATACAAACTTACCAACTTTACCTCTTTTTAATATTGGTATAGATTATTAAAAAAAAAAAGATTATTATCAAAATTTTATCTTAACATTTTGCGGCATTTTATGTATAATCCAATGATAGAAGATGAAAAATGCTGTTGTTTCGAATAACAACATTTTACGTGAAAATATTTAGTTTAGGACGTGACGCCGGTAAAAGCAGTTTAAGAATGTGAACGCTTATTTCTACGAGTAATATTGTATTCTGCAGACCTCAGCAACGTACATACTCTCCGTAAACGAATCTGTGTGCTTTTGAATTATTAGCGTTCGCGAACTTCACAAAAGAATACCCAGAAACTTTGTGAAAACATTTGTTTCTCTAAAAATAACAACGTCCGTTTCCGTGTGGTATATTGTATGTTTAAGTCCACTACTGTGAATAAGCTATGTATAACAACTTTTTCAAAGACGGGTTTCCATTGTAAACAGCCTTGGGCTGGGTATATTCGCCCTTCGTCCTCGTGGTAGGATTCCAGAATGAATTAATAAGGGCTCGGCTTACTGTTTGAGTTCACGGGGAGACCCTAAAAAGGTACTTTAGCCGATACATTGTTCGAACACATCTAATCGAGTGCGATCTAAAGGGTTGACCCAATTGTCTACGGAAAAACCTATTTGATGTGACCTATCCTGGTATTACTTTTATTGAGGAAGTTGTTACAGTTACTGTGTCTATCGTGTATTACTTTATTGCCGCGACACTACTAACTTATTATATTGAAAAAAGTTTTCTCAATAATAATACATTTTGCATTGGATATTTTCGTCCGCGTTCTTAGCAATAACTAATTTGCAAAATATACTTTCAAAATTAGTATGCATAAGTTGCCACCTGAACTAAACGTGGATGAAACTCAGCTGAAGTTTCATTAATTATTAGCTTCAAGTTTTAAGTTCAGAGGCTTCCATAGTTAAACTTTTGTACCTCTATTTTTGTTTTGCGATAAAATGCAAATATCCAACATTGTTATATGTGTTTTCATGGGAACAAAAAATAGCTGATTGTTATGTTAATTTTAAGGAGTACTATATAAAATGTGTAGGTATTTGCGTAACAGATACCTAAAGTCTTAGAGGCTTTGTCTTCGAATAAACAAGAAAATTGTGATGGATAGGGTTCAATTGTCAATTTAAACTAACTCCGTATCTGTTCAAGATTGATGAGTACCTTACCTCTGATCTTGCGATCTTCACCTATTATTTTAGATCTAAATCTATCTCATCAAGTATATGTAAGTATCTAGTTCACGCGTAGAACATTATATTTGATGCAATCATATTATAATTTAGGTAAGTGTATTGTTCTCATGTAGTCAATTCCTAATCAAAAAAGTTGTACATACTTTTTATATGTGAAAGAGACGTATTAGTGAAATATATTAGAAAGTAGACAGTAGTCTATGTGTAAGTATAAGTTTTTTTTACCAAACCTTGTAGGTACTTAAATTGTATTAGACTCTTAGATAGTAATATGAATTTTGTATTTGTTACCGTTGTTTATTAATTATAATAGTACACAGCGTGGTCGGGATAACGACGCGCAAACTTTGTATGATTTTCAACCGACGAAAAAAAAACGGAGGAGGTTATGATCAGTCAGCACAAGATTGAGAACGCCTTTGCGTTGAAAAATTTTGTCAATAATTTAAAATAAATAGACCGTAGGTACTGCACTTTTCTATGAAACAACAAATATATTTTAGATGAACGATGAAAAATGTTTACGCGGGTCTAGAATCATGTGCTGCATTCATTGTTTCAGTTTCCGCGCCGTTGTCCTTGCCACCACGTATAGGATCTCTCGACTTTCTCAGCTGTACCCACTAACTGTGTATAATTCAAGTACCAATATGTTAGAAAAGCCTCGTGTATACGTGTGAATGACTCAAACCGATTCATGTGACCGTCGATGAGTTTAACGGAGCTCCCCGAGGGCATCCGTCCCGAATTTCGACAGTTTGTGAACCGCATTTAATGTAGCAATATATGCCAATATATATTCTTCGTATAATCGTACGCTGGAAAATTGAGAATCTGTAATACAAAATCAATGCCTTCTGTATATCTATCACGATGGAGAACGTAAGAAGATTACTTTTAGAAAATTGGATTTCTTAACTTGTCAATATTCATGTCATAAACATTATGAATCGAGGCGTGAAATTTTTCAGATATTATCTTTAGCTGATACACTAAACATATACATCTTGGTTAGTACATAAAAATTAAATTTAAAATTTAAAAAACCCCCGACACAAAAACCTAATTTCCCTTTAAAAAGTAAAAAATAATAAAAAATAACTCAATCTTAAAGTACCTAAGAATGTATTAATAATTCAAAAAAATACGCCGCGTTGGGGGACCGCTTCAAACCTAACAATTTAATTACCAATAGTCTTATTACCTAACTAAGCAGTTAACGACGTCTGCACTCGCGGAGCGGTCCCCCAACGCGACGTTTTTTTTTTTGAATTATTAATACATTCTTAGGTACTTTAAGATTGAGTTATTTTTTATTATTTTTCACTTTTTAAAGGGAAATTAGGTTTTTGTGTCGGGGGTTTTTTAAATTTTAAATTTAATTTTTTATTTTGTACTTTTTACAGGTATATACTTAATATAATGTAGAATGAAACGAAGCTAAGAACACTCTCGATTAATTCATCAATATTCTCTTTCAGTGCGCTTTCATTTGAGACCCCACTCGAGTATATTTGCTGACATTCGGTTACTCTTCCCCACTTTCCCCCCCACAACTTTTAAACGGCTCAACCGATTTTCATCAAACATGTCTAAGAACACTCGCAGATAAGTCACCTTTAATACGTTTTTTTTGTTATTGAAATCGCATCATCCGTTCGGGAGCTATGATGCCACAGACAGACAGACAGACAGACAGACAGACACGTCAAACTTATAACACCCCTCTTTTTGCGTCGGGGATTAAAAACAAAATCCATCAAAATTTGGAATGTGCCCAACTTTCCCATTATTTGATATTTTGTTTTTCTTATTCTTGTTTACTTATACTTATGTATCAAGATTTGTTTAAGGAAACATTTTGGAAGAACACTCAGTCAGGAACTTAAAAGTGGGTGAGGATTATAATGAAATTCAAAGTTTATATTATTTTTTACGGCTCCAGATCAAGAAGGCATTAAACTTGCGCCAGATTTCATCTGAATAAATGTAGGATGTCACAGCTGTGAGCAATTCACGAAATCATTGAATGTTGTTTTGAGTTACTTTGTCCCAAAATGCTTCCATTTGACAACATTTTTATTTGATATTTACATGAAACTTTATACCATTTTCATTTACTAAAGCTATGTATAAGTATCTGCCAGACTGTAATGCCAGATCAGAGGGGCAATTCTCGTCATTTTAAGAACGTTCACAGTCTGATCTCAGTCTCAATCTGTGAATAACAAGAAAATTAAACCGCCGAAAAAACTGAAAAGCAAAAAATAATTTGTTAAAAAGTTTTTATTTTATATTTTTTTGTGGCTTTAATGTACTAATAATACTTGGCAAGGTATAGCCTATCCAATAAAAAAAGAGTTATCAAAATCGGACTACTCTGTAAAAAGTTATGCGTTGTCATACATAACAATCAGTGAGTGAACAATCAATCATCCCCTGTTTTCCGACCCTTAGGGTTCGATTTTGTTTTCCAAATTTATATGGGACCATTTTGGGAGTATACCCTTTCCAATAAAAAAAGAATTATCATAATCGGACTACTACATAAAAAGTTATGCGTGGTCATACATAAAATAAAATATATATACGCGTCGAATTGAGAACCTCCTCCGTTTTTTTTCGTCTATTAAAAATACGTCGAGTTTCTATACATCTTTGACAAGCTTTTCAAATTTCGATGTCACCAAGATATCGACTAGATTTTGATCGTTTTTAATTAAGAGAATTGGCCTTGTCATCACTGTATTAGTCTTTGCCATTTTGTTTAGTTTTCCTTAACATTACACATGTAACATTATATAAAGTTCCAAAGCGTTCTGGCAAATTGTCGCTTTATTTGGAAGGTTGAATGAAACACTTGAATAAATCATAAATATTCTATATCACCTTTCTTCTACACATCTGTAAATAATTTTGTATGATTCTGTCTCTGTATGAATTTGTACGAATAAACTATTTATGCGCACATTTACACCTTCTTTAAAGTGTATATATCACAAAATAGCTTTACCTATTACTCACTTATGTAAAACTGCTCGCATTTGTAAAACTTTGAACATAATGAGACGTTTTTTGAGGATGGTCATGAAATAGTAATATACGATGTATATAAATATAATTTTATTTGAAAGCATGTTAGTAAGTAAGTAAATCATTGTAAAAAGTTCGAATCCTTTTATTTGGTTCTATTATTGAATGGTTTGATAGCCCTCTGGGACTTCAATCCTCTAACGGTAGTTGCACAAAGTACCTAAAGACCGAAATGTATATGGAGGGTCTCGCGACGCCATTTTCTGCGATGTTAATCTTGGTAAACTGTCTCTCATGTAGAAATATACTGTAGTAGCTAGGTACCAATTTTGTGTAAATGACTGTTAAATCTATACTGTATGTAGTTATTAAAAATGTACGAATAGTGATGTTGTAAATAAAGATTATACATATTTTTTAATACACGCCTTGTCTTGCATACCCCACACTGGAATAGTCCTTTATTTATGTTTTTTATGTAACCGTCTTTTCATGATTATTTACTCAGAAAACGTGAAGAATATACTGACTCTCGTTTCACAAAAAGCGATTGCATTAAACAGTTAACGTATTTCGAACCTTGATGTTATGAGATAAGGTCGAAATTGCATACCTACATCTATACTTTTTTTGTTCGGTTCTCGGGGGCTTCAGCACATATTTCGCGTTTCAGAAAACAATGATATATCATAATCATATTTTCTATTTGCTGGCCTCGCATAGTTTCGTCTGTTGTTTTTCCCGCGGTTCTCAAATCTGTGTGTATTTATAAATTGAAAAATTTGATCAACGTTATGCAGTGGATGAGTAGACTACATCACGATTTGTTCATGAAAGTGATAGTTAAAAACTATTTTTCGCTTTTGTTTCTATTAGAGACGTTATCTACCTACTATTTACTCTCAACAGAGGGCTTTAAAGTCTGTATAGTAGGGTATTAAAGTAGGTAGCTACGTATCTAATTAGTTAGTTATGAATATTATAGGAACTTCATTTCCAAATATAATTATTATTTTAGTATTCATCTCGTATGTGTACGTACCCAGGTACACATCTTGAGTTTACAACAAAGCCACGTGTGACACGTTTAAGCAGAACTTAATAAAATATTTATACGCCTTTCGGCTTAATTAAATAGGGAGTATAAATCTTTAGAATCTGAAACATTTATATGGTTGGAGGGTTGTGAAAAGCGTGTGAGGACCCATTATGCCGCTTATTATTCATCAAGTGAAGACGTCAGGAAACAAAACTATTTAAGAAAACATAGACATACATACACAAACATTTTGAAACGGGGACCTGCGTATTCATTTATAAAAAGACGAAAATATTTTTATATGGACTACGTAGGTCACGGCATAAGTCTTGTCGTATGACAAAAGTATTTACTGTTTCTCGAAATATTTTCCACCACACTCAATACACTTTCTCATACGCAAGAACCAGTCATTAAACCAATGCTCCCATTTTTCTTTTTCAATGGAATCACATATTGTTTCCCAGGCCTCGATTAACTGCTCTTCCGAAGCAAACTTACGTCCTTTTAGTTGTGATTTTGCAAACGGAAAAAGACCAAAATCGCATGGTGCCAAGTCAGGACTGTAAGGTGGATAGTCCAATACTCGGATTCGAGTTTTTTGAAAAGTCTGTTGAGTTAGCTGGGCGATGCGCTGGAGCGTTGTCGATATGAAGATACCACGAGCGCATAGGGGACTTTGGTCTGAGATTTTTCAACGCTCTAAATAACTGTGGCAAACAAACTTCAGTATACCAACGAGCTGTGACTGTCTTCTGCTTATCTAGCACAACATTGGCCACTAAACCCGTTTTAAGAAAAAAAGACACAATCATTCTTCTTCCGACCGAACGTGATTTTTTCACTTGTATAGGGTTGATCTTCATCTTCGAAGACCCATACCTTGTTCTGTGATTAAGATGGTACATCAAAAAAATACAGCCAGCTTTCGTCACCTGTGATGATTGAATTTACAGCGCCGTGTTCCCCCGATTCGAAGTCTTTCAATATTTTTTTGCACCAAACTACGCGTGCCTGCCGTTGAGCGTCGGTTAGCTCGTGGGGTATCCACAGGGTACAAAGTTTTCTAACATTTAAATGGTTTGATATAATTCTTACAATACTTCGTTCAGAGATCTTCAGGGTTTCAACTAATTGTTTATAAGTTATTCGTCTATCTTTGGTTATAGCTTCTCTCACAAGTTCAATGTTTTTTTCGGTCATGATTTCTGTCGGCCGGCCTGAACGAGGAACGTCTTCTAAATTAAACAGCCCACGCTTAAAATTTAAATACCATCTCTCAATGGTTCTTAAGGACGAGCAATCCTTATCAAACACTTTCTTCATTTCTTCTTCACATTGTTTAGTAGATAATCCGCGGCGAAAGTTGTAGAAAATAATAGCGCGATATCCGACAGCCGGGAACGACTCCATAGCGACGTATTAAAAAAAATCATTGAATAAATAAACTTAGACTAAACAAAGAGGGCACTTTGTAATAACGTAAACAAATCAACGCTGCGGTATGTTTAAGTGCTTAACGACAAGACTTATGCCGTGACCTACGTACATTCACATCTAAGTGCTAAAAATATATATGTATACCTATGTATATAGGATTCCTGTTCTTCCATAATTAGTAAAATATGTATGATAAGCGAGCAGTAGATATGTGAATCAATTCACTCAATGTTACTTTTATGCCAGACCAAGGTCTCTGTGAAGCAGCGGCGCAAGGCCACGGCCAGCTCTTCAGGTCGTCGATCCAATTGTCTCAGCGCCACACTCTTGCCAACTCGCAGTCTCCACACAACGAATTGTTTGCTCCAATACCCAATTCATCTACATGAAATAATAATAGCAGTGATTCTTATGCTAACAATAACATCTGTTTCAATGACTTTCAGTTATTAAATTAACATTTCTCGTCTGAGTGAACTGATGAAAACAATGTTCGGTTTCCGTTGAATCTTGAATTAATCCTCAGTAGATTAACAGACAAACAAAATGTACATGACTGTTTCAAACACTAAGCGATCTTCATCGAGGCAGGTAATGTGATCACGAATGCCACACAAATCGTGACTATTTCTGTACAAATAACAAAAAAATTGAATCAGAAACTTTTTTAAATTACGGGCGATGAGTTCAGCTCTCACTGAATGACGTTATAACGACTCCCGATAAACTTGGGTACGGAATAAGATCTGTGGGCGTTGAAGTGAAAACGTTTCTTTTAAGCATCAATTACACTGAATGTATGCCGAGTCGTGGAGTTCGCCAAATACTTGATGGATTTCGGGTAAGTACGATGTTAAAATATAGGTACCTATGTGTTCAAGGGGGAGATTACGTATGCATGGAAACATGATTCTCGTCGTATAGATAGGATATAGACCGTGATGCCGGTCAACCCTGTATTTTAAGTACGCACCTTACCTTCTGGTCATCATCATCATCATTTCAGCCGTAAGACGTCCACTGCTGGACTTAGGCCTTCCCCAATTTGGGGGGCTTTGCCATAATCGTCACGCTTGGCAGGCGGGTTGGCGATCGCAGTATGGTGGTAAATGCATAGAGGACGCTGCTGCCCATTCTTTATAAGTCCCTTAGTCGCCTTTTACGACACCCACGGGAAGAAATGGGGTAGTGTTATTCTTTACCACACGGTACACCGTACCTTCTGGTACTGTATAATTATTTTACTTTCAAAATCAAAAAAATAAAAGTAATTTCAAAATCAGAAGTTATTTAGTCAGCCAAATTACAGCTGACAATAATGATGTAATCCGATTACAGCTCTTACGTTTAAAAATCTTAACAGAATCGAGAAAACGTACTAAGTACCTATTTATAACTTTTTATAAAAAAAACACATTTTATTTAATGTTCGTTCGCGTCTTCATCCACGAGTATTGGAAAAGTGTTAGGTACTGTCTCCCTCAAATACAATAGCGTCTGTTGTACGGTACAAATTCTAGCAATTAGATTCTTTTCTTTTCCGCAGCCACCGAGATTAAACTGGGGGAAGATTAATCCGGAAATTATCCTCAACAATTTTCTACAAGTCGCATGTCTCTCCAAGCGCCATTTCTCACTTAATCCTGCGAGATGTCAGACATTTATTTTTAGGGCAAAGTGTACTATAAATAACTTTCATTGCAATTTAACAGAGATTGCAATCCGAGTTATTTTAGTACAAATGTATAAAAGGTTGCTTTTTATCAAATTATTTTATCGCTCTATCATGCCAGATCAAATTGAAGCCCACATCTTCAAAGGGCAGGATTACTTCTGTCTGTCATAATCTTCATGAGAAATGAATACGTTGGTAGGTACTGTCAAAAGCCTTTTTTTAATTCATTTGAATCTTATATAATGACAGGGATTTTTTTTAGACCTAGTCTTCTCTGCTCTTTCTTAGAAATAAAATATGTCGTTTATGGAATTTGAAGAACGCAAAAATATTATATTTTTTCTAAAGGCGTCTGTTGACTTAATAAAGCGTATTCTGTTAAAAACGTCACGATGAAGGCAAACTGAGCAATTACATTAATTCGTTTCAGTTTTGATGACGTAGTAACTGTATACCGAGTTCGCTAAAAGGCCCCTCATTTGCTTAAGAAAACAATAGATGGGTCCTCGTCATGTCGTGTAGGCGAAGCTTGAGTGAATAGCCACTTTAGTTATGCTCAGGTTATTTTAGATACACACCGAACCACCTATTATTGTGAACTCAGCGTGTTCCCAACATCATTAAGTATTATGTAAACTGTTAATTGTTGTTACTAAACAACGAACAACATAAATATTAAATTGTTCACAGTAAAAGCTTAGTTGGAAGCAATTAGTGGAATTAAATTCAAACTTTTAATACTGTTAAGTAATTCTAGAAACATGCTATAGATTTTTTGTACGTGCTCATTCTGAATCTATATCCATTTAATATTTGATTAATAGATAAACCGCGAACTGTTCAGTGTTTGGGGAAAATAAGGTTCCCACGGGAATACAATGTGATCGACTATTTTGTTGTGTGATGTTATTTGTCACTGTCAGCGAACAGTAATCGTTAGCTATTTAATCTTTTCTCAATTGTATAGACTCACGGTTGACCACCTGATGCCTGGCTATGATGTGGTCGATGTTCGTATGTACTCTTTAAGTAAGTCAACCTTTTACACCCGTATTTTCAACAAATAAAGCTGCGCACCGAACTATTTCTCATTTAGGCCTGTTTTGTGCACATTTTCCTTAAGTTAGGCAATTAAGAAGGAAAATATCGGCCTCTTTTATTTGTGTTCCCCAATGGAAAACTTTAGCTGAAGACCTTCAAGTTTCGGATGCTGAAACTTGTTTTAAATGATTACGTCCAAAACTTAACACATTATAAAGCCCTGGTATGTTCTACATAGAGGGTTGCAGAATATGTACCTTCCTGACATTATTGTTAAGAAAAAGGCGATAAACATATATATGACATAGAAGCTAAGGTACAATTTTCAAATTTAAACAAACGCTGTTTGCAAATGATTATGCAATTAATTGTATACAAGGCCTTGAAGAGCGTCTAGGTCGCGCAGAGGAGGGTCTAACCATTTTGAAACTTCTAGACAAGTAGAACGGACAATGGAATTTTGGTAGCTGATAAGTACTACCGAAAGGTGTTTATGTATTTATGAGAGTCCCTGAACATTATGAAGGGAATGCTAAACTTTTGGTCAGCCATATGTCATTACCACTGAGCCCTAATTATGCGAGGCTGGGTATTCCGGTCAGTGCTGCCTTAAGGCCGCCACCAGTAATTGCTATTTTAGGGTGAGACACCCATAAATTTGTCAAGTTTCATAATAGTGATGACCCAAGTTTGAGTTAAGGGTTCAGTGGTAGGAGACAACAAAGATAAGGTGATCTATTGCTATGTGAAAAACGAAAACATTATTAGAGCATTACTGTATTTTCAAATCATAATAAATGCAACATAAGTTTATCTCACTGTTTTCGAGAGGCTCAGTCCACATATTCCATTGTGAATCGGATGAGACCTTCATAAATTCAACTTTTTGAACTAAAAAATGTTTCATTTTCAGAATTGATGCGCCCTTCTCCCGAGAGCTCGAAAACGAAAGCGAAAGTGTCCTTGTTTATGATTAAATGGACTGTATTATACGGAAATTACGCTGGTTTTGCCACAACAACACAAAAATACTACTGCTTGTATATTTTGAATGTTTTCTTGCAATTCACCGGGGTCTTGACCTTTGGATACGGTGATGAAGCAATAAACTCTTGTTATTACAGATCGTAATCCAAACCCGGCAGGATTGACTCGATTATGGGATTTAGGGTGCAATAAGGCATCAAATTATACGAGCATGAGGGAGATTTGAGCTTAGGGACCTTTAATGCCACAGCTGTTGAGCGTAAAATACATTTACTGGAGAAAAAAATGTGTCGTTAACGTATTATCTCAATGCAGACTAGTCATAGAAGCTTTCAGCTTAGCGGGGGTTTCTCTTTTGAAGGTGATAAATTATTTCTATTACAATATCATCAGAAGCCCAGGCCTTACCCTCCTTAAATTTAAATTACCTGCTTTCAAATGGGATCTTTAAGATTTCTTGGGAAATAAAGTTAAGGTGTTATTTTATGGTGCCAAAGGAAACTCTCGCCATGAATTTTAGATAATTAAAAAAACTGAATTGTTACGCAGATATGTAGTGCAGCATAAATCCGCTACGGTTAAAGCTTTTTTATTTATATTCCAAGCTTTTTGGTAAACTCGCCTCAATTTTTAGTTAAATTTTAAACTTTGATTCTCGAAAAAATGTGTGTCAAACATTTTTCTGCAAATCGCTCACAGCAGACTTGGGAGCCATCGATGCTTCGGATAGCTGAATTGACGTGACCTATGCTGAAACGGGTTTGCTGTGATCTTTTAGAAGACCGTAGAAACGACTGTCCCTATACTCGGCGGTACCCACTTTATTTACCCGTCTGGAGCGTGGCTACGGCTACATGGACAATTCGTGTTGACACAGCTTATTTCGCTTGTCCGAGTACTATACAGTGTAGAAAATAGATGATTATTACTTTGTTTTCTATTTTTAACTTTAATAAATGATTTTTCAAAAAAGCATTTTATTTACCCACGGTTTAACTAAGTCATTGTTCTTTACCGTCAATGAAACGTATTTTTTTGCGTGTATCGGCCTGTATTTATTCGATTGCAATCGCTTGAGATAAGTGGTGTACCAAAATAATTTTCATAAAACTGATTAACCACTAAGTTTGACTCGTTATTTAAATTCAAATCTGTAGTTAGTGTTTACCCCGTTTAACATTTTATTTTAACAAAACTGCGTTTTCAAGTGGCAGTGAAGTGTTACCTTTTTCCTTATGTTACTATGTAGGTACGGGTAGGTACCTACATACACATGTTCTATTTTTTTAGTACGCACGTGTGAACTCTTATTTACGAGAAAATGTTGTGATAAACCTAAAGCATAAGTAGGTACCTATTGTTTAGACATTACTTCAAATATTCTCTTCAGCAAATTCAGAGTGAAAGCGATCGTGAAAGATAAACATTAGTTCAGAGTTTCAATTAAGGCATGGTTTTGAAATTACATGGCGGTTTAATTGTCCTACATGATTACGTAATTAACACACCTACTTGGAGATTAAGGTAAGTTTCAGAAATTTCGTTATGTGTAAATGTGCCAAACACGTAGAGACTGGTGATGATGGCTAGCGATACTGAAAGAATAAACATCTAAGATTTATATTAGATATAGGTAGTAGTCAAGTTAACAAAGGGAATCATATTGTGACCTTTTCACTAAGACGAGTTTGGAAGAGAATGAGTTTCCTTTTAGGTCACATAGGATAAGCATACAGAAGTTCAACATTATGACGATCAAATGTCAACGGGTGAGCTTAAACGTATAATGGTTATTTTATGTAAATTTTATCACAGCAATGAATCCTTAGAAGCAGAATATTTCCAAGTATATAACGTTTATGTAGTCCTAAAGAGAAATCAGAAATAGCACTCGTCTTGAGATTATGAAGAGGTATTTTTATTAGATTAATGGCGGACATATATGAGGATTTTAGGTCGTAAAGACCCCTCCCGACACATAACAATATCATCGCCATAATATTCTGCCGTTACACGCGTCATCATATTTTTACGACAGGCTTCTGATGTTCGATTAAAATTTATAGATTCAATAATATTGCGATGGGTAATCTGTATGTAAAAAGGCGTTATTACGGTGCGAATAGGTACATTTTAGAGAATACTTATTGTAAATGACGCACACATTTCCCTGAGAATAATAGTAAGTGGCTAATCAGCACGGAATATGTTCGTTTTTCAATCCTCAATCTTTGCTATAAAATTCTCGAAATAATGTAAATGACTATTAATAATGGAACATAGAAACGGATCATAATGGTAATGTATGAGCTGTGAATGTCACAATAATGAGGTAATAAGATAGGGGACATGCTGGATGGATAGATAGATAGGAGCATAATATGGGCATGATGCCAAGATGTGAATTCGAGCTTACACTAAAGTGATTGTGATTATTGACATTTTGTTCATCACCTTTAGCAGGTGGGCTGGGTACAATAAGTGTAATGTTTCATCATTTGTTACCGCCTTCAGTATTATCCCAGCCTTAGTTACCAACGCTCATTTTGTAGGACTATGGTGCATTTGGCTCCAGCCAGTGTGGGCAGGCTCAAATGAAAATTACAGTTGTCTACTTCACCCACGCCGTAGATTTTGTTAAGCTGGATTTCATTCTAGTGCTATTAGGATGAAATTTCTAGAAAAACAAAGTGTTTGTTTGTTAAAAACGGAAAGCTGAATTGTTTAGAAATGAACTCAAAAACAAGCGAGGATGAAAACGAGGATGGAGAAATTATTTATGTGATGAATTCTGTAGGCAAATATGCTTCCATTTAGAAACATATCTGTTTACCAATTATTATAATTTTAATATAGAAAAAAAAAACACACACACATTATAATGCGAATAATGATGTTCTTTGCATCATTCGTTTAGAGACAGATTTATCAAATAATTGACAGTTTGGCACTGGAAGTAACATGTTTGCTATAGAAACGAGAAAAACAAACAATTTACAAGAGCAGATGTTGATGGTGTCACTACCTACTATAAATTTCATAGAAAATGTACATGAATTTTGCGTTGATATTTTGGTACAAAGGGAATTTGCAAAGGGTGTCAAGCGAGATTAGATTTTTAATGAGAAGCTATTATTCTTGCTTCATTGCTTTGCACACAACATTAATTTTCGACTTCGTCAAACGATCATCAACGAATTAAAAACAAAATTATGCGCTAATTAGTTTCAATAATATCCTTTACTAGGTTTTCACGGCTGACTAACGTTTGCTATATAATTCGTGGAACTAATTTCTTGACGCTCTGAAGTAAATGAATTGTTCGTCGCGCTAAGCTGGTTTGAAGGCTAGTCTTTGAACTACAGCAATGCGCTTAGGCATGTATACATTACAATTTTATTAATAGACATATTTATGATCAGCCATGAGTCTGCCAAAACATCTTAAGTTTTTTCAAATAGAAAATTGGTTTATAATCCACCGTTCATTCAACATGCATGAATCATGAGAAAGTCTGTATCATGCATATAAAACCGAAAATGTAGGTAAATGGAGTCAAGGATCATATTTTTTCAATCATTCAAATCCTTCACAATTCAAAGGTTTCTTTGGGAGGGTATATGTTTTTAAAAGGTTTCCCGTTTCAAGGGTGACTTGTAAGGAATGCAAAGTACTAAAAGTCAGCTAATCAAATCGGGAGCCTTTCAGTCAAGTCACGTCCGCTTTTGTCAGCCGCGTCGACGGCAGTAAATTATTATTATGACGTCACATAATTTGACTATCCAGAGGATTTATGATCCGTATCGCAGTTTGTGCCGTATTTAGGCCGAAAGAGTTTAATCACTTCGTAGCGAAACACGCAGCTTTCTGCTATTTCGTTTTGAATTAACTTTTATCTGTTGAGATAGCGCAGATTGTTCGTTGCTGTTTTGGCGAAAACTTAATTTAAATATTTGCGGGAAAAGATACTGTGTCCTGTTTATGTTTATATTTTAAATAAAGATATATAAGTACTTACGTTACGAGCTCTATTACGATTTATGTTTCATAGAAACATTTATACCTCTTAAAGAAATCTAAATGGAGCTTTCGTTTAAATGCTGTGTTGACTGCATTTAAACAAAAGTGTAAGGTAACAACCTAAAATTATTGTCGGGTTCCTATCGAACTTCGATAAGGCATATAACATTTCGTATGATATTTGAATATCTACCGGAAAATGCGAGGAAGGAAAAAGTGTCACTTACCAGCCGTTTGTTGATTTGTGTTTTGTACTTTCAACTTTCGTTTCTTTCTCTCGACCTACTTTGTTATCATGAAACATTATAACAGCAAACGAGAGTTTTACAAGAACTGATAATTTTATTTAAAGAAGAAATTATAACTTCTATCTAAACTAATAATTAGATAAGTGAAGTTAGCTTCTTTTGTTTCGAGTTAAGATATCCCATTTTTTGCGACCCAGTTCTTGTTTACCTTAATTGTGACGTCTTGTGTTCCATAAAACAATCACTATTAGGCTCACTTTTAAAATTGCTTTCAAAATTGTTCGATATGGGAGTAACTGAATGACCTCTATACCTTTTACCTAGAATGCCGGAAAGGTTCTGATTCAGGAAAAGAAATTTAACAACAGAAGGGTTAAGCAGCTTTTGAATAAGGGTCAGGTCCATCAATGTGAAGAGGAATACATTTATTTTACGATGGAACTTCTATCCGCAAACTTAATAGGATTGAATGATGGAAAAATAGGTTTGTTGGATTTTCCTTATACCAACGATATTATGTTCTTAGGTATGTATGAAGATTCTCACTTCACAAAGGGATATTATTCAGGTGGCAAACGTGAAATCTCCACCGTAGGCGCGAGCTTGCGGGTGGCGAGCAATGGGTAGCTTACCGCCCGGTAAGGACCAAGCTCGGGTCGACGGCGCGCAGTGTTCCACGCGCGCCTCAAAGAGATGTCAGCAGCAGTATAGGGGTCTACTAGGACCGATGCCTGCCGGGGTCGCTTGATTGTTCGAAAGAGATACCGTGACCCTGGCACATGGGCAACTGAAGGAACACGGGTGGGTTTTAGTCAGTAAAAGTCTGACACGCCCTCCCGCTCCGCCCAGAGCGGGAGATGTCATTTGATCATTTCCCATCCTGAAAAAAAAAAAAAAGTGAAATCTCAGAACAGAGCCTGTACTATCTCTTCAACGACTACTTAAACGATAAGAATAGTTGGTCGCTGTAATTAACTCAAGACAATGTTTATGTTCTTTCATCCATAACCAGAATTAGCTTTCCTACTGACAGTTTGTATGGGTAGTTCATATAATTTTTCTTTAACTCCTTAGGTTAATTTATTTATCGTTTATTTAAATTTACTGTGGACATAATATACTTATTACAATGATTTTAAAATGAGTTGTATTGCAACATGTAGTTAGCTAGTGACCTCGTCAGCTATTCATAATATTCTTGCCAGAGCAACCGGCAGCAAGTTCGTCATGCTCTCTTAGATGTCTCTGCTTGCGGTAGCGTCGGGGGTCTGGTTACCACCTTCCCTCAAATATGGCGAGGGGTGTAATGGCTGACCTTTGCGTTATGCTCGTGAACGGGTGCTGCTTGTGGTGACTGGTCGTCTTGCTGACCATGGTTTTTGTTATTGTTATTTGTTTTAACCAGTCAATTACCGTAATTACAGACACAATTAAAAACGATTGTGTCTATACCAAATGTGGTATCTCAGGGACTTAAAGGTTAACTGTTATTTTATTTCACTCTGGAGGTCCTAGTTTAACAATTGTTACTTCAACTTAGCTATATGCATCATTATACAACGTGTTGATTTGCATCCTAGTCAAATTCAAGGACGTCATTATGCTAATGATTCTCGACCCAAATCGACAATAAAATGGGTAGGTATTTTTTTTTTTTCCGTTTTACTGAAATCCGTAAGTGTGAACCAGCCGTATTTAAAGGCGGCAAGTCTGTAACTAGCCCTATAACCGCGCTTTCACACACAAACAAATGCAACCATTCATACACAACGCATACGCAACGATCATTGATAAATTCGTAGGTAATGCGCGGGCATTCCCCGCGCACGCGCCTTGTCCCGCGGGCGGCCCCCCGCCTCCGAACCAACAGTGTGTTTGATGTCGCCGCAGCGTGCACGCGTGCGTTTTGCGAATTCCGCGTCTCGGTCATTGTTGAGACGTCATTCGATGATAATGCCCTGCGGATTACATTTTGTCGCTGGTTGCTGGAACACCAAGACGCCAACATTCTGTGGACGGATGTGTGTTTATTTACTCGAGTTGGCGTCTACAATGTTCATAACGAACATTGGTGGGCTCACCGCGACCATAACCCGTAAAAACAAATGTGTTAATTTTACGTAAGCTGAAGGAAAACCAGCTACGTCGTGCTCGATTGTGCCAAGAGTGTGATGGTGGCAACTTTGAAATACCTCCGGGTCACATAGTAGGTAATTTATTTATTTGTACATTTTGTAAATACGTTGTTAGCTTAATTAATTTTATTTGTGTAAATAAGTTGATTTCAAATTTTTAACTACGCCAATAATACCTAAAAGCCGAAAGTATCACCACTTACATTTAACTAGCAAATCTTTAAAAAACATTTTACTTAGTAGATTGGGGTAGGTATCATTGACGGTCCTAAGCCCGTTAAGTAGGAAGGAAAATTTCAAATCAACCAATTTAATCCACAAATAAAAAAAAATCACTACGAAAAGTTTAGGCTGAACGATAGCAATAAAGCAAAACTTAAATGTTATTAATCAGCTGACAGGAGGTCAGTGAACTTTTTATGTCGTCTAGTATTACTGTCATTAGTAAGATTCCGTATTATACTGATGCTTAAAATGAGTTAATTATCAAACGAAGTTTATGACAATAATGTAGGTGATTTTCAAAATAAAATTAGGTAAAATACCGATCCGATACCGATCGCTAAGGTCATTTCTCGGTCGAGTCGACGAGTATGACGTCGAAATTCACGCACACAGCTGCTTGTCGCTGCGTGCGTAGACTGGGTAGTCGGGGTATTCTGTTTCATTTGTATTGAAATAAGGGTTTAATTCTGAAATACTGTTAAATTTCAACAACAACAAAAAAGCAGCGCTTATTAGTTAATTCCCGGTACTGTACTTTCAATTGATTATTTATGTCTTTTATGACAACCACCTGAAATTTGACGAGGATGCAAAACAACAGCTTGTATATGTAACATTTTGCATCGTTGTGTATGTAAGCAGGCACGCCCTTTATACCTGGAGGCTCTTATTTAGGTTTTAAGTTCTATTTACGATATTATTATTTCAGCTTGAGTTTAGTTTTCAATATTTTGTTGGTATACCTATTGGCGTGTGCTAGCTGACATATGGCGAATAATTTGATGTATGTTTTGTTTTATAATATTAATTACTTACACAATATTGTATAGAATCAAGTTCTTCTAACTTAACAGACAGCTGTGCTGCTGGGGAGTTTGTTCCACCACTTCTTCTTCTCAGCTAAAGCACTAGGAAGTGTCGAAGGGCGGGCGTTTTGAGGGGACTGTCTTATGTAGCTTTGACGTTCAAAAAGTGCTGACTCTCAGCCTAGTTTGAATAAATGACTTTTGATTTTGATTTTGTACGCTTTCAATATGGCTGCTAAAATACTAGCACGTGACGAGATCTTGTTGCAGAATAGACTTAGGTAAAGTCACGAAGAGAGACGTGCGTACACAATATTTTATCTTGCAGTCAATTGATATTCAACAGTTTGGAGTACACGTTCATTGAATTCTTTAAAGTTATCTCTCTGAAGTGTCGAATTCTATGAGGTATTTGCGAAAATTATAAGTTACTCGTCAGTTAATTTCGAAAATTCTTGCCTTGCAGAGCTTGATACATATGTTATACTATGTATTTCAACGGTTAGTAAACAATGCAGAAGAGTAGGGTGCTAAGCACATGTTCGGGTCGGCATGATTCGGCACAGCCGGCCGGCAAAATCGAATATATGTATATATACACATGCAGAATCATTACGATCTGATGATTCTGCATGTGTTTATAAAAAGTCATCACGATCTGATGATTCTGCATGTGTATAGAAAGTTTTATAAAAAATTGGCACATATATAATGATTTACTCATTATATATGTTCCAATTTTTTATACAACTTTTTCAAGCAAAGTATTCATTCATTCATCAAGAATCCCTGAAAAGATCTTACAGAAATTAATCCATACTCATATCTTGAAGAGCAAGCTACGAACAAAATACTGAAAATATAAGAACACCCTTACGCACCTAACCTATATCCATAAACGTACATAGAACTTGGTAGTCAGGCACCAATCGCAGTGGTTTTTTATCCTGTTGATCTGTCGGAATCAATACCCCAATGATTGTTACGCCGTAAGAGCCCTCTTACAAAATTTGAACGCTCGAGTTTAGGTAAAAGACGGCAATCTTATGTATGTGTGCGTAGCTATCCACACATGCACAATACAAACAGTGTAACGCGAGTGTCGAGCCGGTCTAAACAATCTTGGTCCGTTAGAATTATAATGCGGTATTTAGATATTTATGAAAATACTTATTTTTATTTATCCAGTCTAATAAAGATTTCTAGACTAATAAAAAAAAATACAACTATATGTTATATAAAGTATACAATAAAAATAAAAAATTAAAACAATTACATATTGGTGCCGATTCTGTTGTACACCGAACTAAACTAACAAAACTATCTCTAAAATTGCTTACTTTTAGCTATGAGAATTGTTACGCTATTCTGCAAGAAATAATCTCTTTTAAAAATTATTTTGACACGACTAAAATCAAATTTGACAATCGCGACTCAACGTGGTATTTTTAGGGTTCCGTTGCCAAATGGCAAAAACGGAACCCTTATAGATTCGTCATGTCTGTCTATCTGTCTGTCCGTATGTCGCAGCCACTTTTCTCCGAAACTATAAGAGCATGCTGTTGAAACTTGGTAAGAAGATGTATTCTGTGAACTGCATTAAGATTTTTACACTAAAATAGAAAAAAAAAAACAATAAATTTTTGGGTTCCCCATACTTAGAACTGAAACTCAAAAAAAAAATTTCATCAATCCCATACGTGTGGGGTAAAATGGTATTGAGGTTTCTAATATATATTTTTTCTAAACTGAATAGTTTAGAGAAGTAAGTTTAGTAGAAACACTTCCAAAGTGGTGAAATATGTGTCCTCCCCCCCGTACCTTCTAAAATAAGAGAATGATAAAACTAAAAAAAATATATGATGTACATTACCATGTAAACTTCCACCAAAAATTGGTTTGAACGAGATCTAGTAAGTGGTTTTTTTAATACGTCATAAATCGTAAACCGCAATTTACCTTTCATTCAATCAACTCAAATATAAAAATTAAAAAAAAAAAAACATTTAATTTCATAAACATAAACCTTAAGCATAAACCGAGAATACATACAGGTTTGTACGGAAACCTCGGTGCGCGAGTCCGGCTCGCACTTGGCCGGTTTTTTTTCTTTTGGCTTCGCAACTTAGTACTTGTGCGCTACGCAATGAACTTGCTGAGATACGAAAGCGCGCGCAAGGGGGCATCCTGCACGTGTTTTATATGGAATTTTTCATTTTTGTTTGAAAAATAAAAAAAAATATTACCACGTGTTGAGATTTATATGTGTGGAGTTTCATAAAGGGGGTCGAAAATTTCATTATTTTTGCGATAGGACACGCCATTTTCGAGATATAAGCAAAAGAAAAAAAAAATACAGTACTGTTTTTGCACGTGAGGCGAGGCGTTGCCGTTGGTGTGAATTTTTGTTCATGACCACTAGTTTTATTCCACACCTTTTTAATCGCGATTAAAAATAGTCAGATTTAGTTAAAATAAATTATTTTAGTCAAAAATTTTCTACAATCTATTAAAATAATGCTTTACTTGATAATAAACGAAACTCTTATCTTATACAAAAAAAAAAAAAAAAAAAAAAAAATGCGAAGAGTAGCAAAATGTTGTAGTATATTTTTGCGTTCACGATACGAGTACCCGTAAACTGAGACGCGGGAAAAATTGGCACAGATCCTTCCCCGTTGGGCGCTTGCGCCATACTAAACGCTGCCCGCTTGTGCATCGTAATTTATTCTAATTTAGAGTGATTTCAAAAACGATATTAGTCTAATTAAATAAACAGATTTAAATAAAACTTGAGAATTCGATTTGTTATAGAGCATACTTTATATTGACATGAATTTTTTAATGTAATTATGCTTTATTCAAACCAAAAAAACGCGATAAACTTGCGAATAAATCGTAAAAATTGCCATAAGACTTAATTTTTTTACTAATTAATGTTATTAAAAATCAATATTCTTGTACTAAATGTAACAACTAGATTATATGTCTGTTGTTTTGTGTATTTTTTCTACTCAAATTTTTACATATTAATGATAGAAATAGGAGTCAGAAATTGACCCTGCGCTGATTTTTACGAAAACTAGTTGTGGGAGATTAATTACTACAAAGTAAACAAATAAGTTTGTGTAAATGTTCTACTAAAAGTGACAAACCAAAAGATTGATCTATTTTTTACATGTGTTCGTCAATGCCAGAGTATTTATAATGATGAGATGAGAGGTAAATAAGGTGACTAAAATCTTAGATATTCGCGCAAAAATGTAAAATGGCTCTTAAACTTTACGACTGCCATTTAGTTTTCTTGCTAACTTCGTTCTTTTGTATCTCCTGACTGTGTTGTTACTTATAAAATCAAAACAAACTCTATTATTACTATTTTTATTTGTAGTAAGCATAGAATAACCACCTCATACCCAGCGATGATGTGGGTGACGTAGGTATACTCTTTAAGTTAGTCAACCTTTTACACCCGTATTTTCAACATAATATAAAGCTGCGCAACGAACTATTTCGCATTTAGGCCCGTTTTGTGCACATTTCCCTTAAGTTAGGCAATTAAGAAGGAAAATATCGGCCTTTTTTATTTGTGTTCCCCAATGGAAAACTTTAGCTGAAGACCTTCAAGTTTCGGATGCTGAAACTTGTTTTAAATGATTACGTCCAAAACTTAACACATTATAAAGCCCTGGTATGTTCTACAAAGAGGGTTGCAGAATATGTACCTTCCTGATATTATTGTTAAGAAAAAGGCGATAAACATATAGGTATATGACATAAAAGCTAAGGTACAATTATCAAATTTAAACAAACGCTGTTCGCAAATGATTATGCAATCAATAGTACACAAGGACTTGAAGAGCGTCTAGGTCGCGCAGAGGAGGGTCTAACCATTTTGAAACTTCTGGACAAGTAGAACGGACAATGGAATTTTGGTAGCTGATAAGTACTACCGAAAGGTGTTTATGTATTTATGAGAGTCCCTGAACATTATGAAGGGAATGCTAAACTTTTGGTCAGCCATATGTCATTAACACTGAGCCCTAATTATGCGAGGCTGGGTATTCCGGTCAGTGCTCCCTAAAGGCCGCCACCAGTAATTGCTATTTTAGGGTGAGACACCCATAAATTTGTCAAGTTTCATAATAGTGATGACCCAAGTTTGAGTTAAGGGTTCAGTGGTAGGAGAAAACATAGATAAGGTGATCGATTGCTATGTCAAAAATGAAAACATTATTGGAGCATTATTGTATTTTCAAATAATAAATGCAACATAAGTTCATCTCACTGTTTTCGAGAGGCTCAGTCGGCATATTCCACTGTGAATCGGATGAGAGCTTCATAAATTCAACTTTTTGGACTAACAAATGTTTCATTTTCAGAATTGATGCGCCCTTCTCCCGAGAGCTCGAAAACTAAAGCGAAAATGTCCTTGTTTATGATTAAATGGACAGTATTATACGGAAATTACGCTGGTTTTACCACAACAACACAAAAATACTACTGCTCGTATATTTTGAATATTTTCTTGCACTTCACCAAGGCCTTGACCTTTGGATACGGTGATGAAGCAATAAATTCTTGTTATTACAGATCGTGATCCAAACCCGGCAGGATTGACTCGATCATAGGATTTAGGGTGCAATAAGGCATCAAATTATACGAGCATGAGGGAGCTTTGAGCTTAGGGACCTTTAATGCCACAGCTGTTGAGCGTAAAATACATTTAGCTACTGGAGAAAAAAATGTGACGTTAACTTATTATCTCAATGCAGTCTAGCCATTGAAAGCTTACAGCTTCGTGGGGGCTTTTTTTTCGAAGGTTATAAATTATTTCTTGCATTGCATGCATTATTTCATGAATCAAAGTTTAAAATGTAACTAAAAATTGAGGCGAATTTTATCAAAAAGCTTGGAATATAGATAAAACAGATTTAACCGTAGCGGATTTATGCTGCACTACTTATCTGCGTAACAATTCAGTTTTTTTAACTATCTAAAACTCATGGCTAGAGTTTCCTTTGGCACCATAAAATAGTACCTTAACTTTATTTCCCAAGAAGTCTTAAAGATCCCATTTGAAAGCAGGTAATTTAAATTTAAGGAGGGTGAGCCCTGGGCTTCTGATGATATTGTAATAGAAATTATTTATAACCTTCGAAAAAAAAAACCCCCACGAAGCTGTAAGCTTCTATGGCTAGACTGCATTGAGATAATAAGTTAACGTCACATTTTTTTCTCCAGTAGCTAAATGTATTTTACGCTCAACAGCTGTGGCATTAAAGGTCCCTAAGCTCAAGCTCCCTCATGCTTGTATAATTTGATGCCTTATTGCACCCTAAATCCTATGATCGAGTCAATCCTGCCGGGTTTGGATCACGATCTGTAATAACAAGAATTTATTGCTTCATCACCGTATCCAAAGGTCAAGGCCTTGGTGAAGTGCAAGAAAACATTCAAAATATACGAGCAGTAGTATTTTTGTGTTGTTGTGGTAAAACCAGCGTAATTTCCGTATAATACTGTCCATTTAATCATAAACAAGGACATTTTCGCTTTAGTTTTCGAGCTCTCGGGAGAAGGGCGCATCAATTCTGAAAATGAAACATTTGTTATTCCAAAAAGTTGAATTTATGAAGGTTTCATCCGATTCACAGTGGAATATGTGGACTGAGCCTCTCGAAAACAGTGAGATAAACTTATGTTGCATTTATTATTTGAAAATACAGTAATGCTCCAATAATGTTTTCTTACGACAGGCTTCTGATGTTCGATTAAAATTTATATATTCAATAATATTGCGATGGGTAATCTTTATGTAAAAGGGCGTTATTACGATGCGAATAGGTACATTTTAGAGAATACTTTTTGTAAATGATCCACGCATTTCCCCGAAAATAATAGTAAGAGGCTAATCAGCACGTAATATGCTCGTTCTTTATCGGAGTTCGCCTCAATCTTTGCTATATAAATCTCAAAATAATATAAATGACTATTAATAATGGAACATAGAAACGGATCATAATGGATAACGGATAATACGGAACGAACATAACGGATAATAATGTGTGAGCTTTGAATGTCACAATAATGACGTAATAAGATAGGGAACATGCTGAATGGATAGATATATAGGAGCATAATATGGGCATGGTGCCTAGATGTGAATTCGAGCTTACACTAAAGTGATTGTGATTATTGACATTTTGTTCATCACCTTTAGCAGGTGGGCTGGGTACAATAAGTGTAATGTTTCATCATTTGTTACCGCCTTCAGTATTATCCCAGGCTTAGTTACCAACGCTCATTTTGTAGGACTATGGTGCATTTGGCTCCAGCCAGTGTGGGCGGGCTCAAATGAAAGTTACAGTATTCTATTTCATCCACGTCGTAGATTTTGTGACGCTGGGTATCATTGTAGTGCTATTTGTGAATGAAATTTCTAGAAAAACAAAGTGTTTGTTTGTAAAAACGGAAAACTGAATTGTTTAGAAATGAACTCAAAAACAAGCGAGGATGAAAACGAGGATGGAGAAATTATTTATGAGATGAATTCTGTAGGCAAATATGTTTCCATTTAGAAACATATCTGTTTACCAATTATTATAATTTTCATATTGAAAAAAAAAAAAAAACACTCTTTCCATCATTATTTTAGAGATAGATTTATTAAATCATTGACACTGGCACTGGAGGTAATATGTTTGCTATACAAACAAGAAAAGCAAACAATTTACAAGAGCAGATGTTGATGGTGTCACTTCCTACTATAAATTTCATAGAAAATGTACATGAATTTTGCTTTGATATTTTGGTACAAAGGGAATTTGCAAAGGGTGTCAAGCGAGATTAGATTTTTAATGAGAAGCTATTATTCTTGCTTCATTGCTTTGCACACAACATTAATTTTCGACTTCGTCAAACGATGTGTCATCAACGATTTAAAAACAAAATTATGCGTTAATTAGTTTCAATAATATCTTTTACTAAATATTCACGGCTGACTGACGTTTGCTATATAATTCGTGGAACTAATTTCTTGACGCTCTGAAGTAAATGAATTGTTCGTCGCGCTAAGCTGATTTGAAGGCTAGTCTTTGAACTACAGCAATGCGCTAAGGCATGTAACTATTTTATTAATATACATATTTATAATAGAGTCAGCCATGACTCTGCCAAAAAATCTTAAGTTTTTTGAATAGAAAATTGGTTTATAGTCCACCGTTTGCACAATGCATGAATCTTAGGAAAGTCTGTATCATGCATATATACCTAACCGAAAATGTAAATGGAACGGATTGATGTCAAGGATTATATTTTTTCAATCATTCAAATCCTTCACAATTCATAGGTTTCTTTGGGAGGGTATATGTTTTTAAAAGGTTTTCCGTTTCTAGGGTGACTTGTAAGGGATGCAAAAAGTACTAAAAGTCGGCTAATCAAATCGGGAGCCTTTCAGTCAAGTCACGTCCGCTTTTGTCAGCCGCGTCGACGGCAGTAAATTATTATTATGACGTCACATAATTTGACTATCCAGAGGATTTATGATCCGTATCGCAGTTTGTGCCGTATTTAGGCCGAAAGAGTTTAATCACTTGGTAGCGAAACACGTACATAACTTTCTGCTATTTCGTTTTGAATGAACTTTTATCTGTTGAGATAGCGCAGATTGCTCGTTGCTGTTTTGCCGAAAACTTAATTTAAATATTTGTGGGAAAAGTTACTGTGTCCTGTTTATATTTTAAATAATATTACGAGCTCTATTATGATTTATGTTTCATAGATACATTTATACCTTATAAATAGAGCTTTTATTTAAATGCTGTATTTACTGCATTTAAACAAAAGTGTACAGTAAAACCATACTGGGCAGCTTTTATAAGATCATTTTAACAAAAGGTTTAAAACAAAAGGTTAATATTTGTTATTAGTAGATACTTAGTATTGAATTTTTAGTAGTACATCCTTTTTATAACACTTCATTCTGACGCTGAAACTGCGATCTGCGATTCTGTGTCGCACACAGACTATTATGAAATACCATCTAAGAATAGAACATTGTTTAGTGTTCGTTCATTTTTCTTTACATTCAATGCGAGCGATTCTCATGCAGGACAGTAACTTATCCTCTTTGTTAATAAACGTTGCAGGAACTTGTTCGTTCACTGGATTCAGAGATAAAGAAAGGGTGAACACTGTGAACAGTCAATAAATTACTATCGGGTTCCTATCGAAGTTTGATAAGGCACACAACATTTCGTATGATATTTGAATATCTACCGGAAAATGCGAGGAAGGAAAAAAAGTCACTTACCAGCCGTTTGTTGATTTGTATTGATGTATTTTCAACTTTCGTTTCTTTCTCTCGACCTACTTTGTTATCATGAAACATTATAACAGCAAACGAGAGTTTTGCAAGAACTGGTAATTTTATTTAAAGAAGAAATCATAATTTCTATCTAAACTAATAATTAGATAAGTGAAGTTAGCTTCTTTTGTTTCGAGTTAAGATATCCCATTTTTTGCGACCCAATTTTTGTTTACCTGGATTGTGACAAATTGTGTTCCATAAAACGATCACTATTAGGCTCACTTTTAAAACTGCTTTCAAAATTGTTCGATATGGGAGTAACTGAATGACCTCTACACCTTTTACCTAGAATGCTGGAAAGGTTCTGAATCAGAAAAAGGAATTTAACAACAGAGGGGTTAAGCAGCTTTTGAATAAGGGTCAGGTCCATCAATGTGAAGAGGAATACATTTATTTTACGATGGAACTTCTATCCGCAAACTTAATAGGATTGAATGATGGAAAAATAGGTTTGTTGGATTTTCCTTATACCAACGATATTATGTTCTTAGGTATGTATGAAGATTCTCACTTCATTAAGGGATATTATTTAGGTAGCAAACGTGAAATCTCAGGACAGAGCCTATACTATCTCTTCCGCCTTTATCTAACTGTAGCAGCAGTAAGGGCGGTAGATTTAGTATGAAGTGTTTGTGCCCAATTACAGTAGTGCTTTTCTGTAAAAAAACTCACCGTGAATACAGAGGTTAAATGAACTGGAAGTGAGCTATTAATCCTAGGCGATTCCTAGAATCAGGTGAAACGCCAGCTAAGTTTTCACGGTGAGTTTTTTTTTCAGAATAGTTCGGCAGATCAAATAATATGAACAGTTGTCAGCAGAATTCGGCCCGTTCATTGAATTGTTTAGAGTTATCTGCCTGAAGTGTCGAAGTCTATGATCTATGAGGTATTTGCTAAAATTATAAGTTACGCGACAAAGTTTTGGTCAGCCATATGTCATTACCACTGGGCCCTAATTTTGCGAGGCTGGGTATTCCGGTCAGTGCTCCCTTAAGGCCGCCACCAGTAATTGCTATTTTAGGGCGAGACACCCATAAATCTGTCAAGTTTCATAATAGTGATGACACAAGTTTGAGATAAGAGCCCCCTCACAAAATTTGAATGCTCGAGTTTAGGTAAAAGACGGCAATCTTATGTATGTGTGCGTAGCTATCCACACATGCACAATACAAACTGTGTAACGCGAGTGTCGAGCCGGTCTAAACAATCTTGAGCCGTTAGAATTATAATGCGGTATTTAGAGATTTATGAAAATACTTACTTTTATTTAGTCAGTCTAATAAAGATTTCTAGACTAATAAAAAATTACAAATATATGCTATGTATAGTATACAATAAAAATAAAAAATTCAAACAATTACGTATTGGTGCCGATTCTGTTGTACACCGAACTAAAGTATCTCTAAAATTCCTTACTTTTAGCTATGAGAATTGTTACGCTATTCTGCAAGAAATAATCTCTAAATTTAAAAAATATTTTGACAGACTAAAATCAAATTTGACAATCGCGACTCAACGTGGTTTTTTTTTTTCTTTTGGCTTCGCAACTTGGTACTTGTGTGCGTTACGCAATGAACTTGTTGAGAGACGAAGGCGCGGGCAAGGGGGCAGCCTGGACGTGTTTTATATGGAATTAGCTTTTGCCAGCGACTTCGTAGCGTAACTTAGCGTAAGTGAGCGCTAAGAAAGGAAGTAGAATTGCACGGACGAAGTAACGGCCAAAAGCTATACTAACTATACTACTTCTTTATACACCACATTTTTTGCTAATCTATTACTGTATGCCAAAATTATCAGACTACTGGGCGAGCTTACGCGAGAGCAAGCCACATAGAATTGCCCGTGTGAAAAACAGTTTTCTCTCAAGTCTATACCCACAAATTTTAATGTCTGCCCTTGTGATTCTGGTCATTGCAAAGCACTTTGAGGGGAAACTGTATTCGTTTGAATTCAAAGGGAAGATCATTCAGGATCACTACAAAATTGGTTAGTATTTCTCACCTTAGTATTTCTTTTGGTTTTGCCATTTTATTAATTTCAAAAAAAGAAATTAATTGGTTTGGTTGTTTATTTTCCTTGTTTTTTTTTAAATTTTTACATTATATTATTTTTGTTCAGGTGTAATTTTGTGCAATTTTTTGTATAAATCTTCTTGTCTATTTTGTTTTATGTTTTTGTGCAATTTTTGTGAAATAGTTATTGTTTTCGTAATCAGCGACCCAATAAATCCGCGCATTAAGTCCGCCTTTGTACCTTTTTTGTATGCGAGAAGTTTATTTAATAATAAATAAATAAATTACATACATTCATACATTCTCATTTATTGATAGGAATACTCCTGTGAAGTTTGGAATAAAATAGTTTAACTGATCTTGTTTCCCCATACAAATTTTCAAACCCTTTTTCACCCCCTAAAGGGTTGAATTTTCAAAAACCCTAGGACACATAATTGTTTATTTCTATTTTTTATCCTAAAAACAAAGTTTCAGGCTTGTAGCTATAAAAATGACGGATTTCCATACAAAATTTTAACCCCTTTTTCACCCCCTTAGGTGGCGTATTTTCAAAAATCGTTTCTTAGCGGATGCCTACGTCATTACAATAATCTGTATGCTAAATTTCAGCGAAATCCGTTCAGTAGTTTCGGCTATGCGTTGAAAGATGAGACAGTCAGGTTTGCCTTTTTACCCGACTTCAAAAAAAGGAGGAGGTTATCAATTCGACTGTATTTTTTTTTTTTTTATGTTTGTTACCTCATAACTTTTGACTGGGTGAACCGATTTTGATGATTCTTTTTTTATTTAAAAGCTGGTGCTTTCGAATGGTCCCATTTTAATTTGGTTCTATTTGGACAATGGGGTCCATGTAAAAACCATATAAGTCTTATATTTTCGTTACGTATTTACGCGACGAATGAACGAATAATGCGATTAGATTAGTGCGGAGTATCTACCACAACTAAAAAGTTAAAAAATAAAAACTTTTTACAAAAACAACCGACTTCCTTAAAAAAAACACTACAAAGTCAAAAATAACTTTAATTTCGGAAGTCGGTGGCAAAAACCTTAAATACAGAGCCTAAGACACCGACTTTCGAAATTAAAGTTATTTATGAATTTGTGGTGTTTTTTTTGAAGGAAGTCGGTTGTTTTTTTTTGTAAAAAGTTTTATATATTTAGATTTTTCATTTTTTGTTCGAATTCTATAAAAAAAATATTATCCATGTGTTGAGATTTATGAGTGGGGTTTTATAAAGGGGGTCGAAAATTTCATTATTTTTGCGATAGGACACGCCATTTTCGAGATATAAGCAAAAGCAAAAAAAATACAGTACTGTTTTTGCACGTGAGGTGAGGCGTTGGTGTGAACTTTTGTTCATGACCACTAGTTTTATTCCACACCTTTTTAATCGCAACTAAAATTAGTCAGATTTAGTTTAAATAAATTATTTTAGTCAAAATTTTTCTACAGTCTATTAAAATAATGCTTTACATGATAATAAACGAAACTCTTATTTTATACAAAAAAATAAAATGCGAAGAGTAGCAAAATGTTGTACTCGTAGTATATTTTTGCGTTCACTATACGAGTACCCGAAAACTGAGACGCGGGAAAAAGTGACACAGGTCCTTCCTCGTTGGGCGATTGCGCCGTACTAAACGCTGCCCGCTTGGGCATATTTTGTTTTTTTGTTTTGTAGGACATCTCGTAGTTAATCTGAAAAGATTCTTACTACTTAAACGGATTGTAGCCCGGCGAGTTCTAAAAAGTTACCTTTTTAGGCCTCCAGCCGGGGCTTATTATACTTAAAAACTAAAGCGAAAGCTCTAAGGGTCTCTACCCCGAGGGGGGTACGAACCTCGGCTTAGGCAATCACTGATAGGGGGACAGCAAGGGACTGGCTGGATCTGGGTTAAATTATTTAGGGACGCTTGTGCATCGTAATTTATTCTAATTTAGAGTGATTTCAAAAACGATATTATGTCTAATTAAATAAACGGATTTAAATAAAACTTGAGAATTCGATTTGTTATAGAGCATACTTTATATTGACATGAATTTTTTAACGTAATTATTCAAACCAAAAAAATGCGGTGAAATTGCGAATAAATCGTAAAAATTACCATAAGACTTATTTTTTTTACTAATTAATGTTATTAAAATCAATGTTCTAAAACTAAATGTAACAACTAGATTATATGCCTGATGTTTTGTGTATTTTTTTACTCAAATTTCTACATATTAATGATAGAAATAGGATTCTGAAATTGACCCTGCGCTGATTTTTAAGAAAACTAGTTGTGGGAGATTAATTACTACAAAGTAAACAAATAAGTTTTTGTAAATGTGCTACTTAAAGTAACAAAACAAAAGATTTATCTATTTTTAACATGTATTCGTCAATGCCAGAGTATTTATAATGATGAGATGAGAGGTAAATAAGGCGACTAAAATCTTAGATATTCGCGCAAAAATGTAAAATGGCTCTTAAGGGTTAAATAGTAGGAGACAACATAGATAAGGTGATCTATTGCTATGTGAAAACATTCTTAGAGCATTATTATATTTTCAAATCATAATAAATGCAACATAAATTTATCTCACTGTTTTCGAGAGGCTCAGTCCACATATTCCATTGTGAATCGGATGAGACCTTCATAAATTCAACTTTTTGAACTAACAAATGTTTAATTTTCAGAATTGATGCTCCCTTCTCCCGAGAGCTCGAAAAATAAAGCGAAAGTGTCCTTGTTTATGATTAAATGGACTGTATTATACGGAAATTACGCTGGTTTTGCCACAACAACACAAAAATACTACTGCTTGTATATTTTGAATGTTTTCTTGCAATTCACCGGGGTCTTGACCTTTGGATACGGTGATGAAGCAATAAACTCTTGTTATTACAGATCGTAATCCAAACCCGGCAGGATTGACTCGATTATGGGATTTAGGGTGCAATAAGGCATCAAATTATACGAGCATGAGGGAGATTTGAGCTTAGGGACCTTTAATGCCACAGCTGTTGAGCGTAAAATACATTTACTGGAGAAAAAAATGTGTCGTTAACGTATTATCTCAATGCAGACTAGTCATAGAAGCTTTCAGCTTAGCGGGGGTTTCTCTTTTGAAGGTGATAAATTATTTCTATTACAATATCATCAGAAGCCCAAGCCTTACCCTCCTTAAATTTAAATTACCTGCTTTCAAATGGGATCTTTAAGATTTCTTGGGAAATAAAGTTAAGGTGTTATTTTATGGTGCCAAAGGAAACTCTCGCCATGAATTTTAGATAATTAAAGAAACTGAATTGTTACGCAGATATGTAGTGCAGCATAAATCCGCTACGGTTAAAGCTTTTTTATTTATATTCCAAGCTTTTTGGTAAACTCACCTCAATTTTTAGTTAAATTTTAAACTTTGATTCTCGAAAAAATGTGTGTCAAACATTTTTCTGCAAATCGCTCACAGCAGACTTGGGAGCCATCGATGCTTCGGATGACTGAATTGCCGTGACCTATGCTGAAACGGGTTTGCTGTGATCTTTTAGAAGACCGTAGAAACGACTGTCCCTATACTCGGCGGTACCCACTTTATTTACCCGTCTGGAGCGTGGCTAAGGCTACATGGACAATTCGTGTTGACACAGCTTATTTCGCTTGTCCGAGTACTATACAGTGTAGAAAATAGATGATTATTACTTTGTTTTCTATTTTTAACTTTAATAAATTATTTTTCAAAAAAGCATTTTATTTACCCACGGTTTAACTAAGTCATTGTTCTTTACCGTCAATGAAACGTATTTTTTTGCGTGTATCGGCCTGTATTTATTCGATTGCAATCGCTTGAGATAAGTGGTGTACCAAAATAATTTTCATAAAACTGATTAACCACTAAGTTTGACTCGTTATTTAAATTCAAATCTGTAGTTAGTGTATACCCCGTTTAACATTTTATTTTAACAAAATTGCGTTTTCAAGTGGCAGTGAAGTGTTACCTTTTTCCTTATGTTACTATGTAGGTACGGGTAGGTACCTACATACACATGTTCTATTTTTTTAGTACGCACGTGTGAACTCTTATTTACGAGAAAATGTTGTGATAAACCTAAAGCATAAGTAGGTACCTATTGTTTAGACATTACTTCAAATATTCTCTTCAGCAAATTCAGAGTGAAAGCGATCGTGAAAGATAAACATTAGTTCAGAGTTTCAATTAAGGCATGGTTTTGAAATTACATGGCGGTTTAATTGTCCTACATGATTACGTAATTAACACACCTACTTGGAGATTAAGGTAAGTTTCAGAAATTTCGTTATGTGTAAATGTGCCAAACACGTAGAGACTGGTGATGATGGCTAGCGATACTGAAAGAATAAACATCTAAGATTTACATTAGATATAAGTAGTAGTCAAGTTAACAAAGGGAATCATATTGTGACCTTTTCACTAAGACGAGTTTGGAAGAGAATGAGTTTCCTTTTAGGTCACATAGGATAAGCCTACAGAAGTTCAACATTATGACGATCAAATGTCAACGGGTGAGCTTAAACGTATAATGTTATTTTATGTAAATTTTATCACAGCAATGAATCCTTAGAAGCAGAATATTTCCAAGTATATAACGTTTATGTAGTCCTAAAGAGAAATCAAAAATAGCACTCGTCTTGAGATTATGAAGAGGTATTTTTATTAGATTAATGGCGGACATATATGAGGATTTTAGGTCGTAAAGACCCCTCCCGACACATAACAATATCATCGCCATAATATTCTGCCGTTACACGCGTCATCATATTTTTACGACAGGCTTCTGATGTTCGATTAAAATTTATAGATTCAATAATATTGCGATGGGTAATCTGTATGTAAAAAGGCGTTATTACGGTGCGAATAGGTACATTTTAGAGAATACTTATTGTAAATGACGCACACATTTCCCTGAGAATAATAGTAAGTAGCTAATCAGCACGTAATATGTTCGTTTTTTACTGGTGTTCGCCTCAATCTTTGCTATAAAATTCTCGAAATAATGTAAATGACTATTCATAATGGAACATAGAAACGGATCATAATGGTAATGTATGAGCTGTGAATGTCATAATAATGACGTAATAAGATAGGGAACATGCTGGATGGATAGATATATAGGAGCATAATATGGGCATGGTGCCAAGATGTGAATTCGAGCTTACACTAAAGTGACTGTGATTATTGACATTTTGTTCATCACCGTTAGCGGGTGGGCTGGGTACAATAAGTGTAATGTTTCATCATTTGTTACCGCCTTCAGTATTATCCCAGGCTTAGTTACCAACGCTCTTTTGTAGGACTATGGTGCATTTGGCTCCAGCCAGTGGGGGCGGGCTCAAATGAAAGTTACAGTGTTCCATTTCACCCACGTCGTAAATTTTGTGACGCTGGGTATCATTGTAGTGCTATTTGTGAATGAAATTTCTAGAAAAACAAAGTGTTAGTTTGTAAAAACGGAAAACTGAATTGTTTAGAAATGTGAAATGGAACACTGTGTTCCATTTCACCCACGTCGTAAATTTTGTGACGCTGGGTATCATTGTAGTGCTATTTGTGAATGAAATTTCTAGAAAAACAAAGTGTTAGTTTGTAAAAACGGAAAACTGAATTGTTTAGAAATGAACTCAAAAACAAGCGAGGGTGAAAACGAGGATGGAGAAATTATTTATGAGATGAATTCTGTAGGCAAATATGTTTCCATTTAGAAACATATCTGTTTACCAATTATTATAATTTTAATATAGAAAAAAAAACACACACACATTATAATGCGAATAATGATGTTCTTTGCATCATTAGTTTAGAGACAGATTTATCAAATAATTGACAGTTTGGCACTGGAAATAACATGTTTGCTATAGAAACGAGAAAACAAACAATTTACAAGAGCAGATGTTGATGGTGTCACTACCTACTATAAATTTCATAGAAAATGTACAGACGCCACCAGGTCAAGCTACCCGAAACTGTCAATTTTTCCCAATGAACCTTGAATCTAATGCTCTAGAAATAAAGTCGAAAATCTATCAAAGAAATCTGACAGATTGTAGTAGCTTGATGTGTTGGCGTCTGTACATGAATTTTGCGTTGATATTTTGGTACAAAGGGAATTTGCAAAGGGTGTCAAGCGAGATTAGATTTTTAATGAGAAGCTATTATTCTTGCTTCATTGCTTTGCACACAACATTAATTTTGGACTTCGTCAAACGATCATCAACGAATTAAAAACAAAATTATGCGCTAATTAGTTTCAATAATATCCTTTACCTACTAGGTTTTCACGGCTGACTGACGTTTGCTATATAATTCGTGGAACTAATTTCTTGACGCTCTGAAGTAAATGAATTGTTCGTTGCGCTAAGCTGGTTTGAAGGCTAGTCTTTGAACTACAGCAATGCGCTTAGGCATGTATACATTACAATTTTATTAATAGACATATTTATGATCAGCCATGAGTCTGCCAAAACATTTTAAGTTTTTTCAAATAGAAAATTGGTTTATAATCCACCGTTCATTCAACATGCATGAATCATGAGAAAGTCTGTATCATGCATATAAAACCGAAAATGTAGTTAAATGGAACGGATTGATGTCATGGATCATATTTTTTCAATCATTCAAATCCTTCACAATTCAAAGGTTTCTTTAGGAGGGTATATGTTTTTAAAAGGTTTCCCGTTTCAAGGGTGACTTGTAAGGAATGCAAAGTACTAAAAGTCAGCTAATCAAATCGGGAGCCTTTCAGTCAAGTCACGTCCGCTTTTGTCAGCCGCGTCGACGGCAGTAAATTATTATTATGACGTCACATAATTTGACTATCCAGAGGATTTATTACCCGTATCGCAGTTTGTGCCGTATTTAGGCCGAAAGAGTTTAATCACTTCGTAGCGAAACACGCAGCTTTCTGCTATTTCGTTTTGAATTAACTTTTATCTGTTGAGATAGCGCAGATTGCTCGTTGCTGTTTTGGCGAAAACTTAATTTAAATATTTGCGGGAAAATATACTGTGTCCTGTTTATGTTTATATTTTAAATAAAGATATATAAGTACTTACGTTACGAGCTCTATTACGATTTATGTTTCATAGATACATTTATACCTCATAAATAAATCTAAATGGAGCTTTTGTTTAAATGCTGTATTTACTGCATTTAAACAAAAGTGTAAAGTAACAACCAGAATGGGTAGCTTTTATAGAATCATTTTTACAAAATGTTTAAAAAAAAGGTAAATATTTGTAATTAGTAGATACTTAGTATTGAATTTTCAATAGTACATCCTTTTTATAACACTTCACACTGACGCTGAAACTGCAATCTGCGATCCAGTGTCGTACACAGACTATTATGAAATACCATCTAAGAATAGAACATTGTTTAGTGTTCGTTCATTTTTCTTTATATTCAATGCGAGCGATTCTCATGCAGGACAGTAAATTATCCTCTTTGTGATTTTTTTGAACGTGCAGAATCATGTTCGTTCAGTGCATTTGGAGATAAAGAAAGGGTGAACAGTCAATAAATTATTATCGGGTTCCTATCGAAGTTCGATAAGGCATAGATTTCGTATGATATTTGAATATCTATCGGAAAACTCGAGAAAGGAAAAAGTGTCGCTTACCAGCCGTTTGTTGATGTGTGTTGTTGTACTTTCAACTTTCGTTTCTTTCTCTCGACCTACTTTGTTATCATGAAACATTATAACATCAAACGAGAGTTTTGCAAGAACTGGTAATTTTATTTAAAGAAGAAATCATAATTTCTATCTAAACTAATAATTAGATAAGTGAAGTTAGCTTCTTTTGTTTCGAGTTAAGATATCCCATTTTTGCGACCCAATTTTGTTTACCTGGATTGTGACAAATTCTGTTCCATAAAACGATCACTATTAGGCTCACTTTTAAAATTGCTTTCTAACTTCGATATGGGAGTAACTGAATGACCTCTACACCTTTTCCCTAGAATGCCGGAAATGTTTTGAATCAGAAAAAGGAATTTAACAACAGAGGGGTTAAGCAGCTTTTGAATAAGGGTCAGGTCCATCAATGTGAAGAGGAATACATTTATTTTACGATGGCACTTCTATCCGCAAACTTAATAGGATTGAATGATGGAAAATAGGTTTGTTGGATTTTCCTTATACCAACAATATTATGGTCTTAGGTATGTATGAAGGTTCTCACTTCATTAAGGGATATTATTCAGGTTGCAAACGTGAAATCTCAGAACAGAGCCTGTACTATTTCTTCCACCTTTATATAACTTTAGCATCTATCGCTCAGATGTAGACCTGCAAGGGCGGTAGATTAGTATTATGAAGTGTTTGTGCCCAAGTACAGTAGTGATTTTTATAGAATAGATCGTCAGATGTAATATGAACAATTGTCAGCAGAATTCAGCACGTGTCACCTTTTTACATTGTTTTTTTTCCTGTGTTTCATACGAACATTTTTATATGCATTATGGAACGTAAACGCTTGTACAATCCAACCTTTGTTCAAAGGCATACTATTCTATCAACGACTACTTAAACGATAAGAATAGTTGGTCGCTGTAATTAACTCAAGACAATGTTTATGTTCTTTCATCCATAACCAGAATTAGCTTTCCTACTGACAGTTTGTATGGGTAGTTCATATAATTTTTATTTAACTCCTTATGTTAATTTATTTATCGTTTATTTAAATTTACTTTGGACATAATATACTTATTACAATGATTTTAAAATGAGTTGTATTGCAACATGTAGTTAGCTAGTGACCTCGTCAGCTGTTCATAATATTCTTGCCAGAGCAACCGGCAGCAAGTTCGTCATGCTCCCTTAAATGTCTCTGCTTGCGGTAGCGTCGGGGGTCTGGTTACCACCTTCTCTCAAATATGGCGAGGGATGTAATGGCTGACCTTTGCGTTATGCTCGTGAACTGGTGCTGCTTGTGGTGACTGGTCGTCTTGCTGACCATGGTTTTTGTTATTGTTATTTGTTTTAACTGTTATTTAATTTTACTCTGGAGGTCCTAGTTTCACAATTATTACTTCAACTTAGCTATATGCTTCATTATATATGTAACATTTTGCATCGTTGTGTATGTAAGCAGGCACGCCCTTTATACCTGAAGGCTCATTTAGGTTTTAAGTTCTATTTACGATGTTATTATTTCAGCTTGAGTTTAGTTTTCAATATTTTGTTGGTATATTGGCATGTGCTAGCTGACATATTGCGAATAATTTGATGTTTGTTTTGTTTTATAATATTAATTACTTACACAATATTGTATAGAATCAAGTTCTTCTAACTTAACAGACAGCTGTGCTGCTGGGGAGTTTGTTCCACCACTTCTTCTTCTCAGCTAAAGCACTAGGAAGTGTAGAAGGGTGGGCGTTTTTGGGGGACTGTGTCGAAGGGCGGGCGTTTTTGGGGGACTGTCTTATGTAGCTTTGACGTTCAAAAAGTGCTGACTCTCAGCCTAGTTTGAATAAATGACTTTTGATTTTGATTTTGTACGCTTACAATATGGCTGCTAAAATACTAGCACGTGACGAGATCTTGTTGCAGAATAGACTTAGGTAAAGCCACAAAGAGAGACGTGCTTACACAATATTTTATCTTGCAGTCAATTGATATTCAATAGTTTCGAGTACACGTTCATTGAATTGTTTAAAGTTATCTGTCTGAAGTGTCGAAGAATTTGAGGTATTTGCGAAAATTATAAGTTACTCGTCAGTTAATTTCGAAAATTCTTGCCTTGCAGAGCTTGATACATATAGTATACTATGTATTTCAACGGTTAGTAAACAATGCAGAAGAGTAGGGTGCTAAGCACATGTTCGGGTCGGCATGATTCGGCACAGCCGGCCGGCGAAATCGAATATATGTAGATATACACATGCAGAATCATCACGATCTGATTTAAATCATTATATATGTGCCAATTTTTATACAACTTTTTCAAGCAAAGTATTCATTCATTCATCAAGAATCCCTGAAAAGATCTTACAGAAATGAATCCATACTCATATCTTGAAGAGCAAGCTACGAACAAAATACTGAAAATATAAGAACACCCTTACGCACCTAACCCATATCCATAAATGTACACATAACTTGGCAGTCAAGGACAAATCGCAGTGGTTTTTTATCCTGTTGATCTGTGGGAATCAATACCTCAATTATTGTTACGCCGTATAACTTTACGACTGCCATTTAGATTTCTTGCTAACTTCATTATTTTGTATCTCCTGACTATGTTGTTACTTATAAAATCAAAACAAACTCTATTATAACTATTTTTATTTGTAGTAAGCATAGAATAACCACCTCATACCTAGCGATGATGTGGGTGACGTAGGTATACTCTTTAAGTTAGTCAACCTTTTACACCCGTATTTTCAACATATAAAGCTGCGCAACGAACTATTTCTCATTTAGGCCCGTTTTGTGCACATTTCCCTTAAGTTAGGCAATTAAGAAGGAAAATATCGGCCTCTTTTATTTGTGTTCCCCAATGGAAAACTTTAGCTGAAGACCTTCAAGTTTCGGATGCTGAAACTTGTTTTAAACGATTACGTCCAAAACTTAACACATTATAAAGCCCTGGTATGTTCTACAAAGAGGGTTGCAGAATATCTACCTTCCTGACATTATTGTTAAGAAAAAGGCGATAAACATGCATATGACATAGAAGCTAAGGTACAATTTTAAAAATTAAACAAACACTATTCGTAAATGTTTATGCAATCAATAGTACACAAGGACTTGAAGAGCGTCTAGGTCACGCAGAGGAGGGTCTAACCATTTTGAAACTTCTGGACAAGTAGAACGGACAATAGAATTTTGATAGCTGATAAGTACCGCCAAAAGGTGTTTATGTATTTATGAGAGTCCCTGAACATTATGAAGGGCAATGACAAAGTTTTGGTCAGCCATATGTCATACCACTGGGCCCTAAATATGCGAGGCTGGGTATTCCGGTCAGTGCTCCCTTAAGGCCGCCACCAGTAATTGCTATTTGTAGGGTGAGACACCCATAAATCTGTCAAGTTTCATAATACTGATGACCCAAGTTTGAGTTAAGGGTTAAATGGTAGGAGACAACATAGATAAGGTGATTTATTGCTATGAAAAAACATTCTTAGAGCATTACTGTATTTTCAAATCATAATAAATGCAACATAAGTTTATCTCACTGTTTTCGAGAGGCTCAGTCCACATATTCCACTGTGAATCGGATGAGACCTTCATAAATTCAACTTTGGACTAACAAATGTTTAATTTGCAGAATTGATGCGCCCTTCTCCCGAGAGCTCGAAAACTAAAACGAAAGTGTCCTTGTTTATGATTAAATGGACTGTATTATACGGAAATTACGCTGGTTTTACCACACCAACACAAAAATCAATCAATCAATCAATTTAGGTGTTTCGGGCTACAAAGACTCATAACATAAATACCTTACAGACTAACATACATACAAATAAAAATAATGTAAAACAATTGCAAAATACTACTGCTTGTATATTTTGAATGTTTTCTTGCACTTCACCAAGGCCTTGACCTTTGGATACGGTGGTGAAGCAATAAATTCTTGTTATTACAGATCGTGATCCAAACCCGGCAGGATTGACTCGATTATAGGATTTAGGGTGCAATAAGGCATCAAATTATACGAGAATGAGGGAGCTTTGAGCTTAGGGACCTTTAATGCCACAGCTGTTGAGCGTAAAATACATTTAGCTACTGGAGAAAAAACCGGCCAAGTGCGAGTCGGACTCGCGCACCGAGGGTTCCGTACAAACCTGTAGGTATTCTCGGTTTAAAAAGAAATGTTTTTTTTTTTAATTTTATATTTCAGTTGATTGAATGTAAACTAAATTGCGGTTTACGATTTATGACGTTTTAAAAAAAAAGTACTCATTCGATCTCGTTCAAACCAATTTTTGGTAGTAGTTTACATAGTAATGTACATCATATATTTTTTTTAGTTTTATCATTCTCTTATTTTAGAAGTTACGGGGGGGGGGGGACACACATTTTACCACTTTGGAAGTGTCTCTCGCGCAAACTATTCAGTTTAGAAAAAAATGATAATATAAACCTCATTACCATTTTTAAAGACCTATTCATAGATACCCCACATGTATGGGTTTGATGAAAAAAAAATTTTTGAGTTTCAGTTCTATGTATGGGGAACCCCAAAATTTATTGTTTTTTTTTCCTATTTTAGTGTAAAAATCTTAATGCGGTTCACAGAATACATCTACTTACCAAGTTTCAACAGCATAGCTCTTATAGTTTCGGAAAAAAGTGGCTGTGACATACGGACGGACGGACAGACAGACAGACAGACAGACATGTCGAATCTATAAGGGTTCCGTTTTTTGCCATTTGGCAACGGAACCCTAAAAAAATGTGACGTTAACTTATTATCTCAATGCAGTCTAGCTATAGAAGCTTACAGCTTAGTGGGGGCTTTTTTTTTTGAAGGTTATAAATTATTTCTATTACAATATCATCAGAAGCCCAGGGCTCACCCTCCTTAAATTTAAATTACCTGCTTTCAAATGGGATCTTTAAGACTTCTTGGGAAATAAAGTTAAGGTACTATTTTATGGTGCCAAAGGAAACTCTAGCCATGAATTTTAGATAATTAAAAAAACTGAATTGTTACGCAGATATGTAGTGCAGCATAAATCCGCTACGGTTAAATCTTTTTTATTTATATTCCAAGCTTTTTGATAAAATTTGCCTCAAATTTTTAGTAACATTTTAAACTTTGATTCATGAAATAATGTGTGTCAAACATTTTTCTGCAAATCGCTCACATCAGACTTGGGAGCCATCGATGCTTTGGAAAACTGAATTGACAATTAAATTTATGTGTAGTTGTTCAAAAATAAAGTCCTGCCGTGACCTATGCTGAAACGGGTTTGCTGTGAATCTTTAAGAAAACCTGACGTAGAAACGACTGTCTCTATACTTGGCGGTATCCACTTTATTTACCCGTCTGGAGCGTGGCGACGGCTACATGGACAATTCGTATTGACACAGCTTATTTCGCTTGTCCGAGTACTGTACAGTGTAGAAAATAGATGATTTTTACTTTGTTTTCTATTTTTAACTTTAATAAATTATTTTTCAAAAAAGCATTTTATTTACCCACGGTTTAACTAAGTCATTGTTCTTTACCGTAAATGAAACGTATTTTTTTGCGTGTATCGGTCTGTATTTATTCGATTGCAATCGCTCGAGATAGGTCGTGTACTTACCAAAATAATTTTCTTAAAACTGATTAACCACTAAGATTGACTCGTTATTTAAATTCAAATCTGTAGTTAGTATGCACCCCGTTCAACATTTTATTTTAACAAAACTTTACGTTTTCAAGTGGCAGTGAAGTGTTACCTTTTTCCTTATGTTACTGTGTAGGTACGGGTAGGTACATTAATATACATGTTCTATTTTTTTAGTACGCACGTGTGAACTCTTATTTACGAGAAAATGTTGTGATAAACCTAAAGCATAAGTAGGTACCTATTGTTTAGACATTACTTCAAATATTCTCTTCAGCAAATTCAGAGTGAAAGCGATCGTGAAAGATAAACATTAGTTCAGAGTTTCAATTAAGGCATGGTTTTGAAATTACATGGCGGTTTAATGGTCCTACATGATTACGTAATTAATACACCTACTTGGAGATTAAGGTAAGTTTCAGAAATTTCGTTATGTGTAAATGTGCCAAACACGTAGAGACTGGTGATGATGGCTAGCGATACTGAAAGAATAAACATCTAAGATTTACATTAGATATAGGTAGTAGTCAAGTTAACAAAGGGAATCATATTGTGACCTTTTCACTAAGACGAGTTTGGAAGAGAATGAGTTTCCTTTTAGGTCACATAGGATAAGCCTACAGAAGTTCAACGTTATGACGATCAAATGTCAACGGGTGAGCTTAAACGTATAATGGTTATTTTATGTAAATTTTATCACAGCAATGAATCCTTAGAAGCAGAATATTTCCAAGTATATAACGTTTATGTAGTCCTAAAGAGAAATCAAAAATAGCACTCGTCTTGAGATTACGAAGAGGTATTTTTATTAGATTAATGGCGGACATATATGAGGATTTTAGGTCGAGACCCCTCCCGACACCTATCAATATCATCGCCATAATATTCTGCCGTTACACGCGTCATCATATTTTTACGACAGGCTTCTGATGTTCGATTAAAATTTATAGATTCAATAATATTGCGATGGGTAATCTGTATGTAAAAAGGCGTTATTATGGTGCGAATAGGTACATTTTAGAGAATAATTATTGTAAATGACGCACACATTTCCCTGAGAATAATATTAAGTAGCTAATCAGCACGTAATATGTTCGTTTTTTACTGGTGTTCGCCTCAATCTTTGCTATAAAATTCTCGAAATAATGTAAATGACTATTCATAATGGAACATAGAAACGGATCATAATGGTAATGTATGAGCTGTGAATGTCACAATAATGAGGTAATAAGATAGGGGACATGCTGGATGGATAGATAGATAGGAGCATAATATGGGCATGATGCCAAGATGTGAATTCGAGCTTACACTAAAGTGATTGTGATTATTGACATTTTGTTCATCACCTTTAGCAGGTGGCCTGGGTACAATAAGTGTAATGTTTCATCATTTGTTACCGCCTTCAGTATTATCCCAGGCTTAGTTACCAACGCTCATTTTGTAGGACTAGGGTGCATTTGGCTCCAGCCAGTGTGGGCGGACTCAAATGAAAATTACAGTTGTCTACTTCACCCACGCCGTAGATTTTTTTAAGCTGGATTTCATTCTAGTGCCATTAGGATGAAATTTCTAGAAAAACAAAGTGTTTGTTAAAAACGGAAAACTGAATTGTTTAGAAATGAACTCAAAAACAAGCGAGGATGAAAACGAGGATGGAGAAATTATTTATGTAATGAATTCTGTAGGCAAATATGTTTCCATTTAGAGACATATCTGTTTACCAACTATTATAATTTTAATATAGAAAAAAAAAAACACACACACATTATAATGCGAATAATGATGTTCTTTGCATCATTCGTTTAGAGACAGATTTATCACATAATTGACAGTTTGGCACTGGAAGTAACATGTTTGCTATAGAAACGAGAAAAACAAACAATTTACAAGAGCAGATGTTGATGGTGTCACTACCTACTATAAATTTCATAGAAAATGTACATGAATTTTGCGTTGATATTTTGGTACAAAGGGAATTTGCAAAGGGTGTCAAGCGAGATTAGATTTTTAATGAGAAGCTATTATTCTTGCTTCATTGCTTTGCACACAACATTAATTTTCGACTTCGTCAAACGATCATCAACGAATAAAAAACAAAATTATGCGCTAATTAGTTTCAATAATATCCTTTACCTACTAGGTTTTCACGGCTGACTGACGTTTGCTATATAATTCGTGGAACTAATTTCTTGACGCTCTGAAGTAAATGAATTGATCGTCGCGCTAAGCTGGTTTGAAGGCTAGTCTTTGAACTACAGCAATGCGCTTAGGCATGTATACATTACAATTTTATTAATAGACATATTTATGATCAGCCATGAGTCTGCCAAAACATCTTAAGTTTTTTCAAATAGAAAATTGGTTTATAATCCACCGTTCATTCAACATGCATGAATCATGAGAAAGTCTGTATCATGCATATAAAACCGAAAATGTAGGTAAATGGAGTCAAGGATCATATTTTTTCAATCATTCAAATCCTTCACAATTCAAAGGTTTCTTTGGGAGGGTATATGTTTTTAAAAGGTTTCCCGTTTCAAGGGTGACTTGTAAGGAATGCAAAGTACTAAAAGTCAGCTAATCAAATCGGGAGCCTTTCAGTCAAGTCACGTCCGCTTTTGTCAGCCGCGTCGACGGCAGTAAATTATTATTATGACGTCACATAATTTGACTATCCAGAGGATTTATGATCCGTATCGCAGTTTGTGCCGTATTTAGGCCGAAAGAGTTTAATCACTTCGTAGCGAAACACGCAGCTTTCTGCTATTTCGTTTTGAATTAACTTTTATCTGTTGAGATAGCGCAGATTGCTCGTTGCTGTTTTGGCGAAAACTTAATTTAAATATTTGCGGGAAAAGATACTGTGTCCTGTTTATGTTTATATTTTAAATAAAGATATATAAGTACTTACGTTACGAGCTCTATTACGATTTATGTTTCATAGATACATTTATACCTCATAAATAAATCTAAATGGAGCTTTTGTTTAAATGCTGTATTTACTGCATTTAAACAAAAGTGTAAAGTAACAACCAGAATGGGTAGCTTTTATAGAATCATTTTTACAAAATGTTTTAAAAAAAGGTAAATATTTGTAATTAGTAGATACTTAGTATTGAATTTTCAATAGTACATCCTTTTTATAACACTTCACACTGCCGCTGAAACTGCAATCTGCGATCCAGTGTCGTACACAGACTATTATGAAATACCATCTAAGAATAGAACATTGTTTAGTGTTCGTTCATTTTTCTTTACATTCAATGCGAGCGATTCTCATGCAGGACAGTAAATTATCCTCTTTGTCAATACACGTGCAGAATCATGTTCGTTCAGTGCATTTGGAGATAAAGAAAGGGTGAACAGTCAATAAATTATTATCGGGTTCCTATCGAAGTTCGATAAGGCATAGATTTCGTATGATATTTGAATATCTATCGGAAAACTCGAGAAAGGAAAAAGTGTCGCTTACCAGCCGTTTGTTGATGTGTGTTGTTGTACTTTCAACTTTCGTTTCTTTCTCTCGACCTACTTTGTTATCATGAAACATTATAACATCAAACGAGAGTTTTGCAAGAACTGGTAATTTTATTTAAAGAAGAAATCATAATTTCTATCTAAACTTATAATTAGATAAGTGAAGTTAGCTTCTTTTGTTTCGAGTTAAGATATCCCATTTTTGCGACCCAATTTTTGTTTACCTGGATTGTGACAAATTCTGTTCCATAAAACGATCACTATTAGGCTCACTTTTAAAATTGCTTTCTATGGGAGTAACTGAATGACCTCTACACCTTTTCCCTAGAATGCCGGAAAGGTTTTGAATCAGAAAAAGGAATTTAACAACAGAGGGGTTAAGCAGCTTTTGAATAAGGGTCAGGTCCATCAATGTGAAGAGGAATACATTTATTTTACGATGGCACTTCTATCCGCAAACTTAATAGGATTGAATGATGGAAAATAGGTTTGTTGGATTTTCCTTATACCAACAATATTATGGTCTTAGGTATGTATGAAGGTTCTCACTTCATTAAGGGATATTATTCAGGTTGCAAACGTGACATCTCAGAACAGAGCCTGTACTATCTCTTCCACCTTTATATAACTTTAGCATCTATCGCTCAGATGTAGACCTGCAAGGGCCGTAGATTAGTATTATGAAGTGTTTGTGCCCAAGTACAGTAGTGATTTTTATAGAATAGATCGGCAGATGTAATATGAACAATTGTCAGCAGAATTCAGCACGTGTCACCTTTTTACATTGTTTTTTTTCCTGTGTTTCATACGAACATTTTTATACGCATTATGGAACGTAAACGCTTGTACAATCCAACCTTTGTTCAAAGGCATACTATTCTATCAACGACTACTTAAACGATAAGAATAGTTGGTCGCTGTAATTAACTCAAGACAATGTTTATGTTCTTTCATCCATAACCAGAATTAGCTTTCCTACTGACAGTTTGTATGGGTAGTTCATATAATTTTTATTTAACTCCTTATGTTAATTTATTTATCGTTTATTTAAATTTACTTTGGACATAATATACTTATTACAATGATTTTAAAATGAGTTGTATTGCAACATGTAGTTAGCTAGTGACCTCGTCAGCTGTTCATAATATTCTTGCCAGAGCAACCGGCAGCAAGTTCGTCATGCTCCCTTAAATGTCTCTGCTTGCGGTAGCGTCGGGGGTCTGGTTACCACCTTCTCTCAAATATGGCGAGGGATGTAATGGCTGACCTTTGCGTTATGCTCGTGAACTGGTGCTGCTTGTGGTGACTGGTCGTCTTGCTGACCATGGTTTTTGTTATTGTTATTTGTTTTAACTGTTATTTAATTTTACTCTGGAGGTCCTAGTTTCACAATTATTACTTCAACTTAGCTATATGCTTCATTATATATGTAACATTTTGCATCGTTGTGTATGTAAGCAGGCACGCCCTTTATACCTGAAGGCTCATTTAGGTAAGTCCCCTCTTTGAGGAGTGGATAGAGAGGCGTCACGGCGTCCTCACCTTCCGCCTGACGCAGGTTCTCACCGGGCATGGGTGCTTCGGTGGGTTCCTGTTCAGGATAAAGCGGGAGGATACGTCCGGGTGTTTCCATTGCGAGGATCGTCTGGAGGACACGGTGGAGCATACGGTGGAGGTGTGCCCTGCCTGGGCGGAGCACCGCCGTGTCCTCGTGGAGGCGATCGGCGGCGGCGACCTCTCGCGTCCGGCCCTGGTGCGAGCCATGGTACGGAGCGAGAGGGAATGGGAAACCGTCACCTCCTTCTGCGAAGCAGTAATGCTCGCGAAGGAGGAGGCGGGGCGTGTGAGGGAGTGGCAGTCTCTGCGCCCTCACGTCCCTAGCCGCCGCAGGAGGAGACGCCCCGGGCGTCGGGAGTCAATAGCGGACTCCCGGCCACCGTAGGCGCGAGCTTGCGGGTGGCGAGCAGTGGGTAGCTCGCCGCCCGGTAAGGACCAGGCTCGGGTCGACGGCGCGCAGTGTTCCACGCGCGCCTCAAAGAGATGTCAGCAGCGGTGTAGGGGTCTACTAGGACCGATGCCTGCCGGGGTCGCGTGATTGTTCGAAAGAGATACCGTGACCCTGGCACATGGGCAACTGATGGAACACGGGTGGGTTTTAGTCAGTAAAAGTCTGACACGCCCTCCCGCTCCGCCCAGAGCGGGAGAAGTCATTTGATGATTTCCCATCCTGAAAAAAAACAAAAAAAAAAAAAAGGCTCATTTAGGTTTTAAGTTCTATTTACGATGTTATTATTTCAGCTTGAGTTTAGTTTTCAATATTTTGTTGGTATATTGGCATGTGCTAGCTGACATATGGCGAATAATTTGATGTTTGTTTTGTTTAATAATATTAATTACTTACACAATATTGTATAGAATCAAGTTCTTCTAACTTAACAGACAGCTGTGCTGCTGGGGAGTTTGTTCCACCACTTCTTCTTCTCAGCTTAAGCACTAGGAAGTGTAGAAGGGTGGGCGTTTTTGGGGGACTGTGTCGAAGGGCGGGCGTTTTTGGGGGACTGTCTTATGTAGCTTTGACGTTCAAAAAGTGCTGACTCTCAGCCTAGTTTGAATAAATGACTTTTGATTTTGATTTTGTACGCTTACAATATGGCTGCTAAAATACTAGCACGTGACGAGATCTTGTTGCAGAATAGACTTAGGTAAAGCCACAAAGAGAGACGTGCTTACACAATATTTTATCTTGCAGTCAATTGATATTCAATAGTTTCGAGTACACGTTCATTGAATTGTTTAAAGTTATCTGTCTGAAGTGTCGAAGAATTTGAGGTATTTGCGAAAATTATAAGTTACTCGTCAGTTAATTTCGAAAATTCTTGCCTTGCAGAGCTTGATACATATAGTATACTATGTATTTCAACGGTTAGTAAACAATGCAGAAGAGTAGGGTGCTAAGCACATGTTCGGGTCGGCATGATTCGGCACAGCCGGCCGGCGAAATCGAATATATGTAGATATACACATGCAGAATCATCACGATCTGATTTAAATAATTATATATGTGCCAATTTTTTATACAACTTTTTCAAGCAAAGTATTCATTCATTCATCAAGAATCCCTGAAAAGATCTTACAGAAATGAATCCATACTCATATCTTGAAGAGCAAGCTACGAACAAAATACTGAAAATATAAGAACACCCTTACGCACCTAACCCATATCCATAAATGTACATATAACTTGGCAGTCAAGCACCAATCGCAGTGGTTTTTTATCCTGTTGATCTGTGGGAATCAATACCCCAATGATTGTTACGCCGTAAAACTTTACGACTGCCATTTAGATTTCTTGCTAACTTCATTCTTTTGTATCTCCTGACTGTGTTGTTGCTTATAAAATCAAAACAAACGCTATTATAACTATTTTTATTTGTAGTTAGCATAGAATAACCACCTCATACCTAGCGATGCAGTGGGTGACGTAGGTATACTCTTTAAGTTAGTCAACCTTTTACACCCGTATTTCCAACATATAAAGCTGCGCAACGAACTATTTCGCATTAAGGCCCGTTTTGTGCACATTTTCCTTAAGTTAGGCAATTAAGAAGGAAAATATCACCTCTTTTATTTGTGTTCCCCAATGGAAAACTTTAGCTGAAACTTGTTTTAAATGATTGCGTCCAAAATTTAACACATTATAAAGCCCTGGTATGTTCTACAAAGAGGATTGCAGAATATGTACCTTCCTGACATTATTGTTAAGAAAAAGGCGATAAACATGCATATGATATAGAAGCTAAGGTACAATTTTCAAAATTAAACAAACACTGTTCGTAAATGTTTATGCAATCAATAGTACACAAGGACTTGAAGAGCGTCTAGGTCACGCAGAGTAGGGTTTAACCATATTGAAACTTCTGGACAAGTAGAACGGACAATAGAATTTTGATAGCTGATAAGTACCGCCAAAAGGTGTTTATGTATTTATGAGATTCCCTGAACATTATGAAAGGCAATGACAAAGTTTTGGTCAGCCATATGTCATAGCACTGGGCCCTAATTATGCGAGGCTGGGTATTCCGGTCAGTGCTCTCTTATGGCCGCCACCAGTAATTGCTATTTGTAGGGTGAGACACCCATAAATCTGTCAAGTTTCATAATACTGATGACCCAAGTTTGAGTTAAGGGTTAAATGGTAGGAGACAACATAGATAAGGTGATCTACTGCTATGTGAAAACATTCTTAGAGCATTATTATATTTTCAAATCATAATAAATGCAACATAAGTTTATCTCACTGTTTTCGAGAGGCTCAGTCCACATATTCCACTGTGAATCGGATGAGACCTGAATAAATTCAACTTTTTGGACCAACAAATGTTTCATTTTCAGAATGAGGATCAGCGACGATTTTAGTTAAATATGTAGAATTACAGTCATACCTAAACCAATTATTTCAGTGAAAGAATTATTAAAATTGGACCAAAAATGACGAAGTTAGAGCGGTTTTAATTTTGCATTTTCAAAAACGCCCGCCAATTCGCATAATTTGTTGATGACGTCATTTTCCACGTTCGCGTCCGCGGCACCGCCACGCACGTTCTTTCTGCCTTTAGTTACGTGGCTCGCAGAACATTTAAACGAATAATGCCTTCATAAAATATTGTATCGTGCCACGATGCGAAAATACAAGTGTTGCTACACCGGACAAATTGTTATTTTGTGTCCCAAAATACCCAAAAAATAGAAAGAAGTGGTGTACTTTCATGACGAGCGACGCCCCATGTCCCCTTAACTAAAAGTACTTTAATATACTGCATTTCAAAAATGTTGACTATTATAATTTATTTTAACTAAATCTATTTTTAATCGCGATAAAAAAGGTGTGGATTAAAACTAGTAGTTATGAACTAAAATCCACACCAACGAACGCCTCGCCTTCACGTGCTTTAATCAGTACTATATTTTTGTTTTCCTTTTCTTTTGCTCATATCTCGAAAATGGCGTTTCCTATCGCAAAAATAATGAAATTTTCGACCCCCTTTGTAACCCCCTCACATATAAATTTCAACACGTGGGTAATATTTTATTTTTATTTTTCAAAGAAAATGTGAAAAATTCCATATAAAACACGTCCATTGCGCGCGCCTTGGTCTTTCAAAAAATTCATTGCGTAGCACACCCAAGTAAAAGCTGAAGAGTTGTACGTTTAGTGTTGCATAGCCCATTTATCGAGGAAGGCTATAGACTATATTATATAAGGTCACGCAAAGACCCTTAGGAGCCGAGCACAAAGAAAAACGTCACGCATACAAAGACCTCGCACGGGCAGGCTATTCGATGCGACGGGATGGGTTGGGGGAGCAGGAAATTTTACGCGGACGAAGTCGCGGACAGAAGCTAGTAAGAAATAATATTTAAAATAGGTAGAGAGGTGCCTACACATTGTAGAAACACGAAAAAGGTACCTACCTGCCAAATCAAAACATTCTAAAACGTAGTACCTACCTGTGCACTGGGATAAATTGTTTTTTTTTTTTTACTTTTCAACCATAAACGAATCAATCTTCGCGAGATTGTCCGCCTGGGCTTTGGGTAAATCCGACTTCCATGTTTCCTATCTACCAATATCTATAAAACATAAATAAACAAGAAACAACGATTAAATCATTAAACTCCGCAAATCATAACAAAGCAGTGCGGCGCGTGGCGGGCGATCGAGCCTCGTGACGTCATCAGCAGTTTCGCGCGCGCGGCGTGCGTTTTAAAACTCCCTTTTTTTAAAGTTTAATAACTTCGTAATTTCTCGATGGATTTGAGTGATTCAAAAAGAAATGAACTCAGATATTTATATTGTATTCGATGTAGTATTCAAAATTGCTATATCCTTTTGTCGAATTGATCCTCATTGATGCGCCCTATCCCGAGAGCTCGAAAATTAAAGCGATAATGTCCTTGTTTATGATTAAATGGACTGTATTATACGGAAATTACGCTGGTTTTACCACATCATCATCATCATCATCATCATTTCAGCCGAAAGACGTCCACTGCTGGACATAGGCCTCCCCCAAGCACCGCCACCTCGACCTGTTCTGTGCCTCTCGCATCCAACGCATTCCTGCGGCCTTCACCAGGTCATCGGTCCATCTTGAGGGAGGCCTTCCAACGCTACGTCTTCCAGTACGCGGTCGCCACAGCAAAAATACCTCTTTACCACAACAACACAAAAATTATACTGCTCGTATATTTTGAATGTTTTCTTGCACTTCACCAGGGTCTTGACCTTTGGATACGGTGATGAAGCAATAAACTCTTGTTATTACAGATCGTGATTCAAACCCGGCAGGATTGACTCGATTATAGGATTTAGGGTGCAATAAGGCATCAAATTATACGAGCATGAGGGAGCTTTGAGCTTAGGGACCTTTAATGCCACATCTGTTGAGCGTAAAATACATTTACTGGAGAAAAAAATGTGACGTTAACTTATTATCTCAATGCAGTCTAGCCATAGAACCTTAAAGCTTAGTGGGGGCTTTTTTTTTAAAGTTATAAATTATTTCTATTACAATATCATCAGAAGCCCAGGGCTCACCCTCCATAAATTTAAATTACCTGCTTTCAAATGGGATCTTTCAGATTTCTTGGGAAATAAAGTTAAGGTATATATATACTTTATAGTGCCAAAGGAAACTCTAGCCATGAATTTTAGATAATTAAAAAAATTGAATTGTTAAACAGATATGTAGTGCAGCATAAATCCGCTACGGCTAAACCTTCTTGTTTTATATTCCAACATTTTTGAGAAAACTGTCCTCATTTTTAGTTAAATTTTAAAATTCGATTCACGAAAATACATTTTTCAGCAATTCGTTCAGCAGTCTTGGGAGCCATCGATGCTTCAAATGACTAAATTGATAATGTAGTAGTTCAAAAAAAAAAAATCTGCCATGACCTACGCAGAAACGGGTTTGCTGTGAATCTTTTAGAAAACCTGACGTAGAAACGACTGTCTCTGTACTTGGCGGTATCCACTTTATTTATCCGTCTGGAGCGCCGTGACGGCTACAGGGACAATTCTAGGCTATATTGACACAGCTTATTTCGCTTGTCCGAGTACTGTACGGTGTAGAATTACTAATACTTTGTTTTCAATTTTAAACTTTAATAAATTATTTTTCAAAAAAACATTTTATTGACCCACGGTTTAACTAAGTCAATGTTCTTTACCGTAAAGGGAACGAATTTTTTGCGTATTTAGGCCTGTATTTATTCGATTGCAATCGCTTGAATAAGTCGTGTACCAAAATAATTTTCTTAAAACTAATTAATCACTAACTTTGACCCGTTCTTTAAATTCAAATCTGTAGTAGGTATTCACCCCGTATAACAATTTATTTTAACAAAACTTTACGTGTTCAAGTGGCAGTAAAGTGTTTCTTTTTCCTTATGCTACTGTATAGGTACGGGTAAGCTCCTACATACACATGTTATATTTTTTTAGTACGAACGTGTGAACTCTTATTTACGAGAAAGTGTTGTGATAAACCTAAAGCATAAGTAGGTACCTATTGTTTAGACATTACTTCAAATATTCTCTTCAGCAAATTCAGAGTGAAAGCGATCGTGAAAGATAAACATTAGTTCAGAGTTTCAATTAAGGCATGGTTTTGAAATTACATGGCGGTTTAATTGTCCTACATGATTACGTAATTAACACACCTACTTGGAGATTAAGGTAAGTTTCAGAAATTTCATTATGTGTAAATGTGCCAAACACGTAGAGACTGGTGATGATGGCTAGCGATACTGAAAGAATAAACATCTAAGATTTACATTAGATACAGGTAGTAGTCAAGTTAACAAAGGGAATCATATTGTGACCTTTTCATTAAGACGAGTTTGGAAGAGAATGAGTTTCCTTTTAGGTCACATAGGATAAGCCTACAGAAGTTCAACATTATGACGATCAAATGTCAACGGGTGAGCTTAAACGTATAATGGTTATTTTATGTAAATTTTGTCACAGCAATGAATCCTTAGAAGCAGAATATTTCCAAGTATATAACGTTTATGTAGTCCTAAAGAGAAATCAAAAATAGCACTCGTCTTGAGATTACGAAGAGGTATTTTTATTAGATTAATGGCGGACATATATGAGGATTTTAGGTCGTAAAGACCCCTCCCGACACATAACAATATCATCGCCATAATATTCTGCCGTTACACGCGTCATCATATTTTTACGACAGGATTCTGATGTTCGATTAAAATTTATAGATTCAATAATATTGCGATGGGTAATCTGTATATAAAAAGGCGTTATTAAGATGCGAATAGGTACATTTTAGAGAATACTTTTTGTAAATGATCTACGCATTTCCCAGAAAATAATAGTAAGTGGCTAATCAGCACGTAATGTTGGATTAACTTTAGTATTAAAGACCTAGATCGAATAAAGTAAAAGTAGGCAAATAAACTCACACTGCACATTGCGGGAACAACACAACAGGAACAATAATACTCACTTTAAAAATTATTAACTCGTTTATTTCTTAATAATCAATATTTATTCACTATCCACAGTTTAATAAATTTGTTAAGCACACTTAAGAAGCACTCGAGGGTTATGCCCAAACTCGACAAGAGCTGAAATCAGAATGCCAGTCCCCAATCCCACCGAACATCTCCCCATCCATAATATTTTAAACGTTTCTTTCTTTAACATTACTTCCGGTCAAGCACGTGTTCAAATGTCGCCCAAAAAACAACTTTTAAATCAAATTAAATACTGCCATTCTTAAAACCCGTACACCCATAATATTTTTAATGTTATTTCCTATTACTTCCGGTCAAGTAAGTGTTCAAATATTACCAGAAAAACAACTTTTAAATCAAATTAAATACTGAAATTCTTAAAAACCTAACATTCGACCATCCTGACCCCATGCATGTCCTCATGCACGCAGTCATGGCTGTTAATTGTAACCTAACATTCGGCTAGTACGACACTCTGACTCCACTCCTTCATTTTATATAATCTCAATAAAATTACAATATCTCAATACAATTAAACAAATCGCAATAAAATCAGAAAGAACAAAAAAAAAATTACATGAATTTGAAGAAAATCTTATTTTGTGAGCCTTTTCACTATCCAATATTTAACATTAAATGCATTGCCTGCGAACCCTTCCTTCTCGCAGACAATACACGTATCTCCTATCATGTGCTACTGTGAACCCATCCTTCTCACAAATAGCACATTCTAGGTCAATCAGTGATCGTAAACCCTTCTTTCTTACGAATCACATATCATTAAATAATCACTTTCCAACATCACAAACAAATAATCCAACATCACAAACATAAACTTAACAGAATTCTATAGACCTATTTCTCTGGTTCTCTTCTATCTTTTCGGAACCATTTGAGAAATTCATTCAAAATGAATTAAATGGTTCCATAGAAAAAAAAAGAGATTATGTAATGAGCAAAAGGGATTTCGCGAAAATATGAATATAAACATGGCGATCTGCAACTTTTCATACCGTATTGATAAAACTGGACAAAACACCTGTATATGCTAACTTCTACCGATATGACTCAAGCATTTGACTACGTAAACCATGTCATTTTTTTTTAAATACTTGACGAATATGATAAAATAGGTAATGCTCTTAATCGAATTAAATCCTATTTAGACAATAGAACGCAAAAGACAGAAATCACTAGAATTAATATAAACACAAAAAATTGAGAGATATACTTATCAGGTGAACGTCAAACTACTTTTGGTGTGCCACAAGGTATTGTACTGGAACCTTCACTTTTTACAATAAACATTAATGACTTGCCAAAATCAATTCTACACCCTATGACTCTATTTGCAGATGATAGCACGGTGTCAATTTCTAGTAATAGCAATAACATGATCCAGTATAAAAAAATAGAATGGTTAAATAATAAAAAAAATAAAGATATTTTTAGATAAAACTAAAATCATACATGTTAGCCAACGACTGACTATAGAAAATATGGACATAATTATACATAAAAAAAAAATTTGAAATCGTACGACTAAATTACTTGGACTAATAATTGGCAAAAGACTTGACTGGAAATCACAAATCGAGAACTTCGCATAAAAATATTATAGTTCTGCATTTGGATTGCACCCTAACTGCAGTTGTGAATGTAGATACCGTGATTGCGGCCTACCATGGTATAGTTGCGACTCCCCTAAGATACGACATCATCATTTTGGGGAAATTGTACCGATACTGACTTGGCATTTAAGGCCCAAAAGAGATGCATTAAATGTATGTTTGGGCCAAGAACGGTTGATACATGTAAACTATGTTTTAAAATGTACAAGAAATTAACTCTTCCTTGTATGTGTATCCCCGAAACCGCAATGTTTGTTAGAACAAGCACCAATTTGTTTCCACGTCTACAGGAAATAGTACCGCGTAACAGATGGGACATGACCATTCTTCGAGTCTATCCAGCAAAAATGGCACACATGAGTATCATCTACATGGCGCCAACTATTTTTAACATATTGCCAAAACGTTGGAATGATGATAAAACGCGATATAAGTCACTATGAAATGTTGAGAAATGAGAGATAAAAATAAACTGAACTTAAAGGTATTAAATGTAGAACATTACATCTAAATCGAGTGCATTTGGTATTGGAATTAAAATCTATAACAAACTCCCAAACTGTGCTAAGAATATATCATCAACAAATATATTGAAATTAAAGCTAAAAGAATTTCAAAGAATTTTAAAGCTAAAACGTATTATTTAATTAACGAATTTCTGAATGACCGAGTTACTGAATAAAATTGTTTTGACTCATTTATTGTAAATTAGATGACCGTAATAATTATATCTTACTAGCTTTTGCCAGCGGCTTCACCCGCAAATTATACATATGAACCTTCCTCTTGAATCACTCTCTATTAAGAAAACCGCATCAAAATCCCTTGCGTAGTTTTAAAGATCTAAGCATACATAGGGACAGACAGAGGAAAGTGACTTTGTTTTACACTATGTAGACAGTTAATATAGTATGAGATTGACTAAAACTTGACATGTTAAACTTACATATATATATATATAAATATATATATATATATATATTAATTATCTAATGTAAATTGCATGACTGTAATAATTGTCTATATGAATAACTGTAATATGAGGTCGATTAAAATTTGACACTTTAAATATAATAATGAATGTAAAATGAAGTTGCCTAAAACAGCCAAAGCAATGGATAATAACCAGCAACAATTAAGAGAGTATTTGTATTATTATTAATTATTTTTAACATAGCCAATTATATAACATTGACTAACAGACAAATATTGTATACCCCATGGGTATGTTTCAGTGATACTAAAATGCTAATTATAAGAAGTGTATCCGTGTCCGTTCTGTATCTGTGAGTGTACCTGTGACAAAAATTAAATAAATGAATATGAAGAGCTAAATACTATAGTGTTCATCCTATACTTACACTTTAATTCATGATTCTTTATCATCCTCTTTATTTGTTTCTATGTTTACACTTCATGCTTTACGTATTTTATTTTATTTATGTCTACACTCAACAAATCGATCTAAATACGATTTATTAACTTAAAAATAGCTGAAATAAAATATTAACTCAAATTTTCATGTTGTGACAAACCAAATTGTCAACTGCCAGTTACTGTTCTGCTTAGTCTATGAATGGCTACTTTTTGGTTTATATAATTTTAAATTATTTTTATCAATATGTCTAGCTATTTGATTTTATTAATTATTACTATTGTTTACTAAATAACTTAACTTAAAATTATATTTATAAAATTCTTTACGCACTCATGTGGCCAGCTACACGCACTCATGTGGCCAGCTACACGCACTCATGGATATGTCCTGGCCGACTACACTTGTCAGATGAGATGATGGCTAAACTAATATTTTGAAAATGTTTGGAAAGGGAAGACGGCTTTGGTATAAAAAGGGGCGTTCGAACCGCTGATGGCCCACACTCTAGAGGACCACACTCTGGAGGCCCCATACTCTAGAGGACCACAGACTGGAGGCCGTAAACTCTGGAGGACACACTCTGGAAGACTGTGGACTCTCGGAAACTACTCTGAAGCGTCCACACTCTGGGAAACTACTCTGAAGCGCCCGCACTCTGGGAAACTACTCTGAAGCACCCGCACTCTGGGGAAACTACTCTGAAGCCCGTCTACTCTGAAGCGCTCACACTCTGAAGCCCGTCTACTCTGAAGCCCGTCTACTCTGAAGCCCGTCTATTCTGAAGCCTGTCTACTCTGAAGCCCGTCTACTCTGAACTCTGAAGCCGGTCTACTCTGAAGCCCTCTTGAAGCGTTCTACTCTGACAGTTTACTCTTTTTCATTTAAAAAATTGTATCAGATCTGCCTTAACAATTTCTTTCACTAAGCAGATTCGTAACAATAAAAGCATTCAAACATCCATTGAAAATGTTTCTTTTGGAAAAAAAGTATATTACAGTGTTTCCGTTTTTTTTTTAAGTTTTTAATGACTGAATAATTTTATCAACCTCCTGACACTAATAATGAATATGTTTGAATGTAGTATTTTGACATTAAAACATTAAAATAAAGTCTAATTTATAAACTTTATCATGTCCATTTTATGTAATTCATTTTGATTTTTGTTGTTGTTAGCTCTTTTAATGTTATGGAAATATTTGTACGCCGATACTTACGGCTAAACATGACTGAACTTAAACCATGTAACATCCGTTGTATGTGTGGTGTAAATTAATAAATATAAATAAAAATCTTGTATGCTCTTATATGTATACAACGTTTACACAAATAAAGAAATCTTATCTTAAAAATTGTAAGCATTGTCTGCGAACCCTGCCTTCTCGCAGACAATACACGTATCTCCTATCATGTGCTATCGTGAACCCTTCATTCTCACTAATAGCACATTCAAGGTAAAGCAGTGATTGTGAACCCTTCCTTCTCACAAATCACATCATGATTCATTGCATTGTTCTCGAACCCTTCCTTCTTGCAGACAATACAATGAATTGATCACTATCTTTTTTTTTTTATTCCACGCTTTTTGGCTCTATTAACATATCTAGTTCATTAAGTAAATAATATGTATACATGATTTAAACACTTAACAGACAAAGAGTGATCAAATATTATAAGCGGGGGTTCTGTTGTAAATATTCACGTTTCTACTGATTATGAAATTCGAGAACTTGTTTATACTTGGTTAGTATTACATTAAATATTTGCGTTTTATTTACCTTAAATCACAGAGAATATTGATCCTAGTAGTAACTAGGTCCTGTATTACACGAGGAAAAAATAGAAGCCTGTCTGAACCTACAGATCACTTCTAGACCTAAATTACTGTGTACCTACATTATTCTGGAGTGTGGATGGCAGTATTTTATTTTAATAACAATGATTAAAATTTTGCGCTAAGGACCCCTGAGCTATCTGCAATAGTGATTCTAGAAGCCGTAAAATGAAAACATCATTTCTATTTCTCGGCTAAAAGTAGAGTAAATGCTTAGTGATAATAAGTGAGTTGCTATTAATGGCGAATAAATTTTAACTATAAAACTAATATTATTTGTGATTCGCTACTTATTAAGAAACCTTGTAGCCTATAAAAATATTTACTAAAATGCAAGAATCATAGAGGATAATATTAATTCCGCATATGAAAGTTAGACCTATAAGTTAACTTCAATAAGTCTCTAATTGTCATTATGGCTGTGAAATTGTATGGCATAATAATTTATTTATTTTCATTTCTTTCCACAAACAAAACAGAAAAGCGATTTGGTTTTAAGATAAATAAAACGTTCTGAGTATTCCTTTGTTGCATTCACATTGAATCACATTGTCATAGATTCGAGTGATTGGAACACATTGCTATATTACTATGAATAAGTCGAAAAAAATGGGGTTCTATAGTTTTAAAAGAGCTGATGTGTAAAATAATAGCATACAGATATAAATTAACATTTGAGCTATTCAGACGATCATCTTGCGATATTTCTTCTCTTGTGAACAAATCATTTAAACGACATTTTGAAGATCCTTCTTACCACCTTTGGCTTCCTCCGGACACATGTTGGCCATGGCTGCCAATATCGTTTTCATCATGATGCCTGCTATGCACCGTTGGACTGCCGGCCTGACGATCGCTGCACACGGCCGCTGATCACCACTCGTGCTCAGCCTTCCGGGATCGGCACGTTGCGACAGGCTACGCCGCTTGTGCACTTCTTCCTCGAGCACACGCATGCGAGCGAGCTCTCGTTCCAGCTTGCACTCCGCATCCAGCTTCAGCTGCGATCATCGCAGGTCTCCTGCCGAGTGCGACTATGGGGCGAAGCTCTGTTCAGGCTCGATCAGCGTCATTCAGGCGATGATAGTCGACACTGCAATGAGCTACCATCACGCGGCATTTTTCTGCAACTCACACACAATGACACCTATGTATTTATTCAAAAATAAAAACACGATCTCGAGAAAACAATGTATCAAAGCTATATAAGAATATTTCCACCCTACCCAAGGTACATCAGGGCTATGTAGGATTGTATTAGCAGAGATAACTATTATATTTTACCCCTTAACATGAAAAATAAAATTCAAACCAGACAAGCACGTGGGTTTGTGTCACTTCTGAATTGTTGGATTAGCTTTAGTATTAAAGACCTAGATTGAATAAACTAAAAGTAGGCAAACAAACTCACACTGCAAATTGCGGGAACATCACAACAGGAACAATAATACTCACTTTAAAACTCGTTTATTTCTTAATAATCAATATTTATTCACTATCCACAGTACAATAAATTCGTTAAGCACACTTAAGAAGCACTCGAGGGTTATGCCCAAACTCGACAAGAGCTGAAATCAGAATGCCAGTCCCCAATCCCACCGAACATCTCCCAACCATTATATTTTAAACGTTTAAACGTTCTTTAACATTACTTCCGGTCAAGCACGTATTCAAATGTCACCCAAAAAACAACTTTTAAATCAAATTAAATACTGCCATTCTTAAAACCCGTACACCCATAATATTTTAAATGTTATTTCCTATTACTTCCGGTCAAGTAAGTGTTCAAATATTACCAGAAAAACAACTTTTAAATCTAATTAAATACTGAAATTCTTAAAAACCTAACATTCGACCATCCTGACCCCGTGCATGTCCTCATGCACGCAGTCACGATGACCCGTCATGGCTGTTAATTGTAACCTAACATTCGGCTAGTACGACACTGTGACTCCACTCCTTCATTTTATATAATCTCAATAAAATTACAATATCGCAATAAAATCAGAAAGAACAAAAAAAAAAAAAAAACATGAATTTGAAGAAAATCTTATTTTGTGAGCCTTTTCACTATCCAATATTTAACATTAAATGCATTGTCTGCGAACCCTTCCTTCTCGCAGACAATACACGTCTCTCCTATCATGTGCTATCGTGAACCCTTCATTCTCACGAATCACATCATCATGTATCATCGGTCAAGTAAGTGTTCAAATATTACCAGAAAAACAACTTTTAAATCAAATTAAATACTGAAATTCTTAAAAACCTAACAGAAATATGTTCGTTCTTTATCGGTGTTCGCCTCAATCTTTGCTACTCGTATATAAATCTCAAAATAATGTAAATGACTATTCATAATGGAACATAGAAACGGATCATAATGGATAACGGATAATACGGAACGAACATAACGGATAATAATGTGTGAGCTGTGAATGTCACAATAATGACGTAATAAGATAGGGAACATGCTGGATGGATAGATATATAGGAGCATAATATGGGCATGGTGCCAAGATGTGAATTCGAGCTTACACTAAAGTGATTGTGATTATTGACATTTTGTTCATCACCTTTAGCAGGTGGGCTGGGTGCAATAAGTGTAATGTTTCATCATTTGTTACCGCCTTCAGTATTATCCCAGGCTTAGTTACCAACGCTCATTTTGTAGGACTATGGTGCATTTGGCTCCAGCCAGTGGGGGCGGACTCAAATGAAAATTACAGTATTCTATTTCACTCACATCGTAGATTTTGTGACGCTGGGTATCATTGTAGTGCTATTTGTGAATGAAATTTCTAGAAAAACAAAGTGTTTGTTTGTAAAAACGGAAAACTGAATTGTTTAGAAATGAACTCAATAACAAGCGAGGATGAAAATGAGGATGGAGAAATTATTTATGAGATGAATTCTGTAGGCAAATATGTTTCCATGTAGAAACATATCTACCAATTATTATAATTTTCATATTGAAAAAAAAAAAAAAAACACTCTTTGCATCATTATTTTAGAGATAGATTTATTAAATCATTGACACTGGCACTGGAAGTAATATGTTTGCTATAGAAACAAGAAAAGCAAACAATTTACAAGAGCAGATGTTGATGGTGTCACTACCTACTATAAATTTCATACAAAATGTACATGAATTTTGCGATGATATTTTAGTACAAAGGGAATTTGCAAAGGGTGTCAAGCGAGATTAGATTTTTAATGAGAAGTTGTGTCCTTCGGCCTCATTCGGGGTCATATAAACATAATTTGAGTCAAGCATCTTCCGTTTTCTGGTCACACCTATAGGTATATGCAACTATCTCCTTCTTGGCAACAATATGATGACGTATTTCCGGCTTCGTTCACCAAGTGGCTGCAGCACGCCAAATCGTTCATTGGCGTCCTGTTTTCGGACGGTTCACATCTACTTAAAATTAACGTTGTTAGCGTTCGATATTCTTGGAATAATTTAAATTAAATTCTTAAAAACTTATTATAGTTCCACCTAGTTTATTTTCTTAACGCTGTTAGCGTTTGGTATATCCTTTAACAATTTAAATTCTAACAATGGCGGACAAAGTACAACATAGTCGTAAAGAATCTGATTCCTCATCGGATTCGTCAAGTTCTTCAAGTTCGTCTGAATCAAGCGCGTCAGAGTTAGAGGTTGAACAGGTGGATAAATCTCGTAAAAGAAAGAAGGCCAGTAAGAAGAAGAAAAGTAAGTGTCATCGAGGACAAAGCAAGGTAATCAAAAAGCTTGCAAAACAGGTCAGTGATTTAAAAATTTTTTACGTCTACCCTCAGAATATGTGTTATGAAAATGAAAATTATGATTGTGATAATCCGATTTATAATGAAGATAATTTTGAAATTGCACATGGACAACCTGTAACTGAGAGGTTGTCAAAACCCGTATCAGATCCTGTACCGGTTCAATAATTTGATTTTGATTTGGCAACGCAATTAAACGAGCCAGCTGTGGCAGCAACTCCTTCAAATCAGTTAGATTTACTCAATTCAATTCATTATTTTAATAGTGAAAATTGGAATAATGTTCGATACATGGAATCACAAAAAGTTTATAATGCCCGTCCTGGATATGTTGACCTTGAAGTAAACGATGAAATTAAATCTTTAGAAAAAGTTACCCATTTACCCTCAGCGGATAAATTTCTTGGAGCTGTAACTCGCGCACTGGTAATGCAAAGTGATGCAATGCAACAGGGTTTCCGACAGATTTTGGACTGGGTTAAGAAAACGGGTAGCATGGACCCACAACAATTGATATTAAAATTAAAAGACGTTTTTTCCGGTGATTATCAAAAAAATTCACGTGATTGTTTGCAACTTGTTTGTGGCCGTAGGGCCGATATAATTGAACAAAGACGCGAAGTGTTCATTAAGCAATTGAGAGATACATCGTTTAACCCATGTTTAAAGAAAATACCGCCATCTAGTGAATTTTTGTTTGATAAAGTACCTTTTAGTGAGTTTATCTATACTAATATTACTTTTTACTTTATAATATAAATGCGAAAGTAACTCTGTCTGTCTGTCTGTCTCGCTTTCCTGCTAAAACTACTGAACCGATTTAAATGAAATTTGGTACACAGATAGTTTAGAGCCTGAGAAAGGACATAGGCTACTGTTCGACGCCAGGCTAGAACCCTACCATAGGATTTAAATATTATGTGGAAGCGTGATAATCGTGGGCCCTGGGTCAAGAGTGGCGAGCGAACTGTCCGCCGTGCGCGGAGCAGAACAATATAATCAAACAAAAGACTCACCTGGTTGAAGAACACCTGCTCTGGAGCCTACCTGGATTTATGTATGTAAGTGAGTATATATTGTATTGTGCAGTGACGTTATAAATGGGTTTTCCAGGATACAGGCCGCAACAATCCGCCCAAAGTTTTCATGGCACGCGGTCTTCAATCGTATCACTAACACATCAAACTATTTCAAACAAAAGATATATCGAAACTCAACCCGTAATATTTCTTCAAAGGGGGTTATTTACACACAAAACAATTGGGTCACGACAGATTGTCCACAAAACGACCGATTCTAAGGAATTAATTTACAACAGGGCTGCACCAACAAATTCGACCGATTTCTTCCCCAGATCAAAACCCAAGTGTCAAAGTCAAACTTGACAAGTGACAGTTCTCACTCTGTTCACGTCTAGAAACGTAGGCGCATAGAGTAACCAATACAAACGGGACGGAACATACGGACGGCGGACGGGCTACTTTTTATTCCGGTAGTATCGTCCCGCGGGGTAATTTCCGACCTCCACGCGGGCGAAGTCGCTGGCAAAAGCTCGTTAAGAATAATGGCGGAATTAATAAGATTTTTCATGCAAATAAAATAAATTTTTCGGGGCAGGAAAAGAAAACCCCTAGACCCCAGGCGGCGTACCCTGGATCTAGTGGATATCAATCGTCCAGTCGCGCTCCGGCACTGACGATGAATTATAGGTTTCCTCCTCCTCAGAGTGCAGGATCCTTTTATAATAACTTTCCCGCAATGAACCCGTTTATTAATAATCCAAAATTTTTTCGTCCCCAACCGAGGGCTGGACACCGCTTTCATCAGCCCCATAGTTTTCGAAAAAATGAATCGCAAAGCAATCCACATCGGGGAAAGGGCTCGGCTAAATTCAATAGAAAGTTCTGACATAGATCGAGTTTTTGGGGGGGGGGGTGCTTACAAAATCATGTTACGGAGTGGAAGAGTCTGGGGGCACCAGAAACATTAATAAAAATAGTGAAGTGTTATAAGAAACCGCCTCTGGTCCTGCCAAGGCAGGTGAAACGTTGCAATCTTACTCTACCATCGCCAGAGATGGACAGAGTCATTCTAAATTTGTTGAAACAGAGAATTTTAGAATATGCCCCCCTAACACCGAGTTTCATATAAAATTTCTTTCTGATTCCCAAAAACGACGGAACCTACCGTCCCAATTTTAAAAGTTTAAACAATTACCTGATAATAAGCAAATTTCGTTTGATTTCGGTAAATCGAGTCCCCGATTTCATTCAGGAGAGGGATTGGATGGTCAAAATAGATCTCAGGCAAGCTTACAACCACGTAAATGTAGCACCCGTTCACCGTTGTTTTCTCCGTCTACTGTATCGCAACCGGTTATTGCAAATGACTTGTTTCCCGTTTGGCCTGGCGACAGCGCCCAAAGTATTTGCATCGTTGACCAACTGGACCGCAGAGATTTTCAGGAATCTAGGCATTCGAATAGTGGTCTTTCTCGACGATTATCTTCTAGTAGCACAGGACAGACTGAAACTTATAGAACACGTCGACATTGTTCTTCAAACTCTCAGCCAGCTGGGTTGGCAGGTGAACATGGAGAAATCGATTCTTGTCCCTCAGAAAGTAATAGAGTATTTAGGATTGATGTGGAATCCGTGGCAAAATCAAACATTTTTACCAGAAAACAAAGTTCAGAACATCCAAAGAGTTTTATCAAAGCTGCTACGGCGACGGAAGGCGTCTCTTTGAGAAATACAGAGTATCTTAGGCGTTCTGAATTTTGCTCGTCTAGTAGTTCCAATGGGTCGTTTGAATTTTCGGCACCTGCGGGCTTATTGCAACCTGGTCCTAAAAACGCCAGCTCAGTCAACTTATCCCTTGCCTGCGGAAGTGCTGGCAGAAATAGGTTGGTGGAAGGTTCACTGTGTAGAGAAATCCAGACTTCATCCACCACAAGTAAAAAAATTTTTAACAACAGACGCAGCAGATGTAGGTTGGGGGGCGGAGTTGAATGGTCTTCACCTATCGGGCAAGTGGACAAAAGAAGAAGAGCGGCTTCATTCGAATCACAAAGAAATGTTAACTATTCTCAAATGTTTAATAGATTTCGGTCCGTCTCTGAGCCACTCATCACTGCTTCTGCAATGCGACAACAAGGCGGTTGTAGCGTACTTGCGAAAGGAGGGGGGCAACAAGTCTCGGATTTTGATGGAGTTAATATATCAAATTTATCACATACTTCAAAAGTATGACATTCAGATAATCCCCCATCACATTCCAGGCAGGTACAACAACGTCGCAGACCGAATGTCACGTCATTCAATTTTACAAGAATGGCATCTACTCCCCGAATTCACCAGTATTGTCTTTGCAAAGTGGGGTGTTCCCCAATACGATCTTTTTGCCTCCAGCACAGCCCACGTAGTACTTTGTTATGTAACTCTAGATCAACGAGATCGGCGAGCCTGGAGACACAACGCGTTTGCTTTCAAATGGGAGTTCCGTCTGGCTTGGGTCTTCCCTCCTCCGAGTTTGGTCCCCGGGTCCTGATGCATCTAAATCAGGCTCAAGGTGTATTTCTGATAGTTGCACCGAAGTGGCCTCGAGCATTCTGGAGGCAGATTTGAAGAACAGAGCGATCGCGCCTCCGTTCACGATTCGCAGGTTATCTAAAGTGCTAGTAGACACGAGGACCGGGCAGCCAGCACCTCGAGTGGAGGAGCTGGTCTTAGAGGTTTGGAGATGTGGGGGTGGTCTGAATCTTTAGGTGGCTGGTCTGAAGAACAAAAGTGTCTGCTGAAAGAAGGTTGGAGGTCGTCTACTTTAAATACGTATTAGTCCAGTCATTATAGTAAGTTCACCTCGGAATTCGAGATACCCAGCTGTAAGTCTGTACAAACTTGTATATTGACACCCTAAAAGTTGTCTCAAAACCTACATATGGTAGGGTGTAAGCAACTATTAAATTTCAAGGTCAAAGGTCACAAAAATCGGTTTTTTGCGCTTGTTTTGGAAATATCTCATTTCCTATGGGTTTTTTGCTATTTGTATTTATTATGAATATTGTAGAATATAAAATTCTCTACAAATTTTGCGTAAATTTTTTTTATACGGTGAACCGTTTTCGAGATAGAGGGCGGAGAGCGCGCGGTCACAGCATCACTTCAGGTCAACCGGTGCCTCCGGTCGAAAACGCGCCATATATAGTTGATGAACTATCGATAAATCAATGATTATAAATATTTGTCAATTTTTATTAACTATTATATTATATTTTATCATTTTTTTCCTAACTTATCTACTGTTTATTCAGTATTAATTTATTTAACGACACTTACCTGCCCATATAATTGCAGAATTGTTAATGAAAATATAGGAATTATATTTGAATTTTAACCTAATTAATATTAATAACTTCTTACCTGATGAAAAAAAAAAAACAAATAAATTATGAATTAATCTTTTTATTAAAAAATATCATTGAATACATTTATTTTTATTGAAAGTAAAAAAATGGAATAAAGGGTACAAAAACTACAATTTATAATTATAATCATCTTCTTCCTCTTCATCGTCGTCTTCTGGCTGCTGGTAAATTTCAAACTGGTCTTCATTATCGTCTTCAACGACATTTGTCTCAAGTTCTTCCATGATTTCGGGGTCAAAGGTTCCATCTTCGTTAATGTCGCAAATGAAGAAAATGATAAAATATAATATATTAGTTAATAAAAATTGACAAATATTTATAATCATTGATTTATCGATAGTTCATCAACTATATATGGCGCGTTTTCGACCGGAGGCACCGGTTGACCTGAAGTGATGCTGTGACCGCGCGCTCTCAGCCCTCTATGTCGAAAACGGTTTACCGTATAAAAAAAAATTCTAAACAAAATTTGTAGAGAATTTTGTATTCTACAATATTCATAATAAATACAAATAGCAAAAAACCCATAGGAAATGAGATATTTCCAAAAAAAGCGCAAAAAACCGATTTTTGTGACCTTTGACCTTGAAATTTAATAGTTGCTTACACCCTACCATATGTAGGTTTTGAGACAACTTTTAGGGTGTCAATATACAAGTATTTACAGACTTACAGCTGGGTATCTCGAATTCCGAGATTCTTACCTAATTTAAGCTTAAATGACTGGAATATATCGGCCAGCATGGCAGAGATGGTTGAATTGGTGTTCCATGTTTGGAATAAATTTCTCAGATCCTTCAGGTAGTGAAATGGAAATATTTAGCGGATTTACACCTAAAAGAAAAATTATCATATCGTACTATTTTACTTCAAACATTTTGGTTAAACAAATGATTAAAGCTATAGCGTTGCAACAGCCTAAAAGGTGTCCACCCCCTGTTTGGGATCCTCAGTCTCTAGAAGGTTGGTTGGGTAGTAGACCTCTTCAAAATCAAAGTCAATTCGAAATTTCAAGAATGTGTGCAGTCTTACTGTTATTATGTTCAGGGCGTAGGATACATGATTTAACGTTACTTAGTGTCTCGCCAGATAGGTGTATTATAGGTGAAGATAGCATAATGTTTTGGCCGCATTTTGGTTCGAAAACTGATTCTGAAACCGTGTACAGTCAGGTTGGAAATTGTTAGGGAATCATGAGAATGCCGCCCTTGACCCGGTGCTTTGGCTTCAAAAACGTATAGAAATTGGAAAGCCGCGTCGCTTGCTTTGTTCTAGCGACAGATTATTTATCACTGTATGTGGAAAAGCTAAGCCAGCTACTAGAACGATTTTGGCAGGTTGGGTTAAGTCGATTTTGAAGGAAGCAGGAATTGAAGCTACTCCAGGTAGTTTTCGTTCCGCGGTTGCTTCACGAAGTTGGTTGGACAACGAACCTCTTGATGAGATTATGGCACGAGCTAATTGGAGATCTGGGAATACTTTCAAAAAGCATTACAGAAAAGAAGTGATTCCAGTGCAGGGAAACTCTTTGATTCATCTTTTTCAGCCCATTAATTAATTACTTCAGATTATATAGAATAAATTATTTTGTGATACTTCATGATCTTACAAGACGTTTGAATTATGAGAATATGATGTATTGATGAATAATAAGAAGTTTTACATGATTACTTTAGTTTATACAAAGCTATTACATGATTATGGATTCGAGGTACAGTCTGTGCCCTACATTATCTGACCCTCCTGGTATGAACGACGCTCACATCGAAGTGCTAAGTCCCGCCCCATTTAAATAAATCATCTTGTTAAGCCATTTTAGTCATTATCTTGTCAGCGTTAAGATTGAATTGCGTATTAACAAGTAATATGTTTGTACGCTGCCAGACTAGACCTCACAATACGATTTCAAGTGCGCAGTGGAAGTGTGATAATCGTGGGGCTCTAGAGACAAGAAGTGGCGAGCGAAACTAGTCCGCCGTACGCGGAGCAGACAATACAAGTACGATTCAAAGCAAGACGCAATACAAATAACAAATGACTCACCTAAAATACAACAAACAACTTACCTGGTGGTTGAAAGACACTGCTTCTGGGGTTACCTGGAGTTATGTATGTAAGTGAGTGTATATGTATCGTGTCGTGAAGTGTAAGTGGGTTTTCCAGAACACCAGGCCGCTGCAACTCGCCAGAAATTCACTCCAACATGCGGTTCAAACACTTAACCTTCAAAGTTCTTTAATGTCAAGAAACTAAACCCGTGTTATTACGTCAAATTAGGGGTTAATTACAATCACTACAATTGGGTCATGACAGATTGTCCACAAAACGACCGGGGTAAGGGATAACTTTCCAAAAGATCGCGAGATACAACCGGCGACGTGTTCCTTTCAAGAACTTCAGTTTTAACAAACGTAACCCGTATATTTTCAAATTGGGGTTATTTAACAATCAAAACAATAGGATCACGACTAATTATCCAACAAAACGATCGGTTTTAAGGGATTAATTTCAACAAAAGGGGTCGAGACGCCAAGAGGACCCGCCAAATCCCAGAGCGTGTGTCAAGTGTCAAAATCAAACTGTCAAGTGACAGATGTCACTCCGTTCGGTACGCTCCGTTAGGCGCACAGATTAAACAAATAGATCGGGACTAAACATCTACCCCCCCCGGACGGGCCTTCCCGTCCGCTAATCACTTGGCAATCCCGACAAGGTTGCGTTTTATCAGTCCACCTGACGCGCTGCTGGAGGATGTGCAAATACTCCAAGCTCCAAAGCTTCCAAAAACTCTGAGCGAGCTGCTGCACCAACTGAAACCGCGATAGCCAATTTTGGCTCACATCGACAAAAGGGTGCTCCGGCAGGGCGGTAAGTGGCTGTCAAATAAAAAAAAATGGCCCGGGGTCAGGGCCTCCAAGACGTTCAGGTCCGAAGACAGCGGGCACAATGGACGCGAGTTCAATACAGCTTCAAAACGGCAAAATACCGTAGCTAACTCCTTAAAGGTGAGAACGGTGTCTCCCAACAATCTGCGCCAGAGTCCCTGTGCCGCTTTCACCACGGCCTCAAAAAATACCCCCCCAATGGGGGCAGGCTGGCGGGTCAAAACAACAACAAACAACAAAAACAACCAAACAACAATAACAACCAAACAACAACAACAACAACAACCAAATGGCCCTCCTTAGGCAACAAAAGGGGGTGACGGACCCCATAAGGAAGGCTAGAGTGACTCAACCGTCAACAACCAAACAACAAAAGACCCGTATCGTCCAAAAGGGGTTCAACTTAATAACGGCTCCCGACAATATCCAAAACTCTCGCTGCAGAATGGCCAACAGCGCATTGCAACCGGCATGCGAGTTTTTAATGTGACGATCAGTCACCAACAATTCAACAACAAAACAACAATTCAACAATTTGTCGAGGGAGCTTTATCGACTCAACAAAACTCAGGGTCCCTTGTTCCAACAGCGAGCACCTTGAGCCCGGGCAAAGGACCCGACATCAAGACTGGCGATCGAGGCCAATCATCCTCGGGATGAGTCAGCCAGTCTGGTCCCCACCATAGGGGGTGAGCAATCAAGCGGGGTGCTATGCACCCACGTGAGGCCACGTCACCTGGGTTCAAATCTCCAGGCAAGTGCCTCCAAATCAAAGGCGTATCAAATTTTTGAATCTGGGACACTCGGTACGCAACAAAGACCTCCAAAGAGTGGACGGACGTCTTCAACCAACACAAAACAATTTGACTGTCCGTCCAGGTGTAAGAAGCCCGAATGTCCACAGTTCCACCCAAAGTGTGAGCAACGTGGTTCAATAGACGCACAAGACGCGCCGCCCCTGACAATTCTAACTTAGGGGTGGTCAGTGCCGTCCGGAGGGGGCCACCTTGCTCTTGGCCAAGACCAGTGACAAATTCACCTGGCCTGTTGCGCAGACGGTGCGCAGACAAACAACAGCTGCATAACCGTGCGAAGACGCATCACAAACAAGGGTAGCAGTGTAGCTCCCAGGGGGGAGAATAGCGCGGGGTAACACGACCTCGTTGACTGCAGGGAGTGCGGATACAATTTGGAGCCAATCTTCCAACAGGGTTTCCCGAATTGGCTCGTCCCAGCCAAGTCCCGCAGTCCAAAGGCGCTCAAGAAAACAATTTTGCCCAAAACAATACAAACAAACAACAAAACAAAAGGCAACCCTGGGCTCCCATGTCCATAATGACACGGACCACAACAGAGTCCCCCGTGGGCCCCCAGACCTGACCGATGCCGTTGGCAACAAAACCATGTCGATCTGAGGGGTACCTTAGCGGGGCAGGCGCCAATGTCCTAACAATGCCTGGGCGGCGATCGATCGCCGCACCTAGGCCCAAGTCTTTCCCGACGAGGATGGAATTCAAATTGCTCGTACGCGCGGTGTCCCGAGCCACGCGCCATCGCTGGATGGGCATATCCCACCGGAGGCCTGAATGGCGGGGGGCGTGACTCCAACCGGGGACGTTCCGCCAAAGGAGGGGAGGGAAGGCGGTGCTGGTCTGGCCAGCGCTGCCTAGCAACAACTGCGTAATCACCTTTACGCGGGGAGACCAAAGGGCGGTCGCGCGGCTCCCGATCAACTTGCGCGGGGGGTGGAGTGCGGCGCTCAAAATTGCGGGCCTCTCCCCGGTTCTGAACCGGCGAGGCAGAAGCCCGGTGACCAACTCCATGGTACCCCCCCGTACGCGAACCTTCATCAGAGGCTGGTCTACCAGCGTGGTTCGCGTTAGCGCACAATATGTCCAAATGGGACCCCCCACAAATTCTACAGGGGCGGGGGTTGGGGCAGTCCCGATGGAAGTGAGCCCCCAAACAAGAGAAGCACATGCGGCGTGCATTGGCAATTTGGCGGCGGGCACTCACGTGCAACTTCAAAAAGGCCGCGCAAGTTGCCATGCCATGCCCCGTGTCCCTACAAAACTCACAACCAGGACGACTCTGGGTGCCAGCAAAACGAGCGGCGGGGCGACCATCAACAGGCCCGCGAGCCCTAGTCCGTCCCTGGTCTCGTGGCCGGGAAGACGGCTGGCAAGACTCAGTGGCAACGCCAGAGTTGTCCACAAACCGACACTCATCCTCCAAAATTGGACGAGGTCATCAAATGGGGGGAGATGTGTGACACTATCCCCACCATACTTTTGCTCGAAACGAGCCCTCAAATTGGCAGGAAGCCGTTGCAGCACAACATGCACCAAAGGGTAAGACCATTGGTCCACCGGCAAGTCCAATCGCTTTAAAGCGTTGGTCGCTGCCACCAACGGGTTCAACAGGTCAGTACGCAATGCTGACAAACTAGTAATGACCGGTAACCCCAAAATCAATTCAATATGAACGTCAGCCAAACAACGTTTATTTTGGTACCGCTGGGTGAGTAGTCCCAAAGCGGTAGGGTAGGCTGAGTCAGTCAACGATAGATGCTGTACCAAGGCTCGGGCCTCACCTTCCAGGACAGACAACAAATAGGCCAACTTTTGGGCGGGTCTGAGGTCCGAGCGTGCATCAACCAAACTTGCAAACAGGTTTTGGAAACCGTACCAGTGGTCCCAGCGACCGTCAAGTGTGGCAGTTCCAAAGCAGGCAATCTACTCAATAGTCCGGGACCTGAAACAACCGAGGTCTCCGGCTTGACCTGGACAGGTGTCCGGCACTGCAATATTTCCATTTGTATGCCATTGCACAAACAAAATCATTCAAATAAACAAAAAAAAAAAAAAAATTATCAAATAACAAAGTTCAATCAATAAATAACAAGGAAATCCAACGCAAACAATCAAATAATAAAATAAACCAAGCAAAAGGTAATTAAGTAACAAAGTTCAAACAATCAATTATAAAATAACTACAATCAAACTACCAAACTGACTAATCAGCAACTCAAGAAATAACAATATATTGGTTTCAATTCAATTCAACAATAAACTTTTATTTTAATTCAAAATCAATATCAACGTTCAAAATTCTATATCATATTCAATTCAAATATTCAAATTCTAATCCAATTCCAAATGTTAAGTTCACAAACCACTGTGTCAAAGGTACAACCATAATAAACCTTTATTCCAATTCAAAACAATGGTAATACTCAAAATTGCCAATTTCAACAAAACTACCATATTGATGGTACAAAACTCAATATTTTAATGTCTTCCTGACATTCATTACAACACAGAGGTCAAACACAAACAAGGGGTTGTAACATAGCCCAATTCATTCAACTCTACTAGCATATGCAACCCGGGCTGACTTATGGTAACATGAGTTACTCGTCTCAACAAATTATTTCAAACAAACAAGCAATCATAGCTAACAAATATTTACAGCGTATTACTACTTCCCTTATAGAGACTGCCAAGTAATTAGCCTACTGTAAATAACCAATTTGGTGGTTATGTCTTATAACCGCGCTCTGAATACCAAAATGTACGCTGCCAGACTAGACCTCACAATACGATTTCAAGTGCGCAGTGGAAGTGTGATAATCGTGGGGCTCTAGAGACAAGAAGTGGCGAGCGAAACTAGTCCGCCGTACGCGGAGCAGACAATACAAGTACGATTCAAAGCAAGACGCAATACAAATAACAAATGACTCACCTAAAATACAACAAACAACTTACCTGGTGGTTGAAGGACACTGCTTCTGGGGTTACCTGGAGTTATGTATGTAAGTGAGTGTATATGTATCGTGTCGTGAAGTGTAAGTGGGTTTTCCAGAACACCAGGCCGCTGCAACTCGCCAGAAATTCACTCCAACATGCGGTTCAAACACTTAACCTTCAAAGTTCTTTAATGTCAAGAAACTAAACCCGTGTTATTACGTCAAATTAGGGGTTAATTACAATCACTACAATTGGGTCATGACAGATTGTCCACAAAACGACCGGGGTAAGGGATAACTTTCCAAAAGATCGCGAGATACAACCGGCGACGTGTTCCTTTCAAGAACTTCAGTTTTAACAAACGTAACCCGTATATTTTCAAATTGGGGTTATTTAACAATTAAAACAATAGGATCACGACTAATTATCCAACAAAACGATCGGTTTTAAGGGATTAATTTCAACAAAAGGGGTCGAGACGCCAAGAGGACCCGCCAAATCCCAGAGCGTGTGTCAAGTGTCAAAATCAAATTGTCAAGTGACAGATGTCACTCCGTTCGGTACGCTCCGTTAGGCGCACAGATTAAACAAATAGATCGGGACTAAACAATGTTTGTGTTTACACGGCTACTACCTAATCGTTAATTTCGCTTATTCTCAACAAGTTACTGTGGCTTCGCGGTTCGATGCTGGATTGATGATGAATAGTGTGTGAGTTCGAAATCACACTCCACCTGTTAACATTTTCTTTTTTAAATTGTTTTCATTTTATGATTTCTACCATATTTCTTGCATTATTATAGAACTGGTGATATGATTTTCACCTAACGAACATATCTTGTAAACAAGTGGGTAAATAAAGAAATCTTTATGTCCACAGAACTTATAATTACCAAGGAAGTAAAATATATTAACTTGGTGGGGTAGATTGAAGTAAGTTGTTTTAAGTGACACAGGTCAATCTACGCCTAATAGCAGTGACAAAGCAAAACATTTGTAAAACGTTTGACGTAAATCGTGAAAAATAACATTAGACATGTCTTTATTGATTTTGTTATATGTAAACAAAGCGTCATGTCACAAGTTACTGATTATACTAGACATAAAATAATAATTATGTTTACATGAACAAAATGGTGGAATTAAAGAGATTGTTCGTATTGTTAATATATCGGTAAGTGTTTTGATTTTTAATTTTACTCTTCGAAATTGACCTTTACAATTTGTTATAGCCTAGTAATCTTGTATTTTGCTATTATTCCATTACATCCACTCCCTACAAGTTAGCTGCACGTTTCCAAAAATGTTAAAAAGTTTTTTCTTTTGTTTCAGACGAATACAGTCAGGTTATGGTTTAGACTTTATGGAAATACTGAAAAATCTTCAGCGAAATCGTCCAGGAGCAAATCCCATGATGTATATCGTATAGTCACGAATCCGAACGCCACCAAACTACTTATTGTTGCAAGCCATATTCAATGTCCATTGATGCCTATTCGCTTAGCTGCAATTAAACACAATATTTCTTACTACCTTGTCTAACCATCGGTAGAATGACCCTGGGCTACTGCAGCACATGAGAGGAAAAGATTTGTGCTGGAATATGGTCTGCGGGTATACGTAGCCGCTTATAGCAAGTTATTGGAGATGATACGTCACGCCGCCACTCACTTATCTACATAAGTATTTTTAAACACATTAAGTAAGTGAATGCTCAATTCAATGAATACTAAACCATTAAAATGTTACAATTTCAGTGGTGATGTTATTGTTATAAATGGAAATCCATTTTTCTGTTTAAATAACATGTTGATTCACCACATACTTATACCTATAAAACTAAAACATTTCACAAATTACTTAATCACAGTTAATGAACTGTTTGTTGAACAATAACTAGCTTACCGATGAGTCCTCATCATAACATATATCGTTGTTAATAATATATGTAAGAGAAAAAAGTGTTGTGGTTATTTCATTGATATTGTTTTATATAACTTATTAAGTCAATAGTTAAGTTTGAATGTGCTACTATAAAATATATATTAATTTTGAAACTATGAGCATTTACTAACTTTATTTACTTAAGTATATTTTAAAGAAATAATAAATATTTTCTTCAATAATGATGTTGTTTTGTTCATAAACAAACTGCCTGTCTAAAAAAAAAACATTTGACGCCTAAAATATTTAAAGAAAAGTAAAAAAAAAACATAGTAAAAAAAACATTTTGAACAAAAAGAAGTCATTAGGTTATGCTGGTTCCGAACCTAGACAACGATGCTTATCTATCTGCGTTAATGACCATGAGACCAATTCACTTCTTATTAGGTGACTTCAAATTAGATTTTAGTTGTGATGCCAGACGCAATATTTTATAGAATTTGATCCATATGATATAGACCATTAAGTTCATTATTGAAAAACCATAAGCAGCGATTTAAAATATATAAGAAGTATTATGTTAAGTGTTCACACGGCCACTACCTAATGTAAATAGTTAACTTTGAATGTTACAGTAAAAAAGCTAATTAATTCTGAACTATGAGCATTTACTCACTTTATTTACTTCAAAAACACATTTAAAGACTTCGTTCTATAGAGAAAAGTAAAAAAATATAAAAATAAACAAATCATTACGAACAAAAAGTAGTCTATAGGTTATGCTGGTTTTGAACCCAGACAACAATCTGTTTAATGACCACGAGACCAAATGAACTCTTACTATTATGTCTGCAAGTTGTGAGCTAGACGCAATATTCTATAGAATTTGAACCATATAGTAGGTATCATTAAGTTCAATATCGCAAAATCACAAGCAGTTATTAAAATGTGTCACAGAATACTAAGCGTATACAGCAAATTGTGATGTTATTAACGCGCGATTTTTTTGTTGATCCACCCTCACCTTGGTTGTTTTAAGTAGTCTTATTGCATTTTGATACTCAACCTTTTAATCCTCTCAACCTTAACGACAGCAGGATAATAATTAAAATCGCTTGACAACATGATTTATCAAAATACCCAAAGGAGTTTCCAATGCGCGATAAGGATCAAATTTGCTATTATTCAAGGAAGTTTTACCCACTTGTTTAAAAGATATGTTCGTTAGGCGAAAATTATGATTTTTGCCATATTTCTTGCATTATTATAGAACTGCTGATCATATCAGCAGTTCTATAATAATGCAAGAAATATGGCATAAATCATAAATGAAAACAATTAAAAAAAGAAATTTAACCGGTGGAGTGTGATTTCGAACTTACGCACCGTTCATCGTCAATCCAGCATCGAACCGCGAAGCCAGAGTAACTTATTGGGAATAAGCGAAATTAACGATTAGGTAGTAGCCGTGGAAACACAAACATATTACTTGTTAATACGCAATTCAATCTTAACGCTAACAAGATAATGACTAAAATGGCTTAACAAGATGATTTATTTAAATGGGGCGGGACTAAGCACTTCGATGTGAGCGTCGTTCATACGGCGAGGGTCAGATAATGTAGGGCACAGACTGTACGTATACATGATCTGTTTACTTTGTCATAAATTGTTAGGTACTATAATTTTGGTCATTTATTTATACACTTTAAACTATTATTTATTTATATTACACATTAAACTATTACCTTTTAATTTATAGCAATGCAATCTTAATTACATTGGAATATATTTTGGTGTTTATTGTTGTTAATAATTTCTTGATCTAATTAAATTCGTCTTTTACTACACATTGGCGTCCCGTTCACCAGGCGATAACAAACAAAGCCTCAAATTATGTTTATATGACCCCGAATGAGGCCGAAGGACACAATAGCAGCGTTTTACCTTCAACAAAACGCTTGTTGTGTCCGGAGACTCATTCGGGGTCATAATTTTAAAGACTGCCTGATTTTATTGGTTTCTCAAGTTTTAGGAGTTTGAGTCCACAATGAACGATTTGGCGCGCTGCAGCCACCTGGTGAACGAAGCCGGAAATACGTCATCATAGTGTTGCCAAGAAGGAGATAGTTGCATATACCTATAGGTGTGACCAAAAAACGGAAGATGCTTGACTCAAATTATGTTTATATGACCCCGAATGAGTCTCCGGACACAACAAGCATTTTGTTGAAGGTAAAACGCTGCTACTATTATTGCTTTGCACACAACATTAATTTTCGACTTCGTCAAACGATGTGTCATCAACGATTTAAAAACAAAATTGTACGCTAATTAGTTTCAATTATGTCCTTTACTAAATAGTGAATATTTAGTAAAGCTGACTGACGTTTACTATAATTCGTGGAACTAATTTCTTGACGCTCTGAAGTAAATGAATTGTTCGTCACGCTAAGCTGGTTTGAAGGCTAGTCTTTGAACTACAGTAATGCGCTTAGGCATGTAACTATTTTATTAATATACATATTTATAATAGAGTCAGCCATGAATCTGTAAAAACATCTTAAGTTTTTTGAATAGAAAACTGGTTTATAGTCCACCGTTTGCACCATGCATGAATCGTAGGAAAGTCTGTATCATGCATACATAACCGAACGTGTAAACGGAGCGGATTGATGTCAAATCGCGGCACGGCGGACAGAGCTCCGGTGTGATCTCATGGCGACATGGCGGGTACGATTGTCGCAACCCAGTGCTGGGCACGCCACAATTGCGGCGGTAAGTCCCCTCTTTGAGGAGTGGATAGAGAGGCGTCACGGCGTCCTCACCTTCCGCCTGACGCAGGTTCTCACCGGGCATGGGTGCTTCGGTGGGTTCCTGTTCAGGATAAAGCGGGAGGATACGTCCGGGTGTTTCCATTGCGAGGATCGTCTGGACGACACGGTGGAGCATTACGGTGGAGATGTGCCCTGCCTGGGCGGAGCACCGCCGTGTCCTCGTGGAGGCGATCGGCGGCGGCGACCTCTCGCGTCCGGCCCTGGTGCGAGCCATGGTACGGAGCGAGAGGGAATGGGAAGCCGTCACCTCCTTCTGCGAAGCAGTAATGCTCGCGAAGGAGGAGGCGGGGCGCGTGAGGGAATGGCAGTCTCTGCACCCTCACGTCCCTAGCCGCCGCAGGAGGAGACGCCCCGGGCGTCGGGAGTCGATTGCGGACTCCCGGCCACCGTAGGCGCGAGCTTGCGGGTGGCGAGCAATGGGTAGCTCGCCGCCCGGTAAGGACCAAGCTCGGGTCGACGGCGCGCAGTGTTCCACGCGTGCCTCAAAGAGATGTCAGCAGCAGTGTAGGGGTCTACTAGGACCGATGCCTGCCGGGGTCGCGTGATTGTTCGAAAGAGATACCGTGACCCTGGCACATGGGCAACTGATGGAACACGGGTGGGTTTTAGTCAGTAAAAGTCTGACACGCCCTCCCGCTCCGCCCAGAGCGGGAGAAGTCATTTGATGATTTCCCATCCTGAAAAAAAAAAAAAAAAAAAAAAAAGGATCATATTCTTTCAATCATTCAAATCCTTCACAATTCAAAGGTTTCTTTGGGAGGGTATATGTTTTTAAAAGGTTTCCCGTTTCAAGGGTGACTTGTAAGGGATGCAAAGTACTAAAAGTCGGCTAATCAAATCGGGAGCCTTTCAGTCAAGTCACGTCCGCTTTTGTCAGCCGCGTCGACGGCAGTAAATTATTATTATGACGTCACATAATTTGACTATCCAGAGGATTTATGAACCGTATCGCAGTTTGTGCCGTATTTAGGCCGAAAGAGTTTAATCACATCGTAGCCGAAACACGTAGCTTTCTGCTATTTCGTTTTGAATTGACTTTTATCTGTTGAGATAGCGCAGATTGCTCGTTGCTGTTTTGCCGAAAACTTAATTTAAATATTAGTGGGTAAAGATACTGTGTCCTGTTTACGTTTATATTTTAAATAAAGATATATAAGTACTTACGTTACGAGCTCTATTACGTTTTATGTTTCATAGATACATTTATACCTCATAAATAAATCTAAATGGAGCTTTTGTTTAAATGCTGTGTTGACTGCATTTAAACAAAAGTGTAAAGTAACAACCATACTGGGCAGCTTTTATAAGATCATTTTAACTAAAGGTTTAAAACAAAAGGTTAATATTTGTAATTAGTAGATACTTAGTATTGAATTTTCAATAGTACATCCTTTTTATAACACTTCACACTGACGCTGAAACTGCGACCTGCGATCCAGTGTATGAAATACCATCTAAGAATAGAACATTGTTTAGTGTTCGTTCATTTTTCTTTACATTCAATGCGAGCGATTCTCAATACACTTTGTCAATACACGTTGTAGAAACATGTTCGTCCAGTGGATTCGGAGATAAAGAAAGGGTGAACCAGTAAATTATTATCGGGTTCCTATCGAACTTCGATAAGGCATACATTTCGTATGATATTTGAATATCTACCGGAAAATGCGAGGAAGGAAAAAGTGTCACTTACCAGCCGTTTGTTGATTTGTGTTGTTGTACTTCCAACTTTCGTTTCTTTCTCTCGACCTACTTTGTTACCATGAAACATTATAACAGCAAACGAGAGTTTTGCAAAAACTGGTAATTTTATTAAGAGAAGAAATCATAATTTCTATCTAAACTAATAATTAGATAAGTGAAGTTAGCTTCTTTTGTTTCGCGTTAAGATATCCCATTTTTTGCGACCCAGTTTTTGTTTACCTGGATTGTGACGTCTCGTGTTCCATAAAACGATCACTAATAGGTTCACTTTTAAAATTACTTTCTAAATTGTTCGATATGGGAGTAACTGAATGACCTCTACACCTTTTACCTAGAATGCCGGAAAGGTTCTGAATCAGAAAGAGGAACTTAACAACAGAGGGGTTAAGCAGCTTTTGAATAAGGGTCAGGTCCATCAATGTGAAGAAGAATACGTTTATTTTACGATGGCACTTCTATCCGCAAACTTAATAGGATTGAATGATGGAAAAATAGGTTTGTTGGATTTTCCTTATACCAACGATACTATGTTCTTAGGTATGTATGAAGATTCTCACTTCATAAAGGGATATTATTCAGGTAGCAAACGTGAAATCTCAGGAAAGAGCCAATTTTTTTGAAAGACATTTCGCAAGTCAATCTGTAAGGCTGTTGGCTGCTTAACCGGACTTGCTTATGGCTACCTTAATAAATTAAGGCCTCCAGCCAGGGCTTAAAAACTTAAAACTAGAGCGACTACTCGCTAAGGGCACCCCTTGTGGGGTTCGGACCTCGTCTTAGGGCATCGCTGGTAGAGGGTAACAAGGTACGGGGTGGATCGGAATGATGGAAAGAGACAGTATTATCTCTTCCACATTTATTTAATTGTTCCATTTAACGCTCAGATGTACCTAACCCGTAAGGGTGGTAGATTAGTAATATAAAGTGTTTGTGCTCAAGTTATCCCCGCTGTGAATCCCCGGCGATTCCTAGTACGTACCAAGCGGAACGCCAGCTCACTTCACCTAAGTTTTCACGGTGAGTTTTTTACAAACTAGATCGGCAGATCAAATAATGTGAACAGTTGTCAGCAGAATTCGGCACGTGTCGCCTTTTCACATTGTTTTTTTTCTGTGTTTCATACGCTTTATGGAACGTGAACGCTTGTACGCTTTCAATATGTCTGCTAAAATACTAACACGTGACGATATCTTGTTGCAGAATAGACTTAGGTAAAGCCACAAAGAGTGACGTGCGTACACAATATCTTATCTCGCAATAAATTGATATTCAATAGTTTCGAGTACACGTTCATTGAATTGTTTAGAGTTATCTGTCTGAAGTGTCGAAGTCTATGATCTATGAGGTATTTGCGAAAATGATAAGTTACGCGTCAGTTGATCCCGAAAATTCTTGTCTTGCAGAGCTTGAAACATATGTGATGCTATACAATTTATATTTCAACGATTAGTAAACAATGCAGAAGAGTAGGGTGCTAAACACATGTTCGGGTCGGCATGATTCGGCACAGCCGGGCGGCAACATCCAATATATCTAGTAGATATACACATGCAGAACCATCACGTTCTGATTTGAAATCATTATACATGTACCAATTTTTATTCAACTTTTTCAAGCAAAGTATTCATTCATTCATCATGAATCCCTGAACAGACTCTACTTACAGAAATTAATCCATACTCATATCTTGAAGAGCGGGTAACCAACAAAATACTGAAAATATAAGAACACTCTAACGTACCTACCCCATTTCCATAAATGTACGTCAAATTTGGTAGTCAAGCACCAATCGCTGTGGTTCTTTATCCTGTTGATCTGTGGGAATCAATACCCCAGTGATTGTTATGCCATAAAACTTTACGACTGCCATTTTTAGGGTTCCGTTGCCAAATGGCAAAAAACGGAACCCTTATAGATTCGTCATGTCTGTCTGTCTGTCTGTCTGTCCGTCCGTATGTCACAGCCACTTTTCTCCAAAACTACAAGAGCTATGCTGTTGAAACTTGGTAAGTAGATGTATTCTGTGAACCGCATTAAGATTTTCATACAAAAATAGAAAAAAAAAACAATAAATCGTGGGGTTCCCCATACATAGAACTGAAACTCAAAAATGGTTTTTTTCATCTAACCCATACGTGTCGGGTATCTATGAATAGGTCTTCAAAAATGGTATTGAGGTTTCTAATATCATTTTTTTCTAAACTGAATAGTTTGCGCGAGAGACACTTCCAAAGTGGTAAAATGTGTCCCCCCCGTAACTTCTAAAATAAGAGAATGATAAAACTAAAAAAAATGTATGATGTACATTACCATGTAAACTACCACCGAAAATTGGTTTGAACGAAATCGAGTAAGTCGTTTTTTTTTAAAACGTCATAAATCGTAAACCGCAATTTACCTTTCATTTAATCAACTGAAATATAAAAATTAAAAAAAAACATTTATTTTCATAAACATGAACCTTCTGCATAAACCGAGAATACCTACAGGTTTGTACGGAACCCTTTGTGCGCGAGTCCGACTCGCACTTGGCCGGTTTTTCTTGCTAATTTCATTCTTTGTATCTCCTGACTGCGTTGTTACTTATAAAATCAAAACTTTACTTAAAGAATCAAAATAAACTCTATTATAACAATTTTTTTTTGTAGTTGGCATAGAATTCTTTGATTTTATATTTCTTTCTTGAACATGAACTACTCAACAATAACAAAAACATCAGATCTATAATCCCCGGAGAGTTAGGTAGAGGTGAGTTAATACTTGTAAAAAAGGTTTTCTTTTTAGGGTTCCGTTGCCAAATGGCAAAAAACGGAACCCTTATAGATTCGTCATGTCTGTCTGTCTGTCCGTTTGTCTGTCTGTCTGTCTGTCCGTCCGTATGTCACAGCCACTTTTCTCCGAAACTATAAGAGCTGTGCTGTTGAAACTTGGTAAGTAGATGTATTGTGTGAACCGCATTAAGATTTTCACACTAAAATAGAAAAAAAAACAATAAATTTTGCGGTTATCATACTTAGAACTGAAACTCAAAAAACATTTTTTCATCAAACCCATACGTGTGGGGTATTTATGAATAGGTCTTCAAAAATGGTATTGAGGTTTCTAATATCATTTTTCTCTAAACTAGTTTGCGCGAGAGACAATTCCAAAGTGGTAAAATGTGTCCCCCCCCCCGTAACTTCTAAAATAAGAGAATGATAAAACTAAAAAAAATATGTGATGTACATAACCATGTAAACTTCCACCGAAAATTGGTTTGAACGAGATCCAGTAAGTAGTTTTTTTTTCTACGTCATAATTCGTAAACCGGAATTTACCTTTCATTCAATCAACTTAAATATAAAAATTAAAAAAAAACCATTTAATTTCATAAACACAAACCTTATGCATAAACCGAGGATACCTACAGGTTTGTGCGGAACCCTCGGTGCGCGAGTCCGACTCGCACTTGGCCGGTTTTTATTTACAGTAATACGTAGTTTTCTGGAAAAATACGTAAATTCATAGTTTTTTGTCAATATAGAATATAGATACAATCTATTGTACTGAAATATCTAAAAACGAACTCGTTCATCCCTGCAAATAATGAATTACAAAGGTAACTAAGTTACACTTCCGTATAACTACGCTAACAATGTATACAACTTACTAACTTATAGGTACTTATGCCACTATTTCGACGACAGATAATGAGTTTAACCGACTTCCTGATCCCTTTCAGAAGTTTCTCAAGTTGATTATAAATACAAACTATCTGCCACAACTTTGAACCCTATTAGTTGAATTAGGTATAAATACATTTCTAAAGCCAAAATATGGTCACCTGTCCACGTTTTAAACCAACGTGTGGTATTTTAACTTGGTAATTTTTAGCGTGTGTATTTTGATTTTAAATTTGAAAGCTAATCCTGTTGGTGTTTAGGTTGGCCCCAATTACGGGATCATAGGATTAAAGGACTGTCGGATTATGTCAGGCAAAAGTAAACTGTAATGTACGGCATTTAAGCTTGACTAATTTATACTTACCTACTTAATTATCGCACCACGTGTAAGCGAATTGTAAAGCTTATTTGCACATGGTGGAACTGGTCGATGATTGACGAGGCTTTGCCAATACCCATGCCAGATGGTTGCCAGATTTAAATTATTCCCAGGCCAGTGAAGATCAGCTTTATCAATACGAAGGCATCTGTGGTCAGTAATCAACTTTATCGGAATTAAGTAAGTTCATATAAGTCCATTGTAACGCTCCATGTATGGTTCCCTATCGAGTCTATTGCCAACAATCGGGTATTAATCCAGACTACGAGCTGCAACTGAAAAAATCTTTATGGAAAGATCCAATAACACTTTGCCCGACCTGGAAATTGGACTCAGGACCTCAGGTTCAGCGGTTGTGCTTGCGATTACCAGACCAGCGTAGCAGTTGCATAAATTATCACTTTGATTACTCACAAGACTGCCCGTAGTTTCAATCGAGTGGTGAATCAAATATTGACTACTGTTCGAGGGAGATAAGGCAAGAAGGAAATTGAGATGAACGACCAACTTCCAAGTTCAATCCGGTCAACTTATGTATTATTAAGTAGATCGGTACATTTTAAGTGGTTTACCGCTCCTGCCTCCTACCAACAGAATAGGCCTTGTTTTAACGATCTAGTTGAGTAACTATAGTGAAGCACCAACACGTACCCACTTGTATTCAAGGGTCATAAGTCATATCATTCTTATAAATTGAATTTAGACGGGTAAATAAACAAATAATAGAAACAAACATCTTCAAACTCCGGAGATTACTAAAACTTTTTAAGGGTGAAATGAAGAGGAATATTAATTTAACTGGGACTTGACTAACGCAGAGAGGGGAGGGTTGTTCAGGCGCCGGTCATTTATAGCTGTCCGAAGGCTCAGAGGTCGGAGGGCATTGCGGCGCTTGTATGAAACATTTCAAAAATAGCATGTTTTTTATTAAACCATCTGCTATAAATCAACGCCATTGTTGGGGTTAGCACTTCAGCAGGATGACCTTCAGTAGTTATTGAATTAAAACGCCGCGTAACTTCAGCGAGAAGTTAAATTCCGTGATAAATGATTCTGTGTTCACTTTTGAATTTCGGTCAACGCGCGAGTAATTAACATACTTTATAAAAGTTGGAATTTGCTGTTGAAGTTTCGATCAGTTACTTTAAAGGCACGTACATTCATAAGTACATATCTTTATATTTAGTAATTTAGTATAATTTTAGTTGGGATTCTGAAAGCAGTTTATAAATAACCCCAATAAATAATTAATCATTTGTATTATAAGTTTAAATGTTTTCAATTAAGGAGAAAGATAATAAATTAATTAGTTCTGTATTTCAGAATGTAGAGATTCAAGAAAGCGTAACTTTGTATGAACTTCCGAAGAAATTAAAGTGTCGAAGAAAGGATCAATTACAAATGAAGCCTTTGCCAAACATTAATTTATAATGGATTCTTTAAGACAGCGGAAATTAATATTGTGGTGTGTTTCATACTGAATTTCTCTTGTTTCTAACACGGCTCATGGAGAAATGCATTTTGTAGTCCCTTTAAAATCAATAAATGTAATTAAGTATTGTAATCATCAACATCATCATTCTTCTGCTGACGCAATATGTCTTTTTCTTCCACACTTCTCCATTAGTCGTCATCTCGGTAGTTACTCCTTTTCTAACCATATCAACATTCACATCCATAGTTTCTTGATCACTCTTATAGCCATCGACATTTTTACTTAAAACTTTCCTCACGACATTTTCCTCATTCCTCCTTCACTTGTCCTTACCATGACAACCAATTTTCCAACAACTATTTAGATACTGGTGCCACTTTTAGACTTCTCAATTAGGTATTGTAATATTCATACTAATAAAGAACACCAGATCCAATAAACTGATATTACTTACCTAATATTAGCTTATAGGATCTGGTGTTCTGCTCAAACTTAGGAGCCTTCTAGACTATAGTGATAGAGCGCCGCGCGCCGTATCATACAAATTATAACAGAAGTTTATAACTTTATTAGATGAACCAGGCGGTTGGTAACATTGGTAGTAACTGGATTATATTCATAATGAACGATGGCTTGTATCTTTCTCACAAAACACGTTTACTTTAGCCGGGTTGCGGTAATTGTCACGCGACATGAGGAAATTCAATTACGTCCCGTATTATTCTTGTTTCTGAACATAATTAATGTCATGACACTTTATTTTGGGGTCACACATTTTACAACGCATTTGCTCTGACAGTGTTTCGTGCCTTTGATTTTGTTAGACGCTTTTTCCCTTGCTTGACATCATGATCTAAACTGGCACATCTGTATAACTTTATGATTTCTTCGTCAGTTGCCTGATAGTGTGGTATTCTTTGTATTTTTTCCAATTTTAAAGAGTTAAAAATCTTACTAATTGAAGACTTCAACTGAGAAAGCATGCAGCTGTTCGATTTGTCAATTATAGTTTGCCTATGTTGCAACCGATGCAGAGCTAGAACTGCATTGTGATGTTGTTCGCAAATTTTCAATTTCTTTGTTTCAGTTTGTGCATCTTTTGTGACACTTTTTATTGCGGTATTTGTGCTGCGATCAAAACATTCTGCAGGCTGGGTAATCGTAGACTTATGTCGTTTGCCGAGTTTTACTGAGCTCCGAGACTGGATTCTTCCTTGAATGCATCCTTCCAATCCAGTTCCAGCTTGAACACCTATCGAATGAGATTCTGGTCGCTTGTCTTCCCTCATGTTACAAAGACTGTTAGTAGAGCATGCAGCATCAGATACTTGGATAGTTTTGACATCGACGCGAGCATTGGTTGATGTTGTTGAAACTGTTGTGTCTTCTTCAGAATCATGTGGTTTGTTAAATATGCGCAGTCGTAATTCATGAAATAGAGCCGTAGAAGGGTCATTCACTAGGTTACCTAAATTCCAAAGTAACTGCGACATGTAGCTTTTGGAATTCGTTACACTACATAAAATAATAATTCATAAATATTTGACAATTAAGCAGCTATATATGCGGCACAGACTACATACAGATGCGGTTATGTTACCAGAGATAACTATATTTGTTTAGGTATTAGTTTTGCCATTATGGTAAAAACTCATTCGATTGTAAACGCGATTTTTTATTCATTTTCGTAAGGTAAAATATGTTTTGTTAAGTACTATATAATAACTATTTATTTATTTCTAAAACATACATATAAATTTTAACTTAACTTACTTTGTGCTATATAATTAAAATACATATAAAGTCAGGCAAATTAATTGGACATGACCAGTGGGCTTAAGGGTGCTTGCCTAGGTGTAAAAATCAATGTGCAGCAAATATTGTTTTATTTTTGCAATCCTTGTAGTCTATAGATTACAGACAAAAAAGTTTCACGGGTTTAAAAGGTAAGGAAAATAAGAAAAATAAACGTATTCGATGTATAATTTTGTTTTTCGAAATGAGATGGTGCTAGGCGTTGTGGTTATGAATTCTAAGAATAATTTTATATTATTTGAGACGCCATCGAGTCACTATTGTTTTTTATATCATCCAAGGGTCCAGGACCCGTATACTTATTCGAGCATACTAGACAATCTACAATCAAGCATCTTCCCTGATAATCACCATGAAAAATAAGAGGTAGTAATAGGCTGTCTGCAGAAATCACATAGGACGCAGTCCTCTGACTGCAAACTCTCGTTGTCAGCCTGTTCGGTATTCCATAAGTTTAAGCAGGGGTGACAAATATAGGCATCTAATCGGGTTTTTAAGAAGTCAGTTCGTATAGAATAGTAATGGTCGTTAAATCAGAATGCAATCATCGCACAGTATATACAACTAACGCGTAAACACAACGTGGGTCGGGAACTGCAATGCATCGTCAAGATGACATGAGCAACTAGGGATGGTGAATGGCGATCTGAGATCGATAAATCGATTATTTGTGGCTTCTCAAACCTAACACGCTTACATCGAAATCAGTTAATATAGAATAACAGTGCTATAGTAGCAATGGTGGTGAAAGTGGTAACGACCTCCGAGTTGTAGGTCGTAGGTTCGAACCCAAACAAGCGCTTTAGTTTGTGTAAATTATTTCATCACCACAAGAAATATATCGTGTGGAAACCGGTATATCCTAAAACCAAAAATCGAAGACATGTGACATACATATACCAAACCGCACTGGGCTCTCGTGCTGGACTACGGCCCATTCATGCCATTTTTATATTTAAGTTGATTGAATGAAAGGTAAATTCCGGTTTACGAATTATGACGTATAAAAAAATAACTAGTTACTCGATCTCGTTCAAACCAATTTTCGGTGGTAGTTTACACGGTAATGTATATCATATATTTTTTTAGTTTTATCATTCTCTTAGTTTAGAAGTTACGGGGGGGGGGGGGGGGGGGGGCGGACACACATTTTACCACTTTGGAAGTGTCTCTCGCGCAAACTATTCAGTTTAGAAAAAAAATGATATTAGAAACCTCAATACCATTTTTGAAGACCTATTCATAGATACCCCACACGTGTGGGTTTGATGAAAAAAAAACTTTTTGAGTTTCAGTTTCAGACAGACATGACGAATTTATAAGGGTTCCGTTTTTTGCCATTTGGCAACGGAACCATAAAAAGGCATACTACAAAAAGTGAAAACCTCACTTTTAAATAACTACAAATACATCTATACTTATTATTAATTTGTTTTTAACACAATTAAAAACGGTAGTATTAAATATTAATTTAGTACACAATATGTTTTGAATCTCGGTTTTAGTGAACCGATCTTTCATGCTTCGAATAATCGATCTCCCTCTTTGCTCCTTACGCAGGTGTTCGCCACTAATATCAGATGGACTGTCAAAGATATTTCTTTGACAATGCATCTGACATACAATGTTATTAAACTCCTTTAAACGCAGTGATTGTCTAAAAAGTCGGTTAAAAAGATGGTGTTCGATCTCAGAATTACACACATGTATCTATAAAATGTTAACCTTACGTATAGGCATGTCAAATAAAATCAATTATATATACAAAACATGTGTATTCCTAAGCAATTAAATTCACGAAATCGACAAAATAACTAGTTCTTAATTTATTGTTTCCATAATATAGGTAGGTAGCTATAGTAACGAGATGATTATAGATACAACGGAACGTCAAAATCAGGAAATGCATTTATGAGAATAGCAGAAGCAATTAACATACTATTTATTCAGGCATTTTATCCTTGCCTTAAGCCGGATTAATATACCCATGACAAATAAAACCTTATTTTTTTAAATCTTAGTGTAAAAACTGTAATCCTGCACAAGTCCCCGTACTCGAAGGCTATTTCTGGTCAAGTACACTAGCAAAAATTGTCTGAATATTCAAATAACATTTAATTAAATGTCTTTACCACGGCAAATTGACTTAGGTTGTCAAATTGATTTACCTGACCGTACCTAGCTAAACATAAGGCAGAATATAAACCTACTTCAATTGTTGTTAATTCTCAGAATTGAATGTTGAAGAAAATCTTCAACATTCAATCAGTCTTTATAAAGCTCCACTGGAACGCAGGTTTTGATTTATCCAAGTGGTGAGGAAAATATTGGAATTATTGCAGTCCACTGATTTGGAATACTCAATTTATTATTTCGCAGCCAGCTACTTAATACAAGTATATAGGTTTTGATAAAGTCTTTCCTTAGTTATGTTTTCCCTTTTTATACGTATTTGAGTCAATTGGAGAAATGTAAGGAAAGTTCGAAGATAATGTGGGTGGAATCCTCCGGAGATTCTGCGGAGTTGTGCCCGGTAATGGGCAATAAGTTTGTTTTTTTTCAGGAAATACTTGCGTTATGGTATTTTGTTTGTGTGTAACGAACTTATGAGAAGCACTCATCATCATGGTCATCATTTCAGCATCGAGACGTCCACTGCTGGACATAGGCCTCCCCCGATTTGGAGGAGTTTGCCATAATTCCCACGCTTGGTACGCAGGGTGGTGGTCGAAGTGTGGTGGTAAAATGCATAGAGAACAGCAATGCTCATTCCCTAGTAAGCATTCCCTTAATCGCCTTTTACGACACCCACGGGGAGAAATAGGATGGTGCTATTCTCCAAGTCCAGCACCACACGGAACATATAAGCAGCACGATTAGCTCCTGATTACCATGAAACAGGATACCTTTAGCTAAAACAAGAAGTTTACAGGTTAGCCTACTTAACGATGAGTGTCATCGTGGCGGAAACAGATGATTGCAGCCGCCAACCCAAAGTCTCGCTTCAAGTTCATTTGGTGACGACTACGACCGCCGACTGCGACAGCTGCAGTTACTTCTGTTGGTGACAAAATTCCGGTCACCTATCTATAAATCAAGATTGCTTAGAAGTTCTCTTGCAAATAGTCCACTTTGCACACAAAATTTACGCCGGATATTGTTCTCAAGTCGAGGAACTTCGGATTTGAATGGCAAAAGGGTTCAGCTGTCTGTGAACGTGCGATTCACCAAATACATATTTCCGATATGGAATATTGACATTTTTCGGAATCAAGTATCTTATTTGTTTGTTTCCGTTCCAAATGTTTCTATTCACTTCACTGCATCAGTTATATCTAGAAGATTTTTTATCACGTATTTTGTATCTAAATTTCTCTTACCTTTTTCTGCCTCTAGCTATATCATGTCAAAAATGTAACACAAATCAGGATACAACTTAAAAAAACTCGTACTCGTAAAATAGTCTAGAGGGCGAGGCGGGTAAGAGGCAGTAAAGATACTTATAAGTACCAGAAGAATTGTTCGTCATAACTCCTTACAATATAGGTAATGCAGGACTAACCATTCTCTTAATGATTTGATTTAATTTGAAAAATGTTCCTATATCTAAATAGATTAAACATTATGTTGCCTTCAGCTTCCTCGCTGTTTATCGAGTAACGCGCATTTTAGAGGTAGGTACTCACTTTCTGGGACGTTATATACTACCCATTACATGTATAAATTTATGTGTACAAAAACACCCTTGACGACATACTTGTAAGTACGAAAGATAATCTCGGTAATCCGTTTTGTGCACCAACATATTCCAAATACGTAAATGATTTAGATACGAGGAGCTTTCGATTACTTGAAATGGATATTACTTACATTCCTGTCCTTCCTGCTTAATTCAAATGATTACTGGTTTAGGAAGTGGTGTATATTGGCAAAACGAATTATACAGAAATTATTTGGTGTGGTAAATAATAAATAATTCTTAATTCTATTAAAGTTGGCGATGACGACGATGGAAAATCCAAACCAAATTCAAGTTATGATTTTATCATCGTATATCGAAGAATAATATTTATGTTTTTTATTATATTAAAGTTCGCAATTTCAATGTGATACTGATTTATCAACAAACAAATGATGGAAAATCCAAACCAAATTAAACTTTTTATTTTCTTATCGGTATATCTATACTAATATTATAAAGAGGAAACCTTTGTATTTTTGTATGTTTGTATTGAATAGGCTCAAAAACTACTGGACCGATTTCAAAATTTCTTTTACCATTACTTAGAAGGATTCTCCCGAATCCGTATAGGCTATATTTTATTCCGGAAAATAGATAGGATTTTTCGTGGTAGTGAAAATTGTGGAGTAAGGCGTCGAAAAAACTGCCGTACGTTAACGATTCTCGCGAACGCTGCCTAAATGGTTAGAGATGTATGGTTGACTTCTATAGAAAAGTTGTAGAACTCAATAATGCCTACAAAAAAGTCCGCGATAGTATAAACCAAACATTTATATTTTAGCCATTATAACCACTTTTCCATAGAATAAAAGTAATTAAAATTATTAGCCTATGTTTATTGATCATATTATCGTCAAATACTAATTCTTATCCAAATAAACTATTTATTGAGCAAGATTGTTTCAATAGCTATAAATTACTTTTTATTTTATTCCAATTGGATAATCCATTCAAAAGATATTACGAATTTAAAATTGTAATTGGTATTAAAATGAATGATGGTGTCGCACGACTCGCACGGCGAAACCGCAGGGGAGGGGGGTGCACATCTATGAAGCAGGTTGCCGGCGGAAACCAATATGTTTTAATGCCATCTACACATACTACTGCGAACATAGTGTATAGTGAAGCATTAAGGTAAAGAGAAAAAAAAAACAAAAAAAAAACAAATAAAAAAAAATTAAAACAAAAATAAAAGAGTTAAGCAGGTACGAAACAAAGAAATGTAACACGAATAAAAAACCTATAAAAACATACATACAAAACAAATTATTTTTTTCAGAGAGCTTAAAAAATAAATGTCCACCCGTGCGAAGCCGGGGCGGGTCGCTAGTCATTCAATAAAATGAAATGTAGTGTAATAGAGTAATGCCGACTGTACGTGTGTGGAACTAGCTTTTCGAGCACTTTTCAATCTTTTGATGGATGTTTTTATGCGAAAATAATGAATTAATAAAAAATTAGGCCATTAACCGGTCAATTACCGTAATTACAGACACAATTAAAAAACGATTGTTTACATACCAAATGTGGTATCTCAGGGGCTTAGAGGTTAATAGACTCTCATATTCATTAGTTCCGAATAAATTGCGAATTCCATATTTGATTAAATTAAATGTTTCATGGGCCAAAACCGGGGTAAATTATCAAGAGAAAAGTATTTTTAGTAAATAATCGTTTTATTATTGTAAGTTGATGAATCTGGTCATAGCTTACTGTTTTAATATTTAATGTAAAAATTTTGAACAAAATGTAAAAATCTTTTTGTTGAATATTTAATTAAGGGTTCTGATGTAGGGGCCCGCATGCTCTGTTTCTGACACAGGCTTTAATTATAGAACTCAATTTGGCGAGTGATATTTTTGTGATAAAAATTTAAAAGTATAATCTGATTCGGGACTTCCAGCGCAGTCTTTCAAGAAATAAAAAAAAAATGTGGGAATGAACATACAGTAGGTAGGTACCTGAAGGTCTGTTCTGTATAAATCTGCAGCATGATTCTGTAAAAATCTCACCGTGAAAAGGTGCGTGGAGTGAGCTGTCAGTGCCATCCCAGTGCTGCTAGGGATTGAACAAACATAACATTTACAATCATAATCGAGATTTTGATAATATTTTTTATGCTTATTCTATTGATCATTTTATGCGTATTTCAAAGCTAGTAAACTATCTTAACATTACTACTGTTTCGGCAAGTTTTTTTCGGCAAAAATTCATTCAGAAACGCATTGTTGTTTTTTTTTCTGTTTTTTCCTCAACTAGCCCTTTATGCCTGACGCACAAGTGCGACACGCACGAACAATTAATGAATATAGTAAGACATACGTACATGTATAAGATAGCTACAACAGAAAATGCAAATCGACATTGGTGCCGATTCTGTTGTCACAAAATTCTCTAAACTAAACTAAAAATCACTAAAATTTGGTTTATTCCTGTCAAACGACGATTTCCTATTCTGAAATAGACTAAAGTGACACAACTTAACTATATTTTAGTTTGACAGCACTAAGATTGCACTGAGTTATTAGTTTAGTGAAAATGTCAATTTTGCTATTCTGAGTTTGCCGGTTTTCACCAAAAATTTTGACTATAATAATTTATTTTAACTAAATCTGACTATTTTTAAGCGCGATTAAAAAGGTGTGGAATAAAACTAGTGGTCATGAACTAAAATTCTCAACAACGCCTTGCCTTCACGTGCAAAAACAGTTCTGTATTTTTTATTTTCTTTTTGCTTATATCTTGAAAATGGCGTGTCCTATCGCAAAAATAATGAAATTTTCGACCCCCTTAGTATACCCCGGAACATTTAAATATCAACACGTGGGTAACATTTTTTTTATATTTTTCAAACAAAAGTGAAAAATTCCATATAAAACACGTCCAGGCTGCACGGCACGCGCCTTCGTCTCTCAAAAAAATCATTCTACGCAATGCACACACAAGTAAACGTTGCGAAAACAAAAGAAAAAAAAAATACCACGCTGAGTCGCGATTGTCAAATTCGATTTTAGTCGTGTCAAAATAGTTTTTTAATTTAGAGATTTTTCCTTGCAGAATAGCGTTACAATTCTCATAGCCAAAAGTAAGGAATTTTAGAGATAGTTTAGTTAGTTTAGTTCGTGTACAACAGAATCGGCACCATTGTCAGTTATTAATTTATTATGAACCCACTGTAAACTGATTAAAATTAAATACGTAAATGCAATCACATGGCCTAATCGCGATGTGTCTTCGAGAAGCGATTGTAGATCGACTCGACTCGTAAAGATTGTGCAACGTTCTTCAGCGTTGTTACTAACCCAAATCTATTAAAAAAAGATGAGTGAACCTGGCCGTGCCTGACTAACGGAGCATAGAATTCAATCTCACACATACTATGTGGGAACCCACATCTAGGCACTGTCATATTCACATTGACATTTGCTTTTTTATTATGTAGGTATCGTCACGTATGCGCACTAAGAACATTAGGAAAATACAATACCAACGTCCAAAAATGTGCCGAGTAACATTTTATTGTAGATAAACATATACCGGTTACCTATCATAAGTTCGAAAAATATTTGACCGAATTTCATTTCAACTAAAACTTTTCACCTATTATTGTTTCGTTTTTTTTTACTTCATCGAAGTCACGTCTGCCACTGTATCAGTTGACCTATTATCAATTCGTCTTTTTTCGTTACTCCGACGTTTCATTTGGTCGAAAAAGTTTTTACCGAAGTTACACTAAGCCAAAATAACATTTGTTCGAAGTATTATGTTTCCGAACATTCATTATAACACTGTTCAGATTAACCTGCTCTTTTGTTTAATTAATTAATTATTTAAATGTAATGGCACTAAATAAAACAATTGATTATGACCATAAGTGTTTTTAAAGGGTCCCAGTAAGAATCATGTAAACAAGCATGATTGCTTCAAGCATGTAGTATGCAAGCAGGCACGCAGCGTGCAAGCAGGCATGCAGCATGCAAGCGGGCATGCAGCATGCAAGCAGGCATGCAGCATGCAAGCAAGCATGCAGCGTGCAAATAAGCATGCAACATGCAATCAGGCATGCAACATGCAGCAAGCATTGTTTCTGTCACGGCTCCGGCACTGCGGGGTTTGGACGGCCCCACGCGAGCCTATCGTCGCAGATGGTTTTAAAGCTCACCACCGCTCCTCGGCTCGCGGGCCGCCCTACCCCTCCGTGCCTACGTGGTTTTAAATTACTCTCTAGGGGTAGGGCATACAAGATTACGTAAAGTCGGTTTTACAGCAATTCGCTTGTCACAAAATTTTGTGGTAGAACATATTGACTTTTTATGACATTACGTATATTTTAATTTCATATTGAAAACCCTACCAAGTAACTGGCTGTATATTTGTGACTAAATAATATTCCCTAAAATGTTGTTTCATTGTGGTGAAAATATGGCAAATAAATCATTTGGCAAATGAAAAAGTTTAAAAGAGGCTTCGGCCAATAACAAAAAGTTATTTTGTAAATCGGTGAAACATAGTTCGGTAAAATAATACCTATGACACATGATACTTCGATGATCTAAAAATATGTCAAATAATGCATATACCTAGTAAAAAAGACGTTGGTCAATAGTTTTCGGTGAAATGAAATTCGAACAAAAAGAATTCGAAAAAGTGATCGGTTCCCACATATACCTACTTACATACTAATGTCGTTGTCATCAATAAAAAGAATATTCATCAAATGGTCACCCATCTTGAAAAGCTTGAAAATATTATGTCAAAATTCAACAGTTCAAAACGGTCACCCGCGTACTCGAGGTGAAGTGATGTTACCATGACAACGGCATTGCGAGGATCGCGTGATCAAGCCGCGCATGCGCGCTAGACGCTGTCATCAATAGGTATAAACTTTTTTTTTTTGTTCGCCTTGTGCAGACGCCATTGCGTATTCGGTTTAGAGAATAATTAGTACGCAGGGATTTATTTCAATTCTTGTAGATATGGGGCCGTTCAAGTATTACGTAAGCACATTTATTACAATTTTTTACCCCCCCATCCCCCTTGTCATCAAAAGTAAGCAAAGCTCTTACCCCCCCTCCCCATGCTTACGTAAACATTGTTATATGCATTTTTCTTTTAATGTACAGACGCCACCAGGTCAAGCTACCCGAAACTGTCAATTTTTCCCAATGAACCTTGAACCTAATGCTCTAGAAATAAAGTCGAAAATCTATCAAAGAAATCTGACAGATTGTAGTAGCTTGATGTGTTGGCGTCTGTACTCAGTTTTTTTTATTGATTCATGAGCAGCAGTTATAATTCTGGGAATAAAAAATCGATTTAGGATCTAATAGGGGACTATAACGCATATAATATTCATTTAAAATACCGTCAAATCGTCAATAGAAACGAAACAATAGGTTGACGGAAGAAATTTAGTCAAGTGAATAGAGCGCATTTCCATTTCTTCCCGTGGGTGTCGTAAGAGGCGACTAAGGGACTTACTAGAGAATGGGCAACAGCATTCTCTATGCATTTTACCACCATACTGCGATCGCCAATCCGCCTGCCAAGCGTGGCGATTATGGCAAACCCCCCCAAATTGGGGGAGGCCTAAGTCCAGCAGTGGACGTCTTACGGCTGAAACGACGAATAGAGCGCGGTAATAAAAAAATATACCCGTAGTACCCGTAGTACCCGTAGAAGTATGGAAGTGTTTAAAAGAAGATGGATGTACGTGGGTGACATAATTCTTCAATAAGTTGTTGCATGAAGGAGGGATCCCACAAGAACAGTGCAATAGTTCGCTAGTGCCCATCTTTAAGAATAAAGGTGATGTACAGGACTGCAACAACTATCGAGGTATTAAGCTCATGTCACATAATATGAAGGTATGGGAAAAAGTAATAGAGAAAAGACTGCGAGAGGAGAGTGAGATTACCCCGAATCAGTTTGAGTTTATGCCAGGGCGAGGAACAATGGACGGCACTTTTGCACTCCGGCAATTGTGCGAGAAGTACAGACGTGCACGCAAAGACTTGCACATGATGTTCATTGATCTGGAAAAAGCGTATGATAGGGTACCTCGGGATGTGATGTGGTGGATTCTGAAAGAGAAAGGGTTGCCTGGGAAGTATTTAGAGTTAATTCGTGCTATGTACAGTCAACTCGTACCTACGCCCGGTCGGCTGCTGGCAATACCGACGAGTTCAATGTGGCTGTACCAGGGATCGGCTCTAAGTCCTTACCTCTTCCTGTTGATCATGGACGCTCTGACGTCGGACATACAGGAAGAGGCACCCTGGTGCATGCTGTTTGCCAATGACATTGTTCTTGTCGGTGAAGATGTGTCCGAGATCCAGAGCAGATTGGAGAAGTGGCAACAGAAGCTGGAGAATGTTGGCTTGAAAATCAACAGAACCAAAACTGAATATATTTTGTGCGATTTCGGCGGTCTCTCCAGCTCTGGAACCATAGCGCTTGATGGTGTGCTTCTCTCGGTCTGCTCCGACTTTTGGTATCTCGGTTCACTCGTGCAAAGCGATGGCGAAGTAGATCGGACGGTTAAGCACAGAATAAACACTGGATGGATGAAATGGTGGCAGGTCACAGGAATAATCTGCGACTCCCACATCCTCCTTAAACTTAAGGGGATGATCTATAAAACCATGGTCAGACCCGCTGTCTTGTAAGGGTCAGAATGTTGGGCCTTACAAGGGATGAATGAAAGGCAATTGCATGCAGCTGAGATGAGAATGTTAAGAGGGATGTGTGGTGTTACACGAATGGATACAATAACAAATGAGGGAATAGAGGGCATAAGATGAGAGAAGTCTAAAAGTGACACCAATAATTGAAAATTTGTGTGGGAATCGATTGTCATGGTATGGTCACGTGATACGGAGAAATGAGAAAAATGTCGTGAGGAAAATATTGAGTACTAGCTTCTGCCCGCGACTTCATCCGCGTCAAATTTTTGCTCCCCTGACCCTTCCCGTCGCATCGATTTGCCTGCTAGTTTTTGTCCATTTTTCGTTGCTGCTCGCTCCTTTTGAGTTATAGTGAGTCAACCTTAAAAGATAGACATATGCTCTCGCGGACTTTTTTTTTGAACTTTTTAAAAGAAACAATTCCGTCATACATGATTTTTGCGTTACTTTAACCGTTTACGCAGCGCACGCAACGGAAACTCTCAAAAGGAATAATTTTTCCCCGTTTTTGCAACATTTTTCATTACTGCTCCGCTCCTCTTAGTTGTAGCGTGATGTTATATAACCTATAGCCTCCCACGATAAATAGGCTACCCAACACAAAAATAATTTTTCAATTCGGACCAGTAGTTCCTGAGATTAGGGCGTTCAATCAAACAAACAAACAAACAAACAAACTCTTCAGCTTTATAATATTATATATATAGTATAGATGAATGGCTTTAAGATAGAGGGAGACCAAAGAAACGCTGGATGAACTGTGTGAATTATGATATGGATAGAAAGGGAGGGACTACTGAGATGACGACTAGAGGTGTGGAAGAAAAAGACATGTTGCGCCGACCGCAAATAAATTGGAATAAGGGCGGGAGAATGATGAATAGAGCGCGGCAGGTAATTTCCCTACTCGGTTCTAAGCCTAAACGTCTTCATTATTTGTGGGAATCTCCGAAAATGCGTTTCATTTTCACACAAAGACAATGTGTCGGTTACCATAAGTGTAAAAAAGTGAATAACTACTGCTTACGTAATCACCATCTAGACTTCCCCACCCCCCATGTCACCAAAAATAAGCAAATCAAAGACCCCCCGCCCCCCTATAGTGCTTACGTAATACTTGAACGGCCCTTATGTACCTATCTAAATACAACAATTTTTATACATGTATAATGTCAGTTTGATGTCAACAATTATTCCGCTTTTTTAAACTATGTACCTACTTACTGCTCACACCGCAACGTCAACTTCAAGGCGTTTGTGGTGCGTGTACCGAATTGCTATCTGCCCGTCGTCATGGACGAAGACTTTTGGCCACAGGACGTGGTGTTCCGTCGCTTCCGCGGACAAGTGCCACAGGACAGCTCACGGACAAGCTAACTTAATAGTGAAGTGCTACTAACATAGTTTATAGTACTATTATTAACACATGTTTTTGTATAATACTTATGTATGTTAGTTTGTAAGGTATTTGTCTATGGGTCTTTGTTACCTGAAAATAAATGTTTTATTATTATTATTATTATTATTAACCTTTATCGCGTGGTGACACCTGCACGCTAAGAATATGCAATACCAAGAAGTACCGTACACTACCTACTACAAAGAATCTTCTCGTAGTCTGAGCATTGGTAAGGTAACGATGATGAGAGACAAAATATGATGTGCATGTGTAGTTAAACACTCATCATCATCAGTCATCATTCTCATCAAACTCATTGTCTATAATAATAGAATATTCATCAAATCATCATCTAGGTATGTCAAAATTCAACGCTTCAAATGACTATCGCGTAGCGCGCCTCTGCGCGTGTTCACTTCACCGACAATACATCCGATGATGCGGCGAGAATCGCGTGTAGTGCTCACGCCGCGCAAGCGCACTAATGTCATACATTTATTTTATCTTTGTTTTGATGACCATGTGCCTGGACATATTTAGAGTTCAGACAAAATTATTAGGTACCTACTCATTTATTTCAATGTTTGTAGGTAACCTATTTGGTTGCAAACAATAAAAAAGAATATTCATCGAATCGTCATCATATTGATAATAATGTCAATATTCAATAGTTCAAAACGATCACCCATGTGCTCGCGAGGTGAAGTGATGTTACCATGACAACGACATTGCGAGCATCGCGTGATCAAGCCACGCATGCGCGCTAGACGCTGAATCGCGTGAACTGTTCACGCCGTGCAAGCGTGTCTCATACGGTGAGCACCGATTGAAAACGGATGAAGCGGGGTGACAGACGCGCTTGCGCGTTAAGAGCTGTCACAGTTTTTTTTTTTCATTTTTAGCCTTGTATGTCATTGCTAAAGGCAATGACGTATTCGCAGTTAGAGCCAATGAAGTATAATATTTTAATGTCAATTCCAACCATTGTTGAACTTTTCAAAATTATAAATTATGTTTTCATCAAATGAATATTAGGTACTTACTAGAGAGGTGTGAGATTGAGCATTCGGTGAATCAAGGGGCTTGTAGCTAAATAAAAACAGCCGCACAGTCCGACCGATCCGGCTAAGCTACGCTTGCTTCGGTCGGTCCGTCTATGGGTGACCATATTTACATACCAAGATCTCGAAGGTCGAAACTCTGACAACCAGACTTACCAAGGAGGTGACATATTACCAAATAACTGGGTAGTCGGAGTCGGATGGACAGTCATTGCATGTAAAATACCAGTGCATTCAGCTGCAGCCAGTTAAGACTGGAAGCGACCCCAACACAGTTGGACAAAGGCAAGCAGATGATGAGGTGAGATCGAGAAACTTCATTAAATTGTGCAAAGCAAGTATTCAGTGATTGGTAATATGTTCATTTACATTATCTACATAATACATGTAAACAGCATATAAGTTTTTTTGAACAGCCTATCATCTAGATAAACCACAGTTCCAAGTTACAAAACCTTATAACAACAATACACAAAATATTTAGACATATCAATAATCTAGTCATGGGTGCCGTTGAGACACAAATTGCTTATCTCCCTTGCTAACAAGATTTCAACATTCAACATTATTCATGTATTTATTTTCGTTAATTTTTGTACTGTAGGGTACACCTCTGCCACATCTTTACGAGTCGAGTCGATCTACAATCACTTCACCAAGACACATTGCGATTAGGCCATGTGATTGCATTTACGTATTTAATTTTAATTAGTTTACAGTGGGTTAATAATAACTGACAATGTCGATTCGCATTTTCTGTTGTAGCTATCCTATACATGTACATATGTCTTACTATACCTATTCATTAATTGTTCGTGCGTGTCGCACTTGTGCGTCAGGCAATAAAGGGCTAGTCGAGGAAAAAATAGAAAAAAAAAACAACAATGCGTTTGTCTGAATATCTGTTTCGCTATTTCATTTGAAAAACTTCCCGAAACAGTAGTATTGTTTAGACACTATGCTTTTTTTTCTGGATGGGTAATCATCAAATGACTTCTACCGCTCTTCGTGTCAGACTTTTACTGACTAAAACCCACCTGTGTTCCATCAGTTGCCCGTGTGCCGGGGTCACAGTATCTCGCTTGAACAATCTCGCGACCCCGGCAGGCATCGGTCCTAGTAGACCCCTTCACTGCTGCTGACATTTCTTTGAGGCGCGCGTGGAACACTACGCGCCGTCGACCCGAGCCTGGTCCTTATCGGGCGGCGAGCTACCCATTGCACGCCACCCGCAAGTTCGCGCCTACGGTGGCCGGGAGTCAGCTATCGACTCCCGAGGCCCGGGGCGTCTCCTCCTGCGGCGGCTAGGGACGTGAGGGCGCAGAGACTGCCACTCCCTTTAGACACTATGCTAGCTTTGAAATCCTTATAAAAATATTCAATAGAATTAGCATAAGAATATTAGGTATCTAAATCTCGATTATGATTGTAAATATGATAGTTGGTCATCCCTAGCATCAGGTGGAATGACATTGATAGCTTACTCCACGCTCACTTCACCCGGTGAGATGGTTACAGCCGATCGATTCTGTAAAAATGTCACCGTGAAAAGTTAGGTGAAGTGAGCTCAGAGTGAGCTGTCAATGGTGTCAATCCATGGCATTAGTTGGAATGACAGCTCACTCCACCCTCACTTCACCTAAGTTTTCACGGTGAGATGGTTAAAGAATCGCACTGCTGAATAGCACTGCTGACGTTGAAACTTCGGTGAAGTGTGCTTGAAGGGAGCTGTCATCTGACAGTTCACTTGAAGCTAGGGATTGACACTATTGCTAGCTCTTTAAGGAAGTTTTTGCGGTTATTTTTTTACAGAATAGATTGGCCGGAAACTATATGTAGGTGACTGAGACGACGCTCTACAATGCGTAATAGGTGAATACTTTTCTCATGTCCACTACTCCGCCACGCGCCTGGACGCCACTGATGCCAACGTCGTAGTCAAATTCTGGACTATCTGCTTATATAGATTGCTATCGACACTAAGAATAAGAAGAATGCAATGTCTATATCAAAAAGTGTCGTGTGATAGACATTATTCCTGCTTAATTTCTATTTGTTGAAACTAGCAGGTAGATATTACCTCGCCATATTTACAGGTATCGTGACGAAGAGATGTAACATAATCTTTAGAAAGGTCGGATATCTCGAGAGCTCATAAAATTTGGGCTCCCTGAAAGGTTCGCTGACTTTTCTAGCAGGTTTTGATATCGTAACGACGACGGAATATTTTTATTATTTTCGATTATGAATTTCTTTACACAGCCTTCAAAAAGATAGTGTTTGCACACACTTCAAATCTCTTTTAATTTGAGTTGTGTTAAGATGTTCACTCTGCTCACTAGTGCTCACTTATTCGAATTCACAGATATGCTGTCCACACTTTTACTTCTGATCAGGTTGAGTTTCCTCTTTCAAATTGCAGTTTCTTTCATTTTCTACGTGCTACATCAATGGGTAGGCGACTGTTGCTTACAAAATATTCGCTTATCGATCTAGAATAAATTGTAGACACTATTCGAGTCAGCGCTGTCCAAGCCAGCAGAACTACGTGCTGATTCCGCTTAATATAGGTTTCTGTTTGAATAAGTCAATAAGTTTCATGTTAAAGTAAACTAGCAGCTGTTACCGAAATTTCTTCTCTAGCATACAAATGTATGAGAGTTTACTACTGGACTCATGCCAATTTTTCTACGTACTAAAGGAAAATGCATTTTAAAATACCCCAGATACAATAAATACAAGAATTGTTTGTTAAAATATAGCTACAGATACTTGCGGCTATATAAGTAACATCACACGTGTACCTATTCTTCAAAAGCGATTGATGCGTTGTGTGTTTTCCTTGTAAACACATTCAGTTTATTAAATAAAATGGCCAGCCAATTTGTTTTGAACGGAACTTGAAAGAAGCGCGTATTGTGAAAGAAATGAAAAAAAAAATGGTGGAATTGTAAAAGAAGGCGTTGTTCAGTTACCAAACTAATTGAGGGTGAAAAACAAAATATTGATTGCGCGATCAGAGCAAGGCCATGTGATGCCAAAAGTTTGGTTATAAACAATTTCGGATCAAATTACGTTCACAGTTAGCTTCTGACTAATTGCTAAAGTTGACATTGTTTTGCAGGAACACAATAGCGATACAAGAATAGACTAATTTCAATTTTAGACAGACCTATCACTTTACCATAGCAGTTTTGTTTCATAGTTAATTACCAGATGTTAAATATAAAGTAGGGGCAAAATCCCCTAGAGATTCACCGTCTGGTGAGATTTATGAAAATTCTATAGCTTTAGAAAACTCGAGAGTTTGATTAGAAAGCTTTTCCTATTCATTGCTCGATGTCGTAAGCGTAGTCTGGATAGACATGCGGTGGCAGTATAATCTATCATTACTCATGCACAATCGTGCGCTCACGGTGTCACGTCGTCGTTAAGCTTTGATACTGCGGGCGCGGGCAGTGAGACCGCTCTCGATTCCACATTCTGATTGAACGGTCCGCGATAGCATAAAACCGGAAAACTAGTAAAGCCTCACAATTAAGGAGTATCTACAGAGTTAGTAAGAATATCCGTTCTCGTAAAGGATAAGTAAGGATAGAATATCGGCTGTGATAATGTCACATTATCTTCTATAGCGTTGAGTTCATGTGTGTGGGTGGCTCTCGATCCAACTTCAGATATTACTTGACACTTTACTATGCAATAAACTCTGTTACTGTGTACCTTGTTAATGCGTTCAACATGAGTTCGCAATCAACGATTTACAATATATCTTATCTATTTTTTTTAAGGCTAGGGAATATAAGATTACCTATATATATATATATATATATATATATATATATATATATATATTTACATCCAGGAACTCATTTGGCGTCAAGCATGTTGCGCATCATTACGACGTCCATCAGTTCTGCTAACATTTTTTATCATCTGTTGATGAATATTGCTTAGTTTTTTGATTTCCTACTCCATCCTATACTTAATTTTCTTGCTGATTTATTTGCGGCAATATTCTTCTTATAGTTAGGCCCAAACATTTTTGGACCCCGCACAATAGTGAAGCTTTATTGACCTCCTACGTATATCAATATTATTAATCTATTGCGTGGATATTTTTACGTCCAAATCAGACGGTTGGGATTTCAAAGTGCGACGTTGCCAGCATTATGATTCGTTTATTTATACTTATCTCTTTCTTTCACGGAGTCTCGCAAAACGCATTGTCTATTTATTCTAAGTAAATATTTTTTTAGTTTCACGGTTGACCGCTGACTTATTTGGGCTATTCTCATTTTTAACCGACTTCAAAAAAAAAGGAGGAGGTTATCAATTCGACTGTATTTTTTATATTTTTTATTTTATTTTTGTTACCTCATAACTTTTGACTGGGTGAACCGATTTTGATGATTATTTTTTGAATGACAAATGAACGAATAACGCGATTAGATTAGTGCAGAGTATCTACCATAACTAAAGAGTTAAAAATAAAAACACACATCCACCTTATGGGTTTTGATTTTAATAGTCAGATAAAAGTTCTCTATCCTGACTTAAGGAATGAAAGCCTAAATACAGAGACACAGTATTGAAAATTATAAATCTTGTTTTTAACCGACTTCAAAAAAGGAGGAGGTTATCAATTCGACCGTATATTTTTATGTTTGTTACCTCATAATCATAACTTTTGACTGGGTGAACCAATTTTGATGATTCTTTTTTTATTTGAAAGCTGGTGTTTCCCGAATGGTTACATTTTAATTTGGATACTCGGACAGTGGGGTCCATGTGAAAACTATATAAGTCCTAAATTTGCATTAAGTATTTGTGCGACAAATGAACGAATAACACGATTAGATTAGTGCGGGGTATCTACCATAACTAAATAGTTACAAATAAAAACTTTTAAGTTATGGTAGATACTTCGCACTAATCTAATCGCGTTATTCGTTCATTTTTGTATACCTATACAAGATGTTACTACTGCTGTGGAATCAGTTGTTCTTCCTCATCGTACGAAGGAACCCTAATATTAGCATGAGTTTACTACGGGTTTTTCTAAGTTTAATTTGACTAGATTCAAAGAGTACTATTAACTAGATTTTTCTGATAATATAATATTATTCACAGCCTGTAATCGCCCACTGCTGAGCGTATCTTCGTGGTACTACAAAAGCGTGGCAGCCCCAACAGCATCCTGAATGCATTATTGCACTGGACACGAAGATCATTAACAGCTTTTTGAGTGAAACTAGTCCAAACGCTACACGAGTAAAAAACTATTAGGTACATCTCACTGATAATGCTCTGCGCTCCCGGTATTCATTGATCCGATCTAGATTGTTCCTCAAATCCTCCGCTACAATACGCATATGACACCACCATTTAAAGTGACAGTAGGGTATCTCTCTGCGCCTTTATTGGCCACCTTAACGATAAGCAACTGACTTTTGTCCGTGTTATATGTAAAACCATGCTCCTCAGCGTAACGCTCACAAACTTTATTACATTTTCTGAGACCTGCCATAGACGGGCTCAGCAGCGCCATGTCATTAGCGTAGCTAATGTTATTAAATGCTAGCCCATCTATGTAGCAGCCAGCATGCAAACTGCTGAGCTCGAGAATAAGCACATTTATATATAAATTAAACAGCTTAATCCACCCTGTCTAACTCCACATTCCATCACGTACTCATCCGACCGTCCATTTGCCCATTTTACACATTTAATTTGATGTGTGTACCAGTTTTTAAAAACACTCATCAATTCACTGGGCACACACAATTTAGACCATAACTTGTCACAAAACACCATGTCAAATGCCTTTGAAATAGGTATCCAAGAAACAGGCAAAAACAGGAGTCTGATTTCCTGTATAATATTTTACAGTCTTTTTATACATAAATTTGCAGTTTCCGTAGATAAGCCCTCTCTGAACCCATGTTGAGCATCATGGAGCTTGACATCATTCTTTAAAAGAGAGAGAGATTGGTCTGCAGTTCGCTTTATCTGATATATCACTAGTCTTATTTTTTACATTAGGAACTTCAATAGTTTTCATCATATCCTTTGTCAGATAAGCGTGCGACACATAACAATTATAAAACAATGGATACCAGCGTTTTTTAAGTGTTCCACACTGAGCCCGTCGTGTCCCGGGGATTTTCCGCGCTTCATATGTACCAATACATTCTCTACTTCTTTTGCTGTATAGGTACCTTGAAGAAGGTCGCTCAAGTTCAACGTCGTCTGAGTTATGCAAAAAAGACAGTCTCGCGAGGTCTACAACTCACAGAGCCACTAGTGTACCTGATTATAAGTTATCTGATCGTTGCGAAACCCTTCCAGGGTCCTTATATCTTACGCCGGGGCTTAACTCCACTGCCGCGAGAAATCACGGTACAGCGGACAGAGCTCCGGTGGGATCTCATGGCGTCATGGAGAGTACGATTGTCGCAACCCAGCGCTGATCACGCCACAATTACGGCGATAAGTCTCCTCTTTGAGGAGTGGCTAGAGAGGCGCCACGGCGCGGCGTCCTCACCTTCCACCTGACGCAGGGTCACGGTTGTTTCGGGAGGTTCCTGTTCAGGATAAGGCGGGAGGAAACGCCCGGGTGTCACCATTGAGTGGATCACCCGGAGGACAGGGTGGAGCATATGGTAGAGGTCTGCCCGACTTGGGCGGCAGTAATGCTCGCGAAGGAGGAGGCAGAACGCGTGAGAGAGAGGCAAATTTTGCGCCCTCACGCCCCTAATCGCCGCAGGAGGAGACGCCCTGGGCATCGGACCCGGGTTGACGGTGCGTTGTGTTCCACGTGCACCTCAAAGAGATGTCAGCGGAATTGACCGGGTTCACTAGGGCTGATGCCTGCCAGGGTTGCGAAGAAGTCCGAAAGGGAGATCGTGGCCCCCGGCAACATGGTAACAAAAGGAACACGGGTGGGTTTTAGTCAGTAAGAATCTGACACGCCCTCCTGCTTCGCCCCGAGCGGGAAAAGTTATTTGATAATTTCCCACCCAAAAAAAAGAAATAAGTGTCCTTGTATGCTAGGCTTAAGTACTTGGTTGCAAATAAAATGATTTATGATTTATTTATCTGAGACGGCGATGGTTCATACATTCATAATGGGAGCTTATGCATTTATAGGAAAAGGAAGAAGTGCTATTAGATTCATATATACAGACGTCAAATATCGTAAAGTATGAAAAGTATGCGTCAAACCGACATCCGTATAAGTGTCGCGTAGCTTTGAAGCTATATACGGACGTCAGTTGACAGTATATACTATTCATGCCGCACCATATTTGACGTCCGATTATTTTTCTAACGTAGTGCCATAGATTCATGTATACGGACGTCACATATCGTACAGTATGAAAAGTATACGTCAAACCGACATCCGTATAAGTGTCGCGTAGCTTTGAAGCTATATACGGACGTCAGTTGACAGTATATACTATTCATGCCGCACCATATTCAACGTCCAATTATTTTTCTAACGTTGTGCCATAGATTCATGTATACGGACGTCAAATATCGTACAGTATGAAAAGTATGCATCAAACCGACATCCGTATAAGTGTCGCGTAGCTTTGAAGCTATATACGGACGTCAGTTGACAGTATATAATATTCATGCCGCACCATATTCGACGTCCGATTATTTTTCTAACGTAGTGCCACAGATTCATGTATACGGACGTCAAATATCGTACAGTATGAAAAGAATGCGTCAAACCGACATCCGTATAAGTGTCGCGTAGCTTTGAAGCTATATATGGACGTCAGTTGACAGTATATACTATTCATGCCGCACCATATTTGACGTCCGATTATTTTTCTAACGTAGTGCCATAGATTCATGTATACGGACATCAAATATCGTACAGTATGAAAAGTATGCGTCAAACCGACATCCGTATAAGTGTCGCGTAGCTTTGAAGCTATATACGGACGTCAGTTGACAGTATATACTATTCATGCCGCACCATATTCAACGTCCAATTATTTTTCTAACGTTGTGCCATAGATTCATGTATACGGACGTCAAATATCGTACAGTATGAAAAGTATGCATCAAACCGACATCCGTATAAGTGTCGCGTAGCTTTGAAGCTATATACGGACGTCAGTTGACAGTATATAATATTCATGCCGCACCATATTCGACGTCCGATTATTTTTCTAACGTAGTGCCACAGATTCATGTATACGGACGTCAAATATCGTACAGTATGAAAAGTATGCGTCAAACCGACATCCGTATAAGTGTCGCGTAGCTTTGAAGCTATATACGGACGTCAGTTGACAGTATATACTATTCATGCCGCACCATATTTGACGTCCGATTATTTTTCTAACGTAGTGCCATAGATTCATGTATACGGACATCAAATATCGTACAGTATGAAAAGTATGCGTCAAACCGACATCGGTATAAGTGTCGCGTAGCTTTGAAGCTATATACGGACGTCAGTTGACAGTATATACTATTCATGCCGCACCATATTCTACGTCCGATTATTTTTCTAACGTAGTGCCACAGATTCATGTATACGGACGTCAAATATCGTACAGTATGAAAAGTATGCGTCAAACTGACATCCGTATATGTGTCGCGCAGCTTTGAAGCCATAAACGAACTTCATTTGATGGTACATACTATTCATGCCGCACCATATTCGACATCCGTGTATTTTTCTGCAGTCGCAAGGAAAAATAATGAAATAAACACACATAAATTTAAGATTACTATTTTATTATAGACAGATGGGTTACCCTATAGGTATGACAGGTGAAAACAATTGAAATAGTTTTCTGTATTTATAAAACTTTAAAAATCAATCCCTAAAAATTACGTAAAATAATTAGTATTATTCAACGTATTAATGACAATTTACTTTTGTGACTTTCAGATCTAACATAATTAATTTTAAGAAAATATTAGATATTAGATTGTTGTATTGTTATTAGGTGTGCTAAGCGTAATCCAAACGTATAATATAATCAAAATCATATAATCGACTTCAAATAGCTGTATAATTTACGGATGGCCAACACCTGATTTTCACAAGTGAGGGCACAATACTTATTTTGCAACCGAGCGTCAAATAAGCAGCGATACGTATGTGGCAACTTCGGCAAACTGTGTATAACTGATTTGTTGTTTTCATTTATAAAATATTTCGAACCGTTCAAATACAGTCGGTTTGGCAACGTCGCAATTGGACGCCAAAGAATCGGCTTTATCGAAAGTGTCTTAGATGAGTATACGCACTGTCGATATACGCGCTACACGAGCGACGCACCGTTGATGCGGGATTTCGCGGAAGTTTTAGTTATACAAATGCAAGCGCTTCAGTGATTTTTTGCCTTCCGGCAATTTTTGTTGTACAGGTCGCTAGAGCCAAAAGGACCAAAGTAACACTGACTAAAAAAGTGGCGTCCGGTATGCGGACGTCTAAAGCCGGTGGACGCCAGATTAAATGCATTTCGGGCTATGTGGGACGCCATATCATTAGCAGGATAAATATATATATTTCACATAGGTAGGTACATTTTGTTTTTGAAACGTGAGATTATATTTTACTCTTCATGAGTTTTTGTGAATGGCGAAGAATTATTCCGATTCGAAGATTACAGGATTCTAAGAGTTGCTTACAAAACCGCGTCAGGATTTTTTTTTGTAACGACGATTTTATTTTCATTCTGAAATATTGAAAGCAGCGAATTTTTCTTACGTACTTATAAATAGAAGATCAACAAAGAAGCTATCTTACTGATTTCCAGTAAAAGTCTTATTATCAGGAAGAGTTTACTTATTTATTTAATTAAAAGATTTCACTTTAAGATTTTAAACAAAACCGTCACGATAAAAGATTCCATGCACCTACATTTTTGCTTTAAAATCCAGACCAAGCTAGAAAAAATATATCGACATTTAGTTCGGTATTTATAAAGCGTGTGAGTTGGGTCGTATTCCATTTTGCGTCGGTCCTTCGTCGGTACCCTAGGGCGCACTTCCCTGGCAGCCAACATGTGTACCATTTTATTGTCCTGTGTCAGACACGAAGTTAATAAATTACGTCTGAGCTGTACATTACTTTATGTTTGACTTTTACTGCTCGTAAAATTTTATTACAATGGAAGGAATCATAAGATACGTGTGTAGTATCCTACGTATTCCAATTAAACTTGTGCGATCCGTTTAAAATGACTTCGGCCCCTTTTTATCTGAAAAGAACAACACTACAAACAGAATTATTTCGGATTACATTTTCTTTTACTGTAATAAACAACGTCGTAGTCTATAAGTGCAATTTAATCGATCGGAGCACCGCAACACACGGAACGCGGATAGTATCAGAAAATCTTTTTTTTGTTAACCTTGTTATACCGGTGTTCTTAACTTTTAGATTAGATCTTATACACTACTTCCCATTCCACTGGATATTGGCAATTACCTTACGACGCAATTTGTAGCGAATATTTCGTTTCGGTGTGTTCCAAACAGTTCGTACGGTTTTAATTTGCAATTTGATTACAACACGTAGTGTGGATTATGCCACAATCCACCGGTTGCTTTCTTAGATACTGTTCTGGTAGGTACTGGTAGTACTAGTTAGTCGTAAAAGTAGTTCTGTGTATTAATATATTTATACGTGAAGCAAAATCTTTGTAAGTATTTCTACGAAAATTAAGCTGACGGAGGAGTTGAAATTTATTTTTTTTCTGGTTGGGAAATCATCAAATGACTTATATCGCTCTGGGCGGAGCGGGAGGGCATGTCTGACTTTTACTGACTAAAACCCACCCGTGTTCCTTCAGTTGCCCATGTGCCAGGGTCACGGTATCTCCTTCGAACAATCTCGCGACCCTGGCAGGCGGATGACCGAGCTTTGTTCGGTATTTTTTGGTAAATTGTGTTTAAAATAATAAGTTTATGTTCAAGTTGATTATCGATAAAGTTGGTCATTGAAGACACGAATAAAACGACATTTTATAAAAATGAATCCTAGCTAGATCGTTTTATCGCCCCGAAACCTCCTGTATACTAAATTTCATGAAAATCGTTGGAGCCGTTTCCGAGATTCAGCTTATATATATATATATAAAAATACAAGAATTGCTCGTTTAAAGATATACGATATGGAGAAGGGCGTAAGAAAACTAATATTATTATATAAAAATAATAGAAATAGGTTAAGTTTAAAATGAATTACGGACGAAAATCGACCACTGGGCGCCTACTAATCTAATCTAATCTATTTTGTCCCACTGCAGGGCAAAAGCCTCCCTCTCCCTTTTCTACGACTACTAATAAAAATAAATGCACAAATAATAATATCAAGTTAACTCTATATTTTAATGTTTAAAATGTAGATTTGGTGACCTTATTCTGCTTGAGCCGATATTGGGGTGTTTCCACTGTGCGAAAAATTTAAAATTCCGGCACAGGTGTGAGACCCCAGTATTGAAATGCAGCACACGCGCGCTCACCGCAAATCGGATAGGTAGCTTCCAATCTTTGAAATGAGCATGTCGCGTTCTTTACAAATCACTTAAAATTATTTCTTATACACGAGATGTTTTTAGAAAATAGCAAGAGTTATGTCTCGTTAAAATGTAATGGTATCAAATCCTCAGTTATTAAAAATCATATATTTTCCTAATTTATATACATAAGATAGCAGCCTTGTAATGTTCCTACTGTTGCGACACAGGCCTCCTCTTGAGAACGTATTCCTGATCGATTATATAGGTAAACTCCAAGCATAGTCCTCTCCATTTCCCTTTGGGGCAATGGGGCACGACCACGTTCTAGTACCATAGGTAGTATCACTGGCGACACGCACTGATCAAAGACTTTCGTCTTTAGACACTGCGGTATATGGGACGAGAAGATATAGCGTAACTTCCCGAAAATTGCCCAGCGGAGTTGGATTCGACGATTTACCTCTTTTTCGAAGTTGCAACAACTTAACTGGACAGTCTATCTGACGTAAACATACACACAACTTCGAGCATAATGCCTCTCGTCTTCTTAAGAATGGATGTTACATGAGCATTTGACGTGACCTTTGTTTTGTCCATGTTCGCTTTAAGACCCACGTTTTCGGGAGCTCTACTGAGGTCTTCGAGTATTGTACCGAGGTCCTCCATAGTCTCAGCGATGACAACTTTATCATCAGTAAACCGAAGGTGAGTGATTAACGTGCCATTGATGTTGATGCTAGTCCCTTTCTAGTCCAGAACCTTGAAAACATACTCCAGTACAGCGATGAATAGTTTTGGAGATATAGTCTCCCTGTCTCGCACCTCGCTGCAGATTTCGAGGTATGGACCTGGAGTCGGATTGACATAGTAAATACAAAGTATAAGGCTACCACTATTATTATACAATATCATATTCTATTCATTTTAGACCAATCCTTTTTTACAATGTTGATATCAACATAATATTATAAAAAAGGTTTCGTCTAAAATGAGTAAAATATTGTATCACGCTTTGTTCATTTCCATGCCTACGAATGTATTTTGAGATGTTTTCCGCCGGGAGTAAAATATTTTACAGGCGGAAAGTCAGAAAATAAAACGAAGTCACGTCATGATATTATGATACTTATTATTTTGCCATTTTTAATTTACATGAAATGGATATTTGGCCGCAGACATCAGTTTTAAAACCACGCATATTTTCCGCCCTTCGTCGAAGGTAGGTACGTATATATTTACGATATGCTAAATGTGCGTCCAATTGTACTCAGTTTGGGTCCCGATCCCGATACTTTCAGATCGAAACATTGTCCACCACAGCTTACATTCGGATTTTTTTACTTCGAATATGAGTAAAACTGCACTTATAGCTTTTGCGGAGTACTGTATTGCAGACTTTTGAAAATATATACACAAAGAAAGCAAGAGACGTTACAAAAAAAAAAATCGAAGAAAATGGATTTGAAATTCTTGCTAAAATAAAGAGCAACATTATAAATGGAGTTCTAGTTGTTTTGAGCATCCGGAAAATGCTCTAAAAGTTTGGAACTTCTTTGCAGAGTTTTAAACGTAATAATAAAACCGACAGCTGTTGAAAACGAGAGTGTTTCCCTTGTCTGGTGGCATTATTACAAAGAACACAAAAAAAATTATTTTATAATGATACATGTAGCCCTAAATTAACTGGATTCTAATTTTATTTTGTGAAGTCTCGAAATCCCGGGACGTTACGAGGCTTTGCTCGCTGTTTGTCTCGTGTTCCGAGATTTTGAGACTGTCTAGACCCTAAATTGTACCTACTGTCTTTTAATTAGGTACCTTTAATTACTGCTAAATGCTATACAGAGATTGGCAAAGGTGTGTAATTTGTTTTCTGCAAGATGGCTATACGAATGCTGTGCATGTTTAAGATTCTGAGAGGAAATGAACGAAATTTGAGTAATTTTTATGCGTATGTTGACTGATTGTTATTTGTTTATTATACTTGTTTTGACACTTATGTTTGTGTCATAGTACTTATTGTTATTTGGTTCTTATTGTAAATATGTCTGTGTCAATTGAAATCTAATTGTGCTACTACTTGAATCTATGACTGTAATTATGTGCATGTTTTTCACACATTCATCTTGTTTCTTTTTTACGGTTCTCTATGCAATTACTACCCTCATTTATATGTATAATACGTATGGTGTACATAATAATGAGTATTATTTTAATTCTAACGTTAAATTTGACTATTCAACCATCCTGACAAACAGTAGAACCGTATAGAATAAGGATCTTTGTTCTAAAATGTTTGCCGTTACTACCCTCATATAAAATGTAGGCCAGCAAACAAAACTTTTAATCCTACGCCATTAATCTCGTTTTATCATATCAACAAACAATATTATGATGAATGTTTCCGCTGCATATTTGTTGGTAAAAAAGTGTATTTATTTACGGACGGATTACCAAACTCGCAATATTGAATCGAAAAGTTATGAGTTTTCAGAAATTCTGGATAAGATCAATTTGAAATTCCAGAGCTAGTACAATTCAACCTGTGTCGATATCTAATCAACGCTTTTTTAATCGTTAGCCACATATTTTTACTGGGGTTTCCAGTGTCCAAACAAAAAAAAACCGTTTTTCAGTTCTGAAATAACAATTTGTGAGTAAAGCTGTAGCTTTATTTAGACCAAACGAAGACATCCTTCCAACTGTAATATTACTTTTTCTAAATATACACTCAACACCATTGTGTCTATAAGTGGGATTTACGAAAGAAAATCTTTTTGCTTAGAAGTTTCGAAATCTTTTTGTGGCGCGCTTTATCCCGTCTAATTCCGAGCTTTCCGTACTAAATAAATCTCTAACACTGAGATTTTCGACTATTAAGCCGGTCTTTGGTGAATAAATAACTCTTTTTGTTTTGTTGGTCCGTAAAGACTGTTACTGTTTTAGTTTGAAGGTCGCCTGCGCTAGATCAGCGTCGGGATGCTGCCTCGATGTATGAATGGACGCTGCGTGCTCACTCTGTAGGTAATATATGTCATGATGTAACATAAACAACGTATGGTATTTGTATACGCTATTTAGAATTTATCTTGGTATTTACGTGGAAGAGAAAATAATACACTGTTAGTATCGATTTATTGTACCACGTAGGTATATACTCCGCTGAATTGAAAAATACAGAGGTATGCATTCTGATACTGAGTAACATCACCCACACCGTAGGAATTAATTACTGTAAGTGTAAATAATGGTGGCAGTTTTGTTTAAAGTAAATGCAATAATTCTAGTGCTATTTTAAAAACTAACTAGGTACTGTAAATGATGTAAGATTTACCTACTTGTTCTCTTTTAGTAGTTTCCCATTGAAGTATAAAGTTTACGCTAAAAAAATCTTTTTAGCGTACACTTTATAAGTAGCGTCGATTAATTCGAAGCAATTTTTCTTATTTATTGTTTCATACGTACCGATATAACGTGTATTATGATAAAGTTTGTTTATGTTTATTTATAGGTTAGCTACTAGGGTGATTCATGTTCCAGTTGAATGCTTCGACAGCTGTGAACAGAAATCGAAATTCCAGTTGTGAACACTATTTATTTTTTGAAAGCTCTCTCTTTTTAAAAGTTTTAGTGTGGTCACTAAAACTTTTCAAATCTAAAAATACAATGAAACATTCATTGACTAATCTGAGTTTTATTTTGAGTTTACGTTAGTGTAAAAGTAAAGGTACAAAGGGTTTACGGAAGTTATTTGACATTTTCTAAGGGTTTGATAGATAACGTTTTCAATATTGTGAGAGTCGCAGAAGGCTTCGACCCGATCAATCTACTCAAGGCAAAGTTCGGTCGCGGCTCTAGTAAAATGGTAATGTTTTTTGTTGTTCTTTTACTTCGTTTAAAGTTATTTGTAAAGGTAAAGTTTACAGTCATGTGTTTTGATGGATTGAAATTAACATTCTATGTAAATTATTTGTTTGATGTTTGGATTAATTGCTTGTGTAAAATATTTTGTTAATTAAATCTAGACACGCGGCAGCGTGTCATCTAGACACGCGGCAGCGTGTCAAGCCAAGTTCAAGTAACAGAACTGGCGAGCAGCACCGTGTGTAATATTACACGAACCATTTGGAGCCACTTTTGACCCCCTCATAACTCAAAAACTGTTTCACATAAACGTGTCAAATTTGGCTCATATAGTGAAAGTTGCAAGATACATATGTGCTCCAAATTTCATAAACATATCTCCAACGGTTATTTAGATATTAACGTCTAAGAATCGTCATTTTTATCACTGACTGACCTATAGATCAAAACTCTAACCCACTTCCAGATGACCTAGAAAGTTCAAATTTGGCACGCAGATAGGTAGTTAGGTGAATACAAAGGAACAACTCAGAAACTGGCAAATTTTTATAATTTTATTATAATTTTTCACTTAATTGATTCTATTAGGAACATTTATAACAAAAACGATTTGGTATTAATTTTGTTATAAATTTGCTATAAATAAGTACCTACTAATAATTTATGTACAAAAAGTAATGATATCCCATCAAAAACATAAATGTGAAATGAGAGCCAAGTTCAACATTATGATATATGCCTTGGTTGTTGACTTCAATGACAAAAGAAGTGAGATCTAAATGGGTGCCAAGTTCAATGGTCAGTCTTTACTTGGCTAGTTTTCATATACGAATTATATTATAGCCTTCGTAAGTTTTAAGCCTGTTACTTGTCGGTTCTTATTTTATTATTCCGAAAATTTGGCTTGCTGGTAGAAACTAGCCATCGAACATAATAATTCGTATATGAGAACTAGCCAAGTCAAGACTGACCATTGAACTTGGCACCCATTTAGATCTCACTTCTTTTGTCATTGAAGTCAACAACCAAGGCATATATCATAATGTTGAACTTGGCTCTCATTTCACATTTATGTTTTTGATGGGATATTATATTATTCAGATTAATGATCGTCTGTAGACCACTGATTGTTTGCATATAGTTTTATAATTTTACTGTTTTGGGTAATAATTGATGAGCCTGGCGCACTTTTGTGATTTATTTTAAATTAAATATGTAACTTTGTTAATAATGAAGCACGATTCCAGCATATACGATGTCAGGGGCACGCGGGAGCTCGAATGAAGTAACAATAAATTAATCGACGATAGATGCATGCCGTACGTGCCTTTATAAGCAAGCGAGTGATTGTGAAACAATTATTGCTCCACTACACGGGACGGCACTGTATTGAGCAATTTTACTGGTAGGTGTATTGTATTGACTGTTTGGGTAGACATTGCTATCCCAGAATATCAACGTTAACACAATTTATGATAACATCAAGTCGATTAGATCCTGAGAGCTTTTAAAATCCGGGAAATGTCATTTTATGCAAATTTTTATATTTTTCTTTTTAACTCGTTCTTCTGAAAAAGTCTAATTGTGTTACGGCATGAAGATGGAAAATAGAAAAGGTCAAAACAGCATTACACAAAGCTGTTTAGAAAAAGGCCCGGCCGGAACAATTAGGAGAAGAAACTTAATGCTTTTAAGTCTTTGTTGTACTCATGTTCGGTAAATTGAACAATTGGTTTACAATCGGAAAAATTTGGAACCTGCTATTCATTTACATTGGGACTATTGACTCGCGCTCCCAGCGTCAGTCATTCAAATTCCCGGAAGTTCCAATCAAATGAAAACAGAATGGACCTCTGCGAAGTTTGTTTGAGTCAATAAATTATTGTTGATTTTTCTTCCTCTGTTTAATGTCTCGTCATATTAGGCTCGTTATTCGAAATTCGAAACAAAGTTGCTGGGAGGAATTTGAAGGTTGTTTTGCGATTTTGAAGACATTGAGCAATAATGTGTAAGATTTAAACATCGTTTTTTAAATCGCTGTATATTATAGAAGTATTTAGCGTTAGTATTTATGTTCATTCTTGTGCTAAAAGGGAAACGATTTGTGTTCACGTAACATACATGTGCTTATTCCTAATCAATTGTATTGCTTTGGAATAAGGTCCTACGGAGTCATAAGACAATTACTACATTATAAATAGGTGCTGGCATTAAACCTTGTACGGCTGTAAGTGCTCAGTGTTGACCTAGTGCGGAACTACGTCTGTGGCGCAGGAAAGCCGATAATTAAAGTTCTACAATTAATTAAGTGCGGCGCACAACGTGCTCTTGATTTTTTACCCACGTTTGTGTTGCATCAACTTCCGTTTGCAATGTAATTAAATTCTATTAACATTGATTTTGTTTTAAAAGAAGCTTTTGCAAACGTTATAATTAAAACTTTATTTGTAAATCGTTTTCGTTCCAATATGTTTCTTTACTTCAAAACGTTTGTTATTTTAAAGCCATATCGTATTGAGATACTTCTCATTGGAAGCCTGGATTGTGCCCGGTTATTTTGACTTGGCCTTCCCTAGTGCGTTGTGCTAGTGAGTTTAACCAGTCAATTACCGTAATTACAGACACAATTACAAAACGATTGTGTCTATACCAAATGTGGTATCTCAGGGACTTAGAGGTTAAAAACTTAAACACGACTGCTGAAAAATCGGCTTCAAAAAGTATGATACAAGAAAATATTCTCATCTGAAAGCCCTGGTCGTATATGACGTTACATAGTCTATAATCTGCGGACGATCAAGACGCTTCCAATGATACCTCATTTGTCAAATTACGATAACTAGTAGTTTAGAAGTTATATTGGAACAGATGAACAACGATGAGGATCGGTGGATTGATGATTCGGGTATGTATGATCCCATCAAAAACATAAATGTGAAATGAGAGCCAAGTTCAATATTATGACATATGCCTTGGTTGTTGACTTCAACCACAAAAGAAGTGAGATCTAAATGGGTGCCAAGTTCAATGGTCAGTCCTGACTTGGCTAGTTCTCATATACGAATTATTATGTTCAATGGCTAGTTTCTACCAGCAAGCCAAATTTTCGGAATAATAAAATAAGAACCGACAAGTAACAGGTTTAAAACTTGCGAAGGCTATAATATAATTCGTATATGAAAACTAGCCAAGTCAGGACTGACCACTGAACTTGGCACCCATTTAGATCTCACTTCTTTTGTGGTTGAAGTCAACAACCAAGGCATATGTCATAATATTGAACTTGGCTCTCATTTCACATTTATGTTTTTGATGGGATATCATTACTTTTTGTACATAAATTATTAGTAGGTACTTATTTATAACAAATTTATAACAAAATTCATACCAAATGGTTTTTGTTATAAGTGTTCCTAATAGAATCAATTAAGTGAAAAATTATAGTAAAATGATAAAAATTTACCAGTTTGTGATTTATTCCTTTGTATTCACCTAATTACCTATCTGCTTGCCAAATTTGAACTTTCTACGTCATCTGGAACTGGGTTAGAGTTTTGATCTATAGGTCAGTCAGTGATAAAAATGACGATTTTTGGACGTTAATACCTAAATAACCGTTTGAGATATGTTTATGAAATTTGAAGCACATATGTATCTTGCAACTTTCACTATATGAGCCAAATTTGATATGTTTATGTGAAATAGTTTTTGAGTTATGAGGGGGTCAAAAGTGGCTCCAAATGGTTCGTGTAATATTACACACGGTGCTGCTCGCCAGTTTTGTGACTTGAAATTGGCTTGACACGTTGCCGCGTGTCTAGATACATACCCGCATACACACATATATTTATATTCCTTATCTTTGCTTTGCCATGGTCGGGTAAAAAATGGGTGAACTATAGATACAGCTCTACCCAGATAGGTACATACTTGTTTTGGTACTACAAGAATGAAACACATTATCCTACAAACTACATAACAATAATAATGTGACAAGAAATAATTATATCGACAATGAATCAAATACTATGGGCAAGCTTCACCGCGATAGAGTCTTTGTATATTTTTCCATCGTTAAAAGTGCGTTGTGTTGACATTTATCGTTGAGGGTAACATGTGGCCTGGTGTGGCAAGTGGACACGAAAGGGAAAATGTTAGACCTCGTATTTTATTTTGGTTCTTGTTTATGTTGCTGTAAAAACCTTTGGAATTAATTCTAAATTATAAAATGTTATTTTTACCCACGTACTGACCTAAAGATTTTATTTTTTTTCGTGTGGTGCGGGTTGTACAGAATACCACCATTCCATTTCTTTCTGTGGGTGTCGTAAGAGGTGACTTAGTGACTTACTAGAGAATGGGCAGCATCGTTCTCTATGCATTTAACCACCGTACTGCGATCGTAAACCCGACTGCCAAGCGGGGCGATTACGGCAAATCCCCCAAATTGTAGGATGCCTTAGTCTAGCAATGGACGTCGTTCTGCTGAAATGATGATAACGATGATAATATATTTATTTTAGTTAAGTAATTTAGAAATAGTTTAATTTAGAATATCTAATAAACAACTCAGATATAAAGAGGTATTACAAAGACAATCAACATTTCAACAAAGCAGCATGTTTTTAATTAACCCCTTTTTGAATTATAAATGATAAAAGCTACATTATAATGAACAGCTATTAATATAACGATGAGAACTAAGTTATTAACAGAACTCTTCAATCACAAGCTTTTCAAAGGCAATCGAGTAAAAGCCGCTGGGGGGAAATTAAACAGGTATTACCTACAAGAAGCTTTTAGTGAATGGGCTTTCCGATGAGGCATGCCTTTAATATTTACAATAGTATTACCTAAGTAGATAAAATTGCTATTTCTAGCGATAAACGATTATATGCTTTCCACGAATTAATTGTGACGTGGCTTTCATATTACTTTACACGGTGGGAGAGATATTGTCGCGCAAACAGGAACAATTTAGTGTAGAAATTTTCCGTAGGTTATCAATAAAATATCTACTGTTTCATAGAAAACTAGTACTACTAAGCGGGAAAATGTATGGAACAGCAATTGTTTTTTAATAACTCATGAAATATGTCAACTCAGGGGGGAGGGAGGGGGCGGGCAGAATCATGAACTAAATCCATAGTAACAGGCTGCACCTCCCTGCCACTTTTTATATAAATTAGGCTGTTTTATTTTGAATGGCACGAAAAGAAGTCGTATGCTGCTGAAAAAACTTCAGTAAATTATTTTGGTTAGGAAGTACTTGTATAGGCTCAAATGAAATTACCTGGCAATAATTTACCCACATCTTAGGAATCGATATTGAAAAATAATGGAACAAAAAAAAACTCATTTTCATCATATGATCTGCGAAGGTCAGTGCTCGTAATCGATCAACTGTTTTTGTGTTTCTATGTGGAATATAGGTAAATTTCTTTTATGAATGTCCAAAAACTAAAACATCCTACCAGTCGTTTGGTTGTCTTAATGTACAGACGCCAGCACATCGAGCTACTAAAATCTGTCAAATTTCTTTAATAGATTTTCAACTTTATCGCTACAGCATTAGGTTCAAGGTTGCTTGGGAGAATTTGACAGTTTCGGGTACCTTGATGTGCTGGCGTCTGTACATATCATTTAGGACAAAGTTAGAATGACGATATTTCATTAGTTTTCGATATCGATACCCAACTTGGGTATCGATATCGTAAACTAATGAAATATACAACTCGTAAGTCGCGGCTGTTACCAATTGACCACAACTGCTACCACTGTACCAATGCACCTGCTACTTGTATAATTCATTTTCGATGAGTTTTACGCAAGAAATCGTCTACCTGGCTTTGACCGGCTTGGCTTCTAGTCTAACCGAATGTAACTGAATACCAATATTTACCATGAAGCGACAAAAAAGTCGTGTAAATGGATAATATGATACCCCTTGGTGTGACTGGTTGTCACATATTAGGGAATATGACTACCCGCCAAAAATTAAGGTAAATGACAGTCGGTACTACAGGCAAAGTGCATAGTGCAATTACCTGTGACCAAACTATTCATCATCATCATCATCTCAGCCGTAAGACGTCCACTGCTGGACATGGGCCTACCCCTTTTTGGGGGGCTTTGCCATAATCGCCACGCTTGGCAAGCGGGTTGGCGATCGCAGTATGATGGTAAAATGCATAGAGAACGCTGCTGCCCATTCTCTAGTAAATCCCTTAGTCGCCTTTTACGACACCCACGGGAAGAAATGGGGTGATGGGGCTTTACCAAACTATTGTTCACTGTATATTCATATGAGCAGTAATATTATCCAGCAGCTACTTTGCGTTAAATGACTCGCAGGTGACATAAAATCCAAGGTATCATCATTTGCCCAGCCTTGTCCCAACTATGTAAGGGATTTTTTTTTTTTTTTTTTAGGATGGGAAATCATCAAATGACTTCTCCCGCTCTGGGCGGAGCGGGAGGGCGTGTCAGACTTTTACTGACTAAAACCCACCCGTGTTCCATCAGTTGCCCATGTGCCAGGGTCACGGTTTCTCTTTCGAACAATCACGCGACCCCGGCAGAGACTATGTAAGGGTTGGCTTCCAGTTTAAACGAATGTAGCTGAATACTAGTATCTAACATGGAGATGGTGATGACCTTCATCACACAGTTACTCGTTAACATGATACACCTTGGTAAAAGTGGTTGTCAGACTTTCGGACTTCTGACGACTTACGAGATGTCAGAACTCAGTACTGTCAAAGATCACGAGGTAGGAGGCACGGCCAGGTCTTGGTGTGTTCAGACGGTCACCCATCCACGGACCAACCGCAGCAAGCATAGCTTAACCTGATCGGTCGACCCGTACGGTTGTTGTTACTGTTATTACTTAGCCACAAGACCTCCTAAAATAAATATGTATATCAAAGCAAAATTGCAAATTACTTACAAGTAAGTATTTATAATAGCTGAGGTAAGTGTGAGATAACTACGTAAAATTACTCGATTAAGTTAACATTACTATGCTAAAAGATATCCATCTCTAACGTTATAAATTAATTTGTTGGCATAGCAAAATCGTTTTGTCACGAGAAGGGAAAGTTTTATTTTTTTTGTCAGTATACTTAACATTAGTCGACAAAAAATGAACGTAATAAAATCGCGACGAGGTTTGTTCGCGCATTGAATACTTAACACTGCACTCTGTGCTAAACACAGTATTCAGGATCCAACAGAGTGCAGCGCGAGTGTGTCTCAGTGAGTCGAAAAAACACGATGTTCAATTTTCAACTTTCGGCGCTAAGCAGTGCGTTGAAGTTCCAATGCGCGAAAACCCTCTTTGCGATTTTAATACGTCAGTGGGTACATGGGCTACAAGACGAACTTCTCTTAATTATATAGTTGGTAGATAAATAAAACGTCACATAAAAAGCTGGGCATGAAACAATTTTATTTGTATGGTAACTTTATATAGGTCATTGTGCCTTTTTTTTCTGTTTAAATAAGTACTTTAAGTTTATCTTTCTTTAATTTTTTATTTAATTTTAATTTTGATATGAAATTATTTTTTTTTGATTTAATGGGTCTCAATTTTGTTTAACATCCTGGGAAGAAGCGAGACAACCCCAGCACAAGTATTATTAATTACATACTGGGGCAGTTTCATTTAAAATTTTGAATATGTAATCGTTTGAGACCCAATAAAAATGTATTTATTTATTATTAGACTGCTCACGATTCGCAATTCTTTGGAAGTGCCTCCAGTATCATTAAAATATTCAACAAAGCCATATAGGTAAAGAAATATCTACACGCCTTGAACATAACCCATTATGCACTAAACAGTTGCAAGTATCTAGATCTCAGTTTATATCATAACATCAACAGCACTCCTTCTTTTAATGATTCACTCCTAAAAAGATAATGTGTTTTTTTATTACTGTCGTAGAAATGCTTTATTTTCGCATTTGGTTAATTTCAAGTGACGCTCTGGGTGAGAGAGCGACCACTTTTTTCATGAAAAATATTTGTATCAGCTTTTTTTTTAAGTTTATTGTAATAATAAACATTTTATTTCAGACCAAATTATACGATCCATATGTTGTTATAAAAAGTCTTACCATATGTTAGGAAAAAGAAAAATTAAAAAAAAAAACACAACATTAACAAAATTAGGATGGAAAATAAAATTAGGATTTTTTGGGATAATGAATCTTGTCGTTTTATTTTATTATTATTTAATTATTTATTTTCTTTTATTATACATAGTTAGTCCTCACGGCCACACATCAGGCTATACCTACATTTCCAGTATAACTGTCATCTCATTGTACGATAAGCCCATTGTGCGGTCAGCTAAAACTAGAAATGTATAGCTTGACCTGTAGCCGTGTGTACTAAACATTCGCGGTCAAATTATGTAACACACCAGTAGGAATTGCTTTAATTTTGATAGTTCTAAAACTTTCATTGCGGTATTTACGCTGTGGAGCAGATACATTTTAAGGACGTAAGAAGAAGTGAATTACCTTCAAAATAATTCCAGTTCTATTTAATAGTGTGTTACGCAATTAAAGTGCTTGAATATTAAGTTCACCTATCTACGAGTAGCCCACCATTTGGGTCTCGAAGACATGACAGTTAACATTATTATACATAGTTAATATTATTATATTGAACGCTTATAAGAATAGACAAGTAGCTAATATAAATGTAACTACTGCAGGATCGTGCAGAGATGACACTGGCCGTGAGCGGTCATATCAATAAGACTGTGCACCTATAACCCACTTTACTCTGATTGCCATACACGGCGAGGGCAGCCGGCTGCTAAACACTAACCAGCTTATCAACTACCTATACTGTAGTGTTCTCGTAATTGGACACATGCAAGCTTATTATCGTGCCTACGCTTACTAAAACGCGGTTACGTATAAAGGCTGCCCTGTCCTGCCCTGTCTATACAGGCGCATCGCGACAGCGCGGTGCGACTGTAATAGAATAGTTTATATGAAAACTTCGTGGTAATTGATCTTAATGTCACATCGCGCTGGTCTGCGGGGTCCTTAATCAGATAATATTATCAGAATCGAGAATCCAATACGGGTATTATCCATCAACAAAATCACAGAACTTTGCCCTAACTATGGTACATAGAACGGCTATGTTGAAAGAAATGTTGTTACATTTAATGGGCATAATTTTGTATATCAGATTCAGGTGGCCTTCGCAAACGGCGTCAAAGCTTGTCATTAGATTTTGTTTTACGTGAGCCGGGGTTTTAAATTGCCGGCGCGTAAATGCCTTTTTAGGGTTCCGTTGCCAAATGGCAAAAAACGGAACCCTTATAGATTCGTCATGTCTGTCTGTCTGTCTGTCTGTCCGTCCGTATGTCACAGCCATTTAATTCCGAAACTATAAGAGCTATGCTGTTGAAACTTGGTAAGTAGATGTATTCTGTGAACCGCATTAAGATTTTCACACTAAAATAGAAAAAAAAACAATAAATTTTGGGGTTCCCCATACATAGAACTGAAACTCAAAAATGTTTTTTTTCATCAAACCCATACGTGTGGGGTATCTATGAATAGGTCTTCAAAAATGGTAATGAGGTTTCTAATATCATTTTTTTCTAAACTGAATAGTTTGCGCGAGAGACACTTCCAAAGTGGTAAAATGTGTGTCCCCCCCCCGTAACTTCTAAAATAAGAGAATGATAAAACTAAAAAAAATATATGATGTATATTACCATGTAAACTACCACCGAAAATTGGTTTGAACGAGATCGAGTGAGTAGATTTTTTAAAACGTCATAAATCGTAAACCGCAATTTACCTTACATTCAACCAACTGAAATATAAAAATTAAAAAAAAAAAAATATATTTTTAAACCGAGAATACCTACAGGTTTGTACGGAACCCTCGGTGCGCAAGTCCGACTCGCACTTGGCCGGTTTTTTACATTTACGCTTGTTTTACATTGCAGAATATTCTAGAGCGTCGCTTTTGATACAATACTGCTTCATGGAAGTGGAAATGTTGTCTACAAATTAGTAAAAGGTAAATATACGGCAAGTGTGCTTCAAATGCAAATACCATTATGCACAACAGTTTCCAGAATTTAAATACTGAAATAGTGTCGAACTTATTGAAGGATGCACCTTTCTAGATTTATTGATTTAAATTTGAATTAGGAATGGACACAGCTGCCCCAATTTAGGTGCTTAGTATTCGGCACTGACTGTAAATCTCATAAGCTCTTATTTGTTTCTATCTTGAAAGAAAAAAAAATATAGAAAAATCTTGAGACATATCTTAAGACATTAATGCCCTAGGGTTTTCAACAGCTGCTGGAAATAATTACAATAGAACACTTTGTGCGTAAATAAACTAAGAAGCAATTAAAAATAATGCTTTTATAAGTAGCCAGGTATTAAGTAAAAAAACGGCAAGCTTATGTAGGCATCCATATGAAACTAAGTTTTGTTCATTTTCGATTTACTATGTTTTTTCATACTTTCTCGTGTCCCACTGCTGGGAAAAGTCTCCCCCCCTTTTTCCCTCCAAACCTCCCTGTCTTGTGCGTTCGCGGGTAACGGCGGCCCAGCTATTGTTATCAAATCGACACTGCCTTCGCCTTCTAAAAGTTGATAATTGACTGTAATGAATACCAACATGACGGAAGGCAATAATGAGCAATTGGAGAAATTCCTCATTTTTGATACGCTTTCAGTATTCCTGCGTTCTCTTTTCGAAGTAGTAGCGATCTACAAGGAGTATTTTCATTTCACAAATCATGCGTGAGCAAGGGTGAGAAATAAGACTGAATCTTTATAGTTACTGAAATAAAGGCTTTAACTCAGATAAACTCAGTCACACACATACATACACAAACTTGTAGGTACCAATTACTTGGGCTAAAAGAAGAAAATTTGATTTGCGTTTCGCGTTCAAGTTGATTCGTTACTCCAGTTAAGGACACGCCTGAGCCGACCCATTAGTTGGCTAAGCTACTGATTTACTGCCCTGCGACTGAAAATGGTTCCGTTTGATTAATTAGATTTTTCATATTAACATAGGAATCCAGTTTACATGTAAAATCGAGATTTATTTCCATCAATTTGGGTGGAAACAACCGTAATTGCGATTAAATTATTGCCCGGATGAACTTGTTTACCTATGTACTTACCTTAATCACATATGGATATCGGCTGGTAAATATCTATTTGAGATAGAATAATTGTATTTACAAGCTTAGCTTAGGAACAATTTTATCGTAACGGCTTGCGACTTATCGAATAAAAACAGAAATACTTTTAGTTCAATCTTGATGAGCCTTTGAAGTCAACACCGAATATTAAGAAAATATATTTTTTTGACCTTCAAAATTTACAAGACAATAGAGTTGATTATAGTTGCCTTTTTCAAAAGCTAGTTTTGTATGAGAAGAATAGGAGAGAAACACAGCGTATTTTTTCAAAACGTTTTACAGCCATCGAACATTAGTTGTGTCAGTTTAGAATCATGTGTCTCTATACTGAGATTAGTAATACTTATTATTTTAACTGATAACTGAAGAGAGCATAAACTGAGCATTCACTTTAGATTTTTTTTTATCGATATCTAAAGCGGCTACATAAAAAACTGCCTTATTTCACTACTGTCTATGTCCTCTAGAGGGCGCCATATTTAATTGAATGACGTCACATAGCCCACAGCTTAATCGTCCGGTGGTTATACCACCGGACGATTAAGACTTTTTCAATGACACCTCATTTTTCGCAATATGAGGGCACAGATCAACATACATCATAGGTAGCTACTTACACACATACTGGTCAAAACCATAAATGTCCATTTTGCTTTACCGTTTTCGGATAAAATATATTTGAAAAAGTAAGAATAAACTGGGAAGTAAAAGAAAGTAACCGTAGGTGTAAGTGTGCTGTGTTGGTTGTGTTGTGTAAGTTTATTGTGTACGGTTTTTGTGGGTTGTGTAGTGTGAGTAACATAGTGTAGTGAGTGTGTGTGCGACTGTGTATTAGTGAATAGATTTCACTGTAGAACTACATATTCTTTGGGATATAGGTGAGAGAGGAATGTTTGTGCAGAACTGATTAACAGACAAAGAGATAAAAGTGTGCATTCGTTTCTTACACATCACCTTGACAGCTCACTGTGTTCTTTCAATTTTTAGAAACGTTACGTCGTGGAAGAAGCTAAGTCAAACCACTCCACGCTAATACACTGTATGAGAGAAGGAGCTGTGCCAAAACATAATACACCGTTCTAAGTGAACCACTCTGCAGAGACGATCTAAGCTTTTTGTAGTTAAATATAAGTTTATGGGCATGTCTTATCAGTACTTTTAGATGTCTTTGCCAATTCAGAGTAGAATCAAGGAAGACACCAAGGTACTTGACATTGTTTCCCCTTTTAAGGCATGGTCGATTCCAAGACTGCCTATTTGTGCTAGGAAAAACTATGAGTCTTAAGAAAGAACCAATTACTTGCAAGTTGGGATTGAGTGGATGGTGAGAATGGGACATAATTAGAGTTAGTAACATTTAGAGCGAGCAAATTATTGTTCAATCACGTCATGATAATTCTGAGAGCATTCTCTGTATCACTTCGAGCATCTTCCTAGGTTTTGCTATATACAAGTACGGCGTCGTTTGAATAGACAAATATAAAAAAAATATAAAAAGTGTACCTGTCCACAAGTACACTACCCTGGGGCACTCCAAAGCTAAGCTACTGTGGCTAATGCTATCCTTTTATGAGGTTTGTATTTTCTCAGCATGGCTTCGTCATGCAAGGTAGCCTTACAAAAAGTTCAGAGCCACGCCTCTTATTCCCATTGGTTCCATTTTCTTCATAAAGTTAGTTACGGAGATACTTTCAAATGCTATGGACAGTTTTAGTGGTATATCTAGGGCATTTATTGTGCTATTGGTCTGATTTAGCAAATCTTCAGTACATTTCATTTTCTGAACCCGTACTGGTTTAGCGCAAATATATTATTACTTTCAAGATAATTATTGCAGTAAAGTATGAATTTAAAGCCTTTCTGAAGATTTTAGATACTTAAGTAAGAACTAGATTGGATTAGAGCTAGATGTAGTTAGTGCTATTACTTCTGTTACCTCATACTTCTAACCTCACCATCTCACTCTTATAAATGGGGTGTACCAGTGCTTATATATAACCAGTAAGAAATACACCTCGATATAGACAAATATTGATTAAGTGTTTCAGTGGGACAACAAGAAGCATTTTACTGGCTTTAATAAACGCCGTGAGTATTTATTTAATACCAATGGTACTTCCACTGTGTAGGCCTATATTGATAAAGTTTAATTCAGCTTCGTAATGATAAAACTGGTAGGTAGGTAATGGAGCCATCGAGTTTAGAGGATAATTGCATGAGTACGCAGAATAGAATTTATTTATCTTACTGTAGATAACGGTGTATGATACGGGAATGGCGTAATTATAGAGTTGGTACCAAATCACATCCCTCCTTATAATACATCAAGTTGACTGTACTTTGACAGGATATCGGATGTGTGTAGAAAAAAGAATCGAAAAGAAAGATTTATCTTCGATATATTTTTCTTCCCACCTTGCTTTCCTCAATTATATCGGGGCCGACAGCTATTTCCGAAGGTGTGACATCAGGATCTGATAATAATTTCTTCTTTTTGTGGAGCAGAATGAAGCAATTTGGTCGTAACAAAAATAAACCAATTAGTGTTTTATTTGGGGTTTATAATTGCCTAGCGTGTCAGTATTTAGTTTCTGAGAAAGAAAAGGTGTGTATCGTAATTTTTGAAATCTGAATCAATCAATAGATTAGACAACATTGTCTTTTTATTTGAGACCAGCTTCTGCCCGCGACTTCGTCCGCGTCAAATATTTGCTCCCCTGACCCTTCCCGTCGCATCGCAGCCTGCCAGTTTTCGTCCATTTTTTTGTTGCTGCTCCGCTTATTTTGATCGTAGCGTGATGTTATATAGGCTATAGCCTTCCTCAATAAATAGGCTACCCGACACAAAAAGAATTTTTCAATTCGAAGCAGTAGTTCCTGAAATTAGCGCGTTCCACCCCCATTAGGGAAGTGGGGGGTTAGAAAGAGACAAAAAGTAGCCTATGTCACTCTCCATCACTTCAACTCATCATCATCATCATCATTTCGTCGCTCCGTTTTGCCGTGAAAGACGGACAAACACACACACACACTTTCCCATTTATAACATTAATAATAATATTAGTATGGATATTAAAATAGCATTATAATTGAGGTAAATGTAAATCCCTTCGTAGCCACTAATAGTTCACAGTTTATAAACACAATGCTACCCTATGGCCATGTCTGTAAGGGGCCTGAAATACATAGTAAATTACAACAGTTTTGTGCCTACCCACGAAAATATCAGATAGGTACAATCTGTTTCGTTGACACTTTGCGCAAGCTGCGACACACGCGAATTATAGGTACTGTTGTGTCGACAATATTTGCGGCAGTAAATCGTGCAACCAGGTTTGATAAAACTAAGGAATCCCTCTCACTTTTCACAGTCTCAGGCGCCAGAGATGGCACAACGACAAGCAGTTAATCAAGAATCGTTTTTATTTTCCACAAAACCTGATATTTGTTTTCTTAATTACGTCACTTTGTCAATGAGGTTCCATTCTAGTAAGGTGTGGCATAGGTGTGGACGAAAATGTAACTAAGTAAGGTAGCCACGGTTATGCTTCGTTCATTTAAAACTGTGTTGTAGTAAGTAATCAGTTTGTCAGCCATGCCATCATAACGATATTTTTGTTTGTCACATCGGATTGCGGTTAGAATTTCCAGTTTTCAACCCACTGAACAATTTTGATATTTGCTTTTAAGCTAAATGCGAATAAGCCTTGCTGTTTATTTGCGTATTGTTACGTATATTTGATTACATGTATATGGTTGTATGTATGTTTTGTCACGACCTTTGTGCGTGAGCAGAACTGCAAGTAGTCACGAATATGTGGTACATTCATATGGCTTGTACACAAAGTATAAATAAATTTATTTGTATTAGATCGATACATGTATTTTATGAAGGGAACCTAGACCACAACTTTTTTCCGGGTCTTTTTATAGGATTCAAAACCCATAAGATTTGGTGATTTCATATTCAATTTACATAAAGGAATGCATAATCTAGCTAGAGATTAGGTCATAAACGATTACAAAAAAAAAAAAAAAAATTGAATATGCATTTAAGTTACCCGAGTCTCGCAATTCACAGTTGTGCTTTCTGTGTAGGTACTAAATTATCAAGGTAAGTTAATTGAGTAGATACCATCAAACCTTACAAGATTGCCCATCTAATCTGACTTTGCCCAGCAAGGTACTTTTCACAAATATAAAGAAAACCGGCAACATTTATTAGTTGCGTTTATTATTTAATCTAAGGAAGAAATTTAAATATATCTCTGATAACACTACGTCACTGATTTTTCCTAATGTCACTTTAGTCGGCTGTTACACTGTGTCGAAGTTGGTGGAGTATTTTACGGGCCAAAAGTTAAAAAAAAAATGTGACTTTGCCCACTCAAATTTGGCAGGTAATATGAACCTTTACACGTTTAGTATTAAGGTCCTGTGATAGATTGTACTTTTTTCTATAATAATCCTTAAATAATATGTTCTTAAGTTAGAAAATACTCAAGACACAAAGGTTTCTACAAAATGGGCAAACTTGTAAAAAGTACTATATACTTTGCCCGCTTTCCAAATTGAGGTTTTTAGCACATAAACATTAATTGTCTTGATATTATCATATTTTTAATGCAAAGAACATTACATTTATCATTGATGTAGTACAACCACAAATTGAAAGTAACATTATTTACAAAAATATTTAAACTGAAATAAAAAATCGTAAGAAATCTGGGCAAAGTTGTACGGTTTGACGGTATAATGTCTCTAATTGAGACATTAGGTCTATTCAATCATGTGACTCATTGTCTCCCTCTACGTCTATTTAATGAGACTAAGCTAACATAATTACAAGACGCTAAGCGATGGCTTAATTTCACACCTACGTATTATTAACTAATAATTAGCTTTGTTGATGTTACAAGTTTACAACTCTTGTTATAATTTTGAAGTTAATTAGTCAGGTACAGTAGGTCGCAAGTCAGTAGTAACACAAGGTATAAGCTGGCTTCTTATTCTATAGAAACTTCGTACCACGCTAGGCCAGGACGGTCTCAGAATTTCACGAACTTGCGCTCGACTGTACCTATTTATCTTAACAAATTTTCTGAAAGGTAAAAGACTGGTAGTATACGAGTATGTAGGTAGAAGACATGAAAAAAAAAACTTTTTTTTTCCGCTCCGGCTATTTGTTTCCGACTTCCTGATTCAATCGAGATGAAAAAATACCAGATATTTATTTCGTACAACCTTCATACCTACTTGTCTCAGTTTCAGGTAGAGAAAACACCAGAGAAGGGAAACGAATTCAAATACAATATTTTTGTTTGGATTGGTGTTAGTTAGTTGTGGCTGAGAAGTACCTATAGAAAGTGAATGTGGGCGTTCCGCTGCTTCAACAAACTTAATACCAACTTAATAATAGCTGCTTATTACCATAACAACTTACTAAGATTCTACGTACTTAAATAGATTTTTAGTTAAGAAGTTCTACCTAATTGGTATATGCTTGAAGAAATTTATTCAACAAATACTTGTTTATGATAAATATGTATTAAGCTTATACAGATGTCTATCTACTTATCTATAGGTAGGTTGTATTTATATTTTTTCATAAATGGTTGGTAATTTTCCTCGTGTTGTAATTTTAATTAACTTTTACAAATTTAATTGTTCATTGAAAGGATTTTTTTGAAAAGGGCCGGAGTTCGTCGTTGGCCTTGAGAGGAATTTTGTGCTTTAAAAATCTGGACAAAAATTACTCCAGGCTACATCATGTTGAGAGATAGATAGAAATATTTTTAAAAGCAACAAACTCTGATAGACCGTATAAATATCCATGAATCGACATCGATACGAAACATAACATGTTGCGCGGTTAGTAAAAGAAAATATATGCAGGAAACTACCTTTTTTGGGTTTGTTACAGTTAGCGTTTTTTGAGTTAGCAGTTCATGCCATCGATCGTCCAAACGTGTCCTATTATAAGAATGAAAAAATTACTTTCTTTCTCTCTTTGAAATATTGTGGAAGTCTGTAAAAATTATTGGAAATATACCTAGAAAGATTAGCGTAATGTAATATGATTCACACAAGGCTGAAATATAGAAAAACGTTCGCTAGTCTTTATGAAATAAAATAATTTGAATTACGAGCCGGCGATGATTAAAGAAATATTCGCTATCTTCTGTATATCATCTTGGGTCGGGAAGTATCACTTGCTTAGGGTGACGTAACTAATAAAGAAAACCTATAGAAAAACAAATTTAATGAAATCTTGCTATAAACGTTTTTCCATTTGCTCATCGTTATTGCTCGCAGTTACGAGCTCAGCTTTATTAGCTGTTTTTATTGACCTGAATCTTTTTAACAAGTTAACATTCGATGAAAAAGATGGGCGACTTTAAAAGTCGTAAGTAACGAGTTCTACATATGTGATTATAAAGTGCACGATCCCCTTTACAGTTGATCAAACCCTTCGAAATCCGGTCCATTATAAAAGGTTAGAAGAGTTATTGGGGGTTTCGAGATCAACTTTTTGTGCGATAGACGTTGACAACATTTGGACCTACTTAATACTTAGATTTAACGTTAACCCTTACCGCAGACATAAACTTTGTTATGTAAATGTGTTCCTGCGTTTAAAATAAAACGATAATTTCTGAATGTTTGTTATTTTATTTTATTTTGTTACCGAAAAACAATGAAGTCACTAATTTAGTATTAGGGTTCCGTACCAAAATGGTAAAAAGGAACCCTTATGGTGCGACTCAGTCTGTTTGTCCGTCTGTCTGACACAGCTGGATATCTCAAGTACTATGCTAACTAATGCTCATAATGTAGTGTGCAGCTCGCCTAACCTTATATTTGTAACTGCACACACTAATTATGGCCATTATTATACGAATCGTCGAACTAAACAGTTCTCTTTTATTTCGACAACATCACTATAATACATGGCGACCCTTAACTAGGAATTAAAATTTTGCAACCCACGCGATAAACGGCCGTAGTCAAATAAATTATGAAGATTATACCAACTAACGAAACAATTATGAAAATCAAGAAGTTTGTGAAGACGGAAAATTAGAAGAAAGAAAGCGAAGAAGATTTTGAAAATTATAGAAGAATCAGAATCCCAATAGAAGAATTTGTTTGAAGAGGTGCAATCGTTAAATAAGAAGACAGAAAAGGAACGTTGCTGCCGGGTGCCGGGAGAATGCTCAAGCCTTATGATGAGAGGATATGCAGGGCGCCGGGAGTTGAATTGTACGGGTCCGATGTGGAGCAGCTGGGAGTCAGTTCCAGTCCAATGCTGAGAAGTTCATTCATCCACGCCACGTGAGACGTCGTGACCTACATAAGCGTTGTCAGTAAAATAAGTAATTACTGCAATGTAAGTTTTGCACTTCTAGCATTATTTTATATTTTGTTCTGGAATTAGGAATGTCCCAATAATTGCAAGATTTACACGCTAGATTAAAATAACTAAGAGAATATTTAGTAAAACTAGGTCCAGATAGGCGTAGAAAAGATTTAGCTTTTAAGAAACTAGAAGAAGCAGAAAAAGAATATAGTAAATTGGATTGTATTTTGACTCAGTTGAACCAAGAAGTTATAGATCGCAAGTTAGATAAAGAAGCTTGTGAGGTTTTCCAAACATTAATTAATGAAATTCAATCAAATTTTCAGAAAATAAAGAGTTTACTTTCTTTAGTAGATAGTAGTTGTCCATAGAGCAACACGGACCACCGGCGGACCGGAGGGGAGACGCCATAGCGATTTTTCCCGATACAAAACTGTCTGTCATTTTATGCGGGGGGAAATCTGCTCTACCCACACTTTCTCAAATTCTCACACAAAAATAATCGTCTGTTACTACGAAACCCACACATAAAAATTAAAACATACACTAATAATTTCACACAAACATAGATACATTATGTGTCGTTACAGTACAATGAGATGACGCAACTACACTGACAAGTTGCTTACAGCCGTGGTTGCAACTACTGTCGATACGCATTATCGATAAATTCAAGAACTCGGTTGGGAATATTACGTTTAAAAAGTGATACAAAGATAGATATTCTAATAAAGATTGACTTTATTTATTATGTACTACAATAATTATCATTTAACAAATAAAATTAAGGTTTACGTCATTTTAAAAACTAGTTACAATTGTATCTATCACTGGTTTTTAAAGTGGACTATTTCGTGTGGGAATCCAGGTTAGTCTATTATTACAAAATTTCTTCCATGTAACCCTTAAATTTGGATCTTTAGTAAACCTGCAATAAATAAATTAAAAAAAGATTGTGTGGTTTTTATGAAACCACGATAAAAGTGAAACTTTTTTCACATTATAGACATATAACTAAAAATTTTCGGAATATATGCAATATCTTAATAAAAAGACTTAATTTAATGTTCATACGAAATAAGTTAAATAATAAATTCAAGCACTCAAAATTTAAATAAATCCATAAACAACAACATGCACCAGCGAGCGCCTTTCACTTTATCCCTAATTCGCGGCCGACCGTCACGCGACATGCAATACACAGACGAAAAAGTGTGAGGGGAAGTCAAAGTTTCACTTTTTAAAAAAAATGGTTGAAGTTCACACGTAAGTAGTAAGTAATTTTAATAAAACGTGTTAACTCGTAAGTTTTGTAATATTTTTAATTTATACAACTATGTATATTAATATACAGCTTACATTATAATATTTTAAATAAATCAGAAAACTTATTCTCAAAAATGTCTCTGTATGAATATAGACTCCTTTGTCAAATTTATCGATAACTATCAACTAACAAACCAGTAACAACACTATCGCTCGGTGACAGCGTCTACTCGGAAACAAAGTCGGATCAGTCGCTCGACCGATCCGCATATTGTATGAGGGCGAGCGGCCTGTGTTGGTAAACAAATCCGAAACAACACGACCGATAAATATTGTAATTTTTAAGTATTATGGAAGTAAATGGGAATAATGTGATTAAATATTAGTTACATATGAAAGGTAACGCCATCTTATTGTAAATTTGACATGGCAGATCTCTTTTTGCAGCAAAATACAGAACAATTCGTCATTTTTGTAGGACATCAATTTAGTCGCGCAACTAGATTTAGTCTACTGAGCAGTGCGGCTGCAACTAGTTTTATTATACGCATAGGACCACGTGGACTTGTACTTTGACAGAGGGGAACGCCTGCGTATGGCTACTCCCCTCTGGTCCGTGTTGCTCTATGTAGTTGTCAAACTAGTTCTAAAGATTTTATAGAATATACTGATTATCTTTCAAAAATGGCTGACGCGTTTGATATTAAAACTGCAATTTCCCTGTTGCCAGTATTGAATGGCCAGGAGCAGGTGACAAATCAGCTTATAGATGGTATCTTGCTCTATAGTTCGCTCATTAATAATGCCAGGAAAAATCAATTGATACAGTTTGTGTTAAAAACGCGTCTTTCGCCTAGTGCAAAATTGCGTCTTAAAACTAATTACGCAGATATAGAAAGTTTGATAGAAGATATTCGCAGTTATTTGCTACCAAAGAAATCGTCTGTAGCTTTACAAAGTCAATTGTTTAAGGCAACTCAAGGCCGTAGGAGTATAGAAAAATTCGGTACGGAGATCGAAGAGTTGTTTGTTAATCTCACGATTGCGCAGGCTAACGATAAGCGTGATGCATATGAGATTTTGCGTCCACTCAATGAGAAGACTGCAATTAAACGATTTAGTGATGGTTTGGCTGATAAGCGGCTCAGCACCATCATTGCCTCACGTCAGTTTGCATCATTGCCTGACGCTATAACGGCTGCGGTAGATGAGCAATCGATGTCTGTCCAGCCACAAGATCAGGTTATGCAATTTAGGGCTAACCAAAATTATAAACGAGGTAGCTTTAGAGGTTCTCGAGGCCGAGGAAATAGACAATTTTATTACAGAAATAAAACGTATAACCATAATTATGATAACAATAATGGAAATAACGGAAATAGCACAAATCAAAGAAGTTCAAACAGTGTTAATCGAGGTAAAAACTCAGGTGGACAACGTCAGCAGTTCCGCGGACGTCCGGTGCGTTGTCAGCGTGTTCAACATAACGCGCAACAGTCCAACTCCAACAACATCACTATAATACAATAACTTGAAATAGTTTTAGATATCGGTAGTCCAATTATTTTGCATTTTTTTTTTCTTTACAACAGGTACTGAACAGGGGTCTTAAAAATTCGAAGTACCTTACTACCATGTGCAATAATATAATACAATAAAATATTTTGTATACACAGAACCCTCGGTGCGCGAATCCAACTCACTCTTGATCGGTTTTTTTACTCAATGGTATTTAACTTTTCAGTGTTGTATGTAATTAATCATATACTTTGCTTCCACCGATAATTAGTTAAAATGAGTAACATAAACATATACGTATAACATTACTTATTTTTCATATCATCCATGCTTATTAAATATGCGAAACACGCTTCTCATCCCTGCCTGAAGGTTTAATATAAATGGTGGAAACTCTTTTTGGAGTCATGCGTGGCATTTTGGTTTTGTAGTTGATTAAATTTTTTACTGTATGAATTAGGTTACCAACAGTGGCATAGATAATCCTAAAGGTGCCTTGTATATAAACTATGTTGAGGACCACTTTTACTGATTACGGCGAATCTCAAAAGAACAAAGACAGAACACACAACACAACAGAAACAGAACCCTCATTCTATTTTTATATTATTGCGTTATATCAATAAGAATCCTACAGTTTGGATAATTTCTTACACACGTGAGCCACAGAGCTCCTCTAGCTTGAGAGGCCCCATCATTGTTGCGGCTGATATGGCTAGCTACGTCCCTGGTTACCAACCCATCATTGCAAGTATCTGAGTAGAAACCACATTTATTTTGAGAGATAAACCTATTATCAGACCATTTTCAGGGGCATTTGTAAGTAGGTATATGTAACATATAGTAGTGTGGTGTCTGTTAATGTTAAAACGACTATCGTAGTTCGTGTGGTCGGGTTCCGGACAGGGAATAAATGCCCCAAAATTCATCTAAACCTTAGGGATATATTTTACGAGCGAGGCTGGGCGCCTATATAGGGCTCGGGCTATGACTTGCCGCTTTTGGGGCAGAATTGGTACTTATAAAACTTAGGGTTGATTTATTGAAGGATAGTTTTTGTTGTATCGCTATAAATCAATCTAGTTTTACATGTGTCTTATGTTACAGAGATGGCTATCCTCGTAGAATGTCTCTGAAAGTGATTCGGCTTTTTTCTTCGCATAAAGCTCGCTTACGTAGCTTTAAAGTAACTATACTTTCTACTAAACTTTCAGTAGATTAGCTTGGCAAGCAATATGTCTTGTCATGGTTTATAGAATAGAAACTATGGTTATAGTCATTTGAATGATTGCATTTAACCTTGACGTTTACATTAATTGGCGAAGCAAAAACTTTGTACCTCATTTTACGAAAATTACGACTAGAAGGAGTGCAAAAGCTAATATTTTTATATGATAATGCATTAAAAATACATTAAGTTTTAAATACATTTTGGTTGAATTTCGACCACATTATCCGAAATTTACTTTCTGTAAGCTTCATGTTTCGATACTGATGAATGACGATAAAATATATTGGTGATATACTCGTACGTTTATCCGGGATTTGATTTATACCATGTGTTACGAACGGTTACGTAGGTACGTGTGACATGAATTATTAAAACATTCTCCCACACTTTTCGCGAAGTACTGGATTGTATTTTACGTCCCACTTCTGGTAAGTGATCGAATATTGAATACGATAGGTCCCGAACAACGCACCGATACAATTAGAGCATGACTTGCTTTATTATACCTCCGTTAAACGAAATCCATAATAGAAAACGAGGGAAAAATACGAACTTAATGGAAAACAGTTAACAGCTACCTTGTTTGAGAGGCAGATATTTTTATTAAAAACATTTTATAGGTATTATTTGCACGCTTAATTTCAAATAACCTGAATCTTCAGATTTGTCCATAAATCATTAATACAGCCAACTTTTTTCTACTCTCCTCCCCCGGGTCTTCTTCATTACGCCGGTAATGACTTGAAAGGTTTTACACCGTTCAATTTTATAATACAATTGATTCACGTTTTATCGATTTATGTTCCGAAGGCGAGCACAAATAGAAATAATCGCGGCCACCTTACCCCATGATGTATAGTAACAATCCGTCATAGCCCTTACACCAGCTTATAAATCAAGACAATTTCTATTAAACTGATTTATCTATAAACTCGACCCTTCGAACACGAAACCGAAGCTTCGAAACAACAGCTGTGTTTTAAGAAGTTTTAGTTTTAAATAAGAAATTTTGAATGTAAATATAGGCAAGTATTTATTGTTTTTGTAACCCAAATTTTTTTTTGTTGGAAAAGGTAAAATGTAAAGACTCTGAGCATGAAAGAATTTTGGGGATCAATACAAACACGACACATGTAAAGAATAATAAAAGAATTATATTTTCCGGGAATATGATGGAGATGTAAATAAAAGGGGTAATCAGTCCCTTTGTTGGCACTGAAATAAATACCACACGCAAAAATTTAGGTCACATTGCAGACGTAAAATAAACCCAAACCCACTTTTCATCTACAAAAATAAACATTATTTCCAGCTAAATAGTAGGCACGAGGCAGGGGACCGTGTATCATGTCCTTTTTGAATAGAGCCTTGGCATAACAAGTGAAGAATGAAACTCTTATGTAAATTCCGTCAACATCCTTCAAAAGAAACGGTTTACATAACTTCTGGGCACTATTTTGGGTAAGAAAAAAACTTAAGTCTGAATAGTAAAATACTTGTGGAAGTGAATACTATAGTACCTATAGAAAGTGAATGTGGGCGTTCCGGTGCTTCAATAAACTTAATGTCAACTTAATAATAGCTGCTTATTACCATAACAACTTACTAAGATTCTACGTACTTAAATAGATTCTTAGTTAAGAAGTTCTACCTAATTGGTATATGCTTGAAGAAATTTATTCAACAAATACATACTTGTTTATGATAAATATGTATTGAGCTTATACAGATGTCTATCTACTTATCTATAGGTAGGTTGTATTTATATTTTTTCATAAATGGTTGGTAATTTTCCTCGTGTTGTAATTTTAATTAACTTTTACAAATTTAATTCTTCATTGAAAGGATTTTTTTTAAAAGGGCCGGAGTTCGTCGTGGGCCTTCAGAGGAATTTTGTGCTTTAAAATTCTGGACAAAAATGACTCCAGGCTACATCATGTTGAGAGATAGATAGAAATGTTTTTAAAAGCAACAAACTCTGATAGACCGTATAAATATCCATGAATCGACATCGATACGAAACATAACATGTTGCGCGGTTAGTAAAAGAAAATATATGCAGGAAACTACCCTTTTTGGGTTTGTTACAGTTAGCGTTTTTTGAGTTAGCAGTTCATGCCATCGATCGTCCGAACGTGTTCTATTATAAGAATGAAAAAATTACTTTCTTTCTCTCTTTGAAATATTGTGGAAGTCTGTAAAAATTATTGGAAATATACCTAGAAAGATTAGCGTAATGTACAATAATATGATTCACACATGGCTGAGATATAGAAAAACGTTCGCTAGTCTTTATGAAATAAAATAATTTGAATTACGAGCCGGCGATGATTAAAGAAATATTCGCTATCTTCTGTATATCATCTTGGGTCGGGAAGTATCACTTGCTTAGGGTGACGTAACTAATAAAGAAAACCTATAGAAAAACAAATTTAATGAAATCTTGCTATAAACGTTTTTCCATTTGCTCATCGTTATTGCTCGCAGTTACGAACTCAGCTTTATTAGCTGTTTTTATTGACCTGAATCTTTTTAACAAGTTAACATTCGATGAAAAAGATGGGGGACTTTAAAAGTCGTAAGTAACGAGTTCTACATATGTAATTATAAAGTGCACGATCCCCTTTACAGTTGATCAAACCCTTCGAAATCCGGTCCATTATAAAAGGTTAGAAGAGTTATTCGGGGTTTCGAGATTAACTTTTTGTGCGATAGACGTTGACAACATTTGGACCTACTTAATACTTAGATTTAACGTTAACCCTTACCGCAGACATAAACTTTGTGATGTAAATGTATTCCTGCGTTTAAAATAAAGAGATAATATCTGAATGTTAGATATTTTATTTTATCTGGTTACCAAAAATAATAAAGGCACTAATTTAGTATTAGGGTTCCGTATCAAAATGGTAAAAAGGAACCCTTATGGTGCGACTCAGTCTGTTTGTCCGTTTGTCTGACACAGCTGGATATCTCAAGTACTATGCTAACTAATGCTCATAACTTGAAATAGTTTTTAGTAGTCCAATTATTTTGCATTTTTTTTTTCTTTACAACAGGTACTGAGCGGGGGTCTTAAAATTCGAAGTACCTTACTACCATGTGCAATAATATAATACAATAAAATATTTGTATACACAGAACCCTCGGTGCGCGAATCCGACTCGCTCTTGATGGGTTTTTTTACTCAATGGTATTTAACTTTTCAGTGTTGTATGTAATTAATCATATACTTTGCTTCCACCGATAATTAGTTAAAATGAGTAACATAAACATAATATACGTATAAAATTACTTATTTTTCATATCATCCATGCTTATTAAATATGCGAAACACGCTTCTCATCCCTGCCTGAAGGTTTAATATAAATGGTGGAAACTCTTTTTGGAGTCATGCGTGGCATTTTGGTTTTGTAGTTGTTTAAATTTTTTACTGTATGAGTAGGTTACCAACAGTGGCATAGATAATCCTAAAGGTGCCTTGTATATAAAACTATATACTATAGGCCACTTTTACTGATTACGGGGAATCTCAAAAGAACAAAGACAGAACACACAACACAACAGAAACAGAACCCTCGTTCTATTTTTATATTATTGCGTTATATCAATAAGAATCCTAGATTTTGGATAATTTCTTACACACGTGAGCCACAGGGCTCCTCTAGCTTGACAGGCCCCATCATTGTTGCGGCTGATACGGCTAGCTACGTCCCTGGTTACCAACCCATCATTGCAAGTATCTGAGTAGAAACCACATTTATTTTGAGAGATAAACCTATTATCAGACCATTTTCAGGGGCATTAGTAAGTAGGTATATGTAACATATAGTAGTGTGGTGTCTGTTAATGTTAAAACGACTATCGTAGTTCGTGTGGTCGGGTTCCGGACAGGGAATAAATGCCCCAAAATTCATCTAAACCTTAGGGATATATTTTACGAGCGAGGCTGGGCGCCAATATAGGGCTCGGGCTATGACTTGCCGCTTTTGGGGCAGAATTGGTACTTATAAAACTTAGGGTTGATTTATTGAAGGATAGTTTTTGTTGTATCGCTATAAATCAATCTAGTTTTACATGTGTCTATGTTACAGAGATGGCTATCCTCGTAGAATGTCTCTGAAAGTGATTCGGCTTTTTTCTTCGCATAAAGCTCGCTTACGTAGCTTTAAAGTAACTATACTTTCTACTAAACTTTCAGTAGATTAGCTTGGCAAGCAATATGTCTTGTCATGGTTTATAGAATAGAAACTATGGTTATAGTCATTTGAATGATTGCATTTAACCTTGACGTTTACATTAATTGGTGAAGCAAAAACTTTGTACCTCATTTTACGAAAATTACGACTAGAAGGAGTGCAAAAGCTAATATTTTTATATGATAATGCATTAAAAATACATTAAGTTTTAAATACATTTTGGTTGAATTTCGACCACATTATCCGAAATTTACTTTCTGTAAGCTTCATGTTTCGATACTGATGAATGACGATAAAATATATTGGTGATATACTCGTACGTTTATCCGGGATTTGATTTATACCATGTGTTACGAACGGTTACGTAGGTACGTGTGACATGAATTATTAAAACATTCTCCCACACTTTTCGCGAAGTACTGGATTGTATTTTACGTCCCACTTCTGGTAAGTGATCGAATATTGAATACGATAGGTCCCGAACAACGCACCGATACAATTAGAGCATGACTTGCTTTATTATACCTCCGTTAAACGAAATCCATAATAGAAAACGAGGGAAAAATACGAACTTAATGGAAAACAGTTAACAGCTACCTTGTTTGAGAGGCAGATATTTTTATTAAAAACATTTTATAGATATTATTTGCACGCTTCATTTCAAATAACCTGAATCTTCAGATTTGTCCATAAATCATTAATACAGCCAACTTTTTTCTACTCTCCTCCCCCGGGTCTTCTTCATTACGCCGGTAATGACTTGAAAGGTTTTACACCGTTCAATTTTATAATACAATTGATTCACGTTTTATCGATTTATGTTCCGAAGGCGAGCACAAATAGAAATAATCGCGGCGACCTTACCCCATGATGTATAGTCACAATCCGTCATAGCCCTTACACCAGCTTATAAATCAAGACAATTTCTATTAAACTGATTTATCTATAAACTCGACCCTTCGAACACGAAACCGAAGCTTCGAAACAACTTCTTCGACACTGCACATGAATTTTTACAGATGCCTGGTCTTTCAGGTACTCCGAAAAATCATCACCTCTTTTAATACTTGCATCAATTAATGCTTTCATGCCGTGATCAACAGTAACAACTCCACTTTCAGTCAAAAGTTGACTACAAATAAAGCAGAACGGCGACATTTTTTTTTTTTAAGCAGTAAAATGCACAAACTTCGTTACAAAATATAAGCGATAGCCACGAGTTGTCACTACGAAGGAATGCTTACGACTAACAGTATTTTGTTGAGTATGAGACCTTTGAAACGGAGCAGGTATACTAGCATCGCCACGCTGACAATTGAATGGAAGACAGATGTTACTCAAGGCCATGCGACTAAATGAAAATGGGGGCGGAATTTTTGACGTTCATTTATATTCTAAGAATTTTATAATTTGTGTGTATAAGATATAGGGACTCATATGTTTACTCATATAACGGTTCAAAAATGTATATAAAAGTCCATTAACGTGCATATTAAGAATAAAATATTTTTTTCAATTCTTTCAACCGCTATATCACGGAAATGGTAATAGTTATGAAAAAAAGTGTAGATACATTTTTTGTAGAAAATCGGATGATCTACAATTTTTGTCTGAACTATTTTTGCTGTAAAACTCACCGTATAGCTGGAAAACGCGAAAAACCCATTTTTGCAAACATTCACCATCAATAAAAAAATTTGCACAAGGGGGATTGATGGGGACTTTTCACAATTCGTTTATAATAGTATTCTGAACGTTCAAACCAATTTTTAGCTCTATGGGAATTATTGTAACCTTCAAAGTCTTATTTGACTGGACTATTGGCATAACAAGTGACGAATGAAACTCTTATGTAAATTCCGTCTACACCCTTCAAAAGAAACGGTTTACATAACTTCTGGGCACTATTTTGGGTAAGAAAAAAACTTAAGTCTGAATAGTAAAATACTTGTGGAAGAAATCCATTGGTTTTCGTTTCCCCAAGGGGAAGGTAGGGCTTTGTTAAATCGTGTAAAAACATACCCTTATTTATAATCTGGGGCTGACCGCTCGCGTTTCCAAATATACGAATTACGATATTACATTTGTCTCATGCCCGGTACATGATTGGGCCATTCATTAAGGATATCGATGTTAAATTACACTTTTGTATCCTCTCTTTTGTTTGTCGTTCGAGCCAAATTAATTTCTCAACGGTGCTTCAATTGATCAGAGGATAATAAATTAATGGCAATCGATAATGAAAGGAAGACGTCCGAACGAAATATGACAACTAGGAATAGACTAATCGCCATGACGTCCACACTGTTTAAAGTTATGGAAAGGGTACTTAACAATAAGCTGTTAGCATACCTTGAAGACAATGACCTCGTCAATGACCACCAGAATGGCTTCCATCGTAGTCGGTCAACTGGGGATCTTCTTGTGTATGTTACGCATTGCTGGGGTCAAACTATTCAGAGACACGGTGAAGCCTTTGCTGTGTTGTTTGATATCTCAAAAGCCTTTGATAGCGTGGAACTCTGTGACAACGTCTGTGTTCCCTACTATATTTAACCCAATCACCTTCAAAGCACAACAAACAGGCATCTTCTGAGCAGGCTCGTTCACCCACAGATCTCACCCGTTACTTTCCATGAGGCGTAATTGAGGTGAAGAATAGGTTCATTCAGCAATAAAAAATAAAATAGAAGTATAAACGTGTTTACAAGTGAATTCAATAATACCGACGTTTAATTTCGTTGAAAGGGCGAAATGGCAAAATGATTTTAAGTTCAAAGCTAAGTTTTAGGTGTATAAAGTTGCTTACTTTACTGTAACTGGAAAAATAGATGCTCTATTTATGGTGGATCAAGACCAATATTTTCTATTGTAAATGTTAACCTGGCGGTATTAAATGCAGCCACCTTTTGGCTACGAAAACAACTTTGGTCTGAATTTTATTGAAGGGTGTTTCACTCGTGTTTTTAATAAAATAACCTAGGACGGAAATAGAACGTGGAAGCAATCTAATTTAAAACTGCATACCCCTCCACTGTTTGTTGCACACTCATTTCAAATGTTTGTAAGTTTATAATTTTTACTGGAGGGGCGTGTTGGTTAAATTAGACGATGTCTATCAATACGTACAACATAATGTGTTGGTACAATTTGTTGCTTGTTGTATTTATAAATTGAAGCTTTGTTAACTCTGTCCCAAATGTTGGCGACGCAACAACCAACCCCATTAGTGCTATACCTAGGTGTCTTTTGCCAACGGTAACCAATTTCAATCAGTTGGGCGTTGCCTTGTTTGCCAACCTATTACTTACGTAAAAACGTATCTACTTATATTAGTTTTATCGAACAACACCAAATGAACGATTTACAAAGAATTTCCTATTAAATGGTTCCAATTAGTGAGTAGTTGGCAAATTAGGAGACTGTCAGGACCGTCCTCACAGCCATCTTCGTAGAACTGTTACCAACTAACTTCGTCCGTAATGACTTATTAATAAGCTGCTATATACGCTTACTGTCGAAGTTTAGTACATTTGATTAATATATTTCTAGGTTAGCGTTGATTTCAGCAAAGCACTCAGCAAAATTAACTGTCAATGTATAACACTATATCGTCGGCTGTCACGACATATTTGTTTAAATGAGGAAATTAAAAGCGCCAATTGAAAGACTAATGGAGTAAACGCATTAACGTATTGAGTTGTAGGCATTACAGTAACACAAGAATCCATTGATATTAATGAACTTTTACTTTTACAAGGAGAAAAAGTAAAAAAGCAGGTCGTGGTTTTTAAGGTCAGGAAATTAAATTAAAACACCTTTCAGATCACGATATGCCGTGTATAGTCAGGCTCAGGAGACTTGCGATTGTGAACACAAAAAAGGGTTGACGAAAATACCTTTTCTTATTTCTACAGGGGTCGATGTTATCTGCAAGGCTTATACACCTAGTCGTATAATAAAGTTGTATCTAGAATGAGATTGCGCCTCGAACATTCACAGTATACTGCTAAATGTTAGCACCATTGTACCTAAAGCGAGAATCGTTGTTAGATTGTCATGTTCCTCCCAGTTCCATTTGTTGAAATTTCTCTTTTTATGCCCGATCCGTCGTTGAGTAAAATGTAGGTTTGGAATTTGCGTAGACTGTTGGTAATTGGAATATACAATGATTTTATGCGTAATTTTCAGCAGAGCTTAGTAACGATGACGTCATCAGGTAATGTATTAAAGATTGATTTGACGGGGGTACTCTGGTGACACGTTAAATCGCGTTCTAATACCTTCCAACCCTTCCCTGAAACCTACGGTGTATCAATGAATATCTAATAAGTATACACGAATCATAGCCTCATTTTGTGTCATTTGACGGCGTAGGTAATATGTCCCCATGTAGGTACCTAACTATCTTAGTTCATAATTTATGTATGTAACTGATATTATGTTTGTTCGCGTATTCCTTTGTCCCGAGCAAATAGGTACATATGTCATAACTGTGACACTACGCTTTTCATGATTCAAAATTTTATAAAATTACCTTCAGTCTCCAATTAAAATTATGGGTTGGTTTTCTCGCATTTGGGTTGAAGGATGTATGAATATGTTTTGTTATAACGTGCTTATTACAAAACATTATCATTATCATGGTAAGCATTTTCTTTTGAAAATGCTGAGTCCACTTCTGGAAATGAAGCGATAAAAAAAGTTTTATACGACCATGGTGGACTGTCTGTCGTAATTATTTTTTTCATTAATTCTGCGAAAAAAACGATTTTAATATGCAAAATATACTGCAGTAGTCCTTTGACTGTTACCGACACAAATACTCGGCGTTACAACAATTCTATTTTATGCTATGCCAGTCATTACTTGCCTGTGAATGGTAGGTAGATAGATACTAATGAAAAATCATCTACCTACATACTTTTATATAGAGTGGCCAAATCGAATGTATAAAACATTTTTGGCTACCTTTTGCATTTGCCGTCACATTTTACAGTTCTACTATTAACTATTTAAAATGTGGAAATTATTTTTTGCATCAATATTTATAAAACCATGACTACGATGCATCATAAGTTCATAACTAATCAATTTGTGTAATTTATTCTAAAGTACGAAAGCGGATTGAAAAACATTTTTTTTTTAATCTGTTCATGTAATTAATTCCATTCTGATCAAAGGGGAGTTGTAAATAAACATTATTGGACACGGCTCTAATAGAAGGATTTCTATGGAAATCGGTATACTGGAGTCGAGTCGCGCTGTGCGAAGACGAGCAACCATTGTTGACCCAGGCAGAACCCCCTAATAATTTTGCCATTTTACCAGTCCAGGAAACTCTCAGTTTTTGTTCCACGACACCAAATAGAAAAGTCATTATCTCTGCATAGAGTGATGGTCCCATCTGATGAATTTGCTACAAGCCTCAAACGGTGTATTTACGCCACTATTCGGTGGAAAAACTGCACCATTCTTCCTTGAAGAGACTATAGGATAGGTGCGTCTGGCAATCGCAATTAGTAGTGTTTAATTTTCATTATCATAATTTCATAACATCAATCAGTTAGATTTTGAAAAAACGTGGTTCCAATAAAATGCAGTCAGTAACTATTTAGCCCGAAACATAATCTAAAGTTTGAGAAGAATGTTTCTGAACCAATAAATTTCAAAGAATTTAGACATTAATTGACCCCCAAATTCACACATTCTTTAAGGTTCTCCTTTTTTTCTGTAGGATTATTTAAACTCTTAAGGGATGTGTCATAGTCAATGTGGAACACTAAATGCGAATATTTGTGACTGTAATAGTGAAATGCATAATAAATTCTGCGAAAGTTTGGTGAAAAACACGAGGAAAAGCGATCGCATTTTACAGCAGCAAAAATATGGAGGTTTGGCGTATATTATTTTTCACACAAAATTACCAAGCCAAAAATATAGGTACTATGGGAAAATATCTGCTTTTCCTTTGAACAGTCGTCGACACCAGAGCAACAAACCAGCTTCATCTTTGTAATAAGATTATTTATGTAAGATTATTTATGTAGGAACCTTATCACCTATATTTTAAATGTATAATACTATAGTTAAAGTATGAAAGCCGTCAAAAAGCTTTTCCTAAGTCGAACACGTGACCGTAACATGAAACACATGATGAGTGGGGTTAAGCAAGCAAAGCCCCCTGTAGTCATTTTCCTGTTAGGCTGACATGATATTATATTAACATTATATTCAAAAGTTACTTAGATGGCGCCCCACTGCGGTAAATTTATCTCCATATTATATACTTTATTGCATAGTTACTAAATAATTATGTGAAGTTGACACGTAGGGGGTATTTTAATAAGTGTTCCTTTTGTACAAACATTTTGTAAATAAAGAAAATTAACAAGTTGGAGTGGAGTTGGAGGTCAGGTCATATTTAAAACGGTTTTACTTTATATATACCGATATATATAAAGTAAAACCGTTTTAAATATGACCTGACCTCCAACTACTAACTACTAAGTTCAAGTCATATTTTAGGCAGTCCTATTCAGTTAAATAATGTGATTAGGTGTCGTATATCTATGTACAGACGCCAGCACATCGAGCTACTACAATCTGTCAAATTTCTTTAATAGATTTTCAAGGTTATTGCTACAGCATAAGGTTCAATATTGATTGCGAGAATTTGACAGTTTCCGGTACCTTTATGAGCTGGCGTCTGTACGTAGCACTCTTCACAATTTTTACCAGGTCGACAAATATAAGTACATTACTAGCTATTGCCCTCGAAATTTATCCCTTGAGACCCACAGGCCGCCATCTTATCAGATCGTACTACCGGAATAAACTGCTTCGGAATTTATGGAATCTATGGAATCCAGGCTATCTGTTTGCCAAATCACAATTCTTGAAATAAACATGATAGAGACTTTAATGTACGCATGGTGACAAATCAAGCTATCATTTCCAATATAAACTGGCTTCTCAATGTACGAATCCCTACACAATGCGAGGTTAACTAAAACTGGACCTGTGTAGCTTGACATGTAGCCTTGTGTACCTACTTACCCTGTGAAAAAATATTGTAGATGAGACGGCTGAAATCAGACCTACAACATGTTTTTGAAACGAAGTTCCTTATGGCGCATTGCGAAAGGTGGCTAGACGGAATTGAGAGAAAAAGATGTAACGACACTTATTAACCGACTTAAAAAAAAGGAGGAGGTTTTTCAATTCGACTGTATATATTTTGTTTTGGAACGAAGTTTTTGGAACGGAGAGATAGAGAGAGAGAGAGAGAGAGAGAGAGGGAGAGAGGCAGAGAGAGAGGGAGAGAGATAGAGAGAGAGAGAGTGAGAGAATGATTTTGTTGAGTGTATACAGGTTTTTAGTACATAAATAATAAAAAATAATAACAATAATATATCCTGGAAAGGAACTTTTTTTAAAGCGTTATTCTCATAACTTTCGTTTTAAATTCACATCAAAATGCAATCGCTACTAGCCACTTGAAGTCAAATTAATTAAAAAAATGCCTTTAGATTTTCTCTTTTTATTATTGTTTCATTAAGACGAATGGTTTCCATTATATTCTTTTTTGTTTTAAAAAATGCTTATATTAATTTAGTCATTTTGCCAATACGAGGCATGCCTTTTAAGTTTTGTCGTTTGAAGAAAAAAACACAACTAGAACCTTATAGTACTTTTTATTGTTTTTCAAGAATACACTATTCCATTCGCTCAAACCAGTTATTATAACATTTATTCCACTCTAAAGTGGGGGTGTTCAATAAGGCTGACTTGAAAGCGTCGACTGCTTCTTCACCGGACTGGAACCTTTGACCACGGAGACTTTTCTTAATTTTAGGAAATGTAAAGAAATCGTTAGGGCTTAGGGCAGGACTGTATGGAGGATGGTCAAGATTTCTACTTTTTCCTGCTTCAAATACTCAATCGTTTGGCGAGCGCTGTGTGAGCTTGCGTTGTCGTGGTGCAGGATGATGCGTCGCTTTGAGTTAGATTTTCGAAGTTCGGCGATGACTTGTGGTAAACAAACTGTGGTATACCACTCTGCGTTAACCGTTCTACGATCTTCAAGTGCAATAGTCGCAACATGGCCGGTTTTTCCAACGAACGTGGCCACCATCTTCTTTGAAGTGCTTCGAGAACGAACAACTTTAGTCGGCTTTGGCTCGCCTTGAAAAACCCATATTGTAGATTGTTGTTTGGAATCAGGATCGTAGGCATAGATCCAAGATTCGTCACCACTGATGATATCGTAGACGTGATTTGACTCTCCTCGGTTGAACCTTTGCAGAGTTTTCTTACACCATCTGACGCGAGCCACCTTGTGATCGTCGGAAAGCAGATGCGGTATCCAACGGCAAAATAGCTTTCTCACACCGAGCGCTTCATGCAAGATCTTATTAATGGTTGTCCCTGTTTTGCCTAATAGAGCCTCTATCTCTCGATGTCACAAGACGATCTTCGAGAATTAGTTGTCTCACAGCAATGATGTTATCTTCAGTGAAGGCGGATTTTGGGCGTCCTTCGCGAGATTTGTCACTAACACTAGTATGTCCACGCTGGAATTCTAAATACCAGCGTTCAACAGTCTGCAAACATGGGGCTTCATCACTGAACACAGATGTTAGCTCTTCAAAACACTGAAGCCGTGTCAGGCCTCTTATAAAGTTGTAGAAAATTATTGCACGAACATTTTCCTTAGAAAGATTCATTTTCGTACGTAACCGGACAGATTCCAATCGACGCTGTGACTAAACAATAGTATTAATCCTAATACTTTCAACTGTTTTGAGATTCAAAATTTAAACACACAAAATATAGAACAGTTCCAAATTCAAAATTGCCGGGAAATATGGAAACGACAGAACTTAAAAGGCTTATTACAACGCCTAGTACAACCTCTTTATTACAAGAACAGTCATATTTTTAGCTAAAATCAGAATCAATCTACATTCAGGATTGTAGGAATTTTTGGAGCCTCGATATTTACAATAACACTCTACTCGACCTAAAAATCGGAAACTTGAAGCACTCACTTTTACAATTCGCTACGCAGGATCGGCCTGAAAAAGTACTCAAAAGTCAATCACCGTCACAGATTATTGACATTATACGAAATTCTTCAACGATTACGTTTGATAACCGAACAGATTAAAAACTTTTCGTATTTTACGAATAGCAATAATTAAATCAAACGATTATTTCGATGTAGTTCTTACAATACTTATAGCGGCCATGTTCACGCGATGTTGCCATTAAAAGTGTCGTAAAATAAACAGTTGTTGTGTGAACTAGTGATGAACTGGAAAACTTTTTCTTCAGTCCCTCCGGATGACGGGGAATAGTTTGATGACATAAACTGAACACTTGTCTATTATAGGGAGGAAAAAACTCTAGAAAAATGTTAGACTTTAGTCACAATTTTATTAACATTTATAAAGTACTAGCTTCTGCCCGCGACTTCGACCGCGTTAAATATTTGCTCTCCTGACCCTTCCCGTCGCAACACAGCCTGCCAGTTTTTATCCATTTTTTTTGTTGCTGCTCCGCTCCTTTTGATCGTAGCGTGATGGTATATAACTTATAACTTTCTTCAATAAATAGGCTACCCGACTCAAAAAGATTTTTTCAATTCGAACCAGTAGTTCCTGAGATTAGCGCGTTCCACCCCCCATTTTAGGGAAGTGGGGGGTTAGAAAGAGACCAAAAGTAGCCTATGTCACTCTCCATCCCTTCAACTATCTCCACTTAAAAAATCACGTCAATTCGTCGCTCCGTTTTGCCGTGAAAGACGGACAAACAGACACACATACTTTCGCATTTATAATATTAAGTATGGATAGTTATTAATATCAATATACACACAAACTATTTCAAAGGAATATTGATACCCCATCGCTAACCGACTATTGTCTGTGTGTAGCCTTAAAGTTATGCAAGTAATTTGTGTCACTCATAATTATTTTGTAAGAATGAAATTAAGAATTATCTGAGATAAATTACTACTAGTTATCGCCATGCATACCTGCTAATGTCTGACAGTTGGTGGTCTCAGTTTTCTTTCGTAAAGTACCAAGTGCGATTTTTGGTAGAGCTTCACCAGCTTTCATCGAGAACAGGGACTAGAAAAGGAATAATTTGAATACTGAATTGTTAGGAGTTTCCTAACAATTCTGTATCCAAAAGAACTTTCACTATGAAGCACTTGAGTCACCCTAACGAGAACCTCTTCAGATGTCGGACGTAAGGGTGTCTACATACTTAAGCCTGGCATCCCAAGCGGGGCTTAGCAGCCAGGCTCATTTTAAACAAAAGTTGTCCGACTTACAACGTTTTGAAGATTATCCTTCTGGAAATGAGCCGGCTTTGATTTGTAGACACCTTAAGGCGTCAAGGTACCCGGTAATGATCCCGCCAGGGTCGCGAGATTTGTTCAAAAGAGTTACCATAGCCCTGGCATATAGGCAACTGAAGGAACACGGGTGGGTTTTAGTCAGTAAAACTCTCCATCCAGAGCGAGAGACGTCATTTGAGGATTACCCACCCACAAAAAAAAAAATACTAATGAGATAATGACCGGTGAGTTCATATCCTATATATGTATGTATCTACCTATAGTCTACATACCAACACTATAAACAAGGTGTGGAGGCATGTGCCAAGTCACATAAATACTCGTGTTATGGTATCCAATAAGCAATGACGACATAATAAAATCACCGATATTTTTCTGAGCAGGAATATAGAAATCAAAATACGTGTTATAAGATGCCTCACCCCCCTAGGGAAATATGAGCGAGATAATAGTTAATGTTATTATTTTCGTTTGGTGATATTGCAGTTAATAACTAGTATATTTATTAATACATATTAAGTACCTCTAAAGTTGACCAAGAAACTTGTTGATAGTAGCTAAGTAGTCAGGGTAAATTATTGTTAAGTAAATATGCACCCTACGTCAGTTATCCATTTAAGAGCCGTTCCATACAAGTATCAAAGAATTACGGTTTTGACTTTAATACATGGAAAATTTAAATTGTAAGTCCATTTCCTTAATATAAATATTAGGAACGTTGTGTTGTTACATTGTGTGTACAACACATTTATCTTAGGACTTTCATCATGATAATATAATACCTATTACAGTTCGTATAGATTCCATTTCCTTTTTAACCCCCGACGCAAAAAGAGGGGTGTTATAAGTTTGACGTGTCTGTCTGTCTGTCTGTGTGTCTGTCTGTCTGTGGCATCATAGCTCCCGAACGGATGATGCGATTTCAATTAAAAAAAAAAGTATTAAAGGTGACTTATCTGCGAGTGTTCTTAGACATGTTTGATGAAAATCGGTTGAGCCGTTTAAAAGTTGTGGGGGGGAAAGTGGGGAAGAGTGACCGAATGTCAGCAAATATACTCGAGTGGGGTCTCAAATGAAAGCGCACTGAAAGAGAATATTGATGAATTAATCGAAAGTGTTCTTAGCTTCGTTTGATTCTACATTATATTAAGTATATACCTATAAAAAGTACAAAATAAAAAATTAAATTAAAAATTTAAAAAACCTCCGACACAAAAACCTAATTTCCCTTTAAAAAGTAAAAAATAATAAAAAATAACTCAATCTTAAAGTACCTAAGAATGTATTAATAATTCAAAAAAAAAAAACGTCGCGTTGGGGGACCGCTCCGCGAGTGCAGACGTCGTTGACTGCTTAGTTAGGTAATAAGACTATTGGTAATTAAATTGTTAGGTTTGAAGCGGTCCCCCAACGCGGCGTATTTTTTTTGAATTATTAATACATTCTTATGTACTTTAAGATTGAGTTATTTTTTATTATTTTTAAAGGGAAATTAGGTTTTTGTGTCTTTACCATAAGTAGGTAGTAACAAAAAAAAAAATACAAAAGAGTATTTTACTGAGGAATACTGGAAAAATAGTAGAAAACTGAATTGTTTTTGGTTCTTATTTCAAAAAAATTGTGTCGATAACAAAACAAAAATATCCCTAGTAAATGTCTTACGAACGAAATCCTCCTATTTATCTGTTGCTACTTCTAGAAAGTATTTATTTTCAGCAATCTTTAATGATTCGTTTGTGGTACTAGTGGTGCCATTTGTAGTAATTGAACACTTCAAATACGAAGCTGGTTGCTGACCGATTATTATAGTTCTTTACATAAGCGTTAGATGGCGTCAAGTTAAAATGTTATGTTTCACTTCCAGGAAAGTAGATGTCGCTACTTGTATCGTAATTGAAACGTAACCTCGGCCTCGTGGGAGATGTAAATTCTGAAATGATCAAAGAGTGGAGATTGCTACCACAATCAAGTTTATTGTATGTGTTTTATATATAAAAAAATTTTTTGTAAATAAATGTTCCAAGTATTTGTTTTTAACATCTTAGACCTACCTATCTGTAGTTAAGTTTTGCCATATTCATGTGTGTACTATAAATGTCATGAGGACAGACTAACAACGATTTAGGTATCAATTATATTGTAAGCTTCCTCCTCTAAGGCATCCTTCTTCCTTTAAGTCTCTAAGTACTCACTTTAATATCTACCTGAACTCATTCTTGAAATTGTATTGTTACAAACGCTTTTTACTTTCCTTATTAACCAGGCACATCTTGCAGCTTTGTTCGTTTGTAAACTTTTGTTTTTCCGGATTGAAAAGTACTTAAATTTGTGTTCCAGTAGCGTGCCAAACTATACGTCCTTTGACAAACTTTAAAGTTACATAAGTAGTTTTAACAGCGAAATCTTTGGTAGGGTCTTACAGGCAAAGTTATAGACGCACTTTCGTAAATTAAATATTGTTCGGTGTGGTGCCGGACTTAAAGAATACCACCATCCCATTCTTCCCGTGGGTTTTGTAAGAGGCGACTAAGGGACTCACTCGAGAATGGGCTGCAGCTTTCTCTATGCATTTTACCACCATACTGCGATCACCAATCCGCATGCCAAGCATGGCGATTCCTTCAAATTGAGGGAGGCCTACGTCCAGCGGTGGGCGTTTTTTGGCTGAAATTATGATGATGACGATATATAATTCCACTGATGAAATGAAAACGATGACTATTTGAATATTAATAGTTCTCATTTCATCAGTGGAATTTTGCTCAATAGTTCTAAAGAAAATACTTATAAAAGCCATGTTTTTATAAAAATCCACTCACAAGAAACATTGCTGTCTCCTTCAGAATAAAAATAAATATAAAGGAGCTTAAGATACATTTTAATCGTTGCTCTCTGCACTATTCCGCCCCTGGCTGTTTCTGTACGAATCTCTCCGACGTTCCTCATTTCAATTCCATAAAAACCGTTTTGCAGCTCCTTTTCTTTTTGCGATGAAAAAATACATTTTGTGTCTTTTTACGAGATGGGTAAAACCGTAATGAAATAAAATGTGCTTTTATTTTGAAGTATTTTGGTAGTAAGCTTGAATATTGTTTTGCCTCTAGAGGGTGCAGCTCGCTTACTGAACTTTATCTTATATCTTTAAACGAGCAAATCTTATATACAGGGTTACTGGTAACTCGACGTATTCCTTGCAGGACGTCATAGTAGGGTTAAAATGCAGCAAATTAAGCCACCAAATGTTCTACTAAAGTTCAGTCGTTTTTGAGTTACTTAGATTATTAGTTTTTTTATGAAAAATCACAGATTAAATTATTTGGAGCCAATTTAAAAATGATTTACAGCGCGACTGTACTGAAATTTAAGTTAATATAATAGTTCATGCCGTAGCAGATCTTTTTTAATAATTAAACGTTCAAAAATGCCAAAAGCCTTGGCAAATATCACTAAATAAACATTTATTTTTTTGTGATTTTTGCTATTACTTCATACAAAATGTTGTCTAGTGAAAAAAAAAAAATACTACGCCTGATGTACAAATTACTAGGAAAATATCCTTGTCTCATCAGCTATCCAAAAAGGTATGAAAGTTAATACAAAGTTATGGACTACATTTTGTGCGACTCACAAAAAGGTGATTATTCGGAAAATCAAATAAAACAATTTCGTGAATATTAGCATTATTTTTAATCAATATCAGTATAAAAACATTAAATACACTTTCACACGTCTTGTTCGATATGCTGCCCTCGGTTTCGAATACATGTTCTTATTCGCTTCCTCACTTCAGTTTTTGTGATTCTTGATGTGATTGTTGCCCTCATCTGGTCCGCTGCATCTGTTATTCTCGCCCTTAGTTCTTCAATTGAATTTACTGGGGTCATATAAACTAGATCTTTCATACGACCCCAGACGTAAAAGTCTAGCGGCGTAAGATCAGGGCTTCGTGCAGGCCACGGAATCGGCCCACCGCGCCCTATTACATCGGTTTGGATAGTTTCATCCAACAATTGTCGAATTGTGATTCGGAAGTGGGCTGGACATCCGTCATGTTGATAAATCATGTTTGCTCTTCTGTCTTCCGGTACATCCGTGAGCAGTGATGTTAAATGATTTTTAGGAAATCTTCATAAAGTTCCCCATTTAGTGTTCGGGGTAAAAAATGTAGGCCAATTAATTTGTCGTCGATAATACCCATCCAAACATTAAGCGAGAACCTACGCTGGGATGCGGTTGGTTTCAGTTTCTTAGGATTTGCTTCTGCCTTCGGTGCCCAGTAATGTTAGTTGTGGTAATTTGTGATACCATCACGGTCAAAACATGACTCATCGGTCCACAGAATGTTTTTTTTAAAGTTCTTCGGCGTCAGCATTTAGCATAAAACGACAAAATTCAAGCCGTCTCGGCGGATCTCCCTCTTCTAATGACTGGACAGGTTGATAGTGGTATGGATGTCGGCCTGACAAGTGAACTACAGACCAGACTTTCCACTGTGACATACCAAGCTCACGCGCTACGATGTTTGTCGATATGTTGGGGTCGTCAATAAAACGTTGAAGAATCAGCTCTTCGTCTTCAGCCGTGTATCTCCGAGAACGTCCAGTGTCAATTTGCCTGTTTCTTTGGACGCTGCCAGTTTCAGACAGTCGCCGATAAGTCGATCCAAAAACACTAACGTGTGGGAGTCGGCGGTTGGGAAAGCGAAGTTGATATTCTCTCCGCGCCTGAGCAGCGTTACCGTCACTAAGTCCGTAACAGTACGTTATGTCAGCGTATTCAGGGTTAGAATATGCAGCCATAGTCAGCACTTATGAAGGCACAGCACAGCACAAGAGCAAGATACGCAGCAACAGTTTGGAAAATACCCAGATAACAAAACACGAGCTCGCGCGACGTAGATTTGAAACTAACTGACGCTGACGACCAGATTTTGTAAAGTCGCACCTTGTGTCATGTCGAAAGAACAATAGTGACCAATCACAAGGCTTGCCGAGTGTTTGAAGTTCAAGCGCAGGTAAAAACTACGAATTATGAATACGAAACAATAGGTTGACCGTCTCGCAATCTTACCTGCTCCCCATAAAACTCTTCCCTTCCCTGTCACACATGCAAAAGTATTGACAATCATACCTTTCTGAATAGCTGATAAGACAAAGATATTTTCCTAGTAATTTGTACATCAGGCGTAGTATTTTTTTTTTGCACTAGACAACATTTTTTATGGACTAATAGCAAAAATTACTAAAAATTATGTTTGATTAGTGATATTTGCCAAGGTTTTAGGCATTTTTGAACTTTCATTATTAAAAATGATCTGCTACGGCATGAACTATGATATTAACTTAAATTTCAGTACAATCGCGCCGTAAATCATTTTTAAATTGGCTCCAAATGATTTAATCTGGGATTTTTCATAAAAAAACTAATAATCTAACTAACTTAAAAACTACTGAACTTCGGTAGAACATTTGGTGGCTTAATTTGTTGCATTTTAACCCTACCATGATGTACTGCAAGGAATACGTCGAGTTACCAGTAACCCTGGTAGTGTTGTGATTACCAGAAAAAAAAACACCGTACACTTTAAAACTATTTTAATTCGACTTTACACTTATTTTAGAACCTCTTGCAATCGTGGTTGTTCGCCATCTTCTCCCGGTCATTCTTTTTCATTCACTCGTCATTCGCTCAGAAACGTCTAGCACTCTATCGTTCAGAAATTATCTTAGTAATAATAAATCCTACAACTCGGCCATCCTGCAACTATTTCTGGCCTCAGAAATGATACAGCACTATCAAGAACATCATCTTTTAGCCTTCTTAACACAATACTAATACTAACAAAAATACAGTTTAACACATTGTTACAGCTTTAGCAACTTATCCTGATAACATACTAATACTAACAAGAATACAGTTCTACACATTGTTACAGTTTTACCAACTTATCTTGATAACACTCTAATACTAACAAGAATTCAGTTCTACACACTGTTACAGTTTTAAAACTAAAATTATGTTGAATACACGGAATAAAAATAATAATTAAGCTTAAATGATAACTAACGGTTCAGTCATTGGGCCATTTCTTCATGAAGTCAACTACAGTGGATGTCTTACCTGGTCCTTCTGCAGTTGGGTCCACCTTCTGTACATCGTACCGGTCGTTCCCTTTGACCTTAATGATGCTATATGGTCCAAGATATTTAGGCTTAAGCTTCATTCCAGAACCAAACTGAGTTCGCTTGATTGCTACTAAGTCACCTTCTTTATACTTAGTACTTTCTTTACGTTTCCTGTTAAAAGCTTGTATGTTTTCTTCCTGCACCTGCAAAATGTGCTCTTTCGCCTTTCGTCGTTTTTCTTCTCTATCTTGTACAAAGATGTCTCTTCCCTCTTGCATTAGTAAGTCGTAAATTTCAATGTCTTCTTTAGTTTTCATAGTTGTTCCTACAAGTAGTTCAAATAGGGTACAATTGATGCTTCTCTGCCAAGTACTATTCAATGCTCTTTGCGCATGACTGACATGCTTGTACCATTGGGTAGGGTCTTCAATACATAGCTTCGTTAGGATCGATATTATGGTTATATGTATTCTTTCTACTTGCCCGTTTCCCCTTGGCACTCCTGTAGTTATCTTGGCATGTTTGATTCCCTCTTCTTCACAATATTGTTGAAATTGTTGACTAGGGAATGCTGTTCCCCTGTCGCTAATTATTCTGGTGGGATTTCCAAAGTGCTGCTGGTGGATTCTCAACTTCTCAATGGTTTCCTTGCTTGTAGTACTTTTTGTGGGAAATATCCACACAAACTTTGTAAACGCATCCACCATTGTGAGTAGATGATTGTACATCTTCTTTGTCTCCGTCATTGGCCCAAGGTGGTCAATGTGGACAGTATGCAGGGGTGTATCTTCCTTCTCTAAAAGGTGTAGAAATCCTTCTTGTTTGCCCTCTTTTCTGCTGCCAAGTATGCATGGGATACAGGTGATCATGAAATCTTCTAATTTCTTTGATAAATCTTTAATGTAATAATCTTTATTTATAAGTTCTGTCATCTTCTTTTTACCAAAATGTCCATTTGAGTGCACTCTCTTTATGACTTCCGTCTCCATATTCTTAGGTACTATCAGTTTTCTTTCCAAGCCTTTATACAGCAGACCGCCTTCCAAGTAATAGTCAAGATAGGGCTTCTCAGAGAGTACCTCCATGATAGCTTTTAATCCTTCATCTTGCTCTTGTGCCTTCTTTATTTGGTCATGTAGGCTATTAGTGGTCACTCCTATGTATGGGTTGCGGCTCAATGCGTCTACATGTTTCATCCTTGTACCCGACCGGTGTTTAATCTGAAAATCAAATTCTTGTAATAACAATGTCCACCGGGCCATCCTAGTTGATAGATCTTTCTTTTGTAGCGTCATCTGAAAAGCCTGACAATCTGTTACAATTTTAAATGGAATGCCTACAAATAGTGTCAAAACTTCTTTATACCTTCTATGATAACAAGAGCTTCCAGCTCGTAACTAGAATATTTCCTTTGTGCATCACTGGTCTTCCGGCTCATATAATATACAGGATGCAGGCCACTGTCTTCGCACCACTGCATTAATACTGCTGCATAGGCCACACATGAGGCATCTGTGTGTAGTTCTGTACGTCTTTTTGGGTTGAAAATCTTTAGTACTGGACCACTTCCTAATTTCTCTTTTAAAATATTAAATGCATACCTGTGTTCATCTTCAAATGTAAAACTTTGATCCTTCTTTAGCAGGTCAGTCAGTGGACTAGCTATTTTAGCAAAATGAGGTATATACTTCCTGAAATATGATGCTAGCCCCATAAAGCTTTGTAGTTGTTTCACCGTCTTGGGTTCCGGGAACTTGACAACTGCTTCAGTTTTTTCAGTGGAGGGTTTGATTTCACCATCTTGCACAATGTGACCCAAATACTCAACTTTAGTCATCAATACTTCACTCTTCTTCCAGTTTATTTCAAGTCCATAATCTGATGCTACTTGTAGTGCCTCTTGTAACCTCTCAACTGCTTCTTTATAGCTGTATGCTGGAATTATGGCATCGTCGATGAATATAAGAATGTGACCTTTGGCTATTAGGTCTCGGAAGATAATTGTTATAAATCTTGTGAAATATTTAGGACAAATTGACAATCCAAATGGTGCCCTGAGGAATTCAAATTGACCGTGATGTGTAACAAAAGAAGTATATCTAACCGAACTTTCCTCAATCCACATATGAAAGAATGCATCTTTTAAGTCCAATTTACTGAATACCTTAGCCCCAGATAACTTGTCGATATGATCTTCTATGACTGGAAGTGGAAATTCGTCCTTGACCATCTTTTTATTAATCATTCGATAATCAACACATACCCTTGTCGATCCATCTTTCTTCTTTACAAGCACTAATGGGCTCGCATATTCAGAAAAACTTGGCCTAACAATACCATCTCGTAACCATTCACTTACCTGTTTTTCTACTTCCCTCTGCTCAGCAAGTGACAGCCTTCGTGGACGCTGTGCCACAGGAATATCATCTTTCAATATAATCTTCAATTCTATCGGAGCCTCCTTTATCCTCTTAGGTTGATAGTTGTCAACCAATTTCTGAGCCATCTCTCGTATCTGTGGATTAGAAACATAACATACTGGTTCTGAAACCTCAGTAAGCATACACTGCAGCAAAACATCATTATGGCGAGGCATAACAATGACTGAATGAACCCTTATCTATTACAGCAGTAACATTTACTAGAAATGGTTGGCCTAAAATAACCTTGTAAGGCTTCTTGTGGAACGATGTAAAACACACATCAAAACAATATCCATCTATTTCTATGTTTACATTGAACTTTTCTAGCGAAGACACGCTTGCAGAACCGAGTCCTGACAATGTGACTCTTACCTTTTCGTGTGATGTTACATTCTACTCAAAAAATAAACTAGAAGCTATTAAATTCAAGTCACTACCAGAATCTACAAGACTATTAACGTTTATTCCACTAATCTTAATGTTTTTAACTGATTTATTACATGCAGAGTCTTTGTTTACATTTAACACCATTTCGCTTTGACACTTATGACACTGACGTGATTGGCAGAAGTTTGACGTTAACACTGACTCGTTCACACTTCTCATTCGTTCGTTCTTTCCTCGTTCATCTTCATCGTGGCCGCCATATTTTCCTTCCGGATCCGCGACGCCACCGCCATGTTCCGGCAAAACTTTCGTACACATGGAACTATGACCGCCGCCGTCATCTTTATGCTTACTCTGTGAATCCGTATTTGAGATTGGCTCCTTGCACTCTCGTCCAATATGACCGAACGAGTTGCATCGGAAGCATTTTACACCTTTCTTGCACGCATTGGCGACGTGATCTGTTTCACCACACTTAAAACATCTGCGACTAGACTTTTCCAAATGACCCTTCTTTTCCAGCTCCTGTTTCTGTTGATTCTTCGTACTATCCTGCTTTTTCTTATGCTTATTCTTCATAGTTTCGTAGATGATTATTCTTTCTTTTAACACTGATTATGTGGACGCGGCGTACAAGATTGTTTTATTCGATACGTAGTCTTGTATTCCGTCTATGATATACTGTATCGCCACGTAATCCGGGAACTTAGCACGTTTTCCCAACTCCTTCATTGTTAACATATATTCGTAGTAGGTTTCTGTGCTTTTCTTTCTGCGGGCCGCCATGAGCTCGTGCATTTCTTTGCTGTTGACGGTTTCCGGGAACTCTTTCAATAATACCGTCCTTAATTCTTTGTAATTTTTTAAGGCTTTTTCCGATTTGAGCCATAATTCTGCTGTACCCGTTAGTGATCTTCTCACCAGAATCAATTTTTGCTGCGCCGACCACCCGAATATCTCAGCGTTGTCTTCCACGTCCTGCGCCCATTTTGATGACGAGTACGTCTTGTCGACACCGTTAAATTTTGGGATTATATCGGCGTAGTTGAAAGTCGGAACAGCGTTCTTGTCGTCGGACATCGTTGTGTTTAAAGAAAACTTCGTAACTTCCTAGTTTGTCGTCGTTCGTCGTTAACTGCCGCCTGCCAGCACGTGGACGCACGCGGCTCACCTTACCGCGAAGCACGCACAAGGCAATCTTCAGTCTTTATGCTTTTTTCTGGTATCCCGGACGAGCCCCCAATTTGTAGTGTTAGGATTACCAGAAAAAAAAAACACCGTACACTTTAAAACTATTTTAATTCGACTTTACACTTATTTTAGAACTTCTTGCAATCGTGGTTGTTCGCCATCTTCTCCCGGTCATGCTTTTTCATTCACTCGTCAGTCGCTCAGAAACATCTAGCACTCTATCGTTCAGAAATTATCTTACTATAAATAATATAATATTCCACAACTATCACACAACGCCATCTAGTCCCAAGCTAAGCAGAGCTTGTGTTATGGGTACTAGACAACTGATAAACATACTTATATATTTCTAAATACATACATATTATAGATAAATTACATCCAGACACAGAACAAATGATCGTGCTCATCACACAAACATTTGTCCTGGGTGGGAATCGAACCCACGACCTCCAGTATAGCAGTCAGGGTCACTAACCACTAGACCAACAGGATATAATCTGAATCTCGGAAACGGCTCCAACGATTTTCATGAAATTTAGTATACAGGAGGTTTCGGGGGCGATAAATCGGTCTAGCTAGGATTGATTTTTATAAAATGTCGTTTTATTCGTGTTTTTAATGACCAACTTTATCGATAATCAACTTGAACATAACCTTATTATTTTAAACAATTTACCAAAAAATACCGAGCAAAGCTCGGTCAACCAGATATTATACATTAATGGAAGAAAACTATGAATCATTTTTAAAAGGCGATCGTTCAACCGAAACCCTTTTTATTTTGTAGGTTTGATTTCCATTTTTATTTCATTTTTGTGTACCAACTCTATCTAAATAAGATCGCGTCCAGCTGAATAAACGTTGCACATAACTCCTCTTCGACGTTATTCATGTCACTGTTGAAAAATGCATGCTGTAATGGCCGGTACATGCAAATGAAATGAGTCCGAAAAGATTGACGGAATAAAACGGACTTTTTTCAAGGATCTTGGCATATTCAGGTCTCGGAAAGCTTTGCAGGAATCTCGCTTACCTTGGCTTCCACGCTTCGATCAAATCTGAAATAAAAAGTAAATTCAAAAACTGAAACCCAACTACTGAAATATCACGCTCTAAAAAGTATGCAACAAGAAAATATTCTCATCTGAAAGCCGCGGTCATATGCCACCTACCCTAACGAAACAATATAATCTAACAGTAGTAATTTCCTCTAGTGGGTGCCATATTTAATACAACCTACAACCAGCGGATGATCAAGAAGTTTCCACTGATACCTTAGTCGTAATTTCAATTTGTATAACGCAAAAACCTGTTCTGTTGTCGTTGTCAAAATTTTTATAAAGCACTACTAGGTATTACTATGAAGTTGATAATGGCAAATTAATTTCCGAATTTGTCTCATACGGGCCGTAAATCTGCTCAGAAATGAAAAAATGCCAATTGAACAAAGCTTTCAACAAAAGGCATGCAATGAGCCTAATAAGTCTAGTTTCGAGCAAATAAATAGCAACGGTGATGTAGGAGACCGTAAGGCAATTTGTTGCAAATAGTAAAAGTTATATCGGCCGTAACTCTGGTCAGAACTGAAAAATATCATAATCAGGGAAAGATCACTTCACAAGGAATGCAATGAGTAAACTAATCGAAGTAAAACAATTAGAAGTATCGAGCAAATAAAATGGCACAGTTACAACAAATACCTAAGATGTAAAATTAAATTATATCATCTCATATGGGCTGTAAATCTGCTCGTTATTATAAAAATGACAACGAAAGTTGTTAATATCATAAAGATTACAATAAGCCTAAAAATCTAGTTATGAGCGAATACAAAAGCCGAGATACCACCGGCAAACTTAAAACAATCATTAAAAACTGTCAGTCGGTGCCGCTTGATGGCGACGTGTCATCGTGAAAGTCGTGTCTTCGTTTCATTGGGCTGGCCATCTCATCGTTAAGTCAGATTAGCTTGATGAATGTGGCCAACGAAGTGTTGGCACTGACGTAGGTTTATTTAGTGTTACGGGTGACACGTAGGAAAATGTACTTGCCTTTGTTTGTTTTAACTGAACGCTTTCGTTATTCAACAAACTGCACGTAGTAGGAAATCAGTTCTACTTGACTGTTTGCTTGTATAAACTTGGTGAACAATATTTCAACTTGTTCAGTTGTGAATTGAACTGAAGACAAACAGTTATGTTGTATTTTATCTATAGTAAGTAGATTGAGGGTAAGACTAGGTGTGAAATCTTCTTCATACAAAGTTCCAATTATTGTTTCACCAGATTGTTAAGTTTCCTATATACATTTAACATCACGTCTTGTTACCCCAGTGGTTGGGTAGAGGTGTACCAATAGTACACCGACTTTTAGCCAGTAACGTTTAAGTCCGATGTTATAGGAGCTGAGCCTATAGCCTTGATGGCTATAGGCTCAGCTCCTATAACATCGGGCACATATTCAAACTCCGGGCTGCTACTGAGAAATTCCAAATAACAAAACCCAATAACACTTTGCTGGATCTGAAAATGATGAAAAATGATTAAGATTCATACTCGGCAACACTGCTTGAGACCAATAGACCAAAGCAAACATTTCTACAGCATTATTAAAAACTTTGATCTAATCTTAAAAAATAATCTTAGACTCTGTTTTCGTTATTGTACAAAATATAGTAAGTATAAATACCTACTTTATTTCTTTCCCAAACTTACTTAGCTACCTAATACAAAAGTAAAGTTTCACATTTCAACTTCGAACTTCTCTCGGTATTTTTTAATCCAAATGTCCTTGTACCGTGAAAAATTGGGAAAAGAAACCTTTGACAGTATACGTATTTGCAGCAACTTTTGCGTTGGTTGTTTTGTACCGAAGTGAGTAATACCGAACTTGAATGTTAACTAATATTCTTAAGAGGTAACATTTGTTTGTACGTACGAGACCTAACAATTTATTTACAAATAGTCCTATTACCTAACTAATTAAGAAGAGAAAACTTTTATAAAATGACTTCACAATATTGCATTTAGGATACGACCGTCAACGTCTGCCCTCGCGGAGCGGTCTCTCAACGCGACGTATTTTTTTTGTATTATAAATACATACTTAGGTACTTTAAGATTGAGTTTTTTTTTTACTTTTTAAAGGGAAATTAGGTTTTTGTGTCGGGGTTTTTAAATTTTTATTTATTTTTTTATTTTATACTTTTATAGGTACATACTTATTATAATGTAGAATCAAACGAAGCTAAGAACACTCTCGATTAATTCATCAATATTCTCTTTCAGTGCGCTTTCATTTGAGACCCCAGTCGAGTATATTTGCTGACATTCGGTTACTCTTCCCCACTTTCTCCCCCACAACTTTTAAACGGCTCAACCGATTTTCATCAAACATGTCTAAGAACACTCGCACATAAGTCACTTTCATTACATTTTTAAAACTGAAATCACTTCATCCGTTCGGGAGCTATGATGCCACAGACAGACAGACACACACACAGATAGACAGACACGTCAAACTTATAACACCCCTCTTTTTGCGTCGGGGGTTAAAATTCACCCCTAAAAAGTAACAAACCAGAAAAAGTGTTGCTGATTTTGTGTTTTCTAGAGAGTGCCATATTCACAGACGTCACAGAGCCTATAACGATACCTCATTTTTCAAGCAGTTTCGAAGTTAGGAGGGAACAGATCAATATTTTATACATATTATACACACTCACATACATACATGCCGGTCAATATCATAACCCACCTTTATAAGCTTTTGGCTGTTGCTAAGTTAAACAAAAAAACAAAGACAAAAAAAGGCTAAGCTTAACGAAGCAACGGTGCGAGACGACGCAGTTGGAGTTTGGGAGACGTAATTTCTCGATTGGGGGGTACATTTTTGATCGAAGTTTGGGGGACGAAGTCGGACGCAGTAGCTAGTAACATAATAAAATAACAGACCCGATACCATATCCGCAACTGAACAAAAACAAACACATCCCAATTTGTGATCCCTCGTAAAACTTTAAAACTATTTTGTACGTCACGTTTTACGATATTGATTTCAGAAGTAGTTGTTAAAAACTTTTCCAATATTTACTCAGATTTTCAGAAATACTTTATTCTTTTATAGCTATTTAATAAAACTTATTAAACAAAAGTGTTCTTCGTGTTTATGAGCATTTATATAAGAGAGTTTATTATTAGCTGAGTTCTTACTAATTCTATTGTAACATGCTTTAGGTAGGTATATTTGAAAACATATCTGTTTTAATTTAGTTTACATCCCCTCAGACACGTGCAACTTTTTGTAGTAATGTAATAAAAAATATATATTTTGTTAAGAACGTCTAATCCTAAATATCATACATGATAACTCATGTAATAATAAAAGGAATATTAAGACCCGCTAGTAAACTGGCACTGTCCAGTGTCCATTCCACTGTTATGTACAGTCACTGACCAAGAAAAAAAGTAATGAGTCGATACTATTTCATTCAAAAACGTTGATAACTTTTCTTTTCGTTGCAGTGCTGGCAGACAGTGCTGGCAGACAGTGCTGGAGGACAGTGCTGGCAGACAGTGCTGGCAGACAGTGCTGGCAGACAGTGCTGGCAGACAGTGCTGGAGGACAGTGCTGGCAGACAGTGCTGGCAGACAGTGCAGGCAGACAGTGCTGGCAGACAGTGCTGGCAGACAGTGCTGGAGGACAGTGCTGGAGGACAGTGCTGGCAGACAGTGCTGGCAGACAGTGCTGGCAGACAGTGCCGGCAGACAGTGCGGGCAGACAGTTCGAGAGTTTGACGTTAATACGCTGAAGTGTAAAATTTCAAATAACGATATTTCGGTGAAAAAAAAAGATATTTGAAAAAAACCAAATATCTTTATAAGGGGGGGGGCAGACAGTGCAGGCAGACAGTGCCGGCAGACAGTGCAGGCAGACAGTGCCAGCAGACAGTGCAGGCAGACAGTGCCGGCAGACAGTGCTGGCAGACAGTGCCGGCAGACAGTGCTGGCAGACAGTGCTGGCAGACAGTGCTGGCAGACAGTGCTGGCAGACAGTGCTGGCAGACAGTACTGGGATAGTACTAGAAGACAGCGCTGGAAGCCAGTGCTGGCAGACAGTGCTGGCAGAGAGTGCTGGCAGACAGTGCTGGCAGACATTGCTGGACGACAGTTCTGGCAGACAGTGCGGGCAGACAGTTAGAGAGTTAGACGTTAATACGCTAAAGTGTAAAATTTCAAATAACGATATTTTGGTGAAAAAAAAAGATATTTGACAAAATCCAAATATCTTTATAAGGGGGGGGCAGACAGTACTGGCATACAGTGCTGGCAGACAGTGCTGGCAGACTGTGCTGGCAGACAGTACTGGGATAGTACTGGGATAGTACTGGCAGAAAGTCCTGGCAAACAGTACTGGCAGACATTGCTGGAGGACAGTGCTGGCACACAGTGCTGGCAGACAGTGCTGGCAGACATTGCTGGAGGACAGTTCTGGCAGACAGTGCTGGCAGGCAGTGCGGGCAGACAGTTAGAGAGTTAGACGTTAATACGCTAAAGTGTAAAATTTCAAATAACGATACTTCGGTGAAAAAAAAGATATTTGAAAAAATCCAAATATCTTTATAAGGGGGGGCAGACAGTACTGGCATACAGTGCTGGCAAACAGTGCTGGCAGACAGTGCTGGCAGACAGTACTGGGATAGTACTGGGATAGTACTGGCAGAAAGTGCTGGCAGACAGTGTAACGTGTGGGAGTATTTAAAATTAAAATGAAAATCTCACCAACGCTTACAACAGTAAAATTTATTTCTGGTCGTGGAATTACAAGGCCGTCACTTGTTAATTTATTGCTCCGTGGAAGTAGGCGCACTAAGTACTGCCCTGGCTTAACGCGTAGCTGGAGCGACGCGACGCCGAGGAGTTGACCCCGAGGTGGAAGAGGCCGCAGAGACGAGATGGTAAGGCGCGCAGGTGGGTGCCGCCAGGTGACGTGTGCGCAGGTCTCGAACGTTCGGTAAGGGTGAGTCAGCTGAACTCAACGAACGTCGATGAGGGTAATTTAAAACCCAATCTTGTTCCCCTTCACGGGGATAAATACTTCACTTGTGAAATATAATTGATTAATACAACTTAAGTCACTACAAACTTAATAAAATAAAAGTCTGGACACGGGTAATGTCGCAAGAATCTAATACAGCGAGAAACTATTTTGCGAACGTGTAACCAGAAAGTTTTAGTAATAAAAAGTCAGCTAACGCGACCTGTACGAGCATATATATACTCGTACGCGCTTTACTTCGGTTAATGTCGAGAACATTCGTCCGACTACGACACCAATAGGAAGTGACTGATTCAGAACTACCCGCCTAGCATGACTTTTCGCCACTACACGATTAAAGACTATTTACTAATACCCACAATGACATTCTTTTTATGACGTCACGCAGAACATCACGACGTACTGTTCCAACACCAAAAAGAATGTGTAGGCATTCCTTGCATTCCATTGACGATATTACGATAATGTTTTTATAAGTTAAGAATTGACGTTGATTATGAATTAATTGAATATGTGGATATTCACACAACGTTACAACAGTGCTGGCAGACATTGCTGGAGGACAGTGCCGGCAGACAGTGCTGGCAGACAGTGCCGGCAGACAGTGCCGGCAGACAGTGCCGGCAGATAGTGCCGGCAGACAGTGCCGGCAGACAGTGCTGGCAGACAGTAGTGGGATAGTACTGGAAGACAGTACTGGGATAGTACTGGCAGAAAGTGCTAGCAGACAGTGCTGGAGGACAGTGCTTAAGGACAGTGCTGGAGGACAGCGCCGGCAGACAGTGCTGGAGGACAGCGCCGGCAGACAGTGCTGGAGGACAGCGCCGGCAGACAGTGCTGGAGGACAGCGCCGGCAGACAGTGCTGGAGGACAGCGCCGGCAGACAGTGCTGGAGGACAGCGCCGGCAGACAGTGCTGGAGGACAGCGCCGGCAGACAGTGCTGGAGGACAGCGCCGGCAGACAGTGCTGGAGGACAGCGCCGGCAGACAGTGCTGGAGGACAGCGCCGGCAGACAGTGCTGGAGGACAGCGCCGGCAGACAGTGCTGGAGGACAGCGCCGGCAGACAGTGCCGGCAGACAGCGCCGGCAGACAGTGCCGGCAGACAGCGCCGGCAGACAGTGCCGGCAGACAGCGCCGGCAGACAGTGCCGGCAGACAGCGCCGGCAGACAGTGCCGGCAGACAGCGCCGGCAGACAGTGCCGGCAGACAGCGCCGGCAGACAGTGCCGGCAGACAGCGCCGGCAGACAGTGCCGGCAGACAGCGCCGGCAGACAGTGCCGGCAGACAGCGCCGGCAGACAGTGCCGGCAGACAGCGCCGGCAGACAGTGCCGGCAGACAGCGCCGGCAGACAGTGCCGGCAGACAGCGCCGGCAGACAGTGCCGGCAGACAGCGCCGGCAGACAGTGCCGGCAAACAGTGCTGGCAGACAGTAGTGGGATAGTACTGGAAGACAGTACTGGGATAGTACTGGCAGAAAGTGCTGGGATAGTACTGGCAGAAAGTGCTGGCAGACAGTGCTGGAGGACAGTGCTGAAGGACAGTGCTGGCAGACAGTGCCGGCAGACAGTGCTGGCAGACAATGCTGGAGGATAGTGCTGGCAGACAGTGCTGGCAGACAGTGCTGGCTGGATTTTTTCAAATATATTTTTTTTTCACCAAAATATCGCTATTTAAAATTTTACACTTTAGCGTATTAACACAATCACAAAATCTAAGTAGGTTTAAAAGGGACAGGATAGTACTTTTAATTGACATACAACGTTTTTTGATAATCTTTTTTTTTCCTTCTGTCATGTAACCTCAAAAACTGCAAAAAAACGCATTTTTTGCTCTTTTAGGTAATGATATCTCAAAAACCAGACGTACAGGAGCAATTCTGAGCACGGATTAGGATCAGCGCATCAAAATCCTTCGGGTATGTTAGGTCTGGTCTCTGGATATGGACTTTTTTTAAATTTTGTCGGCCTGTGTAACCTACTCCTTAACAGCCAAAAATACTTGTGAATGGTTTAGTTGAAATAAAAAAATGCTTTGAGTTCAGAAAATTTACACACCATCTATATCTACTAAAGTATTTGTCTAAATGCAGAAGACTGCATTTAAGAAAATTGAATATATGCTTAGAAAACTTTATGTTTCTTATTCCCAGTAGGTATCCAGTTACTCGCTCACAATGCATACTAATTCAAACGAGCGATAAATTTTTCTCCTGCCTTGAATGGTAATCGATTTCATTTGTTTTCGTTCGAGTGCAGATACTTTTAGCTGTGTGGGATCAAAGGATGCAACGCATCTTATGGCTTTTTAAAACCTGTTTTTCAATGGATATAAACAGTGGGGTCAATACAAAAATTTAACTAGATTGAACATTACTGGTATTATTAAAAATATAATAGGATTAGGCTTCGAAGTTCCAATTAACAGTTTTGATTTTATTTGATATACGTATGTATTAATGACGTTAGCCGGAAAAGAACTGGAGCTAGTGACATAGCCTGCAGAGTAAACAGGTTGAACTCGACATTTTTATCGAAGGACCAATGGCCGATGGAGCAGACGAGTCCTGGAGTGGACACTGTATATGGGCAAACGTAGTGTGGGACGCCCCCCCAGCTAGGTGGATCGATGACCTCAAAAAGGTGGCTAGGACGGATTGGATGCGGAAGGTGGAGGACAGGGTGTTGTGGCGTAGCGTGGGAGAAACCTATGTCCAGCAGTGGACTGCGATAGGCTGAGTTGTTACCAATGTAGACCACCAGCTACCTTCCGAAAACCAGCCCAGACCTACCAGCTGAAAAGTGTCCTAATGCAAATTTTCAGCGGAAATGCAAGGAAATTTCCTTCCTTATTGTCTGAGTACAAATACGGGCTCTTCAAAGTATTCGTTACGTGTTTATTTTAAGGTCCAAAAGATATGTAAGTTAAAAAATGAAGTATCTACTGATGAACGACATCTTAGAGAGCTACTGAAAGTTACTGAAATTGATTTAGTAGTCAATTAGGTGCAAACTACTTTCAGGTCTTGAATTAATTCTGTTACACCTAATATATATACTCTGTTACTTACATAAAACTGTGTTTGTTTTATGATGTAATAATCATAGTAAGTTGTCATAAACAGTGACATTAAGCTGATCTTATTATAGGATACCATATACCAACACTACTTCACAATATTTCTACCAAAAAGGTAGATCACAATGTGATCTAGAGCTGTTGTAGATACCTTTTACCAAAGTAAAACATATATCTAACAAGACATAATTGGATGTTATCCATAATTAATGTTCTTGAAAATAAAATCTTGAAAACTCTTGACACTACCCACAGTCGTATTTTTTTTAAAGAATCAAAGTATAAACATTATGTATGTTACACAGTGCAATGTGACCTCTGCGGTTTTAGCCTTTTTATTTCTAGTTCGTGTAACTGACTGGTCATCAATTAGATACTTAATTTATCTCTTTTTTAATTGGACTAAGACGTTAAACTGTTATAGAAAAGCCTTCAGTTGCTGAAAGAGATAAATTAAATTCTGTCGTTTTTGCCTGAGCCAAGTAAGTATTGATTCTTCTGTATCTTAATTCTTAATCAAGTTTCAAGTTATTATGTCATGTTATATGCAGTCAACCAAGTTATACTGTTGAGTTCTGCACAAATTGTGCAAGATATACTTCAAATTTGGTATGTGCATTTCCTTATTTTCCCTATCAACGGAAGTATTAGCCTTTTCTTGGGCGTAATACCCCATTTTATTTGTTGTGCGTTAAAAGGGTGCTTCCGGACTTGTTGTTGTGTAATATGTAAACTCTAAAGCAAATTTCATATACCAAGTAATTACAAAGTTGACTCAAAGGATAATCACTTCGCACTTCCCCAGTTATTCGTCACAACTCTTGTATTTACAAACCAAATAATGTTGTACATCAAGGCTCATGCTATGACAAGACTTTGTTGTCCGCGTTATGGCTCCTGAAGACAGTTGACAGCGCAACGATTTCTATGAAAACTTTGTGGAATTTGTTCTACCAGAATTGCATTGCACCGTAGCGTTGCACCTGTATCACCTGTGTCACTAATATAAGTATCAACCTACGTAGAAAGCAAACTGATACCAGCATTTTTTAATCCACTGTAAATTATCGAAAAAAAAAAATACGTACGTAAAACCATATTCTTTGCATACACAGTAATGTTCCACAAACAATTTTCTAATGTTCCGGTGTCGGAAATGAATGTGCCGCTAGTGCTATTTTTGTATCGACTTTTATGATAAGTATTTGCGTTTATAGAAACAGGCAGAAAACTTTCAGTTATCGTCAAATACATTTTAGTACCGGAATAAATTGCTGATCAAGATCTTGTCCAAACGTCTTCCTACGGTTTTGAGATAATAAAAAATGATTTAATTTCTGTTAATAGGTATGTACAAGCTCGTATTTTTTTTAAATAGATGTATTCGCTTATTTAAGTACTCTGTGAAAAAAGGCCAAAACAAAAACAAAGGTATCTTTTTAAGTCCAAACATAATCGTGGTCAGATCCTGTGAAGACCATGTAGATTGGTGTCTAAAATAGTATTTTGAGGAAAGAACCACTCTTTCCTCTATTGTTGAGTTAAAGTTCGTAGGATAACTTATAACAAAATAATATCTACTTACCTAACTGAGTATAATATAATTGAAACAGACGAGGATAACTTTATAAGTGAATAATTAAATTATTCTGGCAAAGTTATGGGAACTTTGTTTGTACCGAGAGCGACATTTTTACTGTAAATATAGAAAACACGTATTGTTATTGTCGAATGGAAATTATCTCCGGAAAGTTGGCCGAGTCAGATAGAAAGTTGAAGTGACGCATTCCCAACAAACTGTGAAGATTAATAACGGTGAAGTTAATTACTTTTGGGCAATAGAACACGGAGTTGCGCAGAGCAGCCATTAATGCAATAAATTATAGAAACTGCTGCCCTTTCCATCACTTCGTTGCGCTCGAGTAGGTTCTAGGAAAATACGAAATTCGCCATTCTTGTTTCGTTTAAAGAGGCGTATCAATGGAATGTTGAACGAGGCAAACGAAAGTATGTGAATGAATAATCAGGCATAGAAGGAGTTCCACATAGGGGTCGTTTCGTAGCGCGTAGAAAGTGGCAAAAGGGGTCTACGGCTACACAAGAATCGTAGCACGTAGTGACTTGTAGTACACATGCCATCATGAATATTATATGCCATTTCAAATAAAACGTGTTTTGGAAATGTCTTACTTAACAAAATGCTTAAAAGAGAGTAGCACTTGTTAACCACACGTTTATCTGTTCCACATGGTGTCGTCGCCATTTTGTTAATTTAACGTTATTTTACGGCCCATTAGCGTTTATTAGCTTGCAAGCAACAAGTATGACACGTATTTCCCTTTTAATCATCAGTCGTATGTAGTACTAGTACCTAGATACCTTTTATTTATGCCAGGGGACGTTTCGATAACCCGCAACGGCAACACCTAACCCCTTTATGTAATTGGAAAAAAGTGATGAATGGGTTAGTAACATTTCATTTGTAAAACGAGTAATTTATGAGAATATGAGGTGTTTGTTTTTTTTTTCGTGGGCGCGTGTGAATGTGTCACGGTTAACGCAATGTTTTTTTGCACATTTCATTTTAAATGATTGGGAAATTTATCAAAACGCGGCATACGTAGATTAGAGCGTTTAAAAATAATACTTTGGTTGTTTAGAAGTTTAAAATATTTTGCGTAATACTCACGTATTCATTTTATCCCAAATAAAGAACTTTATATTGTACTTCTCTAACTACAGCTTCAAGAGGCAAGATATTTTTCAAAAAAGTTTACAAAAATTATGTCTATGATTAAAGAAAAGGAGGTCGTGAAGCGCTTGAAGAGCAAAACTCGACCCCCCTTATTACAAATCAAGGTTTTTATTTAGATTAGATTTAAACCCAGGTTTTGAATTAAGAACCCGATAATTCTAGAAATGTTGTTCTTTTTACAAAACTTAACTTTCTAATACTTTGAATTTTTGTATTAACAATTTTAGCGAAATCAAAATAAAGTTGCAAGTACAAAAACTGGCTCAGAGCTTTAGGTTAGCACTAAAGATAGATGACATTTTGTAATAAGACAGAATAAGTTATTTCGGTGTTTAAAATTGATGGATTTGGCGTCTAAACTTTGCAACGATCTTAATATTTACCTCTCTACAGTGATTACGATTAGTGTTGGGATTTTATCCAGATAAATACTCGATAAATGGTACCGTGTGGTGCCGGACGTAAAGAATAACACCACCCCATTTCTTCCCGTGGGTGTCGTAAAAGGCGACTAAGGGACTTACTAGAGAATGGGCAGCAGCGTTCTCTATGCATTTTACCACCATACTGCGGTCGCCAACCCGCCTGCCAAGCGTGGCGATTATGGCAAAGCCCCTCAAATTAGGGGAGGCCTAAGTCCAGCAGTGGACGTCTTACGGCTGAAATGATGATGATGATGATGACTCGATAAATATTTGTTTTTACTGAGTATTTATCCAAAAGAGCGGATAAATACTATCTCCAGTTTCATTACCGAAATTTTTGTCATTTTACATAGAAAAGGATTGACATTAATTTAAATTTAAATCTTAACAGTTAAAAATACTATATTTACAATAACTTCACGCAATGATGAACAGAGATCGTCAGAAAATAGTCACTTCAATGATACATATTTTCAGAAATCACTATTATTCATTGAAATCACTATTATTCGTTAAAATGAACCAACTATGTTTAATAAATATAAGTTTTGCCACTGTTTCTGTCGTCACAACTATTTTTTTTCTGTGTTTTTTGTTTTTGTTTTGTGTTTGGTGATATCTGTGGTCTAAAAGACCTTTCTGTTGCGACAGAAGTATACGGTGTTCAAAGAATCCCCATTGCTAGTTTAGTTAACTATGTTGAAAATATATATCTTTCCACTAGGCTTTTTTTTTGGAAGGGAATCAACAAATGCGTCTCTCGCTCTGGGTGGAGGAGAAGGGCGTATCAGACTTTTACTGACTAAAACCCACTCATATACCTTCAGTTGCCTATGCCAGAGCCACGGTAACTCTTTCGAACAAATCCGAGACCCTGGCAGGCATCGGTCGTAGCGGACCCCATCAATAATGACGACATCTCTTTGAGGCACACATGGACAACAACGCGCCGTCGACCTGAGCCTGGTCCTTACCGCAAGCCCGTGCCTACGGTGGCCGGGAGTCCGCAATTGACTCTCAACGCCCGGAGAGTCTCCGTGGTGGCTAGGGGCGTGAGAGCGCAGAAATTGCCTCTCCCTCGCGCTCGGCTAAGGGGCTTATTTCGTTAGTGTTCTTATAAAAGGTTTTCACCAACAACCTTACCTGGCCTTGCAGCGAATGTTGGCGTTACTTCCACATTCAACAAACCATTTCGACATTCCATTTATAAAATCTATGGTATCCAGTTCTTTGTCTTGATTGTGTGATAAAGCAGATCATCATCATTATCATCGTTTTTCTGCCCTTATACCAATTTATTTGGGGTCAGCGCAATTTGTCTTTTTCTTCCACCTTTCGCTACTAGTCGCTATCTTCACACCCTGTCTGTCGATACTATTCACACAGTTCAGCCATCGTTTCTTTGGTCTCCCCTCCTCTTTTAGTCTTCGACATTCACACTCAAAACTTTCCTCACGACATTTTCCTCATTCCTCTGTACCACGTGCCAAGTTGCAAGCTTCTGAGTCAAGCAGATAGGCGGAAATTTTTAAAGACAATCGTTACCCTTTTCGCCACTGCTGACAGAATTTGATTCTTGGCTTTATTATCAAAAAACTTAATAATAGACAAAATAAACCTCATTTTAGATTTCTTATCCAAGAAGATCATATACACTAGGTGGGCACTTGTTGGACTCTATTTGAAAGAGAGAAGCATTGATCTTCGCAATCCCACAAAAGTAACATCAAGCAAAGCTGCTTGTGACATTTGACATGACAGTATCTTCTATTGTTAACACTACGTATCTACATAAGTTCTGCAAAAAGCTTATACAAAATTACATTTAAAATTTAAAACATCCCTGTCCAAAAAAAAACCTGTAAAAAGTAAAAAAATATACGTATTAAGTCTCATAAGAAGTTGTAGGTAAAATTTGATCAAAGAATCGTCGTGTCGAAACGGCAGAACCAATTTTAATAAAACATATCTAAGAACCACCGCTAGCAAGCCTAATTTTAAATAAAAAACTGCATCCTAATCGGTTTACCCGTTGAGCTACGTTGCAATAGACAGACACACCTTTATTGCTTCGAGATTAAAAAAGTGTTACTAAGTTTTTGTTATTTCAGTAAGTATCACAAAGAAATTAGCAATTTCCTTATGAAAAAATCTTTAGGCAGTAATATTTTTTTAGCGTTTCGATTGTGAATCAATCTATTTGAATGATTAAACTGGGTTCGGCGAATCCGGGAGTGAATGAAGAGTTATATTCTCGAAGAATATTTTTTAATAGTCGTTTCTTTTGAATTATGTCAGTGTGAAAGATATCGAGATATTAAAAGTAGATTGGAACGTCTTGTTCCAATCTACTTTTAATATCTCAGGACATTTGTGTTAATAAAAAGATTATACAGGGTGTCCAAGAACCTGGCGTCCAACTGGATTCCCACGATGCCCCAAGTTCTAACAGTACTCAGAAAAATATTTTAAAAAATCCACCCCATGTACTTACAGAATTATACTGATTTCAAAAAAAAAGGGGAAATGAGCACCCTGTGACATACTTTTGAATGCTGTGACTGCTAATGCTGATAATTTCGATATTTCTTGGAGGTTTTGTAATCTAGGGTATTGCTGTGTCTAAATAGAATGTAAAAATAAAGTACTTATTGTACCATTTTAAAATAAAATATTATTTTAACTAAAGGTGATATGGAAAACTATTGAATTTCGCAACTTTGACCGACTGTAGTGTAAAAAAAATGTACCAAAATAGTATGGCAAGTGACGTCAAATTTTGACGCGTTTATTCCTCTTTTTAAAAAGGTATAATACTTACACATTAATTTGAAAAAAAAAATTTTTGATAATATTTTTACTCAACAACCCAATTTTTACGATGTCTTACAGAATTCTTAGAAAGAAAAATTTACGACGAATTGAATCTAACCTCTAAAGAATTACTATTGTATGCTCATAAAAATAACAACAGGCCTCTCAAAAAACAGGTTAGACCGTAAGGGACGGTATGTGCATGCATCTCACCATAGTGATTCGTTATTACAACAGGAGGGAGCAAGACAGAAACTATCTTTGCGATTTGCTGGTTCTTCTTTAAGGTACCCCATTATTCAGGTAAGAGTGAGGGAGAAAAAGGTTAGAGGTGCGAGTGAGATAGATAGTGACGCTATCTGGGATCGTGCTATTTAGGATAACAGTACGGTCAGTACGCGTCACTGCCTCCTGCCGTTACTACGCACCTCTCTCTTATTGTTACCATTGATCACGTACTACGATTTAAAGCTTTGTTTATTGGACTCGATTACTCTTTGTGCTCTGGACTTTGAAACGAACTCTTTACGACGACCTTTGCCTGTGTTTGGACAGTTTGTGTTTTGTGTGTGCTACCATGGCGACCTACACTCCGCAAGAATACGCAAATATGCACTACATTTATGGAGAATGTAGAGGTAATGGACGAGCTGCAGCGAGACTTTACAGAGAAAGGTATCCGAGGGCTACGCGATATCCCGACCATCGAGTTTTCATTAATGTGCACAGATCACTATGTGACGGGCGGTTCCCCAATCAAGTAGCTGGTGAAGGACGACCCGTAAATGACTTCATACGCGATGAAGTTTTAGAGGCGGTGTCGGCAAATCCAAGCATCTCTGTGCGAGGAATAGAAGCTGATACGGGGATACCGAAGAGCACAGCACACAGTATTCTCCAAAAAGAAGAATATCATCCGTACCACGTACAGCGAGTGCAAAGTCTTTTACCTCGAGACTATCCGAGCCGAGTCGCGTTTTGTGAAACAATCCTGCAAAAACATCGAGAAGACGAAAACTTTATCGACAAAATTTTGTGGTCAGATGAATCAACATTTAAGAAGGATGGCTACATGAACCTACACAACTTGCACGAGTGGCATGTGGAAAATCCGCACTTGATGCGAGAAGATAGATCCCAGTACCGGTTCAAAGTGAACATGTGGACCGGTATTCTCTGTGGGAATATTATTGGTCCATTTGAGATGCCCGAGAATTTGACTGGCGAATCATATTTAAATTTTCTTCAAAATGATTTGCCAAACTTACTAGAAGAGACCCCACCAGATATGTGGTTCCAACACGACGGCTGTCCAGCACATTTTCGCGTATCCGTTAGAGAGTTTTTGGACGAGCAATACCCGAACAGGTGGATTGGGCGATCAGGAACAATCCCGCGGCCAGCCCGCTCACCTGACTTAAATCCGCTGGATTTTTTTTTCTGGGGAACTATGAAGGAGCTCGTTTATGCGAAGCCCATTAATGACATCGCTGACCTTCGTGAGAAGATAACACAAGCAGTGCAGGTGATACGTCAAAAAAGTTACTCGCGAAACATAAAGCGGTCCTTTTTAAGGAGAGTGAGAGCTTGTATTGCCGCGGGTGGTCAACATTTTGAACATTTATTGTAATAAAATATCTTTAAACTAACATTCTTTGCTTTTATTCTACTGGGAACCCATCTACCTGTGTGTATTTCCTTCTTGCTCACTCTTGGAACCGAAGTAAATAATAGTAGTAACATAACAGTTTCTAAGATAAGAAAGGGTCCGACAGTTACCGTTAGTAGGTAGGCACTTCGTAAAAATTGGGTTGTTGAGTAAAAATATTATCAAAATTTTTTTTTTCAAATTAATGTGTAAGTATTATACCTTTTTAAAAAGAGGAATAAACGCGTCAAAATTTGACGTCACTTGCCATACTATTTTGGTACATTTTTTTTACACTACAGTCGGTCAAATTTGCGAAATTCAATAGTTTTCCATATCACCTTTAGTTAAAATAATATTTTATTTTAAAATGGTACAATAAGTACTTTATTTTTACATTCTATTTAGACACAGCAATACCCTAGATTACAAAACCTCCAAGAAATATCGAAATTATCAGCATTAGCAGTCACAGCATTCAAAAGTATGTCACAGGGTGCTCATTTCCCCTTTTTTTTTGAAATCAGTATAATTCTGTAAGTACATGGGGTGGATTTTTTAAAATATTTTTCTGAGTACTGTTAGAACTTGGGGCATCGTGGGAATCCAGTTGGACGCCAGGTTCTTGGACACCCTGTATAATCACTTTCGTACTTAAAATAGATTTCTACTCTAAGAAATATAATGGCTTCTTCTTGATATTGTATTTATGGAATGTATTGTTTATTTTGCTATTCTATTACATACTTTTGTTTGTATTGCTAACTTAGTATAAAAAAACCATGAATGAATGATCGTTAGTGAATGAAATGATTGATTATTATGTAATAAGTGTGTTTTACTGCTAAATAATGCTAGAAATAGAAATCTCAAATGGAGGATGCCTTCCTTACTTTGTTTGAGCAGACATGGGGCGATGGCAGGTTAGAAGTGGGAAGATATAACATCTGTTAGAATGTCGCCTCACGCAAAATCATGAGTCGAATTATATCAGCCCCTAGTCAAGAAATTTCATAAGGACCACGACCGCTTGACAAGAGTGTTACGAAACAGGGGAGAGAATTTTCTAAAAGCCTTACGAGAAACATACGACGTGCACTTGTCTTTTTGACAAGAGTCGTCTGACGTCCGTCAACTGAATACCAAAAACCTATAACTACTCAGTGATGTCGTAAAATTAGAATATTAAACTTCAAAACGAGTTTATTTCATATTGACATACTTTTAAACACAATACCGAAATTTAAAAATTAGACAACAATGTCATAAAACAATTTTCAACACACTTGCTCGTAAAGTGAGCCTTATTATATCGTTCTTAGGGCCATAAACCGAACTATAACATACACGTGCATAATAATATTACACACTAGTGCATAATAGAATGATCCCTACAAAGTTAAGTTAGTACCTAACTGCAAATTATATGCGAGTAAACAGAGCATTTTCAATTTAACTACCCGGTTAAATTGAAAATGCTCTGTTTATACAGTTTTTTTTTTTTTTTGTAACAACAAAGAGGTTTTATGCCACCAAAAATCTATTTACATTTTTGAAATAAATAAATGTGTCCCTAATTAAGACGAAAAAACATTTATTATTATCAAATTATTTATAATTCACAATAATTTCTTATAAAATATTTGCATTTTATCACAAAAATTATCATTTTGAAGTAGGCTGTATGGTTGTAATCAATCAACTTACATTTGGCGCGTGCAAAAAAAAAAAAATTGCGCGCCATTTCCCAATTTTCCCCTAATTTTCATATTTTGTTTGTATCGCATTTGTTGCTGTGTGGTAAATAATTATAAAAATGTCAGGTTTTAGTACAGAAGATGAACAATTGATTGATTTAACCCCGCCAGAAATACTAAATGCAGCACAAAATGCAAACGAAAGCCTAATACCTGCAAAATCTAGAGAAAAGTATTTAGCTGCTTACGATAGTTTCCTGCAATGGAAGAGCAACAAAAAAACCCAGTCATTTTCTGAAAATGTGTTTTTGGCGTATTTCTCTGAACTCGCCAATACATACAAACCTAGCTCCCTGTGGTGCATCTATTCCATGTTAAGAAGCATGGTTAAGCTCAAACATGGTGTTGATATCAAAACGTACTGTAACCTGATGGCATTTTTGAAGAGACGCTCGGATGGATATATTGGTCGGAAATCTAAAGTTTTGTCACCAGCCGACGTTGAAAAGTTTTTGAATGAGGCTCCGGATAGTCAGTATCTAGCAACAAAGGTACGTTTCATATTTTTAATCGAAACGAATCTACAATATACAAGTGTGTAACTTTAGCATAATTTCTTAGAACTAATTAATTGATTTCTTTGCAGGTTGCCTTAATATTCGGTGTTACTGGTGCTTGTAGACGACAAGAGCTGTACAATATTACAACAAAAGATGTAGAAATCCACGGAGATATGCTTCTTGTCAAAATTACCCAGACTAAAACCAAGATTCCACGATCTTTTACAATCCAAGGAACGTTTCGTGAAATAGTGAAAAAATACCAAGATCTCCGTTCAACAAAAACAAAGAATGACCGCTTTTTCCAAAACTTTCAGAAAGGAAAATGTACTGCACAAACAATCGGTATTAACAAATTTGGTAATATACCAAGAGAAATAGCGAAGTATTTAGGTTTGCCTGAGGCCGATTTTTACACTGGACACAGTTTTAGAAGAACGTCGGCTACAATGTTGGCTGATTCGGGGGCTGATATACTAACTTTGAAGCGACATGGTGGATGGCGTTCTGACGCAATCGCTGAATCGTACATAGAAGACTCAATTCATAACAAAGCAAAAATCAATGACAAAATAACGCAAGCCATTAATTTGGAGCCAAAGGCAAAAAAGTTTTGCCCCGAACCACAACCATGTACATCTACTAGCGTGAGTTATTTGGTGCCCTCTCCTTCCAGTAATTTGTATGATTTACCTTTGTCGCCGACATTTACACAAGAAGTAAATGAAGGTACTAAAGAAGTGGCAAGTACCAATGTAACACAAACTGTGAAATTGCCATCAAAAACAATCCAATATCGTTTTGAAAATTGTACATTCACCAATTGTTTTAATAATTAAACGATTTATGCAATACATATTTGTTTTTTCCTCGCAACTGTGTTGAAAAACGTCGTATGATACACGTGTGTATTGATGATTACCGTCCTCGGCTCTCTTAAGACCCTCACCTGACGGCTCGGGTCTCAATGGCGCCTCAGCGGTAATCACCAACATTACACACTTGTACCATAATGTACTATTTCACACTTGCTAGTGACTCTTATGGCAACCCGTTAAATACCATAATTCAGCTTATTATACACTAGTGTTTTACTCTACATTTTTTTTTTTCAATCTCTGCAAACCGTTTTTATGTAGGCTGTTTAGCGGTTTTGCCAGTGCCACGCTGGTGGACGGTGCTGGCGGACAGTGCTGGCGGACGGTGCTAGCGGACAGTGCTGGCGGACGGTGCTGGCGGACAGTGCTGGCGGACGGTGCTGGCGGACAGTGCTGGCGGACGGTGCTGGCGGACGGTGCTGGCGGACGGTGCTGGCGGACAGTGCTAGCGGACGGTGCTGGCGGACGGTGCTGGCGGACGGTGCTGGCGGACGGTGCTGGCGGACGGTGCTGGCGGACGGTGCTGGCGGACGGTGCTGGCGGACGGTGCTGGCGGACAGTGCTGGCGGACGGTGCTGGCGGACAGTGCTGGCGGACGGTGCTGGCGGACAGTGCTGGCGGACAGTGCTGGCGGACGGTGCTGGCGGACAGTGCTGGCGGACGGTGCTGGCGGACAGTGCTGGCGGACGGTGCTGGCGGACAGTGCTGGCGGACGGTGCTGGCGGACGGTGCTGGCGGACAATGCTGGCGGACGGTGCTGGCGGACAGTGCTGGCGGACGGTGCTGGCGGACAGTGCTGGCGGACGGTGCTGGCGGACATTGCTGGCGGACGGTGCTTGCGGACATTGCTGGCGGACGGTGCTGGCAGACAGTGCTGGCAGACGGTGCTGGCAGACAGTGCTGGCAGACAGTACAAACTACCAAGTTTTTTAATGGTATCGTAAATTATTTTGCTAGGGCAATGGCTTCGCCCACGTATTACACATATGTGCCTTTTTGAAACACTCCGTCAATTAATGAAAACTGTATTAAAGAAGGCGGTTAAGATCTAAGCGTACGCAGGAAGCGTATTGTTTTTGAATATATAAAGTAGATAGGAAAGGACAGGAAATAGAGGAAAATCATAGAGTTACTATTGATTTTTAAAAAGGAATCTAACTAACTCACGAACATATTTAACCTTTTCACCACCCGTTGGCGTTGGATGGCAGACAGTGCTGGCAGACAGTGCTGGAGGACAGTGCTGGAAGCCAGTGCTGGAAGCCAGTGCTGGAAGCCAGTGCTGGAAGCCAGTGCTGGCAGACAGTGCTGGCAGACAGTGCTGGCAGACAGTGCTGGCAGACAGTGCTGGCAGACAGTGCCGGCAGACAGTGCTGGCAGACAGAGCTGGTAGACAGTGCTAGCAGACAGTGCTGGCAGACAGAGCTGGTAGACAGTCCTAGCAGACAGTGCTGGCAGACAGTACAAACTACCAAGTTTTTTAATGGAATCGTGAATTATTTTGCTAGGGCTAGCGGCTTCGCCCACGTATTATACATACATATGTGCCTACTTGAAATACGTGCACTGTCTGTTAATGAAAACCGCATTATAATCCGTTGCGGACTTTATAAGATCGAAGCGTACGCAGGAATCGTATTGTTTTTTAATATACAATATGTAACAAAAACCCTGTCCGATCCAATAAAGGCGTAATCCTCGTTCAACATACGTACTAGAAAAAATGATATATAAATGTATCTAAAAAAAAAACAAAAGGTAATTGATTTTTTATTTTTATAATCCGTGCGAAATATAACAGTGAATATGGGAAATTTTCATAAGTTAACAACACTCCACCCGCCGGCAAAATCTTGTTATTTTTACCTATTTTTATTTCAAAGATCCACCGCCCTATAGTACTGCGTTGTAGGCACTCGTTCGACTCTTTGATGTTGCCGACTGGTTGCCTACCGGCGCGCTACTTGTTGGCCAATTGCCAGTCTTTCGTGTAGATAGCTTTTGATCGGACGTCTGTACGTATCACGTGCCGCTATCGTTTCGCGAACAATTTCGTATTCCAATCAGCCTTTCCACTGGATTTTTATTTATGGGGTCATGTTAAACAAATTGTTTATAAAAGAGAGTGCGATTCGGAAATCGAAGTCAGAGATCGAATTGTGGCAGCTTTCGACTCACTTAAATCGGACACAAATGCGCTGCAAAGAGTACGTACAAATTTAGTGAAAAGGTGTCGAATGTGTATCAGTGTTGGAGGTGGACTTGTGGAGCACGATCGCCGAAGTATGCAACAACAAAAGAACTGAAACCTGCAGTCAGTAAGTACATTGTACAAAGGACATCATATTAAAAAAAGCCCTTATCAGGGCTACATTTAATTCAATAAATTGTTTCTTGATAAACATGATTAAATCTCCGGATCACTATGCCTACAAAACAATATCAGCTGATACCTACGCGTAGGCATAAGGTATGACGTAGCGTAATTTTCTTTCGTTATAAGTTTGTTTGGCGGCACGCGACAAAGCAGGTTCATGACAAAGGATCATACAAATCACGGCTTCTTTGACACAAAACTGTACGTAGTAACACGTGAACTTTGTCGAGCGATCAGTGTTGCCTTTGATTCGTTTTCATTTTTTATTTTTATTTAATTATATTCACAAGGGAAAAATAATAATCTCAAATCCATTAATTGGTTACGTAATAATGTACGCAGTATGATGCCGAATAATACCCTTAAGGATCGGACAGGGTTTTTGTTACATGCTGTATAAAGTAGATAGGAAAGGACAGGAAGTAGAGGAAAATCATTGAGTTACTATTGTTTTTTTAATAGGAATCTATGTACTGGAATAGAGCTTCAACTTTTTTAATGGATAAGCTACTCCTCAACACTTAAAAATACTTGTGAATGGTATAGATGAAATAAGTAAATGCTTTGAGTTCAGAAAATTTACACAGCATTTATACCTACTCAATGTACCTATTTGTCTAAATGCAGTCTTAAATTGAATATAAGCTCAGAAAACGTTATGTTTGTTATTCCCAGAAGGTATCCAGTTACTCGCTCAATGCATACTAATTCAAACGAGCGATATATTTTTCTCCTACCTTGAATGGTAATCGATTTCATTTGTTTTCGCTCGAGTGCAGATACTCGTAGCTGTGTTGGATCAATATCAAGCAACGCATCTTATGCCTTCATAGAATCTGGTTTTTAATGGATATAAAGGGTGGGGAATCGTTTTCGTGGACAGTTTAATACAAAACATTAAGTAGATTGTAAATTACTGGTATTATTATACATGTAAAAGAGTTAATATCTGGTTGACCGAGCTTTGCTCGGTATTTTTTGGTAAGTTGTGTTTAAAATAATAAGTTTATGTTCAAGTTGATAACCGATAAAGTTGGTCAGTGAAAACACGAATAAAACGACATTTTATAAAAATGAATCCTAGCTAGATCGATTTATCACCCCCCAAACCCCCTGTATACTAAATTTAATTAAAATCGTTGGAGCCGTTTCCGAGATTCAGATTATATATATACATACATATATATAAGAATTGCTCGTTTAAAGATATATATATATATATATAATAAGATAAGGCTACGAAATAGCAATTAACAGTTTTGATTTAATTTATGTATGTAGTCATGAAGTTATTCCGTAAAGAACTGGAGTTACTAACATGGCTTGCAGGGTAAATAAGTGGCAGTGGGCTGGCCACGTTTATCGAAGGACCAATGGCCGATGGAGCAGACGAGTCCTGGAGCTGAGACTGTATATCGGCAAGCGTAGTGTGGGACACCCCCCCAGCTAGGTAGATCGATGACCTCAAAAAGGTGGCTAGAACTGATTGGAAGCGAAAGGTGGAGGACAAGGTGTTGTGGCGTAGCATGGGAGAAACCTATGTCCAGCAGTGGACTGCGATAGGCTGAGTTGTAGACAATAGGACCAATGTAGACAATAGGACTATTTTCTATCTGACATCCCAACCTACCAGCTGAAATGTGTCCTAATGCGAATTTTCAGCGGAAATGCAAGGCAACTTCGTTCCTTATTGTCTAATCTTAGTAAGTTGTCATAACCAGTGTCATTAAGCTGATCTTCTTAGAGGATACCACAGACCAACACTACTTTACGATATTTCTACCAAAATAGGTGGATCACAGTGCGTTTTAGAGCAGCTGTAGATACGTGGTATCAATTTTATAAATCATTTATCTTATACGACAGTATGGATGTTATTCATAAATAAATGTTCTTGGGAAATCATGAACGAAAGTACCAAAAGCAAAATTCTCAATCTGTCAAGAAAAAATTGTACACTCGTGATACCACCCACTGCCGTATTTTATTTGAATGAACCCATGTCTAAATAGTATGTACCTATCTACTTGCACTTCGTTGGTAAACAGTGCCGTGTGACCTCTGCGGTTTTAGCCTTTGCTTTTCTAGTTCGTGTAACTGACTGGTCATCAATTTAGATACTTAATTTGTTACTTTTTTAATTGGACTAAGACGTTAATCTGTTATGAAAAAGGCTTCAGTGGCTGAAAGAGATGAATTGAATACATACGTTTTTGCCTGAGCCAAATAAATGTTGATTCTTCTGTACCTTAATTCTTAATCAAGTTTCAAGTTATTATGTCGTGGTATTTGCAGTCAACCAAGTCATACTGTTGAGTTCTGGATAAATTGTGTAAGATATACTTCTTTGATATGCGCATTCCCTTATTTGCTCCCTCAGCGGAAGTATTAGCTTTTTCTTGGGCGTACCTAATACCTCATTTTATTTGTTGTGCGTTAAAAGGCAGCTTCCGGACTTTTTCCGGGTACCAGACTATTTACTGAAGTTATGTTATTTTGGGTTTCGAGACTGACAAGATAGTTTTAGTCCGCAACACATAATAATCGTATAACCTGCGATTCTGTAGAGGCGTGCTGAGGTTGCGATTCGCCTGAATCGATTTGTTATTTTAAACAACACCAATGTCTCATATGGCTAATAAAGTAATGAATACTTTCAGGATTGACATTTAACATAAGATGAACTTTAACTAGGACTGCTTCTATTGGGATAACGTTGGTTCATCTAGATAATATTCATTTGAATGTTTACATAATTTTGGGGGCACGAACCTCAAACTGATTGCAATTGATTATCTAGTTTAAAACTCAAATGCGTAACAAAGATTTACCGTCCGATGTGCTTTAAGTTTTTTCGTAACCTCGTTTCATTTAGCCCAAATTACCTGTTCCGCAACTATCTTTAATGATATTTAATTATAGCTTCTTATATTTTTTGAAACGTTTCTTTTTTAAATATTAAGCAATTATACGTAAATAAAGTGGTGAATTTGAAGTTCTATTTTGCTAAAATCGGTATCAAATCATTATGCTCCTTCACACACAAATATTATATTCAACCAGCATCTACACTGTAGTGCACAAGAAATAATTATCATCAACGGATACCTTTCCCGCAAGTGTAGCTATTCAAGCACTTCTATAATAATTAACAGTTCCTATTTCACAGCCCGTCTTTATAATATCAAGTAGAGGCATCAGGGATGTAAAATGTTAGATCGCCGTCACTCATACGTCTGCTCACTGAAACATGCCTCGGTTGAGCGATGGCAGAATGGCGGCGTCACTGATGGAATAGAAATGCTTTGATATTCCACACGAAAATTATCTGATGAAACAATGTAAAATGTAAATTCAAAAGTAAACGTGATATACCTAGTAATTACAAAAGTTGACTCAACGGATAATCACTTCGCACTTTCCCAGTTATTCGTCACAACTCTTGTATTTACAAACCAAATAATGTTGTACATCAAGGCTCATGCTATGACAAGACTTTGTTGTCCGCGTTATGGCTCTTGAAGACAGTTGATAGCGCAACGATTTCTATGAAAACTTTGTGGAATTTGTTCTACCAGAATTGCATTGCACCGTAGCGTCGCACCTGTGGGAGCCCTTAATGTCACTAATATAAGTATCAACCTACGTAGAAAGCAAACTGATACCAGCATTTTTTAATCCACTGTAAATTATCGAAAAAATAAAATACGTACTTAAAACCATATTCTTTGCATACACAGTAATGTTCCACAAACAATTTTCTAATGTTCCGGTGTCGGAAATGAATGTGCCGCTAGTGCTATTTTTGTATCGACTTTTATGATAAGTATTTGCGTTTATATAAACAGGCAGAAAACTTTCAGTTATCGTGAAATACATTTTAGTACCGGAATAAATTGCTGATCAAGATCTTGTCCAAACGTCTTCCTACGGTTTTGAGATAATAAAAAATGATTTAATTTCTGGTAATAGGTATGTACAAGCTCGTATTTTTTTTAAATAGATGTATTCGCTTATTTAAGTACTCTGTGAAAAAAGGCCAAAACAAAAACAAAGGTATCTTTTTAAGTCCAAACATAATCGTGGTCAGATCCTGTGAAGACCATGTAGATTGGTGTCTAAAATAGTATTTTGAGGAAAGAACCACTCTTTCCTCTATTGTTGAGTTAAAGTTCGTAAGATAACTTATAACAAAATAATATCTACTTACCTAACTGAGTATAATATAATTGAAACAGACGAGGATAACTTTATAAGTGAATAATTAAATTATTCTGGCAAAGTTATGGGAACTTTGTTTGTACCGAGAGCGACATTTTTACTGTAAATATAGAAAACACGTATTGTTATTGTCGAATGGAAATTATCTCCGGAAAGTTGGCCGAGTCAGATAGAAAGTTGAAGTGACGCATTCCCAACAAACTGTGAAGATTAATAACGGTGAAGTTAATTACTTTTGGGCAATAGAACACGGAGTTGCGCAGAGCAGCCATTAATGCAATAAATTATAGAAACTGCTGCCCTTTCCATCACTTCGTTGCGCTCGAGTAGGTTCTAGGAAAATACGAAATTCGCCATTCTTGCTTCGTTTAAAGAGGCGTATCAATGGAATGTTGAACGAGGCAAACGAAAGTATGTGAATGAATAATCAGGCATAGAAGGAGTTCCACATAGGGGTCGTTTCGTAGCGCGTAGAAAGTGGCAAAAGGGGTCTACGGCTACACAAGAATCGTAGCACGTAGTGACTTGTAGTACACATGCCATCATGAATATTATATGCCATTTCAAAGAAAACGTGTTTTGGAAATGTCTTACTTAACAAAATGCTTAAAAGAGAGTAGCACTTGTTAACCACACGTTTATCTGTTCCACATGGTGTCGTCGCCATTTTGTTAATTTAACGTTGTTTTACGGCCCATTAGCGTTTATTAGCTTGCAAGCAACAAGTATGACACGTATTTCCCTTTTAATCATCAGTCGTATGTAGTACTAGTACCTAGATACCTTTTATTTATGCCAGGGGACGTTTCGATAACCCGCAACGGCAACACCCAACCCCTTTATGTAATTGGAAAAAAGTGATGAATGGGTTAATACCATTTCATTTGTAAAACGAGTAATTTATGAGAATATGAGATGTTTGTTTTTTTTTTTCGTGGGCGCGTGTAAATGTGTCACGGTTAACGCAATGTTTTTTTGCACATTTCATTTTAAATGATTGGGAAATTTATCAAAACGCGGCATACGCAGATTAGAGCGTTTAAAAATAATACTTTGGTTGTTTAGAAGTTTAAAATATTTTGCGTAATACTCACGTATTCATTTTATCCCAAATAAAGAACTTTATATTGAACTTCTCTAACTACAGCTTCAAGAGGCAAGATATTTTTCAAAAAAGTTTACAAAAATTATGTCTATGATTAAAGAAAAGGAGGTCGTGAAGCGCTTGAAGAGCAAAACTCGACCCCCCTTATTACAAATCAAGGTTTTTATTTAGATTAGATTTAAACCCAGGTTTTGAATTAAGAACCCGATAATTCTAGAAATGTTGTTCTTTTTACAAAACTTAACTTTCTAATACTTTTAATTTTTGTATTAACAATTTTAGCGAAATCAAAATAAAGTTGCAAGTACAAAAACTGGCTCAGAGCTTTAGGTTAGCACTAAAGATAGATGACATTTTGTAATAAGACAGAATAAGTTATTTCGGTGTTTAAAATTGATGGATTTGGCGTCTAAACTTTGCAACGATCTTAATATTTACCTCTCTACAGTGATTACGATTAGTGTTGGGATTTTATCCGGATAAATACTCGATAAATGGTACCGTGTGGTGCCGGACGTAAAGAATAACACCACCCCATTTCTTCCCGTGGGTGTCGTAAAAGGCGACTAAGGGACTTACTAGAGAATGGGCAGCAGCGTTCTCTATGCATTTTACCACCATGGTCGCCAACCCGCCTGCCAAGCGTGGCGATTATGGCAAAGCCCCCCAAATTAGGGGAGGCTTAAGTCCAGCAGTGGACATCTTACGGCTGAAATGATGATGATGATGATGACTCGATAAATATCTGTTTTTACTGAGTATTTATCCAAAAGAGCGGATAAATACTATCTCCAGTTTCATTACCGAAAATTTTGTCATTTTACATAGAAAAGCATTGACATTAATTAAAATTTAAATCTTGACAGTTAAAAATATTATATTTACAATAACTTCACGCAATGATGAATAGAGATCGTCAGAAAATAGTCACTTCAATGATACATATTTTAAGAAATCACTATTATTCATTGAAATCACTATTATTCGTTAAAATGAACCAACTATGCTTATTATATATAAGTTTTGCCACTTTTTCTGTCGTCACAACTATTTTTTTCTGTGTTTTTTGTTTTTGTTTTGTGTTTGGTGATATCTGTGGTCTAAAAGACCTTTCTGTTGCGACAGAAGTATACGGTGTTGAAAGAATACCCACTGCTAGTTTAGTTAACTTTGTCGAAAATATATTTCTTTCCACTAGGCTTTTTTTTTGGAAGGGAATCAACAAATGCGTCTCCCGCTCTGGGTGGAGGAGAAGGGCGTATCAGACTTTTACTGACTAAAACCCACTCATATTCCTTCAGTTGCCTATGCCAGAGCCACGGTAACTCTTTCGAACAAATCCGAGACCCTGGCAGGCATCGGTCGTAGCGGACCCCATCAATAATGACGACATCTCTTTGAGGCGCGCGTGGGCAACAACGCGCCGTCGACCCGAGCCTGGCCTTACCGCAAGCCCGTGCCTACGGTGGCCGGGAGTTCGCAATTGACTCTCAACGCCCGGAGAGTCTCCGTGGTGGCTAGGGGCGTGAGAGCGCAGAAATTGCCTCTCCCTCGCGCTCGGCTAAGGGGCTTATTTCGTTAGTGTTCTTCCAAATAAAAGGTTTTCACCAACAACCTTTCCTGGCCTTGCAGCGAATGTTGGCATTACTTCCACATTCAATAAACCATTTCAACATTCCATTTATAAAATCTATGGTATCCAGTTCTTTGTCTTGATTGTGTGATAAAGCAGATCATCATCATTATCATCGTTTTTCTGCCCTTATACCAATTTATTTGGGGTCAGCGCAATTTGTCTTTTTCTTCCACCTTTCGCTACTAGTCGCTATCTTCACACCCTTTCTGTCGATATTATTCACACAGTTCAGCCATCGTTTCTTAGGTCTCCCCTCCTCTTTTAGTCTTCGACATTCATACTCAAAACTTTCCTCACGACATTTTCCTCATTCCTCCGTACCACGTGCCAAGCAGCAAGCTTCTGAGTCAAGCAGATAGGTGGAAAATTTTAAAGACAATCGTTACCCTTTTTGCCACTGCTGATAGAATTTGATTGAAAAAACTTAATAATAGACAAAATAAACCTCATTTTAGATTTCTTATCCAAGAAGATCATATATATTAGGTGGGCACTTGTTGGACTCTATTTGAAAGAGAGAAGCATTGATCTTCGCAATCCCACAATAATAACATTAAGCAAAGCTGCTTGTGACATTTGACATGACAGTATCTTCTATTGTTAACACTAAGACATTGGCTTTTGTATTTATCAACTTTTCATTGCCGTGTTTATAATGTCTTTTAGAATTTCTTCACGGCGATATCCACTTTTATGGCGATTCTGTACACTCTCATTAAAGAAAGGTTCTAAAAAAATATCTAAGAGCATGTTCTATAAGAGACAGTGGGACTTCTGATACAATTAAAGTGCTGGCAATTGGTGTCAGAACTAAATAATATAAAAATATAGTATTTCGGAAAGTTCAAATAACAGTACAAGTCATTAACATTATAAAACACTCATTCAATGCACAAAAATATATTTATGCGACATTTTGAGTAAATACTCGATAAAAATGAGTAAAAACGAGTATTTATCCTCCGAGTATTTATCTACTGCCCATCACTAACAGTGATCGATATTGAATTGAGTTTACATATTATGTCGTTAAACACGACAAGGTGATTGATACTAAAATATATCTAAATTTATTCCCCTAGACTACTAGGTTTTGACACTCGTATCTACATAAGTTCTGCAAAAAGCTTACATAAAATTACATTTAAAATTTAAAACAACCCTGTCCAAAAAAAAACCTGTAAAAAGTAAAAAAAATATACGGATTAAGTTTCATAAGAAGTTGTAGGTAAAATTTGATCAAAGAATCGTCGTGTCGAAACGGCAGAACCAATTTTAATAAAACATATCTAAGAACCACCGCTAGCAAGCCTAATATATACTAATATTATAAAGCTGAAGAGTTTGTTTGTTTGTTTGATTGATTGAACGCGCTAATCACAGGAACTACTGGTACGAATTGAAAAATTCGTTTTGTGTTGGGTAGCCTATTTATCGAGGGAGGCTATAGGCTATATAACATTACGCTACAACTAAGAGCAGCGGAGCAGTAATGAAAAATGTTGCAATAACGGGGAGAATTTATTCCTTTTGAGAGTTTCCGTTGCGTGCGCTGCGTAAACGGTTAAAGTAACGCAAAAATCATGTATGACGGAATTATTCCTTTTAAAAAGTTCTAAAAAAAAGTCTGGGAGAGCATATGTCTATCTTTTAAGGTTGACTCACTATAACTCAAAAGGAGCGAGCAGCAACGAAAAATGGACGAAAACTAGCAGGCAAATCGATGCGACAGGAAGGGTTAGGGGAGCAAAAAGACACGGACGAAGTTGCGGGCAGAAGCTAGTTTTAAATAAAAATCGCATCCTAATCGGTTTACCTGTTGAGCTACGGTGCAATAGACAGACACACCTTTATTGCTTCGGGATTTAAAAAGTGTTACTAAGTTTTTGTTATTTCAGTAAGTATCACAAAGAAATTAGCAATTTCCTTATGAAAAATTCTTTAGGCAGTAATATTTCTTTAGCGTTTCGATTGTGAATCAATCTATTTGAATGATTAAACTGGGTGCGAGGAATCCGGGAGTGAATGAAGAGTTATATTCTCGAAGAATATTTTTTAATAGTCGTTTCTTTTGAATTATGTCAGTGTCAAAGATATCGAGATATTAAAAGTAGATTGGAACGTTTTGTTCCAATCTACTTTTAATATCTCAGGACATTTGTGTTAATAAAGAGATTATAATAATCACTTTCGTACTTAAAATAGATTTCTACTCTAAGAAACATAATGGCTTCTTCTTGATATTGTATTTATGGAATGGATTGTTTATTTTGCTATTCTATTACTTTTGTTTGTATTGCTAAAAGCTTAGATAACTTAGTATAGCTGTAAAGCCATGAACGAATGACCGTTAGGGAATGAAATTATTGATTATGTAATAAGTGTGTTTTTAACCTACTTCAAAAAGGAGGAGGTAATCAATTCGGATGTTTATATTTTTTTATGTATGTTCGGCCATAACTCCGTCATATATAAACAAATTTGCAAAATTATTTTCTTGTTCGAAAGGGGTTTATTCCGAAATGGTCCCATATAAATTTCATATAGATCTGATGATGAGTTCCTGAGGCAGACACCGGAACGCTTTAAAAATGACAGCAAATCAACCGCGATTTCTGCTATCGCATAAATATGCATTGTTTGTTTGGAATGAGTGCGGGGTAAATACCATAACTAAAAATTAAAAAATAAAAACTTTTTTACAAAAAAAAAAAAACAACAAATTTCGGAAGTCGGTGGCAAAAACCTTAAATACAAATCCTAAGACACCGACTGCCGAAATTAAAGTTATTTTTCACTTTGTAGTGTTTTTAAGGAAGTCGGTTGTTTTTTTTATTTTGGAAAAAAATTTTACTGCTAAATAATGCTAGAAATAGAAATCTCAAATGGAGGATGCCTTCCTTACTTTGTTTGAGCAGACATGGGGCGATAGCAGGTTAGAAGTGGGAAGATATACCATCTGTTAGATTGTCGCCTCACGCGAAATCGTGAGGCGAATTATATCAGCCCCTAGACAAGAAATTTCATGAGGACCACGACAGATATGAATACCAAAAACCTATAACTACTCAGTGATGTCGTAAAATTAGAATATTAAACTTCAAAACGAGTTTATTTCATATTGACATACTTTTTAAACACAATACCGAAATTTAAAATTAGAATCTTGGTGGAACGCTTTTGTTCCTAACAAAACAATGTCATAAAATAATTTTCACACTTGCTTGCAAAGTGACTCTTATGGCAACCCGTTAAATTCCATAATTCAGCTTATTATACACTAGTGTTTTACTCTACATTTTTTTTTTCAATTTCTGCAAACCGTTTTTATGTAGGCTGTTTAGCGGTTTTGCCAGTGCCTTTATTTACATCGGCGGAAGAAACAAAACCAGTGCGCCATTTTCCATAAATATTTGTTAACGTTTTCGTGTATGGTTTATTATTAAAATGTTGACTTCGGTTAGGTGAGAAGAGCAATTTACAATACAAGTCAGATTTACTCCTCGCAAGGTTGTTGAAAGCGACGTATAAAACGCGTATGCATTGATCATGACATACTCGGCTCCCTTATCACGGTCGCCTACGGCTCACGGAAATAATACCACAGCAGGTATAATAACCGCCATAGCACATTTTTATCATAATGTACTATTTTTACCGATAAGTGCTGCAATAAGCGTAGCCACCTACTGGGCTCAAACGATATAGGATAAAGTGTACGTGTACCATCGATACCAAAAGAAGAATAAGGATGGCAACCAACCGATTGAAATTCAGTGAAACGTAGGTTCGAGAATGACAGCACCATTATCGTAGGGCCAAAACTTTAGGTACACGTAGCTGTGTAGATATTCCTGTCTTGTATTAGATAATCATTCCTGCAATTATGTATCCATTTATGGGTTCGTATAAACGTGTGTCACTCTCTTATTTTTACCCGAATCCAAGAAAAAGTTATGCATCTAGCGAGCATTTTTATATTTATTTATCATAAGCTAATGAATTTTGCTGAAACGCTCAATCAATTTAGGCTTGGCAGGCGGATTTTTGTATCGCTCTTTTACTTTTGATTATATTATTATTAGAGACTGAAATATATAATTGTGAGTATCCAATTAATATAAGTCGTGAAATTTAATTAGCTCCAATAATTGACCATCAACCATTAGTCTAGTAGACTATCCTTTGTACTTTTTGATTTCTTAAACAGACACACTTATGTTTTTTTTCTCTATAATTTCCAATCTAAGATAGAAGTAGGTCAAAGAGTGGAAATTTATTTCGGAAACGGATTTCTTAATCAAAGTCTTCAAGAAGTATTTTATTACTCTACTAACCTTATCAAATTAAAAGTTGTCAAGACAGTGTTAAGACGCCGTACGAGATTTTTTTTTGCGGATTTTGTTGATTTACATGATTTTATGGTCGTGATTTGACAGTTCAAATACTGGCATTTCTAAAAGTGTAAATGCGAAAGATCAATTAAATTTTGATCAAATGAACGCGCTATTTTTAATTTTTATCATTTCATTTTGATAAATCGATCTCGACTGTTTTGTAAATTTAGCGGTAAGAAGTTTAGAATAACACATATTTACGAATCGTTTTAACGTCCACATGGTATGTAAAACTTGAAATGTGTTGTTGTAAAAGTCGCCTAGACAATGAATGCAACATTATTTATCATTTTCATATTTTAAAATATAGTAAAAAATATATTACACTTAGTCAAATTTTAAAGAAAATTGGCAATTAACTGGTTTTGATTTCGGCTACTCAGAACTCTCGTTCATAAAATTAAAGCAACAGAAATAAACTTCAGTTTATGATCATTGCATTTCTCTAAAAGCAAATTGAAAATAATTGGAAGCTAATATTGTTTAAAAATTACCTCAAGCTCGAATTATTATTCTCGACAAAAGTTAAACAGAGCTCATTTATTAGATAACTGAAATGATCTTTGCCTATGTCCAGCAGTGGACGTCTTTCGGCTGAAATGATGATGAAAATCAAGTAAATAAGCGAAATCGGCAAAATTTCGTGTACGCCGTATGGACTCTTAAAGAATAAGAGATCTGTACAACATTTTGTTAAGACATTAAACAAAAAGTACTTAGTTACAATATTGGTTTAATTAAAAGTAACTTACCTGAGTTACCTGAGTGTCTAGCAAAAATAGGACTTTTAATACAATTTCTAAGTGCCTACTTAGCTTTTACTATTTGAGAGAGAGAGTTATAAGTTGAAACTAAAATTATCTATAGGTACCTTATTCATAGGTCAAAGCTGAGCGTCGAATTAAAAAAAAGTAATTACGCGAAGTCTGGGAATGATAGTGCTGGAAAGCAACGCTAGAAGCCAGTGCTGGCAGACAGTGCTGGCGGACAGTGCTGGCGGACAGTGCTGGCGGACAGTGCTGGCGGACAGTGCTGGCGGACAGTGCTGGCGGACAGTGCTTGCGGACGGTGCTGGCAGACAGTGCTGGCGGATATTGCTGGCGGACGGTGCTGGCAGACAGTGCTGGCGGATATTGCTGGCGGACGGTGTTGGCAGACAGACATTTGTGCCTTTTTGAAACACTCCGTCAATTAATGAAAACTGTATTAAAGAAGGCGGTTAAGATCTAAGCGTACGCAGGAAGCGTATTGTTTTTGAATATATAAAGTAGATAGGAAAGGACAGGAAATAGAGGAAAATCATAGAGTTACTATTGTTTTTTAATAGGAATCTAACTAACTCACGAACATATTTAACCTTTTCACCACCCGTTGGCGTTGGATGGCAGACAGTGCTGGCAGACAGTGCTGGAGGACAGTGCTGGAAGCCAGTGCTGGAAGCCAGTGCTGGAAGCCAGTGCTGGAAGCCAGTGCTGGTAGCCAGTGCTGGAAGCCAGTGCTGGAAGCCAGTGCTGGAAGCCAGTGCTGGAAGCCAGTGCTGGAAGCCAGTGCTGGAAGCCAGTGCTGGAAGCCAGTGCTGGAAGCCAGTACTGGAAGCCAGTGCTGGAAGCCAGTGCTGGCAGACAGTGCTGGCAGACAGTGCTAGCGGACAGTGGCGGCAGACAGTGCTGGCAGACAGTGCTGGCAGACAGAGCTGGCAGACAGTGCTGGCAGACAGAGCTGGTAGACAGTGCTAGCAGACAGTGCTGGCAGGCAGTGCTGGCAGACAGTGCTGGCAGACAGTGCTGGCAGACAGTACAAACTACCAAGTTTTTTAATGGAATCGTGAATTATTTTGCTAGGGCTAGCGGCTTCGCCCACGTATTATACATACATATGTGCCTACTTGAAATACGTGCACTGTCTTTTAATGAAAACCGCATTATAATCCGTTGCGGACTTTATAAGATCTAAGCGTACGCAGGAATCGTATTGTTTTTTAATATATAAAGTAGATAGGAAAGGACAGGAAGTAGAGGAAAATCATTGAGTTACTATTGTTTTTTTAATAGGAATCTATGTACTGGAATAGAGCTTCAACTTTTTTAATGGATAAGCTACTCCGCAACACTTAAAAATACTTGTGAATGGTATAGATGAAATAAGTAAATGCTTTGAGTTCAGGAAACTTACACACCATCTATACCTACTAAGTGTACCTATTTGTCTAAATGCAGTCTTAAATTGAATATAAGCTCAGAAAACGTTGTTTCTTATTCCCAGAAGGTATCCAGTTACTCGCTCAATGCATACTAATTCAAACGAGCGATATATTTTTCTCTTGCCTTGAATGGTAATTGATTTCATTTGATTTCGTTCGAGTTCAGATACTCGTAGCTGTGTGGGATCAAATCATGCAACGCATCTTATAGCTTTATAAAACCTGTTTTTCAATGGATATAAAGAGTGGGGAATTGTTTTCGTGGACAGGTCAGAACCTAAATTAGATTGTACATTACTGGTATTATTACAATTGTAATTAGGAAAGGCTACGAAATTCCAATTGAGAGTTTAAATTTAATTTGGCATACCTTCGTATGTAGTAATGAATTTATCCGGAAATGAATTGGAGTTACCGATGTCTTCCAACCAAAAAAATAAAAACCTGCATTCTATGTAGGATGCAGGATTTTTTTTGGGTTGGGAGATCAACAAATGAGGTCTCCCGCTCTGGGTGGAGCGGAAGGGCGTGTCAGACTTTTACTGATAAAACCCACCCGTGTTCCTTCAGATGCCTAAGATGCACGGTAATTCTTTCGAACAAATCCACGACAGCTTGCAGGGCAAACAGGTTGAAGTGGCAGTGGGCTGGCAATATTTATCGAACGACCGGCTGATGGAGCAGACGAGTCTTGAAGTGGAGACCGTATATCGACAAGCGTAGTGTGGGACGCCCCCCGTCTAGGTAGATCGACGACCTCAAAAAGATGGCTGGGACGGATTGGATGCGGAAGGTGGAGGACAGGGTGTTGTGGCGTAGCATGGGAGAAACCTATTTCCAGTAGTGGAGTGCGATAGGCTGAGTTGTTACCAATGTAGACATTAGGACTATTTTCTATCTGTCATCCCAACCTACCGGTTGAAAAGTATCCTAATGCGAATTGGCAAGGTAATTTTCTTCCTTACTGTCTGAGTACAAATAAGGGCTCTTCAAAGTATTAGTTACGTGTTTATTTTAAGGAATAAATACGCAAGTTGTTCAAAGGGGTCCAAAAGATATGTAAGTTAAAAAAGTGAAGTAGGTATCTTCTGATGAACCACATTTAAGAGAGATCTTCAATACGCTTTTATGTTACACTAGCTTGTGCCCGCGACTTCGTCCGCGTTAAATTTCTTGTTCCCCCAACCCTTCCCGTCGCGTCGAATCGCCTACCCGTGCGATTTTCTCCGTTTTTGCAACATTTTTCATTACTGCTCCGCTCCTCTTAGTTGTAGCGTGATGTTACATAACCTATAGCCTTTCTCGATAAATAGGTTACCGAACACAAAAAGAATTTTTCAATTCGGACCAGTAATTCCTGAGATTAGCGCGTTCAACACACACAAACAAACACTTCAGCTTTATAATATTATATATAGTATAGAAGTATATTATATAGATTATGGATGTTATTCATAAATAAATGTTCTTGGGAAGTCATGAACGAAAGAAACAAAAGATAATACTCAATCAGTCAAGAAAAAATTGAACACTCGTGATACCACCCACTGTCGTATTTTATTTGAATGAACCCAAGTGTAAACAGTATGTACCTATCTACTTGCACTTCGTTGGTAAACAGTGCCGTGTGACCTCTGCGGTTTTAGCCTTTTCTTTTCTAGTTCGTGTAACAGACTGGTCATTAATTTAGATACTTAATTTGTTTTTTTTTTAAATTGGACTAAGACGTTAATCTGTTATAAAAAAAAGCCTTCAGTTGCTGAAAGAGATGAATTGAATCAAGTCGTTTTTGCCTGAGTCAAGTAAATATCGATTCTTCTGTACCTTAATTCTTAATCAAGTTTCAAGTTATTATGTCGTGTTATCTGCAGTCAACCAAGTCATACTGTTGAGTTCTGGATAAATTGTGTAAGATATACTTCTTTGATATGTGCATTCCCTTATTTGCTCTCAGCGGCGGTATTAGCCTTTTCTTTGGTGTAATACCCCATTTTATATGTTGTGCGTTAAAACGCTGCATCCGGACTTTTTCCGTTGTGTTGGGTTGTGTTCTTTTGGGTTTCGAGACCGACAAGATCGTTTTAGTCCGCAACACATAATCATCATATTGCCTGTGATTTTCTAGAGGCGTGCTTTGCGATTCGCCTGAATCGATGTTATTTTAAACTATTACATGTGGCTATTATAGTAATCAGTATTTTCAGGATTAACATTTTAACATAAGTTGATCTTTAACTAGGACTGCTTCTATTGGGATAGCGTTGGTTCCTCTAGATAATATTCATTTGAATGTTTACATAATTTTGTGGTCACGAACCTAAAACCAATTGCAATTGATTATCTAGTTCAAAACTCAAATGCGTAACAAAGAATTACCGTCTGATGTGCTTTAAGTTTTTTCGTAATCTCGTTTCATTTAGGCCAAATTACCTGTTCCGCAACAATTTTTAATGATATTTAATTATAGCTTCTTATATTTTTTGATACGTTTCTTTTTTAAATATTAAGCAATTATACGTAAATAAAGTGGTGAATTTGAAGTTCTATTTCGTTGCAACAGGTATCAAATCATTATGCTCCTTCACACACAAATATTATATTCAACCAGCATCTACACTGTAGAGCACAACACATAGTTATCATCAACGGATGCTTTTCACGCAATTCAAGCACTTCTAAAATAATTAACATTTTCAATTTCAGAGCCCGTCTTTAGAATATCAAGTGTCAAGGCGTCAGGGATGTAAAAAGTCAGATCGCCGTCACTCGTACGTCTGCTCACTGAAACATGCCTCGGTTGAGCGCTGGCAGAATGGCGACGTCACTGATGAACTAGAAATGCTTTGATATTCCACACCAAAATTATCTGATGAAACAATGTAAAATCTAAAGCAAATTTCATATACCTACCTAGTAATTACAAAGGTTGACTCAATTGATGATCACATCGTAATTCCCCAGTTATTCGTCATAACTTTGTATTTACAAACTAAATAATGTTGTACCTCAAGGGTTATGACAAGACTTTGTTTTCCGCGTTATGGCTCCTGAAGACAGGTGACAGAGCAACGATTTCTATGACGAGGTAACGATCTCTATGAAAACTTTGTGTAATTTATTCTGCCAGAATCGCATTGCACCACACCTACCATCGTGCCTGTCTGTGGGAGCCCTTAATGTCACTTATATAAGTATCTACCTACGTAGAAAGCAAACAGTAACCAGTATTTTCAGAATCCACTGTGAGTTATTGAAAACAAAATACATACCTAAAAGGATATGGTCCTTTGCATACACAGTAATGTTCTTACAAACTATTTTCTGAAGTTCCGGTGTCGGAAATGAAAGTGCCGCTAGTGCTATTTTTGTCTCGACTTGTATGATAAGTACTTCCGTTTAAAGAAACAGGCAGAAAATTTTCAGTTATCGTGAAAAACATTTTAGCACTGGAATAAATTGCTGATCAAGATCTTGTCCAAACGTCCTCCTACGGTTATGTGATAATGACAAATGATTTTATTTCTGTTAATAGGTTTGTAGAAGCTCATATTTTTTAAATTGATGGGTTTGCTTATCTAAGTACTCTGAGAAGAAAGGCCGAAACAAAAAAAGGTCTCTTTTTAAGTCCAAACATAATCATGGTCAGATCCTGTGTAGACCATGTAGATTGGTGTCTAAAATAGTATTTTGAGGAAGGAACCACTCTTTCCTCTATTGTTGAGTTAAAGTTCGTAGGATAGCTTATAAAAAAATAATATCTACTTACCTAACTGAGTATAATATAATTGAAACAGACGAGGATAACTTTATAAGTGAATAATTAAATTATTCTGGCAAAGTTATGGGAACTTTGTTTGTACCGAGAGCGACATTTTTACTGTAAATATAGAAAACACGTATTGTTATTGTCGAATGGAAATTATCTCCGGAAAGTTGGCAGAGTCAGATAGAAAGTTGAAGTGACGCATTCCCAACAAACTGTGAAGATTAATAACGGTGAAGTTAATTACTTTTGGGCAATAGAACACGGAGTTGCGCAGAGCAGCCATTAATGGAATAAATTATAGAAACTGCTGCCCTTTCCATCACTCCGTTGCGCTCGAGTAGGTTCTAGGAAAATACGAAATTCGCCATTCTTACTTCGTTTAAAATGGCGTATCAATGGAATGTTGAACGAGGCAAACGAAAGGATGTGAATGAATAAAGAACAAAGAAGGAGTTCTACATAGGGGTCGTTTTGTAGCGCGTAGAAAGAGGCAAAAGGGGTCTACGGCTACACAAGAATCGTAACACGTAGCGACTTGTGATACACATGCCATCATGAATATTATGTGCCATTTCAAAGAAAACGTATTTTGTGAATGTCTTACTTAACAAAATCCTTAAAAGAGCGAGTAACACTTGTTAACCACACGCTTATCTCGTCTACATCGTCGTCTCGTCGCCATTTTGTTAATTTAGCGTTATTTTACGGCCCATTAGCGTTTATTAGCTTACAAGCAGCAAGCATGACACGTATTTCCCTTTTAGCCGTCAGTCATATGTAGTACTAGTACCTAGGTGCCTTTTATCTATGCCAGGGGACGTTTCGATAACTCGTTATGGCAACACCCAACCCCTTTATGTAATTGGAAAAAAGTGATGAATGGGTTAATACCATTTCATTTGTAAAACGAGTAATTTATGAGATTATGTGGTGTTTCTGTTTTTTTTCGTAGGCGCGTGTATTTATGTCACGGCTAACGCAATGTTTTTTTTGCCCATTTCATTTTGAATTACTGGGAAATTTATCAAAACGTGTCATACGTAGAGAAGAACGTTTAAAAATAATGCTTAGGTAGTTTAGAAATTTAAAATATTTTGCGTGGATACTCAAGTATTAATTTTATCACAAAAGATAAACTTTATAATCTACTTCTCTAACTACAGCTTTAAGACGCAAAATATTTTTCATCCCCCCATCTCGGAAAGAGTAATTTTGCCCTTTGATATCTGAGTGCAAAAGCCGTTTTTATCCGCTAGAGGATAAATTGAATTTAGAACACCGTGTGCACTAAGTTTGTGAATTCAAAACATCATTAAACCTATTTACTTCTACCTCCATGGTGCCGAATTTATCATACAATCTTTTTTAATTTGTTAAAAACTCAGACTCGGAACCTTCTTGGTGTACTTTTATTTTAATTTGCTTTGCGCGCGCCATTTTCTTTTCACGTCATATTGTTAAAAACTTAGGTTAAAAACTTGATAACACGTGAAAAACGTAAAATGAGTAATTCTAGCGACGAGGAAGTTTATTTGACGCCAATAGAACTGACTGAAACTGTTCATAATGCGCAAATGAGCTTTTTGCATTTAGTCATTTCCTCGCTGAGGTGGGATGAAAAGTTACGTGTTGCACTCGAGTGCAAAGATTTTTCACCTCGTGCTCTTTTGATTCCCTCGCTAACGCTCAGGATTAAAATTTTAGAATCCTTCGCTTGCTCGGTCATCAAAATTGAGCACGCGGTTTAAAAGGAAATAAGAAGGGCTTGAAGAGCAAAAATCAGCCCCCCTTATTACAAATCCCAAAGGGTAATTGCGTAATACGCTATCAGTGGAAATCGCTTTCATTTTGACAGTTCCGCAACATTCATGGCGTTGCTTACGTAGCTAGGCAAACATATGAAACGATGGATGACAAATAAGATTCAAAATGATTCAGATTCTGATTAAGAGTGTGTGACGCAATTAGGGTGCAGGTTTTGAATTAAGAACCCAATAATTCTAGAAATGTTGTTCTTTTTACAAAACTGACCACTTAGAACGGTGATAAGTTTTGTCAATTTTTATTAAGACTTTACCGAAATCAAAATAAAGTTGCAAGTCCAAAAACTTGCTCAGAGCTTCTAGAACTAAAGATAGATGGCATTTTGTAATAAGACAGAATAAGTTATTTCAGTGTTTACCATTGATGGATGTGACGTCTAAACTTTACAACGGTCTTAATACCTACCTCTCTACGGTGATCGATATTTGATGGAATTTACATATGTCGTTGTAACATGACAAGATGATTGATAATAAAATATATTTAAATTTATTCCCCTAGACTACTAGGTTTTGACACTCGTGTCTACATAAGTTCTGCAAAACTTTCACTTAGTTCGTTGAATACTAATGTATGGGAGTAGATTAAGTACTGTATGAAACTGCAGATAGCTAGGTATTAAAACAATTGTGTTATATTATTGAAAACCTCCCATAGCACACTTGTATGTAAAAATAACACTAATTATGCAACAGTTTCATAAACTACTATTATCTTACTATTAACAAAGCTTGTATCTTTGCTCGTAACCCTATTGTTTTTATATTCATTAAGTTACTGCAAATAATGTTCATGTTCCGTGTGTTGACGGATGTTAAGAATAGTACCACCCATTTGTTCCCATGGGTGTCATAAAAGGCGACTAAGGGACTTACTAAAGAACGGGCAGCAGCGATATCTATATATTTTACCACCATACTGCGCTTGCCAAGCGTGGTGATTATGGGAAGCCCACCCGTTTTTTGAGAGAGGCCTATGTCCAACAGTGGACATTTTTCGGCTGTAACGAAGACAATGACAATGACTGCAAATAAAGGATTAACAATACAATATGCGTATTGTGTAGGTATGTTAAAGTTTGAGTGATAACTAAGGCCCGTCAGGCATCCTGGACATTCAGTGAAACGTAAGTTCGAGAATGACAGCACCATTATCCGCTCTAATGGCAGAATTCAGCAATGTAGGGCCAAACTTTAGGTGCACGTAGCTGTGTAGATGTTCCTGTCTTATATTACATAATCATTCCTGCAATTATGTATCCATTTATGGGTTTGTATAAACGTGCTACTCTCTCATTTTTACCCATCGTCGACGTAATGAGAAAGTTTTGCATTTAGCGAGCATTTTTATATTTATTTATCATAAGCTAATTAATTTTGCTGAAATGCTCAATCAATTTAGGCTTGTGTACGCTGCCAGGCTAGGCCTCCCAATACGATTTCAAGTGCGCAGTGGAAGAGTTATAATCGTGGGGCTCTAGAGACAAGAAGTGGCGAGCGTTACTAGTCCGCCGTACGCGGAGCAGACAATCAAATCAAACACTTACCTGTTGGTTGAAGGACACTGCTCTGGTGCCAACCTGGAGATATGTATGTAAGTGAGTGTATGTGTATTGTGTTGTGACGTTACGAGTATTCTTCAGGTTAGATTCCGCTTCAACCCGGCTGGAGGCAATCACAGCATGCGGTCTTCAAATCACTCGTTCCCCAATAGCGTCACTAACACTTAACCATCGGGTCATGACAGATTGTCCACAAAACGACCGGTTCTCAGGGATTAAGGGATTACTTTACAACAGGGTCGCAGGCGCAATGTGGACCGCCATCCCTTTACAAGAACTTCAGTTTTAACAAACGTAACCCGTATTAATACGTCAAATTAGGGGTTATTAACAATCAAACAACTGGATCACGACTAATTGTCACAAACGGATCGATTTAAAGGGATTAATTTCAACAAACGCGTCGCGGAACTCAACACGGCGACGGGGCTATTTTAGCGGCAAAAAAAACAAGAGAGAGCTGTCAAGTGTCAACGTCAAACTGACAAGTTAGATGTCACTTCGTTACACGCGCATTCCGTTAGGCGCACAGATAATAAACGGTACCGAACAGCTTGGCAGGCGGATTTTTGTACCGCTCTTTTTCTTTTGATTATATTATTAATAGAGACTGAAATATATATTTGCTAGTATCCAATTAATATAAGACGTGACATTTAATTAGCTCCAAGAATTGACTTGATATTATAAAATCATCAGTCTAGACTACCCTTTGTTCTTTTTGATTTCTTAAACAGACCCACTAATGTTTTTTTCTTTTCTATAATTTCCAATCTTAGATAGAAGTAGGTCAAAGAGTCTAAATATTTTCTTAATCACAATCTTCAAGAAGTAATTTAGTACTCTTCTAACCTTATCAAATTAAAAGTTGTCAAGACAGTGTAAGAGGACCTTCGGTGTTAAGAGGAATTCCGTACACGAAATTTTTTCGGATTTTGCTGATTTTCGCGATTTTATGGACGTGATTTGACAGTTAAAATACTGGCATTTTTAAAAGTGTAAATGCTCCATACGAAAGATCAATTAAATTTAGATCAAATGAATGAGCTATTTTTTAATCATTTCATTTTGATTAATCGACCTCGAGCGTGCGACTGTTTTGAAAATTTTGCGGTAAGAAGTTTAGAATAATACATATTTACGAATCGTTTTAATAACGTCCACACGATATGTAAAAATTGAAATGTGTTGTTGTGAAAGTCGCCTATGTAATGAATGCAACATTATTTAACATTTTCATATTAAAAAAATGTAGTAAAAAAATTTATACTTAGTCAAATTTTAAAGAAAATTGGCAATTAACTGGTTTTGATTTCGGCTACCCAGAACTCTCGTTCATAAAATTAAAATAACAGAAATAAACTTCAGTTTATGATCATTGCATTTCCCTAAAAGCAAATTGAAAAATAATTGGTAGTAAATAATTTTTAAAAATAACCTCAATCTCGAATTATAATTCTCGACAAAAGTAAAACGGAGCTCATTCATTAGATTATAAGTGAAATGATCTTTCATATTGTGGATTAAAACTTATGGGAATGTAGTATTTTAACTGTAAAAGTTAGTCAGTAAAATCAAGTACCAGAGAATGGGCAGCAGCGCTCTCTATGCATTTTACCATCAGACTGCGATCGCCAACCTGCCTGCCAAGCGTGGTGATTATGCAAACCTCCTCCAATCGGGTGAGGCCTATGTCCAGCAGTGGACGTCTTTCAGCTGAAACAGTGATGAAAATCAAGTATATCAGCGAAATCGTCAACATTTCGTGTACGCCGTACGCCTCTAAAAGAATAAGAGATCTGTACAAAAGTTAAGACATTAAACAAAAAGTACTTAGTTACAATATTGGTTTGATTAAAAGTAGGTTTAGACTTACCTGCGCTACCTACCATCAAAGTGTCTAGCAAAATTAGGACTTTTAATACAATTTCTAAGTGCCTACTTAGCTTTTACTATTTCACTGAGCAGTTATAAGTTAAAACTAAAACGATCTATAGGTACCTTATTCATAGGTCAAAGCTGAGAGCTGAATTTAAAAAAAAAAGTAATTATGCGAAGTCTGGGAACAAATTAGAATTTTTGACTATTTGTTTGAATGTATGTTCCAACATCACGCAATATCTACCGGATAATTTTATTCCAATTTTGCCTAGATATTCCAGATGAGTGTAGTCAGTCTGTAGGATATAAATTATCAATTATTTGCTATGTGGGATGAGCCATTCTAAAGTGTTCGTATTCGACTATACCGCAAATTGTAAAAAACACAAGCGAATGCTTACAGATTTCATTCTTACAATGATTAACAACACGTTTCTTATAACTTTATGGCACTAAGTAGTCAGTCACGATATAATACATACAGGGTTGTTTTTTTTTTCGGTGAGAAATCATCAAATGACGTTTTCTACCCTTGGTGAAGCGGAAGGCCGTGTCAGACTTTTACTGACTAAAACCCATCCGTGTTCCTTCAGTTGCATATATGCCACGGTAACTCTTTCAAATAAATCTGGTGACCTTGAAACACGGATGGGCCGTGTTCTTTCAATTGCCTATGCAGGGCCTACAAGGCTGCAGGGTGAATTTTTGAGATAGGAAATTACTACTGAAGGCTGTCAGTGTCGACATCAGAATGAGCTGCTTTTCACACGAACAACTGTATGTCACTTGCTCCCGTCACCAGTTTCATAAAATTTGGCTGTTATTTTGATAAATTGTGGTGTTTTCCTAAGCCGAGATCCGTACCCCACACGGCGTGACTTTAGCGAATAGTCACTCTAGTTCTTAAGTTTTCAAGCCCTGGCTGGAGGCCTTAATTAAGGGCCACAGGAAAGTCCGGTTAAGCACCTGACAACCTCATAGATGACTGCAATTCCCAAAAAATAGAAAAAAAAAACTTTCACGCGAACGACGTCGCAGGCAAAAGCTAGTCTAATTTAAAGACAAAACAAATTGCTTTTACTTTTGGCATAAAGTTATACAGATTTTTAGCTTAAAATTCTAAAAAACAAGATTTAGATAAGTAATATATTGGGCAAGATTTATGAATAGAGTTTTATTTCACAAAGAACCTTCGATCAAAAATGTACTAGATTCCCGATGAGCGCTTCAAAAACGGCCCGAAAAATAAGAGCACAAATATTTTTGTGCTCTTATTTGAAATTAGTTTGGTCCAATGATAGCCAACGATAAGACGTCCTAAATGCCGCAGCACGCGTTCAAAAATTGTGTAAATAACCACTGTAGCACCAAGTTTTTGGAAGGAATATCTTTTTTTCCATAAGTTTAAATCTTTAAGTGTTTTTCATAAAATAAAAACAATCAAATAGTAAATATAAATCATTTAGCAAATACATATTATGATTGTTTGACCAATGTTTGCGACAACGCACCAACTATTGTAACAAACATTGTCTGTTCTGGAATAGAGAATGCATAAAGTAGTATTGTAATTTTATATTTTATTTTTGTTTGTAGATTTCCTAGCGAGCCATTTCGCTGTGCACAATGGGTATCTATTGTAGCGAAAGAAAGAAATATACAAACATTATAAAAAATCATATTTGAACTTTAACACTAGAAGCGCGGAACGTAACGACTGAGGTAAATTTGGATAAAACAATATGTATATTGCAATTACGTGGTTGAAGTCTCGTATAAATAATAAATAATAATAATCATCATATTTCGTGAAAAGTCATAAAAAGTTACGATTATATGAATAATCAAATATTATTAGAGCAGGAAGAATATCGAACTAGGTCAAATTTGGGACGCCCGCACTTCTAGTGAAATGAAAAAATAATTTGATTTAATACAAATTTAACTTCTAAATACTGGTACATAAAAGTCGACGCACTCATTTTTATACGGGTGGATCACATTGATTTAACCCGCACTTAATTAAATAAAACAACTATTATACTTTTTTAGTCCTACTACTTTTTTAAATCGATTAAAAATGTTTGCCACCATCAAAACATACCTTTTCAGTTTTCACCTAAAAAATTATATTCTGCAACTCTACGTCTTTCAATAAGTACTGTGTTCTGAGCATTGAAATGTAATACCAAGAACTACGTCTAGTTCCAAAATAGAGTAAGCACGAAATTGTCAACACATTGTTTTTAACCTTATTGCTTAGACTTTAAGTTTCAGTTTAGAATAAATAATTTTGTACTTATATAAAAATGACTTAAGATTTTTAAGGGACATTTTAAATTTATTGCTCTTTACCTTTCTCCGATGACAAAAGGACTTAAATATGAATATTTTGCAATCGTAATTATGCTTTATGTTTGAGTGTTAAGGATTATAATAAACTGAATTTGTTATTATTATGAAACGTTCTTCTATATTTCGTAGTAAGAAATATAAATGTGTAAGTGTGTGCAAACGTGGCCACTTGAGCGCCTTATTTTTGTTCCTGATCCTTTATCTAGTGCTATTATTGATCGAAGCAAAGAACTGTCTAAAACGAGTTGGAATCTGTTATTTCTCAACGCCCAGATGTCTCTCTCCCAGGGCTCTATTTTTTACTAGTTGTGAATCTTGCCAACTGCGATAGTTTTAAATAAATAACAATTCTATAATTTCCTAGTCAGTTTGTAGCATCAATAGTAAAATAATCTATTTCTACAGTAAATACTTACTTAGAATTTATTGATTATGTACAATTGAACATGTGTGTATTTATTACCTTTTAGCTGCTGCTTCCGTTTCCGGCAAGTATCATTATAAAATAATGGTATAATTTGACATTGTTTTCGTATCTCACCCTGGAGGATTCAATTTACATACCCTATAAATAGAACCAATAATTCCAAGTTATATGTATTTAACTTCCTCTCGGAAACAAAAGAATTGTTGTCGGAAGGTATTACATTTTTCAGAAATCTGTTTGTTCCGCGAGGAAAATTGTTTTGTAACTTTTTGGTCGGTCTGATTGGATATTCCTTACACAATTTTTGATTATCATCATTCATCACTTCAGTCGAAAGACGTCCAATGTTGGAGATAGATATATTGCCACTGCTGCTGGATATATTTCCCCCGGCACCACACGGAACTGATGATTTAATTTCAAATTCTCTAATTAATAGATTATCCTTTCATTGTAGCGAGACAGCCCCTACACAAGTACTTAACAAAAGTAACTTACTGGAGCTGCCTCAATTTATGTTATAAATGCAATTTTTGTGATTAAAAAAAACGTTTAAATTCGTCATCATTATCATTTCGGCCAATAAACGTCCACTACTGGTAATAGGCCTCCCTCAATTAAAGGGCTTTGCCATAATCACCACGCTTGGCAGGTGGTTTGGCGAGCGCAGTATGGTCTTAAAATGCATAGAGAACGCTGGTGCTCATTCTCTAGTAAGTCCCATAGCCGCCCGCCCGTGGGTGTCGCACGGGAAGAAATGGGATGGTGCTATTCTTTACGTCGTCACCAAACGGAACTGATGATTTAAATTATTATAATTAGATGCTCTTTATTTCCTTACTAGCTTTTGCCAGCGGCTTCGCCCGCGTGGAGGTCGGAAATTATCCCGCGGGAACATACTACCGGGATAAAAAGTATCCTATGTCCTTTCTCGGGCTCTAAACTATCTGTGTGCCAAATTTCATTTAAATCGGATCAGTAGTTTTAGCAGGAAAGCGAGACAGACAGACAGACAGACAGTAGTAAGTATGGATAGTATGGATAGTATGGAAGTATGGATTAGTATGGAAGTATGGATAGTATGGATATGGAGTATGGAGTATGGAAGTATGGAAGTATGGAAGTATGGATAGTATGGAAGTATGGAAGTATGGAGTATGGAAGTATGGATTATTTGTTATTGCTTCAGTGTAAAATTAATTACCAATATCAAGACGTATACTAACCCTCTAAGAGGAGATCCTGCGGGCCAGAGGATTAGCCCGCAAGGAGTCGCTGGAAAATCTGAACAGGGACCCATGGGGACGGCCTACAAGGCCGACCCTACAAGGCCGTCCGGAAGAAACTCCACCCATGGGCTCCTCCGCTGACTCAGAGTCTCCGGCCCCAACTCGTGGAGGGCGTGGTGAGCGCTCTGTTCCCTTCGCGAGTGGAACATAGTCCCCCACCCATGGCTCCGCCTCCTGCGGTGCCCGACGCTGCGGATCACACCACCGATGACGACGACAACGCTCCAGAGGTGACCGGGGTAGAGTTGAGAGTGGCGGTACGAAGGCTTAATGCCAAGAATACCGCCCCAGGACCCAACGGCTTGCCTGGCAAAGCGTGGGTCCTGGCCTTAGAGGCTCTCGGGCCTCGACTCAGGGGGCTCCTAAGCGCATGTTTGGAGAGGGGCCAGTTCCCACTTCGTTGGAAGACGGGGAAACTGGTCCTCATTAAGAAGCCTGGGCGCCCAGCGGACTCTCCGTCCGTTTACCGGCCCATCGTGCTGCTCGACGAGGTGGGCAAGCTCTTTGAAAGAGTAATTGCAGACCGCCTCGTTGGGTCGCTGGTGCGGGAGGGGCCGGATTTGGCGGACAGCCAGTTCGGTTTCCGCAAGGGGCGCTCTACGGTGGACGCCATCATGCGCGTGCGAGCCCTCACGACGGGGGATGCAGTGGCCAGGGCTGGGGTCGTCTTGGCGGTGTCTCTAGACATCGCCAACGCCTTTAATTACGCATTAGGGAGGCACTCCGGTATCACCGGATGCCGACCTACCTCCGTCGCGTGGTCGAGGCTTACTTGACGGATAGAGCCGTCATCTACCCCGGTCACCAGGGAGACTGGAACCGGCGAGAGATGTCGTGCGGTGTCCCACAGGGATCGGTCATGGGGCCGCATCTGTGGGACATCGGTTACGACTGGGTGCTGCGCGCCAACCTCCCTAGCGGTATCAGCGTAGTTTGCTACGCTGATGACACGCTGGTCCTGGCGCAGGGGAGGTCGCACGAGGCGGCGGCCGAACTGATGACACGTGGGGTTACGACAATCGTCGATAGGATCCGGCAATTGGGACTCGAGGTGGCATTGCACAAGTCCGAGGCCATGGGTTTTCATGGTCCTCGGAACGCGCCACCTGCGGGTTCCCAACTCACGGTGGGAGGGTCTCACATCGGCGTCGAGTCGACGATGAAGTACCTGGGACTTGTCCTCGACAGCCGGTGGAACTTCGTCGAGCACTTCCGACGTTTGGCTCCCAGACTGGAGCGGGCTGGGGCTGCCTTAAAGCGGCTCCTGCCCAATCTGAGGGGTCCAAACGCCTCCTGTCGGAGGCTCTATACGGGGGTCATGCGGTCCATGGCCCTCTACGGGGCAGCGGTGTGGGCGCCCTCATTGACGCTGCGCCCAGCGCGCCGGTTGAGTGCGGCCCAGAGGGTCATGGCCATCCGGTTAATCCGGGGATACCGCACGGTCTCCTGCGAGGCGGCGAGCCTCCTTGCCGGAGTGCCGCCATGGGATCTGGAGGCAAAGGTCCTCGCCCACATGTGGGAGTGGCGCGAGGAGGCGAAACGCCGGGGCGAAACTCCGCTGCCGCGACAAATCGCGGCTCGGCGGACAGAGCTCCGGTGTGATCTCATGGCGACATGGCGGGTACGATTGTCGCAACCCAGTGCTGGGCACGCCACAATTGCGGCGGTAAGTCCCCTCTTTGAGGAGTGGATAGAGAGGCGTCACGGCGTCCTCACCTTCCGCCTGACGCAGGTTCTCACTGGGCATGGGTGCTTCGGTGGGTTCCTGTTCAGGATAAAGCGGGAGGATACGTCCGGGTGTTTCCATTGCGAGGATCGTCTGGAGGACACGGTTGAGCATACGGTGGAGGTGTGCCCTGCCTGGGCGGAGCACCGCCGTGTCCTAGGGGAGGCGATCGGCGGCGGCGACCTCTCGCGTCCGGCCCTGATGCGAGCCATGGTACGGAGCGAGAGGGAATGGGAAGCCGTCACCTCCTTCTGCGAAGCAGTAATGCTCGCGAAGGAGGATGCGGGGCGCGTGAGGGAGTGGCAGTCTCTGCGCCCTCACGTCCCTAGCCGCCGCAGGAGGAGACGCCCCGGGCGTCGGGAGTCAATAGCGGACTCCCGGCCACCGTAGGCGCGAGCTTGCGGGTGGCGACCAATGGGTAGCTCGCCGCCCGGTAAGGACCAGGCTCGGTTCGACGGCGCGTAGTGTTCCGCGCGCGCCTCAAAGAGATGTCAGCAGCAGTGTAGGGGTCTACTAGGACCTATGCCTGCCGGGGTCGCATGATTGTTCGAAAGAGATACCGTGACCCTGGCACATGGGCAACTGATGGAACACGGGTGAGTTTTAGTCAGTAAAAGTCTGACACGCCCTCCCGCTCCGCCCAGAGCGGGAGAAGTCATTTGGCGATTTCCCATCCTGAAAAAAAAAAAAAAAAGACGTATACTAAAAGCTTTATACACGAGTATGACTTACGTAGGTACTTTTGACTGGCCTGTTAGTCTAGAGGTTAGTGACCCTGACTCCTAAGACTGAGGTCGTGGGTTCGATTCCCACCCAGGACAAATGTTTGTGTGATGAGCACAATCATTTGTTCTGTGTCTGGGTGTAATTTATCTATAATATGTATGTATTTAGAAATATATAAGTATATTTATCAGTTGTCTGGTTACCATAGTACAGGCTGTTCGACGCCAAGCCAGGGCCCCGGCCATAGGATTTAAATAGCGCAGTGGAAACTATGTGGTGGTAGGGCCCTGGGATAAAAGTGGCGTAGTGAAGCTGTCCGCCGTGCGCGGAGCTGATTAATACAATATTCAAAAGACTCACCTGGTTGAAGAAAACTGCTTCTGGAGCCTACCTGGATTTATGTATGTAAATGAGTGTATATTGTATTGTGTAGTGACGCTCCAAGAGGACAGAGATTGGTTCCAGCACACGGTCAATGGTCACTTAACCTTAAAGTATTTCAATCAAACCAAAGTAAAACCCGTTCTATTTCGTCAAAAGGGGTTATTTACAAACAAACAATTGGATTACGACAAATTGTCCACAAATCGATCCATTCAAAAGGATTAATTAACAAAAGGGTCAGAACGCCAAATAGAACCCACCATCTTTTCAAGATCAAAACCAATGAGTAAACGTCAAATTGACAAGTGACAGTTGTCACTCTGTTCACGTCTAGAAACGTAGGCGCATAGAGTAAACAAGTCAAACGGGACGGAACATCTACCCCCCCCCCCCCCCCCGCCCCGGACGGGCCTTCCCGTCCGCTAATCAATTGGCAATCTTGACAAGGTTGCGTTTTATCAGTCCACTTGACGCGCTGCCAGAGGATGTGCAAATACTCCAAGCTCCAACTCTTCCAAAACTCTGAGCGAGCTGCTGCACCAACTGAAACCGCGATAGGCGATTTTGGCTCACATCGACAAAAGGGTACTCGGGCAGGGCGACAAATGGCTGTCCAATAAAAAAAAAATGGCCCGGGGTTAGGGCCTCCAAGTCCTTCGGGTCCGAAGACAGCGGGCACAATGGACGCGAGTTCAATACAGCTTCAATGCGGCAAAATACCGTAGCTAACTCCTTAAAGGTGAGAACGGTGTCTCCCAACAATGGGTCTCCCTTGTTTTACCGAAAAGAAATTGCCAAATTATCACTTCCCAAACAAATTTTCGCATAATTTCATTTGCCAAATTATTACTTACCAAAAAAATCTCTTTACAAATAATTGTTACGAAAACCTATGTTTGGCAAGTGAACGTTTGAACAATAACTTGTTCACCAACTAGTACTTTTACCATTTTTTATCTAGTCAAATATTTCAGTTGGTATAACATATTTTACGCAAAATTAAATAAGCCAAATATTTGGTGTCGTCAATTTTAAACTTACCATTTCTGTGTAGTCGATTGCGCAGCCAATGACAAAAATTTTGCATCTATATGTTAGTTGCACAGATTATACAAATTAAATTACAATGTGTAAATAAGTGGGTAGATGGTAAATCATAAATGTCGCGCGATGTGGGTAAGTCATGCAAAACACTATCACTGTGTTTTGTAGCGGAAGTTTAATGAGATTGTTACGATATATTATTTTGTAGATAATTGTTGTTAAAAGTATAACGTAAATAAAGTTTACGATGAGTGAATGTAGTGATGAGTGTGACATTTTTAAATCTACACGAGGTTGTGTAAAGTTGTTTCGAAACGGATTTACATATGCAAATAATAACAAAGTGAATGATACCTATTATTGGTACTGTGAGTACAGGAAAAATAAATTGTTTAAATGTACTGCATCCCAACAAACTACACTAAAAGATGGGATTCATAAGGTATTAAAGAGCAATGAAATTCACAATCATGAACCAAATCCTGGGAGAAAAATAACCAGTGACTTTATAGAAAAGATCAAAAGTGAGGTTTCATCTGGAACAAAAATATGCAAAATAATACAAAATAACAAAGCAAATGCTCCTTTGGACATTGTAGATAACTTGCCTTCAACTTCGGCTCTAAAGCAGAGGATGTATCGACTACGAAAAAAACAAGAACTAACAATAGAACCAACTGATGTATATTTCCAGCTAAATTTATCACAAACATCTATCAAGGGTGTAAATTTCATAATAAAAGATAAAACTTATGATGAAAATAGAAGAATATTGGTAATGTCAACACTAAGTTTAATGACCACTTTAAGTCACAGTTCATACTGGATTTTAGACGGAACCTTTAAAGTGGCACCAAATATTTTTAAACAATTATACACTATACATGGCAATGTATTATCTGATAACAATAAAACATTTCCACTTCGTTTTTGTATATGTACCAACAAGGATAAACGTACGTAAGACGTAATGTTCGAATAAATAATGCAATACGGAAATGAAAATAATATTGACATGACGCCAAAAGTCTGTATATTAGATTTCGAAAAGGCAGCCATTTCAAGCATAAGATCTAACTTTGAAGACGTTTTATTACAAGGGTGCTTTTTCCACTTGGGACAAATTCTAAACAGGTAATAATAATGTTATTATAATAATATTATTTCTCTCGATAGCCTCCTAAAAATAATGTCTTTTTTCCATATTTTTTTCTATATAATCTAGTCGTTTCTGGCACTCGCCAGCCGCTGCCGCGGCACCGATCGCTTCGCTCGCTCGGCTCGTGCGTAGGTGGTCACAGTTTTAACCTAACCTAACCTAACCATTTTTTTAAAATTAATAACCTACTGTAACTAGTTCCATAAATAACCTAATGTCTAGTAACCATAAATTTGAATTGTTTCAGACAAATTCAAGCACATAAGCTTACAAAGAAATACGCAAATGACATCAAATTTAACAAACAAGTAAACTGTTTATTGACTTTAAGTTATTTGCCAGAAAATGAAATCATTCTATATTTTAACAAGCTAATAGAAGGTATAGAAGATTCTGATTGGAAGCAAATCGCGAACTGGTTTGAAGAAAATTATGTTAGCGGATCATGGAACACGCAACCCAAGTATCCATCAAGCTTTTGGAGTTGCCATGTTGTAAACGAAAGACAAATACCTAGAACTTCAAACTCAGCTGAGGCGTGGCATCGTAGAATAAACATTCTCATTGATAAACACCACCCTGGAGTGTATCGCTTAATTAAAGAATTAATAAATGAAGTTTCTTCAAATTTAGCTGACATTGAGATTATACTATCAGATGAACCGCCACAAAAAAAGAAAAAAAAATATATGGATAAAAACGACAGAATTAATCGAGTTCTGCAACACAAGTCTGAATACTCCGTAATAAATCTGCTAATGTCCATAGCAAAAAATTTAAAATTGTCAGTTACAAATATTTTGTACTAGCTTTTGCTATTTTGTACTCGCGTTAATAAATGATTACCTATATTAAAATAAAATTGCATTTTTAATTATACAATTCCCAAAAAAATCAGGCTAGAGTGCCTCAACCGTCCCCCAACACGCAAAAGACCCGTATCGTCCAAAAAGGGGTTCAACTTACTAACGGCTCCCGACAATTTCCAAAACTCTCGCTGCAGAATGGCCAACAGCGCATTGCAACCGGCATGCGAGTTCGTACTGTGACGATCAGTCACCAACAATTCAACAACAACAAACAACAATTCAACAATTTATCGAGGGAGCTGTATCGACTCAACAAAAAATCAGGGTCAAACGGAGAGTCCTTCGTTCCAACAGCGAGCACCTTGAGCCCGGGCAAAGGACCCGACATCAAGACTGGCGTTCGACGCCAATCATCCTCAGGGTGAGTCAGCCAGTCTGGTCCCCACCATAGGGGGTGAGCAATCAGGCGGGGTGCCACGCATCCACGTGAGGCCACGGCACCTGGGTTTAAATCTCCAAGCACGTGCCTCCAAATCAAATGCGTTTCAGAATTTTGAATCTGGGACACTCGGTTCGCAACAAAGACCTCCAAAGAGTGGACGGACGTCTTCAACCAACACAAAACAATTTGACTGTCCGTCCAGGCGTAAGAAGCCCGAATGTCCACAGTTCCACCCAAAGTGTGAGCAACGTGGTTCAATAGACGCACAAGAAGCGCCGCCCCTGACAATTCTAACTTAGGGATGGTCAGTGCCGTCCGGAGGGGGGCCACCTTGCTCTTGGCCAAGACCAGTGACAACTTCACCTGGCCTGTCGCGCTGACGGTGCGCAGATAAACAACAGCTGCATAACCGTGCGAAGACGCAACACAAAACCCATGAAGGGTAGCAGTGTAGCTCACAGGGGGGAGAATAGCGCGGGGTAACACGACCTCGTTGACTGCGGGGAGTGTGGATACAAATTGGAGCCAATCTTCCAACAGGGTTTCCCGAAGTGGCTCGTCCCAACCAAGTCCCGCAGTCCAAAGGCGCTGAAGAAAACAATTTCGCCTAAAACAATACACAAAACAAACAACAAAACAATAGACAAAAGGCAACCCTGGGCTCCCGTGTCCAAAATGGCACGGACCATAACAGAGTCCCCCGTGGGCCCCCAGACCCTGACCGATGCCGTTGGCAACAAAACCGTATCGATCTGAGGGGTACCTTAGCGGGGCAGGCGCCAAGCTCCTAACAATGCCTGGGCGGCGACCGATCGCCGCACCCAGGCTCAAGTCTTTCCCGACGAGGATGGAGGTCAAATTCCTCGTCCGCGCGGTGTCCCGAGCCACGCGCCATCGCTGGAAGGGCATATCCCACCAGATGCCTGAATGGCGGGGGGCGTGACTCCAACCGGGGACGTTCCGCCAATGGAGGGGAGGGAAGGCGGTGCTGGTCTGGCCAGCGCTGCCTAGCAACAACTGCATAATCGCCTTTACGCGGGGAGACCAAATGGCGGTCACGCGGCTCCCGATCAACTTGCGCGGGGGGTGGAGTGCGGTGCTCAAAATTGCGGGCCTCTCCCCGGTTCTGAACCGGCGAGCCAGAAGCCCGGTGACCAACTCCATGGTAACCCCCCGTGCGCGAACCTTCATCAGAGGCTGGTCTGCCAGCGTGGTTAGCACACAAAATGTCCAAATGGGACCCCCTACAAATTCTACAAGGGCGGGGGTTGGTGCAGTCCCGATGGAAGTGAGCCCCCAAACATGAGAAGCACAGGCGGCGCGCATTGGCAATTCGGGGGCGGGCACTCACGTGCAATTTCAAAAAGGCCGCGCAAGTTGCCATGCCATGCCCCGTGTCCCTACAAAACTCACAAACAGGACGAATCTGGGTGCCAGCAAAACGAGTGGCGGGGCGACTATCAACAGGCCCGCGAGCCCCAGTCCGTCCCTGGTCTCGTGGCCGGGAAGACGGCTGGCGTGACTCGGTGGCAACGCCAGAGTTATACACAAACCGACACTCATCCTCCAAAAATTTGACGAGGTCACCAAATGAGGGGAGATGTGTGACACTATCCCCACCATACTTTTGCTCGAAACGAGCCCTCAAATTGGCAGGTAGCCGTTGCAGCACAACATGCACCAAAAGGTAAGACCAATGGTCCACCGGCAAGTCCAATCGCTTTAAAGCGTTGGTCGCAGCCACCAACGGATTCAACAGGTCAGTACGCAATGCTGACAAACTAGTAATGACCAGTAACCCCAAAATCAATTTAATATGAACATCAGCCAAACAACGTTTGTTTTGATACCGCCGGGTGAGTAGTTCCACAGCGGTAGGGTAGGCTGAGTCAGTCACCGACAAATGCTGTACCAAGGCTCGGGCCTCACCTTCCAGGACAGACAACAAATAGGCCAACTTTTGAGCGGGTTTGAGGTCCGAGCGTGCATCAACCAAACTTTCAAAAAGGTTTTGGAAACCCAACCAATGGTCCAAGCGACCGTCAAAGTGTGGCAGTTCCAAAGTAGGCAGTCTACTAAATAGTCCGGGACCTGAAACAACCGAGGTCTCCGGTTTGACCTGGAGTGGTGTCCGGCTCTCCAATATTTCCCGAGCACGTTGACCAATGAGATCCCCCCGGTCCAAGATCTGGTCGTAGTCAGCAAGGACCTTATCGCGTGCTGCCTGGTCCAGCACTTCCAGATCTACTTCACAAATGAACTCGTTGTAGCGGGTGAGCAGAGCATCAACGTTGCCTCACGTTCAACTGCTCGAACCGAACAAGCGTGACCACTTCAAGATCCGGGCGCTCAGCGGTTGCTGCAGCTGAAGTGAACCACCGTAGCTGTGTGGTCAATCCACTGATTGCCTCTCTCACCGCTTTGTATGCCATTGCACAAACAATTCAAATAAACCAAATAATTAAATAACAAAGTTCAAACAATAAAGTGCTAAACTGCCAGTCAACAACTCAAGAAATAACAAAATATTGGTTTCAATTCAATAGACAACAACAAACTTTCATTTCAATTTAAAACCAATGTCAACGTTCAAAAATTCAATTTCCAATTCAATTAAAAAAATGCCAATTTCAAATGTTAATTTCACAAACCACTATGTCAATGGTACAACAATAATAGACCTTTATTCCAATTTAAAACAATGTTAATGTTCAAAATGTCAATTTCAAATGTCAATTTTCACAAACAACCATGTCAATGGTACAAAACTCCTAGACATTCAATACAACAGAGGTCAGATCCTACAACAAGGGGTTGTAACATAGCCCAATCCAATTAACTCTTTTAGCATATGTAACCCGGCTGACTTTGGTAACATTAGTTTACCCGTCTCAACAATTTAAAACAAATTAATTCAATTAAGCAAACAATCATAGTTAACAAATATGTACAGTGAATTACTATTTCCATAAAGAGACTGCCAAGTAATTAGCTCACTGTAAATTACCAATTTGGTGGTTGTATATCTTACAACCACGCTCTGCTACCAAAGATGTTCGACGCCAGGCCAGGGCCCCGGCCATAGGATTTAAATAGCGCAGTGGAAACTATGTGGTGGTAGGGCCCTGGGACAAAAGTGGCGTAGCGAAACTGTCCGCCGTGCGCGGAGCTGATTAATACAATATTCAAAAGACTCACCTGGTTGAAGAAAACTGCTTCTGGAGCCTACCTGGATTTATGTATGTAAATGAGTGTATATTGTATTGTGTAGTGACGCTGTCAGTAATCCAGGACAGACAACAAGGCCGCTCCAAGAGGCCAGAGATTGGTTCCAGCACGCGGTCAATGGTCACTTAACCTCAAAGTATTTCAATCAAACCAAAGTAAAACCCGTTCTATTTCGTCAAAAGGGGTTATTTACAAACAAACAATTGGATCACGACAAATTGTCCACAAATCGATCCATTCAAAAGGATTAATTAACAAAAGGGTCAGAACGCCAAATAGGACCCACCATCTTTTCAAGATCAAAACCAAAGAGTAAACGTCAAATTGACAAGTGACAGTTGTCACTCTGTTCACGTCCAGAAACGTAGGCGCATAGAGTAAACAAGGCAAACGGGACGGAACACAGGCTCTGCCTAGTTTGGGATCAGATAACAGTGTGTTGGTTGTCCTAAGATATTTATTTATTTACTTTATACGTACATACATAACATTACGCCTATTTTTCCCGAAATATTGCATTACTAATATCTTATACCCTTCTATGCAATATGTCGCTTTGTGTGTTACATAGGTACAGACAAATTTTGAGTATTATTAAGATCGTACGTTATTTGTAGCAATCAATTTTCAGCTTCGTTTTAATAATATACTGATTGTGCTTTACATTTGTTGGTAACTTCTCTCTTATATCTATGATTAGTAGACATATCTGAAAAAGAAAGGTTGTACCCATAGTTCTGTTTGTATATTTTCCTACTATCAAGTTTTTGCATACTTCATTTTTATTTTGTCAATATTATACTTAGGTGCATCATACATGTTAAAACCATAATCTTACCTGGGAGCAAATAAAACCGATCAAGTGAGAGTCGGACTCACACTCAAAGGGTTCCGTAGCACAAATAAAAAAGTCACTTGTATAGAGATTTTGGCTAATTTTTAACTTTGTATAATAGAACTACAAGCTCTGTGAAACCTCTACCGATATCAACTCACTTAGGTCACTTAGTCTACCTATTACAGTTTATGAGATACAGCCCGCTGACAGACAGACTGACGGACGGACGGCCACCGGAGGCTAGCAATAGGGTCCCGTTGGCCCCCTTAGGGTGCGGAACCCTAAAAAGGGTTGTTTAAATTAGTATTCATAACTTAAACAGTAGACCGTACCTAATTAATAATTTGTTACTGTTTCAATGTTTTCATGTTTTAGAATAAATTAACAAGGCGTGTAACGAATCCGATGTGTTTTCATGTTTGGCCCCTATATAACTAGAGCAAACTTTGCAACTAACAAACATTTGCGAATATAAATGACTGTTACGAGTTTTGTGGATTTTAAAATGGAAACACTCGCTTATCTGGTTGTTTGAGGCGCAGATATAATGAAACGCAATATACACCACTAGCTGTTGTTTTTATTTCAGTTACTAGCTGACCCAGTGGACTTCGTACCGCCTCAGAATCAATAAATGTTGTGTTAACTTAACAGAGCCCACCAACACAAAGCAAAGAGCACCCATGTTAGACTAATTATGACAAACTGGTACTTTGAAGGCATAAAGCGTTTTCTAGCTACCACACACCCATGTTAGGTGAGCTTCTACCATGTTATGCCAACCTGGTACTTCGAAGACATAAAGCACCCATGTTAGGTGAATTTGTGTTCTTAAATAAGTGTTCTTAAATTTTATAATTTCTGCGCAATTTTTTAATTTTTTTCTTTCATAAGAACCTTCTCGTGACAAAAAAAAAGTTAAATCGGTCCAGCCGTTCACGCGTGATGGCGTGACCAAGGGATTTTTTTATATATAGATGACACGTCATCACACTAAAGTGCATACAGAGTGCAGTAAAGTAAAACTCTGATATAACTCGTATAAACTATCGCTACGTTTATTAAAGTTATCAAGTAGGTATTTAGTTTAGTTCTTCTTTATCATCATCAGCATAATTTCAACCGAAAGATGTCCACTGCTGGACATTGTCCCTCCCCCCGATTTGGGGGGGTTTGCCATAATCATCACACTTGGCAGGTGGGTTGGCAATTCCAGTAAGGTGGTAAATGCATAGAAAACGCTGCTGCCCATTCTCTAATAAGTACCTTAGTCGTCTTTTCATTTCTTCCTGTGGGAGCCCTCCACGGGAATAAACGGGACGGTGCTATTCGTGGACTGAACTGTACTTTATATATGTACAATAGTAATGTATTAAGTAAGTTAGTAAGTTCTTCATACACCTCATCATTTTCTGCCTAGACTTTTCGCATCGACGACTTCCATCGATTGACTTACATTCTAACTCAATGCAGTGAGATTGCAGTAGGTATTTTACATCGAGCGATTGACTATCTGAACTTCACATCCCAGTTAATAATAGGTAACACGATATCCCTTGGTAAGACTGGTTATCAGACTCGAGATAGCTCTATCTTCTACAAAAATTGTAGGATTTGATTCGCTTTCTGTTAACTCTGTAGGTATATTTTTGTTTTTGAAATAGATAATTAAATATAATATTTTCTCTGTCGTCTTGCTTGGTTATTCAGAGTCTAAGATCAGCTAGGATAAACCTATTAGTATATAGCACCCTTATATAGAGCTAAGAGGTGGTTCTATCTTGCCATTTACCAAATTAAATTCCAATCTCTAAAGTGAAACTGAGAATTTCCGTCTAGGAAATTCATTACGCGTATTTGGCGTTAAACAATGTCATTTTGCTACATGAAACTTTAGCCTTGTTAAAAACTGTCATTGGGTTAAAACAGTTGAATAGTTCTATGATAATTTCATCCCAGTAACTTGTAAAATATTAAAGCGTGAACGAAAGTCGCTATGACGTAATATCTAAGTGGTTAAGCGAAAGACTTTGAAGCTCTGTTAAGCAGATTGAAAACTGTTGGTACTTTGAAATTCCAAAGGAAATAACCGGGGCTGGCGCAGTCAGAGTAAAACGACTTCCCCGGCGGATACACCAGTATTTAAATGCCTTCACCGGAAACTAACGGTTCCGGTACATTGACGCAAACATTTTTGTTCTTGTTTACATAATTACACAGTTTTTGTCGGGTATTGTGCTAAAGAGTTCACAGACGTTTACTTCAGCTTCTATTTGTGGGACGATTAAACTGGACAGCTACATTATGCTCTTAGATAGCTAATAATCTTTTTCACATATTTTTTTTTAAATTCGTTTACTTTAAAAACCAGTTGTAGCCCCTGACTGTAGCCATTAGCTAGATGGATTACAGCAAAAAAAGCTAATGAGATCTACAGCAAAATGTCTTTTGATCTTTAACATAGCATTTCGGCGGCCAGTTTTGTAATCGTTAATCACGTAGCAATTAACTTATTACATTGGTAATCGTCACGTCCACGTGACCAGAAACTTAGCGGCAGCCATGATCGATCAATCGATTATTTGTCTATAATTTACTTACGTTCGAAAATGTTGAATAATAATCAAGTTTAATAACAGGCTTCTTATTCATTTTTGTGCTGCTGGGGAGTTTGTTCCGCCACTTCTTCTTCCCAGCTAAAGCACTAGGAAGTGTCAAAGGGCGGGCGTTTTGGGGGGACTGTCTTTTGTAACTTTGACTTTCAAAAAGTGCTGACTCAGCCTAGTTTGAATAATTGACTTTTGTTTTTTTTTTTGATTTTGAACATTAGTTAGGGTTAAAAGATTGATGAGCGTAAGATAAACCTCAGATTATGTCGCATAAGCCTTGAAATGTAGGACGTATGAGCTAGGTTTCTGTAATGCCTTGAATTATTTTTAATTTTCGGCGTTCAACCGACCGTTGAAATTCGACAGCGTTCTTTTATTTTTAAATACAATTAGTTGTCACCTAGTGTTAATAAATAAGGGATCGAGTCTCATATTTGGAACCTCGTCGACGTTTAGAAGATGTGGGTCTCTACGGTTCATTCACATGGGCACATCTGAAACGTCAACGTCAAGCTAGGTGCACGGTCATTCTTACTGGGGTCTTAATTTAAACACAAAGTTAAACTCGACAAATTAAGAATCAAGTTGTCAGAGAAAAGTAGGTATACTTAAATTGTAAGTGGTAATTTCATTAGGCAGGTTATTAGTTTAAAACTTCATTGTTGTTGACATAGCAGGTTAATTTCTGATAAGCTGTTAATTACTACACAGCGATATCATAAAATTTTGTGTCTAAAACAATTTGTACACAATATTTAGGTAGCGTAAGGAAATTCACTTTCGGTGACTTCCGCCAATTTGTGGTTTGCGATTGGGGCATGATTTATGGATTCCTCAGAGCAAAAGGTCAGGTTAACCAATCACTGGGATCAATTCGGCGAAAATAGGGGTTCGACTGTGACTGATTAAACTTTGATAACCAAAACACTACTTGTTGCTAGAGAATGGGCAGCAGCGTTCTCTATACATTTTACCACCATACTGCGATCGCCAACCCGCCTGCCAAGCGTGGCGATTATGGCAAAGCCCCCCAAATTGGGGGAGGCCTAAGTCCAGCAGTGGACGTCTTACGGCTGAAATGATGATGATGATGAACCAAAACAAACTGGTTCAGGCCGTTAAAAAACTTCTTAAACATTTTTTAAGAAGTTTCTCAAACCTTTTGTGAAACAAAGAAATGCTTTCGTCCAAAAATAAAGCTTGTTCACTGCATTCGACTTTCAAACGTACTTACTTAAATAATAGTGATTAATGATTTTATTTCTGTTCGTTTTTGTTTATGTAAGTAGGTTTGTATATATCAGCACTTTAACACGTCAATTATATTTTTAAAACTACATTGGCCTTCAAAACTTGGTAACACACTTTTAAAAATTGTAATTTCTCCTAAACTATAGAAGTCAGAGTTTTGAAATAAAAATTGTTTTATTTTCATCAAATTAAAAAAAAAATAGTTTAATATACCTACAGTAGTAACATTTTCGACTTTAAAAAAATAAAAACCAAAAATAAAAGCATCTGTGACTTACTGACAAAAACTGAAACAACATTTGATGTATGTTTTACGCGTTATTTACATTTTAATATCTAGTGTTGTCTTCTCGAGCTCTGATTATATCTTCGACCCGGTTTGGCATACTGAAGATGGTGCTCATCCCAGACGTGCTCGATCAGGTTGATATCAGAACTTCTGGAAGGCCAAGTTTTCAAGTTGATCAGAATCGATCCATCACCCATTTTTAAATACTGACTATAAAATTTTGAGTATTTCTTTTCAGAGTCAGGGTGCCATTTTCTATGGCCACTAGCTATGTGCGACCGTCGGAATAGATGCTAGCCCATACGTGTACAGTCTCCAACGTATTGACCTCTTTCTGTGAAGCAAGCTTGAATGTATCACTTATCAGGTAGCCTGTAGCCCCTTAGCATTCCATCGGAAGTGAAAACTGAGAATCGAGACTCATCAGTGAACAAAATTCTCATCATTAATTCATCTTCGCTCCACTGTATGTGTTTACGGGCGTTGCGCAGCCTTGTTGCTCGATGCCCTTTCTCGAGGTTGGAGCTGCTGGTTCGCCTTTAGGGCTTCAGTCTCTTCGGGCCTGATGAAGCTGTTGCTGAAATGCAACTGCATTCAATTAAATTTGAATAAAAAAATACGATTTATCACCAATGGTGGCAATTCGAGGCATAATCGAATACCTTGCATGCCTGAGTAGTCAGTCTATGTAAACGCATGTTTGACAAATAAATTATCTTTCTTTCTTTCTTTCGCTATACCTACCTGTTGGACCGTTCTTAACCTCTAAGTCCCTGAGATACCACATTTGGTATAAACACAATCGTTTTTTAATTGTGTCTGTAATTACGGTAATTCACTGGTTAACACCCGCCGATTTTGCATTACGACGCATACTAATATCTAGTTCCAGAAAAAAAACATGATTCTTGGACATTCTTCAGTTGAAAGAGACATGATAAGGAAAATTTATGTGACACCTTGGCTTTTGAAATAAAATTCATCGATTCTGAAATAAATGTGAAAACAGAAACAAGAAAGTCAAAAGTAAGACAGCAATTAGAAAACGATCGTTTTTAGGGTTCCGTTGCCAAATGGCAAAAAACGGAACCCTTATAGATTCGTCATGTCTGTCTGTCTGTCTGTCTGTCTGTCTGTCCGTCCGTATGTCACAGCCACTTTTCTCCAAAACTACAAGAGCTATGCTGTTGAAACTTGGTAAGTAGATGTATTCTGTGAACCGCATTAAGATTTTCATACAAAAATAGAAAAAAAAACAATAAATTGTGGGGTTCCCCATACATAGAACTGAAACTCAAAAAATAGTTTTTTTCATCTAACCCATACGTGTGGGGTATCTATGAATAGGTCTTCAAAAATGGTATTGAGGTTTCTAATATCATTTTTTTCTAAACTGAATAGTTTGCGCGAGAGACACTTCCAAACTGGTAAAATGTGTGTCCCCCCCCCCGTAACTTCTAAAATAAGAGAATGATAAATCTAAAAAAAATTAATGATGTACATTACCATATAAAATACCACCGAAAATTGGTTTGAACGAAATCGAGTAAGTCGTTTTTTTTTTAAAACGTCATAAATCGTAAACCGCAATTTACCTTTCATTTAATCAACAGAAATATAAAAATTAAAAAAAAAACATTTATTTTCATAAACATGAACCTTCTGCATAAACCGAGAATACCTACAGGTTTGTACGGAACCCTTTGTGCGCGAGTCCGACTCGCACTTGGCCGGTTTTTGTTTATAAAGTTTTGTTTTAGCCTTACCTTAAAAGAAGGGTATCGACTATATTTGTTTATTAATCCTTTTTATTTCGATTTTTTTTTGCGAGTACTTTAAAAGTTATTGCAATTTTAAAAGTGGGGTACTAATTTCTCTTTCTGGAAGAAAATTCGACAAAACTTTAGAGGTCTCTTTTGTCAGCAATCGTGCAGCTCAACGCAAAACTTTAGGTGCTCAACGGTTCAAGGAACAATACTAAAGAATAAATAATAGTATACATAGTGTCGCAATATTCCGTTGATCAATTATTCTGTAAGAAAATTTCCATGAAAACTGACACGATTGATTTACTTAGGTTTTCACTATAAGATTTTATAGAATAAACCAGCCGGAGTATCGTAAACTCTTGAGAAAATTCTATGAGTGTTGGAACATTTACATACGTGTAACACTTACAGTCGTTCGGAAGTGTCACCTACGTCAGCTGTTACTGACGTGACGTGGGGTAGCCCAATTGGGACAGGACCACTTCCCTACTTCAACGTTAGTTACTTACTAATTTATTTCGTCATCTGGTTTTGATAAGCCATTCATTCATCTATTGATGTAGCTTAGAGAAATACGTGAGCCTGATGACAAGTGAATAATGGAATATATACCGTTCGATAAATTAAGCTTTGGTTTCCTAATTTAGTTTACTTAGCGTATCGATGGCCAAAAGTTAAAACATCTTTGGCCCAAAATTAAGATGCGCGAACTCCGCTCAATGACGCAGTTATATGATCATAAATTGTCTGTCGGTTGGTGCCGCATACGCACTTGAAATTAGAGACCTCGATCTGTGGAGATTGGCTTTCCCTTGAGCGAATGGGGTTCGAAGTCTAGAGAACTGCAGGTAAATCTCAGTAACGTGAGCCCAGGCCGAAGGCTCTCAGATGGTTCTAAAATTGTCAGGGAGTTTATACAGCTCCCGCCATAACCATGCTGTGGAGATTTTACTATTGGCTGGACTAGATGGACCCGTGGACCTTAAAAATCTTTTTGGGCTCTTGAGCGTCTAGGGCACTGAACACGTAGCTGTACATTGGGTGACGGAGTCAGTTAAAGCTCAATCTTCGCCCGCTCGGTGCGGCGAAGCGAAGTAGTGAATAGTCATATGTCAAATATAAGTCAAAATTATAGATTTTTATGAAAACCGTTAAAATATGGAGGGGCCATTTTTCTAGTAAACTAGAGCTTAACCCACATTTACGTGGTAGTCTCAATTAGTAACCGTAATAAGGACAAACCACGCCTGAAAACACCGTGGCTAGGAGGCTCACAGGCATGTTTAAAATACTTACTAATTATTTTTTTGTAGTAATAATTTCTTTTAAAGCTCTGGCTTAGTTTTTTATTACGCAGAGAAATTTCAAAAGCTTTCAACGTCACAAAAGGTAGAAGTCCTACTTAAAATTGTATTTGAAACAGTTTCGTTAGATTTTATCAGGCGCTTTTTAAAACAGACATGTTTTTACTGCGATTGAATAGAAATTTATTTTGAAAAGATATTCGAGATTATAATATCTAGAAATTTCTTAGAAGTTTTTAGTAATATCGAGATACCTGCTGTAATCTTATTAACAGAACTATATTAAAATATTCTTAAAATGAACTAAGAAAACTAATTTAAATCTACAACGAATTAAAACAAATTTAGAAAATTTTTGGGATGACTGGATTGCGCTTTTTCGTTTATTCAATTAGATATCGTTCAAAAAAGTTATTGCTCATTTTAATCCATTTTGAATCCTAAAACCAGTTTCTAAGACTTGTTTGATAACTTTTATCGTCCTATAAATGAGACTATCACGCCACTCCACAGTAATTTTCTTAATCATATTTTTTTTTTGCTCTAAACTCTATAATAAAATAAATATTTTTACTGGCTCACTCTGAAAATGACTCACTATCTACTTAATTAGGCTGCATAAAGGGTTAGTCACATTTCATGACTTAAATGTCTTGTCACGTTGGTTTATAACAAGCCGGCAGGGAGCGAGAATATCCTGATTAGGTGAATATAAACGTTATGTGGCAGAGCGGCGCGAACTATGTTACTTAACATGAGTGTAGTGTGTGTAATCAGACAACGCGACTGCATCGAAATATTAATATCTACGTAGTGTCCCTGTTAGTGGTGTGGGAACTAGAAACTAACTGACAGTTTGATGAGTAAGGACTCCATCTATATGGTAAAATAACGTCACTAGTTTGGATACTCCGCCGTAGATCGTTAACTTGTCAGTGTCAGATTAATAATTACTAGTGATCGCCCCGTGGTGGAAATTCGACCATTATTCATTTAAACTTTCGTCCACTGCTGGACATAAGCCTCCCCCAAATTTGGAGGGGTTTGCCATAATCGCCACGCTTGGCGGGTAGGTTGGCGATCGCAGTATGGTGGTAAAATCAACAGAGAATGCTGCTGCCCATTCTTTAGTAACTCCCTTAGTCGCCTTTTAAAACACCCATGGGAAGAAATGACATGGTGGTATTGTTTACGTCCGGCACCAAATGGAACTTATTTTATAAGTAATCAAAAATATTGACTTAAACTCTGCCAAATTTCAAACTCCTCCGTTCAAGTAAATTTCATAAAAAGGGGTACAAAGTTTTTGCTTCACGTATTAATAAATTGATTTTGACTTCGACTCTGAAATAGTATAATATTTTGCTCGGTTATATATCGACCTAACTTTTGCGGGAACATACTACCGGGATAAAAAGTAGCCTATGTCCTTTCTCAGGCTCTAAACTATCTGTGTACCAAACATTTAAATCGGTTCAGTAGTTTTAGCAGGAAAGCGAGACAGACAGACAGAGTTACTTTTGCATTTATAATATTAGTGTGGATTGATTACAATGCAGAAAAAAAACTGAAAGTACCGGAAAAGATCACCATCCTTTTCTCTGTTCAGAACAATGTCGTTTTCTGGAACACTTCCAGCCAGTTCCAGTGAATGGATTGGCGTTTTTATCTGCAATTTACAGTGGTGGAAATAAACGAAATTGTTCGGTGAGAATTAATTCCTAACGAATGGGAAGTGGCTTCGAGAAATTGGAAACTTGTTTGTAGGTTTTTCAGTGAAGTTATTTATAATATGTAGCTCGTAAAAGTTTACAACATTGGCCTCTGTATCTATATATAGAGACCAGTCACTCTCAGTTATTTGTTTCTACTGTTCGTCACGCGTCGAAAATAATGAAGGACATACACTGCTGCTACTACTTAGGTACAGTCTGTGCCCTACATTATCTGACCCACTCGGTATGAACTACGCTCACATCGAAGTGTTAAGTCCCGCCCCATTTAAATAAATCATCTTGTTAAGCCATTTTGGTCATTATCTTGTTAGCGTTAAGATTGAATTGCGTATTAACAAGTAATATTCTCAACAAGTTACTGTGGCTTCGCGGTTCGATGCTAGATTGACGATGAACGGTGCGTAAGTTCAAAATCACACTCCACCTGTTAACAATTTCTTTTTTTTAATTGTTTTCATTTATGAGTTCTGCCATATTTCTTGCATTATTATAGAACTTCTGATATGATTTCGCCTAACGAACATATCTTTTAAACAAGTGAGTAAAACTTCCTTGAATAATAGCGAATTTGATCCTTATCACGCATTGGAAACTCCTTTGGGTATTTTGATAAATCATGTTGTCAAGCGATTTTAATTATTATCCTACTGTCGTTAAGGTTGAGAGGATTAAAAGGTTGAGTATCAAAATGCAATAACACTACTTAAAACAACCAAGGTGAGGGTGGATTAACAAAAAAATCGCGCGTCAATAACATCACAATTTGCTGTATACGCTTAGTATTCTGTGACACATTTTAATAACTGCTAGTGATTTTGCGATGTTGAACATGATACCTACTATATGGTTCAAATTCTATAGAATATTGCATTTCATCTAGCTCACAACTAACAGCTAATTTGAAGACAAATTAGTAAGAGTTCATTTGGTCTCGTGGTCATTAAACAAATTGTTGTCTGGGTTCAAAACCAGCATAACTTATAGACTACTTTTTGTTCGTAATGATTTGTTTATTTTTATATTTTTTTTACTTTTTTGTTTATTTTTATATTTTTTTTACTTTTCTCTAAGGAACGAAGTCTTTAAATGTGTTTTTCAATGGGTAGTTTGTAAAAGAATGAAACAAAATCATTGCAAAAAAATGATAATCTTTATTATTTAAAATATACTATATACTATAAGTAAATAAAGTGAGTAAATGCTCATAGTTCAGAATTAATTAGCTTTTTTACTGTAACATTCAAAATTAACTATTTGCTAACAAACATTTTTAACACGTTGAGAGCCAAACAAAAAATTGTTAGTAACAAGCACGCGATAACGCGTGATCGGCCATAATACAGAGCCGACAAATCACGTGATATCGCGTGATCGGCACTCAACGTGTTAAGCATGACAATGCTTGGAAGTTTGTTGTTTATTTTTAACGTAAAGATTTTTTATTTACCCACCTGTTTACAAAATAAGTTTTTTATTCGAAATTCATATCGGTCTTTCTATAATAATACAAGAAGTATTATAAAAATCATAAATTAAAACAATTTTAAAAAGAAATTGATGATAGATGAAATGTGGTTTTGAACTCACACACGGTTCATCGTCAATCCAGCATCGAACGGCGAGGCCACAGTAACTTGTTAAAAATATGCGAAATTAATGATTAGGTAGTGGCCGTGTGAACACTTAACATAATACTTCTTAATAAGCCTTTCAACCTTAACTACAACAAGATAATGATTAAAATGACTTAACATTATTATCTAGATGTCGTTAAGGTTGAAGGCTGAAGAATATGCAATACGACTACCAGAAATAACCCAATCGAGGGTGGATTAACATAAAATTATAATAAAAACACCACTGTTACATGTCAATGCTTAATATTTAATTCCGTGATACATTTCAATAGCTGCTTATGGTTTTTCAGTAATGAACTTAATGGTCTATATCATATGGATCAAATTCTATAAAATATTGCGTCTAGCATCACAACTAAAATTTAATTTGAAGTCACCTAATAAGAAGTGAATTGGTCTCATAGTCATTAACGCAGATAGATAAGCATCGTTGTCTAGGTTCGAAACCAGTATAACCTAAAGACTTCTTTTTGTTCAAAATGTTTTTTTTACTGTTTTTTTTTTACTTTACTTTAAATATTTTAGGCGTCAAATGTTTTTTTTTTAGATAGGCAGTTTGTTTAGGAACAAAACAACATCATTATTAAAGAAAATATTTATTATTTCATTAAAATATACTTAAGTAAATAAAGTAAGTAAATGCTCATAGTTTCAAAATTAATATATATTTTATAGTAGCACATTCAAACTTAACTATTTACTTAATAAGTTATATAAAACAATATCAATGAAATAACCACAACACTTTCTTCTCTTACATATATTATTAACAACGATATATGTTATGATGAGGACTCATCGGTAAGCTAGCTATTGTTCAACAAACAGTTCATTAACTGTGATTAAGTAATTTGTGAAATGTTTTACAGTTTTATAGGTATAAGTATGTGGTGAATCAACATGTTATTTAAACAGAAAAATGGATTTCCATTTATAACAATAACATCACCACAGAAATTGTAACATTGTAATGGTTTAGCATTCATTGAATTGAGCATTCACTTACTTAATATGTTTAAAAATACTTATGTAGATAAGTGAGTGGCGGCGTGACGCATCACCTCCAATAACTTGCTATAAGCGGCTACGTATGCACCATGTTCCAGCGCAAATCTTTTCCTCTCATGTGCTGCAGTAGCCCAGGGTCATTCTACCGATGGTTAGACAAGGTAGTAAGAAATATTATGTTTAATTGCAGCTAAGCGAATAGGCATCAATGGACATTGAATATGTCTTGCAACAATAAGTAGTTTGGTGGCGTTCGGATTCGTGACTATACGATATACATCATGGGATTTGCTCCTGGACGATTTCACTGAAGATTTTTCAGTATTTCCATAAAGTCTTAACCATAACCTCACTGTATTCATCTGAAACAAAAGAAAAAAACTTATTAACATTTTTGGAAACGTGCAGCTAACTTGTAGGGAGTGGGTGTAATGGAATAATAGCAAAATACAAGATTACTAGGCTATAACAAAATAAAGGTCAATTTCAAAGAGTAAAATTAAAAATTAAAACACTTACCAATATATTAACATTACGAACAATCTCTTTGATTCCACCATTTTGCTCATATAAACATAATTATTATTTTATGTCTAGTATAATCAGTAGATTGCGACATGACGCTTTGTTTACACATAACAAAATCAATAAAGACATGTCTAATGTTACTTTTCACGGTTTACGTCAAACGTTTTACCAATGTTTTGCTTTGTCACTGCTATTAGGCGTAGATTGACCTGTGTCACTTAAAACAACTTACTTCAATCTACCCCACGAAGTCAATATATTTTACTTCCTTGGTAATTATAAGTTCTGTGGACATAAAGATTTCTTTATTTACCCACTTGTTTGAAAGATATGTTCGTTATATGAAAATCATATCACCAGTTCTGTAATAATGCAAGAAATATGGTAGAACTCATAAAATGAAAACAATTTAAAAAAGAAATTGTTAAGAGGTGGAGTGTGATTTCGAACTCACACACCATTCATCGTCAATCCAGCATCGAACCGCGAAGCCACAGTACCTTGTTGAGAATAAGCGAAATTAACGATTAGGTAGTAGCCGTGTAAACACAAACATATTACTTGTTAATACGCAATTCAATCTTAACGCTAACAAGATAATGACCAAAATGGCTTAACAAGATGATTTATTTAAATGGGGCGGGACTTAGCACTTCGATGTGAGCGTCGTTCATACCGGGAGGGTCAGATAATGTAGGGCACAGACTGTACGTACTACTTATCACATAAAACATACCATCATGCCTTCATCCCCTGAGTAGTTAGCTGAGGTGTATAGAGGTGTATAGTACACATAAATTTCAACAGTAATGTTTAAACCTTGGATGTTAGGAGGCGAGCCAAGTGCCACTAACCAGGTACTAATCCAGACACCGGGTTCATACTAAAATGCCAGATGGAAAAACCCAGTGACACTCTGCCCGGATATCGAGCCCAGGATCACAGAAGTATCGCTTCCGACCACTAGACCAACGAGCCACGCTACTTATCCTCTTGGCAAAATCCCATAATCGCTTTTCTCCTAATCTATTCCAAAAGAATTGTTTCCTCCTAACGATGAATTAATTATGCCTATTGATAACTGAAAATGGGATAAATGGGCTAAATTGTATCCAGAGAAAATTAATTGGTAATCAGATTATCAAGATTTGTAAGAGATTAGAACCCAAGTATTTCAGAAGTTCAAGGAACTTGTTTAGAGCCTTAAAAGAAGTGAATTCCTCGTCATATTGTTTATGGCAAAATAATATAAAATAAAAAAACTGACTCTATTTCATAATCCTAGGTATGCATATAAATGGATGTTTATACATGTATATACCTACAGAGACTGAATTATACCCTTCCATCGCGCTTTTAATAAAGCTTAATGTTCCGTAACCAATGACTGTGAACATAAAAAAGCTTTTCAAAAGTTGAGTGTATGGAACAACAGCTAAATATTTTAAACGTGAACAGTGTAGGTACAGTCAACAGCAAATCCATGGTTTAGTAAGGTTCATTTTAAAATTATCCTTATTTCGTAGCAGTAAGGCTCATTTTCGTAGGTCAAGTTACTAGTAACGTGCATTTGTCCGTAGGTGCCATTACTATAAAACATTTCACGGGGTATTCGCTAGTTCTTCTATTATGCAAGTAAGTAGTCTTGCACGCAAGCTTGCGGAACAGTATTTTACAGCAAGTTCCTGCAAATTCGTGACTTTGAGTTATGTTGCGTTGTGCAGGTGTGACGTTTTCCTCGCGTGCAAATTACTTGCACCATGAAAATGCGGTGTTCTGCCACGTTCGCACGAACGTAAATTTATCGTCACAGGATTTTATTGCGCACTAATTTTTAAACTCTCGGTATTGAGTCGAGTATTGAAATTCAAACAATGAGTGCATCCTAGTGCGTCAAAAAAAACACACACTGTTGTCTTTCGATATTCAATCCGGTCAACCCGTATCGGTCAGCGAATCGTGCCATAGCAGCATTGTAATTTTTGGTGGAACTTAGATACTTTTTTACAAATAAAAAAAAGTAACTTACTAAACAGTCGTTTGGCTACCTTAATGTACCTATATGTCATTATGTCATTCAATAAAAAAAAAGAACAAAATCGAATGATGGAACAAATAATCTATACATAATTATTTTTTGTTTTAGTAGTTTTTGAGACTGATTTTTCAACACGTGCACGTGGATAAAGTATTGCTGGCTAATTTAATTTGACTCTATAAGACCCCACTGTTAAAAATATATCGGTGTGTGTTTCTTAACTGTTGAAAAAAAAAGTTAGTTGTTCTGAGTACAATTTCTACCCTATTACGACCAGTTCGCAAATAACCATAAACCAGTATGATTTTCATGACTTCCCTAGGACGCGGGAAACTACACACATTAGCCCGCCTAAGTAAACATTTCCAGTTAAATTCAAATGTAAATATAGACATAAATATCCTCATTGTTCTAACAGCATATGGCGCCTTTAAAGTTTAATAAATAGAGGTACCTACCCGGCTTTTAATGCCCTGGGACCATTACCAGTACCTCTATGGAACTAAAGGATTTTCATACCTTTAATCATTGAGCATATATATCAATGCCTTTAATGCTCTTAAATATGAACTATAAACAAGGGTATTTGAATACTTGTATAGTTTGGTTAGATTTTATTACATATGAAATCTAACTGAGTACCTTTTTGTATAGAAATTGATCCCGAAGGAACTAAAATATTATATTCTGTAAAAGGATACTGAACTACAAAGTACAAGTTAGGACATTTTTTTAAATGGATTTTTCTATAAATAATACTAGCTTCTGCTCGCGACTTCGTCCGCGTCAAAAATTTGCTCCCCTGACCCTTCCCGTCACATCAAATTGCCTGCCGGTTTTCGTCTATTTTTCATTGCTGCTCCGCTTTTTTTGATCATAGCGTAATGTTATATAACCTACTAGCTTCTGCCTGCGGCTTCGCCCGCGTGGGTGTCGAAAAATATCCCACAGGAACGTATTACCGGGATTAAAAGTACCCTTTGTGTTTATCCAGGTAAACAATGGGTTATTGCACTGCTTGCTTTGTGTTATCCAAGGAGCAGCGTTCGGATTGATAAATGATTGTTGTTGGATAAATATTGCTAAAATATAACAATACTGACGGAATTTAATATAAAGGAACGGCAAATTACCTATTTCAAGCCAAATTTGAAGGGAACTTTAAAGCGAAAATATAAGTTCTCTTTACTCCTTGGGAATTTCGAAAAAAAAAAATGGTACCTAAATTATTTAAATGACGATTTTACTTACATTGCTGTTCACAGGGGTTAAAGACTTTATTTTTTAGTTTATACTTAAAGTATCTCTTTATATAGTACTTTAGAGGTTCTGCCTTCAGGTGCTATTAGCACCTGAAGGCAGAACCTACCAACCAGGCTGCTAGATGAGCTCACTCTCGAGCAGGCAACGTAAACCTGGCCGTGCGAGAAGCAGTCCTCTAAGATGATATCCCGCTGTTTTAAGTGACTGTCCCCGAGACTTATTAATCTTCATTGCAAAACATACCATAAGGGGACTGCGTCCAAACGCCTCCTGCTGGAGGCTCTACACGGGGATCGTGCGGTCCATGGCCCTCTACGGGGCACCGGTGTGGGCGCCCTCATTGAGGCTGCGCCCAGCGCGCCGGTTGAGTGCGGCCCAGAGGGTCATGGCCATCCGGTTGATCCGGGGATACCGCACGGTCTCCTGCGAGGCGGCGAGCCTCCTTGCCGGAGTGCCGCCATGGGATCTGGAGGCAAAGGTCCTCGCCCACATGTGGGAGTGGCGATAACACTTTGCTCGACCTGAGATTCGAACCCAAGACCTCATGCTCTGCCGCGACAAATCGCGGCACGGCGGACAGAGCTCCGGTGTGATCTCATGGCGACATGGCGGGTACGATTGTCGCAACCCAGTGCTGGGCACGCCACAATTGCGGCGGTAAGTCCCCTCTTTGAGGAGTGGATAGAGAGGCGCCACGGCGTCCTCACCTTCCGCCTGACGCAGGTTCTCACCGGGCATGGGTGCTTCGGTGGGTTCCTGTTCAGGATAAAGCGGGAGGATACGCCCGGGTGTTTCCATTGTGAGGACCGTCTGGAGGACACGGTGGAGCATACGGTGGAGGTTTGCCCTGTCTGGGCGGAGCACCGCCGTGTCCTCGTGGAGGCGATCGGCGGCGGCGACCTCTCGCGTCCGGCCCTGGTGCGAGCCATGGTACGGAGCAAGAGGGAATGGGAAGCCGTCACCTCCTTCTGCGAAGCAGTAATGCTTGCGAAGGAGGAGGCGGGTCGCGTGAGGGAGTGGCAGTCTCAGCGCCCTCACTTTCCTAGCCGCCGCAGGAGGAGACGCCCCGGGCGTCGGGAGACGATTGCGGACTCCCGGCCACCGTAGGCGCGAGCTTGCGGGTGGCGAGCAATGGGTAGCTCGCCGCCCGGTAAGGACTAAGCTCGGGTCGACGGCGCGTAGTGTTCCACGCGCGCCTCAAAGAGATGTCAGCAAAACTGAAGGGGTCTGCTAGGACCGATGCCTGCCGGGGTCGCGTGATTGTTCGAAAGAGATACCGTGACCCTGGCACATGGGCAATTGAAGGAACATGGGTGGGTTTTAGTCAGTAAAAGTCTGACATGCCCTCCCGCTCTGCCCAGAGCGGTAGAAGTCATTTGATGATTTCCCATCCAAAAAAAAAAAAAAAAAGGGGACTGCAACCATTTAAACTCGAATGCGTACTCTGACGGTATTAGTGGTATCTGCGGTATATAGTACACCGATTCACCTTGAGCACAGCCAGTAAATACAATGGCGGAGCCTCTACCACGTTTTGATGTGAGGTTTTCACACGTGACCTGGTCCCATTGCCCAACTTCGCCGGATTGAGATTTCGTGGTAGCATTGCTGGAGCACTCACTTTGAGGATAAGTGTGTGAGACGGGGACCAGATGTGTTGAATAAATTTAAGAGCTCCATAGGATAGTGTATAGCATCATCTTTATGAATTCGAAACGTATGCATGTAATATAATTACAACAGAGTTTTGTTGCCTGTGATTATTTCAATGGTTTATTTTGTTTAGCTTCTGCCGGCGCAATTTTTTTTTTTCAGAAACAAACGTCCGCGCTCTCTCTACCTCTTAATTTAATATACAAACTGACAATATCCCAAACAAATACGATGAAGTTCTTCGTAAAACTTAACGAATCTCTGGGATGAGAGTAGTATAGTTTTAATAGAACTCAAAGCGTGTGTGAAAAGATTTATTTAGGAGACAACCAGAAGTGGACAATAAATAATTAATATTGTTTACAACGAAATACTATGCCTACCGCAGTATTTCTTTGTATACAATATTTTTTGTTTTTACTTCAGGCGCTAGAATCACCAGGCTGCTGGTTTGCACTTGACCGTGCGAAAAGCAGTTCTCCCTTAAGTCTACCCCTGTTAAATTAAGTTTTTGGCCTTGAGATTAATTTAAGGTCATGTCAAAGCAGTCTTTGAGGAGAAACTGCACTCTTTTGAACTCGAAGGGGTAGTTCAATGGCGTTAGAGGAATTCTCGGAATAAACACATACTCCTCTCTGGAACAACCTGTCAGTATAGTTGACTCGATAAAATTTCGTTGCAATATTTTCACTCGCAACGTGGTGTCATTGCATAATTTTGGCGGGTTTAAATTACGCAGTAACATAACTAGGACGCCAACTCTGAATTTTAACAAGTGAGTTGGGAGACCGGGAGGCTTCAATGTGCTAAAAAACTCAACCGGGTAATGTATGGCGTCATCGTGGTTTATCACTCGAGTCCACTGATTTATAATGATTTTCAACTCCTTCGAACGATCTTAAGAGAATTTCATTGATGATTGTGGCTTGGTCGTTATGTTTTACTTTAATGTATAAACTAAAGTCGCATTATTACTCACTGAACGTACAGATGTATGTGCCCAATTAGTTTTTACTTATAAAGTTGCATAGGGATACCTATTATATATTTAACAATAGTCACGGTGGTTATTACAAAAAAAAAAGGCGACTAAGGGACTTACTAGAAAATCGGCAGCAGCGTTCTCTATGCATTTTACCACCTGACTGCGATCGCCAACCCGCCTGCCAAGCGTGGTGATTATGGCAAAGGCCCCCAAACTGGGGGAGGCCTAAGTCCAGCAGTGGACGTCTTACGGCTGAAATGATGATGATGATGACTGTAGTTATTTAATTTAATTAAATACAGAAACAACCGCGTTTTTTACATGTACATACTTACTTATTACGTGCAAGTATTAGTCCATATTAATATCAGTTATGTAGTGTAGGTACTTTGATATAAGTTGTTGTTATAGACTATAAGTCATAGCGGGTAGCGGCACAATTTGTATACGTCGCCAGTTTGGAATAAACCGTGTTATGGACCAGTTGTTTCGTTGTGACTCTCCCCCCCCCCCCACCCCCGCACACTAGAACATTACATTGGCGACGAGGATAATAAAACGTGGCGCGTGTGGTTATAAGTATAATTAGTGGCTAAATACTTAAAGTGCAAAATGAAGATACGTCTGTTCCGGTATTACGTCTCGTACCTTCGCCGTACTACTACTACTTGGTAACCGCGAAAGGCCGTCCGCACAATTCTCGTTAGTTTTAATGAATTCTATTTCGTAGTCGTACGCCGATAAAATCACTGCCCACCGTTGCATCCTACTTGCTGTCATAATTAGTATTCCAGCATTAGGTCCTAGAATAGACACCAAAGGCTTGTGATCGGTACGCAATGTAAACTTCCTCCCGTACAGGTACTGGTGAAACTTATTCACACAAAAAATAATAGCTAATGCTTCGCGGTGAATCTGTGAGTAGTTTTTTTCCGCGACAGTGAGTGAACGTGACACATAAGCGACCGGGCGCTCCCCGTGCGCCCCGCGCTGCGCCAGTACCCCGCCGATGCCCCGTGCGCTCGCGTCACACGCCACGATTACCGGTTTGGTAGGATCATAGTGTGCCAGTACTTCACTACTAATTAGCGCACGTTTTACTTCCTCAAAGCTACGCTCACAGTCCTTATCCCATTCCCACGGAACCTGTTTCCGTAGTAAGTTATGTAACGGTGGTAACAAAAAACTTAGATTCTTAATAAATCTCGCGAAGAAGTTTATCATACCTAGGAATGACCGTAACTCCGATACATTGGTAGGAGGTTGCATCTTTAAGATAGCATCAATTTTTGTCGTGTCTGCTCTTATTCCCTCCTTCGATACCACGTACCCTAAATATTTGACACTGTCTACTAGGAAAACACATTTATCCTTCCTTAGTTTCAACCCATTGTCTGCTAACCGCTTTAAAACCGCCTCGAGAGCTTCTAAATGTTCCGTTCTAGTTTTACCCCCTATAATGACATCGTCTAGGAACCCTTGTACATGAGGGATGCCCTGCAATAGATTTGTCATAATTCGTTGGAAAATACCTACGCTGGATGACAAGCCGTATACCAACCTATTGTAACGAAACAGCCCCTTGTGCGTATTAATGACAGTGAACTTTTTAGAATCGTCTAATTCGATTTGATTATAAGCATTAGACAGATCAATTTTGCTTAGAAATTGTGCTCCATTAAGACCTACCAAAACGTCATCAATCCTAGGGAGGGGGTAACGATCGACCAGCAACACCGGATTCAGAGTTGACTTGTAATCCGCACAAATCCGTAACGAACCATCCGCTTTGTTAACCGGAACCAATGGTGACGCCCAGTCCGAGCAGTCCAGGGGTTCAACGATGCCGGCCCGCAACATAGCGTCGAGCTCGGTGTCAACGCGCTCGCGCAGCGCGTATGGCAGCGGCCGCGCTCGATGGAACACGGGCTGGGCCCCTTCGCGAACCCGCAATGTGGCCTTGCCTCCCGTGTACCGTCCCAGCCCACCGCTGAACACTTCTTTATACCTGTCGATCAATTTACAAATCTCATTATCGATGTGTATATCACCTTTGTACCTATATAAAATTACAATTAAATCTCGGAATATCAATACGTAATTCAGCTAACCATTGCCTTCCTATTAAGGATGTAGTACCCCCTTCAATAACAAATAACTCTGGAACGGAACGTACCGAACAGGCAGTGCGGACGGCCTTTCGCGGTTACCAAGTAGTAGTAGTACGGCGAAGGTACGTGACGTAATACCGGAACAGACGTATCTTCATTTTGCACAAGAGGCTTTATTGATGGATTACAAACAAATAAAAAAATTCACAAATAAAGACCCCATTCTAAGCAGGGTGTTAGCATATATACGGGACGGCTGGCCGGAAAAATGTGACATAGTAGGGATGCAGCCATATTTTAATAGGAAAACGGAATTGTATGAGGAATTAGGGTGTATTATGTGGGGTCATAGGGTAGTTATTCCTCAGGATTGCCGCGAACGGGTTTTACGGTTGATTCATGAGCCGCACATGGGCGTAGTAAAATCAAAAGCGATAGCTCGCAGCTATGTATGGTGGGCTGGCGTCGATGAGGCAGTCGAGCGTGAGTGCCGCGCGTGCTCCACTTGCGCTAATCACGCGGACGCACCCCCCAGCGCTCCTCCTCGGCCATGGCCCTGGCCTTTAAAGCCGTGGGTTAGACTTCACTTAGACTTTCTAGGTCCAATCGAGGGAAAGTTATACTTGGTTGTGGTAGATGCGATGTCTAAATGGCTGGAAGTCTTTCAGGTATCAAGTACAGCAGCGCGGTATACTATACCTAAACTTAGCGAGCTATGGAGTAGGTTCGGTGTTCCGAAACAGATATTTACGGATAACGGGCCCCCATTCACGAGTAGTGAATTAGCGTCTTTCCTAAACAATGACGGAGTGGAACACATTTTTACGGCTCCCTATCACCCGGCGTCAAACGGGGCGGCTGAAAACGCGGTTAGAACCATTAAAAAGGTTATAAAAAAAGCCTTAACGGGAAATAAAAATATTCAAATATCAATCAATACGTTTTTATTACATTACCGTAACACAGAACATTGTTCTACAGGGGAAAGCCCCTCCATGTTACTAATGGGTAGACGTTTACGAACTCGGCTAGACGCATTGAAACCGGACCGGGAAGCTAAGATTCGGGGTGTGCAGAAACGACAAGTTGAAGCTAAGGGCGGAGTGAATAGACAAATAGGAGTTGGGGATGACGTGTGGTACCGCCAATATTTAAAGGCGGAAAAATGGCAACCAGGTTCTGTGATAAAATCAACAGGAACCAATGACTTTAAAATCCTAGACACTAGTGGTAACGTAATTCATAGACACCTCGACCAGGTACGTCGTAGATCTAGGAGTTCACTGGTAATTCCCACAAATCCAGCACCACCAGTGGTGGAACCACCGAGTGTATCACTTTCGGAGTCAGTTGGGGTGCAGTCCGAGCAGTCAGAGGCGAGGAGCTCACGCGAGGGGTCTGGGGTCGGGAACCTTACACCACCAGTTGTGGTGAACGAGCCAGCCGGGGAACAGTTTGGTATGCCTCCTACCACCCCTGTACCGACCCAGCCGCGTCCAATTCGGAGTTGTCGGTTGGGCAAAAAGGTCACATATAAATAGGACATAGATTATAATTAGTTATAAGTCGAGAAGGGGTTGTTTTGTTTAAGGTGGGAGGGATGTAGTGTAGGTACTTTGATATAAGTTGTTGTTATAGACTATAAGTCATAGCGGGTAGCGGCACAATTTGTATACGTCGCCAGTTTGGAATAAACCGTGTTATAGACCAGTTGTTTCGTTGTGACTCTCCCCCCCCACCCCCGCACACTAGAACATTACAAGTTACATATTTGATACATTCTCGAGTTACATATTTGATACATTCATTCGTTACCTTGGTTGAGATACGACACTGGTGACGAAATGCGCTCCCCGGGCTGCCCCGTACGCCATGCGCCCGTCTACCAGGTCACGTAGGATATTCGAAGCCCTATTAGACTCAGATAAGGGGTGATTTTGGAAAACTGTGATGTACGTGTCTCATAATTATACTTGAAGAGTATGTGTACCAATTTTTGTGTCAATCGACCGAGAGAATAAAAAGTTTCATAGAAACTTCAACCCCCCCATTTCACCCTCTTAGGGGAAAACCCTTTCTTAGTGGATACCTACTCTTCACAAAGAACATACCCTCCAAATTTCATGTTTCTACGACCAGCGGTTGAGGCTGTGCGTTGATATATCAGTCAGTCAGTCAGTCACTCAGGACTTTGAATTTTATATATATAGTTTAGCCTTGTGTTGGGTAGTCTATTTCTCAATAAATAGGCTATCCAACACAAAATGCATTTTTCAATTCGGACCAGTAGTTCCTGAGATTACCGCTTTCAATCAAACAAACAAACAAACAAACTCTTCAGCTTTATAATATTAGTAATATCTAGATAATTGAGTTACCGAAAAATACACTCGTTTAAATATTAAAAAAAATGCGTCAAATAGCCTAAAATGAGACAGGAGTTTATATGATAGGTGTATTACCAGTTAGCTAACAGATAGAACGAAGTGCAGATGAACGATTCATATTTATTTTATTGAAAATATGTCTTTCTTCTATACAATCGGATATTATGATATTTCGAGCAATATAAAGAGACTACACAGGTATGAGTGACAGAAACGACGTTCGCATGAATCTCATTAATTATCCCACGGGGATATGCTACCAAGATATTACCCATATGCCAAATTTAATCCAAATCCGTTCAGCCGTTTTTGAGTGCAAACGTAACAAACAAACTCACTTTCGCATTTATAATATTATTACTTAGGATTTACGGCCTCGTATTATAGCTACATAAATATAATTATACTAGCTTCTGCCCGCGACTTCGTCCGCGTCAAATTTTTGCTCCCCTGACCCTTCCCGTCGCATCGATTTGCCTGCTAGTTTTCGTCCACTTTTCGTTGCTCGCTCCTTTTGAGTTATAGTGAGTCAACCTTAAAAGATAGACATGCTCTCGCGGACTTTTTTTTAGAAACTTTTTAAAAGGAACAATTCCGTCATACATAATTTTTGCGTTACTTTAACCGTTTACGCAGCGCACGCAACGGAAACTCTCAAAAGGAATAAATTTTCCCCGTTTTGGCAACATTTTTCATTACTGCTCCGCTCCTCTTAGTTGTAGCGTGATGTTATATAGCCTATAGCCTCCCTCGATAAATAGGCTACCCAACGCAAAAAGAATTTATCAATTCGGACCAGTAGTTCCTGAGATTAGAGCGTTCAATCAAACAAACAAACAAACAAACAAACTCTTCAGCTTTATAATATTACTAGCTTTTGCCCGCGGCTTCGCCCGCGTGTATGTCGGAAATTATCGCAAGAGGACGTACTACCGCGGTAAGAATGTATGAATCCATGTTATACATACATAAAATTACGCTTTTTTCCCATGGGGGTAGGCAGAAACTACGGAACGCCACTTGCTACGATCCTTACATATCATGTGTGTTTGATGTACTTAAAATAAAACTAATAGTATTCAGAGTAAGAAGACTGCGACATAGGGCTGGATTAAATTGAATATAAGTCTTACTGGTTTTCTTAACGCTCCTATTCTACCTATACAGACACTCAATTATTTACCAGACACAAAATAAAACATAGTTATAAGAATAGTACTTTTGCCAGTGGCTTCGCCCGTATAGTAGACATGCGCAAAACAGTGCCTTTTAAAGTAATGTCATATGGCATGACATTTCGTCCCGAGTAATGTTTCATTACACCATGACTCCAAACATGACGCGAGATGACGCACCACGCGCGATGGTTTTTGTAATGAAATGCCGCGTTGTAAAAGATATACATCATTACATGAGACATCGCATTACCTATATTGTGATGTGATGTGACATGGGTCAAACGCAATGCGCCCTCGCTTCGCCGGAACGTACATTTGATTTTGTTTCATATTCATAAAGTCGATTTTCTTTCATATTTAGCCCCCAATATAAGGAATTATTGAATTAAAACGATAGACATGAATTACAATAGTGATTATTGACCATGACTCGAACTGTCATAGTGTCATACAGTTCGAGTCATGATTTGAAACATCACGTAGGCAGTCCGCGGTTTCAATAAAACGTAAACCTTATTTCAATAACAATACGGTTCTAGATAATAGTTCACTTATCTCGCAGCCAACCGACTGGAGCATGTTCCTTCTTGCTTGCACACACAGCAAAGATTACAGAGATATTACGAACACCGAACAGCACGCCGCAGCCCGCGCATCATGTTTTAGTGTCATGTGCCATGGTTGATTGAGTCGAGTCATGTGTAATGCTACAGTACGCGGCCGAGATATATGACGCGCAATGCATCACTCGCATTACTTACACAAGTCTACCGTATAGCTTTCGGAAAATATCACTCGGAAACCTACTATCGGGATAAAGTATCCTATGTATATGGTAAGTATCCAGGATAATCAAAAATCCAAATCCATCCAAAAATCTAAACATCTAAGCAATATTTCGCGGTCTCTTACTTGGAATAATACAATTAGGTTTATTTTGAGTACTTCGAACACACATGATATTCGCATTTACTATGAAGCCAAAGTAATATGAATTACAATATTACAATCCTATTAATCCTGCAATACCCGACCGCTACCAACCGGGACGGCCGGATGCGGGAAGGCCCGCTAGCCGCTCTGCGGCGATTTTATTATAATCTCTGATATCTTCTAAAATATTAATTTTAATGATATGCTGTAAAGGGCAATTTTGATCTACATGAAATGCACAATTTATTTAAGGTACTTAATTGCATAAGGATTAATGCTGTATTGCTTAAAATCGCATTCATAAATAAGCCATAAATTTCTCGTAAAAAGTAAAGGATAAAAATGGTTATTATGGGTTATCCCTAAGAGTTAGACATATACCATCGCTGACTTTTTTGTAGAACTTTTACGGTGTACAATACCGTAGTACATTATTTTGAGCTATTTCGTAGGGTTCAGCCAGCGTTCGCAATGTAAGCGCAAAAAAATGTGTTTATTTATGACATCACATTAGAAACCTCTAAAATTATCAGCGTTTCTTTACTATATTATGCATGTTATATACATATAAACCTTCCTCTTGAATCACTCTATCTATTAAAAAAACCTGCATCAAAATCCGTTGCGTAGTTTTAATGATTTAAGTATACATAGGGACAGACAGACAGCGAAGTGACTTTATTTTATAATATGTAAAGATATATAGTATAGATTTCTATGGTACCTACCATCCGGCCGGATTAGCGTGCAGACTAACTCGGTTCGCAATCCCTCTCTCGCCGCAAAGCAGCTCTCGGCGGTTAACCCGTAAAGATTTCGATTTAGATTAAGAGGGCCTTTGTGACTAACGATAGGTGCTTCAGGACGTCAGGCGTAGTTTTAGCACTCAGCTTTATGACTAACTCACTGACGGGGAAAACTTTTCACCGCAGATTAGCTAAGCTGTAAAAACATACAGGAACCGTGGAGTAGTGGATGTAGAAGGAGAACAAGAGGATTTTGTGGCGCAACTTGAGAGAGGCCTATGTCCAGCAGTGTACGGTAGGTGAAGACTGCTTGACAGAACATACAGGTGTCTTTATTATGCGTAAGTTTGTTATACATGTATGTATTGGACGAGACAATGAAACGTAAGAAAAACGAAGAAGTTGGGACGCTTCGACAGAGTCTAATCTAACGTTCGTGCGAGTCGACGAGAGCACCGCAGCGGCGTGGTTCAGCTCTCATGATCATCTGACATCGTGATGGCAACAAATGTATAGAAACAGTCCAACGGCAACGTTTCATTTTATAAATTATGTCCAGCAGTGCACGGTAGGTGTAGACTGCTTGATAGAACATAGAGGATTCTTTATTATACGTAAGTTTGTTATACATGTATGTATCGGAAGAGTCATGAGTACGAAATGTGAATTGACAACGAAACGCAAGAAGAACGCAAAAGTTGGGGCGCTTCGACAGAGTCTAATCTAAAGTTCGTGCGAGTCAACGAGAGCTCCGCAGCGGCGTGGTTCAGCTCTCATGATCACCTGACATAGTGAGGGCAACAAATGTCTAGAAACTGTCCAACGGCAACGTTTCGTTTTATAGATTTTGGCAAGTTCAAAATTTGAACTACATTTAATGTAACCTAAAAATCAACCAGACGTTCTTTTCGCCCGCAACACAATATCTACATCATTTGACTCCAATCGGCCTCTTGTCCTGACATAATATGTATTAATAAAGAAATTATCTAAAAATAACCGTATTTAAATCTGTTGCGTGGCTTATAAGAAGTAACCGGAGAACAGACAAACGAAAACGGCCACTTTATACTATTTAGAAAAGTATATTTTGTTATTATACTCGGACATACAAACGCAAAGTTAGAGTCATACGTTCCAAAGGACGCTTATGAAGTGTTAGTGAGTGTGCAGAGTTTCTCATTTGCTCAACTATGTTATTGTTATTGACATGATGGTTAATGACTTTAACTTTGCTATTCTAGTGGCCCTTGTAAAGTATTTTTATCTACACCGCACGCTCTACTTGTGGTTACCAAGTGTACAGACTTGCTGCGTATATGGGTGTAAACACATTAGCTCTCGGTACTGACTGAGACATGGCGAGGTTGGAAGTGTGCGTGTATGTGCTGACGCTACTCCTCTTCACGAACACATTCGCACCGTGTTTGCACATTTGGTACACACACGTAAAATGCGCCTCGCTACGGAAAATAAAGTACTACCTATGTCAGATATTAGGACACGGAACTAAAGACTTTGCTGAGCTGTATTCTTTGCAAGAATGTATAGCAGCATTTATTTTCTTTTCTTAGGTACCGCGTACAATCATCAAAAGAGATAAGAAACCAGGGTCGTCGGGTACAGTTGAATATGTACTACAAGTAACCGATGGAGGTTCTAAACCTTGCATTATCTTAAACATTGGTGACTGTACCTTCTCGGTACAATTTTTATTTGATTATCTTGCTTTTACCAACAATAGAGGTTACTGTTCAAGCACACGATTTGTTTCAAATAAATAAAATTCAAAACAACCATCGTGAGGAAACCGGCATGTCTTAGAACCAAAAATTCGAAGACATGTGACATCTACCAACCCGCACTGGGCACGCGTGGTGGATTATGGCCCACTCCCTCTCACCGAGAGGAGGCCTGTGTCCCAGCAGTGGGAACATTATAGGCTGATGATGATGATGAAATAAAATTTCTTCACAAAAGCGATCGAAATATTCTGATTTTAGGGAAAATATGTATTTGATATTTTAATGCTTGCTTCTGGAAATTATATTTTATTATATCACAAAACTCTAGTCCAGAGATTTATATTTAAAGCTGGTTGTTTACAATCTACTTAATAGCTGTAAACGAGAAGGGCTCTCCAGTATAATATCCCTTAATTTTATTATAATCAGGAGCCTCCCACGTGCCGGCGGCCATTGTACCTCTCATACATTTATCAAATAGCGCCGGCCTTGGCTAATAATCATGTTCATCTCAATTACACAATAGGAAAATTTCTATGAATGTCCGTTGTTCATTCATTTTGGGTACGTGATTTTATTTTATTATACTTTCATTTGTGTTATCGGGTCAACGTTTAATTTTAACATCGATAAAACATATGAAGAGATTACGTATGTTATTGTTTTATATTTTTAGTTCTGTCAATGTTCGGGTTTGACATTAAGTCAGTTAGAAAATACTTATTATTTTTTGTGCTATTTTTATTTTATACTTTCTTTCAGTATAATATTCCGCTTTACACATCTGTCGAGTAAACTTTGTCTAACTATAAAGAATAAGCCCAACTGTTTTCACTTTAAAGTAAAGTTTCAAACAGAATACAATATATACAGATGAAGTTCACAAGTGTAGAAACTGTTACCTTTGATATACAAGCTGTGGAAAGTTCCTGGGGAGGAAATATTTTATTTTTGAAAATCAAAAGTCATTTATATAAACTAGGGTGAAAACGACTTTTTGAACGTCAAAATTATATGTTGCAGTCAAATAGTCCCCCAAAACGTACGCGACCTTATTGCCATCAACCAAGCACGTATCCAGATTCTGAGCTGCTACTGAGAAAAGAAAACCAATAACACTTTGCTCGACCTGAGATTCGAACCCAAGACCTCATGCTCTGCCGCGACAAATCGCGGCACGGCGGACAGAGCTCCAGTGTGATCTCATGGCGACATGGCGGGTACGATTGACGCAACCCAGTGCTGGGCACGCCACAATTGCGGCGGTAAGTCCCCTCTTTGAGAAGTGGATAGAGAGGCGCCACGGCGTCCTCACCTTCCGCCTGACGCAGGTTCTCACCGGGCATGGGTGCTTCGGTGGGTTCCTGTTCAGGATAAAGCGGGAGGATACGTCCGGGTGTTTCCATTGCGAGGATCGTCTGGAGGACACGGTGGAGCATACGGTGGAGGTGTGCCCTGCCTGGGCGGAGCACCACCGTGTCCTCGTGGAGGCGATCGGCGGCGGCGATGTCTCGCGCCCGGCCCTGGTGCGAGCCATGGTACGGAGCGAGAGGGAATGGGAAGCCGTCACCTCCTTCTGCGAAGCAGTAATGCTCGCGAAGGAGGAGGCGGGGCGCGTGAGGGAGTGGCAGTCTGTGCGCCCTCACGTCCCAAGCCGCCGCAGGAGGAGACGCCCCGGGCGTCGGGAGTCGATTGCGGACTCCCGGCCACCGTAGGCGTGAGCTTGCGGGTGGCGAGCCATGGGTAGCTCGCCGTCCGGGAAGGACCAAGCTCGGGTCGACGGCGCGCAGTGTTCCACGCGCGCCTCAAAGAGATGTCAGCAGCAGTGTAGGGGTCTACTAGGACCGATGCCTGCAGGGGTCGCGTGATTGTTCGAAAGAGATACCGTGACCCTGGCACATGGGCAACTGATGGAACACGTGTGGGTTTTAGTCAGTAAAAGTCTGACACGCCCTCCCGCTCCGCCCAGTGCGGGAGAAGTCATTTGATGATTACCCATCCTGAAAAAAAATAAAAAGACCTCATGCTCAGCAGTACTGCACATATAAACAGCAGAGGAAGGGATAATTGCATACTCTCGCTGTAATGGTGAAAAATCTTGAGGGTGTTATTTCCCATAGTGAGAAAATGGTTGTTTTTTTCGGGCCGGCCATTTTAATTTGTCGGTACAAAATAATCGAAACGTGAATAATGATAAGGTATACATGTTATAGCATATAAAATTCTATACTAGTATGAATACACATCATTACACCATTGAGTGGTTTGTAAGATCGATTGATAGCGACGTCAACGGGTTAAGGGAGGAATTCAGCAAACGAGATCTTTTGAAAAAACTGTGAACGGGAATCGTGAGAACGACATCATGTGTTTCTAATAACAAATTCATTCATAGGTTTCTCGAGAAATAATAAATTTGTTAATTGCTTCATTATGGGTGGTGAATTACATACATACACATACATACAATCACGCCTTTTTCCCATGGGGGTAGGCAGAAACCACGGAACGCCACCTGCTACGATCTCTACACACTCCTTTTGCCTCTTTAAGGTTCATACAATTGGTCATACACACACGCCGGTTGCGAGTACTACGCACCTGACCTTTCGAGTTTTTGTGAATTAATCGTAAGTAATTAAGATGAGACTGTTGAGAGATTGGACTGAATTACAGTACCTTTGTCTGTGGCGATAGGTTTGGGATGAATAAGTGCTGTTACGAAGAAGACCTGCTAAACCTACCAGCTTTACGCACTGTATTTAAGTTTAAGGTTTTGTTTCACAGTGTTCGAAAAGGTACTAGTTGTCTTGTACGCACGGCTACACATCAAGTTATGCATTTCCAATATAAACTAATGTCACATTGTATGGGATTTCCGTATATTGAGAGGTCAGCTTAAACTGGAATTGAGTACACACTTATCTGCTGGCATGATATCGACGTGTAAACAGCAACCATAAATTTAGCACAAGATTCAGAACACCCCTGCGTTGAAAAGTTATTTATAAAAAAATACTACTCCATACATTTTGACCGCTTATATATTACAGTTCTCGGGGTCTAGAGTTATATGTTGAACTCATGTTTATAGTTTGCGCAACGTTATGTAGCCACAAAACATATTTCACATTGAGCAATTACGTATGTTATATACCTCATCTAGTTTAAAAAAAATATCATTGACATGTACAAGTGTTTGTACATACCTACTTACAGAAATAAAATCATTTATCATTTAGGGCTACTCGGTGATCATCAAATGATGTAGTCGTATACATCTTTTTGAAGCTCTGAATAATCATAAATATAAGAATAGTATTGTATTCCAGTACCTAGTAGATAAGTATACCATATCTTGACAGCATGTTCGTAGTGTCTGCTGGTAGGTACTCTCCATGGCACTTGAAGCTCACAACTTATCTCCAGCTCTGTGCTAATGACAGTTGTGCACCATTAGCATATCTCAACAGTTTAATCGATAGTCTGAGTGGCTTCTGTCTGGTTACACATTAGTCTGTCACTGTCACTGTTTGTTTACGATTGATTTATAGAAATACTTGACTGTTAATAGGGCATTTGGTCATGTAGAAGAATAGAGGGGCGTGTGGGTAAGTAATAACAGCCGCACGCCCCTAAGGCTTGCCGCGGTTGCTCCGTGAGTAGGTGACCATCTCATCGTACAAATACCCCTTCGTGCCTCGGAAAGCACGTGAAGCTGTTGGTCCCGGTTGTCATTTGTGGGTCCATGACAGTCGCTACGCGTTGCAGAAGTCCGAAAGTCCGACAGCCAGTCTTACCAAGGGGTATTACACAGTTACTGGATGTGGAGTTCAAATAGGCAGTCGCTTCATATTAAATACTGGAAATCAGCTGCATCCGGTTCGAATGGAAGCCGACCGAACTAAAGTTAGAAAAACGCTTGACTGATAAGAATTTTCTTCTAGTAAAACTTCAAATTTCGTGGAGTCTCGTCTTTGTCATTCCCTAGACGTAAGGCAGTTTCTGCCAAAAATCTATGTATCTTACAAACTGCTGCATATTTATTACCTATGGAATGAAGCACACAAATATACGGAGGCGGACTTAATACATAGGCTGCACTAAAAGTATCAGGAATGGAATATTTCCACTGTTCCTGTCATATTAAAATCTTTTTAATTGAAAACTCCTTCGTTTTAAAAATCGAATACCTTTTAATTTGTTTAAAAAAAGATTCTCGGTCTTGTCACAAGGTTTTGCCTAACATGTTTAGTTGTTGAGAAAATGGAATTGACTTTCGAAGTGGTTTAACACAAAAACAGTGTGTTGACCGGATGATTTCTGCATTTGGTGATGAAGCCCCATCCAAAACCACAATTTATCGCTGGTGGACGTGTCAGTGATGATCCCCGTCAAGGTCGTCCAAAAACTGCAGTCACCCAAGAAAACGTTGATGCTGTGCGTAAGCTGATTGAGGAAGATCGACATATGTCATACCGCGAAATTCAGGCAACTTTAGACATTGGCATTGGCATGAGTCAAATACAAATAATCTTGCATGAACAATTAGGTGTAAAAAAGTTGTTTTCCCGATGGATACCGCATTCGCTCTGTGAAGAGCAAAAAGCGGCTCGCGTTACTTGGTACGTCAGAACTCTCGAAAGATTCCACGCAGGGTCCTCAAATGCTGTATACAACATCGTATCAGGTGACGAATCCTGGATATACGCGTACGAACCCGAAACAAAAAACCAGTCACGAGTTTGGGTGTTCGAAAATGAGTTAAAGCCAACAAAAATTGTTCGTTCACGGAGTGTTGCAAAACAAAATAGTGGCCACGTTTGTCTCCAAAACCGGCCATGTTGCGACTATTCCTCTTGAGAGACAAAGAACGGTTAATGCAGAATGGTATGCTAGCATTTTTTTGCCACGTCGTTTCTGAACTCCGTAAAGAGAACCGCAACCGCCGCATCATCCTCCATCACGACAATGCGAGTTCTCACACCGCGCACAGAATAAAAGAGTTTTTAGAGCATGAAAACATAGAATTATTAGACCATCCACCGTACAGCCCAAACCTAAGCCCTAGTGATTTCTATACTTTCCCTAAAATAAAGAATAAATGGCGTGGACAGAGATTTTCATCACCTGAAGAAGCTGTGGACGCCTACAAAACGGCCATATTGGAGACCCCAACTTCCGAATGGAATGTTTGCTTCAATGATTGGTTCCATCGTATGGAAAAATGTGTCAAATTTCGCGGAGAATACTTCGAAAAGCAATGAATACATTTTTAAATAGTAATGTTGTGTCACTTCCTTCATTCCCAAAATTTTCTCGTACCATAGGCATTTTCATCCAGTCTACCGTTGGGTGATGCAGTGATGCAATTAATTTGAGGAATAAATAATTTAAATATAAACACATAAACCTATTTAAACTGTAAATATTATATGCTTGTATATCCCTAACTATATAAATAATATAAATATACATAAATAAATGAAATTACTGTAAACAAATAAAACAAACAACGAGGAAATACTACCGTTGTACTGACACTGGCAACTTTTTGCGAAAGTGCTTAACTTTGAAGATAAGTCGGTTGGTTGGCATTCCACAGAGAGTTAGACTGGAAAAAAGAGTGAAGAAAAGTCTGTGCTGTGAGTAGGACATTGAAGAAAAGATTGTGCGATGAGTGTAGATTTCTTTTGAGGTTGGCTTAAATGTACTGAAAGTGAGGGGCTAGATAAACATGGGAATAGGAAGAATAAAGAAATTAAAGCAAGGTGGTAAGTGCCCTTTGCTCTCTGCGCTGGCGTATGAGCAAACACTGTAAAAAGGACCGATGCGCAGAGATATGATCATATTTATGCAGACTGAAAACGAGTCGAATGCAGTTATTGAGACGACGGTCAAGGTTTTGGAGGAGATCTACATTCAGGTCATAATAACACAAATTATTATAATCGATGATAGGGAAAATTAAGGACTGCACCAACACTGTCTTTGTACTCATTGGTAATACTTTTTTCAATCAATATAGAACCCGCAGCGTTCTAGTAACCTCCTGCTTGTTTGTGACTTGAGTATGTTAGTTAAGGAAACAAAAAATAAAATATGCAACTAGAAAATATGCAAGCCAAGGTCATTCACGTCATTGCTAAAATAAACGATGATACCAATGAAGACAACTGGTTGCCACCAGTTGTCTTCATTGGTACCACCGTACCATCTTGCTAATACTACGAATACTGCCAATGATGATAGCCTTACACTTCGTTGGGTTAATAATCACACCAAATTTACCAACCCAGGTTTTATGGCTATCAAGTCTCTATATAAATCATCAACCGTTCCTGAGAGTACAACTTCAAGACATCTGCATACAAATGATACGCATACTGAAGTTTAGAAGTTAAATGATTAATAAAAATAGGAAATAGAAGTGAAGAAAGTATACCGCCTTGAGGAACATCTGTTTTGATATCACACCAGCAAGAAAAAAAAAATCTCCAACATTATTGGACTGCTGAAATTCTTGGAGGTACGCGGAGAGCCATTCCAGTGCTTCGGGAAAGACCATAACATAGTACAGAATGGCTAACAGGATGTCGTGACTGGCGCTATTAAAGGCATTCATGAAATTAACAAATTCTAGAGCAGAAACTTTGGTGTCTTCCTTAATATCACCAGTCATTTCAGGGAGGGCGGAAACATTGCTCTGCTTAGGGCTAAATCCAAATTGTAGAGGACTAATTATTGAGGTAAGAAATTTGGAGAATTATTTGTGGACACAGGCCTCAAGCACTTTGGAAAAGAAAAGAAGGATGAAAATCGGATTTCGGTAGGATAAGGAAGAGAAGGAAAGATACTGAGTACAATCAGGGCAAATTGATTGTTTAAGAAATTGACAGTTTCCGTCAATTTGTCATGCTACAGTAATTTTATATACTTATCAAAAATTACCGTGTTGTGATTTGAATAAAGAGACAATTTAGGTTAATGAATTGCCGTAACTTGACTTTCAGAAAAAATATAATTTAATCACGCCGCTACGGATGTTTTCGTTATCTACTTATCTCTGAGCTGATAACAAAGAATTTGTTTACATTAACTAGTTCTCACCAGAAGGAACCATATTTAGTTTTGCTAATATTAATTATTACAGAGTATAACTAATATCATAGTTATAAAAGTTCTTCATTAATATTCCGCCGTTACTCTGTAACATAATTTTCGGGGTTTTCGTTAGTTTGTCATAATTGAGTAAATTATGATGCTATGTTATTAACACCTTCCGGCTGTTATAGCCGTCATTACAATAAAACTTTTATCATCATACTGTTTTATGGTATGTCCGTCACATGGTTTAGTTGATTTTTTCTTTTTATCTATGTGATGAACCTGTCATTACATATCAGCTGTTGTAGGAGTAGAAATTTGATTCACTACAGATAAAGTTATAGGTACTTAATTATTATTCCTGCTTATGACTTTGCCTTGACTAACCAATAATGTGAATCGGCACTGTAATGTACTCATGCCTGGTCGACATTATTTCAGTAGGATTCCAGTCCAGCGACGTTGGGACGCTACTGGATTAAAGTTAATGGCATCTGAAATGTACATGGGTACACTTCAGTGCCCGTCCAGTAAACAGTGTCTATTATTTCGTTTCAGTTCGCCTATTCCAGTACCAATGGAATAGTGTAAGCAGACATCCCAGTGCTTTATTAAATGTTAACGTAAACTTTGAACATGGCATGTTGTTTTTTGTCTGACTGACTGCATGACGGAAACAATGTAGACAATATGATCCAGTCTAGCATTGGAATTGCTGGATTTCTGGACTTGCATAATGTGAATCGGGCATAAGTTTGTGAACGGCGCGCGGCGGACTGAAATCGTGAAATATTCCACAAAACTCTTTATGTACAGAATTCATGCGTTATTTGAACCCATAATATAGGTAAATAAATCCTGTATCTTTTGGGTGATTAATGCAATTTCGGCCCTGCTCATAATCCTCTGATGGAGTCATAGGGTCTATGCGATCCGAGTAATTAATCATTGCGAAACCGTCATATATCTACACATTGAAATGAAGAGTGTTTCAAACCCTTGCGACCTGTTAGGAATCACTATAATTGATCAACCAAAATGCCATTCAGCCACACCAATGATCTTCATAAAGACACATAACAAACCAAACTCAAGTTAGGATCAGAATATTTGTAAAAGATGTAGTTTTCTAGAAGCAGTGCCTGGGTTATGTTGTAATTTCATCACAGATAATTTTACTATGTACTTTCTTAATTAGGTTTTGTCAAATTTTGCTGAAATACAGGGCGTCTCGTAATTTGACGTATTCCTTCCAGCACTCTAATTGTGTAGCACGCTTCGCAATCACAATAGGAATTGTTTCGAAGGATATTGTTCATCCATTGCTTCATACACCATTCCAAAAATTTGTCTCCTTGCTTGTTCGTAAAATGATTACGTTATTTACGTTGTTAATGTAAATAACGTATGTTATTGAACTGCCAAAATGAAAGCCGTTCTCACCGTAAACGTGTTTCGCAATTAACTTGCCGGACACGTCACAGTGCAGTAATTATGCTAATTTATTTGAGAGTTTCAAGAAAAGTGACATTTAGTGACGAATTCTGGGAATTTTTCTAAAATACATAAACATTGAATTTTCCCGAATCCCATCCATTTTCGATTAGAGTTTATGTGGTGCTGAATTGTTGCAAATGGTTCACACTATTACGTCCTTGAAGGAATACATCAAATAACAAGTCATAACTTCTACTTGTAAATATTCAGTCAGGTCAAACTAATGTACACTCGAGAGCAATGAATCCGGGTCACTTAAAGAATCCTAAAAATCTCGGAAACTAAAAATGCTAGGTTAATGCAATAAATTGTATTTAATAGACAATGTAATACTCCTTAAATGAAGGTATTAAAACTTCTTAGTTATTGTAAAGTTATATCATAAAAAAATCAAATTTGAAAAAGGGCCACTTTCGAAGATGGAACTACGAAATTACAGCATTTGGTTTTGCTTTTGTTTGTAATCTGTCATTTATGTGGGTACATAAACCATGTTGATAGTGCTCTATATTCATTATTCAAGCTGAAATTATGTCGCTTACGCCTGAAGAATGCACCAGAATACTTACAATGCTGGAAACCGGCCGGAGTCAGCGCGATACAGCCTGGACTGTCGGTGTGTCGCTGTCAACAGTACAAAGAGTTCTCCGACGTTACGAAGAAACTGGTTCTAACCTACGCAGACCAGGAACGGGCAGAACCAGGTGTACCACAGCACGAGAAGACCGATACTTGGTGAACACCATGCTTCGAAATCGCTTTCTCACAGGAACTGAACTCACAAATCAGTTTCGACGCCTCGGAGGAAGTAACCCAAGTGCATGGACAGTAAGACGTCGGCTTGCTGAATCTAACTTAAAACCCCTTAGACCTGCAAACGGCCCTAAACTGGAGCGTGGGCATCGTATTTCAAGACTAAGATATGCCCAGAGCCACGTAAATTGGAGTATTGAAGATTGGTCAAAAGTTATGTTCTCCGACGAATCAAAATTTATGCTCTACAAGCACGATGGAAGACACAGAGTGTATCGAAGACCAGGGGAAAGATTCAAGCAAGCATGCATCGAAGAAAAAGTAGCCTACGGTGGTGGGTCTGTACTTGTGTGGGCCGGAATTTCTTCTGAAAGTCGCACAGAGCTGGTGATCATAGAAAACGGCTCTTTAACTAGCGTAAGATATGTGGAAGAAATCCTCAATGATCACGTTGGTCCATTTATGGTCAATTTAGGTGAGGATGCTATATTTATGCATGACAATGCCCGACCTCATACAGGTAGGATTGTGAATGACTACCTTCAAGAGATGAACATTACTCGTATGGAGTGGCCAGCGCGCAGCCCGGATATCAACCCGATCGAGCATGCTTGGGACGAGCTAGGCAGATGCGTAAAACAACGAAACCCTCCCCCAATCACGCTTCGTGAGCTCAAAATTGCTCTCACAGAGGAATGGGAGAATATTCCCCAAAATCGTATAAGGAACTTGGTGTACAGCATGCCAAACCGCGTAAACGCAGTAATGGAAGCACGAGGAGGCAATACGAAGTATTAAAATTCAAGAAAATCGTAATAAAGTTCAAAAATTTCATGTTTCCTATTTTTGTTTTAAGGAGAGATCAGCAGTTTTTTTCTTTATGTAATTTTGTGTTAATAAAATGTATGGTGACTCATATTTTTTTTACTTTCATTTAAGGAGTATTACATTGTCTATTAAATACAATTTATTGCATTAACCTATCATTTTTAGTTTCCGAGATTTTTAACATTCTTTAAGTGACCCGGATTCATTGCTCTCGAGTGTAGTTTCACGTGTTCAGTTTGTGCTCTCAAAGTATGGTAGGTTTTGAGACCCTCTTTTTGCCATTAAGGTACAGAATTATCTACCAATCAAATACCTATTCAACATAAAATTATTTTTGTTTAGGTGTTACATTGAGCACAAAACCTGCCTTCAAGTAATTGATTGATGAAGTGAAAAACATTTTTTCACCACACTATTGACGTGAAAGGGCTGAAGCAAAAAGTTATTGACGTGTCGATGAATGTTCGTTGTACTGGGTCAAGACAGATCGGTGTACCTTTAACACTAAGATATTGTTTTGGTTTTAGGGGTAACTATAAAGAGCAGGTCTACGTTTTGGTGAGTATGGGTGACTGAGCTGTGGTAAGTCTATTTTAAGTAAAGCTATCTGTCATTCAGTCTTATATGGCATTACTTAAATGGCATGGTGTTATTTTAATTTTGATTAATCAATTTATTATTTTGAGACATATTTATTGTAATTAAATTGTAACAATTATGATCTCGATGTGGATTGAAAAAAATTATATTCATTCATTAATTACTAAAATCAACGAAGTTATATTACTTATATTGGACAATTTTTTTACTGAAAATAATATACAAAAACAGCAGTAGTAGTTACTTTTGTTTTATAAATCTCGAACGGATTTATACACCTAAAGTACTTCGTTCCAAAGAGTAATACAACCAAGTATCGTCAACGGATGCCTTAATAAAAATCAACTACACGAATAAAATTTCATGGCCTTTACTTATCTGATGGGCTTGAACGCGCACTTGACCAATATTTTATCGATCTATTTGTATGGATACGGGCGAGACAGGACAAGGCATCACAGAAATAGGACTGCAAATAAAGGGGGCCCCGAACTGTGCCGCTGTTAAGCGAGTCATATTTTCACAGACAACACTACACTTGGCATGTTCGAATTAACAATGCGAATAACTTGACTCCATTTCAATCATTTAGATGTTGGTGAATTGTCTTGTTAATGGGCTGGGTGTGTCTGTATGATAATAATAATATGGTGAATGTGATGGCGTAACTTGTATGTACTTGAAGAGCTCGTTCAGAAGGAGTTTTCAGTGGATAGTTACGGCCCTAATATATTTTTTGCTAAATAACGTTGCAATGTTCTGGTATGTATGTCTTTTTCATAAAAAAACTAACAGCTTGGCAAACTTCTTGGTTCCAGTATGTGCCACAAGTTTATCCTTAACTTATCGCAGAATTTCAATTCTGTACAATTATTCACCTATCACTTTGCTGTATAGGTACATATTTATATCACACAGTCAAAAAGTAAACGATTTTATTGTTGTTGAAACTGATTGATATCTTTATTTATTTAATCAAAATAAAGCTCGGGCTGTTAAATACAAAGGATTACACGACACTGATTTCAATCCAACATGTACAGTCACGAGCAATAACATAGAAACGCAGTTAAAATTCAAATTCATGTAGCAATATTAAATCGCAAAAATAAGTATGCTAACTGTGTCCAAAAATTATGTAAACGTTAAATTGTGTCAAAATTAACTACACATTTTTATCAAATTTTCGTTAACAATAGAGTACCAAAAAATAATATTAACTTTAAGTTACGTAAATATGAACCCAAGGAAATTTCAAAAACATGTTTACAGTACAGTTTCGAAATTATGTAAACAATTACAAAGCAGCAGTTTCAAGCAGCTTGAACTCGGAAATAAGATTTTACGCAATGATTTTATCCTGAGATTTTACCTAATTGACAAAATCAGTGTACATGAATAGTTATAGGATCTTATTGTATTATTTATTTTTAAATTTTTCATCATTAATTTGCGTTATACATATTGTGTCATAGTAAGGTAAACGTAGCCCAGTGAGTGGCATCGACTCGCCCGTCGACTTTTTTATTTCCGTGTACCGTCCTAAAATTATTGTGCTATTAGATTCTTACGGCAACATTGCAAATCATACAGACGGAATAAGCACGCATTACGGTTGTTTTTTATTGTCGTGCAGTACAGCTAGATAAATAATTCCTGTGTTATTGTGATTATTACTAATTTAAGATTTTAATTCATTTAAGTACCGATACCTCATATTTAAAATTAACAATGGTTATGTGTAACGATAGTGAATTACTTGATTAAACTGTGATTTAAAATAAATTATTATACAACATGTCCCGTAATTAACGCACACCCTATTGAGGGGTCATTGTATTAATCATTATGCACAACTTTTACTAAGGGACCAAAACTAAAATCGGGAAAAAAAATCAGCTATTTCATTCAAAAGCTCAATACTTACTCGACCAAAATGTATGAAACAACTGTTTTTTTTTTTCGCGATTTCAGGTTTGATCCCATAGTAAATTTATTCATAATGGTTAGTACAATACCCCTTTTTTTTGGATGGGAAATCATCAAATTACTTCTCCCGCTCTGGGCGGAGCGGAAAAGCGTGTCAGACTTTTACTGACTAAAACCCACCCGTGTTCCTTCAGTTAGCCATATGCCAGGGCCACGGTAACTCTTTTGATCGAATCTCACGACCCTGGCAGGCATCGGCCCTAGCAGACCCCTTCAGTATGGCTGACATCTCTTTGAGGCGCGTGTGGAACATTACGCGCCGTCGCCGATCGCCTCCACGAGGACACGTCGGTGCTCCGCCTAGGCAGGGCACACCTCCACCGTATGCACCACCGTGTCCTCCAGACGATCCTCGCAATGGAAACACCCGGGCGTTTCCTCCCGCTTTACCTGAACAGGAACCCACCGAAGTACCCATGCCCGGTGAGAACCTGCGTCAGGCGGAAGGTGAGGACGCCGTGACGCCTCTCTATCCACTCCTCAAAGAGGGGACTTACCGCCGCATTTAGAGGGTGTCCGTTAATCACAGGACATGTTGTATATTTGAATAACGTTTGGTTTAAACATAAACGATGCATTTCACTCTATTATATTTAATAGGCTTTATTAATAATAATTACGTTTGGTAACGAATAACAACACTGATTTTGTAAGCCCTTGTTTTGTTGCAGTAACCAACCTCTATTTATTTATAAAACTGTAATAAACTTAACAAAAACAGGAAAAGTAGCTATACACTTTCAATATCATTTTAATGTATCCATGACAATTCCTATAACAGGTATACAATTCGTATTACGTGTATATATGTTATAGAAATTGTCATGGATAGTTAAAAATGACATTGGAAGTGTAAACTTTTTACTGATTATGTTTCGTTTACATTACTGTGAAACCAATGTTTACCCAATTTTGACACAGTTTGATGGTTAGGTAATTTAGAAAAAAATATCGTACACATATTTTTTGAATGTTTGAAGTTTAGATATTTTAGAAAATGTGACAATGTATATATATTATTGCTCGTGACTGTACTCCATCGAATTACCAATTTCCCTAAAAGCCTTAACAAAGAGCACGGATTTACATTCATAAAAATGCAGCAGGATTTTATTTGATATCCCTGTCTTCCAAATTGGTATTTTTTGTTTGTGAATTGTTGATGTTATTCCATAAAAGATCGGCACTGAATGGGTTACGATGTCAAAGTTGCTGGAATTGACTTTTGGTATCCCATAAAATGGTGAAAGTGCATTTGAGTTGGATATAAAGCTAGAGCTACAATAGTTCGGAAGCAGTAAACAATGTTACATTGTACTGCCTGTTACTCGATAAAGGTGCGTTTTGACTATGCAGGTCACTTTGACACGGGTATCGCGTATCACTCGATCTTGGGACTCAATTGAATCTCAATCAATGTGTCCCTTCCTAATATCGCGGTGATCGATTAGAATGTGGCACAATGGTTGTTGGTACATAGTCAGAGAACTTTGAGGAAGTTGAGAAAGATAAGGAAACCAAGTGTCTTGACTTTGCTCATGAAGCGACATGTGAGAGGTATACTCAGTATCGGTATCTCATTGCACTGAAACGAGTTGTAACAGGCAATAAAATATTAGGCCTCGACCAACTTTCGAGGACGCTCTCGCTGGGCACTTGGATCATTAAACGGTACTTCTGGATCTGGAAACGGTGTAAAACCTTTTTCTGGACAGTGCAGCTTGGACCCTGTTCTCAATAACAGGGTGATATTGTTTATATAATATTAGACTAGTTTTTGACAGCGGCTATGCTCGCATGAAGGCTGGAAATTATCCCGCGGAAACATACTACCAGGATAAAAAGTATCATGTGTGTTAATCCAGGTTATACACTATCTGTGTGCCAAATTTCCTTTTAAATCTGTTCAGTACTTTTTGCGTGAAAGAGTAACAAACATCGAAAATTTCACACAAACTTTCACACTTTTATAATATTAAATAGGATTGAAAAATTGAAATTGTATAAACTGAGTAAATGGATCATTTAATATGTGCCAAACATCAACTAGCAATCTCATTTTTCCATTTTGCTAATTACAAAAAGTATTCATAATATTAAACTTAATTCATGCATTTTTGCATAGGTAATGGAAACGCACTGTAAAAATTAAGTACGTTGACTGTCGCAGAACAATTACAGTAATTACTTAGCATGAGCCAAAAGAGCTTAATGTAAATCCTGTAACAAAGTTTAAAAATATTATAAGCCATGATTTTATATGCAATATTTCATGAGTACGAAATTGCTCGCTTTAAAAAATGAAGCAATTTATTTTCAGGTCAGTGGCATACTTCCAAAAAATGCAGTGAAGCACCCGTTCTTTTTTTTTTTTTTTTTTTTTTTTTTAGGATGGGAAATCATCAAATGACTTCTCCCGCTCTGGGCGGAGCGGGAGGGCGTGTCAGACTTTTACTGACTAAAACCACTAAATACTTAATACCACCATTGACCATTGTCAAACACGTGTTTACGTCACCGACTGACTCCGATAAGCGCGAGTTATTCAGGCCATTCAGGGCCATACTTTTAATGATCTCACACCTTTTGCTGCCCTCGTGCCCAACTCGTGATTCCAAGCTCACCCACGCGAATCCAATCACGAAAAGTAATGTACCTATAGGAACAGCCTGGTAAATTGTGATACAACTAGGTTAAAATTAACATTTTTCTGTAGCAATTTTGTATCAAAATTGAATAATATCGCTGCTATTTATTTTAATAGATACTTACTGTCAACGTTGTATGGAAGCTATTTTCACTAGTCGGATAAAATTCCGATCTGTCGGCGCTAAATAATTTATCGTTACATTTTCAGGTCTCATATTTTCAGCCAGATAATAATATCGGGCTGAAAATCAAGAGCTTTCACAAGAAAACTCTTAGTTTACAGATTTTGTTGTAAAGCCCTACCTTTGTAGCATTTTCCATTAGAAGATTTTGCGGTAGGTAAGGTAGGTTATTTTATGTTGGTACTAGCTTCTGCCCGCGACTTCGTCCGCGTTAAATTTCTTGTTTCCCCGACCTTTCCCGTCGCGTCGAATCGCCTACCCGTGCGATTTTCCCCGTTTTTCCAACCTTTTTCATTACTGCTCCGCTCCTCTTGGTTGTAGTGTGATGTTATATAACCTATAGCCTTTCTCGATAAATAGGCTACCCAACACAAAAATAATTTTTCAATTTGGACCAGTACTTCCTGAGATTAGTTCAATCAAACAAATATACAAACAAACAAACTCTTTAGCTTTATAATATTAGTATAGATTTGTTTATTTTCATAGGTTATTTCCCAAATCCCAAAATAGTTAAAAAACTAAAACCCGACTAGGTTCTGAAAAATCACGACCTAAAACTTATGAAACAAGAGAAATTCTCATCTGAAAGTCGTGGTTACCTGCATTAGGGGAGCGGGGAGCACGTTGTTACAGGGGTAAGAAGTTACACGCCTGTTTTACCGGGATTTTAAACTCTTTGGTGGACATAATTGGACTCAATTGTTTTCTTATAACATCGTGCATTCCCTAAAAACGAACATTGACCCGCCAAGCGCCACGCTGCTAGGTTGTGTGCATGTGTCTCGATTTCAACCAAGTAAGTAAAAAAATCCTTTACGAAATGTTTCATTCCTGATGCCAATTTTTTTTATTTTCTCAAAATATTTAATCGTGAAAGTTCATAATATTATATATCTTACCTTTAAATTGCAATATTGTTTTTTTCTACTATCGATATCTATTAAAGATGACTTCAATTTATATTAACAAACTGCCATGGGGCAGGTAGTTACATTTTTTTGGGGTAAGTTGTTACGTGTAACAATGTTAGAATCCAAAATATTTTAGTTTGTTAAAAGTTTATTAAAATAACTATTAAGTATAAATAATTTACTACAAGTTGTTATTGCAGACGAAGTTTGTGTATAAAATTTAAAAAGGTTCCTGCCAAAATTACGTCATTTTTCTACAAAAAAAAATCTTCAAAAATTACGGTATAGATAATATAATTAGTCATAAATGTTAGAAGACTGTTTAAAGTGATCTCTTTTTTATAACCTTTTGAAATCATTACATAGTATAAAACAAAGTCGCTTTCTTCTGTCTGTCCCTATGTATATTTAGATCTTTAAAACTACGCAACGGATTTTGATGCGTTTTTTGAATGTTTTATTGTTTCATAATTTTTAGAGCGATTACTTTCATAATTCTTAGAGCGATTTCTTTCATAATTTTTAGAGCGATTTCTTTCGTAATTTTCAGAGCGAATTTCCGGTACCTAGTAGTAGGGTTTGAGTTTTTGAATTTACTTTTTTTCAAATTATTTTGGGGTTAGTTTCCACTATATAATAAATATAGGAAATGTGCTTTCATGTGATACACAAGATGGCATAATTAATTTAAAAAATGTCCGTCACTTTATATCCTCTAGAGGGTGCTATATTATATCTAGCAGGCAATCAAGATAGTCACAGCCTTCATTCCGATCCAACCCGTCCCTTGCTGCCCTCTACCAGCCTTGCCCTAAGCCTAGGTCCGTACGCCATAGGCGGTGCCCCTAGCGACTAGTCTCTCTAGTTTTCATTTTTTAAGCTCTGGCTGGAGGCCTTAATTTATTAACATAGTCACAGGCAAGTCCGGTTAAGCAGCCGACAACTTCATAGGTTGACCTACAAGATGTCATGCCCAAAAAAAAACTGTTCCAACGAAATCTCCTTTCTCAAATTATGATTATAAATTCAGTAGTTATGAGGGAAAGGATGAACATACGCACATACAAACCCACATACATACATATAACCGGTCAAAATCATAACCCTGCTGTTTGCTTCGCCGTCGTCGAATAAAAAGTGATTAATCGACAAATATTATGCAGCCCTTACAAAACACATCTTTACGCAATAAAAGTATTGTGGTCGACCCAACATCCGGAGGCGCGGCGTTCTGAACACGTATATATGTATGTATGCGCCGGCGGCATCACATAATGAAATACAATAAAAAATCGTGTCGTTTCACACGCCCCAATATCTGCCAACTGAATGTTTCAGCGATACACTAGTCACTCTTTACATACACACTGTATTGAAATGGGGTTATTCCGCTGTCAGACATGACTCCAGACCTTGAGGATAAAAATGATTTATTGGAATAGACACGATTTCTGGTAACATTCCGTCAGCGAACAGGGTCGCTTAGAATTGTATTATGATGATAGGAAAAAACGTTTAAATGTTTCTTGTGGGCGAACTGCTTTTCGTACAAATTCTGCTCCCGTGTCGAAATATTTAGCGTTTACAGTATTACCGCACGTCGTTTTGTATTTTTTTCCTACCCTCATTGGGAAATGGCGTGTGAATAATGATGTATCTAGATGCAGTACCGGCGCTAAATATTGTCCAGATAAATGCATTGGTGGCCCAGTGGTATCGACCCCGATTTACAAGTTGTAGGTCATGGGTTCGAACCCAGGCAGGCGCTTTACTTTATGTAAATAATTTCATCACCACTGCCCTCAAAATAGTGAAGGAAAACATCGTGAGGAAACCGGTATGTTACAGAATCAAAATCGAAGAGATGTGACATTTAATAACATGCACTGCGCCCGCGTGGCAGATTACGGTCATTCACCCAGAGAAGGCCGTGTCCCAGCAGTGGAAATGATTATGCTATTCTTATGCTTAATTCATGGTAATTGTCTGAAGTCACTTACCATCCAGCAGCACAACATTCGCAGAGAGTGACGTAACTAAATATAAATATATTCGTTTCTTTCTAACAACAGGAATTACCCGTACATAAAATCAAAGAGTGCGCGAAGGAAGAACAGGAAAGACTCATACCGATTTTTGATTGTATGTACGAGTAAGCAGCTACATTCATAGCTTTATTTTTTGGATGGGAAATCATCAAATGACTTCTCCCGCTCTGGGCGCAGGGCGTGTCAGACTTTTACTGACTAAAACCCACCCGTGTTCCTTCAGTTGCCCATGTGCCAGGGTCACGGTCTCTCTTTCGAACAATCTCGCGACCCTGGCAGTACATGCATAGCCTAAGCGGTTTTTCAGTGCACTAATGTTCGTATAAAGCGTGTCTATTTATAGTGCTCCAGAGAAATTACAACCTAATTACAATTGCCCAAACTAGTAATAACAATACAACACACAAGGTTAGTGCCGCTACGTGCATCATCGGTCACTCACAAACGTCTATTGCCGAGCTTGTCCCGATGCATTTCAACGTGCACTAATGTAATTTCACAAGCGATTACCTCGTCAGTGAGCTACGTTCACTCCTATCAAGCGTTTGTTGTCATTGAATTAACAGTTACTACTGAACTAATTAACATTATGTGGGTGTATGCTTATCTGAGAGTCGTAATTGGTGTAGCAACCTCGTCTGATAGAGATCAACTGCACTATAAGCTTGCAATACTGTGAAATTCAGTGATAAATTTTGTCAGGCTCGGCAAATTGTTTGTATTACAGGCTAACCGACAAATTCTACATACCTACTCTGTTCTGTTTTACGGGTTTGATTTTTGGACTTCGACCTTTTGATGAGATTAAAAAAGAGTACGTACTTATTTACTACACGACACATAACCAAATACAAATCCCTCCAGTTTAAAATTTATTTATTTATTTATATATGCTTTATTGTACACCAGAAAATAAAAATTCTACAATGGGAAACTATATTCTAACAAATAAAAATAATATAGTTTTTTTTAATGGTTTATAATTCTGATTAAGATTTGCTTACACAGGTAAGCAAGAGATAAAATACAGATTTTATCTACTTATAACAATATTCCGGTCTAAAATATTGCGCTCTGGGCTATAAATCTTTCAAGACATTTCCAGTAGTTCTAGATTTTTCTGTTTAATAAATGACTCGACACTAGATTTGAATTTATGAAACGTGTTTTATCTAATTCTATTTATTTCTAACACTTTCATTTTACGCATAAACATAATTTATTTGAAAGTTACAAGAAACATCGATGGATTGATACCAGTTTTAATAATTCAAATAATAAATTCAACTTTCATAAATGTACCGAGATGAGTGATTCACGCACTACGTTATTTAGTTCTGCTGCTTCTGTATACAAAGTGTCTTTCTACAAAGAATTGATAATTCGGAATTTTTATTTTCATCTCTGTACCTATCTAATGTTTTTGGTAGAGATCACAGCTGTTCACCTATTCTTTTTTTTTTTCAGGATGGGAAATCATCAAATGACTTCTCCCGCTCTGGGCGGAGCGGGAGGGTGTGTCAGACTTTTACTGACTAAAAACCACCCGTGTTCCATCAGTTGCCCATGTGCCGGGGTCACGGTATCTCTTTCGAACAATCACGCGACCCCGGCAGGCATCGGTCCTATCAGACCCCTTCAGTTTTGCTGATATCTCTTTGAGGCGCGTGTGGAACACTACGCGCCGTCGCGTCGACCCGAGCTTGGTCCTTACCGGGTGGTGAGCTACCCATTGCTCGCCGCCCGCAAGCTCGCGGCTACGGTGGCCGGGAGTCCGCTATCGACTCCTTCACCTATTCCTAAGAGGGGGTTCCAATTTGCCAGAAAACTGCCGCTTTTCCAAGTATTAATTATACGTCGGGGGAAACTTAATGTTTAAGAAACGTTGGTAAACTCCTAATTTTTCCTCTCCCTTTGAAAAACATGCAGACCAAACCCACAGTGACCCTCCAACTTCCTAGATTTGGTTGAAAGATTTGTTTAGGATTTGTTCGCTATCCATTAGATACAACAGTACCTGTACGTACTCACATAATAGGGAGCCGTAACGATTTCGTTTATATTTTCCGCACAAAGTATGGTGATATTCGTAGATTTAAGGAAGTATCTAACATTTTTATTTTCTGCCTATCTTGTTGGAGGAATCGTGTCAGGTGTTAGTTTCTCAGGCAGCGCTCGACAGAAAGAATTGCGGAAGATATTAGATCTCAGATATTATGTAATGGAAATGTTCCAAACATGGGAATATTCCGGTTAAGAACCAGGATTTACTAATAAGAAAGTCCCCGAATTTGTTCTATTGTTGTCGAGAAAAACATCTAAGAAAAATATGTTTGAAGACGCGTTTTTGTACCCCTATAAATAGAGATGATGATTTACTTTTGGATGATTATGACATACACAAGCCCAGTCTGGGCACATGCTAAACCCCGATTCATCCATAGGATGCAGACTCTCCAGAACCGTTTTCTCCGTCAAGCCACAGGCGCGCCTTGGTTTGTTCGGAATGTCAATCTTCATTTAGATATGAAACTCCCGACTATCCATCAATTCATGAAACGCGCTTTGAAGCGTTTCTTCGATAGGGCCGTAGCCCACCGCAACCCTCTGGTTGTGGCGGCAGCTACTTACACCCCCTCCCGTATCAGTAAAGTCCGCCGCTCGCGGTACGTTCTTACTGATCCTGATGATCCCACTACTCTCCTCCAGGAGATTCGAAAAGAGACCAGTACAGCTAGACCAGCACACAAACACAAACCGTACCGACCTCGCCGCTGAGGTCCGTCGTCACGACCCCGACTTAACAGTCCCTCCCGACCCTTGCAAGAGCCAGCCCGCGATGCTGTGCCGTTAGCTTTAAATTAGTCCCTAAATAATTTAACCCAGATCCAGCCAGTCCCTTGCTGTCCCCCTACCAGTGATTGCCTAAGCCGAGGTTCGTACCCCCCTCGGGGTAACCCTTAGAGCTTTCGCTTTAGTATAATAAGCCCCGGCTGGAGGCCTAAAAAGGTAACTTTTTAGAACTCGCCGGGTCACAATCCGTTTAAGTAGTAAGAATCTTTTCAGGATTAACTACGAGATGCCCCACAAAAAAAATAAAAAAGACGTGTGGCACTCGAGGACTGCCGCGGTAAAGCTATTGCATAGCATTTTGTATCAACTTATGCAATTATAATTATTTATTCATTTTATTTATGCAGTATTTCTTTTTCTTTGATATTAAAAAAAACGTACACTAAGGAAAACTTATTTTTGGTGGTGTAAAATTTGGAACTAAAGTATAAAGGTTAGTACATATGATTGCCACCGCACAAAAGGACTAGAACTCCATGCCCATAATACTCTATGGCCTGGTTTGTTACCTAGTAACCGATGACAAATAACAAGACGATAAATATTTTGGGTTTTTACCTAGCAACCGATGACAAATAATACAAACACTTTATACACAAATTTTACAAGTACAGCTAATCACTGTTGTACATAAATACCTATACACCTATATACTTTCTCATAAACAGCTGCTTATGTATTCGTCCGATTTCGGAGCAGCTCGTCTCGATTCGTGCGAGCTTCGTAGAGTCGTACAATACGGCTAGTTGCACGCACACAAACACCGTGTCGAAGACTGCCGAAAAGAAACGACGTTAGACAATGCACGGCCTTTAAGCCACACCTCCGTGCCCGTCGGAGTGGGGAGCGTGATGTTTTTTTTCGTTATGGAATTTCTGGATTCGGTCCTCGCGCTCAAGGCCCTCGATAGAAGCTATGCAATAGCTTAAAAAAAAAAAAAACTTTTGGATGAACGAAATGAAAAATTAAAGTCATACGGGACTTTAAGATACCAAATTAATAGGTGCCGTCTTTATCAATACGAACATAAGTTCAACAGACACATTATAAATGGTTAGTGATTATGATGACCTACGTAGTACGGTCCATGAGTTCTTAGCCTCACAGAGAAAATAAACAGAACGTAATTTGTTTTTCCTTCATAAAGTAGGTACAAGTCTCAACAGGCACTGTGTTGAGTTTCAACTTGTTCCATTTGGTACTTTAGTTTCGAGAGCGATTTACATACATGCAGTTGAGTGATTTTCACAAAATGTATAAAATTGAATATCGCACTGTTATAAAGTTTTTAACTAAAGAAGGTCTAAAGCCAACGTAAATAAAACAAAGATTGACTGTCGTTTACGGTAACTCTTGCCCTTCGTATGCAACAATAAAAAACTGGTCTATGGTGTTTCGTTGGGGTAGAGAATCATTGGAAGATGATCCACGTGAAAGAGGCCCTGTCACAGTGACGACCCCAGAAAATATTCACTTTGGGGAAGATATTGTTCTGTGTGACCGTAGATTAAAAACTAAAGAAATTGCTGCATAGTCTGGACTTTCAAAAACAAGTGTTATTAGAATTCTTCACAAGCATTTACACATGACAAAAATTTGTGCAAGGTGGGAGCCACGGATTCATAGTGCAGTCCAAAAGCAGCGACGTGTTGAATGTTGTGAAAAATTTTTAGAGCTTTGCCGTGATGACCAGGAATCAGTTATTCAATCGATTGTGACGGGCGATGAAACTATGATTCTTTACTACGATCCGACGTCTAAACGGGACTCGATGGAATGGCACAGAAAGGGAGAACCGGCACCAAAAAAAGCTAAGGTCACCCGAAGCGTTAAGAAGCTCATGGCTACAATTTTTTTGGGACTGTGAGGGAATCCTCATCGATTTCAAGGAAAGTAACACAGCTGTAAACGCTGCTTATTATAGAGACTTACTACGACAGTTACGCCAGAAAATTATTGAAAAAAGACGAGGGATAATAACTCGAGGTGTCCGATTGCTTCATGTCAATTCTCCAGTCCACACTGCTACGATTTCGAAGTCTACAGTTAAGGAATGCGGCTTCATAGAGATAAATCATCCTCCTTATAGCCCAGACCGGGCGCCTTCAGACTATTTTTTGTTTTCAAAATTAAAATCAGATTTGAGAGGGAACAATTTTTACATCAATTTTGAAATTAAACAGGCGGTTTACGACCACTTTGATAGTAAAGATTCAGAATATTTTTATAGTGGCATAGAAGCATTAATCAGACGTTCTGAAAAATGTGTTGCAATAAAGGGAGAGTATATTGAAAGATAATATTAGTTTTGTTTAATTTCTATCCGTCCTTCAATGTTAGGCTAAGAACTTTTGGACCGCACTACGTATATCATCATCATCATCATTTTCCCAACTACGATGGGGTCAGCTTCCCGTCGAACCAGTTGCATCTGTTCCATCCATTATATACATGGAGCGACTACCTCTCTGACCTTCATATTCTAGCTACTGGGTAATACGATACCCCTTGGTGAGACTGGTCTGTTGAACATAAATATTGATCGAAATTATTGAGTGCTTCTCGAGAAATGAATTGCCTTTCTTGACATCAATGTCACAAGTTGAATAGCATGCATTAGATGCTATTGAGAAGCAGCTGTTTCATACTAAACATTAGTGCCAATGCACTTTGCGCTCTGTTGTTTGTTACTGGTAACTCATATGACTTTCCTTTTAAAGAGAACAAGTAATCACATCAAAAATATTTGTTTATGCTAACATAAAATGTTTACGTTTCAAAAAATACTTTTTCTTTGTTGGATATGATGTTACATTTCACTTTAGCTATAAACATGTCATTTGAAACACATCAATTTTATTCAGAATTCGAACTCAAAATATTTATTTCAGACCATATAGCGTTAGTATCAACTTTGTTTATGTTAGTAAACTCAATAACTTAAAATACAATATTATACATTATTTGGAACACATGAATATGTGCACGCACATGTCTGCCAGTCCAGAGCTTGATAAATGGTCTATAAACCTTGTCCGCCAATGTAGTTAAAATACTGTTAGGGCTACCCCTCTGCCGGGGTCGCGTGATTGTTCGAAAGAGTTACCGTGACCCTGGCACATGGGCAACTGATGGAACACGGGTGGGTTTTAGTCAGTAAAAGTCTGACACGCCCTCCCGCTCCGCCCAGAGCGGGAGAAGTCATTTGATGATTTCCCATCCTGAAAAAAAAAAAAAAGGGCTACCCCTGAATCGCCGCAACATCGATGCACACCGTTTGGGCATGATAGCATGAAAGTCATTTATTCGCGCTTCCGCAAACATGCCCCATGCACTGCAAAACCGAGGCAGCCGTGACCATATCCTTAGCGCATTGTACTGCACACGTAGAGCATTGTAACCTTTCTGCGAATACGTATCACCAGCTGCACGAGTAAAACGACTCGCAGTAGGCTCTGAAGAGCCACAGTTTTACCACAGCACAGCATAAATGAGGGCAAGTATAATTATCCTGGTGACCTATAGAGAACCGTGACGACATGACTGAAGCATGTAAATTGTGTGATGGCTTTAAATGGTGTTAATGAAAAAATATAATGACAAAATATATAACCGACTTTGTGCTGATAATTCGGGAAGGCAGAATATAACAACCAATTTTTTAAAGACACTTAATAACACTTTAATCGCCAATGCAGGTTTGAACAATTTGATTTATTAAAAAAGCGTTATCTGAAATCATCTAGAGTTTCAAATATAATATCTTCGAAAACATTATAATTATACTAGTAAACGCAGGTAAATGACACCGAGCGTACTTAGAGTTGTGATACATATAACATCTATACATTACATAATATATCTTTGCTAGCAGTTTCTGTAGTAATTCAATCCACGTTCTTACGATAACATAATATTTACTATCGGTCAGTTGGAGATCAATCTCGGCCATCGCTTACTCGGTCGACGCTCCTTTTGTAGTGTTTACCTAAAAATACCTACTTTTATCTTATGTGTGTGGACATTTGGATATTTTGTGTACCTAGATAAGGTTCATTTTTGTTGAAATTAAGACGTGGACATAGGTACATAGATAACTATGATGATGAAGGCTTAGAATTGTTATGATTTTTATTATGAAATTGAAATTATTTATTTTAGACCAAGCACACTGCTTATTTCTTTGGTTTGTTTTATATGAGTTTTATTTATTTTATAGAAGCACTAGTTTTTGCCCGCAGTTCATGATGATCGGTTAAGTAGTTTTCGCGTGAAAGCGTAACAAACAAACTTAGGTACATTCACATTTATAATATTATTAGTAGGATGTTGAAGATTGTTATTACGTAGGGTGCTGAAGTTTCTGCCAACGCTTTTATAGGAAAAGGTCGTAAATTGATTCCATAAATATACTCTACATATTTAATATATAATTTTCTATTTACTCGATGTCCAAATATTTACGTGAAGGAAATATAAGTAGGTACTTACTTAATCAATGAGCTATTAACATAATTGAAATATACATTTTTCCAAGGTAATTTTGCTCGTTTATAAATATTATTTAGTTCCACGCAACCCTTTTAGTTATATTAAACATGGTTGATTACATTTAACGAAGCGGCCATCAAGTTTATCTATTCTAACTACCTACATATCTAGGCAATGGTGAATTTATATTAGTTTTGATGTACGACTATTATAAATTGATTGATTAACTTGTTCCTTTTATAAGTCCCAAGTGGCACATGCTGTTGTTTACTTTGGCAAATGAAGAAGTTATTGTAGATATCAAATTGCAATGAATACACCATCCCACCGACAGTGTCACTCTATGTAAAATTTCTACATTTATATCTGTACCTCTTATAGAGCATACCTATCTATTCGATCGCGAATAATGTATGTTTTGTTTTGTTTTATAATATTAATTACTTACACGATATTGCATAGAATCAAGTTCTTCTAACTTAACAGACAGCTGTGCTGCTGGGGAATTTGTTCCGCCACTTCTTCTTCCCAGCTAAAGCACTAGGAAGTGTCGAAAGGCGGGCGTTTTGGGGGGACTGTCTTTTGTAACTTTGACGTTTAAAAAGTGCTGACTCTCAGCCTAGTTTGAATAAATGACTTTTGATTTTGATCTATTCTAACAAGCCTGTATTGTCCCAATGCAGGGCGACACATAAAAAAGAATATTCCATCCACACTATATAATATATAATATCCACACTAATATTATAAATGCAAAAGTAACTCTGTCTGTCTGTATGTCTCGCTTTCCTGCTAAAACTACTAAACCGATTTAAATGAAATTTAGTACACGGATAGTTTAGAGCCTGAGAAAAGACATAGGCTACTTTTTTCCCGGTAGTATGGTCCCGCGGGATAATTTCCGACCTCCACACGGGCGACGCCGCTGGCAAAAGCTAGTTATATAATATTTTATGATCTTTTAAACAGTTGCACCTGGAGAGCTTTCATTTAGGACAAATTTTTTGCCAATGTTACTCACAAATACAATATTTCACAAATTCCTCATGTTGATTTTTTTTTCTTACTAGCCGTCCCTGTCCTACTCCTGGGGAAAGCCTCCCACCACTCCTTTAATATTTTGCGATCCCGCACGTCCTCCTACCAGTTTTACCGGAACCCATCCAGCTCGTCCCCCCATATCCTACGTGGTCGACCGCGACTCCGCCTCACCGCCTCAAGGCACCAGTTCAGTTCAATGTTATTAGTGATGAAAAAAAGTAAACTATTATTAAGCACGAGCTTCTGTGCGCGACTTCCTCCGCGTTAAATTTCTTGCTCCCCCGATCCTTCCCGTCGCCTCGAATCGTCTACCCGTGTGATTTTCCCCGTTTTTGCAAACATTTTTTCATTACTGCTCCGCTCCTCTTGGTTGTAGCGTGATGTTATATATAGCCTATAGCCTTCCTCGATAAATAGGCTACCCAACACAAAAATAATTTTTCAATTCGGACGTTCGAAAGGTTAATTTTCCTGAGATAAGCGCGTTCAATCAAACAAACTCTTCAGCTTTTTAATATTGTCAGATCGTCAGGAGGAGTATCGAGCGGTATATATCGTCAGGATTTGGAGTTCCCATTTTATTGGGATAAACAATATTATGAACAACTACAAACAATATTATGAAAAACTACCAAGTTGTATTACAATATTATTTAAACGATAAAAAAAAAGAAACAATAAAACGGTTACAAGATAAATTAGGTAATAACAATACAGTACAACGAACAAACCATTAAGGTTTCTGTTCGTATAGAGGCCTGAGCCACCCAAATACAAAGTGTATCTTTCGCTATCAGCTAGTCAATACAGCTATGTAAATATACAGCAGCGCTGTACCAGGTAAACCGACAGTTTTGTCAGGAGCAGGGGCTCTGTAATGAGTCTAATCCGAAGATAGACTGACTTGCTCACTGAATGCAAGCTCTTTTATAGGACAATGTCCCGCCATAATATCCACGACAACTCTGTTCGATGGCGCGCGGAAGTATGCCACGTGTTTACTTGATACAAAATACAAAGTATTCTAAAGAAAATGAGACTTACGTTATAAAGTAATCAATAATATTAGAATAATTGTCGTAAATAAACAAATGATGAATTCACAACGTAAATAATTTTAAAATTTAAAGTGACATGTCATTTATTGTTTTGAACAAAACTACCGGTTGCAATTATTAAAATAAGTTACCAAAAATCAATCAGTGCGCATACCAAGTACTCAACAAATACAATATATTACTAGATTTGCAGTTTAATGAGTTTAAAGTTAAAGTAAAATCCAACCTTTGTTCAAAGGCATATTATTCTATCAACGACTACTTAAACGATAAGAATAGTTGGTCGCTGTGATTAACTCAAGACAAACTCAAGACAATGTTTATGTTCTTTCAATCCAGAATTAGCTTTCCTACTGACAGTTTATATGGGTAGTTCATATAATTGTTTTTTATTTATTTTTTTATTTAACAGATTTTGTTAATTTATTTATTTATTTTTATTTTCTTTTAATTTCATTTATTGTGGACATAATCTACTCATTACAATGATTTTAAATGAGTTGTATTGCAACATGTAGTTAGCTAGCGACCTCGTCAGCTGTTCATAATATTCTTGCCTGACCAACCGGCAGCAAGTTCGTCATGCTCCCTTAGATGTCACTGCTTGCGGTAGCGTCGGGGGTCGGGTTACCACCTTCCCTCAAATATGGCGAGGGGGGTAATGGCTGACCTTTGCGTTATGCTCGTGAACGGGTGCTGCTTGTGGTGACTGGTCGTCTTGCTGACCATGGTTTTTTAGTTATTGTTATTTGTATTAACTGTAATTTTATTCTACTCCGGAGGTGCTAGTTTAACTATTGTAACTTCAACTTAGCTATATGCATCAATGTATGTATATGGATCATTTTGCATCGTTGAACATGTAAGCGGGCACGCCCTTTATGCCTGGAGGCTTTATTTAGTTTTTAAGTTTTGTTTACGTTTTTGTTTTATTATTTCAGCTTGACTTTAGTTTTAAATTTTTTTGTTGGTATATTGGCGTGTGCTAGCTGACATATGGTGAATAATGTATGTTTTGTTTTATAATATTAATTACTTACACAATATTGTATAGAATCAAGTTCTTCTAACTTAACAGACAGCTGTGCTGCTGGGGAGTTTGTTCCGCCACTTCTTCTTCTCAGCTACAGCACTAGGAAGTGTCGAAGGGTGGGCGTTTTGGGGGGACTGTCTTTTGTAACTTTGACGTTCAAAAAGTGCTGACTCTCAGCCTAGTTTGAATAAATGACTTTTGATTTGATTTGATTTGATTTAATAATGTTTCGATTTATTAGACACTATCTGATAGAAAAATCACGAAAATTAATGATAATAAAAACAAAGAATAACAAATTATGTGGACTACCCACAATTTGTTTTTGACAACCAACTCCGACACGGCCAGAACTGACGTTCTACACGACCTCGTGTGATTCTGATAAGAAAATTCGCTTTGTGATCATCGCTCGGCCTTTCTCACAAACAAAAAGGCTTTACAAAAGGTATGTCGGAGAGAAAAATCCTGAATTAGTCCAATAAAATTATTACCAATAGCAGTTGCATTGCAACCATTCAAAATGACCGTACTGTTACTGACAATCCATAGCTCAAATAAAGTAGAGACATAGTCTCCCAGCCAAAATCACAGCATGGGATTTGACAAGTAATTTGGAGTCGAATAGACAACCCGCATACATTTTCTGTACACGATCATGAGCACATTTGTAAATCCAATTAGTACTCAGTACAATTGGGAAAATCACCATTAGAATCTAATTTAACAGAGTTTCCAACTTGGATCGTTTTCAAAATAACTTTATTCTAACCGTATCCGGCTTTATCATATCCGGCACCTTTAGCTATAATCAGGGCTACATGCTCATCTCAAAGCCAACTATAAGACAGAGTTGTATATTCAACACGTTTCTGATATTGTTCGCTGCCAGGCCAAGCCTCATCATCGGATTTCAATAGCGCAGTGGAAGTTATGATGATGGGGCTCTGGAGACAAGAGTGGCAAGCGAACTGTCCGCCGTGCGCGGAGCAGAACAATATAATAATATAATTCAATTACAATACAACAAACAAAAGACTCACCTCATGGTTGAAGGAAACTGCTTCTGGGTGGTACCTGGATTTATGTATGTAAGTGAGTGTGTATTGTATTGTGTTGTGACGTTATGAGTATCTCCAGGTTACAATCCGCCCCAAGAGGTCTGCCATCCAGACATGCAGTCTCCAACTGGTCACACATTAACCTCAAACCACTTCAACAAACATATATCCAAACTCAACCCGTATTATTTCACCAAACTGGGGTTATTACAACAAAACAATTGGGTCATGACTTATTGTCCACCAAAACGACCGGTTCTAAGGGATTACTTTACAACAGGGTCGCACGCGCAATTTGGACCGGCATCCCTTTTCAAGAACAAAATCAAAGAGAAGTGTCAAGTGTCAAAGTCAAAACTGACAAGTCAGATGTCACTCCGTTCGGCGCGTTCCGAAGGCGCATAGAGTAACCAATTTAAACGGAACTGAACCCCCCCCCCCCCCCCCCCCCGGACGGGCCTTCCCGTCCGCCAATCACTTGGCAATCTTGACAAGGTTGGCGTCTTGGGTCTTGGGGTTTTATCAGTCCACTTGACGCGCCGCTGGAGGATGTGCAAATACTCCAAGCTCCAACGCTTCCAAAAACTCTGAGCGAGCTGCTGTACCAACTGAAACCGCGATAGCCAATTTTGGCTCACATCGACAACAGGGTGCTCCGGCAGGGCGACAAGTGGCTGTCAAATCAAAAAATGGCCCAGTATCAGGGCCTCCAAGTCGTTCGGGTCCGAAAACAGCGGGCACAATGGACGCGAGTCCAATACAGCTTCAATGCGGCAAAATACCGTAGCTAACTCCTTAAAGGTGAGAACGGTGTCTCCCAACAATCTGCGCCAGAATCCCTAACCGCTTTCACCGCGGCCTCAATATACCCCCCCAATGGGGGCAGGCTGGCGGGTCAAAACAATAACAAACAACAAAACAACCAAACAACAACAACAATCAAACAACAACAACAAGAACAATTTAACAAAATGGCCCTCCTTAGGCAACAAAAGGGGGTGACGGGCCCCATAAGGAAGGCTAGAGTGGTTCAACCGTCAACAACCAAACAACAAAAGACCCGTATGGTCCAAAAAGGGGTTCAACTTACTAACGGCTCCCGACAATATCCAAAATTCTCGCTGCAGAATAGCCAACAGCGCATTGCAACCGGCATGCGAGCTCTTAATGTGACGATCAGTCACCAACAATTCAACAATTTGTCGAGGAGCTGTATCGACTCAACAAAACTCAGGGTCCTTCGTTCCAACAGCGAGTTTAATGTTTTGTTAAAAAGTTTTTATAGGACAATGTCCCGCCATAATATCCACGACAACTCTGTTCGATGGCGCGCGGAAGTACGCCACGTGTTTACTTGATACAAAATACAAAGTATTCTAAACAAAATAAGACATGCGTTATAAAGTAATCAATAATATTAGAATAATTGTCGTAAATAAACAAATGATGAATTCACAACGTAAATAATTTTAAAATTTAAAGTGACATGTCATTTATTGTTTTGAACAAAACTACCGGTTGCAATTATCAAAATAAGTTACCAAAAATAAATCAGTGCGTAAACCAAGTACTCAACAAATAATGTTTCGATTTATTAGACACTATCTGATAGAAAAATCACGAAAATTAATAATAATAAAAACAAAGAATAACAAATTATGCGGACTACCCACAATTAGTATTTGACAACCAACTCCGACATATAGATAGTATAGATGAAGAGAAGAGCTTTTCAAATCAGGCTTACACACTGTTTAGAAAGAAAATGCATTATAGAACACAAATCACAATCTGCTCAGATTATAAACGTAATAAGCAGGGATGTTATTGTTCGTAGCGGCGAAGCTTTGTATCTGGGGGAGGGGGGAGGCATGAAACGTAGCAGTCGTAGCATCGTAGCGCGTAGCAGTGGGGTGATAAATTAACAATAAAACTTGTTTATAGCCTTGTTTTAAAGATTACTTTAAAGATTCTAATGACATTCGTGGTCTCTGCTAAATGAAATATTTTTACTATGGAAATAAAAAAGAGACGAGTGTCTGTTAAAAAATATGAAGGTTTTTATATCGTAAATATATATTTTGTTGTATAAAAGCTCCCTTAGTTATGACATGTATCGTAACCCAATAAATCCAACTAAAGCCGCTTCAGCAAATGTGATTTACGATATCTTATATCTTTAAACGAGCAATTCTTGTATATATATATATATGTATATATATAATCTGGATCTCGGAAACGGCTCCAACGATTTTCATGAAATTTTGTATACAGGGGTTTCGGGGGCGATTTATAAAATGTCGTTTTATTCGTGTTTTCAATGACCAATTTTATCGATAATCAACTTGAACATAAACTTATTATTTTAAACACAATTTACCAAAAAATACCGAGCAAAGCTCGGTCATCCAGATATTGAACCTAAAATAAAATTAATAACCTAACCTATGAACCTAATGGCGTTTGTTCACCGCAGCAGTCACCTAGAAACGACCGCAAAAATATTCAAAACTTCGCGGGCCGGGATGACGGCACTCAGGTGCAGTGTGTGCGGTGGACACATGACCGTAGCTTATGCATGTATTGCTTCATAGGCGCCGTCATTTTGTTCTCGGTGACGTCCCAGTGACGGCTGTGGTGGAAAAACGCACTAAGATGACTCACTAGCAGGAGGAGACGCCCCCCGCGTTGGAAGTCGATTGCGGGCTCCCGGCTACCGTAGGCGCGGGCTTGCGGGCGGCGAGCAATGGGTAGCCTGCCACCCGGTAAGGACCAGGGGGCCGATTCTACTAACAAATTTGTGCAAAAATCGCAATAGCACCGCGACTGGATCACGACTTTTAAGGGTTTTCTCATTCTGCTAATGAACAACGATCCAACTGCGGCTACGTTTTAGTGGACGCCAACGATCGATCGAAAAAATGTAAAAATCTATTCTGCTAACAAAGTCGTACATGAGCGTGACGTTTAGTCACATTCTGCTATTAATTTGACACTCGTTATAATCGAATCAAAGCTGATTTCGGCAGTTCATCTGTCAAAATTAGCGGTTGAACATAAGTCAGTAAAATGCAACTTTTATCGCATCGATCTAGGATTGCTTTAGTTTTTTTTTTCCTAAAAATATAATGTTTATACAGATTTCGTTGAACTTGCCCATGTGGGTGACGTTGGAAAGGTAAGAGGAAGAAATTTTGCGTCAAGAGTATGCAGTAATGCTTTGTCCCTTACGGATCGTCAGTGCGTTACGTCATACCAATTCTCCAGACACCTTATAAGAGCTTTGATTGACGAGATCAGTGACCACACATGCCCTTCAGTCTTCGTTTTTACGGTATTGATGACGGAAAAGGTAACATAGTTACAGTGTGTTACTACGTGAAACTCTATTGACTCAATCTTGGACCGCAACTTGCACCGCCTTTTTATGTACCTGGTTAATACCGAACACTGATAGGCCAGCCGCAATGTATATGCAGTGTCAAAACTTTTAATTTCTTGAGTTTTAGTAATAAACTAGCTACTGTCCACAACTTCATCAGCGTCTAATTTTGCTCCTCTGAACCTTCCCGTCGCACCGCATTGCCTGTCAGTTTTCATCCATTTTTTGTTTCTGCTCCGCTCCTTTTGATTGTAGCGTAATGTTATATAGCCTATAAACTTCCTCAATAAATAGGCTACCCAATACAAAAAGAATTGTTCGATTCGGACCAGTCGTTCCTGAGATTACTGCGTTCAACCAAATAAACCAACTCTACAGCTTTATAATATTAGTATTGATATAATGGAATATCAGGTATTTGGTAGTTAAAAAAACACAAATTTACAGACTGCCTTGTAACATATTACGCCTATGTCTATGCATGGCTTATTAATTACGGCATAATAATGTGGGGAAACAGTACAGATGCACCAACAATGTCTACAGTTCAAAAGAAAGTTCATATCATAGTAAATATACAACAGATAGATAGCTGCAAACCCCACTTTATAAAGCTATACTTGAAATATGCAATTTTTGCAAATAAACACCAAGAATTTTACAATAAACGAGAAGACATAAAAAAAAGATACACAATCTGATACAAAACACAACTAAAGCTACCTACATCCCATCTAAAAAAACATTCAACAAGCCCTCTGGTAATGTCAATAAATGTATACAATAATTTACCCGGATCAATTAGTAATGAAAATAAACTCCATCTATTCACTAACAAATTAAAAAATCTATTAATAAGTAAATGTTATATCAGTATTAGCAAACATTTAAGTGATAAATCCCTGAAATGCAGTTAGAATGCCCAAAGTATGTTTTTTATTAATTTTGATTTTAGAATAAGTTAGATTATAAGTCCTACTCCTATATTTCTTTTGACGTGCCCGACAGGGTCCCACAATTGTAACTAAATCCAATGTTTACCACCTAAGCATATACATTGTGAAATGCAATAAAGTATTGAGTATTGGAATGGTTCATGAAATCAAAAAACAAATAATGGAACAAAGCATTTTTATTACTATAAGTATTTCAATTTTAACGTCAGACCACTTGAGAAGTAGATATCCCATCAAAAACATAAATGTGAAATGAGAGCCAAGTTCAATCTTATCATATATGCCTTGGTTGTTGACTTCAACGACAAAAGAAGTGAGATCTAAATGGGTGCCAAGTTCAATGGTCAGTCCTGACTTGGCTAGTTCTCATATACGAATTATTATGTTCGATGGCTAGTTACTACCAGCAAGCCAAATTTTCGGAATAATAAAATAAGAACCGACAAGTAACAGGTTTAAAACTTGCGAAGGCTATAATCTAATTCGTATATGAAAACTAGCCAAGTCAGGACTGACCATTGAACTTGGCACCCATTTAGATCTCACTTCTTTTGTCGTTGAAGTCAACAACCAAAGCATATATGATAAGATTGAACTTGGCTCTCATTTCACATTTATGTTTTTGATGGGATATCATTACTTTTTGTACATAAATTATTAGTAAGTACTTATTTATAACATAACAAATTTAATACCAAATGGTTTTTGTTATAAGTGTTCCTAATAGAATCAATTATGTGAAAAATTATAATAAAATGATAAAAATTTACCAGTTTCTGATTTATTCCTTTGTATTCACCTAATTACCTATCTGCATGCCAAATTTGAAATTTCTAGGTCATCTGGAACTGGGTTAGAGTTTTGATCTATAGGTCAGTCAGTGATAAAAATGACGATTTTTGGACGTTAATATCTAAATAACCGTTTGAGATATGTTTATGGAATTTGAAACACATATGTATCTTGCAAGTTTCACTATATAAACCAAATTTGACATGTTTATGTGAAATAGTTTTTGAGTTATGAGGGGGTCAAAAGTGGCTCCAAATGGTTCGTGTAATATTACACACGGTGCTGTTGGCCAGTTCTGTTACTTGAACTTGGCTTGACACGCTGCCGCGTGTCTAGATTATGTACTTAGTATTTCATCTAAAATAGTAGGGTCGTTTCACCACTCATGTTGATACCGTGTGCCAGATAGAAATACATAATATATTAATATTGCATGCTCAACATTATAAGTGCACAACAGTCAACAGAATGTCTAGCTACCAAAAAATTGACCGACCACGAGCAAATCTTAAGTCAGAAATTGATTTTTGGGTGTACCTAAGTAATGTTCCTGAAAAAAATATATATTTATGTTAGAAGTGGCTAACTAATATTATTATTTTTCTCATCGGTGTGCTGGTACCTACTGCAAAATAATGTTTTTTTCCCCACTGAGTCAACAGGTATAGGTAGTATGTGTTTGTTTTGCAGATTGCCATGGAATGTAAATATTCCTGTATCCAGATTTCCATATTGAATAAACAGTTTAAATTCTTTCTTGCATCATCAATACACACTTTCCTCAAACTGCATCTAAATGGTTTTACTGAAGACAGGGAAACATTCATAAGCTATTTCAAATCTGGAACAGTCTCGGGCAACATCTTCACACATTGTGTTGAAATCTTACTGAACAGTTAACAGCACATTATTTTGCATTAAATGCTGTACCATCTTGAAGATTCTATTTTCATTATAATCCTATAAGTACACACATGAAAACAAATATCAATTTCGTGCAATTAGAAAGAAACGGATTAACTACTCCCTCTCACAGAGAGGAGGCCTGTATCGCAGCAGTGGGAACATTATAAGCTGCTTATATATGTATGTTAAGAGGAATAAGAGTATTAACTAAAGCAATTAAAACTCTTTGAACTAAAGTAAATAGTGTTGCTGTCACTTGACAGTTGACACTTGTCAATTAGCTACGAGTATGTCAGATAGTGACGCGATTCGATTTTGTTTAACTCGTTACTCAAGTAACTAAAGGGTCGAGATCATTTTATTTATTTATTTTCTCACGCGTTGTCACTTGATGTAGTTGTGTTTAGATAAGTATCACGGAGTCTTCAACAACTACACCAGTTCATAATTCAATGTTAATAATATCGTGTAACAAACTGTCAAAATAATGTGATGTACTGAATCACGGATGTTTTAAATAAGAGTGATTATGCATTACATCTTTATATATATAAAAATCTTGTGTCACGATGTATGTTGCCAATAAACTCCAAAACTACATAACAGATTGTTATCAAAGTTCTTAATTAGTTGTAATTTGGTCCAACTTAAAAGATAGGATAGTTTTTATCTCAATTATTCGCTTATGTCGTGAATGTAAACGAATAAAATGTATCAATTAATTGTTTCTTAAGCAAGTGTTTATTTACTGCCATCTATGAGAACTTCATAAAACAAAACATAGTTTTATGAAGTTCTTATAGATGGCGGTGTACGTTGATTCATCAATAAAATTCTTCAATATTGTTTGACATCTAGGTTACAAATACACCCAATAGATGGCGCTGTGTTCTGTTAGAATATAAATTCTATTATTTTATTTCACGTAATATTTATTTATGTTCACGATATAACCGTATTATTTTAATGGTTTGTGACTGATATTTTTATAATTATACTGCGTATTATGTTACAATATTACTACCATTAATAACAAAAAAAAAAATTGTACTATTTTTGTTAGAGAATTATTAAAGTCTTGGCGCCAAATTTTAATCAAATTTCGAGATCTGGCCATCAAATTCTATCGAGTCGCCATCTCTGGTTTGAATGTCCAAAGCTTTGGTATCTCATTCGTTCTCGAGACCTCCTCTGAGCGTAAACAAAGCTCCCTTTCGAACCATCGAGACCCACTATTTCAAACAATCGATCAATCGATTCTTCTCGAAGCATGCGAACTAGAACATTCGGGAAATTCAAGGTTCAGGTATAAATACTGGCACCGAGTGTCACCGCAGTCCCGGCTGGAGGCCTAAAAAGGTAACTTTTTAGAACTCGCCGGGCCACAATCCGTTTAAGTAGTAACAATCTTTTCAGGATTAACTACGAGATGCCCCACAAAAAAAAAAAAAAATCACCGCAGTTCAGTTCCTTTTTAAACGAGTGAATTAATACTATCCCCCGGAAAGTGATAGTCTCAGTAAAATCTCAGTGCAAGTCTTAGTACTACTCTCTGCGTCAGTCTCTACGTAAATATACCTGTGCATTTACCAAGTATATAACCTCTGCAAGTATTAATCAGTGCAAAATCATAACTTTATACACATGTAAGTATTTTTGCTTGCATTTTATTTTATTTTCTTCATGTATTTTGTAAATAAGTCATTGTTTATAAAGAATAGTTAAAGATAAGAAAAATAAAATCTACATTTAATAAATTATTTGAAAAAACCAAAAAACACGCTTTTGAAACTAACTGAACTAAAAATTTAGAAATAAAACTGGAGTACTCAATTTAAAAATTCATATTGTTGTAAAAAAAGCGTGGGGTGTTTGATTTTCATTGCTGTAAATATTTTAACGATAGTTTAGTATACCTGTAGTAATTATAATAAGCACCCCACGCATTTTGTACGACAATATGAATTTTTCAATTGAGTATTCCAGTTTTATTTTCAATTTAGCTAATTCGATTTTACCGGAAGGGTTTTATTTCCTCAGTTGCGATTAGAGAAATAAGTTCGCCGGGTCAGCTATTAGTATTATATTTTATCAAGTTCTTGAAACATCGTAAGGAAACCGGCATGTCCTAGAACCAAAAATTTGAAGACATGTGACATCTACGAACCCGCACTGGGCCCGTGTGGTATATTACGGCCCACTCCCTGTCACCAGGAGGAGGCCTGTGTCCCAGCAGTGGGAACAATATAGGCTGATTATGATGATCAAGCTCTTCTAAGTGAAGAGACAGTTGAGCTGCTGAAGAGTTTGTTGCGTCAGTTTTTCTTCCCAACTTGCCGCGGGACTGTCTTCGTCCCAACTAAAGCACTAGGAAGTGGTGAAGGGCGGGCATTTTGGGAACTGTCTTATGTAATTTTGTCATTCGAAAAGTGCTGACTCCAATCTGCAGTCCAATCTACGGAATAATGAGATCGCTTCGGAAAGCCTCTGATGCTCCCAGGAAGCTTCTGCGCTTTTAGGCGGAGCTAAACTGGCTTTGTTAGCCAGAATAAAATAAATATAAAAAAGACCCTCATTCGGGGACCCACCCGAATGAGGGTCTAAGTGCGAAAAAGGGAGTCCCATCATAATCGAAAGGGAGACAAAATCATGTTCAAAGTTTCCGTTACATAGGCACATCTATACTTAATATTATAAAGCTGAAGAGTTTATCGAAGCGCTAATCTCAGGAACTAATGGTCCGAATTGAAAAAATATTTTTGTGTTGGGTAGCCTATTTATCGACGAAGGCTATATACTATATAAGATCACGCTACGGTTCAAAAGAAGCGGAGCAGCAAACGAAAAATGGACTAAAACTGGCAGGCGATTCGTTGCGACGGGAAGGAGAGCAAAAATTTGACGCGGACGAAGTCGCGGGCAAAAACTAGTTATTCTGTAAGTATTAGTCAGTTGATAACGAACCACAAGAACGAACAGCAAGAGTCGATTGTAGCCCCAATATTGATTGGATGCCGCATTTTGAATTTTGCTATCATTATTTTCTTTTAAGTTATTATTTAATGTCTCGTTTTTAACTAACAAAGCTGCTAGAAACCTCCCTAAAGGGAGGTACCTACTTTAGATTCAACTTCAAATAAATTGAGAAAATCAGTGCCTGACGATTTATAACTAGTAGTAGTAACATCACTAGCCAAACTGACAAGCCACCAAAAACTTCAATCCGTTTCACGGAGATTTTTAACCACTTTATGCGAGAGTAAGCGAACTTAAAAACGGGATTAAACACCTGGACCGTCAATAGTATTTTTTTTTAATCAAAACAGATTTGGTTACTACCTCGATCTGTAAATAGGTACATTATATACTAAAGAAAATCATAACATCGTTAAAAACGCTTCAATAAATGATTTTTTAGGTAAAATACGATTAATAGAAGTTCCCTTCGAGTCTTTAACATAACCGAAAGGTTTGATTTCACAGCTTTAGCTAGTTATGGACTTAGAACGAAACGTTCTTCTGAATTTTTGTTATATAATAAGTTAAAATGTTGTATTATTGTAACAATAAAATATCAGTACAGAATTATAATTATGGTCAAGATATCTTTTTATATTAGAAAATCCTTTGTTGCCACTTATTCGTGTTTAGTGACATTTTTAGATTCAACTTTTTTCTTTGTGGTAATAATAAAACATATTATTTGGCATGTTGGTAACACAGGAAGCCCACTCGTGAGTACTCGTAACGATTCAATTGCAATTCGGTGAAAGTTTAGTTTCCCTTGTGCTTAACAAATAGTAGAATGACTTTAGAGGACATCATCGACCTGCGATCGAAATCTAACTGTTGTGAAAACACAATTGAACGCGTAACTTTGCAAATTAGTAGAATCGCCCCCCAGGCCCGTGTCGACGGCGCGTAGTGTTCCACACGCTCCTCAAAGAGACGTCAGCAGAAGTGAAGGGGTCTACTAGGACCATGTCTGCCAGGGTCGCGAGATTTGTTCAAAAGAGATACCGTGGCCCTGGCACATGGACAACTGAAGTGACACGGGTGGGTTTTAGTCAGTAAAAGTCTGACACGCCCTTCCGCTCCACCCAGAGCGAAAGACGTCATTTGATGATTTCCCACTCACCTTGAGATGACTCACTCTATGTTGAAGACCAATTTAAAAAAAGAAAACCGGCCAAGTGTGAGTCGGACTCGCGCACCGAGGGTTCCGTACAAACCTGTAGGTATTTTCGGTTTAAAAATATATATATTTTTTAATTTTTATATTTCAGTTGATTGAATGTAAGGTAAATTGCGGTTCACGATTTATGACGTTTAAAAAAAAAACTACTCACTCGATCTCGTTCAAACCAATTTTCGTTGGTAGTTTGCATGGTAATGTACATCATATATTTTTTTTAGTTTTGTCATTCTCTTATTTTAGAAGTTACAGGGGGGGGGGACACACATTTTACCACTTTGGAAATGTCTCTCGCGCAAACTATTCAGTTTAGAAAAAAATGCTAATAGAAACCTCATTACCATTTTAAAGACCTATTCATAGATACCCCACACGTATGGGTTTGATGAAAAAAAAACATTTTTGAGTTTCAGTTCTATGTATGGGGAACCCCAAAATTTATTGTTTTTTTCTATTTTAGTGTAAAAATCTTAATGCGGTTCACAGAATACACCTACTTACCAAGTTTCAACAGCATAGCTCTTATAGTTTCGGAATAAAATGGCTGTGACATACGGACGGACAGACAGACAGACAGACATGACGAATCTATAAGGGTTCCGTTTTTTGCCATTTGGCAACGGAACCCTAATAAATCACAACCTATCTGTGTATATGTTTTTACACAGTTTATGTTTGCGATAAAACTTCCGTAATATTTTCAGCTACCATGGGAGTCTATTATTTATAGCGATCTCCGTCGGTGTGAATGATTGGCCGGATTATCTCGAAAACGGCTGAGCCGATAGTTGATTGTCTTATAAATATCAAGGTTGTTATTTATACCGATCGGAATATTTACGAATAAATCACGTAACTATCCAATTTACGTCGGTAACATCGACAAAATCTCGGGAGAATTGATAGTAAAAAAACATGTTTGTTGATTTATTAACTACTCACTTATGGCCGCGGTTTCGCCCGCTTGGAAGTCGGGAATTATTCCCCAGAGACGTAATTCCGGGATAAAAGGCTTTACCCAGGTCATGGTCTATCCGTGTTCCAAATTTCATACAAATCCGCTGAGTGAGATAAAATTAGTTTTATAATTAGTAACAAGGTTCAGCCCACGACTTCGCCCGCGTGAATTTTATTTGTTGTCGACCCGATCCGTCGCATCGTCGCGTTAGTTCGTTTTTGCTACGCGTTATTTCTCACTGTTTTCACTGGTCCTAGCATAATGTTAAATAGCAAATAGCTTTCTTCAAGAATTGGGCAACTTTATAAGCAAAAAGGTTTTTCAAAATATGTACGATTGGGAGTTCCAGAGATTAGCGCAATCAAACAAACACTTCAGCTTTATTTAGTTTACATAGATAGTATGAAATAATATCGGTTTTCCTGTTGTACTTACTAATTCCATGAGTGTTTCATTATAAAGTATTAAATAATAGTGATTGTAAATCGTAAAACCTCTTTATTTTAACTATCTTTACTATGACCGTTCAGATTTAGATAGCTGTGCTATTATTATGAGTTATAATATTTTGATCGATTTCTGAAAGCATTATAAAGTAACGTTAGCAAAACCAAAGTTTTAATATTAACTCATAAAGCTTACTGTTCAATGGACTTTTAAATCGTAGTTTTATGCATGAATCGCATGATCCCTGGGTGTTTTTGCTTAAAATTTAAGTCGTGATAAGCGGTCGCAAAAAGTAATTTAGCTTAGGTTCTATTCACAAACTAAATATTACCTGCCTTGGCCTTTGATGACTATTTGTCACAACATTATTTTTTTACGTATGACATTTTTGAAGGTTAATGTTAAACGTGAATTAGATATAGTTGTACAGACAGCTGCATTATCTGTCGTTATTGTTCCCACAGCTGGAACAGAAGCGTCCGCTCGGTGAGAGGAAATGGGCCGTAATCAACTTCGCGGGCCCTGTGCGGTGGGTAGATGTCACATGGCTTAGAATTTTTGATTCTAGGACATGCTGGTGTCCTCACGATGTTTTCCTTCACCGTTTTGAGAGCAGTGGTAATTAAACAATATATAAAAAGTAAAGTTCCTTGTCTGGGTTCGAACCTACGCTGCTACGCATAATTCGTGGCCGTTACAACTGGGCCACTACTGCGCTCACAGATAGGCAGCGGTTTAGTTTCCGCAAACAGTATAAATCTATACTAATATTATAAAGCTGAAGAGTTTGTTTGTTTGGTTGTTTGGGAATCTCAGAAACGAATGGTCCGAACTGAAAATTTATTTTTGTGTCGAGTAGCCTATTTATCGAGGAAGGCTATCTATACTAATATATAAAGAGGTAACATTTGTTTGTAAGTTTGTAAGTTTGTATGTCGGGGGTAATCTCCGGAAGTAATGAACCAATTTTAAAAATTAATTCACTGGAAGAAAGCTACATTATTCGTGAGTGTTATAAGCTATAAATTATAAAGATAGCGTACATATTAGCCGAACTATCTCAATTTTTGTCTAGCCAGGCGGAAAAAATAGCTCTTACAACAGAGTTATTTGCATGCGCTGCCTTAACAGTTTTATATAATTCAAAACAATGTATGGCCACCTGGTCTGCTTTGAATAGTTCTACAAAAGAGTCAACGACACCATATTTCTATCTTTTATATTTTAGCAGATATAGTAGCTTTTATGTGTTAAAAAAAGTATTTTTCGACGTACTTACCTTTGGACGAGTTTTTAAACAATAGAATATTAAACCTTATCGAAAAAAATATTAATATGATCACAAGAACATTATAGAGATACGATTTGTCCAAAACAATATGTCAATTGGTTAAATAGTTTGGAAGATAATATAAAATTACTAAATCTCAAAATACCGCCGTCAATTCACGAACCGCATTAGAACATGCTTTGTACGGACGTTTTATCCATTTACCCATAGATTGCATTGTGCAATTGCGTCATTTTTCTGAATCGCGGTGGTAAGATTTGCCGCGGATCAATGGCCCTCTCCGGTTATTATTTAACTTTCGTCGTTAGGTAGGTGAGTTGTACGCATTTGGTTGGATGTTGTTAGTCTTTAAAAGTGTTTTTGTTGTTGGTCTTTAAAATTGTTTTGGTTGCTCGGTTTCTTAAAACAAAAATACTATTTCGTTCTCATTCTTCGGGTTCGAAGCTGTGGTATTTCTGTTTTTGGAATATCGGACAGTTTCAGTGGTTGTCTATCATGCCTAAAAGGAAATCACAACTTTCCCGTCAGACATCCCAGACAAGAGAAGCTCGAGTACGCCATTCGGAAGAGTCTGCTCCAGAAAATCATCAGCGCCTTTCGAGGAATAGAGAAAATATTTCGCAAGCACGCGCTGGGGAATCTAGCTTCGAGCGTTCACAGCGGCTTGCTAACCAAAGCTGGAGAACATCGCAGGTCCGTGCTCGGGAATCTAGCGCTGAACGTGCGCAGTGTCTCAGTGATTTAAGGCAGCATGTCTCTGCAACAAAGGACAGGTAGTCTAGAGCTGAGCGCTCGCAGCGGTTCGCTAGCCAAACTGTGAGAACATCGTAGGCCCGTGCTCGGGAATCTAGCGCTGCACGTGCGCAGCGTCTCAGTGATTTAAGGCAGCATGTTTCTGCAACAAGGGATAGAGAGACTAGCGCTGAGCGCTCGCAGAGGCTCACTAGCCAAAGCGCGAGAACATCGCAGGCCCGTGCTCGGGAATCTAGCGCTGAACGTGCGCAGCGTCTTTCTGATTTAAGGCAGCATGTCTTGGGCACGCCACAATTGCGGCGGTAAGTCCCGTCTTTGAGAGTAGATAGAGAGGCGCCACGGCATCCGCACCTTACGCCTGACGCAGGTTCTCACCGGGCATGGGTGCTTCGGTGGGTTCCTGTTCAGGATAAAGCGGGAGGAAACGCCCGGGTATTTCCATTGTGAGGATCGTCTAGAGGACACGGTGGAGCAAACGGTGGAAGTGTGCCCTGCCTGGGCGGAGCACCGCCGTGTCCTCGTGGAGGCGATCGGCGCCGGCGACCTCTCGCGTCCGGCCCTGGTGCGAGGCATGGTACGGAGCGAGAGGGAATGGGAAGCCGTCACCTCCTTCTAGCGAAGCAGTAATGCTCGCGAAGGAGGAGGCGAGGCGCGTGAGGGAGTGGCAGTCTCTGCACCCTCACGTCCCTAGCCGCCGCAGGAGGAGACGCCCAGGGCGTCGGGAGTCGATAGCGGACTCCCGGCCACCGTAGGCACGAGCTTGTGGGTGGCGAGCAATGGGTAGCTCGCCGCTCGGCAGGGAGCAAGCTCGGATCGATGGCGCGTAGTGTTCCACGCGCGCCTCAAAGAGATGTCAGCAACACTGAAGGGGTCTGCTAAGACCGATGCATGCCAGGGTCGCGAGATTTTTCGAAAGAGATACCGTGACCTTGGCACATGGACAACGGAAGGAACACGGGTGGGTTTTAGTCAGAAAAAGTTTGACACGCCCTCTCGCTCCGCCCGAAGGGGGAAGTCATTTGATGATTTCCCATCCAAAAAAAAGACACGTTTTATTCGTGTAACCATTTATATTTTCTTAAATACAATCTTTTATTATCAGAAAGAATATATGAAATAAAGATATGCTTAATACATTGCGTTCTCTAATGGCGGTTTATGATTCTTTTTTTTTTAATATTTTCTAGACGTATTGCCTCGTTTCTGTCATCTAACGTAAGTTACGTTTAACTGATAGGAGTTAAGACGCAACAAATATCTTTGTTGCGAATTGAAATAATTAAACTGGATCAAAAAAAGTACTTACTTATGTGTTATTATAAAGGTAAAGAATCATAATGACGAAACTGTCTTACTATATATTTTTTTATCTAAGTATAAGACATTACAATGTCGCAGAGAACTCTCTTATAACGGTTTACGTCAAACAATTCTTTCACAAAAGAAAAAATAAGAAGGTGTATCTACTAAATATTAGTGTGTCTTGGCACGAAATGAAAGATAATTTCTTGAAATTATTTTTAGTACATAATTACGATGTTTTGTCCCAGTCTCTGTTGTTGCGTGGGTTAATGTATGCGTTGATTTGGTGATGTAACACTACAAATACGACTACCGTGTTTCCGTAACCAGTGTATCTTGACACAAGGACAAAAAGAAACTAACTTCTAAAGTACGAAATTATACATCACATCGAAATTTTCCTATGATAGTAACACCGCCATGATGTATCAATATATATTGGGCACCTTGAACTAAAAGTTTACAAACCGTATATTGCGGTCCCTTATGTCGTAAACACAGCTGTTTCGTTCATCCATTATCTACAAATAACTATTTTTGATTATACCTCATCGGTATAGCAGAAGAAAGCGCGGCTCCCGAGAATTGAGGCCAAGCCTTTTATTCCAAAATGAGACAAAGTAGGTTTTTTCCATGGCTCGGTAACAGCTGTTTGCTTCGGGTTGGAATTGTACCGGCTTTACCTTATTACATTAATAGAACAATAGTAACGTATTAAGTACGTTAGTAAGTTCTTCATACACCTCATCATTTTCTGCCTAGACTTTTCGCATCGACGACGTTGAGATCGGCTTACAGTCTAACTAACCCGATACAGTTAGATTCCAGTAGGTAGTTTACATCGAGCAACCAACTATCTGACCTCAACATTCCAGTTAATTGGTAACACGATATCCCTTGGTAAGACTGGTTATCAGACTCGAAATAGGCCTCTGCTCTACAAAAACTGTAGGGTTAGATTGCTTTCTGTTAACTCTGTAGGTATATTTTTGTTGTTGTTATAGGTAATTAAATAGAATATTTTCTCTGTCATCTTGCTTGGTTAGTCAGAGATCAGCTAGGATAAACCTATCAGTATATAGCTCACACCCGCGTAAGATAACAGATTATGTCGCATAAGCCTTGAAATGTAGGACGTATGAGCTAGGTTTCTGTAATGCCTTGAATTATTTTTAATTTTCGGCGTTCAACGGACCGTTGAAATTCGAACAGCGTTATTTTATTTTTAAATACAATTAGATGTCACCTAGTGTTAATAAATAAGGGATCGAGTCTCATATTTGGAACCTCGTCAATGTTTAGAAGATGTGGGGATCTACGCACATAGGTTTTTAGGTTTTATGCGGCCAAAATTATTTTAATTGCTATAACTATTCTAAATGACATAATTGATAATAAAAAACAACTTTCTGTTGAAATTTTGAATATTTATTAAAGAAAATATCATATTTATGAAAAAAAAAGTCAAAAACCTAACGTCACAGATATAAAAAAAATATATTTCATAAATGTACCGTGTGGCGTCGGACTCAAAGAATAGCACCACCCCATTTCTTCCCGTGGGTGTCGTAAGAGGCGACTAAGGGATATACTAGAGAATGGGCAGCAGCGTTCTCTATGCATTGCAGACTATCATACTGCGATCGCCAACCCGCCTGCCAAGCGTGGCGATTAAGGCAATCTCCCCCCCCCCCCCCAAATGAGAAGCACCAAAAGTAAATGGCCCCTAGTGCCCGGCGGCCCACCTAACCTTGGCTACGGTAGCGGTCAAGGCCACGGTGAGGCAAGGGGTGCTAAGAATCTCCGGAAGAGATCCGGCTACCACAATCACCGACAACTGGACCTGGCAACATATAACACGCGTACACATCGGACCGACGAGAAGATCGCCGAACTGGAGGAAGAATTGAGCAGGTGACGATGGGATATAGTAGGGTTATCTGAAGTCTGAAGAGAGGGGGAGGACTCGATAATCCTCAAATCCGGAAACCTGCTCTATTTCCGGGAGGGTGACCAGCAGTCCCAAGGTGGTGTCGGGTTTATCGTCCCTAAGTCCCTTGTGAGCAACGTGGTGAAGATCGAGAGTGTGTCGACCAGGGTGGCGTACCTTATACTCAGAATATCCGCAAGGTATTCGCTGAAGGTCATACAGGACCTCGTCACACCCCGACGATGAGGTGGAGACCATGTATGAGGATATTTCCAGAGCCATGCATGGTTTCAAAACTCACTTCACCGTTGTCATGGGGGACTTCAACGCGAAACTGGGCAAGCGAGGCGATGATGAGTTGAGAGTGGGGCAATTTGGAGTTGGACGTCGCAACCACCGGGGTCACCTACTGGCTAGTTTTATGGAGAAGGAAGGCCTCTTTATGATGAATTCCTTCTTCAGAAAACGTGAGCACAGGAAGTGGACCTGGCAGAGCCCTGATGGTGTAACAAAAAAATTCTCAAGTCGATTCATCTTTACTTCAAGCTGACGCGAATGGGCTTATAAAATGTTGCGATGATAACAAAATGCATTTAAACGTAAAAAAGTGTTCTCAAATAACCTTTACACGGAAGCCAATTTTCGTTGTTTTCAGTTACACTATAAATAGCACGTGTCTCAGCAAAATTGATGTGATTAGAGACCTAGGGGTCTTTCTTGACCAAAAATTAACATTTATTCCTCACATGGACATTATTATTAAAAAAGCTTCAAAGTCACTTGGTTTTGTACTACGGAACGCAAAATGTTTTCGCAAGCCTCGAACTAAAATCTATCTGTACAACTGCCTCGTACGTACCGTATTGGAGTACTGCTCGGTAGTGTGGCGTCCCCACTATGCAACACATAGTCTTAGGTTGGAGCGCATTCAAAAAAGATTTTTAAACCATCTTGCTTACTCGGGGGGAATAGCCAAAAAAGTGCCGAGCTATGCGAAACGACTAGAACATTTTAATATGACTTCACTCGAAAAACGCAGAGATTATAACGACCTAATTTTCTTATTCAAAATTCTTAACAGCAAAATAGATTGCCCACAGCTCTTAAGTAAGTTTGGTTTTAACCTACCACATAACTAAACAAAACTGTTTCAGGGTCAAACTCCCCAATCCCAAGACTTTGCAGGCTTCTCAATAATTGTGATGATGCTATAGATATTTGTTGTACATCTATTCATAAATTCAAGCAACAAGTCCACCAAAAATAATCAACACTACACTGCTGCTTAAATAATCAACACAACAAGCTTTTAACTGTCTTAATAATAACATGTCTTTAATATTAAGTATGCTTGTAACTGTAAAACCACTGTAATTAATTTTTAAGTAAGTTCATGCATGCTGTGTCTATCGCATCATATTGTACACTTGGTGTGCATTATAGCTTGTATTATTAGATTATAAAGCGTAACAATTGTAGATAGACCAATAAATAAATTAAAAAAAAACGAGATTGACTTCATTATGTCGACGAAGAAGCAAATATTCAATGATGTCTCAGTGATCAACGCGGTGAAAACCGGGAGTGATCACCGCATGGTAAGAGGCACATTGAATATCAATATCAAGCTGGAAAGATCTCGGCTGATGAAGTCAACGCTCCGTCCAGCACCGATCCAACTTCAAAACCCCGAGGAACTCCAAAATCGTTTTGAGTGCCTAGGGAGTTCCGTGGAGGATTTTAACGATGGGTTCGTGGAAACTGTCCATACGGTGGGGTCTAAGTTCTTCAAGACCCGCCGTACTAATAGGAAAAAGAAACTCTCAGATCCAACATTACAGCTTATGGAACAGCGGCGCGGAATGATCCTGCAGTCTTCAGAAGCTGCGCTCGAGTACCGGCAGCTCAATAGACGGATCTCTAAGTCCTTGAAAAGCGACCTTCGCCGCACAGAGCGGATCAGTGACGCGATAGAGCGGAATAAAGGCTCCAAGGTCTTAACTAGGGATCTGTCTATTGGGCAGAGACAGCTTACGAAACTGAAGTCCGATTATGGCAGGGTCGTATCCGCCAAACCTGAGCTGTTTAAGGAGATTGAGAGGTTTTATGGACAGTTATACACGTCAACAAGTGACCCCGTTAAAAATCTGGCAAATGACCCAAGACCTAGGTTGACCCGACACTATACCGAAGACATCCCGGACGTCAGCTTGTACGAGATTCGGATGACTCTGAAGCAGCTCAAAAACAACAAGGCGCCGGGTGATGACGGAATTACGGCTGAGCTCCTGAAGGCCGGCGGGAAACCCGTTCTCAAAGCCCTTCAGAAGCTGATTGATTCCGTCATACTCGAAGGCAAAACGCCACAGGCATGGAACAGAGGTGTGGTGGTACTTTTCTTTAAGAAGGGTGATAATGCCCTACTTAAGAATTATAGGCCCATCTCACTTCTGAGCCATGTCTGCAAGCTGTTTTCAAGAGTCATCACGAACCGTCTAGCACGCAGGTTTGATGACTTCCAGCCTCCCGAACAAGCTGGATTCCGTAAAGGCTTTCGCACCGTAGACCACATACATACGCTGCGGCAGGTTATACAGAAGACCGAAGAGTATAACCTGCCTCTCTGTTTAGCGTTTGTGGACTACGAAAAAGCCTTCGATTCGGTCGAAACCTGGGCTGTACTGCAGTCTCTTCAACGGTGCCAGATCGACTATCGGTACATCGAGGTGCTAAAGTGTCTGTACGAAAACGCCACTATGTCAGTCCGACTTCAGGATCAGACCTCGAAACCTATCCTTCTGCAGCGAGGGGTGAGACAGGGAGACGTTATTTCTCCCAAACTGTTCACCGCTGCACTGGAGGATGTCTTCAAGGTTCTGGACTGGAAAGGGGTTGGCATCAACATCAATGGCGAGTACATAACTCACCTTCGGTTTGCCGATGATAAAGTTGTCATGGCTGAGACTATGGAGGGCCTCAGTACAATGCTCAATGACCTCAATAGAGCTTCCGAAAGAGTGGGTCTCAGGATGAACATGGACAAGACTAAGGTCATGTCCAATGCTCATGTGATACCCACTCCAGTGAAGATTGGAGGCGCTACACTCGAAGTTGTGGACGAATATGTGTACCTAGGACAGACTGTCCAGTTAGGTAGGTCCAACTTCGAGAAAGAGGTCAATCGTCGAATCCGACTCGGCTGGGCAGCGTTCGGGAAGCTACGCAATATCTTCTCGTCCCACATTCCGCAGTGTCTCAAGACGAAAGTCTTTGACCAGTGTGTGTTGCCAGTGATGACTTATGGAACCGAAACGTGATCGCTCACAATGGGCCTTATTAGTACGTTGATGATGATGAATGATGAGTAGGCTGAAAGTCACCCAAAGGGCGATGGAGAGGACAATGCTTGGAGTTTCCCTATGCGATCGGATCAGAAATGAAGAGATCCGTAGGAGAACTAAGGTAACCGATATAGCCCGAAGAATTGCTAAACTGAAGTGGAAGTGGGCAGAGCACATTGCTCGCAGAACAGATGGCCGATGGGGCCGAAAGGTTCTGGAGTGGCGACCGCGTACCGGAAGACGTAGAGTTGGAAGGCCTCCAACAAGGTGGACCGATGACCTTGTGAAGGCCGCAGGAATCCGCTGGATGCGGGAAGCACAAAACCGGTCGAAGTGGTGGAGCTTGGGGAAGGCCTATGTCCAGCAGTGGACGTCTTTCGGCTGAAATGATGATGATGATGATGATTTCATAAATGTACATTTTAAACGTTAATGAGTAATGTATTGACGTATCCCCTCAACAGTTGACACATACTCCATGCCAATTTGTTAAACCAGATCCTCATCGTCCTAGGATTCTGGTGAAGCCGAGTCTGGTTTGGTGGGTAAAAGCATATCTAGAGTCTCCGGAGAAAAGGCTTCAGACGTTTTTTTGTTTTTGTTGACTGAGCAGCATAAATGATAACACAATCGCCTACGGCCGAGCGAACCATTTCAGTTTTGGGACAGTTGCTTCTCTCACTTGACTCTTCAAATGATTTTGAAGGGCGGCCTGGGCGATTTTGGGCTTGGATTGGGATTACAGACGTCCCATTTAACCATGGCTAGTTAGATTTTAAGAAATCCTCTTCTTTTCTTTGTGCTAAGCAATATTTCGTTTTAGTTTTTTTTTATATTTTCCTCTGTGTCACCATAAGAAGAAAACAGGTAATTTTCTAAATAGGCCAATTTTTCATCCATAGTTATTAAATTTTGACTTTACATTTTATCGTCGTGAAATTGACGGGTGACTACTTTTGTTCCGGATGAGCCAGCCCCCCTAGCCAAGTCACAAACGTTTACCGTTCTACAATCGGTAACGCTTCAGTGTCAGCAATTGTAGAAAACGATAAGTTGGTAGCCATGTTGAAGCGCCTGAGTCGGCCGCTCGTTCTACAATGTCTTTAGAAAAACGACACCTTATAACAAAGGATTTAGCGTTGAACATTGTAGAAACGATAAAAAATCATTCTATCATTTTGAACGATGTGAATTTGGCTACGAATTTTCTGTTCGTTTGTTCTAACCACGTGACTTAACGTTGAGCGACTACCATTAACGATTGCAGATTATCAACTTGGCTAGGGGTGCTGGAGACCGTACGACGAAAAAAAAAGAATAATTTTTTTGGAACATTTTTCAACATAACTTTTTTTACGCTACCTGCACCTACCTAACTAAATTACTTTTAAATTGAAAAATCAAGAATATTTTTTTCAAGAAAACGTTGTATGTTTTGAAGCTTTATAAATAAAGGTTTATTTGTTATACTAGGTTGACAATTTCTATAACAAATAATGGTATTTACCTGAAGCACTCGAATCCATATTGTTTACTTTGATAACTGTCTTCAAATCAAAAATATTGACGACGAAAAACAAGTCACTTTAAAAGCGTAAAGAGCGAAAGCGGGAGACTAACAAGTTCCGACTACCTGCGCACGCATCCCAAGCGGGTATTAAAGCCGAGAAGACCGGTCTATTATCACTTGTTCTATTGTTAATGTAGAAAGATAATATTACATTTTGTATTTGTAACTAGTTTAAAATTTTCAAATTTGGCCGCATAATTAAGCAAAATCTATGGTAGTGCTACGGTTCATTTTTAGGGTTCCGTTGCCAAATGGCAAAAAACGGAACCCTTATAGATTCTTCATGTCTGTCTGTCTGTGTGTCTGTCCGTATGTCACAGCCACTTTTTTCCAAAACTATAAGAGCTATGCTGTTGAAACTTGGTAAGTAGGTGTATTCTGTGAAGCACATTAACATTTTTACACTAAAATAGAAAAAAAAATTGGGGTTCCCCATACATAGAACTGAAATGCAAAAAGTTTTTTTTTTCATCAAACCCACACGTGTGGGGTATCTATGTATAGGTCTTCAAATACGGTATTGAGGTTTCTAATATATTTTTTTTCTAAACTGAATAGTTTGCGCGAGAGACACTTCCAAAGTGGTAAAATGTGTCCCCCCCCCCCCGTAACTTCTAAACCAAGAGAATGATAAAACTAAAAAAAAATACATGATATACATTACCATGTAAACTACCACCGAAAATTGGTTTGAACGAGATCGAGTAAGTAGTTATATTTTAAAACGTCATAAATCGTAAACCGCAATTTACCTTTCATTCAATCAGCTGAAATATATATATTTTTTTAAATACATTTATTTTCATAAACATAAACCTTGTGCATAAACCGAGAATACCTACAGGTTTGTACGGAACCCTCGGTGCGCGAGTCCGACTCGCACTTGGCCGGTTTTTACTACTACTACAGGTTAATATCTAACAAGTTGTAAATTACCAGACAGCGGTATCATACAATTTAGAGTCAAACACAATTTATACACAATATTTAGGTAGCGTAAGGAAATTCAGGTGCCTTCCGCCAATTTGTGGTTTGCGATTGGGGCATGATTTATGGATTCCTCAGAGCAAAAGGTCCGGTTAACTAATCACTGGGATCAATTCGGCGAAAATAGGGGTTTGACTGTGACTGATTAAATTTTGATAACCATAACAAACTCGTTCAGGTCTTGCGTATGGAATAATTTGAGGAAACATTCTTTTCGAAGTATCTCTAACCTTTTGTGAAACAAAGAACTACTTTCATCCAGAAATAAAGCTTGTTTACTGCATTCGTCTTTCAAAGGTACCTACTTACTTCGTAAATGATAATGATAAATGATTTTATGTCTGTACGTTTTTGTTTCTGTAACTAGGTTTGTACTAACACTTTTACACGTCAATTATATTTTTAAAACTACACTGGCCTTCAAAATTTGGTAACACAATTTTAAAATTGTACAATATAAACAATTATAGAAGTCAGTGTTTTGACATAAAATTGTTTTATAGCCGTCAAATAAAAAAAAATTGTTTAATATACAGTAGTAACATTTTTGACTGAAAATAAAAACCAAAAATAAAAATATTTCTAACTTACTGGCAAAATACTCAAACAACATTTATTGTATGTTTTACGCATTATTCTCATTTTAATATCAGGTGTTGTCCTCAAGCTCTGATTACATCTTCGACCCGGTTTGTTAATACCTGCAGGACCGTTCTTAATGTTACACCCTCCGTTTTTGCATTATGACCCATACTAATGTCTAAATCCAGAAAAAAAAAAAAACATTATTCTTGGACATTCTTCAGGTGAAAGAGGCATGATAAGTAAAGTTTATGTGCTGTAGACACCTTGCCTTTTGAAACAAAATTCATCGATCCTGAAATAAATTTGAAAACAGAAACAAGAAAGCTAAAAGCCAAAAGAAGACAAAATCAATTGGAAAACGAGCGTTTTTGTTTATAAAGTTTTATTTTAGCCGTACCTTAAAAAATGGGTATCGACTAAATGTTTTTATTAATCCTTTTTATTTCGAAACTTTTTCGTGAGTACTTTAAAAGTTATTGCAATTTTAATAGTTATTTGTTATACAAGAGTGCAAAGTTGCTTTTTAACCGCGTGTTCAATTTTGATGACCGAGCAAAATCCGAAATCAATTAGTAAGTAACTAACGTTGAAGTAGTGAAGTGGTACTGTCCCAAGTGGGCTACCCCACGTCACGTCAGTAGCACATGACGTAGGTGACACTTACGAACGATTGTAAGTCTTACACTTATGTAAATATAGTTTCTGTCCGCGACTTCGTCCGCGTTAAATTTTTTGATCCCCCGACCCTTCCCGTCGCATCGATTTGCCTGCCCGTGCGTTTTTCCTCGTTTTTTGCAACATTTTTCATTGCTGCTTCGCTCTTATTGGTTGTAGCGAGATCTTATGTAGCCTAAAACCTTTCTCAATAAATAGGCTACGCAACACAAAATAATTTTTCAATTCAGATCAGTAGTTCCCAAGATTAGCGCGTTCAAACAAACAAACTCTTCAGCTTTATATTATTAGAATAGATTCCAACGCGCGTTAGAAATCTCTCAAGAATTAATGAAACTCCGGCTGGTTTATTCTACAAAAATCTTATAGTGAAAACCTAAGTTAATCAATCATGTCAGATTTCATGGTGATTTTTTTACAGAATAATTGATCGACGGAATATTGCCACACTATGTATAATATTATTAATTCTTTAGTATTGTTCCTTGAACCGTTGAGCACCTTTCGTTCTGCGTTGAGGTGCACGATTGCTGGAATATTACACTCGACTTTTGGTAACTGTAGCAACGTTACTTTAAATTTTTCTTAATTATACCTAAGTATCATTTGAAATAATTTAATGATTATTCTGTAATACTTACCTATCATAATTTAGTACATAATAAATGTTAATACCTAAACTGAAATAAAAGTATCTTGTGATTGAAATGCTTTTTTTTGCATATTTAGTCATTTCCTCGCTGAGGTGGGATGAAAAGTTACGTGTTGCACTCGAGTGCAAAGATTTTTCACCTCGTGCTCTTTTGATTCCCTCGCTAACGCTCAGGATTCTAATTTTTGAATCCTTCGCTTGCTCGGTCATCAAAATTGAGCACGCGGTTAAAAAGCAACTTTGCACTCTTGTATAACAAATAACTATTTTGGCTCTTGAGCGTCTAGGGCACTGAACGCGTAGCTGTACATTGGGTGACGTGACGTAGTCAGTTTAAGATCAACCTTTGCTCGCTCGATGCGGCGAAGCGAAGTAGTAAATAGTCATATGTTATATCAAAAAGTAAACATTACAGATTTTCATGACCACGGTTAAAATATGGAGGGGCCATTTTTCTAGTAAACCAGAGGATAACCCACATTTACGTGGTACCCTAAATGAGTAACCGAAATAAGAACAAATCACGCCTGAAAACACCGTGCCTAGAGGCTCACAGACATGTTTAAAATACTTACTAATTATTTTTGTAGTAATTATTTCTTTTAAAGCTCTGGCTTAGTTTTTTATTACGCAGAGAAATTTCAAAAGCTTTCAACATCACAAAAGGTAGAGGTTTACTTAAAATTGTATTTTAAACAGTTTCGTTAGATTTTATCTGGCGCTTTTTAAAACAGACATGTTTTTACTGCGATTGAATAGATACTAGTGATCGCCCATTGGTCGAAATTCGACCGTACTTCATTTGAATAGAAATACATTAAATGAAAAAATATAGATAGTAAATAAAAAAAATAATATGGTTATATTTGACATTCAGTAACACTATAGACAAACTGTTGACGCTGTACTACTGTGGAGAGGGTTCGCTGGCGGGATGGTGATGGCCAGGACCAGGACGTAGGTGTAATGAGTAAAGAATACTTCTTCAGGACTCTCTTTTTTATTTTCTTAATACTTCTTAACTGCTGGATATGGAACAATATGGAATGAATTATCACAGAAAGCTCTGTTTTTATAGAATTTTCCCTATTATTTTTAATAGCTTCTGCCCGCGACTTCGTCCGCGTCAAATTTTCGCTCCCCTTCCCGTCGCGTCGAATTGCCTGCCAGTTTTCGTCCATTTTTCGTTTGCTGCTCAACTCCTTTTGACCGTAGCGTGATGTTATATAGCCTATAGCCTTCCTCAATAAATGGGCTACCCAACAAAAAAGAATTTTTCAATTCCGATCAGCAGTTCCTGAGATTAGCGCGTTCAATCAAACAAACATACAAACAAAGAAACAAACTCTTCAGCTTTATAATATTATTAGTATAGATTAATTATGAAGGTTCCAAATGTCATAATTATAACCAGCCTATACAATCTATGACCAGCCTGTACAATCGTGAGGCATACAACCTCTACAGTTTGCACACGACACTAAGTTTTGTATGGGAAACTTACTAATGACATACTTGACACTCTCCATAAAACCACAAAAAATATTTCATAAAAATCTAAACTAAATTCCTACCGTCGCTAATACAAATAATATTAAGACAAATATTCTAGATATGATCATAGATTTTAAAAATGAAATAGGTTATATATCCATAAAATTATTTTTTTACCTATGGTTATACTCGACATTCAGTAAGACTATAGACACAAAATCAGGCTTACCAACTTAGGGGTTTTCCAAATTTAGGGGGTAAATAAGAGGATTGAGATTTTTTATGGGCGTTCCATTTTTAGGGGTATTCTTAGGGATTTTTTGCCATCTTACATTTCTCATTGTGTTTTTGATTACAATAAAAGTATTAGCGACTTCTAGTACGGTTCCTTGATACTAAGAATGCAGAGTGAATGATTAACAAATGTCGCGTAATAAATATAGACAAATATTACTACTGTGTGCCGGGTCTATGATTACTGAACATTCGTTGGTTATTTTCATTATAATTTTTTAGCGCATTTTTTTAGTAATTGTGGCATGTTTAGGGGTTTTTAACTTAAGATTTAGGGGTAAATATTTCTGGGTGTTGGTAACACTACACAAAATAATAAAGACAGATTTGGACCATAAACAAAAGAATTTCTATGCATGTGTGTATTAGATACATGGTAATGAACAGTAGTGTGTGTAACGTGTTATTTATTGAAAATAATGTATTTTAACCCATAATTTAATAAAATATTAGCATTCGTCACTTCTTCTCTGTGTAAACTATAAGTGTGCGAAATTTCGTACTCCTCCGTCCGCCCAATTTTCGTAAAAAGGGATCCAAAGTTTTCGCTTCACGTATTAATATATAGATTTATTTTCAAAAGATATTCTAGATTACAATATTTAGAAATTTTTTAGAAACTTTTCAGTAATATCGAGATACCTGCTGTAACCTTGTTAACAGAACTATATTAAAATATTCTTATACTAAACGAAGAAAACGAATCTAAATCAACAACTAATTAAAGCAAATTTAGAGTATTTTTGGTATTTTTGGGATTTGGGAAAACGCGCAATGCAGCCGTTTTCTTTTATTCAATTAGATATCGTTCAAAAAAGTTATTGCTCATTTGAATCCATTTTCATTTCTAAAACCAGTTTCTACTGCCGGGGTCGCGTGATTGTTCGAAAGAGATACCGTGACCCTGGCACATGGGCAACTGATGGAACACGGGTGGGTTTTAGTCAGTAAAAGTCTGACACGCCCTCCCGCTCCGCCCAGAGCGGGAGAAGTCATTTGAAGATTTCCCATCCTGAGAAAAAAAAAAAAAAAAAACCAGTTTCTAAGACTTATTTGATAACTTTTACCGTCCTATAAATGAGTCTATCACGCCACTCCACCGTAATTTTCTTAATTATATTTTTTTGCTCTAAACTGGCCATAAAAAAAAAACATATTTTTATTGGCTCACTCTGAAAATTACTCACTGTCTAGCCTAATTAGGCTGCCTAAAAGGTTAGCCACATTTTACGACTTAAATATCTTGTCACATTGGTTTATAACAAGCCCGCCAGGGAGGAGAATATCCTGATTAGGTGAATAAAAACGTTATGTGGCAGAGAGGCGCGAACTATGTTACTCAACATGTGTAGGTGTATAATCAGACAACGCGACTGCACCGAAATATTAATATCTACGTTGTGCGTCTGTATTTCTGCTAGTGGTTTGGAAACTAGAAAATAATTGACAGTTTAATGAGTAAGGACTCCATCTATATGGTAACGTTACGTTACTAGTTCGGATACTCAGCCGTACTTGTCCGTGACGGATTAATAATTACTAGTGATCGCCCCGTGGTCCAAATTAGATTTTTATTAATTAAAATTTTAATCAATTATTTTGGCTTCCTGTACTCTTTCCACATATAAATTTTAATTGTGCTAAATTTAAATTTTCGTAAAAAGGGTTATAGTTTTTGCTTGGCGTGTTAATCTACGTATAGATTTTGACTTCGATTCTGAAATAGTAGAGTTTTTGCTCTGATTATTCAATTCAGTAATAAATAAAAAACCGAAAGTACCGGAAAAGATCGTCTTCCATTACTTTGTTCAGAACAATGTCGTTTTCTGGAACACTTCCAGTCAGTTCCAGTGAATGGATTGGCGTTTTTATCTGCAATTTACAGTGGTGGAAATAAAAGAAATTGTTCGTTGAGAATTAATTCCTAACGAATGGGAATTGGCTTCGACAAATTGGAAACTTATTTGTAGGTTTTTAATGAAGAATCTTTAGCAGTAAATTATAATATAATATGCACCTCGTAAAAGTTTTCTGTTACAATACCGCTGTACATATAGGTAGACCAGTCACTGTCAATATTTGTTTATCTGCTGTTTTTCACGGGCCGAAAAAAAGGCATATACCGCTGCTAGTACTATGTATTACTACTTATCACATAAAACATACCATCATGCCTACATCCGCTGAGTGGTTAGCAGAGGGGTGTATAGTACACCTAAATTTCACCAGTAATGTTTAAACCTTGGATATTAGGAGGCGAGCCAAGTGCCACTAACCAGGTACTAATCCAGACACCTGAGTTCATACTGAGAAATGCCAAATGGTAAAACCCAGTGACACTCTGCCCGGGAATCAAGCCTAGGACTACAGAAGTATCGCTTGCGACCACTAGACCAACGAGCCACGCTGCTTATCCTCTTGGCAAAATCCCATAATCACTTTTCTCCTAATCCATTCCAAAAGAATTGTTTCCTCCTAACGATGAATTAATTATGCCTATTGATAACTGAAAATGGGATAAATGGGCTAAATTGTATCCAACGAAAATTAATTGGTAATCAGATTATCAAGATTTGTAAGAGATTAGAATCCAAGTATTTCAGAAATTCAAGGAACTTGTTTAGAGCCTTAAAAGAAGTGAATTCCTCGTCATATTGTTTATAGCAAAATAATATAAAGTAAAAAAACTGACTCTGTTTCATAATCCTAGGTATGCATATAATTGGATGTTTATACATGTATATACCTACAAAGACTGAATTATACCCTTCCATCGCGCTTTTAATAAAGCTTAATGTTCCGTAACCAGTGACTGTGAACAGAAAAAAAGGTTTTCAAAAATTGAGTGTATGGAACAACAGCTAAATATTTTAAACACGAACAGTGTAGGTACAGTCAACAGCAAATCCATGGTTTAGTTAGGTTCATTTTAAAATTATCCTTATTTCGTAGCAGTAAGGGCCTTTTTCGTAGCTCAAGTTACTAGTAACGTGCAGCTGATCGTAGATGCCATCACTATAAAACACTTCACGGGGTATGCGCTAGTTCTTCTATTATGCAAGTAAGTAGTCTTGCACGCAAGCTTGTCGAACAGTATTTTACAGCAAGTTCCTGCAAATTCGTGACTTTGAGATATGTTGTGCTGTGCAGGTGTGACGTTATCCTCGAGTGCAAATTACTTACACCACGAAAATGTGGTGTACTGCCACGTTCGCACGAACGTAAAGGATACCGGCGAGAGAATTGTTGATGAAATTATTAAGCGTCTACGTATGTCATCCTACTAGATACCGACGAAATAATTTACTAAGTTTTATCAAATCAAACATAAGTACTATCAAAGTCTGAAAAAAAAAAACATCATAATAAAGTGCTTATTTGACTAGATTATTGATGCTAAGAAATAATAATGGCTTAGTTTTTTTTCTTTCTTGCTTGACTTCATGACTTTTGGCTAAGCGATACTTTTAATGTTGCCATGTAATATAAATCTTAGTCAAGTTACATACGCTGTGGCTTTATGTATTGCATTAATATACTTAAGAAATATATTTCTGCATCAGAATACAAATGTTAAAATAAAAATTATTGCTTGTGGTAAAGATTATAGCGGTTAATTTTTTAATACGTACATATGACATAGTGCAATTCGACTATGGCAACATCGCAAAAAAAACATGACATTTCAATTGTCAATCGGCTGGCACTGATAACTTGTCAACAAAAAGTTCTTCGCGTGCGTCTCGTTATTTTGTTTTCCATCGATTTTCCATGATTTTCTACTTCATCGACTGCTTCTGCTTATGAACACTGAGATTTACGGTTCCCTATGTGACTAGTGCTTGCCTAAGGATTCTGATTGTTTGCCTATACGACGACATTTTTCTGTGACTCTGTATTCCGATTCTGCCTGATACCTTGGATTTTGTTGTGTGTGCATCGATTTGTTTATCACGATGAGTAGCCGTGTAAGGCCTACACGCATCATGTGTGTCAACTGCAACATATCTGTCAATCAAATGCGCCGATATCCGGCATTGGCACTTAACTCGAGAGTTGGATGTTGCGCTCATACAATGACTGAAGTATGATATCTAGGATGGGCCAGACGTCAACCATATATCACAGCACCCGCAGGTTTTCTGGATGACATTGTTGTTAGAGAAGATGAGGAATAAATATTTTAAAAAAAGTTGTTTTTTTTACCTACCAATGACCTACCCTTACCATGTAATGAAACTTACGATATCTATAACTAACTGCTCTAAAGATAGTTGACTAAGATGATTAAATAAATATTCTTCTGAACATTTAATTAAGTAGGTAAGTACCTGCCTACTTACTTACGTGGACCATGTGGCAGACCTACGCGCGTCGGTTGGACTTAATATTCTGAATACGTAGTCCGTAGTTTATTTTATAATTAAAATGCATTTCTATTAATGATATTTTGAGCAATAAGTAGGTATTTCTATATGTATATCTTTTTCGATAAGTCTGTTGTTGACGAGACATAACCTCTAAAACTTCAACCTGAAATATCTTAAATTCCGGACTTTATATAAAAGTATAACTGAAGAAAAAAGTGTTCAGCAATTCAATCTCTAAACTTTTACATATTTTTCATAGGCAGACGCTAAAAAAAAATGTCAACAAAAATTTGTTTGGGAGTTCGCCACTGTTCTTTATCGTCACAGGATTTTATTGCGCACTAAATTTTAAACTCTCGGTATTGAGTCGAGCATTGAAATTCAAACAATGAGTGCATCCTAGTGCGTCAAAAAAAACACACACTGTTGTCTTTCGATATTCAATCCGGTCAACCCGTATCGGTCAGCGAATCGCGCCATAGCAGCATTGTAATTTTTGGAGGAACTTAGATACTTTTTTACAAATAAAAAGAATAAAAATATTACTTACTAAACAGTCGTTTGGCTACCTTAATGTACCCATATGTCACTATGTCATTCAATTCAAAAATTAGAACACAATCGAATGATGGAACAAATAATATATATGTACATAATTATTTTTTGTTTTAGTAGTTTTTCAGACTGATTTTTCAACACGTGCACGTGGATAAAGTATTGCTGGCTAATTTAATTTGATTCTATAAGACCCCACGGTTAAATACCTATATCGGTGTGTGTTTCTTAACTGTTAAAAAACAATGTTACTTATTCTGAGTACAATTTCTACCCTATTACGACCAGTTCGCAAATAACTATAAACCAGTATGATTTTCATGACTTCCCTAGGACGCGGGAAACTACACACATTAGTCCGCCTAAGTATACATTTCCAGTTAAATTCAAATGTAAATATAGACATAAATATCCTCATTGTTCTAACAGCATATGGCGTCTTTAAAGTTTAATAAATAGAGGTACCTACCCGGCTTTTAATGCCCTGGGACTATTACCAGTACCTCTATGGAACTAAAGGATTTTCATACCATTAATGCTCTTACATATGAATTATAAATAAGGGTATTTGAATACTTGTATAGTTTGGTTAGATTTTATTACATATGAAATCTAAGTACCTTTTTGTACAGAAATTGGTTCTGAACGAACTAATAATATAAAAGGACAGTAAGCTACAAAGTACCAAGTGACGATTTTTCTACACTTAATAAAGGAGTTATAGACACATATTTAAGATCTAATTTTTTTTTTTTTTTTACCGTGGATTAAAGTATACTTAATAAGGACATGAGTTATTGGTACGTATCGAATTAGCCACCAGATCGAGCGGAATGCAGCTGAACTATTCATATTTATTTTATTGAAAACGTGTCTTTCTTCTATACAATCGGAAATTATGATATTTCGAGTTTTTCGAGCAATATAAAGAGACTACACAGGTATGAGTAACAGAAACGACGTTCAACAAATGTAAAACTGTTGCCATGCTAGCGTTTAACCATGGCTTCGTCCGCATGGATCTCATTATTTATCCCACGGAGATATGCTACCAAGATAACTCAGGTCATGGTCTACCCATATGCCAAATTTAACCGGTCAATTACCGTAATTACAGACACAATTAAAAAACGATTGTTTACATACCAAATGTGGTATCTCAGGGACTTAGAGGTTAATCCAAATCCGTTCAGCCGTTTTAGAGTGCAAACGTAACAAACAAACTCACTTTCGCATTTATAATATTATTACTTAGGATTTACGGCCTCGTATTATAGCTACATAAATATAATTATATTTCTATGGTACCCAACCGGCCGGATTAGCGTGCAGCCTAACTCGGTTCGTAATCCGTCTCTCGCCGCAAAGCAGCTCTCGGCGGTTAACCCGTAAAGATTTCAATTTAGATTATGAGGGCCTTTGTGACTAACGATAGGTGCTTGAGGACGACAGGCGCAGTTCTAACACTAAGCCTTATGGCTAACTCACTGACGGGGAAAACTTTTCACCGCAGAATAGCTAAGCTGTAAAAACATACAGGAACCGTGGAGTAGTGGATGTAGAAGGAGGATGAGAGGATTATGTGGCGCAACTTGAGAGAGGCCTATGTCCAGCAGTGCACGGTAGGTGTAGACTACTTGACAGAATAGAGAAGTGTCTTTATTATGCGTAAATTTGTTATACATGTATGTATCGGAAGAGTCACGAGTGCGGAATGTCAATTGACAACGAAACGCAAAAAGAACGCAGAAGTTTGGGCGCTTCGACAAAGTCTAATCTAACGTTCGTACGAGTCGACAAGAGCGCCGCAGTGGCGTGGTTCAGCTCTCATGATCACCTGACATAGTGAGAGCAACAAATGTATAGAAACTGTCCAACGGCAACGTTTCATTTTATAAATTATGTCCAGCAGTGCACGGTAGCTGTAGACTGCTTGATAGAACATAGAGGTGTCTTTATTATACGTAAGTTTGTTACACATGTATGTATCAGAAGAGTTATGAGTACGGAATGTCAATTGACAACGAAACGCAAGAAGAACGCAAAAGTTGGGGCGCTTCGACAGAGTCTTATCTACCGTTCGTGCGAGTCGACGAGAGCTCCGCAGCGGCGTGGTTCAGCTCTCATGATCACCTGACATCGTGATGGCAACAAATGTGTAGAAACTGTCCAACGCCAACGTTTCGTTTTATAAATTTTGGCAAGTTCAAAATTTGAACTACATTTAATGTAACCTAAAAATCAACCAGACGTTTTTTTCGCCCGCAACACAATATCTGCATCATTTGACTCCAATCGGCCTCTTGTCCTGACATAATATGTATTAATAAAGAAATTATCTAAACATAACCGTATTTAAATCCGTTGCGCTTGCGTGGCTTAGAAGAAGTAACCGGAGAACAGACAAACGAAAACGGCCACTTTATACTATTTAGAACAGTATATTTTGATAATATACTCGGACATACAAAGGCAAAGTTAGAGTCATACATTCCAAAGGGCGCTTTTGAAGTGTTAGTGAGTGTGCAGAGTTTTTCATTTGCTCAACTATGTTATTGTTATTGACATGACGGTTAATGACTTTAACTTTGCTATTCTAGTGGCCCTTGTAAAGTATTTTTATCTACACCGCACGCTTTACTTGTGGTTACCAAGTGTACAGACTTGCTGCGTATATGGGTGTAAACGCATTAGCTCTTGGTACTGTCTGAGACATGGCGAGGTTGGAAATGTGCGTGTATGTGCTGACACTAATCCTCTTCACGAACACATTCACAGCGTGTTTGCACATTTGGTACACACACGTAAAATGCGCCTCGCTACGGAAAATAAAGTACTACCTATATCAGATATTATGACACAGAAGTAAAGACTTTGCTGAGCTGTATTCTTTGCAAGAATGTATAGCAGCATTTATTTTCTTTTCCAGGTACCGCGTACAATCATCAAAAGAGATAAGAAACCAAGGTCGTCGGGTACAGTTGAATATGTACTACAAGTAACCGATGGAGGTTCTAAACCTTGCATTATCTTAAACATTGGTGACTGTACCTTCTCGGTACAATTTTTATTTGATTATCTTGCTTTTACCAACAATAGAGGTTACTGTTCAAGCACACGATTTGTTTCAAATAAATAAAATTTAAAATAACCATTGTGAGGAAACCGGCATGTCTTAGAACCAGAATAATTCATCTAACGCCGCCCATTAGTGATCGTTTTTGTTTTGCTCCTATAATTTATTTCGAAATAATAGTAAAAAGTGTTAGTTTATAAACGTGTGTGATATCGTTGCATTGCTGGTGAAACGAACTATCGCATAGTGAAAACTGCAAATCAATACAACCACGGACTGCCAAGTTATAGGTAAAAAACTTCCACAAAAAAAATTAACGGTTGCGAACCCTGACCTACCTCAACCCGCAGAGCGCCCGATACTCCCCGCGCGCACCGCGCCTCATCTCCTCCGGCGCCTGCGCTACTTGAAGATCCTACGAGTAAACTTTTACGAAACAAAGTACCACAGCGCACTTAGTTCGCTTGCACTCGCGACTGTCGGCTATCACGCTTACATCTTTTGGCGCTCGGTACGCAACAGGAAGTGTAATTAATATTGTTCTCCTCCCGCAACTACAGCTAAGCAGAATGTTGTGCAAGTGCCTGAGCCAGTCTTAACGCCAGCCACGCCTGGTAGTAGTAGTGGTGGTAGTGTCACGGACGCAACCACTAGCGTCTCTGTAGTAAGATCTAAGCGACCACGACTGAACGACTCGCCGAACAACGACGTTTCCTACGACGATATTTTAGAAGATTGTTCAACCGGCCAGGACTGGGTTACCCACTCTCATAAGTTAGATGGAGCAACAATATCTGAACTTCGTAAAGAAATTGAGTCAGTGATGACCGTGCATCTACAGGCCTCACTGAAATCCTATTTTGAGAATGAATTTATTGAGTTAAAAAAAACTCTGCAAGGACTGGTGGACTCAGTCGAGTTTATGAGCAAGGACTATGATGATATTAAGATCGAGTTCAGCCAGAACAGAAACGTCATGGACCAATTTAAGAAGGAAAACGAGGAGTTAAAAACCTGTGTCTCTGACTTGTCTATAAGGCTTAATATTGTAGAACAACACTCTCGTCGGGATAATTTAGAGATAAACGGAATTCCTGAAAATCAAGCGGAAAACCTATTGAGCACGGTAGTTCAACTAGGAAAAAACTTTTTAACAAAAAATTAAACCGCCGAAAAACTGAAAAGCAAAAAATAATAAACCTTAAAATTATGAGTCGGCGCTTTGAGTGTTCCTTGTTCATTGATTTTTCAGCGCCGACTCAAAATTTTAAGGTTTATTATTTTATGCTTTTCAGTTTTTCGGCGGTTTAATTTTTTGTTAAAAAGTTTTTATTTTATGATTTTTTGTGGCTTTAATGTACTAATAATACTTGGCAAGGTATACCCTATCCAACAATAAAAGAATTATCAAAATCGGACTACTGTACTGTACAAAGTTATGCGTGTTTATACGTTATAATCAGTGAGTGAACAATCAATCATCCCCTGTTTTCCAACCCTTAGGGTTCGATTTTGTTTTCCAAATTTATATGGGACCACCTTGGGAGTATACCCTTTCCAATAGAAGAAGAATTGTCACAATCGGACCACTATGTAAAAAGTTGTGAGTGTCAGTGAGTGAACAATCAATCATCCTCTGTTTTCCAACCCTTAGGGTTCGATTTTGTTTTCCAAATTTATATGAAACCACCTTGGAAGTAAACCCTTTCCAATAGATGAAGAATTGTCACAATCGGACCACTATGTAACAAGTTATGCGTGTTTATACGTTACAATCAGTGAGTGAACAATCAATCATCCCCTGTTTTCCAACCCTTAGGGTTCGATTTTGTTTTCCAAATTTATATGGGACCACCTTGGGAGTATACCCTTTCCAATAAAAGAAGAATTGTCACCATCGGACCACTATGTAAAAAGTTATGCGTGGTCATACATAAAAAAAAAAAAAAAAAAAAATATACGCGTCGAATTGATAACCTCCTCCGTTTTTTTTCGTCGGTTGAAAAACTATCTCATGCAACATTGAAGCTGATGACATTTTTACAATAACTCGTGTCAAAAAACTCGACTTGCACAGTAGCCGTCCGCGGTCGATTATCGTCAAACTGAAAAATACAAGAAAATGTGATGAAGTGTTAGCTTCAGTAACGAAATTCAACCGTGCACATGTTTCCGATAAACTTAATTCATGTCACTTGGGCTATGCTGGCACCAAACATCGTCTTCGTCTCCGAACATCTGTCACTCCTGAATACATGCAGAAGCTAGGAAAATGGCACGGGAGAAGAGCTACAAATATGTTTGGGTCCGCGATGGTCGCGTATTAGTCCGTAAAGAAGATGGAGCACGCGCTGTACAGATTAAGAGCCTGCACGCTGCCTCTTTAATGTAATTACCCAAAAGTCAGGAGCGGAAACCCGTAAGTAAATCTTTAAAATTCACTGTCTATTACCAGAATCTCCGAGGAATGCGAACCAAATTGAGTGATATCAATATGGCAGTTAATGTCAATCATTTTGACCTGATTGTGCTGACCGAAACATGGCTCAATTACAACATCAATGATGGTGAGCTATTTAACGCTCGCTATAATATCTACAGGAGAGATAGGGCTTCCAGCGCACTTACTGGCAAAGAAGGAGGTGGCGTTCTTATTGCTGTTTCCAAGGCGTATGATTCCGCGCGGGCTTGTCAGTGGGAAACTACTGCAAAAGACCTTTGGATACGGGTAAAGATAAACGAGGTGAAGAAAGTGAACATTTGTACCGTTTACTTACCACCGCCTGTAACACAGCAGCACCTAGATATGTTTCTGAGTTCGGTCACTAGTCTTATTGAAACTACTGGCGAAGACGTTATAGTAGTTGGGGATTTTAATCTCGGCTTCATCGAATGGAACCAGGACCCAAGTCACTCCTATGTAACCTCAACTATTCCGTTAAACTATAGTAATAACCTGGGATACTCTCTTATAGATTTTCTGTCTTTAAACAGTTTACTTCAATATAATGTTTTTTTTTTTTTAATCTATTTATTTTATGGAGGGTTTAATCAATAACTGATTATGCCACCCTCATCGGTACAAACATATTATTCCTTATGATCTAAACCCTATTTTTGCTAATTTATATAAACATCTTGCATCCTTTGATAATGGGGCCGCAAGAATGCTATTACACCTTCCAACATTATGTGACTTCTGTAACAATGTGATTCTTTCGGTCTCGTTCCGGACGCACTCCATCAGTATATGGTAAGTGTCTTCCACTACACCACACTCCGGACAATTTGGTGAAGCCATTTTACCCATGAGAAACGCAAAGCTGTTCATTGGAATGTGTCCCGAACGAAGCCGAAGAGCCATTACAATTTCCGGACGACTCATGTTAGCCTGGTCGAACCATGGACAACGAGAAATTGTTGGCTGGATCGTTCGATACCAGACTCCTTTGCTCAGTGACCTCTGATCGAAGTGCTCGTGCCACATTGTAGTGCATTCTTCTTTAACTAAACTCAAATAATCACTGTGCACAGGAAAAAGTGAACAAACCAAACCTTCTTCATACGCATCTTTTGCCAATCGATCCACTACTTCATTATCTTCCAAGCCAACATGAGCCGGTATCCATTGCAGTACAATATTAATGTTTTTTGCGATCAGTTTACATATAGATTTGATCACACTGTAGGCAATCGGAGTACCCCGAAAACTCGAGGTACACCGAACCAAATGTTGGAGAGCGCTTCTCGAATCACTCAAAATAACATAACTGCCACTATCAAATGAGTCAATGTAAGATAATGCTTCATCTATGGCCACAAACTCACCACACGTTATATTACATTTTGAGTTTACCTTTAATTGCACTGCAATTTTAGTTTGTGGATCGAAAAACGATGCTCCTGATCCTATTTTGTCTTTGGATCCATCTGTATATATTCTGTAGAAACCTGAGTATGTGTTATTTAAATAGGTGGTGCATAGCTCACTTAGTTCAAAATTTTGGTAGTACTTTTTAGCAGCAGCCAAACCATCTATTTTGGGAAATATGACTCGAGACAGATCAATCCTATGAACCCAAGTGTGCAATGAGAACATTTCGAGCTTTGGGCTCATGTAGACAGGTAGGAAATCCATGGACTCGTGAATTCTAACTAACAATGGTACCTTTCTTCTCCAATGTGATTGTCGACAATGTGCTTGCAGTTCTTTTATTACATCAATAACGTTATTATCAGCGTATGATTTTAATTTGAGCCAATATTTTCCCGCTAGATAGAATCTGCGGCACTTTAGTGGTTGCAGGTTTAGTTCATTCTCCATAACGTGAATCGCTGTAGTTCTAATAAAGCCACCAATAACTCTCATGCAAACATTTTGGACCCTGTCTAATTTACTTAGGTGAGTTTCACAGCTACTATCATAAAGAAAACAAGCGTAATCGATTCTACTCCGAATGGTCGCGATGTATAAACGCCTCAGATGTTTGGGATGTACTCCCCATCCAGACCCAGAAAGAATTTTAAAAACATTAACTAACCTTAGCACTTTCTCCCGAGTCTCATTAATATGCTTAGCCCACCTAAGTGACCGGTCAAGCCAAACCCCCAAATATTTAACATTTTGTACCATCGGCAGCGATATCTCATTAATTCTTAAATTTACAGTCTCTCGTGCCACACCGTTTTTAAAAATACAGACACTGCTTTTCATAGGGGATATCTCAAGACCCAAATCCAAAAGAAGTTTGGACATCTTATTTAAAGCGGTTTGTAATCGATGTTCAGCCCATGAGACATCACTGCAAGTGGCATACAACACAAAATCGTCCGCATACTGCGACAAATACACGTCCCCAATGCTATTACATATATCCATGGTTGCTAAATTAAACAATAAGGGTGACAATGGATCGCCTTGTGCCAATCCCCGACCGGACGTGCGACTAATTACATGATTACCTACTGTAATTTTAAGTTTTCTCAGCTTGAGAAAGTTCCATATGTAACTACAAATCCGAGATCCAACACCAATTCGTTGCATGATTTTCAATAGACCTTTGATATCTACGTAGTTATATGCGTTGTTAATATCTATGAAAACAGCCACTGTGATAAGTTTTTTAGAAAAACCAATTTGAATGCGCGATACTAAAGCAGATAAATTATCTATCGTTGAACGACATTTTCTAAAACCTGTAGTGTTATTTGATAAAAACATATGTTTTTCGATAAACCACTCTAATCTGTTCATTAAAATGTTATGGAAAACTTTACAAACGCATGAGATCATTGAAATAGGGCGAAGAGATGCTAGACTTTGGGAATCTCGTCCTGGTTTAGGAATGGGCACAATTATAATATCGCGCCATTGCTTAGGAACAAAACCCGAAATAAAAATCCTATCATATAGTTGAATTAATATTTCTTTACCATTTTGTGGTAACCTCTTGATCATGGAATAAGAAATATTGTCGCATCCAGGTGCAGTATCTTTAGATCGGACACATTTATGAAATTCTGGGAGAGTTACAACAGCATCAAGTTCAGAGTCACTCATCCCAAAAACCAGGTCGCACGGGGATACAAAGTCCGGAGTCAAACTAATAAGCAGGTCACTAGCTTTTTGTTTATCTACGTAACGTGTTGAATATTTGTGTCCCTTCAGCCATTTCATTTTGCGCCAAACGGTAGACTGAGATGTAGAATAATCCAGTGAAGAACAAAAGTCGCCAAAACCTTTATTTCTAGCTACTCGAATCATTTTCTGAGATTCGCAAATCTTATTTTACAATATTTCGTAATTTTGAGGGTTTGGATTACGTCTAAATTTAGATAACGCCAATCGACGCTCAGCCACACATTTAGACAATTTAGGTTCCCAGTAAGGTTTAGGTAAAAACTTACTATCTGGATTTAGGTTTATCTTGACTGAAGGGATACAAACATCGGCGGCCAAGTTCAAATAACCAATGAATCTGTCATAATCGCCCTGCAAGTCTCCCGAGAATGTAAATTCTAAAAATAAGGTGTTGAGTAACTTACTGTATGAAGTCCAATCAGCATTTTTGAAATTCCTGCGGTCTATTGGCGAAGGACTAGACTGAATATTTGTAGTGATTTTAATGACCCTATGGTCACTACCTAATGTCTCATTCATGGTGGACCAGTTGAACATCAAGGCTATATCAGATGATACCAAAGAAATGTCGGGTGTGGACTTTTGACACTCCAAGTTAACCATTTATATTCGGGTTGGGCTGCCATTATTTAAAGTAACAAAGTTATTGTCCATTAATGCTTCAAAGATTTGGACGCCTCTACTATCCGTTTTATGTGACCAATTAGGATGGTGTCCATTAAAATCACCCAGAATTATCGCATTTTTTTGCAGAAATAGAAAGTAAAGCATCCCAGTCGTTTTGAGAAGTTCTGATCAACGGGGGACAATAAACGGAAGTCATATTTTTAATGTCGCCACAGTTAATTAGTTTTACGCAAACTAATTCTATACCTTGGTTACCTAATTGGACTTCATACATTTGAGATTTTATTGATTTGTGGGTAAGAATTGCCACCCCTCCGTAACCATCAAACCTGTCTTTGCGATAAATTGTGTAGTTGCTCAGCTTCATGTAACTCTCTGTATCCAGCCATGTCTCACTTATTGCTGCAATGTGTATATGTTCTTGATTCAGCAGTTGTTCCAATAAGATAAGTTTAGGTTTTACGCTTTGAGCATTCCATTGGAGGATGTTTAGTTTGATACTAGCTTTGTTAGCCATTGAATAATTCAAACAAATTCTTCATCATTCGCCAATCCGACACGTTATCAACCACCACTAAAATCACCCATTCTACACAACACTGAACCGCCATTTTAATTTTTTCAGCTATTGTACGTTTCTTCAGAAATACGATCTCCTTTAACCTAGCTATAAGCTCATCAAAATGCACCTCTCTCTTGTGAGACATCTCGGGGTCATCGCGATTGCTTGATTCCTTCGAGTTCTCCATTTCCTCCTTTGCTGGTAACCAGTGGGTATAATCATCCTCTTTAGCAACCCGGATCTGCTCGTGTATTTTGGCACTATTCTTCTTATTTGTAGTGGATGGACTATGAATAATCGCCTTAGTTTTGACGGCCTCCGCAAATACAGGTGAGCTTAATCTCTCTGTGGGCTCGACGTTATTATGCAACGGGGGGAATAAATGAATCATGTTTGCAATGTTAATGGGTTTCGGCCTTTCTCTATGTGGAGAGGGAGCTACATATAACGATAAGGCCTTCCTATAAGTACAATTAAACTCTGCCATGAGATCTTTGAGTTTTTTTCTTTTAAAAATGCGGGGCATATTTTAGACAGCGCCATGTGTTGTCCGCCACAGTTTACACATTTAAATGTTTTTGTATCGCAGTTTGGGTGATGACTGCCACATTTTGGGCACAGTGTATTCTTAGATGGGCACACTCTTGCTGTATGCCCAAACTTCCAATAACGTGAGCATTGCGAAACGGGGAATACAAATGGCTCAACCTTAATTTTCAAACCCTCTGCGTAAACATATGCTGGTAACAGGTCTCCTTTAAAACACAACCGAACAGCTTCACTTGTAATCCATACATCTTCTGACGACTCATTAATATTACGCCTCTTTAGCCGCTGCAATGAAACCAACTCAAAGATCTCTGGACAGGTTATACAACTCTTAAGGTCATCTTCAGCTAGGTCAAGATCCACGGCTCTGATAACACCGTATGAATACGTTTTGATATCTGGTCTACTAAATCTCCAGCCCATTTCTACCAGATCTTTACATGTTTCAAGCTTAATAGCGCTCAACTCGTTAGTGCAGTCAATACGAACCCTGTAATTATTGATGTATTTGACTTTCGTAATATCTTTAATCCCTTTATCCTTAAATAATCTTGCAAGGGCAAATTGCCTTGGTAGCTTCTCTTTAGATGAAACGTAAACCTCAACACTGCTTTCTTTAACCTTCTTCTTATTTTGTACTAATGTCCATTCTGTCGCATCCTCTTCTCTGTCTCGTTTTATCGCTCTAATTGTACCTTCTTCTGTTGCCACGTCCATATTACATTGCTCCACCACGTCTTGTTCCACTATATAATTGTTGCTGCTAGTTAAAACACTCCTTGCTTCAACATCTTCGTTAAAAAGTTCATTACTATCCGCCATTGTAAACAATGATTCTAAAAGGCATATTCTGTTGTTTACGATACGCGTTCGCTTCAAGGTCAACGACGACGACCGAGAATAATAAACTCATTAACTAATGAGGTGCGAATATCGGTTACTGCACGCGCCCGTTCGAAACGAATGCCGCTGCGAAACTGTATAATGTTGTTAAAAACGCAAATAGTAGAACATTAGACTTAGTTTTTTCAAACATGCGAAATGCAGTGGTCAGAAGGTCTGTTTCACCTATCTGTAAAGAAGTGTCACCACCCTCCTTTAGAAATGGAGTTTATTTTAAAAGCATATGTACCACTCAAACACGTAGAACAAGCAAGGTTGAATTTCAAGGCAGCTGATTATGTACTAGTCAATAAAAAATTACGTGAAATTAATTGGAAAGAGCGGTTAGAGCAATGCGCAAATGTAAATCTTATGATAGAAGAATTATACCATTCCATTCAAACAATTATTAATGAGCATATTCCTAAGATTAAGTGTGTAAATAAAAACTTTCCTCCATGGTATTCCAAAACCTTAGTGAAAGTACTCAATGAAAAAGAAAGTATAAGACAACGTATTAAAAAATACGGTAATCCACGTGATGATATTGAGTACAGAATGCTCGACGACAAGGCACGGTCAATTATTAAGAGTTGTTACAGAAAATATGTCCACTCTGTAGAGAATAACATCCAGTCAAACCCCAAAGCGTTCTGGTCTTTCGTTAAGACCAAAAATTCAAAGTCTAGCTCAATACCATCAGAAGTAGCATTGAATGACTCAGTAGCTACGACAGGTGATGACATTTGCAAACTTTTTGCCACTCATTTCTCATCAACATTCTCTGCTGCTAGCAGCAATACTAGAGCAGCAACAGATTGCCTATCATTTCCTCAGTTTGTACTGAATAAAGTAGCGTTTACTGAGAGGGAAGTTCTGAAAGCACTAAACAGGATTGATGTTACCAAGGGTGCCGGTCCGGACGGGTTGCCACCGCTCTTCATAAAAAAATGTGCTCGGAATTTGGTATATCCCCTTACCTTCATTTTTAATAAATCACTCGAGACATCTACATTTCCCACGGAATGGAAAAAGGTAAAGTGATTCCTATACTCAAAAAGGGTGATTGCTCCGACGCAAAAAATTACCGACCAATCTCTATCCTGTCAATTTTCTCCAAACTTTTTGAGTCAATGATATGCCCTATATTAACATCCCATGTTAAAACACAACTTTCCCCTCAACAGCATGGTTTCTGCAGCAACAAATCCACTGTCATTAATTTGGTATCATACATCGACGAAATCTGTATGGGCGTTGACTCTGGACAACGAATCGACGCTCTGTATACCGACTTCAGCAGCGCTTTTGATAAGGTCAACCATGAAATCCTCCTGTTGAAACTGCATGGTTTTGGCATACACGGGCCCCTGCTGGAGTGGTTTAGATCGTATTTATGCGAGCGAACACAAAGAGTGGTGGTAAACGGCTATGTATCCCCGGAATATATTGTAACCTCAGGTGTTCCTCAAGGATCGCACACTGGCCCAATTCTCTTCATTGCGTTTATAAATGACATAGTAAATTGCATCAAACACAGCCAATGTTCCTTATTTGCCGATGACCTCAAAATCTATCGTCAAATAAGAATTCAAGAGGACATTGCGCTGCTTCAAACTGATCTGAACTCAATACAGACCTGGTGTGTGGTGAATGGGATGATTCTAAATGCCAATAAATGTTTTCACATAACATTTACGCGGAAAATGCATCCCATACCATCAACTTACTCCCTCAATGGGACGTCATTACAACAAGTGAAAAACATACGCGATTTGGGTGTAGTGCTTAGCAGCGATCTCTTATTTACCACACACATAAACAATGTCATTGGGAAGGCAATGAGGATGGTTGGGTTTATCAACAGAATTGCCAAAGAATTTAAGGGAACCTTGGCATTAAAAGTGCTCTATAACACCTTTGCGCGGAGCGTATTGGAATATGCATCTCCCGTCTGGAGTCCGACTTATAACATCCATAAAGACCGCATTGAGCGTGTTCAAAAAAAAAATGACGAGGTGCTTGCGGTTTAAAGACCAAAAATGTCCTTACAGAGCCGATTACGCAGAACGGCTAAGTTACTTTAAGTTAGACTCATTGGAGCAACGCAGGGTTCTAAATGATCTAACAACACTGTATAAAGTTGTAAACGGGATAACATCGACTCCAGATCTCCTTAGCAAAATCAACCTAGTTGTACCTCGTCACTATCATCTCCGGTCCAAGCGTACCACTAAGACGTTTGCCACTAAACCGTGTCGCACAAACCTGGGCCAGCATGCACCCTTAAACAGAATGTTGCTTTTTTACAACAGTGCATGTTCAGTCGACAGCAAAATTGACATTTTCCTCTATAGTCTGCCAATATTTAAAGCTAAAGTAAATAAAATTCACCTGTAATCAGCTGCCTACACAAGTCATTATACTTATTTAAATTCAATCATGTAATTTTAATTTAATCGTTTTGACATTTAATTTAATTTAATAATGTATTCAAATTTTAATTTTAATAATATTTTAATTTCATTTAATTTAATTAGAGTTAAATATGGTTTATATTTGTATTTTATTCTTATCATTTATATTATATTTGTTATTTTATAAGATATGCAGTTTTTGTTATGTATGTGTGCATTTTTAATTTAACTTTATGGTTGCATTGTTTTCGTGTAATGTGACGATATCTATTATTTTATTCTATAATTTAATCTTATTTGTAATATTTTGGAATTGAATAATGTAATCGAAGAATTTAATCACCTTGTAATATGAATGTTGTGCATGCCTATAAGTGATGTATTTACACAGGACTAAAATTCGACATCACATTATGTTAATATCACTGTAAATATGTCGTTGGTGTGCCTTGATTAATAAATAAATAAATAAACCAAAAATTCGAAGACATGTGACATCTACCAACCCGCACTGGGCCTGCGTGGTGGATTATGGCCCCCTTCCTCTCACCGAGAGGAGGCCTGTGTCCCAGCAGTGGGAACATTATAGGCTGATGATGAAATAAAATTTCTTCACAAAAGCGATCGGAATATTCTGATTTTAGGGAAAATATTTAATTGATATTTTAATGAGCTTGTGGAAATTATATTTTATTATATTACAAAACTCTAGTCAAGAGATTTATATTAAAAGCTGGTTGTTTACAATCTACCTAATAGCTGTAAACGAGAAGGGCTCTCCAGTATAATATCCCTTAATTTTGTTATAATCAGGAGCCTCCCACGTGCCGGCGGCCATTGTACCTCTCATACATTTATCAAATAACGCCGGCCTTGGCTAAGAACCATGTTATCTGAATTACACAATAGGAAAATTTCTATAAATGTCCGTTGGTCATTCATTTTGGGTACGTGATTTTATTTTATTATAGGTACTTTCATGTGTGTTATCAGGTCAACGTTTAATTTTAACATCGATAAAACATGTGAAGAGATTACTTATGTTATTGTTTTATATTTTTTGTTCGGGTTTGACATCTAAGGCAGTTAGAAAATACTTATTATTTATTGAGTTATTTTTGTTTTATACCTTCTTACAGTATAATATTCCGCTTTACACAGATTTTTTTTTTTTCAGGATGGGAAATCATCAAATGACTTCTCCCGCTCTGGGCGGAGCGGGAGGACGTGTCAGACTTTTACTGACTAAAACCCACCCGTGTTCTATCAGTTGCCCATGTGCCAGGGTCACGGTATCTCTTTCGAACAATCACGCGACGCTTTACACAGCTGTCGAGTAAACTTTGTCTAACTATAAAGAATAAGCCCAACTGTTTTCACTTTAAAGTTTCAAACAAAATACAATATACAGAAGTTCACAAGTGTAGGAACCTTTGATATAAAAGGTGTGGAAAGTTCCTGGGGAGGAAGTATTTTATTTTTGAAAATTAAAGGTCATTTATTTAAACTAGGGTGAGATTTAGGACGTTTTGAACGTCAAAATTATATGTTGCAGTCAAATAGTCCCCCAAAACGTACGCGACCCTATTGCCATCAACCAAGCACCTATCCAGATTCTGAGCTGCTACTGAGAAAAGAAAACCAATAACACTTTGCTCGACCTGAGATTCGAACCCAAGACCTCATGCTCAGCAGTACTGCACATATAAATAGCAGAGGAAGGGATAATTACATACTCTCGCTGTAATGGTGAAAAATCTTGAGGGTGTTATTTCCCATAGTGAGATAACCGTTGTTTTTTTCGGGCCGGCCGGCCATTTTAATTTGTCGGTACAAAATAATCGAAACGTGAGTAATGATAAGGTACCTATATATGATTACGCATATAAAATTCTATACTAGTATGAATACACATCATTACACCATTGAGTGATTTGTAGGATCGATTGACAGCAACGTCAACGGGTTAAGAGAGGAATTCAGCAAACGAGATCTTTTGAAACAACTGTGAACGGGAATTGTGAGAACGAAACCATGTGTTTCAAATAACAAATTCATTCATAGGTTTCTAGAGAAATAATAAATTTCTTCATTGCTTCATTATGAGTGGTGAATAAATCGTAAGTAATTAAGATGAGACTGTTGAGAGATTAGACTGAATTACAGTAACATTGTCTGTGGCTATAGGATTGGGATGAATGAGCGCTGTTACGAAGAAGACCTGCTAAACCTATCGGCTTTACCCCCTTTATTTAAGTTTAAGGTTTTGTTTCACAGTATTCAGATAGATACTAGCTGTCTTGTACGCACGGCTACACATCAAGCTATGCGTTTCCAGTATAAACTAATCTCACATTTTATAGGTTTTCCGTGTATTGAGAGGTCAGCTTAAACTCGAAATGCATAACTTGTGAGTACGCATACCTGCTGGCATGATATCGATGCGTAAACAGCAGCCATGAATTTAGCACATGATTCAGAACACCCCTGCGTTGATAAGTTAATAAAAATAAAATAATACTGTTCCATACATTCTGACCGCGTATATATTACAGTTCTCGGGGTCTATAGTTAAATGCTGAACTCATGTTTACAGTTTGCGCAATATTATGTAGCCACAAAACATATTTCGCATTGAGCAATTACGTAGATATGTTATATGTATATGGCTACTCATTGAAACAGTATTATGGAATACAAATTATAGGCCATCAAATTATGTAATCGTATTCATCTTTTTGAAGCTGACTGAAAAATCATAATTTAAAAGAGTAGTATTGCATTCCAGTACCTAGTAGATAAGTATAACATATCTTGACATCATGTTCGTAGTGTCTGCTGGTAGGTACTCTCCATTGCAGTCGAAGCCCACAACTTATCTACAGCTCCGTGCTAATAACAGTTGTGCACCATTAGCATATTATAACAGTTTAATCGATAGTCTGAGTGGCTTCTGGCTGTTTACACATTAGTCTGTCACTGTCACTGTTTATAAATGATTTATAGAAGTACTCAATTGTTGATATGGGACATGGTCATGTGGAAGAAAAGAGGAGTGAATAATAGCTACGCGGATCGATAGATCGGTTAAGCTAGGCTAGCCACAGTTGGTCCGTGAATAAAACCATCTTATCATACCAACACCCCTTCGTGCCTTGGAAAACACATTAAGCTGTTGGTCCCGGTTGTCATTAGTGGATCTTTGACTTTTGTTATGGGTCGTCAGAAGCCTGAAAGTCCGACAACCAGTCTTATCAAAGGATATTGTTTTACCCAATAACTGGGTTGAGGAGGTCGCATAGGCAGTCGGTTCATGTACATACTGGTACTTAGGTGCATCCGGTTTGACTGGAAGCTAACCTCGTTATAATTGAGAAAAGGCATTGCTGTGCCTAGCTAAATCCAAATTGTAAAGGACTAATTATTGAGGTAAGAAATTTTGAGAATTATTTGTGGACACAGGCCTCAAGCACTTTAGAAAAGAAAGGAAGGATAAAAATCGGATTTCGGTAGGAGAAGGAAGAGGAGAAAAGATACTGAGTACAATCAGGGCAAATTGATTGTTTAAGAAATTGGCAGTTTCCGTCAATTTGTCATGCTACAGTAATTTTATACACTTATCAAAAATTACCGTGTTGTGATTTGAATATAGAGACAATTTAGGTCAATGAATTGCCGTAACTTCACTTTCAGAAAACATATAATTTAATCATGCCGCTACGGATGTTTTCATTATCTACTGATCTCTGAGCTGATAACAAAGAATTTGTTTACATTAACTAGTTTTCACCAGAGGAAACTATATTTAGTTTTGCTAATATTATTACAGAGTTATATCATAGTTATACAAGTTCTTCATTAATATTCTGCCGTTACTCTGTAACATAATTTTTAGGGTTTTCGTTAATGTGCCATAATTGAGTAAATTATGATACTATGTTATTAACACCTTCCGGCTGTTATAGCCGTCATTACAATAAAACTTTTACTATCATATCATTTTATGGTATGTCCGTCACAAGGTTTAGTTGATTTTTTTCTTGATCTATGTGATGAACCTGTCATTACATGATTATTATATCAGCTGTTGTAGGAGTAGAAATTTGATTCACTACAGATAAAGTTATAGGTACTTATATTATTCCTGCTTATAACTTTGCCTTGACTAACCAATAATGTGAACCGGCACTGGAATGTACTCATGCCTGGTTGACATTACTTCAGTAGGATTCCAGTCCAGCGACGTTGGGACGCTACTGGATTAAAGTGAATGGCATTTGAAATGTACATGGATACACTTCAGTGCCCGTCCAGTAAACAGTGTCTATTATTTCGTTTCAGTTCGCCCATTCCAGTACCACTGGGATAGTGCAAGCAGACAACCCAGTGCTTTATTAAATGTTAACGTAAACTTTGAACATGCCATGTTGTTTTTTGTCTAACTGACTGCATGACGGAAACAAGATAGATAATATGATCCAGTCTAGCATTGGAATTGCTGGATTTCTGGAGTAGAATAATGTGAATCACGCATAAGTTTGTGAACGGCGGACTGAAATAGTGAAATATTCCACAAAACTATTTATGCATAGAATTCATGCGTTATTTGAACCCGGTCTAGTTTGGCATAATATAGGTAAATAAATCCTGTATCTTTTGGATGATTAATGCAATTTGGGCCCCGCCCATAATCCTTTGATGGGTTCATGGGGTCTATGCGATCCGAGTAATTAATCATCGCGAAACCGTCATATATCTACACATTGAAATGAAGAGTGTTTCAAACCCTTGCGACCTGTTAGGAATCACTATAATTGATCATCCAAAAAGGCCATTCAGTCACACCAATGATCAACATAAAGACAAAAAGCAAACCAAACTCAAGCTAGGATCAGAACATCTGTAAAAGATGTAGACTTCTAGAAGCAGTGCCAGGGTTATGTTGTAATTTCATCACAGATAATTTTACTATGTACTTTCTTAATTAGGTTTTGTCAAATTTTGCTGAAATAGAGGGAATCTCGTAATTTGATGTATTCCTTCCAGCACTCTAATTGTGTAGCACGCTTCGCAATCGCAATAGGAATTGTTTCGAAGGATATTGTTCGACTGGCCTGTTAGTCTAGTGGTTAGTGACCCTGACTGCTAAGACTGAGGTCATGGGTTCGATTCCCACCCAGGACAAATCTTTGTTTGATGAGCACAATCATTTGTTCTGTGTCTGGGTGTAATTTATCTATAATATGTATGTATTTAGAAATATATAAGTATGTTTATCAGTTGTCTGGTTACCAAAGTACAGGCTCTGCCTAGTTTGGGATCGGATAACGTTGTGTTGGTTGTCCTAAAGATATTAAAAAAAAAAAAAGATATTTTCATCCATTGCTTCATACACCTATTCCAAAAATGAGTCTCCTTGCTTGTTCGTAAAATTATCACGTTATTTACGTTGTTAATGTAAATAACGTATGTTATTGAACTGCCAAAATGAAGGCCGTTCTCACCGTTAACGTGTTTCGCAATTAACTTGCCGGACACGTCACAGTGCAGCAATTATGCTAATTTATTTGAGAGTTTCAAGAAAAGTGACATTTTGTGACGAATTCTGGGAATTTTTCTAAAATACATAAACATTGAATTTTCCCGAATCCCATCCATTTTCGATTAGAGTTTATGTGGTGCTGAATCGTTGCAAACGGTTCACACTATTACGTCCTTGAAGGAATACATCAAATAACAAGACACCCTTTAGAAACGTATAAACTTGTGTAATAGTTACCATTAATAAATTGTCTCCTGATTGGTTCACCTATGTTCTTAAGTCAACGTTAATTAAAGCTTCGGTATTTAAAATGGCGGCTATCCATTAGTGAAACAAATATACTTTGGCTCCTCGTGAATCCATAGCAAAGGACACTATTTCCAATAAAGTCCGGTCCACTGAATGATTTGAAGGATAAATTGTTAATTAATTAATTTGCTAAACATGTTAAGTACTCATTAGTAGGCATGCATTAAAATTTCATGTCGGTATTAAGAGAACAAGTACGAATAAATAATGATGATGCAATGTGCAATGTAAGATATCTAAACAACTCGAAAAATATTTTTATGGTTTTTTTTTACTTTATGCTGCCATGTATATTGGCGTTGTCTTCGTGAAAAAAAGTTTAAACAAACTCAAAGGTCTCTCTATCAAAGAAGAGAAATTAGGATAGAATAATGTGTGTTACAAATTAATTTATCAAAACATGTCGTTAGTGTGATATGGTCAAAGGAAAATGTAGAATAAAGTAGGTAACCTTTATCTTTTTCAGTAGTACTATAAAAAAACCTATTTTCATAGGCTCACCCACGAGCCACACATATAGATTACGTTTTTTTGGTTTGGTTTGTTTCGATTTCAACCACTTTCGACGGGTTTTGGTTTAATTTCATACTAGAAACCCACCCCTGTTAACACAGTTTTTACGAGTTAAAAAACTTTGAGATTGCTTTGTTATTTGTACGTTTAATATTAATATGTTGTACCTATAAACGTCCCGGAATAAATTCTCTAAATGAAATAAAGGTGAAAATCATCAAATTATGCTGCGTCATAATCATCCTATATTGTTCCCACAGCTGGGACACAGGCCTCCTCTCGGTGAGAACGAGTGGGCTGTGATCTACTATGTGGACCCAGTGTGGGTTGGTAGATGTCACATGGTTTCGAATTGTTGGTTCTAGGACATGCAGGTTCCCGCACGATGTTTTCGTTGACTGTTTTGAGAGCAGTGATGATAAATTTATTTACACAAGGTTAAGCGCCTGCCTGGGTTCAATCACACGACCTACAATTCGTAAGTGCGGGCCGATATCACTGGCCACCACTCGTCCAATCTGATGCGTAGTTTAGAAGAACAACATGGTCAGACAGACAGACACGTTAAACGACATAAAGCAACTATTCAAACTAAACAATTTAATGTAGCGTAGTTTTCTTTAATTAAAATCTTCACACTCAAAATGAAACCAAGATAAATGAAAACTAAAACAAGTGTTCATTAGTCCATTTCAAATAGTCATCGTTTCTTTGTGTAAGGTCTTAGTTGATGAAAGAGCTTTTTAAACCCCATTAAAATGGAAGGATATTAACGAAACAATCTATTTGCTATTTAGTCTGCATAGAACTTAGTTTTGGCCAGAGACAACTAAGCTAAACTTTAAATTAATTATCTTTCTTTCCATGGACCATACAGACAGCTTTGTGAAAATAGGTGCTTGAATAGCGTTGCTTTCATTTATTGAACTAGTTTTCACCCGCTATCTGTCCCGTTTAATTAAATTGTACATAATGGAAATATACGTATGATTTAAACTTCTTATTCTGGTCGTTGCCAAGCTGCCTGTGACGTAGCAGGTACCACACGTAGCATAGACATGTAATTATAGATATATTTTATATTCTTATAGGTATCTTTGGTCTGTAGGTATCTACGGACCCAAAAAATCTGTCAGTAATTAATATTGTTTATTAATTTGACACACAACGTCAATTTGTCGTGTTAGACTCATTTCTTCCAACTACAAAAGAATGACAGATGTAATTTGAATACGCTGACCATTTAACATGCTTATTTTGATATTTATTTATTTATTAAAACTTTATGCACAAGTAAAAAATACTGTACAAAGGCGGACTTAATGCCTGAGGCATATTCAGTTTCAAGTCATAGCGTTACAAGTATAATAAGATTAATAAGTATTACTTTTAAATATTCAGTCAGGTCAAAGTAATGTAGCTTCACATGTTCAGCTTACGCTCTCGAAGTATGGTAGGTTTTGAGGCTCTCTTTTAGCCATTAAGGTACAGAATTTCCTACCAATCAAATACCTATTCAACGTATAATTATTTTTGTTTAGGTGTTACATTGAGCAGAAAACCTGCCTTCAAGTAATTGATTGATGAAGTGAAAAACATTTTTTCACCACAATATTGACGTGAAAGGGCTGTAGCAAAAAGTTATTGAAGTGTCGATGAATCTTCGTTGTGCTGGGTCAAGATAGATCGGTGTACCTTTAACACTAAGATATTATTTTGGTTTTAGGGATAACTATAAAGAGCAGGTCTGTGTTTTGGTGAGAGTGGGTGACTGAGCGGTGGTAAGTCTATTTTAAGTAAAGCCATCTATCATACATTGCTACATGGCATTCATCATCATCATCATTTTAGCCACAAGACGTCCACTGCTGGACTTAGGCCTCCCCCAATTTGGGGGGCTTTGCCATAATCGCCACGCTTGGCAGGCGGGTTGGCGATCGCAGTATGGTGGTAAAATGCATAGAGAACGCTGCTGCCCATTCTCTAGTTAGTCCGTTAGTCGCCTTTTACGACACCCACGGGAAGAAATGGGGCTGGCATGGCATTACCAAAATTAAAAAAGAACATAATTATTGAACATTTTTTAACTGAAAGAATTTTTTTTTAAATAATACTACTACAGAAGTAGCAGTTACTTCTAATTTATAAATCTCAAACTGATTTATATATCTAAAGTACCTCGTTTCAAAGAGCACAACCAAGTATCGTCAACGGATTCCTTAATAAAAATCAAGTACACGAATAAAATTTCATGGCCTTTACTTATCTGATGGGCTTGAACGCGCACTTGACCAATATTTTATCGATCTATTTGTATGGATACGGGAGAGACAGGACAAGGCATCACAGAAATAGGACTGCAAATAAAGGGGGCCCCGAACTGGGCCGCTGTTAAGCGGGTCATATTTTCACAGGCAACACTACAGTTGGCATGTTCGAATTAACAATGCGAATAACTTGACTATATTTCAATAATTGGGATGTTAGTGAATTGTCTTGTTAATGGGCTGGGTGTATCTGTATGATAATAATAATATGGTGAATGTGATGGCGTAACTTGTATGTACTTGAAGAGCTCGTTCAGAAGGAGTTTCCAGTGGATAGTTACGGCCCTAATATAGTTTTTGCTAAATAACGTTGCAATGTTCTGGTATGGATGTCTTTTTCACAAAAAAACTAACAGCTTGGCAAACTTCGTGGTTCCAGTAGGTGCCAAAAGTTTATCCTTATTGGTCTGGGTAAAAACAAATCCTCCGGTAACTTATCGCAGAATTTCAATTCTGTCCAATTATTCACCTATCACTTTGCTGTATAGGTACATATTTATATCACACAGTCAAAAAGTAAATAATTTTATTGTTGTTGAAACTGATTGATATCTTTATTTATTGAATCAAAATAAAGCTTGGGCTGTTAAATACAAAGGATTACACGACACTGATTTCAATCCAACATGTACCAATTTCCCTAAAAGCCTTAACAAAGAGCACGGATTATACATTCATAAAAATGCAGCAGGATTTTATTTGATATCCCTGTCTTCCAAATTGGTATTTTTTGTTTGTGAATTGTTGATGTTATTCCATAAAAGATCGGCACTGAATGGGTTACGATGTCAACGTTTCTCTAATTGACTTTTGGTATGCCATAAAATGGTGAAAGTGCATTTGAGTTGGATATAAAGCTAGAGGTACAATAGTTCGGAAGCAGTAAACAATGTTACATTGTACTGCCTGTTACTCGATAAAGGTGCGTTTTGACTATGCAGGTGACTTTGACACGGGTATCGCGTATCACTCGATCTTGGGACTCAATTGAATCTCAATCAATGTGTCCCTTCCTAATATCGCGGTGATCGATTAGAATGTGACACAATGGTTCTTGGTACAATACTCAGAGAACTTTGAGGAATTCGAGAAAGATAAGGAAACCAAGTGTCTTGACTTTGCTCATAAGGTGACATGTGAGAGGTATATTCAGCGCTCATTGCACTGATACCAGTTGTTACAGCCAATTACATATTAGGCAAAAGCCTTGACCAAATCTCTAGGGGCTCTTGCTGGAGCATGGGCTTGATTCATTAAACGGTTCTCCTCATTCTGGAAACAGTGCGTAACCTTTTTCAGGACAGATATTTTTTTCCACCTCCACTTCCAGGATATAGGCCTCTCCTAATTTGCAGTGGTTTACCATAATCACCACGCTTGCTAGGCGGGTTGGCGATCACAGTACCTACAGTGGTTAAATACAAAGAGAACGCTACTGCCAATTTTTTAGTAACTAACTCCCGTAGTCGCCTCTTACAACACCCACCACGGCAAGAAATGGGTTGGTGCTATTCTTCATGTCCGGCACCGCACAGAACGTATGCAATGAAAACGCGCTTTAAAAATTAAATAGGTACCTTTATTGTCGCAGAATAATTACAGTAATTACTTTGCATGAGCCAAAAGAGCTTAATGTAATCCTGTATCAAAGTTTAAAAATATTATAAGCCATGATTTTATATGCAATATTTCATGAGTACGAAATTGCTCGCTTCCAAAAATGAAGCAATTTATTTTCAGGTCGGTGGCATACTTCCAAAAACTGCCCATACCTCACTGCACTCGTAAATATGCAAATTGTCTCCGATTTAAACGAATACGTGGAAGTGGGCATACTACTTTATTTCTCCCTGATTTTGCTGTACAAAATAAGCAAGGTTCTAATTTTGGCACCAGACTAAACTTCTTAAGTGGATTATTTACGTGACGTCGTGCTGTAGACTCTAAACCTATTCTATCGATTAAAAGTGTTGACATTTAAAAACTGCAAGAGCTCTTCGATTTTAAGAAAGAAAATACAAATGACGTGTTTCTTGATATTTTTAATTATTTGAATAAAAACATTCAGGTTTTAAGATTTATAAAGTAAATATGCATGACTTGTAACAAAACGACAGGCTGATAAAAATGTTTCAAAAGAAATTCATAATTTAAAAGAACCGGTTAATTTTGAGTGACGGCTAGAATTTGGCTTGCTACTCTATTATTTTCTTACTGAGTAATTTGGCAATAAAATAACATTTTCCAAGACACGTAACAATGGTTAAGCGATAGCATCTATTACCTTAGACTACAAAAAAATACTATTGTTATGCAAATAAGGTATTACGCAACGAAAGTCATAATTTATGACACCAAAAGCAAAGGTATATTTAAATCAAATCAAAATACTTAATACTTGACCATTGTCAAACACGTGTTTACGTCACCGACTGCCTCCGATAAGGGCGAGTTATTCAGGGCCATACTTTTAATGATCTCACACCTTTTGGTGCCCTCGTGCCAAACTCGTGATTTCAAGCTCACCCACGCGAATCCAATCACAGAAAAGAACAGCCTGGTAAATTGTGATACAACTAGGTTAAAATTAACATTTTTAAATTCCTATCTGTCGGCGCTAAATATTATATCGTTACAATTTCAGGTCTCATATTTTCAGCCCGATAGACATATCTGGCTGAAGATCAAGAGTTTTCACAAGAAAACTCTTGGTTTTTAGATATTGTTGTAAAGCCCTACCTTTTAGCTGCATTATCTATTATAAAGTATGCGGTAGGTAAGGTAGGTTATTTTATGTTGATATCTGTTTATTCTGATAGGTTATTTCCCAAATGTAAAACAAAATAGTTCAAAAACTAAAACGACTAGGTGCTGAAAAATCACGCTCTAAAAAGTATGAAACAAGAAAAACACTTATCCGAAAGCCGTGATCGTAGATCTCTTTACTTGTATTAAGCTAATGATAGCTTAGTACTGAAGTAATGTATTGTATAATTAGCGACTGTGTATGTCGAAAGCTATTCTCACAGTATATCTATCTATAAATAAATGTGAATATTTTATTGTTTCTTAATTTTTAGCTCGATTTCTTTCATAATTTTCATAGCGATTTTCCGGTACCTAGTAGGGTTTGAGGTTTGAACTTACTTTTTATTCAAATTATTTTGGGGTTAGTTTATCTATACTAATATTATAAAGCTGATGAGTTTGTTTGATTGTTTGATTGAACGCGCTAATCTCAGGAACTACTGGTCCGAATTGAAAAATTATTGTTGGGTAGCCTATTTATCGAGAAAGGCTACAGGCTATATAACATCACGCTACAACCAAGAGAAGCGGAATAGTATCGAAAAATGTTTCAAAAACGGGGAAAATCGCATGGGTAGGCGATTCGACGCGACGGGAAGAGTCGGAGGAACAAGAAATTTAACGCGGACGAAGTCGCGGGCAGAAGCTAGTACTATATAGAAATGTGCTTTCATGTGATACACAAGATGGCATAAATAATCAAAAAAATTGTCCGTCACTTTATATCTTAAAGGGTGCTATATTATATCTAGCAGGCGATCAAGATGGTCCCAACGTTAATTCCAATCCAGCCCGTCCCTTGCTGCCCTCTACCAGCGATGCCCTAAACCTAGGTCCGTACACCACAGGCGGTGCCCCTTGCGACTAGTCCCTCTGGTTTTAATTTTTTAAGCTCTGGCTGGAGCTCTTATTAAGATAGTCACAGGCAAGTCCAGGTAAGCAGCCGACAACTTTAAGGCCCTACAAGATGTCATTCCTTAAAAAAAAATTGTTCCAACGAAATCTCCTTTCTTAAATTATGATTATAAATTCAGAAGTTATGAGGGAGCAGATGAATATACGCACATATATACCCACATACATACATATAACCGGTTAAAATCATAACCCTACTGTTTGCTTCGCCGTCGTCGAATAAAAAGTGATTAATCGACAAATATCATGCAGCCCTTACAAAACAAGTCTTTACGCAATAAAAGTATCGTGGTCGACCCAACATCCGGAAGCGCGGCTTTCTGAACACGTATGTATGTATGTATGCGCCGGCGACATCACATAATGGAATACAATAAAAAAAAACCGGCCAAGTGCGAGTCGGACTCACGCACCGAGGGTTCCGAACAAACCTGTAGGTATCCTCGGTTTATGCATAAGGTTTATGTTTATGAAATTAAATGTTTTTTTTTAAATTTTTGTATTTGAGTTGATTGAATGAAAGGTAAATTGCGGTTTACCATTTATGACGTATTAAAAAAAAACTTCTTGCTTGATCTCGTTCAAACCAATTTTCGTTGGAAGTTTATATGGTTATGTACATCATATATTTTTTTTAGTTTTATAATTCTCTTATTTTAGAAGTTACGGGGGGGGGGGGGGGACACACACACATTTTACCACTTTGGAAGTGTCTCTCGCGCAAACTATTCAGTTTAGAAAAAAATGATATTAGAAACCTCAATACCATTTTTGAAGACCTATTCATAGATACCCCACACGTATGGTTTAGATGAAAAAAAACATTTTGAGTATCAGTTCTAAGTATGGGGAACCCCAAAATTTATTGTTTTTTTCTATTTTATTGTGAAAATCTTAATGCAGTTCACAGAATACATCTGCTTACCAAGTTTCAACAGCATAGCTCTTATAGTTTCGGAGAAAACTGGCTGTGACATACGGACGGACAGACAGACAGACAGACAGACGGACAGACAGACAGACAGACATGACGATTCTATAAGGGTTCCGTTTTTTGCCATTTGGCAACGGAACCCTAAAAACCGTGTCGTTTCACACGCCCCAATATCTGCCAACTGAATGTTTCAGCGATACACTAGTCACTCTTTACATACACACTATATTGAAATGGGGTTATTCCGCTGTCAGACATGTCTCCAGACCTTGAGAATAAAAATGATTTATTGGAATAGACTCGATTTCTGTTAACATTTTTGGCGTACAGGGTCGCTACGAATTGTATTATGATGATAGGAAAAAACGTTTAAATGTTTCTTGTGGGCGAACTGCATTTCGTACAAATTCTGCTCCTGAGTCGAAATATTTAGCTTTTATAGTCAATGATATTATAATGTAAAGATATGCCATGTTCATACTGCTCGGCGATCAGAAATCGTTCCATTTTTAGTACAAATGTACTTACCTACAGATGTATAGTAATTGTCAACAACGACTGCGATAGATAATACGGAACGTATAATACAGAAAGAGATAGCTAGCTGTAGTGTATTGCGCTTGAAGTACACTAGTGAATCATAGAGTATGCGGATTTGCCACAGAAGAGACATATATACTAATATTATAAAGCTGAAGAGTTTGTTTGTTTGATTGAACGCGCTAATCTCAGGAACTACTGGTCCGTATTGAAAAAAAAAAAATTTTGTTGAGTAGCCTATTTATCGTGAAAGCGGCTAACGAATGCTATGAATTGTGCCTACGATTTCGCTTCTGGTTAATTTAATCTACGACGCATGCTGTTTGACCTTGTCGCGCTGCAGTTCCCATCATATTCTCTATCCTTTTCGAACCACAATGTTAATAAATCGAAATGTATTTCTAAATGTGAAAGATAATCGTGATATTTATACAAATATTCATTATTTAATTACATTTACCTATGGTATGAAATCCCTTCACTCTTACTTATTTTGGAACCATCGTTTTTACACTTTCTTACAACACAACTTGGCATTTTCGATATAATACTTTACGCCACGGACACGCTTTGCTTTGCTCGCTGCTATTAGCCGACTAAATCAAATCACACCACTTGTTGTGATTTGTCGGGAATAATTTTCGTACGCTAATGCCCTATCCACGTATTTTTGTATATAATATCATTGTTTATAGTGTTATCTCACGACGTTTTTTACTTTTTTTCTACCCTTATTGGGAAATGGCGTGTGAATAATGATGTATCTAGATGTGGTACCGGCGCTAAATATTGTCAAGATAAATGCAAGGTGCATTGGTGGCCCAGTCGTATCGACCCCGATTTATGGTTGTAGGATGACCTACAACCATAAATCGGGGTTCGAACCTAGGCAGGCACTTAAATTTTTGTGAAAAATAATTTCATCAACACTGCCCTGAAAACGGTGAAGGAAAACATCGTCGTGAGGAAACCGGTATGTCCTAGAACCAAAATTCGAAGACATGTGACATTTAATAACATGCACTGCGCCCGCGTGGTAGATTACGGTCATTCACCCAGAGAAGGCCGTGTCCCAGCAGTGGAAATGATTATGCTATTCTTATGCTAAATTCATGGTAATTGCCTGAAGTCACTTACCATCCAGCAGCACAATATTCGCAGAGAGTGACGTAACTAAATATAAATATATTCGTCTCTTTCTAACAACAGGAATTACCCGTACATAAAATCAAAGAGTGCGCGAAGAACAGGAAAGACTCATACCGATTTTTGATTGTATGTACGAGTAAGCAGCTGCATTCATAGCTTTTTTTTTTTGGATGGGAAATCATCAAATGACTTCTCCCGTGCGTGTCAGACTTTTATTGACTAAAACCCACCCGTGTTACTTCAGTTGCCCATGTGCCAGGGTCACGGTATATCTTTCGAACAATCTCGCGACCCTGGCAGTATATTCATAGTCTAAGCGGTTTTTCAGTGCACTAATGTTCGTATAAAGCGTGTCTATTTATAGTGCTTCAGAGAAATTACAACCTAATTACAATTGCCCAAACTAGTAATAACAATACAACACACAAGGTTGGTGCCGCTACGTGCATCTTCGGTCACCCACAAACGTCTACTGCCGACCTTGTCCCGATGCATGTCAACATGCACTAATGTAATTTCACAAACGATTACCTCGTCAGTGAGCTACGTTCACGCCTATCAAGCGTTTGTTGTCATTGAATTAACAGTTGCTACTGAACTAATTAACATTATGTGAGTGTATGCTTATCTGACAGTCGTAATTGGTGTAGCAACCTCGTCTGATAGAGATCAACTGCACTATAAGCTTGCAATACTGTGAAATTCAGTGATATATTTTGTCAGGCTCGGCAAACTGTTTCTATTACAGGCTAACCGACAAATTCTACATACCTGCTCTGTTCTGTTTTACGGGTTTGATTTTTGGACTTCGACCTTCTGTTGGAATTAAAAAAGTGTACTTACTTATTTATTACACGGTACATAAACAAATACAAATCCCTCCAGTTTAAAATCCTACAATGTAAAACTATACTCTAATACATAAAAATAATGTCGTTTTTTTTTTAATGGTTTAAAATTCTGATTAAGATTTGCTTACCAGTATTTTATCTACTTATAACAATATTCCAGTCGAAAACATTGGGCTCTGGGCTATAAATCTTTCAAGACATTTCCAGTAGTTCTAGATTTTTCTGTTTAATAAATGACTCGACACTAGATTACATTTTATGAAACGTGTTTTATCTAATTCTATTTATTTCTAACACTTTTATTTTACACATCAACATAATTTATTTGAATGTTACAAGAAACATCGATGGATTGATACCAGTTTTAATAATTCAAATAATAAATTCGACTTTCATAAATGTAGCGAGATGAGTGATTCACGCGCTAAGTTATTTAGTTCTACTACTTCTGTATACAAAGAGTCTTGCTTCAAAGAATCGATCATTCGGAATTTGTATTTTCGTGTCTATACCTACCTAGTTTTTTTGGTAGAGATCGCAGCTGTTCTCCTATTTCTAAGACAGGGTTCCAATTTGCCAGAAAACTGCCGCTTTTCCAAGTATTAATTATACGTCGGAGAAAACTTAATGTTTAAAAACGTTGGAAAATTCCTAATTTTTCCTCTCCCTTTGAAAAACATGCAGACCAAACCCCCAGTGACCCTCCAACTTCTTAGATTTGGTTGAAAGATTTGTTCAGGATTTGTTCGCTATCCATTAGATACAACTGTGCCTGTACTCACATAATAGGGAACCATAACGATTTCGTTTATATTTTTTGCACAAAGTCTGGTGATATTCGTAGATTTAAGAACCTAACATTTTTATTTTCCACCTATCTTGTTGGAGGAATCGTGTCAGGTGTTAGGTTCTCAGGCAGCGCTCGACAGAAAGAATTGCGGAAGATATTAGATTCAGATCTCAGATATTATGTAATGGAAATGTTCCAAACATGGGAATATTCCGGATAAGAACCAGGATTTACTAATAAGAAAGTCGCCGAATTTATTCCATTTTTGTTGAGAAAAACATGTTAGAAAAACATGTTTGAAGACGCGTTTTTGTACTCCTATAAATAGAGATGATGATATACTTTTGGATAAATGAAAGGAAAAATTAAAGACGTAAGGGACTTTAAACCTTAATAGGGCATGGGCAAACTGTGGGTGTTTGAAACAAAAACGCAGTCAATTTGGCATTATGGGTGTATAGTGTTGTAGAATTGTAAATCACTTCATCCCCAAGTGTTTTCAGTTTTTCAGGCAAACTAGTGGGAAAATAATTCCTCTTGCCCATTTAGATCATCATATTTAAGTGATATGTGGGAAATTATTTCCCTACATATGGAATTATATTTCATACACATCCAGTAGTAGGGGCAAGAAAGTAGCATAATGTGATTATTTTATTATACAGGATAATGTTTTATGAAAATAAAACAAAAATAAATTTAAATGTTTATTTATTGGTGGAACATTTCAAAGCAAAGAGCAGCACACAAAGGGACCTTACAAATTTTGCTAATATATTTGCTGCGTTGTTCCTTTGCACGTGTACTGCACATCCTACACCTCCGAAATTTAGCCAATTCTGGCATGTGCGATCCAACATCCGCTTTTCTTACTTCCTCGGGTACTGCAGTGGCACCTCCTTTTTTGGTTTTGAATACTGGAGCAACTTTTTTCGTGACGTGAAATTTTGACGTGAAGTTGGGTTTCAATATCTGAATCTCGAAGAGGTTTCTGAAAGAAAAAACACTACCTTCAACATAAACATTCCCAGCGGGAAAACATTTCCCACAATATTATATATATTTAAACCTAAACGGGCAACAAGCTAATATTTCCCACGTAGTTTTGAGAGCTAAAATTCAGTCACTCATTGTTTTTCATACTAATGAATTACATAAACAAGTATCATGACACTTTATCTAATAAAAGTAATCAATAGTAAACACTTACCGGATTTTTTTTTTAAATACCAAGGCTTTTGGCTCATGCTGTAGGTCAATTCATAAAGAAAAAAAATGACAGTGACATTTTGTGGGAACAGTTACACATTTGACCGTTTACAATCAAAAATTGATGTGGGAATAATGTTCCTCTTGCCCTATTAAGGGTTAAGGTACCATATTAATATATGCCGTCTTTATCAATACAAACATAAGTTCAACAGACACATTATAAATGGTTAGTGATTATGATGACCTATATCATCATCATCTGCCTTTTCCCAACTACGATGGGGTCAGCTTCCCGTCGAACCGGTTGCATCTGTTCCATCCATTATTTTACATGGAGCGACTACCTCTCTGACCTTCATATTCTAGCTACTGGGTATTACGATACCCCTTATTGAGACTGGTTTGTTAAACATTAATATTGATCAAAATTATTGAGTGCTTCTCGAGAAATGAATTGCCTTTCTTGACATCAATGTCACAAGTTGAATAGCATGCATTAGATGCTATTGAGAAGCAGCTGTTTCACACTAAACATTAGTGCCAATGCACTTTGCGCTCTGTTGTTTGTTACTGGTAACTCATATGACTTTCCTTTTAAAGAGAACAAGTAATCACATCAAAAATATTTGTTTATGCTAACATAAAATGTTTACGTTTCAAAAAATACTTTTTCTTTGTTGGGTATGATGTTACATTTCACTTTAGCTATAAAAATGTTATTTGAAACACATCAATTTTATTCAGAATTCGAACTCAAAATATTTATATCAGACCATATAGCGTTAGTAACAACTTTGTTTATGTTAGTAAACTCAATAACTTAAAATACAATATCTTATACCTTTAAACGAGCAATTCTTGTATATATATATAAAATCTGAATCTCGGAAACGGCTCCAACGATTTTCATGAAATTTAGTATACAGGGGGTTTCGGGGGAGATAAATCTATCTAGCTAGGATTCATTTTTATATAATGTCGTTTTATTCGACTTTTCAATGATCAACTTTATCGATAATCAACTTGAACATAAACTTATTACTTTAAACCAGTGATGGGCAAAAAGTAATTAGATTAATAATTACAAATTACAGTTACATTGTAATTAGTAATTAAAATACTTTGGAACAGATTACTTATGTAACTAATTACAATGAGTACTTACTGTAATTAAATACAAAGTAATTTAATTGCAAGTTAATCTAATTACATTATAACAGATTACATAAGTAATCTGATAAAACGTAATTACACATTTATATTATTAATTAATGTCCGTAATAGATGGGACACCTGGATCTTACAAAAAATGCCATATTTAATTCATTTTTGTCAAATTAATACGAAAACGAAACACATAGTTATAAAAATAAAATCATCAATCATTATATAGTTTTAAATCTTTTATTATATATAATTTTAACCGTTAGTTGATGAAAAAAATTGTTTTCTTATTTATAATATAAATAAACTTTGAATATGACTCTTTTTTCAAACATTTCGTCTACGGATGAAAATTGCCGAATGTTTCCGAAAGTTACCAGGAAAGTTTCCAATATTGCCGGCAATATTGGGCAATATTGCCGGAATGTTGCCAAAGTTGCCAGATTACATAGGGTTTTTCAAATGCCATTTTCAAAGTTTGTGCGCTCGTGAGGTTTTATGTAATGGTGTAATTATAGGTGTTATTAGTAAGCCTGTATTATTAATTCATAATTATAATTACTTTTTAATTATCCATGCTTATATGAGAAGATAAAGTTAAATTATGCCACTGGTAACTTCATGATAGCTGAACCCATACTTTTTTGAGAATATCACTTAAACATTTTATACAAAAAGAAAGAGGGTATTGATACCAAATAAAGAAGATATAAATCACACAACTGTGTAGTGTTATTTTGTAAATATTTTCATCTTGTCATCAAGAACTTCCTGTTTGAAATAAAATCGATTTTAATCATTTCCTGAAGTCTGATAGTGCTAAAATTATACATATCTATGTATATCTGGTGAGAACGCAATGTTATGATGACTGTGTGCCAACCTGATGATGGAGTTGGAAGGTGGTTATAGGATCTACGCTCTGTTAAACGAAACGAGATTGGTCTCTTGTGATGGGTACGTGAGTTTTAGGTCTATTGTTTCTTCCATCTGTCGGAGAATTTAATACTAACACGTATGTTTAAAAAAAAAACACTAGCATTTAATAAAAACTAAAAATTCATTCATATTGATTATCGTGATCGCCACTGTTTTGCTGCCGCGTACTCTCCATGACAATGGTGCCAATTCTGTTTTACAACGAACTAAACTAACTAAACTATCTCTAAAATTCCTTACTTTTGGCTATGAGAATTGTAACGCTATTCTGCAAAAAAATAAGTAAATATAAAAATTATTTTGACACTACTTTTGCTATTTTTTTTACTGACTTATACTGTACTGACTTTATAGACTAAAGTGACACAAATTAAATATATTTTAGTTTGACAGCACTAAGATTGCACTGAGTTATTAGTTTAGTGAAAATGACAATGTTGCTATTCTGAGTTTGCCGGTTTTCACCAAAAATTTTGACTATAATAATTTATTTTAACTAAATCTGACTATTTTTAAGCGCGATTAAAAAGGTGTGAAATAAAAGTAGTGGTCTAACCTAAAATTCACACCAACGCAACGCCTCGCCTTCACGTGCAAAAACAGTACTGTATTTTTTGTTTTTCTTTTCTTTTGCTTATATCTCGAAAATGGCGTGTCCTATCGCAAAAATAATGAAATTTTCGACCCCCTTTAATAAACCCCTGTACATTTAAATCTCAAAACGTGGGTAGTATATTTTTTTTTTCAAACAAAAAGTGATAAATTCCGTATAAAACACGTCCAGGCTGCCCTTCAAATAATTCATTGCGTAGCGCACACAAGTACCACGTTGAAGCCAAAAGAAAAAAAAATACCACGTTGAGTCGCGGTTGTTAAATTCGATTTTAGTCGTATCAAAATTATTTTTAAATTTAGAGATTTTTTCTTGCAGAATAGCGTTACAATTCTCATAGCCAAAAGTAAGGCATTTTAGAGATAGATTAGAGATAGTTTAGTTCGGAGTACAACAGAATCGGCACCATTGTCTGATGTTGATCAAATGACGTCTCCCGCTCTTGGAGCGGGCTCAACTAGGGAAGTGAGGGCGCAGAGACTGCCACTACCTCACGCGCCCCGCCTCCTCCTTCGCGAGCATTACTGCTTCGCAGAAGGAGCTGACGGCTTCACATGCCCTTTCGCTCCGTACCATGGCTCGCACCAGGGCCGGACGCGAGAGCTCGCCGTCACCGATCGCCTCCACGAGGACACGGCGGTGCCCAGGCAGGGCACACTTCCACCGTGTCCTCCAGACGATCCTCGCAATGGAAGCACCCGGGCGTTTCCTCGCGCTTTAACTTGAACAGGAACCCCCTGAAGCACCCATGCCCGGTGAGAACCTGCGTCAAGCGGAGGGTGAGGATGCCGTGGCGCCTCTCTATCCACTCCTGAATAAGAGGACCGCCGCAATTGTGGCGTGCCCAGCGCTGGGTTGCGAAAATCGTACCCGCCATGGCGCCATGAGACCCTACGGGAGCTCTGTCCGCCGTGCCACGATTCGTCGCAGCAGCGGAGTTTTGTCCCAGCGTTTCGCCTCCTCGCGCCACTTCCACATGTGTGCGAGGACCTTTGCCTCCAGATCCCATGACGGACTTCTTGTACCCTTACCTATGTTGATTTACGATAGCTTAAATCTTGAATACTACGTACCCCAAACTAGTCGCTTAACCACTGCACAAATCATGCCATTAAAAGAATTTTCAAAATGGAATCAGTACCTTTTGAGAAAATCGTAAACAAACAAACAAACATACATACATTAATATCAAATAAAAAACCTCCTTTTTAAAATCGGTTCAAAACATCAACTTGTTGTTGCTGATGAAATCGTCTTGCAAGGTTTGACCCTTCTATACATACAGATATGTATACATATAGATATATATACTTTCTTACATTCAAGTGCAGTTAAATTATAAGAACGTAAAAGAAAAATAAATACGATATCTCTAAAATAGTTATGGTTTCATCACCAATGAACAATCATGGATAGCTTATTTCTTTTCTTTAGTTTATCAGTAAGTAAATAAATGTAAAAACGAAAATTTTAGGTTGGATATTATAGATAAGCATAACAACTACCATCCTGCATACCGCAATTTTATTCTACTAATCAATTATAATAGTAAAAGTTGTTTTCTATTTATACGTTTCTTGCCCAATGTTGCCGGCAAGTTTGGAAACATTCCCGGCAGTTTTGGCAACTTTGGCAATATTGCCGGCAATTTTCATGGCTAATTTCGTCTGACAGACGGTTTGCTTTCGGACAATTGATCATTGCCGCGTACGAAAACATACGTTCCACAGGCGCAGAAGAAGGTAGAGGGGGTATTAAATTTAAAAAATATTTTTTTCATTTCCTTACGATTATTTAATAGTTGAAGTTCTCTGCTGTCTTTTGCCAAAAAATGAGTGACTATAAGTTCAGCTTTGGATCTTGGCCCACTGCTCCCTATACATCTTTGATACCTATATCGCAGCCATGCGATGTAAGCATGTGAGATTTCATATTCAAAGTAATTATAATTACAATATAATTGAATACTATAATTAGGTTATATTGTAATCAAATTATTTTGTAATTAAATTCATTGTAATTAATTTCATAGCACATCCAAAGTAATCTAATTACAAAGTAATTGAATATTATGTAATTAGATTACTTTTTAATCAAATTACTATGTAATTCAATTATTAATTAGATTACAAAAGTAACTAGTTACGCCCATCACTGCTTTAAACACAATTTACCAAAAAATACCGAGCAAAGCTCGGTCATCCAGATATTTATACATTATTTGGCTACATGAATATGTGCACGCACATATCTGCCAGTCCAGAGCTTGATAAATGGTCTACAAACCTTGTCCACCAACGTAGCTAAAATACTGTTAGGGCTACCCCTGAATCGCCGCAACATCGATGCACACCGTTTGGGCATGATAGCATGAAAGTCATTTATTCGCGCTTCCGCAAACATGCCCAATGCACTGCAAAACCGAGGCAGCCGCGACCATATCCTTAGCGCATTATTGTACTGCACACGTAGAGCATTGTAAGCTTTCTGCGAATACGTATCACAAGCTGCACGAGTAAAACGACTCGCAGTAGGCTCTGAAGAGCCACAGTTTTACCACAGCACAGCATAAATGAGGGCAAGTATAAATAAATATCTTAGGACAACCAACACACTGTTATCTGATCCCAAACTAGGCAGAGCCTGTACTATGGTAACCAGACAACTGATAAATATACTTATATATTTCTAAATACATACATATTATAGATAAATTACACCCAGGCACAGAACAAATGATTGTGCTCATCACACAAAGATTTGTCCTGGGTGGGAATCGAACCCACGACCTCAGTCTTTGCAGTCAGGGTCACTAACCACTACTGGTGACCTATAGAGAACCGTGACGACATGACTGAAGCATGTAAATTGTGTGATGGCTTTAAATGGTGTTAATGAAAAAAATATAATGACAAAATATATAACCGACTTTGTGCTGATAATTTGGGAAGGCAGAATATAACAACCAATTTTTTAAAGACACTTAAAAACACTTTAATCGCCAATGCAGGTTTGAACAATTTGATTTAATACAAAAGCTTTATTTATCTAAAATCATCTAGAGTTTCAAATATAATATCTTCGAAAACATTATAATTATACTAGTAAACGCAGGTAAATGACACCGAGCGTACTTAGAGTTGTGGTACATATAACATCGATACATTACCTAATATATCTTTGCTAGCAGTTTCTATAGTAATTCAATCCACGTTCTTACGATAAAATAATATTTACTATCGGTCAGGTGGAGATCAATCTCGGCCATCGCTTACTCGGTTGACGCTCCTTTTGTAGTGTTTACCTAAAAATACCTACTTTTATCTTATGTGTGTGGACATTTGGATATTTTGTGTACCTAGATTAGGTTCATTTTTGTTGAAATTAAGACGTGGACATACATAGATAACTGTGATGATGAAGGCTTAGAATAGTTATGATTTTTATTATGAAATTGAAATTATTTATTTCAGACCAAGCACACTGCTTATTTCTTTGGTTTGTTTTATATGAGTTTCACTTATTTTATAGAAGCACTAGTTTTTGCCCGCAGCTTCGCTCGCGTTAAAAATAACAATAAATATGTTTTTTTTTTTTCATAAAAGGTTTCCTAACGCGAGCGGTTATGTTACTTCTAAAACTTCCAAGAATATGTGTACAAAGTTTCATGATGATCGGTTAAGTAGTTTTCGCGTGAAAGCGTAACAAACAAACTTAGGTACATTCACATTTATAATATTATTAGTAGGATGTTGAAGATTGTTATTACGTAGGGTGCTGAAGTTTCTGCCAACGCTTATAGGAAAAGGTCGTAAATTGATTCGATAAATATACTCTACATATTTAATATATAATTTTCTATTTACTCGATGTCCAAATATGTACGTGAAAGAAATATAAGTAGGTACTTACTTAATCAATGAGCTATTAACATAATTGAAATATACATTTTTCCAAGGTAATTTTGCTCGTTTATAAATATTATTTAGTTCCACGCAACCCTTTTAGTTATATTAAACATGGTTGATTACATTTAACGAAGCGGCCATCAAGTTTATCTATTCTAACTACCTACATATCTAGGCAATGGTGAATTTATATTAGTTTTGATGTACGACTATTATAAATTGATTGATTAACTTTTTCCTTTTATAAGTCCTACGTGGCACATGCTGTTGTTTACTTTGGCAAATGAAGAAGTTATTGTAGATATCAAATTGCAATGAATACACCATCCCACCGACAGTGTCACTCTATGTAAAATTTCTACATTTATATCTGTACCTCTTATAGAGCATACCTATCTATTCGATCGCGAATAATGTATGTTTTGTTTTGTTTTATAATATTAATTACTTACACGATATTGCATAGAATCAAGTTCTTCTAACTTAACAGACAGCTGTGCTGCTGGGGAATTTGTTCCGCCACTTCTTCTTCCCAGCTAAAGCACTAGGAAGTGTCGAAAGGCGGGCGTTTTGGGGGGACTGTCTTTTGTAACTTTGACGTTCAAAAAGTGCTGACTCTCAGCCTAGTTTGAATAAATGACTTTTGATTTTGATCTATTCTAACAAGCCTGTATTGTCCCAATGCAGGGCGACACATAAAAAAGAATATTCCATCCACACTATATAATATATAATATCCACACTAATATTATAAATGCAAAAGTAACTCTGTCTGTCTGTATGTCTCGCTTTCCTGCTAAAACTACTGAACCGATTTAAATGAAATTTAGTACACAGATAGTTTAGAGCCTGAGAAAAGACATAGGCTACTTTTTTCCCGGTAGTATGGTCCCGCGGGATAATTTCCGACCTCCACGCGGGCGACGCCGCTGGCAAAAGCTAGTTATATAATATTTTATGATCTTTTAAACAGTTGCACCTGGAGAGCTTTCATTTAGGACACATTTTTTGCCAATGTTACTCACAAATACAATATTTCACAAATTCCTCATGTTGATTTTTTTTTCTTACTAGCCGTCCCTGTCCTACTCCTGGGGAAAGCCTCCCACCACTCCTTTAATATTTTGCGATCCCGCACGTCCTCCTACCAGTTTTACCGGAGCCCATCCAGCTCGTCCCCCCATATCCTACGTGGTCGACCGCGACTCCGCCTCACCGCCTCAAGGCACCAGTTCAGTTCAATGTTATTAGTGATAAAAAAAGTAAACTATTATTAAGCACGAGCTTCTGTCCGCGACTTCCTCCGCGTTAAATTTCTTGCTCCCCCGATCCTTCCCGTCGCCTCGAATCGTCTACCCGTGTGATTTTCCCCGTTTTTGCAAACATTTTTTCATTACTGCTCCGCTCCTCTTGGTTGTAGCGTGATGTTATATATAGCCTATAGCCTTCCTCGATAAATAGGCTACCCAACACAAAAATAATTTTTCAATTCGGACGTTCGAAAGGTTAATTTTCCTGAGATAAGCGCGTTCAATCAAACAAACTCTTCAGCTTTTTAATATTGTCAGATCGTCAGGAGGAGTATCGAGCGGTATATATCGTCAGGATTTGGAGTTCCCATTTTATTGGGATAAACAATATTATGAACAACTACAAACAATATTATGAAAAACTACCAAGTTGTATTACAATATTTATTTATTATTTATTTATTTAACACTTTAAGCACATAAATGTACAGAGGCGGACTTAATGCCATAGGCATTTTCTACCAGTCAACCTTTGGGTGATGCAGAGACAAACAGTGGTAGGTGCAATGAATTTGAAGATATTCAAATATAAACGTATAACCTATTTAAATCATAAACATAATATATAAACCTAACTATATATATATACATAAACACATACATATACATAAATAATCGAATTTTCTAAAACAAATGAGACAAACAATTACGAAACATTACCGTTGTGATGATACTGCCAACTTCTTGCGAATGTGCTCGCGAACTTTAACTTTGAAGGTCAATCGGTTGGTTGCCATCCTGATTTCCTGGGGGAGCGCATTCCACAGAGAGACAGACTGGACAAAGAAAGAAGAGTGAATGAAGTCTGTGCGATGAGTGGGACACTGAAGAAGACGATTGTGCGATGAGCGTAGATTTTTATTGTGGTTGGCGCAAATGTACTGAAAGTGAGGTGCTAGATAAACAGGGGAAGAGGGAGAATCAAGAAATGAAAACAATGTGGTCAGCGCCCTTTGCTCTCTGCGCTGGCGTATGGGAAACCACTTAAGAAGTGACCGATGCGCAGAGACATGATCATATTTACGCAAATTGAAAACGAATCGAATGCAGTTATTGAGAAGACGGTCAAGTTTGTTGAGGAGATCTGCATTCAGGTCATAGTAGCACACATCACCATAATCGATGATAGGGAAAATTAAGGACTGCACAAGCATTGTCTTCGTGGTCGGCGGTAATAAGTTTTTTAATCGGTACAGAGCCCGCAGCGTTCCAGTAACCTTTTGGCTTACCTTAGCGACTTGAGTATGCCAGTTCAGAGAGTTATCGATATGCAAGCCTAGATCCTTAACGTTAGTGCTGAAAGGAACGATCGTACCGTCGAAGAGAATTGGTGGCAAGATTGTACCAACCATCTTGCTGATACTACGAGGACTGCCAATGATGATTGCCTGACACTTCGTAGGGTTTACAGCTACACCAAATCTATCAGCCCAGGATTTTATGGCTATCAAGTCCCTGTTTAGTTAATATTATTTAAACGATAAAAAAAAAGAAACAATAAAACGGTTACAAGATAAAGTAGGTAATAACAATACAGTACAACGAACAAACCATTAAGGTTTCTGTTCGTATAGAGGCCTGAGACACCCAAATACAAAGTGTATCTTTCGCTATCAGCTAGTCAATACAGCTATGTAAATATACAGCAGCGCTGTACCAGGTAAACCGACAGTTTTGTCAGGAGCAGGGGCTCTGTAATGAGTCTAATCCGAAGATAGACTGACTTGCTCACTGAATGCAAGCTCTTTTATAGGACAATGTCCCGCCATAATATCCACGACAACTCTGTTCGATGGCGCGCGGAAGTACGCCACGTGTTTACTTGATACAAAATACAAAGTATTCTAAACAAAATGAGACTTACGTTATAAAGTAATCAATAATATTAGAATAATTGTCGTAAATAAACAAATGATGAATTCACAACGTAAATAATTTTAAAATTTAAAGTGACATGTCATTTATTGTTTTGAACAAAACTACCGGTTGCAATTATTAAAATAAGTTACCAAAAATCAATCAGTGCGCATACCAAGTACTCAACAAATACAATATATTACTAGATTTGCAGTTTAATGAGTTTAAAGCTAAAGTAAAATCCAACCTTTGTTCAAAGGCATATTATTCTATCAACGACTACTTAAACGATAAGAATAGTTGGTCGCTGTGATTAACTCAAGACAATGTTTATGTTCTTTCAATCCAGAATTAGCTTTCCTACTGACAGTTTATATGGGTAGTTCATATAATTGTTTTTTATTTATTTTTTTATTTAACAGATTTTATTAATTTATTTATTTATTTTTATTTTCTTTTAATTTCATTTATTGTGGACGTAATCTACTCATTACAATGATTTTAAATGAGTTGTATTGCAACATGTAGTTAGCTAGCGACCTCGTCAGCTGTTCATAATATTCTTGCCTGACCAACCGGCAGCAAGTTCGTCATGCTCCCTTAGATGTCACTGCTTGCGGTAGCGTCGGGGGTCGGGTTACCACCTTCCCTCAAATATGGCGAGGGGGGTAATGGCTGACCTTTGCGTTATGCTCGTGAACGGGTGCTGCTTGTGGTGACTGGTCGTCTTGCTGACCATGGTTTTTTAGTTATTGTTATTTGTATTAACTGTAATTTTATTCTACTCCGGAGGTGCTAGTTTAACTATTGTAACTTCAACTTAGCTATATGCATCAATGTATGTATATGGATCATTTTGCATCGTTGAACATGTAAGCGGGCACGCCCTTTATGCCTGGAGGCTTTATTTAGTTTTTAAGTTTTGTTTACGTTTTTGTTTTATTATTTCAGCTTGACTTTAGTTTTAAATATTTTTGTTGGTATATTGGCGTGTGCTAGCTGACATATGGCGAATAATGTATGTTTTGTTTTATAATATTAATTACTTACACAATATTGTATAGAATCAAGTTCTTCTGACTTAACAGACAGCTGTGCTGCTGGGGAGTTTGTTCCGCCACTTCTTCTTCCCAGCTACAGCACTAGGAAGTGTCGAAGGGTGGGCGTTTTGGGGGGACTGTCTTTTGTAACTTTGACGTTCAAAAAGTGCTGACTCTCAGCCTAGTTTGGATAAATGACTTTTGATTTGATTTGATTTGATTTAATAATGTTTCGATTTATTAGACACTATCTGATAGAAAAATCACGAAAATTAATGATAATAAAAACAAAGATTAACAAATTATGTGGACTACTCACAATTTGTTTTTGACAACCAACTCCGACACGGCCAGAACTGACGTTCTACACGACCTCGTGTGATTCTGATAAGAAAATTCGCTTTGTGATCATCGCTCGGCCTTTCTCACAAACAAAAAGGCTTTACAAAAGGTATGTCGGAAAGAAAAATCCTGAATTAGTCCAATAAAGTTATTACCAATAGTCGTTGCATTGCAACCATTCAAAATGACCGTACTGTTACTGACAATCCATAGCTCAAATAAAGTAGAGACATAGTCTCCCAGCCAAAATCACACCATGGGATTTGACAAGTAATTTGGAGTCGAATAGACAACCCGCATGCATTTTCTGTACACGATCATGAGCACATTTGTAAATCCAATTAGTACTCAGTACAATTGGGAAAATCACCATTAGAATCTAATTTAACAGAGTTTCCAACTTGGATCGTTTTCAAAATAACTTTATTCTAACCGTATCCGGCTTTATCATATCCGGCACCTTTAGCTATAATCAGGGCTACATGCTCATCTCAAAGCCAACTATAAGACAGAGTTGTATATTCAACACGTTTCTGATATTGTTCGCTGCCAGGCCAAGCCTCATCATCGGATTTCAATAGCGCAGTGGAAGTTATGATGATGGGGCTCTGGAGACAAGAGTGGCAAGCGAACTGTCCGCCGTGCGCGGAGCAGAACAATATAATAATATAATTCAATTACAATACAACAAACAAAAGACTCACCTCATGGTTGAAGGAAACTGCTTCTGGGTGGTACCTGGATTTATGTATGTAAGTGAGTGTGTATTGTATTGTGTTGTGACGTTATGAGTATCTCCAGGTTACAATCCGCCCCAAGAGGTCTGCCATCCAGACATGCGGTCTCCAACTGGTCACACATTAACCTCAAACCACTTCAACAAACATATATCCAAACTCAACCCGTATTATTTCACCAAACTGGAGTTATTAACACAAAACAATTGGGTCATGACCTATTGTCCACCAAAACGACCGGTTCTAAGGGATTACTTTACAACAGGGTCGCACGCGCAATTTGGACCGGCATCCCTTTTCAAGAACAAAATCAAAGAGAAGTGTCAAGTGTCAAAGTCAAAACTGACAAGTCAGATGTCACTCCGTTCAGCGCGTTCCGAAGGCGCATAGAGTAACCAATTTAAACGGGACTGAACATCTACCCCCCCCCCCGGACGGGCCTTCCCGTCCGCTAATCACTTGGCAATCTTGACAAGGTTGGCGTCTTGGGTCTTGGGGTTTTATCAGTCCACTTGACGCGCTGCTGGAGGATGTGCAAATACTCCAAGCTCCAACGCTTCCAAAAACTCAGAGCGAGCTGCTGCACCAACTGAAACCGCGATAGCCAATTTTGGCTCACATCGACAAAAGGGTGCTCCGGCAGGGCGACAAGTGGCTGTCAAATCAAAAAATGGCCCAGTGTCAGGGCCTCCAAGTCGTTTGGGTCCGAAAACAGCGGGCACAATGGACGCGAGTTCAATACAGCTTCAATGCGGCAAAATACCGAAGCTAACTCCTTAAAGGTGAGAACGGTGTCTCCCAACAATCTGCGCCAGAATCCCTAACCGCTTTCACCGCGGCCTCAATATACCCCCCCAATGGGGCAGGCTGGCGGATCAAAACAATAACAAACAACAAAACAACCAAACAACAACAACAATCAAACAACAACAACAAGAACAATTTAACAAAATGGCCCTCCTTAGGCAACAAAAGGGGGTGACGGGCCCCATAAGGAAGGCTAGAGTGGTTCAACCGTCAACAACCAAACAACAAAAGACCCGTATGGTCCAAAAAGGGGTTCAACTTACTAACGGCTCCCGACAATATCCAAAATTCTCGCTGCAGAATAGCCAACAGCGCATTGCAACCGGCATGCGAGCTCTTAATGTGACGATCAGTCACCAACAATTCAACAATTTGTCGAGGAGCTGTATCGACTGAACAAAACTCAGGGTCCTTCGTTCCAACAGCGAGTTTAATTTTTTGTTAAAAAGTTTTTATAGGACAATGTCCCGCCATAATATCCACGACAACTCTGTTCGATGGCGCGCGGAAGTACGCCACGTGTTTACTTGATACAAAATACAAAGTATTCTAAACAAAATAAGACATACGTTATAAAGTAATCAATAATATTAGAATAATTGTCGTAAATAAACAAATGATGAATTCACAACGTAAATAATTTTAAAATTTAAAGTGACATGTCATTTATTGTTTTGAACAAAACTACCGGTTGCAATTATCAAAATAAGTTACCAAAAATCAATCAGTGCGTAAACCAAGTACTCAACAAATAAAAAATCACGAAAATTAATAATAATAAAAACAAAGAATAACAAATTATGCGGACTACCCACAATTAGTATTTGACAACCAACTCCGACATATAGATAGTATAGATGAAGAGAAGAGCTTTTCAAATCAGGCTTACACACTGTTTAGAAAGAAAATGCATTATAGAACACAAATCACAATCTGCTCAGATTATAAACGTAATAAGCAGGGATGTTATTGTTCGTAGCGGCGAAGCTTTGTATCTGGGGGAGGGGGGAGGCATGAAACGTAGCAGTCGTAGCATCGTAGCGCGTAGCAGGGGGGTGAGAAATTAACAATAAAACTTGTTTATAGCCTTGTTTTAAAGATTACTTTAAAGATTCTAATGACATTCGTGGTCTCTGCTAAATGAAACATTTTTACTATGGAAATAAAAAAGAGACGAGTGTCTGTTAAAAAAATATGAAGGTTTTTATATCGTAAATATATATTTTGTTGTATAAAAGCTCCCTTAGTTATGACATGTATCGTAACCCAATAAATCCAACTAAAGCCGCTTCAGCAAATGTGATTTACGATATCTTATATCTTTAAACGAGCAATTCTTGTATATATATATGTATATATATAATCTGGATCTCGGAAACGGCTCCAACGATTTTCATGAAATTTTGTATACAGGGGTTTCGGGGGCGATTTATAAAATGTCGTTTTATTCGTGTTTTCAATGACCAATTTTATCGATAATCAACTTGAACATAAACTTATTATTTTAAACACAATTTACCAAAAAATACCGAGCAAAGCTCGGTCATCCAGATATTGAACCTAAAATAAAATTAATAACCTAACCTATGAACCTAATGGCGTTTGTTCACCGCAGCAGTCACCTAGAAACGACCGCAAAAATATTCAAAACTTCGCGGGCCGGGATGACGGCACTCGGGTGCAGTGTGTGCGGTGGACACATGACCGTAGCTTATGCATGTATTGCTTCATAGGCGCCGTCATTTTGTTCTCGGTGACGTCCCAGTGACGGCTGTGGTGGAAAAACGCACTAAGATGACTCACTAGCAGGAGGAGACGCCCCCCGCGTTGGAAGTCGATTGCGGGCTCCCGGCTACCGTAGGCGCGGGCTTGCGGGCGGCGAGCAATGGGTAGCCTGCCACCCGGTGAGGACCAGGGGGCCGATCCTACTAACAAATTTGTGCAAAAATCGCAATAGCACCGCGACTGGATCACGACTTTTAAGGGTTTTCTCATTCTGCTAATGAACAACGATCCAACTGCGGCTACATTTTAGTGGACGCCAACGATCGATCGAAAAAATGTAAAAATCTATTCTGCTAACAAAGTCGTACATGAGCGTGACGTTTAGTCACATTCTGCTATTAATTTGACACTCGTTATAATCGAATCAAAGCTGATTTCGGCAGTTCATCTGTCAAAATTAGAGGTTGAACATAAGTCAGTAAAATGCAACTTTTATCGCATCGATCTAGGATTGCTTTAGTTTTTTTTTCCTAAAAATATAATGTTCTGTCTACAGTTCAAAAGAAAGTTCATATCATAGTAAATATACAACAGATAGATAGCTGCAAACCCCACTTTATAAAGCTATACTTGAAATATGCAATTTTTGCAAATAAACACCAAGAATTTTACAATAAACGAGAAGACATAAAAAAAAGATACACAATCTGATACAAAACAACTAAAGATACCTACATCCCATCTAAAAAAAACATTCAACAAGCCCTCTGGTAATGTCAATAAATGTATACAATAATTTACCCGGATCAATTAGTAATGAAAATAAACTCCATCTATTCACTAACAAATTAAAAAATCTATTAATAAGTAAATGTTATATCAGTATTAGCAAACATTTAAGTGATAAATCCCTGAAATGCAGTTAGAATGCCCAAAGTATGTTTTTTATTAATTTTGATTTTAGAATAAGTTAGATTATAAGTCCTACTCCTATATTTCTTTTGATGTGCCCGACAGGGTCCCACAATTGTAACTAAATCCAATGTTTACCACCTAAGCATATACATTGTGAAATGCAATAAAATATTGAGTATTGGAATGGTTCATGAAATCAAAAAACAAATAATGGAACAAAGCATTTTTATTACTATAAGTATATCAATTTTAACGTCAGACCACTTGAGAAGTAGATATCCCATCAAAAACATAAATGTGAAATGAGAGCCAAGTTCAATCTTATCATATATGCCTTGGTTGTTGACTTCAACGACAAAAGAAGTGAGATCTAAATGGGTGCCAAGTTCAATGGTCAGTCCTGACTTGGCTAGTTCTCATATAGGTACGAATTATTATGTTCGATGGCTAGTTTCTACCAGCAAGCCAAATTTTCGGAATAATAAAATAAGAACCGACAAGTAACAGGTTTAAAACTTGCGAAGGCTATAATCTAATTCGTATATGAAAACTAGCCAAGTCAGGACTGACCATTGAACTTGGCACCCATTTAGATCTCACTTCTTTTGTCGTTGAAGTCAACAACCAAGGCATATATGATAAGATTGAACTTGGCTCTCATTTCACATTTATGTTTTTGATGGGATATCATTACTTTTTGTACATAAATTATTAGTAAGTACTTATTTATAACATAACAAATTTAATACCAAATGGTTTTTGTTATAAGTGTTCCTAATAGAATCAATTATGTGAAAAATTATAATAAAATGATAAAAATTTACCAGTTTCTGATTTATTCCTTTGTATTCACCTAATTACCTATCTGCATGCCAAATTTGAACTTTCTAGGTCATCTGGAACTGGGTTAGAGTTTTGATCTATAGGTCAGTCAGTGATAAAAATGACGATTTTTGGACGTTAATATCTAAATAACCGTTTGAGATATGTTTATGGAATTTGAAGCACATATGTATCTTGCAAGTCTCACTATATAAACCAAATTTGACATGTTTATGTGAAATAGTTTTTGAGTTATGAGGGGGTCAAAAGTGGCTCCAAATGGTTCGTCTAATATTACACACGGTGCTGCTCGCCAGTTCTGTTACTTAAACTTGGCTTGACACGCTGCCGCGTGTCTAGATTATGTACTTAGTATTTCATCTAAAATAGTAGGGTCGTTTCACCACTCATGTTGATACCGTGTGCCAGATAGAAATACATAATATATTAATATTGCATGCTCAACATTATAAGTGCACAACAGTCAACAGAATGTCTAGCTACCAAAAAATTGACCGACCACGAGCAAATCTTAAGTCAGAAATTGATTTTTGGGTGTACCTAAGTAATGTTCCTGAAAAAAATATATATTTATGTTAGAAGTGGCTAACTAATATTATTATTTTTCTCATCGGTGTGCTGGTACCTACTGCAAAATAATGTTTTTTTCCCCACTGAGTCAACAGGTATAGGTAGTATGTGTTTGTTTTGCAGATTGCCATGGAATGTAAATATTCCTGTATCCAGATTTCCATATTGAATAAACAGTTTAAATTCTTTCTTGCATCATCAATACACACTTTCCTCAAACTGCATCTAAATGGTTTTACTGAAGACAGGGAAACATTCATAAGCTATTTCAAATCTGGAACAGTCTCGGGCAACATCTTCACACATTGTGTTGAAATCTTACTGAACAGTTAACAGCACATTATTTTGCATTAAATGCTGTACCATCTTGAAGATTCTATTTTCATTATAATCCTACAAGTACACACATGAAAACAAATATCAATTTCGTGCAATTAGAAAGAAACGGATTAACTACTCCCTCTCACAGAGAGGAGGCCTATATCGCAGCAGTGGGAACATTATAAGCTGCTTATATATGTATGTTAAGAGGAATAAGAGTATTAACTAAAGCAATTAAAACTCTTTGAACTAAAGTAAATAGTGTTGCTGTCACTTGACAGTTGACACTTGTCAATCAGCTACGAGTATGTCAGATAGTGACGCGATTCGATTTTGTTTAACTCGTTACTCAAGTAACTAAAGGGTCGAGATCATTTTATTTATTTATTTTCTCACGCGTTGTCACTTGATGTAGTTGTGTTTAGATAAGTATCACGGAGTCTTCAACAACTACACCAGTTCATAATTCAATGTTAATAATATCGTGTAACAAACTGTCAAAATAATGTGATGTACTGAATCACGGATGTTTTAAATAAGAGTGATTATGCACTACATCTTTATATATATAAAAATCTTGTGTCACGATGTATGTTGCCAATAAACTCCAAAACTACATAACAGATTGTTATCAAAGTTCTTAATTAGTTGTAATTTGGTCCAACTTAAAAGATAGGATAGTTTTTATCTCAATTATTCGCTTATGTCGTGAATGTAAACGAATAAAATGTACCAATTAATTGTTTCTTAAGCAAGTGTTTATTTACTGCCATCTATGAGAACTTCATAAAACTAAACATAGTTTTATGAAGTTCTCATAGATGGCGGTGTACGTTGATTCATCAATAAAATTCTTCAATATTGTTTGACATCTAGGTTACAAATACACCCAATAGATGGCGCTGTGTTCTGTTAGAATATAAATTCTATTATTTTATTTCACGTAATATTTATTTATGTTCACGATATAACCGTATTATTTTAATGGTTTGTGACTGATATTTTTATAATTATACTGCGTATTATGTTACAATATTACTACCATTAATAACAAAAAAAAAAATTTACTATTTTTGTTAGAGAATTATTAAAGTCTTGGCGCCAAATTTTAATCAAATTTTGAGATCTGGCCATCAAATTCTATCGAGTCGCCATCTCTGGTTTGAATGTCCAAAGCTTTGGTATCTCATTCGTTCTCGAGACCTCCTCTGAGCGTAAACAAAGCTCCGTCTCGAACCATCGAGACCCACTATTTCAAACAATCGATCAATCGATTCTTCTCGAAGCATGCGAACTAGAACGTTCGGGAAATTCAAGGTTCAGGTATAAATACTGGCACCGAGTGTCACCGCAGTCCCGGCTGGAGGCCTAAAAAGGTAACTTTTTAGAACTCGCCGGGCCACAATCCGTTTAAGTAGTAACAATCTTTTCAGGATTAACTACGCGATGCCCCACAAAAAAAAAAAAAAAATCACGGCAGTTCAGTTCCTTATTCTAAACAATCTATTTGATATATAGGACTCTATGATATCTGAAAACTGTACAAGGAAATGCCTACTCAAACCTTAGGCAAATAAAAGCTGGCGTACCACAAGGAAGTGTACTAGGCCCGGTCCTGTATCTACTATACACCTGTGATATTCCTGAGCTAGAAAATGGGGTAATTGCAACCTTTGCTGACGACACCGCTATCATGGCTGTTGGAAATAGCCACGAGGAAGCCGTAGAAAAGGTTCAAAAGTCCGTAAATCAAGTTTATGAGTGGACTGCAATATGGCGTATCAAACTTAATGAGAGCAAGTCTATCCACATCGACTTCACGAATAAAAAGCCACAATACATCCCGCTATTCATGAATAATCAACAAATTCCATACGCGAATACTGCTAAGTATCTTGGCATGACCCTGGATGCAAAACTGCGCTGGAAAGAGCATGTCAAAAAGAAAAGAATCGAATTAGATATTCGATACAAAAAAATGTATTGGCTACTTGGTAGACAGTCGCCATTGTCAATACATAATAAATTGTTGATATATAAACAAGTTTTAAAGCCTATATGGACCTACGGTATACAGCTGTGGGGCTGCACCAGTCAAAGTAATCGACAAATTATACAACGATTTCAAAACAAAGTACTTAGGGATATAGTCAGTGCGCCCTGGTACATAAGAAACAGCGACGTTCACCGGGACCTTAAAATGGATGTCGTAAACATATAAATTACTTATTAGCTCACAGGCTAGATTGTAATGTAAATAAAGTATCATCTAATATGATACATTATTTAGCAAAAAAAAAAAAAGTTCAGTTCCTTTTTCAACGAGTGAATTAATACTATCCCCCGGAAAGTGATAGTCTCAGTAAAATCTCAGTGCAAGTCTTAGTACTACTCTCTGCGTCAGTCTCTACGTAAATATACCTGTGCATTTACCAAGTATATAACCTCTGCAAGTATTAATCAGTGCAAAATCATAACTTTATACACATGTAAGTATTTTTGCTTGCATTTTATTTTATTTTCTTCATGTATTTTGTAAATAAGTCATTGTTTATAAAGAATAGTTAAAGATAAGAAAAATAAAATCTACATTTAATAAATTATTTGAAAAAACCAAAAAACACGCTTTTGAAACTAACTGAACTAAAAATTTAGAAATAAAACTGGAGTACTCAATTTAAAAATTCATATTGTTGTAAAAAAAAGCGTGGGGTGTTTGATTTTCATTGCTGTAAATATTTTAACGATAGTTTAGTATACCTGTAGTAATTATAATAAGCACCCCACGCATTTTGTACGACAATATGAATTTTTCAATTGAGTACTCCAGTTTTATTTTCAATTTAGCTAATTCGATTTTACCGGAAGGGTTTTATTTCCTCAGTTGCGATTAGAGAAATAAGTTCGCCGGGTCAGCTATTAGTATTATATTTTATCAAGTTCTTGAAACATCGTAAGGAAACCGGCATGTCCTAGAACCAAAAATTTGAAGACATGTGACATCTACGAACCCGCACTGGGCCCGTGTGGTATATTACGGCCCACTCCCTGTCACCAGGAGGAGGCCTGTGTCCCAGCAGTGGGAACAATATAGGCTGATTATGATGATCAAGCTCTTCTAAGTGAAGAGACAGTTGAGCTGCTGAAGAGTTTGTTGCGTCAGTTTTTCTTCCCAACTTGCCGCGGGACTGTCTTCTTCCCAACTAAAGCACTAGGAAGTGGTGAAGGGCGGGCATTTTGGGAACTGTCTTATGTAATTTTGTCATTCGAAAAGTGCTGACTCCAATCTGCAGTCCAATCTACGGAATAATGATATCGCTTCGGAAAGCCTCTGATGCTCCCAGGAAGCTTCTGCGCTTTTAGGCGGAGCTAAACTGGCTTTGTTAGCCAGAATAAAATAAATATAAAAAAGACCCTCATTCGGGGACCCACCCGAATGAGGGTCTAAGTGCGAAAAAGGGAGTCCCATCATAATCGAAAGGGAGACAAAATCATGTTCAAAGTTTCCGTTACATAGGCACATCTATACTTAATATTATAAAGCTGAAGAGTTTATCGAAGCGCTAATCTCAGGAACTAATGGTCCGAATTGAAAAAAATATTTTTGTGTTGGGTAGCCTATTTATCGACGAAGGCTATATACTATATAAGATCACGCTACGGTTCAAAAGAAGTGGAGCAGCAAACGAAAAATGGACTAAAACTGGCAGGCGATTCGTTGCGACGGGAAGGAGAGCAAAAATTTGACGCGGACGAAGTCGCGGGCAAAAACTAGTTATTCTGTAAGTATTAGTCAGTTGATAACGTATAATGCTCCACGAACAGCAAGAGTCGATTGTAGCCCCAATATTGATTGGATGCCGCATTTTGAATTTTGCTATCATTATTTTCTTTTAAGTTATTATTTAATGTCTCGTTTTTAACTAACAAAGCTGCTAGAAACCTCCCTAAAGGGAGGTACCTACTTTAGATTCAACTTCAAATAAATTGAGAAAATCAGTGCCTGACGATTTATAACTAGTAGTAGTAACATCACTAGCCAAACTGACAAGCCACCAAAAACTTCAATCCGTTTCACGGAGATTTTTAACCACTTTATGCGAGAGTAAGCGAACTTAAAAACGGGATTAAACACCTGGACCGTCAATAGTATTTTTTTTTAATCAAAACAGATTTGGTTACTACCTCGATCTGTAAATAGGTACATTATATACTAAAGAAAATCATAACATCGTTAAAAACGCTTCAATAAATGATTTTTTAGGTAAAATACGATTAATAGAAGTTCCCTTCGAGTCTTTAACATAACCGAAAGGTTTGATTTCACAGCTTTAGCTAGTTATGGACTTAGAACGAAACGTTCTTCTGAATTTTTGTTATATAATAAGTTAAAATGTTGTATTATTGTAACAATAAAATATCAGTACAAAATTATAATTATGGTCAAGATATCTTTTTATATTAGAAAATCCTTTGTTGCCACTTATTCGTGTTTAGTGACATTTTTAGATTCAACTTTTTTCTTTGTGGTAATAATAAAACATATTATTTGGCATGTTGGTAACACAGGAAGTCCACTCGTGAGTACTCGTAACGATTCAATTGCAATTCGGTGAAAGTTTAGTTTCCCTTGTGCTTAACAAATAGTAGAATGACTTTATAGGACATCATCGACCTGCGATCGAAATCTAACTGTTGTGAAAACACAATTGAACGCGTAACTTTGCAAATTAGTAGAATCGCCCCCCAGGCCCGTGTCGACGGCGCGTAGTGTTCCACACGCTCCTCAAAGAGACGTCAGCAGCAGTGAAGGGGTCTACTAGGACCATGTCTGCCAGGGTCGCGAGATTTGTTCAAAAGAGATACCGTGGCCCTGGCACATGGACAACTGAAGTGACACGGGTGGGTTTTAGTCAGTAAAAGTCTGACACGCCCTTCCGCTCCACCCAGAGCGAAAGACGTCATTTGATGATTTCCCACTCACCTTGAGATGACTCACTCTATGTTGAAGACCAATTTAAAAAAAGATAAATCACAACCTATCTGTGTATATGTTTTTACACAGTTTATGTTTGCGATAAAACTTCCGTAATATTTTCAGCTACCATGGGAGTCTATTATTTATAGCGATCTCCGTCGGTGTGAATGATTGGCCGGATTATCTCGAAAACGGCTGAGCCGATAGTTGATTGTCTTATAAATATCAAGGTTGTTATTTATACCGATCGGAATATTTACGAATAAATCACGTAACTATCCAATTTACGTCGGTAACATCAACAAAATCTCGGGAGAATTGATAGTAATAAAACATGTTTGTTGATTTATTAACTACTCACTTATGGCCGCGGTTTCGCCCGCTTGGAAATCGGGAATTATTCCCCAGAGACGTAATTCCGGGATAAAAGGCTTTACCCAGGTCATGGTCTATCCGTGTTCCAAATTTCATACAAATCCGCTGAGTGAGATAAAATTAGTTTTATAATTAGTAACAAGGTTCAGCCCACGACTTCGCCCGCGTGAATTTTTTTTGTTGTCGACCCGATCCGTCGCATCGTCGCGTTAGTTCGTTTTTGCTACGCGTTCTTTCTCACTGTTTTCACTGGTCCTAGCATAATGTTAAATAGCAAATAGCTTTCTTCAAGAATTGGGCAACTTTATAAGCAAAAAGGTTTTTCAAAATATGTACGATTGGGAGTTCCAGAGATTAGCGCAATCAAACAAACACTTCAGCTTTATTTAGTTTACATAGATAGTATGAAATAATATCGGTTTTCCTGTTGTACTTACTAATTCCATGAGTGTTTCATTATAAAGTATTAAATAATAGTGATTGTAAATCGTAAAACCTCTTTATTTTAACTATCTTTAGTATGACCGTTCAGATTTAGATAGCTGAGCTATTATTATGAGTTATAATATTTTGATCGATTTCTGAAAGCATTATAAAGTAACGTTAGCAAAACCAAAGTTTTAATATTAACTCATAAAGCTTACTGTTCAATGGACTTTTAAATCGTAGTTTTATGCATGAATCGCATGATCCCTGGGTGTTTTTGCTTAATATTTAAGTCGTGATAAGCGGTCGCAAAAAGTAATTTAGCTTAGGTTCTATTCATAAACTAAATATTACCTGCCTTGGCCTTTGATGACTATTTGTCACAACATTATTTTTTTACGTATGACATTTTTGAAGGTTAATGTTAAACATGAATTAGATATAGTTGTACAGACAGCTGCATTATCTGTCGTTAGTGTTCCCACAGCTGGAACAGAAGCGTCCTCTCGGTGAGAGGAAATGGGCCGTAATCAACTTCGCGGGCCCTGTGCGGTGGGTAGATGTCACATGGCTTAGAATTTTTGATTCTAGGACATGCTGGTGTCCTCACGATGTTTTCCTTCACCGTTTTGAGAGCAGTGGTAATGAAACAATGTATAAAAAGTAAAGTTCCTTGTCTGGGTTCGAACCTTCGCTGCTACGCATAATTCGTGGCCGTTACAACTGGGCCACTACTGCGCTCACAGATAGGCAGCGGTTTAGTTTCCGCAAACAGAATAAATCTATACTAATATTATAAAGCCGAAGAGTTTGTTTGTTTGGTTGAACGCGGGAATCTCAGAAGCGAATGGTCCGAACTGAAAATTTATTTTTGTGTCGAGTAGCCTAATTATCGAGGAAGGCAATCTATACTAATATTATAAAGAGGTAACATTTGTTTGTAAGTTTATAAGTTTGTATGTCGGGGGTAATCTCCGGAAGTAATGAACCAATTTTAAAAATTAATTCACTGGTAGAAAGCTACATTATTCGTGAGTGCTATAAGCTATAAATTATAAAGATAGCATGCATATTAGCCGAACTATCTCAATTTTTGTCTAGCCAGGCGGAAAAAAATAGCTCTTACAACTGAGTTATTTGCATGCGCTGCCTTAACAGTTGTATATAATTCAAAACAATGTATGGCCACCTGGTCCGCTTTGAATAGTTCTACAAAAGAGTCCTCAACACCATATTTCTATCTTTTATATTTTAGCAGATATAGTAGCTTTTATGTGTTAAAAAAAGTATTTTTCGACGTACTTACCTTTGGACGAGTTTTTAAACAATAGAATATTAAACCTTATCGAAAAAAAATTTAATATGATCACAAGAATATTATAGAGATACGATTTGTCCGAAACAATATGTCAATTGGTTAAATAGTTTGGAAGATAATATAAAATTACTAAATCTCAAAATACCGCCGTCAATTCACGAACCGCATTAGAACATGCTTTGTACGGACGTTTTATCCATTTACCCATAGATTGTATTGTGCAATTGCGTCATTTTTCTGAATCGCGGTGTTAAGATTTGCCGCGGATTAATGACCCTCTCCGGTTATTATTTAACTTTCGTCGTTAGGTAGGTGAGTTGTACGCATTTGGTTGGATGTTGTTAGTCTTTAAAAGTGTTTTTGTTGTTGGTCTTTAAAATTGTTTTGGTTGCTCGGTTTCTTAAAACAAAAATACTATTTCGTTCTCATTCTTCGAGTTCGAAGCTGTGGTATTTCTGTTTTTGGGATATCGGACAGTTTCAGTGGTTGTCTATCATGCCTAAAAGGAAATCACAACTTTCTCGTCAGACATCCCAGACAAGAGAAGCTCGAGTACGCCATTCGGAAGAGTCTGCTCCAGAAAATCATCAGCGCCTTTCGAGGAATAGAAAAAATATTTCGCAAGCACGCGCTGGGGAATCTAGCTTCGAGCGTTCACAGCGGCTTGCTAACCAAAGCTGGAGAACATCGCAGGTCCGTGCTCGGGAATCTAGCGCTGAACGTGCGCAGTGTCTCAGTGATTTAAGGCAGCATGTCTCTGCAACAAAGGACAGGTAGTCTAGAGCTGAGCGCTCGCAGCGGTTCGCTAGCCAAACTGTGAGAACATCGTAGGCCCGTGCTCGGGAATCTAGCGCTGCACGTCCGCAGCGTCTCAGTGATTTAAGGCAGCATGTTTCTGCAACAAGGGATAGAGAGACTAGCGCTGAGCGCTCGCAGAGGCTCACTAGCCAAAGCGCGAGAACAGCGCAGGCCCGTGCTCGGGAATCTAGCGCTGAACGTGCACAGCGTCTTTCTGATTTAAGGCAGCATGTCTTGGGCACGCCACAATTGCGGCGGTAAGTCCCGTCTTTGAGAGTAGATAGAGAGGCGCCACGGCATCCGCACCTTACGCCTGACGCAGGTTCTCACCGGGCATGGGTGCTTCGGTGGGTTCCTGTTCAGGATAAAGCGGGAGGAAACGCCCGGGTGTTTCCATTGTGAGGATCGTCTAGAGGACACGGTGGAGCAAACGGTGGAAGTGTGCCCTGCCTGGGCGGAGCACCGCCGTGTCCTCGTGGAGGCGATCGGCGCCGGCGACCTCTCGCGTCCGGCCCTGGTGCGAGCCATGGTACGGAGCGAGAGGGAATGGGAAGCCGTCACCTCCTTCTAGCGAAGCAGTAATGCTCGCGAAGGAGGAGGCGAGGCGCGTGAGGGAGTGGCAGTCTCTGCACCCTCACGTCCCTAGCCGCCGCAGGAGGAGACGCCCAGGGCGTCGGGAGTCGATAGCGGACTCCCGGCCACCGTAGGCACGAGCTTGTGGGTGGCGAGCAATGGGTAGCTCGCCGCCCGGCAGGGAGCAAGCTCGGATCGATGGCGCGTAGTGTTCCACGCGCGCCTCAAAGAGATGTCAGCAACACTGAAGGGGTCTGCTAAGACCGATGCATGCCAGGGTCGCGAGATTGTTCGAAAGAGATACCGTGACCTTGGCACATGGACAACGGAAGGAACACGGGTGGGTTTTAGTCAGAAAAAGTTTGACACGCCCTCCCGCTCCGCCCGAAGGGGGAAGTCATTTGATGATTTCCCATCCAAAAAAAAGACACGTTTTATTCGTGTAACCATTTATATTTTCTTAAATACAATCTTTTACTATCAGAAAGAATATATGAAATAAAGATATGCTTAACACATTGCGTTCTCTAATGGCGGTTTATGATTCTTTTTTTTTAAATATTTTCTAGACGTATTGCCTCGTTTCTGTCATCTAACGTAAGTTACGTTTAACTGATAGGAGTTAAGACGCAACAAATATCTTTGTTGCGAATTGAAATAATTAAACTGGATCAAAAAAAGTACTTACTTATGTGTTATTATAAAAGTACAGAATCATAATGACGAAACTGTCTTACTATATATTTTTTTATCTAAGTATAAGACATTACAATGTCGCAGAGAACTCTCTTATAACGTTTTACGTGAAACAATTCTTTCACAAAAGAAAAAATAAGAAGGTGTATCTACTAAATATTAGTGTGTCTTGGCACGAAATGAAAGATAATTTCTTGAAATTATTTTTAGTACATAATTACGATGTTTTGTCCCAGTCTCTGTTGTTGCGTGGGTTAATGTATGCGTTGATTTGGTGATGTAACACTACAAATACGACTACCGTGTTTCCGTAACCAGTGTATCTTGACACAAGGACAAAAAGAAACTAACTTCTAAAGTACGAAATTATACATCACATCGAAATTTTCCTATGATAGTAACACCGCCATGATGTATCAAGATATATTGGGCACCTTGAACTAAAAGTTTACAAACCGTATATTGCGGTCCCTTATGTCCTAAACACAGCTGTTTCGTTCATCCATTATCTACAAATAACTATTTTTGATTATACCTCATCGGTATAGCAGAAGAAAGCGCGGCTCCCGAGAATTGAGGCCATGACTTTGATTCCAAAATGAGACAAAGTAGGTATTTTCCATGGCTCGGTAACAGCTGTTTGCTTCGGGTTGGAATTATACCGGCTAATTGGCTTTACCTTATTACATTAATATTACAATAGTAATGTATTAAGTACGTTAGTAAGTTCTTCATACACCTCATCATTTTCTGCCTAGACTTTTCGCATCGACGACGTTGAGATCGGCTTACAGTCTAACTAACCCGATACAGTTAGATTCCAGTAGGTAGTTTACATCGAGCGACTGACTATCTGACCTTAACATTCCAGTTAATTGGTAACACGATATCCCTTGGTAAGACTGGTTATCAGACTCGAAATAGGCCTCTGCTCTACAAAAACTGTAGGGTTAGATTGCTTTCTGTTAACTCTGTAGGTATATTTTTGTTGTTGTTATAGGTAATTAAATAGAATATTTTCTCTGTCATCTTGCTTGGTTAGTCAGAGATCAGCTAGGATAAACCTATCAGTATATAGCTCACACCCGCGTAAGATAACAGATTATGTCGCATAAGCCTTGAAATGTAGGACGTATGAGCTAGGTTTCTGTAATGCCTTGAATTATTTTTAATTTTCGGCGTTCAACGGACCGTTGAAATTCGAACAGCGTTATTTTATTTTTAAATACAATTAGATGTCACCTAGTGTTAATAAATAAGGGATCGAGTCTCATATTTGGAACCTCGTCAATGTTTAGAAGATGTGGGGATCTACGCACATAGGTTTTTAGGTTTTATGCGGCCAAAATTATTTTAATTGCTATAACTATTCTAAATGACATAATTGATAATAAAAAACAACTTTCTGTTGAAATTTTGAATATTTATTAAAGAAAATATCATATTTATGAAAAAAAAAAGTCAAAAACCTAACGTCACAGACATAAAAAAATATATTTCATAAATGTACCGTGTGGCGTCGGACTCAAAGAATAGCACCACCCCATTTCTTCCCGTGGGTGTCGTAAGAGGCGACTAAGGGATATACTAGAGAATGGGCAGCAGCGTTCTCTATGCATTGCAGACTATCATACTGCGATCGCCAACCCGCCTGCCAAGCGTGGCGATTAAGGCAATCTCCCCCCCCCCCCCAAATGAGAAGCACCAAAAGTAAATGGCCCCTAGTGCCCGGCGGCCCACCTAACCTTGGCTACGGTAGCGGTCAAGGCCACGGTGAGGCAAGGGGTGCTAAGAATCTCCGGAAGAGATCCGGCTACCACAATCACCGACAACTGGACCGTTACCACAATCACTGGCAACATATAACACGCGTACACATCGGACCGACGAAAAGATCGCCGAACTGGAGGAAGAATTGAGCAGGTGACGATGGGATATAGTAGGGTTATCTGAAGTCCGAAGAGAGGGGGAGGACTCGATAATCCTCAAATCCGGAAACCTGCTCTATTTCCGGGAGGGTGACCAGCAGTCCCAAGGTGGTGTCGGGTTTATCGTCCCTAAGTCCCTTGTGAGCAACGTGGTGAAGATCGAGAGTGTGTCGACCAGGGTGGCGTACCTTATACTCAGAATATCCGCAAGGTATTCGCTGAAGGTCATACAGGACCTCGTCACACCCCGACGATGAGGTGGAGACCATGTATGAGGATATTTCCAGAGCCATGCATGGTTTCAAAACTCACTTCACCGTTGTCATGGGGGACTTCAACGCGAAACTGGGCAAGCGAGGCGATGATGAGTTGAGAGTGGGGCAATTTGGAGTTGGACGTCGCAACCACCGGGGTCACCTACTGGCTAGTTTTATGGAGAAGGAAGGCCTCTTTATGATGAATTCCTTCTTCAGAAAACGTGAGCACAGGAAGTGGACCTGGCAGAGCCCTGATGGTGTAACAAAAAAATTCTCAAGTCGATTCATCTTTACTTCAAGCTGACGCGAATGGGCTTATAAAATGTTGCGATGATAACAAAATGCATTTAAACGTAAAAAAGTGTTCTCAAATAACCTTTACACGGAAGCCAATTTTCGTTGTTTTCAGTTACACTATAAATAGCACGTGTCTCAGCAAAATTGATGTGATTAGAGACCTAGGGGTCTTTCTTGACCAAAAATTAACATTTATTCCTCACATGGACATTATTATTAAAAAAGCTTCAAAGTCACTTGGTTTTGTACTACGGAACGCAAAATGTTTTCGCAAGCCTCGAACTAAAATCTATCTGTACAACTGCCTCGTACGTACCGTATTGGAGTACTGCTCGGTAGTGTGACGTCCCCACTATGCAACACATAGTCTTAGGTTGGAGCGCATTCAAAAAAGATTTTTAAACCATCTTGCTTACTCGGGGGGAATAGCCAAAAAAGTGCCGAGCTATGCGAAACGACTAGAACATTTTAATATGACTTCACTCGAAAAACGCAGAAATTATAACGACCTAATTTTCTTATTCAAAATTCTTAACAGCAAAATAGATTGCCCACAGCTCTTAAGTAAGTTTGGTTTTAACCTACCACATAACTAAACAAAACTGTTTCAGGGTCAAACTCCCCAATCCCAAGACTTTGCAGGCTTCTCAATAATTGTGATGATGCTATAGATATTTGTTGTACATCTATTCATAAATTCAAGCAACAAGTCCACCAAAAATAATCAACACTACACTGAACTATGTTAATCTTAACCTATATATTTAAGCTTTTAACTGTCTTAATAATAACATGTCTTTAATATTAAGTATGCTTGTAACTGTAAAACCACTGTAATTAATTTTTAAGTAAGTTCATGCATGCTGTGTCTATCGCATCATATTGTACACTTGGTGTGCATTATAGCTTGTATTATTAGATTATAAAGCGTAACAATTGTAGATAGGCCAATAAATAAATAAAGAAAAAAAACGAGATTGACTTCATTATGTCGACGAAGAAGCAAATATTCAATGATGTCTCAGTAATCAACGCGGTGAAAACCGGGAGTGATCACCGCATGGTAAGAGGCACATTGAATATCAATATCAAGCTGGAAAGATCTCGGCTGATGAAGTCAACGCTCCGTCCAGCACCGATCCAACTTCAAAACCCCGAGGAACTCCAAAATCGTTTTGAGTGCCTAGGGAGTTCCGTGGAGGATTTTAACGATGGGTTCGTGGAAACTGTCCATACGGTGGGATCTAAGTTCTTCAAGACCCGCCGTACTAATAGGAAAAAGAAACTCTCAGATCCAACATTACAGCTTATGGAACAGAGGCGCGGAATGATCCTGCAGTCTTCAGAAGCTGCGTTCGAGTACCGGCAGCTCAATAGACGGATCTCTAAGTCCTTGAAAAGCGACCTTCGCCGCTATAACACAGAGCGGATCAGTGACGCGATAGAGCGGAATAAAGGCTCCAAGGTCTTAACTAGGGATCTGTCTATTGGGCAGAGCCAGCTTACGAAACTGAAGTCCGATTATGGCAGGGTCGTATCCGCCAAACCTGAGCTGTTTAAGGAGATTGAGAGGTTCTATGGACAGTTATACACGTTAACAAGTGACCCCGTTAAAAATCTGGCAAATGACCCAAGACCTAGGTTGACCCGACACTATACCGAAGACTGCTTGTACGAGATTCGGATGACTCTGAAGCAGCTCAAAAACAACAAGGCGCCGGGTGATGACGGAATTACGGCTGAGCTCCTGAAGGCCGGCGGGAAACCCGTTCTCAAAGCCCTTCAGAAGCTGATTGATTCCGTCATACTCGAAGGCAAAACGCCACAGGCATGGAACAGAGGTGTGGTGGTACTTTTCTTTAAGAAGGGTGATAATGCCCTACTTAAGAATTATAGGCCCATCTCACTTCTGAGCCATGTCTACAAGCTGTTTTCAAGAGTCATCACGAACTGTCTAGCACGCAGGTTTGACGACTTCCAGCCTCCCGAACAAGCCGGATTCCGTAAAGGCTTTCGCACCGTAGACCACATACATACGCTGCGGCAGGTTATACAGAAGACCGAAGAGTATAACCTGCCTCTCTGTTTAGCGTTTGTGGACTTCGAAAAAGCCTTCGATTCGGTCGAAACCTGGGCTGTACTGCAGTCTCTTCAACGGTGCCAGATCGACTATCGGTACATCGAGGTGCTGAAGTGTCTGTACGAAAACGCCACTATGTCAGTCCGACTTCAGGATCAGACCTCGAAACCTATCCTTCTGCAGCGAGGGGTGAGACAGGGAGACGTTATTTCTCCCAAACTGTTCACCGCTGCACTGGAGGATGTCTTCAAGGTTTTGGACTGGAAACGGGCTGGCATCAACATCAAATGCGAATACATAACTCACCTTCGGTTTGCCGATGGTAAAGTTGTCATGGCTGAGACTATGGAGGGCCTCAGTACAATGCTCAATTACCTCAATAGAGCTTCCGAAAGAGTGGGTCTCAGGATGAACATGGACAAGACTAAGGTCATGTCCAATGCTCATGTGATACCCACTCCAGTGAAGATCGGAAGCGCTACACTCGAAGTTGTGGACGAATATGTGTACCTAGGACAGACTGTCCAGTTAGGTAGGTCCAACTTCGAGAAAGAGGTCAATCGTCGAATCCGACTCGGCTGGGCAGCGTTCGGGAAGCTACGCAATATCTTCTCGTCCCACATTCCGCAGTGTCTCAAGACGAAAGTCTTTGACCAGTGAGTGTTGCCAGTGATGACTTATGGAACCGAAACGTGGTCGCTCACAATGGGCCTTATTAGTACGTTGATGATGATGAATGATGAGTAGGCTGAAAGTCACCCAAAGGGCGATGGAGAGGACAATGTTTGGAGTTTCCCTACGCGATCGGATCAGAAATGAAGAGATCCGTAGGAGAACCAAGGTAACCGATATAGCCCGAAGAATTGCTAAACTGAAGTGGAAGTGGGCAGGGCACATTGCTCGCAGAACAGATGGCCGATGGGGCCGAAAGGTTCTGGAGTGGCGACCGCGTACCGGAAGACGTAGAGTTGGAAGGCCTCCAACAAGGTGGACCGATGACCTTGTGAAGGCCGCAGGAATCCGCAGGATGCGGGAAGCACAAAACCGGTCGAAGTGGTGGAGCTTGGGGAAGGCCTATGTCCAGCAGTGGACGTCTTTCGGCTGAAATGATGATGATGATGATGATTTCATAAATGTACATTTTAAACGTTACTGAGTAATGTATTGACGTATCCCCTCAACAGTTGACACATACTCCATGCCAATTTGTTACTCCAGATCCTCATCGTCCTAGGATTCTGGTGAAGCCGAGTCTGGTTTGGTGGGTAAAAGCATATCTAGAGTCTCCGGAGAAAAGGCTTCAGACGTTTTTTTGTTTTTGTTGACTGAGCAGCATAAATGATAACACAATCGCCTACGGCCGAGCGAACTATTTCAGTTTTGGGACAGTTGCTTCTCTCACTTGACTCTTCAAATGATTTTGAAGGGCGGCCTGGGCGATTTTGGGCTTGGATTGGGATTACAGACGTCCCATTTAACCATGGCTAGTTAGATTTTAAGAAATCCTCTTCTTTTCTTTGTGCTTTAGACCATTTTTTCTTTATGGCAGTCTTGAAGTAAGCAATATTTCGTTTTAGTTTTTTTATATTTTCCTCTGTGTCACCATAAGAAGAAAACAGGTAATTTTCTAAATAGGCCAATTTTTCATCCATAGTTATTAAATTTTGACTTTACATTTTATCGTCGTGAAACTGACGGGTGACTACTTTTGTTCCGAATGAGCCAGGAGACCGTACAACGAAAAAAAAAGAACAATTTTTTTGGAACATTTTTCAACATAACTTTTTTTACCCTACCTGCACCTACCTAACTAAATTACTTTTAAATTGAAAAATCAAGAATATTTTTTTCAAGAAAACGATATATGTTTTGAAGCTTTATAAATAAAGGTTTATTTGTTATACTAGGTTGACAATTTCTATAATAAATAATGGTATTTACCTGAAGCACTCGAATCCATATTGTTTACTTTGATAACTGTCTTCAAATCAAAAATATTGACGACGAAAAACAAGTCACTTTAAAAGCGTAAAGAGCGAAAGCGGGAGACTAACAAGTTCCGACTACCTGCGCACGCATCCCAAGCGGGTATTAAAGCCGAGAAGACCGGTCTATTATCACCTGTTCTATTGTTAATGTAGAAAGATATTACATTTTGTATTTGTAACTAGTTTAAAATTTTCAAATTTGGCCGCATAATTAAGCAAAATCTATGTTAGTGCTACGGTTCATTTTTAGGGTTCCGTTGCCAAATGGCAAAAAACGGAACCCTTATAGATTCGTCATGTCTGTCTGTCTGACTGTCTGTCCGTCCGTATGTCACAGCCACTTTTTTCCAAAACTATAAGAGCTATGCTGTTGAAACTTGGTAAGTAGGTGTATTCTGTGAACCACATTAAGATTTTTACACTAAAATAGAAAAAAAACAAAAAATTTTGGGGTTCCCCATACATAGAACTGAAACACAAAAAGTTTTTTTTTTCATCAAACCCACACGTGTGGGGTATCTATGTATAGGTCTTCAAAAATGGTATTGAGGTTTCTAATATATTTTTTTTCTAAACTGAATAGTTTGCGCGAGAGACACTTCCAAAGTGGTAAAATGTGTCCCCCCCCCCCGTAACTTCTAAACCAAGAGAATGATAAAACTAAAAAAAATATATGATATACATTACCATGTAAACTACGACCGAAAATTGGTTTAAACGAGATTGAGTAAGTAGTTATTTTTTAAAACGTCATAAATCGTAAACCGCAATTTACCTTTCATTCATACATACATACAATCACGCCTTTTTCCCATGGGGGTAGGCAGAAACCACGGAACGCCACCTGCTACGATCTCTACACACTCCTTTTGCCTCTTTAAGGTTCATACAATTGGTCATACACACACGCCGGTTGCGAGTACTACGCACCTGACCTTTCTGAAGAACATCACCAATAAGGTCACTATATGTCCTCCTAGGGCGTCCCCTCCCGGTGTTTCCACTCACATCTGCCTTGTAAATACCTTTTGTGAGTCGTCCTTCATTCATCCTCTCAACATGACCAAACCATCTAAGCATACTATTTTCAATTTTTGTCACTATATCTTCTTTTAAACCACACCGTTCTCTTAACCTTTCATTCAATCAGCTGAAATATATATATATATATTTTAAATACATTTATTTTCATAAACAAAAACCTTGTGCATAAACCGAGAATACCTACAGGTTTGTACGGAACCCTCGGTGCGCGAGTCCGACTCGCACTTGGCCGGTTTTTACTACTACTACAGGTTAATATCTAACAAGTTGTAAATTACCAGACAGCGGTATCATACAATTTAGAGTCAAACACAATTTATACACAATATTTAGGTAGCGTAAGGAAATTCAGGTGCCTTCCGCCAATTTGTGGTTTGCGATTGGGGCATGATTTATGGATTCCTCAGAGCAAAAGGTCCGGTTAACTAATCACTGGGATCAATTCGGCGAAAATAGGGGTTTGACTGTGACTGATTAAATTTTGATAACCATAACAAACTCGTTCAGGTCTTGCGTATGGAATAATTTGAGGAAACATTCTTTTCGAAGTTTCTCTAACCTTTTGTGAAACAAAGAACTACTTTCATCCAGAAATAAAGCTTGTTTACTGCATTCGTCTTTCAAAGGTACCTACTTACTTCGTAAATGATAATGATAAATGATTTTATGTCTGTACGTTTTTGTTTCTGTAACTAGGTTTGTACTAACACTTTTACACGTCAATTATATTTTTAAAACTACACTGGCCTTCAAAATTTGGTAACACAATTTTAAAATTGTACAATATAAACAATTATAGAAGTCAGAGTTTTGACATAAAATTGTTTTATAGCCGTCAAATAAAAAAAAATAGTTTAATATACAGTAGTAACATTTTTGACTGAAAATAAAAACCAAAAATAAAAATATTTCTAACTTACTGGCAAAATACTCAAACAACATTTATTGTATGTTTTACGCATTATTCTCATTTTAATATCAGGTGTCGTCCTCAAGCTCTGATTACATCTTCGACCCGGTTTGTTAATACCTGCAGGAGCGTTCTTAATGTTACACCCTCCGTTTTTGCATTATGACCCATACTAATGTCTAAATCCAGAAAAAAAAAACATGATTCTTGGACATTCTTCAGGTGAAAGAGGCATGATAAGTAAAGTTTATGTGCTGTAGACACCTTGCCTTTTGAAACAAAATTCATCGATCCTGAAATAAATTTGAAAACAGAAACAAGAAAGCTAAAAGTCAAAAGAAGACAAAATCAATTGGAAAACGAGCGTTTTTGTTTATAAAGTTTTATTTTAGCCGTACCTTAAAAAAAGGGTATCGACTAAATGTTTTTATTAATCCTTTTTATTTCGAAACTTTTTCGTGAGTACTTTAAAAGTTATTGCAATTTTAATAGTTATTTGTTATACAAGAGTGCAAAGTTGCTTTTTAACCGCGTGTTCAATTTTGATGACCGAGCAAGTGAAGGATTCTAAAAAGAGCACGAGGTGAAAAATCTTTGCACTCGAGTGCAACACGTAACTTTTCATCCCACCTCAGCGAGGAAATGACTAAATATGCAAAAAAAAAGCATTTCAATCACAAGATACTTTTATTTCAGTTTAGGTATTAACATTTATTATGTACTACATTATGATAGGTAAGTATTACAGAATAATCTTTAAATTATTTCAAATGATACTTAGGTATAATTAAGAAAAATTTAAAGTAACGTTGCTACAGTTACCAAAAGTCGAGTGTAATATTTTTGTTAGGTACTGCATGTCGATTCTGTAAAAATCTCACCGTGAAAAGGTGCGTGGAGTGAGCTGTCAGTGTCATCCCAGTGCTGCTAGGGATTGACCAAACATAACATTTACAATCATAATCGAGATTGAAGAATCAAGAAGTTGAAGCTCGAGAAACAGCAAGCTCAGTAGAAAAAATGTATTAGGAAATTTTTTTGTGTTTGTGTTACAAATCTTATTTATTTATGAACAAACTTTACACTTAATAAAATAAAATACACAAAGATAGGAAAGCACAAAGGATCTGCGTACAACATAAGAAATTTCTTGCAGCACATCTGCAATTGGGATGAGAAACATAGACGCATTGTGTAAAACGGTATATGTATGTATATGAAAACAGATTAAATTAGGCTATAGCAACCAAATCATACATAGTTCTATCGGCTTAAAATAAAAATTGTACTTACATACAATGTTTATTTACACATTTATGAAATAAAATAAAAAACAAACGTAAAATCACGCCTTGTTTTCTCGAAGGGTTGGGCAGAGATGTACCTTATAGTACAAAAATAAACGAAAATCAATACATGAATAATGTTGAAATCTTGTTAGCAAGGGAGATAAGCAATTTGTGTCTCAACAGCACCCATAACTAGATTATTGATATGCCTAAATATTTTGTGTATTGTTGCTATAAGGTTTGTATCTTGAACTGTGTATCCAGAATCTAGATGATAGCTGTTTAAAAAAACCTTTAGGTATGCTATTTACATATATTATGTAAATAATGTTAACGAACACATCACCAATCACTGAATACTTGCTTTGCACAATTTAATGAAGTTGCTCGATCTCACCTCATCATCTGCCTGCCCTTGTCCAACTGTGTTGGGGTCGGCTTCCAGTCTTAACCGGTTGCAGCTGAATGCACGGGTATTTCACAAGCAATGACTGCCAATCCGACTCCGGCAACCCAGTTATTTGGTAATATGTTACCCCCTTGGTAAGACTGGTTGTCAGAGTTCCGACCTTCGAGGTCTTGGTATGTAAAGATGGTCCCCATAGACGGACCGACCGAGGCAAGCGTAGCTTAGCCGGATCGGCCGGACTGTGCGGCTGTTTTTATTTAGCTACAAGCCTCTCGATTCACCGAATGCTCGATCTCACACCTCTCAAGTAAGTACCTAATATTCATTTGTTGAAAACATCTACACTTCTACACTAATATAATATTACAAATGCAAAAGTAACTGTTGTCTGTCTTTCTCGCTTTCCTGCTAAAACTACTGAACCGATTTAAATGAAATTTGGTACACACATAGTTTAGAGCCTGAGAATGGACATAGGCTACTTTTTATCCCGGTAGTATATTCCCGCGGGATAATTTCCGACCTCCACGCGGGCGAAGCCGCTGGCAAAAGCTAGTAATTTATCATTTTGGAATGTTCAACAGTGGCTGGAATGGACATGAAAATATACTTCATTGGCTAACTGCGAATACGTCATTGCCTGTAGCAATGACTTGAAAGGCTGAAATTAAAAAAAAGCTATCTTGACAATGACAGTGTCGGTCACCTCACTTCACCTGAAACCGTTACTCACACGGTGTTGTTGCCATAGCAACCACACCGAATGAATAACTGCTTGCTCGACGTGAACACTCCACGCGACTCTCGTCACATTTAGTCCAGGTGGAGTGAACTCACGCGGGCGCGCTACGCGAGTTTCATTTGAAACGTTGATTTTTGACATACCTAGTAGGTAAGTATCAAGATGATGATGATTTCATGAATATTCTTTTATTAATAATACGATTATTAAGTTGGTAGGTATACATGCATCTATGTGAATGTTTCGAATACTTGCGTACTAATTATTCTCAATCCGATTACGAAATGGCTTCTGCACAAGGTGATAATTTTTTTTTGATACCTATTGATGACAGCGTCTAGCGCGCATGCGCGGCTTGATCACGCGATGCTCGCAATTTCGTTATCATGGTAACATCACTTCACCTCAGGAGCACGCGGGTGACCGTTTTAAACTATTGAATTTTGACATTATTATCAAGATGATGACGATTCCATGAATATTCTTTTTTATTGTTTGCAACCAAATAGGTTACCTACAAATATTGAAATAAATGAGTACCTAATAATTTTGCCTGAACTCTAAATATGTAGGTACAGGCACATGGTCATCAAAACAAAAATAAGAGATTAAAAAAAATGTATGACATTGATGAACACGTGACCTAGTGCGCTTGCGCGGCGTGAGCACTTCACGCGATTCTCGTCTCATCATCGCATGTATTCTCGGTGAAGTGAACACGCGCAGAGGCGCGCTATGTACGCGATAGTCATTTGAAGCGTTGAATTTAGACATACCTACCTAGTAGGTATCAAGATGATGATTTGATGAATATTCTATTATTATAGACAATGAGTTTGATGAGAATTATGGCTGATGATGATGAGTGTTTAAGTACACATGCACATCATATTTTATCTCTCATCATCGTTACCTTACCAATCAATGCTCAGACTACGAGAAGATTCTTTGTAGTGGGTAGCTGTACGGTACTTCATGGTATTGCATATTCTTAGCGTGCAGGTGTCACCACGCAATAAAGGTTAAATGAGCAGTAAGTAGGTACATAGTTTAGAAAAAGCGGATTAATTGTTGACATCAAAGTGTAGGTACTAAACTGACATTATACCTGTATAAAAACTGTTGTATTTAGATAGGTACATATCTACAAGAATTGAAATAAATCCTTGCGTACCTACTAATTATTCTCTAAACCGAATACGAAATGGCGTCTCCACAAGGCAAACAAAAAAAAAAGTTGATACCTATTGATGAGAGCGCCTAGCGCGCATGCGCGGCTTGATCCTGCGATCCTCGCAATGACGTTTTCATGGTAACATCACTTCACCTCGCGAGCACGCGGGTGACCGTTTTGAACTGTTGAATTTTAACATAATATTTTAGATGGTGACCATTTGATGAATATTCTTTTTATTGATAATAACGGCATAAGTAAGTAGGTATATGTTTATCTATACTATATTACTATATAATATTATAAAGCTGAAGAGTTTGTTTGTATGTTTGTTTGTTTGATTGAACGCGCTGATATCAGGAACTGCAGGTCCGAAATGAAAAATTATTTTTGTGTTGAGTAGCCTACTTATCGAGAAAGGCTATAGGCTATATAACATCACGCTACAACCAAGAGGAGCGGAGCAGAAATGAAAAATGTTGCAAAAACGGGGAAAATCGCACGGGTAGGCGATTCGACGCGACGGGAAGGGTCGGGGTTACAAGAAATTTAACGCGGACGAAGTCACGGGCAGAAACTAGTCTACAATAAAATGTTAGTCGGCACATTTTGGACGTTGCTATTGCATTTTCCTAATGTTCTTAGTGCGCATACGTGACGATACCTACTTAATAAAAAAAAAACAAATGTCAATGTGAATATGACAGTGCCTAGATGATGGTTCCCACATAGTATGTGTGAGATTGAATTCTATGCTCCGTCAGTCAGGCACGGCCAGGTTCTTTCATCTTTTTTTAATAGATTTGGGTTAGTAACAACGCTGAAGAACGTTGCACAATCTTTACTCGAGTTGATCTACAATCGCTTCTCCAAGAGACATCGTGATTAGCCCATGTGATTGAAGACACATCGTGATTAGGCCATGTGATTCCATTTACGTATTTAACTTTAATCAGTTTACAGTGGGTTCATAATAACTGACAATGTCGATTCGCATTTTCTGTTGTAGCTATCTTATACATGTACATATGTCTTACTATATTCATTAATTGTTCGTGCGTGTCGCACTTGTGCCTCAGACAATAAAGGGCTAGTCGAGGAAAAAATAGAAAAAAAACAAACATGCGATTGTCTGAATTTCGGTTTCGCTATTTCATTTGAAAAACTTCCCGAAAGAGTAGTATTGTTTAGACACTATGCTAGCTTTGAAATCCTTATAAAAATAATCAATAGAATTAGCATAAGAATATTAGGTATCTAAATCTCGATCATGATTGTAAATATGATAGTTGGTCATCCCTAGCATCATGTGGAATGACGTTGATAGCTCACTCCACGCTCACTTCACCCGGTGAGATGGTTACAGAATAGCACTGCTGTAATGCTGCCCTGGTAACAAAGAATGCAGTAATCGACATTTTTGAGATTTTCACTTTTTTCCAGAAATGGCATCCCAAGAGGTTCGTGTACATGAAAAAAATATGTTTTCATAAAAAAAATCACTCGAAGTATGTTTTTTATGTAATGATTTTCGCCGTACTTGCATAAAAACTGCTTCAATCATAAGAAAAAACGCAGTATTAAACATGGCCTAAGAAAGAATGCAGTACTTGCAAGAATACCCTAAAACAGAATGCAGTAATATCCACTACTTTATTATTTTGTTTTAAATTCAGTAGACAAATTGCTAAATTAAAACGCAGTACTCCACATTATTGTATTTAAGTGTATTAAAGGCTTGCGAAGTCGTAGCAGTGCGATCCATTGCCGCGTTTTGTCTTAGTAACAGTGTGACCAGATTCAGTATTTTAATACTTTTTGAGTATATTTTAGTAAGTTTTCCAAGAGTCAGTATTTTTAAAGGTATATTGGTGGCAGCCAGTATTTTTGGGTATATTTTGGAAAAAAGTTATGGCAATACCATAGCCATGCCATAAAATTATTAAAAAAAAAAAACTGCGTACATTGATTTTCAGGGGAATTTCCGGATTTAGTCTATATTTCATTTTCGAGCAAAGATCAGTAAGTTACAGATAGGACATGACAGGTGGGCCCCCTAGAATTACAAATAGTATCGAATCATCTAGTCACAAAATGATTTTCTGTTCTGCATTTGACTTAATCTTTGAAGGTTTGGTTTCAAACTTTCAAATTGAAACTTAGGGAAATTCCCGAATTATTGAAAGTTTCAATAATTTGGGATTTTCCCTAAGTTTATATTGTACGTGTTCGTCGTAATATAAATAGAGCGCGCGATTTTTTGTTGTCATTTTACTTCATGCTATTACGCTGTTATCTGATACGCAATTCAGAATCCAGAAAACATGTCTAGTTTTCAGCAAAGTTATTTGGGCTAAATGGGAACAAATTTCGGAGTTTTCTTCGTGGCTTTTACGTTATAAAGATGACGAGTACGCTGTGTTTTGTAAAGCATGCAGTGTGAAACTCGAAAGTAGATTAGCATCTATAAAACAACATGCAAATACTGAAAAGCATAAATCGAACTTGAACAAATATAAAGGACAGTCAAAGGTAAGCTTAACTTGTTTTTAGTTTTTAGTAAAATTAGAATTACTGTACCTAAAGTCGAGAAGTTCGGAGGCACTTTATTTAGTGTGTGATCATAATGTATAATTTATGTTTTTACTTGTTTACAGGTTGACACATTTTTCAAAGAGGCACCACTGAAAGACGAAGTCAAGAAAGCGGAGCTGAGTTTATGCGGTTTTCTTTCAGAACACAACATCTTTTTTAGAGCTATGGACCATCTTAGTGATGTTCTAGTGAAATGTTTTCCTGACTCCGAAATTGCAAAAGAATTTTCCTGCAAGAGAACCAAAGCAGCAGCTATTAATTACCTATAACGTTTTAGGACCCAAATTTGAAAAAGTTATGATTGAAGATATACTTCGCACTGTATCTCTGTCAGATAAACCAGTATATTCAATTGTAATCGATGAAAGTACAGATGTCACCACAATCAAAGTGTTGGCGATAGTAATCAAATACTTCTCTGAAACCAAATGTAAAGTACAAACCAAATTCCTTGATTTAGTTGATTTAAGTGGTGAGACTGCAGATCATTTATTTGATGCTTTGTCATCAAAGTTATCCGAGTTAAGTTTAGATATAAAAGATATGATGGGGTTCGCTGCTGATACTACGAATGTGATGTTTGATCAACACTCTGGCATTGTTACAAAAATTAAAGAAGTGAACCCAAAGTGCTTATTCATAAAATGTGTTTGTCATTCTGCAGCATTAAGTGTTAGTCATGCTTGCAAAATACTACCTACAAATTTAGAACAGATAGTAAAAGAAGTATATGGATATTTTTCTCAAAGCAGCAAGCGTCAAAGAGAATTTGTTGAGTTCTAAAATTTCACTGACACTGAAAAACATAGACTACTGCGTCATTATGATATAAGATGGCTATCGCTTCATGCTTGTGTTAATAGAATACTTGAGCAATGGAGGGCACTGCAGTTGTTTTTTCAAGACCAATATTTGAGTGATCGCATTATGTCATCAGAATTTTTGTATCATTCTTTTAATAATGATATAAACAAATTATACTTTTACTTTTTAGACTACATTTTGCCGATTGTAAACAAATTTAATATAATTTTTCAAAGCGACTACACGTGCATTGAAAGATAACTATATGTACAATATTAGTCAGAGAGATTATATGATGATGCTTCTAGTATGTACTTGTCGATTTTGGGTTGCTATATGAAAACTAATTATATAATAAGCACGGACAACGTATTTACATTAGACCCAAAATCTAGTGTGAGTTATTTGCCATTGAATAATATGTACTTAGGGATTCAAGTGGGTCAAGAATTAATTAAACATACCCCTATGTTTAGTTAATTCTTGAAACATAAACATGAAATAACAAATTGCTGATTTTTTCAGAAAGTGCCAATCTCTTTTAATTGAATTGACCACGCAATTGAAATCACGTTTGCCTTTTGAAGATCCAATTTTATACTCAATACTTTATTTGCATTCCACAGTGTAAAAACTTAGGTCGTAGCTAAGAGACTAAAAAAACCTTATCCTTAAAATGCACCTATATAAATCCTTGAGAAGACATAGTACCTACACTTCAACTAAGTTCCGAGCATATAATAATTGCAATAATTACTAAAAAATAATGCAGTAATCGACTTGTGCTAAGACATAATGCAGTAATACGCGCAAGTGCTGCATTTAGTTTTAGTATCCTGTGACTCGGAAACGACCTGATACTAAACCGAAACGCAGTAATTCGTATTATAATTGCTTATATTACTAAATTAAATGAAGGAAAATTATCTTGTTAAAGCTTGATTTTTTTCCGAATTTTTAGAAATATTATATGACCAGTAAAATACGAACATCTTGATCAGATGATATGAAATATGTTTTTTGCGTTTATCTCGTAACCGCCATTTTGCGATTACTGCATTCTTAGTTATGACGGCAGAATGTTGGTGACATGAAAAGTAAAATGGCGCGCGCAAAGCAAATAAAAAAAAAAAAGTATAATTATCAAGAAGGTTCCGAGTCTAAGTTTTACAAATTAGAAAAAGGTTGAATGATAAATTCGGCACCATGGAGATAGAAGTAAATAGATTTAATGATGTCTTTAATTCACAAACTTAGTGCACACGATGTTCTAAATTCAATTTACTTTATCCTCTAGAGAATAAAAACGGCTTTTCCACTCAGATATTGAAGATTAAAAATACTCTTTCCGAAATGGTGGGATGCTAAAGTTTTTCAATTTCCCTTTCTGACTACTCTGAGAAGAAAATTCGAAAACTCCAGAGGTCAATTTTAAAGTCCAGACATAATCTTAGTCAGATCATGTACGAACCATGTCGATTGGAGTCTGAAATGATCTTTTGAGGAAATACTAGTACAAACTGAGTGGACCTGTTCAGTCGGTGCACTCATTTGTCAGCAATCGTGCACCTCAACGCAGAACGAAAGGTGCTCAACGGTTCAAGGAACAATACTAAAGAATTAATAATATTATACATAGTGTGGCAATATTCCGTCGATCAATTATTCTGTAAAAAAATCACCATGAAATCTGACGTGATTGATTAACTTAGGTTTTCACTATAAGATTTTTGTAGAATAAACCAGCCGGAGTTTCATTAATTCTTGAGAGATTTCTAACGCGCGTTGGAATCTATACTAATATTATAAAGCTGAAGAGTTTGTTTGTTTGAACGCTCATTCTACGCTCGACGCCCGCCTTGGAAGGTCGTTACGCTACCGCTCCGCTGCGCGTATCCCCTCCACCGCCCGCCGCTCGTTCGCCCGTCAGTTGTGCTCCGTGCGCCACGCTGCGTAGTCGCCCCGACTACTCTCCGCTATTTTGCGATTTAAATTTATTTAAATCGCAAAATTCGGATTCCTGTTTCTTCAGATTCAGTCTAAAACCGTACTGTCTTGTTCGCAAGACAGTGGTATTTCTGATTCGTCAGAAAATCGTCAAAAACGTGTGTTGTGTTGTGGCCCCTTCAGGGCAAATCCACAGTTTCGTGGTCACTCGGTGGATACCTTAACGGTGCCAACGAAGCCGAGTGGGTGCAGACCCAACGCACCCGTCTATCCCCTTCAGGGCTAGACGAAAGTTGGACGAGTCCCGGATCGCTGGCCTTGGGGGCTTCCCTCGTCAGCCCCGGTGACAGTCTTCCCTCCACAGCCGCGTACTAGTGCCGCGGGTAGATCCCCCCGCACTAGACTGGTCGGGTACCTTCAGTACCCATCGCATGACCGGTTAGGAACCCGTTTGCACAATAAGATTGGCGACGGGGAACACTCTTAGGGCTCACCAGGATCACCTCCCTGTCTATACCCGACAGGGAGTGTAACACTCACCCCCGGCAACCCACCGGGGATTAGGCTACGTAGGAGTAGGGTTTTGGTCAGGATCACTCTCATGAGTGATTAGGTCCCCCCTCCCCTCCGCCATGGATAAACCCATGGATCCTACGGAGAGACTAGCAAGAATCGAGGCGCTCCTGGCTGAACTTGCGGGTCAGCTTAGCATTGAGCACTCGGAGGTCGGGGCTGTGGTCTCTGTTTTTCTTTTATTGATAAAGAAAAACAAAGACTTCGCTGCCGAATTCTCCGAGTTGTACAGAGCTGAGCAACTCGCAATTCCGCCCAGCCCGGGCATCGCTGACTTCAGCGACGCCCTCGAGGCCCCAGCCGCCACCGATGAACCGTGTCAAATGGACACGGAGGATGTACCCACAACTCCTCCCGATACTGCCGCGCTCACTCCCCAGACGGACTCGCACTCCTCTTCGTCCTCGGACGCAGAGACGTACGAGCTCGTCTCCCATACTAAGGGCAAAGGGAGCAAGCGTAAAAAGAATAAGGCGAGCAGCTCAGCCCCGGCCGCTAAAATCATAGCGGCTGAGGACTCCGCTCCTCCGTCTCGCGCCCCTACCCCGCAGGCGACCTCCGCCACCGCGAACCCCCCCCACCCCGCTACGCAGGGGACCCTCGCCACCGCGACCGCGTCCATCCCCTCCACGCCGCCGGCGACCGCCGCCAACGCGTCCCCCTCCCGTCCCTAGACTTCAACCTCCACGAAGGTTGCCGCGCCCCGCGCTAAAACTAGCGCCCAGCCCGTACCCTCTGGCTCAAACACCGGCAGGAAACTCCCTCCACCGCCCCCTGTATTTATACAGGACAAGGCCAAGTGGACGGAGGTGTCCAAATGGTGTGTTGACCAAAGGGTCAACTATACTAGCGCCCGTGCCACCCAGCACGGGATAAAAGTATCAGTCCCCACGTCAGGCGATTATCGCGATCTGACCAGGCTCCTCTCTGCCAGGAACGTGTCCTTCCACACGTATTCCTTGCCCGAGGAGCGACTGACCAGGGTGGTGATTCGCAGGATCCCCTGCGAAATCGCCACCAGCGATATTAAGGCGGACCTCGAACGACAGAACGTGCCTGTCACAGAGGTCCATCGAATGCACCGGTCCAGGCAAGGTACCGCCTTTGATATGGTCTTGGTGGTGTGCCCTCCCACAGAGGGTCACCACCCCATATTCAATGTAAGGTCCGTCTGTAACCTGTCAGGCCTTAAAATCGAGAAGCCCCGTAAGTCAGGCATCATTGGCCAGTGCCACAGATGCCAACTGTACGGGCACTCAGCGTACAACTGCTACGCTACTCCCAGGTGCGTCAAGTGCCTGGGAGACCACGGTACAGCAGATTGTACCCGGCCTAAAGACCGCACTCTTTGCACCGAGCCACCTAGTTGTGTGTTCTGCAAAGAGCCCGGTCATCCGGCAAACTACCGGGGCTGCCCGAAAGCCCCCAAGTCATCTTCCCCTAAATTGGCGCAGCGTTTCAACGCTCGTCAGACTAGGGAATCCCCCTCGGCCAAACTCCCCGTGAGACTGGCCCCTCAGCGTCCCTCCCAATGGCCTCTAATGAGTTCCCAGAAGGAGTTCCCCCCACTGGCCTCCAGGCCTAAGCCCGCTCCCATCCCTCCATTAGTGGACCCGCGTACCCGTGCCCCCGCGCCCCTTACGCCCCCCGGTTTTCCCGCGATCGCACCTCCGGCCCGCGCCGCGGCCCCCTCCACTGCCCCTATGGCAGGACCAGTACCCGTACAGAGGAAAGGTCAGGCTCCCCTTGATGCGTTTAACGTCATCACTGGGACCTTTAATACCTACAGCACGTTCCTCTCCCCGCGTGCCCAACAGATGGCCCAGGAACTAATTGCCGCCGGCGGTAACTTGTTCCGAATCCAGTCAATTTATGCTGCGTATCCCGAGATCACGCAAGCAATCCATGTCATGAACTCCCAACGCCCGCATTATGGATAGTCGCGGAATATTAACTAGACAAAAACCCCGTTCCCTAAAGCTAGGTTTCTTTAATGCCAACGGCATTCACGGCCAACGTGATGAGATCGCCACGTTCCTCCGCGACCATCACGTAGACATTTTACTCATTCAAGAGTCGTTCCTAAAACCTCATCATCGTGACCCGAAAATTGCAAACTATCGTTTAGTTCGCAACGACAGGTCACGTTGTCACAGAGGCGGCACCCTCATATACTATAGGAAGTCCCTGTACTGCATACCTATGGATACTCCCGAACTCTCCCGATTAGAAGTTTCGGCCTGTCGGTTAGCACTGACAGGTCACCAGCCGATCACTATTGTGTCGGTTTACCTTCCTCCCACACATGAGTCAGAGGACCCTCAACTCCTCGCTAATGACCTTTCCGAACTCTTCGGCATGAGTGACTCCGTTATCATAGCGGGCGATCTCAACGCCAAACATCCCGCCTGGAATAGCACCAGGACCTCGACCAGAGGTAGGCAACTCTTTAACCTCTGTTCTACCATGAACTTTGATGTCATCGCCCCGATGACTCCCACTCACTTCCCCTTCGATACCGATCAGTTACCCGACGTACTTGATATAGCGCTCCTTAAGAACATCAACTTAAGGTTGGATTCTATAGAGGCTATTCACGAACTCGACTCTGATCATCGACCAGTAGTCATGAACCTGGTCCCCCGATTAGGTATACGCGACCCCTCTCAACCCCCCGCCACTAAAGTGATCACTGACTGGAAGAAAGTAAGCGAACGCTTACAATCTAACACGTCACATCACTTAGACTCTATCCCAGATCAGTTTGACTCTGTCGCTGACACAACGGCCGCGATCGACTCTCTCACGGAGCACGTACAATCGATCTTGAACGAAAGTTCACGGGATGTTCCAGATACGGGTGACCGTAAATGGAAACTCCCCGACGATGTACGTGATCTGCTGACAGAGAAGAACACGGCTGTTCGTGCCTACAGCAACTTTCCCTGTGATGCTAACAAAGCTCACATGCGTCACTTACAGCGTGCTGTAAGGACACGTGTGACTGAGCTGCGTGACGCTAACTGGGACAAGATGGTGAGCGAACTAGAGCCGACTCATCTCGCCTTCTGGGAACTTCAGAGGAAACTGAAATCCTCTGAGTTTTCCACTATGCCCCCCCTGACCCGCCCCGATGCGACCATTGCATTCGAGGATATCGACAGGGCTGAATGCCTAGCCAATAGCCTCGAAGCCCAATGCACACCCAGTTCGCAGCCAGTAGACCAAGCGTTTGTCGATAAGGTAAACGCGGAAGTCGATCGCAAAGCCTCTCTCCCGCCCGTTGAAGACCCTGATGATCCCCTGCCCCCTGTCACACCTGACGAGGTGCACGAGATCATCAAGGGTCTGAAATCTCGTAAAGCCCCCGGATCAGACGGCATCACCAACAGAGTGATCAAGCTGTTCCCCGCTCACCTGATTATGCTCATGTGTACCATCTTCAATGGTGCCTTGAGTAATAACATTTTCCCCCAAGCGTGGAAGGAAGCCACTGTCATTGGCATCCCTAAGCCCGGCAAGCCCAAAACCGAGCCCACGAGTTACCGCCCCATTAGTTTGCTCAAAGTTCTCGGGAAAATCTATGAGAGACTTATTTATAAGCGACTCAGAGATTATGCCGAAACCAAGGGCCTCATCCCCAACGAGCAGTTTGGTTTTCGAACCCAACACTCGTGTGTCCATCAGGTACACCGTATCGTCGAACATATCAATGCTGGTTTTCAGCGTGGTATGTTCACGGGCGCTGTATACTTCGATATAGCGAAAGCGTTCGACAAAGTCTGGCACAACGGCTTATTATATAAGCTGTATCAAATCGGAGTGCCAGACCGTCTCGTGCTCATCTTACGAGACTTTCTTGCGAACTGTACCTTTCGCTATCGCATCGAAGGGGCACTTTCCTCCCCTCATCCGATCCGTGCAGGAGTCCCTCAAGGCTCTGTACTAGCCCCCCTCATTTTCACGCTGTTCACTAGCGATATCCCCAGAAGCAAGAAGGCAAGGTTAGCTCTGTTCGCAGACGACACTGCCATCTTCTTCTCGGGATTTAGTGACACAGCGCTGGTTCGCTACCTCCAAACCGCAGTCGACGAGCTCGGCGAATGGTTCAGGAAGTGGCGAATCGAGGTCAATCCCGATAAAAGTCAGGCGGTCTTTTACACCCGACCGCGACGTAATCACCCCCCTCCCCGACCCATCTCAATGTTCGGCAAGCAGATCCCTTGGGCGAAGCAAGCCAAATATCTAGGTGTCATCCTTGACGAACACCTCACCTTTTCTGAGCACATAAAGCAGGCTCGCTCGCGGGCCGCTTTCGCTCTCGGTAGGCTCCATTGCGTCCTGAACAAGCGGAGTAAATTGTCTCTTCTGTGTAAGAAGCGGCTTTACACCGCTTGTATCAGGCCGATTATGACATACGCAAGCCCAGTCTGGGCACATGCCAAGCCCCGATTCATCCATAGGATGCAGACTCTCCAGAACCGTTTTCTCCGTCAAGCCACAGGCTCGCCTTGGTTTGTTCGGAATATCAATCTTCATTTGGATATGAAACTCCCGACTATCCATCAATACATAAAACGCGCTTCGAAGCGCTTCTTCGATAGGGCCGTAGCCCACCGCAACCCTCTGGTTGTGGCGGCAGCTACTTACACCCCCTCCCGTATTAGCAAAGTCCACCGCTCGCGGCACATTCTTACCGATCCTGATGATCCCACTACTCTCCTCCAGGAGAGTCGAAAAGAGACCAGTACAGCTAGACCAGCACACAGACACAAACCGTACCGACCTCGCCGCCGAGGTCCGTCGTCGCGACCCCGACTTAACAGTCCCTCCCGACCCTTGCAAGAGCCAGCCCGCGATGCTGCGCCGTTAGCTTTAAATTAGTCCCTAAATAATTTAACTCAGATCCAGCCAGCCCTTGCTGCCCCCCCTATCAGCGATTGCCTAAGCTGAGGTTTGTACCCCCCTCGGGGTAACCCTTAGAGCTTTCGCTTTAGTTTTTAAGTATAATAAGCCCCGGCTGGAGGCCTAAAAAGGTAACTTTTTAGAACTCGCCGGGCCACAATCCGTTTAAGTAGTCACAATCTTTTCAGTATTAACTACGAGATGGCCCACAAAAAAAAAAAAAAAAAAAAATGTTTGAACGCTGTTCTGTCCCGTTTATTATCTGTGCGCCTAACGGAATGCGCGTGTAACAGAGTGAGAACTGACTTGTCGATTTGACGTTGACACTTGACAGCTCTGGTTGATTTGCCGCTAAAATAGGTCCGTCGCGTTTTGGAACCCCCGCGACGCTTTTGTTGAAATTAATCCTTTTAAATCGATCCGCTTGTGACAATTAGTCGTGATCCAGTTGTTTGATTGTTAATAACCCCTAATTTGACGTAATAATACGGGTTACGTTTGTTAAAACTGAAGTTCTTGTAAAGAGATGGCGGTCCAAATTGCGCGTGCGACCCTGTTGTAAAGTAATCCCTTAATCCCTGAGAACCGGTCGTTTTGTGGACAATCTGTCATGACCCGATGGTAAAGTGTTAGTGACGCTGTTGGGAACGAGTGATTTGAAGACCGCATGCTGTGATTGCCTCCAAGCCTTGTTGCAGCGGATTCCAACCTGAAGAATACTCGTAACGTCACAACACAATACAGATACACTCACTTACATACATAACTCCAGGTTGGCACCAGAGCAGTGTCCTTCAACCATGAGGTAAGTTGTTTTGTTGTATGGTAGGTGAGTTGTTCTCTTTGATTTGATTGTCTGCTCCGCGTACGGCGGACAGTACGCTAGCCACTCTTGTCTCCAGAGCCCCCCATCAAAAACTTCCACTGCGCAATTGAATTGAGGTTTGGCCTGGCAGCGTAAAAACGCGCTAATCTTGGGAACTACTGATCTGAATTGAAAAATTATTTTGTGTTGTGTAGCCTATTTATTGAGAAAGGTTTTAGGCTACATAAGATCTCGCTACAACCAATAAGAGCGAAGCAGCAATGAAAAATTTTGCAAAAAATGAGGAAAAACGCACGGGCAGGCAAATCGATGCGACGGGAAGGGTCGGGGCATCAAAAAATTTAACGCGGACGAAGTCGCGGACAGAAACTATATTTACATAAGTGTAAGACTTACAATCGTTCGTTAGTGTCACCTACGTCATGTGCTACTGACGTGACGTGGGGTAGCCCACTTGGGACAGTACCACTTCACTACTTCAACGTTAGTTACTTACTAATTGATTTCGTCATCTGGTTTTGATAAGCCATGCATTCATCTATTGATGTAGCTTAGAGAAATACGTGAGCCTGATGACAAATGAATAATGGAATATATACCGTTCGATAACTTAAGCTTTGGTTTCCTAATTTAGTTTACTTAGCGTATCGATGGCCAAAAGTTAAAACATCTTTGGCCCAAAATTAAGATGCGCGAACTCCGCTCAATGACGCAGTTATATGATCATAAATTGTCTGTCGGTAGGTGCCGCATACGCACTTGAAATTAGAGCCCCCGATCTGTGGAGATTGGCTTTCCCTTGAACGAATGGGGTTCGAAGTTTAGAGAACTGCAGGTCAATCTCAGTAACGTGATCCCAGGTTGAAGGCTCTCAAATGGTTCTAAAATTGTCAGGGGGCTTATACAGTTCCCGCCATAACCTTGCAGTGGAGATTTTACTATTGGCAGGACTTGATCGACCCATGGGCCCTAAAAATCATTTCATCCCCCCATCTCAGAAAGAGTATTTTTGCCCTTCGATATCTGAGTGCAAAAGCCGTTTTTATCCGCTAGGGGATAAAGTAAATTGAATTTAGAACATCGTGTGCACTAAGTTTGTAAATTCAAAACATCATTAAACCTATTTACTTCTACCTCCATGGTGCCGAATTTATCATACAACCTTTTTGTAATTTGTTAAAAACTCAGACTCGGAACCTTATTGGTGTACTTTTTTAAATTTACTTTGCGCGCCCCATTTTCTTTTCACGTCACTAACAAAAATATTACACTCTACTTAGGCAGCTGTAGCAACTTTACTTTCAATTTTTCTTAACTATACCTAAGTATTATTTGAAATAATTTAAAGATAATTCTGTAATACTTACCTATCATAATGTAGTACCTAATAAATATTAATACCTAAACTGAAATAAAAGTATCTTGTGATTGTAAATGCTTTTTTGCATTTAGTCATTTCCTCGCTGAGGTGGGATGAAAAGTTATGTGTTGCACTCGAGTGCAAAGATTTTTCACCTCGTGCTCTTTTGATTCCCTCGCTAATGCTCAGGATTCTAATTTTTGAATCACTCGCTGCGCTCGTGATTCAATTTCAGAATCCTTCGCTTGCTCGGTCATCAAAATTGAGCACGCGGTTAAAAAGCAACTTTGCACTCTTGTATAACAAATAACTATTTTGGCTCTTGAGCGTCTAGGGCACTGAACGCGTAGCTGTACATTGGGTGACGTGACGTAGTCAGTTTAAGATCAACCTTTGCTCGCTCGATGCGGCGAAGCGAAGTAGTAAATAGTCATATGTTATATCAAAAAGTTAACATTACAGATTTTCATGACCACGGTTAAAATATGGAGGGGCCATTTTTCTAGTAAACCAGAGGATAACCCACATTTACGTGGTACCCTAAATTAGTAACCGAAATAAGAACAAATCACGCCTGAAAACACCGTGCCTAGAGGCTCACAGACATGTTTAAAATACTTACTAATTATTTTTGTAGTAATTATTTCTTTTAAAGCTCTGGCTTAGTTTTTTATTACGCAGAGAAATTTCAAAAGCTTTCAACATCACAAAAGGTAGAGGTTTACTTAAAATTGTATTTTAAACAGTTTCGTTAGATTTTATCTGGCGCTTTTTAAAACAGACATGTTTTTACTGCGATTGAATAGATATTTATTTTCAAAAGATATTCTAGATTACAATATTTAGAAATTTCTTAGAAACTTTTCAGTAATATCGAGATACCTGCTGTAACCTTGTTAACAGAACTATATTAAAATATTCTTATACTAAACGAAGAAAACTAATCTAAATCAACAACTAATTAAAACAAATTTAGAGTATTTTTGGTATTTTTGGGATTTGGGAAAACGCGCAATGCAGCCGTTTTCTTTTATTCAATTAGATATCGTTCAAAAAAGTTATTGCTCATTTGAATCCATTTTCATTTCTAAAACCAGTTTCTAAGACTTATTTGATAACTCTTACCGTACTATAAATGAGTCTATCACGCCACTCCACCGTAATTTTCTTAATTATATTTTTTTGCTCTAAACTGTCCATAAAAAAAAAACATATTTTTATTGGCTCACTCTGAAAATTACTCACTGTTTAGCCTAATTAGGCTGCCTAAAAGGTTAGCCACATTTTACGACTTAAATATCTTGTCACATTGGTTTATAACAAGCCCGCCAGGGAGGAGAATATCCTGATTAGGTGAATAAAAACGTTATGTGGCAGAGAGGCGCGAACTATGTTACTCAACATGTGTAGGTGTATAATCAGACAACGCGACTGCACCGAAATATTAATATCTACGTTGTGTCTCTGTATTTCTGCTAGTGGTTTGGAAACTAGAAAATAATTGACAGTTTAATGAGTAAGGACTCCATCTATATGGTAACGTTACGTTACTAGTTCGGATACTCAGCCGTACTTGTCCGTGACAGATTAATAATTACTAGTGATCGCCCCGTGGTCCAAATTAGATTTTTATTAATTTAAATTTTAATCAATTATTTTGGCTTTCTGTACTCTTTCCACATATAAATTTTAATTATGCTAAATTTAAATTTTCGTAAAAAGGGTTACAGTTTTTGCTTGGCGTGTTAATCTACGTATAGATTTTGACTTCGACTCTGAAATAGTAGAGTTTTTGCTCTGATTATTCAATTCAGTAATAAATAAAAAACCGGAAGTACCGGAAAAGATCGTCTTCCATTACTTTGTTCAGAACAATGTCGTTTTCTGGAACACTTCCAGTCAGTTCCAGTGAATGGATTGACGTTTTTATCTGCAATTTACAGTGGTGGAAATAAAAGAAATTGTTCGTTGAGAATTAATTCCTAACGAATGGGAAGTGGCTTCGACAAATTGGAAACTTGTTTGTAGGTTTTTAATGAAGAATCTTTAGCAGTAAATTATAATATAATATGCACCTCGTAAAAGTTTTCTGTTACAATACCGCTGTACATATAGGTAGACCAGTCACTGTCAATATTTGTTTATCTGCTGTTTTTCACGGGCCGAAAAAAAGGCATATACCGCTGCTAGTACTATGTATTACTACTTATCACATAAAACATACCATCATGCCTACATCCGCTGAGTGGTTAGCAGAGGGGTGTATAGTACACCTAAATTTCACCAGTAATGTTTAAACCTTGGATATTAGGAGGCGAGCCAAGTGCCACTAACCAGGTACTAATCCAGACACCGGGTTCATACTGAGAAATGCCAGATGGAAAAACCCAGTGACACTCTGCCCGGGAATCAAGCCTAGGACTACAGAAGTATCGCTTGCGACCACTAGACCAACGAGCCACGCTGCTTATCCTCTTGGCAAAATCCCATAATCGCTTTTCTCCTAATCCATTCCAAAAGAATTGTTTCCTCCTAACGATGAATTAATTATGCCTATTGATAACTGAAAATGGGATAAATGGGCTAAATTGTATCCAACGAAAATTAATTGGTAATCAGATTATCAAGATTTGTAAGAGATTAGAATCCAAGTATTTCAGAAATTCAAGGAACTTGTTTAGAGCCTTAAAAGAAGTGAATTCCTCGTCATATTGTTTATAGCAAAATAATATAAAATAAAAAAACTGACTCTGTTTCATAATCCTAGGTATGCATATAATTGGATGTTTATACATGTATATACCTACAAAGACTGAATTATACCCTTCCATCGCGCTTTTAATAAAGCTTAATGTTCCGTAACCAGTGACTGTGAACATAAAAAAAGCTTTTCAAAAATTGAGTGTATGGAACAACAGCTAAATATTTTTAACGCGAACAGTGTAGGTACAGTCAACAGCAAATCCATGGTTTAGTAAGGTTCATTTTAAAATTATCCTTATTTCGTAGCAGTAAGGGCCTTTTTCGTAGCTCAAGTTACTAGTAACGTGCAGATGATCGTAGATGCCATCACTATAAAACATTTCACGGGGAATGCGCTAGTTCTTCTATTATGCAAGTAAGTAGTCTTGCACGCAAGCTTGTCGAACAGTATTTTACAGCAAGTTCCTGCAAATTCGTGACTTTGAGATATGTTGTGCTGTGCAGGTGTGACGTTTTCCTCGAGTGCAAATTACTTGCACCACGAAAATGTGGTGTACTGCCACGTTCGCACGAACGTAAAGGATACCGGCGAGAGAATTGTTGATGAAATTATTAAGCGTCTACGTATGTCACCCTACTAGATACCGAAGAAATCATTTACTAAGTTTTATCAAATCAAACATAAGTACTATCAAAGTCTGAAAAAAAAAACATCATAATAAAGTGCTTATTTGACTAGATTATTGATGCTAAGAAATAATCATGGCTTAGTTTTTTTCTTTCTTCCTTGACTTCATGACTTTTGGCTAAGCGATACTTTTAATGTTGCCATGTAATATAAATCTTAGTCAAGTTACATACGCTGTGGCTTTATGTATTGCATTAATATACTTAAGAAATATATTTCTGCATCAGAATACAAATGTTAAAATAAAAATGATTGCTTGTGGTAAAGATTATAGCGGTTAATTTTTTAATACGTACATATGACATCATAGTGCAATTCAACTATGGCAACATCGCAAAAAAAACATGACATTTCAATTGGCAATCGGCTGGCACTGATAACTTGTCAACAAAAAGTTCTTCGCGTGCGTCTCGTTATTTTGTTTTCCATCGATTTTCCATGATTTTCTACTTCATCGACTGCTTTTGCTTATGAACACTGAGATTTACGGTTCCCTGTGTGACTAGTGCTTGCCTAAGGATTCTGATTGTTTGCCTATACGACGACATTTTTCTGTGACTCTGTATTCCGATTCTGCCTGATACCTTGGATTTTGTTGTGTGTGCATCGATTTGTTTATCACGATGAGTAGCCGTGTAAGGCCTACACGCATCATGTGTGTCAACTGCAACATATCTGTCAATCAAATGCGCCGATATCCGGCATTGGCACTTAACTCGAGAGTTGGATGTTGCGCTCATACAATGACTGAAGTATGATATCTAGGATGGGCCAGACATCAACCATATATCACAGCACCCGCAGGTTTTCTGGATGACATTGTGGTTAGAGAAGATGAGGAATAAATATTTAAAAAAAAGTTGTTTTTTTTTTTTACCTACCAATGACCTACCCTTACCATGTAATGAAACTTACGATATCTATAACTAACTGCTCTAAAGATAGTTGACTAAGATGATTAAATAAATATTCTTCTGAACATATAATTAAGTAGGTAAGTACCTGCCTACTTACTTACGTGGACCATGTGGCAGACCTACGCGCGTCGGTTGGACTTTAATATTCTGAATACGTAGTCCGTAGTTTATTTTATAATTAAAATGCATTTCTATCAATGATATTTTGAGCAATAAGTAGGTATTTCTATATGTATATCTTTTTCGATAAGTCTGTTGTTGACGAGACATAACCTCTAAAACTTCAACCTGAAATATCTTAAATTCCGGACTTTATATAAAAGTATAACTAAAGAAAAAAGTGTTCAGCAATTCAATCTCTAAACTTTTACATATTTTTCATAGGCAGACGCTAAAAAAAAATGTCAACAAAAATTTGTCTGGGAGTTCGCCACTGTTCTTTATCGTCACAGGATTTTATTGCGCACTAAATTTTAAACTCTCGGTATTGAGTCGAGCATTGAAATTCAAACAATGAGTGAATCCTAGTGCGTCAAAAAAATCACACACTGTTGTCTTTCGATATTCAATCCGGTCAACCCGTATCGGTCAGCGAATCGCGCCATAGCAGCATTGTAATTTTTGGAGGAACTTAAATACTTTTTTACAAATAAAAAGAATAAAAATATTACTTACTAAACAGTCGCTTGGCTACCTTAATGTACCCATATGTCACTATGTCATTCAATTCAAAAATTAGAACACAATCGAATGATGGAACAAATAATATATATGTACATAATTATTTTTTGTTTTAGTAGTTTTTCAGACTGATCTTTCAACACGTGCACGTGGATAAAGTATTGCTGGCTAATTTAATTTGATTCTATAAGACCCCACGGTTAAATATATCGGTGTGTGTTTCTTAACTGTTAAAAAACAATGTTACTTATTCTGAGTACAATTTCTACCCTATTACGACCAGTTCGCAAATAACTATAAACCAGTATGATTTTCATGACTTCCCTAGGACGCGGGAAAATACACACATTAGTCCGCCTAAGTATACATTTCCAGTTAAATTCAAATGTAAATATAGACATAAATATCCTCATTGTTCTAACAGCATATGGCGTCTTTAAAGTTTAATAAATAGAGGTACCTACCCGGCTTTTAATGCCCTGGGACTATTACCAGTACCTCTATGGAACTAAAGGATTTTCATACCATTAATGCTCTTACATATGAACTATAAATAAGGGTATTTGAATACTTGTATAGTTTGGTTAGATTTTATTACATATGAAATCTAAGTACCTTTTTGTACAGAAATTGGTTCTGAACGAACTAATAATATAAAAGGACAGTAAGCTACAAAGTACCAAGTGACGATTTTTCTACACTTAATAAAGGAGTTATAGACACATATTTAAGATCTAAATTTTTTTTTTTTTACCGTGGATTAAAGTATACTTAATAAGGACATGAGTTATTGGTACGTATCGAATTAGCCACCAGATCGAGCGGAATGCAGCTGAACTATTCATATTTATTTTATTGAAAACGTGTCTTTCTTCTATACAATCGGAAATTATGATATTTCGAGTTTTTCGAGCAATATAAAGAGACTACACAGGTATGAGTAACAGAAACGACGTTCAACAAATGTAAAACTGTTGCCATGCTAGCGTTTAACCATGGCTTCGTCCGCATGGATCTCATTATTTATCCCACGGAGATATGTTACCAAGATAACTCAGGTCATGGTCTACCCATATGCCAAATTTAACCGGTCAATTACCGTAATTACAGACACAATTAAAAAACGATTGTTTACATACCAAATGTGGTATCTCAGGGACTTAGAGGTTAATCCAAATCCGTTCAGCCGTTTTAGAGTGCAAACGTAACAAACAAACTCACTTTCGCATTTATAATATTATTACTTAGGATTTACGGCCTCGTATTATAGCTACATAAATATAATTATATTTCTATGGTACCCAACCGGCCGGATTAGCGTGCAGCCTAACTCGGTTCGTAATCCGTCTCTCGCCGCAAAGCAGCTCTCGGCGGTTAACCCGTAAAGATTTCAATTTAGATTATGAGGGCCTTTGTGACTAACGATAGGTGCTTGAGGACGACAGGCGCAGTTCTAACACTAAGCCTTATGGCTAACTCACTGACGGGGAAAACTTTTCACCGCAGAATAGCTAAGCTGTAAAAACATACAGGAACCGTGGAGTAGTGGATGTAGAAGGAGGATGAGAGGATTATGTGGCGCAACTTGAGAGAGGCCTATGTCCAGCAGTGCACGGTAGGTGTAGACTACTTGACAGAATAGAGAAGTGTCTTTATTATGCGTAAATTTGTTATACATGTATGTATCGGAAGAGTCACGAGTGCGGAATGTCAATTGACAACGAAACGCAAAAAGAACGCAGAAGTTTGGGCGCTTCGACAAAGTCTAATCTAACGTTCGTACGAGTCGACAAGAGCGCCGCAGTGGCGTGGTTCAGCTCTCATGATCACCTGACATAGTGAGAGCAACAAATGTATAGAAACTGTCCAACGGCAACGTTTCATTTTATAAATTATGTCCAGCAGTGCACGGTAGCTGTAGACTGCTTGATAGAACATAGAGGTGTCTTTATTATACGTAAGTTTGTTACACATGTATGTATCAGAAGAGTTATGAGTACGGAATGTCAATTGACAACGAAACGCAAGAAGAACGCAAAAGTTGGGGCGCTTCGACAGAGTCTTATCTACCGTTCGTGCGAGTCGACGAGAGCTCCGCAGCGGCGTGGTTCAGCTCTCATGATCACCTGACATCGTGATGGCAACAAATGTGTAGAAACTGTCCAACGCCAACGTTTCGTTTTATAAATTTTGGCAAGTTCAAAATTTGAACTACATTTAATGTAACCTAAAAATCAACCAGACGTTTTTTTCGCCCGCAACACAATATCTGCATCATTTGACTCCAATCGGCCTCTTGTCCTGACATAATATGTATTAATAAAGAAATTATCTAAACATAACCGTATTTAAATCCGTTGCGCTTGCGTGGCTTAGAAGAAGTAACCGGAGAACAGACAAACGAAAACGGCCACTTTATACTATTTAGAACAGTATATTTTGATAATATACTCGGACATACAAAGGCAAAGTTAGAGTCATACATTCCAAAGGGCGCTTTTGAAGTGTTAGTGAGTGTGCAAAGTTTTTCATTTGCTCAACTATGTTATTGTTATTGACATGATGGTTAATGACTTTAACTTTGCTATTCTAGTGGCCCTTGTAAAGTATTTTTATCTACACCGCACGCTTTACTTGTGGTTACCAAGTGTACAGACTTGCTGCGTATATGGGTGTAAACGCATTAGCTCTTGGTACTGTCTGAGACATGGCGAGGTTGGAAATGTGCGTGTATGTGCTGACACTACTCCTCTTCACGAACACATTCACAGCGTGTTTGCACATTTGGTACACACACGTAAAATGCGCCTCGCTACGGAAAATAAAGTACTACCTATATCAGATATTATGACACAGAAGTAAAGACTTTGCTGAGCTGTATTCTTTGCAAGAATGTATAGCAGCATTTATTTTCTTTTCCAGGTACCGCGTACAATCATCAAAAGAGATAAGAAACCAGGGTCGTCGGGTACAGTTGAATATGTACTACAAGTAACCGATGGAGGTTCTAAACCTTGCATTATCTTAAACATTGGTGACTGTACCTTCTCGGTACAATTTTTATTTGATTATCTTGCTTTTACCAACAATAGAGGTTACTGTTCAAGCACACGATTTGTTTCAAATAAATAAAATTTAAAATAACCATTGTGAGGAAACCGGCATGTCTTAGAACCAGAATAATTCATCTACCGCCGCCCATTAGTGATCGTTTTTGTTTTGCTCCTACAATTTATTTCGAAATAATAGTAAAAAGTGTTAGTTTATAAACGTGTGTGATATCGTTGCATTGCTGGTGAAACGAACTATCGCATAGTGAAAACTGCAAATCAATACAACCACGGACTGCCAAGTTATAGGTAAAAAACTTCCACAAAAAAAATTAACGGTTGCGAACCCTGACCTACCTCAACCCGCAGAGCGCCCGATACTCCCCGCGCGCACCGCGCCTCATCTCCTCCGGCGCCTGCGCTACTTGAAGATCCTACGAGTAAACTTTTACGAAACAAAGTACCACAGCGCACTTAGTTCGCTTGCACTCGCGACTGTCGGCTATCACGCTTACATCTTTTGGCGCTCGGTACGCAACAGGAAGTGTAATTAATATTGTTCTCCTCCCGCAACTACAGCTAAGCAGAATGTTGTGCAAGTGCCTGAGCCAGTCTTAACGCCAGCCACGCCTGGTAGTAGTAGTGGTGGTAGTGTCACGGACGCAACCACTAGCGTCTCTGTAGTAAGATCTAAGCGACCACGACTGAACGACTCGCCGAACAACGACGTTTCCTACGACGATATTTTAGAAGATTGTTCAACCGGCCAGGACTGGGTTACCCACTCTCATAAGTTAGATGGAGCAACAATATCTGAACTTCGTAAAGAAATTGAGTCAGTGATGACCGTGCATCTACAGGCCTCACTGAAATCCTATTTTGAGAATGAATTTATTGAGTTAAAAAAAAACTCTGCAAGGACTGGTGGACTCAGTCGAGTTTATGAGCAAGGACTATGATGATATTAAGATCGAGTTCAGCCAGAACAGAAACGTCAAGGACCAATTTAAGAAGGAAAACGAGGAGTTAAAAACCTGTGTCTCTGACTTGTCTATAAGGCTTAATATTGTAGAACAACACTCTCGTCGGGATAATTTAGAGATAAACGGAATTCCTGAAAATCAAGCGGAAAACCTATTGAGCACGGTAGTTCAACTAGGAAAAACTATCTCATGCAACATTGAAGCTGATGACATTTTTACAATAACTCGTGTCAAAAAACTCGACTTGCACAGTAGCCGTCCGCGGTCGATTATCGTCAAACTGAAAAATACAAGAAAATGTGATGAAGTGTTAGCTTCAGTAACGAAATTCAACCGTGCACATGTTTCCGATAAACTTAATTCATGTCACTTGGGCTATGCTGGCACCAAACATCGTCTTCGTCTCCGAACATCTGTCACTCCTGAATAAAGCCATACATGCAGAAGCTAGGAAAATGGCACGAGAGAAGAGCTACAAATATGTTTGGGTCCGCGATGGTCGCGTATTAGTCCGTAAAGAAGATGGAGCACGCGCTGTACAGATTAAGAGCCTGCACGCTGCCTCTTTAATGTAATTACCCAAAAGTCAGGAGTGGAAACCCGTAAGTAAATCTTTAAAATTCACTGTCTATTACCAGAATCTCCGAGGAATGCGAACCAAATTGAGTGATATCAATATGGCAGTTAATGTCAATCATTTTGACCTGATTGTGCTGACCGAAACATGGCTCAATTACAACATCAATGATGGTGAGCTAATTAACGCTCGCTATAATATCTACAGGAGAGATAGGGCTTCCAGCGCACTTACTGGCAAAGAAGGAGGTGGCGTTCTTATTGCTGTTTCCAAGGCGTATGATTCCGCGCGGGCTTGTCAGTGGGAAACTACTGCAAAAGACCTTTGGATACGGGTAAAGATAAACGAGGGGAAGAAAGTGAACATTTGTACCGTTTACTTACCACCGCCTGTAACACAGCAGCACCTAGATATGTTTCTGAGTTCGGTCACTAGTCTTATTGAAACTACTGGCGAAGACGTTATAGTAGTTGGGGATTTTAATCTCGGCTTCATCGAATGGAACCAGGACCCAAGTCACTCCTATGTAACCTCAACTATTCCGTTAAACTATAGTAATAACCTGGGATACTCTCTTATAGATTTTATGTCTTTAAACAGTTTACTTCAATATAATGTTGTTTTTTTTTTTTTAATCTATTTATTTTATGGAGGGTTTAATCAATAACTGATTATGCCACCCTCATCGGTACAAACATATTATTCCTTATGATCTAAACCCTATTTTTGCTAATTTATATAAACATCTTGCATCCTTTGATAATGGGGCCGCAAGAATGCTATTACACCTTCCAACATCATGTGACTTCTGTAACAATGTGATTCTTTCGGTCTCGTTCCGGACGCACTCCATCAGTATATGGTAAGTGTCTTCCACTACACCACACTCCGGACAATTTGGTGAAGCCATTTTACCCATGAGAAACGCAAAGCTGTTCATTGGAATGTGTCCCGAACGAAGCCGAAGAGCCATTACAATTTCCGGACGACTCATGTTAGCCTGGTCGAACCATGGACAACGAGAAAGTGTTGGCTGGATCGTTCAATACCAGATTCCTTTGCTTAGTGACCTCTGATCGAAGTGCTCGTGCCACATTTTAGTGCATTCTTCTTTAACTAAACTCAAATAATCACTGTGCACAGGAAAAAGTGAACAAACCAAACCTTCTTCACACGCATCTTTTGCCAATCGATCCACTACTTCATTATCTTCCAAGCCAACATGAGCCGGTATCCATTGCAGTACAATATTAATGTTTTTTGCGATCAGTTTACATATAGATTTGATCACACTGTAGGCAATCGGAGTACCCCGAAAACTCGAGGTACACCGAACCAAATGTTGGAGAGCGCTTCTCGAATCACTCAAAATAACATAACTGCCACTATCAAATGAGTCAATGTAAGATAATGCTTCATCTATGGCCACAAGCTCACCACACGTTATATTACATTTTGAGTTTACCTTTAATTGCACTGCAATTTTAGTTTGTGGATCGAAAAACGCTGCTCCTGATCCTATTTTGTCTTTGGATCCATCTGTATATATTCTGTAGAAACCTGAGTATGTGTTATTTAAATAGGTGGTGCATAGCTCACTTAGTTCAAAATTTTGGTAGTACTTTTTAGCAGCAGCCAAACCATCTATTTTGGGAAATATGACTCGAGACAGATCAATCCTATGAACCCAAGTGTGCAATGAGAACATTTCGAGCTTTGGGCTCATGTAGACAGGTAGGAAATCCATGGACTCGTGAATTCTAACTAACAATGGTACCTTTCTTCTCCAATGTGATTGTCGACAATGTGCTTGCAGTTCTTTTATTACATCAATAACGTTATTATCAGCGTATGATTTTAATTTGAGCCAATATTTTCCCGCTAGATAGAATCTGCGGCACTTTAGTGATTGCAGGTTTAGTTCATTCTCCATAACGTGAATCGCTGTAGTTCTAATAAAGCCACCAATAACTCTCATGCAAACATTTTGGACCCTGTCTAATTTACTTAGGTGAGTTTCACAGCTACTATCATAAAGAAAACAAGCGTAATCGATTCTACTCCGAATGGTCGCGATGTATAAACGCCTCAGATGTTTGGGATGTACTCCCCATCCAGACCCAGAAAGAATTTTAAAAACATTAACTAACCTTAGCACTTTCTCCCGAGTCTCATTAATATGCTTAGCCCACCTAAGTGACCGGTCAAGCCAAACCCCCAAATATTTAACATTTTGTACCATCGGCAGCGATATCTCATTAATTCTTAAATTTACAGTCTCTCGTGCCACACCGTTTTTAAAAATACAGACACTGCTTTTCATAGGGGATATCTCAAGACCCAAATCCAAAAGAAGTTTGGACATCTTATTTAAAGCGGTTTGTAATCGATGTTCAGCCCATGAGACATCACTGCAAGTGGCATACAACACAAAATCGTCCGCATACTGCGACAAATACACGTCCTACACATATATCCATGGTTGCTAAATTAAACAATAAGGGTGACAATGGATCGCCTTGTGCCAATCCCCGACCGGACGTGCGACTAATTACATGATTACCTACTGTAATTTTAAGTTTTCTCAGCTTGAGAAAGTTCCATATGTAACTACAAATCCGAGATCCAACACCAATTCGTTGCATGATTTTCAATAGACCTTTGATATCTACGTAGTTATATGCGTTGTTAATATCTATGAAAACAGCCACTGTGATAAGTTTTTTAGAAAAACCAATTTGAATGCGCGATACTAAAGCAGATAAATTATCTATCGTTGAACGACATTTTCTAAAACCTGTAGTGTTATTTGATAAAAACATATGTTTTTCGATAAACCACTCTAATCTGTTCATTAAAATGTTATGGAAAACTTTACAAACGCATGAGATCATTGAAATAGGGCGAAGAGATGCTAGACTTTGGGAATCTCGTCCTGGTTTAGGAATGGGCACAATTATAATATCGCGCCATTGCTTAGGAACAAAACCCGAAATAAAAATCCTATCATATAGTTGAATTAATATTTCTTTACCATTTTGTGGTAACCTCTTGATCATGGAATAAGAAATATTGTCGCATCCAGGTGCAGTATCTTTAGATCGGACACATTTATGAAATTCTGGGAGAGTTACAACAGCATCAAGTTCAGAGTCACTCATCCCAAAAACCAGGTCGCACGGGGATACAAAGTCCGGAGTCAAACTAATAAGCAGGTCACTAGCTTTTTGTTTATCTACGTAACGTGTTGAATGTTTGTGTCCCTTCAGCCATTTCATTTTGCGCCAAACGGTAGACTGAGATGTAGAATAATCCAGTGAAGAACAAAAGTCGCCAAAACCTTTATTTCTAGCTACTCGAATCATTTTCTGAGATTCGCAAATCTTATTTTACAATATTTCGTAATTTTGAGGGTTTGGATTACGTCTAAATTTAGATAACGCCAATCGACGCTCAGCCACACATTTAGACAATTTAGGTTCCCAGTAAGGTTTAGGTAAAAACTTACTATCTGGATTTAGGTTTATCTTGACTGAAGGGATACAAACATCGGCGGCCAAGTTCAAATAACCAATGAATCTGTCATAATCGCCCTGCAAGTCTCCCGAGAATGTAAATTCTAAAAATAAGGTGTTGAGTAACTTACTGTATGAAGTCCAATCAGCATTTTTGAAATTCCTGCGGTCTATTGGCGAAGGACTAGACTGAATATTTGTAGTGATTTTAATGACCCTATGGTCACTACCTAATGTCTCATTCATGGTGGACCAATTGAACATCAAGGCTATATCAGATGATACCAAAGAAATGTCGGGTGTGGACTTTTGACACTCCAAGTTAACCATTTATATTCGGGTTGGGCTGCCATTATTTAAAGTAACAAAGTTATTGTCCATTAATGCTTCAAAGATTTGGACGCCTCTACTATCCGTTTTATGTGACCAATTAGGATGGTGTCCATTAAAATCACCCAGAATTATCGCATTTTTTTGCAGAAATAGAAAGTAAAGCATCCCAGTCGTTTTGAGAAGTTCTGATCAACGGGGGACAATAAACGGAAGTCATATTTTTAATGTCGCCACAGTTAAATACTTTTACGCAAACTAATTCTATACCTTGGTTACCTAATTGGACTTCATACATTTGAGATTTTATTGATTTGTGGGTAAGAATTGCCACCCCTCCGTAACCATCAAACCTGTCTTTGCGATAAATTGTGTAGTTGCTCAGCTTCATGTAACTCTCTGTATCCAGCCATGTCTCACTTATTGCTGCAATGTGTATATGTTCTTAATTCAGCAGTTGTTCCAATAAGATAAGTTTAGGTTTTACGCTTTGAGCATTCCATTGGAGGATGTTTAGTTTGATACTAGCTTTGTTAGCCATTGAATAATTCAAACAAATTCTTCATCATTCGCCAATCCGACACGTTATCAACCACCACTAAAATCACCCATTCTACACAACACTGTACCGCCATTTTAATTTTTTCAGCTATTGTACGTTTCTTCAGAAATACGATCTCCTTTAACCTAGCTATAAGCTCATCAAAATGCACCTCTCTCTTGTGAGACATCTCGGGGTCATCGCGATTGCTTGATTCCTTCGAGTTCTCCGTTTCCTCCTTTGCTGGTAACCAGTGGGTATAATCATCCTCTTTAGCAACCCGGATCTGTTCGTGTATTTTGGCACTATTCTTCTTATTTGTAGTGGATGGACTATGAATAATCGCCTTAGTTTTGACGGCCTCCGCAAATACAGGTGAGCTTAATCTCTCTGTGGGCTCGACGTTATTATGCAACGGGGGGAATAAATGAGTCATGTTTGCAATGTTAATGGGTTTCGGCCTTTCTCTATGTGGAGAGGGAGCTATATATAACGATAAGGCCTTCCTATAAGTACAATTAAACTCTGCCATGAGATCTTTGAGTTTTTTTTCTTTTAAAAATGCGGGGCATATTTTAGACAGCGCCATGTGTTGTCCGCCACAGTTTACACATTTAAATGTTTTTGTATCGCAGTTTGGGTGATGACTGCCACATTTTGGGCACAGTGTATTCTTAGATGGGCACACTCTTGCTGTATGCCCAAACTTCCAACAACGTGAGCATTGCGAAACGGGGAATACAAATGGCTCAACCTTAATTTTCAAACCCTCTGCGTAAACATATGCTGGTAACAGGTCTCCTTTAAAACACAACCGAACAGCTTCACTTGTAATCCATACATCTTCTGACGACTCATTAATATTACGCCTCTTTAGCCGCTGCAATGAAACCAACTCAAAGATCTCTGGACAGGTTATACAACTCTTAAGGTCATCTTCAGCTAGGTCAAGATCCACGTCTCTGATAACACCGTATGAATACGTTTTGATATCTGGTCTACTAAATCTCCAGCCCATTTCTACCAGATCTTTACATGTTTCAAGCTTAATAGCGCTCAACTCGTTAGTGCAGTCAATACGAACCCTGTAATTATTGATGTATTTGACTTTCGTAATATCTTTAATCCCTTTATCCTTAAATAATCTTGCAAGAGCAAATTGCCTTGGTAGCTTCTCTTTAGATGAAACGTAAACCTCAACACTGCTTTCTTTAACCTTCTTCTTATTTTGTACTCATGTCCATTCTGTCGCATCCTCTTCTCTGTCTCGTTTTATCGCTCTAATTGTACCTTCTTCTGTTGCCACGTCCATATTACATTGCTCCACCACGTCTTGTTCCACTATATAATTGTTGCTGCTAGTTAAAACACTCCTTGCTTCGACATCTTCGTTAAAAAGTTCATTACTATCCGCCATTGTAAACAATGATTCTAAAAGGCATATTCTGTTGTTTACGATACGCGTTCGCTTCAAGGTCAACGACGATGACCGAGAATAATAAACTCATTAACTAATGAGGTGCGAATATCGGTTACTGCACGCGCCCGTTCGAAACGAATGCCGCTGCGAAACTGTATAATGTTGTTAAAAACGCAAATAGTAGAACATTAGACTTAGTTTTTTCAAACATGCGAAATGCAGTGGTCAGAAGGTCTGTTTCACCTATCTGTAAAGAAGTGTCACCACCCTCCTTTAGAAATGGAGTTTATTTTAAAAGCATATCCACTCAACTGTCCAACCGCGCGGCGATTATCTCCCCAACTGTCCGGGTATCAAATTTCACTTTCTTTTCAAACTTTCTCCACAAAAACGATTACGACTGAAAAACTACTATAGCTATATTCTAATAAGAAATATTCACGGAAAGCTAATAAGATATCGAATTCTAATTGGAAAAAAATAAAATAATCAAACAAAAAGCTAATAAGATATTGAATTCTAATTAGAAAATAAAGTCGGGGATTTCAAAAAAATATCATATTTATTTTTTATTTCGTGTTTTACAAGAAAAGTATAATAGTTACTAGGCAAAATTATTTTTATTATAATAGTACATAATATACCCTTCAAAATGACACCAATATCTAAATATAAGTATTTAGTTTTCTATCAAGAAAAAACAAATACTTCTCAAAAGGTCCCCGAGCCAACACTAAAATCATGAATTACGAGTTGCGTTTGAATAATTTGTAGACCCCATATCAATATATTTCGTTTGTAAATAGCTGTTATAGTGCTAATAGTAAAGTATTCTCTTATATTTAAGCATTTATTTAACAAAAACAACAAATTCGAAAAATGGATCCACTACAACCAACGAACAATGTCCGCGCGGTCATCATAAAACTTTTCCAGCTATATTATTCCATGTAAACGTTTCGAAATTGGCGTAGTAATGCACATTTCGTAAAGGAAATATCATCACGTTTAATTTGATGTACAATAACAACATAAATGTGGTATAAAAACAGAAAACTTACCATATTTTAGTTGGAGATCGACACACAAATATAGTTGACTAGACAACAAGGATGAGCTGTCATTTTCTTTTTTTTTTTCTAAATTTTATGTTGCCGGTCCATAGATGAAATTCACTCTCCTGGATGACAAATCTCATATAGCGACATCTAGTATTTTTCTCTAATGTACGTCTATCAAAGGACTGTAGAGATAAACACGTTTCAAGTGGCGAATGACGCATAAAACGTCCATGGTTACAAAAGTAACCATGGACGTTTCGACGAAATTTTATTTGGTTACTTTTGTAACCATGGACAGTTGAGTGGATAAGTACCACTCAAACACGTAAAACAAGCAAGGTTGAATTTCAAGGCAGCTGATTATGTACTAGTCAATAAAAAAATACGTAAAATTAATTGGAAAGAGCGGTTAGAGCAATGCGCAAATGTAAATCTTATGATAGAAGAATTATACCATTCCATTCAAACAATTATTAATGAGCATATTCCTAAGATTAAGTGTGTAAATAAAAACTTTCCTCCATGGTATTCCAAAACCTTAGTGAAAGTACTCAATGAAAAAGAAAGTATAAGACAACGTATTAAAAAATACGGTAATCCACGTGATGATATTGAGTACAGAATGCTCGACGACAGGGCACGGTCAATTATTAAGAGTTGTTACAGAAAATATGTCCACTCTGTAGAGAATAACATCCAGTCAAACCCCAAAGCGTTCTGGTCTTTCGTTAAGACCAAAAATTCAAAGTCTAGCTCAATACCATCAGAAGTAGCATTGAATGACTCAGTAGCTACGACAGGTGATGACATTTGCAAACTTTTTGCCACTCATTTCTCATCAACATTCTCTGCTGCTAGCAGCAATACTAGAGCAGCAACAGATTGCCTATCATTTCCTCAGTTTGTACTGAATAAAGTAGCGTTTACTGAGAGGGAAGTTCTGAAAGCACTAAACAGGATTGATGTTACCAAGGGTGCCGGTCCGGACGGGTTGCCACCGCTCTTCATAAAAAAATGTGCTCGGAATTTGGTATATCCCCTTACCTTCATTTTTAATAAATCACTCGAGACATCTACATTTCCCACGGAATGGAAAAAAGGTAAAGTGATTCCTATACTCAAAAAGGGTGATTGCTCCGACGCAAAAAATTACCGACCAATCTCTATCCTGTCAATTTTCTCCAAACTTTTTGAGTCAATGATATGCCCTATATTAACATCCCATGTTAAAACACAACTTTCCCCTCAACAGCATGGTTTCTGCAGCAACAAATCCACTGTCATTAATTTGGTATCATACATCGACGAAATCTGTATGGGCGTTGACTCTGGACAACGAATCGACGCTCTGTATACCGACTTCAGCAGCGCTTTTGATAAGGTCAACCATGAAATCCTCCTGTTGAAACTGCATGGTTTTGGCATACACGGGCCCCTGCTGGAGTGGTTTAGATCGTATTTATGCGAGCGAACACAAAGAGTGGTGGTAAACGGCTATGTATCCCCGGAATATATTGTAACCTCAGGTGTTCCTCAAGGATCGTACACTGGCCCAATTTTCTTCATTGCGTTTATAAATGACATAGTAAATTGCATCAAACACAGCCAATGTTCCTTATTTGCCGATGACCTCAAAATCTATCGTCAAATAAGAATTCAAAAGGACATTGCGCTGCTTCAAACTGATCTAAACTCAATACAGAGCTGGTGTGTGGTGAATGGGATGATTCTAAATGCCAATAAATGTTTTCACATAACATTTACGCGGAAAAAGCATCCCATACCATCAACTTACTCCCTCAATGGGACGTCATTACAACAAGTGAAAAACATACGCGATTTGGGTGTAGTGCTTAGCAGCGATCTCTCATTTACCACACACATAAACAATGTCATTGGGAAGGCAATGAGGATGGTTGGGTTTATCAACAGAATTGGCAAAGAATTTAAGGGAACCTTGGCATTAAAAGTGCTCTATAACACCTTTGCGCGGAGCGTATTGGAATATGCATCTCCCGTCTGGAGTCCGACTTATAACATCCATAAAGACCGCATTGAGCGTGTTCAAAAAAAAAATGACGAGGTGCTTGCGGTTTAAAGACCAAAAATGTCCTTACAGAGCCGATTACGCAGAACGGCTAAGTTACTTTAAGTTAGACTCATTGGAGCAACGCAGGGTTCTAAATGATCTAACAACACTGTATAAAGTTGTAAACGGGATAACATCGACTCCAGATCTCCTTAGCAAAATCAACCTAGTTGTACCTCGTCACTATCATCTCCGGTCCAAGCGTACCACTAAGACGTTTGCCACTAAACCGTGTCGCACAAACCTGGGCCAGCATGCACCCTTAAACAGAATGTTGCTTTTTTACAACAGTGTATGTTCAGTCGACAGCAAAATTGACATTTTCCTCTATAGTCTGCCAATATTTAAAGCTAAAGTAAATAAAATTCACCTGTAATCAGCTGCCTACACAAGTCATTATACTTATTTAAATTCAATCATGTAATTTTAATTTAATCGTTTTGACATTTAATTTAATTTAATAATGTATTCAAATTTTAATTTTAATAATATTTTAATTTCATTTAATTTAATTAGAGTTAAATATGGTTTATATTTGTATTTTATTCTTATCATTTATATTATCTTTGTTATTTTATAAGATATGCAGTTTTTGTTATGTATGTGTGCATTTTTAATTTAACTTTATGGTTGTATTGTTTTCGTGTAATGTGACGATATCTATTATTTTATTCTATAATTTAATCTTATTTGTAATATTTTGGAATTGAATAATGTAATCGAAGAATTTAATCACCTTGTAATATGAATGTTGTGCATGCCTATAAGTGATGTATTTACACAGGACTAAAATTCGACATCACATTATGTTAATATCACTGTAAATATGTCGTTGGTGTGCCTTGATTAATAAATAAATAAATAAACCAAAAATTCGAAGACATGTGACATCTACTAACCCGCACTGGGCCCGCGTGGTGGATTATGGCCCCCTTCCTCTCACCGAGAGGAGGCCTGTGTCCCAGCAGTGGGAACATTATAGGCTGATGATGAAATAAAATTTCTTCACAAAAGCGATCGGAATATTCTGATTTTAGGGAAAATATTTAATTGATATTTTAATGAGCTTGTGGAAATTATATTTTATTATATTACAAAACTCTAGTCAAGAGATTTATATTAAAAGCTGGTTGTTTACAATCTACCTAATAGCTGTAAACGAGAAGGGCTCTCCAGTATAATATCCCTTAATTTTGTTATAATCAGGAGCCTCCCACGTGCCGGCGGCCATTGTACCTCTCATACATTTATCAAATAACGCCGGCCTTGGCTAAGAACCATGTTATCTGAATTACACAATAGGAAAATTTCTATAAATGTCCGTTGGTCATTCATTTTGGGTACGTGATTTTATTTTATTATAGGTACTTTCATGTGTGTTATCAGGTCAACGTTTAATTTTAACATCGATAAAACATGTGAAGAGATTACTTATGTTATTGTTTTATATTTTTAGTTCTGTCAATGTTCGGGTTTGACATCTAAGGCAGTTAGAAAATACTTATTATTTATTGAGTTATTTTTGTTTTATACCTTCTTACAGTATAATATTCCGCTTTACACAGATTTTTTTTTTTTCAGGATGGGAAATCATCAAATGACTTCTCCCGCTCTGGGCGGAGCGGGAGGACGTGTCAGACTTTTACTGACTAAAACCCACCCGTGTTCTATCAGTTGCCCATGTGCCAGGGTCACGGTATCTCTTTCGAACAATCACGCGACGCTTTACACAGCTGTCGAGTAAACTTTGTCTAACTATAAAGAATAAGCCCAACTGTTTTCACTTTAAAGTTTCAAACAAAATACAATATACAGAAGTTCACAAGTGTAGGAACCTTTGATATAAAAGGTGTGGAAAGTTCCTGGGGAGGAAGTATTTTATTTTTGAAAATTAAAGGTCATTTATTTAAACTACGGTGAGATTTAGGACGTTTTGAACGTCAAAATTATATGTTGCAGTCAAATAGTCCCCCAAAACGTACGCGACCCTATTGCCATCAACCAAGCACCTATCCAGATTCTGAGCTGCTACTGAGAAAAGAAAACCAATAACACTTTGCTCGACCTGAGATTCGAACCCAAGACCTCATGCTCAGCAGTACTGCACATATAAATAGCAGAGGAAGGGATAATTACATACTCTCGCTGTAATGGTGAAAAATCTTGAGGGTGTTATTTCCCATAGTGAGATAACCGTTGTTTTTTTCGGGCCGGCCGGCCATTTTAATTTGTCGGTACAAAATAATCGAAACGTGAGTAATGATAAGGTACCTATATATGATTACGCATATAAAATTCTATACTAGTATGAATACACATCATTACACCATTGAGTGGTTTGTAGGATCGATTGACAGCAACGTCAACGGGTTAAGAGAGGAATTCAGCAAACGAGATCTTTTGAAACAACTGTGAACGGGAATTGTGAGAACGAAACCATGTGTTTCAAATAACAAATTCATTCATAGGTTTCTAGAGAAATAATAAATTTGTTCATTGCTTCATTATGAGTGGTGAATAAATCGTAAGTAATTAAGATGAGACTGTTGAGAGATTAGACTGAATTACAGTAACATTGTCTGTGGCTATAGGATTGGGATGAATGAGCGCTGTTACGAAGAAGACCTGCTAAACCTATCGGTTTTACCCCCTTTATTTAAGTTTAAGGTTTTGTTTCACAGTATTCAGATAGATACTAGCTGTCTTGTACGCACGGCTACACATCAAGCTATGCGTTTCCAGTATAAACTAATCTCACATTTTATAGGTTTTCCGTGTATTGAGAGGTCAGCTTAAACTGGAAATGCATAACTTGTGAGTACACATACCTGCTGGCATGATATCGATGCATAAACAGCAGCCATGAATTTAGCACATGATTCAGAACACCCCTGCGTTGATAAGTTAATAAAAATAAAATAATACTGTTCCATACATTCTGACCGCGTATATATTACAGTTCTCGGGGTCTATAGTTAAATGCTGAACTCATGTTTACAGTTTGCGCAATATTATGTAGCCACAAAACATATTTCGCATTGAGCAATTACGTAGATATGTTATATGTATATGGCTACTCATTGAAACAGTATTATGGAATACAAATTATAGGCCATCAAATTATGTAATCGTATTCATCTTTTTGAAGCTGACTGAAAAATCATAATTTAAAAGAGTAGTATTGCATTCCAGTACCTAGTAGATAAGTATAACATATCTTGACAGCATGTTCGTAGTGTCTGCTGGTAGGTACTCTCCATGGCAGTCGAAGCCCACAACTTATCTACAGCTCCGTGCTAATAACAGTTGTGCACCATTAGCATATTATAACAGTTTAATCGATAGTCTGAGTGGCTTCTGGCTGTTTACACATTAGTCTGTCACTGTCACTGTTTATAAATGATTTATAGAAGTACTCAATTGTTGATATGGGACATGGTCATGTGGAAGAAAAGAGGAGTGAATAATAGCTACGCGGATCGATAGATCGGTTAAACTAGGCTAGCCACAGTTGGTCCGTGAATAAAACCATCTTATCATACCAACACCCCTTCGTGCCTTGGAAAACACATTAAGCTGTTGGTCCCGGTTGTCATTAGTGGATCTTTGACTTTTGTTATGGGTCGTCAGAAGCCTGAAAGTCCGACAACCAGTCTTATCAAAGGATATTGTTTTACCCAATAACTGGGTTGAGGAGGTCGCATAGGCAGTCGGTTCATGTACATACTGGTACTTAGGTGCATCCGGTTTGACTGGAAGCTAACCTCGTTATAATTGAGAAAAGGCATTGCTGTGCCTAGCTAAATCCAAATTGTAAAGGACTAATTATTGAGGTAAGAAATTTTGAGAATTATTTGTGGACACAGGCCTCAAGCACTTTAGAAAAGAAAGGAAGGATAAAAATCGGATTTCGGTAGGATAAGGAAGAGGAGAAAAGATACTGAGTACAATCAGGGCAAATTGATTGTTTAAGAAATTGGCAGTTTCCGTCAATTTGTCATGCTACAGTAATTTTATACACTTATCAAAAATTACCGTGTTGTGATTTGAATATAGAGACAATTTAGGTCAATGAATTGCCGTAACTTCACTTTCAGAAAACATATAATTTAATCACGCCGCTACGGATGTTTTCGTTATCTACTTATCTCTGAGCTGATAACAAAGAATTTGTTTACATTAAATAGTTTTCACCAGAGGAAACTATATTTAGTTTTGCTAATATTATTACAGAGTTATATCATAGTTATACAAGTTCTTCATTAATATTCTGCCGTTACTCTGTAACATAATTTTTAGGGTTTTCGTTAATGTGCCATAATTGAGTAAATTATGATACTATGTTATTAACACCTTCCGGCTGTTATAGCCGTCATAACAATAAAACTTTTACTATCATATCGTTTTATGGTATGTCCGTCACATGGTTTAGTTGATTTTTTTCTTGATCTATGTGATGAACCTGTCATTACATGATTATTATATCAGCTGTTGTAGGAGTAGAAATTTGATTCACTACAGATAAAGTTATAGGTACATATATTATTCCTGCTTATAACTTTGCCTTGACTAACCAATAATGTGAACCGGCACTGGAATGTACTCATGCCTGGTTGACATTACTTCAGTAAGTAGGATTCCAGTCCAGCGACGTTGGGACGCTACTGGATTATAGTGAATGGCATTTGAAATGTACATGGATACACTTCAGTGCCCGTCCAGTAAACAGTGTCTATTATTTCGTTTCAGTTCGCCCATTCCAGTACCACTGGGATAGTGCAAGCAGACAACCCAGTGCTTTATTAAATGTTAACGTAAACTTTGAACATGCCATGTTGTTTTTTGTCTAACTGACTGCATGACGGAAACAAGGTAGACAATATGATCCAGTCTAGCATTGGAATTGCTGGATTTCTGGACTGGAATAATGTGAATCAGGCATAAGTTTGTGAACGGCGGCGGACTGAAATCGCGAAATATTCCACAAAACTCTTGATGTATAGAATTCATGCGTTATTTGAACCCATAATATAGGCAAATAAATCTTGTATCTTTTGGGTGATAAATGCAATTTCGGCCCCGCTCATAATCCTCTGATGGGGTCATGGGGTCTATGCGATCCGAGTAATTAATCATCGCGAAACCGTCATATATCTACACATTGAAATGAAGACTATTTCAAACCCTTGCGATCTGTTAGGAATCACTATAATTGATCAACCAAAACGCCATTCAGCCACACCAATGATCTTCATAAAGACAAATAACAAACCAATTTCAAGTTAGGATCAGAATATTTGTAAAAGATGTAGATTTCTAGAAGCAGTGCCTAGATTATGTTGTAATTTCATCACAGATAATTTTACTATGTAGTTTCTTAATTAGGTTTTGTCAAATTTTGCTGAAATACAAAGAGTTTCGTAATTTGACGTATTCTTTCCAGCACTCTAATTGTGTAGCACGCTTCGCAATCACAATAGGAATTGTTTCGAAGGATATTGTTCATCTATTGCTTCATACACCTATTCCAAAAATTTGTCTCCTTGCTTGTCCGTAAAATTATTACGTTATTTACGTTGTTAATGTAAAAAACGTATGTTATTGAACTGCCAAAATGAAAGCCGTTCTCACCGTAAAAGTGTTTCGCAATTAACTTGCCGGACACGTCACAGTGCAGCAATTATGCTAATTTATTTGAGATTTTCAAGAAAAGTGATATTTAGTGACGAATTCTGGGAATTTTTCTAAAATACATAAACAGTGAATTTTCCCGAATCCCATCCATTTTCGATTAGAGTTTATGTGGCGCTGAATCGTTGCAAATGGTTCACACTATTACGTCCTTGAAGGAATACATCAAATAACAAGCCGTCCCAAGAAATTTATGGAACTTGTGTAATGAATAGATACCGTTAATAAATTGTCTCAAATCAGGTTCACCTTTGTTCTTAAGTCAACGTTAATTAAAGCTTCGGTATTTAAGATGGCGGCTATCCATTAGTGAAACAAATATACTTTGGCTCCTCGTGAATCCATAGCAAAGGACACTATTTCCAATAAAGTCCGATCCACTGAACGATTTGAAGGATAAATTATTAATCAATTAATTTGCTAACATGTTAAGTACTCATTAGTAGCCATGCATTAAAATTTCATGACGGTATTAAGAGAACAAGTACGAATAAATAATGATGATGCAATGTGCAATGTAAGATATCTAAACAACTCGAAAAATATTTTAATGGTTTTTTTTTAACTTGATGCTGCCATGTATATTGGCGTTGTCTTCGTGAAAAAAAGTTTAAACAAACTCAAAGGTCTCTCTATCAAAGAAGAGAAATTAGGATAGAATAATGTATGTTACAAATTAATTTATCGAAACATGTCGTTAGTGTGATAAACTAAAATGACAAAGGAAAATGTAAAATAATGTAGGTAACCTTTATCTTGTTCAGTAGTACTATAAAAAACCTATTTTCGTAGGCTCACCCACGAGCCACATATATAATATAGATTACGTATTTTTGGTTTGGTTTGTTTTGAGTACAACCACTTTCGACGGGTTGTGGTTTATTTCATATTAGAAATCCACCCCTGTTAACACAGTTTTTACGAGTTAAAAAAACTTTGACATTGCTTTATTATTTGTACGTTTAATATTAATATGTTGTACCTCTAAACGTTTCAAAATAAATTCTCTAAATGATGGTGAAAACAGCATTAAAACTTGATGCTTATTTTAGAAGAACAACGCAGCCACACAGACAGACAAGAAAAAAGACTTTAAGCAACGATTCAAAAGAAACAGTTGAATGTAGTGTAGTTTTTCTTTAATTAGAATCTTCACACTCAAAATGAAACCAAGATAAAAGAAACCTAAAATAAGTGTTTATCAGTCCATTTCAAATAGTCATCTTTTCTTTGTGTAAGGTCTTAGTTGATGAAAGAGCTTTTTAAACCCCATTAAAATGGAAGGTTATTAACAAAGTAATATATTTGGTATTTAGTCTGCATAGAACTTAGATTCGGCTAGAGACAACTAAGCTAAACTTTAAATTAATTATCTTTCTTCCCATGAACCATAAAGACAGCTTTGTGAAAATAGGTGCTTGAATAGCGTCGCTTTCATTTATTGAACTGGTTTTCACCCATTATCTGTCCCGTTTAATTAAATTGTACATAATGAAAATATTCGTCTGAAGTTCTTATTGTATTCAGTATCAAGCTGTCTGTGATGTATCTGGTAATTACCATGCATGACAAAGCCATGTCTGTTTTTTTGGATCCGCAGTATAAAAATATAATCAAAATCAAAGCTCATTTTATTCAAACTAGGCTGAGAGTCAGTACTTTTTGAACGTCAAAGTTACATTACATTTGACACACAACGTCAACTTGTCGTATTATACCCATTTGATCCAACTTCAAAAGAATGACAGATATAATTTGAATATGCGGAGCATTTTAACATGTTTATTTTTACATTCAGTTTCAACCCACAGCGTTACAAGTGTAATAGGATTAATAAGTATTACTTGTAAATATTCAGTCAGGCCAAAGTAATGTAGTTTCACGTGTTCAGTTTGTGCTCTCAAAGTATGGTAGATTTTGAGGATCTCTTTTCGCCATTAAGGTACAGATTTTTCTACCAATCAAATGCCTATTCAACGTACAATTATTTTTGTTTAGGTGTTACATTGAGCACAATCAATTCCCTACTTGAAGGCGGGTTCCTTCAAGTAGGTAATTGATTGATGAAGTGAAAAATATTTTTTCACCACAGTATTGACGTGAAAGTGCTGTAGCAAAAAGTTATTAACGTGTCGATGAATGTTCGTTGTACTGGGTCAAGACAGATCGGTGTACCTTTAACACTAAGATATTATTTTGGTTTTAGGGATAACTATAAAGAGCAGGTCTACGTTTTGGTGAGTATGGGTGACTGAGCTGTGGTAAGTCTATTTTAAGTAAAGCTATCTGTCATTCAGTCTTACATGGCATTACTTAAATAGCATGGTGTTATTTTAATTTTGATTAATTAATTTATTATTTTGAAACATATTTATTTTAATTAAATTGTAACAATTATGATCTCGATGTGGATTGAAATAAATTATATTCATTCATTAATTACTAAAATCAACGAAGTTATATTACTTATATTGGACAATTTTTTTACTGAAAATAATATACAAAAACAGCAGTAGTAGTTACATTTGTTTTATAAATCTCGAACGGATTTATACACCTAAAGTACTTCGTTCCAAAGAGTAATACAACCAAGTATCGTCAACGGATGCCTTGATAAAAATCAACTACACGAATAAAATTTCACGGCCTTTACTTATCTGATGGGCTTGAACGCGCACTTGACCAATATTTTATCGATCTATTTGTATGGATACGGGCGAGACAGGACAAGGCATCACAGAAATAGGACTGCAAATAAAGGGGGCCCCGAACTGTGCCGCTGTTAAGCGGGTCATATTTTCACAGACAACACTACACTTGGCATGTTCGAATTAACAATGCGAATAACTTGACTCCATTTCAATCATTTAGATGTTGGTGAATTGTCTTGTTAATGGGCTGGGTGAGTCTGTATGATAATAATAATATGGTGAATGTGATGGCGTAACTTGTATGTACTTGAATAGCTCGTCCAGAAGGAGTTTTCAGTGGATAGTTACGGCCCTAATATATGTTTTGCTAAATAACGTTGCAATGTTCTGGTATGTATGTCTTTTTCACAAAAAACTAACAGCTTGACAAACTTCTTGGTTCCAGTAGGCCAAGAGTTTATCCTTAATGGTCTGGGTAAAAACAAGTCCTCCGGTAACTTATCGCAGAATTTCAATTCTGTCCAATTATTCACCTATCACTTTGCTGTATAGGTACATATTTATATCACACAGTCAAAAAGTAAATGATTTTATTGTTGTTGAAACTGATTGATATCTTTATTTATTTAATCAAAATAAAGCTCGGGCTGTTAAATACAAAGGATTACACGACACTGATTTCAATCCAACATGTACTCCATCGAATTACCAATTTCCCTAAAAGCCTTAACAAAGAGCACGGATTTACATTCATAAAAATGCAGCAGGATTTTATTTGATATCCCTGTCTTCCAAATTGGTATTTTTTGTTTGTGAATTGTTGATGTTATTCCATAAAAGATCGGCACTGAATGGGTTACGATGTCAAAGTTGCTAGAATTGACTTTTGGTTTGCCATAAAATGGTGAAAGTGCATTTGAGTTGGATATAAAGCTAGAGCTACAATAGTTCGGAAGCAGTTAAGGATCAATCTCCAAAACGGGCGTATTCGTGTGATCGCTCTGGTGCTTTTCAGATACTGATATTTGATGGTAATTATGTATCTCATTAAAAAGAATGATATTAAAATAGTACATTTTTACTATTGGCCTTCAATTTACACAAACAGTTATGGAAATATTTAAGTTCAAAAAATTTCGCGACCAGAGCAATCATAACTGGTGCCAGAGCGATCATAAATGGTGAAATCAGTGAAACAAAATAATTAATATTGATAAAATGTTATTTATTTAGCCGTTTTCAGTCATATTCATTGTACGTGTAACAAGATTATAATATGTAAGAGAAATGTATTATCAACCGACGAAAAAAAACGGATGAGGGTATCAATTCGACGCGTATTTTTTTTATGTATGACCACGCATAACTTTTTACATAGTAGTCTGATTGTGATAATTCTTTTTTTATTGGAAAGTGTATACTCCCAAAGTGGTCCCATATAAATTTGGAAAACAAAATCGAACCCTAAGGGTCGGAAAACAGGGGATAATTGATTGTTCACTCACTGATTGTAATGTATAACCACGCATAACTTTATACAGAGTAGTCTGATTTTGATTATTCTTTTTTTATTGGATACGGTATACCTTACCAAGTATTACAAGTACATTAAAGCCACAAAAAATATAAAATAAAAACTTTTTAACAAAAAATTAAACCGCCAAAGAGATCACTCAAAACGCCGACTCATAATTTTAATGTGTATTATTTTTTGCTTTTCAGTTTTTTCGGCGGTTTAATTTTTGGTTAAAAATTTTTTTTTAGAAAAAATTCAAGGCATATTATCAGTCATACATATCAAAAATACGGAATATTTTATATAAAATAATTGTTAAAATAACAAATTAACATAATTATAAAAATCAACTTTTGGTTTAGTTTCATTTATTTAAACTTAATTAAATCACTTCTAGGTAAATGAGACAAAATTTAAAACCTTTTGAAATCAACCATTAATACCTGCAGTCTTTTATAATTATAAAATGACTTAGACTCTTTCAATATTAGTTTTTTAAAAGTAATTAAAGAAAACTAACGTTTATAAAGAACAAGATAGCATTCTTAAATATAAACAACTTTTAAACGTAACTATTTGTAATCATAATGCTTAATAGGACTTAGAATCATTACTAAAATAACAGTCTTTTCACGATTATCTAAGACATTTGTAATAATCACATTTTCCTTAACTATATCTTTAGTGGAAAGTAAATAAACAATTAAAAAGAACAACACAAAGTAAAATGCAATTCAAATGATGAGATCAGATTCTCAAATATATAGATAGGTTCTTCATTTATTGGGAGCTCATCAGTTGCTGGTAACTTATCCACTTTTTTCTTTAAATAATACCGTCGAGAACTCTGCCTACTTTTCTTCCTACGAACTTTTTGCTGGCTTGGAGTCAAATCACTCATTGGTAGTACTGTGCCCCGAACTGTTTTCCTTTAGTAACTCTCTCTTGACTTTACAAGCTATTGTGCGTATAGGTCTGGATCATTTTTTATCTTGGCCATTCTACGACACTCAGCCAATTTCTTCCTAAGACGTTTTTCTTCAATAGATAATTTATTTCGAGGCATGATTTCAATCTCCAACAATAGTTGCCATTAAATTTTAGAGAAGAAAGGTTACAGTTGTGGTTAGCTAAATGCTAATATAATAATATGATCAAGGTAAAATACGTCAAAACCTGTTTATGGGTTTAGGCTACCCAAAGAAACCCAGGAAACGTTATAAATTAAAGTTTATATGCATAGTTCATCATTTGTCATTTTAACGGTCCGGTACTACTAATTAAAATAGATTAATAACGAATAATTAATGCAAAATATCATCGCTCTGGTCTTTTTGGACAGAGCAATCACAGCCATAGCGATCAGAAAAAGTCACAAAAACATACATATAGCCGAATTTAAAAGCAGTAGAAAGTTGTGATTACGTCTCATAAAAAACATCATAACGATCACTTAATTCGCATAACAAACACATTCACAAGCTTACTCTTTAATTTAAATAACGTGCCATAGCAATTATAAAATTCGAGAACCAAATCCAGAGCAATCATGAACTTACCTTCGTAATGTTGGAACGTGGGAACGTGGCACACAGGTATCCTTCTCGGTGGTTAGACCACTGCTGGCGTTGCCCCGCGGGAGGGGAATAGAGTGTCTATAACGCGTAACTAGGGATGAGCGCGATGTTTTACCTCAGCGCAGAGCGATGAGATAAAATGCCCGGTCAGGACTTTAAATTAAAATTGTGGCAAAAGTATTGTTAATATAAATAAAAATATTTTATTACTATGAAGATTAACTATTTGTTATGTAATCCAAATAAGTTGTTTCGTATGAACCTTCTCATAAAAAAGTTAAAAAATATTTTTTTCATTCAATCGGGAGTTGGGTCAACCCAGAGCGATCAGGATTTTAGGGTTTAAGATTTTTTTTTAAATATTTAAAATAAACTTATTCATAATATTAGTCTTGTATCACATAGATTAGACACCGAACTGTATATAAAAAAATATTATGAAAACGTTTTTCGATTTTAAAATGGGTTTATCCAGCCCGACACGAAAAAAAATGCCTCTGGAGATTGACCCTTAACAATGTTACATTGTACTGCCTGTTACTCGATAAAGGTGCGTTTTGACTATGCAGGTCACTTTGACACGGGTATCGCGTATCACTCGATCTTGGGACTCAATTGAATCTCAATCAATGTGTCCCTTCCTAATATCGCGGTGATCGATTAGAATGTGGCACAATGGTTGTTGGCACATAGTCAGAGAACTTTGAGGAAGTCGAGAAAGATAAGGAAACCAAGTGTCTTGACTTTGCTCATGAAGCGACATGTGAGAGGTATACTCAGTATCGGTATCTCATTGCACTGAGACGAATTGGCAATAAAATATTAGGCCTCGACCAACTTTCGAGGACGCTCTCGCTGGGCACTTGGATCATTAAACGGTACTACTGGATCTGGAAACGGTGTAAAACCTTTTTCTGGACAGTGCAGGTTGGACCCTGTTCTCAATAACAGGGTGATATTGTTTATATAATATTAGACTAGTTTATGACAGCGGCTATGCTCGCATGAAGGCTGGAAATTATCCCGCGGAAACATACTACCAGGATAAAAAGTATTATGTGTGTTAATCCAGGTTATACACTATCTGTGTGCCAAATTTCATTCAAATCCGTTCAGTACTTTTTGCGTGAAAGAGTAACAAACATCGAAAATTTCACACAAACTTTAACACTTTTATAATATTAAATAGGATTGAAAAATTGAAATTGTATAAACTGAGTAAATGGATCATTTAATATGTGCCAAACATCGAATAGCAATCTCATTTTTCCATTTTGCTAATTACAAAAAGTATTCATAATATTAAACTTCATGCATGCATTTTTGCATAGGTAATGGGACGCACTGTAAAAATTAAGTACGTTGACTGTCGCAGAATAATTATAGTAATTACTTAGCATGAGCCAAAAGAGCTTAATGTAAATCCTGTAACAAAGTTTAAAAATATTACTAGTGATCGCCCATTGGTCGAAATTCGACCGTACTTCATTCGAATAGAAATACATTATTAAATGAAAAAAAAAAACATATATAATAATAAATATAAAAAAATCGTTATATTTGACATTCAGTAACACTATACTTAGACAAATAATATTAAAAACAAATATTCTCGATATGATCATAGATTTTAAAAATGAAATAGGTTATATAATATATCTATAAAATTAATTTATTACCTATGGTTATACTTGACATTCAGTAATAGTTAGGGAGCTGGCGAGCAAAATTTCGATATGATCAGCACACAAGACAAATGTTATTAATAGTGATAATTATACCCTAAGAAACATCAAGGACCTCGTCTGCCACCATGGTGGCGCTGCGTTGTAAATTTACAGTGTTTCAAAAATGTTTAATAAAGGTGTGCTATATTATGCGCACACGTCTGCCTCTGGGGCTGATGATCACAGTCATCCTGGAAAAAGAAAAAATCGAAAAGGCAGACATCCAGGGCTCTGACTTTTGTAGTATTCATTTTTTACATGTATTTTTATGATTAAAAAAACTCTATATGAAGTGCACACTTGGCAGATTTGAATTGTTCGATTAAAAACAATGCGAAGAACCACGGAAAAATAGTCTGCCAACATGTTGCCTCTGCGTTGTCTATTGACAGTGCTCCAAAAATGTAAAAAAAGGTGTGCTATATTATGCGCACACGTCTACCTCTTGGACTGATGTTTGAATTCCTTCAGGCCTCTGATATTCCCAAGGCAGACCATTAGATTTTTTTTTTCATACCGACGCTCGCGCCAAGCCAAGCAGGTATAAAATATCCCCATAGTTCCTTTTGTGGTGTCTCTCTTTTATTTGGGAATATGAGTGAAAACGGTATAACTCAGTTCCGACCTTTTCCGTATTGTGAAACTAAATGTATAGAGCGTAAATCTATATACAGCCTCCCCTTTTATTTTGCACGCTTTTCCTTTCTCTCGCTCTCAGGCACTTTCACACGTCTTGGTTCAAAATCTACGTATTTTACACAAATAAAACGTGATTAAAAAAAGTTAAAGACTGTTCCTATCCAGATCCTAATCCTATTCAGATTACAATCAAGCATGCCATTTAAAAAAATACTTCCTAATTAACGTTCCAAGCGCATTTAGTTTCTGGTTAGCATTGAGAAAAAAATTGATTGCATAGATTTCAGCTCCAGAAGTTTAATCGTTACCGTGAGTTTAGAGGATAATATTAAACAAAATTATAAGAATAAAACTATAAATAATAACAATAATCCCGTGTAATATCCGCTGTCCCTTGATTCCGTGAATTTCCAAAAAGTTATACAGCTGAAAATCAGTGAGCAAAGAGTCTGCCACATGTTTTTTCGAATCCACAGAGTCATAGTGAAACGAATGGGCGCAATGAGAACCACGTGCAAATGACTTAGTAGAGTTTTTTTTTTAAACATTTTTACAACTCCGTCCCATGATAATGCAGAGTCCTGAATGTCTACCTCTTCGATTTTCTTCGTTTCCAAGATGATTGTGACCATGAACTCTAGAGGCATACATGTGCAAATGATTTAATACTCCGATTTTTTAAGCAACTTCAATCCGCTGTAACGCTAAAACGCAGCGACATAGGACCTTAATTGATTGGACCAAATCGATTCGTAATGATTTAAACTGCAATCCACCTCGACGTGAAACGTGTGCAAATCATATACCGAAATGCTCGCCAGCTCCCTGCCTATAGACACAAAATAATGACAGATATTCTCGATTGGACCATAAATAAAAGAGTATTTAAGCATGTGTGTATTAAATACACGGTAATGAATAGTAGTGTGTGTAACGTGTTATTTAATGAAAATAATATATTTTTACGCATAATTTAAAAAAAATATTAGCATTCGTCACTTCTTCTCTGTATAAACTATAAGTGTGCGAAATTTCATACTCCTCCGTCCGCCCAATTTTCGTAAAAAGGGATCCAAAGTTTTCGCTTCACGTATTAATATATAGATAAGCCATGATTTTATATGCAATATTTCATGAGTACGAAATTGCTCGCTTTAAAAAAATGAAGCAATTTATTTTCAGGTCAGTGGCATACTTCCAAAAAATGCCCGTACTTCACTGCATTCGTAACTATGCAAATTGTCTCCGATTTACAAGAATACGTGGAAGTGGGCATACTCCTTTATTTCTACCTGATTTTGCTGTACAAAATAAGCAATGTTCTAATTTTGGCACCAGACTAAACTTCTTAACTGGATTATTTACGTGACGTCGTGCTGTAGACTAAACCTAGTCTATCGATTAAAAGTGTTTACATTAAAAAAATGCAAGAACTCTTCGATTTTAAAGAAAAAAAAAATACAAATTACGTGTTTCTTGATATTTTTAATTATTTGAATAAAAACATACAAGATTTATAACGTAACTATGAATGACGTGTAACAAAACGACAGGCTGATGACTTGTTTCAATATAAATTCATAATTTAAAAGAACCGGTTAATATTGAGTGACGGGTAGAATTTGGCTTGCTACTCTATTATTTTCTTACTGAGTAATTTGGCAATATAATATCATTTTCCAAGACACGTAACAATGGAAAGTCTAAGCGATAGCATCTATTACGTTAGATTACAAAAAAAAAAAAAACTATTGTAATGCAAACAAGGTCTTACGCAACGAAAGTCATAATTTACGACACCAAAAGTAAAGGTATATCTAAATATATTTGGCCATTGTCAAACACGTGTTTACGTCACCGACTGCCACCGATAAGGGCGAGTTATTCAGGGCCATACTTTTAATGATCTCACACCTTTTGGTGCCCTCGTGCCAAACTCGTGATTTCAAGCTTACCCACGCGAATCCAATCATGAAAAGTAATGTACCTATAGGAACAGCCTGGTAAATTGTGATAGAAATAGGTTAAAATTAACATTTTTCTGTAGCAATTTTGTATCAAAATTGAACAATATCGCTGCTATTTATTTTAATAGATACTTACTCTCATCGTTGTATGGAAGCTATTTTCACTAGTCGGGTAAAATTCCGATCTGTCGGCGCTAAATAATTTATCGTTACATTTTCGGGTCTCATATTTTCAGCCAAATAATAATATCGGGCTGAAAATCAAGAGCTTTCACAAGAAAACTCTTAGTTTTCAGATTTTGTTGAAAAGCCCTACCTTTGTAGCATTTTCCATTAGAAGATTTTGCGGTAGGTAAGGTAGGTTATTTTATGTTGGTACTAGCTTCTACCCGCGACTTCGTCCGCGTTAAATTTCTTGTTCCCCCGACCTTTCCCGTCGCGTCGAATCGCCTACCCGTGCGATTTTTATCCAGATGCGTGCATAAAGTGGCATAGCCTAAATTTCAATAAGTACTATCTCTGGGTTAATAATTTTTGTTTAAGAATTTAGTTAAGAATTTCTTAAGTATTTTAAGAAATTCCCAAATCTGTAAAATATAACATTACCGATTTATGGCGGCATATCTAGGGCCCTCACTTCATTATTGTTTGTACTGAGGAATCTGCAAAACATGAATATATCTGAAGAAATACATAAATACGACTTTAACATGTTTTACTTACATACCTATGTGAATAAGTTAAAAAGAAATAAGGACACAAAACTTAATTGTTAAGAAGTAAATGAAAGTCGAATTTTACTAAAAAGTCTGAACTGAGAGCCCAATATTTTCGGCTTTATTGACTAGGCTCAACCTCATAGATTAACGCAAATTAGAATAAAAGTTTTAACTATTTCTTAATTAAATTGTAACATATCGTTCGTTTTTCTAAATGTCATATTTTAAGAGAAAATTGATTTTCATTTTTTTGTACGAGAACTATTTGTAGAGTGACCATAATGTTCAAAGTAAGTACCTGTCCATTTTGTAAAGTGCATTCGGAAAGTCATAATATTTGCAGCTAAAAGTACTATATACCTACTAATTACAATTTGGCTTTCCTTATTTTTAATGTAATTTCTATAAAAATAAATAAAACTAGAACATTTATTTAGTTTCAACAGTGTTTGCACAAAATGAAAGGCAAACTAACCGACTAGTAGTATGTTATACATGTAAGTAGTCATTGTATCTATGGATCACTGTAGCACCAGATCAAACAAATTCATTGTGATAAATAAAACACGATCGGTATAATTATAAAAAACTATTTACTTCACATAAATGTTACCTTAAAATAGTCTTATATCCTAAAAATACGAAATTGCGAGAGAGCGAAGTAATTTTTAGTGATGAGTGCAACTATATCTATGATTAAGAAAAAAAACCATTTTCGTTTTTAGTTTTTTTTTAACTATATTTTTTTATTTGATTTAGGAAACTTGGCTCAATAAAGAGTAACAACCTTAAAGAGTAACATCACATAAATAGAAATTACATTAAAAATAACGAAAACCAAATTGTAATTAGTAGGTATATAGTACTTTAAGCTGCAAATATTATGATTTTCCGAAGGGTACACTACATTAATACGAAAAACTTTATTCCGACAGTCACAAATACGAATTTCAAAATACCGATTTTCATAATTCCGAATGATTAAAAATTCCGAATATAACAACTCCGACTTATCATTACTCCTATTTTTATAATTCCTAAATTTCTATATTCCTAACGTTTATAATTACTATTCTTAATATACCGAATTTCAATAGATCGAATAACAAAAAGTCCGACTTAATGATAATTCGAAACATCAAAAATACGAATTCCGATTATTAAAATACCGATTAATACAATTCCGAAATAAAAACGTCTTGTAAAACCGAATAGCAAGACAAATAAACACAGTCATAAATGTTCGTCAGAGAGAAGTATAATATTATGTTTAGTATGAGGAGGTAGAATTAAAAAACATGCAAGCAAGCATGCAGCATGCAAGCAGGCATGCAGTGTGCAAGCAGACATGCAGCATGCAACCAAACATGCAACATGCAAGCAGGCATGCAACATGCAAGCAGGCATGCAGCATGCAAGCAGGCAAGCAGCAAGCAAGCAGGCATGCAGCAACCAAGCAAGAATGCAGCAAGCATTGTATCTGTCACGGCTCCGGTGCTGCGGGGTTTGGGCGGCCCCACGCGTGCTTATCGTCGCAGATGGTCTTAACGCTCACCACCGCAGCTTCGGCTTGCTGGCCGGCTGGGCCGGCTAGCCTCAGCCGCGGCGGTGGGCCTTCAAACCACCTGCTCCTCAGCTCGTGGGCCGCCCCACTCCTCCGCGCCTATGTGGGTTTAAATTACACTCTAGGGGTAGGGCAGACAAGACTGCGTGAAGTCGGTTTTGCAGCGATTCGTTTCTGTAATAAAATTTTGTAGCACAACATGTTGACTTTTAGTTAATTCGGAGTATTGAAAATCGGAATGTCGTTTTTCGGCAGAGAACGCTTCGAGCATTTGATTCTTCGAACGTATGAAAATCGGAAAACTAACAAATCGCATTTATGACTTTCGGTAAAATAAATTTCGTGATTTTTAATAATAGGCATTATAATTCTTAGGTATTATGAAATTCGGACTTTTGAAAATCGGAACATCGAAATTCGGAATAAAATATTTCGGAGCTTTTGGGTGTTCCCCTTTCCGAATGCACTTTACAAAATGGACAGGTACTTACTTTGAACATTATGGTCACCCTACAAATAATTCTCGTACAAAAAAATTAAAATCAATTTTCTCTTAAAGTATGACATTTAGAAAAACGAACGATATGTCACAATTTAATTAAGAAATAGTTAAAACTTTTATTCTAATTTGCGTTAATCTATGAGGTTGAGCCTAGTCAATAAAGCCGAAAATATTGGGCTCTCAGTTCAGACTTTTTAGTAAAATTCGACTTTCATTTACTTCTTAACAATTAAGTTTTGTGTCCTTATTTCTTTTTAACTTATTCACATAGGTATGTAAGTAAAACATGTTAAAGTCGTATATATGTATTTCTCCAGATGTATTCATGTTTTGCAGATTCCTCAGTACAAACAATAATGAAGTGAGGGCCCTAGATATGCCGCCATAAATCGGTAATGTTATATTTTACAGATTTGGGAATTTCTTAAAATACTTAAGAAATTCTTAACTAAATTCTTAAACAAAAATTATTAACCCAGAGATAGTACTTATTGAGATTTAGGCTATGCCACTTTATGCACGCGTCTGGATTGAGTGCCCAAGTTATTTCATCATAACAGTTTTAATTCACGTTTAAGAAATTTATGACCCTTTGCTTTAAGTTTTTACTATTTTTAACTAATTTCCCTATAAATCTTATTTCGGTACACAAGGATTCAAAAAATGGGCCCTCAATCCAGATGCACATGCGATTTTCCCCGTTTTTCCAACATTTTTCATTACTGCTCCCCTCCTCTTGGTTGTAGTGTGATGTTATATAACCTTATAGCCTTTCTCGATAAATAGGCTACCCAACACAAACAGAATTTTTCAATTTGGAGCAGTAGTTCCTGAGATTAGCGCGTTCAACCAAACAAACATACAAACAAACAAACTCTTTAGCTTTATAATATTATATAGTATAGATTTGTTTATTTTCATAGGTTATTTCCCAAATCCCAAAATAGTTAAAAAACTAAAATCCGACTAGGTTCTGAAAAATCACGACCTAAAACTTATGAAACGTTTCATAATTTTTAGAGCGATTTCTTTCATAATTTTTAGAGCGATTTCTTTCATAATTTTTAGAGCGATTTCTTTCGTAATTTTCAGAGCGAATTTCCGGTACCTAGTAGGGTTTGAGTTTTTGAATTTACTTTTTTTTCAAATTATTTTGGGGTTAGTTTCCACTATATAATAAATATAGGAAATGTGCTTTCATGTGATATACCAGATGGCATAATTAATTTAAAAAATTGTCCGTCACTTTATATCTTAGAGGGTGCTATATTATATCTAGCAGGTGATCAAGATGGTCCCAACGTTCATTCCGATCCAGCCATCCCTTGCTGCCCTCTACCAGCGATGCCCTAAGCCTAGGTCCGTACGCCACAGGCGGTGCCCCTTGCGACTAGTCCCGCTGGTTTTAACTTTTTAAGCTCTGGCTGGAGCTCTTAATTTATTAAGATAGTCACAGGCAAGTCCAGGTAAGCAGCCGGCAACTTTAAGGACCTACAAGATGTCATTCCTAAAAAAAAACTGTTCCAACGAAATCTCCTTTCTCAAATTATGATTATAAATTCAGAAGTTATGAGGGAGCAGATGAATATACGCACATATATACAAACCCACATACATACATATAACCGGTCAAAATCATAACCCTACTGTTTGCTTCGCCGTCGTCGAATAAAAAGTGATTAATCGACAAATATCATGCAGCCCTTACAAAACACATCTTTACGCAATAAAAGTATTGTGGTCGACCCAACATCCGGAGGCGCGGCGTTCTGAACACGTATATATGGATGTATGCGCCGGCGGCATCACATAATGAAATACAATAAAAAATCGTGTCGTTTCACACGTCCCAATATCTGCCAACTGAATGTTTCAGCGATACACTAGTCACTCTTTACATACACACTATATTGAAATGGGGTTATTCCGCTGTCAGACATGACTCCAGACCTTGAGGATAAAAATGATTTATTGGAATAGACTCGATTTCTGTTAACATTCCGTCAGCGAACAGGGTCGCTTAGAATTGTATTACGATGATAGGAAAAAACGTTTAAATGTTTCTTGTGGGCGAACTGCTTTTCGTACAAATTCTGCTCCCGTATCGAAATATTTAGCGTTTACAGTATTACCGCACGTCGTTTTGTATTTTTTTCCTACCCTCATTGGGAAATGCCGTGTGAATAATGATGTATCTAGATGCGGTACCGGCCCTCAATATTGTCACGATAAATGCATTGGTGGCCCAGTGGTATCGGCCCCGGTTTACAAGTTGTAGGTCATGGGTTCGAACCTAGGCAGGCGCTTTACTTGATGTAAATAATTTAATCACCACTGCCCTCAAAATGGTGAAGGAAAACATCGTGAGGAAACCGGTATGTTCTAGAACCAAAATTCGAAGACATGTGACATTTAATAACATGCACTGCGCTCGCGTGGCAGATTACGGTCATTCACCCAGAGGAGGCCGTGTCCCAGCAGTGGAAATGATTATGCTATTCTTATGCTAAATTCATGGTAATTGCCTGAAGTCACTTACAATCCAGCAGCACAACATTCGCAGAGAGTGACGTAACTAAATATCAATATATTCGTCTCTTTCTAACAACAGGAATTACCCGTACATAAAATCAAAGAGTGCGCGAAGAACAGGAAAGACTCATACCGATTTTTGATTGTATGTACGAGTAAGCAGCTACATTCATAGCTTTTTTTTTGGATGGGAAATCATCAAATGACTTCTCCCGCTCTGGGCAGAGGGCGTGTCAGACTTTTACTGACTAAAACCCACCCGTGTTCGTTCAGTTGCCCATGTGCCAGGGTCACGGTATCTCTTTCGAACAATTTCGCGACCCTGGCAGTACATTCATAGCCTAAGCGGTTTTTCAGTGCACTAATCTATACTTCTATACTATATTACTATATAATATTATAAAGCTGAAGAGTTTGTTTGTTTGTTTGTTTGTTTGTTTGTTTGTTTGATTGAACGCGCTAATCTCAGGAACTACTGGTTCGAATTGAAAAGTTCTTTTTGTGTTGAGTAGCCTATTTATCGAGGGAGGCTATAGGCTATATATCATCACGCTACAACTAAGAGGAGCGGAGCAGTAATGAAAAATGTTGCAAAAACGGGGAAAATTTATTCCTTTTGAGAGTTTCCGTTGCGTGCGCTGCGTAAACGGTTAAAGTAACGCAAAAATCATGTATGACGGAATTGTTCCTTTTAAAACGTTCTAAAAAAAAGTCCGCGAGAGCATATGTCTATCTTTTAAGGTTGACTCACTATAACTCAAAAGGAGCGAGCAGCAACGAAAAATGGACGAAAACAAGCAGGCAAATCGATGCGACGGGAAGGGTCAGGGGAGCAAAAATTTGACGCGGACGAAGTCGCGGGCAGAAGCTAGTGTTCGTATAAAGCGTGTCTATTTATAGTGCTCCAGAGAAATTACAACCTTATTACAATTGCCCAAACTAGTAATAACAATTCAAACACACAAGGTTGGTGCCGCTACGTGCATCATCGGTCACCCACAAACGTCTACTGCCGAGCTTGTCCCGATGCATGTCAACGTGCACTAATGTAATTTCACAAGCGATTACCTCGTCAGTGAGCTACGTTCTCGCCTATCAAGCGTTTGTTGTCATTGAATTAATAGTTACTACTGAACTAATTAACATTATGTGGGTGTATGCTTATCTGAGAGTCGTAATTGGTGTAGCAACCTCGTCTGATAGAGATCAACTGCACTATAAGCTTGCAATACTGTGAAATTCAGTGATAAATTTTGTCAGGCTCGGCAAATTGTTTGTATTATGGCTAACCGACAAATTCTACATACCTACTCTGTTCTGTTTTACGGGTTTGATTTTTGGACTTCGACCTTTTGATGAGATTTAAAAAGAGTACGTACTTATTTACTACACGACACATAACCAAATACAAATCCCTCCAGTTTAAAATTCTACAATGGGAAACTATATTCTAACAAATAAAAATAATATAGTTTTTTTTTAATGGTTTATAATTCTGATTAAGATTTGCTTACACTGGTAAGCAAGAGATAAAATACAGATTTTATCTACTTATAACAATATTCCGGTCTAAAATATTGCGCTCTGGGCTATAAATCTTTCAAGACATTTCCAGTAGTTCTACATTTTTCTGTTTAATAAATGACTCGACACTAGATTTGAATTTATGAAACGTGTTTTATCTAATTCTATTTATTTCTAACACTTTCATTTTACGCATCAACATAATTTATTTGAAAGTTACAAGAAACATCGATGGATTGATACCAGTTTTAATAATTCAAATAATAAATTCAACTTTCATAAATGTACCGAGATGAGTGATTCACGCACTACGTTATTTAGTTCTGCTGCTTCTGTATACAAAGTGTCTTTCTTCAAAGAATTGATAATTCGGAATTTTTATTTTCATCTCTGTACCTATCTAATGTTTTTGGTAGAGATCACAGCTGTTCACCTATTCTTTTTTTTTTTCAGGATGGGAAATCATCAAATGACTTCTCCCGCTCTGGGCGGAGCGGGAGGGTGTGTCAGACTTTTACTGACTAAAAACCACCCGTGTTCCATCAGTTGCCCATGTGCCGGGGTCACGGTATCTCTTTCGAACAATCACGCGACCCCGGCAGGCATCGGTCCTATCAGACCCCTTCAGTTTTGCTGATATCTCTTTGAGGCGCGTGTGGAACACTACGCGCCGTCGACCCGAGCTTGGTCCTTACCGGGTGGCGAGCTACCCATTGCTCGCCGCCCGCAAGCTCGCGGCTACGGTGGCCGGGAGTCCGCTATCGACTCCTTCACCTATTCCTAAGACGGGGTTCCAATTTGCCAGAAAACTGCCGCTTTTCCAAGTATTAGATAATAATACGTCGGGGGAAACTTAAAGTTTAAAAAACGTTGGTAAACTCCTAATTTTTCCTCTCCCTTTGAAAAACATGCAGACCAAACTCCCAGTGACTCTCCAACTTCCTAGATTTGGTTGAAAGATTTGTTTAGGATTTGTTCGCTATCCATTAGATACAACAGTACCTGTACGTACTCACATAATAGGGAGCCATAACGATTTCGTTTATATTTTCCGCACAAAGTATGGTGATATTCGTAGATTTAAGGAAGTATCTAACATTTTTATTTTCTGCCTATCTTGTTGGAGGAATCGTGTCAGGTGTTAGTTTCTCAGGCAGCGCTCGACAGAACGAATTGCGGAGTGACTCAGATATTATGTACTTAATGGAAATTTTCCAAACATGGGAATATACCAGTTAAGAACCAGGATTTACTAATAAGAAAGTCCCCGAATTTGTTCTATTGTTGTCGAGAAAAACATCTAAGAAAAATATGTTTGAAGACGCGTTTTTGTACCCCTATAAATAGAGATGATGATATACTTTTGGATAAATGAAAGGAAAAATTTAAGACGTAAGGGACTTTAAGGTACCAAATTAATAGGAGCCGTCTTTATCAATACAAACAAGTTCAACAGACACATTATAAATGGTTAGTGATTATGATGACCTATATCATTATCATCTGCTTAGCCTTTTCCCAACTACGATGGGGTCAGCTTCCCGTCGAACCGGTTGCATCTGTTCCATCCATTATTTTACATGGAGCGACTACCTCTCTGACCTTCATATTCTAGCTACTGGGTAATACGATACCCTTTGGTGAGACTGGTTTGTTGGACATAAATATTGATCGAAATTATTGAGTGGTACACGAGGAATGAATGGCCTTTCTTGATATTAATGTCATAAGTTGAATAGCATGCATTAGATGCTATTGAGAAGCAGCTGTTTCATGCCAAACATTAGTGCCAATGCACTTTGCGCGCTGTTGTTTGTTACTGGTAACTCATATGACTTTCCTTTTAAAGAGAACAAGTCATCACATCAAACATTTTTGTTTATGCTAACATAAAATGTTTACGTTTCAAAAAATTAAATTTAAAATTTAAAAAACCCCCGACACAAAAACCTAATTTCCCTTTAAAAAGTAAAAAATAATAAAAATAACTCAATCTTAAAGTACCTAAGAATGTATTAATAATTCAAAAAAAAAACGTCGCGTTGGGGGACCGCTCCGCGAGTGCAGACGTCGTTGACTGCTTAGTTAGGTAATAAGATTATTGGTAATTAAATTGTTAGGTTTGAGGCGGTCCCCCAACGCGGCGTATTTTTTTTTTTTGAATTATTAATACATTCTTAGGTACTTTAAGATTGAGTTATTTTTATTATTTTTTACTTTTTAAAGGGAAATTAGGTTTTTGTGTCGGGGGTTTTTTAAATTTTAAATTTATTTTTTTATTTTGTACTTTTTATAGGTATATACTTAATATAATGTACAATCAAACGAAGCTAAGAACACTCTCGATTAATTCATCAATATTCTCTTTCAGCGCGCTTTAATTTGAGACCCCACTCGAGTATATTTGCTGACATTCGGTTACTCTTCCCCACTTTCCCCCCCACAACTTTTAAACGGCTCAACCGATTTTCATCAAACATGTCTAAGAACACTCGCAGATAAGTCACCTTTAATACATATTTTTTTTTATTGAAATCGCATCATCCGTTCGGGAGCTATGATGCCACAGACAGACAGACAGACAGACAGACAGACACGTCAAACTTATAACACCCCTCTTTTTGCGTCGGGGGTTAAAAAACACTTTTTCTTTGTTGGGTATGATGTTACATTTCACTTTAGCTATAAACATGTCATTTGAAACACATCAATTTTATTCAGAATTCGAACTCAAAATATTTATTTCAGACCATATAGCGTTAGTATCAACTTTGTTTATGTTAGTAAACTCAATAACTTAGAATACAATATTATACATTATTTGGCTACATGAATATGTGCACGCACATGTCTGCCAGTCCAAAACTTGATAAATGGTCTATAAACCTTGTCCGCCAATGTAGCTAAAATACTGTTAGGGCTACCCCTGAATCGCTGCAACATCGATGCACACCGTTTGGGCATGATTACATGAAAGTCATTTATTCGCGCTTCCGCAAACTTGCCCAATGCACCGCAAAACCGAGGCAGCCGCGACCATATCCTTAGCGCATTATTGTACTGAACACGTAGAGCATTGTAAGCTTTCTGCAAATACGTATCACAAGCTGCACGAGTAAAACGACTCGCAGTAGGCTCTGAAGAGCCACAGTTTTACCACAGCACAGCATAAATGAGGGCAAGTATAAATAAATATCTTAGGACAACCAACACACTGTTATCTGATCCCAAACTAGGCAGAGCCTGTACTATGGTAACCAGACAACTGATAAATATACTTATATATTTCTAAATACATACATATTATAGATAAATTACACCCAGGCACAGAACAAATGATTGTGCTCATCACACAAAGATTTGTCCTGGGTGGGAATCGAACCCACGACCTCAGTCTTTGCAGTCAGGGTCACTAACCACTACTGGTGACCTATAGAGAACCGTGACGACATGACTGAAGCATGTAAATTGTGTGATGGCTTTAAATGGTGTTAATGAAAAAAATATAATGACAAAATATATAACCGACTTTGTGCTGATAATTTGGGAAGGCAGAATATAACAACCAATTTTTTAAAGACACTTAAAAACACTTTAATCGCCAATGCAGGTTTGAACAATTTGATTTAATACAAAAGCTTTATTTATCTAAAATCATCTAGAGTTTCAAATATAATATCTTCGAAAACATTATAATTATCTATACTAGTAAACGCAGGTAAATGACACCGAGCGTACTTAGAGTTGTGATACATATAACATCGATACATTACCTAATATATATTTGCTAGCAGTTTCTATAGTAATTCAATCCACGTTCTTACGATAAAATAATATTTACTATCGGTCAGGTGGAGATCAATCTCGGCCATCGCTTTACTCGGTCGACGCTCCTTTTGTAGTGTTTACCTAAATATACCTACTTTTATCTTATGTGTGTGGACATTTGGATATTTTGTGTACCTAGATAAGGTTAATTTTTGTTGAAATTAAGACGTGGACATACATAGATAACTATGATGATGAAGGCTTAGAATAGTTATGATTTTTATTATGAAATTGAAATTATTTATTTCAGACCAAGCACACTGCTTATTTCTTTGGTTTGTTTTATATGAGTTTCACTTATTATATAGAAGCACTAGTTTTTGCCCGCAGCTTCGCTCGCGTTAAAAATAACAATAAATATGTTTTTTTTTTTCATAAAAGGTTTCCTAACGCGAGCGGTTATGTTACTTCTAAAACTTCCAAGAATATGTGTACAAAGTTTCATGATGATCGGTTAAGTAGTTTTCGCGTGAAAGCGTAACAAACAAACTTAGGTACATTCACATTTATAATATTATTAGTAGGATGTTGAAGATTGTTATTACGTAGGGTGCTGAAGTTTCTGCCAACGCTTATAGGAAAAGGTCGTAAATTGATTCGATAAATATACTCTACCTATTTAATATATAATTTTCTATTTACTCGATGTCCAAATATGTACGTGAAAGAAATATAAGTAGGTACTTACTTAATCAATGAGCTATTAACATAATTGAAATATACATTTTTCCAAGGTAATTTTGCTCGTTTATAAATATTATTTAGTTCCACGCAACCCTTTTAGTTATATTAAACATGGTTGATTACATTTAACGAAGCGGCCATCAAGTTTATCTATTCTTACTACCTACATATCTAGGCAATGGTGAATTTATATTAGTTTTGATGTACGACTATTATAAATTGATTGATTAACTTTTTCCTTTTATAAGTCCTACGTGGCACATGCTGTTGTTTACTTTGGCAAATTAAGAAATTATTGTAGATATCAAATTGCAATGCATACACCATCCCACCGACAGTGTCACTCTATGTAAAATTTCTACATTTATATCTGTACCTCTTATAGAGCATACCTATATATCTATTCTAACAAGCCTGTATTGTCCCAATGCAGGGTGACACATAAAAAAGAATATTCCATCCATACTATATAATATATTATAATATATAATATCCACACTAATATTATAAATGCAAAAGTAACTCTGTCTGTCTGTATGTTTCGCTTTCCTGCTAAAACTACTGAACCGATTTAAATGAAATTTAGTACACAGATAGTTTAGAGCCAGAGAAAAGACATAGGCTACTTTTTTCCCGGTAGTATGGTCCCGCGGGATAATTTCCGACCTCCACACGGGCGACGCCGCTGGCAAAAGCTAGTTATATAATATGATTTATGATTAATAGATATTATGATTTTTTAAACAGTTGCACCTGGAGAGCTTTCATTTAGGACACATTTTTTGCCAATGTTACTCACAAATACAATATTTCACAAATTCCTCATGTTGATTGTTTTTTCTTACTAGCCATCGCTGTCCTACTGCAGGGCAAAGGCCTCCCACCACTCCTTTAATATTTTGCGATCCCGCACGTCCTCCTTCCAGTTTTACCGGCACCCATCCAGCTCGTCCCCCCATATCCTACGTGGTCGACCGCGACTCCGCCTCACCGCCTCAAGACACCAGTTCAGTTCAATGTTATTAGTGATGAAAAAAAGTAAACTATTATTAAGCACGAGCTTCTGTCCGCGACTTCCTCCGCGTTAAATTTCTTGCTCCCCCGACCCTTCCCGTCGCCTCGAATCGTCGACCCGTGTGATTTTCCCCGTTTTTGCAAACATTTTTTCATTACTGCTTCGCTCCTCTTGGTTGTAGCGTGATGTTATATATAGCCTATAGCCTTCCTCGATAAATAGGCTACCCAAGACAAAAATATTTTTTCAATTCGGACGTTCGAAAGGTTAATTTTCCTGAGATAAGCGCGTCCAATCAAACAAACTCTTCAGCTTTTTAATATTGTCAGATCGTCAGGAGGAGTACCGAGCGGTATATATCGTCAGGATTTGGAGTTCCCATTTTATTGGGATAAACAATATTATGAACAACTACAAACAATATTATGAAAAACTACCAAGTTGTATTACAATATTATTTAAACGATAAAAAAAAGAAACACAATAAAACGCTTGCAAGATAAAATAGGTAATAACAATACAGTACAACGAACAAACCATTAAGGTTTCTGTTCGTATAGAGGCCTGAGCCACCCAAATACAAAGTGTATCTTTCGCTATCAGCTAGTCAATACAGCTATGTAAATATACAGCAGCGCTGTACCAGGTAAACCAACAGTTTTGTCGGGAGCAGGGGCTCTGTAATGAGTCTAATCCGAAGATAGACTGACTTGCTAATTTTTTTTTGAAGGACATCTCGTAGTTATTCTGAAAAGATTCTTACTACTTAAACGGATTGTGGCCCGGCGAGTTCTAAAAAGTTACCTTTTTAGGCCTCCAGCCGGGGCTTATTATACTTAAAAACTAAAGCGAAAGCTCTAAGGGTTACCCCGAGGGGGGTACGAACCTCGGCTTATGCAATCACTGGTGGGGGGACAGCAAGGGACTGGCTGGATCTGGGTTAAATTATTTAGGGACTAATTTAAAGCTAACGGCACAGCATCGCGGGCTGGCTCTTGCAAGGGTCGGGAGGGACTGTTAAGTCGGGGTCGCGACGACGGACCTCGCTCGGCGGCGAGGTCGGTACGATTTGTGTTTGTGTGTTTTGCTCACTGTACTGGTCTCTTTTCGACTCTCCTGGAGGAGAGTAGTGGGATCGTCAGGATCGGATAGAACGTGCCGCGATCGGCGGACTTTACTAATACGGGAGGGGGTGTAAGTAGCTGCCGCCACAACCAGAGGGTTGCGGTGGGCTACGGCCCTATCGAAGAAACGCTTCGAAGCGCGTTTCATATATTGATGGATAGTCGGGAGCTTCATATCTAAATGAAGATTGATATTCCGAACAAACCAAGGCGAGCCTGTGGCTTGACGGAGAAAACAGTTCTGGAGAGTCTGCATCCTATGGATGAATCGGGGTTTAGCATGTGCAAAGACTGGGCTTGCATATGTCATAATGGGCCTGATACAAACGGTGTAAAGTCGCTTCTTACACAGAACTCCGCTTGTTCAGGACGCAATGGAGCCTACCGAGAGCGAAAGCGGCCCGCGAGCGGGCCTGCTTTATGTGCTCAGAAAAGGTGAGGTGTTCGTCGAGGATGACACCTAGATATTTGGCTTGCTTCGCCCAAGGGATCTGCTTGCCGAACATTGAGATGGATCGGGGAGGGGGGTGATTACGTCGCGGTCGGGTGTAAAAGACCGCCTGACTTTTATCGGGATTGACCTCGATTCGCCACTTCCTGAACCATTTGCCGAGCTCGTCGACTGCGGTTTGGAGGTAGCGAACCAGCGCTGTGTCACTGAATCCCGAGAAGAAGATGGCAGTGTCGTCTGCGAACAGAGCTAACCTTGCCTTCTTACTTCTGGGGATATCGCTAGTGAACAGCGTGAAAATGAGGGGGGCTAGTACAGAGCCTTGAGGGACTCCTGCACGGATCGGGTGAGGGGAGGAAAGTGCCCCTTCGATGCGATAGCGAAAGGTACAGTTCGCAAGAAAGTCTCGTAAGATGAGCACGAGACGGTCTGGCACTCCGAGTTGGTATAGCTTATATAATAAGCCGTTGTGCCAGACTTTGTCGAACGCTCTCGCTATATCGAAGAATACAGCGCCCGTGAACATACCACGCTGAAAACCAGCATTGATATGCTCAACGATGCGGTGTACCTGATGGACACACGAGTGTTGGGTTCGAAAACCAAACTGCTCGTTGGGGATGAGGCCCTTGGTTTCGGCATAATCTCTGAGTCGCTTATAAATAAGTCTCTCATAGATTTTCCCGAGAACTTTGAGCAAACTAATGGGGCGATAGCTCGTGGGCTCGGTTTTGGGCTTACCGGGCTTAGGGATGCCAATGACGGTGGCTTCCTTCCACGCTTGGGGGAAAATGTTATTACTCAAGGCACCACTGAAGATGGTACACATGGGCATAATCAGGTGAGCGGGGAACAGCTTGATCACTCTGTTAGTGATGCCGTCTGATCCGGGGGCTTTACGGGATTTCAGACCCTTGATGATCTCGTGCACCTCGTCAGGTGTGACAGGGGGCAGGGGATCATCAGGGTCTTCAACGGGTGGAAGTGAGGCTTTGCGTTCGACTTCCGCGTTTACCTTATCGACAAACGCTTGGTCTACTGGCTGCGGACTGGGTGCGCATTGGGCTTCGAGGCTATCGGCTAGGCATTCAGCCCTGTCGATATCCTCAAATGCAATGGTCGCATCGGGGCGGGTCAGGGGGGGCATTGTGGAAAACTCAGAGGATTTGAGTTTCCTCTGAAGTTCCCAGAATGCGAGATGAGTTGGCTCTAGTTCGCCCACCATCTTGCCCCAGTTAGCATCACGCAGCTCAGTCACACGTGTCCTTACAGCACGCTGTAAGTAACGCATGTGAGCTTTGTTAGCGTCACAGGGAAAGTTGCTGTAGGCACGAACGGCCGCGTTCTTCTCTGTCAGCAGATCACGTACATCGTCGGGGAGCCTCCATTTACGGTCAACCGTATCTGGAACCTCCCGTGAACTTTCGTTCACGATCGATTGTACGTGCTCCGTGAGAGAGTCGATCGCGGCCGTTGTGTCGGCGACAGAGTCAAACTGATCTGGGATAGAGTCTAAGTGATGTGACGTGTTAGATTGTAAGCGTTCGCTTACTTTCTTCCAGTCAGTGATCACTTTAGTGGCGGGGGGTTGAGAGGGGTCGCGGGTACCTAATCGGGGGGCCAGGTTCATGACTACTGGTCGATGATCAGAGTCGAGTTCGTGAATAGCCTCTATAGAATCCAACCTTAAGTTGATATTCTTAAGGAGTGCTATATCAAGAACGTCGGGTAACTGATCGGTATCGAAGGGGAAGTGAGTGGGAGTCATCGGGGCGATGACATCAAAGTTCATGGTAGAACAGAGGTTGAAAAGTTGCCTACCTCTAGTCGAGGTCCTGGTGCTATTCCAGGCGGGATGTTTGGCGTTGAGATCGCCCGCTATGATAACGGAGTCATTCATGCCGAAGAGTTCGGAAAGGTCATTAGCGAGGAGTTGGGGGTCCTCTGACTCATGTTGGGGAGGAAGGTAAACCGACACAATAGTGATCGGCTGGTGACCTGTCAGTGCTAACCGACAGGCCGAAACTTCTAATCGGGAGAGTTCGGGAGGATCCATAGGTATGCAGTACAGGGACTTCCTATAGTATATGAGGGTGCCGCCTCTATGACAACGTGACCTATCGTTGCAAACTAAACGATAGTTTGCAATTTTCGGGTCGCAATGGTGAGGCTTTAGGAACGACTCTTGAATGAGTAAAATGTCTACGTGATGGTCGCGGAGGAACGTGGCGATCTCATCACGTTGGCCGTGAATGCCGTTGGCATTGAAGAAGCCTAGCTTTAGGGAACGGGGTTTCAGTCTAGTTAATATTCCTCGACTATCCATAATGGGGGCGTTGGGAGTTCATGACATGGATTGCTTGCGTGATCTCGGGATACGCAGCATATATTGATTGGATGCGGAACAAGTTACCGCCGGCGGCAACTAGTTCCTGGGCCATCTGTTGGTCACGCGGGGAGAGGAACGTGCTATAGGTGTTATAGGTCCCGGCGATGACGTTGAACGCATCAAGGAGAGCCTGACCTTTCCTCTGTACTGGGACTGGTCCTGCCGTAGGGGCAGTGGGGGGGGGCTGCGGCGTGGGCGGGGGGTGCGGTCGTGGGAAAACCGGGGGGCGTGAGGGGCGCGGGGGCGCGGGTACGCGGGTCCATTAAAGGAGGGATGGGAGCGGGCTAAGGCCTGGAAGAGGCCAGTGCGGGAAATTCCTTTTGGGAACTCAAGAGAGGCCATTGGGAGGGACGCTGTGGGGCCAGCCTCACGGGGAGTTTGGCCGAGGGGGATTCCCTAGTCTGGCGAGCGTCGAAACGTTGTGCCAATTTAGGGGAAGAAGACTTGGGGGCTTTCGGGCAGCCCCGGTAATTTGCCGGATGACCGGGCTCTTTACAGAGCACACAACTGGGTGGCTCGGTGCAAAGGGTACGGTCTTTAGGCCGGCTGTACCGTGATCTCCCAGGCACTTGACGCACCTGGGAGTAGCGTAGCAGTTGTACGCTGAGTGCCCGTACAGTTGGCATCTATGGCACTGGCCAATGATGCCCGACTTACGGGGCTTTTCGATGATGAGTCCAGACAGATTACAGACTGCCTTGACTTTGAAAATGGGGGTTGACCCTCCGTGGGAGGGCACACCACCAGGACCATATCAAAGGCAATGCCTTGTCTTGATCTGTGCATCCTATGGACCTCTAAGACAGGCACGTTCTGCCTTTCGAGGTCTGCCTTTATATCGCTGGTGGCGATTTCGCAGGGGATCCTGCGGATCACCACCCTGGTCAGTCGCTCCTCGGGCAAGGAATACGTGTGGAAGGACACGTTCCTTGTTGAGAGGAGCCTGGTCAGCTCGCGATAGTCAGACGAGGTCGGGACCGATACCTTAATGCCCTGCTGAGTGGCTCGGGCACTGGTATAGTTGACCCTCTGGTCAACACACCATTTGGACACCTCCGTCCACTTGGCCTTGTCCTGTATAAATACAGGGGGCGGTGGAGGGAGTTTCCTGGCGGTGGTTGAGCCAGAGGGTACGGACGGGGCGCTAGTTTTAGCGCGGGGCGCGGCAACCTTCGCGGAGGTTGAAGGCGAGGGACGGGAGGGGGACGCGTTGGCGGCGGTCGCCGGTGGCGTGGAGGGGATGGACGCGGTTGCGGTGGCGGGGGTCGCCTGCGTAGCGGGGTGGGGGGGTTTGCGGTGGCGGAGGTCGCCTGTGGGGTGGGGGCGCGAGACGGAGGAGCGGAGTCCTCAGCCGCTATGATTTTAGCGGCCGGGGCTGAGCTGTTCGCCTTATTCTTCTTGCGCTTGCTCCCTTTGCCCTTTGTGTGGGAGACGAGCTCGTACGCCTCTGTGTCCGAGGACGAAGAGGAGTGCGAGTCCGTCTGGGGAGTGAGCGCGGCAGAATCGGAAGGAGTGGGGATGGGTACATCCTCTGTGTCCATTTGACACGGCGGTTCCTCGGTAACGGTCGGGGCCTCGAGGGCATCGCTGAAGTCAGCGATGCCCGGGCTGGCTGGAATTGTGAGTTGCTCAGCCCTGTACAGTTCGGAGAAGTTGGCTGCGAAATCCTTGTTTTTCTTAATTAAAATAAGAAAAACAGAGATCACAGCCCCGACCTCCGAATGTTCAATGCTGAGCTGACCCGCAAGTTCAGCCAGGAGCGCCTCGATTTTGGCTAGTCTCTCCATGGGTTTCTCCATGGCGGAGGGGAGGGGGGATCTAATCACTCATGAGAGTGATCCTATCGCCAAAGCCCTATTCCTAACAACCTAATCCCCGGTGGGTTGCCGGGGGTGAGTGTTACACTCCCTGTCGGGTATAGACAGGGAGGTGAACCTGGTGAGCCCTAAGATTGTCTCCCGTCGCCAATCTTAATGTGCGAACGGGTTCCTAACCGGTCATGCGATGGGTACTGAAGGTACCCGACCAGTCTTGTGCGGGGGGTATAGATATACCCGCGGCACTAGTACGCGGCTGTGGAGGGAAGACTGTCACCAGGGCTGACGAGGGAAGCCCCCAAGGCCAGCGATCTGGGACCCGTCCAACTTTCGCCTAGCCCTGAAGGGGATAGACCCGGGTGCGTTGGGTCTGCACCCACTCGGCTTCGTTGGCACCGTTAAGGTATCCACCGAGTGACCACGAAACTGTGGATTTTGCCCTGAAGGGGCCACAAGCACACGTTTTTAGACACTCTATTTAAAGAAATAATACTGTCTTGTAAACAAGACAGAACGTTTTGACTGTATCCGTAAAGAAACAGAAATTTCCGAATTTTGCGATTTAAATCGCACAATAGCGGAGAGTAGTCGGGGCGACTACGCAGCGTGGCGCACGGAGCACAAGTGACGGGCGATCGAGCGGCGGGCGGTGGAGGGGATACGCGCAGTGGAGCAGCAGCGTAACGACCTTCCAGGGCGAGCGTCGAGCGTAGAATGATTTTGACTGACTTGCTCATTTTTTTTTTTTTTGGACATCTCGTAGTTAATCTGAAAAGATTCTTACTACTTAAGCGGATTGTGGCCCGGCGAGTTCTAAAAAGTTACCTTTTTAGGCCTCCAGCCGGGGCACTGACTAGCTCACTGAATGCAAGCTCTTTTATAGGACAATGTCCCACCATAATATCCACGACAACTCTGTTCGATGGCGCGCGGAAGTACGCCACGTGGTTACTTGATACAAAATACAAAGTATTCTAAACAAAATAAGACTCACGTTATAAAGTAATCAATAATATTAGAATAATTGTCGTAAATAAACAAATGATGAATTCACAACGTAAATAATTTTAAAATTTAAAATGACATGTCATTTATTGTTTTGAACAAAACTACGGGTTGCAATAATAAGTTACCAAAAATCAATCAGTGCGTATACCAAGTACTCAACAAATAATGTTTCGATTTATTAGACACTATCTGATAGAAAAATCACGAAAATTAATAATAATAAAAACAAAGAATAAAAAATTATGCGGACTACCCACAATTAGTATTTGACAACCAACTCCGACATATAGATAGTATAGATGAAGAGCTTTTCAAATCAGGCTTACACACTGTTTAGAAAGAAAATGCATTATAGAACACAAATCACAATCTGCTCAGATTATAATTGTAATAAGCAGGGATGTTATTGTTCGTAGCGGCGAAGCTTTGTATCTGGGGGGGGGGGGAGGCATGAAACGTAGCAGTCGTAGCATCGTAGCGCGTAGCAGGGGGGTGAGAAATTAACAATAAAACTTGTTTATAGCCTTGTTTTAAAGATTACTTTAAAGATTCTAATGACATTCGTGGTCTCTGCTAAATGAAACATTTTTACTATGGAAATAAAAAAGAGACGAGGGTCTGTTAAAAAAAAAATATGAGGGTTTTTATATCGTAAATACATACCTATTTTGTTGTATAAAAGCTCCCTTAGTTATGACATGTATCGTAACCCAATAAATCCAACTAAAGCCGCTTCAGCAAATGTGATTTACGATATCTTATATCTTTAAACGAGCAATTCTTGTATATATATATATATGTATATATATATAACGGAGCGTCACGTATTGAGATTCGCAGATAGCTCTCGGACGTGATAAGAAGTAGCTCGTATTAGGCGTGGTAACGCGACATTAATTATTTGAAAGATAGTTGTGAGACCTCTATAATTATAACGGTCTATACCTAGTTCACACAATGACATTAGAACACAACATAAATCTTATGACCAAATAATAAATACGATTTCGCAGAGAGGAACGTTTTCATAGGTCGCGCCTATACCTCACGATATCTCAAAACAGAATGTCGGCTCGAAGACCCCTTTTCCAACATCTCTCATAAACCAAAAAAACATTGTTAGTTATTCCTCATAGGCCGACCCACGACTACGTTCGGTAAACCATATGCAGACCACATGTTACCGCCACTCTCGAAACCATACTTAGGACAAGTATCTCGGAAGTGCTGACATAAATCTTTTAATTGAATGACACAAAACTAACCCGCACAGCGGGGTATCCAAGCCGCACTAATGGATATACGGATGCATCAAATGAACAATGCAAACTCCAAGTACTTTTAATAATTGGCTATTTAGTCCCTAAACTATCTATCGGAACAAAACACTGTAGTAATTAATGCTTTACGCGCGTCTTTGCTCGCGCGTCGACACGGCGATCCTGACTATCACACGTCCTCGTGTGCCATCTCTAGATAGAAACCACTCGGCTATCCTGCCTTTACTACAAATTAAGTATCGACTGCCAGGTTTCCACTACGTATATTGTCCATCGTTTTCATAACGTGTTTAAATTAAAACTCGACAAAGAACAGGTCTGATCGCTTTTCATTATAACTTTAATCACTATTTAATCATTTTTACGCAATGCAAAACTTGCCATCAATATAATAACTCTACATGTTTATGTGACTTAACAACCAACAGCGCACTGGCTATACCAGGAGAACCGGTCAACATGCTAGCACAGTTACAACCAGGCACTCCAGCTACTAGACTGGCAATGCCAGGAGACCAGGCCAACACATAGCACACAGTCACCACTAGGCACTCCAGCCACCACAATGGCACACCGGCCAACACACGAGCGCACCTGCACATACTGGCACACCGGCCATCACACGAGCACATTGGCTCATACTGGCACACCGGCCATCACACGAGCACACCGGCTCATACTGGCACACAGGCCATCACACGAGCACACTGGCTCACACTGGCACACAGGCCATCACCTGACGCGTCGGTCACCCTCTGGTACCCCGACCGTCACCTATGGCACCCTCGCCATCACACGACCACAGCGGCCCAAGCTGGCACGCCGGTCGTCACATCTGGCATTCTTGCCAGCCCACTGAGCACCCACCACCCACCGCCGCCGCGCAGTCTCCGACACCAGCTAGACTGGGCTAGGAATATGACCTACGATCGACGATAAGCAGCTGGTCACAGTACAAGTCACGTAAACAATGTATTTCGATATTCACTTTGTAATTATAGGTCACTTTCACAATCAAATTTCATTCTTAACTATTAATATTCGATAGCGTCGACTACGGCTTGACCTGACTGTTCTTCATCGCTACTAACTTCAGTATTTTTTTTTTAATTTTTTGTTTCTGTGCGGACGTAACTATCTTGCATTGCACGAACACGCTCGTGCGCATACCTATAGGTTCTATTTTTATCTAAAGATTTTAGTAAATAGGGGTCGCTTTCTAGTAATTCAACAAATTTCGACGACCCTTGAAATTTCGAGTCTAATTTTGTTTGATTCCTCTCATGATTTTCTACCCACACAAACATATCGAATCACTGTATCACACTTGCAATTTTTTTACACTAGATTCGTCTAACTTCGTCGTTAACTCGCGTTGCGTCTTGTTCACCAAAGGCTAATAAGTCTGGTCGTACTACATTTCCAATAAGTATTTCTATTGGGCTTGCTTTTGTCACGCGATTATTATTAGTCGAATTTATAGCGAGTTGTACATCCTGTACATTTACTACGTCGTATCCCATTTTATCTCTACAGCGGTAAGCATGATTTTAAGGTGCAAATTATACGTCACACTTGACTAACTGCTCTTTATGTACCAGCAGCAACTAAACGTAACATTGTATTGTGGGTATAACAAAAACCCCAGAAATCCTTATTCAAAAAGCATTTACCCTGATCTGCTTAGTACGAAATGGATTTCCAAATAAATGAATTGCATACTTTAAAGACTTTGACACTCAAAGTATCGATGCGCACTATGTACACATTAAGCACAACATATTTTGTGAACGCATCAGTAATTTCGACAAACACATACTCTTTCGTTTGATTAGAGCCACTAAGTTTACCTGTTACGTCAATACGAATAGTTTGTCAAGGTATTGATACTTTACGTATCGGGTATGGTTCCGCTTAAGGTTTTCCCGCCATCGGGTTAGATTGCTTACACGCAATTTTCCGCGAATATCGGAACATTACATAAAAATCCCTTGTCGTCCCGAAGGGCTGGGCAGAGGTGCGCGATCCAGTACATTCGCCATTCATGTCCCCTTACATCAGGGGGCAAGCCCATTGCTATCAACCAGGAACAAATCCAGAATCCGGCCCTCTCTGAGAAACTCCAGATAGAAAACCTCAGAAACACCCTGCCCGACCCGGAAATCGAACCCAGGACCGCCGGGTACAACATATTTTTAACAAACTTTTTTCTCACATTGGGAGACCAGTAAAACGTACTTTTTTCCCCAAAGTTTTTTTTATTTTTTTTCAATTCAAATGCATTATTGACTCGCGCACTTGATATATCACTGAACAAAAAAGTCCTGGGGGCAATGGGTAAACATAGGTCATTACAACTACGTTGCATTTTCCAATGTAGAATTCCGAAATTTATTTTGTATGAATTCATAAGTCATAAGTCATAAGTCATTTATTCATTTGTATAACATAGGTACAATAATGATGATATTTAAATAAAAAATAAAAAGTGCGCTATGCCATGCCATTGGGCGTACAAATGTTTTTGATGATGTATCAAGCCATCCAAATCTCAATGATAAAATAAGTACAATAAGCTTGAACAATAAAACAATAATAAAGAATTACATTATACACAATACAAAATAATTAATAATAAATAGCGATTGAAATTATAGTCAATACATTGCATGTCAACACACAGAATAAGTCCAAATACAATACTAATGTCAATATAAAATACCTACGTCAATATGGAATACTAATGTCAATATACACAAAACATATCAAGGAAAACAGTAAATTTATTTTATTGATATGTCAAAGTTCTATTAATAAATTTTTGTCCGTTAAAAATTCCGAAATACTGTAATATGCTTTGTTTACCAGTAAGTATTTTAGCCGTTTCTTAAATAATCTCACATTTAACTCTTTGAGTGACCGTGGTAAATGGTTAAATATGACTGGCGCCATGCAGAATACACTTTTATACATTAAAGCTGTGTGGGACCTTCTTACGCATAAGCTATTGATATCCCGTCGACTTCGGTTATTAATGTCAATCATTTTTTTAAACAATTTCGGGTTGGTCTTGACAAATACAGCAACTTCAAAAATATATAATGAGGGAAGAGTCAATATTCTGTATTTGATAAACAATGGTTTGCATGTATCTATGACCTGTAATCTAAACATTGTCCTGATACACTTTTTCTGTGATTTAAAGATTATTTCCCTGTTAGTTGAATTCCCCCAAAATATAACACCATATCTCAATAGTGAGCCTACTAAGCCATGATATGCAGTGACTAAAGCGTCTACACTCATCACTGTGGTAAGTTTATATAGGGCATAGGCAGACTTGCTCATTCGTTTGGCTAGCTCCTCCGTGTGTGTTTTCCAATCTAATTTAGCGTCAATTGTTAATCCTAGAAATTTAGAAGTGTTTACTTGGCTTATGGGTTGGTTGTCATAATAGATATTCATACTTGTGTTCGAACGTTGGCTAAACATCGTCAATTTCGTCTTATCAATATTTATTTTTAGATTATTATTATCTAACCATTGTACTATGGAGGTTATAGTCTGAGTAATTTCGTCGTTATACTTTTGCGCGTTATTGCTACTAATAGTCACAGTGCTGTCATCGGCAAATAATGACATAGGGTGATTAGTGACTTTCGGCATATCATTTATATAGATTATAAATAAGGGAGGTCCTAGAACACTACCCTGAGGTACGCCATATGCGATTGTACGCTGATCAGACTTGTAGATTCGTTGACATTTTGTTTTAAGATCTATTTCAGATATTTCAACGTACTGTGTCCTGTTCTTTAAATAAGATTCTATTAAATTCAAGATATTTCCTCTAATGCCGTAGGCGTCCAGTTTACTTAGCAAAATATTATGATCCACATAGTCAAAGGCTTGAGTCATATCACAGTATATTGAGCACACTGGTATTCTTTTATCAACATTCGTATAAACATTATTTAAAAAGTCATAGATGGCCATATTGATAGTTTTACTTTTTCTGAATCCTTTTTGTTCTTCTGTCAAAATATTTTGTTTATCAAGATATTTATAGATTTGAGCATATATGTATTTTTCAAATACCTTGGAGAGTATTGGAACAAGCGCAATGGGCCTATAACACTCCATACATTCTTTATTATTTTTTTTAAATAATGGTTTAACCACCGTTGTTTTTAGATTAGTTGGATATGTACCTTGTGTTATGCACAAATTGAGAACATAACTCAAATGTCCACTAATGTAGTCTGAAACATACTTAATTACTTTGGTGGAAATTCCATCATTGCCAACACTACCGGTATTTTTTAAAGATTTAATTATGACTTTGATGTCATTCTCATTACTGGGTACCATAAACATCGAATTACTTGTTTTTGTGATATTTGATGTCACGTTTATGCCTCTACTACTAATTGGCTTTATCTTGTCGACAAAAAAGTTGTTAAAAGCTGTCGCTATCTCGTACGGGTGTGTTACCTTTTTATTTCCAATTTTAATGCTTCTTATTGAGTTTCTATTAGGTATATTCATCTTCGTTCGATTAATGATATCCCATGTCGCTTTCGACTTATTAAATGATGATTTAATTTTATAGCTGTTTTGAGCACGTTGTGTCAATTTAATTATTTTTTTATATATTGTTGTATATTTTTTAAAATTCTGTTTGTTTTGTTCGTTGCGTTCCAATCTGTAACGCCATAGAAGTGTTCTTTTATTTCTACTGCATGTTTTGATTCCCCGCGATACCCATTGTGGTCTCCTGTGTATGTTTATTTTTCTACGTTTTAGTGGAAAACATAAATTATACATGAGGAGAAAGGTCTCCAGAAATAGATTATAGGCTGTATTCGGATCGTCTAATTGATACATTTCCGATAAAGAAACATTTTGCATACATTCCTTGAACTTATTCATATTTTCTTTATTGAAGTCGCGGCTTTTAACATACCAATGCTTTAAAACACATACCCTTTTCACCGGACACTTGAGTATTTGACAGGTGTGGTCAGATAAAGCAAAATCGAATACGTCATATTTACATCTTTTACCGAGATTTTGCGCAAAATTGTCTATACAAGTTTGACTTGATAATCTGGTTGGCTGATTAATTACTAATTTAAAATTAAAGTTGAGCAAAAGACATTCTAAATCTAGTGTTGTATTATTACGCTTTAAAGTATCAATGTTAAAGTCACCGCATATTACAATATTTCGTTTATTTTTCTTGGTTACAAACTGGCATAATTTATAGAGCCGCTCAAAAAATCTCGGTAAATTATTGGCATTTGGGACTCTATAAATGCAGATTACAATGGTGTTAGAATGGATTAGTTCAACAGCACAACATTCAAATATGCTACTTATTGCTAAGTTCTTAATTTCAGGAATTTCCTGCCAATAGTGTCCTTTTTTTATTAATATACATGCTCCACCTCTTTTAGTGTCACTTCTACTGAACCATGATGCTAGATCGTAGTTATAAATTGACAGGTATTGTTCATAACCAGCCATCATGAAATGCTCAGTTATGCAGATTACGTCGATGTTGATATTCTTCACCATAAGTTCCTCTAGGCATACGGAAAATGCGTCAGATTTATTTAGCAGTCCTGCAATATTTTGATGTAGTATATATATATAGTTATCATAGAAAAAACTGGGTCTCTGCTTGTTCGTCATTAGGTGCTGTATCAATCTCTATCGTCAATAAATCGTATTTTTTAACACCACAGATAAAATCGTCAATATCTTTGAAGATTGTCTGCATTCCAACATTGTTTAGTAGTCCTGTTTGTTTGGTAAACATTGTATAATCATTTGCTAGATTCTTGTTCGAGTCCAGGAAATAGGCATGTTCATGAGACATTATATCAAGGTACAGTAAATTGTTAAAGTGTTCTACCCTCCAATTATACATATTTTTATTGTACTGAAACTTATATATAGGTGTGCAGATTATTATGTTCGTATAATTTACTTTTTGTAGGGTTGTTCTAATTTGGAGTATCAGTTGAATGTAGTCGTTCGTAGTTTTAAAGTCTTCCTCTCCTATTAGAATTATACAAAAGTCTTTCATTGTAAATGTTTTTAATTTAGTTTCTAAATCACACAGTAGTTGTTCTGTTTTACAGTTTGTCCGTATATAATGGCAAATGTTTTTCGAATGTTCGTGAATAGTATTTTCGGCAATATTTCTGATGTCATTTTTGTTGTTAGTGCTCAGGATACATATTTTACTCTCATTTTTACATTTATGGATTTGGTCTGGAATTGTCTTACAAGTACTAGTTTTATTCTGAATGTCAGTGGGTGTGGATGTTATTAGAGGCTCTGTTTGCGTTTGTTTGTTTAATTTCAGATATTTCTTAATTGGAGTAGACTGTTTGTTTTTTTTAACAGGGCTATGAGTAAGTTCTTTAAGGAGGACATTTTTGCTTTGTAAGCCATGATTCATTTGCTTGAGGTCATGATTCTCCAAAGACAGTGACTCGATTTCCTGATGTGCGCTGTTTAATTCTAATACAAGTTTGTCAATACGTTCTTTTAACTTAGTGATTTGTTGTTGTGCATCATAATTGTCATCACTTGATAAATCAGGTAGACTGTTGACGGTATCTTCGAATGTATCATTTTGTGATTGGTTGATGACGGTATTTGAATCCGATTTTGTACGCGTACGACGCATAGTGATGTTTTCGAAGAAATTCATTTTCGTCTTTTATTGCTATCGTGTTTGAACTCAGTATGACCGAGCAACTTCGATAGAATAATGTTGAGGACAATTTATTAATTTACAAAAAGACAACCTCGTCGTCGGTGAGATTCGAACCAGCGCATACGCACGTAGAAGTCGGTACAACTACCTATCAAGGCGTTTGGCATTTACTTGAACTAGTCAAAATTGTGAATCTGTTGCTTGTGGTATGGAATTGATAAAAAATCGTTATGATGACTCGTAAGTTTGAATCATTAAAAATTTTCACAGATTGTTTTTATTATTATTTTCACTTTTTGTTTTGCGTTTAGTGTTTTCACTCAACTGTTTATGTTTCCATAGTATTATTCTTGGCTATTATTGAGGTTTTATATCACTTAAACACTGAATTAGCGAAGTTTTGACAGGGTTCACTGTTCAACTGCTTCAAACACTATAACATTTTTATTTAAGAGAGTTTTTATGAGATAACACTTCCAGTTATTAATTACAAGTTCCTTTGTAATATTTAGATAAAAACACTATGAAATAACTTTATTTAATATTTTTGATTAAGATTAGTAACGGAGCACAATGTTTACTAGACGGACAGCGCCATCTATCCCCCAATATCGGGGATATCGGGGATAAAATCTATTGCACACAGACGTATTTAGGTTCATCAAATCGTTATTTAACATAACATAATATCACGCCTTATTTCCCCGAAGGGTTAGACAGAAGGGTACCTACAGTACAATCGTTATTTATTTCGCCACTATTTAAGTTCGTTATAAAATTAATTATTTTCGGATCTCGCTGTTGTTCAGCCTGCAACCAAAAAGTGGTCCAATAAGTTCACTCACTTTTGTTCAATTTTGTCAGGAGGATTATTCAACGGTAGTGGATTTCGAAATACGAAATCTACATACGTTACACATTCTGTTCCCGTTTCTGTGAGTGATATCAATATCAAAACATTATCGTATCCTGTAAAAAGTGGCAGTTACACAACAGTTTACAACGGTTAAAAGTTTCACATTTGATTGATACTATAGTAGGCTGTACATGCTGTTTCTTTGGTCTTTACATAAGAAGTATTGCAACGTTGCCCTCTCAGTTCACATCTGTATGAAACTCAATTGGACAATTAGGATCAAATCACATTAAAACAGGTACAGGTAGTCATATGACTAATCATTTACAGAGTTTTAAAACACCTAGAACAATGCGTAGTCTGTCTGTATAGACCTTGTTCTACAGATTCTGAAATAATCATAATATCGTATAATCTATGTAACACATTACGAATGTATTAACGAGGTCATCTAGAGTTTTACACAAGGTTCTTTGACTAATGCCAATCAAGGTGACCATAGACGTCAAACGTTTTCCAGAAAATTTGATTGCCACAATTTCACTCATTATAGAACATTAGGCACCAGAATTTAAATAAAAATGGAACGACTGACCGTAGTGACCAAAGCAGATATTGATTCGAAGTCACAGCTCGATAGCCACAAATGCTCCGCTGCCACCAGTCCCACCTGTAGTCATTTTCTTACATTGCGGAGCGATGTGCCCCGCGCGTCCACATTTGAAGCACTAAACACATTTGTTTTTCCGAATCCGAGCGGTATGGATTGGATTCTGGTATTGAGGCACAGTATGGCGAAGTATTTGTCGCCAACGGGACCTCAATGAGTACCGGTAAATTTTAATTTTGGGCCTCGAACAATCTTTTCCACTGTGAGTCACTAATCATTGATTAATCTTATCACACATTATTCACACGCGGACGCGGCAATTTCACACGGGTCGCGGACATCCCAGCTTCTGATAACGGAGCGTCACGTATTGAGATTCGCAGATAGCTCTCGGACGTGATAAGAAGTAGCTCGTATTAGGCGTGGTAACGCGACATTAATTATTTGAAAGATAGTTGTGAGACCTCTATAAAATTTATAACGGTCTATACCTAGTTCACACAATGACATTAGAACACAACATAAATCTTATGACCAAATAATAAATACGATTTCGCAGAGAGGAACGTTTTCATAGGTCGCGCCTATACCTCACGATATCTCAAAACAGAATGTCGGCTCGAAGACCCCTTTTCCAACATCTCTCATAAACCAAAAAAACATTGTTAGTTATTCCTCATAGGCCGACCCACGACTACGTTCGGTAAACCATATGCAGACCACATGTTACCGCCACTCTCGAAACCATACTTAGGACAAGTATCTCGGAAGTGCTGACATAAATCTTTTAATTGAATGACACAAAACTAACCCGCACAGCGGGGTATCCAAGCCGCACTAATGGATATACGGATGCATCAAATGAACAATGCAAACTCCAAGTACTTTTAATAATTGGCTATTTAGTCCCTAAACTATCTATCGGAACAAAACACTGTAGTAATTAATGCTTTACGCGCGTCTTTGCTCGCGCGTCGACATATATATACAATAATCTGGATCTCGGAAACGGCTCCAACGATTTTCATGAAATTTAGTATACAGGGGGTTTCGGGGGCGATTTATAAAATGTCGTTTTATTCGTGTTTTCAATGACCAATTTTATCGATAATCAACTTGAATATAAACTTATTATTTTAAACACAATTTACCAAAAAATACCGAGCAAAGCTCGGTCATCCAGATATTGAACCTAAAATAAAATTAATAACCTAACCTATGAACCTAATAGCGTTTGTTCACCGCAGCAGTCACCTAGAAACGACCGCAAAACTATTCAAAACTTCGCGGGCCGGGATGACGGCACTCGGGTGCAGTGTGTGCGGTGGACACGTGACCGTAGCTTATGCATGTATTGCTTCATAGGCACCATCATTTTGTTCTCGGTGACGTCCCAGTGACGGCTGTGGTGGAAAAACGCACTAAGATGACTCACTAGCAGGAGGAGACGCCCCCAGCGTCGGAAGTCGATTGCGGGCTCCCGGCTACCGTAGGCGCGGGCTTGCGGGCGGCGAGCAATGGGTAGCCTGCCACCCGGTAAGGACCAGGCCCGTGTCGACGGCGCGTAGTGGTCCACACGCTCCTCAAAGAGACGTCAGCAGCAGTGAAGGGGTCTACTAGGACCATGTCTGCCAGGGTCGCGAGATTTGTTCAAAAGAGATACCGTGGCCCTGGCACATGGACAACTGAAGTGACACGGGTGGGTTTTAGTCAGTAAAAGTCTGACACGCCCTTCCGCTCCACCCAGAGCGAAAGACGTCATTTGATGATTTCCCACTGACCTTGAGATGACTCACTCTATGTTGAAGACCAATTTAAAAAAAGATAAATCACAACCTATCTGTGTATATGTTTTTACACATTTTATGTTTGCGATAAAACTTCCGTAATATTTTCAGCTACCATGGGAGTCTATTATTTATAGCGATCTCCGTCGGTGTGAATGATTGGCCGGATTATCTCGAAAACGGCTGAGCCGATAGTTGATTGTCTTATAAATATCAAGGTTGTTATTTATACCGATCGGAATATTTACGAATAAATCACGTAACTATCCAATTTACGTCGGTAACATCGACAAAATCTCGGGAGAATTGATAGTAAAAAAACATGTTTGTTGATTTATTAACTACTCACTTATGACCGCGGTTTCGCCCGCTTGGAAATCGGGAATTATTCCCCAGAGACGTAATTCCGGGATAAAAAGGCTTTACCCAGGTCATGGTCTATCCGTGTTCTAAATTTTATATAAATCCGCTGTGTGAGATAAAATTAGTTTTATAATTAGTAACAAGGTTCAGCCACGACTTCGCCCGCGTGAATTTTTTTTGTTGTCGACCCGATCCGTCGCATCGTCGCGTTAGTTCGTTTTTGCTACGCGTTCTTTCTCACTGTTTTCACTGGTCCTAGCATAATGTTAAATAGCAAATAGCTTTCTTCAAGAATTGGGCAACTTTATAAGCAAAAAGGTTTTTCAAAATATGTACGATTGGGAGTTCCAGAGATTAGCGCAATCAAACAAACACTTCAGCTTTATTTAGTTTACATAGATAGTATGAAATAATATCGGTTTTCCTGTTGTACTTACTAATTCCATGAGTGTTTCATTATAAAGTATTAAATAATAGTGATTGTAAATCGTAAAACCTCTTTATTTGAACTATCTTTACTATGACCGTTCAGATTTAAATAGCTGTGCTATTATTATGAGTTATATTTTGGTCGATTTATGAAAGCATTATAAACTAACGTTAGCAAAACCAACGTTTTAATATTAACTCATAAAGCTTAGGTACTGTTCAATGGACTTTTAAATCGTAGTTTTATGCATGAATCGCGTGATCCCTGGGTGTTTTTGCTTAATATTTAAGTCGTGATAAGCGGTCGCAAAAAGTGATTTAGCTCAGGTTCTATTCACAAACTAAATATTACCTGCCATGGCCCTTGATGACAATTTGTTACAACATTTTTTTTTTTACGTATGACATTTTTGAAGGTTAATGTTAAACATGAATTAGAAATAGTTGTACAGACAGCTGCATAATCATCCGTTATTATTTCCACAGCCGGGACAGAACCTTCCGCTAGGTGGGAGGAAGTGGGCCGTAATCAACTACGCGGGCCCTGTGCGGTGGGTGGTTTCACATGGCTTAGAATTTTTGATTCTAGGACATGCCGGTTTCACCGTTTTGTGAGCAGTGGTGATGAAATAATATACAGAAAGTAAAGTCCCTTGTCTGGGTTCGAACCTACGCTGCTACGCATAATTCGTGGCCGTTACAACTGGGCCACCACTGCGCGCACAAACAGGCAGCGGTTTAGTTTGTGCAAACAGAATAAATCTATACTAATATTATAAAGCTGAAGAGTTTGTTTGTTTGGTTGAATGCGGGAATCTCAGAAACAAATGGTTCGAATTGAACATTTATTTTTGTGTCGAGTAGCCTATTTATCGAGGGAGTTATGTAACATTACGCTACAACTAAGAGGAGCGGAGCAGCAATGAAAAATGTTGCAAAAACGGGGAAAATCGGACGGGCAGGGGATTCGATGCGACGGGAAGGGTCGGGGAACACGAAATTTAACGCGGACAATGTCGCAGGCAGAAGCTAGTCTGATAATATTTTGACTAACTCGTTATTACAATCTAGTGGTCGCAAGCACTACTGCCAAGCACAAGGTCCTGGGTTTGATTCCTTGATCAGGTAAAGTGACATTGGGTTTTTCTATCTGGCATCCCTCAGTAGCAGCCCGGAGTATGGATTCGTGCAGAACAAACAGGCTCGCGCCCAAAAACATGACACTTTTTAACTGGCAAAGTGTGTGTTCCCATTTGGGGGAATGATGCTATCGAACTTTCGGGCTTCTGACGACCCGTAACGACCTTCAAAAATCTACAAATGACAACCGGGACCAACGGCTTCACGTGCTTTCCGAGGCACGAAGCAGTTTTCTTATGTAGTCACCCATTCTCGTATCAATAGCGGCAACCGTAGCTTAACTTGATCGATCAACCTGTGCGGCTGTTTTATTTAGTCACAACTCCCCTACTTATCTTAACAAATTTCCTGTTTTAACAGGTGATAAACATAGACAGACAAAGCATTTTTTTTTTTGTATTTCATATTTTCGCAATAATTTAAAACCGCAAAAAGAAATAGGAAATTACTGACAGAAAGGCGATATTCTAGAAAAAAAAAAAAAACTTTTGCTGTCGATACGTTTCTGGAAGAATTTGTTGTAAGACACGTTTTATTGCGCCCAGCGCGCCAACTGAGTGCGGCCCAGAGGGTCATGGCCATCCGGCAGGATCACATGGCAACATGGCGGGTACGACTGTCGCAACCCAGCGCTGGGCACGCCACAATTGCGGCGGTAAGTCCCCTCTTTGAGGAGTGGATAGAGGGGCGCCACGGCGTCCTCACCTTCCGCCTGACGCAGGTCCTCACCGGGCATGGGTGCTTCGGTGGGTTCCTGTTCAAGATAAAAAGGGAGGAAATGCCCGGGTGTTTCCATTGCGAGGATCGTCTGGAGGACACGGTGGAGCATACGGTGGAGGTGTACCCTGCCTGGGCGGAGCACCGCCGTGTCCTCGTGGAGGTGATCGGCGGCGGCGACCTCTCGCGTCCGGCCCTGGTACGGAGCGAGAGGGCATGGAAAGCCGTCACCTCCTTCTGCGAAGCAGTAATGCTCGCGAAGGAGGAGGCGGGGTGCGTGAGGGAGTGGCAGTCTCTGCACCCTCACGTGGAAGTGTGCCCTGCCTGAACGGAGCACCACCGTGTCCTCGTGGAGGCGATCGGCGGCGGCGACCTCTCGCGTCCGGCCCTGGTGCGAGCTATGGTACGGAGCGAGAGGGCATGGGAAACCGTCACCTCCTTCTGCGAAGCAGATTACTGTTCGCAGAGCATTAGCTCGCGAAGGAGGAGGCGGGGCGCAGGGCGGGGGGCAGTCTCTGCGCCCTCACGTCCCTAGCCGCCGCAGGAGGAGACGCTCCGGGTGTCGGGAGTCGATAGCTGACACCCGGCCACCGTAGGCACGAGCTTGCGGGTGGAGAGCAATGGGTAGATCGGCGCCCGGTAAGGACCAAGCTCGGGTCGACGGCGCGTTGTGTTCCACGCGCGCCTCAAAGAGATGTCAGCAGCACTGAAGGGGTCTGCTAGGAACGAGGCCTGCCGGGATCGCGAGATTGTTCGAAAGAGATACCGTGACCCTGACACATGGGCAACTGAAGGAACACGGGTGGGTTTTACTCAGTAAAAGTCTGACACGCCCTCCTGCACCGCCCAGAGCGGGAGAAGTCATTTATTGATTTCCCATCCAAAAAAAAAGACACGTTTTATTCGTGTTACCATTTATAATTTCTTAAATACAATCTTTTACTATCAGAAAGAATATATGAAATAAAGATATGCTTAATACATTGCGTTCTCTAATGGCGGTTTATGATTTTTTTTTTTAATATTTTCAAGACATATTGCCTCGTTTCTGTCATCTAACGTAGGTTACGTTTAACTGATAGGAGTTAAGACGCAACAAAGATCTTTGTTGCGAATTGAAATAATTAAACTGGATCAAAAAAAGTACTTACTTATGTGTTATTATAAAAGTACAGAATCATAATGACGAAACTATCTTTCTATGTATTTTTTTATCTGTAAGACATTACAATTTCGCAGATTTTACTCTCTAATAACGTTTTACGTGAAACAATTCTTTCACAAAAGAAAAAATAAGAAAGTGTATCTAAATATTAGTGTGTCTTGGCACGAAGTGAAAGATGATTTCTTGAAATTATTTTTAGTACATAATTACGATGTTTTGTCCCAGTCTCTGTTGTGGCGTGGGTTAATGTATGCGCTGATTTGGTGATGTAACACTACAAATACGACTACCGTGTTTCTGTAACCAGTGTATCTTGACACAAGTACAAAAAGAAGCTAACTTCTAAAGTACGAAATTATACATCACATCGACATTTTCCTTTGATAGTAACACCGCCATGATGTATGAAGATATATTGGGCACCTTGAACTAAAAGTTTACAAACCGTATATTGCGGTCCCTTATGTCGTAAACACAGCTGTTTCGTTCATACATTATCTACAAATAACTATTTTTGATTATACCTCATCGGTGTAGCAGTAGAAAGCGCGGCTCCCGAGAATTGAGGCCATGACTTTGATTCCAAAATGAGACAAAGTAGGTTTTTTCCATGGCTCGGTAACAGCTGTTTGCTTCGGGCTGGAATTGTACCGGCTAATTGGCTCGACCTTATTACCGTAAACCTAAATCCCACCAAAAACATTCTGTAAAAAACTAGCCAAGTCTCGATGGAGCTGCTTGTTTATCTCTAAAAAGTAATGAAATCAGTCGTGCCAAGTCTAAGGTTCCTTACTGCGATTTCTTTATTATTATAGTTAATGTTGTGTGACTTGGCCGTTGAACACGTACAGACGTACTTCTATCAATGATTAGAAGTCCGTCTGTACTGGAAATATTTTTTTATGCTGTTTGTTTCAGGCTCGCCTATACATAAGTATTATTGAAATACGCAGCTTTATCAAGCCTACAATTGACTGGTTATTGAATCAACGTTTTCCAAGTGGCAATTTTCCATCGTCAATGGGTAGCGGTTCTGGCGACAGATTGGTGCAATGGTGTCATGGAGCACCTGGTTTTGTACCCTTCAACGGCCAAGTCACACAACATTAACTATAATAATAAAGAAATCGCAGTAAGGAACCTTAGACTTGGCACGACTGATTTCATTACTTTTTAGAGATAAACAAGCAGCTCCATCGAGACTTGGCTAGTTTTTTACAGAATGTTTTTGGTGGGATTTCACTTCTTTTTGTAGACACGTATTTTGATTTATTTTATTAGAGTTTCTTGTTTGACACAGCTTGTTTTCTTTTTAGGACTAGTTTTTTTTTAGCAGTGGGACGCTATAGGCTATATTAAATTAGAAGATGAGTCCCACTACGCTGGATTTTTGCAATGACAGTCGATTTTTTTATGTACCAATAGTAGAAGGGGGCATTACCATATCTCTAATACAGCTGAAATCAGCTGAGGGTTCTTCATCAGATACTTCAGACCTTCGATTTTTGACATCAAATGAAGCGGCCCACCAAGTTGAATATTTTTTGTAAAGGCGGTATGTCGATCTCTAAAACTTTGGTTGGGCTCTTGTGTTTTCTATTCAGGGTCACCAGGTACTCCAGATCTTCCATTATCCTAGTTTTTATAGTTTTCCCTTTATGTAGCCATTAAACCCTAGCTATGTACCAAATTTCAGCTCTCTGAGTTTCTGGGAAGTACTAATTCTATTCTGATGATCATGAGTGAGTGAGTGTCATAAATGCGAAACTTTGCTTTCGCTTAACTTCGGAACTAAATGACTTACAGACTTGAAATTTTGGATTTTAAGTATGTAATTATAGCTCACTGGATGACGAAAATTTCTGCGTTCTAGTCTTATCCAGAGGTTCTCAAATAGGGGCCTGAAAATGCGGCGAAATGGTTCCAGTAAAGGATGGTACGGCAGTGTTTGCTTCGCGCTCGACTTGGCGGGGGCACTGCCGTGCCCCCCGATATCGCTAACGAAAAATGTGGGCGTACAATATTATGCCTACCTCATTGGTTATACATATAACACGTATTTTTTTAGTTATTTTAATTATCTATGGAATATTATAAATTAAAGCATGACCGCGTTGTTTTAAATTACGTAAGGGATTTTGTTGCGGTTTTAATGATCATTTATAGAATTTATTCTTTAAAGTTTACGTGTAGGTGTAACATAAGCATATTAAACTTGCAGAAACTAGAGAAAAAAGTGCGAGGCAGAGGCGGGTCGACAGATAATTTATATGTCATTGAGCAAGTTACAAAACCATAGTATCCTAATCAAAAGTAAAATCCTAGTCTGCTGTTATGGAGTCTCTGCTACTGATACTGCGGCTAGTTAACGAAGTGAAGACATACTAGCACAGAGTTAGTAGTGGCCTTAAAATCCTAGACATTCCATCTCAGGAACCAGTGACTCGTCATGCTTGCTTTGAACATGCGTACATGCGTAAGGAATTGAACGGAGCTCAAGATTTAAATAAAGACAGTTACTCCGTTGGTCAGTTTAGTCGATTTTAGAATATGTACTACAGTCTCTCGACTCTACATGACTCAATTTTTAATATATCAATTATTGCTTCTCTCAAAAATGTGTATCGCCAATCTGAGTGTTTTTTAAATTAATAAGTAATATGGTGACCTATTTAAAGAATACAAAGATTTGCGATGGATATTTTCGGATAAAAACGTCTTCTAGAAGAAAGAGTTTGCGTTGCCAAAAATATAACAATTTGGTAAGTGAAATGAGGCGTTACTAGACAAGGAAACCAGGCCATCAGCCTTACGCATAATGTAAAGTTAATTGATATAACTTTATGGTCTATCTTGCAACACAAGATATAATATTTGCACGTTCTTATTAAATTTTTCTCTTGTCAGATCAACGTTTTGTGCTACTGGCATTTCCATTTTTCCAGTTTATCGCTGTACCTAAACATGGGCTTAATAAGGCATAAAAAAGAGTCAATATTTGTATTTTTTTGAACGATAAAAAATGAATGTCACATCGTTTTGTTGGTTTTTTTTATTTAAATTGGATGACTCTGTTAAAAGTTATCCGTCATTACGTATTTTTTTTTAAATATTTGCGTTGAATGTGATCTTCCTTCTTTTTTTCACGTGTTAAAAATGTTAATAATTTAAACTCCTAGCATGAGTTGTAATGATATCTCACATGCCCTAAGTTTTCAGGGTAAGATCTTTACAAAATAGATCAGATGATGTTAATTTCTATTTCTACGTTTATTCAAATCGCTCTTGTAGAGGTCATGTACTCGTACATATGGGAATTAAAGTTTTGTTAGTGGAGACTGGATTATTTCTCGCAGGTAATAAAACATTCACAATTTTACAAGGGCTTGCTACACAAACAGTGTGTACGTGTACTTGCAATTTTAATCAAGTATGTACCTAAAAGATAGGTACCTAGACCGCCATTTAGACCCAACAGTAAGACAAAGATAAGGCAAGTTTTATTAAAGTACTTAGACAGAGCAGCGAAAATACGTTTCTTTTCCGTGGCGTTATTATTCTTGGATTCTAACTACAACCCCACTGTCCACTGTACCATATGTCGGGGGCCCAAGAGACACTTGTACATTCGTAGTCTAGCTAATCTACTTATTGTTATTTTAATTCTTGGCATTGACTACATTCTCACGCATTTCATTATAGATATTCAATACAAACGTTTTGAATGGATATTATTGTATTAATTAGCTGTCACAAGGTCACTAATTACGTTCGTCATACTAACTGGTTTTATGGACATGTGTCAATCTTACTTTTTACGATAAGTGCCTCTTATCATCCTGATCCAGTATAATGATGTGGAATAAAAAAAAGATGTTTCAACTGCATCCTGATTTTATACAAAAAAAAAAAAAAATATCAAGGGCGGCGACGCCGTAGGTGGTCAATAACTTGCAGACATAATAAAGGTGTGATTCATTGTTTGAGTCCATGTAATAGTGATATGTGATAAAGGAGGCTGGTTACTAGGATGATTGTCGTGGATCAACGCGCGGCTGGTCGGGCACTGGGCGGCCATCAGTGCGACTCTAGTGCCCGCAGCCGCCACACGCACCGCGCGGTCATACTTTCAGTGTTTCACATTTTCCGACGCGACGCGTTCGCTAACGCTCCTGTAACGCGCGCCTAATATTGTGAATGAACCAACAACCATGAAATTGTGTATTGTCGAGTACAACACTCGGTAAGTCGTTTTAGTAGTACTTCAAAAGATTTATTATAAACAACTTGTTGAATACATACGTGTAGTTTTGTTTTAATTTATGTGGTTACCAATGTTTGTTTGGAGATTTTCGATGATTATTCTTGTAAGTAAACTATTAACTGATATAATTGATATGTTAAATGTGAGAACGATGTGTTATTAGGAACATAAATTAAGTAATTATGTATCACATGTAATTAAGTTTCTTGGAACTTGGTGAAGGAGTGGGCACTCTACTTTATAGCCCTATAATGACTAAAGTCGTTAATGGTTCATTATAGTTTTCTCACAGTTATCAATCCAAACCAACAATAGATGCACCAGGTTAAGTGGCCTTCTACGTTTTGTTGAATAAATTTTCAAATGCGTGTTTAGAAACAATTACGATCGTTGATAAAGTAACTTAAGTAATTGATCGTCTAGGGACTTAATAGAATTAGTTGATTCCAATTAATAAAGTAAAAGACAAACATTTAAGTACATTCAGAATTCAAATTTAGCATTCTTGTAATCATATTAACTTATTCCTATTTTAAATTACTTATTATTTTTGAATCTCGAATCCACCTAGGCGTGAAAAAGATCACGTAGGTTTTCCCAATTTTTCCTCTTATTTGGTGAGATGCGTCTTTTTTACGGCACAATATCCACTGATCCGACATGAGATTAGATTTTGTAAGATCTGCCAATGAAGACCGGCATCGTAAAATATATCATGTACCGTGGTATCACATTTATTCTCACCTACAGTCTGACACGGTCTGGTATTTGTTATATTGACGTATCTTTACATAATACTATTTAAATTGTATTTTTTTAATGTCCGTAGTTACAATAATTTATTACAAACAATAAACAACGGTTTACATGTAAGCGTAAGAATAGACATTTTTTAACTTCTTGGACAGGAAGATTTGCTTCAAACGCTGTTCTGTACTGGGAATATTTGATTTTAGTTTGGGAAAACAACCGCAGTCGAGGCAATTAAAACAGTAATCTGTTTGAACAAACAGTAAACACACGCACATATACTCTATATACACACACACTATACATTCCCAAAATTTATAAATGTTGGTTAGTTAAAATGCTGTTTAATCAATACAAGTGTCATTTACGCACTTAGCGTTATTAACATTAGGTCAGGCCCTTAGAGGTGCGATGGCAATTATCTACGACTCCGGAAAGTTACCCATAATTATGTTCCCAAAACACAACAGAAATTAGAGCACACATTTGCCAGAAAACATAATTTGTTATGCATGTGTTACAATTAATGTTATCTTATCATTAATTTTTATCACGCAAAATGACACATTTTATTACTAGACTAAGATACGTATTGGTAAATACAGTAACTAACTGCTTTATTTAAAAAATAAATATCATAAAACAACTTTACGACACTATTGGGAAATCATAAACTGTCAAGTAGGTATTGTCAACACCTAAGTATAAGATAAAACAGCAAAGGCTGATCAATATGGACTAATTATAATATTATATTATATTAATATTCGTTGAATAACTTGAGGGTAGTAATGAAATGCTGTCAAACGTTCGCGAAGTCTGTCGAACTAATTAAGTTCGTTAATTGCCTATTTCATTTAGGCCTTGCGGTTGAGGGATTGCAGTTTTAATTATTGAGATATTTTCATATATATTATGCAACTACTCATAACAAACATCAGTTCCCTGGTAGCAGGAATTAATTTAACCTATTTGTGCAAAGAGGAAGGGAATTGCTTCTCGTGTGCGAGATTGCGATTTTGAACCAAGCAATACCACAGCTAAAATTAATAAATTAGAGAACACTTTAACAGTATTAACGCAAGACCTCATTCACCCCAATTAGAGTATTGAGTTAAAAGTATAATGCAATTAATAAATGTATTTTTTAAGCTAACTATTATTATTGAGAAAATCGTGCTGATCGTAGCATTACTTTATGCTTTTAAAATTGAGTCTTAATTCTTTGAAATAAAACTAAATTTTCGGTATAAATTCAGTCGGCGGTAGGTATCGCAAAATACATGATATTTGAAAAATATTCGTATTAAAAATGAATTAAATAGATTCAGTAATTTCAATTATGAACAAACGCCTTCCAGGACTTGCGTCTACTTTGTTACACCTTGTATAACTGACGGTGAGGAAACCAGGTCCTCTGATGTTCTGGAATCCCTATCAACACTGAGTAACCGACAAATGTTATAACTAGCAAAGAGCGATGACACGTGCACGTTCCTTTTTTGAATGAGAAGAAGACTTTTTTATACTGTGGATAGTAAAAGGCCTTGTAGTTCTAGAAAAAGGTATTAGTTACTACTACAGCCGGTCTATTCTGAAAAATTAACTGAAGGAGGCTTGAAGTCAGCTGTCATTCCACCTGATGACACAATTGACAGTTCACTTCACATTAGTAACTTTTCACGATGAGATTTTTACAAAATAATACTACGGGTAAATATACTTTCTTTACACCTACTTTTCATGAACGAAACAGGAGAAAATAATAATACATTTGAGCGTTTTCCTTTATTCATTTTTACAAACTTATAAATTATATTTTTAAATATTAGAATACTTATAAAATAAAAACATTTAAAAATATAAAAAATAGTAGCCCACCGGTATCGGGAACAAGGTCCAAGCTACCGGCGGCGGTCAGGGCTCCAGAGAGAGGAACCTCCTGACAAAGCGAGCCGTGTCCAGAAGTACCTGAGCGTTTTTATTTTTACGAGTGAGTGATTTCGTATTCTGTATTTACCTACATGACATAGGTTAATTACTTTTCAAAGTCAGTAGGTCACATTCAAGAAACGTTTGTTTGCTTTCAAATACTTTGTTTTGTCAAACTTGAATGATTCGGTTCTATAATAATTATGTATTCCATATTTACAATAATTAAAACTTGATACAGTATTCTTCCGCATTTTTACCCGTTGCCTGAGATGACAGCCACTTTGTGGCCCACAACTAACCTTCGAATAATTAAGTATTGGTTGTTAGTTTTGCTAATTTTAGTGGCATTTTATAATCGTCCTTTAAACATAAATATTACATCATTATTATTCTCGTTTACAAACAGCTGATTCACATTACTTTTCTTTAAGGTAGGTAATTCCTTATGGCTTAAAAATATTTGGAACTACCTGTTTGTAAACAAAAAATGCTTCATTACTTTCCTTGTTTAAATTATAGATAGCTAAATCCAGATTGTTACTGCTCAGATGTTAGCTGCAAACTCACGTTTTATAAACGAAAATGTAAAGATTTATACATTCTGGCTTTTACATTAACATTGTTAACAGACAGGGCTTCATTATGGCTAACTGAACATTACAAAGAAATTCTCGGTAACGGCTACGAGTACAATGGAAATGTCATATATTATGCTGTATATTTTTTTCATTTCATATTTAGGGAGAATTTTTGAGATGGCAAGGTGAATATAACATACCTAGCAACAATGAAGAGTGCACAAAGTTATCATGACGTCATTTACGGATTCTATTTCTGTTATGCACTTGGATGTTTCATAATTGAAAAAAAAAACACTACAAAGTCAAAAAAATAAAAACTTTTTACAAAAAAAAACAACCGACTTCCTTTAAAAAAAACACTACAAAGTCAAAAATAACTTTAATTTCGAAGGTCGGTGGCTCTGTCGGTGGCTCTGTATTTAAGGTTTTTGCCACCGACTTCCGAAATTAAAGTTATTTTTGACTTTGTAGTGTTTTTTTTTAAGGAAGTCGGTTGTTTTTTTTTGTAAAAAGTTTTTATTTTTTAACTTTTTAGTTGTGGTAGATACTCCGCACTAATCGTTATTCATTCATTTGTCGCGTAAATACATAATGCAAATTTAAGACTTATATGGTTTTCACATGGACTCCATTGTCCAAATGGAACCAAATTAAAATGGGACCATTCGGGAAGAACCAGCTTTCAACAAAATAATCATCAAAATCGGTTCACCCGGTGAACAGTTATGAGGTAACAAACATAAACAAAAATTAAAAAAAAAATACAGTCGAATTGATAACCTCCTCCTTTTTTTGAAGTCGGTTAAAAACCATCGGCTCTGGTTATCGTATAACCAGTTGTTTAAAAAATATTGGCAACTAGCTTTTGACCGAAGCTTTGCCCGCGTGTAGGTTGGTAACTATCCCAAAAGAACGTACAATCGGGATTAAAAAGTGTTATGTGTTAATCCAGGTCATAAACTATCTTTGTTCCAAATCCGTTAATCCGTTATTGCGTGTTTTTGAGTAACACACGTTACAACATATAAACTGTCACAGTTATAATATTAGTAGGATTCTTGTATTCTTTGAAATTGACAAGTTATTTCTATTCCTCTACTTTTGTTTTTCCAAGCGAACCGTCGGCCATTTTCATCCGGAAAATTTAGCTTGACTGACCAGAATATGAGTTTTGTTTTCATTGTAAACTGTCGTGTTTTTCTATGAAACATTCCGTGGCTCGCCGGGGGCCAAATCGTACGCAGTACCTACATGTTTTTCTGTCCAGGTAGCGTGTAATATAAAACAGACGTAGTTGTTTGTTTTCGTCCACGGCAAAGGCCTCCTATTTTTCCACCCATTTGGAAAAGGTAACATAGGAACGTGGTTACGTTTAAATAACGTATGACCTTTATGGAGCTTTGACCTCTTTTTAGGGTTTCGTACCCAAAGGGGACCCTATTACTAAGACTCCGCTGTCCGTCCGTCTGTCACCACGCTGTATCTCATGAACTGTGATAAACAGTTGAAATTTTCAACAGATGATGTATTTCTGTTGTCCCTATAACAACAAATACTAACAAACAGAATAAAATAATTTAAAGGGGAATATTTAACAGGGCTCCCATACAAAAAACGTGATTTTCTTGCTGTTTTTATAAATGACTAGCTTTTGCCAGCGGCTTCGCCCGCGTGGAGGTCGTAAATTATCCCGCGGGAACATATTACCGGGATAAAAAGTAGCCTATGTCCTTTCTCAGGCTCTTAACTATCTGTGTACCAAATTTAATTTAAATCGGTTCAGTAGTTTTAGCAGGAAAGCGAGACAGACAGACAGACAGGCAGAGTTACTTTTGCATTAATTTATAATATTATATACTGTGGATGGTACGGAACCCTTCGTGCGCGAGTCTGACTTGCGCTTGGCCGGTTTTCTTACCTTGAAATCTTCTTTTATATCTGTTCTTTCATAGAAAAGTGCAATACATACGCGATCAAAATGTATGGAATAGCCAGTTTCTTTTTAACTGGCGAAATATTTATATGCGGGTGCGTTCAGTATCATGTACTGAATTCATGATAACTAGTTGCACGCCAATGTTCTTGCCACCAAGTATGTATGTTAAATAAATATGGAAATTGCTCACCACATGGTTAAAATCTTAGCCACTCAGCAATGTAGTCGGTGTATGAAAACTATCTCGTTTACACTAAACATACATTTAAGGAGGTAGGTAGGCAAATTTTCTTTTGCTATCAGCAATTTGCAGGTCAGTGTCCGGTTGAGACTGACCTGCAAATGACAAAAATGTTGCGGGACACCTACGATGGTAGAGCTCGCTAAGTTAGTTTTATTTAACAGGCGAATACTAAAGAAGCACCAGCTTTCCTCTTTAGTATTCACCACTCATGGATGCCACTTTAAGAAAAACAGGAACGTGCACTAAAACGATGTTAAACATAGCTGCTCTTCCTCTAGCTTTTAAATTAGCATATAGGATGCGGATACACGTAAGTAGGTCGATCAGCAGTGCGATTCTTTAACCATCTCACCGTGAAAACTTAGGTGAAGTGAGGGTGGAGTGAGCTGTCATTCCAACTAATGCCATGGATTGACACCATTGACAGCTCACTCTAAGCTCACTTCACCTAACTGTTCACGGTGACATTTTTACAGAATCGATCGGCTGTATTCTTCTACTTGAGTCTATAGTAAATAAATTTACTTATTATGTCAAATGAGTTGAGCCACACTAACTGCAGCATTCTTAACAATCACAATAGCCTTGTTCAGGATGTCGTATCGTGTCATATTTAGTATCGATAATTTCCACTTCATTTTCATTCCTTTTCAATTCTCTACGGAATTTCCGGGACCGGGAAAGTTGGTTAAATTATTTATTATTGGTCAGCGCTATTTCCTTCCGTGTCATATTACTATCAACTGTATGTCAACGTTCATTGAACCTGAATAATTGTGCAAAGGGTCGTTACCCTACATGTGATCGAATTATAGTTGCCTATATCCGGAAGTTGTCGATTTTCCAAATATTATTACATCCGGAATTCCCCTGTCGTCTTTCTCTTCCTTCCTTAAACTAATTATTTCTCAAATAATAATTATTATTTATTTAGGAACATTTCTAGAATAGTCAAAGCACTAGAGTAAATTATCTATACAAGTAAATAAAATTGGAGTGTCTGTTTGTAATATTAAGATAACCACTTTTTAATAAGTGTGTATGGATGTATACACGGTACATATACCAAAACAACATTTTATACAATTTTTGTCGGTCTGTCTGTCTGTTTTTTCCGGCTAATCTCTGAAACGGCTGGACCGATTTTGACGGGGCTTTCACTGGCACATAGCTGATGTAACAAGGAGTACTTTTATTTTAGAAAAAATCTTTCATTTTAGAAAAATACCTGCGTTAATTTCCGACATCCACGCGGGCGAAGCCGCGGGCAAAAGCTAGTTTATTATAAAATCTATAATTAATATTATAAAGCTGAAGAGTTTGTTTGTTTGGTTGAACGCGCTAATCTCGGAACTACTGGTCAGAATTGAATGATAATTTTTGTGTTGTGTAGCTCATTTATTGAGGAAGGCTACATGCTGTATAACATCACGCTACCATTAAAAGGAGCGGAGCAGCAACGAAAAATGAACGAAGACTGGAAGGCAATTCGATGCGATGGGACAATAAATTGATGCGGACGAAGTCGCGGGCAGAAGCTAGTAATATTATACAAGGTGCAGTTTTGATCTGCAAAACATTTTAGGAGGTAATTATGTTAGTGATTCTCGACCGGAATCAACAATAGAATGGGCAGGTATTTTTTTTTCATTTTATTCTTATTTACGGAAATCGGTAAGGGTTAACTCCCTTTTTTAAAACGCGGCCAGTCTGTACGTATCCTTAAACTGCACTTTCACACACATAAACAAATGCAACCGACATTTCTTTCATAGATTTTTTGAAGAGGGTTATTAAGAGTTATTCTGAAAAACAATAAAATTGAAAAATCTAAAATAAAAAGTATTATTGATAATTGACTTGGTATCGTATTGTTACATGATTATTTACGAGTCTCATAATAACCTCCTGAAATGTTTTGCAGGTTCAAAACTGCATCTTGTATAACATAATGAATGGATTGTTATTGTAAATTTATTATACACAAGCTGACCCAGCGAACTTCGTACCGCCACAGAATCAATAAATGTTGTGTTAACTTATCAGATCCCACCAACACAAAGCAAAGAGCACCAAGTACCATATACCCATGTTAGACCAAGTTATGACAAACTGGTACTTTGAAGGCATAAAGCGTTTTCTAGCTACCACACACCCATGATAGGTGACCTCCTACCAAATTATGCCAAGACATAAAGCGTTTTCTAGCTACCACACACCCATGTTAGGTGACTTTGTATTCTTAAACCCATCAAAAACATAAATGTGAAATGAGAGCCAAGTTCAATATTCTGATATATGCCTTGGTTGTTGACTTCAACGACAAAAGAAGTGAGATCTAAATGGGTGCCAAATTCAATGATCAGTCCTGACTTGGCTAGTTCTCATATACGAATTATTATGTTCGATGGCTAGTTTCTACCAGCAAGCCATATTTTCAGAATAATAAAATAAGAACCGACAAGTAACAGGTTTAAAACTTGTGAAAGCTATAATATAATTCGTATATGAAAACTAGCCAAGTCAGGACTGACCATTGAATATGGCAACCATTTAGATCTCACTTCTTTTGTCGTTGAAGTCAACAACCAAGGCATATATCAGAATATTGAACTTGGCTCTCATTTCACATTTATGTTTTTGATGGGATATCATTACTTTTTGTACATAAATTATTAGTAGGTACTTATTTATAACAAAATTAATACCAAATGGTTTTTGTTATAAGTGTTCCTAATAGAATCAATTAAGTGAAAAATTATAATAAAATGATAAAAATTTACCAGTTTCTGATTTATTCCTTTGTATTCACCTAATTACCTATTTGCATGCCAAATTTGAACTTTCTAGGTCATCTGGAACTGGGTTAGAGTTTTGATCTATAGGTCACTCAGTGATAAAAATGACGATTTTTGGACGTTAATATCTAAATAACCGTTTGAGATATGTTTATGAAATTTAAAGCACATATGTATCTTGCAAGTCTCACTGTATGAGCCAAATTTGACACGTTTATGTGAAATAGTTTTTGAGTTATCAGGGGGTCAAAAGTGGCTCCAAATGGTTCGTGTAATATTACACAAGGTGCTGCTCACCAGTTCTGTACTTGGCTTGACACGCTGCCGCGTGTCTAGATAAGTGTTCTTAATTTTTCTAATTTTCCGCGAATTTTTTTAAATTTTTTTCTTTCATAAGAACCTTCTCCTGACAATAACAAACACAACAAAAAAAAAAAACTGAAATCGGTCTAGCCGTTCACGCGTGATGGCGTGACCAAGGGAAATAGGGATTCATTTTTATATATAAAAACTTTTTAACAAAAAATTAAACCGCCGAAAAACTGAAAACCATAAAATTATAAACCTTAAAATTATGAGTCAGCGCTTTTCAGTTTTTCGGCGGTTTAATTTTTTGTTAAAAAGTCTTTATTTTATAATTTTTTGTGGCTTTAATGTACTAATAATACTTAGCAAGGCCCTTAGCCCTATCCAACAAAAAATAATTTTCAAAATCGGACTACTTTGTATAAAGTTATGCGTGTTTATACATTACAATCAGTGAGTGAACAATCAATCATCCCCTGTTTTCCGACCCTTAGGGTTCGATTTTGTTTTCTAAATTTATATGGGACCACCTTGGGAGTATACCCTTTCCAATAGAAGAAGAATTGTCACAATCGGACCACTATGTAAAAAGTTATGCGTGGTCATACATAAAAAAAAATATACGCGTTGAATTGAGAACCTCCTCCGTTTTTTTTTCGTCGGTTGAAAATATAGATATATCACATTACAATACGATAATTTTGTTCACACACTTTTATTAGCTTCACCTGTATATATCTATTCATGTAACGATATCTTTGAACGCGATTTTCTACCACTTCAAAACGTCAGATTAACTTGAAATTTAGTGCGCTTATCAGAGAGACCTTGTCCACATGTTGTAAATCAATAGTATTTTGAAAACCGGATTTCTACTACGCGCATATTGTCACTTATTATTCTTCTCCACAAAAAGGGTGACAAAATAGAAATAAACAAAACCTGGTTTCGCAAAACACTTTTTTACGATACAAAATCGTGTATTTTAGTTTTTTACACTATTATTTAAACTAGATGAGATCGGTGATATCGCTAACCACGTAACCTCTCTTATCAACTGGTATACAGTCATCAAATATATCAAAATCGTCATTTTTCTCTTGACCTTATTCCAATTTATTTGGGGTCAACTCAACACGTCTTTTTCTTCCGTACCCACTAGAAGTTGGAAATGAAGAAATGTATGTATTATATGTTACGTGTAAGTCGTCATGTTCATTCGTTGTGTGAAATGGTATTTTGTGGTAAGAACCACACCGATTGAGTGGAGCTGTCCAGTCAGTGCACTCATTTGCCAGTACTCGTGCAGTTCAACTCAACACTTAAGGAGATCAACGATTCGATGAACAATACCAAAGAAAGGACATTTAGGTAAGCCGCATAAATTACTCAAACTGCCATTCATCATCATCTGCCGAGCTTTTTCCCAACTATGTTGGGGTCGGCTTCCAGTCTAACCGGATGCAGCTGAGTACCAGTATTTTACATGGAGCGACTGGGTAATACGATACCCCTTGGTTACACTGGTTATCAGACTTTCGGGCTTCTGACGACCCGTAACGACTGAAACTGCCAGTCCATATCATAATTAAAACTAACTAAAAAAAACGAAGCAATGCAGCATAGTTCCCACATTCACAATACCTAATAATATAACATTTGACACAGTAAATATTTACATCATCATAAAATGATTATATAATATTCATAAATCAAGTTAATCAGTTAACGCGTATAAAATCATCTTTCACACGGTCCATACATCGTTTTGGTCTTCCCCTACTCTTGTATTTATAAAATATGTGTTTCTACAAACACCCGTTACTACAGATAATATTATTTAATAGAAAATCAGTGAGCAAGCAAGTTTTCTGTCCTATAACACAAAAGTTGTAAGTACGAGCAAGAAAAGTTACACATAGTGACACTTAACGTCGCGAACATAGGTGTTTAGTATCCATTAACTTTCGACGCCGAATATTCTCAGGGCTTATTTAAGGATTTATTTTACTGAACAATGAACAAATCTTTTTTTTTTTTGTGGACTCTTACTTGTCCCACCTTGAGCCAATATGCTGCCAACTGCTGTAACAACTGACTATCACCGACTACATACTTTATCATATGTGGTGACCCCTTTCAAAAATAATGAAAAGAGTTTAAGTGGTGTAGTGGTCATGAGCAAGGGTAACATTCAGAATTTTCCGCCACACAAACTTTTAGTATCATGGCAGTTAAGGAACAGCCCACAATTGATTAAGTTTACAAAGCTAATATCCTCAAAGTGTTATGTCGGGAACATTAAGTGGGTTCTTGTTTGGATATAGGAGCAGAACAAATATTGCTTTCACTTAAGAAAACTTAAGGGTCTTAGGGGATTCGTAGTTTCCACTGACGTTTAACTATGTTACCGTAATAATAATTAAGGAAATTTGTTTATTTATTTAAGGCATGAATTTAATTGAAAATTTCATTTTGCACTTCGAAAACAAACATTTGCAATTCATGTAGAGATTGTGCCTCTTTTTGTGAACCTCACATCATTCCTATTATGGTGTCCTAACTGCGACTAACTAGGGTGTAGCGCTCGCTAGCCATTCAATTCTCTCGTTCGGCTCGTACATAGTTGTTCACAGTCATAAACTTTTTGTTTTTGTTCTGGCGTGGAAAATTTTCAGGGATGTCCTCCGTCCGGCAGTGAGCGGAGGAGTCTATTTACTCTAACTGGCTGAACACAAACCAAGTGTTCTTTTCCCACACTTGGATCGAAGATCATAGGAACTTGTGCTCATTCCACAATCCCCAGCTGGACCGGACCACCACAGGCCCGGTCGGCTCCAAATCTGATACGTGGTCACATTTCTGACCTATTCTATTCCGATTGGTCCGGGTACCCTAGCTTAGTTACTGCAATCAGCGAGAACAGCTAAAAGATTTTAAAAATGGCCTCAGTTATCCAAAAATGTGCATGTTTGTAAGGTCAAAAAGTTTCTAGAGGAATCAGGTAATATTTCTTTATTAAATACCAAATTTCGGGTTTTTAACAAAACTTTATTATGGTGTCATAGAAACTCACTTATGGTTAGCGTACGAAAGAAGGACAAATGAATATTACAATAAGAGTGTCGAGAAGAGTCGGATGTCAAAATCTGGCTATCTTGGAAGTTACTTGAACTTTGTGAGGAAGTCCTGCCAAACCACAAAGAACTTACAAAGAAGAAATACTTGAGCGATATTCAATTTGATCCTTCGATAATGTCTCAGTCCTGTGAAATTTATCTTTTCGAGGCTCAGTTGGCACCAGCGATATCTTTTGTAATACTTGAAGTGTTCCATTATATTTCAGAGAGACCTTTTAGCACTTTACTGTTCTCAACCGAAATATTTTTTTGTTTTAATCGTTTCAGTCCTAATTACCTAAGAGTTATTTAAACAGTATGTGCTCTTGTACATTTTTCAATTGAATAACGCTCATGTACTTTACTGCTTGTGTAATGTTTCAATGAAAGTTATTCAATATTAAATATTTACTTTCAGAAACAATGAAAAAGACTAATGGTTCTCATCATTATGTGTACCTACTATTAAATAAATAATGTGAGCTTAGCTACGTAAGTATTCTCAAGCGGATTATCAGTTTCCAAATTGTAATATGAAACAATCATTGTATACATTCACTTTTTGTTAATTAAAATATTTGAACAAAGGCGTGAGTTCATGTTTGTGTGTATGCATTTTCATTGCTTTTACAAAAAACTATTGTTGTTTTTTTATAGATCATGTGATCTGCAATAAAGATTTGAATTCATTATATATTTTATTTAATAAAACTGCAGTAGTATACAATATCCCTCCAATAGGACCAGCAAAATTAGATAATTATGTGTATTTTCGAGTCTGAAATAGTATTTCATTTGGATTAACTAAAAATTATTCATTTTTTTTAATGGATCTTGTGATCTTATTTTACTTAATAAAACAGCAGTAGTTTACAATATACCTCCTACCCAGAGAACAAACAGCACTCGATATGTGTATTTTCGTGTCGAAAATAGTCTCCTAATCTTCCAGAAGCTGCATTCCAGTGCTAATACTGTTATGACTAAAAACTGCAAAGGCTCAGTACATTTCATAACTCATTGCTAACCATAACACAGTTTTCAGATTTATGATGTACATTGCACAAACAATTATATTTTCAACTGCTTTTTATCCTCCAAGGCCGCTAAAACATTGAAGAGAAATTTGTGTGCAGATCGAGAAGCATTAAACATACATACATTATACTTAGATAATATACCGACTGACTTTCAAGCCACACTGCAAACATTGGATTATAAATATTGATAACAAATGACGCACGAAAGTGCAAACAGAAAAAGACATAACGGTTAGGAATACTGATTGAAATGCAAGGTAAAATATGTGAATATCATTATGGACAAAAGATTTTGCTCCTTTCTGCCGTTGTTTGTGCCAAGAAAATGCATTTGAGCATAAACTTATTATTCAGGCTAAGTGTGCTTAGCCAGCAGATCGTGTATCTTGCGGCTAACGAGGGGATTGTTCGGGTAAACAACAGTACCTTCAATGTACCTGGGCCTTGTTATCCCCGTCATATCTCGCTGTCTTCTATATTTCACTATGAGGTAAAGTGAATTTTTACTTTAACAAAAGATTCTGTTCTGTACGTGTTTGTTGTCAAGAGGCAGCCATTATTTGTCAAAACTTTTGGAAATAAATGGAGCATCTTTCATGTTTGCATAGTTGGGATACTTGGTTAAAGACAGCAAGTATAACATAGAGATCTCACTATATTTTCCGATACAATATATATATATATATTTTAATGTTAACCACTCTATTATAATTTTAAACTTATTGAAGATTTTTACTATTTTTTAGATTGGTTTTCTTTAAAAGCGTGGTTTTTTGTATTATTGTTTATTTTTGTCTTTACAGTTCGATTGACCATTAAAGTGTAATTTTTGTTAGAATAGCTGAAGGTTGATATAAAAGCGTTTCAAAACGTATAACCAAGTGAATTTTTGCTTATTCTAGAATGCTTTGGAATTGAATTTTTTTAAATTTTAAACATAAATGTGGCCAGTACTTCTTATAATGAGTTTCCTTAAATAAGCTGGTATGAAATAGTTGGCTTATTCACTAGACTTTGTCGAGTCATGCACCCCTATATACATATTTGTTGGAGGATTTAGCGTCGTCACTTGTGTCTAATCCCGCTAATAGAATTTCTGAATAGCTTAATTCAAATACAGGTTCCTTATTGAGTTTGCAATGGAATATAGTGGTTGCGTTGCAATGTCTATAGCAGATGTGAACATAGATACGAGTTCGGTTCAGTAATAAAGCACAAAGCTAATAGACAGAGATATTAATTAGCTGAATGCTTTATTGCTGAATTCATTGGTTTGGTAAATACTTAAGGGCAACATTATTTGCCTTTTGTGGTTGGTTTAAAAGCCTGGTAACTTAAATTTCGTTACGTCATTAATAGGCATGACTTTATTTGCATCGTTACAATTTCACTAATGATTAATGTACCCTAAGTAGTAAGTAGGTATATTCTTACAAATACGTAGCACGCCAACCCATGTTCTAAATCATGCTTGCGAAAGAGATGGCCTGATCCCGCGGTTCTAGGGAGCAAATTGACCGTAATTTTGAGCCGAGGCCAAGTATTGGGGGCTTAACGCCAGTATTGGGAATTTGTAATTCCATCAGGTTTTAATAAAACCTTTATCGAACCTTCGACGATAAAGTGCTCAACAATTAATAGCACACTGCGAATTTGATTAAAAAAACAACGGCTAATAACGAATGGATTACGAAGAAAATCTGATATGAGAATACTATCATTTTTAGGGTTCCGTTGCCAAATGGCAAAAAACGGAACCCTTATAGATTCGTCATGTCTGTCTGTCTGTCTGTCTGTCTGTCTGTCTGTCCGTCCGTATGTCACAGCCATTTTATTCCGAAACTATAAGAGCTATGCTGTTGAAACTTGGTAAGTAGGTGTATTCTGTAAACCGCATTAAGATTTTCACACTAAAATAGAAAAAAAAACAATACATTTTGGGGTTCCCCATACATAGAACTGAAACTCAAAAATGTTTTTTTTCATCAAATCCATCCGTGTGGGGTATCTATGAATAGGTCTTCAAAAATGGTAATGAGGTTTCTATTATCATTTTTTTCTAAACTGAATAGTTTGCGCGAGAGACACTTCCAAAGTGGTAAAATGTGTCCCCCCCCCCCCCGTAACTTCTAAAATAAGAGAATGACAAAACTAAAAAAAATATATGATGTACATTACCATGTAAACTACCAACGAAAATTGGTTTGAACGAGATCGAGTGAGTAGTTTTTTTTTAAAACGTCATAAATCGTAAACCGCAATTTACCTTACATTCAATCAACTGAAATATAAAAATTAAAAAATATATATATTTTTGAACCGAAAATACCTACAGGTTTGTACGGAACCCTCGGTGCGCGAGTCCGACTCGCACTTGGCCGGTTTTTTAATTATTGTTTTATGATGAAAATTAAAATGAGATTGCGTTGTTCAATAACAGGTACCTACTTGAAGTTATCTATTCTAATATAATCCACTTATCCGACTATCTCCCAAACAACCCACCGCCCGACGCCCATTTAATACTAATAAAATGGCGTCGAATGTCACAAAATGTCGATAAATTAATAGTTATAACCGTCTATTTGTTCTGTAAGCGACACCTATTGAAGCTAATGGCTTGAATAACAAACAGAGCATGAGCTATGTTCAACCATGGATGATTTATTGTTAAAACTAGACGCTACTGCAAATCGTTCTCTAGTAACGATCTGTCATGGCTGAAGCTAGCCCTACAAATGCGTCTGCGGTGATGAAGTTAATTTGCAGTTTGTCCGTGGCTCTGGCAACTGCAGTCGAAATGCTGAAAGTGGTTGTAGCCAAAATGAGGTCGAGAATTGCAATCTTGGAGCTATGCGGGTTTTAAGTAAATTGCGGCACTCTCAATTAAGTGGATTTTGAGGGAGATAACTGTGAAGTTTTCATTCGAGGATTGTTAAAACTAAATCTTTTCAGAAAACACGAACGTACCACTGCAGTAGAATATGTATAATGCAGTTCTACATAATATAAGGTGCTTTACCGTAATATGTAAATTTCGTGTATAGAGTTCGCCAGTCGAGCGTTGTCTAAGCCACATTAGCATGGTTCGCCGCTATAAAATTCCGCGACACGGCGCTTACACGGCGAGTTCCAACCAACTTTATATAATGCGGCGACACTTTTCACCTTCCGACGATTCTAGAACAATTTTATGTGGAAAGTTCGACCACTTTTAAATCGATACTGTTGATCGAACTTAGGAAACTGGAACCAGTTAGGTACTTGTTGTTAGTCCATAATGTTTGACTTTTAGAAAATCGAGATTTTTCTTTTCCTAGAACGCTGTAGTTTGAAACTTGACACTGTAACAACAACATAACATCAGGCCTTTATTTGCTGATGGGTAAGGTAGAGGTTTACTCATAAAACAGTCACATTTCGTCAGTTATGTTTAAGTCCCATGAATTTAGCGCGAGCCTACTGCCATTAACGGGGCACAAAAACAAATTCTGGACAGCCACTGAATAAATGCTTAATTGATAGTTTCTGCTATTATATTTTACTATAGAAGCCAATAAGAACTATAATGTGCGTTAATCTTACCGTCCATAACGCTAAGATCTATTTTGAAGAGGAGAAGGAATCAGATTTAATTACCATCACTTGATAACTGCTTGTTGACGATTTTAAAACCATTAAAAATACACCACACCAGGGCCTCAAGTCTGCTATTTTTTATTAATTCGTCATTCCAACACAATCCCATTGTCATTTTGCTAAAAGTTCGTAATCTGCTAAATCATAATGGTGGATCATTGGTCGGTCAGTGGTCTCGTAATAGAATCGTGGTACAATGACATTGTCGTATTGCCATTATTATAAAACTCGTTAGTAGAAATGATTTTCTAAAAACTACTACTAAATTTGAACATTTAATTGTGCCAGATTTCATTTATATATATATTTACATATTATTTATTAGTATTTTAAACAATCTGAAGTAGTAAGAAGTTTGTGAATAGCAAAAACATTGCATTTACATGTGTAACGCGGATAAATGTGAAAATAGACAACTCAATAATATTTTATCTGTTTAGCTGTCAAAGTCAAATGTGGCATTACTGCTTACTGACGTTAATCTGTTTTTATTTCCAGCGGCCGGTGTTTTGTGTGTTAATTATTTATTCAGTTTTCTCACCTTAATTTTTGCCGATACGCTAACGTTTCGACGCGGTCTGGCCATAAGGGGAATGAGTTCTTCAATTAACCCCCCTACTGAGTCCTTTCCAAGGCGAAACGTTTTTATAAATTCCGCTTCGGAAATATCAATAAAGGGGTTTGTATTCATTCTCGTCAAGCGACGGGCTCGACAACGTCTTTTGCATTCTGCCCATCTTCTTTCTTTAGCATCCACGGCGTTTGGCTAGCTCGAGAATATTTGCTCGTAGTGAATACATTTCTCCGTTCAATATTCCACAAACACGATAGCTAGCAAACACTTTTTGACAACCGAGCTATTACAATACAAGCAATGACTGCACAATGACGGTCCAATGGTAGGTCACTGATCAAAGGAACTCTCAAAATTTGAGCAGATTACCGCATAAGTCAGTCATTCATTTGTCATTATGTACGAGATTACCATTCTAAGCCATTTCTTTCAATGGAGTGTCAGTGGTTGACCATTGGAAAGTCATAATGACGCCATTATATTAGTAGATTACTAAACTTGTCAAAATCAACAATTATGAAATCAATGATATTCTGACACTATTGTAATAGCAGACTTGAGGCCCTGTAATTCCCGCAGATTAGGCTAGTAGGTACCTATAGTACACCAACATTTTCACACTTATGTTTAACCATTAATTGTACAGGGCAATTTGTGGTGGTGGTAACCGATGTGTTAAACCGTAATCATAGTAAAGTAGTGTAGGCATGAGTGTACTGTTAGCATCGGAGGAATGCTGTGTCCGGATAAGTAAAACGCCTGTTTATAAATATCGCGTAATCATTGGGATCTTTGAATTTGTTCAATCATTACATATTTTAATATCCTGGCATCCATTTGTCAGCTAATTTGATCCCCGGTAGGAGTAAAATTTTAGAAAAAATCTTGTTACGAAAAAAGCGTTACGTAACGAAAAAGCGTAATGTCCCCTATATTGGACTTTTTATTCTATACTTCTGCCCGCGACTTCGCCGCGTTAAATATCTTGTTCCCCCGACCCCTCCCGTCGCGTCGAATCGCCTACCCGTGCGATTTTACCCGTTTTTGCAACATTTTTCATTACTGCTCCGCTCCTCTTAGTTGTAGCGTGATGTTATATAGCCTATAGTCTTCCTCAATAAATAGGCTACTCAACACAAAAATAATTTTTCAATTCGGACCAGTAGGTAGTTCCTGAGATTAGCGCGTTCAATCAAACAAACATACAAACAAACTCTTCAGCTTTATAATATTATAAGTATAGATAATAGACAAACAGAGCGAGTGAGTGAGATAGTTTTCATTGCTTTCGAGGGTGTCAAAGCAGATGGTGAGGGCAAAATGAAAATTCAAAATGATAGCGGTGAAATTTTCAAATTTCTCGTTAAGGGTGTCGTTTTTATGGTTTTCAAAGGTGCCAAAGATGAAAATGAGGTTACAATACAGTTTGAGTATTTTAAAGATAGTGTAAGAGACGATACAGTAAATTTAGGGTTAAGGCAAAAGGGTAAGTAACTCTGTTCCAACGAGGGTTCCCTCGACCCCACTATTGTTTTTTCTTCTATTCTTAATTCATATTAGTGCTTATCACATAATATGATGCCATTATTCTATATTTACTAGAAACGGTTACATGATACTAACTAAGCATAGTCATAATCTCTACAGTACCAACACGTAAGCTGTATTTAATTTAAAGATAATGATAGGTGAATACTTCTTGAACTAGACCGAAATTTTCATTTCAAGAATTTTCGTAATAAGAAATGAGTAGGGTCGTCTAAAAAATCAGATAAGTGTTATCCGACGCGTTAAAGAATGCCTGAATGGACTATTCATGCGAAAGATCTGTCATACCAATCTATTTCTGAGAACATTTCGGTGGGAGATCAATCCACATGATTTTCTCTTCCTTTGCAATTTTTTACACGCTTTATCACGTAAGGAAAAGATAAAATAATTTTCTATACTATTTAAATATAAATTATGTTCACGAAGAATCTTTTCAAAAGTTTCCTTAACAAGTTTTCTTCGTAATTGGATCGATACGTTAACGAATAACTGTTAACGATCGTTATTTACAATACTTTCGGTATCTACATTACATCATCGCAATGAGAAAACCAGACAATAGTCCTCGTAAATTAGATTGAGACAAAGACAACACACGTAGACGTTAATGTGTTGAGGTCGAAGTAAAATCATTAAACGCAGTTAATTGTTTTGCCTCAAGTATCTGCACGAGCGTGCGAGTAGTGTAGGTGCTCAGAATTTATTTATTTGCGGTAATAATTTATTTAGCGATTGTTTTTTCTAGAAAAAGCTTCTCTGTATCTCGTGTCGGCACGTGCTAGAAAAGTTTACGCCCTCAGTCGGAAAAGTTAGTAGAAAGGTTTTTTGTCTGTACATATCATCTTTCTTGAGTGGCTTTTTATAAAATAACAATATCGATGTCAATAAGATACTTAACATACATACATTATCAACCTATATAATGTCCCCCCTGATTCGACACAGGCCTCCTCTCTGTATGAAAGAGTGGGTCCTTATCCACGAGGGTCCAATGCGGGTTGGTTGATGTCATATTATAGGACATGCTGGTTTTCTCACGATTTTTCTCACCATTTTTAAGAGCAGTGGTAATGAAATAATTTACAGACAAAACTAAGTGCGAACCTACGAACTATAACTTGTACGTCACGGCCGTTGTTACTACGGGGCCACCTCTGCTCTAAACAAGATATAGTAACATAAACAAACGAAAACACTGACAAATAGCTCCATTCGGATAACTAATAGTTTAAATAATTCATCTTAAAACCAAGCGTTGGTGGTTTCAGCCACTGAACATCGCAAATACTGAAACTACTCGTATGTACCTAGATATATTCTCGCTCTCTCATTTTTTACGCATTACTCATACCAAAAATCTGTTAACGGCTTAAAATACTGAATCAATATTTTGTTTGAAAGTGTTTTGTGATGACTGACTGACAGATTTGCGCAAACAGAGTGAAAACTCAAAGTCTTTTTATATTTAGTATGAAAAATGTTTTACGAAGCAACAACGGGAGTTGTTCTTCAAGTGGACTGTATTGATTTATATATTTTTAGATGTATAGTCCATTACTCATATTGGATGTGTATATGGTCCACATACCTACTTAATGGAAAGTCCTATTTTGTTGATCTTTTCAAATTGATTCACAGTTTCATTTCAACTATCAAATCATAGCCAAAATTAATACGCTTTTTAGAGCTTAAAACATTATTTTAATTAAGTGGATTTTTTCACAGTTTCTGGTGGGGTCGGCTTCCAGTCCAACCAAACGCAGTTGAATTCTAGTATTTTACATGGAGCGGCCTACAACTGGGTAATATCTCTTGGCAAGACTGATTAGGATTATTATAATCAACAATACCTGCCTAGCCAACAGTCGGGACCCGAGGCACGGAAAAAATCTTAGGTTTAGGTTTAAAGATATTTAAAAAAGACACAAAGTCACTTACATGAGAACAATGCTTACAGTAAATCATTACATTACATTACTTTACATTACATATATTGCTATAAATTATAAAGATATCATGCATATTAGCCGAACTATCTCAATTTTTGTCTAGCCAGGCGGAAAAAAATTGCTCTTACATCAGAGTTATTTGCATGCGCTGCCTTAACAGTTGTATATAATTCAAAACAATGTATGACAACCTGGTCCGCTTTGAATAGTTCTACAAAAAAGTCCGCGACACCATATTTCTTTCTTTTATATTTTAGCAGATATAGTTAGCTTTTATGTGTTATAAAAAATATTTTTCGACGTACTTACCTTTGGACGATTTTTTACACAACAAAATATTAAACCTTATCGAAAAAAATATTATTATGATCACAAGAACATCACAGAGATACGATTTGCCCCGAACAGTATGTCAATTGGTTAAGTAGTTTCGAAGATAATATAAAATTACTAAATCGCAAAATGCCGCCGTCCATTCACGAACCGCATTAGAACATGCTTTGTACGGATGTTTTATCCATTTACCCATAGATGACAAGCTTTTGATGATATTATTGACAGTGTTATAAATAACAGGGGTAAAATATTTTTTCTAGATGCCCCAGCATGCGTAGCATGACCACCGTAGAAAGGGGTTTTGTCGACGGACGATTAGACAAAGTAACGTTTCGGGTACACAGTACGACAGCAGCAAAGTAGATAAAGTCAACTGCACTTTTGATGTGAAACATCTATAGGCGAGGGTAAACCTAAATTTTGGCGTGGTGAGCGTGGCCACGCACAGTGGTCCATACTGAAAGTGGACTTAGGCAACAAAGTTTCAATATCAATGCGATTTTTTTAAATGTGATAATTAACATATTAATATATAATTAATACGTTATTTTTAATTATACCATATTTATTTCTTTTCGTAAAGCATGCTTTATAAATATTACCTTTACAAAATATTTTTTTTTGTTTTGCCTTGTGTCGCAGGTTCGCTAGGTTCAGCTACACTTCTCAAGGTTAACCCATGGATGAGTGACCAATTAATTTATGTGTGACGTTTTGTCGCAGGTTTGCTAGGTTAAGCTGCACTTCGCAAGGTCAGCCTTTAGATGGGTGACTATTTACTTTATGTGTGGCGTTTTGTCGCAGATTCACAAGGTTAAGCTGTATTTCGCAAGGTCAGCCTTTGGATGGGTGACCATGTAGTTTTTGTTTTGCCTTGTGTCGCAGGTTCGCTAGGTTAAGCTACACTTCTCAAGGCCAGCCTTTGGATGGGTGACCATTTACTTTATGTGTGGCGTTTTGTCGCAGGTTCACAAGGTTAAGCTGCATTTCGCAAGGTCAGCCTTTGGATGGGTGACCATGTAATTTTTGTTTTGCCTTGTGTCGCAGGTTCGCTAGGTTAAGCTATGTATACTTCTCAAGGTCAGCCTTTGGATGGGTGACAATTTAGTTTGTGTGGCAAAATCTGTTCACCCAGTCGAAAGTTATAAGGTAACAAACATAAAAAAATACAGTCGAATTGAGAACCTCCTCCTTTTTTTGAAGTCGGTTAAATATAATTCTGAGTCGAATCATGTCGAAGACCAAATTTTATAAAAAGTGCAGTTGACTATTTCTACTTTGCTGCCGTCGTACTGTGTACTCGAAACGTTACTTTATCTATTCTTCCTTCGACAAAACCCCTTTCTACGGTGGTCATGCTACGCGTGCAGGAGGCACTGGGAAAACGTTCCTCGCAAATTTGGTATTGGCAAAAGTCAGACAATCCGGGAAAAACGGGCTAGCTGTTGCCTCTTCTGGGATTGCCGCAACTCTATTAAATGATGGGAAAACAGCACACTCCACCTTTAAGCTACCACTGACAGTATCATTGGAACAACAGTCAGTATGCTCCATACCTAAAAATGGACCGCTCGGGAAACTGTTACAAGAGTCATCTTTAATTATTTGGGACGAATGTACCATGAGTCATAGAGCTCATGTTGAAGCAGTAAACCGAACGCTCAAAAATCTCAGAAACTCAGATGCTGTTATGGGTTGTGTTACTTTAGTTTTTGCGGGTGATTTTCAGCAAACACTGCCTGTAATAACAAAAGGAACACGCGCCGATGTTATCAGGGCATGCTTAAAATCATCTTACTTAAGAGTTTCGTTGAAACTCTCAATTAACGAACAAACATGAGAGCTCATTTGAGGGATAACTACGATAACGACTTTCCGCATCACCTACTAAATCTTGGAGAAGGAAAAATTAGCTGTCCTAGCACCAACAGTACTAGCGATGACATTAAACTTGACGATAGATTAGGTCACATATTACATAGGTTAGAACATCTGATAGACGCTATTTATCCCGGTCTTGAAAATTTATTGGAAAGAGATTATCATTGGCTTTGTTCCAGGGCAATAGTGTCTCCTAGAAACGATACAGTGAATGAGATAAATAAACTGATTTTAGAGAAAATTCCCGGTCAAGTCAAACACTACAAGTCCATTGATATGATGTGTAATATTGAGGATACAGTGCACTATCCTCAAGAATTTTTAAATTCTTTGAGCCCTTCTGGCTTACCTCTTCATGATCTTATGTTAAAAGTTGGCATTCTTATCATGCTATTAAGAAACTTGTGCCCCCCCCCCCCCCCCCCCCCCAACATGTGTAATGCACAAGGCTGCTTATAAAAGAGTTGCGGGAGAATATAATCGTGGTGACCATTCTCACAGGGCCAGCAGTGGGACGACTGGCTTATATTCCGCGGATACCCGTGATTCCGACGGATTTACCCATACCGTTTAAAAGGCTACAGTAACCCGTGAAAATCTCCTTGGCCCCTCTATAAATAAGTCCCAGGATCAAACATTCTCTCTGGTGGGCATTGACCTGAGAAAGTAGTGTTTTTCCCATGGACAGTTATATGTTGGCTTATCTCGGGTTAGAACTCCTGAAAGACAATATATTTTGGTACCAAATAATAGCATTACATCTAATATAATAAACAGACAAGTTTTGAAAAATTAAATTTAACATAATTTATTCAACCATAATCATTTCATTCACTCATTCGAAACCCGGTTATATAGCCAAAGTGGCATGCAAATACATACATATATACATATGCAATAAAAACAAAACCCTCCTTTTGGCAGTCAGGAAATAAATCATAGCACTCAGTACTAACCGAACCACACTCATCATTTCATCACAAGTTAAAATGTTTACTGCCCAACGAAGTGGGCACGGGTCAGCTAGTATAAAATAAAGTCACTTCGCTGTCTGTCTGTCTGTCCCTATGTATGCCTATCTTTAAAACTACGCAACGGATTTTGATGCGGGTTTTTTTAATAAATAGAATGATTCAAGAGGAAGGTTTATATGTATATAATATACATAATGTAGTAAAGAAACGCTGATGATTTTAGAGGTTTCTAATGTGATGTCGTAAATAAACTAATTTTTTTGCGCTTACATTGCGAACGCTGGCTGAACCCTACGAAATAGAACAAAATAATGTGCTACAGTATTGTACACCTTAAAAAGGTCTACAAAAAAGTCCGCGATGGCATATGTCTTTATCTTAGGGATAACCTACAATAACCATTTTTTATCCTTTACTTTTCACGAGAAATAATGGCTTATTTACGAAGCGATTTTAAGCAATATAGCATTAATCCTTATCCAATTAAATACATTAGATACGTTGTGCATTTCATGTAGATCAAATTGCCCTTTACAGCATATCATTAAAATTAATATTTTAAAAGATATCAGAGATTATAATAAAATAGCCGCAGAGCGGCTAGCGGGCCGTCCCGGTTGGTAGCGGTCGGGTAGTGCAGAATTAGTAGCATTGTAATTCATATTACTTTGGCTTCATACTAAATGCGAATATCATGCGTGTTCGAAGTACTCAAAATAAATCTAATTGTATTATTCCAAGTAAGAGACCGCGAAATATGGCTTAGATGTTTAGATTTTTGGATGGATTTTATCTGTTCGAACCCATATCAACGTCCATGTCCTATTCCATTGTCAACGCTTATTTTTCAATTATTTTTTGCTTTTTAGTTTCGTTTTCTGTGGAAGCGTGTCTTTTAGTTTTTAAACTATTATTTACTAGCTTTTGCAGCGGCTTCGCCCGCGTGGAGGTCGGAATATATCCCGCGGGAACGTACTACCGGGATAAAAAGTAGCCTATGTGTTAATCCAGGTTATAAACTAACTGTGTTCCAAATTTTATTCAAATCCGAATGGTAGTTTTTGCGTGAAAGAGTAACAAACATCCACACATCCATACATACAAACTTTCGTATTTATAATATTATATAGTAGGATTAAATATTAATGTGTATGTACTGATGTACCGATTAGATCCGTGAATAAAGAAATCTTTAGCCGTGGTTATAGGAATTGGGTCGCATTTTTTTATCCGCGAATAGTGAAAACGCGAATGAATGAAGTGCGAATAAGGAGCTTTTACTGTACATCAAACACACATGATATTCTCATAAACTATGAATCCGAAGTAATATGAATTATAAACCTACTTAGGTAGGTACGACTAATATTATAAATGTGAAATTTGTAAGATTGGATGTTTGTTTCACAATCACGCAAAAACGGCTCAATGGATCTAGGTCGAAAATGGCACACAGATAGTATTTATTACCTATATATAATTAACCTATATAATTCCCACTGCTGAGACACAGGCCTCCTCTCGGTGAGAAGGAGTGGGCCGTAATGTACCACGCGGGTCCAGTGCGGGTTGGTAGATGTCACATGTTTTCGAAATTTTGGTTCTAAGACATGCCGGTTTCCTCACGATGTTATCCTTCACCGTTTTGAGAGCAGTGTTGATGAAAATATTTACACAAAGTAAAGAGCCTGCCTGGGTTCGAACCCATGACCTACAATTCGTAAGTCGGGGCTGATACCGCTGAGCCACCGCTGCTCTCACTCAACTGCTCTCTTATTACCTATATATCCTGGATTAATGCATTCTTAATACATTAACCGCGGTAGTACGTACTCTTGCGATAATTTCCGACATCCACGCGGGCGAAGCCGCGGGCAAAAGCTAGTTATTAATATAAAACGTTCATCACAGACGTTAGTAGTAATTATACACCCATCCAAGACATTCAGCTTTTGGAAAAGTTGGTATTTTTCATTAAATATGCAGCTAATTGTGTTTTGAATGCATGCAATGAGTCTAATTTTTTTATATGTGAGGGTAGTTATATTATTTTGCTCCTTCAAAACTTAACATTTCAATCTTGGTGATCTATTACATATTATTGGCGACAAACGTAGATTAACCTGATCGATCTACCAATACGCCTGTTATAACGTAGTCTCAAGCCCCTAGCATTATAGAATACAGGCTTAAAATGGTATTATGGAATACAGGCTTAAAATGAAAACTGTACCTAATTATCCAGCTCATCATCATTATTTCCCTGCCCGTAACTCAATTTATTTGGGGTCGGCGTAATATAGCTTATATCTTTCATTCAATCATTATTTGCTCATTTGAGCGTACACCTGCACAATATAGGCAAAATTGGCAATATAGGCAAAAGTTGAAATGGATTTTGTAAGTTCATCAACTAAATATCTCATCATTTCATCTGAAAAACGTCCACTTCTGGACATAGGTTCCCCAATTTGGGGGTTTGCCATAATCGCTACCCTTAGAAGGCGAGTTGACGATCTCAGTATGGTGATAAAATGCATAGAGAACGCTGCTGCCCATTCTCTAGTCTTAGTCGCCACTTACGATACACACGGGACGAAATGAGATGGCGATATTATTTACGTCCGATACCACACAGAACAGTAGTAAAATTAATTACAAATTCTTGAAATGGGTTGTGACGTTTAATATCTCAGCAAATAATAATGTTTTTCTGTTTCCTCATTGTTTCTCAGAATATTTCCACAGTATTACTTTCTATTGACAGCTACCATTGTTCAATGTTCAAGACAGTTCTTACCAGCGAAGATACATTCCGTAATATTGGAGGCTCAGCAAAGTTACTTGCTTATTAAATTTTCTGAACAAAGAATGTTGTTAATTAAACGTGCTTTGTTTGTTGGAAAGGACAGTCGATACTTTAGAGATACTAATCTCTTATTAAAGTATAAGTAGGTCTGTGTCTTTTGTGTTGTGAATATTTTAGCAAGTTTGTAAGGTTGGCAGGGTATTAAATATCGTCTGCTTTTTTAAAACCCCTCCCTGTTTGGAGTTAAAATAACGTAGTCCAATGTTTTATGATGTGCATAATTTACTGATTCTTTCATAAAGAAATAAGGAAGACGAAGCGAATAACGATGAAACGGAACGCTAAAGCTGGACAGCACACGCGGTTCATTTGAAGTCTGGATGACAGTTGACGTCGGTGTCACAGACAGCGTCAAATTGGAAAGGCGCGGTGCCAACACATACCAAATATTTTTAATTGCCATCTCGCTGATCAACATATGCGTTTGTCGGTTGCTTAACCTTGTATATGGCAACTTGAAACTAGAAGTGAGTATTCGCTGAGGGCACCCCTGTGGGGTATGGCCCTCGGGCATCGCTGCTAGAATGAAAATCCCAAATACGTATTACATCATTCATTTAAGTATATTATGCAAGATTATGTTCCTACTTTTATGTCCTATAGTTGGCGTTAGCATTTCGTTTTGGAAACCGCATCACTAATTGGTAGGTTATTCACGACGGGAATAAAGCAGTATCTTTTGTCATGGGCATTATTTTGAATACCAAACATAACGAACAATCCTACGGCTCCTAAACTAAGCGATGGAGATCTGAGTTAACTCCGCGAAGTGAAGTAATGAAGACTAGAATCTTGCGTACACCAAGGGATTCAAGCTCGCTCAGGACGAAAACACATTTATCCCCGATGAGAGTACTCCTTATTATAATACCCTTTCGAACCACCTGCAAGGTAATAAAACCAATTTATTTTCGAATTAGTAGCTTAAAACTGTCAAAATCCGAGGAATTCCTAGTTTTGTCCAGTTTCGTACATTGTTTAATACTCACGTAGTTTCATGAAAAATACAATAATATTATTTTCGTAAATAAAACATTTTAGACGTACAGAGTTAGTAATACCCTTCAAAACACTCGGATTGTCATTGAAGGATTATTAGCCTTTGGGACGAACGCCTTATATTTTGCCTGTAGCATAACACGACTTAATGAAGCAAGAAGATTAGCAATACAATTTTATACAATACCAATATTAATTTAGCAGTATTTAATTAATATTAGTCTGTATTTCATTGCCAAAGAGACTTTATTAAGCTCCAAATCGCTATAGAGATAGCGCGCCTTTATTACCGAAGTATCTAGTACGGTCGTTTAAAAATAGTAATATATCAATTTTATTGTTTCAAAAGACTTTTATAGGTAATTGCCTTAAGTAGCTAGGCGTGCTTAGTGTCCGAATTTTGGAAGTGAAACAAGAACTTTTTACGGCAAAGGTTTTGTACCTCACTTTTAAATTACAGTAGAATCCGGTTATAACGACGGTGAAGGGACCGGTGATATTACGTCGTACTAACTGGAAGTCGTACTAAACGAAATGACAATTTTGAATTTTTATTCAAATCACTTTCATTTATATACATACAAACATAATGTATTTAATAATATTTACGTGACCTAGAGAAAAAAAAAACATTTGAATCAAAATATTTATTTGTTTCACATAATGTACATAATAATGTACTAGCTTCTGCCCGCGACTTTGTCTGCGTAAATGTCGGTTATCGCGACGCAGACAAAGTCACGGGATAAAAAGTAGCCTATGTCCTTTCCCAGGGTCTAAACTATCTGTGTACCAAATTTCATTTAAATCTTTGAATCTTTTTCGTTTTGTAGAAGCCATTCTTGTACGCGAAATCACGCATAACCCGCAAATTAACAGTCGCATTTGAATCAACGACGTGCAGGCAAGGGGAAGTGCGGGGCGGAGATAGTTTCTTACCTACGATTTATTTGTAAACACGTCAACGCTCGTCGTCATTGTAACCAGACAATTTTGTGTGAAATTCCGTCATTAAAAGCGGTCGGTCGCTGTAAGCGGAGTCGTAATAAACGGATGTACTTTCATATTGGCTCATATTAAAACCAAACACGCGCCTATACTTACGTCGCTAAAAACGGTTGGTCGTTACATGCGAAGTCGTACTAAATGGACTCTACTGTAATTGTTAGGTTAAGTACGCCATTCAAAACTTATTTTAATTTCAGAAAAGTTTTCCCAATAAAACATCCCATTTCCCCAAAAATGTTTAGAAGAACAACGCGGTCTCAAAGACATACGCGAAAAGCGAATTTAATCTCTAACATTGATGTAATATAGATCATAAAAGCAAGGCGTCAAGTTCGACTCTTGTCGCTAAAATTGGATCATATTGCCAACAGCTTTACTGCACGCATTTTATTTTATTTTATAAAAGTTATGAATTCAGAGTAATTTTATATAGTGCGCGAGGCTCACATGCATACTCGAAATATTTTATATGAAAACTCATAAAATGTTAAATATTTATGAAGAGTGATGTAGATACCTATATATTAATAATTTCCGATATTATTAAGTAATACATTAGATAGTAATTATCTTCAAGTATTTATTTACCTACCAATAACCAGGTTCAATTATATGTTAATTAAATACAAACCCAAGATCCTGTAAATTGGTTCAAAATGTTGATAATTGGTTCTTTATTTCTCATTAGGTAAGCTTATTGACTCTACAATTATTTAAAAAGCTCCTAAGTACTCTTCGTGAAAAATTAACTTAAATAAACTTGAAACGATTCCTTTTCATATCAAGTAAAAACCGGCCAAGTGCGAGTCGGACTCGCGCACCGAGGGTTCCGTACAAAACCTGTAGATATTCTCGGTTTATGCATAAGGTTTATGTTTATGAAATTAAATGTTTTATTTTTTATTTTTTAATTTTTATATTTGAATTGATTGAGTTAAAGCCAAATTCCAGTTTAAAATTTATGACGTATTAAAAAAAAACTATTTACTAGATCTCGTTCAAACCAATTTTCGGTGGTAGTTTACATGGTTATGTACATCATATATTTTTTTCAGTTTTATCATTCTCTTATTTTAGAAGTTACGGGTGGGGGGGGGCACATTTTACCACTTAGGAAGTGTCTCTCGCGCAAACTTTTCAGTTTAGAAAAAAATGAAATTAGAAACCTCAATACCATTTTTGAATACCTATTCATAGATACCCCACAAGTATGGGTTTGATGAAACAATTTTTTTTGTGTTTCAGTTCTAAGTATGGGGAACCCCAAAATGTAATGATTTTTTTTATTTTAGTGTGAAAATATTAATGCGGTTCACGGAATACATCTATTTACCAAGTTTCAACAGCATAGCTCTTATAGTTTCGGAAAAAAGTGGCTGTGACATACGGACGGACAGACAGACAGACATGACGAATCTATAAGGGTTCCGTTTTTTGCCATTTGGCAACAGAACCCTAAAAAGGAACACCTACATGAAAATGACGTACCTTCAAAGTAGATAAGTACCCTTCTTACAAGAAAATGACATACGTCGAGTGTGAGTAAAATGACGTAGCATATACCCAACCTATTCAGTTGAAGTAAATGGGATCTGATTATGTCACCCTCCTGCTTCAAATAAGAAACTTTAACTTACCTGCAGCAGAGAACATTTCTTGTTGCATAGTATTAAGAGACATATAGGTATTCTTAAAGGATGCTCGCTGGAGATTCTTACAAACGTTTAAGTGCATTTTAGCAGCATGACTGAGATTGCAAGCGTCGTTTTGCATAGTCATAGAATGCTGGAGTACCGACTATAAAATTCTATAAAGTTTAATCCAATAAATATGAACGCGATGTATTTACTGATCTTACGTGCTTGACAGTTTGTTAAAAAGATTGATATTTTTAATATACTCTTATCTTCCTACTATACGAACGGGTTTAGATGAAATTCTGCACACAGATGGTTTATAACGTGAATTAACATAATATGATACTATTAACTCCGGTAGTACGTTCTGTGGAATAATTTTTGACCTCCACGAGGATGTACTCGCTGACAAAAGCTAGTAAAAAGCTAAAAATATAAATGTTGGTCTTGGTATTGCTTCCCAAAATAATACTTATGTAGTCAAATCTACAAACAGTTGCACAATTTTGAATCAGATCATAAGAAAAAACATATTACTAAGCGTCCGATGTTCAATAATGCATTAGGCGCTCATCGCCAGATTGATATGTATTCGAGTTTTTGCGGTCCCAGACCGAACATTATGTAAATCACATTCAAATGTATTACGATACCTCTCAGGACCTCTTATGGGTGGGATAACTTGGGACGTAAGCCATTATTAACCAACTAAGGTAAAGGGATTGGTGGTAACAACAGTTTCTGCGTAATATTATAGGTACCTTTCCGCCATAATGGTAGGTAAATCGATTTTACCAAATAAAGTGTTCAATGGATTTCACTAACAAGATTTATGTAAAATTATTAATTGATAGGTACATTTATTAAATGATTGTGGCTGATTAATATTAACAACGCCAATAAATTAATTGAGTTGTTTCGCTGTTTCCTGTACAAATAAATGTTCAATTGGCTTCAACATAAGACACGTATTTTGTAGGCAGGTATTGTGAATTGTGCTCGAATAAATGGCTAAAGTACCGATTCGCAAAAAAAAAATACACTGACAATTTGTTATATTGTATTTCACTGTCTAAAACGCTAGATATTGAGTAACATAAAACTTTTGGAAGTATATGCGAATTGCAGCAGTACATTGAAAATAATGTGTGCTAAGCTGTTCTAGGTTCATAGTGTTGACATAGTGATTTACAGCGGTCCTATAAACATTTTTACTAAAACTGACGTTAGAATACACACATGTGACGCACATGATAGTGGACATATAATATATAGATGGAGCACTAACATTACACATGAACAATATTCGGTCTTCGAGCACGGCCATGACCTTGACGCTATTGTACACTATTTACCAACTCTACGAAAATTATTTTCTAACACAACGGGCTTCTCACATACGTAGAATACATGTGATGACTCCTAAACTCTTGTTGACTTAGTTACACAACAAACGATCGATTCAATGTCGCCTTTGTTAAAGTTGGACGTCATTTGTTTCAGGTTATGACGACAAAGTACGTAACGAGGTAGTTGGAGTTGTTTGAGGCGCGGCTATAGCCTGCAGTGCCGATGACCAGCCGGTGCGGGCCGCGAGCGCACCGCGAGCATGTCGAACGCGACCGACGCGTACTGCGTGCCTGGCGCCACCAACTTCAACAAGGCGTACAGCCGCATGCACGGCTACATCGCGCTGGTGATATGCATCGTCGGCTCGGCCACCAACTCCATCAACATCGCAGTACTCAGCCGCCGCGAGATGACCAGCTCCACCAACTCCATCCTCACCGGCCTCGCTGTCGCAGACCTGCTCGTCATGTTAGAATACATCCCCTACGCGCTACACATGAACATCAAAATAGGACCTCAAGTTAACAAGAACACTTACGCTTGGGCGGTTTTTGTTTACTTCCATTCAATATTCAGTCAGACGTTTCATACCATTTCCATTTGGTTGGCAGTAACACTCGCTGTATGGAGATACGTTGCGATCGCGTTTCCTCAGCGGAATAGTACCTGGTGTAATAAGAAAAATACAACTCTCGCTATAGTAAGCGCTTATGTGATATGCCCTTTCTTGTGTCTTCCTATTTATTTCGCGATGAACATAGTGCCCAGTGAAGTGACAGCTCAAAACAATTCACAATTTGCAGAGGATCTCTCCCTGCCGGACAATCGGACCGTTTATGTTTTAGAAATGTCAAGAAACGTACAATTAGTTACAGCAATAATGTGGATTTATAGTGTAATATTAAAACTAGTGCCGAGTATAGCGCTGTCGATATTAAGTACTTGTTTAATATCAAAGTTGACAACGACGGACCGAAAGAGGCAGAAACTTCTTAAGCGTTCAACAATCGGCCCAAATGAGGTAAGTTGGAATAAGAATGTATTGGAAATGTACGTCTTCTGTACATACTATTCACTAGGTGCTTTCATCGCATCGTAACAAAACAATGTTTTGAAAACAAATAAGCTTAGCTATTCTACATAGGAAAGTGAACTGGTGATACCAGTACCAGTGGTACCATTGTATCAACCGCTATTGCTACATGAATTGTTATGGTTGCATAAAGTGTGTATTTATAAACCATCTGCAATAACATTTAACATTCTAAAATTGTAAAGTTTATCGAAATATTGACTACAAAACCGTAATATTTGAAAATAGGAATGTGCCGATTAAAGTAATTATAAGTCATATTTACAAAATCAAAACAGAAAGAGTCTTCTTCAATGTAGATTTATGAGGTTCACAAAAACACTACATCTTGCCAGATAATCAGTAATTCGAGTAAGAAAAGAAAACTCTTCAGAAGTCCTCCACAATAATTAGCGGCGATACTTGATGCCCCGCTTCACTTTTATTCTCGCTCGGAGACTCGTTTTGGTGACTCGAAGTGTTATTCGGTCGCAGACTCTTGGGGGTACTTTAAAAGTTATCATCCGAAGAGTAAATAAGTCGTTATTTTGTATAGAACAAACAACCGACAGTACAGACAAAAAATGTAGGTTAATTTAGGGAAAATTTTGCTTGAATATTCTGTTTTTGAATATAATGGGACATTGGAGTAATATCTTGTTAAACTTCATTGTTCTTGTTTCAAAACATCCAATTAGATTTCATTCAAAGCTTTCATATGAAAAGGATGACGTAAGAAATGAATCATTGTTAGCCTGAGATAAATTCAATCGAGGCAAGGGTTGTGTGAACAGTATCATTAATCACGTGTTATTTATTACATTATTCGATTGTGCTCCTTTTAATATGTTTCGTCGAAATAATATCTGAAATTCACAGTTAACAGCTGCCTTCTAATTATCCAAGTCCCAAATTAAATCAACCTATTTATTAAAGGGACAAATGGGTCTCTTCCCTCCGCAATGTCAATATTAAATGACATAAAATCAAATTGATTCTAATTTAAGTAACCCTTTGTCTACCGAACCTAACTGTAGATGGGTAAAAGGGTCCTAAGCGCGAACCCTAAAATGTAAATGCCTTTTAATAGCGTAAATATGTGCTATTATTGAAACGTGTAATTGTAAGTAAGTAGCGAAATGGGGTTTAATTTTTATTAGGGGTCCCTATAATCTTTAGCTAAGAGTAATTTTATTAGAATTTAAAGAGTATTATCTCATGAGATAATACCTACCTTCTAAGATTATTATATCTCATAAAAATGAGGTTTAATCTTATTTTTACGGGTCTATAAAATTTTTCGTGATGGTAAGGTTCATTAGTAGCTTTTTTACCGAGTTTCTTCTACCGAGCAGTTCTACCGAGCTTACCCGTAATTTTCTAAGCTTCTCTTATACCAATTCCTGTTTTTAAATGCTTAGTTCTCCCATAATCCCAAGAAAAGCTCCCGGTAAATCCGACGAATTTACAGGGAGAAACATTGAGGGACATTTTTTCGTAGAAAATGTAGGTACAATAATTATTTAGCGTGGACATATTTCTCAAATATTTAAGTGAAACAAACGAAAATTAAAGAGTTATCCCTACAAAAATTAAATTAAAAATTTAAAAAACCCCCGACACAAAAACCTAATTTCCCTTTAAAAAGTAAAAAATAACTCAATCTTAAAGTACCTAAGAATGTATTAATAATTAAAAAAAAAATACGCCGCGTTGGGGGACCGCTTCAAACCTAACAATTTAATTACCAATAGTCTTATTACCTAACTAAGCAGTCAACGACGTCTGCACTCGCGGAGCGGTCCCCCAACGCGACGTTTTTTTTTGAATTATTAATACATTCTTAGGTACTTTAAGATTGAGTTATTTTTTACTTTTTAAAGGGAAATTAGGTTTTTGTGTCGGGGGTTTTTTAAATTTTAAATTTAATTTTTTATTTTGTACTTTTTATAGGTATATACTTAATATAATGTAGAATCAAACGAAGCTAAGAACACTCTCGATTAATTCATCAATATTCTCTTTCAGTGCGCTTTCATTTGAGACCCCACTCGAGTATATTTGCTGACATTCGGTTACTCTTCCCCACTTTCCCCCCCACAACTTTTAAACGGCTCAACCGATTTTCATCAAACATGTCTAAGAACACTCGCAGATAAGTCACCTTTAATATATATTTTTTTTTATTGAAATCGCATCATCCGTTCGGGAGCTATGATGCCACAGACAGACAGACAGACAGACAGACAGACAGACAGACAGACAGACACGTCATACTTATAACACCCCTCTTTTTGCGTCGGGGGTTAAAAAGAGAACGTGATGTACGATTAAAAGGTATAGATTAACCATGAGGGATGTAAGTTAGCAAATCGTTTACCAGATAATATTAGTTACCCTTAACTTTGAAATGGGTATCCCTAAACGATGTTAGACCTGTTAACTTCTTAAGTACATTTGAGGTATTTCTAAATATTGAACACAGTTGTTGTTTATAAAATTAGAATGTTTATAGATAGTGCTTGTATAATTTATTATTGTTTTCTTTGGCACTATTTAAAATAGAATCCGCATACAAATAGCAAAAGATTAATTGGATATATCAATGTCTGGTCTTATTCAAAGGAAAATTGGCAGGTCAATGTAAATGTGTTACATTTTTAATATATGGAACCAATTTATTTGAGTTGAAATATAAAAAGAGTTCATTGACGCTTCAATGAGAGATTTCTACAAGTGAATGAATAAATTGCTCTCTACGAATAGGTACAGTCTGTCTGTTTGTAACTTGATATATGTATTATTTTATTAGGAATGCGAAGTGTTTGGTAGAGCAAGTACTTTTTGTGATTCATTTAGGGTTCAATATTAACTATTTCTTTCTAAAATAGAGCAGTGGTGGCCCAGTGATAACGGTCTAGACTTACAAGTTCTAGGTCGCGTTGTTTAATAAAATCACCACTGCTCTCAAAACGATGAAGGAAAACATCGTGAGGAAACCGGCATGCCTTAGGACCAAAAATTTGTAGACCTGCGCCACATACCAATCCACACTGGGCTCGTGTGGTGAATTATGGCTCAGTCCCTCTCGACGAGGGGCCCAGTGCGCCAGTTGGACCATTACAAGCTGGTTATGCTTCTAAAATAACCTAATTCCTGGCTATGCTGTTTCTGCTTTTTACAGCATTTTCCAAATTTCTCCTGTATTCGTTTACTTTGAAGTTACTTTGTCTTGAACCCTTGCTCCTAACTTTATAAATTTATCCGATTCCACTCCCTATATTCTGTTTATTAGGTACTTTTATTTTAGGGTGCCGATTTATTAAAGTGCGCGTCAGATAAGTAATACGCATTTCTTTTTGTTCGGAAGGTCTTTTTCGTGTCTGATAACCTTTTAGTATCTATTTAATACAATAATCCTCTTTCACTTCTACCCTCGCTATCGTTTCGGTTTTGGGGAATCTAGAATCAATTGTATTTTCTTTTAAAAGTTGACATACTAAAGTGCTTTTTAATGGTCTAATTGAAATAAATGATTTGACTTTGTTAAGAATCGTCAGCAATTATGGAACTTTTAATAAAAAACTAAACTTCGAAGTTATACACTTGAGATGTTCCCTTTGGTTTCCCTCCACAACCTTGTTACTGGGTTGTGGATGTCAGATAGGCAGTCCTCCATGTAAAATTCTAGTACTCAGCTGCATCCGGTTAGACTGGGAGCCGACCCCAACATAGTTGAGAAAAGGCTAGGCAGATGATGACGTTCACTTTGGTTTAATTAATTTAGCTGGGTTACCAAAATGATTACTTCTTTAGAGTTTTGACATAAAGTACAAATTAATCTGACGTATAATTGTCGTATGCTCACATAACGCGTGTACACTAATTAGTTATTGGGAACACGTGACGTCATTAACGTTATAACGTTAGGGTCTCAGAATCCAATTAGTGATGCCTGTACTCCGGTAAAGGCTCGTCTAGACTAGCGCGACGCGACGGTCGCGCGCGTTCGGCGATTTATATCCGTAGAACAATTTCTATGAAAACGCCCGCAACACTTCACACAGGCGCGACCTGTCGCGCCGCGACACGGCCATAGAAATTGTCCTACGGATATAAATTGCCGATTCACGCGCGACTGTCACGTCGCGTTAGTATGAACGAGCCTTAAGGCGTAAATGACGTGACGAATTTTATCTTATTATTAGTTTAAAGAAGTACTATGAGTTTGAATACAGTGTACACTGCACTGCTTAGCATAAGCGGTTTTAACGTGAGGTTAACTGTGCTACATAACTTTATAGCGTAGGGTGCCTCCCATTTAAACGCAAAACTTTTCAAAACTACCTCCTTAGGGGCTGTCTCCACGAGCGAGAGAATCGCGGCGATAATATCGTCGTGCCACGTATTTCTATACACTCTCTATGAACGCGTCTCCACACGGCGATGTTATCGCGGAGATGCGACGAGTGGCAATGTGGGCGCGTAACGTCGTCGTATCGCCGCGGTATCGTTGCTACTGGTGGCGCGCACGCCGCGCGCTCGTCGCAGAACGTGGCGCTCTCGCAGCGAGCGCGCGGTGGGCGCGCTTTAATGTAATTTATTGACTGAGATACTACTTACTTCGCTCTCGTGTGGCACCTAACTGAACTCTTTTAACAAAACTATTGCACAACACCTCGTCGCGGAAACACGGCGATTCCGTTACGAGTCGTCGCGGGCACGCGGCGATTCCGTTACCAGTCGCGACGATACGCTGGCGGAATAATCGCTCGTTCGTGGAGACGACCCGACGATAGAAGCGCGGATCCATCGCGAATCTCTCGCTCGTGGAGACAGCCCCTAATATTTGCAAGGGTGTCGCATGCATAAGTTGAATGATCATACTAAGCTCATGATGAGAGATTAGCTAATAATTTAGCAATGTTAGTAGCGAAGCCGAGCAATAACAATGTGCCGGATGTAATTATGCGCTGGCTTCTGGCTCCTGCCACCGGTTACTTGTTGAGTCTCCTACATTTATGACAATATCGGCAATATCATGCTTTCGTTGTATTAATAAGAATCCAGGATAATTATTAAATGAAATGTTAATTTATGTAAGTAGATCTTATAAGACACTTTTACACGTCAAAATTAAAAGGACATTATTTTAAAAACTAGATGTCGCCGGCATTTTCTAGACTGTTCCCTGAGAAGAAACGCTGTAACAAACTCAGAGGTCATGGTCTCCTTTAAAGTACAAACATTCTATTCTTAAAATTTTTATTTTTTTTCTTAAGTTTAACAATGCAAGGCCATGTCTGGAAGAGCGTTTTGAAGAAAGAACCATTGGAACTTGACTTGTGTTGGAAATGTACTCAAATACTTTCTATGATGTAAAATCATTTCATTACATATTCCTTAAGTAACGATAGAATGCTTCGCTAATGATGTAGGCGTGAAGTACCTAATTTAGCAGAAATTATTGATACGTATTTCAACTAATCAATCAACGCTGTCTGAATGTAGGTATATACTGCACGATTAAACGGAACATTACCCAGAAAATGTCCGTTCTAACTCAACGGTTTCCGTGCGGTGGTCGGCCGGAATAGCCTTTAATCCCACTAACTTTCCGGCCTAATGCCATCGCATATTTCCGGATGAAGCTACCCGATTCTCATTAGTGGGGTCGCCGCATGTTTCTAATCATCCTGATTCCGATCATTCTGGGCTCTCTCAAGGGACATAAACTAAATATAAGTTACTTAAGTACTTTTTTTTGTGGGTAATTATCAAATGACGTCTCCCGTCTGGGTGAAGCAGAAGGGCGTGTCAGACATTTACGGACTAAAACCCACCTGTGTTTTCAATTGCCTATGCCAGGGCCACAGTAACTCTTTCGAACAAATCCGCGACCATGGCAGGACTTAAGTACTTACTAACTAAATATTGATATGCGAAGCCGAAATTAGTGTTATGGATATGAAATTTCGGATACGGATTGGTTATGGATGTAGGAATGATTATTATACCGGATACGGATACGGATATGAAATGATTTCGGATTATCCGTTAGATTCGGATAATTTCGGATACGGATATTACATTTTTAAGGAATTTCAAAAGCTAAATACAAATAGCTAATAAAATGGTTTTATTTATATGTCACCATTTGGTAGGAATTACAATCATTCTGTGAGTAATTATTGCAGCTATTTAAAATAAAAATAATTATACCTAAATATATGTTGAGTGTTATCTAATCTACCCAAAATAAAAATGTAATAACAAATCCGATATTAACCGAAACTTTTGTTTCGGATTCGGTTACGGTTACGGATAAATTTTTATATCGGATATCCGATAGTTTCGGTTACGGTTACGGAGCTCCCTAACATCCCTGGCTGAAATATAATAATTTCACGATTTCCATCGGCGGGCATTATCAACAGAATATTCGCTACCAAAGCTATTTACATTTTCGTCGGTAGATCTGGATTAACCGGAGTAACATTGATATAAACTTCTTGCGTAAAGGAATAAATTAATACGTGATTAATTTATAGCTTTTCGGCATTTCATAACCGTCATTAACTAGGTAACTACTAACCGCAGGTTTAAACGTATAGGTATTTCAATTGATGTGTGCGATAAAATAGTCGTCTTTCATGTAGTGTTTGTTATCTACAGTCCACGTGCCATGTTGGAGGAACAATTAGCGCTGCAAAACGAAAAAATTATGTTATACACAGAAAGTACCTTTATATAATATTTTTTAATGAGGGAAAATGTACATGACATCATTATTGTTGTAGAAATGTGCGGGTAGAAAATGTAAATGAAAATCCATTGTGAAAGTGCTGTGTTTTTATAAAATTGTGTAGCTAATATTTTGATACAGTAAAATGCCAATAGACAAAAGGTTTTTACATATATCACCGAGCGAAAAATAATAATGGCCACATATTTATGTTGAACATTGATTTTCTTCACAATCTCTTAAAATGAGGCCGTTATCACAAATTATCGCTGAATTTTAGTGTTAGTGTTAGGAAGTTTTTCTTCGTAGGTATAGAATAAACACTATGATCTCATTCGGAAAAAAATACGTTACCCAACTTGTGTGTATTAAGGCCCTCGGCTGACCTTGGGCCTCAAATTACAACCTCGTTACTAATTGGTCACTTTTTCCATTCGATGAACAATACTATTACTTGACTAAGTTACATGCCTTATTATCTACGGGAAAACGCATGCGCATAGGGTAGGTATAGAATAAAGCACGATAATCTCACTCGGAAAAAATATGTTTCCCATCTTGTGTGTATTAATGCCCTTGGCTTACCTTGAACCTCAAATAACACCTCGTTACTAATTAGTGACTTTTTCCCTTCGATGAACAATATTGCTTTACTAAATTAACATGCTTTATTACCTGAGGGAAAACGCATGCGCTTAGGGTAGATATAGAATAAAGCACTATGATCTCACTCAGAAAAAATACATTTTACAACTTGTGTGTATTAAGGCCCTCGGCTGACCTTGGGGCTAAAATTATAACCTCGTTACTAAATGGTCACTTTTTCTCTTCGATGAACAATACTATTACTTGACTAAATTAACATGCTTTATTACCTAAGGGAAAACGCATGCGCTTAGGGTAGATATAGAATAAAGCACTATGATCTCACTCGGAAAAAATACATTTTCCAACTTGTGTGTATTAAGGCCCTCGGCTGACCTTGGGGCTAAAATTATACCCTCGTTACTATATGGTCACTTTTTCTCTTCGATGAACAATACTATTACTTGACTAAATTAACATGCTTTATTACCTTCAGGAAAACGCATGCGCTTAGGGTAGGTATAGAATAAATCACTATGATCTCATTCGGAAAGAAAACGCATGCGCTTAGGGTAGGTATAGAATAAATCACTATGATCTCACTCGGAAAAAATACGTTACCCAACTTGTGTGTATAAAGGCCCTCAGCTGACCTTGGGCCTCAAATTACAACCTCGTTACTAATTGGTCACTTTTCCCTTCAATGAACAATACTATTGCTTGACTAAATTAACATGCATAATTACCTACGGGAAAACGCATGCGCTTAGGGTAAATTTCCGCGCTTTGAGTTTGTTTCCCCACTTTACCCGACTACAATGGCCGGACAATTATCGGTGGCTTTATAACTCGAGAATATTGCTTGCAGAACAATAGCGATCGACACAATCAGCCATTGATTTAAGCAAAGGGGTCGAGAGCATCTAATTTTCATCTTCGCTTACCTACCGAGGCGGTCTTTGCAAGTCCCTCGCTCTAGTTTCTGTTTAGCTTTTAACTTTGAGACAAACTATTGCTTTTACTTGATTACTATTGTTAGTAAAGATCAAGGTATTCTTTGTATTTTCCACGGTTCCAAATTAAAGCCTTAAATGGTAGGAATCGATTTAGACCTCGTGATTATGAAAAGCGTAGACAGAACAAAAAGTTCTTCTGATTAAATAACAAAAGGCAACGGCTGTTGGCTGTGCCGTTATAACTTTTGTTACTGGGCCAAAAATGATTGCTTTTTGCAATCTGTTACGTTACTTTTATTGTTCTAAGAAGTAACTTACGCTTATATTTTTCAATATTGTTTATCGGAATTGACCTAAAAGTTATTTATTTTAATATATTTAACAAATATTTCCTCGCATTTCCTCGCCATAACAATTCAGTCGTATAGTATTTGGTATTCAGATCATGGTTAGTAGACTATAGTCCGAAAATAGTATTAAATTGTTTTTAATTTATTGACGGTAGTACGTTTTTCCAGCCAGAAAAACAGTGCCTAGCAACGGAAGAAGCGTGCGCACGGCGGTCCAGTCGCACGGACCGCACGACGCGCATGCTACTGGCCGTGCTCGGCCTGTTCCTGTCCACGGAGGTGCCGCAGGGTCTACTGGGGCTAGCCAGCGCGCTGGCGCCAGACTTCTTCAAGAGCTGTTACAGCATGTTCGGTAAGTTCACATACGCACCACACCAAGCACATGCTGTTCCTTTTCCTACGTTTTTTAAGCTATTGCATAGCTTCTATCGAGGGCCTTGAGCGCGGGGACCGAATCCAGAAATTCCGTAACGAAAAAAAACCTCACGCTCCCCACTCCGACGGGCACGGAGGTGTGGCTTGAAGGCCGTGCATTATGCTTAGATCTTCAAAACTACGCAACGGATTTTGATGCGGATTTTTTTAATAGATAGAACAATTCAAGAGGAAGGTTTATATGTATTTAACATGCATAATATAGTAAAGAAACGCTGATAATTTTAGGGGTTTCTAATGTGATGTCATAAATAAGCTCATTTTTCAACCGACGAAAAAAAACGGAGGAGGTTCTCAATTCGACGCGTATATTTTTTTTTTTATTTTTTTTTTTAATGTATGATCACCCATAACTTTTTACATAGTGGTCCGATTGTGACAATTCTTCTTCTATTGGAAAGGGTATACTCCCAAGGTGGTCCCATATAAATTTGGAAAACAAAATCGAACCCTAAGGGTTGGAAAACAGGGGATGATTGATTGTTCACTCACTGATTGTAACGTATAAACACGCATAACTTTGTACAGAGTAGTCCGATTTTGATAATTCTTTTGTTGTTGGATAGGGTATACCTTGCCAAGTATTATTAGTACATTAAAGCCACAAAAAAATCATAAAATAAAATTATGAGTCGGCGCTTTGAGTGTTCCTTGTTCATTGATTTTTCAGCGCCGACTCAAAATTTTAAGGTTTATTATTTTATGCTTTTCAGTTTTTCGGCGGTTTAATTTTTTGTTAAAAAGTTTTTTTACGCTTACATTGCGAACGCTGGCTGAACCCTACGCAATAGATCAAAATAATGTACTACAGTATTGTACACCTTAAAAAGTTCTACAAAAAAGTCCGTAATGGTATATGTCTACCTCTTAGGGATAACCCACAATAACCATTTTTTTCCTTTGCTTTTTACGAGAAATAAGGGCTTATTTACGAAGCGATTTTAACTAATACAGCATTAATTCTTATCCAATTAGGTACCTTAAATACATTTTGCATTTAATATAGATCAATATGATTATTACAGCATGTAATTTAAATGAAGATCTTAGAAGATATCAGAGATTTAAAAAGCGGGGGCAGTAACTTCTCATTTATTCAATAAAAGAAAAAAAAAATGTTTTCTTATCGGTCAAATAAAAAATAAATAAATAATTATAATTGCATAAGTTGATAAAAAATGCTATGCAATAGCTTTACCGCGGCAGTCCCCGAGTGCCACACGTCAATTTTTTTTGCTGTCGGTTTTCAAATCCTCGTTGATGAAATCCGTCCTGGGGCGAACGGAGGAGCTGTCAGACTTCTACTGTTTAGACCACCCTTTATTTCTTCCTACAAGCCTCAACCCATCGTCGGCCATCACAATGTCGAAATGTCAAATAGAACAGATCGGACTCTGACATGATTGTCATTTTCCAATCTTTAATCTGAGACCCGCCCGCCCAAAGATTGAAGATTGGAAACTCAATTCAGGGATTGGTTATTGGCAAGTTTACCAGAAATTGATCAAATTTATATGTATTATACATGTCAAAAATTGAATTGATTAATAATCTCGGCCGTCTACTTCAGTGGGTATCATCTACGTTGGCTTATTAGTCTTGTATTATTATGGCGAGCCAGATTCGATTGGTTAGGGTCTCGTAACATTACATTGCCTGAAAATACTTTACGTAGGTAATAGTGCCAGGGCACAAAAACGTATTTGTTTTTTTACTATCATGAAAATCTACAGACAAGCAGATATAAATGATTATTAAAGATAAATAAAATACTTGTATGTCTGTGTTATAGAAGATATTTCAATGTTCTAGATTACGTAAGTAAGTACACTTGTTATTATAAACGAAACAAAATGAGCTCGACATTGTTTTATCGTCTGGACACCACTGGCTTGACATTAAATGTATATTTATGGTGGCTGGCATCGATATTTTTCTGCATATTCGAAGTAGAGGGCTGGGCTGGCTGAGGGGTGGGCTGGGGAGAGGGAGGGGATGGCTTTTATTTTGACAGTTCTACAACATTCAATGCTTTATTTAATCAAGAAATTTATGAGCAATAACATACAATGATTCAGACTCAGATTAATAGTGTGTTACGTAATTAGAGTGCAGAACTGAATGTCCTAGTTGTAGCTAAATTCTTCATCCCTGTTCTTAACTTCTATATCGATCTTCTGTACATATTATAAATAATTAAAGTCGCTTATCGTGTCTGCCAGTGCAACTATGTTGTTCTTTTAAACTACGCAACGGATTTTGATACGGTTTTCTCCATCCTTTAGAAAATGTATTCCGGAAGATCTATATGTATATCTTGATGTTAAGTCATAAAAACCGTACATAGCAGGGGTTTTATTTTGATTTACCTTCGTTAAATCATTGTTGTCTAGGTAACTACGCGTTTGTTCAGTTTTGTTTGAACAGTAACGACTGTCCATAAATGCCTAGACTAGTTTATGTTTCCAACCCAAATAAAAAGTATATAGGCTATGAATTGTATTTTTATCGAGTACTAATATTTTCTCTTGTATTTTTTGGTTTTGTTTGTTATTAAATGATATCGATATGTAAGTTAATACTTAACTATCGAACTTTACAATTTTTTTTTAGATGGGAAATCATCAAATGACTTCTCCCGTTCTGGGCGGAGTGGGAGGGCTTGTTAGACTTTTACTGACTAAAACCCACCCGTGTTCGTTCAGTTACCCATATGCCAGTGCCACGGTATCTCGTTTGAACAATCTTGCGACCCTGGCAGGCATCGGTCCTAGCAGACCCCTTCAGTACTGCTGACATCTCTTTGAGGCGCGCGTGGAACACTACGCGCCGTCGACACGGGCCTGGTCCTTACCTGAATTTCACCCTTTGTATGGGAGAGTTGGCAAGAAACAGCTTTATCCTTTCTTCTTTGTGTGTCGTAAGCAATTTAAATATAGACAGCCAACCATTTGGTCATAGCACTTTCAGCTTTCACTTTCTTTCGTCCATCAGATCTTGTAGCGTGCTAACAACATAGCACGCTTGACAAGATATGAAGTGCCGCATTGTTCTTGGGATAGCACCAAATTTAAACTCCAGGGTAATCTATGAATCTCCATCTGAGCAGGTTTTCTTTATTTCGGCCTACTCTTATTTATATTTGATTAAAATATAAGCCTGATTAATTGATAATTTTGGGACAGTTTTAAGAGTTATCATCTTCTAGATTCTGTTGTTAATATTTGTGAAGGTATAAAAAACTGTACTTTTAGGTAAATACAATAAATATGAATCAAACATTTTCGAAATAAAATGAAAGAAAAGGAATCATAAGGTCAAATTGCAATAAAGGTAACGGTAAGAAAACTTATTCGCCAGACCTGAAATCAGAAAGAGCAAATGTGGCGGTATACTATTACATTATTGGCCTTCCGCTTTAGATTAAGAACCAACTGACCTTTCCTCTCCAGTGGTTCACGAACTGATTGATAATGTTATACATCTTAGACATGGCGCACACTACGCGACTCGCCGCCCGGTAAGGACCAAGCTCGGGTCAACGGCGGGTCATGTTCCACGCACGCCTCAAAGAGATGTCAGCAGTACTAAAGGGGTCTGCTAGAAACGATGCCCGCCAGGGTCACGAGATCTGTTCGAAAAAGTTACCGTGGTCCTGGCATATAGGCAACTGAAGGAACAAGGGTGGGTTTTATTCAGTAAAAGTCTGACACGCCCTCCTGCTCCGCCCAGAGCGGGAGACGTCATTTGAAGATTTCCCACCCACAAAAAAAAAGGGAGTCGTATGCACGTTCTTATTATTTGCCGTAGCAACTAGATGCACCGTCCACGTGCACATCCATGTATGTGATGTCAACGTAGAAACTTTCAATGTCGATGTTTTTGAATCAAAATCGAAGCGTGTAGAATACTCAAAGAAAATATCACGAATTCACGATGTATGTCGTAATGACTAGACGCAGGTGCAAATTACAGTTCTGCGGTTAGGATAGTTTGCGCTAGCACTTAGTCAAGTTAGTAATATTCATAACTAAATGTATTAGACATATGTACGTATAAATTCAACATGCAATTACGTAGTAAGCTGTCAGAATAACATTCTCTATAGCCTTCAACGTCACGAAACGTAAATATGATAGGTACCAGTTAAGTGTTTCCTAGATAATTATGCAAAGGTCTTGCGAATATTGTATTAATTTATGCAATAAGTTAAAGGACCGGGTGTTGGCGCCTGACCAGCTTTCACATAATTATGTAGAACAGATTGAGATGATTGAATTATAAGACTACAATAAACTTTTCCTATAGAAATGTGCGTTTCACTTTCACGAAGTTTTATACCAAAAATGATAAGCAATTTCCAACGAAGTGTAGTAATTATATTTCGTTCTTTGTATACAGGAAACTTATTCCATTTCTCGTGCACAACTTAAAACTAAGTAGAGTAAGGTTACTCCAAAACGTGGTTTGGGTAACGATAGAGTTGATACTAGAAACTGTGTAAAAACACGCTTTGAAGATAGAAAAAATGAGGAAAAGCAATGATTTTACGCCAGTTATATGTAAGCATTACGTATAATTGGCGAATAATAAATTAAAGTATTTTATGACTGACGCGGTTAACACATTACTAATGAGTAGATATTATATAAAGCCTCCAATTTTCATATCAACTATACTATATTGCACAAAATATTTTTATTTGACTTCAAAAAGACTTGGTTCTTTTATTGAGATCGTCTTAGATTTTATTTTTCAAGAACTTAATTAAAAATTCTAAGGGACGTCGCAGTACTTTCATATTTATTGAAGAAGGGAGGCAGCTAAATTATTAATGCGAATTAACTTCCATTAACTCTGCGCTTTCCTTTGCAAGCCGTACTGTAATCCAAAAAGAGATTTAGCAGAGCGGATTAAAGGACCTCTTTGCATTGACACTTTCTTTTTACGTTGTATTTATGTAGCTTGTGGCGCGTGGCCGAAATTAGAAATAACGCTGCCATCTTGTTTTTTCAAATTCATTCCCTGTGTAGTGTACATTACGTACTTCGGAAAGCACGCTAAGCCGTTGATCACGGTTGTTTTCATGAATCTTTGATCCTTGCGTTACGGGTCGTTAGTAGATCTAAAGTCTGCCAACCGAGACAACCAAGGTGTATCGTTTTACGCGGTGACTGGGTTGTGCATGCCATATAGGCAGTCGCTTCAAGTAAAACACTGTTTTGTTTGCATCTAGTTAGGCTAAAAGCTGACCTCAACATAGTTGAGGAAAAGCCAGGCAGATGATGATTTCATAAAAGAATTACTCGAATGATTGACCAACAGAACCCGCTTGTTAGCGTCATTTAAGCGCCAAAAGATCCTTGTAGCAGAATAGGTAGGTATTTTAAAAGGAAAAAAGTACCAACCTATTCAACATTGGATCGGTCGCTGTAGGGTGCTTTGCGTGCTCTTTCAGTCTTGAAAAGGATCGTGTCATAAGTCGGCCTCTCTCGGGTTCAGATTAAATACAGCTTAACGGTGCTATTTTAAAGATGCAATTACCTGCGGACATTTATGACTGATTAATATGCTCTCAGGTCAACGGTTCTGCATCGCATTATTGTACTTAAAGTAAAATATCTGGTTGATCGAGCTTTGCTCGGTATTTTATGGTAAATTGTGTTTAAAATAATAAATTTATGTTCAAGTTGATTATCGATAAAGTTGGCCATTGAAAACACGAATAAAACGACATTTTATAAAAATGAATCCTAGCTAGATCGATTTATCGCCCCCGAAACCCCCTGTATACTAAATTTCATGAAAATCGTTGGAGCCATTTCCGAGATTCAGATTATATATATATATATACAAGAATTGCTCGTTTAAAGGTATAAATATCTGGTTGACCGAGCTTTGCTCGGTATTTTTTGGTAAATTTGATTATCAATAATATTAGGTTGTTCAAGTTGATTATCGATAAAGTTGGTCATTGAAAACACGAATAAAACAACATTTTATAAAAATGAATCCTAGCTAGATCGATTTATCACCCCCGAAACCCCCTGTATACTAAATTTCATGAAAATCGTTGGAGGCGTTTCCGAGATTCAGATTATATATACATATATACAAGAATAGCTCGTTTAAAGGTACAAGATAAGATATACACCCTACGTCTATACTATGTTTCTTTTTTTATTATGTTATGCAAAGCCAATATCGAATATTCTGCCAATGTTAAAAGTGAATTGGAAAATTCACTTTTAACATTGGCATCGTCGTCATCATCATTGGTATCGTCATCTGTCAAGCCCTTTCTCAACTATGTTGGGGTCGGCTTCTCGTCTAACCGGATGCAGCTGAGTACCAGTATTTTACATGGAGCGACTGCCTATCTGACCTCCACAACCTAGATACTAGGTATTACAATACCCCTTGGTAAGACTGAATGACAGACTTTTGGACTTCTGACGACCCGTAACGACTGTCTAAGATCTACGAAAGACAGCCAGGACCAACGGCTTAACGTGCTTTCCGAGGCACGGAAGGGTCTTAGTATGTAAAGATGGTCACCCATCCACGGACTAACCACAGTAAGCGTAGCTTAACTTGTACGATAGGCCTGTGCGGCTGTTATTACTTAGCCACAAGCCCTTTCCAAATTAATTTAAAATATAGAACGATAAAAATCTTCGATGATGGAGTTGGGCTTAATGTTGATCTTGTGGGATTAGTACTCAATTGAAATGAACAAAAAATATTGTACCTACATAAAAGTTGTAAATGGTAGGTACTCTACGTCAGTTGGACAAGAAGAAGGTTGGTTGGTTGGTTGGTTGGTTGGTTGAAGGTTGGTTGAAGAATTAATGTCCGTTTATTCAAATCACAAATTACTGCAAGATGTGATTTGAACGGTGAATGTGAAACACATCGAAATAACAAATAAATTATGCCGGTATCTAAATTGAAACCGATACCCCGCAGCTCTCTACGGTATTTTATCTGCTCTGCTATACTCAATAAATAAGCAGATTAAGGGATACCCAAATATCCGTTTTAGAGACACCCATCGCTTACTCTTTTATTCAAACTTCATGAGAATTTACACAGCTGATGTTAATAAGAAAACCTAGACAAAATGTTGGAGAAATTTTCTTATAGAAAGTAAGAAAAATTTTAGGAGAAAATATCGAAGAAGTGTTGTTACTTGATAATTTCTTGTATATTCGAAAAAGTTATTACCGAATTCATACATATATTTTTCTTATCGGATCATCGGGAACATAAGGTATTACATAAATCGTGAAGATACAAAACATTGTACGATATGCGTAAGGATAACTCTTGGAGTCGTGTGTTAGCCGCCCACGAAACAAATATCCTTTAGATATGTAGGTACCTACTAGGCAAATAGATCGAGTTTTGTTTATATGGTATTCGAGGCACGTTCTCGCTTCTTCGAAATTGTATCTATGTGACTCTTCCTAAAATTATTTCTCCCATGGTTGAAATTATAGGAGAGCAATGGTGGCCCAGAATTAATGGGCGCGACTTAGGTCGTGCGTTCGAACTCAAACAGGCGCTTTAACTTTGCGTAAATTATTTCATCACCACTGCTCTCATAACGGTGAAGGAAACCGTCGTGAGGAAACCGGCATATCTTAGAACGAAAAGTTCGAAGATCAACCCACACTGAGTCCGTATGGTGGCCCACTCCCTTTCACCTAGGGAAGGCCTGTGTCCCAGCAGTGGGAACAATATAGACTGCTGATGAGAACTTACATAATCTTATACCTTTAAACGAGCAATTCTTGTATGTGTATATATATATATATATATAATCTAAATCTCGGAAACGGCTTCAACGATTTTCATGAAATTTAGTATACAGGGGGTTTCGGGGGCGATAAATCGTTCTAGCAAGGATTCATTTTTATAAAATGTCGTTTTATTCGTGTTTTCAATGATCAACTTTATCGATAATCAACTTGAACATAAACTTATTATTTTAAACACAATTTACCAAAAATACCGAGCAAAGCTCGGTCAACCACATATTATTTTAGTGCCGATAAGAAAATACTAGGCTTGCAACGAATATTCGGTTACTATTCAATATTCGGCCTATTCGGCTGCTTTTATTATATTCGGCTGAAAACCGAATATCTACATATTATTTGGCCGAATAACGAATACTTAAGTAATATATTTTGCTATAGGGAGATAATTGGTAAAATGGAAAAAAAAATCGATTGATTCCGTATATATTCATCTCTTCATTTCTCTTATAATCTTTTAAGTAGTCATTGGTACATAACACAGGTACATAATCATCTTCTGTATTATAAAAGTTAAGAATTCTATGTAGTTGAATTATTATCGAAATCAAAATTTAGAAGGGTAAGGTCTAAAATTTCTGGGACCTTTAATGATATAAATGGGACGAAAATAACAAAACTCGTTTTTAAGTTGAATGATACTCGTATTATTCTGAACAAATTACATAAATGTCATACACCGAATAGGAAAATTTGTACACATTACGAAACAGTCACAATCTTATATGGGTTTCATAGTAAAATATCGAGAAGTTGGGGTTTAACCACAAGTGGCCCGAAAAGAGGCGGTATCTCGTCAAGGCTGTTGGCAAAGTATATTTTTTGACGTTTGACAGTGACAGCAGTAGAATGGTTAGAACAAAAGAGCGCGAAACAATCACGTCTGTACAAGTTTTGGCGCTAAAATCTGGCCGAATACTTTTGTCTAATATTCGGCTATTCGGCCAGGGGGCTCGCCGAATATTTGGTATACTGCCGAATATACTATTCGTTGCAAGCCTAGAAAATACCTTACAAACATTTATTTACGACCTTTCTTTTCTTTTTAGGCCTTTAAATGAGATTATATTTTCAGAAAATTAGTGTTTATAAACTTTCAGTCCGTAGGTATACCCGAAAATAGTTCACAAAAATTTTATCAAGGTGTTGTAGAATTTTTTTACGTAGACAAGTTTTAATACAGTCTCTTATTTTGTAAATTATTTATTTACAAAACAGGAGACTCTTTTTAGACTTATCTACGTAGAAAAATTAATAATTTCGAAGTTGATGCCAACAAAGTTTGTTTGGCACCGCCAACGCCTTAAATTAATTTTGATATTCATTAGTAGTTAGTTATTGACATTTTCTTTTTTGGAACGGAAATTTTACGAATCTGGGGCAATTAGGAGTTTTCCAACTTAATTACGACAACATAAGATTTCAGGAGGCTTTTGTGTGATTGCGAAGGAAATAAACTTTGTCAGACTCGTGAAAACTCTTAGTACGATCTAAAATAAATAACACAACGACTGAAGGCGTAGTGAAGCCACTACATCATCTTATCTAGTGCTCCATGTTATGGCATCCATTAACAATATCTACGTGACCCAAATTGGTAACTGCCCGTTGGGGAAATTATTTTTAATTTTCATTTTCAGGAACCAACACGTTAGTTATTATTGTTAATAGGTAAATAAATTGAAATTGGGCGAAAATTTCCCGAAGCTTTTTAATAAAACTTACATTTCTATTACGCCTTTGGGATATAGGTACGACCTAACTTATATTGTGTCTCATATTTTGGCAATGATATTTTCGACCACCGTCTGTTATATTACGTTAATATAACCGCGGATAACGAAAACACCTCGAACCACGTTTGACGTCCCATAAATCGAGCCCATTGAGCCAGACCATCCAATCTACCGAATAAATAAATTTGTTTTCCAAGAAGACCGATAAAACAAAATACAAATCATATAAGATACGTTGACACCACGTATCGCCATCCATGTTATGATAAATTGAAGGTGTTACCAATCTAAACACACCTGGTACTTGGTTCTGAGACGTTTGTGTAAACCTTGAGTGTCTGCTGGGAATGTAAATAAACTTTGAGAAATAACTCCCATCTGGGATAACAGCTGAAAACCCTTTAAATTGTAAACACGGTATTCCAATTCAAAATAACTAAGATTCAAGTTGGTTTTCAAGACCTTAAGAATTTTCAGTACTTATTCCTTTTATAAATGAAAGAGTAAAGTGGTGTTAAATTGCAGTTACCACGCTTTTTGTTTACTTTTAATCATTTGCTAAAAAGTATATTTTTGTATAATTTTTATTTTCGGAGAAATATTTGCCATCCTTTACATTTCATCTAGATTTTGCTAGAGGCTTCGCTCGCGTACTATACCTACATTATGAAGCTTCATCTTAAATCACTCTGTCGAATAACGAAATTCGTTTTCGTTTTTGTCTACTTGCGGTCTTAAAACCACGGATAGCTGTCTTCCTTATTTTAAATCCTTGCAAATACTAACATTTCCATCTTTATACATTTTAGAAACAGCTTTATTTGTGAAAAGTAATCCAGATCTATTTAAAAAATTGTCGGCAGTCAGAAGGAATCCAATACGGACTCAATATATAAATTAGTTGTGTCAAGTTAAATGTAAAACAGCACTAATGGAAAAAAAGTTTTTTTGGCATAGCCCCTCGCATCTATAGTAAAGTACCTAATATTATTAAAACTATGACTGTTTTCAAATTTAAAAGGGCACTAAACAAATTATTAATTGATAAAAGTTATTACTCAATTGACGACTATCTTAATGATGCATCACTGACTGATTGACATGATATTATACCTATTACATTGTTTTATATTATTTATATTACTGTATCCTTGATGACCGTAGACATTTTTTGTATTTATTTTTATTTTTTTATTGTTACTTTATTGACATTTCACATTTTTCGTTTTATTGTGACATTTTTACCAATTTGACATTAATTTATATCATGGATTATTTTATTTTTCTTAATGTTTGTTTGTGTAAATTCAATAGTAAGAAATAAAATGTGATTTGCATGCCCATGTGACGGTAGGACATGGAGGACTCATAAACTTAAACACCTATGTATTGTATTACCCATGTTTGCAAAGAAATAAATGATTTGATTTGATTTGATTTGATTTGACTTTGTTTTATAATACGTAAAGATTCACGTACTATCATCATCCACATGCCTACTTTACCTACTGTTCGTCATAGGCCTTTCGACTTGTACCAATCGCCACGCTACATGCCAGCCTAATCCAGAAAAAAAAAACAATTGAAATATAACTTTTCACGAATTTAGCTACAACAAATAGTGTTTTGTATTACATTTGGACCGGAAAAATAATAATTTAGAAGTGTGATTTTCTCTTCGCATCGCCCACTCTAATCTAAGACCGGTATAAAAATATAATCTTTGGTACTTTTCCCAGCGCTTGAGATTACGGAATAGAATCCGTATTATCTTGTTATTCTTGGTGCCCTACTTATCTACTAAAACCGGGCCCAGAGGGGTACCTTCTACCTAGATCTACTATAGCATAGGTACGTGGGTAAACAATTTGTTTTTATCAACAACATTGACTCTTTTAATTTAACAAAAACTTACCGTGAAAATATATTAAATAATCCAAAATGTTTTCACTAGATTTTATCGGTATTTTTACCCGAGATATTGTATAAAATTTTAAATTGGAGCCTTTTCTAAACTTTTGTGTCACTAAACTAACAATAGTACGTATTTTCATCTCGGCAAAATAGTCATATATGTCAGATAAAACTATTACGACAATAGGAACTGATATTGTGCCTCAGTCATCATTTTGAAGGCCCATTCACCGTACTGATGCCTCGTGTATTTTATTAATAGTCATAAATGTCTTCCACAGGTGATCTAATGGACGTGCTGGCACTGTTCACGTCTTCGGTGAACTTCGTGCTCTACTGCAGTATGAGCCGTCAGTTTCGCTGCACGTTCGCCCGCCTCGCGCGTCGCATGCTGTCTGCGGCCGAGGAGCCTGCCAAACTAGCTAATAAGTTAGAACCGACCACGCAGGTATCACAATGTTAGGACACCTAGTTTGTTATCAATGTTAAATGTTTGTGAGTAACCTGAGCCGGCTTAGCATACTATAGAATCGATTTTCGAATTGTGAAATTGTAACTTGTCGAACTCTATTTTAACATTAGCTACGGTAAAAGCCTCTTTGCTAAAACTTAACGAATTAATTGGGTTATTTTGAAGAATCGCCTTAAGTAATGATATAGAAGATTTTGACTGAGTTCTTACTTCAGATTCTCAATTCATAAATAAGGTATGACAAGTCATGGGTCACGGAATTTGTCGCCTTAACTCAGACATCATTCATGACAAGAATTGTCTCTGGATGCTTGCTAACTGCTACATTCGTTATGGTGTGTTCGTATGTACATAATGATTCTTTAATCGAAGCAAACTTGAATCCAGTTACTGGAATCACGCCCCTAAAGTTTTGAGATGTTTATCTCCCAACTTTAGCGGCTTCAATCGGAAAACAATCTATTCTTAAGTATATTCAGATGTAGATTTCAGAGAGTTTTGCTTCCTTTAATCGTTGTTATTTCGTGGCGTTTACATTAATACATAAATCTGTATTTTGTTATGTGTATTGTGTGAAGAACATTATTTACATTAGTGGAAATAGCCTCCTTAAAATTTTATAAGGGCATATTAAACAGGATAAAATGTATCCTTGAGCAAACTCTAACCACAATCTCAGCATATGATTTAAGTCCCCTGGAGTAGAAATTTGTCGTAGGTTAAAAAAAATTGCACTTTTTATGAAAAAGCACATTTTTTATAACCCAAGTATAAGTTCTACGCTAGCGGGCCTAGAATCACGTGCTGAATTCATGGTTTCAAAATCAAAATCAACGGTTAAAACGTAATAGGGCATAAGCAACAAAAACGAAATTGTTCAGGAGAGTGGTTTAAAGTTTGAAATTGTAGAAAAACACTAGAAAGTGAAAAATAACTTTAATTTCGGAAGTCGGTGTCTTAGGTTAGTTTTTTGGCACCGACTTCCGAAATTAAAGTTATTTTTCTCTTTCTAGTGTTTTTGAGGAAGTCGGTTTTTTTTGTAAAAAGTTTTTATTTTTTACTTTTTCATCTGTCTATGGTCTCCATCATCAGACCTGTAATGGTACTTAGAAGCCTTATAGGAGCTTTCTCATCAATAGAAATGAATTAAGTTCAAACACCAGGTAATTGCTGTAAGTCGTTGAGGAGTTCCCTCGATTGTCTTTCGGCTCCATCATCAGACCAACTCCGGACCTTAATTAAATAGTAGTGATAAAATTGACATTTTGAACCGTATAAAGTAAGCCCAACAATAGGGAACTGCTGTAAATCGTTGAGGAATTCCCTCAACTGTCTATGGTCTCCATCATCAGACCTGTAATGGCACTTATAGCCCATATGGGTGCAAAGTTCTCATCAATAGACATGAATTAAGTCCAAACACCGGGTAATTGCTGTAAGTCGTTGAAGAGTTCCCTCGACTGTCTTTCGGCTTCATCATCAGAGCAAGTTCAGACCTTCATTAAATAGTAGTGCTTTAAGATAATTAATGAAAGAAATAAAATCCACACTAGTCGCCACTACGATTTTCGAAGGTTCCCTTTGACATCTCTGGGATTCCATCATCAGATCGTGGTTTCTTTATCATGAGACTACTCTTGAGATATCTCCTTTCCAACAAAAAAAGAATCATCAAAATCGGTTCATAAACGACGAAGCTATCGGTGAACACACATAAAATATATATATATATATATATATATATATATATACGCTCGAATTGAAAACCTCTTCCTTTTTTTGAAGTCGGTTAAAAATGGACATTACTTTTTTGTTTATTGTCATATCGTGAAAATGGAGACAGACAAAATGAAGACATCGTAGAGCCATGGGAGTAAGCGCTTTCGCAAATGCAGAAAATTTTAAGTAGAATGGAATTCATAAGGTATTTACGACCAAAATGGCCCTATTACCTTTAACTGTTGAAATAAAAAAATCTCTTAATCAAATTAAGCTGGCAATCAGCACGTCTCAAACGTCAAAATTACACTAGACAGTCCTCAAAACCGCCCACCCTGCACCGATTTCTAGTGCTTTAGCTCAGAATAAGATGTGGCGCAAAAAATAAAAACCAAGCAGCACAGCTGTCGAAAGAGACACCGTGACCCTGGCACATGGGCAACTGAAGGAACACGTGTGGGTTTTAGTCAGTAAAAGTCTGACACGCCCTCCCGCTCCGCCCAAGAGTGTGAGACGTCATTTGATGACTTCCAACCCACAAAAAAAAAAAAGTAATTAACATTGGAGACACAGCACATGAAATTAAATTATTTGTTCCATCTTTAATCATCATTTCAATCACCATACCAATTTACCAACCATGAAACAGAAAACTATACTTAGGCAAAAAATCATTTCAGTTTTCAGTTTGTACTTCAATGTCCTTGCCAGCCTGTATTCTCTGCATAATGAAAGATTTTGAAATGATGTCGGTCACTTGACATGCCAAACTATTTTCTTTGAAACGTAATTTAATGTCTGAAATCTTGAAGTTTGATTCATAGTCGTGTAAAGTTCTTCATATCTTTTGATAGTGCAATCTAGATACGAGAATTAATGTTATTTTCAAAGGCCATAATGAACATCATACTTTATACTAAATTTCGTATAATTATACGAACGATCAGTCTTTAGTTTGCTAGCAGAGAGATAAGAGAGCTGTAGTTAAATATATTTAAATAAATAGTTAATGTCATAGTACGAATATAAATTTAGATTTAAATACAACTTTTTCGCTACAAATTATTTTTACCTACCAACTAAAAACCGTCTCAAACCCGAAGAAAATCGAGCAAATAGGTAATAAAATATATTTATTCCAATCATAAATAAAGGAAAATAAAACCTTTTGGGAATATCAGAGCTTTTATGAGGGAACAAAGAAATCCTCCACCTGTTACTGTCGTAAATACACTTAGGTAACAATACCTATAACTCGGAGTATGATTTCTCGAAATAAACAACACGAGAAAAATAACTCTCCAAAATAATAATATCAAGGAGAAACTTGATGCTTATGAATTGAGTAAATTAAAATTGCCTCATCGGTTTAGTAGTCGAATTTCTGCTGAGCATGAGGTCTTGGGTTTATTCCCAGGTATATGAGTTTTTCGACAGAAATTTGACACTAGCAGCCCGAAGACTGGATTTTGGCCTGGTTGATGGCATGGCAAAACGGCCGCGCCTGTATTACATGACTTAATGTCCTACCTAACTAAATGTGGATGTACTATAGGCAAACACGTTTGCCCAACCCTTCAGGGAATATGCATGATGTCATGTCATGTTCAATTGAAAACAGTTGCAAATAAAACATTGATGACGTCATACAGCAACCTTCGGTCTTATTACAGATACCGATACTTTTATAAAACGACGAATAATCCTTTAATCTCTTCATTTGTTTTAAGCTGAGCGTGTTTCGATAGCTCATATGTGCCCCTACGGTTTTGCAAGTAATGTTATTAAGAACGGATTTGATAAATTTTCCATTCGTTTTAATACCGTTTTCAGACTCGTTTCTCAACCTTTTTTCGTAGTAGTATCTTCCATTATTCGTCAAAGGTGGTTGTATAATACAATTTCCCATAGAACGAATGATCTGAAACCTATCGAAATGATTTTAATTTTGGGTCTTTTGTAAAGTGATTTTATAACATATCTCTAAACCCACGAATTAATTGGGAAATGCTAACTCGTCCAATACTGATTGATAGTTTGTAAAACAAAGATGGATCTCACTCTAGATATGTTCGAGTATCCATATTGTTCGAAGGATGATGGAATATTATAATTAGTTGTAACATCCATTTCAGGATTAGGTGGCGGTAACGTCTCAATGGCCAGTAAACATACGTGTGTATTAATTGAATAATTATTTGTTCACAGGTCACCGGGCCGCTATAGCGGCAAATCCCCGCCCTATTCAGGGTGGTAGAAGAGAGTATTTTATAAATAACGATACAGGTAAGAAAAAAAAAACACATATTTTAGTATTTCGTGGAGTACCTAGTGAGTAGTGCAAACTTTTGTGTTACGAGCTTAGCGCGTTTTATGCTGAGTGTTCATGAATATGCTTTTAACTTAGTATGTTTGTAGATTTTTTATGTTCAGTATACTCTGTGATTCCGCTCTTTTACTAAAACTTAGTTTATAAGTTTCTACTGGGTCTTGGGGCTCCGGGACCGGGACCACCATACTATTTATAATAGATAACATGGCTGTTACTTTGTTTCTAGTACCAATATTTTACTAAGTGGTTCTAGGATTATTGCTTTTTCCTCGTATAATGTATCACGGAAGGTGAAACATTATTCACATTAAAATATATCCTTTTCGTTCATACGTTATTCAACTCAATAAGACATGAATAAACTCTATCAAATGCTAAATTGAATTAAATGATGCCTTCTTTTTCTTGAATAGGATACATATTTAACTATTCGAATCAATTAGATATTCTTTTATAAGAATATCTAATAGATTCGAATAGTTTAATTGTATGTTAATGATAAGTGTATGGCATAAAGTAGAAGCATTCCCAACTATTCATCATACTATACGTAAGCTGAATTGATTAATAGTTACTCTAATATAATATACATAATTAGCACCACAAAGCACTAGCATAATTGATGTTTATGCGTTAAATATGGACCGATGAGATTAACGTCTGTTCTCACACATATGTGCTTGCCAAACAACAACGAGCCAAAGATTTGCTTACACAGCGTGATTGAGTGACGTAGTTGCAACTCATGGTCTCGTTTCAATTACCATCTGTTCTATTGGCAGCTCCATTACTGAATCGTTGCGAGGTGTCAATCTGACGAGTATATCAATGGATTTTGATCGTGGTTTGATGTCTTATTTAATTACGGTCTGCTTGATGATCAATCCCCTGCTACAGTTACTTTTTTTATTAGCTTAGTCTATATGTATGTAACAGAATCTTTGAACGTGATTTTCACCCTCTTAAAACCGTCGGATTAATTTCAAACTCTGCACACTTATCAACGACCAATAACAATATAACGATTTCATACATTTGTGCCATTATCATGGCCAGGATCACCAGGATAGAAAAAAAAACACACTTTTGTAGCTAGCCGAACTAAAAAATTTGTAAATAAAAATTAGTTTAAAAACACGCTTTTATAGAAAAAACAAACTCAAAAGTAGATAATAATGGAATAAAGCGTGGGATGCTTGATATTCATTAAAAATACCTCAAATAACACAACCCTTTTTTAGTAATTTTTTTTTACCATATTACTTTGTGGACCGTTTTTCGTCTGGAGACTAAATCAGAATATGCCAGCGAGACTTTTGTCATTTGGCATAATTTATTAGTTAGTATTCGTTTTAAAGATATCATACAAAATTTTGATTAAAAATTGTCAATCACTAACATCAAAGTTTTATTTCTAGTCGATGACAAAGCTTTTTTTCTTTTCGTTTATAAAGTTGAAAATGCATGGAACGAAGTCGTGCAGAAATTCCTTTAATTTAACTCGAGAAGTCACTCATAGAGCAGCTGTTGTCAGAAACCTCTTTGAATCAAAGGGATATTTGAGTGACGTTGAAATTATTTGAGGAGCATTTAGAGAAAACGGTACGATATTAAGTCTACGGTCGACTTCACTTAGTAAGTTTGTGTATGTACGCAATATTTACTTTTCTTCGATGCCTAACAAGTCCCTAGCGTCACGTTTCATTTTATTGCCAAGATACGTGAAATCGACGTACTAGGTCTAGATAATATAATCCATTTACTACGTAGCAGTACAAGTTACCGACAAATTTATTGGGTTACCCATCAACATGATATATACCAATCTTGTTCAAAGCAATTTATTTCAATGAAACCTGACCCAGCATGGAAGACTTATTAGCTTAGGCGAAACATAAATAGGTCAAGGACTCTAAGCCTATTACACGTTTGTGAATTTAGGGGACAGTGTTTAAATTATGTTTAGGCATAATTTGGGACAATGAAGGCATTTAATTTTCTGTTTCAAATTGAGCAATTATATACTAGGTTCTTTGTCTTCCAGATACGTATCAAATGAATAACTAGTTTCCTCTGATCAAAATTGCATTAACATTAGCAAATCTATCTTACAAAGGATTCTACAGTCCAACAGTGAAAGGTTTGAAACTAATAACACCAATTTATTGTAATCAAAGGTGAAGCATTTAATAAAATTTGGTAATCATTTTAATACAATACTTTTTAACCGACTTCAAAAAATAGAGGAGGTTATCAATTCGACTGTTTTTTTTATGTTTGTTACCTCATAACTTTGAACTGGGTGAACCGATTTTGATGATTCCTTTTTAATTTGAAAGCTGGTGCTTCTCGAATGCTCTAATTTTAATTTGGTTTCATTCAGAAAATGGGGTCCATGTGAAAACCATATAAGTCTTAAATTTGCATTAAGTTTTTGCGCGACAAATGAACGAATAACGCGATTAGGTCAGTGCGGGGTATCTACCATAACTAAAAACTAAAAATAAAAAAATCTTAAATACAGATCCTAAGACACCGACTTCCGAAATTAAAGTTATTTTTGACTTTGTAGTGTTTTTTTTAAGGAAGTCGGTTGTTTTTTTTTGTAAAAAGTTTTTTACTATTCAAAAGCTTTGACGTGTTTTGTACTCTCGAATATCTAACATAGGTGCACCAATCTTGTTTTCATTCACTCTGAGAAGTTAGGTACAAAAAAGCATTTTTGAATTGAAATGGTAGTCAACCAACTCTGCTTTTTGAAATCTTATGTCGTTTGTATGAATTTAATTCTTGCTATCCCCGGCACGCATTGAAAAAGTAACAATAGTAAGCGGACGTAAAAGTAGCAAGCTATAGAAAATCTTTGACTTTATAGAATTTCAACTGTCAGATACATGCACAGGGTGGCGATTTAAGCACCTGCATCCGTCAACGGGGTGATTCTACTCTTCATTGAAACTATCCGATTCGTGTAAAAAAACTCGATTTCCAGTGCAACAACATACAGACTATTTCTATGCATAAATGATTATTGTTTTGCAATTCGGGTGTGAGTTTCATAGCGAAAGTTGTTCGGAATCACCCCATTCACGGATACAGGTGAGTAAAACGCCGGCCTGTATATATATCTACCCGTGTGGCAGACTCTTTCTTTTGGTCTGTATGTAGTGTTGGCAAACATTTGTTCGATTGACGATCAAAAACTAAAAATAACGAAATTAGTTTCGTCTAATTATTTCCTGTGTGATGTCAGTTCTTTTGAAAAATTATGTGATTTTTTTCCATCAAATCAAATTAATCTTTCTCAATTTCAATTGAAATTCTAAAAAACGGGTATAGTCGCACAGCTTGGGAGAGGCCTATGTTCAGCAATGAACTGCGTTGACTTGGAAGGCTGAGTTGCGTGATGGCTGTGGCGTCCGTTTGTGACCAGATGTATGAACGAGGCAAAAGCAGTATGAGAGGATTGTAGCAGGTGGCGTTCCGTACTTTCTACCTAATCCTAATGGTAAAGAGGCATGAGTTTGTGTGTGTATGTAATTCCTCTACTCCAAACTGGTATAAAAGACCAGTGATGCTGTACTGCGTGTGGCCCTCAAAACAAATTAGTTTGAAATTCCCTGGTTCATTTTGCCAGTTCGAAGAAGAGCATTTTCCCTGAAATATTATCGAAAGGTTTATCGACTCATTTGACCGTTTCTATTAAAAGTTTAATAGTTTTGAATTTTATAGGTATTCGATTATATCCATTGAACGGGTCACGAAAGTTTGTTATTTTCTCGTCGAGAGCAGTCAGGATCGTAGTTAAGATAAGAATTGGTTATTTACTTCATGATTTTCTAAGTGAATTGGAATTACCTATGTAAAAAGTAGAAGATGTAATTAGGCTGCCGGTCTACTGGAGTAGAGACTCCGCTCCACTTCAATGGACAGGTATTTGCGAACCGAACTAGTTTAAAAATTCATACAAAACCGGGAAGCGGAGCTAGGAATCGGAATGGGAAAACAAAGCCTGGCCTGGCTTGGCCTGACTGGCCTGTTAGTCTAGTGGTTAGTGACCCTGACTGCTAAGACTGAGGTCGTGGGTTCGATTCCCACCCAGGACAAATATTTGTGTGATGAGCTCAATCATTTGTTCTGTGTCTGTGTGGAATTTATCTATAATATGTATGTATTTAGAAATATATAAGTATGTTTATCAGTTGTCTGATTACCATTGTACAGGCTCTGCCTAGTTTGGGATCAGATAATGTTGTGTTGGTTGTCCTAAGATAATAAAATAATAAAAATAAAAAAAAGCGGGGATCAGGCAATGAAAGGCGGGCAACAAGTCCTACCAAGGGGTATAGTGTTACTAATGTAACCGGGTTGTGCAGTTCATATACATATAGGCAGTCGATCTATGTAAAATACGTAATTTGGTACTCGTATATACACTCGAGAGCAATGAATCCGGGTCACTTAAAGAATGTTAAAAATCTCGGAAACTAAAAATGATAGGTTAATGCAATAAATTGTATTTAATAGACAATGTAATACTCCTTAAATGAAAGTAAAAAAAATATGAGTCACCATACAGTCTGTTCCACAAGAAAGTAGGCGACATTTTAAATAGTAAAGTAGATGATATTTCCGTCTATTCTTCACAGTACGACTGTATTATCAGTGGGCTACGACGCCATCACTAATTTATTTTAGCGTCACTCGAAAAGTTGTAGGAAGTGGACGTTAATAAAAATGAGTGCTATATACGCAAAGCGATTTGAAGCTGTCTTTCTATGCACGCATCCGAAAGGACCTAAATTATCATATGCTGCTGCAGCCAAAGTGATTAAAAAGTCAAAAAAGTTTGTTGAGAAGTGGGTAAAGCGGTATAAACAATTGAAAAACGTGGATGATTTTCCTGAACGCGGGAGAACGAGATCAACAACTAGTAAGCAAGATAAAGAGATAATAACGTTGTTCGAGAAGAATTCCACTTTGCGCCTCCGCGAAGCTAAGTTCAGACTCGCCAAAAAGGGAATTTATGTCAGTCTAAACACGATCAGGCGACGTTTGTACGAGGCAAAATTATCATATCGATCTACGAGCTCAAAACCCTTGCTTACGGCAAATCATATGGAAAACGCCTTAGCTGGGCGAGTGACAACAAAGATCGCGATTGGTCGAAAGTAGTTTTTTTCTGATGAAGCGACTTTTTGGGCATGGGTTCCGGTGAAGCGTGCCTGGCTAAGGAGTAGAACAGATTTCATTCAGCGCACCGTCAAAAAGCCACAAAAAATTAATGTTTGGGGATGCTTCTCACAGCGCGGATTTGGTTGTTTAGAGCTCTTCACTCAAAATTTAGATTCGCATAAAATGCTCAAAATTTACAAACGTGGTCTCTTGAAATCGGTGCAGAAGATGTTTGGACCCAACAATAAAAATTGGGTCTTACAAGAGGACAATGATCCGAAACATCGGAGCCGCCTGTGTCGCCACTGGAAGGAGAAAAATGGTATCACCACTATGGATTGGCCCTCCCAATCCCCTGATGCCAATCCCATTGAAAACATTTGGGCCATTATGAAGAGCAAACTTGCAGGAAAGCCTGTTTATGATTTGAAGCATCTTTCAAGAACGATTCGGAAAATTTGGAGACAACTTCCGACAAATTACGCCGTAAATCTTGTTGATAGTATGCCTCGCAGGTGCCAGGCCATTATCAACGCTGGTGGCGATTATACCGTTTATTGAATAAATTGCGCCTTAGCTTATTTAACGTACTTTAAATTAAAATAGTTTTTGAATAAATATATATTTTTGTTTATTTTTAATCCCGCCTACTTTCTTATGGAACAGACTGTACATTTTATTAACACAAAATTACATAAAGAAAAAAACTGCTGATCTCTCCTTAAAACAAAAATAGGAAACATGAAATTTTTGAACTTTATTACGATTTTCTTGAATTTTAATACTTCGTATTGCCTCCTCGTGCTTCCATTACTGCGTTTACGCGATTTGGCATGCTGTACACCAAGTTCCTTATACGATTTTGGGGAATATTCTCCCATTCCTCTGTGAGAGCAATTTTGAGCTCACGAAGCGTGATTGGGGGAGGGTTTCGTTGTTTTACGCATCTGCCTAGCTCGTCCCAAGCATGCTCGATCGGGTTGATATCCGGGCTGCGCGCTGGCCACTCAATACGAGTAATGTTCATCTCTTGAAGGTAGTCATTCACAATCCTACCTGTATGAGGTCGGGCATTGTCATGCATAAATATAGCATCCTCACCTAAATTGACCATAAATGGACCAACGTGATCATTGAGGATTTCTTCCACATATCTTACGCTAGTTAAAGAGCCGTTTTCTATGATCACCAGCTCTGTGCGACTTTCAGAAGAAATTCCGGCCCACACAAGTACAGACCCACCACCGTAGGCTACTTTTTCTTCGATGCATGCTTGCTTGAATCTTTCCCCTGGTCTTCGATACACTCTGTGTCTTCCATCGTGCTTGTAGAGCATAAATTTTGATTCGTCGGAGAACATAACTTTTGACCAATCTTCAATACTCCAATTTACGTGGCTCTGGGCATATCTTAGTCTTGAAATACGATGCCCACGCTCCAGTTTAGGGCCGTTTGCAGGTCTAAGGGGTTTTAAGTTAGATTCAGCAAGCCGACGTCTTACTGTCCATGCACTTGGGTTACTTCCTCCGAGGCGTCGAAACTGATTTGTGAGTTCAGTTCCTGTGAGAAAGCGATTTCGAAGCATGGTGTTCACGGGGTGCTTGGACAGGAAACCTCCTCGTGTGCCCGGGGGTTGGAGTTCCCTTATGGATACGTCCGGGGGGAAGGCCAATCTCCGGGACGGTGCACCCTGGGGTGCGGGCAAATACTCCCCATTGGGTACTTTGTGCCTAAGGGGAGTTTTGCCCGTATGCGAATGTCCTGTCGGAGGAACGCTCCACCGTGTGTCCCTCTGATCTTAGCAGAGGCGCACAGCGGTGGAGTTAGAGCGGGCTCGGTGTGCACTAACCTGCCGCCGGGCAGGCAAGAAGGAATGTACTCCTTCTGCCACCGTTAGTCTCGTAGCCCCGAAGATCGTCACGGTCATGTCTCTGACTTTTGACGGGGGTCGAGGGTCTTGGCTTAATCGCCCGGGCCGCGAGGTAGAAAACCTCTATAAAAAATCACCCCAAACCTCCAAGCGGCGGCGCACCGTGAGGGAGGTTGACAGCTTGACTAATGGGTAGCTGAATTAGTCACTAGTGCGAACCACACAATTTAAGACATGAATGGAAAATACTCGTGGGATTTAATATGGAAAAATTTTTAAAAACTCAAAAAACGACGAAAGAAGTGGAAGGGAGCGATGCGGGGTCGGACTCCGATGCCGCGTCGAGTGCGAAGGGCTCGCGTGCGAGCTCGGAGCGGGGAGTGGCGGGCGCTGCTGGAGGGAACCGAGAGTTCTCACAGAAGCGCCCTAAATCGGGGGCAGGGCAGGAGTCCTCCTCCGACGGCGGGCTGAGCTCGGCCCGCCGGAAAATATCACGGCGTGGTGGGCTCCATGAGGGGGGTGCCGGCCGAGGACTCCCCACCAAGGAGGCCGGCGAGCCGAGCCGAGCAGGCTCAGCCGAGCTGACCCAAGGAGGAGAGAGGCTCGCCACGGAGGGGCACCCCTCTGGAGGGACCAGCAGTAGGGCCCCCTCGGAGTCCTCCGGTGGCGAGTCGGATGCTGCCGCCTACTCCGAGGAGATGGGCAGGTTCGCGGAGGTCGTGGCCACGTCCATCAAGGCGGCGACCTTAAAGAGGCTGCAGAGGTCCAAGGACAAGGCCATATCTGCTGCCACGAAAGCCATCGTGGCGGCAGCGAAGGCCTTTCGCTCTGGGCCTCCGGTGGTGGATGGGGTGGCAGAACTGCGGGCGGAGGTCGCCCGCGTGACTGCCGCCATGGAGCTCCTCCGAAAGGAGAATGAGGAGCTCCGCGCGGACCTGGCTGGGCTCCGAGGAGCCGGCCCCGAGGTGGCGTCGCAGGGAGAAGCGCGGCACGGGCAGGGCATACCCCCGCCTGCCGAGGCCCAGGTGCTGGCCCTGGTGCAGCGAGAGCTCGCTGCCTTCCAGAGTAGGTTCTCTGCTCTGGAGGCTATTGTCCTGCGCCCCCCGCTGGCGGCAAGCCGGCCAGTTTCGGGCCAGCCTAGGGCGGCCTCGGGCCAGCCGAAGGCGGCCTCGGGCCATCCGAAGGCGGCCTTGGGCCAGCCGAAGGCAGCCTCGGCCCAGCCGACGGCAGCCTTGGGCCAGCCGAAGGCGGCTTCGTATGCCGCCTCCGCGTCTGCCCCAGCCAAAGGGTCGGGGCAGACAAAAGGCCGGCCCAAGCAGGCCCCCGCGAGGACCCCAGCGACAGAGGTAAGAGGGCCGCCCCCACCTTCTAAATCTCCCCCTGCCAACGCCGAATGGCAAGTGGTTGGGGAGAAGAAGAAGGCAAGCAAGGCTGCAAGGGCGGCCAGAAACAAAAAGAGACAGCAGCGGCGAAAAAAGAGCAGCGTCGCGGCTAGGCTTCGCGCCCCGAAGTCCGCAGCTGTAGTGGTCACGCTACAGCCGGAAGCGGAAAAGAAGGGCGTGACCTATCGCGACCTGCTCTCCAAGGCTAAGGCGGCAGTGGACCTCCAGGAGATCGGCATCTCCAACGGTCTCCGGGTGAAGGTCACCTTGACTGGAGCCCGGATGCTGGAGGTCCCCGGTGCGGCCAGTGGCCCGGCTGCTGACGCTCTGGCCGATAGGCTGAGAGCGTCCTTAGACGCGGACGAGGCCCGAGTGTCCAGGCCCACCAAGTGCGCTGACATGCGCATCCTGGGTCTGGACGACTGCGTGACGGAGGCTGAAGTGGTAGCCGCCATTGTTAGGACGGGGGGGTGCTCTGCCGATCAAGTGAGGGCAGGCACCATCCGTCCTGACAGCACGGGGATGAGCACCATAACGGTCAGCTGCCCCGTGTCGGCGGCTCAAAAAATAACCGCGGAGGGCCGAAGGCTCCTGGTGGGCTGGGTGTCGGCGCAGGTGAAACTGCTGGAGCCCAGACCTCTGAGGTGCTTCCGATGCCAGACTGGTCACCACGTTTACGTGAAATGCACCTCAGAGGTGGACCGCAGCGGTCATTGCTTCCGTTGCGGTCAGCCCGGTCACAAGGCCGGCTCGTGCAATGCCACGCCGCACTGCTATGCATGTGCGGCGGCTGGCAAGCCGGCCGAACACCGGGCTGGGAGTAAGGCCTGCGGTTCATCCGCCAAGGCCAGGGGCAAGGGCAAGCCCTCCGCCACCGCCGTCACCGCCGTCGCCGCTGCTGCCTCGACCACTGTCGTGGCTGGCACCACCACGGCAGGGCCCTCACAGGGGGCTCAGGAGGGGGCTGAAATGGAGTGCCAATAATAGGTACCCCATTACGCCTCCTCCAAGCGAATATCAACCACTGCGCCTCCGCTCAGGATCTGTTACTCCAGAGCATGGCGCAGTGGTCGATTAACATCGCTGTGGTCGCTGAGCCGTACTTTGTCCCGCCCAGGGATGACTGGGTGGAGGACCTGAGCGGCTCAGTGACCCTCATTTCATCGGCCGCCGCCGGAACCCCGACCCTCGAGGCCGTCAAGAGGGGACGGGGTTGCGTAGCAGCACGGTTCGGGGAGATTGTAGTGGTGGGAGTATACTTCTCCCCGAGCCGAACTCTCGCCGAGTTTCACAACTCCCTTGCGGAGTTGAGAGTCGTCGTCGTCGGGTTCCGTCCCCTCCCCGTGCTCGTACTCGGGGACTTCAACGCCAAGAATTTGGCTTGGGGTTCCCGGTATACGGACACACGGGGCAGGATGGTGGAGGACTGGGCTCTGGAGACAGGCCTGGTCGTCCTAAACCGGGGTTCTGTACCTACGTGTGTACGGATGCGGGGCGACTCAGTGGTGGACATTTCGTTTGCCAGCCCCGCTCTGTCACCGCAGGTTATTGATTGGCGCGTCATGGAGGGGGTGGAGACGTATTCCGACCACCGGTACATCCGGTTTGACGTCTCCGCCCAGACCTCGAGCGCGCCGATCCGGCAGACCCTGAGTGGTCCGCGTTGGGCGCTGAAGAAGCTGGACCGGGAGCTTCTCCTGGAAGCCTCGATCGTGCAGGCCTGGGTGTCACCACCGGACAGGCCTGCTGACACCAACGACGAGGCCGAGTGGTTCCGGGAGGCCATGTCCGAGATCTGTGACGTGGCTATGCCCCGAGTCCAGCCAGGACGGGCTTGGCGCCAGGTGTACTGGTGGTCGCCGCAGCTGACAGCGTTGCGCGAAGCGTGCGTTGCGGCACGACGCCGGTACACCAGGCACCGCAGGCTCCGTATCCGACCTCCGGATACGGAAGCCATTCAGGCGGAGCTATATGAGGGGTACAGAGCGGCGAAGACCGCCCTCCAGGAGGAGATCCTGCGGGCCAGAGGACTGGCCCGGAAGGAGTCGCTGGAGACTCTGAACAGGGACCCATGGGGACGGCCCTACAAGGCCGTCCGGGAGAAACTCCGCCCATGGGCTCCTCCGCTGACTCAGAGTCTCCGGCCCCAACTCGTGGAGGGCGTGGTGAGCGCTCTGTTCCCTTCGCGAGGGGAACATAGTCCCCCACCCATGGCTCCGCCTACTGCGGTGCCCGATGCGGACCACACCACTGACGACGACGACGGTGTTCCAGAAGTGACCGAGGCAGAGATGAGGGTGGCGGTACGAAGGCTTAATGCCAAGAATACCGCCCCAGGACCCGACGGCTTGCCTGGCAAAGCATGGGTCCTGGCCTCAGAGGCTCTCGGGCCTCGACTCAGGGGGCTCCTTAGCGCATGCTTGGAGAGGGGCCAGTTCCCACTTCGTTGGAAGACGGGGAAACTGGTCCTCATTAAGAAGCCTGGGCGCCCAGCGGACTCTCCGTCCGCTTACCGGCCCATCGTGCTACTCGACGAGGTGGGCAAGCTCTTTGAAAGAGTGATTGCAGACCGCCTCGTCGGGTGGCTGGTGCGGGAGGGGCCGGACTTGTCGGACGGCCAGTACGGCTTCCGCAAGGGGCGCTCTACGGTGGACGCCATCATGCGCGTGCGAGCCCTCACGACGGGGGATGCAGTGGCCCGGGGTGGGGTCGTCTTGGCGGTGTCTCTAGACATCGCCAATGCCTTCAACACCCTGCCCTGGAGTTGCATTAGGGAGGCACTCCGGTATCACCGGATGCCGACCTACCTCTGTCGCGTGGTCGAGGCCTATTTGACGGATAGGGCCGTCATCTACCCCGGTCACGAAGGGGAATGGAACCGGCGAGAGATGTCGTGCGGTGTCCCACAGGGATCGGTCCTGGGGCCGCATCTGTGGGACATCGGTTACGACTGGGTGCTGCGCGCCGACCTCCCTAGCGGCGTCAGCGTAGTTTGCTACGCTGACGACACGCTGGTCCTTGCGCAGGGGAGGTCGTACGAGGCGGCGGCCGAAATTATGACACGCGGGGTTGCGACAATCGTCGATAGGATCCGGCAATTGGGACTCGAGGTGGCATTGCACAAGTCCGAGGCCATGGGTTTTCATGGTCCTCGGAACGCGCCACCTGCGGGTTCCCAACTCACGGTAGGAGGGGTTCACATCGGCGTCGAGTCGACAATGAAGTACCTGGGACTTGTCCTCGACAGCCGGTGGAACTTCGTTGAGCATTTCCGACGTTTGGCTCCCAGACTGGAGCGGGCTGGGGCTGCATTAAAGCGGCTCCTGCCCAATCTGGGGGGTCCAAACGCCTCCTGCCGGAGGCTCTACACGGGGATCGTGCGGTCCATGGCCCTCTACGGGGCACCGGTGTGGGCGCCCTCATTGAGGCTGCGCCCAGCGCGCCGGTTGTTTGCGGCCCAGAGGGTCATGGCCATCCGGTTAATCCGGGGATACCGCACGGTCTCGTGCGAGGCGGCGAGCCTCCTTGCCGGAGTGCCGCCATGGGATCTGGAGGCAAAGGTCCTTGCGCACATGTGGGAGTGGCGCGAGGAGGCGAAACGCCGGGGCGAAACTCCGCTGCCGCGACAAATCGCGGCACAGCGGACAGAGCTCCGGTGTGATCTCATGGCGACATGGCGGGTACGATTGTCGCAACCCAGTGCTGGGCACGCCACTATTGCGGCGGTAAGTCCCCTCTTTGAGGAGTGGATAGAGAGGCGTCACGGCGTCCTCACCTTCCGCCTGACGCAGGTTCTCACCGGGCATGGGTGCTTCGGTGGGTTCCTGTTCAGGATAAAGCGGGAGGATACGTCCGGGTGTTTCCATTGCGAGGATCGTCTGGAGGACACGGTGGAGCATACGGTGGAGGTGTGCCCTGCCTGGGCGGAGCACCGCCGTGTCCTCGTGGAGGCGATCGGCGGCGGCGACCTCTCGCGTCCGGCCCTGGTGCGAGCCATGGTACGGAGCGAGAGGGAATGGGAAGCCGTCACCTCCTTCTGCGAAGCAGTAATGCTCGCGAAGGAGGAGGCGGGGCGCGTGAGGGAGTGGCAGTCTCTGCGCCCTCACGCCCCTAGCCGCCGCAGGAGGAGACGCCCCGGGCGTCGGGAGTCGATAGCGGACTCCCGGCCACCGTAGGCGCGAGCTTGCGGGTGGCGAGCAATGGGTAGCTCGCCGCCCGGTAAGGACCAAGCTCGGGTCGACGGCGCGCAGTGTTCCACGCGCGCCTCAAAGAGATGTCAGCAGCAGTGTAGGGGTCTACTAGGACCGATGCCTGCCGGGGTCGCGTGATTGTTCGAAAGAGATACCGTGACCCTGGCACATGGGCAACTGATGGAACACGGGTGGGTTTTAGTCAGTAAAAGTCTGACACGCCCTCCCGCTCCGCCCAGAGCGGGAGAAGTCATTTGATGATTTCCCATCCTGAAAAAAAAAAAAAAAAAAAAAAAAAAAAAAAGCATGGTGTTCACCAAGTATCGGTCTTCTCGTGCTGTGGTACACCTGGTTCTGCCCGTTCCTGGTCTGCGTAGGTTAGAACCAGTTTCTTCGTAACGTCGGAGAACTCTTTGTACTGTTGACAGCGACACACCGACAGTCCAGGCTGTATCGCGCTGACTCCGGCCGGTTTCCAGCATTGTAAGTATTCTGGTGCATTCTTCAGGCGTAAGCGACATAATTTCAGCTTGAATAATGAATATAGAGCACTATCAACATGGTTTATGTACCCACATAAATGACAGATTACAAACAAAAGCAAAACCAAATGCTGTAATTTCGTAGTTCCATCTTCGAAAGTGGCCCTTTTTCAAATTTGATTTTTCTATGATATAACTTTACAATAACTAAGAAGTTTTAATACCTTCATTTAAGGAGTATTACATTGTCTATTAAATACAATTTATTGCATTAACCTAGCATTTTTAGTTTCCGAGATTTTTAGGATTCTTTAAGTGACCCGGATTCATTGCTCTCGAGTGTAGTTCCTTCTGTTTAGACTGGAAGCTTACCGTAATATAATTAGGAAAGGGTTTGATTTCTCAGATAGATTGCTTTGTATAAAGTGATACACAAGTATTACTTATGCAGGTAAATCAATTCGCCATTTGCCTTGCCTAAGGTTTTTAACCAGGGTGTAAAAATTGTGCTTTAAGCTCTGGGTGAAGGCCTTATTTATAAATAAGGCATCTCACATAATAGTCCGAGTTAGCAGCTGACAATGCCTTAGGTTGACTTGCAAAATGCCTATAGATAAAAAAACAATATATTTTCATTAGATGCTTTTGTTTCACAAAGCGACTTACAAACTCCTACGCGACTCCTTCGCGATTCGGGGCTTGGGCGATAATTCCGCTATATTGGATACTGACTAGGAATATTCCGTGAAATATTTTGCAACATTTGCGAATTATTCGGCCTGCTGAAGGGGAATCTTATTTAGTGTTTGGATTTAGCGAAGGGTTTACCCTTTCGCCCAATATCACGATCGTCATTTATTTCCCACCCGCCCACGCAACAATTTTCAAAAGATAAACACTTTTAAAATTTTATAATGTTGTTTATACTCTGACTTTGTGTATTGTATGCCATGTTGAATTAATAACTTTATTGTTATGTAAATAATTTGCATATTTAAGAACTTAAATCTGTATCATCGTGTTTTATTGTAAACCTGATTCGAAATGATGACGGCGCTAACTCTCACCCCTCGCTGACATCATTATATATGAAATACCAAATTGATATAGGATAAGCACCCGTAAAATTAATGGACTGGAAAGAGACTTCGCTAGCGAAATTTGATGAAAATATAATAAAGGATTTTGTAATTCACATTCATATACCCACGTAGCAGCCAAGCTTACGTAATATCTAATATGAAGTCCTGAACACGAGCGTAATTTCAAGTTACTTAGGTTCAGTTTACAAATAGTTCTCTACAATCGGATAATGGTTAGTATTGTACCGTTTTTGAGATATACATTCACCTAATTTTGGATCGTTCAAAATAGTTTTGAATTCACTAAAGTCAGTTGGTTAGTAATCGAAGTCACATAGTTGATTAAATTTTCGATCTCAATTATTTTGACATTGAAATGTGGATTTGAAAACGTGAACGCTGACTGGTAGAAGTATTTTGATCTAGTGGTATTATTATTAATTTCTCTGACAGTAAAATTAAAGGGAAATCTTAAGTAGGTATCTAAATCAAGAAATATTTCCCTTCGCAAGCTTCTCGGCTTGAATAATTCTAAGAAAATCTAAAGGAATCCGGATCGCCAGAGCATTTTTAATAACTTGGATATCGCATTCCTGTCGTTTTATGTTAGGAAACTTGTCTTTTTTTGGCGATACCTAAAAAAATTTAGTTAAAAAGACCTTTTAAACTACATATTTGTATTTTTACGGTTCAATCTAGTGAAGAACTTTGTTAAAATTAGTCTAAATGCAACGAAATTATGACTTGAATAAATAACTAGTAGCCACTGAAGTGTTCCACTATACAACTCCTAGCTCCATCATTAGACCCTCATTACCATCTATTGGACTCGAAAAAAGGTACAAGAGTCCAAACTGAAGGAGTATACTAGAAGCCACTGAAGAGTTCCACTATCCACTACCTGACTCCACCATCAGATCAACTCCAAGATACCAAATTATAGTATTGTCATCCGATCTCATATACATACAAGATTTCATTTCGATGCAACAATTAGAAATAGATTAAAATTAACGTCTAAAGATTCCACTGTTCAAATTCAAATAATAACAACAAAAATACGATTCCAACGTTTATGATTGCATCGTGTGTTGAAAAGCTTAGCTATTCGCGATTTCCAACGTGATTTACGTGGCACGTGGGACGGGCTTCCAAGCTTCTTAATAATTCTTTGTGATAGCCATGAGGACCAAAATACGACCGAAAATAAAAATATTTCACAGTTTTGGAGCTAAGTGCTCAGTGACAATTTATGCGATGGACCCAAGCGTCTGTGGCGCCTAATAAAATAAAGACTTATGTAATGTATTAGGTATATAAGTCCACAGAATTTGTTTGTGAACTCTGTAATGTTTTTGGGCTTGGCCATCTAATTTTAGTTTGTGTAGGTAGTATTGGTATGTGTTATGTGTGTGCCTAATGATACTAGACATTAATCTTAATGGCGATATTTAATTTATCCGCAAATATAGTACTTAATGACGCAAAAATCTAAAACGTTGTACATACCTACGTATTGCTTGTATTTTGAGAGTCTGGGAGCATTTTAGGATTTCAATGTAAGATGACCTAAATCCTTGATGATCTAAACATGTTTTCAAAATTCTTTAAAATGTTGGAAAACATTTTTTAATATTCAAATAGTGGTTTATGTAAGAATGACACATACCTACAATATGTTCGCAAAGACAGGTCACTTCTTGATTGTACAAAGGGTATCACTATTAGTTAGAGTCCCCTTGATTGCATTACCTCCTGGGACAGGGACAGGGTGGGTCTAATGCAGTTCAATCAAGAATAATCTAGAGCCCTGCTTGCTTGCTTGACTATCTAGGTACTCTAGGAACCCCTGAAGTTCCTTGTGTACCGGGATTGGTCAATAAAACACTTATATGTAGTTTTTTTTACTAAGAATTCCGATAACTACATTCTCCAAATCTTATTTTTAACTGGCTTCTGCCCGCGACTTCGTCCGCGGTCCAATTTTTGCTCCCCTGCCCCTTCCCGTCGCATCGAGTTGCCTGCCAGTTTTCGTCCATTTTTCGTTGCTGCTCCGCTTCTTTTGATTGTAGTGTGATGTTATATAGCCTCAATAAATATGCTACCCAACACAAAAATATTTTTTTAATTCGGACCAGTAATTTCTGAGATTACCGCGTTCAACCAAACAAACAAACAAACTCTTCAGCTTTATAATATTGGTATAGATATTCCGTCTTCGCCTTGTCAGCCCGAACTCTCTCTCTTATTGTTTTTAACACGCTTTTATTAGCTTCAAACGTATGTTAGTATGTGCCTATGTATCGGAAACTTAGAACATGATTTTGACCCCCTTTAAAAAGTCGGATTAACTCGAAATTGGACACAGTTATCAAAGACCGATGACAATACAATAACTTTATAAATTTGTGCCATTATCCTTGCCGGAGTTAACAGGATAGCCAATAAAAAACTATCTTTGAAAACTACGCTGACATACGTCACAAAATTCGCAACACCCTAAAAAATAGAAAATAAATAATGGTTAAAAAAAACTTTTCTATGGAAGCGTGTTTTTTAGAATTTTTAAACTATTATTTTTTCAGCTATTTTCTGTGTTAATTAATATGTCAGTTCGATTGTTTTAAATTTATTACAGCCAGCCTACACAATCGTAAGGTTGTCATATGCAAACGATTTCTACACGAGCTACGCCCACCTTTCAATAAAAGGATGTATGTGACTTATTTTCCAATTAAGACATTTATTTAGACTATTCGTACAGTCAGGTCAAATCAGCCTTTGCCTATAAAAATAACGCAACGTAACCTAACGTAACCTAACGCAGGAGTCACATTACATTGGGACGTCCGACCTTTAAAAGCGAAGGCTCAGAACAAACGAACCGCGAGTCTGAGACTACAAAAACCGCCAACAAAGTTAAACATTAATTTGTGCTAATGTGCACCCACACAACACTAGCGTTGTCATGTTTGAACCTCGTGGCGTCAAAGTCGTCGTCTATACTAGTATTATAAAGTTGAAGACTTTGTTTGTTTGTTTGGTTGATTGAACGCGCTAATCTCAGGAACTACTGATTCGAATTGAAAAATTATTTTTGTGTTGAGTAACCCATTTATCGAGAAAGGCTTTAAGCTATATACCATCACGCTACAGTCAAAAGGAGCGGCGCATCAATGAAAAAGTTACAAAAACGGGGAAAATGTATTCCTTTTGAGAGTTTGCGTTATGTGCGCTGCGTAAACGTTTAAACTAACGCAGCAATCATGTATGACGGAATTGTTCCTATTAATACGTTCTAAAAAAAGTCCGCGGGAGCATATCTTTTAAGGTTGGGGCACTATGTTTATAACAACCTGATTGCTCAACGGGGTGGGTCGCGGGAGCAAGAAATTTAACGCGGACGAAGTCGCGGGCAGAAGCTAATAAAAAATAGAATGACGTGAAAGTTCATATCAGCCTAGAAGGAAAATAAACCATTCCATGATGATATTTTACCCCATCGGATGGTATTGAGACACAGAGACGGAAAAGGCAAAGAAGTTAGATTTAAAAAAAAAAAACCTTAGTCATATTCATAATACAGAGGAAAATTCACAAAAAATTACTCCGTTCTCCCTAATCTGTATTAAGTATCAGTCAATGTTGATTAAAACCTGTTAATCCTCAAGTAAGCTGAACCAATTGTGTCACTGTGACACATTTTTCTTTACAAGACAGTGCTCCTTTAGCAAAGCTGATTGCGGCTTAGACTGAACGTCACCCCATTTTAGAAGACACCAGAGTTTTCAAAACCATTTCCTCTCCTAATTCGCATAACTATTTTTTAGAGCACGTTCGTGGTATTTCACTGTATTGAAATATAACTGTTGAAGACGTAGTCGTGGGATCTCTCGCTCAGACTTTTTGGGACTGTAAGGAGTGACACCCGGACCCCAGGTGTCACCTCACTCGCTCCTGGTTGCGTCTGATGGTTGTTCACTGTAACATGAAATAAGTACAACCGAAAACACGTTAGTAAAATGTAATATTATTCAAACTAAAATAATGCACTAGAATAATGATGTTTACGTCTAGTTGACACTGACATGACAATAAATGACACTAAAAGAATATGTGTTTACATCTTAAAATGAAAAGGTCTAAATCTATTTACGTGCCCAATATCTCAGACCTTCTAATAATAACATTTCTAAACTTATATTTTAAAGTGAAAAGTGTTTTAAAATAAATGCCTTTTATAAAATGTCTTCATAAAATCTTTAAATATTTTTCCAGATGTTCTTTTTAATTTATTCACATTTGGAAAGAAGTTTTTAATTACAATTTTTCTAGCAATTTTCGACGACTATTTTCTTTACTAGCGCTTTTCTTAATTGTTAATGGTGCGCTTGTGTTGTAACGATACATAAATTAACCTTCTTTTGCTATATTTAATCATTACTGGACAATTATGATCTACAGCATAGGCCGTTTTACGATTCTGTATGTCTTTGAACTGTTCCACCACAATTTTTATTACTCAGACTTCACATGACTCCACGTTAACCACAACAATTTCTTCATTACTTTCATCTAAATCTATATCAATCTTTTATGTATCAACTCCGATAATTCCTCGTCCTCCTCCATTTCGGTCATCAATGAGTGATAGCCATACTCCTTTGACTTGGAAATTTGAATATTTAACTCAACGTCATTATTTTGAACAACGATGATGTTATTTCAAATATTTTAACATCGTGATCATCATTTCCCTTTGGCATTTCATTCAGAAGTTCTGAAACATAGCCAATAGGTCAAATAACAGGACTGGACTGACCTGATTCGCCGATTTCTATCTTGTGTTTACTGAATTTCTGCTTATGATTTGCAGGCCTGCTGCCGTTTCAAGGCAACTGTGCTTATCATCATCGTCATTATCTGCACTGGCATCTTAGCAGCTTTGAACATCATTCTGATTTCCGTTAGAAAATAAATCAGCATCACTATCTACGTTAACGATGCTTACCTGTGCGCTGTCTTTGGACACAACTTGTGCCATAGCTTCTTCTTGCACCCACTTGTGCCATGGATACCATCTGAGGTCCCTTATGTACCACCGGGATTGATCAATAAAATACTTTTATGTAGTTAATTTTGTAAGTATTTCTATAAGAGCATTCCAAAAAATTTATTTTATAACTTCCTTCTTCGGATTACCAAAAACATTAAGAGAGCGATCTCTGTCATAGCTTTTTTTCCATAGTTCATAGTTCTTTCGAATGTATTAAAGTTATTATAGCCAGCATACAATCGTAAGGTTATCTCATGCAAACAACCTCTACAGTATCTTTTATGCCTCAACATACGATCTCAATGCGTTAAAAATATCACATATGAAGAAAAATAACAAAATATTTTGGCCAGTTAAATTAAAAACGAAATTCTAAACCCAATATTGACAGAGAGAATTTTGATGCAAGTTTTTTTGTGAAAAATATAACGTTCCTGACTATACCTACTCGAAAGCTCAATAACAGGATGCTATATTTACGAAATCTATTTTGTTAGACTTCCTAAAATATCGCACTCGATAACAAAGGATTATGTAGATACCTATAGAGATAGGTATCATAAGAATCAAAATATGTTTGTTGTTAAAGTAAACTTGAAAATATAATAGTTTTACAAGCTTTTATAATTTCATTTGCCCTGGTGTCTGTGTGTATTCAAATGTTTGCATGCATATGTAAAACACATGATAATGCAATATTATTATGACATGGAACTGATCTGATGATGGAGCTGGAAAGTGGTCATAGGGACTTATTAATAAAACAATGCAACCCCATCGAATTTCAGCTCATTTATTTGTCTGGACAAGAACTCTCTAAAATAGATACAAATTACTATTATTTTTGTTGAACATATAAGATCTGTTTTAGAATGTAAGTAAATACTTGTGTATTGTAACCTTTTACCTATTTATCGTGTAACTCGTAATGTTTTTTGTTCTTAAATTATAAGATCTTTACAGACTCTTTGGATAAACCAGAATTTAACCTGAACCCGACCGAAGAACTGAAATAATATTATCTTTTTAGAAATTTCAATTCAGTATCAAATTTTATTCTTCATAAAATGGCTACACAACAATGAAGAACAAATACAACTGAGCGAGTTCTTAGAGAAAGAATAACAATACAAAAGAGTTTTGTTAATAGAATTACCGTCCCACGGTACCTTAGCGTATTTCTCTCTTTATTTAAATAATAAATTGTGAAAATGTCTAGGAACTGGCCCCAGAGGGAGTAATTTCATTACAATTAGCGAAAACTATTGCAAGTATGTGCGTTGATTAGTCACTAAGGACGTGAATTTACGATATTAGTTCTGTTACCCTGACATTCGCACGTAGGTACATTAGTTTACATACTTTACATGGTAGTAAAGTTATGAAACTAAGTTAAAAGCTATTAATTTTAGGACGTAAAGAGAGGACGTCGAGAACGTCCCCTTAAATAACAACTTTTAATAGTCATCTATTAAAAGTTGTTATTTTCCCGGTGTGATAAACCGGCCTTTGGAGTAATTGTGTAAAATCCTGACAGTAGGAAAGGCTTTCAGTTTTACAGTAGAACAATATTCATTGCGTTATTGACATTGTTGAGTAGACACATTTTTCAAACACATGAAGTAATGAATTTGAAATTATTCCGATTTTGAATGATAATGTGTTACGAAATTAGGGTGCTGGGGGCCTATTACGAACTCTTATTTCCAGGCAGTTTACGGCGTAACCTGAACTGCCTTCAATTTCGTATTATGAACTCGCCAAACAAGCCAGTCTGTGGTCACGTGACACCCTGGCCGACTTCTGTCTGACCGAATATTGCCTGGCAATACCGTAATACGACCGTTCGTTTGACATTTCTTTTCGTATTAAAACTGTCAAAAAGTAACGTCACAATCCATTTTGTTAACGCTGCGTCAGAGGAGCTTTTATTGAATTGTTTTGAGTTTATTTGGCGAAATTATTTGAGTATTATCTAGATTAGCAAAAGAAAATATCATGTGTGACGAATATGAACTATTTGAGTTTCTGGAATGTGACTTTTCTCATCAAAATAGAGTATCAAGGAACGAAAGAAGACGACTTCGTGATGAATGTAATGCGTTCGACATGGATGATGTGCAATTTATTCAAAGATATCGACTTAGCAAAGACTTGGTACTGAATCTTTGGGAGGAGTTGAAACCGCTTTGAGTACTCTCGTGCTTTTTTTTTTTTTTTTTTCAGGATGGGAAATCATCAAATGACTTCTCCCGCTCTAGGCGGAGCGGGAGGGCGTGTCAGACTTTTACTGACTAAAACCCACCCGTGTTCCATCAGTTGCCCATGTGCCAGGGTCACGGTATCTCTTTCGAACAATCACGCGACCCCGGCAGGCATCGGTCCTAGTAGACCCCTACACTGCTGCTGACATCTCTTTGAGGCGCGCGTGGAACACTGCGCGCCGGAGTACTCTCGTGCTTGGGTAGATTTATTGTACCCAATCGCCACTTCTTTGTGGGAATTTAAGAACTCCTACAATTGCAATGTTTCCAGCTGCACATAAATTACGCGCCGACGACGGCGAGAACTCTCATGCACTAAACTATAATAATTACAATTATATTATTATTATATCATGTTCAAAACTGAATATTAATTAAAAACACTCAATAACACTTACGCCATAATTTTGTTTAGACTCCGAAAATCTTACGAATTGAAGTATCAAACGAACAATACGATCTGTCTTAGTGGTGGGCGTTGCGACAACGAACCGTTTCCGAAGACCGTTTTATGTTTTGCAACGATGAAACCGTTTTACGTCCTGGGTCCAAACAGTCTTCGTTGCACAAACCAGTCTTCGAATGACTAGATGCGATTATGTATTTTACAGCTAAGGAAATACGGTCGAGAACCCATTGATTCAACTATCACACTCGTCGTGTCGTCGTCCTTAATCCGTTCCAAGGACCGTTTTATGTTCTGCGACGACTACGACGATGAAACTGTTTTTACGTCTTGGATCCAAAGAGTTGTCGTTACACAAACCAGTCTTCGAATTACTTGGTGCGATTTTTTATTTTACTGCTAAGAAAATACGGTCGAGAACGCATTGATTCAACTATCACACTCGTCGCGACGTCGTCCTTAGTGTACCACGTTCGTTTACAAAACAGTTTTTACAGTAAAAAGTGAATTTTTTGTCAATGGTATAGAGTCTATATTTTATTACTACTTCTCGAAGAAACTGCAACAATTTCACGCGACGAAAACGCAATTCTATTCCATATTCGATAAGTTTCGTTTTTTACAAAACGGTCGTCGTCGCAACAAGTTTGAAGACGGCTTTTCAAACCAGTTGCGACGACGAGCGTTTTCTGCAACCGTTTTCGTCGTTGGAAAAACGGTTGCGTTTCGTCCGTCAAAAATTCGACAACGACCCACCCATAATCTGTTTTAGTTTGAGAAACAATACTTCCTAAGTTGTTGAGTACGTTCGGAAACATAATCTCGCGTTACAACTTACAAACAGAAAATTATAATATGAATTAATTATATATCGCAATAAATAGTAGTAATAATAATAGTGTTTATATTTTCACCTACTTTTATACTAGTGTAACTAGATTATTATTTTTATCATAAAATAAATGTTTTAAATAAAACCGTAACTTACCGATAAATATTTAATTGTATTTCTGAACATTGCGACAGAGAATTACAAGGCAGCCATAGACAAACTAGCCAGCGTCAAGTCGGACAGAATTTGAAATGTACGGAATTTACCCAGCCAGTGAAATGAATTGCTTGGAACTTGCCTGGTTTTTAAAAAAATCGTAATAGGCCCCCTGGTCTGCGATAAGCCATTTAAAAATGATTACAGAAGAAAGCTTTACTCTTTCGAAAAAGCAAATTAATGTTTTAGGACTACACATCAAGTGATTTGTTTTTGAGGCTGAGAATGAGGAAAAAACTGTCTGCTGCTCACTTCAAATGTCGCCGCTGTCATGGTACTAAAAATGTGACAGCTAGCTGTCACTATCTATAAATTTTTTTGTAAACAAGTGACTTTTTTTGCCAATTTTGAATATTCTACGTTGTGTGTGTTAAGTGCAAAAAAATAGAGCCACATGTATTTGCCAAAGAATTTAAAAAACGAAAATTGAGGGAGAAAACTCTCCAAAAATCAAATGGGAAACCCGATATATCGTCGAGACTATGTGCTATTTTTTTAGTTTCGAATTTCTGCCTTATAAGTCATAAGGCAGAAATTCGTATACAAGTGATACTCTCAAAGGAACTAAGCCCGCTTTTGTTATCGATATTAGTAAAAGTGTGTTTGTGTTTAAATTATGATATTAGATCAGGAATAAAATTAACTTCCCTGGAGATATTTCAGTCAAGAAGTTTCGAGTTCGTTCTTAACTCCGATCAGTTTATTTCTGTCGTACGCCTACAGTCTTCACCAAAAAATTACCTCAAGTTGGCAAACACAAGATATAGGTTATCTTGTGTTTGCCAACTTGAGGTAATTTACACAATAATATTATAACAGGAAAGATTGCTAATTTGTAATGGAAAACCTCAAAACTTACATAAACGGTTTTAAAAATTCTTTTGACTATGGAAAGCTACATTATTTACTTTACTTTTATTACAAGGAGTAACATGAGCTATAAAATTCACGCGGATGAAGTCGTGAGCCAAGTGCTAGTAAATTATAAAACGTTCATAATTTAAAGTATTTCCTATATACCACTAAAGCTGCTTTTTTACTCGTGGAAGACGCTTTCTTTTTCGTTACCTCGTTTTTTAATAGTCCTATACTCCAAGTCTCAAACGTTTAGTTTAATTTGAGATCGACACAAAAGTAAACAAACAAAACAGTGGCGATTTTTAGACGTTGACCTGTGCTGCCACCTATGGCAAGCTTTCAGTTTATAGTCCCACTTTTTTTGTTTCGTCGCATTTTATATCATGTGCTGAATCCATGGTAATAGGATACGCGTAAAAATCCTTAACACCTTGTATATCTAGTTGTTTCATCATAATCGAAATAAGTACAAAGCAACAATAAATTATGCTGCAAAGGAATTTTAACGCTCCCTTTACGCATTTAACGATTGTTAATGGTTCGTGGGTACTAAGATACAAATTGGTCTGGTTCTAGTTAGTTAACTGTTTAAATTAGAACCTTGTATACAACCAAAAGACATTGATTAAGTGTATCAGTAGCCACCGGAGCCACTCGATCAGCGGAGTGTTAAGATGAAAAATTCGATCTGTTTTATATCTCTACGTAAAATATATTTTGGTGACAAAGACGGATGGTGTTTTTATACTAAGAAGTTGTTGATTCTCTTCAATAAGGAAATTGAAGAGTGGGTATGTGACAGCACCAACATTGTGATTTATCTAAGGTAGGTATGTACCTACCTTAGATAAATTCGAAAGAGATACCATGGCCCTGGCATATGGGCAACTGAAAGAACACGGGTGAGTTTTAGTCAGTAAAAGTCTGACACGCCCTTCCGCTCCATCCTAGAGCGGGAGACGTCATTTGATGATTTCCCACCCACAAAAAAAAGATAAATCAGAAATGAGTGATACCGAAATTATGATATCACTGCCAAAGTTTCGAGAACTAATATGAACTAGGTACGCCATAAACTGCCAAATTCTCTGCCAACCCTAAATACTGTAACTAATTCTCACTAATCGTCAGATTGTTATACAAAATGCGAAATATGTTTCCAAAGTTATGTGCCTGAAGGCTGTTGTATCTTGTCGACATAAACCTTCGCAGCCTTAGTTTCGAAGCTATGAAACCAATGTAATATGTATGATAACGTTTTTTGTGCAGTGTAGAGTAACTGGAATTTGCGCCTTCTGTTCAGGTTCATGGCCCAAATGTAATCCGTGCATTTACTATTATACTAGTCAATCTATACTTAATATTATAAATGCGAAAGTAACTTGGTCTGTTACGCTTTCACCACTAAACCACTGAACCGATTCTGATGAAATTTGGTACGGGGTATGTTTAAACCACAAGAAAGGGCATAGGTTACATTTTATTCCGCGACTTCGTCTACGCCCGCGATAACAGAAATTTACGCGGATGAAGTCGCGGGTAAAAACTAGTATAATTATAAAAGTCCCAACAATTATACTCATCATTACTCTACGGAATTAATAAGACCGTGTCAAAAAATCAACCATGTTAAAAACAAAACAAAATTGAAAGTTAAGAAAATACGACGTTATCATATTCACTAATTGAACATGAATGTCAACATGAATGAACCCGTGGAGATATCAAGTTGAAATTAAAACCTATAGGTATATACTGAACTCTACAGTCCCTTGAAGCCGTGTAAAATCAAACTAGTTTAGTTACTTTCATCAACTTAGTTAACATAAAGAAAAGATACGGCCTTTTAGGCCGCATAAAACGTATATTGCGACACTCTCAAGGGAATCAAAATTTATAGGGTACTTTCCGTTGACCTAGAACTATGAAATTTGGCAAGTAATATTGTTTTAAACTACAAGTACAGGGAAAAGTCAGAAAACTGTACATTTCTAATTAAATCATGAAAAATATAGTCTTTATTTAAAAGTTTCTTAGGTTAACAAACAAAACAAAAACAAAAATTGCCGAATGCAGAGTGCAATATTGGCTGCTTTTGCGCGCTTTGCGCAGTATATTATACAATGGTATGCGCAGTCATAGTAGTATGGGCGACCAAATCTCTTTGTAGTTTTTTTTTTAATTTTTACTAATCTGCACAGAGGGGAAAAAATCTGAAAGATAAACATTTCTTATTATAACACAAGAAGACAGGTTTATTTATGCAATGAACGGTGGTCCAAATTTTGACGTGAGTTAACCGTGTCTTAAGTGCTTCAATGGCACAAGCTTAAACAGATTTTTAATTATTTTTATGATGTAAAGTTTTCGATAGATGACGAAGAATTAACAAAAAATCACCTTTACCCTCTAAAGCTCGAAAAAAAATTACGAGATTCCTGAAATCATCATCTCAGCCACGAATAATCCACTGCTGTGTGTAGGCCTTAATAATGTATGTACCTACAAATTTTAACGGAACCTTTGAGTACCTCGGATCTCTGCACGAGTCCGAATCGGGACTTTTTTTACTTTAAAGTATGTAAGTAACATGTTTACTTTTTGTTGCAGGTACCATCGCTCTCTACAACTTCGACAGTTTAGTTCATATACATAAGTAGCAATTAATGTATTGTAATTATTACAATCGTAAGTTATAGTTACATGTTACTTGATATGTAAATATTCTAAGCCAAAGCTAGTAAGTACGGTCATAATGTAACTTTGTATTTTAATGACTGGAATTGTATTTTAGTTTTTGCGTCTAATGAGCCGTGACGCAAAAACTAACTACTCCAAATATTTTAAACTGTAAATATTTTTACTATTACACTACTATTATACGTTATTTTTAATTATTACAATCTTAGCATGAATAAATGTAGATTTTACGTAGGGTCCAATGAAATGAATAATTTTTAATAATAAATGTAAATACTTTATTACCTTTGTGGACTTTTGCATTTATATCGAGTTTCTCTGAAGGACAATTAAGTTGTTTATGAATATTGTAACGAATTTATATAATTGTTAAATTGCATTTGATAACTAATGTTACGATCTAAGATATTCTTTTTAATGTATGCTGATCTGCTATTATCTGAACACGTTTATCTAATATACCCAACAGCTTAGTCACCAAAGCATGTACCAAAGTTATATATATATAGGTATATATAATACCTACGTGTTCATTGTTTGCACCATTATTGTCATAATTATTATTAAAACGATTAATTTTTATTAATTTCGAAGAGGTTGTTTTATTATCTTTACCTAATTAAATTTCGAAGAGAATAAGGGAACGTGGAATAGACACGAAAACCATAAAAATAAACATTGACCTTTTGCATCATCACCATCATCATTTCAGCAGAAAGACGTCCACTGCTGGACATAGGCCTCCCCCAAGCACCACCATTTTGACCGGTTCTGTGCTTCTCGCAACCAACGGATTCCTGCGGCCTTCACCAGGTCATCGGTCCATCTTGTGAGAGGCGTTCCAACGCTACGTCTTCCAGTACGCGGTCGCCACTCCAGTACCTTCCGACCCATTGACCACCTTTTGCATAGTATCACGGATTTCAGCTGAAATACCAAACAGTTATTTTCAACATGGGAACATAATCAACATAGTAAATATGTTCATCGAAAGTTAAAGCTATAATCTCTATAAACTACATCACGTCACTTACGTCTGAAATCACAAGTTAATAACAGTTTACACGTAATTTAGTTTAACCTTCGTCCAATAATTACCTACACCAAAATGCTTAAACATGTATGTTTAGTAATTAAACCATTACTGGTTAAGGCCGTGTAATTTTGTACATAGTAACTCTTGAGACATGAAGCAGTTCGTAACACACGGTAACGCAGTAACGCTCGCGACCCATCTAAAGCTAGGTGTACGATATGATAGACTAATTCAGCAATCAACCTATGTTATTTATTGAATTCGCTTTATTTTACTCATATTTTGACATGCGTTGAACTAGATACTAAAGTAACATATAATAATGATGATTATTTAAACATAAGAAAATACATGTTTAAAAACAATTTAATTTTAAGAATAACGCTAATGTCTCTATATTTAGCCATATGAAAAAATTTAATAGCATGCCCAATCACCGCTATAAATAAATAATTATAATAAAGTATAGTAGTATTATAATATGTACAGTAATATAGTATATATAATTTTAATTGATAGCATTAAAGCTCGTTAAAAAGCTATAAAAAACATATAATATAATAATTAGTGACAGAAAATCATCTTCTTTTTCTTCCTTCGACCTATCCTAAATAAATCTCCCGTGAATATAAACTCTGCCTAAAATATGTCCCGAATGTTACGTAACTCTCTAAGTAACGTTCGGTATCACTCGGCACAAAAAAATGATGCGATGCTAACGTAAAAATCTAATATCTTTTAAATAAATGCAGTTTATTACTAGAACCCAAGCTTTTTTTTTAAAGTATTAATGTAGCTATGAGCGGGACTGATAAAAATAAAGCATATATGATTGTATGAACCTTGAAATTAGGGTTTTAACGGCATAAAATAAAGTGGACAACACGTTCAACACACAAAAAAGCTGAATAACGTGGACGAGTGTGGGTTTTTTTTTTTTTTACAATTTGATATAATCAGCATCAGTATTGCCGCGCTAAAAATCATTTCCGGCGTTGATACACGTAATATTGAACCAGTAACTCTCTTAGCGTAACGCTTGGGACATGAAAGACCGGGACACATGTTTATATGCTAATAAGATGTTATAGAAACATAGTTAAATTAACAAAATACGAGCACTGTAAAGGATAATCCATACTAATATTATAAATTGGAAAGTGTGTGTGTCTGTTTGTCCGTCTTTCACAGCAAAACGAAGTGACAAATTGACGTGATTTTTTAAGTGGACATAGTTGAAGGGATGAAGAGTGACATAGGTTACTTTTTTTTTCTTTTTTTAGGTGGCTGGAGTGAACTTAAAAAAGCCGTGCTTTTCCCATGGACAGTTGTATGTAGAATGTTCGCGTATGTCCAATGCCTAGAATCTTTACATTCTATCCCCAAATGGAAAGATATATAGGTAATATCGTCGACAGTAGCGTATTAAAATAACATTCTGTTCCGAGTTCTCTTTTGTGTTCTAAATCGGGAAAGGGGAACCGTGATACCCCGAATTTAACGCGAGCGAAGCCACGGGCAAAAGCTAGTTAGTAATAAAATCATAAAAACCAACTTCTTAGCGCTATAAGACATTTTTTTCAAAATATTTTACAAATAATACCCAAGAGATGTATTTCGGACAAGTTATTTTTGTATGGGAAGAAAAAATTGACTACTTTTCAAAATAAACAAAAAATGGTAAATCGTAAGGTATGAAAAATTTACAGATCATCACTATTAAATCATGATTTATATAATCAGTGGCCACTATATTATCGATAACACCCCAGTATTTAATTAGTTATTAACAAATACTTTCGTCGGACAAAAATAAAAACGAATTGTACAATTTTACACGGCCTTACCCTACTACATTACACGAGCTAATGGAAATTTTGCGTGAGAAGCTAATAACTATATACCTTAATTTCTTGGATGTTCACTGAAATCTGAAATGTAAAATGTTTGGTAAACATACATTTTATCTACAGTTAAGTTACTTTTCCAATAGGCTCTGATTGTCGTCTCTTAACAGAATATAGACAATGTAGGCAAGGAAAACTAATCCATTAGTAGGTATGTACACTTATGTACGAGGTACTTTAGTTCAAGACAAAGCAACAAAGGGAGCAAGCTCGCTGTACCTACTCTTGTGTGCCATCCGACCAATAGAATGCCTGAGAGCGACTGAATGATTTAACTCATTCACTTTGATCAATTTCCGCTTACCGAACAAGATAATTGTTCTGCTAATCCTAACACTCAAAATTCGAAGTAGAGGTTAAGTTTTTCTATTGGGAATTGGTTACACGTGCCTGCGATGTCAACGACCCAAATTCAAAGAACAAATTAATCCAGTGAAAGGTGTAGTGTAGGCTAGCGAGAAAGAAAGACAAATGAGTTTATTGGCATTGCAGCAAAAAAAAAACCACAAACTATAAAAAAAAACAAAAAACAAGGAAATATTACAATGCCAAAAAGGTCTCAGTTCAGCATGATATCAAATGACAACAGGTGTACCGCCGAAAAATGAATGATGATATTATATTTTGAATATTTTCTAAAAGCCATACTCGTTTTCAGGTCCATTCTTAAAATATCTTTGTTTCAATCTTTCTTTTCTAGATAAAAGTTTAATGACATCTTTCAAAGGTCATTTACGTCAGAGGTTATTATCAATTTGGGTCTAAAAATAATATAAACCTGCAAACAGAGAAACAATATGAGCACAAATAAACACAACGAAAAAGCTTTAAACAAATAAACCAGATGTCATGACCAGAATGTTTGATTTATTTTTTGTTTCTGCTATATTGGTAAGTAGCTGAACTGACAGACAGATGTTGTCTTATCCAATTTCGAATAATTTATAGAAGAATCAAATATGAAAAAGGTCATTCAGTTTTTCCTAAATAAAAAAAAATAGGATACTTTGAATTACGAACAATTTAAATGAAAAAATACTAAATCGATCCAGTCGTCATCAAGTAATGCGCTTTGGTAAGCGTGAATGGTTCTTCAGTACGAACAGCATATCTTTTTTATTTATCCAAAAACAAAAGGTGATCAATCGCTTTAATCTTCATCTAATATAACAGAGCAAAGCCGAAGCTTTCAGAAATTTTGAATTGATTTCAATCTAGAATTTGTTAATTAAAATACCAAGCTTGTGTAGTAGCCTCAGGGTTTAATCTTGCTGTATCGGATAAAACTAAGTGTTTCGAACGTTTATCTGTTAGTAAACCAGTGAATAAATATTTACCGTTACGAGCGTATTGGTCTAGTGGGTGGTTGAAAAATAAACAAAGGTCACCCACAGACTGTGACCGTACAACAAGTAATATTCTTGGAATTTTACTGATTTAAAAGTTTAGTAGTCACCTACAACGGTTTTGTACTTTTGAAAGTAGCTTTTCGTGTTTGGGCTACATAAATTTCCCAGCAATTATACAATATTACACAGGGTAGTACATAAATGTTGCTTGGTACAGTGGGTACCTAAATCGAATTACTGGGCAGATTTCGTTTTAGCAAAAAAACACTTTATCTTAGCACTACTTAGAATTAGCGTTTCAATGTACAAGAAACACCACATTCTTTTCATCGCTGAAACATATTCAGCTTTTCATAGTGAAAATATTTATCCTCAAACTATTCCAACTTTAAATAAAACTCTGAGCGTATATTACAACTTCATTAAATAGAGTGGAGATGGTGACATGTTTTATACAAACTTCGTAATTTGTTCTATCGTAGTGATTAAGTTTAAAGCGAAAATATGTTACGGATTTTAATATCTCTCGCAACGCTCTTCCGTGTGAAGGTAGGTATGTCATTTATGAATGAAGTTAAGCATATGTGCAGATATAGTACGCCAGCTGTGAATTGAACGCTAGTCCATAATACCCGGTATTGGTAGACATGCAAGCAGAATATTAAGTACGCACCTACATGTTGCTTGCGGTACCAGATGTATGTGTATACTAGGTGACAGGCAGGCACATGGTTCTAGTACTGACAACGAAAAATGTCTATGGGCGTAGGAATATTTCGTTTCTTTTCAAATAAAAATCACCTGTTTCATAGAAAAGTCTGGTGCGGTCGGTCTGGTAGGTAGACGTACTCGGTCAAAATGTGTGGAAGAGCTAATTTAAAAAACAAAACGACGAAAAATTTCAACCTAAGCTCATCCACTATCATGTACTGAATCTATGGTAACATGCTGTACATTATAGACACAAACCTGAAGGCATGCGATTAAAAAAAAAACTTTTTTGAAACGGCACAGACCAGCAGAACAGCAGGTCAACCGATGAGTTTGTCGGCTGCTTAACCGGACTTGCCAGTGGCTATCTTAAAATTAAGGCCTCCAGACGGGGCTTAAAAACTTAAAACTAAAGCGACTACACGCAAAAGGCACCTCCTGTGGGGTTCAGACCTCGGGTTAGGACGTCACTGAAGGGAGCAGCAAGGGACGGGCTGGATCGGAATGATAAAAATTCAAAACCGAACTACCGTTATAAATTGTCTGTGTTCCAATGCTTTGCATGTCTAAATAAACGTATAAATGAGTTATTGGTCTGGTTTACACAAAGGGTTATCTAATTACGGCATGTAGTCAGTGGCCGCACCTTATACATATTCCATTGTTAATTAAATCCATCAAAAACATAAATGTTATGATATATGCCTTGGTTGTTGACTTCAACGACAAAAGAAGTGAGATCTAAATGGGTGCCAAGTTCAATGGTCAGTCCTGACTTGGCTAGTTCTCATATACGAATTATTATGTTCAATGGCTAGTTTCTACCAGCAAGCCAAATTTTCGGAATAATAAAATAAGAACCGACAAGTAACAGGTTTAAAACTTGCGGAGGCTTATGAAATTTGGAGCACATATGTATCTTGCAAGTTTCACTATATGAGCCAAATTTGACACGTTTATGTGAAATAGTTTTTGAGTTATGAGGGGGTCAAAAGTGGCTCCAAATGGTTCGTGTAATATTACACACGGTGCTGCTCGCCAGTTCTGTTACTTGAACTTGGCTTGACATGCTGCCGCGTGTCTAGATTCGCTTAGCGCGCATATTAGTTAAAAGAGTCAGCGAATAAATATCAAAAACGGAGTTAAATTGTGTTGGAAATAAATTCAACATCAACCAGCATATTCCCGTTTGGTTTTATTAATAAAAACTAGTCTGATATTGTTTACAAAAACATTTTGCTTTTTTTCCTTTATGCGCCTTCTGATATAATTTCATGCCATGTTTGTTTAACCTTCAGGGTAGCCTCATCCATAGGAGTGGATCTCCAACAGAGTACCAACCTTTACAAAATCAGGGATGGTACGTAACATGAGCCTGGGGCACAGGCCTCGTCTATGTGAGACAAAGTGGGCCATAATTGACTACGCGGGTTTAGTGCAGAATCATAGTTGTCACATGACTTCGAATTTTTGGCTTTAGGACAGGCCGGTTTTCTCACGATGTTTTCTTTTACCATTTCGAGTGCAGTGGTGGTGGAATAAATAACACAAGGAACAGTGCCCATCTGAAGACATACCCACGGTTTACAACTCATAAGCCGGGGCCGCTAACACTGGGCCACCACTGCTCAATTGTAGGTACGGGATATATGACATAATGAGTTTGTTTTGGTCACGAAATTTTCTACTACCTACGTCTAATTGGGCACATAATGTGCACATAGCATGCCGAATATCTATCTGCACCATTTGTAAAATCGAACTCAAACATAATCTCATAGTAATAATATGAAGTTATGTTACATGTTATTCTATAGTGACTTTATTGGTGATATTCTTCAGAAAGGTCAGGTGCGTAGTACTCGCAACCGGCGTGTTTGTATGACCAATGTACATATGAACTTAAACGAGGTAAAAGGGGGAGGGTGTGAGGATCGCAGCAGGTAACGTTTCGAAGTTTCTGCCTGCCTCCATGGAAAAACGGCGTAAGTTTATGTATGTGACTTAAACTCTGAATAATAATATATTTTACTTCTCTTTGAAGTTTTACTGCTCTTTAGAACTGTACTACTACTTGACTTCAACATCGTTGAAATACATTCCTACATCCTTTTTGCAAGTCCATGAGTAGACACCCAGGAAAAGTATCAACATGCAAAGTACGGAAGTTAATATATATTAGGTCTTTACCTATGAAATTGCCGTTCTGCAGTACTGGCCATTTCCAATCAAAATAATTTTTGTTTGTCTAAGAATTCTAATTTCAAATTAATTTTATTTTAAAAACATGGAATTCTTTTTCCAAAAGTAGTCATTTGTTTATTGATTAGTGTTACATTTTCATCGCATTGCAATCTTTTTCGTCATCATGGATACGTTAAAAAATCGAGTAATTATGGAATATGAGTACCGTCGTGGCAACAACGCGGCACAAGCGGCACGCAACATCAACGACGTTTACGGAGCTAACACTACAAACCAACGCACCACCTGTTATTGGTTTGCTCACTTCCGTTCTGGAAATGTCGACCTGAAAAATGGACCTCGCGGTCGTCCGAAGACTTTGGTCGACAATGACGAATTAAAGGCGATTGTGGAAGCTGATGATATACAATCTACGGCTGAATTAGCAGCAGCTTTCGACGTTAGCGTGAAAACAATATTGGTCCATTTGCGTGCCCCACGAACTCAATGATCGCCAGCGCGAAGTACGCGTCGAGATGTGCCTTGCACTGCTCAACAGACACGCAAATGAAGGAATTTTGAACCGCATTGTTACCTGCGATGAAAAATGGATTCTGTTTGATAACTGCAAGCGCTCAGCAAGTTGGTTGTAGCCTGGTTCAGCACCTAAACATTGCCCTAAACGAAAACTTACCCCTAGAAAAGTGATGGTCACTGTTTGGTGGTCTAGCGCCGGTGTGATTCATCACAGCTTCTTATCAAACGGGGTGAGCATTACTGCAGATGTGTACTGTGAAGAACTGAACTCAATGATGGAGAAGCTGGCACATCGCCAACCAGCATTGGTCAATCGCTCGTCTCCGCTGCTCCTGCACGACAACGCGCGACCTCGTACTGCACAGCAGACGGTCTCCAAGTTGCAAGAACTGGGGTTGGAAGCTCTCCATCATCCGCCCTACTCACTAGACCTTGCGCCTACAGACTACTACTTTTTCCAGAATTTGGATAACTTCTTGGCGGGAAAAAAATTCAATACCCGAGAGGCAGTTCAAAATGCCTTTGAAGAATTTGTTGCCTCCCGTCCAGCTGATTTTTTTTAAGAAGGGCATCAATAAACTGCCACTGCGTTGGCAAAGATGCATTGATTGCATGGGTGATTATTTCGATTAATACAAATAAAAAATACATGAAAAAAATTCGTTTAATTTTTTGCATACCAAACGGCATTTTCATAGGTAAAGACCTATTATGACGAATCTTAGCACTGCTAGTAGCCTAGCCTTTCGTAGCATATTCGTAGGCGGTGGTGCTACGAGTGTCTACAAATGTGCTACACAGGGTACTCCCTTTCTTCTCCTAAAATTGTTTGTCCGAAAATCATTATCCCTTGTTAGGGATAATGATTTTTGCTGCTGCTGCTGCTGCTGTTAGCTATAAACGTCAGTAACCAATTATGGTTCATCTGCTGGGGACCGCGAGCGCCAGAATAACCGCAAGACCCGACGATTTAACCTCTAAGTCCCTGAGAAACCACATTTGGTATGCAAACAATCGTTTTTTAATTGTGTCTGTAATTACGGTAATTGACCGGTTAAAGGGGCTTACATAGTAACTGAGTTACTTTGAATAATGTAGATTTACTACCAAGCTAGACTAGACTTTTTTCTCAGAATTCAAGACATAAATAAACCTTTTTGTGCCCAAAAACGACGTCTAGAAGTTTTATCTTTTGCGTAACCTGATTCCAGCTTACTGCAATCAGCTTTCAAAGCCTGATTATGGACATGTTTTTAAAACAGCGCTTTACCGTGAGTCATTGTCATGAATATTCTTAAACAAAAACAGTTGACTCAATACAACTAACTCAATTTAAGACAACTAACTATTTGCATTAAGTGTGAATTCTAAATAAATGAATAAGTAACTAACAATTTGCTTTTTGATTTGTGCTAATAAAATCTTACACTATTTACATATTTTAAAATCTAAGTTTTAAAGAAAAATATATTTCCATGTATATATTAAAATAAATTATCACAAAGCATCAAAAAATTCGTCTGCATCGTTATCAACAGGGGACGTGTCCAAAAGGCTCGCAGGATTGCAACTTTGTATGCCAATGCTGATTCATTGAAAAAAAGCTAGCCGTCTCGTCACGTGAAGAGTCGACCAGCCGCTTGGCAATGTCTTGGAATACTATGAGGGCACTCGGACCCCATGCTCCTAGAGTTTCAAACCCAAACGGCTCGAACATATAATTTCCAATTAGATTAGAATATTTTTGCCGATTGTGGTTTTCAGCACCTGCAGCAGCCGCTCCAGCACAGCCCGCCGTGCAATGAAGATGGGATGGCGCAAGGATGTCGACACATGTTGGAGTTGTTCACATCTCTTTCATCCGTAAAAGGACCCAGACATTTGGAAGCATTGCCACGTTGTATATCAATGCTAATTTTGACTATAGAACAAGCCAGCCCAGACACTGAAGTGACTAGTAGGCGGGAAATTTCCTTAAAAAGGAATTTAACCCACCTGGATAGATAATAAAGAGCTACATTGTAGAAGCAATTGAAGTGGACATCGAATACGCACACCCCTACTTGTGATAACGTCATAAAATTATTACCGTCTTTACCACGTTATCATGTTTTATAACCGTGAAACAAAAAGCATCACATGTATTGCCAGTTGTTTTTCGTCTGGCGTAATAATAGCAAACCATATTAAAGCTGTAAACAAACAAAGAAAATCTATTCGCAATAAGTGTAGGCACCAATTAGTTTTGTTTGTATGTCTATTAGATTTTCAAGACAGAATTGCGATAGTAAACAGTAATAAAATATGTTTAGTAAAACCTTTTTTTGTCTCATCTCAATATTTTCATTCTAAATTGAATTCTGGGTATGTTCAGAAACATTTTCATAATAATATGGTATTGCAATATTTACAAAACCAACACTCCTGATAAATACATGTAATTCAGTTTGACAGCATGTCTGTTTAATAAATGTATAAACACATTTTATATTTATTTAAATCAGTTTCATGTTTCAGACTGTAATGGCAGGTAGACAGCGATTGTGTTCCAATCAATTATGTAGCCGCGTAGGACGTCTTACACACTCGTAGCACCTACCGCCTACAAATGTGCTACGAAAAACTAGGGTAGAAGTGGTGTTAAAAAATACGGTATTAGAGTTTACCAATTTGAACAATGTTTATGAGTCGTGTGTTGTCGCGTGCGTGCGGCAATTAAATTGTGAGGTCCAACAACTTTCCAAAAGGTCCATTTATAATTAAGCATTATTACATCACGCTTCGGTGCAGTTAGCAATATTCGTGGTGGTGAGTGGTGACCCCCGCTTTAGGACATTTTGCAAAAGCAGAAATATTGATTAAAAGTTCAACAAATACTCCAGCTAAAAACCACAAAAAGACTACTCCACTTAAGAAATGTCCGAAAAACACATGTCCGATAACACCCAACGAAAAAAATACACTTACTAATACTGCCCGAGTGACATCACCATGCACAACCTACAGCAAGCAGATTCCTACTACTTCTCCATCTAAACCAAAAATATGTTTATTAAGCAGTGAAACATCAAATAAACTATACACCGTTGCGGAAGAAACTAACCTACGAAACTACGACATTTGCCACTATCGAAAACCTAAATGTGGACTGAAGGAAGTATTAGAGACCATTGATGTAAAAGTTCAAAACTTTACAAGTAAAGACTATTGTATTATTTACATTGGCGAAGAAGATTTCCGGAAAACTCAAAACTATTTAGAACTAACCATGTTTATTCGAGAAAAATTAATAACACTAACTTACACTAATATTATTATTTGTTTACCGACATATAAATTTAAATTTCAATATAACAATTCTTATTATGTAAAACAACAAAATTATAGCAATACTCTGTACAATAGTAGAATAGAAGTTTTTAATAATCTTCTATATATATATGGATACACAGACATATAACTACGCGTATCTACTGGATTCCAACCTAAATATTTCCTATAACTATGACATGTATAATCAGCGCTCAGGCACACTGAATAGGTATGGCACGACAGCTGTAGTATTAGATTTACAAGATCTTATTAAGACAATACAAAGCGCAACCAATGCCGATTTTAAGCAAGAGTGTTCCCACTCAGAAACAATTGAAATTCCTACAGACACACAATCACCAAATTCGCAATCCACACTAAATCACGATAGTAACACACATTTTTTTCGTGTATAATCATATATTTATAATGCACCAAAATATCAATGGCCTAATAAATAAGTCGGATTTATTAAGTACACATCTGAATGAACTCACAGATGTAGGTAAATCGATAGATATCTTATGCATAACCGAACACAACATGAAAAAAGGTGACCAGAAACACTTACATATTTCTAACTACTCACTAGCAGCATGCTACGCTAGGCAAGATAGAAACGGGGGTTCGTGCATTCTAGTAAAAAACACACATCAATTTGAAACCATTATCTAATGTAAATAAATGGGCCATAACTAATCAATTTGAATGCTGTGCGATAAAACTTACTTCCCATCCCATCATCATTATTTGTATCTATAGACCGCCAAATCACAGTAAAGATAAACTATCAGTGTTTTTTAATAATTTAGATATGATGTTAAACGAAATATGTTTAAAACGTAATACTAGGATTATACTATGTGGAGATTTTAATATAGATATTTGCAAAAATAGTAAAACGTCAATCACTTTCCAAAACATACTGCGTAGCTATAACCTGATTTTGGGGACGCGCTCGCCAACACGTCTATGTAGCGGGACCTGCATTGACAACATCATTCATAACATCAGGGGAAGTAGCTGCGAGGTCACAGATTTGGCAATATCAGACCATACAGCCCAACTGCTAAAATGTCGTGTCAAAAAAACCTGTACATTCTCTCATTGGTTTATCTACAAACGTGACTATAATGATGAAAATATTACCAAGTTTAGGAAATGCCCATTAATTATCATTAATTTATTATTTTTATTTTAGCGTTTTTTTATGTATAATCTCAATTTTAAATTTATGTTTCTTTTGTAATTACCCACTTTTATTAATTTGCACACCTCATTAGGTTGTAATACAATGTACTTTTATACCATTAACACCTTTTTTTACCATGTATTATGCAAATAAATTATTTTGATTTGATTTTGATTTGATTTGAGTTGCCCGCTGCGTATTTGTTATTACACTGGTCGCCCCAATCTAGATCGCAGAGCGTGCTTGTATTTACACCCACACGATATTTTAATAAGTATTTTTTTGTTTTAATCACAAAATGGATAAACGCATTCTTGTTCTTTTTTAAAGAGCAGTTATTAATTTGAACAACATTTACCTTAGCAGAAAAAATACGTAATACATGTGAGAGTTCATGTGAGCGTCTCGCAAATTAGTGCATTTAGCAATTTATGTTGTTCTAGCGTTGCAGCTAAGTTGCTTAGTGCTTCAGAATGATGGATTAAGATGTTCTTATACGACGATAAATATTAACTTGAACGTGAATAATGAAGTGAAAATGGATAGTAAACATTTTGAAAGGGTTTCATAAAGTTTATATTTTATATGAAGATGCAGATTTGATTTATTTCTACTCGAACGGAGATTCATCTATTTTGTAATGGTAAAAATCTGAAATCTCGCATGATCGTCTCATCGGAAAATACATTTTATACATTTTATATACATTTTATATTTTGAATTATGAGCAGTCAAAATAAATGCGTCAGTTGACATTAGTATATTATATATTGCTTCAAGATTGCACTAAATGTTCCCGTCACCGTATGAAGCGATCCAACTGCAGCCTCACACTTGAACGAATCGTTCGCGTAGAGCATCGTACGGGTTTTTTTTTTTTTTTTTCAGGATGGGAAGTCATCAAATGACTTCTCCCGCTCTGGGCGGAGCGGGAGGGCGTGTCAGACTTTTACTGACTAAAACCCACCCGTGTTCCATCAGTTGCCCATGTGCCAGGGTCACGGTATCTCTTTCGAACAATCACGCGACCCCGGCAGGCATCGGTCCTAGTAGACCCCTACACTGCTGCTGACATCTCTTTGAGGCGCGCGTGGAACACTGCGCGCCGTCGACCCGAGCTTGGTCCTTACCGGGCGGCGAGCTACCCATTGCTCGCCACCCGCAAGCTCGCGCCTACGGTGGCCGGGAGTCCGCAATCGACTCCCGACGCCCGGGGCGTCTCCTCCTGCGGCGGCTAGGGACGTGAGGGCGCAGAGACTGCCACTCCCTCACGCGCCCCGCCTCCTCCTTCGCGAGCATTACTGCTTCGCAGAAGGAGGTGACGGCTTCCCATTCCCTCTCGCTCCGTACCATGGCTCGCACCAGGGCCGGACGCGAGAGGTCGCCGCCGCCGATCGCCTCCACGAGGACACGGCGGTGCTCCGCCCAGGCTGGGCACACCTCCACCGTATGCTCCACCGTGTCCTCCAGACGATCCTCGCAATGGAAACACCCGGACGTATCCTCCAGCTTTATCCTGAACAGGAACCCACCGAAGCACCCATGCCCGGTGAGAACCTGCGTCAGGCGGAAGGTGAGGACGCCGTGGCGCCTCTCTATCCACTCCTCAAAGAGGGGACTTACCGCCGCAATTGTGGCGTGCCCAATCGTACGGGTTAACTTGGGACATGGAACATTTTCATCTCACTTCGACATGAGCTCTCTGTAAAGGAATTTGTCCATGGAAGTACTTTGTCTCTGTCGTCAAGTAACGTTCCGATGTGTAGGGACCGTCGACTGGTGTAATTTCTGGCACATGAAATATTTCAGCTTTGTCTCTGGGTTGGCTACGAATTTTCTGGTTTGTTAGTTGTAACACTTATTGCCAGGCAGACTGCCAACTTATTTACCAAAAACTAAAAAAATAAACAAGAACATTGTAAATTATTCTAGTAACTGGTAGAGGGAAGAACAAAATAATAGCAACGTTGGCGCCGCTCCCTTTTTGATAAGGTTAAGGCACACCTTGGGGATCAATATAGGATCTTTTCATCAGAGTATCACGAGTTTTATGCTGGCCCAAATCCTATCCGCATCTTTACTGCACTGTCTACTTTCTGTTGTGTTAAAATGACTTCATGAGAATACTTTGTTTAATTGTAAAAGTATTTATCCTTTTAGCCTATGGTTACTAGGAGGGCTGAATGCCTCGGTCACGCTTGGCCACCTCACAAAGTTTTCTCCTGCATTAGTAATAGTTGTCTAAGACTAAACAAACATTACGAATGTAATTGAACCCGCAAACTAGTTGTTGTCAAAGCTTAAAGTCAGGCTCGGCAAGTAACTAAGTACACTTTGAACTACTAACTGTTATAGTAGATAAGTTTCAAGCTAAAAGCTGGTAGTAGTCACTGTATTTGGTTTGAGAGTGATACTCAACTCAATTACTGCCATGTCAAAGCTAGTGCGCACTAGTTTGCAATAAAGTTTTAGACAATTTCAGGTAAATTCCCTATCAGTAAATTACAAAAACTAATCTGGATAAGCTGCTTTTACGTGACATTTCCCAAGTGTCGTTCTGGCTTTTATCAACGCATACGTATAACGTCTCTTTAATTTGTTGCTTTATCTACTGTTAGCCTTCATTTCCAGCCATACGCTTCGATAAATCTGATTGAATGAATTCGGAATGTGGGCCAGAAATGTTGTTAACATTTCAAGGATACCTATTTACCAATACCATACTACTGTAAGGTGCTTCTAAATAAACTATTTGCCTTGCTAATTAATTTAATGATATAAAGTTTTCACAATATATGTACAAGTATAATCAGTATAGTCCGCGACGCGCGCGCTAGCCGATCGGTAGTGTCGTGTCCTTGAAAATGGCTTCTAACGTGGTAAAGTGTAACTCATGCAATGTTGTTATAAATAAGGTGCTTGCATTTAAATGCAATAAAATGTACGTTATGGATGAGGAAAGCGTTAGTCGTATATGCAAAAGTGCCTTTTCGGAGTCGGATATTGAAAATGCTAAGGATCTGCTTTTCCATTCTATTTTGACGGCAAAATTTAAGAAGGTTAGGAAGAGGGACGGCAAAATGCTTCGTAGTATTGATGATATTCTTTGTTTATTAAAAGAAACGGACCCAGAGGAAATTCCTATATTTGTGGCTTGAGACCTGCAAAAACTACCGCCTGTACTGTTCGACCATGTCGATGTGACAAGGTTGTTAAAAGACATACTAAGGATGTAGAGTGAAATTACGCTGATAAAGGAAGAATATGCCACTGCTGATCAGTTACGCCAGATAAGTTGGATTTAGAATCGTTTAAAAATACGTCGACGACTAACTACTTGCCGTGTAATGTGAACACAACACAAGGTACATCGGGAAATATAAATGAGGACAGCAACAGCGACCCCGTTGGTTTGCCACCCATATGTTTAGATGATGAAAATCAGTGCAAATCGCCGTCTGCAATTTAATCGAGTAATGGAGGTAGTTGTAAAACACCACAACCGGTTCGTGCGAAGCAGAGCAGCCGATCCAAAGAGATACGCGAGGCTGACGAGGCACCCAATCAGCGGCAGCAGCCAGGCCGATCATCCACGATCGTACCCGAGTGCGCGCCGATGCAAGCGCCTCGCTTATCTCTGCAGGCGTTGGGACATACGAGCGTTCCGAACGTACAACATGTCACAACAATGTTTCGCTGATATTCTAAAAATGTTTCGCTGATATTCTACGCCATGGGCAATGGAAACCGGAACGTAACGACGCTGGATGGATTGAAGTACAGAGAAAAAGACACAAGAATCGTTTTATTGGAAACAGAGGGAAAGCTGTTTTAGACTCTGAAGTTAAATTCAAAGCAGCAAATATACAAACCCCGATGTACATTTATAATGTGGCGAAGGAAGTGGCCGTGTGTGACATAGTAAACTACATTAGAGATAAATGTAATATAAACGTCACATTAGAAAAAAATAATATGAAAATGGAAAAGATTATAATGCTTATAAAGTTTTTGTTCCAAAATATAAGTTGGATATGTTTATGGAATCTAACTTTTGGCCAGAAGGAATAGCTTTTCGTCGTTTTATAAACTTCGATCGGCAAGTAAAAGCCAGAGAAGATTCTCTGAAAAGTGTTGCTAACCCAAATCATGATAAGTTCAACTAAGTTAGTAAGTTACAACTGCAAAAGTGTGACGCGTTCGGTTGAATGTATTCGCCGATTTTGTAAGACGGCAAATATTATTGCCTTACAAGAAACTTGGTTACTACCTCACGACGTCTCATATCTGGGTAGCATAGACAACGATTTTGGTTTCGTCGGTAACTCAGCTGTAGATACCTCTGCCGGCATACTGCGGGGTAGACCGTATGGAGGTGTGGCCATATTATGGAGGAAAACTTCGTTTCCCACAGTGACAATGTTATCATGCTCTAGTGTGCGTCTGGTAGCAGTGAAACTCGAACTCAGTGATCGTGCTGTAATAGTTTTTTGGTGTATATGCCAACAGACTCAACAGAGAACTTAGTAGAATTTACTGAATGTTTATGTGAAATAAATGCCATTATTGAAAGTAATAATGTAGAATCAGTGTTTATATTGGGTGATTTCAACGCACATCTAGGTAAGCCTTTTGATACTGAACTAAAACACTTTTGTGCCGAACAGCTGTGGTCGTGCGTCGATCGAGAACTATTGCCGTCGGATACATACACTTTTGTGAGTGACGCACACGGATCGCGGCGCTGGCTTGACCACTGTGTCGTCACTGGTGTCGCGCGGGAAGCTATTGTTAGTGTGTCTGTACATTATGAAATTTACTGGTCCGATCACTATCCTATGCAATTCGAGTGTGATCTAGGATTAATTAAACCTAGAAGCGTGCTGGCTAAGACTGAGATTTGTAGGAATCAAGTGATATGGGGTGAAAGGGACAGTAACCAAATGTATGAATATAATAGGCTATGTCATATTAAACTGAAAAATGTTGATTTTCCGTCTGAAATGTGTAGTTGTGCTGATAAAATGTGTTCCAACACACACCATAGACTTTGTTTAGACAAATTGTATGATGAAATAGTATGTATATTAACAGATGCGTCTAAATGTACTGAGTTTGTTGGACAGAGACGTAATAAAGGTAGCATAACCGGGTGGAACAGATACGTCAGGGATGCTCATTTGAGGGCCAGGCTTTGCTTTCAGATGTGGGTGCTCAATGAAAAACCCTCTGTCGGTAGTGTTTACGAAAACATGTCTAAATCCAGGAAGCTTTTTAAGTCTCGATTGAAGTGGTGTCAGGATAACGAGCAAAAAATTAAAATGGACATAATTGCAGACTACCATTGCAAGAGGGATTTAAGGGTTTCTGGAAAAAAACTAAGCAGTTAAATCCGAAGCCTAGTCACTCAATGAGGCTGGCGTGCATGAACCATGAGAAATTGCCAATCGTTTTCATCAGGTTAATTCGCTTTTGGATGCGGTACCGCACATGCCTGATGTTGAGTCAGCCGTCGGACATCCTCAAGTCAGGTTTTCAGCCAAGGATGTGGCAGTACTACCTAGAGTACCAACCTGATAGACTGATGTACACTGTTGTTGTACCAATTCCTAAAAATAAAACTGGTGATACTTCGGATTCATTAAATTATAGACCGATTTCATTAGCCACGATTACTGCGAAAATACTGGACAGTCTGCTTGACCAGCGACTGGGCAGGCATATTAAGCTACATGACGCACAATTTGGATTTCGGTCTGGTTTGTCAACGGAAAGTGCTATCATGTGTCTTAAGTAGACTGTTCAATATTATAGTGATCGGAAAACACCCGTTTTTGCATGCTTTCTCGATATCTCAAAAGTTTTCGATCTGGTGTCATATGACAAACTGTGGTGCAAGCTCGAAGGTGAGACAGATTGCAGTCCGGAAGTTATATCTATTTTTAGATATTGGTACAACAACCAGAAAAATTGTGTCAGATGGGCAGGGTCTTTCTCGGATGTGTACAGGTTGCAGTGCGGGGTGAGACAGGGTGGACTGACTTCACCGAAGCTCTTCAACCTGTACATTAACCGACTTGTTGCTGAACTCAGCAGTGCCAATGTCGGGTGCTACAAAGACGGCATTTGTCTTAACAATATAAATAACGCAGATGATATGGTACTGCTGAGTCCATCGATCGGGGGTTTGTGTAAGCTGGTACGTATTTGTGAGTCCTACGTGGTGGCCCATGGACTCAATTACAACGCGAAAAAAAGAACTTTTAGTATTTAAGGGGCGGGGCAAAAATTACGTGACTGTACCTGCAGTCACCTTAGCGGGTACCCCCTTAAACAGAGTCACTCAGTTCAAGTATCTGGGCCACTGGGTTTCCGCGGACCTTAAGGATAACGCGGATGTCGAGAGGGCACGTAGGGTATTGGCTGTCAGGTGTAATATGTTGGCCCGCAGGTTCGCACGGAGCAGTAATCAAGTGAAAGTGACTCTTTTTAAGTCTTACTACCAAACACTTTACACGTGCAGCCTGTGGGTTAACTACACACTTGGGTCATACAACGCCCTACGCGTTCAATACAACAACGCGTTTAGGGTGCTGCTGGGACTACCACGATTCTGCAGTGCTTCGACTATGTTCTCAGAAGCACATACGGATGGGTTTCATGCTCTTATCAGGAAGCAGTGTGCGTCGCTGCTGAGTCGTGTAAGGTCCAGTAGCAACAGTTTAATAAGCGTGTTCGCGGACAGGTTTAGTTTACACACTAGACTGTGAGCAACGGACAGTTCCTTCCTGTGTCCCGAACCGCCATATTTATCAATTTATTTATTTATTTTATTTTAATTTTTTACGTGTTGTTTGTTCTGTTTTTTCTAAGGTAAATGTCAACTGGTTGTTTTTAAAATGTATGTTTTTAAGATGTGTGTTTTTAAATGTGTGTGTTGAAATATGGATTTTGAGTCTGAAATAAATGTTATTGATTGATTGATTGATAATACTCCTCATGTGTAACTGATTCAATAATAAAATGTATTCATAAATGTGGTTATTAACTTTAATATTATTAGACATTTGCAATTGAAAAGGATTTGAAATTAGAGCAATGATAATTAACAAGGGACAAATTTAATGCTACAGGCTCAGCGGGGCGGACTAGCTGGAGCAAGAAACGGGGTGAGCATTGATTGGGACGTCGCAGTGGGTTACGGCGGCGAGAACGGAAAGACGGTGTACTTTGAGAGTACTAATGTGTTCTCTGCTCTCCTGGAGGAGGGTTGCAGTGTATAAGGGATAGTTAGTATATTATATGCCTCGGTCGGCGAATTCTACTAATGCGGGATTTAGTGTAGCGGGTGGCTGCCGCGACCAGCGAATTGGGGTGCTTCACATAAAATTTGATAAAACGCTTTGAAACCCGTTTTGTGAACTGCTGTATTATGGGCATTCTGAAGGCCATTTGTGGGTTCCCGATTCGGGCATAGAATGGGACTCCCATTACCTTTCTGAGGCAACGGTTTTTAAAGATATGCATCCTATGGACGTGGTTGGGCTTAGCATACGCGAAGACGATGCACGCATAAGTCATGATGGGGGCGTACAATTGCGGTGCAGATGCGTAAATTACACTTAAGGGATAATTTACTGGGCACGCCACAATTGCAGCGGTAAGTCTCCTCTTTGAGGAGTGGATAGAGAGGCGTCATGGCGTCCTCACCTTCCACCTGACGCAGGTTCTCACCGGGCATGGTTGCTTCGGTGGGTTCCTGTTCAGGATAAAGCGGGAGGATACGCCCAGGTGTTTCCATTGTAAGGATCGTCTAGAGGACACGGTGGAGTATACGGTGGAAGTGTGCCCTGCCTGGGCGGAGCACCGCCGTGTCCTCGTGGAGGCGATCGGTGGCAGCGACCTCTCGCATCCGGTCCTGGTGCGAGCCATGGTACGGAGCGAGAGGGCATGGGAAGCCGTCACCTCCTTCTGCGAAGCAGTAATGCTCGCGAAGGAGGAGGCGGGGCGCGTGAGGGAGTGGCAGTCTTTGCGCCCTCACGTCCCTAGCCACCGCAGGAGGAGACGCCCCGGTTGTCGGGAGTCGATAGCTGACTCCCGGCCACTGTAGGCGCGAGCGGCGAGCAATGGGTAGCTCCCCGCCCGGTAAGGACCAAGCTCGGGTCAACGGCGTGTAGTGTTCCACGCGCGCCTCAAAGAGATGGCAGCAAAACTGAAGGGGTGTGATAGGACCGATGCCTGCCAGGGTCGCGAGATTGTTCGAAAGAGATACTGTGACCCTGGCACATGGGCAACTGATGGAACACGGGTGGGTTTTAGTCAGTAAAATCTGACATGCCCTCCGTCATTTGATGATTACCCACAAAAAAAAGGAATAATTTACTACGGGCGGTCAAAATGAAGTGGAAACTACTGCGAGCAAAAGCAGCGCATGGACGAGCCTCCTTATTTGTGCTTCCCTGAAGGTAAAGTAGTGGTGAAGCATTGCACCTAATTTGGCTTGCTTCTTTCAAGGGATCGACTTACCATACATAGTAATCGAACTGGGGAGGGCGGAGGTAGTTTGCATGGTTAGTAGTAGTAGTGGTAGTAGTAGTAGCCTCTTGACAGTGACCGGTATAATAAATGGCTATGTCGTCGGCGAATAGAACCAGCGAGAGATATCACGGATCGGGTGATTTCGTTAAAACTAAAAGTGGTAAAGTTCGTCGACGCGTCGATCAATCACTGACAATCTCTGGAATACTACACGTGCACAGTCCGTGTTGAAAACCTATCTACAGGCTACAACCAATCACAACGCAAAAACTAACTATAAAAATAAACAGTGATCTTTCGCACAGTATCACGGATTTCAGCTAAAATACGAATCAGGTGACAGTTATTTTCAACATGGGAACATAATCAACATAGTAAATAAGTTCATCGAATGTTAAAGCTATGAATCTCTATAAACTACATCACGTCACTCACGTCTGAAATCACAAGTTAATAACAGTTTACATGTAATTTCGTTTAACCTTCGTCCAATAATTACCTACATCAAAATGCTTAAACGTGTATGTTTCGTAATTAAACCATTACTCCACTACATGAGCTAATGGAAAGTTTGCATGAGAAGCTAACTATAGGCTAACTATATACCTTAATTTCTTGGATGTTCACTGAAATGTAAAATGTTCGGTAAACATACATTTTATTAAGTCACTTTTCCATTAGGCACTGATTGTCCTCTCTTAACAGAATGTAAACAACGTGTATAAGGAAAACTAATCTATTAGTAGGTATGTACACTTATGTACGAAGTACTCTAGTTCGAGACAAAGCAACAAAGGGAGCTCGCTTTACTCTTGTGTGCCATCCGACCAATAGAATGTTTGCGAGCGACCGAGTGATTCAACTCATTCACCCATTCACTTTGATCAGTTTTCGTTTACCGAACAAGATAATTGTTCTGCCAGTCCAAACACTCGAAATTCGATGTAAAGGTTAAATTTTTCTATAGGGAATTGATTACACGTGTCTGCGGTGTCAATGACCCAAATTCAAAGAACAAACTAACCCATTGAAAGGTGTAGCGTAGGCAAGCGAGAAAGAAAGACAAACGAGTTTATTGGCATTAAAGCAAAACACGAACCAAAAAATAAATGGAATACAATAATTATAATGCCAAAAGCCAGCCCATGCCATGCCCATGCCTCAGCTCAGCATAATGTCAGATTACAACACAAAGTATACCACCGATAAATGAATGATATTATATTTTGGTTATTTCTTTAAAAGCCAATTGTATTTACGTATATCAATTACTTTATAAATAGGTATCATTTTCAGGGCCATGCATGGAATATCTTTGTTTCGATATTTCTTTTCTAGAAACAAGTTTAATGATATATTTCAAAGAGCATTTGTACATTGAACTCAGAGGTTGTTATTATTGGGTCTAAAAATAATGTAATTCTGCAAACTACGAAACAATTTGAACACAAATAAACATAAAAAAAAGCTTTCAACATATAATCTGACATTGTCTCTATTGTGTTGGTAACTAGCTGAACTGATTGACAAACGTTTTCATATCCAATTTTCAATATTTCATACAAATATCGCATAGGAAAAAGGACATTGAGTTTTTCCTAAATTCCTTTTTTTTTTCAAATTATTCACAATTTGAAACAAAAAATTGCTCAATCGATCCAATTTCTACAAGTGAGTGGCTTAGCAACGAACAGCATTCTATTTTTTATTTATACTAAATAGAAAACTTATAATTCGCGTTAATCGTCTTTCTACTATAACAGGACAAAACCGAAGCTTTCAGGAATTTTGAATTGATTTCAATCTAGAATTTATTAATCAAAATACCAAGCTTGTGTAGTAGCCTCAGCGTTTAATCATGCTGTATCGGATAAAACAAAGTGTTTCGAACGTTTATCAGTTAGTAAATCAATGAATAAATATTTACCGTTACGAGCGTACCTATTGGTCTGCTGGGTGGTTGAAAAATAAACAGTGGACACCCACAGGCTGTGACCGTACTTAAACAAGTTAAATTCTCGAAATTCTACTGATTTAAAAGTTTAGTAGGCACCTACAACCTATTTGTACCTTTGAAATCAGGGCAGTACTTAATTGTTGCTTGGTACAGTGGGTACCTAAATCTAAATTAGTGGGCAGATTTAGTTTTAGCAGAAAAAACCTTATCTAAGCACTACTTAGTATTACCGTTTCAGTGTACAAGAAACACCACATTGTTATCATCGATGAAGCATAATGTGACGTCTGCTGGGGACCGCGGGTGCCAGAATACCCGCAAGACTCGAAGATTTAAAGAAGCTTACACACACACAGTTACTGAGTTGTTTTACATAATGTAGATTTACTACCAAGCTAGACTAGACTTTTTCCTCAGAATTCCAGACATAAATAAACCTTTTTGGGCACAGAAACGAGAATTGAAGTTTTATTCTTTGCGTAAGCTGATTCCAACTTACTGCAAACAGCTTTCAAAGCCCGATTATGGACATATTTTTAAAACAGCGCTTTATCGTAAGTCATTGTCGTGAATATTCGTAAACAAAACCTGGTTTTTTTTTTCAATAATCGTTTTGATAGTTATACAATTTATGACCCTGAACGTTCGTTCAGGTTCCTAAACAAGGCAAAAGGAGTGTGAAGAGATCGTAGCAAGTGGCATTCCGTGGTTTCTGCCTACCCCCATGGGAAAAAGGCATGATTGTATGTATGTATGTGTACAATATAAGGCAACTAACTATTTACATTAAGTATGAATTCTAAATAAATAACTAAAAATTAAGTAACTAAAAAAAATTCTATTATATCTTACAATTTTTACATAATTTCAAATCTAAGCCTTAAAGAAAAACATATGTATATGTATATATAAAAATAAATAATCATAAAGCATAAAAAATTCGTATGCATCATTATCAACAGGAGACGTGCCCAAACGGCTCGCAGGATTGCAACTTTGTATGGCAATGCTTAAAAAAGGCCAGCTGTCTGGTCACGTGAAGAGTCGACCAGCCGCTTGGCAATGTCTTGGAATACTATGAGGGCACTCGGACCACATGCTCCTAGAGTTTCAACCCCAAACTGCTCGAACATATCATTTCAAATTACATTAGAATATTTGGCCCATTTGACGTTTTCCGTACCTGTAACAGCCGTTCCAGCACAGCCCGCCGTGCTAAGAAGATGGGATGGCGCAACGGTATCGACACAATCATGTTGCATCTCACTACCAAAATGTACAAAATTAATTTTGTTTTTTGATCACTTAGGAATCGTCCACATCGCTGTCATCCGTAAAAGCGCCCAGAAAATTGGTAACATTGCCACGTTGAATGTCTATGCTAATTTTGATCAAAGAACGAGTCAGCCTAGACACAAGTAGAGCGGCCAGTAGGCGAGAAATTTCCTTAAAGAGAAATTTAACCTACCTACATAGATAATAGAACATTCTAGAAGCAGGTGCTAATAGGTAAAAGTGGGTATCGAATACGCATACCCATATTTGTGATAACGTTATAAAAATATTAGGTACTATGTTTACCACGTGCTCGTCTTTAATAATCGTGAAACAAGAAAACATTTCAAGTATTGCCAGTTGTTTTTCGTCTGGCGCAATAATAACAAACCGTATTGAAGTTGTAAACAAACAAAGAAAATCTATTCGCAATAAGTGTAGGTACCAAATAGTTTTGTTTGTATGTCTATTATAATGTTCTAGACAGAATTACGATAAACATAAATTACGATAGTAATATGTTTACTGAGTATTATTTTATTTTGTCTCATCTCAATATTTTCAATCTAAATTAAAATGTCGGTTGATTCAGACACATTTTCATAATATGTATGTTATTGCAATAGTTACAAAACAAATACTCCTGATAAATCAGTTTGACAGCATATCTGTTTAATAATTATTGTATACACACATTTTATATTTATTTAAATCAGTTTTATGTTTCAGACCGTAATGGCAGGTAGATAGCGATTGTGTTCAAATCAATTATGTAGCTGCGTAGCACATTTGTAGACACTCGTAGCACCACCGCCTACGAATATGTTACGAAAGGCTAGGCTACTAGCAGTGCTAAGATTTGTCATATTAAAGTTATGGTCTTCGAGCTTATCAAGTTGAACAATGTTTTATCAGTCGAGTGTGGTCGCATGCGTTGTTGGCAACTAAATTGTGAGGTCCAACAACTCTGAAAAAAGTCCGTTCATAGTTAAGCGTTATTATTTCACGTTTCTTGTTTAGTTGGCAATATTCGTGGTGGTGGCTACGTATTTGTTATTGCACTGGTCCTCCAAACAAGAACGCAGCGCGTGCCAGTATTTACACCCACACGATGTTTTAATTGCTATTTGTATTTTAATTTTGAATGAAAATAAAATTTTAAAAATACCCATCAATTTTCCTTATTGCTTTAATAACAAAAGGGTTAAACGAAGTCCTGTTTTTTTTTTTAAAGAGCGGTTATTTATTTGAATAACATTTACCTTAGCAGAGAAACTACGTAATAAATGTAAGAGTTTGCCGAGAGTGTCTCGCAAATTAGTGCATTTAGCAATTTATGTAGTTCTAGCGTTGCAACTACGGTGCTTAGTGCTTCAGAATGATGGATTAAGATGTTCTTATACGACGGTAAATATTAACTTGAACGTGAATAATCAAGAAAAAATGGATAGTAAACATTCTGAAAGGTTTTCATAAAGTTTAACTTTAATATGAAGATACAGATTTCAATTATTTACTCGAACGAAGATTCATCTATTATCTTATGCATAAAAATCTGAAATATTGCATGAACGTCACATAGAAAAATTTAAATACATTTTATTTTTTTAATTATGAGCAGTTAAAACAAATGCGTCAGCTGACATTAATCTATACTAATATTATACAGAGGAAACCTTTGTATTTTTGTATTTTTGTATGTTTGTATTGAATAGGCTCAAAAACTACTGGACCGATTTCAAAATTTCTTTTACCATTACTTAGACGAATTCTTCCGAATCCGTATAGGCTATATTTTATCCCGGAAAATATATAGGATTTTTCGTGGTAGTGAAAATTGTGGAGTAAGGCGTCGAAAAAACTGCCGTACGTTAACGATTCTCGCGAACGCTGCCTAAATGGTTAGAGATGTATGGTTGACTTCTATAGAAAAGTTGTAGAACTCAATAATGCCTACAAAAAAGTCCGCAATAGTATAAACCAAACATTTATATTTTAGTCATTATAACCACTTTTCCATAGAATAAAAGTAATTAAAATTATTAGCCTATGTTTATTGATCATATTATCGTCAAATACTAATCCTTATCCAAATAAACTATTTATTAAGCAAGATTGTTTCAATAGCTATAAATTACTTTTTATTTTATTCCAATCGGACAATCCATTCAAAAGATATTACGAATTTAAAATTGTAATTGGTATTAAAATGAATGATGGTGTCGCACAACATACATACAAAACAATATTTTTTTTTTCAGAGAGCTTAAAAAATAAATGTCCACCCGTGCGAAGCCGGGGCGGGTCGCTAGTATATTATACATTGCTTCAAGATTGCAATTACGTAATCTTCCCGTCACCATACGAAGCGACCCAACTTCAGTCTCACACTCTAACAAATCTTACAGCATCGTACGGGTTAACTTGGGACACTGAACATTTTTATCTCATATCGAAATTAGCTCAATAGTATGGAACTCTCTGTAGAGGAACTTATCCAGAGATACACTTATCTCTGTTGCGAAGTAGCGAGCAAGGACCTTCGACCAGCTGTAATTTCAGGCTCATAGAGCATTTCAGCTCTGTCCCTGGGTAGGCAACGAACCTTCTGGTTTGTAAGTTGTCACCATGGCAAATGTTAATGGAGAATAGTACCCACTTACCGCCAGGCAGTCTGCCAACTTATATGCCAGAAACTAAAAAATAAACATGAACAATGAACATGGTAAATTCTTCTGGTAACTGGTAGAGGAAAGAACAAAATACTTGCAATGTTGGTGCCGCTTCCTTTCCGCTAAGGTTAAGCACTTCTTGTATAATCTTTAAAAAAAAGTTAATATCAAAACAGTATTACTAGCATATCATAGTCTTGTCGTTTCTACTTTAAGGTTTGGTATTATATATTGGGGCAATTGTACCGAAAGAGAGAGTATTTTTAAGGCCCAAAAACGCTGCCTACGAGCAATTTTTGGTTTAAAAGTAACTGACAGCTGTGTTCCAATATTTAAAATGAATAATTTGTTGACATTTCCTTGCCTTTACATTTTAGAAATTGCTCTCTTCGTTAAATGTAATCAACATTTATTTTTAAGTTTATCGGAAAGCAGACATCGAGATGTAACTTTGCGATTTCAATACCAAAACCTGCTACGCACAGGTAGATACAGGACTGCTTTGTTGAGGAAAAGTGTTTTTGGTATGGCACCGACTATCTTTAACCACATTCCTAATTCCATAAAAAAAGAACCAGTAACAACTTTTAAAAAAAGACTAACTTTACTTCTTTATGATAAATGCTACTACTCCGTATCCGCTTTCCTAGATGATAAATTTCAGTTGTAAATATATCATTGTTTGATACTTACTTTGATGTTTGAACTGCATCAATATTTGCATGCCAAAGTGGTAGAATGTACAAGGATTCCTTAAATCACATAATGTAATCACCTTATTGTAAATACCTACATTCTGAGCAAATAAATAATATTCTATTCTATTCTATTCTATTGGGTATCAATATATGATCCTTTCATCAAAGCATCTTGAGTTTTATGCTGGCCCAAATCCTTTCCGTATCTTTACTGCACTGTCTACTTTTTGGTGCATTAAAATGACTTCATGCGAACACTTTGTTTAATTGTAAAATGATTTACACTTTTAGCCTATGATAAGTAGGACGGTTGGCCACCTCACAAAGTTTTCCACCAGCATAAGTCACAGTTGTTCAAGTTTAATGAACACCACAGATGTAATTGAACTCGCAAACTAGTTGTTGACAAAGCTTAAAGTCAGGTTCAGCAAGTAACCCATACACTTTCTGCCAGGGTCGCGTGATTGTTCGAAAGAGATACCGTGGCCCCGGCACATGGGCAACTGAAGGAACACGGGTGGGTTTTACTCAGTAAAAGTCTGACACGCCCTCCCGCTCCGCCCAGAGCGGGAGAAGTCATTTGATGATTTCCCATCCAGAAAAGAAAAAACCCATACACTTTGAACCACTAACTGTTATAGAGGGTAAGTTTCAAGCACAAATTAGCTGGTGGTAGTCACCGCATTTGGTTTGAGAGTGATACTCAACTCAATTACTGCCATGTCGAAGCTAGTTCGCACTAGTTTGCAATAACGTTTCGGACAGTTTCAGGTAAATTCCCTATCAGTAAATTAGAAAAACTAATCTGGATAAGCTGCTTTTACGTGACATTTCCCAAGTGTCGTTCTGGCTTTTATCAACGCATATGTATTACGTTCCCTTAATTCGTTGCTTTATCTACTGTTTGCCTTAATTTCCAGCCACACGCTTTGATAAATCTGATTAAATGAATTCGGAATGTGGGGCAGAATAGTTATTTGTGCAACAAGAGAGCAAAGTCGTTTTTTGCTCCGAGTGCTAATTTTGAATCCTGAGTGTGGCGAGGGATTCAAAGGCACGATATGCATGTTAAATTGCTTAAATAAGTGGAAGTAGGTTTATAATAGAAAACGTTTATTTTATGGGAATTACAATAATAAGTACTTTACTCGTAGTGTCACAGAGCAGAGAGATATTATACCACAGAGTATACAGTAACTAAGTGGCACAGACTAATAAACTAAGAAATGAATATTAGAAGGCACGCAATTTAAATTAACATTTCAATACTCTCTTCAAATTAGAGCCTTCTTTTATATATAGCATAAAGTATAAAGCCTTAAGATATACAGTATGAATAATATTTAGTTAAGTACAAGTTTTAATAAAACTAGCAAACAAAAAAAATGAACTACTTATAATTATTAAGTTTACACATGCCTATTTTCATTCTCATAAATATGAATTTATCCTTGGACAACGCTTCGGTAAACATATCAGCATATTGATTGTTTGTGTTTACATAGTTAAGACTGAAAACATTTTCATAATATTTTTCTTTAATAAAGTTATATTTAATGTCTATATGTTTGCAACGCTTGTGAAATTAACTATTTTTTATAACGTTAATTGCACTTTGATTGTCAATGTTTATGATCACAGACTCTTGTTTAAATTCACTTATCTCCTGTAATAGTTGTCTTAGCCACATGGCCTCTTTAGTGGCAGCACAAGCAGCCATGAACTCTGCCTCAGTTGTAGACAACGCCACGGTTTGTTGCCTTTGGGAGGACCAGGTAATGGTGGCTCCATTCTTAAGAAAAACATAACCAGTTGTTGAACGCCTTGTTTCAACATCGTTGGCAAAGTCGGCATCACTGTACCCTACTACATCAGTGCTGTCTGGCTTTGAGACGTAACACAATCCATAATTTTTTTGGTATCTTTTAGATACTTGAGTATTCTTTTGACAGCATTCCAGTGAGATTCATCATGACAGTTTAAGAATCTACTCACCTGACTGACTGCAAACAAAATATCTGGCCGGCTTACTGTTGCTGCATGTATGAGAGATCCTTTCAGGTAGCCCATCAGTCTTCATGAGTTTGACATGTGGATCAACTGGTACACTGTTAGAGTTTGCTTCAGTCATATTGAACTTCTTCAATAATTGCTCAATATATTTGGTCTGGTGTATAAAAATATGATTATTAGACTTTTCAATTTGCATTCCTACAAAGCAGGAAAGAGGATATGTTTTGACATCAAAATTAGTTTGAAGATCATTAATTACTTCAGTTAAAACTGATTTCTCTTTACAAAGTTAAAGACCATTATCAACATATAGACACAAGTAATATGTTATTCCTCTAGTTAATCCAATGTAAATGCACTGATCTGCTTCACATCTTTTAAAACCAAATTTCTTTAAAACTGAATTAAATTTAGTATTCCAACATCTTGGTGCCTGTTTCACCCCATATAAGGATTTGTTAAGTTTACATACCATGTTAGGGTTGCAGTCCAATCCCTCAGGTGGAGTCATGTAAATTGTTTCTTCCAGGTCATCATAGAGGAAAGCAGTGGTGATGTCGAATTGGATTATCTCTAAATTTTTCTGAGCTGCAAGTGATAATAATAATCGTATAGAGTCATACCTCACCGTTGGTGCAAAAGTTTCATCAAAATCTATCCCTTCTGTTTGTGCATATCCTTTTGCACAAAGCCTTGATTTGTAACGAGGACCTGTTGATTCATTTTTGATGCGAAATACCCACTTACATCCGATAGGCTTGGTGTTTGGGATTTTTCTACGAATGTCCAAGTAACATTTTTAGAATGTGATTCTAATTCTTCTTTTATTGCAGTTTTCCACTTTTCAGATTCAATTGAGGTTAAAGCTTCTTTGTAATTCTGAGGAATAGAATTTATCTTTTCTTCACTGTAGCACAGGTAAGTTTTATCTTTAATTTCATTTAATTTTGATAATTCTCTGTTCCTTGGTCGCAATGTTATTTTAGAAGGTGTTGACGATAGTTGAACATTTATATTTGGTTTATATTCAGGATCTGCGCTATCTTCTTGATCTGACATGTATTCTCTAGTGGTGTTTGAAGTATCTGATGTGTCATTGGAATTCAGAGATGTAAAATTATCATTTTGTTCCAATGATGTATCACACATTGTTTGTTTCTCTGTCAGATTTATAGGAAGATAGTTTCTTCTTACTGTGGTTCTCTAAGAAAACAGCATCTCGGCTTTTAATCACAGTTTTAGAGATAGGTATTATAAACCTATAACCTTTTGTATTATCACAGTATCCAATGAATATAGCTTTCTGTGATTTACTGTCCCACTTTTTACGTTTTTCCTTTGGGAGATGTATCATTGCTTCACAACCAAATATTTTTAAATGCACACTATATTTATACACCTATATTTGGTTTCTTCTTAGACCATATTTCTTCCGGAGTTTTAAAAGCCAGTGAACGTGTTGGAGATCCATTAATTAGGTAAGCAGCTGTGTGTATTGCTTCTGCCCAGTACAGTTTAGGAAGTTTTGCGTTAATCAACAGACACTTTGCTTTTTCTACAAGCGTATGATTCATGCGTTCGGATACCCCATTCTGTTCAGGTGTATAAGGCACTGTTGTTTGATGAACAATACCAGCTGTTGCTAGGAGCTCAGAAAAAGCATTGTTTATATATTCAAGTCCATGGTCTGTACGTAAACATTTTATACGGCACTCCAATTGATTTTCAAATTGACATATAAATTCTTTGAATTTTTCAAGAGCTTCTGATTTTTTCTTTAAGAAATAAACAAACACCTTTTTTGAAAAGTCATCTATAAATGTGATGAAGTATTTTGCACCACCAATAGAAGTGGTTTCCATTGGTCCACATATATCTGAATGTACAGTTTCAAGTAAATGTGTAGCTCTTGAATGGCTTGACTTGAATGGCAAGCGTGTTTGTTTTCCTTCTAAACAAGTCACACAGGTCAGATTGTCTTCTTTCTTAGATAATTGCACACCATTTGTATTTTCTTAAATTTTCTTTAAATCAATGAAATTGAGATGCCCCATCCGCTGGTGCCAGAGATAAATATCTTGCTTATCAACATCGGATATGTATGCTTCAACATTGTGCAGATTTAGCCGGTACATATTATTGATTAAGATAGCTGTTGCAACTATTTTCTTACGACTGTTAAAAATTACACAGCCTTCATTATTAAATTTCACTGCACCACCATGATTTACAATCTGACTGACTGATAGTAAATTTGTTGCTAACTCAGGCACATACAAAACATTTTGGAATAAAACTTTGTTACTTCGACCTCTGTCGTCACATATATCCAAACTCAGCTGGCCAGAGCCTTCTACTGGTAAGGATTTGTCATTCGCAACTTTAATTGTCTTTACTAGTGGCACTGTTTCATTATGCAATAATTGTTTGTGTCTGGTCATATGCATTGAGGCACCGGAGTCTATATAGTCTCCCTGGTATATACCAGGCATCGCTGTTACTGACAGAAGCTATGAATGCAGTGGCATAGCTAGGACTGTCATGCTTCTGTTTTTGCTTAGACTTGCACTCTGTGCTTATATGGCCATATCTGTTGCATTTGAAACAACGTGGACCTTTTTGAAATGACTTTTTAATTACCTTTTTCTTTGAGTTTGTTGCAAAGGCATTTGTATCACTATTGCTCATTTTTACATCCTGTAGAATTTTAGCTTTAACTGAATCGGCACTTATTTTCATACCGGAACTCTCGATCGCCATGATCATCGGTTTGTATGTCTCAGGTAGACCAGAGAGAAGCAGGGTTCCCAGCCACTCATCATCCACTTCAAATCCGATATTGCGTAGCTTATGAGCTGTTGTGATTACTTTACTAACGTATTCTTCTACATTTTGACAATCTGCGAGGATTGTGGTACATAATTTTCGAAGTAAACCTACTCGGCGTGTTAGCCCCGAGTCATCGAAAGCACTTGTCAGGTTGTCCCAAAGTTCCTTTGCTGTCTTCGCTTCTTGTATGTGAACATAATTCATGGAGTCCACTAACAAGATTATCTTAGATTTTGCTTTGAGGTCACGTTTTTGGTTTGCCGCGTCGCTGGTTGGTTTTTCTATACAGTCCCATAACTCCTCGTGTTCAAGGTATGTTTTCACGGCAAATCGCCATGTGGAGTAGTTATCGCGGCCAGTCAGTTTTTCTATCAAAGTCAGCGGGTTATTTGAAGACATTTTCAACACTTGTAAAACTTTTTTTTTTTTGCCGGTTTCACGTGCGTTATTTTAGGTTAGGTTTTTTACAATTTTTGTGCACTACTGTAACTGTTGTTCGATTTGACTTATTCACTTTTCAGGGGCTACTGTTCCCATAACCTGTTAAATTGCTTAAATAAGTGGAAGTAGGTTTATAATAGAAAACGTTTATTTTATGGGAATTACAATAATAAGTACTTTACTCGTAGTGTCACAGAGCAGAGAGATATTATACCAGAGAGTATACAGTAACTAAGTGGCACAGACTACTAAACTAAGAAATGAATATTAGAAGGCACGCAATTTAAATTAACATTTCAATAATGCAAAAAACTTTGCTCTCGTGTAACACACATAACTTTTCACTTTAGCAGCGAGAACACTTTAGGAGATAAAATAATAAACAGGAATAGATTGAAATAACTATTTATTGTGAATCAAAATAATTAACATTGTAGAAAGAGGTACCAATTCAATAAAATTGAACATTTTAAAAGTTTAAAGTAAAATTACTGCAATTCTGCAAATTAAAAGTAACAGATTTATTTGGCAACGTTATTGTTGCATTGAGTTTACTTTAGTATTCTATTTTAGTTATCTGGGGTTAAGGTTTCTATTTCGGTGGCGGATTGAGAAGGAACAACGGTGACCGTGTGGTGCCGGACGTAATACCGTGTGGTGCCGGACGTAAAGAATAACACCACCCCATTTCTTCCCGTGGGTGTCGTAAAAGGCGACTAAGGGACTTACTAGAGAATGGGCAGCAGCGTTCTCTATACATTTTACCACCATACTGCGATCGCCAACCCGCCTGCCAAGCGTGGCGATTATGGCAAAGCCCCCAAATTGGGGGAGGCCTAAGTCCAGCAGTGGACGTCTTACGGCTGAAATGATGATGATGATGAACGGTGAACGTTGGTGACTCTGATCGGCTTTCTGATTGTGCGTCGTTGGAAGTGGATGGGCGTGGGTGAAACCAAGGATCCGAGGTCGAATTCAGACTTATTGTTTTCACTATACGCTTACAGATTTTCGACTTATTTTCTATTGAGTCTTCAATATAGCCTTCTGCAACCGTATTGGACTTCCACCCGCCGTGACGTTTTAAAGTGGTGAGATCGGCTCCGGAATCAGCCAAGGGCGATGCCGAAGTTCTCCGAAAACAGTGACCCGTGTATAGCTGAGGCTCTTCCAGTTTTAAGAATGTGGCAATTTCTCGCGGTATAGCACCTATTTTATTTACTCCCATAGGTTGTCTTGAGCATTTATTATTATGGTATTGTATGAAAAATCGGTTGGTTTTTATATTGGCTGTACGTAAATGTTGGTATTTTTCTACAATAGTTACATATTCTTCGCGTACGACAAAAGACCTGTCAAGGTTCGTCTTCGTATTTTTCAATTTTACTAACAGTCATTTATCTGAATGCTTTTCGATATTATTAACTGTTAGCTGTAATAGCTCGTCATTGCGACACGCTCCACTAATTCCTATGATCAGTACAATCTGTAATGAAAAGATTACGTAATTAATATGCATAATTTAACATTTACAGCATCTTTTACATACCTTATTAAATATTTTAACAGTATTGCTAAGCCAGACTAGGATTCATTGCGCCTCCAAAAATTAGTAGTAGGCTGTAAGTACCTTTATACAAAACAGTCTACACACATATTTTAATAACTAACAACATAGATTCATACAGGGATAGGTAGGTACCACTTACTTTAACGGCAAGAAAATTGCACTCCGGAGCTTCATTAAGAAATTTTTCTATGTTAAGGGCCGTGAAAATTTTGGACTTTTTAGCCTTATGCCCAACTGACATTATTTTTAGAAAAGATACGAGTTTTGCGTATGTTCCAATATGCACGTTATGTTTTGTTTACATTGAGTAAATACTCCACATTGTAGATGATCGCCTCGTCTGTGATAAATGTAAAAAATAAGATAGCAACACCGTCTCCGAAAAACTGTTTGCGCCCTTTGTAAGTCTCCATTCATTGAAGACATGGTATGCTTTTAGATATTTCTCGCGAGACTTCTCAGGTAGGAAACTTTGTTTTAACTCTTCCGGTGTTAAAATACTGTTCTCGTTGCTAGTTTCACTCATATTTTACGATTATTTTAATATTTTTTAACTAATTCAACTCTTTACGCCAGCTACGAAATTTTATTCCCGCTCTTTTATTTAAATTAAGGCGTGTTCGGAAATAGCACCCATGATATTTTATTATTCAAAATATTAACGTAACATTATTGAAACTAGAAATAAATATTTATAGGTTAAATATCAGTTTTATTAGCAGTAAATACTTATTTTTGTTTAAATACAACAATAAGTTAAAAATTCAATAGATTACATTAAAAGACATAATTATCTTTTTGCAAAATTTCTTTAGTTAGTACAAACCGGACGTGTTTGTCTTTGAGGTCGAATTCAAAATCGGAACTTCGAAAGGGCTGGTCTTTGTCTCTCTCTCTCTTTCTAAGGAATGAGATAGAGTGTAAATGTTTCGAATTGTATGATTAACCCAAGGCTGAATAAGATATTCGCTATTGGAAACGTGCTGAATCTTTTAAAATCCTACCTCAATAACCGCACACAATATACGGAGATATCCAGAATTTGTCTTAAAACAAAATGTGAACAAAAATATAAATCTGACGGTAAAGTTGTTAAATTTGTGTACCGCAAGGCAGTCTACTGGGTCCCCCGCTGTTTTTGCTATATATAAATGATCTGCCCCGTCACATACCAACTCCAATGGTTCTATTTGCCGATGACAGTACAGCACTGATAAAATACACAGATATTAATAATTATGAACAGGATATCAACATTAACCTTAAAAATATTATTGATTGGCTTGAAAAAAACAACTTAGTAATAAACTTACCGAAGACTAATGTGATGCATTTTCACCAACGTACAGTTCCACCAGACGTTAGTATCCAGTACAATGGACAGGTGATCCATCCAACAAAGGTCGCGAAATTTTTAGGCATTTATCTAGACACTCAATTAACTTGGAAACCGCAAGCAGAAGAGGTGTGCAAAAAGTTAAGCACTGCAGCTTATGTTCTTCTTAACCTGACAAAAAAGGTTGACATAAAGACCGATGCGACCAAACCATGGTAAGCTACTAAAGCATTAGTAGCTTACCATGGTTTGGTCGCATCGGTCTTGAGATTTGGAATCATTTTTTGGGGAAACTGCAGTCTAAAAGATAAAATATTTAAAGCCCAAAAACGATGTGTGAGAGCAATGTGTCATATTAAACCTAGAGATAGTTGTAAATCACTGTTCAAGTCATTGAAAGTTCTAACTTTTCCGTCTCTATATATTTTGGAAATGGCAGTTTTTGTAAAAAATAATAAAAGCCTGTTTGCCAAGGTTTCGGACACTAAGAAAGGTCCCGTCAGAAGTCAGTACAAAAAACTTTTAAATGTCGGTAGCTATAAAACAGCACTTCTCCAAAAAAGTGTTTTTTGCATGGTTCCAGTTATATTTAATAAACTCCCAGATAGCTTTAAAAATGACACACTGCAACATTTTAAAAGTAAACTTAAGGCTTTCTTGGTACAGAGGTGTTATTACTCGTTAAGTGACTTTTTTAATGCCACTATGTGTGACATATCAACTGTATAATTTTATTGACATTACTTAATTCTATTGACATGATTTAATTTTATTGACACTATTTAATTTGATTGACATTATATAATTTTATTGACATTACTTAATACTCCTTTGTGCATGACCTAGACTTGTAATAATAATTTAATAACATATTAACTTTTTCATTATTTTGTTCAAGATTTGTTTAATTATTTGTAAAATTTTTGCATGCCGAAACTTAGGCAGAATTTACTCGGCACATTATATTTCTATAACAGCTATATTGTAAAATACCTGCGTTCTATGCGAATAAATGATTTGATTTGATTTGTTTCGCGGCTTTCTGAAAACAAAAATTAAAAAGTTACTTTGTCTCACTCAGTGAGCAAAATCGCATTTTGCTCACAGGCAGCAAAACTTACATGTTTGAGCTACCGAAGTGAAAATGTAATTAATTAACATTTCAAGGGGGTCCACCCCTGCCAGGGTCGTGAGATTGTTCGAAAGAGATACCGTGACCCTGGCACATGGGCAACTGAAGGAACACGGGTGGGTTTTAGTCAGTAAAAGTCTGACATGACGCGGGAGACGTCAAAAAAAAAAGTGGTAGGGCAGACAAGACTACTTGGAGTCGGTTCTGCAGTGATACGTTTCTATCAATAACTTTTGTAGCACAACATATATTGACTTTTTGAGACACTATTTTAATTTAAGGTTAAAATGCAATTTTATTGAAATGACAATATGCCTAACAAAATTATTCGAAGTGAAATTCTGCCATCTTCATAGTATGCCAAGTGAAATTGTACCAAATAATCGTCGCTCTAAATAAATGTTATGCGAAACGAAATTATGCGGAATTTTAAGTCTGCCAAAGGTAATTATGCTTAATAAAGTTCTGCCATCTTAATAGTATGCCAGCGTAAAGTCGGACACATAAACATTCGGCCAAACAATGATTATGCTAAACATTTTTTATGCCTTAAAAATATTCGTTTAAAGAAGATTATGCCAAGTGTCTTATGCCAAATAAAATTCGGAGCATTAAGTTTCTGCCAGATAGAGGGAACCCGTTACGGGAGACCGAGGGAATTTGAAACAAAGGTGATTTGAAACAGTACCGATTTCTCGTAACCTAAAACCGTTAGCGAATTAGCAATTTTGCATAACAATTACTGTTCTTAGCCCACTGACGTGTCAGTTTACGTCGGTGGCTTAAGTCGCATGGTTGTGTAGTTCAGGGCCTGCAGTCTCGACATAGATAGTGACCATTTTAACAAACGAAAAAACCGCAAAGTCCTCCGGAAATTTGAAACAGGCTGTTTTAACTCTCCTCGTTTTCAATTTTATATTAGACTAGCTTCTGCCCGCGGCTTCGCCCGCGTGGATGTCGTAAAATATCCCACAGGAACGTACTACCGGGATTGAAAGCATCTTATGTGTTAATCCAGACAAACAATGTGTTATTGCATTGCATGCTTTGTGTTATACAAGGAGCAGCGCTCGGATTGATAAATGATTGTTGTATAGTGACGGAATATATAACGGAACGGCAAATTACCTACTTGTATGACTTTGAAGGCAACTTTAAAGCGAAAATATTAATTCTCTTTATTCCCTGGGAATTTCGAAAAAATTATTTACCTAAATTATTCAAATGGAGATTTTACTTAACTTGCTGTTCACAGGGGTTTAAGACTATTTATTTTTAGTCTATACTTAAAATATATCTTTAAATACTACTTAAGAGGTTCTGCCCTTTTTTTTGGATGGGAAATCATCAAATGGTTTCTCCCGCTCTTGGGTGGAGCGGAAGGGCGTGTCAGACTTTTACTGATTAAAACCCACCTGTGTTCCTTCAGTTGCCCATGTACCGGGTGTCTCTTTCGAACAATCTTGCAACCCTGGCAGGCATCGGTCCTGGCAGACCCCTTCAGTTCTGCTGACATCTCTTTAAGGCGCGCGTGGAACACTACGCGTCGTCGACCCGAGCCTGTTCCTTACCGGGCGGCGAGCTACCCATTGCTCGCCGCCCGCAGGTTTTACCCTCAGGTGCTAATACAATCAGGCTGCTAGATTAGCTCACTCTCGAGCAGGTTACGTAAAACTGGCCGTGCGAGAAGCAGTCCCCTCTTAGATAATATCCCGCCGTTAACAATGACTGTCCCCGAGACTTATTAATCGTCATTGATAAACCATAAGGGGACTGCGGCCTTTTAACGATTGGGGACTCCGATGGTATTAGTGGTATCTTCGGTATATAGTAAACCGATACACCTTGAGCACAGTCAGTAAATACAATGGTCACACACAACCTGGTTCCATTGCACAACTTGGCCGGATTAAGATTTTGTAGTAGCATTACTGGAGCACCTACTTTGAGGATAAGTGTGTGAGACGAAGATTAATGGGTTGAATAAATTTAAGAGCTCCTTAGGATATAAAGCATCATCCTTATGAATTCGACACGTATGCATGTAATATAATTAGGACAGATGTTTTTTTACCTGTGTTTATTTCATTGGTTTATTTTGAATAGCTTCTGCCCGCGGCTTTACCCGCGTGGCTCACAAGAAACAAATGACTTTGACTCTAGTACAACCAGCGACAAAAATATTTGTCAGTTGTCAAGTTTGAATGAATTGACCTTATAAACTAATCTCTGGGATGAGAGTAGTATAGTTTTAATAAAACTCAAAGCGTATGTGAAAAGATTTAAATAAGAGACAATCAGAAGTGGATAATGAACAATTAATATTGTTTACTACGAAATACTGTGCTTACCGCAGAATTTCTTTGTAAACAATATTTTTTGTTTTTATTTCAGGTTCTAGAATCACCAGGCTGCTCCGTGAGCTTACTCTTGAGCAGGTCACATATAACTAACCGTGTGGAAAGCAGTTCTCCCTTAAGTCTACCCCTGTTAAATTAAATGTTTTGACTTGAGATTTATTTATTTCTTTCTTGTTTTGACAAGACCATAAATAAATCTCAAGTCAAAACTTGCAGACTTTGAGGGGAAACTGCACTCTTTTGAACTCAAAGGGGTAGCTCGATGGCGTTAGATTTATCCTCGAAATAAACACAGACTCCTCTCAGGAACAACGTGTTAGTATAGTTGCCTCGATAACATTTCGTTGCAATATTTTCACTCACAACCTGGTGTCATTGCATAATTTTGGCGGGTTTAAAATTTTAAATTACGCAGCAACATAACTGGGCGCCACTCTAAATTTTTATACCTACATGTGAGTTGAGAGACCAAGAGGCTTCAATGTGTTAAGAAACTAAACCGGGTAATGTACGGCGTCATCGTTGTTTATCACTCGAGTCCACTAATTTATAATTATTTTCAACTCCTTCGAACGACCTCAAAAGAATTTCATTGATGATTGCGGCTTGGTCGTTATGTTTTACTTTATTGCATAAACCAAATAGCACTATTGCTCACTGAACGTACAGATTTATATGTTAGTGCGTAAAGTATTATAGTAGGTATGTGCCCAATTAGTTTTTACTTATAAAGTTGCATAGGTATCTGTTAGCGCCATCTATTTTTATTTTGTTAAACTATTACGCAAGATCTCTATGGAATATCTATGGAACCTGGTCGTAGACAGCCTCATCAAAACACTCAACGATAAAGGTTACTTCACCGTAGGATACGCCGATGATGTAACCATAATAATAAATGGCACCCATGAAAACATCCTATGCCACCTTATGCGCCAAGCCCTGAAAATAGTAGAGGACTGGTGCAATAAACACCAACTATCAGTAAACCCCACAAAAACGGAGATGATCCTCTTTACAAAAAAGAGAAAACTCGCGAAACTCGAACTGCCACGACTGTTTGGCACCACCCTCAGCCTATCAACTGAAACCAAATACCTGGGCATATTCTTGGACAAACAGCTGAATTGGGCAAAGCACACCAACTACATTACTACAAAAGCCAGCATAGCCCTGTGGCAGTGCAAGAGAATGCTTGGCAGGAATTGGGGAATCAGCCCCAAAGTCACCCACTGGCTATACACCACAGTTATTCGACCAATTATTACATACGGCTCAATAGTCTGGTGGCCCAGAACAGACCTGAGCACAGCCCAAAAAGACCTTGAAAAGGTGCAGCGGTTCGCTTGTGTAGCCATCACTAGCTGCATGAGGACTACACCCACCGCTGCCCTACAGGTAATGCTTGGGCTACCACCTCTACACCTGATCGTGCGGGAGGAGGCTGCCCTGGCTGCCCTAAGACTGAACATAGCAGGGACCCTAAGCAATGACTCGAGGGTCAAGCACTCACGCATTAGGGACGATGCGATCAAGCGACAACCAATGATGGCATCACCCTGCGATAAAACCCCAAAACTACACTTCTTTCAAAAGCACTACGACGTTATACTCACAGAAGAACAAAACGACCACTCGGGCCCGGAGGAGCTAAGAGTCTACACTGATGGCTCAAAGACCTCCTCTGGAACCGGAGCCGGAGTTTTCTCACACGACCTAAACATAAAAACATCCAACCCACTGGGAATGCTCAACACCGTCTACCAGGCGGAATGCGTGGGCATCATACAGGCGGCGTATGCCATAGAAGCCATAAGAGTTACGGACGCCCATATACGTATACTCTCCGACAGCGCCTCAGTCCTCCAATCCCTAGCCAAACAATACATAACCTCGAGCCTTACACTAGAATGTCATAATGCATTAGAACGGGTAACAGTTTCTAATCGCAACAAAGTGACACTGCAATGGATAAAAGGACACAGTGGATCACTAGGCAATGATGCTGCTGACGAACTGGCCAGAAAGGCATCCAGCGCGTCAGTCTGCGGCGCCGAGCCCATCGTGCCCATCCCCTTCAACCAGCTACGCAGGTGGCTGCAGGAATTTACCCACACACAAGCGGAGAGCTGGTGGACCTCGGCACCAGGCTGCAGGCAGTCCAGGGAAGCTATGCCATCCCCGGATGGCAGGCTAACCAGACGTCTGCTACGCCTGGACAGGGATGGTCTGCGTCTGATGACGGGCACCATCACAGGACACTGCCCGCTAAATAAACACTTTTACACTGCATAACGGACAGCCCCCTGTGCAGGGCCTGCATGGAAGCTGAGGAAACCATTGCGCATGTACTCTTCGAATGTACAGGCGTCACCCAGATTAGGACAGATACCCTCGGGACACCCAAATCTTACACAGACGTTCTTAGTAGACCAGGAGACATTATAAACTTCTGGAGGGAGGTTTGCTGGTTGGAGTAATACCGACGGCCGCCATGGCCCACGCACAATGGTCCACTCAAAGGATTAATTGCGGAAACCAAAACCCCATAACATAGAACATAGAACTATTACGCAAGATGTCAAGCTAGTCCTTTTCCCGCCAATTATATCGTGCACCTCTTAAATTTCTCCTTGACGAGTTTCGCCCTCTTTATGGCTCGCTCGAGAAAGACATTATAACGTTCAAATATGGATTCCGTTGTGATCGCATTCCCGCTGTGTTTTTTTTACCCGCTGTACTATTTTATCGCAGAACGATATAATATGAATATTATAAGTTCATAGCAGTCCCGCTGTTTCTTTAGTGGTGTATTTGTGGCTTCGACGGTTGTACTGAAGTGCTATGTGGTGCCTCTGGACTTTGCCGACACGTGGTGGGCCGAACTCTGCGAAGACTCCGGAGCTCCGAGATTCTGCTGGAAGATCGAGCGGCTTCACGAGGAGGTAGGTGCACGATTTCCCTCACCCCCTGGCCCGTAGGCGAGACACTTGCGTACATCAGTTTTTTCCTGTCCGCATCGAAGGTACTAATTTCGCCTTCCGTCGGAGCCCTACCATTAATGTGGTCCTTCGAACCGTAATGATACAGTTTCCGCCCCTTTTAGGTCACCTAATAGGAGATTTATAAAACCTGCCGTTTTTAGGTTTTCGTTAGCCTAGAAAACGTACCGACGCCATTACGCACGCAGCGTAGTGCGAAGGAATTTATTTCATTTTGTTACCGCTTAACACTAAATACTTATTTTACCGCTGTCATACTAATATTTCATCTTATTATTCGCTGTAATATTCATATTCTCAGTGATATTCGCGAAATAAGGTTCTATTTCGATAATTTTCGCTGAGATTTACCTTTTTAGAAGTACCCACTTGTACTTTTATATTATTCGCAAACTTACAAATAAATTATTTTTGTATACCTTCAATTTAAAATTCTCATTTCATAATGAAGAAAGCTATTAAGTCTAATAGTACGGAGTTATCATTGTTGGCGTTGGAAGCCAAACGGAATGCTTTATTCCAGTGTTTACAGTCTGCCTACGATTTATCTGAAGACATAGGCACGGGAGATGATGCGAAAGAGGCTTTTCTGGACGCTAGCTCAAACATTGACGCTATTCGGTCCGAATTTCATGAAGTTATGGATCAGTATAATAACTGTCTACTGACGGCCGATCCCACCGCGCGCGCTGATTACAAGGCGCTGGTTTCGTTTGAACAGTTATATAGTCGCTTAAAACGTTTTTAACGTGGTTGCTTCCAATACCAATGCAGACGTCGTTCCGTCCATCTTAGAGAAAAATCTTCTATCATTAAGTTACCGCCGATTGAATTAATGAGTTTTAACGGTGACATTCGTTCCCGGCCATTGTTTTAATCAAATTATAAATCCGCTGTTCATGATAATCCATCTCTCTCGGATCATCAAAAATTACATTACTTACAGGGCAAATTGACCGGTAAAGCGCTAGCCGCATGCGCCGGCATTGTACCTACCGCTGAGAATTACGAACTCATTTTCAATACGCTAGTGAATCGGTATGAAGACAAACGCTCACTAGCGGCCACTTATTTAAAACAGATCATAGATTTTAAACCGTTAACTTACGTAACTTCCGATAATTTAGACATTTTTAATGATAAGTTTGTTAACGCCGTCCGTTCCTTACAACATTTAAAAATTCCAGATTTATTGAATTTAATTTTCGTACAAATAGCTATTACCAAGTTAGACAGTGAAACTGTTCGTAACTTTGAAAACAGTCAGGATCAGTCTGACATTCCTTTATTTAATGATTTAGTCGATTTCGTTAATAAACAGAGTAAAATATTGTATCGCACCCACGCTTTAACAGCCGGCGCGCAAGTACATAATTCCGCAAAATCAGCTGATCGCTCCCGCAGTTCTAATGATAGTAAAAAACCGCAGTCCTCCTACCGTTATAACGCGTATGTAAGCACGGTCGAATCTGATTCAACAGATAAATGTTTGTGTACTAATGTCACACATCAACACTTATTTAAATGTCCTGATTTTCATAAATCAACTCCGTATGAACGCTTACAGGTTGTTAGGAAAATTAACGGTTGCGTTAATTGTCTAAGTATTAAACATAAAATATCGAGTTGTCAATCCGCATCTGGCTGTAGAACGTGTAAACAACGTCACCATTCACTATTACATTTTACTCGGGATTCGAGTCCCTTCGCCTATGGATAACAATTTGATTTCCCGCTTCTGGGAACTTGAAGAAGTTCCTGGCTCGCCCGTTCAACATCCTGCTGATGCTGAATGTGAATATTTTTATCGTTCAACTACGCAACGGGACCCAGTTACTGGTCGCTATACCGTGGGTCTACCGTTTGACATTTTTAATGATAAGTTTGTTAACGCCGTCCGTGCCTTACAACATTTAAAAATTCCAGATTTATTGAATTTAATTTTCGTACAAATAGCTATTACCAAGTTAGACAGTGAAAATGTTCGTAACTTTGAAAACAGTCAGGATCAGTCTGACATTCCTTTATTTAATGGTTTAGTCAATTTCGTTAATAAACAGAGTCAAATATTGTATCGCACCCACGCTTTAACAGCCGGCGCGCAAGTACATAATTCCGCAAAATCAGCTGATCGCTCCCGCAGTTCTAATGATAGTAAAAAACCGCAGTCCTCCCACCGTTATAACGCGTATGTAAGCACGGTTGAATCTGATTCAACAGATAAATGTTTGTGTACTAATGTCACACATCAACACTTATTTAAATGTTCAGGACATTTAAATAAGTGTTGATGTTTCATAAATCAACTCCGTATGAACGCTTACAGGTTGTTAGGAAAATTAACGGTTGCGTTAATTGTCTAAGTATTAAACATAAAATATCGAGTTGTCAATCCTCATCTGGCTGTAGAACGTGTAAACAACGTCACCATTCACTATTACATTTTACTCGGGATTCGAACCCACGGACCGCGGAAGCGGCGAGTTCAACTATACCTACGTCGCAGCGCGAAGCGCCCGATCCGGTGACGTCAACGCAAGCGAGCGCTGCTGTCGTCCCTTTAGCGCCCGTGCCCGCGTCCGAGCCGGTGCGCTCCACCGCGCAGCCTGGTGTGGCTTTGTGTTCGATGTCCGTTGACGCTCCGCGTTCTGTTTCCTCTAATGCCGCTTGCAGCGAGACGCCGCAATGTAATTCGCATACTACTGTTTTACTCGCGACTGCGCAAGTCGTGGCGTACGATAATGCTGGACGTGAACATTTAATAAGAATTTTGCTTGATTCCGCGTCGCAAAGTCACTTCATTACTAGGGAATGTTGTGAACTTTTACGTTTACGTCAAAACAATACACGGTCTACGACTGTAAGAGGTTTTGGAGGCACAGAGAGGACGTCTTTCGGGACAGTAAATTTACGTATATTTTTACGCTTTAATAAAAATATCCGATTTGATATCGACTCGTTAGTAGTTGATCAAATTACGGACAACTTACCTTCCGCTTTTGTTGATATTAAGGCCCTACCTTACTCGAATAAACTTCAGTTCGCTGATGATAGTTTCGCTATTCCAAGTAAAATTGATATTTTAATTGGAGCATCGCTGTTCCCGCATTTACTTTTGCCTGACGTGGTTCCTGGTGGCCCGTCAGTGCCCGCCGCTGTCAATACGGTGTTAGGCTACGTACTCATGGGGGTCGTACCTACACTCAGTAACCGCCCAGCATGTGTCACATCGTGCTGCGCCATAGTCCCTTCGCCTATGGATAACAATTTGATTTCCCGCTTCTGGGAACTTGAAGAAGTTCCTGGCTCGCCCGTTCAACATCCTGCTGATGCTGAATGTGAATATTTTTATCGTTCAACGACGCAACGGGACCCAGTTACTGGTCGCTATACCGTGGGTCTACCGTTTGATAAGGATGTGTTCACACTGGGTGACTCATTCAATATCGCTCTTAGACGTTTTTTATGCTTAGAGAGGGAGCTTTTTTTTTTTTTTTCAGGATGGGAAATCATCAAATGACTTTTCCCGCTCTGGGTGGAGCGGGAGGGCGTGTCAGACTTTTACTGAGTAAAACCCACCCGTGTTCCATCAGTTGTCCATGTGCCAGGGTCACGGTATCTCTTTCGAACAATCACGCGACCCCGGCAGGCATCGGTCCTAGTAGACCCCTTCACTGCTGCTGACATCTCTTTGAGGCGCGCGAGCCGAGCTTGGGCCTTACCGGGCGGCGAGCTACCCATTGCTCGCCACCCGCAAGCTCGTGCCTACGGTGGCCGGGAGTCCGCTATGGACTACCGACAACCGGGGCGTCTCCTCCTGCGGCGGCTAGGGACGTGAGGGCGCAGTGACTGCCACTCCCTCACACGCCCCGCCTCCTCCTTCGCGAGCATTACTGCTTCGCAGAAGGAGGTGACGGCTTCCCATTCCCTCTCGCTCCGTACCATGGCTCGCACCAGGGCCGGACGCGAGAGGTCGCCGCCGCCGATCGCCTCCACGAGGACACGGCGGTGCCCCGCCCAGGCAGGGCACACCTCCACCGTATGCTCTAGAGAAGAAGCTCGAAGCTTCACCTGAGCTACGCGCTGCTTATGACGAAGTTTTAAATGATTACCTTTCTAAAGGTTATATCTCGCCCGTCTCAGTTCTTCCGCATGAAACTGCAGATGTGTACCCTACTTATATAATCCCACATCATGGGGTTCTCCGCCCAGACAAGTCTTCGTCTAGGTTGCGTCCTGTGCTGGATGGCAGCTGCAAAACTTCGTCCGGTGTTTCGTTAAATGATTTGCTGCACAGTGGGCCCAACCTACAGGGTGATTTATTCAAAATTATTTTAAATTTTCGTCTACACTCTGTAGCGATGACCGCTGATTGTAAACAAATGTTTTTACAAATTATGATTCGCGAATCTGATCGACGTTATCAGAGAATTCTTTATCGTTTTAATCCTAACGACCCGCTTTGCTTATATGAATTTAGTAGAGTTTGTTTTGGCTTAAAGTCCAGTCCTTACCACGCTCTGCGCACTGTGCAGCAACTCATCGCTGACGATGGCACTGAGCATCCCCGCGCTGCTGCCGTCGCCTCCTCGTGCCTGTATATGGATGATGTTGCATTTTCTGTCAATACCGAAGACGAGGCGATTGACACCGCTAAAGATTTAATTGCTCTTTTTAAGGGCGCTCAATGGGACCTTGTGAAGTGGAACAGTAATTCAAAGTCTGTTCTTAATGAACTTCCCGCCTCTCATAAGGTGACGACTGAGGTTGAATTTGACAAAACCGCTGACCATAAAATCTTGGGTCTTCGCTGGTCTATAGACCAAGATATTTTCTATTTTAAAATCAACCCGCCAAGTTCGAATATCACGTGCACTAAGCGCACCATACTGTCAACCGTCGCGAGACTGTGGGATATCATGGGATTCGTCGCTCCTTCTATTTTAGTAGCTAAACTTCTTGTTAAGCAGTTGTGGCAGTTGAAGGTGGATTGGGACGTCTCTGCTCCTACTCATATTGTCAAGGCTTGGCAACAATTTACTTCAGTGTTGCCAGCCCTAAACGAAATTAAAATACCGCGTTGTTTAGAAGTGAAGAACGACTGTGAATTGACATTGGTCGGGTTCGCTGACGCCAGTGGCGAAGCTTATGGTGGCGTAGTATACCTACACGTTGGCTCTGCCTCCGGCAATATTGTCCGTTTTTTATGTTCCAAGTCAAAGATCGCGCCTTCTTCACCCATTACGATTGCTCGTATGGAACCTTGTGCAGCACTTTTGCTGTCAAAATTGCTTCGGACTGTTCTTGAGACTTATGACAACCGTTTTGCAATTAAAATTTACGCCTTTACCGATTCAAAAGTCGCACTCTATTGGATTAAAGGTTCACCGCATCGTTGGCAAACGTTCGTTGCCAATCGAGTTATTAAAATTACTGATAATATTTCCGCAGATAGCTTTTATCACGTTGCAGGGCTTGAGAACCCGGCAGACTGTCTGTCACGTGGTGTCTCTCCTGCTAAGTTAAAAGACCACCCTCTGTGGTCCCAAGGGCCCCCCTGGCTAACGTTACATCCGTCGCAGTGGCCTATTACTGAAGGTACGGAACCGCTCACTTTGGACGAGATACCTGAACAAAAGAAACTCGTTCACGCTGTTTTAATTCCCGCTGACGCTTCTTATGTTTATGACACTCTTTGCCGCCTTTCGTCATGGAGTAAAATACTCCGTACGATTGTTTACATTTATAGATTCACTAATTTGTTACCACGTCGCGATTCCGTACATATAACCGCAGCTGATTTGAGTTTTGCAGAAAACAAATTGCTGAAACTTATCCAAAATAAACGTTTCAATAAAGAAATTTTAAATTTAAAACTGAACACGCAGGTTTCATCATCTCTTAATAAATTAAGACCGTTTTTACATAACGATTTAATCAGAGTTGGTGGACGTCTCACCCATTCTGATCTAAGTTACTCACAGCAGCACCCGGTACTTCTGCCAAGCCATGACTTTTTCGTTAACTTATTAATTGAATATTATCATAAGAAATATTTACACGCTGGGCCTGAACAGCTCATGTCACTATTACGGCAGAAATACTGGATACTGTCTGCTCCTCGTGCTATTCGTAAGGTAGTTCACGATTGTAATATTTGTTGCCGCGCTCGACCGCGTCCCGTCTTCCTGCTCATGGCTGACTTGCCGGACTGTCGGACGCGTCAGGTTATTAAGCCGTTTACTCACACGGGCTGTGATTACGCAGGTCCTATATCTTACACTCCCATTCGCCGTCGGGGTGCAAAGGCTTTGAAAGCATATTTTTGCGTGTTCACTTGTCTCACAACTCGCGCGCTACATATTGAAGTAGCCACTGATCTTAGCACCGCCAGTTTTTTAGCTGCACTTAAACGGTTCTGTCTCGCAGGGGCCCTGTCCAAGTAATGCACTCGGACAGAGGCACTAATTTTGTAGGCGCTAATTCTTATTTACACGACTTATATAAATTTCTTAATAATGTCGAGTTCCGCTCTCGTTTCGAAGGAGAGCTTGCTGAAAACCGTATCACATGGAAGTTTAACTGTCCGGCCGCCCCACATTTTGGCGGATGTTGGGAGAGTATGGTGAAGGTCGTCAAGACGCACCTTTTCAAGGTCATCGGTCAACAGCTTCTCTCTTACGAATTAGCTAGTTACAGTGCTCGTTCAGATCGAGTGTTTGTTAAATTCTCGGCCTCTTACGGTCCTGAGTGCCGATCCCGCAGAACCTACCGCGTTAACGCCAGGTCATTTTTTGCATACCGCTCCTTTACTCTCATTGCCCGTGCCTGAAGTAGAATCAGATAATCTCAACTTGCTTCAGAGACATTCTCTGCTTGATAAATTAGTTCAATCTTTTTGGAAAAGATGGAGAATGGAATATTTACATAGTTTACAAACCCGAGAGAAATGGAATACTCCGTCTGTGCCAATCAAGCCTGGCACGGTTGTTGTTATTATAACTGACAATTCACCTCCTTTATCGTGGCCATTAGCGATAGTAGAGAAGATTCTTCCTTCTAACGATGGTATAACGCGTGTAATTTCTGTAAGAACAGCTAAAGGTACATACGTGCGTCCGGTCGTACGTTTGTGCCCATTACCTACGCAATAAGATTGTTATTTTTTTTTTGTAACCACAGTAGTTTAAGTGCTAGCAGTTAGTTAGTTTAAGATTTTCGCAGTTTATCTTATATAAATCGCAGTTTCAATATTATATTTTCGCAGTTCTTTATTACATTTTATGATTGGGTTTAAAGGTGACCCTTTAAAAGGGGGAGGAAATGTTAGCGCCATCTATTTTTATTTTGTTAAACTATTACGCTAGATGTCAAGCTAGTCCTTTACCCGCCAATTATATCGTGCACCTCTTAAATTTCTCCTTGACGAGTGTCGCCCTCTTTATGGCTCGCTCGAGAAAGACATTATAACGTTCAAATATGGATTCCGTTGTGATCGCATTCCCGTTGTGTTTTTTTTACCGCTGTACTATTTTATCGCAGAACGATATAATATGAATATTATAAGTTCATAGCAGTCCCGCTGTTTCTTTAGTGGTGTATTTGTGGCTTCGACGGTTGTACTGAAGTGCTATGTGGTGCCTCTGGACTTTGCCGACACGTGGTGGGCCGAACTCTGCGAAGACTCCGGAGCTCCGAGATTCTGCTGGAAGATCGAGCGGCTTCACGAGGAGGTAGGTGCACGATTTCCCTCACCCCCTGGCCCGTAGGCGAGACACTTGCGTACATCAGTTTTTTCCTGTCCGCGTCGAAGGTACTAATTTCGCCTTCCGTCGGAGCCCCACCAGTATCTATTAAAGAATAGTTAGTGTAGTTATTCAATTTTATCTAATACAGAAACAAACGCGTTTTTTTACATGTACTTACTTCATTATCATCTGCCTAGCCTTTTTCCAACTATGTTGGTGTTCGGTTTCCAGTCTTACCGGATGCAGCTGAGTACCCGTTTTTTACATAGAGCGACTGCCTACCTGACCTCCACAACCCAGTTACTGGGTAAACTGTGACGGTGACTTCTTGTCAGACTTTCGGGCTTCCGGCGACCCGTAACGATGGTCTAAGATCTACGAAAGACAGTCGGCTTAACGTGCTTTCCTAGGCACAGAAGGGTCTTATTATGTAAAGATGGTCACCCATCCACGAAGCAACCACGGCAAGCGTAGCTTAACCTGAACGATCGACCCGTGCGGCTGTTATAATTTGCAAATATCCCTACTAATACATATTAAGTTTGTTTGTTACGCTTTCACGCGAAAACTACTAAACCGATCATTATGAAACTTTGTGCGCATATTCTTGGAGGTACCTATTATAAGTAACATAAATATTTTTTATGAAAAAAAAAAATTGTGAAAGGTAAAATTCGGTACGGGGTAAGTTTGAACCCCAAAAAAGGACATAGGTCTATTTTTATTCCGAGATTTCGTCTCCGCCCACGATAACCGACATTTACGCGGACGAAGTCGCGGGAAAAGCTAGTTAGTTCATATTACCTTGGTTGAGATTGGAGACCGGTGACGACAATGCGCTTCCCGGGCTGCCCCGCACGCCATGCGCACGTCTACCATTCCACGTAGGATTTTCGAAGCCCTATTTGACTCAGTAAGGGGATGATTTTGGAAAAATTGTGATACACATGTCACATAATTATACTCGAAGAGTATGTGGACCAATTTTTGTGTCAATCGACCCAGAGAGTAAAAAGTTTCATAGAAAATTCAACACCCCATTTCACCCTCTTGGGGGTGGAATTTCAAAAAATCCTTTCTTAGTGGATACCTACTCTTTACAAAGAACACACCTTCCAAATTTTATGTCTCTAGGACCAGCGGCATAGGCTGTGCGTTGATATATCAGTCAGTCACTCAGGACTTTGAATTTTATATATATACATAAATACCTTTGAATTATATCATAATGTTTATTTTATAGCCCTTAATCATTCTCAAAAATCAAGTTTAAACTCTCCTCGACCCCTTTCATCTTACTTCAGTATGAGGGGAGTTGAAACAAGTCGACTTGTTACGGTTAAGTCGATTTTTCACCGTAATATTTAATGCTCACAATTTCTTTAAGTTAGTCATTCGCAAGCTTAAAGAATGACCTAACGATTTGTACAAATATCATACGATTTCTGTCTATAGTATTTGGTGTATGAAACAAAATGTGAAAATTATTTCAACTCCCCTCGGTCTCCCCTATAAATGGTTACTTTCACGTGGTTATGCTAAAACAAGTACAAAACGGAGTTTCATTTAAATACCCCGTAATCACGAATTTAAACCGCATCGTTTATGAAGACCAGATTTTCATTCTAAGTGCTTTGTATATAATAACTGTGGCGTTCCGTGCATAAAGGTACCAGGACCCCTAGCCAAGTTGATAATCTGCAATCGTTAACGCTAGTCGAAAACTAATCAAATGTATGGGAATGAAATCATCTCAACGTTAAGTCACGTGGTAAGAACAAATTAATAGAAAATTCGTAGCCAAGTTCACATCGTTCAAAATGATAGAATTATTTTTTATCATTTCTATAATATTCAACGCTACATCCTTTGTTATAAAGTCGTTTTCCTAAAGACATTGTAGAACGAGCGGCCGACTCAGGCGCGTCAACATGGCTACCAACTTTTCGTTTTCTACAATTGGTGACACCGAGGCGTTACCGATTGGAGAACGAAATTCGACCCGAAACGGTTATAACTTGGCTAGGGGGGCAGATGTCGGCATTTAGTTTCCGAGTTATTTGCGTTTTTGTAAAATCGGGTAAAATATGGCATTTTGTGTTTTTACTGATTATTGTTCTACATCAAATTTGTTTCAATTTAATACCATTAACATCTACAGACAACATTTCTAAGCACATTTTTTTTAAAAGGAAATGTTTAGTAAAAATGTACCAGATGTCGGTAGGTCTTATAAAATATCGATATTTTCATAATTATTATGTTGAGTTTTTGAATTTTAATACTATTTATACACATTGATGCCTATAATGTGTTGGGCATAAGCCAGGAATTGCCGAGAATGGGGGCTCACCAATTGAGAGAGAGTTCGGCGGGAACTTACAAATTCCATTATCTCGAGACAAACAAAAAAGTATTAGGATTTTTTTTGTAATCAATATAATAAAGAGATGCTTCTAGATTCTACATCGGGCCTTAACTCAATACCGCCCTACTGGTACCTTTATGTGCGGAACGCCACAATTTATAACATAGTACCGACTAGACTACCCACTACCTAGGCGTTAACCACGAAAGCCAATTTATATTTATTGGCTTCTCCACTTCCAGGCTTCGGAGCAGAGTTTCTACTTTATTGTCTCACATGATTGCGAAAGGTTAATACAAAAGTCCTTGTTTATTGCGTATAGGAATAAATAGTGAGCCTGATTGAAATAGTTGTGGATAGTTTGAGCTAACATTGCGACTATAAGCATTTTATGACTGCTAGTCGTGAGTAATATCGGCCAAGAATAATTTCTATCAAATAAAAGTCCCTAAGGATGACTAAAGAATAAATTTTCATTGAGAGTGTAAGACTACTTTTTGGCTGACTGTTCCAAACGATCTCAAAAAATAAGAAAATTAAACTTTATCCCAATTCGATAAAGTTCGTTTCAGAATGACAGTTGTCGTGTCGTGTACCGCTGCGTTCTGAAACATTCCTCGTGTTATCGAGTAATTATTATTTAATTTTGATATTTGTTTATATAATCATTTTGAATTTTCTGTTCGTTCCGGCATTATTGGCGCTAACTGCATATGCATTTCTATGAACTATGTGATATTTAAATCTTTAGATCAAAGCAAGTTTGGGTTAAAAAAGTCTAAAAACCTTCCTAAAATGCAAATAGACACCGTCGTCCTACGCAACGTGTTCATTAAAATGCAATGCATCAGCTCTTTTTAGTCGTACTCAGAATTGCAAAAAAAATCTCTTTGTAAATTAAAAGCGATTTTTTCAGCCAATTGCAGAATTAACTTTAACTGGACAGTTTTGAAAGCTCGTTTAAAAGTAATCAATATAAGTAATGGACTTCCAATAATCAAAGCTTCAAAAATAAAGATTTTATTTATTTATTGGTAAATGGTTCTATCTGCTGCTTTTTTAAACTGTCGGTATATTTATTCAATTATTTAATACTTTAAGCACACAAATGCACAGAGGCGGACTTAATGCGCCAGACCCCACCACCCACCACCTAACAAATTCCAGTTTGATTCGAATATCAATAATGTTTTATACCGTTTGTCTGAATTAAAAATATTACATTTAAAAAATGTTTCACTAATTTCAGATTTATGCCAAATACAAAAACCATTACAAAAATACAAAAATTACTACTAAAAAAAAATCAACATAACACAATAATTATATTATCTTCGTATTGCATATGCTTAGATGATTTGGTGATGTTGAGAGTATGAATCAATGAAAGATGAGACTAATGAATGTTACAAATAAGATGTGTGAGTGGAAACGCCGTGAGGGACGCCAAAGGAGGACAAACCCTTCAACTGATAGCCTCTGTACTACAGCAGATGAGAATTTCAAATAGTTTGACCCCCTACGTAGTACCTACAGCAGATGGATCGTGGTCACACTGTTTTGCGATTATTTATGAAATTACGTAGCCTATCTCTTTCGTTCTTATGTTAAAATGAACAAGGAAAACAAAGCTATCTATATGTCTTTCACTGCTACTAACATTATGGCACTTTTGAGGCGCTGTGTTGGACGCAAAACACACTATAAAAGTTGGCACACTCGCGGGCCGACGCTCTCAACGAAACAATAAAAAAAAAACTGTGATTGACTGGTGAATTTGGGTTTTTTAAACATGAATACGTAACTAAAGTGTATGATCTTTCTATTTAATAATTAGTTATATGAAGTTTATTACATCTACGCATATATTTTGCGAAAATAAGTTGTCGAAGTGAAAAAATGGCCGGCGTATAAATTCTTTGTGATGGCTTTTCGTATACATATTTTGTCGTAAATGGCTGAAATACTATTAAAACGTTAGAACAATTTCATTAACTATTCACAAATATACGATGTTGTGCAAGAAATTCAATTATAGCAACATAACATTGCAATTTCAAAATTTCATTCCTCTATTTTTATTTAACGCGGCCGCCATTCCAAAGTCGAAGACGTCATCGCCCATTTACCTTTCTTTTAGCATTAATTGTTAGAAAAGATTAAAGCTATGCTATAATGTGTAATTGAGAGGTAATTTAATTAAGTTTTTGGAACAGTTTTCACATTTGCAATATATTGTGCAATTCATAAGTTAAACTCACATAAGTTACACTCTTTCTGTGGCAACACTACAGCTAACAGCTGATTTAAATTTGTCCTCGTAATTTTAATGTTAATTATTATATTTCATTGTTTTTATAGCCTCTTTCCAATAACTCATCAAGTTAATAGAATAATAAAGTGTATTTTGTATTAGATTCACATACCAAGTGCAAAATAAGTACTTAAATATTTCATAGTGAATCGGTGACAGTTGTACTTGCCGGCACAAAGGAACTTTTGCGTTGTCATCTTGATATCAGGTACAATACTTTGTATTTTACGTGTTATTAGTTTGTTTGCGTACTCTTGTTTTTACCAACTATTCCATTGTTCACTTTTAATACGGCTACTAATGCCAGTGACCTTTGTACGTAAACATAACCTTACTTTGGTTTGGTGACAGAACTCCTTCTTTACATCTAAATTTCATTTTTCACATAAACTAATCTTCGCGTAGACTACTGGCATCATTATCTTCTCTCTTTCATTTTCTTGTCGCTTCCTTTTCTTTATAATCATGATTATGACTCGCAGCGCCCGTGCTCGCCTGGAAGAGTCCAAACTCAAACAGGCTTTGAGCGAATTACAGGCGTCAAAGGAGCTCTGTGACCAACTGAATAAGGAAATCGATGACAATGAGAAGGTGCTCTTCGATGCCCATGATAATAATAGGAAGTTAAAAATAGAAATGGCTCAGATATATAATCAATACACTGATGCCATCGAAGATCGCGACAGGCTTCAGCTTGTTGTGGACGGATTCAGCCAGTGTAGCATAGAGTATGAACAAGCTCTTAGTCATAAACATTTATTACAACAACAGCTACATGAGGCACAAAGTCAAATTTCGGAACTTCAGACTATAAACTCAAATATCACCGCCTCGCTGAATCAGAGTCTGTTCGATGAGTTGATGCCTGTTGCCCCCTCAATGGTTTCGGCCATTAATCCCTCCTATACTATAGATTTGAAAGATCATAATAATTCAAAGTCATGTAACTCATTGAGGGTAGTCACCAGTACTAATAAACTTAAAAAATACATAAAAATCAATAAATACATTGTTAAAACAAAAAAGCTGGTTAAAAAACATAAGTTCTTTATTAAAAATGTTAAACTTAATAGAGAAAGGCTTAATTTACTAAAACAATTAGATATGTATTCTTTTAATTTGGAACAAAGTACTAGGAAGTACAAAATTGACACAGAATTCTTGCAATCTGAACTAGACTATTTACAGGAAAAACTTAGTTCAATGACCATTAAATATAATACCTCAGAAGAGCTCATGAGGGAATATGTGTTGGCAATGAATGTGCTGGTAAACTCAAAACAAAACAACTGTGAGCAGTGTCAAACACCATCCAATGTACCTACACCGGAACATTCATTGACAACATGTAATACCATCTTACCACAGCTCTGTGTTGATTTAACATCTCCTACTATTAGTTGTCCCAATAAACCGTGTGAACAAATTGTAAAAAATTATATAGTATTATTTTGCGATGAGATTGGAAAGGAGTTAGGTTACTTGTTGGCAGATGAATATCCGGGGCACTCCATAATAAATAATTGCATGCCTGGGTGTTCACTATTTCATATTATGAAAGAAATTATTAAATGTAATTTTCACCAGGATACCACATTAATAATATTTATGGGAAATAGGGGAAATTTGGAGAAAGGAGAATTGCTACAATATTATGGAACATTGTGTAATCTTAAGTTGAGAAAAATTGTATTGTTTACATTCCCTTACAGTAACAGTTTGCCACAGGAAGAAAATAGGTTAAGATTTGAAATTAATATGACATTGCATAATTTGACATTTCATAATAATTTATTTCACTTATTGGATACCAGCAATTATGTTAGTAATAATTTATATTTAACAAAAGATAGGCATAATAATGCTATGTACTATCTCTCAAATTATCATAGAAGACAGATAGCAGCATCGCTAGCATATTTTGTTTCTATTACAGCCAAGAATTTGGCTAAACAACTTGCTTCTTTTGAGCAATGCAATGACATTTTAAACTGTACTGCCAATAATTTGGCAGCACAGTGTAGATATTGATTTCCATTTAAATTAGAAATTAAGACAATAGAGGCAACCTCTAGCAACAATGTTAGTATGGCAAATAATAAATCAAATGTAAGTGTAAAACAATTAAATCGTATCAACCTGGTGCATCAAAATATTCAAGGGTTTTTGAACAAAGATTTAGAAGTAGAATTTTTCCTGAACTGTAACAATATAGATATTTTTTGTATAACAGAACATTGGCTTAAAAGCCACCAGTTCATATTCAATTTTAGTAACCACCAGGTTGGTAGTTCGTTCAGCAGAGAAAAAGCTATACATGGTGGCTCACTAATTTTAGTAAATAACCAGCTCAAATTTAAAGACCGTAAGGATATTGTGAGCCTCTCTGTTGAGCGGACAATTGAAATAGCCTGTATTGAATTGGAGCAGTTCATTGTATTAAGTGTGTACAGACCTCCTTCAGGATTGTATGATTGTTTTGAAAAGGTAATGGATGAAGTGTTGCACAAAATTTCTAATTCAAATAAGTTTATCATCACTTGCGGTGATTTTAATGTCAACTTGTTAGAAACTTCTAGGTTAAGTACTAAAATTATAAGTTTGTTTCAGTCATACAATCTTGCCAACCAATTCTTGGAGCCAACTAGAATAACTCCCACTAGTGCCACATGCTTAGATAACATTTATACAGATGTTAAAGCAATCCATAAAGAAATGATTAATTTATTAGACTCAGATCATTGTGGTCAATTGATCACTATTCCAAATGTAAACATAAAAAAAACTAAGAAGGATATCACCGTTAACCCAAAAACTGTTAATCGCTTGGAAATGTTTAGAACTAAACTTTCGAATAATCTACCACTTGTGTTGCCAAATGATGACCCTAATGGACAATATAATGATTTTTTTAAAATGTATTGCACGCAATTTGGTAACATATATAATCCAAAGACTTTTTCGGTTAGTATTAACGCTTCTTTTAGTGATTGGGCCACCACTGGTATACATAAAAGTAGAAAACGACTTTATGAATGATATGATGAACGGACTTGTATAAACACTGCTGAATTTAATTTGTATGTCAAAAATTATTCTAAATTATTTAAAAAAAATTGTAGCATAGCCAAGTCACGTTATTTGAGTTTAAAAATTAAAAATAGCAGTAATGTAATTAAAACGACTTGGACTATCATTAATAGCGAAACAGGAAGGTCATGCAACCGAAGTAGTGACTACAGTCTAGCTATTGAGGATAATATAATTAAATCAGATTTTCAAGTCGCCGCGGCCTTTGAAAATTTCTTTGCAGAGATTCCAGTATCTACTACCAAATCTTTGAACTCATCACCCACTGCTGCAGAGTCTCTACTTAAAGAAAACGTTCCTGTTTGTGATAGTGAATTTCATTTCCAATATATAACCTGTAACGATATCGTTAAAACTTTTCACTCTTTGAATGTAAAAAAGACCGCCGATTTATGGGGTAATTCTGTGGATACTGCTAAGTCGATCATAAACATTGTAGCACCAACTTTAGCTGTTATTTTTAATAATTGTATTGACCGTGGCGAGTTTCCTGATCTTATGAAAAACAGTAAAATAATACCGTTGTTTAAATCGGGTAGCACATCAGACCCTACTAACTATAGACCAATTTCAGTGCTACCTACCTTCAGTAAAATTTTTGAAAAACTTATTCTAAATCAATTGCAACGATTTTTTAATAAACATAACTTATTACACAACAAACAGTTTGGTTTCACAAAGGGTCGTTCAACTACCGATGCCGGAGTTGAACTTTTAGGTCATATATATAATGCGTGGGAGGACAAATGCGATGCTTTGGGTATTTTTTGCGATTTATCCAAGGCATTCGATTGTGTTCTTCATGAAACCTTGATCAGGAAACTTCACCACTACGGAATCCGGAACGCCTCTCTGGATCTTCTTACTTCATACTTAAGTGATAGGATTCAGAGAGTTGACGTCAACGGAAAAAGATCACCTGGATCTAAAGTTAAAATGGGGGTCCCTCAGGGCTCAATTTTAGGCCCATTTTTATTTCTTATTTATATAAATGACTTGCCTTACCTCATAAAGGATAAACATGATATAGTGTTGTTTGCAGACGACACTTCACTTTTATTCAAACTCAGACGTCAGCAGTTGGTTACTGACAATGTAAATAGAGCCCTTGCTAATGTAGTTAACTGGTTTAATGTTAATAACCTACTTCTTAACGAGAAAAAAACCAAATGTATTAAGTTTACGATACCTCATGTTAGACAAGTAGAAACTAGTGTCCTCATAAAGGGTGAAGTGTTGAAACCCGAAGATACCACAGTATTCTTAGGCATAACTCTGGATGCCAAGCTTCAATGGGGCCCCCATATAGATAAATTGTCAAAAAAGCTTAGCTCTGCAACATACGCTGTTAAAAAAATTCGTGATTTAACTGATTTAGAGACAGTCCGTTTAGTTTACTTTAGTTATTTTCATAGCGTGATGTCGTACGGTATTCTGCTGTGGGGAAATGCCGCCGATATTCAGACAATTTTTGTTTTACAAAAAAGGGCAATTCGTTCGATTTATAAATTAAGTCCCAGATACTCCCTCAGAGACAAATATAAAGAGATTAATATAATGACTGTGCCTTCTCAGTATATTTATGAAAATCTGCTGTATGCACATAAAAATATTAATCTCTTTAAAAGATACAGTGATATCCATAATGTTAATACTAGAAACAAACAAAAATTTGTTGTTCCTAAGACCAGGCTCAAGAAAATAGGTGGCTCGTTTAGATGCCAATGTATTCGTTTTTATAATAAACTTCCTAGCCTCATTCAATAACTAAGCCTCAATAAATTCAAATCTTTTATAAAGCGTAAATTATGTCAGAAAGCCTATTATACTGTTAAAGACTATATTGAGGATAAAACGGCCTGGGATTGAACTGCTCCAATAAATCTACACTGAATGTTGTTTTATTATTATTATTTTGCTATTTTTTACTCTTTTTTTTACTATTTCACATGACATGAATATTAATTGTATGAATATTACTTTGATTATTGAGAATTTGAGGACTATGTGGGTCACTGTGTCACTTTTGACTATGGTCTGGCAGTTTGAGTAGTTAGTGGCAATATCTGTGTGGTTCTTTCATCAAAAGACCATTTCAGACACCGATCTACATGGTCATCAAATGATCTGACCAACAAAATTATATCCGTTTCTTTTTTTTTATATATACACATTGACATTGATAATTTTTTATATATACAATGACATGAATATTTACTTTGTAAAGTATTGTATTGTTTTAATTATTGTGAATGTGAAGACTATGTGGGTCTTTTTTTTTTAATCTTTTTTTTCTTTCGTCCTCAGTAATCACGATCTGGCAGTTTGAGTAATTTATGTGGCCTACCCAAATGTCCTTTCTTTGGTACTGTTCGTCAAAGCGTTGGGCTCCTTATTTTCCGAGTTGAGCTAAACGATTAGTGACAAATGCTTGCACTGACTGGACAGGTCCACTCAATCTGTGTGGTTCTTTCTTCAAAAGACCATTTCAGACACCGATCTACATGGTCATCAAATGATCTGACCAACAAAATTATATACGTTTCTTTTTTTTTATATATACACATTGACATTGATAATTTTTTATATATACAATGACATGAATATTTACTTTGTAAAGTATCGTATTTTTTAATTATTGTGAATGTGAAGACTATGTGGGTCTTTTTTAATTTTGTTTTCTTTCGTTCTTAGTAATCATGATCTGGCAGTTTGAGTAATTTATGTGGCCTACCCAAATGTCCTTTCTTTGGTACTGTTCGTCAAAGCGTTGGGCTCCTTATCTTCCGAGTTGAGCTAAACGATTAGTGACAAATGCTTGCACTGACTGGACAGGTCCACTCAATCTGTGTGGTTCTTTCTTCAAAAGACCATTTCAGTCACCAATCTACATGATCTTCACATGATGTGAACAAGATTATGTCTGGACTTTAAAAGAGACTGTGACCTCTGAGTTTGTTTCGGTCTTTCTTCTCAGAGTAGTCAGTTAGGAAACGCCGAACTCATCTAGTTTAAAAAAAATTTCATTGACATGTAAAAGTGTTTGTACAAACCTACTTACAGAAATAAAATCATTTATCATTTATCATTTAAACCCGTTTTTTGTGAAGCACTGTTCTTTTCTTGTTGTAAACTACTGTTTTTTTCCTATCTTTTGAACAGGAAATATTTACGACTTCTGTTCATTTTGAACACTTGTAAATATTTCTTAGGGTAGCGTCACTCTTGAACTAACTAAATGAACACACATTTATCAAACTGTGACATATTTATGACCACAAAAAACAAAGGTGAATGAATGTTGACGTTGTGTAAACATTCTAAACGGCCACTTGAGACGCGATAAGATTATCGTCTTTTGTTTATGATTTGACTGCTTAGTGTACTGTGTTTACTATGTAATCGTTGTTGTGGTGTAATAGTGATTAAAATTAAATTATTTTATATTAAAATATGTCTTTCACAAATATTTCTGGGACTTATAATGATAAAAATGGGACGAAAATAATAAAACTTGTTTTTAATTTGAATGATACTCGTTTTATTCTGAATCAAATTACATAAGTGTCACTAACCGAATAGGAAAACTTATACACATTACGAAACAGTCACAATCTTATACGGGTTTCATAGTAAAATATCGAGAAATTGGGGGTTTAACCACAAGTGGTCCGAATAGAGGCGGGATCTCGTCAAGGCTGTAGGCAAGGTGGAGCAAAATCGCATTTTCGACGCTTGACAGACAGCGCCACTTGAATGGACATACAGTTTTAAGTTATTATTACAGTTTTTAATAAAAGATCGTTAAACACTGAAATTAAAAGTCTTCCTAGTTTCGTAATTAATTTTGACGAGCTTAAAAGAATTAGCCCATCCTTCTGTATGGCTTTGTTTCATTATAAGCGGCACACTTCAAAACTTTGAATATTTAAAGAATGAAACATGTTGCCGTCTTAAACTATGCAGCGCTTTCAGAGGTGGACCGCAGCGGTCATTGCTTCCGTTGCGGTCAGCCCGGTCACAAGGCCGGCTCGTGCAATGCCACGCCGCACTGCTATGCATGTGCGGCGGCTGGCAAGCCGGCCGAACACCGGGCTGGGAGTAAGGCCTGCGCTTCATCCGCCAAGGCCAGGGGCAAGGGCAAGCCCTCCGCCACCGCCGTCACCGCCGTCGCCGCTGCTGCCTCGACCACTGTCGTGGCCGGCACCACCACGGCAGGGCCCTCACAGGGGGCTCAGGAGGGGGCTGAAATGGAGTGCCAATAATAGGTACCCCATTACGCCTCCTCCAAGCGAATATCAACCACTGCGCCTCCGCTCAGGATCTGTTACTCCAGAGCATGGCGCAGTGGTCGATTAACATCGCTGTGGTCGCTGAGCCGTACTTTGTCCCGCCCAGGGATGACTGGGTGGAGGACCTGAGCGGCTCAGTGACCCTCATTTCGTCGGCCGCCGCCGGAACTCCGACCCTCGAGGCCGTCAAGAGGGGACCGGGTTGCGTAGCAGTACGGTTCGGGGAGATTGTAGTGGTGGGAGTATACTTCTCCCCGAGCCGAACTCTCGCCGAGTTTCACAACTCCCTTGCGGAGTTGAGCGTCGTCGTCGTCGGGTTCCGTCCCCTCCCCGTGCTCGTACTCGGGGACTTCAACGCCAAGAATTTGGCTTGGGGTTCCCGGTATACGGACACACGGGGCAGGATGGTGGAGGACTGGGCTCTGGAGACAGGCCTGGTCGTCCTAAACCGGGGTTCTGTACCTACGTGTGTACGGATGCGGGGCGACTCAGTGGTGGACATTTCGTTTGCCAGCCCCGCTCTGTCACCGCAGGTTATTGATTGGCGCGTCATGGAGGGGGTGGAGACGTATTCCGACCACCGGTACATCCGGTTTGACGTCTCCGCCCAGACCTCGAGCGCGCCGATCCGGCAGACCCTGAGTGGTCCGCGGTGGGCGCTGAAGAAGTTGGACCGGGAGCTTCTCCTGGAAGCCTCGATCGTGCAGGCCTGGGTGTCACCACCGGACAGGCCTGTTGACACCAACGACGAGGCCGAGTGGTTCCGGGAGGCCATGTCCGAGATCTGTGACGTGGCTATGCCCCGAGTCCAGCCAGGACGGGCTTGGCGCCAGGTGTACTGGTGGTCGCCGCAGCTGACAACGTTGCGCGAAGCGTGCGTTGCGGCACGACGCCGGTACACCAGGCACCGCAGGCTCCGTATCCGCCCTCCGGATACGGAAGCCATTCAGGCGGAGCTATATGAGGGGTACAGAGCGGCGAAGACCGCCCTCCAAGAGGAGATCCTGCGGGCCAGAGGACTGGCCCGCAAGGAGTCGCTGGAGACTCTGAACAGGGACCCATGGGGACGGCCTTACAAGGCCGTCCGGGAGAAACTCCGCCCATGGGCTCCTCCGCTGACTCAGAGTCTCCAGCCCCAACTCGTGGAGGGCGTGGTGAGCGCTCTGTTCCCTTCTCGAGGGGAACATAGTCCCCCACCCATGGCTCCGCCTACTGCGGTGCCCGATGCGGACCACACCACTGACGACGACGACGGTGCTCCAGAAGTGACCGAAGTAGAGATGAGGGTGGCGGTACGAAGGCTTAATGCCAAGAATACCGCCCCAGGACCCGACGGCTTGCCTGGCAAAGCATGGATCCTGGCCTCAGAGGCTCTCGGGCCTCGACTCAGGGGGCTCCTAAGCGCATGCTTGGAGAGGGGCCAGTTCCCACTTCGTTGGAAGACGGGGAAACTGGTCCTCATTAAGAAGCCTGGGCGCCCAGCGGACTCTCCGTCCGCTTACCGGCCCATCGTGCTGCTCGACGAGGTGGGCAAGCTCTTTGAAAGAGTGATTGCAGACCGCCTCGTCGGGTGGCTGGTGCGGGAGGGGCCGGACTTGTCGGACGGCCAGTACGGCTTCCGCAAGGGGCGCTCTACGGTGGACGCCATCATGCGCGTGCGAGCCCTCACGACGGGGGATGCAGTGGCCCGGGGTGGGGTCGTCTTGGCGGTGTCTCTAGACATCGCCAATGCCTTCAACACCCTGCCCTGGAGTTGCATTAGGGAGGCACTCCGGTATCACCGGATACCGACCTACCTCTGTCGCGTGGTCGAGGCCTATCTGACGGATAGGGCCGTCATCTACCCCGGTCACGAGGGGGAATGGAACCGGCGAGAGATGTCGTGCGGTGTCCCACAGGGATCGGTCCTGGGGCCGCATCTGTGGGACATCGGTTACGACTGGGTGCTGCGCGCCGACCTCCCTAGCGGCGTCAGCGTAGTTTGCTACGCTGACGACACGCTGGTCCTTGCGCAGGAGAGGTCGTACGAGGCGGCGGCCGAATTAATGACACGCGGGGTTGCGACAATCGTCGATAGGATCCGGCAATTGGGACTCGAGGTGGCATTGCACAAGTCCGAGGCCATGGGTTTTCATGGTCCTCGGAACGCGCCACCTGCGGGTTCCCAACTTACGGTAGGAGGGGTTCACATCGGCGTCGAGTCGACGATGAAGTACCTGGGACTTGTCCTCGACAGCCGGTGGAACTTCGTTGAGCATTTCCGACGTTTGGCTCCCAGATTGGAGCGGGCTGGGGCTGAATTAAAGCGGCTCCTGCCCAATCTGGGGGGTCCAAACGCCTCCTGCCGGAGGCTCTACACGGGGATCGTGCGGTCCATGGCCCTCTACGGGGCACCGGTGTGGGCGCCCTCATTGAGGCTGCGCCCAGCGCGCCGGTTGTTTGCGGCCCAGAGGGTCATGGCCATCCGGTTAATCCGGGGATACCGCACGGTCTCGTGCGAGGCGGCGAGCCTCCTTGCCGGAGTGCCGCCATGGGATCTGGAGGCAAAGGTCCTCGCGCACATGTGGGAGTGGCGCGAGGAGGCGAAACGCCGGGGCGAAACTCCGCTGCCGCGACAAATCGCGGCACGGCGGACAGAGCTCCGGTGTGATCTCATGGCGACATGGCGGGTACGATTGTCGCAACCCAGTGCTGGGCACGCCACTATTGCGGCGGTAAGTCCCCTCTTTGAGGAGTGGATAGAGAGGCGTCACGGCGTCCTCACCTTCCGCCTGACGCAGGTTCTTACCGGGCATGGGTGCTTCGGTGGGTTCCTGTTCAGGATAAAGCGGGAGGATACGTCCGGGTGTTTCCATTGCGAGGATCGTCTGGAGGACACGGTGGAGCATACGGTGGAGGTGTGCCCTGCCTGGGCGGAGCACCGCCGTGTCCTCGTGGAGGCGATCGGCGGCGGCGACCTCTCGCGTCCGGCCCTGGTGCGAGTCATGGTACGGAATGAGAGGGAATGGGAAGCCGTCACCTCCTTCTGCGAAGCAGTAATGCTCGCGAAGGAGGAGGCGGGGCGCGTGAGGGAGTGGCAGTCTCTGCGCCCTCACGCCCCTAGCCGCCGCAGGAGGAGACGCCCCGGGCGTCGGGAGTCGATTGCGGACTCCCGGCCACCGTAGGCGCGAGCTTGCGGGTGGCGAGCAATGGGTAGCTCGCCGCCCGGTAAGGACCAGGCTCGGGTCGACGGCGCGCAGTGTTCCACGCGCGCCTCAAAGAGATGTCAGCAGCAGTGTAGGGGTCTACTAGGACCGATGCCTGCCGGGGTCGCGTGATTGTTCGAAAGAGATACCGTGACCCTGGCACATGGGCAACTGATGGAACACGGGTGGGTTTTAGTCAGTAAAAGTCTGACACGCCCTCCCGCTCCGCCCAGAGCGGGAGAAGTCATTTGATGATTTCCCATCCTGAAAAAAAAACTATGCAGCGCTTTTTACGGCTTTTTATCTCCCTAAAACTAGAAAGTCACATTTAACCTTAAAGACTCTTCATACGACGAATATTAAAAAAAGCGTGTAAAAAAAATCTGTCAGTTTTCAAAAAAGGTTTATCATCAGTTCAAAGAAAATTATTTTGGTTCCAATAACGTAAACATAAAACAAAATAAGTAGGCACTTGAAGGGTAAAAATGTCATGAATATTTTACCTTGGTTAATCTTATTGAATTTATGAAGAAACTTTAAGATAATTTACTTATAAAGAAGAGTGGGTTTATTACTTCAGTCAATGGTTCCATCGTATGCGACGGTGTTTTTGAAGGAACGGAGACTACTTCGAAAAGCAATAAAAATGTTGAAATGCTTCTCCATCGTAGATCGCCGCACCCGATCATTCCTATCTCCTACTGCCTGATGATCATAACGGTCTTGCTGGATCCTGCTGACCCTGCTGTATCCTACTGATCCTATTGTGGACTCCAAGCCTACTACTGAACCGCACAAAGACGGAGCTTCTTCCTTTCACCTTTTTAACGTTCTGTTTGTCTTTATTTATCTAAACCCTTAATAACTATAATCCATACTAATCCATACTTCCATATCCATACTCCATACTATATACTATATATACTATATACTATATTACTATATAATTACTATATTACTATATCCATATCCATACTATCCATACTAATATTATAAATGCAAAAGTAACTCTGTCTGTCTGTTTTTCTGTCTGTCTGTCTGTCTCGCTTTCCTGCTAAAACTAAATTTGGTACACAGATAGTTTAGAGCCTGAGAAAGGACATAGACTACTTTTTATCTCGGTAGTCTGTTCCCGCGGGATAATTTCCGACCTCCACGCGGGCGAAGCCGCTGGCAAAAGCTAGTAATATTATAAATGCAAAAGTAACTCTGTCTGTCTGTCTGTCTCGCTTTCCTGCTAAAACTACTGAACCGATTTAAATGAAATTTGGTACACAGATAGTTTAGAGCCCGAGAAAGGACAAAGGCTACTTTTTATCCCGGTAGTATGTTCCCGCGGGATAATTTCCGACCTCCACGCGGGCGAAGCCGCTGGCAAAAGCTAGTCCTTTATAAGGGGTTCACCCTCCTTACAATTTTTAGAGCATGTTTTTTCAGTACTCGGGTTTTTGTTTTTCATCTAACTTTTTTCACCGTGGAAACGTAGTGGATTGTACAGTCATCCTTCTATATTGATTGATTTCGGTTTATTCTGTACCTTTTTTTTAAATTCAGTATTTCTGCTTAATAGCATGGCATTCGTGAGCTACTACGCCGGGAAGTCCTATTCAATTCCATTTCAAATAAAATTCATCAAACACCGTAGGAAATTACGGGGAAAAACAAACAGGGAAGGCTTGCCTGCATTATTTCAACGTAATGAATGGGTACTCAAACAAACCTTGTGTGTACTAATTCCAAAACATTGGATGTATTTCACAGTGCAATAGGTATATTTGAATGGCAGAATATGGCCGGACATATTTGCCGCAGGTCGAACGAATCATGAGCAAAATCTACCACCATATATATACCCAGAAAATGGCCGGCTGGCTCAGGCTGGATTAGTCCATTCCAACTCACGACAGAGAGAAGTGGGACGGAGAAAAAGAGGCCTTTGCTCTGCAGTGAGAAAATATAAGTTAAAAATAAAGAATATGCATTTCTGAAAAATGTATAATACCGCCTTAGAATGACCCTACTAATAGTGTTCCACCCTACTGGTTTTGAAAAGCGTGTAAACTTTGGTGTTCCGGTACAAGGGTCGTGAAACCCGTCCCTTGGCTCTCGTTTATCGGGATAAACCTTTTCGGGTCACGGTCGGGTACTTTAAAATTAACATGAATATAAAAAATACGTCGACAAACATCGTGTGATGAAGACATCGAGAAAACCGGAGAATATTGTGGAAGATCAGACGTCGTGTGTTCGTAACGGATCGTATATGTATTTTAGCCAAATATTGTGGTATTGTGTGTTATGTATTGTGTACGGATATGACTATTTCCACTCCTGCTGAGTGGAAATACTAGAGCTGAATATAATTGAGTTAGTTTTCCAAATTCTAAAGGATTAAAATTAGGTTGAAAGCTTCTTATGAATCATAAACAATTCTATATTTATGGCTAAGAGGTTGGAAAATTCACCAAAATACAACATCGATAACTAGGAAAATAGTGAAGTAGGTACCTACGCAATAGAAGATAAGGAAACTATTTTCTTATCTAATTGACTACTAACTACCACATATTGGTGGTTGTGATTTGCCATGTTATAACCATATTATGTAGCTGTCAAAAAACGACATTGTTATTTGTTAACAATATAAGTATGTGGGGAATTTCATAAAGAATTCCCTTAACTTCTTATACCTACCTACTTCACTATTTTCCTTGTACATAGATAATGGAAACATTGGCTTAACACAACAACTCAACAACCAGTCAGCATGTTAACAAACTTAAACATCAACACCAAGAAATACGACCCATTTCTATAACTCTTTAGAACGGTTAAAGCAGAGGATAATACAGCAAAACTTCGTCTAACAGGGTTCAGTTCTTGTTCGTTCACAAATAGTTAATTCAGGAAACTTCTTAACTTCAATATTGTCTTGAACTAAATATTTGCGTTGCTACCGAAGCGACGTCTCTTATAAATGTCCTCTAGAATCACCACTGAGATGAGACAAAACTCAAAGCTCTCAGAAACTTTTAAAATTTAACTCATGGTTATGTTGTAAGAGACCGTTTTTAATTCCGTCTTACAATATCCATGAAAAGAGAAAATATGTTGATCTTATAAAATGTTCGGAATCAACTTAAATAGGGATCGGATAGATTACAAGAATTTTAATAAAGAATTGTTTTAGATTATACTAATAAGTACTTTGTTCTTAGAATTCGTTCTTCGGTTTCTTTAATATAAGGTTGGAGCTGGTGGAGTACCTAGTCATAAAGGGCACTTTTTATTCGATTGCGATGAAGCCTCAACGAGGAGATTTTTGTTTACAGAATAGCGTACTGACTTGGAAAGTTAAGTTTCCATTCCTTCTCGGAAGGTTAGGCTGTCGTAGTGATTCTACGAAGAAAATGCAAGAACAAGCCAAGTGAGCTCAAAAGTTAGAGCATACATCCTGACTGGGATACTAGATCAAGCTGTCATTGTACTTTCAACAAAATAATACCAGAGCGAGCGAAGCAAGCTCGAAATTTGGAGCACCCTGACTTCGATAGGTAGGTCAAGATTTTCCGTGTGATTTTACTCAATAAAAGCTTTGTAAATAAATTACGTTAAGTTTTAATATTTTGAGTAGGAATGTTCTCATCAAGCGCCTCTTATCAATAAGAAATTGAGTTATTGATTGATAGTTTTCGAATGTTTGCTTGTATACGTTGCGTCGGGTGGCCCCTATATAAAAAATCTATAATCGCTAGGCTTGGCATGCGGATTGGCGATCGCAGTATGGTGGTGAATACTTAGAGAACGCTGCTGCCCATTCTCTAGTAAGTCCCTTAGTTGAGAAATGGGATGGTGCAATTTTTCACGCCCGGCAGCACACGGCACCTGCTGGACATAGAACTCTCTCAAGTCTCCAGCTGCACCCTATTCAACTTCGTAGCGAGTGCTAAATTATGTATAATTTAAAAAAAAACACCTCTCATGGAGTTTTTTAATACCTACGTAAATTTAAAGTCTCCCAAGGAAATATTTTCAAATAATTCAACGCAATTTATTTTTCCAATTATCTTCAATTTGTAAATAGGGAGCAAAATATGTATTTTCCCTTCCGGCAGGTCCGTTGATATATTATGAGATTTTGGTTAAGTGGGCTTATCTCGAAGCCTCATTGTGTAAAGAAGAATTTAATGTAATCTGAAATAATATTCCTCAATAATATTTACGTGACAAGAGGGCTGGCCTATTTTTAACCGACGAAAAAAAAAGGAGGAGGTTATCAATTCGACGCGTATATTTTTTTTTTTTTTTTTTATGTATGATCACGCATGACTTTGTACATGGTAGTCCGATTGTGACAATTCTTTTTTTATTGGAAAGGGTATACTCCCAAGGTGGTCCCATATAAATTTGGAAAACAAAATCGAACCCTAAGGGTTGGAAAACAGGGGATGATTGATTGTTCACTCACTGATTGTAATGTATAACCACGCATAACTTTATACAGAGTAGTCGGATTTTGATAATTCTTTTTTTCTTGGTTAGGGTATACCTTGCCAAGTATTATTAGTACATTAAAGTCACAAAAAATTATAAAATAAAAACTTTTTAACAAAAAATTAAACCGCCGAAAAAACTGAAAAGCATAAAATAATAAACCTTAAAATTTTGAGTCGGCGCTGAAAAATCAATGAATAAACATCACTCAAAGCGTCGACTCATAATTTTAAGGTTTATTATTTTATGCTTTTCAGTTTTTTCGGCGGTTTAATATTTTGTTAAAAAGTTTTTATTTGACTAAAGAATCAGTATTGTTTTCATCATCATCATCATCATCATCATTTCAGCCGTAAGACGTCCACTGCTGGACTTAGGCCTCCCCCAATTTGGGGGTCTTCACAAAAACATCACAAAAAACGTTCTTAACTTTTGTTAAATATTAACCGTAGATACTATCTGGGTTGTTGCTAAAATGTTCTTGAAAAGAAAAAAATAAATGCGAATACATTTTGCCCTAGAACTTCTCTGTTCGTATAAATAAGAGTCAGTGGCGAAGGGTGATTTTATTAGAGAGGTAAGCCGGAGCAAAAAAAATGCTTACCTAGGCCGGACGTGGCGCACGTAGTCCAGTTACTTAAAATCTGTGACTGACTTCCTGGCTTAAGTCTTCTATAAGTAGATGTCTTCAGTCCACCTTTACTATACGTGTAAGCACTGATAGATTGAAACAGTGTCTTGCAAGTATAATAAAAGTGGCTTTGAAAAAAGCCGTTTTGGTGTGATCAGTGCGATGACCTTGACGTATGATGTCTAATACAAGTCTAATATAAAAAACTACTTAACTACAAGACTACTGACTTATTCTACTTATAATACTACTTATACTTTAAAGCTATTCGTCTATTCTTTCGTACAAAGTGCGCTAAGACATTATCACAAATTTTTAGCGATAAATGAAAAACATTTAATTCGCGTAAAAACATTTAAAACGCGTAATTCTCAAAAACCAGAACGATTATCTGATCTAGCCATTTTTTGTATAGAAAAACTATACAAAAAATGGCTAGATCAGATAATCGTTCTGGTTTTTGAGAATTACGCGTTTTACGTATGAATTCGCTACAAAGCCGAAAACGACCTCTTCGCGGATCTTCCCAAAGTCATGTAAATCTAAACAGCTACGAATATGCTTTTCAGTATGCACATGTTTTTTGATGAATTCGTCAGATTATTAATATCTGTAAAACCCCCTTTATTCCATAAACTACTAGAATCTGAGAAAAGTGGAGAAACATGGAAAACAAAATATCTTATTCTATTTACAACTACCAGTCAGCCATTGATATTTATCGTAAAGGGAAACATTAAACTGTTTGAAAAACCCATCGCAACGTTTGTAGTTTATAGTCATATCTGGTCCAGCATGACCTTACCTAATTATGTGTTTCTTATTTTCAAAATATAACCTTGAAAAGCATGTTTCCTCACGAAGCAAATAATCTGTCACACAACAATCTAAAACTATTAATGCCGCCATCCTAAAAAATCTTGTAAAAGGTGAAGCAGTTTCTGAAGTGTGAACTCACGGCACCTCGTGAACACAATAGTACGTTGAACGAGGTCGTATTTATGCACTTTATTAGCTGTATTTATGGAAATGTTATTTTGCCCAAAAGTTCACTATTCCACACTATTACACTCAGATAACACTTGACCAGATTGTTAGGAACATACTTTATAAATTTAAGCAGAATTAGTTATAAAAGAACACTCTAAACTATTTTAAATCAAGAAAAATATACGGAGCTTGTTTACATTACATTGATGTTTATTAGACAGCAGCGCCATCTAGTCCCCTATTCCTACAACTCGTTCACTGTTTCTATCGTAACTCGTCTTTTTCCGGCTTACTCACTACCTCAAAAAATGCGTATCACGTGACCTGAAGTGGCGTCATGACGAGATTATTTTGTATAGAAATTTATGTATTCATAAGCCGGGGTGAATATCGAGTTATACTGGAGTAGAATTTTTGCGCGCGGTGGCGCGGTAGATTCGCACGCACTTTAAATGTTTTGTTTTCGTTGGAATATAAAGACAATTATGTTTATGTAGGTTGGGGTTTTGTAATACTTTAATTTTATGGTGTAAGATTAAATGCATTCAGTGGGATTATTTATTAAACACTGCTGAGAACTATTGACTGTCATAATTTCCTAAGAGAAGCCGACAGGAATTGGCTTATTAGTTACCTGCGCCACTGCTAGGTATCATGAATTCAGTACATGATACTGAACGCACCAGCATATACATATTTCGCCAGTTAAAAAGAAACTGGCTATTCCATACATTTTGATCGCGTAGATATTGCACTTTTCTATGAAAGAACAGTTATAAAGAAGAATACAAGATAAGAAAACTGGCCACGTGCAAATCGGACTCGCGCACTAAGGGTTCCGTACCATTATCTATAAAAACGTGTGGTGCCGAACGTAAAGAATAACACCACCCCATTTCTTCCCGTGGGTGTCGTAAAAGGCGACTAAGGGACTTACTAGAGAATGGGCAGCAGCGTTCTCTATGCATTTTACCACCATACTGCGATCGCCAACCCACCTGCCAAGCGTGGCGATTTTGGCAAAGCCCCCCAAATTGGGGAAGGCCTGAGTCCAGCAGTGGACGTCTTACGGCTGAAATGATGATGATGATGATGATCTACAAAAACGGCAAGAAAATCACGTTTGCTGTATGGGAGCCCTCTTAAATATTCTCCTTTCAATTATTTTATTCTGTTTTTTAGTATTTGTTGTTATAGCGACAACAGAAATACATCATCTGTGAAAATTTCAACTATCTAACTATCACGGTTCATAAGATACAGTGTGATGACGGACGGACGGACGGCGGAGTCTTAGTAATAGGGTCCCGTTTTACCCTTTGGGTACGAAACCCTAAAAAGAGGTCAAAACTCCATAAAGGTCATACCTTATTTAGACGTAACCACGTTCCTATGTTACCTTTTCGTTATGGGTGGAAAAATAGGAGGCCTTTGCCGTGGACGAAAACAAACAACTACGTCTGTTTTATATTACACGCTACCTGGACAGAAAAACATGTAGGTACTACGTGCGATTTGGCCCCCAGCGTACCACGGAATGTTTCATAGAAAAACACGACGTTTAGAACGAAAACAAAACCCACATTGTGGTCAGTCAGGATGAATTTTCCAAATGAAATGGCCGACAGTTCGCTTGAAAAACCAAAAGTAGAACAATAGAAAAAAAAAACACCAGTGAACTCTTATTAAGAGTTATTTGGATCCAGTACCGTAGAACAGCACCAAAGAACTTAATGGGTCCTTCTCAAAAAAGTGGCACCGCTTAAATAAATTTATCAATTTAAGAAAATGTATCAAATATTAAGTTTTTTTACAGAAATCCATTCACAGTCTTTCTATTATATCGAATTGTTAAAAGGGAATGAAATATTTACATAAATAGACAAGATATAGCTTTGAAAAAAAACTGCCACACAGGTTAAAGAGATATCGTACAGTTTAATGTTAAAATGTTACCAGGCTAAAGAGAATCAAACAGGTTACTGAAAAAAACAATGAAACCATGCAAAATCAGCTTTTATTATTATAAAACTGCAAACAATAACAGTTAGCTACATTAAAAAAACGGCTTGAAAACACAAGATTAGGTTAAACATTTCTTTAGAGAAATAAACTACTATATTCTGAGCTCTAAGAAATTAAATAGAAATTGTCTCCTTATAATTTTTAATCAGTCTCAAATAATCAGTACGTCGATAAGAAATAAAAAAACAAAGTAACGAACAAATAGTGACTTCTTCATAAAATTAATTAAAATCTTTGGACCATTTACTTTTGGTTCTGGAAAGGAAACCATCACATTTAATCAATGTCCTATTTTTTTTTAAAGATGTTGAAGTCGGAGTCACTATCACTATCAATAATATGCTTAATCGAGTTCAAAGGAGACTCAGTTACATTTGTAGGACCTTCATTTAAAATCTTATGTAAAGTACTTCTTTGTAGTTCTGGAGGCAATTCCATTTCAGATAGTGCTGAAAATGGTGTTGATCTATGAAGAACAGTAACGGATTCACTTAAATTTAAATCATCTGCAACACTCTTACCAGCGGCAACATAACTGTCGTCATCCAAATCTTTGAGCTCCAAGCAAGACTCAAAAATTCGAGCTGTGGCCACAGCAGAAGCTCTTATTGCTTTTTTGCGTTTGGGGTTTGGTGTGCTGGCTTGTTGTCTTATAAAATCATGAAAGCCAAGGTGTTTACCGTGCTTACAGTATTTGGCTTTAGTTAAACACGTTTCTTTGGTACAGCTAAGACGTCTTAAAACGACAGTTGCACTTTTTGTATTACACCATACAATTTGGTGAACTTGCCGTGTTCCCTTAAATGGCAGTAGTGTATTTGGCAGTAGCATATCTTTTTCAAAGATCTTATATTCTGAAATAGTTTCTATCACGATGTTTTTCATTTTTTCTTTTAACAATCGTGTAAAAGTTTCGAAGTCCGGTACGTCAGCACCATAATTCACACATGCATCAGCAGTACGTTTTATAACGGCTCCAACTCCATCTGGAGCTCCCTTACCGTGGCCGGATTCAGAGTAATTCCAAGTGACACATCTAAGCTGAGGATTGTTCCATCTTAGTGCTGTTATAACAAAATATATTTTGTAATTTCTATATTGACTACTTGCAGAATCTGAAATCACGTGAAAAGTTTTTGCTTGTGGGGAATGTATTTTTAGGAAATCCAAAATCGGTTCCATGTGGGCCCATACAGCTGCTGTATCATGTCTTAGATTTGGACTGAGAGTAGCAAAACATTGTGATTTTTTCTGCCCATTACCGTCGATAAAATAAAGCACGCTAGTGTGAATAGTTATTTGTGGCTTGCTGGCACCAAAATGGGCAGATTGAATTTCTTTAGAGTATGCGCACTTATAATTTTCTGAATAATCAACATGAATAACAGCTTCGTCGTATTTCACCTGATCTTTTATCTTTTTTATTGCCTCTTGTTGACTAACCATTCTCTCACAGTGTTTCATATACTTATCTACCATTTGTTCGCAATGCTTAATGGCTTATTTTGGTTTTGTTACTATTTTCTCCTTCTTAATTCAGTCTTAGAGTTCCACGTCCAATAGCAGAAGTCAATAGTATTGTCGTAAACTAAATATTGTATAGTTTTCTTTTTGCAGTATATGCAATCACGGAGTAGGCATTCAGCATTATATACGTTACAGCAAATAGTCTTAAGAAGATTTGTTGGGTCATTGGGCTCAATTATATTATATTTGTGAAGTACAGATACTAAAAGGTGAAAATTTTCGTGAATGACACAGAGACACGTCTCTCGGGGTCTTTTAGAAGCTGGCAAAATCCAGAAGGGTTTAAATCGACAAAAAGTTGCGAAACTTATGGTGTATGTATGAGACGAATTAAATTTCTTATGAAAATTACCAAGAGAATCATTCAAATAACGTTTTTGTACCCTAACACCTTCTTTCTTTACGTATTCCTTTTTTCCAGCTGTGCAGCTACCATTTCCATCATCTGAAAGAAAGGTTTTCACGTCGTTTTTTTTCTGCTTAACTGACGCGTTTTTAAGGAGTACATTTCGTCTCCGAAACATACTCTGGAAGCTTCTCTTTATTTTGCTGGCTTGAAGGGATGTCTCCAGATAAGGTTTGAGACTATTTGAAATCATTTGTTTTATTTTATGCGATTCGACACTATTGTAAGAACGTTGTACACTTTCGGCAATGGAATTATCATCACTAGTAGAAGGTCAAACAAGAACAGAATCTTTAGGAAGTTGGATGACTGAGTTTTCCAGGTGAATATTTTCTCCAAGTTTGGCATTCTCGGAATGTATTGATGAACTCAGTTTTTCTTTCAGTGGTTGTAATCTTGAAATTATTTTCCTATAGGCATCATTTAGTTTTGTTACTGAGTGTAATTTAAGTCGCAAGGATGCTATTTCTTTATCTTTTTTGTAGCGCAACTTTCTCACTAAGCGTTGGGCATTAGGTGAAAGAATCTCAGAATTGACTGAAGTAGCTTGCGAGGTAGCAGGACTAACTTCTCTTGACCTGGAGTACGACCTAGTAATTCTTCTGGACTCAGAATTATCCTGTGCAGACCTGGATTGTTCTATATCAACATCAATCATATTCTCAATATTATCTAGATTAATATTTTCGATATCACTGGATGGTGGACTGTTGCATTCAATAAAACGTTGTATTCTTGCTTTTTCTTCCTTTTTGCGTTGATAGGACTTTTTTGCTTCTTCTCTCCACTTCCTTCTTAACATTTTCTGATCTCTTGGTGTCAAACTGTTTATAGATACTACTTTCCCGTCCTTTTTCCGTTTTTGGTACTTTACTTTATTATTTTCTTTATATTTTGCATAAAGCTCTGGATTATTTTTTATTTTTTCATATCTTTTTTTTTCTAGTTCTCTTTTCCTAGCTAAGATATCTTCTCTTTTCTTATTTTTCGGCATTTTACCTAACAACAATAAATTCATAGGTTAGAATGCACAAAAAATAAGCATTTTCCGAGAAAACTATCAAAGTACCCCAATTAAACGAATTAAATTAACTTTTTTTAGTATCATGGTAACTCTTAAGTAAATCTTTTCAGTATTCGCACCTAATTTTAACTTGATTTGTCTAGTAAAACGGGTTTTGTTTCAAAATTACAGTCAAACTATCAGTAACTTGTCACAATCTCATTAACCTGTCCATTCAAAACAGATAAAAGAGAGTCAGGTTGATGAAAAAATTAAGATTATGATCTGATAACAACAAAACGGTTACGTTTGTGAAGTTCACATCTATAAAATAAGAAATAGGCACTAAATCAAATATTTTAACTTTTTCATTCGCAAAGCAGTTCAACTACATTTAAAAATATTAAAGTCAAATAAAATATAAATACCTGTTACAAACTCCGATTGCGGCACTTCGACGTAATTTATAAAAAAATGGCGCAAATTTCTACACTTCTTTCCTCGGCAGCGGTTAGCCCGATACTGTCTGGTTAGTTTAATGCATGCATGGGATGTGAGTACGTAATAGTGTTTGTGGAATTCGCGTTAGTGTGCTACTACAGGTTAAAGAGAAAATCACTCCGGAACACAGTTTGAACATAAATAGCTCGAAAATTATGTTTATTTTTAATGTATCGGTTAAACAAAGTTAAATGTATTAATATACAGATCTGTATTATAATGGTTTTGAACCCAGATTTTAAATGGATATTTTTTTTATTTCACCTCAAAGTGTTCCTCGTTGTGCTTGGACATGACAAGTTACTGAGAAACAGACATTACAATTTCATTTTGTTGTAAATTAATTACTTAATGTTTCTTATTATTACTCGGCCTCAATGTGAAAAGTCTCTTTAAGTACAATATTGTACAGAGTTTAATAAATAGCATAAAAAAAATCATACATTTCCACTAAAAACTAGTTAACAAGTTACAGAGCCACTTTTTTGAGAACAATCCTAATACATTTCTGTTTCACATCGTAGCCTTAAGAAATAATATCTAATAAACAAATAAGTAACGAAAGTATCTACAGTGGATTACGTTTTTTCCGAACGAATGATTTATTTTTATCTTATAATAGAATGATGAGTTGCGACAGTATTTTCTTTTATCGAATTGGGTAAACTATAATAATATTATTCTAATTAATTAAAGTACCCGCAAACGGCTGTACGGTGCCGAAACGTGATAACAAACTAATATGTCCTAAATAAACCAAAGAAGTGATTGATTGAATAATTTATTGAGGTTTCAGGCCAAACTGTTGATCCTAGAAACTGGAAATTTGGATAAGATGTTATTAGATATAGCTAATTCTATAATTAAAGCTGTATAGTAAAATATTCAGAAGTACATAGGTATATAAACGTGTCCAGTCGGGGGACCCCCGTCTGGAACGAAGTTCCTTACGCGATACTCGCACGCACACCCACGCGCACATATAAGCCCATGCATATGAGAGTGTGCCCCGTGCGTGTGAGTATGAGTGAGTAGGGGGGTATAACGTGTTTTCAATACGTGACAATTTTTACCAGTTTACTCCTACCGCAAGCTGCGATAAAAAACTTCTATCCAAACAGTAGGCACTAATATTAATATGTATTTTACTTTATCAAAGTATTTTCAAACCAAACTAAATATTTAAGAATAACCTGAAATGAATGGAGTTTTGAATGAAATATATTTAAAACGAATGCTACGTGCAGATTATATGAATAAAAACACTGAAAGGTTTTAACCAAAATGCTGGAAACTTAATTTAAATTCTGTGTTAGTTTTACATTTGACAACGTACTAATGTTTTAAAAATATAGACTCATGAAATCTCTGCACGTCATATAAAAAAATATAATTTAGTCAGGAATAAAACATTAAACTACATATTGTTCTGTTTTAAATAAGTGATGTTTTTTTGATCGAATATTAGGTTCGAAACCGGTAGATTTTACGGTTGAGACACAAGAAAATATTCATAGCTCCATTTATATTGAAGTTTATGAAGCACATTATATTACGATTACGATCATTGCACGGTTACCGATTGTTACATTCATTTTGTTTAGCGAATGGCGCTGACGGATGGTGCCTTCCGGTTTTGTCGAACAAATAACTGACATTAATTAATTCTTATATTGATCGTGACGCTCGCGTATACGTGACGACCGCTTTCTAGAACACGAAGATACAATACACTTGTGAATATTTGAATGGTCCCTGAGAGTCTGAACACAGATACATAAAGTACTGGAGGCAACAATTCGTACGTGTATCTCATTCTTCCGTTTTATTCTCCTTGCATTGTGTAATAAAAAAATATACGCCTTTCATTTTGGCTTTATTGTAGTTGGATAAAAAATATGCTATCATGTTAAGCAAAGTGGTTTATGCCCAAATGTGAAGTCATTTATTCTTTAAGGCCGTCATTATTTATAAAACGTTTTTCATAATCCCGGTACATGTTTTGTGTTATAAAGGTAATATTTCTTCTCGTATGAAGAAACGCCGTTTTCTGTGATCGCAAGAATCTTTGCGTTACACACCCTTATAGTATTTGCGTATTTATCATTTTGATATATAAGGCGAATCCTGGTCCGTGTAGGGTCAAACAGCTCATTATTTCATCAGTTACGCAAACAAGCGTACAAGATAATATCCAAAGAAAATTGGTGCGCGGAGAATTCGCATAACTCGTTTCAGGAAATATGTGTTTTTGAAAAAGCCTTTCAAGTTTTTTGAAAAAAAGTTTGTTATATATTATGTTTATTACAAGTATGGGGTCTATAAGAAGTCAAGATGCTTTATTTACTTTCTCAAGATATGACTATATTATGAACGCAAAGTCCAGGTAAAATTTTAATCAAATGAACTCAGAATGAAATGGACCCATACATAGAACAAGATCCCTGTGTGTTTAAAATATCTGGAGGAAAAAATATTATTACGCCAAAATCACGTACGACCCTTTGTCTGAGAATTATGACAAGTTTATCGTTCTTAAGATCACGTCGCAGTCGTTAACTCCATCTAACATAAATCTCATCTGCATGCGGTGCACCTTGTTTGGTATCAGCACTGACCAATGGCTTCAAATTAATTAACATGCACGTAGAATTTGGATGTGCACATGCAACTATACCTACTTACCTACTAGTAATCAATGAAGAAATTATTAAAATAAATTTTAAATCTACTAAATAAATTGCTAAGCATCAAAGCCTATTTTTATAACCCACATCATCATCATTTCAGCCGTAAGACGTCCACTGCTGGACTTAGGCCTCCCCCAATTTGAGGGGCTTTGCCATAATCGCCACGCTTGGCAGGCGGGTTGGCGATCGCAGTATGGTGGTAAAATGCATATAGAACGCTGCTGCCAATTCTCTAGTAAGTCCCTTATTCGCCTTTTACGACAACCACGGGAAGAAATGGGGTGGTGTTATTCTTTACGTCCGGCACCACACGGTACACGGTAGAACCTACAGTAATGTTATAAATATGATAGGTTTTCGTTCTGCAGGCTCATATTTCTTACATTTTACGGTTAGTGCCCGGAGCACCAGCTGCACAATAAGTACTATATTTTCATTCCAAGACTACGTGACTCCATAAAAAAATTTGACTTCGCTGTCTCGAACAATAAAAGTAAAAAGTGCACTTGGCTTCTTTCACCGCCAGCGATATTCTTTAAGTTTGTGGCTTCGTGACAAATTACTGGAGATATATTAAGGCAAAGTAATATTTTAAATGTGTTTTATGTTCTAGTTGCGGTCTCGAAGGAAATCTATTGTGAACCTAACCTCGTTTGCGTGATAGAGACCGTGTCTATCGAGACCGGCTGGCACGGCCGGTGCTCTCCCAGCGCTATTAGTTCCTTGGGTGAAATTTGAACAGATTAGTTTTATAATTTAAAAGGATATTTAGTATTTATTCCCAAGAAATTAACATAAATGTACGCCTTTAATTAAAGTATCATCGAGGGTATTCTTATTTACGAAATATTTCTTATATTCTTGTCTGGTCAGTTGTAATGTTTCTGTTAGATTTCTATAAGACTGTTTTCAACGATTTTCAATGTCTCGTCAAGAACGTTATTAAGTTGATGAAAAATTAGTACCAAAAATTCTTCGTTACATTAAGGGTACTGAATCGAAAAAGAGTACAGAGAAATAAAAATGTTACTAACAAATTTCATAATTCTATGTTAACGGGTATTAACAGTACGAGTACCAACACCTATAGTTTTGATTTATTTGTGTGAAAAAAATCAAAATATATATTAAAATGTGTCTCATAAGTGGCCGTATTTTTTATTGTGTTGATTTAAAGTTTGAGCTCCAAAGGACCTTTGACCTACCTTTTTGATATTAATTTCAACTTGATACCGCCAAGCGTTCCCGAGAAAACTGTCTTGACAGACTGACAGACAGTTAGATGGACAAAGATAAATTATCCAATAAGTGTTCGGTTTTATTCCTTTGGAGTGACGGAACCCCAACAAATCCAAAATACCCAATTACGTTTTGCTCAAAATTTCTTTTACGTTTCTAATCAAAACTCTGTGTAACTTTAGCTTAAAGAATGGAGTTAAATTTTGATAAATGTGGATAATTATCTTGCGATCGACAAAGACGAGAGGAAACTTTCCTCCCTAACTAACTACCCACTAATAGATTACGTGAGTACTGGAGCACTGTTCATTAAAGGGACCGTCTTGTAGCTTTGCCAAGTGCTAATTACAGTTACCCAATGCCAGTCAATCTTCTGCTCAGTCAACGAGCATCTTAAATTGCATCTATAGACGGTATCGACTATTATTCCAAATAAGAAAGAGGTCTTACACCTGACGGGCATTTTTCGTGAATTTAAGACCGTTCACAGTCTGATCGCCAACCCGACTGCCAAGCGTGGCGATTATGGCAAAGCCCCCGAAATTGGGGGACGCCTATGTCCAGCAGTGACAGGGCTGAAATGATAATGATGAATAAATATGCGACACAAAAGGTTCTGTTGTATAAACGTTAAGTTGGAATTCTTAGCATAGAATAAACTGAATTTCCTTCTCCAAAACTTAAACGAGAAAACAAAGGATATTTTCTTGGAAATTTTGCAGACCGTCAACTTAGCGTTTCTTCAAGTATCCCCTTCGCTTTTTTAGTATGGAGAGCTATAAGCCACGCACAGTACGTCGGATATTGATTTCGTGACCCTTGTTCCTTTGAATAGGGAGTATGCTAATAAACATTTCAGAGGACGGATCACATGATATACGAACATGCATATGTGGCTGTGTAGTCATATTGGTCAACAAAATTAGTAATAACAATTGGTATTTTGCTGCAGGTTTTCACTGTGCTGAAAGTGGTAGACAAGTGAAATTTTAACAGCAGCAATGAGTGGAGTACTCATTGCTGCTGTTAAAATTTTCTATGATTTAATTATATTAAATGGTGCTTAGCTTTTAAACATAATGAGATAGGCCACAACCAGATACAGCTAAAGCTATTTGCCATTCGCTATTTAACGTTTGCAGAAAAACAATAAATGAATTCCAATTAATTCAGAACTCTTGAAATAAGTCTGGTCATGTACAAAACTTCGTAATTGGCTTAACAAGCTTCTGAATTCAGTAATTCCCTGCTCATACGTACCAGTAATTTCTTCCAAAAATTACAGAAGAAAATTATCACTGGCTAACCTCGAAAAGTTACCGAACAAATTCGATATTGCTCGCATAGAAAGGAGAATCAGTAGAAATTCTAGGGTCGGATGTACATATATTAAATATCATTCTCCGGCTACGTTGTTTTTGATTCCGTCACTTACTGAGAATGAAATCCATCAAAGAGGATTCCGAGAAATAAGCCGGCGAGAATTCTTCAAACTCAAATTAGCTCGATGTACGCCTAAAATTTTTCAGAACTTCGCGATAATCTTTGCAGACAATTAGGAAAGTTCCACAAAAACGTTAAGGTTTGGTAGTTGGCAACTAATATTGGTACAAGTTTACCTAATTACGTACATAATGGATACGGGTTATACATATAGGAACAAAATTTGAAAGGGTATGTGTATAATGCCGAAGCCAGCTCTGTTACATTGAACGGAGAAAATACGAAGAATGTTGTGACAATATTCCCGGCCCGATCTCTTTTATCCACCCAAACGTAATTACGTCACATCCCTACACGTCGAGACGTCAACTTGACAATAAAGACGCGATAATGTTACATTTTAACAGTATGTCCATAATAAATCCGACTAATAGGATGAATCGTAAAATTTACGTTTTACATTGTCACTGTAGCAGATAGTGTGAATTTTATGACCTAAATGTAGTAAAGTAAAAAATGAACCACAATCATGAAAAACATATCTCTGGAAGTAAAAGAAATATACCGCTCCAAATCAGAGGCGTTAGTAATCGACTTCATAAACACCAACAGGAAGGAATCAGTATTGGCTGCGTACAAGCAATTTAATAGGTCTCGTCGTTTAAGTAAGGAGCCCCAATTCAATACTCAACATTTAAACATGACAGGTGCAACCCAGCCAATTTTCATCTCCGAGGTCTTAACAAGCAAAGCCGGACGTCTTCATTTCATTGCCCGACAATTGGTCAAAAATAAAAAGATTGCTTATACTTGGACTTCGTTTGGAAAAGTATATGTTAAAAAAGAAGAGGGTCAGGTACCTGTACGTAGAGGATGAAGCAGAGTTGCACAAGCTGACATTGTGACTAATTGCTCTCGTGTTACTTGTCTCTAGACTAGTTATAGATTCTCTTTTTTACCATTTTCTTGCCTTGCAATTGTTATTAATAATAGTTATGTGCTTGCGAACTCTCATATTTAATTTAATGAATAATGGATTTACACTCACTTTCATCATAAATTTACACCTAACTCTCACATCTACACTTACACCGTTACACACTATAACCGTCTCTCTTTAATCTCCTCTATTCAGTCCGATGTATCTTTTGTATACCTAATTTTCATCAAGACGTTCTCACAGATATCTTTTATTAAAATTCGATAATACAGGGATTGAATCTATTCACTAAAGTCTCGATTCCTTTGTAGTGGCAAAATCTATTATTTTCGATATCGATGGTATAAAAACCGCTATACCAACAAGTAGTAATATACTTAAAATTCTATCTCAAAACATTAGGAGCATAAAATGTAACATGCCTAATTTTAATACTTTATTGGCACGAGCGGGTGTCGACTGGAATATCCTTATCCTAACAGAATGCTGGCTTCAGTCTACCCAATTTATACCTGACCTGGATGGCTATAGTTATACGTCTACAACTTCTCACAGAACCCAAAATGAGGGTGTTGTCATTTATCACAAAAATTGCTATAAAATAATAGTTGAAGAACCACCTTTCATCGAGGCTAATTGTCTATTGTTAAAACTTGACTCAGATACGTGTATTGTTGGTATCTATCGTCCTCCAGGCCAGCGGAACACGAGTGGTTTTAATGAGTCATTGGATGCGCTTCTTAAAAAAATATCCAACTACAAAAACATAACTATTGGTGGTGATATAAACATTGACATAACTCCTAACACTAGTGATAAGCGCTCCTTTGAATACCTCAACATTTTGGCTAGTCATTGTATACTTCCAGCTCATACCAAAGCCACTCATGGATACACGTGTTTGGATCGTATTATGGTAAAAACAAAATTGGAAGCCACCTGCTTCATCGCTGAATCATCTATTACAGATCATGAAAGTGTCGGCATTTCTATTAATCCTGACACAAAACTTTACCTGCCCTCCACGTTGAGACAAATTAATTATACAGAATTAGACAATGCAATTAATGAGGTTAATTTTGATCCGATACTTGAGTGTAGTGATGCCAATGCCGCTACTGATCAGTTCATTTCTTTACTAGGCCAGGCCATCCAGAATAATTCTCATGTAGTGAAAGTGTCTAATAGGAAAAAAATACACAAACCGTGGATTACTACTGGTTTATTACGATGCATGCGTAATAGAGACAACCTCTACAAAAAACTAAAAAAGTATCCCACCGATGAAGCACTTCAGTTAACATACAAAAGATATAGGCACTTCTGCAATGCTTTATTAAAGAAGCAGAAGAGATTGTATGAGAAACAGGAAATTGAAAAATCAAAAAATAACACAAAAAAATTATGGAAAGTGATAAAAAATGTATGTAGCACTAACAAAAAAGCCAACCATTCTTCAGCCCTTATCAAACCTGAAAATCCCAAAACCAGTGTTGATGACGCTAACAACTATTTCACTGGTGTGGGTCAGAGGCTAGCTGAAAAAAATTCTGGTACTGTCCATCAGCCTAATAACTGCCAGAACTCTATTCCTTCATCACCCAACTCCTTTGTCTTACTCCCTACTGATGAAGACGAGGTGAAGCAACTCATATTTGACCTCAGATAAGATGCAGTGGGTGTAGATCAGATATCTGGAAAAATATTCAAACGCTACGCTAAAACACTTACTCTGCCACTCACTCATATCTGTAACTTGTCATTCTCTACTGGGATCTTTCCACTGGCGCTGAAGATAGCGCTCGTCAAACCTATCCACAAGGGAGGAGATAAAGACTCCATTAATAATTACAGGCCAATTTCGATCCTTCCTACTATTTCCAAGATCTTGGAACGACTAATTAATAAACCCCTCATGAACTTCCTTGAGACTAACAGCCTCCTCTCACCAGTCCAGTTTGGTTTTCGTTCGGGCAGGTCGACCGATGACGCTGTACATGAACTCACTAACCAGGTTGTTACTAATCTTGACAGCAAAAATAAGTGCCTTACGGTGTTCTTAGACTTAGCAAAGGCCTTTGACACGGTGCCTATACCTTTGCTTGTTCACAAATTGGAAAGAATAGGTGTCAGAGGTATTCCCTTGCAATTGCTCACAGGCTACTTAAGGCATAGGAAGCAACGCGTCAAAATTGACAAATGGATTAGCGATGAACTCTCTCTTCACTATGGTGTGCCTCAAGGCAGTGTCTTAGGTCCTAATCTCTTCCTAGTTTACATTAATGACTTGTGTCAACTCCAACTTTTACACGGAAAGCTATTGGATTTGATCAGGTCTGCCTATGGCTGAAAAATAATGTCTTGACACTAAACGTAACAAAAACCAAATATACAGACTGTAAGGGTAAACACCGTTGTCACTTAACCCATGGGTAATTTGACTTAAATATAAAATAACAGAGCGAGTTAAAAAAATAAAAAAAAATATTTTCCTAAAAAGGTTTAGAACGGATTTTATCCCAGACCGCCCGCAAATTCATGGATATGCGCATCAGTAACGTAATCACTACAACGATCGCCAGGCGTTCCGTCCACACAACACATAAATACACATTACCTGTGATGTAACTTTCCCATCATACTTATCTTGGCTTAGGACAGCCACAAATACCCTTGGTATTGCGTGACGAGTCTAAATGTAAATTTGATTCGAAATGGCTTTGGATTCTAAATGATTTGAAAACATTTTGTTTTTAATAAACCAAACCATTGGGTAGGTACTTTTGGCGTATTTAAAAAGTTAATCACAATTTTATGTACAGTTTAATTAAAAATTAAATTAAATTTACACTGACTGAATAAAATATCAACACTTACCGACCTACATTAACCTCAACACGTGTTCAAAATGGGCTCCGTCTAACATTCTGTTGTTATCGAGGTTATTGATAAGCCACTGCGAAAATACCATCCGTGGTATGCGATCGTTATCATTTAGTTCTTGGACCGGCTGAAATGATATGGATGTTGACGATCGATGAGGAGAGTATTGTCCATAGTGTCCAGTGGGAAACATTGAAAATTGAACCGCCGGCACAGGGAACTGGCCGTAGGTACGTTGCGCGCCGCCAACATCGTTTCACGGTTTGGCACAGGTTGTCCAGGGAACAATTCTGCGTACATCCTACGCGCCCCGTTCAGATCATTACCCGCAATGGCGTAAAGCCGAACCATTTCGGTTCACTGTTCATTTGTGTAAGACATTGTAACACACTCAATTCACGCGCGAGAAATGAGCGACGGACGCTAAGACGCGGCGTTACGTGCGAGCGCTAGCGAGACTGCCAGCTGACTGACTGCGGGGTCGCGACCCGTGTCGGCGTCGCGTCGTGCAACGCGGTGTAGTTCCCGAAGTTTGTTGCCCTCGCGCATAGGGTGAAATATTCTTGTGGAAAAATGCAGATTTTCTTTAAAAAAAAAAGTTGTCTTTTTTTCATTGATTTTACGTTCTATTAACGAAACCAAATCACTGGTTTCAAGGATAACGGTGTTTACACTAACACCCAGTATTGCCTTTGCGCCTAGGAGAAATCTTCTTCCACCAACAACTCTCAACATTATTGCTCACACCTGTACCGACTTAACCCCTTCACCTTGCTTCTGCCCACCCCTTCAGAGAACGAATATCATCGGGTATCTTGGAGTTTACATAGATGAAACACTCACTTTCAAGCCACACATCGACATTCTCGTTACTAGGATTCGTAAACTTATATATATATTTAAGACATTAAGGCATGTAGCGAATCTTAAAACTACCAAAATGGTGTACTTTGCTCTCTGCCAGTCAATTATCAACTACTGCATAACCTCTTGGGGAGGGGCAAGAAAAGTGTACCTTCTAGAGGTGGAAAGGGCACAAAGCCATTCTCAAGGTTGGCGCTGGACTACCTTTCCGTTTTCCAACGTCTGATTTATATAAGCGCTGGGATGTACTTACAGTCAGCCATACCTTTATACTTACTATATTAATTAAAAAACATACACAAATAAAATACGAACCAAATCTCATGAAGAATAAACGTAGAAAAGGTAATGTTTGTCCTACTAACTTCTTTCACACCAGTCTCTCACAAAGATTTTACTGTTTTCTTGGAGGATACCTGTATAACAAAATTAATTCAACGCTATCAATATACTCTCTTCGTAAGTCAATCTGCAAACAAACCTTATCTCAATGGCTGAAAACTCTGGATTATCACGAAACTGAAAGACTGCTGATTCCAATCCGCTAACCTACATCTCTTCCACCACATCAACCCCCCTTTCATATCCTCAAACATTCGTAAACCTTTGCTATCTACACAATACTACCCACACAAACTCACACTCACCCACGTACTCTCACTCACACACACTCACCCACTTACACTCACTTACACTTACTGGCGTACACTCGTACACACACACACTAATCTCATAATCATATCCATTATTTAATCGTCTTTAATTGTTTTTTTTTTAATATATATTTCTTTTATATCACAAAATAAACAGTGAAAACTCCATCACACATTTAGCTCATACTTGTCTTAATCTAATAATATACAAAGTCTAACTGTAAGAATTGGGGGGCCTGGGGCATTGGGGGGCCTGGTAACACAGGTATTTAATACCTTCTTCGGGCACCAGTCTCTCACAAATGTTATTATATATTTTTAATTAGTTTAAGCACTTTATGTACCAACCTGCAACATTTGTGATGAGAAAATAAATCTAATTTTATGTTATGTTATATACCTGTATGTAACTGAATTATGTAGTAACAAGCTTTTGCCAGCGCCTTCGCCTGCGTGTAGGACGGTAATTATCCTGCGGGATCATACTACAAGCATAAAAAGTACCCTATGTGTTATTTAGTTTTTAAACTATCTGTGTGCCAAATTTCATCCAAATTCGTTCTGCAGACTATTCGTGAAAAGTAACAAATAACAATACATCCTCACAAACGTTCACACTAATAATATTAATGGAATAAATCATCATCATTGTTCTAGCTGAAAGACGTTGACTGCTGGACATGGGCCTGACCAAAGCACCGCCACTTCGAACAGTTCTGTACTTCTCGTATCCAGCGGATGCCTGTGGCTTTCACCAACATTTTTATGTGATAAAATCTGTCTTTAGAGCAAAACGTCAATTTGAAAGACATTTTTCAACATTGCTCAAAACAATCAGTCTGCTTAGACATTTTCCAGCTATGTTGGGTCAGCTTCCAATCTGCCCGGATACAGCTGAATAACAGCATTTTGTGTTTTTCAGCATTTTATCACATGGAGCGATTGCCTATCTTATTACCACAACCCAGTTATAAGGTAACACGAAACCCTTGATAACTGTATTCACTGACTGTATTCAAAATTGCTAGAATTATTAATTAAAAAATTATGATATATAAAGTTAGGTAACGTCGGTAAAACAAAAATAATACAACGAAAAATCTTGTTGAGTATAAGCAAGTTATTGAAGTGAAAACTTCTTTAGCGGCGTTGTGCACTTTATTTATAATGGGTAAAAAATGTTAAACTCGCGTCAGAACACGTGACCCTGATTGAAAATTCGTAAGACGGACAGAGAGTAGGAGAGGAAGTATCCCCCTCTCTTTCTACGGTGCGGCGAAAATGTATGACCGTGCCTGCTGTTTCGTTTAGGCGGCGCAGGACGCTTGCGCGAATGTTCGTGTGTGTTTATGTTACAGCGTGCCACGCGCATCCATGGATGGTGACAGCTGAGAATTTTCCCTATTATTTTTATATAATTATGACAGTTCAAAATGTCATAATTATAACCAGCCTGTATAATCGTGAGGCATACAACCTCTACAGTTTGCACACGACACTAAGTTTTGTATGGGAAACGTACTAATGCCATACTTGACACTCCTCATAAAACCACAAAAAATATTTCTTATAAATCTAAACCAAATTCCTATCGTCGCTAATACAAATAATATTAAAGACAAATATTCTCGATATGATCATAGATTTTTAAAATGAAATAGGTTATATAGGTACCTACAAAATTAATTTATTACCTATGGTTATACTTGACATTCAGTAAGACTATAGACCGTAGACAGTCGAGGCTATAGACACAATATTAAAGACAGATGTTCTCGATTGGACCACAGATTTGGACCATAAACAAAAGAATACCTATGCATGTGTGTGTTAAATACCTACACGGTAATGAATAGTAGTGTGTGTAACGTGTTATTTATTGAAAATAATGTATTTTACGCATAATTAAACAAAAAACCCTTTAACAAATATTAGCATTCGTCACTTCTCTGTATAAACTATACCTAAGTGTGCGAAATTTCATACTTCTCCGTCCGCCCAATTTTAGTAAAAAGGGATCCAAAGTTTTCACTTCACGTATTAATATATAGATAATTAAAGCAATTCGTGCAAAATTATTCCTTAACCATTCCAAAATATCAAAAATGCACAACGTTAATATTCAAGTTTTCACTTCTGCCGGCACTCCCGGAGTGCAACCCGTCGTTTTTTTTTTCTTCTTTCTTACGAAAATAGCAAGCCTACCAAACTTAATAAAACTGTTAGCAATTTTACTCTTCGCTTAGATAAATAAACTGAGTAAAAATGTCATAACTTTTGAGCACAAAACCTAGTCTGCGAATGTAATAGGCCTCAAAGTGTTTTTGAACTTTTCTTTTTGTTTGGTTCTAGTTTGATCCCATCAACGGAACAAAAAGTAAAATAAAAAGGGAAATGGTGCTTTTTGCGGAAGACATTTATTAGAAGTTGAGGGGTCCTTTGTTGAAATAACTATGTTTACTCTAATGGAGGTGTGCTGATTTAGGCATTATTAATTGAGCGAATTTTTTATGTTCATTGCTTCGTTGGTCTAGTGGTTGCAAGCACTTCTGCTGAGCATAAGGTCCTGGGTGCGATTCCCAGACCGGGCCCAGTCTTATTGGGTTTCACATTTCGAATTGCATTACAAATTTCTCAGTAGCAGCCCGGCAGCCAATGGTCCAATGGTCTCCATTAGTACTCGGTTGATGTGTATTAGTTCCTTTTTAATTTATAGGTAACATTATTTTGTGTATTTTTAATAAAATGATTATTTATTAATAGGCTCGCCCCCTATTAGGTATATGGGACTTTTAAACATAACTGTGGAAATGAGCGTGTATAGGGAAAGAGGAGTGGACGGTATAAACGCTTATGCTTATACAGATTGTAGAATGGAAATAGGCAGTTCTGTCCCAAATGAATCCTGTTCGTTCACCGTATCAAGAAACAAATACAACAGATAACTCTAAGAAGTTCAACCCACTTTTAGCTACGGCACTGATTCTTAAATGTTCTAAATGATCTTTTGAGTATACCGTAGTTTACAGAGCCTGGGTAGCAAAACATGGTAATGCACAATTTGTCCTTGTTTATCAGTGTTCACTAACGGAATAAAAAATAGTGTTTCGGGCGAAAGATGGCGGCAGGCTGTTTAATTCTGTGCCCGCGAAAAGTTCCTCATAAATGGTGCGCTCGGCACGTGGTCGCAAAGGTCCGCAGTACCTACGGGTTTAGCCAATTGTAAATTCATCCAATCAAGGGCTATATACAGAATAGGCTGGTACACGTCTGCCATACCCTTCGGAGATCACAAGGGTGAGTTTTTGATAATAAATGTTAGGGTTTAATAAAATCTTTTACTTTTTCAAGATCCGGACTAATTAGTTCATCCTTGAAAATCCCAACTCTCGATTTATGTTAGAGGCCACGTTGAATAAGAAATTACCACGTGATATATAAATAATCTTAGATCAAAAAGAGTAGAAGACCTTTCAAGCCTACCTACGTCAAATGCTTAAACTAAATGTATAAGATATTAATAATAAATCCATCTACTTATAATATTTAAGACCCTTAGCGTGGACTCTTTTCCTTAAATTAAATTCCTATTACTTAAAGGGTCGACGGAACATCCACTTAAAATAATATAGCGATATATGTAGGTAAAAACATTGTTCATAAATAAATCTTGCGTGAGCGTAAACGAAAGACTACATGAAATAATTTCATACATTCATAAAAAAAAAGAAATCTCGAAATTTTTGGCACAAAATTGAAAATCAATAGGTTGGTACAATTCAAAACGAGAAGTTGATATGAAAATTAACATCATAACGAAAGTAACTCGATAAAAATAATTGAGCAAATTGAAAAAGACATTTTTGACCCTAATCCTCATTAAGAATTTTATAGGCTTTCAAAAGTTACGTGTTTTGTTTAACTTTCTGAATGTCAAGTTCCTCTTTTTGAACTTATTATTTCATCATTATTTTAACTAACCGCATTGTTCACTTTTGTCGATTGAAAGTGATTTTAAAACTTCTAACCATAGGCAAGCTTCATGCTTTTACACGCAATGCCCACAGGAATATTATTATCGACTTAGGTTTATTTCTGGTTCTCTATTATTCATTTAGATTTTGCATTTTTTTCTCTGGCCACTTGTATTAAAACTGCATCATACTTATATTAAGAAAGGGGCGATAACCAAGATGACGAAGAAAATGACAGGTTGCGCCGACCTCGAATAAACAGAAAACATCATGCTATCCAGAGACTAAACGACAAGGAAAATGTGCCATAAAGGCCATACACCGGACGACCACCGTTAAGGGTCTGACATAAACCATGTATCGTATAATGTGACCTTTAACGACTTCCCACGCCGCATAAAACAATAAGCACGTTTTTATGTGATTTCAAGAATTCAGGAGGAAGAGTTTACGTAATACGATACGACCAACTATGTGGGGACCACATGTTTAACATATTGTTCTGATTAGTTTATGATTTCCTGTTAAACAAGTGATTGTTTTGAGCGTGTTTGTGGAGTTTCCAGATAGATGAAGCGCTCACACACGTCATACTTTTTGTATTTAACATATACAATAAAAAAAAACTTACCGTTTGTCCTACAAACGGTAAGTTTTTTTTTATTGTATGTTTTAAATTTTGTAGTAGGTACGTGTTCTTTAACACATTTGACACCAAGACTTATTGTTCACCTCGCCCCTTTAAAAATAAGGTCACCGATGGTATACCATCTCCGAACAGTTCTAAGTTTACTACAAGATTTTGTAGGTATCGCATTTGAATGAAGGAGGAATATATGTATATTCTTGATCGATAAAAGCATGCACGGTATGAACACTGCCGAATTTGGAGCCGAATTATATCGATATGATGTTCGATCCACAATTTTGCGGAATGTTGGGTTGGGTGCAATCAATCAAACGTTGGTTCAAATTTTTAAACGAAGTTAGAGACCTATTACATGAATTATTTAACGTTATCCACATCTGGTGTAACTACTAGCGTAGAAAATAGATTGCGTTGATAATGAACCCTGTACCTATTACAAGTAAATTCACAGAAAGGAGCAAGGTTAATGGACAGATAATGATTGAGGCCGTTGTCTACAACTACCTTAAGTATCTCTATTATGACCTCCTCTCAATCACCTCTTGCAAGTGGAAAGAACACTTGCTGATAGGGATATCTTCATCACAGATAATGTGATACGTGTTAACATTGCGTGAACACAACACATGCTGAAATATTGTGTGAGAGCATTATATGGGTCCATGTCTTATGTCTGTGCCTACATGACAACTAGTTCTAATATCACCATGATCCTACAGCAGTCCATTGTTGGACATAACATTCCCCTATTGCACGCCATACAGCTCATTTTCGGCAACTCTCATCCAGCTGCTACGAAAATTGTCTTTACAACTATCCTGAAGGTGGTCCTACTGTACATTTGCAGACATTCAAAGCATACCACTTTATCTTATTCGTAAATAATATTAGTCCTAACTGTACGATATATTTATTTATATTTACGTGATATCATCTGTTTATCTAGCTATAAATATTTGGAATAATCTATAAAGATCGTGGGTACCATATTTGTTATGAATTTGTTATGTTTAAAGTCTTCGGTCTCGTTACGTATTCCAATGTGCTACTGTTTATTTGTTCAAGTTTAATGAGGTTTAAACTGAATCTGTATACTAAGGTAATACTTACACATAAAAAATGAAATTAAGCTGATAACAACAAGCGTGAAAATATTAAAAAGTTTGATATTACTCCGCACACGTTCCATTATTACAGCAAAGTTTAATTTGATCCGGCCTAGCGGTTTTAAGGGAAACCTTTTCAACAAACTTTGCTAAAGCTTTTCAAAAATTGTAACAGTTTTATAACAACACATTACGTGGAATCTGCGTGGGCGACAGTTTTGTGAATTGTATCCGAAAATAACTATTTACGTTTTGGAAATTTTATTAATCTTTGAGGTTGAAATACGATAGAACAGAAATATCTGATGACAGTCTCATTATCATGCCTGCCCGTGTTCCATGTTACTTGGGGTCGACTTGACACGTTTTCTTTCTCAGTTTGAAAAGCGAATTTGTTTTGAGTTGATTTATTTCTTTTTCTTTTTGTCTGGCCGCGCGATTCTTGGGTTGAGAGTCTACATAGATATGTTGTTAAAAGCTAATTAGGTGTAATCAGGAGAACCTTTTTGTTTTGTTTATTGTTATTGTAAAATAAAACTGTTTGTTTCTTTAATAATAGGGCAAAATACAAATTAATTTGTATTTAGGTACCTAGGTTCTCAGTTAAATATTTGGTTCAAAGTAAGAACTACAAAAACGTTCGGTTGGCCATACAAAAAGTTTGTGATTTTGCCTTTCAAAATTCTTAGTTTTATATAGTTTCTGACGAAATCGTCCACTATTTCAGTTGCGGGCTAATTCTATCGCTAGCAAACTTGAATTGAAATCTGAAGATTTTATTGGAACCATTTTGTTTCTTAAAGATTAAATAATGTACAGACGCCAGCACATAAAGCTACTACAATCTGTCAAATTTCTATAATACATTTTCAACTTTATCGCTGAAGTGTTAGGTTCAAGATTGATTGGGAAAATTTGACAGTTATGGGTAGCTTGATGTGCTGGCGTCTGTACGTACTTGGTATTGAGTCAGACGATTCATGCAAAACTTTCCAATTTCAACAAAATGGAGCTGCGATTGGGAAGGAGTTTTAGACAAATGTGAAGTTCTTAAGTCTTCTGATGAAAAGTTTACCTTAATAAATAAGCTGAAAGTCTAATTGAATAAATTTCGAATTGTATTCAACTAATTTCAATTAAAAACTGCTTTCCACTATAAAGGTAATATCTAATGGTAGTTGTTGTTACATAACCGTGAGATAACTCTCTACAATTTTATATTACCTGGGGTGACCATCATTTTCACGGCAATTCCCTTTTGTACCCAATTTTCATTTGGGTACCCCGCCGTTGAATAATTGACTTCAATAGCATAAAATACCTACAAATCTATCTAGAAATATGTATATTAGCTTAGCATTCAATTCAGAACGTGAAAGGGTATGTAAAATATAGGTTGGCAGGGACATCCACGCATAAACTGTTACCATGGAGTCAAAACACGATTCTAAAAATGTTCATCTGTTATTTAGAAAAAAAAAAATACTGTTCCATACATTTTGAACGCGTAGGTATTGTAAGTTTCTGTGAAACGGTAGATTATTTTTTGATAACTGACGGAAAATGAAAACGCTAAGGTGGCTATAATTATGTGCTAACTTCACGTTTAAAGTTTGTGTACCGATGTCCCAAGGCGCAGTAATCACACAAACTTTCCTATTTTGTTCAAACGATAGAAGAATGGCAGGAACTACTCAAAGCATTTATTTCAATTAAACCAATTAAAGGCACTCTTAAATGTCAAGGAGTCGGTAAAGATGAAGTTAGTTGCCCATTCCAAAGCGTAGTAGATACGAATGGAAAATAACGGGTAAGAAACTTCATGGACACTCTTTTAAATCGAAAAATTGTAACAAAATATTGGTTGCATCGTTCTAGTTGAAATTTTAAATGTGAGAACATTGTAGAAAGACTTGCACATTAAAAATGTCTATCTACACTAATTTAATAAGGAAAAGTTTGTAACTTTGCAGGAAGTAATCTCTGGAACTACTGAACCGATTTTTTAATTTCTTTCTACAGTTGAACGCTATTTATTATTTCTGAGTGACATAGACTGTGAATGTGTTGTTGTTATTACTAATATTTTTTTTTTATGAAACAGATTATTCCGCTACAAGTAAAGTGTCTGAAGCCCAGCGAAGGGGTTACGAGTCAGCTAGTAGTAAATAATTACGCAACAATAGAACATTTTTAAAGGTTTGTATTATTAACGTAAGTGGCAATTGCGATAACTCTTAGTATTCTTTCGGAATAAAAATGTGTTATGAAATTCAAGCTTCCCGTATTTTTTTTAATTCAATTTTAATCTGCCTGAACTGCCTGTAACGGCAATAATGAGCTTAGCGATTTATATAAAACACCAGATGCCATGTATCATTGCTCAGACATGTTACATAAATCTGCTCACATCGACGGCCCAAACTTTTCTATTCTTCTTGGTGCTAGCAGTCATTCGATCTGAGGTTCTATCAAAGATGGAAAAATAAGTCGTAGAAATGTTTACCAGCGCGTTCAATGTGGTTTAGTGTTTATAAGAAATGCCCTACTGATTGGTAAATAGATACCGACCAGCGATCCTGAAGTGTATACATCATCATCATAATCAGCCTATACTGAAAGAAAAGAAAGAAAGAAAAATTGTTTATCTGCACAAACAAAACGCACATTACAAAATTAAAATTAAAAAAGATACATGAAATGCAACGTAGCCAAAAGCCCCGTATTTAAGTCAATAACAATTTATGACTAGTGACCAAATACAAAACAGAATATACATTGACAATACACATACATTGACGATACATTGGCAATTACATTACATATACAAAACAAAAACAAAATGCCGATTGTAGATTGCATTAATTATCTACTCTTATAACGAATAAACCACAATATTAAATAATAATTAACCTGTGCGTCGCATCTGCGCAAGAACAGGTCGTTGCTCAGCAATATGCTGTGACTTCAGACGAACCTAGCGTCAACAGCGCTAATTTTAAGCAACTACCTTTCGAAAATGACGTAATGACGTCTGTGGGAGCTAATAAACAGGTAAGTATGCTTTTTCACGAAAATAAAAGTGATTCTAGTTGAAAATAGTATGTGTTAATATACTGATGCCGCTGCTGCACCACAAGCCTCCTGTCGGTAAGAGGAAGTGTGCCGTAATATACCACACGGGCCCAGTGGAGATTGGCAGATGTCACATGTCTCCGAATTTATGATTCTAGGAGATGCCGGGTTCCTCGCGATGTTTTTCTTCATCGTTTTGAAATAATTTACACAAAGTAAAGCGCCTGAGTTAGATCCTATGACGTACAATTTGTAAGTCGGGACTGATACCAGTGCTCGCAAGTTGAAGAAAAAAAAAACCAATTAATGTGCAAGATACACTTGTATCCTTGTATCTAGGATATATTTCCTACACAAAGCTTAGGTACGTAGTTAGGTATTAGATTGACATTCATTTCCCAATTCGAATTAACCTAACATCAAAAGGTACTTTCGGGTGAAAATCAATCAGAGCGACATTTAATTTGTGAGTTAGATTGAAAAGTTGGGAGATTATTTAAATCAAAATGGTACCCGCAAATAAGTCCGGTATTCTAAGTCGTTTTGTCGAAAGTTCTTCGATTCAACAGATTTACACCTTCCCTTTAAAACGTAGTCAAGGAAATGAAAATTGTTTAAACTTCTTAATCCTTAAGAACAATTTCGATGCATATAATTTTGTTTCTGAAATATTTGTTTCGACGTATAAACGCTTTATAGGATGGCTCATATAAAGTGGCCAGTAAACTGGACAGTCATTTCAAGGTACCTAGGACCTTGAAGTGGACGGTCACTTCTTCACTCTTCACTGTTTGCTGTCCTGACGGCTCATATAAAGTGACCAGTAAACTGAACAGGGTTAAGGCTCGTGCAGACTAGCGCGACGCGACGGTCTCGCGCGATTCGGCGATTTATATCCGTAGAACAATTTCTATGACCGTGTATGCGGCGCAACAGGTCGCCCCTGTGTGAAGTATCGCGCACGTTTTATTGAAACATGTTAAAAGAACAGCAAAAGTGTAACTAAACAACCTATAATATTCCCACTGCTGGGACACCGGCCTCCTCTCTGTGAGAGGGAGTAGGCCGTAATCCACCATGAAAGCCCAGTGCGCATTGGCGAGTGGGTGTCACATGGCTTTTAATTTTTCGTTCCAGGAGATGTGATTTCCCCACGATGCTTTCTGTCACCGTTTTGAGGGCAGTGGTGATGAAATTAATTGCATAAAGTATAGTGGTTGCCTCGGTCCGGACTCAGAACCTACGAATCGTAAGTCGCGGCTGCCACTGGAGACCAGAATTTTAGTAGAACACTGAGGAGATCATGAGCAAAACATTATTTATAAAAAAAAAATGTGTGTGTCTGCTCTAACGCACGACTGGAGTTTACTCCTTACCAACGATTGTAAAATATTTAGATTAGTAAATATAACATAGCGCATAACGTAACGTATCGTATCTTAACGTAACGTAACGCATAACGTAACGTAATGGAGAAAGTTTGATTTTACTTCCCATAAATTTTCATACCGGGCTTATTATAAGAATATCGATTTTTATTAAACTCCTAAAAGTTCTTTTTTCATGAATTATCTGCGTTGCAAATTTTGTCGACAAACCAGTAACTTGCTAAGTAGAATGAAACTATGACACAAAAACCTATTGTAGAGCCTACGATCGCTCAGGCAATTGATGACTTTACAGAATTTCAGAGACGAGCCCTGAGTTCAGTTTGATACCCTTTGTAATTAGTTTTATCTCGCGGAGTCAGGAAGGTTTGAAACATGGTCTATTCATTTCAATGTGCTACGCGATTAACTACGAGTTGTTCTTACACAGGAAGGTACCTATGTATAAAATAAAGAACAAAAGACCTTTACCATGTAAATTTTCTTTTGTTAGATATTCAGTCTCACTTTTGGTCAAATACCACGCTTTGTGCTCTGGAGAATTGGTTACGGAAAAAAAATAAAAACTGTTGATTCCATGCTTCATTAATTAAAATAATGACCAAGTGTGAGTCAAACTCGTATACGAAGGGGTTTAGGGTTTTGTACCATCATAAAATATTAAATAATGTATATTTAACACGCCAAAAAGAACACGTTTCTTGTTTCTTAATTTTATTAGTTTATTTATTTTTTGGTATAGCGGTCACATTACTGCACACTCTGTAAATATCAAGAGTCTACTTTTGTGGTTCAAAAGATTCAGCCCCGGGACAGACAAACGAGCCTTTGTAATAAAAGTAAAGTTGACAACTATTGGGTATGGAACCGTAAAAGCAATACTGAGCGATAATATAAGCTTTCTAACCACGGAAATGTTTACTGCAGGCGCCGAGTTGTTTTACTTATTCTAAAAGGATGCAGTTGATTTCATTTACAATTGTAGTTTAGGTCGACTGCAACTGTAAGCGTTCATAGCTATGTGACCTCTACACTGAATACAAAGTACTTCATGTGAGTATGCTAGGTAAAAAGTTTGGAAACGTGGTTTTTAAAATGTTTGTCGCCTTCCCACTTTGTTAAATGACATAAAGTGATGAAACACGCATAGACACGACAACCGAACCTGTAGACCGTTCCAAAAGCATCGGCTGAAAGTGTAAACAAGCTCTGTTCCGGTCAAATTCTTACGCAATCACTCACTTAAGGAAAATGGTAACGCTTTACGAAATGAAATGAATTGCACCGATCCCAGCGTGGTTTGACCAGACTCGATTAATCGTATGAACCCCGAGATTTGCACTAGCCCCTGAAACGTCATGATTCATGGTGCTACATAGGCCATTGCAAATCAAGAAGTACGGGGGGCGCTGTAATGGTAGGGAAGACGTGCCCATAGGATAGGAAAGGATTACGAGCCTACCGACTATGCAGCCTTAAGTAAGCATTGGACTAGTGGAGAGAAGGGTGATATTTGTCTATAGGACATGCCGGCGACGACGACGTGAAAAGATGCCCATCTTTTCACGTCGTCGTCGCCGGCATGTTGATCCAGGTCGAGTTTTACCGATGCATCTTTTGGTGGGGTTAACCGTTTGCTTGGCTCTTTTCTATGTCGAGGCTTCGCTATGTTTCGTGTTGTTGTTTTCTTGGTCGTTTCCTGAGTTCTTGCAGGTATCAGTTTCTGGTTTTTTGTAGATATCACCAGCCGCTTTCTTGATCTTAACGTATTTCTGTCTCCAGCCGTGTCCCTCCAAAACTGGATATCCTTGTCGAAGTATTTCATGTCCTGTTTTAGGTTGTCACTGCAATAGTAAATAGGTCGTCCGACCTTTTTAGATTTGGCCCTGTACTGCATTGCTGCATGAAACAGGTGTGGTTCAGAGCGTCTGAAAATATGTGCGAGGTAGCACATCCTGTGGTTCTTGATGCGTTTTGTTATGGTTTTCCCGTCTAAGATTTGATGCATTTTCTGTCTTGGTTTGTTGATCGAGTCTCTCATGATAACTCGTTCATATCTTCTCGGTCTTGATCGGTTCGGCTTTGTGGGTGCTGATAATTTAAAGACATGTATCATACAAGGTACGATAATATCTCCAGCTGTGTCCATCCAAAACTTGATTCCCATGTCGAAGTACTCGTATTTCATGTCTTGTTTTAGGTTTTCGTTCCATTTGTAAGTAGGTCGCTCGACCTTCTTACATTTGGCCTTGTACTACGTTGCTGCGTGCATGCGTGGTGTGGTTCACCGTGTGCTAGGTAGCACATCCTGTGGTTCTTGTCGCGTTTTGTTATGGTTTTACCGATTCAGATTTGATGCATTTTCTTATGTCCGCAGTTTCCTGATTCCTTTTTCCTAGCTTGGTCAATCAAATCATGACTCAACTCGTTCATTTCTTCTGAGCCGCAATAAAGTGGTATTGGATGCGTTTTAGTTCTTCCAGCTCATCTGTAATGAGAATAAGGTCGTCCGCAAATGGTAATACCACCGGGAGTGATGATGATTTCCTTTGTTTCTTTCGTCATAGGGCTTTCGCATTGTGCTTCGATTTTCAGTTTTGTTTTATTAACCGTTGGTATATGAAGGCCCTCGGACCTTTTTTTTGTCTCATTTGATATCGGTACCCAGCTCTTTTTCGTTTTTGTTTGTTGCTTTTTTGTTCCTGTGGAATGTGTTGAGCGTTTGCATGTGTTTTGCGGGGTGATTTTTTTCCCTAGTCCTGTGAAGCAGGTTTATCACGTTATCTGTATGTTTCTTGTTTTGATATTTAAACTTTTGGAGTGTTGTCTGGCCATCTTGTACGTGATTATGCATACTGGAGTTAATTGGTTGCTTGCTTTGTAGAAATTTGGCCTTCTGTAGGTTAGGAAGGGCTAATCGGTTGTCCCTTGAGTAAATCGTCTGAAGAGTCAGAGTTACCTCCGTTAGAATGTTCCAGGGTACTTCGATGGTTTTCATTCGTTGGGGTGATTACTACATTTGCTCGTTTTTTGTTAAACAGTCTTGGTATTTTGGTTTGGTAGAATTTCTATTCAGCGCGGCACAGTTGCATTGTTTATGATTGACATACTTGGTCTCAACCGTTGTTTCATTCGTACCTTGTCATTGTTTTTGTGTTTGGTTTTTTCCCTTTTGTTTACTGTTCTATGATATTTGATCTTGGCAGTCCCCAAATTATTTGATTGTATTCTATTTGATGTGTTTCCCTTTTAGCAATATTCATTAATAGTTCGCCGTTTTACGTGGAATCTTCATGCTGAAGCGTGTGTTGCATCAAACCTTGGCGTTGGATACTTCGACCTCGACCAATATGGGCGTTGAAGTGCCGTATTTGCAGCGCACCTTTCTTGTTTTTCGTCTAATCAAGTTTAATACGTTTGTGAAGGATCTGATTGCTTTCTAAGTACAGCTGTTAGGGTGTGAATTTATTATGTACAGAGGAGTTGGCTTGTCTTTTCCCATGACAACCTCAAGGGTAGGTGACATCGCGTCCGTATACTTTTTATTGTAAACTGCTTCAATTTGGGTGTGTTACCCGCAATTCCTGAGAGGTGTCATTCGTAGTGTGTGGAGATATACGTTCTTGCATTCATCCCTGTTCCCCGTAGATTGGCTATATGAATGCCTCTACGTGAAAGTTCAGTGTCTACAATTTTTTTTTTGGCTGGTTTTGAATCGCCGTGATCGTTTCAAGTTGCAATACTCAGATCTAGGCAAGTGTACTTTTTTGCGGTGGTGGTCAGGTTTCTGGTGTAGGTACATGCAGTATCGTCTGCGATTATGTCTGATAACGGTGTAAGTAGTGTTGCTTCTCGTAGTTTGCACGGTGTTAATGAGATAACTAATTGGGGACTGTTCGTTTTGAACCTGACGTTTTGTGGCTTATTCGTGTACTTCTCATGTGTTGTACCGGTTACCTAAAGGTCTGGTATAATGTGTGGTGGTACGATGCATTGGTTGAATTTTGCGTTTTGTTTATCCAGATGTTGTATTGTTACTTTGATCAGGACCGACCTATCATAGTGTTTCGTGTAGAGGATGTGTATATGTATTGGCGGATTCTCTCAATCGCCGATCGGTGTTTTTCTGCGTTATGTTTATGTGTACATTCACATTTACGAGGTACAATTCGGACGCGGTAATGATGGTATATTCGGTATACCAGAATGTTTAATTAATTGCACGGTTATGTATTTTGTTATCCTTTGTTCCTGGAAAAGAATGCTGGTGGGGAGAAATTCCTATATATTATTTAGAAGCGTTAGGTGAATTCTATCATCCTGGCAATGTTTCAAAACATATCGATACCGGAAATTTCAATTGTCGTAAAGGACAAAACACGAGTTTTCAGTAGAGCCAAAAAACAAAAAAAAATATTGTTTTTGACTTATATCTTTTTCAAACAAAGTGCTATATTCATGATGTCAAAAGAAACCCTCACTATTTTTTCGTGTTCTATCCAAAAAAAATAATAAAATAAACCAAACATAATTATTGACGAAAATGAGAGTCCTTTACAGCCCAAAAAAAATTAATTGAAGTACTTTACAGCCACGAAAAATTGGTTATGATAAAGTCAGATGTGTCGTAAAGGACTAATCTTGATTATCATTGGATAGTACAGGTCAATTAAACCAGACTAAGGGGGTAAAAGGAACAAAAAACCTAAAGTTTTGAATAGAAATACCTACAATATGTAGTAAAAACAAGTGAAATTAAAATATTTTTTATTTATTATTCAGATATTTAGTAAAAAAGTAGTAAAAATATTATTCTAATAGGAATTCAAAATTTAAACAAAATGTTTTGCGCTATTACGTTATATTTATAATTTTATTGTGTTGTGATGGAAGGTTTTGTTACCAATTTGGACATTTTCCTGTTTGTGGCAAACACCACGTTTTAACAACCTCAAATGTTATTTGAAGTTTTTGCGAATAAAGTACGAATTGAAACAATTCTGTCACACTTATGTGTGCTCGTTGAGGAACAAATGGATCTCGCGTAATCGCACGAGACGTACATTCATCAAAAAGTATGAGACATAGCTGCAAAAGGACATAAAATGGCCTGAGGTCGTGAGGGAAAAGATAACCCCTTCTATGGTGTTAGTAGAACAGCAACCATGTTCCAGTTCTGACTTCGCTATAAATGAGAGTGCATCAACATCCTGTGGACCGGAAACGTGCAGTACGTACAGAACTGAAAGTCATGCTCATGCAACTGGTTTAAAAGCACAAAATAAGAATGTAGCAGATATCATTAAACTAGTCTCGGAGCAGCCCGAAGAAGCTACAAAGATAAAGGAATTGTTAAAGGCATAGAAAACTATGCCCATACATTCTGCTGATAAAGCTTTAGGTATTTTGACCTCATTGAAGCTTTCGAAGTGGCATAACACAAACATTAATATATTGTGCAAAAGAAGAAGGAATACCATTGTATCCTTCTTATACAGCTATCTTTGAAGCGAAGAAGAACTGCTATCCGCCAAAAGATGCCATAGAAGTCACGGAAAGAGGGGTTAAAGTAAAACTTCAAGCTATTTTGAACAAAACTGTGGCTAGACTTGGAATATTTTTTCGTGTAGAATCTTCACTGCATGGAAAAGAATGTATACTTATATTCAAGTGGGGTTTTGATGGTGCTTCAGGGCAAAGTTTGTATAAGCAAACTTCGGCAGAGGATGATGATTCTAGCATTTTTATATGTTCGTTTGAGCCCCTGCGCTTAGTTTGTGGCGAAGAAGTGATATGGAAGAATCCAGAGCCATCTTTCACAATGTTCTGCAGACCATAATATTTTAAGTTTTCAAACGAAAACAGGTTGAACATAGTTGAAGAACAGGCTACGATTGGAAACGAGATTGAAGACCTGCAGCCTTCTATTATGGGAGGCCATTCTGTTAAGCACTCGATGCCTACGACCATAACTGATGGCAAAATCACTTCCCATCTATCAAATACCTCATCTCCGACTTGTGATATATGTAAAGCAACTCCTACGGAAATGAATAAGTTAGAGGTCTTTTTTTGTGTTTGGGAAATCATCAAATGACGTCTCCCGCTCTGGGCGGAGCGGAAGGGCGTGTCATTATAACTCAGCCATAGTCACGGTGATTAACAAATGAGGGACTTAGTAACATCAGTTTTTAGTCACTTTTTAATCAGCGTGATTATGACTGATTATGCAATTTTGTAAAAAAAAGTATTTGATCAATATCGTATTTAATTATTCTCATTAAAAAAGTCATTAATAGGCTATTAACTAACGACAGTACAAGTAAATCGATGCTCAACTTCGTTTGACCATGTCAAAGATTTGAAAAACCACGTATCGAAAATTCAAAAAATTTGGTACGCGCGAAGCGGCACTGAAAGGTATATGAATTTGATGTCACCTTGATCGCCGTGTATGGTACAATACCTCTTGTGAGCCTGATGCTCTTCAGTTCCATTCAGTTTCAAATAAATTAACTTTAAGTGTTTTCACCCATACAAAAAAAAAACTTAAAACTTTTTGTTCTCACGCGTGGAGGTTCCATACGTTAATATTACATAAAGGTATGTATACCAGACACATTGCAAACGTCCTTTACGCCCTAATTACGTAAGTTAAAACAAAGCATAGATTTGGTCGTAGGGGTTAAGACTATATTTTTATTATGTGGTTAAGAATGTCGTATAAAAAGTTTAATGCAAAAATGAGGATTACGACCTCTTAAATAATTAAAACATGACTTTACGCTCCCCTATTGAAAATTATTTTTACGATACATCCCAAATAGTATAAAAAATCGCGCTAGAGCTGTTGGAAAGCCAGGTCGTAAGGGGCTTTTTTTTAAAGATAGAATTTTTTAAAATATACCAATCGATAGAGCTTGCGACGCTGATTCCAAATATATATATAACTCATTTTCGGCAAAATGTCCTTTACGACAGTTGAAATTTCCGGTATCGATATGTAGCGAGATCTTGACGGCAATTCTTGTAATCAAATGTTCCCTGGTGAGATATCTTAGTAGACAAACAGTTCCCGTCTTTTGAGATGAGCACGATTATAAACATTGTTATTGCTTTTGTTTAGTCAAACACTTTTGTGTCAGTAAGGGGCTGAAACTGTCTAATTTGTGAGCTTGACCTTTTTTTTGTTTTGTATCTTTATCTGTAGAGCAAAAACGTCTGGTGCAAACTTAAGAGTTTGGGGTATTTTTTTTTATTATCTCTTCAGTCCACATGTATATTTAAATTCCGATGACCGTGGCCTTTTGCAAAACAATTTGAGGAATTTGTTACCATGGTACACACGTCGACAAATCAAGCCATTCATTTCCAGTATAACTTGACTTCTCTTTGTACGGAAAGCCTATACAGTGCGAGGTCTGTTAAAACTAAAAATCCATAGCTTGATATGTAGCCGTGTGTACAATTATAAGATCCTTAGGTAAGACATCCTTAACGATATCATATTTAGCGCCAGAATAACAGCATGAATTTGTCTGTGTGAAGACACCGTTTTGCAACGGCTGCCTGAGACGACGTTGCGTGCGCGCGCGCGGCTTATCTAGGCCCGTCTACGCAGTTTAGCTAACGTATCCCTGTAATATTAAGAACGGTCTCACCGGGTCCAACACCATGGGTTACTCGTCCTCCGGCAGCCAGTCTTCACTACAGCATGAACCTATGACACTTTCGCTTCCTTGTTTTGTTATTACGACACAGAGAGACACACACAAAAAACGCGTTTTGATTTCGAAGTCGGGCGAGCCGACATGTGTTGCGCGCGCGCTCAGATGACCGCTTGCGACGAGGGTTCAACTTAAACCCACTTAAGGAAAATGGTAACGCTTTACGAAGGTTTAAACTTAATATCTCACTATACTATATCCAAAAATATTGCATGAATAATGTTGTAATCATCTTCGTCATTATTTCAGCCGAAATACATTCACTGCTGTGCTGTTCTATGCAACCCGCGTCCAGCGGATTCATGAATAATGTTATAAGTTAAATTAAAAAAGCATTGACGAAAATTGAGGTTATAAAAATCGTCTCAACTGTCAAATGAAAAACATTTATACGGTGGTTTAAAATTAGAATTTACAACACTACAGCTATCAATTTATAAGTTGCGTTACAAGTTGATTTCTGGTCCAGTCGTTATGTTTTACATCAAATACTTTTGGAACATACTATACCTACTTGTTCATCAATTTGACCAATACACCAGTTTTCATTCTGGTCTGCTTTTCATCAAATCAAGAGACATGAAAAGCACTCTAATAATATGTGTTAACGAGGACTTAAAACTCTGCACACCCTACAAACAATAACAGAGAGTTGTAACTGTAATTAAATTCATAATAATTAACCACAAGCATATTCACTAATGAGCTCAATATATCTGCTGTTGGTTTTTGGCAGCATTTGATTTGTTGTTTTTGATTATTTTTAATTTATGCCATCTCGAATCCGCTGTCTCTATTTATTGGCATTTTTATACAAACATTGATGATTTTTTTCTTTACAATGACATGAATAGTATTTTATTGATTTAATCATCATGAATGTGGTTTTTGTATCTCATTTAATTTTGAATCATCGTATGGCTATTTAAGTAATTTATCCGACCTACCGAAATGTCCTTTTTTTTTGGTATTGTGTGATTCTTTCCTCAAAAGACCATTTCAGCACCAATCTACATAGTTTTCATATGATCTGACCACGATTATGTCTGGACTTTAAAAGAGACCTTTTTAGTGTACTCAGATAGGAAACGCCGACCTCATCAAGGTTTTAAAATTTGATTGTCGTGTAAAAGTGTGTGTTCAAACCTACTTACTACAGAAATAAAATCATTTATCATACAGCCAATCGCGTCAATCGCGAAGTCTCTCGCAGAGCTAAGCTTTTAATATTACATTTACATTTTTTGATACTTTAAAATTACTTGTAGCTACATTGAACAGTTTAAGTATAACCGAATTTGAAAAAACTTTTTATAAAAACATAACAACCGACTTCCTTAAAAAAACACTACAAAGTCAAAAATAACTTTAATTTTGGAAGTCAGCGTCTTAGGATCTGTTTTTAAGGGTTTTTGCCACTTTTGTAAAAAGTTTTTATTTTTAACTTTTAGTTATGGCATATAAGGTGTATCTATTCATACACGAAATATTTTAAGAGGTACACCTGTAGGTGGTAAAGAAGCTACAGCAACGAAAAAAAAAAATTCTGAATGTATTTTTTTCAAAATTTTATATTTATAAATTATTTGACGCACATAAGAAATACTGGCTCCGTCTTAGTATTTACGGCCCGAAATACCGTGGCCATGCTCGTGCCGTCCGGTCGCCGCCCTCGCAGCGTCAGGCGGGCCATTCATAGAATTTGGGGTAAAGGTTTTATGCAAAACGTCTCAAGCAGTTTTAAAATTATAATAATTACGAAAATTAAAAAAACGCTTAGATAAAAAAAAAATCTTTTTGCTTCTATAGCTTCTTCACCACCTACAGGTGTACCTCTTAAAATATTTCGTATATGAATAGATACACCTTATATAGGTACCCCGCACTAAATCTAATCACGTTATTCGTTCATTTGTCGCGCAAATACTTAATGCAAATTTAAGATTTATGTGGTTTTCACATGGATTCCATTGTCCGAATGGAACCAAATTAAAATGGGACCATTCGGGAAGCATCAGCTTTCAAATAAAAAAAATCATCAAAATTGGTTCACCCAGTCAAAAGTTATCAGGTAACAAACATAAAAAAAAAATATTGTCGAACTGATAACCTCCTCCTTTTTTGTAGTCGGTTAAAAAGGAGGACTTTATAATTGTGTCCCACTGTATATTTTTGTGATTTCTTGTTGAACATGATCGTAAAATTATAAAACCCTTCACAGGCAAACATTTGCTAATCGAACAGAAAACGACGACAAGATCTTGAGATCCTAATTTTCGCAAACTCGAAGAACTGTTCACATAAGGAAATTCGATTTCGAAGATGTCAGGGAACATACCTAATTTAAAATTTAAATTAACCGTATTTCAGATTGTTGTGCCAGAAAAAAATACTTCGTACCAAGTATATCGAGTTTGTAAATGTTTGGTAACGACAATTTTCAATCACACATTGCTTGAGTGGGACCAAAGAAGTTTATAGAATACAAGACAGTAGTGATAAGATATTTAAAACGAAGAATTTTAAGTAGGCCTTTTGTAATATATTATAATCGAAGGGTTTTTTACAAAAACAGCACAACTTTTTAGCAACAATTTTACATGAAATAAAAAAAATGTTCTCCAATCCATATTTTTCGTTTAATAACTTAGAAATTTTAATCATTTATTCATGTTACTGTATTGCATTGAATATATTTTTTTTTTTAATTATTTATACCTACTGTTATGGAATGAAATGATCAAATGTAGTTTGTACTAGTGTTCTTTTTGTAAAAAAAATGCATTAATGTTATTTTTGTAAAAATAAAAGTAAAAGTTTTGCAATGAAAGACATCTAATTAATCATAATTAAGTGGTTTATTGCCATACAAAACACCCTTATTATTTATTCTTCTCCTCCACTTACATCTTCATTATCAATATCAATATCTTCTCCTTCCTCTGCTACAATTTCACATATTTTATCATAAATAATCATCTTGTGGGGTTCACTCAAAAAATGTTTCAATCTCTGAATATCCTTAGCTTTATTAGGATTTAATGGAATTTGAGCTTTGTACAATGGACTAAAATTCAGTTCCAAAGGCAGTGGACGCTTTGTCCGTACATGGATTCTTGTCCATTCTCCAGTAAAGTTATACTTAACCAAAACAAGTGGTGATTCTTGATCTATTTTAATCATTCTTGCAGCTTTAATTTTCATTGCTGGTTTACAAGTTTTAAAAAAAATAAGGCTCTAGTGCCTTTTTCAGATCAAAAAACATATCATGAGTGATACTTTTCACTTCAAAAGGTGATGGGTGTTTGCGTGCCGTTTTGATTAGGTCTTCCCATTCTTCTGGAGTTTCTATTGTGTGTTTATTTTTCAAATTGCCAATCAAGGCAAAATCCTGGTCATTTGGCAGGTAAGAGTGGCCACGTATAGGAAATACGTATTTTACAGATTTAAACAAGCGAAATACATGAATACATTTTGACCAGGACATCCATCACTGAAGATTATAAGATGCTCATTGGTACTTAATACTGTGTTCATTAAAATATTTTAATAAAAGCGATGTGACATTACATTGCCCTTTTTTTCCTTCTGTTTCGAGGTATAAGTTCATGCATACTTTATTTTTACCAATATCATGTATACCGAATACATACATCCATAATTGACGGGCATAGAAAACATCCCCTGTGCGAATATGTGGCAGCGGCAGGTTCTGCATATAGTCGAAACTAATAGCCATCACATTATCTTGCTGTGCTTTAAGTTTATATTTCTTTTTTATCTGGTGAAATTTGTCTGCTTTAGTTAGATGAAGTTTATGCTCAACTTCTAATATTCTCTTTGTTTCTGGTAATACAGCACATTTTATTTTTAATTGATCCTATCACAGACAGCACAAGTGTCGGTTCTAGGTAGCCCAAATTTCAGATTGAACTCATTATTAAATACAGACCAGTACACCACATAGCTTATGTTTATTTGGTACATTTCCAAAAATAACTTGTGCATCTTTGTTACACTTAAGTCTTCTGGCAAGTAAAATGTGTTGGGGTTATCACGACGTGAATAATGTGACTGTCTGAACTTAAATGATGCAATATGATCACGTACTACATTTAAAATAACTTCTGGTGTTTTCCTTACTCTATTTCTTGTATGTTTGCCTCGTTGATCCTTAGGTGTCAATATGTTTGCAGATATTAAGCTTTGTAATCTTCTCACGCGACCCACAGATATACCATGAAAACTGCAAAACGATCGCATGCAAACATTTATTTCTTCCAGTCCCATTCGCACTTTATATTTGAAAGAACTCATTCTGAATTTTCGCGGATTAGAAACTGTGTGTCTAGCAGCTGGAGAGGTAGATATCAAAGCCATCAAATACGCATCCTGTTCATTCTTGTTATCAAGGTTATTGAAATTGGCAAGTATCATTTCACGATCTCTGGGTGACACTTTATTAAAACATTGGTAATGCTTGCATCTGAAACAATGTAATAGAATGAGTTAGGCCTACTATTTCAAGATACTAACGAAAAAAATAAATGCAATGTTATCAAAACAAACCTGCAATCAGGACCGATTTTCCGAGCTGCCACCAGTTTGTTTTTGTGGTTAATATGTTCCTCACCCTTTACTTTCTTGTTTTTAATAATCGTCTCCTACTTTTCTTTGCGTTTTCTTTTAAAAATTGAATTAGAAAATTCCTCGCTTTGCGCGTAGTCCGACATTTTTGACAACTATGACTGACGTTTTATTTTTTCACAAAAACTATTTAACTGCGTTCACATACGTCGTTTTTGTAAAATTTGTACGCAGTTGTGTAGTTTTTGTAAAATATATGTTTTTTTACAGTGTTATTCTGTGCTAAATATGCTGTTTTTGTAAAATAGAATTAAACTGTCTAGTGTAACTTTTTCCATAGATCATATTGCCATCATTAAAAAAAAAACCTTAAAATTGTTAGTTACGCAGTTTTTGTAAAAAACCCTTCTCTATTGGGTATAAAATAAAGTTGGTTTTTGTGTATGTTTTTATGACCGATTACGTTCTTCTAAACAACACAACGGAATTTGATGCAGTTTATTACATTACTAGCTTCTGCCCGCGACTTCGTCCGCGTCAAATTTTTGCTCCCCTGACCCTTCCCGTCGCATCGATTTGCCTGCTCGTTGCTGCTCGCTCCTTTTGAGTTATAGCGAGTCAACCTTAAAAGATAGACATATGCTGTCCCGGACTTTTTTTTAGAACTTTTTAAAAGGAAAAATTCTGTCATACATGATTTTTGCGTTACTTTAACCGTTTACGCAGCGCACGCAACGGAAACTCTCAAAAGGAATAAATTTTCCCCGTTTTTGCAACATTTTTCATTACTGCTCCGCTCCTCTTAGTTGTAGCGTGATGTTATATAGCCTATAGCCTCCCTCGATAAATAGGCTACCCAACACAAAAAGAATTTTTCAATTCGGACTAGCAGTTCCTGAGATTAGCGCGTTCAATCAAACAAACAAACAAACAAACAAACAAACTCTTCAGCTTTATAATATTATAAGTATATAAGTATAGATTTAAAAAACTTATTCCGCATAATTTATAAACATTAATATTCCGAAATGTCGTAATTGCACCTGCGCAAAGTAGCACCGAGTATCTGATATTAAATCCATCCACATATCCACATATCCACATAATTATAATATTATAATATATTATAATAATATTATAAATGCGAAAGTAACTCTGTCTGTCTGTCTGTCTGTCTCGCTTTCCTGCTAAAACTACTGAATCGATTTAAATGAAATTTGGTACACAGATAGTTTAGAGCCTGAGAAAGGACATAGAATACTTTTTATCCCGGTAGTATGTTCCCGCGGGATAATTTCCGACCTCCACGCGGGCGAAGCCGCTGGCAAAAGCTAGTCTATTATAAAACACTATCCTTATCTCGTTGTCAATTATATCAAAATTCAAATTCTAAATGATTTATTTTCAAAATAAACACATTCATAATACACAAAACTCACGCCTTCTTCTCACGCCACCAGCTACTATATTTACAACTCCTTTTGCTTCGTTTACGTTCACATATCAGACGGCCAATTCTCGTAATTAAATGTGTTCTGTGCTTCTCGCATCCAACGTATTCCTGCGACCTTCACCAGGTCATCGGTCTATCTTGTGGGAGGCCTTCCAACGCTCCGTCTTCCAGTACGCGGTCGCCACTCCAGAACCTTCCTGCCCCATCGGCCATCTGTTCTGCGAGCAATGTGCCCTGTCCACTGCCACTTAAGTTTGGCAATTCTTCGGGCTATGTCGGTTACTTTGGTTTTCCTACGGATCTCTTCATTTCTGATTCAATCGCGTAGGAAAAACTCCAAGCATAGCCCTCTCAAAATCATGCGCAGTCTCATCTCGACGACAACCCCTCTGATCAATGAGATCATACAAGCACGCCGATTGCAAGTACTACGCATCTGACTTATCTGAAGAAGATCACCAGTAAGATCATATGTCCTCCTAGGGCTTCCTCTTGCAGCGTTTCCACTCACATCTACCTTGTGCTATACCTATCTGCTGCTACTATATCTTTTGTTAATCACCTTTAATTCATTCTCACACACAATATGACTAAACCATCTAAGCATACACTTATTTTTGTCACTTTATCTTCTTTCTTTTTAACGTCTTTGCAAAATAAATATGTGTAGACAATATATATATATACTAGCTAACCGTACAGACGTTGTCCTGTTTCCTAGAACTCGATAGCAGCGCCACCTACCGGGTCCAATAGTGAATCTAAACCATCCAGGGTGCCACGCAAACGCATACAAAAAAAAACATTTAAATCGATCCAGCCGTTTACGAGGAGTTCAGTGACATACACACGTCCAGTAGAATTATCTATATATATTAATTAATACGTGAAGCGAAAACTTTGGATCCCTTTTTACGAAAATTGGGCGGACGGAGGAGTATGAAATTTCGCACACTTATAGTTTATACAGAGAAAAAGTGACGAATGCTAATTACCGTGTATTTAATACACACATGCATAGATATTCTTTTGTTTATGGTCCAAATCTGTGGTCCAATCGAGAACATTGTGTCTTTAATTCAATTCAATTTATTTCAGGAACAATTCACATTGTGTTTGAAAACATACATAATAAATAAAAAATAAAAAAACAACAAAAACAACACCCATTAAAATTATAAATTAACACAGTCATAATACAATAAAATCATTAATATTATAAATTTAAAAAAATCAATACAATAAAAAATTCAATGTCATTACAGCTGCGATTACATACTCATATTACCCAGTCTCACATTAACTAATATAAAAAAATTAAAACGTGGATAAGTCATCCTCTATCGAATACAGACATTTCTCCAATAGGAACACTTTGAGTTTTGACTTAAATGAGCTCTTGTAAATTAAAGTTTTTAAGTCCAATGGCAACCTGTTAAAAATCCGCACTGCTTGATATTGAGGACTATGTTGAACAATGTTAAGTTGGGGTTTTATTTTGTTTTTAAAATCTTTCCTGCGCGTACTCTCCCTCAACTGTCTCTCCTCATCTGTTTCATAATTATGCAGGTATTTTTTGAAATTCACCAACAATACTAAAACATAGAGGCTGGGCACAGTAAGAATTTTTAAATTTATAAAATGTGACCTACAGCTCTCTATTTGTGATATCCGGACCATGGTTCGTATGGCTCTCTTTTCTCTGGCAGTTATATTTAAAACTATTTCCCCAAAACTGGACACTATATCTCAACCTTGATTCTATTAAAGCATAGTATACCATTTTAAGATGTTTTATGTCAATTTCATCTCTAAGACTGCGTAAGGCATAACATGCTGAGGAAATATACGAATCAATTGCTTGCAATTCCCTTTTCCAATTTAAATATTTGTCAATGTATACCCCTAGAAACTTTACCTCACTAACTATGTCAATTTTAACTTCATTAAGTGCGATAGTCATTTTGTCTTTATTAATATTGTGTGTCTATAGTCTTACTGAATGTCAAGTATAACCATAGGTAATAAATTAACTTCATAGATATATAACCTATTTTTTTTTTAATCTTTGATAATATCAAGAATATTTGTCTTTAATATTATTTGCCTACAGTGTTACTGAATGTCAAATATAACCATTTATTTTTTTTATATTTATTATTATATTTTTTTTTTCATTTAATAATGTATTTGCTATTGAAATGAAGTACGGTCGAATTTCGACCAATGGGCGATCACTAGTATATACAACATTAATTTTTGTTTATGCGAAACCCGAAACACGGGTCTAGTATTTTTATGTAAAGAATCTATGAAAAAAATTTCAAAACTGTATCATTAATAATCACAAAGTTAGTAAGTAAGCTGTAAGCTTGATAAGTTACCTGGTTGTCCACGCAAAAACATATGCAGATCACCACAAACAGCTAGTGTACGTACCATCTCCGTGTAATGGACGTTTGAATACGAGAAAGACATGATAATTTTAAAATCGAAACAAAACACTAAGGCCCGCGACTTGGAAGCGTAATTAAATATTTTTGGTACAAAATATAACATGGTGTAAAAATTATTGGAATCGATTCAGTTACTGATTCTGAACAAACTATATTCAGGTTTCGCATATACTAAAAATAATCTTGTATAAAGATATGTTTTACTGCTTTACAAGTATTTCTGTCTGTTACCTTGTCTAAATAATAACATTCAGTTAGGTAAATTAGTATCATAATATTCCTTTAGTACCTCACTATAACGATAAGAGTATTCCTAAGGGGATACTTAATGCTCCCAGTGCATCATAAACCCACGGACATTAAAAAATATTGCTTATTACTGATTTTTTTAGGGTCGTCTCGACTGCTTCGTTGGTTTAGTGGCTGAGCATGAGGTCTTTGGTTCAATGCCCAGGTCGGTCAAAGTGTTATTTCGTTTTTCCATCTGGATTTTCGTGGTAGAAGACTAGAGCTTGGATTTATGCTCGGTTGATGGCGATAAGCTCTCAAAGGTATTTTAGGGTTTCGTATTTTCGTACGAAAAAACGCGACCCTAATAGGAACACTCGTATATCTGTCTGCCCGTCTGTTACAGCCAATTTGCTCCAAATCTACTGGGCTGATTATGTTGAATGTGTTACATATTTCTGTGGACATGTAACGTGTAGAAATGAGTTTCGAATATGAAGTTCACTTTTTGTGGGAAACTAGAAAATTAAAACCAAAAGTTTTAAATGTGACACTTACCGGGTACCGTGTGACACTTTAATGAAAGAGCTTGTTGTGAAGATCTCAAATTAATGTTATATGTAACTAGCGTCTGCCCGCGAAATTTCTTGTTCCTCCGATCCTTCCCGTCGCGTCGAATCACCTACCCGTTTTTGCAACATTTTTGATGACTGCTCTGCTCCTCTTAGTTGTAGCGTGATGTTTTGTTTTGGGTAGCCTTTCTCGATAAATAGGCTACCCAAAACAAAACATTTTTTCAAATCGGACCAGCAGTTCCTGAGAGTTCCACGTTCAATCAAACAAACAACCTCTTCAGCTTTATAATATTATTAGCTTTTGCCAGCGGCTTCGCCCGCGTGGAGGTCGAAAATTATCCTGTGGGAACATACTACCGGGATAAAAAGTAGCCTATGTCCTTTCTTATGCTCTAAACTATCTGTATACCAAATTTCATTTAAATCGGTTCAGTAGTTTTAGCAGGAAAGCGAGACAGACAGACAGACAGACAGAGTTACTTTTGTATTTATAATATTAAGTATGGATATAGTATATAGTATAATAGTATATATAGTATATAGTATATATAGTATAAGTATATAGTATAATAGTATAATATTATAGTATATAGTATATATAGTATATATGTTATGGACCAGGTGATAAATGCGGGCATTATACATAATGTATGAGCATTATGAATAATGTCTAGCTCTATCGGGCAAAGTGATTAATACTATTTTAACTTCATTACTTATCACATTGCACGGTCATTATTATATTGCTACTTGATAATTGGGCAATTTGATAATAAAGCTAAATATGACGCGGTGTGAGGGCAGGGAGGGAGGCACGCATGGCGTGGCACGCTTTGACCAATCAGAGACCGCCATTATGACTTTCCTTAAGTTTTAAATGCAAAAATTAGTGAATTCTTGATGTAGAAGTTCTTGATAATTAATCCAAATAATAAGTCTAATTATTTAAATGGTTTAATATTTAGTTTATTTTAAGTTAAATGACAATAACAATAAAAAATAGTAATTAAATATGGGAATTAATTTTTACAACTGTTTAATTTTTACAAGTATTGTCTTATAAATTCAATATGTTGTGCAGCATTTAGTGACAGAAACGAATCGCTGCAAAACCGACTGCACGTAGTCTTGTCTGCCCTACCCCTAGAGTGTAATTTAAAACCGCGTAGGCGCGGAGGGGCGAGGCGGCCCGCGAGCTGAGGAGCAGGTGGTTTTGACGCTCGCCACCGCGGCTGAGGCTGGGCGGCGAAGCCGGCCAGCGAGCCGAAGCTGCGGTGGTGAGCGTAAAACACATCTGCGACGATAAGCTCGCGTGGGACCGTCGGAGCCCCGTAGCGCCGGAGCCTTGACAGAAATCTTGCCTGCTGCATATTGCATGCTTGCTTGCATGCCTCATCGTTTATAGAACTGCTTCAAATAAAATTTATTACTAACCAATTACGATTTGTTAACTATACGCGCCTAACCGCCCAGTTCAACTATTCCACGGCTCAGTATTTATTGAACTGCCCGTTTAAATTATTTTAGGACTCATTTTTATTTAGTTTACTGCTCAGTTTTTACTGCTAAACTAGTTTGCAAACATGAGTTTTTATTTTTTTTACCTACCATAACTCAAATATTGAACTGCCGCTTTAATTCTATTCCATTAAATATATTTGTATTACTCTGCCCAAAAGGTGATGGATAATATGTATAATGCCCGGTCAATTTGATTATTTGAATAATTATTATCATATTGCATTCTCATATTGGGCATTTTTCATAATGACCGGGCATTATGTATAATGCTCAATTTCTCACTTGGTCCATAACATATATATAGTATAGTGTAAGGAAACATCAACAAAGTGAAGTTAGCTGAACTGTCAAAATCAACTGACAGATCCAACATAACATCGTTCGACGTTCACTTTTGCTGGTGACAGCTCCGCGGACTAGCGCATCACTTACGTATCGTATAAAATAAACATTACTTTCGTTGTTAAGTGTTCAAGCAGACAGAAATCAATAATCGTTGTGATAAAGATTTAGTTTAATCATTAAAGTTATTATTTTTGAAAAGAACATTGTTTTATTTGCTTTTATCAGAAGTGTTTTAACTACCCACATTTGGTTTTAGTTAACGGATTATTGATTTCTGGTTAATTCGTTGAATGTTTTGTTAATTGCTGTGCATTTTCGTGTTGAGTATTGCAATAATGAGAATACGAAATCGTTCGCATAGTGTATCGCACAGTTGTCGTTCGCGTTCTAGGACTCGCAAAGTGTCGAAACTTCGGAATCGAAACCGTTTGACGTGCATTCCGGGATCTAGGAGTAATTCATGATTACGTAACTCTTTACAACCAATCGTGTATCTGTATGCGTTAAAAGATAGTTCGTCAGTAGCTATATCTTGTAATGTTGAAGTACCGTCTACAAATAACGATTCAACGGAAAAATTGTGAAGGTTATTTATTCATTATTTAAATTACTGGTATACGTGATTCTTATTTTGACACTAAAATACACGATGTTGATGTCTGGCTTGGTGAGATATATCGAACGTAAATTCTAAATAAGTGGAATGATGCTGAATGTTTGTCGCTGATCGGTCATTGTCTTAAGGGCTATGCGAAGTCTTGGTTGGATGATTGGATTACGATGGACCGTTCTTGGGGTAATTTTTATTGAGATTTTAAATACTCATTCAAGACAATTCTTTATGAGGTAATGATTACAAATTCAGATAATTTTGCTACGGATGTGGAGTATGTACGTCGATCTTTTTTACGTTTCATAATTATAGTCAAAGGTTTTAGCGACGACCTTATTAGTGCCATTGTTATACGTGGCATCAATGAACCCAATATTAAAGCGGCAGCTACGAATGAGATTCTCAAGCCGTGCGAGTTAGTCAAATATTTTTCTACGTTTGTGAAACTGGTTGAGGGTAACTAAGTATGAAAAAAAATTTTAATCGTGACGTAAAGTCGGGAACGTTTATTGTTTGCACCTATTGTTAGAAAACTTGGAATGTTAACGATTTTTCGCTAATCAGCTTTCTGGTAATTAATAGAAATAGCAACGTCAATTTGTTCCTTACCTGACGTTAATAGTTATAAAGATGTGAAATTTGGAATAATCCAAGGGATGCCCATTGATATACTGATCGCTTTAGATGTTTCTCTTATTTCGTCCTTTGTGGTCGAAAATTAGTCGTGCGCTGATAAAACCACTAATCGAGAGTTAAATGGTGTTGGGAAAACGATCATTCGGGTGTTTTCATATGTGACACTTTTAAGTTTAAATAAATTACACTTGAAGTGCATCTAATGATCGCGTTCAGTGAAAGAATCAGTGAAACTATCGTAGGAGGTATGGGATGCACAAAGTTTAACCAACGTGTAACTTTTAGGGCTGACTCTGCAAAAGTCTCAGTTATCGAATAGAATGAGCATTCTATCCAGACGTCGCTCGCTGCCAGCGAAATATCCAAACTCATCAAAATATTAAATGACAGTTCTTTTTCATTCATAATAACTGGAACTGCTACCACAACCGTGACCACTGGCGGTAACATGTACATTCGTTTGAAGAATGATGCGCCCGTGTACTATTGGCCGTACACGTTAGTGGTAAGATGAAGGCTGCGCATTGCTCCGGCTTCTTGTAGTGAGGTGGGTGTACCTGCAAGATTTCACGTTTACAATTGACTTATTATTTACTGCCTCTTATTTTAGTCATTAATTCAACCACGTTGTTAATAACCACACACTTTTGATATGCCGAGAAATTACGTTCAAGTCAGAAAACGTAAAATTTAATTAGAACGTGAAAAAAAAAAATTAAAACAATGAGATTCTTTACTATTGATATTCGCCAGTAGGTGAGCGATCATAGTTACATTGTTCTATACAGAGAAAGGTCACGGATTTTTACGTAGAATCTTTCATGATAATAGTTGTCATATACTGGTACACAAGACAGGATTAATTTTAAATGACTTATGGTTTCCTGGTTTTCATGCTTTTGTTATGAATTACGTAGGATATACGTACGTGTACTGATGTCCTGGGTACTTTACCGGAGTCAATCAATGCTGTAAGCACATTTTAGTTTTGGTTGATGCTTTTTCTAAGCACTATTTGACTTATGCCCTTTATAGACAGGACCATGACAACTATAAATATAAAACGCTCATTCCTTAAATCCACACCATAAAGTTATCGTCGAGGTCGCATGTTTGAATTCACAAATTCTGTTAAATGGTTTAGGATGCACCATGTATTGTATAACTACTGATATGCGCCATTCGAAGGGCCAGGTAAAATATGCGTGCCTATTCCTTTTAATATGTTACGTGTCGAGACTTAATAGTAAGAAAAGTGGTCCGAGAGTTACGGCATTTGCGCTTGTAGTGAACAATAGAAAATAAAAGATCATTCAAGCATCTCAGACCAATTTGTTGATTAGTATTGAAGGTGCAACCGTATAAAGATAAAGATAAAGATAAAGATGCATTTATTTGTTTAAACATGTGTAACATGATACATAATATGCACATATAGATGGAAACGAGTTTCAAATTGCTGGTTCAACATGTTTTGCCATATTCGGCGTACAAAAATTGTTATTGTCGGAAATAAATGTCAAATTCAAAAAATTCAAATACATAATTACAGTCAATACAAGAATATAGTCAAGAAATTAAAAATAATTCAAACAATAACAATAAAATATTAATAATTAAAACAATAAAATTACTTCAACTAAAATTAAAAATAGAATATTAAATTAAGATAATTCAAAATTTGTCATTCAAGAATTCCGTAACCAAGGGCGGATCCAGCTTTAGTGCCAGGGAGGGGTCACATAGTCGTGGTCAAGTCACAAGAAGTTATTATTTAATTTTTATAATAGTACATAAAAATAAAAAGTAGGTATTTTATTAATGTATGTATAGTCTGGCAAAAACTTTTTAACAAAAAATTAAACCACCGAAAAACCTGAAAAGCAAAAAATAATAAATCTTAAAATTATGAGTCGGCGCTTTGAGTGATCTTTGTTCATTGATTTTTCAGCGCCGACTCAAAATTTTAAGGTTTTTTATTATTTGCTTTTCAGTTTTTTCGGCGGTTTAATTTTTTGTTAAAAAGTTTTTATTTCATATTTTTTGTGGCTTTAATGGACTCATAATACTTGGCAAGGTATACCCTATCCAATAAAAAAAGAATTATCACAATCGAACTACTATGTAAACCTTAGATTATAAACCTACGGTATTTAATCTAAGATGTTATGCGTGGTCATACATAAAAAAAAAACAAAAAAAAAATATACGCGTCGAATTGATAACCTCCTCCGTTTTTTTTCGTCGGTTGAAAACGTGTAGAAATGGCAACTAAAAGGGCATTGACCAACTTCTATGGGACTTTGGTCACTTATAAACAAACAGTTCAGCTAATAATATATGATTGATTTAATAGTTCTTATCAGTAAGAATGCCAATATAAACCTAGTTTTTGTATCATCAAGATTTATATTTAGATAATTTTTAACATTTTATTAAAATTGTTTATGCTTATAATAAAACTTCCTTTAGATGTGCCACGTTCATCATAAATACAAGGCTGAACCTCGGTCCATGGAAGTCCCGGGGTCGTCCAGAAGGGGAGAATCGGAATCCATTTAGAAACATCCAAAGTAATCGCAATAAAACTTACAAAAACAACACTCACGATGCAAAAAAAAAAACAAAGTGAATGGAGTTATCATTCACTTTGTTTTTTTTGCACTTGTCATTTTGACAATTAACACAACATTTTTAAAACACTGTGTTGCCAAATATAAAATAAAAAGAAAATTGTATCGATACACATGGAATCGATTATTGTTTTATAATTTCTTCAGGTATAATGCACTCTTCAATTTATCATTTTTAAGTCTTTAATCATGTATACGTTTTTTTTTAATAATATGATTAACCCTCGGCCAACCGTACCAGACGATTTCGTCCGTAACAAGTTTGGAGCATATCTTTGGAAGGAGAAAAGGAAGGGGCCTCGAACCCCTCTGTAAAAAAACTTACACTCGCGCACACCTCACAGGCGCAAGCGCGTCAATAGCCTTTGTGAAGTCAGTGAGTACGAGCGTATGCAAGTTTGTGGACGGACGATATCGTCCTATACGGTTGGCGACGTAACTTTTACGAATTTTTCAAATAGATGGTCAATGCGCTTGTTTTATGAAATATTGGATCAAGCGGGTGCTAATGCTAATATATAATGTACAAATATCTGGATGACCGAGCTTTGCTCGGTATGTTTTGGTAAATTGTGTTTAAAATAATAAGTTTATGTTCAAGTTGATTATCGATAAAGTTGGTCATATAAAAGGCGAATAAAACGACATTTTATAAAAATGAATCCTAGCTAGATCGATTTATCGCCCCCAAAACCCCCTGTATACTAAATTTCATGAAAATCGTTGGAGCCGTTTCCGAGATTCAGATTATATATATATATATATACAAGAATTGCTCGTTTAAAGGTATAAGATTTAGCTCCTAATAAAGCAAAAACACTATTTAGAACCGAATTCTTGCATGAAATCACAAAAAGTCTTATAACTCCGCCTCTTTAAGAGCGCATGGATATACCAAATATTCGTAATTTCAAAAAGAAGTTGATTCGCGAATTCCTTAATCTGCCTGTGGAACCAGAAAATGTGAAATTAAAATTCGATAATCAGTTGAGAAAATACTGCCCCATGTGTAAAGGTAAAGATAAGAAGAAAACCATTTGGTGCTGTTCTTTTTGTGAAAACGCAGCCTGTGATGAACATCGACTGCACCTCTGTTTTGAACGGATATTTTTATTATTCTCATATTTTTTATGTAATTACAAACAATTTTGTAAAATACTCATTTTTATTGAAAAACGTTCCCTTTTAAAATGTATCATTTTCGAGTGTTCAAATAAATATAGTTTTTTGAGCGATGTAAGATCCAACTAATATTTTTTGAAAACCCCTTATATGAAGAATAAATCCCCAAAACATTACTCCTTATAACCAAATAATAAAACACATGGTTGGCGGAGGGTTAAATGAAAACTGTGTTAAATACAGTGGAGAGATATCCCTACACTTTAAATCAATTTGAATTTATTGTTTATGCAGTTTTTTTTTGGCAACACTGAAGTCAAATTCAAAGCCAAAGACTTGGTCACATCATAAAAAATACCAAAAAATAAGAAAGTTTTTACAGTGCTTATTCATACAAAGTTATTAGCATCAGATATTTACTAAAATAGAATTAAAATTATTGGTAAATTACATTTTTTTTATAGCAGCGTGTTTAAAAATGGCCAAATCTGGACAATTCCCTTTTGTTTGGGAGATCGCCACTGTTCTTTTCGATACGTTCGTTCCCGAATAATGCGTTTGCCATCATACAGAATATAATATTAATTTAAAATTAATTCATTAAATATTGAAGGTTTTTACATAAAATCTATATTGTGAAAAAAAAATATATCCGTACTTAAAACCAGTACCTATGTTTAACAATTTTAAATAGTGGTCCACGGCGAACCCAGCCCAGGGGGGGGGTCATGACCCCCGTGACCCACCCCCTGGATCCGCCCTTGTCCGTAACATTATAATATCCCTTACTAATTAGCAAATTTTTTAGTTCTCTCTTGAATGAATTAATATTCATTATCTTAATGACATTAGGAATGTTATTGTATATTAATGGGGCCGTGCACATTACACTTTTCCTTAAAAATGCCGTTTTGGAGGGGACTGATTTCACCCAAAGTCTGTACTTCTCACGTCTATTTCTATCTGAATGAGTAGTCAACAAGGGAAACAAGTGAGGATTCGTTTTTACAAACAGCGATATGTCCAATATGTAAAGTGACGGAAGTGTTAGAATTCTGTGCTGTTTAAAAATTGGTTTGCAACTGTCTGTAGATTGCAACCCAAACATAGCCCGTATACAACGCTTTTGTGCTTTGAACGCAGTGTCCTTTTGAGTTGAATTGCCCCAGAAAATTATTCCGAATCTTAACACTGATTCAACAAGCCCGTAATATGCCGCAAGTAAAGTATCTGTGTTGACAGTCGGTGCCAACTTAAAACGAGCATATGATGAAGTACTGATTTTTTTGCAAAGTTCGCTAATGTGGGTTTTCCAATTTAATTGCTTGTCAATAATTAAGCCCAAAAATCGGGCTGTTTCAGCTTCTTGTATTACTACAATCTTTAATCCGTGATGTCGCTACAGACTGTGTAAATAGTGATCACCGATCCTTGCGAGAAGTCGACGGGCAGAGGCCAGCTGAACTTTTAAGGATAATCAGAGTCTTCAAGACAATCCAAAGTAAATTATATTCTGGAATGCGCCGTCCTTATACGGTTGCAAAGATACTGTAGAATGGCCGAAACGAATTGAAGCTTATTCCTGGAGCCTACGACAAGGTGACCTACGCCGCGGCGCAATTCACGGTATCTTGGAATGGAGTGTGCTACTTTCTTTGCATGTGAGTAGCCATTAGATGTCTCTGATGTATTGTTCCCTTCAGCCTTATTTGAATGCTAGACCTTGTGTATTATGTCTAGCCTTGTGTGCATGCTAGACCTTGTGTATTATGTTTAGCCTTGTGTTAATGCTAGACCTTGTGTATTATGTCTAGCCTTGTGTTAATGCTAGACCTTGTGTATTATGTCTAGCCTTGTGTGATTGCTAGACCTTGTGTATTATGTCTAGCCTTGTGTGAATGCTAGACCTTGTGTATTATGTCTAGCCTTGTGTGAATGCTAGACCTTGTGTATTATGTCTAGCCTTGTGTTAATGCTAGACCTTGTTTATTATGTCTAGCCTTGTGTTAATGCTAGACCTTGTTTATTATGTCTAGCCTTGTATTAATGCTAGACCTTGTGTATTATTTCTAGCATTGTGTGAATGCTAGACCTTGTGTATTATGTCTAGCATTGTGTGAATGCTAGACCTTGTGTATTATGTCTAGCATTGTGTGAATGCTAGACCTTGTGTATTATGTCTAGCATTGTGTGAATGCTGGACCTTGTGTATTATGTCTAGCATTGTGTGAATGCTAGACCTTGTGTTTTATGTCTAGCATTGAGTGAATGCTAGACCTTGTGTTTTATGTCTAGCATTGAGTGAATGCTAGACCTTGTGTTTTATGTCTAGCATTGTGTGAATGCTAGACCTTGTGTATTATGTCTAGCATTGTGTGAATGCTAGACCTTGTGTTTTATGTCTAGCATTGAGTGAATGCTAGACCTTGTGTTTTATGTCTAGCATTGTGTGAATGCTAGACCTTGTGTATTATGTCTAGCATTGTGTGAATGCTAGACCTTGTGTTTTATGTCTAGCATTGTGTGAATGCTAGACCTTGTGTTTTAAGTCTAGCATTGAGTGAATGCTAGACCTTGTGTTTTATGTCTAGCATTGTGTGAATGCTAGACCTTGTGTTTTATGTCTAGCATTGTGTGAATGCTAGATCTTGTGTATTATGTCTAGCATTGTGTGAATGCTAGACCTTGTGTTTTATGTCTAGCCTCGTGTGTATACTAGACCTTGTTGATTATGTCTAGTCTTGTACATACAAGACTAGACATAATCAACAAGGTCTAGTAATCACAAAACTAGACATAATGATCAAGGTCTAGTAGACATCTACTAGACCTTGATCATTATGTGTTGCGTCCTGAAATAGTTTCTCTATGCGCACGCAACGCGTAACGGAATGACATCTGACTTGTCAAGTTTGATTTTGACGTTTGACATTTTTCTCTTGATTTGGTGCTTGAAAAGGGATGGCGGGTCCTCGTGGCGTCTCGACCCCTTTTGTTAAATTAATCCCTTAGAACGGGTCGTTTTGTGGACAATCTGTCATGACCCATAGTTTGGATTGTTAATAACCCCTAATTTGGCGTAATAACACGGGTTTTGGACATATTTTCGATAAATAGTTTGAAGGTTAAGCAAAGTGTGACGCTGTTGGGACGAGTGATTTGAAGACCGCATGCTGTGATTGTCTCCAAGCCTTGTTGAAGCGGATTCTAACCTGAAGAATACTCGTAACGTCACAACACAATACACATACACTCACTTACATACATATCTCCAGGTTGGCACCAGAGCAGTGTCCTTCAACCAACAGGTAAGTGCTTTTGTTGTATTTGTAATTGTTCACTTGTATTGTCTGCTCCGCGTACGGCGGACAGTACGCTAGCCACTCTTGTCTCCAGAGCCCCCCACGATTATAACTCTTCCACTGCGCACTTGAGATCGTATTGGGAGGCCTAGCCTGGCAGCGTATATTTTGGTAGCAGAAGCGCGGTTATAAGACATATAACTAACAAATTGGTAATTTACAGTAGGCTAATTACTTGGAAGTCTCTATAAGGGAAGTAGTAATACGCTGTAAATATTTGATAACTATAATTAATTGTTATTTGAAATAATTTGTTTGAATTTATTGAGACGGGTAACCTGATGTTGCCAAAGTCAGCCGGGCTAATAAAGTGGATTGGATTGGGCTGTGTTGCACCCCCTTGTTGTAGCCCCTTTTTGTGTCTGACCTCTGTGTTGTATTGAATGTCAGGAAGACATTAAAGTATTGAGTTTGTACCATTGATATGGTTATTTGTGAAAATTAATATTTGAAAAATTATTGGCATTTTTGAGTATTACCATTGTTTTGAGTTGGAATAAAGGTTTATTATTGTTGTACCTTTGACACAGTGGTTTGTGAACTTAACATTTGGAATTGGATTAGAATTTGAATATTTGAATTGAATATGATATAGAATTTTGAACGTTGATATTGATTTTGAATTAAAATAAAAGTTTATTGTTGAATTGAATTGAAACAATTTAATGTTATTTCTTGAGTTGCTGATTAGTCAGTTTGGTAGTTTGATTGTAGTTATTTTGTAATATATTGTTTGAACTTTGTTACTTAATTACCTTTTGCTTGGTTTATTTTATTTGATTGTTTGCGTTGGATTTCCTTGTTATTTATTGATTGAAGTTTGTTATTTGATAATTTAATTGTTTTGTTTATTTGAATGGTTTTGTTTGTGCAATGGCATACAGATGGAAATATTGCAGTGCCGGACACCTGTCCAGGTCAAGCCGGAGACCTCGGTTGTTTCAGGTCCCGGACTATTGAGTAGATTGCCTGCTTTGGAACTGCCACACTTGACGGTCGCTGGGACCACTGGTACGGTTTCCACAACCTGTTTGCAAGTTTGGTTGATGCACGCTCGGACCTCAGACCCGCCCTAAAGTTGGCCTATTTGTTGTCTGTCCTGGAAGGTGAGGCCCGAGCCTTGGTACAGCATCTGTCGTTGACTGACTCAGCCTACCCTACCGCTTTGGGACTACTCACCCAGCGGTACCAAATGAACGTTGTTTGGCTGATGTTCATATTGCATTGATTTTGGGGTTACCGGTCATTACTGGATTGTCAGCATTGCGTACTGACCTGTTGAACCCGTTGGTGGTAGCGACCAACGCTTTAAAGCAATTGGACTTGCCGGTGGACCAATGGTCTTACCCTTTGGTGCATGTTGTGCTGCGGCTTCTTGCCGATTTGAGGGCTCATTTCGAGCAAAGGTATGGTGGGAATAGTGTTACACATCTCCCCCCATTTGGTGACCTCGTCCAATTTTTGGAGGATGAGTGTCGGTTTGTGGACAACTCTGGCGTTGCCACTGAGTCATGCCAGCCGTCTTCCCGGCCACGAGACCAGGGACGGACTAGGGCTCGCGGGCCTGTTGATGGTCGCCCCGCCGCTCGTTTTGCTGGCACCCAGAGTCGTCCTGGTTGTGAGTTTGTAGGGACACGGGGCATGGCATGGCAACTTGCGCGGCCTTTTTGAAGTTGCACGTGAGTGCCCGCCGCCGAATTGCCAATGCACGCCGCATGTGCTTCTCTTGTTTGGGGGCTCACTTCCATCGGGACTGCCCCAACCCCCGCCCTTGTAGAATTTGTGGGGGGTCCCATTTGGACATATTGTGCGCTAACGCGAACCACGCTGGCAGACCAGCCTCTGATGAAGGTTCGCGCACGGGGGGGTACCATGGAGTTGGTCACCGGGCTTCTGCCTCGCCGGTTCAGAACCGGGGAGAGGCCCGCAATTTTGAGCGCCGCACTCCACCCCCCGCGCAAGTTGATCGGGAGCCGCGCGACCGCCATTTGGTCTCCCCGCGTAAAGGCGATTACGCAATTGTTGCTAGGCACCGCTGGCCAGACCAGCACCGCCTTCCCTCCCCTCCTTTGGCGGAACGTCCCCGGTTGGAGTCACGCCCCCCGCCATTCAGGCCTCCGGTGGGATATGCCCTTCCAGCGATGGCGCGTGGCTCGGGACACCGCGCGTACGAGGAATTTGAATTGCATCCTCGTCGGGAAAGACTTGGGTCTGGGTGTGGCGATCGGTCGCCGCCCAGGCATTGTTAGGACATTGGCGCCTGCCCCGCTAAGGTACCCCTCAGATCGACACGGTTTTGTTGCCAACGGCATCGGTCGGGTCTGGGGGCCCACGGGGGACTCTGTTGTGGTCCGTGTCATTTTGGACATGGGAGCCCAGGGTTGCCTTTTGTCTATTGTTTTGTTGTTTGTTTGTATTGTTTTGGGCAAAATTGTTTTCTTGAGCGCCTTTGGACTGCGGGACTTGGCTGGGACGAGCCAATTCGGGAAAACCTGTTGGAAGATTGGCTCCAATTTGTATCCGCACTCCCTGCAGTCAACGAGGTCGTGTTACCCCGCGCTATCCTCCCCCCTGGGAGCTACACTGCTACCCTTGTTTGTGATGCGTCATCGCACGGTTATGCAGCTGTTGTTTGTCTGCGCACCGTCTGCGCAACAGGCCAGGTGAATTTGTCACTGGTCTTGGTCAAGAGCAAGGTGGCCCCCCTCCGGACGGCACTGACCATCCCTAAGTTGAATTGTCAGGGGCGGCGCGTCTTGTGCGTCTATTGAACCACGTTGCTCACACTTTGGGTGGAACTGTGGACATTCGGGCTTCTTACGCCTGGACGGACAGTCAAATTGGTTTGTGTTGGTTGAAGACGTCCGTCCACTCTTTGGAGGTTTTTGTTGCGTACCGAGTGTCCCAGATTCAAAATTTTGATACGCCTTTGATTTGGAGGCACTTGCCTGGAGATTTGAACCCAGGTGCCGTGGCCTCACGTGGGTGCATGGCACCCCGCTTGTTTGCTTGACCCTATGGTGGGGTCCAGACTGGCTGACTCACCCCGAGGATGATTGGCCTCGATCGCCAGTCTTGATGTCGGGTCCTTTGCCCGGGCTCAAGGTGCTCGTTGTTGGAACAAACGACCCTGAGTTTTGTTGAGTCGATATAGCTCCCTCGACAAATTGTTGAATTGTTGTTTTGTTGTTGAATTGTTGGTGACTGATCGTCACATTAAGAACTCGCATGCCGGTTGCAATGCGCTGTTGGCCATTCTGCAGCGAGAGTTTTGGATATTGTCGGGAGCCGTTATTAAGTTGAACCCCTTTTTTGGACGATACGGGTCTTTTGTTGTTTGGTTGTTGACGGTTGAGGCACTCTAGCCTTCCTTATGGGGCCCGTCACCCCCTTTTGTTGCCTAAGGAGGGCCATTTGGTTAAATTGTTGTTGTTGTTGTTGTTGTTTGGTTGTTATTGTTGTTTGGTTGTTTTTGTTGTTTGTTGTTGTTTGACCCGCCAGCCTGCCCCCATTGGGGGGGTATTTTTGAGGCCGCGGTGAAAGCGGCACAGGGACTCTGGCGCAGATTGTTGGGAGACACCGTTCTCACCTTTAAGGAGTTAGCTACGGTATTTTGCCGCATTGAAGCTGTGTTGAACTCGCGTCCATTGTGCCCGCTGTCTTCGGACCTGAACGTCTTGGAGGCCCTGACCCCGGGCCATTTTTTGATTTGACAGCCACTTGTCGCCCTGCCGGAGCACCCTTTTGTCGATGTGAGCCAAAATTGGCTATCGTGGTTTCAGTTGGTGCAGCAGCTCGCTCAGAGTTTTGGAAGCGTTGGAGCTTGCGAGTATTTGTACATCCTCCAGCAGCGCGTCAGGTGGACTGATAACGCGCAACCTTGTCGGGATTGCCAAGTGATTAGCGGACGGGAGGGCCCGTCCGGGGGGGGTAGATGTTGCGTCCTGAAATAGTTTCTCTATGCGCACGCAACGCGTAACGGAATGACATCTGACTTGTCAAGTTTGATTTTGACGTTTGACATTTTTCTCTTGATTTGGTGCTTGAAAAGGGATGGCGGGTCCTCGTGGCGTCTCGACCCCTTTTGTTAAATTAATCCCTTAGAACGGGTCGTTTTGTGGACAATCTGTCATGACCCATAGTTTGGATTGTTAATAACCCCTAATTTGGCGTAATAACACGGGTTTTGGACATATTTTCGATAAATAGTTTGAAGGTTAAGCAAAGTGTGACGCTGTTGGGACGAGTGATTTGAAGACCGCATGCTGTCATTGTCTCCAAGCCTTGTTGAAGCGGATTCTAACCTGAAGAATACTCGTAACGTCACAACACAATACACATACACTCACTTACATACATATCTCCAGGTTGGCACCAGAGCAGTGTCCTTCAACCAACAGGTAAGTGCTTTTGTTGTATTTGTAATTGTTCACTTGTATTGTCTGCTCCGCGTACGGCGGACAGTACGCTAGCCACTCTTGTCTCCAGAGCCCCCCATCAAAAACTTCCACTGCGCAATTGAATTGAGGTTTGGTCTGGCAGCGTACATTATGTCTAGTTTTGTGTGAATACTAGACCTTGCAGATTAAGTCTAGTCTTGTGTGTATACTAGACCTTGTTGATTATGTCTAGTCTTGTGTGTATACTAGACCTTGTTGATTAAGTCTAGTCTTGTGTGTCTACTAGATCTTGTTGACTATGTCTAGTCTTGTGTGAATACTAGACCTCGTTGGTTATGTCTACTCTTGTGCGTCTACTAGACCTTGTTGATTATGTCTAGTCTTGTGTGTATACTAGACTTTGTTGGATATGTCTAGTCTTGTGTGAATACTAGACCTTGTTGAATATGTCTAGTCTTTTTTTTTTTTTTTTTTTTTCAGGATGGGAAATCATCAAATGACTTCTCCCGCTCTGGGCGGAGCGGGAGGGCGTGTCAGACTTTTACTGACTAAAACCCACCTGTGTTCCATCAGTTGCCCATGTGCCAGGGTCACGGTATCTCTTTCGAACAATCACGCGACCCCGGCAGGATATGTCTAGTCTTGTGTGTATATTAGACCTTGTTGTTTATGTCTAGTCTTGTGCGTATACTAGGCCTTGTTGATTATGTCTAGTCTTGTGTGTATACTAGACTTTGTTGGATATGTCTAGTCTTGTGTGAATACTAGACCTTGTTGAATATGTCTAGTCTTTTTTTTTTTTTTTTTTTTTTTTTTTTTTTTTTTTTTTTTTCAGGATGGGAAATCATCAAATGACTTCTCCCGCTCTGGGCGGAGCGGGAGGGCGTGTCAGACTTTTACTGACTAAAACCCACCTGTGTTCCATCAGTTGCCCATGTGCCAGGGTAACGGTATCTCTTTCGAACAATCACGCGACCCCGGCAGGATATGTCTAGTCTTGTGTGTATATTAGACCTTGTTGTTTATGTCTAGTCTTGTGCGTATACTAGGCCTTGTTGGTTATGTCAATATCTACTCTTGTGCGTATACTAGACCTTGTGGATTATGTCTAGTCTTGTGTGAATACTAGACCTTGTGGATTATGTTCAGTTTTGTGTGAATACTAGACCTTGTGGATTATGTCTAGTCTTGTGTGTATACTAGACCTTGTTGATTATGTCTAGTCTTGTGTGTATACTAGACCTTGTGGATTATGTCTAGTCTTGTGTGAATACTAGACCTTGTTGAATATGTCTAGTCTTGTGGTTATACTAGGCCTTGTTGATTATGTCTAGTCTTGTGTGTATACTAGACCTTGTTGATTATGTCTAGTCTTGTGTGTATACTAGACCTTGTTGATTATGTCTAGTCTTGTGTGTATACTAGACCTTGTTGATTATGTCTAGTCTTGTGTGAATACTAGACCTTGTTGAATATGTCTAGTCTTGTGTGTATACTAGACCTTGTGGATTATGTCTAGTCTTGTGTGAACACTAGACCTTGTGCCTGGCATGTCTAGTCTTCCATCTTTCCTTCCTAACAGTTGCTTAGCTCTTTCTGTGTAGATGTACATTTCAGGTGCAGACCAATCAGATGAGACCATGCCTTTAATAGATGATGAAACTAAGCCAGAGGAATAAAGCAGTTTAGCCTAAGATATTGACGAAGCTGGACCTGCCGAGGACGTCAGGATGTCAGGAGAGACCGTGTAAGGAAACATCAACAAAGTGAAGTTAGCTGAACTGTCAAAATCAACTGACAGATCCAACATAACATCGTTCGACGTTCACTTTTGCTGGTGACAGCTCCGCGGACTAGCGCATCACTTACGTATCGTATAAAATAAATATTACTTTTGTTGTTAAGTGTTCAGCAGACCGAAATCAATAATCGTTGTGATAAAGATTTAGTTTAATCATTAAAGTTATTATTTTTGTAAAGAACATTGTTTTATTTGCTTTTAATAGTATAATAGTATATATAGTATAATACTATATATAGTATATATAGTATAATAGTATATAGTATAAGTATATAGTATGGATAGTATGGAATAGTATGGATAGTATGGATACTAGCTTCTGCCCGCGACTTCGTCCGCGTTAAATTTCTTGTTCCCCCGACCCTTCCCGTCGCATTGAATTGCGGTCTAGTGACATTAGTCTAGCAGTTCATTTCATGTCAATAATGTGAATATGATCACCGGATACTTCGAAGGCAACGTTTTTGTCATACCACGTTTTATAGTGACTTGTAATTGTATTCTCTTTGACGTTTTATGTCACATCACACAGGAACGCAGTCAAACGGGATAAAAAGTATTCTATGTCCGTCTCCTGGCTCTAAGCTATCTCCCCACCAATTTTCAGCCAAATCGGTTTAGCCGTTCTTGAGTTTTAAATAGTGTAACTAACACAACTTTCTTTTATATATATAGATATAGTAATATAGTATAGGTATAGATTTTAAAAGAATCAGTCAGCAGTTAGAAGTTATTTAAGAAAAAATATGAACATTTTCCATTGTACATAATTTGGTATACAGGTTAGAATTTTCACACAAACATAAAACAAAACTAAAAAACCCGTAATTTTCATCCGCCAACTCGTTTAAAGGTTGTCGTAAAAGCCGACTAAAGGACCTACTTGAAGAATGGGCAGCAGCGTTTACTGTGAATATACTGCGACCGCCAACCTGGATGCCATGTGTGGCGATTATGACCACCCCCCCCCAAATTTAGGGAGGCCCATTTCCAGCAGTAGATGTAACTTCTGAAATTATGATGATTATTATAAATAGTCATAGTATAATATCGGACGGATTAGTATTAGAATGAATAAAGTGAGCTTATTTCTACAACCGGGCAAAAATCCCGTCTTTGTGCTGTTATTGAGAAGCGTGTTCTGATAGAAAAATGCATAGTTGTACAGATAAGAGTTGAGTGGGAAGTATGATAAAGAGCACAATATATTTTCTTCTTCAAAAATTTTAGTACATTCCGAGCTAAGTATGAATACAAACGTGGATGTGTGAACGCGCCACAGACTTATATTGGACGCTTGCACTTTATTTCGTTTGTGAGTATTTCATAAATGTGTTATATCCTGGTACAAACACGTCCCATTGTAATTACGGCTTTGACACAAACGAGCTTTTGTTAATTAAAATCATGTCCACGTTAACTAAATTGTATCCTAACTAGCTTCTGCACGCGACTGGAACTCGTAAGACAGTAAAATATACTAAAATAACTACTACAAGTCTGTTTACGTTCATCATCATCATCATCAGCCTATAGCACTCCACTGCTGGACATAGGCGATTAGCCCCAATTGCACGCCATTCAGCTCGATTTTCGGCAACTCTCATCCAGCTGCTACCAGCCACCCAGCAAAGATCGTCGCTCCACCTAGCCTGAGGGCGTCCTACCTTACGTTTGCCGATTTGCGGTCTCCACTCAAGAACACGTCTACCCCAACGGTCATCGGTTCTACGGCTAATGTGGCCGGCCCATTGCCACTTCAGCTTGCTAATTCTGTGAGCTATATCTATAACTTTGGTTTTCTGCCGGATCACCTCATTCCGGATTCTGTCCCTCAGAGATACTCCAAGCATAGCTCGTTTCATAGCTCGCTGAGCAACTTTGAATTTTTGGACCAGCCGTACCGTGAGTGTCGTACGTTTCGGCTCCGTGCATAACAGGCAGGACGCACTGATTGAAGACTTTCGTCTTTAGGCTCTACGGAATACGTGACGAGAAGACTCGACGAAGCTTCCCAAATGCTGCCCAACCCAGCTGAATTCTTCTGTTAGCCTCCTTCTCAAGGTTGTTCTTACCAAACTGCAGAGTTTGCCCGAGGTAAACGTATTCTCGAACAACCTCGAGGGCACCGCCATTGACCGCAATCGGTCCCGGAGTTGCGTGATCGTTGAACATAACCTGTGTTTTGTCCAAGTTTATCCGGAGACCAATGCGTACAGAAGAATCAACTAGACCATCCAGCATCTGCTGCAAGTCCTGTAGCGATTCCGCCAATATGACGATGTTGTCTGCAAATCTCAAGTGTGAGATTTATTCGCCGTTGATGTTTATTCCGCGTCCACTCCAGTTAAGCGTCTTGAACACATCCTCCAGTGCGTTAACGAACAATTTTAGGGAGATTACGTCCCCTTGTTCCAATCGTCGACGCAGGGCGATGTGTTCAGTTTGTCGGTCCTGAGTTTGGATGGTCATTGAGGCGTTTTCATAAAGAAATCTCAGCACTTGGATGTATCGCCAGTCGACTTGGCATCGCTGCAAAGACTCCAAAACAGACCAGGTCTCGATAGAATCAAAAGCCTTCACATAGTCCACAAACGCAAGACACAGCGGCCGACTATACTCCTCGGACTTCTGTATAATCTGCCGCACTGTGTGGATCTAGTCTATGGTGCTGTATCCTCCTCGAAACCCGGCCTGCTCCGGCGGCTGAAACTCGTCGAGTCTCCGCGCTAGACGATTTGAGACGACTCTTGAAAACAGCTTATATACGTGGCTTAGGAGCAAAATGTGCTTTTATCCCCCTTTTTAAAAAACAGTACGACCACACTCCTTCGCCACGCTTCTGGAGTTCTCCCAGAGAACAAGACAGAGTTGAAGAGCTCCCGAAGCTCTTTCAGTACAGGACTTCCTCCCGCTTTCAGGAGCTCGGTCGTAATCCCGTCCTCACCAGGGGCTTTTCTGCTGTTTGAGAGCCGCCTCGATTTCGTCTTGGCTGAGTTCTGGCAGGTCTTCTGTGAAGTGGCGGGATAAAGTGGCTCTAGAATCCTCATTTTCGGGATCAGGTCGAGATGCATGCGATGCGTACAAATGGCCGTAGAAGTTTTCGACTTCCGAAAGGATCTCCGGCTTCGAAACGACGATATCGCCACTAAATGTAGTCAACTTCGTCAGGTGGCACCTCCCAAGTGGTTGGATGAACACTTTCGACCCCCGATTTTGTTCAATCGCTTTCTCTATGAAGCGTTTATTAGAGCGTCGGAGGTCGCGTCGTACCAAAGATCTTATCTTATTGTTGAGTGCCCGGTGTTCTGACGAAGTGACAGGTGGGTTTTCATGTCGTTCCGTCATAAGAGAGTCCGTCCTCCAGAGTCTCTTCCGAAAGTTTGGACTTCCTGCCCGTACGCCGCATTTTGCAAGACCTCGCACCTTCTTCCCTGAGGATTCCCACCATTTGGTCGAGCGCCTGGTCGACGTCATTTGTGGTTTCCACGGCAGCAAATCTGTTTTCCAGGTCTAAGTGGAATGCTTCAGATCCTAGCATAGTTTGGAGCATATTTGGACAGAGCCTAGACTTCATCAAACGAGTTCGCTCGAGCTTGTAGTTGATATTCAGAGAGAGGTATTGAACCTGTTGATCACTGAGACATCTCTGAATATATGCTTCCCATCCATTATGATGAAGTCTATCTCATTTTTTGTCATAGTGTCAAGGCTTCGCCACGTCCACTTCCTTTGGGGCTGTTTCTTAAAGAAGGAATTCATCAAGAAAAGACCCTCCCTCTCAAGGAACTTGACAAGCATTTGCCCCCTATGATTTCTGCTGCTAAACCCGTAGGATCCTACTATCGATTCACTGCAATTCCGTACTCCCACTTTAGCGTTAAAATCCCCCATAACAACGTTGTAGTGGGGCTTAGTGGTGGAATGCTAGGCCTTGGAAATGTCCTCGTACATTTCCTCCACTTCGTCATCCGAGTGTGCCAAGGTCGGTGCGTATACCTGGATAACCTTGAGGCTATACCTCTTGGTTAGCTGAACTACGAGGTACGCTACCCTATCCGACACACTGGAGAATTCCACAACGTTGTCACAAAGGGATTTGTTTACCAGGAACCCGACTCCGCTTTGGGATAGCTGGTCTCCCTCTCGAAAATACAGGAGGTGGCCTGATTCAAGGGTTATGGTGTCCTCCCCCTCTCTTTGGACTTCACTCAACCCAAGAATGTGCAACTTTATCTTTCCGAGCTCTTCTTCTAGCTGCACTAGGTGTTCGTCGAGCCGTAGCGTGCGTCCGTTGTACGTAGCCAAGGTCAGTTGGGTTTGGCGGCTATTCGTAACCCGGGGATTCTTCGCACCCCCTACCTTGCCGTTACCGTGACCGCCGCCAAAATCAGGAATAGCAAGGCGGCCGGGAACTGGGGGCCGTGGTTGATTTTGGCTTGCCATTTGGAGGGTTTGCCCATAATCGCCACGCTGGGCATGCGGGTTGGCGCTCGCAGATCACAGCTTCTTGCGTGCTCGTGACGCTGCTGCCCATCACTAGTCTGTGCCACTTAGCTGTGAAGTTTTTATAGAAGTGGTTTTCCCGCCACTTGTCGGTCGCCAGAGCCTCGTTTGTTATTCAGCAGGGTGCGCTACGTGCAGGTGAGGTTGACTTGGGGCACTGAGATGGTATGTGTGCCCCCTTACTTGCCCCTGTTTGCGTTATTTCTTCGTTATTGCATGGTGTAAGTCATGGTCGTATACCAATTTGCCCTAAAGATTATGATTCGGTAGGTGTCAGATGACCAAAGACTTCGGATATGAATATTTTCTTGTTTCATTATTTTTAGAGCGTGATTATAGAGTAGTCGGGTTGTAGTTTCTGAACTTTCGTTTTATTAATATTATTTTGATGTTTTCTGATAATATATGTATTTTTGAAATGTACTAGGTAATTAAGCCGTTTCATTTAATACCAAAACGTCATTATAAATTAAGTCGTTTATGATTTTATGTCCTCTAGAGGTGCTCGATTCACTCGTCACATTCGTTTAATGTCACATTAAACGAATGTGATGATGAAAATGCCGATTAAGTTAGGACATAGGGTCCTTTTATATCCCGGTAGTACCTAAGTTTGCGTACTATAATCTCGAACCTCCACGCGGATAGAGCCGCAATCAAAAGCTATAGTATCCTATAAATGTGGGTTTAGGTTACTAAGCTCCAATAATTTCTACAAGTGTGAAGATAAATATGATTTGGTCAGACAGTTTAGAAAAAATAAAGCCTTTAATCAGCGGACGATCAATACGCATCCAACGATACCTTATTAGTTTATTTATGTATACTTTATCGCACACTAGAAAATATATGAAATGAAAAAAACAATAATAACATAAGTAGATAGAATGTGAATTAGAGGACGTTATGGGTCTGATAGACAAAGATTTGTTGGCCGTTTCCGATTTTTGATATTTTATATTAAGTAGTCTTTAAGGGTGTTTGTCAGAAAATACATTACAAAAAATACATTAATAACATATGTAGGTAGTAACATACATTGATAAAGAGTTTTAAAGTTATGAGAGAACAGGTAAACATATATGTACATACTCACATACTCGTACATAAATACCGGTCAAAATCATTACCCGTCTTTTTGTTTCGCCGTAGACAGGTAAAAATGAAATCTTTTACTCCGAGTCGATCGAAGGTTAAAATACGCTTGCAGAGGTCGGTCAGTGAACTAGTGACCATTCATTACTTACTGAGACCCCTCCGTGCCTCAGAAAGCATGATTAGCCGTTGGTCCCGACTGTAATTTGTGGTTGAAAGTTGTTACGAGTAGTCAGAACCCCAAAAGTCTGACAACAAGTCTTACCAATAGGTATCATTTTACCACAGTATTGCCCAGTAAGTGGGTTTTGGAGGTGAGTTAGGAGTCGCTCCGTGTAAAATATTGGTGATTAAATGGTGAAAATGGTGGTAATGGTGGTGGTGGTGGTGGTTGGTGGTGTTTAAGATGTGTAGGTTTGTAAGTGCTAACAAAATTGGTTTTTATGATCTGCTAAATTAATTATTTTAATTTGATTTGATTTGAAATATTATAATATATTGCATTCGTTTAGACTATAAGCTGACCCCAACGTACATAGTAGCCAGGCAGATGGTGATAGTAATTAAATTACAAATATTTCTTCTTACAATATAGGTAATGTTTTCTAGTCACACTGCATGTAGATAAATCAAACTGTAATTATGAATTCATTACATACTGGCCTTAACAGCTTGATAAAGTACCAACAAACAAACAATCATTGTGCTTATAATAAACTTGCGTGATTTAAAGCACTAAATCAAGTCTTCTGGATCTGGGTATAAACTTTGAAAATGAATAATAGTTCGCATGAAACCCTAACATAAGGCCAACTATGTGTGAGATGAGGTGAGACGTTGTTGAGATGACGTTTTCATCTTGGCTGAATGAAAGACCGCTTTACTTTAGGCTCTTTTCGAAATATTACTAAAATCACTTACCATTAAGCAACATAAAAACTAGTGGAGATTTAACATCTATTAAAACACACTCACATGTAACACCGTCATTCTCTTCTACTCGACATTAGGTATACACACGGCATTTATCCCAAAATAAATTATTATTTATTTCTTATTTTGTTTAAATTCTTGCTTTCTTATGTATAAATCTTGGAATAACCATCCCTCTCACTAGGAATCGGGCCTTGGTAGCTGCCACATCGCTTTTAACTATAAACAGCTATCATTCTTTTGACTACGTATGTTTTTAGGGTTCCGTTGCCAAATGGCAAAAAACGGAACCCTTATAGATTCGTCATGTCTGTCTGTCTGTCTGTCGGTCTGTCTGTCTGTCTGTCTGTCTGTCCGTGTATGTCACAGCCACTTTTCTCCGAAACTATAAGAGATATGTTGTTGAAACTTGGTAAGTAGATGTATTCTGTATACCGCATTAAGATTTTTACACAACAATAGAAAAAAAACAATAAATTTTGGGGTTCCCCATACATAGAACTGAAACTCAAAAAAATTTTTTTCATTAAACCCATACGTGTAGGGTATTTATGAATAGGTCTTCAAAAATGGTATCGAGGTTTCTAACATCATTTCTTTCTAAACTGAACAGTTTGTGCGAGAGACACTTCCAAAGTGGTAAAATGTGTGTCCCCCCCCGTAACTTCTAAAGTAAGAGAATGATAAAACTAAAAAAAATATATGATGTACATAACCATGTAAACTTCCAACGAAAATTGGTTTGAACGAAATCCAGTAAGTAGTTTTTTTTTAATACGTCATAAATCGTAAATCGCAATTTACCTTCCATTCAATCAACTCAAATACAAAAACTCAAAAAAAAAACATTTAATTTCATAAACATAAACCTTACGCATAAACCGAGGATACCTATAGGTTTGTACGGAACCCTCGGTGCGCGAGTCCGACTCGCACTTGGCCGGTTTTTTGAATTTTGTTCCCGATATTTGATTATTTTTTACATACATAAATACCTTTTTCTCATGGAGGTAGGCAGAAACTACATTATGCCACCTGCTACGAAAGTACGAACCCTACATACTCGTTTTGCTTCGTTAATGTTCATGCATCTGATCATACACGCACTCCGCCGTCGGTTGCCAGTACTACGCACCTGACCTTTCTGAAGAACATCACCAATAAGGTCACTCAACACAAGATTTTATTCAGCATTCCAAAGATGCATTAATCTATTGACTTATATGTATATTGTGATGTCATGTTAACTAAATAATATTCTAGTTACAAACTTTAAACGAACTTTGTACAGTTTTGTTTGCCGAACGCCGAGCGCCGCGCGCCATCTTCTTACTTTCGCACGTGCGTTGCAAAATCTTGTTTACTTATGGATGATGGATTCAAATTGCTGCCTTAGTTTTCCAGTCTTTGTAGTACGATTTTCTTTGTTGTTGGTAGATATTTTCTGCACCATCATTCAGATGCATAAGTTGCAAGCTCTTTTATTTATCCTACCAATTTATCAAAGTACTGGTAGTGTTGGCGCCATCTATTTTATTTTGTTAAACTGTTACGCAAGATGTCAAGCTAGTTCCATTTCCTGCCACCTATATCGTGCACTTCGCAAACTACTCCTTGAAGAGTGTCGCCCGCTCGCTCGAGAAAGACATTATAACAGTTCAAATATGGACTCCGTTGTGATCGCTTCCCCGCTGTGTTCTTTTTTTACCCGCTGTGTTAATTTATCGCAGAACGATATATTTTATTATTATAAGTTCATAGCAGTCCCGCTGTTTCTTTAGTGGTGTATTTGTGGCATCAACGGATGAACCTGAAGTGCTGTGTTTGTGCCTCTGAACTTTGTCGACACGTGGTGAGCCAAACTCTGCGAAGACTCCGGAGCAGAGCTGCTGGTAGATCGAGCGGCTTCACGAGGAGGTAAGGTGCACGGTTTTCCTCATCCCTTAACCCCGGGTGGGGCTTAATGGTGGGGCTCCGATGGAAGGCAAAATTAGGTACCTTCGACGCGGACCGAATAAATCTGATGAACACAAGTATCTCGCCTAGGGGTTAAGGGATGAGGGAAACCGTGCACCTTACCTCCTCGTGAAGCCGCTCGATCTACCAGCAGCTCTGCTCCGGAGTCTTCGCAGAGTTTGGCTCACCACGTGTCGACAAAGTTCAGAGGCACAAACACAGCACTTCAGGTTCAACCGTCGAAGCCACAAATACACCACTAAAGAAACAGCGGGACTGCTATGAACTTATAATAATAAAATATATCGTTCTGCGATAAATTAACACAGCGGGTAAAAAAAAACACAGCGGGGAAGCGATCACAACGGAGTCCATATTTGAACTGTTATAATGTCTTTCTCGAGCGAGCGGGCGACACTCTTCAAGGAGTAGTTTGCGAAGTGCACGATATAGGTGGCAGGAAATGGAACTAGCTTGACATCTTGCGTAACAGTTTAACAAAATAAAATAGATGGCGCCAACATTTCCTCCCCCTTTTAAAGGGTCACCTTTAAACCCAATCATAAAGTGTATAAAGAACTGCGAAAATATAATATTGAAACTGCGATTTATATAAGGTAAACTGCGACAATCTTAAACTAACTAACTGCTAGCACTTAAACTACTGTGGTTACAAAAAAAAAATAGCAATCTTATTGCGTAGGTAACGGGCACAAACGTACGACCGGACGCACGTATGTACCTTTAGCTGTTCTTACAGACACTACACGCGTTATACCATCGTTAGAAGGAAGAATCTTCTCTACTATCGCTAATGGCCACGACAAAGGAGGTGAATTGTCAATTATAATAACAACAACCGTGCCAGGCTTGATTGGCACAGACGGAGTATTCCATTTCTCTCGGGTTTGTAAACTATGTAAATATTCCATTCTCCATCTTTTCCAAAAAGATTGCACTAATTTATCAAGCAGAGAATGTCTCTGAAGCAAGTTGAGATTCTCTGATTCTACTTCAGGCGCGGGCAATGAGAGTAAAGGAGCGGTATGCAAAAAATGACCTGGCGTTAACGCGGTAGGTTCTGCGGGATCGGCACTCAGAACCGTAAGAGGCCGAGAGTTTAACAAACACTCGATCTGAACGAGCACTGTAACTAGCTCTTCGTAAGAGAGAAGCTGTTGACCGATGACCTTGAAAAGGTGCGCGATGACCTTGAAAAGGTGCGTCTTGACGACCTTCACCATACTCTCCCAACATCCGCCAAGATGTGGGGCGGCCGGACAGTTAAACTTCCATGTGATACGGTTTTCAGCAAGCTCTTCTTCGAAGCGAGAGCGAAACTCGATATTATTAAGGAATTTATATAAGTCGCGTAAATAAGAATTAGCGCCTACAAAATTAGTGCCTCTGTCCGAGTGCATTACTTGGACAGGGCCCCTGCGAGACAAGAACCGTTTAAGTGCAGCTAAAAAACTGGCGGTGCTAAGATCAGTGGCTACTTCAATATGTAGCGCGCGAGTTGTGAGACAAGTGAACACGCAAAAATATGCTTTCAAAGCCTTTGCACCCCGACGGCGAATGGGAGTGTAAGATATAGGACCTGCGTAATCACAGCCCGCGTGAGTAAACGGCTTAATAACCTGACGCGTCCGACAGTCCGGTAAGTCAGCCATGAGCGGGAAGACGGGACGCGGTCGAGCGCGGAAACAAATATTACAATCGTGAACTACCTTACGAATAGCACGACGAGCAGACAGTATCCAGTATTTCTGCCGTAATAGTGACATGAGCTGTTCAGGCCCAGCGTGTAAATATTTCTTATGATAATATTCAATTAATAAGTTAACAAAAAAGTCATGGCTTGGCAGAAGTACCGGGTGCTGCTGTGAGTAACTTAGATCAGAATGGGTGAGACGTCCACCAACTCTGATTAAATCGTTATGTAAAAACGGTCTTAATTTATTAAGAGATGATGAAACCTGCGTGTTCAGTTTTAAATTTAAAATTTCTTTATTGAAACGTTTATTTTGGATAAGTTTCAGTAATTTGTTTTCTGCAAAACTCAAATCAGCTGCGGTTATATGTACGGAATCGCGACGTGGTAACAAATTAGCGAATCTATAAATGTAAACAATCGTACGGAGTATTTTACTCCATGACGAAAGGCGGCAAAGAGTATCATAAACATAAGAATCGTTAGCGGGAATTAAAACAGCGTGAACGAGTTTCTTTTGTTCAGGTATCGCGTCCAACGTGAGCGGTTCCGTACCTTCAGTAATAGGCCACTGCGACGGATGTAACGTTAGCCAAGGGGGCCCTTGGGACCACAGAGGGTGGTGTTTAGGATTAAAACGATAAAGAATTCTCTGATAACGTCGATGAGATTCGCGAATCATAATTTGTAAAAACATTTGTTTACAATCAGCGGTCATCGCTACAGAGTGTAGACGAAAATTTGAAATAATTTTGAATAAATTACCCTGTAGGTTGGGCCCACTGTGCAGCAAATCATTTAACGAAACACCGGACGATGTTTTGCAGCTGCCATCCAGCAAGGGACGCAACCTAGACGAAGACTTGTCAGGGCGGGGAACCCCATGATGTGGGATTATATAAGTAGGGTACACATCTGCAGTTTCATGCGGAAGAACTGAGACGGGCGAGATATAACCTTTAGAAAGGTAATCATTTAAAACTTCGTCATAAGCGGCGCGTAGCTCAGGTGAAGCTTCAAGCTTCCTCTCTAAGCATAAAAAACGTCTACGAGCGATATTGAATGAGTCACCCAGTGTGAACACATCCTTATCAAACGGTAGACCCACGGTATAGCGACCAGTAACTGGGTCCCGTTGCGTAGTTGAATGATAAAAATATTCACATTCAGCATCAGCAGGATGCGGAACGGGCGGGCCAGGAACTTCTTCAAGTTCCCAGAAGCGGGAAATCAAATTGTTATCCATAGGCGAAGGGACTATGGCGCAGCACGATGTGACACATGCTGGGCGGTTACTGAGTGTAGGTACGACCCCCATGAGTACGTAGCCTAACACCGTATTGACAGCGGCGGGCACTGACTGGCCACCAGGAACCACGTCAGGCAAAAGTAAATGCGGGAACAGCGATGCTCCAATCAAAATATCAATTTTACTTGGAATAGCGAAACTATCATCAGCGAACTGAAGTTTATTCGAGTAAGGTAGGGCCTTAATATCAACAAAAGCGGAAGGTAAGTTGTCCGTAATTTGATCAACTGCTAACGAGTCAATATCAAATCGGATATTTTTGTTAAAGCGTGAAAATATACGTAAATTTACTGTCCCGAACGACGTCCTCTCTGTGCCTCCAAAACCTCTTACGGTCGTAGACCGTGTATTGTTTTGACGTAAACGTAAAAGTTCACAACATTCCCTAGTAATTAAGTGACTTTGCGAGGCGGAATCGAGTAAAATTCTTATTAAATGCTCACGCCCAGCACTATCGTACGCGATGACTTGAGCAGTCGCGAGCAAAACGGTAGTATGCGAATCATATTGCGGCGTCTCGCTGCAAGCGGCATTAGAGGAAACAGAACGCGGAGCGTCAACGGACATCGAACACAAAGCTACATCAGGCTGCGTGGCGGAGCGCACCGGCTCGGACGCGGGCACGGGTGCGAAATGGACGACAGCAGCGTTCGCTTGCGTTGACGTCACCGTATCGGGCTGCGGCGCAGGCATAGTGGAACTCGCCGCTTCCGCGGTCCGTGGGTTCGAATCCCGAGTAAAATGTAATAGTGAATGGTGACGTTGTTTACACGCTCTACAGCTAGATACGGATTGACAACTCGATATTTTATGTTTAATACTTAGATAATTAACGCAACCGTTAATTTTCCTAACAACCTGTAAGCGTTCATACGGAGTTGATTTATGAAAATCAGGACATTTAAATAAGTGTTGATGTGTGACATTAGTACACAAACATTTATCTGTTGAATCAGATTCGACCGTGCTTATATACGCGTTATAACACGGGGAAGACTGCGGTTTTTTACTATCGTTAGAACTGCGGGAGCGATCAGCTGATTTTGCGGAATTATGCAATTGCGTGCCGGCTGCTAAAGCGTGTGTGCGATACAATATTTTACTCTGTTTATTAACGAAATCGACTAAATCATTAAATAAAGGAATGTCAGACTGATCCTGACTGTTTTCAAAGTTACGAACAGTTTCACTGTCTAACTTGGTAATAGCTATTTGTACGAAAATTAAATTCAATAAATCTGGAATTTTTAAATGTTGTAAGGCACGGACGGCGTTAACAAACTTATCATTAAAAATGTCTAAATTATCGGAAGTAACGGAAGTTAACGGTTTAAAATCTATGATCTGTTTAAAATAAGTGGCCGCTAGTGTGCGTTTGTCTTCATACCGATTCACTAGCGTATTGAAAATGAGTTCGTAATTCTCAGCGGTAGGTACAATGCCGGCGCATGCGGCTAGCGCTTTACCGGTCAATTTGCCCTGTAAATAATGTAATTTTTGATGATCCGAGAGAGATGGATTATCATGAACAGCGGATTTATAATTTGAGTAAAACAATGGCCATGAACGAATGTCACCGTTAAAACTCATTAATTCAATCGGCGGTAACTTAATGGAAGAAGATTTTTTCTCTAAGATGGACAGAACGACGTCTGCATTGGTAGCAACCAAACGTTTTAAGCGACTATATAACTGTTCAAACGAAACCAGCGCCTTGTAGTCAGCGCGCGCGGTGGGATCGGCTGTCAGTAGACAGTTATTATACTGATCCATAACTTCATGAAATTCGGAACGAATAGCGTCAATGTTTGAGCTAGCGTCCAGAAAAGCCTCTTTCGCTTCATCTCCCGTGCCTATGTCTTTAGATAAATCGTAGGCAGACTATAAACACTTGAATAAAGCATTCCGTTTGGCTTCCAACGCCAAAAATGATAACTCCGTACTATTAGACTTAATAGCTTTCTTCATTATGAAATGAGAATTTTAAATTAAAGGCATACAAAAATAACTTATTTGTGAGTTTGCGAGTAATATAAAAGTACAAGTGGGTACTTCTAAAAAAGGTAAATCTCAGCGATAATTATCGAAATAGAACCTTATTTCGCGAATACCACTGAGAATATGAATATTACAGCGAATAATAAGATGAAATATTAGTATGACAGCGGGAAAAATAAGTATTTAGTGTTAAGCGGTAACAAAATGAAATAATTACCTTCGCGGTACGCAACGAGCGTAATGGCGTCGGTATGTTTTATACGCTAACGAAGACCTAAAAACGGCGGGTTTTAACACTAAATCTCCTATTAGGTGACCTAAAAGGGGCGGAAACTGTATCAGTACGGCTCGAAGGACCACAATAATGGTGGGGCTCCGACGGAAGGCAAAATTAGGTACCTTCGATGCGGACCGAATAAATCTGATGAACACAAGTGTCTCGCCTAGGGGTTAAGGGATGAGGGAAACCGTGCACCTTACCTCCTCGTGAAGCCGCTCGATCTACCAGCAGCTCTGCTCCGGAGTCTTCGCAGAGTTCGGCTCACCACGTGTCGACAAATTTCAGAGGCACAAACACAGCACTTCAGGTTCAACCGTCGAAGCCACAAATACACCACTAAACAAACAGCGGGACTGCTATGAACTTATAATAATAAAATATATCGTTCTGCGATAAATTAACACAGCGGGTAAAAAAAAACACAGCGGGGAAGCGATCACAACGGAGTCCATATTTGAACTGTTATAATGTCTTTCTCGAGCGAGCGGGCGACACTCTTCAAGGAGTAGTTTGCGAAGTGCACGATATAGGTGGCAGGAAATGGAACTAGCTTGACATCTTGCGTAACAGTTTAACAAAATAAAATAGATGGCGCCAACAGGTAGAAAACAAAAACAAACTAAAACAATTTTAGTTAAAAGTTAATCCATAGGTAACTTTGAAACAAATACTTGGCCGTAACTCAAGTAAGTAGATATTTATACCATTTTCATTTCTAAAAGCTGTAACAATCAATGGAGCGATAGTCCTACTCTTTGTTTAATATAATATGTTAAGGTTCAGGCTTCAGTCGTAAATCACGCTGGTGATGAAATTGCGTGTGAAGATAAGCTTACGACATATTACAGACTCCACGCTTCGCTACACTCAGCACTTTAGCTATATTAAATTAATTAAGAACGTAACTTGTGTCGGCCATTATATGTACACAATTATTGCGTGTGTAAAAAAAAATTGGCAAGTTTTGAAAATGTATACAGGGATAAAATCTTTTATGTTCTAGGAGTTTTAAGCTCGTCGATATGCCGGTAAAAAGGAAATCATTTTGTATTTATACGTATTTAGAAGAAGTGTATGTTAGTTAGTTCGAAGTGCCAGAGCTTGGGGGAGGTGTATGTCCAGCTGTGGACGTATTTCGGCAGAAATTATGAATATGATGATGACTTATTTAACACATCCTACCAAATATGGTAATAAACTTAGTCTGGTTAAAAATCTGTTATTATTATATTTTCGTATACCTTACACAACTTTACAATAAAATCTGTTCGTTTTCAGAAGATCAACAAATGCCTACGCACAAAATCCTTTTGTATAAACAAAATTAAAATAATGAACACCCAAATCCTACGAGCGAATGCAAACGTGACATTTTATTTTTCCCTATCTTTCATAGGCCGTTAGGGTTTCATACAATGTTGCTGTATGAGCGGTTTTGTTCCGACTTTATTTAGTACTAGCTTCTGTAGGCAACTTGGTTCGCGTGAAATTTCTTGTTACCCCCTCGAACCATGGCACCGTCAGCCAGCACTATTATTTTGTTTTCGCTTAGTGTTCTTTCTGCCTTTTCTTTTCCTCACTGGGGTCCTTATGCTCGTAGAGTGATCTTAAACAGCCTTCCGCAAGAACTGGGATATCAAAAGCAAAAAGGTTTTTTTCAAATTTGAATAGTAGTTCCAGAGCTTAGAACGTTAAAAACTCTTAAGATTTATTATGTCACATATTTACTAGTACTAGTGATCGCCCATTGGTCGAAATTCGACCGTGCTTCATTTGAATAGATATACATTATTAAATGAAAAAAAAATATATAATAATAATATAAAACAATAATATGGTTATATTTGACATTCAGTAACACTATAGACAAATTGTTGACGCTGTACTATTGTGGAGAGGGTTCGCTAGCGGGATGGTGATGGCCAGGACCAGGACGTAGGTCTAATGAGTAAAGAATACTTCTTCAGGAATGTTCTTCTATCACAGTTCAAAATGTCATAATTATAACCAGCCTGTATAATCGTGAGGCATACAACCTGTACAGTTTGCACACGACACTAAGTTTTGTATGGGAAACTTACTAATGCCATACTTGACACCCCCCATAAAACCACAAAAAATATTTCTTATAAATATAAATTATATTCCTATCGTTGCTAATACAAATAATAATAAAGACAAATATTCTCGATATGAGCATAGATTTTAAAAATGAAATAGATTATATACCTATAAAATTAATTTATTACCTATGGTTATACTTGACATTCAGTAAGACTATATACACAAAATATTAAAGACAGATGTTCTCGATTGGACCACAGATTTGGACCATAAACAAAAGAATATCTATGCATGTATTAAATACACGGTAATGAATAGTAGTGTGTGTAACGTGTTATTTATTGGAAATAATGTATTTTTACGCATAATTTAAAAAAAATATTAGCATTCGTCACTTCTTCTCTGTATAAATTATAAGTGTGCGAGATTTCATACTCCTCCGTCCGCCCAATTTTCGTAAAAAGGGATCCAAAGTTTTCGCTTCACGTATTAATATATACATAGATATAGTGTAGATTGTATTCGGGTATTAGTTTGGTACGTCCTGTAGGTACTATGGTTTAACTAAATTAATTAGTTATAAGGCTTGACTTACATTGGGATCAAAATCGTTTTATATACCTGAGTAGGTAGGTAAATAATTTTCTGATTAATTTAGATAAAGTTAGAGAGAACGCCTAGTTTATCTCTCTTTTTTGTTACATAACTAAACCCACGCCTACTACTAAAGAGGGCCTCCTCTTTTGAATATTGTAAAAAAACTTCAGTTACTAATAAATATAAACGAGTCCAGGCTGAATTTCTCATTTTTTTATTATTATAAATGGAATCAAGATGATTCTATTTAGCTTATAACCCGATCATGATGTTCCAAATATTTTACCGTTGACCAAGTTTCTGATCTCTGCACATAAGGTCTAAGATTTCTTCGAGTCTGGTGTAGAACCACTCAAAACCATTGCAATCGATTCTCTAGGAAACCAAATGCGTGAATCGACAACTGTATTATAAAATATAGTTAACATTTTACTAATTGTAAGTAATATCCAGGTACTTAATAAAAAATTGTAAATTCATTCGCTGACAGTCAAAACACAGTTGAATCTGCTAGGTCTAGAAGCTGGAAAGGCACAAAAAGGTCTTTTTAACAAAACCAAACACTAAAGATTTTTTTTAAACCCTTTCCCTAAAGGAATTGATAAGTTGGTAAATTGTACACACTGCGTTTTGCCGTTTTCTTGCCTTAATCTTCTTTGTACAAGTTTGTTTTGTTTCGGCGAGGCTCAAACGACATATAACACACAATACACGAGGAAAGCAGGTACTTTATTTTGACAAAAAAAAAAAAAAATCGTTAAACACGGAAATAAATTCTCAGAAATGGAATACTAAAATTACAAAGACAGACAAAAGTATATAAGTATCTTCCATTACGGTTAATTCTCAAAAGAATGATTTGCAAAGTTAATAAAATAAAAAGAAGACAAGGTCGCAAAATAAAGTATCCACTTTGGAAACATTGGACACGTTTCGATGCCGACCGCCACGTTTTATGACCCTACAGCGACAACCGGGAAATAAAGGTTGATAATTTTCGAATCACTTACCCTGTCATTTTCCGATACGATATCTCCGAAACAATTCATTTACACTCGATTTTGATACCGTCATTGATTCCATCGCTAAAAATCAATCACTCGATACCGGCGTCGACTGACGTTTATTTGCGATATTTAGAAATACAAATTGGTCGGTCGCTTCACGTAATGACGTTATATTTATTAATAGGTTATTATGAAACACAAAATTATTTGAAGTGTCACTTCTATAACGCGATTAGTGCGTCTAATTTTATACGTATCACATATTACAATAACAATAATACCTACGTGGGATAATGTACGTTATGTGTTACATATTATTTATCAGCCGTTTTTAATTTAAATAAAAATGCTTATATTCAAAATAAAAGACAACTATTTTCACTAGGTAATAAATTAAATATCTAAAATACGTGCCCAGAGAACTGGTAGCATTCCCACGTTGAATGGCAATGCTAATTCTTTGACCAGCCAGAAACCAGACCAGCAGATAAGCCAGCTCGAAATTTCATTAAAATATTACGTTAGGTACGTGAGGTCTGTGTCCGGAAGTTTTTCCGGTGTACGTGCTCTGTAAGCCAGGTTAGGGCATTGTCGTCCTTGCACCACATCTGCATGGTACCTTCCGCTACCCGTAGGTACCCGTGACATACCGGGAGTAGTGTCGGATCTGTGTCTATTAGTAAGCCTTCCAGGTCCGTCTTAACGAATTCGGTCACTTCTTTGGTCTTTGGAGGGGGGAGGGAAGTAGATTGCTACGGCCAGCCTCGCAGGAATATCCTTCGTGGCTCGCGCGTTGGTTCTCAGCTCCTCCTGAGCGGATTGAACCCTCACACGTTTGGCGTCTCCCTTGAGCGTGCTCGATGAAGCCGTGTCGTCAGGGCGCTCCCTCTTCGCCAACACTGTATCGCTTGGTTCAGACTGCAACTTGGAGGTGCCTGGCGGGGTGAGTGTTGCCGGCAGCGCCCGTGCGTATGATGATTTAAGCCGCCTGTCACTCTTCTTTCTAAGTCGAAGCCGGTCGTAGGTGCTGTGGGGGTTTTGGGGTCGACTAGCGGCCCTGGCAGACTCTGTCACGTGCGGCAGCTTACTTTACCACATCGCTTACTGAATCCCGTCCGCGTTGCGCCACCTCGTCCGGTTAGTTTACGCGCTGGGTTACCCGTTCGTGGACTAACGGTTGATCGCATGGCTATTGTAGTCAAACACAAAGTATTTATTTCAAACAGGCACGTAAAAGGCATTTTTGAACGACATCATTTACATTAAAATAGAGTTGATTCTAGTCGCACCTTCCAAAAGGTAGATTCGTATGGAGAATAATGGGCAAGACTCTTCACCGGTACTCTTTGTTGTGTGCAAAATGTTTTTCAATATTAGTATGCAACAAAATTTATTTAATAAAATTGTGAAGACGATGCATCAAGAATAAAATGACCAAACCACAATAGGTAAAGTAATTGAAAAAGAAGCAATGAGAGACAAATTAATTGATTGATAGAGACATGGTGCTCACAGAATGATGAATGAAACGACTGATAGATATTGTGAACTCACATTTACCTACTTTATCGAATATTTTACCATTTTTTTTTTTGGCAACAATTAGAAATGAATTTCATTTTGTTGTATAAGTTTCCTGCTTCTATCTAGGTCGCATTCGCTTCTTCGCTTTGTGAAACTTTAGGAGCAAGTTTGCGCACAACAACAAGATATTAATAATTTATCAATCATAATATTTGTGCATAACTAATGAAAGTTTCGTGTCGGCTCAGTCACGCACGTACTGTATTTAAAATCAGACTTACTCAATTTTTTTTTGTCATTTGATCATTAATTTTGATCGTTGGCTGAGAAAGCTGCAACTGTAACTTTATGTTTTTAGTGTCCTTCTGAGAGAGTCACATCTGCAACCTTATGTTTTTAGTGTTCGTGTCTGAATTGAATTATGAATTTAGTAAACGAGTTGCTTTTCAGGTACATCCTCGTATTGTGCACTCAGCACATGATGGCAAACACATTCATGCGGAACAAAATTATAACGTAAGAAAATAAGAAAGAAAGAAAAATTGAATACTTCTCCCCCCCCTCCCCTCCCTCCTCCTTCCTCTTCTTCTTCTCCCTTCTCTGCCTCTTCTCTTCTCTTCTTCTTCTCTCTTCTTCCTTCTTCTTCTTTCTTCTTCTTCTTCTTCTACTTCTTCTTCCTTTCTTTCTTATTTTTCTTCTTCTTGTTTTTTTTTCTTTTTGATTGAATTGAATACTTCTTTTTGTATGTTACTGGGTGATATTCATCTTGTAAGTATAAAATTTCGTCCTGCTAATGCATTTTAGTCTCGTGCCGGTTATATGCCCCGCACGACGATATTCAATTCTCGTCCGCCACTATTATGTTCAACTTTCAGCTGCAAAATAACACATTTAAAAATAAGTCTGGCTTTTAAGGCTTAAAATTACTTATTTCAGGACCTATTTATCTAATAACAGGTAGGCTCTAGTTTAGAGTATGTTGTATGTATCTGTCAGCTCATGCCCAGTCAGATTAAGCACGCCGCTTTTAGTAAAAGCTTTCAATTAAAATCAGTATGTTTAAATGTAGTATAGGTATTACAGGTGAAATTAATTTAATATGTACTATTTTAGACATACTGAAGTAGTTTTGTCTTCGCTTGGCTATAACTGTCAGCAGAAAAAACGGTGAAAATAAAGTACTTACATAGTGAAATTGTTTTCTATTTACCTCGTTCTTGGATGTTTGACGTAAATTATATGAAAAACACATACGCATGCATCAAGCATTTAGTTTAATCATTTTTAGTGTTAATCAGTGCATACCTCAATTTCATATTGTTTAAGAACACCGTGTAAGTTAGCTGTAAAAATAGAATATTTCATTAAAAATTGCTTTCCATAACTCACTATTAACATTGGCCATTTATAGACTAACTGGCCAAGGAACGTGTACCCCGACCCATTGTTCTGTATCGTGTGTGCAAACTCCCAGACTCGGTGCGAAGATTCTGTTGCCATGCTAATATTTATTTCTTGCTTTAATCAAGCCTGCGTATCGTCGCGCAGGAGTTCATTAAACCGACGGCGTCGTACATAAACTAAGATTAATGTTTAACCAATTTAAGACGAAACCGAAACAACAGACTAAACTAACTGTAAAAGTATTTTACCTTGGTGTATTAATTCGTCTAACCAAAAGGTTTACGTTAAACCATAAACCGTTTTATGAGCCTATTTAATATATTTATTTATTTATTTAGGATCTCCAACAAAGAATACACATACACATTACAACTCACAGTTATAAAGGTTTCTTTTACGTGTGCTCCTTCAATATTGTGGAATTCAGTAAACTCTCAATTGATTTGATTGGCTTTTGTTACTTTGGACCGTTGTCCAAAGTAACAAAAGCCAATCAAATCAATAAATGACCCTGACCAGTAAATCGGCCAAATCTCACATAAGCCGTTGCTTATGTGAGATTTGGCCGATTTACTGGTCAGGGATTTGGCTTTCACAAACTGGGGATGAGTCTAGGGCAGTGCCGGATTAGCCATGTAGCAGGAGGCAGCAAATGCTACGGGCCCCGCGCCTTGGGGGGGCCCGCGCCTGTGCAAATAAAAAAACTACAAATCAAAGAAATTGTAAGCCACCCAGTAGCAATTCTTAGTGAGCGCTGGCCATGCTGTAATTATTGTACAGGTACATTAGCCCACTAGCTGGAGCCCTAAAACAAATATATAAAAAAATAGTACATTATTATGCCGCAAGTTGGCAACTCCAAAATAATAATTGAATTCGATTCAAGCTGTATGTATAACCCAACCACGAAAAATAGTTTTTATATGATATCCGATAAGAAAATAGCAAAATGCATACTTCATTTGATAAGCCCAATTCAACAATAACATGAGTTTATTTTCTTTTAAGAGTGTTTTTATTACTGTACTGTTTACATCGTGTTAAAGTTTTTTTAGTTTTACGTGCTTGCTTTTGTGTTGGGTATTATTTCTCTTTTGTCGATCCCCGTGGACTTATACAAACTCATTATATTATTACTGTTTCATAACAGTAAAAGTGTACTAGATATATATTACGTTCGTTGCATCTCTGTGCATGATAAAATATATCATAGTTTGGCATACAGTATTCAATTTGACTGAATTTTTAATTACGTCGTTATTCTCACAAACCAGCGATGTGTCATTTTGCAAAAGTTTAAAGCAACCTAAGTAATCAAAAGTCCCCTCTTTGGAGAGTGGATGAGAGGCGTCACGGCGTCCTCACCTTCCGCCTAACGCAGGTCTTCACAGGTCATGGGTGCTATGGGGGGTTCCTGTTCAGGATAAAGCGGGAGGTAACGCCCGGGTGTTTCCATTGCGAGGATCGTCTGGAGGACACGGTGGAGCATACGACGGAGGTGTGCCCTGCTTTTTATGTGGGTGGGATATCATCATATGAAGTCTCCCTGCTCTTGGGCGGAGCGGGAGGGCGTGTCAGACTTTTACTGACTAAAACCCCCCCCGTGTTCCTTCAGTTGCCCATGTGCCAGGGCCACGGTGTCTCTTTCGAACAAATTTCGCGACCCTGGCAGGCATCGGTCCTAGCGGACCCCTTTTTTTTGGATGGGAAATCATTAAATGACTTCTCCCGCTCTGGCCAGAGCAGGAGGGCATGTCAGACTTTTACTGACTAAAACCCACCCGTGTCCCTTCAGTTACCCATATGCCAGGGCCACGGTATCTCGTTTGAACAATCTCGCGACCCTGGCAGGCATCAGTCCTAGCAGACCCCTTCACTAGCGGACCCCTTTAGTTGTTGCTGATATCTCTTTGAGGTGCGCATGGAATACTACGCACCGTCGACACGGGCCTGGTCCTTACCAGGCAACGAGCTACCCACTGCTCGCCGCCCGCAAGCCCGCGCCTACCGTGGCCGGGAGTTTGCGATCGACTCCCGACGTCCGTGGTGTCTTCTCCTGCGGCAGTTAGGAACGTGAGGACGCAGAGACTGCCACTCCCTCACGCGCCCCGCCTCCCCCTTCACGAGCATTACTACTTCGCAGAAGGAAATGACGGCTTCCCATGCCCTCTCGCTCCGTACCATGGCTCGCACCAGGGCCGGACGCAAGAGGTCGCTGCCGCCGATCGCCTGCACGAGAACACAGCGGTGCTCAAGCAGGGCACACCACACGGTGGAGCATACGGTGGAGGGAAGCTATGCGCCCTCACGCCCCATGCCGCTACAGGAGGAGAAACCCCGGGCGTCGGGAGTCGATTGCAGACTCCCGGCCACTGCAGGCGCGGGCTTGCGGAAAGGACCAGGCCCGTGCTGACAGCGCGTAGTGTTCCACGCGCGTCTCAATAAGAAGTCAGCAAACTGAAGGGGTCTGCTAGGACCGATGCCTGCCAAGGTCGCGAGATTAGTTTGAAAGAGGTACCATGGCCCTGGCATATGAGCAACTGAAGGAACACGGATGGGTTTTAGTCAGTAAAAGAAACGTGTTTTCCAAATGTCCAAATATTGTTACGCATTTACTTGAGTTTGATGGTCACAAACTGCAGCGGAGAGCGTCCTTTTTCAATATTAAAACGAATGTTAAAATGTGTTAAGTAACACAATGGGACAATAACGTTTGAATGACCTCCCTATAAAAAGCATAGAAAATGAAATCATTTTCATTTCAAATCATTTCAAATCAATATTTCTGAGTAAATACTCAGAAATATTGATTTGACGAGTGTAATTTCAAGTTTAAAGTTGCTTACATTAAATGACGAAAAGCGTTTTTCTAAATATTTTGTTTTATATCTTTCTAATAGGTAATGCAACTCAAGAGACCCCCATCCTGCCAGGGTCGCGAGATCTGTTCGAAAGAGTTACCGTGGCCCTAGCATATGGGCAAGTGAAGGAACACGGGTGGATTTTAGTCAGAAAAAGTCTGACACGCCCTTCCGCTCCACCCTAGAGCGGGAAACGCCATTTGATGATTTCCCACCCACAAAAAAAAAGGGCCCCATCACTATTTTGCTACGGGCCCCGCGCTGGCTTTATCCGGCACTGGTCTAGAGGACAGCTAAAGTACCAAATAAACATTATATAAATACTACATATAGCAGTCATTATCTTTGTAATATGGTGAAAGGGCTCTATAACATCATTTTGTTCGTTTCGTTTGTACCTTGTTTGTGCTATGTGGTATTAATTCGTCTAATAAACTGTTTTAAGAGCCTATTTAATATATTCTGGAATTCAATGACCTCTCAATTGATTTGATTGGCTTTTGTTACTTAGGACAACTAATCAGAGCGACGTATGTGAGATTTGGCAGATTTACTAATCAGGAATTTGGCTTTCACAAACCGGGTATGAGTCTGGGGGCCAGCAAATTGCCAAATAAAAAAGTTAAAAAATAAACATTGTATAAATTCTACATATCGCAGTCATTAGCTTTATGATATGGTGAACGGACACTGTAATATTATTTTAGGTATAAGACTTACGAAAAAGCATATTATTTATACGTACCTTCATACCAATTTGCCGGAATAGGATTTCTTTTGAGATACGTAATAAACGAATACGGGCTAACTCTCGTATGAACTACAATATTTCTATTGTAAATACTTATGTACTTTACAGAGACTGTTCTCTATGTAGGTGTGTAATATTTTGAGACAGTAAAAGTGAGCATACTTCAATACTGTAAAAGCTTACAGACTTATGCTGAGAGTGAAAGTTTTTTATTACATCGTAAACAGTAAAACAGTTAAAACAGTTTTGATTGCCCTGTTAGCCTCATTGTCGCAAGCGCGTCTGTTGAGCGTGGGTTTCAGGTTTCAATTCCCAGGTCGGGCAAAGTGCACTAAGATTTTTCCATTAGCAGTTTCTTAGTAACACCTTGAAATGTATTTCGGGGTGTGATTGTTCCTGCATCTGATCTCTGTCCGGTCGTGTTGGATTACGTGCCGTCCCATCGCAATCTGGACCCACCTGTGTCTGCATACACAATATAATATCTTCTGCACTAAAAGCTGGTCTCTGTTGATATTGGTCGCCATTGCCAAAATACGGCTGCAGGACTATTGGAGCAGTTAAATATATACCTTTGTTTAGAATGTTTAAACACTTCACCGGATCCCATATAACGTACTTCCAAAATATACTCTAGTAAATAGTGTAAATATTGTCCATATTGTGTAGAACCACAAATAATTCTTCAACGCCTACCATCCCTAATTGCGTTTATACATAGTTAATTTCAATTTTTCACGGTTGTTCATTGTATATTGTCTACTGACAATGAAACGTACCCTGTGATTTAAGTTGAAATTATACAGTGGGATAAGTTATTTTCCATTAAAATAAGATTTAATTTAAATGGTTGAAATGTTATGAGGCCGGCAAGATTATAAATCAGAATTGTGGCATTTAAAATACATGATGTAGGCATTTATTTTGGAGCTCCTGGAGTGCGCAGAGGTCGTTCCCCCTGGCACGCACATATTATGCTTTTCAAGAGAATATTTTACATTCAACTATGATAGGTCTTAAACAATAAACATTTGTCTAAGGGATCTTTAGCCGAAACTCACTGTTAAAAGCACCCTTGGGTACTTAATCGTATTTATGAGAGTTAGTACTTAACAATAGAGTTAGTACTAAATAAAAGTTGTACTAACTCTCTTAGTACTAACTCTTGTTGTACTAAATCTCTTGTGTTATATTTTGTAGTTGGAAATTGTCAATTACAAAATTTGCTTCAAGCCTTAGGTGTTCTAATTTCAGTCACTATCAGTAGCAATATTAAGTCATTTATATCTTCGAGAGTGACACTCCATTTCTAAAAAAACTTCTTTATTTGTAAACACGACATTTACGTAGGTTTATAAGTACAGAATTATCTGTGCACATTAAACATGCTTTGGTTTAATTATAAACCATAGCATTTCTAAGGAAAACGACACTTGCTTACACCAAATAAATTTCAATAATAATGTAGACCCACCCTTATGGATTATATCAAAGAAAAGACAAATAATATTGTACATGTACAAGCAACGACACTAACTTTATCACCAAATAATAATAATTGTATCATTTGTCTTTTAAATTTATTCAATAATCTCCTGAGTATAAATCTCTACAAACCAACAAAATGTCAGTAGTTTAATAATGTTACAGTATTTCGATTCCCAGCAGGTAGGTATGATTCGTACGGCACTTAGCGGCCTAAGTTTCTACATTAAGATTTTGAACAAAATGGACATTTTAGTATTTATAACATGTATTTACTCTATATTTTTGTTTTCTGTCCCATTTCCTAAATGTTATATCCCTATACTATCTTACATGGTATTTAATTTATATATTATTAGTTTGCACAAGAAATGTGCTTATAACCCTATTTCTTCACTTTTTTTGTATTCTGTTGTTAATAATATGTGAATGCCATTGTCTATTATAAAAATTAAAAGACTTTTCTTTTTAACTGTACCTACACTTACTAAAAATAAACCCGACGAGTCATGACGTATGTTCTTGTACTAGAGGTCAACGTGTTATCGTAAAAACACTACAATCTAATCCTCGATCAACATAAATAAAAACTCTGTTGAATCTTCTACTAAAGTGTTGATTAGTTTTCCACTTCAGCTTAAATAAGAAACCTTTCGTAGGAAACCAAATTAAGTCGACTATAATTGGAACTTTTCTGTGATCAAAGTAATATTGTAGCAAAATTCAATCATGAGAAGCAGCTAATACGTTTTTTGTTTGGTGGCATATCCGTGATTAGAGCTCGAAGCCGTTGATAGGAAGAAATATTAAATTTACATATAAGCTGTTTGAATGATACTAACTGAACGTAGATTATTACGGACAATCCATGAAATACGTCATACGTTAAGGGTAGTGGAGGTGGTCTATAAAGTGTGGCATCTTGATGACCTTTGTGATGTTATGTGTTAAATCTATTTATTAAACGATAAACCTTATCTGTAACAAAAACAAAAATGATATACTACCAAGTCTATCCAGATCATCACAAGGTTTAACTTGAATGGCAAAATATAATAATATCACCGCGGACCGGGATCACACAAAACATATACATATACCTGTGAAAAGGATGATAGGGCTTCAAAACCATGGAATGGGTCATGTAAGTTATGGACAGCCCCTTAGGATTGGTATCAGATTTCTGATACCATTGCAATATTAATATTTGAGTATGTGTTTGTATATTAAATTACCCTATCAGGGTGTTCAGTTCACTGAGCAGTTAAAACTCTGTTTTTGTGAGTGAAATCGTGCTTTAAGTAAGCACGATTTCAGTCACAAAAACAGAGTTCTATTGTCTCGATCATAATGCGTTTGAGAAAATAAATAACAATACTAGAGCAAACAATGCGCGAAGTACACAGCTGATAACTGTTCTTTTACATTCAAAGAAACGCTAAGAGATGAAAGAATGTATTCCAGTTCGTTGAATTTAACTGTTCCTAAAAAAGTAGGTATCTTTCTGAAGTTTGGTGGGTGTCGTAAATACTTATTTAGGTACTGAAAAAGATTTTCTTCGTCATTTTCAAGAAGAAATCTGTGAAAATAATAAAAAAGAACTTACAAAACCAACATACGAATTAAGAGCCTCCACTTTTTTACAAGTTAAAAATAGGTTTTATTTATTTAACCCAAAATCTTGCCATTTTTCCTCTGTTTAACTTGAAAGAGGCTCCATGTTACACTCATAATTCTGTGGCCTGGTGCTAAAAGGGCCAAACTGCAGCCCTTTTTTATATTTTTCTTTTACTTATCTCGATGAAAGCGCACACTACATTGGCCTTTTTTTACATAGTAACGTTTGAAAGATTGTTGGTAAACTAACGCCCTTTTAGCATAAAATTTCTAATATATGCTAAAAATCAAAATTTTCATCGTTTTTCAATAAACTGGCATTATAATCTCGTTTCATACAAAAACGTACTTTGGCCCTTTTAGCACCAGGCCACAGAATTATTCTACATGTATAAGTATTTAAGAGTATTTCATCTTTTATAAAATCATAAATATCATAAGTACCGAGCTATACAACGCTGTGTTGTATAAATCGAAATAAAAAAAACATTTTCTGTTCTAGTAATAATACACAAAGTGTGTATTGTGTTCCTGCTTCAGGAAAGCTTTCCAATTACTCCGTTTACCTTTATACTCGAGTACAAACGAGTACGTACTATAATAATATGTAGTATGTATGTTTTACAACATTATAAGCTCATGTGAGTTACTTATACTTGGCTCACAAGATGTTCACGCGTGTAAAGTAGTCGCAGAGTGCACAACTTTTGATAAGACCACTTTAAGCTATTGTCTCTTTCCCCTTTGTTAAAACTTTCCTGTACACATTTGTTTTTAGGGTTCCGTACGCAAAGGGTGCCAAGGAAACCCTGTAACTAAGGCTCCAATGTCCTACCATCACAGGCCTGTGTCTTTAATATCTTTTTAACCGTTTATGTAGACACTTGAAATTTTCAGAGTGTATAGCCGCACGAACAAGAAGGAATAAAAATAAAATAAAGTTAAGAATGAAATCGGTTCTCCATTGAGGAAACGTGCCTTTTTGGGCTTCGTTTGCTCGTAATATTTGTTAAATATTATTGGAGTCCATTTCACACTTGGCCGTTTTTGTTAAGTTCATAATGTTAGATATCCATAAGCATTGAGGACAATGTATGTCGGTAGAAATCCCACAAAGCAAAAGGGATTATTAGCTAAGGTTTCCAGTAAGTGTTTATTTTGTTTGCTGTTTGTGTAACAATGGACTGCCTCTTTGGTCCAGTGGCAGCAAGCGCTACTGCTGAGTATGAGATCCTGTGTTCGATTCCTAGGTCGGGCAAAGTGTTAATAGGTTTTCTATCTGGAATTTCTCAGTCCCGGAGGGTGGATTCGCGCTAGGTTGATGGAAATAGGATCGCCCCCTATTACATGTAACTTAAACAAAACTGGCCAAATGTGGGTATATCTCTAACCAACCCTTCGGGGAAACAAGGCGTGATGTAGTTTATGTACTTTGTGTAAGTGAGTCTTTTCATAAAACTTATAGGTCGGCTTATTATTGTGCGGAAAAATCACGCAAGTATAGCTATTCATGAGAAGTAATACGGTACTAAATACCCTCACTTCGTAAATTATGTGTTAATTAATACACACGATATAGTATTACCTAGTGTTGCTACCGCTACTTCCAAGGTAGCGTTAGAGTTCGAACTATTATCTGTGAGCTTTTTTACTAGAAACAATGATTTCTTGTGGGAGTTGTCTACATGAAGCGTAAACTGTATATACCATGCTTCTAATGTCACGGCACGTATAACAATAAATGTTAACGAAATGCAAACGCTTCTCACAAATTGACATTCTTACAGCATCCCGCGGATTGTTCTACCACAACCCAATTACGTTCTCATGAATAAATAAAATGTTATGTACATAATAAGGATGTTTGGACACCAGTACACAGTAACAGTACAAAGCTCAAGCAGAAATCACGTATTTAGATGAGCACGTACGTACGTTTTCACGTTATGAGTATTTGACTTCGTTATTTTGATACATATTTTTTTGGTTAGATAAGGTCAGGATCTTCGACTTTCAACATTTTCATAACTATAATATATTCCATTTCAATTAAACATGGAACATTTATAATAGTTTCGTCTTTACTTTTGGGCTTTTGGGTTATTGATGTTTCTGTTTCGACTTCATAAATAACATCTACTGCTGCTTTCAGCTGAATAAGCTCAAAGCAATATTTAAAATGTAAAACAGAATATCTCATATATTTCGTTTTGCCAATTTTAAAAACTTTTTACAAAAAAAACAACCGACTTCCTTAAAAAAACACTACAAAGTCAAAAATAACTTTAATTTCGAAAGTCGGTGTCTTAGGCTCTGTATTTAAGGTTTTTGCCACCGACTTCCGAAATTAAAGTTATTTTTGACTTTGTAGTGTTTTTTTAAGGAAGTCGGTTGTTTTTTTTGTAAAAAGTTTTTATTTTTTGACTTTTTAGTTGTGGTAGATACTCCGCACTAATCTAATCGCGTTATTCGTTCATTTGTCGCGCAAATACGTAATGAAAATTTAAGACTTATATGGTTTTCACATGGACCCCACTGTCGAAATAGAACCAAATTACAATGAGACCATTCGGAAAGCACCAGCTTTCAAATAAAAAAAGAATCATCAAAATCGGTTCACCCAGTCAAAAGTTATGAGGTAACAAACATACGGTATTCGTTCATTTGTCGCGCAAATACTTAATGGAAATTTAAGACTTATATGGTTTTCACATGGACCCCATTGTCCGAATGGAACCAAATTAAAATGGGACCATTCGGGAAGCACCAGCTTTCAAATAAAAAAAAAATCATCAAAATCGGTTCACCCAGTCACAAGTTATGAGGTAACAAACATAAAAAAAAAAAATAAAAAAAAAAAAAATACAGACGAATTGATAACCTCCTCCTTTTTTTGAAGTCGGTTAAAAAGACCTATATTTATGATATGTGAAAAGGACACTTTTAATATTTACAACGTGATCCATTGATTTCAACAAAACCTTGTGCATTGCTATGTTACCTTGGTTCAGATTTTATTTTAAGTTTTTCAATTGATTTCTATGAAGTTTCCTATATGCCAATGCACACAGAAACTAGGCCACAATCTGCGTTAAAGTTGGTTAGCCGGTGACTAACTGTGGCTAGTATCATTTTATAGCTTAGTGTCGGTCAAAGTCAAGACTTTTGATGGATTAATAGCTGCATAACCGCTCAATTCACATTTGTTTTCCAACTGCCTACCATTAAACATTAAGGTCGTTTAACTACGACGTGGCGCGACATAAATTTCACGTTGTGATTGAATCGGGAAATTTGCTCCAGATTTTGACGATATCCAATTTGGAGAGAACAAGCGTGGGAATTGATGTACCTTATCTGAACGAGCTTATGCAGTCGGGACACATGCATCTGTAACTTTTACTATAAAAGGTTTATTTAGGTTTATTTGTTTATGTTTTTTTGCTAACTCATGATAACTAGTGGAAATGTTATGTAATAGAATATTAACGTCATGTCATGAAGGACATAAACATTTGTTTGAAGAAATGACTGATAGAAATAAAGTTCATTCCTTCGTCTGGATCATGATTTTGCATTGCAGCTGCAAAGATATAAGTTCTGCAATGGTCCAAGTATAAAAAGTATCGACTTTCTATTTTTGGAATATTGTAAAACTTATTGCAGTACATAAAAACCGGCCAAGTGCGAGTCGGACTCGCGTACCGAGGGTTCCGTACAAACCTGTAGGTATTCTCGGATTATTTTTTTTTTTTTATATATTTTAGTTGATTGAATATAAGGTAAATTGCGGTTTACGATTTATGACGTTTAAAAAAAAAACTACTCACTCGATCTCGTTCAAACCAATTTTCGGTGGTAGTTTACATAGTAATGTACCTACAGACGCCAACACATCAAGCTACTACAATCTGTCAGATTTCTTTGATAGATTTTCGACTTTATTTCTAGAGCATTAGGTTCAAGGTTCATTGGGAAAAATTGACAGTTTCGGGTAGCTTGACCTGGTGGCGTCTGTACATCAAATATTTTTTTTAGTTTTATCATTCTCTTATTTTAGAAGTTACGGGGGGGGGGGGACACACATTTTACCACTTTGGAAGTGTCTCTCGCGCAAACTATTCAGTTTAGAAAAAAATTATATTAGAAACCTCATTACCATTTTTGAAGACCTATTCATAGATACCCCACACGTATGGGTTTGATGAAAAAAAACATTTTTGCGTTTCAGTTCTATGTATGGGGAACCCCAAAATTTATTGTTTTTTTTTCTACTTTAGTGTGAAAATCTTAATGCGGTTTACAGAATACATCTACTTACCAAGTTTCAACAGCATATCTCTTATAGTTTCGGAATAAAATGGCTGTGACATACGGACGGACGGACAGACAGACAGACAGACAGACAGACATGACGAATCTATAAGGGTTCCGTTTTTTGCCATTTGGCAACGGAACCCTAAAAAGAAATTTTTATCTTTTCTTTTCTTTTTTTTTTCTCTTTTCTCTTTCTTTCTTCTTTCTTTTTTTTTCTTTCTTTAAATATTATAAAATAGCATCTTTTCAAGTAAGAGGTGCTATTTAATAATTTTAAATAAAATTCTACTTAAGTTTTTATCGTGAGGTCAGCGTAATAAGTTTGTGTTGTATATAATAAGGCATAAGAGCGTTAACGTCGATTTTGGTTGTTTGACCCAAAAAGCGTACTTTTCAAACCATTTAATCACCTCATAAAACGTATCTAACGAAAGTGTGAATAACTAAATATTGTTGGAAATATTTCGGTCTGAAAAGTTGACTGAAAACCTTTTTACATTAATAAAGTATTCTTGAATTCTAACCAGATAAACAAACAGTGTTTTCTAAAATCCTTTTACAGTAGTAATTTCGAAGCTTAAAATATCCGAAACCACTAATAAAATTGACAAACTAATAAACATATTTAATTGTTCACATCCTTGAGCAAAAAACTGAGAGAGACTTTTTTGATTATCAGCGCCTAACATAATAAATAAAACAATAAACAAAGTGAAATTAACAAGAAAAAGCAGTTGCTAAATTCATTATTTCTTCCAATAAATCTTATTTAATTTTACAAAATAAAGGTGTATTGTAATAGAAGAACATCTTTTTTAAAACTTGCAATAAAAAATTTCAACTAAATTAGTTTTATTATTTTTCTACAATTATTTTAAAACTACTATAAAACCGTGCGCGGTAATAATTTTAAATCAGTCCGCCGCGAGGCTGTTCAAAGAGTGGACGTATCGCTCAGTGCTCTACGCGTGACCTCTCCCGACCCTTGGCATCGAGTGAGTTTGTAGTGCGATATAACGATCTTGGGTTGGTAAGTAAAATAATTATTTTTTATTTAGATAATTGAAAACAATGTTTTTCGAAACAACAAAAATTGTTTGTGTTGTGTATAATAAGGCATAAGAGCGTTAACGTCGATTTTGGTTGTTTGACCCAAAAAGCGTACTTTTCAAACCATTTAATCACCTCATAAAACGTATCTAACGAAAGTGTGAATAACTAAATATTGTTGGAAATATTTCGGTCTGAAAAGTTGACTGAAAACCTTTTTACATTAATAAAGTATTCTTGAATTCTAACCAGATAAACAAACAGTGTTTTCTAAAATCCTTTTACAGTAGTAATTTCGAAGCTTAAAATATCCGAAACCACTAATAAAATTGACAAACTAATAAACATATTTAATTGTTCACATCCTTGAGCAAAAAACTGAGAGAGACTTTTTGATTATCAGCGCCTAACATAATAAATAAAACAATAAACAAAGTGAAATTAACAAGAAAAAGCAGTTGCTAAATTCATTATTTCTTCCAATAAATCTTATTTAATTTTACAAAATAAAGGTGTATTGTAATAGAAGAACATCTTTTTTAAAACTTGCAATAAAAAATTTCAACTAAATTAGTTTTATTATTTTTCTACAATTATTTTAAAACTACTATAAAACCGTGCGCGGTAATAATTTTAAATCAATTCATGAAACGCATCTCCAAGCGTTTCTTCGATAGGGCCGCAACCCACCGCAACCCTCTGGTTGTCGCGGCAGCCAACTACATCCCCTCCCGCATTAGCAAGACCCGCCGTCCGCGGCATATTTTAACCGACCCTGATGACCCCATTACCCTCCTCCAGGAGAGCAATAGGGCCACCAGCACCTTACTTAGACCGAAACGTCCGTCATACCGACCTCGCCGCCGAGGTCCGTCGTCGCGACACTCTCGACTAGCTAATAGTCCCCCCCGACCCTTGCATGAGCCAGCCCGCGTCGCTGAGCCTCTAGTTAACGACCCCCCCGATCCAGCCAATCCCTTGCTGATCCCCCCCACCAGTGACTCCCTAAGCCGAGGTCCGAACCCCACAGGGGGTGCCCTTAGGTCTTAGTCGCTTAGTTTGTAGTTTTTCCCTTAGTTTGTAAGCCCCTGGCTGGAGGCCTTAGATTCGCGTCTAGAGTCATCCGCAGGAAAAGTCCGGTTAAGTAGTGAAAGCCTTCGGGCTAACTACGAGAAGTCAGCGTCAAAAAAAAAAAAAAAAAAATTTTAAATCAGTCCGCCGCGAGGCTGTTCAAAGAGTGGACGTATCGCTCAGTGCTCTACGCGTGACCTCTCCCGACCCTTGGCATCGAGTGAGTTTATAGTGCGATATAACGATCTTGGGTTGGTAAGTAAAATAATTATTTTTTATTTAGATAATTGAAAACAATGTTTTTCGAAACAACAAAAATTGTTTCAGGTGCCATGGGGAATAAGAGTAAAAAAACGAAACTAGTTTTATCGAGGAAAAGGAAGAGACTCAATCAAGAGGTTTTAGCTAAAGCTAGGGCTAAAAGGTTGGGTAAAATAATATTTTGAATAGAACTTGATTTGTTATCTTTGTTGATCGAAGTTTGCTATATAAGGTCCTCGTTTATTAATTTATTTCTTTCTAGGGGGTGATTGTACTACTCAAATACATTTTTTTTTTCTAAACGATCAATTTCGAAATTGCAAAAAACAATACTTCCTCAAACTAAACCGTCGATCATCTGATTTTTTTTAACTTGCATTGTAATAATAATAATTTAATTGATTTGATTTAATTTAAACTTAATTTCTTCTTTTTAGAGAATTTAACTAAAAGCTTGTTTTTAAAAATGTTTTTAGGGTTCCGTAGTGAAAGAGGAAACATTTATAGTTTCGCTAAGTCTGTCTGTCTGTCTGTCCGACCGCGGCTTAGCTCAGAGACCCTTAGTACTAGAAAGCTGGAATTCAACATGAGTAAACATATTAATCACGCAGACAAAGGGGTAAAATAAAATCCTGTTTTTTTATCTTCAGGCATTGTAAAGAAAATAATGTTGTTGTGAGTACGGAAGATGTTAAAATCCAAAATGAGGCAAAGGTAAAGCACAACTAACGTATTTTTTATTTACAATTTCATATTTACGTATGGGATTACATCTATCTTTTTTTTTTTCAGGACATAGGTTCGTCTTCCAAAACTAGCTTGTCGATGTGTGGAACACACGTGTCGGTTATCTTTCAAAGTCGGTAAAGGAAAACATTTATTTAAATCTACATACAAGTGCTATATATATGTAGTGCTATATATAATCTACATACAAGTCCTATAAGTGATGACTTTTAATTGGCTGTCAGTCTCACACATAATTTATTTATTTATTTTTTATTTTTTTTTTCAGGATGGGAAATCATCAAATGACTTCTCCCGCTCTGGGCGGAGCGGGAGGGCGTGTCAGACTTTTACTGACTAAAACCCACCCGTGTTCCATCAGTTGCCCATGTGCCAGGGTCACGGTATCTCTTTCGAACAATCACGCGACCCCGGCAGGATTCTGTTTGTTTTAGCTGTAAGTCATCCATAGTTATTAATAGTGTTGTGTTGTGTTGTGTAGTTCTTAATTATTTTTCTGTTCTTTTCTTATTGTCTGTTTATATATGTGTGTACATAAATGGTTAAATAAATAAATAAATATAATATTATAAATAAAGAATTTTTCGATATTGAAATATTTTATTTTAAAACTAGAATACTTAATAATTTGCTAGAGGACCATCGCGACTTCCTACGACTTCAAAATGATGAACCCCCTTCATTATGATTTTTTCATGTACTTTTTTATCAAATGAGCAATTTTTAATCAAAATTCATTTAGTAGTTTTTGTGAAAGAGTAACAAATATACATCTACTCATCCATAAATAAACTCTCAAACTTACGCGTTTATAATTATTATTTGAAAATATGATCTGTATGGTATTCTGATGTGTAATCGATATGAATTGAAGTTTCATCAAAATTCATTCAGTAGTTCTTACGGTAAATTGTTAAAATCATTCATCCATACATCCTCACAAACCTTTGTGTTTATAATATTATTCGTAGTAGGATTTTACATTTGTACAATATTTCTAACTTTTCTCCCCTAAATAGTACCTACTTACTATACTACGTATCCAAAATTGCCTTTTTATTTCACAAGCATGAAATAAAAATAAGAATAGTAAATAAAAATCAACTGATGATTAAATAAGTAAGTATCTTCAAACATTACGGATCAACTTGGGTTAGTTTGACTATAATGACGGGCAGCACACCAACTCTACGCACACAGTTATGCGCGTATCTGTGTGAGTGGAAGGAGCACTGCAATTACCTAAACTTGGTCCCGTGGATTTCACGTTAACGCTCATAACTTCAAACTAAGTAAAATAAAAATATTATACCAAACAGAACTTTATTTCAGGAAAAATGGAAAATAAAACAAAGTCCTATTTCATTTCGATTGACGCTGGAAGAGATCAAGTTTCAAACTTAGTAATAAGCGTGTTGCAGTTTTCCTAACATGTCAAATTAGACCTAAGTAAACACTAAATATTTTCCTGGTTTCAGATAATACGGAGTTTCTCACCGAAATTCCACCTCGAGCACACGTGTCGCACAGAGCCTAGAACAGAATATTGGATTCAAACACAATTTTTTATGTTAAACAGGCCAACAGCTCACCTGATGGAAAGAGGTTACCGCGGCCATACACACAGGTGTAACACAAAGAGATGGGGATATTTTAAAATGGAAGCGCGAAAATAGCCCGCGAAATTAAAATGTTCTTTCGTTTTTTTTTTTGCAATTTACTGGTCAGTGTCTGGCTGTACGTTGAAGAAAATATGAATCGCCACCTTAACAGTCAGTTAAGCCTTACCTCTCAAATCTCAACTAAAAGCATGGTGGAAGCACTTCAACTCGGTTTAATAAACCGTTTCGAATGTCTTACATAATCAGTTTTATGGGAGTGTAGAGTGCGGGTAAGTTTGTTTATTTATAGATGCACTCTCCGCCTTACCGTAACGGGAAACACAGGCATGATGTTATATTTGTGTAATTTTATCGTCCTTGACAACATTTGCATCATCATCATCATTTCAGCCGAAAGACGTCCACTGCTGGACATAGGCCTCCCCCAAGTTCCGCCACTTCGACCGGTTTTGTGCTTCCCGCATCCAGCGGATTCCTGCGGCCTTCACAAGGTCATCGGTCCACCTTGGAGGCCTTCCAACTCTACGTCTTCCGGTAGCGGTCGCCACTCCAGAACCTTTCGGCCCCATCGGCCATCTGTTCTGCGAGCAATGTGCCCTGCCCACTGCCACCTCAGTTTAGCAATTCTTCGGGCTATGTCGGTTACCTTGGTTCTCCTACGGATCTCTTCATTTCTGATTCGATCGCGTAGGGAAACTCCAAGCATAGCCCTCTCCATCGCCCTTTGGGTGACTTTCAGCCTTCTAATAAGGCCCATTGTGAGCGACCACGTTTCGGTTCCATTAGTCATCACTGGCAACACACACTGGTCAAAGACTTTCGTCTTGAGACACTGCGGTATATGGGACGAGAAGGTATTGCGTAGCTTCCCGAACGCTGCCCCGCCGAGTCGGATTCGAAGATTGACCTCGAACAAATACGAAACTATACGGACGTATTGCAATTACGGTGCAAATTGAACATTTGCATGCTCTGTTGATTTCAATGGCTCAAAACCAAAATCAAAAATTATTTATTCCAACTAGACTGAGAGCCAGATCTCTAGAAATGTCAAAATTACATAAGATAGTCCTCCAACACGCCCATTTTTCACCACTTCCTAGTGCCTTTATTCCAAGGAAGTGGCGCTACAAACTCCCCAGCAGCTCAGCTGTCTGTTAAGTTAGACTTGTCTTTTAATCGTTCCCTAACGCTATTATCATAATAATAAAGCAATTTAACCTACTTAATGTCACATGGGCCCGAGAAATTACTCTAATGGTTAATGACTTCAAACGGTTTTGAATGTGTCCTTAATTAATTTTATCAAATTTCCGTAGTACCTGGTATCCAGGCATTGTTGTAGCGAGAGTTCAGTCAATCACGTTGCCAACATTTATCAGATATGGCGCGTAAACCTTTGATTGGCACGTGTCATTGCCGATCCAAATTGTTGTATGTTCGAGATTCCAGCAATTACAATTAATATAGTCTTAACATAACATTTTACGAGGAGTTTGCAGTGAAATCCTCCACATAACTTCCCATTTGATGATTCAAGCAATAAGTTCAATACGTTTTGTGAGTACGGGATAGAACTTACAACTCGCAAGTCGCGGCCGTGTGAGCCGCCACACCACTGAGATGTATGTTACGTTCAAAATTCGTGAAGAAATTTGCATTGAATAGCCTTTATTTATGTATATAATTTACTTATATTTTAAATATCTTATTTATAACATAAGGTCACGTTTTATTTTCCCGAAAAGTTCGCCAAGTTAAATTTTTCCAGATATGTTTAAGTTTCATAAAATAGAGGCCAAGCCTGTTGCCATCAACCGGGCACAATCCTGGATCCGGGCTGATACTGAGAAATTCCAGATAGAAAAACCCAATAACCTTTTGCTCGACCTGGCAATACCGGTTGTTAGCGCCATCTATTTTTATTTTGTTAAACTATTACGCAAGATGTCAAGCTAGTCCTTTACCTGCCAATTATATCGTGCACCTCGTAAACTTCTCGGGACACTTGCGTTCATCAGTTTTTCGGTCCGCGTCGAAGGTACCTAATTCGCCTTCCGTCGGAGCCCCACCATCGGTGTACCCTGTACCTTTCTATCAGGGCCTCTGTAATGGATACAGGTATGTGTGCTTATTAATAGTCGTAATATTTGCTTGTAGAATTAACAGGTTATAATATACGACATCGCCTGATAACAAGACTCTAGTGAAACTCTCTCATTAAGTAGTACCAATATTGAACATTATTGTTTCACAAATTAGCATTAGCTTACTGAACATACATTTTGCTTATAATGTACTATATTGTTTAGTTGAACTATAAATAGCGTTTATGAAAAATTACCTTAACTCTAGAGCTGATTGGAGAACAGATACAGTTTTAGTATTTATGTACAATATTTGGTATGACGCATATTGATGTGTCATGATTTTCAATGACAAAGAAAAAAAAATGAAACCACATATACTACCTTATTTTGCTATCTAATGAATGATTGTGTTGACCATCTTAATATTTCTTATGAAAATAAGACTGTCCTACTGAATACACAGCCTATTTACACATTTACTAAAATAATGAGTCACATTCATAAATATAAAAAAAAAACGTTTCCTTTTAACATCGTAAACCGATCATTAATCCACGCACCAAGAACCCCGAAGTAAAATGGAAAGTAAAACAAACAATAGACTATATTTAGCTTCTTACCATTAGCTGTTTAACGTTTGAAAAGGGCAGCTCTAATTGCTCCATATCCATTATCATGCAACGAAAATTTCCGGCCCGTACTTAGTTCGTTCCGGTGCCCGGTGCTGCAGAGAGGCCGAAAACCCACAGGATTGGAATAAGAAAAACTTGGAACTTGGGGTAGTGAAACATTAATTAGTACCTAAGAGATGGACTATACTGTGGATGGAAAGATAAGTACCTACTAGGTAATAGGTAGAACGGGCTGGTTTCCGCAACTCCACGTCTGAGCGCATATTTTGCGTACGGGTGGGAAATCGGTTATTCGATCCACCCCAGCTCCTCGAGAAAGGCCAGCAACGCCTTGATGTTGCTGACTATCTCACGTAGAGTAGAAGTACCTACTAATCTTGGTGTCATTTTTGTTAGTAAAAGTAAAGCGAAGCTCATATAAATCAAATTGAGATATGATTTCAGTTCTCGAACAACTTTATTAATAATATATTCTCTGAGATTAGTTTTCAGCTCAAACGTAACGTAGTCCTTTAGGTACCTTTTTGGATATTTGTCTAGACGTTCTATTTCACTTTTCTGTGTCAATTTCTTTGTTTTGTCAATAATAATATAAAATTAAAAAGAGAAACTGAAAAAAAAAACAAAAGATTGTGTAACAGATCCAAATAAATTATCTTTGAACCTAGGTTCTTTTTAAACTCAGCAATATTTTATTAGTGCCTGTTGGTCTATTATCCATCCTGAGTTGAGAATGTAATTAACAATTCCTAATTAAACGCTTAATGAAAAAAATATACAGTGAAACGGATTACTGTACAATTCGTTTCCACGGATATCAGAAATGAGGTGCAGTAAACGTACATACAGACCATTAATTAATTGAGGTTCCAACCTCAATTCAAACTCAAACACACAACTTGATTTCAAATTCCAAATCAATTACCTGAATTGGAACTGAAATTGCTGGAGATTAAAGTAGCCAAGTGCAAGTCGGATTCACACACAACGATTCTTTACTACCGTAAATTACTTAACATTATATTTTTTAAATAGTTAATAAAAAAAGCGTCTGTAAATTTTAACTGTTTGCAGCCACTGTAGTTCGTAAATGGTAAAATTTACAGTGGCGTTCAGTACGGGCGTGGTCAGTACTTGGATGGGTGACCGCCTTGGAACAGCACGTGACGTTAGCGCAAGTTTACATTTGGAGTCGATAGCGGACTCCCGGCCACCGTAGGCGCGAGCTTGCGGGCGGCGAGCAATGGGTAGCTCGCCGCCCGGTAAGGACGAGGCTCGGGTCGACGGCACGTAGTGTTTCACGCGCGCCTCAAAGAGATGTCAGCAATACTGAAGGGGTCTGCTAGAACCGATGTCTGTCAGGGTCGCGAGATTCGTTCGAAAGAGTTACCGTGGCCCTGGCATATGGGCAACTGAAGGAACACGGGTGGGTTTTAGTCAGTAAAAGTCTGACATGCGCTCCCGCTCCGCCCAGAGCGGGAGAAGTAATTTGATGACTTCCCATCCAAAAAAAAAAAGTGGATAAGCAATTCTTTAGTCGCATTTAACAAAGCGCACGGTTTTGTAGGGTAAGGTAACACTATTCTTCCAATACTAAATCGTCAACGACCAAAAACGTTAGAAGTCATTTCTCGAACTCGGAAGCGTACTTCATTGTTTTTTTGCGATCATACGGGAATATCTCTGAATGAAACATTTTCTTGTCTAAGTAAGGTACGTCTGGAAAGTCGAGCGAGTGACTGATAGTCGTTATAGAAAGATGGACGATACAACTAGTGGCTATTGCTTCGATCAATAATATCACACGCACCCGCAATGGCACCCGCGAACAAATATTAATTGTTCGTCAAGTTGTTGAGAAAGCTCGAGAATTCAACAAGCCGACCTATATCTGCTTTGTGGATTTCTCCAAGGCGTTCGATTCAGTGAAATGGCCAATGTTGTGGAAAACCTTACTGGAAATGGGTACACCGAAACACCTAGTGCATCTGTTAAGATTGTTATACGAAACAGGTACAGCTTCAATTCGAACCGATGGAATGTTGTCGAAGAATTTCCATTCTAGTGCAGGTGTACGTCAAGGTTGCATAATATCACCGCTCCTTTTCAATGTTTACACCGAACTCATCATGCGCATTACTCTGAAGGACTGGACAGACGGTGTCTCAATCGGTGGCTACAGAATTGCAAATCTGCGTTAGGCTGATGACACCACGCTATTTGTGACTACCGCAAGTCATCTAGAACAACTACTTCGTGGAATGGAGAACATCGCCTTTGGACTATAGATTAACCGCAAAAAAACAAAAGTGATGATCGTGGACCGTGGAAACAAAAACTTGCCCAAAGTCTCTAAAATTGCGAACTGCGACGTGGTCTAGTCCTATATTTATCTTGGAGCGTTAATCTCGAACGGAGGTGGGTGCATTGACGAAATTAAGCGACGTATGGCAATAATCAAATCATCAATGGACACTCTGAAAAGGTCTGGAGTAACAGAGATCTAACAAAAGCCACCAAGGTCCGGCTTGTTCAAACACTGATTTTCCCTAGTTTCCTATACGCTGCTGAAACGTGGACGGTTCGCAACATTGAGAAGAAAAAGATAAACGCTCTAGAAATGTGTTGTTGGAGAAAAATTCTTGGGGTATCGTGGAATGAGTTTCGTACAAACGCCTCGATACGCCAAGAGCTCAATATCAAAAAGCGTCTATCTGATCTGGTCCAAACGCGCATCCTAAAATACTTCGGACACGTCTCGAGTCGTGACGGTGACTCGTTAGAACGCCCTGTCGTACAGGGTAGAGTGGAGGGCACTAGACCACGTGGACGGTCACCCATGAGATGGACAGACCAAATAAAATCCGCAGTGGGCGATCCATTATATAAGTGCACCCGCAATTCTAAAAATCGGTTTGGATGGTGAGAAATCGTGAGGCGAATCAAATCAGCCTCTAGTAAAGAAATTGCATGAGGGCCACGACCGCTCTGACAAGAGTGTTACGAAGAAGAAGGCCGGTAAACGTGCCCCACAAGTCATTATTCAATTTAAAATCCATAATTTCACGTCCGTCGCAATTTTGTTCAACTTCAAATACGTAAAACGCATGAAAAACTCACCGATATATACCAGTCCATGGACATACATGGAAGTAGTGATGGCCCAGTAATAATGGCCGCAACTTATGATTGGGGCTCTTTTTGATTGAACTTACTTTTGGTTGTGGGTTCGAATTCCCGTACAGGCACTTTATTTTGTGTAAATTAATTCATCACTACTACTCTCAAAACCATCAATTAAAACATCGTGAAGAAATAGGCATGTCCTAGAACTAAAAATTCAAAGACATGAGACATCCGCGACCCCACTGGCCCGCGTGGTGGATTATGGTCCATTTGTGGGAACAATATAGACTGTTTATGCATGAATCATACCGGGGAAATCTGTGTACCGTAACTCATAATATAATGGACCTATTAAAATTAGAAATTTACCGTCACAGCCAACGGTCGTGCACCCCAACCGATTGTTCTGTAACGCGTGTGTCGTATCGTGTGGATGTACCCAGACTCGTTGCGAGTATTCAGTTGCCATGTTAGTATTTGTTTTTTGGATTTATTCAACTTCCGTATCGTAGTGCAGCAGTTGTTCGAGTCATCCTACATAAACTTAAACTAATATTTAACCAAATTAAATTGTAACCAAATCAATAGACTAAACTAACTCTAAAAGTGTTTTTACCTTTTTGTAGTGTAGTGTGTGTTATTGATTCGTCTCACCCAAAGGATAACGTTAAACCATAAACTGTTTTAAGATCCTTTTCAATACTATATTCTGGAATTCAATAAACTCTCAATTGTTTTGATTGGCTTTTGTTAATTCGGACAACTTATCACAACGGCTTATGTGAGATTTGGCAAATAGTAAATTTGCCAAATCTCTAAGGGATTTGGCTTTCACAAACTGGGGAAAAAACACGAAATGATAATAATAAACGTTAAATAACTACTACCCATCCCAGTCATCAATTTTTTGTGGGTGTGTAATATTTTTAGACACTATAAGTGACATACTTCAGCACTTAAAAAGCTTACAGACTTATACTGAGACTGAAAGTTTGTTTATAAATCACACCGTAATGAAACAGTTTTGACTGCCTGTTGGGCTCGTAGTCACAAGCACAGCTGCCGAACGTAGAGTCTTATGTTAGATTCCCAGGTCAGGCAAACTGTCATAGGGTTTCTCCATTAGTTATGTATTAGTAACAGCCCAGAATTTGATTCGCGGTGTGATGGTTCCTGCGTCTGATCTCTTTCGGTTTACGGTCGTGTCAGATTACATGCCATCCCATAGGGCTATGGAAGTAGAACTGCACCTGTGTTTTTTTTTCACCAACAATGCACTATAATATATCCTGCGCCGAAAGCTAGTCTTGAAACTCTAGATTAGCCCTATTGCCGAAATACAGGTGTGGAACTATTCGCAGCTGGAACAGCTAACTATAAATATTTAGTATTCTTAAAAACTCCATCTGATCCCACATAACGTGCTTACGAAATATGCTCCAGTAAAGACATATATTGTGTAGAACCACAAATAACTCTTCAACGCTACAGTCCCTAATTGGGTTTACAAACAGTTCACTTCAATGGTTGACCATTTAAATTAACTCTGTTGTTCATTGTATAGTGCCTACCTACACTGAAACGTACGCTGTGATTCAAGTTGAAATTATACAGTAGGATAAATTGTTTTGCATTAGAATAAGATTTAATTTAAATGGTTGAATTATTCTGAGGCCGGCCATATAATAAGTCAGATTTGTGGCTTTTAGAATACATGATGTAGGTATGCGCGGTGAGGTGGGAGGCGAAGAAAAAAGTGCATGAGTTCACAATTCCATTGACAGTCGACTATCATTGACGGCGCACTGACAGAGCGCAGCAGCCGATTCTCCCCCCGTCTCGTCGCGCGCATACCTCAGGGAGTGCACCAGCACTAATGACTACACTATAATACGAATTTCTACAGGGACGTTCTGTAAGATGTGCTGCTACAGTATGTTTAACAGTAATGTGGTTCATCATTCGACAGTAGCGCGTTGGTTTGAACATTCCGTTCGGGTGATACAACCTTTTAAAACAAACCTAAGCCCGGCCGGCCAATAGTCATTAAAGAATGACACTCAATGCATCGTCGCGACAGTTAGTAGATGAACTTGACTGTAGTTATTCCAACACCCTCAAATACTTGAACTTGAAGACGTATGGATATAGAAAATTTTATCATCATGGATACCCTGCGAATTTATAATACTTCTTATGAAAATAATACGAATAAATAGCCTATTTAAACATTTATTAAAATAAGTCACATCCATAAATATAAAACATGAAACGTTTTTCCTTTTAACATCGTAAAGCGATCGATAATCTACGTGCCAAGAACCCCCTATAAAAAAGGAAAGAAAAACGAACAATAGACTAAAATTACCTACATGCTATTAGCTGTTTACGGTTTGAAGAGGGCTGCCCTAGTTGCTCCATATCCATTATCTTGCAACGACAATTTCCGGCCCGTACTCTGTTCGTTCCGGTGCCCGGTGCTGCAGAAAGGTCGGAAACCCACTGGATTGGAATAAGACAAACATGGTACTAGGGGTAGTGAAACTTACGTTAGTACTTAAGTAAATGAGAGGTTGACTATAATGTGTAATGAAAGTTAAGTACGGTACCTACTAGTGCTGGTTTAGTTGTAATTGTTTTTTGTAAATAAAATTGAGATATCATTTTAGTTCTCGACAACTCTGTTTTTTTGTTTCTGAGTTTAGTTTTCAACACAAACTGTATGTACCTCTATAGTTTAGGTACCTTTTTGTAAAACGTATTTAAACAAGGTCTTATCATTATTTTATCGATAAAAATATAAATATAAAAAAAACCAACAGCTGAGCAAAACAACGAATTGTCAAACAGATCCAAAGAAATTCTCTATACCTATGGTTCTTTTTTAAACTCCGCAATATTTTATTCATGCTTATCCCACTCAGCCCACAGTTGACGGGGGCTGATCGGTTGTCCGTTCTGAATTGGGATAATGTATTTAAAAACTCCTATTTCACCGCTCAATTCACGGGCGTTGATATATGATTATCGAACGCAGCATTTTTTTAAATGAATTTTATATTTACTTTATTAAAGAAACAAACAATTTAACAAAACAAATATAATTAGTCAAATATAAAACACCAAAGAAATAATACTGTACCATTAACGACCAGTATCCAAAGGTATTAGAAATGATTTGCAGTGAATATACACACAGACAACTAATAAATTAAGCTTGATCAATTCTGAATTTGAAGTGGCCACTTCGTGTGTGCAAGTTGGACTCGTACACACAGGATTCCGTACTACCGTACGATACTTAACATTAAATATTTTTTAAATAGCTCAACAAAAACGGGACTGTAAATTTTTGCTGTTAGGAGCCACTGTAGTTCTGAAAAGGTAAAATTTACATTGGCGTTTACCAGAAAAACACTTCGATACTGAAGCTGCACAAGTGCAGAAAAATATTCCAACTTTCTTGTAACCCGCTACGAAATACGAGTAAATCAGATAAGATCAGTGTTCTACTCTGTAAGCAATTCTGTTGTTGCATTATACAAAGCCCTGGTTTGTAGGATAGGGATAAAAAAAATCTTTAACAAACCTCTCGAATAGTAAATCCAGGCCCGCTACTCACGTCCAAAAAACATTACAAGTCGTTTCTCGAACTTGAAAGCCTACTGTATTCGTTATTTCACGATCCTGACGGGATATCTTGAGTATAAATATTTTCTTCGTATTTTCTTGTCTAACAATAAGTAGGTATTTATGGGAAGTCGAGCAAGAGACTAATAGTAACTATAGAGTGATGAAGGATACGACTGGAAGAAATTGTGTGTGACTTCCGAACTCACATATCCTGCCTTATGGAATATTTTGCCTTTTTTATTTTTTGGCAACTGTTAGGAATGAATTTTATTTTGTATAGGTTTCCTGCTTCAGTCTACGTCGCTTTCGCTTCTTCGTTTTGTGAAACTTTAGGAGCAAATTTGCGCACAAAAACAAGATGTTAATAATTCATTAATCACATTTGTGCGTATCTACTATAAGTTTCGTGTCGGCTCAGACACGCACTAACTGTATTCAAAATCAGACGTACTCAATATGTTTGTCATTTGGATATTAATCTTGATTTTGTTCTGAGAAAGCCGCATTTGCGAACTTAGATTTTTGAGTGTCCATATCTGCATGTAGGGTTTAATAAATGAGTTACTGTTCAGGTACACCTACCCTCGTAGTGTGCACTCAGTACATGATGGCAATGATATTCATGAGGAACAAAATTGTAACGAAAGAAAATACTTCTCTTTGTAACCCAATACCGGGTGATATAATGCATTTTAGTCTCGTGCCGGTAAACATGCTCCGCACGACGTTATTGAACTTAAAATTTACCCATCAGCAGAAAATATTATGAAAAATAAAGTATGTATGCAGTAAAATTGTTTTTGAGTTGCCTACTGTTTCATTTCTAACATTGATTTTTGACGTAAAACGCATAAAAAAACCGAAACATGTTAGGCCATACATGGGAACAGTGGTGGCCCCGTGGTAACGGCTGCGGCTTAAGATTAGCAGGCTGTGGGTTCGAACCCAAGCACAGGCATTTTACTTTGAGTAAATTATTTCATCATCACTACTCTCAAGACGGTGAAAGAAAATATCGTGAGGAAGCCGGTATTACCTAGAAGTAAACAATTCTAAGACAACCCGCACTGGGCCTACGTGGTGAATTATTGTCCATTCGCTCTCACCAGGAGGAGGCCGGTATCCCAACAGCGGGAACATTGTAGGCTGATTATGCATGGACCATACCGGGGAAATATGTGTACCGTAACTCATAATATAATTGTAGGCTGATTATGCATGGACCATACCGGGGAAATATGTGTACCGTAACTCATAATATAATTGTAGGCTGATTATGCATGGACCATACCGGGGAAATATGTGTACCGTAACTCATAATATTATCATCATCAGCCTATAATGTTCCCTCTGCTGGGACACAGGCCTCCTCTCGGTTCTCACCGAGAGGAGGCCTGTCGGAAATGGACAATAAACCACCACGTAGGCCCAGTGCGGGTTGGTAGATGTCACATTTCTTCAATTTTTTGGTTCTAAGACATGCCGGTTTCCTTAAAATATTTTCCTTCACCGTTCTGAGAGCAGTGGCGATGAAATAATTTACACAAAGTAATGCGCCTGCTTGGGTTTGAACTCACGAACTACTACTCGTAAGTTGCGGCCGTTACCACTGAGCCACCACTGCTGCATAATAGAATGCACCTACTTAAATCAGAGATTTACTGTTATAGTCAATGGTCGTGCACCCCGACCGATTGTTCTGTTACGTGTGTGTCGTATCGTGTGGGTGTACTCAGACTCGTTGCGAGTATTCAGTTGCCATGTTAGTATTTGTTTTTTGAATTTATTCAACTTGCTTATCGTAGCGCAGCAGTTGTTCGAGTCATCCTACATAAACTTAAACTAATATATAACCAAATTAAATTGTAACCGAAACAACAAACCAGGCTAAGCTAACCCTAAAATTGTTTTCACCTTGTTTTAATGTAGTGTGTGTTATTGATTCGTCTCACCCAAAGGATAACGTTAAACCGTAAACCGTTTTAAGAGCCTTTTCAATATATTCTGGAATTCAATAAACTCTCAATTGATTTGATTGGCTTTTGTTAATTCGGACAACTAATCACAGCGGCTTATGTGAGATTTGGCAGTTTTGCTGATGAGGGATTTGGCTTTTATAAACTGGAGATTAATACATCCAAAGTGTTGCCGCCATAATGAAAAAGGACGTTTCTACAGAAATGTTAAAATGGAGAAAAAAATTGTTTTGTACTTTAAAAAATTAAAAAAATCGCTGTTCGAAGGAAAATAACATTAACAATAACTTTTTATTGCAAAAGTGTAGGTTACAGTTTGATCTATCGAAATTTAGATGGAAATATTAATTAAATGTATGTTATATAATAAAAAAATAACATTTTGTTTTTCATTGTAGTAAAAAAAATAAAACAAAATACGTTATACTGCAATGAAAAGTCGTATCTAACCACATGCGTCCTTTCAACTTAGTAATTAGTCAAATCGTCTTTTGTATTTAGTGATAACGTGCTCCCAGGTCGTAGCTACCTGAATAGAAAAGACGTTTCTAGCCATTTGCTGTTAGTAGTACCTAGCTATATCTATGTATATTTAGTTAATTACTTTTCAGAATCACCTTGCTTATCGTATAGCAGATATGTGTTGTAAGAACAATTAATATCCATTTAATCATTTTCTATTGAATAAAACACAATTATTAGAGTCAGATTTACCTATATTCTTTCAGAAATACAAAAGAAATTGAGTTATCATAAACTTTGTGACAATAAATAAAATGCTGAATAATTACTAGGTATCAAAGTTTGTATTCATCCTAATTAGTTACAAAACAATATTACAGCTGTGGAAACTATTTACTTATTATCTGTAAAAAAAAAAATACTATCAAAAACCTTTCTGGCTTTCTCATTATATTTTATTATTTTTATTAAACAAACAATACCTAAGATAGTTTTAATTTACTATGGATGGTTGTATTAATTCTAATTAAAAATAATTATCACAGCTTTAACCTGGTCAATCAGTACATCGTAACTTGTTAATCAGTAAAAACCAAAACAAATATCGCAAACTTCTTTGGATTTGGCAACATAAAATAAAAATTCTTTATTTAAAAATATATAAACCTTAACCATCATTTTCGTATTAATTCTAATTAAAAAGAAATAATTATCACAGCTTTGGAAACTGCCTTCTATTTAATCAGTACAAACCAAAACAGCTATCACAAACCTCTCTAGCTTTCTTAAAATATATATTTTCATTACAAAATAAAAATAACTATCAAAGTTTGTGTTGCTACTTACATTCTAATTAGGAGTAATTTATCCTAGCTCTGGATGCCAACTGTAAATCAGTCTTCATAAGCTTGAGTTAGATCAACACTTTTATTATCAGTAGGTAAATTATACCAAAATATTTTTTTTGGTGTCTGGCATTAAGGGTGTCAGTTTTTGTATGATTGCTGACTTCCACTCTTGAGTTATCCCTCTAAATTCTTTATTAGGTTTTGGAGGTGGTATCCCAGTTTTTATATTCTTTAGTCTCAGAAAGTCCAGCGAGTAATCTTGTTCATCATAGAAGCATGTCTTGTAGCGTATGCTATGGGTGCCTCTATGGGATGTTACTTCAAACATGTCACTTAAATAAGCTCGAGGAGAAGAAAGCTGTAATTTATATGATGAGGAACAGTCCTCAAACTGGCAAAAATCTTCTACATTCATCACTTTTACGGCAATATTGCTTCTATTGTTGAGAACTGCTTATTCACCGAGCAGTCTTCAAAACCATAAATGTGTATCTTCCTCTTCATGGATTGCTCCACTTGGTGATGAAATTCGTCAGCGGCCATGTACGCATGACCTACCTCTATGTTTCTAAATTTATCTCGAATGAATTGATATATTTATTTTTTATTTATTTATGATAACGTGTTTTACATCTCTATTTGCGAGTAAAAAGCTCTAAAACAGCTTAATAAATCATGTACTTTGCGGCCAGCAATTCCTTCGTGCCATATCGCAGCAAACGTTTGAAAAGTACTTTTATTTCCTTTATCACCTATTGGCACAAAACTTTCATTGAATACTACTATTCTCGGGCAAAACATTACAATCATAAATTCATCAATACATGGAAGCATTATTACTTTCTGTAAATCAGCTGCAAAATAGGCAGTATCTGAATTTTTATTTGCGTTATTTTGTTTTTAACATCATTTTTGTATGACTTCCCAACTTCCTGGGCGCAACTGATGGAACAGTGTTTTCAACCGCGTACCCCGCTTCACCCCACACAACTAACAATACTAAGTTGAAAAGGCACTACTACCACTTGCGTCCAGCAATTTTTGGTAATACTAAGCGCTCATACGCACTATGCGGGTGCGGGGTCCGGCTGCCCGCAAGCACAATTTTGTACGTAATATTCATTTCTATGCGCACTGTGATGCGGCTACCCGCAGACCGCTCTGGTCGCTCGGAGAGCTGCGGCCCGAGTGACGGCTAGCCAGACGGTTGCTATACGCACTGTGCGGTTCAGTCTGCGGCTGCCCGCCACTGAGTGAGTCTGCAAACGTGGTACGTCTGATAAAATGTTCAATAATTCTTCAAAATTTTTTATGCTCATTCTAGTAAATCCGAAAAACTAATCTTCATATTTTTTTAATTCTTCGAAAATTTTTACAAAATACTTGCTTTCATCTCGTGTTTGCAAGTTTTTTCTTCTTTACGTAACGTTTGTAAATTTAGAAAATAGCAGTAATTTCTTCCGCGTCCATCTTTGAAATGACTCGATATAACCGCAAATCGCAGCGGTTCTTCAACCGCACGTTGCGGTTGCGAATGAGGCTGCCCGCGATCCGGTTGGCCGCATTCTCAACCGGGCAATCCTGCGGGCAGCCGGACGGGCAGCCGCATTGCGGCTGCCCGCATAGTGCGTATGAACCCTAACATGAAAAGGCATATCTACGCAGAACCGTCTTTTTTTGCTCATAAACATGCAGTAATGACTTTTCATTTTATGATTAAGTATACATTTTGTAAACAAATAAGACTCTTCTACTTAAATACGCCTTTTCTACTTATTAAACGTCAGAAATGTCTTTCCTACTTGGTAAATATTATGACTTACGGCAGATGCGTCTTATTTAGTAGTAAGAATTATTAGGTTTTAGTTAAGATAACGCCAAAATAAAAATACTGGTAGATGCATCTTTTTTTGCTGATTCCGAATATGTATATAACTCAATTTCGAAAAAAAAGTCAGATACGTCTTTTTTCCGTATGACGGCAGAGTGCCAATTAAAGGGTGAAAAATAAACGTAATATAAAGACTACCCGTATTTATATTATGACCCATATTTTTTACCCTTTTGCCTATTGTGATGATCCCAGTCATCAACTTTTTAATATGATAAAAGTAATTTTAGTTATAAGACTTACGAAAAGGCATGTCACTAATGTAAGTAAGAGTGTAATATTTTGAGACGGTAAAAGTGAATTCATTTCAGCACTGAAAAAGTTTACAGACTCTTATTAAGGTGAAACATCACATCGTAATGAATCAATTTGGACTGCCCCTTTGGCCTCGTGGTCGCAAGCACTACTTTTGAGCATGGAGTCCAGGGTTCGAAACCCAGGTGTAGAAAAGTATTTTGGGTTTATCCATTAGGAATGTCTTGGAAACAGGCCGGAATATTGCGGTTCGTGGTGTGATCGTTCCAGCTCTGATCTCTCTCCGGTGGTGTTGAATTACGTGCTGTCCCTCCATAGTCTGAAGGTACGACTGAATCTCTGTCTGCACACACAATAATGCAGTATAATGTCTCCTGCGCGGAAAGCTAGTTTCCGTTGACATTGGCGGCCATTGCCGAGATACGGCTGGATAACATACATACCTATGTTTAGTATACTTAAACACTCCACCTTATCCCATATGATGTGGTTACGAAATATGCTCCAGTAAAGACATATTGTCTAGAACCGCAAATAACTCTTCAACGCTACGGTCCCTAATTGTGTTTACACACAGTTAATTTCAATGGTTGACGGTTGTTCATTGTATAATGCCTACCTACAATGAAATGTATGCTGTGATTTAAGTTGAAATTATACTGTAGGGTAAATTGTTTTGCATTAAAATAATATTTAACTTAAATGGTTGAAATATTATTAAATACATGATGCTAGCATTTCGTTGCCAGCTCCAGCGAGCCCCCGGAGTGTGAAAAGGTCGTCCACGCTCGCTTAAAAGCACCCTTGGGTACTTAATCGTTTTTATGCTAATACTTTTTTATTTTTCAGTTGGAAATTGATAAGCACAAGGTTCGTTTCAAGCTTTTGGTGTCCTAAGATAAGACACTAGGAGTAGCAATATTAAGTCAACAATATCTTTCAAATAGAGACATCATTTCTTATAAACTTTGTTATTTGCAGACGAGACATTAACGTAGTTATACAAGGTGCCGTTTTGGATCTGCAAAGCATTTTAGGAGGTAATATGTTAGTGATTCTCGACCCGAATCAACAATAAAATGGGCAGGTATTTTTTTTTTATTTATGGAAATCGGTAAGTGTGAACCCCCTTTGTTAAAACGCAGCCAGTCTCTACGTGTCCTTAAAATGCGCTTTCACACACACAAACAAACGCAACCGACATTTCTTTCATAGACTTTTTGAAGAGCGTTTTTTTTTTTTTTTTTTTCAGGATGGGAAATCATCAAATGACTTCTCCCGCTCTGGGCGGAGCGGGAGGGCGTGTCAGACTTTTACTGACTAAACCCACCCGTGTTCCTTCAGTTGCCTATGTGCCAGGGTCACGGTATCTCTTTCGAACAATCACGCGACCCCGGCAGGCATCGGTCCTAGAAGACCCCTTCAGTGCTGCTGACATCTCTTTGAGGCGCGTGTGGAACACTACGCGCCGTCGACCCGAGCTTGGTCCTTACCGGGCGGCGAGCTACCCATTGCTCGCCACCCGCAAGCTCGCGCCTACGGTGGCCGGGAGTCCGCTATGGACTCCCGACGCCCGGGAGAGACTGCCACTCCCTCACGCGCCCCGCCTCCTCCTTCGCGAGCATTACTGCTTCGCAGAAGGAGGTGACGGCTTCCCATTCCCTCTCGCTCCGTACCATGGCTCGCGCCAGGGCCGGACGCGAGAGGTCGCCGCCGCCGATTGCCTCCACGAGGACACGGCGGTGCTCCGCCCAGGCAGGGCACACCTCCACCGTATGCTCCACCGTGTCCTCCAGACGATCCTCGCAATGGAAACACCCGGACGTATCCTCCCGCTTTATCCTGAACAGGAACCCACCGAAGCACCCATGCCCGGTGAGAACCTGCGTCAGGCGGAAGGTGAGGACGCCGTGACGCCTCTCTATCCACTCCTTGAAGAGGGTTATTAAGGGAGTTATTCTGATAAACAATAAAATTGCAAATTCTAAAAGAAAAAGGATTATTGATTATTGACGTGGCATCGTATTGTTATATGATTATTTACGAGTCTCATAACAACCTCCTGAAATATTTTGCAGGTTCAAAACTGCATCTTGTATAAGTCCAGATAATATAATGAAACCATAACATATTGTAAAGAAAACGACACTTGCTTACGCCAAAGAATTTCAGTAATAATGTCGACCCACCCTTATGCCTGAATCGATTACATTATTTATACAATTATCGTTCCCGACATATATCAAAGGAAAGACAAACCATATTGTACACGTACAGGCATCAACAAAAATCTTGTTTTAAAATAATTGTACCATCGTCTTCATAATAGAATCAATACTCTCCTTAGAATTAAAATATCGTTAAATTACTGATATTTTACGATATTTCAATTCCCAGTAGGTATGAGTCGTATGGCAATTCAATTGGTCGTCTTTCAAGTTCCTACATTAGGACTTTGAACATAATGTACATCTTTGTATGTGTTATATATTTACTCTGTATTTTTCTTTTCTGTCCCATTTTCTGAATGTCCATATACTGTATATCTTACATGATATTTAACTTATTAGTTTACATAAGTTGTGTTTATAACCCTAGCCAATATTATTTCATTATTTTGTATCCTGTAGTTAATCTGTGAAAACGCTGAAATCGTGAAAAAAGAGAACTGCTCTAAATATTTGGAAGTGGAGTGGCAGTGGAGAGTGGAGGAAGTGGCAATGTTTTTTTCTTTCAGCACCAGGATAGGTAGAGTAACAATCTAGGACGAATGTGAATTTTAGTAGTGGCATTATAACATTGAGCATCGACTACAATTCTGCCACTTCGACAGCATTGTTGTTGGCCTTGCAACGGTCTTCCACAGTGCAGGTGTAAGTGTACAGAGAGCGCGACAAGAGTTGGTCATATAAACAACTAAAAGCATATATTCGTGTTAAATTGTAGAGATCAGAAGACTTTTCAAATCAAAATATTTTTATCTATATATATAAAATTCAAAGTCCTGAGTGACTGACTGACTGACTGACTGACTGATATATCAACGCACAGCCTAAACCGCTGGTCCTAGAGACATGAAATTTGGAGGGTGTGTTCTTTGTAAAGAGTAGGCATCCACTAAGAAAGGAATTTTTGAAATTTCACCCACAAGAGGGTGAAATGGGGGGTTGAAGTTTCTTTTTAACTTTTTATTCTCTGGGTCGATTGACACAAAAATTGGTACACATACTCTTCAAGTATAATTATGAGACATGTGTATCACAGTTTTTCCAAAATCATCCCTTTACTGAGTCAAATAGGGCTTCGAATATCCTACCTATCCTGGGCGCATGGCGTGCGGGGCAGCCCGGGGAGCGCATTGTCGTCACCGGTGTCCAATCTCAACCAAGGTAACGGGGATGTATCAAATATGTAACTGATATTAATATGAACTAATATTTGCAAGTAATAAGTAAGTACATGTAAAAAATACGTATTTTTTTTTTACGTATTAAATAAAATTAAATAACTACAGTGACTATTGTTAAATAGATACCTATGCAACTTTGTAAGTAAAACTAATTGGGCACATATAAGTTTATACATTCAAGTAAAACATAACGACCAAGCCACAGTCATCAATGAAATTCTCTTGAGATCGTTCGAAGGAGTTGAAAATCATTATAAATTAGTGGACTCGAGTGATAAACCACGTAGACGCCATACATTACCCGGTTTAGTTTCTTTACACATTGAAGCCTCTCGGTCTCTCAACTCACAAATGTAGGTACAAAAATTTAGAGTTGGCGCCCAATTATGTTGCTGCGTAATTTAAACCCGCCAAAATTATGCAATGGTTATGAGTGAAAATATTGCAACGAAATGTTATCGAGGCAACTATACTGACACGTTGTTCCTGAGAGGAGTCTGTGTTTATTTCGAGGATTCCTCTAACGCCATTGAACTACCCCTTTGAGTTCAAAAGAGTGCAGTTTCCCCTCAAAGTCTGCTTTGACAAGAGCATAAATAAATCTCAAGTCAAAACACTTAATTTAACAGGGGTAGACTTAAGGGAGAACTGCTTTTCACACGGTCAGTTATACGTGGTTTGCTCAAGAGTAAGCTCACGGAGCAGCCTGGTGATTCTATAACCTGAAGTAAAAACAAAAAATATTGTTAAGAAATTCTGCGGTAGGCACAGTATTTCGTAGTAAACAATATTATCCACTTCTGGTTGTCTCTTAACCAGTCAATTACCGTAATTACAAACACAATTAAAAACCATTATGTCTGTACCAAATGTGGTATCTCAGGGACTTAGAGGTTAAATAAATCTTTTCACATACGCTTTGAGTTTTACGGAGAACTTCGTCCTATTTGCTTTTTTTGGGATATTGTCAGTTCGTATATTAAATTGAGAGGTAGTGAAAGTGCGTATGTTTGTTTCTTAAAGAAAGGCATTTGTTTTTTGTAGGCTAGCAGAAGCTATTCAAAATAAACCAATTAAATAAACATAGGCAAAAAAACAACTGTCCTAATTATATTACATGCATACGTGTCGAATTCATAAGGATGATGCTATATATATATCCTAAGGAGTTCTTAAATTTATTCAACCCATCTGGTCTTCGTTTCACACACTTATCCTCAAAGTGGGTGCTCCAGTAATGCTACTACAAAATCTTAATCCGGCCAAGTTGTGCAATGGGACCAAGCTGCGTGTGACAATTGTATTTACTGGCTGTGCTCAAGGTGAATCGGTGTACTATATGCTGCAGATACCACTAATACCGTCGGAGTACCCATTCGAGTTTAAAAGGCCGCAGTCCCCTTATGGTATGTTTAGCAATGACTATTACCTGGATTAGCACATAGGATACTTTAAATCCCGATAGTACGTTCCTGAGGGATATTTTTCGACATCCACGCGGGCGAAGCCGCGGGCAGAAGCTAGTTTAATACTAGGAATCGAATAACAAATTAACTAAACGAAAAAAATACACTCACAACAGAACTAACAAATTATGGCGCGAATACAGACACAATTTAAAATGTAACAGACAGAGTGACGTCCTCACGATGTTGTTCCCACGACGGCTCCGAGTGAAAAAAGGGGGGACGCTAGTGGTGCAGCGCCTTATATAGGCCTTCCCCCTCTTCATATCTTCCTATCTTCTACACGGCCTTTCCTGACTGGAGACCGTCCTCGGACTCCTTTATCTTCTAGCTTCGAAGATCTGTCTCCAACGTTGGCATGGAAGGTCCCGAGTCTTCACTGCTTGAAGCACTGAAGTTCTGATCGGGCATCTCCATCTGCTTCAGCGTGCCAGAGGTGCAAGGTCCTGGTTCGTCATCAACTGGCTCAGTCTCGTCAACAGCCTGCTCAGACTCCTCACTTTCTGTAAAAGAAACAAAACCACACGAGAATCATTGTTGTAAGATAACAAAACAGCAATTGTTAGCAAAATTATTGTCGGTAAGACAGCTCTTTTCAACAGCATAATAACTTTTGTCTAGCCTAGCATAGCCTACGCACAATAGGTGTGAAACATTCAAATATCCAAACCAACCACCCGGGGCGGGACTTGTCGGAAGATCGCCACCTCACGACTCGTTAGAGACCTGCGTGAGGTATAACTTTGCGTGTGTGAGTCGGTTTACATATAAGCATGTTTCAAACCAATCCCAGACATAACATAGTACATATGATGCTTATCGACAAGCACTCATTCCCATTAAACACGATAGCTAGAGACAAACCCATAGTCCGACTCTATGTTTACCACAGCTCCAGGATAACATGTCTGAGAACACCACTCCTAGACCATAGGTCCGATAAAGCTACTCCAAGACCACACTGGTCCGATACGGCTACTCCAAGACCGTAGGTCCGATAAGGCTACTCCAAGACAGTATCCCTTCATGAGCTAGTACCAAGGTATGTTCCATATACTAGGTAGCATGTCCGATGCACTCCAAGACAGAGGCTCATCCAATAACATGAAACCGTACCTCACTTGAAGTGTATCCGTCAATTTGAGATAGCATGTCCGATGCGCTCCAAGACAAGCCTATTTCAAATTGCAAGACTCGACTTCCCTTTAACGTCGTTCAACATTATCGCTCCCAAAAAATGCACTCATTAGATTAATAGATCTAAATTAACTCTAAATTTTCAAATAAGTCAGGTTCAGTGAAGTGTATCATTTACATAAAAATAAGCAAAACTCATTTCGCTAACTCATTACACAACGAAAGAAAACACTCACCGCTGAAGAAAGCAGTACACACGTCGGGAGTCCATTCCCCTTGCCACGGGATCATGTATTCAGCAGCTGCTTGTGTCGACTTGCCATACGAGCGAGCCAAGAGATGCAGCTCATAGCGACCGTGTGGGAGTACCTTCGCCACGCGATAAGGCCATCGCTTGCACGAATCCAGCTTCTCAGTAGATTGGGCCTGTTTTCTCACAAAAACAAAGGAATTCAGTTCAAAAACACGGGGTGGCTTTCGCCCTTGATTAACATAGGCGTCGTGTTGTCCTTGATTTGAACGGAGACGTTCCGATGCTCTTTGTCGACTCATTTCGTGTAGAGCTTCCCGATTAGGGCTGGAACCTTCAAAGGCCACATCGCGAACCAAGCTGCGAATGAGTGGCGTCGCAGCATCAATATCTATCAATAGGTTCAAAGCTGAATACTGAGTTGTTCTATGTTTTGTGATATTGAGAATCAACTGCAGTTTCCACATAACACTCGGCCACTTTTCCCGTCGATGTTTGCACTCAATACGAACCATGTTTAGCACAGTGCGACAATATCGTTCTACTTGCCCGTTAGAGTGATGCCTTTCAGGGGTGATAAGGTGAATGTCACAACCCATGTCTTTGACCCGATTTAGAAATTCGGTGCTCTGGAACATGCGACCTCGATTGGCTATTATTAGCTTAGGAGTTCCGAAAAGGGAGATCATATTGGTGATTTGGCGATTTAGTTCATCAGCGTCTTGTCGGTACATAGGGTATACAAACAGAATTTAGAAAACGCATCTATAATTATACGAACATGGCGGTAACCATCGGCTTCGAGAAGAGGACCTAAGGAATCTAAATGGATAGTTTCGAAAGGTGAATCCGGTTTTTCCCAAGAGTGAATGGGGTGTAAAAGGGCTCGGGGGACTTTCTTATGGGAGAGACCCACTAAACTGTGTTATATACTTCTGTACAAAAGCCCTCAGCCCTAGAAACCAGAAGTGTTTCGTGATAAGATCAACTGTCTTATCGACACCGGGATGATCATGTTCATCATGGAAAATTCGTAAAAGGCTAAGTCTATGACCTTTTGGGATATAGCAAAGGAATTTGGGATTTTCACCGGTAGGTGTGAACTTTACATAAAGGATGTCGTTTTTGAAAATATAACGGCTGGAGTCTAATTGGCCATCTGCCAATTTTTGAATAAGAGACTGAGTCTCCTCATCGGAAGCCTGAGCAATCCGCGCCCAATTCAACGGTTTCTGAACCGTGCATACCTTAACTAGATTCCGACTAAGATAATCGGCATGGGACAGAAGGCTACCTTTCCTGTAGTCTAGACTGAAGTCGAAATCTTGGAGGTATACCTACCACCGAGCCACCCTTGGCAACAAATCTTTCTTATATACGCTGTGTAAGCTTCAATGCGTTACAGTCGGTAACCACAGTGAATCGTACACCCCAATTAAAACGTACTCCCTTTTTAGTAAGTGCTGCGATACACGCACTTTTCTGGGCAATTCCAGCTATATACCGCCTAAAATAGCTGGCTAAACCCATGAATTGACGAATCCGTTTTACATTTTGCGGTTCGGCTGAGTCAATCAAAGCCCTCACTTTTTCATGACTCGGCCTAACCTGACCTTCACAAATTGATCTACCCAAATAGTCGATCTCTGTGGCCAAGAACGAAGAATTGGACTCGCGTAATCATACTCCGACTCCTCTATAATTCCCGTGTCCAACAAGTCTTTAATTATGTTACGGACACAAAGAGTCTCAGCGTGAGAAAGTTAGTATGACCGATAGTAAACGGGAGTATTGGTAATAAGCTTAATAAACATACACCCTGTATTTAAAGTTGATGTTGCAGAAGCAGAACTAAAATACTGAGAGAAATGATTAATTATTTCCAACAACTTGTCGAAGTGACCGTCGACTAAGGGCGTATTAATTGGAAGTGTCTCAGTCTCAGATTGTATGTTCATTACCCTATGCAAGTTATTAACGCTTCTTGTAAGTGACCGACAATCTTTAGTGCAAACGTACCTAACACCGTCCCTATTAAGAACATCCGTTCCTACTATGACCGGCGTGTTCATTATTATATTCGGCGGACATAACAAACAAATCTACCTCGAGGGTTAAGCCATCAAGTTCAATAGGTAACGTCACATAACTTGTACTCTTTACCTCTTGAGTACCTAAACCCTTCAAAATACGAAGCGCTGGCTTACGTGAACAATTAAAATGATTAAGTAACGAAGACGAAATTAAGGATATAGTTGACCCACTATCAATCAAAACATCGACCGCTACGTCCTGTATAATTGCTACAACAACATCACTATTCATGGTGTTTTTTTGCTGCTTCCGACCTTTGCTTAGCGAAACAATTTTCGGCCTTATGACCCGGTTTTTTACAAAAATTACAAGTTTCGGACCTATTCGGTACAAAAGCAGACGTAGGGTTAGTCGTAGAATTATTTGACGAACCGTTTAGCGGTTGATCGGTTCTCCGTTTCTTAGTGCACATTGCCTGTTTATGCCCTGATTCCCCACAAGAAAAACATTTGGTATCATTTAAATTACGGTTACGAGAAAGATCTGTAGTTTGTTTATCTTTCACAGAACGAAACGCGGAACCTTTTGACGCAATAGTATTGTTTGGCTTAACGTAGATCGAAAAGTATTCTACTAAGTCATTGGGCAACAGCTTGGCGTTCGTCGCCGATGCTTGTATGACGGGATCAGTGATACCGCGTACTATTATCGCCGAAATTAGCTCGTCACTAAGTCCCCGCACTACTCGTAAACGGAGCAATGACCGACGCACGTAATCCGCATACGTAGAATAGTTATCGGAATTTTTCGTCATTACGTCATATAAAATATTCGCGACGTCCAGTACTCTAGGGCACAAAGGTTTAAATTCTTTTTTGAAGTTGCTCCACGATCGGTCATTAGTTACCCATTCGTTAAGCCATGATTGAGCGTCACCTTTCAAGCAATTACCAATACACGACAAGCATTCGAAATCACTCCAATTGTTTAAAACTTTAGCGCGATCAACCTCCGCACACCAATCATCAATATTATGTAGGGTAGGATCAAAATTTGAAATATAACAATGTTGAGACCTGCCCGCAGTATTAATTGACCGAATAGCATCCACGATACGATCGGTTACTGTTGAATTTGAATTATCATTCACGTTCCCAATCAGATGGTCTGACACTTGTACCGACGCTTGCTCAGAAACACATAACGGCGGCGTTCGAGAACGAGAACGCGGATAGCGGCGGTAGTTAGAACGGCGGCGGGTCGGTGACGTATGTCGAGACACAGTCTCTCTAGGCAAAGGTGAAACTAAACGGCGGTCACGCTCCGGTGGTGACGAATGACGCACGCTACGCGATTCTATTCGAACTGACGATCGATGTTCCAGCGACGGTGTTTGCTGGCGCCGCAATGCCCGTCGGCCACGTACACTATCAGACACTAAAGTTTTATCACGGTCACACGAACGCACTGACAAGGGTGAAGCCCTCGACTTGTCTTCTAGCGTTTTAAGACGAGACATCATCGCTTGTATCTCGAGCCTTAACGCGTCGTTTTCATTAGGAGATCGCTCGCGGTACCCACTATTTTGCCGCCCTTGACTATTACGACGCGAACCGTGACGCGAGCTATTATCGCGGCTGCTGCAGCGACTGCGACTACGATCGCGTTTGCGGTCTGCCATCCTAACGTCCTAACTCAAGACAACTGAAAACAACAGACCAACCGACTAACAAACTATCAAACGATACACCAGTAATAACACTCAGCAAAAGTACCCACACTCGAGTAAAATAATTGCACCACACAGAAAAAAAATAATCGACACAAAAATAAAAATGGGGGAACTTTGGATGAAGCCAAGTGAACAGTGGGCAATGGAAATGGGAAGAATCCCACTTCTGATCTTGGAAATTAGACCAGAAGTGACTTTTTTTAAAAATAATTTTGGAAATACCTCCAGGAAATTATTCAAATAAGCAAATCGAACTGACAACAATTTAATACTAGGAATCGAATAACAAATTAACTAAACGAAAAAAATACACTCACAACAGTACTAACAAATTATGGCGCGAATACAGACACAATTTAAAATGTAACAGACAGAGTGACGTCCTCACGATGTTGTTCCCACGACGGCTCCGAGTGAAAAAAGGGGGGACGTGTCACGTGGCCCGTGTCCCGAAGGGGGCGCGAGGAATCGGTGTGGGGGCTTTTGGCCCCATGACCGAGGGATGTTTCTCTCGGCCCCCAGAATTGGGGGCCCGTCTTTGGATTTTCCTCCCCCCTCCCTCGGGAGGGGGGTGGAGTGCTCTTCGATGCACACCTACGCATCGAGGGATATGCCTTCCCTCAGTGCGCTGAAGTGTGTATCTGGTAGTGTGGCTGTAGGAGCGCCCTAAGTGCTTCTCGGCGCCCGTGCGACCAGGCCCCTGCCGGGTGAGATCCCTAGTTACCTAGGGAAGGCCCAGCAAAGGCCGATCAAGCAACAGGGGTGCCGGTTATGTTTGGCGCACCCTACAGTGGGTGCTGTCCCCGACCCCAACAACGTGAACCAGAGCTAGCCGGAGGCGCTGCGGGGTGCGGGGTGTTGTGGTGTGTGCCGAGCGACTTGAGGTGTGTGTGCGTCGCTTGTGTGGTTCTCTGTGTTTACTTGTGAGTGGGGAGTGGTGCATGTGTGTGGGCCGCGCCCTCGGCGCCTATATTAACTTAGGTGCTCCGTGCGCGGTAGATGTCGTGTACGAGTGTGGAGTCTTTTGTTTGGGTAAGTCGCGTGTTGGGTGTGTGCGGCTTACCCAGGCGTCTAGTCCGGTGGTGAGGCGACGTCTGCAATGAGGTCGCGCGGGAAGCGCTTATAGTCAGGGGGGCGCGCGTGCCAGGGAGCTATCTCCCGGATGTGGTGATGCTCTGAGACCCCTGCACGCGCGAACATCCCCTTGGCGAGACGGGTGCTGAAATCTTCGATGCTCTCGACACGCAGGTCCCTGTGGATAACAGAGTTCCTCACGTACCGAGGGGCCTTCACTATATGACGCAGCGAGAGGTTTTGCTGCGTCCGAAGCTTCTTCCTGTGCACCTCGGCTGTGAGGGCAAGCCAGGCTGGGGCAGCGTAGGTGAGCTGTGGATGCACGTAGGTTTTATATATCCCCAGCTTGACTCGCGTGGGGAGGCGTGACGAGAACATCGGGCGCAGTAGGTGGCGGGTGACCTTGACCCGCGCGACGGTGCTGCAGACGTGCTGGCTCATGGAGAGCCGATTGTCGAGTGTGACCCCCAAGTACTTGGCGGTCTTGGTCCACTTGACCTCGGTCCCCATGAGTTCAAGGCTCGGCGGGAATAGTCGGCTGCGTGCCGTAACTATGATCGCCTGCGTTTTAGCTGCGTTCACCGACAGTCTCCACTTGCTGAGCCAGTCGGGGAGGTCGTCAAGCGCGCGCTGCATCTTGATGGCCGCGTGGTCAGCTGACAGTGACGTGGTGATGTACGCGGCGTCGTCGGCGTACAGCGCGAGCTTCGCGGTGTTCGTGGCGGGTATGTCGTCGGTGTACACAGAGTACAACGCAGGCGAAACGCAGCTCCCCTGGGGCACCCCGGCAGTGACGGGGCGCGCGTTGGAGAGTACGTTCTCCACCGAAACCTTGATTGTCCTGTCCTGGAGAAAGGAGGAGACCACATGTATCAAGCGACGGGGTGCTGTGGTCAGTGTGAGCTTGTATATGAGACCGGCGTGCCAGACCCGGTCGAATGCCTTTTCCATATCGAGGAATACTGCCGCGGCGTATTCCCGCTTGTTTACTGCCGCTGTGAGTATGTGCAGTACCCTCGATAACTGGAGCGTCGTACTGTGCTCTGCCCGGAACCCGAACTGTTCCGGGCGAGGTGTAAGATGAGGAGTCAAGTGGCGCAGCAGGAGCGTCTCGAACACCTTGGAGGTGGTCGACAGGAGCGTGATAGGCCGATAGCTTTCTGGTTTTAGGGTGTTCTTCTCGGGCTTGGGCAACATGATGACCTTCCCCTGCTTCCAGCAGGATGGGAAGGCTCCGGTGCGGAGTATGCCATTAAATAGGCGAGCTAGTGCCGCCACCGTTTTCGGTGGCAGGTGTCGAAGTGCGGCGTTCGTTATACCGTCCGCACCGGGTGCTTTTTTGAGCTTCAGTCTTCTTATTGCCCCCTGAACTTGGCCCGGGGAGAAGACGATGGGATCCTCGTCTTTGGCTATCGGCGTCTTGAAGTACTCTCCAAGGTGTTGCTCGACTGCTGCGACATGCTCGTGAGCATCCGTTGGGTTTGGTGAGAATTGACGCTCCAGGTGGCTTGCGAATATTTCGGCCCGGTCGGCCGCCGTGTAACGAAGCGCCCCGTCGCTGTTTAGCAGCGGGCGCACCGGGGCTGGGGTGTTTTTGAGACGTCGGCAAATCCTATGTACCGACGTCCAGTCGCTAGCTGTGGAGTCTATCTGTCTCTCCCAGCCCTCGGCGGATTGCGCCTGAACTTCGGCCTTCACCTTGTCCGTGATACGGTTGAGCTGGTTCTTGACAGGGGGGACGCTAGTGGTGCAGCGCCTTATATAGGCCTTCCCCCTCTTCATATCTTCCTATCTTCTACACTACAATAAAACGAACAAAGGAACTCACCTGATGGTCGACGACCACCTGCTTCTTGGGATTACCTGGATCTATGTATATAAGTGAGTGTGTATGTATCGTGTAGTGAGGTTCTGAATAAGTATTCTCAGGAACAGGTTACTATTTGCCGCTTCAAGAGGTCTGGCGTCCAGACATGCGGTCTTCCACACTTAACCTTCAAAGTTCTTTAATGTCTAGAAACTAAACCCGTATTCCTTCACCAAATGGGGTTATTGTAACACAAAATCATGGTCATGACGTATTGTCCGCAAAAACTACCGATTTTCAAGGATTGATTTACAAAAAACTCGCGGAAGCAAAAATCTGTCCGACGCTTTTAAAGACCAAACTAAAAAGGGGAAAAGGAAGTGACAAGTGTCAAAAATCAAACTTGACAAGTCAGATGTCATTCCGTTCGGGCGGCGCGTTCCGAAAGCGCATAGAGTAACAAAGTGTTCGTTCCGCAACATCTACCCCCCCCGGACGGGCCTTCCCGTCCGCTAATCAATTGGCAATCTTGACAAGGTTGCGACCGCTCTCTTCACGACCGATCCGTCCACCAAAACCTCTGCAAAACGAGGAACCCCGTCGGTGCCAGCCACCAGATTGAGAATGCGCCCCCGGCGCCAATACAACGGCTTAAGGTTGGCATCCTTAATCAGGACGAGGTCTCCAATTTTGGGCGGATGCGTTTTATCAGTCCACTTGACGCGCTGCTGGAGGATGTGCAAATACTCCAAGCTCCAACGCTTCCAAAAACTCTGAGCGAGCTGCTGCACCAACTGAAACCGCGATAGCCGATTTTGGCTCACATCGACAAGAGGGTACTCGGGCAGGGCGACAAGTGGCTGTCCAATCAAAAAATGGCCCGGGGTCAGGGCCTCCAAGTCGTTCGGGTCCGAAGACAGCGGGCACAATGGACGCGAGTTCAGTGCAGCTTCAATGCGGCAAAATACCGTAGCTAACTCCTCAAAGGTGAGAACGGTGTCTCCTAACGATCTGCGCCAGAGTCGCTTTGCTGCTTTCACCGCGGCTTCAAAAATACCCCCCCAATTGGGGCAGGCTGGCGGGTCAAACAACCAAGTGACCCCTCGGCGGGCTAATTTGTTACCAATGTCAACCTGGTTCTCAGCAAGGAAGGCGTATACCTCCTTCAAATAGTTACTTGTACCCTTGTAGTTAGTACCGCAATCAGACCTGATCAAAGTAGGTAACCCACGGCGAGATACAAATCTATCCAAGATCGCCACAAAGGCCTCCGTCGAGAGGGAGGTTACCAACTCCAAGTGCACTGCCTTAGTTGACAGGCAGACAAACACACACAAATAAGCCTTAACAATTTTACTATTCCGAAGAGGAGACGTCTTCACCAAAAAGGGACCAGCAAAGTCCGTTCCGACGCCTGCAAAGGGTCTCGCCTCATTGACACGATCAGCCGGCAAGTCTCCCATCATTGGCTGCATAGTAGACGCCTTAGTCCGGTAGCACGGCAAACAACGGAAGACGATGCTACGAATAGTACGACGGGCCGACAATATCCAAAACTCTCGCTGCAGAATGGCCAACAGCGCATTGCAACCGGCATGCGAGTTCTTAATGTGACGATCAGTCACCAACAATTTAACCAAATGGCCCTCTTTAGGCAACAAAAGGGGGTGACGGGCCCCATAAGGAAGGCTAGAGTGCCTCAACCGTCCCCCAACACGCAAGAGACCCGTATCGTCCAAAAAGGGGTTCAATTTACTAATGGCTCCCGACAATTTAGCCTTACCAGACTTCAAAGTTTCAATCTCCTTCTCAAAGTGTGCAGCCTGCACGGAGCAGACCCAAATGAGGAGTGATTCCAGTCACTCCTGAGGAGAGAGAACCGGAGACAGGCGTTTGTTCCCGGAGTTCCTAGAATTATGACCAAAACGCCTGATCCACGAGGTAACGTTCAACAATTTGTCGAGGGAGCTGTATCGATTCAACAAAAATTCAGGGTCAAACGGAGGGTCTTTCGTTCCAACAGCGAGCACCTTGAGCCCGGGCAAAGGACCCGACATCAAGACTGGCGTTCGACGCCAATCATCCTGGGGGTGAGTCAGCCAGTCTGGTCCCCACCATAGGGAGTGAGCAATCAGGCGGGGTGCCATGCACCCACGTGAGGCCACGTCGCCCGGGTTCAAATCTCCAGGCACGTGCCTCCAAATCAAAGGCGTTTCAGAATTTTGAATCTGGGACACTCGGTTCGCAACAAAGACCTCCAAAGAGTGGACGGACGTCTTCAACCAACACAAAACAATTTGACAGTCCGTCCAGGCGTAAGAAGCCCGAATGTCCACAGTTCCACCCAAAGTGTGAGCAACGTGGTTCAATAGACGCACAAGAAGCGCCGCCCCTGACAATTCTAATTTAGGGATGGTCAGCTCCCATGTCCCATGTCCATAATGACACGGACCACAACAGAGTCCCCCGTGGGCCCCCAAACCTGATCGATGCCGTTGGCAACAAAACCGTGTCGATCTGAGGGGTACCTTAGCGGGGCAGGCGCCAATGTCCTAACAATGCCTGGGCGGCGACCGATCGCCGCACCCAGGCTCAAGTCTTTCCCGACGAGGATGGAATTCAAATTCCTCGTACGCGTGGTGTCCCGAGCCACGCGCCATCGCTGGAAGGGCATATCCCACCGGATGCCTGAATGGCGGGGGGCGTGACTCCAACCGGGGACGTTCCGCCAATGGAGGGGAGGGAAGGCGGTGCTGGTCTGACCAGCGCTGCCCAGCAACAACTGCGTAATCACCTTTACGCGGGGAGACCAAATGGCGGTCGCGCGGCTCCCGATCAACTTACGCGGGGGGTGGAGTAAGGCGCTCAAAATTGCGGGCCTCTCGCCGGTTCTGCACCGGCGAGGCAGAAGCCCGGTGACCAACTCCATGGTACCCCCCCGTACGCGAACCTTCATCAGAGGCTGGTCTGCCAGCGTGGTTCGCGTTAGCACACAAAATGTCCAAATGGGACCCCCCACAAATTCTACAAGGGCGGGGGTTGGGGCAGTCCCGATGGAAGTGAGCCCCCAAACAAGAGAAGCACATGCGGCGTGCATTGGCAATTCGGCGGCGGGCACTCACGTGCAACTTCAAAAAGGCCGCACAAGTTGCCATGCCATACCCCGTGTCCCTACAAAACTCACAACCAGGACGACTCTGGGTGCCAGCAAAACGAGCGGCGGGGCAACCATCAACAGGCCCGCGAGCCCTAGTCCGTCCCTGGTCTCGTGGCCGGGAAGACGGCTGGCATGACTCAGTGGCAACGCCAGAGTTGTCCACAAACCAACACTCATCCTCCAAAAATTGGACGAGGTCACCAAATGGGGGGAGATGTGTGACACTATCCCCACCATCCTTTTGCTCGAAACGAGCCCTCAAATCGGCAGGAAGCCGTTGCAGCACAACGTGCACCAAAAGGTAAGACCAATGGTCCACCGGCAAGTCCAATCGCTTTAAAGCGTTGGTCGCTGCCACCAACGGGTTCAACAGGTCAGTACGCAATGCTGACAATCCAGTAATGACCGGTAACCCCAAAATCTGTTTGATGTGAACATCAGCCAAACAACGCTTGTTTTGATACCGCCGGGTGAGTAACTCCACAGCGGTAGGGTAGGCTGAGTCAGTCAAAGACAGATGCTGCACCAAGGCTCGGGCCTCACCTTCCAGGACAGACAACAAATAGGCCAACTTTTGGGCGGGTCTGAGGTCCGAGCGTGCATCAACCAAACTTTCAAACAGGTTTTGGAAACTTAACCACTGGTCCAAGCTACCGTTAAAGTGTGGCAGTTCCAAGGTAGGCAGTCTACTCAATAGTCCGGGACCTGAAACAACCGAGGTCTCCGGCTTGACCTGGACTGGTGTCTGGCTCTGCAATATTTCCCGAGCACGTTGACCAATAACATCCCCCAGGTCCATGATCTGGTCGTAGTCAGCAAGGACCTTGTCACGTGCTGCCTGGTCCAGCACTTCCAGATCCACATCACAAATGTACTCGTTGTAGCGGGTAAGCAGAGCATCAACGTTGCCGAGTCTTACGTTCAACTGCTCGAACCGAGCAAGAGTGATCCCTTCGAGATCCTGGCGCTCAGCAGTCGCTGCAGCTGAAGTGAACCACCGCAGCTGTGTGGTCAATCCACTGATTGCCTCTCTCACCGCTTTGTGTGCCATTGCACAAACAATACAATTAAAATAAACCAAGCAAAAGGTAATTAAGTAACAAGTTCAAACAATCAATTACAAAATAATTACAAGCAAACAATCAAACTACCAAACTGGTAGACCGCAACTCAAGAAATAACAAAATACTGGTTCCAATTTAATGAACAAAATAAAGTTTTGTTTTAATTCAAACCAATGTCAACGGTACAACAAATAATAAACCTTTATTCCAATTTTCAATGTTAATGCTCAATAATGCCAATCAACACTGTTAGCATATAACCAGGCTGACTATGGTAACTTCAGTTTACCCGACAACATGAGTTACTCGACTCAATAAATTTAAACAAATTATTTCAAATAACAATTAATTACCATTAACAAACATTTACAGCGAATTACTACTTCCCTTATAGAGACTGCCAAGTAATTAGCCTACTGTAAATTACCAATTTGGTGGTTATGTCTTATAACCGCGCTCTGAATACCAAAATGTACGCTGCCAGGCCAGGCCCACATAAGGTTTTAATTATTATGTGGAAGCGTGATAATCGTGGGGCTCTGGAGACAAGAGTAGCTAGCGAAACTAGTCCGCCGTACGCGGAGCAGACAATATATAAGAGAACAATTGCAAATAAATTAACTACAATAAAACGAACAAAGGAACTCACCTGATGGGCGACGACCACCTGCTTCATGGGATTACCTGGATCTATGTATGTAAGTGAGTGTGTATGTATCGTGTAGTGAGGTTCTGAATAAGTATTCTCAGGAACAGGTTACCATTTGCCGCTTCAAGAGGTCTGGCGTCCAGACATGCGGTCTTCCACGCTTAACCTTCAAAGTTCTTTAATGTCAAGAAACTAAACCCGTATTCCTTCACCAAATGGGGTTATTGTAACACAAAATCATTAGGTCATGACGTATTGTCCGCAAAAACGACCGATTTTCAAGGACTGGTTTACAAAAAACTCGCGGAAGCAAAAATCTGTCCGACGCTTTTAAAGACCAAACTAAAAAGGGGAAAAGGAAGTGACAAGTGTCAAAAATCAAACTTGACAAGTCAGATGTCATTCCGTTCGGGCGGCGCGTTCCGAAAGCGCATAGAGTAACAAAGTGTTCGGTCCGCAACAGCAACTTTATCAGTAAAAACTAATTGGGCACAGACCTACTATAATACTTTACGCACTAACATATAAATCTGTACGTTCTGTGAGCAATAGTGCGATTTGGTTTATGCAATAAAGTAAAACATAACGACCAAGCCACAATCATCAATGAAATTCTTTTGAGATCGATTGAAGGTGTTGAAAATAATTATAAATTAGTGGACTCGAGTGATAAACAATGATGATGCCGTACAATACCCGGTTTAGTTTCTTAACACATTGAAGCCTCTCGGTTTCTGAACTCACATATGTGGGTATAAAAATTTAGAGTTAGCGCTCAGTTATGTTGCTGCGTAATTTAAACCCGCCAAAATTATGCAATGACACCAGGTTGTGAGTGAAAATATTGCAACGAAATGTTATCGAGGCAACTATACTGACACGTTGTTCCTGAGAGGAGACTGTGTCTATTCCGAGGATTCCTCTAACGCCATTGGTGGGGCTCCGACGGAAGGCGAATTAGGTACCTTCGACGCGGACCGTAAAACTGATGAACGCAAGTGTCCCGCCTAGGGCCAGGGGTGAGGGAATCGTGCACCTACCTCCTCGTGAAGCCGCTCGATCTACCAGCAGAATCTAGGAGCTCCGGAGTTCTCACAGTTTGGCTCCCCACGTGTCGGCAAAGTCCAGAGGCACAACACAGCACTTCAGTTCAACCGTCGAAGCCACAAATACACCACTATAGAAACAGCGGGACTGCTATGAACTTATAATATTCAAATTATATCGTTCTGCGATAAAAAAGTACAGCGGAGTTGCGATCACGGCGGAATCCATATTGGAATATTATAATGTCTTTCTCGAGCGAGCCATAAAGAGGGCGACACTCGTCAAGGAGAAATTACGAGGTGCACGATATAATTGGCAGGGAAAGGACTAGCTTGACATCTTGCGTAATAGTTTAACAAAATAAAAATAGATGGCGCTAACATTTCCTCCCCCTTTTAAAGGGTCACCTTTAAACCCAATCATAAAGTGTAATTAAGAACTGCGAAAATATAATATTGAAACTGCGATTTATATTAGGTAAACTGCGACAATCTTAAACTAACTAACTGCTAGCACTTAAACTACTGTGGTTACAAAAAAAATAAAAAAAATAACAATCTTATTGCTTAGGTAATGGGCACAAACGTACGACCGGACGCACGTATGTACCTTTAGCTGTTCTTACAGAAACTACACGCGTTTTACCATCGTTAGAAGGAAGAATCTTCTCTACTATCGCTAATGGCCACGATAAAGGAGGTGAATTGTCAGTTATAATAACAACAACCGTGCCAGGCTTGATTGGCACAGACGGAGTATTCCATTTCTCTCGGGTTTGTAAACTATGTAAATATTCCATTCTCCATCTTTTCCAAAAAGATTGCACTAATTTATCAAGCAGAAAATGTCTCTGAAGCAAGTTGAGATTATCTGATTCTACTTCAGGCGCGGGCAATGAGAGTAAAGGAGCGGTATGCAAAAAATGACCTGGCGTTAACGCGGTAGATTCTGCGGGATCGGCACTCAAGACCGTAAGAGGCCGAGAATTTAACAAACACTCGATCTGAACGAGCACTGTAACTAGCTCTTCGTAAGAGAGAAGCTGTTGACCGATGACCTTGATCTACCTTGACCTACTCTCCCAACATCCGCCAAAATGTGGGGCGGCTGGACAGTTAAACTTCCATGTGATACGGTTTTCAGCAAGCTCTTCTTCGAAGCGAGAGCGGAACTCGACATTATTAAGAAATTTATATATGTCGTGTAGAATTAGCGCCTACAAAATTAGTGCCTCTTTCCGAGTGCATTACTTGGACAGGGCCCCTGCGAGACAAGAACCGTTTAAGTGCAGCTAAAAAACTGGCGGTGCTAAGATCAGTGGCTACTTCAATATGTAGTGCGCGAGTTGTGAAACAAGTGAACACGCAAAAATATGCTTTCAAAGCCTTTGCACCCCGACGGCGAATGGGAGTGTAAGATATAGGACCTGCGTAATCACAGCCCGTGTGAGTAAACGGCTTAATAACCTGACGCGTCCGACAGTCCGGCAAGTCAGCCATGAGCGGGAAGACGGGACGCGGTCGAGCGCGGAAACAAATATTACAATCGTGAACTACCTTACAAATAGCACGACGAACAGACAGTATCCAGTTTTTCTGCCGTAATAGTGACATGAGCTGTTCAGACCCAGCGTGTAAATATTTCTTATGATAATATTCAATTAATAAGTTAACAAAAAAGTCATGGCTTGGCAGAAATACCGGGTGCTGCTGTGAGTAACTTAGATCAGAATGGGTGAGACGTCCACCAACTCTGATTAAATCGTTATGTAAAAACGGTCTTAATTTATTAAGAGATGATGAAACCTGCGTGTTCAGTTTTAAATTTAAAATTTCTTTATTGAAACGTTTATTTTGGATAAATTTCAGCAATTTGTTTTCTGCAAAACTCAAATCAGCTGCGGTTATATGTACGGAATCGCGACGTGGTAACAAATTAGCGAATCTATAAATGTAAACAATCGTACGGAGTATTTTACTCCATGACGAAAGGTGGCAAAGAGTATCATTAACATAAGAAGCGTCAGCGGGAATTAAAACAGCGTGAACGAGTTTCTTTTGTTCAGGTATCTCGTCCAACGTGAGCGGTTCCGTACCTTCAGTAATAGGCCACTGCAACGGATGTAACGTTAGCCAGGGGGGCCCTTGGGACCACAGAGGGTGGTCTTTTAACTTAGCAGGAGAGACACCACGTGACAGACAGTCTGCCGGGTTCTCAACCCCTGCAACGTGGTAAAAGTTATCTGCGGAAATATTATCAGTAATTTTAATAACTCGATTGGCAACGAACGTTTGCCAACGATGCGGTGAACCTTTAATCCAATAGAGTGCGACTTTTGAATCGGTAAAGGCGTAAATTTTAATTGCAAAACGGTTGTCATAAGTCTCAAGAACAGTCCGAAGCAATTTTGACAGCAAAAGTGCTGCACAAAGTTCCATACGAGCAATCGTAATGGGCGAAGAAGGCGCGATCTTTGACTTGGAACATAAAAAACGGACAATATTGCCGGAGGCACAGCCAACGTGTAGGTATACTACGCCACCATAAGCTTCGCCACTGGCGTCAGCGAACCCGACCAATGTCAATTCACAGTCGTTCTTCACTTCTAAACAACGCGGTATTTTAATTTCGTTTAGGGCTGGTAACTCTGAAGTAAATTGTTGCCAAGCCTTGACAATATGAGTAGGAGCAGACACGTCCCAATCCACCTTCAACTGCCACAACTGCTTAACAAAAAGTTTAGCTACTAAAATAGAAGGAGCGACGAATCCCATGATATCCCACAGCTCGCGACGGTTGACAGTATGGTGCGCTTAGTGCACGCGATATTCGAACTTGGCGGGTTGATTTTAAAATAGAAAATATCTTGGTCTATAGACCAGCGAAGACCCAAGATTTTGTGGTCAGCGGTTTTGTCAAATTCAACCTCAGTCGTCACCTTATGAGAGGCGGGAAGTTCATTAAGAACAGACTTTGAATTACTGTTCCACTTCACAAGGTCCCATTGAGCGCCCTTAAAAAGAGCAATTAAATCTTTAGCGGTGTCAATCGCCTCGTCTTCGGTATTGACAGAAAATGCAACATCATCCATATACAGGCACGAGGAGGCGACGGCAGCAGCGTGGGGATGCTCAGCGCCATCGTCAGCGATGAGTTGCTGCACAGTGCGCAGAGCGTGGTAAGGACTGGACTTTAAGCCAAAACAAACTCTACTAAATTCACATAAGCAAAGCGGGTCGTTAGGATTAAAACGATAAGGAATTCTCTGATAACGTCGATCAGATTCGCGAATCATAATTTGTAAAAACATTTGTTTACAATCAGCGGTCATCGCTACAGAGTGTAGCCGAAAATTTAAAATAATTTTGAATAAATCATCCTGTAGGTTGGGCCCACTGTGCAGCAAATCATTTAACGAAACACCGGACGATGTTTTACAGCTGCCTTCCAGCACGGGACGCAACCTAGACGAAGACTTGTCTGGGCGGAGAACCCCATGATGTGGGATTATATAAGTAGGGTACACATCTGCAGTTTCATGCGGAAGAACTGAGACGGGCGAGATATAACCTTTAGAAAGGTAATCATTTAAAACTTCGTCATAAGCGGCGCGTAGATCAGGTGAAACTTCAAGCTTCCTCTCTAAGCATAAAAAACGTCTAAGAGCGATTTTGAATGAGTCACCCAGTGTGAACACATCCTTATCAAACGGTAGACCCACGGTATAACGACCAGTAACTGGGTCTCGTTGCGTAGTTGAACGATAAAAATATTCACATTCAGCATCAGCAGGACGCTGAACGGGCGGGCCAGGAACTTCTTCAAGTTCCCAGAAACGGGAAATCAAATTGTTATCCATAAGCGAAGGGACTATGGCGCAGCACGATGTGACACATGCTGGGCGGTTACTGAGTGTAGGTACGACCCCCATGAGTACGTAGCCTTACACCGTATTGACAGCGGCGGGCACTGACGGGCCACCAGGAACCACGTCAGGCAAAAGTAAATGCGGAAACAGCGATGCTCCAATTAAAATATCAATTTTACTTGGAATAGCGAAACTATCATCAGCGAACTAAAGTTTATTCGAGTAAGGTAGGGCCTTAATATCAACAAAAGCGGAAGGTAAGTTGTCCGTAATTTGATCAACTACTAACGAGTCAATATCAAATCGGATATTTTTGTTAAAGCGTGAAAATATACGTTAATTTATTGTCCCGAACGACGTCCTCTCTGTGCCTCCAAAACCTCTTACAGTCGTAGACCGTGTATTGATTTGACGTAAACGTAAACGTTCACAACATTCCTTAGTAATGAAGTGACTTTGCGAAGCGGAATCAAGTAAAATTCTTATTAAATATTCACGTCCAGTATTATCGTACTCCACGACTTGTGCTGTAGCGAGAAAAACAGTAGTATGCGAATTACATTGCGGCGTCTCGCTGCAAGCGGCATTAGAGGAAACAGAACGCGGAGCGTCAACGGACATCGAACACAAAGCTACATCAGGCTGCATGGCGGAGTGCACCGACTCGGACGCGGGCAAGGGTGCGAAAGGGACGACAGCAACGTTCGCTTGCGTTGACGTCACCGGATCGGGCGCCTCGCGCTGCGGCGTAGGTATAGTGGAACTCGCCGCTTCCGCGGTCCCTGGGTTCGAATCCCGAGTAAAATAAAGTAATAGTGAATGGTGACGTTGTTTACACGCTCTACAGCCAGATGCGGATTGACAACACGATATTTTATGTTTAATACTTAAACAATTAACGCAACCGTTAATTTTCCTAACAACCTGTAAGCGTTCATACGGAGTTGATTTATGAAAATCAGGACATTTAAATAAGTGTTGATGTGTGACATTAGTACACAAACATTTATCTGTTGAATCAGATTCGACCGTGCTTACATACGTGTTATAACGCGGGGAGGACTACGGTTTTTTACTATCATTAGAACTGCGGGATCGATCAGCTGATTTTGCGGATTTATGTACTTGTGCGCCGGCTGTTAAAGCGTGAGCGCGATACAATATTTTACTCTGATTATTAACGAAATCGACTAAATCATCAAATAAAGGAATATCAGACTGATCCTATCCTGACTGTTTTCAAAGTTACGAACAGTTTCACTGTCTAACTTGGTAATAGCTATTTGTACGAAAATTAAATTCCATAAATCTGGAATTTTTAAATGTTGTAAGACACGGACGGCGTTAACAAACTTATCATTAAAAATTTCCAAATTATCGGAAGTAACGGTTTAAAATCTATGATCTGTTTTAAATAAGTGGCCGCTAGTGTGCGTTTGTCTTCATACCTATTCACTAGCGTATTGAAAATGAGTTCGTAATTCTCAGCGGTAGGTACAATGCCGGCGCATGCGGCTAGCACTTTACCGGTCAATTTGCCCTGTAAATAATGTAATTTTTGATGATCCGAGAGATATGTATTATCATGAACAGCGGATTTATAATTTGAGTAAAAAAATGGCCAAGAACGAATTTCACCGTTAAAACTCATTAATTCAACCGGCGGTAACTTATTGATAGAAGATTTTTTCTCTAAGATGGACGGAACGACGTCTGCATTGGTATTGGAAGCAACCGAACGTTTTTAGCGACTATATAACTGTTCGAACGAAACCAGCGCCTTGTAATCAGCGGGCGCGGTGGGATCAGCTGTCAGTAGACAGTTATTATACTGATCCATAACTTTATGAAATTCGGAACGAATATTATCAATGTTTGAGCTAGCGTCCAGAAAAGCCTCTTTCGCATCATCTCCCGTGCCTATGTCTTTAGATAAATCGTAGGCAGACTGTAAACACTCGAATAAAGCATTCCGTTTGGCTTCCAACGCCAACAACGAAAACTCCGTACTATCAGACTTAATAGCTTTCTTCATTATGAAATGAGAATTTTAAATTAAAAAGTATACAAAATAATTTATTTGTGAATTTGCGAATAATATAAAAGTAACCGCAAGTGGGTACTAGTACCTACCTAGCGTACCTAGCGAGAATCGTGCGTGGTGAGCGCCGAGCGCGGCTCGACGACACGTACCGACTTGTGCGCCGCGTCAGTTATGGTAGGTATCTACCAAATCTCAGCGAAAATTATCGAAATAGAACCTTATTTCGCGAATACCACTGAGAATATGAATATTACAGCGAATAATAAGATGAAATATTAGTATGACAGCGGGAATATAAGTATTTAGTGTTAAGCGGTAACAAAATGAAATAAATACCTTCGCGGTACGCAGCGAGCGTAATGGCGGAGGTTACGTTTTCTAGGCTAACGAAAACCTAAAAACGGCCGGTTTTAACACTAAATCTCCTATTAGGTGACCTAAAAGGGGTGGAAACTGTATCAATACGGTTCGAAGGACCACAATAATGGTGGGGCTCCGACGGAAGGCGAATTAGGTACCTTCGACGCGGACCGTAAAACTGATGAACGCAAGTGTCCCGCCTAGGGCCAGGTGTGAGGGAATCGTGCACCTACCTCCTCGTGAAGCCGCTCGATCTACCAGCAGAATCTAGGAGCTCCGGAGTCCTCACAGTTTGGCTCACCACGTGTCGGCAAAGTCCAGAGGCACAACACAGCACTTCAGTTCAACCGTCGAAGCCACAAATACACCACTATAGAAACAGCGGGACTGCTATGAACTTATAATATTCAAATTATATCGTTCTGCGATAAAAAGTACAGCGGAGTTGCGATCACGGCGGAATCCATATTGGAATATTATAATGTCTTTCTCGAGCAAGCCATAAAGAGGGCGACACTCGTCAAGGAGAAATTACGAGGTGCATGATATAATTGGCAGGGAAAGGACTAGCTTGACATCTTGCGTAATAGTTTAACAAAATAAAAATAGATGGCGCTAACAGTCATCAAACTACCCCTTTGAGTTCAAAAGAGTGCAGTTTCCCCTCAAAGTCTGCTTTGACAAGAGCATATTTATAAATCTCATGTCAAAACACTTAATTTAACAGGGGTAGACTTAAGGGAGAACTGCATTTCACACTGTCAGTTATACGTGGCCTGCTCAAGAGTAAGCTCACGGAGCAGCCTGGTGATTCTAGAACCTGAACTAAAAACAAAAAATTTTGTTTAAAAAGAAATTCTGCGGTAAGCACAGTATTTCGTAGTAAACAATATTAATTATTCATTATCCACTTCTGATTGTCTCTTATATAAATATTTTCACATATGCTTTGAGTTTTATTAAAGCAATTTATCATTCGCGTTCGCGCAACCATCCGAGTCGGTCGCGCTAATCGATAGCGCAAATTCTGTAAAAATGACGAACGTTGTAAAGTGCAGCAAGTGTAACATTGTGATAGACGAGATGTTATCATACATCCAAAATAAGGTGTCCGTGATAGACGAACTAACGTTGGTGCGGATATGTACTTCGTCGTTTTCGAGTGAAGAAATTAAGACTTCCAAGTCGCTTCTGTTTGACTCCATACCCACGGAGTTACGCAAGGTGGTCCGAAAAAGCAAAGGGAAGGAAGAACGAGATATGGCAGATATAATCAAGCTGTTTAAATCAGCAGAACCAACCGAAATCCCAGTGTTTGTTGCTCGCCAGCTAGAAAAGCTACCTCCGATCACGTTTGATCATTTAGATTGCACGAAACTTCTAAAGGACATAGTACTGATGCAAACTACAATTAAGGAAATTAAGACCACGTATGCCACTTTAAATGATCTGAATGAATTGAAAGAAGGATTCGTTAAAATTCAATGTGACTCATTACCACCAACGTCCGCATTTAAGGTAAACACAAGGCGAGGTGCATGGCTACTGGACAGTGGCCCTATGGGACTTTCCAATGTGCATGATTCTTCGTTGAATGAGGAGTGCACCACCAACAATAGTGGCTTGGGCAGTAACAGCTATAACAAAACTCCACCTCGATACAGAGAAATTATGCGGGTAGATGAGAAACATAAGCAAAAAAGTGAGAATTCAAATTTGAAGGGAACCCGACAACAACGGTCAGAACTGGCTCGCAGTGTTAACATTGCGATGACACATGAGTGTGACGTAGCGCCGAGTGCTGCGGTCACGTCAGAGCCATCAAATCATCATTCGCGCGCGCAGTCGCCTGGGCCGGTCGTGGCATCGCTAGCGCAGGTAGTAATAGCCAGTCAGCTGACAGACACTGTGAACTTAATGGCAAATCTACAGTGTGCGGATGTGAATGAAATATCACAACAACTTCGTAGTAAAGATGAGGAATGGCAACAAGTTTCGTATAAGAAACGAACTAAGTACCGTTTTACAGGCAAGTCGGGGATTGCTAAGGATGAAAATTGTAATTTTAAAGCAGCTGAAAAGAAAATTCCGATACTAATTACGAATATTCACGGCGAAACAACGGAAGACGACATAACGAAATATATTTACCGTAAAACACAGGAAACTGTATGTCTTGAGAAAATTAAAATGAAAAAAAGACAAGGGCCACATCGCTTACAAATTCTTTGTGTCGGAATCCAAAGTATCGATATACCTAGATGAAAATATATGGCCTGCGGGTATCATATTTAGACGCTTCGTGAATTTTAACAATAGAAATACGAACAGATTCTCTGTCGACGGTGCTAAACTACACAATAATGGATAGACATGACTACAGATTTGCTAGCTTCAATTGTAAGAACGTCAAGCGATCAGTAGATAGTGTTCGGGAACTGTGTCGCACCTGTGACCTAATTGCACTGCAAGAAACATGGTTACTGCCTGAGGAAATACCGTATCTAGGCACGATCGACAGCGGCTTCGGATACACAGGAACGTCGGCGGTGGACACGTCCGCCGGCATACTGCGCGGGAGGCCGTTTGGTGGCGTCGCTTTACTATGGAGAAGCAGTGTTTTCCAACAAGTGTCAGTGTTGCAGTGTGATAACGCTCGTATTAGTGCAATCAAAGTGACAACAAAAGACAGACCGGTGCTTGTGATGAGTATATACATGCCTACAAATTGTGCGGATAATCTACCGGATTTTACGGATTGTTTAAGTGCGGTAAGTGCTATTATAGACGAACACAATATTCAATCGGTTTTTATGTTAGGTGATTATAATGCTAACTTATACGAGTTATTTTATAACGAGCTTTTTAGTTTTTGTAGTGAACAATGTTGGTGTTGTATTGATGTTGACATGCTCGGTGTGGACTCTGGTACATACACATTCATTAGTGACGCTCACGATACATGCAGCTGGTTAGATCACTGTATAGTTACGCAATCGGCAAAACGATCTGTCACTAATGTTTACGTTAATTATGATACGCTGTGGTCTGATCATTTTCCTCTAATAATAGAGTGTGACCTTGAATTACTTACACCTAAATTACAGACTGAAATGCCATTGAGCGATAACAATGTGTCGTGGGGTACTAGAAATAAGGAACAGACCGCAAAATATACCACAGAGTGTCATAAACGCTTAAGGTTAATTAACTTTCCTACCGAGTGTATAAATTGTGCTGATTTGTACTGTAATGACCCCTATCACCATCGTATTCTTGATATGATGTGTACTCCGACATTGTGTCCGCCCTTCGTGCTGCGTCCTTGGCAAGTCGAGAGAGCCGTATGAGGAGTGGGAGTGGGCCGCGCATAGTGGGTTGGAATAAACACGTCAGCGAGGCTCACCGGAAGGCTAGAATTAAGTTTACGGAGTGGGTATCGTGCGGTAAACCTAACGTTGGCCTTATGTACGACAAAATGTGTGCCAGCAGAAAAGTTTTTAAATCACACTTAAAATGGTGTCAAGATCATCAGTCCCAGATTAAAATGGACAGTCTTGCAGAAAAGCACGCCAAAGGTGATTTTCGAGGCTTTTGGAAAAACACTAATAAGGTTAACCCCAAACCTGGACTTCCGGTGACTGTCGAGGGGGTGAGCGATTGTAAAGGCATTGCTGATATCTTTAAGACTCAATTTTCTATACAGTCACCTTTGGGTCCAGCGTGTGAGGTTTACAATGGTAAGTCACCTGAAGGGATAGTAGGGGTGAGGTTTAGTGCCAAAGAGGTAGCAGTAACCCTTAAGAGTATGACAAAAGGCAAGAGTCCAGGTCATGATTCTCTATCCATTGAACACCTGGTTCACGCTGGCTCACATATAAACAGGGTTTTAGCAATGTTCTACTCACTGTGTGTGAGCCACTCTTATCTTCCTCCGGATCTCATGAGAACTGTGGTTGTGCCTATAGTAAAAGATAAAACTGGTGACTTAGCTGATAAAAGTAACTATAGGCCTATCTCTCTAGCTACAGTTACAGCGAAAGTTTTTGACGGTTTGCTTAATACACAGTTAAGTAAATATTTATCTCTGCACGATAATCAGTTTGGATTTAGACCACAATTATCAACGGAAAGTGCCATACTGTGTCTTAAGCATACCGTCAAGTACTATAATGACCGTAAAACACCGGTATACGCGTGTTTATGGACTTATCCAGGGCCTTTGATTTGGTGGCGTATGACCTCCTGTGGGAAAAACTTAAGGGTATCAACCTGCCACCAGAACTTGTGACCATCTTCAAGTATTGGTATACGCACCAAGTCAACAGCGTCAAATGGTCGGGGGCAATGTCGGAGCCATATCGATTACAATGCGGTGTGAGACAGGGCGGACTGACCTCACCCTCGTTATTCAACCTTTATATGGACGCGCTGATCGTCGCGCTCAGTAGCCAGCACGTCGGCTGTCATGTAGATGACGTATGTGTCAACAATTTAAGCTATGCCGACGACATGGTTTTGCTGAGCGCGTCGATTTGTAGCCTGAGGAGGTTGATAGCGACATGTGAGGACTACGCTGTTAAACATGGACTTGTTTATAATATTAAGAAAAGTCAGTACATGGTCTTTGAGGCGGGTGATGCTATATGCCCCGACTATGTACCACCTATATGTCTAAATAGAGTACCCTTAGACAGGGTCAACCAGTTTAAATACCTAGGGCATATAGTCACAGCTGACCTCAGGGATCATGCTGACTTGGAACGGGAGCGGAGGGCTTTATCCAAAAGAGCTAATATGTTGGCCCGCAGGTTCGCGCGTTGTTCGGTTGACGTGAAAATAACTCTTTTCCGAACATATTGCACGTCCCTGTACACCTGCAGCCTTTGGGCAAATTACACACAGAAAAGCTATAACACCCTCCGCATTCAATTTAATAACGCCTTCAGAGCGGTTTTGGGGCTGCCTCGCTACTGTAGCGCTTCAGGTATGTTCGCGTGTGCGCGCACGGACGGTTTCCATGCGACCATGCGGAAGCGCTGTGCGTCTCTAGTGCGCAGAGTGCAGGCCAGCTCCAACGCCGTTCTGAGTATGCTAGCAAATAGGTTGGACTGTCCTTATGTGCGACACTGCTGTGACAGACAAGTTACATAGGTATAGTGTCGTACGTAAGAGACTAATGTAATAAGTTGATTATGAATTTTATTAATGTATTTAGTATGTGTTGATGTTATGTTAATATTATATTTGCTCGTTTGTATTTATTTATGTGTGACATTGTATTTATAATTTAAATGTGGTTTTCTACTATGGGTTATGTTACCTGCAATAAACGAATTTTATTTTATTTATTTATTTTAAAGCTATAATTTTATCATCCCAGAGATTAGTTTAGTTTTACGGAGAACTTCGTCCTATTTGCTTTGTTTGGGATATTGTCAGTTCGTATATTAAATTGAGAGGTAGTGAGAGCGCGTATGTTTGTTTCTGAAAAAAAAAAAATTCATTTGTTTCTTGTAAGCCACGCGAGTAAAGCCGCGGCCAGAAGCTATTCAAAATAAACCAGTGAAATAAGTACTGGCAAAAAAACATATGTCCTAATTATATTACATGCATACGTGTCGAATTAATAAGGATGATGCTATATATCCTAAGCAGCTCTTAAATTTATTCAACCCATCTGGTCTTCGTCTCTCACACTTATCCTCAAAGTGGGTGCTCCAGTAAAGCTACTACAAAATCTTAATCCGGCCAAGTTGTGCAATGGAACCAGGTTGTGTGTGACCATTGTATTTACTGACTATGCTCAAGGTGTATCGGTGTACTATATACCGCAGATACCACTAATACCGTTGGAGTACCCATTCGTGTTTAAAAGGCCGCAGTCCCCTTATGGTTTAGCAATGACGATTAATAAGTCTCGGGGACAGTCACTGTTAACAGCGGGATATGAGCTTAGAGGGGACTGCTTCTCGCACGGCCAGTTTTACGTAGCCTGCTCGAGAGTGAGCTCATCTAGCAGTCTGATTGTATTAGAACCTGAGGGCAGAACCTGCGGGTGGCGAGCAATGGGTAACTCGCCGCCCGGTAAGGACCAGGCTCGGGTCGGCGGCGCGTAGTGTTCCACGCGCGCCTTAAGAGATGTCACCAGAACTGAAGGGGTCTGCCAGGACCGATGCCTGCCAGGGTCGCAAGATTGTTCGAAGGAGACACCGTGACCCTGGCATATGGGCAACTGAAGGAACACAATTGGGTTTTAATCAGTAAAAGTCTGACACGCCCTCCCGCTCCACCTAAGAGCGGGAGAAGTCATTTGATGATTTCCCATCCAAAAAAAAAGAGCAGAACCTCTAAAGTAGTATTTAAAGATATATTTTAAGTAAAGATTTAAAATAAATAGTCTTAAACCCCTGTGAACAGCAAGTTAAGTAAAATCTCCATTTGAATAATTTAGGTAACAATTTTTTTCGAAATTCCCAGGGAATAAAGAGAATTAATATTTTCGCTTTAAAGTTGCTTTTAAATGACTTTAAAGGCAACTTTAAAGCAGGTAATTTGCCGTTTCGTTATACATTCCGTCACTATTGTTAGGTTTTAGGATTAATTATCCTACAACAATCATTTATCAATCCGAGCGCTGCTCCTTGTATAACACAAAGCAAGCAATGCAATAACACATTGTTTATCTGGATTAACACATAGGAAACTTTCAATCCCGGTAGTACGTTCCTGCGTGATATTTTACGACATCCACGCGGGCGAAGCCGCGGGCAGAAGCTAGTAAATATATGAAACAAACCATCGAAGTAAATTACCACGTATCCCATTGAAAGCAATTTTTTCCAAAAGCAATGTATGATCCACCTTATTAAAAGTCTTCTGTAAGTCAGTGTAAACAGCATTGACTTGAACTCTTTGGTCCATTTTTTCAAATAAATAATTGGTAAATTCTAGTAAATTAGTGGTGGTTGAACGACGTTGGACAAAACCGTGTTACTCAGGTAAAATGACCTGATGAATGTGGGGATATATGGCACCATGTACAAGACTCTCGAAAACCTTAGACAAAGTAGAAAGGATTGAAATGGGGCGATAATTCTCCACATTGCTTTTGTCGCCAGACTTATAAACAGGAGTTATGAATGCACGCTTCCAAATTGCGGGGAAAAAACCCTCATGCAAACATTTATTAAAAATTATTCGTAATGGGGTACACAAGCTATCACAAGTCCTTATGAAGAAGCTGGGAGGTAAGCCATCAGGTCCCGCTCCCTTAGAGGAATCTAGTGATTTTAATGTCGTTTGTACAAGTTCTGTGGATAGATAAATATCGGTTATGCAAGGCGAGTTATTTGCGTAGTTATTAGATGGTTGCCAATTGACAGGATCCAAAGTGGATGGTTCGTAGACATCATAATTTTGGGAGCAGTTAATAGACACCGGTCATTCTGTAATGAGCTGGGAAGCATGTGCAGAAGAATTCTTGCCAAACTTCCTTGTCTTCAACATAGTTTTTTTTATCTTATAATATGCTTTTTTGATAAGAACGTTTTCGTTGTAACCGTAACTACGCTAACTAAAAATAAACCCGACGAGTCATGACGTATGTTCTTATGGTCAACGTGTTGTAGTACAAACATTACTATCTAATACTCGGTCAACATTAATACAAAATCTGTTGAATCTTCTACTAAGGTGTTGATTCGTTTTCCACATCTGTTCAAAAGAGAAACCTTTCTCTGGAAATCGAATTAAGTCGGCTATAATTGGAACTTGTCTGTGATCAAAGTAGCAAAATTCAATCACGAGATGCAGCTCATACTTTTAATTTATTTCGTGGGATGTCCGTGATTAGAGTTCGATAGGAAAACATATTGAATTTGCTCATAACCTGTTTAAATTTTAATAACTGAACGAAGAACTTTTGGGACAATCTATAAAATACGTCACACGTTAAACTAAATGGTGGTGGTCTACAAAGTGTGGCATCGTGTGACGAGGGGGGTAGTTACGAGTCACACCTTTGTGATGTTATGTGTTAAATCTAAAGTATAGTAAAAAAGATAAACTTTATTTGCAACGAAAACATTTGATGTATTACCAAGTCTATCTAGATCATCACAAGGTTTAACTCAAATTGCAAAATATTTCACCGCAGACCAGGATCACACCAAAAATATGACCACGTGTGACAAGGATGATAGGGGGCTTTAAAAATCACGAATTTGTGTCAAGTAATTTATGCCCTTAAGATTGCCATCAGATTTCTGATACCTACGCGAAATGTTATATTAATTTGCATTAAAATATCATATCAGTGTGTCAGTTTACTGAGCAGTTTAAAATGTGTCACAAAAGACTGAAAACGTGTTTACTTCGGTTCCATTGTCTCGAACACAATGCGTTTGAGAAGATAAATTAACAATACTAGAGCAAACAATGCGCAAAGTATACAACCGATAGCTTTTCTTTTATATTCAAAGAAACTCTAAGCCTCGTTGGTCTAGTGGTAGCAAGCGCTACTGCTAAGCATGAGGTCCTGGGTTCGATTCCCGGGTCGGGCAAAGTGTTATTGGGTTTTTCCATCTGGTATTTCTCAGTAGCAGCCCGGAGTCTGGATTTGTGCCCGGTTGATGGCAATAGGCTCGCCCCCTATTACATGGGACTTAAACATAACAGGCGTGGCTGTACTATAGGTACACCTCTGCCTAACCCTTCGGGGAAACAAGGCGTGATGTTATGTTAAACTCTAAGAGATGAAAGCAAGTATTCCAGTTCTTTGAATTTAACTGTTCCTAAAACAGTATCTTTCTGAAGCTTGGTAGGTGGCGTACGTATTTATTTAGCTATATAAAAAGTTTTCCTTCGTAATTTTTTACAAATTTTCTGTGAAAAAAATAAAAAATAAAACTTACAAAACGTACACACGAATTGAGAACAACCACATTTTTATAGCCAAAAATAGGCCGTCAAAATCTAGTTTCCTTAGTGTTAATCAGAAAGTTGCACAAATGTATTAAATTATCATTTCTACATTTAAATCTGTTGTTTTTATAGTGCAAATATTAAAGAGCATTCTATCTATCTTTTACAAAATTATAAATAACCTAAGTACCGAGGTATACAAAACTGTGTAGTATTAATCGAAATACAATACAATTACTGCGTTATCGCCACGCGTTTATCTCGAGTACATACAAGTCGTACTATAATACCTAGATAATAAAATCGAAATCGAATGAAACCTGGTTCCCATTCAAGAAACGTGTATTTTTTGGCATTGTTTGGTTGCGTTGTTTGTTAAATACTGTACATACTTTGATACAGAACCCTTTGTGTGCCTTTGTTTCCATTTCGCATTTGGCTGCTTTTGTTAAGTTCATAATGTTAGGTATCCATGGGCATTGAGGACAATTGGTTGGGCACCTTAAGTGACCCAAATTGACTTGTTCATACTTATTTTTGTTATACCTAAGTGTTACTCATTTCTCTAGCAATAATTAATTCATTTCAAATGGTTTCAATATATTAGTATCTGTGGCTAACTGGTTCGCGCGCCTTTGATCCGCTGAACCTGGCAACACTAGCGCCCTATAGTTGTGGCCACCCCGCGCGGAGCGCGGACTAATGTGAAACCCCCAGTCTTCTTTGTTCGAAAGTCTACGACGGAGCTCTTCCTGTAATTTTGAGGAAAAGTTGGTTTTTCACCGTGATGGACAGCTGAAGTTCGAAGAGACTCGTTATAAATACCCAACAGTGATTTGAAAATCTGTTTCGTGAAAGTGCTTCACGGTGTGAACTGCTGACAGTTGCTGGTGAGCGTTCCTGAGCTGGTCTAAGGTTAGTGGGCCTATAGTTTTCAGTGCTAACGTCGAAACCATTTATCATTCTTCAGCTCACATGGTGGGTTTCATAGGAATCAATATAATTACTATCAAACCATAATTTAACATAATTGAGTTCACGCATGTGGCCGGCTATTAACACGTCGCCACACCAACAATCAATATCGATAGAAATCTCACAAAGCAATAGATTATGAGCTAAGGTTTCTAGTCACTATTTAGTTTGTTTGTTGTTTGTGTAACTATGGACTGCCTCAATGGTATCACTTTTCCCAGAGCTACTGCTGATTTTGAGGTCCTGTGTTCAATTCCCAAGTCGGGCAAAGTGTTATTCGGTTTTGCTATCTGGAATTTCTAAGTAGCTGCCCGGACCCTGTATTTGTGCCTGATTCATGCCAATAGTCTCATATTAAACGTAACTTAAACAAAACTGCTCAACCTTTCGGGGAAACTAGGCATGATGTTATGTTATGATTATACACTTTTAATCGAAGTGATTCTTTTGGTGTTTTATGGATACTTATAAGGCTTATTATTCTGTAGTAAATTCACGCGAGTTAAGCTATTCATGAGAAGTAATATGGTACTGAATACTCTTGTTTCGTAAATTATGTGTTAATTCATCCTGAATTAAAGATTTGATAAAATTATGTTCGTAAAATGATTTCCTAGAAACGTTTCTTTCCGAAAACTGTTTCCATTTTAACCGAAGAAAAAAATCAGCTTTTATACCATAATGAGTCGAGTAACTTCACTGTGTAACACATTCTGATAACAATGTTGTATCGCTCATTTTTGCTGAGAGACATTGTATATTATAGTTACACTTCTTCAGAAATACATAGTAATGTGCAGCCAAGACAATTCAAAAATACTTGTTCAGGTCGCCTTCTATTCTAACCGCATGCAGCAGTAGATATTTACAATGGAGAGATTGGGTATCTGACCTCCATAACCCAGTTACTGTGTAATATTGTTACGTAGATCGTAAAGTCTAGAAACATCACGCTAACTCCATCTCAGAAAGGGGCAGTGTGACGTAAATCGAAAAGTCTAGAAACATCACGCTAATTCCATCTAAGGACGGGGCAGTGTTAGAAACTACTGGAAATGACACGCTAACGCCATCTGTTATTGAGTAGCAAGTACTACACGAAATTGTACGTAGACGCTACTGCCATCTATTGTCGAATAGTGGGATTACACAGTTCAATGGAAGTTACTAGAAGCTTCTACGCTGTGGCGGTGTCGAATGTTCGAGAATGTTCTGCTCGGGATATAAATAGCGGATTGTCGGGCCGACAAGCAGTTCGATTTCGGAAGCGAGCGAATACGATTCGAGTGATACAGTAGCGAAGCGAAACAAGTGATTCCAAGTGACGTTTCTTGTAGTTGCGATATTTGTGTTTATTTAATTAAACAGTTTGTGTGTTTTGGTAAATTGGTTTAAATTAATTTATCCCGAACCCCAGCTCGTAACATTTGGTGTCAGAAGTAAGGGATAAATTATGCCAGTTTTACCGAAGGAGGATACGGAAGGTATCCGTACCAGGAGTCAGCGCCAGCAGGAGGTGGATCAGAGGCGGTTTGAAGGAACTTCTAGACAGACACTTGGGGGTAATCAGCCGATGACGGAGCCAGTCTCCCAAGCGTCTGGTGTTGCTACAGCATCACCAGCCATGGATCTTTCTGCGCTAATGGCGATGCTGCAGGAGCAGGCCCGCCGACAGGAAGAACAGGCCCGCCGCCTACAGGAACAGCTGCAGCAGGACAAAGAGGAGCAAGCTCGCCGGCAAGAAGAACAGGTCCGCCGCCTACAGGAACAGCTGCAACAGGACAAAAAGGAGCAAGCTCGCCGACAGGAAGAACAGGCCCGTCAACAGGAAGAACAGGCTCGCCGACAGGAAGAACAGACCCGCCGCCTGCAAGAACAGCTTCAGCGTGATAAAGAGGAGCAGGTTCTCCTTTTGAAAGATCTACACGCGACATTTGGCAAGGACATCAAAGCCATGAAGGAGACTGTTCAGGTACATGAAAATCGTATCTCCGAGGCCGAAGTCCAGATCGCTGATATAAGAAAAGCGGTTGGAGTTCTGAAAGCTGGAGACCGGACTACGGCTTCGATAGTTACAGCACCTTCCGTGCGCGGGTTTAAAGTGCCACCCTTTGACGGAACATCTTCCTGGTCGGCATACAAAATTCAATTTGAAGCTGTCATGGAAGCAAATGGGTGGACAACAGGCCAAGCCATGACCGCGCTTACTTTGGCCCTTCGTGACCAGGCTTTAACTGTGTTAGAGGCTCTCGGCAAAAATGTAACCTACGAGCAGCTCGTTGAGGCGTTAGAGGCCAGATACGGTGACGCGCACCTGGAACACGTTTTTCGTGCCCAGTTGAAGGATCGTGTGCAGCGCAGTGGTGAAAACCTGCAGCAGTGGGCCCTAGAAATCGAGAAGCTGGTTCGAAAAGCGTACCAGTCTGCGCCTGCATTCATCGAAGGGACTCTAATTCAAACCTTCATAGATGGCATACGGGACCTGGAAGTAAGGGCTGCTGTGAGACTTGGGCACCATGAGAAGCTGAAGGACGCCTTGGCCCACGCGTTGGAGGTGGAAGCAGTGAGGCATGATCATCGAGCCCATCGCTTCAGAGAGGTTGTGGGATCACCTGTTCGTGACCGTTTGAGGTACAGCCCTAGGTGCTACACTTGTGGAGAAAAGGGCCACCTCCGGTCGAATTGCCCGAAGCGAAACACTGCCAGCGAATATCACACCCTGGTTAGAAGTGTGTCCGACATTACAGCGCAACAGCAAGAGAAATTCGTAAGCGATAAGAGTGCGGGGCGAGTATTGGCTGCTGTTAATAGAGCCCCAAGGATTTCGATGTCACAGGCCAATGACGGCATATCCCATGGTAACGCGGACGCTTTATCAAGAAGACCTTGTCCTGAAGACTGCAAGCATTGTGTCAGGCAAGAAGCTAAGGAAACAGTACCTGTCAGGATGCTAAGAACGAACCTTAGTGACGAATGGAAGGAAACCCTACAGCATGCTCAGCAAAGTGACACAGATATCCGGCCAATTCTCGAGTGGATTAAAGCTAATGCTCCCAAACCGAAATGGTGTGATATTGCAGCGATGAGTACCACCACCAAAAGTTATTGGGCACAATGGGAGAGCTTGGTGATCCAGGATGGTGTCTTGTGCCGAAAATGGGAAAATGCTCGAGGGAATAGCTGCCACCTGCAAATGGTAGTCCCAAAAACGAAGGTACCAGAAGTTCTACAGCTCTACCACAATGGTTCTTCAGGAGGTCATATGGGAGTAAGAAGGACTCTGTTAAAGATCCGAGAAAGGTTTTACTGGATCCATTGTTGAGAGGATGTGGAGGACTGGTGTCGCAGATGTACCAGTTGTGCAGCGGTAACAGGACCACACACACGCAGCAGGGGTGCATTGAAAGTGTACAACGTGGGAGCCCCCTGGGAACGGATAGCACTAGATGTCGCTGGGCCGTTCCCTGAAAGTGAAAGTGGAAATAAATATTTCATGGTTGTTATGGATTACTTCACCAAGTGGCCGGAAGTCTTCGCCATCCCTAATCAAGAAGCTTCAACAGTCGCTGATAAATTAGTCCACGAAGTCTTCTGTCGGTTTGGGGTACCCTTGGAAATCCACAGCGATCAAGGAAGAAATTTTGAGTCTCAAATGTTTCAGGAAACATGTCGGGTTATGGGTACTCACAAAACCAGAACCACTTCATACCACCCACAATCTGACGGAATGGTGGAGAGATTTAATCAGACGTTGGAAAGATATCTGGCAAAAGTTGTAGCAAGCAGACAAAAGGATTGGGACAAGCACATACAACCGTTTCTTCTGTCATACCGAAGTGCAGTTCACGAGAGTACAACTGTGACTCCAGCCTTCGCGAACTTTGGAAGGGAGTTAAGGTTACCAGCTGATCTAATAACCGGCATTCCCCCTGATTCACCACGGAGTATAACAGATTATGCAAATGATCTGCGCAACAAGATGAATGACGTATATGAGCATGTCAGAGAATCAGGCCAACAGATGTCCGAGAGAATGAAAACTCGTTATGATCGGAAGATGAACAATACTGGCTTCGACGAAGGTTCGCTAGTGTGGTTGCATAACCCAGTGCGCAGCAAAGGAAAGTCCCCTAAACTGCAGGCAAAATGGGACGGGCCGTACCGAATTGTGACCAAGATCAACGACGTCACTTACCGAATACAAAAGGGTATGCGAACTGCACCTAAAATTGTCCATGTAGATCGATTGGCACGATATTACGGGAATAATGATGCTCGGGACGAGCATGTCTAAGGAGGGGGCAGTGTTACGTAGATCGTAAAGTCTAGAAACATCACGCTAACTCCATCTCAGAAAGGGGCAGTGTGACGTAAATCGAAAAGTCTAGAAACATCACGCTAATTCCATCTAAGGACGGGGCAGTGTTAGAAACTACTGGAAATGACACGCTAACGCCATCTGTTATTGAGTAGCAAGTACTACACGAAATTGTACGTAGACGCTACTGCCATCTATTGTCGAATAGTGGGATTACACAGTTCAATGGAAGTTACCAGAAGCTTCTACGCTGTGGCGGTGTCGAATGTTCGAGAATGTTCTGCTCGGGATATAAATAGCGGATTGTCGGGCCGACAAGCAGTTTGATTTCGGAAGCGAGCGAATACGATTCGAGTGATACAGTAGCGAAGCGAAACAAGTGATTCCAAGTGACGTTTCTTGTAGATGCGATATTTGTGTTTATTTAATTAAACAGTTTGTGTGTTTTGGTAAATTGGTTTAAATTAATTTATCCCGAACCCCAGCTCGTATCAATATGATACCCCTTGGTAAGACTAGTTGTCAGTCTTTCGGACTTCTTACGACCCGTTATGCTTTGTAAAGATCTGCGAATGACATGGACCAATGGCAAACGAGATTAACTTTATTCATTGTTACACGTGCACGCTATAGTATTGCCTAGTGATGCTACCGCTACTTCCAAGGTAGCGAACTCTAGTTCGTGAACTACGAGCTTATTTACTAGAACGATTTCTCGCGGGAGTTGCTTACACGAAGTGTAAAATGTACATCCCTTGATTCTTGTATCATAGCACGTGTAACAATAAATGTTAACGAAATGCAAACGCTTCTCAGAAACTGACATTCTTACAGCATCCTGCGGATTGTTCTACCGCAACACAATTACGTTCTCATGAGATATAAAATGTTATTTACATAATAAGGATGTTTGGACAGCAGTACACAGTAACAGTAGGTACACAAAGCTCAAGCAATAATCTTGATCACGTATTTAGATGTTAATGTTATGAGTATTTGACGTTGTTGTTTTGCTGATTTCGATCCATATTTTTCTGGTTAGGTCGAGATCTGCGAGGTTCAACGTTTTCATAACTAAAATAGATTCTACTAGCTTCTGTCCGCGACTTCGTCTGCGTCAAATTTTTGCTCCCCTGACCCTTGCCGTCGCATCGAATTACCTGCCGGTTTTCGAACACTTTTCGTTGCTGCTCCGTTTTTATTAACTGTAGCGTAATGTTATATAGCCTATAATCTTTCACAATAAACAGGCTACCTAACACAAAAAGAATTTTTCAATTCGGACCAGTAGTTCTTGAGACTATTGCGTTCAACCAAACAAACAAACAAACTCTTAAGCTTTATAATATTACTAGCTTCTGCCCGCGGCTTCGCCCGCGTGGATGTCGTAAAATATCCCACAGGAACATACTACCGGGATTGAAAGTATCCTATGTGTTAATCCAGATAAACAATGTGTTATTGCATTGCTTGCTTTATGTTATACAAGGAGCAGCGCTCGGATTGATAAATGATTGTTGTAGGATATTTAATCCTAAAACCTAACAATAGTGACGGAATGTATAACGGAACGGCAAATTACCTACTTGCATGACTTTGAATGCAACTTTAAAGCGAAAATATTAATTCTCTTTATTCCCTGGGAATTTCGAAAAAAATTGTTACCTAAATTATTCAAATGGAGATTTTACTTAACCTGCGGTTCTCAGGGGTTTAAGACTATTTATTTTTTAGTGTATACTTAAAATATGTCTTTAAATACTACTTTAGAGGTTCTGCCCTTTTATTGGACGGGAAATCATCAAATGACTTCTCCCGCTCTTAGGTGGAGTGTCAGACTTTTACTGATTAAAACCCACCTGTGTTCCTTTGGTTGCCCATGTGCCAGGGTCACGGCGTCTCCTTCGAACAATCTTGTGACCCTGGCAGGCATCGGTCCTGGCAGACAGCTTCAGTTCTGCTGACAACTCTTTAAGGCGCACGTGGAACACTACGCGCCGTCGACCCGAGCCTGTTCCTTACCGTGCGGCGAGCTACCCATTGCTCGGCACCCGCAGGTTCTACCCTCAGGTGCTAATACAATCAGGCTGCTAGATGAGCTCACTCTCGAGCAGGCAACGTAAAACTGGCCGTGCGAGAAGCAGTCCCCTCTAAGATCAAATCCCGCTGTTTACAGTGACTGTCCCCGAGACTTATTAATCGTCATTGCTAAACCATAAGGGGACTGCGGCCTTTTAAACACGAATGGGTACTCCGACGGTATTAGTGGTATCTGCGGTATTGGTACACCGATACACCTTGAGCACAGTCAGTAAATACAATGGTCACACACAACCTGGTTCCTCCATTGCACAACTTGGCCGGATTAAGATTTTGTAGTAGCATTACTGGAGCACCCACTTTGAGGATAAGTGTGAGAGACCAAGACCAGATGGGTTGAATAAATTTAAGAGCTCCTTAGGATATATAGCATCATCCTTATGAATTCGACAGGTATGCATGTAATATAATTAGGACATATGTTTTTTTGTCTGTGTATATTTCATTGGTTTATTTTTTATAGCTTCTGTCCGCGGCTTTACCCGCGTGGCTTACAAGAAACAAATGACTTTGTTTTTCAGAAACAAACATACGCGCTCTGACTACCTCTCAATTTAAATACGAACTGACAATATCCCAAATAAAGCAAATAGGACGAAGTTCTCCGTAAAACTAAACTAATCTCTGGGATGAGAAAAGTATAGTTTTAATAAAACTCAAAGCGTATGTGAAAAGATTTATATACGAGACTACTTACCGGATGCAGCTGAGTACCAGTATTTTACATGGAGCGACTGCCTACCTGACCTCCACAACCCAGTTACTGGGTAATACGATACCCCTTGGTAAGACTGGTTGTAACGATGGTCTAAGATCTACGAAAGACAGCCCAGACCGGCTTAACGTGCTTTCCGAGGCACAGAAGCGTCTTATTATGTAATGATGGTCACCCATCCACGGAGCAACCGCGGCAAGCGTAGCTTAACCTGAACGATCGACCCGTGCGGCTGTTATAATTTGCAAATATCCCTACTAATACATATTAAGTTTGTTTGTTACGCTTTCACGCGAAAACTACTTAACCGATCATTATGAAACTTTGTACAAATATTCTTAGTACAAGTAACATAAGAAAATTTTTATGAAAAAAAAAATTGCGAAAGATAAATTCGGTACGGGGTAAGTTTGAACCCCAAGAAAGGACATAGGCCTATTTTTATTCCGAGATTTCGTCTCCGTCCACGATAACCGACATTTACGCGGACGAACTCGCGGGAAAAAGCTAGTTAGTTCATATTAATATCAGTCACATATTTGATACTTCTTGATACCTTGGTTGAAATTGGAGACCGGTGACGACAATGCGCTTCCCGGGCTGTCCCGCACGCCATGCGCACGTCTACCATTCGACGTAGGATTTTCGAAGCCCTATTTGACTCAGTGAGGGGATGATTTTGGAAAAATTGAGATACACGTGTCACATAATTATACTTGAAGAGTATACTTACCAATTTTTGTGTCAATAAACCCAGAGCATAAAAAGTTTCATAGAAACTTCAACCCCCCATTTCACCCTCTTAGGGGTAGAATTTCAAAAAACCCTTTCTTAGTGGATACTTACTCTTTACAAAGAACACACCCTCCAAAATTCAAGTCTCTAAGACCAGCGGTTTAGGCTGTGCGTTGATATATCAGTCAGTCAGTCAGTCACTCAGGACTTTGAATTTTATATATATAGATTATACTTTTGAATTAAGCATGGATCATCTATAATAGTTTTGTCTTTACTTTTGGATTTTCGTTATTTATGTTTCTGTGTCGACTTTATAAATAGTATCTACTGCTGTTTTCAGCTGAATAACCTCAAAACAATATTTTAAGTATTGAACAGAATGCTAATTATTATTTTGTTCAATGATTTTTCAATAACATCTACTTATTATATGTAAAAAGGTCACCTTTAATATTTTCAACTTCAGATTTAAACAAAACCTTGTGCATTGCTTTGTTCCTTTTGTTCAGATTTTATTGTAAGTTTCCTATGATTTCTATGGAGTTTCTTGTTCGCCATTATACGTACACCGAAACTATTCCACAATGTATTTTAAAGTTGGTTGGTAAAGCAGGTGACAAACTGTGACTGGTACCATTGTATAGATTAGTGCCGGTCAAAGTTCAAAAGTAGATATGAGTTTTGACGGACTAATAGCTTCATAACCATTAATTCGCATTCGTTTGCAACTACCTGTCATTCAACATTGTGGTCGTTTTACTACGGTGTGACGCGACATGAATTTCACGTTGTGGTTGAATCGGGAAATTTGCTCCAGATTTTGACCATTTCCAATTTGGAGAGAACAAGCGTGGGGATTGATGTTGGTTCCTTCTCTGAACGAGCTTGTGCAGTCGGGACAAATGCATATGTAACTTTTACTATAAAACTTTTATTTAGGTTTATTTGTTTATGTGTTTTATTAACTCATGATAACTAGTGGGAATGTAATAACATAGAATAATTATAACATGTCATAAAAGACATAAATATTTGTTTGAAGAGATGAAAGATAGAAATAAAGTTCATTCCTTTGTCTGGATCATATATTTGCATTGCAGCTGCAAATATATATGTTCTGCAATAGTCCAAGTATAAAAAAGTATTGCTTTTCTATACTTGGCATGTTGTACAAGTTGCAGTACCTACTTAAAAAAGAAATCTTTCCGTAGGTACATAAAGTTGGTAAGTTATTACAAAATAGCCTTCAGTGGTACAAAACTCATACTAATCCAGGTCCTTTAATAATATTGTGAAGAATATCGTGTTGCAAAGTTATTTTTTTCAAGTAAGAGGTGCTATTTAATAATTCTAAATAAAATTCTACTTAAGTTTTTATCGTGAGGTCAGCATCATAAGTTTGTGTTGTTTATAATAAGGCATAACTTCAAACTAAGTATATTTAAAATATTCTTACCAACCAGGGTTTTATTCCAGGAAAAATGGAAAATAAAATAGAATTCTATTTCATTTCAATTAACGCTGGAAGAGATCAAGTTTCAAACTTAGTAATAAGCATGCTTGCAGTTTTCCTAACGTATCAAATTAGACCTTAGCGAACACATTTTTTTCCTGTTTTCTGATAGTACGGAATTTCTTATGAAATTTCAACATGTAGTAGCGGGCACTTGGAGAACACGTGTCGCACAGAGCCTAGAACAGAATATTGGATTCAAACACAATTTTTCAATGTTAAACAGCCCCGCTGCTCACCTGATGAAAAGAGGTTACCGAACCTTTACACACCTGCAACATAAAGGGAGGATTTAAGGGGTAAGCGGTAGGGTATATAGAGACATCAAAATTTCTTTACGTCATGCTGTATGTTGAAGAAAATATGAATCGCCAGAAAGTTTTTACTAGCTATCTTAGGTAAAAAGCTTAAGGTGGATCGTCAAGCCTCCAAATCGCCACAAAAGGCATGATGGAAGCACTTTAACGCAGTTTAATAAGAAATTTTGAAATTTCGAACATAATACAATTAAGTTACTGAAAAAAATTTATAGGTGGGAGTGTAGGGTTCAGGAAAGTAAGCTTATAGATACAGATCTGCCTTATCTTTACGAGAATACAGGCGTGATGCTCTCTTTGCGTAATTTTATCATTCATGTCAACATTTCTATGATTTTTTTTTCTCTGTTTATTTCTATGGCGCTACAAACTCCCTAGCAACACAGCTGTCTGTTAAGTTATACTTGTATTAAGCCGTTCCTTAACGATATTATCGTAATAATAGACCAATGTAACCTATTTAATGTAATATGGTACCAAAAATTACTGTAGTGGCTAATTACTTCAAACGGTTTTGTATGTGTCCTTAATTAATTTAACCAAATCACCGTAGTACATCGGTATCCAGGCACCGTTATACTGCGAGTTCAGTCAATCACGTTGCCAACATTTATCAGATACGGAGCGTTAACGTATTATTGTCACGTGTCATTGCCGCTCCAAATTGCCGTATGTTTGAGATTCCAGCAATTAAACTTAATATAGTAATGACATAACATTTTACGAGGGGTTTGTAGTGAAATCCCCCATATAACTTCCCATTTCATGATACACGCTGTAAGCAAGCAGTAAGTAAGTTCAATACGTTTTGTGAGTACAGGATAGAACCTACATCTCGTATGTCACGGCCTTGCCACTTTGCCACCACATCACTGCTGTATGTCTAGATAGATAAAGACTATTCGTTGCAAATTTCTTCACGATTTTTTTTACAAAAGGAGTACCAAGGATGTTGTAAACCTAATAATTTCCAAACACACGCTGAAAAGTTCTTAACACGCTATTCAGGCGCGAAAACTAGGGCGTATAAGGATTGGTGCAAGTACAGTTTACAAAGTGCCAAGCTGAAGTTTCTCAAAACTCGTTTCATAAGGTACAGTCCACTCACACTTATTTTACCTCTGATTTTGCGTCACAGTCAAAATCAAAGTGATCTTTGTTCATGTTACAATAAGGATGCTGTTGGGTTGCTATTGTCACTACTGTCAGAGGTAAAATAACTTTGAACCGACTGTAAACTTTGCACGAAATTGCAATGTATTGCTATACGTAGCAATACATTGCAATTTCGTGCAAAGTACGAAACTACGGTAACCGACGCAAGAATTATCACATCGCTACGACCGACGTGACGGCTACGAGCTACGGCGTAGCACATAAGACGTTAAGTTTCTGAACACCGGTGCTCATGTGTAAAAAGCAAAGTTTAGATCGGGAACAAAACTTGCAGAAGGGATGAGCTTACTGCGAAACAATGGCAGCAGCTAATAACTCCTGCAAGTTTTGTTTACATGGCAGGAATTTCATGTGAAAGTCAAGTTTTACAAGTTTTTGTTGGTAATTTAAACTCCGCTTTAGATATTATTTTATTCACAGATGCACTATTTCATAAACGAAATACCATTAGATGTGAAGCATTCTTGATACTTTATAGTTTTTTTATTTGAGGTATGTAAACGTCATGTGTCTCGTTTTATTGTTTTTTTTTTTAAACTTTTGTTTTAATATCTAAACGTTTTCTTGTCATCTGTTTTCATAATTATATAATAAGTTTATTTTTGATTGTTACCTTTATTCGTTAAACTACTCTCGTTTATTAAAATATTGGTATTTTAGTCACACCAAATGCCCATTAAAACTAAGGACTGACCGAAGGTTCGGTTTCGGTGTTGGCTAGTTTCGGCCAAAAAATCTAGTTTCGGCCAAAGTTTCAGTTTCGGCCAATAATTGGCCGAACCTTCGGCCCCGCCGAAACTAGGTGTTCGTGAATTGTCGCGCATCATTCAACTACCTTCGAGTGAGTGATCGTGATTGCCAGTTGAGTTCGCTAGCCGGCAAGATCGTGATGATTTGAGGTTATGTGGTTTTTCTCGCGTAACATTATTAGGTAAGTATTTGTTTTTACTTATGATTAACGATGATGTATTTTTATGGCATTCAGTAGGACCTTGTCCTACAGTGGAAAATAAATAGGTTGTAAGTTGTAATAGAATAGAATTCATTAGATACATATTTTATTTGGTTCTGTGGAGTTATTCCCTAGAACTTATACAATATGAATTTATGTAGAAATTAATGTAACACTTAAAAGATGTGTGAAGATACCTGTGATGTTTGATTCAAACATTACTATATTTGTTTGTAATTGTTATTGGATTACATTTTGTACCCATATTCAAACCGCCCCGTACATCCCATACACAACTACCTCCGGTGATTTAACTATTACCGTGAATGACCTTCAGTACTATTAGTTATGTCGCATTTTTCCCTTTAGTACGCGATGTACTTAGTCAATTCGGACGCGTAGTACAGTAGTACGTGAAAGTTTTCTAGTTAAACTTCATTATTTACTTGAATTAATTTTCCTTTTAATAATGACTGCCATAGGTATGTTAACCTTAGTAGCTTTTATTGTATTTTAATCTGTGAGATATTTTTTTATTTATCATAGACTGATTTCTTTCAGGTTAAAAATGTCACAAAAAGAAAAGAATCCTACTTGGCAAAAGCATTATCATTGGGAAGTCACGAACTGAAAAAACAAACGTTACACGGAGTTAAACAACATTTATCAAAATTTCATGACGCGGAACACAAACAGGTCTTAAAATGACAATCAGAGGTAACGTAGCCAAATTAAAGCGATCAGGCTCGAACATCTCATTGGAAGTATTGAACACTGATCGACCGAATCATGTTCAGTCAACGATCCCAGGCTTGACCTCTAAATTTAAAATTGTACAATGGCCTGATGATAATGAAATTACAAAAACTTTTTAACAAAAAAGAAACCGCCGAAAAAACTGAAAAGCATAAAATAATAATATGAGTCAGCGCTTTGAGTGATCTTTGTTCATTGATTTTTCAGCGCCAACTCAAAAGTTTAAGGTTTATTATTTTATGCTTTTCAGTTTTTTCGGCGGTTTTTTTTTTGTTGAAAAGTATTATTTTATATTTTTTTGTGACTTTAATGTACTAATAATACTTGGCAAGGTATATAACAACATATCCAACAAAAAAATAATTATCAAAATCGGACTACACTGTATAAAGTTATGCGTGGTTATACATTACAATCAGTGAGTGAACAATCAATCATCCCCTGTTTTCCGACCCTGAGGATTGGATTTTGTTTTTCAAATTTATATGAGACCATTAAGAGAGTATACCCTTTCCAATAGAAGAAGAATTGTCACAATCCACTGTGTAAAAAGTTTTGCGTGGTCATACATTAAAAAAAAATTTAAAAAATACGCGTCGAATCTAGAACCACATCCGTTTTTTTTTCGTCGGTTGAAAAAGGATTGAAAAAGCAATAATGGACCTAATAATTGTAGACATGGTGCCATATGCTTTAGTGGAAAGCGAAGCATTCCGTAAATAAAGAACTATTTTTGTTACATACTTTAATTGTTGCATTTTATTTTTTTACACGTATTAATTGTCTGTCATTGTCTCGCATATTGCGTAAAATTACAATAGATTTAACATGCTTTAAAACTTCAAATAAGTTTCAGTTTCGGTTTCGGCCGAAACTGGGACTAACAATAAGACCGAAGGTTCAGTTTCAGTTTCGGTTTCGGCTGAAAATCTTGTTTCGGTCGGACACTAATTAAAACCGGCTTAAGAAAACCTAACATAAGCTACATCATTTACTTATATTTTTAATAACATATTTATAACATAACGTCACGTTATCTTTTCCCGAACGGTTCTCTAAATTTTGCTAGTTATGTTTAAGTTCCAAATAATAGGGACCAAGCCTGTTGCTACCAACCGGGCACAATCCTGGATCCGGGCTGATACTGAGAAATTTCAGATTGAAAAACTCAATAACACTTTGCCCTACCTTTTGTTTTTTTTTTTTTTTTTTTTTTTTTCAGGATGGGAAATCATCAAATGACTTCTCCCGCTCTGGGCGGAGCGGGAGGGCGTGTCAGACTTTTACTGACTAAAACCCACTCGTGTTCCATCAGTTGCCCATGTGCCAGGGTCACGGTATCTCTTTCGAACAATCACGCGACCCCGGCAGGCATCGGTCCTAGTAGACCCCTACACTGCTGCTGACATCTCTTTGAGGCGCGCGTGGAACACTGCGCGCCGTCTACCCGAGCCTGGTCCTTACCCGGCGGCGAGCTACCCATTGCTCGCCACCCGCAAGCTCGCGCCTACGGTGGCCGGGAGTCCGCTATTGACTCCCGACGCCCGGGGCGTCTCCTCCTGCGGTGGCTAGGGACGTGAGGGCGCAGAGACTGCCACTCCCTCACGCGTCCCGCCTCCTCCTTCGCGAGCATTACTGCTTCGCAGAAGGAGGTGACGGCTTCCCATTCCCTCTCGCTCCGTACCATGGCTCGCACCAGGGCCGGACGCGAGAGGTCGCCGCCGCCGATCGACTCCACGAGGACACGGCGGTGCCCCGCCCAGGCAGGGCACACCTCCACCGTATGCTCCACCGTGTCCTCCAGACGATCCTCACAATGGAAACACCCGGACGTATCCTCCCGCTTTATCCTGAACAGGAACCCACCGAAGCACCCATGCCCGGTGAGAACCTGCGTCAGGCGGAAGGTGAGGACGCCGTGACGCCTCTCTATCCACTCCTCAAAGAGGGGACTTACCGCCGCAATTGTGGCGTGCCCACTTTGCCCTACCTGGCGGCAATACCGGTGTACACTGTACCTCTTTATCAGTGCCTCTGTAACGAATAAAGGTATGTGTGCTTATTCATAGTCGTAATATTTGCGTGTAGAATTAACAGGTTATAATATACGATGTCGTATATAATATACGACATCGCCTGGTAACAAGAATCTAGTGAAACTCTCTCATTAAGTAGTACCAATATTGAACATTATTGTTGTTTCCCAAATTAGCATTAGCTTACTGAAGATATATTTTGCTAATAATATATTATATTGTTTAGTTGAACGATAAACAGCGTTTATGACAAATTACCTTAACTCTAGATCTCTCCACATTGGAGAAGAGATCTAGTTTTAGTATTTACGTATAGATTTAGTAGGAAAGTCTTGTGACAGTTTAGTGCTCAACTAAATATTATTTACTAGCTACTGCCCGCGATTTCATCCGCGTCAAATTTTTACTCTCCTTACCCTTCCCGTTGCATCGATTTGCCTACCAGTTTTTGCCCATTTTACGTTTCTACTCCGCTCCTTTTGATTGTAGCTTGATTTAGTATAGCCTATAGCCTTTTTCAATAAAAAGGCTTCTCAAAACAATTTTTTTTTTCAATTCGGACCAGTCGTTCCTGAGATTACCGCGTTCAACCAAACAAACAAACTCTTCAACTCTGTAATATTATATAGTAATGCAGTATAGATTGGCAAGTAGTTCGAGATTAATCGATCTCAAGAACTGATAGAATATTCGAGAAGCTTCCATGTCAAAGCGTACATTAAGCGCCCGTTCGTTTAGATCAGGCAGTGTTAGAAAAGATTTATCAGAGTGTACTTCGAGCGATTGCCTATAGTGTGACCATTAGTGCTGTGCCCTCCCTGAGGTATGCGCGGCGAGGTGGGAGGCGAAGAAAAAAGTGCATGAGTTCACAATTCCATTGACAGTCGACTATCATTGACGGCGCACTGACAGAGCGCAGAAGCCGATTCTCTCCCCGTCTCGCCGCGCGCATACCTCAGGGAGTACACATCACTAATGGCCACACTATAATACGAATTTCTACAGGGACGTTCTGTAAGATGTGCTGCTACAGTATGTTTAACAGTAATGTGGTTCATCATTCGATAGTAGCGCGTTGGTTTGAACATTCCGTTCGGGTGATACAACTTTTTAAGACAAACCTAAGCCCGGCCGGCCAACAGCCATTAAAGAATGACACCCAATGCATCGTAACGACAGTTAGCAGATGAACTTGCCTGTAATTATTCCAATACCCTCAAATACTTGAACTTGAAGAAGTATGGATATAGAAAATTTTATCATCATGGATACCCTACGAATTTATAATATTTCTTATGAAAATAATATTGCCATACTGAATAAATAGCCTATTTAAACATTAGGTCACATCCATAAATATAAAACATGAAACTTTTTTCCTTTTAACATCGTAAAGCGATCGATAATCTACGTGCCCCTATAAAAAAGGAAAGAAAAACGAACAATAGACTAAAATTAGCTACATGCTATTATTAGCTGTTTACGGTTTGAAGAGGGCTGCTCTAATTGCTCCATATCCATTATCTTGCAACGACAATTTCCGGCCCGTACTCTGTTCGTGCCGGTGCCCGGTGCTGCAGAAAAGTAGGAAACCCGCCGGATTGGAATAAGACAAACATGGTACTAGGGGTAGTGAAACTTACGTTAGTACTTAAGTAAATGTGAGATGGACTATGATGTGTAAAGAAAGTTAAGTACGGTACCTACTAGTGTCGGTTTAGTTGAAATTGTTTTTCTATACTAATATTATAAAGAGGAAATATTTGTATTTTTGTTTGTTTGTTTGTTTGTTTGTAATGGATAAACTCAAAAACTAGTGGACTGATTTTAAAAATTCTTTCACCATTAGAAAGCTACATTATCTGCAAGTAACATAGGGGTCCGTAAGATATTTGGGTTTTTCGGACCCAAGCTGCCAAGGTGTAAAAAATCATCTAAAAAAGTTCCTTATTAATATGTCTTCGAAGTATCAGGTTGTCATAACTTGGTAGGAGCTCACCTAACATGGGTGTGTAATAGCTAGAAAACGCTTTATGTCTTCGAAGTACCAGTTTGGCATAGCTTGGTAGGAGCTTGGTAAGGCGGTACGAAGTTCGCTGGGCAGCTAGTTGTAAATAAAATTGAGATATAATATCAGTTCTTGAAAAATCTATTTTTTTTTCTGAGCTTATTTTTAAACACCAAACTTTAGGTACCTCTGTAGTTTAGGTAAATTTTTAGAAAACGTATTTAAACAAGCTCTAGGCTCTCTTTAGGTACCGTGTGGTGCCGGACGTAAAGAATAACACCACCCCATTTCTTCCCGTGAGTGTCGTAAAAGGCGACTAAGAGACTTACTAGAAAATGGGCAGCAGCGTTCTCTATGCATTTAACCACCATACTGCGATCGCTAACCCGCCTGCCAAGCGTGGCGATTATGGCAAAGCCTCCCAAATTGCGGGAGGCCTAAGTCCAGCAGTGGACGTCTTACGGCTGAAATGATGAATGATGAAACAAGCTCTTATCATTATTTTATCAATAAAAATAAAAATATACAAAACCAGCAACTGAGTAAAACTACGAATTGTCAAACAAATCGAAAAAAATTCTCTATACCTAAGGTAAACTCCGCAATATTTTATTAACGCTAATCCCACTCAGCGCACGGTTAACGGGGGCTGGTCGGTTGTCCGTTCTGAATTGGAGAAATGTATTTAAAAATTCCTATTTTACCGCTCAATTCACATGCGTTGTTATATTATCGAACGCATCATTATTTTTAAATGATTTTATATTTACTTTATCAAGGAAACAAACAATTTAACAAAACAAATATCAGTTAATCAAATATTAAAAGCCAAAAAAAGAATACTGTACCATTAACTACCAGTATCCAGAGATATTAGAAATGATTTGCAGTGAATATACACACAGACAACTAATTAATTGAGGTTGATAAATTATGAATTTGAAGTGACCACTTCATGTGTGCAGGTTGGACTCGTACACATGACAGGATTCCGTACTACCGTGTGATACTTAACATTAAATATTTTTTAAATAGTTCAACAAAAAAGCGGCTGTATATTTTAGATATTAGGAGCCACTGTAGTTCTTAAAAAGTAAAATTTACAGTGGCGTTTACCAGAAAGAAATGGGATGATAATATTATTTACGTCCGGCATCACACGGAAGAGTCACTTTACTTTGTGTTAATTGTTTCAACACCAAGTGTCTTAAGACCGGGAATTAAAATATCGTGAGAAAACCGGCATGTCCTAGACCTAAAAATTCTATGATAACCCGCACTAGGACCGCGTGGTGGATTGTGACCCATTCCATCTCACCGAGAGGCGTCTCATGCATGAACCATACCGCAGAAGAGTGTGCCTCGTAATAGCCCTACTACGCCCTCTATCACCAGCAAAGGTCATGCACCCCGACCGATTGTTCTGTATCGTGTTTATACTACCAGGACCCGATAAGAAGATTCTGTTGCCATGCTGATATTTGTTTCTTGCTTTAATTCCTGCGCTACGATACGCAAGCTTAATTAAGCTTGCATATCGTAGCGCAGGAGTTCATCAAACCGTCGGCGGCGTACATAAACTTAGATTAATGTTTAACCAATTTAAGACGAATCCCTTACAAGGGAGTAAATTAACCATAAAAGTGTTTTTACAATGTTGTACGAGAGTATGTGGTATTGATTTGTCTAATCTAAAGGTTAACGTTAAACCAGAACCCGTTTTTAGAGCCTATCCAATATATTTTGGAATTCAATAAACTTTAAATTGATTTTATTGGCCTTTGTTAATTCAGACAACTAATCACAACAGTTTACGTGAAATTTGGCAGATTTACTGATTTGGCTTTTACAAACTTGGGACTAAAACACCAAAAGACCAATGAAAAGGTCGAAAATAAACGTTATATATATACTACCAATCCCAGTCATTAACTTTTTATTTATTTAGAAAATACATTTCAACAAAAAAGGGCGAGGGCAATATGGTAAAAGGGCTCTATTTATACAATTTTAGTTACAAGACTTTTGACTTATACCTTCATATAGATTTGTCGGAATGGGGTTTCTTTTGAGTTACATAACCAGTAAATAAAGACTTACTCTTGTATAAACTAGAATATTTCTATTCTAGATACTTATGTATGAACTTTAAAATGACTGTTCTGTAAGTAGTGTAATATTTAGAGACACACTAAAAGTGCACTTCGCCAATGAAAAAGCTTACAGGCTTATAATGAGAATGAGAGTGTTTATACATCACATCGTAATGAAACAGTTTTGACAGCCACATTTGCCTCATATTCGCAAGTGTGACTGTTAAGCGTGGGGTCCAGGGTTCGATTCCGAAGTTGGGCAAATTGTTTTTTTTATTATTCCATTAGGAATGTCTTAGTAACACGTAGCCAGGAATATATTTCGGGGTGTGGTTGTTCCTGCGTCTGATCTCTCTCTGGTCATGTCGGATAACGTGCCGTCCCCCTCGGAGTATGAAAGTCAGACTGCACCTGTGTCTGCAAACACATTGAGTCAATATGACCTGCGCCGAAAGCTAGTCTCCATTGATATAGTCCGCATTTGCCGAGATACGGCTGAAAGACTATTGGAATAGTTAACTAGCTAAGCATACTTAAATACTCCTCCTGACCCCACATGACGTGATTACGAAACATGCTCCAGTAAAGACATATTGTGTAGAACCGCAAATAACTCTTTAACGCTACAGTCCCTAATTGTGTTTACACACAGTTAATTTCAATGGTTGACGGTTGTTCATTGTATAGTGCCTACCTACACTGAAACGTACGCTGTGATTTAAGTTCAAATTATACAGTGGGATAAATTGTTTTGCATTAAAATAAGATTTAATTTAAACGGTTGAAATATACGGAGACCGGCCCGATTATAAATCAGAATTGTGGCTTTTAAAACACATATACATGATGTAGGCATTTCGTTGCCAGCTCCAGCGAGCCCCTGGAGTGTGAAAAGGTCGTCCACGCTCGCACGCACTTGTTATGCTTCTGAAGATAATATTTTACTCTCAGCCTCTCAGCTCTGCTTAAACAATAAACATTTGTCTAAAGAATCTTGAGCCCAAACCTTCTGTTAAAAGCACCCTTTTTTTTTTTTTTTTTTTCAGGATGGGAAATCATCAAATGACTTCTCCCGCTCTGGGCGGAGCGAGAGGGCGTGTCAGACTTTTACTGACTAAAACCCACCCGTGTTCCATCAGTTGCCCATGTGCCAGGGTCACGGTATCTCTTTCGAACAATCACGCGACCCCGGCAGGCATCGGTCCTAGTAGACCCCTACACTGCTGCTGACATCTCTTTGAGGCGCGCGTGGAACACTGCGCGCCGTCGACCCGAGCTTGGTCCTTACCGGGCGGCGAGCTACCCATTGCTCACCACCCGCAAGCTCGCGCCTACGGTGGCCGGGAGTCCGCTATTGACTCCCGACGTCCGGGGCGTCTCCTCCTGCGGCGGCTAGGGACGTGAGGGCGCAGAGACTGCCACTCCCTCACGCGCCCCGCCTCCTCCTTCGCGAGCATTACTGCTTCGCAGAAGGAGGTGACGGCTTCCCATTCCCTCTCGCTCCGTACCATGGCTCGCACCAGAGCCGGACGCGAGAGGTCGCCGCCGAAAAGCACCCTTGGGTACTTAATCGTATTTATGCTAATACTTTTCATTAAAATGATTCAACATTCTCCTTAGTATAAATCGCTGCAAACCAACAAAATGTCAGTAATTTTACGATATTTCAATTCCCAGTAGGTATGAGTCGTATGGCAATTCAAGTGGCGGTCTTTCAAGTTCCTACATTAGGACTTTTGAACATAATGTACATCTTTGTTTGTGTTATATATTTACTATGTATTTTTCATTTCTGTCCCATTTCCTGAATGTTATATCCATATACACTCCGCGACAAAACTTTAGCACACTACAAATTTTTCATTGCAACTTTTAATAAAAACATTTTTGTAGCTTTTCGATTCTATGATTGAAGACGGTTAGTCAAGGCATTCATGTAAATATTAGAAAGAGACAGCTATTGTTTCCTTAAAGGTTCCGCGTCAGATCATGCCGCTCGAACGGTGCGACAAAATTATAGCACACATGCAATGTTCGATGGGCCAGCAAAGGATTAATACGTGTTGTTTTTGTTTAGTAGGGAAAAATTGAAATTCGCGGGCTACCACGAAAACGTCGGAGGACAAGACAAACTATACTGCCATGATAGCTGATGTTGGTGTCGCCATCTATTGCTTAAAGTTGGTACTACTAGGACAACTGGTCGAATCTTAACTCTTATTTAGGTTGTCTTACCGCAGATTAATTAATAGTTACTAGTACTCTGATTAGTGATAACACTTCGAAAAGTAAGTACATACACTGCCGGCTATCGAGTTTAGTTCTCATTTTCAGTTACATAAGATAATGAACTAAACGAGAAATACAAGTGGGCTCTCTCTTGCAGCGCTGGTTGTCAATTATTATTTTGAATTAACACATACTTACTCTTTTCACTGCAGGAAAACCTTTTATTCCCACGGGGAAATCAAATACAAAGCAGGCGTGGATGCTACCGGCGAATTAATCGATTAAAAAGAAATACTTTATGTATGTAAAATTATGGTCACCTCATAATATTAATGGATGTTTGTATGGAAACATTTAAATGGTCAATATCTTTGAAACTACGCAAAGTTTCTCCGTCACAATTTCAGGTTATCATTATCGTCCCTGTCACAACATTTTGAACACATTTCGAAGGTCGTAGATCATCAGGCAGTGGAGATACATGTGTCCAGCGATCTTGAACTCAGGTTGGCTGGACATTAAGTTTTTATTGATTTCTCGTAAACCCTTACATGTGACGCCATAAGTCAAATGTTATTACTGTCACACATTGCGTCACCAAGTATTAGTAAAGGAACCATATTCGACAACGCCCCCGTTATTGAGATTCGGAAGTGCCAGCCATAAGTTTTATACGTAAATTCAAGATGGCTGGACACAGATTTTTGCATTTTTCTACTAAACCACTGTACTTATCACAAAACTTTTAGCTCGGTGCCCGTCACAAATTTATGTGACGCCCGTTGATATGCAAAAAGTCGTCAAAATCACTTCCGTTACCGAGATTGAGAGACCAGCGAAAAGTGGTTTTTCAAGATGGCTGGACACGTTTTCGATCGATTATCTAAGATTCTGTAGCGTCACAAATTCTGAAATAAGGGTATTTAGCCGTCACATAAAGTAACCTATTGACCTAGTTAAATGCAAGCTATTTTGAAGATTTGTCCAGCCAACCTGAGTCACATCTTCAATCAATCTCTTCGGCAGCGTTTCGTATAGGGTTTTAATATAATCTTGATCTAACTTTTTCCACTCATCTTGGATAGCATTTTTTAGTTGTTCAACACTTTAAATTGTTACCTATTTGAGTACACAGCACGTGCTAGCTTACCCCAACAATTTACACTAATATTCATATCAGGGGAGCGAGCTGGCCACTTTAAAATTTGAATATTGTGTTCTGAAAAATTTTCTTAAACGGGTTTAGCAGTATGAACAGCAGCATTGTCTTGCTGAAACATATAATTCTGGCCTCCAATTTGAGTTCCATATTTGACTAAGTGTTCCTTGATAAATTTTACATAAATTATACTATTAATTTTTCCAGAGATACATTTTATTTCTGTCTTTCCTTTAAAACCTATAGCAACCTAACACAACACTTCCTCCACCGAACTTTCTGCGACTTAAAATCATCAGATCTTTTCTAAAATCGTGATATTAAAACTTATATCTATTAGGGCCATCCAAATTAAATTTCTTTTCATCCGAAAATATTACATGACGCCATTTTTTTTTTTCTATGAGTTATGTTCTTCGGTAAATTGTAATCGTTCGCTTTTATGTTTTTTAATTAAAGATGGTTTCTGTAACACTTTCTTTCTTTTTAAATGCTTAGCATCATGTAGGAGACGTTGAACATTTCTTACATTTGTTTTTACGCCGGCTGCAGACGCGATTTGGTTCATTGTTAACATAGAATTTGAAGCAACTCGCAGAATTGCTCCTCTATCTCTATCATTTATGACTCTTAGCCGGCCCCCTGGATTTTTTTTAATGCAATTTTCCGGATCTTTAAAATAATTCACGATGACTTTTCTAGATATCTATTAAATTTGCTATTCGTGAAACATTTTTTTTTAGATTATTGATAATTTTAATTTCATCTGTACTAAGTTTTTTCCGCGAGGCATTATAAAAAAAATTTAAAGTCGTATTAATTTGAAATACGAATGGCATTCATAAAACAAAAACAACACGTATTAATCCTTTGCTGGCCCATCGAACATTGCATGTGTGCTATAGTTTTGTCGCGCCGTTCAAGGGGCCCGATCTTACACGGAAGCTATAAGTAAACAATAGCTGTCTCTTTCTAACATTGACATGAATGCCTTGACTAACCGTCTTCAATCGTAGAATCGAAAAGCTAAAAAAATATTTTTATTAAGAGTTATTATAAAAAATGTGTATTGTGCTAAAGTTTTGTCGCGGAGTATACTATATTAAGATATATAGTATATGGATATACGATAACGGTCCATAGTGCAGGTGTTAGTGCACAGAGAGCGCGACAGCAGTTGGTCATATAAAAAAATAAAAGCAAATTCGTGTTAAACTGTAGAAATTAAAAGACATTTTGTGTTAACCGTACCTGGGAGCGTCCAAGTCAAGCGGGCCACTCGGCGCTGGCAGCGGGTTTTTTGCATAAAACACGTTCTGTTCAACTCGCTCACAAGGGTTGGGAAATAGCTAAAAAAAATTGAAATACATAATTCGATAGATTTTAAGCTGTTCTTTCGAATGGTGCTATTCGTTTCTACCAAAATAATTTTCATTTTAGTGAAAATTGAGTTGCAATTTCAGGTTAGATTGCCTCAAAAAATGTATTTTTTTTAATATTTTTTTCTAACATCGGTCAAAAGTTTAACCCTTCAACAACATCTCTGTAAAATTTTAAGTTCGGAGGGGCAACGGTTTGCAAATGAGAAGCAAATCAAGTCGTCACCGCGTCGTCTTGCGCGGCTTATTGTAGACGACGATCGTTGTTAGTGGGTGGTGAAAAAAATCGCATCACTCGACGTCGCGGACTTGATTTGCAAACCATTGCCCCTCCCAACTTGAAATTATTTTACCCAAAATCTGCCCATTTTTTCTCTGTATTAATTGGAAAGAGCCTCCACGTTACACATATTATTACGAGTATTTCCACATGTACTATAACAGCCAGAAGTCGACTTACAATCTAACAAAACTATGGCATAGGCATATTAGTTGTTACTTATGACCTTCTTTAAGAACGTTTGACAACACTACACATTGGCAACTTGTTGCCCGCTTATGATTGTTATTACAAATTTCAATTAGTTGAGTAAGCGCTACAGTGGCTAAAGTGGTTAGCACTGTGCCTCGCATGGCGAACGTTCAGGTTCGAGTCTCACACCAAACATGAAAAATATTTTTTAAGTACTAGCTGACCCGACAGACGTTGTCCTGTCTTAACTATAACTATTTAATTCGAATTAGTATCTGTATAATTATGTATATACTAGTGATCGCCCATTGGTCGAAATTCGACCGTACTTCATTTGAATAGAAATAAATTATTGAAGGAAAAAAAACCTATTATAATAATAAATATAAAAAAAATATGGTTATATTTGACATTCAGTAACACTATAGACAAATAATATTAAAAACAAATATTCTCGATATGATCATAGATTTAAAAAATGAAATAGGTTATATAATCTATCTATAAAATTAATTTATTACCTATGGTTATATTTGACATTCAGTAATAGTTAGGGAGCTGGCGAGTAAAATTTCGATATGATCAGCACACAAGGCAGACGTTATTAATAGTGATAATTATACCCTTAGAAACATCAAGGACGTCGTCTGCCACCATGGTGGCGCTGCGTTGTAAATTTACAGTGTTTCAACAATGTTTAAAAAAAGGTGTGCTATATTATGCGCACACGTCTGCCTCTGGGGCTGATGATCACAGTCATCCTGGAAACAGAAAGAATCGAAAAGGCAGACATCCAGTGTCTGACTTTTGTAGTATTCATTTTTTACATGTATTTTTATGATTAAAATAAATGTATAGTTTAAAAAACAATAGAAAAACACGCTTTTGTGAATGCAAGTAAAAACCAAAAATCTTAATCGTGGTCAAAGTTCATTACAAGACCTTTAACAAGTCCAAACACGGCTATGATACGATATTCCATCATGAAGTGCCAGTGCCTATCTTCCAGCTTCATCATCAGACCTTGAAACCTTGAAAGACTTTTCTAATAAGTCCAAACATAGCTATGATACGATGTTCCATCATGAAGTTCCAGTTCATATCTTCCGGCTCCATCATCAAATCAGTTTGACAGTAGCATATTATTGTATTGTCATCAAGACTACATACAACTGCCAATTTTCATGACACTACGATCCTTGGAAGATAGTTAAATTAGCTACCTTAGATTCCATTACATAGTTAGTTACATACAGGTCGACCTAATAAAAGCGTGTTAAAAACTCTATATGAAGTGCACACTTCGCAGATTTGAATTGTTCGATTAAAAACAATGCGAAGAACCACGGAAAAATACTCTGCCAACATGTTGCCTCCGCGTTGTCTATTGACAGTGCTCCAAAAATGTAAAAAAGGTGTGCTATATTATGCGCACACGTCTACCTCTTGGACTGATGTTTGAATTCCTTATAAAAACCAAGAAAATCGATGAGGCAGATGTTCAGGCCTCTGATATTCCAAAGGCAGACCATTCGATTTTTTTTTCAACCCGACGCTTCGCCAAACCGAGTAGGTATAAAATATCCCCATAGTTCCTTTCGTGGTGTCTCTTTTTCATTTGGGATTATGAGTGAAAACGGTATAACTCAGTTCCGACCTTTTCCGTATTGTGAAACTAAATGTGTAGAGCGTATATCTCTATATACAGCCTCCCCTTTTATTTTGCACGCTTTTCCTCTCTCTCGCTCTCAGGCACTTTCACACGTCTTGGTTCAAAATCTACGTATTTTACACAAATAAAACGTGATTTAAAAAGTTAAAGACTGTTCCTATCCAGATCCTAATCCTATTCAGATTACAATCAAGCATGCAATTTAAAAAAAATACTTTCTAATTAACGTTCCAAGCGCATTTCGTTTCTGGTTGGCATTGAGAAAAAATATGATTGCATAATAAAACTATAAATAATAACAATAATCCCATGCAATACCTGCTGTCCCTTGATTCCGTGAATTTCAAAAAGTTATACAGCTGAAAATCAGTGAGCAAAGAGTCTGCCACATGTTTTTTTGAATCCACAGAGTCATAGTGAATCGAATGGATGCAATGAGAAACGCGTGCAAATGACTTAGTAGAGCTTTTCTTTTAAACATTTTTACAACTGCGTCCCATGATAATGCAGAGTCCTGAATATCTACCTCTTCGATTTTCTTCGTTTCCAAGATGATTGTGACCATGAACTCTAGAGGCATACATGTGCAAATGATTTAATACCCCGATTTTTTTAAGCAACTTCAATCCGCTGTAACGCGAAAACGCAGCGAAATAGGACCTTAATTGATTAGACCAAATCGATTCGTAATGATTTAAACTGCAATCCACCTCGACGTGAAACGTGTGCAAATCATATACCGAAATGCTCGCCAGCTCCCTAACTATAAGACTATAGACACAAAATAATGACAGATTGGACCATAAACAAAAGAGTATCTATGCATGTGTGTATTAAATACACGGTAATGAATAGTAGTGTGTGTAAAGTGTTATTTAAGGAAAATAATGTATTTTTACGCATAATTTAAAAAAAATATTAGCATTCGTCACGTCTTCACTTTGGATCCCTTTTTACGAAAATTGTGCAGACGGAAGAGTATGAAATTTTGCACACTTATAGTTTATACAACATTATTTTTAGTATATGCGAAACCTGAATATAGTTTGTTCAGAATCAGTAACTGAATCGATTCCAATAATTTTTACACCATGTTATATTTTGTCCCAAAAATATTTAATTACGCTTAAAAGTTAGTATCCGCAATCATCTGTTTGCACACGGGTCACGACATAGACTACTATATATACTAGAGATAGACTGGCAACTTAAGTATTTCTTAGGCAGCGCCATCTAGTTACCAGGACATACACTATTCATCTGTCAATATACCTACGTAGTACCTTGTTAGTTGTTTGTTTGTATCGGTAATTCTTGCAAGTAGAATAATGTAGAATGGTTGAAAGTTCTGTTGCAGTAAAACATCCTAAAAATTCAAATCTAGATTTAAATCTTGATTTGAATTTGTTAGGTTTAGTTTTACTACAACAGAATATTTCAACTAATCCACACTATTCTACTTGGTAGGTAGGTAAAGCTAATTCATTATTACAATAAACTTGTGATTTCGGGGATAGTAAAACAAATATCAATTTTGGATGTTTATAATTATTGCGTAAAACAAAACATTACATATATAAACTAAACATTAACTTCGGTACCAGCTGTTATTGTTTAACCGGGCACACAACACTTGTTACGAGACATTGTTATTTAAACACAAAATACTTATTTCCACCTTATCACTTATATGGTCCAAACTCCAATTTACGGGGGGCCTAAGTAATTCGGTCCGATTAAATCACAGAGGAACACAAGGGACTCAACTCGACGTAATTTAGAAAGAACAGACACTAAGGGAATGTTAATCTTCCAAGACTTTAGTAAATACGGAGTAGCGAACTAAATTCGGGTAATTTACACTCAAAATCGGGAAGCAAACGAAATAATTACAAAAACATGCACAACCGCAGACATGTTTGTAATGACATAAAATTTCAATATCGCCCTGTGGCCTGTTGTGAATTCTACTAATAGTTTAATTTTTTTATCAATATGAACAAAGCATTCATAAAATACAATGATCAAGGAACATTTGAAAATGCAAAAAAAAAACGACAAAAATATTAATTATCTCACAATAGATCAAAATCGAAGATTATGCGCTTCCCCTTTTACTTACATATACTACCAATTACTTTATGGATATACGCTGGCAACATTGTTCATTTTTAATTTATGTCCTCGTAGATAGATGGCGCTGAGTAGACAAAAATTAAAATGTATAGCACTTGCCACCCTGTGGGTCACGAGTTCACGACAGGTCATAGCGCGGGCTAGGCGGCGTGTACGCACTGCTGCGGGGCGGCGACGGCGCTCCTCAGTCGCCCGAATGCCATCGATCGATGCATACGTATCGCGAGCGCGCGACCGCCGTGAGCCCTGGCTAAAGTGTTTTGTTTAGATTTTAAAATTATCATGTCTCTCTCGTACTCAAACGTCCGTACACTCGCTGTTTGTGGTCGTGTGGCAGTGCGTCAGTGCTTATGAGAAAGACGGGCCCTTTTTTAACAGTTGCTTCAGTTTGTTTGAGTGAATAGTGATTACGCAAATTATTGTGAATAGTGATGATTAACATTTTTAAACACGCAAAGATAGTCAAGGGTACAAATTTATTATTTGTTTACAGCCTGCTGTGGTTCAGTAATGCGATGTTTAAAAATTTTCATCCATTTTGAACTTTAAATTGTTGACATAAGGTGCAACAAATGGCATTGATTACATTTTACTGCATTTACGAATAAATTACATAATAATATCTACCTACACTTGACCATTACGACAGTCCAAAGCCCGCAAGCGTGATGGAAAATGTTTATCACCAACTAATACATAAACAATCACTGTGGCAAATTATTATCAATGAGTGAGAGTGAGAGCCGCGCGCGCGGCTGGCGTGGTGGCCTCCGGTAGGCTGCATATGTTTTTGCGAGGACAATCAGGTACCGTAACAAGCTTATAACTTTGTGATTATTAATGATACAGTTTTGAAATTTTTTTCATAGATTCTTTACATAAAAATACTAGACCCGTGTTCCGGGTTTCGCATAAACAAAAACTAATGTTGTATAAGTGTGCAAAATTTCATACTCTTCCGTCTGCACAATTTTCGTAAAAAGGGATCCAAAGTTTTCGCTTCACGTATTAACATATAGATAAATGAATCCCTATTTCCCTTGATCATCACGCGTGAACGGCTGGACCGATTTAATTTCTTTCATTCCCTTTTTTAAATTTTTTCTTTGATAAGTACCTTCTCCTGACAATAACAAACACAACAAAAATACAAACACAGCAAAAATTAAAGTGAAATCGGTCCAGCCGTTCACGCGTGATAGCGTAACCAAGGGAAATAGGGATTCATTTTTATATATATAGATTACATGCGAAATAAGAATGCTGAGTTGCTAACAAATATGTTAAATATTCCACAACTAAACGAAGATTCTTTTAGTTAGGGAGGTGGCGAGCATTTTGGTATATGATTTGCACACGTTTGACGTTGAGGTGGATTGCAGTTTAAATCATTACGAATCGATTTGGTCTAATTAATTAAGGTTCTATGTCGCTGCGTTTTCGCGTTACAGCGGATTGAAGTTGCTTAAAAAAATCGGGGTATTAAATCATTTGCACATGTATGCCAATCATTTGCAATCATCTTGGGAACGAAGAAAATCGAAGAGGCAGACATTCAGGATTCTGCATTATCATGCGACGGAGTTGTAAAAATGTATGTGTGTGTGTGTTGTAATGTATGTAATAGACAACGCAGAGGCAACATATTGGCAGACTATTTTTCCGTGGTTCTTCTCATTGTTTTTAATCGAACAATTCAAATCTGCCAAGTGTGCACTTTATATACAGTTTTTTTAAATCATAAAAATAAATTAAAAAATTGAATACTATAAAAGTCAGAGCCCTGTATGTCTGCCTTTTCGATTCTTTGTGTTTCCAGGATGACTGTGATCATCAGCCCCAGCGGCAGACGTGTGCGCATAATATAGCACACCTTTTTTTTTAAACATTTTTGAAACGCTGTAAATTTACAACGCAGCGTGACTATGGTGGCAGACCAGGTCCTTGATGTTTCCTAGGGTATAATTATCACTATTAATAACGTCTGCCTTGTGTGCTGATCATATCGAAATTTTGCTCGCCACCTCCCTAACTATTTCGTTTTACAATTATTTTCAATCTTAGCGTCGTTATTAAAATATGAGGGTAGATTTGAAACAAAGTGATAATTTCACTTTGTAAATCTACCCTCATATTTTAACTACTTTACTAGTTTACCTAAATTATTCTACTATTCGCTGTAGTTGGTTGGTGAACATAGTTACGAGCGTTTGTGTTATCTTGTTGTTGCTATTTTAGTATTCTTCTGAATTCAATATGCAGGCTAATATAAGTATTGAAGCCAAGGCAAATATTGTGACCCTATATCCGAATAGCCTTAATATATCTCAAATATCGAATGAAACCGGCTTATGTGTAAGTTTTTTTTTTAATTTTATGTGATGATACCTTCAAAATATAATGGTAGATAAATCGGTTTTTTTTTTTAGAGAGAGACTGTTAGTCGTTGGGTGAAGAGATTTGAGGAAGAAGGTAGCCTGAAGAGTCGTGAGAGGAGCGGAAGACCACCTCTTATTAGCCAGCCTCAGCGACGTTATATGGTAGCTGAATATGAGACGAATGGTTTCATCCCAACAAGGCGTTTTGCCGATGAGTTCGGCACATCAGTACGCACCGTTCGCCGCATACTCCATGCCAAAGGTCTTCATCACCGAACGCTAGCTAAAAACCGTTTTTAACGCAACGGCATAAAGAGGCGAGGTTAAGTTTTGCCCGGGAATATTTGGACTTTGATTGGGAGACGACAATATTCACCAACGAAAAATCTTTTAAATCGTGCCAAAAAGGAAGGCTGCATTTGTGACGTAAAAATAACACGCGTTGGTCTGAAGGCAATGTCAGACCAAATACGGAGTCAGACAGAATCAGTGTGAATATGTGGGGGTGGATAAGCGCTCAAGGGCCCGGTGTAGTGTGTAATCAACCTTATAATATGTAACCAGCCTTATATAATATAAATATAATCCATATAATTGTTCATTCGTTATAATAAAGATTGGTATTGATTCAGCTCTCGGTCTTTCAATATCTCCTCGAGATCCCGCCTTACATGGCGACCCTGCCAAAGCGCGATGGCTGTAATTGAGTTGTATAAAATACCATTGCCCATATATGTATGTGTGACTGTGATTTAGTACAAAATGTTCGGTTACAACTCTCCAACGTCGGTTATACGATTAATAATGATCACCTGAGGAAATGGGTACCACTACATCAAAGGGGAAGGTGATCCTTGCCCAGAACGCCGCTGGGGGCAACAACCAGGCTTCAATAGAAGAGTTGAGGGCACATATTGGAGTTACAAATATAATCTTGCTGCTGATTCTCACTTTGGTAACGCTTGCGTCAGTCTATGCCATCTACAGAATCTATAGAAGATGTCACCTTCAGTAGATAGACCAACAGATACACCATCATTCTAGGCGACGGTCGTTTCTTCGCAGACTTCCAAAACCGGCCGTAGGCGTGGACGACGGAATAGTGTGATGTGAGAAAAATAGTTTGTGTTTGTGCAGTGCTATACTAGAAAATACAAGTGCGGTCTAGTGCGGTCAACATTTCAATAACAATGACATAAATTTAATATTCAACAAGACTCCGTGTGATGATGACAATAATATTTTTTTAATGAACTTTAATCTAGCATTAACCTAAGTATGATAGAAACATGTATGCAAAAGAAGATTCAGCTTTTATTATGGTAAGTTATGGCAACTAAGCTAGAAAATTTGCGTAGTGAGATTAAAGAAATAAGAGTTTATTTAATCAAAATTGGTCCAGATCGTAGGACAGGAAATATATTGACTAAGAAACTATCTGAGGCAAATGATATTTTTATGAAATACTCTCATTATGAAGCTCAAATTACGAGTGATATACAAAAAGGGAAAGTGTCAAGTAGTGAGTCAAAATTAATATACAAGTATATTGAAAGATTTCAGAATTTATATGCAGAAGTTATAGAATTGTGTAAACCTAAAACTGAAACAATGTCTACTTTTGACCTTAAAGTTGCGTGAAATTTATTGCCACTCATGACTGATGAGGAGGCTAATGCCAGGCAATTAATAGATAATATTGAGTATTATAGTTCTACTCTTTCAACACCAGATTGTAAGAAACAATTAGTTAATTTCGTACTAAAGAGCAGATTATCTCAGGCAGCTAAATTACGATTATGCCCACAATACTCAAGTGTGAATGACTTAGTGATTGATATGAAAAAGGTGTTATTACCTCAAAAATCAGCCACAGCATTGCAAACTAAATTGACCTCAATAAGACAAAATGATTTATCTACCCAGGACTATGGTAAAGAAATATCTGAACTTTTCGTGCAATTGACGGTTTCACAGGCCAACGGGGAATCCGAGAAATATAATGTATTAAAACCCATAAATGAGCAGTACGTGATTAAAAAGTTCGCCGAAGGGGTGCGAAACCGCCGGTTGAGCACTACATATAATAGTAGCTCGAAATTACAGCTCTCTTAAGGATGCGATTCAGGCGGCGAAAGATGAAGAGATAAGCTCGTCTCCAAGGTCGGCTGAAGTACTCGGTATGTATAATAATAATAACGGTAGATTTACAGGGGGTTTCAGGCATAACCGAGGTTATCGAGGTCATCGAGGTCACGTTAATCAAGGTCATTCGCATCGTAGACCTTATCGTGGAGGCTACCACAACAACAACGGCAGTCGCGGTGGATGGAATGGGCATCGCGACCACCAGCACGAGCAAGCCCCAAGCCGAAACCGCCAGGGATACAGAGGTAAGTCTTACTATAATTATAATAGAAATCAGAGGATGCGCAACAACGATTCTAATAAGGTTAACGTGATAACGGAACCGGAAGCAAACGTAGAATCGGCCAATACTTCAAATTGTGATAATAACAAAAAGTTTTTTCGTGAATAAAATTCTATCATGCAATAGTAATTGTTCAATTAGTCTACCTATAAACAATCATGCATTCTAATGGTTACTTGATACGGGTGCATCGATTTCTGCGTTAAAGTATAAACATGTCACAGAAGAGCGCATTGCATATTACAAAGAAAACATTTCTATAAATGGTATTGGAGGCAAAGTAACAACAATTGGATATTGTTATTTAAATTTCAACGTAAATGGGCATCAACTGAAACATAAGTTCTATGTATTTGACTTCTTACCAATTAGGGCGAATGGCATCATCGGTCAGGACTTTCTAACCAAGTATAAAGCGGTATTGGATTTTAATCGTAACACGATAACTTTATCTACTTATTATAATGAAATAAATTTACCTATTAATATAATTAGCAATAATATAGAGATTCCACCAAGATGTGAGTCCGTTCATTATATTTCGTCAGATATAAAGGACGAATGCTTAGTTTGCGCATCAGATATCAGAGATGGTATTTATTTAGCGAGTACATTGGTAAAACCAGTGTGTGGTAGGATACCTATCAAGATACTAAATACTACCGAAGATTATGTTACACTTACAGAAATTAAACCAACTATACATAGCGTTAGTGACTATAATTTATGTTCCTTTTCTCAAGGCAAATCTAATGCGCATCGAGTTAAGAAATTATTTTCATTGTTACAATTAAATCATTTAAATGGAGAGGAACAAACATCTGTAGAGAATTTATGTGCAAAGTACAGTGATATATTTTATTTACCAGGAGATAGTTTGACAACGACTGATATTTATAAACATTCAATAACTTTAAAACCTAACACGGCTCCCATATTTTCAAAACCTTACAGATTACCACACGCTCAGAAAAAGGAAATAGATAGACAGATAGGAAAAATGTTGCAAGAAGGAATTATAGAGGAATGTAGAAGTGAATGGAGTAGTCCAGTGTTATTAGTTCCGAAAAAAATAGATTCTAGTGGAGAGAAAAAGTGGAGAATAGTCATTGATAAAGGAAATTAAATAATTGTATTGAGAATGATAAATTCCCTCTACCTAACATAACAGAAATACTGGATTCGCTATCAGGATGCATATATTTCAGTCATTTAGATTTATATCAAGGTTTTTATAATGTAGAACTTGGTAAACATAGTCGAAAGTATACAGCCTTTTGTTCTGGTCAGTACCAGATGACAAGAATGCCAATGGGGCTCAAGACCAGTCCCTCTTCATTTTCCCGGATGATGACAATGGCAGGTCTTTCATATGATAAGTGTCTCATTTACCAAGACGATTTGATAGTATTTTGGTCGTAATTTAGGAGAAAAAGTTAAGAATTTACAAGATGTTTTTGAAAGGTTAAGGCAAGTGAATTTAAAGCTTAATCCCGAAAAATGTGAGTTTTTCAAAAAAGAAATGTTATACTTAGGACATGTAGTGTCTCGAGAAGGTGTTTTGCCTGATCCAGAGAAAATTGAAATTGTCAAAAATTATCCTTGTCCAAAAACTGTTGAAGAAATCAAGCGTTTTACAGCGTTTGTAAATTATTATAGGAAGTTTATACCGAATTTTGCGGAAAAAGCTTATCCTTTACACAAATTATGTAGGAAAAATGCGACTGTAATTTGGGACCAAGAGTGTTAGAAAACATTTGAAGATTTGAAACAGTGTTTAGTCTCACCTCCAGTTTTGCAATATCCAGATTTTACGGAAACTAATCAATTTATTGTACAAACAGACGCATCAGGTTATTCAATTGGAGCTATTTTAAGTAATGGAAATAAAAAACCTGTTGCGTATGCAAGTAGAAGTTTAAATAGTGGAGAACGGAGATACCCAACAATCGAGAAGGAGTTGTTGGCAATAGTTTGGGCAGTAAAGTATTTTCGTCCATATCTTTATGGTAGGAAATTCAAAATATTGACGGATCATCGTCCATTAGTTTATCTTTTTAATATGCGGGATCCATCGAGTAGGCTTATGAAATTTAGATTAATATTAGAGGAGTACGACTACTTTGTAGCGTATGTAAAGGGTTCAGACAACGCAGCTGCAGATGCATTGTCCCGGATTTCTTTTACAAGTGAAGACTTAAAGAATATGGGTGAATCATATATAAATGTAACAACTAGAGCACAGGCTAGAAAAATGCAAAGCCTTCCGAGTAGTTCGACATCTGACAGCACTTGGCCTGATCAACCAGGTGTCGTGGGAAGTCATACGAAACCAAGAGAGGCAATAGAACTTAGATTAATCGAGAAAAAAGAGTTAAATATGTTGAGAAAGCAAAATAAAATAACTGAAGAGAAAAACGCGTTTTGTTATGTAGAAAGCAAGTTAACAATTTTTGTTAATCCCGACTTCCAATCACAATTGACGCAAGCCGCATTTGTGAGGGAGTTAGGTAGATTTTGCAAATTAATAGATGTCGACGAAATATGTATTATGAAGAATAGAGAACAAAAAGAATTGATTGAAGAATTATTAAGTGAGATTAAATCGTCAAATGATAGGTACGTACCGCGAGTTTACATAATAAATGATGTTCGAAGAATAGACGATAAAGATGACAGGAAAGTTATTCTTAATGACTTCCATCTCTTGCCTACCAGTGGCCACGCGGGCATGAGAAGGATGGTTAGTAACATTAAGAAGTATTTTTACTGGCCAGGGTTAGAACGAGACGTTCGAGAATTTGTGAAAAAATGTCCAAAATGCCAAAAGGAAAAAAATGCTAGTCTGGTAAAGGAGCCGATGATTATTACTTCTACGGCTACAACGGCATTTTCAAAATATTTTTAGATTTAGTAGGACCGTTAGATAGGGATTGTTATAATTATTCTTATATACTAACCATACAATGTGAGTTGACTAAGTATGTTGTGGAACATCCTTTAATTTCTAAAAAGTCTGAAGAGGTGGCTCAAGCTTTAGTTAATAGTTTTATTCTTCGCTACGGGACACCGAAGGAAATAGCAACAGACAGGGGATCCGAATTTATGTCTACAATATTTCAAGAGGTTTGTAAACTTTAAAAAATTACTCATTAAAATTCCACAGCTTACCACCACCAAAGCATTGGTGCATTGGAAAATTCTCATAAACATTTAGGCTTTTTCTTACGTATTCAAACAGATAATCATCCAGAAGCATGGAGTCAATGGCTTCCATATTGGTGTTTTTCTTACAACACATCAGTACATACGGAAACTAAATTCACACCATTTGAGTTAGTCTCTGGTAAAATATGCCCGCTTCAACTTAGATAACAATGTTGTTGAACCACTTTATAATCACGACAGTTATCCTTTGGAATTAAAATTTAGATTGCAGTTAACTCAAAAAGAAGCTAGAGAAAATTTGCTCAAAAGTAAAATACATAGAAAAAATATATACGATAAAAATATTAGTCCAATAATTTATAAACCAAATGATTTAATTCTAGTAAAAAATGAAAAAATAAATAAAATGGATAGCGTATATTCTGGTCCTTTTAAAGTAGTGAAAGATATGTCACCAAATGCTCAAATAGATAAAAATGGAAAACTAGATATAGTCCACAAAAATCGTACAAAATTGTTTACACCAGACAACAACCTTGTATTTGTATAACTAAATCTAAGATGAATAAATAAGAAATATTATTAAAATGAATATATTAATCTATACTTTAAAACTCATGTATTGCATATTCAAATATTGTATTATCCTATACTTTAAGTTATAACACATTACACTGTAAAAAAAAAGCAAAATTTTAGTTATAATTTTACTTTTTTTTCACCATGGGAAGGAGATCGGCTGCTTAAAATCAAAACATAGTAACTCGTTCCAACAAAAATGTTCAGGAGAGCCAAAAAACTGGTCGGCTACTTTGATTCGTTCGCCCGAAGAAACCAAAAGATTGGATTTGGATGTTTGGCGAAAAGTTGTGCTATATTGTTGACATTTTAGTTTGTTATACTTGCAATCATTTTAGAGTATAGTTACACTTGAATCGCTCATACTTTATTTTTATTTGTGAATTTACCCAAATATGAATGTAAAAACAATATCAAAACTTAGTAAGTTGGCTTACCAGGTTATCAATTTGATTTTCTATGTAAACGTGAAGACTAAACAAATTCATTATACATTTTAGTGTTTATAAGATTAAAAAATATCCCAAAGTACCTATGAATGCAGGTTTTGAATAAAAATCCTGTAGACTTATAAAAATATATTTACTAACGTACTTCAAAGGACTCTTAAATTTAAACATGATGCACACTTAACCAAAACTAAAAAAAATAAACTTAAGCTAAAATCGTTCTTATTGATAATTAACTATTCGTTGTTATTGGTAACGATTTGACCATCAGTTTGCAAATCAATGGAGTTATCACTCGTGGGTAGATTCAGCCAAAACTCTCTTCTGTTCAATGGCATTAGGGGGACCAATTTTGAAACAATACCATCTTTCTTCGATGATTTCACCCCTCGGGGGATAGTATTTGAAAGTGGAGGAATAGTATTGACATTAAATTTTTGCATCAAGAAGTTCAGTTCTTGGTAAGACTCATCAAAATCTGTTTTATAGAACAGATTTCGTGATCCTTTGACGAACTTAGCTTCAACCACTGGGTTTAGCAAAAATGTGCTGAGAGCTAAATCATCATTTGTGTTACGCCGTGGAACTCGTTTCTTTTTCACCCATTGGTATGATTTTTGCACTTCGATAACGTCTATGTTCTTTCTACAATTCGCTATAATAGATTCGTAGTCCTCGTAATCATAAACTCCATCTCGACGCCTCATCTCTTTTTCTATATTTCCGTGTACGCCGTCAGCAGACATATGGGTATGGCCTTTAGTAAGAAATCTCAGAGTGATAGTATCAATATTAATGCACTCAGAATTAACAATCATTACCAGCGCTGTAAATAAAAACCAATTTTTATTTTGTCCAGTGCAATTGTCACACCACAGTGTTAATTTTTTCACATCTCTTTCCGAAATAAGAAAAGCCATCAATGCATCTATTATATTATTAGCATCTCGACCCATCATTGCTTCATGCCACACAACACACTTGCTGTTTATTTTTGCATTTTTACATAGTGGTGCAAATGTTAAATTGAAAGCCACTAGACGGCTCAAAAAAAATGAATCCTTAATTTTTGGCATATCTGGCAATAATGTCACTTTCTGAAGATCCATAGAAAAATAGTGTTCTATAGTATCGTTGCCTTTCTTCGCATCTTCTTTGTAATTTTTTATAGCTTTTTCAGCTTTAACCTTGTGTTGAGCGAAATCATTCTTTAAACTTTCCACAGCTGATACCTCACTTTCATTTTTAAATTTTTCCACGAATACTCCACAATCAACACATTGGTCTCCTTTGGGATATTTTAAGGAAACTTTCATTGATTTCATAGTATTTCTGTAGGTTTCAATGGAACATTTGACATCAGGATTCTTCGATATGAAGTCAGTATGCATAGATTGCAGCGTAAGCGTTCGTGGCAAATACCGAGTTAACGGTGCGTTGTTTCTCCTGTAGTGGCTCAATGCCGGGTTATAGCTCATGATATGGTCTTCGATTGGCGTTCTTGATAGTCTAGGTTTCTTACCACCTCGATTTTCTTTAACTAATTCGTAAAAGGGTTTCCGTTTTAGAGCTCTACTTAGCTCAGTAATAACACCATCAGTACAATGACCCAGAGTATTCAGGAAAAATGATTAACAAACATTTATCTCTTCATTCCCGAGACAAAAGTAGTAATACCTCGACTCGTTTTTTACGTGTTTTTTGTCTGAGTTAGGAACAGATGTAGATTTCTCTTTGACTGGTGCAATCTTTACACATTTGTTCAAAAACTGGCGGCGCTGAGTATAGTTAAGATTCCTTTATGGAGATGAGCAATAAGAGAATATATAATTTACGGTCGCTTCCCGGGGAGCGCTGGGGCGCATCTGGAGCCGATGCTAGGTGCCACAGCATGCGAACCATCGGCGGTGAGGAGTTAAGCAAGCGGGCTCCTACCGACAAAATTGTTACAGCTGGTCGTAGTGAGTTGAACAGGCGGGCTCACTACGTAGAAGCTACAGCCGATTCCACGGGCGATGATACCATTTCAATATTCTCATCCATCCCTTCTACTCGCCCCTCTTACATGACAAGAAGAAAACCTAGCTTGTCCACCACCAGCAGGCTTGATAGTGTTGTGCAAGATGTCAACCTTGACTCTGAGCTTACACCCACTACAAGCAATCCTGCTACGCGTAGACGATGGACACCTGAAATGAACAAGTTCATACTGCGCACTTACCTTCAATTAACTTCACTAGACACAGACAGAAGAACTTATCTCGAACCATTACACCTAAAATTTATAGAAAAATTCCCAAACATGCAGGTTAGTCGACAAAGAATAGGAGACCAACGTAGAGCTATAATAAATAAAAAACTACTAACGCAAAAAACAATAGATGAAATACAAAACGAAGTAAAAGACGAGTTAGATCAACTACAGTTAAACCATTTTACCCTCCATTTACAAAACTCTAGCCAGCAAAGACAACAAGTACTTACATCAACACAACCTACAACACTAGAGGCAAATAAAACACAAAACAGAACACAGACCCGAATGAGATGGACGAGTGAACACAATGAAGCTATCATGCGTTCATATTATAGAGTTACAGCTTTGGGCACTAATCAAACTACATATCGAAAACCTATGTACCTAGACTTTATTAATCAATTCCCCTCACTTGCTCACTTAAGTGAACAACGAATAGCTGACCAGAGGAGAGCAATAATAAACAATAAATACTTAAGCGATGAGGAATTAAGTAAATTAAAATCTGAGATATCGGAAGAGCTAGGTGTAGATAACACACGATTACTAGATAACTACAATAACAATACCAATACCCAGTTAACAAATAGCATTGACATAAACTCTACAGAAGAATTAACATGTAATATACAAACACCAAATAACACTGAAATGACTAACATACAAATTCATTTAGAAAGGGACCCAATAATAGACGATTGTTTCCAACAAGCATTCCAATTTTATAAAGACACTAGCCCCACAAATAGAATATATATTCCAAAACAAAAACCATCTAAAAATCTTGCAAGAATAATTAGCTACCTAAATAAAATCATTCTCCCTGAAAATATTAACAACGACACAAACTTTCACACATTACAGACCGTTATATATTCTGCAGCATGGACCGTTGCTAAGGTTAACGGAGCCAAAATAACCCTCGAACCAAAAGAAAGTACCCGAGGTACAAAAACAGAATTTAAACCAAAATGGCAACGAAGACTAGAACAAAAAGTAAAGGATTTACGATCAAAAATAGGTAGAATGACACAATTTATGAATGGCAATACAAGTAGAAAATTAAAGAAGCATGTAAACAAAATCATAAAACTATATAGAATTCATACCATACACGAAGAACCAAATACACAAGCAGCACACACACTAGATACACTTAAACAAAAACTCTCAGTTGTAACAGGCCGACTCCAAAGATATAAAGCATGCACTTTAAGAAAACAACAGAACACCCAATTCATTCAAAACGAAAAACTTTTTTATCGCAATATCCGACAGGCAACAGGAAATATTCAAAATAACGACCCAAATGATGATGAGATTAACACTCCTAATCCAGCGGCATTACAAAACTTCTGGGCAAGTATATGGGATCAACCTATTCATCATAACGCCCAAGCCGATTGGATACAAACAGAACTATCAAATAACATAAACATTCAGACAATGGCATTTGAACATATCACCCCACAAATATTCCATAAAGTTCTATCTCGCCTACATAATTGGAAAGCACCTGGGTCAGACCACATCCATAGTTACTGGTACAAAAAATTTACAGCAGTTCATTGTTACCTATATAATTTTATAAATAGCTTCATCCAAGATCCTAAAATTATACCTTCTTATATAACGTCAGGCACAACTTACATGATACCGAAAGATTGCAATGACCTCTCTAACCCAGCTAAATATAGACCTATTACATGCTTACAGACCTTGTATAAGATCATCACATCCTGCATATCTGAAATAATATACGAGCACATTGACGCCAATAACATCTTAGCCGAACAGCAAAAAGGCTGTCGAAAGTATAGTCAGGGCTGCAAAGAGCAATTAATAATTGATTCCGTTATATTAAAAAGAGTTCAGAAATCTAAAACTGATTTGTTTACCATGTATATTGATTACAAGAAAGCGTATGATTCTGTTCCCCATTCATGGCTATTGCAAGTGTTAGAAATTTACAAAATAAACCCAACAATAGTTACGTTTTTGAAGACCATGATGTCAACTTGGTGTACAGTATTAAGACTCACAACCCCAACCGAAACCACAGATACTAGCCCAATTAAAATACAGAGAGGAATTTTCCAAGGAGATGCACTCAGCCCACTGTGGTTCTGCCTTGCTCTAAACCCCCTATCTAAGATATTAAACGCGACCTCATTAGGAATCTCTTTAAATTTTACTGCTACCGACCGACGAAGGAATCCAAAGAAAGGCGTTTTAAATCATTTACTGTATATGGATGATATTAAGCTATATGCAGAAACAGAGAGTCAACTTAACGAATTAGCTAAGCTTACAGAAACATTCACAAATGATATTAAAATGGAGTTCGGCATAGATAAGTGCAAAATAAATTCAGTTAGAGTAGGCCAGAACTATCAACACCAATACACTTTAGGCACAGGAGAACGAATAGAGCCATTGGATGAACTTGAAACATATAAATACTTAGGTTACAATCAATCCCGTCAGATACACTACAAAGATACCAAACAAAAACTTAAACAACAATTTCAACACCGACTTAATACAATACTGAAAACACAACTCTATTCACGAAACACCATAAAAGCAATTAACACCTTTGCTATACCTGTGCTCACTTATTCATTCGGAATAATAAACTGGAACAAAACTGACCTAAAAAACCTGCAACGGAAAATCAACACTACAATGACTAAATTTCGCAAACATCACCCAAGATCTTGTATCCAAAGGTTAACGCTGCCAAGAAAAGAAGGAGGTAGAGGACTTATAGATATTTTAAACTTACACAACAGACAGATTACAGCTCTTAGACAATACTTCTTTACCAAAACTGAATCTTCCCTACTCCACAAACTAATAGCACATAATGACCAAAATTTCACACCTCTTAATTTAAATGACACTACAGAACAAAAAAACGAGAAAGTGACTGACGACAAAACCAAATGTCAAGAGTGGATCCAGAAGTCTCTACACGGGAGACATCGCCAAGATTTATGCCAATTAAATGTCGACAAAGATGCGTCGAACGCATGGTTAAATCGAGGCGAACTATTCCCGGAGACTGAAGGGTTCATGCTTGCAATTCAGGACCAAGTAATTGAGACGAAAAACTACAGAAAATACATTATAAAAAATTTAACCACCGATACCTGTAGAAAATGCAATAGTTCTCCAGAGACAATCCAACATATTACCAGCGCCTGCAAATCAATAGCACAGACTGACTACAAACATCGGCACGATCAAGTAGCAAACGTCATTCACCAAAAACTAGCGTTAAAATATAAATTTATCGACACTGTAGTTCCATATTATAAATACAACCCTGAACAGGTTTTAGTGAACCCCACAACGAAACTATATTTCGACCGAGCCATACTCACAGACCGCACAATACATTTTAATAGACCTGACATCACATTAATAGATAAAATAAATAAAACTGGGGTCTTAATAGACATTGCTGTGCCTAATACGCATAACTTACAGACTACAATAGCCGAAAAATTATCTAAATACACCGAACTTAAAGACGAAATAACTAGAATATGGCATCTTCAAAAAGTCACAATAGTCCCCATAGTGCTTTCAACAACAGGAGTAATTCCTAAACAACTTCATCAGTCCCTTACTTCCCTCAACCTGCCATCTAACACCTTTCACTTGCTGCAAAAGGCAGTGATCCTTAACACATGCAGGCTAGTTAGAAAATTTCTTCAGTCTGAACCGGACACCTTGCACCAATACGCCCATGCAAATTCGTCTACCATACAGTCCACTTATCATATTACTCCCCCAACACTTAACCCCAATGCTGGACACTTGGCTTAGGCCCGTGCCATCATTTCTATCCGGCTAGGCCGAGAAAAACAAATTCTAAATAAAAATAATAATAATATTCCACAACTATCACACAATGCCATCTAGTCCCAAGCTAAGCAGAGCTTGTGTTATGGGTACTAGACAACTGATAAACATACTTATATATTTCTAAATACATACATATTATAGATAAATTACACCCAGACACAGAACAAATGATCGTGCTCATCACACAAACATTTGTCCTGGGTGGGAATCGAACCCACGACCTCCGGCATAACAGTCAGGGTCACTAACCACTAGACCAACAGGCCTGTCTAAATGATGAAGCTAAAACAGATACTGACCAAACTGTTATCGACTACAACAATCCTATCCCTGGGTCAGCAGCCGAAAATGTAACGATCTGTGATAGTATCGTTTCTGATAGTAACCTTGGATTTGATACTGCTTACTTGAGTGACGACTCCGTAGCTGATCCCGATTATATACCTTTGATAGTACAAAAACCGGACCTACAGCTATTTGATGATAATTCCGAAGATTGTTTTCAAGATCTCGATCTCCTAGAACCTACGTTTGCCATAGAAAATCTACCTCAACCCCCTCCAATGCAATCCCCTGTACCAGAAATGCCAATTTTCATTGCTACTTATCCAAATACAATTATTTTCATTGACTCTGAACAAGCAGATGGCTACCGTTTACCAGCTCGGTTCACTGCAAATTATCCAGGCCCTATATTTGATACGGGTTCATTAATCGAAATTTCAGATAATCCCAAAGAAACAGCAAAGGTTATAAAAAATAAAACGATGCATCCCATGATATCTAAAATGTGCGACGGTAAATGTAGACGACGTTGCAATAATTTCACAGAAAAACAGCGAAAGGATATTTGGAATGGTTACTGGAATCTTAACTATACTCAGCGCCGCCAGTTTTTGAACAAATGTGTAAAGATTGCACCAGTCAAAGAGAAATCTACATCTGTTCCTAACTCAGACAAAAAACACGTAAAAAACGAGTCGAGGTATTACTACTTTTGTCTCGGGAATGAAGAGATAAATGTTTGTTAATCATTTTTCCTGAATACTCTGGGTCATTGTACTGATGGTGTTATTACTGAGCTAAGTAGAGCTCTAAAACGGAAACCCTTTTACGAATTAGTTAAAGAAAATCGAGGTGGTAAGAAACCTAGACTATCAAGAACGCCAATCGAAGACCATATCATGAGCTATAACCCGGCATTGAGCCACTACAGGAGAAACAACGCACCGTTAACTCGGTATTTGCCACGAACGCTTACGCTGCAATCTATGCATACTGACTTCATATCGAAGAATCCTGATGTCAAATGTTGCTTATCTAGAGTTAGAGCTCCTGAAAGACAATATATTTTGGTACCAAATAATAGCATTACATCTACTATAGTATACAGAGAAGTTTTGAATAATTATATTTAACATAATGTATTCAATCATAATCATTTCATTCACTCATTTGAAACCCGGTTATATAGCCAAAGTGGCATGCAAATACATACATACACTAGCTTCTGCCCGCAACTTCATCCGCGTCAAATTTTCGCTTCACTTCCCGACTCATCGAATTGCCTGCCAGTTTTCGTCCATTTTTCGTTGCTGCTCCACTCCTTTTGACTGTAGCGTAATGTTATATAATCTATAGCTTTCTTCAATAAATGGGCTACCCAACACAAAAATAATTTTTCAATTCCGACCAGTAGTTCCTGAGATTAGCGCGTTCAAACAAACAAACTCTTCAGCTTTATAATATTATATAGTATATAGTATAGATACATATGCAATAAAAACAAAATCCTCCTTTTGGCAGTCAGGAAATAAATCATAGCACTACGTACTAACCGAAACACACTCATAATGTCATCTCAAGTTAAAATGTTTACCGCCCAACGAAGTGGGCACGGGTCAGCTAGTCTATAATAAATGCAGAAAGTGAGTATTGTATTCCTGCTTCAGGAATGCTTTCCAATTACTCTGTGTATGTTTGTACTCGAGTACAAAGGTACTATAAGTCTGTATATTTCCCAACATGCCGAGCTCGTGTGAGTTTCTTATACTTGGTTCACAAGATGTTCGCGCATGATAAGTAGTCACAGAGTGCATAACTTTGAATACTTAAGCTATTGTCTCTTTCCTTTTTGTTAAAACTATGCTGTACACAGTAGTTTTTAGAGTTCCGTACCCAAACGGTGCAAACACTTCTTACTTTACTAAGGCTCCGGTGTTTTTATGTCACAGCCTGTATCTTTCTTATTATTTTAACTGTCAGAGGTAGACATTTGAAATTTTCCGAGTGTGGACTACTATGGAGTCTGCGTTCGAACAAGGTGTAATAAAAATAAAATAAAATTAAAAATAACATCGGGTCCCATATGGGAAACGTGTCTTTTTGGGTTTTTTTGTTTGCGTTATTTATTCAATATTGTGCGGTAGTACGGAACTCTTTGTGTGCGAGTCCAACACGTACCTGGGCGCTTGCGTATTGCTGAGTTTGAGGTAACCTGCTTATTTCAAATTTGTCAGTGTCTCAACGTTTTATGTTTCCGGATAATGTTATTTTTGATGTTATTTTAAAACTCTTATTATCTCACGGTATTTTAAAGTTGTTAATTTTGTTTTCCCCTGTTGGTTCTTTATTTTATAGTATAGTATAGTATCGTCCTCCAGACCGTATTTCGGCCACGGCGGCCAATCTCAACGGAGACTAGCCATCGGCGCGGACGATATTATAATGCACAAGTCTGTGCGCAGACACAGGGGACACTCACTCTTCTCTCACTTTCATAGTCCGATGGGATGGCAATCTGACACGACCGGAGAAAGATCAAGCGTAGGACCACCGGCGTAACGTGCTTTCCGAGGCACGGGGGTATCCCAAACTTCAGGCTGCTTCTAAGAAATTCGTAATGGAAAAACCCAATAACACTTTGCCCGACCCGGGAATCGAACCCAGGACCCCACTCTCAGCAGTCGCGCCACGAGACCAACGGGGCAGTTAGTTTATATTGTATATCCTCTGCAGAGTCACGACGCATGATTTGCGAAAGAAAATTAGGTATCGTGACATTGCAGAGGTTATACTGCTTTCGCAAAATCATTACATTTATAGGGTGTTATGCATAATGTGCTAACCTATTAGAAATGAAATTGTTACATCAGTGTAACAATTTCTTAAACCCCTGTTTAAGAAATTGTCACATCTTAAAATTACTTAAGTAAAATATTATTTTAAAAATTGAATCAGTGGAAATAATTGCTGGTTGGCCATTAAAGAAAAATAAACGGGTATTTCTCATTTTCAGGAAAATTATCTGTGACAATGATTTTTTTCTTTAATAACAAAGGGCACGTGGACTTGATATATTTATCAGGGTAGTGTTACCACGCCTGGTGTAGACTACATGAAAATAAAAATAAAAAATTTGATCACTTTTTTTAATATAAAAAAATAATCGTGAAAATGTCTTTTCCGTGGATGTGACTGAAGCAAATTTATAGATATAACAATTTTTTACCAGTCTTTAGCATGATATTTCTAAAATATTACGATATTATCTTAAACTCTAATAAATACGGACCCATATCAGCTTATAGCTTAATATCTAATTGATAAAAAAGAGAACAAAAAATCTAATTAAAATATGTGACTCAAATTTTGGTCACTTCCTTGGACGAAGGTCACAATAACTTTTTACTTTGGAAAAAACTGCGTATATCGGAATTTATGTGGGCATTGACAAGCCGTCATTTGTCATAACCATAACCAGATGTCAATTTCTTACTGGCTGCTATACTTTTGTTGTCAAAAAACAATAAGATTACCTAATTAAAACTCGTCAAGCATACGTGGTCACTACTGTGGCTGTTTTGCCAAATAAGTATATAAAGTTAAATTTACATTTGTTTTGCTGCTTTGTAGGTATAATGGTCAAATTACGATTGCCGAAATAGGTTGCATAGACGAAATTCTTTAGGTTAGTTTTCCGTAATTGAACAAAAAAATGTCCTTTCCATGGATGTCACTTCCATTGATTCCGTGGATATTTTTTCTCCATGGGAGTGACCACAAGTCCAGGGATGTGAACTTTAACTTGGATCATTCCAATTATTTTGTTTGTTTAATTCCACACAAAACAAAACGCATTTTGCAGAAGGAGGTTACGGCTTCCCATGCCCTCTCGCTCCATACCATGGCTCGCACCAGGGCCAGACGCGAGAGGTCACCGTCGCCAATCGCCTCCACAAAGACACGGCGGTGCTCCGCCCAGGCAGGGCACACTTCCACCGTATGCTCCACCATGTCCTCTAGACGATCCTCACAATGGAAACACCCGGGCGTTTCCTCCGCTTTATCCTGAACAGGAACCCACCGAAGCAACCATGCCCGGTGAGAACCAGCGTCAGGCGGAAGGTGTGGACGCCGTGACGCCTCTCTATCCACTCCTGAAAGAGGGGACTTACCGGCGCAATTGTGGCGTGCCCAAAGGTGCATGGATTACGGGTACAATTGTTAAGGGCCAATCATAAAATTCAGCAACTTTCTAGCCATCCAAAGAAAGTTACTACTAAATAGATTTTAACAAAAAAGCTGAAACCATTAAATTCAAAAATAATTGCCGTGATGACAACAGTAAGCAGTATCCTGGAAAAAAAGATGTAATCACCCAGAACAAAATTAAAAAAACAAAAACGTTACTTGTGTGATACACTTACTAATCTCCATAGCAAGTTCCAGATCGAAAACAAGGAAAAACTGAGTCTTGCAACGTTTTGCCAGATGCGTCTTTTTTGGATCGTTTCTCACCAAGTTGCTGAAAGGGATACCTGTTATGTGTTGCACCTAAAAATATGCAGCTTAAGTTCGATAATTTGAAACACTTGGGAATTTTTAACGCTCCAAACTTAACAGAGTTGTGCAAAAGCATAGTTTGTGATATCAACAAGGAGGCTTGCATGTTGCGCAAATGTCGTGTTTGCTTACATAAATCACCTGAAATACAACTTTTTGATGGTTTGGAAACTACTACATATAAAACTTGGTGTATCACAAAAGAAAAGCAATTGATTAAAGGACAAGAAAAGGAAATGAGAAGAACAGTAAAAGGACAGAAAACAATTACGAAAAAAGATTTAGTAGAATCGTTCTTAGAAGACTTAAAAATGTTTTTAGAACACCAATTTAATATTTATCATCAATAAAAACAATCCACCTTAATGAAGAACAACCTTGTTGACGGAGAGATATTTATGCAGATTGACTTTTCTGAAAATTATTGCTGCAAATATGCGAAAGAGATTCAGTCAGTCCATTTCGGTGCTTCCAGGGATAAGGAACAGGAGGATAAGCAACTAGATAGTGAGATTGAAGAACTGGAGGATAGAGATCTTGATAATCAGACTGGAGAACAAGAAGATAACGAGCTTGATAGTGAGACTGGAGAATGGGAAGATACGGAACAGGAGGATAAGGAACTAGACAGTGAGAATGAAGATTTTGACGATAGAGAACTTGATGATCAGTCTGAAGAACAGGAAGATAAGGAACGCGATAGGAAGCCTGAAAAGAGGAGAATGAGGATCTTTGACAGTGAGAGTGATGATGACCTCGAAATATTTTAATCAAGAAATGTCTCTAAAGTTATAAAACTTATTAATATTAAGATTTTATTAAGACTGAAATTAGAAAGTGCCAGAAGTACAAAGTTTTGGACCTCTTTATCAGTTACTTTTAAAATTATATTATTTCATAATTATTTCATATTTTAATACAAAATAGTGTTGATTTCCTAAGATAAAACATGTAATTTAGGGTAAAGTTAAAAAATTTAAGCAATTAAAGTTGATTTTCCAAACTTTATTTTTATTTAATAAATCCAGTGTATATTTACACATCCTAATTTCCTTGAATAAAATAAAAAAATTGACTTCTCTTTTATATAAAATATATAGAATATCACGACCATGATGTGAAGTCATTTCCATGATTAAAAAACTGTATGGAAAGTCACTTCCTTGGATTCAGTGTCACTACCATGGACGTTCGAAATTTTATTGTTTATTTCTAGTAAAACTAAAGAGTTGTAAGCTCGGTACATATTTTTTTATAGTAGATTATAACCTAAATTATTAATATTTACAGCTATTTCAGTGAAAATTGATCAAAACATTTTTTTTTTTGTTTTTGTCTTCAGAAGTAAAAAATACCCAAACTGGTTTCTATTGTCTCTCAGAAATATAATACTCGTGCCAAGAAAAGTATTTTCATAAAATTGTATTATTAACATAAGTTGGCATGCATAGTCGAAATAATTACGATTTTCTTTTGTTCTCAGCCGTCGCTATCGTTTATAACTCTCCGTACCCAGTATAAAGAAAAATAAGCACAATTTTACCTCATGAATACGTATATTTGAGTTACAAAAAACCAAAGATATAAAAGAGTAAAAAAGGTGAATTATAAATAATTACTGAAGATTAGATTTATTAATTTAAAAACAAAAATACAAATTTTAAAACGAGTTAAACTTAGTTGGTAGTCAGGTTTTTACGTAAATTATTTTGGAACAGGACCTATCTCAAGCGATTGCAATCGATTCACGGTAAAGAACTTTAAGTTAAACCGTGGGATATAGGGAAAAAAATTGTAATCTGGGCGCGCCAGACCGATAAAATCAGACTTGTTTTTAAAGGTGCTATTTTGCAGCTGAAAGTCGAACATAATAGTGGCGGATGTGAAATTATGGATTTTAAATTCAATAATATCGTGCGGAGCATGTTTACCGGCACGAGAGAAAAATGCATTAGCGGTACGAAATTTTATTCTGACATGGTGATCACCCTGTATTGGGTTACAAAGAGAATTGTTTTATTTCGTTATAATTTTGTTCCATATGAATATTTTTGCCATCATCTGCTGAGTGCAGACTACGAGGGTGGGTGTACCTGTATCTCATTTTATTAAACCTTTCATGCAGATACGCATACTAAAAAATAAAAGTATGCAGATGCGGCTTTCTCAGAAAACGATCAAAATTAATATTAAAATGACGAAAAAATTGAACACGTCTGATTTTGAAGACAACTAGTGCGTGACTGAGCCGACAAGAAATTTTCCTTAGTTATGCTCAAATGGGTGAAAGTTAATTTAGAATTTAGATTAATGTTTTGCGCGCAATCATACTCCTAAAGCTTGTCAAAGCAAAGAAGCGAATGCGACCTAGACTAAAGTATGAAACCTATAGAAAGGGTATTATTTCCAAAAACTCACCAAAAAATAGATAAGGCCAAATTTTCGATACGGTAACTATGAGTTCGAAATAATATTAAATCACAATAGCAACCAGTCGTATCGTTCATCATTCTTAGTGACTATCAGTCACTCGCTCGACTTCCCAGATATACCCTACTTAGACAAGACAATATTTCTGTCTGGGATATTCACGCAGGATCGCGAAATAACGTATGAAGTAGGTTTTCAAGTACGAGGAACGTTTTGTAATGTTTTTTGGACGTCTGTACACCAGTCTGGATTTACTATTCATTAGAAAAGCTTTTTAAAGAATAATGTTTCCCTAGTGCGAACCAGTGCGATTCGTAAAATTTGTAGAACGGATAATTGACCCGTCCCAGTCAATTGTGTGCTGTTCTTCTTCTTTAATAATAAAATAATGCTGAGTTTAAAAAAGAACCTAATTACAAAGATAATTTCTTTGGATTTTTTTGACTGTCCCTAATTGCTCCGGTTCTGTTTTTTGAAAAAAATGTAATTAGCGCAGTAAACTTAAAGTAACCTTAACAACTACCGAACGTTTGAGCTGAAAACTAATCTTTAAGAACAAAATTAATAAAGTTTTCACGAAATGAAATTAAATCTCAATTTTATTTAAATAAGCATCGAGAATGCTTCGATTTTACTTACAAAAATAACTTCAATTACACCAAGACTAGTACGTACCTGCTTTACATTCTATCCACATGATAGTCCATCACTCATTTACTTAAGTACTAATGAATGTTTCACTACCCCAAGTTCTATGTTTGTCTTCTCGCAATCTGGTAGGTTTCCGACCTCTCCGCAGCACCGGGCACCGGAACGAACTAAGTACGGGCCGGAAATTGTCGTTGCATGATAATGGATATGGAGCAATTAGAGCTGCCCTTTTCAAACGTTAAACAGCTAATGGCATGAAGCTAAATTTAGTCTATTGTTTGCGTTTGTTTCCATTTTAATGCAGATTTCTTGGCGTGTGGATTAATGGTCGCTTTACGAAAAATGATGTTTTTTAATTTTTATGGATGTGAGTTATTTTTAGTAAATATTTAAATAGGCTGAGGTGGTCAAGACTAGATTCATTGAATATCATTTTATTATTCTTTATTATTAAAAATCGTGACACATATTGGAAAAGAGATCTAGAGTTTAGCTAATTTGTCATTGACAATGAGTCTTAATGTAATTAGCAAAATATACCTCCAGTTAGCTGTACTACTAATTTGGGAAACACCAATAATGTTCAATATTGATACTACTTAATGAGAGAGTGTCACTAAGCTTCAATTATTTGAATGATTGACTGGATGAATCAATCAGTTGGAACCATGTATCACCATATAATAATGTGCTGGGCTGCACTATTGAAAACTACTTGTTCGAATCACCTTCTAGTCTAACCGGATGTAGCTGAGTGCCAGTATTTTACATAGAGCAATTGGTTATCTGATTTCCACAACCCAGTTACTGTGTAATACGATACCCCTTGGAAAGACTGGTTGTCAGTCTTTCGGACTTCTGACGACCCGTAACGACTGTCAAAGATCTGCAAACGACAGGGACCAATAGCAAACGTCATTAATTTATTCAATGATTATTCATTGTTACTTGCAAGGTAGAGTTAGAGTTCGAAAACTATTATCTATGAGCTTATTTACTAGAAACAACGATTTTTCGCGGGAACTGCCAACGCGGAGTGTAAAATGTATATCCCTAGCTTATAGTATCACAGCACGTATTACAATAAACAGTATCGAAATGCAAACGCTTCTCATAAATTGACATTCTTACAGCATTCAGCGGATTGTTCTACCGCAACCCAATTACGTTCTCATGAATAAATAAAATGTTGTGTTCAACATAATAAGGATGTTTGGACAGCAGTACACAGTAACAGTACAAAGCTCAAGCAGTAATCTTGATCCCGTATTTAGATGTCACTGTTATGAGTATTTGGCTTATTATATTGCTGATTTTGATCCATATCTCTCTGGTTAGATAAGGTCGGGATCTGCGAGCTTCAACGTTTTCATAACTAAAATATATTCCATTCCAATTAAGCACGGAGTATAGATGATCTATATCGCTATTATAGTTGATATATAATAGTTCCGTCTTTACTTTTGGGTTTTCGTTATTTATGTTTCTGTTTCGACTTCATAAATAATATCTACTGCTGCTTTCAGCTGAATAAGCTCAAATCAATATTTTAAATGTTAAACAGAATGCTAAATATTATTTTTTCAATCATTTTTCAATAACATCTATGTACGTACTTATTATATGTTAAAAGGACACCTTTAATATTTACACTTCAGATTTAAACAAACCATTGCTTTGTTCCTTTTGTTCAGGTTTTATTGAAAGTTTTCCTATTGATTTCTATGGAGTTTCCTGTCTGCCATTATACGTATATACAGAAACTATTCCGCAATCTATGTTAAAGTTGTTGGTCAAACTGGTAACAAACAGTAGCTGGTACCATTAGATAGATTAGTATCGGTCAAAGTTCAAAAGTGGTTACGGGTTTAACTGATTAATAGCTGCATAACCATTAATTCACATTCGTTTTGCAACTACCTGTCATTAAACATTGTGGTTGTTTTACTACGACGTGACACGATATGAATTTCACGTTATGGTTGAATCGGGAAATTCGCTCCAGATTTTGGCTTTTTCCAATTTGGAGAGAACATGTGCGGGGATTAATGTTGATTCCTTATTTAAACGAGCTTGTGCAGTCGCGGCTAATGCAGATGTAACTATTACTACAAATTGTTCACTTGGTTCATTTGTTTATGTTTGAATATTAATTTATGCTAAATAGTGGAAATGTAATATAATAGAATAATTAAATAATACATCATGTCATGAAAGACATAAACATTTGCTTATATATTTACACAAACAATAAAGTTAATTCGTCGTCATCAATAATTTGCTTTTTATTTTATTAGCCGTTGCTGTCTCACTGCTGGGTGAAGACCTCCCTACTCTCTTTTCACGTCTCTCTGTCCAGAGCTGCCAAGGACCAGTCTTTATTAAAAGAGTCCAGCTCATCCCGCCATCTCCGTCTGGGCCTGTCGCGTTGCCTCATGCTATTAAGCGTGACCCATCGGGTCGTAAGTTTGGCCCACTGATTGTATGACATACGGCAGATGTTTCCAGCCCAATTTGCTTTGCAAATAAATAAGTTCTGCAATTTTTTTAAGAATTGAAAAGCCACAAATATTTAAACAGTAATTCTTTGCTTTAGTAGATCAAGTAAGAAAGCTATTACAAAATAGCCTTCAGTCATACAGCACTCAGAATAACTCGGGTACTTTATTAATATTTTTAAGAAAACTAATAAAGTCAGTGAGTACAGCTGCTGCTGCTGCTGTACAGTAAGAGGTGCTCTTTAATTATAATTTAAACAAAAACCAACCTTTATTTTTATTGTGAGGTAAGTAAAATAAGTTTAATTAAAGAAATAATTTATAATATTTAAGTTATAGGTACCTACTTCAAATTAAGAAGAGTGAATATATCATACCAACCGGGATTTTTTTAAGGGTAAATGTAAAAATACCCTGTTTATTGTACATCTAAACCAAATAGATGAAGAAATTGATAATGTGCTGACAACCCATTACAAGTCTTCACATATACATAAACTAGCTTCTGCCTGCGGCTTCGCCCGCGTGGATGTCGAAAAATATCCCACAGGAACGTATTTCCGGGAATAAAAGTACCCTTTGTGTTTATCCAGGTAAACAATGGATTATTGCACTGCTTGCTTTGTGTTATCCAAGGAGCAGCGTTCGGATTGATAAATGATTGTTGTAGGATAAATATTGCTAAAACATAACAATATTGAAGGAATATATAAAGGAACGGCAAATTACCTACTTGCATGCCAAATTTGAAGGCAACTTTAAAGCGAAAATATAAGTTCTCTTTATTCCCTGGGAATTTCGAAAAAATAATGTTACCTAAATTATTCCAATGACGATTTTACTTAAATTGCTGTTCACAGGGGTTAAATACTATTTATTTTTTAGTTTATACTTAAAGTATCTTTTTATATACTACTTTAGAGGTTCTGCCTTAAGGTGCTAATACAACCAGGCTGCTAGATATGAGCTCCCTCTCGAGCAGGCAACGTAAACCTGGCCGTGCGAGAAGCAGTCCCCTCTAAGATGATATCCCGCTGTTTTAAGTGACTGACCCCGAGACTTATTAATCGTCATTGCAAAACATACCATAAGGGGACTGCAGCCTTTTAAACTCGAATGGGTACTCCGACGGTATTAGTGGTATCTGCGGTATATAGTACACCGATTCACCTTGAACACAGCCAGTAAATACAATCGCAGAGCCTCTACCACGTTTTGATGTGAGGTTTTCACACGTGACCTGGTCCCATTACACAACTTGGCCGAATTGAGATTTCGTGGTAGCACTGCTGGAGCACCCACTTTGAGGATACGTGTGTGAGACGGGGACCAAATGGGTTGAATAAATTTAAGAGCTCCATAGGATAGTGTATAGCATCATCTTTATGAAATCGAAACGTTTGCATGTAATATAATTACAACAGAGTTTTGTTGCCTGTGATTATTTAATTGGTTTATTTTGTATAGCTTCTGCCCGCGGCATTTTTTTTTTCAGAAACAAACATCCCCGCTCTCACTACCTCTCGAGTTAATATACAAACTGACAATATCCCAAAGAAATAGGACGAAGTTCTTCGTAAAACTTAACTAATCTTTGGGATGAGAGTAGTATAGTTTTAACAGAACTCAAAGCGTGTGTGAAAAGATTTATTTAGGAGACAACCAGAAGTGGATAATAAACAATTAATATTGTTTACAACGAAATACTCCTGTTACTTCCGGTCAAGTAAGTGTTCAAATATTACCAGAAAAACAACATTTAAATCAAATTAAATACTGAAATTCTTAATAACCTAACACCCATAATATTTTAAACGTTATTTTCTATTACTTCCGGTTAAGTACGTGTTCAAATATTACCACAAAAACAACTTTTATATCAAATTAAATACTGAAATTCTTAAAAACCTAACATTGGACCATCCTGACCCCGTGCATGTCCTCATGCACGCAGTCATGATGACCCGTCATGGCTGTGAATTGTAACCTAACATTCGGCTAGTACGACACTCTGACTCCACTCCTTCATTTTATATAATCTCAATAAAATTACAATATCTCAATACAATTAAACAAATCGCAATAAAATCAGAAAGAACAAAAAAAAATCAAAAATAACATGAATTTTAAGAAAATCTTATTTTGTGAGCCTTTTCTCTATCCAATTATTATTATTAGCCGTTGCTGTCCCACTGCTGGGCGAAGGCCTCCCTACTCTTTCCACGTCTCTCTGTCCAGAGCTGCCAAGGACCAGTCTTTATTAAATGAGTCCAGCTCATCCCGCCATCTCCGTCTGGGCCTGCCACGATGCCTCTTGCCATTAAGCGGAACCCATTGAGTCATAAGTTTGGCCCACTGATCGTTTGACATGCGGCAGATGTGTCCAGCCCAATTCAACTATCCAATATTTAACATTAAATGCATTTTCTGAGAACCCTTCCTTCTCGCAGACAATACACGTCTCTCCTATCATGTGCTATCGTGAACCCTTCATTCTCACGAATCACATTATCATTCATTGCACTGCATTGCCTGCGAACCCTTCCTTCTTGCAGACAATACACGTATCTCCTATCATGTGCTACTGTGAACCCATCCTTCTCACAAATAGCACATTCTAGGTCAATCAGTGATCGTAAACCCTTCTTTCTTACGAATCACATATCATTAAATAATCACTTTCCAACATCACAAACATAAACTAAACAGAATTCTATAGACTTCTCTCTGGTTCTCTTCTATCTTTTCGGAACCATTTGAGAAATTCATTCAAAATGAACAAAATGGTTCCATGGAAAAAAAGGTATTATGTAATGAGCAAAAGGGATTTCGCGAAAATATGAATATAAACATGGCGATCTACAACTTTTCATACCGTATTGATAAAAGTGGACAAAACACCTGTATATGCTAACTTCTACCGATATGACTCAAGCATTTGACTACGTAGACCATGTAATTTTTATTAAAAAAACTTGACGAATATGATAAAAGAGGTAATGTTCTTAATGGAATTAAATCCTATTTAGACAATAGAACGCAAAAGACAGAAATCACTAGAATTAATATAAACACAAAAAATTGAGAGATATACTTATCAGGTGAACGTCAAACTACTTTTGGTGTGCCACAAGGTATTGTACTGGAACCTCTACTTTTTACAATAAACATTAATGACTTGCCAAAATCAATTCTACACCCTATGACTCTATTTGCAGATGATAGCACGGTGACAATTTCTAGTAATAGCAATAACATGATCCAGTATAAACAAATAGAATGGTTAAATAATAAAAAATTGAAGATATTTTTAGATGAAACTAAAATCATACATTTTAGCCAACGACTGACTACAGAAAATATGGACATAATTATACATAAAAAAATTGTCGAAATCGTAAATACGACTAAATTACTTGGACTAATAATTGGCAAAAGACTTGACTGAAAATCACAAATCGAGAACTTCGCATAAAAAAATTGTAGTTCTGCATTTGCATTGCACCCTAGCTGCAGTTGTGAATGTAGATACCGTGATTGCGGCCTACCATGGTATAGTTGCGACTCCCCTAAGATACGACATCATTTTGGGGAAATTGTACAGACACTAACTTCGCATTTAAGGCCCAAAAGAGATGCATTAAATGTATGTTTGGGCCAAGAACGGTGGATACTGTAAACCATATTTTAAAAAATGTACAAGAAATTAACTCTTCCTTGTATGTGTATCCCCGAAACCGCAATGTTTGTTAGAACAAGCACCAATTTGTTTCCACGTCTACAGGAAATAGTACCGCGTAACAGATGGGACACGACCATTCTTCGAGTCTATCCAGCAAAAATGGCACACATGAGTATCATCTACATGACGCCAACTATTTTTAACATATTGCCAAAACGTTGGAATGATGATAAAACGCAATATAAGTAACTATGAAATGTTGAGATATGAGAGATAAAAATAAACTGAACTTAAAGGTATTAAATGTAGAACAATTACATCTAAATCGAGTGCATTTGGTATTGGAATTACAATCTATAACAAACTCCCAAACTGTGTTTCATCAACAATAATATTGAAATTAAAGCTAAAAGAATTTCTCATATAAAAAACGTATTATTTATTTAACGAATTTCTAAATGACCGAATAACTAAATAATTTTTTTTTGGCTCATTTATTGTAAATTAGATGACCGTAATAATTATATCTAACTAGCTTTTGCCAGTGGTTTCGCCCGCAAATTATACATATGAACCTCCCTCTTGAATCACTATCTATTAAGAAAACCGCATCAAAATCCCTTGCGTAGTTTTAAAGATCTAAGCATACATAGGGACAGACAGAGGAAAGTGATTTTGTTTTACACTATGTAGATAATTAATATAGTAGGAGATTGACTAAAACTTTTTTAATTATCTAATGTAAATTGCATGACTGTAATAATTATCTATATGAATAACTGTAATATGAGGTCGACTAAAATTTGACACTTTAAATATAACGAGTGATCGCCCATTGGTCGAAATTCGACCGTACTTCATTTGAATAGAAAGACATTATTAAATGAAAAAATATAGATAATAATAAATATAAAAAAAAATAATATGGTTATATTTGACATTCAGTAAAACTATAGACAAATTGTTGACGCTGTACTACTGTGGAAAGGGTTCGCTGGCGGGATGGTGATGGCCAGGACCAGGACGTAGGTGTAATGAGTAAAGAATACTTCTTCAGGACTCTCTTTTTTATTTTCTTAATACTTCTTAACTGCAGGATATGGGACAATATGGAATGAATGATCACAGAAATTTGTTCTGTTTTATAGAATGTTCCCTATTATTTTTAACTAGCTTTTGCCAGCGGCTTCGCCCGCGTGGAGGTCGGAAAATATCCCGTGGGAACGTACTACCGGGATAAAAAGTAGCCTATGTCCTTTCCCAGGCTCTAAACTATCTGTGTACCAAATTTCATTTAAATCGGTTCAGTAGTTTTAGCAGGAAAGCGAGACAGACAGACAGACAGACAGACAGACAGACCGACAGACAGACCGACAGACAGACAGACAGACAGAGTTACTTTCGCATTTATAATATTAGTATGGAAGTATGGATAGTATGGAAGTATGGGTTAATTATGACGGTTCCAAATGTCATAATTATAACCAACCTGTACAATCTATGACCAGCCTGTACAATCGTGAGGCATACAACCTCTACAGTTTGCACACGACACTAAGTTTTGTATGTGAAACTTACTAATACCATACTTGACACTCCTCATAAAACCACAAAAAATATTTCTTATAAATCTAAACTAAATTCCTATCGTCGCTAATACAAATAATATTAAAGACAAATATTCTCGATATGATCATAGATTTTAAAAATGAAATAGGTTATATATCTATAAAATTAATTTATTATCTATGGTTATACTTGACATTTAGTAAGACTATAGACACAAAATCAGGCTTACCAACTTAGGGGTTTTCCCAAATTTAGGGGGTAAATAAGAGGATTGAGATTTTTACATTTTTAGGGGTATTCTTAGGGATTTTTTGCCATCTTACATTTCTCATTGTGTTTTTTATTACAATAAAAGTATTAGCGACTTCTAGTACGTTTCCTCGATACTAAGAATGCAGAGTGAATGATTAACAAATGTCGCGTAATAAATATAGACAAATATTACTACTGTGTGTCTATGATTACTGAACATTCGTTGGTTTGGTTGGTTTTTCATTATAATGTTTTAGCGGATTTTTTTAGTAATTGTGGCAATTTTAGGGGTTTTTAACTTAAGCTTTAGGGGTAAATATTTCTGGGTGTGGGTAACACTGCACAAAATAATAAAGACAGATTTGGACCATAAACAAAAGAATATCTATGCATGTGTGTATTAGATACACGGTAATGAACATTAGTGTGTGTAACGTGTTATTTATTGAAAATAATATATTTTAACGCATAATTTAAAAAAATATTAGCATTCGTCACTTCTTCTCTGTATAAACTATAAGTGTGCGAAATTTCATACTCCTCCGTCCGCCCAATTTTCGTAAAAAGAGATCCAAAGTTTTCGCTTCACGTATTAATATATAGACTAGTGATCGCCCATTGGTCGAAATTCGACCGTATTTCATTTGAATAAAAATACATTAGTAAATGAAAAAAACATATATAATAATAAATATTTAAAAAAAATGGTTATATTTGACATTCAGTAACACTATAGACCAAGGAACTTAAATTCCTAAAGACAAATAATATTAAAAACAAATATTCTCGATATGATCATAGATTTTAAAAATGAAATAGGTTATATAATATATCTATAAAATTATTTTTTTACCTATGGTTATACTTGACATTCAGTAATAGTAAGAGAGCTGGCGACCAAAATTTCGATATGATCAGCACACAAGGCAGACGTTATTAATAGTGATAATTATACCCTAAGAAACATCAATGACCTCGTCTGCCACCATGGTGGCGCTGCGTTGTACATCTACAACGTTTCAACAATGTTTAAAAAAAAAGGTGTGCAGCAATATAGGACCTTAATTGATTGGACTTTTAAAAATAATTGGGTTTTACAATGTTTTCAAACAACAGTTTTAATAGGTATGCGAAAACAGTGTAGGACTGTCAACAAGTACTACTAAAACCACCAACCACAAGTACTACTAAAACCACCAACCAACCAGGTACTTAATAAAATAGAAAATTGTCTACAGTCTACAAGACCTACAACATTCTCACATTCACAAAATATAAAAGAATTTACTTAAATGATAGTATTTCATAAATAAAACATAATAACCTATTTAAACCAAATGTCATTGTTGTTATGACAACCAATAATAAAGAGGTCAAATTAGAATTGTAAGTATATAATGTCAAATTATGAATAGAGTATGTCAAAGAAGAATGTAAAAAAAAAAATCTTAAATAATGTACATCGTCATTTGAGAGCAGTTAATAGACATTTACATGGTCATCCTGTAATGAGCTTAACCAAACTTCCTTGTCTTGAACGTAGTCTTTTATCTTATAATATGCATTTTTGATAAGGACACTCTTAATGTGTGATTTGAACTTTCCGTAGCTAAGTTCAGTAACCGACTTTGGCAACTTGTTATAGAAGCGTATACTGTTTATAAGAAATGATTTACTAGTTTTAGTTAATCTAAATTTAGGTATCACAATTTCATATTTACTACGAGTATTTATATTATGGAAATCGCTTCTTAGTTTGAAGAGGCCTAAGTTTTTGCGAACATACAAGATACATTCTAAAATATAAAGAGAAGGTAGAGTCAGTATATCAATTTCTGTAAATTTGATTCTAAGAGACTCGCGAGGCTTCATTTTATAGATTGCGTGGATTGCCCTCTTTTGTAAAATAAAAACTGAATCTACGTCAGCTGCCGAACCCCACAGCAGAACGCCATAAGACATAATACTGTGGAAATAAGCAAAGTACACTAATCTAGCTGTAGCTATATCGGTCAACTGCCTTATTTTTCTTACTGCATATACAGTTGAACTTAATCTACCTGAAATTGCTGTAATGTGGGCACCCCATTCATTATCTCTATATATTAATACGTGAAGCGAAAACTTTGGATCCCTTTTTACGAAAATTGGGCGGACGGAGGAGTATGAAATTTCGCACACTTATAGTTTATACAGAGAAGAAGTGACGAATGCTAATATTTTTTTTTAATTATGCGTAAAAATATATTATTTTCAATAAATAACACGTTACACACACTACTATTCATTACCGTGTATTTAATACACACATGCGTAGATATTCTTTTGTTTATGGTCCAATTGACAATATCTGTCTGTATTTTGTGTCTATAGTCTTATAGTTAGGGAGCTGGCGAGCATTTTGGTATATGATTTGCACACGTTTCACGTCGAGGTAGATTACAGTTTAAATCATTACGAATCGATTTGGTCCAATCGATTAAGGTCCTATATTGCTGCACACCTTTTTTTTTAAACATTGTTGAAACGTAGTAGATGTACAACGCAGCGCCACCATGGTGGCAGACGAGGTCGTTGATGTTTCTTAGGGTATAATTATCACTATTAATAACGTCTGCCTTGTGTGCTGATCATATCGAAATTTTGGTCGCCAGCTCTCTAACTATTACTGAATGTCAAGTATAACCATAGGTAAAAAAATAATTTTATAGATATATATCTATAAAATTATTTTTTTACCTATGGTTATACTTGAGATAACTATAAAATTATTTTTTTACTATAAGTATAACCATAGGTAAAAAATAATTTTATAGATATATATCTATAAAATTATTTTTTATTTGTATTAATACACGGTAATGAATAGTAGTGTGTGTAACGTGTTATTTATTGAAAATAATATATTTTTACGCATAATTTAAAAAAAATATTAGCATTCGTCACTTCTTCTCTGTATAAACTATAAGTGTGCGAAATTTCATACTCGTCCGTCCGCCCAATTTTCGTAAAAAGGGATCCAAAGTTTTCGCTTCACGTATTAATATATAGAGATAATGAATGGGGTGCCCACATTACAGCAATTTCAGGTAGATTAAGTTCAGCTGTATATGCAGTAAGAAAAATAAGGCAGTTGACCGATATAGCTACAGCTAGATTAGTGTACTTTGCTTATTTCCACAGTATTATGTCTTATGGCGTTCTGCTGTGGGGTTCGGCAGCTGACGTAGATTCAGTTTTTATTTTACAAAAGAGGGCAATCCACGCAGTCTATAAAATGAAGCCTCGCGAGTCTCTTAGAATCAAATTTACAGAAATTGATATACTGACTCTACCTTCTCTTTATATTTTAGAATGTATCTTGTATGTTCGCAAAAACTTAGGCCTCTTCAAACTAAGAAGCGATTTCCATAATATAAATACTCGTAGTAAATATGAAATTGTGATACCTAAATTTAGATTAACTAAAACTAGTAAATCATTTCTTATAAACAGTATACGCTTCTATAACAAGTTGCCAAAGTCGGTTACTGAACTTAGCTACGGAAAGTTCAAATCACACATTAAGAGTGTCCTTATCAAAAATGCATATTATAAGATAAAAGACTACGTTCAAGACAAGGAAGTTTGGTTAAGCTCATTACAGGATGACCATGTAAATGTCTATTAACTGCTCTCAAATGACGATGTACATTATTTAAGATTTTTTTTTTACATTCTTCTTTGACATACTCTATTCATAATTTGACATTATATACTTACAATTCTAATTTGACCTCTTTATTATTGGTTGTCATAACAACAATGACATTTGGTTTAAATAGGTTATTATGTTTTATTTATAAAATACTATCATTTAAGTAAATTCTTTTATATTTTGTGAATGTGAGAATGTTGTAGGTCTTGTAGACTGTAGACAATTTTCTATTTTATTAAGTATACCTGGTTGGTTGGTGGTTTTAGTAGTACTTGTTGACAGTCCTACACTGTTCTCGCATACCTATTAAAACTGTTGTTTGAAAACATTGTAAAACCCAATTATTTTTAAAAGAGTAACCGTGGAGTTTCTTACCAGCTCTTCTCCATAGGAATCAACAATTTGGAACCGTGCACCTAGATTCTAACGTTTCATAAGTGCCCTTGCAGGCTTATGTGAAATAAAAATATTTTGATTTGATTTGATTTGATTTGAATGTAAAATGAAGTTGCCTAAAACAGCCAAAGCATAATAACCAGCAACAATTAAGAGAGTATTTGTATTATTATTAATTATTTTTAAAATAGCCAATTATATAACATTGACTAACAGACAAATATTGTATACCCCATGGGTATGCTTCAGTGATACTAAAATGCTAATTATAAGAAGTGTATCAGAGTCCGTTCTGTATCTGTAAGTATACCTGTGACAAAAATTCAATAAATGAACATGAAGAGCTAAATACAGCATTAAAAAAAAAACAAAGCATTCAAACATCCATTGAAAATGTTTCTTTTGGAAAAAAAAGTGTATTACAGTGTTTCCGTTTTTTTTTTAGTTTTTAATGACTGAATGATTTTATCAATCTCCTGACACTAATAATGAATATGTTTGAATGTAGTATTTTGACATTAAAACATAAAAATAATGTCTAATTTATAAACTATATCATGTCCATTTTATGTAATTCCTTTTGTTTTTTGTTGTTGGTAGCTCTTTTAATGTTATAGAAATATTCGTACGCCGATACTTACGGCTAAACATGACTAAACTTAAACCATGTAACATCCGTTGTATGTGTGGTGTAAATAAATAAATATAAATAAAAATCTTGTATGCTCTTATATATATACAACATTTACACAAATAAAGAAATCTTATCTTTAAATTGTAAGCAGTGTCTGCGAACCCTGTCTTCTCGCAGACAATACACGTATCTCCTATCATGTGCTATCGTGAACCCTTCATTCTCACTAATAGCACATTCACGGTAAAGCAGTGATTGTGAACCCTTCCTTCTCACAAATCACATCATGATTCATTGCATTGTCCGCGAACCCTTCCTTCTTGCAGGCAATACAATGAATTGCTCACTATCTTTTTTTTTTCATTCCACGCTTTTTGCCTCTATTAACATATCTAGTTCAATAATTAAATAATATGTATACATGATTTAAACACTTAACAGACGAAGAGTGATAGTTCGCGCGGGTTCTGTTGTAAATATTCACGTTTCTACTGATTATGAAATTCGAGAACTTGTTTATACTTGGTTAGTATTACATTACATTAAATCTTTGCGTTTTATTTACCTTAAATCACAGAGAATATTGATCCTAGTGGTAACTAGGTACTGAATTACACGAGGAAAAAATAGAAGCCTGTCTGAACCTACAGATCACTTCTAGACCTAAATTACTGTACATTATTCTGGAGTGTGGATGGCAGTATTTTGTTCTAATAACAATGATTAAAATTTTGCGCTAAGGACCCCTGAACTATCTGCAATAGTGATTCTAGAAGCCGTAAAATGTAAACATCATTTCTATTTCTCGGCTAAAAGCAGAGTAAATGCTTAGTGATAATAAGTGAGTTGCTATTAATGGCGAATAAATTTTAACTATTAAACGAATATTATTTGTGATTTGCTACTTATTAAGAAATCTTGTGGCCTATAAAAATATTTACTAAAATGCAAGAATCATAGACGATAATATTAATTCCACATATGAAAGTTAGACCTATAAGCTAACTTCAATAAGTCTCGAATCGTCATTATGGCTGTGAAATTGTATGGCATAATACTTTATTTATTTTCATTTCTTTCCACAAACAAAACAAAAAAGCGATTTGGTTTTAAGATAAATAAAACGTTCTGAGTATTGCTTGGTTGCATTCACATTATCATAGATTCGAGTATTTGCAACACATTGCTATATTACTATGAATAAGTCGAAAAAAAATGGGGTTCTATAGTTTTAAAAGAGCTGATGTGTAAAATAATAGCATACAGATGTAAATTAACATTTGAGCTATTCAGACGATCATCTTGCGATATTTACATCACCTAACGCAGAGAAAAGTGTGCCCAAATCGCGTTGAGTGAACGTGAACAAATCATTTAAACGACATTTTGAAGATCCTTCTTACCACCTTTGGCTTCCTCCGGACACATGTTGGCCATGGCTGCCAATATTGTTTTCATCATGATGCCTGATATGCACCGTTGGACTGCCAGCCTGACGATCGCTGCACACAGCCGCTGATCACCACTCGTGCTCAGCCTTCCGGGACCGGCACGTTGCGACAGGCTACGCCGCTTGTGCATTTCTTCCTCGAGCACACGCATGCTAGCGAGCTCTCGTTCCAGCTTGCACTCCGCATCCAGCTTCAGCTGCGATCATCGCAGGTCTCCTGCCAAGTGCGACTATGGGGCGAGGCTCTGTTCAGGCTCGATCGGAGTCATTCAGGCGTAGATAGTCGACACTGCAATGAGCTACCATCACGCGGCATTTTTCTGCAACTCACACACAAGGGCACCTATGTATTTATTCAAAAATAAAAACACGAACTCGAGAAAACAATGTATCAAAGCTATATAAGAATATTTCCACCCTACCCAAGGTACATCAGGGCTATGTAGGATTGTATTAGCAGAGATAACTACAATATTATATTTTACCCCTTAACATGAAAAATAAAATTCAAACCAGACAAGCACGTGGGTTTGTGTCGCTTCTGAATTGTTGGATTAACTTTAATATTAAAGACCTAGATCGAATAAAGTAAAAGTAGGCAAATAAACTCACACTGCACATTGCGGGAACATCACAACAGGAACAATAATACTCACTTTAAAAATTATTAACTCGTTTATTTCTTAATAATAAATATTTATTCACTATCCACAGTACAATAAATTCGTTAAGCACACTTAAGAAGCACTCCAGGGTTATGCCCAAACTCGACAAGAGCTGAAATCAGAATGCTAGTCCCACATCCCACCGAACATCTCCCCATCCATAATATTTTAAACGTTTCTTTCTTTAACATTACTTCCGGTCAAGCACGTGTTCAAATGTCGCCCGAAAAACCACTTTTAAATCAAATTAAATACTCTCATTCTTAAAACCCTTACACCCATAATATTTTAAATGTCATTTCCTATTACTTCCGGTCAAGTACGTGTTCAAATATTACCAGAAAAACAACTTTTAAATCAAATTAAATACTGAAATTCTTAATAACCTAACACCCATAATATTTTAAACGTTATTTTCTATTACTTCCGGTCAAGTACGTGTTCAAATATTACCACAAAAACAACTTTTATATCAAATTAAATACTGAAATTCTTAAAAACCTAACAATAATATGTATTGGTTTACAAAGTAGTATTTTACTTAATTATAATTTTGATCCTCATGAATATCGTTGCTATCACGTGCTGAGTGTACACTACGAGGGTAGGTGTACCTGAACAGTAACACATTTATGAAACTCTTTATGCAGATACGGAAACTTAGAAACCTCTGGTTGTAGATGCGGCTTACTCAGCAAATCACAAAAAAATTGAGCACGTCTGTTTTTGAATACAGTTGATGCGTGACAGAGCCGACACGAAACTCATTACTTACGCACAAATGTTTGATGAATTATTAATACCTTGCTTTTTTGCAAAAACTTGCTCCAAAAGTTTCACACAATGAAGAAACGAATGCGACCTAGACAGAAGCAAATTATTTCCGAACAGTCGCCAAAAAATAAAAATGGCAAAATATTCGATAAGATAAATGTGGGTTCGGAAGAATATTAAATCACAATAGCTACCAGTTGTATCGTTCATCTTTCTATAGTGACTATCAGTCACTCGCTCGACTTCCCAGACGTACCTTACTTAGACAAGAAAATATTTCATTCAGAAATATTCCCGTATGATCGCAAAAAACCAATGAAGTACGCTTCCTAGTTCGAGAAACGACTTCTAATGTTTTTTGGACGTCGCGTTGGTAAACCGGCCTGGATTTACTCAAATAATTGCTTACCTCCTTTTTTACTCAGCTTTGCTCAGCTTCATTATTTATTTAAAATTATAATTGACAAAATAATGAAATTGACGCGGAAAAGTGCAATGGAACGTCTAGATACGCATTCCAATTACTTTAAGAAATACCTAACGTTTGCGTTGACAACAAATCTCAGATAACATAATTAATAAAGTTGTTCGAGAACTGGAATTATATCTCAATTTCATTTAAATAAGCTTCGCGAATGCTTCGGATTACTAAGAAAACGAAAACTTACACCGATTCTAGTTGGTACCTAACTACCTATCTATATTATGCTCCTGCCTTAAGTACTAATGAATGTTTCACTACCCCAAGTTCCATGTTTGTCTTATTCCGATCCGGTAGGTTTCTAACCTCACTGCAGCACCGGACACCGGAACGAACCAAGAACGGGCCAGAAATTGTCATTACATGATATATACATGGATATGGAGCAATTAGAGCTGCCCTTTTCAAACGTTAAACAGCTAATGGCAAAAAGCTGAGGGGTTCACATCGGCGTCGAGTCGACGATGAAGTACCTGGGACTTGTCCTCGACAGCCGTTGGAACTTCATCGAGCACTTCCGACGTTTGACTCCCAGACTGGAGTGGGCTGGGGCTGCCTTAAAGCGGCTCCTGCCCAATCTGGGGGGTCCAAACGCCTCCTGCCGGAGGCTCTACACGGGGATCGTGCGGTCCATGGCCCTCTACGGGGCACCGGTATGGGCGCCCTCATTGAGGCTGCGCCCAGCGCGCCGGTTGATTGCGGTCCAGAGGGTCATGGCCATCCGGTTAATCCGGGGATACCGCACGGTCTCGTGCGAGGCGGCGAGCCTCCTTGCCGGAGTGCCGCCATGGGATCTGGAGGCAAAAGTCCTCGCGCACATGTGGGAGTGGCGCGAGGAGGCGAATCGCCGGGGTGAAACTCCACTGCCGCGACAAATCGCGGCACGGCGGACAGAGCTCCGGTGTGATCTCATGGCGACATGGCGGGTACGATTGTCGCAACCCAGTGCTGGGCACCCCACAATTGCGGCGGTAAGTCCCCTCTTTGAGGAGTGGATAGAGAGGCGCCACGGCGTCCTCACCTTCCGCCTGACGCAGGTTCTCACCGGGCATGGGTGCTTAGGTGGCTTCCTGTTCAGGATAAAGCGGGAGGATACGCCCGGGTGTTTCCATTGTGAGGATCGTCTAGAGGACACGGTGGAGCATATGGTGGAAGTTTGCCCTGCCTGGGCGGAGCACCGCCGTGTCCTCGTGGAGGCAATAGGCGGCGGTGAACTCTCGCATCCGGGCCTGGTGCGAGCCATGTTACGGAGCGAGGGGAAATGGGAAGCCATCACCTCCTTCTGCGAAGCAGTAATGCTCGCGAAGGAGGAGGCGGGGTGCGTGAGGGAGAGGCAGTGTCTGCGCCCTCACGTCCCTAGCCACCGCAGGAGGAGACGACCCGGGCGTCGGGAGTCGATAGCGGACTCCCGGCCACCGTAGGCGCGAGCTTGCGGGTGGCGAGCAATGGGTAGCTCGCCGCCCGGTAAGGACCAAGCTCGGGTCGACGGCGCGTAGTGTTCCACGCGCGCCTCAAAGAGATGTCAGCAGCAGTGTAGGGGTCTACTAGGACCGATGCCCGCCGGGGTCACGTGATTGTTCGACAGAGATACCGTGACCCTGGCACATGGGCAACTGATGGAACACGGGTGGGTTTTAGTCAGTAAAAGTCTGACACGCTCTCCCGCTCCTCCCAAAACGGGAGAAGTCATTTGATGATTTCCCATCCTAAAAAAAAACAGCAACAAAATTTTGCTTTTTGCCTTTTTTTTTGTGGATGGACAAAAAAAAAAGGCAAAAAGCTAAATTTTGTCTATTGTTTGTTTTTCTTGCCATTTTACTTCGGGATTGTTGCTGCGTGGATTAATGATCGCGTTACGATGTTAAAAGGAAACATGTTTTTTTATATTTGTGAATGTGACTCATTATTTTAGTAAATGTGTAAATAGGCTGTGTAGTCAGTAGGACAATCTTATTTTCATAAGAAATATTAAGAAGCTCAACACAATCATTCCGATTAGATAGCTAAACAAGGTAGTATTTGTGGTTTTATTTGTTTTTCTTTGTCATTGAATATCATAAAACATCAATATGCGTCATACCAAATATTGTACATAAATACTAAAACTATATCTCTTCTCCGATTAGCTCTAAAGGTAATTTATCATTAACGCTGTTTATAGTTCAACTAAACAATATAATACATATTAGCAAAATGTATCTTCAGTAAGCTAATGCTAAATTGAGAAAAACACCAATAATGTTCAATATTGGTACTACTATTGAGAGAGTTTCAATAGAGTCTTTTACCATTTTTTTTTTTTTTTTTTTGTAGGACATCTCGTAGTTAATCTGAAAAGATTCTTACTACTTAAACGGATTGTGGCCCGGCGAGTTCTAAAAAGTTACCTTTTTAGGCATCCAGCCGGGCTTATTATACTTAAAAACTAAAGCGAAAGCTCTAAGGGTTACACCGAGGGGGGTACGAACCTCGGCTTAGGCAATCACTGGTAGGGGGACAGCAAGACTGGCTGGACTGGCTGGATCTGGGTTAAATTATTTAGGGACTAATTTAAAGCTAACGGCACAGCATCGCGGGCTGGCTCTTGCAAGGGTCGGGAGGGACTGTTAAGTCGGGGTCGCGACGATGGACCTCGGCGGCGAGGTCGGTACGGTTTGTGTTTGTGTGCTGGTCTAGCTGTACTGGTCTCTTTTCGACTCTCCTGGAGGAGAGTAGTGGGATCATCAGGATCGGTAAGAACGTGCAGCGAGCGGCGGACTTTACTGATACGGGAGGGGGTGTAAGTAGCTGACGCCACAACCAGAGGGTTGCGGTGGGCTACGGCCCTATCGAAGAAACGCTTCGAAGCGCGTTTCATGAATTAATGGATAGTCGGGAGTTTCATGTCTAAATGAAGATTGATATTCCGAACAAACCAAGGCGCGCCTGTGGCTTGACGGAGAAAACGGTTCTGGAGAGTCTGCATCCTATGGATGAATCGGGGTTTAGCATGTGCCCAGACTGGGCTTGCGTATGTCATAATCGGCCTACAAGCGGTGTAAAGCCGCTTCTTACACAGAAGAGACATTTTACTCCGCTTGTTCAGGACGCAATGGAGCCTACCGAGAGCGAAAGCGGCCCGCGAGCGAGCCTGCTTTATGTGCTCAGAAAAGGTGAGGTGTTTGTCGAGGATGACACCTAGAGATTTGGCTTGTTTCGCCCAAGGGATCTGCTTGCCGAACATTGAGATGGGTCGGGGAGGGGGGTGATTACGTCGCGGTCGGGTGTAAAAGACCGCCTGACTTTTATCGGGATCGACCTCGATTCGCCACTTCCTGAACCATTCGCCGAACTCGTCGACTGCGGTTTGGAGGTAGCGAACCAGCGCTGTGTCACTAAAGCCCGAGAAGAAGATGGCAGTGTCGTCTGCGAACAGAGCTAACCTTGCCTTCTTGCTTCTGGGGATATCGCTATTGAACAGCGTGAAAATGAGGGGGGCTAGTACAGAGCCTTGAGGGACTCCTGCACGGATCGGGTGAGGGGAGGAAAGTGCCCCTTCGATGCGATAGCGAAAGGTACGGTTCGCAAGAAAGTCTCGTAAGATGAGCACGAGACGGTCTGGCACTCCGAGTTGGTACAGCTTATATAATAAGCCGTTGTGCCAGACTTTGTCGAACGCTTTCGCTATATCGAAGTATACAGCGCCCGTGAACATACCACGCTGAAAACCAGCATTGATATGTTCGACGATACGGTGTACCTGATGGACACACGAGTGTTGGGTTCGAAAACCAAACTGCTCGTTGGGGATGAGGCCGTTGGTTTCGGCATAATCTCTGAGTCGCTTATAAATAAGACTCTCATAGATTTTGCCGAGAACTTTGAGCAAACTAATGGGGCGGTAACTCGTGGGCTCGGTTTTGGGCTTACCGGGCTTAGGGATGCCAATGACGGTGGCTTTCTTCCACGCTTGGAGGAAAATGTTATTACTCAAGGCACCATTGAAGATGGTACACATGAGCATAATCAGGTGAGCGGGGAACAGCTTGATCACTCTGTTGGTGATGCCGTCTGATCCGGGGGCTTTACGAGATTTCAGACCCTTGATGATCTCGTGCACCTCGTCAGGTGTGACAGGGGGCAGGGGATCATCAGGGTCTTCAACAGGCGGGAGTGAGGCTTTGCGTTCGACTTCCGCGTTTACCTTATCGACAAACGCTTGGTCTACTGGCTGCGAACTGGGTGTGCATTGGGCTTCGAGACTATCGGCTAGGCATTCAGCCCTGTCGATATCCTAGAATGCAATGGTCGCATCGGGGTGGGTCAGGGGGGTATAGTGGAAAACTCAGAGGATTTCAGTTTCCTCTGAAGTTCCCAGAATGCGAGATGAGTCGGCTCTAGTTCGCCCACCATCTTGTCCCAGTTAGCGTCACGCAGCTCAGTCAAACGTGTCCTTACAGCACGCTGTAAGTAACGCATGTGAGCTTTGTTAGCGTCACAGGGAAAGTTGCTGTAGGCACGAACGGCCGCGTTCTTCTCTGTCAGCAGATCACGTACATCGTCGGGGAGCCTCCATTTACGGTCATCCGTATCTGTAACCTCCCGTGAACTTTCGTTCACGATCGATTGTACGTGCTCTGTGAGAGAGTCGATCGCGGCCGTTGTGTCGGCGACAGAGTCGAACTGATCTGGGATAGAGTCTAAGTGATGTGACGTGTTAGGTTGAGAGGGGACGCGGGGGGTTGAGAGGGGTTCCGAATACCTAATCAGGGGGCCAGGTTCATGACTACTGGTCGATGATCAGAGTCGAGTTCGTGAATAGCCTCTATAGAATCCAACCTTAAATTGATATTCTTAAGGAGTGCTATATCAAAAGAACGTCGGGTAACTGATCGATATCGAAGGGGAAGTGAGTGGGAGTCATTGGGGCGATGACATCAAAGTTCATGGTAGAACAGAGGTTGAAAAGTTGCCTACCTCTAGTCGAGGTCCTGGTGCTATGCCAGGCAGGATGTTTGGCGTTGAGATCGCCAGCTATGATAACGGAGTCACTCATGCCGAAGAGTTCGGAAAGGTCATTAGCGAGGAGTTGGGGGTCCTCTGACTCATGTTGGGGGGGGAAGGTAAATCGACACAATAGTGATCGGCTGGTGACCTGTCAGTGCTAACCGACAGGCCGAAACTTCTAATCGGGAGAGTTGAGGGGGATCCATAGGTATGCAGTACAGGGACTTCCTATAGTATATGAGGGTGCCGCCTCTGTGACAACGTGACCTATCATTGCGAACTAAACGATAGTTTGCAATTTTCGGGTCGCGTTGGTGAGGCTTTAGGAACGACTCTTGTATGAGTAAAATGTCTACGTGATGGTCGCGGAGGAACGTGGCAATCTCATCACGTTGGCCGTGAATGCCATTGGCATTGAAGAAGCCTAACTTTAGGGAACGGGGTTTTAGTTTAGATACTAGATCTCGGGATACGCAGAATAGATCGATTGAATGCGGAACAAGTTACCGCCTGCGGCAACTAGTTCCTGGGCCATCTGTTGGGCACGCGGGGTGAGGAACGTGCTGTAGGTGTTATAGGTCCCGGTGATTACGTTAAACGCATCAAGGGGAGCCTGATCTTTCCTCTGTACTGGGGTTTTTCCTGCCATAGGGGCAGTGGGGGGGGCCGCGGCGCGGGCGGGGTGTGCGGTCGCGGGAAAACCGGGGGGCGTAAGGAGCGCGGGGGCGCGGGTACACGGGTCCATCAAAGGAGGGATGGGAGCGGGCTTTGGCCTGGAGGAGGCCAGTGCGGGAAATTCCTTCTGGGAACTCAAAAGAGGCCGTTGGGAGGGACGCTGTGGGGCCAGCCTCGCGGGAACTTTGGCCGAGGGGGATTCCCTTTTCTGGCGAGCGTCGAAACGCTGCGCCAATTTAGGGGAAGATGACTTGGGGGCTTTCGGGCAGCCCCGGTAGTTTGCCGGATGACCGGACTCTTTGCAGATCACACAACTGGATGGCTCGGTGCAAAGGGTGCGGTCTTTAGGCCGGGTACAGTCGGCTGTACCGTGATCTCCCAGGCACTTGACGCACCTTGGAGTGGCGAAGCAATTATAAGCGGAGTGCCCGTACAGTTGGCATCTATGGCACTGGCCAATGATGCCCGACTTACGGGGCTTCTCAATGATAAGGCCGGACAGATTGCAGACTGCCTTGACCTTGAAAATGGGGTGGTGACCCTCCGTGGGAGGGCACACCACCAGGACCATATCAAAGGCAATGCCTTGCCTGGATCTGTGCATCCTGTGGACCTCTAAGACAGGCACGTTCTGCCTTTCGAGGTCTGCCTTAATATCGCTGGTGGCGATTTCGCAGGGGATCCTGCGGATCACCACCCTGGTCAGTCGCTCCTCGGGCAAGGAATACGTGTGGAAGGACACGTTCTTTGCTGAGAGGAGCCTGGTCAGATCACGATAGTCACCGGACGTGGGGACCGATACCTTAATGCCCTGCTGGGTGGCACGGGCACTGGTATAGTTGACCCTCTGGTCAACGCACCATTTGGACACCTCCGTCCACTTGACCTTGTCCTGTATAAACACAGGAGGCGGTGGAGGGAGTTTCCTGGCGGCGGTTGAGCCAGAGGATGCGGACGGGGCGCTACCGTTAGCGCGGGGCGCGGCAACCTTCGCGGAGGTTGAAGGCGAAGGACGGGAGAGGGACGCGGTGGCGGTGGACGCTGGCGGCGTGGAGGGGATGGATGCGGTCGCAGTGGCGGGGGTCGCTTGCGTAGCGGGGTGGGGGGGGTTCGCGGTGGCGGAGATCGCCTGCGGGGTGCGGAGTCCTCAGCCACTATGATTTTAGCGGCCGGGGCTGAGCTGCTCGCCTTATTCTTCTTGCGCTTGCTCCCTTTGCCCTTTGTGTGGGAGACGAGCTCGTACGCCTCTGTGTCCGAGGACGAAGAGGAGTGCGAGTCCGTCTGGGGAGTGAACGCGGCAGAATCGGAAGGAGTGGGGATGGGTACATCCTCTGTGTCCATTTGACACGGCGGTTCATCGGTAACGGTAGGGGCCTCGAGGGCATCGCTGAAGTCAGCGATGCCCGGGCTGGCTGGAATTTCGAGTTGTTCAGCCCTGTACAGTTCGGAGAAGTCGGCTGCGAAATCCTTGTTTTTCTTAATTAAAATAAGAAAAACAGAGATCACAGCCCCGACCTCCGAACGTTCAATGCTGAGATGACTCGCAAGTTCAGTCAGGAGCGCCTCGATTTTCGCGAGTTTCTCCAAGGGTTTCTCCATGGCGGAGGGGAGATAGGGGGGGGGGGACCTAATCACTCATGAGAGTGATCCTATCGCCAAAGCCCTATACCTAACAACCTAATCCCTGGTGGGTTGCCGGGGGTGAGTGTTACACTCCCTGTCGGGTATAGACAGGGAGGTGAACCTGGTGAGCCCTAAGAGTGTCTCCCGTCGCCAATCTTTTTGTGCGAAACGGGTTCCTAACCGGTCATGCGATGGGTACTGAAGGTACCCGACCAGTCTAGTGCGGGAGCATAGATATACCCGCGGCACTAGTACGCGGCTGTGGAGAGAAGACTGTCACCAGGGCTGACGAGGGAAGCCCCCAAGGCCAGCGATCTGGGACCCGTCCAACTTTCGCCTAGCCCTGAAGGGGATAGACGGGTGCGTTGGGTCTGCACCCACTCGGCTTCGTTGGCACCGTTAAGGTATCCACCGAGTGACCACGAAACTGTGGATTTTGCCCTGAAGGGGCCACAAGCACAACGTTTTTAGACACTCTATTAAAGAAATAACACTGTCTTGCAAAACAAGACAGAACGTTTTGACTGTATCCGTAAAGAAACACGAATTTTCAGAATTTTACGATTTAAATAAATTTAAATCGCAAAATTGCGGAGAGTAGTCGGGGCGACTACGCAACGTGACGCACGGAGCACAAGTGACGGGCGATCGAGCGGCGGGCGGTGGAGGGGATACGCGCAGCGGAGCAGCAGCGTAACGACCTTCCAGGGCGAGCGTCGGGCGTAGAATGAGTCTTTTACCAGGCGATGTCGTATATTATATACGACGTCATATATTATAACCTGTTAATTCTACAAACAAATATTACGACTATTAATCTGCCCCGGTAATCGAGAGGGCAGTAAGTCGAAGGTGGCCAACCTTAAACTTACTGCCCTCTCGATTACCAGGGCAGTAATAAGCAGACACACCTTTACTCGTTACAGAGGCCCTGATAGAGAGGTACAGGGGTACACCGGTATTACCAGGTAGAGCAAAGTGTTATTGGGTTTTTCAATCTGAAATTTCTCAGTATCAGCCCGGATCATGGATTGTGCCCAATTGATGGCAACAGGCTTGGCCTCTGTTTTTTGGAACTGAAACATATCTGGCAAAATTTGGGGAACTGTTCGGGAGAAGAAAGCATGACGTTATGTTATAAATATGTTATTTAAAATATAAGTCAATTATGAAGATAAATAAAGACTATTCAATGCAAATTTCTTCACGAATTTTGAACGTAACATACAGCAGTGGTGTGGTGTCAAAGTGGCAAGGCCTCGACTTACGAGACGTAGGTTCTATCCCGTACTCAAAAAACGTATTGAACTTACTGCTTGAATCTTGAAATGGGAAGTTATATGAGGGATTTCACTACAAACCCCTCGTAAAATGTTATGTCATGACTATATTAATTGTAATTGCTTGAATCTCGAACATACAGCAATTTGGAGCGGCAATGGCACGTGACAATAATAGGTTTACGCGCCGTATCTGATAAATGTTAGGAACGTGATTGACTGAACTCGCGCTATACCAGGCATGCCTAGAGTAATATTCGGTCCCATATTACATTTAATTGGTTATTTTGGTCTATTATTACCAGTGATCAGCGTGAAGCGTGTGAGCGTGACGACTATGGCAAACCCCCCCAAAAAAATGAATCGGTCCAAGTGGCGGTTCTTGGGGGAGGCCTATGTCCAGCAGGGGACGTCTTGCGGCTGAAATGATGATGATGATTACCAGTGATCGGAGTAGATAGATTGATTTTACGTACTCGCATCATGAATAGTCATAGAAATTACAACATGGATTAGCCTTTTTTCCGGGATTTCATTTTGGTACTTACGGGACTGAATCAAATATTGTGAAAGTAAGGATTTTTAAACTAGGTATTTTATTAGAAATTTAAAGACTGCGGTAGATAAACATTTTTTTTTTTCTTACTGCAGAAGCCCGATCACGTACTTATAAACTATTAAAAAGACAGCAAAAGGTTTAAACATTTCTTATTCATATTTATATATTCTTTATTCTACACATTACAACATTTGAAATTAATTTCAAAGTCCCGGAATCCCGGAAGCACATCCATACTATTATATACATGCCAGTTCATTGATCCATTACGATAATAGCGTTAGGGAACGATTTAATACAACTCTAACTTAACAGACTGCTGGCCTGCTAGGGAGTTTGTAGCGCCTCTTCTTCCGCACTAAAGCACTAGGATGTGGTAAAGGTTGAGCGCTTTGGGGGACTGTCTTATGTTATTTAGACGTTTCTAGAGATCTGGCTGTCAGCTTAGTTTGAATAAGTAACTTTTGATTTTGAGTCTTGGAAATCAACAGAGCCTGAACATGTTGACATGGACGATAAAAATACACAAACACAACATAATGCCTGTATTTGCCATAACGGTAGGGCAGAGGTGTATCTACATATATGCTTACTTACCCCCACTCTACCGCCCACCCATAAGATTAAGTAACTTAATTAATTGTATTTAATTATGTTCGATATTTCGAAATGGTTTATAAAACTGAGTTGAAGTGCTTCCACAATTTCTTTTATTGAGATTTTTGCGCTTAGATAGCCCGCAAATTTCAAATGTTCTCAGTGTTAAGTAAGTATTTTATTACATTTCATTTCCACTAGTTATCGTGAGTTAGTAAAAAGTACAAATAAACTAAGTCAACGTTTTATAGTAAAAGTTACAGCTGCATTTGTCCAGACTGCACAAGCTCGTTCAGATAAGGTACCAACATCAATCCCCACGCTTGTTCTCGCCAAATTGGAAATATCAAAAATCTGGAGCAAATTTCCCGATTCAACCACTACGTGAAATTAATGTTGCGTCACGTCGTAGTTAAACGACCACAATGTTTAATGACAGGTAGTTAGGAAACGAATGTGAATTAATGTTATGCAGCTATTAGTCCGTCAAAACTCATAACTCGTTTTAAACTTTGACCGGTACTAATCTATACAATGATATCAGCCACTGTTCGTTACCAGCTTTGTGACATAAATGATTCTATATATTTAATGGTAAAGTGGCTAGATGACAATAACTTAAAAATTAACCTAACTAAAACTAAATTAATACATTTTAATCAACGAATCAATAGTAAAAGTAATTTATATATACACTACGATGACCAGCCTATAGAAGAGGTAGATACAACAAAAATTTTAGGGCTCCACATTGATAAAAAACTGAATTGGAAAACACATACCGAAATCTTATGCAAGAAAATCAGTAAATCTGCCTATGCCCTGCATACATTGTCGTCTATAGTAGGTGTGGAGGCATTACTATGGTTTAACAGAAACCCATCTACGCTATGGTGTCATTTTTTGGGGCAACTCAACAGAAAAAGACATGGTGTTCAAGGCTCAAAGGAGATGCGTTCGTTCAATATTTAAAATTAAACCTACTAATAGTTGCGTGCCTTACTTTAAAAAACATAAAATGCTTACTTTGCCATGTCTGTATATTCTAGAGGTATCTGTATTTGTTAAAATAAATCCACACCGATTTAAACGACTAGATGAAGTAGTCCCACGTAACAGGCGCGATAACAGTAGGATATGCTCTCAGACTGCGAGAACAGCCCTCATGCGCAAAAGTGTTTTCTGTATGGCTCCTAGGATATTTAATAAATTGCCTAAAAGTTGGAGAGAACTGCCCTTGTCACTTTTTAAAAACAAACTGAGAAAATTTAAAATAACTAAGTAAATGCAAATGAAATGTAATTTTTATACCTACAAAATTTGTACGCCGTTATTGGCAAAACATGGACGCTCACAACATATAAATTTTATATCTTGCATGCCTGACTAGTCAGTTTATGTAAACGCATGTTTGACCAATAAATTTTCTTTCTTTCTTTCTTCTTTCTTTCTTTATCAACCAACTTTAACATGGATTGCGGAATAGTTTCTGTATGAACATATGATGGCAGACAAGAAGCTCCATAGCAATGAATAGAAAAACTAAAAAATACAACCTGAACTAAGGGCAGAAAGCAATGCACAAGGTTTTGTTTAAATCTGAAGTTGAAAATCCACATACACACTAATCCATACTTCCATATCCATACTAATATTATAAATGCAAAAGTAACTCTGTCTGTCTGTCTGTCTGTCTCGCTTTCCTGCTAAAACTACTGAACCGATTTAAATGAAATTTGGTACACAGGTAGTTTAGAGCCTGAGAAAGGACATAGGCTACGTTTTATCCCGGTAGTATGTTCCCGCGGGATAATTTCCGACCTCCACGCGGGCGAAGCCGCTGGCAAAAGCTAGTATTAGATATATCATAGATATACCTACATTTGGACAGTTTTGTTTAACTTCCACGTAACAGAGGGCGAGCCTATTGCCATCAACCTGGCGTGAATCAAGACTCCGTAACTGAGAAATTACAGATAGAAAACCTAATAACACTTAGCTCGACCTGGGAATCGAACACAGAATCTCATACTCAGTAGTAGCGCTTGTGGCCACTGGACCAAAGAGGCAGTCCATTGTTACACACAACAAGAAACAAAGTAAAGATTTACTGGAAACCTTAGCTAATAATCCCTTTTGCTTTGTGGGATTTCTACCAACATACATTGTCCTCGATGCCCATGGATACCTAACATTATGAACTTAATAAAAGCGGCCAAGTGTGAAATGTACTCGCACAATATTTAACAAATATCGCGAGCAAACAATAACAAAAAGACATGTTTCTTGAATGGAGAACCGATTTCACTCTTAAGAATATTTTATTTTTATTCCTCCTTGTTCAAGGGGCCTCTAAACGGGTAAAAAGCCGTCTAAACGGTTATAAAGATAAGAAATATACAGGCCTGTGGCTGTAGGACAGCGGAGCCTTAGTTATAGGGTTTTCTTGGCACCTTTTGCGTGCGGAACCCTAAAAACTACTGATTACAGGAAAGTTTTAACAAAGAGGAAAGAGACAAAAGCTTGTCTTATTAAAAGTTGTGCACTCTGCGACAACTTTTCATGCATACATGAACATCTTGTGAGCCAAGAATCAGTAACTCACAGTCATGAGCTTGTAATGTTGCAAAACATACAAGCTCATGTGAGTTACAATACTACGTATTATAATTATACAGAACGGATGGTCTGGGTGCACGACCGTTGACTGTGACAGTAAATCTCTGATTTAAGTAGGTGCATTATATTTGGGATACGGGCCTCCTCCCGGTGAGAGGGAATGGACAATAATCCACGACGTAAGTCCAGTGCGGGTTATCATAGAATTGTTTACTTCTAGGACATACCGGCTTCCTCACGATATTTTCATTCACCGTCTTGGGAGAAGTGATGATGAAATAATTTACTCAAAGTAAAGTGCCTGTGCCTGTAAATCCCCCCAAATTGGGGGAGGTCATGTCCAGCAGTGGACGTATTACGGCTGAAATGATGATGATGAAAGTGCCTGTGCTTGGGTTCGAACCCACAGCCTGAGAATCGTAAGTCGCAGCCATTACCACTGGGCCACCACTGTGCCCATGTATGGTCTAAGACCTGACATGTTTCGGTTTTTTTTATACGGTTTACGTCAAAAATCCTTGTTGGAAATGAAACAGTAGGTAACAGAAAAACTATTTTACTACGTACTTACTTTATTTTTCATAGTATTTTCTGCTGATGGATAAAGCTATGCGACTTCAATTCTACACCTGAATATGCCTGAAATACACATAGAAAAGAATTCAAGTATACTACAACTAATTATCCTGATTCCAGTAAAGGACGCTATAATATTTTTGAATCGCTCAAGTTTAGGTACGCCACACAACAACATTACGCGCACGCACACATTGAAACCATTGTGTGCTCAATTTTAAACATTACTTAACTAATCTTGATACTATAAGGTATTATTTATTTTACTAGCACTGTTGAGTAAAATTAGTAGTAAACTATCTTTACTTTCTGCATTTGTGACAGTTAATAAGTTTTATTACCATGATCATCATGATTTTCAGAATAACGAATTACTTGTTAATTAAAAAGAAAAACGAGGCGTAACAATAAAAAACTTTAATAATATTTTTGGATAATAAACAAATATAACGGATGGTGATCGTAGACTATCGTTGAAAATGTACAGAACATTCCCTAAACGAAACTTAGCAAAAATTGTGTGACGCCCGAACCTCAACTTTGAGATTGGAGCGTGTATTCAGAATTTTTAGTAGACAATAGAAAAATTTATACATTTTTTTATGAACGTCGTTTTTGTACTCTACTATGTATTTATAATTCGAAATGACTCACATTTTTGAGAGATGATGATTAACTACGTGATTTTCAATTTATGTAAATAATTAAAGTAACGTTAAATATTTTGACCACATACTAGAATAACCCCCAAAATTGATACCCATGTCGACATTTCATCATAACAGTACATCCGCCATTTTAAATTAAAAATCGATGATTTCATAATGCCTACTCCCAATATGGATAATAATCTTTTTATAAAAAACAACATCCGCCGTATTTGGATCAAATTTGGATGAAACATTCGTAATCACTATCCTAAAATTACCCAAAGTTGATAGCATTTATTTAAAAAATTAAAATATTCGTCGTTTTGAATGAAAAACTTCTTGGGTCGGGGGACCCAGGACATCCTGTCAGGAAGTATGTTCCTTAGCCTTTTTTGACTCCGTATGTAATTTGTATGGAGTTTTCAGCTTCAGTACCTTCGAAAATCTTGAAAACGACACCCATGATGAAAACTTGGAAAATTCTCGCAACCGCCCTTTTTAGGGTTCCGTTGCCAAATGGCAAAAAACGGAACCCTTATAGATTCGTCATGTCTGTCTGTCTGTCTGTCTGTCTGTCTGTCTGTCTGTCTGTCCGTCCGTATGTCACAGCCATTTTATTCCGAAACTATAAGAGCTATGCTGTTGAAACTTGGTAAGTAGGTGTATTCTGTGAACTGCATTAAGATTTTCACACTAAAATAGAAAAAAACAATAAATTTTGGGGTTCCCCATACATAGAACTGAAACTCAAAAATGTTTTTTTTCATCAAACCCATACGTGTGGGGTATCTATGAATAGGTCTTCAAAAATGGTAATGAGGTTTCTACTATCATTTTTTTTCTAAACTGAATAGTTTGCGCGAGAGACACTTCCAAAGTGGTAAAATGTGTGTCTCCCCCCCCCCGTAACTTCTAAAATAAGAGAATGACAAAACTAAAAAAAATATATGATGTACATTACCATGTAAACTACCAACGAAAATTAGATTGAACGAGATCGAGTGAGTAGTTTTTTTTTAAAACGTCATAAATCGTAAACCGCAATTTACCTTACATTCAATCAACTGAAATATAAAAATTAAAAAAAATATATATTTTTAAACCGAAAATACCTACAGGTTTGTACGGAACCCTCGGTGCGCGAGTCCAACTCGCACTTGGCCGGTTTTTTTATTTTGATTTTGACCTCACAATCAGCTTCAGCACCCTTGTTTACTCCTACCGAAAGCTACATTAAAGAATTTCGTTCCAAAAATGGACGACACTTGCATAATTTAATTACCAGATTAAACATAGATGTTCATATAACTTTTTATTGAATAATCATCCGCCTTCTTGAATTCTTGTAAATTAATACATATTCATAATCATCACTACTCCATAATTCCCAATAGAATTTGAGTTGTTTATTTTTAAACCAAATTACCGGAACTTAGTAATAAGTTTGGTACTCATACTTTTGGTCCGAAAAGTATCAAAATTTTTCAACCACAGTATAAAGCACGGCACTCACTTTATTATTATTTTGATTGCATTTATTTTGTACAAAAGAGCAATACGCCCGTGCTTCCTAGGACGCGAATGAGCGCGGAATGACAAACCGCGACTACAAAATGTATAAAGAAATATGAAAACATTCTTTATTTTTCTCATAAATAAAATTGTTATGTATTTAATTACAAAATATTTAAGCAAAACGTAGAAGAATATATTAGCCACAATTTCTTGTCATTTTGAGTCATTTTCTTCGATTATGGTGGTGCGGAAAACGTATTTTTGTGAAAATATTGTATGGGATTATACAATTTTTATGGTTTCATTATAGAGATGATTAAATTATCTTTAATTTAGACCACAATTAATCTCGCAGTTGTGATTCCTCGTGATTTAATTGGTACCGGAAAACTACCGATATTTGTCGAAAAATGTTATAGCGTCCTTAAAAGCTTTTACTAAGAGCGACATACTTAATGCGCCCGAACATGAGCTGACAGATACCACAAAATGCTCTCAACTAGTGCCTACCTATTATTACAAAAATAGCTCCTCAAGTACATCATGCTAAGCCTTAAAAAACAGACTTTTTTTAAAGTTGTTATTTCGAAGCTGAAAAATGCTCATAATAGTGGCGGACGTGAAATTAAATTATGGATTTTAAATTCGGTAACGTCGTGCGGAGCATGTTTACGTCGTGCGGCACGAGACTAAAATGCATTAGCGGCACGAAATTTTATTCTTACAAGGTTAATATTATATCACCCTGTATTGGGTCACAAAGAGAAGTATTTTATTTCATTATAAGTTTGTTCCGCATGAATATCATTGCAATCATGAGCTAAGTGCACAAGACGAGGGTAGGTTTACCTGAACAGTAACTCATTTATTTAAAGCCTTCATACAAATATGGATACTAAAATCATAAGGTTGCAGATGCGGCTTTCTCAGAAAATTATCGAAATTAATATTCAAATGACAAAGAACTGAGCACGTCTGATTTTGAATACAGTTACTTTGTTAAAACTTTCCTGTACACATTTGTTTTTAGGGTTCCGTACGAAAAGGGTGCCAAGGAAACCCTATAACTAAGGCTCCGCTGTCCTACCATCACAGGCCAGTATCTTTATTATCTTTTTAACCGTTTATGTAGACAATTAAAATTTTCAGAGTGTATAGCGGAGAGGAATGAAAATAAAATAAAGTTAAGAATGAAATCGGTTCTCCATTGAGGAAACGTGCCTTTTTGGGCTTTGTTTGCTCGCAATATTTGTTAAATATTGTTGGAGTCCATTTCACACTTGGCCGTTTTTGTTAAGTTTATAATGTAAGGTATCCATGGCATCGAGGACAATGTATGTTGGTAGAAATCCCACAAAGCAAAAGGCATTATTAGCTAAGGTTTCCAGTAAATCTTTACTTTGTTTTTTTTTTGTCCAGTAAGTGTTTTCTTTGTTTGTTGTTTGTGAAACAATGGACTACCTCTTTGGTCCAACGGACCCCCCCTATTACATGTAACTTAAACAAAACTGGCCAAATGTGGATATATCTCTAACCAACCCTTCGGGGAAACAAGGCGTGATGTCATTATGTTTATGTACTTTGTGTAAGTGAGTCTTTTCATAAAACTTATAGGTAGGCTTATTATTCTAGAAAAATCACGCGAGTAAAGCTATTCATGAGAAGTAATACGGTACTAAATACCCTCACTTCGTGAATGATGTGTTAATTAATCATGAATTAAAGATTTATTAAGCTCGTGTACGTTAAATTATTAAATTTCGTAACAACAATTTTCCCTATTAATGTTTTAATTTTAATCGGAAGAACGATTTCAGCTTTTATATCTGAATGATCCGAATGACATTACTGCGTACATTCTTCAAAAATACATAATAATGTGCAGCCCAGACTATTCAAAACTACTTGTTCGGATCGCCATCTAATCTAACCAGATACAGCTGAATGCCAGTATTTTACATAGAGCAATTGGTTATCTGATTTCCACAACCCAGTTACTGTGTAATACAATACCCCTTGGAAAGACTGGTTGCCAGTCTTTCGGACTTCTGACGACCCGTAACGACTGTCAAAGATCTGTGAACGACAGGGACCAATAGCAAACGTGTGATTAATTTATTCAATGATTATTCATTGTTACTTGCAAGGTAGAGTTAGAGTTCGAAAACTATTATCTATGAGCTTATTTACTAGAAACAACGATTTCTCGCGGGAGCTGCCTACGCGAAGTGTAAAATGTATAACCCTAGCTTATAGTCTATTTTTTTTTTCTGGATGGGAAATCATCAAATGACTTCTCCCGCTCTGGGCGGAGCGGGAGGGCGTGTCAGACTTTTACTGACTAAAACCCACCCGTGTTCCATCAGTTGCCCATGTGCCAGGGTCACGGTATCTCTTTCGAACAATCACGCGACCCCGGCGGGAGCTAATAGTATTACAGCACGTATTACAATAAAAAGTATCGAAATGCAAACGCTTCTCATAAATTGACATTCTTACAGCATCTTGCTGATTGTTCTACGGCAACCCAATTACATTCTCATGAATAAATAAAATATTATGTAGGTACATAATAAGGATGTTTGGACAGCAGTACACAGTAACAGTACAAAGCTCAAGCAGAAATCTTGATCCCGTATTTAGATGTTACTGTTATGAGTATTTGGCTTTATTATATTGCTGATTTAGATCCATATTTCTCTGGTTAGATAAATAAGGTCGGAATCTGCGAGCTTCAACGTTTTCATAAATAAAATATATTCCATTTCAATTAAGCATTGATCATCTATACTTAATATTATAAAGCTGAAGAGTTTGTTTGTTTGTTTGTTTGTTTGATTGATTGAACGCGCTAATCTCAGGAACTACTGGTCCGATTTGAAAAATTCTTTTTGTGTTGGGTAGCCTATTTATCGTGGGAGGCTATAGGCTATATAACATCACGCTACAACTAAGAGGAGCGGAGCAGTAATGAAAAATGTTGCAAAAACGGGGAAAATTTATTCCTTTTGAGAGTTTCCGTTGCGTGCGCTGCGTAAACGGTTAAAGTAACGCAAAAATCATGTATGACGGAATTGTTCCTTTTAAAAAGTTCTAAAAAAAAGTCCGCGAGAGCATATGTCTATCTTTTAAGGTTGACTCACTATAACTCAAAAGGAGCGAGCAGCAACGAAAAATGGACGAAAACTAGCAGGCAAATCGATGCGACGGGAAGGGTCAGGGGAGCAAAAATTTGACGCGGACGAAGTCGCGGGCAGAAGCTAGTATATAATAGTTTCGTCTTCACTTTTGGGTTTTCGTTATTTGTTTCTGTTTCGACTTCATAAATAATATCTACTGCTGCTTTCAGCTGAATAAACTCAAAGCAATATTTTAAATGTTAAACAGAATGCTAAATATTATTTTGTTCATTCATTTTTCAATAATACCTAGTTTTTATATGTTATAAGGACACCTTTAATATTTACACTTCAGATGTAAACAAAACCTTGTGCATTGCTTTGTCCCTTTTGTTCAGATTTTATTGAAAGTTTTCCTATTGATTTCTATAGAGTTTCCTTTCTGCCATTATACGTACATACAGAAACTATTCCGCAATCTATGTTGAAGTTGATTGCTAAAGCTGGTTGCAAACAGTGGTTGGTACCTTTATATAGATTAGTACCGGTCAAGAGGCAATAGCTTAAGTGGTCTTATTAAAAGTTGTGCAGTCTGCGACTACTTTACATGCGTGAACATCTTGTAAGCCAAGTATAAGTAACTCACATGAGCTTGTAATGTTGTAAAACATACATACTACATATTATTATAATACGTACTCGTTTGTACTCGAGTATAAAGGTAAACGGAGTAATTTGAAAGCATTCCTGAAGCAGGAACACAATACACACTTTGTGTATTAATACTAGAACAGAAAATGATTTTTTATTTCGATTTATACAACACAGCGTTGTGTAGCTCGGTACTTATGATATTTATGATTTTATAAAAGATGGAATACTCTTAAATACTTATACATGTAGAAATAATTCTGTGGCCTGGTGCTAAAAGGGCCAAAGTATTATTATATAATGAAAAACGATGAAATTTAGATTTTTAGCATAAAATTTCAATTTTATGCTAAAAGGGCGTTAGTTTACCAACAATCTTTCAAAACTTACTATGTAAAAAAGGCCAATGTAGTGTGCGCTTTCATGCAGATAAGTAAAAAAAATATATAAAAAAGGGCTGCAGTTTGGCCCTTTTAGCACCAGGCCACAGAATTATGAGTGTGACATGGAGCCTCTTTCAAGTTAAACAGAGGAAAAATGGCAAGATTTTGGGTTAAATAAATATAATAAAACCTATTTTTAACTTGTAAAAAAGTGGAGGTTCTCAATTCGTATGTTGGTTTTGTAAGTTCTTTTTTATTCTTTTCACAGATTTTTTCTTGAAAATGACGAAGAAAATCTTTTTCAGTACCTAAATAAGTATTTACGATACCCACCGAACTTCAGAAAGATACCTACTATTTTAGGAACAGTTAAATTCGACGAACTGGAATACTTTCTTTCATCTCTTAGCGTTTCTTTGAATACAAAAGAAAAGCTATCGGCTGTATACTTCGCGCATTGTTTGCTCTAGTATTGTTATTTATTTACTCAAACGCATTGTGATCGAGACAATAGAACCGAAGTAAGCACGTTTTTCAGTCACAAAAACAAAGTTTGAACTGCTCAGTGAACGGAACACACTGATAGGGTAATTAAATACGTTTTTTTTTTTCAGGATGGGAAATCGTCAAATGACTTCTCCCGCTCTGGGCGGAGCGGGAGGGCGTGTCAAACTTTTACTGACTAAAACCCACCCGTGTTCCATCAGTTGCGTCGCGCATCATGTTCCGCACTTGTTTCTAGAGACCTAGCAGCAGATGTGTAGATACGCTGAGAACTCAAGCGCAATTCTCTATCAGTGAATGTCTCCGACTCGCGAGACAATGCGTGACGTTCACGATCAGCGGACAGTCGCGCATCATGTTCCGCACTTGTCTCTAGAGACCTAGCAGCAGATGTGTAGATACGCTGAGAACTCAAGTGCAATTCTCTATCAGTGAATGTCTCTGACTCGCGAGACAATGCGTGACGTTCACGATCAGCGGACAGTCGCGCATCATGTTCCGCACTTGTCTCTAGAAACCTAGCAGCAGGTGCGTAGATACGCTGAGAACTCAAACGCAATTCTCTATCAGTGAATGTCTCCGACTCGCGAAACAATGCGTGACGTTCACGATCAGCGGACAGTCGCGCATCATATTCTTCACTGGTCTCTAGAGACCTGAATGTAGATGCATAAATACGCTGAGAATGCAAGCGAGCTTCGTGATCCGAAGATGTTTCTACGGAGCGAGTTGCAGCCTGATGTTCTCGAACAGCATCAAGTCTATCCTGATGTTCTTTGGTAGAATCTTGGGATCTTATGATCCTCAATCTTTTAGCTCCTTTGGAACGTAAGGAAAGATTTGACCTCTTTCTAGGCATGGTTATAGTTTTATTCTGAAGATACCTGATCAATTAAAATCTAAGTGACTGCTCCCCTGCGTTACCAGGTAGGCTACCGTGTCACGAAGATAAATGGAAAAGGAAATTAAACACTCAAATAACATAAGCCCGAAGGCATATTTCTTCGATAAAATAAAATAATGAATGGGAGTTTTAGCCAGTAGAGTCAAATTTTCAATGATTCATAGAATTTTCATCGAAAATTAGTCCTAAACTGTTACCGCCTTCACTGCGTGGAGGTACTCCCAGCTTATGTTATTTTATAACTATACAGTGAAATTAGTGATAGCTTTGATTTCCACATCAGGTGTTCCAGATCTACAATCTTTATACGACAACCGAGAGTGCTCATCAAGCTGAACAACTCTTGCTAAGACGTCATTCCTATATATGTTATAGTGTAGCTGGGCTCTTGGAGTTCCACATCAGCTGTTCCCGATCTTCAAATTTTATACAACAACAGAGAGTGCTCATCAGGCTGAACAACTCTTGCTAAGACGTCATTCCTATATATGTTATAGTGTAGCTGGGCTCTTGGAGTTCCACATCAGCTGTTCCAGATCTTCAAATTTATTCTCTTAGCAGAAAATGCTCATCACGTGAAACAATTTTTGCTCTGGTACCATTTTTGTATCTCTTATAGTTTAGCTGGTCTGTTGCGGTTCTGCATCAGGTGTTCAAGTTTCCAAGATATATTATAGCTTATATGTTGCCCAGACTTAATACCTATACAACAAAAAAAAATCATTCAAATCTGTCAAGGAGTTCCGAAGATTAGCGTGTACAAACAAACAGACAAACAGACGGATTTTTTTTTGTTTTCTTGCTCTATTACTCTTTCTAAACCCCCCTCAATTTTTTTTTTTATATATTCAATGTACAGACACAGTTTTTTTACTGTTTTATTATATGTATAGATAGAATACAAAAAAGTGAAGTAATATTCGCTAGGGTTATAAGCACATTTCTTGGGCAAACTAATAAATTAAATACCTACCATGTAAGATATTATAGGGATATAACATTTAGGAAATGGGACAGAAAATAAAAATATACATTAAATACATATTCATCATCATCATCATTTCAGCCGTAAGACGTCCACTGCTGGACTTGAGCCTCCCCCAATTTGGGGGGCTTTGCCATAATCGCCACGCTCGGCAGGCGGGTTGGCGATCGCAGTATGGTGGTAAAATGCATAGAGAACGCTGCTGCCCATTCTCTAGTTAGTCCCTTAGTCGCCTTTTACGACATACGAAATACATATTATGCATACTAAAATGTCAATTATGTTCAAAATCCTAATCTAGGAACTCAGGCCGCTAAGTGCCAAATGAATCATACCTGCTGGGAATCAAAATACCGTAACATTCTTAAATTACTGCCATTTTGTTGGTTTATAGAGATTAATACTCAGGAGACTATTGAATAAATATAAAAGACAAATTATACAATTATTTGGTGATAACGTTATTGTCGTTGCTTGTACGTGTAAAATATGGTTTGTCTTTCCTTTGATATGTGTCGGGAACGATAACTGTGTAAATAATGTATTCGATTCAGGCATAAGGTTGGTTCTACGTGTAAGTAAGTATCGTTTTCCTTAGAACGTATTATAGTTTAATTATCTGTACTTAGATGTCTACGTTAATGTCTCGTTATATTTGACTAATTAATATTGGCACTGCACAGTGACTTAGATTAGGACACCCAAGGCTAGAAGCATATCTTGTGCTTGACAATGTCCAACTTCAAAATAAAAAGTACTCGCATATATACGATTAAGTACCCAAGGGTGCTTTTAACAAAGATTTTGGGCTAAAGATCACTAAGACAAATGTTTATTGTTTAAAACATATCATAGTTAGTTAGTTATCGACAGTATGTCAAGAGGCAAGTCTCCAGGTCACGATGGTCTCAGCATTGAGCACCTCAGGTTCGCAGGCCCTCATTTACCAAGACTGATAGCAAACTTTTGTGTGAGTCATGCGTATTTCCCTTGTCTGATGACCAAAACTATTGTTGTGCCCATTATTAAAAATAAAACAGGTGATATCGCGGACTTAGGTAATTACAGGCCCATTTCTCTGGCAACCGTGATCGCTAAAGTGCTTGACAGCCTGCTTAACAGACAACTGAATACCTTTGTTCAGTTGCACGATAATCAGTTTGGATTTCGATCCGGACTATCTACTGAGAGTGCCATCTTGTCTTTAAAGTGGGCTGTGAAGTACTACTCGGACAGAAAAACACCCACGTATGCTTGTTTCCTCGACCTCTCCAAGTCTTTTGATCTGGTCGCGTACAGTATCCTCTGGAAGAAGTTGGAGAAAGCTGGAGTTCCTCCAGAGTTGATAAGCACGTTTAAATGCTGGTATGGCGGCCAAATCAATCAGGTACGGTGGGCCGGGGCTTTCTCACAGCCGTACAGGTTGGAGTGTGGGGTGAGGCAGGGGGGATTGACTTCACCCACGCTCTTCAACTTGTATGTCAATGAGCTGATTGAGGCGCTCAGCAGAGAGCGTGTCGGCTGTTACATTGACGGAGTTTGTGTCAATAACATTAGTTACGCCGATGATATTGTCCTGCTGAGCGCCTCAGTTTGTGGCCTTAGGAGGTTGGTGACCATCTGCGAAGAGTATGCGGCTATTCATGGATTGGCCTATAATGTCAAAAAAAAGTCAAGTCATGGTCTTTGGTATCAGCGGTCGATGTTCTGAAACTATGCCCCCGGTCAAGTTGAACGGAATATCACTTTTACGGGTATACAAAGTGAAATACTTGGGACATCTTTTGGCCGCTGACCTTAAAGATAATGATGATATTGAGAGAGAAAGAAGGGCGCTGTCGGTGAGAGCTAATATGATCGCTCGCAGGTTTGCACGTTGTTCTAGATTAGTCAAGAAAACCTTGTTTCGTGCATATTGCACCTCATTTTACACGTGCAGCCTGTGGGTAGATTACACTCTAAAGTCGTACAGCGCCCTTCGCATTCAGTTTAATAATGCGTTCCGGGTGTTAATGGGGCTGTTTCGCTTCTGTAGCGCATCAGGGATGTTTGCTGAAGCTCGTGTCGATTGCTTTTACGCTACGATGCGAAAAAGATGCGCCTCCCTGGTGCACCGGGTGCGGGCCAGCCCCAACATTATACTGCGGTGTATCGCGAGCAGACTGGACTGCGTCTATGTGAATCGCTGCTGCAAGCTGTCCACTTCGGTGTTGAGCTTGTAGCAGGGATTCGCGTTTAAGTATAATGCAGTGTAGGTTAAGTGTGTAGGATAAGTCTACTAAGGGTCCACCCTTTATGGCAGAATTTTTTTCGTCATAATATTATTTTGCATAACAGCGGATGGCATAAACTTCATTTCGCAGAAAATCGTTTGGCATACACTCATTTATCATACATTCACAACGCATAATTTTATAAGTCAGAATCATCTTTAGGCATAAATTTTATTCCATAATAATTAAAAAGTAGAACCATCATATCGCAGAAAGTTCGCAGTCAGAATCGTCTCTTGGCATAATTTCATATCGATGGTTATTAAAAGGCAGAACTATCATATCCCAGAAACTTTAAACTTAGAATCATCTTTTGGCATACATTTCATATCGAAGAAGCATGCAGCATGCAAACAAGCATGCAGCATGCAAGCAAGCATCCAGCATGCAAGCAACCAAGCATACAGCATGCAAGCAACCAAGCATGCAGCTTGCAAGCAAGCATGCAGCAAGCAAGCATGCAAGCAAGCATGCAGCAAGCAAGCAAGCTTACAGCATGCAGGCGAGCATGCAACATGCAGCATGCATGGTTTCTGTCACGGCTTCGGCGCTGCGGGGCTCCGGCGGACCCACGCGACCTCGTCGTCACAGATGGTTTTACGCTCACCACCGCGGCTTCGGCTTGCTGGCCGGCTTTGCCGGCCAGCCTCAGCCGCGGCGGCGACCGTCAAAACCACCTGCTCCTCAGCTCGCGGGCCGCCTCGCCACTCCGCGCCTACGCGGGCTTAAATTACACTCTAGGGGTAGGGCAGACAAGACTACGTGGAGTCGGTTCTGCAGCGATTCGTTTCTGTCAATAATTTTTGTAGCACAACATATACTGACGTTTTGAGACACTATTTCATTTTATTTAAGGTTAAAATGCTATTTAATAGAAATGAAAATATGCCTAACAAAACTATTCTAAATGAAATTCTGCCATCTTCATAGTATGCCAAGTGAAATTATGCCAAATAATCATTGCTCTAAATAAATGTTATTCTAAACGAAATTATGCGGAATTTTAAGTCTGCCAAAGGTATTTATGCGAAATAAAATTCTGCCATCTTAAAAGTATGCCAGCGTTAAGTCGAGCATATAAACATTCGGCCAAACAATGATTATGCTCAACATTTTTTATGCCTTACAAATACTCGTTTAAATAAGATTATGCCAAGTGTGTTATGCCAAATAAAATTCGGAGCATCAAGTTTCTGCCAGATAGAGGGAACCCGTCTACTAACATAGCTGATAAGAAATATTGTTACTAACACATTTGAGTCATTGTCACTTGTATTTTAAATATAAATAAATAAATAAATAGTTGAATGTACAATATTCTCTTGAAAATTATAACATATACGTGCGAGCGGGAACGACCTCTGCGCACTCCAGGGGCTCCAAACGAAATGCCTACATCATGTATTTTAAAAGCCACAAATCTGATTAATTTTCTGGCCGGCCTCAGAAAATTTCTAATCTTATTTTAATGCAAAACAATTTAGTCTACTGCATAATTTCAACTTAAATCACAGCATACGTTCCATTTTAGGTAGGCATTAGGTATACAATGACAACCGTCAACCATTGAAATTAAATGTGTGTAAACACAATTAGGGACTGTTGCGTTGAAGAGTTATTTGTGGTTCTACACAATATGGACACTATTTACTGGAGCATATTTCGTAAGTATGTTATATGGGATCAGGTGAAGTGTTTAAACATACTAAACAAAGGTATATGTTTAATTGCTCCAATAGTCCTGCAGCCGTATTTCGGCAATGGCGACCAATTTCAACAGAGACCAGCTTTTAGTGCAGAAGATATTATATTGTATTATATTGTGTATGCAGACACAGGTGTAGTCTTACGTCCAGATTGCGTTGGGACGGCATGTAATCCAACACAACCGGACAGAGATCAGGCACAGGAACAATCACACCGCGAACCATATTCCGGGCAAAAAAACTGCTAATGGAAAAATCTTGATACACTTCGCTCGACCTGGAACCAAAACCTGCACCCCACACTCAACAATTGCACTTGCAACTATGAGACCAACATGGCAATCAAAACTGTTTTTTTTTACGATATAATAAAAAAACTTTCACTCTCAGCATAAGTCTGTAAGCTTTTAACAGTGTTGAAGTATGCTCACTTTATTGTTTCAAAATATAACACACCTACTTAGAGAACAGTATTTGTAAAGTACATAAGTATTTACAATAGAAATATTGTAGTTCATACGAGAGTTGTCCGAATTCGTTTATTAAGTTTCTAAAAAGAAGCCCTATTCCGACAAATCTGTATGAAGGTATAAATAACATGATTATTCGTTAAGTCGTTCAACTAAAATGATGTTATACAGCCCTTTCACCATATTACAAAGATAATGACTGCGATATGTAGTATTTATATAATGTTTATTTGGTACTTTAGCTGTCCCCTAGACTCATCCCCAGTTTGTGAAAGCCAAATCCCTGACCAGTAAATCTGCCAAATCTCACATAAGCCGTTGTCCAAAGTAACAAAAGCCAATCAAATCAATTGAGTGAGAGTTTATTGAATTCCACAATATATTAAATAGGCTCATAAAATGGTATATGGTTTAACGTTAACCTTTTGGTTAGAGTGACGAATTAATACCACATAGTACACCAAGGTAAAACACTTTTACAGTTAGTTTAGTCTGTTGTTTCGGTTTCATCTTAAATTGGTTAAACATTAATCTTAGTTTATGTACGACGCCGTCGGTTTGATGAATTCCTGCGCGACGATACGCAGGCTTGATTAAATCAAGAAATAAATATTAGCATGGCAACAGAATCTTCGCACGAGTCTGGGAGTTTGCATACACGATACAGAACAATGGGTCGGGGTACACGTTCCTTGGCTGTGGCAGTTAGTCTATAAATGGTCAATGTTAATAGTGAGATAAAGAACGCAATTTTTAATTAAATATTCTATTTTACAGCTAACTTACACGGTGTTCTTAAACAATATGAAATTAAGGTCTGCACTGATTAACACTAAAAATGATTTAAAAAAATAAATGCTTTATGCATGCGTATGTGTTTTTCACATATTTTACGTCAAACATCCATGTTGAGAATGAGGTAAATAGAAAACAATTTCACTACGTAAGTACTTTATTTTCACCGTATTTTCTGCTGACAGTTATAGCCAGGCGAATACAAAAATACTTCGGTATGTCTAAAATAGTACATATTAAATTGATTTCACCTGAAATACCTATACTTACTACATTTAAACATACTGATTTTAATTGAAAGCTTTTACTAAAAGCGACGTGCTTAACCCGACTGGGCATGAGCTGACAGATACCTACAATATACTCTCAACTAGAGCCTACCTGTTATTACATAAATAGGTCCTGAAGTAAGTCATTTTAAGCCTTAAAAGCCAGACTTATTTTTAAATGTGTTATTTTGCAGCTGAAAGTTGAACATAATAGTGGCGGACGTGAATTGAATATCGTCGTGCGGGGCATGTAACCGGCACGAGACTAAAATGCATTAGCAGGACGAAATTTTATACTTACAAGGTGAATAATTATCATCCTGTATTGGGTTACAAAGATAATTGTTTTATTTCGTTTTAATTTTGTTCCGCGTGAATATCATTGCCATCATGTACTGATTGTACAATGCGAGGGTTTACCTGTACTATGGGTGTACCTGAACGATAACTCATTTATTAAACTGTTGATGCAGATAAGGTCACTTAAAAACATACGGTTGCAAATGCGGGTTTCTCAGCCGACGACAAAAATTAGTATACGAATGACAAAAAAATTGAGTACGTCTGATTTTGAATACAGTTAGTGCGTGACTGAGCCGACAAGAAACTTTCATTAGTTACTCACAAATATGATTGATGAATTATTAATATCTTGTTGTTGTGCGCAAACTTGCTCTTAAAGTTTCATAAGACGAAGAAGCGAATGCGACCTAGATAGAAGCAGGAAACTAATACAACAAAATGAAATTCATTTCTAATTGTTGCCAAAAAAAAATAATGGTAAAATATTCGATAAAGTAGGTAAATGTGAGTTCGCAATATCTATCAGTCGTTTCATTCATCATTCTGTGAGCACCTCTCCTGTATCTATCATACAATTAATTTATCTCTCATTGCTTCTTTTCCAATTATTTTACCTATAGTGTTATGGTCATTTTATTCTTGATGCATCGTCTTCACATTTTATTAAATAAATATTGCATACTATTATTGAAAAACATTTTGTACACAACAAAGAGTACCGGTGAAGTTTCTTGCCCATTATTCTCCATACGAAGCTACCTTTTGGAAGGGGCCACTAGAATCAACTGAAAAAATTCAGTGATATCCATAATATAAATACTAGGAATAAACACAAATTTATTGTACCTTCAACAAGGCTCAAGAAAATAGGTGGCTCATTCAGATGTCAATGTATACGCTTTTATAATAAACTTCCAAGCCATGTTCAAGATCTAAGTCTCAATTTTAAATCATTCATTAAACGTAAGTTGTGCCAGAAAGCCTTTTACACTGTTAAAGATTATATTGAGGACAAAAAAGCTTGGGATTAAGCTGCTCCAATTTTTATTTTTAAATTATTATTGTACTGAATGATATTTTTTATTTTTATTATTAATTACTTTCCTTTTTTTATTTTTTTTTTATTGGGAATATACACTTTGACATTTTGATTATTGCTTATACACTTTGACATTTTGATTATTGCTTATACACTTTGACATCTGATTATTGTTTACACTATGACATGAATATATACTTTCAGAAGTATAATATTATTATTATTATTTAAGTGATTTTGAATGTGAGGACTATGTAGGTGATGTTAGTTTTTTTTTTTATATCTCTCATACTCATTCCATTTTAATGATAATCTGGCAGTTTGAGTAATTAATGCGGCCTACCAAAATGTCCATTCTTTGGTATTGTTCGTCGAATCTTTGTGCTCCTTATGTTCTGAGTTGAGCTGCAAGATTACTGACAAAGTACTGAGTGGACCTGTCCAGTCAATGCACGCAGCATTGACTGGACAGGTCCACTCAATCTGTATGGTTCTTTCCTCAAAAGACCATTTTAGACACCCCCATGTACATGGTCCTCAAATGATCAGACCGGGACTATTTCCTGATTTTATATACACATTGACATTGATGAATTTTACTTATACAATGACATGAATATTTACTTTTAAGTATTATATTGTTTTAATTACCTATTGTAAATGTGAAGACGAAGTGGGTGTTCTTTTTTTTTGGTTTCCTTTTCTTCTAATTTAATTTTTTACATTGTCTGGCAGTTTGAGTAATTTGTGCGACCTTCAAAAATGTCCTTTCTTTGGTATTGTTCGTCGAATCATTGACCTCCTTAAGTTCTGAGTGGGGCTGCATGATTACTGACAAATGCGTGCACTGATTGGACAGGTCCACTAAAGCTGTGTGTTCTTTCCTTAAAAGACCACTTCAGACACCAATCCACATGGTCCTCACATGATCTGATCAAGATTACGTCTGGACTTTAAAAGAGACTGTGACCTCTGAGTTAGTTTCGGCGTTTCTTCTCAGAGTAGTCAGATAGGAAATGCCGAACTCATCTAGTTTAAAAAAAAAATTGATTGACGTGTAAAAGTGTTTGTACAAACCTACTTGCAAAAATAAAGTCATTTATCATTTAACTCTATTTTAATGTAAATGTTGTCGTTCAAAAGTGCCTTTTATGTGCCTGTTTGAAATAATTACTTTGATTTTGACTTTACTAGCCACGCGATCAGCCGTTAGTCCGCGAACGGGTAACCCAGCGCGTAAACCGACCCCTTACTAATAGACACAGACCCGACACTACTCCCGGCATTACGCGGGTGCCTACCGGTAGCAGAAGGTACCATGCAGATGTGGTGCAACGACAATGCCTTGACCTAGCTTACACAGCACGTACACCGGAAAAACTCCCGGACACAGACCTGACCGACCTAACATACTATTTTAATGAAATTTCTGGCTGATATTCTTTGGTCAAAGAATTAACATTGCCATTCAACGTGGGAATGCTACCAGTCCTCTGGGCACGTTCTCGGGTTACAGCTATGAGGATCAGTACTTCGACGCTTTTGCGTCCTTTTGATTTTGTTTTATTTTTTATATTTAGATATTTAATTTATTACCTAGTGTTAATACTTGTCTTTTATTTTGAATATGAGCATTTTTATGTAAATTAAAAACATCTACTAAATAATATGTAACACATAACACACATTATACCACATATTATTGTTACTGTAATATATACGTATAAAATTAGACGCACTAATTGCGTTAACTATTAGAAGTGACAGTTCAAATAATTTTGTGCTTCATAATAACCTATTAAGAAATATAACGTAATTGGATGAAACGACCGACCAATTTGTATTTCTAAATATCGCAAATAAACGTCAGTCGACGCCGGTATCGAGTGATTGATTTCAGAGATGGAATCAATGACGTTATCAGAATCGAGTGTAAATGAAATGATTTGGAGATATCATATCGAAATATGACAGGGAAAGTGATTCGAAAAATATTAACTTCCTTTCCCGGTTGGTGCCGCGCTGTTGGGTCATAAAACGTGGCGGTCGTCATCGAAACGTGTCCAATGTTTCCAAAGCGGATACTTTATATTGCAACCTTGTCTTCTTTTTATTTTAGAAACTTTGCAAATCATTCTTTTAAAGCCTCCTACAAACCGGCGCGACGCGACACTCGTAGAACAATTTTTATGTGAACTTCTTGGAAATTGTTCTACAAGAATCGCGTCGCGCTGTCGCGTCGCGCCGGTCTGAATAAGCCTTAAGAATGAACCGTAGGTAATCGAAAATACTAATAGTTTTGTCTGCTTTTGTTATTTTATTTGTCTTTTTCAGAGAATATACTTCCATGTTTAACGGTTTTATTTTTTGTCAAAATAAAGTACCCACTCTTCTTGTGTATTGTTATATGTCGTTTGAGCCACGACGCGACAAAACAAACTTGTACAAAGGAGATTATGAAATGAAAATGGTATAGCGCAGTGTGAAAAATAAGAACCTGATTAAGAAGATTTAATGTGAAAGCGGAAATAAAATAGTGGTAAAAAGCACTGCATTTTAAAAGAAACTAAGCTCGATCTCAGGATTTAAACGGAAAAACTACAAATGAAAATATTTAATTTTTAAATTTCACAAAAAAGACAAAATAATTATTTACACTGTTTTTCAGCATTTCATCTACTTAGTTTCTTAATTTGAACTGTTTAGATTTTTTCAATATTGTTAGAATTTTATGATTCAAAAACATTTATAGTGTTTATCGCCTTTTGTTGTTGACCGCACAGACGCATTCTGTGTGTTATAAGTGGTTAAAAACTTGACAGCCCTCAAATTATCTTTCAGCACACTCTTCACATTATTTGCAGATGACCTCAAGTTGCTGCTCGAGGTAAAAAGTAAATCCGATTGCGAACGATTGCAGGAGGATATAGATAGGGTGGTGGAATGGAGTCAGGAGAACAAGCTATCCTTCAACGTGTTGAAGTGCTCGGTGATGAGTTTCACGCGCGCGCATGCCCCTTTAGTGCACGAGTACGTGGTGGGCGATGCACCTATGCAACGAGTTTTCGAGGTACGGGATTTAGGGGTTACTGTCACTCCTGAACTGTCGTTTCGCAGTCATATTACGGGGATCTGTAAAAGGGCGTTTAGAAATCTGGGATTTATTCTGAGACAGACTCGGTACTTCACCAACATCGCTACAGTCAGGGTCCTGTATGACGCACTAGTCAGAAGTCATCTGGAACATAGTGTTGTCATATGGGCTCCGCATGAAGCTAAGTACACGGTAATGCTGGAACGCGTACAGAACAAATTCACGCACTACTTATTTAAGAAACTGTATGGGGTATATCCGTTTTACCCGTTAATGTGCCCCACGCTGTTTGTGCTTGGAATGGTCGGGTATAACCAACGGAGAGTGCGACGGGAATTTACGCTTGTCGCATATCTGGTGAGATTACTTCGTGGCATAGAACATAACCCAGGAGTACTGCAGCGCCTGAGTATGTGCGTACCAGACCGCTATGTGTGGAGGCGACACCGCCTGCCGCTGCTGGCCGTGCCTGTTGCCAGGACCAACCTTCTCGCCAAAACACCAATGACCCGCGCAATTCATGTTATTAACGATCTTCACGAGAAGATCGATGTCTTTATATGCCAGTTGAATGAATTCGCAAAAATACTGTTGTTTATTTTATGTTATAGTATAGATTAAAGTAGGTTAATGTTGTTGTTTGTTATGTTGTAAATATTGTGTGTTTTATATTTAGAAACTTAGTAGGTATAGTACACATTATGTTTTTTATTTTATTGTTCGTAGGTAAGTTAATTTTAAGACCGCACTATCGCATTAGGTGTAAACCTGTAAGGATAGTTGTAAGGAAGATTTTCATAAATAAATAAACATGGCAGAAGATAATAAAACTTACCATTTCCTTCAGGGAGCGTGTTTTAAAAGTTCTTAGTGCTCGGTTTTGTTCAACTTTTTGTGCCAAACAAACAACAAAAGAAGAAAGAAAAACAAAATAAATTTTTGTGGCAAAATTTCCAGCTTCTAGATCTAGCGATTCCAACTGTGTTTTGACTGTCAGTGAATGAATTTACAATTTTTTCAAGTACCTAAATATTACCTACACACATACAACATACATACAATCACGCCGTTTTCCCATGGGGGTAGGCAGAAACCACGGAACGCCACCTGCTACGATCTCTACACACTCCTTTTGCTTTTTTTTTTTTTTTCCTTTTTTTTATTGGTGATGTTCTTCAGAAAGGTCAGGTGCGTAGTACTCGCAACCGGCGTGTGTGTATGACCAATTGTATGAACCTTAAAGAGGAGGATATTACCTACAATTACTAAAATATAGTTAAATACAGTTGCGGAACCACGCATTTGGTGTTCGAACCAGGGAATCGATTGCAATGAATATGACTGGTTTTATGCCAGAAATTTTATACCTTATGTGCAGAGATCAATAACTCTATTTATAGTTAAAAAGACCGGCCAAGAGCGAGTCGGACTCGCGCACCGAGGGTTCCGTACAAACTTGTAGGTATCCTCGGTTTATGTATAAGGTTTACGCTTATGAAATTAAATGTTTTTTTATTTTTATTTTTATATTTGAGTTGATTGAATGAAAGGTAAATTGAGGTTTACGATTTATGACGTATTAAAAAAAAAACTACTTACTGGATATCGTTCAAACCAATTTTCGGTGGAAGTTTACATGGTTATGTACATCATATATTTTTTTGAGTTTTATCATTCTCTTATTTTAGAAGTTACGGGGGGGGGGACACACATTTTACCACTTTGGAAGCGTCTCTCGCGCAAACTATTCAGTTTAGAAAAAAATGAGATTAGAAACCTCAATACCATTTTTGAAGACCTATTCATAAATACCCCACACGTATGGGTTTGATGAAAAAAAAAATTTGTGTTTCAGTTCTAAGTATGGGGAACCCCAAAATTTATTACTTTTTTTCTATTTTAGTCTACAAATCTTGATGCGGTTCACAGAATACATCTACTTACCAAGTTTCAACAGCGTAGCTCTTATAGTTTCGGAGAAAAGTGGCTGTGACATACGGACGGACAGACAGACAGACAGACAGACAGACAGACGGACAGACAGACAGACATGACGAATCTATAAGGGTTCCGTTTTTTGCCATTTGGCAACGGAACCCTAAAAAGGTGAAATTCAACCTGGACTCGTTTATATTTTTACACAACGCAAGTTTTTATCCGATAACCAAAAGAATACCTTGCAGATGTTGAAATTTGAAAACAAAAAAATCCAATTTGATGAGTATTAATCATTAAGACCGTGTGGTGCCGGATGTAAAGAATAACACCACCGCATTTCTTCCCGTGGGTGTCGTAAAAGATGACTAAGGGACTTACTAGAGCATGGGCAGCAGCGTTCTCTATGCATTTTACCACCATACTGCGATCGCCAACCCGCCTGCCAAGCGTGGCGATTATGGCGAAGCCTCCCAAATTGGGGGAGGCCTAAGTCCAGCAGTGGACATCTTACGGCTGAAATGATGAATCATTAAGAATAAAATTGGTCGTTACCGCAAAGGCCACGCTGTGATTTGTATACCTGCCACGCTAGCCAAATTACAACCGTTTCGTGTAGAATTCCGTTCTCCAATCGGTAACGCCTCGGTGTCAGCAATTGTAGAGAACGATAAGTTGGTAGTCATGTTGACGCGCCTGAGTCGGCCGCTCGTTCCACAATGTCTTTAGAAAAACGACACATAACAAAGGATGTAGCGTTGAACATTCTAGAAACGATAACAATTCATTCTATCATTTTGAACGATGGGAACTTGGCTACGAATTTTCTATTCGTTTGTTCTAACCACGTGACTTAACGTTGAGATGATTTCATTCCCATACATTTGATTAGTTTTCGACTAGCGTTAACGATTGCAGATTATCAACTTGGCTAGGGGTGCTGAATTTATTTTCGTTATTTATATAGCAACTGTTCTGTTATTCGGTGTGGTGGGGTGGAACATCGCCATTACCCGGTGTGGCCATGCGTGTGATCCGGCCTGACAGCCATGTAATGAAAACTGGACTGTCAAACTCGATGAAATACTAATTGGTAGATTTTGTTTATTATTTTTGCATACTAACGCACCACGTATGACTTTTTACGCCTACAGCTGTTACTGACATCGTATATTTCATTTCTTGCTGTATTTTGCTATGGTATAAATCAACTTTAATGCAGGTTTAGCAGGCGTAGATTCAGTTATGTAACAAAAAAGACGGACAAAATAGGCATTCTCTCTAACTTTATCTAACAATAAATTATTCAGAAAATTATTTACCTACTCACGAATATAAAACGATTTGGATCCCAACGTAAGTCAGGCCTCAAAACTAATTAATTTAGATAAACCATAGTACCTACAGGACGTACCAAACTAATACCCGAATACAATCTATACTATATACTAGTAAATATGTGATATACTAAAGTTTAAGAGTCTTTTTAACGTTCTAAGCTCTGGAACTGCTATTCAAATTTGAAAAAACTTTTTTGCTTTTGACAACCCAATTCTTGCGGAAAGTTACAGGCTGTTTAAGATCACCGTACAAGCATATAGATCCCAGTAAGGAAGAGAAAAAGCAGAAAGAACGCTAAGCGAAACAAACTAATAGCGCCGGCGGATGATGCCATGGTTCGAAGGGGTAACAAGAAATTTCACGCGGACCAAGTCACCTACAGAAGTTTTTACTAAATAAAGTCGGAAAAACCGCTCATACAGCAACATTGTATGAAACCCTAACGGCATATGAACGGTACGAAAAAATAAAATGTCACGTTTGCATTCGCTCGTAGGATCTGGGTGTTCATTATTTAAATTATGTTCACACAAAAGGATTTTGTGCGTAGGCATTTGTTGACCTTCTAAAAACGAGCAGCTTTTATTGTAAAGTTGTGTAAGGCATATGAAAATAATAAAAGTTTTTTAACCAGACTAATTATATTACCACATTTGGTAAGATGTGTCAAATAAGTCATCATCATATTCATCATTTCTGCCAAAAGACGTCCACTACTGGGCACAGGCCTCCCCCAAGCTCCGCCACTTCGAACTAACTGACACACTTCTTCTAAATACGTTTAAATACAAAATTATTTCCGTTTCACCGAAATATCGACGAGCTAAAAATGCCTAGAACATAAAAGAGTTTATCCCCGTCTACTACAGGCTTTATTAGCTTAAAAGGAGGCTCCACTCACAATTTCAGTGTCATGTATTTGTTAAAGAAATAAACTATTTTGTATTATTTGTAACCCCGTATTAATTTTCAAAACTTGCCAGTTTTTTTACACAAGCCATCGGTATCGGTATACATATAAATGCCAATACAAGTTACGTTCTTAATTAATTTAATATAGCTAAATTGCTGAGTGAAGTGAAGCGTGGAGTCTGTAATATGTCGTAAGTTTATCTTCACACGCAATTAATTCATCACCTAGCGTGATTTACGACTGAAACCTGAATTTTAACTTACATTTATTAAACAAAGAGTAGGACTATCGCTCCATTGATTGTTACAGCTTTTAGAAATGAAAATGGTATAAATATATACTTACTTTAATTACGGCTAAGTATTTTTTCTTTTTAAGTTACTTATGGAATACATTTTTACAAACAATATTTATATTTATTTGTCTGTGCTACCAGTACCTTGATAAATTGGTAGGTTAAATAAAAGATCTTGCAAGTTATGCAACTGAGTGATGGTGCAGAAAATATCTACTGACTAGAAAGAAAATCGGCATTAAAAAGTCTGGAAAACTAAAGCAGCAATTTGAATCCATTATCCTTATGTAAACAAGATTTTGCAACGCGCGTGCGAAACGAAAAAGAAGGCGCGCAGCGCTCGGCGTTCGGCAAACAAAACTGTACCAAGTTCGTTTAAAGTTTGTAACTAGAAAATTATTTAGTTATCATAACATCACGAAAATAAGTCAAGAGATCAATGCGTCGCGCGTCGCTTTGGTACGTTGAATAAAAGCTTTCTCCTTTCAATGGTTTTCCATCATTGTAACATATAGTGTATAACCTTCATCGTGATGTTCTTCAGAAAGGTCAGGTGCATAGTACTGGCAATCGGCGTGCGTGTATGACCAGCACCCTAATTACGAAACGCACAATTTATCAGAATCTGAATGGGATTGAAGATTATTTCTAAACCAATGCGTCATTTGGTCGAATAAATTGTGGCTCAGCAACGTAAATAACGCAATGAATGTTGTTTAACTATGAATATTAAACCAATTCCTACCGATATAAAGTTCCGCAATTACCCCTCTGATGTATGAATATAAACGAAAGAAAAAGAGTTCGTAATGATCGCAGTAGGTGTTTCTGTAGTTTCTGCCTACCCCCATGGGATAAAGGCATGAGGTTATGTATGTAACTTAATGGTTCATCTTCCCATTATAAAAAGTATTGAAATGAGTAAGATTTTCAGTAGTCAAGCCAAGAAGAAGATTGCCAGCACGTAAACAATTTTACCTCAAATGGTGTATAAAGATATAAATTTTGTGGTGTAGGTAAGCGATAACACGATTTTACCTGTAGGTAGTAAAAACCACGGCTAACCTACACAGCACTCATCTCACACATAGTTGGCCATATGTTAGGGTTTCACCAGAATTACTATTCATTTTTAAAGTTTATACCTAGATTCAGAAGACTAGATTTAGTGCTTTAAACCACGCAACTTTTTACCAACAACGATTGTTTGTTGTTACTTAATCAAGCTGTTATGGGCGGCGTGCAATAAATTCATATTTGCTATTTGATTTATCTACATGCAGTGAGTTTGGAAAATATTATCTAAATTGTAAGAAAAAATACCTGTAATTTAATTACTATCAATCTCCTGGCCTGTTAGTCTAGTGGTTAGTGACCCTAACTGCTAAGACTGAGGTCGTGGGTTCGATTCCCACCTAGGACAAATCTTTGTTGTGATGAGCACGATCATTTGTTCTGTGTCTGGGTGTAATTTATCTATTATATGTATGTATTTAGAAATATAACAGTATATTTATCAGTTGTCTGGTTGCCATAGTACAGGCACTGCCTAGCTTGGGATCAGATAACGGTGTGTTGGTTGTCCTAAGATATTTATTTATTTATAATCTGCCTAGCTAATATGTATGTTAGAGTCAGCTTTCAGTCTAACAGAATGATATATAATATTTGTTTACCAATATTTTACATGGAGCGACTCCCTAACTCACCTCCAAAACCCACTTACTGGGTAATACTGTGGTTAAGTGATATCTATTGGTAAGACTTGTTGTCAGACTTTTGGGCTTTGGACTACCCGTAACAATGTCAACCACAAATTACAGTCGGGGTCAACGACTTATCATGCTTTCCGAGGCACGGAGAGGTCTCAGTAAGTAATGGATGGTCACCCGTTCACTGACCGACCTCGGCAAGCGTATTTTAACCTTCAATCTACTCAGCTATCATCTCTAAAATTCATCTTAACTAATAAAAAAAGAAAATATTTTATTTTTACCCGCCGACGGCAAAGCAAAAAAAAGGAGGAAGAGGGATTTTCAGCGGTATGTATGTCTGTATGTATGTATGTGCTTGTGCACCTGTTCCCTCATAAAATCTAAACTACTTAGGTACCATAATTTGACAAATAAGGTATCGTTGGAAGCGTGTTGATCGTACGCTGGCTATATATCTCTTATACCTTTAAACGAGCAATTCTTGTTTATATATATCCCATCAAAAACATAAATGTGAAATGAGAGCCAAGTTCAATATTATCATATACGCCTTGGTTGTTGACTTCAACGACAAAAGAAGTGAGATCTAAATGGGTGCCAAGTTCAATGGTCAGTCCTGACTTGGCTAGTTCTCATATACGAATTATTATGTTCGATGGCTAGTTTCTACCAGCAAGCCAAATTTTAGGAATAATAAAATAAGAACCGACAAGTAACAGGGTTAAAACTTGCGAAGGCTATAATATAATTCGTATATGAAAACTAGCCAAGTCAGGACTGACCATTGAACTTGGCACCCATTTAGATCTCACTTCTTTTGTCGTTGAAGTCATAACCAAGGCGTATATGATAATATTGAACTTGGCTCTCATTTCACATTTATGTTTTTGATGGGATATCATTACTTTTTGTACATAAATTATTAGTAGGTACTTATTTATACCAAATTTATAACAAAATTAATACCAAATGGTTTTTGTTATAAGTGTTCCTAATAGAATCAATTAAGTGAAAAATTATAACAAAATGATAAAAATTTACCAGTTTCTGATTTATTCCTTTGTATTCACCTAATTACCTATCTGCATGGCAAATTTGAACTTTCTAGGTCATCTGGAACTGGGTTAGAGTTTTGATCTATAGGTCAGTCAGTGATAAAAATGACGATTTTTGGACGTCAATATCTAAATAACCGTTCTAATAATCCGTAATAATCCGTAATAATCTTGCAAGTTTCACTATATGAGCCTAATTTGACACGTTTATGTGAAATAGTTTTTGAGTTATGAGGGGGTCAAAAGTGGCTCCAAATGGTTCGTGTAATATTACACACGGTGCTGCTCGCCAGTTCTGTTACTTGAACTTGGCTTGACACGCTCCCGCGTGTCTAGATACCTATATATAATCTGAATCTCGGAAACGGCTCCAACGATTTTCATGAAATTTTGTATACAGGAGGTTTCGGGGGCGATAAATCGATCTAGCTAGGATTCATTTTTATAAAATGTCGTTTTATTCGTGTTTTCAATGACCAACTTTATCGATAATCAACTTGAACATAAACTTATTATTTTAAACACGATTTACCAAAAAATACCGAGCAAAGCTAGGTCATCCAGATATTATATATATATATATATATATATATATATATAAGCTATACCTATGACTGTCTGACCATATCATACATATCTTCATACTTGTAATAAATTATTGGAGCTTAGTAACCTAAACTTACATTTATGAGCCACAATTAAGAGTAGTATAACCTAGCTTTTGACCCGTTTTCTACTCGCGTGGAGGTCTAAGATTATCCTACGGATATTTAGGTACTACTGGGCAAATTGACTTTGTGTCTCAATATCATCTAAATTGTCTTCATCACATTGGTTTAATGTGACGTCACACTAAACGACTGTGAAGATTGAATATGGCACCATCTAGAGGACATAAAGTCATAAATATCCAGCAACTGAAAAAATCACGTTCTAAATAAAATTAACATGAAAATATTCACATCTTAAATCTGCGGTCGAATGCCACCAACCATATCATAGTCTTTAGGACAAAGTGGCATACAACCACGGCTTATGCAACTCAAAACGAAGTGATAGCGCTGGCAGTTGTGGGCAGTTCTTTTAGTATATTGTGCTGTCTTCCACGTGAACGCAGTCTCGGGCAGAAGCTAGTTAGGATACAATTTAGTTAACGTGGACATGATTTTAATTAACAAAAGCTCGTTTGTGTCAAAGCCGTAATTACAATGAGACGTGTTTGTACCAGGATATAACACATTTATGAAATATTCACAAACGAAATAAAGTGCACGTGTCCAATATAAGTCTGTGGCGCGTTCACACGTCCACATTTCTATTCATATTTAGCTCTGAATATATTAAAATCTAAAAGAAGAAAATACAAATATTGCGCTCTTTGTCATACTTCCCACTCCACTCATATCTGTACAACTATGCATCTTTTTGTCAGAACACACTACTCAGTAACAGCACAAAGACGGGATTTTTGCCCGGCGCGGTTGTCGAAATAGGCTCACTTTATTCACACTCATACTAATCCGTCCTATATACTATTTATAATAATCATCGTCATTTCAGACGTTAGATCTACTGCTGGACATGGGCCTCCCCCGATTTGGAAGGTTTGTCATAATCGCCACTCTTGGCATCCAGGTTGGCGATCGCAGTATGGTCACAGTAAATGCTGCTGCCCATTCTTTAGTAAGTCCTTTAGTCGGCTTTTACGACAACCTTTAAACGAGTTGAAGGATGAAAATTACGGTTTTTTTTTAGTTTTGTTTTATGTTTGTGTGAAAATTCTAATTTGTATAATGGAAAATATTCATATATTTTCTTCTTTTATTAAAGTATTTAAAAATTTTATTTTTAATTTTCTAGTTTTCCACCAAAAGTTTACTTCATATTCAAAACTCATTTCAATACATTATATGTCCGTATTTGGGTCACAGAAATGTGTACCATATTTCAACCGAATCAGTCCTGTAGATTTGGAGCAAATTTGCTGTAACAGACAGACTTACGAGTGATCCTATTAGGGTCGCGTTTTTTCGTACGGAAGTACGAAACCCTAAAATACTCTTAAGAGCTTTTTGCCATTTGCACAATTCCAGACCAGTACTACGAAATCAAGATGGAAAAGACCAATAACACTCGACCTGGGTATTAAAACAAAGACCTCATGCTCAGCCATAACGCTTGACACCACTAAACCAACGAAGTAGTACAAATATTGCGCTCGCAGACGACGCTAAAGAAATCAAAGAAAGAAAGCTAAAGAAAGTAGCAATATATTTTAATGTCTGTGGGTTTATGATGCACTGGGAGCATTAAGTATCCTCTTAGGAATACTCGCTAGATATAGTAAGGTACTAAAAGAATATTATGATACTACTTTACCTAACTGAATGTTATTATTTAGACAAATAATTGGCAACAGACAGAAAGACTTGTAAGGCAGTAAAACATCGTCTGGAGGACACGGTGGAGCATACGGTGGAGGTGTGCCCTGCCTGGGTGGAGCACCGCCGTGTCCTCGTGGAGGCGATCGGCGGCGGCGACCTGTCGCGTCCGGCCCTGGTGCGAGCCATGGTACGGAGCGAGAGGGCATGGGAAGCCGTCACCTCCTTCTGTGAAGCAGTAATGCTCGCGAAGGAGGAGGCGGGGCGCGTGAGGGAGTGGCAGTCTCGGCACCCTCACGTCCTTAGCCGCCGCAGGAGGAGACGCCCCGGGCGTCGGGAGTCGATTGCGGACTCCCGGCCACCATAGGCGCGAGCTTGCAGGCGGCGAGCAATGGGTAGCTCGCCGCACGGTAAGTACCAAGCTCGGGTCGACGGCGCCTAGTGTTCCACGCGCGCCTCACAGAGATGTCGGCAGCACTGAAGGGGTCTGCTAGGACCGATGCCTGCCGGGGTCGCGTAATTGTTCGAAAGAGATACCGTGACCCTGGCACATGGGCAACTGAAGGAACACGGGTGGGTTTTAGTCAGTAAAAGTCTGACACGCCCTCCCGCTCTGCCCAGAGCGGGAGAAGTCATTTGATGATTTCCCATCCAAAAAAAAGGCAGTAAAACATCTATATATTGTTTACACATATTCATTTTGCAAAAACGTAAGATACAAAGAAGATGAATTGACAAAATTTAGAAGAGTATTTGATGGTTAGTCATGTTGAGAGGATGAATAGAATAAACGGCGACTAACAAAAGGTATGGTAGCAGCAGATAGGTATTGCACAAGGCAGATGTGAGTGAAAACGCTTGCAGGCGAAGTCCTAGGAGGACATATGGTATAGTGACCTTACTGGTGATGTTCATAAGATAGGTCTGGTGCGTAGTACTTGCAACCGGCGTACTTGTATGATCAGATATGTGAACATAAACGTAGCAAAAAGAGTGTGTAACTATAGTCAGGCGTGAGTTTTTTATGTAATGTATGTATTTATTTTGAAAACGTTTCCAAATTTGGATATAATCGTCAACATGTTAGGTTGAGTGTGTTTTTTTTAAGATTTAGTACTAGAAACCCAGCCCTGCTTTGCGCAAGTGCAATAGCGATACGTCAGAATATTAACGTAAATAAATCATCCAGAATAGTTTCAATAGATTATGTTATGAACCGCATCAAAATCCATTGTGTTGTTTAAAAGAACATTAGCGGTCACACAAACAGACACGAAAACCGACTTTATTTAATACCACTTAGATTATAATATAGATTGTAATAAACCAACCTAAATTTCTTCCTTTTGAATGTCTCATCACATTTGACTTGTACCTATTCTGTAAACTTCTTTGGCCCCACTCAAGCAATGTGTAATCGAAAATTGTCTTTACCAAAACCTTTACAAACTTGGTATATACTCTGGTACGAAGTATTTTTTTCTGGCTCAACAATCAGAAACACGGTGAATTTAAATTGTAAATTAGGGATGTTTCCTGACATCTTCGAAATCGAATTTCCTTACGTGAACAGTTCTTTGAGTTTGCGAAAATTAGGATCTCAACATCCTGTCGTCGTTTTCTGTTCGCTTAACAAATGTTTGCCTGTGAATGGTTTTATACTTTTACGATCATGTTCAACAAGAAATCACAAAAATATATTGTGGTACATAATTATAACGTCCTCCTTTTTTCGACTTCTGTTATTCTTAATCTATACTACTTTGGTTATACTTAAACTGTTCAATGTACTCGTATACCTTTAGCTAAAAGTAATTGTAAAGTATCAAAAAATGTAAATGTAATATTCAATGCTTAGCTCTGCGAGAGACTTCGTCTACCCCGTGTCTTAGCCAAAATTGAGCGTCGCAGGAGTTCGCGATCGACGCGATTGGCTGTATGATAAATGATTTTATTTCTGTAGTAAGTAGGTTTGTACACACAACTTTAGACGACAATCATATTTTAAAACCTAGATGAGGTTGGCGTTTCCTATTTGACTATATTAAAAAGGCAGTCTCTTTTAAAGTCCAGACATAATCGTGGTCAGATCATATTAAGACTATGTACATAGATTGGTGCTGAAATGGTCTTTTGAGGAAAGAATCACACAAATAGAGTGGACCTATAAAGTCAGTGCACGCATTTATCAGTAATCATGCAGCTCAATTCAGAACTTAAGGAGCTCAACGATTCGAAGAACAATATCTACCAAAGAAAAGATATTTAGGTAGGTCGCATAAATTATTTAAATAGCCAGACGATGATTAAAAATTAAATGAGATACACAAACCACATTCACGATGATTAAAATAATCAAATACTTATAAGAGTAAATATTCATGTCATTATAAAGAAAAAAAACACCGTTAACGTGGGTATAAAAATACCAATAAAAAGAGACAGGGGATGCCAGATGGCATAAATTAAAATGAATCAAAAACAACAAATCAAATGTTGCCAAAACCGGTTTAGCGGTTCAGCTGTGCAAAAATCACTAACAGATGGAAAAACTTTGAAGATTATCACTAGAAGTTCACATTCGTAACATACGTTATTAACGTGTAAACTAAGTCTTTGCTGATTTCAACATTTCTCAGTTTAAATAATGTGAAATTCAACAAAATACCAACAAGATAGTGAACTGTAATTACAAATAAAGCTTAATATGGTTTATTGCTGCTTGCGGCGGATATATTGAGCTCATTAGTGAATATGCTTAATTATTATGAATTTAATTACATTTACACAGTTTCTGTTATTGTTTGTAGAGTATGCAGAATTTTAAGTCCTCGTTAATACATATTAGAGTGCATAATTGCTTTTAATGTCTCTTGACAAATCAAGACTCTTCATCAAAACGAAGAGCAGATCGGAATGATGACTGGTTTATTGGTTATGAATAAGTAGGTATGGTATGTTCCAAGAGTATCTATACCATCCATACTAATATTACAAAGCTGAAGAGTTTGATTGTTTTGCTGAACGCGCTAATGTCAAGAACTACTGGTTCGATTTAAAAAATATTGTAAAAGGGGGAAAAGTTATTCCTATTGAGAACTTCCGTTGCATGCACTGCGTAAAAGGTTAAAGTAACACAACAAACATGTATGATGGAATTGTTCCTCTTAAAAACTTCTTAACATAAGTGTGCGATCGTCGCGTCGCGATTAGTTTGTTAAGGCTTTCAGCTGATACTTTTGTAACGGAGCATAGGTACGGTTAACGCGTCTACGTGTTTCATCAGTTTACAACAAAGTGAGAAAGTGACAAACATTTTAAAAGCCACGTGTCCATACGTTTTACCTAGCATACTCACATGAAGTACTTTATATTCAGTGTAGAGGCCACATAGCTATTAACGCTTACAGTTGCAGTCAACCTAACCTACATTTGTAAATGAAATCAACTGTATCCTTTTAGAATAAGTAAAACAACTCGGCACAAGCAGTAAACATTTCCGTGGTTAGAAAGCCAACATTATCGCTCAGTACGTATTGCTTTTACGGTTCCGTACCCAAAAGGTATCAACGGTACCTTTATTACAAAGGCTCCTTTGTCTGTCCTAAGGATGTATCTATGAACAGCAAAAGGTAGACTCATAATATTTACAGTGTGTAGTACTATGACCGCTATAACAAAAAAATAAATAAAGTAATAAAATAAAGGAACAAGAAAGGTGTTCTGTTTGGCGTATTAAATATATATTATTTAATATTTTATGGTGGTACAAAACCTTAAACCCCTTCGTATACGAGTTTGACTCACACTTGGCCATTATTTTAATTAATGAAGCATAGAATCAACAGTTTTTCATTTATTTCCGTAACGAATTCTCCAAAGCACAAAGCGTGGTATTTGACCAGAAGGGAGACTGAATATCTAATAAAAGAAAATTTACATGGTAAAAGTCTTTTGTTCTTCGTCTTTTACACATAGGAACCTTTCTGTGTAAGAACACAGCTCGTAGTTAATCGCTAAGCACATTAAAATGAACAGACCATGTTAAAAGCCTTCCTGACTTCGCAAGATAAAACTAATTACAAAGGGTATCAAACTGAACTCAGGGCTTGTCTTTGAAATTCTGTAAAGTCATCACTTGCCCGAGCGGTCGTAGGCTCTACAATAGGTTTTTGTGTCACAGTTTCATTCTGCTTATAAAGCTACTGGTTTTTCGAAAAAAAAAAACACTACACGAATTATACCTAAAAAAAAAACTTTTTGGAGGTTAGTCCTAAAGATTCGATTTTCTTAAATAAGCCGCGGGGTATGATCATTTATTATGCGTTATGTTATATCTTATAATCGGTCGTAAGGAATAAACTCAGGAGCAGACACACACATTTTTTTTGTAAATAATGTTTTGCTCGTGACCTCCTCAGTCTTCTAATAAAATTCTGGTCCTCAGTGGTATCAGCCGCGACTTATGATTCGTAGGTTCTGAGTCCGAATCGAGGCAGGTGCTATACTTTATGTAATTAATTTCATCACCACTGCTCTCAAAACGGTGACAGCAAACATCGTGAGGAAATCGACATCTCCTAGAACGAAAAATTCGAAACCATGAGACGCCCACTCGCCATTGCGCACTGGGCTTTCATGGTGGATTACGGCCTACTCCCACTCACAGAAAGAAGGCCTGTGTCCCAGCTGTGGGAATATTATAGGTTGTTTAATTATACTTTTGCTGTTCTCTTAATACGTTTCAATAAAACGGGCACGATATTTCACACAAGGGCGCCCTGTCGCGCCGCATACACGATCATAAAAATTGTTCTACGGATATAAATCGCCGTATCGCGCGTGTTATATTAAGCAGTATATAACTATAAGTGTATATATATGTACTAATTATGTATAGGGAAGGGTTTCAATAAATAAAGCACAGAAAGACAAGACTAGACCTTTATTTCAATTACGCTTGTCAGCAATTAATCAGAAAGCTAGTCGTCCGTTCCACAACTAGGTCTTCATGGAGAAGAAGGACAAGAAACTCCATGGAAACAGTATTGAAGTATTATATCAACACATGTCTTACATTGCCATACATTATCATTATCTTAAACACATTAATTCTATCTCTTGGACGATTGTCCAAGAGAACTCAGAATAATATCAATATAATCGAAATATAACAATAATATCTAGGAAAAGAATATGAATATTCCATTTATAGGATTTAAAACATTTGCAATATTGGCAACACTATAAACAGTACAACAACAATGTCATAATAGGCAATAATTACGATATAATATCTATTACTTAACTTACGTGACCTCTGGTCGATCCTTCCACACAACTACAGCACTAGAACTAGCCAACTGAACATCTGCCAAGCAACTGACAGTTTCACTGTGGCTCCGGCCTTTTATACCCGTTAACAAACAAGTATTCAAAAACTGACAGCTTGAGTCAAATCAGTGTTTGACTTATACAAAAATAAGTTTATAATAAAAATCATTTACTAATTCCATAATTCAATATTAGACACATAATAATTACATATAATAATTACATATATCACGGCCATACTGACAAGTACTTCGCTCTCGAAGTACATTAGATACCTTGTTTTCTACAACTGTTCTTTTTTTTTTCCTTTTGTTTTGCCAAGTGCCTAGACGTGCCAAGTCCCCTCCACCCGCTGCTAGTGGTGTAGACTTGCACCAAGCAAATGACCGACCAGCGGAAACAAATTTTATCGGTTACTTCGTCATGCAAGTCCTATTCACCCACTGCTGGTGAGATAGACAAGCACCAAGTAAACGATCGCCCAGCGAATCTTTACTTTTTTTTTTTTACTTTTCGTTTGATTCTCATTTCAGGTTCTATAAGCGTAATAAAACTTATCTACCTATGTATCGAAACCATTTGTATTTTTTTTTTCTTTACCTCCCTAATGTCATAGAAACAGGTTAAATACTTTAACAATTTTGACAAATAATGAATCGTTTATCGGTATAATTTAGTTTACAAAACAATTATTTTAGAAATAATTGAAAAAGCCATACCTATTGATTAACTTTTAACTATTGAAATTAAAAATTAACCGTTGTATCAAAACAGTAACCAGTGATCATGAAAATGATTCGAATAATTCATCGCTCGGTCAATCTGACAATATTACCGAAAACCGAATTCAATAATCATTTACTATTAACATTTCCACAAATTTTTGACATGGCCACTCCGACCACAACATTTCCACTTCACTTTGGAAGTAATAACTGTAACTAATACCTAACAAACCAAAGTAAAAACAATTATTTCACAGAGGTTAATCTTGAGAAAAGCTATTTATTTTCTGTACTATGTGATGCTCACTACTTTGGAAAAAATAAACAATTAATCCAAGTAAAAGAAGCCACATCCTCAAATTAATTTCAGTAGGTGGTGTTAGCTACTTTCTCACAGAGTCAACGGAGCCTGACTGTCCGCTTAAACGGGTCCAGTGACCACGGTCTCCAGCAGCGAAAGACCGATTGAAGAAAAAATCGAGGATCATACCGAAGTATAAATTGAAGTTTCAGGACGTTAAACTACTACTAACTAAGTGTTGTTTTCTTCGTTAAAATTATCTCTGAAACAATCAGAACCTAAACAAGTAATTTTAAATTACCATGAACATTTGAATGGCATTTAAATATCTCTCAAATAACATCGTTTTTATAGTACTTGTACAGTCAACCAAACTATATTCGTACAGCTTCACCGACTCAACAGTTTGTAAATGTTTGTAACGTCTATTAGCACAGAATGACATTCAGCTATCATCTTAATATGTCAAACCGAATCAATAGTGTGACACTAACAGCATCATTATTTTCTTTTGTTTTTATTTTATTTGTTTTTCATAAAATGGTCAGGCCATTGAACATAAAAGATTTGGGTTGCTTTAACGTTAATCGCTGTAATCCAATTTAATTTAATTTTCTATGTGATAATCTGCTCAGTATCGAAGCTTAATGAGGTGAGCTTGATAAAGGAAATAATTTGAGAACTGAAGATATAAAGGATCAGACCATAACTACAAAAAAATAAATAATGGTAAATGCCCATTGCAATTGTTACATCATGTTATATCATCAGTATTCACAATACCTTTTTCTTAATCTTCCAAAATAATTATCCAATAAATCTAATCTTTGTCAATATATCGTTTGAACGTTCAGTACAACTGCAATAGACAAAAATGCTTATAATTTGAAAATAACCTTTTACGACCATGCCGAACTGTACGTCATCTCGAAGTACAAGTGTCAAAAGCGATAAGAGGAACATTTATATTGTTTTCATTGGTCTATGACCCAAGTGATGTTATGGTCTCACCCGCTGCACGTGAGTCTCCTAACACCAGGCCTAAGACTCTAGCGGTTAATTTTCATTTATTTCACAATTAAATTCACCTCGAATTGTGTAGTTTATTTTTCTTTTATTTGTGTTGTTTTATAAATCCGGTTATTTCAGTTTAACCAAACCTAAATAATAAGGTTTTGTCTCAGGTCTTATCCCTGTGAGTATGTCCCTATAATAAAAACCTCACAACCTAATTCTAAATATCTTAAAATAATATACCTAACCCTTAAAAGAAATGTGTTATCTGATCTATGAATTCTGCGTTTACTACCATCTCAAATATTTTTTCACATTTACTCTGTTAATCGATTGATTTCAAAATGCTAGAACAATCTTGGGCATACACCGTCCGTGACATGTTCCAAAGCTAATAATGAACAAGCTGTGAAGAATTTACACTTAAAATATATCTTAGGTCGGAGAAATAAGTCTATCTATAGTGTATTCAAATCCTAATAACAAATTTATTTTATAGAAACTTAAATATCTATTTAGCTTTACGTGTAGGTATCAAGATTATTATTTTTGAACTAATTTGTTTACATGTTTGAAAATTAAATAGCAAACGCAGATTAAGACAAAAATTAAAAATGCAGAAAACAATTAGTCAACATTATGACGTTTTTAGCATCTTATTTTTTTCTAAAAGTAATTTGATATATTTTTCGGAGTTTGTTAACAATTACAAATTGTGTGTAGTCCGCATAATTTGTTATGAATTGTTTTTATTATCATTCATTTAGGTGATGTTTCTATCAGATATTGTCTTATAAATTGGAGCATAATTTATTGAGTACTTGGTGTACGCACTAATTGATTTAGGGCTACTTATTTCGATAATTGTAACCGATACTTTTGTTCAAAACAACAAATGACTTGTTACTTTAATTTTAAAATGATTGGCGTTGCTAAATTCACCGTTGTTTATTTATGACAATTATTCTTGTAATATTTGATTACTTAATAATGTAAGTCATATTAGATTAAGCATACTTTAGCGTTTTGTATTAAGTAAACACGTGGCGTACTTCCGCGCGCCATCGGACAGAGTTGTCATGGATATTAAGGCGAGACATTGTCCTATAAAAGAGCTGGCACTCAGTGAGCAAGTCAGTCTATCTGCGGATTAGACTCATTACAGAGCCTCTGCTCCCGACAAAACTGTCGGTTTACCTGGTACAGCGCTGCTGTATATTCACATAGCTGTATTGACTAGTTAAATAGCGAAAGATACACTTTGTATTTGGGTCGTTTAGGCCTCTATACGAACTGTAACCTTTTGTTCGTCGAACTGTATTGTTTTAACCTACTTTACCATCTGTTACCTTTTTATTGTGTTTCTTTTTATATCGTGTAATTAATATTGTATTAAAACGCTGTAACTGTTTATACTTCTTGTTTATCCCAATAAAATGGGAACTCCAAACCCTGACGATATATCGCTCGGCACTCCCGATTTATTTGTAACCTAATCAACGGTTTCTCAGCCAAATTCTGGGTCGACTATATTTAGATTGCTATCGACACACTAAGAAAAAGAACGGTTTCTCCTTAAACTTTTCTAATGCTACGGTAAATAATAAAATACGTGGCCAGCCAAGTGTGTATTACGGGCCTAATGTAACGATTTCTTGTTGTTAGTACGTGTATCATCATTAAAACTTTACGAAAAACGGATTCACTTTACTATTTTTTCAACCGACTTCAAAAAAGAGGTTCTCAATTCAACTGTATTTTTTATGTTTGTTACCTAATAATTTTTGGCTGGGTGAACGATTTTGAAGATTCTTTTTTTTAATTGGTAGTCCCATTTGAATTTCATTGACTTTGCTTTGGTAGTTTTTGCATTAGCTTCGATAATACGAATTTAATCCACTTTGTTTATCATGATAATATTCTAATAGTCCTGTCACTGCTATTCAAGTGGTCAGCAGTGATATAGGAAATACATACCATAACTAAAAAGTTAAATATAGAAATCCCTTTTCAAAAAAACAACAACCGACCTCCTTAAAAAGTGTCTAGGTTCTTTTTTTAAACTTTAACATCTGTAACCGGTACCTCTTTCTATGCAAATAAATACTTTCTAAACATCTGACATCGTGAAGTTTCATTTCTGGGAACACCTGCATCATACTACTTCCCCTTTTTTTCAAAATTGTATCCTCTTATAATACTTGAAAGAAACAAAGGTACAATGACTATTAAGTAGTTAATATGTTTCCATCCACAATAACCCATTGGTACTTGATTATCTATTGAATGATGATGTAAAAATGATTGGCAATACTTAATCCCTTAATTTAATAATTTTATCCCTTTGTATTTCGTTTTAATGTAGAAGGGCCTCTAAGTATTTCAACGATTTCATTTACTACTTATTTCCTGAAAACTTCGTGATATTATTACAAAAAGTCGAGGTTCCGCAGTTTCAAACCTCATACAGCAACTTGCAGCACCGCAGCTCAGATGTCAAGGTGCAAGTGTAGTCAGCGATCCGCCAACGAACGGTTTCCAATAGACCGTTAGTGGCCCCACCATCGAGCATGAAAATAAGAAAATAACATTCATTAGTAAGCAGTTTTAAAAGGACAGGGAACAATCGCCACTTCTGATGTTATATTAAGCAGTATATAACTATAAGTGTATATATATGTACTAATTATGTATAGGGAAGGGTTTCAATAAATAAAGCACAGAAAGACAAGACTAGACCTTTATTTCAATTACGCTTGTCAGCAATTAATCAGAAAGCTAGTCGTCCGTTCCACAACTAGGTCTTCATGGAGAAGAAGGACAAGAAACTCCATGGAAACAGTATTGAAGTATTATATCAACACATGTCTTACATTGCCATACATTATCATTATCTTAAACACATTAATTCTATCTCTTGGACGATTGTCCAAGAGAACTCAGAATAATATCAATATAATCGAAATATAACAATAATATCTAGGAAAAGAATATGAATATTCCATTTATAGGATTTAAAACATTTGCAATATTGGCAACACTATAAACAGTACAACAACAATGTCATAATAGGCAATAATTACGATATAATATCTATTACTTAACTTACGTGACCTCTGGTCGATCCTTCCACACAACTACAGCACTAGAACTAGCCAACTGAACATCTGCCAAGCAACTGACAGTTTCACTGTGGCTCCGGCCTTTTATACCCGTTAACAAACAAGTATTCAAAAACTGACAGCTTGAGTCAAATCAGTGTTTGACTTATACAAAAATAAGTTTATAATAAAAATCATTTACTAATTCCATAATTCAATATTAGACACATAATAATTACATATAATAATTACATATATCACGCGCGACCGTCGCGTTGCGCTAGTCTGCACGAGCTTAATACTTTGAAACAAATATTTCAGAAACTAAATTATATACATCGAAACTGTTCTTAAAGATTAAGACGTTTAAACAAATTTTCATTTCCTTGACTACATCTTAAATGGATGGTGTAAATCTGTTGAATCGAAGAACTTTCGACGAGCGAGAGACTTTGAGAGCTCAAATACTTTACTAGAGTCGGATAACATTCTACCTGTGTTGTCCTTAGGCCAGGAATGCCAAAATGACAGTGAAAAGGACTGCATTGAGAGCTCAAATATTTTACTAGAGTCGGATAATTTTGATGAATCTCCAAGAAAAGTAGATTATGACAGAACATCAAACATCTTTGTATCCTCATCTGATGTGCAGGAAAACCTTAACATGAAACAAATCAACAGAGACCTAAATAAGTTATGTATATTAAGTGATAATAACGTTAATGCCATATCGGGTATTGCCGAAAACACCTTTCCAAATGACAAAATATGCCACTATTGTATGCCGAAGGGCCGAAGGCGGGTATCATGGAACTCCTTGCATCATTGGACACAAAGCTTGTAAATTACACTCTTAATGACTATTGTATAATCTTCCTAGGCGAACAGGACTTTTTAGTTTCCAAAAATTATGCAGAATTAGTAGATCATATAAAATGTAAACTCGAAAAGATATTGCATACGAATATTATTGTATGTTGTCCTACTTTTAAATTAAAATGGAATACTAGTTTATTTAATAGTACAATAGAAGCTTTTAATCGACTCTTGTACTTAAGTAATCAGAATTTTAAATTTGCATACACTTTTGATACTAACAAAAAACTAGAATATTCCTAAGAAATGTTTTCTAAGTATACCGGCAAAGTTAATAATATAGGAATAAAAAATGTTTTCGGTAACTTGAAAAACTATTTGGAGCTATTTAAATTTACAGATTATGAACCTATTTTTAGTTATAGTAACTTTAATATGACGCAAGCATATAAAGATAGCGAAAAGTGTTGGTTACAACCCGGTACAATTCTATATTACTTCAATAAAATGAACAAAGACCAACTTTCATCAAAAATTGTATCTGATCATAGTACAATTATTGACGACACTGATCTTTTTCGTGAATAATGAATCAAATACAGTTTGTAAAAGTACTTTGATGCAGAAAACCAGCTTTTTAAGAATTTTTCATCAAAACGTATGTGGAATAAGTAATAGAAAAATGAGCTAGAATTATACATTTCATCCACGGGTATTCAGTTCGACTTCCTGTGTATAACAGAACATTTCTTAAATCTACAGTCTGCTCAAATATTTAACTTCTCCAATTATAATTTAGTGTCATACAACACAAGGCCGAACAAAAAAAGGGGAGGTACTCTTATTTTAGCCCATATAGATAAAGAAAGTGAAAATGTTGATTTTGTAAAAAAAATGTATAAATCAGATAGTTTTGAAATGTGTGGGGTTAGAGATCTTGAAACAGGGCTAAATCTTTGTTGTTGCTACAGAAGTCCGTATGACAAAAATTTTGAAAGTTTTATAACTAGCTTAGAAAAATTATTAGAACATTTTATTAATAAGAAGTGCAAGAAGAAGTGCATGATATGTGGTGATTTTAATATTGATGTACTTGTTGACGGTAATAAGCATGCTGAATTTTTAAGTATACTGCTAGTTATAATTTTCGATACCTTACAAATACTCCTACTTTTATACGGAACAATGCGCATTCGTGTTTAGACAACATAATCACAAATCTTGCGGATGAGGACATAGATCAGTGTTTTGTTGATCACAATGGTTTGGCAGATGGTCATGGTGGATTATTCTGCAATGTAGTTCTTGACAAAATAAATACGAAATCGAAAAACTCTAATCAAAATGTAATAATAAAAAAAAAGAATATTTAATGATAAAAATAGTATGGCTTTCAAGAAATCTATTGATAATAAAATTTGGACTAATATGGGAATAAATAGTTTTATAAGCTATCTTGGTAATACATTCCAAGATTGTTACCGGAAGAAGTCAATTACAATAAAGCCATATAAAAGCACATCAATACAGTGGATTACTAAAGGGGTTAAAGTTTCAAGTAAAATGAAGAGAGTGCTATGCTCAGGTACAATAAATAATGCTAGCCTAAAAAAATACAAAAACGACTATGTTCAAATTTATAGAAGAGTTATTCAACAAACCAAGAAAAAATCCATAATGAACCATCTAAATACCGCTAAAAATATAACAAAACAGATGTGGAAACTTGTTAATGAATGTACAAAGAAAACAACAAATAAGAATTGTAGAAATATAATCTTGAAAGTTAATAATGCAGTGATAACTGACCCCCAGCAGGTCGCAAAAAAATTCATTGACAGTTTTGTGTTCAAATCGTCACTCGCTAGCAATGAAAAAGACAGGGCTATGACTTTTCTGTTAGATAGTACAAAAAGAGTTGAAAGTGATTTAACCTTCTATAAAACTATACTTTCTGAAATTACCAAGATTATTAGTCAAATGGCCAATAAAAAATCGTGTGGTTTTGATGATCTACCGATATCGGTTTTGAAACAGAATATAGACTCTTTGGCTATCCCTCTTTCTGATTTTTATAATAAATGTTTCGAAGAGTCCGTCTTTCCAGGCCAGTTAAAACTGGCTAAAGTAATTCCTGTATTCAAAAAAGGTATTAAGACTGATCCGAAAAATTACTGACCTATATCCCTTTTGCCAACCTTATCAAAAGTATTTGAAAAAATCATTACAACTAGGCTGATGGTACATTTAAATGCAAACAAAATAATTAATTTAAGACAGTTTGGGTATCAGAAAGGCTTCGGTTGCTCAGATGCTATAAACACTTTTATAAATGACATAATTGATAAATTAAATGACAAAATGAAAGTGGCAGGACTATTCATAGACCTTAGCTCCGCTTTTGATACGATTGATTATGAATTACTTCTAGCTAAACTTGAATTTTATGGTATCAGAGGCAAGTCCCTTGAACTTTTAAGATCCTACTTACAAAATAGACGAATGTTTGTAAAAATTAAAACCATCGACAAAAATAATCATGAAGTAATACACACCTCTAAAATTACTAATATTAAACGTGGTGTGCCTCAAGGCTCTATTTTAGGACCAATACTGTTTATTTTATTTACAAATGACTTGCTTAACTTTATGCATTATGTTCAGCCTGATGTAAAACTTGTTGTCTTTGCAGATGATAAAAATATATTAATTGGGGCGAATGACTTAAAAGAATTGACCAAAAATGTTAATAAAAGCCTATAAGATCTCTGCGCTTGGTTTACAGCCAATAAACTCTTGCTAAACACAAGTAAAACGAACATAATTTTATTTAAGACAACAACTCGCCATACTGACAATTTAGATGTACAAATCAAAGGAGACAAGATTGAATTAGTGAACAAAGTAAAATGTTTAGGGATTAACATAGATGTGAATTTAAATTGGAAACAGGAGTTAGCTGCTATTGACCCTTCTATTTCATCAGCATGCTATGCATTCAGGAGCCTTAGAGATATGTTGGATCTAAAGCAACTAAAGGCTATATATTACGCGCTGGTAGAATCTAGGTTAAGATATAGCATAATGCTTTGGGGAAACAGCTATTGTTATAACTGTCGGAAAGCATTTATTTTACAGAAACGTGCCATAAGGACTATAGTAAGGATCTCACAAAGAGACTCATGTAGAGAGCACTTTAAAGAACTAGGCTTTTTAACAGTACCAAGTTTATATATATTAGTAATCCTTAGTCTCTTTGCTAAGTATATTCATGAGTATGAAACACAAGAGGAACGTCAGATAAGAGAAAGCACAAGAAGGAAGGAATTTAAACATAAAAAGGCACCAAATTTTAACATAGCTAAGCATTGTTCCAGATACCAAGCAGTGGAGTTATTTAATAGGTTACCGACTGATTTAAAATTATTAATTTATAGCTCTCACTCATTTAAAACTAAACTAAAGCCTTTTTGTTGAAAAAATATTTCTACTCGGTATCAGAATATATGTCAAATGATAAAAATAGTCGCCTATAAAAATAGCAGTAACAAACTACATAAATTATCTTTTGACTTAAACATATTATTATTTTTTGACATTGAATTTCTAATAATTTCTGCTATTAATTTTACATTGTATTTATTTGTTGACATATTTTAATTTATTTTAACCCTTGGTCTAACATTTCACTTCAATTCTTATTTTAATTACTTTTTCAAATGTATTGTTTCTGCATGATGTATTGATAATTTTATTTAATATGTAATATTCAACACAATGTTAATTCTTTAAGAATAAATAAATGAATGAATGAATGAATGACGAAACGACTTAGAATACCGGACTTATTTGCAGATACCACTTCGATTTAAAGAATCTCTCGACTTTTCAATCTAACTCACAAATTAAATGTCGATCTGATTGATTTTCACCTGAAAGTACCTTTCGATGTTAGGGAAATTCGAATTGGGAAATGAATGCCAATCTAATGCCTAACTACGTTCCTAAGCTTTGTATAGGAAATATATCCTAGATACGAAGGTATCTTGTACATTAATTGGTTTTATGTATTCACTTCAGTTTGCGAGCTGTGGTGGCCCAGCAGTACTGGCCCCAACTAAAGAGTTGAGGCGCTTTACTTTGAGTAAATTATTTGAAGAAGATGAAAAAAGAATCATAGTGAAGAATCTGGTATGTCCTAGAACCAAAAATTCAAAGACATATGACATGTCCAACCCGCACTGAGCCCATGTGGTATATTACGGCACACTTCCTCTCACCGAGAGGAGGCTTGTGTCCCAGCAGTGGGATCAGTATAGGCTGATTATGGTGATTATGTATTCACTTCAGAATCGCGGGTCGGTATCTATTTACCAATCAGTAGGGCATTTCTTATAAAGACTAAACCACATTGAACGCGCAGACAAACATTTCTACGACTTATTTTTCCATCTTTGATAGAACATGAGTTCGAATTACTGCTAGCACCAAGAAGAATAGAATAGTTTGGGTCGTTGATGTGAGCAGATTTACGTAACATGTCTGAGCAAAGATACATGACATCAGACCTTTTATGTATATAAATCCTTAAGGTCATTATTGCCGTAACAGGCAGTTCAGGTAGGTTAAAATCGGTTTAGGAAAATTACAGGAAGTTTGAATTTCAAGACACACATTTGCTCCGAAAGAATACTAAGAGTTATCGCAATTGTCACTTACGTTAATAATACAAACCTTTAAAAATATTCTATTGTTGCGTAATTATTTACTACTAGCTGACCCGTAACCCCTTCGCTGAGCTTCAAACACTTTACTTGTAGCGGAATAATCTGTTTCATTAAAAAGATATCAGTAATAACAATAACACATTCACAGTCTATGTCACTCAGAAATAATAAGTAGCGTTCAACTGTAGAAAGAAATTTAAAAATCGGTTCAGTAGTCCCAGAGATTACTTCCTGCAAAGTTACAAACTTTTCCTTATTAAATGAGTGTAGATAGACATTTTTAATGTGCAAGTCTTTTTACAATGTTCTCACATTTAAAATTTCAACTAGAACGATGCAACCAATATTTTGGAACAATTTTTCGATTTAAAAGGGAGTCCATGGAGTTTCATACCCGTTCTTTTCCATTCGTATCTACTACGCTTTGGAACTAGCCGACTCCTTGACATTTAAGAGTGCCTTTAATTGGTTTAATTTAAATAAATGCTTTGAGTTTAAACTCGATTTAGTTTCTGGCATTCTCCTATCGTTTGAACAAAATAGGAAAGTTTGTGTAATTCCTGAGCCTTGGGACATCGGTGCACAAACTGTAATCATGAAGTCAGCACATGATTCTGGGCCACCAAGCGTAGAAATATTTCGTCGGATGTAAAAAAGAAACTGCTGTTTCATAGAAAAGTGCAATACCTACGCGGAAAATGTATGGACAACAATTTTTCTTTTTCAATAACTGACAAAAATGTTAACGCATGGGGCTTTAGAATCGTGTTCTGACTCCATGGTAACAGTTTGCGCGTGGATGTCCCTGCCAACCTATATTTTACTTACCTCCTTTTACGTAATGAATTGGATGCTAAGCAAATACAAATATTTCTAGGTAAATTTGTAGGTATTTAAGGCTATTGAAGTCAATTATTCAAAGTTGTGGTACCCAAAATGAAAAATGGGTTCAAAAGCGAATTGCCGTGAAAATGACGGTCGCCTCAGGTAATATAAAATGTTACAGTTATGTAACAAAAAACAAATGGTGAATCAAATCAATTTTACCAACGAAAAGTTCATTGTTGTCCAATACACAAACAAACCAGTGTTATCTTTTACAGTGGAAAGCAGTTTTTAATTGAAATTAGTTGAATACAATTAGAAATTTATTCAATTAGACTTTCAGCTTATTTATTAAGTTAAACTTTTCATCAGAAGACTTAAGAACTTCACATTTGTTTAAAACTCCTTTCCAATTGCAGCTCCGTTTTGTTGAAATAAGAAACTTTTGCATGAATCGTCTGACTTGATACCAAGTAAGTACAAACGCCAGCACATCAAGCTACCCTAAAACTGTCAAATTTCCCAATCAATCTTGAACCTAACACTTTAGCGATAAAGTTGAAAATCGAAATTTGACAGATTGTAGTACCTTTTATAGAAATTTGACAGATTGTAGTACCTTTATATGATGGCATCTGTACATTATTTAATCATTAAGAAACAAAATGGTTCCAATAAAATCTCCAGATTTCAATTTAAAGTTTGCTAGCAATAGAATTAGCCCGCAACTGAAATGATGGACGATTTCGTCGGAAACGATATAAAACTAGGAACTTTGAAAGGCAAAAATACCAAGTTTTTGTATGGCGTAAGCCAACCGAACGTTTTTGTACTTCTGCGGTTACTTTGAACCGAATATTTAATCGAGAACCTAGGTACACGGGAAAATGAAAACCCTAAAAATCTTTCTTTTTTTTTGCAAATCGGTGAGAGCAAAATTACGTTTTTTTTAAATAATTGTGTTCCTAGAAAAAGGTAAGGTAGGTTAAGCATGTTGTAGTAATTATTCAGTATAATGCGTTTTGATTTTCCAAATAAGTTTGTATTTAGACTGTATCTATTTTTGTGACTGTGAACAATATTACATTCTTTTTGAAAGAAAAGAAACAGAGAAAGAAAAAAAAATATTTATTCTGCACAAACAAAACACAAATTACAAAATTACAATTAAAAAAGATACATAAAATGCAACGTAGCCAAAAGCCCTGTATTTAAGTCAATAAAAAATTAACAGTTTAGCAATATTGATATTGCTTGTGATCTAACAATAAGACTAGTGACCGAAGACAAAACAGAATATGTTACAACATTGGCAATTACATCACATATTCAAAACAAAAACAAAATGCCGATTGTAGATTGCATTAATTATCTACTCTTGTAACGAATTAACCACAAAATTAAATAACAATTAACCTGTGCGCCGCATCTGTGCAAGAACAGGTCGTTGTTCAGCAATATGCTGTGACTTCAGACGAACCTAGCGCTGATTTTCAGCAACTACCTATTGAAAATGACGTAATGACGTCTGTGTGAGCTAATAAACTGGTAAGTATACTTTTTCACGAAAATTAAAGTGATTTTAGTTGAAAATAGTATGTGTTAATAAAATTGTGTTTATGCTTGATAATATTATAATTAAAAAATAAATATTGTATACATAAATTAAGACCCTATTATAGTAAGTAAGTACAACGATATTAAAAATGTTAAGTAATAACTTAAGACAAGCTATACCATAGGAATTGCAATGGTATGGTGGCCATTTGTATTATGGCATGGCGTTTGCCTACCAACCTTTCGATCAAAGCGGTAAATTAGCGATTTTTGTATTACTATTTAGTGACAACCTAAATTATGTATGAAAATGGGAAGATACAATAAACCAAAACTGAACAGTACCTACAACGTTAGGAGAACCTGCACATGGCAAGTAATGAATTAAATTTACAGGAATTCAATGCTAACAAGATGATGATAAAAGTAAGTCGAACAACAACGACATTGATAAATAGACTCTCAACCCAATAATCGCTCGCTCCAGACAAAAACAAAAGAAACAAATCAACTGTCTGCAACTCAAAATAAATTCGCTTTTCAAACTGAGAAAGAAAACGTGTCAAGTCGACCTCAAGTAACATGGAACGGCGGCAGGCATGATAATGAGACTGTCATCAGATATTTCTGTTCTATTTCATACTCATACATTAATAAAATTTCCACGTCGTAAATAGTTATTTTCGGATACAATTCACAAAAACGTCGCCCACGCAGATTCCACGTAATGTGTTGTTATAAAACTGTTACAATTTTTGAAAAGCTTTAACAAAGTTTGTTGAAAAGGTTTCCCTTAAACCGCTAGGCCAGATCAAATTAAACTTTGCTGTAATAATGGAACGTGTGCGGAGTAATATCAACCTCTCTGAAGTTGGCATGGCAAAAATAGCAGACAAACAAACGAAATACGGGATAATTAGCCGTAAATTAACCGCAAATTAAACGTGAAAACCAAAAATTTACCGCACATACGGAAACCCAAAAATCAGTTTGCATGCTAGCTTCAAATGAAGTTAGCATACAGAAATCGTAAAATCGGTTAGAAACATCCTAGGGAACTCTACGTGAGCTCATAATTTGCCGCTTATTAGCCGCTGGCGATATAGCCCGAGACCGAAGGGATTTTTTTTTTTTCGAAATAACCCATACTTTTCATATCGGAGGCTCGCCGATCTTTGTAAAAAAAAATCCCTTTGCATGCTAACTTCATTTGAAGCTAGCATGCAAACTGATTTTTGGGTTTCCGTATTTGCGGTAAATTTTTGGTTTTACCGGTTAATTAGGGCAACCATCACAGCATCTTTCAGGCCCAATTACAGTTTGCCAGAGCGATCGGGTTCGATTTTACAAAGATCGGCGAGCCGCCGATATGAAAAGTATGCGTTATTTCGAAAAAAAAAAATCCCGTCGGTCTCGGGCTATATCGCCAACGGCTAATAAGCGGCAAATTATGAGCTCAAGTAGAGTTCCCTAGGATGTTTCTAACCGATTTTACGATTTTTGCATGCTAACTTCATTTGAAGATAGCATGCAAACTGATTTTTGGGTTTCCGTATGTGCGGTAAATTTTTGGTTTTCACGTTTAATTTGCGGTTAATTTACGGCTAATTATCCCGTATTTCGTTTGTTTGTCTGCTATTTTTGCCATGCCAACTTCAGAGAGGTGTAATATCAAACTTTTTAATATTTTCACGCTTGTTGTAAACAGCTTAATTTCGTTTTTTATGAGTAAGTATTACCTTAGTATACAGATTCAGTTTAAACCTCATTAAACTTGAACAAATAAACAGTAGCACATAGGAATACGTAACAAGACCGGAGACCTTAAACATAACAAAATAATAACAAATATGGTACCCACGTTCTTCATAGATGATCCCAAATATTTATAGCTAGCTAAACAGATGATGTCACGTAAATATAAATAAAAGTATCGTATAGTTAGAAGAACTAATATTATTTAAAAATAAGATAGAGTAAAGTGGGATGCTTTGAATATCTGCAAATGTAAAGTAGAACGCCTTTTTTTTTTGGATCGGAAGTCATCAAATCACTTTTCCCGCTCTGGGCGGAGCGGGAGGGCGTTTCAGACTTTTACTGACTAAAACCCACCCGTGTTCCATCAGTTGCCCATGTGCCAGGGTCACGGTATCTCTTTCGAACAATCACGCGACCCCGGTAGGAAGTAGGACGCCTTCAGGCTAGTTGGAATGACAATTTTCGTAGCAGCTGGATGAGAGTTGCCGAAAATCGAGCTGTATGGCGTGCAATTGGGGAAGCTTATGTCCAGCAATGGACTGCTGCAGGCTCATGGTGACATTAAAAGTAGTAGTGATGTAGGCACAGACATCAGACATGGACCCATATAATGCTCACACACATTATTTCAGCAAGCGTTTTGTACACGCAGTGTAAACACGTATCACATTATCTGTGATGAAGATGTCCGTATCAGCAACTGTTCATTCCACTTGTGAGAGGTGATTGAGAGGAGGTCGTAATAGAGATACTTAAGGTAGTTGTAGACAACGGCCTCAATCATTATCTGTCCATTAACCTTAGTCCTTCCTGTGAATTTACTTGTAATAGGTACAGGGTTCATTATAAACGCAATCTATTTTCTACGCTAGTAGGTAACACCAGATGTGGATAACGTTAAGATTGATTGCACCCAAACCAATATTCCGCAAAATTGTGGATCGAACATCATATCGATTAAATTTGGCTCCAAACTCGGCACCGTTCATACCGTGCATGCCTTTATTGATCAAGTATATACGTAGGTTCCTCTTGCATTCAAATGCAATACCTACAAAATCTTGTAATAAACTTAGGACTGTTTGGAGATGGTACACCATCGGTGGCCTATTTTTGTAGGAGCGAGGTAAACAGTAGGTGTCAAATGTGTTAACGAACACGTACCTACTACAAAATTTAAAACATACAAAAAAAAAATTGACCATTTGTAGGATATGCAAAAAGTATGACGTGTGTGAGCGCGCTTCATCTATCTGGAAACCCCACAAATACGCTCAAAACAATCACTTAGTTACCAGGAAATCATAAACTAATCAAAACATGTTGAACATGTGGGTTCCACATACTTGATCGTATCGTATTACGTAAACTCTGCCTCCTGAATTCTTGAAATCATATAAAAATGTGTTTATTGTTTTATGCGGAGTGGGAAGTCGTTAAAGGTCACATTACACATGGTTTATGTCAGACACTTAACGGTGGTCGTCCGGTGTACGCCTTTTATGGCAGATCTTCCTTGTCGTTTAGTCTCTAGATAGCATGATGTGTTCTGTTTATTTGAGGTCGGCGCAACATGTCATTTTCTTCGTCATCTCGGTTATCAAACGCTTTCTTGATATATGACACAGTTTTAATAAAAGTTGCAACAAAAATGCTAAATCTAAATGAATTATAGAGAACCAGTAATAAACCTAAGTCGGTTAAAATCATATTCCTGTGGGCATTTCGTATAAAAGCATGAAGCTCGTCTATGATAAGAAGTTTTAGCGAAATCGCTTTCAATTGACAAAAGTGAACAATGCGATTAGTTAAAATAATAATGAAATAATAGGTTCAAAAAGGGGAGCTCGATATTCAGTACGTTTAACAAAACACATAACTTTTGAAAGCCTATAAAATTCTTAATGAGGAATGGGGGAAATGTCTTTTACAATTTAGTTATTTATATTTATGGAGTTTCTTTCGTAATGATGTTAATTTTCATTTCAACTTCTCGGTTTGAATTGTACCAACCTATTGATTTTCAATTTTGTGCCAAAAATTTCTAGATTTCTTTTTTTATATAAATTTATGAAATTATTTCATGTAGTCTTTCGTTTACGCTCACGCAAGATTTTCTTATGAACAGTCTTTTAACCTACATACATCGCTATATTATTTTAAGTTGGTGTCCCGTCAATCCTTTAAGTAAAAGTAATTTAATTTAATGAAAAAAGTCGGCGCTAAGGGGCATAAATGTTATAAGTTGATGGATTTATTATTAATAACATTTAGTTTAGCATTTGACGTAAGTAAGTAGGCTTGAAAGGTTTTTTACTCTTCTCAATTTAAGATTATTTATAAATCACATGGTAAATGCTTTTAAAATGTGGCCTCTAACATAAATCGAGACTTGGGATTTTCAATGACGAATTGATGATGGTGGATCTTGAAATAGTAAAATATTTAATTAAACCCTAATAATTTTATTATCATAACATCACACTTGTTATCCCCGTAGGTATGGCATAGGTGTACATACCTGTTCTGTATATATAACCTTTGATTTAAGGAATTTAATCGTGAATATTTCTGTACATTCACTAAGTCGCCACAATTGGGTGAAGCTGTACTGCGGACCTTTGCGACCACGTGCCGAGCGCACCATCTATAAGGAACTTTTTTGCGGGCACAGAACTAAATAGCCTGCCGCCATCTTTCGCCCGAAACACTATCTAATTTTTTATTCCGTTAGTGAGCACTGATAAACAAGGACAAATTGTGCATTACTGTGTTTTGCTACCCAGTCTCTTAAAACTAAGGAAAAGGGTAAATTGTGCATTCCCATATTTTGTTACTCTAGCCAGTTTCCGTAAACTACGGACTAGTCAAAAGACGGTTTAGAACAATAAAGAAGCAGTGCTGCAGCAGAGCAAAAGGTGGGTTGAACCTACTTAGATGTATCTCTGTGGGATTTGTTCCTTGAATGGGTGAACGAACAGGATTCCATTGGGACAGAACTGCCTATTTCCATTCTACAATCAGCGTAGGCGAAAGCGTTTATACAGTTTCTCTCCTCTATTCCTAGATACCCACATTTCCTAAGTTATATTTTAAAATCCCATGGACCTAATAGGGGGCGAGCCCATCTATAACCGGGCACGAATTCAGACTACAGAACGGGCTGTTACTGAGAAATTCGTAATAAAAACACACAATAACACTAGGCCCGCCCTGGGAATCGGACCCAGGACCTTATGCTCAGCAGTAGTGCTTGCAATGACTAGGCCAACGAGGCAATAAACATGAAACTTTCCCTCGATTAATAATGCCTAGATCAGCAAACCTCCATTATATTAAGTTATTTCAACAAAGGACCACTCAACATCTAATAAATGTCTTCCGCAAAAAGCACTGTAGTGGCGACGTGTAAATAGCCGCCATCACGCGGGGATATCAAATATGAAAAACTATGGTTTGATAGTAATTATATTGATTCCTATGAAACCCACCCTGTGAGCTGAAGAATAATAAATGGTTTTGACGTCAGCACTGAAAACTATTGGCCCACTAACCTGCAGACCAGCTCAGGAACGCTTCGCCAGCAACTGTCAGCAGTTCACACCGTGAAGCACTTTCACGAAACAGATCGTTAAATCACTATTGGGTATTTATAACGAGTTTCTTCAAACTTTAACTGTCCATCACGGTGAAAAACCAACTTTTCCTCAAAATTACAGGAAAAGTATAAGTGTGATCGTTTGTGAGGATTTAGGGATGTTTGTTACTTTTTCACGCTAAAGCTACTGGACGGATTTGGATGAAAATTTGCACACACATCATACATAACCCGGATTAACGCATAGGTATACTTTTTATGCCGGTAGTACGTTCCCGCGGGATAATTCCGTCCTCCACGCGACCGAAGCCGATGGCAAAAGCTCGTAACTACATCAATCAACTCAGCCTATCGCAGTTCACTCCTGGATATAGGCCTCTCCCATGTTGCGCCACAACACCCTGTCCTCCATTTTCTGCATCCAGTCTGCCCCTGCCAATTTCCTAAGGTCATCGGTAACTACATAATTCAATTAAATACAGGCATATGTTTTTCATGTTTGTGTGTCATTTCTCTCTACTTTACTATACTTAGGTAAAAAATCTCGGCAGTGTTAGTCATAAAATTCACACTATCTGCTACAGTGACAATGTAAAACGAAAATTTTCCGATTCATCCTATTAGTCGGATTTATTATGGACGCGACATACTGTTAAAATGTAACATTATCGCGTCTTTATTGGTACGTTGACGTCTCGACGTGTAGAGATGTGACGCAATGACGTTTCGGTAGATTAAAAACATCGGTTGGGGAATATTGTCACAACATTCTTCGTATTTTCTCCGTTCAAAGTAACAAAGCTAGCTTCAGCATTACCCACATATCCATCCAAATTTTGTTTCTATATCATCCGTAGCCATTACCTATGTATGTAATTAGGTGTAACTTTACCAACATTAGCTGCTAACTTTTTGTGGAAGTTTCCTAATGGTCTGTAATTTTTCTGAGAAAGTTTGAGTATGACATCGAGCTTATTTGAGTTAAAGAATTCTCGCCGGCTAATTTCTCGGAATCCTCTTTGATGAATTGTGTGAAGTATTCTGTCGAAAACAACATAGCCAGAGAATTATATATTTAAGATTGTATGTCTCTGCTGATTCTCCTTTCCATGTGAGTAATATCGAATTTGTTCGGTAAGTTTTCGAGGTTAGCCAGCGATAACTTACTTTTGTAATTTTTGGAAGAAATTACTGGTACGTATGAGCAGGGAATTAGTGAATCCAGAAGCTTATTATGCCAATTACGAAGTTATGTACATGACGAGACTTACTTCAAAAGTTCTGAATCAATTGGAATTCTCTTTTATGTACAAAACTAGCATATTACTGAATTCTGTACAAAAGGGAAGAATTGGGTGTAGTGACACAATACCAGCTAATTAGATTTATTATGTACTTAAATCCGAGTGGTACCAGAAGTAAAGCAATATCCCATTTTTTCCCGTGGGTGTAATAAAAGGTGATTACGGGACTCACTAGAGAATGGGCAATAACGCTCTCTATGCATTTTACCACCATACTGCGATCGTCAACCTGCCTGCCAAGCGTGGCCATTGTCATGGCTAAAACTATAGAACGCCATTTGCTACGTTCCGTCCATACGTACCAAGTATCGGCCTATATTTATTAATTATGTGACTTTAATTTATCTTTCTATTGGAAAATAATACTTTATTAGCTCTACATACGTTGCTGAAATATTCACCAAACTTGAGGAATATTTTAGAATATAATCTTGCCAGTCTATTAATAGGTAATCCGATTTTTCTGCGAAGCATTTTGATTAATATTTCGCTAGTAGATAACCAACAACATTACTACCCACTCCATATTCTAATCATCTTAATGTGCTCTATCCTCGGTCAAAAGGAGTCTCTGAATAAATTTCCACATTTCATTTATACGTTTTGGAATGATTTCACATTCTATTAGATATGTACCTCTATGATTTAGCTAGCAGGTAAGGTAGGGCGAGCTCAAATAAATAAAATCATTTATCATTCATCGTTTCAGCCGAATGACTTCCACTGCTAGATATCCTCTACTACTGCTAGGCCTCCCAAATGGGAATTTATGCCATAATTACCACGCTTGGGAGGCAGGTTCGTGATCGCTATATAAGTGTATATTTGGTAAGATGCATAGAGAATGCCTATTCTCTAGTACCTAAGTCCCGTAGTTCCATGTGTTAATGTACGTAAAGAATAGAACCACCCCATGTATTCCCCTTGGTTTCGCAGAGGGCGAATAAGGGACTGAACAATATAAATTAATTGAAAATACAATAATATATTTTTATTCAGATATCAAGACCAGAGGCACAATTACATGTCCTATATTAATGTAACAAAAATGGAGATTGAAATCGATATTACAAATCGAAATAAAATTAAAATTTTGATTAGGTGACATATTTAACAAAGGTCCTCCAAAGCTGATCCTATCAGCCACCGTCTTCAAAACCATTTAACCTTCACAAATTTTGTTTCGTAGTCTTTAACGAAAAAAAAAACCAAATCCATATAAACTTTTACTCATTTCATAGCTTATTCTTCTTCTTTTTATCAAAATCAGTTCACACTCAGACTGACGCCCAAAATCTAAATTGACAATTTGAAGTGAAGAACTTGTCATAGTCTTCTTTAGCTTTAAATATGATTTGCACGTAACGTAAATTATGTTGTATTTCATAACATCACCATCAACATGACCATTACCAGCCTTACAGGCTTTGACAAATCCTCAACTTCAAATTCTCAAATCGAAAACCTGAGGTCTCGTAATTTTAAGAACGTCTGAACGTCAGATCTTAGTCTCAATCTATCAAAAATACCTCCAGTTTCCAAACATTTTTCACAAAATTTTGTCATTTTTTTGTCGCCGAGATGAGACTGCGACTAGATTAAAAACGTTAAAAACATTCATTATCTTCAATTACGAGAATTGGCCTGGAGTGTAAGACCTCTTTCTTATTTGGAACAATACTCGATACCGTCTAAAGATGCAATTTAAATTACTCGTTGACTGAGAACTACATTGACTGGCATTGGGTAACTGTAATTAGCACTTGGCGAAGCTACAAGTCGGTCCCTTTAATGAACAGTGCTCAAGTACTCACGTAATCTATTACTGGGTAGTAAGTTAGGGAGGAAACTTTCCTCTCGTCTTTGTCGATCGTAAGATCAACATTTATTAAAATTTATCTCCATTCTTTAAGCCAAAGCTACATAGAGTTTTGATAAGAAACGTAAAAGAAATTTTGAGAAAAAATAATTAGATATTTTGGAGATTTTAGCGTTCGGCACTTCAAGACCCTTTTTCTTAGGAACGCAAAGACGTATCAAGTTGAAATTAATATCAAATACGTAAGTTTACGATCCCTTGGAGCTCAAGCTTTTAAGTCAAGGCAATAAAAATACGGCCATTTATGAGACATATTATAAGACACCCAAACAAGTGTAAAGGGTAATTCCCGATAACCTAGAATCAAAAAACTTGCCAAAAAGCAAGGTAAACGAATAAACCCAACCGTCGTAAATTTTTAGTTTGTCAAACCAAAATGCCATTTTCATGCAGGAATGGATTTTTTTAAAATAAATCTATATAGTTATATCGATTTATAAGAGAACATGTATTTCTACTAAAATATTAATATTGACTTGGGATAATTCAGCCCAACTGCAGAACTCTTCATTGAGCGTGTTACGACATGCACTTGGCAAGTTTTCTTGTTCCTGGCTTCAACAATGTCAAGACGTTTTTCAAATAAAGTTAAAATAACTTCGTGGTGATAATTTTATTTCTCTGTACCAATTTTCTAACTGTTAAAAACATTATTATAGAACTTCATAACATCACACCTGACCAAAGAAGAACATTAAAAAATGTTCGTAAAAAAAGAATCTTGTCAAAGTCTCTCTAATGAACAACTCTTATATTAATTTCTTGGGAAATAAATACTCAATATCTTTTTAAATTATAAAAATAATCTGTTCAAATTACACCCAAGGAACTAATAGCGCTGGGAGAGCACCGGCCGCGCCAGCCGGTCTCGATAGACACGGTCTCTATCACGCAAACGAGGTTAGGTTCAAGACAGATTTCCTTCGAGACCGCAGCTAGAACATAAAACACATTTAAAATATTACTTTGCCTTAATATATCTCCAGTAATTTGTCACGAAGCCACAAACTTAAAGAATATCGCTGGCGGTGAAAGAAGCCAAGTGCACCTTTTACTTTTATTGTTCAAGACAGCGAAGTCTAATTTTTTTATGGAGTCACGTAGTCTTGGAATGAAAATATAGTACTTATTGTGCAGCTGGTGCTCCGGGCACTAACCGTAAAATGTAAGAAATATGAGCCTGTGGAATGAAAACCTATCATATTATAGCATTACTATGAGTTAGAAAAAATGTTTTTGATGCTTAGCAGTTTATTTAGTTGAGAAAATATATTTAAAAAAGTCGACATTGATTAGTAATAAGAAGATGCGCGCCCATACTTCAAGTGCCAACAAGCGGGTAGGTAAGTTGTGACTGCACATCCAAATTCTGCGTGCGTATTAATAAATTTTAAGCCATTGGTCAGTGCTAATACCAACCGAGGTGCACCGCATGCAGATGAGATTTATGTTAGATGTAGCTAATGACCGTGACATGTACTTAAGAGCGACCGACCTGTCATAATTCTCAGACAAAGGCTCGTACGTGATTATGGCGTTATAAATTTTTCCTCCAGATATTTTGAAAAGACATGAATCTTGTTCTATATATGGGTCCATTTTGTTCTGAGTCCATTTGATTCAAAGTTTACCTGAGCTTTGCCTTCATAATATAGTCATATCTTGAGAAATGACATTCATGTTATGAAAATAATATATGACAAACCTTTTTTCAGCAAAATTTGAACGGGTTTTTACAAAAACACGTATTTCCTGAAACGAGTTTAACATTATATCATATTTTTATCCACCTACAATAAAGCCAAAATGGAAGTTGTATATTGTTTATTACATAATACAAGGAGAATGAAATGGAAGTTTGAAATACGCGTATGAATTGTTGCCTCCAGTACTTTAAGTATCTGTGTTCAGACTGTCGGCGATCATTCAAATATTCACAAGTATACTATATCCTCGTGTTCTAGAAAGCGGTCGTCGCGTAAACGCGAGCATCACGATCATTATGAAAAAATAATTAATGTCACTTATTTGTTCGGCAAAACCGGATGGCACCCTCCGTAACTGCCATTCGCTAAACAAAATGAATACAACGATCAGCAACCGTGCGGTGATCGTAATTGTCATAATTATAATGTGCTTCATAAGCTTCAATATAATTGGAGCTACGAATATTTTTCTTGTGTCTCAACCGTAAAGTCTAATGGTTTCAAACCTAATATTTGATCAAAACAACATGACTTTAAAAAAAAATATTCGATATTTAAATACTTTAACGTTCTATTCGAGAAGAAAAAGGATTATATTTTTTTTAACATTACGTGCCGAGATTTTGTTTTTAAAACATTAGTACTACGTTGTCAAATGTACAACTAAGGTAGAAATTAAATTAAGTTTCCAGCATTTTGGTTTAAACCTTTTAGTGTTTTATTCATACAATCTGCACGTTATTAACTTTCATTTCAGGTTATCCTTAAATATTTAGTTTGGTTTAAAAATACTTTCACGAAAAACAGGTATGTACGTACATACATATTAATATTAGATAGTACCTACTATTAGGATCGAAGTTTTTTTAACGTAGCTTGCGGCAGGAGTAAACTGGTATGTAAAAATTATCACGTAATTAAAACTCCGTTATTCCCCCCTTACACGCACACACACATATTATGTATGGGCAAAAATGCGCGTGTGTGTATTTACGTGCGAGTATCGCGTAAGGAACTTTGTTCCCGACGGGGTCCCCCGAATGCACACGTTTATAAAAACGTGATACTTGTGAATATTTTACTACACAGCTGTAATATTAAAATCAGATATATCTAATAACATCTTGTCCAAACTTCAAGTTTCTAGGATCAACAGTTTGGCCTGAAACCTCAATAAATTATTTAATCAATCACTTCCTTGGTTTATTTAGGACAAATTAGTTTGTTATCACATCGTAACGTGTCGGACCGTTCACAGCCGTTTGTGGGTACTTGAGTTAGTTAGAATAATATTATTATGGTTTACCCAATTCGATAAAGGAAAATACTGTCGCAACTCATCATTCTATCATAAGAAGAAAATAAATCATTCGTTCGGAAAAAACGTAATCCACTGTAGATACTTTCGTTACTTATTTGTTCATTATTATTTCTTAAGGCTACGATGTGATATAGAAATGTATTATCTGTATCTTTGACGATGATTTACCCTACTGGATCCAAATAACACTTATTTATACGAACAGAGAAGTTCTAGGGCAAAATGTATTCGCATTTTTTTTTTTCTTTTCAAGAACATTTTTGCAACAACCCAGATACTACCTACGGTTGATATTTAATAAAAGTTAAGAACGTTTATCGTGACGTTTTTTAAGAAATATAAATCAAAGTACAATCGTTTTTAGCCAAGCACTATATCGTCAGTATTTATATTTATTTTATAGCTGATATAGAATGATATAGTATGAAAAACCCAGCCCACGCTGGATAAATGCTTTTAATTGCTAGTCGTACCAAATTTCCCTTACCACCCGAAACCTTGAATCGGGTGTAGAATGAAAAGTTTTACACTTCACAACACGCATAGGTTATATCCTTCTACGAAATAGTATTAATATTGACGCTGAAAATGGCATGAACATTTTCTTCGCAGTTAATCTGACCTTACCTTTATATTTTTAAGCAAAAAAATTACATTTTATACAGTTCAAAAAAAGGTCATCAATTTCAAATTATTGTTTTAAGATATTTAAGAATATTAAGTCTTGTTATTAATTAATTAATTATGTTCAAGTATACACCGTGACATTTTAATCGTCTTACAACGGCAGCCCACTTCATGTATCCAATGACACATCCATAAGAAAAAAATGAACATTTGAATAACTGAAAAATAAAAATATTAGTAATGAATGATGACGCAAATTACATAGCACTACTATATGAAGATCGCTGATGTTACATCCGCGCCGACCTTATTAATTTCTATAATCGCTGATGCACCTATGACATCAGTCGATTCCGCAAGTTGTTGTTTGTTCAATAAATTGTAAGAATGATTATTCTAATATCCTACTTCGAACTAGAATCATCATTCATAGGTTTAATTTTTGTAATATTAAATCAGTAATTAAATTTATTTAGAATCATTTCGGTTTTTTTTCGATCCTCCGATCGCAGCAAACGTAATTGGCGCTGTCGGTAGGATATCCGCGAGAGATATCGGGACTCTATCTCACATCGATAATCGCGTCGCGAGTCACTCGGGTGGCTATCAAGCACCAATTCGGGTATCCTGAACCTACGGACCTGCTGCAGACCAGAAGGAGAATCCAGCCATCGATTCACAGAGAGGAAGCAGAAATGAGATACCTGTAAGTACACTTGAATCATTCTCGTGTTGCACCCCTTTGAATCTTAACCCTCAAGATTTACCATCCAAGGGCCTCCAGTGCGCGGGAGCCTGAATCACGACAGGCTCGCCAACGTATAGTAGATATAAATAGAGATATAACTTTAGATAAATTAGAATTAATCAATATGACTCAAAATGACCCAGATACCATTTTCAAGGCTCTTCGCCTTGTTCCAGAGTTTGACGGCAACCCAAATATCCTTACGCGTTTCATTAGAATTTGTGATTCGTTAGCTGCGCAGTATTTGAGTAATACACCCGGCAGCGAATTTTCCAACTTATGTTTACTAAACGGTATACTTAATAAGATAACTGGGACCGCGGCATGTACTATTAACGCAAATGGAATACCTGAGAGCTGGCTAGGCATTCGAACTGCCTTGATTAATAACTTTTCGGATCAACGTGATGAAACCGCATTGTACAACGACCTCTCTCTAACTACTCAGGGTAATAAAACGCCACAAGAATTCTATGATCATTGCCAAACGTTGTTTAGTACGATCATGACATACGTGACTTTACATGAGACTGTACCAACGACTATAGCAGCGAAACGCGACTTGTATAAAAAGGTTACCATGCAGGCATATGTTCGAGGGTTAAAAGAAACCTTAGGATCCCATATACGTTGCATGCGCCCACCAACGATAGAAAAGGCGCTTGAGTTCGTTCAAGAAGAGCTCAATGTAATGTATTTGCAACAACGTGAGACCGCAAAAACCCAAGCTCCTTCTAAAGTCACTCATCCCACTCTAACACCTGTAGCGTTCACCCCACGACCTCATAACTTCCCAACATCAGTACCCAATTGGCCATCACCCGTGGGACAACGTCCAGCGGGACCTGCACCTCAGCCTTTTAAATTCCCTGCACCAGCACAATACCAATATCGTATGCCAACGAACACACAAAGAGTGTTCAGTGCGGCACCTCCTAACTACAACCACCGTAGTAACACATTTAGATTACCACCCCGAAATAACGTACCTCAAGGCCCTCAGCCGATGAGTGGTGTTCAACGTTTTACTCCCAGACCTCTACCCCCAATAAACGCACCAGCAGTCCATGATTGGAACAAGTTTGGAAATCCACCACCCTCAAATTATTTTAAATCCCGAGAAATGAATATGAACGAGTGCATGACATATGACGACTCATATTACAACTATTATAACGAACCGGAGTACAATTACTATACTGATTACAACAACAGTGACATTGACCCGAGTCTAGCCGCTGACTCGAGTTATTATACTGTGTCAACGGATGCCCAGGTATTTGATGAATCGCAAGCGGGTATAATTAACCATGCTCAGCAGGATTTTCTGGAGGCTTCGATGTCACAAAAACCAAAATAGAATTAAACCTTCAGACACAGAGGCAACTTCCCTATATACAAATTAGAGACCCACCATTAAAACTTTTAATAGACACGGGTGCCAACCAATCTTTCATTAGCCCTGAAGTTGTCGAAAAATATTTCTCTGAGTATCCTTTGAATTTCGATCCTTTTGAGATAACCAACATACACGCAACAAGCAGGAACGACTATTCCATAACCTTGCCATGTTTTGCGGAGTTTAACGACGCTAACAGCATGAAGTTGTTCATTTATCGGTTTCATAATTGTTTAGTCCCGATCTATTTGTTTATTATCTGTGCGCCTAACGGAATGCGCGTGTAACGAAGTGACATCTAACTTGTCAATTTGACGTTGACACTTGACAGCTCTTGTTAATTTGCCGCTAAAATAGGTCCGTCGCGTTTTGGAACCCCCGCGACGCTTTTGTTGAAATTAATCCTTTTAAATCGATCCGCTTGTGACAATTAGTCGTGATCCAGTTGTTTGATTGTTAATAACCCCTAATTTGACGTATTAATACGGGTTACGTTTGTTAAAACTGAAGTTCTTGTAAAGGGATGGCGGTCCGAATTGCGCGTGCGACCCTGTTGTAAAGTAATCCCTTAATCCCTGAGAACCGGTCGTTTTGTGGACAATCTGTCATGACCCGATGGTTAAGTGTTAGTGACGCTATTGGGAATGAGTGATTTGAAGACCGCGTGCCATGAAGACATCTGGCGGATTGTTGCGGATTGTTCCTGAGAATACTTACTCATAACGTCACAACACAATACAGATACACTCACTTACATACATAACTCCAGGTTGGCACCAGAGCAGTGTCCTTCAACCAACAGGTAAGTTCTTTTGTTGTACTGTAAGTGTTTGATTTGATTTTCTGCTCCGCGTACGGCGGACAGTACGCTAGCCACTCTTGTCTCCAGAGCCCCCCATCAAAAACTTCCACTGCGCAATTGAATTGAGGTTTGGCCTGGCAGCGTACAATAATTATTTAGATGGCCTCATTGGTTTAGATCTATTAAATAAATGGGAAGCTCGCATAGATTTAAAAGAAAATACACTAGTAACCCGATCTGCGGTAAACCCTATTGTAATGTATAACTCGTGCAACATAAACTTATACGAAGATATTATACCAGCTGGGAGCACTAAGTTTGTTCGTATCCCTATTGAGGTGCCAGAGGGCGACGCTTTTATTCGGGAACAAACTCTTTGCAATTGCATAATTCATGAATGTATTACCACCGTAAATAATAACCGTGGCTACTTAGAAATCGAAAACCCGACACCAAATGACGTAATATTTTCACTTGATCGCCCAGCGCACGCGGAATTATTTAATATTGAATGCGGTAGTACTCAACAAATATCGACCCGCGCTCAGGAAGTAGTATCGCGTTTGAGAACTGATCACCTAAACCCGGAAGAGAAGGCTAACCTAATAGCTCTTTGTTCTCGTTACTCGGATGTTTTTTACATTGAAGGTGAGGGACTAACTTTCACAAATAAAATAAAGCATCGAATAAGAACTACCGATGATGTTCCAGTGCACGCTAAAAGCTACCGGTATACATACACCGCCAACAAGTTAGGGACCAAATAACTAAAATGCTCGATCAAGGTATCATTCGACCATCAGAATCTGCATGGAGCTCGCCTATTTGGGTAGTTCCAAAAAAAATAGATGCCTCAGGAAAGCAAAAATGGCGTCTCGTAGTAGATTTTCGTAAGTTAAACGAAAAGACACTAGACGATAAGTACCCTATACCTAACATCAATGACGTTCTCGACAAATTAGGTAAATGCCACTATTTTACGACCTTGGATTTGGCAAGTGGATTCTACCAGGTAGAGATGCACCCACAGGATGTAGAAAAGACCGCATTCAATGTAGAACACGGCCATTTTGAATTTCTAAGAATGCCGATGGGACTAAAAAATTCTCCGTCCTCGTTTCAACGTGTGATGGACAATGTCCTTAGAGGACTCTAAAACGAGATATGTTTCGTATATTTAGATGACATCATCGTTTTCAGTACATCCCTTCAGGAACATATCATTAACCTCGAAAAAGTATTCCAGAAACTTCGAGAATCCAACTTCAAAATCCAAATGGACAAGTCGGAATTCCTTAAACTTGAAACTGCTTATTTAGGCCATGTCATCAGTAAGGATGGCATCAAGCCAAATCCTGATAAAATATCTGCAATTAAGAAGTATCCTATTCCAAAAACACCGAAAGAAATCAAACAATTTCTGGGCCTCCTCGGTTATTATCGAAAATTTATTCCTGACTTTGCCCGAACTACAAAACCACTTACGCAATGCTTGAAAAAAGGACGCAAAATCACCCTTGACCCCGAATATGTGAATTGTTTCGAAAGATGCAAGACTCTCCTGACTAATGACCCCATCCTACAGTACCCGGACTTCAATAAAGAATTTAACTTGACGATAGACGCTTCTAATGTAGCCATCGGCGCTGTTCTATCCCAAGGACCCATAAATTCAGACAAGCCCATCTGTTACGCATCCCGAACTTTAAATGAAAGCGAGATGAACTACAGTACTATAGAGAAGGAGTTGCTTGCTATAGTTTGGGCTACGAAATATTTCAGACCCTACCTATTTGGACGTAAATTTAAAATTTTCACTGACCACAAACCGTTGCAATGGATGATGAACATGAAAGAACCAAATTCTCGACTGACAAGATGGAGACTTAGACTTAGTGAATACGACTTCTCAGTTATTTATAAAAAAGGGAAATCTAATACAAATGCTGACAGGCCTGTTGGTCTAGTGGTTAGTGACCCTGACTGCTATGCCGGAGGTCGTGGGTTCGATTCCCACCCAGGACAAATGTTTGTGTGATGAGCACGATCATTTGTTCTGTGTCTGGGTGTAATTTATCTATAATATGTATGTATTTAGAAATATATAAGTATGTTTATCAGCTGTCTTAGTACCCATAACACAAGCTCTGCTTAGCTTGGGACTAGATGGCGTTGTGTGATAGTTGTAAAAAAAAAAAAAAAAAAAATGCTGACGCCCTTTCTCGCATTGAAATTCACACCAAAGAAGCCATGTCCTTAATAGAGGAAATCGATGAACTCAACTCCTTAATGGGTAATCCATCAGAAACCATCCCTGGCAAACCAAACTCCTCGACTGAAACAGTACATACAAGCGCTGAAAACCCCATCCTAGAAATTCCCATAACTGACGAGCCATTAAATAAGTTTAACAGACAGATATGTTTAACTATTGTAAATGACGTAAAGAAACGACCTGTAGTCACCAGGCCATTTGACACCCATACGCGTATAAGTATCCAGCTATCCCAATCTAACCTAGAGGAAGATGTGATCTGTGCCGTAAAAGAATACGTTAACCCCAAGGTTAAGACAGCTATTTTAGTTAATCCACCTCTAGCCATGTACTCAATTATACCAATCATACAGGAAAAATTCAAAAGTTCATCCTTAAATCTCGTTTTAGCTAAATGTGAATTAGAAAATGTCAAAGATTACCTTCGACAACAGGAGATAATACGACACCATCATGACGGTAAAACTAACCATCGTGGAATTACCGAGTGTCATTTAGCCTTATCTCGTAAATACTACTGGCCAAAAATGAAAGACCAGATAACCAAATTTATAAACGAATGTACGATTTGCGGTCAAGCCAAGTACGATAGAAACCCGATTAGACCTCAGTTTAACATCGTACCACCAGCTACCAAGCCATTTGAGACAATCCACATGGATCTATTTACTGTACAGGGTGAAAAATATGTAACATTTATCGGTGTATTTACAAAGTACGGTCAAGCTTATCACTTACGTGACGGAACCGCTATTAGCATACTACAAGCCCTTTTGCAGTACTGCACCCACCATGGCGTCCCTATAACTATTATTACAGACAATGGGACTGAGTTTACAAACCAATTGTTCATGGAATTTACGAGGCTTCATGGGATCAACCATCATAGAATACTAGCTCACTCTCCTAACGATAACGGAAATATCGAACGATTCCACTCAACTCTTTTAGAACATCTTAGACTTCTTAAGCTACAGTATAAAGACGAACCAATAATTAATCTTGTACCCTATGCTTTAATAACACAGCATTTATTACAACAGTACATGCAAGTCCATAGAGATAAAATGAAACATGTTTATGACATCATCAACTCGTCATCACTTGCTAATCGTACCGCGATAGTTGAGAAACGAAATGAAAACCGTGAACCCGAGATAGAATACGTACCCCAACAGCAAATATTTATAACAAACCCCCTTGCTAGTCGACAAAAGACTGCCCCACGCTATACACAGGACACAGTTTTGGCAGACCTGCCGATTCATATTTATACTTCAAAAAAACGTGGCCCCATAGCGAAATCAAGACTCAAGCGTGTACCTAAATCAGCAAAATTGTTACAGGATCCTACTGATAGCGATATAATTCTCCCAATGACGCGACCTCAGGAGATAAGACTCGAAAGCCTCGATGACGGACCCGGGCTTCTACCCTTTAAACTTGGACAAATGAAAATTACGACTCACCATCATACTTTCATCCAGTACGTACAACTAAGCAATATAGAAAACAATGTTCAATCCCTACAAACCCAACTAACGATCTGTCAAAAGCAAATGACTAATGACACCTACGCGTTATACGAAATTCAATTGGAATATCTTGCTAGCAAACTTGGCAATGTCCTAAAACAATTACGATCTTTAGAACCCAACAGAGCCAAAAGAGGTCTTGTAGACGGACTAGGTTCAATAATAAAAAGCCTAACCGGGAACCTAGATCACGAGGATGCGGTAAGGTATAATCAGGCAATTCAAATCTTAGAACGTAATCAAAACAAATTAGTGACCGAATTCAATGATCATATAAGTATAAGTAAAGAGTGGATGTCTAAATATAATAGCGTAATTACACAAATAGTAGAAAACCAGAATAAAATCAACACTACCTTAGAGACTATATTACAAAGTAATGCACTAAGAGAAAATGATTTAATAAAATATGCTCATTTTGCCCAACTACTAGAAATTATAAGCGATAATGTAGAAGATTTAACTCAGAAACTAATTATGATAGAAAATAGTTTAGCTTTTGTTCGTGCGAGTAGTACACACCACTCTATGATAGACGTAGAAATACTACAGTCAATGGTACAAAAACTTAAGACTATTTACGCCGAAGAGCAAATTTTAGATCTAGAACTTAGAGATTATTATGACATTATAAAACCGGGATCATATTATGTAGACAACCAGATAGTATTCGTATTTAAATTTCCAATCTTTTCTAAAAATAGTTATGATTTTTATAAACTCTCCGTGGTACCTAATAAACACGCACAAGCTCTTTTTCCACCCTTTCCTTGCCTTGCAACTAACGAGATGTTACATGCGTACATAGAGGCTGAATGCCCGAAGTTGAAAGACTGGTACCTCTGTGAGAACGATATTACTCACCAGACTCGCAACAAAGCTGACTGCGTCCAGGAGTTAATCACCAACCAAGCCCTACAAGACTCCTGCAAGTTTACCACAGTCACCTTGATGAGAGAAGCCATGGAGAAACTCGACGACCAACATTACGTCCTCGCCTTTCCTCAAGAAACGAAGGTACAGTTAACCTGCAACCAGAAAGACTACACATCGCTTCAGGGTAGTTACCTTGCTACGATTCCTATTGGATGTTATCTGAAATCCGAAGAGTTCACCATTGCAAACGTTTACGATGAAATTAATGGCCAACCCTTGAAGTTAATGAAAATACCCTACGACGCTGAGAAACAGGCCACCACAGCCACCCACGTCAATCTGAACTCTATTAATCTACAAGGACTACACAGCATCCAGGACCAAATTATGATCCAGAATCCTGTTCAACTTGAGAACGTGCAGACCAACGCACTTTATCACACTACAATCCCATTCTATGGAATACTATTGAGTGCAAGCGTACTCTTTATCATCGCAATGACCCGGCGCTACCTATGCAAATGTACTAACACTATGAAAAAGAAGCAGCAACCACCAGCTGCAACCCTGGAAAATAAGGAAACTCCTGACGAACTTCCGGCAACATTTTCACTCAACGTGCTAAAATAGTCGCCGTTCTAAGAGGGGAGGAATTACATAGCACTACTATATGAAGATCGCTGATGTTACATCCGCGCCGACCTTATTAATTTCTATAATCGCTGATGCACCTATGACATCAGTCGATTCCGCAAGTTGTTGTTTGTTCAATAAATTGTAAGAATGATTATTCTAATATCCTACTTCGAACTAGAATCATCATTCATAGGTTTAATTTTTGTAATATTAAAATCAGTAATTAAATTTATTTAGAATCATTTCGGTTTTTTTTCGATCCTCCGATCGCAGCAAACGTAATTCGCATGACGTAGTTTGTTTGATATTTTGTCTCATGAAAATGGAGATGGAATGATCTAATCGACTCGTGCGCTGGGTAGGTATGTGTGTTCTCTACCATATGATACATAAACATTATTAACAGGATGTTTCATAATTCTAATGCATTAATTATTTTTCATAGTACGTATTTTCTTAATTGGTAACAATTTTTTAATCACGAGGTATATTATGTTTGACAACCTTTGTAAGACGACTAAAATGTCACGGTGTATAAAAAAAGAATTATAGGTCATCGAAAAAAATCCGTATCATCTCTCACAATGACAACCAGACGCAAAATGTCCACTTCTCAGAATGTCAACTTCTTAGAATGTCAAATTCGCATAATGTCATTTGCTCATAATTTCAATTTCTCACAATGACAAACTCGCATAATGGCAACTTCTCACAATGTCAACTTACTAAAATGACAAACTCGCATAATGACAACTCCACGTAGTTCCTACTTCAACAAGATAATTTGCATGTGGTAATGGTTATAGCTAGGTATACTATACATACACTAAGGGGTATATAAAGGTAGGTATTAAAGTAGTTAAAAAAAATATCAACATTTTATAATCAATCAACTATAATACGGTGTGACACGTTATACAAATACAAAAAAAAACACCAAAATCAGCAAAATCACAAAAAACATAACATTCACTAAGGGGTATATAAAGGTAGGTATTACAGTAGTTTAAAAAAAAAAAAAAAAAACAAAATTTTATAATCAATCAACTATAATATGGTGTGACACGTTATACAAATACAAAAAAAAAATCACCATCTTCAAAATCACGAAAAACATAACAGAATACAAACTAAAAAAAACTGTGATTCTCCATAGGAATAAAAAAAATCATTTTAATTATTTTTTTAAATTTACTTTTTAAACAAAGATAGCCGCTAAAATATAATCTTTTTAAAAATGTTGTAATACGCTTGGTTCGCAAACATGGTCAACTTTTCGTAAAATTCTTTGCTTTAACTCGAACTTTAACTTTTTGCCAAATATTTTAAGTTCAACGCCACCGCACAACAAATTCGTTAGAGGGTTGGCATAGGCGTATAAATGGACGTGTTTAAAAAAAAATTATAATACTTTTTATTTAAATTAAAAAAAGAAGCAAAATACTGGGATCAGAGAATAACGGACAGTCTTTTTAAATTTTTAAGAAATAAGAGACTACTTCGTGATATAACTTTTGTTATAAAATATAATAAATATTTAATTGCACTGCAAAATGGAAGTCTAAACATTGAATGATTTTTAAAAAGATTATATTTTTGCGGCTTTCTTTGTTTGAAAAGTAAATTTAAACAAATAATTAAAATGATTTTTTTATTCCTATGGAGAATCACAGTTTTTTTTAGTTTGTATTCTGTTATGTTTTTCGTGATTTTGAAGATGGTGATTTTTTTTTGTATTTGTATAACGTGTCACACCATATTATAGTTGATTGATTATAAAATTTTGTTTTTTTTTTAACTACTGTAATACCTACCTTTATATACCCCTTAGTGAATGTATACCTAGCTATAACTATTACCACATGCAAATTATCTTGTTGAAGTAGGAACTACGTGGAGTTGTCACTATGCGAGTTTGTCATTTTAGTAAGTTGACATTGTGAAAAGTTGCATTATGCGAGTTTGTCATTGTGAGAAATCGACATTATGAGAAATTGACATTATGCGAATTTGACATTCTAAGAAGTTGACATTCTGAGAAGTGGACATTTTGCATCTGGTTGTCATTATGAGAGTTTGACATTATGAGATGATACGATTCTTTAGTCCAAAAATAGGACATTTCTCTTGTCACGTGAATATTCTTTCATATCTCATTAAATTCATCTTTACACAATGAGACTTCGAGATAAACCCACTTAACCAAAGTCTCATAATATACCTACAGACTTGTCAGAAAGGAAAATACATACCTATTATTTCTCGCTATTTCCAAATTGAAGATAATTGGAAAAATAAATTGCGTTGTATTATTTGAAAACATTTCCTTGGGAGGCTTTAAAAATATGGAGGCATTTGCTTGGGAGGCTTTAAAAAATCCATTTCAGGTGGTTTTTTTTTTTTTAAATAAAACTTCTAAACATACTTTAGTACTCCTGACGAAGTTGAATAAGGGGTAACTGGAGACTTGGAGAGGTCTATGTCCAACAGACTCCACGTGGTGCCGGACGTAAAGAAAAGCACTATCCCATTCTTTCCGAGAGTATCATAAATGTTGACTAAGTGACTTACTATTCATCACCATAATGCCCCCACCCCCTTTTGGGGAAGGCCTATGTCCAGCAGAGGACGTCTTTAGACTGAAATCATGATGAATGATGATGACTTCCAGCAGTGAACTGCCGTAGGCTGATGATGATGATCATAATCATAATCATGTATTTGCTCAGAAAGTAGGTAGATAAAAACGCAGAATTAACTTAACCATGGTAAGCTACCAATGTTTTACTTGTAAGTACTTATTTTCTTACAAAAATTACACACCTCTTCGGCTTGAGGTTTCCATGTTAAATGACTGTCTAACAATTTACAAAAAAATAAAAACTTTTACTTTGACAAAGTTACTCAAGTGGCTCCCAATCCGCCTTCGCAGGAACACTCGGATTTTATGTCTCCTCTTTAACCTCCTACACAACCCGTCTTACCCTTCCTATCTGCGTGAACGTTTTTCTTACGCTCGCGCTAGCGATGCACCGTGCAGATCACACCTTAGATCCCTCCTTAAATCCCAACCCCATAAAACCAGTTATTATTCCTATTCCTTCTCTCACACAGACACAAACCGTACCGACCTCGCCGCTGAGGTCCGTCGTCGCGACCTCGACTTAATAGTCCCTCCCGACCCTTGCAAGAGCCAGCCCGCGATACTGAGCCTTTAGCTTTAAATTAGTCCATAAATAATTTAACCCAGATCCAGCCAGTCCCTTGCTGCCCCCACACCAGTGATTGCCTAAGCCGAGGTTCGTACCCCCCTCAGGGTAACCCTTCGAGCTTTTGCTTTAGTTGTTTAAGTATAATAAGCCCCGGCTGGAGGCCTAAAAAGGTAACTTTTTAGAACTCGCCGGGCTACCATCCGTTTAAGTAGTAAAAATCTTTCAGGTTAACTACCAGATGTCCTACAAAAAAAAAATTCCTTCTCTGTTCATGCTGTTCGATTGTGGAACTCACTTCCGCCTAGCATTCGAGATCTAAAAACTATGCGCCTTATCAAATGTCGAGTAAAAGAACATTACCTTTCCTCATAATTGTGTGTATTTATATATATATAATATTTATGTTTATTTTTATATTTTAGCTTTATGTATTTATTTAAGTATATGTTAATTTCTTGCATTAAGACTTCACGTATTCATATCTTCTCTTCTTGTTTTCACACACTATTGTCTACATTTCTTTTTCATTTCTCCTTTCGCAGGTCTGCTGGAAGAAATTTCTTAAGAAATAAGCAGTACCTTTGTACTCATTTGTATTAATATGCCTTATCACTCTGTTTTTTTTTACTGTGTGTACATAAATAATAAAATAAATAAATAAAAGTTTTATCAGTCGTATTCTACAGTCATTTGCTGTACTGGGGAGCGTTGATAGACATGCAATATTTTCGTTTTTTTATTTATATATTTAAACGAGCAATTCTTGTATTTATATATATGTAATATGTTGTTTATTGAAACAAAACTAAGGTTGTTGCTCTGTAAAGAGAAATTTATTTTTTTATGAACATCAGAAACCATATTTGCAAATACAACTTATTTTTACATGATACAAATAACTGTTATTTACTAACCTGTAAAGAGAAACAACATTAAAAGCTATTGCTTCAAATATTAATTCTTTCACAATAGTAATTGAAATTATTTCTAATAAAAACCTCGCTAACGCTGTAATTGTACAAAACCAGCGAGAATCTTTTAAGTGATAGATTTTCATAGTAAACATAGAGTCAAAAGTGCTGCCACCACAGATAATGCTTTAAAGTATGTCTTGCCAGTTATGCGCGGGCAATTCAAATTAAATGAAGTGTAAAAGAGCTTCATTTACATCTCCCTCCCCCAGGTACACAATACTCCTCTGGTACTGGTATCAGTTTTGTAATGTGAGACAAGTTTGATTCTAACTTTTTGTATCCTGTATCTATTTTATAAATTGAGTTAGATATTTTTTCTAATCTTTATATATATAAAAATCTTGTGTCACGATGTATGTTGCCAATAAACTCCGAAACTACTGAACCGATTTCAATCAAATTTCACATGTACCTACCCGTATTTTGGTCTAACTTACTGGATAGGATAGTTATCATCTCAATTATTCGCTTATGTCGTGAATGTAAACGAATAAAATGTATCAATTAATTGTTTCTTAAGCAAGTGTTTATTTACCGCCATCTATGAGAACTTCATAAAACTAAATATAGTTTTATGAAGTTTGTGGTGTACGTTGATTCATCAATAAAATTCTTCAATATTGTTTGACATGTAGGTTACAAATACACCCAATAGATGGCGCTGTGTTCTGTTTCTTAGAATATAAATTCTATTACTTTATTTCACGTAATATTTATTTATGTTCACGATATAACCGTATTATTTTAATGGTTTGTGACTGATATTTTTATAATTATACTGCGTATTATGTTAAAATATTATTACCATTAATAACAAAAAAAAATTGTACTATTTTTGTTAGAGAATTATTAAAGTCTTGGCGCCAAATTTTAATCAAAATTTCAAATGCGAACTAGAACGTTTGGGAAACTCAATGTTCAGGTATAAATACTAGCGCCGAGTGTCACCGCAGTACAGTTCCTTTTTAAACGAGTGAATTAATACTATCTCCCGGAAAGTGATGGTCTCAGTAAAATCTCAGTGCAAGTCTTAGTACTACTCTCTGCGTCAGTCTCTACGTAAATATACCTGTGCATTTACCAAGTATATAACCTCTGCAAGTATTAATCAGTGCAAAATCATAACTTTATACACATGTAAGTATTTTTGCTTGCATTTTATTTTATTTTCTTCATGTATTTTGTAAAGAAGTCATTGTTTATAAAGAATAGTTAAAGATAAGAAAAAAAAATCTACATTTAATAAATTATAGTTTGAAAAATCTAAAAAACACTAAAAATTTAAAAATAAAACTGGAGTACTCAATTTAAAAATTCATATAGTTGTACAAAAAGCGTGGGGTGTTTGATTTGCATTGCTGTAAATATTTTAACGATAGTTTAGTATACCTGTAGTAATTATAATAAGCACCCTACGCATTTTGTACGACAATATGAATTTTTCAATTGAGTACTCCAGTTTTATTTTCAATTTAGCTAATTCGATTTCACCGGAAGGGTTTTATTTCCTCAGTTGCGATTAGAGAAATAAAATATGGCGGTACGAAGTTCGCCGGGTCAGCTATTAGTATTATATTTTAACAAGTTCTTGAAACATCGTAAGGAAACCGGCATGTCCTAGAACCAAAAATTTGAAGACATGTGACATCTACGAACCCGCACTGGGCCCGTGTGGTATATTACGGCCCACTCCCTGTCACCAGGAGGAGGCCTGTGTCCCAGCAGTGGGAACAATATAGGCTGATTATGATGATCAAGCTCTTCTAAGTGAAGAGACAGTTGAGCTGCTGAAGAGTTTGTTGCGTCAGTTTTTCTTCCCAACTTGCCGGGGGACTGTCTTCTTCCCAACTAAAGCACTAGGAAGTGGTGAAGGGCGGGCATTTTGTGAACTGTCTTATGTAATTTTGACATTCGAAAAGTGCTGACTCCAATCTGCAGTCCAATCTACGGAACAATGAGATCGCTTCGGAAAGCCTCTGATGCTCCGAAGCTTCTGCGCTTTTAGGCGAAGCTAGACTGGCTTTGTTAGTCAGAATAAAATAAATATAAAAAAGACCCTCATTCGGGGACCCACCCGAATGAGGGTCTAAGTACCAAAAAGGGAGTCCCATCATAATCGAAAAGGAAACAAAATCATGTTCAAAGTATCCGTTACATAGGCACATCTATACTTAATATTATAAAGCTGAAAAGTTTATCGAAGCGCTAATCTCAGGAACTAATGGTCCGAATTGAAAAAATATTTTTGTGTTGGGTAGCCTATTTATCGAGGAAGGCTATATAACATCACGCTACGGTTCAAATGAAGCGGAGCAGCAAACAAAAAATGGACTAAAACTGGCAGGCGATTCGTTGCGACGGGAAGGAGAGCGAAAATTTGACGCGGACGAAGTCGCGGGCAAAAGCTAGTATTTTATAAGGTCCAATTTTTAATTCATCTAGTTTTTTTCTATTTAATCGGTTACCATTTTCCACATATACAAAGTCTCCTACATTGAATTGCTTATTTATTCTGTTTTTATCAAATTGTTGTTTATTGTAATTGTATAGTTCTTTTCAAAGCTATTTTCCTATCTCTTAATAATTCATTTTGTGTTTTATGTTCTTTCAACTCATCTGGTAAGATATCAATAACTTTTCCTTCCATTAAATAAGTTGTGGAAAATCCTGTCACTGAGTGTTCGGTTTCATTATATCTCTGGGTGCATTTATGAGCGATAGTTGTCCAAGATATTTTATCACTTTTTTCATTAATTGTACATCTTATCTTGTTTACTAATGTTTGATTTAACCGTTCATTTAATCCATTCGAGAAAGGTGCATTTACTGCAGTGAAGATAATAGGTAAAAAGCTTTTAAATTCTTTTGAATTTATGCCCGGGTATTGGTCTGATAAAACCATTCCAATTTTATTTTCAGGAACAACTTTTTTTATGAGTTTAATAAAATCATCTGCGTTTTGGGTTTTTGATGTCAATATGTAGGCATATCTGGTGAAATGGTCTACAAGAAGATGTAGATATGTTTTAGTAGAGCGGGAGCCACCAAATCCACCGATGGTATCTATAGAGACGATTTCAAATGGGTAAGTAGCGGGACCCAGATGAGACATCAAGCCATATTTAAATTTAGTTCTAGATTTATTTTTTATGCATATTTCACAATGTTCACATATTTTTTTTACATTAATTGTTAAATTCTTTGCAACAAAGAATGGTTTGATTTTATTTTCTGTTTGTTTAACTCCTATATGGCAGTAAGTGTCATGTACATTTTTTATTATTTTTTTACTAAATTCCTCAGTAAGTATAATTTTGTTTTTCTTTCCTATCCTTTTGAAGTATATTTTATTTTTTAATATTAGTTTATTTTTATACAGTTTTATTTCTTCATTTTTCTCTTGATCGTTTTGAATGTCTTCTAGTTTAATAAAATTTACAACTTTTAAAATTTCTTCCTGATTTACTGTGGTTCTAATACTGGGTTTCTACTTAGACTGTCTGCTTCTAAATTGTCCTTTCCTGGTGAATATATTACCTCAAAATTAAATTGTGATAAATAGTATGTGAGTTCTCCTAGTTCCTCATCTGTTCTAGCCTGAATATTCAGTTTTTCTAGGGGTTTATGGTCTGAAAACACTTTGAACTTTTTTCCTATGAGCCAATGTTGCCAGTATTTTACGGCCTCTTTTATTGCTAAGCATTCTAAAGAAATAGCTTTTTTCCTTTTCTGACTGTCATTTAATTTCCTCGAAAAATATGCACATGGCCTTTCTTCTCCATCTTCCTGTGGTTGTTTCAAAATAGCCCCTTAACCCTGTATACTCGCGTCTGTATAAATATGTATAGGAAGATTCGGATCAAATATTTCTAAAATAGGTTTTAAACACAGTAGTTTTTTTATTGTATCAAAAGATTTTTGACATTCTCCTGCCCATATAATTTTTGTTCTTTTCTTAACAAATTGTGTAGAGGATCTAATATGATTGATATGTTTTGTATATATTTTCCATAGAAGTTTATTTTTCCTAAAAACTGTCTAACATTTTTCTTTGTTTTTGGAACAGGAAATTCTTTGATGGCTATTAAATTATCTTTTAGTGGAGTAATGGTATTGTTTTTTTATAATGTGGCCCAGGTATTTAACAGAATCCTGTGCAAACTTACATTTAGAAAATTTTAATCTGAATCCTTCTTTTGATATAGCTTCCAACAGCAAATATAAGTGGTTAATGTGCTCCGTGAATGTCTGGGAAAAAACTAAAATGTCATCGATGAAATTTACTGTAAAATTGGATAGTTTGTGTTTTCTAATTATGCTACTTAGTATTCTTTGAAATATTGCAGGTGAAGTTTTCAAACCAAATGGTAAACAAGTCCACTGGAAATGATTTTCTTGAGTAACAAAGGCTGTTTTCTTCCTATCTTCCACTTTTAAAGGTATGGACCAGAAAGCGGAATTAATGTCCAACGTTGAAAAATATTTACAATTTCTTGTTTTTATCATTAAATCCTCTATAAGTGGAAATGGTTGCGACTGAGGAACCACTATTTTATTCAAATCGCATAGTCTACATTTTTTTCCTTCTCCTTTTTTATGGGCTAAAGTTACAGGAGCTGCAAAAGGACTATAAGATTCTTCAATTAATTTATTTTGTAATAATTTTAAAACTTGCTCTTCTATTTCTTTTTTATCTTCAAAATTGCATCTATACGGTCTTTTGCTACAATACGTATCTACTAATAAATCGATATGTGCCTCATAGCCTTTCACTAAGCCTACATCATATTTATCTTTTGCAAATAGTGAGTTATATTTGCTTATTAATTCATTTATTTCTTGTTGATGCTGACCGTCTAAATGATTTATTGTAATGTTGAAGTTTGTAAATTCTATGTGTTCATTAAAGTTAACTTTACACTTATTGCTCATATAGAAATTATCTTTCACTGTTGCTTCCTTAACATTATTATCATCAATGAAACAGTGTTTGTTTTCAGTTTTGTCACCTTTAAAGCCAGGAATATTGACATTCTTTTTTAATTCTTTGTTTAGTTTTTGTGTGATTTCTAAGTTTTCATTTTGAATTAGTTGAAAAGATTTTATGCAATCCAATCCAATTAAAAAATTATAGTCACAATTTTGTTCGTCTATGACAAAAATATTCATTTCTTTTTCTATTTCAAAAATCTTTATTTTTAACATTACTATTCCCATAGACTTTTTTACACCATTAATCGTTTTTAAATTTGCTTGATTATTTTTATTGTTGTTTGGGTTGTTTTTTAATGATAATAATTTTGAATTAATTATGCTTACATTTGATCCTGAATCATAAATCCCGAACGTTTCTATGGAATCATTTATTATTAACTTGGTTTTGATTAATGGTGGAATAATTAGTTTTTTGGATCTATTTGATTTAAACTCATTTCTAATTCAGAATTATTAACACTTGTAATTGGCTGTTTTTTAGAGGGATCATCATCTTTTTTTTTAAACCAACATACAGATTCCGAATGATACCGAGTCCCTTTCTTTTCTTTTTCACAGATTCTGCATGGTCTACCTTTTATTTTTTTTTCTTTTGTCTTACTTTCCCAATCTATTATTTTTTTCCCATTGTCTTATTGTCCATTAAATGTTCTAGGCCCCGGATACTACTAAATAAATCCTCAGAATCTTTCAATGTATTTCTGTTAATTTCATCTGCTATGAAATTAGGTAACCTAATTACAATTAAATCAATTAAAGTACGTTTATCCAGTAATTTATTTACCTCTAACAAAAGCCTTTCTTTCTTTAAAGCATATTCCAGTAACGTACCCTGCCTGTATTTAAATAAAAAAGCATACCTTATTGGTGACCAGCCTTTGTCCACATATGTTGCACAATTTTTTTTTTTCCAATAACACCATTCGGAATTGATTGTGTATTTTATAAGCATAGAATTATACCAATCTTGACAAGAATCCTCTATAAATAAGCGAAATACTTGTATCTTTTCAATATCATCATTTATACCTATACGTTTACATTCAGCTTCGAAGATATCCATCCATTGTGTTACACTTGATGTTTTTTTTGTGAATTTTTCTATTACAATTTTTTCTGATAACTTCTTTAAATTAGACTGCTTCGATTCTTTCTTCGATTCAGCGAAATTTTCTAAGATTTTTGTAAGAGTTTCTGTTGAAATTTCATTCGTTAAAACCTGTTGTGTTTTAGGTGTACTTTCCTCCAGTAAATATCCCATGAACTGCATATTTCCATCTTCATCCGTATATGTATCACGCAATTCTGCTGTTAATGAAATCCATACTCGTCTTTCTTCGTGTCTTTTTTGCAGTGTTGCCCTTACTTTTTGAAAAGTTTGAGTTTTAATTAACTCAGTATGCAGTTTTATTGGTTGTAATTGTTCAGGAATCAAAAACACATTTCCATCGGCGTCCATAATTGAGGTTATGCAGATCACATTTGTCTTCGGATCTTCAGCCAGTTTCACAACAAATTCAAATTTAAGCTTTTCCATAGTTTACAACAGCTATAAATAATGTTGTTTTGTAATATGTTGTTTATTGAAACAAAACTAAGGTTGTTGCTCTGTAAAGAGATTTTTTTTTTTATGAACATCAGAAACCATATTTGCAAATACAACTTATTTTTACATGATACAAATAACTGTTATTTACTAACCTGTAAAGAGAAACAACATTAAAAGCTATTGCTTCAAATATTAATTCTTTCACAATAGTAATTGAAATTATTTCTAATAAAAACCTCGCTAACGCTGTAATTGTACTAAACCAGCGAGAATCTTTTAAGTGATAGATTTTCATAGTAAACATAGAGTCAAAAGTGCTGCCACCACAGATAATGCTTTAAAGTATGTCTTGCCAGTTATGCGCGGGAAATTCAAATTAAATGAAGTCTAAAAGAGCTTCATTTACATATATATATATATATGTCGGAGTTGGTTGTCAAATACAAATTGTGGGTAGTCCGCATAATTTGCTATTTTTTGTTTTTATTATCATTAATTTACGTGATTTTCCTATCAGATAGTGTCTAATAAATCGGAACATAATTTATTGAGTACTTGGTGTACTCACTAATTCATTTATGGCAACTTATTTCGATAGTTGTAACCAGTAGTTTTGTTCAAAACAATAAATGACATGTCACTTTAAATGTTAAAATGATTTACGTAGTGAATTCACCATTTGTTTATTTACGACAATTATTCTAATATTATTTGATTACTTTATAATGTGAGTCTTATTTAGTTTAGCATACTTTAGTGTTTTTTTATCAAATAAACACGTGGCGTACTTCCGCGCGCCATTGGACAGAGTTGTCATAGATATTATGGCGGGACATTGTCCTATAAAAGAGCTTGCACTCAGTGAGCAAGTCAGTCTATCTTCGGATTAGACTCATTACAGAGCTCCTGCTCCCGACGAAACTGTCGGTTTACCTGGTACAGCGCTGCTGTATATTCACATAGCTGTATTGATTAGCTGATAGCGAAAGATACACTTTGTATTTGGGTGGCTTAGGCCTCTATACGAACTGCAACCTTAAGGGTTTGTTCGTTGTACTGTATTGTTATTACCTACTTTATCTTGTAACCGTTTTATTCAAGTTCTTCTACCTTAACAGACAGCTGTGCTGCTGGGGAGTTTGTTCCGCCACTTCTTCTTCCCAGCTAAAGCACTAGGAAGTGTCGGGCGTTTTGGGGGGACTGTCTTATGTAACTTTGACGTTCAAAAAGTGCTGACTCTCAGCCTAGTTTGAATATCGTTTAATTAATATTGTAATACAACTTTGTAGTTGTTCATAATATTGTTTGTAGATGTTCATAATATTGTTTATCCCAATAAAATGGGAACTCCAAATCTTGACGATATATACCGCTCGGCACACTACTCCTGATGATCCGACTTATATATAATCTGAATCTCGGAAACGGCTCCAACGATTTTCATGAAATTTAGTATACAGGGGGTTTCCGGGGCCATAAATCGATCTAGTTAGGATTCATTTTTATAAAATGTCGTTTTAATCGTGTTTTCAATGATCCAATTTTATTGATAGTCAACTTGAACATAAACTTATTACTTTAAACACAATTTACCAAAAAATACCGAGCAAAACTCGGTCATCTAGATATTATGTCTTTAATTGTGTTATTTATACCGCATTCACATATCTATACTAATATTATAAAGAGGTAACATTTGTTTGTAAGTTTGTATGTAGGGGGTAATCTCCGGAAGTAATGAACCAATTTCAAAAATTGTTTCACTGGTAGAAAGCTACATTATTCGTGAGTGCTATAGGCTATAAATTATAAAAATATCATGCATATTAGCTGAACTCCTCAGTTTTTGTCTAGCCAGGCGGAATAAAATTGCTCTTACAACAAAGTTATTTGCATGCGCTGCCTTAACAGTTGTATATAATTCAAAACAATGTAGAGCAACCTGGTCCGCTTTCAATAGTTCTACAAAAGAGTCTGCGACACTTTATTTATATCTTTTATATTTTAGCAGATATTGTTACTTTTATGTGTTGATAAAAGTATTTTTCGACGTACTTACCTTTGAACGTTTTTTTATAAAACAAAATATTAAACCTTATCGAAAAAAATATTATTATGATCACAAGAACATCATAGAAATACGATTTGCCCAAAACAGTATGTCAATTGGTTAAATAATTTCGAAGATAATATAGAATTACTAAATCGCAAAATGCCGCCGTCCATTCACGAACCGCATTAGAACATGCTTTGTACGGACATTTTATCTATTTACCCATAGATTGCATTGTGGAATTGCGTCATTTTTCTGAATCACGGTGTTAAGATTTTTCGCGGATTAATGACCCTCTCCGGTTATTATTTAACTTTCGTCGTTAGGTAGGTGAGTTGTACGCAGTTGGTTGGATGTTGTTGGTCTTTAAAAGTGTTTTGGTTGTAAGTCTTTAAAAAATGTTTGGTTGCTTGGTTTCTTAAAACAAAAATACTACTTCGTTCTCATTCTTCGAGTTCGAAGCTGTGGTATTTCTGCTTTTGGGATATCGGACAGTTTCAGTGATTGTCTATCATGTTTAAAAGGAAATCACAACTTTCCCGTCAGAAATCCCAGACAAGAGAAGCTCAAGCACGCCGTACGGAAGAGTCTGCTCTTGAAAATCATCAGCGCCTTTCGAGGAATAGAGCATGAAATATTTCGCAAGCACGCGCTGGGGAATCTAGCTCCGAGCGTTCACAGCGGCTTGCTAACCAAAGCTGGAGAACATCGCAGGTCCGTGCTCGGGAATCTAGCGCTGAACGTGCGCAGCGTCTCAGTGATTTAAGGCAGCATGTCTCTGCAAAAAGGGATAGGGAGACTAGCGCTGAGCGCTCGCAGAGGCTCGCTAGCCAAAGCGCGAGAACATCGCAGGCCAGTGCTCGGGAATCTAGCGCTGAACGTGCGCAGCGTCTTTCTGATTTAAGGCAACATATCTTGGGCACGCCACAATTGCGGCGGTAAGTTCCCTCTTTGAGGAGTGGATAGAGAGGCGCCACGGCATCCTCACCTTCCACCTGACGCAGGTTCTCACCGGGTGCTTCGGTGGGTTCCTGTTCAGGATAAAGCGGGAGGAAACGCCTGGGTGTTTCCATTGTGAGGATCGTCTAGAGGACACGGTGGAGCATACGGTGAAAGTGTGTCCTACCTGGGCGGAGCACCGCCGTGTCTTCGTGGAGGCGATCGGTGGCGGCAACCTCTCGCGTCCGGCCTTGGTGCGAGCCATGGTACGGAGCGAGAGCAAATGGGAAGCCATCACCTCCTTTTAGGGAAGCAGTAATGCTCGCAACGGCGGAGGTGGGGCGCGTGAGGGAGTGGCAGTCTCTACGCCCTCACGTCACAAGCCACCGCAGGAGGAGACGCCCCGGGCGTCAGGAGTCGATAGCTGACTCCCGGCCACCGTAGGTAGGCACGAGCAAGCAAGCAAAAGCAAGCAAGCTCGGGTCGACGGCGCGTAGTGTTCCACGCGTACCTCAAAGAGATGTCAGCAAGACTGAAGGGGTCTGCTAGGACCGATGCCTGCTAGGGTCGCGAGATTGTTCGAAAGAGATACCGTGACCCTGGCACATGGGCAATTGAAGGAACACGGGTGGGTTTTAGGCAGTAAAAGTCTGACAAAGTCTGCCCTTCCGCTCCGCCTAGAGCGGGAAAAGTCATTTGATGAATTGCCATCCAAAAAAAAGGTAGCATGTCTCAGCAACAAAGGATAGGAAGACTAGCACTGAGCGCTCGCAGAGGCTCGCTAGCCAAAGCGCGAGAACATCGCAGGCACGTGCTCGGGAATCTAGCGCTGAACGTGCGCAGCGTCTTTCTGATATAAGGCAGCATATCTCATATGCAATAAAAACAACACTCCTTTTGGCAGTCAGGAAATAACTCATAGTACTCAGTACTAACCGAACCGCACTCATAATTTCATCACAAGTTAAAATGTTTACCACCCAACGAAGTGGGCACGGGTCAGCTAGTATGGTATATAGACGTAAACATTAAAGTAACAACATACCAGGGGCGTTTCTACCGCCATGAATATGCAAACATTTGCAAAATATTATCCAAAACCTCAAATTCTTAATAATAAGAGGGCTCTTCATGAGTAAATTCCTAATAAAAATATTAAAACTTAACGTAATTTATCAACAAAGGTTTTTATTAAATAAATCTTTCCTAAAACCTTGACTGCTTATCGAAGTCAGGATGCTCCGATTTTCAACCTTACTGCGCTCGCTCTGGTATTCTTTTGTTAAAAACACAATGACAGCTTGATCTAGTATCCCAGTCAGGATGTATGCTCTCACTTTTGAGCTCACTTGGCTTGTTCTTGCATTTTCTACGTATAATCACTCCTACAACTTAACCTTGTATCCGAGAGAGAATGAAAACTTAACCTTCCAAGTCAGCACGCTATTCTGTAAACAAAAATCATCTCCTTGAAGCTTCGTCGCAGTCGAGTAAAAAAGGGTCCTTTTTACTTTTTAACACTAGAAGCGCGGAACATACCGACTGAGTTATATTCGGATAAAAAAATATGTATACTTCTAATTGAAGGTGGTTGAAGTCTCGTATAAATAATAATAATCATCATATTTCATTAAAAGTCATAAAAAGTTACGATTATATGCATAATAAAATATTAATTAGAGCAGGAAGAACATCGAAATGGGTCAAATTTGGGACGCCCGCACTTCTAGTGTTAAAACAGTGCCCATTTTATGACTACCTAACTACGCCACGGGCTCCAACCTTATATTAAAGAAACCGAAGAACGAATTCAAATTAATTAAAATTGCTAAGAAGAAAGTATTTATAAGTATAATCTAAAACAATTCTTAATTAAAATTCTTGTAATCTATCCGACCCCTATTTAAGTAGATTCCGAACATTTTATAAGATCATTTTTTTTTTTCTCTTTTCATGAATATTGTAAGACGAAATGAAAGAGAGTCTATTATTAACACAACCATGAGTTAAATTTTAAAGGTTTCTGAGAGTTTTGAGTTTTGTCTCATCTCAGTGGTGATTATAGAGAACATTTATAAAAGATGTCGCTTCGTTAGCAACGCAAATATTTAGTTCAAGATAATATTGAAGTTATGAAGTTTCCAGAACAATCCATTTGTGAACGAGCAAGAACTGAACCCTGTTAGACGAAGTTTTGCTGTATTATCCTCTGTTTTAACCGTTTTGAACAGTTATAGAAACGGCTCGTGTTTCTTGGTGTTGATGTTTAAGTTTGTGAACACGCTGACTGGTTTTTGAGTTGTTGTGTTAAGTCAATGTTCTCATTATGTATTTACAGGGAAAATTGTGAAGTAGAAGTCTGGGAAATTACTATAAAATCGACACACATGACCAAAAACGCCATTGGTTTTTAGGGTTCCGTTGCCAAATGGCAAAAACGGAACCCTTATAGATTCGTCATGTCTGTCTGTCTGTCTGTCTGTCTGTCTGTCTGTCTGTCCGTCCGTCCGTATGTCACAGCCACTTTTTTCAGAAACTATAAGAGCTATGCTGTTGAAACTTGGTAAGTAGATGTATTCTGTGAACCGCATTAAGATATTCACACTAAAATAGAAAAAAACAATAAATTTTGGGGTTCCCCATACATAGAACTGAAACTCAAAAATGTTTTTTTTCATCAAACCCGTACGTGTGGGGTATCTATGAATAGGTCTTCAAAAATGGTAATGAGGTTTCTAACATCATTTTTTTCTAAACTGAATAGTTTGCGCGAGAGACACTTCCAAAGTGGTAAAATGTGTGTGTGTCCCCCCCGTAACTTCTAAAATAAGAGAATGATAAAACTAAAAAAAATATATGATGTACATTACTATGTAAACTACCACCGAAAATTGGTTTGAACGAGGTTGAGTGAGTAGTTTTTTTTAAAACGTCATAAATCGTAAACCGCAATTTACCTTACATTCAATCAAAATTAAAAAAAAAATCATTTTTTTTTAAACCGAGAATACCTGCAGGTTTGTACGGAACCCTCGGTGCGCAAGTCGGACTCGCACTTGGCCGGTTTTTGTTAACAATATAAGTTCATGGTCAGTTTGATAAACATTGAATTTCTCTGACTTTTAATACTCACTTCACTCCTTTTCTGGTCATCGATCCAGCTCGGGTAGAATTCTAGAATTGTATTTGATAACAAAGAAGTTTTTAACTGAATTTTAATAATTGAGAATTTGGTAAACCACCTGAATTATAATCAGTTGTATCTATTCAGCAGGAGTGAAAGCGCTCATATCCGTACACAATATGTTATAACCACAATATTTGGCTAAAATACATATCCCATCCGATACGAACACACGATGTCAGATCTTCCGCAATATTCTCCGGTTTTCTCGAAGTCGTCATCACACGATGTTTGTCGACGAATTTTTATATTCATGTTAATCTTAAAGTACCCGACCGCGATTCGAAAAAGTTTGTCCCGATAAACGAGAGCCAAGGGACGGATTTCACGAGCCTTGTACCGGAACACCAAAGTTTTCACGCCTTTCAAAGCCAGTAGGGTGGAACATTATTTGTAGGGTGCCATTCTAAGGAGGTATTATATGTTTTTCAGAAATGCATATTTTTTCATTTATTTATTTTTAGCCTCTGTTGGAGGAAAGGAGGGCATTTCCCTGAAGTGGGATCAGGGAAATGCCCTCCTTTCCTCCTTTCCACTCCTCTCTTTTTTTTTGATCTTGGCGTCGAAATTCTAATGGATATCGACCGCCCTGGGGTGGGCGGAGGGGTCTGTCAGACTCTTACTGACTAAAACCACCTAGGTGTTTCGTCCCACACCTACGTCGGAGACCACGGGAACCAATATGCCTTCCACGATCCCCGACTGGTGCCGGCCCGCCTTTGCGGGCCTCCTCACGTTGGGGGGAGTGAGGTGTTAAGCTCCCCCCCATACATCACAGAGAGGCGCGCGTGGAACACTACGCGCCACCATCTCGGGTCTGTAGGAATAGGGGGCGCGGATGTCCCCAGATCCGTCGCCCCTGGACCCATTTAGGGGGGCTGGAAGAGGGCGTTGTCCGCCCTCCGCCGACTCCCGGTGCGCCTGCTGCGGGCTGGGTGAGCGGAAGATATCTCCCGCTCCCTTTCCGCAGCCTCTTTCTACGACATGACCGTTTCGCAGAAGGATACCACCTCGTCTCCACGGCCGGCAGCGACAGGTCACTGCCTACTCCTGAGACGAGGGCAGTGGCGGTACCTTCATATAAGCCCAAAAGCCCGGCATGCCTTACTGAAATGCTCGATAGAGAATCAATATCAAACCCGAACTATTTAAAAGTTCGCGCACTTAATTCTTATCAAAATAACACCACACTACTACACATCGCGATTGTTCGCGCTCAGAGTTTCGCATTTGCAGCATCTACATATAGCTATCTCGCTTACACGTACCGGCTTTTACCGGGCTTTCAAATACTATCTCTGTCACTTTCGCACTTATAGCGATGTGCTGTATAACGAGTTAGAACCTTGTGCGTCTACAAATCGATCAGTATGGAAGATTTAAGCCGTGCATGCGTATGAAGTTGCACGCGTATGATGCGTGACCTTGTCACCTTGCCAACTGTGTAGTGTTGCCGTTTTAGCGACGTTGTGAGATCTTGGAGATTTTTAACGAGTTTGGAGACTTTTTTAAGATTTAGCAACAATAAAAACTAGCGACTTTTTAAAATGACGAAATAAAATATTCAAGCAATATCTTAAAAATAAAAAAATTGCGACATCTAGCTACATTTATCATATACCTGGCGACTTTTTTTTGCCTAAATGACAACACTGCAACTCTGCGCAAATAGTTCCCGACACCCGAGTGCAACTAACTTCAGTTTCATTTGCTTGAGTGGGAAAAGTTTTGTTGTTAAAGTTTTTTGTGTGTTTTCTTAGATTTTCTCAGTGATACAATTGTTTTGGTGACTTACCTACAACAATGGAGGTAATTGTACCTTGTGAGGATTTAAAATGCGTTCAAGTTTTGATTGGCGAAGATGAGGTAAAATCTTTAAACTTTGCTCAGAAAAAACAGTTAATTTCTTCATTAAAACCGACGTCTAATCTGAGTATTTCTCAGACTAGTAAATCGCATAAACGAAAATTTAATAGATCAGTTTATAAAACTAGTTGGATTGTTGGCTGTTCGCACACTAATAAGTTGTATTGCTGGTGCTGCATATTTTTTTCGAATGAAGATTCCGTTTGGAATACATCTGGTTATAATGATTTAAATAACATATCTGGCGCCATTAAAAGTCACGCAAATTCCCATAAACACCTGTGTGCAATGGTTTCTTTCGGTCATTTTGGTAAACAACGAATTGAGACATCTATATCACGCCAGTTATCTGAGGAAATTTCAAAATATAACACGCGCGTTGATAACAACAGTAGTGTATTTCAAAGATTAGTCGATATTGTTTGTCATTTAGCACAACAGGAACTTCCTCTAAGAGGACATGATGAGTCCAAAACTTCATTATATAAAGGCAGTTTGCCACCGGAAATATGCAATTGCGATGCAATTTCATACCTCCGGTAAATGAATGTTTATTATATTCAATCTAGCACTAGCGTGCCTTCAGTGAGCTTTGGTTACCTCATTCACCGCACGACAAGCAAGAGTGAAATTGAAGAAGAGGAAAGAAGAAGATGGATGAATTCACTTTTAATTTATTGTACCTAACCAGTAGTTTATGAGAAAATTGCGATGATAAATACGTAGGTACCTACATACTCAGTCGAAAACTGAACTTTCTTTTTTTGAAATCGGTTAAAATTTTATTGGGCTTGCCTAATTTTGAAACCCTAGGCACGCCACTGGACGAGGGCACTCCACTCCTCTCTGTCTTAAGTTCATCATCTCAGCCGAAAGACGACCACTGCTGGAAATAAGTCTCCCCCAAAGGGGGGGCAGGGTTGCCATAATATCCACGCTTGGCAGTGTAGTGTGCAGCTCGCCTAACCTTATATTTGTAACTGCACACACTAATTATGGGCATTATTATACGAATCGTCGAACTAAACAGTTCTCTTTTATTTCGACAACATCACTATAATACATGGCGACCCTTAGCAACCCACGTGATAAACGGCCGTAGTCAAATAAATTATGAAGATTATACCAACTAACGAAACAATTATGAAAATCAAGAAGTTTGTGAAGACGGAAAATTAGAAGAAAGAAAGCGAAGAAGATTTTGAAAATTATAGAAGAATCAGAATCCCAATAGAAGAATTTGTTTGAAGAGGTGCCATCGTTAAATAAGAAGACAGAAAAGGAGCGTTGCTGCCGGGTGCCGGGAGAATGCTCAAGCCTTATGATGAGAGGATATGCAGGGCGCCGGGAGTTGAATTGTACGGGTCCGATGTGGAGCAGCTGGGAGTCAGTTCCAGTCCAATGCTGAGAAGTTCATTCATCCACGCCACGTGAGACGTCGTGACCTACATAAGCGTTGTCAGTAAAATAAGTAATTACTGCAATGTAAGTTTTGCACTTCTAGCATTTTTTTTAAATTCTACTATATTTCATATTATTGTAACTAGATCATGCATTATTTTATATTTTGTTCTGGAATTAGGAATGTCCCAACAATTGCAAGATTTACACGCTAGATTAAAATATCTAAGAGAATATTTAGTAAAACTAGGTCCAGATAGGCATAGAAAAGATTTAGCTTTTAAGAAACTAGAAGAAGCAGAAAAAGAATATAGTAAATTGGATTGTATTTTGACTCAGTTGAACCAAGAAGTTATAGATCGCAAGTTAGATAAAGAAGCTTGTGAGGTTTTCCAAACATTAATTAATGAAATTCAATCAAATTTTCAGAAAATAAAGAGTTTACTTTCTTTAGTAGATAGTAGTTGTCAAACTAGTTCTAAAGATTTTACAGAATATACTGATTGTCTTACAAAAATGGCTGACGCGTTTGATATTAAAACTGCAATTTCCCTGTTGCCAGTATTGAATGGCCAGGAGCAGGTGACAAATCAACTTATAGATGGTATCTTGCTCTATAGTTCGCTCATTAATAATACCAGTAAAAATCAATTGATACAGTTTGTGTTAAAAACGCGTCTTTCGCCTAGTGCAAAATTGTGTCTTAAAACTAATTACGCAGATATAGAAAGTTTGACAGAAGATATTCGCAGTTATTTGCTACCAAAGAAATCGTCTGTAGCTTTACAAAGTCAATTGTTTAAGGCAACTCAAGGCCGTAGGAATATAGAAAAATTCGGTACGGATTCGAAGAGTTGTTTGTTAATCTCACGATTGCGCAGGCTAACGATAAGAGTGATGCATATGAGGTTTTGCGTCCACTCAATGAGAAGACTGCAATTAAACGATTTAGTGATGGTTTGGCTGATAAGCGGCTCAGCACCATCATTGCCTCACGTCAGTTTGCATCATTGTCTGACGCTATAACGGCTGCGGTAGATGAACAATCCATGTCTGTCCAGCCACAAGATCAGGTTATGCAATTAAGGGCTAACCAAAATTATAAACGAGGTAGCTTTAGAGGTTCTCGAGGCCGAGGAAATAGACAATTTTATTACAGAAATAAAACGTATAACCATAATTATGACAACAATAATGGAAATAACGGAAATAGCACAGGTCAAAGAAGTTCAAACAGTGTTAATCGAGGTAAAAACTCAGGTGGACAACGTCAGCAGTTCCGCGGACGTCCGGTGCGTTGTCAGCGTGTTCAACATAACGCGCAACAGTCCAATGTTCAAGACAACTTGCGCAATGATTGCACAAATAGTCATGAAAGCCTAGAATTTTTTCCTACCTAAATCGTACACTCATAAAATTTTTAGTTTTTGTAATTTTAGTATTATTAATTGTCGATTAACAAATAGTGATGTTGATCTTAATTTACTGATTGATAGTGGAGCTAGTTTATGTGTGTTAAAGTATGAATGGTTGTCGCGACATAAGAATTTATTGAATGTAGTAAAACAGGATAAGATAGTCATTAAAGGAATTAGTGGTAATTTAGAATCCATGGGATACATTTATTTAGATATTATAATTAATAATGTAACTTTTCAACAAAAGTTTTACATTTTTGAACACTTATCTTGTGTTGCAGAAGGTATACTCGGGCAAGATTTTTTTGAGCGGTATAACGCTGTGTTAAACTATAAAGATGGTACTCTGAGTTTGGAAACCCGAGACCAGTCTGTTAGTGTTCATGTTAATAGGAATTTATTTACAATTCCGCCTCGTTGTGAAGTAATTAAACACATCCCGACGATACACAATAGTGATTGCGTCGTTTTGTCAAAGGAAATTTATAAAGGTGTATTCACAGCAGGTGTAGTATCGAAGCCACATAATGGACTTATTCCTGTTAGGATATTAAATACAACTGATAATTCGGTTGATGTAAATACTTCAGATTTAAGTATTAGCTGCTTAAATAATTTTTATGTTTGCAAGTTTGACGACGATAATATTTCTGTGGATAGAATTAAAACTTTGCTAACTACGTTACAACTAAATACCTATTTAAATAAAGAAGATCAAAGAGGTATTGAAAACGTATGTGCCAAATATGCCGATGTTTTCCATTTGCCAGGAGATACGCTCACAACAACTAATTTAATAGAACATTCAATTAAACTAAAAGAAAATACGTCACCAGCGTACGTGAAGCCTTATCGATTGCCTAAAGCATTGAAAGGCGAGGTACAAAGACAAATAGATGAAATGGTTAAAAATGATTTTATTGAAGAGACTATTTCGGAATGGTCAAGACCAGTTCTATTAGTACCTAAAAAGACAGATAGGTCAGGAGAAAGGAAATGGAGACTTGTAGTGGACTATCGCCAAGTCAATAATAGGATACAGGATGATAAATTTCCGTTACCAAATATCACTGAGATACTAGATTCGTTATCTAATAACATCTATTTTTCAAAATTAGATCTTAGTCAAGGTTACTATCAGCTGTCCTTAGAAGAAAAGTCTAGAAAGTTCACTGCATTTACAACAGACAAGCAGTATCAAATGAAACGATGTCCAATGGGACTTAAGACATCGCCTAGTGCTTTTGCTCGTCTCATGACAATAGCCATGTCTGGGTTAAATTATAAATCATGCTTTTTATATCAAGATGACTGTATTGTCGTAGGAAATTGTCTCGAAATGCATAATAAGAACCTTATACAAAAATTTGAATGCCTAAGAAAAGTGAATCTAAAACTAAATCCTCAAAAGTGTGAATTTTTACGTAAAGAAATCGTTTATTTAGGACATAAAATAACCTCAGAAGGAATATTTCCCGATCCATCGAAGGTAGAATGCCTACAAAAATATCCAGTCCCGCAAAATGTAGACGAAATCAAGAGATTTGTAGCATTCGCAAATTATTATAGACGTTTTATTCCAAAGTTTGCTGCAATAGCCTATCCTTTGAATGCGTTATGTAAAAAAGATGTAGCATTCGTGTGGAGTGATGAATGCGAGCGAGCATTTTATAAGTTAAAACAGATTCTTATTAGTCCGACTATACTTGACTATCCAGACTTTAGTGATAACAACACTTTTACGTTACAAACTGACGCATCAAAACTTGGATTAGGCGCCGTACTGTCTAATAGCAATGGCAAGGTAGTCGCATACGCTAGCCGTAACTTGAAACCAGCTGAGACACGATACCCGGTGATTGAGTTAGAATTACTTGCTATTGTTTGGGCAGTTCGACATTTTAGACCCTATTTATATAGGAAAAAGTTTTACATAAAAACAGACCATAAGCCGTTGATTTATTTATTTAATATGACTGATCCTTCAAGTCGGTTGACAAAGTTTAGATTATAAGTATCTTGAAGAATATGACTTTGAAATCAGCTATGTCCCAGGCCGGCACAACGCAGCTGCAAATGCATTGAGCCGGATACCTATTACATCCAACAGCCTAAAAGATATGAACAAGCATGCAGTATCAGTCATGACAAGGGCACAGACTCGAAGGTTACGCACTGACTGTGACAACAACGACATGACTACTGAGGTATCCTCTACTCCAAGGCCTGATCAACCTAAAGTAGTGGAAATCCTCAAACGACCGATTGACAGCGTTGAATTGATATTGTTTAGTAATAAAAATACAATAAAGCAGATAGAAAAATCAAAACATTTCACTAGTGACAATGGTAATTGCAAATTCGTACCTGAAAAATTTGCAATTTTTGTGATTTCTCGATCGTTATTGACCGTAAGTGTGTTAGCGAGAGAATTACAACGTTTTTGCAAGCAAATCAAAATAAACGAGCTCATAATAATTAAAAATAAGCGCTATGAAATTTTTGTTAACAATTTTATAAAGGAAATGAGTCATTTGAATGACAGTCCTAAGCTACTTGTTATTAAAGATGTGACAGGAGTTTCTGACAAAGACACGAAAACAGTGATCTTGAATGACTTCCACCTATTACCCACCAGTGGCCACGCAGGAGTAAATAGAATGTTAAATAATATTAGGAAGTACTATTATTGGCCAGGAATGACTAATGATGTAACAGAATTCGTAAAGAAATGTAGAAGTTGCCAGATTCAAAAGCATTCCAATAGGCATACAAAAGAACCGATGCAGATGGTTATAACATCAACGCCATCCACTGCTTTTGAAAGAGTAAGTTTAGATTTAATGGGTCCTTTAAATGTAGATAATTTAAATTATAAGTATATTCTGACATTACAGTGTGATTTAACAAAATACGTTGAAGCCTATCCTTTAGAGAGGAAAGATACGATTTCTGTAGCTAGGTTATTTGTAAACAATTTTATTCTGAGATATGGTATCCCTAAAGAAATAATAACAGATCAGGGAACAGAGTTTATGTCATCAGTTTTTACTGAGATTTGCAATTTGTTGCATATAAATAAACTGCATTCAACAGCCTATCATCATGAAACTCTGGGAGGATTGGAAAACACTCATAATGTTCTAGGAGCTTATCTTAGGATTCAGTGTGATAATAATAAATCAGATTGGAGCAGTTGGCTTCCATTCTGGTGCTTTTCATTTAACACTGCAGTACACTCTGAAACAAAATACACTCCATTTGAGCTAGTTTTTGGGAAGAATTGTAACTTGCCATCCAATATTGCAAAAAGTTCTTATGTTGATCCATTATATAATCCTGATTCTTACCCTTTGGAACTAAAATACAGACTTCAAAGAGCACAAGCTGATGCTAGAAATAATTTATTATTTAGTAAGGAATTAAGAAAAAATAATTTTGATAAAAATGTACACGGATTAAAATATAAGAGTGGAGATTTAGTTCTTATTAAAAATCAAGTAGGAAATAAGTTAGATAAAATTTATTTAGGACCATATAAAGTGATTGAAGATGTATCACCAAATGTTAAAATTTTAAAAGATAACAAAGAATTTGTAATCCATAAATACAATACAAAACTGTTTGTTACTTAATATTATTTGGTTATGATACGATGTTTTTTTTATATACCTAATGTAATGATAGAAATTATAATTATATAAAATATGTTGTTTTGAAATAAAGTGAAGAAATAAGCTAAAAGGAAAAAAATGTTTTATGTACTTAGACAATAAAGCCAATTATTTTTTGAAAAAAAAGGGGAGGTGTAGTGTGCAGCTCGCCTAACCTTATATTTGTAACTGCACACACTAATTATGGGCATTATTATACGAATCGTCGAACTAAACAGTTCTCTTTTATTTCGACAACATCACTATAATACAGCAGGCGGGTTGGTGATCGCAGTATGGTGGTAAAATCCATAGAGTACGGTGCTCTAATAAATGTTAATCTGTCTTGACTTAGTGTAATCCAGTCTGTAGACGTCAAGCTCGTACCGGCATTTTCTCCTCGGTCCGTCCTTTTCTGGGAACAACATGGTGGATTATTTTGCTCATGACTCGTTCGAAACTAGTTCGGCACACGTTCGCCGCAGCAGGCGTGTGCGGCCATATTCTGCAATTGAAATGTGCTGTACTTTGGAATCCATTCTCTGTTTGACATTCATTTAATTTTGCGCATTACCTGCAAGGTTTGTTTGAGTACCCATTCATTACGTTGTAATTGTTCAGGTAGGCCTTCCCTATTTGTGTTTCTCCGTACTTGCCTGCCTTATTTGATGAATTTTATTTGAAAATGAATTGAATAGGACTCCTCGGCGAAACGGCTCACGAATGCCATGTTTTTAAGCAGAAATACTTAGGGTATCAAACAAATGTGCATAAGTCATCACCTGCCTATCCTTTTCCCAATTATGTTGGGGTCAGCGTCCAGTCTAACCGAATACATCTCAATACCAATATTTTACATGGAGCGACTGCCCATTTGACCTTCACAACCCAGTTACTGGTTAATACGACACCCGTTGGAAAGACTGGTTGTCAGACTTTCGGGATTCTGACGACCCGTAACGACTGTCAAAGATCCACAAACGACAGCCGAGATCAACTACTTAGCGTGCTTAAGTAGGGGAAGGCCGCGCAAAGTGGATACCTTAACGTTTAGCGGCCTATCGGAAGGTAGCCTTTACAGATATATAAACAATAATGATTGAATTTGAAACAGTATATATTGAAGTTTTCAACATAATCAACAAAAATCACGTAAAATTAGTACTTTACTTATAATTAAAAATCAAATTAAAGTGGGTACCGCTATCCGCTTTGCCCCACCCCCCGGGTAAAGCGGATAGACTCATAGGGCAAAGTGAACACATGGTTTATTAAGGAAGAATGACCAAAGAATATAAAAAAACATAGTTAAATAAAGGAGACATTAATAAAGAATACAACTAATCAGTCATCAGTGGTGTTGTCACAAATAAATATGCCATTTCCCTGGTAAGCCGTGCATCTTTCATTTCAGATTGATCGGACACTGGCAAGTGGGTCAGATGTAAACCAAACATTTCAATACAGACAGACAGACCGAAACACACATACACAGACAGAATAAAAGGAAAGGAAAAACAAAATAAAATCTTGTAAATTCATATGGGCAAAACAATGTGGGTACGGTATCCGCTTTGCCCGTGTTCTCTTTGCCCGACGTGTACTTGTTGAATTTAACCTACTCTAAAATCGAATCTAGAAACAAATTCCCAATTTAACTACCAGTAATTCTGCACGAAGACATGCACTTTTAATAGGTAATCTAGCCAATACAGTATTACTATTTAAACATGAATCATTACAGAATTACGTACCTTGAAAAGTCGTAAGAAATGTTCACTTTTTTATTTTATTATTTATTTCGCAAACGATGTGTGACCTCACTTTATCTCTATTTGCTTACAACTGAGGGTAGCGGGGAGCACCTCGTGGCTCGACTAGAGCGCACTTGGGCGCACCATTTTGAAATAATGGAGGGTATCCGCTTTGCCCAGGGTATCCACTTTGCCCGGCCTTCCCCTATATACCTAAAGATAATAAAAAAAAACATACACTACGTTTTCACGGTTATAAAAGTTAGTTCAAAAACTAAAAGACAACTAGTGAAAAATCACGGTCCAAAAGTTGTAAGGAGAGCTAACCATAAGATACGTTAAATAAAGAGAAGTAAAGAAAAACACAAAGTTAAAAAAAGGTAAACGTGGTAGAAGCCCCGGATTTGCACGGCGCAGTAGGCTCGGAGTTCGCAACTGGATCAGGAAGATGAAGCAGGGTCAGCAGGGTCCAGCAAGAGCGATCGATTCGTCAAGCAGTAGGAGACAAGAGGGATCGGGTACAGCAATCTACAATGTACAAGCTTTATTCCTTGTCGAAGTAGTCTCTTCCGAAGCACTGTCGCATACGATGGAACCATTGACAAGCAGTGGGCCCATTCTTCTGATGAGTAAATTATCTTAAAGTTCCTACATAAATCCAATAAAATAAACTAAGACAAAATATTCATCAGATTTTATTAAAGTGCCTACTTACACTATAATTCCTGTTGCATGTTAACGTTATTTAAACCAAAAATCGTTTTCTTTGAACTGATGATAAACCTTTTTTTTTGTAAAACTGACTGAAGTCTATTTTGTCTAATATTCGTCGGAGGAAGAGTTATTAAGATTAAACATGATGTTCTTTCCAGTTACAGCAAAGTTGCTGCAAAGTTTAAGACGGCAACACGCTTCATTCTTTAATGTTTTAAAGTTTTGAAGTGTTCCGCTTATAATCAGGGAAACAAAGCCTTACAGGAGAGTTGGCTAATTTTTTTACGGCTCGTTAAAATTAAATTTGAAACAAAGAAGACTTTTCATTTGTTCTAATTTCGTTGTTTAAGTAAATTTAATTAAACACTGAAATTAGAAGACCGAGCTTTAAGACTGTATATAAGTGGCAAATATATTAGGTTAAATGATAGTTTGCCGGTAACAAAACAGGGAAAAAGACCTGCAAATCCATCTTTCCATGGGGGTTGACACATCTTTATTTAATGATTTTGCCGCGCATACATTCATAAATCTGGTCATATAGGCACGCCGGCTGCGAATACTGCGCACCTGATGTTTTTGAAGAACATAACCAGTAAGGTCACTATTTGTCTTCTTTTGGCGTCCCTCTCAGCGTTTCCACTCACACATCTGCTTCGTAAATATCTTTCGTTAATCTCAGTTTATTCATCCTCTCAAAATTACCAAATCATCTAAGCATATATTACAATACATAGATAATATAATTATTGTGTTGTGGTGATTTTTTTTTGTCGCAATTATTTTTTGTATTTTTGTACTTATTTTTGTAGTTGACATACATAGATCTGAAATTAGTAAAACATTTTTCAAATGAAATATTTCATTCTTAGTGCAGACAAACAGTCTAAAACATTATTGATATTGGAATCAAACTGGCATTTCTTAGGTGGGTGGTGTTTGTTGTCTGACGCATTTAGTCCACCTCTGTACATTTGTGTGCTTAAAGTATAAAATAAATAAACCAACAGTTGAAAAAATAGAGCATATAGAACCACTTACCTACATATAAATACATTCATAATATTTGAAGCTTCAATTATTGGAAGTCTATTACTGATTTTGATTACTTTTAAACAAGTTTTTAAAACTGTGCAAAGTTAATTCTGCAAATGGCTGGAAAAATCGCTTTTAATTTACAAAGAGATATTTTGCGCAATTCTGCGTAAGAACAAAAAGAGCTGATGCATTGCATTTTAATTAACACGTTGCGTAGGACGACGGAGTCTATTTTGCGTTTTAGGGAGGTTTAATTAAGAATTTTTTAAGCCAAACATCGCTTTGATCTAAACACTGAAATGGCACAGAAATGCATATACAGTCAGCGCCAATAATATCGGAATAAACAGACATTTCAAAACGATCTAAACAACAATCAAAATTAAATAAAATTACTCAATGACACAAGGAATGTTTCAGAACGAAGCGGTAAATGACACGACAACTGTCAATCTGAAAAGAACTTTATCGAATTGGGATAAAGTTTAATTTTTTTATTCTTAACCGACTTCAAAAAAAAGAGGAGGTTATCAATTCGACTGTATGTGTTTTTTGAATGTTTGTTACCTCATAACTTTAAACTGGGTAAACCGATTTTGATGATTCTTTTGTTATTTGAAATCTGGTGCTTCCCAAATGGTTCCATTTTAATTTGGTTCCATTCGGACAATGGGGTCCATGTGAAAACCATATAAGTCTTCAATTTGCATTAAGTTTTTGCGCGACAAATGAACGAATAACGCGATTAGATTAGTGCGGGGTATCTACCACAACTAAAAAGTTAAAAATAAAAACTTTTTACAAAAAAAAAACAACCAACTTCCTTAAAAAAAAAGACAAAGTCAAAAATAACTTTAATTTCGGAAGTCGGTGGTAAAAACTTTAAATACAGATCCTAAGACACCGACTTCCGAAATTAAAGTAATGTTTGACTTTGTAGTGTTTTTTTAAGAAAGTCGGTTGTTTTTCTTTTGTAAATAGTTTTTTTTTGAGATCGTTTTGAACAGTTAGCTGAAAATTGTTCTTGCACTCTCGACGAAAATGTATTGTTTAGTCAATCACAGGGATTTTTATTTGATACAAAATATTCTTGACCGGTATTACTCACGACTCGCAGGCATCAAATACTTATAGTCGCAATGTAAGCTCAGCCTAGCCAAAACTATTTCAACCAGGCTCACTATTTATTCCTATACGGCGTAAACGAGGACTTTCGTATTAACCTTTCGCAATAAAGTGAGACAATAAAGTACTAATTCTGCTCCGAAGCCTCGAAGTGGAAAAGCCAAGTGGGTAGTCTAGCCGGTAGTATGTTATAAATTGTGGCGTTCCGCACATAAAGGTACCAGTAGGGAGGTATTGAGTTAAGGCCCGATGTAGAATCTAGAAGAGTCCCTTTATTATACTGATTACAATTTTTTTTTTCCCCCATTCTCGGCAATTCCTAGCTAATGCCCAACACATTATATGCATCAATGTATCACTAACATAACTGATACTGTACTGCCAATATATAAATAGTATTAAAATTCAAAAACTCAACATAATAATTATGAAAATATCGACATTTTATAAGACCTACCGACCAGTGGCGAAGGGTGATTTTATTAGAGAGGTAAGCCGGAGCAAAAAAAAATGCTTACCTAGGCCGGACGTGGCGCACGTAGTCCAGTTACTTAAAATCTGTGACTGACTTCCTGGCTTCAGTCTTCTACAAGCAGATGTCTTCAATCCACCTTTACTATACGTGTAAGCACTGGTGATTGAAACAGTCTCTTGCAAGTATAATAAAAGCGGCTTTGAAAAAAGCCGTTTGTGGTGTGATCAGTGTGATGATGTTGACGTATGATGTCTACTAGAAAAAACTACTTAACTACAAGACTACTGACTTATTCTACTTATAATACTACTTATACTCTAAAGCTATTCGTCTATTCTTTAGTACAAAGTGCGCTAAGACATTATCATAAAAGCCGAGATGATTCTTAATTTTTAACAATAAATGTTTTTTCTATAGAAAAAATGACTAGATCAGATAATCGTTCTTGTTTTTGAGAATTACGCATGTACCTACGTATGAATTCGCTTCAAAGCCGAAAACGACCTCTCCGCGGATGCAACTGTAACGGGAAGTGTCAAAAATATACTACACTAGCTTCTGCCCGCGACTTCGTCCGCGTTAAATTTCTTGTTCCCCCGACCCTTCCTGTCGCGTCGAATCGCCTACCCGTGCGATTTTCCCCGTTTTTGCAACATTTTTCATTACTGCTCCGCTCCTCTTGGTTGCAGCGTGGTGTTATATAGCCTATAGCCTTCCTCGATAAATAAGCTACCCAACAGAAAAATATTTTTTCAATTCGGACCAGTAGTTCCTGAGATTAGCGCGTTCAATCAAACAAACAAACAAACAAAGTCTTCAGCTTTATAATATTATATATAGTATAGATAATGTTGTAATTTGTGGAAAAGTATCACACATTAATTAATTATGACCTAACCTAATTACGTGTTTCTTATTTTCAAAACTTAGGACTTACCACAAATTACTAATTGCGAACGCACAATTTCACAACAAACTCACAATTATCAAATTCTTATCGTGCGTTACTACACTAATAACTTGCGGGTGGGGCTCAAGGGGGCAGGGGAAGGGCCCGAACACTTACGAAATTCAACGAAAGGACGATATTGCTACTCCAGTTCGTTCGGATAAACCGACGTCTGGTGGCTTGCCAAGGCCTCTAAAAAATGTGTGGCACGTGACCTGAAGTGACGTCATGACGAGATGATCTTGTATAGAAATTGATTTACTTCATAAGCCGGCGTTGTAAGCGAGTTCACTACAGAAAAATCTTGACGCGCGGTGACGCGCGCACTTTAAATGTTTTGTTTTCGTTGGAATATAAAGACAAATATTTTTTTATGTAGGTTGGGGTTTGGAATACTTTAATTTTATGGTGTAAGATTAAATACATTCAGTGTGATTATTAAACACTGCTGAGAACTCCTGACTGTCATAATTTCGTAAGGGAAGCCGACAGGAATGGGCTTATTAGTTACCTGCGCCACTGCTACCGACATCTGGTACCTTTTTATTAAACATTTCCTTTAAAAAAAAATGTGCTTAGAAATGTTGTCTGTAGATGTTAATTGTATTAAATTGTAGCAAATTTGATGTAGAACAATAATCAGTAAAAACACAAAATGCCATATTTTACCCGATTTTACAAAACCGCAAATAACTCGGAACCTTAATGTCTTAATGCCCTTAAACCTCGGAACATCTGCCCCCCTAGCCAAGTTATAACCGTTTCGGGTCGAATTTCGTTCTCCAATCGGTAACGCCTCGGTGTCACCAATTGTAGAAAAGGAAAAGTTGGTAGCCATGTTGACGCGCCTGAGTCGGCCGCTCGTTCTCAATGTCTTTAGGAAAACGACTTTATAACAAAGGATGTAGCGTTGAATATTATAGAAACGATAAAAATTCACTATCATTTTGAACGATGTGAATGTCGCTATGAATTTTCTATTCATTTGTTCTAACCACGTGACTTAACGTTGAGATGATTTCATTCCCATACATTTGATTAGTTTTCGACGAGCGTTAACGATTGCAGATTATCAACTTCGTTAGTGGTGCTGGTACAGACGCCAACACATCAAGCTACTACAATCTGTCAGATTTCTTTGATAGATTTTCGACTTTATTTCTAGAGCATTAGGTTCAAGGTTCATTGGGAAAAATTGACAGTTTCGGGTAGCTTGACCTGGTGGCGTCTGTACCTTTATGCGCGGAACGCCACAGTTATATACAAAGCACTTACATGAAAATCTGGTCTTCATAAACGATGCAGTTTAAATTCGGGAGTATTTAAATGAAACTCCGTTTTGTACTTGTTTTAGCATAACCACGTGAAAGTACCCATTTTTTTTAGGGGAGACCGAGGGAAGTTGAAACAATTTTCACATTTTGTTTCATACACCAAATACTATAGAAAGAAATCGTATACAAATCGCTAGGTCATTCTTTAAGCTTGCGAAAGACTAACTTTAAGAAATTGTGAGCATTAAATATTACGGTGAAAAATCGACTTAACCGTAACAAGTCGACTTGTTTCAACTCCCCTCATACCGAAGTAAGATGAAACAGGGCTCGAAGAGAGTTGAAACATGATTTTTGAGAATGATTAAGGGCTGTAAAATAAACATTATGATATAATTTAAAGGCAAACTTTTTTATTAATATTATGTACTGATAAAAAAAAAAACGCAAAATTACTTCTTCTGTTGCGAGATCCTATATTTCGCGACTCGCCATACCTCTGTCTGTCTTTCTTTTATGATTAGTAGGCATACTGAAACAAATTAAATCACCAAAAACATTTTTTTTTTGTGCCCGTTATTTATTGACTGCTGTCGAATATAAAATTGAAAACGAAGACAGTTGAAACAGCCTGTTTCAAATCTCCTCAGTAAGAAAATCTCCCAATTTTTATTCAATCCAAATCAACAAGCAAATACACAGAAATCAAGTGTAGCAAACATATATAATAAACATTTAGTTAATGAGATTTCGAAACATATGTAACTTAAACCAAAATACAAAACCCTTACCAAAATATAGGCAAACTTCTAAAAAACATAGTTTATGATGCTAACAAATTGCTTTACGGGCTGTCAGAACTGGCCGCAAAAACAGAGCTCAGTTGCGAACTTGCGACATACCAACGACAGTTGATAACTTTGAGTGTCGAGACTACCAAATATCGTTCCATTCCGATCTTCGGGACTCAGCGGTTTTTAAAAATGGTCGCTATCTATGTCGAGAGTTGCGAACTTGCGACATACCAACGACAGTTGATAACTTTGAGTGTCGAGACTACCAAATATCGTTCCATTCCGATCTTCGGGACTTAGCGGTTTTTAAAAATGGTCGCTATCTATGTCGAGACTGCAAGCCCTGAACTACACAACCATGCGACTTAAGCCACCGACGTAAACTGACACGTCAGCGGGCTAAGAACCAGTGATTGTTATGCAAAATTGCTAAGTCGCTAACGGTTTTAAGTGACGAGAAATCGGTACTGTTTCAAATCACCTTTGTTTCAAATTCCCTCGGTCTCCCCTAACTATGCAAAAGTTGAGCAGTGTTGCGAGGTCAAACAGTAAAGCTGTAAGTGCATACCAACCAAACTTTACGCTGTTACGAGTAGCACACTGACGCTTACCGCTGCACTTCGCTGTGAAACGCGATACTTTTCAGGGTTCCGTTGCCAAATGGCAAAAAACGGAACCCTTATAGGTAGGTAGAATGTGTGTCCCTGGAGGACACGGTGGAGGTGTGCCCTGCCTGGGCGGGGCACCGCCGTGTCCTCGTGGAGGCGATCGGCGGTGGCGACCTCTCGCGTCCGGCCCTGGTGCGTGCCATGGTACGGAGCGAGAGGGAATGGGAAGCCGTCACCTCCTTCTGCGAAGCAGTAATGCTCGCGAAGGAGGAGGCGGGGCGCGTGAGGGAGTGGCTGTCTCTGCGCCCTCACGCCCCTAGCCGCCGCAGGAGGAGACGCCCCGGGCGTCGGGAGTCGATTGCGGACTCCCGGCCACCGTAGGCGCGAGCTTGCGGGTGGCGAGCAATGGGTAGCTCGCCGCCCGGTAAGGACCAGGCTCGGGTCGACGGCGCGCAGTGTTCCACGCGCGCCTCAAAGAGATGTCAGCAGCAGTGTAGGGGTCTACTAGGACCGATGCCTGCCGGGGTCGCGTGATTGTTCGAAAGAGATACCGTGACCCTGGCACATGGGCAACTGATGGAACACGGGTGGGTTTTAGTCAGTAAAAGTCTGACACGCCCTCCCGCTCCGCCCAGAGCGGGAGAAGTCATTTGATGATTTCCCATCATGAAAAAAAAAAAAAAAAAAAAAAAAAATGTGTGAATGTGTCCCCCCTCCCCCCCTGTAACTTCTAAAATAAGAGAATGATAAAACTAAAAAAAATATATGATGTACATTGCCATATAAACTTCCAGCGAAAATTGGTTTGAACAAGATCTAGTAAGTAGTTTTTTTTAATACGTCATAAAGCGTAAACCACAATTTATCTTTCATTCAATCAACTCAAATATAAAAATTAAAAAAATAACATTTAATTTCATAAACATAAGCCGCCTTATGCATAAACCGTGATTACCTACAGGTTTGTACGGAACCCTCGGTGCGCGAGTCCGACTCGCCCTGGGCCGGTTTTTTTAATACATTTTGGTCTGTTATCGCACTGTTTTCGAAACTCATTGCGTTGGGGTGCTAACGGCTTTCTACTTCGATAAGCATCAGTGTCTCGTAGATTACGCCAAGCTACTCGTGGCACTCACGGTTGTCACAAAAACATAATAAGTATACCATGTTATTTCTGTATGACTGTAGACGTTCACAGATAATATGAAAATACCTTCTGGTATATTTACCATTTACGTAGACATCTAAATAATATAAAAGGCAAACCTGACTGACTCATCTATCAACGCACAGCCGAAACTACTGAACGGATTTCGCTGAAATTTGGCATACAGGTACATTCGCCCCCTAAGGGAGTGAAAAAGGGGTTAAAATGTTATATGAAAGTCCGTCATTTTTAGAGCTAGAAGCCTGAAACTTTGTTTTTATGTTAACGATTAGAAATAAACAATTACGTGTCCTAGGAAAAAGGGTTTGAAAGTTTGTATGGAGCAACAAGATTAGTTAAACTATTTTATTAGAAACTTCACAAGAGTACTTCTATCAATAAGTGAACAAGTGTAAACAAGTGTTTCAGGCTCTTTCAGAATTCAATCCCTAAAAGGTGGAAAAGGGACAAATTCTGAAAATCAACATCGGTATCGTTTTTATTGTTTATCGGGTCGCTGATTACGAAAACAACAACTATTTCACAAAAATTGCACAAAAACATAAAACAAAATAGACAAGAAGATATATACAAAAAAAATTCACAAAATTACACCAGCACGCATAGCATGACCACCATAGAAAGAACTTTGTCTATTCTTGGTAGAATACAGATAGAACTGTCATGCTACGCCAGCATAAAACGGTACAAATCTTTCTACAATCTTTAATTCTGTCTTTAATCTTTCTACAATCTGTGATTTTGTCTATTCTTCCGTCGACAAAACCCCGTTCGACGGTGGAAATTATAATTAAAGAATTAAAAAACAAAGAAAATAAACAACCATTCCAAAAATATACACTGCCCACGGAGAGTTTCCGGACAAGCTTCTTGTTTACCTTTTAACTGAAATATGATACATAAATACATTAGCTTGGTCTATAACAAAAATGCTATGTTAGTTTACAAAGTGTGTACGATCGTGCCTTTGACTTTCCTCCCTGTCCCAGCGCACTTTTTGTGAAAAACAAAATAAAATCGTCAGCCGTAACATTTAGTACATATTTACTAACACACACACATTATGACTATTGAAGCTCACTGTGTGTGAAGGCAAAGCCCGTGTTGTCGCGAGTGGCGCGCTTGTGATTCGATTCACATCCGTACTAATGACCGGATGCGACATACATATAAAAATATTTGATTCAAATTCGTACCAACGAATTGTAGGTATCAATATTGAGTTGAATTTCCGGTAGAGGCAGCAGTATTGCTGCAGGTTTAGCACGAGCACCATTTTGTCGACGGAAGAGTAGACAAAATAAAAATAAATCGTTCCGTGTACATGATGACGACAGCAAAGTAGAAAGAGTCAACGATACTTTTTATGAATTCTTTGACTTATCATAGCATTTTCTGTTCGATTCTCCATTCTTACAGATATTAAGTCACGTATATAAAGACAATTACAACATTTTCTCTCCATGTGTCGAAGTACCGTATTTTAGAACATAAAATATTACAGTAATATTGGCCTTATCATTTTCTTTGGCAATACCCCATTAACTAAATTATGTTAAATAGAAGAAGATAACTTTATACTTGTTTAATTATCACAGTTTTGCATTCAAAACCTTCTCCTGTAAAATCATGATTTTGTAGATAACCGATATACCTACTTTATTTATTGATCTAACCATTTAGGTGCACACATGTAAACCGAAAAGAAGAAAGGAACAATCAAAATACGGCTTTACACTTTGTGCTCGTCGAGAAGAAAGTTTTCTACTGTCTTTAGCATGGCGATTAGAATATAAAATTGTACGAGTGATCGCCCATTGGTCGAAATTCGACCGTACTTCATTTGAATAGAAATACATTATTAAATGAAAAAATATATATAGTAAAAATATAAAAAAATAATATAGTTATATTTGACATTCAGTAACACTATAGATAAATTGTTGACACTGTACTACTTTGGAGAGGGTTTGCTGGCGGGCTGGTGATGGCCAGGACCAGGACGTAGGTGTAATGAGTAAAGAATACTTCTTCAGGACTCTCTTCTTTATTTTCTTAATACTTCTTAACTGATGGATATGGAATGAATTATCACAGAAAGCTCTGTTTTTATACAATTTTCCCTATTATTTTTAATTAGTAATTATGACAGTTCAAAATGTCATAATTATAACCAGCCTGTATAATCGTGAGGCATACAAACGCTACAGTTTGCACACGACACTAAGTTTTGTATGGGAAACTTACTAATGCCATACTTGACACTCCCTATAAAACCACAAAAAATATTTATTATAAATCTAAGCTAAATTCCTATCGTCGCTAATACAAATAATATTAAAGACAAATATTCTCGATTTGATCATAGATTTTAAAAATGAAATAGGTTATATATCTATAAAATTAATTTATTACCTATGGTTGTACTTGACATTCAGTAAGACTATAGACTCAAAATATTAAAGACGGATGTTCTCGATTGAACCACAGATTTGGACCATAAACAAAAGAATATATCTATGCATGTGTGTATTAAATACACGGTAATTAATAGAAGTGTGTGTAACGTGTTATTTATTGAAAATAATGTATTTTAACGCATAATTTAAAAAAATATAAGCATTCGTCACTTCTACTCTGTATAAACTATAAGTGTGCGAAATTTCATACTTCTCCGTCCGCCCAATTTTCGTAAAAAGGGATCCAAAGTTTTCGCTTCACGTATTAATATACAAGATTATTTTTAGTATATGCGAAACCTGAATATAGTTTGTTCAGAATCAGTAACTGAATCGATTCCAATAATTTTTACACCATGTTATATTTTGTACAAAAAATATTTAATTACGCTTCCAAGTCGCGGGCCTTAGTGTTTTGTTTCGATTTTAAAATTATCATGTCTTTCTCGTATTCAAACGTCCATTACACGGAGATGGTACGTACACTAGCTGTTGGTGGTGATCTGCATATGTTTTTGCGTGGACAACCAGGTAACTTATCAAGCTTATAACTTTGTGATTATTAATGATACAGATTTGAAATTTTTTTCATAGATTCTTTACATAAAAATACTAGACCCGTGTTTCGGGTTTCGCATAAACAAAAATTAATGTTGTATATAAGGTGTATCTATTCATACACGAAATATTTTAAGGGGTACACCTGTAGGTGGTAAAGAAGCTATAGAAGCAAAAAGAATTTTTTTTCTATACGTTTTTGAATTTTCGTAATTATTATAATTTTAAAACTACTTGAGACGTTTTGCATAAAACCTTTACTCCAAATTCTATGAATGGCCCGCCTGACGCTGCGAGAGCGGGCACCGGACGGCACGAGCATGCCGCTGTGTCTCGGGCCGTAAACAATAAGAAGGAGCCAATATTTCTTATGTGCGTCAAATCTAAACTAATATTATAAATGCAAAATTAACTCTGTCTGTCTGTCTCGCTTTCCTGCTAAAACTCCTGAACTGATTTAAATGAAATTTGGTACAAAGATACTTTAGAGCCTGAAAAAGGACATAGGCTACTTTTTATCGCGGTAGTATGTTCCCGCGGGATAATTTTCCACCTCCACGCGGGCGAAGCCGCTGGCAAAAGCTAGTAACTTATAAATATGAAATTTAAAAAAAAAACCCTTAGATTTTTTTTTTCGTTGCTATAGCTTCTTTACTACCTACAGGTGTACCTCTTAAAATATTTCGTATATGAATAGATACACCTTATATGTATGTTACGGGCAATTTGATAAGTCCGGGCACTATTAATAATGGTCGATCTGTATTCATAATGCCCGACTCAATTGGCCAATGTGATTAAAACAGCATAATTAATCACTTTTCCCGGCCATTATGAATAATGCCCACCCTATCTTGGGCAATGTAATAAAATAGGTGAACTGTAGTATTATATGAATTTCTTGGTTGTCTATTGATTACCCGAAGATCATATACCATAATCATCATATTCCCGAATTTCATTTACCCGAATTTCATTTGCCAGAATGTTTTGTTTGCCCCAAAAGACATATGACATACTTTTAATTGCCCGAAACTTAGATACCATAAGATACGAGTGCCATACGTATTGTTTTTCATATTTTTAATTGCCATAATAATGATTAGACATAATATTTAAACGCCATAATAATCATTACACATGATATTTAAGCGCCATAATAAATGGCAGCATGTTGGAGGGTGGGCTTGGGCGACGGAGCCCCGCTACGCGGGGCTCCTACTTCTGGGTGGTTTATAAAAAAATAACCACGAAGGGGATGGCGGGGTCTATTCGCTCGCTTCGCTCGCTCATACGATCGCTGAAATAATGATCGATTGTGATAGGAAATTTTGTTCTGAAATTGTTTACATATGTATAAAGGAGAAACGAGAGACAAAATGACAATTTATAACAGGATTTCTATGGTGCGATGTCAAGATTGGAGAAGCGAAATGTCACTTTGTATTTAAGAACCTGTGTCTATTCTTTGTAGAAATAGTAAGCGTCATCATAAGCCTACTGAGTGGTAAATTATACTATTGAATGGAACCAATCGAAGCAACTAACGAACATTCGTTACCTGAAAGCGTTCTATTGATAAAAATAGACTTTACAATAAGCTAAGAAGAGAATTGATCGTGAGGTGTTGAGGTGGACAGCGCCGTCGACGGCTGAGTAAGTGCCGCTTAATAAAGTGGAGCCTGCGGGTCTTTGGAGTAATGGCCGCACTGCCAGTGTCTCCGCTGAAGGATAACTTTAATATTACTGGTTCACTCACCTGGCAACTACGACACAAATGAGTTGCTTTGATGCTCATTTTGAAACAACGAAGAAAAAGAACTAACGATATTAATTACAAACGTAATTCTTGTAAAACTCGCATATTTAACTTAATTTGACTGGTTCTACTTGAAGAACAAGATTACTTAGCTGGATTAAATGCTCTACTACATTTTCAACTGTTATTTTACAGTAACAGCCTAATGAAGTCGTAAATAATACAAAATTTATCTCGTTCATACATTACTTTTGGCTGAAACACAAAATTTGTTTCAGAATAAATGAGTACACACGTTTCTGCTCCGTAGTCTATCGCTGCGGTATTTTGTGTATGAATGTGAATCGCTGTCAGCCATTTGTTAACAGCATGTTACACGGAACCTGGGTATAACGAATTTTGAAATTATAATATTGAAATAGGTAACATGACAAAAAACCTCTTCTTAATTAATTAATTTATTATTTAACACTTTAAGCACATACAGATGGACTTAATGCCATAGGCATTTAATGAGCTTAATGAGTTTCATGTAAGAATATATTGTAAATGTTGGTGAGTAATGAGTACTTAGTAAATTATGTTCTTCTGCATTTATTTACAAAATATAAGATAATGATTAAAAATGACTGCCTCGGTGGTTAAGTAGTTGTAAGCGCCACTGCTTAGCATGAGTTCCAGGGTTCGGATCCCCTCCAGGGTCGCAAGATTTGTTCGAATGAGGCATAAAATAAAATAATAAAAATAGGCAACTGAAGGACACGGGTGGGTTTTAGTCAGTAAAAGTCTGACACGCAGCTCCACCCAGAGCGGTAGACGACATTTCACGACGATTTCACACCCTGAAAAAAAAAGGGTTCGGTTCTCGGCCGAAGTGTTTTTGCTTTTTTGCCATCTGGAATTAATCAATAGTAGTCCGGAGTCGTCACAATGGGCCTTATTAGAAGGCTGAAAGTCACCCAAAGGGCGATGGAGAAGGCTATGCTTGGAGTTTCCCTACGCGATCGAATCAGAAATGAAGAGATCCGTAGGAGAACCAAGGTAACCGACATAGCCCGAAGAATTGCTAAACTGAAGTGGCAGGGGCAGGGCACATTGCTCGCAGAACAGATGGCCGATGGGGCCGAAAGGTTCTGGAGTGGCAACCGCGTACCGGAAGACGTAGAGTTGGAAGGCCTCTAACAAGGTGGACCGATGACCTTGTGAGGGCCGCAGGAATCCACTGGATGCGGGAAAAACAAAACCGGCCGAAGTGGCGGAGCTTGGGGGAGGCCTATGTCCAGCAGTGGACGTCTTTCGGCTGAAATGATGATGATGATGAGTCCGGAGTCTGCATTTGCATCCGATTGATGGCAATAGGCTCACCCACTTTTACATGGGACTTAAGCATAACTCACTAAGTACATAAACCTGCCTAACCCTCTGAGGAACACAGGTGTGTATTATTTGTATTTTCCATATGGAAATTCAAAGTTCGAATAGATAGCGTCAGTTGCGGCACCAAATTGGCGGGATATACCGCGTGCAAACAACACACAATATTCATGCTGGGACTTGGGGAATATAATATCAGGAACGAACTATACATACACTTTTGGTATAGCAATCAACCGAACTGCAAAATGAATTGATTGAGCCTAACCGAAGTTCGGATGAAGCGCCTATCTATAATTAGTTCGTGGCTTTATATTTATGAGTATATTTGGAACTGTTTTTTTGGTAGTTCGTGCTTGGCGCCATAATACTATGATGTCTCATTTCATCATAGTTTTTTATCATGTCCTAGTAAGATGCCCATCCACGCCTCATTGCATCCGCCCAGAAAAGTGTCGTGTACTAGTTTACCTACGGTTTTACGCCAAGCCAAGGTTAAAAAACCAGGGGTAAAAATGGAAAACAACTGAGAAAAATTGAGGTGTTTTTTTAAGTAACTTATTTTCAGTATTTACAGAGCTGCATATTTTTTTTTATTCTGACGTTATTATTAATCACCAAGCTTTCTAGTTTGATGGCGGGAAGCCCTTTTTAATGAATACAGTAAACATTTCTTATTACCCACACATAATGCCTTTTTTTATCGTGTGTTCCTCATGGATGTTCTCCACCCCGGGGTGAGTGGAGGGGTCTGTCAGACTTTTACTGACTAAAACCACACGGTGTTCTGCAGCTACCTTTGGCCGGGGTGCTGGAGTGCTTGCGCATTTCGTCACGCTCCCCCGGCTAGGTGTTGGCCCGCATGAATACATGCGGACCCTGTCACCCTAACGGCCACGAATGGCCGCAGTTCCTTCAGAGACAGGCGCGTGCAGAACACGGCGCGCCGCCGTCACGGGCCTTTCTCTGTTCAGGCAACAAACTCCCCAAGTCTGTTGCCTGCAGGCCTCACCATAAGGCGGCCGTAGATCGTTTCACGCCCTCCGTCGCCCGGTTACACTTCTGCGGATTGGAAGGGAGGTTATGTCCTCCCTCTCCTTTTCCGCCGCTTCCTTCGCGACCATCACCTCCTCGCAGAAGGAAGCGACGGCGCACAGTGGGCCCATACTGAAAATTAGTGGACTTAGGCAACAAAGTTACCATATCGATGCGATTTTTTTTTATATGACGTGTTATAATATTCCTGACAACTTTTATTCTTATAAAATTTCTTCTAAACTTGATAGTTTGTCTTGAAAAAAATTTATTAGATTTTTTTGTATGGAGCGAATCACGTTTAATTTTTTTTCTTCAATTGTTCTAATATGTTGGGTATGTGGCATGAATATATGATAGCTAGGGTCATTCTCTATTCACGAAAAAAAAATCAGTGCCGGTCCATCAATCATGGTCATATGCAATTCATGTGATACAATAATATTTCCACACTGTGTAGATGTGTTCATCAATTTGTTTTTTCATCTCAGACTCTTCAGACTTTATAAAGTCAGCTGTCTCCGAAGTGAAAGTGAACTTCACTGGTCGACAGTACAGAGTTGAGCAAGGTGTGGGGTTCTCCCAAACTAGATTTTCATTCCCAGATGATGGCCTAGTAGACACTAGCCGAAGAGGGACGATGCTTATCATGACTACTGATGAATCATCGAACTCTGTAGCTGTGTTTGACGTTTTCTGTTTATAGTTACTCTGCGACGAAGAACCATCAAGTCCCCATTTCCAGGTCAACTTGAGTTCTTCATTTTGAGACCTATCAACAGTATTTATATCAAGTAATATCCTCTCCACAGTGTGGTCCAATAGCGCTTGCAATTTAATGTGAGCTCCGTTTTCGGTAATCTCCATACTCTCTTGTGGTGGGTAACATCTTTTCTTAGCATTTACAAGCTTTGGATAAGATGGAAAGGCAGCACAGTTTTCTTCTTTCAGAAATTGTCGAAGAGCTAAGTACTTCCATTTCGAGAGCGCAACTGTTGTATAAAGAGCTAAACACTTATCTTCAGAGACAGTACTTAAGCTCTGCTTTTTGAATAGTCTCTCTTCTACTTCGGATAGCGCATCTGGATTACTGGAAAGGTATTCGACCACCTTTGCCAGATTCGTTTTGCCGTTGTCTTTCAATTTTGTTATGTACCAGTGCTGCAACTCTTCCTCGGAATTTTCTTCTACTATGGAAGTAGATTGTCTTTTCTTTTGCTTATTACTTAACTCTTCGAACGGTTTTCTGTGCTCCTTTTCTGTAGATGTTCCCGCTTCCGCAGTACATACTGCAAGAGTAGGAACATGGCAATCTATATCCACAAGCTCAGATAAGGCTGCGTCCGAAAAGCCCATCACACTTCTCAGATCAACACTGTCACAAACAGGCCAGTTGATGTTTTTTTTCCAACCACCTGCGATTAATTACACGATTCATAAAAGTTTTTTGATTTCTACTTGACTCTATCCACTTTTTATTTAAATTTACACAAAAAAGTCGACAGAACTCCTTGATTCGGTTCTTGTCTTCTTCAGAAACTTCGGTACTCAAGACAGAAATGATACTTTCATACAGAAACATATGATTTTTCAGATCACCGCCACTTCTTAATTTCACAAAAAGATCTAGGTTGGTACAAAATCCAGCCATAGTTCTAATGTAAATATAAAAATACAAGTATTTCACTGTGTTCACAAACAAGCGACAAGAGCGAAACTAGATGGACTTAATGAATGTCTTTATATTTATAGTTAGTGTTAATTACTCAAGTAGTGGACATAACAGTGAGTGAAAATTATTCAGCCAATCAGAGACGAGCATTTTTCGATGACTCATTAGTTATGCGCTTAGCCGAGTGCACAAACAAATGAGTCATCAATCACAATGCAGGTGCTACCGATAACATGCAATAATAACTAAATCTCTACCAGAATTACTAGTTATAAGTACGAATGCGCTATTAAAACTATTTATTTAACTAAAAAGAAGGTGAAAACAGCCAAATGAGACAAAAAATATGCTTTGAATTTATTTTAAATGACAAAAAAATTCTTCCAAATCATTTTTTTTTTACCGAATGATTACTCGCGCTGCCGCGGATGGCCGGCACTGATTTTTTTTTTCATGGATAGAGAATGACCCTAGCTATCATATACTCACGCCACACACTCAACATATAAGTACAATTGAAGAAAAAAAATTAAACGTGATTCGCTCCATACAAAAAAATCTAATTAATTTTTTTAAGACAAACTATCAACTTTAGAAGAAATTTTATAAGAATAAAAGTTGTCAGGAATAATATAACACGTCATATAAAAAAAATCGCATCGATATAGGAACTTTGTTGCCTGAGTCCACTAATTTTCAGTATGGGCCCACTGTGCGGCGTCCCACGCGCTCTCACTACGGACCATGTACTGGACCATGTCCGGAAGCGATATTATATCCTCAGCACCAACCGCCATGACGAGATCACGGCGTTGCACTGCCCAAGCAGGGCATTCCTCAAGGGTGTGCTACGCCGTGTCGTCAAGGCAGTTGCAATGGTGCCAACCAGGTGTTGGTTCCCGGTCTATTCCGGCTGCTTTGCTGGCTCACCTCGCTCCAGCGCTTCCCTACGCCACCGATTTAGTGACGCTAGGACTTTGAACCGATCTAGTTGGGGGTTTTCATTAAAGTCGAAACCCGTGTGCTGTGTAGGCTCAATTCCGTTTCTTCCTTTTTGTGGTTACCGTGGTTACAAGAAAACAGATATGCCAAAGTGCTGCTAGTTGACAAAAAATAAAAAGACTTGCCTTTTAAACGTCTATGTGGTGATATATATTCACGTCAGCACATCGGCTTAAAGAAACTTTATCCTCATTAAAAACATAAGACGTCGCTTACTTGATAACAATAACTATTACTTAATTAAATACTAATATTAGGTTCGACTATATCCGTCCAAACTAATTAAAACTACCCGTATCTCGACCCACCCAACGCATTCGTTTTTCAAGTAATGTCCGGATTTCGATTAGATACAGGCTAAGCGTGAGGGTATCTTATAATAATTATACGTATAGCTGTGCTCCTTCAAATGTAAGCATTTATTGCCATAGTTGGTCCTGGTTTTTGGTAGAACTAAAAAACAACATAAATTTTTAAAATGTCATAATTCAACATTTTAATACTGATCGTCGACAAAAACTGCCGAAAAACTGTTCTGCAGTTTGGCAGACTTTATGTACGTTATTGCTTATACAGATTTTTAGGGTTCCGTTGCCAAATGGCAAAAAACGGAACCCTTATAGATTCGTCATTTCTGTCTGTCTGTCCGTCTGTCTGTCTGTCTGTCTGTCTGTCTGTCTGTCCGTCCGTATGTCACAGCCACTTTTCTCCGAAACTATAAGAGCTACGCTGTTGAAACTTGGTAAGTAGATGTATTCTCTAAACCGCATCAAGATTTTTACACTAAAATAGAAAAAAAAAAAAAATTTGGGGTTCCCCATACTTAGAACTGAAACTCAAAATTTTTTTTTTCATCAAACCCATACGTGTGGGTATCTATGAATAGGTCTTCAAAAATGGTATTGAAGTTTCTAATATCATTTTTTTCTAAACTGAATAGTTTGCGCGAGAGACGCTTCCAAAGTGGTAAAATGTGTGTCCCCCCCCCCCGTAACTTCTAAAATAAGAGAATGATAAAACTCAAAAAAATATATGATGTACATAACCATGTAAACTTCCACCAAAAATTGGTTTGAACGAGATCCAGTAAGTAGTTTTTTTTTAATACGTCATACATCGTAAACCGCAATTAACCTTTCATTCAATCAACTCAAATATAAAAATTAAAAAAAAAACATTTAATTTCATAAGCATAAACCTTATACATAAACCGAGGATACCTACAGGTTTGTACGGAACCCTCGGTGCGCGAGTCCGACTTGCACTTGGCCGGTTTTAATAAATATAATAAAAATGTATTACCAGTAAACACTTTTGTTAATGACTCTTCTGCTTCGTTCCTTTGCTTTCAATTTGATTGGCTGTTGGAAAAATTGAAATTTTTATCTCATGTATTTATAAAAACTAGTGATCGCCCATTAGTCTAAATTCGACCGTACTTCATTTAAATAGAAATACATTATTTAATGAAAAAAAATATATGATAATAAATACAAAAAAAAATAATATGGTTATATTTGACATTCAGTAATATTATAGACAAATTGTTGACGCTGTACTACTGTGGAGAGGGTTCGCTGGCGGGATGGTGATGGCCAGGACCAGGACGTAGGTGTAATGGTGTAATTAGTAAAGAATACTTCTTCAGGATTCTCTTCTTTATTTTCTTAATACTTCTTTTTAATTAATTATGACAGTTCAAAATGTCATAATTATAACCAGCCTGTACAATCGTGAGGCATACAACCTCTACAGTTTGCACACGACACTAAGTTTTGTATGGGAACCTTACTAATGCCATACTTGACACTCCCCATAAAACCACAAAAAATATTTCTTATAAATCTAAACTAAATTCCTATCGTCGCTAATACAAATAATATTAAAGACAAATATTCTTGATATGATCATAGATTTTAAAAATGATATAGGTAATATATCTATAAAATTAATTTATTACCTATGGTTATACTTGACATTCAGTAAGACTATAGACACAAAATATTAAAGATAGTTGTTCTCGATTGGACCATAAACAGAAGAATATCTATGCATGTGTGTATTAAATACACGGTAATGAATAGTAGTGTGTGTAACGTGTTATTTATTGAAAATAATGTATTTTTACGCATAATTTAAAAAAATATTAGCATTTGTCACTTCTTCTCTGTATAAACTATAAGTGTGCGAAATTTCATACTCCTCCGTCCGCCCAATTTTCGTAAAAAGGGATCCAAAGTTTTCGCTTCACGTATTAATATATAGATGTATATTATTTAACTGTGAAAAAAACAAAAGGGTTTCAGACCGCTCTAAAAGAACACAATAGTGAAAATGAAAAAAAAAAACAAATGACTAATTTTCCGTTCATTCACAAATTGGCGTGGGAACTCCAACTTTTGCATTGAACTTATTATTTACACAAAGTTCTCATTGTTAACAATAGGAATGTTTCTACTTAAGAAAGATAACGGTTGTATATTATAGGTAAAGAACAGTTAGGTACCTCTCGGCGTATCGCACTTTGTTAAAAGACATGTAGTACTCAACCGTACACAACACCGTTTAAACAATTTTCGCAATGTTCCAAGTTTTGCTTGAATCCTGATAGAAGTGAATATGTTAACAACTGAAAGGCGTAAAAGGAAACGGACGAATATAATTTGGATGGTAAATAACATAAAATTTACTACACATCTTTAATCACGATCTCACATAAAGCCACTTTATTTAAAAATAAGAGAATAATCGTAGTACGGCACGCTATTAAAAAATAACGGCGTCTCTCAAAATTAACACCCATATCCCAGAATTCATTTATTTTCATTATACGTCCAGGTTCAGGCATAGAAATACAAATATGTACCAAATTTCAACTCAATCGGCCACGAATAATCCTACAATGGCTGCGTTTTTCTTCATTCAGACGTACGAAAACCCAAAAACGGTACCTATGTAGGTATATTTAAACAATAACTCATAAACACGTACCTACAACGGATAACATTGCCGCAATATTTCTTCAGGAATTGGATCAGTACGTGACTGTCGGAACTATGTGCGTTCTTGAATGAAATTGACAAGCAGAAGATATGCCCTGTCTCATAAATAAAGACAAAGCGGTATCAACCGTTTATTGGCATTTAACTCTAAACATAAACAACTTAAACAACACGTTTGAAAGGTTAAATTATCTTAAAGTACCTACATAAATTCAATAAAATAAACCAAGATAAAATATTCATGAGATTTTATGCCCTTTTAATGCCTACTTACCCTGTTTTATGTATACGTTATTTGAACCAAAAATCGTTTTCTTTGAACTGATGGTAAACCATTTAGTAAAACTGTCTGATCTATTTTGTTTAATATTCGTCGTAGGAAGAATTATTAAGCTTAAACGTGCCATTCTTTCAAGTTTTAGGGAGATAAAAAGCGGTAAAAAGGGCTGCAAAGTTTAAGACGGCAACACGCTCCAATGTTTAAATGTTCAAAGTATTGAAGTGTGCCGCTTATAATCAGCGAGAGCAGTGGTAGCCCAGTGGTATTGGCCCCGAATTACGAGTTCGTGGACGTGGGTTCGAACCCAGGTAGGCGTATTACTTTGTGTAAATAATTTCATCACAACTGCTCTCAAAACGGTGAAGGAAAACATCGTGAGGAAACCGCCATGTCCTAGAACCAAAGATTCGCAGACATGTGACATCTACCAACTCGCACTGGGCCCGCGTGGTAGATTAAGGCCCAGTCCCTCTCACCGAGAAGAGACCTGTGTCCCAACAGTGGGAACAATATAGGCTGATAATTATGCTTATAATCGGGGAAACAAGGCTTTGTTTACAGGAGGGTCGGCTAATTCTTTTAAGGCTTGTCAAACTTAATTTCGAAACAAAGAAAAGTTTTAATTTGTTCTAATTTCAGTGTTTAAACAAATTTAATTAAACACTGAAATTAGAAGACAGAGTTTTAAGACTGTATGTAAGTGGCAAATATATTACGTAAATTGATAGTTTGCGGGTAACAAAACCGGGAAAAAGACCTACAAACCCATCTTCCCATTGGGGTTGACAGATCTTTACTTAATGATTTTGCCCCGCATACATTCATAATTCTGGTCATATAGGCACGCCGGCTGCGAGTACTACGGTCCTGATCTTTTTGAAGAACATAACCAATAAGGTTACTAAATGTCCTTCTTTGGCGTCCCGCTCGGCGTTGGCCCGGTTGATTCATCCTATCAACATGACCGAATCATCTAAGCATATGCGATACATAGATAATTTAATTATTTATTTATTATAGTATTTTTGTAATTGTTTTTATAGTTGATATAAATCTAAAATCAGTGAAACATTTTTCAAAGCAATAAAGATATTGAGTACTGAGTATCAAATTAATGAAATATTTCATTTTTAATGCAGACGAACGGTCTCAAACATTATTGATATTCGAATCAAACTAGTATTTGTTAGGTGGTGGATGGTGTTTGTTGTTTGGCTCATTAAGGCCGCTTCTATACATTTGTGCTTAAAGTATTAAACAAGACTTAATTAAACCTCCAGTAATTGAAGCTTCAAAAATAATGAATTTATTTATATGTAGGTAAATGGTTTTATCTGCTGTATTTTTTTACTGTCGGTGTATGTATTTATTTATGATTTATTAAGCCAAACTCGCTTTGATCTAAACATTGGTATGTCACATGGTTCATAGAAATGCATGTACAGTCAGCGCCAATAGTAACGGGACGAGCAGACAGTTCAAAATGATCACATGGCAGAAGGAATGTTTCAGAATAAAGCGATACACGACAACTGTCATTCTGACAAGAACTTTGTCGAATTGGGATAAAGTTTAATTCTCTTAGTTGTTAAGATCGTTTTGAACAGTCAGCCAGAAAAGTGGTCATACACTCTCGATGAAAATGTATTATTTATCACAGGGATTTTTATTTGATACAAAATATTCTTGACCGGTATTACTCACGACTCGCAGGCATAAAATACTTATAGTCGCAATGTAAGCTCAACCTTGCCAAAACTATTTCAACCAGGCTCTATTTAACCAGGCGCTATTTATTCCAATACGCAGTAAACAAGGACTTTCGTATTAACCTTTCGCAATAAAGTGAGACAATAAAGTAGGAACTCTGCTTCGAAGCCTCGAAGAGATAAAGCCAATAAATATAAATTGGCTCTCGTGGTTAACTCGGACGTAGAGGATAGTCTAGCCAGTAGTATGTTATAAATGTTACACAAAACACTTATAACGAAAATCTGGTCTTTATCACCGATTCGGTATAAAATTCGTGAGTGAAAAAACGGAAACTTCATTTTGTACTTGTTTTAGTATAACCACGTGAAAGTACCTATTTTTAAATAAGTAAAAGTTGGGCAGTTTTGCGCGGTCAAACAGTAAAGCTGTAAGTGCATACCTACCAAACTTTACGCTGTTACGAGTTACACTGACGCTTACCGCTGCGCTTTCGCTGTGAAACACGATAATTTTTCTTACATTTGGTTCTGTTATCGCAATGTTTTCGCAAATCGTTGCGTCGAGGTGCTAACGGCTTTACACTTCGATAAGCATCAGTGTCTCGTAGATTACGTCAAGCTATTCGTGGCGCTCACGGTTGTCACAAAAAACATAATAAGTATACCATGTTATTTCCGTATGACTGTAGATATTCACAGATAATAAGAAAATACCTTCTAGTATGATTTCTATTTACGTAGAAATAAGTAATATGCTGTTCTGTTCACCAAAGTCTGGCAGCTAGTTCAGGTTATCTTGGAATTTTGTTCAGTGCCGGTTTAGTACTACCAGCACCCTGGGCGAGGTTTTATACGGCGCCCTATTATATCTTCTATTGAAATCCATGCGAAAAAAGAGGCAAGGAGTATATGAAATAACCTTTATTGAGACAACTAATAAAATTTTATTTGTCTAGCCTTTCTATGAGCAAACTCTTTTATTAAGCCTTTTTTTTTGGATGGGAAATCATCTAATGACTTCTCCCGCTCTGGGCGGAGCGGGAAGGCGTGTCAGACTTTTACTGGAGGCCACGGTGGAGCATACGGTGGAGGTGTGCCCTGCCTAGGCGGAGCACCGCCGTGTCCTCGTGGAGGCGATCGGCGGCGGCGACCTCTCGCGTCCGGCCCTGGTGCGAACCATGTTACGTAGCGAGAGGGCATAGGAAGCCGTCACCTTCTTCTGCGAAGCAGCAATGCTCGCGAAAGAGGATGCGGGGCGCGTGAGGGGTGGCAGTCTCTGCGCCCTCACGTCCCTAGCCACCCCGGCAGTCGATCGCAGATTCCCGGCCACCGTAGGCGCGGGCTTGCGGGCAGCGAGCAATGGCTAGCTTGCTGCCCGGTAAGGACCAGGCTCGTGTCGATGGCGCATAGTGTTCCACGCGCGCCTTAAAGAGATGTCAGGGTCGCGAGATTGTTCAAACGAGATACCGCGGCCCTGGCATATGGGTAACTGAAAGAACAGAACACGGGTGGGTTATAGTCAGTAAAAGTCTGACACGAAATCATCAAATGACTTCTCCCGCTCTGTGCGGAGCGGGAGAAGACATTTGATGAAATCCCTTCCAAAAAAAAAAACAGCAACTGACTTTACGGACAACTTAACGGCATCGCATAGTACAAGATTGTAGCTATGGCCACACGGTACATAAATAGCTAAGGGATTTAGGTCCAGAATTTTTCTTTGAACCCCAATATTTGTTCCTTTCATATTCGCTCCGTTGTCATCATAACCCTGACCCCTGACCCCTACAATTTTTCAATTTCCAGTCCGTGTTTATTTAAAACAATAATAATAACTTCAGTCAGTTGTTTCACCAGTTGACTCATTGACAGGTATAAATTCTATGAAATGCTCTTTTATTAATATTTTGTCGTCAACTGATGATAAGTCAACAAATCGTATTGTTAGTGAAAGTTGTTCTACATGACTAATGTCCGGGGTGCAGTCAGGTATAAGGAACTGAATAATATTTAGTAATCTTTGACACTGCATTTGATTCTAATAGGTATTGCCATTATAACGATTTTTTAGCTAGTTTTAAGGAATTTACTAGTAATGGGACTCGCTCACTGAAAGAGCGGAAAAAAGGGGCGCCTGGGGCGCCCCTTCAAATCTGGCGCCCTGGGCGGTCGCCCAACCGCGCCCTACCCTAACGCCGCTACTGATTTTGTTGTTACCTAGTGTTGGATCTTTCCATGTAGTAATGTATCGATATTTAGTTTTAATTTGATTAGAACTTCTAGACTGGAAGCCGACCTACACATAGTGGGGATAGAGCTTAGGGAGTACCTTTATTTTCTAAAACTGTCTGGTTGAGGTTGAGTTAAAACTTTAAAAGTTCTACAAGCACTAATGCGGTTAAGGTTATTCCTATATAGTTAGGAAAAAGCTTAGCGAGTTCCACTATTTTCTAAAACTGTGGTAAAAATTAAGTTAAATCTTTAAAAGTCCTGCTAGCACTAATCAGTAATACGGAAGGGTGTTTCTTCTTACGTGTGAACAATATCGTGCTACGGGCTTCGGTCCAACTTGCATTCAAACTTCATTGCTTCTATCGACGAACAAATACTATTCATCACCCACACAAACCCCTGTAGTATAAATGGGTACAGTACAAAAGAGATTGATATGCACGCTAGAAACAAACATCTTTGAACGTCTTTTCTTGATGTTCTCATCAAGAAAACTTGTTCAAACTTGTGGCAAGGTATGGATAGATGGCAGCAGGAATAAGGGCTAACTGCTCAGGTCTACGCGACACGTTTATTAATCACAACTTACCTTTGCTTTTTTTTTTCAGGATGGGAAATCATCTAATGACTTCTCCCGCTCTGGGCGGAGCGGGACGGCGTGTCAGACTTTTACTGACTAAAACCCACCCGTGTTCCATCAGTTGCCCGTGTGCCGGGGTCACGGTATCTCGCTTGAACAATCTCGCGACCCCGGCAGGCATCGGTCCTAGTAGACCCCTTCACTGCTGCTGACATCATCACAACTTACCTTTGTATCTAATTTTTTTTACAAGTAAATAAATTTCAACCTGAGGCAATATACAACTATCATGGCTATTAGGTCTGTATACGATATTAGAATGGAAATGTCAACCACTCGTGACATCTACCACACGATTTAAAACAAGATGTAGGAGCCACACCATTTGCAGACTGTACAAGTTTTTGAATAGATCTGCCTTAGTAATCAAATCAATCCTTTTTATTAATTCGTCTTTTTAACCCCCGACGCAAAAAGAGGGGTGTTATAAGTTTGACGTGTCTGTCTGTCTGTCTGTCTGTCTGTCTGTCTGTGACATCATAGCTCCTGAACGGATGATGCGATTTCAATAAAAAAAATATGTATTAAAGGTGACTTATCTGCGAGTGTTCTTAGACATGTTTGATGAAAATCGGTTGAGCCGTTTAAAAGTTGTGGGGGGGAAAGTGGGGAAGAGTAACCGAATGTCAGCAAATATACTCGAGTGGGGTCTCAAATGAAAGCGCACTGAAAGAGAATATTGATGAATTAATCGAGAGTGTTCTTAGCTTCGTTTGATTCTACATTATATTAAGTATATACCTATAAAAAGTACAAAATAAAAAATTAAATTAAAAATTTAAAAAACCCCCAACATAAAAACCTAATTTCCCTTTAAAAAGTAAAAAATAATAAAAAATAACTCAATCTTAAAGTACCTAAGAATGTATTAATAATTCAAAAAAAACGTCGCGTTGGGGGACCGCTCCGCGAGTGCAGACGTCGTTGACTGCCTAGTTAGGTAGTAAGACTATTGGTAATTAAATTGTTAGGTTTGAAGCGGTCCCCCAACGCGGCGTATTTTTTTGAATTATTAATACATTCTTAGGTACTTTAAGATTGAGTTATTTTTTATTATTTTTTACTTTTTAAAGGGAAATTAGGTTTTTGTGTCGGGGGTTTTTTAAATTTTTAATTTAATTTTTTTTAACTAGGTTGTGCAATATTTTTCTTTTTAATTTTCCTCACGTAATCTTTATTTCTTGGAAAGGTATATTTCATAGTTTCTTAGTCTGTTCTTCAGAAACATACACTAGTTTTTGATTACGTCATTAAAGTTAATTTTTATTTACATATTTTATAGCAGTATCGTTTAAAAAAAAGTTTGAGAGCTAAAACCCAACTACTGAAAAATCACGGTCTGCAAAGTATGAAACAAAAAATAATCTAATTCGAAGGCCTTGGTCGTATGCCGCTTTGCTTATTCTACGCATATGATCGCTTACTACTGTTAGAGTGTATGTATAGGTTGACGCTGTTCCTGACTTAACTGACGGACTTGCATACTAAATTTCATTCCCTATTTCACCCCCTTATGGGTGGAATATTCAAAAATCCTTCGTTATTGGATGCCTACACTGTATAAAGTATCTATGTCCAACATTAGAGGTTTCTAGGTCCAGCGGTTGGGACTGCGCGTTGATATATCAACAGTCAGTCAATTTATGTTTATATTATAGTGGCGATGATAGATTAACGCCTGATACTCAGAACTTATTGTTTTCCGTTCTGTGAAAGGCCATTCGATTTAGATTAATTCGGGTAGGCACAGTCCCGTACAATGACGTAGTGGAGCTTTACGTTATATTCCAATGAAACTAAATTGAATCCGAAATATTCCTTTCAATGTATAGTAGGTTTAACATTTATTTGTAGGATTGATTTACTCCGTTATATTCAAACATCATGTGGGCAGAAGATGGTTTTCGTGCAATGAAAACAAACTGGGTGCGATACACTGCTTTTATTTCAATCACAAATTACAATCAACAAAATAACTAAACACAACGAATCGAGTACAGTTCCACGAGGTCATAACTCTTATGCGATCAAACACTGAATATCTTCCTCGCCGCCGCAGGCTTAAAACATCATGACTATTGAAGCTCACTGAGGGTGTAGGTAGAGCCTGTGTTGTCGCCAGTGGCGCGCTTGAGTTTCGATTCGAGTCCGTACTAATGACCGGATATGACATACATATAAAAATATTTGATTCAAATTCGTACCAATCAATTTTTAGGTACTAATATTGAATTGAATTTCCAGTAGAGGCAGCAGTATTGTTGCAGGTTTAGTACGAGCACAATTTTGTCGACGAAAGAGTAGACAAAATAAAAATAAATCGTTCTGTGTACGTGATGACGGCAGCAAAGTAAAAAGAGTCAACGGTACTTTTTATGAATTCTTTGTTTTATCATAGCGTTTTTCTTTTCGGTTCTCCATTCTTACTGATATTAAGTCACGTATATAATAGTACATTATGGTACAAGTGTGTAATGTTGGTGATTACCGCTGAGGCGCCATTGAGACCCGAGCCGTCAGGTGAGGGTCTTAAGAGAGCCGAGGACGGTAATCATCAATACACACGTGTATCATACGACGTTTTTCAACACACTTGCGAGGAAAAAACAAATATGTATTGCATAAATCGTTTAATTATTAAAACAATTGGTGAATGTACAATTTTCAAAACGATATTGGATTGTTTTTGATGGCAATTTCACAGTTTGTGTTACATTGGTACTTGCCACTTCTTTAGTACCTTCATTTACTTCTTGTGTAAATGTCGGCGACAAAGGTAAATCATACAAATTACTGGAAGGAGAGGGCACCAAACAACTCACGCTAGTAGATGTACATGGTTGTGGTTCGGGGCAAAACTTTTTTGCCTTTGGCTCCAAATTAATGGCTTGCGTTATTTTGTCATTGATTTTTGCTTTGTTATGAATTGAGTCTTCTATGTACGATTCAGCGATTGCGTCAGAACGCCATCCACCATGTCGCTTCAAAGTTAGTATATCAGCCCCCGAATCAGCCAACATTGTAGCTGACGTTCTTCTAAAACTGTGTCCAGTGTAAAAATCGGCCTCAGGCAAACCTAAATACTTCGCTATTTCTCTTGGCATATTACCAAATTTGTTAACACCGATTGTTTGTGCAGTACATTTTCCTTTCTGAAAGTTTTGGAAAAAGCGGTCATTCTTTGTTTTTGTTGAACGGAGATCTTGGTATTTTTTCACTATTTCACGAAACGTTCCTTGGATTGTAAAAGATCGTGGAATCTTGGTTTTAATCTGGGTAATTTTGACAAGAAGCATATCTCCGTGGATTTCTACATCTTTTGTTGTAATATTGTACAGCTCTTGTCGTCTACAAGCACCAGTAACACCGAATATTAAGGCAACCTGCAAAGAAATCAATTAATTAGTTCTAAGAAATTATGCTAAAGTTACACACTTGTATATTGTAGATTCGTTTCGATAAAAAATATGAAACGTACCTTTGTTGCTAGATACTGACTATCCGGAGCCTCATTCAAAAACTTTTCAACGTCGGCTGGTGACAAAACTTTAGATTTCCGACCAATATATCCATCCGAGCGTCTCTTCAAAAATGCCATCAGGTTACAGTACGTTTTGATATCAACACCATGTTTGAGCTTAACCATGCTTCTTAACATGGAATAGATGCACCACAGGGAGCTAGGTTTGTATGTATTGGCGAGTTCAGAGAAATACGCCAAAAACACATTTTCAGAAAATGACTGGGTTTTTTTGTTGCTCTTCCATTGCAGGAAACTATCGTAAGCAGCTAAATACTTTTCTCTAGATTTTGCAGGTATTAGGCTTTCGTTTGCATTTTGTGCTGCATTTAGTATTTCTGGCGGGGTTAAATCAATCAATTGTTCATCTTCTGTACTAAAACCTGACATTTTTATAATTATTTACCACACAGCAACAAATGCGATACAAACAAAATATGAAAATTAGGGGAAAATTGGGAAATGGCGCGCAATTTTTTTTTTTTTTTGCACGCGCCAAATGTAAGTTGATTGATTACAGCCATACAGCCTACTTCAAAATGATAATTTTTGTGATAAAATGCAAATATTTTATAAGAAATTATTGTGAATTATAAATAATTTGATAATAATAAATGTTTTTTCGTCTTAATTAGGGACACATTTATTTATTTCAAAAATGTAAATAGATTTTCGGTGGCATAAAACCTCTTTGTTGTTACAAAAAAAAAAAAAACTGTATTACCCGGTTAAATTGAAAATGCTCTGTTTACTCGCATATAATTTGCAGTTAGGTACTAACTTAACTTTGTAGGGATCATTCTATTATGCACTAGTGTGTAATATTATTATGCACGTGTATGTTATAGTTCGGTTTATAGCCCTAAGAACGATATAATAAGGCTCACTTTACGAGCAAGTGTGTTGAAAAGACATTTACAACATTTTCTCTCCAAGTGTCGACGTACCATATTTTAGACCATAAAATATTACAGTAATATTGGCCTTATCAATTTCCATGGTAAAGTCCCATTAACTAAATTATGTAAAATAGAAGAAGATAGCTTTGTACTTGTCTAATTATCACAGTTTTGCGTTCTAAACCCTCTCCTGTAAAATCATGATTTTGTACAGTCTGTTCCACAAGAAAGTAGGCGACATTTTAAATAGTAAAGTAGATGAAAAATGTTAAACTATTTATACAGATGTTAAAAAAAAAAAGTAAAGTAGATGATATTTCCATCTATTTTTTACAGTGCGACTGTAGTATCAGTGGGCTACGACGCCATCACTCATTTATTTTTAGCGTCACTCGAATAGTTGTAGGAAGTGAATGTTAATAAAAATGAGTGCTATGTACGCAAAGCGATTTGAAGCTGTCTTTCTATGCACGCATCCGAAAGGACCTAAATTATCATTATGCTGCTGCAGTCAAAGTAATTAAAAAGTCAAAAAAGTTTGTTGAGAAGTGGGTAAAGCGATATAAACTATTGAAAAACGTGGATGATTTCCCTGAACGCGGGAGAACAAGATCAACAACCAGTAAGCAAGATGAAGAGATAATAACGTTGTTCAAGAAGAATGTCACTTTTATAACTCACGTTTCGTTTCCCTACACGTGAGTTATATCAGCTATGGAAGTTACCTACCATTAGACACTCCTTCGTATTGAGCACGGTACTAAGAAAACACTGTGACCTGCCGTTTAATAATGATTTGAGCAGACAACGACGAAGGACTGCCAGAGTCTGCGAAACAGTTCCGGCTAGACTTGAAACTGCCCGGCGACAGTACTTTTTCTTTGGTCCTGTGCTATACAATAGAGTAAATGACCAACTTAATATTTATTCTTTCGCTTCCCGAGATTGTAAAAACATAACAAACGATTGGCTTTGCACCCTGACTTATAAAGAAATGGAGACTAGTTAAGCCATAAGGATATCCTGTGTTAGACTTTTCTTCCATAATAGACACGCACATCACACACACACCTCACTAACTCACGCTACATGCACACACACACATACGCACACCACACCTTGGTACATATCTTCCATCTACTCATCATACACGCACCCTCACTGCTCAAACAAACTCTACATACTAACTTTTTTAGTTTTAATCAGTTCAGTTTTATCCTGTAAATTAATTTTAATTTTATTTTGTAAACCATTAAATCTGGAACACTGTCATCTTCCACATGGAGGTGGGCGTTAATAGCTGCGACACAGTTTTTAACTAATGTGGGTATTATCGTACGCAATTTATTTGTAAATGTACTGTTTCTGGTTCCAATAAAGATTATATTATACAAGATTATTTTTAGTATATGCGAAACCTGAATATAGTTTGTTCAGAATCAGTAACTGAATCGATTCCAATAATTTTTACACCATGTTATATTTTGTACCAAAAATATTTAATTACGCTTCCAAGTCGCGGGCCTTAGTGTTTTGTTTCGATTTTAAAATATCATGTCTTTCTCGTATTCAAACGTCCATTACACGGAGATGGTACGTACACTAGCTGTTTGTGGTGATCTGCATATGTTTTTGCGTGGACAACCAGGTAACTTATCAAGCTTATAACTTTGTGATTATTAATGATACAGTTTTGAAATTTTTTTCATAGATTATTTACATAAAAATACTAGACCCGTGTTTCGGGTTTCGCATAAACAAAAATTAATGTTGTATATATTATATTTTGCGCCTCCGCGAAGCTAAGTTCAGACTCGCCAAAAAGGGAATTTATGTCAGTCTAAACACGATCAGGCGACGTTTGCACGAGGCAAAATTATCACATCGATCTACGAGCTCAAAACCTCTGCTTACGGCAAATCATATGGAAAAACGCCTTAGCTGGGCGAGTGACAACAAAGATCGAGATTGGTCGAAAGTAGTTTTTTCTGATGAAGCGACTTTATGGGCATGGGTTTCCGTGAAGCGTGTCTGGTTAAGGAGTAGAACAGATTTCATTCAGCGCACCGTCAAAAGCCACAAAAACTTAATGTCTGGGGATGCTTCTCACAGCGCGGATTCGGTTGTTTAGGAGCTCTTCACTCAAAATTTAGATTCGCATAAAATGCTCAAAATTTACAAACGTGGTCTCTTGAAATCCGTGCAGATGATGTTCGGACCCAACAATAAAAATTGGGACTTACAATAGGACCCGAAACATCGGAGCCGCCTGTGTCGCCACTGGAAGGAGGAAAATGGCATCACCACTATGGATTGACCCTCCCAATCCCCTGATACCAATCTCATTGAAAACATTAGGGCCATTATGAAGAGTAAGCTTGCAGAAAAGCCTGTTTATGATTTGAAGCATCTTTCAAGAATGATTCGGAAAATTTGGCGACAACTTCCGAAAAATTACGCCGTAAATCTTGTTGATAGTATGCCTCGAAGGTGCCAGGCCATTATCAACGCTGGTGGCGATTATACCGTTTATTGAATAAATTGCGCCTTAGCTTATTTAACGTACTTTAAATTAAAATATTTTTGAATAAATATACTTATAAGGTGTATCTATTCATACACGAAATATTTTAAGAGGTACACCTGTAGGTGGTAAAGAAGCTACAGCAACGAAAAAAAAAAAAATCTGAGTGTTTTTTTTTATATAATCTTTATAAATTATTTGACGCACATAAGAAATACTGGCTCCTTCTTATTGTTTACGGCCCGAGACACCGCGGCCATGCTCGTGCCGTCCGTCCACCGCCCTCGCAGCGTCAGGCGGGCCATTCATAGAATTTGAAGTAAAGGTTTTATGCAAAACGTCTCAAGCAGTTTTAAAATTATAATAATTACGAAAATTCAAAAACACTTAGATACAATTTTATTTTTGCTTCTATAGCTTCTTTACCACGTACAGGTGTACCTCTTAAAATATTTCTTGTATGAATAGATACACCTTATATATATTGTTAATCCCGCCTACTCTCGTGTGGAACAGACTGTAGATAACCGATATACTTTATTTATTGATCTAACCATTTATGTGCACACATATAAACAGAAAAGAAGAAAGAATCAAAAATCAAAATCAAAATCAAAAGTCATTTATTCAAACTAGGCTGAGAGTCAGCACTTTTTGAACGTCAAAGTTACAAAAGACAGTCCCCCCAAAACGCCCGCCCTTCGACACTTCCTAGTGCTTAAGCTGGGAAGAAGAAGTGGCGGAACAAACTCCCCAGCAGCAAAAAAAGGAACAAAAAAATACGGCTTTGTAGTTTGTGCTCGTCGAGTAGAAAGTTTACTACTGTCTTTAGCATGGCAATTAGAATATCAAATTATATTCACTACCTTAGGCAACCGTCAGTTGTCTATCTGATTGTGACAGTTTGTGATAGGAAATGTTGTTCTGAAATTGTTTACCTACATATACGTATGTATAAAGGAAACACGAGAGACAAAATGACAATTTATAACAGGATTTCTACGGTGCGATATCAAAATTGGAGAAACGAAATGTCACTTTGTATTTATGGACCTGTGTCTATTCTTTGTAAAAATAGTAAGCGTCATCATAAGCCTACTGAGTGGTAAATTATACTCTTCAACGGAACCAATCCAAGCAACCAACGGCCATTCGTTACCGGAACGAGTTCTATTGATAAAAATAGACTTTACAGTAAGTTAACACGAGAATTGATCGTGAGGTGTTGAGGTGGACAGCGCCGTCGTCGGCTGAGTAAGTGCCGCTTAATAAAGTGGAGCCTGCGGGTCTTTGGAGTAATGGCCGCACTGCCCGTGTCTCCGCTGAAGGATAACTTTTATATTACTGGTTCACTCACCTGGCAACTACGACAAAAATACGTGCTCATTTTGAAATAACAAAGAAAAAGGACTAACGAAATTAATTACCGACCTAATTCTTGTAAAACTCGCATAATTAACCTAATTTGACTGGTTCTACTTGAAGAACAAGATTACTTAGCTGAATTAAATGCTTTACTATATTTTCAACTGTTATTTTCACTTTTACAGTAAAAGCCTAATGAAGTCGTAAATAATACAGAATTTATCTCGTGCATACATTACTTTTGGCTGAAACACAAAATTTGTTTCAGAATTAATGACTACACACGTTTCTGCTTCGTAGTCTATCTCTGCGGTACAGTCGGGCAAGAAAGTGGTGTACCACCCTAAGGTTGAATATCGCTTGCAGATTCATAGGTGATAAAGATTAGTTTCGCTTGCAGATCGATCTGACAACTTCTATTGCTGTCTTTATCTGATTATTGATAACGACTATTACTGTTTGTAACGTGACAGCTGTTCTTAGTTTGAACTTGATGGAACCAATGACGTCGTAAAATCAACGGCGGGGGTCTGTAGATTTTGATGACAAAATTGTATCTACAAATTCAGAATTGTAATCAACAAGTTACATAAAATTGTAAAGGCACAAGGCGAATCCACAAACCTACAATTTCTGTAAACTTGTAATTACAATATCAATAAAAAACAAGCTAAAAATAGATTTATCCTTTTATTAAATTTCTACAATCAATTTTAAAATACTTATAACAAACAAAAACATAGCATATATAGTAATATTTAGAAGATATTGAAAATTTTAAAAAATTAGAAACGGGTGTAACCGCCGTTGGCCTCTATAACCTCTAAAAGACGAGACCTCATTGAACCAACAAGCCGTGAGCAAATATCGGTTCCCCGCATTTCCTCCCAAATATAATTACAGTGACTAATAAGAGCTTGTTTGGTTCTTTCATTTTGATGCGACCATCGTTGGACCATAAGGCCCCAAAGATTTTCTATCGGGTTGAGGTCCGGCGATCTTGAGGGCCACTGAATTACCCTTACGTCAGTGTGTGAACGAAACCAGGCTCTTACGATCCTCGCATTATGAATTGAACAATTATCTTGAACAAAATCAAATTGTGGCACTTCGTTCTCCGGGTAAACATTACGGACTGTCGGTAGCATTGCATTCTGAAGCACGTCGATATAATTTACAGCCGTCGCTCGAGGAGGTAGAGAACACAATTCTCCTACACCATCCGCACTCATCCAGCCCCAAATATTTACGGAAATTCGACCTGATTCTCTATTTGGGATTACATGATCATCTTTATACCGTGTTGAATTATATCGCCAAAGGTGAAGACGTCCATGCTGACTGGATTTAAACGTTTTTTCATCACAAAACACTGTATTAGACCAATCAAAGTCTAAGTGCTCTCTGGCGAAGTTCAGACGAGCAAGTCTGTGAGCATCCGTCAAATATATTTTCTTGGCGTAATGCCTGTGGTGCAACCCCATGTAATGTAGATGATTCCTTATTGTTTGGGCACTCACATCGAACATCTCCGCAAAATGTTTTGTGGGCTTAAAACCATTGATTTCATATACCCGTCTCATGAATTCTCTATCGTTATTGGAGAGTGCAGGCCGGCGACCACTTCTTCTGTGATCCAACAAACTTCCCTCCTCTCCTTCACGACGAATCCAAAAGCGGACAGAACGCCTCGATATATTCAAATTCCGGGATATCGCACTGATACTGCTTCCCTCATTAAATTGGGCAATTATTTGTGCTCTTTCGGCAATGGTCAAGTTGGCAGGCATTGAGATGATTTTATATGCAGTTGATTGAAAAATAACACGGAAAATATATCGATTTTTTGCATATATTTGACAAAATGTCAATTGTCAGTTTTCTTTTTCAAATGGAATTCGGTTGTCTATTTAAATAGTTTTTATTACTTTTGTTTGGAAACATCCTTTTTATTTATACTAAAGGTTAAAATGTCATGTACTTATATGTGACATATGACGTATGAATACTAAATACATAGGTTTACGTCATGATAATGTTGTCTCTTTCAGTAATATCTTTTTATAACGAACCTTGTTGTAATTTTCGATGACCGGGAAACTAAATCAAAACTGGTACACCACTTTCTTGGCTGACCGTACCTACTTGTTGTATGAATGTGGATCGCTGTCAGCAATTTGTTAACATCATGTTACACGGAACCTAGGTATTACGAATTTTGAAATTATAATACTGAAATGGGTAACATAAAAAATCTTTTAAAATGAGTTTCATGTAAGAATAGATATGTTGGCGAGTAATAAATACGTAGAAAATTATGTTTTTCTCCATTTATTTACAAAATCTATACTTTATTAATATTATTAGGTCTTTACCTATGAAATTGCCGTTCTGCAGTACTGGCCATTTCAAATCAAAATAATTTTTGTTTGTCTAAGAATTCTAATTTCAAATTAATTTTATTTTAAAAACATGGAATTCTTTTTCCAAAAGTAGTCATTTGTTTATTGATAGGTGTTACATTTTCATCGCATTTCAATCTTTTTCGTCATCATGGATACGATAAAAATTCGAGTAATTATGGAATATCAGTACCGTCGTGGCAGCAACGCGGCACAAGCGGCACGCAACATCAACGACGTTTACGGAGCTAACACTACAAACCAACGCACCACCTGTTATTGGTTTGCTCGCTTCCGTTCTGGAAATTTCGACCTGAAAAATGAACCTCGCGGTCGTCCGAAGACTTTGGTCGACAATGACGAATTAAAGGCGATTGTGGAAGCTGATGATACACAATCTACGGCTGAATTAGCAGCAGCTTTCGACGTTAGCGTCACAACAATATTGGTCCATTTGCGTCAAATTGGCAAGGTAAAAAAGCTTGACAAATGGGTGCCCCACGGACTCAATGATCGACAGCGCGAAGTACGCGTCGAGACGTGCCTTGCACTGCTCAACAGACACACAAATGAAGGAATTTTGAACCGCATTGTTACCTGCGATGAAAAATGGATTCTGTTTGATAACCGCAAGCGCTCAGCAAGTTGGTTGGATCCTGGTTCAGCACCTAAACAATGCCCTAAACGAAAACTTACCCCTAGAAAAGTGATGGTCACTGTTTGGTGGTCTAGCGCCGGTGTGATTCATCACAGCTTCTTACCATACGGGGTAAGCATTACTGCAGATGTGTACTGTGAAGAACTGAACTCAATGATGGAGAAGCTGGCACATCTCCAACCGGCATTGGTCAATCGCTCGTCTCCGCTGCTCCTGCAAGACAACGCGCGACCTCATACTGTACAGCAGACGGTCTCCATGTTGCAAGAACTGGGGTTGGAAGCTCTCCGTCATCCGCCCTACTCACCAGACTTTGCGCCTGCAGACTACTACTTTTTCCAGAATTTGGATAACTTCTTGGCGGGCAAAGAATTCAATACCCGAGAGGCAGTACAAAATGCCTTTGAAGAATTTGTTGCCTCCCGTCCAGCTGATTTTTTTAAGAAGGGCATCAATAAACTGTGGCGAAGATTCATTGATTGCATGGGTGATTATTTCGATTAATACAAATACAAAATACATGAAAAGAATTCGTTTAATTTTTTTCATACAAAACGGCATTTTTATAAGTAAAGACCTATTATAAAGATGAAGAGTTTGTTTGGTTGAACGCGCTAATCTCAGGAACAACTGGTCCGAATTGAAAAAATATTTTTGTGTTGGGTAGCCTATTTATTGAGAAAGGCTATCGGCTACATAACATCACGCTACAATTAAGCGTGCGGAGCAGCAACGAAAAATGGATGAAAACTGGCAGGTAATTCGATGCGACGGGAAGGGTCAGGGGAGCAAAAAGTTTTTTCCATATGAAATTAATCTGTAGCAGTCCGGACTCTGCATTGCGTCCGATGGATGGCAATAGGCTCGCCATATATTACATGGTACTTGAACATAACTGACGAATTGTGGGTGGACTGAAGATAAACCTGCCTAACCCTCTGGGGAATACAGGTGTTTATTATTTGTATTTTCCGTATGGAAATTCACAGCTCGAATAAATAGCGTCAGTCGCGGCATCAGATTGGCGGGATATACCACGTGCAAACAACTCACAATATTCATGCTGGGACTTGGGGAGTATAATATCACTAACGAACTATACATACACTTTTGTTATAGAAATGACCCGAACTGCAAAATGAATTGATTGAGCTCCACCGAAGTTCGGATGAAGCGCCTGTCTATAATGAGTTCGTGGCTTTATATTTCTAAGTATATTTGGAATTGTTTTTTTGTAGTTGGAGGTCTTTTGCTTGGTGTTATTATTATGGTGATGTCCCATACCTTTTTATCATGTCCTCTTAAGACACGCCCCACGTCTCAGTGCATCCCCTTGAAAAATGTCGTGTACTAGTTGACCTATGGTTTTACTAACTGAGAAAATTTGAGATTTTATATTGTATTTTTTAAATTTATTATTATTTTCAAACATACATGTTTTATTTTCTTGTAATTTTATTCAGTAAGCTTTCTAGTTTGATGGCGAGAAGCGCTTGTTAATTAATACAGTAAATGTTTGTTTACTCGCACATAATGCCTGCCCACTCAACCAGCAAAAGGTTGTAGGTAATAATTTTGCTACGATTGAAAAAATATGGGAACCCGTTAATTTGAACTGGTACACGGCGCAAGAGAAGTTGAAAATAAAGTAACATTTTCAGTGGTTTCAAAAGTGAGTAAAGTTTTGCGTTGACGATCTACAAAGGCTTTTGATGGACTTCATGCGCTTTGGCGTGCTTTGAACCGTTCTAGGTGGGGGTTTTCATTAAAGTCGAAACCCGTGTGCTGTGTAGGCTCAATTCCGTTTCTTCATTTTTGTGGTTACCGTGGTTATTAGAAAACAGATATGCCAACTCAAAGTGCTGCTAGTTGACAAAAAATAAAAAGACTTGCCTTTCAAACGTCTATATGGTGATATATATTCACCCCAGCACATCGGTTTTAAGAAATTTATACTCAATAAAAACATAACACGTCGCTTACTTGAGAACAATAACTATTACTTAATTAAATAGTAATATTAGGTTCGACTACATCCGTCCAAACTAATTAAAACTACCCGTATCTCGACCCACCCAACGCATTCGTTTTTCAAGTAATGTCCGGATTTCGATTAGATACAGGCTAAGCGTGAGGGTATCTTATAATAATTATACGTATAGCTGTGCTCCTTCAAATGTAAGCATTTTTTGCCATAGTTGGTCCTGGTTTTTGGTAAAACTAAAAAACAACATAAATTTTTTAAATGTCAAAATTCAACATTTTTAATACTGATCGTCGACAAAAACTGCCGAAAAACTGTTCTGCAGTTTGGCAGACTTTATGTACGTTATTGCTTATACAGATTTTTAATAAATATAATAAAAATGTATTACCAGTAAACACTTTTATTAATGACTCTTCTGCTTCGTTCCTTTGCTTTCAATTTGATTGGCTGTCGGAAACATTGAAATTTTTATCTCATGTATTTTTTAAAATGTTTATTATTTAACTGTGAAAAAAACAAAAGGATTTCAGACCGCTGTAAAAGAACACAATAGTGAAAATGAAAAAAAAACAAATGACTAATTTTCCGTTCATTCACAAATCGGCGTGGGAACTCCAACTTTTGCATTGAACTTATTATTTACACAAAGTTCTCATTGTTAACAATAGGAATGTTTCTACTTAAGAAAGATAACGTTGGAATATTATAGGTAAAGAACAGTTAAGTACCTCTACAATGGCGTATCGCACTTTGTTAAAAGACATGTAGTACTCAACCGTACACAACACCGTTTATACAATTTTCGCAATGTACCAAGTTTTGCTAGAATCCTGATAGAGGTGAATATGTTAACAACTGAAAGGCGTAAAAGGAAACGGACGAATATAATTTGGATGGTAAATAACATAAAATTTACTATACATCTTTAATCATGATCTCACATAAAGCCACTTCATTTAAAAATAAGAGATTAATCGTGCGGCACACTATATTAAAAAATAACGGTGTCTCTCAAAATTAACACCCATATTCCAGAATTCATTTATTTTCATTACACGTCCAGGTTCAGGCATAGAAATACAAATGTGTACCAAATTTCAACTCAATCGGCCACGAATAATCCTACAATGGCTGCGTTTTTCTTCATTCTGAAGTACGAAAACCCAAAAACGGTACCTATGTAGGTATATTTAAACAATAACTCATAAACACGTACCTACAACGGATAACATTGCCGCAATATTTCTTCAGGAATTGGATCAGTACGTGACTGTCAGAACTATGTGCGTTCTTGAATTAAATTAACAAGCAGAAGATATGCCCTGTCTCATAAATAAAGACAAAGCGGTATCAACCGTTTATTGGCATTTAACTCTAAAAATAATTAACTTAAACAACACGGTTGAAAGGTATCTTAAAGTACCTACATAAATTCAATAAAATAAACCAAGATAAAATATTCATGAGATTTTATGCCCTTTAAATGCCTACTTACCCTGTTTTATGTATACGTTATTTGAACCAATAAAAACTTTTTTACAAAAAAAACAACCGACTTCCTTAAAAACACTACAAAATGAAAAATAACTTTAATTTCGGCAGTCAGTCATCTTAGGATTTGTATTTAAGGTTTTTGCCACCGACTTCCGAAATTAAAGTTATTTTTCATTTTGTACTGTTTTTAAGGAAGTCGGTTGTTTTTTTTTTTGTAAAAAAGTTTTTATTTTAAAATTTTTAGTTGTATCTACCCCGCACTAATTCCAAACAAACAATGCATATTAATGCGATAGCAGAAATCGCAGTTGATTTGCCGTCATTTTTTAAAGAGTTCCGGTGTCTGTCTCCGGAACTCATCATCAGATCGACATGAAATTTATATGGGACCATTTCGAAATAAGCTGCTTTCGAACAAAAAAAGAATTTTGCAAATCCGTTTATATATGACGGAGTTATGGCCGAACATACATAAAAAAAATAATATATAAACATCCGAATTGATAACCTTCTCCTTTTTGAAGTCGGTTAATAACCTCCTCCTTTTTGAAGTCGGTTAAAAATCGTTTCTTTGAACTGATGGTAAACCTATTAGTAAAACTGACCAATATATTTTGTTTAATATTCGTCGTAGGGAGAGTTATTAAGGTTAAACGTGCCGTTATTTCAAGTTTTAGGGAGATAAAGGGCGGTAAAAAGGGCTGCAAAGTTTCAGACGGCAACACGCTCCAATGTTTAAATGTTCAAAGTATTGAATTGTGCCGCTTATAATCAGCGAGAGCAGTGGTAGCCCAGTGGTATTGGCCCCAACTTACGAGTTTGTGGTCGTGGGTTCGAACCCAGGTAGGCGTATTACTTTGTGTAAATAATTTCATCACCACTGCTCTCAAAACGGTGAAGGAAAACATCGTGAGGAAACCGGCATGTCCTAGAACCAAAGATTCGCAGACATGTGACATCTACCAACCCGCACTGGGCCCACGTGGTAGATTAAGGCCCAGTCCCTCTCACCGAGAAGAGACCAGTGTCCCAGCAGTGGGAATAATATAGGCTGATAATGATGATGCTTATAATCGGAGAAACAAGGCTTTGTTTACAGGAGGGTCGGCTAATTCTTTTAAGGCTTGTCAAAATTAATTTCGAAACAAAGAAGAATTTTAATTTGTTCTAATTTCAGTATTTAAACAAATTTAATTGAACACTGAAATGAGAAGACTGAGCTTTAAGACTGTATGTTAGTGGCAAAAATATTTCGTAAAAAAAAAAACAACTGACTTCCTTAAAAAAAAAAACACTACAAAGTCAAAAATAACTTTAATTTCTAAAATCGGTGTCTTAGGATCTGTATTTAAGGTTTTTGCCACTGACTTCCAAAATTAAAGTTATTTTTGACATTGTAGGGTTTTTTTGTTTTTCAAAGAAGTCGGCTGTTTTTTTTTTTTTTTTTTTGTAAAAAGTTTTTATTTTTTAACTTTTTAGTTGTGGTAGATACTCCGCACTAATCTAGTCGTGTTATTCGTTCATTTGTCGCGCAAATACGTAATGCAAAAAGACTTATATGGTTTTCACATGGACCCCATTGTCCAAATGGAACCAAATTAAAATGGGACCATTCGGGAATAAAAAAGAATCATCAAAATCGATTCACCCAGTCAAAATTTATGAGGTAACAAACATAAAAAAAACATACGGTCGAATTGATAACCTCCTCCTTTTTTTGAAATCGGTTAAGAATGAAAGATTGCCGGTTACAAATTAGGCAAAAAGATCAACAACAAACATACATAAATCCAACTTCCCGCGAGGGTTGACAGAAAGTACAGAACGCTACAATGTAGCTGCGATCTTTTCATATTTATTTTGCCCCGCATACACATAAGCACGCCGGCTGCGAGTACTACGCACCTGACCTTTCTGAAGAACTTGACCAAAAGGGTCACTATGTGTTCTCCTTTGGCGTCCCTCTCGGCGTTTCCACTCACATCTGCTTCGTAAATATATATTGTTAGTGTCGGTTCATTCGTTCACTCAACATGACTAAACCAACAAAGTATACATCAATCTTCTAAATACATAAAATTCAAAGTCCTGAGTGACTGACTGAATGACTGAATGACTGATATATCAACGCACAGCCTAAACCGCTTGTTGTAGAGACATGAAATTTGGAGGGTGTGTTCTTTGTAAATAGTAGGTATCCACTAATTAAGGGTTTTTAGAAATTCTACCCCTAAGAGGGTAAAATGGGGGGTTGAAATTTCTATGAAACTTTTTATTCTCTGGGTCGATTGACACAAAAAAGTGGTACACATACTTTTCAAGTATAATTATGAGACATGTGTATCACAGTTTTTCCAAAATCATCCCCTTACTGAGTCAAATAGGGCTCCGAATATCCTACGTGGCCTGGTAAACGGGCGCGTGGCGTGCGGGGCATCCCGGGAAGCGCATTGTCGTCACCGGTGTCCCATCTCAACCAAGGTAACAGGGTTGTATCAAATATGTAACTGATTTTAATATGAACTAATATTTGCAAATAATAAGTAAGTACATGTAAAAACGCGTTTGTTTCTGTGTTAAATAAAATTAAATGACTACAGTGACTGTTACTAAATAGATACCTATGCAACTTTTTAAGTAAAAACTAATTGGGCACATACATCTGTACGTTCAGTGAGTAATAATGTGACTTTAGTTTATACATTAAAGTAAAACATAACGACCAAGACACAATCATCAATGAAATTCTCTTGAAATCGTTTGATGGGGTTATAGATTATTATAAATCAGTGGACTCGAGTTATAAACCACGATGACGCAACACATTACCCGGTTGAGTTTCTTAACAAATTAAAGCATCCCGGTCTCCCAACTCACATATTAAAATTTAGATTTGGCGTCCCAGTTATGTTGCTGCGTAATGATGCGTTGATGATTTCAGAAAATATCATTTCTTCTTATAACTCAAGTTAATATATTGTAGCCTAAGGTCTGACTTGGCTTTTGCTTTTTTTTCGTAATGATGCGTTGATGATTTCAGAAAATATCATTTCTTCTTATAACTCAGGTTAATATATTGTAGCCTAAGGTCTGACTTGGCTAGTTCTCATATACGAATTATTATGTTCGATGGCTAGTTTCTACCAGCAAGCCAAATTTTCGGAATAATAAAATAAGAACCGACAAGTAACAGGCTTAGAACTTGCGAAGACTTTAATATAATTTGTATATGAAAACTAGCCAAGTCAAACCTTAGGCTACAATATATTATCTTAAGACATCGGTCGTCTTTTGAACTTCGCATCAAAAGTCTGCCTTGGCTAGTTCTCATATACGAATTATTATGTTCGATGGCTAGTTTCTACCAGCAAGCCAAATTTTCGGAATAATAAAATAAGAACCGGCAGTAACAGGTTTAGAACTTGCGAAGGCTATAATATAATTCGTATATGAAAACTAGCCAAGTCAGACTTTTGGCTACAATATATTATCCTAAGTTATAAGAAGAAATTATATTTTATGTAGTTATAAATAAATTTCAGGACTGACCATTGAACTTGGCATCCATTTCGATCTCACTTCTTTTGTCGTTGAAGTCAACAACCAAAGCATATATCATAATATCGAACTTGGCTCTCATTTCACATTTATATTTTTGATGGGATATCATTACTTTTTGTACATAAATTATTAGTGGGTACTTATTTATAACAAAATTAATACCAAATGGTTTTTGTTATAAGTGTTCCTAATAGAATCAATTAAGTGAAAAATTATAATAAAATAATAAAAAATCACCAGTTTCTGATTTATTCCTTTGTATTCACCTAATTACCTATCTGCACGCCAAATTTGAACTTTCTAGGTTATCTGGAACCGGGTTAGAGTTTTGATCTATAGGTCAGTCAGTGATAAAAATGACGATTTTTGGACGTTAATATCTAAATAACCGTTTGAGATGTGTTTATGAAATTTAGAGCACATATGTATCTCGCAAGTTTCACTGTATGAGCCAAATTTGACACGTTCATGTGAAATAGTTTTTGAGTTATGAGGGGATCAAAAGTGGCTCCAAATGGTTCATGTAATATTACACACGGTGCTGCTCGCCAGTTCTATTACTCGAACTTGGCTTGACACGCTACCGCGTGTCTAGATCCGCCAAAATTATGCAATGATACCAGGTTGCGAGTGAAAATATTGCAACGAAATGTTATCGAGGCAACTATACTGACAGGTTGTTCCAGAGAGGAGTATGTGTTTATTCCGAGGATTCCTCTAACGCCATCGAACTACCCCTTCGAGTTCAAAAGAGTGCAGTTTCCCCTCAAAGTCTGCTTTGACATGACGTTAAATAAATCTCAAGGCCATACACATAATTTAACAGGGGTAGACTTAAGGGAGAACTGCTTTTCACATGGTCTGGTGCAGACCAGCGGCCTGGTGATTCTAGCACCTGCAGTAAAAACAAAAAATATTGTTTACAAAGAAATACTACGGTAGGCATAGTATTTCGTTGTAAACAATATTAATTGTTTATTGTCCACTTCTGGTTGTCTCCTAAATAAATCTTTTCACACACGCTTTGAGTTTTATTAAAACTATACTACTCTCATCCCAGAGATTAGTTAAGTTTTACGAAGAAGTTCGTCCTATTTGTTTGGGGTATTGTCAGTTTGTATATTAAATTGAGAGGTAGTGAGAGCGCGGATATTTGTTTCTGAAAAAAAAAATGCCGCGGGCAGAAGCTATACAAAATAAACCAATGAAATAATCACAGGCAACAAAACTCTGTTGTAATTATGTTACATGCATACTTGTCGAATTCATAAAGATGATGCTATACACTATCCTATGGAGCTCTTAAATTTATTCTACCTATCTGGTCCCCGTCTCACACACTTATCCTCGGAGTAGGTTTCCTCGGAGAGGAGAGATGGCGCTGCCGTCACGTAAACATTGGCTCCGCTTATAAAAATATTTTTAAATAGTATTACCGAATATTTAACGTTGAAAGTGGTGTTAAAGTGATAATATCGCTTGAAATTAACTGTCCTATCGTTATCTGGACTCCAACATTACTAAGAAAAGTGAAAAAGTGATCTAAATGTGACGTGTAAATCGTGCTTTCAAATAAGACTTATAGGTCCAAAAATCCCTATAAAATACAGTTTAAAACATGCAAAACAATTTCTCAACAAAGGAAGATCGTAAACTACTTGAAAAACTATAAAACATTGTGTCTAAAACGTGCAGCAATTCCAGTTTGACAGTGTGAACATTTTTGCAGCATGAGTCACATAACGACTGTTTGATGTTTTCAATATAATAGAAGTAGAAACAGACACACTATTTCAATGCTAGCAATAACGTACAGTTGGTGAAGTACGAGAAGAGCCGACATTACCTATCGTGTGAACGAAGTGCCGCGGGTTCGATTCTACCGTCGGGCCTCTCTTTTTGGCCATCATTATAATTATTTGCAAAAATATTTAATTGGGCACAAGTTCGATTCTGACGTACTAATTCTAATTTTATTTTCATATTATTTTAATACAATATTTTTTTATTTATTTTACTATCAATAATGGCGAGTGGAGACTATAGTAATGTAACAATGAGGAAAATACGGAAAACAAACTCTCATAATAATGTGTCGGTTATGAACACTTCAGACACGTCACTATTTGATACCACGGTGCAAAGTCTACCTGACCAATGCGAAACTTTAGAAGTACATGAATTACAAGAAAAAATATTATCAGTACAGGAGGAATTACTGATTGCAAATAATGAAATAGACAACCTAAACACCGAAAATACAAAATTAAAAAGGGAATTGGAAAAGAGTAATAAAATCGTAGAGTTATATAAAAAGCTCGGATATGGGGAGTCTTCTTCCACCCCACCAACTTCAGTGCGAAAAAATAAAAAGAAAGCTCAGAATGAGACTAATACCCCGTCTAAGAAAAGTAATAATCAACATATTATTATCCCTGAAAAGCCCATAAATGTGGAACAACCGAAGCAAGATACATGTTCCAAAAGAAATTCTAGTAGTGTCCAGGAAATTTTTGAAAAACATACCACCCCAAATGTGTGCAAGGAAGGCCAGCTGCCGGCCGCCAGTGTTGTCCACAGGAATAAACTATGCATACTGAGCACGAATAATACGAATAAAATACTATCCATAGCGCAAAATACCTTTGCAAACAAATTTGACTGTTGTCATTATTTAATACGTAACGGGAAAACTGAACATCTCTTGAAAGGTTTAAAAGAAAAACTTGTGACGTTCACCATGAATGACTTTTGCGTAATTCTTCTGGGTGATGAAGACTTTAAAAATACTAATAATTATTTTAAAATTATATTCCGTATAAGAGAAGTTATTCAAAACATAAATTACACGAATGTGATCATCTGTTTACCGACGTATAAAAATGGATACTATGCTAATTTATTTAACAGTAGAACAGAAACTTTCAACAACCTTTTGTATCTAGATGTACTGACATATGAACATTTATATCTGTTAGACAGTAATTTAAATTTATCCTTTGACAACAAAATCTATAATAAACAAACTGGCTTAGTAAGTAACCATGGAATGTATATAATATTTAAGGACATAGATAGTTTAATAATTGACGTACAATACAATAATAGTTTATGTGATATAATTGACATTACCACTGATAATAATTTGACAAATAAGGACACTTTTTTTCGTAGCTAAATATTTATGTATACTACATCAGAACATTGCCGGTCTCGTTAATAAATCTGACGCTCTCTCGGTCTGTTTATGTGAACTTTCAGAACGAGATTTTGATGTAGATGTAATATGCATTTCAGAGCATTTTATGAAGGCTGGCTGTGAGAATGAGCTCCACCTACCTAATTATGGTTTAGCTGCTTGTTATAGTAGACAGACAAGTAAGCGAGGCGGTGCATGTATACTTGTTAAGCATGGTGTTCAATGGAAATGTTTGACCAATGTAGCAAACATGTCCTCGCAAAGTATATTCGAGTGTTGTGCCGTTAAATTGACGGACTTTAACATTATAATTGTCTGTATTTATAGAGTACCTAACTCAAATAATATCTAACTAACTCAACGTCATTAATCCTTAGTAGAGCACAATCTATGTTTATGGCTCCGTCTACGCCCTATGACATATTAAATATTATTATGAAGTTAAAAAACACGAATAGCGTTGGCTACGATGGTATTGCTACAAAAATATTGAAAGCAGTTGCATTTGAAATATGTACTCATTTGTGTTTCATTATTAATCTTTGCATAAGTGCAGGTGTATTTCCTGATGCATTAAAGAAGTCCATTGTGAAACCACTATATAAGAAAGATAATCACGAATTAATGATAAATTACAGACCAATCGCGCTTATACCAGTTATGTCTAAGGTATTTGAAAAATATATATATGGTGAAATTAATACCTATTTAGAAAAGTATAACATATTAAGTGACGAACAAAAGGGATTTCGAAAAAATAAAACTATAAATTTGGCTATTTATGAGTTTTTACATAATGTCATGCTTAATGTAGATAGGAGAACACCAGTCTGTGCCATATTCTGCGACATGACACAGGCCTTTGACTGTGTCCATTATAATTCCCTGGCAGAGAAACTTGAAGCCTATGGTATCAGAGGCAACGTTTTAGAATTAATTAAATCGTATCTTCATAACCGTAAACAAGTCACAGAAATTACTAAAATAAATAAAAAAACTAAACGTGAAGAACCTTCAAGATCAGAGGAACGTGACGTTATATACGGAGTACCTCAAGGCAGTGTATTGGGACCTCCGTTGTTTACTTTGTATGTAAATGACCTGCCAAAAGTAACTGAACATCCGATGACACTTTTTGCTGACGATTGCACTTTGACAATAGCTTGTAATAACATAAACACATACGAACTTGACATTAATAATTCAATCATATCTATTATAAATTGGTTAAATAATAATAATTTAAAAATTAATTTAAAAAAGACTAACGTAATGCACTTTAGACAACGTACACAAACAATTAACAAGCCTAATATTCAATTTAATAATATAAATATCAATGAAGCTGACACAACAAAATTTCTGGGACTAATAATAGATTCTAAATTGAATTGGAAACCTCAAATAGAGGCACTTAGTAAAAAACTGAGTAGTGCAGCCTTCGCTCTGAAACAGCTTGCTGTGGTTCTCAACACAGATGCGCTAGTTACTGCTTACTATGGATTAGCCGAATCAATTCTTAGATATGGAGTTATCTTCTGGGGGAATAGCACGGAAGTAGGTTAAAATTGGGGATTCCAGATCAGATAAGATCTGGAAACCCTCAATTTTAACTCATTCATCATTTCATGTATTCATCATTTCATTCATTCAATTGTATGTATTATTCACTTTCAGATTACATCCTATAACCCACAGTTGTCAGTTATCTTTACAAGATACAATTTCATTATCATTCTAATTGTTCATTGATAAATTATGACACCCATTCAACTAGGTATTCAAAGACACGCGTATGAAATTCGAGCAACAGTCGGTATAATCTATCCGACTCGATAGCCTAACGAAAATGGAATGCGCTCGCACCGCTCCATCGCGCTGCCTTATATGATATGTCGTGCAGTGGTTATTTACTTTAAACTTTTTAACCGACTTCAAAAAAGGAGGAGGTTATCAATTCGGATGTTTATATTTTTTTTTTATGGCATAGAAATAAAATGCAAAATAATATTTAGAATGATTATATTTAAATATCAATTACATTAAGTTGAACTTAACTTTTTAACTATTTTAGTAACTAAATATTCAGTTTCACTCATGATTTCATCAGAATCACTTCGTACTAAGTATTGTATATTCACGCTTGCATTGTCAGGGTCACTGTCTATTTCTTCCGTGTTATGACTGCCATCCACATCATGTACAATTATTCTGATTATTCGTTGAACATGCCCGGACTCTTTACACATGATAAAGGATTTGTTTTTAAAAGATTTACGTTTCTTTATTTTCTTCTTCTTGTTTTTTAATGTTTTCTTTTCTATTTCTTGCTGTCTACTCTCTTCACATGCTTTTGCTGCCACTTCAGCGTACCAGCTTTCTCGGTCTTGAGCATAGTAAAATGGATTTAGAACTGGATCAGAGCTTTCTATCAAATTCTGAAATAAAAAATGATATTGATGAATGATTTTGTATCATTAAACAGCACCAAATGTTTATTCAGTTGCTGGTCAATTAGATACATACATTAAATTGTTGGTCAATGTTATCCGAAACAGGGCTGTAGGATGGTGAGATTGACATGTTTAATTATATGTCCAGACGTTTTTACACACCTGAAAAAAAAAGATTCTACATTAATATTTCATTTTATTATTCTTTCTGAAAACAACAATTATCATTGAAACAAATTGTTATGTAGAAATATTGACAGTGGTGTAACAGACACCTAATAATAACTTCACCTATTAACGCTTTTAAATCCAGAAACATATTAGTTACACTTACCGATATTTCACGATATTAACGTTCTATCCAGTCATATGCAGAAATTAAATGATCGATTTTAATTAATTTCTTTCAATTTATATAAAATGTATTTAAATCTATAGAGTTCAAAGTCGTACATTTTAATTAGATGTTGATATCCCGGACAAATATAGTATGGTGAAATTGAAACCTCAGAACATCACGGCGCCAAGTATATTATTGTTTACTATAAATACATATCGATAAAATAAACGCTGCGGTACGTTTGTTCATTGTTATTTTTTTCATACATTTTAATGAGAACATTCGGCAAGCAAAACCATCGCATATAAGTAGTTTGTCTAATTTGCAATGTAAGTTCTAATCTCATTTAAGGAGATAGATCAAAGGTTGAGGTTTGTTGATTTGGCTATGATTGTAAATGTGTTTGTTCCCGCGAAGAAGTCCTGAGTCAGGATTTTAGGACCACGCGTGCATTACATATATGGAAAAATGTCACGTGGATCCTGGCTATTTAAACACTGGAGAGTGAATTAGGTGCATCACTTCAGTGTCAGGAGCTCCAGATTAACAGCAAGTACTTACCGAGAATCAGCCTGCAGTACCTAAATAAGGAATAAAATGTAAGTAGTTCATTAACTTATAAAGTTCTAGCAACAGCTAAGTGTCAGGGGGTTCGATTCCCCTAATCGAGCAATGAGTTATTATTCCTTATAGCAATAAATCTGCTCTTCTGTTTAGTGTTGTGGTTAAATAGAGTATTTTTTTCTGTGATGCAGCCATCTTATTATAAATATCTGGTTGACCGAGCTTTGCTCGGTATTTTTTGGTAAATTGTGTTTAAAATAATAAGTTTATGTTCAAGTTGATTATCGATAAAGTTGGTCATCGAAAACACGAATAAAACGACATTTTATAAAAATGAATCCTAGCTAGATCGATTTATCGCCCCCGAAACCCCCTGTATACAAAATTTCATGAAAATCGTTGGAGGCGTTTCCGAGATTCAGATTATATATATATATATATATATATACAAGAATTGCTCGTTTAAAGGTATAAGATTATTGATCATATGCTTCAGTGTTTCCCTGTGTGTACCTTTTTCAATATTAGGTGTAAAAATACAATAAATAATTATTCATTATAGTAGTGTACCTACCTGAAATGTCAAAGTGATTGTATTAATATTTATTTGTGTCTCTCCATTTCAGGTCGTACGAAAACGCCGAGACTCTTTTTCCCTCCGACGTCGACGAGGAACCTCAGGTTCCAAAAAAGAAGCACGACGGACGAAAAAGGAAGCACGCATCAACTCGAACGACGGAGCCGGCACAAAGGTCGTGGTCGTCGCCATCGAGAGCAAGTCCGATGCCCGGGCCGTCCACATCTGCGACGCCTGTCGAGCCGTCGCTGGTGCCACCGTCGTCCCGTCCATCAGCTTTAAAGAAGCCGCATCACACCCGTATTAAGCCCATCCCTCCGAAGAAGTGCACAGTATATGATCTGTTTGGAACCGATAGCGAGGACGATGAGAAAGAGGTCCCTGCAGTTACTGGTAAAACACCGTTAGCTTCATATATAACTCGACGTCTTGCAAACGGCCATTCGCGCCAAATCTATGAAAAAAAGCCGGGAACGCACTATATTGATTTAAAAATATACCGATGCGATGAAATAGAAAAAGTTCCGCCAATGAATAGATGGCGCCAAGCAATTGTCACGGTTAAAAATCAGACCTTCGACAATACAGATGCTTGGCAACATTTGTCTAATTTTATTGTGGCTACACGTAAAGAATATGTTAAGTGCCCACCAACGTTTGTAAGTAACTATTATTAAATTTCTACTTAATTACGTAGTTACTTATCCGGTAAAAACGTAACCCCCCAATATAACACAATGTGTTAGGTATGTCATACCTATTCACTTTTACCATTGACATAATTATAAACAAGGCAAATCGCGATTTCATTATTATAGATAGACACTATTGCTTTACTTATATTATGTTTAAAAACATTTTTTTTGTAATCAATAAGAATAAATATATTTAAGATATAAATTTAGTATAATGTAATCACATGTAATCGTTTATAGAAATTAAGTAATTCATATTACATCAAATTTGATTTAATGTTCATTGTTTTTTTTTCTTTCTTACAGTTACACCTAGACCCGGAATCAGAAAAAATAAAAACGATATAATAATACAATGTCAAAAATGTCACATTGAAATACCTAAAACTGAATATCAGTATCATTTGAGAACAAATTTGCATAAATCTAATTGTATACAAAAAACTGAAATTGAAAATATTGATATAATAGCCACAGCTTTTAAAAAGAGAATAATAAGTTACAAACTGAATCCATCAATGGAATACCTAACGCCTGAGGAATTCCTAATTGATGACCAGGATAAGGTCATAAGACTAATTAATGATTGTTTGATAAAACATAATTGTGTTAAATTAAACTTTGAGCTTTTTGCTTATTTCATTCTTCCGAAATCTGATGAACTTCAGCTTAAATCATTTAACACAAAATATGAAATTGTATATTATAACACAGATTTAAAGGAATTATATTTGAAAACAATTAATACATTTGATAGAAAGCTCTCAGAGTTCCAACATCGTGAATCTGGTTGGTCTTGTTTCTTTATAAGTCATCTAGAAATTAACATTAACAAATACTGTCCTTTGAAAGGTGGCACCTATATAGATTTGCCGCCAATAATAAAAAAAACTAGAAGTTGTTTAAATATTAAAAACAGCGATAACAACTGCTTTTTATGGAGTATCGTGGCAGCATTATATCCCACCCAAATTAATGTTTGCAGAACAAGTTCATATCCACATTTTTCAAAAGTTTTAAATATAGATGGTCTGTCATTTCCCCCATCATGTAAAGATATTAAAATATTTGAAACTTTGAATCCCGACATAAGTATCAATATATATGGATTAGATAATAAAAATATGGTCACTGGTCCTTTATATGTGACAAGTTTAAGAAAAATCCAGCATGTCAATTTATTGTACTTTGAACAGAAAGGCAATGGACATTACTGCTTAATAAAAAATCTGTTGAGATTAATTAAACGTCAAATAAGTAAACATAAAGGTAAAATGTACCTATGTGAAACATGCTTACAAGTTTTCACGAGTGAAACGAGATATAATACCCACAATAATTGTCCTATGATTTTGACAATATTACCTGAAAAAAATAGTATTCTTCAATTTAAGAACTACGAAAGAAAACAAAAAATTAATTTCGTTATATACGCCGATTTTGAAAGTCTTTTACTAAACTGCAACATAAAGGTAACCGAAAATACTCGTACCTATCAGGTTCACGAACCTTCATGTTTTGGTTACTATATTTGTTGTTCACACAATACGGATCTGAATAAGTATGTTACTTATAGAGGAGCTGATTGCGTAGAAGTATTTATAAAATATTTAATAAGAGATTTGGAGAACATTCATAGTATCTTAATAAATAAAATACCTATGACACCATTAACTAAGGACCAAGAAAACGATTACAAAAATGCCACTACATGTCATATCTGTAATCATTTGCTCTTTGACGATAAAGTAATGGATCATGATCACATTACATCACAATACCGAGGTGCAGCACACTCTCATTGTAATTTAATGTTAAGAGTTTGCCCATTCGTGCCTGTTATTTTTCATAACTTGTCCGGCTATGACTCTCATCTATTTATAAAGGAATTATCGAAGTATGAAGGTACTTTTAAAATTATACCAAAAACCAAAGAAAGGTATATGTCCTTCACAAAGGTATTCCATACTAAGAATGCTTTAAAATCAAGGCCTATTCAAGTTAAGTTCATAGATTCATATCAATTTCTTAATTCAAGTTTAAGCACATTAGTTGATAACTTGAATGAAACCGACTTTGTTAATTTATCAAAAGAATTTCCAGATATAAGTTATAATCAGTTAAAGTTGTTACGACAAAAAGGAATTTACCCCTACGATTATATGAATGTGTTCTCAAAATATAATGAGACTCAACTTCCATCAAAAGTTTGTTTCTATAACAGCTTGAATTGTCAACACATTAGCGATGATGAATACGCACGTGCCCAATCTATTTGGCAGACATTTAATATTAAATCACTAGGAGAATATACAGATTTATATTTAAAGACCGACGTATTACTTCTTTGTGACGTATTCGAAAAATTTAGACAGACTTGTCTAGATCATTATCAACTTGATCCAACGTATTACATTACCGCACCTAGCTTAAGCTGGGATGCGATGCTACTGTACACAGGTGTTAAATTAGAATTAATTCATTGTTTAGAAATGTATGAATTTTTGGAAAAGGGAATACGTGGAGGCTTGGCACAATGTTCTCTTCGCCATGCTCAAGCTAATAATAAATATTTACCAAATTATGATGCTTCTCAAAAATCAACTTATTTGGTTTATCTTGACTGTAACAATTTATATGGTTACGCAATGACAAAGAAAATGCCTATTTCAGATTTCCGTTTTTTGACAATCCATGAGATAAAAACAATGAATGTCTTATCAATATCAGACGAATCTGAATATGGATATATTTTAGAAGTTGATTTAATATATCCTGAGAGTTTACATAATACGCATAGTGATTTGCCTTTTGCCCCCGAGAGGTTCACACCTCCTGGAGGCAAAACCCCAAAATTAATTGCTAATTTATATGACAAATTCAACTATGTAATACATTACATTCATTTAAAGGCGTGCTTATTGAATGGATTAATTTTGAAAAAAATTCACCGTGTTTTAACGTTTAGACAAGAAAATTATTTACAAAAATATATTGATTTAAATACAACATTGCGTCAAGCTTCTACAACCGCATTTGAGAAAGACTTTTTCAAACTCCTTAATAATGCTATATTTGGGAAAACTATTGAAAATAGACGCAAACAGGTAAATGTCAAATTAGTTACCATGTGGGATGATTGCAATAATAAAACTAACAAGCACCACGGTGCAGAAAAATTAATTGCAAAACCAAATCTGAAAAGTATAGCGATATTTTCTGAAAATTTTGTTGCTATTCAATTAACTCCTGAAAAAATTATCTTAGATCGCCCTATCTACATTGGGTTTACAGTTCTAGAATTCGCAAAAGAACATTTGTATAAATTCCACTACAACTTTATTAAAAATAAATATAACACTCGCGCAAGACTGTGTTATACAGACACAGACAGCCTTCTTTATTTTATAAATACAGAAGATTTTTATGAAGACATAAAAAATGATATTGCAAAATTTGATACAAGTAATTTCCAGCCTGATAATTGTTACAGCATACCAAGAGTAAATACTAAAATTCCAGGACTATTTAAAGATGAACTCGGGGGTGACATCATAAGCGAATTTGTGGGACTGAGAGCTAAACTATATTGTATAATAACTTCAAAAATTCGCATCGCAAAAGCAAAAGGAATATCTAAAGCTGTTACTAATCGATTAAAATTATCTCACTATAGTAAAGCTTTAACAAATAATGTCAATTTCAAATGTAAAATGAATACAATTAAATCACTCAAGCATGTACTGTACTCTCAAGAAGTTCATAAAGTAGTATTAAATAGAAATGATGATAAGAGACAAATACTCACGAACCTTATTGAAACTTTACCTTTAGGTCACTATGAAACTTTATTTTGAGAACTAATTTATACATCATTATAAATAATAATGTTTATATTAATAAATTGTAATATTATTATGATAACCTTTGTTAATAATTAGTATAAGTATACCATATATTATTAATTTAGTGAGTGGTAGTGTTGATTGTCTTTTTTAAATTTGTAATATCTAAATAAAATATTGAATAACTGACACATTTTTTTTCTTGTTATGGGCTTACAGTCTTTTCTTTTCATTTTTAATAAACCATATGATCACTGAGCAATACCACACTAACTTATTATTATTATTTGCAACAGACATAAACGTAAATGTTTAAGCACTTTAAGTACGTATACATTTCACTTTACATTTGACATGACAACTAAATCATTTGTTTTTATTATACTTATGCTTTATATTTCTATGTTTGAGTGAAATTGAATTATTAGTCAAAATGAAGTTGATCAAACAACACACATCACTTAATGTTAATCATATAAATCTTGGTGACTCTGATAGCCACATTAGGCATAGCGTTCTGTTACCAAATACGATTCGTTGTATTATATGTGGTCCCTCAAATTGTGGAAAAACAAACGTCGTGCTTAGTTTATTGTTACATGAGAATGGTCTAAAATTTCAAAATCTTTACCTGTACTCGAAAACTAACTTTCAACCAAAATACAACTTCTTACGAGAAGTTATAAAGAGAGTGCATCAAGTTAAGTTTCATGAATTTAATGATAATAAAGAAGTCATAGCCCCGGATGAAGCACTAACTAATTCTGTGTTTATTTTCGATGATGTGGCATGTGAAAATCAAATAAACATTCGTAATTACTTCTCTATGGGTAGACATAAACATATTGATTGCTTTTATTTATGTCAAACATACTCTAAAATTCCGAAACAGTTGCTGCGTGATAATGCAAACTTTCTCTTAATATTTAAGCAAGACGATGTAAACTTGAAACATATTTATGAAGAGCATGTTAGTTCTGATATGTCCTGGAATCAATTCAAGAAGATTTGTAATACAGTTTGGAGAGAGCCATATAACTTTGTTAGTATTTGCAAAGACTCGTCTTTAAGCAATGGAAGGTACAGACAGAATTTAGATAGCTTTTTTAAATTCTGAGCAAATAATGTGTAATTATATAAACCAATAACAGACAAAAATATAACTTAGTAGTATATTTTCTTTGGCTGAATACACTTGTCACAAAACAACATGGAAAAGAATATTAAAATAGAATTAATGAAGTCTGTGGAATCTATAAAGAATAAAATAAAACAAATGAAGAACCAGGAATACTCTATGAACTTGTCACTTGATAAAATGCTAAAAACCGTCACGGAACCCCTTAATGCACTAGTCGATTCGAATATGTCAAAGGAAAAAATAAAGCATTTAGAACATTTACCACTCTCGAATTCTGACGACATTGAATTGGATGACATTAATACTAGTTCATCTTCAAAGTTTGAAGACTGCTATGATCTAAAACTAAAGTCTGCAGCAGTACTTAAAAAGTCTCCTACAAAAGAAATATTAGATGACTTAGAAATATCACTAGAGGGTCGTGATATCCATGATATTTATGACGGTGTAAATATACCGTTTGGAATAAGAAGTGTAAACAAAACATTGCTAATGGGTAATTCTGTAGTCTCATTTTCTAAAATCGATAGTTTGAATGACGACAGTGTCATTTTAATTAAAGTTGGTGACAAATCCTATAATTTAACCCCTGGCTTGAAGGAACTTTTACTTCGAAGAAAGCCTGATTTAAAATTAATATCGAGCAAAGATAGACTTGTCTACAAAGACATGCTGCATTATACAAATGCTCATAAGAGAGATTTTAATCCTGGTGGACAAATAAGAGGCGATAAGGGAATAAAATATCGTGAAGTAATCAAACCATTATTTTCCGAATTATTAAATGAAAATTTTCACAGTGGAGGAAGTTTACCAACTCTAAAGAAATACAAAAATAACACTGACTTGGTATATTGGGATGACCCTAACGAACTCGTTGAGAGATTGAAACTATTAGTTGCTTCCAGAGACGCTGGCAACACAAATCATGATAATGAAATATTGTCGATCGTTGAAGAATTGAAAGAAGCTGGCATAATTAAAGAATAAATACTCACCACCATAAAATTTTCATTCAGTATTATAGACGGATTCAAAACAAATGCACTGAATTGTGAACATGAGCAAAACCGACGTGGTAAACGAAATTCATGAAAATGCGAGGGTGAACTTTCCACGCAGATGTGTTATCATGAAAGATATAGATGACTTGTGGCAAGCAGACTTAATCGATATGCAATCAATTTCAAAGCAAAATAAAAATTACAGATTTATTCTTGCTATTATTGACACGTTCTCGAAATATGCGTGGACTTTTCCTCTAAAAAGTAAAACCAAAGATGATGTATGTAACTCTTTTAAGAAATTATTGAATAAAGGGCGTGTTCCTAAAAATCTACAAACGGATAAAGGAACAGAATTTTACAATAATCCGTTTCAAAAGCTTATGCAAACTTATCACATTAATCATTATTCAACCTTCTCAACAAAAAAGGCTTCAATAGTTGAGCGATTTATCAGGACATTGAAATCGAAAGTCTATAAGGAATTTAGTTTAAGAGACAGCTACAATTGGATAGACAGCATGCTTAATAATGTTATTAACAAATACAATCACACTTATCATCGGACAATTGATGAAGTTCCCGCTAATGTGAATAACATCAACAAAAAACGTATATTAGAGAGATATTCAAGATTGGTAAAAAATCATAATATTAGAAGCAAGTATAAAATTGGTGATTATGTGCGTATCAGTAAGTACAAAGGTACATTCGAAAAAGGTTACACTCCTAACTGGTCTACAGAAATATTTAAAATTCGAAAGATACAAAATACAAATCCTATTACCTACTTAATAGAAGATACAATCAGAGGTCAACCCATTTTAGGTGCATTTTATGAACAAGAGCTTCAAAAGACGAAAAATCCTATTTTATATCTTGTTGAGAAAGTTCTTAAAAGAAAAGGAGACAGAGTTTTAGTAAAATGGTTAGGTTTGCCTTCTTCTGAAAACAGTTGGATTGATAAATCGAATATTTATTAAATGTTCTGTCCAAAATGTATCAGTCTTATGATGTGTATTGAAGAGAGTAGTCTTCTCAATTGGATTATAAATCATTTACCATTTGAATTACATTTACCTGGATACAATTATTGTGAGCCTGGCACTAAATTAATTAAAAGGCTTACACGTGGAGATAAAGGTGTTAATAAATTAGACGAATATTGCAAACAACACGACATAGCATATCATAAGTCTTCAAACCTAAAAGATCGTCACAAGGCAGATTTAGTTTTATTAAATATGGCTAAAGAACGAGCACTTGCCTCAGATGCGAGCGTTGGGGAAAAACTAGCAGCGCACTTAGTAAGCAGCGCTATGTCAACAAAAATTAAAACTGGATTTGGTCTAAAGAAGGATAGCAAAAAGAGTTCTCCTAAAATTAAAAGTGGAAAAGGGTTAACAAATAAATTTAAAAATGTTATTAGCAAAACGAAGAGACATATTAAAAAATTAAAACCAAAATGCAAGAAAGTGGCAATAAAATTAGCTATGGCCGCTGCCAGAGAATTAGCTGATGATTCATCCATTAAACTTCCTCGTGTTATTCCTATACCAAAAACTGGTGGAGTATTGCCTTTGATTCCGATTTTTGCGGGATTATCAGCGGTAGGAGCTTTAGCAGGTGGTGCAGCTGGTATTGCTAAAACCATTAATGAATTCAAAATGGCTAAAAAGTTATTGACTGAATCGAAGAGACACAACGAAAAGATGGAAGCTCTCTGTATCGGAAAAGGACTACATCTTAAACCACATAAAGATGGGCTCGGAATATTTGTATCAAAAGAAAAAAATTAAGATATCGGCTACCCAAACGAGCCTTGACTAATTTAGACATTTTGAAGTATGGAAATAATATTCCCTATTTCAGAGGTGTCTTTATGAGAGATAAGCTCCCTAAATACCCTTTTAAAAAAGAATGTGGAGTTATAAATTTAGATAGCTCTAATAATCCTGGTTCTCATTGGGTAGCCTATGCCAAATACAACGATTATATTGAGTATTTTGATAGTTACGGAAATCTTAAGCCTCCAAAGGAATTTATAAAATACTTGGGATCCAAAGTACACTATAATTATGACAATATTCAGCATGATCACCCTTTTAATTGTGGACACCTTTGTTTAAACTTTTTGAAGAATTTTTGGTATAGTGAAGGAATAAAATAAGCAGCATCTAAAAAAAAGTTCAGTGTCGAAGCATGTCTACTACGGTAACCATCTCGGGTAATAAATCGGAGTTGACTTCATACTTTCATCCACCACTGCAATTATCAGATCAATACGAGTGTGGTTTGCTATACTTTTCAGTAATAAATTCAAGACAAAATATTTCTAGCATTAATAGCAGTCTGGTTGCGATCAGAATCGAATGTGATCTTGTGAACGGATCGTACTGCAATGGATTACCAACTCATTTTATTCACGAATTTGTGTCTGATACTCATCCAGGACATCAGTGCATAGAAATACCGCAAAATATTATTTATTTTCCAGTGAACAAAAATATAATTTCTTCGATATCTGTTAGGATTGTAGATCAATTTGGTCACTGTATGAACTTTGGCGAAGAACATATTCAGCTGCGTCTTCATTTAAGAAAAACAAAATGATCATTCATTATAAAAACACCCAAGTCAATGAAAAACATCTTAGTTCTTCAACGATTGCTAAGGTGCAACGACGTAAGAAAAACGTTAAGAAATTGACTAAAGTAAATAAAGATTTCCTTAAAGCTCTTGGGTTTAAAGTATGAATATACTACAGATTACTGAATCACCACATTTCGATACTTCCATCGAAAGTTACGAAGTCCATTCATACAATCCCTACAATACCAGCTTTAGAGAAAACGATGAAATCAGAATTCCCATCCACCAGCAAGACATATACGTGTTACCATCGGCCAGTTCAATTTATATTGAAGGACAAGCAAAGTTGTTCGGTAAAGATGGGAATCCGATCAAGAAAACTGTTACATTCACTAATAATTCTATTTTGTCTTTGTTTCAAGACATCAGATACGAAATAAATGGTATTGAAATAGATCGCATAAAAAACTCAGGAATAACGTCAACAATAAAATCATACATTTCATTAAATGAAGCAGAATGTAAAGTTGCCGCCTTATGGGGATGGAATTTAGAGGGACTTCAAAGTGACGGTAATTTTAGTGCTGTAATACCACTTAATAAGGTTTTAGGGTTTGCGGAGGATTACAATAAAATTGTGATAAATTGTAAACATGAACTTATATTGATTAGAAGTAACACTAACTTAAATAGCGTTATTCTTACTGATGATACTGTTAATTTTCAAATAGATATACACAGAGTTCAATGGAGAGTACCGCATATAAAAGTATCAGATCGAGAACGACTTACACTTTTAAAACATCTAGAAAGAGATAAACCTATTCAGATGGCTTTTAGAAATTGGGATTTATATGAGTATCCACTACTGCCAAAAACCACGAAGCATTCCTGGTCAGTTAAAACTGCTTCACAATTAGAAAAACCTAGATATGTAATTTTTTGCTTACAAACTAATAGGATAAATAATAAAACTAAAGACAGTTCAATGTTCGATCATTGTGAAGTAACTAACGTAACGCTCTTTTTGAATTCAATATATTATCCATATGAACCTTTAAATTTAAAATTTTCTGAAAACAAATATCGTATATTATATGAAATGTTTGTAAAATTTCGTCAGTCGTATTACAACTGTCCAGTAGACCCGTTGCTTGACTTAAAGGTGTTCAAAGAAAAAGCCCCTCTCTTCATCTTAGACTGCTCAAGACAAAACGACAGCCTTAAAACAGGTCCAGTAGACGTGAGGTTGGAAATTGAGTGTTCTACGCCAATACCAGATAAGACGACTGCATATTGTTTGATTATAAACGATCGACTTGTGGAATACAAACCTCTCAGTAACATTGTGCGAAGGGTATCATGATTGCTATTGTAGATATTCAGGGCTTTAAAACAGAAGCAAATGAATTTATAATAAAAGAAATTGCTATAATGCATAATAAAAAACTACAAGTGTTTTTAATTAAGCCACCATTTCCATTTAAAAAATTAACGAAATCAGAAAAAAAGCAAGTTACTTGGCTTGAACGTAACAGAAAGATACATTGGGATGAAGGTTTTGTGCCCTATTCGAATTATCAGACTTTGATTCTAAATATTTTAAGAGATATGTGTATCTACGTCAAAGGTTCTGAAAAGGTTTTGTGGTTAAAGCACATTTTAGAAAATAGTAATAGTAAAATATTCAATTTAGAAGATAAAGGTTGTTCTAGTTTGATAAGTTTGTATGATCAATATAAATATTCTGAAGATATATATAATTGTATTTATCATGACTATGTTTGTGCCTTAAAGAATGTATTGTGTTTAAATAAATGGTGCATTGAAAATAAATTTTTAAAATAATTATTTACTTGTTTAATTTTATTTAAGATAAAATATTTATATCTAAGAGTTTTATATCCCCTCCAAATCCTTTTCAATCACATATAAGTTGCTAACAATAGCAGGGCAACTCATTATAAGTTTATAATTACCCGTGTCGGTGAATTAGAAAGTAAATAAATAGAAAATGTTTCTTATTGAATACAAACCTCGATATAATATGTATAACTCACATAAAATGCGTGAATTTTCATTTCGTTCCTACTGGGGGACGATGAATTCGAAGAAAAGATTGGTGATGGAAATGGCTGACGCTGGATTCTTTTATTGCGGAAATAGAATTAATGATAAAGCGGCATGTTTCTCATGCGGGGGTATCATAGAAGATTGGGAGATTTATGACGATCCTTGGATGCAACATGCTATACACTATCCTAAATGTTTTTATTTGAATGCTGTCAAAGGAAACGAATATATAATTAATACACGCATCTCCGTCGTAGCATTTGACTCTTAGCAGTGCAGTGAATTATTAATAGAAAGGTATTCTTTCAATTTTTACTACCTTCTGCCAGCGGCTTCGTCTGCGATAGGTACACAATTCATCCAGTTACCAAAATCTCAAGCTAATCTTATTGATAGCAGAAAACATTTTCATATTCATAATCTGAATAGATAACTGACAACTGTGGGTTTTAGGATTTAATCTAAAAGTGAATATTACATACAATTGAATTAATGAAATGATGAATACATGAAATGACGAATGAGTTAAAATTGAGGGTTTCCAGATCTTATCTGATCTGGAATCCCCAATTTTAACCTACTCACGGACATTGAAATAGCGTTTCGGGCACAGAAAAGATGCATTAGATCGATGTTTAGACTGCAAACAATGGACATCTGTAAACCTTATTTTATAGAGCGTAAGATATTGACATTACCTTCATTATATATCCTGGAAACAATAATGTTTATAAAATCCAATTCTCATTTATTCCAGCGTTTGTCTGATGTTGCTCCTAGGAATAGACATGATAATTTCAAACTCTGTGTTCACGGCGCTAAAACAACTCTTATGCATAAGAGTATATTTTGCATGGCTCCGAACATTTTTAATAAAATGCCCAAATCGTGGAAAACGTTAAATATTTCTGCTCTAAAAAGTAAATTAAAGAAAATACTAACTGAAAGAACGTATTATAGTGTATCGGAATTTATGAAAGAGGACAATTTTCTCCGTTTTTGAGATGACAATGTTGTATTTTTGGACTTTATTATTATTTTTTTTAACCAATGTATTTTTTTGGAATATTTGTAATTTTAGTGACATTTTATTTTATTTCATATTTATTGACCAACTAATTTAATCACTACTTTGACATTGAATTGTAATATAAATATTAGGTATCTTTAATGAATAATTTAGAAATGTAATTTTGATGAATATTATAACGGTTTATGCACCATCTCTTCCTACCAATTTTTACGCCACGATATGCGGCTGAACATGTCTGATCCTTTATGTATTTCCATATTATCTTGCATGCAATGTATGTACACCATGTTTAAACAAATAAAATTTACTTACTTACTTACTTACTTAGGTACTTCAGCAATGCTATCACGAAATCTCAATCCGACCAAGTTGTGAAATGGGACCAGGTCGCGTTTGAACCCTTCACATCAAAACGTGGTAGAGGCTCCGCCATTGTATTTACTGGCTGTGCTCAATGTGAATCGGTGTACTATATACCGCAGATACCACTAATACCGTCAGAGTACCCATTCGAGTTTAAAAGGCTGCAGTCCCCTTATTGTATGTTTCACAATGACGATTAATAAGTCTCGGGGACAGTCACTTAAAACAGCGGAATATCATCTTAGAGGGGACTGCTTCTCGCACGGCCAGGTTTACGTTGCCTGCTCGAGAGTGAGCTCATCTAGCAGCCTGGTTGTATTAGCACCTGAAGGCAGAACCTCTAAAGTAGTATATAAAGAGATACTTAAAGTATAAACTAAAAAATAAATAGTCTTTAACCCCTGTGAACAATGTAAGCAATGTCAGTAAAATCGTCATTTGAATAATTTAGGTAACTTTTTTTTTCGAAATTCTCAGGGAATAAAGAGAACTTATACTTTCGCTTTAAAGTTGCCTTTTGCTTTAAATTTGGCATGCAAGTAGGTAATTTGCCGTTCCTTTATATATTCTGTCAATATTGTTATGTTTTAGCAATATTTATCCCACAACAATCATTATCAATCCAAACGCTGCTCCTTGGATAATATAAAGCAAGCAGTGCAATAACCCATTGTTTACCTGGATAACCACAAAGGGTACTTTTAATCCCGGTAATACGTTCCTGTGGGATATTTTTCGACATCTACGCGGGCGAAGCCGCGGGCAGAAGCTAGTATAAATTAATATTATAATATTATAGTATAAATAGTATATAGTATACTATATACTATTTATACTATAATATTATAAAGCTGAAGAGTTTGTTTTTTTTTAAACGCGGTAATCTTAGGAACTACTGGTCCGAATTGAAAAATTATTTTTGTGTTAGGTAGTCTATTTATCGACAAAGGGTATATGCTATATAACATCAAGCTACAACTAAGAGGAGCGGAGCAGTAATGAAAAATGTTGCAAAAACGGGGAAAATCGCACGCGCCGGGAAGGGTCGGGGGAACAAGAAAAACGCGGACGAAGTCGCGGGCGGAGCCTAGTTTTTTAATATATGTAAATAATCATTGTGTTTATGCTTCTTCGTCGCATCGATGTTTTGCCATAGCCATTTAATTTTCGACCAGTACCCAATAATTATTGTGGTGATATTGTTTGAAAGAATTTATTTAAAACAAAATTGTACTTGGTTTTGACAGCTGACATAAATATGAAATCTATGAAGCATTTTTCAAATGGAATACTTCATTTTTACCTTTGTTCGCAACGAGTCACACTAAATCGTGTCACCGTGTGACTGGTTGAGAAAAATATTCGCATGGAGTAACAGTGTGACTCAATGCGAATTTTTATTCTCATCTAGTAACACTAGTATATAATGCTGACGAGCGGCACTACACAATTTATCACTTTTCGAACCAAACTGGAACTTGTTAGAAAGTGACAAAAAATTGATCAGACAGAACCATTTACATGAAAATAAGATAACTGTTTTTGAAGCATCGATTGTTGGAAGCTCATTATTATTATATAACATTAATAAATGTTTAAAAGATTTTTTTAAAACTGTGCTGTTAAAATTATTTTTGCAATTGTCTGAAATCTGGTTTTAATTTGTGAAGTGAATATTTTCGTAGTTACGAGTACGGCCAAAAAGAGCTGACGGGTTGCATTTTAATAAACGCGTTGCGTGGGATGGTAAAGCAGATCAATCCATAAACTTGTACAGTCAGCAAAATCGTGTTTGTACCGAGTTTTAGAAAATAGCGGTAGATATAGATATATATTCGCTAAGCTCGTTCCCAGCTATGTATCGGTGGGATTACAGTGAAGTAGTACTATTCAAATTCAAACTAAATATCGATACAAGCTACTACATGGACTACTCTATGTCTACTACACAAGGCAACAACGAAATTCCGAGATGAACTGAAGTAACTGTCAGACTCTTGTGAATAGAACAGAATATTAACATGTATTTATACGTCTATGGTAAAGATACCAGAAGGTCCTTTCATAATACCCATTTTCATCCAAAGTTATACGGAAATTAAATGTTTTTTGTGACAACCATGAGGGCCATGAATAGCTTGACGTAAACTACGAGACACTGATGCTTAACGAAGTGTAAAGCCGTGAGCACCCTAACGCTAAAAGTTGCGAAAATATTGCGATAACAAAGAAAATGTTTGAAAAACTTGGCTACGATACCTGTCGATTAGTACTAGAACTAAGTTTGTACCTACTATTAATAACGCAATAAACGCCATTGTATTTTAGGCATATTACCGTGCGCGCGGCCAACTAAAATCTATTGTAAAAAAAAATATTGAACCTATTTTCTAGTATTTTTCTTGTTTATTTGCTGCAACAAATTAGCAACTAATTGTCCATACACATTAGCCTCTATTAATTTGATTTTATGTTGCGATACGTACCTACACTTAACCTGAAAACTAAATATAGCATAACTTTTTTTATATTTAAGTTTTGATGATTTTTATTTTTGTTACAAATACAACAAATTAAGACCTTTCTTTTGATGTATCATTCGCCTATCTGCATTATTTAGTTTCTGTGTAATCACGGGCGATCACTACGGCAAGTGGCGGTTCTAGCGGCCAACTGTTTTTGGTCGTAGCGTCTTAGTTTTTTTTGTAACAAATTCAGGAAAAGAGGTGTGTTTTGTAACAAATTACAACTAATTCCTGGCAAAATTTCATCAAATTTGAAGAGTTGGCCGCGCGGTGGAAACGGACATGTTTCATGTGGTTATGCCAAAATAACTACAATACCGAAGTTTCATTTAAAAACTCCTGAGTTTAAACCGAGTCGGTGATGAAGCCCAAGTATTCGATCTTAGTTCTTTGTATATAATTTATAACATACTACCGGCTAGACTACCCAATACTTTGGCGTTAACCACGAGAACCAATTTATATTTATTGGCTTAACCACTTCGAGGCTTCGGAGCAGAGTTCCTACTTATTGTCTCAGTTTATTGCGAAAGTCCTCGTTAATTGCGTACATGAATAAATCATGATACTGGTTTAAATTGTTATGGCTACTTTGATCTAACATTGCGAGTTTACTATAAGTATTTTATGATTGCAAGCAGAGTAATGTGTGTCAAAAACATTTCCTATCAAATAAAAGTTGCTAAGGTTGAGTGAAGAACGAATTTTCATTGACAAGGAAAGACCACTTTTGTGGCTGACTGTAGGTACATGCATTTCAATGATTTATCTATATACACCGTGACATTTTAATCGTTTTACAAAGGCAGCCCACTTCATGTATCCAATGACTACTACACATCCATAAGAAAAAAAATGAACATTTGAATAACTAAAAAATAAAAATATTATTCATTATGATGACGCATGACGTAGTTTGTAATTGATATTTTGTCTCAATGAAAATGGAATGATCTCGTCGACTCGTGCGCTGGGTAGTTTTGTTCTCTACCATCTGATATGTAAACATTATAAACTATGTTTCATAATTCTAATGCATTATTTATTTGTCTTAGACTTATTATCTTAATTTTAGTAATGGTAACAATTTTTTAATCATGCTTAGAGGTATATTATGTCGGATATATTGAGTGGACAACCTTTGTAAGACGACTAAAATGTCACGGTGTATATAAAATTCAAAGTCCTGAGTGAGTGACTGACTGACTGACTGACTGATATATCAACGCATAGCCTAAACCGCTGGTCCTAGAGACACGAAATTTGGAGGGTCTGTTCTTTGTGAAGAGTAAGTATCCACTAAGAAAGGGTTTTTAGAAATTCCACCCCTAAGAGGGTGAAATGGGGGTTGAAGTTTCTATGAAACTTTTTATTCTCTGGGTCGATTGACACAAAAAGTGGTACACATACTTTTCAAGTATAATTATGAGACACGTGTATCACAGTTTTTCCAAAATCATCCCCTTAATGAGTCAAATAGGGCTCCGAATATCCTACGTGGCCTGGTAAACGGGCGCATGGCGTGCGGGGCATCCCGAGAAGCGCATTGTCGTCACCGGTGTCCAATCTCAACCAAGGTAACAGGGTTGTATCAAATATGTAACTGACATTAATATGAACTAATATTTGCAAATAATAAGTAAGTACATGTAAAAACGGGTTTGTTTCTGTATTAAATAACTACAGTCACTATTGTTAAATAGATACCTATGCAACTTTATAAGTAAAAACTAATTGGGCACATACATCTGTACGTTCAGTGAGTAATAATCCGACATTAGTTTATACATTAAAATAAAACATCAATGAAATTCTCTTGACATCGTTCGAAGGGGTTGAAAATCATTATAAATCAGTGGACTCGAGTGATAAACTACGATGACGCCATACATTACCCGGTTGAGTTTCTTAACACATTGAAGCCTCCCGGTCTCCCAACTCACATATTAAAATATAGAGTTGGCGTCTCGAGTTATGTTGCTGCGTAATTTAAACCTACCAAAATTATGCAATGAGTGGTTGCGAGTGACAATATTGCAACGAAATTTTATCGAGGCAACTATACTGACAGGTTGTTCCAGAGAGAAGTCTGTGTTTATTCCGAGGATTCTTCTAATGCCATCGAACTACCCTTTCGAGTTCAAAAGAGTGCAGTTTCCCCTCAAAGTCTGCTTTGACATGATTATAAATAAATCTCAGGGCCAAACACTTAATTTAACAGGGGTAGACTTAAGGGAGAACTGCTTTTCACACGGTCTGGTGCAGACCAGCAGCCTAGTGATTGTAGCACCTGAAGTAAAAAACAAAAAAAAATGTTTACAAAGAAATACGCATAGTATTTCGTTGTAATAGTATTTCGTTGTTGTTTTCTCTATACACTATCGTATGGAGTTCTTAAATTTATTCAACCCATCTGGTCCCCATCTCACACATTATCCTCAAAGTGGGTGCTCCAGCAATGCTACCACGAAATCTCAATCCGGCCAAGTTGTTAAATGGGACCAAGTCGCGTTTGAAAACCTCACATCAAAACGTGGTAGAGGCTCCGCCATTGTATTTACTGGCTGTTCTCATGGTAAATCGGTGAACTATATACCACAGATACCACTAATACCGTCGGAGTACCCATTCGACTTTAAAAGTCTGCAGTCCCCTTATGGTATGTTTCGCAATGACGATTAATAAGTCTCGGGGACAGTCACTTAAAACAGCGGGATATCATCTTAGAGGGGACTGCTTCTCGCACGGCCAGGTTTACGTTGCCTGTTCGAGAGTGAGCTCATCTAGTAGCCTGGTTGTATTAGCACCTGATGGCAGAACCTATAAAGTAGTATATAAAGAGATACATTAAGTATAAACTAAAAAATAAAAAAAATTTACCCCTGTGAACAGCAAAGTAAGTAAAATCGTCATTTGAATAATTTAGGTAACAATTTTTGTCGAAATTCCCATGGAATAAAGGGAATTTATAATTTCGCTTTAAAGTTGCCTTCAAATTTGGCATACAAGTAGGTAATTTGCCGTTCCGTTATATATTCCGTCAATATTGTTATGTTTTAGCAATATTTATCCTACAGAAATCATTTATCAATCCGAGCGCTACTCCTTTGATAACACAAAGCAAGCAGTACAATAACCCATTGTTTACCTGGATAAACCCATAGGGTACTTTTAATCCCGGCAATACGTTCCTATGGGATATTTTTCAACATCCAAGCGGGCGAAACCGCGGGCAGAAGCTAGTGTAATATATCAAAGTTTAGATAAAGGTGATTTTGGCTAAAACAAGTCTTGATTAAAACTTCCTAAAACGCAAAATAGACCCAGTCGTCCAACGCAACGTGCTCATTAACGGGTTTCCTCTATCTGGCAGAAAATTGATGCTCCGAATTTTATTTGGCATAACACACTTGGCATAATCTTCTTTAAACGAATATTTGTAAGGCACAAAAAATGTTTAGCATAATAATTATTTGGCCGAATGTTTATATGTCCGACTTTACGCTGGCATACTTTTAAGATGGCAAAATTTTACTAAGCATAATTACCTTTGGCAGACTTAAAATTCCGCAGAATTTCGTTAAGCATAACATTTGTTTAGAGCGACGATTATTTGGCACAATTTCACTTGGCATACTATGAAGATGGCAGAATTTCATTTAGAATAATTTTATTAGGCATATTTTCATTTCTATAACATTACATCATAACCTTAAATTAGAATTAAAATAGTGTCTAAAAAATCAATATATGTTGTGCTACAAAAGTTATTGACAGAAACGAATCGCTGCAGAACCGACTCCACGTAGTCTTGTCTGCCCTACCCCTAGAGTGTAATTTAGAATCGCGTAGACGCGGAGGGGCGGGGCGGCCCTCGAGCTGAGGAGCAGGTGATTGTAACACTCGCCACCGCAGCTGAGGCACAGACGAAGCTGCGGTGGTGATCGTTAAACCGTCTGCGACGATGAACTCACGTGGGACCGCCGGTGCCACGCAGCGCCGGAGCCGTGACAGAAAGCATGCATGCTGCATATTGCATGCTCGCCTGCATGCTGTGAGCTTGCTTGCATGCTGCATGCTTGCTTGCATGTTGCATGCTTGCTTACATGCTGCATGCTTACTTGCATGCTGCATGCTTACTTGCATGCGGCATGCATGGTGCATGCTTGTTTGCATGTCTGCATGCAGCGTACTAACTATGATTTTTCTGTAATGTAATAGATGAGCGTTTCACTTATTATGGATATTAAATGTATGCCAAAAGACGATTCTAACTGTAAAGTTTCTGAGATATGATAGTTCTGCCTTTTAAGGGCTATCGATATGAAATAATGCCAAGAGACGATTCTGACTACGAACTTTCTGCGAAATGATGATTCTCCTTTTTCATTATTATAGATATAAAATTTATGCTTAAAGGTGATTCTGACTTATAAAATTATGCGTTGTGAATGTATGACAAATGAGTGTATGCCAAATGATTTTCTGCGGAATGAAGTTTATGCTATCCGCTGTTATGCAAAATAATATTATGACGAAAAAAATTCTGCCATAAAGGGTGGACCCCTCCCCTCATTAACATACAAGTAATCAAATCTTTTTGGTCGTACTGTTAGAAGGGAAACTTCCGGAATCTTTTTAAAAAAGGTTTATTTTACCTTCTAAGATTAATTACAATATATTTTGGGAAAACCCGGTAAACGTCCCAACTAATTGAGTGCCAAACCCGAACTGGCTAGAGGCCCGTTGCAAATCAAGTCCCAGGAATGCCGGTGCTGACTTGGCGTTAGTGTCAGCGTTTACCAGTACAAAATAGGGATGTAACAACCCCCCCAACAAGATGAAACTTATATTTTGATACTAAGTTTCAGGGAGAAATGCGGAGTTTTGGGACTGGAATTTCTTCTAATTCCTGGACTTCATCAGTTGTATTATTAGATTCTATTTTAGTTTTGAAAGTTGGACATTTACCGAATTTTTTACACATTTTATATAATACTAGCTTCTGCCCGCGACTTCGTCCGCGTCAAATTTTTGCTCCCCTTACCCTTCCCGTCGCATCGATTTGCCTGCTAGTTTTCGTCCATTTTCGCTCCTTGAGTTATAGTGAGTCAACCTTAAAAGATAGACATATGCTCTTGGGACTTTTTTTTTGAACTTTTTAAAAATAACAATCCCGTCATACATGATTTTTGCGTTACTTTAACCGTTTACGCAGCGCACGCAACGGAAACTCTCAGAAGGAATAAATTTTCCCCGTTTTTGCAACATTTTTCATTACTGTTCCGCTCCTCTGAGGTGTAGCGTGATGTTATATAGCCTATAGCCTCCCTCGATAAATAGGCTACCTAACACAAAAAGAATTTTTCAATTCGGACCGGATTCGATTCGGAGATTAGCGCGTTCAATCAAACAAACAAACTCTTCAGCTTTATAATATTAGTATAGATAATTAGTTGACCCAGCGAACTTACGCGGTGGTGATCTGGTAAGCGTTTTCTAGCTGACACTCATATGTTAGGTTAGCTCCTACCCAGTTATGATGACCTGGTACTTCGAAGGCATAAAGCGTTTTCTAGCTGACACTCCTTTGTTTGGTAAGCTCCTGTCAAGTTATGATAACCTGGTACTTCGAAGGCAACGTTTTTGTCATAGTACCACGTTTTATAGTGACTTGTATTCTCTTTGACGTTTTATGTGACGTCTCACGGGAACGCGGTCGTAAAAAGGGGAAAAAAAAAAAAAAAAAAAAACGGGATAAAAAGTATCCTATGTCCTTCTCCTGGCTCTAAACTACCTCCCTGCCAATTTTCAGCTAAATCGGTTCAGCCGTTCTTGAGTTATAAGTGAAGTAACTAACACGACTTTCTTTTATATATATAGATAAAAATTAAAAGAAATACAATTATACAATAGGTAATAACAGGATAATGGGATTCGTATTTTATGAACGGACTAGGTTCATTAATAATCTTATCAATGTCTGACATTAATTGGTCATTTGAATCAGTTACAAGTTTTTCAAGGTGTAGGTCATTTAGTTTCAAAGGTTTTAGTTTTGATTTAAGTAACATGACCTTATCTCTGTCGCAACAAGGATCGCTGATAAGATTAAAATCAGAAATTATGGGTTTAATAATTACATTAAAGTAAGGTTTAGGTGAGAGTTCTCTGTTTTTACAATAAGCTTTACATTCTTGCTCTATACTGATTATACCAGTACCTAATAGTTTGTACTCTGTTAATTGGGAATTACATTCAAGGGTAAGTTTGGCTGGTTCTGACTTGACAAATAACCACTTATTGTTTTTCAATTCTTCCCAAATATCTATATTTCCGTAAACTAATTTGGTTTTACATTGTTGAGGTAATTTATTTATAATTTTACATAACATTTCCGTTTCACAGGTTGGCATATCTTGAACTGAATATACATCGGGGTTATTACATACATAAATTTGATTAATAGTTTTGATACATTTATTTAATTCTTGAAGGCAAACATATGTTAATTTATCTTTACTTATAGCTATATGATGACAATGAGGTATAATCATAGCATAGGAATGAGGCTGGTTCACATCATGTGGGATAGGTACAGAGATAGGTTTATATAAAACGTATTCTGACTTATATACTAAGGGAATCTTAATGACAAACACTACTTTACTATTGATAAAATAACACGATAATTGAGATAAATCAATTAGCGTATGGATACTATCTAAACTTAAACTAATTGGTAGTTCACTATTCTTATTTAAATCCTTAACACTATGTATCAGCTCTTCATATAATTGTTTTGGAGTTAAGATAGAGGGGTGTATAGAGTGACTTTTAGTAAACATTATAGCATTAATAATATCATCAAGTCTAAACGACAAAGTAAGTAAACTAGAAAACAATTCATTATAGATTTCATTCAATTTAGATTCTATATAAGGTGTATTAGATACATTGTTTAATACGGCTGATAGATTTTCGATAGCATTGCCTAATCGAGCTTCATTGGTTTGGATTATTCTAAGTGTTTCATTATAATTCTTTAATGCTGTATTCGTTATCAAAATATTATCTTTCAGGAGATGTGAAAGTTTCTTATCGTTATTTTCTAAGTGTAGAATAGCGGAACTATACTTGATTGAGTCGTCTTCATCCATTGTGCCAATTACTTGTTTAAAAAGGGAACCGATACCAGCAAGCCACGCAGATCTCTTATCTCTATCGGGAATAAGGTGAGATATAGCACTATAATCTTTTAGAATATTATCAAGGCGAGATGTTAAGGGTTGTAAAAAGTTATGGCATTTTGAGACACTTAATTCGTTCTCTTGGCAAAGAAGTCTAGCAGTTCCTAAAGTGATCCTAATATTTTCTATATGAGGTTGTATATACCCAATATCAATTGGAACTAATATATGGAGATGATTATTAGAAGTTTTCAAGGTTCCCACAGGGTCAAAATAGATTCCAGTGCTTTCTTTAATCGGCTCTATTACGTCGGCTGAAATAACTGAAATACACGCCGAGGCGATCCTGAAATAATATTCTACGTTATAAAACTAATCTATGTAACTAAATATAACATAATAAAACTAATCATTCGTTTCAGCAAGTTTAACTTCATCATAGTGATGTTTTACATGCCGACGGTTTATCGATAAGGTAAGTGTGTTATTTCCATTTATTCTAATTACTTTATAAGGACCTTTCCATATGGGTGATAAAGCTTTACGGAGTCTTAAATGATTTTTAACATATACCATATCACCTGCTTTATACTTTACTGGTTTGGTATGTTTATCATAATAAGTTTTGGAAGTTATTTTTGATTTCAGTATGTTTTCTATAGCTTTTTCCCTGGAAATTCGTAGACGTTGTTGTAAAATCCTAACGTAATTATTATATGTGGATTCTAAGGCAGAGTCGTAAATAGATGAGGGTATAAGTGCTTTATGACCGAATACTAGCTCATAAGGGGTGAAATTTGTAGTACTATGAACTGTCGTATTATAAGTGAGCATGGCTGTGTAAACATATCTAGGCCAATTAGTTTGGTTTTCATCCACAAAAGATTTAAGGTATTCTTTTAATGTTGAGTGACTCCTTTCAAGAGCTCCCTGTGTTTGTGGGTGATAAGGGGTAGACCAGAGCTGTTTAATCTTTAAAAAGTTGCAAGTTTGCTTGAATAGTTCGGCTGTAAAATTTGTGCCTTGATCGGTTAGGATCGTTTTTGGAATACCGAATTGGGCGATGAAATGAATTAGACATTCAGAGGTTTCCTCTGCGGTAGCATTGGAGATAGGATAAGCAGCTGAATATTTAGTCAAGTCATCTTGTAATGTTAGAATAAATTTCAATTTAACATTACCAACTTCAGGCAAGGGACCCACGATGTCTAGTGCAACGCGTTCAAACGGTTGCGTCGATGTTGTAGTAATCTGCATCGGTGCACGGTTAGTTTGGCGTAGCGCTTTATTGGCTTGACAAGGGACACACTTACGAACATAATTTTCAATGTCACTGCGCATATTTCGCCAGTAATATTTTTCTTGAATTCTTTTTAACATTCTGTTAGAGCCTAAGTGACCCGAAATAGGGATGTCATGATTTTCACGCATAATTTTGGCAATTTCGCTCATAGTCGGATACATTATAATATTTTTATAAATATGAATGGTTATGTTTGTGTTATGAAATAGGTACGTGATTATATTATGTATCTTTATAAAACTATGGCTATCAAAAGGATTTCTGAAATCCGTGATACTGAACTCATTTATATTTTCAGATAAAAGGTAATTCTTTAGGTTTTTCAGGCTTTTCAAAATGTCTTCATAAGTAGTTGTGTCATAATGATACACTTTAATGAATAATAGATAATAAGTGATATTCCCTTTTTCAGATATCAAGAATGAGTATAAAGTTCTCTCTAGTGCAAGGAATTCTTTACTTTCAGTCATATTACCGATAATATCAGATACATAGCGGTTCGACTCGTCGAAGTCAATTGAGGTAGGTATCACAATATGTTTTGATTTTGACTTTAAAAGATTTTCATTATGTTCAAGAATGTTAGTATCAAATGTCACTAATCTGTTATTTATTGTTTTTAGGCACTTAGAATAAGTACTATCATCGTTAATGACATCACTAGATTGTGGGGTAGGTATATCAAAATCATCAGGGAGTTCCAGGTTTTCAGGGAGGACACAATCATCAGGTAAGTTTAGGCTTTCAGGATTTGATTGCGGCGAGGACTGCGAAGGAGGGGCATCATAGGTAAGTATTTGGTCAGGGTTAGTAGATACATTTTCGGGATTAGTATTTGGATGGTTATTAGGTAGTGTATTATTCGTTTGAATTTGCTCTATGCTTCGTAAAGGATTTATTGGATACCGCGAAAGAGCATCAGCGTTGGTATTTGTCTTACCTTTTCTGTATTGAATCTCATAATTATATTCCTCTAATTTAAGGCGCCAACGGACTAGTCTGGATCCAGGGTCCTTGCAGTTAAAAAGCCAATTTAGGGGTTTATGATCTGTTAATATTTTAAACTGACGGCCGAAAAGGTAGGGACGGAATGTCTTAGTTCCATACACAATAGCCAAACATTCTTTTTCGGTTACACTATAATTACATTCCGCTTTATTAAGTGTCCTTGACGCAAAGGCGATTGGTTGGTCTTTACCAATTACACCCTGGGATAATATAGCCGAAATAGCATAGTTTGACGCGTCGCAAGTTAGAATAAAAGGTTTAGTAAAATCGGGGTAAATAAGGACTGGTGCAGTTACTAATTTTTCTTTCAATTGTTCAAATGATAATTGTTGGCTATTGGTCCAGTTAAAAGGAGTATCTTTTTTCAGAAGGGTAGTAAGGGACTTAGCGTATTTTGAGAATTCTGGTATAAATCTTCGATAATATGATGCTAAACCTAAAAATGATTTTATATCTTTAGTACATTTTGGCACAGGATAATTTACAACAGATTTTATTTTATCAGGGTTAGGCCTAACGCCTTCACTACTTATTATATGGCCTAAGTAGGCGACTTCTTTTCGCAAGAACTCACATTTGTCTGGCTGAAGCTTTAGGCGGAATTTCCTCAATTTTTCAAAGACAAGGATAAGTTTTTTAATATGTGAAGATAAATCATGCGAGTATATGACGATATCATCCAAATAAACGAAGCAATGTACACCTTGTAGTCCGGACAAGACAGTGTTCATTGTTCTCTGAAAAGTTGCGGGTGCATTTTTTAAACCAAACGGCATTCGTCTGAATTCGAAATGTCCTTGGGGTACACTAAATGCTGTTTTGGGTGCGTCTTCTGGCGACATTTTTATTTGGTGAAAACCGGAAGCTAGGTCTAAAGTCGTGAAGTATTTACTTTGACCTAATTGGTCTAAGATTTCATTGATTTGAGGAATTGGGTAATTTTCACCAATCGTGATATCATTCAGTTTCCTATAGTCGATTACTATTCTCCACCTCTTTTGCCCTGTGGAGTCATCTTTTTTAGGCACTATCCAGATAGGAGATGACCACGGGGATTTTGAGGGTTTAATAATTTGCTGATTTAACATTTTGGTTATTTGTGACTTAACCTCTTCCTTGTGTATTTCGGGAAAACGATACGATTTTACGTTGATTGGCTGTGAGGAATTTGTTTTTATTTCATGTTGGATTACATCCGTACAAGTTAATTGGTCTCCTGGTAGATGAAATATGTCAGAGTACTGATCACATATGTCATTAAGATGGTGTAATTCTTCCTGATTTAAATGAGATGTTCGTAGTAATTCGGATAATTGTATGGACCTTTCAAGACTATTAACCAATCTGTTGTGTTGTATTATATTACATTGAGTAGGGTCAAATGGACTTAAAGTAAGCATAAGGTTGGCGTTTAAATGAACTGGTTTTTCGGATACGTTGACAATTGTCACATTAATTCTATTATTGTCTTTTACTTTAACAAGGCAATTTGATATAAGAAGGGAATCGGAAATATGTTGATCCAATACGATTCCCTCTTTTAATTCAGGGTTTTTTACTGAACACTCTATTACCGTTTCGGTACGAGGTTCAATGACATATGATGGTTCATCAAAGGATAATGTAATGTTATGATTATTTATTTCTAAAGAATCTGTTTGATAATTAATGCGACACTTATATAGTGTGAACAGGTCGCTGCCTATTATACCATCATAAGGTAGGCTTATATCCTCAAATATTTGGAAAGGATGGGTTATAGTAAATTCTTTATTGAACTGTAGTTGTAAGTTAAAGCTTCCTACACTCTTCATAGTTTCGTTTTTAGAATCTATTCCTTTGATTGTAACGACACTATCTTCTAATTTTATGGTATTTGTTATACTTTTCTTTTTCAGGACGCAGAGTGTCGCTCCAGAATCTATCAAGAGAGTAAGTGGATTTTTATTCACAGATGTCTGTAGTTTAATAAAAGGTAAGTATCTTTTCCCGGTAAGGATTTCATATATTTTAAGTTCTTTTTCAGGTTTGGAACTAGTTTGTAGGTTCAGACTTTCCTTATGGGGCTGGTTACCCTGCGGCGTAGTCCTACTATTAGAAGGGTTCAGACTTTCCTTGTGGGGCTGGTTACCCTGCGGCGTAGTCCTACTATTAGAAGGGTTCAGACTTTCCTTGTGGGGCTGGTTACCCTGCGGCGTAGTCCTACTATTAAAAGGGTTCAGACTTTCCTTGTGGGGCTGGTTACCCTGCGGCGTAGTCCTGATTTTAGAAAGGCCGTGAGTTTGGGGCTGGTTACCCTGTCCATTGGTCTTAATATTGATAGGTGTAGTATCGACTGGATTAAAAGGGGTTTGCCCCGTGCGATACTTAAACGGGACATAATTTAGTTTAAATCAATGAATTTATCTACTTCGTCTTTACCCTCCTCCTCAGGGCTATCTGTGAAGTTTACACGAGAAGGTTTAGATGGAGTAAATGGCTGAGAACCATTTGAAAATCTTTTGTTATTGAAATCACGCAATTTACAATTTTCAAGGATGTGTCCTGTTTTTTTACAGTATCTGCAGAAGGGGGAATCATTGGAAGAAGTATTGGGTTGGTTGGTGTAGCTTTTAATGAATACTTTTGCTTGGGGTGTGTTATTTGTTTCATTCCTTTTATAGACGGATTCAGTAGCCCTTTGCCTGTTGAAATTGCGATAAGAGAACTGCTGTATTTTCTCTTCGGATATCGCAGCATTAATGGCATCATTTAAGCTCTTATAGTCTCTACATCTTACGATATTCGCTATTCTTGGGGATAATCCTAATATGAATGTATGAAGAGCTAGGTCTTCCATCGCGGCTAATCTGCCCGGGAGCTCGGTTTTCCTCGAATTTGAGACTGTTACTTCTGTAAGAAGTTTCTGCAGACAGGTTTCTACTCTCAAAGAAAATTGACTAACGGGTTCCTGGTTTCCTTGCCTACAGTCTTGTAAGTCGGTGAGCAGGTGAGCATAATGTTTACGTTCACCAAACTGGTTTTTTAGAAATTCCTTAAGTGATGGCCATGTTTCGAAATCTTTAATAGAGCACGCAGTTTCTGCCTTGCCTTCTAATTGACTTAATACATATTTAAAGACGACGTCTTCCTGTTGAGAAGACGCCAAGGATATTGCGCTATCGCAGTTCCTTAGGAAAGCTGTTAGCTTATCCCTATCACCGTTAAATGGTTTAATAAATTTTAACACAACACTTAGTGGAATTTCCTCATCACCTTTCAGTTCTTTAACGTCTCTTTTATAGATTCAGATTTCGACATATTTATGTGGCGTTATGGTACCGATATGGACTTATAAAACGTTATCTGCTTCTGAGAATTACGTTGACTCTGCTCGGATGTGAGAGTTATGCACAACTGATAAGGACGACTGAGATCGAAGCGTAGGCCTCTTAACAAAGTTACCTTGAGTCTAATTATAGATGCTTTAAAACTAATCTTATTTTAAGTTAACACACGATTATGACGCTATATACGCGAACTTTACACACAACACACACGAATTTCACTGAAAATTCACTGAATAGAGTAATTTGGACTTACAGGAACAGCTTGTAGGAGTTTTTCATGCTGGATTACGTCTACTTTAGACGTATGGATAAGAAGCCGAAGGTTGCCGTAGGGTCGGCGCTGGATACAATGTGGATTGGGAGTAGTTGTGATTCGCGGATTCTGGCGCAAGCGCCAGAGCCCGCGCGAATCTGTAGCACCCATCGTAAAAAAAAAAAAAAAAAAAAAAAAAAAAGGTTTTGGTGTGCTCTGATCTCAAATCTGCGGTCCATTTTAGCGTAGGATGCGTGGTTCTGGAGTTATGGAAATCAATTAACTGTTATCTCATTGATTTCCGGTGGTCCTGCACCCTCATTAGCATTCCATTGTTCGCCTAATCCTTTTATCTATTATACTTCGAACACCTCATTACGTTGCGCCAGAACCCACGAATCTGTTGCCCTACGGTTGATTTGGCGTTCTTATCTATTACTCATTGTATGTCTGCTTTTCTATGTCATCAATAAAACACATTCATTTTTATTTCAATATTTTATTACTTTTTTCTACAAAATATGAGCGGAAGATCTCATCCACAAAAATATCATTGTGCAGTGTGTTCCCTGTAAATATGTTCGTAAAACTATGCATTGAACATCCCTGAAACTTAAATAGCAAATACATTAAGCAATATTCACCACAAACTGAAGTCCAATCATTCTGAATCCTATCAACATTCCAGTCCCATCTCTTACAATTCCTTTTCAAAAACTGGAGATGATATCGCTCAGGTGTTCGTCCATATGAATCAAAATATTGACCGATACCATTCGTATCGATATGTACAGCTACCCAGTGTGAACCTGGTTTATCATCCGCATCCAAATTGCATATTATATACGTTGGTACATGTGTATACATAGGTAGTCTATTAGCAGCATAAACATTATTTTCTAGACTGGGATGAATCTTTTTCATATGTTTTTGTAATTCTAGTGTATCCATGATATTACTGTTATTAGCAGATTATTACAGTACCAATCTATTCAATGGTTGTCATAGGAATGTTCAATTATAGTGATTTGTAAATATTAAATCGCATTCTTTGTGGGAGTCACAAAGCTTAGGATTATCATTTTGCTGCAGCTAATTTAAAGTTTGTTATATGGGTCTGATTATATTAAATAAAACACTTTGAGTACATAGACATTTTTAATTAACTGATCAACACAATAATTATTAAATAAATAAATTAAATACAGACATATTATTATCAAAATACCATTTTCTAATACACACAGCATTATTCAATGCACAATTCAATTTATGGTTCACACAATTAAAATCAGTTTTATTTTTACAGAACTTTTTTTTTAATGTCGCAAAATTAGGACATCCCTTCTCACCTATGTCAATCACTTCACAGTTTGCACATAACTCTTTAATCCACGTAATCTTTTCCAAACCCTTTGTCATAATTTTTTTATTTTCTAAATATGGTAAAATAACACGTTTAAACTCTTTGTAGTCTATGTAGCCTTCACTCCAGTAAATTCCTCGATTTCTTTCTAACCATCTCACCTGCTTTTTTTCTTCTAGTGTTAGGTAATGGAATGAATATGGTGGTTTCACCAAGAACGTCTGTGTATGATCATGACTCGCAATGGCCAATTCTTTGATAATAAAATGATTTAAAGAATCTTTAAATCCTTGATAGTATATTGCATACAATTTGTTTTATTTAATTTTATAATGTTATCTTTAGTTACACACACACAAAATGCATTAAACATAACACATATATCTAAAACACAACACACATTATAATCCTAACTACTATAGTCTACAGTAACATTTCTATTTTTATCTATTTCAATAATATTATCAAACTCAGCATAAACAATACAGTTAATTGTTTGTATTAGTGAGGATTCAAATCGTACTTCTAATCTTACACTACCATGCTTTATGAGATTCCAATGGGCTGATGAGTTAGCTGATAAATCAGGAGTTAAATCAAATGCTAAAAGACAGTAACCTTTGGCATACTGTTCACGAGAGATTGCATTTCCTTCATTAAGAAAGTGAATACCAGTCCCCGAGAATAGAGTATGATATGCTGATGTAAATATATTATTATTAAAAGATGGTTGCAAAGCTTTGGAAGGTATTTGTTGACCATCAATATATAAGCTGAAAGAGTTAATACCATAGTTTTCAAAGTTAAATGGATTTTTAGTAAGTGAACCATTAAATGCAGAATTATTCACAAAACCAATAATACACCTTTTGGGTACCTGTCCTAAGAATATATTATCAAGAGTTTTTCCTTGAACACCCGATGCAATTGTTAAAACTTTAACTTCAGCACGAGTAATAGGATATTTAGCAGTGGTAGAAGCTAAAACTTTCTGATGTGCGAGTAATACACTTGGATTAATTCGTGCTCTTCGAACAATAAGAGTTGCGTCCGTAATGCAAACTTTAAACTTTACATCATTTGACCCAGCAATTAAATTAAAACTCTCTCTTGACCGAACTAATTTTACACTCATTTCAACGCCATTAATTAAAAATTTATCTTGATTGAAAATGTCACCATGAAGATGACCAATCATTTCTATTTCCCTGCTTTCATTAACTAATTCCTGTCTTTTAACAAATCCTATGTTTTTACCATCTGTGGAATCCATTTTTCCTGCTGTATCATCATACCAAAGACTACAAGTAAGATGAGATTGTTTAGCAGCAGGAGCATAGTTTAAAAGGGTTTCCATGTATGCTCGATAGGCATAGGTATTATTAGGTGGTGATACAAGTTTTTGGTTTAAATAAACATCGAGTTGACTAAAAAGTGAATGCAACCAATTATTTACAGGTGCTACTGCTGTAGCTGATATCAAGTTTGTTGAATCTTGATTTAATACTTTTGCCTTTATGTGGAGTAATGTATGAGACAAATCTATGTAGTCATCGCCTGTTCCAGGAACTTGAAACTCGATAGGTCCATCATCAGCAAGAGATGAAATTGGTTTATAGTGAATCCACAATCCATTTTCAATGCTTGTTTGTGTAGACGGTAATGCAAACAAATCTAATTCTGACTTAACGCACTCACAAGAATGATTATGAAGGAAAGACATACTTAATTTGAAAATATATCTTTGATGTTTTTTGGTTTTAGACCAAGTTTTTTCGTAGCTTTCACTTTAGCTGTTAGTGGTGGAATGAACGAGGCCAATCGTTTTCTTTTACTTATATACCCAGATCCTGTCATGTTAAATCGATCAATTTTGTCATCAGCCTTTCGTTTTAAGTTTGTACTAACTTGCTTTAGACGATCTTTTATTGAGGCTTCCATAGGACGGGCTTGAACCATATCCGATAAAAGTCCTACTCCAGCGTTTAATGCCTCCTTACCAACCACTCGAGCACCACTTGAAAGTAAAGGTAAAACTGATCTAAATAACCCTCCTAAGAAGCTCCCAATACCATGACCGCGTTGGTATGGTGAACCCTTATAAATTACTCCAACTCCTGATCCAGCTTGATGTGAATAATAATTTTCATATGGACATTTATGATGATCATGAGGAGAATACATTATTATAATTTGCGGAAATGTAGTTTAACACACACGGTTCCAAACTGGAATGGTATTTTTTGTCCTGTGCTCGATCTTATATCTATTTCCAGCGTATCGAACTCTCTTCGCATAACAGGTAAGTAGTGAGGTGGAGAGAAAATGTACATTTTATTCGCACCATAAATGTATTTTGAAGGATCTAATGAAATGACTCTTAATAGTGGAGTCATAACATCACCCACAATCTGAGGATCGATAATGTCGCAATATAGAAATAGTTGAGATGGTAACCCTAAGTGTAAATTAGCAGGACACTTCCCAAAATTTCTGTCTAGGAGATTTGTATTTGGTTCATAACCTAGTTGTAAACTTAATTTGGGTGATAATGTTACGGATGTTATATTTTTATCCAAAACAGAAACAGACACAAATTTTGTTATTTCATCATAACGAAATTTCAAGCTCTCTCTGATACCATTTAACGCTCTTAAAATATGTTCAACGTTATCGTAGTTGGTAGCGGGAATATGTTTTTTGTAGTACACTGTTGATGGTTTATCTTCATTAGGCATTAACATGGTTTTTGTGATGTATACAACATTTTCATGATCTTGAACAGTAAACATGGTGCATGGATATTGAAACTCGACAACTCCAACCGCCCATTCACCTTCTAATTTCATAGCTTTTGGTAATTTTGTTGAAAAATTTGTGGTCTTGTTATCAGGAAAGTATTCCATTGAACTATTGCTGAGCAAAGTTAAATAAAAACTTTCTTTATTCATATTTCTTTTAAACTAGAAGCTAAAATCCAACTGTTAAATTTATCTGGATAACCTTTCCACTTCACTAATACTTCTTTTCTGTTACCCGAATAACGAGTGCCAATTATTTTATCTATTTTATATTGTGAGGTGGGGTTGTAAGTGACCTTCTGTAATTCTCTTTCATAAAAAGTACCAACTATTGGTTCATTTTGTAAATCTGTTATTGTATAAACAACCCATGGAGATCTATCAATTATTGAAGATATAATAAATATTTCATCACTCCAATTTGATTCATATCCTTTTTGGAAAACATGTTTATATTTAGTTATTCGAACATAATCACCCACGTTGAAATTTGGTTTTGGATTTTCTAGAGAAAGTTTGTTTGACCCTCTATCATAAAGATTAGTCCAAACTGTCATAATATTGTTGGAACTTACATCACATGGGCACATCTTAATACTCGAGTGAATGCTGTGATTATAAGAGTATATTAAATCTTGTAAAACATCTATATATCTATAAGTATTATTATGAGTGAAATAACGCCACATTTTCATTTTTAGAGTTCTTTGAAATCGTTCAACAATACTAGCCTTAATATCAGGATTGTTAGTGGTATAGTAATTTATCTTTTTGGATTTAAAGTATTTTTGTACATCTTTTGAAACAAATTCTGTACCTTTATCAGATTGTATGTGAGTAGGTGTTGTATTACTTTCAGTAAATATACTTTCAAAACATTCTTTAGTTGTTTCTGAGTTTTTCTTTTTCATTGGTCTTGCAAAAGCATATTTACTAAATACATCAATAACACAAAGTATGTAGTTGAAACCATCATTATATTGAGAATAAGTTCGCATATCACTTAAATCAGCTTGCCACAGCTCATTAATATTTGATAGAATGTACTTATTACGCGGGAATTTTTTCCGAATGGGTTTATGTAATGTATATGTTTCTTGTGATTGTAACCATTCCTTTGCTTGCTTTTTATCCATTTTACCCTTCATAGCTTTTGATAATTTATCAATACTACCAAAACCAGCGGGGTTAGATGGATCATAATAAATCCTGTTAATTTCTTCTAGTACGGGGTCCATTTTTCCCAATCGATCTTTTTATGTATTTTAGTTATAGATCTTTTATCTCCACTGCTCGGTGTAGAAAACTCTTGAACTTCAATCTCAGAGGTTTTGTTCAGATCTTTTACTTGAAGTTGGTTAATAAACTCACATCTCTTTGGATTTCCAATATAAGTAAGTGGTACTTTAATATCTTTTAATGCTTTAGCAAATCTATCCCACCCTATCGGATCACTTTTTTTTAAGGGTCTAAGTGAATCATTTATTAAATCAACAATATTACTTCCTGGAATTTTTTCATTATCAATTATGACTGTGCCTTCATTATCCCAACGTATTTTACTTTTACTTGTTCCAATTAAGTTTAATAATGACTCACCTTTTTTATTATAAGTTTTTGGTATTAAACTGAGTATTTGTGTTGATGAATACAGTGGATTTGCCTCACTTTCTATACTTTTAATAGATCCTTTCTCCTCCAACAAAGATTCAGCATCGACTGAACTTTTTAGATCTCTATCTTTATTTTTAAAACCAATTTTAGACCCATTTGAATCTTCATTAGATGTATCAGAATAAATTGGTAATCTGAGTGGTTGACGATCCTCTTCGGTAAAGTGAAGGTATCTTTGTAGTGTTTGTAAATATAACATCCACTTCTTTCGGTCTTCCGTCTTACTATTCATAATATTTTGCATTTCAATATCTAATCGAGACAAATTACTAGTAACCTTATTTTCTTGTTTTAATTTTTCAATCAATCCCGGTTCAATAAGTATCATTTTCTTAGCATTTTCCATGTTAACTGGCTAGTCCACTTACTAATCCACTCAATATTGCACCTAATATTATTGGTAAGAAAGCCCCTCCTTTTTGTATAATAATATTTTTTCTTAGTTTATGTTTACACTTATGCACCAGTTTACGGAGTATATTTTTGTGTTTATTCAATTTTTGTTTATCTTGATCTTTAAGAGGTATCTTTCCTTGTAAAACGTTATGAATACATTCACAAATACAATTTATTTCTTCTTCATCACACGTTTTAAGTAACGCTCTTTGATATTTTGGTTTAAGCGTATGCAAAGCGTTTAGCAAATGTTTATGCGTTGTGAGTCGACGATGCATCATTTAGAAATGATTTGAATTGTTTGATTCTTGGTGTATTTAAACTGCAAAGCGTTTAGCAAATGTTTATGCGTTGTGAGTCGACGATGTATCATTTAGAAATGATTTGAATTGTTTGATTCTTGGTGTATTTAAACTCTTTCGTGGGGACGTAGACTGTGCAGTAACCATTAAATGGGAATACATTTGTCTTGATACGACAAAAATCATTTGTATTCTGTTTTAAATCTACCATTAAATATCCATGCGCTTCTAAAGTTGCATCCCTGTAGGCGTCTTCAATGAATTTTGGGTTATCTGGTGACACTTGTCGTGCTAAATATCTTATTTGAGTTTTATCTCGAGGGTTTTTAAAATAAATTATATAACTTGAGTTTAAAGAAATGTCTCTTTGACCTTTACCTTGATGAAATAAATTTTGTGTTAAATAAAATACACTAAGATTCCTGTGATGACTACCTTTTGTAAATATATCCACAATTCTTCCATCAGACTCTCTCATTAGATCATCAATAATAATAAGGTGTGGGTTTTCACCATCAAACATATTAAGATTTGGAATTCCTTGATGATAGTTAACATTTGGTAAATTATTTAAAGCCTGCATTTCATCAAAGCACCATGTGATCTGATTAAAATCACAATTACATATTTCTTTAACTGATTTTATGAAATTTGTTACAAAATTTGACTTCCCACATCCACTTGGTCCTGCCACAATAGCAGTAAACGGATGGATAAAGTGAAACATTTCACACGTCTAGAGTTTTAAAGGGATGAAATAAAAATGAAAATTTTGGTGTAAAAATTAAATATATATATATATTGCTAAAATTATATAAAACATGTAATTTGTGAAAAACAGAATGATCTGTATACTATTTCTAACACAATTAGTACTTATCAGAATTTCACAATCACCTCAACGTCAAATTTAAGCACACAAATAAAAACTACAATTATTTTACATTATTTACAATCAAACAATAAATTTTAAATATGTAATAAACTATTATATAACATTACAGTAATATCATAATTTTACAATCAGTACAAAATTTGTATATACACACAGAAATAAAAGTAAAAAGTATTACACTTAGCGTAATTTATAATGTCCCCAAGCCAATGTATCAATGTTGTTGTTCATAATACATCGTTTGGTATCATTATATGATAAAGATGTTTTATTTATTTTTTGTGTAAAAATAGTGTGTTTGATTGACTTAAATCGAAGCATACTACAATATAATACATTTTTATTAAACAAACACGATTTGTAATATTCCATATTCATTTTTTTGGTAACACTTTTGTTAACCCCTTTCGCCTTTGCTATAAATTTATCTTCTATTTCTAAGGCATACATTTTTGATCGCAACCCTACAAATTCCTTCAATACTTTACCATTATTCTCATCTTTAAAAAAACCTAACTTTTTTTTATTTATTTTTGGATATCCGTAAATATTATTTTCTGGGTAATCTGATGTATCGAAATAGTGAAGTAGATCTGGTTTTATATCCTCATAAAAATTGTCTGTAAAAATTTGATATATCAAACTATCGGTATCGGTGTACAATAACTTAATTTTATTATGAAACTTTTTAATCATGTAGTTATAATGAAATTCATACATAAGGGTCTTAGATATATCTAAAATACAAAATCCTAAATAAATCGGCTTATCATAAATTAATTTTGTTTTGTGTAATTGTATTGCAACTAAATGTTCTGAAAATATTGATAAACTATGGAATTCTGGTTTTGCAATCCAATCCTGAGCACCTAAAACTTTACCACGATTATCCCAGTGAGTTAGTAGTTTAACGTTTACTCTTTTTTCAATATTTTCCATAGTCTTACCGAAGACAGAATTGTTCATTAATTTAAAAAAGTCTTTTTCAAAGTTTGATGTAGCTAACGTTCTCAAACTAGTATTTAAGTCTATGTATTTCTTTAACCAAGAACTCTGTTTAAATTTTAAAATTCTATGTACTTTAATTAATTTAATCCCCATTTCAATGCATTGTTTTAAATTCCTGTAGTGAATGATGTATTTATTTTTATTATTTAAATTAGGAACTAATTTAGTTTCTTTAGTATTACCCACACATATGTTTTCAGGACATAACGGAAAGTCAGAATGCAAATTATGAAGTTCATCAGGATATTCCAAATCAACTTCTAAAACATAACCGAAATCAGAGTTATCCGACACATTATAATCTGTATTAGAATCTATCCATTCGAAACCACCAACAGGAAGAGATTGAGACATTGCCCAACCATATAAATTATTCGCATCAAAATATGTTAGATATGAATTAGGTTTTTCACTATCATAATCTTCCATGAATTTATTATTTGCTCTAGCAAAACGATTGCTACACTGAGATACACCCCCTCTAATACCAGCTTTAAAAAAAGCAATTTTGTCATAGTCCGTTAACAATTCTAATTCTATTTTGGTAAATTTTAACATTGCATCCCAACTTAAACCTGGGGCAGTATAGTAATGAGCAGGATCTAATCCATAAGTTTTAATACAAAGCTTTCTAAAGTTTTCGAATACATCAGTCAAAAGTAAAACATCAGTTTTTAAATATAAATTGGAATAATCAGACATACTACTACACTTAAAATGTTGCCAAATATCTTTTGCGTGATTATAATCATCATTTGAAATATTTGAATCTGTGAGTGAACTATAAAATTGGTGTTGATCAGGAAGTGATGGATGTTTCAAGCAATCACTATTACACATAAATTCATAAGGATAAATACCTTTCCGTCTTAAACGTGAAAAATCTTCATTATTAGGATAGTTCCTTTTTAGTTCTGTAAACTGATCATCATTAAGATTTTTAGCTAGTTGATCTAAGCTACACGATAAAAATTTCAATGAATCTATGAATCTTAAACTTACTGGTTGATTATTTATTGTTAACTGTTTTGAAAATGATATGTATCGTTCTTTATTTTGTGGAATAACTTCAACTTTGTCATCATCGAGGTTTAATGCATGGATAATGAAATGAGCATCGTAATGACTGAGGTTATGTAAAAATATTGGAATATGACGAGGGGTTCTGTACTTAGAACTACACACTTGATGTGCAACACCCCTAAAACTGCCAGTGTGCCAATCAAAATCGTAAAAAAGATCTTCATTTAACTCAGTTTCACAAATATGACATATGTTTGAATTTGAAATTTTAATTTTATCTTCATCTGATAATGGAACGAGACATTTTTGGAAACTATTTTTTTTAAATATTGTTTTCACATCTTCACAAAGGCGATTCATAAACACTTGTGCACAGTTTGACCCACTATACGTCTCATATTTTGATAATCTGTTATCATATGAACATTTAATGTAATATCCAAAACTATACACTTCATGTTTTTGAATATTAATTGTACTAGGCTTGGATGGATCGTTACTACATGATTCTATTGGGTTCAAAAATGCCTCAAAGTCTGCATAAACCACAAAGGGCATTTTCAACTTTTTCACGAATTTATCAAATTTTAATTTATTATTTGAGGTTGCTTTACCAAACCAATCCTTTTTGGAATCCTCACCGTTTGGTAATTCCGTACAAATGTGAGCGCAATCATATTGTTGATGGTTATTAAGTCTTTCCTCCGATGGGAAATGAAGTAAACATGAATCACATATATAAACTGCACAATGATGTCTTGATATTTGTGAACTAACTAATCGCGATAAGTTTTTAATATAACAGTAATGATTGTTAGTACCATTCGATATATATAGTAGGTTAATATGATTAGGTGTACGACATTTTGTTAAATATAAAGGACCTACAACAGAATTACACTTTTTTTCTTTATTATACTCTAAGCCAAAAACATTAATACTAATATTGTTTAATTTCTCTACTTTTGATATATCTGCAATTATAACCGGAAAAGAAATACCAGTAAATTTTAGTTTATTTCCATGAATTGCGTAAGATGCTACCCGATCTACACTTTTACATACAGGATATAAACCAGAGAGTAATGCCCATTTGAAACACATATTATCATTATTTTTAACATTGATTACAGCTTTTTTTGATTTAATATCTTGAGGAAGGTCGATATATGAACTACCACGTAGGGGGTTGAATTTGTTAACATTCATATCTATGTATTTAATTTGATTAAGACTCCAACCACTATCTTTTTTTTCAAATTGACAAATTTTACCGACTACAGTGTCTATTAATGATGAATAAAAAATATTTAAGTCATCTCCCTGACAAATTATGTAATTAAACGTTTGAAAATCAAACGTATTTTTAATATCTTTAGTTTGTTGTATGAAATCAGCATGCAATATGAAGTTTATTTTAAAAATTGTATGTTGTTGAATACATTCATTTATCAAAAATAAGATATCAATTTTTAGCGAATTTAAAAACGATTCCGGTGTTTCAAAATATTGTCCCGATTGAAGTGTTTTACTATTAATTCTATATGTTAAAATTCGATTGCCAAAAGCGGTTTCAACAACTGTAACATTTGTTAATGAATTATGTGATTTTAAAAGATTATTTTTATGTGAATTGCTTTTTAAATGGTTGTTTAGATACCTTTTATTAATATAAACATGACATGTATCACATTCCACCTTATTGTTGTCCACATCATTGGTTTCAATTGATGATGTAGAAGCTCCTTCATCAAATTTTGCTTTCTTGGTAACCTTATTTTCATCAGTAGTGATACCTCGTTTGATACCTCTTCCAACTTGTTGTTGACTGTAACAAAAAGAAAATTATTAGACAAATCTTAAAATAAAACATTACTACAATAATATTTCTTATTGAGTTTGTACTTCTAATACTTACATCAACTTTGTTTCAACCATCAAACATTGATTATACAACTCATCATCATACGATGAATCGAACAGTTCATGCTTCTCTATTTCATCACAAACTTTAGACAGCTCCTGATTGAATTCGCTGTTGGATTGTTCTATATTCTCTTCAATGGGCGCGGAAAAGAAAGCACTGGTGCACATTTCACTGAAGTTTTCCATCTTTATAATAAAGAAGAAAGTATGTAGCACAGTAAGTAACAGTTAAGTGTTGGTAGAGCAACTGATACCCAATTTCAAATAATGTCCAATATTCATAGTCTAACAAAGGATTAGGAAAGTCATGTAAAATCTAATGAGTACACAGAAGTACTTTAAGTAAACAGAATCACATTCACTAATCCACTAATGAGTGTCATTGTTAAAAAAGTATTTTTTAACTTTTTCACTTTCTGCTATTGTCTTTGTAATATTGTATACGAGGCCGTTTGTGTTGTCGTAGATGCTATCCTTATTATTCTTTATGTAATATTTAATCCTCGTGGTAGCGTGCTTCCAGTGATCACTAGTTGGAATCTTGGATAGTTTCTTCATATCATACATTTCAATTTTTATGAGATGCGTCGCTTGGTCTCCGTCGTCAGAATTTGTAGAGATGTATGATACGCCATCTCTAGCAGCTCGTGTCACAGTCGAGGATAGCAGCTTCTTCCTTTTTATTTTTGGTACCACTTCAAAAAATTGATCAATCGGTTGCGATTTCCTTTTTCCACCATCGTCTGTGTTATTAACGACGATGTCATCACTCTCTTCTTCGTGTTGAGGAGAGAGTGGCGAGTAGTAATACTGTTTATAGGTATTTTCATTATCGTCTGCGAAGCTGAATGATCTCTGCAACAACAGAGTTATCACGTTAATATCAATTTGTTTACACTTAATCACACACGTTAGGAAACAACAACAGAAATACAAGTAAGTTTGTCAATAGAATAAACACTTACCTCCATGGCCATTGATGCGTTGAAGTAACACAAACGTAGTATTGGTAGACGTATACAATCCACTGTGGTCAAACGACCATAGACTGACTGCATGACTGCAACTGTTCGATCTTATATAGCACCATTCTTATCTAAAGCAAATTACTAAGTACAACGAAACTGATTGTAACTCTATGAGTCAACAAACTTATCTCACGTTCCTTATTCTTATCTAAAGCAAATTACTAAGTACAACGAAACTGATTGTAACTCTATGAGTCAACAAACTTATCTCACGTTCCTTCGCAACAGGCATCAACCTGCTTTGTGACTCCCACAAAGAATGCGATTTAATATTTACAACGAGCAATACACCAGATTTCAACAGTCGTATTACGGACGTCGACCGGAACCCATATTAAGCGAAAAACAGTTTAGAGATTTAGCACCGCTGTTTGTCATTGATTGCTCTAGACAAGTGGATAATCTAAAGACAGGGCCAGTTGTGGACGTGAGAGTAGAAATTGAAAGTGATTCGGAGATACCAGATCAAACTTCAGCATATTGTCTCATTCTGAACGATTGCATTGTTGAATACAAACCATTAAGTAACATTGTTAAGAAGATATCATGAAGACGGACACCCTTATAGTGGAACTCCAAGGATTTAAAGATTCTTTAAATCATTTTATTATCAAAGAATTGGCCATTGCGAGTCATGATCATACACAGACGTTCTTGGTGAAACCACCATATTCATTCCATTACCTAACACTAGAAGAAAAAAAGCAGGTGAGATGGTTAGAAAGAAATCGAGGAATTTACTGGAGTGAAGGCTACATAGACTACAAAGAGTTTAAACGTGTTATTTTACCATATTTAGAAAATAAAAAAATTATGACAAAGGGTTTGGAAAAGATTACGTGGATTAAAGAGTTATGTGCAAACTGTGAAGTGATTGACATAGGTGAGAAGGGATGTCCTAATTTTGCGACATTAAAAAAAAAGTTCTGTAAAAATAAAACTGATTTTAATTGTGTGAACCATAAATTGAATTGTGCATTGAATAATGCTGTGTGTATTAGAAAATGGTATTTTGATAATAATATGTCTGTATTTAATTTATTTATTTAATAATTATTGTGTTGATCAGTTAATTAAAAATGTCTATGTACTCAAAGTGTTTTATTTAATATAATCAGACCCATATAACAAACTTTAAATTAGCTGCAGCAAAATGATAATCCTAAGCTTTGTGACTCCCACAAAGAATGCGATTTAATATTTACAAATCACTATAATTGAACATTCCTATGACAACCATTGAATAGATTGGTACTGTAATAATCTGCTAATAACAGTAATATCATGGATACACTAGAATTACAAAAACATATGAAAAAGATTCATCCCAGTCTAGAAAATAATGTTTATGCTGCTAATAGACTACCTATGTATACACATGTACCAACGTATATAATATGCAATTTGGATGCGGATGATAAACCAGGTTCACACTGGGTAGCTGTACATATCGATACGAATGGTATCGGTCAATATTTTGATTCATATGGACGAACACCTGAGCGATATCATCTCCAGTTTTTGAAAAGGAATTGTAAGAGATGGGACTGGAATGTTGATAGGATTCAGAATGATTGGACTTCAGTTTGTGGTGAATATTGCTTAATGTATTTGCTATTTAAGTTTCAGGGATGTTCAATGCATAGTTTTACGAACATATTTACAGGGAACACACTGCACAATGATATTTTTGTGGATGAGATCTTCCGCTCATATTTTGTAGAAAAAAGTAATAAAATATTGAAATAAAAATGAATGTGTTTTATTGATGACATAGAAAAGCAGACATACAATGAGTAATAGATAAGAACGCCAAATCAACCGTAGGGCAACAGATTCGTGGGTTCTGGCGCAACGTAATGAGGTGTTCGAAGTATAATAGATAAAAGGATTAGGCGAACAATGGAATGCTAATGAGGGTGCAGGACCACCGGAAATCAATGAGATAACAGTTAATTGATTTCCATAACTCCAGAACCACGCATCCTACGCTAAAATGGACCGCAGATTTGAGATCAGAGCACACCAAAACCTTTTTTTTTTTTTTTTTTTTTTTTTTTTTTTTTTTTTTTTTTTTTTACGATGGGTGCTACAGATTCGCGCGGGCTCTGGCGCTTGCGCCAGAATCCGCGAATCACAACTACTATTGGGTGCAGCAAGTGCTACCCAACTGCTTAGTACCACTTATTACGCAGTGGACCCGGAGCGGCGATAAGCGGCTTTGGACCAGGTCGAACAGTATCGACCTTCGATGTGATGAGTTCGGGTTGAGATGCTTGTTAGGCGACACAATCACTAGGCACTTTTAGGACCACAGATACACCAACTTTTATTTCCGGCGACGTATTTACCGTTTGTTTTAGGACACTGGGGATGTCTTATCCCACCGCTGCCACCAAATGTTAGAAGGGAAACTTCCGGAATCTTTTTAAAAAAGGTTTATTTTACCTTCTAAGATTAATTACAATATATTTTGGGAAAACCCGGTAAACGTCCCAACTAATTGAGTGCCAAACCCGAACTGGCTAGAGGCCCGTTGCAAATCAAGTCCCAGGAATGCCGGTGCTGACTTGGCGTTAGTGTCAGCGTTTACCAGTACAAAATAGGGATGTAACAGTACGCAGAAACAACGAAAATATTCTCTTTGTAAATACAAAGCAAATTTCAGGCAATCGCAGAAATAACTCTAACTACAGAGTTTTAAAAGCTCGTTTGAACAGTAATCAATATAAGTAATGGTCTTCCAATAATCAAAGCTTCAAAAACAATTATTTTCTTGTAAATGGTTCTAATTGTTCTATTTTTTTAGTAGAACATTATAGTGGCCTTATTGGTGATGTTCTTCAGAAAGATCAGATACGTAGTACTCACATCCGGCATGGCTGTATGAACATCAACGAGGCAAAAGAAATATGTAAAGATCGTAGCTAGTTCGTAGCATTCCGTACTTTCTGCCAACCCCCATGGAAAGGTGGCGCGAGTTTATGTATGTATTTTTCCGTAATTTGTAACTGGTGAACTGTTATTTTACAAAATACATTTGCCACTAGCCTACAGTCTTAAAAAGAAGTGTTTAACGAAATGTCATCAAACACTGAAATTAGAACGAATTAAAAATCTTATTTGTTTCGAATTTAATTTTGACGAGCTTTAAAGAATTAGCCAACCCTCCTGTAACACTTTGTTTCCCCGATTATAAGTGGCACACTTTAAAACTTTGAACATTTAAAGAAAGAAGCATGTTGCTATTTTAAACTTCGCAGCCTTTTTACCGCCTTTTATCTCCCTAACACTTGAAAGGACGCCACGTTTAACCTTAATAACTCTTCCTACAACGAATTTTAAACAAAATAGATCAGTCAGTTTTACTAAAAGGTTTTACCATCAGTTCAAAGAAAACAATTTTTGGTTCAAATTACGTAAATAATTTAACCTTTCAAAAGTGTTTGTTAGTTGTGTGTGTGTTGTGTTGTGTTTGTTGTGTTGTTGTTGTGTTGTTGTTGTGTTGTCTTGTGTTGTGTTGTGTGTTGTGTTGTGTTGTGTGTTTTAGTGTTAGTGTGTTTGTGTTGTGTAGTGTTAGTGTGTGTTGTATGTTAGTGTTAGTTAATTGCCAATAAAATTTTGATACCGCTTTGTCTTTATTTACGGGAGCAGTGATATCTTCTGCATGTCAATTTCATTCAAGAACGCACATAGTACTGACAGTCACGTACTGACCCAATTCCTGAAGAAATATTGCGGCAATGTTATCCGCTGTAGGAACGTGTTTATGAGTTATTGTATAATTATACCTACATAGGTACTGTTTTTAAGGTTTCGTACGTCTGAATGAAAAAATGGACCCCTATAGGATCACTCGTATATCTGTCTGTCCATTTGCCACAGCTAATTTGCTCCAAATGTAATGAACCGATTAAGTTGAAATTTGGTAGATTATATTAAGATTATAGATTATATATTAAGTTTATATTTCTGACACTGAACTCGTAATGAAAAATAAATGAATTTTGGAATACGGGAGATAATTTTGAAAGACACCCTTACTTTTTAATATAGTGTACCGTACTAATCACGTTTAATCTCTTATTATTAAATATAGCGGGTTTATGTGAGTTCGTGATTAAATATGTATACCGTGAATGTGACGTTATTTACTAACCAAATTACATTCATTCGTTTCCTTTTTCGCCTTTCAGTTGTAATCATATTTGCCGCAGGATTCAAGCAAAACTGGGTACTTTACCAACATTGTTTGAATGGTGTTATGTGCAGTCGGGTACTACATATCTTTTAACGGCTTTAACAAAGTGTGATAAGCCATTGTAGAGGTTCTTAACTGTTTGTATAGTAGAATATACGACCGTTAACTTTCGAAAGTAGAAACTTAGTGTTAACAATGAGAACTTATTGTATACTAGCTTCTACCCGCGGCTTCACCCGCGTGGATGTCGAAAAATATCCCACAGGAACGTATTAGCGGGAATAAAAGTACCCTTTGTGTTTATCCAGGTAAACAATGGGCTATTGCACTGCTTGCTTTGTGTTATCCAAGGAGCAGAGTTCGGATTGATAAATGATTGTTTTAGGATAAATATTGCTGAAACATAACAATATTGACGGAATATATAAAAGAACGGCAAATTACCTACTTGCATGCCAAATTTGAAGGCAACTTTAAAGCGAAAATATAAGTTCTCTTTATTCCCTGGGAATTTCGAAAATAAATAATGTTACCTAAATTATTCAAATGACGATTTTACTTACATTGCTGTTCACAGGGGTTAAATACTATTTATTTTTTAGTTTATACTTAAAGTATCTCTTTATATACTACTTTAGAGGTTCTGCCTTCAGGTGCTAATACAACCAGGCTGCTAGATGAGCTCACTCTCGAGCAGGCAACGTAAACCTGGCCGTGCGAGAAGCAGTCTAAGATGATATCCCGCTGTTTTAAGTGACTGTCCTCGAGACTTATTAATCGTCATTGCAAAACATACCATAAGGGGACTGCAGCCTTTTTAACTCGAATGGGTACTCCGACGGTATTAGTGGTATCTGCGGTATATAGTACACCGATTCATCTTGAGCACAGCCAGTAAATACAATCGCAGAGCCTCTACCACGTTTTGATGTGAGGTTATCACACGTGACCTGGTCCCATTGCACAACTTGGCTGGATTGCGATTTCGTGGTAGCTTTGCTGGAGCACCCACATTGAGGATAAGTGTGTGAGACGGGGACCAGATGGGTTGAATAAATTTAAGAGCTCCATAGGATAGTGTATAGCATCATCTTTACGAATTCGAAACGTATGCATGTAATATAATTACAACAGAGTTTTGTTGCCTGTGATTATTTCATTGGTTTATTTTGTATAGAAGCTGCCCGCGGCATTTTTTTTTTTCAGAAACAAACATCCCCGCTCTCACTACCTCTTGATTTAATATACAAACTGACAATATCCCAAACAAATAGGAAGAAGTTCTTCGTAAAACTTAACTAATCTCTGGGATGAGAGTAGTATAGTTTTAATAGAACTCAAAGCGTGTGTGAAAATATTTATTTAGGAGACAACCAGAAGTGGATAATAAACAATTAATATTGTTTACAACGAAATACTATACCTACCGCAGTATTTCTTTGTAAACAATATTTTTTGTTTTTACTTCAGGTGCTAGAATCACCAGGCTGCTGGTCTGCACCAGACCGTGTGAAAAACAGTTCTCCCTTAAGTCTAGCCCTGTTAAATTAAGTAAATGTATGAAAAAGTATCGCGTTACACAGCGAAGCGCAACAGTAAGCGTCAGTGTGTTAAAGCGCTTGCAGACTAGCGCGACGCGACGGTCGCACGCGAATCGGCGATTTATATCGTGGAACAATTTATAAGACCGTGTCGCGGCACGACAGGTCGCCCCTGTGTGAGGTGTCGCGCGCGTTTTCGTCTGCACGAGCCTTTACTCGTAATAGCGTAAATTTTGGTAAGTATGCACTTACAGCTCAACAGTTCGAAAGCTCAAAATCGTGCAACTGAAGTTTTAAATAGTTACAAATGGGAACTTTCACGTGGTGATGCTAAAACAGCAACAAAATGATTTGTGTAATGATTTTTTTTAGTTTCATTTAAATACTCCCTGTTTTAAACCTAATTGGCGATGAAGACAAGATTTCCGATCTTAAGTGTTAAGTGTTTTGAATATAATTTATAACATACTACCGGTTAGACTATCCTCTACGTCCGCGTTAACCACGAGAACCAATTTATATTAAACCACTTCAGGGCTTTGGAGCAGAATTCATACTTTATTGTCTCAGTTTGTTGCAATAGTCCTTGTTTATTGCGTACAGGAATAAATAAATCATGATGCTTGTTTAAATTGTTGTGTTTACTTTGAGCTAACATTGCGAGTTTACTATAAGTATTTTATCGTTGCAAGCAGAGTAGGTAATGTCTGTCAAGAACATCTCCTATCAAATAAAAGTTGCTAAGGTAGATAAAAACGAATTCTCATCGACAAGGAAACGCCACTTTTGTGGCTGACTGTAGGTACATGCATTTCTATGATCTATGTGATATATCAATGTTTATATAAAGGCGAGTTTTGCTTAAACACGTCTTGATTAAACTATCCTAAAACGCAAAATAGACCCGTTGTCCTACGCAACGTGCTCATTAACATAATAATTCCTCAGCTCTTTTTGGTCGTACGCAGAAAATACGAAAATATTCTCGTTGTAAATTAAAAGCCAATCGTAGAAATAACTTTAACTACAGAATTTTAAAACCTCGTTTAAACAGTACTCAATATAAGTAATGGTCCTCTAATAATCGAAGCTTCAAAATCAATTATTTTCTTCTAAATGGTTCTATTTGGTCTATTTTTTTAGGACGACATTTGTCTTGTTGGTGATGTTCTTCAGAAAGATCAGGCGCGTAGTACTCGCAGCCGGCTTGCGTGTATGACCAGATGTATGAATGTAAACGAAGTAAAAGGAGTAACTAAAGATCTTAGCTAGGTAGCGTTCTGTAGTTTCTGTCAACCCCTATGAGAAGAAAGAACGAGTTTATATAAGTTTATTGTTTTTGTTTTTCCTTGTTATTTTACCGGGAAACTTTAATTTTACGAAATATACTAGCATAATGTCTAAAAACTCAGTGTTTAATTAAATGTCGTTAACCACTGAAATAAGAACAAATTAAAAGTCGTCTTTGTTTTGAAATTTATTTTGACGAGCCTTAAAAGTATTAGCCGACCCTCCTGTAAACAAAGCCTTGTTTCCCCGATTATAAGCGGCACACTTCAATACTTTGAACATTTAAAGATTGAAGCGTGTTGCCGTCTTAAACTTTGCAGCCCTTTTTACCGCCCTGTTATCTCCCTAAAACTTGAAAGAACGGCACGTTTAACCTTAATTACTCTTCCTATGACGAATATTAAACAAAATAGATCAGTCAGTTTTACTAAAAGGTTTACCATCACTTCAAAGAATACGATTTTTGGTTCAAATAACGTAAACATAAAACAGGTTAAGTAGGCACTTAAAGGGCATAAAATCTCATGAATATTTTATCTTGGTGTATTTTATTGAATTTATGTAAGAACTTTAAGATAATTAAACCTTTCAAAAGTGTTGCTTAAGTTGTTTCTTGTTTGTGTTTAGAGTTAAATGCCAAGAAACGGTTGATACCGCTTTGTCTTTATTTACGAGACAGGGCATATCTTCTGCTTGTCAATTTCATTCAAGAACGCACATAGTACTGACAGTCACGTACTGACCCAATTCCTGAAGATATAATAAATAAATAAATAAATAATATTTATTTCAGGGTTCGAGTTGAACCCTCGTCGCAAGCGGTTGTCTGTGCGCGCGCGCAACACATGTCGGCTCGCCCGACTTCGAAATCAAAACGCGTTTTTTGTGTCTGTGTCTCTTTGTGTCGTAATTTATAAAATCGGGTGGCGTGACAACGTGTAACATAATTAACACTAGACCCCATATACCCCTATTAGACTATTGAGTTAAAAGCATAATACAATAACCAAAACTTACTCCTTTTAAAGCTAGCAGTTATAATTAATAAAATCGGGTTGACCATCACTCTACGCATTTAAAATTGTGTCTTATTGCCTTCAAATAAGGTTGAATTCTCTTTGACCCATTCGACGGACTTGCGTCTATTCTGTTACACCTTATATAAAAGAAAACATCTAGCTAGGGTCACAAGTGCGTTTCAGGCTGTAGTGAAGACTGACTGCCGGAGGACGAGTAACCCATGGCGTTAGACCCGGTGAGACCGTTCTTAATATTACAGGGATTAGTTTGCTAAACTGCGTACGAAGGGCCTTGATATGCCACGCGCGCGCAAGCAACGTCATCGCAAGCAGCCATTGCGGACCAGTGTCTTCACACCAACAAATTCACGTTATTACTCTAACACTAAATATGATATCGTTAAAGATGCCGTACCTAAAGATCTTATAATTGTACACACAGCTACATATCAAGCTATGGATTTCCAGTTTTAACAGACTTCGCATTGTATAGGCTTTCCGCACAAAGAGAAGTCAGTTTATACTGGAAATGAATGGCTTGATTTGTCGACGTGTGTATCATGGTAACAAATTCCTTAAATTGTTTTGCAAAAGACCACGGTCACCGGAATTCAAATAAACATGTGGACTGAAGAGATAAAAAAAAATACCCCAAACTCTTGAGTTTGCACCAGACGTTTTTGCTCTACAGATAACGATACAAAACAAAAAAAAAGGGTCAAGCTCACAAATTAGACAGTTTCAGCCCCTTACAGACACAAATGGGTTTGACTAAACAAAAGCTACTTATGTTTTGGAACATTGACAGGATGATAGAATTCGCCTAGCACCTCTAAATAATATATAGGAATTTCTCCCCAATAGCATTCTTTTCCAGGAACAAAGGATAACAAAATACATAACCATGCAATTAATTAAACATTCTGGTATATCGAATATACCATCATCACCGCGTCCGAATTGTACCTCGTAAATGTGAATGTACACATAAACAGAACGCAGAAAAACACCGATCGGCGATCGAGAGAATCCACCAATACATATACACATCCTCTACACGAAGCACTATGATAGCTGGGTCCTGGTCAAAGTAACAATACAACAACAACTGCTACCCCGCAGGTTGGCATGGGAAAAGACAAGCCAACTCCTCTGTACATAACAAATTCACACCCCAACAAAAACCACACCACCAAAAACCTAGAAAGCAATCAGATCCTTCACAAACGTATTAAACTTGATTAGACGAAAAATAAGGACAGGTGCGCTGCAAATACGACACTTCAACGCCCATATTGGTCGAGGTCGAAGTAACCAACGCAAAGGTTCGATGCAACACACAGCATGAAGATTCCAACTACAACGGCGAACTATTAATGAATATTGCTAACAGGGAAACACTTCAAATAGAATACAATAAAATAATTTGGGGACTGCCAAGATCAAACAACATAGAACAGTTAACAAAAAAGGGGAAAAAAACAAACACAAAAACAATGACAAGGTACGAATGTAACAACGGTTGAGACCAAGTATGTCAAACAATGCAACTGTGCCGCGCTGAATAGAAATTCTACCAAACCAAAATACCAAGACTGTATAACAAAAAACTAGCAAATGTAGTAATCACCTCAACGAATGAAAACATCGAAGTACCCTGGAACATTGTAAGGGATGTAACTCTGACTCTTCAGACGATTTACTCAAGGGACCACCAATTAGCCCTTTTTAACCTACAGAAGGCCAAATTTCTACAAAGCAAGCAACCAAATAACTCCAATATGCATAATCACGTAAAAGAAAACCAGGCAACACTCCAAAAGGTTAAATATCAGAATAAGAAACATTCAGATAACGTGATAAATATGCTTCACCGAACTGGGGAAAAAAAAAATCACCCCGCAAAACACATGCAAACGCTCAACACATTCCACAGGAAAAATAAGCAACAAACAAAACCGAAAAAAAACAGGGTACCGATATCCAAATGAGAGAAAAAAAAAGGTCCGAGGGCCTTCGGCCCGCTTAGACCGACGACGAAAGAAACAAAGGAAATCATCATCACTCCCGATGGTATTATCATTTGCGGACGACCTTATCCTCATTACAGATGAGCTGGAAGAACTAAAACGAATCAAATACCACATTATTGCGGCTCAGAAGAGATGAACGAGTTGAGTCATGATTTGATTGACCAAGCTAGGAAAAAAGGAAACCAGGAAACTGCGGACGTAAGAAAATGCATCAAATTTAAATCGGTAAAACCGTAACAAAACGCGTCAAGAACCACAGGATGTGCTATCTAGCACACGGTGAATCACACCACGCATGCATGCAGCAATGCAGTACAAGGCCAAATCTAAGAAGGGCGAGTGACCTACTTACAAATGGAACGACAACCTAAAACAAGACATCAAATACGAGTACTTCGACATGGGAATCAAGTTTTGGACGGACACAGCTGGAGATATTATCATACCTTGTATGATATATGACTTAAAAGTATCAGCACTCACAAAGGCGAATCCATCAAGACCGAGATGATACGAACGAGTTATCAGGAGAGACTCGATCAACAAACCGAGACAGAGAAAATGCATCAAATCTTAGACGGGAAAACCATAACAAAACGCATCAAGAACCACAGGATGTGCTACCTGGCACACATGTTCAGACGCTCTGAACCACACCTGTTTCATGCAGCAATGCAGTACAGGCCCAAATCTAAAAAGGTCGGACGACCTATTTACTAATGGAATGGAACAACCTAAAACAGGACATGAAATACTTCGACAAGGATATCCAGTTTTGGAGGGACACGGCTGGAGACAGAAATAAGATCAAGAAAGCGGCTAGTGATATCTACAAAAAACCAGAAATTGCTATCAGCGAGAACTCGGAAAACGACCAAGAAAACAACAACACGGAACATATTGAAGCCTCGACATAGAAAAGAGCCAAGCAAACGGTTAACTCCACCAAAAGATGCATCGGTGAAGCTCGACCTGGATCAACATGCCGGCGACGACGTGAAAAGATGCCCTCCTATACACAAACATCACCCTTCTCTCCACTAGTCCAATGCTTACTTAAGGCTGCATAGTCGGTAGGCTCGTAATCCTTTCCTATCCAATGGGCACGTCCTCCCTACCATTACAGCGCCCCCCGGTCTACTTCTTGATATGCAATGGCTTATGTAGCACCATGAATCATGACGTTTCAGGGGCTAGTGCAAATCTCGGGGTTCATTCGATTAATCGAGTCTGGTCAAACCACGCTGGGATCGGTGCAATTCATTTCATTTCATTCATTTCAAATAAATAATATTTATTTCAGACCATCAGTCCATATTTTAAAACACTACAGTTTTACACACAAAAAATAAAAAGAAACAAAAAGATACACAAAAAATACAAAAAAGCTCTATTTTATATACTGGAATGACGCACGGTGAGTTGTCATCCAGTTCCACATCAATGGACTGTCCACTCTATTGGCCATGATAGCCACCAAGCTGTTGGAGCTATCGCGCACTCGCCGCATCAGGGACGCTATTCGTGTCCGCATAATAGCATAAAAATCAGGCACACCGTGCTCCGCGAACATCCCCGACGCACTGCAAAAGCGCGGTAGCCCCAACATAACTCTGAAGGCGTTATTATATTGGACTCGCAGAGCATTGTACGAGCTTTTTGTATAGCCGACCCATAGGGCGCACGTGTACATAGATTGGCAATAAGCTCTAAAGAGAGTGACTTTTACCTCACTAGTACAACGTGCAAACCTACGGGCCAGCATGTTACATCGAACTGCCAATGCTCTGCGTTCCCTCTCTATGTCCACATCGTCGGTCAATAATGCGGCAATGTTATCCGCTGTAGGTACGAGTTTATGAGTTATTGTATAGATATACCTACATTGGTACCGTTTTTAAGGTTTCATACGTCTGAATGATAAAACGGCGTCCTTATAGGATCATTCGTATGTCTGTCTGTTCGTCTGTCACAGCCAATTTGCGTCAAATGTAATGAACCGATTAAGCTGTGGTAGACATTTATATTTCTGAAACTGAACTCGTAATGAAAATAAATGAATTCTGGAATATGGGAGATGCTTTTGAGAGACACCCTTTTTTTTGGATGGGAAATCATCAAATGACTTCTCCCGCTCTGGGTGGACCGGGAGGGCGTGTCAGACTTTTACTGACTAAAACCCACCCGTGTTCCTTCAGTTGCCCCGTCGACCCGAGCCTGGTCCTTACCGGGCGGCGAGCTACCCATTGCTCGCCACCCGCAAGCTCGCGCCTACGGTGGCCGGGAGTCCGCTATCGACTTGAGAGACACCCTTACTTTTCAATATAGTGTACCGTACTAATACGTTTAACCTCTTATTATTAAACTAGCTTCTGCCCGCGACTTCGTCCGCGTCAAATTTTTGCTACCCTGACCCTTCCCGTCGCATCGATTTGCCTGCTCGTTGCTGCTCGCTCCTTTTAAGTTATAGTGAGTCAACCTTAAAAGATAGACATATGCTTTCGGGGACTTTTTTTTAGAACTTTTTAAAAGGAACAATTCCGTCATACATGATTTTTGCGTTACTTTAACCGTTTACGCAGCGCACGCAACGGAAACTCTCAAAAGGAATATATTTTCCCCGTTTTTGCAACATTTTTCATTACTGCTCCGCTCCTCTTAGTTTTAGCGTAATATTATATAGCCTATAGCCTTCCTCGATAAATAAGCTACCCAACACACAAAAAATTTTTCAATTCAAACCAGTAGTTCTTGAGATTAGCGCGTTCAATCAAACAAACAAACAAACAAACTCTTCAGCTTTATAATATTATTATTAAGTATAAGTATAGATATAGATATAGTGGGTTTATATGTGTTCGTGATTAAAGATGTATACCGTGAATGTGACGTTATTTACTACCCAAATTATATTCATTCATTCCCTTTTACGCTTTTCAGTTGTATACATATTCGCCGCAGGATTCAAGCAAAACTGGGTACTTTACCTACATTGTTTAAACGGTGTTATGTACAGTCGGGTACTACATATCTTTTAACTGCTTTAACAAAGTGTGAGAAGCCATTGTAGAGGTTCTTAACTGTTTGTGTAGTAGAATATACGACCGTTAACTTTGGAAAGTAGAAACTTAGTGTTAACAATGAGAACTTATTGTATATAACAAGTTCAACGCAAAAGTTAGAGTTACCACGCCGATTTGTGAATGAAGGGGAAATTTGTCGTTTCCTTCTTTCATTTTCACTATTGTGTTCTTTTACATCGGTCTGAAACCCTTTTGTGTTTTACTGTAACATTTGCGTTTGGAGTTTTTCAAAAAACAATGATAGCATTTGAAAAAGAAAAGATGGAGGTTTTATTTGAGTATACGTAAAGTACAAACAGGTGCTTCTGTATAGAGATATTGAATTAGTTCATTGATAGTCATAGATCCTTTTGACATTTTTATCTGTGGTCATACGGGTTGGCCTGATACATCGTGTCTACGGTCTTGTACGGTTTCATATTCGATAAAATTATCGAGCATCCTGTAAAAAATATAATTTATATGTATATACGTAACAAGGACAATGTCAAAAAGTGCCTTGCCACTGGGTGATGCAATACATGTAATGCGTTCCATACTAAGTGTGAAGCCCCCTATAACCAGCGCTATACACTTTTCCTCTATAATAGAAGCACTCGACAAGATAAACCTTTTCTTGCATCGTAAGGTCACTCGTTTTGACTCGATCGTTGTTGCTTCTAAGAAGGCTAGAATAAAACTGCAGGGTCTCAGGTATGCTAACCTCAAAAGAACAGTCACTACTCAAAATTTAAAGGGATAAAATATACATTTAGTTTCAGAAACTACTTTTGGGACACCTGATATAATATATACATATTTACAGAAAATAATTAATTAAGCCGTCATATCTAAGAGAAAATAATAAGTTTAACGCAAAAGTTGGAGTTCCCACGCCGATTCGTGATGGAAGGGACCGACTTCAAAAAAAGGAGGAGGTTATCAATTCGATTGTATTTTATTTTTATAATACTTTTACTCATAACTTTTGACTGGGTGAACCGATTTTGATGATATTTATTTTATTTGAAACCTGGTGCTTTCCAAATGATCTCATTTTATTTTCGTTCCATTCGGACAATGGAATCCATGTGAAAACCATATAAGTCTTAAATTTGCATTAAGTATTTGCGCGACAAATGAACGAATAACGCACTAAAAAGTTAAAAATAATCACTTTTTACAAAAAAAAAAAAACAACTTACTTCCTTAAAAAAAAAACACTACAAAGTCAAAAATAACTTTAATTTCGGAAGTCGGTGGCAAAAAATTCTTAAATACAGATCCTAAGACACCGAATTCCGAAATTAAAGTTATTTTTGACTTTGTAGTGTTTTTTTAAGGAAGTCGGTTGTATTTTTTTTATTTTTTTTGTAAAAAGTTTTTACTACTTATTGTGTTGTGTTGTTGTGTGTAATCAAACTGAAAGCAAAGAAGCAAAGAAGCAAAGCAGAAGAGTGATTAATAAAAGTGCAGTTCGCAGTAAACTTTTATTTTCTTTATTTATTTATAAAAAAATGTATTAACAGTAATTTAAGTTAAGTCTGCCAAACTGCATAACAATTTGTTGGCAGGTGCTCTCGTCTGTCAATAGATAACAAAATTTGACATTTGACATTTTAAAAATTAATGTGCTGTTGTAAATAAAAATCATCCCTACGTTTAAAAGGCAAGTCTTTGTATTCTTTGTCAACCAGCAGTACTATGAGTTGGCATATCTGTTTCCTAGTAACCAAGGTTCCCACAAAAAAAGAGTAAACGGAATTGAGACTACACAGCACACGAGTTTCGACTTTAATGAAAACCTCCAACTAGAACGGTTCAAAGCACGCCAAAGCGCATGAAGTTCGTCAAAAGCCTTTGTAGATCGTCACCGCAAAACTTTACTAGGTACACACTTTTGTAACCACTGAAATGTTACTTTATTTTCAACTTCGCTTGCGCTGTGTACCAGTTCAAATTAACAGGTTCCCATATTTTTTCAATCGTAGCAAAATGATTACCTACAACCTTTTTCTGGTTGAGAGGGCAGGCATTATGAGCAAGTAAACAAACGTTTACTGTATTATTATTATTAGTCTGTGCCAGATGTAAAAAAATAAAAGTCGTTGACACCTGCCTACCAATGTATTCAAATTACCGTATTGACCGTGCTAGCGACACTTTCTTTACATTTTTTTTCGTATTGTTTTGAAATATTTGAATACATTGGAAGGCGGGTGTCAACGACTTTTTGTTTTACATCTGGCACAGACTATAATTAACTAAAGCATCTCGCCATCAAACTAGAAAGCTTGATGAATAAAATTACAAGAAAACAAAACATGTATGTTTGAAAATAATAATAAATTTAAAAAATACAATATAAATAATCTCAAATATTCTCAGTTAGTAAAACCATAGATAAACTAGTACACGACATTCTTCAAGGGGATGCAACGACACGTAGGGCGTATCTTAAGAGGACATGACGAAAAGGTATGGGACATCACCATAATAATATAACACCAAGCACAATTCCTCCAACTACCAAAAAACAATTGCAAATATACTTAGAAATATAAAGCCACGAACTAATTATAGACAGGCGCTTCATCCGAACTTCGGTGGGGCTCAATCAATGTATTTTGTAGTTCGGTTGATTGCTATAACAAAAGTGTATGTACAGTTCGTTAGTGATATTATACTCCCCAAGTCCCTGCCTTAATATTGTGAATTGTTTGCACGCGGAATATTTCGCCAATTTGATGCCGCAACTGACGCTACCTATTCGAACTTTGAATTTCCGTACGGACAATATAAATAATACGCATAACATTACGCCTATATTCACCAAAAGGTTAGGCAGATTTATCAACAGCCCATGTGGTGTATACTCGTAGTTCCGTGTGGTGCCGGACGTAAAGAATAGCACCATCCCATTTCTTTCCGTGGGTGTCGTAAAAGGCGACTCAGAGTCTTACTGGAAAATGGGTAGCAGCGTTCTCTATGCATTTTATTACCATACTGCGATCGCCTATCCGCCTGCCGAGCGTGGTAATTATTTATTTTCTAACTTACAACTATCATTACAGGTTTGCACCTAATGCGATAGTGTAACATCTCAATTCTTACTAACTAACTTATTATTATTTTGTCTACAATATCTCAATTTTGTAACATATGACAAACATTGCAGCCTTTGTGAACTCACTCAGAGAACAACAGAATAGGTCCGTGTCACTGGTTATGAGGTTGAGAGTGCGGAGTGCACGCGTCAGTGGCGCCTCACTCAGAAGATTGGTCCGAGCGCGCGGTTCCGCCAGCAGCCGTGGCTGTCGCCGTCGCCACACGTACCTGTCCGGGACACACAAACCTATGTGTCCGAAAATTTCCGCATTATGTACCATTCCTCTAAGTACCTTGAATATATACGAGACGAGTGCGAGATCCCTCCTGACCCTCAGTTCGTTATATCCAACCATACCCAAGATAAATAAAGTTGGATACATAAGCGGATAAAATGGGTATACACCGTACAAGCGCAAGTATAAGTACCTAACAAACTTGTTTTGTACTCTCTCCAGCATGAGTCTATATTTAGATTCATGTGGAGCCCAAATGCCTGCGTTACATTCTAATTCACTTCTAACTAAGGCATTGTATAACCCTTTCACTGGTAGCCTCCGTATTACCGAGGATGAAAATTTCAATTAGATTGCTCCCCTACGTAGTAGTACCCAGGATGGATCGTGGTCACACTGTTTTGCGATTATCTATGAAACTACGTAGCCTATCTCTTTCATTCTTATGTTAAAATGAACAAGGAAGACAAAGCTTTCTATATGTCCTTCACTGCTACTAACATTATGGCACTTTTGAGACGCTGTGTTGGATGCAAAACACACTATAAAAGTTGGCACACTCGCGGGCCGACGCTCTCAACGAAACAATAAAAAAAAACTATGATTGACTGGTGAATTTGGGTTTTATAAGCATTAATACGTAACTAAAGTGTATGACCTTTCTATTTAATTATTAGTTATATGAAGTTTATTACATTTACGCATATATTTTGCGAAAATAAGTTGTCGAAGTGAAAAAATGGCCGGCGCACAGTGGAACGAATGTATGGGAGCGGTTGGACGTAGACATGTCCGAAAAAAAAGAGTAAAATTATGCCAAACTAATGATGCCATCTTATTCGATTACTTAATGCCTTCATAACTTGTGGTGATGAATTTCTTCATAACTCCCATATTTCGGGAGTAATTTGAGAAAATGTGAAATTTTACTATGAAAATGAGTGTATCGAGCTCTCTCCCTCCTGATTCCGGGCTTGTTTCAAGTAGCGGTCTCTAATATCATAATGCTAATACTAAGAGCTATATTTAATACTAAGACACATAGTGCGCCAAATGTGCACTTTCTGGGATAAAGAGTGATGTTTATTTTATAACACAATTTTTTTATTTTTTGTTTATTTTGTTGATTAAAACCGTTTTTCTAAAGGTTTACCTTATTACAATAACATTTCTGAGCAGCCAATTAGAGAAGATATAAGCTAATTAGGATATATAATTAGGGACTTAAGGTTTACATATAAAACTGATGCACTAATGATTACTGATAAGAACATTGCTATTATTTAATTACTAAATGGCTCTTAATACACTAATTTAGCATGCATCATTTACTAATTATCACAATAACTAATTACCTTGCAATATTTAACAAAGGATACCTGGGATACCTGGATTTTATATAAATAGGTCACTATTAGTAACTTTAAAATCAGTGTTGATTTACACCTCGTTGTATCCAAGCTAATCTCGCAATGTATTTTCCAAATTTTAATACAAATCTTGATATTCACGTTGCTTTATGCGCACGCGCACATAAAGATTTACGCGACTTTAACTATTTGTTCAGTGTTTTAAAAGATAACAGTTGTGTTCAGTTATGTGAAAGTGCTGAAACAAGTTTAAAAGACTGGTGTCGTCGATTTTGCTACCGCATTTATGCAAAATGGACACAGTCTGGAAGAAGCACAGATAAGTTTCGGAAGAAACATGAGATTTGGCTACAGGCTGCAATTCAATGGCCGGAATTACAGAATGAAAATATGGAACCTTCTACAGAAAATATAAGTGACGTCATCGAGCCCATAATTTCTCCTGCTAAATCTGATGCTTCAACTTGTACACATCCTAGTCCTCGTAAATCTTTTGAGGACCTTAGTAACCGGCAAAAAAGAAGACGCACTGAAGATAGTCTTTCATGCAGCAGTAGCAGCGCTGAAATTATGTTTTCGGCCGAAAGGGCGCTTCAAAAGGCAGGACAAAGCGATACAGCTTATGTTATGAAATACTTGACGGAGAATCCAGAAGAGGCCTCAAAAATCAAAGCCTTCATTGAAGGTAAATCAATTCAGGTACGGGAAATATCCCCTTTGAAGGCATTGGCTCTTTATGTATCGATGAACTTATCGAAATGGCGCTATAACACTCTTCGGGATTTCAACACTCAAGAAGGAGCTCTTCAATACCCGAGTTACTACATGTTGGTTAAAGAAAAAATTAAGTGCTATCCGGCCAAAGAAGATCTCACAGTTACAGAGAGCTCTGCAAAAATCAAATTACAAGCCTTGATGGATTTAACCTCAAGAAGACTTATTAGGTCGTTAGAAACCCCTGTTGATCCCAATCAACAGCTCGTATTGACCAGCAAATGGGGTTTTGACGGATCATCTAGCCAAAGCATTTATCATTAAAGGACGAGTGAAGATGAGCAAATCGATCTTGCTAGTAATTTTATGATTAGTCTTGTACCACTGCGGCTCGTCTCAAAAGGTGTAACAATTTGGGAAAACGAGCGACCATCTTCCACTTCATTTTGCCGGCCAATATTGTTTAAGTTTATAAAGGAAACCAAAGAAAATGTGCAGAGAGAGATGGCTGAAATCGAAGCAGAGATTGAAGCCTTAACTCCATCCACCATCACTGATGGAATTAGTGTCAAACACCAACTGCTGTTGACAATGATTGATGGTAAAATTCATTCCATTATATCCAATACAGCAGCTTCAGTGTGTGACATATGCAAGGCTTGTCCTAAAGAAATGAATAATTTAGAGTTAATCAAAGATAAACACGCAAACGAGGACATGTATAAATATAGCTTAAGCACCCTTCACGCTTGGATTCGCTCAATGGAATGCTTATTACACATTTCCTACAAATTAGACATAAAATCATGGCAAGTAAGGGGTGATATAGCAAAAAGGCAAGTTGATGACAGGAAGAAAAGAGTTCAAGAGGCTGTAAGAAGAGAAACGGGCTTACTTCTCGATGTTGTGAAACAAGGCAGTGGATCCACCAACAATGGCAACTCGGCAAGGAGATTTTTTGAAAACTACACTAAATCTGCTGAACTGACCGGAATAGATGCTATGCTTTTAAGAAAAATCTGTGTGATCTTGCAGTGTATTTCATCAGGAGAGAAGATCAACGTAACTAAATTCCGAGAGTTCTGCTTTGATACTGCTAAGCTTTACGTGGAGTTATACCCATGGTATTATATGCCTTCTTCACTTCATAAAATTTTAATGCATGGGCCAGACATAGTTCAGAACATGTCAATTGTGCCCATTGGTTTTCTATCCGAAGAGGCATCTGAGGCTAGAAATAAAGATTTTAGAAAATATAGAGAGGGGCATTCTCGAAAGCATAGCAGTAGCTCATGCAATGAAGATATTATGCACAATCTTTTACTGTCTTCTGATCCACTTGTTACAAGTATCCGTCCAAAAGGAAATAAGTTTGTAAAAAAATCTTCTTTTAAGGAATTTTATGAGCTTACGGATTCTGAGAAAAGTGATATCGAATTTGTTAACATAAATGATTTAGCGGACATCGATTCTGAATTTGAATTAATTGATGATGATGATGATGACGAAGATAATTAAATGATGTTATTGTTTTAAAATGTGTAACTTAGTAAATTAGAGCTTACATCTTAATTATTTATTGTACTTTTAATGAAACTAGGTAATTTATTATCAACTTACTTAAAAGTCATACTCTCATCAGTTCTTGTGAATATTTTTGTTAATATATATTTCTGTATATATATAATATATTTATAGACCTCTTAATAAGTCTGTCTGCGGTTTAAAGTAAATACAAATGGGGAAAAAACGTTTTTTTTTTTAAATTTTCATTTCCTTTTATCCCAGAAAGTGCACATTTGGCGCACTATGTGTCTTAGTATTAAATATAGCTCTTAGTAATAGCATTACGATATTAGAGACCGCTACTTGAAACAAGCCCGGAATCAGGAGGGAGAGAGCTCGATACACTCATTTTCATAGTAAAATTTCACATTTTCTCAAATTACTCCCGAAATATGGGAGTTATGAAGAAATTCATCACCACAATTTATGAAGGCATTAAGTAATCGAATAAGATGGCATCATTAGTTTGTCATAATTTTACTCTTATTTTTCGGACATCTCTACGTCCAACCGCTCCCATACATTCGTTCCACTGTGCGGCGTAGAAATTCTTTGTGACGGCTTTTCGTATACATATTTTGTCGTAAATGGCTGAAATACTATTGAAACGTTACGACAATTTCATTAACTATTCATAAATATACGATGTTGTGCAAGAAATTCAATTATAGCAACAAAATATTGCAATTTTAAAATTTCATTCCTCTATTTTTATTTAACGCGGCCGCCATTCCAAAGTCGATGACGTCATCGCCCGATTTCCTTTCTTTTAGCTTTAATTGTTAGAAACGATTAAAACTATGGTATAATGTGTAATTGAGAGGTAATTTAATTAAGTTATTGGAACAGTTTTCACATTTGAAATCAATTGTGGACTTCATAAGTTAAACCCGTTGTTTGTGAAGCACATTCTTGTTGTAAACTACTGTTTTTTACCTATCTTTTTAACAGGAAATATTTACGACTTCTGTTCATTTTGAACACTTGTAAATATTTCTTAGGGTAGCGTCACTCTTGAACTAACTAAATGAACACACTGTGATATATTTATGACCACAAAAAACAAAGGTGAATGAATGTTGACGTTGTATAAACATTCTAAACGGCCACTTGAGACGCGACAAGATTATCGTCTTTTGTTTATGCTTTGACTGCTTAGTGTACTGTGTTTATTATGTAATCGTTGTTATGGTGTAATAGTGATTAAAATTAAATGATTTTTATATTAAAATATGTCTTTCACAAAAAATTCTGGGACTTATAATGATAAAAATGGGACGGAAATAATAAAACTTGTTTTTAATTTGAATGATACTCGTTTTATTCTGAATCAAATTACATAAGTGTCATTCACCGAATAGTAAAACTTGTAAACATTACGAAACAGTCACAATCTTGTATGGGGTTCATAGTAAAATATCGAGAAATTGGGGTTTAACCACAAGTGGTCCGAAAAGAGGCGGGATCTCGTCAAGGCTATACGCAAGAAGGAGCAAAGTCACATGTTTGACGTTGACAAACGAACGTCAAATGAATGGATAAGGCAATAACCGCTTTAATGTTTTTAAAGCCACGAACCATACGGAGCATAAAGCCTAAATTACGATAGGCGTTTCTGCAGCAGCTTGTGATGTGATCACAAAACGTTAGCCCCGTGTTGAATTTCACCCCTAAGTCCTTAACTTCCGTAACCCTAGCCATTGGCAACCCGTCTATGCTGTACGTATATGGAATAGGAGTACGCGCACGAGAGAAAGTGATTGTGACGCACTTGGAGATGTTGAACTGCAGGAGGTTATCCTTACTCCAGGTCACCACTCTATCTATGTCTCTCTGAAGCCTGTCGCAGTCCTCCAATTTACTTATTTCCAGCGACAGCTTGAGGTCATCAGCAAACAGCAAACATTTGGCGTCTTTCACAACTTCTGGCAAGTCATTTACCACAATGATGAATTTCAGAGGCCCAAGGTTACTGCCCTGACTCACGCCAGATGGTATGTGGATGGTATATGGTAAACCTCCCCTAAAAAAACCGGCGAAGTGCGAGTCGGACTCGCGCATCGAGGGTTCCGTACAAACCTGTAAGTATTCACGGTTTATGCATAAGGTTTATGTTTATGAAATTAATTTTTTTTATTTTTTATACTTGAGTCGATTGAATGAAAGGTAAATTGCGGTTTACGATTTATGACGTATTAAAAAAAAACTACTTATTAGATCTCGCTCAAACCAATTTTCGGTGGAAGTTTACATAGTAATGTACATCATATATTTTTTTTAGTTTTGTCATTCTCTTATTTTAGAAGTTACAGGTGGGGGGGACACACATTTTACCACTTTGGAAGTGTCTCTCGCGCAAACTATTCAGTTTAGAAAAAAAAATGATATTAGAAACCTCAATATCATTTTTGAAAACCTATCCATAGTTACCCCACACGTATGGGTTTGATGAAAAAAAGCAATTGAGTTTCAGTTCTAAGTATGGGGAACCCCAAAATTTATTGTTTTTTTTCTATGTTTGTGTGAAAATCTTAATGCGGTTCACAGAATACATCTACTTACCAAGTTTCAACAGCATAGCTCTTATAGTTTCGGAAAAAAGTGGCTGTGACATACGGACGGACAGACAGATAGACATGAGGAATCCATGAGGGTTCCGTTTTTTGCCATTTGGCTACGGAACCCTGGACCTCGTACTGAGCAGTAGCGCTTACGACCATTATACCAACGGTGTACCTCATACAAAACTATACTCTTATTTTTTATACATAAATGCAGAATAACATAATTTCCTATGTATTTATTAGTCGCCCACATAATATCTATTCTTACATGAAAGTCATTAAGAAAAGCTTTTTTTTATTTTACCCATTTCAATATTATAATTTCAAAATTCGTTATACCCAGGTTCCGTGTAACGTGATGTTAACAAATGGCTGACAGTGATTCACATTCATACAACAAGTACCGCAGAGATAGACTACGGAGCAGAAACGTGTGTACTCATTTATTCTGAAACAAATTTTGTGTTTCAGCCAAAAGTAATGTATGCACGAGATAAATTCTGTATTATTTACGACTTCATTAGGCTGTTACTGTAAAAGTAAAAAGAACAATTAAAAATGTAGTAAAGCATTTAATTCAGCTTAGTAATCTTGTTCTTCAAGTAGAACCAGTCAAATTAGGTTAATTATGCGAGTTTTACAAGAAGTATGTTTGTAATTAATTTTGTTGGTCCTTTTTCTTTTTTATTTTAAAAATTCGAAACACCCTAAAAAATTGAAAATAAATAATAGTTTAAAAAAACTAAAAAACACGCTTCCATAGAAAACCAAACTAAAAAGTAGAAAATAATGAGCAAAAAGCGTAAACTATTAATTATTTTCTATTTTTAGGGTGTTTTGAATTTTGAGACGTTGACACACGTCTCAAAATTCGAAACACCCAGCGAAGAGTGTGACGTATGTCAGCGTAGTTTTTGAAGACAGTTTTTTTGCTGTTCTGGTAACCCTGGCAAGGATAATTGCACAAATTTATGAAATTATTGCATTGTCATCGGTCCTTGACAGGTGTGCAAAGTTTGAATGAAATCTGGTCGTTTAAAGTGGGTCAAAATCGCGCTATAAAGAGTCGGTTACAAACAAACATACAAACAAACAAACATACAAACAAACATACACTTGTACATACACGCTTTATATTAGCTTCACTTGAAGCTAATATAAAGCGTGTAAAAAGAACACGTATTTGTGTCGTTGTTACCAGGTGAGTGAACCAGTAATATAAAAGTTATCCTTCAGCGGAAACACGGGCAGTGCGGCCATTACTCCAAAGACCCGCAGGCTCCACTTTATTAAGCGGCACTTACTCAGCCGACGACGGCGCTGTCCACCTCAACACCTCACGATCAATTCTCGTCTTAGCTTTTTGTAAAGTCTATTTTTATCAATAGACCTCTTTCAGGTAACGAATGACCGGTTGGTTATTTGGTTTAGTTCCGTTAAAAAGTATAATTTACCCCTCAGCACGACGAATAATGTCGTTACGTAAAGTAGCTTCTACCAGAAATTCAATTCAGTATTGCAAGAAACGACGACAAGCTGCAGGTAAATTACAGAAATAGATTTAATAAAATTTGTGAACAGAATCACAAATCTAGGTCTTACATTAATAGATTTACAGTGAACCTACTTTTTCCAGTCGATTGAAAACTGCGCTGATTGAGGGAAGAAGATACACTGTAATTCAATTATTTCACCCCCACGTGAAGCAGCAAGCCGTAGGCGTGACCTAATTAGGAACACATCTTCCGGGAGCTGGTGTTACCTTAAGGATTAACCTACAAGTATATTTATACGAAACCTTACTAACAAGGGACTGTTATGATCTCAGATGCCCACGTAACGAGACGAGAATAAGCGCAGATTTGTATCTTCAGTAAGATTATAAGATTTGCAAAGGTTATATATATAAGGAGTCATGTTTAGGATTGAGTAGTATATTGGGTATTTGTGATATTTATTATTTATTTATGAATCAAGAAGTAAATAACACATAAATACATACAAAAGTAATGCTTATTTCGATAGAAATCTCTTCCAGCATACCTGCAATAGGAGAGAAGATAAAAAGAGATGTAGACACCGTGTGTAATAGTAACTTATCAAGTAGCTAGTTACCAGTTAAGATGAAGTGCTAGGGTTGTTCCCGGAAATCGAATTTTATTTCGCTATGTACAGAGATCAGTAACATGTTACCGATCGAATAATTAGATCAGTCTTTCATAATCCACTGCTGGGCATGGGTCTCTTCCAGGCTGTGCCACAACAGCCTATCCCTTTTTCTATTTTCAGTGTTTGTGTTGTTAGATCGTCTTTGATTCGGTCAGGTTGGCAAGAAGAATGTAACTTCTTCACAACAACTCTAATTGGTCTAGCTTGCTTATTCTCGTACAAATGCCAATGGTAGTCTTTTTCTGTCAAAAGCCTAGCAATTAATCTATAAGAATCTTCTGTTTTGGCGTTAACCTTCACACAATCCCCATTCATCATTTTTGCGTTAAATGATTCAGCTGGTATTGTTTCAGTTAGCGAGTCATAGAACGTTTGGTAGTTATTAACTCCGTCTATTATGATTGGCGGTGGTGGGGGCACTTTTTTGACGGAAGTCTCTTTCGCATTCTTTTGTTTTCTTGTTGGGCACTTATTCCAGGTTGTTGTTTTGGAAAGAGGGAGGTGTTAAGCTTCCTCTTCTTCCTGTTTTTGGCCCTAATCCACTCAGTCTCTTTAGCGAGCTCATCCTCGTCCGTGCAATATTCAACGTCACTTTTAGTACGCTGGGCAAATATTGGTTTCTCGCTTTCCTGTTTTTCTAAGGGTTCTTTAGTTTCCTTTCGTAATGTGATCATTCAGATTACGTACCATACATTGCAGTTTTTCCTTGTCCGTTTTCTCCTGGATGTAACAGTCATACAACCGCTTTTCCAGGTCAGTTTTTATCTTAATAGACTCTGTAGCCATTATTTTGTTGTAAGGCGAGTTTAACGTCCAAACAATAAATTATTGTAAACACTTCATGATTTCTGCACTGCTAAATAATGGTAATAACCGCATTAAAATCAATTGTGTATTTTAAAAGATTTAAACGGCGACACAGACAAATGCGACAAGTGACTTTGTTACAAAATATTTATATTATTAATAGATACACAAATAAAAAGTGTCTAGCGGACAAGGATTAAAAAAAATTCTTATTTTCGGTCATATTTTATTAAAAATGTTTATTTAGATTGATTAAATAAAACAAACTTCTTTATTAACTCTTTCAGGGACGCTTTTACATTAAGAATATTTTAAAACTAAAACTGCCTCAAATGCAATAAAACAATCTGTCTTTTCTTGTTACGTATGATTCAAGCTTTTATGATGATTAAACTGATTGAGGCTACATGGCACAGATTTTAATTAAACAATCGGATAGGGTTAATGCAAAAACTCTTTGTTTAAGCATTAATAAACTTAGCGATGTTTGCTTATGCTGCATTCACCTTGATATTAAAATGTAATAAAAAGAGAAAAATAAAAGTCCGTAATGGTTTTTTTTTGCGTAAAATGAAATAATTAGCCATCATGTACGGAATACTTTTTGGGCCTAAGAAAATTTTAACTTATCTGAAATGGTTTAATTATCAAGTTTGAGAGACCACTCATTCTAATCTCGCTGTTCATCAACGATCGCGGTCAATGATCTTGTCAGCGTGTGGTGATGCAAGCTCGCTCTCCATATCACTTTGCCACGCTGCCAGTGATGCAGCTCAAATGACCTTATTTGTTATTGATTTCCCTCTGAAGTATGGTACAAATTTTACTAATTTGGTCTCAAACACGTTGCTGGTTTACGTAGGGATTATATTAAATACAACTTTACAGAATATTTTCATCTTTTGACTGAAATTCAAAAAATATTTAAATGTTATCGTTTGAAAAGGGATTAGCCTTTTCAAACGACAATATTTAAATAGTAGCCAGTGGAATTAGAAAAAAATATAATTATAAAACCTGATTAACTACCAAAAACATCTTTGATCGAGCACATTTTTGCAAAAGACGAAAATCTCCTGTAACGTCGTAATCCTCCTATATTGACGGTGATATTAAATGTCACATGGGACAGGTATTTAAACCTCCCTTACGATACTTGAAGTTTCCACCTTCGATATAATCCTGTAAGGATATACGATATAACGATACCGATAATAGTTGTTATGTAACAGCGACGTATCTAAATTAATATGATATTTGATATTTGTAATTAAGTAAACTAGAGCTAGATGTAACAGGAAACACCACAAGTGACTCCACAAGTTATATGAAATACCAGTATCCTATACATTTTCATCAGTGAAATTCACTTTGCTGGAAATTAGTACATGACATACGATACAAGAAAATGATTTAATTAAAGGTAAACCACGGTGAATAATTAACGAGTATTTGCGCAATAAAATCCTTTTGATTATATTTTGTTCCTTTGAATTTCATCGATTTTTTCGGGGAGCGAATTCGTGATTGAGTATGTATTTAATCTACTACATACATAACCAAGATATAAAAAAAAAAACATTTGTAAATGTTTCGGCGTAAATAAATGTTCTACGCTGCAAGTTCGGCGTAGCGGTTTCGTAGCCGTCTCGTAGCTGTCTCGTAGAGGCCAATGACCATTTATTTTATTTTCTTTCCGTTGCAAAGAGCCCGGCTCTAAACTTTCACATTGAGTGTCCTTACCAGGCTGATATGTCACCAGACTTACAAGATAGCATAGATTTCTTTACTTGTACGACAAAAAATATTTTGTTTCATTGCGATGTAAGTGAAGTTCAAAACATTCTAGTATCAACTCGATACATTGGTTCCTCTCAAGTGCTTTTTTTTTGTACCTTGTGGTGCCGGACGTAAAGTATAGCACCACCCCATTTCTTCCCGTGGGTGTCGTAAGATGCGACTACGGGATTTACTAGAGAATGGGCAGCAGCGTTCTCCATGCATTTTACCAGCATACTGCCAGGCGATCCGCCTGCCAAGCGTGGCGATTATGGCAAAGCCCCCCAAATTGGGGGAAATCATGTCCAGCAGTGGACGTATTGCGGCTGAAATGATGAAGTGCTTTTTAGAAATTGGAGGAGTTTATGGTGCATTGAATAGTCGAAATATTCTGAATCTAGCTGGAAAAATTCGAAATATTGAACAAAAGTGTAATCTAGGAATCGGGACAGTGGTATCTTCAGTATGCATTATTTATGAAGCAATCTGTTCCCATTTTTACTGTCATGTTTTTATTGGAAACATATTTAATTTTGTTATTTAAATTCATATAGACTGGCTATTCAATTCTCGTTACTCTAGTTTTAGTAACTAATTACCTATTTAAGTAATTAATAAGGATATGCTTAAAGAAAACACGTAATAACAATCGTCGTTTTCACTTAATATACATCAGATGGGTACAAGTAAGGGCTTACCTACCTTTTTTTTTGTGGGTGGGCAATCATCAAATGACTTTTCCCGGTCTGGGCGGAGTGCAAGGGCGTTTCAGACTTTTACTGACTAAAATCCACCCGTATTCCTTCAGTTGCCTATATACCAGGGCCACGGTATCTCTTTCGAACAAATCTCGTGACCCTGGCAAGAGTCGTACCCCTGGCAGGGTAGGTAAGCCCTTACTTGTAGGTAAGTCCTTTGAAATCGATATCGTAAAATTTTTGGGTATAAAAATTTACAGAAACTGTAAATGGAAATCTCATATTGATGATCTTTGTAAGAAGATAGATAAATAATTATGTAATAGATTAATGCGGCACTATGTGCATATGGCTATGTCTTATCAATTGTGCGCATATTTTTATCTTTAAACGAGCAATTCTTGTCTATATATATATATAATCTGGATCTCGGAAACAGCTCCAACGATTTTCTTGAAATTTAGTATACAGGGGGTTTCGGGGGCGATAAATCGATCTAGCTAGGACTCATTTTTAGAAAATGTCATTTTATTCGTGTTTTCAATAATAAACTTTATCGATAATCAATTTAAACATAAAATTACGTTTGTTTTTTTATTGGAAGAAAAATAACAAAATGTAATTTGTATTTAAATATAATTCTAAAAAACAAAATTTACCATAAAAAACAATACCGAGCAGAGCTCGGGTATCCAGGTACTGGCATTATAATATGGGGTAAGTCGGTTGAACTTATAGGAGTTTTTCGAGCTCAGAAAAATGCGTATGATCAATTTGTGGAGCGCACCCACTGGACAGCTGCGTTCCACCATTTAAGCTTAAAAATGAATTGTTTGTATCATTGTACACCAAAATAGACATGAATTTGATTTGTATTTTAATGATATTGTATTCAGACCCAGCCGCAAAGTGCATATGTTTAATGTTCGTAGGCGTAGAATTAAATCAGTATGTAGTCGCTTTAGCCAGCGGCATCGCATGCCTGGAGGTCTGAAATTATCCCGCGGGAACGTACTACTGGGATAAAAAGTGCCCTGTGTGTTCATGTAAGTTTAAACTATACATTGCATAACAAATGCCATTTTCATCCAAATCCATTCTGTCGTTTTTGCGTGACAGAGTAACAAACATCCATACATCCTTACAAACTTTCACATTTATAATATGAGTAGAAAAGAATGTATCTGAACATCCCATTTTATTCATACCTTTCTTATCCTTCCCTACTCCCTAATAACACATTTTCCGAAATTAAATATAATATCTGGTTGACCGAGCTTTGCTCGGTATTTTTTGGTAAATTGTGTTTAAAATAATAAGTTTATGTGCGAGTTGATTATCAGTAGTTGGAATATAGGGTATTCAGATCACACGATCACGATCGTGATCTGAATAACCCTATATTCCACAGTTAAACTATTTGTGTATCAGTTTATTCCTCTGTAACCCCATAATATATTTAATTATTCAAAATTTTCTTTCAGTTTATACCTCTGTTTTTCAATCCAAGCCACTTGTAACCATTCTTTCTTCGTCAAGTCATAAAATGGTCTACGAACAACATTTTATAGTTTTCTATTCAAACTTTTTTTTAAAATTAAAATCCTGTATATTAGTCGCATACTCATCAACAGCATCTGTTCGAGTGTGTAAATAAACAGAGCAGTTCAATATGAACTGCTGATTATAAGAAGCGGTTCAGTATGATCAGCTTATTATAACAAGCTGTTCAGTATGAACTGCTCATTATAACAAGCTGTTTTTGCTTTCGATTTCGAACTATAATATGCGGTTGGTAGGCGGTTAACTATTAATTTTATTAGTGTTTAAGAAATAAAACTCACAAGTAGGTCAAGTTTAAATATTTATTTCTACATAATTATAAAAAATATTGTTTAGTACACATGATTTTATTCAAAAAAAAATTATAAGCAATGATACATTTCTTACATCACTATTACTTACATTTTAACTAACCTAAATAATAGAATTTGTGTAAGTTTGTAGATAAGATATTCGCACTTCGATTTCTAAGTAGGTTTAACATTCTATAATCATTTGTACGTAAAACTAGGATCGTTCTTATTTTATCTTACTGACAAAACACTTGATTTTCTTCACACCATTTATTTAAGCAAAACACATTTTTTAAGGCACATATATTGGTATGATACATACAACTTATAATGTCAGATGAATCTGAATAATTGTTATATAATGTCAACAAACTCGGGCAGTTCTTACTTTCTAAATTGTATACATTATTAATTTGGAATATTTTTTTTATCCATAACACTTTTTCGTTTCCTTTCGTAAATATAGATTTATTTTTTAAAAAATCACTAAAGTTTGCTTGATAATTAAAATATGGTACATAGCCGTCGTTCCAGTTTATTCCTCTGTTTTTTTCAATCCAAGCCACTTGTAACCGTTCTTTCCTCGTCAAGTCATAAAATGGTCGTGGTGGTTTTATCAACAGTACTTGTATACGTCCTTTGTACATTATTGCTATTTCTTTTGGAATAAACTCGTTTTCTTCACTCTTAAACCCTTGAACATCTACAATGACATTCATGATAGTTTTCTCACAATATTACTCAACGGCCTGTATTCGAACAGTCGATCGTTTATTATTAAACAATAGGCAGATGTATTATTTTGAATATCTTCAGAGCATTCAATTTCTAATCGCACGTCAACTGGTCCAGTTTTAAGTGAATCGTTTTGTCTTGAACAGTCAATCACAAAAAGTGGAGCAATTTCTTTAAACTGGTCTAAGCTAAGCAATGGATCAATACCTAAGTTGTAATACGACTGACGAAAATTAGCATACATTTCATATAATATACTATATTTACCTTCATCAAATTTCAGATTAAGTGAGTCATACGGATAGTATTGAGAATTCAAATATAATTGAATATTGCTTACATTACAGTGATCAAATATAGAAGAACTTTTAGTTTTATTATTTTTTCGAGCTGTTTGCAAGCCAAATATTACAAACCTCGGTTTTTCTAGCTGGGAAGTTGTCTTTACTGACCAGGAATGTTTTGTTGTTCTTGGAAGTAATGGATATTCATACAAATCCCAATTTCTAAATGCTATCTGTATAGAACGATCTCTCTCCAAGCTTTTGAGCAATAACAATTTATTACGATCAGAAACTTTAATATGCGGCACACGCCATTGTATTTTTTGTATATCTATTTCTACGTTATCATTTTTGTCTATAAGCACACAGTTCAGTGCTGAGCTGCTTCGTTGTAAAATAAGTTCATGTTTACAACTGATTATTATTTTGTTGTAATCTTCTGCAAATCCCAGTATTCTGTTCAATGGCACGATAACACTAAAATATCCATTTTTTAATTTCGTACCACCTAAGTTCCATCCCCAGACTGCTGCAGCTTTACTTTCACCTTCATTCATTGAGACATACGATTTTAAGGTGGTTGTAATACCAACATTTTTAATCCGATCGATTTCAACACCATTTATTTCATATCTAATATCTTGAAACAAATATGAAATGGGATTATTTATAAAATCAACATCTTTTTTTACTAATTTTCCCGCTGCATCTTTAGTTGACACATTTACATATCCTTCTATGTAAATGGAACTACTTGATGGCAATACATATAAATCTTGCTGTTGTATGGGTATTCTAATTTCATCATTTTCTTTAAAGCTATTATTATATGGATTGTAACTATGGATCTCATAACCCTCAATAGAGGTATCATATTGTGGTAAATCTGTAATTTGAAGCATATTATATTTTATAACCGATATCTTGAAGAAATCTTTTGTTTTCATTTGAAACTTTATTAATTCTCACTGCCCTGACACGTCTCACTTCTTTGGATATTGGCAGTCTTATGTTATATTTCCCTCTCTCATTAGGAGTTTTATTAAGAACAAGCATGATGTTGGTACGAATAAAACGAAGGAGGTTACTTTAAATAGGTAATCAAAAAATCCTTTTAAAACACTAGTGACAGTTATCACCAACAACCAAATAATGCATGTGTATGAACTAGCAATGTCATTTATATTTTTCTAGTTTAACGAAATTTGAAGACATAAGAAATAAAAATCACTTTCCAATTAATAAGTTCCTTTATTACTTTTCCAAAATAACTTAAGAAATTTTAAACATAAGTGTCCACAATTATACAAGTGATCATGTTGTACATTTTCATAATTGTACTGAATATTGTTTCCTAAATATTTTATTACTTCTTTAGGTGGTTTTAAGTTACCATAACTGTCAAAGTATTCAATGTGATCGTATATTTTGGCATAGGCTACCCAATGAGCCCCAGAGTTTTGAGAAATATCAAGATTAATCACTCCACATTCTAATGGTAATGGGTTATCTGGTAATTCATCTCTCATAAATACACCTCGAAAGAATGGGATAGTATTTGAATGCTTCAATATATCAATATTAGTTAAAGCTCTATTGGGTAGCCGACAATTTAGTTTTTTTTCTTTGTAACAAAAATTCCTAAACCTTCTTTATAAGGCTTAAGATGTAATCCTTTTCCAATAATTAAAGTTTCTATTTGCTTGTTGTGACGTTCTGATTCAAGCAACTGTTTCTTAGCTGTTTTATATGAATGAATAGCTTTCGCAATCCCAGCAGCACCCCCAGCCAAACTTCCAGCGGCAGATAAACCAGCAAATATTGGTACTAAAGGAAGAAATCCTTCAGTTTTAGGTACTGGTATAATTCTGGGTAATTTTATGGGTAAATCAGATGCAAATTCATGAGCTGTAGCGCAGGCTAGTTCCATTAATGCTTTCTTACAGGTAGGTTTTAGTTTCTTGATATGTTTTTTGGTATGTGATACAATATTTTTAAGGGTTTTTCTAAAACCCGCTCCAGATTTTACTTTACCCATTTTGAAAGATGATAAACCAGCCATTTCTTTATTGCTTGTACATAGTCCTCGTGCTTTTTTCATTGTTATTATATTTTTTAAAGAATTATTTTACATAAACCTGAATTATAAAGTATGTCTTTATTGCATTAAGAATAAAGTGGAAGTGAATAGATAATTGTTTGTAAAATGCTTAAATATTGTTCAGGAGTTACAGTACATTTGATTTATCAATCCAGCTATTTTCACTGGTCGGCAGCCCCAACCATTTAACATATACTCGCTTTCCTTCTCGTTTCAAAACTTTTTCAACGAGGTATATGTCCGGATGATTGGTTTTCTGAAGTTCTTGTGCATAAAATGCGCCTAGTATTGGTCGACATCTACCATCTTCTATTAAATAAGTTGTTGGATTTGTCCCTTGAATTTTTGTTATTTTAAATATTTCGGTGGACCAGTTGGGATAATAACCTTTATCAAAACATCCTTTATATTTACTTACTCTCACAAAATCTCCTACATTAAATTTCTTACATTTCACTTTTTTCCGAGACTGAGCTGCGTCTAAGTATCTTTGTAGTATATTTGTTTTATTCCTTTGATTTATTGAAACAGGTGACTGACCGACAGTTCTATGAACATCATTGTTGTATTCATGTAACTTTTTTTCTAACATACCGTTAAACCATTTATAATTTCCATTCAAACTAAATTCCTTGTATAGTTTATTCTTTAACGTTCTTATTAATCTTTCAACAATTGAGGCCTTTTTAGTAGAATAAGTAGAATAATGATTAACTTTATACTTATTAACAACACTTTTAAATTGATCATTATAAAACTCTTTCCCAAGATCGGTTTGCAAATTTTTTGGAACTCGTCCTTTTTCTATGACCGTTTTAAACGCCTCTGATACCTGTTGCTTATTTTTTTGTTTAAGTGGAATTGCCCAAGCATATTTTGAAAAAGTGTCTATAATCACCAGTATGTATTTATAACCTGCATTCACTTTTGATATTGCTTGCATATCCATCAAATCTGCTTGCCAAAGGTCATCTATATCTTTAAGTATTACACTTCTTCTTGGGAAATTAACTCTAGCATTTTTATGGATTTCATTTATGACGTCTATTTTGCTCATAATGCTTGCTTAACTTCCCTGCTATTTCTTTTAAATCTATGGTCTTTTCAATGTTATTTAATCTACTATTTAAACCACTAATTCATTTGTTCAATTGTTCTATTTTAATTAATATTTCAATTTTGAAATTATTAATATCTTTGCAACATTCAGTTTTGGTTGATTTGTCTAAGATCTCAATATGCTCAGAGGTTATTTCGTTAAAAGACAGCGATGTTTGTTTTGTATGAACCTCCATGGTCTACACGCTTTAAATAACTAAGTATAAAATTAGTTACAATGCTTCTTATTATTTTATTATACCGGCTTCTTTTAACTCTTCAACAATTGATATAATTTCATTGTCATGATTAGTATTACCAGCGTTTTTTGAAGCCATTAACAGTCTTAATCTATCGATTAATTCATTAGGGTCATCCCAATAAACATAATCTGTATTACTCTTATACTTTTTTTTCAATTTAGGTAAGTAGCCACCACTTTTTGACTTAATGACTTGTTCGGCATGTTGAATGTAATTTTGTTCAGAAAACAAAGGTTTAATGATTTGACGGTATTTCAAACCTTTGTCACCTTTTAATTGGCCGTTTGGATTAAAGTCGCGTTTGTGAGCATTTGTATTATGGAGCATATCTTTGTAAACAATTTTATCAGTTTCAGTTACCAGACTGAGATCAGGTCTATTACGTAGTAAAAGTTCTTTAAGTCCAGGAGTTATTTCATAATGTTTGTCATTAACTGTGGCTATAATTGATTTGAGGGAATTGTTAACGTTGTTTGTAAAAGAAAATGATACTTTAGAGTTTCCCATCATCAAATTTTTGTTTTCACTTCGAATACCAAAAGGTACATTCATGTTATTATCATAGATTTCAATTATATCTTCTTTATTAAGTGACATAAATGTATCGTTCTCGCTATCATCATCTGCGCAGCTAAAGGATGCAGAACCATCATTTGAATGTTTCTCTATAAATCCTTTGAAATTTTCAAAATCTAAGGATGAGCTACATCTTCTCATAATATTATTATCACCTTCACTCGTATCCAATATAGTTCTATTCTTATCATTAACTTTAATTAAAGTCTCTAGAGGATCTGTTATTGGCTTAAAAAGTTTCTTAAATTTCAAATTATCGACATCTTCTGCATTTTGTATTGTTTTAATTTAATTTTTTATACTATCTACGGATTTTATCAATTGTTCTTTTATATTGACCTCCATAATGATTCCCGACAATATCCAACCGTTATTTACAGATTGTAGACTACGATTGATCATTTTTTTACAGTATTATGGTTTTTATTATGTTTGCTGAAAAGTTACGAATATGTCAAACCCCTGTCTATATCTACCTTCATTTAGAGAACAATCTTTATTTATCAATACAAAGTCAAACCGATCTTGCCATATAGTAGAGCAAAGTTTTTTAAATTGAAGCCACTCCATATCTGTATTTACATGTTCATTATAAATATGTTTTAAGTTTATGTCGTCTTGTTTAAAGATTAAAAAAAGATTAACATTATCTCGTATTAGTTGTTTAGGTATTATGGAATAGGTTTGGGATAAGTAAAAACAATCTATCTGTTTATGTCTCCCCATTGCGAAGTAGTTACGAATATTTATTTGATTTTCACATGCGACATCGTCGAAAATCATTGTTGAATTGGTTAAGGCATCATTAGGATGTATAACTTCTTTATTATCATGGAAGATAAATAACTTTGCTTTGGGTATGCAACGGATGACCTGTTTCAAAAAACAATATTTTGGCTGGAAAGCTGTCTTCGAGTATAAATAAATATGCTTGAATTTTACTCCATTTTCATGTAATAGTAAATTTAGCATTATATTAGTTTTTCCACAGTTAGATGGACCGCATATAATACATCTTATAGTGTTAGGTAAGAGTGTACTATGTCTCACTTTTTGTGAATGATTTTCTAATTTTATATTATTTATTTTAAAAGTATGTGATTGCTTAACGAAATTCATTGTGAAATGTGAGGTAATAAGACATAACCCGAGTATATATACTTCTTATTTTACTAAAAGGTGCTATGTTTTAATTTTAACTAATTCTTAACTTGTAAGTATAAAGAATATTGTGTAAATGGAAATTAAAATAAAAGGCTCATAGTTACTACACATTAAGCATTTATTTAATACTAATTTTTATTTTAGTAGGTATTTACAACAAAATAAAACTTAAATCTAATTTGTGTACAATCACCGTAAAATAATAACACATTTACAGATTACATATCACTGGAATAATCTACAAACATAGAATCACAATGCCCCCAGGGTAATGTATGAATTTGATCCTGTAATACTTGAACTTTGTCATCGTTTCTTTCTAAAACTTGTTTGTCTACTTGCTGAGTGTATAAAACATGTTTAATTGATTTTATCATATTCATTTTACATCTATGCGCTTTATTTGTCAACAGTACATTGTTGTAATCATTCAATTTTAGGTTACAAGTTACAGACTTAGAAACACCTTTGGCTTTTTTAATTTCAGTCTTCACACTGTTAACAAAATATAATTTAGCTCTTAAACCGGTAAATTCTATAATTAAATCGCCACCAACCTCATGTTTCCATAATCCAGGAATTTTAGCATTAAGTTGTGGTATGTGATATGGATTATCCATTTCAAAATTACTAGTATCAAACTTTGAAAGATCATAATGCATATCATGATAAAAATCATCTGTATAAATTAAATATAATAGGCTATCAGTGTCTGTATAGCACAACTCAGCATTGTTTCCGTATTTATTTTTCATAACATCATAGTGAAATTGATACAAATGTTGCTTCAAATATTCCAAAACGGTAAATCCAATATAAATAGGTCTATCTAAAACGACCTTTTCACGGTATAATTCCACAGCTACGAAATTTTCTGAAAAAATTGATATACTTTTTAAATTTGGTTTACATATCAATTTTTCAGCGCCAAGATGTTTATTTGTTTTATTTCTGGTATCTGTCCATTTTGTTACTAATTTTACATCTGCTTGCTTCCGTTTATTTTCGATAGTTTTTCCGAATATGACATTATTCAATAATTTAAAAAAGTCCTTCTCGAACGCAGTTTTGGAATTTTGACGAAGACTAGTATTCAGATCAATGTATTTTTTGAGAAAGAATTCTTGTCTGAAGCTAAGTATACGATGAATCTTTTTTAAAATCAAACCGTTTTTCAAACATTCTTTCAAGTGAACATAATGAATTACATAATTTTGCTTATCATAAAGATTTGTAACCAATTTTACTGATTTTCCATAAGGAGGTACTATTTTTTCAACTGCAAAAGGCAAGTCTTTATGCTTGTTATGTAAATAATCTGGATAATTTAAGTCTACTTCCAAAATATAACCGTAATCATTATCATCTGACACATCATTTACATCAAACTTGCTAATTTCTTTCAGACTCAAGAACTTAAATTCTTTAATAGGAAGTTTCTTCATCATAGCATAGCCATATAGATTATTACAATCAAGATATATTAAATAACTACTTGATTCAAACTCATTGAAATGTGGTAAATATTTATTGTTTGCTACAGCATGACGTAGAGAACACTGTGCAAGCCCACCACGAATTCCTTTTTCTAATAACTCGTACATTCGTAAATCACTTATCAACTCAAGTTCAGTGCCGGTATATAGAAGCATTGCATCCCAACTTAAGCTCGGTGACGTTACATAATAAGCCGGATCCAACTTATAGAAATGTAAGCTTGTTTTTCTAAATTTTTCAAATATGTCGCACAGTAAAAGCACATCACATTTTATGTATAAATCTGTATATTCGCCAAGAGATTTTATTTCAAAAATATCCCAAACTGTTTGAGCGTGTAAATATTCTTCTTTAGTTATATGTTTTTCACACAGACTATTGTAAAAATGATCCTTCGAGGGAAGTTTCGTCTCATCATATTTAGACCAAGAATCAACGTAATCATATGGATAAACACCTTTTTTTCTCATTAAATCAAATTGCCTTTTATCCGTAAACTCTCTCGATAAGTTCAAAAAATCGTTTTCCGACAAACTTTTACTTAGTGCATCTAGACTAGAACTAAGAAAGTGAAAGGAATCAATAAATTTTATTTGTATAGGATGATTGTTTTTTTCCGTATTAATTACCTTTATTATTGAAAGATATTTTTCTTTAGTTTTCGGTATTACATTTATAGAACCTTCATACTTTGCTAACTCTTCAATGAATAAATGTGAGTCGTATCCAGACAAATTATGAAAGACAACAGGAATGAATGAACAAACTCTATACATTAAATTACAATGGGAGTGCGCTGCCCCACGATACTCAGATGTAATATGATCATGATCTCGGACTTTATCATTCAATAATAATCGTTTGCATATGTGACATGTAGTTGAATTTCGATAGTCCATCTCTTGCTCTGCCGATAATGGGGTCATTGGCTTTTTACTACTTAAAATCTTATGTATATTTTTAACGTCTTTTATTAAATATTTAACAAATATTTCCACACAATCTGTACCTCGATATGTAATATACTTATTCAATTGATGACAGAAACATGAAGGTTGATGTGTTTTTAGTTTCTGTGTATTCAAAGAGGTTCACAGTATTATTTTGTAGGCCATATATATTTAAACTGATGTTGGGATTATTTTTTTCAAACGTCTTAATATCATTTATCGTAGGAGGAAATGACATTCCCTCAATATTTAAAACAGAGGTATAATGGGGGTATGAACTTGTTCTGCATACATTAATTTTAGCTGGGTATAATCCTGCAACTATACTCCATAATAAACAACAATTATCTTTATTTTTAATATTTATACAACTTTTCGACTGCTTAATAGCTGACGGCAGTTGTATATAAGACCCACCTCTCATAGGGGAATACTTGTTTACATTAATTTCGAGATGACTCATAGAAACAAATGTCCAACCAGAATGACAGTGCTGGAACTCGCTTAATTTATTATTTAGTTTATGTATTACTTTCATTAAAAATTCATTCAAATCAGTGTTCTTATATATAATTTCATATTTGGTATTAAACGACTTTAATTGTTGTTCGTCTGATTTTGATAACATAAAATAGGCAAACAATTCGAAATTCAATTTTATGCAGTTGTGTTCATTAAGTGACATATTTATCAATTCTGTTATATTTATTAGATGATCACCCAGGAACGCCTCTAAACCGAGGTACTCGTCTTCCTGAGTGACATTCAATCTGTATGTCATTAATCTGTTTTTGAATGCTGTTGCAATAATATGAATATCTGTGAACTTGGTATTTAATAAACAGTTTGCTTTGTGTATATTTGTTCTTATATGATAGGAATACTGATTTTCTGGTATTTCAATTTTACATTTATGACAGGTTATTGACTTTCTAGGTCTCGATTTGCTGTTGAAGTGTGTAACTGTAAATAAGAAAACCGATTACTAGATTACTTACTTATATTATATTAATTAATACTACAATTTCATACTTATAAAATACAGTATAAAATAATAATAATAATAAGACATTTCATGTAGGTAAACACAATTAAAAGAAAATACAATTTAAAGGAAGTACTTATAAAAGCAAATATTGATTAACACCTAGTTAAACAAATATTTGATGAACACCTAGTTAAACAATTAATAGTCTTTAAGTATCATAAGCACCTATGCAGGTGATAGGACAATTTTTAAAATCATTTTGAGTTGCTTTAACAAACTCTTTTAAGTGGGGCCAAGATTCTTTATTTTCATCTAATTTCGTTTTGATGGTAGTTATGGCCGAGCGCCATCTATTTATGGGCATTATTTTTTTAATTTCTTCCGTGTTGTAAATTTTCACTTCTACTTATTATTTTCCTTCTTTAGTCTCACTTATTTGTCGTGAATATCCCTTAGCCATCCTTCTAGTAAAATATGAGTACAGTGGGGGTATATTACCAGTTTTCTGGGGTCTCTGTGTTGGGGTGACGCTTTCTTCATTATCGCCGTCTTCACCGAATAATTCACTGGCCGTAACTCGAGCTGACGGTGTTACTGGCGAAATGACCTGCTTCGATTTTTTTGCGCTTCTTGACTCTTCACTCGATTTGATGGACCTGTCCCGCTTCTTTTTTCTTTCCTCTGTCTTCCTCTTCGGCTTCGCCTCTTGCTCAGAGTCATCGCTAGAGAGGAAAAGGTCGTTGCTGAGTAGTGTCGACCTGTCAACAAAAATATAAATGTATATATTAGTGCATTGCAATCAAAATGTTTCTTCAAAATTCCTACATTTGTAAAAGGAACTGATCGTGAGGAAGATAAATAGTTAACATAGCATTTGCATTTCCTGCATAGATATGCAGGAATTGATCCTGTAGCACAGAAAAGCATCACTCAGTCTCTGAGCCAAGCATTGTAATAGGTACTTGGTTCTATTAATACATTACTCTGACCATTAGATATATCTAACCATTCAAAATACAATTAATACATTACTCTGACCATTCAACAGTTAGATACGATAATGAATTATTGAATAGATACTTACATTCTTGATTGATGCTTAGACAGGTAGTTTGATGAGGAGCTCGGAGCGTTGATTCCTTGCAGAGAGATTTCGTTCCAGAGAGGAATTGTGCCGGAGACTAATTTGCGAAGCGTTTTTATAGGCCTAAAATCGCGTCATTCAGTCCAAATTTGTAAAACTGCATACTTGCAAAAATTGTCAATTGCGTACACGAGCGTATTTATCGTAGCGGTTAAGGTTTTAAGTTTACAGCGTTTTTATAAAAGACAAATAAAAAGCGATTTTGAATCTTATGTAGGTACTCACTTAAATCAACAATAGCGGAATTTCATACCTACTTACAATTATAAAAAATGTTTGTAGGTTGTTGTTTTTTGTTGAATGTTTTGAACGTCGATGACGGCGACGGTATAAACGCTGCGGTTTGCACGCTCGCATGCAAATCCTAGACACGTGGAGATTTATGACGAGCCAGAATCTCATATTTCGGTATACGAGAATAATCTTGAATCTGAACTTCAGCTTACGATGCAGCTTTGATATACAATTAACATACCATGAGTTTGCTTGCTAAATCATCTGAATAAAATATATGAAAACGATTACCGTAAACATAAGTGCAGTAGTATTATTTTATCCGTATATATTTATAATAAATAATAAAATGATTGGCGTCGTAATGTCTTGCGTTTCCTATTTCACTATACCGTTTTTGGAAAAGATATGGTATCTAATTTAAAAATGTGTGATTTTGAACTCTATCCATAAAATTAAATTAGGGTATATAAATAGAAAGAAAAAATCATTTAAAATCTATTCCAAATCTACACTTGACTGTTACAACTGGCTTGATCGTGTATTATTGGTAAGTTTTAATATTATTCTTCCGTATTTTATCTGGTAGATATTTTTATACAACACTGTTTCAATCGCAATTGTTGTTTTTGAGATAGAATATTGGCTAACGAAATACTAATTTAGACTATTATTTTCCAGGTGTTTAACAAAGTCGGGACATAGAATTAAATATGTCACACTCACCATCCTACAGTCCTGTTTTAGAAAACATTAACCTACAGACTGATGTAAGTATCTAAGTAATCATCGATATTAGCAATTGAATTCATTTATGATGGTGTTTAACAGCATAAAATTATTCACTGTTTCAGAATTTGATAGATTGCTCCGATCCAGTTCTTAATCCATTTTACTATGCTCAAGACCGAGAAAGCTGGGATATCGAAGTGGCGGAAAAAGCATGTAAAGAGAGTAGACAGCAAAAAATACAAGAGAAACAAATAAAGAAGAAGAAGAAAAAATCAAAACCATTTAAAAAGACATCCTTTATCAAGCGTAAAGAGCCCGGAAATATTCACCGAATTATAAAAATAATTGTACATGATGTGGAAGGCCGTCAGATGGATGAAATAGACTGTGACCCCGATATCGATAGTGCAAGCGTGAATATACAATATTTAGTCCGTAGTGATATTGATGACATAATGAGTGAAACCGAGTATTTAGTTGCTAAAATAGTTAAAAAATTAAGTTCAACTTTATGTACCTAATTGATGTTTAGAATAGACGTATAATAGTTTTATTTTTATTATTTGTTTTTAAATTATTAGTATACATATTGTATTGTAGCACTGAACTATTTATTAGCTTTAGGTTAAGCAGGGTAGTGTTCGAAATGAAAGTTTGGATAATCTCACAAACATTTAATGGAACTGAAACACTTTATACAACAGGATATAATCAACACCAGCAATGACAATACACCTTAGCTTAAAAGTACGTTATACGGTTGGTTATTTTAAATGATTTACAAACGTTAACGCTCAGATATTAAAATATTGAAGATAAAATAAACTGACCTGGCTTTGCTGTAACGGATAGCAATATTTCTACACGGAGTGACACAGTATTACTTTTCAATCTTTACTCTTCGGCGTCGCAGCAACAATTGAATTGCGCACAGCCGTTTCATCGTTTTTAAAAGGACAAGTGACACGCGTACTGTCACTTGTCGCTTGCCGATGGTTACATGATAAAACAAGACGACGGTAGTTGATAGAAATGCGTTTATTTCAAATATAAACTGCATTTATTATGTCCACTAGGTACAATTGTATAGTGAATTTACTAAAATCCTAACAGCTCGGCCATCCTGTTAGAGCAAGTCCCTTCGCTCTTTTATTTCCAAGAAATTGTGGTTTACTGTCTATTAAATGATCAATGTATCAATAAATTGTTCAAATTATACATAGTTTAAAATTTGTATGAATCTCCGCTGATTGATCATTCATTGTAGTTAGCGTAGTGAATTGTATCAAACAAAAAATGTTTATAATATCTATTTAATATATTCAGTCGTCCAGAATAATGTAGTTTCAAAACTCAAACTTATTATAAACTTAAACATAATTAGATCTAAATACCATAAACTCAATTAAATTATTTATAAAAGAAAAAAAAAAGGAACCAAGTTTTAGTTGATTGTATAAACGAAACAAACATGACATGGCTTACAGTACACACTTATATTACAAATACAGAAAAAAATAACAATAATACAATAATAAAATAACAGTTACATTACCGCGTAATGAAATATTATATTTTAATATTTTATAGTTCTGTAAATATTTATAGCGACATTCTTATATTGCCATAATTTTAATGTACCTATTATTTACACAATAGTAAATTGCAGCAAATATTAAAGTAATATTCTCTATGATGTATCGATGTTCGATTGCTCTGATCCCGACGCAACGTCGTCACATTCAGAATCTGAACTGCCAAAGTTTTGATTAAAACTAAGCCACGGTTTCAGTTTATCTATTGCAATAATGTTTTCATAATTACGGCAGCCTGTTTTCTGCGTTAGAGGGGTATCTGCTACTAAATAACGATCATTGGGCAATACTTTAACAATTCTGTAGGGTCCTTGAAATTTCATAATTAATTTCTTGGACTTACCAGTACTCGGAATTTCTCTTCTTACGCTTACCAAATCTCTGACTGTATATGATTTGTTCCTAATACGCTTTGAATCAAACCTTACCTTATCTTTTATTTGTTGGTTGTTAATTCTTTCTCCCGCTCTAATTCTCTCTTTTTCTAGATCTTCTGACGATAAAGTATCTATGACTTCATCGATTACTTCACTGAGCCTGTTTTCAGTCTGACTTTTTAGTCGTACGCCAAATAATAGCTCTGAAGGGCTCTTACCGGTAGTTTTGTGCACCGTGGTGTTAAGTCCAATTTGCACGTCAGGGATAAATTCATCCCATGTCCTTTCATCCTTACCATGCGTTTTAGTAGAAAGGGCATCGATGATTGTCCTATTAAATCGTTCCACTTGACCATTGGCTCGTGGCGTGGCAACTGCATTTAGTATGTGTTTTACGCCCAACGATTTTGTGAATGATCGAAAGTTATTACTTGTAAAGGACGTACCTTGATCGGTGATGAGCCTAACAGGTGCTCCAAAATAACTAATGTGTTCTCTTAATACTCTAATTGTTGTAGATGTCTTGGTATTCTTGACGGGTGAAATGTTAATGAACTTTGTAAAACCATCTATTAAAACTAGGATATAGACGTTACCTCGTTTGCTACGAACGAACGGCCCTAGGTGATCAGCATGTATAGTGTGGAAAGGTATGTCTACCTTAGGTATTGGATGTAACTCACCTTGCTGTTTCCCTGTTGTGCCTTTGTGGTGAGCACACTCTAAACATGCTTGAACATATTTTTTTACGAAACGTCTCATCTTCGGAAACCAAAAGGATTGTTGAATACGAGAAAGAGTTTTTTCGAAACCAAAATGACCGATGTCATCATGGTTCATTTTAACAACTTGCCAACGCACCCCTTTTGGTACTACCCATCGAACACAATCATTTCCGTTATAATTTAATAAACGATACACCTTACCGCTTTTTAGTTTGTAATTTCTTACTATTTCAGACACGTTTTCAGATTCCGGATCAGCTAAAATCCGTTTAATCCTGGAAATCTCATCGTCGGTGGATTGGACCGTTGCGATCCAATCCTCCAATTCGGTTGATAGAACGTCAAGTATATGATCGTCTATAGCCGCCTTGTCCACCGGATTTCTACTTAAAGCGTCCGCGTGCATCATGCCTGTACCCGGCCTATACTCTATTTCGCAATCAAACTCTTGGAGTTGAACCCACCAACGAGCAATTCGTGAAACTAGATCACGCTTTATTAGTGTTGTACGAAGCGCGTTGCAGTCTGTTAATATTTTAAATGGAATTCCAAGGAGATAAACACGGAATCTGCCGAGGGAAGCTACCACCGCAAGTGTTTCTAATTCAAACGAATGCATTCTTTGCTCATCTGGAGTCGTTTTCCGACTAAAGGAAGATACTGGTTTGAGCAGACCTTCATCGCATTTTTGCAATAGGATCCCTGCAATGCCATACTTACACGCGTCAGTGTGTAACTGAGTCTCCCTGTTTGGATCGTAAAGAGCCAATATCGGACGAGAAATAAGAGCTTGCTTCAAAGACTCGAATGAGGCATTTTGTTCTGTAGTCCATTTCCACTGACAGTCCTTTTTCAAAAGATCCGTCAATGGTTTGCAGATGACGGCGAAACCTTTCACGAATCTACGGAAAAAACTAGCCAAACCGATAAACTGCCTTACTTCGTGTTGGTTCTTTGGAATCGGAAATTTGGCCACTGCTTCGATTTTGCGAGTGCCTGGTTTAATACCTCGAGAGCTTAGTTCGAAACCTAAGAAGTCTATTTTGTCAAAGAAGAAATGGCATTTTGAGAGTTTTAACGTAAGTTTTCCTTTACGTAAAAGAGTTAGCACTTCCTGAAGCCTAACGATACCCTCCTCGTTCGCGCTGGGATGAGAACATCATCCATATAGACCAGAGCATATTTGATCTTCGCTTCGGAAAGTATTTTATTTATAGTTCTTCAAAAAACTGACGGGGCATTTACTAACCCAAATGGCATCCGAGTATATTCGTACTGACCATCAGGGGTAACGAATGCAGTTTTTTCTTGTGAAGAGGTGGAAAAAGGAATTTGATAGTAGCCGGATGCTAAATCAAGGGAAATGAACAATTTACTGCCAGCAAGTTGGTCTAATTGGTCTTCAACTCTGGGAAGAGGATAATGATCCTTTTTAGTTCGTTTATTTAGAGCACGGTAATCGACGCATAGTCGTTTTTCACCGGTCTTTTTTTTAACAAGCACGATCGGACTCGCGTACGGTGAAGAAGACTCCCGGACTATGCCCGCGTCAAGCATTTCACCAACCATATCGCGAACGAGGTTCCTCTCCACCCAAGACATCCGATAAGGTCTGTATACTACTGGTTCAGAATTTTCTAACTCTATAATCATTTCCCCCGCAGAGGTGAGCCCTAAATCTTTTAAATTAGACGAAAAGCAATCATTTAATTTATTGAGTAAACATTGTAATTGAGCTTTTTGTTCATTTGTAACGTTAGGACCAACAAGTAAGTGTTCATCGAACTTAGATTTGTCAAAAGAGACGACTGATACATCTTGAATGACGTTATGAGAAAAAGCACGCGTCAACAATATATTTTTGGCAAAGGTTATTCGTGAGTTGCTCATATTAAATACAATTACTCGACCTATACCTGATTTAAGATCATATCCTCCAGGAAATAAATAATATTCACTACCAGGTGTGCCTCTTACAGAACCGTTGACATATATTCGCCCATTGAAACGATTGCATGAATTTACTGGAACAGTAATTATTTCGCCCTGTGACATAGAAATGTCTTCCGAAACCCTCAAAAGTAGTTTATTATTTAGACAATTTTTTTCAAAAATGATTTCACTAGGTGTTTTGGTAATGATTATGTCAGGTAATTCTGTAAAAGTATGCCCCAGTAACACAGGATATTTCAGAGCGTAATTATCGACGATCAGAATTTCAATATTTTCTTCTATACCTTGTACGTTAACATTTACCCAGGACCTTCCCAACGGACTGACATAATTTCCCCCTATTGCCCTCATCAAGGGCAAATCTTTGGTATCAATAGAAAGTTTCAGACTTTTAGCTTCACTTTCCCTAATAAGACTGCATTGGCTACCTAAGTCAACGTGACATACGAATTCCTCATTGTTAACCAGAATGTTAAAAATATATTTTGAGTTAGACTCACCCGATATTAGTTCTGATACCAATTTTTCATGTACAGGGTCCTTTTGATCGCTGGCTTGTGGCTTTTGTTTCCTGAACCTACAATAAGTACTTAAATGGCCCAACTTACTACAATGATGACACGTTGTCGGTGTCTTCCGGCATCGAGTGCTTTTGTGACCTTCTTCATTACAATTGTGACATACTAACTTCCTTGGTTCGGGACCGTTTTGTCTGTTGGAAGCGATCGTTCCAGCAGTCCTCCTCTCGTGTCTTTGACTTCTATCCCCAGTATCTCTAGAAGAACCTATTTTAACGGTTTTTATATATTTCAGTACCTCTTCAGGCTCGCGGAATTGAGCAGCTTGAGCACCAACCCTGACAGCGCGATCTTCAATCCCGTTTAGAATACAGTCGACTGCTTTACGACCTTTTATCCCGCACCTATTTAGTAGATTACTTTTTTCGTAAAAGTAGTGCTCCAATGATTCGCCATACCGAGCTTTTTTAGCTAACATTGCTATTAAAAGTTCCGCGTAATCATCACGACAAGGAAAATTTTCTACTAATTTACGTTTCCATTCGGTCCACGAGTAAAGGACTGTGCTGAGACCTTGGTACCAAATTTTTGCAACACCGGTTAATTTTGGTAGGGCAAAGTGGATAGTTTCTTTATCGTCCCAACCATAGATCTCTGCACACTCCTCCACTTTAGTAAGCCACATCAAGATAGTCTGATCTTTTGTCATTGGATCAAATTCTGGAATGACATTATTTAAGGAAAGTTTGGAGCTAGATTGACCTTTTACATCTTTAAGAATATTTAAAAACTTGTCTAAAATACTATTAGTACTATCTTTATCATCTAAATTAGTTTTAATACGTTTATGCGACTGAACATTCGGGGAATAATGACGTCGTTTACTTTGTATAACATTATTTGAATGATCAGAATCGCTACTAGCACGCCGTCCTTTACTCCCCTCACGCCTGTCACATATTCTATCTTTAGTTTGATGCCTACGTTGATTGACACGTTTACGCGATGAAGACATTTCCTTTGAACTACTACTAGAATAATCTATACAGTTTAAATCTCGCGATCTGCGGCGCCGGCGTACTTGTAGCTCGCGAGACTGACCGCGTTGTGTAGATGTACGTTCCGGAAAACGCGACTGGTGACAGCGTTTGGTCGGCGTTCTAGGTCTTTGAGGTCGGCCGTTACGAGAACAGAGAATTATAGACTCGTCGCTTGAAGCACGCGGTGAATGCTCCCGTGGTCGTCCTGCGACCGCTGCCGCACTTTCGGTAGACATGACTTCGTGCCCACTCAATAGCGGCACCGTGCCCAAGTTAATTACACTTGATAACAGCACTTGTGCCCAAGCTTGTACTTGATAACAGCACTGGTGATTAACGTGCCTAAGCCTTACACTTGACTTAATAGCAGCACTGGTGATTAACGTGCCTAAGCCTTACACTTGACTTAATAGCAGCACTGGTGATTAACGTGCCTAAGCCTTACACTTGACTTAATAGCAGCACTGGTGATTAACGTGCCTAAGCCTTACATTTGACTTAATAGCAGCACTGGTGATTAACGTGCCTAAGCCTTACACTTGACTTAATAGCAGCACTGGTGATTAACGTGCCTAAGCCTTACATTTGACTTAATAGCAGCACTGGTGATTAACGTGCCAAGCCTTACACTTAACGGCAGCACTGGTGATTAACGTGCCAAGCCTTATACTTAACGGCAGCACTTGAGTTTAACGTGCAAAGCTTTGTACTTAACGGCGGCAGTGGTGTTTAACGTGCCAAGCCTTATACTTAACGGCAGCACTAGTGTTTAATCGTGCCAAGCCTTGTACTTAACGGCAGCATTGATGATTAACTTGCCAATCCTTATACTTGATAGCAGCACTATGATGGATGTCCCAAAGCCTTACATTCGACTTGATAGCAGTATTGGTATTAATGTGTCAAGCCTTATACTGGACTTAAAAGCAGCACTGATGTCTCATTATATTTGTGGTTATAAACTGAAACTTATATTGAATATTGATAATCTCATTATTTTAATGCTTAGGAGATCTTTGCCTTAAACAATAAGCATTAATAATACAATATCTGGATGACTGAGCTTTGCTCGGTATTATTTTGGTAAATTGTGTTTAAAATAATAAGTTTATGTTCAAGTTGATTATCGATAAAGTTGGTCATTGAAAACACTAACAAAACGACATTTTATAAAAAATGAATCCTAGCTAGATCGATTTATCGCCCCTGTATACTAAATTTCATGAAAATCGTTGGAGCCATTTCCGAGATTCAGATTATATATAAATATACATATACAAGATCATTTTCAGCATATGCGAAACCTGAATATAGTTTGTTCAGAATCAGTAACTGAATCGATTCCAATAATTTTTACACCATGTTATATTTTGTACCAAAAATATTTAATTATGCTTCCAAGTCGCGGGGCCTTAGTGTATTGTTTCGATTTTAAAATTATCATGTCTTTCTCGTACTCAAACGTCCATAACACGGAGATGGTACGTACACTAGCTGTTTGTGGTGATCTGCATTTGTTTTTGCGTGGACAACCAGGTAACTTATCAAGCTTATAACTTTGTGATTATTAATGATACAGTTTTGAAATTTTTTTCATAGATTCTTTACATAAAAATACTAGACCCGTGTTTCGGGTTTCGCATAAACAAAAATTAATGTTGTATACAAGAATTGCTCGTTTAAAGGTATAAGATACGTACTGCATTAGGATGTTACAAAAACATTTAAAATAGAAAACCCTTGCAATGTTGAAGCATTTCCAAAGGGTATTCTTGGTAACGCTGTGTAATAATGTAGTGCTTCCAGAGGGTAGCCCTGGCAAAGCTGTGTAATGGTGAAGCGCTTCCAGAGAGTAGCCCTGGTAAAGCTGTGTAATGATGAAGTGCTTCCAGAGAGTAGCCCTGGCAAAGCTGTGTAATGATGAAGTGCTTCCAGAGAGTAGCCCTGGCAAAGCTGTGTAATGATGAAGTGCTTCCACATTGCAATTAAGTATCGTACAGACACAGGTGAATAATAATATTTAAATAACAATCAATATACACTGGAAAACTGTAGGAAGTACTAAAGTTTAATGTCATTGCGTGTTATATCCATAATGTGTAATTATTACTCAGAACATAATTCAACCTTCATTTCAATAGGTTATTAAAAAAAAAAAAAAAGGAGAAGCGTACTTTCCAACCGACAAACAACATGTGGGCAGGATAAACGAGCAGATAGTTTTGTTTAACTTTTGCTCGTCTACACCACTTCTGAGATGTAAGCACTGAACTATTTATTAGCTTTAGGTTAAGCAGTGTAGTGTTCGAAATGAAAGTTTGAATAATCTCACAAACATTTAATGGAACTGAAACACTTTATACAACAGGATATAATCAACACCAGCAATGACAATACACCTTAGCTTAAAAGTACGTTATACGGTTGGTTATTTTAAGTGATTTACAAACGTTAACGCTCAGATATTAAAATATTGAAGATAAAATAAACTGACCTGGCTTTGCTGTAACGGATAGCAATATTTCTACACGGAGTGACACAGTATTACTTTTCAATCTTTACTCTTCGGCGTCGCAGCAACAATTGAATTGCGCACAGCCGTTTCATCGTTTTTAAAAGGACAAGTGACACGCGTACTGTCACTTGTCGCTTGCCGATGGTTACATGATTAAACAAGACGACGGTAGTTGATAGAAATGCGTTTATTTCAAATATAAACTGCATTTATTATGTCCACTAGGTACAATTGTATAGTGAATTTACTAAAATCCTAACAATATACTGTAAATATTCATTGTAAATAAAAGTATTTAAAATAAAGTACCTTTTATTTCTACGTCATAACATTTAAACTAAATCGTTACTACACTGCATATATAAGGTAGCGCGATAAACAATGGCGAGCGCACTTCATTTTCGTTAGTCTGTCGTATCGAACATACACCGCCTGTTGCTCCAATTTCAGTGTCATTGAATTGTTGAATGAATGTAATGATAAATTATAATATACGTATAATGACGAATGTTCAATAACATAAGATAAATGTTTCATATTTATATTGAACTAGTGGTCGCCCAGAGGTCGAAAGTCGAGCATTACTCGTTAATATAGGTATACAAATATTAGTTTTCAGCACTATTTCTCCAAATAAACTTTAAATGTGCCAAATTTCATACACCGCCGTTCGCACAATGTTCGTACAACGATGTGCAAAGTTTTTGCTTCACGTATTAATACATTATTAGATATATATGTAGATTATTTCAAAGTATTATAAAAGATTACAGTTTTGATAGGTGACAGAACAGCATTTACTTCATGTTGTCATATTTATTACTTATGGTTATACTTGACATATTCAGCAAGACTATAGACACAAAATATTAAAAACAGATATTCTCGATTGGACCACAGATTTCGACAATAAACTTTCGTAATCCATAATTATATTTGACATTCAGTAAGGCATAGACAAATAATACCAAAAACAAATATATACTCGATTTGTGCATGTGTGTATTAAATAAACGGTAGTGAATAGTAGTATGTGTAACGTGTTATTTATTGAAAATAATTTATTTTTACGCATAATTTAAAAAAATATTAGCATTCGTCACTTCTTCTCTGTATAAACTATAAGTGTGCGAAATTTCATACTCCTCCGTCCGCCCAATTTTCGTAAAAAGGGATCCAAAGTTTTCGCTTCACGTATTAATATATAGATATCTAAAATTCTCATGATATCTATTACATTATAATTGTTGAATAATAAAGACCACTAAATAGTCAAGTCAGAATATTTTGTAAGTACTATTTAAAAGCAATGAATGATGAATGTGTTTCTATATCTAATAACATCTGTGCACATTCCACTCCTAACTCGTTGATGTCTGAATAGACTATTCCTACTGAATTATCCATTGATAGGTATGAAGTGACTGCTCTTTTCATTCACATGAAACTACTTTCAATGAATTTAGTCAAAGTCTCATTTCGAATAGTGAAATATAGGAATACTCGAATGATTTAACTGTGGAATATAGGGTTATTCAGATCACGATCGTGATCGTGTGATCTGAATACCCTATATTCCAACTACTATTATCGATAAAGTTGATCATTGAAAACACGAATAAAACGACATTGTATAAAAATGAATCCTAGCTAGATCGATTTATCGCCCCCGAAACCCTCTGTATACTAAATTTCATGAAAACCGTTGGAGCCATTTCCGAGATTCAGATTATATATATATGTATATACATATATACAAGAATTGCTCGTTTAAAGGTATAAGATTTGATTGCCTTCCGGGGAGTGGAAAAATTGTGTCCCCGTTTCCAAGTACCCACCTACCTATTGAATACTAATTAATCATACTTCAGTTACCCATTCATTTCTGTTTCCTTTCTGGTTGGTTAACCGACACGGGAAAATGAACCACTCTAGCAATTTCGTTTGACCTATTTTATAAATTCGTTTTATTATCGAAGCGTGGCGATTTGAATTTTGCACATCGTGACGTTGAATTAATATCGTCCGTGTGGTTGCGAGGAAATATTAAACTTTTTACGTGTCTTTGAGGCACGCATCGGTAGTTTTCATTAATAGTTTTTTTTTGCCTTTGTTTAGTACTGAGTGTTTTATTTAATTCTGATAAATTAATTTTAAGCCGTAAGGGTAAGACTTAAAATTCAAATTTTCTTGCAATTTGTAGGTCGGTGTTAAGTTGTATGTTTATAAAATTATGATTAACAACCTTAATATCTTAGTATTTATATAATCATTAAAATCAATAATACAACTATGTTAGTTAGGATTGGTCTTTAATGTCATGTTTTCATAAAACAAACATTCAATATGGTATGATATTAACTACACTGCATACTGGCCTAAACTTAGTATCACACTTTAAAATTTAGATTTCTCTCAAATTATAGAAGTCACAGTTTTGAAATGAAAAACGTTTTACAGCAAATGTCAATCATCTTTCTACGAGATTATAATTTCTTGTAGATCAGTAACGTTCTTAATTTAAAAAAAGATAAGAGCCTCCAGCATATTGGACTCTTTCTATGAAGTAGGCTCGAATGTATCGCTCACCGCTCTACATTCTTCGCCTTCCATCGGAATAATACAAGTAGGGAGAATCGAGATTCACATAAAAATCTTGCCCATTCTTCTTCAATCCACTTTATGTGTTCACAGGCGTAGCGCAGTCTTGCTACTCAATGCCTCTTGAGTTAGGGGCTACTAGCTGGCCTTTGGGGCTCCAGGTTGTTTTCAAGAAGTGTTCTTATCCCTGTACTGTCACTAAGGAAGTTTCTCCTGTTAATAGAAGCTGCTGATGGAATTCAATTGCATTGAGGTGGCGATTTCCCAACACAATGGAGACAACACAGTGGTCTTTTCGGGTATGAGTGCACCTGGATTTGCTATTACAAAGTCTCCCCAGATGGTTTTCAGTTTCCAAGTATCTTCGCTTCACCTACTGGACCGTTCTTAATGTTACACCCACCATTCTTGCTTCTTTACCGCATGGTATACTGACTGATTATTACTGATGCTTAGTTCAAGCAAAACCATGATTCTTGGATATTCTTCAGGTGAAATAGGCATGATAAGTAAAGTTTATATGCTGTAGACTCCTTGGATTTTGATTGTTTCAAAGCCAAGGTGTCTTAAGCGAAAACAATTAATCGATCAAGGAAAAATGTGAAAACAAAAAACAGAAGCAAAAAGGCAAAAGTAAGAAAGTAGAAAACAATTTGAAAACGAGTCTAATGTAAAAATATAAATTATTTTTTAATCGTTACGAGTATTATTTAAAAAATATATCTTGTGTACATTAAAAGATTTTGCAATTTTAAAAGTGCGGAACTGAGTTTTGAAGGGCAGTGTATTCTAATTCTGTCCTAAAATAACTAATTCATACGGTCGTTATTTATGTACCTTTTGATCAACAACCAACATGTTAGATGGACCGGCAATCTTAAAAAACTGGCTAGAAGTGAGGCAGACTGGATGCGAAAGGATAGGCTGTTGTGGCACAGCCTGGAAGAGACCCATGCCCAGCAGTGGATTATGAAAGACTGATCTAATTATTCGATCGGTAACATGTTACTGATCTGTACATAGTGAAAGAAAATTCTATTTTCGGGAACAACCCTGGCACTTCATCTTAACTAGTAACTAGCTACTTGATAAATTACTATTACACACGTTGTCTACATCTTTTTTTATCTTTTCTCCTACCGCAGGTATGCTGGAAGACATTTCTATCGAAATAAGCATTACCTTTGTACGTATTTTTCTGTTATTTTCTTCTTGATTCATACATAAATAATAAATATCATAAATACTCAATATACTACTCAATCCTAAACATGACTCCTTATAACCTTTGCAAATCTTATAATCTTACTGACGATACAAATCTGCGCTTATTCTCGTCTCGTTATGTGGGCATCTGAGATCATAACAGTCCCTTGTTAGTAAGGCTTAGTATAAATATACTTGTAGGTTACATCAGCTCCCGGAAGATGTGCTCTTAATTAGGTCACGCCTACGGCTTGCTGCTTCACGTGGGGCTGAAGAAATTGAATTACAGTCTATCTTCTTCCCCCAATCAGCGCAGTTTTCAATCGACTGGAAAAAGTAGGTTCACTTTAAATCTAATAATGTAAGACCTACATTTGTGATTTTATTCACAAAGTTTATTAAATCTATTCCTGTAATTTATCTTAATAGGTGAAGGAAACATGGTCAGGAAACCGGCATGTCCTAGAATCAAAAATTCGAAGACATGTGACATCCACCAATCCGCAGTGGGGCCGCAAGGTGGAATATGGCCCTTTCCCTCTCATAGCGAGGTGGCCTGTGTCACAGTAGAGGGTACGTTATAGGCCGATTATGTTGTGAATTTATCTGCGGTGCGTCGCAGTATTTGATATTTCTTTTCATTTTGTCTGACCCGTTGTGGTGGGTCTATGTCATGATCAGTGATCGGATATTCGGATACATATCTATACTTATATACTTATAATATTATAAAGCTGAAGAGTTTGTTTGTTTGTTTGTTTGATTGAACGCGCTAATCTCAGGAACTACTGGTCCGAATTGAAAAATTATTTTTGTGTTGGGTAGCCTATTTATCGATGGAGGCTATAAGCTATATAACATCACGCTACAACTAAGAAGAGCGGAGCAGTAATGAAAAATGTTGCAAAACGGGGGAAATTTATTCCTTTTGAGAGTTTCCGTTGCGTGCGCTGCATAAACGGTTAAAGTAACTCAAAAATCGTGAATGACGGGATTGTTCCTTTAAAAAAGTTCTAAAAAAAAGTCCGCGAGAAAATATATCTATCTTTTAAGGTTGACTCACTATAACTCAAAAGGAGCGAGCAGCAACGAAAAATGGACGAAAACTAGCAGGTAAATCGATGCGACGTGACGGGAGGGGTCAGGGGAGCAAAAATTTGACGCGGACGAAGTCGCGGGCAGAAGCTAGTTAATTAATAAATTATATATTCAAGTTCTACATATCTGTTATACAAGTCATAGATTCAATTAAAAAAACTAGTGATCGCCTATTGGTCGAAATTCGACCGTACTTCATTTGAATAGAAATACATTATTAAATGAAAAAATATAGATAATAATAATAAATATAAAAAAATAATATGGTTATATTTGATATTCAGTAACACTTTAGACAAATTGTTGACGCTGTACTACTGTGGAGAGGGTTCGCTGGCGGGATGGTGATGGCCAGGACCAGGACGTAGGTGTAATGAGTAAAGAATACTTCTTCAGGACTCTCTTTTTTATTTTCTTAATACTTCTTAACTGCTGGATATGGAACAATATGGAATGAATTATCACAGAACGCTCTGTTTTTATAGAATTTTCCCTATTATTTTTAATAGCTTCTGCCCGCGACTTCGTCCGCGTCAAATTTTCGCTCCCCTTCCCGTCGCGTCGAAATGCCTGCCAGTTTTCGTCCATTCGTCGTTTGCTGCTCAACTCCTTTTGACCGTAGCGTGATGTTATATAGCCTATAGCCTTTCTCAATAAATGGGCTACTCAACCTATAGCCTATAGCCTTTCTCAATAAATGGGCTACTCAACACCAAAAAGAATTTTTCAATTCCGATCAGCAGTACCTGAGATTAGCGCGTTCAATCAAACAGACATACAAACAAACAAACTCTTCAGCTTTATAATATTAGTATAGATTAATTATGACGGTTCCAAATGTCATAATTATAAACAGCCTGTACAATCTATGACCAGCCTGTACAATCGTGAGGCATACAACCTCTACAGTTTGCACACGACACTAAGTTTTGTATGGGAAACTTACTAATGCCATACTTGACACTCCCCATAAAACCACAAAAAATATTTCTTTTATATCTAAACTAAATTCCTATCGTCGCTAATACAAATAATATTAAGACAAATATTCTCGATATGATCATAGATTTTAAAAATGAAATAGGTTATATATCCATAAAATTAATTTATTACCTATGGTTATACTTGACATTCAGTAAGACTATAGACACAAAATCAGGCTGGTAAGCCTGATGATGACTTAGGGGTTTTTCCAAATTTAGGGGGTAAATAAGAGGATTGAGATTTTTTAGGGGCGTTTCATTTTTAGGGGTATTCTTAGGGATTTTTTGCCATCTTACATTTCTCATTGTGTTTTTGATTACAATAAAAGTATTAGCGACTTCTAGTACGGTTCCTTGATACTAAGAATGCAGAGTGAATGATTAACAAATGTCGCGTAATAAATATAGACAAATAATACTACTGTGTGCCGGGTCTATGATTACTGAACATTCGTTGGTTATTTTCATTATAATTTTTTAGCGGATTTTTTTAGTAATTGTGGCATGTTTAGGGGTTTTTAACTTAAGCTTTAGGGGTAAATATTTCTGGGTGTTGATAACACTGCACAAAATAAGAAAGACAGATTTGGACCATAAACAAAAGAATTTCTATGCATGTGTGTATTAGATACACGGTAATGAACAGTAGTGTGTGTAACGTGTTATTTATTGAAAATAATGTATTTAAACTCATAATTTTTTTAAATATTAGCATTCGTCACTTCTTCCTAAGTGTGCGAAATTTCATACTCCTCCGTCCGCCCAATTTTCGTAAAAAGGAGTCCAAAGTTTTCGCTTCACGTATTAATATATAGATAATGAGACTTAATTAACATGGTAAATCTCTCAATATTATGCGTATAAACTTACATTTGCAGCTAACTTGTATGGGAGAACATGTTTTTCAACTATAATGTTAGATTTGCTCTGGGATAAATTCATCCTAACTACGGAATCCTTCATTGTGCATGGTACGAAACGCATCTGGCCGGTATTAAACATTTCCTTTACTAGGACCATAATAGGCCTAACAGTGAGAGAGAGCTGGCCATAATCTACCATGCAACCCCAGTGCGGGTTGAAGGATGTCACGTCACACAATCTTGAAGTTTTGGTTATAGGATACTGTCATTTATAGATATTTTCCACCATCGTTTTGAATTAAATAACACTGATTAAAGTGCCTGTCTAGATACGAACTCATGACCAACACGTAAGTCGACGCCACTGGGCCATCATTACTGCTTGCCTATATGTAGTTTTGACTTGGCCATTAAAACTGTAGCCCCGTCATATTATCATACTTCGATTATTCAATATTACGAACGTTATTAAGACTCAGAACTCATAGTTTTCCGTTCTGCAAAATACCATTCGATTGAAATCAATTCGGGTAGGCTCACTCCAGTACAACGACGTTGAGAGGCTTAACATAAGGTACTTGAGAGGCTTAAACTATTCTATTGTCCATGATATTGAATTGAATCCGAAATATTCCTTCGATACAGTATAAAATTAATTTGAGTATTTATTTACTCCGTTAGATTCAAACATCATGTGGGATGAAGATGATGATGCAAAGAAAACACAAAAAAAAAAATGAAATGACAAAAACACAATAACTGAGTACAAGGAATCAAATACAGTAAGAGATGTTTTCACTCTGATGCGAACATACACTGTATGTCTTCCTCGCCACAGACTTAAGGGCCCACCTTGAAAGTGAATGATAGTAGGATGGACGTGGTTTATGGCGGGTCAACCTAAAGTGGCCGGCCACCACAAACTTATATCTGAACAGTTTATAGAGAATAGGAAAACCAGCGGCCAAAAGTTGAACTAATGACAGAAAATTTCTCGATATAAAAAATGTTACTAACTTAGCATAGCCTTGCTGTAAGCACTATTCCTGTCACTGTTGCACATCTGTCAAACTGCAATAGCAAGGTAGAGACGGAAACATCTTAGAAAAAAGTACGTGAAAGTAGCATTAATTTAGTCGGTCTATGAAATTTTTGCACATAGCGTGCGGTGGAGTAGACAAATAATACAAATATTTAATTATAAGCAATAAAACTATCTTACAGCAAGAAATTATCTTCTTTATCTATATGTAATATTATAAATACGAAACTAATTCTGTCTGTCTGTTACTCTTTCACGACTAAACCTTATTCGTTACCCATTAACCCTATTTATTCCGCGACTTCACGTGCGTCCGCGTAACGTAAGATTTACGCAAACGAAGTCGCGGGAAAAAGCTAGCTAATATTTATGTACGGATGTTGGGTTATACGAGATTGATTAACTTAACATAATTAAAAATATATAATAAACAATTTAAGTATTTATTAATTACTAGTGATCGCCCATTGGTCGAAATTCGACCGTGCTTCATTTGAATAGAAATACATTATTAAGTGAAAATATATATATATACAATAATAAATATAAAAAAATAATATGGTTAAATTTGACATTCAGTAACACTATAGACAGATAATATTACAGACAAATATTCTCGATATGATCATAGATTGAAAAAAGGAAATAGGTTATATATCTATAAAATTAATTTATTACCTATATTTATACTTGACAATAATACAAACAAATAAGATCTTTATATTTTACCTATATTAAAAAATAAATAAACTGAACTGAACTGACATTCAGTAAGACTATAGACCACAGATTTGGACCATAAACAAAAGAATATCTATGCATGTGTGTATTATTAAATATACGGTAATGAATAGTAGTGTGTGTAACGTGTTATTTATTGAAAATAATGTATTTTTACGCACAATTAAACAAAAATATTAGCATTCGTCACTTCTTCTCTGTATGAACTATACGTTTGCGAAATTTCATACTCCTCCGCCCGCCCAATTTTCGTAAAAAGGGATCCAAAATTTTCGCTTCACGTATTAATATATAGATTTACAACATGAAATTAAAAATAACGAATTAATCTTCTAGAGCTCTATAAATAAAATATATGATGGTGTTTAAGAGATTAATAAACTTCAATTTCGTTTCACCGATCACTATACATTTATTTGACAATTACAATATTTTACATAGACTTCGTCCATTACGTAATACTAGTTATGATTTTTTTTTCACCTTATTTTACAAGTCATTTATATTTCTTTCAAGGTCAATTACGTATGGCAATGTGTATGATAAATGTCAAAATTACTTGACGTATACATATATACAGACTGTAAGGGTAAACACCGTTGTCACTTAACCCATGGGTAATTTGACTTAAATATAAAATAACAGAGCGAGTTAAAAAAATAAAAAATAAAAATTCCTAAAAAGGTTTAGAACAGATTTTATCCCAGACCGCCCGCAAATTCATGGATATGCGCATCAGTCACGTAATCACTACAACGATCGCCAGCCGTTCCGTCCACACAACACATAAAATAATACACATTACCTGTGATGTAACTTTCCCATCATATGGCTTAGGACAGCCACAAATACCTACCGTGACGAGTCTAAATGTAAATTTGATTCGAAATGGCTTCGGATTCTAAATGATTTGAAAACATTTTGTTTTTAATAAACCAAACCATTGGGTAGGTACTTTTGGCGTATTTAAAAAGTTAATCACAATTTTATGTACAGTTTAATTAAAAATTAAATTAAATTTACACTGACTGAATAAAATATCAACACTTACCGACTTACATTAACCTCAACACGTGTTCAAAATGGGTTCCCCGTCCAACATTCTGTTGTTATCGAGGTTATTGATAAGCCACTGCGAAAATGCGCCCCGTTCAGATTATTACCCGCAATGGCGTAAAGCCGAACCATTTCGGTTCACTGTTCATTTGTGTAAGACATTGTAACACAATTCACGCGCGAGAAATGAGCGACGGACGCTAAGACGCGGCGTTACGTGCGATCGCTAGCGAGACTGCCAGCTGACTGACTGCGGGGTCGCGACCCGTGTCGGCGTTGCGTCGTGCAGTTCGCACGCGGTGTAGGTGTAGTTCCCGAAGTTTGTTGCCCTCGCGCATAGGGTGAAATATTCTTGTGGAAAAATGCAGATTTTCTTTAAAAAAAAAAGTTGTTTTTTTTTCATTGATTTTACGTTCTATTAACGAAACCAAATCACTGGTTTCAAGGATAACGGTGTTTACACTAACACCCGTATATTAGTAATTATGTGTGACTGCGGTTAGAAAACCAAAACCGATATTATTGCCGATATTTTGTAACTATGTCTAGATTATATATTTTATTTGGGTATTTTACCCGACTGCTGAGAGCAATGTGTTTATCAGCCTATTAACTCGTATGTATGTTTGTTCTTTTATTAACTTTATTTTTCCTTACATTTACTTTGGGGTTAGGGGTAATTCAGAGATGGAGTACACAAATAATTTGCTAAACAGTCTTCATAAGATTATAGAAGTATGTTTCGTGTTATTCAAAACAGAGTAAAACACCATTGTTTGGATCATCCAATTATTTGATTTTGATTAAAATCTTGTAGGAATGAAAAATTATAAATAGCCAATATGTTTTCAGAAAGCACTCTTGTAGACCTTTGATTAGATATCAATTAGATATCGAGAAGCAGTGGTGGCTCAGTGGCAACGGCTACTACTTACGAGTTCGAACCCGAGCAGGCGCTTTACTCTGTGTAAATTATTTCAACACCACTGCTCTCAAAACTGTGAAGGAAAACATCGTGAGTAAACCGGCATGTCTTAGAACCAAAAAATTGAAGACATGTGACATCTACCAACCCGCACCGGGCCCTCGTGGTGGATTATGTCCCACTCTCTCTCACCGAGAGGAGGCCTGTGTCCCAGCAGTGGGAACGTTATAGGCTGCTAATGATTAGGTATCAAACACGGTACATATAGGGTTCGAAACACCTACGCCTGGCGTCAGGCCACGTGCCTGACATGGATGGCTTCGTGAAGGTAGAGAGAAGCTTCGTAGTCGGAACCAGTGTGAGACCGCGCTAGCAGGACTCAATATGCTGCTGCGTCCAGCTACACTAACGACGCAGCTCTATGTGTCCCGTCTACATTACACCACGAAGGTTAAGGAGATCGTGGAGTTTGTACGTGTTAAGTCCAACTGGACCTTAAGGGTCGAGAAGTTGGCACCGTGCCACAACACGAACTTCAAGTCATTCGTGGTGCGAGTTCCAACTCATCAAATCGAGACTTTCCTCAGGGAAGAGTTTTGGCCGAAGGGTGTCGTGTATCGGCGATTCCGCGGAAGGCTACGCGATACTACACAGCGCAACACGTCGCCGTCACTTCGTGTACAATAATTATGTTTACGTGGTTTTTATTTGTATGTATGATAGTCTGTATGGTATTATGATTTGGGTCTTTGTAGCCCGAAATAAACTGATTTGATTGATATATGAAATTAAAATTTATATTTTCAATAAAACTTCACATCTGCTATAAATGATAAATGATTTTATTTCTGTAAGTAGGTTTGTACAAACACTTTTACACACCAATGTTATGTTAAAAACATACTAGTTCGGCGTTTGACACAGCCTGTTTAAATCATTACCCTTCTTTGGCCTGCTGTCAAGTAAAACCTCACCTTTTTTACAATTCTAATGCTACTCCATTCATTCGTTGTGCTCTTGCATTTGAAGTGACAGTACTTGACATATATATATATTGTTGACATAATTCAAACCTAAAAACTAATTATATATTTTATGTTATTTCTAAATGAATGATTATTATAAGTTATTGGGATAAAACAGACGTTCTTCTCTAGAAAATAAGGTGTTTACTCAATATTATTTTACAAAGTGAGAATAGATTGTTGCTGTAATGCTTTAGTGAAGGTGGTGAATTCGATTTATTGTTATCATCATCTTATTGGTATTTCATTCTTGCAAAATGAATAAATTAATTGCCCTGTGCAGGCACTCCTAACCTTGAAGGTACTGTTCAGTTTTGGTTTATGGTTCTTCCTATTTTCATACATAATTTAGGTCGTCTCTAAATGTTAATAGAGAAAGAATGTTATATTGTTCACAGTTACAAAAATAGACACATATACAGACGAAATACAAAGTTATTTGGAAAACCAACTATACTAGATCATATACTAGATCATATAGTCAAAAACATACACTAAAAGATTAAGGGCGAATTTCACCAAACTTTTATACCTAGAATAAGTCATATCCAGAGAATAAATTTTGAATTTTTGACAGTTTATTCGTACTGCAACTGTCAAACGTCGATTTAATTCCCAGGATAAAAGATATCTGACGTTGGTAAAATCTGCCCTAAGTACGGAAGTCATACGGTAAGAAAGGTACGCTAAAAAGAAAAAGCACGTTTATCTCGCTACGTCACCTTAAATCATCACAACGTGGGTGTAAGTAGAACCTGTGTTGTCACCATTGCAGTGGCGCGCTGTAAATACGTTTCGAATCCTAATGCGTAGCAATAAATTTTAGGGACCAATATTGAATTATATGTCCGGTAGAGGCTACATTACGTAACGGCAACAGTTGTACTGCTGAAAGGTAAATTATGCTATTCAATGGAACCAAAGCCACCAAGTTACCAACGGCCATTCGTTACTTGAATGAGTTCTATTGATAAAAATAGACTTTACAAAAAGCTAAGACGAGAATTGATCGTGAGATGTTGAGGTGGACAGCGCTGTCGTCGGCTGAGTAAGTGCCGCTTAATAAAGTGGAGCCTGCGGGTCTTTGGAGTAATGGCCGCACTGCCCGTGTCTCCGCTGAAGGATAACTTTCATATTACTGGTTCACTCACCTGGCAACTACGACACAAATACGTGCTCATTTTGAAACAAAACAGAAAAAGGACTAACGAAATTAATTACCGACCTAATTCTTGTAAAACTCGCATAATTAACTTAATTTGACTTGTTCTACTTGAAGAACAAAATTACTTAGCGGAATTAAATGCTTTACTACATTTTCAACTGTTATTTTCACTTTAACAGTAACTGCCTAATGAAGTCGTAAATAATACAGAATTTATCTCGTGCATACATTACTTTTGGCTGAAACACAAAATTTGTTTCAGAATAAATGAGTACATACATTTCTGCTCGGTAGTCTATCTTTGCGGTATTTTGGGTATGAATGTGAATCGTTGTCAGCCATTTGTTAACAGCATGTTACACGGAACCTGAGTATTACTGGTTCACTCACCTGGCAACTACGATACAAATACGTGCTCATTTTGAAACAACGAAGAAAAAATACTAACAAAATTAATTACAAACATAATTCTTGTAAAACTCGCATAATTAACTTAATTTGACTGGTTCTACTTGAAGAACAAGATTACTTAGCTGGATTAAATGCTCTACTATATTTTCAACTGTTATTTTACAGTAACAGCCTAATGAAGTCATAAATAATACAGAATTTATCTCGTGCATACATTACTTTTGGCTGAAACACAAAAATTGTTTCAGAATAAATGACTACACTCGTTTCTGTTCGGTAGTCTATCTCTGCGGTATTTTGTGTACGAATGTGAATCGCTGTCAGCCATTTGTTAACAACATGTTACACGGAACCTGGGTATAACGAATTTTGAAATTATAATATTGAAATAGGTAACATGACAAAAAACCTCTTCTTAATGAGTTTCGTGATAGAATACAAATGTTGGTGAGTAATGAGTACTTAGAAAATTATGTTCTTCTGCATTTATTGACAAAATATAAGTTATTGATTAAGAATGACTGCCTCGGTGGTTAAGTGGTTGTAAGCGCCACTGCTTAGCATGAGTTCCAGGGTTCAGATCCCCTACAGGGTCGTAAGATTTGTTCGAATGAGGCATAAAATAAAATAATAAAAATAGGCAACTGAAGGAACACGGGTGGGTTTTAGTCAGTAAAAGTCTGACACGCTCTCCCGTTCCACCCAGAGCGGTAGACGACATTTTGGTGATTTCCCACCCTGAAAAAAAAGGGTTCGCTTCTCGGGCGAAGTGTTTTTGCTTTTTTGCCATCTGGAATTAATCAATAGTAGTCCGGAGTCTGCATTTGCATCCGATTGATGGCAATATGCTCACTCACTTTTACATGGGACTTAAACATAACTCACTAAGTACATAAACCTGCCTAACCCTCTGGGGAACACAGGTGTGTATTATTTGTATTTTCCATATGGAAATTCAAAGTTCGAATAGATAGCGTCAGTTGCGGCATCAAATTGGCGGGATATTCCGCGTGCAAACAACACACAATATTCATGCTGGGACTTGGGGAGTATAATATCAGGAATGAACTATACATACACTTTTGGTATAGCAATCAACCGAACTGCAAAATGAATTGATTTAGCCTAACCGAAGTTCGGATGAAGCGCCAATCTATAATTAGTTCGTGGCTTTATATTTATGAGTATATTTGGAACTGTTTTTTTGGTAGTTAGTGCTTGGTGTCATATTACTATGATGTCTCATTTCATCATAGTTTTTTAACATGTCTGTTCCATCCCGTTTGAATTGTTTACTCTGTGCGCCTACGTTTCTAAATGTGTAACAGAGTGAGAACTGTCACTTGTCAGTTTGAAGTCTTTTTGGTTTGGTCTTTGAAAAATGTCGGTCGAATTTTGCTTGTGCGACCCGTGTTGTAAAGTAATCCGTGTGAATCGATCGATTTGTGGACAATTTGTCGTGATCCAAATGTTTGTTTGTGTAACCAACCCCTTTTGACGAAATAATACGGGTTCAGTTTGTTTGATCTAAATAGTTTGATGTGTTAGTGAAACCATTGGAGACCGCGTGCTGTGAAAACCTCCAGCCTTATGGGGCGGCCTTGTATCCTGAGAATACCTACTTACAGCGTCACTACACAATACAATATACACTCATTTACATACATAAAACCAGGTAGGCTCCAGAACCAGGTTTCTACCATCAGGTGAGTCTTTTGTATTGATCAGCTCCGCGCACGGCGGACGGTTCGCTCGCCACTCTTGTCCCAAGGCCCATGATTATGTTTCCACTGCGCTTAATAAAATCCTATGGCCGGGGCCTTGGCCTGGCGTCGAACAATGTCCTAGTAAGATGCCCATCCACACCTCATTCTGCCGGGGTCGCGAGATTGTTCGAAAGAGGTACCGTGACCCTGGCACATGGGCAACTGTCTGACATGCCCTCCTTCTCCACCCAGAGCGGGAGAAGTCATTTGATGATTTCCCATTCAAAAAAAAAAATCCGCGCCTCATTGCATCCGCCCAGAAAAGTGTCGTGTACTAGTTTACCTACCTAGTTTTTTTTATTCTAACGTTATTATTAATCACCAAGCTTTCTAGTTTGATGGCGGTAAACATTTCTTTTTACCCACACATAATGCCTTTTTTTATCGTGTGGAAATCTTCATGGATGTCCTCCACCCCGGGGTGAGTGGAGGGGACTGTCAGGCTCTTACTGACTAAAACCACACGGTGTTCTGCAGCTACCTTTGGCCGGGGTGCTGGAGTGCTTGCGCATTTCGTCACGCTCCCCCGGCTAGGTGTTGGCCCGCATGAATACATGCGGACCCTGTCACCCTAACGGCCACGAATGGCCGCAGTTCCTTCAGAGACAGGCGCGCGCGGAACATGGCGTGCCACCGTCACGGGCCTTTCTCTGTTCAGGCAATAAACTCCCCAAGTCTGTTGCCCGCAGGCCTCACCCTAAGGTGGCCGGAGATCGTTTTGCGCCCTCCGTCGCCCGGTTACCCTTCTGCGGATTGGAAGGGAGGTTGTGTCCTCCCTCTCCCTTTCCACCGCTTCCTTCGCGACCATCACCTCCTCGCAGAAGGAAGCGACGGCGTCCCACGCGCTCTCACTACGGACCATGTACTGGACCATGTCCGGAAGCGATATTATATCCACAGCACCAACCGCCATGACGAGGTCACGGCGTTGCACTGCCCAAGCAGGGCATTCCTCAAGGGTGTGCTACGCCGTGTCGTCAAGGCAGTTGCAATGGTGCCAACCAGGTGTCGGTTCCCGTCCTATGCCGGCTGCTTTGCTGGCTCGCCTCGCTCCAGCGCTTCCCTACGCCACCGATTTAGTGACGCTAGGACTTTGAACCGATCTAGTTGGGGGTTTTCATTAAAGTCGAAACCCGCCGTTTCTTCCTTTTTGTGGTTACCGTGGTTACTAGAAAACAGATATGCCAAAGTGCTGCTAGTTGACAAAAAATAAAAAGACTTGCCTTTTAAACGTCTATGTGGTGATATATATTCACGTCAGCACATCGGCTTAAAGAAACTTTATCCTCATTAAAAACATAAGACGTCGCTTACTTGATAACAATAACTATTACTTAATTAAATACTAATATTAGGTTCGACTACATCCGTCCAAACTAATTAAAACTACCCGTATCTCGACCCACCCAACGCATTCGTTTTTCAAGTAATGTTCGGATTTCGATTAGATACAGGCTAAGCGTGAGGGTATCTTATAATAATTATACGTATAGCTATGCTCCCTCAAATGTAAGCATTTTTTGCCATAGTTGGTCCTGGTTTTTGGTAGAACTAAAAACAACATAAATTTTTAAAATGTCAAAATTCAACATTTTTAAAACTGATCGTCCACAAAAACTGCCGAAAAACTGTTCTGCAGTTTGGCAGACTTTATGTACGTTATTTCTTATACAGATTTTTAATAAATATAATAAAAATGTATTACCAGTAAACACTTTTGTTAATGACTCTTCTGCTTCGTTCCTTTGCTTTCAATTTGATTGGCTGTCGGAAACATTGAAATTTTTATCTCATGTATTTTTAAAAATGTTTATTATTTAACTGTGAAAAAAACAAAAGGGTTTCAGACCGCTCTAAAAGAACACAATAGTGAAAATGAAAAAAAAAACAAATGACTAATTTTCCGTTCATTCACAAATTGGCGTGGGAACTCCAACTTTTGCATTGAACTTATTATTTACACAAAGTTCTCATTGTTAACAATAGGAATGTTTCTACTTAAGAAAGATAACGGTTGTATATTATAGGTAAAGAACAGTTAAGTACCTCTACAATGGCCTATCGCACTTTGTTAACGCCGGTAAAAGACATGTAGTACTCAACCGTACACAACACCGTTTATACAATTTTCACAATGTACCAAGTTTTGCGTGAATACTGATAGAGGTGAATATGTTAACAACTGAAAGGCGTAAAAGGAAACGGACGAATATAATTTGAATGGTAAATAACATCAAATTTACTATACATCTTTGATCACGATCTCACATAAAGCCACTTTATTTAAAAATAAGAGATTTATCGTAGTACGGCACACTATATTAAAAAATAACGGCGTCTCTCAAAATTAACACCCATATTCCAGAGTTCATTTATTTTCATTATACGTCCAGGTTCAGGCATTGAAATACAAATGTGTACCAAATTTCAACTCAATCGGCCACGAATAATCCTACAATGGCTGCGTTTTTCTTCATTCAAACGTACGAAAACCCAAAAACGGTACCTATGTAGGCATATTTAAACAATAACTCATAAACAGGTACCTACAACGGATAACATTGCCGCAATATTTCTTCAGGAATTGGATCAGTACGTGACTGTCGGAACTATGTGCGTTCTTGAATGAAATTGACAAGCAGAAGATATGCCCTGTCTCATAAATAAAGACAAAGCGGTATGAACTGTTTATTGGCATTTAACTCTAAACATAAACAACACGTTTGAAAGGATAAATTATTTTAAAGTTCTTACATAAATTCAATAAAATAAACCAAGATAAATTATTCATGAGTATTATGCCTTTTAAGTGCCTACTTATCCTGTTTTGTGTTTACGTTATTTGAACCAAAAATCGTTTTGTTTGAACCGATGGTAAACCTTTTAGTAAAACTGTCTGATCTATTTTGTTTAATATTCGTCGTAGGAAGAGTTATTAAGGTTAAACGTGCCATTCTTTCAAGTTTTAGGGAGATAAAAGGCGATAAAAAGGGCTGCAAAGTTTAAGACGGCAACACGCTTCAATCTTTCAATGGTAAAGTATTGAAGTGTGCCGCTCATAATCAGCGAGAGCAGTGGTAGCCCAGTGGTATCGGTCCCGACTTACGAGTTCGTGGTCGTGGGTTCGAACCCAAGTAGGCGTATTACTCTGTGTAAATAATTTCATCACCACTGCTCTCAAAACGGTGAGGAAAACATCGTGAGGAAACCGGCATGTCCTAGAACCAAAGATTCGCAGACATGTGACATCTACCAACCCGCATTGGGCCCGCGTGGTAGATTAAGGCCCAGTCCCTCTCACCGAGAAGAGACCTGTGTCCCAGCAGTGGGAACAATATAGGCTGATAATGATGATGCTTATAATCGGGGAAACAAGGCTTTGTTTACATGAGAGTTGGCTAATTCTTTTAAGGCTTGTCAAAATTAATTTCGAAACAAAGAAGACTTTTAATTTGTTCTAAATTCAGTGTTTAAACAAATTTAATCAAACACTGAAATAAGAAGACTGAGTTTTAAGACTGTATGTTAGTGGCAAATATATTTCGTAAAATGATAGATTGCCGGTTACAAATAACGCAAAAAGATCTACAAACATACATAAACCCATCTTCCCACGGGGGTTGACAGAAAGTACAGAACGCCACAAAGTACCTCCGATCTTTACATATTTATTTTGCCCCGCATACATTCATATATCTCTGGTCATATAGGCACGCCGGCTGTGAGTACTGCGCACCTGACCTTTCTGAAGAACTTCACCAAAAGGGTCACTATGTGTTCTCCTTTGGCGTCCCTCTCGGCGTTTCCACTCACATCTGCTTCGTAAATATGTTTTGTTAGTGTCGGTTCATTCGTTCTCCCAACATGACTAAACAAACAAAGTATACATTTGTAATATATGTAGATCATCATTGTGTTTGTCCTTCTTCGTCGCATCGATGTTTTCCCATATCCATTTGATTTTCGACCAGAACCCAGTAATTACTGTGGTGATATTTTTGACAGAATTCATTAAAAAAAAATTGTACTAGGTTTTGACATCTGATATAATAGGGAAGATGCAAGTATAATATTTATAAAAAATTTATGATTAAAATGTTAAAAAAATATAAAAGAAGGGCTACTGCAACGTTTTTATTTTACCTAATGTTGATTTTTAACAATAATTACAAATTAAAAATTACTTGAAACGAAACGAATTTCAAAACATCAATCAGCGTTTAGTGACGTCACTGCTGTTATGACAACTAGTGATGTGAACCGATTATAATTTTTAACACCGGTTTAAACCAATTAGTTATTTATTAAAATCGGTTTTTTTAAGGTTGATTTCGGTTTTTCCTAAAAAAAATACCAGTATCCCTTAATTTGGGTTTGACCACTGGGACGAACATAACTTTAAAAAAAATCCTGAGCGTCTTGTAAATGGATTTTATTTCTATTGATATTTTTTGGCGTTTGGCACATTTTAATGGCGAGTGAAGGTAAAATAAGCTTTTATGATTTTATATGACTTTTATAATCTTTTGGGGTATGTAAAGGACACCATGTCAATTTGTTTTAGATCTGCTTGAACAATATGCACAAGCGATAGACTCGTCCTCAGATGATGAACCAGAAACTTGGTCTAATGCAAATGCTTCAAAAAAAACAGCAACCATTGTCACCTATCTACACTAATATTATAAAGATGAAAAATTTGTATTTTTGTTTGTTTGTAATGGATAAACCCAAAAACTACTGGATCGATTTTAAAATTCTTTCACCATTAGAAAGCTACATTATCTGCAAGTAACATAAGCTATATTTTATTTTAGAAAAAATAAGGGTCCGTAAGATATTTGGGTTTTTCGGACCCAAGGTGTAAAAAATCATCCAAAAAAGTTCCTTAATCAATAAACACAATATAAAGAAAGGCCTGCCATCGAAGTACCAGGTGGTCATAACTTGGTAGGAGCTCATCTAACATGGGTGTGTGGTAGCTAGAAAACGCCTTATGTGTTCGAAGTACCAGACTGTTGTCATAACTTAGTAGGAGCTCACCTATCATGGATGTGTGGTAGCTAGAAAACGCTTTATGCCTTCAAAGTACCAGTTTGTCATAACTTGGTCTAACATGGGTTTATGGTACTTGGTGCTCTTTGCTTTGTGTTGGTGGGATCTGATAAGTTAACACAACATTTATTGATTCTGAGGCAGTACGAAGTTTGCTGGGTCAGCTAGTTGTATATCCATACTAATATTATAAATGGAAAAGTATGTATGTCTGTTTGTCCGTCTTTCATGGCAAGACGGAGCGATGAATTGACGTGGTTTTTTAAGTGGAGATAGTTGAAGGGATGGAGAGTGACATAGGCTACTATTTGTCTCTTTCTAACCCCCCACTTCCCTAAAATGAGAGGTGGAACGCGCTAATCTCTGGAACTACTGGTTCGAATTGAAACATTCTTTTTGAGTCGGGTAGCCTGTTTATTGAGGAAGGCTATAGGCTATATAACATCATGCTACGATCAAAAGAAGCAACAAAAAATGGACGAAAACTGGCTAGTGTTCCAAAGGACTCGAGTCCTCAAGTCGTAATTTTAAAGACTCGACTCAATTATGCAAGACTCAGTGTGCTCAAAAGGCTTGCATAATTGAGTCGAGTCTTTAAAATTACGACTCGAGGACTCGAGTCCTTTGCAACACTAAAACTGGCAGGCTGCGATGGGACGGGATGTGTCAGGGTAGCAAATATTTGACGCGGACGAAGTCGCGGGCAGAAGCTAGTATTTAAATAAAAGTGAAATAGGAACTCAAACCAAAAATATTGGAATAATCATACACAATATAACGAGCTATTTGGAAAATTCATCATCATCATCATTTCAGCCGTAAGACGTCCACTGCTGGACTTAGGCCTCCCCCAATTTGGGGGGCTTTGCCATGATCGCCACGCTTAGCAGGCGGGTTGGCAATCGCAGTAGGGTCGTAAAATGCATAGAGAACGCTGCTTCCCATTCTCTAGTAACTCCCTTAGTCGCCTTTTACGACACCCACGGGAAGAAATGGGGTGTTGTTATTCTTTACGTCCGGCACCACACGGTACCGTCCGGCACTACACGGTACAAAAAACACGGCAAATGGGGTGGTGTTATTCTTTACGTCCGGCACCACACGGTACCGTCCGGCACCACACGGAAAATTATTAGCATTTGGAAAATTAGTAGCACGTGAAATGTGAATCATACAACATGGATAGGCACGGATTTAATATCTGAAATATTATGTCTTATATAAAAAAGCAAATAAGAAATAAGAACTTATTAATATGAAATAAAGAACAATGTTAATAATAAACCTTCCTTTTATTTAAATCAACTTTATTAAAAACATGCTGCTCCAATAAAACCAGTGATCAATGGGTTTTATTCGATGTTTTTACCGAATACGTTCACCGGAAAATAACTGGTGATTCTCCGGTACTCATAGTTCCGGTGCAAACCTCTAATACATATCAAAGACTCTCGGATACTTACATGTTTTGTGATTGTAATCGGTGTTTCAATAAGAGCCGGTTATTATCGGTTTTAAAAGGTTTTCATAAAACCCGGTACATCACTAATGACAACTTATTGTCATTGAGTTTATTACTAACTCTTGAGTTAGTGTTGATTTCTTTTCAGAAAAAGTTTTCCTCCATCCATTTTAAACTTTATCCAATATTCGACGTCATTCTCCAAATGTAAATACACGTTATAGGCAAGTTTGGAAGTATTAGGGACTAACGTGTTTTCACGTACAAGCAGATTTACTAAACATTTATCGAGTATAGTCGCAGACTAACGTCAAAGTGATCTTCGCAGTTCACAACATGCAAAAAAGAAAGAAAGCAATGCAATGAAGAATAAATGATGCATGATGGTGATGTGATGTATTGTGGAATGCAATAAAATATTGAGTATTGTAATGGTGTTTGGAGAAAATTGAAATTTCTTTTCGCAGCTTGAAACCAACTTTTTTTCAGTTTTGGGCCAGAAGGTCCAGTCAAAAACAATTAATTTGGAAACTTTGTTGAAGTAGACACGGACTTATTGGCACAAAACATGAATAAACGCGGATTATTAGTGGTATGGTTATGATCACCTGCTGTTGATGGATAGTCAGTTTTACATTTTTAAGTTAACAAATACGACCAGTGACAGACAAGAATGACGTTATCGGAACTATAGGTGCGTTTTCGCGCGAAAATTCAAACTGTCAATTTAAAACTGCATTTTTTCCGATAAATTACAATGTTTTTTTTTTTAATCTTTAAAATGAAAACTAAAATAAAAATACTGCATGTTGCCTATTATGAGATATATGAAGCATTTTTCAAATGGAATATTTATTTCATTTTTATAACGCTGACGAGCAGCATTAAACAATTTATTACTATTCGAACCAAACTGGAACTTGTTAGAAAGTGACAAAAAAATTGGATCAGATAGAACCATTTAGGTACGTGAAAATTAGGTAACTGTTTTTGAAGCTTCGAGTATTGGAAGCTCATTAGTTATATTAATATAACATTAATAACTGTTTAAAATGAGCTTTTAAAACAGTGCTGTTAAAATTACTTTTGCAATTGGCTGAAATTCACTTTTAATTTATAAAGAGAAAATGTTCGTAGTTACGAGTACGGCCAAAAAGAGCTGGCGGGTTGCATTTTAATAAGCGCGTTGCGTAGGATGGCAAGGCAGATCAATCCATAAACTTGTCCAGTCAGCAAAAAGCGTGACTCCTACATCTTGTTCTTAAATCGGAGTGGTAGATGTGAGAGTGTTTGATATTTTCATTCTATTATACATAGTTTACAGGTCCAATAGCCATGTAAATTGCCTTACGTCGAAACAGTTTTAACTAGTTGCTATATCAATACATTTAGGCCGCTATCCCACTGGCGTTTTACGAGCGTCGGCGTCTCTCGAACGTCTGCGCAGCGTCAACGTTGCGCAAACGCGACGTTGACGTCGCGTCGTCGCGTGACAAGCATTAACGTTCGCTGAACGCGACGTCAACGTCACGTCTACGCAACGTCAGCGACGCGTTTGTTGGCAACAGGTACAATCGCTTACGACGTTAACGTTGCGGACGTTAATGCTTGCCACGCGACAACGCGACGTCAACGTCGCGTCTACGCAGCGTCGACGCTGCCTAGACGTGACGTTGACGTCAACGCTCGTAAAACGCCAGTGGGATAGCGGCCTTAGATATGAAAGCAAGTCTTGTGAATAGACCTGTCACGTAGACCTGAGCAGTTAGCCCTTATTCCTGTTACTATCTATTCACACATTTGCCACATGTTTGAACGAGTTTTCTTGATGAAAACATTAAGAAAAGACGTTCAAAGATGTTTGTTTCTAGCGTGCATATCAATCTCTTTTGTACTGCACATACCACAGGGGTTTGTGTGGGTGATGAATTTGAATTATTCATCGGTAGAGGCAATCAAAAGTATGAAGCAAGTTAAAACACCCTTCCGCATTAGTGCTTATTGCTAGTAGGAACTTGTAAAGTTTTAACTCAATCTCAAACAAACAGTTTTAGAAAATAGAGGTAATCGCTAAGCTCGTTCCCAACTATGTAAGTGGGCTTCCAGTCTAGTAGTTCTAATCAAATTAAAACTAAATATCGATATAAGCTGCTACATGAAACAATGCAACACTCAGCAACAAAAAAATTCTGAATAACCTGAACTAGCCGCCAGACTTTGGTGAACAGAACAGAATATTATTTATGTCTGCGTAAATGGAATTGATACTAGAAAGAGCTATCATAATATCAATTAACATCTACAGTCGCACGGAAATAACATGGTATGCTGATATTTTTTGTGTCAGCCGTGAGCGTCACAAATAGCTTGACATAAACTACGAGACACTGATACTTATCGAAGTGTAAAGCCGTTAGCACTCCAACACAACGAGTTGGGAAAACAATGCGATAACAGAACGAAATGTATGAAAAAGTATTGCGTTAGGCGGCCCCTAGACCTACAATAACATTGTACAATACATTTTATTGTACAATAAGATTGAGACTGAGAGGCGCTTTTAATCCAAACGATCAATTATATTGCACAATAATACGAACTGCACAATGTTTTCGTGTTCAATCTGAGAATAGTATTAATACAGTTTACAACACAAAACTACACCACTCTCTGCCTTAAAATTCGTCACAGTTCGGTTTTTGGAAAATATAACAAAAACCCAAGCGATGCGTCTGATTTCCCGCCAGAAATTCCCGTGTACTCCTCGTTCAACACAAAACACATACTAAAAATATTGCGCAATACTGACCCTACACGATGCAATGGAAAAATATGGTGCAATAAAAATTAAACATGCTCAAACTTTCATTCAATCATTGCACAATCTTCAATATTAACCCTATACGGTCAATAATATTGCACAATTTAATTGATCGTTTAGGGGCCGCCTTACACAGCGAAGCGCAGCAGTAAGCGTCAGTGTGTTAAAAAAGCGCTTGCAGACTAGCGCGACGCGACGGTCGCACGCGATTCGGCGATTTATATCCGTAGAACAATTTATAAGATCATTTCGCCCCTATGTCAGGAGTCGCGCGTGTTTTCATCTCGTAATAGCGTAAATTTTGGTAAATATGCACTTACAGCTCAACAGTTCGAAAGCCCAAAATCGTGCAACTGAAGTTTTAAATAGTTACAAATGGGAACTTTCACGTGGTGATGCTAAAACAACAACAAAATGATTTATGTAATTATTTTTTTTGTTTAATTTAATACTCCCGGTTTTAAACCTAATCGGCGATGAAGACTAGATTTCCAATCTAAATGTTTTCGATTTAATTTATAACATACTATCGGCTAGACAACCCACTTCCTCGGCGTTAACCACGAGAACCAACTAATATTAGGTCTTTACCTATGAAATTGCCGTTCTGCAGTACTGGCCATTTCAAATCAAAATAATTTTTGTTTGTCTAAGAATTCTAATTTCAAATTAATTTTATTTTAATAACATGGAATTCTTTTTCCAAAAGTAGTCATTTGTTTATTGATTAGTGTTACATTTTCATCGCATTTCAATCTTTTTCATCATCATGGATACGATAAAAATTCGAGTAATTATGGAATATCAGTACCGTCGTGGCAGCAACGCGGCACAAGCGGCACGCAACATCAACGGCGTTTACGGAGCTAACACTACAAACCAACGCACCACCTGTTATTGGTTTGCTCGCTTCCGATCTGGAAATTTCGACCTGAAAAATGAACCTCGCGGTCGTCCCAAGACTTTGGTCGACAATGACGAATTAAAGGCGATTCTGGAAGCTGATGATACACACTCAATGATCGCCAGCGCGAAGTAAGCGTCGAACACGTCGCCTTGCACTGCTCAACAGACACACAAATGAAGGAATTTTGAACCGCATTGTTACCTGCGATGAAAAATGGATTCTGTTTGATAACCGCAAGCGCTCAGCAAGTTGGTTGGATCCTGGTTCAGCACCTTAACAATGCCCTAAACGAAAACTTACCCCTAGAAAAGTGATGGTCACTGTTTGGTGGTCTAGCGCCGGTGTGATTCATCACAGCTTCTTACCAAACGGGGTGAGATTACTGCAGATGTGTATTGTGAAGATCTGAACTCAATGATGAAGAAACTGGCACATCTCCAACCAGCACTGGTCAATCGCTCGTCTCCGCTGCTCCTGCACGACAACGCGCGACCTCATACTGCACAGCAGATTCCGTGATTCCGTGTGGTGCCGGACATAAAGAATAGCATCACCCCATTTCTTCCCGTGGGTGTCGTAAAAGGCGACTAAGGGATTTACTAGATAATGGGCAGCAGCGTTCTCTATGCATTTTACCATCATACTGCGATCGCCAACCCGCTTGCCAAGCGTGGCGATTATGGCAAAGCCCCCCAAATAGGGGGAGGCCTATGTCCAGCAGTGGACGTCTTGCGGCTGAGATGATGATGATGACTTTGAGCTAACATTGCGAGTTTACTATAAGTATTTTATCGTTGCAAGCAGAGTAGGTAATGTCTGTGAAGAACATCTATCAAATAAAAAATGCTAAGGTTGAGCGACAAACGAATTTTCATCGACAAGGAAACACCACTTTTGTGGCTGACTGTAGGTACATGCATTTCTATGATCTATGTGATATATCAATGTTTAGATAAAGGCAAGTTTTGCTTAAACATGTCTTGATTAAACTATCCTAAAACGCAAAATAGACCCGTTGTCCTACGCAATCTGCTCATTAACATATAATTCCTCAGCTCTTTTTTAACGGACGAAAAAAAAAGGAGGAGGTTATCAATTCGACGCGTATTTTTTTTTTTTTTTTTTTATGTATGACCACGCATAACTTTGTACATGGTAGTCCGATTGTGATAATTATTTTTTATTGGAAAGGGTATACTCCCAAGGTGGTCCCATATAAATTTGGAAAACAAAATCGAACCCTAAGGGTACGCCACAATTGCGGCGGTAAGTCCCCTCTTTGAGGAGTAGATAGAGAGGCGTCACGGCGTCCTCACCTTCCGCCTGACGCAGGTTCTCACCGGGCATGGGTGCTTTGGTGGGTTCCTGTTCAGGATAAAGCGGGAGGATACGTCCGGGTGTTTCCATTGCGAGGATCGTCTGGAGGACACGGTGGAGCATACGGTGGAGGTGTGCCCTGCCTGGGCGGAGCACCGCCATGTCCTCGTGGAGGCGATTGGCGGCGGCGACCTCTCGCGTCCGGCCCTGGTGCGAGCCATGGTACGGAGCGAGAGGGAATGGGAAGCCGTCACCTCCTTCTGCGAAGCAGTAATGCTCGCGAAGGAGGAGGCGGGGCGCGTGAGGGAGTGGCAGTCTCTGCGCCCTCACGTCCCTAGCCGCCGCAGGAGGAGACGCCCCGGGCGTCGGGAGTCAATAGCGGACTCCCGGCCACCGTAGGCGCGAGCTTGCGGGTGGCGAGCAATGGGTAGCTCGCCGCCCGGTAAGGACCAAGCTCGGGTCGACGGCGCGCAGTGTTCCACGCGCGCCTCAAAGAGATGTCAGCAGCAGTGTAGGGGTCTACTAGGACCGATGCCTGCCGGGATCACGTGATTGTTCGAAAGAGATACCGTGACCCTGGCACATGGGCAACTGATGGAACACGGGTGGGTTTTAGTCAGTAAAAGTCTGACACGCCCTCCCGCTCCGCCCAGAGCGGGAGAAGTCATTTGATGATTTCCCATCCTGAAAAAAAAAAAAAAAGGATCGGAAAACAGGGTATGATTGATTGTTCACTCACTGATTGTGATGTATAACCACTAGGGATGTTATGGATATGAAATTTCGGATACGGATTGGTTACGGATGTAGGAATGATTATTATACCGGATACGGATATGGATACGGATATGAAATTATTTCGGATTATCCGTTAGTTTCGGATAATTTCGGTTACGGATATTAAATTTTTAAGGAATTTCAAAAATGTAAATACAAATAGCTAATAAAATGGTTTTATTTATATGTCACCATTTGGTAGGAATTACAATCAGTCTGTGAGTAATTATTGCCGCTATTTAAAATACAAATGATTATAAATACCTATATATTGAGTGTTATCTAATCTACCTAAAATAAAAATGTAATAACAAATCCGATATTATCCGAAACTTTTATTTCGGATTCGGTTACGGTTACGGATATTTTTTTATATCGGATATCCGATAGTTTCGGTTACGGTTACGGAGCTCCCTAACATCCCTGATAACCACGCATAACTTTATACAGGGTAGTCCGATTTTGATAATTCTTTTTTCATTGGATGGGATATACCTTGCCAAGTATTATTAGTATATTCAAGCCACAAAAAATATAATATAAAACTTTTTTTTTAAAGTTAAACCGCCGAAAAAACTGAAAAGCAAAAAATAATAAACCTTAAAATTTTGAGTCGGCGCTGAAAAATCAATGAACAAAGATCACTCAAAGCGCCGACTCATAATTTTAAGGTTTATTATTTTTTGCTTTTCAGTTTTTTCGGCGGTTTAATTTTTTGTTAAAAAGTTTTGGTCGTACGCAGAAACTACGAAAATATTCTCGTTGTAAATTAAAAGCCAATCGTAGAAATAACTTTAACTACAGAGTTTTAAAAGCTCGTTTAAACAGTACTCAATATAAGTAATGGTCCTCTAGTAATCGAAGCTTCAAAATCAATTATTTTCTTCTAAATGGTTCTATTTGGTCTATTTTTTTAGGACGACATTTGTCTTGTTGGTGATGTTCTTCAGAAAGATCAGGCGCGTAGTACTCGCAACCGGCGTGCGTGTATGACCAGATGTATGAATGTAAACGAAGTAAAAGGAGTAACTAAAGATCTTAGCTAGGTAGCGTTCTGTAGTTTCTGTCAACCCCTATGAGAAGAAAGAACGAGTAATAAGTTTATTGTTTTGTTTTTCCTTGTTATTTTACCGGGAAACTTTAATTTTACGAAATATACTAGCATACTCTCTAAAAACTCAGTGTTTAATTAAATGTCGATAAACACCGAAATTAGAGCAAATTAAAAGTCGTCTTTGTTTCGAAATTAATTTTGACAAGCCTTAAAAGAATTAGCCGACCCTCCTGTAAACAAATCCTTGTTTCCCCGATTATAAGCGGCACAGTACAATACTTTGAACATTTAAAGATTGAAGCGTGTTGCCGTCTTAAACTTTGCAGCCCTTTTTACCGCCTTTTATCTCCCTAAAACTTGAAAGAATGGCACGTTTAACCTTAATAACTCTTCCTACACGAATTTTAAACAAAATAGATCAGTCAGTTTTATTAAAAGGTTTACCATCAGTTCAAAGAAAATGATTTTTGGTTAAAATAACGTAAACATAAAACAGGATAAGTAGGCACTTAAAGGTCATAAAATCTCATGAATATTTTATCTTGGTTTATTTTATTGAATTTATGTAAGAACTTTAAGATAATTTAACCTTTCAAAAGTGTTGTTTAAGTTGTTCCTTGTTTATGATCAGAGTTAATTGCCAATAAAAGGTTGATACCGCTTTGTCTTTATTTACGGGAGCAGGCAAGATATATGCCTACGGAGATTGGAAAAAAAATATTAGTTAACATTTGAATAACTTTTATAAAAATGCTGATTAAACGTTTTTTTCTTCAGTGCTCGATTTTTTCAAGTGTTCAAAAGATACTAGGATTAAAAAAAAATAAAATCACATTTTACGTTATAAAAAAAATATTTTTATTTCTGAACTCTCTTTAACGGCGGCGCGCGCCGTAACAACCGCGCGGAGCTCTATTTTCAACGTCATATTAAAATTATAAATAATGTAGATAGAGTTCCGGGAGTTAGACATTTTTAGGGTTCCGTTGCCAAATGGCAAAAAACGGAACCCTTATAGATTCGTTATGTCTGTCTGTCTGTCTGTCCGTCCGTATGTCACAGCCACTTTTTTCCGAAACTATAAGAGCTATGCTGTTGAAACTTGGTAAGTAGATGTATTCTGTGAACCGCATTAAGATTTTCACACTAAAATAGAAAAAAAACAATAAATTTTGGGGTTCCCCATACATAGAACTGAAACTCAAAAATGTTTTTTTTCATCAAACCCATACGTGTGGGGTATCTATGAATAGGTCTTCAAAAATGGTAATGAGGTTTCTATTATCATTTTTTTCTAAACTGAATAGTTTGCGCGAGAGACACTTCCAAAGTGGTAAAATGTGTGTCCCCCCCCCCCCCCGTAACTTCTAAAATAAGAGAATGATAAAACTAAAAAAAATATATGATGTACATTACCATGTAAACTACCAACGAAAATTGGTTTGAACGAGATCGAGTGAGTAGTTTTTTTTTAAAACGTCATAAATCGTAAACCGCAATTTACCTTACATTCAATCAACTGAAATATAAACATTAAAAAAAATATATATTTTTAAACCGAGAATACCTACAGATTTGTACGGAACCCTCGGTGCGCGAGTCCGACTCGCACTTGGCCGGTTTTTCTTGAAAATTTCCTCTTCTTTAACAAACTTTTTTTTAAATTGCTTAAATGTTAATATTTTTTGAGTTATTAACAAAAAACTAAATATCATTTCTTTTTCATCTTATTTTGTTAATAACAATTGCAATTTTTTACCTGCACCAAAATCCTTCAAAAACATTTTTCTAGTGGTTATTCCGAATCGAATGAGCCATCGCTCATATTTTTAGGACCTTTATCACTATTTTTACGTTTTTGAACTTGTTAACTAGACTATTTAAGGGTTTCGTACATCTGAATGAAAAAATGCAGCCGTTATAGGATTACTCGTGTATCTGTCTGTTCGTCTACCACAACCAATTTCCTCCGAATTTAATGAACCGATTAAGTTGTTTGGTACTCATTTGTATTTCTGAGTCTGAACCTGAACTTGTAATGAAAATAAATGAATTCTGGAATATGAGGGTTAATTTTTAGAGACGCTCTTACTTTGTAATATAGTGTGCCGTACTTATTACAATTAATCTCTTATTATTCACGCACAATGGTCCACTCAAAGGACTAAGTGCTGAAACCCAACCCCTATAACATAAAATATAGAATATCGCTTATTATTAAAAATTGTGGCTTTATGTGATTTCGTGATTAAAGATGTACTGTGAATTTGACGTTATTTACTACCAAAATTGTGTTCGTTCCATTTTACGTCCTTCACTTATATACATATTCACCGCAGGATTCAAACAAAACTGGTTACTTTACCTACATTGTTCAAACGATGTTATGTACAGTCGCGTACTACATATCTTTTAACGGCTTTAAGTGTGATAAGCCATTGTAGACGTTCTTAACTGTTTGTATAGTACGACCGTTAACTTTCGAAAGTAGAAAGTTAGTGTTAACAATGAGAACTTATTGTATGTAACAAGTTCAACGCAAAAGTTGGAGTTAACACGCCGATTTGTGAATGAAGGGGAAATTAGTCGTATCTTTTGTCATTCATTTTCACTATTGTATTCTTTTACAGCAGTCTGAAACCCTTTTGTGTTTTGCTGTAATAGATTTTTTGTATAAATATACAAAAAAACATATACATACACACACATACACATAAATACATACACACACTTAGAGGAAAGGGTGGTATTTTGGAATACTATTGTTAATTTGTGATAGCAGTGTTTCACAAAAATGAAAAGGGCCATCTCATATTACGGATCATAAAATATTCACAAGTAGCGCCATCTATCGATATGTTTACACAGATAGTCTGAAGATGGCGACCAGAGATTAAAATATGAAACAGCGCGTGAGAATTTTTTTGAGGTACGTGTTTAACCCATTCCCATCCCTAAATTTCCTTGTGATTGTGCTGTTTAGCTTTATGGTTAGTACCTATAACTGAACTGATTCAGATGTTTTTAATTAGGAATGACATATTTGACTGATTATGACATATCACCACTGCCAACTAAAAAGAAACGCCCTTCCAATAGAGGTCGTAAACCGGTAAAGTCGACAGTTATAACAAGTTCGCCATATAAGAAGGATCTTGAGGAGTCTGAATCTAAGAAGAAAGAAAAGCAGTAAAGGTTAGATTAAAAAATGTTAAAAAGACAGACAAAAGAAATTACAAAAAGAAAATGAAAGGGCAAAACGACAAACACTATAAAAAGGACGATGATAAGACAAAGTACGAGAAAGCAGGAAAAAGGAACGACAAAAAGACCGAGGAATGAAAACTTATTAAAAGCGATGATGATGACACTGAAAGTTTGGAATCTTCCAGCTCTTACACCAGTCGTAAGTCAAATACGTCAGAAGAACTAGAAACAGAAATTTATTTTGGTGGAAAACCTCCTGCAGCTGATGCAGATTGTATTTTCTGTAATGAGAAGTATAGTGAGGACAGGAGGGAAGAAGAATGGGTGCAGTGTTTTATGTGCGAGCTTTGGGCGCACGGTGAATGTGCCGAAGCTGGATCATATGTTTGTGATTTTTGCAAATAACCCATCTATTTCATTTAACTGGGACTAATTAAAGTTAATCTATATATAAATACGTGAAGCGAAAACTTTGGATCCCTTTTTACGAAAATTGGGCGGACGGAGAAGTATGAAATTTCGCACACTTATAGTTTACAGAGAAGAAGTGACGAGTGCTAATATTTTTTTAAATTATGCATAAAAATACATTATTTTCAATAAATAACACGTTACACACACTACTATTCATTACCGTGTATTTAATACACACATGCATAAATTATTCTTATGTTTATGGTCCAAATCTGTGGTCCAATCGAGAACATCTGTCTTTAATATTTTGTTTCTATAGTCTTACTGAGTGTCAAGTATAACCATAGGTAATAAATTAATTTTATAGATATATAACCTATTTCATTTTTAAAACATATGATCATATCGAGAATATTTGTCTTTAATATTATTATAATTTGTATTAGAGACGATAGGAATTTAGTTTAGATCTAAAGAAATATTTTTTGTGGTTTTATGGGGAGTGTCAAGTATGGCATTAGTAAGTTTCCCATACAAAACTTAGTGTCGTATGTTGGTCGTGTGCAAACTGTAGAGGTTGTATGCCTCACGATTGTACAAGCTGGTTATAATTATGACATTTTGAACTGTCATAATTAATTAAAAATAATAGGGAAAATTCTATAAAAACAGAGCAAACTGTGATAATTCATTCCATATCCAGTAGTTAAGAAGTATTAAGAAAATAAAGAAGAGAGTCCTGAAGAAGTATTCTTTACTCATTACACCAACTCCCTGGTCCTGGCCATCACCATCCCGCCAGCGAACCCTTTCCACAGTAGTACAGCGTCAACAATTTGTCTATAGTGTTACTGAATGTCAAATATAACAATATTATTATTTTTTATATTTATTATTATATTTTTTTTTTCATTTAATAATATATTTCTATTCAAATGAAGTACGGTCGAATTTCGACCAATGGGCGATCACTAGTAAAACTAAAATTCTGATTAAAGGTACTTAAAGGTTGATTAAAGTTTATTATAGAAATCATTTTTTTATTTTTATTTATAGAATAATTATTCTTTCACCTTTAAATCACTTACCTACTATCACGGTCTCTAATCTTGACTGAAGGTAATTTAGAATACCAAAATGGTATACCAAATAACTTTCAGTCAGTTTAGGAACCGATTTTAGAGAGTTGCTCTCTGGATTACACTTTCTTCTCAAACGTTGACTTAGTACTAGCGAAAATAACTAAGTTAAGCACGGTGAATATAATTTGAAATACTCCTATACCAAAATACCTGCACCCCATCTCCAAAACGAAATTGTGCCATTTTGCATTCAACCTAAAATGTTAACCTGTAGGGATATCTAATTGTTTTTGATAGCTTGCACATTGATAGTACAATAATATTGCTTCAATTTAATCAAGGTTTTATTTCTTGATACCTCACGAAAAAAAAGTTGCAGGTCTGAAACAAAATGATATGCCAAATTACCATCCTTTCCTCTACATGTATAAGGTGTATCTATTCATACATGAAATATTTTAAGAGGTACACCTGCAGGTGGTAAAGAAGCTATAGAAGCAAAAAGATTTTTTTTACTTTAGCGTTTTTAAATTTTCGTAATTATTATAATTTTAAAACTGCTTGAGACGTTTTGCATGAAACCTTTACTCCAAATTCTATCAATGAACCGCCTGACGCTACGACCGGACGGCACGAGCATGGCCGCGGTGTCTCTGGCCGTAAAAAATAAGAAGGAGCCAGTATTTTTCATGTGCGTCAATTTTTTATTTTTTATTTCGCCTATACTTTCCCACTGCTGGGCAAAGGCCTCCCCCAATTTCTTACAGGAACTCTTGTCCCACGCCACCTCAAACCAGTCGTCGCACGGGTACGCATCTAGGTCATCTCGCCACCGCTTTCTGGGCCGACCGCGGTGGCGTCGTCCATCTTCAGGCACCCATTGTGCGCAAACCTTTGCCCAGCGGTCATACGGCTAATGTGGCCCGCCCAATCCCATTTGAGCCTGGCAGCCTTTTTGCCTACGTTGGTTTTACCCGTTTTGAAACGCAGCGTGGTGTTCCAAATTCTGTCTTGTCTTTTTACACCCAGAATACTATAAATAATTAAATATTAAATTTTGAAAAAAAAATACACTTAGAATTTTTTTTTCGTTGCTGTAGCTTCTTTACCACCTACAGGTGTACCTCTTAAAATATTTCGTGTATGAATAGATACACCTTATATACATATACAGAAAATGATTAATTAAGCCGTCATATCTAAGAGATTATAAATATCAATGTTTCGGACAGCCAATTAAACTGAAAGCAAACGAGCGAAGCAAACAAGTGATTAATAAAAGAGCAGTTTTCAGTTTTTTATTTATATTATATATATATATATGTACAATATAATTTATTAAAAATTTGTATTAACAGTAGTTTACGTAAAGTCTGCCAAACTGCATAACAGTTTGTTGGCAGATGTTCTCGTCTGTCAGTAGATTACAAATTTTGATATTTAAAAAATTAATGTGCTGTTGTAAATAAAAATCATCCCTACGTTTAAAAGGCAAGTCTTTCTATTTTTTGTCAACCACTTAACCCATTAACGCCGAGATGATCAGAATTTTTACTAACTTTTCAACGTGTTTATTTATTATGTTATCGGACCAATAAAATAATGAAATATCTCTATTCCTACGCGAAATTTGATGTTCTTTCAGAATCTGAGCCCAAAATTTCGATTTGACATCGAGAAAAATAATATGGCCGATTAAAACATGAAAAACGTGAAAATTTTCAAAAAAAATATATTTGCATTTTTTTTTCTCAATGATACCGCAAAGGTATCAACTTTTTACTATGATCAGAGGTGATCATGGCACTCGAACATTAAGAGGAACTTTTTTCATAAAATTTCGTTGACTTGTTTTTCCAAAATGGCAGCGAGAATGAAAAACAATTATAAAAATCTTAATCTATCGTTTTCTTAAAAACTATAAACTTTAGAAAAAAAATTACAGAACAAAAATGTCTAAAAATTGGTCAAAAACTACTCTCAATTTTTTTCAGAATTTTTGGAGACAATTTTTGATTTTCGAAAATTTCAAAAATACCTGGAAGTTTAAAAAAAAGTTGAGAGTGTTCTTTGAGTACCTCTTCGCTGATTATGTGTGTATACATTGTTTTTTTTTCTAATTAGGATATAATATCAATTACTTAACTTACGTGACCTCTGGTTGACTGTGTCTCCTTTGGGGTGCCTTTGTTTGTGAGTCCCCTTGCCTCTCACGTTTCGGGGTGTATAGACTGGAGACACGTTGGCTAAGTCGTCAAGGCGTTGGACTGATAACCGAAAGGTTCGTAGTTCGAATCTCTTCTCTGACGATTTTTCGGCACCTCTGTTTACAAACAATGTGCCTCCTTCAACGCGTGTTCGTCGTGGCTACAGATACAATGCTCTTCGTGACCGCACGTTGATCGCCACGGCTTCGAATAAGGGCAGGCGTGAATCTGACCAATTCACCTTGAATCCACCACGGTCAAGAAATACATCACAACCCATAGCTCTTGGGAGTAGACGATGATGTATGGCTATAGATCTCTCGAGATCTGAATGCCACACATTTATTTTATTTATTTAAACCTATAGACTTTACGAACAAAAAAGTATTAAAATTAGGCAAGGAATACTCTCAAATTTTTTCTATTTTTTTTCAGGTATTTTTGAAAAATTTGATTTTTATAAATTTTCGAAAATCAAAAATTGTCTCCAAAATTTCTGAAAGAAATTGAGAATGTTTTTTGACTAATTTTAAGACATTTTTCTTTTTAGATTTTTTTTTTTTGAAAAGTTTATAGTTTCTAAGAAAACGATAGATTAAGATTTTTATACATTGTTTTCATTCTCGCCGCCATTTTGAAAAAATACGTCAATGTTTTCTGAAAAAAATCCTCTTAATGTTCGAGTGCCATGATCACCTCTGATCTTAGTAGACAGTTGATACCTTTGCGGTATCACTTTGAAAAAAAATACGAAAAAAATTTTTTGTTCGAAAATTTTCACGTTTTTCACGTTTCAATCAACCATATATTTTTTTCTCGGTGTCTAACCGAAATTTTGAGCTCAGATTCTGAAAGAACATCAAATTTCGCGTGGGAATAGACGTATTGCATTATTTTTTGGTCCCATAACATCATAAATAAACACGTTGAAAAGTTAGTAAAAATTCTGATCACCTCGGCGTTAATGGGTTAGGGCACTTGAGCACTTTGAGTAGGCATATCTATTTTCTAGTAACCAAGGTTTCCATAAAAAAGCGGAAACGGAATTGAGACTACACAGCACACGGGTTTTGACTTTAATGAAAACCTCCAACTAGAACGGTTCAAAGCACGCCAAAGCGCATGAAGTTCGTTAAAAGCCTTTGTAGATCGTCACCGCAAAACTTTACTAGGTACACATAATTGTAACCACTGAAAATGTTACTTTATTTTTAACTTCTCTTACGCCGTGTACCACTTCAAACTAACGAGTTCCCATATTTTTTCAGTCATAGCAAAATTATTACCTACAACCTTTTCTGGTTGAGTGGGCAGGCATTATGTGCGAGTAAACAAACATTTACTGTATTAATTAACAAGCGCTTCTAGCCATAAAACTAGAAAGCTTGCTGAATAAAATTACAAGAAAACAAAACATGTATATTTGAAAATAATAATAAATTTAAAAAATACAATATATATGATCTCAAATTTTCTCAGTTAGTAAAACCATAGATAAACTAGTACACGACATTCTTCAAGGGGATGCAACGAGACGTAGGGCGTATCTTAAGAGGACATGACGAAAAGGTATGGGACATTACCATAATAATATAACACCAAGCACAATTCCTCCAACCACCAAAGCACAGCATAAAGCCACGAACTAATTATAGATAGGCGCTTCGTCCAAACATCGGTGGGGCTCAATCAATTAATTTTGTAGTTCGGTTGATTGCTATAACAAAAGTGTATGTACAGTCACGAGCAATAATATACCTATATACATTGCCACATTTTCTAAAATATCTTAACTTCTACCATTCAAAAAATATGTGTACGATATTTTTTTTCTAAATTACCTAACCATCAAACTGTGTCAAAACTTGGTATACATTGGTTTCACAGTAATATAAACGAAACAAAATCAGTAAAAAGTTTACACTTTCAATGTAATTTTTAACTATCCATGACAATTTCTATAACATGTATACAATTGTATACGTGTTATAGGAATTGTCATGGATACATTAAAATGATATTGAAAGTGTATACCTACCTACTTTTTCCTGTTTTTGTTAAGTTTAAAAAAATACAAAAATATTTATTTTATCTTAAACATTGTGTCTTGCATAAATTGAGACATCTCCAGTAAGTTACAAGAGTACTTGTGTCGGAACCGTCTCACTCTTCCCATAAGTGGTATCTTAACAATGGTGTGGGCTTATAAGAGGGTTCTATGAAAAGTGAAACAGTTTTTTTTTTAATAACAACAAAGTAAAGTCAAGCTAAAAAATTTTTAACAGCCATCGGTGTATGTGTGTGTCGTGGGTGTGTGTGTGTGTGTGTGTGTGTGTGTGTGTGTGTGTGTGTGTGTGTTTACGTGCGTGCGAACGATTATTTTATATTTCTTTATTTATTACAATTTTTTTTAGTTTATTACAGTAATAATTACAGTTTTATAAATAAATAGGGGTTGGTTACTGCAATAAAACAAAACTCATAAAACAACTTACAAAATCAGTGTAGTAATTCGTTACCAAACGTAGTGATTACACAGCCCCGCAAAAAAAAAAAATGTACTTCGTATTAAACCACATGGTCATTACGTATTTTGGCTGCCGAATCCGAATCTGGATACAGAATTAATCCTACACCCTCCATTTTTTCTCCAGGAGCAGAATACGCTTCAATTTTACCGTAATGGTAATATTAAAAAGAAAATTTGAATAATCATAGTAACTTTACGTTTACATTACCTTATAACAAATAATATGATACAAAAATCCCTAAAAATGACAGGAAGTCTGATAAAAACCTGAAAAAATATATTTCTGTATGAATTCCGAGCGTTTTCGCAAGAAAACATGCACTGATGACCGTAACAATCCACAGAAGTTTAATATATCTCAAGTTTTAATCACCTATTTTCAGCTTTACCACTAAATCCCTTTATCATTTCAGCCGCAAGACGTCCACTGCTGGACATGGGCCTCCCCCAAGAACCGCCACTTGGACCGATTCATTTGTTGGGGGGGTTTGCCATAATCGCCACGCTTGGCAGGCGGGTTGGCGATCGCAGTATGGTGGTGAAATGCGTAGAGAACGCTGCTGCCCATTCTCTAGAAGTCCCTTAGTCGCCTTTTACGACACCTACTGAAAGAAATGGGATAGTGCTATTCTTTACGTCCGGCACCACACGGTACGGTAAATCCCTTAATCATAGGTTTATTTTCCAAGTTTTGAGTATGGACTGTAGTATTCAAAACATGTTTATTTTATTTATTGTTCAAAGGTAGTAAAAGTGTAATGTTTTATAGTGATAAAACATTATTACACGATTCTTAGATTTGTAGTCACGGTCATAAGTGCACGTTTTCTTGCGAATACGTTCAACATTTATACAGAAATGAGATTCTTCGGTTATAAATTTCACCTTCTGACTTTTGTAGGTCTTTTTCTATCATATTGAATGTCATATTATCATTACTGCAAAATTCTAGAGTTCTTTTGCTCCTGGAGAAAAACTGGAGGGTGTAGGGTTAATTTTGTCTCCAGATTCGAATTCAGCAGCTTAAAATACGTAAAGACCATGTGGTTTAATAACAAGTACATTTTTTTTTGTGTGGTCATTACTGCAAAATTCAAGAGTTTTTTTGCTCCTGGAGAAAAACTGGAGGGTGTAGGGTTAATTTTGTGTCCAGATTCGGATTCGGCAGCTCAAAATACGTAAAGACCATGGCTACATTTATCTTACTATGACACAATATGTACATATAACTAATGAAAAAAAAAATGATAAAAAATCTCAAAATAAAAATAATACAATAAGATCCTATAACTATTTATGTACACTGATTTTGGCAATTATTTTAGGTAATTTCTACAATTTGATTTAGACTTATTTCCGAGCTCAAGCTGCTTGAAACTGCTACTTGCAATTGTTTACATAATTTTGAAACTGTACTGTAAACATGTTTTTGAAATTTCCTTGGGTTCATAATTACGTAACTAAAAGTTAATATTATTTTCTGGTAATCTATTGTTAACGAAAATGTGTAGTTAATTTTGGCACAATATAATGTTTACATAATTTTTGGGCACAGTTAGCATACTTATTTTTGCGATTTAATGTTGCTACATGAATTTGAATTTTAAGGGCATTTCTATGTTATTGCTCGTGACTGTACAGTTCGTTAGTGATATTATACTCCCCAAGTCCCTGCCTTAATTTTGTGAGTTGTTTGCACGCGGAATATTTCGCCTATTTGATGCCGCAACTGACGCTATCTATTAGAACTTTGAATTTCCGTACGGACAATATAAATAATACGCATAACATTACGCCTATATTCACCAAAAGGTTAGGCAGGTTTATCAACAGCCCATGTGGTGTATTCTCGTAGTTCCGTGTGGTGCCGAACGTAAAGAATAGCACCATCCCATTTCTTTCCGTGGCTGTCGTAAAAGGCGACTCAGGGACTTACTGGAAAATGTGTAGCAGCGTTCTCTTTGCATTTTATTACCATACTGCGATCGCCTATCCGCCTGCCGAGCGTGGTAATTACGGTAAACCTCCCCTAAAAAACCAAGTGCGAGTCGGACTTGCGCTTCGAGGGATTCGTACAAACCTGTAAGTATTCACGGTTTATGCATAAGGTTTATGTTTATGAAATTAAATGTTTTTATTTTTTATACTTGAAATGATTGAATGAAAAGTAAATTGCGGTTTACGATTTATGACGTATTAAAAAAAACTACTTATTAGATCTCGCGCAAACCAATTTTCGGTGGAAGTTTACACAGTAATGTGCATCATATTTTTTTTTTAGTTTTATCATTCTCTTATTTTAAAAGTTACAGGTGGGGACACACACATTTTACCACTTTGGAAGTGTCTCTCGCGCAAACTATTCAGTTTAGAAAAAAAAAAATTATATTAGAAACCTCAATATCATTTTTGAAGACCTATCCATAGATACTCCACACGTATGCGTTTGATGAAAAAAAGAATTTGAGTTTCAGTTCTAAGTATGGGGAACCCCAAAATTTTTTGTTTTTTTTCTATGTACATATGTGTAAAAATCTTAATGCGGTTCACAGAATACATCTACTTACCAAGCTTCAACAGCATAGGTTTTATAGTTTCTGAAAAAAAGTGGCTGTGACATACGGACGGACAGACAGAAAGACATGAGGAATCCATAAGGGTTCTGTTTTTTGCCATTTGGCTACGGAACCCTAAAAATTAACCGGACAAAGTGGCAGTCCCTGGAGGAGGCTTATGTCAAGCAGTGAAATGATGAGCTACAGTCCACCTACAATTCGTCAGTTATGTTTATGCGACCCAATTGCCATCAATCGGACGCAAATACAGACTCCGGACTGTTACTGAGAAACTACTAATGGAATAACCCAATAACACTTGGCACGACACGGGATCTGAACCCTGGACCTCGTACTGAGCAGTAGTGCTTACGACCATTATACCAACGGTGTACCTCATACAAAACTATACTCTAATTTTTTATAAATAAATGCAGAATAACATAATTTCCTATGTATTTATTAGTCGCCCACATAATATCTATTCTTACATGAAAGTCATTAAGAAAAGCTTTTTTTATTTTACCCATTTCAATATTATAATTTCAAAATTCGTTATACCCAGGTTCCGTGTAACGTGATGTTAACAAATGGCTGACAGTGATTCACATTCATACAACAAGTACCGCAGAGATAGACTATGGAGCAGAAACGTGTGTACTCATTTATTCTGAAACAAATTTTGTGTTTCAGCCAAAAGTAATGTATGCACGAGATAAATTCTGTATTATTTACGACTTCATTAAGCTGTTACTGTTAAAGTTAAAATAACAGTTGAAAATGTAGTTAAGCATTTAATTCAGCTAAGTAATCTTGTTCTTCAAGTAGAAACCACTCAAATTAAGTTAATTATGCGAGTTTTACAAGAATTACGTTGGTACTTAATTTCGTTAGTGTCCTTTTTCTTTGTTGTTTCAAAATGAGCACGTATTTGTGTCGTTGTTGCCAGCTCAGTGAATCAGTACCTAATCTAAAAGTTATCCTTCAGCGGAGACACAGGCAGTGCGGCCATTACTCCAAAGACCCGCAGGCTCCACTTTATTAAGCGGCACTTACTCAGCCGACGACAGTGCTGTCCACCTCAAAACCATTTTTTTTTTTTTGTTTCAGGATGGGAAATCATCAAATGACTTCTCCCGCTCTGGATGGAGCGGGAGGGCGTGTCAGACTTTTACTGACTAAAACCCACCCGTGTTCCATCAGTTGCCCATGTGCCAGGGTCAGAGCCCTTCAGCGCTGCTGACATCTCTTTGAGGCGCGCGTGGAACACTACGCGCCGTCGACCCGAGCTTGGTCCTTACCGGGCGGCGAGCTACCCATTGCTCGCCACCCGCAAGCTCGCGCCTACGGTGGCCGGGAGTCCGCTATCGACTCCCGACGCCCGGGGCGTCTCCTCCTGCGGCGACTAGGGACGTGAGGGCGCAGAGACTGCCACTCCCTTACCCACCCCGCCTCCTCCTTCGCGAGCATTACTGCTTCGCAGAAGGAGGTGACGGCTTCCCATTCCCTCTCGCTCTGTACCATGGCTCGCACCAGGGCCGGACGCGAGAGGTCGCCGTCGCCGATCGCCTCCACGAGGACACGGTGGTGCTCCGCCCAGGCAGGGCACACCTCCACCGTGTGCTCCACCGTGTCCTCCAGACGATCCTCGCAATGGAAACACCCGGACGTATCCTCCCGCTTTATCCTGAACAGGAACCCACCGAAGCACCCATGCCCGGTGAGAACCTGCGTCAGGCGGAAGGTGAGGACGCCGTGACGCCTCTGTATCCACTCCTCAAAGAGGGGACTTACCGCCATAATTGTTGCGTGCCCAGCACTGGGTTGCGACAATCGTACCCGCCATGTCGCCATGAGATCACACCGGAGCTCTGTCCGCCGAGCCGCGATTTGTCGTGGCAGCGGAGTTTCGCCCCGGCGTTTCGCCTCCTCGCGCCACTCCCACATGTGCGCGAGGACCTTTGCCTCCAGATCCCATGGCGGCACTCCGGCAAGGAGGCTCGCCGCCTCGCAGGAGACCGTGCGGTATCCCCGGATTAACCGAATGGCCATAACCCTCTGGGCCGCACTCAACCGGCGCGCTGGGCGCAGCCTCAATGAGGGCGCCCACACCGGTGCCCCGTAGAGGGCCATGGACCGCACGACCCCCGAGTAGAGCCTCCGGCAGGAGGCGTTTGGACCCCCCAGATTGGGCAGGAGCCGCTTTAAGGCAGCCCCAGCCCGCTCCAGTCTGGGAGCCAAACGTCGGAAGTGCTCGACGAAGTTCCACCGGCTGTCGAGGACAAATCCCAGGTACTTCATCGTTGACTCGACGCCGATGTGAACCCCTCCCACCGTGAGTTGGGAACCCGCAGGTGGCGCGTTCCGAGGACCATGAAAACCCATGGCCTCGGACTTGTGCAATGCCACCTCGAGTCCCAATTGCCGGATCCTATCGATGATTGTCGCAACCCCGCGTGTCATCAGTTCGGCCGCCGCCTCGTGCGACCTCCCCTGCGCCAGGACCAGCGTGTCATCAGCGTAGCAAACTACGCTGACGCCGCTAGGGAGGTCGGCGCGCAGCACCCAGTCGTAACCGATGTCCCACAGATGACCTCAACACCTTACGATCAATTCTCGTCTTAGCTTTTTGTAAAGTCTATTTTTATCAATAGAACTCTTTCAGGTAACAAATGGCCGTTTGGTTGCTTAGTTTGGTTCCGTTAAATAGTATAATTCTCCGTTAAAAGTAAGCAACCAATTTACCTGAAGAGTAAATTATACGACGAATGATGTGGTTACGTTATGTAGCTTCTACCAGAAATTCAATTCAGTATTGCAAGAAACGACGACGAGCTGCAGGTAAATTACAGAAATAAATTTAATAAAATTTGTAAGCAGAATCACAAATCTAGGTCTGACATCATTAGATTTACAGTGAAACTACTTTTTCCAGTCGATTGAAAATTACGCTGATTGAGGGAAGAAGATACACTGTAATTCAATTATTTCACCTCCACGTGAAGCAGCAAGCCGTGGGCGCGACCTAATTAAGAACACATCTTCCGGGAGCTGATGTTACCTTAAGGATTAACCTACAAGTATATTTATACTAAGCCTTACTAACAAGGGACTGTTATGATCTCAGATGCCCACGTAACGAGACGAGAATAAGCGCAGATTTGTATCGTCAGTAAGATTATAAGATTTGCAAAGGTTATATAAGGAGTCACGTTTAGTATTGAGTAGTATATTGGGTATTTATGATATTTATTATTTATTTATGAATCAAGAAGAAAATAACAGAAAAATACGTACAAAAGCCATGCTTATTTCGATAGAAATCTCTTCCAGTATACCCGCGTAGGAGAGAAGATAAAAAGAGATGTAGACAACGTGTGTAATAGTAATTTATCAAGTAGCTAGTTACCAGTTAAGATGAAGTGCCAGGGTGGTTCCCGAAAATCGAATTTTCTTTCGCTATGTACATATCAGTAACATGTTACCGATCGAATAATTAGGTCAGCCTTTCGTAATCCACTGCTGGGCATGGGCCACTTCCTGGCTGCGCCACAACAGCCTTTCCTTTCGCATCCAGTCTGCTTCACTCCTAGCCATTTTTTTAAGAGTGCCGGTCCATCTAACATGTTGGTTGTCGATCAAAAGATACATAAATCACGACCGTAAGAAATAGTTATTTTAGTACAGAATTAGAATACACTGGCCTTCAAAACTCAATTCCGCACTTTTAAAATTGCAAAAACTTTTAAGGTACACAAGATATATTTTTTAAATAATACTCGCAAGGGTTACAAAAGAAATTCATATTTTTACATTACCAACACTCCTTTTCGAATTGCTTTCTTACTTTTGCCTTTTTATGCTTTTGTTTTTGTTTTCACATTTTTCCTTGATCGATGAATTGTTTTCGCTTTAGACATCTTGGCTTTTGAAACAATCAAAATCCAAGGAGTCTACAGCATAATTTTATCTACTTATCATGCCTATTTCACCTGAAGAATATGCAAGAATCATGGCTTTTCTGGAACTAGGCATCAGTATGCATGGTAAAGGAGTAAGAATGGTGGGTATAACATTAAGAACGGTCCAGTAGGTGAAACGAAGATACTTAGAAACTGAAAACCATCTGAGGAGACTTTGTAATGGCAAATTCAGGTGCTCATACTCGAGATGATCGCTGTGTTGTCTCCATTGTGTTGGGAAATAGGCACCTCAATGCAGTTGAATTTCATCAACAGTTTCTACAAACAGGAGAGACTTCCTTAGTGACAGTACATGGACAAGAACACTTGTTGAAAACAACCTAGAGCCCCAAAGGCCAGCAAGTAGCCCCAAATTTGAGAGCGCATAGAGTAGCAAGACTGCGCTACGCCTGTGAACACATAAAGTGGATTGAAGAAGAATGGGCAAGATTTTTATGTGAATCTCGATTCTCCCTGTTCTTTCGATGGAAGGTGAAGAATGTAGAGCGGTACTTGATACATTCGAGCCTACTTCATAGAAAGAGTCCAATATACTGGAGGCTCTATCTTTTTTTAATTAAAAACGTTAGTGATCTACAAGAAATTATAATCTCGTAGAAAGATGACTGACATTTGCTATAAAACGTTTTTCATTTCAAAACTCTGACTTCTATGATTTGAGAGAAATCTTAAAGTGTGATACTAAGTTTAGGCCAGTATGCAGTGTAGTTAAAATCGTACCATATTGAATAATTGTTTCATGAAAACATGACATTAAAGACCAATCCTAACTAACATAGTTATATTATTGATTTTAATGATTATATAAATACTTAGATATTAAGGTTGTTAATCATAATTTGATAAACATACAACTTAACACTGACCTACAAATTGCAAGAAAATTTGAATTTTAAGTGTTACCTTAGCCCATTACCTTTTTTTTTGGATGGGAAATCATCAAATGACTTCCCCGCTCTGGGCGGAACGGGAGGGCATGTCAGACTTTTACTGACTAAAACCGACCCCTGTTCCATCAGTTGCCCATGTGCCAGGGTCACGGTATCTCTTTCGAACAATCACGCGACCCGGGCAGGCATCGGTCCTAGTAGACCTCTACACTGCAGCTGACATCTCTTTGAGGCGCGCGTGGAACACTACGCGCCGTCGACCCGAGCTTGGTCCTTACCGGGCAGCGAGCTACCCATTGCTCACCGCCCGCAAGCTCGCGCCTACGGTGGCCGGGAGTCCGCAATCGACTCCCGACGCCCGGAGCGTCTCCTCCTGCGGCGGCTAGGGACGTGAGGGCGCAGAGACTGCCACTCCCTCACGCGCCCCGCCTCCTCCTTCGCGAGCATTACTGCTTCGCAGAAGGAGGTGACGGCTTCCCATTCCCTCTCGCTCCGTACCATGGCTCGCACCAGGGCCGGACGCGAGAGGTCGCCGCCGCCGATCGCCTCCACGCCTCCACGCCTCCACTAGGACACGGCGGTGCTCCGCCCAGGCAGGGCACACCTCCACCGTATGCTCCACCGTGTCCTCCAGACGATCCTCACAATGGAAACACCCGGGCGTTTCCTCCCGCTTTATCCTGAACAGGAACCCACCGAAGCACCCATGCCCAGTGAGAACCTGCGTCAGGCGGAAGGTGAGGACGCCGTGGCGTCTCTCTATCCACTCCTCAAAGAGGAGACTTACCGCCGCAATTGTGGCTACTAAACAAAGGCAAAAAAAGCTATTAATGAAAACTACCGATACGTGCCTCAAAGACACGTAAAAAGCTTAACCTTTCTCCCGACTACACCGACGATATTAATTAAACGTCGTGATGTGAAAAATGCAAATCACCACGCTTCGATGATAAAACGAATTTATAAAATAGGTCAAACGAAATTGCTAGAGTGGTTCATTTTTCCGTGTCGGTTAACCAACCAGAAAGGAAAAAGAAATGAATAGGTAACTTAAGTATGATCAATTAGTATTCAATACGTAGGTGGGTACTTGGAAACGGAGACACAGTTGTTTCCACTCCCCAGAAGGCAGGCAAATATATTTAATTTTGGAAATTGTGTTATTACAGATTACGGAAGGATAAAGATTACATGAATAAAATTCTTCTTCTTAGCGTGTCGGTAGCAATCTAAATATAGTCAGCCCAGAATTTGGCAACGAGCTTAACACTTTCAGAGGCATCCATCAACTTCTGTAGCGTGCAAACAGCAGGACATGCTGGACAAAATATTAGTTGCCGCATTGTTTCTGGGACAACACCACATTTACACTCCAGGGCAGAGTCATCTATGAATTTCCACCTGAACAGGTTCTCTCTACCTCGGCCTTTCTTGAGTCCGGAGCCTATTTAAAGACTTCAAGGAAACCTTGGCAACTCGTGAGGTGCGATATTCTTTGCGTCCAAAAGACCCATCGAAATTAAACCCAAAGCCGGACTAACGCTGAGGCGGGGCGCGTGAGGAAGTGGCAGTCTCTGCGCCCTCACGTCCCTAGCCGCCGCAGGAGGAGACGCCCCGGGCGTCGGGAGTCGATTGCGGACTCCCGGCCCCCGTAGGCGCGAGCTTGCGGGTGGCGAGCAATGGGTAGCTCGCCGCCCGGTAAGGACCAAGCTCGGGTCGACGGCGCGCTGTGTTCCACGCGCGCCTCAAAGAGATGTCAGCAGCAGTGTAGAGGTCTACTAGGACCGATGCATGCTGGGGTCGCGTGATTTGATGATTTCCCATCCTGAAAAAAAAAAAAAAAAAAAAAGCCGCACTAACGCTTATCGCCGAGATCTGTCACCCGAAGCACGGTAACGCTGCTTGCTGCTCTCGGCGTAAACATACTATCCATCATACATGTAAGCACAGTCACCAAAAGAGATAAGTAACCACGATCATCAGAAATAGTTGAGAATTTCATTTGCTAACGCTGTTTCTTTTCTGATAAATAAACTAAATTTTATTCGAAAACATAGCTTTCTACTTAACTTCAATTGTATCCGACGACCCTGGTTACTTATCACTTTTGGTGATCATATATATGTGTTATTACATCCCTTGAAGTTAGGTAAGCCCTTCCATGTACCTCTCTGATATATTTTAGGTGAAAACGATGAACGTTACGGCGTGTATTCTTTAAGCGTATCCTTATTAATTTCTACTAAGATAATTATAATTGGTTACTAAAACTAGATTATCAATAATTGAATAGCCATATTCTTATGAATTTAAATACATAAATTAAATGCGTTTTCAATAAAAAACATGACAGTAAAAATGGGAACAGATTGCCTCATAAATAATGCATGCTGACCATTTCGAACTTTTTTTCTACTATATTTTTATAACATTTCAACTATTCAATGTACCGGAAAGTCCTCCAACTTCTAACAGGTACTTAAGAAACCAGTGTACCGGGTAAATAATAGAATATTTTGAACTTCACTTAATTTGCAAAAACAAAATATTTTATGTTGTACAAGTAAAGAAATCTGTGCCTTCTTGTAAGTCTGGTGACATATCAGCTTGGTAAGGACACTCAATGTGAAAGTCTAGAGCCGAGCTCTTCGCAACGGAAAGAAAATAAAATAAATGGTCATTGCCTGCCTCTACAAAACAGCTACGAGACCGCTACTAACCGCTACGCCGAACTTGCTGCGTAGCACATTTATTTACGCCGAAACATTTACAATGTTTTCGCAATGTTTTTTTTTTACCTTGGTTACGTATGTAGTAGATTAAATACGTACTTAATCACGAATTCACTCACCAAAAAATTTTTTTATTGAATTCGATGAAATTCAAAATGGGATAAAGAACAATAAAAGGTTTTTATTGCGCAAATACTCCTAAATTATTCATTTAATTTTACATGTAAGTTATTCGCTTACATAACTTTAACACCATTCACACTTTAATTAAATAATTTCTTGTATCGTATGTTATGTACGAATTTCACTGATGAAAATGTATAGGATACTGGTATTTCATATCACTTGTGGTGTTTCTTGTTACATTTAGCTATAGTTTAGTTCATTAGAAATATCAAATATCAGGCTTATTTCGATACGTCGCTATTACATAATTATTATTATCGTTATACAAACACTTTGGTGCGTGTATATCGTTAATTAACTGTGGATATTTTTTGTAAAGTGTAATTATAAAACCTGATTAACTTTATCTATCAAAAACATGCTTGATCGAGCAAGTTTTTGCCAAAAGGTGAAAATCTTCTGTCTAAAGTCGAATTCCTACATGATTTTACAACGATAGCGACGAAGAGACTTGTTGAGAAAGGATTATACTATAAGAAATTGCTTGCATAAAAACTTTTTAACAAAAAAATAAATTTGCTTTTCAGTTTTTTCGGCGGTTTAATTTTTTGTTAAAAAGTTTTTATTTTATTATTTTTTGTGGCTTTAATTTACTTATAATACTTGGCAACGTATACGCTTTCCAATAAAAAAAGAATTATCTAAATAGGACTACTCTATATAAAGTTATGCGTAGTTAAACATTGCAATCAGTGAGTGTACAATCAAACATCCCCTGTTTTTCGACCCTTAGGGTTCGATTTTGTTTTCCAAATTTATATGGGACCACCTTCGGAGTTTACCCTTTCCAATAAAAAAAGAATTATCACAATCAGACGATTACGTAAAAAGTTATGCGTGGTCATACATAAAAAAAAAAACAAAATATACGCGTCGAATTGATAACCTCCTCCGTTTTTTTTCGTCGGTTGAAAATTAATCTCCGTTGCCAAAACCGTGCGTGTACTACCAATTGACCCCCGCAATCGCAGACTTCGTTTACAATCAGTGGGGTCGTGAATATAGAAATTGGGCGGAACTGGAAACACAAAACAGCGAGATCAGAATGAGTCTCTAAAAATATACAATGAAACCATTTCAGATAAGTTAAAAGTTGACGCGACACTCCAAAAAAAAATTAACAAACATAATAAAATAGGTTACGAAATCCTCCTCATTGTCTATATTAGCTGAAACTCTTCTCAAAGAAAACTTCAGTACGGAAATTCCAAGTTTTGAATTCAAGCCCATTTTTTTTTCGCCGCAATTAAAAAAATCTTAACATGCAAAACAATAAAAACTTTGGCAGAATTGCTGTTGTCCTAACAAGCATATTTAATCAATGTTTAGACAGCGGAACGTTTCCTGATTTAATGGAACATAGTAAAGTAGACCCAATTTTTTACCGATAGTTAGAATGATCCCTCTTATTAAATACCTATATTGTATAATACGGAATTTTCGATGTCTTGAAATGGCGCCATATCAGCAGATTGTATTCGTCTTAGTGAACCATGGACGTGTCACAAAATGTAAGACCAAGTATGTAAATAAATGTAGGACAATTGTCTGTCCATTTTAGGGTTCATCTCGGATAAATCAACTGTCTGTGTTTTAGTAGGGTTAGGTCTGTTATGCGTGGCGTTTTATTAACAGAAAAATACTGGAAGTCTTTGGCCAAGGGTCATTGTTAAAGTCACGCTGTTTTTGCTTCTAAAAATATTTCAAATCATGGCAATAAAAAATATGTCTTTCAAATTCAGACTACGTCATATAACTATGAATTCATAAATCTAATTCAAATCTCACTTTATTACGAAAATATTCTACTTTTACAAGATCACACCAAAAAGGTTTACGCACTTGCCTAGCCTACGACTGACCCAAAGACCAGAAAATCCCATCCGCGTTTGTAGTAAGAACACAAGAAAGAAAATAAAATAATGCCAAACCATGTCAACATTCGGCTGTTTCACGAACTTCTTCAGTTTTCTTATAATTAAAGAAACACCTTGGGGTAGTTGCGTAACAAACTTACAATAACAATATCTTTCGTATTGATTTTTTTTCTTTCTTGTCCTCATTACAATACACCACTATACAAAAGAGATAGATAGCTGGAATTAAAAAAAAATACAATATCACACCTTGATTCCATGAAACTTTAGACAGAGATGTACCTATAGTACACCCACATTTCGCTAGTTAAGTTTAACTCCCATGTAATAGAGAGCGAGCTTATTACCATCAACCGGGCACAAATCTACACTCGGTGCTGCTACCGAGAAATTCCAAATAGAAAAACCCAATAACACTTTGCCCGACTTGGGAATCAAACTCAAGATCTCTACTGACAACTACAGGTTTGCAAAGCAATCATCTAACCACTTATTTATTTGCTTTGTCGAAAGTTAGCTAAAATAACTGTTCTTATATTATGTCATGATTGACTACTTAACTTCATAATGGCAAAGCAGGATGCTCAATTAGAAGGTTAAATCTATTTGTATCTGCTTTAGCATAATCAGCCTATAAAATTCTCTCTGCTGGGGCGCATACCTCCTCTCTGAGACAGATAATGGGCCATAATCCACCACGCGGGCCCAGTGCATGTTGGCAGATGTTGCATGTCTTCGAATGTTCGATTCTAGGACATTTCGTCACGTTGACGTTTTTCTTCACTATTCTGAGAGGGTTACGTATTATAATGCCTAATTTTGTTCCAACTATTTTCAAGATAACTACGATTGATTCACATAAGTTCATAACGCATTGATCGACTCAACTACTGTTTAACTTACATAATGTTGATTAAACTAAAATTAATTGCACTAACGAACGAGTAATCTAATGCTTTTTTAAGATATTTGATATTTCAACTATGTATGAAATACCTAATGGACGACTCGTCTACAGTTTATTAATACTGCGCGCTGGATTGATTTCTAAAGTGGTGGGTAGTTACAATGTCAATCTCTTTTAGTTATATGTAAATAAACTATGATTCAACGATTTTTGTGTTTTCTTAACTTTCTCTTAACGGATAATTAGACAATAGTAAAAACATTTCTGCGAGCAACTTGGAAGTAGCGCACGCCGGCCGCTGCCGCGGCACCGCTCGCTGCGCTCACTCGGCTCGCACGCGGTTGGTCACTGTTTTAACCTAACCTAACCTATTTACCCACTTCAAAATGACGAGACATGTTTTATCCTCAGACCAAGTAAAAAAGATAGACGGCGCGTACGCCAACAATAGCGTTTGAAAAGTGAAGCACCATTTAGAGAATTGTGTGCGTAACCTCAGTGTAGTAACACTTGTATTGCGTCTGTGTGCGAAGGAAAAAATGTTGCCACCAAAAACTTTTTTCCCCATTTCTGATTAAATAATTATAATTTTTTATGACATAGAAATACTTTTAAATAAAACACTTTTTTACGATTGGGTACTTTAATAAAAATAAAACAGACAAATTTTAAAAACCTTTGAGTTGCATTAATTTCCGGTAATACTGCCTTTTTTATCCCGACTTCTGGATATAGTATCTAGTTTTGAAATATGGTGGAATCTTATATTTATATATTTTTCAACAACAGTACGAATAAAATTTACTTTGTGATCCATGCCGGCGAAATTGTGTTCGTTTTCCAAATCAAAAATAAATATCTTTTGCCCATATAAAGGTTTTTAAAATTTGAGAAACGACATATAAATGTTGTCTCTCTGACTTATTATTATGTCATCTTTGATGATTCTTTTTATTACGATTTCACAAGCGGAAAAAATTGCAAAAATATCTTTCGACGGAAAATGTAAACCATCTTTGTCCCTGATCGTAATTAACTTATAAAAATAAAGTCTCTGAGTGGATAAAAGTCTCGATGTATCTCGAGACTTTTATCCACTCAGAGACTTTATTTTTGAGTCCGGAGCCTATTTAAAGACTTCAAGGAAACCTTGGCAACTCGTGAGGTGCGATATTCTTTGCGTCCAAAAGACCCATCGAAATTAAACCCAAAGCCGGACTAACGCTGAGGCGGGGCGCGTGAGGAAGTGGCAGTCTCTGCGCCCTCACGTCCCTAGCCGCCGCAGGAGGAGACGCCCCGGGCGTCGGGAGTCGATTGCGGACTCCCGGCCCCCGTAGGCGCGAGCTTGCGGGTGGCGAGCAATGGGTAGCTCGCCGCCCGGTAAGGACCAAGCTCGGGTCGACGGCGCGCTGTGTTCCACGCGCGCCTCAAAGAGATGTCAGCAGCAGTGTAGAGGTCTACTAGGACCGATGCATGCTGGGGTCGCGTGATTTGATGATTTCCCATCCTGAAAAAAAAAAAAAAAAAAAAAGCCGCACTAACGCTTATCGCCGAGATCTGTCACCCGAAGCACGGTAACGCTGCTTGCTGCTCTCGGCGTAAACATACTATCCACCATACATGTAAGCACAGTCACCAAAAGAGATAAGTAACCACGATCATCAGAAATAGTTGAGAATTTCATTTGCTAACGCTGTTTCTTTTCTGATAAATAAACCAAATTTTATTCGAAAACATAGCTTTCTACTTAACTTCAATTGTATCCGACGACCCTGGTTACTTATCACTTTTGGTGATCATATATATGTGTTATTACATCCCTTGAAGTTAGGTAAGCCCTTCCATGTACCTCTCTGATATATTTTAGGTGAAAACGATGAACGTTACGGCGTGTATTCTTTAAGCGTATCCTTATTAATTTCTACTAAGATAATTATAATTGGTTACTAAAACTAGATTATCAATAATTGAATAGCCATATTCTTATGAATTTAAATACATAAATTAAATGCGTTTTCAATAAAAAACATGACAGTAAAAATGGGAACAGATTGCCTCATAAATAATGCATGCTGACCATTTCGAACTTTTTTTCTACTATATTTTTATAACATTTCAACTATTCAATGTACCGGAAAGTCCTCCAACTTCTAACAGGTACTTAAGAAACCAGTGTACCGGGTAAATAATAGAATATTTTGAACTTCACTTAATTTGCAAAAACAAAATATTTTATGTTGTACAAGTAAAGAAATCTGTGCCTTCTTGTAAGTCTGGTGACATATCAGCTTGGTAAGGACACTCAATGTGAAAGTCTAGAGCCGAGCTCTTCGCAACGGAAAGAAAATAAAATAAATGGTCATTGCCTGCCTCTACAAAACAGCTACGAGACCGCTACTAACCGCTACGCCGAACTTGCTGCGTAGCACATTTATTTACGCCGAAACATTTACAATGTTTTCGCAATGTTTTTTTTTTACCTTGGTTACGTATGTAGTAGATTAAATACGTACTTAATCACGAATTCACTCACCAAAATTTTTTTTTATTGAATTCGATGAAATTCAAAATGGGATAAAGAACAATAAAAGGTTTTTATTGCGCAAATACTCCTAAATTATTCATTTAATTTTACATGTAAGTTATTCGCTTACATAACTTTAACACCATTCACACTTTAATTAAATAATTTCTTGTATCGTATGTTATGTACGAATTTCACTGATGAAAATGTATAGGATACTGGTATTTCATATCACTTGTGGTGTTTCTTGTTACATTTAGCTATAGTTTAGTTCATTAGAAATATCAAATATCAGGCTTATTTCGATACGTCGCTATTACATAATTATTATTATCGTTATACAAACACTTTGGTGCGTGTATATCGTTAATTAACTGTGGATATTTTTTGTAAAGTGTAATTATAAAACCTGATTAACTTTATCTATCAAAAGCATGCTTGATCGAGCAAGTTTTTGCCAAAAGGTGAAAATCTTCTGCCTAAAGTCGAATTCCTACATGATTTTACAACGATAGCGACGAAGAGACTTGTTGAGAAAGGATTATACTATAAGAAATTGCTTGCATAAAAACTTTTTAACAAAAAATTAAATTTGCTTTTCAGTTTTTTCGGCGGTTTAATTTTTTGTTAAAAAGTTTTTATTTTATTATTTTTTGTGGCTTTAATTTACTTATAATACTTGGCAACGTATACGCTTTCCAATAAAAAAAGAATTATCTAAATAGGACTACTCTATATAAAGTTATGCGTAGTTAAACATTGCAATCAGTGAGTGTACAATCAAACATCCCCTGTTTTTCGACCCTTAGGGTTCGATTTTGTTTTCCAAATTTATATGGGACCACCTTCGGAGTTTACCCTTTCCAATAAAAAAAGAATTATCACAATCAGACGATTACGTAAAAAGTTATGCGTGGTCATACATAAAAAAAAAAACAAAATATACGCGTCGAATTGATAACCTCCTCCGTTTTTTTTCGTCGGTTGAAAATTAATCTCCGTTGCCAAAACCGTGCGTGTACTACCAATTGACCCCCGCAATCGCAGACTTCGTTTACAATCAGTGGGGTCGTGAATATAGAAATTGGGCGGAACTGGAAACACAAAACAGCGAGATCAGAATGAGTCTCTAAAAATATACAATGAAACCATTTCAGATAAGTTAAAAGTTGACGCGACACTCCAAAAAAAAATTAACAAACATAATAAAATAGGTTACGAAATCCTCCTCATTGTCTATATTAGCTGAAACTCTTCTCAAAGAAAACTTCAGTACGGAAATTCCAAGTTTTGAATTCAAGCCCATTTTTTTTTCGCCGCAATTAAAAAAATCTTAACATGCAAAACAATAAAAACTTTGGCAGAATTGCTGTTGTCCTAACAAGCATATTTAATCAATGTTTAGACAGCGGAACGTTTCCTGATTTAATGGAACATAGTAAAGTAGACCCAATTTTTTACCGATAGTTAGAATGATCCCTCTTATTAAATACCTATATTGTATAATACGGAATTTTCGATGTCTTGAAATGGCGCCATATCAGCAGATTGTATTCGTCTTAGTGAACCATGGACGTGTCACAAAATGTAAGACCAAGTATGTAAATAAATGTAGGACAATTGTCTGTCCATTTTAGGGTTCATCTCGGATAAATCAACTGTCTGTGTTTTAGTAGGGTTAGGTCTGTTATGCGTGGCGTTTTATTAACAGAAAAATACTGGAAGTCTTTGGCCAAGGGTCATTGTTAAAGTCACGCTGTTTTTGCTTCTAAAAATATTTCAAATCATGGCAATAAAAAATATGTCTTTCAAATTCAGACTACGTCATATAACTATGAATTCATAAATCTAATTCAAATCTCACTTTATTACGAAAATATTCTACTTTTACAAGATCACACCAAAAAGGTTTACGCACTTGCCTAGCCTACGACTGACCCAAAGACCAGAAAATCCCATCCGCGTTTGTAGTAAGAACACAAGAAAGAAAATAAAATAATGCCAAACCATGTCAACATTCGGCTGTTTCACGAACTTCTTCAGTTTTCTTATAATTAAAGAAACACCTTGGGGTAGTTGCGTAACAAACTTACAATAACAATATCTTTCGTATTGATTTTTTTTCTTTCTTGTCCTCATTACAATACACCACTATACAAAAGAGATAGATAGCTGGAATTAAAAAAAAATACAATATCACACCTTGATTCCATGAAACTTTAGACAGAGATGTACCTACCTATAGTACACCCACATTTCGCTAGTTAAGTTTAACTCCCATGTAATAGAGAGCGAGCTTATTACCATCAACCGGGCACAAATCTACACTCGGTGCTGCTACCGAGAAATTCCAAATAGAAAAACCCAATAACACTTTGCCCGACTTGGGAATCAAACTCAAGATCTCTACTGACAACTACAGGTTTGCAAAGCAATCATCTAACCACTTATTTATTTGCTTTGTCGAAAGTTAGCTAAAATAACTGTTCTTATATTATGTCATGATTGACTACTTAACTTCATAATGGCAAAGCAGGATGCTCAATTAGAAGGTTAAATCTATTTGTATCTGCTTTAGCATAATCAGCCTATAAAATTCTCTCTGCTGGGGCGCATACCTCCTCTCTGAGACAGATAATGGGCCATAATCCACCACGCGGGCCCAGTGCATGTTGGCAGATGTTGCATGTCTTCGAATGTTCGATTCTAGGACATTTCGTCACGTTGACGTTTTTCTTCACTATTCTGAGAGGGTTACGTATTATAATGCCTAATTTTGTTCCAACTATTTTCAAGATAACTACGATTGATTCACATAAGTTCATAACGCATTGATCGACTCAACTACTGTTTAACTTACATAATGTTGATTAAACTAAAATTAATTGCACTAACGAAGGAGTAATCTAATGCTTTTTTAAGATATTTGATATTTCAACTATGTATGAAATACCTAATGGACGACTCGTCTACAGTTTATTAATACTGCGCGCTGGATTGATTTCTAAAGTGGTGGGTAGTTACAATGTCAATCTCTTTTAGTTATATGTAAATAAACTATGATTCAACGATTTTTGTGTTTTCTTAACTTTCTCTTAACGGATAATTAGACAATAGTAAAAACATTTCTGCGAGCAACTTGGAAGTAGCGCACGCCGGCCGCTGCCGCGGCACCGCTCGCTGCGCTCACTCGGCTCGCACGCGGTTGGTCACTGTTTTAACCTAACCTAACCTATTTACCCACTTCAAAATGACGAGACATGTTTTATCCTCAGACCAAGTAAAAAAGATAGACGGCGCGTACGCCAACAATAGCGTTTGAAAAGTGAAGCACCATTTAGAGAATTGTGTGCGTAACCTCAGTGTAGTAACACTTGTATTGCGTCTGTGTGCGAAGGAAAAAATGTTGCCACCAAAAACTTTTTTCCCCATTTCTGATTAAATAATTATAATTTTTTATGACATAGAAATACTTTTAAATAAAACACTTTTTTACGATTGGGTACTTTAATAAAAATAAAACAGACAAATTTTAAAAACCTTTGAGTTGCATTAATTTCCGGTAATACTGCCTTTTTTATCCCGACTTCTGGATATAGTATCTAGTTTTGAAATATGGTGGAATCTTATATTTATATATTTTTCAACAACAGTACGAATAAAATTTACTTTGTGATCCATGCCGGCGAAATTGTGTTCGTTTTCCAAATCAAAAATAAATATCTTTTGCCCATATAAAGGTTTTTAAAATTTGAGAAACGACATATAAATGTTGTCTCTCTGACTTATTATTATGTCATCTTTGATGATTCTTTTTATTACGATTTCACAAGCGGAAAAAATTGCAAAAATATCTTTCGACGGAAAATGTAAACCATCTTTGTCCCTGATCGTAATTAACTTATAAAAATAAAGTCTCTGAGTGGATAAAAGTCTCGAGATACAATATTCACATTTTAACTTTTTTGATAAGTAGTGTACGACAGCACCAGCAATATAACCAACAAGCTTTTGCTCGCGACTTTATCGGCGTGGAGTTCGGTTTTATCGTAGCGTAACGTAGCGTTGGCGAACGCTAAGAAAGGAAGTAGAATTGCACGGGCGAAGTCGCGGCCAGAAGCTATTGTTTATTCACTTTATATTAGTTCGAAAAACACAACGTTACCGCGTTTTAAAACGATACCAACGCCATCTATTGGTAGCGATTGGAACTTATAAGTAGGTTCTTAGGAAGCTTATTTCCTTTGGTTTTGCCATTTTATTAATTTGAAAAAAATAATATTTGGTTTGGTTGTTTATTTTCATTGTTTTTTAATTATATTTTTTTTTTGTTTAGGTGTAATTTTGTGCATTTTTTTTGTATTAATCTTCTTGTCTATTTTGTTTTATGTTTTTGTGCAATTTTTGTGAAATAGTTGTTGTTTTCGTAATCGGCAACCCGATAAACCATTACAAACGTCAACGTTTTCAGAAACGGCAATATCAATAGCATTGCCAGGTTGGTCAATAAGAACCTAAAAAGAATATTGACCGAATGTTAGAAGGTACAAAAGTGTACAAAACATATAACATAATCTAATAGCAACATGGGTTCATACTTTTTTTGGTATTGTATTTTTCATCACACGACGCAGCCCACATTTAGTAACATACAAATCATTATCTGTAAAATGTGTGGAACACACAACACTAAATTTTGATGGCAACCAAGTTTCGTTATTTCGGCTTAACCTAATAATCTTAATCAACTTTTGTTTCCACTTTAGGTCTCTTGGGAAACTAAAATAATAAAAACACTTTGTTTTCAAATGTAACAAATGAAAAGGTTGAGAAGTAAATTAATCCAAAACTATATTTTACATAAAACCGTTTTATATTGTACTTGTTTATAGAAATAATTATCCTAATAATCACATACTTATAGCTTATCGTATTGTATTCATGTTATATTACAAAATATTTAAACCCGAGTAATTTATTAATGCTTACTCTGTTTATTTGACGTCGAAAATAGATAATAATAATTTTCGTAGTAATTAAAAAGATTTAACCAATACACAAACAATTTTAAAATTAATAATTCTTAAACTACCCGCATTTCGGGGAGTTTTGTTTACGGATATACTGGTCACACCGAAGATATTATGCGAGGTTTCGTGTTCCAAAAAGGCATTACGAAATATTTTTGTATTTTTATTTCAAATGAAACAAAATGAAACACTTGTGAAAAGTTATCCCACATGGATTTTTTCGTATTACAAAATTGTTTTTACAAGTTTTTACGACATAGGAAGGCATATTACAATAATTACCAATTTTAGGTTATGACGTGTAGCGTATTCGGTGTCACGCGACGCACTGGAACACGATCGGCTTCCTATTTCTAATTTGGCTTCCTTTACCCTGCTTCACTGCGAAAGCGCGGCGCTCCGTCTACCTTTTTTATTTGGTCTGAGGTTTTATCAAGGTCAAATTATCCACTCGCAGGCAAATTGTATGATTCGTCATTTTGAGCCAAGTGACATAGGTTAGGTTAGGTTAAAACTGTGACCAACCACGCTACTTCCAAGTTGCTCGCAGAAATGTTTTTACCATTGTCTAATTATTCGTGTTTTCGCAATATCCCTAGGGTTTTTGCGAATTTTCGAATTAGCAAATCATCCAATCGACATATACAATATCACCAGTAAATCTAACACAAGACCACAGATAAATCAACAGTAGGTGAATCGACCATTAGTTTAATCAAACTTAGTTTAATTAATTGTAGTTGAATAAACCGTAGTTGAGTAAACCGTAGTTGAATTGTCCTTTATGGATTTTGTTCATTAGTTATTACAAAAATAGGTAAAACGATCATTAGATATTCTGCCGTTTTAATATAAAAGGGCACAACTAACATTTTTCATGAAATTGAGTTATATATATATAACCGGAATCAGGAAAAAAAAGCCTATCTGCCAATTTTTTTTTTTTAACAAATATGTTAACAGAGATACCATAAACTTAAAGGGCACAACTGCACTTATTTCACCTTTATATTTTTAATATATTTAATTGAAAAGGCGTAATTGGCTTACGTCAAATATAAAAGACGTATGTGACAATTGTGCTTATTTTTTTTTATACCAATACCCTAGCAATTATTGAAGAAGAAAAGTCACAACTAGCAGTTATGTCTTTACTATTTACCCTATGCCATAACCGCCAGTGTGCCTTTTTATAAAAAAACATTTTTACAAAAAAAAAAAACAACCGACTTCCTTAAAAACACTACAAAGTGAAAAATAACTTTAATTTCGGGAGTCGGTGTCTTAGGATTTGTATTTAAGGTTTTTGCCACCGACTCCCGAAATTAAAGTTATTTTTCACTTTGTAGTGTTTTTAAGGAAGTCGGTTGTTTTTTTTTTTTTGTAAAAATGTTTTTATTTTTAAATTTTTAGTTTTTAATCGTAATAGGTATCTACCCCGCACTAATTCCAAACAAACAATGCATATTAATGCGAAAGCAGAAATCGCGGTTGATTTGCCGTCATTTTTTAAAGAGTTCCGGTGTCTGTCTCCAGAACTCATCATCAGATCTACATGAAATTTATATGGGACCATTTCGAAATAAACCCCTTTCGAACAAAAAAAGAATTTTGCAAATCCGTTTATATATGACGGAGTTATGGCCGAACATACATAAAAAAAAAAAAAAAAAAAAAAATATAAACATCCGAATTGATAACCTCCTCCTTTTTGAAGTCGGTTAAAAAAGGCACACAGTTAGTTATGCCTTTACTACTAAACATCTGTGAACGGAGATGAAGTGAGGGGACAAGGTTATTTACACGTCCCACTGCAGGGACACAAGAAAGTGCATAATAAGATTGTTTTTATTCATCAAGAAGTATAAAATATAATATATTTTACTGTATGTATCTATTTTTAACCGACTTCAAAAAGGAGGAGGTTATCAATTCGGATGTTTATATTTTTTTTTTTTTTTTTTTTTTATGTATGTTCGGCCATAACTCCGTCATTTATAAAAGGATTTCCAAAATTCTTTTTTTGTTCGAAAGGGGTTTATTTCGAAATGGTCCCATATAAATTTCATAAAGATCTGATGATGAGTTCCGGAGACAGACACCGGAACTCTTTAAAAAATGACAGCAAGTCAACCGCGATATCTGCTATCGCATAAATATGCATCGTTTGTTTGGAATTAGTTCAGGGTAGATACCAAAACTAAAAATTTAAAAATAAAAACTTTTTTACAAAAAAAAAAACAACCGACTTCCTTAAAAACACTACAAAGTGAAAAATAACTTTAATTTCGGAAGTCGGTGGCAAAAATCTTAAATACAAATCCTAAGACACCTACTTCCGAAATTAAAGTTATTTTTCACTTTGTAGTGTTTTTAAGGAAGTCGGTTGTTTTTTTTTTTGTAAAAAAGTTTTTATAATAATATACAGTAAAAGGCACAATTGAATAAAAGTGCCTTTTCAATGTAACATTTTAAAATTTTAGATTGAAAAGGCACATTTGGTTGTATATGCCTTTTAACTGTAATATTGCTCCTGTTAAGTAATTTTTTATGTTAAGTTGAAAAAAAATAAGCTGATTATTTATTATATGCATTAAAAATAATAAAAAATATTTCTATAGTCTTATGTGTACTATATATATGCAACTATTTAAATTCACACCATTTCGAAAAACATAGTTTAGTAGTGTTTTTTTTTTAACATAATTATAAAAATATTTTAACATCGATTTTCTCAACATTTACAAAATGCTAGTTGTGCCCTTTTTAATAATGACGGCAGTATTTTAAACAATAGATCTTTTGAGCGTAGAGAGAGCAACGGTGATGTAATAATTTACACAAAGTAAAATACCTGCTGTTCGAAACCACGACCTACAACTCGTAATTCGGCTATTACCACTGACATTCCATTACTTTATTCGTTTCTTATTCAGCCCAGTAAAGTAACTGAATAATTCTACTGATTTCCGGTATTTATGTTCGCTCTCCTCTCATTTCCTACGAAATCTTTGGAAAGTTATTGTTTTAATAGGTATAGACTATTCGTATAGTAGTCAAACCTCAGAGATCTCATAGAGTTTTTGAGCCCTAAAAAAATGGACCGGTTAGCACCAAATTTTGTTCTGTGAATTTAATTGTCGCATCTCAAAAATCCAACCTGCCTACCTTTCGGCTCGTCTTTTACAATTTGCGTTACAATATAAAAGAATGTGTAATACTGCTCATCGTTCATAGCGAGATTATTTATAACTATGGTCTGAGCAAAGTTATAGGGAATATGTTTGAATAAAATCTATCTAATAGTTTTTGAGTGAAGCCAGAATATACATAATAGGTTATAGGTAGAACGGGCTGGTGTCCGCACCTCCACGTCTGAGCGTGTATTTTGCGTATGATGGAATTTACATTGAGCCAACAGAAATAAAAGATTTAAAAAATATTTTTTCTTTTAAAATCGTTCCCAGACCTCACAAAAACAACATACCTAAAAAAATAAGTACAGTTTTAACTTCGCTACGAGTTTATTATATGTATAAGATTTCTAATGTAATAATTTTATTCACAGGAGAAAGAGAGTGTAGAGAGGTATTCAAAACGACTCCCACCTAAGCTGTCTACTAACCATACCGGTATCCAGCACACACGCTGTCTGCACAGGAAACTCTTTTTGATTTGAGTTTACAACTATAAATACTATCAGCAAGAAATTGTCTTTATGTTTCATCAGTTCCCAGGTTACGAATAAAATGAAGACAACACAGCCCGAGTAGCCAACAGATTCCATTGTAAAGTTACGTTAGCTTACCATAGAAATCATAAATTTTGTAACATGGAAATGTAAGATAAAAGAGAGATAAACACCGGTTAAATATAGCTTATATGGGGATGGGATAAAACAGAAGCAGCATGTTTAAACTAGTTTTTTTAAACCCCCTCTAAAAATAAAAATAAAAACGTATTGGCCCTTTAAGTTTAATAAGAAGTTTTATGAAATATTTTGATCAAAGGAAACAGCTGAAACGGCTGAATCGATTTTGATAAAACATATTCAAGAAGCACCGCTGATACTCTTCTTTAAATAAAAAAACCGTACCCAAATCGGTTCACCCGTTTAAGAGTACCACAGACAGACACATAACGGTCAAACATATACCACCCCTCTTTTGCGTCGGGGTCAATTATATGGGTTTTAGAATTCTAAAAAAAACTCTGTTCACTTATAAGGTGCATAATATACCCATGTACGCGCAACGCTTCACAAAGAACGATACAAAAGGAGACATTAAAAAAGCGAGCACTTAAAAGCCACTCATAAAAGGTCCAAAGCCTTGACGTGGCTTTCGTACAAGCTGTGAACGCAGTTTCATTGAACCGTTCGCAATTCGAGTACCATCTACAACCTACCTTTCGACATAACAATCTTTCACGATCTGTGGACAGAAACCTCGAGGGCCTCTAAGGAGTTATGAAAAAGTAATAAATAACGAAATACGACTGCAAGAAAGAATCTTGTTCGTTGCTTCTCGAGGTGGTTGTTGAAAATTTGGAAGTGGAATCTTAAGTCGAAAGCCCTCGGTGTCAACTTTTTATTGACGTAACACTCCATACTGTGAGACGTGAATCGCGCACTGAAATGAATAAACATGCTCTTTCAGCTTCAAGAAGGTACGTTTCTCAAATTACTTAAGTTTTTCTGCTAATCTTAAATGAGATAGGAAAACTTCTGTAGACACAGACAAAATTATACTCTCTGAAAACATTACGCAAAGTAAAAGACTATGAAAAGAACAGCCGTGCCTCTTTTTGTTTTAGTTAACCCTTTTATAGTTGTGCTTTATTTACCCAAGTACCTTTTAAGTACCTATTAAAGATAACATAGAATTATGGAAAAAAGCAACAATTTAAGATGAAAGGAGATTGTGTCTTAAAAATAAGCCTTCATTTAAAAAAATGTGAAACCTAAATGGAACATGAAAAATTTTCTTTCACAATACGACAGGAATATTAAGTTAGACGAAAGCTTATAAATTTTTCAGATGAAATGACTTCACTAAAACCAATTAGGTACTCCGTCTTGTGTTTGTGGAGACTTTGTAAAATTGTAACTTGATTGAAGGAAAATTTTGTACCTCGCATATTTAAAAGGCCGTATACGAAAACAAGTATTTTTATTTTGATTAATCGACGTTGATTTTTACCATTTGCAAAATATTTTTATCTACTAGCTAAGGTTTAAAATCATTTCATGTCTACTTTAGTGTGTTTAGTGCAGAAAATACAATCAAGCATGCAGCTGTTGTTATTAGTTTCTTCACAAAATTGATGAAATAAAAATAACGGCCATAATATGATATTGTAAATCAATCAAATCATAGATTATCCAACTGCTAAGCAAGTGGCGCATGATAAAATGTCTATACCTAATCACATTTTTAAAACAACTTCCATCTTATTGTTGGCGTTATTGTAGGTACGATAAGATTCTTATTTAAATTCTTTGCATAAAATTACAGCACAATCTAAATATCTCATTAACAAACTTCAGGCAGATATATTGCTTGAAAATGTCTTATACATAATTGAATTCTTTTGGAACACCAAGACGCTTACGTTGGTGGAACTTTCTCGGAACCTTTATTGCCTGAGATTGGGGTCGCATTTATTAGTCTCACTACAGTTATAGCTCCGGGTCTTACTCGAGGGGTTTAAAAATTACGAGATACAGTTGAGAAACGGTTGAACTGAAATATTTAAGTAGTTACTTGGATAACTGCCAACAGTTTGGTGTCTATTTATTGTTTCGGAACTGATTCGAGCGTCTTGAAGCGATGGTTATTCGGTTCTCTATCCTATCACTCCGTAGCTAATATTGTCTGTCCTCAGAGAAACTATTCACTCGAATATGGAAATGTCTGACGAAATCGATCGCTTATGACCAGCATGTGCGAGCGTGTTGCATAGCAGGCAGATGTAGTTTAAGAGCTAAATATGATTTATCCTAATTCTATCCTAACTAATTTTTATAAATTAGAAAGTAAGTTTGTTTTTTTGTCCCCTTTCACGCCTAAGCTACTGAACCGATCGTATTGAATTTTTGTATATAGGCACATTGTCATGTGTACAGACACGGACATAGGGTTCTCATCGAAAAGTACTGTTCCCGAGGAAAACAACAATAAAGTTCTTATGATAATCGATGGTACCACGTGTCTTTCGGATCATGATTGAAGTATACTATTAATAGCTATTGCCCCCAGCTTCGCTCGCGTTAATTTAGAATTTGACAATCAATTCGGATTGTACTCTGCTAGTTTCCCATAACGTAATATTTTCTAATACACAACGTATAAAGGTTGGCGCCTTAATACCGTCACTATCCGTCAACTGCCGTCGATTCAATTTAAAAAGTACTAACTGTTTAACACTCTTCTGGCCCAAACTCGATTAGAATGTCCATTAAAAAAAAACCGGCCAAGTGCGAGTCGGACTCGCGCACCGAGGGTTCCGTACAAACCTGTAGGTATTTTCGGTTTAAAAATATATATATTTTTTAATTTTTATATTTCAGTTGATTGAATGTAAGGTAAATTGCGGTTTACGATTTATGACGTTTTAAAAAAAAACTACTCACTCGATCTCGTTCAAACCAATTTTCGTTGGTAGTTTACATGGTTATGTACATCATATATTTTTTTTAGTTTTGTCATTCTCTTATTTTAGAAGTTACGGGGGGGGAGGACACACATTTTACCACTTTGGAAATGTCTCTCGCGCAAACTATTCAGTTTAGAAAAAAATGCTAATAGAAACCTCATTACCATTTTTGAAGACCTATTCATAGATACCCCACACGTATGGGTTTGATGAAAAAAAACATTTTTGAGTTTCAGTTCTATGTATGGGGAACCCCAAAATTTATTGTTTTTTTTCTATTTTAGTGTGAAAATCTTAATGCGGTTCACAGAATACACCTACTTACCAAGTTTCAACAGCATAGCTCTTATAGTTTCGGAATAAAATGGCTGTGACATACGGACGGACAGACAGACAGACAGACAGACAGACAGACAGACAGACAGACATGACGAATCTATAAGGGTTCCGTTTTTTGCCATTTGGCAACGGAACCCTAAAAATATAACGGTCTATGAACCTCAAAATGCGGTTGAATAAAAAGGTTAACACCCGATGAAGGACTTTTTGAAGGTCCTGTGAGATTACTCAACAAAATCAATCAAGTCTACGTATAAGTCTATCCGTAAAGCTTCTGGCCGTAATTTTCAGAAACGGATACTTGAATATTGTGATGTCAAGAAAACTTAACATTACACCTACTTTCCTTCCTAATCAAGACTCAAAGTGTTCCTATTCGAGAAATGCCTGTATTCGATAGACGATGACTTATCCACGTTTTTCTTTTTTTATATTAGTTAATGTGAGACTGGTTAATATTAGTATGCAGCTGTAATGATATTGAATTTTTTATTGTATTGAATTTTTTAATTTATAGTTTTATTATATTATGAATGTGTCAGTTTATTTTTTTATATATTATGTATGTTTTCAAACACAATGTGAATTGTTCCTGAAATAAATTGAATTGAATTGAATTCCTTGAAGGATTAGGCAGAGATGTACCGTTGTTAACAACCATATTTAACCAGTAATGGGAACGAGCTTATTGCCGTCTATCGGGCATACATCCGGGCAGCTACTAACACATTTCTGATGTACACCCAATAATAATTTACAAGAACATAAAAATCGGAACCAAGACCGATGTCGATAACTCAGAGAATGTACAATTATACCTAAATGAATAAATATGGCACTAATGGCACCTGCAATGATATTCTCCTAACGTTATCTCAATTTATTTGGGATCGGCGCAACGTCTTTTTAGGGTTCCGTTGCCAAATGGCAAAAAACGGAACCCTTATAGATTCGTCATGTCTGTCTGTCTGTCTGTCTGTCTGTCTGTCTGTCTGTCTGTCTGTCTGTCTGTCCGTCCGTCCGTATGTCACAGCCACTTTTCTCCGAAACTATAAGAGCTATGGTGTTGAAACTTGGTAAGTAGATGTATTCTGTGAACCGCATTAAGATTTTTATACAAAAAAAGAAAAAAAACGATACATTTTGGAAACATAGAACATACATAGAACTGAAACTCAAAAAATTTTTTTCGTCAAACCCATACGTGTGGGGTATCTATGAATAGGTCTTCAAAAATGATATTAAGGTTTCTAACATCATTTTTTTCTAAACTGAATAGTTTGCGCGAGAGACACTTCCAAAGTGGTAAAAGGTGTGTCCCCCCCCCCTGTAACTTCTAAAATAAGAGAATGATAAAACTAAAAAAAAAATATGATGTACATTACCATGTAAACTACCACCGAAAATTGGTTTGAACGAAATCGAGTAAGTCCTTTTTTTTTAAAACGTCATAAATCGTAAACCGCAATTTACCTTTCATTCAACCAACTATAATATAAAAATTAAAAAAAAAACATTTATTTTCATAAACATGAACCTTATGCATAAACCGAGAATACCTACAGGTTTGTACGGAACCCTTTGTGCGTGAGTCCGACTCGCACTTGGCCCGTTTTTTCTACTAAGTTTCTCTATTAGTCGTCATCTCGGTAGTCACTCCTTTTCTAGCCATATCATCTCACAGAGTTCATCCATCGTTTCTTTGGGCTCAACATTTTCCTCGTAAAACTTTTCTCATTCCTCTGCATCACATACCATGACAACGATTTTCGCACAACATTTCGGTCACTGGTGTCACTCTGAGCTTTCCACTTATGTATCGCAATCAGTCTATAATGGTCTCACTGCTGGAACATAGGCCACCTCTCTTTGAGTGGGCCATTATCCACTATGCCGGCCCAATGCGGGTTGGCAGATATCAAATGTCATCAAATTGTTGCTTCTAGGACATGCCGGTTTTCTCAAAATGGAAACCATCACAGATAAAGATAAAGATATATTTATTGCGTAACTGTGTACATTAAGGTCTTATCAATAAACATTACATTTTTGGTTTCAACAGTCTACCCAAGTCGGATATGCAATATTATTTTAAGAATTTAATTTACAAATATTATTTTTTATCAAAAAACTCATGCAGATTATAAAATACATTATCAATTAACATTTTTTCCAAATGATTTTTAAATATATTTCCATTTAATTGCTTAATTGGTGGTGGTAACTGATTGAACACACGAATAGCGGTAACATAGGTAATTTTATAATACATCATATTATTAATAACAGGTAAATTAATGTCATATTTATTTGTTTCCGAATGTTTCTTTTAGAATTAGATTTGAAATTAAAGTATTGCATATTGTTTTTAACAAATAAACATAATTCGAGTATATAAATACCAGTCAGTGTCAGGAAACCCTCTGTTCTGAAGACATCTCTTAATGATTCAGTACTATACATACTATATATTGTTTTAAGACATTTCTTCTGGAGAATGAATGTGGAGTCGAGTACGTTTGTCGAGTTTCCCCAATGTATAACACCATAACTTAACAGTGGGTATACATTTCCAAAATAAGCATTTCTTGTAACTATTGGAATGCGTAGCAGGCACTGGATATTTTTTTATTAATCTTTTCGATATGTGCCAATTTAAATGTTGATTTATTGTAACTCCTAAGAATTTGTGTCTTTTACTTCTTCAATCACCGTATCAAACATGGTTACATTCAATTTATTAAGTTTACTTTTATAGTTTCTAAATTGAATTAGTTTAGTTTTTGAGGGATTGACTTTTAGATTTATTGACTGCAACCAATCAGTTACAGCTATTAACGTCTTATTTATTTCATTTTCATAAATACTATTATATGAATATTCATTTGAAATAAATATAGTTGCGTCGTCAGCATACATTACGCAAAGATGGTTAATTATATTTGGAAGATCGTTAATATATAATAAGAACAACGGGGGTCCCAATATACTGCCCTGCGGTACGCCTAGTATTACAGATTCGAATTTAGATTTCACTACCTCCACCATTTTTGTACGTTCATCATATACCTCAATAACAGTGCTCTGCATTCTATTATTTAAATAATTCTCAATTAATTTAAGTGCTATACCTCTTATTCCTATATTTTCTAATTTATTAAGCAAAATGTCATAATTTACACACATTAATTCATCGTTTTGAGAGCAGTGGTGATGAAATTTACTACACAAAGTAAAGTGCCTGCCTGGGTTCGAGCTCACGGCCTACAAACTCGTAAGTAAGTGCCGATACCACTGGGCCACCACTGCTCTACTAATGTATGTACTCATTTCTTATTCTATCCATTTACGTAATACTACTACTAAACATCTAATCGGAATGTGTGGTGTTACAGTCTCATCTCAGCTGCATGCAAATGCCTTGCATTTATCCGACTATTCATACTTCGGTAGATAGATACTCCGATTCCGTTTAACTAACTATCTTAATATTGGTGAAACTACTAAGCTTACAAGAGACATAAACCGAGAACTTAAAGATTTGCTGCATTCATATTTGCAGATACGAATTGATCCTGATTGCATTTACTTTGCAGTAGATCTACACCATAACCTAAGTATCAAAATTATTTATGGAATTCGTAAGTACTTACCTGCATTAGTAAATTCGAACGTAAATGTAGGTTTTTAAAAAAAAATTAAGCTTATATGTACAACAAATTACAACAAAAAGATTAGACTGGACAAAATCAAGAAAAGAACCTATTACTTCTTTAAATGGCATTTTTCCTAAATCTGAAAGCGAAGCAAATAGAACAGATTTACTTGGAAAAAAAGATTTGTAAATTGTTTTCTGAATGAGCCCGCTGATTGCGATGAAACCGCCCATTGTACCCCTGAGAGAGTTCTTTAATTGATTGTATTTCCTTGAAACTGGCATACAAATGAATCATTTAGTTCGTGACTGAACAAAGATAAAAGTTCTTAAAATCACGTACACCAGTGAATAGTTGTGGTGTTGGGTGTGTGGTTATATTATAAAATAATAACGTACTAGTGTAATTGTTTATTAAATATATTAATTGTTATCTTGATTCACAGTATCAGTCATGTCACGTTCATGAGCACACGTATTCGGGTCGTTCTACTCTTCCACCGACAATGAAACGAAGTTTTTTTTGGTTTTTGAACTATCCATAATAGTGGTTTCTGTGTGGGTATTTTCATTAGGACTAATAAAAAATTTCTTTCCGGCTAATGTTATTATTTTTTTAATGTTTTTTTCTGTGGAGACCACATTTCGGCTTATCACTCTGTCACGGCATTCTACGGGAAAAAGACGTATTAAATATGCTGGTTAGAGAAAATGAAAAATGACATAATATTAATAGATAAGAAAAATATGTACGTTTATTTGAACCAAATTAAAAAACCGTAAATATCAATACTCCAATGAGATGCCATAAAACGAAGAGGGAGAGACCGTTGTTGGTAAAAAAGTAGAATGACCCATTCAGCTCCCGTGACGGCACAATATTTTATGGAACAAATCATAATGTAAATAGGTATTTGTGTTAAATAATGTAAATCTTTTATTTCATTCAAAACAGGTATATAGAGAAATAATTAAATAAAAAAGAAGAAGCTTCTCTAGCTAGAAGTTAGCTTCGATTTTTTTACGCACTGTTTGAAAAATCTAGCAAACTGAGGTCTGTAATAAACTTTGTTTGGAAAAGCTAAACTTTTGTGTTAAAGTTTACAAATACGACCTTCGGATAACACAATACAAGAAACGTGAAGTGAGTGTTAAGAGGTTGTATATGAGGCGAAAATGGCAACACCTGGTGGAAACACAATGCGTATCCAAGATTATGAAAAACCCTTGTTCAAACCGAAGTTCAGACAAGTTTTCAGATTAAGTACCAAAAAGATTTAAAATCTCTTGCAGAATACGAATCGTTGGTCAAATCTAACCGAGAACTCTCAAATAGATCTCGCTTTAAACTGGTCCTCAGTCGTGCCTTGTGTATTCATACGTACGTGCTCGGATTGTACCTACTTAAAACAAACACATTCTCAAACACATATACACACACCACCAATCACTCGCAATTGTACCAGTTTGACTAGCTTTACTTTAAAATACAATTGCGGAGCTGGAGTGGAGTTTCAAAGTACAGGCCTAGACTAGTAATTACAAAATTATGTCAAAATAAATTTCAACTTAGTAAGACTAAATAAATAAACTTTATTTATTATTATTGTGTTAGTAGTGGATTGTATAATTATGATAGGGCTGGCCATCGAAATAGAAGAGCAATACAATGCTCTAAGCAATCCTAAGCATTAGTAATTTATTTATGGCTTTTTGACCTTTTACAAAGCGATGTAAAAACCGAATAAAACAACACTGAGAAAATGCCACAATGAAAAACTCACTCGTGTCATACTCAGATAAAGTGTACATTTTAATTTTGTAACTAAACTGATAACGATACTGAAAGTCTCCGTCACGAAACTGATGTAATAAGGTATAGTACACATGGATTGAAAGAAATAAAACAAGTGATTATATTTGGCTTCCAAGACTTATTTAGAATGATTAAAACAAAATTTATAACAAATCATTTTTTTTAGAACTGCTTTTACCTTATGTGTCGAATCTCCGTATACTGAGCTAATAGACTTGGAAATAATTTCAAATTCAGAAGGTGTCGATGGCTGCTATCTTTTTTGTTTTTCGGCATTTGACAAAGAAGCCATGGTATTTTACTGAAACGCATATAAGTTTTTTGACTTGTGTTACAAACTATTTATTATTGTGTTTGTTACTTTGTTTTTAAAGTAAAGGTAAAGACAGAAAACTTAAGTATTTGTGATCACTACACTGATATACCTATGAATAAGTATGTAGGTACATATGTAGGTATATTTCCACCCTTACTTCAAAATCATTCGCCAACTTACGTACCCGTGACTATAATTACGTACTTTTTGATGATGTGTACTAAGCTTAACAATTTCTCAGTTTCGTAGCGTAACGCAATATAACGAAAATGAGAATGAAATATGAGAAATTATAAACTCTAAAAATATTTTTAAGTAAACCACGTGTTTAAAACGCAAGCATTGAGCGTATTCGTTAATATAATACAAAAAAATAAGAAAATAAAACAGTAAGTAAACAAAAAATATATTAACTTACCACAATACTAGTCGTTTATTACCCTGAGGTTTTTTTTTGTAAAAAATTCACTTGATACATGTCTTGACTTCACGACTACGGCGAAAACATAGTGGCTGTTGCGACAGTAATTTTAACGTAAGTAATATTGATGCCAGAATAGGAAAAAATAGGTTCTACCACTTTCAATAATTGCATTTATAATTTTATTGCGTATTAGGTACTAACCATGAGTAACGAAACTTCATAATTTTGGGACAAAATTTGTTTAATTAAATAATCAAATCTGTGTATGATTTACGAATAAAATTGGTCCTACTTAGTTAATTGATTCATCAAGAATAATATAACCACAGTCAATGATTTATAAAGCGATGTATATTCGTAACAATTTATCTCTGAAAATGTAAAATGGTCATTGGGACACTAAAAAATGTATGGGGAGATTTTTAACAATGCTTTGACATTAAAAAAATATACTCTTTAAATGAAAACTAAAGTTCAAGTCCTAGAAAACTCTTGGTATTAATAGAAGAATATATCAAAAACGCGGGAAAAAGAGAAAATATCACAATACAAGATATTTACATAATTATGAAGTAGCGGGACAAAAAAGATACCAAATGTACACTTTTTCTGAGTATGACCCACTCACGAACACTACTTTATCTTGTTTCCGAGAAAAAATATCAAAATGTTATCGCTGTTACTGTGTCGCAGTAAAATCTGTATTTTTTGTCCGGAACATCAAAGCTTAGTAAAATTCTGAATGATGAATGAGTCGAAACGACGTCCCTCCGGCAAAAGGAAGCCTCAAAAGACAAAGATAAAAAAAACATGACCTGAATCAACTTAAAATCTAGAAGAAAACAGTGTCTTTCTGCGTAGAGGTATTTCTTCGTTACTGTAAAATATTTTTCATAAAGAATGTAGAACGCATAAAAAACTTATATAAAATACCAGTTATAACGAACGTTGGTGACAAGCGTACGCTTTGAATATCATTATATCCGACTAGAGTTAAACCCCGAAACCTTGGTATAACTAATAAGGAGTGGTGAAAGAAATCTATTTTGGAATTCTCTCCATTTCTTCTATTCTTTTTGGGTCGCTGAACCCTATTTCACTAAATATTTTTGACATCCCTATAAAATAGGAGTCTCTTGAGTAAAAAATAAACCGACGTATAACTTAAACTTCTTACAAAAGCACTTCAGCGTGACCTCGAGACGTTGCTAGAATTTTAAAATGATTACCAAAAGCCAGTGCAGTGGCCAATAATTAACACAAGAAAAGCACCGAAAATTCGTGAAATATTCAGTAGCTTAGGAACCCCGGCGTCTGGTAACAGCGGTTAAACCAAAAAAGAATAGGTAATATTTATAGAAACAAAGCGACTGCCCTCCGAGTATTACAAATTAAAGTTTAGAAGATGTGATTTTCAAGTCGGTAAATACAGCAGACTCGTCGTACTTAATAGCTAAGCAATTTGGCACCCTATGTCAATTTATATGTTACAGTTATTCATATAACAAAAAAAAAAATGTAGTTGTGATTTGAATATAAGGACAATTTAAGTTGATAGTCAATTTGTATAACAATTAATTTCCCTGACTTCCCCGAAGTCTGGATTTGTTCCCGGTTGATGGCAATAAGCTCGCCCCTTATAAAAATGAACTACCTACAATAACTGGCGAAATGTGGGTGTACCTACTATAGGTACACCTCTACCCAACCTTTCCTGGAAACATATGGCGTGATGTTATGTTGTTCCCTGACTTTACATTAATGTTACCCGTATGAAAGTGCTGACTTTTTAATTTGCTATAAACCAAGAGTGACAATTTGTTTTGTTATGAATCAATTCGCAATATATTCGCTATGAAAACCACTTTTAAAGGATACGAATATTTAAAGTATGTGAGAGATGAAGCCTAATAATATTCAGGACTACGAAATCAGAACTGATGTCGCTTACTATCCTGGAGAAGAAAATTAAGGTCACAAGTAATAATACATACTAGTGATCGCCCATTGGTCGAAATTCGACCGTACTTCATTTGAATAGAAATACATTATTAAATGAAAAAATTCAGATAATAATAAATACAAAAAAATAATATGGTTATATTTGACATTCAGTAACACTATAGAAAAATTGTTGACGCTGTACTACTGTGGAGAGGGTTCGCTGGCGAGATGGTGATGGCCAGGACCAGGACGTAGGTGTAATGAGTAAAGAATACTTCTTCAGGACTCTCTTTTTTATTTTCTTAACCAGTCAATTACCGTAATTACAAACACAATTAAAAAACCATTATGTCTATACCAAATGTGGTATCTCAGGGACTTAGAGGTTAATACTTCTTAACTGCTGGATATGGAACAATATGGAATGAATTATCACAGAAATTTGTTCTGTTTTTATAGAATTTTCCCTATTATTTTTAATTAATTATGACAGTTCCAAATTGCATAATTATAACCAGCCTGTACAATCTATGACCAGCCTGTACAATCGTGAGGCATACAACCTCTACAGTTTGCACACGACACTAAGTTTTGTATGGGAAACTTACTAATGCCATACTTGACCCTCCCCATAAAACCACAAAAATATTTCTTAAAAATCTAAACTAAATTCCTATCGTCGCTAATACAAATAATATTAAAGACAAATATTCTCGATATGATCATAGAGTTTAAAAATTAAATAGGTTATATATATTCTATAAAATTAATTTATTACCTATGGTTATACTTGACATTCAGTAAGACTATAGACACAAGAGCAGGCTTACCAACTTAGGGGTTTTCCCAAATTTAGGGGGTAAATAAGAGGATTGAGATTTTTTAGGGGCGTTCCATTTTTAGGGGTATTCTTAGGGATGTTTTGCCATCTTACATTTCTCATTGTGTTTTTGATTACAATAAAAGTATTAGCGACTTCTAGTACGGTTCCTCGATACTAAGAATGCAGAGTGAATGATTAACAAATGTCGCGTAATAAATATAAGGTGTATCTATTCATGCACGAAATATTTTAAGAGGTACACGTGTAGGTGGTAAAGAAGCTATAGAAGCAAAAAGAAAATGATTATCTAAGCGTTTTTGAATTTTCGTAATTATTATAATTTTAAAACTGCTTGAGACGTTTTGCATAAAACCTTTACTCCAAATTCTATGAATGGCCCGCATGATGCTGCGAGGGCGGCGACCGGACGGCACGAGCATGGCCGCGGTGTCTCAGGCCGTAAAAAATAAGAAGGAGCCAGTATTTCTTATGTGCGTCAAATAATTTATAATATTAAATTTTGAAAAAAATACATTTAGAAAAAATAAAATTTCGTTGCTGTAGCTTCTTTACCACCTACAGGTGTACCTCTTAAAATATTTCGTGTATGAATAGATACACCTTATATAGACAAATATTACTACTGTGTGCCGGTCTATGATTACTGAACCTTCGTTGGTTATTTTCATTATAATTTTTTAGTGGATGTTTTTAGTAACTGTGGCAATTTTAGGGATTTTTATCTTAAGCTTTAGGGGTAAATATTTCTGGGTGTTAGTAACACTGCACAAAATAATAAAGACAGATTTGGACCATAAACAAAAGAATATCTGTGCATGTGTGTATTAGATACACGGTAATGAATAGTAGTGTGTGTAACGTGTTATTTATTGAAAATAATGTATTTTAACGCATAATTTAAAAAAAAAATATTAGCATTCGTCACTTCTTCTCTGTATAAACTATAAGTGTGCGAAATTTCATACTCCTCCGTCCGCCCAATTTTCGTAAAAAGGGATCCAAAGTTTTCGCTTCACGTATTAATATATAGATAACCAAACCAAGACAAGTTCCTTTGAAATAATGTCATGACCCTTTTTTTGGGTGGGAAATCGTCAAATGACTTCTCCCGCTCTGGGCGGAGCGGGAGAGCGCGTCAGACTCTTACTGACTAAAACCCACCCGCGTTCCTTCAGTTGCCTGTGCCAGGGCCACGGAAACTCCGTTGAACAAATCCGCAACTCTGGCAGGCACCTGCCATAGCGGACCCCTTCCATTGTGCTGACATCTCTATGAGGCGCGCGTGAAACACAACGTGCCGTCGACTCAGGGTGGTCCTTACCGGACGACCTCCCCATTGCTCGCCGCAAGCCCGTGTCTATGGTGGCCAGAAGTCCAAAATGGACTCCCCACGCCCGGGGCGTTTCCTGCGGCAACTAGGGTCGTGAGGGAGTTTGCCGAATTACTTCTCTCTCACGCACTCCGCCTCCTCTTTCGCGTGTATTAATGTTTCGCAGAAGGAAGTGACGGCTCCCAATTTACTCTAGCTCCGTACCATGACCTGGACCCGGGACGACGCGAGAGATCGCTGCCGCCGTTGGCCTCCACAAGGACACGGCCGGGCACACCTCCACCGTATGCTCTACTGTGTCCTCCAAATCTCATGAGCCGGATTTGAGGACTCCTCAAGATCTGAATAAAAAGGACTCTATATAATAATATTGTCAGAGATGCCTGTACTGTAAATACAAAAGTTTTGAAAAGATAGTCGATAAGTTTTATTTTTTATTTTAATAAAAAAGCAAAGCGTCAGGTCTTTCTATTTAATACCGTAAATTGCTACAGATTGAAGGTTTTCAGTTTAATAACGGCTGCAAATGAGAGCTCGACTCTTCTTCCAATATTTATTAAATACTAGTGACCCTCCCCTGGTTCGTGTGAACCAAAAAGAAACCTCTAAATGACGGTGAAATCCGCATCAAAATTCGTTGCGAAGTTTAAGAGTTAAGCGGTCACATAGACGTCACCAAAAGAGAATTGAATATATATTATGTATTTATATTGAAATAGAAGTTTAAATTATACTGCGGCAGATGTTTACTGAACGTAGAAATGACAAATATTTATGAGCAAGCAAATAGCTGTGCACCAAAATTGATTTATGTCAAATTGTGATACGTTTTTCTCTTATCTGTATAATCTTGTTACGCTGCATGACTTCTTAGCCTAACAATAAACATGAAATTATAATGTGTCAGCGCTAGATCTTGGTTCCAAATTAATCAGTAGACAACCTATACACCAACAACCTATTATGCAGAAAGTTTAATGTCTGGGGATTGGATATTTAGGTTAGCTTTATAAGTAGCTAACAAGATTTATCTCTTTCGTGAAGATTAACTGAGTCTGAATGCAAATCAGTGTGCACGTGCAGTGGACGATCAAATTCGTATGGTTAGGGATGTTCAGACAATGATTCTTATGGTTTCAAGAATCTTTATTTTATCTACATCAATAGTTGATCGATAGCCCTTCTTTCATATAAAATAATAAAACTCTTACAACGGCGTGGGAACAATTTGCGACTTCTGCGTTCCCTTTAAACGTAAGAGGAAGATTTATAAAACTTGTTAAACCTACTGTCTTGTATGGATCACAATGTTGGGCCACAAAAGTGTCGAATGAAATGCAATTGCGTGCAGCTGAGAGGAGAATGCTAAGAGGGATGTTTGGTATTACGCAACTGGATAGATAAGAAATAAGTACATAGATACTTATGAAGAAGCCTAAAAGTGACCAAACCAAAACTTTAAAGCTAGAATTTTAAAGCTTTGTAACTTATAAATTTTGTACCTAGCGATGGACAATTGTACTATGAATTTCTTACTTTAATTTTACCACTTAACCTACGAAAGAAATATAAAAAATAAGTGTTTATGGCTATTCATCCCGTCAGAGAAAGGACTCTAATGACGCTTTTCACTCCCACAAAAGTGTACCAAGAAAATATTCGCAAAGTACTTTGAAACATAAAACTTGTAGAGAAGAAGTCAGGTGAAATATGATATACTTCAGTTGATGTTTGCTTTCTCGTAATTTTTTGGAAAAATAGCCAAAAATTCTTCCGGAATTCCAGCATAAAAATGACTACGTACAAAATGGAATAAAGTAGGAACACAACAAAATATTAATCTTGTGCTTAACAACGTAGCATAATCAGCCTAAATTGTTCCCATTGGTGAGATACATGCCTCGCCTTTGGGAGGGGACTGTGCTGTAATCCACCACGCGGGCTCAGTGCGGGTGGGTAGATGTCCAATGTCTTCGAATTTGTGGTTCTAGGACGTGCCGGTTTCTTAAAGATATTTTCGTTGACCGATTTGCATGCAGTGGTGTTTGAAATGATTTGCTCAAAGTAAAGCGCCTATCAGAGTTCGAACCAACTCAACTCGTAAGTCACGGCTGTTTTCACTGGACCATCACTGCTCTCGTAACATAAATATCTATGTGTGACTTCTTAACACCTTTCTCTTTATAATTTCCACTCGAAAGCCCGATTTGCAAATCAGGCATACATTACTTTTACTTCTAACTTTTAACTTTTTCTTTTTTTTTTCTTAGTTATGTATGGCAAGAAAATGGCATTATTGAAATGGGGCGTAATTTTCGGTCTTACGCAATGTGCTAAATATCGCCCATACAGAAAGTCAATATTTGGAGTCGCCGGGATTGGCATTATATTGCCATGTTGACCGCAGTTAGAACAACAGAGCCCGACCCGTAAAGCAGGTTAGTTAGGGATGCAGATTCGAAACACGTTTAAAGATACCCAGGCTGTTTGTCCGTCTATTAATCTCGATAGTGACAAGTTGGTTCTCCTTCATGTACTACTTGCGGATAATTGACGCCTCAAAAGTCGGCAGGTTCTATATGTTCCTAACTTAGGTACTTCATTACACTAGCTAACCCTATTATTTCGAGCAAAACTCGTCACATATAATTTGATCGAAATAATTAGACTTACAAAGCTTTTACCTAAATTAATACATCGAAGCGGGTGCAGAGAGCTAAAATTTCGCCCGCTGTATAATATTATTTCAAAGTAATTTTTAACGCAGTCATTAATTTGACGGTACCGATTAAAGTTCCCCCATCGTTACACGGAGAAAGTTGGTACGATAAATTCTTCTCGTATTTTCCGGACATCCAGCGCGGCAAATTGAAAAAAGAAAGACTATTTAGTGATTAATTTTGTTTCAGGGTTCTGAAATTATATACATAACTTGGTGGCTGTACTTGTTAGGAATAAACTGACATCTTTTCTCTATACATACAAACCTATTCAAATAACTTTTTAATTATAGCTATGAAAATTTAGATTTTGAAGTCCAAGGCCCTGTCCATCAGGACTGTTGCACGAATACGCGATTGTCGCGGTCGTTTCTACGAATATGACGAACATGCGCGATCATCTAATTCGCGTTTAAAACAACTTCATAAGTCAGGTACAAAATCACGTAATCGGAAGCACGTATTCACGCGCCAGTTGCTCTTGGTTAAGACACAAGGAAAGCTACGCTGCATTTTTACAGGTGATTCTGTTGTTATAAAGCCTGTACCTGGCCAATTCTCGTAATCAGAATAGTTCAAAAACTAGTTGAGAATGTCTCACCTCGGCAACAATAAAATTTCAAAAACTCGTCAAGAATGTAGGACACCTCGAGATATTTTTGACATATCGAGACTGAGACAGACTGAAAGTTCTTAAAATTAGGAGAAATGCCCCTCTGATGTGACCGACGGCGTAGGCGCGTAGGCATTCGTAGCCGATGTGTGGCGTAGCAGTAAACAGTTTAATAGAGTATTAACCCTCTACTTCGTAAATAAAATCACACCTAAAATCCCTGACGGTTTGGGCAGAGGTGCACCTATAGTACTATACAGTGAACAACACCCACCGTTCGCTAGTTATTTTTAAGTTGTTGTTTGTTTTTTTTTTAAGGATTGATTACAATATGTGCGGGTTGCTAATGAGAATTTTCTGATGGAAAACCCAATAACACTTTGCCCGACCTGGGAATCGAATCCAGGATCTTAAATGCAACTAAATGCGTAAACATAGACGTAGCGACGTAGGTATGAATGAGTAAAACTAGCCTCCAATCACACATGGATTATAGCCGTGGGTCACATCAATCACAACAAAAATACAGCACATTCACTTAAAAACTTTAAGCATCAGACGGTCACCCCATGTTTTCGACAGTAGGTTTTAACTTCGTATTCCAAAATAATATATAGATTTGATAAGTCATAATGGTGCGATAACCTTATGTACTTACGAGTACCTAATAGTCAAGTCTGAACCCACATGTAACATATTCGGTCGCATTTTCTTTCAGATTCGTTCTCTCTGGTAATTTGTAAAAATAAAACCTATTGGCTGATCATCTGTGTTTCCCGGAATTCTCCATTTATCTTATTTTGGCTACCCATTCTGTTATTTTTGGTGAGAGTTAAAAATCGGGCGCACCTATATGTGTGTTTTATTATTCAGAGGCTGAAAAAATAAGTTTCTTTTATAGCTAAAAGCATGAACCAATCTTAGGAATGAAGGTTATTGAAACTAATGTAATACTACAAAGAAAGCCAACAAGCCAACACAATAATAATATAACTTACATCAGTATTTGTCACATACATAGCCGTTTGTGTAATTTGGAACATTCACAAAAATAGTTTCGTTGTTGTATTTGCACAAGTCTACATTACAAATCTTTATTATCCGTTCTCAACGGTCTTATTTCTTCCTAAAACAGTAACGATGATATATTTTGTTAGAATGACGAAAAAACCATTCCGAGTGAAACTACTAGATTACTATAACAGATACAGTCCATTGGAAAGTCCTCAGTTTTACGAAACCGGAACCTACTGCAGTTTGTCAAATTCGGGATACATTCTCGCAACCAAACCCCAATCTTGGACGAGTAAACAACATTTCTACATACAACGAAGTGACATGATTGAGTACCATACATCAATACTGTACAACTTTCACAATAACATTTTTGTTTTCGGAAACTTTATTCTACCAATACATAAAGTCAACGCTCCCGGTCACTCGCCTACACATGATCTTTGTTGTACACAGATTTGGCATCTCTTTGTTATTTAGTAATGGTGTACAAAGGTCCGACAGCTTAATGGATAAGCGGTATACCTACGTCACGATTAGGGTAAATAAACAACAGTATATAAGGCAAAAACTGTTTACCCTGCCCGTCATGGCAGTATCGCATTTCATGAAATATACTTATGTACTGACAAAGTAATGCTTCTATTTGTCAATCTTGTATGTGCCTGCTTTTCACTCAGTATGCGTTAAATTTGGAGCAAATAGGCTATTGTTCTTATCGGAAAATTCAGAAAAAAACGTAGACTCAACAGCATTTTTACTCAGAGCCCTGTGATTTTTTTTTCTTTTTGTCATACTTAGTTGTGAAAATACTGAACAAAATTTCTTTTGACTTCAGCTCTTACGATTGATGTGTTTTTTTTTGTGTTCCTTCCTCTCTAAAAGACTTGTAAGTTTCTAAATAATTGATTATATTTGTCTCTTCTTTATCTTTACATATTATAAAATAAAGTCACTTCGCTGTCTGTCTGTCCCTATGTATGCTTATATCTTTAAAACTACGCAACGGATTTTGATGCAGGTTCTTTAAATAGATAAAGTGATTCAAGAGGAAGGTTTATATGTGTATAACATGCATAATATAGTAAAGAAACGCTGATAATTTTAGAGGTTTCTAATGTGATGTCATAAATAAACACATTTTTTTGCGCTTACATTGCGAACGCTGGCTGAACCCTACGAAATAGCTCAAAATAATGTCCTACAGTATTGTACACCTTAAAAAGTTCTACAAAAAAGTCCGCAATGGTATATGTCTAACTCTTAGGGATAACCCATAATAACCATTTTTATCCTTTACTTTTTACGAGAAATAATGGCTTATTTATGAATGCGATTATAAGCAATACAGCATTAATCCTTATCCAATTAAGTACCTTAAATAAATTGTGCATTTCATGTAGATCAAAATTGCCCTTTACAGCATATCATTAAAATTAATATTTTAGAAGATGTGTAATTCATATTACTTTGGCTTCATAGTAAATGCGAACATAAATCATGTGTGTTCGAAGTACTCAAAATAAACCTAATTGTATTATTCCAAGTAAGAGACCGCGAAATATGGCTTAGATGTTTAGATTTTTGGATGGATTTGGATTTTTGGTTATCCTGGATAGTTACCATATACATAGGATACTTTATCCCGGTAGTAGGTTTCCGAGTGATATTTTCCGAAAGCTATACGGGCGAAGCCACTGGCAAAAGTACTATTCTTATAACTATGTTTAATTTGGTGTTTGGTAAATAATTGAGTGTCTGTATAGGTAGAATACGAGCGTTAAGAAAAACCAGAATGACTTATATCAATTCAACCCGACCCTATTTGACGGTCTTCTTACTCTGAATACTATTCATCAAACACACATGATATTCTCATAAACTATGAATCCGAAGTAATATGAATTATAAACCTACTTACTACTAATATTATAAATGTGAACATTTGTATGATTGGATGTTTGTTTCACAATCATGCAAAAGCGGCTCAATGGATCTTGGTCGAAAATGGCACACAGATAGTATTTATTACCTCTACATAATTAGCCTATATAATTCCCACTGCTGAGACACAGGCTTCCTGTCGGTGAGAGGGAGTGGGCCGTAATCTACCACCCGGGCCCAGTGCGGGTTGGTAGATGTCACATGTCTTCGAATTGTTGGTTCTAGGACATGCAGGTTTCCTCACGATGCTATCCTTTACCGTTTTGAGAGCAGTGTTGATGAAAATGTTTACACAAAGTAAAGAGCCTGCCTGGGTTCGAACCCACCTACAACTCGTAAGTCGGGGCTGATACCATTTAGCCACCACTGCTCTCTTATCTATACATCTATACAAATAACCATTTTTTACTAAATGTATATGGATGTATACACGGTACATATAATAAAACAACATTTTTACAATTTTTGTCTGTCTGTCTGTCTGCCTGTTTGTTCCGGATAATCTCTGAAATGGCTGGACCGATTTTGACGGGACTTACACTGGCAGATAGCTGATGTAACAAGGAGTAACTTATGCTACTTTTATTTTAGAAAAAATCTTTTATTTAAGAAAAATACCTGCGTTAATTTCCGACATCCACGCGGGCGAAGCCGCGGGCAAAAGCTAGTTCTACATAAACCCATCAGATATTTCAACGTAAGCCTACCTGCTGCTGCCTGTTGCTTGTTTTATTGAAAATTAGGTTATAGTTATCGTTTTATGTATTAGGTTATAGTTATCGTTTTATATTATTTATGTATTGTGTTTTTATGAATCATAGTTGCCTGCAATAAAGGATTGTATTGTATAACAGACGTTACTTTTCTTAGCAACCTTCACTAATGTAACTAACTAAATTCAAGCCTGCAAGGACTTGCTTATTCACTGCGCTACAGAATAGCTATTAACTTGAAAACGATGATAGTAGGAAATCCACTGTCCCCAAACCACTGACGACAAGGCTAAAAGCCCAATCGACATTGCTATGCAAATTCCCAAGTATAACAGTCTACATACTCTGTCAAATAAACTTACCTACATAGAAATGCCATTTGCTTCTGAATTGGATCCTGAAAAAATAAGGGAAGAAAAATATAAAGACAATTCAATGGCATTCGGCGGAAAAATACAAATGGACACCGTGGGTATTAAAATATCATTGGTTATCCCTTTTGCTCTTCTTTTTCCCCTAAAAATGAAGTGAACCAAACCAATATTAAATTGGAGTTTGTTGATGTCATCTAAAGGAATTTACCTTCGTAGCTCAATGTACTTATTGATGTGATATTCATGATTCATGGGCTATGCTTGTGGGCGTCAATGGTCTGCAATGGATGGATATGAAAGATGTTCTGACTTCGTTTTCAATTGTTATCAATATGTTGTGTGATTTTTCTGCCTATTATTGTCAACAGGTAACCACTACACACTGGAATGGGCTACCTTCATATTTCTGACTGACCAACTCCTAGGCAATTCATAAGTGGCTGTAAATGGTTTGATTGAAATAATTGATTTGAGTTTGAACTCTCCGATTCTAGCTTAATTCCTTCTCAAGATGAACTTTACTATTTAGTGTACCTAAATATTAAATACTTATGTCCAAAAAAGATAGTTTTCCGTCTAAAGTATCGACATAATTTGAGATTTTTTTTGTAATGCCTGAGTTGTTTCTGACGGATCAGAGACTGGACTGTAAACCTACTGGTTAGTGAGAGAATGAAGCATTAAGTACCTAGCTACTACTACTTATGAATCAAAAACATTATGTACCTAATTATGTGTACTATCATCATGAGCCTAATACAGTCCACTTCTGAACATAGGCTTCTCCAAATGCACGCCATTCAGCTTGATTCTCGACCACTCTCATCCAGCTGCTACCAGCCATCCTGCGAAGATCGTTGCTCCGTCTAGCCAGGGGGCATCCTACGTACGTTTGGCGATTCGCGGTCTTCATTATTCAAGAACACGTCTATCTCAACGGTCATCGGTTCTACGGCTAATAAAGCCGACCCATTACCTTAGACAAAGGCAACACAAGCGAGATTGTGTGCATAAACCACAGATAATGGTAGTGGTTTCACATCTAACAATGCATAGACTATTCGCAAAACAAAACCTACGCACAAACAGCAGCAAATCTATTTAGTTTCGACGTTTCCATTGCTACCCAAATGCACAGTAGACAACTCTCAATCCAAAGTTTTACGGATTCTGTAACAATAGAAGAGATACATTCAAACCGAATAAGTGAAGTCAGCTGAAATTTCAATTTCAACTGGATGAATTAATTATTTTGCCTTTTGCTGGGAATGCGATTTCAAATGTTTTAAAAATTCAGTAGCTCTTGTTATGCGATCGACGCCAGCAACTGCGACTCTAATGACATTTTCAAATGTAGATTTTAATAATAAATGCTCAAATCTATTCAAACTGCATTTCTAGAACGAGAGCGTGCCAGTGAAGCAAACATCATTTATGAGAGCAATTTTTAGAACTACATAAATGTATCTCAAGTAAATTCATAGAATTGAATAACTTTCATCAACAAGTTATTTCACTTTTCTCAATCATGTTGTCAATAGTTTCTCTTTATGTTGCCCGATGAACCAGAAAATGTAATTACGGACTAACTGCAAATTGGAATAGCAAATATAAAACGTTTCTGTTCTTACCTGTTAGTTTTATCTTAGCAAGCCAAATCCAAATAGGTACACTTAAAGTTATCATCTAAGAATTCAGATATTATAAAAAATTGAGATATGGGGGAAATCTACAAGCAATCAAGTTCTGGAATATATGGAAGTAAGCTATATTCTCAAATCTATATATTTATAAGTAAATAAACGTAACTAGTATGAAATTTGACACAAGTAGGTAAATTCTGTATTTGTTTAAATCTGTATTTGTTTTATTGATGTAATGACTACATAAAACTTATGTAATATGGTCGTGAATTATAATTTGATAAACATACGGCTTAAAATGTATTTATCAGAATTAAATAGAACACACAGTACTCAACAAAGGCAAAAAGAAATACTATTAATGAAAATTACCGATACGTGCTTCAAAGACACGTAAAAAGCTTAATATTTCTTCGCAACCACACCGACGATATTAACTCAACGTCGTGATGTAAAAAATTCAAATTCCCACGCTTCGATAATAAAACGAATTTACAAAATAGGTCAAACGAAATTGTTAGAGTGGTTTATTTTTCCGTGTCGGTTAACCAACCAGAAAGGGAAAAGAAATGAATAGGTAACTGAAGTATGATCAATTAGTATTCAATAAGTAGGTGGGTACTTGGAAACGGGGACACAGTTGTTTCCACTCCCCAGAAGGCAGGCAAATATATTTAATTTTGGAAATTGTGTTATTACAGAGTACGGAAGGATAAAGATGACATGAATAAAATTCTTCTTCTTAGCGTGTCGGTAGCAATCTAAATATAGTCAGCCCAGAATTTGGCAACGAGCTTAGCACTTTCAGAGGCATCCATCAACTTCTGTAGCGTGCAAACAGCAGGACATGCTGGACAAAATATTAAGTGCTGCATTGTTTGTGGGACAGAACCACATTTACACTCCAGGGCGGAGTCATCTATGAATTTCCACTTGAACAGGTTCTCTCTACCTCGGCCTTTCTTGAGTCCGGAGCCTATTTAAGAGCCATTTTACAAAATTTGAACGCTCGAGTTTAGGTAAAAGACGGCAACCTTATGTATAGCGTAGCTATCCACACATGCACAATACAAACAGTGTAACGCGAGTGTTGAGCCGGTCTAAACAATCTTGAGCCGTTTGAATTATAATGCGGTATTTAGAGATTTATGAAAATACTTTTATTTACCCAGTCTGAAAGAAAAGATTTCTAGACTAATAAAAAAATACAAATGTATGTTATGTAAAGTATACAATAAAAATAACAAAATTAAAACAATTACGTATTGGTGCCGATTCTGTTGTACACCGAACTAAACTAACTAAACTATCTCTAAAATTCCTTACTTTTAGCTATGAGAATTGTTACGCTATTCTGCAAAGAAATAATCTCTAAATTTAAAAATTATTTTGATACGACTAAAATCAAATTTGACAATCGCGACGTGTGCGCTACGCAATGAACTTGTTGAGAGACGAAGGCGAGCGCAAGGGGGCAGCCTGGACGTGTTTTATATGGAACTAGCTTTTGACCGCGACTTCGTCCGCGTGGGGTTCGGTTATATCGTAGCGTAACGCAGCGTAGGCGAGCGCTAAGAAAGGAAGTAGAATTGCACGGACGAAGTCGCGACCAAAAGCTAATAAACTACAAAACTTCTTTGTACACAATTACTGTGTAAGTATTTAAGTATTTCCTAAGTATTTCTTTAGGTTTTGCCATTTTATTTATTTGAAAAAAAAGAATTTTGGTTTGGTTGTTTATTTTCGTTGTTTTTTAAATTATGCATTTTTTGTTCAGGCGTGTTTTTTATAAATCTTCTTTTCTATTTTGTTTTACGTTTTTGTGCATTTTTGTGAAATAGTTGCTGTTTTCGTAATCAGCGACCCGATAAACCATAAAAACGATACCCATGTTGATTTTCAGAATTTGTCACCCCTTCTCCACCTTTCAGGGATTGAATTCTGAAAAAGCCTGAAACACTTGTTTACTCATTTATTGATAAGAGTACTCCTGTGAAGTTTCGAATAAAATAGTTTAACTAATCTTGTTTCCCCATACAAACTTGCAAGCCCTTTTAAAAAAAAAACCCTAGGACATTTAACTGTTTATTTCTAATCATTAACTTACAAATACAAAGTTTCAGGCTTCTAGCTCTAAAAATGACGGACTTCAAAATGTTAACCCCTTTTTCACCCCCTTAGGGGACGAAGTTTCAAAAATCCTTTCTTAGCGGATTCTTTCGTCATTACAACTATCTGTATGCCAAATTTCAGCGAAATCCGTTCAGTAGTTTCGGCTGTGCGTTGATAGATGAGTCAGTCAGATTTGCCTTTTATATATTTAGATTTTTCATTTTTTGTTTGAAAAATATCAAAAAAATATTACCCACGTGTTGAGATTTATGTGTGGGGAGTTTTATAAAGAGGGTCGAAAATGTCATTATTTTTGTGATAGGACACGCCATTTTCGAGATATAAGCAAAAGAAAAAAAAATACAGTACTGTTTTTGCACGTGAGGCGAGGCGTTGGTGTGAATTTTTGTTCATGACCACTAGTTTTATTCCACACGTTTTTAATCGCGATTAAAAATAGTCAGATTTAGTCAAAATAAATTATTTTAGTCAACATTTTTCTACAATATAGTAAAATAATGCTTTCATTGATAATAAACGAAACTCTTATCTTATCCAAAAAAAAAAAAAATGCGAAGAGTAGCAAAATGTTGTAGATGTTGCGTCCTGTTCGATTAGTTACTTTATGCGCCTACGTTTCTAAACGTGTAACGGAATGACATCTGACTTGTCAGTTTGATTTTGACACTTGACACTTCTCTTTTTCTTTGATTTGGTGCTTGAAAAGGGATGGCGGGTCCTCGTGGCGTCTCGACCCCTTTTGTTAAATTAATCCCTTAGAACGGGTCGTTTTGGTGGACAATAAGTCATGACCCATTGTTTTGTTAATAACCCCAATTTGACGTAATAACACGGGTTGAATTTTGGATATATCTTGTTTAAATAGTTTGAAGGTTAAGCAAAGTGACGCTATTGGGAACGAGTGATTTGAAGACCGCATGCTGTGATTGCCTCCAGCCTTATTGCAGCGGATTCTAACCTGAAGAATACTCGTAACGTCACAACACGATACATATACACTCACTTACATACATAACTCCAGGTAACCCCAGACGCAGTGTCCTTCAACCACCAGGTAAGTTCTTTTGTTGTATTGTAGGTGAGTCATTTGTTAATTGTATTGCGTCTTGCTTTGAATTGTACTTGTATTGTCTGCTCCGCGTACGGCGGACTAGTTTCGCTAGCCACTCTTGTCTCTAGAGCCCCACGATTATCACACTTCCACTGCGCATTTGAAATCGTATTGTGAGGTCTAGCCTGGCAGCGTACAGTAGTCGTAGTATATTTTTGCGTTCACGATACGAGTACCCGAAAAAGTGGCACAGGTCCTTCCTCGTTGGGTGCTTGCGCCGTACTAAACGCTGCCCGCTTGTGCATCGTAATTTATTCTTATTTTAGAGTGATATCAAAAACGATATTATGTCTAATTAAATAAACGGAATTAAATAAAACTTGAGAATTCGATTTGTTATAGAGCATACTTTATATTGACATGATTTTTTTTATGTAATTATGCTTTATTCAAACCAAAAAAACGCGATAAAATTGCAAATAAATCGTAAAAATTGCCATAAGACTTATTTTTTTTACTAATTAATGTTATTAAAAATCAATATTTTTGTACTCAATGTAACAACTAGATTATATGTCTGATGTTTTGTGTATTTTAATTGCTTACAGCTTACAGCAAATTACTCAAATTTCTACATATTATTGATAGAAATAGGAGTCTGAAATTGACCCTGCGCTGATTTTTAAGAAAACTAGTTGTGGGAGATTAATTACTACGAAGTAAACAAATAAGTTTTTGTAAATGTGCTACTAAAAGTAACAAAACAAAAGATTGATCTATTTTTTACATGTATTTGTCAACGCCAGAGTATTTATAATGATGAGATGAGAGGTAAATAAGGTGACTAAAATCTTAGACATTCGCGCAAAAACGTAAAATGGCTCTTAAAGACTTCAAGGAAACCTTGGCAACTCGTGTCCAGGTGCGACATTCTTTACGTCCAAAAGACCCATCGAAATTAAACCCAAAGCCGGACTAACGCTTATCGCCGATATCTGTCATCCGAAGCACGGTAACGCTGCTTGCTGCTCCCGGCGTAAACATACTATCCACCAAATGCTCAAACGAGAATGGCATAGAAATTATCACCATTGATGTTGGTATCTGCACTGTCACTTCCATGAATAAAATGGGATGTACAGATTCATAAATCCTTTCCTACTTATATTATAAATGTGAAAGTTTGTAAGGATGTATGGATGTTTGTTACTCGATTTCGCAAAGCTCCTTAACGAATTTGGTAGAAATTTGGCACACAGATAGTTTACTGGTTAACTTGGATGAACACATAGGGTAATTTTATCCCGGTAAAACGTTCCCGCAGGATAATTTCAGACCTCCACGATGCCGCTGACAAAAGCTAGTATATATATGAAATTGTACTAAGTGACGTTTTTTAATTACTGCCTACCTCATGGGAAGATAAAAACCACCTCCTACAATTTTATGTATGTATATATGTAAGTACAGTCACCAAAAGAGATAAGTAACCACGATCATCAGAAATAGTTGAGAATTTCATTTGCTAACGCTGTTTCTTTTCTGATAAATAAACTAAATTTTATTCGAAAACATAGCTTTCTACTTAACTTCAATTGTATCCGACGACCCTGGTTACTTATCACTTTTGGTGATCGTATATATATGTGTTATTACATCCCTTGAAGTTACGTAAGCCCTTCCATGTACCTCTCTGATATATTTTAAGTGAAAACGACGAATAATATGGCGTGTATTCTTAAAGCGTATCCTTATTCATTCCTACTTAGATAATTGGTTACTAAAACTAGATTATCAATAATTGAATAGCCATAGTCTTATGAATTTATATACATAAATTAAATGTGTTTTCAATAAAAACATGACAGTAAAAATGGGAACAGATTGCTTCATAAAATAAATAATGCATGCTGACCACGACACTGTCTCGATTCCTAGATAACACTGTTATTAAATATTTCGAACTTTTCTTCTACTATATTTTTATAACATTTCGACTTTTCAATGTACCACAAAGTCCTCCAACTTCTAACAGGTACTTAAGAAACCAGTGTACCGGGTAAATAATAGAATATTTTGAACTTCACTTAATTTGCAAAATTAAATATTTAATGTTGTACAAGTAAAGAAATCTGTGCCTTCTTGTAAGTCTGGTGACATATTAGCCTGGTAAGGACACTCAATGTGAAAGTCTAGAGCCGAGCTCTTCGCAACGAAAATAAAATAAAATAAATGGTCATTGGTGCCGATTCTGTTGTCACAAAATTCTCTAAACTAAACTAAAAATCACTAAAATTTGGTTTATTCCTGTCAAACGACGATTTCCTGTTCTGAAATAGACTAAAGTGACACAACTTAACTATATTTTAGTTTGACAGCACTAAGATTGCACTGAGTTATTAGTTTAATGAAAATGTCAATTTTGCTATTCTGAGTTTGCCGGTTTTCACCAAAAATTTTGACTATTATAATTTATTTTAACTAAATCTGACTATTTTTAAGCGCGATTAAAAAGGTGTGGAATAAAACTAGTGGTCATGAACTAAAATTCTCAACAACGACGCCTTGCCTTCACGTGCAAAAACAGTTCTGTATGTTTTATTTTCTTTTTGCTTATATCTTGAAAATGGCGTGTCCTATCGCAAAAATAATGAAATTTTCGACCCCCTTAGTACACCCCGGAACATTTAATTATCAACACGTGGGTAACATTTTTTTATATTTTTCAAACAAAAGTGAAAAATTCCATATAAAAAACGTCCAGGCTGCACCCTAGCACGCACCTTCGTCTCTCAAAAAAATCATTCTACGCAATGCACACACAAGTAAACGTTGCGAAAACAAAAGAAAAAAAAATACCACGCTGAGTCGCGATTGTCAAATTCGATTTTAGTCGTGTCAAAATAGTTTTTTAATTTAGAGATTTTTCCTTGCAGAATAGCGTTACAATTCTCATAGCCAAAAGTAAGGAATTTTAGAGATAGTTTAGTTAGTTTAGTTCGTGTACAACAGAATCGGCACCATTGCCTGCCTCTACAAAACAGCTACGAGACTGCTACTAACCGCTACGCCGAACATGCTGCGTAGCACATTTATTTACGCCGAAACATTTACAATGTTTTCGCAATGTTTTTTTTTTTATTTTGGTTACGTATGTAGGAGATTAAATACATACTTAATCACGAATTCACTCACCAAAAAAATGTTTTATTGAATTCGATGAAATTCAAAATGGGATAAAGAACAATAAAAGGTTTTTATTGCGCAAATACTCCTAAATTATTCATTTAATTTTACATGTAAGTTATTCGCTTACATAACTTTAACTCCATTCACACTTTAATTAAATAATTTCTTGTATCGTATGTTATGTACGAATTTCACTGATGACAATGTATAGGATACTGATATTTCATATCGCTTGTGGTGTTTCTTGTTACATTTAGCTATAGTTTAGTTCATTAGAAATATCAAATATCAGGCTTATTTCGTTACGTCGCTATTACATAATTATTATTATCGATATACAAACACTTTGGTGCGTGTATATCGTTAATTAACTGTGGATATTTTTTGTAAAGTGTAATTATAAAACCTGATTAACTTTATCTATCAAAAACATGCTTGACCGAGCAAGTTTTTGCCAAAAGATGAAAATCTTCTGTCTAAAGTCGAATTCCTACATGATTTTACAACGATAGCGACGAAGCGACTTGTTGAGAAAGGATTATACTATAAGAAATTGCTTGCATAAAATTAATCTCCGTTGCCAAAACCGTGCGTTTGACCAATTGACCCCCGCAATCGCAGACTTCGTTTACAATCAGTGGGGTCGTGAATATAGAAATTGGACGGAACTGGAAACACAAAACAGCGAGATCAGAATGAGTCTCTAAAAATTTACAATAAAACCATTTCAGATAAGTTAAAAGATGTCGCGACACTCCAAAAAAAAATTAACAAACATAATAAAAGAGGTTACGAAATCCTCCTCATTGTCTATATTAGCTGAAACTCTTCTCAAAGAAAACTTTAGTACGGAAATTCCAAGTTTTGAATTCAAGCCCATTTTTTTTGCCATAATTAAAAAATCTTAACATGCAAAACAATAAAAACTTTGGCAGAATTGCTGCTGTCCTAACAAGCATATTTAATCAATGTTTAGACAACGGAACGTTTCCTGTTTTAATGGAACATAGTAAAGTAGACCCAATTTTTATCGGATAGTTAGAATGATCCCTCTTATTTAATACCTATATATAATACGGAATTTTCGATGTCTTGAAATGGCGCCATATCAGCAGATTGTATTCGTCTGAGTGAACCATGGACAGGTCACAAAATGTAAGACCAAGTATGTACATAAATGTAGGACAATTGTCTGTCAATTTTAGGGTTCATCTCGGATAAATCGACTGTCTGTGTTTTAGTAGGGTTAGGTCTGTAATGCGTGGCTTTTTATTAACAGAAAAATACTGGAAGTCTTTGGCCAAGGGTCATTGTAAAAGTCACGCTGTTTTTGCTTCTAAAAACAGACTACGTCATATTACTATGAATTCATAAATCTAACTCAAATCTCACTTTATTACGAAAATATTCTACTTTTACAAGATCACACTAAAAAGGTTTACGCCAATGCCGCACTTGCCAACCCTACGGCTGACGCGAAGATCAGAAAATCCCATCCGCGTTTGTAGTAATAGTAGTTATAGTTTGTAATAGTAGTAGCACAAGAAAGAAAATAAAATAATACCAAATCACGTCAACATTCGGCTGTTTCACGAACGTCTTCAGTTCTCCTAGAATGAAAAAAAAACACCTTGGGGTAATTGCGTTACACACTTACAAAAGCAATATCTTTCGTATTGTTTTTTTTCTTTCTTGTCCTCATTACAATACACCTTTATATAAAAGAGATAGATAACTGGAATTAAAAAAATTACAATATCACACCTTAATTCCTCGAAGCTTTAGGCGAAGATGTATTTATAGTACACCCACATTTCGCTAGTTAAGTTTAACTCCTATGTAATAGGGAGCGAGCTTATTACCATCAACCGGGCACAAATCCAGACTCTGTGCTGCTACCGAGAAATTCCAGATAGAAAAATCAATAACACTTTGCCCGACCTGGAAATCGAACCCGGGACCTCATGCTCAGTATGAGCGCTAGCGATAACTAAAACAGATAAGTTACTTTTAATTCCATTTTAAATAAGTAGCACTGGATATGAATGTATGTTAAAAAAACTCAAAATTTTAATCTTATCAAATGAATATTCATCGACACTTGCTAACATTACAAATCATAACAATACAGACCCAAGTAGCTACATATTTATGTTATACGGTTACACAGTAGTTACAAAATACCAAAATACTATATAACTCTACTAAGTAAAGCTTGGAAGTTATCTTCGTTTATATTTGACCTCGGGTCGGGTTTGCTGAAATCGGCTTGTAAACCAAGTATTTCTTGCTTTGTAAATTATTTGTTAAAACTGATTTCACATATCATTTTTGTCGAAGCAATCACACAATTGTGTAGGCTATTGTGTGCTAATATCTGGCCTTATTAGAGACTGACTTTAAAAAATATTACAAGCCATTGAGAACTAAAAAATTCCTACTCGCCAGTAGCGAAACTGCTTAAAAATTCATAAAACTTATTTATTTATTTATTTATTTTCCAGCTTACATCTATCATTACAGGTTTGCACCTAATGCGATAGTGAAATACATTTAAATTCTAAATTCTTACTAATTACCTTATAATTCTTCCTTTTTACAATATTTTGTAACACATTTATTTATTTATGTAAGATAGTTGTGAGAGGTAACCTCACAACCCCATCTTAACAGACTTCATTACCATCTCAACTAATTCGATAGTGCATCAATATTATTCCTTCTTATTATTGTTTCTTTCTTCTTTCTTCTTTTCTTCTTCTTCTTTGAGTGTTCCTTGTTCATTGATTTTTCAGCGCCGACTCAAAATTTATTATTTTATGCTTTTCAGTTTTTCGGCGGTTTAATTTTTTGTTAAAAAGTTTTTATTTTATGATTTTTGTGGCTTTAATGTACTAATAATACTTGGTAAGGAATACCCTATCCAACAATAAAAGAATTATCAAAATCGGACTACTCTGTACAAAGTTATGCGTGTTTATACGTTACAATCAGTGAGTGAACAATCAAACATCCCCTGTTTTCCAACCCTTAGGGTTCGATTTTGTTTTCCAAATTTATATGGGACCACCTTGGGAGTATACCCTTTCCAATAGAAGAAGAATTGTCACAATCGGACCACTATGTAAAAAGTTGTGAGTGTCAGTGAGTGAACAATCAATCATCCCCTGTTTTCCAACCCTTAGGGTTCGATTTTGTTTTCCAAATTTATATGAGACCACCTCGAGAGTAAACCCTTTCCAATAGATGAAGAATTGTTACAATCGCACCACTATGTAACAAGTTATGCGTGTTTATACGTTACAATCAGTGAGTGAACAATCAATCATCCCCTGTTTTCCAACCCTTAGGGTTCGATTTTGTTTTCCAAATTTATATGGGACTACCTTGAGAGTATACCCTTTCCAATAGAAGAAGAATTGTCACAATCGGACCACTATGTAACAAGTTATGCGTGTTTATACGTTACAATCAGTGAGTGAACAATCAATCATCCCCTGTTTTCCAACCCTCAGGGTTCGATTTTGTTTTCCAAATTTATATGGGACTACCTTGGGAGTATACCCTTTCCAATAGAAGAAGAACTGTCACAATCGGACCACTATGTAAAAAGTTATGCGTGATCATACATAAAAAAAAAAATATACGCGTCGAATTGAGAACCTCCTCCGTTTTTTTCGTCGGTTGAAAATACATAAAAAAACTTAACAACTAACACATAACAATTAAACCTTAGCTTTATCTTTTATAAATATAATAATACCTACTATTTCTAAATAAACTCTAAACATTTTTAAATAACATAACATACTACATTTAAAAGAACTTTTGCGAATTCACTCAAATTGCAAGAAAATATGTCTATTCTGTCATGAACTTCGTTTACTATGCGGATGGATTGTGTGAGGGGGGTTTTCGCCAGAAGGTTGGTCCTGGCTACCGGCACGGCTAGTAGTTGGGGGCGCCGCCGCCGCCACACGTATCGGTCCGGCACGCACAGCTTCAGGTGACGCAGCACTCCCGGGTTGTGCGCTACACCACGCAGTAGCTTTACTACATACGCTTGAGTACCTTCTTAAAAACGTGTGCTGAAAGAAACCTTTTTACTGAACTGAAATTCATATTTCATTTTCTTTTACGTTCGATCATCTTCACAACTTGATTCACTACTAGCTTCTGCCTGCGACTTCTTTTGCGTAAAGGTCGTTATACTCCTCAATAACAGTCTTTTATATAAAAATGCCATACAAAACATGTTCCTATTTATATCCCATAATTCATAACAAAACATTAGGTTGTGACTTTCTTGTGTTTATTTTTTTCAAACAGCGTTTTCATTCAAACCAAACATTCAATAAAGCTAAGAAAATGCAAAGTTATCATATTTGACGTAAGGGTATAATTACATAACTAATCGTGACGTCGCACACTGGTCCCAAATTAAAAAAAAGTGGACATTGATAGTAGACCGCTGATATTTTTTTTTATTGTTGACATAATGATAACAGATAAGGCAAAAAAATATTATTGTCCTACTTCAAATACTTTTCTCTATAAAAAATATTTCTTTTTTTTTTGTATGGGAGTGATTACATTTTACTCAATTTCTCAAAAACCTTAAGCGATGTCGAGATGGCATTCACATATGTTAGAAAACTAATAATTCTGAGTATTTGGCTCTAAAAAACTTATTGCTTATCTCTGCGTACTTTCGAGATAATAGTGACAGAAAATAACAATTTTTTTTAAAGTTAATTGCTCGCTTTTTTTTAATCATAGCCTTACTCATATCGCAATAGGTCCGCTGGCCAGCAAAATGGAGCTTCGACGCGAGTTTGCCGGGATAACAAGATGGCCGCCTCTCATGACGTAACGTAATACGGTCACGAATCGCGCGCGTACACCTCACTCAGTGTACAACTAAATGTGGTTGCGATAAGACGTGTCCTTATTTTTTCTGTGCGCTTGAAGAAATGCTTGTTGTTTGTTTGTTTTGTTATTGTTGTATTTTGAATCTTTGGATTTTAAAATCAAATAATTTTTGTTTGTCTTTCTTTCGTCGAATTTGTATTCGTAATTTTTTTTGTTAAAATCAAAGTCATTTTGTCTTTGATATCTTTGATTCTAATTTGTTTTCAATTTTCCTTAAAATTATAATATGTCCGCATTTGTCACCAACTTAGACTTATACGTTGTTCTTAAATCAGGAGGTGGTTTTAAAAATGTCGAATTTTTATTTAATGCCCTTATTGAACGTATTGGTGTTGAATTGTCTTCCGAAGATTTGAGTAATATTAAATTATTTTGTCGTCATTTTTCAAGTAATATCTCAAAAAGATGGTCTGCTTCCAGTAGAGCTCAAAAGACCTTTCTTAACAAAAATTCAGACTGGTTACAATCCCAAATAGTTTGGCCAAAATGTCAAAATATCGATTTAAGCAGCATTTTTAAAGTTGCCGAGGAAGTAATTCCAAATTTCGAAACGCAAGTGGATACTCATCAATTAAGTTATGGTACAAGTAAAAAACCATTTGTTGATATATCTGATAAACAGAAGAAAAGGCGTTCTCTAACACTTCTAGATCACACAGAGGAGGAATTAGTTTATGCTTTATGTGCCAAATTAAAAGAGTCTAAAAAAACAAAATTAGCAGCTATATTAAACGAACTCAGCCAAAACAAGGAAAAATGTGAGATGGTACATGATGTACTATTCGCTAAAAAGACTGACAAACCGTGTTTACCAGATGATAAAACGTTAGCGCTTTACACCTCAACAAATTTGTCAAAATGGCAATATCGAAATTTAAGAACTATTCTTGCTTCAGAGAAAATGTATGGTCTTCCATCCTATCAAAAGCTCCTGGAAGCTAAAAAAACTTGTTATCCTCCAGAGTCAGACATAACTGTAACTGAATCTGATGCTAAGATAAGACTTCAATCGCTTCTAGATTTGACAACTAATAGGATATTAAAAACAATTCAGCACAACTCTGCCGACAAAAAATCGCTAAAACTAATAAGCAAATGGGGTTTTGACGGGTCATCTTCTCAAAGTAATTATAAACAAAAGTCACACTCCGACACTAAAATTGACGATTCTTCAGTTTTCATGATTAGTTTGGTTCCGCTTCGTTTGGAAGAAGAGAGTGGTACTATCTTGTGGCAAAATCCTGCTCCCTCTTCAACAAACTATTGTCGTCCAATTGGCTTTATATTTGCAAAAGAAACAAATGAATAGATAAAGAAAGAAAGTGCATCCTTAGAGGAAGAAATTCGTAATCTTGTTCCCACAATTGTAGATAATTTTGATAATAAACATGATTTGTACATGACTATGATTGATGGGAAAATTTCTACTGTGATTTCCAATACTTCTTCTGCAGCTGTTTGTAATATTTGCAATACCCCACCTAGCAAAATGAATGACTTGAACTTTGTATCCAAAAGACTCATCAGAGAAGATATGTATAAATATGGTCTGTCTTCGCTTCATATGTGGATAAGATGTATGGAATGTATTTTACACATTTCGTACAACTTAGACTTCAAAAAGTGGGCTGCACGAAAAGAAAATAAATTGTTAAAAGAAATTAAAAAGAATTTGACACAAGAAGAATTCCGGGAAAGAACTGGTTTGTTAATTGACATAGTAAAACAGGGATTTGGTACAACCAATGACGGTAACACGGCAAGAAGGTTTTTTGAAAATTATGAAGTATCTGCTGAAATAACGGGTATCCACCCTGATTTAATCAAGAGATTTGCAGTCATTTTACAAACAATTTCATCTGGTCAACTTATTAATACCAACTTGTTTAGGGAATATTGTAAAGAAACAGCAATGCTATATGTAAACTTATATCCATGGTATTACATGCCTTCAAGTGTCCATAAATTGTTGATACACGGTGCTGATATTTGTGAAAATTTCTCCTTTATTCCGATAGGCATGCTTTCCGAAGAAGCTTCCGAAGCGAGGAATAAAGATTTCCGGAATGTTAGAATGGCACATACAAGAAAAATCGGTAGAGTTCAGACTAATTTAGACATTATCCACAGCTTTCTAATTAGCTCAGATCCTTACATCAGCCATATCAAACCAAAGTTTGCTCGTTTACATAAACAGTTGTTTCCAGAGGCTAGTGCTTTGATCTTGAACAATGAATTGCTTTCGTTGGAAAACGAGGAAATAGAGATTTCTCAAGAGAATATAGACCCAAATATTAATCTTTCACCATAATATTTTTTCAGAATCGTTTGTGAACATATTCAACTTTATGTTTGCAGCTTAATATGTCTTCATTTTGATTGTTTTTTAGAACTGATGAAAGTACTCCTTCAGAAAGGTCATAGCTTTTCAGTCATTAGTGAGCCCCCATAACCTCTTTTACAGAGAAGTCTCTTTTTACTTATTTGACATTACGCATACATTATAATTATGTGCTAAAGTAAGGCTATGATTTAAAAAAAGCAAAAAATTAACATTAAAAAAAAATGTTATTTTCTGTCACTATTATCTCGAAAGTACGCAGAGATAAGCAATAAGTTTCTTCGAGCCAAATACTCAAAATTATTAGTTTTCTAACATATGTGATTGCCATCTCGACATCGCTTAAAGTATTTGAGAAATTGAGTAAAATGTAATCGCTCCCATACAAAAAAAAAAGAAATATTTTTTTTACAGAAAAGTATTTGAAGTAGGACAATAATATTTTTTTGCCTTATCTGTTATCATTGTATCAACAATAAAAAAAAATATCAGCGGTCTACTATCAATGTCCACTTTTTTTTAATTTGGGACCAGTGTGCGTCGTCGAATTATTTTGTACGAAAAATTAAAACGAAAAAGAAAATATTCATAAGCCAGTTGATTCTTTAACATGGTCTAATCAATACCCTAGAGCCATGGGATATCAAAAGACACACCTTGCATATTACATTTGTGTTGTTTGTAGTTTTGTTTTGTGTTTGTTGTAGCAGCCAAAAATACAGAGAGTCCAAACAGCTGTACGTAGCTTACGTACAGTTGTCCGGGTGAAAACCAGCTCAGTCAGACAGTCTTCAGTGTCTGCCCCTTTGACTTGTTGGTCATATAGTCATCGCGAAACATACGCTCAGAGAGCACGCGCTTAAACTGGAAGGGATAATTGATGGGACTTTATGGTATACGCGTAGCGTTGCCAGGCGTCCTGATAAAGCTGGACCCAGTAAGGCTGTTTGGTTCCAATGTGCGGCCAATTTAAACGGTGTCCGGCCTGTCCGGCTTTTGTTAGGTTTTTAATTTTGACCATTTCACATTAGTTCTGTTTTTGTTTCCGGTCCTTTAGTTTTTCATTGTTAGTTAAATTAATAATACGTAAAGTAAAAAATAATATTTATTATTGTTATTTCATAATCTAAAAAGTTTTTATAAAATTCTCTCTGCTGGGGCACATACCTCCTCTCTGAGACAGATGATGGGCCATAATCCACCTCGCGGGCCCAGTGCGTGTTGGCAGATGTCATATGTCTTCGAATGTTCGATTCTAGGACATTTCGTCACGTTGACGTTTTTCTTCACTATTCTGAGAGCAACGGTGATGTAATAAATTACACAAAGTAAAATACCTGCTGTTCGAAACCACGACCTACAACTCGTAATTCGGCTGTTACCACTGACATACCATTACTTTATTCGTTTCTTATTCAGTCCAGTAAAGTAACTGAATATTTCTACTGATTTCCGGTGTTTGTGTTCGCCCTCCTCTCATTTCCTACGAAATCTATGGAAAGTTATTGTTTTGATAGGTCTGACTATTCTAGTAGTCAAACCTCAGAGGTCTCATAGCGTTTTTGAGCCCTAAAAAAATGGACCGGTTAGCACCAAATTTTGTTTTGTGAATTTAATTGCTGCATGCATCTCAAAAATCCAACCTGCCTACCTTTCGGCTCGTCTTTTAAAATTTGCGTTACAATATAGAAGAATATGTAATACTGCTCATCCTTCATAGCAAGATTATTTATAACTATGGTCTGAGCAAAGTTATAGGGAATATGTTTGAATAAAATCTATCTAATAGTTTTTGAGTGAAGCCAGAATATACATAATAGGTTATAGGTAGAACGGTTAATCAAATCGAAAACAAGCGAAACGAAAAACGATTAAAACGATTACAAGTCTGAAGGTGTGCCAGCTGTTTGGTGTTTCATAGACATTGAAATTGCCTACAATAACATAAACTTGACTTCTCTTTTAGGTATTTTGGATAAATTGGGAGTGGGCTCTGTTCTTTGTAATTACCTATGGCAATATCTTCATCAGAGACATTTATTTATTGAACTACGGGATAGCAGCCTAATATGTCGAATTACTGGTATAGGCATTGCTCAAGGGGACCCTTTATCCCCTTTACTATTCAATGCGGCCACAATTTATGTTTGTAGAAGCATAACAAATGTTTTCATTTCGCAATATGCTGACGACTTAATTTTATATGATATACAGAAGAGATTATCTGATTCAGTATCCCATTTACAAAATGCATTATATATTTTCCAAAGTTTGATGACAGATCTAGGTTTAAATATTTCCCATAAGAAAACAAAGGTGTGTCTTTTTAGTAGAGGGAGAAGAAGGACCAATATCCATCTCACTGTTAATAACAGCCTTATCGAACAAGTTAATTATGTTAAATACCTCGGAATGTGGTTGGACAGTTCCTTAAAGTGGGGTTTACACATGTAAACGAAATCCGGGAAAAAGTTTGTCGTTTTTTAAATATTAGCTGGTGCTAAATGGGGTGTACATCCCTTACATCTTAGAAGGCTATACATAGCTATAATTCGAAGTAGGATGGATTATGGTTGCTTTTTGTTCGGAAACTGTGCCAACTGTCATCTTCTTAAGCTTGACAAAGTGCAAAATCAAGCAATGAGAATCATAGGAGGATTTATTAGAAGCACACCTATCCATGTGATGGAAAGTGAGCTGTGCCTCCAACCTTTATTTGTTCGAAGACTGTTTCTAGGTGGTAAATTTTATTTAAGATCAAAGTCGGTTTGTAATAATGTTCTTTTAAATTCCTTGGAGAAGCTGTCTGACCAATGCCAAGGTTGGTACTGGAGAAATAAAAAACTGCCTGTATTAGTGGATGTCCACAGAGTTTACTCAGAAATGCCGTTGTACTCTAGCCCAATACTAGGTATTTATTCTTTGGACACTTGGGTTACCAATATAGATTTATCGAAAGTAATAAGTGATACAATTAAGGGTGTAAGTTCGGCAAAAAGCCTGATTAATGTAACAGATCTTAACAATACGTGTGTAAAAATGATAGCTGATAAGTTTTGTCATCACTATAAAATGTTTACGGACGGTTCCAAGAATGGTTCAGTTTTAGGAGCTGCTTTTTTCGATCCTCAACTAAAAATTAAAGCTAAATTCAAAATTAAAGCCAAGATTTCTATTGTGCATTGTGAACTCATAGCTATTTCAGAAGCCCTGTCGTATAGAGCATAGTATATAGCATAGCATTTACTGAGTATAGAGCAGGAGAACTTTGTCATATTTTCGGATTCAAAAAGCAGCCTCCAACATTTGGCTCGAGTACCCTCGAGTCTTCGAGGGATCCCGATAGCCATAACTATTTTAGACTTAATTTGTAAGATGCAGTCTATGAATAAAACTGTCACCATTCAATGGATTCCCTCACACATTGGAATCATGGGTAATGAGGAAGCAGACTTTGCAGCCCAACAAGCATCGAATGAGGGTATTAATTACACATGCACGCCGTTATACTCAGATTGGCTTGGTCATGTCAAAGATCTATGCAGACAAAGATGGCACGAATATTTTGATGAACGATCTAAGTTAAAGGGAATCTGGTATAAAACCATGCAGTCTGAACCGCTTCGTTACCCATGGTTTGAAGGAAGAGAGATGAATAGGAAATATGTAGTCGCTCTGTTAAGGATGCGTTCTGGCCACATCCCATCAAATAAGTTTAAATATTTAATGGGTATAGTTACTTCACCAAACTGCGAAGTTTGTGGAGTGATTGAAGATATTTACCACGTGCTGATGGAATGTGACCGGAACGTATACCATAGACAATGCTTGTTTGGGGTGAGTTTTGAAGTGGGGGCATGCAACAGCATCCTAGCATCCCCTTTATCGGAGGAGGCTAGGATGTTGTGTCGTCTGTTGTTGGTTATTTACCAGAACGAATAGGGACAAAATTATTGAGTAGGTCGTAATATTAACTGTTTATTATACCCATTGTTTAGTTTTAAGTTGTTAATTGTTTTTCGTTACGAGGGTGACATTATCACTTAGTGATAAAACCCTTTAAAATAAATAAAGATTATAAAAAAAAATACTATCAGCAAGAAATTGTCTTTATGTTTCATCAGTTCCCAGGTTACGAATAAAATGAAGACAACACAGCCCGAGTAGCCAACAGATTCCATTGTAAAGTTACGTTAGCTTACCATAGAAATCATAAATTTTGTAACATGGAAATGTAAGATAAAAGAGAGATAAACACCGGTTAAATATAGCTTTTATGGGGATGGGATAAAACAGAAGCTGCATTTTTAAACTTGTGTTTTTAAACCCCCTCAAAAATAAAAATGTATGGGCCCCTTAAGTTTAATAAGAAGTTTTATGAAATATTTTGATCAAAGGAAACAGCTGAAACGGCTGAATCGATTTTGATAAAACATATTCAAGAAGCACCGCTGATACTCTCCTTTAAATAAAAAAAACCGTACCCAAATCGGTTCACCCGTTTAAGAGCTACGGTACCACAGACAGACACATAACGGTCAAACATATACCACCCCTCTTTTGTGTCAGGGTCAATTATATGGGTTTTATAATTCTAAAAAAAAACTCTGTTCACTTATAAGGTGCATAATATACCCATGTACGCGCAACACTTCACAAAGAACGATACAAAAGGAGACATTAAAAAAGCGAGCACTTAAAAGCCACTCATAAAAGGTCCAAAGCCTTGACGTGGCTTTCGTACAAGCTGTGAACGCAGTTTCATTGAACCGTTCGCAATTCGAGTACCATCTACAACCTACCTTTCGACATAACAATCTTTCACGATCTGTGGACAGAAACCTCGAGGGCCTCTAAGGAGTTATGAAAAAGTAATAAATAACGAAATACGACTGCAAGAAAGAATCTTGTTCGTTGCTTCTCGAGGTGGAAGTTGAAAATTTGGAAGTGGAATCTTAAGTCGAAAGCCCTCGGTGTCAACTTTTTATTGACGTAACACTCCATACTGTGAGACGTGAATTGCGCACTGAAATGTATAAACATGCTCTTTCAGCTTCAAGAAGGTACGTTTCTCAACTTACTTAAGTTTTTCTGCTAATCTTAAATGAGATAGGAAAACTTCTGTAGACACAGACAAAATTATACTCTCTGAAAACATTACGCAAAGTAAAAGACTATGAAAAGAACAGCCGTGCCTCTTTTTGTTTTAGTTAACCCTTTTACAGTTGTTCTTTATTTACCCAAGTACCTTTTAAGTACCTATCAAAGATAACATAGAATTATGGAAAAAAGCAACAATTTAAGATGAAAGGAGATTGTGTCTGAAAAATAAGCCTTCATTTAAAAAAATGTGAAACCTAAATAGAACATGAAGAGTTTTCTGTCACAATACGACAGGAATATTAAGTTAGACGAAAGCTTATAAACTTTTCAAATGAAATGACTTCACTAAAACCAATTAGGTACTCTGTCTTGTGTAAACACAGTCTCCATAAATGGAGAATTTGTAAAATTGTAAATTGACTGACGGAAAATGTTGTACCTCGCATATTTCAGAGGCCGTATACGAAAATTTGTCTATTTCACTGATTTACTTGATTTTACAGGCGTGTTTTTACAGTTAAAATACTACACTTCCATAAATTTAATGCAAAACATGAAAGATCGTTTCGGTTAAGTTGTCATGAATGAGCTACTTTTTTATTTTTATTTTGATTAATCGACGTCGATTTTTACCATTTGCTAAATATTTTTATCTACTAGCTATGGTTTAAAATAATTTCACGTCTACTTTAGTTTAGTTAGTGCAGAATATACAATCAAGCATGCAGCTGTTAGTTTTTTTACAAAATTAATGAAAAAATATAACGGGCATTTTATGATATTGTAAAACAATCAAATCATAAATAATCCAACTGCTACGCAAGTGGCGCATGATAAAATGTCTATACCTAATCACATTTTCAAGACAACTACAATCTTATTTTTGTACAATACGAGTGTTATTCAAATTCTTTGCATAAAATTACAGCACCATCTAAATATCTCATTAAACAAACTTCAGGCAGATATATTGCTTGAGAATCCCTTATACATAATTGAATTCTTTTGGAACACCAAGACGTTTACGTTGGCGTAACTTTCACGGAACCTTTATTGCCTGAGATTGGGGTCGCATTTATTAGTCTCACTACAGTTATAGCTCCGGATCTTACTCGAGGGGTTTAAAAATTACGAGATACAGTTGAGAAACCGTTGAACTGAAATATTGAAGTAGTTACTTGGATAACTGCCAACAGTTTGGTGTCTATTTACTGTTTCGGAACTGATTCGGGCGTTTTGAAGCGATGGTTAGTCGGTTCTCTATCCGTAGCAAATATTATATGTCCTCAGAAAAACTATTCACTCGAATATGGAAATGTCTACGACGAACCCGATCGCTTATGACCAATACGTGTGAGCGTGTTATGTAGTCGACAGATTTAGTTTAATAGCTAAATATGATTCATCCAACTCCTATCATAACGAATATTATAAATTGGAAAAGAAATTTGTTTGTTACCTTTCACACCTAAATCACTGAACCGATCATACTGAAATGTTGCATATCCATTGTCAGGTGTAAGTAGGTACAGACACGGTCATGGGTACCTTTCATCCCGAAAAAATTACAGTTCCGGAGGAAAACAAAAATAACGTTCTTATGATAATCGATGAAGCCACGGATCATGATTGAAGTATACTATTAATATCTATTGCCCCCAGCTTCGTTCGCGTTAGTTAAGAATATGACAGTCAATTCGGATTGTACTCTGCTTGTTTCCCATAACGTAATATTTTCTAATACACAACGTATAAAGGTTGGCGCCTTAATACCGTCACTATCCGTCAACTGCCGTCGATTCAATTTAAAAAGTACTAACTGTTTACCACTCTTCTGGCCCAAGCTCGATTAGAATGTCCATTAAAAAATATAACGGTCTATGAACCTCAAAATGCGGTTGAATAAAAAGGTTAACTCCCGATGAAGGACTTTTTGAAGGTCCTGTGAGATTACTCAACTTGTTTACAACAAAATCAATCAAGTCTACGTATAAGTCTATCGTAAAGCTTCTGGTCGTAATTTTCAGAAACGAATACTTGAATATTGTGATGTCAAAAACTTAACATTACACCTACTTTCCTTCCTAAAATTTTAATTTTCATGAGCTCATTTAAGTCAAGACTCAAAGTGTTCCTATTCGAGAAATGTCTATATTCGATGGACGGTGATTTATCGACGTGTTTTTTTTATATTAGTTAATGTGAGACTGGTTAATATTAGTATGTAATAGCAGCTGTAATGATATTGAATTTTTATTGTATTGAATTTTTTTAATTTATAATTTTATTGTATTATGAATGTGTTAGTTTATATAATTTTAATGAGTTTGTTTTTTTATATATTATGTATGTTGTCTAACACAATGTGAATTGTTCCTGAAATAAATTGAATTGAATTGAATTCCTTGAAGGATTAGGCAGAGATGTACCGTTGTTAACAACCATATTTAACCAGTAATGGGAACGAGCTTATTGCCGTCTATCGGGCATACATCCGGGCAGCTACTAACACATTTCTGATGTACACCCAATAATAATTTACAAGAACATAAAAATCGGAACCAAGACCGATGTCGATAACTCAGAGAATGTACAATTATACCTAAATGAATAAATATGGCACTAATAGCACCTGCAATGATATTCTTCTAACGTTATCTCAATTTATTTGGGATCGGCGCAACGTCTTTTTAGGGTTCCGTTGCCAAATGGCAAAAAACGGAACCCTTATAGATTCGTCATGTCTGTCTGTCTGTCTGTCTGTCCGTCCGTCCGTATGTCACAGCCACTTTTCTCCGAAACTATAAGAGCTATGGTGTTGAAACTTGGTAAGTAGATGTATTCTGTGAACCGCATTAAGATTTTTATACAAAAAAAGAAAAAAAACGATACATTTTGGAAACATAGAACATACATAGAACTGAAACTCAAAAATTTTTTTTCATCAAACCCATACGTGTGGGGTATCTATGAATAGGTCTTCAAAAATGATATTAAGGTTTCTAACATCATTTTTTTCTAAACTGAATAGTTTGCGCGAGAGACACTGCCAAAGTGGTAAAATGTGTGTGTGTGTCCCCCCCCTGTAACTTCTAAAATAAGAGAATGATAAAACTAAAAAAAAATATATGATGTACATTACCATGTAAACTACCACCGAAAATTGGTTTGAACGAAATCGAGTAAGTCCTTTTTTTTTAAAACGTCATAAATCGTAAACCGCAATTTACCTTTCATTCAATCAAGTATAATATAAAAATTAAAAAAAAAACATTTATTTTCATAAACATGAACCTTATGCATAAACCGAGAATACCTACAGGTTTGTACGGAACCCTTTGTGCGTGAGTCCGACTCGCACTTGGCCCGTTTTTTCTACTAAGTTTCTCTATTAGTCGTCATCTCGGTAGTCACTCCTTTTCTAGCCATATCATCTCACAGAGTTCATCCATCGTTTCTTTGGGCTCAACATTTTCCTCGTAAAACTTTTCTCATTCCTCTGCATCACATACCATGACAACGATTTTCGCACAACATTTCGGTCACTGGTGTCACTCTGAGCTTTCCACTTATGTATCGCAATCAGTCTATAATGGTCCCACTGCTGGAACACAGGCCACCTCTCTTTGAGTGGGCCATTATCCACTATGCCGGCCCAATGCGGGTTGGCAGATATCAAATGTCATATGTCATCAAATTGTTGCTTCTAGGACATGCCGGTTTTCTCAAAATGGAAACCATCACAGATAAAGATAAAGATATATTTATTGCGTAACTGTGTACATTAAGGTCTTATCAATAAACATTACATTTTTGGTTTCAACAGTCTACCCAAGTCGGATATGCAATAGTATTTTAAGAATTTAATTTACAAATATTATTTTTTATCAAAAAACTCATGCAGATTATAAAATACATTATCAATTAACATTTTTTCCAAATGATTTTTAAATATATTTCCATTTAATTGCTTAATTGGTGGTGGTAACTGATTGAACACACGAATAGCGGTAACATAGGTAATTTTATAATACATCATATTATTAATAACAGGTAAATTAATGTCATATTTATTTGTTTCCGAATGTTTCTTTTAGAATTAGATTTGAAATTAAAGTATTGCATATTGTTTTTAACAAATAAACATAATTCGAGTATATAAATACCAGTCAGTGTCAGGAAACCCTCTGTTCTGAAGACATCTCTTAATGATTCAGTACTATACATACTATATATTGTCTTAAGACATTTCTTCTGGAGAATGAATGTGGAGTCGAGTACGTTTGTCGAGTTTCCCCAATGTATGACACCATAACTTAACAGTGGGTATACATTTCCAAAATAAGCATTTCTTGTAACTATTGGATTCGTAGTTTCTGCTAGAACTGACAATGCGTAGCAGGCACTGGATATTTTTTTATTAATCTTTTCGATATGTGCCTTCCAATTTAAATGTTGATTTATTGTAACTCCTAAGAATTTGTGTCTTTTACTTCTTCAATCACCGTATCAAACTTGGTTACATTCAATTTATTAAGTTTACTTTTATAGTTTCTAAATTGAATTAGTTTAGTTTTTGAGGGATTGACTTTCAGATTTATTGACTGCAACCAATCAGTTACAGCTATTAATGTCTTATTTATTTCATTTTCATAAATACTATTATATGAATATTCATTTGAAATAAATATAGTTGCGTCGTCAGCATACATTACGCAAAGATGGTTAATTATATTTGGAAGATCGTTAATATATAATAAGAACAACGGGGGTCCCAATATACTGCCCTGCGGTACGCCTAGTATTACAGATTCGAATTTAGATTTCACTACCTCCACCATTTTTGTACGTTCATCATATACCTCAATAACAGTGCTCTGCATTCTATTATTTAAATAATTAATAATAATAATAATAATAATATTCCACAACTATCACACAACGCCATCTAGTCCCAAGCTAAGCAGAGCTTGTGTTATGGGTACTAGACCACTAATAAACATACTGATATATTTCTAAATACATACACATTATAGATAAATTACACCCAGACACAGAACAAATGATCGTGCTCATCACACAAACATTTGTCCTGGGTGGGAATCGAACCCACGACCTCCGGCATAGCAGTCAGGGTCACTAACCACTAGACCATCAGGCCTGTCAATTCTCAATTAATTTAAGTGCTATACCTCTTATTCCTATATTTTCTAATTTATTAAGCAAAATGTCATAATTTACACACATTAATTCATCGTTTTGAGAGCAGTGGTGATGAAATTTATTACACAAAGTAAAGTGCCTGCCTGGGTTCGAGCTCACGGCCTACAAACTCGTAAGTAAGTGCCGATACCACTGGGCCACCACTGCTCTACTAATGTATGTACTCATTTCTTATTCTATCCATTTACGTAATACTACTACTAAACATCTAATCGGAATGTGTGGTGTTACAGTCTCATCTCAGCTGCATGCAAATGCCTTGCATTTATCCGACTATTCATACTTCGGTAGATAGATACTCCGATTCCGTTTAACTAACTAACTATCTTAATATTGGTGAAACTACTAAGCTTACAAGAGACATAAACCGAGAACTTAAAGATTTGCTGCATTCATATTTGCACATACGAATTGATCCTGATTGCATTTACTTTGCAGTAGATCTACACCATAACCTAAGTATCAAAAATATGTATGGAATTCGTAAGTACTTACCTGCATTAGTAAATTCGAGCGTAAATGTAGGCTTTTTTCAAAATTTAAAGCTTATATGTACAACAAATTACAGCAAAAAGATTAGACTGGAAAAAATCTAGAAAAGAACCTATTATTTCTTTAAATGGCATTTTTCCTAAACCTGAAAGCGAAGCAAATAGAACAGATTTACTTGTAAAAAGATTTGTAAATTGTTTTCTGAATGAGCCCGCTGATTGCGATGAAACCGCCCATTGTACCCCTGAGAGAGTTCTTTAATTGATTGTATTTCCTTGAAACTGGCATACAAATGAATCATTTAGTTCGTGACTGAACAAAGATAAAAGTTCTTAAAATCACGTACACCAGTGAATAGTTGTGGTGTTGGGTGTGTGGTTATATTATAAAATAACAACGTACCTACTAGTGTAATTGTTTATTAAATATATTAATTGTTATCTTGATTCACAGTATCAGTCATGTCACGTTCATGAGCACACGTATTCGGGTCGTTCTACTCTTCTACCGACAATGAAACGAAGATTTTTTTGGTTTTTGAACCATCCATAATAGTGGTTTCTTAGAGTGATAAGCCGAAATGTGGTCTCCACAGAAAAAAACCTTAAAAAAATAATAACATTAGCCGGAAATAAATTTTTTATTAGTCCTAATGAAAACACCCACTATTTTCATTAGGACTAATAAAAAATTTATTTCCGGCTAATGTTATTATTTTTTTAATGTATTTTTCTGTGGAGACCACATTTCGGCTTATCACTCTGTCACGGCATTCTACGGGAAAAATACGTATTAAATATGCTGGTTTGAGAAAATGAAAAATGACATAATATTAATAGATAAGAAAAATATGGACGTTTATTTGAACCAAATTAAAAAACCGTAAATATCTATACTCCAATGAGATGCCATAAAACGAAGAGGGAGAGACCGTTGTCGGTAAAAAAGTAGAACGACCCATTCAGCTCCCGTGACGGCACAATATTTTATGGAACAAATCATAATGTAAATAGGTATTTGTGTTAAATAATGTAAATCTTTGATTTCATTCAAAACAGGTATATAGAGAAATAATGAAATAAAAAAGAAGAAGCTTCTCTAGCTAGAAGTTAGCTTCGATTTTTTTACGCACTGTTTGAAAAATCTAGCAAACTGAGGTCTGTAATAAACTTTGTTTGGAAAAGCTAAACTTTTGTGTTAAAGTTTACAAATACGACCTTCGGATAACACAATACAAGAAACGTGAAGTGAGTGTTAAGAGGTTGTATATGAGGCGAAAATGGCAACACCTGGTGGAAACACAATGCGTGTCCAAGATTATGAAAAACCCTTGTTCAAACCGAAGTTCAGACAAGTTTTCAGATTAAGTACCAAAAAGATTTAAAATCTCTTGCAGAATACGAATCGTTGGTCAAATCTAACCGAGAACTCTCAAATAGATCTCGCTTTAAACTGGTCCTCAGTCGTGCCTTGTGTATTCATACGTAAGTGCTCGGATTGTACTTAAAACAAACACATTCTCACACACATATACACACACCACCAATCACTCGCAATTGTACCGGTTTGACTAGCTTTACTTTAAAATATAATGGCGGAGCTGGAGTGGAGTTCCAAAATACAGGCCTAGACTTAGTTTAGACTAGTAATTACAAAATTATGTCAAAATAAATTTCAACTTAGTAAGACTAAATAAATAAACTTTATTTATTATTATCGTGTTAGTAGTGGATTGTATAATTATGATAGGGCTGGCCATCGAAATAGAAGAGCAATACAATGCTCTAACCAATCCTAAGCATTAGTAATTTATTTATGGCTTTTTGACCGTTTACAAAGCGATGTAAAAACCTAATAAAACAACACTGAGAAAATGCCACAATGAAAAACTCACTCGTGTCATATTCAGAAAAAGTGTACATTTTAATTTTGTAACTAAACTGATAGGTAACGATACTGAAAGTCTCCGTCACGAAACTGATGTAATAAGGTATAGTACACATGGATTGAAAGAAATAAAACAAGTGATTATATTTGGCTTCCAAGACTTATTTAGAATGATTAAAACAAAATTTATAACAAATCATTTTTTTTAGAACTGCTTTTTCCTTATGTGTCAAATCTCCGTATACTGAGCTGATAGACTCGGAAAGAATTTCAAATTCAGAAGGTGTCGATGGCTGCTATCTTTTTTGTTTTTCGGCATTTGACACAGAAGCCATGGTATTTTACTGAAACGCATATAAGTTTTTTGACTTGTGTTACAAACTATTTATTATTGTTTTTGTTATTTTGTTTTTAAAGTAAAGGTAAAGACAGAAAACTTAAGTATTTGTGATCACTACACTGATATACCTATGAATAAGTATGTAGGTTCATATGTAGGTATATTTCCACCCTCACTTCAAAATCATTCGCCAACTTACGTACCCGTGACTATAATTACGTACTTTTTGATGATGTGTACTAAGCTTAACAATTTCTCAGTTTCGTAGCGTAACGCAATATAACGAAAATGATAATAAAATATGAGAAATTATAAACTCTAAAAATATTTTTAAGTAAACCACGTGTTTAAAACGCAAGCATTGAGCGTATTCGTTAAAATAATACAAAAAATAAGAAAATAAAACAGTAAGTAAACAAAAAATATATTAACTTACCACAATACTAGTCGTTTATTACCCTGAGGTTTTGTTTTTGTAAATATTCACTTGATACATGTCTTGACTTCACGACTACGGCGAAAACATAGTGGCTGTCGCGACAGTGATTTTAACGTAAGTAATATTGATGCCAGAATAGGAAAAAATAGTTTCTACCACTTTTAATAATTGCGTTTATAATTTTATTGCGTATTAGGTACTAACCCTGAGTAACGAAACTTCATAATTTTGGGACAAAATTTGTTTAGTTAAATAATCAAATCTGTGTATGATTTACGAATAAAATTGGTCCTACTTAGTTAATTGATTCATCAAGAATAATATAACCACAGTCAATGATTTATAAAGCGATGTATATTCGTAACAATTTATCTCTGAAAATGTAAAATGGTCATTGGGACACTAAAAAATGTATGGGGAGATTTTTAACAATGCTTTGACATTCAAAAAATATACTCTTTAAATGAAAACTAAAGTTCAAGTACTAGAAAACTATTGGTATTAATAGACGAATATATCAAAAACGCGGGAAAAAAGAGAAAATATCACAATACAAGATATTTACATAATTATGAAGTAGCGGGACAAAAAAGATACCAAATGTACACTTTTTCTGAGTATGACCCACTCACGAACACTACTTTATCTTGTTTCCGAGAAAAAATATCAAAATGTTATCGCTGTTACTGTGTCGCAGTAAAATCTGTATTTTTTGTCCGGAACATCAAAGCTTAGTAAAATTCTGAATGATGAATGAGTCGAAACGACGTCCCTCCGGCAAAAGGAAGCCTCAAAAGACAAAGATAAAAAAAACATGACCTGAATCAACTTAAAATCTAGAAGAAAACAGTGTCTTTCTGCGTAGAGCTATTTCTTCGTTACTGTAAAATATTTTTCATAAAGATAATATCTTGAAGAATGTAGAACGCATAAAACACTTATATAAAATTCCAGTTATAACGAACGTTGGTGACTAGCGTACGCTTTGAATATCATTATATCCGACTAGAGTTAAACCCTGAAATCTTGGTATAACTAATAAGGAGTGGTAAAAGAAATCTATTTTGGAATTCTCTCCATTTCTTCTATTCTATTTGGGTCGCTGAACCCTATTTCACTAAATATTTTTGACTTCCCTATAAAATAGGGGTCTCTTGGGTAAAAAATAAACCGACGTATAACTTAAACTTCTTACAAAAGCACTTCAGCGTGACCTCGAGACGTTGCTAGAATTTTAAAATGATTACGAAAAGCCAGTGCAGTGGCCAATAATTAACACAAGAAAAGCACCGAAAATTCGTAAAATATTCAGTAGCTTAGGAACCCCGGCGTCTGGTAACAGCGGTTATACCAAAAAATAATAGGTAATATTTATAGAAACGAAGCGACTGCCCTCCGAGTATTACAAACTAAAGTTTAGAAGATGTGATTTTCATGTCGGTAAATACAGCAGACTCGTCGTACTTAATAGCTAAGCAATTTGGCACCCTATGTCAATTTATATGTTACAGTTATTCATATAACAAAAAAAATATATACTTGTGATTTGAATATAAGGACAATTTAAGTTGATAGTCAATTTGTATAACATTAATTTCCCTCACTTCCCCGGAGTCTGAATTTGTACCCGGTTGATGGCAATAAGCTCGCCCCTTATAAAAATGAACTATCTACAATAACTGGCGAAATGTGGGTGTACCTACTATAGGTACACCTCTACCCAACCTTTCCTGGAAACATATGGCGTGATGTTATGTTGTTCCCTGACTTTACATTAATGTTACCCGTATGAAAGTGCTGACTTTTTAATTTGCTATAAACCAAGAGAGACAATTTGTTTTGTTATGAATCAATTCGCAATATATTCGCTATGAAAACCACTTTTAAAGGATACGAGTATGTGAGAGATGAAGCCTAATAATATTCAGGACTACAAAATCAGAACTGATTTCGCTTACTATCCTGGAGAAATTAAGGTCACAAGTAATAATACTAATAATAACCAAACCAAGACAAGTTCCTTTGAAATAAAGTCATGACCCGTTTTTTGGGTGGAGCGGGAGAGCGCGTCAGACTCTTACTGAATAAAACCCACCCGCGTTCCTTCAGTTGCCTGTGCCAGGGCCACAGAAACTCCTTTGAACAAATCCGCAACTCTAGCAGGCACCTGCCCTAGCGGAGCGGATGGAAGGGTCCATTGTGCTGACATCTCTATGAGGCGCGCGTGAAACACAACGTGCCGTCGACTCAGGGTGGTCCTTACCGGATGACCTCCCCATTGCTCGCCGCAAGCCCGTGTCTATGATGGCCAGAAGTCCAAAATGGACTCCCCACGCCCGGGGCGTTCCCTGCGGCAACTAGGGTCGTGAGGGAGTTTGCCGAATTACTTCTCTCTCACGCACTCCGCCTCCTCTTTCGCGAGTATTAATGTTTCGCAGAAAGAAGTGACGGCTTCCAATTTACTCTAGCTCCGTACCATGACCTGGACCCGGGCCGGACGCGAGGGATCGCCGCCGCCGTTGGCCTCCACAAGGACACGGCCGGGCACACCTCCACAGTATGCTCTACTGTGTCCTCCAAATCTCATGACCCGGATTTGAGGACTCCTCAAGATCTGAATAAAAAGGACTCTATATAATAATATTATCAGAGATGTCTGTACTGTAAATACAAAAGTTTTGAAAAGATACTCCATAAGTTTTATTTTTTATTTTAATAAAAAAGCAAAGCGTTAGGTCTTTCTACTTAATACTGTAAATTGCTACAGATTGAAGGTTTTCAGTTTAATTACAAATGAGAGCTCGACTCTTCTTCCAATATTTATTAAATACTAGTGACCCTCCCCTGGTTCACACGGGTGCAATGTTGAATCCAGACATCGAGATTTGTGTGCTACATTTACGTTAAATATTATTCTACTAAACACATAAACCTTCCAAAAAGAAATCTGTAAATGACGGTGAAATCCGCATCAAAATTCGTTGCGAAGTTTAAAAGAGTTAAGCGGTCACATAGACGTCACCAAAAGAGAATTTAATATAAATTATGTATTTATATTGAAATAGAAGTTTAAATTATACTGCGGCAGATGTTTACTGAACGTAGAAATGACAAATATTTATGAGCAAGCAAATAGCTGTGCACCAAAATTGATTTATGTCAAATTGTGATACGTTTTTCTCTTATCTGTATAATCTTGTTACGCTGCATGACTTCTTAGCCTAACAATAAACATGAAATTATAATGTGTCAGCGCTAGATCTTGGTTCCAAATAAATCAGTAGACAACCTATACACCAACAACCTATTATGCAGAAAGTTTAATGTCTGGGGATTGGATATTTAGGTTAGCTTTATAAGTAGCTAACAAGATTTATCTCTTTCGTGAAGATTAACTGAGTCTGAATGCAAATCAGTGTGCACGTGCAGTGGACGATCAAATTCGTATGGTAAGGGATGTTCAGACAATGATTCTTATGGTTTCAAGAATCTTTATTTTATCTACATCAATAGTTGATCGATATATATATATCGAGTTTCTTTCATATAAAATAATAAAACTCTTACAACGGCGTGGGAACAATTTGCGACTTCTGCGTTCCCCTTAAACGTAAGAGGAAGATTTATAAAACCTGTTAAACCTACTGTCTTGTATGGATCACAATGTTGGGCCACAAAAGTGTCGAATGAAATGCAATTGCGTGCAGCTAAGAGGAGAATGCTAAGAGGGATGTTTGGTATTACGCAACTGGATAGATAAGAAATAAGTACATAGATACTTATGAAGAAGCCTAATAGTGACCAAACCAAAACTTTAAAGCTAGAATTTTAAAGCTTTGTAACTTATAAATTTTGTACCTAGCGATGGACAATTGTACTATGAATTTCTTACTTTAATTTTACCACTTAACCTACGAATATAACCTACGGATATAAGTGTTTATGGCTATTCATCCCGTCAGAGAAAGGACTCTAATGACGCTTTTCACTCCCACAAAAGTGTACCAAGAAAATATTCGCAAAGTACTTTGAAACATAAAACTTGTAGAGAAGAAGTCTGGTGAACTATGATATACTTCAGTTGATGTTTGCTTTCTCGTAATTTTTTGGAAAAATAGCCAAAAATTCTTCCGGAATTCCAGCATAAAAATGACTACGTACAAAATGGAATAAAGTATGAACACAACAAAGTAATTATCTTGTGCTTAAGAACGTAGCATAATCAGCCTAAATTGTTCCCATTGGTGAGATACATGCCTCGCCTTTGGGAGGGGACTGTGCTGTAATCCACCACGCGGGCTCAGTGCGGATGGGTAAATGTCCAATGTCTTCGAATTTGTGGTTCTAGGACGTGCTGGTTTCTTAAAGATATTTTCGTTGACCGATTTGCATGCAGTGGTGTTTGAAATGATTTGCTCAAAGTAAAACGCCTGACAGAGTTCGAACCAACTCGTAAGTCACGGCTGTTTTCACTGGACCATCACTACTCTCGTAACATAAGTATCTATGTGTGACTTCTTAACACCTTTCTTTTTATAATTTCCACTCGAAAACCTGATTTGCAAATCGGGCATACGTAGTTATGTATGGCAAGAAAATGGCATTATTGAAACGGGGCGTAATTTTCGGTCTTACGCAATGTGCTAAATATCGCCCGCTTTCATACAGAAAGTCAATATTTGGAGTCGCCGGGATTGGCATTATATTGCCATGTTGACCGCAGTTAGGACAACAGAGCCCGACCCGTAAAGCAGGTTAGTTAGGGATGCAGATTCGAAACACGTTTAAAGATACCCAGGCTGTTTGTCCGTCTATTAATCTCCATAGTGACAAGTTGTACCTCCTTAATGTACTACTTGCGTATAATTGACGCCTCATAAGTCAGCAGGTTCTATATGTCCCCAACTTAGGTACTTCATTACACTAGCTAACCCAATTATTTCGAGTAAAACTTTTCACACATAATTTGATCAAAATAATTAGACTTACAAAGCTTTTGCCTAAATTAATACATCCAAGCGCGTGCAGAGTGAGCTAAAATTTCGCCCGCTGTATAACATTATTTCAAAGTAATTTGTAACGCAGTCATTAATTTGACGGTACCGATTAAAGTTCCCCCATCGTTACACGGACAAAGTTGGAACGATAAATTCTTCTCGTATTTTCCCAACATCCAGCGTGGCAAATTGAAAAAGAAAGATTATTTAGTGATTAATTTTGTTTCAGGGTTCTGAAATTGCAACGTTAAATTGGGGACTGAAATTGTTAGGAATAAATAGATATATTTTCCCTATGCTTACCAAATCAATTAAACCAACTTAAAGTAAATTATAACTATGAAAATTGGTATTTTGAAGTCCAAAGCCGTGTCCTAACCGAAAGCGAAATTGTCACATGAGTACGTGATTGTCGCGGTCGTTTACACCATTAAGACGAACTTGCGTTACCAATAAATTTGCGTTAGAACGTCATAATTCATTCTTCGAACACGTAATCGAAAGGGCGTTTTCGCGCGGCAGTAGGTTTAAATTTGACATTCATAAAGGTTGAGACTATTGTTTATATGCCTTTATTGCATATGTACCCTGCGATGTAGCGACCAGAAGGACAATTTTCGTAAATGAAAAAGTTTAAAATCTAGTTGCAGTCTCACCGGCGACAATCGAATGTCAAAAACATGACAAAAACAAGGAAAACACGAGGTTTATCTGGATATTGAGACAGATCAGATTATGAACGATCTTAAAACTACGAGAATTGCTCCTCTGATGTGACCGATGGCGTAGGCGCGTAGGCGTTCGTAGCCGATGTGTGGCGTAGCAGTAAACAGTTTAATAGAGTATTAACCCTCTACTTCGTAAATAAAATCACACCTAAAATCCCTGACGGTTTGGGCAGACATGCACCTATAGTACTATACAGTGTACAACACCCACTGTTCGCTAGTTATTTTAAAGTCCCATGTAATATCGGTGTGCCTGTCGCATTTGTGTCCGTTTGATACAAACGGGCACAAACAATCAATTCAGACGGCGGGTTGCTACTGAGAAATTTCTGATGGAAATCCCAATAGCATTTTGCTAAACCGGGGAATCGAACCCAGGATCTCTAATGCGACCTTAATAAATACATATACCTACAGTATAGTCAGTTATGAATTGAGGAAACTAGCCTCCAGTAAAAAATGGATTTTAGCCGTGGGACAAATTAATCACGCAGAAACACTTACAAACCTTTAGCTGCAAATGGCCATACCATGTTTTCAACTGCACGTTTTAACTTCGTATTCTAAAATAATGTATAGTTTCACAAGACATTATGTCTCGACAACCGTTTGTACTAACGAGTATATACTAGTCAAGTCTAAACCCACATGTAACATATTAGGCCGCATTTTCTTTCAGGCTCGTTGCGCTCGTTCGCTCTGGTAATTTGTAAAAAAAACCTACTGGCTGATCCTCTGTGTTTCCCGGAATTCTCCATTTATCTTATTTTGGCTAGAGCCATTCTGTTATTTTCAGTGAGAGTTAAAAACGGTCGTATATATGGGTGTCTTTTATTATTCTGAGACCAAAAAAAAATAGTTTCGTTTATAGCTAAAAGCATAAACGAATCCTAGGAATGAAGGTAATGGAAACTAATGTTATATTACAAAGAAAGCCAACGAACCAACACAAGAAATGTACATTATTATTTGTCGCATCCATAGCCGTTTGCACAATTTGGAACATTCGCAAGAATAGTTTCGTCGTTGTATTTGCACGAGTCTGCATAGCAAATCTTCATTATCCGTTCTCGACGGTCTTATTTCTTCCTAAAACAGTAATGATGATATAGTAGGTAGAATAAGGCTAAAACCATTCCGAATGAAACTACTAGATGACTATATCTGGTAGGTACTGTCCGTTGGAAACTCCTTAGTTTTACGAAACTGGAACCTACTGCGATTTGTGAAATTCGGGATACATTCTAGCAGCCAAACTCCAATCTTGGACCGATAAATAACATTCCTGCATACAACGAAGTGACATGATTGAGTACCATACATCAATACTGTACAACTTTCACAATAACATTTTTGTTTTCGGAAACTTTATTCTACCAATACATAAAGTCAACGCTCCCGGTCACTCGCCTACACATGATCTTTGTTGTACACAGATTTGGCATCTCTTTGTTATTTAGTAATGGTGTACAAAGGTCCGACAGCTTAATGGATAAGCGGTATACCTACGTCACGATTAGGGTAAATAAACAACAGTATATACGGCAAAAACTGTTTACCCTGCCCGTCATGGCAGTATCGCATTTCATGAAATATACTTATGTACTGACAAAGTAATGCTTCTATTTGTCAATCTTGTATGTGCCTGCTTTTCACTCAGTATGCGTTAAATTTGGAGTAAATAAGCTATTGTTCTTATCGGAAAATTCAGAAAAAAACGTAGACTCAATAGCATTTTTACGCAGAGCTCTGTGATCTTTTTTTCTTTTTGTCATACTTAGTTGTGAAAATACTGAACAAAATTTCTTTTGACTTCAGCTCTTACTATTGATGTTTTTTTGTGTTCCTTCCTCTCTAAAAGACTTGTAAGTTTCTAAATAATTGATTGTATTTGTCTCTTTCTACATAAACCCATCAAATATTTCAACGTAAGCCTACCTGCTGCCTGTTGCTCTGCTTGTTTTATTGAAAATGTATTTAGTTTATAGTTATTGTTTTATATTATTTACTAGCTTTTGCCCGCGACTTCGTCCACGTCAAATTTTCGCTCTCCTTCCCATCGCAACGAATCGCCTGCCAGTTTTAGTCCATTTTTCGTTTGCTGCTCCGCTTCATTTGAACCGTAGCGTGATGTTATATAGCCTTCCTCGATAAATAGGCTACCCAACACAAAAATATTTTTCAATTCGGACCATTAGTTCCTGAGATTAGCGCTTCGATAAACTTTTCAGCTTTATAATATTAAGTATAGATGTGCCTATGTAACGGAAACTTTGAACATGATTTTGTCTCCCTTTCGATTATGATGGGACTCCCTTTTTCGCACTTAGACCCTCATTCGGGTGGGTCCCCGAATGAGGGTCTTTTTTATCTTTATTTTATTCTGACTAACAAAGCCAGTCTAGCTTCGCCTAAAAGCGCAGAAGCTTCCTGGGAGCATCAGAGGCTTTCCGAAGCGATGTCATTGTTCCGTAGATTGGACTGCAGATTGGAGTCAGCACTTTTCGAATGACAAAATTACATAAGACAGTTCCCAAAATGCCCGCCCTTCACCACTTCCTAGTGCTTTAGTTGAGAAGAAGACAGTCCCCCGGCAAGTTGGGAAGAAAAACTGACGCAACAAACTCTTCAGCAGCTCAACTGTCTCTTCACTTAGAAGAGCTTGATCATCATAATCAGCCTATATTGTTCCCACTGCTGGGACACAGGCCTCCTTCTGGTGACAGGAAGTGGGCCGTAATATACCACACGGGCCCAGTGCGGGTTCGTAGATGTCACATGTCTTCAAATTTTTGGTTCTAGGACATGCCGGTTTCCATATGATGTTTCAAGAACTTGATAAAATATAATACTAATAGCTGACCCGGCGAACTTTGTACCGCCATATTTTATTTCTCTAATCGCAACTGAGGAAATAAAATCCTTCCGGTAAAATCGAATTAGCTAAATTGAAAATAAAACTGGAGTACTCAATTGAAAAATTCATATTGTCGTACAAAATGCGTAGGGTGCTTATTATAATTACTACAGGTATACTAAACTAACGTTAAAATATTTACAGCAATGCAAATCAAACCCCCCACGCGTTTTGTACAACAATATGAATGTTTAAATTGAGTACTCCAGTTTTATTTTTAAATTTTAGTTCAGTTAGTTTCAAAAGCGTGTTTTTTAGATTTTTCAAACTATAATTTATTAAATGTAGATTTTATTTTTCTTATCTTTAACTATTCTTTATAAACAATGACTTCTTTACAAAATACATGAAGAAAATAAAATAAAATGCTAGCAAAAAATACTTACATGTGTATAAAGTTATGATTTTGCACTGATTAATACTTGCAGAGGTTATATACTTGGTAAATGCACAGGTATATTTACGTAGAGACTGACGCAGAGGTTAGTACTAAGACTTCCACTGAGATTTTACTGAGACTATCACTTTCCGGGAGATAGTATTAATTCACTCGTTTAAAAAGGAACTGTACTGCGGTGACACTCGGCGCCAGTATTTATACCTGAACATTGAATTTCCCGAACGTTCTAGTTCGCATTTGAAACTTTGATTAAAACTTGGCGCCCAGACTTTAATAACACAGGTCATGTTTTTACATTTAAACAAGCCTATTTGCATTGTGTTTAAACAAGCCTAATTTTTGTAATAAACTACGGAATCATACTCAGAAACCTTAAAATTATATGCATGAACTTTTCGCAAACGTTTTGGTTGAAATATGTCTATGTGACATTAAAATGACCTCGAAATTATACGTTTGTCTTTTTTCAGATTTTTTCGGTCGCATCAAGTCACTTTGACCTTCAAATGGCCTTAAAAAGACCTTCATATGATGTTTATCAAAATCTTCTGGCCAGAGAAACTACAGAATAGAATTCAGAGGCCTTAAAAACATGCGCAAAAATTTTTCGCAGATATTTTCGTGGAAATATGTTGATTTGACCTAAAATGACCCTAAAATGACCTTAAACAAAGTTGAAAGGTCAAAAAAACTACGGAATCGTATTCAGGGAGCTCAAAAACATACGCATGATTTTTTTTCAGATTTTTTCGGTCGCATCAAGTCACTTTGACCTTCAAATGACCTTCAAATGACCTTCAAATGACCTTAAAAAGGCCTTCATATGATCTTTATCAAAATCTTCTAGCCAGACAAACTACAAAATAGAATTCAGAGGCCTTAAAAACATGCGCAAAAATTTTTCACAGATATTTTCGTGGAAATATGTTGATTTGACCTTAAAATGACCTTAAACAAAGGCGAAAGACCAAAAAAACTACGGAATCGTATTCAGGGACCTCAAAAACATACGCATGATTTTTTTCTGATTTTTTCGGTCACATTAAGTCACTTTGACCTTGAAATGACCTTGAACCTGATGTGATGAAGATTAACCAACCCACTCACCGTAATCAGCGACCTGAAGAACCCCCAGAGCACTATAGCGTTTTTCGTGTTTTTTCTTATATCAAATGTTGACCTGTGTAATTCTCTAACAAAAATAGTACATTTTTTTTTTGTTATTAATGGTAATAATATTGTAACATAATACGCAGTATAATTATAAAAATATCAGTCACAAACCATTAAAATAATACGGTTATATCGTGAACATAAATAAATATTACGTGAAATAAAGTAATAGAATTTATATTCTAAGAAACAAAACACAGCGCCATCTATTGGGTGTATTTGTAACCTAGATGTCAAACAATATTGAAGAATTTTATTGATGAATCAACGTACACCGCCATCTTTTAGTTTTATGAAGTTCTCATAGATGGCGGTAAATAAACACTTGCTTAAGAAACAATTAATTGATACATTTTATTCGTTTACATTCACGACATAAGCGAATAATTGAGATGATAACTATCCTATCCAGTAAGTTAGACCAAAATACGGGTACATGTGAAATTTGATTGAAATCGGTTCAGTAGTTTTGGAGTTTATTGGCAACATACATCGTGACACAAGATTTTTATATACATAAAGATAAGATGTATTGTGTTTTTATGGGCCTTAGTTGCCTGAAATAAAGGATTGTATAACAGACGTTACTTTTCGTAGCAACATTCACTAAATTAACTAACTAAATTCAAGCCTGCAAGGACTTGCTTATTCACTGCGCTACAGAATAGCTATTAACTTGAAAACGATGATAGTAGGAAATCCATTTTACTGCTAAATGCAGTAAAATGCGAATTCATAGAATTGAATAACTTTCATTAACAAGTTATTTCACTTTTGTCTATCATGTTGTCGACAGTTTCTCTTTATGTTGCCCAGTGAACCAGAAAAAGTCATTACGGACTAACTGCAAATTGGAATAGCAATTTTAATAAGTTTCACCTATTACTTGAAGTAGTTTTTCTTCGCATGTCAAAGCCAATTAGGTTTAAGTTAGCTATCGTAGCCCTTAAGTTATCAATCGTCTAAGTATACTGATATTATAAAGGGGAACAATTTGTGAGTGTGTTTTTGGGGGTAATCTACGAAACGATTCCGTAAAATTTTACTAAAAAATATATCCTGCTTCCCCGGACATATTTTGTATTAGAACAACAAATTTCACGCGGACGACAACGCTAAAGCTATGTAAGTTTATGGTTAGACCAATAATATTATTGACCGCTGCTTTCACTTGCCGCGGTCAAGTTTTGGAAGAGAGCACACGTTTATCGCACATTGAGAAGCCCACTAATATGGAAGCTAAACAACAATCGTATACATTAATCTTTGTCAAAATTCGCAGTTTTGTAATATTGGAATAGAATCTATATTAAATCGTCGGAAATTCTATACCCAAACTAGAATCTCGACCCTACATCTAGATACCCTTATTCTTACGAATACTGAACTACATAAAGAAAGAAAGAAAATACATTTATTTAGCACAGACTAAAAGGCACACAATATATAGGTTAGAAAGAGTATAAAACATAAAAAAAACAATTCAAACATAAAAGTGTAAGGTGCGATGACAAACTAGTATTAGAGTGTGCCCCACATCTACACATCATCAGATACTTCTTGTAGATAATGATGCCTTAGTATGTATTTACATGTCTGGGTTTGGCTCATGGCTGTCTTTCACAGCGTCTGGGTTAAGAGACTACTTTTATTCCTTTTGACCTTCAATTGATACGCTCAACCCGACACAAATTGCTACTTACTGTTTGATTAAATCAGTGCATGCGAGATCCGCAGCTTTTTCATATTCATCCATGCATAAATGTATGTAATTTAAGGTTTAAAAATTGCATTGTATCAGTTTTTAATTAAAACATATTTTTGTGTCGTTACTGCAACGGTACAAATTGGAAAGGCGGTGATGTAAATTTTTGCATTCTGGGCCATGCATCATTGCTGTCATATTTTAATATTATATGCTATTATATTATTATTATTATACTGTGCCATTGCAGGCCAAAAAGCGTTCCATACGGAACATTATCGAACATTGGTCACATTCACTTTTCGTTGGCGATTTTAGAACTTACCTACGTCTAGAATTCTTCACAAATTTTCCTTCAACGTAACTAGGTCCAATATTTCCAAAGCAAAGTTACAAATCGTATCAAGTGATATTGCTTTAGTTCGCTCGTCCAATTGCACGACTATGTTCTAGGATGATCGTCAACAAAAGATGAATCTTCTTGCTTGGAACTCCAGCATTGTAAAACTGAAGTTTGATTTACTTGACTTTATTAATACTTACATTTCAGAGACATAATTATTGATGTCGTAGAGGGTCTTGGTTTTGGAGCCAACACTTGAGGAGGCTCTCATTGGGCAGCTGGATTAAGGGCTTCATTCAGAGAGCGGTACTTCAGGACACGGCTGGTGTTGTTAAAAGGTTTCTGTCTCTGGAGCTCTGACCGGTAGATTTGATTCTGTTTTTAATGTAATAACCTAGTTCATAAGTATTTAAATGAAATAAAGGAGATAATAACTATACGAGTCTTCCATTTTCCAACTGCAGGGCAAAGGCCTTAAAGGTGAAGAAAGTGAAAATACGGTTGTAGTATTTTTAGGTGTGTAGGAGTGGTATTCAAAATAACCCTAGAACTAGTATTGTTTTAAGTGATACGTTTAGAGAAACATGAGGTGTTCTATAAGCGGTGGGCGTTGCGCTAGGTAAGCTCTTGTTTATCTTTGTTTAATTATGACTATCGATATCCCAGCGCTTTCATTCAATGTACTTCCGACTGGCTAAACTACAACAACATGTTATGTTCTGAGTTGAGCTGAAAGATTACTGACAAATGCGTGCATCGACTGGACAGGTCCATTCAATCTGTATGGTTCTTTCCTCAAAAGACCATTTCAGACACCTCCATGTACATGGTCTTCAAATGAAATGATCAGACAGCGACTATTTCCTGATTTTATATACACATTGACGATTTGTGCCTCTGTCGTCCCACTATCTTGTCCCACATTCCAAAGAATTCCTCGTTCGTCCCACTTGAGTTTTAAAGTCACCACTCGTCCCACATTCCTGGCAAATTCAAAGTACAGTTGACAAAAAATATTGTACTATATCTTCCAATAAATTGAAATAATAGTTTTTTCTAATAACATAAAGATATTAAATACTTCCAGTTCTAGGTATGCATCCGCGATGCATGTTTTTAATTTTAATAATTAAAAGATCTATTGCAATTTAGGAAAATCTTTATTATTTAGTATCACAATCAAATCCAAATCACAGTACTATTAGTTACACCTATCAATATACACATTTGTATTTATCTTATAGAAGTACCACGTTAAGATATATATATGTATTACACATGTAATATTTATCTGAGATACTTCAACATAATTAGAACTACTTATTTAAAAAAACCTTTATTACGTGACTAATATCACAATCAAATCACAATCACAGTATTTTAATTAACCTCCTATTTATGAAAAAGTGGTATTTTAACAATTAAATTTCCAAAAAATCAACATTTGTATATAAGTAACAGTCAAATAATTATAGACCGTATACACATTTGTATTTACCTATATGTACCTTATAGAAGTACCACGTTATGTTATTTATGTTAATGTGGTATTTCAACATAAATTGAAATATTTATATTTAAAAATCTTTATTACGTAACTAATATCACAATCAAATCACAATCACAGTATTTTAATTAACCTCCTATTTATGAAAAAGGTGGTATTTTAACAATTAAATTTCCAAAAAATCAACATTTTTAAACTTATCATTAATATAGACACATTAATATCATTAATAAACAAAAGGGCTGATTTTTTCCAGGCAATGGCCCAGTGATATAGTGCCATTCAACATTGCCGTTACAGAATCAAATATATATTTGTCATGAGCTATATCATCAGCACGCCGAGGTTTACCTTGGCGAGCTAAAGAAAGAACAGCGTCGTTTTTGATCACATTCAAAAAGCTAATGATGTTCAGCTTTCCCGAATATGTTCTGTTTAATTTAGCGTTACTGCCTTCCACTGGGTTATTTGTTCTGTAGATATCCCCCCAAAAATCCCATTTGCCTCGATAATATTCGTTGTCAAGCCATGCCGATACAAAATAGTCATTGAATTTCTCAATATTGAGAGTTTTCGGACAATCCTCCATTATATATAGCCATCCATCGCATTTAAGTTCAGGTGGTAGCAAAGCTAACGCTGTGCATAGAGCTATATGCTTTTTGAACATTCTCTTTTTATTTAACTTTAACGCCTTTGCTCTCTTCCAAAGTGCTTGACTAAAATGGAAGTAACAGCCTTTGCATATTACATCCGGAAAGATGTTACGGATTGCGTTCATGGCTGCTTTCTCATAATCTGTTCTGAATGAAATCGGATGCCATTCTGGAATTTGCGATTTGATAAGAGCAAACGCAGTCTCATATGTGAACTCTTTTTTGTCCATTAATAAGATGTATATTAAGGGCACGACGTGAATTTTCTCACTTGTGCTGCCAAGGTCACCGTAAATCACATATAATTGTCTGAATGGTTTCACTACACACTTAAATGTACCATCTGCAAGGTAATGTTTCACGTGTTGATGAAGTCCTTTACTATTTACATCAGCGAAAGCTAATATCCTTGTTTTTCTGTACTCATAATCAAATAAAATAAAACTCATGTAACTTACTGGAATTTTTACTTCAAACGGCGTTTTAAATGTAGCTTTCTTTATTTGCTGGGCTTTGTTTCGAGCACTATACAAGCTGTTCTTAACATTCGATAATTCAGGTAATTTTTCTATCTTGTCAGTACCTTTGTCCAATAATTTTTTTATGCTTGAAAACAGCCTTTGCATATTACATCCGGAAAGATGTTACGGATTGCGTTCATGGCTGCTTTCTCATAATCTGTTCTGAATGAAATCGGATGCCATTCTGGAATTTGCGATTTGATAAGAGCAAACGCAGTCTCATATGTGAACTCTTTTTTGTCCATTAATAAGATGTATATTAAGGGCACGACGTGAATTTTCTCACTTGTGCTGCCAAGGTCACCGTAAATCACATATAATTGTCTGAATGGTTTCACTACACACTTAAATGTACCATCTGCAAGGTAATGTTTCACGTGTTGATGAAGTCCTTTACTATTTACATCAGCGAAAGCTAATATCCTTGTTTTTCTGTACTCATAATCAAATAAAACAAAACTCATGTAACTTACTGGAATTTTTACTTCAAACGGCGTTTTAAATGTAGCTTTCTTTATTTGCTGGGCTTTGTTTCGAGCACTATACAAGCTGTTCTTAACATTCGATAATTCAGGTAATTTTTCTATCTTGTCAGTACCTTTGTCCAATAATTTTTTTATGCTTGAATTGAAGACAGAAGGAATCGATTTTCCTTCAGAAGATTTTGCTTCTTGCTTGCAGCGATGCATTTCTTCTTTGATGTCATTTCTTGCTATGCTGGGCGTACAAATGTCATGGCGAAGAATTTTCGTCACATTATTATTTGAAGTCACCATTCCTCCATGACACCTTCTGTTCACACATCTCCAGGCGATTGAGCTATTTTTGTTCTCTCGCTTTTTCGTATATTCGTAACCGGCATGCAAAATAATAGGCACACCTCTTTGTGATTCAATAAAGGTTATCATCTCTTGGGATGTAGAAGCCAGACTGCAGCCAGTCTGAAGATCAGCTCGGGATGATGAAGCCACTGGCTCCATGTTTCAGGATGAAGAAGCCACGGCTCTATATCTGATCACCTGCAAATACAACGTGAATTAGTTCTGTGCCTCCTGTAAAAAGGGGTACCAAGTCCAATATACCCTTTTCGTTTTTAAATGAATATAAGAGAGCAAAAAATTAGCTTTCATCTGTCTAAGAAAGGTATTCCGAACGAAACTATTTACAATAGTTTCGTTTCGTAGATACGAATCGTGAATAGCTATAATGATTAAAAATCATAGCTGAAAACACTTTTCCATTAGTTTTCTTATGGCTATCATGTCATCTGACAGTGCAGTCGGCCAGGACATATCCACGAGTGCGTATAGCTGGCCACATGAGTGCGTAAAGAATTTTATAAATATAATTTTAAGTTAATTAGTAAACAATCGTAATAATTAATAAAATCAAATAGCTAAGCATATTGATAAAAAATAATTTACATTATATAAACCAAAAACTAGCCATTCATAGACTAAGCAGAAAAGTGACAGTTGACAATTTGGTATGTCACAACATGAAAATTGAGTTAATATTTTATTTCAGCTATTTTTAAGTTAATAAATGCTTGCTGAGTGTAGACATATAAACAAATAAAAAGGAAGATAATATATATTAAAGTATAGCATGAATAGTGTAAACATAGAACATAAAAAGGATGATAAGTATTAGGAATCATGAATTGAAGTAAGTATAGCATGATTACTATAATGGGAAGCACCAGCTTTTACATAAAAGAAGGTTTATCAAAATTGGTTAACCTAAAAAATACAGTATAACCGAGAACATCCTCTTTTTTTGAAGTTTGTTAAAATGGGTAAACAAAATTAATGTTTACCCATTAAAAAAATCGACAAAATTATAATTATTACTTACCCTTTAAAACTTCACAAATATTGAACCTCACTCTATGAATACACCACGCTTAATGTAAACACCTCATATTTAAAATTAGCAGATGCACTTTGTAACCGCATTTGCTCCGATTGCGCTGATAACGCAAAGCCACGTCATTGGTCAATTGATTAATACAAAGAAAGCAGAGCGAGAGAGCAAGCTCTAATCCGGTCGCACAAAAATACCGAAGCTATAAACATTCAAAAACTTGTTCTAGGTTAATAATAATAGTAGTGGTCTAAGCAGTGGGGTGCACAGGGTTTGTACTTAGGGTCGGCTATGTGTACTTTATTAATGCCTTCAATCTAAACCTAAAGTTTGATCAGAAAAAAACTGTCATGGTGGCGTAACTTGTAATTTTATAATTTATATTATAGTGGAGTCTCGGATTGAATTAGTTCATCAAATTTTCCGCAACATGAGGTTATTTATCTTTCTGGTCAGTCAGGTTTTTAGGCTGACTGTACAATTAAATCAAATTTAACTCATATGAAAAAAATGTGGGACGAGCCAGGCATACGAATTGGGACGAGCGGGGAATAAAATATTGAAAATTAAGTTTTGGGACGAGCGAGGCATACAAATTGGGACAAGTGGGGAATTTTTTATGTGGGACGAGACTCTGTGGGACGACCGAGGCACAAATCACATTGACTTTGATGAATTTTACCTGTACAATGACATTAATATTTACTTTTAGAGTATTATATTGTTTTAATTATTGTAAATGTGAAGATTAAGTGGGTGTTATTTGTTTTCGAGGTGCCTTTTCTTCTCATTTATTTTTTATCACAGTCTGGCAGTTTGAGTAATTTATGCGACCTACACAAATTCCGTTCTTTGGTATTGTTCGTCGAATCATTGACCTCCTTAAGTTCTGAGTTGAGCTGCATGATTACTGACAAATGCGTGCACTGATTGGACAGGTCCACTCAATCTGTGTGGTTCTTTCCTTAAAAGACCATTTCAGACACCAATCCACATGGTCTTCGCATGATCTAACCAAATTATGTCTGGACTTTAAAAGAGACTGTGTCCTCTGAGTTTGTTTCGGCCTTTCTTCTCAGAGTAGTCAGATAGGAAACGCCGACCTCATCTAGTTTAAAAAAAAAATATGATTGACGTGTAAAAGTGTTTGTACAAACCTACTTGCAAAAATAAAGTCATTTATCATTTAACAACCTAGGTAATAACGGGCGGATTGTGGCGACTTGGCGGCGCTCAAAATTCGTCCGTCTCTAACAAGAAATTATGAGGATGGGAAGCTGCTCATGGGGTGCGCGTTCATCCAGGACTAACGAAGTGAGCAGCGAACGTAGGTACCTATCGATGGCGCTTGGATCGCGAGCATCAGTCATTCTTGATACGATCCGTTGAAGTATCTTAATCTGGTTACGCAGTGTATTTTTATAATGGGGAAGATTTTTGCCATTTTTCCCCGCTAGGTGTCGCGACTCCTATGATCCGCTATACATATCTGTGCATCGTTATATTTTAGATCTTTTTCACGTTTTTACATTAAAGCTATTAAAATGACGAAGTGTGCAGTGCCGGGATGCAAAGAAAATGGTTATCATTTGTTCCCAAAAGATTAAAATAGGAAAAGGTTGTGGGCTAAAGCAATAAAACGGTCAGAATTGGCGAAATCGCAATCTTCATATTTACGATTTTGTGGACGTCATTTTACAGAAAATGATTATAAAACTTTGAAATCGTCTACAGCTGAGATGGTATATTCTTATATTTTGTCTTTGTTCAAATCTTTCACCAATGTCATATGTATCATGATTGCGTAAATTGCAAGTTTCAATTTAGAGCGCCGAATTTTGAGGAAGAATGCGATACCATCTATTTTGCCTTGGTCAAAGGTTCTACCGCCTTACGCAGCTAGAGAAGAGAGACTGCGGAATAGAAACCTAAAAAAACAATTATTCGCACCGAACTTCTTAGGTTTTAGTGATACCGGAACTCTGGCTAGTGAAATTTCAAATATAAATGAACAGCAGTGTGCAAGTTACAGCGATACTAAAATTCAGAATATTAACAATAAATCGACACAAACCTCTGTTCTGTTGAGATTTTTTGCTACAGAGGAACTACTTTTTGATGACACATCAGTAAAATTTTATACTGGATTTGAAACGTACAAAAAATTTAAATTTGTTTTGGATACTTTATGGCCTATGGCCTATAATTATAATCTGTGTTATAAATCAGGAAGTGTGATATCTTTAAGTGTGGAAGACCAGTTTCTATTAACATTAATGAAATTGAGACGTAACTATTGTAATTTCGAACTATCAAAAATATTTGGTGTCAGTAAAACTGTAATATCTAATATATTTGTAACCTGGGTAAATTTTAAACGTAAATAAAATTTATATATACATATACCCAGGTTTATAACATTTTAAATTGTAAATAAAATATTTCGTATGAACCGCTCCGAACCATAGAATGTAAATAGATCATAAGCGTGGCGCCCTCTGACCATGAAATCTTCCCCATTGGGCGAACATCTTTAAACAGGTTTTTAATAACGAATAACCACCCTATTCCTAGACTCTAGTTCTATCGATATCTAATACAGCCCTTTGCAGGAGCACCCACAATACCCAGAACGCCCTTTTACGATCAAATTTCAGATTGGGTACCCAATCAGTACCTATGGCTGTCTAGGTTTACATTACTGTCTGAGTTTTAGATAAAGTAGCTACAAAGGACTCATGTGAAAACTTAATCAGATACAGATCAGATACTAGGTAAGCCACATGGTATCTAGGTATGTAAGTATGTACTTACCTAAAATAATAACATTTTGTATTTAAGAAACCTTTATGAGGGCATAAAAATAAGGTAGATTGTAGAGACTATTTAATTTTATTGAAGCTAGTGTCTTCTTTAGGTCCCTTATCGAAAAGCCAAATAAATGTTAGTAGGATTCCAACTGCCCAATTACCCACATTTCTAGGATGAGATACACTAAATAAATAGAAATAAATAAATAATACTAGCTCATTTTAACTTTACATTACTTGATTTTTTTAGTTTATGTAGTCCCATTTGGGCGGCAAGTTATGAGAAGGATATTTCAATTTCTCTGCCTGTTGCAGTCAAGGTCCACTAAAAGGATTGGGTCCTTTTAGTGGACTCGTCCCTCCTACCCATATCAATTTAAAAGGACTGTAACCTGAAAATTGATGGTATTCCAATGGGTAGGTAAGTGGGTAGGCAGTGTAGGCACGTATGTAGGTATGTTTGTACCGGCTAGTACCTACAATGTTCTGGAAAATCATAAAAAATGCGAAAATGGAAAGCTTCATACTCAATTTGTATATTTAATCTTCTTTATTTAGTAAGTATTTTTATGTACAAACCCTTTTTGTTACAGAGATATTAGATCTATCCTACGCATAATTGTAAGTGCGTGCTCTATTGCAGGCGGCCTTCGTACAAAAACCTGGTTATTTTCTCAATTTAAATACGTAAGTGCGTACCCTACTTGCCGGCGCGTGGGTAGCTGATCTGATTTCTCCACACAAAATTAACTCTCACACATGATTGCTTTCATAAGCTTGATTACTTTAGCAACATTCCCAAGTAACACAGAAAGCATTTTAACAAACGAATATTAAACTTATGTAAAACTTAAGGTCCGTATAAACTCTTATACATATAAGTTCACCAAGCATCTTGACGCTTTATATTGGCATTTCAAAACCATTTAGATGCTTTACACTGTATAACGGTTGGATAGTGGTATATCAATATGCTTTTGTGAAGCCTTTAGTTTCAGTGCAGCAAACCACAACGCCGTTGTACAGCTTTCAGCTGTGTTAAGTGCATTTGGATGTACAATAGCATTTATAAGTAGTAAATAAATGCTTAATGTTGTTTAATAGCATAAATATGAACCATTATAATGCCACGTAAATCCTCTATACAACTTTCAGCTGTTTTTAGTGCCTTAGGGCCTACAATAGCATTTTTTAGTTTTAAGATAATTCCTAATGCTGGTTAATAGCATAAACTTATATCATTACTAGCTTCTGCCCGCGACTTCGTCCGCGTCAAATTTTTGCTCCCCTGACCCTTCCCGTCGCATCGATTTGCCTGTTAGTTTTCGTCCATTTTTCGTTACTGCTCGCTCCTTTTGTGTTATAGTGAGTCAATCTTAAAATATAGACATATGCTCTTGTGGACTTTTTTTTAGAACTTTTTAATAGGAACAATTCCGTCATACATAATTTTTGCGTTACTTTAACCGTTTACGCAGCGCACACAACGGAAACTCTCAAAAGGAATAAATTTTCCCTGTTTTTGCAACATTTATCATTACTGCTCGGCTCCTGTTAGTTGTAGCGTAATGTTATATAGTCTATAGCCTTTCTCGATAAATAGGCTACCCAACACAAAAAGAATTTTTCAATTCGGACGAGTAGTTTCTGAGATTAGGGCGTTCAATCAAACAAACAAACAAACTCTTCAGCTTTATAATATTAGTATAGATAATGCACCGTAAATCCGTTAACCGGCTTTGAGCTGTATTTAGTGCCATTTGTTGTATAATAGCACGTTTAAGTCGTAAGTAAAAGCCTAGTACTGCTGAACAGCATGAACGTGAATCAATGTAATGCTTGTATTTTTAAAGATCAACTGAGTTCTGTTATACTGCTAACAGCTCTTTAATCAAATACAAGTGAGTCATTGTAATGTGTAAAGCTGTTTATACATTCAATTTACTGTATTCGTAAAGCCATTTGGCTATTTTATTTGTCTGTTTTAAAATATGGATATTGAAAAATTTATTATTTTTTAAATATCCATACGGATAAGTTATACAAAAATTCTGAAATGGGTTTTATTGTTTTGTTTAAAGATCCCCAAAATTCCGTTCAAGTAATGGCACTAATTCAGTCTACATCAAGTCTACTGGTATACCGGTGAACTCATATAGAACTACTTTATAGACAATGGCACTACAATGGTTCATCAAAAGTCTTCCCTCTGGCTTCTGCTGGCGACATTAAGTAGCCTTTTTAAACGCTCACCGGGCTGCTATAGTCCGACACCATTTTGTAAATATTTTATAACCAAAAAATATTATCTTTCGAACCTATTTATAAAAGTAATAGACCTATATAATAATGATATTAACTTGTACACTAAATAATGAATACTACCCAACCAATTCTAGTTAATTATGCAAAATTCGTTCTATACTAGGAATACACTATTGTTCTGGTTATTTCACACAATAACATTTTATATCAAAACTTTTTAACAAAAAATTAAACCGCCGAAAAACTGAAAAGCATAAAATAATAAACCTTAAAATTATGAGTCGGCGCTTTGAGTGATGCTTGTTCATTGATTTTTCAGCGCCGACTCAAAATTTTAAGGTTTATTATTTTATGCTTTTCAGTTTTTCGGCGGTTTAATTTTTTGTTAAAAAGTTTTTATTTTACAATTTTTTGTGACTTTAATGTACTAATAATTAATACTTGGCAAGGTATACCCTATCCAACAAAAAAAGAATTATCAAAATCGGACTACTCTGTATAAAGTTATGCGTGGTTATACATTACAATCAGTGAGTGAATAATCAATCAGCCCCTGTTTTCCGACCCTTAGGGTTCGATTTTGTTTTCCAAAGTTATATGGGACCACCTAGGGAGTATACCCTTTCCAATAGAAGAAGAATTGTCACAATCGAACCGCTATGTAAAAAGTTATACGTAGTCATACATTAAAATATATATATATATATTCGCGTCAAATTGAGAACCTCTTCTCAGGAGGTTCTCAACCTCCTCCGTTTTTGTCGTCGGTTGAAAACCACAAAATATCGAAGGTGCGTGAAAAATTTCAATGAAACTTATATAGATATTTACAGTAAACTACATTGCGCAGTAATATTTGAAGGTATGAAATAAAAAAAGAGTCAAAACCCAGTATTATAAATTTTGTTTTGATGCAATCAAATATGGTGTCACTCACTCAGTTTTGATCGTCTTCGTCCATATTATATTGCGAGGCAAAATAGTTAAATTGCAACGACGTTCAGTGGATTATTATTATTATTTTATTATTTTATTATTATACATTAGTACCGTGGCATTAAATATGTTTTTACAATGATGTAGGGTTTATTTAAGTTCTAACTGTGAACACTTAAATAACTCCAATCATTCTTTTATTACATTCTATTGCTAGTCTAATGCTTTTGTAATGCAATTAACATCTTCATTGTCAATGTTATTGCTAGTGTAATGCTTCTATAATGCGGTTGGGAACTTCATTGACCGAAATAATGCTTTTTTAATGCGACTGATACTTTCTTTGATCACAATAATGCTAAAATAATGCGTCTGTAATGCGATTAAATAACTATTGTGAACCTATTGGGGATCTAAAGCAGTATAATTTGTACCCAAATAAGCATTACAGTAGCCGTATAAACGTTTGTAATGCTACTATGAAACTAACTCAAAATGCGAAAACGATACAGAAATGCTGTAAGTCGGCCGTTATAATGCTTTGATGTGTTACTTGGGGGATAATTGATAGGGGCGTAGCTATCGAGTTATCACCGTATTAACCATAGGTATCAGTGATACGGGATGACTATGCTAGATATGCAAAAACTCGTGACATGGTAGGTACCAGTACTAGGTAGTCCACAGTGGGCACGCCACAATTGCGGCGGTAAGTCCCCTCTTTGAGGAGTGGATAGAGAGGCGTCACGGCGTCCTCACCTTCCGCCTGACGCAGGTTCTCACCGGGCATGGGTGCTTCGGTGGGTTCCTGTTCAGGATAAAGCGGGAGGATACGTCCGGGTGTTTCCATTTCGAGGATCGTCTGGAGGACACGGTGGAGCATACGGTGGAGGTGTGCCCTGCCTGGGCGGAGCACCGCCGTGTCCTCGTGGAGGTGATTGGCGGCGGCGACCACTCGCGTCCGGCCCTGGTGCGGTACGGAGCGAGAGGGAATGGGAAGCCGTCACCTCCTTCTGCGAAGCAGTAATGCTCGCGAAGGAGGAGGCGGGGCGCGTGAGGGAGTGGCAGTCTCTGCGCCCTCACGTCCCTAGCCGCCGCAGGAGGATACGCCCCGGGCGTCGGGAGTCAATAGCGGACTCCCGGCCACCGTAGGCGCGAGCTTGCGGGTGGTGAGCAATGGGTAGCTCGCCGCCCGGTAAGGACCAGGCTCGGGTCGACGGCGCGCAGTGTTCCACGCGCGCCTCAAAGAGATGTCAGCAGCAGTGTAGGGGTCTACTAGGACCGATGCCTGCCGGGGTCGCGTGATTGTTCGAAAGAGATACCGTGACCCTGGCACATGGGCAACTGATGGAACACGGGTGGGTTTTAGTCAGTAAAAGTCTGACACGCCCTCCCGCTCCGCCCAGAGCGGGAGAAGTCATTTGATGATTTCCCATCCTGAAAAAAACAAAAAAAAAAAGGTAGTCCACAGCAAACTTACAAAGTTTCACCACAAAAACTCTCACAAAAAGGATAATAAATATTGACCTCTCATCACTGAGGCGCAGGACAGACGCAAGATCACACCGTCACCTCGCCGGGCGCCTCTTGTGTAATTCCCGTACCTATGTAGTTACTGACATGGACTTTAATGGCTCAATAAACCTTTTTGATATTTTTCATGATAAAATTATATTCACTACAAAATTATATTTAACTAGATACTTACTCAATAAAAAGGCTACCCAACACAAAAATAATGTTTCAATTCGGTCCAGTAGTTCCTGAGATTACCGCGTTCAACCAAACAAACTCTTCAGCTGTATAATATTAAGTAAAGAGTATAGATTCAGGAGATTCTTAACTACGGAATTAATACAAACTCTTACTGCGTTGATATCTTTGTCGCAAACAGCAGAACTTGCGTGTTCGACCCAGAGAAGAAAAATGAATAATGATTTTCCAAAAATAAAAATAAAAACTCATTTTTACCAATTAAAAGGCAATCGTCGCTCCCCGCGAAGGAGTTAGTCCTAACTTGCGAATAGTGTTGTTCTATGCACTTTGTAGACACAGATGCTTAGATATGTTGTCGATTTTATTTTGACTTATAGGGCCTAAGATATCTTCCCATGATCATAAACACGAATTGGGAAAGTTTGTAATGCCAATTATTTTTAAAAGAGTTACTGTGAAGTTTTTTTGCTGGCTCCGTAGGAAACTACTGCTTGAAACTGTGCACCTATCTTCTGACGTTTAATAAGTGCCTATGTGTAACAAAATATTTTGAAAAAACCTGCCTGTCCCTTGTGGGGAACATGACGTGTAATTTCTGTTATTCTAACAAAAACTTGTTCTACCTTTTCCAGGACACATTCGGGCGCGCCAAGAACTGATGAAAGAGCTCTAGCGGCAAGCATCACCTTCCATAGTGATAGCCCTGGCCAGCAACAAGGGGTGTGTAATGTTTGGCATAATAACAAATGCTCTAATTTCACTTGAACTAACGTTCATATGACATAATATCAAATGACATAAATTCATATGACCTAATGTTTCATATCATATAATATTCATTTAACATAATAACATTTAGTATAACGTTCATTTTATATAATTTTCAATATGTATAATATTCTTTGAATATAACGTTCATTTCACCCAATATTCTTTTGATCTAAAATTCATGTTTAATGGGCACAGTTCTAGCCTAACTCAAATGGCACTTAACCAAACCTTAAAATATTCTATGCATGGTCGAGGGTGGGCTTGGTCGACGGAGCCCCGCTTCGCGGGGCTCCTACTTCTGGGTGGTTTATGAAAAAATAACCACGAGGGGTTCTAACCTAACCTATCTGAGTCGGGGTGCCCTAAAGTCCAGATTGCATCCAGTTTCCACGTCGTTCACAAATCCAATAAACTTTATTCTTCACCTCCCTGTTTTTGTTATAAATGTATCCATTCCTCCCTCTCACCGAGAGGAAGCCTGTGTCCCAGCAGTGGGAAGATTATAGGCTGATGATGCGTATCCATTTACAGAAAGTTTTAGTCCACCTTTAGAACTTTTGACTGTACTGCAATTTATAGTAGTCATTTTAATAACTAAAACAAAATATCGAGATTGCAATAGCCACACAACGAATAATTTTGCTGTTACTGTATGACAGTAAGAAAAATAATATTTATACAGTCTACCCACCTCACGCATAAAAGCAAACTTTTGTAGCAATTAATGTTAATGCGATGCATTTTTGCTAGCACCATACTAGCAGGCGTTTAAAATCGTATCAGATTTTCTAAAATATATTAAAAGTTACAAGATTATGAATATTATAGTACATGAATAATATGCTAAATGAATATTATGTGAAATGTGCATTATAGGAAATGTTCATTATGTCATATGAAATTAGGTAAAATGAAATTATTTCAACAATTCATTATGTCAACTGATCGTTATGTTAAACAAAATTATGTTAACTGAAATTATGTCAAATGAACGTTAGATATTTTGTTATTATGTCAATCGTTACACACCCGGCAACAAGAGTGACCTGGCAGCCAAGCGCATGGTGGAGTTCGAGGAGGCGCAGGCCTACGCCGACAAGAACGGCCTGATCTTCATGGAGACCAGCGCCAAGACCGCCATGAACGTTAACGACATATTCTTAGCTATCAATAAAAATAAACACAATAATAATATGAGATAAACATTTATTAATAATAATGACAATTAAAAGTAAAAATAAACCTAACCATTATGTATTTGAAGAAAACAAAAACGCGGCAAATTACCTTTATATGCCAATATTTGGCAACTAAAAAAATAGGGAAAGAAGCTGTCAACAGTCACTTGGTTTCCGTTATAATCGACCTTTACTTATTGCAGTTATTTGACTCTCGCTAAAACTATAAAAGAGTTTGTAATTACTGTTTGAAGAATAGTTTTCCAAACTATAGTATCAGTGTAACACCCGAAACGAAAAAGAGGTAATTAGTTGTTTAATTTTTCGCCTGATTATCTTTAAACTCACATTTTGCCAATGTAAGGTTCTGTGGTTGATCTAATGGAATATCTAATAATGATTGCGAAAGCATGCGTTTTAATTGTATTTTCAACGTTTGAAATTGTGTAACACCCGAAACGTTTCGGGTGTTACATTATTTGAAGAAGAAGCTTATACTGGTTTACGTACTTACTACTCTCGTGGTATGGGCATTTTAACTGACCTTTACAACCGCATACCCCTCACCGGCAAGATCCCTCGTCAGTGGAGACTGTGTTTTATAACTCTGGTCTTCAAAGGCAAGGGACCAGTGCAAGACTGCGGCAGCCACAAACCTGCTGATTGTATAAAGGCCACCACACCGTGAAGCTTTTTGAGCGGATAGTTGACTCTCAGATCCAATAGGCGTGTACAGTCTCGGATGGCCAATATGGTTTCCGCCCTGGCTACGGGATCATGGATACCGTTTTTGGCCTAAGGATCCTTATGGATAAGTACAGGTCGAAGAATAGGCCCCTACATTTCCTATTTTTTGGACATGGAGAAGGCTTACTGCTACTGTGTTCCTTTTGTGTATATGGTGGGGCACTGCGGTCCAAAGGAGTACCAGAGGCCTATGTTGACATCATCCGAGACATGTGCCGCGACTCCTATTCCATGGTTCGGACCGCTGTTGCGAAACACCAAACCCTTTCTCATCTCTGTAAAAGTACACCAGAGACCCGTCCTTAGCCCGTTCTATTCAGCGTAGTATTAGACGTTGTATCAGACAGCATCACGAACCCCTATGAGCAGCCTCCGTAGCTGCACTTGTATGCTGACGATATCGCGCTTGTAGACGCGGACAGGGGACGACTGGTAAGACGCATATGAAGGCGTGGAAAGCTACGCTTGAAAACGTTGGCTGAAGCTCAATGTGGCGAAGATCGAGTACCCAGCCTGCAATACAGCAGATCTCACATCCGTCCACATAGGCGAAGATACGGTTTAAGTACTTGGGATTCCACGCGTTGCTGCAGCGTGATCCTAATCGTGGATCTTTTCATTCTTAAATATTAATCTGTTAGTTTTTTTTATAATAATTCTATAATTCTTGATGAATTGTTGGTTTGATTTTAAAAGAGAGCGTAAAATTTCATTAATATCTATACTAATATTATAAAGCTGAAGAGTTTGTTTGTTTGATTGAACGCGCTAATCTCAAGAACTACAGTACCGAATTGAAAAATTCTTTTTGTGTTGGGTAGCCTATTTATCGAGAAAGGCTATAAGCTATATAACATCACGCTACAACTATGAGGAGCGGAGCAGTAATGAAAAATGTTGCAAAAACGGGAAACATCGCACGGGTAGGCGATTCGACGCGACGGGAAGGGTCGGGGGAACAAGAAATTTAACGCGGACGAAGTCGCGGGCAGAAGCTAGTAGTTTATAATTTCGGATATATGTATTGTAATTTCGTACTCGTAACACCTGAAACAGCCTGAAACAGCTAATTTTATTCATAAAAACTGTATGTATAATTGATTACTTACTTTTTGTTTCGTGTTTAGGTGGACTACTCGATCTAGTTTGACTTGTTATAAATTAAACTGGAGATTACTAGGAAAAATCGCTGAATTATACATGTTAAGACAGATGTTCAGAAAGTAGAGGCCATTTCGTGTAACACCTGAAACAGCTAGTTTTTCGTAGTTTTCTTTTTATTGCTCAAATATTTTAAAAATTCGATTTTAGGAAAAGAAAATATTACCTAATAAGTAGGTGATCCAATAGTAATAACAGTCTAATTGCTATTACTACTGCTAATAAAACATATTTTAATAAGTTCAAACGTAACACCCGAAACGATGGAATGACCCAAAAATTATCTTCGAACGTCTATGGAACAAGAATGGTTGTCGAACATAATATATCAATACTGTCCATAGAAGTACCTACAACATCTTGAAAAACTGGGAGCGTATACATTGTATAGATACATTCTGATAGAAAAAAGCCGGCCAAGTGCGAGTCGGACTCGCGCAGGAAGGTTTCCGTACTACTATCTATAAAAACGGCAATAAACATCACGTTTGTTGTATGGGAGCCCCCTTAAATATTTATTTTATTCGTAGTAGTATTTGTTGATATAGCGGCAATAGAAATACCTACATCATCTGTGAAAATTTCACCTGTCCACCTATCACAGTACGATACAGCATGGTGACAGACGGACGGACGCAGGGCCGGATTTAAACTTAATGCCGCTCCTGGGCACCGGAAAAAAATCCGCCCCAATACTGGAATTTTATTTACCTAAACTATATAATATTTCATTTTTCAAAATTAAAATAACGAATTTATTGCAGAAACTTTATTATACGTTATATAATGCAAAAACATAAATAAATATTTGTTCTTTTTTCTATCAATTATAAATTTGGCATTAACCTCTAAGTCCCTGAGATACCACATTTGGTATAGACATTGTGTCTATACCAAATGTTACGTTTACGTACGTTTTTAATTGTGTCTGTAATTACGGTAATTCTCTGGTTAAGGATGATTCATAATTATATTACCTACATCAATTTGTTCACAGGCAAACACGTCTGACTTTTTGAATTGCGAATTGGTAGATTAAATCTTTGCAATCTATTGCAATCTAAACAGCTGGCGTTAAAAGGGATATACGTTTGTAAAACAGACTGTAGGTGGCAGCATGCGCTGTCTCAAGTTTATTAAATTCAAAAATGTAATATTTTTCGTTTAAATTAAAATTAATTGGTGTAATCGATAAATTATAACATTTTTTTTTATTTTTTATTAATCGATTGATTAAAGTTTATGTTTTGAAAAATGCAAAAAATAATTCCGATTTTTTTTCAATTTAAAAAAAAAACTAATTAATTTTCTTTAATTCCAGAAAATAGAAAAATCGATTATTGTTTTAAACCTCCAAGGATTTTTACTAAAAGTGCCAAAATTATAATTAATAAATAATGGATGAATTCAATTTCTTGAATTATCAATTAAACAGAAAATTATTAATGAATAGAATTAATTAATTAATAATACATTAATAAACATTAATTCATTAATAGAATTAATTAATTATATTGAGCAATCTTGATAAGACTAGAAAAAAATTTTTCACTTCCAAAATTTTGCCCCTAGTGTAAATCCACCGCTGAACGGACGGACAGCAGAGTCTTAGTAATAGGGTCCCGTTTTACCCTTTGGGTACGGAACCCCAAAAAGGTATACTGAAAAAAAGGGCAAGAAAGGTGACCATTTAACTAACTTCGATCCTAAGATCATTACCAAGTTGTTCTTAAGTTAATAATTATGTAACGTTGTTTCTTATACCTACTTTATTTACTTATTTTGTTAACTCGAGTGTTTTTTTTTTTGTTTTTTTTTGTCCAAAAATATTTCCCTTCTTTTAAGGTTGGCTGCAGTCGGCTAAAAATGTTGATCCAGCCCCATTTGAAGATTAGCGACACCAGTGATATACGTATCCGCGGATATCCGAGGGAAAAGAAACATCCGTATCCGTTACTTTTTAGCGGATCTGTTATGGATTTTTTACCTTATTAATTTTCAATACATACCTACGTAGATAAAAATCTATATTATAATATTTATATGGTGATTAGGTAGCAATGAAATCTATTAAATTCCATTAAACTTATTTTTATTTCTTAAAATCAAATACTTATGGTTTGGTCATGTTGAGAGGATGACTGAAAGATGGCGTACAAAGGCAGATGTGGAAACGCCCCGGGAGGGGACGTCCTAGGACATATAGTGACCTTATTGTTGATGTTCCTCAGAAATGTCAGGTGCGTAGTATCTCCTCGCAACCGGCGTGTTTGTATGACGAGATCTATGAACCTAAACGAGGCAACAGGAGTATGTAAGAATCGTATTAGGTGGCGTTCCCTAGTTTTTGCCTTGTTCTTCGAATGGTTAAAAAGGCGTGTGTTTATGTGTGTGTATCTTATCATAATAAGTTACTGAACTATAAACAAAGCAAAAGAAAGACCCGCGCAATACAAATCGAAACATGTCCTGTCAAGCAAAGCGTCACGTGGCGTGAACTATCGTTTCAAGGTCACGTAAACCAACACCGATTGAGTAAGATAGTTAGGTAAGATCCGTATCCGAATCCGTATCCGCGGATATACATTTTTAACGCTCCCGCAGTTGCACATCACTATTAGGTGAGGAGTTTCAAAAAAATGGTACAATGGTCATTTTGGCATGTCCCTCAAGTTCATATTTTTTTACCAAAATTCGGAGCATAAGTTGACTTGTTACTTATCTGGTTATTCAACTTTTGTACTTGGGTTTTAGTTTAAATTTGATATGATTAAATGAAAATTGAATTAATTTTAAAAATTTTTACTAAGCCGGAGCCTTTAATTTTCGTATGTCCCCAGTGTACTGTAACATTTTAGATTGAATATTACTGATTTTTTTCTTAAACACCTTGACATGATTTGTTATTTTTTATAAAAATTGAACCTTGTTCTTATTGCTAAGTGTTCTATGTATAGCTTAAAATAACGTAAATCTATTTAAAATCGCGCCTAAATGTTGTCCCCGAAAATTGTTACTTCTCGACATGTCGGTTTTGTTATTTCATTTTCTTTAAAAATATTCTACCAAAATAATTTTATGTTTCGCAAAGGCCACCCACATAACTTACATTAAATCGGTAATTAAATAAAAAAAACCTCAGTGTCATTTTTTCGGTGATGAAACTCACTCAGTTTATGCGGCTGGCTGGACTGGAGAGAAAATCCTGTCCAGTTTGTTATATTACAATCACAACTTTACCACACATTTTTTACTTGAATGTATTTTCTAAAAAATACTATGTTTTAAATGAATAACTTGGTGTACCTATGCTGTTTAACTTACCGAGAAACTGTGCTGCTAATATATTTTTTTGAATTGAAGGTAGACACATTGTGTTACTTCAGTTTTGTTACTAAAAGTACGGTAACATATAGACTGACCGACAAAGTAACAAAATCGATAGCATAAAGCTTGGCAGACATGGCATTTGAATCTGAGATGATTATTCTCTTTAAGAAGTGAAAAGTTTGAATAATCGTGTTAAGATTTTTTTAACTGACTTCAATAAAAAGGATTGCCCCAAATTCAACTGTTAGTTCATTAATTTTCAGCTATGTTTTCGCCGATTGGGGACCGATTTTAATGTTTTTTTTTTAAGAATCCTTTCCCGATGAAATGACACAAATGTAAAGATTGCGTCGGTCGAAGACCTAGATACTGAATAGTTTGCGCGAGAGACACTTCCAAAGTGGTAAAATGTGTGTGTGTGTGTGTGTGTGTGTCCCTCCCGTAACTTCTAAAATAAGAGAATGATAAAACTAAAAAAAATATATGATGTACATTACCATATAAACTACCACCGAAAATTGGTTTGAACGAGATCGAGTGAGTAGTTTTTTTTTAAAACGTCATAAATCGTAAACCGCAATTTACCTTACATTAAATCAACTGAAATATAAAAATTAAAAAAAAACATTTATTTTTAAACCGAGAATACCTACAAGTTTGTACGGAACCCTCGGTGCGCGAGTCCGACTCGCACTTGGCCGGTTTTTTTGGTTGTGTCGTTGGTATTTTTTTACCCATTTTACATCGATAGCATTAAAAACAAATGTTGTTTTGGAACCTATGGTAACAAAACTGTAAAAAAGTAGTATTTTTAAGTATTTGAATACTTTATTTTCCTTATTGATTCATCTAGCAATACAAAATAACTGTATTTATCCAAAAAAAATCATTAGAGTGGCAGAATTCATCATAGTTTTTTTTTATATATTTGACCTTTTTTTTTTTTCAGGATGGGAAATCATCAAATGACTTCTCCCGCTCTGGGCAAGCGGGAGGGCGTGTCAGACTTTTACCAACTAAAACCCACCCGTGTTCCATCAGTTGCCCATGTGCCAGGGTCACGGTATCTCTTTCGAACAATCACGCGACCCCGGCAGGCATCGGTCCTAGTAGACCCCTACACTGCTGCTGACATCTCTTTGAGGCGCGCGTGGGACACTGCGCGCCGTCGACCCGAGCTTGGTCCTTACCGGGCGGCGAGCTACCCATTGCTCGCCACCCGCAAGCTCGCGCCTACGGTGGCCGGGAGTCCGCAATCGACTCCCGACGCCCGGGGCGTCTCCTCCTGCGGCGGCTAGGGACGTGAGGGCGCAGAGACTGCCACTCCCTCACGCGCCCCGCCTCCTCCTTCGCGAGCATTACTGCTTCGCAGAAGGAGGTGACGGCTTCCCATTCCCTCTCGCTCCGTACCATGGCTCGCACCAGGGCCGGACGCGAGAGGTCGCCGCCGCCGATCGCCTCCACGAGGACACGGCGGTGCTCCGCCCAGGCTGGGCACACCTCCACCGTATGCTCCACCGTGTCCTCCAGACGATCCTCGCAATGGAAACACCCGGACGTATCCTCCCGCTTTATCCTGAACAGGAACCCACCGAAGCACCCATGCCCGGTGAGAACCTGCGTCAGGCGGAAGGTGAGGACGCCGTGACGCCTCTCTATCCACTCCTCAAAGATATATTTGACCTTATTTGTGGTTACAAAACTGACACCTAATCAACACCTTACTATCATAATGCCTATTTTTTTCCTGAAATAGTATTTTCATTTAAGAGAAACAGTAATTTTATTAAATTTGAGAGTATAAACTTTTAAATGTAGTTCATCAACAGACCCTACCATGAAGTTATATTTTAAAGTCATATTTTTACCAGTTGAACTCCTCAGGTACGGTATCAATCGGCTGTGCAGTGGGTATCAAAAGTAGGGGAGCGTTCGAAATTTCAACAGTTATTTTTAGGTAAAGGAAAACTCGCCTATTAATTCTATAGTTTGAGCCAGATGTGAAAAAATAAAGTCATTGACACCCGCCTTCCAATGTATTCAAATATTTCAAAACGATCCGGAAAAAATGTAAAGAAAGTGTCGCTAGCACGGTCAAAACGGTAATTTGAATACATTGGTAGGCAAGTGTCAACTTTTATTTTTCTCACATCTGGCACAAACTATAGTTGGCAGAAGGACGAATTGCTATATCGATTGCTTTTACACCTACATTTAAGAAAAAACAGTGGAGTGTTTGAAATTGTAGGTACATCGTAACTAATTATAATTATTGGGAATGGTGCTTTCCTTGGGGTTACCGTCCAATATTATTTACCTTATTTGCCTACTTACGTGTAGTACATATGGCGTGCAAACAGGAAGTCGCTATTTCCCTAGTATGGACGCGCCTTAATAGTTCCCACGCGTATCCATCAGCTAGGTTATTCGAAGTGACTTTTCATATTTTCTGTATGGGAGCATTCTAAATCTTTACAATAGTATAAACACAGCCGCATTTCAAGTTAGCTTGCTTAGATCTTCTAAACTACGCAACAGATTTTAATGCGGTTTTCGTCAATAGACAGCGATTCAAGAGGAAGATTTATAACTAGTTTCTGCCCGCGAGTTCGTTCGCGTGTATAAACTTTCCTCTTGAATCATCCCGTCTACTAGACGCGGGAAGCGACTTTGTTTTATACTATGTAAAGATAAATATACGCTAGCGAAGCGGCTGGCAAAAACTAATAAATAATAAATCGTACAAAAGATTAATAGCGTAAAATACTGTATGTGTGTACTTGCAGTAAAACAATAAATAGTTTTGAATGTAATAAACGAACTTATAAATCAAACGTAGGTACTTTTATGCACGATAAACCACTCTTAGGCTAAGCGTAAACACGACTCAATTAACGCAACACATTTTAGCAACAACCGTCTGCAGAATAACAGCTTCGTACGCATCAGACCGCAATCAAATAACTCCCAAGGATTGTTTGTAAGGGGCCTAACCGCTTATCAGGAGCGACTTGTTATCATTGCCACAATTCCCAGTGTATGTATGTAGCTATTATTACATGTTATTTTAACCAAACGTCTACAAGTAAGACTAATAGTGTTAAAGTACACAATGTTACACAAATAAAACACAAACTGTATGTAAACAATACAATTATTCCAAGATTGGTATAGATTGTTCTTTATTGTCCACTCGTTTTTGGTTACAGCTACTTTTGCTTACATGATAAAACTGTAGAGACACCGATATGACAAATCTAAGATTTCGGAAACATTACAAGACGCCATATGTATGTTGGCCTATTCGAAAATAAAATACAAGACATTGCAGTACGTAACGGGTACGCAATAGGATTAAAATAAAACTCCAGAATAGATTAATGTGCGGTTATAATATTATAAAATACTTTCAGCCTATCGAAACATAATCCTATGGGTTCTAATCGATATTTACATAGAAATATGAAAGGCGGGAGGACATTACAAACCTAGAAATGAGTGCCAGCAATATCCCGTGCCTGCCGGCACTTGGTTTAAACCGGTTACTTATTATGCATGATCGTGGAAACAGTCAGTAAAGGCTCGCGTGCTCAGATTAAGATTCGTGCCAACCAGGTCCCGAGCTGGTGCATGAATTTGTATACTCTTTAGAGTTCACAGATAGTCCTAACCTCGAATTTAGTGATTAATATCACATTTTATAAGTTCCGGTCACTTCTAAACTTAAAACAAGCGCACCGCTCAGCGGCGTCTAATCATCGTGCGGGCGAGGCTCCGGGAAGCCGCGTGCCGATAGCGGGTCGGGCAAGCCGCGCGCCGACAGCGGTTCGGGTGCGGGCGGCGCGTGCGGCGCGGGCGATGCGGCCGGCGACGCGGCGGGCGACGCCGTGCTCAGCGGAGACGGCAGCGTGGCGTACACCGTGGGCCGCGGCGGCTGGTACGACGGCGCGTACGAGTCGCTGCGAGGGTTGTAGAACGGCGAGTCGTCGGCGCAGCAGTCCAAGTTGGGCGAGTAGGGCGTGGCGGCGCCGCACGAGGGCGCGTCGTCGCTGGGCCGATAAGCGGGCGCGACGGGCGCGTACACGGTGCGGCGCGGCGGCTCGGCCTCTGGCCGGTGATGCGACGACGGCGCGTAGGCGTCCGACCAGTTCGCCTTGCTCGGCGTGAAGTCGCCCTTTATGTACAGTTGTATCGGGCGCCGGAAACCTTTGCTCGCATGCTGCGGAACGCCCAGTATGCAACACTTGCTGAATCCAACTTCGGGTGACAGCAAGTAATCACGAAATTTGTTCGGGAATAACTCGATCGAATTGAAATTCTCGTATATTGTAGGCTGAAAACATGAAATTGCCATATTAATTACATGTATATGAACTGAACTAGTACATACTTAAAGAAATGCTATCAATCTAGCAAAGACAATAAATGACAAAAATACATACCGTTAGACGCTTCTTTTTCTTATAGCTAGCCCAGTTTTGAGCTTCTAGCACCAATTTCCCGCCGGGACGTAAGTCGGCGAACATTCGCCGGAAGGCACGCTTGAGGCCCGCGTCGCCCCAGTTTAAATGCATCCACTTGGTGGTGGACAGGCACAGGATCAGATCGAACTGAGGACAGTCGGGGCCACTGCCAACCGGAACCTCCTCACGAGGGACATAGTTGCCCTGAAAAACGAAAATGTTAGAATCAGATTACGCAACTGCACTTGAGCTGATGAGTCACTAAATAGACCATGTACAGAGAGTGAATAACATAGTATATTCGTAACGTATTTCATAATATGAATAGACATGACGAAATATTCCACAAGTAGTACCTACATCATGGAATATTTTAGCATTGTAAGCAAGTTTTCAATAGAATTACACCATTAGCTGAAATAGAAACATACCTGTTTGAAAGTAACGTTGTAGGGGAACGCCGGTGGAATCACCTCCGCGGTTGAGTCTCCCAGTGGTCCATACAACATGGTCATGGACATGGGGAAGAAGCATTGTCCATGTTCTTGTTTATGCACTGCCTTCCTGTTTTTCCTTGGCCTCCGTAATTTCCTTCCTGGCAGAGGGAGAACCTTCTTTAAATCTTCGTGTTTGTCGAGCTTCTGATCAATGTTACAGTCATCACATTTATCTTCCTTACACTTATCGCAGTCTCCTTTCTTATCATCTTCTAAATCTGTTTTCTTATCATCATCCCTCTTTGGCTCAATTGGAACTGGAATGAACGACCTCAGATTCTTCCTTGCCCGTCCTGGAGTAAGAAAATGTTTCTATGATTAATGGATTTTTCTCTCATTATCAAGGAAAAAGGAGAAATACTGTACAAGTTATTTTACGCATCAATATTTAAAAGATAGCTGTAAATGATAACATAAACAATGAGAAGTTAATCATCAGGGAGAAATCGTAATTTCCCTGAAGATATCCAATTAATATTTTAAGACCACGCTTTTTTAATAGCCTCTTTACTTTTTATAACCATTGTTGCAAAACTCATAAAAATTTTTTTTGGTATAAAGTTTCTTCACATGGCCTATATCTATAAAGTCTTATGTCCCCCCTCCATGAGACTTTCTTTGTCTCTTTCTATTATATGAATACGAGTCTGTGCTTGCGTGTGAGTATCGCGGAAGGAACATCGTAGCCGAAAAAAAAACGTTTGCAGTGCGTTTTTTTTTTAGTTAGTTTTATGTTTTACATTTTATCTACTATATATTTTAACATTTTTATCTAACTATTAGTCCAGTTTAATGAAAATTGTTCTGAAGGATCTAGTGGCCGTATAATCATTATTATGGTCCTATAAAGTTAGCAAATCCAACAATATTGATGAAATTGGATCACAGCCGAAAGTGAATACCAACTAATCAGGTTAAGTCGGTGACCTAGATAACTAAAAATGTATTGCAGTTTCATACCTATTCAACTTAAACTTATATTTTCAATTAAAATAATATTATGCTGGATACATACCTATCAGAGCTGAGTCGATGTCCATGCCAACAACTGATCGGGCACCAAGTGTGCGAGCCACTGCAATTGAAATATGTCCCACGTTGCACCCTATGTCCAACACATCTTTGTGTTGGAAAAGATGCCGATGCATCTCAAATACCTGCAGCCGAATGTCCATCATAGCATTTAAGTTTCGGTAACCATAATACCTGAAATATTAAAACTTGAGTTATAAATTCATACATACACTACATAATTATTAATATGCTCAAGATGTTGCTCTCCTTGAAATTTAACTTTTTTTTTTTAATATTAACAACTATTTATTCATACCGTACACAGCAAAAATGAATGACAAAAGATTCATTTAGAGGTCAAGCAGTTGTCATGCAAATATGTCCAGCTGGCAAAATAACTGAACAACATAAAAGCAACTGAAAAATTTACATTTAAATAGGTCAATATTCCCCTAAAAGTTTAATGTCAATGGTTAAAAAACACGTTACCTATCGTAATTTCCATACTGGTATTTTGAATTTTTGGCATGGAACGTAGGCAGCTTTAGATCTTCATCGGTGCTACTCTTGAGTTTCGTGCGATGTGGTGAGGCAGGGCGCTCGGGTGGTGCCGTGCGCTGCTGTGGTCGCGCCCGCATCCAAGCTCCAGGCTGAGGCACAACTGGACTTACTATCTTATCTAATGAATCCATCCGACGTAACTTTTTGGGATCTTTTCCTTTCTGTGATGCATTATCACTATCACTACAAGATCTTTTTCTTGATTTACATGCTGATGTCGACGGTTCTGGTGGTGGTGGCTCCTTGATACCTACAACAACCACTTCAGGAGGCTCTTCTGTGGCTGGAGACGTATTATCTGTTGTGCGTCTCCTTAGCCTAGCCTTCTTGCGTGGCTTGCGTCGCTGCATCTCAAGTCTCTTCTCATATTCCTCATTATCCAATGGTTCCATTAAATTTAATGGGTCCCTTATGTTAGGAGGTATTATAACATCAATCTTAGCTTTGTGACGGGGTGGTGTAGGTAAAGGTGAAGATTCTGGAGTTACTGCATTCATGGCTCTATTGATATCCTCATCCTGTAAACTATTTAAATTGAGAGGATCCGATATATTTCCCCCAAGCAAAAATTTTGTAGGTGGAATGAAAACTTCTTTGCGTGGTCTCTTGTGGGGTAAGAAAAACTTTGAGATTGATGGAAAGCTCTGTGCCCTTTTTCTTCCTTGCTTGAACTTAGTACTAATGTAATTCGGTCGGCGTATGATACTCCTATCAGGGTTGTCCTTGGCAGGTATGTGACCCTTCTTGCCATGGCGAAATTTCTTCTTGGCTTTTTTTGAATTTCCTACTCCTGCATCACCTTCCTTGGAAATGTTGGTATCACACGAATTCAGAGCATTGGACTCACTAATATTTACAGAAGTTTCTGTCGAGTCGCCCACTTCGTTCTCAGATAAATCGCCAGCTGTTTCATTGTCAGCATTGTCTACAACGTTGCTTTCACAAGCAATTACATTTTCTTCCGGGCTACCCATTACTTATGCTTACCACAACGTTAACTACATTATAAAACTATAAATCATCAAAATCAAATTTGCCGCCACTTCATTTCTTGCAAAACCTACAAGGACATCCGTCAATGGTGATAAACAGTTTAACAATGCGGTTTGTTTTTATTATTACTTGCCACTGAAACGTATACTTTAACGAGATTAGAAAGCTATGAAATGATTCTAAGAAAATATTTTACTTTACACTTAAACACAATAAGATAACTATCCACTTTTCAAAATTAAACACAGCACTTCGTGCAATACTTTGATAGGATAGCAATGGCAATTTGATTTCAATTGTTTTAGTTTTCACACACTACTGTAAAACTGCGTGCTAGCTCTAACCTAATTTTCTTATTGGTTGAAAAAGCACGTTTTCTTCCAAGAACCAATAGGAACTACGAACGGAAACACGGAAATATTACTTTGCCGCTTGCATGAAGAACAGAAGAGCGAAGTAGAGTTGCCAGATTCAAAAAACCCGAGTCATAGTGAAAAATGTGGTCAACATAAAAAAAGGCTACAAATATTCTCGCATTACCTATAGCTTGGCAAAAAAGAGTCTGTCGTGGTAACCATTGGAACTAAAATATTTTTTTGTTGGCAGCACTGCTTTGTTTATCATCAACAAGTAGTTAATCTGTCATTGTGTTATGTTCCTAGTTGTATTTTACTTATTTCTAATTAACTATCAATTATTAATGCTTTTGAACATATAAAAAATGAATAAAACAATAAGGAGTAGTGGTGTGAGGTGTGATATACTAAGTTTTCGTAAGAAATTTGGCGGAATCTGAAGCGGAACAAATTTTGTCTCCGATTAACAATGTTTACGAAAGAACTGCCGACACGACAGGTATTTATCCAAGAAATTTATCTTTTTTTCAATGCTAGTCATTGTTTTTCCTTTCTAATAGTAAGTTTTATCGGTATTATAAGTTTCAAGCCATTTTATTTTTTTATTTACTAATAGATTATTGAGGTTATGTTTTCTAGTTTGACACATCGCGTGTACGTTAACTCTTGATGTTTGATACTTGAAATTGAAAAATGCACCTACATGGAATTAATTTGATTGTTTTTATGTTTTTTTTCAAGGTAAATCTCACAGTGCAATTAGAGAAATTGTTAATGAAGGTGAAAAAAATTAAGGATTTTTTCTACACCTGGAGGAACACCAAAACAGTTGGCGGAAGAAAGAATTAGACGATTTTGATCTGTGTGAAATTAGACAAAAAGTTCAACACTATAACGAAACAGGCAAGTACTTTTTTTTTTTTGTTCATGCCATTATCGCATACCACAGTAAAAAAGTATAATTTATATTTATTATTTTTCAGGTGCCTATTCTACGTAATATATTACCTATAGTTTGAGGACATAGTTTGCGGGTTGTAATGGGAGCCGAAAACGTGTAAGAAAGATTTTTACACTATTTAGATTTCATAAATAAGAAATGTAAAACTGACACATCAGTGTTAATGAAAAAATCTATCATAGCACCGAAAAGGAATACAAGAATGATGTTATGTCACGTTTTTCTTTTAAAATAAAATCTAACATTTTAGCGTGTTATTTCCTTTTCATTGTCATGTGAATAGTGATAATGTTATGTACCCCACGACCCCACATAGGCATACCTGACGTTATCATTAGTCAACTGTTCAAGTTTATTCGATATTGCCCGTACCTTTCGAATGCGACATGTTATAGGTACTCTCTGACTTCCGATTAGTTTCTGACATTAAGCAGCTGTAAGTCGCCTTCTTGTCGACTATAAACTGTCAGCATTAACAGGATTCGTTCAGTATCATTCATGACAAAGATACAGGCATACCAACCATCGAATGGTTGTGAATACTCTAGATGGTGGCCGCAAATGCGATTGCTGAACATTATGTCTTGTGTATCGGGTTCAATCGGCAATCCCTGAGTGTAATTTAATTAATTTTTAAACTGAACAAGTTTGCATTATGTTATTATGATGGCACTTTTTTTAGGTCCATGGATGGCACTCTTAGATAAAAGGTTATTCCATCGAAATAATGCGCAATCTACTAAATACAAGGAAAGTAAAAGACTGTGTGCCTATCAAGTCTTGAAATCTTGATTGATGAGAATTTCCGGGATCTCGTGTTTGTGGATTAAAACAACAAGTATCTTATCACTTTTAGTCCTAGTATACAGGGTGGCCATACCTGCTATACAGGCGCCCTCATTTTTTCCAGACTCTTTTTTGCCAAGCTGTACTTACTTTTCAATTTCAATGCAAAGATGCGTGTATACACAACACACACATTTTTGAAAGGGAAACCGTGCTAGGAGGTAAATTAATGGTTTATGCGAGTCAGTGACTATTGAGCGATTGTTCACGCTGCGATGTTCTACGACGATAGTTTACGGTAGAAAGTTTTGATGATTTAAAACGAATCCCAATATTATACAAACAATAATGTTGTTACATTGCCGAGTGTATGGAGCCTGACTGTCACACTCAGCGCATTATATTATTTACTAATTATTTACAATATTTCAAATATTTTTATACGCTATAATTATCATAGGATTTACAGTGCGTTTAAGATCTTTTCCCTTTCGTTATAAGCAAAAGGCTGGTGCGTGCTAGTCGGGGTGCCCAAGCCCCGCACCCTATTATCTTGTTTTGACCGATCGAACATCTGGTAGGTTCAAATAGATCAGTCACCGCGCGCCGACGTAGGTCTACTTCGAACTTCTTAGAATTTTGACCGATCGAATAGCTGATCGGTCGTTCCCCTTCACCGCCTTGCCGGCGGCGGCGGGGCGCCGCGATATATAAAAACCAGTTTCAAAATAAATATCTTTCCTTAACGATAACTTAATTTTTTTGTACTAAGATATATCAAAATAAAAATTGCATTGGTATTATAACTCGTTTAAGTTTAATTTGTTAAAATTTGCGCACTGGATAAAAACTTATCCGGTATATTTTAATTAGTTTAGTCAAACTATTTTTGATAATTTGTACCAGAAATGGATTTAGACGTAGATAAGCGACGCAAACCATCATTTACAATCTTGCACGTTATAATCAGATTTCTTCAACTCTTGAAATAAATTTAACTGCAATGCCATTATGACCACTGAATGATTCATTTGATGAACATTTAAATTCTAGAGGAAAGTAATACATCGGGTAATCTAGGCTATCCTAGGTGTGAAGTTGCTGAAGTGGAGTTCACTTGGCTCTTGCAGCATAAGATCTACTGTTTTTTTTTTTTTAATAGACAAAACTACTCTTACTTCTATTAGAATAATCGAAAGCAAAATCAACGTATAAATAAAATTAAATCTAAGACATGCGAGTCGGGATGTTCATTTATATTTTAATACTCGCTAGGCTCGCTTGTGCTCTTGGCCATTTCACTTTTTTGCTTAAGTTACCCGGGAAAGTAACGTTTGTATGATTAGTTAAAGGAAATCAATAAATAAGAGAAAAAATACAATAAATACTTGAAGGAAATCCTCGTACACATTGTGCACTTTAGGAAGTGGCTCAAATCACAATAGTCCACAACATTTTATTCATTATTTCATTCTTGCAACATCGAAAAGAACTAGCGTCAGTCATGTAATTTTTTGAATTTTGAATAGAAAATATCCGTTGTAATTCGTGTTGACAAACGATTGTTTAATTCAACGGAAGGTGAGAAATTAAATATTCGTAGATAATTACTCCAGTGATTGCTAATGTGAAACTGACTATCGATATAATTTAACAGTTAGTTTAGTATCAGTGAAACATTAGAAGATTTCCCCCGACATATTTTCAACAAATGCGAAAACGTCCCAAAGGTGCAACGAATATAATTTCGAATAACTATTTCATATTTCAGAATCGACGATATTTTTGTTTACTACGAATAAACTGGATTATACATTGTGATGAATAAGGTAAGAATTGGAAATCTGTATAATTTAGCTAATAGTCCTAATAATTTAGCTCTTTAGTACCTCTACTGCGTAAGTAGCTTGCCGACAATGTGTATACGCAATTATAACACTAAATCTATTTTTAACTGAAGACTTTTAAACAAGTTAATTGCGTGTTTTAGCTTAGAACATTTTTAATTCATGTATGTAACTTTATAAATAAGAGGATAAGACTGGAAAAGGAGTGATAACCGATATTACGATTAATAGAGAATGCAGTATGGAATAAAATAAATTATGCGCCGACCCCTAATAATAAGGTACAAGGAGATGATGTTGACATAAGTACTTGCAAGTTATAATAAGTGCTTTAAATAATTTCAGATGTCCCGAATACCCAAAATGCCTGGCACTGCCACCAAAGAAAATAAACCGAGCATGTTAACTCGTCGCCCAATGGCCAGAACACTGGTCAGTGGTCTTAGTGATGCTGACAAAAAGGATTTGATAATGAATCACACCAAGCCTGCAGGTCGCGGTGGGCCTTCCACTACAGTTCCAGCTCAGCGACTCAAGAGATCAGCTACTGCACCATCATCTGTCTATGTCCCGCCACCAAAAGTAACGAAAGTTGAAAAGAAGACAACTGTAGCTCCTAAAATCGCACCATATGATTATAAGGCAAGGTTCAATGACTTGCTTGGAAAGCATAAGAACATGAAAAGTGAATTTGATGACTTGAAAGAAAAACATGTTGAAGTGTCTGACAGCTACGAGAAGACTAAAGATTCAGTACAGACTTGCATTAACGAAAGAGATAGACTGAAAGAAAATTTATTGAAATCTCTCACTGAATTGAGAGAAAAATCTGCAGAGTTTGACAAAATGAAAATTGATTTTGATATTCAGAAAATGGAAAATGAAAACCTACAACGTAAGACTGCACTATTGGATGAAATAACCAATAGTCTGAAGCAGAAGACAGCTGAACTGGACAAAGTACAGTCAGATTTTACTGAACTGAACAGACAACATAAAAGTCTGAAAGAAGAAACAGAGGCATTAAGGGTCTTAACAGATCATCTTAAGAAAATATCTATTCAATTTGACAAATTACAACTTGACTATAAAGAAGGACAAGAGACCATTGCCAAATATAAATCAGAATCAGAAATATTGCAGAATATTTTAGCTGCAATGCACAAAGAGCAAAGAGACTTAAGAAATACTATTCAAGATTTGAAAGGTAATATTCGAGTATACTGTAGAATTCGACCTCCTCTGGAGTCTGAGCAAACGAAGCCAAGATTCAATCTCAATGTTCTTGATGCTTGTTCTATAGAGGTTGAGAAGGTTGAACTATTAAATTCTGTTAGAAAAGGGAAGCCGCAACATGGCTTCACCTTTGATGGTATCTTTACACCCCATGCATCCCAAGAAGATGTGTTTGCTGAAGTTTCAACTATGGTCCAGTCTGCATTAGATGGGTACAATGTCTGTATATTTGCATATGGTCAGACTGGTTCTGGTAAGACATACACTATGGAAGGTGGTTGTGGAACCGAGGAGTATGGAATCATACCAAGAGCATTCAACATGATATTCACTTGTATGGAAGATTTGAAACGCATGGGATGGGAGTTAACAATAAAAGCATCATTCTTGGAAATATACAATGAAATAATTTATGACCTGCTAAATTCTAGCAAGGACCAAGTATCTCATGAGATTAAAATGTCGAACTCTAAAGGAACAGATTTGTATGTTTCTAACTTAAAAGAAGAGGAAGTTAAGAACTCACATGATTTCATCAGGCTGATGATATTTGCGCAACGTAACAGACAAACAGCTGCAACCCTGAACAATGAACGCAGTTCCCGGTCTCACTCAGTCGCCCAAATTAAAATATCGGCGACGCACGAGAAACGCAAAGAAAAATATACAAGCAACTTGAATTTGGTAGATCTGGCTGGATCAGAGAGTGGTAAAACTACACAGCGAATGGATGAGACAAAGCATATTAACAGATCTTTATCAGAGTTATCTAAAGTTATTTTATCACTGCAGACTAATCAGTCTCATATCCCTTACAGAAACTCTAAGTTGACCCACTTGTTGATGCCCAGTCTGGGAGGGAATTCAAAAACACTTATGTTGGTAAATGTCAACCAATTTGATGAATGCTTCAATGAGACTCTTAACTCCCTACGCTTTGCCACACAGGTTAATAATTGTCGAGTTGTTAAGGCCAAGAAAAATATCACTATGTTTGACTCATAATAACAATTAATTGTTTTGTTAAATTTATTGACATTATAATTTTATGTAACAGTTATTGCTATTAAAATAGAATAGAGGAAATCTTTCTTAACAATTATTTAGGACATGATAAATTGAAGTTAATTATGGTATGTTATTGATACTACTTAATTTGGAGCCTTTGCTAAATGGGGCTTGTATTTGACCCCTAACATTAGTATTTTAATCTTAATGTCTTGGAATCCAAGATATAGGACTGCTTTAAACTTAATTCATAATATCTGTAGACATTTACATTCTGTGACTTTATTATGAACACGTATTTTTCGTCTTTTGTCATGAACTCGATTGCTACAGTTTTTATCGTTTAGAGGTGTTTGTACACCGCTTTAATCAGTAATTTGACTTAATAATAATGTCTGTTTTATTTAATTTTCAATAGTTTTATGTCAAACAATTATTTTATTCTTAGTATTCATGTGTAATTGTATTGTTTATTAAATATAATATACCTAAAAATTAGTATACGTCTTTCTATTTATTCGCACGCACCCCCTTAGACTTGTCACGAAGTCCTAAGTTCGAGTCATTGAAACAATTTTACTGTCATACTTTGTCTGCTCAGAAGTTTAATTAATAAACCTAGGCGTACTGATACGGTTGACGTATTGTAGTAATTACCTATTCAGCCGTTAGATGGCGCTATTAGTACTAAAAATAAGATTTAATCGACCCTCCGATTGCAATTACAATTTTGAGTTTTCGTGTCATAACTCAAGGCGGAAAAGAACTCGTAGGACATCTGAAATTCATTGTATGAGAAGAGCAATTTTCTTCAGGGAAAATAAATCAACTGCTGCATACATTATATTTATGTTCAAAAATCAAAAGTAATTTATTCAAACTAGGCTGAGAATCTGCACTTTTGAACGTCAAAGTTACATAAGACAGTCCCCCCAAAACGCCCGCCCTTCGACACTCCCTAGTGCTTTAGCTGGGAAGAAGAAGTGGCGGAACGGTTCATTGTTCAGGAAAAGCTATTCGGGGTTGGTTCGAAAGTGAAAGATACATCTTTTTTTTCCTTTTTCTTTCTTTTCTTTGTCTATACATATAGACTCATCAAGTTCAAAAAACTTTCTTAAGGTACCTCTATCCTATCCCATAATATTTATCGCTATATATACTATTAACCTTCTTCTTTGTTACTAATTTTACATACCAAATCTTACCTTCAACTATTTACGACTTACTTCTGAGACTTCTTCGATGACGACGATTCTTTCAGGATCGCTTTCCTTTTGAACACAATCTAGCCTGTAGGAATGTGGAAATTTACTAAAGAAACTGGTTTGGTAGCATTCAGTCTTTGTGTAAAGATTATGTAAGCAGTTACTGATGTACAATCAATATATTGGTGTATTTAAAATAGGTACCTAACTAGTTACTATTTGCATTCTGAACACAAACAGTGCATTATCTTATTAACAACTAATATCTGGTTGACCGAGCTCTGCTCGGTATTTTTTGGTAAATTGTGTTTAAAATAATAAATTTATGTTCAAGTTGATTATCGATAAAGTTGGTCAGTGAAAACATTAATAAAACGACATTTTATAAAAATGAATCCTAGCTAGATCGATTTATCGCCCCTGAAACCTCTTGTATACCAAATTTCATGAAAATCGTTGGAGCCGTTTCCGAGATTCAGATTATATATATATATACAAGAATTGCTCGTTTAAAGGTATAAGATTAATGCCTACCAATTTTTCCTGTACCTTGCAGCATACATCAGCCATGGATTTAAAGCGGGCTCCGGCAGTAGAAGTAAGAGAGCCTATTTCTTTAACGCAAGTAATAAACTACGGACTATGCAGAAGATAGTCATTTATGATTGAATCAACGAGATAGATAAAGTAGTAGATTATCTTTATATATATAATCCTACTGTACGTGTGTATGTCACTGAACTCCTCCTAAACAGATGGACCGATTTGAATGTTTTTTTTTGTATGCGTTTGTGTGGCACCCTGGGTGGTTTAGATTCACTTTTGGACCCGGTAGGTGGCGCTGCTATCGAGTTCTAGGAAACAGGACGTCTGTACGGTCAGCTAGTATTATATATAAGGTGTATCTATTCATACACGAAATATTTTAGGGGGTACACCTGTAGGTGGTAAAGAAGCTATAGAAGCAAAAAGAAAATTTTTATCTAAGCGTTTTTAATTTTCGTAATTATTATAATTTTAATACTACTTGAGACGTTTTGCATAAAATCTTTAATGCAAATTCTATGAATGGCCCGCCTGACGCTGCGAGGGCGACGACCGGACGGCACGAGCATGGCCGCGGTGTCTCGGGCCGTAAAAATAAGAAGGAGCCAGTATTTGTTATGTGCGTCAAAAAATTTATAAATTTTAAATAAAAAAAAAAAACGCTTTTTCGTTGCTATAGCTTCTTTAACACCTACAGGTGTACCTCTTAAAATATTTCGTGTATGAATAGATACACCTTATATAATTGCTAGCAGTGGGCACGTCTAGGCTCGGGTCTTCTATGTTGTTGAAGGTTCCTAACGTTGTCTGAATATGGGCTGCGACCTCTGTGATCCCGTTTTTGGAATGGTCTTCTCCTAGCTACACTTTGATTAGAATCAATTAATGAAAATTAACATCATAATATTCACTAAGTTTATGATTTGATTGTGTGTGTCAGTTGTTAAACGAAAGATGGCGTTAGTTGTATAACAGCGTACCTACATATTGTTGTCTTTTTATATGGTGGTTACAGATTCCCCTTCAGGTTTCCTCCTAAGTCGCAGTTCAGCCCTTAACAGGGCGAGCTTACTTATAACCATTTAGGTAAGTCCTGTGCATTTAGAGTTCGCCCCGGGAATCGAACCCAAGACCTCGCCCATTAATCATGTTATTTGTCTGTAGGTAACTGTTTGTAAACGTTTGAGCGAGGCATTTTTTGATCGAAGGAGCGAGGATATAATTTTAAACATCTCAAACAAAAAATTGTACCTATTCTTCACATACCAAATCAGGCGGTATTTAGTGAGATTATCTAGTATGATTATGCGGAGGAAAAAAGAAACAAGTTTCATAAAATCATGACGAGTTTTATTTAAATAATTAAGGACTAGATCGAAACATTAAGCGATTAATCGCAATTCTCTTCATATGCAAAAATATACATGTTATGATACATCTCTCCGTGCGTCGAATCGGGCGCTAGTGGAGCGGTACTAGGGCGCAAGGCCAGGCAGACGGTGACAACGACCGAGGGGCGAGTCCAGGGTCTCTCGCCAGATTATGTTCAACGTGATACATCCGGTTCTGTCGCTGCTTCGTCGCCCGGCGTCGGAAGTTTTGCCGTTTCTATAGTGTGTATAAGTCTATCCAAGCCGTAAAGAAATCCTTCTTCATGATTGCCTTGTTGCCAGTCAGCGCGATGGTCTACCTGAAGACCATCCGGTACACTTCTAGTTTTGGCAAAGTCGATCAGCCAGGCTCCAACACGTTCATCATCATAAATGATGAATATACTGCTGCCGACGATTTCATGAGTTTTGAAGAAGTCACAATGTTCAAAAAGTTCTCTGATTTCGCGCAGCCGCGTGAGGATAGCACGACGCGCCTTTTCATTGTTACCCAGGAACCTTGCCACTGTGGTTGCAATTTGTTGAGGTTCCCGCACTTTTTGCAGATCGGTTAGGGGTGGTTGTCCCGGAACTTTCACTGCCTCAATACGAAACCCTTGCTCAGCTGAAGAAGACCTCTGTTCACGGAATTGCATGTAGCGTAGTTTTGTAACAGCACAAGCCTCATGCTCGGCTTCGGTGGGAGCTTTCGGGTCCAGACGCACCATTTTTTCATAGAGGTCCGAACGAGCACGAGCGTTGCTAACTTCATCTTCCAGGAAAGTGCGGGTGCCCATCTTCACGTCCATGACATGAGGATCTCTGAAGCCGTGCAATAAGTCTTGCAGTTCGATGAAACGTTCACCGCCGTATTCCAGTTCGCGGTAGTACCGCGGGATGGCAGAGCGCATGTGGGGGCAGGCAGCGAGCGCCTCATAGGCGTCGCGCTCGGGGTTGTGCGCCGGGTGGTCGCCAGCGGCGCGGCGCTTCCACACGGTGCCGGGCCCTGCGGGCGCCAGCGAGCCAGGGTGGCCGGCCAGTTGGAACCATTCCGACGAGCGCGATTTCAGCAACGCATCAGATGCGGGTGCTGATAATTCCAATGCATTCTGTAACAATGGAAATTAAACTATTAGCAACGAGTTAAACATCCGTGATCATTAGGATTTTAAAGGTTTTTTTTTTAACTTGTTTAAAAAAAAAAACTTGTTCTTTTTAAAAATTTGAAATAATTGCTGTTATATATTGTAATCATAGCAATACTTACAATAGCTAAGAACTTGAGAAGCTCGGAGGGTTGAGGGGCAGGCGTAGTGGGCGCCGGCGTGGAGGTGGGGGCTTCAACAGTGGACGGGGTGCGCCGCCAACGTTTGAACAGCGCACCTTCATCCTTGCTGCGCCAGCGTTCCTCCTCTTTGCCAGGTACTGCGACCTGAGGACAACCAAAAACACACGTTTAAACACCTTGTCACACACCATGGAACACTTAGGAAATATTCACTTTCACAAAAAATTTCGAACACAGCACATTTCGATGACGTACCGCTAAAATCTTATTGGCAGCGTAGAGTAGCCCGCCAGGGCCGAGGCGACTCAGCACTGACTGGCGGGAGACACTGTTCATCTTGCTGGAGACGGTCATGGCGTAGTGTGTGCGGAGAAGGCGCGAACACGAGTGAGCGATAAAACAATTAGAGCGCGGGTAGCGAGCGGACGAGCGTGAGCAATGGACTGCTGCTAGCCAGCGTGTGATGTAAGTGGGAGGGACGCCGGCGGTTTTATAGAGACCTCGGCTTTCTCGTGACGTAGACGCCGCGGCCCGCTCGCGACCCCGCGCGCACCGCTCATTGCCCCTGAGTTTTCCTAGCGCCTCTGTTTTTCACCAAAACCGAACAACTGCATTGATGAATCGGACTGTGCGAAAGATGCATGTCATGTAGAAGTTTTTAATCGTATTTTATATTATTTTACTCTATGTATTACGTATTAAATAGCTATTCAAAAAATTATATTTCCTATTCATATCTTTAGAAGGCAATTTGTTGCGAATACCACAAAAACAAACCTACAAAAATATTGGTGTCAAGGGCGTGTAATCATTAGGGGTATAAATTATTCACATTCATTTTGGTGCAGATTCAGAGGCTGTTATTAAGTACCTTATTTATCGATGGGATTATGTGATCACATAACATTTACGAATATTTGGTTACGAATCCTACGGTTTAAGAAATGCCACAATATTTTACTGAAAAAGTGTCTTAAGCATAGAGGGCAAAATGGGAGAAATCTTCTAGATGTTTCAAGTGACGCTGTTCAAACAAATAGGAATAACAAATAGGTATGGACCACATGCTTAGTTTGTCCCCAGAACTTCCTTCAACTGGCTGTAGTTTGGTACCTATGACTATAACCTATCTCTACAGTAATAATTACTTAATCAAAATACTAACTTAAGTAAGTACTTAAACATTTTCACCCTCTATACTATAAATACTATTACTATACCCTTCGAATAGTAATTTTTTATTAGCAATGCATTGCCGAGTAATCCAGCCAACTAGGTAATCGGAATAGGTATAGGATATGTAGCTATCTGACCGCCTTTGATCTATTGATTGCTCTTTTTTGGGTTAGGGGAATTTAAAATAATATTTGTATGAATTGTGTCTGCTTAGTGCCATACGAAGTAATTTAGTAATTCCAGCTGATTGTGAGAGGAACTGTAAGAAAAGCTATGAAAACCGTTACAGTACGGAGGCGCCACAAATCCTATACCTAGGCGTCCAGACAATCTATATTCCTGACATAAATATATGTATTTCTTAGACTTACTTATATATCATTTATGTTCCCTCACTCAGCTCATTTTTATTTAATTTTATGTGTTCCCACAGCTTGTGTATATCTATCAGGCAACTTATGCATTTATTCTGGTCGAGAAAAACAAATATAAGGGAGTCCATAAAATGCTTTAGCAATAACGTATTATATAATAATTTTCTTTGATTAACTTATGAAGATTTCTACTGTGCGGTGTGTAGAATATTTTTAGTTAATATGTGTCTATTTACTTGTAGGAAGTAGGTAACGGTATCAACAAAATAATGCAACTTAATTAGTAATTAGATATCTGGTTTCGTGTGACATTTTATTTCTCTCAAATAACAAAGAAATAGTTTCACATTACATAGTTCCCACAAATGCTAAATAAATGTCAAAAATCTCGCTCAAATAATTCAAACATTTTTTTGTCACCTTCCTATTGATACATAAACATGGCGTGAGAACCAAATCTTGTTTTTCATAAAAAGGCACATTTCTTATGCGCAAAACAAAATAAAAAACTTAGATTAGTCATGAAAATCAAGCCTGAAAGAATGACGTAATGTTGAATGTCCTTAGTCCGTGACGCAGGGGGAAGGAAGGCGCGTATACGCGTAGTATGGCGGGTAAACATATGACGATAGTGATCCAGGCTGGCACGACCGTCGAACACTGAATGCGCACGACCCGTCTACCCAAATAGTGACGTAGCACGAACATTTCATGTCTAATAACTACGTGCATTGTATTAATCAGCTAATGGATGCCATTTACTTTAAATTAAGTTGAATTTTAGATGGTAAATTATAGTTATTTTATACTAAATTGATGTCTGAGTGAGATAGATAAGTGAATGGAGTCTACGTTTGAAAACATTGTATGGTTGTGACGCACGAAGCAACAACTTGAAGGTGATGCGCCGAGTTGTTTAGCTACGTGCGAGTATAATCCCTACTCACGTTACGTTTGGTAATTGTTCAACAAAAAACTATGTTGAATACAGATCCTAACATGATAATACCTACGTATTTTAGCAGACCAATGATCTTTACTACTGAATAGAACAATGAAAGTTGAGAAAGTTGCGGAAGAGTGTAATGCGCTAGACCTCGGAGCATTAGTGGTGTTAATAAGTAGGTACCTACGTGGGTACTGGGTGTGTAATGTTATGTCCGTAATGGGTGTGTAATATATTGTGGATGTTTTCTAATAACATTTAATTTAATTAATACAAAACAAACAGTACATTAATAACGTCCATCGGTTTCTAACTAAACTTCAACTATATCCAACGACTCTAGTTACTTATGTCTTTTGGAGACTGTACTTAAATATTATTGAAATATGGTAGAAAAAACCATATATTGTAATGAAATGAAATTATCAGTATTCATTTATGTACTTAAATAATATTTGTTTGTATATAACAAGGTGATAAATTCTTGTAGGAATTTAATTTATTGTAGACACAAACGACGCTTGAATAAAAAACATTTTACAATTAGATGTAATTTGCCTATATGACCGAGACGTAAAAATCTTTTAAACAGGACTGGCTAACTTTTTCGTTGATATAGAGCATACTATTACACAACGGAAATGTTAACCAAACGGAGTTAATATTTAACTAAGATACGGACAAACTGAGATAATAATCCTGAGGCAATTAATCTTATTAGAGAAACTTTACTATAGTGCGCTCTGGAACAGTAGAGCAACTTTCTCTTAATACTGATGGGCAGACATTTTTTATTAAAGGAATTCAATGACGTTTATCTTTAACGAGTATTAAGTCCTTAAGTCGTCAGTGAAACTTGACATTCTCTTCGAAATGTAGTTAGTTTTCAACCAAGTTAGGTAAGTGATTTAGACAACAGGTTATCAAAAAGTCATTATTTTAAGTAGCAAAAAATACTAGATATGCATATGAACCTGCGACACATTTTTTATATTGCATTAATTTATTAAGTGCGTAGATATTTAGCACTTAATTTAAACAAAAAAATATATTTCTGTGCGTCATGAAAAATGAACAGGTGTATTTACAAGTTTGTCTGCGAGAACCTGCAAGTAGGTATATAGGCAGATAGGTGAGTACTATAACAGTCTGATAAAGGTGACACAGTGTTCGCCCGTGTTGTAATATCATAAATTATGCACGCTGTAGCAACGTGTTCGCCATCAATTGTATTGAAATCGATACGAATATTTGATCAAAACGATATTAATAGAGCAACAAGATCATGTCGCATCTATGATTGTTGTCAAAATACAATTTAGCTACGAGGAATAAATCTATTGCAATCTAAAAGCCACGATGTAAGATGATGATACAGTTCTAAAAGTCAATAGCCTGAACGTAAACAGTTTTGTTTAGCCAAGATATTTCTCAGTGTCGGTACAAGTCAATCTTTAATATCAACAATTATACAAAGGCTTTTCCGGGCTGAAACATTACACTGCATTTTCATAAATATTTGCAAATCTTAGGACACTACTTCGACCGTCTCAATACCTTTGAGGATAAATAAATTAAAAATTTACACAGATAATTTTACTTAGTTTGACGTTTACCTAACGTGGTATTTTTCATGAGATTTTATGGTATTTCCATGTCACTCATTAATGTCATAAATGTTTAGCTAGGTATGTCCGGGTCAACAGGTTACATTTTGCGCGTGTTGTGAAATATGTAGTTTGGAACGCAAGTCTTCGATCATCTGTCTATCAGTGTTTTTGGGCTTGATTCGGAAATTCTTGACAAATAGCTCAAGAAAATACAACCAGTCGGTTGAAATTGTATAAAGTGACTGAAAGAACACTGAACTTTGTTCGGAGAAGTCAGACTTATTTAAAACAATACGGGTAAAATGAATAACGCATAGCTGCGAAATGCCGACGAAGTTGTCCTACCAGAGGTCAGGTCAGGGTCGCTCCATGAATGTTATTGCTAGTTACTGCGCTGTTCCAGTGCACTGCACTTAGGGTTCTCACACATTGCGAAAAATTTGCGAAAATTAACGTATTTTAATTTTGAAAATCGTGAAAACGAAACTGTGCACCTAAAGGCATCCGACCGCAGACATCATATAGCAAACATTTGGGAAACCTAACAATCGTTTGAATTGTTTTAAGCGGATTTTCTCCTAACTGTGATTTAAATTAATTCCTGTTATTGCATCCCTAGATGCACTAAAGTGCATTTATGCACCAGACGGCGGCGGCGTGTGGACTTAATGCGCTCTAACGCAAATCTCGAGGTCGTACGTTTACATAGATCTCATTCTGCACTCTTTGTTACGTTAAAAAGAATACATTACTCGAGTTGTTATTGACCGTGACTGCACCATGCCACATAACATGAATACATTGAAAAAGTTGTATAATGACCATTAACTCCATCTTAATTATAAAGATCATTTTTATGGCTTTATTATTCTTGGTTAGAATTCACACCTGTTGCGGCTCGTGCGTAAATGTGCCCGTTTGAATGTTTTTTTTTCCAGCTAAACAGCGCTTAATAATATTCAAAGCAATTAAATTATTTTTTTTTTTTCCTTAAATGCAATTTCACCTGCTTGATTTTAATGTACGTTAGCAGATGACACGACTAGAAAGCTGACTTAAAAGGGCTCTAATTTGGGAAAAGATAACCCACATTCAGTTTACCGACAAACAAAATTTTGTGGAACAGATTCTTCTAAAAGCGCCTTTTGTGCCTATTTGAAATAAAAAACTTGTAATACCTTAGGTCACGTTGATTTTATCTCCCAATCTCCAGACTTGTACAATTAAAAGAAATACGATTCGTGCTGAACCTGTTACCAAAATTAGGCGTAGCGCGGCGTAGCCCCGAGCGTAGCGACGTAGACCCTCCATCAATCCGTTAGAAACATTCAAATTGGCTAACCAGTCTTTTCTGTAGTCTGAATATAACATTATCTACCAAATAATATTATTTATTCATAATACTGAAAGTTCATAACTAAATTTTGGCATAGAGAATCCATATGAAAGAATGCTGTTAAATTGAAATTTATGAATAGTATTTTAAATGTTTCCTTCAAATGTACTTTTGTACGCAAGTGAAAAATGTATAATGATGATGACATAATATGACAAAATACTTCGCAGTTCAAGTTGTTTTCTATGACATGAGTTCATGACCTTAGAAAATTAAGTGGCTCGTGGCAGTTATAACTCATAATAACACGCTATCAAAAAGGTCAAAAGAAATCTGACATTGTTGATATTGAAAAAACATTCATATTTTTTGCGATCCGTGAAAGGGTGTGGTCAAAGAATGTGATATTTTGCTAATAATAAATAAGTAATTAATTCATTCTGAAATATACAACGCAACGTGTACGTACAAAACAACGCAACGTGTGTGAAAAATACAAATGAGATAATTATGTCTACTCTATTATAACATAATGTTCCGAGTTCAATTAATTAAATTATTCTAAAGATAAATAAATACCTACAACTATTTATAAGTTTATGTAATTTATTTTAAGAAAGTCATTAGTATTTACACAACGTGTTAATTTATGTGAAAAATGATTTTCAACAAGAGAAAAAATGTTTTTTCTCAAAAGGTAGTAAAACGTACAACGGAGTAATAATGTATTCGATTAAGTCATGCTCACGGATGTGCTATTTTCGTGTTAATAACATATCCCTTTCGAAATATATATAATAAATATTGAAAAGGTCTCTTCGTCGCCTTTTTTAGCTGCAACCAACCGCACGGTTGATTTGAAAAGGTGTACGTACGTACGTGTTACGCATTTAACATATATGTACCTGTATATTATTTTAGTCTCCTTAATTAGGTATTTTAGCATTGGTTAAGATTGATTTCATACATCGAAATATTCGACAATTGCCAAGGTTACTTAGGTATGTCTGAGATTTCCACTAGTCATTGCAGTGTTTTTGCTTATTCAGAAAATCAATACTAGAGTTGTAAATAAACCAAAATCCGTGGTTTCAAACCACGACCACGTGAGCCGTTCATAAATTACATTTTACTTTAAAAGCTAAGTTTAATAAGGCTAACTGTCATCTTTCATGATTTTTATTAATACATATTATGTAGTCATATTTTATCACAATACTGTTTTAGGATTAGCCAGACTGAAAACAATCTTTAGTTTTTATTACATCAATGAAAAAATATTCTTTGGTTTTTACTTAGCTACTGCATCAATATCATCATCATCATTTCATCCGAAAGACGTCACCTGCTGGACATAGGGCTCTTCCAATTTGGGGGGTTAGCCATAATTGGTTGGATCGCAGTATGGTGGATTTAACCACCGCATAGACCTGCACCCTAATTGCGAAACGCACAATTTATCAGAATCTGAATGGGATTGAACATTATTTCTAAACCATTGCGTCATTTGTTCGAATAAATTGTGGCTCAGCAACGTAAATAACGCAATGAATGTTGTTTAACTACGAATATTAAACCAATTCCTATCGATAAAAAGTTCCGCAATTACCCCTCTGCTGTCCAGTTTCTAGAATAGAATAGAATAGAATAATATTTATTTGCTAAAAACATGATATAAAAGATGGTAAAAAAAAATAACAAGAGCATACATGTTTTTGTTTAATAGTTATAAGCGTAGGAATTTACACAAGCATATTTAACATTTATAGTCTAAAAATTCTTTGACACTATAAAAACTATGACTACACAGCCATTCATGCAGTTTAGTTTTGAATAATCTCATATTTAAAATCTTGAGATTACTTGACGTCTTATTATTTATATGTAAACACATAGATACAACTTTTATTATATTTAGCTAGTCTCGGAAGGAGATCCAGTACGAGCTTGTGGGGGTTACGAGACTATAAGTCATCTGCATTACAAAATAATTCCTTATGCTTCCTCACAAACATACATGTTTCAAATAAGTACCTACAGTAAGTCTAGTAAGTACCTTAGTCGCCTCTTACGACACCAACGGGAAATAATGGGAGTTACTGCATATTTATTTCATTATATTAAAACGGGTTTTAAAACCACGGCTTTTGGCTTAAAAAGATTTATTTATAATAGATTTTGCCCGCGGCTTCGCCCGCGTGGATGTCGGAAATTATGGCAAGAGGACGTACAACCGAGGTTAATGTATTAAGAATCCATTAATCCAGGTTATATAGGTAATAGCTGTTACCCGCGACTTCGTCCGCGTGTATTTAACATAAAAGTTTTTCATTCGTTTTTTTTTTTCGTGAGTTTCTATTTGTTTTTCTAAAATAAAATTAGCCTAAGTTACTCCTTGTAACATCAGCTATCTCTCAGTGAAAGTCCCGTCAAAATCGGTCCAGCCATTTCCGAGATTAGCCGGAACAAACAGACAGACAGACAGACAAAAATTGTAAAACATGTTGTTTTGGTATATGTACCGTGTATACATCCATATACACTTAGTAAAAAGTGGTTATCTTAATATTGCAAAAAGACACTTTAATTTTATTTATTTGTCTAGACTACAGACAATCAGTAACTAATAATTATTATTTCCATGAAATCGAAGAACCAATAACACCTACTTCTGTTTAGTAACATCTGCTTATCATTGACGTAAGGAGCGGATTACTTAATCATGCTGGCTTTACATCTGAACAAATTGCCAACATTCGTGGTAACACAATACCTTCGCGTTTCTAATTCGTTCCAGTTCACAATGCTTTTAAGAAAAGAAAAGTTCTTGCTTGCTTAACAGAGCGATTACGTAGGTAACGTCTGTTTTTTCTTTTTTTTGGGGCAGGAAATCATCAAATGATGTCTCCCAATCTGGGCGGAGCAGGAAGGCGTGTCAGAGTTTTACTAACTTTTAAAACCCACCCGTGTTCCTTCAGTTGCCTGGTAACTCTTTCGGCCAAATCTCGCGACCCTGGCAGTAGGTAGGTAACGTCTGTCTTTGACATCTGCTTCGACAAATTGTTACTGCAGTTATTTTTCATTTAAACAAAAGTCGCAGTGTCTTCCAAAAATAAAACAAAACCGGTTTTAATCTAATTAAGGTTCACGTGGGAAGTCATGCAAGCTGCTAATCTTATCACTGTAAACAAGTGATCCAGTTTTAACCGATCTGGCTCCACTATCAGCAAAAAAAACAAAAGAACTCGGTACCTAAGGTCACCCAAAAGAGTGGCTAATCAGAATCAAAAGAAAATATCGCTTTGTAAGTGCTGTTTCTTGAAACTCAAAACACGCCTTTATTGTTGTGACATGCAGACGATTTTTCATCATCTGCCTAGCCTTTTCCCAACTATTTAGGAGTCGGCTGCCAGTCTATCCAGATGCAGCTGAATAACAGTATTTTACATGTAGCAACTGCCTATCTGACCTCCACAACCAAGTTACTGGGTAATACGATACCCCTTGGTAAGACTGGTTGTGAAACTTTCGGGCCTCTGACGACCCGTAACGACAGCCAAAGATTTACGAAAGACAGCCGGGACCAACAGCTTAACATGCGAGGCCCAAAGGAATCTTAAAAATGTAAAGACGGTCACCCATCCACGGATTAACCGCGGCAACCATAGCTTACCCTAATCGATTGACCAGTGTGGTTGTAATTAGCCACAAGCCTCTTCACTTTTGGGTTAATATACAACAGAAATACTAGTCGGTAATATCGTGCACGCGTACTCAAGCGTCCTGCCGCCATGCCGGCGTAGTTTTCCAATGTTTGCGATGTGGCCAGTCTGGTCGAGGCGTTAGCACTCGTTATGTCCAAATCAAATATGTTTAACAGTAGCTAATATAACATTGGTTTACTCTAGCTTAGACACGCTCAATACAATTTCATCATTGAAAAAGATAACAATATTGAAATAAGTTAATACTTAAGCAACATATTTGCCGTAGAAAAGGAATGCGTTCCATCTTATAATAGGTATCAATTACGGGGATGGTTATTAGTGCTATTAGTTATTTCTATGACGTGCTATTAATAAATAATTTCCATAAAATGAACAGGTTTATTTATTAATAAATCTTTAATTTATTAATAAATCTTTAAGTTATAATTTTGTTAAAAGTAGCTCATAGTAGAGCGTTAACCTTTGTGAAATCGTTCTGTTTAATGGATTCGAAACGCGGCTCCGAAGGCACACGCAGGTCATAATATTTTAATAACTTTTATGCGTGACTATGATTAAGTCATAATTTATTTTTAGCCGTGTAGGTATTTTAAAGTTAAGTATCTTAAATATCAGCAGCTGTGGTGGCCTATTGGGAGCAATGGTATCGGCCTCGACTAACGAGTTGTATGTGTGTTTGTGACCCAGGCAGATGCTTTACTTTTTGTTAATAATTTCATCACTGCTCTCAAAGAAAACATCGTGGGGAAACCGGCAGGTCCTAGAACCAAAAATTCGAAGATATGTGACATCGACCAACTCGCACTAGGCCTGCGTGGTAGATTACGGCTCACTCTCTCTCACTGAGAGGAAGCCGGTGTCCCACAGTGGGAACAATATAGACTGATTATGATTGTCTTAAATATTACATAAGAATTTGATTAAGCATTTACTCTAAGATGCCATAGTTTCACTGCTATTAAATTACTTATATCAAAAGGAAGAACGATGAATGAAGGGTTTTCAAGGAAATCCCATTAACTTCATCGTAAATCCATGAATCACTCGACCAGTTAAAAACTTGAAGTTATTATTCAGGTACAAACGTAACTATAATATAGCCATATGACGTTCAATTCAAATTCCGAAGTCGTTGAAAATTAATTATTGTATATAATAACGATTGTTCTCAAGTCTCGTGTTCCCTTATCCTAATCGAGTGCTAGTAATTATCGCAATGAGCTCACAACACTCTCTTTGTCCAACCATGTCACGTGACGACCAGCGCCATTTATCGCCCTTCCTGTGGTATTGCACACGTTTTATACGCACCAACTATTTAAACATGCCGTACGTTTTTGTTTTTCTCTGGGCGCCATTTCAATAAAGTAGATAAAGTTTGTTCGTGACGCTATTTCCTATGCTTTTGTTTTTGATTGATACCTCAAAGTTTTCGCTGACTCATTTCAAGAAACTTCAACGAATAAATAAAATACTTGTATGTAAATGTAGAGTGAATTTTATTCAAGTAATGACACATATTACGGTTCCTAGCGTCGTGTTGTTGTCAACGAATATTTTACTTAATGAATGTATTATTATAATGTAAAGGCTCGTGGGGTGCCGTACCGGTGCGGTGTCGAAATTAACCAGATGACGCAGGATGGTATTTGGTTCTGCGCAGGTGTAGCTGTTAGTTCAGCTGTTCTGACACAACTCGCCTATGTAAGTTATAAATATATAAAACTCTACGCCATTATGAGTCATCTTCACTTGCACTAAAAATATTTTGGTCAAGATGATGATTTAAGTTGGTAACAAAATTATTATTGTAGATTAGCCAAAACAATTGTTTGAAACAAATAGGTAAGTAGTTAAAGTTTCAATTATCTACATAATACAATTGGTGTATTTACGTAATTACTTAAATATCATACATTAACGTAAGTAAGTAATGACGCCTTCTGTTTTTTATTTCTATTTATTTACGTAACTAACTGTTTCGCCGACGAGACATTTGAATGATGGTGTTTCTGTACTACTACACCTGTGTACTAACAAGCCCTTTCTAGGTAAATATTCTACTTATGCATACGTAAGTACGTGTCAATGCTAAGTAAATCTTTCGTAATGTAATGACCAGACAGACACAAACACATGTCCCAAAAGTTTCACAATAGGCCGTTAGCCATAGGAAACGGGCGTGCTGGCATGTCGCATGCCTTACGGACCGTTTGGAATGGTCCATAGCCAACTACCATAACCATATCGTATATTCGAGTATATTTTAAGCTCACTCACTATGTAGTTGCGTAATTGTTTGTTTTAAAACCGCATTGTCTTTAAAGTTCATACAACTGGTTGGTTGTGGTTTGACGTTTAGCCTTGCTACTTCTGAGGGTTACAAAAGGTCGTGATTATATGATCGCACCTGCTCGTATTGTGCCTGCGGTTATAAAGTTAACAAACAACACAACAAATATCACGAACGTAAGATGATGGCGTCAATGTAGATCGCTTCAGATATGTCGGAGAAGAGATACAGTAGGGCTTTGTCAGCATTTAATTTAGGACTGATTACACACCAGATTTGAACACCAGATATTTTATCTCATCATTATTTCGTATTGGTTTTCTGCGAAAAAAATATGTAAGTTAGATTGTTATTTTAATGAGTATTGGTCGCCACCGTAAATAAAATATATAGCTTTTGGCACAGGCTATAAATTCAACGACAATATCTGTCACGGAAATCCTATTGCAGGCTAGAATTAATCTTAAAATCCGCCTATCGATTCCAAATTATATACTTATTAGTATGTCTGTCGGCAAATTGTGCACTCGGTTTGCACAAAACGTTGGACAATACTCAGCCAATTCGGGGTCAAATGATAATAATATCGGCAAGCGGAAATCTGTTCTCGCGAATACAAAATAACAGACCAAGTGTGGCCTGGCGGAAGATAAGCTCGCCATGGTTTGAGGATAAATGAGGCAGACTAACAGGGCCAAGGTAGTGGGCTAACGTGGAAATTAACTTTTTTGTACCTTGAAAATTCTACAGAAAATCTTCACTTATTTCACATACTCTGAAAATAGTATTATAGTAGCAAAGATGCATTTAGTTTTAAAATGGTAATTTTGGTTGTAAAGATTATGAAATCTGCGTTGATGAAATCTCTATGTGTTTAAAAACTGATTTTGAGAGTTTCTGGTGATTCGCCTGTCTTTGAGTTCATATCTATTAATTACAAATTCAAACATTATTATGACAAAAATAAAATAAAGGCACGTGCAGACTAGCGCGACGCGACGTCGCGTGCGATTCGGCTATTTATATCCGTAGAACAATTTGTATGACCGTGTCGCGGAGCGACAGGTCGCCCCTGTGTGAACGGTCGCGCGCGTTTTCATAGAAATCGTTCTAAGGATATAAATCGCCGATTCGCGCGCGACCGTCGCGTCGCGCTAGTGTAAACGAGCTTTTAGTTTATACATCTTTGGACAGCCATTTGTCTGCTGTTAGAAACGCTTCTTAGGCGACTTCAAAAAAGAGGAGGTTCCCAATTCCTTTGTATGTGTTCTTCTTTTATTCTGTTTCTAGTTCTGATTAGTGGTTTCTGAGTTAACTTCAACAATACGTAAAATTTCCAGTTTTGAACCAGAAATTGACGTGGTTATCAACATGGTATGCAGTTGTGTCACTAGTATGTACAAATTCATTTGCATTTTTTTTAAATAAAGCTAGCAACAGAATGAAAACATCAAACTAAGTACATATGAAAAAAAAATTAACAGTTTGAATATTTTGGACACTAAATTAAAATCCTGTACAGGTCTACACAGTAGGTAACTTTGGGGTTGAATAACTAAACTACATTTATTTATATTTAAATGAGTGTAGTCAGTAACGGAGTGTGCTTTACTGAATTCTAGGCTAAACAAAATCTGAATATATTTGCGTTCTATTTGCCATCGATACGTTAAAAAGGAGAAAAATTATTAACAATATTAGTACGTACATCTCAAGTTTATTTTCTCTAAATACATTATAACGTCGCTGTTTTCGTTTGTCTGTTTCTCTGCTTCTTCTAAACCACGCAACGGATTATTTGATACGATTCAGAATTTCTCCTTGAAGATGTTTAATATATGCATATTATAGTAGAGAAAAGCTGACAATTTTACAGGTAACTAATTATGTCGTAAAAACATATTTCTGGGCGCTTACATTACTAACGCTGGCTAAACCTACGTTAGTTCCGTTGTACATTTAATGGAGATAAAAATTAAAGATTTTTTAGTTATCTGCGCATATACGTGGCGAATCGATAATAAAAAATAAAATAATGCTATGTATGTAGATAAAATTGTACACAGCGGTTTGTAATCAATAAAAGGATGCATGATTGGTGCCAAACAATATGTTGTAGAGGAAGTATTTAATTTTATGTACGTTACAAGGACTCATACAGCTGTCGATGTCTGTCCACTAACCGAGCTTACAACACAGTGAACAAAACAAAACACTCGCGGTATACCACGACCTGCCTACAGTGCCTACCTTTTTTGTTGCAACAATATTTGTAAAAAACTTTTAAAGTGTTTCTTATTTTAATCCTACGCAAATATAAGTTTTACTTAAGTGTACTATAAATAAACACTTCAAAAGCTTTTTTAGCTTCATAGGTAATGCAAATTATTAGTTTATCCAAACCCATAAATCAACTACAGTAATTTTAATGTCATAATTTGTGCGTAGTAACTTAGAAAAAAACATAACAGGATATTGTATATTATGTATTGGTACAAACGGCTGCATGTCATTTCCAGTTTTGACTGACCTCGCATTGTATATAGGCTTTTCGTAAGACGAGAAGTCAGCGTATACTGGGTATTTACCATTAATTTCACGGGAAATCGATGGCGGCTAAATGTTAAAGAACGCGATAAATAATAATAAATATCGTTTAAAGTTTATTAATAAATAGTGTAAGCCTTCGACGTATTATTAAAACAGATTTGTTATATTAATTGAGTTCTAAATATATAATTTCTGTAGTTAGTTGAAGATTTTATATGGGTGGGTTTGGTGTCCCGTTAACACGTGCCATGCTTAAAATCAGAAAAATTCAAAAAATGTACTTTACAGTGTTATTTCACCTTAAATAGGTTATTTATTCCATAAATATATTATTTATTCCAAAAACATGGCCACCAGGCAGCAACGACATGTTCAGATCTTTTGTTTTGTCGGTCATATAGTCCGACAAGGCCTGAATAGAACAAAAAGTGTCGGACACATAGTCCGACATGGCAGTTAATGTGTTAAATAATTTTTATGGCAACATTTGAAATGGTATTATATTCCAATCGTTATGTAGGTAGGTATTTAGTGGAACTAAGCAGTTAATAATTTAAATTTGTTTTCGATAGTAAGTGAATAGTTGAGTTGCGTAGAGAATAGATAATGATACCTGAAGTCAAAAGTCTGAAGCAATTAGTTTTAATTATAAGACATTCCCTAGTAGAAACTGGTGAATGTCTTGTAATTAAATATATTTGCTTGACTGAATTACAAACGGCCTGCATTTTGTGTATATTTTTCTACATTCATGGAAAAATATTTATATATTATACATGATTATGTAACGGAAACTTTGAAAATTATTTTGACCCCCTTCGAAACGTCGGATTAACTTGAAATTTGGCATACTTATCAAGGACCGATGGCAATACAACAATTATGTTTTGTGCCATTATCCTTGCCGGGGTTACCAGGATAACCAAAAGAAACTGTCTTAGGAAACTACCCTGAAATACGTCACAAAATACGAAAACTACGCTGACATACGTCACAAAATTTGAAACACCCTAAAAAATAGAAAATAAATAATAGTTAAAAAAAAAACTAAAAAACGCGCTTCCGTAGAAAACCAACATAAAAAGTAGAAAATAACGGAAAAAAGCGTGGGGTGCTTTTTGAGGTATTTTTTAATTGATATCAAGCACCCAACGCTTTTTTCCATTACTTTCAATTTTCCATTATTATTATTTTTTTAAGAAGGCGGCCGGTTTTATGTTTGTATTTAGAATAAGTGTTTATTCTATTTTTCATTTACATAAAGTTCACAACGTGCGTAATACTCACGCACTAACGAACACTATGAGTAATATCAATTAAAAGAGTCTATGATGCTGTCAGACCAGTCTCCTGACAACTTGCGCACGGGGACAATGCTACCTACTAGAATTATGAATGTATGAGGTATTACGTTTATGACTCCAGCGTACTAAAGTTTATAATTACTGGTTTGTGTGGAATGCAGCAATATGTAGGTAGGATGGGTTCCCTTCAAAGTATTTGGTGTTACCGGGTTATAGGAATCTTTACTGAGACAAAACTCGTCATAAAACTAAAATGGTGTATTTGAATTTTCTGAAGATATATACATTTTCTACTCAGGTCTCATGTTTGATATCTAGACAAAATTAGGTTTCTGTATAAACATATCCAGAATTTGAAATTCAGGAACCTTAGGTACCAATACTACCTACCTACCTACCTACATACTTATTTTGGATCTCAATCTTTGGTGTAAAAAGACGACTAATTAATATACTAAGTTATAAATAGCCTAATTTTTTCGTTTTCAAAACACCTTTATTAATAAAAAAAAAAAACACGCACGCAAAAACTTAATTACTGAGTCATGACGTAAGCAAATAAAAATAGAAACATTCGTATGTACCTATAGCAAGAGGTCATTAAGGGTTACATCAAGAGCATAAACAGAGTATAACCAGAAGCATAGACTAGTTGAATCATAGACGATTAGAATGAAAGAGCTCGTCATATGTTGTTCATTACTCTATGAAAGCAGAACTCCTTTCAGCTAAGCTAACAATTAGTATACCGGGAAAAATGGTGACAAACAAGAAGATTTACATGACAATATCGTTTGCTCATTTCTATGTTAATATTGTCAGTCTCTTTTATTATGTAATTTTTGTTTTCACGTGAAGGAATGTGGAAAACTACGGGACTGAATATTAAAATTGTTGTCCTGTCACAAAGTTTTAAGGCAATCAGAGGAATCCTCTTGATTAAACAGCTTGCCCAACTATACAATCTAGCAGACAAGAAATTTTAAGCGATTTTGAACCATGTGCCGCACAATATTACTGTCACTTTTACCTGCCAGTTCCTGAACTGTACTGCAAATGACTTTGGTAGTACGAACCGCTAGATAATCTACACTTTTTAAAGTAGGTATAATCTGTTTTCCTTCTCGATTTCTCGACTGAAGCATAGTTTAACTAATATCCAATTAGAAATAAAACGTTGAAAACAAAATTGGCAAACCTGCCGCGCAACTACGTCTATCATGTTTGTAAAATGTAGAACCAAGTCAGAGCGCTTTTGATGGCAAGATTTTCCTCATTGTTGAACAAAGAAGACATGTCAGCCAAAACATAAAACCAACAGCTGCACACCAAATAAATCAAAATTCAGGGTACATAGCGGAAGGGGGAAACTGCGAATATCCTTACATCCTCGTAACTTATCCTTGCAAGTATCCTGTTGATGATCATACAAATATAAATGTACTAACTTCGCTTTCAGGCTCAGTGTTTGTCTGTTTGTCTAGCGGTTTGATAGTCTTGCCGGTAGACATTTAAGTAGTTGAAAAGTACACATTTACGAGTTTGGCTATATAATTTGTAAGTAGATGCTTCATAAGTGATATTTATAAACCCATCATCAACTTTTATGACTAACAGGATTCACCTACCTAATAATATCTTCATATAGACATAAAAGCCAGATTTCCGTCTACTTAATTCTATTTTCCACGAGTGTGAACTTCTTTGATTATAATATACAGTTCATGGCAAGTACAAAAACTATACAGCCTTGTGAATCTGAGTTCAATCACTTCAAATTGTAATATTTTTTCAAACGTCGAACGTGGCAGATCGCGACATTATTCCAAAAAAAATAAAAAACACTATGGTGTGCCCGTGTGGCCGCGATTGGAATGGATAAGTTTTGGAAAACTGTTAAATACATCATTATCTACGATCTAATACAAATTACTGACTTTAAGCGTGTCCCCTATATCTTTTATCTTAAGATTACGTGCGATAATCTTGCATGTTCTGTAACATTGATGATTTGTCTCATAAACGTGAATCGCTCACCAAGTCATATCCAATACCCAAGTACACGTATGCATAATTTAGGGATGACCTTCAGTTTCGCGAGTTAGTGCACTCGGACATCAGAATGCAGGCGGCAGAAAACGCCTTTATTATGAGTTAACATCGTGATGTTGTTGAAGATAATGAAGTAGTTACGAAGCAATGCAGAGATATGAAGCATTCATGAATATTAAGTGTGTGGTTTTGTTGTAAAGTAAGAGTGAGTACATTCACGAGTAGATATATCATACAACGTGCTCCCCGCCGTGTGTGCACCGGAGCGCTTGTGAAATGGGGCGCATCCACAAGGCTAGAGCTTGCGTCACCTTAACCACATTATTCACGAAACGTTTCGAAACTGAGCCTCAATTTATTGACTTCAGCCCCATAAATATTTATTCACATTTTTTTTGTCCTTAAAAATGTTTCACTTTACAGGAGTACGCGTTTCGTACTGTAAACATATTTGGGGAGCCAGTAAACATGCCAACTGCATAATCAGACGGTGTTTATCAACCATCAGTATACGATAAGTCAGGTGTCGATTTGAAACTGGTCTTTAGAATCATGTAATAGCTTTGGATTGGCTTCTTTACGTTGCTAATGTGAAGTGGAATCGATCACCGCTGACAGGTATAAATATACACTGTGAATGAAAATGTTACCCTGATACTAAAGGTAGAACATAATGTATTATGTAAGGGCGGGGTGACAATGAGTAAAGTAAAAAAAAACATCAAAATTGGTTCCGCCGTTTGGAAGATATAATGGTGCAGGCAGACACACAGAAATCCACACATTAAACTTCTAACACCCCTCTGTACCCGTTGGTGGTTAAAAATAAGAACTTGAATGTGTAACAACTTATTGTGCGTCGGCCCTAAGATATCACGATTTTCAGTAGCAGATAAATTAACGTAAAAAGAGGCAGTTATTAGGACTATAAAGGAAGGTGGGTACTATATGAAATAACAACAATATTTATGTATTTATATCTGTACACCAACATTAAAATTATCGCTGTATTGTTTTATTCTGCTGACGCAAAACTATTTGAATTATAGCATCGTACAAATACAAATAAAGTTGTTTGCTCCCTACTGTAAAATGTATGTGGCTGTTACAGTTTCTGTACCTAGCTCTGTTAGGTAATGTTTATTCGTAGAGGCACGTACACTTGGCTTGTCCTTCCAATATACCCGTTACGTAATAGGGTGATAGACGGCCGAGAGCATTATCTACGACTGGAGAAATACATAAAACATGGCTATCTTGTGGAAATAAAAACCATCTTTATGGCGTTTTGTGAGATGTTGTTTTTTTTTGTAGTGGAAGGTTTGAACATATTTTTGAATAACTTATTTCTGTTGTGCGCTAAGATTTTAAAATTTCGCAGACGTAAATCGTGACGGAATTTTTTCGCGATCTAGATCTTCAAAGCACTGCTTCGCGTCGTAGTTGAAAATTGAACACTTTGTTACAGAGCATACCGCTGGAAAACCACGGAAACGTAAACGTTACCTACATGAAGATAAATTAGTCTTTGTTTACAATTTATCGTAGAATACAAAATACACGTACTTTGATGCTTGTCGGTAATATGGGATTGTTTTAAAATATAAAACAGCCCGGGACTTCGTTCGTGTGAAATTTTGGCCCACATCTCGTCAGGTTGTATTCCAGCGCCATTACTTCGTTGACACTTTAGCGTTTCTTTCATTTGGTTGGCTCCTAAGGTTCTTAGCATGATCTCGAATAGCCTTCCTCAAAATAAGGCTATCAAGTACAAAAAGAATGTTCAAATTCGACTAGTTTCAGAGATTACTTCTACAAACTAACTCACAAACTTGAACTCTTTATTAGTGTAGATATGATTCAAAATATCGTGAGTGAACCCTCAAGGTGGGTTCACGGCTCTCTCCCTCTCACAGAGACGAAGCGAGATCCATAGCTACTCCGTAAGCCGGTTTGGCTGGAGGACCCGTTCAAAGTCCTCGCTACCGATAATGATGAAGCTAGTAGAAAGTAAATCATAAGGAAAAAAGATACGAAACCTATATCCCAGTAATAGGAACATTATAGGCTTATTATGCTTTACTATGCTATGACTCATTTAAAACTAACATTACTGAAATTGTTATTATGAAAAACAACGGGGGCAAAGTCGGTACGCGTATTTGCCAGTGAGCTTGAACAATATAGCGGTAGCTAGACAAACAGATGTTATCGCACACATATACAAGTACCAGCATGTATGAGCACTGCATACCACTGCCTGCTACGTCGTATACGCAACAACAAAAAAACAGCACAATATAGTTTTATGTTATTCTCGTAATTATCATGGAGATCTTGCTACATCACTTACAAGCCATCATACGCAGCCTATATAGTTACCCACCGCTGGGACACTGGCCTCATCTCGGCGCCATAATCGCCATATGCGCCATAATCTACCACGCGGGCCCAGTGCGGGTTGGTAGATGTCACATGTCTTCGAATTTTTGGTTCTAGGACATGCCGGTTTCCTCACAATGTTTTCCTTCACCGTTTTGAGAGCAGTGGTGATGAATTTATTTACATTAAGTAGGTAAAGCGCTTGTCTGGGTTCGAACTCACGACCTACAACTCGTAAGTCGGTGCCGATACCACTGGGCCACTACTGCTCTCTTCAAAGTCATAATAGAATACGATACAGTATTTTGTTCCTAAATAGAAAGAACACGTACCTATATATTTCAGAATGACGGCCATTACTCAAGAAACCAGTTCATGATGAGCCCTGACGTGCGCTACTATTATTCAAATGAGTTCCGTTGTATTATAGAGCAGCCCGCCAAATAAGGACATAGCGCTCGCTCATCGCAGTTCAAATATTATTATTTTAAAGGAAGCTAACCGTACCGTACCATGTGGCGTCGAACTAAAAGAATAGCACCACCCCATTTCTTCCCGTGGGGGCCGTAAGAGGCGACTAAGGAATATACTAGATAATGGGCAGCAGCGTTCTCTATGCATTGCAGACTATCATACTGCGATCGCGAACCCGCCTGCCAAGCGTGGCGATTATGGCAACCCCCTCCCCCTTTTGGGCGAGGCCTATGTCCAGCAGTGGACGTCTTTCGGCTGAAATGATGATGATGATTAAAGGAAGCTAACAAAAACTTCTTTAGATACTTTGCATCTTTCTTGTATTTCAGTAAACGTAACGGCATGCGACAGTACGAACACCCCAAATTATACAAAAACCACCGTTCCGTATTGACACAAGAAGCACCGTTCACGTTCAGTCGATATAGTGATGACATTGCTGAATATACACATTTATAAATCTCCTGAAACAGGTACTATTTTGCATTAAATTACAGTATCGACTGGTATATTAACTACTACTGCTAACTAGATTTCGAAAAATGACTAACCACCATTTTCATAAACAGAAGGATAATTTCATAACACAGCGGCAGGAATGACTGTGTTGTGGTGGTCAAATAGGCAATCGCTCTATGTAAAATACCAATATTATATGCTCTATGTAGAATACCAGTATTCAGTTGCATCCGGTCAGACTGGAAGCTAACCCCAACATAGTTGGAAAAAGGCTAGGTTAATGACTACCAGCAACAATAGTTTTCATTTTGACAGTCCAACAACATTCATTACGTTATTTGCGTTGTTAAATAGACAAATTTTTCAAACACATGTAGGAATGGATTAGCTACATCCATCAAAATAATTTAATTTAATTTATTTTGTTTTTGATAGTGTATTATGCAATTAGGGTAGAAGCTATCAAGCTGTTTCATTTCATTAAGTGTTTAATGAAAAAGACAGGCGAAAATAATAAAATGTAACCCGTGTATCAAGTGTCAAGTTGGGGTCTAAAGTTTCTCGCTATTCTGTCTGGAAAATAATAATATTGTCTGCATTTCACTCACTCATTTACATAAAAGCGATTGTGATTTAAATAACACTAAAATTGCGCAAGAGTTTACATCATCTGTCTCTTAAAATATTCATACAATACACGATAGTGTGAGAACAGATAAATTAATTATTTTAGTGTGGCGCCATGTTGTCAAACATAAATTATAATTATCGAGCTAAGCACGCTTAGCATAAAACTATACCTAGTTCATTTCAATGTATTTAATGATTGATTATTCTTGACCATGTAGGTATAGCTGCAAATTATTGCGGCACTAGGGGATTTACATACGATAAATATTGAGTAAAACAATTGCCTTCCGTCAATATTTCAAACTATATATTTAATTTCACTGACCTATGATCAACTTTGATCGTGTCTTCAGAAGCCCGAAATTCTAACAACAAGTCTCACCGAGCAGTATCGTATTACCCAGTAACTGGGTTGTGAAAGTCAGACAGGCAGTCGCTTCATGTAAAATACTGGTTTTCAGCTGCATCCATTGAGACTGGAAGCCGCCCTTAACATAGTCGGGAAACCCAACTATAAGAAGAAGAAGAAGAACAACTATGTTAAAGTCGGTTTAATGCAAATAATTTTGAAACTAAGGATATTTCTCTGTTTTATTAATGACTTATTAAATTGAAATTATTCTTCATACAAAACTGCCATAATCGATAGAACGTTGAATAAGCATACTATAGGCCCACAATATGTATTATCAAAATACATATTTGATAAAAAGTAATAAATCAGCTGTTATAAATAGAATGAAAGGCGTTATCATCAAACCACTTGTGTCACATTATTACATAATACGAAATTATTTTGATTAAACATTCATTGAGAATGTTTTGTAACAAATATAGAATTACAAGTACAAATATACAGCGTTAATAGGGCTGAAACGAGCCTTTACCGGGAATTTTAACACAGACGTTTCAGTGAATCGCCTAGACTTAATATAGAGTCCTACAGAGCGTATTTAGGCCATGGCGGCCAATCTCAACGAAGACTAGCCATAGGCGCGAGAGATTCTATAGTGCAGAAATGTGTGCGCAGACAGGGGCACTCACTCTTTACTCACTCTCATAGTCCGATGGGACGGCAATCCAACATGAGTGGAGAGAGATCAGGCGCATGACCAACGGCTTAACGTGCTTTCCGACACACGGAGGTATCACATCGCTAACTTCCATACTCCAGGCTGCGTGTTATTAAGATATTCTTAATGGAAATACCCAATGACACTTTGCCCGAAAGGGAATCGAACCAAGGACCCCACGCTAAGCAGTGGTGCTTGCGACAGAGAGAGAACAGTTACAGAGAGCAGACTCAATATACCTAATTCATGAATTTACAAACAATGTTGATGCTAATTTGAATCTTATGTATATCACATTATATAAGGTAATCGAATATAACGTGCATTTACGGCAGATAACGCTTCAGGTTAAAGGTGCCAACCAGGAAGTGTGCACAGCCACGCCATGATTTCCGGTATTATCCACAACGATGTAAAAGGTACTCGACTCACATGTCAACTATATACTTGTAATTCATTATATACTATTTACAATGAACATAGAAATGCCTCCTATTTGTAACAACCCAGTAAATGGAGACTCTGGCCAATAAACTTGATGTTTTATTGCGAAGAAAAAACTCGTTGCATAAATTATGTAAATGAAATAGCTACTGAGCAAGTGAACGACGAAATGTCAGCTATTTTGAACGGACTGGATTGTAATAAACCAGATCAGAATACTATTGGGATAATTATCGAATAGCCTACTGCGGAGTAATTGTTTATCAGCTATCAGTATCACACTAACAATTGGGATGCCTTTCATTTTTACAGTTCAACAACATTCCATGTCCTTTCTTGAAGTGCGTTGTCTTGTTTCGCTCCTAAAGTTCTGAGTTGACCCGCTGGTTCTTTATTCAAAATACCATTGCAGTCATCAATCTTCACATGATCTATCACATGTCTAGGTCTTCACATGATCCGACCAATATTATGTCTGGAGTTTAAAAGAGACTGTGACGTGTGAGTTTGTTTCGGCCTTTCTTCTCAGAGTAGTCAGATAGGAAACGCCGACCTCATCTAGTTTTAAAAATATGATTGACGTGTACACAGTAGGTATACTCACAAAAATAAAAGCATTCATCATTCCTAGCGTTATTACGCTGTTGAGCAGACTTTTTCAAACATATGTAGCAATGGTTTAGCAATATCCTTCAAAGTGATTCTGATTGATAGGGTGTTACGCAATGAGGGGGTTCAAGAAAGTTCAAGCCACCAGTTGGCGCCACTTTGAGAAGAGGTCCTCCACTTTGACAATGAATATAAAACTATTTCATTCATTCGGTTTCATTCAGTTACGACTAAGGAAAATATAGGCGCTTTGACGCTTTTGACAGGTGCCCGGACCATTTCAGAAAACCCTGTGTGTGCTGGGCTATGAAAATTTTACAAGTTTATTTCACATTAGAACCTAGATTAGAGCCGTTCTATTTTACCTAACCTAATCTTGGCGTGAAATAAAAACTAAATATTTTATTCAGAATATTTTTCTCATTCTTTTTTTTCTTAAATGAGCTGCCAAGTGTAAATGGTAGCCGTATTGTATATTATACGTAACTACGTCAATACAATAAAACCGTTGCAGGCATCATCAGGCCTCGCGTGATGTTTGTAGCTTTGAACCTAACTGAACTAAGATTAGTAAGAAAAAAACTAAATGTTTTATCGAGGTTCATTTTAGAGGTGCCTCGTTGGTCGTAAGCGCTACTGCTGAGCAGGAGGTCCTGGATTCGATTCCCAGGTCGACCAAAATGATATTGGTTATAATTTAACATAACTGGCGCAATGTGTGTGTATAAAAAGTAAAGAAACAATGCATGATATTACGATATGATTAGAGGTGCGATTCTACCGTTTTTACGCAGCGAGACACAATTTCAGAACATTTCATAGCTGAAAATTTTCTTCGGATTTGAAAGTTTCGTTACTTTTCCAATGCTAATCCTCTATCGAACAGTATCTAAATAATGACATGTTTGACCACACTGGTATAGCGACAATTTTTGACTCTATATCAGCTGAATTAACAAGAGTTTCATAACAAACTAAAGATTACGTGTTCACGCCTATTCCTTAAATTAAACAAAATTGTATTTTTGGGAAAACAATGCCCATGATACGCTACTTATCATATTCCAGCGGGTTTTTTACGATATCGTATGATGCTGACGTCACGGGCACAACAACCTCGTCAGAATTGAGATAAAATATTCTCACATGCCAAGTTAACATGCGCAGCGCGACAAAATGTTGTCGTCACATTATCTCCAGCTGAAACGAGGTTTGACAATGCTTACGTATTTTTCAGTGCGAGATAATGCGGCGACGGAATTTTGTCGTTCCCGCGTGTTACCGCAGGTTGGCAATACACAAGGAACAAAAATGACGTTGCAAGTTATGTGAATATTTTAGTTCACTGAATTCATTATAATTCTATTAGCTTATGGATAAGATCTAAATCGAGAGAACGTTCACCTTTGATTTTGAACTAAAACGCACGAGGTATTGTTGCTTGGACTGTGTTGCCCTGTGTTTGTCTATGGATTTATGGCTTTACTTGTGTTTTCAACGATTAGAACTATATCTATATAAAGTACCTAGCTAGTTGTTTTTGCTTGGAACTTGAGTTCTTTGGTTTGTTTTTAGCTTTGAGGATGTCAAAGAAATATTTAAAGATTACAAATTAGAGTGTAGATTACGAGATGAGAAATCAGAACCTATAAGTTTACTATACGTTAATTAATTCAGCTCTTTCTTATACATAATTGATTTGCCCGATAAATAAATTTAGCTATCTAAAAATCTATGATTTGCATTTCGAGACCAGCTGATATTAAAAAAACTGGAACATAAAACATACTTTGTTTAACATGGTAGGACAAAGTCAACACAGCTTTTGTTCGCCTCTCCCGCAAACGACCCATAAATATTATTTATAAAAGCGTCGCTGGCGCAAGAGTCTGACCCGTAGGTAGGTACTTAATCGGTTGCGTGTGCGTCAATGCTCATCATATTCCAGTCCGCCGCCCGTCGAGCTGAGACGGGTTATTCAACAATGACATTAATACCAACCGTATCAAGGGTTATCTACTTATATTTAAATATACGCACAAGTGCTGCAATGCTATTTTTGTAGGATAACGAAATTATTATCTCCTAGCGTCAAACTATGGCCTGACATTATTGCTATTAACGATTATTTTTTAAACTATTCATTGAAGTAATTATATTTGTTAGTGATGAAACGTCACGTTAAATTGCAATTGTCAGAAGCTGGTATTTAATTGTGAGCGAGTATTATCATGTGTAATCGTTGTTTATTATTTCTAGTTTTTTTATATGCACAAATTGTACAATAAGAATATATTAATAAATAATTCAAATCTCTAACATAAACGGTTTGACCTGGGCGTTGATGTGTCAGTCAGTCAATCACCTTTTCTTTATATACATTATGGTAAATCCAGGATCTTTGTACTGATATCGACCTTTTGCGGACGATGAGATTTAGATTTTTTTGTTATTTAAGTAAATTTGAGCCGTCGTATTAATTACTCTGTAAGTATACGCTGCCCGTTCAGAATCAGTGTAGCTAAATTCTGTATTCAATGAATGAATTAAAACAATAAAACTCTTCTACAATTTTGGGTTAGGTACTCAGTACCAACTACACAATAGTACATAATGGCCCTATATGGTCACTAGTTTGGGGTATTATCTGTTTTACGAAAAAAAAATTTGCAAGCTATTCTGAGGAGGGGCCTGCGTTACAGAATATCAATCAAAATCTGAATCATTTCAAAGGATATTCCTAATCCATTGTTTAATTTTTTCGAAAAATTGATCTGCTCAGCAACGTAAATAACGCAATGAATGTTGTTGACCGTCAAAATGAAAAACTTTTTAACAAAAAATTAAACCGCCGAAAAAACTGAAAAGCAAAAAATAATAAACCTTACAATTATGAGTCGGCGCTTTGAGTGATATTTGTTCATTGATTTTTCAGCGCCGACTCATAATTGTAAGGTTTATTATTTTTTGCTTTTCAGTTTTTTCGGCGGTTTAATTTTTAGTTTTTATTTTATAATTTTTTGTGGCTTTAATGTACTAATAATACTTGGCAAGGTATACGCTATCCAATAAAAAAATAATTATCAAAATAGGACTACTCTGTATGTATAAAGTTATGCGTAGTTAAACATTACAATCAGTGAGTGAACAATCAAACATCCCCTGTTTTTCAACCCTTAGGGTTCGATTTTGTTTTCCAAATTTATATGGGACCATCTTCGGAGTATACCCTTCCCAATAAAAAAAGAATTATCACAATCAGACGACTATGTAAAAATTTATGCGTAGCCATACATAAAATAAAAAACATAAAATATACGCGTCTCCGTTTTTTTTTTCGTCGGTTAAAAACGATTCCTAATGTTGGTGTGTTATGCATTTCAGCTTCTGTTATTTTTAAGATAAACCAAATTTCTTTGAAGTATGTTTAAGCAGTACGTAATTATGAGCAAGTGTAAAAGATTCTAAGAAACAATGTTAATGTTTAAACATCACTGAAATCATGAAAGCCACTGAAAGATCAAACGGAGATTTTTAACGCAGCCACTTAAATGTAATTATTTCACGGAAAATTTTCAACAATACTGTAGAACAAGTGCAAAAATAACCAGGTTTTGTGGCACAGTTTACTTTACCTAAATGTCTTCATCATTAGTTGCACCCATGGACACCGAAAGTACGCAGTTCTGAATTCAAAATAGACGTTGGTTATGTAAAATATTCATTTGAAAAACCTTAAAATAGATAACCGCTTTAGGTAAATTAACTAGGTATCGTTATAAGTACATAAGCTGTTTGTTCAAACTTTTAAATTAGAAATCCAAACATAGTCTTAACGAGACAGGTACCTTACTGTCCAAGTTAATAGAAATAAAGTTCTGCCGGGTTTTAGAAAGTGCCTAATAATAACTAATCCTTCCTTATCTATTTTTTTATACTGTTGTACGAATAAACGACCATTAATTTGTAAAGACATGATATTTAGTAAATGATAGGGTTGCATGATTCAAGTTATGGACAAACATACTCAGTTTTTATTTTGTTTGTATTGATTGATATAGTGTTACGTCTAAAACATATAAGCCTTTTAAGGCTGGGAAATTTCCTTAGAACAACCTCCATCAGTACAAGTGTGAGGTTTATAGGCCTCACATTTATTTGTTTGCTGGGTTGGAGGAACTACTATTCGGTTCACTTATTAAAACTCACTTTAAAACTTGAAGACGTATTTATTTCTTTGATCAGTCACCCATGGCGTGGATTTTACAACTAACTTAAAATTTAACTTACCCTATATTTATACTTTATACACATAGGTGCAAGTTGCGCTGACTGCGCCGAGTTACCAAATTTCGGTTTAACCAATAACATAACTAATTAATATTTAGGTTTTTGCGATGTACTCCGAGTCCACCAATCAGAGGCAGGCAAGGGCGTCTCGAGGTTTGGACAGGTTTCGACATGTTTTGACTTGAGCAAACCTGACTCCGGAATAGATCGCAATTACAAAGTTTCTTAGTTCCTAAATTGAATACAATCAAACTATAAACTAACCTATAGGTGCTATTATTTACATTGATCATAATATACTTATTACTAGATAAGCGATCTTATGTAGTGCTTATGTAGCGTTCTATGGGCGTCCTGCACATTCCTCCCGCCGTGCGTCGTCCGCTGCTGGCGTCGCAGTTGTAGCCTCCGGTGCAGGATCGCCGTGGTCTATTGATAGTACCACTATCTTCTTCACTGGACGTCGCAGGATACCTCCTTTCGTCGATACGTCCACTGTGCGCACCACTCCATCAGGGCCGGGGAATGTAGCACAGATGCGTCCTCTGATCCACATGTTTCTTGGGAGGTTGCCATCTACGATGAACACTAGGTCGTCGACCTTAGGGATTATGCCTTTAGTATGTGGCTCTCTGCGGTTCCTTAGTTCTGGGAGATATTCTTTCAGCCATCTGGCCCAGAATATATCGGCGAGCCTTTGAGCTGCACGCCAACTGGCTCGTAGACGTAAGTCGCTGTCGTCGAATTTCCCTGGTGTCGCGATGCGACCTGGACCGCCCAAAATGAAATGATTGGGCGTCAATGCTTCAGGATCTTCGGGGTTCACTGACACGTGTGTAAGTGGTCGGCTGTTCACTGTGTGTTCGGCTTCGATGAGGAGTGTGTTAAGCACTTCTTCGCTCGGGAACCGCTCGTTCATTGTGGTGGCTAGTGCTGTCTTCACCGACCTCACCATACGTTCCCAGGCGCCCCCCATGAATGGTGCCCCCGGTGGGATAAATCGCCAATCGATCATCTTTTTCGACGCTTCCTCTGCTGTAGCCGCAAGGATGGCTGCTCGCAGTTCTTTTTCGGCGCCGTGGAAGTTCGTCCCGTTGTCGGACCATAGCTGTGCTGGACATCCTCGGCGTGCCATCATACGTCGTAAAGCCATGATCGCTGAATCCGTGTTGAGCGATACCACAAGTTCAAGGTGTATGGCACGCGTCGTCAGGCACGTGAATAAGGCGACGTACCTCTTCTGATGATTTCGTCCCACTGTGATCGTTAATGGTCCAAAGTAGTCCAACCCGGTGTAGGTGAATGGCCTCTGATGATGTGCTAATCGACAGGAAGGGAGGTCCCCTGTCATCGGCTGAGGGGGAGAGGCTGCCTTTATACGACATCGCAGACACTTGCTTATAATATTCTTCACGGTTGGTCGTAGACGTAGCACCCAATGTTGCTGACGACACTCGTTGACTATGGTCTCTGTGCCCGCGTGATGTAGTTTACGGTGGACGTGTTCGATCCATAATCGTGTCGTGGCGTGGTTTCCATCTAAGATCAATGGTTTCTTCAGTCGTTCTGTGATGTCCGTCATGGCGGTTATTCTGCTCTTCAGACGAATCTCTCCTTCGATGAATTCTATGCACAATGCGTGTAGGCGACTGCTTCGTGAGATGGGCTTCTTGTTCATCAGGGCTTCTATTTCTTCCTGGAAGGATTGCTGTTGTGAAGCTCTCAGGATCAGACTTTCGGCACGGTGTACAAGTTCAGCGGTGAGAGGCAGGTGATTATTTGTGACCTGTAGTCTCTGTTTCGGTTTGACCTGCACCATCTGCTTACTCCTTCTCCAATCAGGGTCGTCTCTGTTGTTCTTCTTGGTTCTCTTGTAGTTAATATTCTCCCCTGATTGGGCGCAGACTTGCAGGAACTGTAGAACTCGTGCTGTGGCTCGTAGGTACCTCTCCCATCGCGAGAATCTATTGACGTTTGGTATAGCCTCGCTGATCTGTACTTTCTTGTCTATGATGCTGCAGGTTCTCTCTTCTCCTGTGATTATGACAGGGTTCTTCTCATCAGCTGGCCATGTTTCTGGGGGTCCTCGGAGGAATTCGGGACCGTGGAACCAGCGGTGATCTGCATCATAGTGTTCTGGTACATCTCTCGTAGCGTCATCTGCTGGGTTCAGTTTGGTCGGGATCCAGCGCCATTCATTGGTGGAGCTGTGTTCCTCGATGGCTGCGATGCGGTGAGCGACATATGGTTTGTAAGACCTGGCTCCAGTCCTGATCCATGAGAGTGTAGTTCTGCTGTCGGTCCAGAACGTGGTTGATTCTGGTACTCTTTCATGTTCTTCCTTAACCGCTGTCGCCATTCTTGCACCAAGCACAGCTGCTTGAAGCTCTAATCGTGGAATTGACATTAGCTTCAATGGTGCCACCTTGGCTTTGGCTGTTACCAAGCAGACGTAGGTTCTTTCGTCCCTGGTGACCGTTCGCCAATATAAGGCTGCTGAGTATGCAGATTCGCTTGCGTCGGTGAATATGTGCAGCTGTAGTGATTCTGTGGTGCTGAAGCCTGGATAAGTTCGGGGAATGGACACATGTTCAAGTGCTCGGAGTTGAGCGAGCCATTTCTTCCAGCTTGCAGCTAAGTCACCGTCTAGGGCTTCGTCCCATGCTGTTCCACGACGCCAAACTTCTTGCAGTATTTGCTTGGCTCTGATGGTCACCGGCGATACAAGTCCCAGTGGGTCGAATAGGGACATGACTATTCTGAGGGCTTCCCTTTTAGTAGGCGTGTCGTTCTGTAGGACGTTCTGAGGTATGCGTGTTAGGTTTAGATTGAAGGCAAGTGAGTCTTCTGTTGGTCTCCATATCAGACCGAGAACTCGTTCTGTCTGGATGTCGTCTTCCAGCTTGATGGTGTCTTGAGTCTCGGTTACCTCCCCTAGTGCTTCAAGTAGGGCGGTAGAGTTTGATGACCATTTCTTGAGTTCAAAGTGTGCTTCGCTGTGAATTTTACGCACTGCTTGTGAGACTCTTACTGCTTTTTCTAACGTGTCGAAGCTGTTCAAATAATCATCCATGTAGTGCTTTCTTTTGATGGCTTCGACTGCCTCTGGATGTTCATGTTGGAATCTCTCGGCGTTTGTGTTCTTCACATATATCGCTGTAGCTGGCGAACAAGAGGCTCCGAAGATCAGCGACTTCATGCGGTATTGTTCAGGCGGCTGGTTGTCTCTTCGGTCTCCTCTCCATAAGTAGCGGAGAGCGTCCCGGTCTTCTGGTCGAAGTTCTATTTGTAAGAACATCTCAGTAATGTCAGCGGTCACGGCGATTGAGTGCTGACGAAAGCGCATTATTACTCCTGGTAATGATTGCAGAAGATCTGGACCAGTGAGCAGTTGATCATTCAGCGATATTCCTCTGGTCTTGGCTGCAGCGTCACAGACAATTCTTAACTTATCCGGTTTCATTGGATTGAAAACCGCGAAATGAGGTAGGTACCAGGTCCTATGTTCTGACGTGGTTGATGGAGCTGGTTCAGCGTATCCCTTTGACACTAGTGCTTCCATTTGTTCAGAGTACCTCTTCTTTAGTTCTGGATCTCTATCGATTTTCTTTTCCACGCTGATGAGCCTGTTCATAGCGCTATCATAGTTGCCTGGCATTTTTATGTTCTCCTCTCGCCATAATAGAGCGGTTTGATACCGTCCTTCTGTGGTCCTCTTCGTATGTTGCTGCAGAATACGAAGTGCTTTTTCATCAGGATCATTGATAGGTTTCTTTGGATTGACTTGCATGTTATCCATTGTGATGTATTCCTTCACAAGTTCATGAAGATCGTCGTATGTGTCAGCATGTCTGATGAAGTTCACTCTGTGGCCAAGCGCTCGTGTGTGGCTGCCGTGCAGGACCCAACCGAGTGGCGTTAGTGATGCCACTGGTTGGTTCTTCTTTCCTGTTTTGATTTCTATTGTGATGAGAAGATCCCAGTTGTCTTGGCCAATTAGGAGTCTGGGTCTTGCATTTCCAGTCACTATATCTTTGGCTATGTCTCGAAGATGTTCACAATCCCTGACTGCTTCTCCAGGTATCCTCTGTGCAGCCAACTCCAGCTGCTTGACCGTTCTTGCCTGTAACTTGCGTTCCGCTGTGTGAAGTCCCTTGATGCAGAAGTTCACTCGTCGAGATGTCATGTCGATTGTAGGTTCGCCGTCGAAGGATGATATACGTAGTGGTTCAGATGATCCTTCTGCTCCGATCTGACTGGCCAGGCTCTCGTCGATTAGTGTTACCGTGGAGCCATCATCCAGGAGCGCGTAGGTATCCACAGCTCCCGCCGGTCCAGAAAGATGTACTGGTATTATTTTCAGGAATGACACCTTAGGGGTCCACGCTGAATGTACCTTCTCTTGTTCTTCCTTGGGGCACTCGGGTTCTTCTTTCTTCCTGTCGGCGTGTAACATCTTGTGATGTAGGTGGACACAGTCGTTTATTTCGCATTTCTTTGGTTTACAGCTGTGTTGCTTTGTTCTGTATTTGAGGCAACGAAAACACAACCGATTCTTCTTAGCTATGTCCCACCTAATATCGATAGTTGCTTTCTTGAACTGTTCACATTCCACAATGCTGTGCCCATGTTGTTCACATAAACCACACTTCGGTTTGTTAGTTTCCTGTGTGGCATGTACCCTTTGCTGGCGTCGCTGCGTGTTCTGTTGAGTGGGTTGTGCGGTTGCAGCGATATTTTCAGGCAGTGCGTACGGGCTGCATATTTCAGCTTCGATCTTGATGAATCGGGTGAACTTCAGTAGATCAGGTTCGGTTCTGGAGTTCATCGCTGAAAACTGGTACCACTGTCTCTTCAAAGTAGGTGTGAGCTTCTCAACAATAGCTTTAGTTACTTCAGGATTGTAGAGATAATGTCCACAGTTCAGTGCTTGCAAAGTTCCAACTATACTTTCAACTTTAGTAGCAAAGGTACAAACATCACGCGGAGATTCGGTGAGGCGCGCCAGAGTTCGTAGACGTTCTATCTCAGCCATTGCAATTGAGTCTGGACGTCCGAAACGTAGCTCGAGTGATTTCATAACTTCACTTGGGTCTGCGTTCACTATTAATAGACCCTGTACAGCTTCCTTGGCTAGACCTCGAAGGCTTCTTCTAAGTCTGGACATGTTCTCCCCTGCTGTTAGTCTATGTGCCGTCTCATAGTAGGCGGCGCGGAACGTGAGCCAGTCTTGATGTGCTCCGTTGAAACAGGGTAGTTCGGTGTATCTCGTGGGCTGCTGGTACTGTGTAGATTGCACAGCGTGCGTGATCGCAGCAGCAAGTTCTCTCAAGTCCGTCCTTGGTTCTTGGACGGCCATTGTTGTAGGCTGACGTGCGGCGTGCGTAGATGGCATAGACTGCGGTACCCGGGTCCCGGCGGCGTAGCCCGTCGTGTAATCGTGATGTGGTGCCGTAGTGTAGATCGGTTGCCATGATGTGTTCGTAGTTACGTACGTCGAGTTCTGCGGCCAGGGTGCGGCAGGTTCCGCTGGCGCTGGCGTTGGTTGCGGCTGCGCAGGCACATAGTTCGGTTGCCAGGATGCGGATGTGAACACTGGCAGTAGGTTCGGGTGTGGCTGCGTAGGCGCGGCGTTCTGCTGCCAGGCGGCGATTACTGGCGGCGGGTTCAGGTGCGACTGTTCAGTCGCAAGGTTCGGCTGCCAAGCGGCGGCAGTGCTCACTGGCAGCATGTTCTCGGGTTCAGTAGTGTTAGCTCCCGCCGGTAAAGTCGCCGGGATGTTCCAGGACACGGCGGCGTTCATTGGAACTGCAGGTTCAGTCGACGACTTTACGTTAGATTCGTGTGGTCGGTCGGCGATGGCGAGTAGCTGACTTGTTTGTAGCCACGTAGTCACTCGTTGATCATTGCCAGCTTCCGAGGCCACTGAGGATAGGTCTTCATCGGTAGATTCCGCTTCGACCTCGGCAAGGCGCGCGGTCGCTAGTTCTACTAACCTTTGTGCTAGCTCCGCCTTGGCTTTAGCTACGCGACGCGATTTCGACACTTTTTCACTCGTAGGTTTCATACGGCGACCACTTTCTTTGATTTTAGGTTCATCGGCGACTCTTTGTTTAGCTGTGCGTTTAACTGTTGACTCGGTCGCGGCGGGGGCCTCCAATGTATCAGCTGTCGTTATCGTAGGCTCCGTAGTGGTCGTCTCAGTCGTAGTCTCAGTAGTGGCTTCCGTAGTCGCTTCCGTAGTGGTTTCAGTCGCTGCTTCATTTGCGTTTTCAGTAGCGGTTTCCGTTCGTTCTGTAGCTATAGTCGACGGTTGTCTACCCTTTTTCCCTGTAGACCTCGTAACAGGCATTGTTCTTGATGAATTGTTATAAATATTCTTCAAATAAGTTCACACTGGAGTCTTGTTTAATAGCGTTTTCACTCGAATCCGGCTCGCGAAGGACCAGACAATGTGAGGTTTATAGGCCTCACATTTATTTGTTTGCTGGGTTGGAGGAACTACTATTCGGTTCACTTATTAAAACTCACTTTAAAACTTGAAGACGTATTTATTTCTTTGATCAGTCACCCATGGCGTGGATTTTACAACTAACTTAAAATTTAACTTACCCTATATTTATACTTTATACACATAGGTGCAAGTTGCGCTGACTGCGCCGAGTTACCAAATTTCGGTTTAACCAATAACATAACTAATTAATATTTAGGTTTTTGCGATGTACTCCGAGTCCACCAATCAGAGGCAGGCAAGGGCGTCTCGAGGTTTGGACAGGTTTCGACATGTTTTGACTTGAGCAAACCTGACTCCGGAATAGATCGCAATTACAAAGTTTCTTAGTTCCTAAATTGAATACAATCAAACTATAAACTAACCTATAGGTGCTATTATTTATTCCCCTCACCCGATTCGTGCAGGAGTCCCTCAAGGCTCTGTACTAGCCCCCCTCATTTTCACGCTGTTCACTAGCGATATCCCCAGAAGCAAGAAGGCAAGGTTAGCTCTGTTCGCAGACGACACTGCCATCTTCTTCTCGGGATTTAGTGACACAGCGCTGGTTCGCTACCTCCAAACCGCAGTCGACGAGCTCGGCGAATGGTTCAGGAAGTGGCGAATCGAAGTAAATCCCGATAAAAGTCAGGCGGTCTTTTACACCCGACCTCGACGTAATCACCCCCCTCCCCGACCCATCTCAATGTTCGGCAAGCAGATCCCTTGGGCGAAGCAAGCCAAATATCTAGGTGTCATCCTCGACGAACACCTCACCTTTTCTGAGCACATAAAGCAGGCTCGCTCGCGGGCCGCTTTCGCTCTCGGTAGGCTCCATTGCGTCCTGAACAAGCGGAGTAAATTGTCTCTTCTGTGTAAGAAGCGGCTTTACACCGCTTGTATCAGGCCGATTATGACATACGCAAGCCCAGTCTGGGCACATGCCAAGCCCCGATTCATCCATAGGATGCAGACTCTCCAGAACCGTTTTCTCCGTCAAGCCACAGGCTCGCCTTGGTTTGTTCGGAATATCAATCTTCATTTAGATATGAAACTCCCGACTATCCATCAATACATAAAACGCGCTTCGAAGCGCTTCTTCGATAGGGCCGTAGCCCACCGCAACCCTCTGGTTGTGGCGGCAGCTACTTACACCCCCTCCCGTATCAGCAAAGTCCGCCGCTCGCGGCACATTCTTACCGATCCTGATGATCCCACTACTCTCCTCCAGGAGAGTCGAAAAGAGACCAGTACAGCTAGACCAGCACACAGACACAAACCGTACCGACCTCGCCGCCGAGGTCCGTCGTCGCGACCCCGACTTAACAGTCCCTCCCGACCCTTGCAAGAGCCAGCCCGCGATGCTGCGCCGTTAGCTTTAAATTAGTCCATAAATAATTTAACTCAGATCCAGCCAGTCCCTTGCTGCCCCCCCTATCAGCGATTGCCTAAGCCGAGGTTCGTACCCCCCTCGGGGTAACCCTTAGAGCTTTCGCTTTAGTTTTTAAGTATAATAAGCCCCGGCTGGAGGCCTAAAAAGGTAACTTTTTAGAACTCGCCGGGCCCCAATCCGTTTAAGTAGTAACAATCTTTTCAGGATTAACTACGAGATGCCCCACAAAAAAAAAAAAAAAAAAAAAAAAAAAAAAAGCTATTATTTACATTGATCATAATATACTTATTACTAGATAAGCGATCTTATGTAGTGCTTATGTAGCGTTCTATGGGCGTCCTGCACAACAAGTATAAAAGATTCCTACTAACATGAAAGATTTCCCATTTTTACCTGCAATATATACTATAATGGAGGTAGGTAAGTTGGTACAAGTTAGGTGCAAGTGTACCAAAAATTATTGTAAATATAATTATTGCTATATTTTTTATTGAAGTATCTACAAATTATAAGACACAATATACCAAACAAATGATGTAACTATTATATTATTTATTATAGCTGTCACTAGCCGTTGCTGAATCAAGCGCTGAAAATTAAGTTGCCATATTTTTGACAAGCTACAAGAAATTTTAATGCGCGATGTTGTGATATTTTGTAATTTATTTAAACACGATTTGCGACTTTATTTTATACTGTGTAAAGATCTTTTTTGTAAGATCTATATATATTTAGAGATAGATAGATATATAGATATTTTTAGATCTAGATATATATATATATATTTTTAACTAGGAGTTTTCGGGTCCAACCCTATGGGAATCTGTGGAGGATTCGAAGTTTGTTTGCGAACTAAGTCGCTGGCAGAAGCTAATACTATCGAATAAGGGATTATGAAGACTCTAATCTTGTGTCTCAATTAAGACTTAAATAGTCTTAATCTCATTAAATAGGTCGAGCATTCTATTTTTGGCGGTGATTACTTTAACGAAGAGTCGGTATGTAAAAGAACAAAGTCACCATTTTGTAGTATTTTTTTTCACTTCCCGGTAAAATACCTTAACGTTTTTACTTTCTTTGTAACTGGACGGCAGTAAAGTTCAGTTTTACTGGAAAATCAGGACCGTCTGTAAACATTTATGGTATTATAGGTACCTATTGATGAACCAATGATATTATTTAAACCCTTATTTTTTTCTTAATTCTGGAAGCTTTGTAACTGGTTAGGTTACTGTTGCATTTCTATGGGGTATAAAAGGCGACAGAACCGTTGTTTAAACGCGTTCGTCAGTTATGCGTGCGGAAGTGTCTAATCAGCAGAATGCAGAGGTTGTTGTCGTGGTGTTGAACCAAGCGGCCGGCTGCGGCACGCGGGCGGCAGGAAGTGTCCGGACGCGGAAAGGCAACGCGACGTGCCCGCCAGCGATCGAAATTCGAACACTACAGCGTGCCCAGCATATCTTGGCATTCTCAAATTCGAAAACTAAATTCAAATTTTAGAATCTGACATTTGATTTGACATTTCCCTTTGCGAACAGCGCCGCCACGATCGGCCCATATAAACTGGGCACCTTGTTTACCACACCGGACGATGCTGTCGTCACAAGTCAGTATCGATCTGTCACTGGTTGACAAGTCGACAAATGCTTATCTACTATGACGACAATCCGCGCCCAAACGTGGTCACGAAGTCAATCCATTTAAAAACCATGCGCTACTTTTTAAGCCGGGGCCTATGACGTACGTAAGACCGAAACCGGTCGGTTCGAAATTAAAAGTGCCCATGTTTGGGAACTATGTAGGTGCTATCGGACACCCAGTTGACTTTTATTGAGAGCCGAAGGATTACTTATTTATTTGTATTGCGATAACGTCCATGAGATTCGCTCGAATGTCTCTTCTGTAGAATTTGTGATGCAATTTATTCCATCATCATCATGTTTCTTATTAATCCAAGTTCATTGTATCCCATTGAAACTTTTGTCACGATATAGTCATTCAATATGGATGCCTTAGCGTATCCACCTTAACCCTTGATAACTAAACATTCGTCAGTTCGACGACCCACCTACCCGCGATTCTCGTGTTCGTATACTTCTAGGTGAACATTGATATATGCTGTGGCTGTGTGGAATGGTTCTTAATTACTGATTTGATTATTTTTAGTTTAATAATGATCCAAAGAATTTCCAATGTTAAAAGTTTCTGTGATTAATCAATACTTTTTCCAAAAAATGCATTTTATTTGGCGTAGTCGGTTCGACGAATGTTTAGTAACCCTGTAACAACGAAAATAGTTTGGTTATCTAGGTTTAATCAGCCGTTCATTTAGATATCATTATACTTTATAAATGAAGCTGTATTATCATAGTTACCAGAATCAACTCAAAACATTTATTTCAATTAAACAATATATAGGCACTTTTGAGCTGTTAAAAATTCGATCAGTTAATCGGAAAGTTGAAGCTAGTTGCCCATTCTAAAGTATAGATCTATATGGAGAAGAAAGGGCGAGAAACTCCAAGGACACTCTTTCAAATCAAGATCCTAGATACAATATTCTTGGTGCTTCTGTATGTGGAAAACAATGTAAAAAAAAATGAAGAAACAACTCTATATATAAGACTAAAAATAAGCCCTGGAAGTTAAGTGATGACCAGTCTCAACCGACGACGCATGTTCACGAACTTAACGCGTTGATCAGCACCATCTAGCTCAACCATTTTGTAGGGAACCGAAAATTAAATTTTAAGGATCAAATCAAACACGCGTTAGTTAACCGATTCGTTGCGGATGGCACATCTCGAATGCCATCATTCTTTTTTGCATGTGGCGTTAGGCACGGGAGCCGTGTCATTCTGAAATCGATGGTAACTCCTTCATGGCTGAAAACACGGGAGGCGTGTCATCTAATCGTATGACACTCGGCACAGCAGCCGTGTCACGTTATTTTTGTTCAGCGCCACAGCTATAAGTTTGACAAATTGGACATTGCAACGAATCGGTTAAGTGTCAAGCGTCTATTCTGCAATATTATTCAAACCTTTTTTCACAGTGGTAAAAAAACCTCATTTGATCCTCTTTTTTTTTGGTTGCATTGTTGAATTATATTTAAATAAATTAATGGCATACGTACGTCATCGGACTACAGCTTTACCTTTCATGGATCCGCGGCTTGGCATGGCGGGTTCGGTATGTTTATTTTTACTTATTGCATGCCGAAGTACTAACAGTGTCACTGTTGACAGGATCTGTCACCGACTACTGTTGGAATAGTTGTCTAGTTGTCTACTGTTGACTGGCTTTGGTCTACAGCATGCCATTTTTTTTGTCTTATGGCGGTTCAATCTAGAAGGTTTTCGGCTGCTTAACAGGACCTGTAGCTACCTTAATAAATTAAGGCCTCCAACCAGAGCTTAAAAACTTAAAACTAAGCGACTACACGCTAGGGGCAGCCTCTGTGGGGTACGGACCTCAGCTTATGGTGTTGCTGGAAGAGGGCGGCAGGAACGGGCTGGATTGGAATGATTATTTATTATTTAGGGGTGATTTGAAGCTACAGACACAGCAGCTCGGGCTGGCTCAAGCAAGGGTCGGGGTGCATGCTAATACGATAGATTGCACCAAAATACTGTGATGTTGTAATGTAAAATAATAAACAAATCTACATATCTAATTTTGTAATAAGCTGAATTAATTGAATGCGTAATATCTTCATAAAGAATGTGTAGTTTGTTACTTACATAATAATAATTATTATACTTATGTAGTTCAATTATATTAGTTAATAACAATAATTACAAGCAAGATCATACGCATATTACCAATGTACATGTGTTACTGTTATTACATTATCATTATGAACGTGTCAATTGTCTCCCTTGCATAATAGGGCATAACTAATTAATAGTTACAAAAAAAAAAAACAGACTTTTTTATTATTATAAATACACGTGATATTCGACCTCTTAAATGATTTTGACATGCAGTGCAATATTTACCAGCAGAGTACAAACACTCGGTTTAATGCAAATATTTCAATGACGTAAATAATTCAAGCGCGCTAGCTTCGAATTAATTCGTTAGAGGCAGTGGGCGGCGCCGGCGCAGACCTTGAGGCTGATAAAACCCTCGACTCGACCGAGATTACTTCACGCGGTGTACAACGACAACCTAAACGACATACTAAATGGTACAACAGATCGTTTGTTGACGACCTAACATGACGATAAGCTTAAAAAAAATAACCTCAAACTAACTGGCCTAATGTGAATTGAATAAGAAATAACAAGATTTGAATTAGCATAATCATATCTTAGAAGGTTTGTGAGTGTATTGACTCATGATATTTAAGCTTTTAGAGCCTCAAGAAACAAGCCATATCAGTTTTTACTTATGTTACAATTTAATAATTTTAATTCATAAACTTTATTTCTTTAGTATCATAGTAACCGGTATTGGTAGCTCCTCCCATTTTAAAAAGTAGATACTAGACATTAACGGTCTTGAATACCTGGTGATGACGATCGTGCATCGTAAAATATCGGATAGGTATGTGGTAGATGAATAAATTGAGGTGCGGTGGAGTGTCACTGTAGCGGACTTAACTCATTATTTATGTATGTGGAAATTTCAAATCTTTTTGCTAATATAAACAATACCTAAGTTACCACAGCCAGTTTTGTTACAGGATATATAATGGCTAAAGATTGAATACTGAACATTGAGTCATGCTACTTACGGACGTCAGCATGACTATATTCATCAACACAGTCCCTATACTATTAAATTTTCCTCATAAACCATCAAAATGTAAAAACCAGACTGTAAATATTCCCGTCGTTCCTGTAACCGTATTCACAAGTTCGGGGAACCAGGAATCCCCTTTATACTTGAGAGGATATACCACCTAGGTACTAATGACATGTTAGTTTAATGTTCGATGTGTGAAGGAGACAAAAAAAATCTATCAAAGCAGGCACAAGGTTATGCTTACTTAACGGCATTACATTTAACTTGCTTATTTGTTCTGTAGATACTGTAAGTTAAATGAAAGAATGTAAAAAAGCTTGCTCTGTGCTTAACAAACAGATAAAGCCACAATATGTGCTTAACATTAACTGAATTAAATACTTTTGAGAGCGTTTCGATGGAACTATAAAAAACACAAAACAAAAAAAACTAAGTATAGTGACGACAATGCTTACTTTGTCTTTGAATGATAGGCGTCTTAGGTCAAGGAGCTTTTGGTACTGGCGTAGTGCCCGCAAGTAGAGCCGGACCGGGAACTCTGCCGGCATGGAAACGGACTCCGGCGCCGTCCGGGACGCCACCCCTGCTCCGCTCATCGCAATCCAACACGAGCAACACACAACACTTGTTCTTTATTCATAAACACCAAACCGTCATAGACACGAGCGCCGTCGCGCGTCCGAAGTGAACGTTGGTTCCATGCAACACTGACGTATCGCGCGCCCCGCGCATGCGTACCCAGCACGCTACGTTTGCAAAAAAGAAACTACAAGTTCTCCACGCTCGAGTGACTTTCCCTACTCCATCTGCTGATTGCTGGCCACGGACGTGACCCGATTTTACCGTAACCACAGTATTTGATGCAGTACTAGTTAGAGATAACAGACGCCTTTAAGTTAAGTCACTCCTTGTAGACAATCGCAAAAGCTTTCCGCAAATATTTATCCAAACTTCTTCAGTAAACTGGATTTTTCTATACTTATTTTTGTTTTTTTTTTTATGACCTACCGATGATAAACAATAAATAGTTTGTGGTCCAAGTTAATCGTTTATTTAATAAGCCATCCTATAAAATGGCGACCATTCAGTTAACAAGATTTATAGCTTTATTTTAATACGCTACAGGATAAGATTATGAATGATTTATTGACATCTTATATAAAGAAAACTTTTCACATTGATAGTGAATTATAAAAAGACAAATAGTTTGAATTTAAAAGGTACCTAAAGAAGAAATCCTTTAGTTCAACCAGACGACAAGTATAACATTTTGTACTTATACCAAAGAACGTATAAAAAAATCATAAACAGTATGTAATAACACAGTTATGATAATTATCTGGTTTTAATAACGATAATGTTTACTATGATGATTAAATTTTAACTGGAAACATAATATAAACAATAACAACAACATCTTGAACTGTACCTCAGTACAGGAAATGGACCAGCTTTCCAAAGTTCGCTCATGTATCTACTATAAGCAAAGTATGTTCTTTTTATCAAGTTGTGTAAATACATGTCAGCGATTCCTCAATATTATACAATTTTTATCTTTAAAAACATACGATAAACTTGTTTAAATGTGTTAAAATCTTGACGGCAAATCGACTTAAAGTTGAAAAATAAGGACAAAATTACAATGAGTTCAAGCTGGTTTTGTGCGTCACAAAAATGTATTTTGCACCTAGATTATATTTTAATAATCCTTTTATTTATTTACCTCCATTCTGTCTAATTCTAAAATAAAATACATTTATTGTTATGTTATTTTCAGCCAGTGTTGTCCCACTGCAAAGTTCTTCCTTTGAAATAAAAATAGTAGAAATTATTATAATTAGTGTAAATATCTGGATAACCGAGCTTTGCTCGGTATTTTTTTAGTAAATTGAGTTTAAAATAATAAGTTTATGTTCAAGTTGATTATCGATAAAGTTGGTCATTGAAAACACGAATAAAACGACATTTTATAAAAATGAATCCTAGCTAGATCGATTTATCGCCCCCAAAACCCCCTGTATACTAAATTTCATGAAAATCGTTGGAGCCGTTTCCGAGTTTCAGATTATATATATATATACAAGAATTGCTCGTTTAAAGATATAAGATAAGATAATAATTAAAAGTGATGTTAAATGCATGTTTGTTTATCGAAAGGCGACGAGCTCGACCAATGGCCGGCACTAATAGGGATGCTGTCACGCCACCACACCGGATAATTGAATTGATTTTGCATTGTAATAGGACGGAACTATGACGATGACGATACACTTATGTACCTTACTACGTATGTACCTAACTACGTACATTTATATCAACTAGTACGCCTTGGGACTGTGGGAACAATCGTTCTTTTTGTGCCGACTACGTATCTCTTGACTGACAGAATCAGATAAAAAATTATGAATGATTTCCGATATGAGATTTACCTCTTTATTTATCAAAACATGGCATTTATAAAAAGCTGATTATGTACCATCTGTCCTTGTCAGTTTCACTACAATAAAGTGAGATATAATTAGGTGGGTACTTTGGTCGAGATGTAGCTCGACAGCTAACAAACTGTTACAATACATTTTTGCTCACGGCTAGACCCGAATAAGTAATATTCGGGCTTTATACCGATTGCTGCTTAAATCCGTACTTATCAATATCATGAAGAAAGAAAACTCAGTTTGTGTATCTTTATACCAGATTAGCTGGGTCCCGTGGTTTCACCCGCACAAGTCTCGATCACGTGGTAAAATCAGGATTAAAAATATCTTAAGTCCTAATCCAGGACTTAACAGGAGCAAACAGGATGAATATATTTTTTTTATTTTTATTAATCTTGACCAAACTGGAATTGTCCAAAAAATGTGGAACGCTTCACGATTTTGCGTGTCATCCTTGCGCAGGGGCCATGCTAATCTTCTCTGTATCGTTCCAATTTTAGTATACAAGATTATTTTTAGTATATGCGAAACCTGAATATAGTTTGTTCAGAATCAGTAACTGAATCGATTCCAATAATTTTTACACCATGTTATATTTTGTACCAAAAATATTTAATTACGCTTCCAAGTCGCGGGCCTTAGTGTTTTGTTTCGATTTTAAAATTATCATGTCTTTCTCGTATTCAAACGTCCATTACACGGAGATGGTACGTACACTAGCTGTTTGTGGTGATCTGCATATGTTTTTGGGTGGACAACCAGGTAACTTATCAAGCTTATAACTTTGTGATTATTAATGATACAGTTTTGAAATTTTTTTCATAGATTCTTTACATAAAAATACTAGACCCGTGTTTCGGGTTTCGCATAAACAAAAATTAATGTTGTATATGTTGACCGACCGTATGTTTGTATGAATGTGGTTATGTATGCTCATCTGTTCGCTCATACATAACGGCTAAAATCCTTATCATAATTTGACAAATGAGATATGACAAAGGAGGCGTCTTTATTTCCTCTAGTTTTAAGCTACGTGACGTCACAATAAATCCCGTCTGAAAGCCGTATACCTACCACTTACCCTAACAAAATAAATTCTAAAAGACGTAAGCGATCATAAACTTTAGGGCAAAGTGACATACGCTTTCAGATGAGAATATTTCTTGTTCCATATTTTTTATACGGTGATTTTTTAGTAGACGGCTTTTACCTTTTGCTACATCTATCTATACTATATATACTATAAAGCTGAAGAGTTTGTTTGTTTGATTGAACGCGCTAATCTCAGGAACTACTAGTCCGAATTGAAAAATTCTTTTTGTGTTGAGTAGCCTATTTATCGAGAAAGGCTATAAGTTATATAACATTACGCTATAACTGAGAGGAGCGGAGCAGTAATAAAAAATGTTGCAAAAACGGGGAAAATCGCACGGGTAGGCGATTCGATGCGACGGGAAGGGTCAGGGGAAAAAGAAATTTAACGCGGACGAAGTCGCAGGCAGAAGCTAGTGCAAGATACTTGCATTGTGCAGTGTTAACTGTTCTGTCAATGTATCGATCGGCGGTGGTTTCAGTGTTACAGTCCAAAATCTTACACGCAAATGTGTACACTCTACGACAGTCGACAATGTTCCTTCACAAAACACCCTATACTTAAGAATGTTTGCTTGTGGCTAAGCAATAACAGCCGCACGGATCGATCGTTCAGGTTAAGCTACGCTTGCCGTGGTTGGTTCGTGAAGGTGACCATCTTTACATACCACGGCCCCTCCGTGCCTCGGAAAGCACGTTAAGCCGTTGGTTCCGGTAGTCAATTGTGGATCTTGGGCAGTTGTTAAGGGTCGTCAAAAGCCCGAAAGTCTGACAACCAGTTTTAATAAAGAAAATTGTATTACCCAGTAACTGGGTTGTGGATGTCAGATAGGCAGTCGCTCCATGTAAAATACTGGTATTCAGCAGCATCCGGTTAGACTGGAAGCTGACCCTAACATAGATAGGAAAGGGCTAGGCAGATGATGATGACTCATCAATATTTAACTTTGACCCGATTATCACTAAGTAATAAAGACGTAACACTGATAATATTTACCTACATTTAGATAATAACGTAATAAATTTAATTATGTTAATTGAGCATGGTCTACGTGATACTATGTACAAGGTAGGTATACCCCATACAGATATCATTTTGTTTATCTTCAATGTTGTTTACATTATGAAGAGAACCTTTATCAATCAGCTGCCCTTTATTTATGTATTAAATGTAAATTATGTCATAGGAAGTAGATTTCACGATTTTTTTACTATAGCCATTAAAAATGTCGCCTAAGAGCCAAGAGACCAATAGAAACCCTTTTAAATGAATATAGTAACAAGCCGATGGCGACGCTATAATGTCAAAAACGTGATTCACAGAGTATATAGAAGATTTATAAGACAAATAAAACATAACTACACTGACTAATTATACTATACTATACTAGACAATTTCTAGTTATGTTAAAATACAAAATAGCGGAAATAATTAAAAAACACTGTTTACTTACTTGGGACCATATATCCTTCGTCAACATAACCTCTTTTCACAGAACGTGCACGAATTATACATGAAAACATGAACGAAAAATGTCCGAACTATTAATTTCACTTTCGTATAGATTATTTTAATGTATTCGCGTGTTTGGGAGCAATATTTTATACATTTCGGGGCTTGGTGTGTGGTGTTTCTTGCGCGTCCGTGGTACGCATGCACCGGGAACATCCCCCCGACCCCCGCAGCCCGCACCCCGCCGTTCCTCAAAGCCATCCCGCTCTCCCGTACATTATAACGGTAATTCTTATTATAACCTACAAACCCAGCTGCGTCACAAACATTTGGCGGGTTAACATTCCAAATGTTGACTGAGTTCCATTTATTTCTGAGATTTTTAGATAAAACTTGGTTATTAATTGTCAATTTTCTTGTTTTTTTTTTTTTGCTAATCAATAAACACGATTTTTCATGTAAACGAAGTTTTTGAACCGTTCTCAAAAATCTGTGTAATTTTTGCTAAACATTTTTGGTAATTCATATAATCGTTGACTGTTATTGTAGTATAATATCTATGATAGTCACGTTTTACATCTTATTAGCAAATCTGTGTTAACCTAATATGACCCTTATTGTAACCACTTGATGGTATTTTAGTTAAATTACAATATTTGGGCTTACGTAATGAACTATTAGTTATCGTCCCTCATTTGTTTACTGTTTGTAAACTCTCATTCGTTATACATTAACGCGTTAAGTTGGATTAGGTCATGGTTACCGCCTGACGTCAAAACTAAAAGGAGAAAGTTAACATTAGATAAAAGAATTGAAAGTAAAAGTAATTATAGTTATATCTGTGAACCTATTAGGAGTGCCGTACTTATGGGTGTTAAAAAGTTAGCTGTTTGATAAAACGAATGACATTGGTAGTACTGGTGTTGACTCTATCACTTAACTCGGAATGTATTGAAAAGACATGAAACGAATATTATCTTGGCGACACACCTATATCAAAGTAAGAATTTTGACTGGCCTGTTAGTCCACTGGTTAGTGACCCTGACTGCTAAGACTGAGGTCGTGGGTTCGTTTCCCACCCAGGACAAATCTTTGTGTGATGAGCACAATCATTTGTTCTATGTCTGGGTGTAATTTATCTATACTAATATTATAAAGCTGAAGAGTTTGTTTGTTTGATTGAACGCGCTAATCTCAGGAACTACTGGCCCGAATTGAAAAAAAAAATTGTGTTGGGTAGCCTATGAGGGAGGCTATAAGCTATATAAAATCACGCTACAACTAAAAGGAGCGGAACAGTAATGAAAAATGTTGCAAAAACGGGGAATATTTATTCCTTTTGAGAGTTTCCGTTGCGTGCGCTGCGTAAACGGTTAAAGTAACGCAAAAATCATATAACACGGAATTGTTCCTTTTAAAAAGTTCTAAGAAAAAGTCCGCGAGAGCATATGTCTATCTTTTTTTAACGAAAAATGGACGAAAACTAGCAGGCAAATCGATGCGACGGGAAGGATCAGGGAAGCAAAAATTTGACGCGGACGAAGTCGCGGGCAGAAGCTACTGAAGCTAGTCTATAATATGTATGTATTTAGAAATATATAAGTATGTTTATCAGTTGTCTGGTTGCCATAGTACAGGCTCTGCTTAGTTTTGGGATCAGATAACGCTGTGTTGGTTGTCCTAAGATATTGTTATATAATTATTATTAATCTAATGTTTTTGTTAAACTACGGTAGCTTTGGTATTTAGGTACTGGACCTTGTAACAATTTAAGTCTAGGGAGCTTTGAGAGCTTCTATTTGTGTCTGTTTGTATGACTGCTTCATAATCAGCCTATAAAGTGCCCACTGTTGGGACGCAAACCTCCTCTCCGTGAGAGGGAGTGGACTATAATCCACCACTCAAACCCAGTGCGGGTTAGTAGATGTCACATGTCTTCGAGTTTGCGGTTCTAGGACATACAGATTTCTTCATGATGTTTTCCTTCACCGTTTTGAGAGCAGGGATGATGAAATAAAATTCACAGTGCCTACTCTACTCTAAGAGATTCTATTGTAATAATAAAATCTTTAAAAAAAAGGAAAAACGGGCACTTAAGCTAATAATAATATAACCTATCTCGTTGGTAACGTTAGTATACATACTTGATTATTTTAAGTATCACGAATTTCGCAAATTAATAAGCAGATCGTTCTTGATTTCATTCAGTTTCGTCGTGTTTTTATTAAAACAATTTAAAATCAAGTCAAAGTCCAAACAATCAGTATTGTACCAATTCTGTATGAGAAAACTTTTTTACAAAAAGAAACAACCGACTTCCTTAAAAACACTACAAAGTGAAAAATATTTCGGAAGTCGGTGTCTTAGGATTTTTATTTAAGGTTTTTGCCACCGACTTCCGAAATTAAAGTTATTTTTCACTTTGTAGTGCTTTTAAGGAAGTCGGTTGTTTTTTTTTGTAAAAAAGTTTTTATTTTTAAATTTTTAGTTATAGTATCTATCCCGCACTAATTTCAAACAAACAATGGATATTTATGCGATAGCAGAAATCGCGGTTGATTTGCTGTCATTTTTTAAAGAGTTCTGATGTCTGTCTCCGGAAGTCATCATCAGATTTATATGAAACTTATATGGGACCATTTCGGAATAAACCCCTTTCGAACAAAAAAAGAATTTTGCAAATCCGTTTATATATGACGGAGTTATGGCCGAACATACATAAAAAAAAATATAAACATCCGAATTGATAACCTCCTCCTTTTTGAAGTCGGTTAAAAAACTATTTTTAATGATTTTTAAATTAAAAAAATGTCCTTTTAAAGTTCAAAAACGAGTATGGCGCCCTTTTGCTAAAATTACAACTAGCATTCATCTGGGCATGCTATAAAGGTTTCTTGTCGAATATGTTCTAACTCCGTGATAAAATGTCTTACATTTTTTTTGTCTATGATGTTTTGCGAAGCGGACTGTAGTGATCTTATTCATCGCTTCAGAACCCACTAGGATACTTCCCATAGACTACAACCTGCCCCAAACAGTGCTATAATTTTTCTAGCTATCATCGTTTTATCAACCATCTTGAAGAACGCTAAATAACGGTATTAAAAACGTTATAGAAATGAGACTATTCAGCAAATAATTATCTTATAACGATCTAGACTGTGGAGCAGTGGTGGCCAGGGGTATCGGCTCCGACTTGCGAATTGAAGGCTGTGGGTTCGAACCCAGGCAGGCGCTTTACTTTTTGTAAATAATTTCATCACCACTGCTCTCAAAACGGTGAAGGAAAACCTCTTGTGGAAACCGGCATGTCTTAGAATAAAAAATTCGTAGCTATGTGACATCTACCAACCCGCACTGGGCCCATGTGGTAGATTACGGCCCACTCCCTCTCTCCAAGAGGAGGCCTGTGTCTCAACAGTGGGAACAATATAGGCTAATTATGATGATCTAGGCTAAACATGAACTTCCATCAATTCGCGTCACAATATGCACTATGCGGCATGTTTGAAGTCAGTTTCTTTCACCCATCTTAAAGCCCGCGCAAGCGTATGGATAAAAATGTAATTTGAATTTGAAAAGAACTTTTTATACTCAATGCTACACTAACATGCCAGTCACAAGTATCCAAACTAGCTTCTTCCCGCGGTCCCCCCTGTGAATTTCGGAAGTTATTCCACGGGAATGTGATACTGGGACAAATAGTATATTATTCAGCCGTTAAAGCGTGAAAAGGAAACATACAGAAATATAATCGTTTTCCCTTTATTCATTTTTACAAACTTATAAATTATATTTTTAAATATTAGAATCCACACTAATAATATTATAAATGCAAAAGTAACTCTGTCTGTCTGTTTCGCTTTCCTGCTAAAACTACTGAACCGATTTAAATGAAATTTGGTACACAGATAGTTTAGAGCCTGAGAAAGGATATAGGCTACTTTTTATCCCGGTAGTATGTTCCCGCGGGTTATTTTCTGAACTCCACGCGGGCGAAGCCGCTGGCAAAAGCTAGTATAAAATAAAATCATTTAAAAATATAAAAAATAGTAGCCCACCGGTATCGGGAACAGGGTCCAAGCTGCCGGCGGTCAGGGCTAATCGTTTTTATTATTAAACAGGTTTTTCATCATTCAGCCCTTATCCCAATTTATTTGGGGTTGGCACAACATGTCTTTTTCTTCCACACTTCTCTATTAGTCGATCTCAGTAGTCACCCCCTTTCTATCCATATCATAATTCACACAGTCCGTCCATCTTTGGTCTCCCTCTACTCTTATAGTCATCGCCATTCATACTAAATACTTTCCACACGACATTTTCCTCATTCCTACGTGTCACGTAGCCAAACAGGTTTTTATTATTCTAAACGTCTGTTACAGTTTAAAATAATAATAATTCATTTAAATAATATCATCATTAATTTGAAACACTAGCGTCGCTAAAGCCTTTTTGATATTATAATTTTTACAGACAGGGAACACATTAAGACAGTCCATTTTTTTGCAAGATTTCATGATTTCGAAGCGGGAGCTTATAGATAGAGAAATGTATGAACGTTTGCTACTGACATACTAATATTTAATTTGTACTGTAGCAGCTCTATAAAAGTTTTACCTTTAAAATATTAGTAATACTTTTTAGATAACTATTAGTAGTCATTTTTTGAGAAAATAAATATCTTTTACCGTACTTACCATGAATACTGTTCCTCTCGCGTCCACATGAACGGACCTAACGCTCACTTCATTAGAATCAAATAAAATACTAATTCTATTCATATTGTTTTATAATGCATGACAAATCTATTCCACAATGTACTAACTCATAAAAATAATTTATTTGCACGTCATACAGCTATTTAAGTTTAATGAGATTTTATATGGACGACCACCCAGACGGGGCCATTGTCTATCTGAGGCAAAAGCACCAGGCGACTTCGAAGGTCTAGTTTGGAAGTACCTATCTATGTATGATGTAAGAACTCACAAAGACATCTTCATCTATAGCTATGCATACCATAAGCAGCCTAAAACATTTCCATTGCTTGGACAGAATTTTTTTATTTTTGTGGGTGAGAAATCATCAAATGACGTATCCCGCTCTGGGTGGAGTGGAAGGGCGTGTCAGACTTTTACTGACTAAAATCCACCCGTATTCCTTCAGTTGCCCATGTGCCAGGGCCATGGTGTCTCTTTCGAACAAATCTCGCGACCCTGGCAGGTTTATAATGTCTTTGTGATATTATTTGTCATTTAAGGAAATATAATATATTGTAAGGTAGAGATTAAGAATGGATAGAAAAAGATTTATCATATGGCAACAGAAATATTGTAACAAGACAAGAACTTATCAAATTCATTTAATACTTCTTAATGACATAATTAATTAACACTAACTATGAGTAAATGCTTATGCATTTTGCAAAAAAAGAACACATTTTCTGACGCTACGTCTCCGCTAATTGAAAGATTCAACAAAAATGTTCACAGTAAGTAGATAAATAGTATAGACGCCGAGAATTTGTCTGTCGACTATCTTTACTTTAGTCAAGTTTTATAACTTTCGTTGCTAAGCAGGTAGATATATGTACACTCCAGTTAGTGATGAGATAATTTAGAAACAAAGAGAAAATATTTGATTGTTGTATGTTTCTTTGTTACGCTTTCACGCTAAAATGGCTGAACGGATTTGGATCAAACTTGGCACATGGGTAGACCAAAACCTAGATAAGGACATAGGATAGTTTTTGTATCGATATTCCGACAGAATTGGAACCTATGCGGCTGAAACCGTGGGAGGCAACTAGTATTAAAATAAAATTATTTTATTTTTATTTCCGTCGTCAATCCGCTGACCTCTATACGCATTACAGCATGCGGAGGGAAAATATTCCTCTAAAACACTTAGTCAATTATGTCCTTTGACGTAAACAATGTTGTTATTTTATTGTATGCTATTAAATCTGCGTGAATAGGTACCTACAATATATGAGTTAGAAGTATAGTTACCGACTACGTGTTAAACTAATACGTTATAACCATTCTATTTTTTTTTACAATTATGAAAAATCCATTAAAAAATGCACAATTCAAATTCAGTGGATGGTTAATTTTTAGGGTCACGTGCCTGAAAAGAAAAGGCGGAATCCTTATAGGATCACTTTGTTGTCCGTCTTTCTGTCTATCTGTAAATATGTCAACAAGACCCATTTTTCACACTTGGAGTTAACGAGTTGAAATTAATATCAAACGTAGGTCTGCGGTCCCTTGGAGCCTCAAAAATATCAGGCTTCTACGTCAACGTAATCCACACTATCCACACTTCCAAACTATCCACACTATCTAAACTAATATTATAAATGCAAAAGTAACTCTGTCTGTCTGTCTGTCTGTCTCGCTTTCCTGCTAAAACTACTGAACCTATTTAAATGAAACTTGGCACACAGATAGTTTAGAGTCTGAGAAAGGACATAGGCTACTTTTTATTCTGGTAGTATGTTCCCGCGGGATAATTTCCGACCTCCACGCGGGCGAAGCCGCTGGCAAAAGCTAGTAAAAAATAAGGCCATTTATCGACAATTTTTTTAAATTTTCAAATTATTAACTCGGTGTATTGTTTGGGTCACCAAGATACAGGCTGTGCCTAGTTTGGTACCCGCTGTTAAATCTAAATAAAGTCTTCTGCTGCTTAGAATCTCATATGGCATGTTACTTGTATGTCTGTAAACTATGTGTAAGTTTAAATAAACTGATATTGAATATTTTGATGCTGGCAAATTAATGAAAACCTAAACCTTCCCAAATATTCCCGAATCATGAAATTTGTCCGGAAGCACGGTCTCACAGCACAAGTAAAGGTAAAAAGTCCAAAAATGTTTTTGGAGTTTCATATGTTATCACATAAAAAAAAATATTGCGAAAACATACTTTCATTTACAGTTATAGTAAGAGAATTAACCGTTACGTATAAATCTATGAAAGAACTTATTTTTCGACAACAATGTTAAATTTGTTTCTGGGATAAAATATCCCAACTACGGAGCCCTTCATTGTGCTTTATCCGATATGAACGAGGCCGATTTTTTTCTTGTTACCATAACAAATACCTCGAATATCGTTGATCTTCCGATAGATACGCACTAAACAAGCACTTGACCAGTTTTTATAATCTCGTATACTCGTGCTAAAATGTTCCGAAGGCTAAATTACTTGACCACATAATGATTGAGTGAAAAATAAAAAGATAGGAGTAAACTGTTACATCCTCTGTCCTCAGACAATGCGGTCCAAAGTATCATACATTGCAGAGATTAATGGCCGTTTAAAAGAACGCCATAATAGACAACGAAACTGTTTATTAAGAGTTATGTAAATTTTTAAACAACTAAATTTTTAAGAAGGTAAATAGTCTTCAACGTGGTTTCTTAAAGCTATAGTATAGCAAAGCACAAGCATAACCAGCCTATAATGTTCCTACTGCTGGTAGTACACAGGCCTCATCTCTGTGAGAGAAAGGGGGCCATAATCCACGACGCGGGCCCGGTGCGGGTTGGTGGATGTCACATGTCTTCGAATTTTACGGTTCCATGGCATGCCAGTTTCCTTAAGATGTTTTTCTTTTCCGTTTAGAGAGCAGTGATGATGAAATATTAAAATACACGAAGTAAAATGCCTGCCTGGGTGCAAACTCACGAGTACGACCCAATACTAAGTAAGTCGTAAGTCGGAGCCGATACCACTGGACCATCACTGCTCCCTTGGTCCCAAAGCATGGGCAACACCCTTTATTTGTTCAATTAGTTCACAAGAACATCAAACAGTAGGTACTCTGCAATAGACGGTAATGAATAACTTTAATGACATTCGAACAGTGAAACTAATTTAGACAGAGTATAGCTGAAGAGAAAGATTCTTCTACTGAGGAGAGAGATCGGGCTAACAAGCCGAAGAAGGAAGATAAAATATAAACCGTAGAACAATCTTTAGGAATAATTATCCGTTATATTTCCCGTACAAACGTGTTTTATTTCAAGGGGCTGTTGGGTTCCTTTAGTACCTACTACATTGACATTGATTTTTCTGAATAAATACACGTTTTATCGTACCTACGTTTTCACGGTCCAGATCAGATACGGCCTAATTCTTTAACTGAGATATATTATGAAATAAGATAAAAAATTAATTTCCTCAAAACACTGGAATTATTGGTTTCCTAGAGTTTGAAGTGAGTAAAAAAAAGTTAATTTAAAATGAAAAATCCGACTGCGTAAAGGTGAACTTTAAAAAAGATGCAGACAAGATGACCTATTTCTATCTCCTTTTTTTGGAGTGACATCTCGCAGGTCAACCTGATCCTACGGCCAGTAATTTTAAGTACACTCTAAGCCGTAAAATCTCATACTGTCGTAGGCAAAAGATTGTATTTCTGAGGCATTAGATAATAAATATGTAGTTTTAAGATGTTTTTTTTTACTTTTTTAAAATTTTTAGTTACGTAATTTTTCTCTCACTGCATGTTATGTAATACTTTAGGTAGCGGTCATGAAAATAATATGTCTAGTGTCTAGATTAGTCACTCGTTTTTAAGAATTATATTAAAACCTTTTTCTTACACACGATTATTTATGAACTTAATCTAATATATAAAATTCTCGTGTCACAGTTTTCGTTGCCATACTCCTCCGAAACGGCTTGACCGATATTGATGAAATTTTTTGTGCTTATCCGGTATCTATGAGAATCGGCTAACATCTATTTTTCATCCCCCTAAATGTTAGGGGTAGTCCACCCCTAAATTTTATTTTTTATTTTTTAGACAAAATTTTTAATTTCTATTTTTTTATTATACAACATACAAAAATACATACAATCCTCAATTTTCACCCTTCTACGATCAAACGTTATTTTTTAATAGCCATTTTAGTAATTTAATCATTTTTCCTCTCCGGTCGAAAACTGATCAATCGTCATTTAATTAGTTATCCCCGCCTAGGAAATTATTTATATGGCAAAACAACGTTTGCCGGGTCAGCTAGTCACAGCTTTAAAATTTAAGGGAGAACGTTTGCTTACCGACTTAAGGGGGCGCAGTGCGAAATAATCCAAAACAGCCGTCACTGTTAAAGAGATAAAACCAATACTTTTACCATAATTACAATAAAAAATATGTAATGATCACCACAATGAATGTTTTAACCGATTATAGTTGGCAAAAATTAAAAATATTGTATAGTTTGATCAATAAAAATTCGTAAAGTTGAACAAAAATCTTAAAATAGCATGCTCTTGTTTAGTTGAATTTTGATAGTAAACTGTTAATTTTTTTTTTAAATTTGAATTCATATTAATCTCTAATTATCATACCACAATTTATAGTTTTTATATTTCCGAAATGTTACTTACTTATTTTATTATTAATTTTTGTTTTGATTCACGCCCTGTTTTGAGTCATACGAAAGGTATACGGGTCGAAAATTCAGTCGTCCACGAGAGCTCAGAGAGTGGTCATGTCGCATCGTGGAGCGATGCGCCGGTTACGATAATTCGCGATCTATTGTGTTCGTATACGTTGCCGCAAAGAGTGAAATATGGTAAGTCACATTTGTGTTTTTTTTAGTATGACTTATATTTAGTAGGCATAACAAAATGTTACTTTTTATTTAATTTTTTCTGCTTACATATTACTATAACATTTTTCTTAAATAGTTTTTTTTTTACCTTTACGTTAGGACTTGTAATTGGCTTTCGGATGTCTAATATTATTTTTGTCTGTTTTATTTAGCTGTAAGTCCGTCATGTACTAAATAAATAAGTAAATAAATATTGGAAAGCGTAAGGCCAGCTATTAAGTAGTAAGAAAAAAGTTGGCGCTCATTTCCGTAAAAAAAGCCGTTATCAAAAATGTACGTATTCATATTTTGTGATATTAGTTCCTTTTAATTTGTTTTTTTCTCTAACATGCGATATGGATGTCGTGGCTTTTGGGGGTGGCGTTTGCAAATCTGGCATTTAATTTAAAATCCAAAATGGCAGATGTAACTTTTTCTCAAACGTTCGATATGGGTGTCTTGTAATGGGTTTTGCGGGGTGGCGATTTCAAATCTGGCATTCATTTTAAAATCAAAGATAGCGAATTCAACTTTTTTCAAAGATTCAATATGGATATCGTGTAGTAGGTTTTTGGGGGTGCCAATTGCTATTCTGACATTAATTTTCGAATCCGCGGTGGTGAACTAATTTTTTTCGTGAAACTGACAATTTATTTTATAACCTCTATATAGCAAACTTCTATCCAACGAAAAACTCTTTAAAACATAGAACATAGAAATTACTAAGGTTTGTTTGGTTTACATTGTTACCTTTGTACTAAACACTATTTATAGTGTACCAACGACTCTCAATAGCGAAACAATACATCTTTATTTAGACCCCAATAAACATTAATTTCACTGACCTTCAAGCCAAATACTGATACAAGGTCGTAAATATTTCGTACTTACCATGGAATTCTTAGAAATGTGTTCATTTCTTTGTTGTACCTAATTACTTAGCACGTGTTTAATTATTGTATCTTAAAATTATATTGTTTTTTTTTTCGTTTCACGAAACCTCTTTATAGCGCAATAAAATACCCGGTCCTTTCAATTTCGCTATAAGAAACAACGAAACGTGAAAGATGCACGATCCACGATGCACTAACATTCCTAAGTTAAATTTAGGAATTTTGGTACATAATAGATGTATTCATTCTGTAGTCCAAACTACAAATATACGTCTAGAAATTGTCCTTATGGTTGGAAATATCAGTCATGTTTTTAAATGAATGATATAAAATTCCCGTTTTTTTTATTTTTTTTGTTATTGTATCCTCTCACGGTCAGCTAATGGCAACTTTGTGCGTTAAATTTAATTTTACGTCCCTGGAAAACGTTGTTCATTTTCGTGGGCAGAAGCAATTTTTATAATATGGCCACACTTTTTGTTACACTATATAATACATATTATACATACCACATTTCCCTATGGATATCGTATGTTTTTGTAAAGTAAGCAAGGTTACATTTGGTAATTATAGATTTTTTATCACAGTCTGGTTTTATTATTACAATACCTACCACCTACCCATCCACCCTGCCTATCTACTTACCGAGTAAAATTCCCGGCCATGCAAGTAAAATTCATAATGCCAAAATTTCATAGCTATTGGATAAGTAGTAACAAACGGATAATGTGGGTATTTTCCTATATTGTACTGTATTTATACCTACATTATCCGTTCTATAAACTACATCCGTAATTTTTTATATAATACAGATTATTAGATTTATTTTCTGGATTCATGTGGACAGCTACATAAAACCATCTAAATAATCAATATGCGCATTTGCAAGTCACTCAACACAACGAATCAAATTTTAAAAATCCTAGGATACCACCTTTTGTCGTGCAACTGCATGCGGGCTTCGAGCAAACTTGTCAATGTGTGCGTAACGACGCACACGACTAGCGCGCTGTAGTAAATACCTATTTGCCGCGCGCGTCGTATGGACGGCGCAGTCTTAAATGAACATTATTTATCCTAAGTGGTCATTCAAAATCCAAAACGATTAGACAAAACCAAATAATGCTTTTCAAAGAACTATTACAATATCCCACTTGACATTGTTCGTCGACTATCGTATTTTCTTTTTCACAACATGGCGTCTGGTCGGTGCCATGTCGAATGTTGATTACTGTCAAGTGATTATGAAAAATCGACTCACGTAAGTAGGTACCATCCAAATTAGCCCACGTGTTTGGTCTCACAGTGCCACAAAAGAACAAACAAACATACATACATCAAGGCTGATTAACACATTACCCTCCTTTTCGTGGCGCATTCAGGTAAAAAGGCTTCAATGCGTAGGCAGACAAACATGTTACGTAAATAGTAAAATTACTTAAATGGTTTCTTCATAGAGGCATTAACCTACTGTGTGAAACTTAGTCTGGTAATTAAATAATAATGAAAGAGGCTCGTCACGTTTTCGCAGATTTAATCGCCTTAAGGCTTTACCGATGTAGACATCGAGAATTTTATTATGAGTAGATGATTAATCACTGAGCGGTGTTAACAAATCGAATAATCGTTATGCCTAAAAAACAATCATTTTGCAAGGTTGTAACTATGTATAAGCGATATGGTCTCATCGATGCGACACAACACGACAAAGGCCTGCCGAATTGCTAACCCACCATTTTCGGTTAGTGATACGACCGGCCCCTTTTTATAAACCCGTTACAATATTTTTCTACCAAAAGTGATAAGAAAATGAATTTGATAACCAGCCGCCGATCATATTAGACTTGTTTTCATCGTGCTAAAGAAAAGTAGGTTTACGTATCCGAACAAATAACCGATGATAAGTGTTTGTAAGTATTGGCTTAGCTCGTTAGCAAGCCGTGACGTAGAATCAATATCTTAATGTCGATTCGAATCCGACAAAAGATTATAATACGAGTACATGATCCACGGCGATTGTAACTTTGTCTATCTATCTATTATTCGGATATGAATGTGTGTAGATTGAGTCACGACTTCGACATTTAGGGGCATTGAATATCTCGAAGCGTTTGCAAACTGTAGTAACTAGTAAAACATTTTGTTGTTTTGATCATGTACTTTATTGATCAGCAAAAAAATACTATATTTTATTACTGTTAGAAAGGTTATCGGTACTCTCAACTTATTTTACAACTGTTGCATTTATGAATGGAACACTCTCGTTCAAACTTTGCGTATAATGTGATGACGTAAACTGCGAAAGTTTTGTTTTCACAAAGGCTCTATATTTACAAAGTAAAGGAAAATTTTATTTGAGTAATATCTTCAGGCTTAACATGGTGCTTTCTATTTCTACGAAGAATAGACACAGCTCTTTCTATACAAAGTGACATTTCGTTTCTCAATTTTTGACATCACATCGTAGACGTCTTTCTACAATCTGTCATTTTGTCTTTCATTTCTAACGATCTTTATCTAATCGTCATGCTAAAGACAGTAGAAACGTTTTATTGTATACACGGAACGTCATATTTATCTACTCTTCGGTCTACAAAACGGTGCTCGCGCTAAGCCTGCAGAATACAATACTCTACGCATGTCCTTCTCCCCCCCCCCCCCCTTAAATAATAATCATTCCGATCCAGCTCGTCCATTGCTGCCCTCTACCAGCGATGCCCTAAGCCGAGGTCCGTACCCCACAGGGGTGCCCATAGCGAGTAGTCACTCTAGTTTTTAAGTTTTTAAGCCATGGCTGGAGGCCCTAATTTATTAAGATAGCCCTAGACAAGTCCGGTTAAGCAGCCGACAACCAATTAGACCCAACATAAATGATTAGATATTGTATTTCAGCATTCCGAATAATAACTCTGAGGGCCTAAAAAGGCCACATTAAGCAATTCGTATTCTGAATTCCCAGCAATTCATTAGCAATTCCTGTAATTTACGTCAAATGATGACACATATTAGCACAATCATACTCAATTCAGTTCAGAATGAACTGTCATTATGGGTTGTCAATTTGTGACCATATGCCATTTTACGATTTATAATATGATTCTTATTATCCTATTATGATTCTGCCAAAGTGGCCTTTTTAGACTCGCTGTTCTGTAATAATAGTTCTGTTCCGATTTTAATTTAATATCTAGCGCAATAATTCCGATTTAAAAACTTAAGTGTCTATATTTTTTTATAGCTGACTAAATGTAAAGGATTGGGAATGCAATGCAAGCCAGACAGATTTAATAATCAGTTGGTTCAATGTTTTTTTTTTTTTGGGTGAGAAGTCATCAAATGACGTCTACCGATCTGGGTAGAGAGGAAGGGCGTGTCAGACTTTTACTGACTAAAACCCACCCATGTTCCTTCATTTGCTTATGCCAGGGCCACGGTAACTCTTTCGAACGAATCTTGTGACCCCGGCAGTGGTTCAATGTTCACGTTCTAATTATAGCAGTAGGCAAGTTCTAAAGGTGGAGGCGGAGCGCGTGAGGGAGGGGCTATCTCTGCGCCCGCACACCCTTAGCCGCCGCAGGAAGAGACGCCCCGGGCGTCGGGAGTCAATAGCGGACTCCTGGCCACCGTAGGCGCGGGCTTGTGGGCGGTAAGTACCAAGCCCGTGTCGACGGCGCGTTGTGCTCCACGCGCGCCTCAAAGAGATGTCAGCAAAACTGAAGGGTCCTGTAGGACCGATGTGTGTCTGGGTCACGAGATTTGTTCGAAAGAGTTACCGTGGCCTTGGCATATAGGCAACTCAAGGAACACGAGTGGGTTTTAGTCACTAAAAGTCTGACACGCCATGACGTCTCCCGCTCCGCCCAGAGCGAAAGACGTCATTTGATGATTTCTCATCCACAGAAAAAAAAGGATTGTTCTAAAACGAAAATTTTTCAATTCAACTTTAAACACATACGTTTATATAACTTTTTGATATTTTCCTGATGATCAAGGCATAACAAAACTGTAAAGATTTATGTTCTTCGTAAACACAGTTAAAACATAACATTTTTATGATGATTTTATAAGTTTTTACTCGACTACGGCGAAGCAAAAAGGAGCGTAATGATTTTGACCGATATGTATGTATGTATGTTAGTGCACACTGTGTACTGTGTTTGTGGGTACTTATTTTCATCTGTTCCTCCAAAAAATCAAAACGACTTATTATAATTTAACTAATAAGATATCGTCGGAAGCGTCTGAAACCATTCTGAAACTGTTTTTTGTTGTGGAAGAGAGATAGATGCGTCACAAGCCGAACGCTTAGGCCGATCGTGCCTCTCTATTGCTTGTTCCGCGCTCTCGCTTGCACGCTCGGCTCAGGCGGAACGTGACAATGAGTTATGCTTTTTCGTGCGTGCAGCCGGCGTTCATCGATTTATAAGACGTTATGACGACAGAAAATGTTGCCGCGTTAGGCAAATGAATGGGTTTAGTAAGCTGATTTCAAAAAACATAATTTAATGCCCAAAAAAAAATTAAGCAAAATTAGGTTCAAAAACTATACAATCCGATGTCAACTACTAAAAAATTACGTTCTTAAATATATGAAACAAGAAAATATTCTTATCTGAAAGCCGTGGTTGTATGCCGCCTACCCTAACAATGAATGCATTCTAAAAGTAGTAAGTGATCCTAAGCTGGGCAAAGTGACGATACAATCACGACCTTCAGATGTGAATATTTTCTTATGTTGTAGTCGGGTTTTAGTAACTGCACTTACTTTTTATTTTTTGTTCATATAAATTACTAGCTTCTGCCCGCGACTTCGTCCGCGTTAAATTTCTTGTTCCCCCGACCCTTCCCGTCGCGTCGAATCGCCTACCCGTGCGTTTTTCCCCGTTTTAGCAACATTTTTCATTACTGCTCCGTTCCTCTTAGTTATAGCGCGATGTTATATAGCCTATAGCCTTCCTCGATAAATAGGCTATCCAACACAAAAAGAATTTTTCAATTCGGACCAGTAGTTCCTGAGATTAGCGCGTTCAATCAAACAAACAAACTCTTCAGCTTTATAATATTAGTATAGATGAAACGATAACTTAGTACAAATAACTTACTTGCGTACACATTTAACGTTCTCATTAGCTTACATTGATGATTTTAATTTTGTATTGAATTTATGCTTTTTATACCGACTTCAAGAATATGACCTAAACGAACGAAGACCCGAAGAATTAAAAAGCTACTTTGAATTAATTTGGTATTGTTTTTTTTTCGCACCTACTTAATTCTAAACTAATCGATCAAACGGTAAATCATAAGAAGGATTCTAAATTAAATTCATTTTTCGAATGATAAAAGATTTATTTGTACTTAATTTAGAAGCTTGACTGGTCCGACCCTGTAGGCTTTGACGTCAATGGGTTGCCGTGATCCACCTTCAAGATAAGCGCGCGTACGTGAACTGACTAAATCTATACTAATACCATAAAGCTGTTGCTGTTGTGTGTGCTGTTTGTTTGTTTGTTTGGTGCTCAGGAACTGCTAGTCCGAATTGAAAAAATCTTTTTGTGTTGGGTAGCCTATTTATTGAGAAAGGCTACATAACATCACGCTCCAATTAAAAGGAGCGGAGCAGTAACGAAAAATTGACGAAAACTGACAGGCAATTCGGTACGATGGGAAGGGTCAGGAGAGCAAAAATTTGACGCGGACGAAGTCGAGGGCAGAAGCAAAACGAGACAATAATGCAATTGAGTAAATAATAGTTATTTGTTATACAAGAGTGCAAAGTTGCTTTTTAAACGCGTGCTCAATTTTGATGACCGAGCAAAGTAAAATGGTGCGTGCAAAGCAAATTAAAAAAAAAAGTATATCAAGAAGGTTCCGAGTCTAAGTTTTACAAATTAGAAAAAGGTTGAATGATAAATTCGGCACCATGGAGATAGAAGTAAATAGGTTTAATGATGTTTTGAATTCACAAACTTAGTGCACACGATGATCTAAATTCAATTTACTTTATCCTCTAGCGGATAAAAACGGCTTTTGCACTCAGGTATCGAAGGGCAAAAATACTCTTTCCGAGTTGGGGGGATGAAAAAATTATTGTTAGGTTTAATTAGACAATCAGTAAAGATTTGACTTTAAATCTCTTATCTGTCAATTTGGCAATGATTTTTATAGGCAACTCTGAAAGGGGAATTTGCGAAAGTGTAGATCACTTTCGCAAATTCCCCTTTCAGAGTAGACCAAAAGCCAATATACTATTTTGATATTTGTGTGGGGATACCTCGTATTTACTCTTGTGCAAAGTAACATCAAAAGCACTTTGTGAAAATTATAACTTTATTATATATTGGTAGGATATTCTGATGGATGGTTAGGGCGTAGACCTTGACCGGTGTAGGTACGGGAAAATATTGTTTAAAAATTATCCTTAACTTTTTAATCATGTTCACGTGTATTTCTAGATTTAAAAAAAATTTCATCAAGAAAATGGACACTTCCCTCGAAAAGTTTTTTCGGACCTACCGAGTCAGGAAACAAGAAATGTTATAAACGCAAAAAACTTCATCCAAATACTATTCGTAGTAGATTAATCATGTTATGTACTATGTTTTTAACACGCTTTTATTAGGTCGACCTGTACGTAACTATGTAATGGAATCTAAGGTAACTAATTTAACCATCTTCCAAGGATCGTAGCGTCATGAAAATTGGCGGCTGTATGTAGTTCTGATGAAAACACAATAATATGGTACTGTCGAACTGATCTGATGATGGAGCCGGAAGATATGAGCTGAAACTTCATGATGGAATATCGTATCATAGTTGTGTTTGAACTTGTTAGAAATTTTTGTAATGAACTTTGACCACGATTAGGTTTCAAGGTCTGATGATGTAGCCGAAAGATAGGCACTGGAATTCCATGATGGAATATCGTATCATAGCCGTGTTTGGACTTGTTAGAAAGGTCTTGTAATGAACTTTGACCACGATAAGGTTTTTGGCTTATACGTGCATTTATAAAAGCGTGTTTTTCTAGTGTTTTTTAAACTATAAATTTATATAACATACCATTCTTTATAACTGATCTATAAGTATGAAGTCATCTTATTGTCATCATCATCATCATCATCATCTTATTGCCTATAATGTTCAAACTGCTGGGACACAGGCCTCCTTTCGGTGAGAAGGAGTGAGCCATAATCCACCACGCGGGCCCAGTGCGGGTTGGTAGATGTCATATGTCTTCGAATTTTTGGTTCTAAGACATGCCGGTTTCCTCACGATGTTTTCCTTCGCCGTTTTGAGAGCAGTGGCGATGAAATAATTTACACATACTAAAGCGCCTGCTTGGGTTAGAACGCACGACCTTTACTCGTAAGTCACGGTCGATACCACTGGGCCACCACTACTCTACCTTATTGTCAATATCAAAATAAAAATCTTTATTTTCCAGTCAGCTTGCTTTGGAGGTACTGATGAACCAAGAGTAAAACTGTAATGCTTTGATCCTTCGATGCAATCTTAAGCATCTAATGGTCATGATGGCAGTACAGTTTTAAACTATGAAAAGTGTCTATTTAAACTACTTTTTTAATATATCCTTCAGATAGCGGTACAAGATACACAGTTACACACACAACACTTCAAACAAGACTTTTTAGCAGAAATTTCAAATTTCGAAACATTATATAATATAAGAAGTTATCGTAAATAGAGATCTAGAGATCGTAGAAATTATCATAGATCCATATCTACGATTTCTTACGAAATGTACAAATGGAGAACGTTTTTATTTGTGAAGAAACTGCATTGATTGACACCATAAAATAGAACGTAAGAACGATATTTTTACAAAATCTCTGAATACATTTAGCAATTACTCAGAAAGTTAAAGACAGTCTTCTAAGAACGTTTTCCTGTAGCTACAACGGTTATGGTTGGTTATGGTACCAGCTCTGAAAATGTTGTCCATTCTAAAAGTTTATTTTTCTGAAAAAGGGCATCATAATCTCACTCGGCAGGTCAGATTATGATGCCCCTTTACACAATGGTATTGATGAGGTACCCCTACACAAGTATCAATACCAATAAAATAAATTGACTGTTAACTTTAAACCTAATAAAACCTTAAAATATGTATATCTTATCAGTAATCACTGACAGAATAACAACATGCTTTCAGAATGAGCGTATATTCAGCGTAGATACTAGCGTAAACATCGCCACATAGAACACGCGCAGGCGCTGATGCCTCGTAAGCGCTACGCTGCGTAGCCATTAAACCACGAAGCCGCTACGCCGCGTAGCCGCTACACCACGTGCGTGCTATGCCGCGTAGCCACTACACCACGTGAGTGCTACGCCGCGTAGCCGCTTCGCCACGTAGCTGCTAAGCAAGAAACAATTGTATCGAAATTACATACGTCGCGTCTGCGCGACGTTCATGCTGCGTATGTATAAGTTCGAATAACGGGAAACAGAACCAAGACTAGTCTGCGATAAACTCAGTAAAACAAAAAATTACAAGGTTAATTAGGTTACAACGAAATTACATTGAAAGTGTTAAACGGGTTAAGTGAGAAAATTAAATAATCAGTGTGAACACCGAACAGGTCCTTTAGGTGACTCTTGACAAAATGTTAATGCCCCAAAAAATATAATGCCACCACGCGGCGAGCTAAGAGCTCTTAGCATGCGGCGCATGTGGCATTGGAAGAGACAAAGCGTCCACAGAATGACTACGCTAGATACATGCCTAGTTTAGCAGTTATGTGGTTGTTGTTCTATGGAGTCACTTGTGACTTGACTCGTTTTAGAGTGACATGAAATTGCGTGGCACATTGAGAAGGTCCCTCTACCGATTACAAATAAACTATTTTTCAAATTAAATCAAACTTATATTTGCTAGTTCTTTTTTTTAAACAAAGGTCAGATCTTGTTAATAAATGTCACTGTATTCTGCCTTTTTTATTACATTTTTACTATGTTTGTCTACATTATTATTTTAAGTTGGTTTGTTTCTACTTGGCAAGATTTTCATTGAGATTTTTTTCACTTGTGCCATTTTAAGTTTACTCATTTGTATTTATTCTAAAATTTAGATACGAAATTATCAGCTTGTTTATCTAGAAGACATGCATAATTAAAATTCGCAACGCATTCCTAATAGCATTCAATGGAAAGCATTTACAAAAATATTATGTAGAAAACTTCATGGTTAAACGAACTGTAGGTAACTGTATCTAGCAGTGACAGATTTGCTATCGTTTATCTTATGATACCCATACCTATAGCGAAGTCTATAGTTAACATGAGCCTTGACCCCAATATAAAAGGTAAGATGTCATGACCACTCACGCATTCGATACGTTTACATAATAGCTACATTTTCCATATTCGACACTATACCTCAGGTCAACGATTTGTTTAATATCACTATTCCAACAATAGCATACTGTTTTATAATCAATAAATTGCTTATTTCTGCGAATTTTTCGTTTTAATCTTTCTTATTACAAAATTGACTCGTTATCGGAATGTTTAATACAAACAAAGTTATTACATTATTTCTTAAACACCTTCAAAGATTAAAAGTCTAGCCACTCTAGATACTGGCTATATACATTACTTTCCGTTTTAAAAATAATCAGCATCTGCTAACCTTGAAATTATTCAAAAATAACGTCAACAGAACTGCTTTATCACTTAATGATAACTTGGGCGATAATAACTTACTTAACCACGAAGGCTAGTGCTTAAGAAGGTGCATAATTACACAAATCATTGAAATAATAGTAGACTATAGCGATTTAAAAGCCTATGATTAATATGCATGTGATTACCTGTCTGATAAGAGAATATTATGGGCAGATAAACTGTAAGATTACAAATGAATAGGCTCTGAAATTAAAAATAAACAGCTTAAGTAGGCATCTACAGTGTAGGCAAACTTACGTATAACACTCTAATAACATATGTACCGTAGGTACAAACCTGTACCAGTACATTTTAGTGTTATTCGCAAGCCTGTAATGTAAAAATAGACTTTTTCTTATTTTTCCAAAGGTATAAGCCATTAAACCGACGCCAAATATAAATAAATCAAGTAAAAAAAGTAAAACGATATAATCTGATAACCAACCTGTTGTGCCACTTCAAGTAAATTAACATAGAACAAACGTTATTTATGGCTAATATTTCGATACTTTACTTAATCTTTATCATTTGTCAAGCTATTTATTATATACAATTAAATAAAGGAGGGAAAAAAAGAGCTCACTGGGCGTTAAAGAGTTCGTCCGCATCGCTGTCGGTGGGAAAAGTGCCCAGAAGGCTGGCAGCAAAATTTCCAGTGTAAGCTTACCGGCGTTCCTGTCCTCGGTCCACGGCACAGAAAAGTTAATCACGAAAATCTTAGCTTCTTCTCAGGTTCACTCGAAAGTGCCGTGCTTGACTGATGTCATGAATGCCTGGAAGGTGGCTTGTCCGGATACGGTTCAGCCTGAGAGGTTCTCGGGCTGAACCGTATCCGGAAAAGTCTTCCCAGAGACAGTGGGAAGAGCCGCTCTGCAGGTTGGTACGGAATAATCTCATTAATATGTCCACCAATACTGCTGAGCGTGCTCGCCTGCTGGCTGTGGGAGAATGGGAGTCGGGCTTATGGCTTCAGGCGTTACCGTCACCTAATATAGGAACTATGTTGGGTGACTTTACTTTCCGCCTCGCTACAAGTCTGCGTCTGGGTGCTCCTTGCGTGGCTCAACATCGGTGTCAATGCGGTGAAGCAGTTGACCGCCTCGGACACCATGGCCTTGCTTGTAGCAAGAGCGCTGGTCGGCTGGCACGGCACGCCAGCATTAATGACATCATCCGTGGATCCGGGCTCTTGTCACCGCCGGGATGCCAACAGTCTTAGAACCCAATGGCTTGGCACGCGACGATGGGAAGAGGCCAGACGGAATTACCATAATGCCTTGGAAGTTGGGTAGGTCTTTGGTGTGGGATGCAACCTGTGTCGACACCCTCGCGCCATCCCATCTTCTTAGCACGGCAGGCTGTACTGGGGCGGCTGCTGCGGGTGCAGAAAACCTCAAACGGAGCAAATATAACAACCTTATTGGGAGTTATATATTTGAGCCGTTGGAGGTTGAAACACTAGGGCCGTGGGGTCCGAGTGCTCATGGAGTATTCCGGGATAACGCCAAGCGGTTGGCCGAATCTTCACGTGACCAGAGGGCTGGCCTATTTTGAGGTCAAAGAATCAGCATTGCCATCCAACGTGGCAACGCTGCCAGCCTTCTGGGCACTTTTCCCTCCGACAGCGATGCGGACGAACTCTTTGCTTAGCTAGCTCTTTTTTTCCCCCTTTATTTAATTGTACATAATATATTTATTTTAGTGTTAGTTTGTATATTGTTTTGTTAGAAATTGTACATAATAAAGCTGAAGAGCTATTTATGAAAGCTTGGAAATTAAAAACAAAATTGTCAAAATTGGGCTATTCACTTGTGATAATTACGCATGTAACAGATTATTTATCCATGTAGATGCAGTTTGATCCGGTTTAAAGTGATATCAAGAACATGGCGCCGCCCTCAGTCACTCATACAAACAAGGTCGCATTATCGTGACCCGTATCAAATAGAACCGAACCGACTCCATTTATCTCTCTATTACAAGTACTGGAGTCCCAAGAAACCCAAGTTTAAGTATAAAGCTCAAAGGTCAAGTTGACAACGTCAATGAATTTGTGTAAAATACCCGTAGGTACCAAATTTTTACTCTACTCGGTAATTTACCATGTGAACAGTTTTAAACATGATTTAATGTAAATAATGACGTATTTGTGGTAGGAGATACCATTCGCCACCATCTTTTTTTGCATAATTTATTAGGTGTAAGGATTCTGTTTATGGGGTATTCCGTACCTACTGGATTTTGCGGACGGCAACTTAAACTTAATTGCAGCCACGACACACTGCTGGCCCGTTTCAATATTTTGTCAACAATTAAGGCGCCGTCACTTCTGATTTGGCAACTTCATCCGTTGCGTGCGTAAGAGCTTTCCAAGAAAAGCTTCTGCCATCAAAGATTAGCCAATCAACAGCAGCGCTGATCACTCAATTCATTTACTGGCCTCACTTCATTTCTGACTGGCCTGTTAGTCTAGCGGTTAGTAACCCCGACAGCTAAGACTGAGGTCGTGGGTTCGATTCCCACCCAGGACAAATCTTTATGTGATGAGCACGATCATTTGTTCTGTGTCTGGGTGTAATTTATCTATAATATGTATGTATTTAGACATATATAAGTATGTTTATCAGTTGTCTGGTTGCCATAGTACAGGCTCTGCCTAGTTTGGGATCAGATAACGTTGTGTTGGTTGTCCTAAGATATTTATTTATTATTATTTAAGCAATATCAACATGCACCCGAAATTTACCAGATTTCTGTTTAAATCTTTGACCACATACTTATTATCACATACTTATTAGATGATGAATGAAATTCCCGATATAAACACCAACAAAATTAGATTGAGGTCAAAAGGCCCACACCCACGTAAATTATTCACACATTAAACAGTTACAACTTAAACAGCCCACAGACTTAAACAGCTCGGATATTACATCGAATGGACGGCCCCTTGTTAGCACTTCCGAAATGTCCCACAACTCATTATCAGTCTAACCTTTTCCCAAATATATTGGGAAATTTTCCACAAGTGACCATATAATATTTCTAAAAATATCGAACCAATTATCACAATACCAATCTATTTTTACTTCAAATACGTCAAGCCAATGTGTCAACCGATATTAATTCTCAAGTCGTGACAAAACCCCAACGAACTTTGGGCAATAATGCAGTTTATATTTGTCACCTGTTAGAGTCTCTCAATATGGACCTAAACTATAAATAACATGGACTCTAATAACATATTTGTGTTATAAATTAGACGTTAAGCAAGTAATATCATGTCACTTAACATCCACTTAAACATCCTTTGACAAAGACAGTTATTTTCCTCAACCACTTATACACTTGCAGTATTTAGGTAAACTGATTTAGTTACTATGTGAAAATAGCATGCTATTATATCGTGATTATCACACCGTTGTTTATAAATACGAACACGTGTTGTTAGTAAAAGTAATTGTGTCACTAACTCACTAATTAATTGCCACTGTTGTGCCAAAAATATTTCCCCCTTAATTGTTGCCGATAACCTTTTTAAAGATAAAAGGTAAATATAATTAAGTTTGAATGATGTTTATTGAAATCAGTTACAGCGTGACTATCATCCGCAAAAAAAAAACAAATTAATACGCATGCTCTGGCGCAGTTGCACTTTTCCGGATCTACCTACATAGCGCTTATTTTACCAATTTATTTTGGAGAGGAATACTGATAAGCTAAACAAAACATGAAAATGCCTGGCAAACATAAAAAGTATGTTTGTATGAAAATACCTGAAAAAGTGGGAAAGTGTCGGTAGGTACAGACAGCAAAATTTATTTTATAACAAATTGACACAACGCCAATGGCTGTGCTATAGTCATTTCATACAACTGTACAAGAATTAGAGTTATTTTTTATGAGAAAATAAAAATTAACTTCAAATCTTGTACAGTCATAAATTATTACTTCACAATACCTAATTAATAGATGCGTACCGCTCCTAATGTTAGCAAAAAGTTATCATTTTGTCTGACTTCAAGTTGTATGTTTACATTACGTTTTCCTATATGATGTAAAACAATAAAAAAATGCGTCGTATTCAGGCGCCGTGCGCGTGCGCGTGTATGGCAGACGGAGGGTTATCTCGAAGCGGGGCTCTTTCCACTCGCTATCGGCTGGTCCAACACAAGGACCATTTACACAAGCTTATATATTAATCCACCATATATTAATACCTGAGTTAATAAAACTTCGTTAAAATATAAGCGTTTCTTAAACTAGTTTTCTAGTCCATAAATTCCATTTCCGAAGACTCTGAAAAACCCTTAAAAGGGCATTTTTTGACAATTAAGAAACTTAGGGGTATTAGCGTTCTGCCAGGGTCGCGAGATTTGTTCGAAAGAGTTACCGTGGCTCTGGCACATAGGCATCTGAAGGAACATGGGTGGGTTTTAGTCAGTAAAAGTCTGACACACCCTTCCGCTTCACCCAGAGCTGGAGATGTCATTTGGGGATTTCCCACCAATACAAAAAACGGGTATAAGCGTTCCATTGCTCTTTCCTCCTACCATTTGCTCTGTCTGCAAAAATAAAAAAGAAGAATAAAATGAATTTAGACCTAAAGGTCTGAAATCATTTCATTCTGCCATCTTGACCTGGGCTCGCTGCATTTACTGCTTTTTGGAACCCACTGCGTGGTTTTTTAGAGCTTACATAGCCTTACCAAAAATTAAAACAATAAAAAGTTCAAGAGCGCTGGGTTACAATGATTTGCTCATTCAATGTCTCAGTGACTGACGCAGCCGGATGTCGGCGTACAAATTAGTGTTTCCGCCGGATTATATGATTATGAATATTTAGTAACAAATGATCAATTTCCTCTTGAGTTAGGAATAGATTATATCGCGTCAAATAACGTGAAACTTGATCTACCTGTTATTTTTTGGATTAAATTATCACATTCAATGCTGTGCTGACGGACTACGAAATAGTTGAACAACCAAGGATATCAAATTCTTCTTCTTAGCGTGTCGATAGCAGTCTTAATGGATTTAGACCAGAATTTGGCTACGAGCTTAGCATTTTCAGTACAGTAGTGTCCATAAACTCCTGTAGCGTGCAAACAACAGGACACGCTGAACAAGATATCAAGTGCAATTGTTTGTGTGACAGCACCACATTTACACTCCAGGGCGGACGATTTTTAGATGCCAAATTGATGTCGTTATTTCCTCTTCTTTTTCTATTCCTTGTATTTAAATTAGTACATAGTATGTTGCCAAGTAGAAATTCTCTACTCATAAAATTGCATCGCAGTTCAAAGTGTTAACTGCATACAATCTGCATAAAAAAGACGTGTTATCATAGGTCACATGGCATATTATCAGGTGCTGATCACGCGGCCATACATGCTGAGTGGCGGATGTCGTTGACTGGTCGTTTAACTCCGGTAATCACAGCTAAGAGACACCCTAAAGGTATACATTTAGCAACACTGATAGTTACACAAAACACCGTTATCTGCATGTTACGGTTCCACAAACATATGTAATGGTTATGAGTAAAAATATCGCGCTGCAAAAAATTTGGAGCATACACGGTGGGTATGCCTTATTGGCTCCGTCTGGGGAGAACGAAGGGTTACGTCGGTCACATTGACTTAACAATAATATAATTTTCCATTTGGATAGGATATTTTTACACAATATGGCAAATAAAACTATACGTATTAATTTGTGCCTAAGCCAGGCTTTTCAAACAACATATGACTGGTGTGAAGTACCTACTTAAACAACAAGAATAATGTACAAAGGATTTTGCAATATCTTGATTTAACTAAGTTTCCTTGGAGTTTTTTGCCCGTTATTCTCCATAGACATCTATGTTTTAGAATGGACAGCTAACTTCATTCTTCAGACTAACTGACCGACTTCTTCAACACTGCCTGTAAATACATTATTGAGTTTAAGTCTGAATATGTGTTAGTCCTCAACCACACGATATTGAGAAATTACATTGAGTTGGAACATAGGTACCATAAGTTATAATAGGGATAGCCCTATTGCTGCTAGCTATTTCCTGGCAAAGAGGCTATACCGTTTTTTTTTTCGTGTGAGATTCAAACGATATAAATATATTGAGTAATTCGTATTCAGAAATACGGTCATAGATTCATTTAACAACCATGCTTTGCAATATTTGAATGAATTACGGCAGCACATCGCAGAACAATGGTTCTATGACAATCCATTTCCTAAATGTGCCATCATCACTAACTTCGGCGATAAGTAGAGTTACCAAGATAATTACCTACCTGAACGACTGACATTTGACATCGTCACATCGGGGCACATGACATTGACATTACTAGTTTAAGAACCACGAGCCATGCAAAATAATAACAGTAATAATAGATATCAACGGTTCAACGCTGTTAGTCTATTTTTAAAGGCGGTAATAAAGCGCTATAATTGAGGATATCTCACAGACACGCGATCATTGTCATTATGTAGCCAAAGTTTATGAGATTATGTTATGTTCTTATATTGAACATAATATCATATCGTAAACATCATCATATTTGAAACTTTTTCAAAAGGTTCTCTAATATTTATGTGCATTAGAGGTAATAATGTTGTTTTATACCTGGTAGTATAATAAGGAAGAAGCACACAAAGTAAACATGTTGTTATAACAAAATACTATATTGTATTGTACTGTATTGTCGCATGGAGCCATCCTCTTAATTAGGTCTAAGAATGTCACGAAATACTCCATTTACGGTTAAAAGATTGTTTGGGGAGTTGTGTCATTTACAGGAACATTCCGGCTGATTACGGCGATAGACGCGTTCCTAGACAGGCCGCGACCCTTTATCTGCGCGCGCGCCGTAATGCGTCCGCGCCCGCGCCGTCTCGCGGCCATGACACGCTTCATAAAACCGAACTTTTGAACTAAATCATTTCTAAATATCAAAATAACCACATAAGGTAATGATGAAAACAGTCAAGTCAGGTTAAAGATGTTTACCTTTTATGACGCACGTAAAAGCATCCTTTTGCGTAAATGTAATTACATAATGCAGCTGTCATTACAAAAAAAAAGTAAATACGATACTCTCACGTAAGGTGTTTTTAATTCTTAATGTCTGCATTTTCGTATGAGTCACTTGTAAACAAGTTACGAATGAGAATTTGGAAATTCGAAAACAATAGTTTGTTTATCTATGACATGCTTGAATAATAATTTAAGTTTGGTGTTGAATAGTAGTTAACATAAAATAAATTAATTCAAATTCTTTTCATTCATTGCTGACAATAGCTCGCTGACACACGCCGGTGTCCTTACAAGTATCTAACTCAAGTAGAGCGTAAATAAAAATAGCTGATAGAATTGTAAAATTTTGTAATAAATTCTCACAAGTTGAGGTCTTTTATCAAACATATTTTTGGAATTAAGGTTAACTCGTGCGTTAGCTGTACACGTAAATACAAATAACAACCAAGTAAAAACTTGCCAAGTAAAAATATAACATCTAAATAACAAATGACTTACACCAAATGCTATGTCTAAGTCATGTTTCACGCTTTCAGTAAGAATCGTCTCGCAACGTACAGAAACGATCGCCAATAAATTTCTTGGAAGTCCAAACTTCATAGACAATCTATCAATCAAACAAAAATCCATGACCAAATAACCACTACAAAATTTTGGATCATTGAACTCACACTGGTACAGACAAATTAGTGACGAAACATGCGTGAGAATATTATCACGTTATTCCGGAATTCAAACAAATACTCCAATCAAATGCTTGATGACGTAATTGACCCCGTTGTGACGTTATTGGTCCAAAAATTATAATAAGGTCATCATAATGACTGTCGGTTCCGAAACAGAAATAATTACGATCATTATTTAATGACGTTGGCGTTCATCTATTTATAATTTTAACGACGTTATAGACTAATCTATTCTGTTTAAGGCTTTGATTTTTATGTTTATGATTGATAAGTTTAACAGGTTCGATTTCAAATACATGTGTTTCAACATAGTAAATAGTATCTACCTACTTTGCCTTAGGTTTGCTACTGTTTGGTATGGAAACATTGATACTTCTATTTTAGTCAACTAAAATATCAAAGATGGTCTCTTTACGAACATAAGTATTTGTGCTCAAAAAAGTTAAGAGCAACTTAGATAGTATACTGACCCAGTTAGCCTACATACTGTGTGTTAAGAATTACTTAAGACATATACTCGTAAGTCAACAAGTACAGACGCCACCAGGTCAAGCTACCCGAAACTGTCAATTTTTCCCAATGAACCTTGAACCTAATGCTCTAGAAATAAAGTCGAAAATCCATCAAAGAAATCTGACAGATTGTAGTAGCTTGATGTGTTGGCGTCTGTACAACTAGCTTCATTTTTCTGACTCACCGCCACTAGACAATTCAAAAGTGCCTGTAAATGGTTTAATTGAAATGAAGAGTGTGAGTTTAGTTTGAGTCACCGTCAAATTGTAAATACTGTTATATTATAATCTAACTCGCGAGATTGTAATCGGTCGAAAGCTTGTGAACCGTAACATACTGTTTACAATTTAACGCATAATTTTTCGTTAGATTACTATCTATCGAAGACAACATGTCCTAGTATAATTAACACACACCACCAATTATAATAGATTACAAGAATCTGCTGCCCGCGACTTCGTTCGCGTCACTTTTTTCTCCCCTGACCCTTCCCGTTGCATCGAACTGCCTGCCAGTTTTCGTTCATTTTTCGTTGCTGCTCCGCCCCTCTTGATCATAGTGTGATGTTATATAGAGTATAGCCTTCCTCAATAAATAGGCTATCCAACACAAAAATATTTTTTCCATTCAAACCAGTAGTTCTCCAGATTACCACGTTCAACTAAACAAATTCTTCAGCTTTATAATATTGGTATAGATAAATGCTTTGAGTTTGAGTTTAGTTTGAGTCGCCATCAAATTATAAATACCGTTAGATTATAATCTGTCGAAAGATTGTGAACCATAAGATATTGCTTACAATTTAACGCATTATTTTTCTATAAATTACTATCTATCATGTATCGTATGTACAAATCTACGCACGCACAAAATCACACACATAAGTATAAGGTTCTAGCGTAGATACTTCATCTATTTTGGTATGTTTTGATTTTACAGCAGAAGTGTAACTGTAATTCACGTAGATTTAATTATTTTGGGCGGTAGTTTTCATCTTATTTGTAGATTATTGTTCTAGAACACACTCGGTTGAATAAATTACCTACCATGATCATACAGAATTGATAGCGACGCCCATTTCGAACAGGTTTTTAGGACTCATGCACCGTTTTTTGTTCAAACGATTTGGCACATGATGTGCATAAGACTATATTTAGAAACGAAATAAAAAATAGAAACGATACTAAGACATCTCAATAATTTTTAAGATTTAATATGCATGATACCTATTAGTAAAAATCAATTTGGAAAGAAAATTGTTAATTGAAGAAACTTGAGTTGTAACGCTGATTTAAAACTGATATCAGTGTGATATAATTACAAAACAATACAATTTGAATATGTAATTGCAAACCATAAGTAATGCAATAGATTTTAGACTGATTAATATGATTACATACAATTAACGTCATAGTTACCTGCTGTTTCATAATAGTATTAAACTTCTGATAAGTAACTTCGACTGGCCTGTTAGTCTAGTGGTTAGTGACCCTGACTGCTAAGACTGAGGTCGTGGGTTCGATTCCCACCCTGGACAAATGTTTGTGTGATGAGCATAATCATTTGTTCTGTGTCTGGGTGTAGTTTATCTATAATATGTATGTATTTAGAAATATATAAGTATATTTATCAGTTGTCTGGTTACCATAGTACAGGCTCTGCCTAGTTTGGGATCAGATAACGGTGTGTTGGTTGGGCTAAGATATAAAAAAAAACTTTAACATTTATTTCTGGCATTTTCAGGATTAAAGATGACGAGACGAGAACAGTGGTGGCGCAGTGGTATCGAACCTAAACTTACGAATTGTAGGTCGTTGGTTTCGAACCCATTCCGGCGCTTTACTTTGTGTAAATAATTTCATCATTACTGCTCTCAAAACCTTTCGGTGAAGGAAAACATTGTAAGGAATCTGGCATGTCTTAGAATGTAAAAATCCAAGATATATGACTTCCACCAACCCGCACTGGGCCCGCGTAATAGTTTACGGCCCACGATTTTTCAGCAAGGTGAGGCCTGTGTCCCAGCAGTGGGACCGGTATTTATTTATTTAACTCTTAAAGCACATATTATGTACAGAGGCGGACTTAATGCCATAGACATTTTCTACCAGGCAACCTTTGGGTGATGCAGGCTATAGGCATAAGCTCATTATGCTACATACATCATTCATCACCATCATTCCAGCCAAAAGATTTGGGAGCCCTCAATTTGGGAGGTTTGCCATAATCGCCACGCTTGGCAGGCGGCTTGGCGATCGCAGTATGGTGGTAAAATGTATAAATAATGCTGCTGCTCATTGTCTAGTAAGTCCCTTAGTCGCTTCAAACGACACCCACGGGAAGAAATGGGATTTAATTTAATTGCTACACACAATCAATTTCGTCATAGTTACATGCTGTTTTTGTTTAATTAAACTTCTGATAAGAAACTACTGATTTGACGAAGATTAAAGATGACGAGACCATTATATCACCCAAAACTCAGGATAGCATAATCCGTTACTACTTATTCTTGGTCATGTCTAGTTGCTGCACCCGTGTGGTCAATCTTATTTCCAAATCTAATCTATACTTTATATATCTATACTAATATTATAAAGCTGAAGAGTTTGTTTGTTTGATTGAACGCGCTAATCTCAGGAACTACTGGTCCGAATTAATTTTTTTTTTTGTGTTGGGTAGCCTATTTATCGAGGAAGGCTATAAGCTACATAACATCACGCTACAACTAAGAGGAGCGGAGCAGTAATGAAAAATGTTTCAAAAACGGGGAAAATCGCACGGGTAGGCCATTCGACGCGACGGGAAGGTTCGGGGGAAAAAGAAATTTAACGCGGACGAAGTCGCGGACAGAAGCTAGTTATCTATACTAATATTATAAAGCTGAAGATTTTGTTTGTTTGAACGCGCTAATCTCAGGAAGTTCTGGTCCAATTTGAAAAATTCTTTTAGTGTTGGGTAGCCTATTTATTGAGAAAGGCTATAGGCTCTATAACATCACGCTATGATCAAAAGGAGCAGAGCTGGAACGAAAAATAGACTAAAACTGGCAGGCAATTCGGTGCGACGGGAAGGGTCAGGGGAGCAAAAATTTCACGCAGACGAAGTCGCGGGCAGAAGCTAGTTTCTTATACTTTTCGGAAGCCGATTCCAATATAGTTAGGAAAAGGCGAGGCAGATGATGAATTTGCGGAAATGTAGGTGTTTTAACGAATCGCATACCTAAATAAGATTGACTTTGAACCAAGTTCAGATTTTAAAAGTTAATGTAATCATAATGTCTGCTAGGTCATGACTAAAAATATGTGAGTGCATCACTCTTGGTCGACAAAAGATCTTTTATTGAAAGTATGAAATTCCTGTAGATGTAGGAACATTAGAAGTATCTTCGTTCGTAATTCAGGAATGGACCTATTTACCTACCTATTAATTTACTAAGTTACTCATTCATACAAATAAGGTTCGCTTTAGAACATTTCTCGAAATACAGAGTTAAAAATAACTAACAAAAATAGAAATTAACATAATTTGATTCCTATTCCATTCGTCAATGTTAATAATTTGCTAATTTTTTAATCAAAATTTTCAGATATTGTTTTTGAATAAATTATGCCTTATCAGCAACAAATGTGGAGATCTTTTGATCGTATCGAAGCCTAGATGTAGATTGTAAATATTATAGGCAAAATTTATTCACTAATGTTAAACTAAATTAAAAGCTTTCAAAATTCACACACGACTCTGTGGTGGTTGCATCAGGTTTTCTATATTTAGAACTTGCTTTAACTGGTCTCATCAGAAGTTTTTTGATGGAAGTTTCTTGTTTTCGTTATGCTTTACGGCTGTTACGTTTAGACACGCGATGTGAAAGGTATCTAAACGTTGTACAAACGTCATATGAAGGAGTTATCTTCCAAATGTTTCATATCAGCTTTGGCAGTTTTCGTTTTTTTTTTTTGACAATGACTACTCGTGGTTAACCTTAGAGGTTGTTACTACTTAAGCGGGCTTTACCTGTGAATTCAACGTTAATTTAAGGCCTCCAGCCTGGGCTTACAAACTAAAGAAAAGTTACAAACTAAGCGACTAATACCTAAGGGCACCCCCGGTGGAGTTTGGACCTCGGCTTAGGGAGTCACTGGTAGAGGGGGTCAGCAAGGGACGGGCTGAATCTGAGTGGTCATTATTTAGGGACGAATTTAAAGCTACAGCCTCAGCGACGCGGGCTGGTTCGTGGAAGGGTCGGTATGAGGGACGTTTCGGTTTAAGTAAAGTGCCGATGGCTCTCCTGGAGGAAGGTAATGGGGTCATCAGGATCGGTTAGGGCAGTTTTCGAACTATCTAGAAACACAACTAGTATTTCATTATGATGTGCATTATGAACTATCTTCTTGTTGACGTAACATACCTAATATCACGCTTTGTTTCCTCGAAGGGTATAATACACCCACACCTGGCCAGTTATGTTTAAGTCCCATGTTATAGGGGGCGACCCTATTGCTATCAACCGAGCACAAATCCACACAAATCCAGGTTGCTACTTAGAAATTCCAGATAGGAAAGCTCAATAACACTTTGCTCGACCTGGGAATCAGACCCAGGACCTCATGCTCAGCAGAAGCGCTTGCGACGACTGGAACATGGAGGCAGTCCTTGTTGATATAAAATTATCTGAACTAAGTAACCGAACTACAGGGGCGATACTATAGCTAACTACGTTACATTTAACGACTAAAAATGAATAATTACTAATGCGTGTCGATAAAATTTTATTATGTATGCAAGGTATCCGATTGACGTCAACGGCTGCCGGCGCGGAGGGGGGCGGCGCGGCGGTTGTCGCTGCGCAGGCGGCGTTTATGCTGACAACCCATAAACGGATATTTACCTCTTAATATAGAGCATACTTCGGGACTATTCAACATAAATTCAATTTATATCGTCTATGGTTAATTCATAGACTTGCGAAGCTTAGTAAAACCAAAAATAGATTTCCAAATTTTTTGTAGTAATTCAAAAATTATGATAAACTGTTGTGGAAAACCCATATAAACTATCTATTATGCAGTTGTTTCCTAATAATTTGGTTATAGTAAAATAAAAGTTTCTGAAAACCTAAAAATATCGCAGTGGAATCACTCATATTTTAATACTTATTCTAGATAATAGTAAGTATAGACGTTGACAAAAAAATGACTGTTTAACATTCCTACAACGAAACTACACAAATGAAAATAAAAGCCACTGAAAATCTACCTAGGTAATTCTAAACAACAGTTCGTACCTTTAAATATCGTTATACCCGATAAATCCGTAAATCCCATGATCATTGGACAGCAAGCACCCACAAATTCAATATTCGAATTGATAAAATATCAATTGACTCAAAGATGAGACTCGTCTTGAGAAAAAGAGTTTAGATATTCGTATTTAACTACCTATAAGTAAATAAAACGTCAAAAGTAAGCATGCATCTAATGACTTCGTAATTCGAGTCATCAAGACTATCTTACTCGAAGTGTTAAAACCACAAAACGCTTAATTTTAAGACCATTACAATTAAAAAGTGAGTTCCATTCCCACAGTTTTCAGCCGTGGTAAACAAACAGAAATGTTATGAGAACCAAGCCGTGGCCGATGTTCAATGAACAATTACGGTGAATACGATCAACAATGTTTGAGTGCTAAGAAAACAAACACTTTTGTTTGCGACCTGCAATCAGTGGGAAAAATAGTATTGGGTTAACATACGTGGACCAAGGTGAGAAACGAACGCATTCAACGGAAGCTAAACGAAGAAATAAGTAATCGTATGCACGATCGACGTTCGTAACTCATTCACGTATTTAATTTATTTCAGAGAAAATTCCTTATATGGAGTTCGAAAGCTTATATGCCTATGCAACTGTCAACCTAATTATATGAATAAAAATCACCTTTTTTGGTGATAATAGTGTTTCCTTTTTTGTACTGGATTATATGAAAAGTGTTTTCTGGAAGGTACATTTTTGGAAAACCGTACAACATCAAACATCGTAGTAGATTTGATTGATTTTAATGTCTAATATAATATTTCTACATTAGTAGATACGTAGTTTCAGAAAAAAAATGCGATCTGTCTGGTGTTAAGAACACACGTTTATATAAATATGATGAGTGTTAAACCGCTTAATTAAGGTGCGCATAATATAAAAAATCAGCATAAGTACTAATGACAGTCAATTATGTGAATATCAATAAATCAGACATATATACGCCACAAAAAAGAATACAATGTTTGCCAAGAATCTTATAAGCCTGATTTGGTAACATGAAAAAAATGTGTATAAACATACTTCTTGTGGTTATTCACAAGCAGAAAAACGTTATATCAAAAATTAAATTTGAACTAATTTGATATAGAGCTGTTTATCAATTTCTCGAAACAGACACTAGATGGTAATATTTCAGCCCGTTTTATAAACTACTACCTGTATTTGCTCAATTAACAATAGAATAACAGCTAATCATTTATGCTGTAAGGGCACCGCTGCACGTCATTAGGATCGCACGCGCAGCTCGCCTTAAGAGAGATCCGTCGAGTTATTGTAGATGGAGGAGACGTGAGCTGCCTACTAGTGGACCTCTTTACGTAGACTTCACATTACGTAACCAATGCAAGTGATGTACTGGCGGCAGACCGTGCCAACAAGGAAGGGATCCTGTCGCCCAGCCGCTTACATTACCACACAACCATCATTACATTTACTGCAATTCCGTAAACACAGGTAATGTAAACGGAGCTTATATTTTATTAAACGTGCATCCTGACTGTTTTATTCAAATCGTTACAAGACTCGCTTGCTTATACCTACGTTGGTTGGCAACTCCATGGAATTTATTAAAGTAATTTTAATCTCCCATTATTGCTATATAAAGATAGTTTAAAACCTGTTAGCTTCGTAGATATCTTGGTCCACTTAAAATAGCTAAAACTCATAGCCGGACGTACGGTATTAGCTTAAAATATGAAAAAAAAACTAGTAACTATCAAATAAACGAATGAATAGGTCAACTTAGTGGCGAATTTATTAATAGCCACTATTAGATTCGAGTCTCGACTACGAACTGACTAGTTACCTAATCACGTTTTAGAAAAATTAGGATCTGTATTTAAGGTTTTTTGCCACCGACTTCCGAAATTAAAGTTATTTTTGACTTTGTAGTGTTTTTTTTAGGAAGTCGGTTATTTTTTTTTTTTGTAAAACGTTTTTATTTTCAACTTTTTAGTTATGGTAGATACTCCGCACTAATCTAATCGCGTTATTCGTTCATTTGTCGCGCAAATACTTAATGCAAATTTAAGACTTATATGGTTTTCACATGAACCCCATTGTCCGAATGGAACCAAATTAAAATGTGACCATTCGGGATGCACCAGCTTTTAAATAAAAAAAGAAACATCAAAATCGGTTCACCCAGTCAAACATTATGAGGTAACAAACATAAAAAAATAAAAATACAGTCGTATTGATAACCTCCTCCTTTTTTTGAAGTCGGTTAAAAAACAACGACTGAGCAAGCTAAACAAATAATTTAAGGTTTTTAAGTCATATTATGTTTTTGGACTTGTTTATAAAAAAAAAATTGCGTGAAATTACACAGTCAAGTCAACAACATATTCTAAAATAATTAGTACTGCTCGTCTCTACCAATTTATGACAGTAGGTAAAATATTTATGTTACACAATAATAAATTATTAATAAACAAACCTGATTGACACATTTAGTACATACTGGGACATTGACGTCATAATGGAAAATGTAGATAATAAAAGCTATCGCTAGATCTGCGCTTATCGCGATTCGATCAGCGATTTCGTGCGGGTCGTGCGCCCGCGCATCGATCGTGGGATTATGAAACGTAGCACTCAGTGTGACGTCAATGGCGGCAGCTACCCTGCACTTTCTCCACGAAACTGATTGAATGATGGACAATGCCACACGAATACTGCAACGCGTGGGAAACGTGAGTTTGATGATAAGTTGCCAAGAATTGTGTGAACCGTCATTGTAGGTAGTTCCGATTAATGGGATTTCATAAAATAACTTATTCAGTTAAATGATGTAATTCACTTAAACCTGTCTTCCTTCGCTCCCAGAATTAATTATCCATAATTTCTGGGTTAAAACAAAAAGTGTTTCTCACAGTACCTAATTATTTATGTGACATACTGATGTTTAATGACATAACATCAGGCCTTGTTTCCCATGTAATAGGGGGCGAGCCTATTGCCATCAACCGGGCACAAATCCAGACTCCAGGCTGCTACTGAGAAATTCCAGATGGAAAACCCAATAACACTTTGCCTGACCTGGGAATCGAACCCGGGACCTCATGCTCAGCAGTAGCGCTTGCTACCACTAGACCAACGAGGAGTCTAAAAAACGACATGTAAAATAATGCTATTCAGATGCATCCGGTTAGACTGGAAGCCAACCCCAACATAGTTGGCAAAAGGCTAGGCAGATGATGAAGACTGATGTTTTATTTGAGGAAAGATTTCGCTTTCCTCAAATCACGTATTAACCAGCGGGTCTTTTCATTTGCGTAAGTTGGTGTTTTAAATGAAAAAAATTCCTTAACATTCAATTAGAGAGGAAGCTACACAAGATAAATTATTTCTGATTAAAATCAAGCAGGAAGAACCCATTATAACTTTAGACTACTAAAAAACTTTTCGTAGGTACCACTTGTGTGGTTTCCTGAAAAGTAAAACCCATTCCCTTTTAAAACTCGTGAGTAGGTATTTAAAACTTAGGAATTTGTTCCATCCATGCCAATAGGATATGAAACAGCGTCATCTTGCTAAAAAGAAAAATCTACATACTGTGTTTAGTTACATAAATCTTTTTTGAACTTTTATTGTAGCTGTCATTAGAGGGACCCATATCGGTTCCAGAGACTCTACATCTTCTAAATCTTAATCATTTCCGCCACTTTTCGTGTCAGTCTGCATGATCGCCCAGTTCTAAACTCCACAACCAGCCATATTCATGGCCCACCTTCCACCTGTGAGCAGAGTTCGCGCAACTGAATTTTGGGCCAAAGATATTTGAACTCTTTACCATCATTACCCTAACAAGAATGGATTTTGATACTGTTCATTTAGAAGAGTTATTCTTATAGTATTATGGGTATAAAGCATTAATATTTAACCTAGATATATAGCAAGGATATCTCAATATTTTCTAGGTTTAATCAGTGGGTAGATCGAACCAGTGCGAAGCAAAGGGTGGGTCGCTAGAATCGGATAAATAAAATGTCAGCACAGCGTTGACGGGCCGCTAAACTAAAAACGAATTGCGTATCATCTACTCCTTAAAATTTCCATAAGTGTTAATAGAACTGTGATTCGCGAATTTAATGGCGACGCATATAAATATCGCGAGAGTTGCAAAATTACTTTTATGGCCAGTTTCACATTATTTACTGTACATAACCAGTTACTGACGTCAATGGCCAAGGAGCAGGTTCCAAATTAAAATACCGTCTACCTAATGTTTTTGTTTTTAGTAGATTACTTTTGTATAATGCGAACATAAAAAAGCAAAAAATTTAGTTCGTCGATATTAATATAATTAACGCAAGTTATAAAAAAAGTGATCAATACGAAAACAAATCAATTATTGTTTTAACTAGCAAACAAGTGCTAGAAAAAAATGAAGTGATTGATTCTAAACAATAATCTCCGTTCATTAAATGTCGATCTCATTTACTTTCAAATAGGCAAAGAAAAACTGTTGATTTAAGATCCATATCCATCTTATTCTTATAAGCCTTTTCTGTTCCACTGCAGGGCAAAGGCCATCTTTCCCTCCCTCCAATATTTTAGAAAAGAGTCGCGTTCAGTCTTCCATCTGCTCCCTGGCCTGCCGCGTTGCCGTATACTGCTTTTTGAGACCCGCTGTGTGGTTGTTTGTTTAGCCTATAGCTCCTGAGCCTACGACAGATGTTGCCAACCCAGTTCCATTTAAGCTTGGCAGCCGTGACCTACATCTGTATGAGGTTAGGAACACAATATCGAGTTCTATGTTATATGTGAGTTTAACTCCTATGATACTGCCACTGATGCGAGCAATGGATCCTTTCATTGCTCGCTGACAGTGACCATGTCTGCGATCCATAGGTACGGTAGGATGAATGCACGTATCCATTAGTTTTCTCTTCATAGCAAGAGAAAGAGAGGTTCCTTTATTATTGGTTTCAACCAATTAATAATCATTTAGTGTCGAGCAACTGTACCGTGTGGTGCCGGACGTAAAGAATAACACCACCCCATTTCTTTCCGTGGGTGTCGTAAAAGGCGACTGAGGGACTTACTAGAGAATGGGCAGCAGCATTCTCTATGCATTTTACCACCATACTGCGATCGCCAACCCGCCTGCCAAGCGTGGTGATTATGGCAAAGCCCCCCAAATTGGGGGAGGCCTAAGTCCAGCAGTGGACGTCTTATGGTTGAAATGATGTCGAGCAACTTCTGTATCTTGTCTTACTTACCTGGAAGACTATTTGGTCGCAGTATATCCGGAATCCGAGAACCATTAATTCCTATGTTGTGTTTGGTGCTGTTGTTAGTCATCAAGTTGGTCTCTCCATATTCATCACCAGTCTGACCTCTAGGCTCGTGCTGATCAATTAGTCAACAAGAAGGCCTAACTCGGCTACCGAGGAAGAGAAAAGAACTATGTCGTCAGCGAAGCGGAGATTTCCTCTCTGGTATATAACGATGCCCTACTAATCTTGCAATATTCAAAAAAAAAACAGGTGTGACCTTTGAAGAAAGAGGGTCTTTCTGCTTAACCCCTTTTAGTAGGAAATAATGGTCTTTCGATATTCATTTGTATCACTGAGTGCTGTTTTGGTATATTTTTTGTAGTAAATTAGTGAATGTAGGTTTAAGTATCTTGTTTTATGAGAGAATCATATATTATATGTATGACGCTTTGCAATAAACTATCGAATGCTTTCTAGAGCACCCACAAAAAGTACAGTCAGTAAAGTACTCTAGTAGTCTGTAAATAGGAGATATTAAGGTAGGCTAAATTCTCAATATTTCTCAGTAACCTAATGTAGAGACTGTAGGTGGTCGGCAATGGAGAGGCCATGGTGAAATACGGCCTGCTCGGGAGATTGATGACGATTTAATTGGTCAGTATGCGGTGTTCAAGGTTCTTCCATTTTTTTATTTTGAAGATATAAGTGTTTTACCTCAATTTCATCAATTTTGTTTATTTATAAAATTCAGCTTGATAATTATACCGTAGTCTTGCTTGAGCATTTTCCAAAAAGCCACAACAAGTAACTACCTAGTAGGTTATTAATAAATTTCGTGCATGTTGATTATTGCAATCTTCACATACGAGTAATAAGTAGTAACATTTTTCTCACATCCTTCATTGCGTTCGAAACTCTGATTGCAAAAATAAATGCCTTATCATAGTTTAAAGCCCTAGTTAGTAAATCGGGTATTGTTATAACTATTTTAGTATTAAGTATTTCATAAATATCCGGTGTTTCATAAAACTTGCGTGAATCACAATGAATTGAAATAAAGCAAACATGGTTACACACTCATAATGACGCTGAAATGTTTCCAAGAATACTCTTTTTAGGGTTCCGTTGCCAAATGGCAAAAAACGGAACCCTTATAGATTCGTCATGTCTGTCTGTCTGTCTGTCTGTCCGTCCATCCGTATGTCACAGCCATTTTATTCCGAAACTATAAGAGCTATGCTGTTGAAACTTGGTAAGTAGATGTATTCTGTGAACCGCATTAAGATTTTCACACTAAAGTAGAAAAAAAAACAATAAATTTTGGGGTTCCCCATACATAGAACTGAAACTCAAAAATGTTTTTTTTTCATCAAACCCATACGTGTGGGGTATCTATGAATAGGTCTTCAAAAATGGTAATGAGGTTTCTAATATCATTTTTTTCTAAACTGAATAGTTTGCGCGAGAGACACTTCCAAAGTGGTAAAATGTGTGTCAACCCCCCCCCGTAACTTCTAAAATAAGAGAATGATAAAACTAAAAAAAAATATATGATGTACATTACCATGTAAACTACCACCGAAAATTGGTTTGAACGAGATCGAGTGAGTAGTTTTTTTTTTAAAACGTCATAAATCGTAAACCGCAATTTACCTTACATTCAATCAACTAAAATATAAAAATTAAAAAAAAATATTTTTAAACCGAGAATACCTACAGGTTTGTACGGAACCCTCGGTGCGCGAGTCCGACTCGCACTTGGCCGGTTTTTTCTTCTTGTAGCCAGACCTACTAGTGGGTAATACAACTAATAGTCGGTATGACGAAAAGTCGAAAAAGGTCAAAAGCACTGACAACCTAAAACTGTTTACGGTAGAGCCTTCTATTTTTGTTATTGAAGAGTTTTTACCTAAACTTAGAGCAGAACCCTAAATGGTTCTCTGACGTAGGTAGCCTTTACGGGTTCTGAGCATTCACAACTACATGGCATGACTCCATATCTACTATGAATGACAATCAGCCACAAGTAGGTCCACATTCAAGAGAGGCGGATCTACATTCACACCGGAATGTAACTACATCTCTGACACAAATAAATGAGGATTCAGAACTAAGTAATGAATCATATTTAAAAAGAAAGCAGGATGCACCAGACAATGGTGAAAGGGCGCTTTAGTGAATCAGTCATATTAATGATGAGTTCGTTCCACTTTTAAGATTGTCAATTGAAAGTTTGAAGCGGAGAGAAGAAACATTTTTGGTCCACAAGACTCTTAACAAAAGCTAAATCAATTGTCGACTTATAAATGGAACTTGGCTTCACTAATCAAAAGCCACAGTGGGTCCCATTATGCCAAGAAATGAAGATTTTTTAGAAATGAAGCAAGCTATGCTGACGATATTTTTAGAAGATACTCGTACTTAATCAGATATTATAAAGCTCTACAATACATTTCAATATATTCCAGGATACATTTGCGGTTGACATTTATAGCCTTCATAGGTGGGCGAGGCGATTAAGCGTACAATATAACTGTGAGGACCCCATAGCGAATTAATTGCGCTATCAATATGCGAGAGGTAATACGAGGGTCCTCTTGTACCAAGAAGTCGGCGAAACATAAATAGATTAGACCCCCACGATTCAATAGATAGTTGGAGTATGTTTCATTATTGTTTTTGGCTTTATTTTGTCGCCCCTATTAAAATTTATCCTGCATGAATTACAACATTTCACAGACAATAATGTCACTTGTGTGTCACTAATAATTATTCTCAAGCTGCTCTATGTACCTACCACTTTTTCCAATAAATGAATAAATGCGTCACACCCCCTAAATGTGGCGGCATCCGGTAAAAGTTTGAACTCAGGAAAACCAAAAGGTTGAAATAACTTTAACAAAAGAGGGAAATTTTGTCTAGCAAATAGTACCTAATTACCTAATATGTGAAACGAGGTTACCCGTGAAATTGATAACCTACGGGGCCGTGGTCTGGTAGCCCCGCACCATTCTAGTTACGGCCTCTAACAAACCTCAATGCATGCAAAGACTAGTCTGGATGGCGGTCACGGGCTGTATGTGAACTACTCCGACTGTAGCTATCGAAACCATGCTGGTACTATCACCGCTCAACTTTTTCATACAGCAGGAAGTGACGATAGCGGCGGTGAAATGCAACAAATCTCTGGAGTACGAGAGACACACATCACACCGCGCTGCTTAAGGGACTCAACAATGTGTTCCCCATTACGAAAGCCACACATGACCGAATACCCAATAATTTTATCTTTGATAAAAATGCAGCATTCAACTTCACGAGGATCACCGATGCGCCCTACAGAGCTGCGCATCTTCACGGATGGATCAAAAACAGATTACTTGGCACCAATGCTGGAATCTCGGACAACTTCAACATGCACATATTCACACCATTGGAAGTCCATAACACAGTGTTCTAGGCCGAATGCATTGTTCTCACTTTTGCCTCTAAAGAAAGAAAGAAAATACGTTTATTTGCGGTAAATATGACGCAAAAAAAAAAAAAATTGAGACACTACAAAAATATAAAAAAGCTGGGGAAAATATGCGTCACAGCCATCATGACCAGGACCACTCTATCCACATACTATCAGACAGCATGGCTGTTCTGCAGGTGCTGAACTGTCACATAGTTAACTCTGCGCTAATATACGAATGCGACCAGCGCCTAAACCAGGTGGGTAGCCTGAATAACATAACCACTGAATGGATCAAAGAACACAGCGGTTCGCTAGACAACGATGCAACCGATGAACCGCCAGAAGCGGTCGAGCATGACAACAGTGGGACTTGAACCCATCGCGCCACTCCCCTTCGGGACGCTCGGCACTCTGATAAGGAAACGAACCCCCCAGCGTGCAGCCCGTAGCGGGTGTAATGTGAGTCTAGTTTTATATGTATAATTGTTCTTCCAACTACAAACTTGATGAACAATATGTACCTACCTGTCTATTGTTTCCATGCGACACAGCACACCACACATCCCTAATACGAAAGCATCCGGTATAAAAATTAAGTCTTAGAAAAACCTAAAGGAAAAAGTGGGAACCCCCATTTGAACAAAAGGAAGGAAAATTAGTCATATCCAGAGTTTCATTAGAAGTAACACAATGTGGACATAATAATTATTATTTTGGTGACCGCATGTAATAAGCGGAGTCACTTGCGGTACTTACGTGTGTCCGACTTCACAGATTTAGTCGTGATTAAGGCGATTACATGTTGTTAGCAATTCCAGAAAAGGCTCGTCATTTCTATTTATAACTGTCGGGAGTACGGATACATTAATTTACTTATTATTAAACATTTTGTAGACTTAACAGGTAAACCCAAGGCGTCTATCATTTTTTTTTTTGAATAACATCTTGCAGGTCTACCTATGATTTTGTCGGCTGCTTACCCGGATTTGCCCGTGGCTACCTTTAACAATTAAGGCCTTTTTTTTTTTTTTTCAGGATGGGAAATCATCAAATGACTTCTCCCGCTCTGGGCGGAGCGGGAGGGCGTGTCAGACTTTTACTGACTAAAACCCACCCGTGTTCCATCAGTTGCCCATGTGCCAGGGTCACGGTATCTCTTTCGAACAATCACGCGACCCCGGCAGGCATCGGTCCTAGTAGACCCCTACACTGCTGCTGACATCTCTTTGAGGCGCGCGTGGAACACTGCGCGCCGTCGACCCGAGCTTGGTCCTTACCGGGCGGCGAGCTACCCATTGCTCGCCACCCGCAAGCTCGCGCCTACGGTGGCCGGGAGTCCGCTATTGCTTAACCGGATTTGCCCGTGGCTACCTTTAACAATTAAGGCCTCCAGCCAGCTCTTAAAAAAACTTGAAACTATAGCAACTACTCGCTAACGGCACCCCTTGTAGGGTACGGACCTCGGCTTAGGGTATCGCTGGTAAAGAGCAGCAAGGGACGGGCTGGCTCGGAATTAAAACCGTCTACAAACAAGTAACATTTTGGTAATATACACGTACAGTTACAATTTGTTGTCAACATATTATTTTTGGGATACTAACTAATGCTTAACTACTAACTTACAATGAATACAGCTCGGCGTAATGACATCGATACCGGGAGCTAACTTTTATGACAGTATGTGAGGTGGGCAGTTGCCGCAAGTATAATTTTGAATGCATGTTGCATGTAAAACTATAATGTCGATATCTTATCAAAACTCTATAAAACCTTTCTTTCTAAAACGATGTTAGGTTAGGTAGACTAGGTATGACGAAATAATGAAGCTATGATGTAGGTATAGGTGGTCCATATCCTAGAATAAGTCCATGTCAATCTAATAAAGTAGTGGCCTTTATGTTTTTAAGGTTTTGTGCCAATAAACTATATTCTTTCGAAACATTGTAATTGGCTATGTCAACGCTAACGTTAGCCATCCAACGCTTTAGATAAAGATCTAGTCATAAAACAGGGTGGCATTCCGCGTCCACACGGACGCGGAAACTTAAAACCAATCACCACATGCACCCATAAACAGGTTAGCGCAGAAATGGTTCATAGGTTATTAAAAAAAAATGTTGTTTCATAGAAAAGTACAATACCGTCGCGGTCTAAATGTATGGTAAAGCCAATTCCTTTTTTTAAATCGATACTTTATTTTACGCTCGGGGTCTAGAATCATATGCTGAATTCATGGTTACAGTTTGCACGTCGATGTCCCATTTTATGGCGGGAAATCATCAAATGACGTCTCCCACTCTGGGTAGAGCGGAAGGACGTGTCAGACTTTTACGGAATAAAACCCACTTATGTTCCTTCAGTTGCCTGTGCCAGGGCTACGGTAAAACTTTCGAACAATTTCGCAACCCTGGCAGACGTCGATGTCCCTGACAGCCTGAATAAGACTAAGTTTTGGACGCAGGAAATGGTTTCGTGGAAGACTAGTTAGTGCCTATAACAATTTCATCATCTGAAAACCCACGTATTGTATTCTTGGTAGAAACCTATTCACTCCATGCCTTTTTAAGAACAATAGTGTAATAGAATAACACTAGGTACGCCAGCCCTTTAGAGATCTATCTTTTGTTTGTATTCTTAGAAAATATTGTGGCAGTTTTCCTGAAAGCGATTTCGACAATTTATTCAGTTACTGTCCTCATTACGAAGAAGTCTGCAGATTATGGCGATATGGTTCTCACACCCGACCGACATGTTGCCGGCGGCAAAGGTAACTGCTGCCGAAGACGCGACGCGTCGGCGGCTGCCGTCTCGTGTATAAGAGCTCTTATGCAACATCATCATAATATTATATTTTCAGCCGAAACACGTCCACTGCTGGACATAGGCTTCTCCCAATATGGGGGGGTTTGCCATAATCGCCACGCTTGGCAGGCGGGTTGGCGATCGCAGTATGGTGGTAAATTGCATAGAGCACGCTGCTGCCCATTCTCTAATAAGTCCCTTAGTTGACTCTTACGACACCCACGGGGCAGAATGGGATGGTGCTATTCTTAACGCCCGGCACCACACGGCATGCAATATTCATAGATAAACCCAAACCACAAAGAATTAAAAGGTTTTTATTTTATCACATAACTTATAATAATTGCAACAAGTTATGTATATACAAAATAGTACATTTTTGTTCTTCGTGGTTTGGGTTTATCCGTGAAGGTTTTATTTCATAAATTTAAATCTTTTTGTCCTTCGTGGTTTAGATTTATCTGTGAACGTTGCTTATTACGCCATAATCTGCAGACATCTTCCGAATGAGGATAGATAAATGTCGCATTCCAGTTGTTGAAATCACTTTTAGGAAAACTCCCCTCTAATTTTTCGAAGTAACTATACTTTAATAGTTTGATAGGTATCTAACTTAGATTCCTAATCTAAACCACGTAATCAGTGCACTGCGATCAGATTAAATTTAATATTTAAATACAGACATATCAACTGCAAAACTGCTGATTGAATAATATATGAGTTTTGCATTTTAACTGCCATGAAACGTAACTTATCGACAATGCCAACGAGTAGATAAAATAATCGTTTAACAGATTTCAGATTATCTGAAATCTATTTAATTAATTTAGTTAACATACATATTTATGTATTGTAAATTAATTAGATGTTTTTGAGATGCTCTTGTATCATATTTCGAGATTTCAATCTTTGCTTTGATCTTATCTGTGAGGTTACAAAACTGATGACGTTAGAGATAGATTATTGATAAAGTTACGACACTGAGATTATAAATTCGGGAGCGAATTCGATAGCAGCTTATAGACTCTACATCGTCAATGTTTACGGCTTCAATTTCTAGAAAGTTATAAACTATGTTAAATATTTTCACTTATTTGAATAGATTTTATAAAATTTTAGTCAGTTCACACCTAATAAGAATTGAAAAACTCGTCAAGCAAAGTATGAAACGGACGGAACCAAGGCAGACAAGAAGGCTTCTGGTGGGCTGGGTCTCAGCGCAGGTGAAACTGCTGGAGCCCAGACCTCTGAGGTGCTTCCGATGCCAGATGGGCAACCACGTGTTCGTGGGTTGCACCTCGGAGGTGGACCGCAGCGGTCACTGCTTCCGCTGCGGTCAGCCCGGTCACAAGGCCGGCTCGTGCAACGCCACGCCGCACTGCTATGCATGTGCGGCGGCTGGCAAGCCGGCCGAACACCGGGCTGGGAGTAAGGCCTGCGCTGTAGCCGCCAAGGCCAGAGGCAAGGGTAAGCCCTCCGCCACCGCTGTCACCGCTGTCGCCGCTGCCGCCGCTGCCGCCTCGACCACTGCTGTCGTGGCCGGCACCACCACGGCAGGGCCCTCACAGGGGGCTCAGGAGGGGGCTGAAATGGAGTGCCAATAATAGGTACTCCATTGCGCCTCCTCCAAGCGAACATCAACCACTGCGCCTCCGCTCAGGATCTGTTACTCCAGAGCATGGCGCAGTGGTCGATTAACATCGCTGTGGTCGCTGAGCCGTACTTTGTCCCGCCCAGGGATGACTGGGTGGAGGACCTGAGCGGCTCAGTGACCCTCATTTCGTCGGCCGCCGCCGGAACCCCGACCCTCGAGGCCGTCAAGAGGGGACGGGGTTGCGTAGCAGCACGGTTCGGGGAGATTGTAGTTGTGGGAGTATACTTCTCCCCGAGCCGAACTCTCGCCGAGTTCCACAACTCCCTTGCGGAGTTGAGAGTCGTCGTCGTCGGGTTCCGTCCCCTTCCCGTGCTCGTACTCGGGGACTTCAACGCCAAGAATTTGGCTTGGGGTTCCCGGTACACGGACACACGGGGCAGGATGGTGGAGGACTGGGCTCTGGAGACAGGCCTGGTCGTCCTAAATCGGGGTTCTGTACCTACGTGTGTACGGATGCGGGGCGACTCAGTGGTGGACATTTCGTTCGCCAGCCCCGCTCTGTCACCGCAGGTTATTGATTGGCGCGTCATGGAGGGGGTGGAGACGTATTCCGACCATCGGTACATCCGATTTGACGTCTCCGCCCAGACCTCGAGCGCGCCGATCCGGCAGACCCCGAGTGGTCCGCGGTGGGCGCTGAAGAAGCTGGACCGGGAGCTTCTCCTGGAAGCCTCGATCGTGCAGGCCTGGGTGTCACAACCGGACAGGCCTGCTGACACCAACGACGAGGCCGAGTGGTTCCGGGAGGCCATGTCCGAGATCTGTGACGTGGCTATGCCCCGAGTCCAGCCAGGACGGGCTTGGCGCCAGGTGTACTGGTGGTCGCCGCAGCTGACAGCGTTGCGCGAAGCGTGCGTTGCGGCACGACGCCGGTACACCAGGCACCGCAGGCTCCGTATCCGACCTCCGCATACGGAAGCCATTCAGGCGGAGCTATACGAGGGGTACAGAGCGGCGAAGACCGCCCTCCAAGAGGAGATCCTGCGGGCCAGAGGACTGGCCCGCAAGGAGTCGCTGGAGACTCTGAACAGGGACCCATGGGGACGGCCCTACAAGGCCGTCCGGGAGAAACTCCGCCCATGGGCTCCTCCGCTGACTCAGAGTCTCCGGCCCCAACTCGTGGAGGGCGTGGTGAGCGCTCTGTTCCCTTCTCGAGGGGAACATAGTCCCCCACCCATGGCTCCGCCTACTGCGGTGCCCGATGCGGACCACACCACTGACGACGACGACGGTGCTCCAGAAGTGACCGAGGTAGAGATGAGGGTGGCGGTACGAAGGCTTAATGCCAAGAATACCGCCCCAGGACCCGACGGCTTGCCTGGCAAAGCATGGGTCCTGGCCTCAGAGGCTCTCGGGCCTCGACTCAGGGGGCTCCTTAGCGCATGCTTGGAGAGGGGCCAGTTCCCACTTCGTTGGAAGACGGGGAAACTGGTCCTCATTAAGAAGCCTGGGCGCCCAGCGGACTCTCCGTCCGCTTACCGGCCCATCGTGCTGCTCGACGAGGTGGGCAAGCTCTTTGAAAGAGTGATTGCAGACCGCCTCGTCGGGTGGCTGATGCGAGTGGGGCCGGACTTGTCGGACGGCCAGTACGGCTTCCGCAAGGGGCGCTCAACGGTGGACGCCATCATGCGCGTGCGAGCCCTCACGACGGGGGATGCAGTGGCCCGGGGTGGGGTCGTCTTGGCGGTGTCTCTTGACATCGCCAATGCGTTCAACACCCTACCCTGGAGTTGCATTAGGGAGGCACTCCGGTATCACCGGATGCCGACCTACCTCTGTCGCGTGGTCGAGGCCTATCTGACGGATAGGGCCGTTATCTACCCCGGTCACCAGGGAGAGTGGAACCGGCGAGAGATTTCGTGCGGTGTCCCACAGGGATCGGTCCTGGGGCCGCATCTGTGGGACATCGGTTACGACTGGGTGCTGCGCGCCGACCTCCCTAGCGGTGTCAGCGTAGTTTGCTACGCTGACGACACGCTGGTCCTTGCGCAGGGGAGGTCGTACGAGGCGGCAGCCGAATTAATGACACGCGGGGTTGCGACAATCGTCGATAGGATCCGGCAATTGGGACTCGAGGTGGCATTGCACAAGTCCGAGGCCATGGGTTTTCATGGTCCTCGGAACGCGCCACCCGCGGGTTCCCAACTTACGGTAGGAGGGGTTCACATCGGCGTCGAGTCGACGATGAAGTACCTGGGACTTGTCCTCGACAGCCGGTGGAACTTCGTTGAGCATTTCCGACGTTTGGCTCCCAGACTGGAGCGGGCTGGGGCTGCAATAAAGCGGCTCCTGCCCAATCTGGGGGGACCAAACGCCTCCTGCCGGAGGCTCTACACGGGGATCGTGCGGTCCATGGCCCTCTACGGGGCACCGGTGTGGGCACCCTCATTGAGACTGCGCCCAGCGCGCCGGCTGTTTGCGGCCCAGAGGGTCATGGCCATCCGGTTAATCCGGGGATACCGCACGGTCTCGTGCGAGGCGGCGAGCCTCCTTGCCGGAGTGCCGCCATGGGATCTGGAGGCAAAGGTCCTCGCGCACATGTGGGAGTGGCGCGAGGAGGCGAAACGCCGGGGCGAAACTCCGCTGCCGCGACAAATCGCGGCACGGCGGACAGAGCTCCGGTGCGATCTCATGGCGACATGGCAGGTACGATTGTCGCAACCCAGTGCTGGGCACGCCACAATTGCGGCGGTAAGTCCCCTCTTTGAGGAGTGGATAGAGAGGCGCCACGGCGTCCTCACCTTCCGCCTGACGCAGGTTCTCACCGGGCATGGGTGCTTCGGTGGGTTCCTGTTCAGGATAAAGCGGGAGGATACGTCCGGGTGTTTCCATTGCGAGGATCGTCTGGAGGACACGGTGGAGCATACGGTGGAGGTGTGCCCTGCCTGGGCGGAGCACCGCCGTGTCCTCGTGGAGGCGATCGGCGGCGGCGACCTCTCGCGTCCGGCCCTGGTGCGAGCCATGGTACGGAGCGAGAGGGAATGGGAAGCCGTCACCTCCTTCTGCGAAGCAGTAATGCTCGCGAAGGAGGAGGCGGGGCGCGTGAGGGAGTGGCAGTCTCTGCGCCCTCACGTCCCTAGCCGCCGCAGGAGGAGACGCCCCGGGCGTCGGGAGTCAATAGCGGACTCCCGGCCACCGTAGGCGCGAGCTTGCGGGTGGCGAGCAATGGGTAGCTCGCCGCCCGGTAAGGACCAAGCTCGGGTCGACGGCGCGCAGTGTTCCACGCGCGCCTCAAAGAGATGTCAGCGGCAGTGTGGGGGTCTACTAGGACCGATGCCTGCCGGGGTCGCGTGATTGTTCGAAAGAGATACCGTGACCCTGGCACATGGGCAACTGATGGAACACGGGTGGGTTTTAGTCAGTAAAAGTCTGACACGCCCTCCCGCTCCGCCCAGAGCGGGAGAAGTCATTTGATGATTTCCCATCCTGAAAAAAAAAAAAAAAAAAAAAAGGCAGACAAGAATGACAAAATTACAAGTCAGTGCTCTATCTGAAAAAATGTTTCAAATGAGATTCCTAGAACGAGCATAGTGCGACAACGGATGTAGACGTGTAGTTGGAATACATTGTCTTAATATTTTTTGTAGAATACATTGAACCCGAGTGTGCTCTGCGCGACCCCGTCGGTTTAAGAACTGACATGCACTCTCGGACAACACAAAGCGACACTTTAATTTAATGCGACAAAATCTCCACGTGTATATACAGGTATATCTGCTTTGGTAATGAAACATTTAGTATGTAAAATCTGCTTTTTAACATTTATTTGATTTCCTAGTTAGCATTCTACCAGTCCAGTCTAGGTTTGATAGCACGTGTTAAAAATTAGTCGCAGATTTCGGCGACACGCCACAGCTTTATCCAGCAATGTACGACAGGTCGTCAGCTAAGCGCATGGTGATTGTCCACTGATCGCGCAGGTCGCACAGTAGGTACACAACTCGACTCGCTGGATGACCGGTCCATGGCCGAGGTCGCGTTGAATATACAGCACCACAAACCACGTTAAATATTAATAGGAGCTTCTTAAAATAATACATGGGGGACAATCAGAGCGATAATCGAATGTAGGTATGAAATGGGAATGTAGATGGGGCGGTTGACCTGCCTGCCCTGCTCCGGCGCACCGATCTACGTAGTTTGGGATTCCGTAGGAAGTGAGGAGGAAAAACCATGGTGTTATTGAAATAGTTGCTGTAACATCCTATCATAATAATTATATGGTTAAATGATTACTATCATCTACTATGACGCTAGGATATGATGATATATAGATATAGATAGGTCGATGAGGTGAATTGTTGAGCTTAGCCTTTTCTTTCTTTTATGGAAGTTCGGTATCGCATGTTGATCATCAAATACTAAATTATGTTCATACGGTTTCGGGTGAAATCTAGCTAAAACTAACACTTATAAATGTGTACTCTTCATAATATCTCTGCATATATTTGTACAAATCCAGTAAATATAAAAAAGCTTGAACTTTGGGCACATACATAAAAACTTTTTTACAAAAAAAAACAACCGACTTCCTTAAAAACACTACAAAGTGAAAAATAACTTTAATTTCGGCAGTCGGTGATTTTTATTGATTCCAATGAAATATAACATTAACAACAACTTTATACATACATACAATTAAAAAAAAAGAGATAAGAGTAGACTATAAAATAAAGTCTGTCATTTCACGAGTGGACCAGTAGCCCAAAAAAATGAGGGCGAACACAGAATACTGATGAAAACTTCCGCTTTCAGAGAAAGTTATACAAAGGTAAATAACCCCTGGCGATGGTCTTTTCAAGAAAAGCTTCTTATTTTTCAAACATTCCGTGGTACTCGTATAATGTCTCCTGATCTACGTAATTTTGAATGATAGGTACTAACCTGATTTTATCTACATATTTCAGAGTTCAAGAAACTATGTAATTCTCATAAGAATATATTTCAATGTACAAGCAGGCTTACTACAATATTTAATGGCGACGAAAATTGAGTAGCCATTCGTTCTTCCGACAGGAGTCAGCGATCGAAAGGTCATGGAAGACCACCGGTCACAGTATCCATAATTCATCGAAGAACTTAAAATAAAAACACATAAATGATTTGTAAATACGACAATAATAAATAATATATGTACTTCTCCATTTAAGAGTAAATGCTTCCTTAGTATATTCGATGTTTCGAAACATTACTCACAGTAGGGACACCATGTTGTTTTACATACATTTATCTATGACGCATATTTGGGACCACCTCAAACAAGGAAGTATTAACTAATTCAAATTATGCATTTGCAAGATCATACTCTTTTCATGAGAATAAACTATGGTATGTTATCAAATTGCCAATGAGTCTCCTAAATGAAAATGTTTTTAAAACACAATAAATAAGTAGCAACCTAGCAAACGCTAGAGTTAATATAATAATTGCTATAATAAGTAGGATCTATGATTCCAAAACATTGGTTAATTGAACAATTATGTCTCTAAGTATAATCATATTTCACATTTGCCAAGAAACTTTTAGACAGCAATGTCAGATGTCAACAGTACTCATTCAGCCAATGAAGACGACCTAATTAATTTACCGTGTTAATAAATTTATTAACCAAACCATTCCAACTGTTTCAAATAATATTAAACCACAACGAAGCTATTGTCGCGAGAACAAACGTTATCTACAGTTAAATTACTGGAGTATCTAAAATATCTTGGCAGAAGGCAGTTTTTTTAATTTATTTGTCAGTAGTTTCATTAATATTCAAATCCAAAATATAACTAAATTATCTAGATATCTACATAGAATCAGTACGTTAGTTTGATAAAGCGATTAATAAATCAAAACTAACAGTTTTGTTATTATAAAGTTGCAACCAGTTGAAGGTTATATTATTATGACCCTGTACCACAGGTATTATGTCACCAAAATATCATCAATGTCACCCAAATATTAAACTCGCTTCCTCGTCAGTTACATCACTTGCTAACTTTAGTTACAATAATACTAACAATGGTAGGTTATTTTTATCATATGGATATCTAATATAAGCATCAATTACTTAGTTAAAATTCATTACTGGAGAGTCTAAGGTGTCTCCCAAGTAGGCACCGAAAATAACCGCAATATCCGCAGTAGTATCCGAAATGTACTACCTAATTTAGCGGTTGGTACATCGGCAATGGTCGGTCTTTAATTAACAAAATATTGATATTCTAAAAAGATACACTATCCTATAGTAAACCAAAGCAGGAGACAGTCCTCTCCCAAGTTGCAACAGAAAATATCCAGAATTTCAATATGGACGGTAACGCTGTTATTTTTACCACACACTGACGAACCCATGCAAGGTAGCATACCTTAGCATCAGAGACCAAAATCATTACAAAAATATTTAAAAGAAGCACCAATTAAATGCTTCTGCCACCCACAGCGGAGTCTCCCAAGAAGCCACTGAAAATATAGGATGTAAAATTACCCATTTCATAGCCGTCACTTTTACAAAAATAATAGCTAGGAAATCCCTTCATGTTTTATATGAAAAATTACTGTTTACGGTAACGAACAACGTAGCCATATTTCTATGAGTGCATGCAACAGTGCATCGGTCATGAGGTATTAAAAGTTAAGTTAGAACATTTAAAATGTGTTTTCGAAAAAAAATAACGTTAATAAAGTTAAAAGTTTAGTCTTCGAAATCAGAAGGTTCCCAGAACAAAAAAAAAATATCACAATGACGTGAAAGACAAGTAACTCCACCACGCGTAGCATGACCATCATAGAAACGAGTTTTGCCGACGGAAGAATAGACAATGGCACGGCGATGTTAAAACTGAAGAGAGGAAATATTTCTATTCTTCAGTCGACAAAATTCTACGATGTAAAATTGTACGATGTCGAGCATGGCGACAAATTTTTCTCTACTTTTGAGTTGGAGTTTCAGTTGGGGGTACATTTTTTTTTACAGGATTATATCTATACTAATATTATAAAGCTGAAGAGTTTGTTTGTTTGTATGTTTGTTTGTTTGATTGAACGCGCTAATCTCAAGAACTACTGGTCCGAATTGAAAAAATATTTTTGTGTTGGGTAACCTATTTATCGAGAAAGGTTATATATAGGCTATATAACATCACGCTGCAACGAAGAGGAGCGGAGCAGTAATGAAAAATGTTGCAAAAACGGGGAAAATCGCACGGGTAGGCGATTCGACGCGACGGGAAGGGTCGGGGGAACAAGAAATTTAACGCAAACGAAGTCGCGGGCAGAATCTAGTTAATTATAAACATCAATACAATACTCTAAGATCGTTTAATCCCACTGTAGGACTATTCAATGAAAAAGTCCTTAGCGGATCCACCTTAATTACATTAGTTACCACTCTCTTGCTATGGATAGAATAACTGTCTTTATCTTCATAAAAACCCGAGTCCCGGGTCGCCCCGTGCTCGGGCCGAAGAGATGTCGAATTGCATAGAAAGAACTTTGTACATTCTTGGTAGAATAGAGATAGAATTGGTCATGCTACGCCTGCTGGCGTCGTAACTTAATCGTCATTTTTCCCCTCGATAACAAAGACTTTTTGACTTTAATCATGAGAACAAGCGCCACACCCACGCAAGGAATAGCTGAACAGCAGTTATTAATATCTATCAGTTCTATTTGAGGAATATCATTCCCTTTCAAGTATAGTTGTGTATTGTCGTGGAGTAACGAAGATGATTGTGTTGTGATTGTAGTGAGTACCGCATGATGCGCGGGCGGCGCACGGACTCATTGCGCCGTGATTGATTCGACCATCCGCTCACCACCCACGCGGCGCACACGACTCTATATTGTTCTCTTTAAACGACAAGTCATTTTGACGTGAATAAAGATAGTACTAGACTGATACCAGTAGAAATTAGTAAAATATTGTTTCAATAGCTCACCATCATTGTTAGTACGAAAAAGAACTCCGTAGACGTAGAATTCCTGTAAATCTTATGGTTAAAATTACTTGGCGCAAGACTTCGCGTTAGATTTGTAGGTACTAGAGCTTTTGTCTAGGGCCATTGAGCTTAAGAAATTTTTGAAAAGTCTTTTTTTACTTGATGGAACTGCTCTCCATTAAAAATGTCTTGAATATTATAGAAAACTATTATATTTAAATAGGAAATCGTACTTATTAAGTACAGCTGAAAACTTTCAGGAACATTTTGTCACTAACAGGAAATCGTCTTATTCCACTCTTATTTATCTTTGATTAATTTAAACACGGATGTCAATAAGGTAACCCTCATTACCGTACTGCAACATCACTATAATCTTACCGGTCATATAACTCAGTCGCAAACGTTTTCACGTATCCAGCGAGTGTGCGAGCCGTCTACCTCAAACACGCAGTAGCGCCGTGCTCCACACAACGTTTCATATTAAAACCGAGAGCTTGTCACGCCCAATTATGATTTAACCCATGTTTAACCCCAATTGGTTAACAATCACTCATTTTCACTCAACGTTACATGATCACACCTCGTGGTCCAGATTTATTTATAAATAGAATGATTAAAGTAACCGGTTTTATCTTTTTAAACGGTCAAGACATCAGAGGGGCAATTCTCGTGATTTGAAAATGTTCACAGTCTGATTTCAGTCTTAATCTGTCAAAAATATCTCGAGTTTCCATACACTTTTGACAAGTTTATGACATTTGTTGTTGCCGAGATGAGACTGCGACTAAATAATAAACGTTTTTAATTACGAGAATGGGCCTTCAGGACTTGAATAAAAGGTTCGGTCGTTGCTCTGAAAAGTATTTATTCAGCCTTTTCCTGTATACTTTACACAAATCTAATCTAATCTTGCAAGCGAAAAATCACCCTAAAATGTTATGCTTATTTCACGTCTTGACGTCCCACAGTGGAACGAATGTATGGGAGCGGTTGGACGTAGACATGTCCGAAAAATAAGAGTAAAATTATGACAAACTAATGATGCCATCTTATTCGATTACTTAATGCCTTCATAAATTGTGGTGATGAATTTCTTCATAACTCCCATATTTCGGGAGTAATTTGAGAAAATGTGAAATTTTACTATGAAAATGAGTGTATCGAGCTCTCTCCCTCCTGATTCCGGGCTTGTTTCAAGTAGCGGTCTCTAATATCGTAATGCTATTACTAAGAGCTATATTTAATACTAAGACACATAGTGCGCCAAATGTGCACTTTCTGGGATAAAAGGAAATGAAAATTTTAAAAAAAAAACGTTTTTTCCCCATTTGTATTTACTTTAAACCGCAGACAGACTTATTAAGAGGTCTATAAATATATTATATATATACAGAAATATATATTAACAAAAATATTCACAAGAACTGATGAGAGTATGACTTTTAAGTAAGTTGATAATAAATTACCTAGTTTCATTAAAAGTACAATAAATAATTAAGATGTAAGCTCTAATTTACTAAGTTACACATTTTAAAACAATAACATCATTTAATTATCTTCGTCATCATCATCATCATCAATTAATTCAAATTCAGAATCGATGTCCGCTAAATCATTTATGTTAACAAATTCGATATCACTTTTCTCAGAATCCGTAAGCTCATAAAATTCCTTAAAAGAAGATTTTTTTACAAACTTATTTCCTTTTGGACGGATACTTGTAACAAGTGGATCAGAAGACAGTAAAAGATTGTGCATAATATCTTCATTGCATGAGATACTGCTATGCTTTCGAGAATGCCCCTCTCTATATTTTCTAAAATCTTTATTTCTAGCCTCAGATGCCTCTTCGGATAGAAAACCAATGGGCACAATTGACATGTTCTGAACTATGTCTGGCCCATGCATTAAAATTTTATGAAGTGAAGAAGGCATATAATACCATGGGTATAACTCCACGTAAAGCTTAGCAGTATCAAAGCAGAACTCTCGGAATTTAGTTACGTTGATCTTCTCTCCTGATGAAATACACTGCAAGATCACACAGATTTTTCTTAAAAGCATAGCATCTATTCCGGTCAGTTCAGCAGATTTAGTGTAGTTTTCAAAAAATCTCCTTGCCGAGTTGCCATTGTTGGTGGATCCACTGCCTTGTTTCACAACATCGAGAAGTAAGCCCGTTTCTCTTCTTACAGCCTCTTGAACTCTTTTCTTCCTGTCATCAACTTGCCTTTTTGCTATATCACCCCTTACTTGCCATGATTTTATGTCTAATTTGTAGGAAATGTGTAATAAGCATTCCATTGAGCGAATCCAAGCGTGAAGGGTGCTTAAGCTATATTTATACATGTCCTCGTTTGCGTGTTTATCTTTGATTAACTCTAAATTATTCATTTCTTTAGGACAAGCCTTGCATATGTCACACACTGAAGCTGCTGTATTGGATATAATGGAATGAATTTTACCATCAATCATTGTCAACAGCAGTTGGTGTTTGACACTAATTCCATCAGTGATGGTGGATGGAGTTAAGGCTTCAATCTCTGCTTCGATTTCAGCCATCTCTCTCTGCACATTTTCTTTGGTTTCCTTTATAAACTTAAACAATATTGGCCGGCAAAATGAAGTGGAAGATGGTCGCTCGTTTTCCCAAATTGTTACACCTTTTGAGACGAGCCGCAGTGGTACAAGACTAATCATAAAATTACTAGCAAGATCGATTTGCTCATCTTCACTCGTCCTTTGATGATAAATGCTTTGGCTAGATGATCCGTCAAAACCCCATTTGCTGGTCAATACGAGCTGTTGATTGGGATCAACAGGGGTTTCTAACGACCTAATAAGTCTTCTTGAGGTTAAATCCATCAAGGCTTGTAATTTGATTTTTGCAGAGCTCTCTGTAACTGTGAGATCTTCTTTGGCCGGATAGCACTTAATTTTTTCTTTAACCAACATGTAGTAACTCGGGTATTGAAGAGCTCCTTCTTGAGTGTTGAAATCCCGAAGAGTGTTATAGCGCCATTTCGATAAGTTCATCGATACATAAAGAGCCAATGCCTTCAAAGGGGATATTTCCCGTACCTGAATTGATTTACCTTCAATGAAGGCTTTGATTTTTGAGGCCTCTTCTGGATTCTCCGTCAAGTATTTCATAACATAAGCTGTATCGCTTTGTCCTGCCTTTTGAAGCGCCCTTTCGACCGAAAACATAATTTCAGCGCTGCTACTGCTGCATGAAAGACTATCTTCAGTGCGTCTTCTTTTTTGCCGGTTACTAAGGTCCTCAAAATATTTACGAGGACTAGGATGTGTACAAGTTGAAGCATCAGATTTAGCAGGAGAAATTATGGGCTCGATGACGTCACTTATATTTTCTGTAGAAGGTTCCATATTTTCATTCTGTAATTCCGGCCATTGAATTGCAGCCTGTAGCCAAATCTCATGTTTCTTCCGAAACTTATCTGTGCTTCTTCCAGACTGTGTCCATTTTGCATAAATGCGGTAGCAAAATCGACGACACCAGTCTTTTAAACTTGTTTCAGCACTTTCACATAACTGAACACAACTGTTATCTTTTAAAACACTGAACAAATAGTTAAAGTCGCGTAAATCTTTATGTGCGCGTGCGCATAAAGCAACGTGAATATCAAGATTTGTATTAAAATTTGGAAAATACATTGCGAGATTAGCTTGGATACAACGAGGTGTAAATCAACACTGATTTTAAAGTTACTAATAGTGACCTATTTATATAAAATCCAGGTATCCCAGGTATCCTTTGTTAAATATTGCAAGGTAATTAGTTATTGTGATAATTAGTAAATGATGCATGCTAAATTAGTGTATTAAGAGCCATTTAGTAATTAAATAATAGCAATGTTCTTATCAGTAATCATTAGTGCATCAGTTTTATATGTAAACCTTAAGTCCCTAATTGTATATCCTAATTAGCTTATATCTTCTCTAATTGGCTGCTCAGAAATGTTATTGTAATAAGGTAAACCTTTAGAAAAACGGTTTTAATCAACAAAATAAACAAAAAATAAAAAAATTGTGTTATAAAATAAACATCACTCTTTATCCCAGAAAGTGCACATTTGGCGCACTATGTGTCTTAGTATTAAATATAGCTCTTAGTATTAGCATTATGATATTAGAGACCGCTACTTGAAACAAGCCCGGAATCAGGAGGGAGAGAGCTCGATACACTCATTTTCATAGTAAAATTTCACATTTTCTCAAATTACTCCCGAAATATGGGAGTTATGAAGAAATTCATCACCACAAGTTATGAAGGCATTAAGTAATCGAATAAGATGGCATCATTAGTTTGGCATAATTTTACTCTTTTTTTTCGGACATGTCTACGTCCAACCGCTCCCATACATTCGTTCCACTCGTCCCTAAAATGAACTGCATATTCGATATAACTTAGAATCCCTAAGTCATTGAAGAATCAGCCTCAGTCGCAAACAGCTTACCTAATACAATCTAAACAGCAGAATCCTGAAGTTTAAACTTAGTACTTTTAACATAATTATTATAGTTTCGACGCATTACCAATGGTTGGTAATGATAATTGATAACCTAATCCATAAATAACTTCAGCCTATTTCTACAAAATTTGCCGTAAGAAGTGACCGCGGGATTATCAGCATCTACGACGGTGCGTGGTGCGTTACATTGGTTTACTAAGAGCTCTTACACATGAGCGTCATGTTGCCAACGGCAGGTAACTGCAGCCGTCGACACGCGATGAAGACGCTGATCTTTGAAGATGGCGTGTCGCCGGCTGCCGTCGACACGTTTCGACGGCAGCAGTTACCTTTGCCATTGGCAACATGCCACTTGTGTGTAAGAGCTCTAAGAGAATGTTACTAATTACGACATGTGCCTACTAGTAAATTCTCCTATCGTCGGACATCAGAACGTGTGTGCAAAGTACGTAGCTTAATCCTAGGTTAGTACTAGCTTAGATACTACTGATGTGCCTGATAACCGTATCTGTATCCGCGGATATCCGAGGGAGACGAAAGATCCGTTTCCGTATCCGTATCCGTTACTTCTTGGAGGATATTTTACGGTATCGCAAAAGATCCGCCAAAAAGTTACCTTATTAATTTTCAAAACATAGATGAAATTCTAAATAATGGTGATTAGGTAGCAATTTGTACTATCTTAAATAGTTTGAAACTTCACTGGCCTCGGACCCTTCTGAATTTCTCAAGGACTTCTCTATTCTTAATTTCTAATACTGAATGATGACGGAAAAGGGAGCGTCAAAAACACGTTATAAATATGTATATAGTGAGTTCAATCTCCGAATGCGAAAACAAAGAATAACAATCTGCCTTGAGAATATGCGAAGTAAGGCTAGCGCCACCTATTTTTATAGATAGAAACTATTATTGGGAGCAGAAACTGAGAGTGTTAAATTATGCCAATGACCGGTCAGTCCGAATTTGAACTCAAAGGAATAATATAAAAGCTTTGTTTTCTGATAGTTACCTCTGATTTTCATCTATACAAATAAATAAAATTGAAGTGTCTGTTTGCGATTTCAAATTAACAGCTTTTCACTAAATGCTTATGAAAGTATATATGTATACGGTACTTAAATCAATAAATTAATTTTTTAAAAATTGTACGTCTGTCTGTCTATTTGTTCCGGGAATCTCTGCAACTACTGGACCAATTTTGAGAAGATTTTCACTGGCATATAGTTGATATTATAAAAAGCAACATAGGCTACTTTTTGTTCCAATAGCACGTTCCCGTGGGATAATTTCCAATTTCCACGCGGGCAGCAGCTAGTTGTTAATAATTATGAAAGAAAATACTTCCTAAGTGTGTATGGGTAAATCAGATTTCCTTCTCAACGAACTTACATAATTTGAGGATCCAATGAAGAAACGTTTTACCTTTTGCGTGATCAGTGTCAGAATCTCAGCAAGTCAAATGAGACCCCCATAACAATTAGTTTGGAGTTGTTTTGACTATGCGAACGGAAATCATTATGCACGAATAAATAGAATATTCCACGTGAGGGGCTTGTGGCGGGTAGCTCGCCGCCCGGTAAGAACCAAGCTCGGGTCGACGGCGGCGCGCAGTGTTCCACGCGCGCCTCAAAGTGATGTCGGCCACACTGAAGGGGTCTGCTAGGACCGATGCCTGCCAGGGTCGCGAGATTGTTCGAAAGAGATACAGTGACCCTGGCACATGGGCATATGAAGGAACACGGGTGGGTTTTAGTCAGTAAAAGTCTGACATGCCCTCCCGCTCCGCCCAGAGCGGCAGAAGTCATTTGATGATTTCCCATCCAAAAAAAAAGGCGGCATGTGGCTAAGTAATGACAGTCGCGTGGTTCGATCGTTCGGGATAAGGTAGGATCACCACGGCCGGTCTGAGGATGGGTGTTCACCTATACATACCATGACCCGTCCGTGCCTCGAAAAGCGCCCGGTCGTCGTACTCAGCGCTTCTCCTCCACATTCATTATGCGCACAGCTAAAGTGTGGAACTGCCTGCATGCATCTGTGTTCCCTTCCATATTTAACTTACCTACTTTCAAAACAAGAGTAACCAGGCACTTTTTAGACTCGCTCGTTCCATCATCAATCGCTCATTAGGCGTGATCGAGATCACGAACAGGCCCATACAGCAATTTAAAAAAAACTCGAATGTCTGAATAGAATAGAATAGGAATAGAATAAGTCTTTATTTGCTTAGAATGTAGGTACATACATATAAGTTGTTAAATTAAATAATAGGATCCATGTACATTCTGCCTTAATCTAGCATGCAAATGTCGTAAAAAATAGAGAATCATAAAAATATTACACAAAATTATCATTTAAGAAGTCCTGCACAGAATAATAACATTTGTCTATAAGTAATTCTCTGAAACGTTTTTTAAATTTTTGCAACGGTAAATTTTTAATTTGGTCAGGTATTTTATTAAAGATTACAGGAGCCATACAAATCACATTTCTTTTAAGTAAACTAGTTTTATATGCGCCCGTGCTTAATAGGTTCTGGTATTGAGATCTCATAGCTGTACTTCGTTTTCTAGTTTCTATTAAAGTTGCAAATAGGCATCGGTTTGTTATTACAAATATTGCTATCTCAAGAATATAGAGGCATGGGAAGGTAAGTAATTTATGAGACTTAAATATAGGTACACAACTGTCTGTCACTCTTAAACCAAATATAGCTCTTAGGCAGCGCTTTTGAGCTCTGAAAATGCTTTCTCGTTCACTACAATGACCCCCAAATATTATACCAAATCTTAAGATGGAGATTACTAGACCATGGTAAGCGACTAATATTGTCGGTAAATTTACTTTTTTTGATAGATTATGTAACATAAACGCGGCTGTGCTTAAACGTTTACATATATCTTCTGCTTGCGGCTTCCAAGTTAACTGGCTGTCAATTAGGATTCCTAAAAATTTTGTAATGTTAGCTTTTTCTAAAGTTTGACCATTGTAATTTACATCCAATTCTCCCGTGAATATTCGTTGGTAAAATTGCATGATTTTAGTTTTTTGGAGATTAATTATTAAATTATTATTGTTGAGCCAATATGTCTGACATCCAGTTTTACAAAATGGATCGTTTTATCCAGTACCTGGGTTGTGGAAGTCTGATAGGCAGTCGCTCCATCTATACTAATATTATAAAGCTGAAGAGTTTGTTTGTTTGTTTGTTTGTTTGATTGAACGCGCTAATCTCAGGAAGTACTGGTCCGAATTGAAAAATTCTTTTTGTGTTGGGTAGCCTATTTATCGAGGGAGGCTATAGGCTATATAACATCACGCTACAACTAAGAGGAGCGGAGCAGTAATGAAAAATGTTGCAAAAACGGGGAAAATTTATTCCTTTTGAGAGTTTCCGTTGCGTGCGCTGCGTAAACGGTTAAAGTAACGCAAAAATCATGTATGACGGAATTGTTTCTTTTAAAAAGTTCTAAAAAAAAGTCGGCGAGAGCATATGTTTATCTTTTAAGGTTGACTCACTATAACTCAAAAGGAGCGAGCAGCAACGAAAAATGGACGAAAACTAGCAGGCAAATCGATGCGACGGGAAGGGTCAGGGGAGCAAAAATTTGACGCGGACGAAGTCGCGGGCAGAAGCTATGTAATATACTGGTGTTCAGGTACATCCTTCAGGTCCATCTTATTTATCTGTTAGTCTAGTGGTTAGTGACCCTGACTGCTATGACTGAGGTCGTGGGTTCGATTCTCACCCAGGACAAATGTTTGTGTGATGAGCAGAATCATTAATTCTGTGTCTGGGTGTAATTTATCTATAATATGTATGTATTTAGAAATATATAAGTATACTAGCTTTTTCCAGCGGCTTCGCCCGCGTATTATACTTACAAACCTCCCTCTTGATTCACCCTATCTATGGTGAAAACCGTGTTAAATCATTTGCGTAGTTTAAAAGATCTAAGCATGTAAAAAAGATTATCTAGAAATTGAAACCCACGCCATCTATTAGGAATTCATGGAACTAACCAATGAACACACATTGTTCTATAAAAAACATTTAATTTGCAAATATTGAGATCAGTAATTGAGATAAAAACTATCCTATCTTTCAAGTTAGACCAAAATACGGGTACATGTGAAATTTGATTGAAATCGGTTCAGTAGTTTTGGAGTTTATTGGCAACATACATCGTGACACAAGATTTTTATATATATAAGATTTATCAGTTGTCTGGTTGCCATACTCAATACTCAATTCTTTATTGCATTCCATATGTTACATAGATGGTTAAAAATAAAATGGTACAAGATCAAATATGGACCCTGTCGGGCACGCAAAAATTACGAGAGAGGAAGAGGGCTGAGTTACAATAGAACAGGCCATAGTACAGGCTTTGCCTAGTTGGGATCAGATAACGTTGTGTTGGTTGTCCCAAGATATTGGTGCCGATTCTGTTGTACACGAACTAAACTAACTAAACTATCTCTAAAATTCCTTACTTTTGGCTATGAGAATTGTAACGCTATTCTGCAACGAAAAATCTCTAAATTTAAAAATTATTTTGACACGACTAAAATCGAATTTGACAATCGCGACTCAGCGTGGTATTTTTTTTCTTTTGGTTTCGCAACGTTGTACTTGTGTGTGCATTGCGTAGAATGAATTTTTTGAGAGACGAAGGCGCGTGCTGGGGGGGCCGCCTCAACGTGTTTTATATGGAATTTTTCACTTTTGTTTGAAAAATATAAAAAAAATATTACACACGTGTTGAGATTTAAATGTGCCGGGGTACACTAAGGGGGCCGAAAATTTCATTATTTTTGCGATAGGACACGCCATTTTCAAGATATAAGCAAAAATAAAATAAAAAATACAGAACTGTTTTTGCACGTGAAGGCGAGGCGTTGTTGAGAATTTTAGTTCATGACCACTAGTTTTATTCCACACCTTTTTAATCGCGATTAAAAATAGTCAGATTTAGTTAAAATAAATTATTATAGTCAAAATTTTTGGTGAAAACCGGCAAACTCAGAATAGCAAAATTAACATTTTCACTAAACTAATAACTCAGTGCAATCTTAGTGCTGTCAAACTAAAATATAGTTAAGTTGTGTCACTTTAGTCTATTTCAGAATAGGAAATTGTCGTTTGACAGGATTAAACCAAATTTTAGTGATTTTTAGTTTAGTTTAGAGAATTTTGTGACAACAGAATCTGCACCAATATTATCCAATTAGACTGGAAGCCGATCCCAACATAGTTGGGAAAAGGCTAAGCAGATGATGATTACTATTATTCTACGTGTAAACAAAATGATAGCTGTGACCTACACCCCACACCACAGTTCAGTAGAAGGCAGTGGCCCTTAATTAATTAAATATCTGGATGACCGAGCTTTTCTCGGTATTTTTTGGTAAATTGTGTTTAAAATAATAGGTTTTATGTTCAAGTTGATTATCGATAAAGTGGATAATTGAAAACACGAATAAAACTAAATTTTATAAAAATGAATCCTAGCTAGATCGATTTATCGCCCCCGAAACCCCCTGTATACTAAATTTCATGAAAATCGTTGGAGCCGTTTCTGAGATTCAGATACAAGAATTGCTCGTTTAAAGGTATAAGATTACAAGACAGTTACAACATCGCTCTATCTCTAATGTCCCATTACATCTTCTCGTGACTACTGAACATCCATGTTCATACAATCACGAGTTCTACTGACGCGCATTTATGTGATCATAACTTTATAATTAGTCCTGTTTCCCATTAGATAACAATTAATTAGCTATTGTTTCATCTCGTTATCAAAGTGGCTAGTTCCATCTTAGATGCTGGCAAAAAGACTCGTGTAAAGCGACCCCACAGAGACTGTTACTGACATGACATCTGTCAATTGTACCCACATTGACATTGTATCTATTTAAATAGTAATATTAATATAAATGTTACAACGTATTCCATTCTCGGTTGTTTTTAAACAGTAACCTTTAATAAAAAATCAATGTGAAAAAAACTCTATTCTTATTTATTCTTGTATCATAAGTTACTGACCTTCCATAATCTAAAATGCCTTCTTTTCTCGAAACAACAGAAGTTCAAAAACCTTTACAGGAAAACTGAATTATTAACAATTCTCTTATTCTGAGAGGTGATGCATCCCATCTGACATCAGACGTCACCGATTATACATTCCGGGCCTCCATAATCGAGCCACCGTGCATTTTATGTTTACAGGCAACGAATAATGTTAATTCAGAGATTAAGTTTTTATGCACTTTTTAAAGCTGACGAACTATTTCAGACGACTATTCCAAATTTCAAAAAGAGAAGAAAATCGGAGTTTTGTCGCTCTTAAAAAAGCAACAAGCTTTGATAAGAGCATCATCAATAAATTATATCATTATTTATTTTGTTTTGCTGTTTGCATTAAAGGAGTATCGAAATAGTTTTATCTTATTTTTTAATCTATTCTGACGTTCAAATTATAGATGCTGCACCTGCAGTAGCCGTGCAAGCTGTCACTTCTTCAATCTGAGTCTAAGTCAGCGAAACGTAAGTGCACCATTTCATGTAAACCGTCTTTCAAAGAATTTGCCATCGATACCTGGAGACTGGCAACTTAGTGCGACGTCCAGGAGGACCACAGAACTGCACGACTAGATCGGTTTATGTTTACCACCAGCCTGCGTAATCGCCAACTGACAAACATTTCCATTGGATTCAACGTCAATGCAGCCGAGTCCTTTTTACAGATAAATATAATAGTATGCGGAATGGCAATGATGAACATAGGAAAGCCTACCAAAGACAGAGAGAACGTAACTGCGGAAGGTCATGGACAGTCCGAGGCGGATTTTCCACTTATGGAAAACCCCTTGAGATCTTGAGGTTGTGACGAGACCACACAGCGGTTGCCACCACTATATAGCGACCGATACATTCGTCAATGCCTAAAAGCTCATGTGTTGCCATATGCTGAGTTTGTGCGCCAGGATTTCATAATCATGCAAGATAAGGCAAGGGCGCCAGTGAAAGTATTGTTCAAGAACACCTGCATGACGCAGTAATCGAATCGCCAGCAAGAAACACTGATATAACTCTAATAGAACAATTATGGCATCTGCTGAAACGCAAGCTCCTGAAACTGTGGAGGAGCCAAAAATGTTGGTCTTGGAAGCATTGGAGAACATTCCACAGCACGTCATTGTGATATTAATGAATTCCATGAACCGCATGTCGGCTTCGGACATTCAACTTGGATTTACAATTATTTAAAAAGATAGACAAAAATATGCAGGGTGGATTGATTTAGGTGTCCGGGAGTGTATTATTGGTAATACATTCAAGTATATTTTCCTTATAAGAGGTATTCGTTATGTATTATACTGTCAGAAGGAAAATATACGACTGAATTAAGCAAATTCGTGAACAAGATACACCTGAAAAAAATTAAAAACTTTAGGCATCTACTTAAAGTTCCCGAAAAGCGAGGTTTAAATTCGTCAGTTTTCCTTAAAGTATGAAAATGTCCCAAGTTCAGTGAGTTTTTTTCTCAGGTACTTCTACAAAAACTATGTGAGTTTTATTGCTTTTCTAATAAAATTGTTCAGAATCGGGACAACAACTGATGCAATCAAATGCGTCACGTTGAGGCTATATAAAATATTCTTTGTTCAAGATGATGTTATTCCAGATCTGTCTTAATTTTACATTTTATAAGGAGCAGCTACCTGTCTGACCGCCACAAACCAGCTACAAGGGTAATACAATTCTCCTTTTGGAAGACTGGCTGTCTGACTTTCGGGCTTCTGACAACCCGTAACAACTGCCAAGGATCCACGTATGACAGTCAGGATTCGTGACATTTAATCATTATATTTCTAATGCGAACTTAAGAGCAAACCTTGTAAAATTGAAATTGGTTCGATGCAACTTTACTTCATTATTATTATTAAACTATCCCAAGAACCCAAGCCATAGTTCAAAATAATTGTAGCCCTAGAATTTTTGTTGCAAGGTATGCTGAAACGCAATTGATATCGGCATATTTTTCCTCATCGCAGATTTTCCTCGTCGGTAATGCGTATGTATTTGCAAAAGGGACCGCAGCTGTCAACATGTCAACATTGATGAAAGCAAACACGGTCCAATGGTCGAGATCAATAATGCATCTTCTGAATAATGCAGTGAGATCGGTCAGAAGACTGTTTGCCTGTCTGCATTTTTTATATGATCCCGAACGATGGTGCGTTGCCCTCTGCCCTAAAGTTAGAGATGAGCTAACCTACGGACATCAGAGGGTAATCTGCTTAACACTCTGACAGTAGGTACGGCTTTGATGTTGACATATCAGCGGCGTTCATTGCGTTATTGACGTTGCTGGGCAAACAAATTTTCGAACATATGAACCAATGGTTAGCAATTCGCAATTAGGGTGCCGATAGTGTGGAACAAAAAGGCATTTTCAACGGTAAACTTTATCTTGATCGTAGATTCGAATAGAATGTTCTAGTCAATAGCTCATCAATAAACAGCTTTACAATAAATACCTGCGTCACAAGCACGTCACTAAGGTTAAATTTATTACCGATTTGTAACTACCAGATGATTAAAGCACATTAAAACACTTTCAGTGTCTTCGCAGTTAGTGACAAATGGAAAAAATTGTGATTTCGTCTACGATGTTATTTCTATCTAGTAAAGAAGCTAACTAAGGAAAATCTCAAACGAAATTCCTAGTAGATTATTAATAATCAATTAAAAATTGATCAGCAGGCCCGCCTACTGAAACTAATGAATTGACACACTTGGGTTTGTCACGTACGCTCCGAGCAAATTGGTTTTAAAAATATCCTATCACCTGTTAATGAGAGCAACAATCATAAAAATCACACTGGCCCTAATGTGCATCGGCAATAAATTAATAACCGCAAACAAAATTGATGCCATTACATATTGTCATTAGCTGTGCGATGACGTAGGTGAAACAAAATATGGACCATTCTATGCAACACTGAACACTTTTGTATAAACTTTTCGGGGTTTTCGAGAGTTCAACAAATTGCATGCAAGGTGAAGAAAACATCAAGTTTAAAATAACATTTTCCTTTCCTCTTGCGATGTAAATAAATGCAAACATTCACATCAAGCTAGGTGTTTAAATCGAACGTTGACTCGGGAATTTTATATAAATTCGTTAATCTGATTATAGAATATTTCCAATAAATCACAATAAACTTGCATAAAATGTGTTCAAAGTGAAGGAAGAAGTTGTGCTCTTTGATCTTTCACATATACGTCACCCAGTTCAACGTATATGTTTTCTTAAAATATTGGAGCTTGTACATTACCTACTAAAGAGGTAATTCTGTATGTAACACATACTGTATATTATTTTAAATTAGAGTATATTTTTTTTATTTTATGTTTTCCTTTCTACTATGTATAACACACGTTGTCTACATCTCCTTTGTCTTCTCTCCTATTATAGCAGGTAATCTGGAAGAAATTTCTGTAGAAGTATTACCTTCGTACGTATTTTTCTGTTACCTACTTTCTTCTTGTCTGTTTAAATGTGTGCATAAATGATTAAATAAATAAATAAAAATATGAATGACTGTCATTTGACAGTTCAACAATATTCATTCAACTATATACGTTATTGAGCAGACACATTGTTGAACTTATGAATAAATGGATTAACAAAATCCTGCAAAATTATTCAGATTGAGATAGATAGTGTGTTACGAAATTAGCGTGCTTTATACCCAAAACGTTATACATCTATTTGCCATACAAAAATTAACCACGATGAAAAAAAGAAACCTTTTAATGATAGGACCAGTAATAATAATAACTAAGTTTTTTTTCCAGCGAATCGAAATTCTTGATGACTTAATTGGCTTGTTATTGCATGATTCCATCAGGCATTAAGTAAGGGCACGCGCCCACGGTTACATGGCCTAGGGCCTACGTGACTGCGGACAGGGCACGTAGCTCACGCACCTACCTAGCCCTAATCGATTCACATTCAGAATCGATTTGATGACCGGCTTCTTAATTATGATGACTAACCATTCCACTAACTATAGAATATGTTTATGTTTGTGTGACGTGTTGACGATTTTTGTTTTTAAATAAATAAAGGTATAGATACCGAAAGAGTCGTTAGGAGAGTTGTAAGTTTAGTTTAATATTGTGTAATCTTTACAGTGGCGAAGAATATATTGCTTTGTTGCAATTATTGGATACATTGCAGCATGAAAGCTCACTTAATAGCCGATGCTGGTATCATTTCAAGCGATTCTATACTTTAGAAGCTTATTTTCGAGCTTTCAACTATGACTGTTCACAATTTTCACGCCAGTGTATCTTTTTGTAATTATTTCTCATGCCCCTAGCTAGGACATGCTACACAGTTTTAACTAAATAAATAGTTACTGGACTAGATAATATAACTATACCTATTTCTCTTCTATTCCTACTATTAATATTAGGATATAAAGTTGAAGAGTCTGTTAGGTTGAACGCGCTTATCTCAGGAACCACTGGTTCAAATAGCAAAATTATTTTAGTGTTGGATAGCCGAGGAAGGCCATATAACATCACGATAGAAGATCACTTTAGAAGCAAAAAGAAAAAAACATGAACGCGAAGTAATCGCACGGGTAGGCGATTTCGCGGATAAAAGCTAAGATAATATGAGTCTATGAAAATCTGGTCAATTTTGGAGACTTTCCGGCAGTAAAAAATCTGTTTTAAGACCCAAACAGATATTTCCTATAGTCATTTATAATCAAAGTAAGCTTTTTTATATTTTCACGCTTACATAGCAGAAGAAGAGTTAATGGTATACTCTCGCTGTAATGGTATAAAATATAGAGTGTTATTTCCCATAAGAAATCGGTTTATTTTTTGGCCGGGCACTTTACTTTTTGGGAATAAGTTTTCGAAACTAGAATTTTGTACTTTGCCTACTCAACGAAGTAAATATAGCAATGAATGTAGTTGAACTGTCAAAATGAAAGCCATTCCTACTGTTAGTATGTTAACGCAATTACCTCACACTTCAAGTCCAGTTGATAATCAGCGTCGGGTACTAGTTGTCTGGCATTTTTTGCTGAACTGGGCCTTTTTGGCGAAGCCGTGAGGCACACTATAAGGCTAGTTTCCGACATTGCACCTTACACATTTTATTTGATTTTTATTTTACTCTTTCCTTCCTTTTAGTGAGTGCCTAATAAATGCATTTACTTTCTTTCTTACCCATCGGTTACGTTTTATAAACAATATTTTTTATACATTCCTTGTATACTTAAACTCACGCCTTTTTCCCGTGAAATGCAGAAACTACAGACCGCCTCCTTTTTTGATATGATTATTTATTGCATAAACGGTAATAAATACCTGAATTTAAAAAAAATACATTAGTAATATGGTAATTTAAATAAAATTTTCTTGAAATACAACAAAATAAAATAAAACATAAGCTCGTGTTTATTATGTTACGAGGCTGATAAAATAAAATCATTGACGTCAGTCGATGGGGATACATATTCAACAACAAATTAATTATAAAAGTTTAGTTGTATTATTTAACTAGCTGTCTCCGCGGCTTTGTCCACGTAACAATGTTCATTTTAAATTTAAAAATACCCGACGATGCCGCCGACTGCATCATTTATGCATGATGCAGTCGGAGGCATCGTCTTAAGGTGTAAATAATTTAATCACCGCTGCTCTCAAAACGGTGAAGGAAATATCGTGAATAAACATACAGGCATGTCTTAGAACTAAGAATTTGACATCTACCAACCGCACTGGGCCCGCATGGTCGATTACGGCCCACTCCCTCTCACCGAGAGAAGGCCTGTGTCCCAGCAGTGGGAACGGTATAGGCTGATGATGAGAATTTGCTAAAACATGCTTCATAACAATGGATTAGCAATATCCTACAAAATGATTCAGACTGTGATTGATCGTTTATTACGTAATTAAGGTGCTGAAAATCTTCAAATTTCAATTCATTTATTTGCATAATATGTGGCGCTATTCTGTACAAATCTCACCGTGATAACTTGGGTGAAGTGAGCTTAAAGTGAGCTGTGATTACTGTCAATTAGAGATTGCAATCCGGATAGTTCGAAATTCGAAAATAACTGAAAAATCCGGATTTTCGGACCTCATATAAATTCGAATTTTAATATTAAAATCCGGTTTTTTTCGAATTTCAATAAAGCGTTTCTTTGTAAACCTATGAAATAGAGCATGTGTCTTCAACCACCAACTTAATTATATTTCAGCGTAAACTAACGTTGCAAATCTAAAAACAGTGTAAACTCCATGTAACGTCACTCGATTTAACGACAAACTTACTAAAACGTCGAAATCACTCCACTTTAATTGGTTTAGCTTATCTTCCATACAGTGATACACTTTGTATAGCATTACACCCACTCTCAGTAACGACAACAATTAAATAATAAAAAATACTTTTTAAGTTGCCAAAATTAGTAAAAACTGCGCTGCTGTGTACGTTTCTTTTGTCGCTTTATTTTCCTAGCCCATAATAAGCTCGACTATCGGCATCATAAATAGGTAATAGGTAGAACGGGCTGGTGTCCGCAACTCCACGTCTGAGCGCGTATTTTGCGTACGGGTGGGAAATCGGTTATTCGATCCACCCCAGCTCCCCGAGAAAGGCCAGCAACGCCTTGATGTTGCTGACTATCTCACGTAGGGTACCCTAGGGTACCCTGGGTAGCCCTGTATGTGGCGATCGCCGGACAGTTTAGAAGCACGTGGGATGCTGTCTCGTCGTGCTCAATGCAGGCCCTGCACAGCGGACTGTCTGTAACTCCTATGACAAATAGATGTTTATTAAACGACCCATGGCCCATTGCTACTGTAACCATACGCAGCTGTCGTTTGTCTAACCGGAGGACCTGTTTTGTGGGGCGGGCATCGATGGTAAGAAGTGCTTCCTTGGCGTGCCTGCACTCACTTTGGTCCACCCATAGCCCACAGCGTAGATCCCTGGTACGTTTTCTTACCACAGAGTGTAGGAACCCAAAGGGTAGTGGTGCCATGGGTTCTGGTCCCACCGGTGTCGTGCTCGACCCCCTTCTGGCAAGCTCATTGGCGGCATCGTTACCTAGTGAACCGCTGTGTCCTTTTATCCATTGAATGGTTATATTATTGAGGCTACCCACCTGGTTGAGGTGCTGGTGGCACTCTTATATTAGCCCAGAGTCAATCGAGTGACTGTCCAGCGCTTGCAGAACAGCCATACTGTCTGAGAGTATGCGGATCGAGTGGTCTTTAACTGCCCTGACCTTAATGACTGAAGCAGCAACAGTGATGCCAATGCATTCAGCCTGGAACACTGTGTTGTGGACTCCCAACGGTGTGGCTATATGTATGTTGAAGTCCTGCGAGAAGACTCCAGCACCTGTGCCACTGTCTGTTTTTGATCCGTCCGTGAAGATGCGCAGCTCAGTGCGGCGCAAACCCTCACATCGGCGATCTTCGTGAAGCTGGATTCTGTATTTTTTATCAAAAATGAACTGTTTGGGTACCCGGTCATTTATAGCCTTCGTAATGGGTAACTCATTGTTGAGTTCCTTAAGCAGCGCGGTGTGTTGTGTGTCTCTCTTTCACCAGAGGTTAGTTGCACCCAGGCGCGCTGCCGCTATCGTGGCTTCCTGCTGTAAGAAAAGGTACAGCGGTGGTAGTCCCAGCATGGCGTCCATGGCTGCAGTCGGAGTAGTCCTCATGCAGCCCGTGACCGCCATGCAGGCTAGTCTTTGCATGCGTTGCAGTTTGTTGCAGGCTGTAATTAGCTTGGTGCGGGGCCACCAGACCACGGTCCCGTAGGTGATCATGGGTCGGATCACTGCGGTGTACAGCCAAAGTATGATTTTGGAGGATAGGCCCCACTTCTTACCTATCATTATCCTGCAATGCCAGAATGTGATGCAGGCCCCGTTTAGTTTCGGCATCATACATACCGAACTTTCTAAGAAAATTTTGTTTATAAATTGGGATTGCTTGCACATGTGTTGTTACTAGGAGTTATGGATTATCTATACGTTATCATATTCCAAGTTGCTCGCAAACTTTCTAACTGTAAACATGGCAAGTAAGAGAAAATCAGTGTGTATTGACGAAAAAGTTTTACTGATACGCGCAATAGAGGTGGGAGAGAAGATAAGTGATGTTGGCAGACGCTTTGGATTTAGTCGCTCTACCGTGTCCACCATATGGAAAAATAAAGAAGAAATTCTACAAGCAGAGCAGGATGGAAAATCTTCCAAATAAGAAACCTAAATACGAAGATTTGGATCAATCTATACTATCATGGTTTCACCGACAGCGCCAGCATAAAACGCGCTCGGTTGAAAAAAAAAAATCTAATACAGATTTTTTTCTCTCCATTTAGCGACAACTCTCTATAACGTCGAAATGTGCACAGTCCCTTGAGTGTCGTTGTATAGTTTACACGTAAACTTATATTTTTTTAAATAACATAAAAAACTTCGAAAAATCCGGATAGTCCGGATTTGTGTGCGACTATACTTTGTAAATCCGGATTTGAAAATAATCCGGATTTTGCAATCCCTACTGTCAATCCCTAGCATGAGTTGGAATGACAGTTCACTTTTAGGTCACTTCACCTAAGTTCTTACGGTAAGATTTTAACAGAATAGATCGAATATACCAAGTGATGTGCATTGTTAATGCACATCACTTGGTATATCCGATCTGTAGTCAAATTAAAAGTATCCGTCAGAATCGCGTGTGTATGACTTCCAAAAAAATAAAAAATAAACTATAGAAATGTACGTAAAATGTACGTTTTTGTACTAAAATAAGTATAAATGTACGTGTCTGTATGCGAAGCAAATATCATTTTAAAGTACGCCGCCATCCTGATGTCAGGTTGGCACCCGCCAACGCATTTTAAATCAATGAACTTTTTTCAAATTTGACATTAGGAATGAAATGTATGTTGGGCGCTTTATAATGCCCAACTGCATCATAATTGCAAATTAAGTTTGGAAGTACATATTCAAGGACACACTCACATTTTACCAGATATGTTTAAGTCTCATACAAAATTGTTAATACAGATAAATGCCGATTCACTATATTAAAAAGTATGATGTTTTGGGGTAATATAAAAAAATACGGCTGTTAATGTATGGATGAACGAGATCCGTAGGAGAACGAAGGTAACCGACATAGCCCGAAGAATTGCTAAACTGAAGTAGCAGTGGGCAGGGCACATTGCTCGCAGAACAGATAGCCGATGGGGCAGAAAGGTTCTGTAGTGGCGACCGCGTACCGGAGGACGTAGAGTTAGAAGGGCTCCCACAAGGTGAACCGATGACCTTGTCGTGTACGTGAAGGCCGGAGGAATCCGCTGGATGCGGGAAGCACAAAACCGGACGAAGTGGCGGAGCTTGGGGGAGGCCTATGTCCAGCAGTGAAAGTCATAGACTTGCACTGCTGGAATGATGATGATGATGATATAGGGGTGATGGTATATGGATATGCTATGATAATCTGAAGCCAGGATTAAATAGAAGTCCAGAAATGGTGATTGCCCATTGTATTCTGTATGGTCAAATGTTATATAATTGATTAAATCATGCTATGAATTTTTTATTTGAGTTTTGTTTTATTATCTGACAAGAACATAAGATGTAGAGTCATGTGGGGTAAACGTACGCATTTTTTAGTTGATTGCTTCCAAAATAAAAGATTTTGTTAATTGAAAAGAATAAAACTTTTATTCTAATGCTATAAACATTTGTGAAGGGAAACAAAACATAAAATTTCAGTTTTAACAATCATTGTTTTTTTGACTTAATTATTTAGTTAACAAGGGAAATGCGGCTTTTTACCCGCATCGGTGGGAAAGTGTCCGCATGCCTTCGGTTAAGTGTCCGCACGTAAACTTTATTTGATATTGCACAATGATCACATGTGAATGTCCCTCCTCGTAACTGGTACAGGCGTCGTGCCACCAGGACTTATAAATTGAACAATCAATCGACACCTCAGTCGTCTCTCCGTACTTTTTTCGACAGTCTCGGACAGAAGTTAGTTTCTGTAGTCGGTAGGTGCAACTGGAAATTATGTTCCGCCTGCATTTATTTTCCCTCGAAAAAGAATGAAGCGTGAACTTATGGACGGAGATCCGGCTGGTAGCATTGGCATGACATCTGATTCCAAATTCATTAACACGGACTTATTTTTACAGTGGCTGGTACACTTCAAAGACTACACTTTACCAACTGTGGATAATCCTATGCTACTGATTATTGACATCATTCAAGCCATAATAACCTGCAAGCTACTCTGTATTGCAGAGAGAACAACATCGTTGTAGTTACATTGCCACCTCATAGTAGTCACAAAATACAACCCTTGGATTAGGGCCATTTACAGTTCTCTAAAAAAGCAGTAGGTACGCAATTGAGCTGATAAATGGATGGCAGAGCATCCTGGTAGAACTATTAACCAATACCAAGTGATTTATATTTTCGACAGAGCGCTTAAAAAGTTGCTACTGTAGGTAACGCAGCTTCAGCATTCAGGGTCACTGGAATAGATCCTTTTAGTAGCTTTAGTTTCAGATTTTTTCTAAAAGAACTCTCATCGATTCTAACAATTTCTGCGGCGATTCGATTTTCTCTCTTCCATCAACTTGCTCTTCATCAATATACTGTGGTGTACAGACTTTCCAGTCAGGATATTTCCTTATATATTTGCGAGGCATTTTCAGTCTAGAAAGCAAAAAAATATGACGGGGTAAGTATACGCATTTTAATTACTGCGGACACTTACCCCCGGACACTTACCCCATCCCATCAAAGCAAATAAAAATAATAAAATTTTGAAGTACGACTTACCTTAGACAGAATACGTACATTCACACAAAATATTGATTAGTTACTCCTGTTCCTAGTCACGTTGTTATTCAATCAGACTAATAATATGTCTTTAGCAAGCAAATCAATTTCAAAGAAATAAATAACAAATCCGTGCAAAAGCAATATTGTTGCGTAAGTTTCCATAGCATTGTGCGACAAACCTGTGACGCAGTCTTCTAGCTCTGTGGTCAAACGCGAACTTAAAGCACCAGGTCTCGACCTGCTGTCATCTGTGGAATACGCACAATATTCACTGCGGACACTTATTCGCCGCGTACGTTTACCCCACATGACTCTACCTACATTTGTTTGTTATTTGGTTGATCAAAATAATTTGATCGGTTTAGAATCAACCCGCCATTCTGGCGTCAGGATGGCGGCTAAAGGCTTATTCAGACCGGCGCGACGCGACAGCGCGACGCGATTCTTGTAGAACAATTTCGATGAAGTTCACATAAAAATTGTTCTACGAGTGTCGCGTCGCGCTGCCGCGTCGCGCCGGTTTGTAGGAGGCTTAACGTGCGTGTTACAATATCAGAGCTTATATAACATTTGATAAGTTTTTAAATAATGTTCCTATGTGTACAATTGACGTACATTTCATTCCTAATATCAAATTTGAAAAAAGTTCATTGATTTAAAATGCACCCGCCAACCTGACATCAGGATGGCGGCGTAGTTTAAAATGATGTTTGCTTCGCATACAGACACGTACATTCATTCATACTTATTTTAGTACAAAAAAGTACATTTTACGTACATTTATATAGTTTATTTTTTATTGTTTTGGAAGTCATACACCCGCGATTCTCACGGATACAAATTAAAAATATCCTCATACATTGAAATACAAAAAACCCTTAACATACCTATATCGACGGTGCATATCTCAAATGTCGTAAGGGACGTTTATATCCGTGTCCCTTGCGACATAATATATGAGATTTCCACCGTCAATATTTTCTGTGCATTGCTGTCATAAACTGGAGAGAGCTTTGCAGATGAAACTCGACTTTATTGTCCCAGGAATAGCTCCTGGAACAATAAACTAACAGTTACTTACTAGTTATATTTTAGGTTTCTATTCTTTATGTTCTCCTACCAAAGGTTAAAATACTTTGTTAGTAGTACTATCTCTACGATTTAATCCTCAAACATTGGTTTTAAGGGGGCCTAGTAATCTGCATGAAAGTTTTTTGCTAGTGCAGATACCAGTCTCTCACAAAGGATTTATACAGATGTTACAATCTTCGTAATTCTTAAAGAGCCTGTGTGGAAAAGAAATAAAATGACTATATTATTTATTGTTATTTTATAAGTACGTTGGCCAATGAGGAAAATTGGTAATTGGTTGAGTAGAAATAGAGTAGGTACCTACGTAGGTACTTGATGGCCAATAAAACCCGACACTTATCGGTAATACATTACAGATTCCAATTATTCGATGATCACGTAATAAGTATGCAGAAATTGATAGTTATTTATTCACGAATCATAACTAAGTGCCCACTTTGAGAAGGTGATCATGAATGTTACTCCAGTAAGTGCATAACTTAAAGTATCATTATCATCGTTTCAGCCATAATACGTCCACTGCTGAACATAGACTTCAGCTCTGGTAGTCTCTGCTGTAAAGTGGGCATTGCTTACACATATGTAATATGCATTTTACCACCATACTGCGATCGCCAATCCGCCTGCCAAGCGTGGCGATTATGGCAAAACCCCCCAAATTGGGGGAGGCCTAAGTCCAGCAGTGGACGTCTTACGGCTGTAATGATGATGATGATGATATAATATACTAGCTTTTGCCAGCGGCTTCGCCCGCGTGGGGGTTGAAAAATATCCTGCGGGAACGTACTACCGGGATAAAAAGTAGCCTATATCCTTTCTCAGGCTCTAAACTATCTGTGTACCAAATTTCATTGAATTCGGTTGAGAAGTTTTAGCAGGAAAGCGAGACAGACAGACAGAGTTACTTTTGCATTTATAATATTAGTGTGGATAATTTTAAAGTGAAAGTGCTTAAAAGCAGCATAAGATCCCTACTTGATTATTTCAGAAAAGTAACCCTTTAATACATACAGGTATTTATAAATAAAGGTCAGTGTCCCTGCCTAGTAAGGGTAGCACACAGACACCTAAATAAGTGAATATCTCAGAACAATGATTTAAATCAGTCGTTTGAGTCATATCGAATTCATAAATATTTTCTAGAACGGTCGATGGTGAATGAATTTTAATGACAAATCATTGACTCGAACACAGTCCTGACGTGGGTTTATATAAAAAAAAATGATATATATAACTATCATCAAAACGCTTGCTTAAGGATAATCTATCAACGTCATACTTAGACACAAAAAATATGATTTAATAGAAATAAAAAGAACAAAACTTCACACAAGTTCCTAAAATATCTTCATACACCAACTAACTTACCTAAAGGTATCTAACATTCAGATTAGCTACAAAATATCACATGGATCCCAAAAAAAATATTAAAATCAAATTTTAGAATCCGTATTTATTAATAAAAATTAACGTGGAGTGTTCGTGGTACGTAATGCCAATTTTAAGTAACGAATTTCCCATAGTATAAGACCTCTACGTGAAATTCGGAGATACACAGAAGATGCAGAATTATGCAAAATTAGAAGATATATACATATATTTAAACATAGATACTTTGTATCTACTAAGATAATGCGACTTACTTGGTACTTTAGTAATAACAAACCCACCCTTCAATCATGTCTCTTACCTACACACACACACACATATAGGTAACATAACATCAAGCCTGTATTCCCAGAAAGGTTAGATAGATTTGTCACTATAGTGTACTTATACAACAGCCACATTACCCCAGTTCCTTCGTATTCGCATAATACAATACAGCATGAGATAATTCAGCTTAGCTGTATGCTTTAATGTAGGGTGCGCCTGATCAAACAGTGATTGCTTGATACATTTGAAACATTGTTGCTTTTATGGCACTCACAGGCGCGCGCACTTTAGCTGCCAAAATCACACTCGGGTGCGAGAATTATATATTGCTCACTTATTGATGTTGAAAATACTCTAAAAGAAGCTTAGCATAAAAATAACAACATAATAATTAACTTAACCAAAACTATATAAACACAAACTACAATAAACTAGCATATGCTTTTTAAATAGATATCCTACCTAAAGGTAGGATAGGGTAAGTTGAAGAAAGAGCCTTGATAACTTTCTTATAAATTTCAATCAGATAAGTAGCTTTCTGATACTTATTCTTATAATTGTAAGGCATAAATAAAAATAAATAAAATGACTGAGATCGTAATTAAATAAGATAAGATAAATGACCGAACCAACATATAATTTCTGTAAAAAGTAAAGAAATTGAATTGATTTTCAACTGAATTTGCTTGAGGCTTGAGAGTACCTAATAACATTTTAGATTCGACCAGCTTATTGGTTGGATTATTCGGCATAAAGAACAAGCAACCTACGAACAAGCGAACTGAATCATCCAGAATGTACCTACAATCCCTTCACACCCCGCTTCTCTAGGCTACTTCCGCTTATAAATGGTGGCTATAGCCACTTATCGCTAATTGAAACCATAAGCAGCATGAGTCTGTTACCTATAGACGGTTGTGCAAGTTATTTCTTAAAATCGTAAAGTAGCAAAAACTACGAGCGTTAAAAGTAGGAGTATTTTGTTAAAACGTTTGAACGTAACTTAAGCGCTATACAATTATAACGGCAAACAAAAAATCTTTAAAAAAATATTCTAAGCATAAACAGAGACACGTGAAACATACACGTTTCGAATTATCTACAAAAAAAACTTTTGCAGAGAATGTAATAATAATTTAGAAAAAAATGTACATAAGTAAATATAAAAAATCGTAATTGTTGACAAGGAGTTACAGGCAAGCTATGTTACCACAGTTGCGCATGGCGGCGTGCCAGTCATGAATGCGCCGCGCGCGCAGCGTCGCTCACGCCCGGTAGGTATTTAGTAGTCGTACAATGCGATCACGTGACTCCATTGACGTCAATACTGACCTCTGCCAAACGGCGGCAACGCGCCTGCCTCCTGCATGCTTATCTCACTCGAAATACCCTACATACACATAAAACGAACAATTACATTATTCCTCACATTTATTTAATAATAAGGTTATTAAAACCAGGTTTTGCATGGATTTATTGTTATTTTATTACTTTTAATACTGTTTTACTGCAATATTGCGTGTGAATAAATAACCGTAGTTTTTGTAAAAGTACTTATAAGTAACTAGGTTTTGCCAGCGGCTTCGCCCGCATGTAGATCGGAAATTATCCCGCGGGAACGTACTACCAATAGACGAAGTACCCTATGTGTTTATCCAGGTAATCAACTATCTGAGTGCCAAACAGCCAAAGTTTTGCGTGAAAAGGTAAAAAACATCCACACATCCGAACAAACTTTCACATTAGTAGGATTAGATTGATAACAAGTTCGAAAATAAAGATCGTAAATATATTTAAACGGTAAACATTAGAGTTGGTGGAAAAGGCATTGTCCCCATACAACTTAAGTCCTTCTCTTTTCCTTGTTCGTTGTGCATAATCTTGACAGGTATTTTGTGCCTCTTATGGGGACAAGTCTCTCAGAAAGTCTTTTTAGATTAAGCACTTCCTATCAACAGCAACATTAGTGATGAGAAATAAAATAAATACATATCCATACTAATCCATATCCATACTAATCCATACTATCCATACTTCCATACTAATATTATAAATGCAAAAGTAACTCTGTCTGTCTGTCTGTCTCGCTTTCCTGCTAAAACTACTGAACCGATTTAAATGAAATTTGGTACACAGATAGTTTAGAGCCTGAAAAAGGACATAGGCTACTTTTTATCCCGGTAGTATGTACCCGCGGGATAATTTCCGACCTCCACGCGGGCGAAGCCGCTGGCAAAAGCTAGTAACTTATAAATTGCATTATTCTACGTTGATACACAATAGTAAGTACATTATTCGCCGAGGGTAGAAAGTAACCGATTACAAGCGAGGGTGTAGTTTGAGGCCCAAAGCTCGCCCAGGCCTTTGACACACGAGTTGAAAATTGCATTCTTCCTATACACGCTTTATACTTTACATATCAAAGAGGAAAACCCTCACAACACAAAACAAACATTCAGCGATAATTTGTGATATCGGAATTATTTAATGAGATTGCGAAGACATTTAAATCAATGTTCAGCAGAAGTGAATGGCCAGTATCATTTGCGCTTGGTGAAACATTATTTTTGTCTTTTGACATTATACTACATTTTTTATAAATATAGTTTAATGCCAAAAGACAGGTTAGCTATACTGAACTGCGCTAATGACAATAAAAAAGACAATAAGTTGACAATAGTTTTTCATTTACTTTTTCTGCCCGCTCAGCACGTAAACAATGGATTGTCATTTAATTTTTTGACCCAAACATTTTTACAGTCAGTTCAAAATGATCTGAACAACTAAGAAAAGTATTAACTCGATGACACAAGTAATGTTTCAAAATAAAATCAGTACACGACAACTGTACAACAGTAATTTCGTCCGAAAGCACGACTCATTCATCAACTCGCGCGCAATTAACTCGCTCGATCGAGCGAGTTGGCACATTCCGATTTTAATTATTTTTGCTGTCGTCAACTCGCGACTAGAGCGAAAAATGATACAGTCATCTATAAAAGTGTTATAATAAATTCAAAATAGAAACCTACTTTATAAGTATAAGGCGTTGTACGATTTGAATTTGAAATAAAAGAAATGTAGTTTTTTAATACATAATATATCTATATTATGTATTTATAATTTACAACACATGCCAAACATAAAAAACTGCTCATATTTATGTTACCCACATTTTGAAGATTATCAACAATATCACATTTTTTAACCTCTAAGTCCCTGAGATACCACATTTGGTATGTAAACAATCGTTTTTTAATTGTGTCTGTAATTACGGTAATTGACCGGTTAAAGATTTTTTTTCCTCAAGATTTTGGTTAATAACCTAGTATGTAACATGACTAAAACTAAACAAATATAACAAAGTAAAATCAACAATATCGAAAAATACGAGTATACCATTTGGCTAATTATTACTTAATACTACTATAAACAATCATAGTCTTAGGAACTATAAAATCACAGATCAGGGTTTGTTGTAAATGATTTTTATAACAAACGTATTATAATATATTACTGATTAAAAGAATAATATAAATATATTACTGATTAAAAGAATCACAGTGTTGAAAATGATTTTTATAACTACTGTGTATATGTAATAATCACAAAATCAGAAGTTTGATACATAAATCGATACTTATAGCGCCGTGCATAAATTCATTTATGGTAAATGTAATGTGTTCATCAATAGCGCACGTTTCTTTTGACTTTACTGTTATATTAGACCCTTTCAAGTATAAAGTTTGATAATAATCATCTTCTTTTTTCAAGATGGTCAAAAAATGTGCAATGCTTGAGAGTTTATTGTTGACTTTTTTATTTATAGTAGAATGCCAGCTCTCGACCATGAGTACGATGATGCTTGTTATAGCAAGACCATTTGTCGGCAAAAAATAAAGTGTCATTTAACCAAGTCTCTACAAAAAAATAATTAAATTTGAAAATATTTTCATCTCGCGGACATTGAGATATAATGTACAACCAACCGTTCTAGTAATTTCGCCAAATGGTACCTAACTTAACAAAAGCTTTTCTTTGGAAAGAAAGATTCGAACCGAGAGCAGAATTTCACCTCTAAGACGACCTACTGACCCTCAGTTAACCTACTCTATACGTTTAATGTTTTAATCATGTGAAGTAGGTTGAATTAAATTAAATGTTAAATTTATAAAAACACTTTTGTAGACGACTGTAAATTTTCGCTCAGTCGCGAGTTGACGACAACAAAAAAAGATAAAATCGGAATGTGCCAACTCGCTCGAGCGAGCGAGTTAATTGCGCGCGAGTTGACGAATGAGTCGAAAGCACTGCTGGACATAGATCTCCCCCAATTTGAAGGGTTCGCCATAATCGCCACGCTTGGCAGGCGGGTTGGCGATCGCAGTAAGTTTGTAAAATACATAGAGAACGCTGCTGCCCGTTCTCTAGTAAATCCCTTAGTCCTCTAACGACAGCCACGGGAAGAAATGGGATGGTGCTATTCTTTACTTCCGGCGCCACTCGGATCAACAAACGACAACGTACAACAGTAATGCCGTACAATCTATCTTATTTAAAAAAGTAATAATTAATTTATGTATTTTTGAGCCTATAGCATAAAAAATATTTTTCGGAAATGTTTGTATGTTAGTTGTGTAGACGTATCACTCACTGGTTAACCATAACTGATGCGGTCGACCAATTTAGTGTCTCAAACAAAAAATTAGGTTAAAAGACATGTCGAAGAACGCTCTACCGCGGTACCGTACGCTTCGCTCGCTCAGCTCGCGCGTGCTTGGACACACTTCTAACCTAACTGTATTAGGCGGGCTTTGTAATTGCAACCAATTTAAAAAAAGCTTAATTAAGGAGAAGGTAGGATTAATTAAATCTGTATTTCCCTAAAAAACGTAAGTAAGTAACTACCGTAATGAAACACCGTATGAAAAATTGTAAAGTCCAAATAATTATCTTTAATAAAACAACTATTTTACTTTTAACATACCCGTAGTTTGTAAAAAATAAGAGGTAGCTGGAGAAAATAACTAAAGAAGGATACTTTTCACAAGAAAACGTTAAAAAGATTAAATGCCGACTGAACCGCGCGCACACCTCCTAAAATACATAATATCCCATAGATTTGTAGGTACCTATGTAAATTTAAAGCATCAAAATATTACCTCAGACTATTTTGGCCTTCAAAAAACACCGTTAATAAGAGTCACGTTTCTGAAACTTTACTTGTTTTCCCTAAATTGTTCACGTTCCGCTGTATAAAGCAGCTTCATTATCATAACGTTTTGTTTTTCATTTCTATAAATGTAGACTAATTACACCTAATAACAGAATAATTACACCTAATAAGCCGCTTTTATAACTAACATGAGGCCAACGTTTTTCCTTCCTCAAATGGTTAAGTTGGGAGGGAACTTGAAATGACTACTCGTAACTTTTATTGATGTTAGATTATTTGGAAAACACCATTCAGAAGACATGGAGAAAACACAATTATATTTCAATCATCGAAACGAAGGTGAAAAATTCATGAAAACATGTGAACAAAACCTATTTAACGAAAGCCTCTGAAAAATCATCCGAGAGCAACATAGGTATGCCAAAGTTAGGTAGGTAGTTTAGATCTTCGGTTTTACTACTCATGCCTAAGTACTAAAAGTCGCACGGGTCGATCGATCAGGCTAAGCTACGCTTACCACGGTTGATCCGTGGGTTAGTTACCATCTTTACGTACCGAGACAATTCCATGTCTCGGAAAGTACGTCCCAGCTGTCATTAGTGGACCTCTAACAGTCATTACGGGTAGTCAGAAACCCGAAAATCTGACATCCAGTCTTACCAAGGGGTAAACCAAGTAACGGGATTGTGGAGTCCAGACAGGTAGTTGCTCCATGTAAAATACTACATATTTAGGTATTAAGCTGTATCCGATTAGACTGGAAGCCGATCCCAACATAGGTACTTGGGAAAAGGCTAGGCAGATTGATTGATCGACTTTAGTTCTTCGCAAGAAATGGGTAAGGTAAACAAAACTACAGTATGCGAGAAAGTAAAAAAGAATGGCGGTATAATATTTATATACTCGTACCAATTTGTCGAGCATGGGATCGGAAAATTGAAATTTTCTTCATCATCACTCCAGCCGCAATACGTCCTCTGCTGGACATAGGCCTCTCCCAATTTGGGGGGCTTTACCATAATCGCCACGCTTGGCAGGCGGATTGGCGATCGCAGTATGGTGGTAAAATGCATAGAGAATGCTGCTGCCCATTCTCTAGTAAGTCCCTGAGTCGCCTTTTACGACACCCACGGGAAGAAATGGGGTGGTGTTATTCTTTACGTCCGGCACCACACGGTACGGTTTATATACCTACTCGTACCAATTTGTCGAGCATGGGATTGGAAAATTGAATTTTTTTTTGCCAATCGGTATAACTTTTCTTCAAAATTACAAAATAATGAATATGAATAGGTTACGACCGTTTTAAAGAAATACAAAGAAAACCAAAACCCAGGGAATAATAAATGTGCAAAGAACTGAGTAGCAAAATGTTATCAGCCAGCAGTCGACTTTATGAATACATTGTGTGGGTGTTAATGATAATATTAGGTTGTCCCAAGCAAACCCATCCATTTTTGACGTGTCGTTTCTTGTTCATTTTTGGACTGGTTGTAACGTGACTGGTGTCAACAGAAGCGCTGCACTCTAAGTTAAATCTCAGTGGTGTTTGGTTCGCGTTTTTGCAAAATATCTATAACGGAACAAATAAGTGATTATGAGCAACGGGTTTTACTCAAATTTGCTTGTTTGTGGAACTGATCTGTAGGTGTTACTCATTCTAATATTACGAAAGCAGTCGGCAAGAAAGCCTTAGCAAGAAGCACTATAAAAGAATGGATGCGAAAAATTAGAAGTGACGAAACTGACGTCGGTGAGCATCGCGGTGGTAACCATACGTCTTTGGCTATAAAAGAAGATAGAATCATCAAAATTAAAAATGCATTTAATGAGTCGAGACACTGGAGTCTAGGGCTCTTACCAATATATCTGACGACCCAAAATCAACAATCCAAAGGATTGTCAAACATGACTTGAAAATGAAGAAAGTTCTCGGAAAGTGGGTACCTCATGAACTGACAGAAGCGCAAAAGGAACATAGAGTGTTGGCATGTTAGGCGAACTTAGCGATTTAAGAAGGACAAATCAATGCTTTCCAGAAGTATAGCTGTTGATGAAACTTGGGTCGCCCTCTACATGGAACCGGATCGTGAGCAGTCCCACGTGTGGCTAGCAAAAGGGGAGCCAGTGCCGTCTACGAGCCGCCAGTCGACGCACGGCAACAAGAGGATGTTGATTATGAGTATGGACTGGGATGGTATAGCCTTCTGGGAGTTGCTGCCTGAAAATGAGTCTGTCAATTCCGAAAATTATAAACAGTTCCTTGAGAGGTATATGCAGCCATGGCTTGATGGAAAGGATTTCAGTACGCCAGTACTATTACATGACAATGCAAAACCCCATGAAGCTCGGGCTGTTACGGAATTCCTGCAGATGCAGGGAATTTCGACTTGGTATCACCCACCCTTTTCACCAGATATTTGCCCGTTGGACTTCAACTGTTTTGCCAGACTGAAGAGGAAGCTAAGAGGGACACACTACAATAGCTGGGATCATTTTCAGGAAACATTGAAATTAGCCGTGGCGGAACTTAATGAATCAAAGTCTATGACTGGATTGCAACAACTGCCAGACCGATGGATGGCAGCGTGTAATAAATTGCGAACGATTTTACATTTAACACATTAATGGATATCATAACCCCCAAAAAAGATATAAAATTTAAAAAATAAAATGGATGTGTTTGCTTGGGACAGCCTAATAAGATTAATAAGACATTTTTTTAATACTTCATTCTTATTTTTTGGTGTATTTTCAGAGGAATTTGTTTTTTTTTTTAAGTTAATTACACTGTACTACAAAACGATTAAACATTAGTCTTAATTCTATTTAAAACATATTACCTACATTAGTGCCACAAAATGTAGATAAAATTAAATTAAAAAATTCAGGACAATCGAAAAATAAAGTAGGTAAGTATCTCAAATATTATAATGAAGTTCCAACACGTTTTTTCGGCGAGTGAGAGCAATGCAAAGTAGCCATTTACTTTCCGAAAAAAGCAGCCGAATCAACGTGAGGTAACATTTACTATTAATGTTATGCCACACGTAGTATTCCTTTTTATTAACCGACTTCAAAAAAAGGAGGAGGTTATCAATTCGACTGTATTTATTTTTTTTTTTTTTTTTTTTTATGTTTGTTACCGCATAACTTTTGACTGGGTGAACCGATTTTGATGTTTTTTTTTTATTTGAAAGCTGGTGCTTCCCGAATGGTCCCATTTTAATTTTGTTCCATTTGGACAATGGGGTCCATGTGAAAACCATATAAGTCTTAAATTTGCATTATGTATTTGCGCGACAAATGAACGAATAACGCGATTAGATTAGTGCGGAGTATCTACCACAACTAAAAAGTTAAAAAATAAAAACTTTTTACACAAAAAAACAACCGACTTCCGTAAAAAAACACTACAAAGTCAAAAATAACTTTAATTTCGGAAGTCGGTGGCAAAAACCTTAAATACAAAGCCTAAGACACCGACTTTCGAAATTAAAGTTATTTTTGACTTTGTAGTGTTTTTTTTAAGGAAGTCGGTTGTTTTTTTGTGTAAAAAGTTTTTCTAAACAAAATTTCGTGAGAATTTATAATGAGAGTGAGACGTACATCTATTTCTTCGTACTTCATTATATTTGAGCAGCAGGTTTTTTTTTTTTTTTTTTTTTTTTTCAGGATGGGAAATCATCAAATGACTTCTCCCGCTCTGGGCGGAGCGGGAAGGCGTGTCAGACTTTTACTGACTAAAACCCACCCGTGTTCCATCCGTTGCCCATGTGCCAGGGTCACGGTATCTCTTTCGAACAATCACGCGACCCCGGCAGGCAGCAGTAGGTCTGGTATAGATAATGACAAACATATACGGTGGCAGAATCATCGACGCAAAACTACAAACTGTAAACATGATGTCAGCACATGATAAATGAGACAAATTTTCACCGCAGGGGCTTCAGAATCATCTAGATATGAATGAAATATGAAATCATGGAAACAGGTCTTTCTAGCTCAGGTTTCAGCTAAACAGGGTGAAAAGGGTCCATCCTGTTTAACAGCATAAAACTTAGTTCAGCGAAGAAACAAAAATCATGACGTTCTGCAAATACCTAAGCAGGTACCTATAGCAATATTTATTTATGTCCTAAAAACAACTGAGACAGAGAGTTCGAGAAAAATTCTAAGTCGACAATTTCTTCATTGTAATGCACTTACAATGTATGTAATGTGCCCGTGATGTATAATTTGAGACGTCGTAAAATTTCACATAAACAACTATAAACACGTGCCACTTTTTATGAAAGGCCCACAAACGGTAAATATATTTGGTGAGTATTGTCAAATTACATTAAAATATCATGAATCTCAATGTACGACTTGCTTCTTTCTTTTCGTGTGCTTGCACGTGATATACGAAAAAACAAAAAATAATTAAATGAAAAAAACTAAAACGTTGTATTTGCTGCTTACGGTGCCGGTGATCGTCCACGGTTGTCCCATATGGACGTACAGGACAATAAATGTAAATTTAATCATCGGCAGACTTGCTGATCACATGATGTGACAAAAAATTATGTCTGAACTTTTAAAGAGCCTGTAACCTTTGAGTTTGCTTCGGCCTTTCATCTCAGAGTATTTATGAAACGCCAACCTCACCTAGTTTTAAAAACATGATTGACGTGGAAAAGTGTTTCTACTAACCTACTTACAGAAATTAAATAATTTATCATTTAGCTGTATCGCGATTAATGAGCGACTGTGCCTAGTCTCTCACTCTGTCAACGAAAATATGGGCCCGTCCCTAAAGAGTTCGAAACTTTGAAAAGAATCCTACAGCCGAATAATTACCTTTTTTAGATGCACAAAAAGGCATCGGGGACTGGGATAACTGTTAAATCAAGTTGTCATACATTCGTAGTTCGGGTTCTTAATTAATCTATGTCTGTGACTGAGTTGGAAAGGCCCGGAATTACGGCCGAAACTACGGACTTCGTGCTGATGTAGTAGGCCATTGACTCGTGAGTGCAACACCCTAAGTACTGAATGTAGTCCGAGTACCAAGTCAGTAACCATACAATACACACCCACTAATATGCAAGAATGGAGGCCGTACACACTTAAAGACCGAGCAGCTTACCTTCCTTGCTAACCTACGATGTAAATTAATGAACAGGGTTTGCAAAAAAATACAAACTAATGATACACAACTTACACAAGACATAACATAATGAACCTACAATGTTCTTACTACTGGGGCACAACCACGAACGATAATCCATACTCCATACTTAATATTATAAATGCAAAAGTAACTCTGTCTGTCTGTCTGTCTGTCTGTCTCGCTTTCCTGCTAAAACTACTGAACCGATTTAAATGAAATTTGGTACTCGGATAGTTTAGAGCCTGAGAAAGGACATAGGCTACTTTTTATCCCGGTAATATGTTCCCGCGGGATAATTTCCGACCTCCACGCGGGCGAAGCCGCTGGCAAAAGCTAGTAAAGTATAATTAAAGTAATGTAACAAATCTTTTTTTTAAATAATGAATGGACCCTATTATCTCACGGATTCTTTCTTTTTAGGTTTTACTTATAAAAAAATCCCTACATCGTGAATCACCATAAGTTTTGTTTGTAGTACGAGCATCAAGTAACTAAGTAATGTTAACTCGACCGAACTTATCTGACCGGGCGGCTTACCTGCCTTTCTGATCTGACCTACAATGTGGGTCCGAGAGGACAGCATCGGCTAAAAAAATATATAGGTAGTTGTATAAACTAATATTAATGGAGTACCTATAGTCATCTAGTAAGGGACTAGCTTTTACTGGGAACGTACAACTGTGATAAAAGTATATTTAGTGTTTTAATCCAGGTTAAGTGCCAAATTTCATCCAAATCCGCTCAGCCGTTTTTGCGTGATTGAGTAACAAATATCCACACGTCCGAACATACAAACTTGCGCAATAATAATGTTATAGTAGGATTAGTCGGAGAGTAGGATCTTCTGATGCTACTGCATAGTTATATCCAAAGGTACAACTGTATTTTTCCAGTTTACCACTCGCCGTTAAGACTATTTTCATGCACCGCCATGAATTGCGCCAACTCCTTCCATCCTTCGGAGCGAGTGTTGGGCTATGCCAGATTCCTGCCGATTGAGCAATCTTAGTGAGAGTGACGTTAATTCCAATTATAATATGTAGCAATACAATATTGTGGAAACAAATTATTTAGTAATCAGTTTCAGCGACGTCAATCACTTTCACCGAATATTTCACGTGAAATAAATAATTCAATTAGGTGACCTAAAAAAACAAAGCATATCTGCGAGGGGCATTAAACCAAAAATATATGCAATGACATTTCATTGCATATATTTTTGGTTTAATGCTCCTCTGGTACATTTACCAGGCAAGAACTTTTTTTTTGGATGGGAAATCAGCAATTGACTTCTCCCGCTCTGGGCGAAGCGGGAGAGCGTGCCAGACTTTTACCGACTAAAACCCACCCGTGTTCCTTCAGTTGCCCATTTGCCAGTGTCACGGTATCTCTTTTAAACAATCTCGCGACCCTGGCAGAGCAGGCAAGTACTTGCACAAGAAAATTCATGTTCTTAGCCTCAGCAGGTCCTATGAGGAGAATATTCTTCCAGGTTAGTTATTGCTAACAAAGGGCAGGGCAGTACAGGGCTTGCGAACAGCGAGTAATGGGTACCTTGCCGCCTGGTAAAGATCAGGGCCAGATCAACGGCGCGTTGTGATCCACGCGCGCCTTAAAGAGTTATCAGCTGAAATGTAAGGGGTCCGTAAGGGCCAATGCCTGCCAGGATCACGGACTTGTTCAAAACAGTTACCGTGACCTTGGCACAGGCAACTGAAGGAAAACGGATGGTTGCTCGGTAAAAGTCTGACACGCCCACCCGGTCCGCCCAGAGCGGAAGAAGTCATTTGATGATATCCCACCCAAAATAAAAGGCTAGTTATTTAATGTAATCCTAATTTGTGGCGAAGGTATTTGTAATTATTTTTCAGTTTGTAAGACAAGTGAAAAGACATTTATAATTACTGATATTATTTTTAATCGCAGCATCACACCTCATTTCAGCAAAAAGACGTCAAGACACAGGCCTACCCGAATTTGGAAGATCAACCGTATATAGGGTGCTAAAATAGGTATTACATGTGGTCCGACGCACCCTAGCCATTTTTTCCGTACCATGGGCTTAGTCTTTATACTACCTTGATGTATTATTGTCCAGGGCATCGGCATGAACTAACTATTAGTATTGTTATAGGTACGTTTGAAGGCAGCTAACTATAAAGAGTAACGTGCCCTTGTTTTGACGGCTAGCAACTCGGCACTTAGAGCTTAGGTTTATAAATTACTCGGTAACTTTTTCAAAATTCAAAACGCAGTAAGTACTTATTTGTTATAATGCTAGCTCAAATAAAAAGATGTTTGAGGGCATTACATATAGCATCTGCTTTGTGGAAAATAACATTGAAGTAAAAGTTCAAAATCAAAGAAAAATAGTCCTTCTATTTCAAGCTCCATAAAAAACAAGTGAAAAATATTTTTAAATGCAATTTATGTACATCATCAATTACAATTCGAAATGCCGGCAACTGATTTCAATGTTTTCACTTTTGTGACCAAAAGTGGAATTGATATTGCGCTTACCAATTCTAATGGTCCAGTACCGAATCTTGCAAACTCTGTCATAATGTAAGCGTCAATTATTCTGTCACGTGCATTGAAAGAAATAGAAGAAAGGAAACTGTACTATCTAGAGTTCCCTGGACTGGGAAAACGTGAGGCGGGAATGTACGGTTGCGCGCGCGCCGGTCACTCACCGCGCCGCACACGCATGAAGCCTCCCCAGAATATATCGACAAGTGACCAGTAAATAATATCATCAATATTAATTCGTTCAAACGTTTCAAGGACTTTTATGTGGAGTCTAGGACTTGTAGATGTTCTCTTACGACATAAAAACAATTCAAGTAGTGATACAAATTAAAACGGATTTAAAAAACGGTTTGTATAGTTTAAGTTATTTATTTTCCTCTACAGTTATCAGTGACTTCGTAATGGAATTCCAGCAATGTTTTTCAGGCATAAATACGTAGGTACTGCTGATAAAAATTGACGCAAATGAAGTACTTATAAAAACAATGACAAGATGTAGCCAATACTTCCGTATTTTTTGTGTTGTTGGTTCCGCAGTTTGTACTTCTATTTTCTTTACATAGTCCACCGTCTATTTAAATAAATTCCTAGGTTTTTCTTTGGGGAAATTGAAAGCAATCAAAAGCAAGTTCAATTTTGTGCCATGCTTTAATTTTGAATTCAACTATTTGGTTTTCCATCCATTCAGTCAAGTATAGGCTCGTGTAGACTAGCGCGACGCGACGGTCGCGCGCGATTCGGCGATTTATATCTGTAGAACAATTTCAATGACCGTGTCGCGGCGCGGCAGGTCGCCCCTGTTTGAATGCTCGCGCGCGTTTTCATAGAAATTGTTCTACGGATATATATAAGTCGCCGATTCGCGCACGACCGTCGCATCGCGCTAGTCTGAACGAGCCTTATCTCAGTTTATTTTCAGATTCCTACACCAAATGTCTAATAGCTACAAATGGTGATCTAAGAGCATAGCTATTCACAACGGCTCGATACGCCTGTGTCGAATTAAACATCAATTAATGTTATCAAAAGAGTCCTCTTAGGGCTGCTCACAATCGTGCTTAGGACGAGATAGGAACGTTCCTATCTCGTCCTAGGCTGAATGAGTAAGAAATCTACCGAGATTCCGTAACAAATCAGCTTTCTATTTCCATACGAAGATAAAACACCCACAGAGTGTGATTATTTATTATAATTAGTTAAAATTATTGCCTATAGCTAAACATCGTAAAGTGTTTCTGTGAATACCTGAGTATTTAAGAGAACAAATGATTTTTTTTTCTGTTCATATATATTTGCATTAAAACAGAACACAATGACCCCAATTCAGCTTGTAGTGAGTAAAATTAATCGTGATGTACAATAAAATAATGTTAGAAACTGTCTTATAAAACATTAGATTAGGTTTCCAACAATATTAATTTTCGGTTAAATTAATTTCAAGTTCTGTTTGACTAATCGAGTGTTTCATTTACTTGCGTAAAGGCAAATATTCCCACTATTACGCATCTAAATAACCTCAATAGACAAATATTATTCCAATTGGGAAAACCCCAGCCTCGGCCCGTATTTACCAAATATCTTGTATTTGTACTAATTAAACATACCGAAGTAACGTACATAGGCAAATTTTAAGATATGAATAATACATAATGCACATAACGTTTACGTAGACAAGTACAAATATACATAATAATTGAATTTTTAAATAAATATTAATAGATCTTGCATCTATGCAAAGAGGCAGGTATTATCAGGTACATTCACATTTGATTTTTCTTTAGTTACACATAAAAATACAGACAAGGTCAAAGACAACTAGCATTAGAAAATAAATATAAATAAGTATCATTCCTGCCTGCCAAGATGAATGACCGAATAAGTGATTAATCTCACATGTCTTCGATTTTTTTGGTTCTAGGACGGGCTTGTTTCCTCACGATTAATTCCTTCCCTATATCTACACTTATAATAATATTGTAAAGAAGAAAGATTTAACTGTTTGTAATGGGTATGGAAATCAAGAACAACCTAACCATTCTAAATTCTTTCACCTTTGGAAAGTTAAATTATTCCGGAGAAACATGAACTTAACCCAGACGAAATCGTGGGCGGAGTGCTAGTCTCATATCGAGTCATACACTTCGCAATTTGTACCTGCAAGGCGAAACACCATGACCAAAAGACCATGCCGCCGCGCCGTGCAACGTATCTTAGCGATTGTCTCGAAAATATGCGGTAGTAACGCGTTCATATGGCGCGACCACGATAACTGCATCGCTTTACGAGTCAATCAACGCATTAACAGCCTTATTGTGAGAGTAAAACCTGCTCAAGGCAGAATACTGGCAACTTGGTCTATGTGAAAAGCAGCATATACCAAGCGGTTCACACTTAGGGTTGCCAGATTTAAAAAATCGAAATCCGGAGTAAATTCCGGACCTTTGATGTAATTTCCGGACATTTGATGTAAATTCCGGACATTTAATGAAAATTCCTGACTTTCTTGTAAATAAAATATTAATGAAGTTATGCATAATACCTACATATGAATGAACGAAGCAAATTTTCTATTTTTCTCGCGCCCTCGCTGACCAAAATGAATAACTACATTAATATTGTTGATTGTTACCTTATTTTGGAAAAATAAAATATTAAAATATTTGATTTATTACTTTTAGTTTCACTCTTTACTAAAATGTAATAAATTCTGGACGGTTTAGGATTCCCTCCGCATTCCGGAAAAGACATATTACCGGACATGTCCGGAAAATTCCGGACGCAACCCTATTCACACTTTAAAAGACCGCATCACTTGAAAGCGCGTTGTGTATGGTTGCGAAAAGCAGTTGAAGTTATGAGCTTTATATGTGTTTAATCTTAGAAGACCCCCTATTTATTGTAATTAGGTACACGTTGTCAAGTTACAATAAAGTAGAATATAGAAAACTTGACGATACCTTGTGATTGGCTGCGTGGTTTTCTTTCCGGCGTTTCTCCTTTCGAGTGAAGTTGATGCCATTCTGGAACTGAAAATTAAATCAATTGAGAAGTTAATAAAAAAAAAATAAAAGAGCATTCAGTTAATCATCTTTCATCGATCAATGTCAATCATTAAACTCAAAAGGCATAGCAAATCACAAGCAGGAAGTCTGGAAGATTCTAAAAACTTCTCAAAAAACCTTGAAAAACGATTAAAATAATATTTTCTTTTACTATGTTTACCAAACTGGTTTTCCCGAAGCTCTATAAATGTCATAAAAACTGTATGTTAATTATGAGTTGGTTGCCACCGCGAATTGCAAGTATCGATCTGTAACGGGTTATTGTGAAATTCGTAGCGATGACGTAGACCTACGATTAAGGATTGTATTACATGCAACATCTTCGGGAAAAATACGAACAAAGATACTAAATTAGTCTATTATTAAATCAAATTATGTAATCCTGTTAACACTACGCACGATGATATATAATTAATTTATGTAGTTAATGCACCCAAGTGCTACGGCGTAGGCGTTCTACGAATATTGATTTATCAGACTGTGCTATCAAAGATGTGATTTCTTTTGATGTGGTATTTCTTTGTTTTGATCCACAAGAGAGGCACTTTGTAATGCAAAGATTTTAATGTGGATTTTTTTCCAGAATATACCTGAAACATATCGACTCGCTAAGCAAAATGCAAATTTCAGGGTTAGTTGTGGAAGCTGTAACTATCATCAAAACCAGTAGTTAAATCTTCTTGTCTTGAAATACCAGTGTTATTAACTACTAGCTTCTGCCCACGACTTCGTCCTCGTCAAATTTTTGCTCCCGTGACCCTTCCCGTCGCATCGAATTGCCTGCCAGTTTCCTCTTTAGCTTAATAATATTAGTTAAGAGATAGTATTGTATTTAGATTTGATTACAATTAAAAGAGTTATAGTGAGTCAACCTTAAAAGATAGACATAATTTGTCTATCTTAAAAAAAAAGACTTTATTTTTTATTTTTTTAAGAGGAGCAATTCCGTCATTCATGATTGTGGCGTTTCTTTAACCGTTCACGCAGCGCACTCAACGGAAACTCTCAAAAGGAATAAATGTCCCCGTTTTTGCAACATTTTTCATTGATGCTCCGCTCCTTTTGATCATAGCGTGATGTTATATAGCCTTCCTCTATAACTGGCTACCCAACACAAAAATAACTTTTCAATTCGGACCAATTCGGTTCCTGAGATTAGCGCGTTCAACCAAACAAACAAACTTAAACAAATATTAGCATAGATTTTTAGATGTTAAAACTTCATTTTGTTGTTATTATCATTTCAAAAGGTTATATGCGGTCTTCATGCAAGTGCTTGAATACTAAAAAAAATTAATTAAAAATTTAAAAAACCCCCGACACAAAAACCTAATTTCCCTTTAAAAAGTAAAAAATAATAACTCAATCTCTAAGTACCTAAGAATGCATTAATAATTCAAAAAAAAAAATACGCCGCGTTGGGGGACCGCTTCAAACCTAACAATTTAATTAAGTACCAATAGTCTTCTTACCTAACTAAGCAGTCAACGACGTCTGCACTCGCGGAGCGGTCCCCCAACGCGACGTTTTTTTTTTTGAATTATTAATACATTCTTAGGTACTTAGAGATTGAGTTATTATTTTTTACTTTTTAAAGGGAAATTAGGTTTTTGTGTCGGGGGTTTTTTAAATTTTTTATTTTTTATTTTGTACTTTTTATAAGTACATACTTAATATAATGTAAAATCAAATGAAGCTAAGAACACTCTCGATTAATTCATCAATATTCTCTTTTAGTGCGCTTACATTTGAGACCCCACTCGAGTATATTTGCTGACATTCGGTTACTCTTCCCCACTTTCCCCCCCCCCCCCCCCCACAACTTTTAAACGGCTCAACCGATTTTCATCAAACATGTCTAAGAACACTTGCAGATAAGTTACCTTTAACACATTTTTTTTTATTGAAATCGCATCATCTGTTCGGGAGCTATGATGCCACAGACAGACAGACAGACAGACACGTCAAACTTATAACACCCCTCTTTTTGCGTCGGGGGTTAAAAACAAGCTTTGTATTCAAATCCAAATTTTCGAACTGTTTACTCTGTTTACGCTACAGAAAGCGTATCGGTATTTTATATCCAAATAAACACATTCGTAAGTATGTACGTACCTGAAGGGTTTACTTAGTAGATACTTGCTTACTTATACAAATATTTTCTTGAGCTTAAGTTTGTGCATGATATGCTATTGATGGTTTTTGATATTATTTAGTAATGAAATATTGCACATTCCTAGAAAGTATTCATTTATCTTAAATTTCCTTTCGTACCTAACTAATTATGGCGGACCTTCTTGATTAACTATAGTTCCGGTCCTAGTCCTAGTCGCATCCGAAATCTGACTCTACTAATCAGAAATTTTGCGCTTGGCGTGTGGCTACACAAAAAAATGTGTACAGAAGGGATTGGTACCGACCCTTTTTAAAAACTTGTAATTCAATATTTTTTTATAAAGAGTCAGTCAATTTTACCGCTTTCATTCTAAAAATTTGTGTCTAGCAAGTAAAACTGTATACTCTATGATGAGTGTTGTTTTTGTTGTTTTTTTTATTATTTTTTTATTATGTATGTTTTCAAACACAATGTGAATTGTTCCTGAAATAAATTGAATTGAATTGAATCTTTCACAACTTCAAAAAGTGACCTTTCGAGGGCCTGCAGAATCCCCGGGCTTCGATGGCCTGCAATAGCCTATCGTAACACGGGGATTCTTTGTAGGCCCGCCGTTATCGTGACCGCTACCTTGATTAAGAATTGGGGGCCGTTGTTTTGCCACTTTATTTATGGGACGTATTAATACCCGTAGTCAACACGCTGGGCAAGCAGATTGGTGATCGCGAAGCCAATCCTTTGGCATCAATGAATGCTCTCCCTGTCATCGGTCTGGAGAAATTAGGTTTGCTTGTTGGATGTTTATTTACACCGCCATCAGTCACCATCGGTCGCCTGCGTCTTGTCCGTCAGTGGTTGGGCACACCACGCGGAGAAATTTACTTTCGTATTCTATTCTCGCCAACAATAAAAAAACAAGTGCGAGTCGGACTCGCCCACCGAGGGTTCCGAACAGATTTGTACGTACTTATTATGAAAAATACTTTTTAAATTACTTAAATATCATTTTTTTATGATTTGATTACAAATGTATAGTTTTCAGACTTTTCCCTATAATTGTAGTATAAGACGGTATTAATTGCCACATAGTTCAAGGTCAACGGGAAATACCCTATACATTTTGATTCCATTTTGATTGATTGAGTGTCGAAATATACGTTTTTTGCGGCATAAACGGCCGTATCTTTTTTTAACGTTAACTCAGAAGTTTGGTTTTTTCACAACTTCAAGAGACTTTAGATTTGAGTATATCGTGTCAATTTCAACTCGATACCTCAACGCGTTCCCGATATAAAGGGTCTTTACAGACAGACAGACGGACGGACAACAAAATGATCCTATAAGGGATCCGTTTTTTCTTTTGAGGTACGGAACCCAAAAAATGAATCTTCTTCACCTGCTAATTACTTTTTATGACTCTATGTTTAAGGAATAATAATGAACAGTTTAAAAAGAACCAAACAACACCTACCTAATAAGAAACAAATCACCATGGTCACGGTAAAGATATCTATACAGTAGTCTATCTTCATACAAACGCTCGGAACGCAAGTCATACCTACGCCCCTCGAGTCTGGTACACTCCGAGTACATACGCGGTCGCGTACGCACCGCTTTGATAAACGGATGGCGGGCGGTGTTATTAATGGTTTTGTTTGTAAGCAGTTAGCGTGTGATTTGTGGATATTTAATAATATATCAGTGCAAGATGATTACTTAATATGGGAAATAGAACTTATAAACTATATTTTGCTGTTTCTGGTTGCTTGAATTCTTGTATAATGCACCCAGAGATACATTTTTTAAATTACCCTGGAAACTTCGAAAGGAAAGACAAGATTTTTTTATATACCTACTAGTACGAAATTTGTTTCTTTTTTAATAGGTAGGTATTTTGCTTTTTACAACAAGTAAAATACCAGGATTATTAATACTAGCTTCTGCCCGCGACTTCGTCCGCGTCAAATTTTTGCTCCCCTGACCCTTCCCGTCGCATCTATTTGCCTGCTAGTTTTCGTCAATTTTTCGTTGCTGCTCGCTCCTTTTGAGTTATAGTGAGTCAACCTTAAAAGATAGACATATGCTCTCGCGGACTGTTTTTTAGAACATTTTAAAAGGAACAATTCCGTCATACATGATTTTTGCGTTACTTTAACCGTTTACGCAGCGCACGCAACGGAAACTCTCAAAAGGAATAAATTTTCCCCGTTTTTGCAACATTTTTCATTACTGCTCCGGTCTTCTTAGTTGTAGCGTGATGTTATATAGCCTATAGCCTCCCTCGATAAATAGGCTACCCAACACAAAAAGAATTTTTCAATTCGGACCAGTACTTCCTGAGATTAGCGCGTTCAATCAAACAAACAAACAAACAAACAAACTCTTCAGCTTTATAATATTATATATAGTAATATATAGTAAATATAGTAATATAGTATATAGTATAGAAGTAAGTGGATAGGGGAAAAAAGTGACAAACGAGAGACCTAACTACGCTCGTAGTAGTAGCAGGTGCCCGATGAGCCTGAGGAGCCTAGGGTGCCCGATCTATTGATTTGGATCGATCATTTCGATCGTTTATCATTGAATCGATAAACGATCTTAATCGCAGGATTTGAATCGGTCCAGCAAAGATCGTATCGTAATTAAAAATAAATAAAAGTTGATATAATTTACATCTTCCACCTTTATCACATGTTTTTTTTTTTAAATAAAAATATAATATTTACAATCAAAGAAACTCAAGTAGGTAGATGAAGTCAAAATACTTTTTGCGGGCAGCCCTACCGCGTCTACCGCGTGTTTACGGATAGGGCCGAGTCAAAATACTGTATAGATTATCTTTACTGTGCTATGGTGATGATGTGTACACGTTTGTCAATTTACTGCAGGTCAAGAAAGTTGACGTGAATAAAAAACTAATTAGAGTGTGCGTCATTTCAATAATTAATTAAGTATTGTATAATGTAATGGCTATGGAACGTAGTAAACTTATTGTATTGTAGGTAAGTAACCAAGGTATAATATCATTAGGTAGGTACATAGAAAATTCTTCTTCTTAGTTTCTCAATAGCAATCTAAAAATCAGCCCAGAATTTGACTACGATTTTGGCACCTTCAGTAGCGTCCATCAGTTCCTCAAACGTGCAGAAAACTGGGCATGCTAGACACGATATTAGGTGGTCTATATGAAAGACAATTAGAATTAGATGCTGATCGCAGTTTAATCTTTTAGTGTATGATACAACGTGCGTGTGTCGTCCTAAAAATATAGCCAAGGAAAAGCATTAACGTAAGTAACGATTTTCCCTGACTGATATCCCCGGACGTTTAAGCAAAAGTGAACACCAAGTAATGTAGGGATCTATACAGCAAGTCTATGCTTTTATTTAAATCCCATCTATCATTGATTGTCATAAACCAGGCACAAAGACTATATTTTAGTAGATGTGGAGAATTCCGTGAAAAAAGGTTTAAAAATCACTGCGTGACTTCGGGAACTGGTCCGAACCCAAAATTCGACGCTTAGCGGTCACTGGTGCAATCACTACACCAATGAGTTATTCTTAGGGTATTTACATTGGGCACGCCACAATTGCGGCGGTAAGTCCCCTCTTTGAGGAGTGGATAGAGAGGTGTCACGGCGTCCTCACCTTCCGCCTGACGCAGGTTCTCACCGGGCATGGGTGCTTCGGTGGCTTCCTGTTCAGGATAAAGCGGGAGGATACGCCCGGGTGTTTCCATTGTGAGGATCGTCTAGAGGACACGGTGGAGCATACGGTGGAAGTTTGCCCTGCCTGGGCGGAGCACCGCCGTGTCCTCGTGGAGGCGATCGGCGGCGGCGACCTCTCGCGTCCGGGCCTGGTACGAGCCATGGTACGGAGCGAGAGGGAATGGGAAGCCGTCACCTCCTTCTGCGAAGCAGTAATGCTCGCGAAGGAGGAGGCGGGGCGCGTGAGGGAGAGGCAGTCTCTGCTCCCTCACGTCCCTAGCCGCCGCAGGAGGAGACGCCCCGGGCGTCGGGAGTCAATAGCGGACTCCCGGCCACCGTAGGCGCGAGCTTGCGGGCGGCGAGAAATAGGTAGCTCGCCACCCGGTACGGACCAAGCTCGGGTCGACGGCGCGTAGTGTTCCACGCGCGCCTCAAAGAGATGTCAGCAGCAGTGTAGGGGTCTACTAGGACCGATGCCTGCCGGGGTCGCGTGATTGTTCGAAAGAGATACCGTGACCCTGGCACATGGGCAACTGATGGAACACGGGTGGGTTGTAGTCAGTAAAAGTCTGACACGCCCGCTCCGCCCAGAGCGGGACAAGTCATTGGATGACTTCCCATCCAGAAAAAAAAAAAGTGTATTTACATGTCGAAGATGCTAGCGATGATTTTAAACTTCGATACGTCATATTTTCGCCCGGTTATTGACGCAATTAGGTATGCATACGTTACGATGGTCTAGCCATTGTGAGTTTTTGGCAGATTTTGTATAGCAAAGTATATCATTCATTTCGTACCACACAATAAGATTATTAAATTTTCACACTGTAGGTACTCTTGATGTAATGGTAAAAATATTTAGGGTATTATTTCCCAAGGCCGGTTAGGTACTTTAATTTTTGGGTACGAAGTGTTCGTCAACTGAATGATGTCCTAGTCGGACTAGGACATGGTCATTCCATTCCATTGTGTGAGTTGTTAGCTAAGGACTAGGCTAGTCCTTAGCTAACAACTCACACAATGGAATGGAATGACCATTGCAACGTTTGAGAATTAGTAGACTAGACCCCTTGGCGGATAGTGGTAGCGCCACAAGATTCTTTGACGCAGGATCAAAACCAGAACTAACTCCACCGTCTTAGTTTTTCAATACATTTACACAAATGTTTACCAACAGCGCCCCCTATTAACACGTCATGAGCGCCAAAAGATCCTTGCAACAGTGTATGATAAAAACTTTTTAACAAAAAATCAAACCGCCAAAAAAACTGAAAGGAAAAAATAATAAACCTTAAAATTATGAGTCGGCGCTGTAAAATCAATGAACAAAGTTGTGGTTTAATATTTTTTAAACTTTTTGTTAAAAAGTTTTATTTTATAATTTTTTGTGGCTTTAATGTACTAATAATACTTGGCAAGGTATACCATATCCAATAAAAAAGAATGATTAAAATCGGACTACACTGTATAAAGTTATGCGTGATCCTGATCTGATCATACATAAAAAAAATATATACGCGTCGAATTGATAACCTCCTCCGTTTTTTTTTCGTCGGTTGAAAAGTTGAATGAACTTACAGCGCAGTGAAAACAGCTGAATAGTGAGGAAGGCGGCGTGTGGACGAGCCCCGGCGGAGAGCCCGACACCTCACACGAATCACTGAGGTTGGATTTCCCCACCACCTGTCGATAAAATAAAAAAATCGATAATTATTAAGAGTACAAGTTTCCTTTAAAAAAATGCGTGCATTTTATGCAGTTAAGGAAAATAAGATCATTTTTATTTAAGGATAATCTGCGACAAATAAAAACCTAGTCAATGTTCTGCACTGGCATAGTTTTTGCGAAACCTGCAATTAATAATTTTCCTTTTGGTTTATTGACGTAATTACGGCGAAGTAAAAAGGTGGGTACTATGATTTTGATCGGGTGTGTATATATACCTATATGTACGTGGGTATGTATGTTCTAATCTACTTACTATCGCTCGCTTTTCGTTGCAAGTTGAATGGTAAGGACCAGGCCCGCGTCGACGGTGCGTATAATAGTGTCCTTCGCGCGCCTCAAGGAGATGTCAGCAAGACTGAAAGGGTCCGCTAGGACCGATTCCTGCCAGGGTCGCAAGATTTGTTTGAAAGAGATACCGTGTCCCTGGCATATAGGCAACTGAAGGAACACGGGTGGGTTTTAGTCAGTAAAAAGTCTGACACGCCCTACCGCTTCGCCCAGAGCAGGAGACGTCATTTGATGATTTCCCACCCACAAAAAAGAGGTTCTGCTCACATATTAGATATCATTACAAATAGTAGATTATTAACCAAGGGGATAAAGCAGTGTCTTCTGTCGCGTGTGACGATTTAAATCGCGAGCGTAACGAAGGACTCGAGGTTTACTCCCGAGCGTAGCGAGGGTGTTAAAAACTTAAATCACGAGCGAAGCGAGGGTTTTAAGATGAGTCCTGAGTGTAGCGAGGGATTTACGTTCACCCAAGACTAAGACAGCTTTATCACCGAGGAAAATACTCTACTTTTCGTACCATTTGCGAAAAAAATTAACACAATAATAATATGAGATAAGCATTTATTAAAAATAATGACAGTTAAAAGTAAAAGTTAACATTCGAAACATTGGTCCAATTAACCTTTATGTATTTGAAGAAAACAAAAACGCGGCAAATTCCTAGACTAATATTTTTTTGTCGGAAAAGCAAAGGCATCAATCGGCCTCGTCGGTTTTCGTAATTTTATTTAATAATCATAACTGCATAATAAATGCGTATTCCTTTTTCAAAAAGATGTAAAATGCTTTATACTCATATACAACCCAATGGTGTAAACACAGATGTAGTTCAGTATAAATTTCGGTAAGTATTTCAAATTTAAATGACATTCTCCCCCTAGAGGATGAATGAAATTCAGTACAATTTTCTTTCCCTGTTTTTAACAGATTAAAAATGACTACTGTTATGTTAGCTTTTTGTGGCATAGAATGTCACTTTTTTTAGCAAGTGGTACGAAAAGTATATTTTTCTAAAGAAATCACTGTTTTATTTCATCATATCCCTGATACAACTTACCCTAAGGTCGGGGACATTAGTACCAATTGTCCCGAAACACCTAATGCAAAATATTTATATTCTTTCTATACATCTAAAGGCAGTGCTAACTTATAGCCAAGTAAACTAAGTGTCAATGAGTGTAGGCACTATTGCTACACTATTAGCAGCACAGTACAGACGCACGCACATCAAGCTACCCGAAACTGTCAAATTTTCTCAATAAATTTTGAACCTAATGCTTTAGCGCTAAAGTTGAAAACCCATTAAAGATATTTGACAGATTGTAGTACCTAGCTTTATATGCTGGCGTCTGTACCTAAACTCAAAAGAATTTAAGTTTAACCCTAAAGTGCTAAAACTGTCCTAAATGGGACAAGAATTGTAGGGACAAAAGTATACTAACAGCCATAATTCAACACAAGGGTAATTAGATTACGGAGCGAGAGGGCATGGGAAGCCGTCACCTCCTTCTGCGAAGCAGTAATGCTCGCGAAGGAGGAGGCGGGGCGCGTGAGGGAGTGGCAGTCGCTGCGCCCTCACGTCCCTAGCCGCCGCAGGAGGAGCCGCTCCGTGCGTCGGGACTCGGGAGTCGATAGCGGACTCCCGGCCACCGTAGGCGCTAGCTTGCGGGCGGCGAGCAATGGGTAGCTCGCCGCCCGGTAAGGACCAAGCTCGGGTCGACGGCGCGTAGTGTTCCACGCGCGCCTCAAAGAGATGTCAGCAGCAATGAAGGGGTCTGCTAGGACCGATGCCTGCCGGGGTTGCGTGATTGTTCGAAAGAGATACCGTGACCCTGGCACAAGGGCAATTGAAGGAACACGGGTGGGTTTTAGTCAGTAAAAGTCTGACACGCCCTCCCACTCCGCCCAGAGCGGGAGAAGTCATTTGATGATTTCCCATACAGAAAAAAAAACCGGCCAAGTGCGAGTCGGACTCGCTCATCGAGGGTTCCGTACAAACCTGTAGGTATTCTCGGTTTAAAAATAAATGTTTTTTTTTTAATTTTATATTTCAGTTGATTGAATGTAAGGTAAATTGCGTTATACGATTTATGACGTTTTAAAAAAAAAACTACTCGCTCGATCTCGTTCAAACCAATTTTTGGTGGTAGTTTACATGGTAATGTACATCATATATTTTTTTTAGTTTTATCATTCTCTTATTTTAGAAGTTACGGGGGGGGGACACACATTTTACCACTTTGGAAGCGTCTCTCGCGCAAACTATTCAGTTTAGAAAAAAATGATACTAGAAACCTCAATACCATTTTTGAAGACCTATTCATAGATACCCCACACGTATGGGTTTGATGAAAAAAAAATTTTTGAGTTTCAGTTCTAAGTATGGGGAACCCCAAAATTTATTATTTTTTTCTATTTTAGTGTAAAAATCTTGATGTGGTTCACAGCATACATCTACTTACCAAGTTTCAACAGCGTAGCTCTTATAGTTTCGAAGAAAAGTGGCTGTGACATACGGACGGACAGACAGACAGACAGACATGACGAATCTATAAGGGTTCCGTTTTTTGCCATTTGGCAACGGAACCCTAAAAAGGGTAATCAGATGGTTTTTGAAAATCTCAAAACCTGTTTACTAGTCTTGAATAAAATCAGGGTCAAAAGAATCAGTTGAACCGTATTCAAACAAGTTAATCCTGTTGTCAGAAACCAGTATTCTGGATATGAAATGTACTTATACCGGAAAATATTTGATTAAATTAAAAACCGCGATGGTAGAAATATTTTTGCACCTCATCATAGAATTGATGATTTTGCAATAGCTAACAATATTAACTACAATTGATCTGCCATGTAACATACTTTAACTACAAACTATAGCTCATTTTATGAACTATAGTTTGTAGTTAAAGTATGTTTTATCTTGTATTGCACTTCTACATCGCCATCCTATACAAAGGTGACCACTATCAAACAAATGATGAGTAAGATACCTTAACAGTATATTTATACTAGCTTCTGCCCGCGACTTCGTCCGCGTCAAATTTTTGCTCCCCTGACCCTTCCCGTCGCATCCACGTGCCTGCCAGTTTTCGACCATTTTTCGTTGCTACTCCGCTCCTATTGATTGTAGCGTGATGTTATATAGCCTATAGCCTTCCTCAATAAATAGGCTACCCAACACTAAAAATATTTTTTCAGTTCGGACCAGCAGTTTCTGAGATTAGCGCGTTCAACCGAACAAACAAACTCTTCAGTTTTATAATATTACTAGCTTCTGCCCGCGACTTCGTCCGCGTTAAATTTCTTGTTCCCCCGACCCTTCCTGTCGCGTCGAATCGCCTACCCGTGCGATATTCCCCGTTTTTAATAAAAAATGTTGCAAACATTTTTTATTAATGCTCCGCTCCTCTTGGTTATAGCGTGATATTATATAACCTATAGCCTTCCTCGATAAATAGGCTACCCAACACAAAAATAATTTTTCAATTCGGACCAGTAGTTCCTGAGATTAGCGCGTTCAATCAAGCAAACAAACAAACATACAAACAAACTCTTCAGCTTTATAATATTAATAATACAGTATAGATACCTATACGATACCATATCACATCACCTAAATATTTATTTTTATCATTAGCTTGATAATGCTAATCAGAAGAAGTGCAGGCAACAGGATTTCTTGGTTAGGCTATCTTTAATCTTAACTTTAAAAGTAGTAAGCAAACTTGATCTACATAAATTATGTAAAATGGCCAACTTCCCGGATATAATTTTATTAGCTGATGACACTTCACTTATTTTAAAAATAGAAAAGACACGGATGTCTTACATATTAACGATTGTCTTGCTGTTCTTTCGAAGAAGTTTGCAGATAATAATCTTTTACTTAATGCGAACACCGTGTACCGTATGGTGCCGGACGTAAAGAATAACACCACCCCATTTCTTCCCGTGGGTGTCGTAAAAGGCGACTAAGGGACTTACTAGAGAATGGGCAGCAGCGTTCTCTATGCATTTTACCATCATACTGCGATTGCCAACCCTTCTGCCAAGCGTGGCGATTATGGCAAACCCCCCAAAATGCTTGGGGAAGGCCTAAGTCCAGCAGTGGACGTGTTTCGGCTGAAATGATGATAATGAAGATGATACTATAAAGAAATGTAAGAAACAGTTTCACAACGATGTTAAAACTGGTCACCGATACTGTTAAAAACAGTTTTATACTGTTTTTCACTACAATAAACTTTTTACTGTTGAACAAAAATAAAGTATACAAAATACTGTTTTCAGCATCAATATGATTAACACTATGTTAGACTTTGACGCTCACACATAAAGACTGTTAATTAATAAGTTGTGCGAGAAGCTCTCAAAAATATGTATTTAAAACATTCAATAAATAAAATACTGTTAATTTTTCTAAAATACTGTTTAATATTCTTCTCAGACCTCAATATACTTTATTTCTTGTAAAAAAAGTTGGCAACGCTAGTCGCGGCCGTCGCGAGCAGAAATTAGTTATAGTATATGCGGGTATATTATGTAGCGATAGCAACAACAATAGGTAGATCCAAAAGGTAGCAATACCCTATACAGTCACAATTATCAATTTTACATTAAATTTGTTGTTATTCAGGTAATACATAATAAGTACTTCGTCGGTAACGGCTTTATTTTACACACCTTCCCTGTTTTGGTCACTTTCGGAATTGGTCGGTCCCGTCATCGGTCACCGTGTCCGGTCTTCGAGTCAAGGCCGTAAGACTCTGGTTTCAATCATTCATAAATCCGGTAACTGGTCAAACACAATAGGATCTAGGTAATTGTTCTTTTATATCCAAGAAATTATGTTAGAATAAGGTTTGGGTCACTTAAGTGATTTCGTTTAAACCGTGTCGTCACGACACTTTTAAACGCATACCTCGATCCAATGATTTAGGTGGCTTTGCAATAAATCCATACTAATCTATACTATCTATACTAATATTATAAATGGGAAAGTGTGCATGTCTGTTTGTCCGTCTTTCACGGCAAAACGAAGCGACGAATTGACGTGATTTTTTAGGTGGAGATAGTTGAAGGGATGGAGAGTGACATAGGCTACTTTTTTTCTCTTTCTAAACCCCCACTTCCCAAAAATAGGGGGGTGGAACGCGCTAATCTCAGGAACTACAGGTTCGAATTGAAAAATTCTTTTTGAGTCAGGTAGCCTAATTATCCATACTAATATTATAAATGGGTAAGTGAGTATGTCTGTTTGTCCGTCATTCACGGCAAAACGAAGCGACGAATTGACGTGATTTTTTAGGTGGAGATAGTTGAAGGCATGGAGAGTGACATAGGCTACTTTTTTCTCTTTCTAAACCCCCACTTCCCAAAAATGGGGGGTGGAACGCGCTAATCTCAGGAACTACAGGTTCGAATTGAAAAATTATTTTTGAGTCAGGTAGCCTAATTATCTATATCTATACTTATAATAAAACTGTAGACAGGTCAATTCTGTACATTGAATATACATACAAAATTAATATTGGAGGATGACTGGTGATCAATACTGATGCCAAAAATGCAATCAGTAAATTTTTTGTCTGTCTGTCTGTCTGTCTGTCTGTCCGTCTGTCTGTATGTGCACGCATGGGTCAAAAACTACTGAAGGGATTTTAACCGAACTTGGTACAATTGTAGTCCATACTTCTGGACAGGTTATAGGCTATATAACATAACGCTTAGACACATAGGAGCTGAGCAGTGACGATACCCGCGGGATATTTTCCGACCTACACGCGGGCGAAGCCGCTGGCAAAAGCTAGTCCATACTAATATTATAAATGGGTAAGTGAGTATGTCTGTTTGTCCGTCTTTCACGGCAAAACGAAGCGACGAATTGACGTGATTTTTTAGGTGGAGATAGTTGAAGGGATTAAGAGTGACATAGGCTACTTTTTGTCTCTTTCTAAATCCCCACTTCTCAAAAATGGGGGGTGGAACGCGCTAATCTCAGGAACTACTGGTTCGAATTGAAAAATTATTTTTGAGTCGGGTAATTTTATTTTATTTTTTTATTTTATTTATTGAGGGATAATAAACAACTACAACATAATATATAATACATTAGGTTAACACAATTTTAAGAGGTAATGTTGCAGTCAACTGCATTATCCGCAGATAAGACATATTTAAAGATCTGTGGTTGCCACTAGACGAGCATAACCAAGATTAACAAATATTTTAAAATAAATAAATAGGTTACTATAAAGCGAGCTATAGCTAAAAACCAAATCGGAACAGAAACAGTTTCATTTACGTAAATTATGCAATAAGTAAATAATGTTATAAATGTTATAATACGATTACAAATTAAGATATATTTTTATAATATTAGATTTAAATTTATTTTTTGAGCATGCAAATATATCAATATCAATAAAATTTGAATTATAGGATTCCAACAATCTATGAATAGGGCAGCGTAAGCCAGAGTTCGTACGACAAGAACTAAGCGCGAACAGAGTACGTGCACGAACCTGACGCACATGAACTGTTCGGGGGACAGAATAACACAGCTTACTCGTTAAATCAATGGCATCAAAATTATTGTTAACAATATCATGCAGCACGTTGGCCTCCAGGTATTTGCGCCGATTCTCCAAGCTAATAAGCTTGTACTTATCAAGAAGTTGGGAGTATGACAGATAAGTCTTAGTCCCATAACATCTATAGTACATAGCACGGACGTACTTGCGCTGAACCCTTTCTATTCCATCTACGTACTTTTGGTAGAAGGGGTTCCAAATAGGGACCGCATACTCTAACTGAGAGCGAATAAGCGTTTTATACAGATGGAGGTAGGTAGAGGTACGTTTAAATTCTGTTGCCGATCTCATCACAAATCCATACATTTTAAAAGCAGTATTCACTATGGCTTCGATATGCTGGTTCAAGGTAAGTTTACCATCAAAGAGAACACCTAGGTCCTTCACTATAGGAACATTATGTAAGGGGATACAGTTAAGGTTGTAATTAAAATTAAAGATGAAATTATTCTTAGTGAAGTGTATATAGTTACATTTGGGGATACTAAGGTGCAGCTTATTGTCAATACAGTACGCAGCTAATCTGTCTAGGTCCTCTTGAAATGCATAGCAGTCGTCCATATTTCGTATCGCTTTAAACGCCTTCAAGTCATCTGCGTACATCAGGAATTTTGATTTTTTAAAGCATTTCTTAATATCATTGATATAAATAATGAATAATAACGGTCCCAGGATAGAGCCCTGTGGAACTCCGGAGGTAATATTCACAGAGACAGACTGATGACCATTAACCACTACCCTCTGTGACCGGTTTTCGAGGTACGATACAAACCAACGCAACAGATTTCCGCGTATTCCATTGAAAGCAATTTTACTCAGGAGAATTTCATGGTCGACCTTATCAAAAGCTTTTTTGAAATCCGTATAGACCGCATCTATTTGTAATCGCCCATCAATACTCTCAAAAAGGTAATTAGAAAATATTAACAGATTGGACGTTGTAGATCGGCGCTTAACAAACCCATGTTGTTCAGGAATGATAATATTATGCAGAAGAGGGTAAATCTCATTGTGAACCAGTCTCTCAAAAAGTTTTGACAAGGTCGACAGGATCGAGATGGGTCTATATTGTTCCACGTCATGCTTAGAGCCACTCTTGTGCACTGGTGTGATGTTAGCTCGCTTCCACGACACCGGGAATACACCTTCATGCAGACATCTATTAAAAAGGATATAGATCGGCTCACAAATCTTATCTGCAGTAGCCTTAAAAAAGGCCGGTGGAAGACCGTCAGGTCCTGCCCCCTTCGTGGGGTCCAACCGCTTCAACTCGCTAAGTATTTTAGATTGGTCTATATGTAGATTACTAATTAAGCTACTATTCTCTGCGCACTGCTGCGGCGGACACCACGAGGTGAGAGTAGGTGATACGGGCTCAAATACGGACAAGAAAAAGTCCGAAAACATATTGCAGACAACATCAGGATCACTTGACTTGACATTCTGGTACTGCATCATGGACGGAATGAATCTAATTATTGGAATCTAATTATGGAATGTAATCTAATTATTGAGGAAGACACATCACGCTACGATCAAAAGGAGCGAAGCAGCAGCAACAAAAAAATGGACGAAATCTGGCAGGCTGCGATGCGACGTGAAGGGTTAGGGGAGCAAATATTTTACGCGGACGAAGTCACGGGCATAAGCTAGTTATATATATAAATATCTTCTGTCTATGTACTAAGAAAATATTTATTTGTCCTAAAATATGATGGTTGTTGTGTCTCAAGAAGAAGATGTCTCGCCATGAACTGGCTTACAAATATTTTAAAGAAACCAAGTTATAAATTATGCACCTTTCATACTGGACAAAAACATCGAATAAAGAGTTTGTCTTAAATTTTGCATCGCCAATGGAATTTCATGTCCGCAGTCACTGAAAATGTTACAGAAGGCTTACGGTGAATCGACTATATCAAAAGCATGTGCGTATAACAAAGCGTTCAAAAGCGGGCAAGATATGATCGAAGATTTGCCTGACTCCGGTCACCGTCTGCAACTGAAGTTAACATCGCAAAAGTGAAGGAAATTGTGACTGAAAACTCACATTCAAGTTTGAGAGAGATAGCCGCAGAACTTTCTGTATCTCACGAGTCGGTCCGTACCATTTTAAATTATCACTTGGGTATGATTGTATGAAACATGTTGCCGCTCGGCTAATCCCAAAAGACCTGAATTTTCTGCAAAAACTGAATCGCGTAAGAGTCGCTGAAGACATGCTAGATCGAGTCAATTCCGACCCAACATTCATGAAACGCATTGTTACTGGTGATGAGACGTGGATGTACGAGTTTGACATGCAAACTAGTCAACAAGCTTCGGAGTGGCGCCGTCCAACTGAACCGAACCGGAATTCTTCACGGACTGTCAAACAGTAACTAACTAAGACTTCTTTCTTTTTCCTAAACTTAAATTACCACTTTGTGGCACCCGTCTTCGTTAGGTAAAAGACATAAAGGAAAATTCGAGAACTGAACTCGATTCCGGAAAAAGCGTTTAAAAAATGTTTTGATGATTAGATTTTTCGTTGGCGTAAGTGTGTCGTTTCTGAAGAAGTACTATGAAGGTGATAAAATAACTTGGATGAATAACTACCATTTTGTGTATTATTGATCTTTTCCCGGTACTTTCTTGACAGACTAGTAGGTATATTTAATTTAATTTAGATATGTTTAGCCCTCACTCCGTTATTTAGGAACCGATTTTGATGATTCTTTTTATTTGTAAGTTAGAGTTTACCACAAGAGTGGTCCTATGTCGAGGAAGTCAGGATTTGATGATGGGATCTTAATAAAAATGAGAGAATCGCTCCAAAATTATGGCCACGAATTGTGTTTACTTTTCGGTATTATAAGTAAAATCTGTGGTTATAACACGTTTTTTTAGAAAATATTTTTTTTACTACCAATACCTATTCTGTAACTGCAATTGGTCAATATTCTGGGAACCTCAAGGAAGGATGGTTACACCTTCAGCGCAGTGGCAAGAAGAATTATAAAGGATTAGAAATTAAGATATTAGATTACTGTGATTTCGCGAAGGAAACTAGTTCATAGTAGATAACAGTTCTTATTAAAAGATGACACGCGCCACAAACAATGATAAAATAAAAAAGATTATATCAAAAATTTTAACCGACAGAAAAGAACTAAAAAGTCAATAATGAATACTTAAACCTAATTAAGTCTTGAGTATTGAACTTATTTACATAAACTACTAGCTTTTGCCAGCGGCTTCGCCCGCGTGGAGGTCGGAAATTATCCCGCGTAAAATTAAAATGGATCCTTATTATTATTAGGATCCATTTTAATTTTGACCACTCACTTTTTCAAAATAATCAACTAGATAGTTTTTTAAAAGATAACATTTATATTTTCCTTATAGGTATAGTAAAATATAAATAATTAATTGTTTGTTGGTCATGTGATAGCGTGACGTATATTACTGACCAGTAATAAATATTTATTAAAAGTACTTGCCATAAATAACAAAACAAACAAATATAACAAATTAATGTCATCCAATGCGTTTTCATTTTCAACCGACGAAAAAAAACGGAGAAGGTTCTCAATTCGACGCGTATATTTTTTTATTTTTATGTATGACCACGCATAACTTTTTACTCAGTAGTCCGATTGTGACAATTCTTCTTCTATTGGAAAGGGTATACTCCCAAGGTGGTCCCATATAAATTTGGATACCAAAATCGAACCCTAAGGGTCGGAAAACAGGGGATGATTGATTGTTCACTCACTGATTGTAATGTATAACCACGCATAACTTTATACAGAGCAGTCAGTCCGATTTTGATCATTCTTTTTTTGTTGAATAGGGTATACCTTGCCAAGTATTATATATATATATCTTAATTTTATTTTTTTTTAGAATTATTTTCTAGTGAGCTAGCAATGAAAACTATACAAGTATTATACCATTCCAGAAAGCTTATACTATATACTTTCGTCTGGAATGCATAAATATACTATATATTTGTTAATACATTAACTAGAAATATTTATTTCATGACATATCATTTTTGCGTATCTGAAACTTTCAATTAGAGTTTTGGCAGTTGCCGTTTGCCGAAGATCTGTAAATGTTGTTATTTGATGGGAAATTTAATACGATTATTCAGGAAGAAAAAAAATGTTGCAACTTCATTGCCCAACATATGTTAATCTATTATAACTATAACATGAAATAGTAAAAAATTCTTATAAATACGTAGGTGATGCTATTTGATTTATTAGTTGATATAGGTTATACTTGTAATATTTTTTTAGTTGCAGTTTATGTTTAGATAACGTATCGAGTATTTCTCACCATATTTTAGTTCACACGCACAATAATTTATCAATAAAATATATCGGAAACCGCAAAACCACCTAATGATAATTCGTTCTTTCTACCACATTTTGCACACGTTTCAAATCAATTATATTGTATAAAATAGGGCCTCTGCATACTCCTTAATTACATACTGTTTTTCGTTCGTCATTGTCGTTACTAAAAGTGTACCTAACTAACTACCTTCTCGCAATGAGTGAATTCAACTGTACCAGATGCGATCTATGTCTTGTTTTAATTTAAAGTGACGGGAATTATGTTGATGCTTTAACACGTTATATACCTACGGAATAATTTTATCAACGTTTCCGAGGCAAACATCGCTAAAATTGTCGAAGTGTACAAAAAAATCTTATTATTAACTTTCGTCAACGCTACACTAAATCTGGCGGAAACAAGGAAAAACGTTTAAATCAAAATAGCGTGTGGTTGAACGTCATACTCACTGTAAACTTGGAAGATCATACTTGTGGATCTGAACCTTCAACATCGACGGGGAAGCGAGGACGCTCTTCTAAAACCTACGAAGACAGTTCTGATAGAACACAAAGACGAAAAAACAAGGAGTTGCTTGAAACATGTGGCCTTGATTTTATACTGAATTCATATCTTCAGGGATTGAGATCTGAAGGAGAAACAGAAGAAGCATTCACTGTCGAAATTTTACGAGCATTGCCCATAGAAAAAAATGGAAATACGTCAAAATCTTTTAAATGAACCGGGACATTTAACAGCGTACTCTAAAGATGAAGCTCTCAGTATTTTCATAGAGTTGGACCTTAATATAGCACAGTATGAAAACATGAGGAATTACTTAATCACGAACAATTGGTTATTACTTCCATCATATAAGTCAATTCAGGAAGCTAAAGGAAAGTGCTACCCACCAAGATTAAGCATAGAAATGAATAATATTAAAGCAAAAGTAAAACTTCAATATCTGCTGGATCACACTATTGCAAGAATTTAAACCAAGTTCTAAGCAAGGTACTGGTAACAGCAATGACGGTAATACAGCTAGACGATTTTTTCAAAATGATCAGTGCAGTGCAGAAATTACTGGTGTGGATGAGGAATTGATAAAACGATTTTATGTTTTACCTCAAGTTATGTCAAGCGGAAAAGTAATTATACTAGTAATTATAATATTTATTTATATCCATAAACTGTATATTATTTTAAAGTATATTCATTACAAATTATCTAAAAAAAATATCTGCTGTTTAACTATCAAAACATGGAAGTTATGGATTTATGACCCGAAACCGACTCAATTTCCACATAGTGCAGCGTCAGGCGGGCCATTCATAGAATTTGGAGTAAAGGTTTTATGCAAAACGTCACACGCAGTTTTAAAATTATAATAATTACGAAAATTCAAAAACGCTTAGTTAAATTTTTTCTTTTTGCTTCTATAGCTTCTTTACCACCTACAGGTGTACCTTTTAAAATATTTCGTGTATGAATAGATACACCTTATATATACAGGACATAGGTACCTATTCCGAATACCTGACTTGTCATGTGTAATGAATACCAGAATACGAAGACAATCAAATCCTTAATCAATATCGCCAAACCTTGTTAATTTATTATAACTAGTTGCCAATTAGTGACGTCCAACTAGAAAATTATAAAAGCAGGTTTGTATTTAAAACGTTATATATACGTAAGTAGATACATATACAATACTATTTACCTAGGTATGTTCTTGGAAAGTGCGATATCCCTATGCATAAGTATATTATTTACCGTTTATTTAGTTACTTACCTAGGTTTTAAAACAGGTAAGTAAATACCTTTTTCATCCCCCCATCTCGGAAAGAGTATTTTTGCCCTTCGATACCTGAGTGCAAAAGCCGTTTTTATCCACTAGAGGATAAAGTAAATTGAATTTAGAACATCGTGTGCACTAAGTTTGTGAATTCAAAACATCATTAAATCTATTTACTTCTATCTCCATGGTGCCGAATTTATCATTCAACCTTTTTCTAATTTGTAAAACTTAGACTCGGAACCTTCTTGATATACTTTTTTTTTTAATTTGCTTTGCGCGCGCCATTTTACTTTTCACATCACCAACATTACAGTACCTAACAAAAATATTACACTCGACTTAAGTAACTGTAGCAACGTTACTTTCATTTTTTCTTAATTATACCTAAGTATCATTTGAAATAATTTAAAGATTATTCTGTAATACTTACCTATCATAATGTAGTACATAATAAATGTTAATACCTAAACTGAAATAAAAGTATCTTGTGATTGAAATGCTTTTTTTTGCATATTAGGCATTTCCTCGCTGAGGTGGGATGAAAAGTTACGTGTTGCACTCGAGTGCAAAGATTTTTCACCTCGTGCTCTTTTGATTCCCTCGCTAACGCTCAGGATTCTAATTTTTGAATCACTCGCTACACTCGTGATTCAATTTTAGAATCCTTCGCTTGCTCGGTCATCAAAATTGAGCACGCGGTTAAAAAGCAACTTTGCACTCTTGTATAACAATAGTTTATTGTTATCTTAATTATACCTAAGTATCATTTGAAATAATTTAAAGATTATTCTGTAATACTTACCTATCATAATGTAGTACATAATAAATGTTAATACCTAAACTGAAATAAAAGTATCTTGTGATTGAAATGCTTTTTTTTGCATATTTAGTCATTTCCTCGCTGAGGTGGGATGAAAAGTTACGTGTTGCACTCGAGTGCAAAGATTTTTCACCTCGTGCTCTTTTGATTCCCTCGCTAACGCTCAGGATTCTAATTTTTGAATCACTCGCTGCACTCGTGATTCAATTTTAGAATCCTTCGCTTGCTCGGTCATCAAAATTGAGCACGCGGTTAAAAAGCAACTTTGCACTCTTGTATAACAATAACACAAACTTAGTGCACACGATGTTCTAAATTCAATGTACAGACGCCAACACATCAAGCTACTACAATCTGTCAGATTTCTTTGATAGATTTTCGACTTTATTTCTAGAGCATTAGGTTCAAGGTTCATTGGGAAAAATTGACAGTTTCGGGTAGCTTGACCTGGGGGGCGATTCCACTAATTTGCAAAGTTACACGTTCAATTGTGTTTTCACAACGGTTGGATTTCGATCGCAGGTCGGTAATGTCCTGTAAAGTCATTCTACTATTTGTTAAGCACAAGGGAAACTAAACTTACGCCGTATCGCAACCGAATCGTTACGGGAACATACGAGTGGGCTTCCTGTGTTACCAACATGCCAAATAACATACTATTTGTTACCACAAAGAAAAAAGTTGAATCTAAAAATGTCACTAAACACGAATAAGTGGCAATAAAGGATTTTCTAATATAAAAAGATATCTTGACCATAATTATAGTTTTGTACTGATATTTTATTGTTACAAAAACACAACATTTTAACTTATTATTTAGCAAAAACTCAGAAGAACGTTTCGTTCTACGTCCCTAACTAGCTAAAGCTGTGAAATTAAACCTTTCGGTTATGTTATAGACTCGAAGGGAACTTCTATTAATCGTATTTTACCTAAAAAATCATTTATTGAACCGTTTTTAACGATGTTATGATTTTTTTTAGTAAATATGTACCTAATTACAGTTCGTGGTAGTAACCAAATCTATTTCGATTTAAAAAAAAAATACTATTGACGGTGCAGGTGTTTAATCCCGTTTTTAAGTCCGCTTACTCTCGCTTAAAGTGGTTTAAAAATCATCGTGAAACGGATTGAAGTTTTTGGCGGCTTGTCAGTTTAGCTAGTGATGTTGCTATTACTAGTATTCGTCAGGCACTGATTTTCTCAATTTAATTCAACTTGAATCGAGAGTAGGTACCTCCCTTTAGAGAGGTTTCTAGCAGCTTTGTTAGTTAAAAACGAGACATTAAATAATAACTTAAAAGAAAATAATCATAGCAAAATTCAAAATGTGGCATCTGATCGATATTGGGGCTACAATCGACTCTTGCTGTGCGGGGAGCATTTTCTCTTTCTCACATTCCACTGTCAAGCTGATAAATAATGACGATACGATGACAAATTACACGTTATCAACTGACTAAAACTTACAGAATAATGCAAAACATAATCACTCTTATTTATAACATCCCTGATTCAGTACATCACATTATTTTGACAGTTACACGATATTGGTAATATTGAATGATGAATTGATGTAGTTGAAGACTCCGTGATACTTATCTAAACAAGACTACATCGACTGACAACGCGTGAGAAAATAAATAAATAAAATGATTTCGAGCCTTTAGTTACTTGAGTAACGAGTTAAACAAAATCGAATCGCATCACTATCTGACATAGCTGATTGACAAGTGTCAACTGGACCTAAAGGTCCAGTTACGGTCATAAAATTCCAAAAAAAAAAACAAGTGTCAACTGTCAACTGACAGCAACACTATTTACTTTAGTTCAAGAGTTTTAATTGCTTTAGTTAATACTCATTCCTCTTAACATACATATATAAGCAGCTTATAATGTTCCCACTGCTGCGATACAGGCCTCCTCTCTGTGAGAGGGAGTAGTTAATCCGTTTCTTTCTAATTGCACGAAATTGATATTTGTTTTCATGTGTGTACTTGTAGGATTATAATGAAAATAGAATCTTCAAGATGGTACAGCATTTAATGCAAAATAATGTGCTGTTAACTGTTCAGTAAGATTTCAACACAATGTGTGAAGATGTTGCCCGAGACTGTTCCACATTTGAAATAACTTATGAATGTTTCCCTGTCTTCAGTAAAACCATTTAGATGCAGTTTGAGGAAAGTGTGTATTGATGATGCAAGAAAGAATTTAAACTGTTTATTCAATATGGAAATCTGGATACAGGAATATTTACATTCCATGGCAATCTGCAAAACAAACACATACTACTTATTCTTGTTGACTCAGTGGGGAAAAAACATTATTTTGCAGTAGGTACCAGCACACCGATGAGAAGAATAATAATATTAGTTAGCCACTTCTAACATAAATATATATATTTTTCAGGAACATTACTTAGGTACACCCAAAAATCAATTTCTGACTTAAGAGTTGCTCGTGGTCGGTCAATTTTTTGGTAGACAGACATTCTGTTGACTGTTGTGCACTTATAATGTTGAGCATGCAATATTAATATATTATGTATTTCTATCTGGCACACGGTATCAACATGAGTGGTGAAACGACCCTACAATTTTGATGAAATACTAAGTATCTACTTCTCAAGTGGTCTGACGTTAAAATTGATATACTTATAGTAATAAAAATGCTAAGTTCCATTATTTGTTTTTTGATTTCATGAACCATTCCAATACTTTACTACTTTATTGCATTTCACAATGTATATGCTTAGGTGGTAAACATTGGATTTAGTTACAATTGTCGGACCTTGTCAGGCAAATCAAAAGAAATATAGTAGTAGGAGTAGGACTTATAATCTAACTTATTCTAAAATCAAAATAAATAAAAAACATGCTTTGGGTATTCTAACTGCATTTCAGGGATTTATCACTTAAATGTTTGCTAATACTGATATAACATTTACTTATTAATAGATTTTTTAATTTTTTAGTGAATAGATGGAGTTTATTTTCATTACTAATTGATCCGGGTAAATTATTGTATACATTTATTGACATTACCAGAGGGCTTGTTAAATGTTTTTTTAGATGGGATGTAGGTAGCTTTAGTTGTGTTTTGTATCAGATTGTGTATCTTTTTTTATGTCTTCTTGTTTATTGTAAAATTCTTGATGTTTATGTGCAAAATTGCATATTTCAAGTATAGTGACAGAGTTAATATATTTAGCTTTATAAAGTGCGGTTTGCAACTATCTATCTGTTGTATATTTACTATGATATGGACAAACTTCTTTTGAACTGTAAACATTGTTGGTGCATCTGTCCTGTTTCCCCACATTATTATGCCGTAACTAAGCCATGCATAGACATAGGCGTAATATGTTACAAGGGCACTCTGTAAATTTGTGTTTTTTTTAACTACCAAATACCTGATATTCCATTATATCTATACTAATATTATAAAGCTGTAGAGTTGGTTTATTTGGTTGAACGCAGTAATCTCAGGAACGACTGGTCCGAATCGAACAATTCTTTTTGTATTGGTATTATTGGGTAGCCTATTTATTGAGGAAGGCTATAGGCTATATAACATTACGCTACAATCAAAAGGGGCGGAGCAGCAACAAAAAATGGACGACAACTGACAGGCAATGCGGTGCGACGGGAAGGTTCAGAGGAGCAAAATTAGACGCTGATGAAGTTGTGGACAGTAGCTAGTTTATTACTAAAACAAAAGAAATTAAAAGTTTTGACACTGCATATACCTACATTGCGGCTGGCCTATGTGTTTGGTACGAACCAGGTACATAAAAAGCCGGTGCAAGTTGCGGTCCAAGATTGAGTCAATAGAGTTTCACGTAATAACACACTGTAACTATGTTACCTTTTCCGTCATCAATACCGTAAAAACGAAGATTGAAGGGCATGTGTGGTCACTGATCTCGTCAATCAAAGCTCCTATGAGGTCTCTGGAGAATTGGTATGTCGTAACGCACTGACGATCCGTAAGGGCCAAAGCATTACTGCATACTCTTGACGCAAAATTTCTTCCTCTTACCTTTCCAACGTCACCCACATGGGCAAGTTCAACGAAATCTGTGTAAACATTATATTTTTAGGAAAAAAAAACTAAAGCAATCCTAGATCGATGCGATAAAAGTTGCATTTTACTGACTTATGTTCAACCGCTAATTTTGACAGATGAACTGCCGAAATTCAGCTTTGATTCGATTTTAACAAGTGTCAAAATAATAGCAGAATGTGACTAAACGTCACGCTCATGTACGATTTTGTTAGCAGAATAGATTTTTACATTGTTTCGATCGATCGCTGGCGTCCACTAAAACGTAGCAGCAGTTGGATCGTTGTTCATTAGCAGAATGAGAAAACCCTTAAAAGTCGTGAAACAGTCGCGGTGCTATTGCGATTTTTGCACAAATTTGTTAGTAGAATCGGCCCCTGGTGGCGTCTGTACTTTATCCTCTAGAGAATAAAAACGGCTTTTCCACTCAGATATTGAAGATTAAAAATACTCTTTCCGAGATGGTGGGAAGAAAATAACTATTATTCGACACGTATTTCGTTACCTTGGGCTATGGCCCGAAGGCACCTTGGACCATATACCTATACTTGCACTATTCAATATTAAATAGCATAGTAGATGAGGCCAGTGCAACTTGATTATTTGACCAATAGCAAATGTTTATGGATTGTTCATGGCATACTGCCCAGTGATATAGGTAATATGAAGGTCCTGTAGCGGACTGCTTTGCAATGGAATATTCGAAAAACTAACTAACTATTACGTAACTAATAATGCCGTAGGATACCCAATTACCTACGTATTGTTGCAAATTTGCGAACGTAGGTACCTAGTTGATATTCCGATAAGTATACCTACCTACCTAAATTCGATAAAAACAACCGTTAAACCAAAATAAACATTAATGCGTAACTCGCACATACTACGTTGGTTCGTAACTGTTAAAATAATTAAATATGCTTTTGAGAATAGTGTGCTCATTTCAAATTGCTAATACAAAAACATTGTGATAACCTTGGCAGGACAAAGAACAAGGCAAATGTGGCGCCCAAGTGCGTGCGCCGACGCAACGCTAGCGACCACGTCGTTAGGATATTAGTATTATATTGCTCTGGTTTTAAACCTAGTTCATAATGCCTGCATAAAGAATACGCGAATAATTTGTATAACCGGTTTTAGACTTAAATCTTCATTTTGACTTCGACTGTTAACTGCCAAAAATTCATGATGCAGTGTGGGTAGGTCATGAATATTCGATGAATTAACATTTATAGAATATTTATTTGATTGTACCTACCACATTCTATGCCGCGAAACGTTTATGGTTACAGAACTAGGTAGGTTATCTAATGAACGAATGCTCAAATTAAGACTCGGTCTGTAAGAAGTCTATGCAGTTTAAACGCGATCTAATACCCTCGTAAACCATATCGCAATGTAAATATCGTCGCTACTTTAATGATCGCAAGGATTAGCAGCACCTGCGAGACGCCAGAGCTGGCTAGCCCTGACAGGACCCCGCGCAATGCAACGCTCTTAGAAATATAGATAGTATTTCGCAAAACGAGTTGAATGCACCAGTGTGCGCCGTCGCGGCCTTGTCAGTGTGCATACGCACGCCGCGGCGTCGCCCCATGATAACGCCTCTCGCCACTCACCGGTACTCACATTCGCATTAGTTGTTCCGTCAGCAGTATAAACTGCTGAGTAACTTTCCGGCGGAAAGTTGAACTGCACCGATGCCATCTGCTCGCGATTTCACTGCACTAACACTGGGTCGGAACACACAAACACTATGAACTATGACGCGATATGTCCGGCGCCGGGGGTCCCGTTGACTCATTATTCCTTATTGATCAGTGCGAAGCGGATGCGGAGTGCGACATGAGCGCAGACACGGCGGGCCGCGTGGACGCATCGGATCGAAGCCGGCGCCTTATAAACGTAGATTATCGCTCCTTACGCCGATAATGAGTAACGTAAACTTCCCGTAAAGTTTGTGTTGGTCACCGTGTGCGCCGATTGTGCGCTATCGACAGCGAACCTTATCGCGGAACCGGCCGCGGTGCGACTGGTTATACGAGACGTGTGTATTTGTTGTCAGTTTTAACACTGGAGACTGCGGGTATGCGTTCCTCATTCCATTTATTTATATTGTAGGTCGGTACCTACACAATGTTCAATAAATAAACAATTGAAGTTGCTGCAGATGGAGTTCGTACCGCGAACACACAATGGACCTTGTTACTCCTTATCATCTGTTTCAATTTAATGTGTTCAACTTGGTAAGGAGTTAGCTATCATTATTTAAAATCTTTCTCTAAATCAGTCATATAAAAGTCTGGTGCCAGCAGCAGCAGATTGCTGGAATTATTTAACAAATTGGCTTCGAGTTCATTGATAGCAGTCGTACGAACAATGACTGATAAATACATACTGTCACACTTTTACAAATACAAATTATTATAACTCTGAACCAAATAATAGGAAAACACATGAACATCGTGCGCATCCATATAAAGCACTAGAGCCGAGTTTAATTAACACTGTCGTAGTACTTACTAATGCTATAAACAGGGAAAATGGTGTTTGTTTAATTTTACACTTCTTATTGGCATACAAATTACTTATTTCGCTCAACTATCGCTCACTATGTAGAGTAGTGCATACATTTCAATTTAGGATACTTAAATACCAGCATGTTTTGCTTATTGACAACAAGTGCTAAGTTAAAATAATGAAAAAAGGTTCTTTACAGCAATGTTCCTAATTTAGAAGGGTCTAAAATTTCAAATCACACGTTAGCGTTAGAACATCCAGCTGCGTCTTTTTATACTGGAAGAACCGACCCCCAAATTAGCCGGAAAAGTCTTGGCAGATGATGACGTATGCACTAGAATTCCATGAAAAATCTTTAAATGATAATCGTAGTGAAAGTGAAAATAAATACGAATGAATGAGTGAATGAATGTTACCTAAATGACAAACGCTTCAGTGTGAATGCACTGTAGACGAAAGTACTGTCAGCATCTACTAATTGTTTTACTTTAATACTAGCTTTTGCCAGCGGCTTCGCCCGCGTGGTGGTCGGAAATTATACCGCGGGAACATACTAACGGGATAAAAGTAGCCTATGTCCTTTTTCAGGCTCTAAACTATCTGTGTACCAAATTTCATCTAAATCGTTTCAGTAGTTTTAGCAGGAAAGCGAGACAGACAGACAGACAGACCGACAGACAGACAGAGTTACTTTTACATTTATAATATTAGTGTGGAAGTGTGGAAGTGTGGATATTAGTGTGGATTAGTGTGGATAGTGTGGATAATTTATAAAGGCTTAAGTACCACAACGATTAAATCAAGATATTATATGAATGTATAGTCTATCATTAAAAGGTTACACAGTAGTTTTAATTGCAGTACCTCACACGTTTATTTTGAGCGTTTTATCTTTATGTATCCACATTCCTCATAATTTATCCAATCATATTTTCTACTGCGTACTGATTCTCTGCACTGATATCGTTCGTGACCTTTATCTACCTTCTCAATTAATTATGGACAAATCAACCAATCCACTCAAAAGTATTAATAGCAAATGTTGTTTACCACACCTATGCAGGTGTGTGCATACATACATCTAGCCGTAACATCTATATATATAAAAGAAAGTCGTGTTAGTTACTTCACTTATAACTCAAGAACGGCTGAACCGATTTAGCTGAAAATTGGCAGGGAGGTAGTTTAGAGCCAGGAGAAGGACATAGGATACTTTTTATCCCGTTTTTTTTTTTTTTTTTTTTTCCCCTTTTTACGACCGCGTTCCCGTGAGACGTCACATAAAACGTCAAAGAGAATACAAGTCACTATAAAACGTGGTACTATGACAAAAACGTTGCCTTCGAAGTACCAGGTTATCATAACTTGACAGGAGCTTACCAAACAAAGGAGTGTCAGCTAGAAAACGCTTTATGCCTTCGAAGTACCAGGTCATCATAACTGGGTAGGAGCTAACCTAACATATGAGTGTCAGCTAGAAAACGCTTACCAGATCACCACCGCGTACCAGGTTGTCAAACTTGGTACGTTTATAACAACATTTATTGAATCTGAGGCGATACGAAGTTCGCTGGGTCAACTAATTATCTATACTAATATTATAAAGCTGAAGAGTTTGTTTGTTTGATTGAACGCGCTAATCTCCGAATCGAATCCGGTCCGAATTGAAAAATTCTTTTTGTGTTAGGTAGCCTATTTATCGAGGGAGGCTATAGGCTATATAACATCACGCTACACCTCAGAGGAGCGGAACAGTAATGAAAAATGTTGCAAAAACGGGGAAAATTTATTCCTTCTGAGAGTTTCCGTTGCGTGCGCTGCGTAAACGGTTAAAGTAACGCAAAAATCATGTATGACGGGATTGTTATTTTTAAAAAGTTCAAAAAAAAAGTCCCAAGAGCATATGTCTATCTTTTAAGGTTGACTCACTATAACTCAAGGAGCGAAAATGGACGAAAACTAGCAGGCAAATCGATGCGACGGGAAGGGTAAGGGGAGCAAAAATTTGACGCGGACGAAGTCGCGGGCAGAAGCTAGTTTTGTATAAAAAATAAACGTTTATTGGTAAGAAAATGTGATATATTTTTTAAGCAAGCTAGTAGTATGTTTAATCGTATATTAAACTAGGTTCTGCCCGCGACTATCCGCATCTTTCAACCCCTGATCTACTACGTCGCTCGCATCGCCTGCCCGCGCTATTCTTCTTTTTGGCTTAGCGTTCTTTCTGACTTTTTTTCTTTTTGCTCGGCTAGGATCGTAGCGCAATGTTAAATATGCTATATAATAATCCTCTTCACGGATTAGGCTATCAAAGGCAAAAATATTTTTTTAAATCCTTCTGGTAGTTTTAGAGATTAAAATGTTCAAATAAACAAAAAACAAACTCTTCGGCAAAGTAAAAAAAAAAGTATAGTTTACCTGTCATAATGGTTAGTGTCAAAATAGTTTAATTTGTATTGTTTGTTGCAAACTCCTACAGAATAAAAAAAAATCCGTTAAGAAATAAATATGTAGGGATACTCCGTTTAGACTAAAACACAAAATAAAATTCAATAAAAATTTATTACAACATACTTACCATTTAAATACATTCAAAAATTCAAAATACTGGTCCCACTAAATCAAAAACAAGTAACTAATACTGTTATTTTTTAACTAAACACATGCTTCATTTCATTTAACTATCAAGGTTTAACTGAAAAACTGAAAAACCAATTTCCAAAATAAATACAGAATCATGTGACTTAGCAACGACGAAATCATTAAATGCAAACATGAGATTAAGATATAACTACATAGTAAAATCACAATATTTTTATCAGAATCATATGACTTGGGTTATATTACATGTTACTACATAGGTAGAGGATAGATTTAGCATGTGAGCGTTATCTAAACCCAAACTGAAAAGGTATTTTGAGATTCTGGATTTATGCTGAATCGACCCGGATTTAAGCAATAGTACGAACAATTTGTATGTTGGAGTATAATAAAAATTTCCTTATTGTCTCGCACCGCAGCTCGGTAAGACACGATGCAAAACAAATTATTGTTTATCCCACGGGCGATATCTTAACGCGAAAATGTTTTATAACGCACTGAATTGTCAACTCTAGGTGTTGAGCCGAGGATAGAGAATATAATAAAAATGCATCGCAGCGTGTCAACAGATGCGGGCTATGCTCGGAGTTTCTTTGATGGATAAAATCAGAAACGAAGTTATCCGGAAAAGAACTGGAGTTACCGACATAGCTTGCAGAGTAAGCAGGGTCTGTCGAAGGACCGATGGCCGATAGAGCAGACGAGTCCTGGAGTGGAAACCGCGTATCGGCAAGCGTAGTGTGGGACGCCCCCCAGCTAGATGGACCGACGACCTCAAAAAGGTGGCTAGGACGGATTGGATGCGGAAGGTGGAGGACAGGGTGCTGTGGCGCAGCGTGGGAGAGGCCTATGTCCAACAGTGGACTGCGATAGGCTGAGTTGATTGTGTCAACCGGGACAGTTGGAATGTCAACTTTCGACGCTAAGCAGTCCGTTGAAAAATTTAGTGCGTGGTAAAATATCGCGGGTACGAGAGTGTGATCAGTCAAGTAGTTTGTAAGACAGTGTTGGTGTATGTGAGCAGCTGCAGCGCCCTCTGCGCGGCGGGATCCTTCGCCGAGCGCTCCAGCCGCTGCAGGGACGTATGCACCGCCGCCGACACGCCCGAGCTCCGCAACACCAGCTTAGCCTGCACAATTGGAAAGAAGACGGTTATAATATGGTTAAGTAAAGTAATTAGCCTCTTTTGGTCCCACTGCAGGGCATACTCTGCCGGTGACTGCCCCAATGGTCTAGACGTCGCAAGCGCTTCTGCTAAGCATGTCCTAGGTTCGATTCCTAGGTCTATCTTGGGTTTTTCTATCTGGAATTTGATAGCAGCCCGGTATACGAATTTGTGCCCTGTTGATGGCAATAGGCACGCGACATATTTCATGGGACTGAAACATAACTGGCGAAATGTGGATGTACTATAGGGACATCTTTTCCCAGTCTCTCGGGGAAACGAAGCGTGATGTTACATGTTATTTTATGCAGGGCAAAGACTTTATCTCATACAGAAAAGCCACGAGTATTGATCACCACACTTGCAAAAGACAGGTTGGCAATTCCAGACTGGAACTGGACTGGACTGGTGAATATGGCTGACGGGCATAAAAAATACAAATGTATAATTTCGAGATGTGCACAAAATCATCTTCACAAGAACAGATCTCTTGAATACAAATTAACAATATGCACTCATCATATTCGTTTGACATTTAAACAGCAAAAGATGAACATGGTTATTATTTCTGATCTGATAAGTGAATAACATTCTTAAGAGTGAAAAGAATGGAAAATGAGCGAGTAGATAAAGTATTGTAAGTTGAAGATGGCCCCCAGTTTAGCATTTTATGACTGACATTACATTGGTCCACCACTTATCAAATAGTAGGAACTATTTGATAAGGCCCGCGACATAAAAGTTGTAAGTCTTTAGTTCGCACCCATACATGTATTTAATTTCATAGCCACTGCTCTGAAAACAGTGAGGGAAAACATCGTGAGAAACCGCCATGTCCTAGACCCAATAATTCGAAGACATGTGACATCTACCGACCCACACTGGGCCGGCGTGATGGATAACGCCCCACTTCCTCTTGCAGAGAAAAGTCCTGTGTCCCCAGCAGTGGGAACATTATAATGTTTCTATAAGCTAATCGGTCGTGGGAAACTTCTGGAAATTGTAGGTACAATATGGTACGAGTACTAGTGTGTAATGGTCAATATACACGCGTTTCATACGACGTTTTTCAACACAATTGCGAGGAAAGAAACAGATTTGTATAGTTAATAACTCTTCTTCTCGACGCGCGAAGGCGACATTTTTGATAATAATCACCTAACGAAAACGTTGTGATTGGCGCGTTGGTCCTTTCCACGCACCGCACTAGCAATGCGCTTGCAGGTATAATTAAAGGCAGTGGCAAAACCGCTAAACAGCCAATATAAAGACTCGTGGCAGAGATTTAAAAAAATGTAAAGTAAAAAACACAAGTTTATAATAAGCTGAATTATGAACCTAAATGTGTTGCAAGAGATTTTACAAGCAACTGTAGAAGATAGTAAATTAACATTAACACATACATGGTACAAAAAACCAATGCTAAAAAGATAATATGGGACAACTTATGTAGATAAACAAGTCTTTGAAATTCTTAAAGACTTGTTAATTTATCAAAATTTGCAAATTGTCACACAAAAAACTAGTTATCGTTTGCATTTTAAGCGATACATTAAAAAAAGGTCGTTATAACTATTTAAATAAATACAAATATCTCGATCCTGTTTAATTAATTATAGATGATCGATCATCATAATTAATCTGTTCTGTTCAGACTGAATTAAACTGAACGATTTATCACAAGTTATGACACATTTATACATGAACTCACACCTTTTTCCCATGGGGGTAGGCAGAAACTGCAGAACACCATCTGCTACTATCCTTACATATTCCTATTGCTTCGTTTAAGATTTAGTCATACACGCACGCCGATTGCCAATACTCTGCCTGACCCTTCTAAAGAACATCACCAATAACGTTACTGTTTGTTCTGGCATGTCCAGTCATATCTGCCTTGCAAATACCGTTTGCTAACCGCCCTTCATTTAGTCTCTCAACATGACCAAACCATCTAAGCATACTTTTTCAATTTTTGTCACTACATCTTCTTTTACCGCACCTTTCTCTTATCACATCATTCCTCAGCCTATCATTCACAGTCACACCACACATACTTCGCAACGAACGCATTTCGACAGCATTTATTCTACTCTAAGGACTCTCCGTCACAAACAGTGTATCCTGAAAACATCAGGATACTATTGTAACTGACCCGCGTCCGATGCATCAGTGAAGCAACTTTTTTACGTATCAGGGCGTGGAACCCTGGCTTAATGTGTTAGCCTATAAGGCCCAAAATAGGATGAATCAGGCAGCAAATGTGACGGATGGTTTGGAAAGAGTGAAAAGCAAATACTCCGAAATGAAAGTGAGAGTGAAAGAGATGGTAAAAATGAAAAAGGATGAAAGGCAAGAAAAGTATAACAGGAAGTTCTCTGATAACTTCAGGGCCAATGTTAAGCTGTTTTGGAAACAAGTAAGATTGGCTCGCGGAGTGACAGGAACATCGAGTATGAATGTTATAAGAGCAGAAGATGGATGTTTACTAAATGAAGAATGTAAGGTCTTGGAACGCTGGAAGGGATACTTTGAAAGTTTATTCAGTTGTCAGGACAGTGTGCAAGGAGTGGGCAACTGGGCAGATGCCAGTTTAGAAGACCCTAACTTAGAAGTAGATGAAGATAATGAAATGGAAATAGAAGAGATAGTACGAGCGCTGAAACGTAAGAAAGTTGGGAAAGCTGCAGAATATGACAGAGTGTCTGCTGAAATGCTGAAGAGCGGTGACGGGGTGGTAGCAAGCCTGTTGTGCCGGATCTTTAATATGTGTTGGAGATATGGCCGTGTACCGGATGATTAGTGTAAGGCTGTAATCGTACCACTAATATAAGGGAAAAGGCTCACAACAGGTGTGTAAAAACTACCGCGGCATTAGTCTTTTGAGTGTTATCGGCAAACTGTATGCGAAAGTTTTGATAAATAGAGTGATAGGAGTGACCGGTGAGAAAATATGGGATGTTGCAGGCAGGATTTAGAGAGGGGATGGGCTGTATGGATCAGATCTTCTCCCTAAGGTGCATAGCCGAAAAACATCTGGCAAAGCACAAGAAAGTCTACTGCGCTTTCGTTGACTTGGAGAAGGCCTATGACAGTGTGTGCAGAGAAAAACTGTGGTCGACACAATCCATGTACGGTGTGGATTGGCGCTTGGTACGGGCACTGAAATCTTTATACAAGGATTCCAGTGCTTGTGTTAGGATAAATGGGGCATACACGAACTGGTTTTGCATCTCGAGGGGTGTTAGGCAGGGCTGTGTAGCGTCACCGTGGCTATTCAACTTGTACATGGATAGTTGTCTGACAGATTTGAAAGAGGGTGAGTGTGGATTGACAATGAGTGAGTTGCCTGTCAAATGCCTTCTCTATGCAGACGATCAAGTTCTACTTGCATCGTCAGCAGAACAGTTGCAAGACATGGTGACTGTAATGGATGAAGCATTTAAGATGAAGGGTATGAATATAAATGTGAATAAGACGAAGGTGTGTTTGAAAGAGAAGAGAACGTATCGGTGTGTGATGTGAAAATAAATGATAAGAGTGTGGAGCAAGTAAGTGAGTTCGTATATTTGGGGAGTTTGTTTACAAGGGATGGAAAAATTGATAAAGATGTGGAAAGAAGAGTGAATGCGGGAAATAAAGTAAATGGTGCTTTACATGCAATTGTGACCAACCAATTGATGTCCGATAAGGCTCGACTGGCTGTTCACAATGGTGTACTGGTGCCTACGCTTATGTATGAGAGTGAATGTTGGGTGTGGCAAAAGAAGCATGAAAGTAGAATAAATGCTGTGGAAATGCGTTCCTTGCGAAGCATGTGTGGTGTGACTATGAATGATAGGCTGAGGAACGATGTGATAAGAGAACGGTGTGGTTTAAAAGAAGATGTAGTGACAAAAATTTAAAAAAGTATGCTGAGATGGTTTGGTCATGTTGAGAGGATGAATGAAGGACGACTCACAAAAGGTATTTACAAGGCAGATGTGAGTGGAAACACCGGGAAGGGACGCCCAAGGAGGACATATAGTGACCGTATTGGTGATGTTCTTCAGAATGGTCAGGTGCGTAGTACTCGAAACCGGCGTGCGTGTATGACCAATTGTATGAACCTTAAAGAGGCAAAAGGAGTGTGTAGAGATCGTAGCAGGTGGCGTTCCGTGGTTTCTGCCTACCCCCATGGGAAAAAGGCGTGATTGTATGTATGTATCAGTGGCGTGCCTAAGGTTTCAAAATAAGGCAAGCCCAATAAAATTTTAACCGATTTCAAAAAAAGAAAGTTCAGTTTTCGACTGAGTATGTATCATCGCAATTTTCTCATAAACTACTGGTTAGGTACAATACATTTTGAATTTTGTTTAATATAGATAAATAACTCGGCGCCGGTTTGTCACTTTCCTGATGCTGCATATGCTTTTCTAAAACGACATCGTATTTTGAAAATACGAGACCAGTTCTAAAAAATTGCCTTTATTTAATGAAGTTTTGGACTCATCATGTCCTCTTAAAGGAAGTTCCTGTTGTGCGAAATGACAAACAATATCAACTTAGCTTTGAAATACACTAAGGTTGTTATCAACGCGCGTGTTATATTTTGAAATTTCCTCAGATAACTGGCGTGCTATAGATGTCTCAATTCGTTGTTTACCAAAATTACCGAAAGAAACCATTGCACACAGGTGTTTATGGGAATTTGCGTGCCTTTTAATGACGCCAGATATGTTATTTAAATCATTATAACCAGATGTATTCAAAACGGAATCTTCATTCGAAAAAAATATGCAGCACCAGCAATACAAATTATTAGTGTGCGAACAGCCAACAATCCAACTAGTTTTATACACTGATCTATTAAATTTTCGTTTATGCGATTTACTAGTCTGAGAAGTACATAGATTAGGCGTCGGTTTTAATGAAGAAACTAACTTTTTTTTCTGAGCAAAGTTTAAAGATTTTACCTTATCTTCGCCAATCAAAACTTGAACGCATTTTAAATCCTCACAAGGTACAATTACCTCCATTGTTGTAGGTAAGTCACCAAAACAATTGTATTGAGAAAATCTAAGAAAACCCACAAAAAACTTTAATAACAAAACTTTTCCCACTCAAGCAAATTAAACTGAAGTGAGTTGCACTCGGGTGTCGAGAACTACTTACGCAGAATTGCAGTGTTGTCATTTAGGCAAAAAAAGTCGCCAGGTATATGAAAAATCTAGCTAGATGTCGCAATTTTTTTATTTTTAAGATATTGCTTGAATATTTAATTTCGTTATTTTAAAAAGTCGCTAGTTTTTATTGTTGCTAAATCAAAAAAAAGACTCCAAACTCGTTAAAAATCTCCAAGATCTCACAACATCGCTAAAACGGCAACACTGCAGAGTTGGCAAGGTGACAAGTGCACGCATCATACGCGTGCAACTTCATACGCATGCACGGCTTAAATCTTCCATACTGATCGATTTGTAGACGCACAAAGTTCTAACTCGTTATACGGGACATCGCTATAAGTGCGAAAGTGATAGAGATAGTATTTGAAAGCCCGGCAAAAGCCGGTACGTGTAAGCGAGATGTAGATGCTGCAAATGCGAAACTCTGCGTGCGAACAATCGCGATGTGTAGTAGTGTGGCATAGGTAGATACTTTGTGTTATTTTGATAAGAATTAAGTGCGCGAACTTTTAAATAGTTCGGGTTTGATATTGATTCTCTATCGAGCATTTTAGTAAGGCATGCCGGGCTTTTGGGCTTATATGAAGGTACCGCCACTGGTATGTATGTACCCGTCAGTTCGATTTTGCAAAAACATCTCTGATGCACTACAGAAACGGGGCAGTCCCAATAGCATCCTAAAAACATTATTATATTGGACGCGTAAGGCATCTAGCGATCTTTTGGCGACCCATAGACTCCCCGGGTATAAACCCTGACAGGAAGCCTTGAATAGGGTGATTTTGACTTGGTCACTACAACGGGAGAATCTACGGGCCAACATATTACCTCGGACCGCGAGTGCCCTACGTTCCCTCTCAATGTCTACATCGTTCTTAAGTTCGTCGGTAAGCATGTGCCCCAAGTATTTAAACTGTTCCAGTTTGTTAATGCTCATGCCATTTAGGGTGAAATTAGGAATATGGTTAGGGCACTTGCCGGTGGCCTTAAAGACCATGTATTCGCATTTTCTGACATTATAAACCCGACCATGCGTACCGGCGTACTTCTCACAAACCTTCAGCATATCTCTGAGAGACCCCTCAGTCGGGCCCAGCAGTACCATGTCGTCCGCGTAGCTAATGTTGTTAACACTAACACCACCAACCCGGCAGCCGACACGCATACTGCTGAGCTCGGCTATGAGATCATCTACATACAGGTTGAAGAGCCTGGGAGACGTCAAACCCCCATGTCTCACACCGCACTCCAACCCGTATGACTCAGAGAACGTTCCGGACCACTTTACATGGTTGGTCTGGTTTGCAGACCAATACCGCAGGATTTTTAGAACTTCCGCCGGTACATTCCCGTCCCCCAGCTTTCTCCACAGCACATCATATGACACAAGGTCGAAGGCTCTGGAGAGATCCAGGAAACAAAGGTGCAGAGGACATAACAATTCGCCACCTAACTCGTTTCTAAGGTGGTTCATATAAAAGCAAGAAGCGTTATTTGCTGCCCAAAAAACATCAATATATTGAGTCCCCGATGTGGCCTATTCATTGGGAGTTGTTTGTTCAGGACTGGTTTATTCAAGAAACTAAGTTGATCTTTACCTTGTGGTTGTTAGCAGCTAACGCCCAGACGGCGCGCGCAGCTGAGACTATCTCCGCTGTATCGCCAGTCAGGAGCGTCCCCGATAATAGCTCCAGCAGGTCAGCTGCAAAACATTCCACCTTTAACCAGTCAATTACCGTAATTACAGACACAATTAAAAACCATTGTGTCTATACCAAATGTGGTATCTCAGGGACTTAGAGGTTAACTAAACTGTGTTTGATACGTAGGCGAGTAGACCCGAATTATAGTAGTAGACTTAAATACGGGGCTTTTGGTTACTTTGTCTGTGTGCATTCTATTTGTGTTAATGTGCGTTTTGTTTCTGCAGAATAAACAGTTTTTTTTTTCTTTTCTTTTTGGATTTTAGTAAGATTGAAAATCCACGGTCAGTTGCATAAACATTGGTAAACATTTATAGACGCCTGCTTGAAAAAGCTAGCTATAAGCTTCCGTTCGTCGCATATTACGCTAGTTGGCAGTAGTAGTTATCAATATTGAGCACTCTACGTGCTTGGCTTTGTAGTCTTGTTAAAAATACTTCTTGGACCAAATAATTGTTGCCGGATTGTGGCGATCCTATGTAAACAGACAAATACTCATAGTTCGTTTTACAAGTGTGCAAAAATAGATTGGTCTGTCTATCAATCATCATTCATTTGATATCATCATTAAAATTTCAGTCGAAAGACGTCCATTGCTAGACAAAGGCCTCTCCCAAGCTCCGCCACTTTGACCGGTTTTTTGCTTTATATGCATATACATAATTCGGTACCGTGTGGTGCCGGACGTAAAGAATAACACCATCCCATTTCTTCCCGTGGGTGTCGTAAAAGGCGACTAAGGGACGTACTAGAGAATGGGCAGCAGCGTTCTCTATGCATTTTACCACAATACTGCGATCGCCAACCCGCCTGCTAAGCGTGGCGATAATGGCAAAGCCCCCCAAATTGGGGGAGGCCTAAGTCCAGCAGTGGACGTCTTACGGCTGAAATGATGATGATGACATAATTCGAACAACGTCCACCGGCATGTTCTAGACCCAAAAATTCTAAGACATCAACCCGCACTGGGCCCGCATGATGGATAACGGCCAACTTCCTCTCGAAGAGAGGAGGCCTGTGTCCCAACATTGGGAACATTATAATGTTTCTATACGCTTAGCGCTCGTGGGGAACCTTTGGACACCTAAAGGTGTGTCCAGACTTGGGTAATGCGCCGCTCGAACGTTTGCGAACAACGCGCGTGCATTTCATGTTCGTACGCTGCCCGAGCGCCGGCCGCGCGCCGCTCGCGTACAAGCTTCACGCAGTTCGCAAGCGGCCCGCGAGCGGCGCATCCACCAAGTCTGGACACACTTTAAGGTCCGACATTTTTGGAAAAAAATCACAACTGAGGCTCATAGTTCAAACGCGAAAGAAGCTATGTGCTATGAGCCATGCCGGAATTGCACTAGAGAGGCGCACGAAACGTACGCTAAAACCGAACACGAGCAACACGCGCGCAGTTCGTAAGCAGCTCGCGAGTTGCGTCGCACCTTTACGCTACCCCACTCACCTGACTGCAAGTACGTGATGCGGTGATGATGTGCGGCGTGCGCCAGCGCCGGCATGAGCCGCGCGCGCACGATGCTGGGCAGCGCCGTGAGCGGCGCGCAGCCGTGCGCCAGCGCCAGCACGGCGGCGGCGCCGTCCGCGTGCCGCGCCGCGCGCTCGCACACGCGCGCCCACGCCACGCTGGCCGGCCCCGCGCCGCGCACGCGCTCGCGGATACACATGCGGTACGTGCTTGATAGTACCTCGCTCTGTGGGTGAGAGCGTTTTGTTTGAAATAACACGAGAAGATATTGAAAATATTCATTTGGAACACACACAAAAAATAAAAAGGGACATAAAAATCTAACAGTGTGACGTTCATTAAATATGTAAGTTATGCGTACTGTGATGGGGATTACGTGGTAGAGGGAATGCGGGAAGATGTGAAGCATTCAGTCTTGACTGAACAGTCGTAGCGATAGCACACCTAACGCAGCAATAAGAGAAACAGTATTTTATTGCTCATATCTAACCTAAACCAAGACACCACACTAAGCATAATAGGTACCACGAACTTTAACAAATAAATACCGCAGCACTAGTATTTTACATACACCCCTATCTAACCTTCGGGTAAAACAGATGTGGCATTATGTTAAGCTGAATAATACATTTATATTCAAAATCTGGTTTCCAATTTATGTAATTGCCAATTAAACAAATATCTACTATAAATAGTAAGTCAATTGTATTCTGAAAAATCTTCACTCAGATATTACAATCATTCTGGCTCATTTGTGTAGTAGTTGCAAGCAAGTCCTGAGCATGAGATCCTAGATTCGTTTTCCGGTCCGGAAAATTTGTTATTGGGTCTTACAATCTGGATTTTCTTTGTAGTAGTCCGGACTCTGGATTTATGCCCGGTTGACGACAATAGGCTCTATGATATGGGATTTACAACATAATGGTGAAATGCAGGTGTAACATAAGTACATCTCTGGCCAACCCTTCAGAGAACCAGAAGTGATGTTATGTTACATTATGCAAAATCTATAAAAAAAAACCACCAAAAATGTTGAGCTACCAACTGTGAAGTTCACAGGTCAATGTCCCCAACTATTGAATCAACTAAATCAAATTTACATCTGAAAACATAACTAAGACTAAAGTGAGCTGAAATAACGTTACCTTTAGCAGTATAGTACGGCAGTGATGGTGCGGCAGCATTCGCCTGAGCGCGTTCAGACCCAACAGCAGTAAGACAGGCGGTCGTTGTCGCGCGCTCTGCGCCGCCTCGCGCGAGCACAGCGCGCACAGCTCCGCGACTAGCGTGCGAGCGCACACGCACGCGCACATCGCGCCCCACGCTAGCGACAGTAGCACATACATATTTATTACATAATACATGATATAATTCTATTAGACAACATAATTATAATCCCTAACCATGAGTATGAGGTCGCAAGCTGTTTCAAGGAAGCCAAAACCCTAAAGATTCTTTATTGTTCTTTTGTGAGAAGTCATCTGGAATATGCGTCTCAAATATGGAACCCGTGTTATGGCAAGTACATCGATCGTATTGAGAACATACAAAAAAGATTTATTCGTTTCCTATGTTTTCGACTGCGTATACCATACCATTCTGATAATTACATAAACCTTTGCAAGAAATTTCATTTACAGCCACTTATAAATCGTCGTCGATTAGCTGATTGCACTTTTCTTTTAAAAATTATATCTAACGAGATTGACTGTCCGGATCTCCTGCATAAACTTCGTTTCAACGTCCCTCAGCGATCAGTTAGATTTAATCCACCTATCTCCATTCCTTTTTCCTCTTCTAACTACAGGCATAACTCATACATGGTGCGAGCGAGTAAGGACTTTAATATTCTTTTGTAAAGACTTCTCATTTGACCCATTTACCACTAAAACCTCTTCGGCACGCGCCCGGCTAAACACCGACTTTTTAAAACTGTATAGTGCTTATTGTACCTTATTTATATAATCTTTTCTATCGTGCTTGTTAGTGATCATAAAATCTCTATTACTTTTTCTGTTTTTACCCGTGAGAACCTGTAATTGGCTTTTTGTTTCTTTTACAATTGTTATCCATATGTTACAGCTGTTGGTTCTCCTATGAATAAATAAATAAATAAAAAATGCTACTTTTTTTTGTTTGGGAAATCATGGGCGTGTCAATCTTTTACTGACTGAAACCCACCCGTATACCTTCAGTTGCCTCTGTCAGGGCCACGGTAACTCTTTCAAATGAATCCGTGATCCTGACAGGCATCTGCCCTTTTTAACTTGAAAAGATGCTCATGCATACTGCGCTATCACGTGGAGATAGTGTAGTTATGTGGGACTCCGACCCACTAAAACTCCATGGTGTCCTCCTGAACCGCTCCTGAACACGGGCACGCAAAAGCATTCTTCCGCGAACCCACCGCGGCTGATTGACACCGGACCCACCCCTGGAGAATAGCCACATCACCGGCGCGCTAGAACACAGCACGTCGACGCCGCGCCGTCACTTCGTGTACAATAGTTTTATGTTTACATTGTTTTTATTTGTATGTATGTTAGTCTGTAAGGTATTTATGATATGGGTCTTTGTAGCCCGAAATAAATTAATTTGATTTGATTTTGATAACCACCACGGGGACCAAATAGCACATGGCCCCCCTGCGACGGGTCAGGACAGATCGAACAGTAGCATTCAGGCCACAGAAGGTTGGGAGGGTATCTGCCCTAGTCCTACCCCTTCAATAATCATAATGATACTGCATTCTTTTTTTTTTCTTAATGGGCCCGCTCTTTAACTCGATCACGCTTGATAGAAAACGATTGATGAGGTATATGATGGACCGACCGTACCCTGAAGATGTCTGTTCCCTCTTGCTTTGAAGGCAGACGGGTTAAATGTGGAAGAAAACACAGACGCTGGCAGCGTGTTCCACACTTTGGCTGAGAGTATAATAAATGTGTGCTTCTACTACTGCCTATACTCATTAGTATAACTACGTAGGGCCTCGTTTCGGATCATGTAAATAAACAAAGAAAATTATATATATTTAGTTTGATCTACTTTAGTTTTTCTTGCGTATCATTAGAACCGCCGGGCATTTTGTATAACTTGACTTTACGCCTGCGTTTCTATGCGCCCAGTCATAACAAAGTGCCAAGCCATATGACGCGTTTTACGCGCAACTACGTGCGAATAATTCGCGGTATGTATTGGCGTGTAGTATCTCGGCTACACGTGACTGAATCGAAAAACGCGTGCTCTATTTCTTATATAAAATGTCTCATAATATTTTCCTGCCATAATTATTTAAACTCAAGCATACCTTTACTGCCGGGGTCGCGAGATTGTTCGAAAGAGATACCGTGACCCTGGCACATGGGCAACTGAAGGAACACGGGTGGGTTTTAGTCAGTAAACGTCTAGAAAGAAGTCATTTAATGATATCCCATCCAAAAAAAAAAACATACCTTTAGGACAATCATTCGTGAACGTATAAATGAGGTGCATGACGGCTTGTCGCAGTTCTTCAGTCATCATGCACCAGGGCCACAGCTTGTTAAGAGAGGTCGTCATGTTGTCCTCTAGGAAGCTCTCCTTAGCGGCAGGACAGTTCAGCATCGAACAATCCATGACTATCAGGAGCCAGTACAATGTACGTAGTACGGCATTCTGAATAACAAAGAAAACATAGACCTTACTTATGTATTTCGACCACATTTCTGCATTATGTATTCTTTCGATAGCCAAATGAATTAAATATATATCATACACATTTACAAGATTGTTATTTATTTATTTATTTAACACTATAAGATAAAACATACAAAGGAAATGTATGCTAACATTATAAAGCTGTATAGTTTTTTTCACGCGTTAGTCTAACTACCAGTCAGATTTTAAATTGTTTTTGCATTTGATAGACGAATTTTGAGGAAGCTTTTCAACATCACGCTCCAAACCTTAGAATCCGAACAAAATTTAATAAAACAAAATTAAAAACGCTAAGATAAACCGAAGTAACGGGGCAAAACTATAGGATATGTTTTACGTTAAAACAGAATATGACACAAGGACAGAAGCTAAGTTATTAATAAAAACTAAAATAAATTGGTGTTGCACCAGCAAGTGCAAAAGTAGACCAAAATTTACATTTGTTTTGTTGTGCAGAAATGATAATGAAGCTTAAATGTGGAAGGGAACATAGGGCTCAGAGCTTGTTAGCCATAGCAAAATCGCTTATTCGACACAGGAGAACTAAGTTTTTTTTTCTTTTAAACTGCATTTAACTTTTTTGCATTTTATCTCTTGCTACATTAATCCTTATCCTTTCCTACACTAGTCACAAAAATTAAGGGATATAAAAAAACAATCCAAATTTTTGAGTGATTTTGAACAAGCTGTAACTCCGAGGAAAATTATCGTATAGCAAAAAATAAAAAAGCAAATTGTAGCTCCATGTGTCTACTTTTTCCGTCTGATTTTTTTTATCATGTTTGAGTCTGGAGAAAACCCAAGGAAACTACCAAAAAAAGATTTCCAAATTTTTTCTCGCCTTAAAAAACGTCTACGGGCTTCAAAATTATTTTTCCATTGTTTCACTCAAAAGTTCTTTTAGAAAATTTAATGCCCTTTAATTTGACGTATCCAGAATGCCTGTACGACCATTTGCCGCGGAGTTATCGTCAGTCAAAGCAAAAAAGTACGTTTTAACTTTGACAATCAATAACTCTGGAACCAACCAAAAACCAAAGGAAGGTTTTGGAAGCTACACAATATTCTCTATAAGATACCGTGAATAGCTTTTGTCGATTTTTTTTTTTTTAATTGTAGCTTTGACTGAAAAAAAAAGACGAAAATTCGCATAATTAAGGATATTTCGATAACCTGGTATAACTTTGGATAAAATGGATGAACGAAGGATATCGTCGGTAATTTTTCAACCTCAAAGTGTCCCCTAAAATCCCTGAAAAATTCAAAGCGCTGCCTTTTTTTTTTCATAGTACCCCGAAGCTTCATATTCTTTGTTTTTTCAAAAATCAAAATTATGAGCAATTTTACGATTTTTATTCGTTTTTCGATGAACAAAAAATGTTGTCCTCAAAAATCTTTATTTTTTCGATCAGAGAGATTGATTTTTAAAGAAATTTGAAAAAAAAATTTCTTCTTTTTTTTTCGATTTTTATCTTTTTTTAATTTTTTTTTTTCACCGTCTTCAGAATGCTCCATTATTGTCAAAAAAAAACTCGATTTTTTTCTGATCGCTGCAACTGCCTTAGTTTCAATTTTTTTTTACAGATTTTTTAAAATGAGACTAAAAAACTAGACACCTGGAGCTACAATTTGCTTTTTTATCTTCTGCTATACGATAATTTTCCTCGGAGTTACAGCTTGTTCAAAATCACCAAAAAATCTGAATTATTTTTTTATATCCCTTAATTTTTAGATAGATAGATAGATAAATCGTTTATTTGGTGCACACAAAAGACATAAAAACATACAAAGCACGATTAAATAATAATTTAACGTGATTACAATTCGATCGATTTGAAAATTAGAATTCATGATAGAGGAAAACTTCATAATTTTAAACATAACTGTTACTCACATTGTTAGCGTTCTTGATGACTTCAGCAGGCTTGCCTTGCATGGAGAGATGGTCTCTCACAGCCTGCAGGGTGGCGAGCAGTACTCGCGGCAGGTGTCGATGTACCGCGTACTGCCGACTGCGACCACTCACGGACAGGACGGACGAGAGGCACGAGCACACGCGGATCCAGCGCTCGTCTGAATAGGAAAATATATCGGTTATTTTTTTACACCCTCAGTACTTAAAACCGTTCAGGAATTTGGTCACGCCGGAACAACAGACAAATATTACGATGTCTTGATTAATTGTTCAGCACTAATAGTTTTGGTAGGTAGGTTTTAAGTACTAACCGTGTCCTAATATAAAGCTTTTTGTTCAGAAAACCGGAAGGCGCCCTCTGTCAGCGCATCCGACATTCCGGTTCACCGAACGAAAAATGACATTTGAGCGCATCGATCGCTTATTTACGGGATGATCGGTTTCTATAAGGACGCGGCGGTAACAAAGTTCAATATTAATTATTACAATTCAATATTTCAGTTCACACATAATTTCTCCCAAATGTGTAAATGGACCCTCTTAACATGACTCTACATTATACACGTAACTACACACAAAACTAAGCTTAATATTAAAAAAAATAACTCAAGTCGAACACACTCTGTGTCCGAAGCCTAACATAAACTTTTCTATTTCTGTGGTAACATACTCGCACAGTAAGCATGGTAGGGAATTAGGTTCACTGTGTTGTATATGTTCATATTCAAAAGAGTCTTTTAATGGCCAACTTGAAATAAATTAGTTATTTGACTTTGAATGCAGTCAGAACAACAAAGTTACGAGAACAACGTTAGCAACACTTTAAATTCGCGTAACGACAAATAAAACAAAACATTTCGGCGTCTAGACCTCAAGATTTGTATCTCTCAAGATATCGAGTAACATAGCAACAACCCTAACTGACCTATCCACTACGATAGTTATCAAATTACTAGATAACTTTGTGCAATGTCCATATACAAAATAGATTTACGACAGTTTGATTACATAAACGTAGGTAATGTCCAATATAAATCAGATGAACTGTAGCCTATTACGAGAATAGACGAATAAACAAGATGCTCAATGTCCATATCGAGTTATTAGTTAAATGATGTTTATGTTATTACGACATTTTAAACACAACTGTTGTTGTTGATTTAACTGCATGTATCAAAGTACTACAAAATACGTGAGTTTTAATTAAAGACTGCTGATAGAACACGCATATAAACAATGCCTGGATAGGCTAAACAAATACACTGTTATGTAGGTAGGTACATTATGATTATTTGTTACATTATGATGAAGTAGCTATTGTTAAAACTATTAAAATACCTGTAGTAATCTGTACTTTGCAGAAGCTAAATATAGCTAGTTTATAACAGTCGAACAAAGTAGTTACCTTTATCGACGTGATTAATCATTGAATTATACAAACAGTTCGAAATAACAGGATTTCCTGTGATGTCAACAATAACTGCCCCATCCTTTCTAAACTCCTTGTTTCGTGTTTAGGGGAAAGCGCCAAGACAGCCCGAAACATTAAAAAAATCTTAGGTCGTTTGCAATTTTCAGGTTGTATGTTAATTAAAATATTATTCGCGACCGTAAAACGCATCTATTTACAGAATTATAATCATTAAAATAGTCAATACAACCCTCCAATTTCTCATAATCCCATCGGACCAAAATTTAAATAATTTTGAATTTCGCGGGCTACCTTAACGCATCCTCCTTAAGCTGACAAAATTAACACCTACAACGTGAGGTAAACAAGATTTACAATCGTGAGAAATAATTGTAAACCCAGTAGGCATGAGTAGCAGCACGTTTTTAGTGTAAAGAAAAATGGAGGATTGTAATTATTACATTACATAGGCATCAGAAGATAACTGCCTCAATATAATTCACAAATTATAAAAATACTAGCTTTTGCCAGCAGCTTCGCCCGCATATTATACATTTAAACCCTCCTTTTGAATCACTCTGTCTATTGACGAAACCCACAATAACCGTTGCGTAGTTTAGAAGATCTAAGCGTAGAAATACGAGATGCGGCTTTGTTAACCGACTTCAAAAAAAGGAGGAGGTTATCAATTCGTCTGTATTTTTTTTTTATTTTTTTTTTATGTTTGTTACCTCATAACTTGTGACTGGGTGAACCGATTTTGATGATTTTTTTTTATTTGAAAGCTGGTGCTTCCCAAATGGTCCCATTTTAATTTGGTTCCAATCGGACAATGGGGTCCATGTGAAAACCATATAAGTCTTAAATTTCCATTAAGTATTTGCGCGACAAATGAACGAATACCGTATGTTTGTTACCTCATAACTTTTGACTGGGTGAACCGATTTTGATGATTCTTTTTTTATTTGAAAGCTGGTGCTTTTCGAATGGTCTCATTTCAATTTGGTTCTATTTGGACAATGGAGTCCATGTGAAAACCATATAAGTCTTAAATTTTCATTACGTATTTGCGCGACAAATGAACGAATAACGCGATTAGATTAGTGCGGAGTATCTACCACAACTAAAAAGTCAAAAATAAAAACTTTGTACAAAAAAAAACAACCGACTTCCTTAAAAAAACACTACAAAGTCAAAAATAACTTTAATTTCGGAAGTCGGTGACAAAAACCTTAAATACAGAGCCTAAGACACTTTCGAAATTAAAGTTATTTTTGACTTTGTAGTGTTTTTTAAGGAAGTCGGTTGTTTTTTTTTTGTAAAAAGTTTTTATATAGGTACTATGTAAAGAAGATAACTACCAAAATATACTATACCTTGACTAGACTCATATTTATTGTTCTCCATCGACAGCTTCTGATACAAATTAATCAGGGCTTTGCAGATCTCTTCAGCTAAGTATTCCGGTTGGCAGTCCTTAGTTCGGGCACTGTCTCCGGCCCCACTCCGTTCTGTATTTACTCCGTCCCAATAAGGAGACTTCAAGTAATCATAGAACTCTGAACAACTGGCGTCTCTTGTTTGATCGATGTGCTTCTTGTGTGATATGGACTGTGTCAGCTGTGTGAGGCAGTAGAGGCCAGCGTCTTGTAGTTCTGTAATGTGATGCATAAAATATGTTTAGATGGTGTAAAGACAATTAGTTAATCCTGACATGGGGTAACGTGTCAAGCCAAGTGCATAGAAAAATAAACTGGTAACGAAGTAGCCGTGTGTTATATTTCTCGAACCATCAGCGCACTTGGTTTTGTTTTGATTTCGTCCCAGTCCTGCCCCGTGAGAAATTTGTCGAATCAAACCGCAACACGAAGCCATATTATTGTATGTTATCACCAGTGATCGGATATTGGGATGCATATTTACCTAATGTTACTATTTAGCTGTGAAAACACGGAAGCGGCTTCGTATTTTTTTATTAAAGCCGGGTTCCTTGAATTATCATATTTATTTAAAATTAATGTTTAACCCCAGATGCAAATACATATGTGTGTAGGGTGGTATGTGTTAGTTAAAACAGCACATACAACACGGTAAAAACGCGTACTCCATATTAGCCAACATTTCAACTTTAGGTGAATATGCATCTGAATATCCGATCTCTAGTTATCACATTTCAAACTACCAGTCGTATACCACATAAAATATTACCAATTTCATCACTCTCCAAGCACTGCAACAGTAAATGGAAGAAGTCCGTAGCATGCGTGTCTTTGAGCTGTTGCCACACGGTATTAGCCGCCGCCTTCTCTCCCAGTAACGACGCGAGGAGGCACATCGCCTGCGCACGCGCCAACATACAGCTCTCCTCTTTATCATCTGCAAATTATTACGAAGAATGAATTAATTATTGTCGGTTTTTAGGGTTCCGTACCCAAAGGGTAAAACTCCGCGGTCCGTCCGTCCGTTCATCCTGGTACCAGGCTCATGAACCGTGTTTGTTAGAGAGTTGAAATTTTCACAGATGATGTATTTCTGTTGCCGCTACAACAACAAATACTAAAAAAACAGAATAAAATAAATATTTAACACGTTAACTGAAAAAAATCAGAAATAGACAAGAAATGTACTTAGTGTTATTTCACTTTAAATCGATTATTTATCCCATAAATACATTATTTATTCCAAAAACATGGCCGCCAGGCAGCAACGACATGTTCAGATTTTGTATGTGTTGTCGGTCATATAGTCCGACAAGGCCTGAATGGAACAAAAAGTGTCGGACACATAGTCCGACATGGCAGTTAACGTGTTAAGGGGGCTCCCATACAACAGACATGATTTTTGGCTCGTTTTTGCTCGATATTGATAACGGCAACGGGTAAACGCTTGAAATATTCACAGAATGTTTAATTATATATTCACTCTAAAAATAAATTGTTAAATTAAAATGAAATAAATTGTGAAATTAAAATAAAATAAATTGTTAAATTAAAATAAAACAAATATTTAATTGGGGCTCCGATCCAACAAACGTGATATTTTTGCCGATAATGTGGTGGCAGGTCACAGGAACAATCTGCGACTCCCACATCCCTCTTAAACTTAAGGGGAAGATATATAAAACCATGGTCAGACCTGCTGCCTTGTATAGGTCAGAATGTTGGGCCACAAAAGGGATGAATGAAAGGCAATTTCATGCAGCTGAGATGAGAATGTTAAGAGGGAGGTGTGGTGTTACACGAATGGATAGAATAAGAAATGAGTACATATGAGGAAGTCTGAAAGTGACACCAATAACTGAAAAGTTGTGTGGGAATCAGTTGTCATGGTATGGTCACGTGATACAGAGGAATGAGAAAAGTATCGTGCGGAAAGTATTGAGTATGAATGTCGATGGCTTTAAGAGTAGAGGAAACGATAAAAAAGAACAAAGAAACGATGGATGGACAGTGTGAATTATTATGGATAGAGAGGGGTGACTACTGAGATGACGACTAATAGAGATGTGTGGAAGAAAATACGACCCCAAATAAATTGGGATAAGGGCAGGAGAATGAATGGTACGGAACCCTTCGTGGGCGAGTCCTACTCGCACTTGGCCGGTTTTTTATGCGTGTTTTAATTTACACCTAGACTGGAAGTAATTTAAATCCGGTTTGATATCAGCATTATATCACAAGATGTTAAACAAAAAACTATTTACGAAAAGTTCAAGTACGATGTCGGCAGTGGCGGTTGTTTTGCTAATGAGTTCAAATTATCAAGGTCGAATGGTAGTAAGATTACAAAAATCTTGTATCTATTATTCCCACTATGTACTACATAACATCAAGCCTGTTGTCCCCGAAGGTTGAGCAGAAATCTACTATTATATTGTTCACTCAAATTTCTGCAGTTGCCATCAACCAGGAACCAATCCGGACACCGGGCTGCTACTAAGAAATTCCAGACGAAAAAACTCAATAGCGCAATCAAATTATCAAAACAGAAATAACTCATGTTACTATTACTTGACTATTTCGAACGAAAGGCAACTAATAACTTGCGGAAGATTTAGTTTATTAGTTTCAAACGTTTTCTAATAAGGGGGCATCCATAAATTACGTCACACGAATTTCATGATTTTTGACCCCCTCCCCCGTCCTTGTCACAGCTGGTCACATTTCTGAGACCCCCCCCCCCCTCCCTAGTGTAACGTCACGAATATTATAATTTTACATCTAGAAATAATTATTGAATTAAAACAGCAATTCCGAAATTTGAATGTTTTTTTTTTAAATAAAATGAACATCAAATCAAACACTGCAAGAATTTAACAAAACAAAAAACGATTAATTCACACTGCGCTGAACATACCGACTGAGGTAACATTTGGATTTAAAAAAATGTATATTGCAATTACGTGGTTGAAGTCTCGTATAAATAATAAATATAATAATCATCATATGTCATATATATGATATGAAATATGATGATTATTGCATTATTATATGCATAATAAAATATTAATTAGAGCAGGAAGAACATCGAAATGGGTCAAATTTGGGACGCCCGCACTTCTAGTGGTAAAGATCAAACTTAATCATCTTGAGTCCATATAGGTAGGCATATGCATGGCATTGCAGCCACTTCGTTCTCGTTAGGGTTGTTAATGTCAGGAATATTCGTTGTGAGCACATCTTTCTCATCGAACCATACAGCATCATCGTCATCATCCAAACTAAGAATTTCTCTGGCACGTCTAGCAGAAATTCTTCGAGGACGAATCTTCACGATGGGCAAAACTTGTTGTTTCTTATGTATTTGCTTGTGTTGATTAGTGGCCTTTATGATACAAAATATAGACCACAAATGCCACATGATCGCTTAAACAAGTATGCCTCGATACTGGGGCAATAGCTATCATACGAGTATGTGTTTTACTTAACACTTAGATTAAAATTGATTTTGAAATGTGACGTCACGAAATTTAGGACCCCTCCCATCCCCTTGTCACACAATATCACACTTCGTCGACCCCCTCCCTCACCCTTAACGTGTGACGTAATTTATGGATGGCCCCTAAGTTATAGTTCGTTGTAAACATCTAATTATAAGTAACAAATTACTTACTCAATTATTGCATCGACATAAATATTATTAGTTAAATGCTAGTCTGTGGTAAGTCAACTTCATGTCTTGTTTCTTTATGTCAATACTCTATGGCCTCTCTGTACATTTTCTTTATGGGCAAACAGTTCCTTCATTGTACAAGATAATATTAAGTGTTTTGCTTGAAAAACAAGCATTTCTTAAGTGTTTTCTTTGAAACCCTAAGACAGTGCTGATAAAACTAAGAATTATTTGTTCAGTTTGTCATATTTCCGGAAAACGGTAGATAACGTTTGTGTACATTTACAGCAACAAAACTATAAGATTAACATCCAAATTTTTACTTGCTTACTCGAATTATAACTGTGATCATATTAATCCTACCATAGTTTCAGCCCTACCTGTTGACGTACAAATTGTGTGGCCAATAAATAGCATTACAATTATATCTTTGTTTTGTTATGTTTTGTACTTTCTGTCCACACCCATGGAATGTAGATATGTGTATGTATTATTATAATAGCTTTCAGTCTTCAAACTACACATTTGTTTCACATATCAACAAGTGTTTTATTAAAACTAAACTACCTACACTGTTCTCCCAAACCTATTAATACCTGTAATTTGAAAACATTGTGAAACTCATTTTTTTTAAAGAATTACCGTGGAGTATCCTGCCGCCTCTTCCACATAGGTAGAGACCAATTGAAACCATAACCTAGCTTATAACGTTTTATAAGTGCCCATGTTTATGTAAAATAAAATCTTTTGAATAAGGATGCATTAAAAGCCTTCCTACACCATTAATTATTACGATTCAGCTAGTATATTAACTCCACTACCAACCTTACTAGCTAAATACTAAACAACATAGAATTTTTCTATTTACCTCATGCTGACACAATCGAACTATCTATTTACAGAACTCACACCACGTAGACGTAGATATAGTAACATACCTTCTCCAAAAGGTGTTAAAGTCATTAGCAAGTTGTAAAGACAGTCCTTAGTGGCCGCGAGGGAGACACGGACGCATTTGTGCGCTGTCACGGCCTGAAGCGCTCGGCAAGTGGCGCCACGGATCTCGTATGTCTCTGTCGTATCGTCACCAGTCCATGCAGTACATCTGTAATACGTCGAATAAAAGATTTTTCATCGATACAAAAAAAAAACAAATGCAGCACGGAAAGACCTTTCATTATGTACAGACACCAGCACTTCGAGCTACTACAATCTGTCAAATTTCTTTAATAGATTTTCAACTTTATCGCTTAAGCATTAGGTTCAAGGTTGATTGAGAGAATTTGACAGTTTCGGGTATCTTGACCTGCTGGCGTCTGTACCTACCCTAGAATGGAACAATTTGACACAAAAAATATAGAGTCCAAATCCCGGTACCTATTTGCAAGTAATGCGCATTACAATCATGTCGTTAATTAGATTTTATTCTTTCGCTCATATACCACTTAGTAGTTTCGACATTTTGATAGTAACGCAATGTGTTTCTTGCGTGTTTGTCATAATGAATAAGGGCTTAGATAAGAATCTACTTTATTAGTCCTATGAAGAAGCTTTAGCTTCGGTTACCCTGCTTCGTAGAGGATTCATGTTCTCAAGATAGCACGAATGCAAGAAATAAACGACGTATTTAATTTGACAAATAAGTTAGCCGTATTTTTTGCAACAGAATGCACCGTCGCGTGAAGGCTTGTAAGTGTGAACCGTCGCGTGGACCGATGTTTATCATTACTTAGGACTAATGAGTCATTAGTCAACATTGTAGAGATGTGCATAGTATAAAGAGCATCCATAATTATATATTTTACTATGAAATATATGAATAATTAATCAATTAGTCGTGGCTAAGGAATAATAGCCGCACTTCTATCGATCAGGTGCTGCGGTAGATCCGTGGATAGGTGACAATCTTTACATACCGAAATCGCTCCATGCCCCAGAAAGCACGTTAAACCGTTGGTCCTGGCTGTTATTCCTGGATCTTTGACAGTCCTTGCGGGAGTAATAAGACTAGTCGTCAGACTTTAGGGCTTCTGACGACAGAAGTCCTAATATCTGTCAACTAGTCTTACCAAGGGGTATTTATTTACCCAGTATCCGGGTTGTTGAGCTCAGATGGGCTCCACGTAAAATACTGGTATTCATGTGCATTCGGTTAGGCTAGAAGCCGATCTCAAAATAGTTGGGAAAGGGCTAGGCAGATCATGAGTTATTTTGATCGTTAATAGACTCGTTCGGGAAAATCTCGCACCTATAATACCTTTTTCTGTGTGTTTCTATTTTGTCTCTTTATTCAACAAATACATAGCAAGCCTCTCGGGTATAGTGTTGTACTTTCCATGAGGGCCTATCATTTAAAAAATATGCTTTACTTTGCTTTGGTTAACGAACCTACTCGTGGTATCGATAATATGTAATCGTGCCTTTCGAAAACAAATTTCAAGTACCGTTCTATGTGTTGAGATCTAGAACTAATTGGAACTACAGAACCAGTCTCAACCGCGTTTGATAAAGGAAGCGGAAGCTGTACTGCCTGTTAATGGCTTTGCAACTTCGGCGCGTGTGTACGCAACCTATCTAACTAGTTTATACTAGTTGTAACGATATGTAAGTTTACCTACTAATCGTCTAGGACTTAAATGTTGCCAATGTTTGCAATGAAGATTTTTCAAAAGTTGTGTAGTATTGTAGTTAATGAATGTGTACTGCGCAATAAAATTGAATCTACACATAGTATAAATAAAGTCGTTTTTCGTGTCTGCCTGTGTGACCGCTTAGTTCTTCTTAACTACACAATCGATTTTAAATCGGATATCGCCATAATTGAAAGAATTATTCCAGAAGGAAAGAATAGCACCACCCCATTTCTGCCTGTGGGTGTCGTAAGAGGCGACTAAGGGACTTACTAGAGAATGGGCAGAAGCGTTCGCTATGAATTTTACCACCATACTGCGATCGCCAACCCGCCTGCCAAGAGTGGCGATTATGGCAAACCCCCCCTAATGGAGGGAGGCCTATGTCCAGCAGTGGACGTCTTATTGCTAAAATGATGATGATGATGATGATTCCAGAAGGTCTGTGTGTATGTGTTAAATTATTAAACAACTCTCGATGTTTTGTCTTGCCATGCGAAGCCACTTCACTATTTTGTAAGAAACACACTAATTTAATGAATCAGAATTAGCTATTGTAGTTGTACAAAACAATTTCTCTACTTTACATTTGTGTTAAGTTCAAGATAAATAACTATTTATGTATATAAATCATGCATGAATCAGTGTTATGTTGATTTATGATGTTAATTCGCCGAACTTTATCAACCACTACTGAACAGAGGAAGTGCCCTTATGTATAGGGGAAATCCCCATTTCTATTGAATCACTTGAAAATTTATCATATGAAAATGCTATCTGTAGCACATACTACTCAAAGCTTAAGATAGAGAAAGGCATTTTCTAAGAAAAGTGGCTTACACTATTGCAACAAGATTAAATGCAATTTCTTCGAAGCCATTCTTGTGCAGGATGTAGTATTAATAGAGACACTGACGTTTTGCAGAGTTACCGACAGTTTTTCAACCAACAGCTGCTCCCTGGAAGCTATAATTATTTGACGCAAGTTCAACGAAAATTTGCAATATGTACCTGAACAAAAGTCGGTACAGTCCTCGTTCATTCCAGGCTTGTACGGGACAGTGTGTGAAGGCGCTAACATTGTGTAGTGCGTCGGCGAGGGCCATCACAAGCGCGGCGGTGGGCGGGGGACGCGGCTTGTGCGTTTCATGCGCGGACACATACTCGTCCCCTCCCTTCTGAGCACGCACTTCGAACTCACCGCGACGCTCTAACAAACTCAACGACACGTTCCCTTCTAGAAAATAATTATTGTTTTATCAAATTACTTTTTATCCACCTATCAGTACACACTTAATATAAACGCTGTAACAGTGATTAAAATACTCAACGAGATTAAAATTCCTATTAAATGAATAAGATTATGATTTAATACTTATCGACTTTCTGATAACATTATGATGTTGCAATTATTGAATTGTTTATAAGTCTAGACTTCATGTAAATAAATTAATAGTGGACTAGATTTTATCGTTTTATTCGGTTAAAGCCCTGCGTCTTAAATATTGAATGCTGTTATTCTCACGTAACGTGCAATCTCTAAACTTAAATCTAATCTGAAAGATGTTATTCTTTATTATCAGTGATAAGTAAATTGCGAATCAGTACGTTTCGAATATCGTAGGTTCCTCTTATCTTACAAGGATGGACTCAAGTAGTCTCATATAAAGATAGTCAACTCACCGAAAGATTGTTTATATTCTTTAGTATTGCAGAAGTCTACGAGAATTTCTAAACAATTTTCTATGAAATTATTTTCATGCAGTTGTTCCAGCACATCACACTCCAAAGCCTGAAAAAAGTGATTAATATTATGAAGATCTATTTTCTATAAAACATACACAACAATTTATCACACCACTTTTAAATGGGGTCGATTCATTTTTGCTTATTTGAAACCTGTCTTAATAAGGATAAAATAAATAATATCAAAATTAATTGATAGAGTTGTGTTAAAGATCTCAAATAAGGAAACAATTTAATTATTGCCGTTTCCGATGCTTTAATAAGCCATATTTTATAAGTTGTGACTGGTGGTACCTACGTGGATCTACCGCAATTTGCGTCCCAGAATATTAAGTTAATGTCTACAAAAAACAATACCTCAATAAAACTCAGATATTTTAATCAAAAAGCATTTTATTGTGCGTACAGATAAAATTGCAAATAAGTAGTAGTATTTCGTTTTTCATTCAAGTAGGCTATCAAAAATGGCTCGATACAGCGGTTTCGACATCATTTATGCATACAATAGGAACCAGTAAACTAGTATGCATTGTTCAAGTAAAAATAGCACAGAAACACTCGCATTTCTTAGCTAGCACATGTCGACTCGGGAGTTACAAATAAGTAAGTTAGTATAGATACTTATACTACAATAACGCCTTTTGTACATGCTAATTACCACTTGTGTTTTAATTAATACCACTTGAAGCAAGTAACTCGACTGTTTTTATTTAATACTATCTGAGTAATGGAATCTTAAAAGGTTCACATTCCACAAACGAAATGTTCATTCAATGTTCAAAAGTGTTTATTTCATAGCGAGTAATTCTGTAGCTGATAAGTGATAATAGAGGTGAATGTAAATGATATTGTACGTAAACATGCTACTTTTTTGGGTAGGAACTAAATAATAGGAAAACGGATAAGGAAAGTGAAAAATAATGTCTGTTTGACTCATACATATATTGTTAAAGTACACCATAATACTGCAAATTCACAGTTCAGGACGCAGCAGGTACAAAATATTGTAGTAACAACAACTTACTAAAAATCCAAGTCTATAAGATAAACATTGCAATTAATTAAGTAAAAGTTAAGGTACCTAACCTAATAAATTTTAAACTACATATTAAGGCTACAATCGAATTAATGAAATATTGAATGTAGAATAAATAATTAATTATACCGCATAAAGTCATCTTTATTAATTCAATAGTTTCCAAGGAATTATATTAAACTAGCTGACCCGACAGACGTTGTCCTGTCTTAACGATAACTATTTAATTCGAATCCCGATTTCACTTTTTTTTTTCACTTTTTTAATTTTTTTCTTTCATAAGAACCTTCTCCTGACAATAACAAACACAACAACAACAAAAAAAGTGAAATCGGTCCAGCCGTTCACGCGTGATGGCGTGACCAAGGGAAATAGGGATTCATTTTTATATATATAGATAATTAATACATCCATCAATTGTTTTAAAACAATGACACAGTCAACACAATTTACAGACGCCAGCACTTAAAGCTACTACAATCTGTCAAATTTCTTTAATTGGTTTTCAACTTTAACGCTAAACTATAAGGTTCAAGATTGATTGGGAAAATTTGACAGTTTCGGGTAATTTGATGTGCTGGCGTCTGTACAAAACAAAATGATAAGCGCTCTTGAGTTTATTTGCATGCTATAAGGCCCGCTAGCACCACATACAACTAATCGCGTTTAACGCTGAACATAAGATTTGAAACATAATTCTGTCTCGGCAGAAGCAGCTGGAGCAGTGTTGGCCTAGTGGTAAGGACGCGACTTACGAATATAGGTCTTAAGTTCGAAACAAGACAGGCGCTTTACTTTCTGTAATTTATGTATACACTCAAAACGGTGACGGAAACCACCAACAACCAACAAACCAACAATTCGAAGACATGTCACATCCACCAACCCGTACTGGGCCCGCGTAGTGGATTACGGTCCACTCCCGCTCATTAAACGGAGGCCTGTGAACCAGCACAGGAAATTATATGCTGCTTAAACATCTTGGAACGAATGACAGAATCAGAAATGTATTTTAAATTCCCTATACGCTCAACATATAATTAGTTAGTTGTGGTGCATGCGGACCCTACAATTAATTTGCTCGTCATTGAATTACTAAAAAAGGAAAAGAGTAAAAACTTGGTGAAAATGCGGTTATATTTATCGAAACATACTAGGTAGGTGGTAAAACCTCGCTATATAATGTTTTATCTGACTATACAGACTTCTCGAGTGACAGATGTTTGCTTCAAGAGCCATAAAACAGATATCCTAGCAACACGCTTATAAAAATGATTATTTACTGCTTCAATTAAAAAAGAATGCGTGACATAAACGCTTTGTATTATTTTAAACATCATAAACCTGTTTACTGGATCAGATACGCCAGATAGCGATGGGCACAAAGATAATTCTTGTACACATAATAGTTAATGTAAAAAAACGGAATAACTTTTAAAAATAGACACACTGCGCTCTCGGTATTCGAAGCAACGTTTAAACAGGCCAAAGACCAATAAAAATACCCCTTTCTGCTGTCGGTCCCTATTTAATGCAATTACATGACCAATTAACTGTCTCCCCCAGTTTAGTGATTGTTTACTGAAGCAGCTGATCGATACTATCGGCACTTTGGTTCGGTACACATAATTAATAGTAGATCGATTCACTTGATATTTTTGCAGCACATAAATCATGCGCTTAACTGGCCATCTGAAGAAGTTACTTGCAAAAAGAAATGGTTATAATTTGGCGCACTAACATCAAAGAGTCGATATACAATTAGCGTATCTATTTGTTGAACAACATTTTTAACTGACTTCAGAAAGGACGAGGTTCTCGACTCGTCACTTTTTTTTGTATGTATATTACGGGGTATGCCTCAGGGGGTAGTTTTTGCGTTAGGTTCGATAATACATATTTAATACACTTTGTGTATCTTCATGATGTGCTTAAAGTTCCTGTCACTGTTGCTTACATAGTAAGTAGTGTTATTCGTATTAGGGTAGGTACCGTAACTAAAAAGCGAAAAATACAAACGACTTCATTTTTTTTTTTAATAAATGATCAAACTCATCAATCGAAATGTTCTATCTCAGCTTGTTTTTATTTTCTTCTTTGAATAATTTAAGGTTAATTTATAAATATTATTTTTCATACACCAGTCATAAACATAATGTGATGTAGTCAAAAGAGCTTTGCAGACATTTCTCCAGTTAAGTTTAAAATTATGTTTCACTGTATTCACACAAAAAAAAATATCTTCATGTCTTTTCCTTAAAGGTCAGTTAAAATATTGACTTCTTAAATTAGCCAGATATATGAGGAAACCAACACTATTAAAAACAACAGTTAAGCTTTTTATAATAACCTCAGTGAAATTATGTGTATAGGTACTATTAGCTACGATACATAGACGAGTAATTTGTAACCTAAAACAATAGCAATATAATAATAGTTTATGATAACTGCATCCGCATGAATCACAGTCGAAGAGAAAACAATGATATTATTATGAATAAATGTGTTGGTATTATATCAATGTAAACTACGTGATTTCTTGGAATTATTTAACCATTAGATAATTTTGAACTTATTACCTCTGCTTACGACTGTAATCACAATAACCGTAGGCAAAACCGACGATTCTTGTTATGAAATACACGATTTAAGAAACTATGACTAAGAACTTAAATAAAATAAATAAGAGAATTCTTTCTAAACAATTTACACGGTCTCATAACCACTAGACGCTAGAAACATACATGAAAAAGTAATGCTAATTAAATTTAATGGTAATTATTAAGTCTTATAGTGCCTTATATTTAAAAAAAACCGACTGGTGGGAGCCACGCGTCACGTGGTAAGAGTTCCGTACTGTAACTTTCAGCCCTATACAAATATCTTTAATTTAGGTCAGGTATAATGAAGCAAATGTTTTCGACAAATCGATAACAATAACTATTATTTCTAAAAAAGGACAGTGCTCAAGAAACCCCACAAAAAGCAAAACTGATCTATTCATTAGAAATCTGCAAATCCACTAATTTGAGTTATTTATTTAAGATTATACATCAAGAATTCTTATTCGAATTCAAACTCAAATTTTTATATCAAGAGGATCGCCGTCTTCGCATCTTACCCTAAGGCGAAGACTAGAGAATTATCAACTAATTTTTCAACAACCCATTCCACTTTGCATTAAATTAGAAGGGAGGTTACAGAAAGGTCAAGCTGTATGCAGGCCAGACGTAGTAATTTTAGTTTTGTACATGTACATAAGCATGCATTTATGTTCAAAAATAAATTGCTAAGCAAATTTATTGGGCCAGGTTTCATCGTGAGTTGGGTTTCTTGACCCCACAAATGATCATTGTCGCTGCCACATTTTATTAAAACAAATATTTATATAACATTTTTTCCCGGCTACTTTCAATCACGTCCATTTGCCCTTTTTTCATAAATCACTGGACGACAAAGGACAAAAACTTGTCTGAAGTCTTCTCAGTACAAAACACCGATATGGTAGGATTTTTTTTCCGTGTTATTATTTGGCAACAAATTTCAACCATATTCCTCCTTTGTTCTTCAGCATCACGCTTCTTGGGTCGTATTGGATCTGAGGAGTAGTTCGCTCGCAGGGCTCCACCGTGAAAGTACTGAGGATTGCAGCCAACCCGGCCGCCACAGTCAGCTGGGCAAAACGTGCACCTAAACAATAAATATTTTATCAATATTATCACTGCCTTATGCGCTTGGTTCATGTACTAAACAACTTATCATTCCGATATTAATTAGCTGATCACTGCAGATGCGTCATGCAAATGTTATAGTAAATGCATATCTAATTTCAGTAATAGCTCCAATATCTTAAACATTTTGTTGCTATGCATAATATTGTAAATGTAAAGACCCGAGTAGACATATAGACCGAGTAATGTAAATTGACATATCCCAGTAAGACTTGTTTGATAACAGAGAATTTTGTCTGCACATTGTTTATGTGGACACAAGCTCAAGTTTTGTAAACACAGGTATACTAACGAAACAATGAAAAGATTTTTAAATATTAGTATTCGTCCCTAGACAATGGGAACAAAAGAATGTTTGGTTTAGAAAATGTTTTTTTTTTCCCGCGACATAGACATAATATAAGGCGTAATACTTTATATTAAATAATAATGATCGACTGCACGCAGCGCATAACTGATAGGTACAACATAATGACGTTTATATTTTTTTTACTTACCGGGGCAACTCCTTGGTCCTTCACCGTAAGCCATAAAACCTGCCGGATTTAAATCATCTTCGAAGCGATCTGGATCGAATTTATCCGGATTGGGAAAATACCGAGCATCTCGTTGTATGCAATGGATAGGTATTAAAACAGGATCCCGCGCTTTCAGGGTAATTACATCATCGAGAGTAATGGGGGCTGTGCACAGTCTCGTGGTCATCGGCGTGGGCGGGTGCAGGCGCAGTGTCTCCGCTACCACTTGGTACACCAGCCGCATCGCTATCACTGCATCATAATTCAGCCCATTGTGCCGTTCTAAACATTCCGTTATTTCAGTTCTTACACGTTCCTGCATTTCTTGATCTTTTGCTAATTCATATAAACTGAAAGACAAAGTTGTGGCCGATGTCTCCAGCCCCGCTAGCATAAATATGAACGAGTTAGATGTTATTAGAGCATCTGTCATTAAGAAACCCGAATCTGCTTTCTGCTCATTTAACATAAGTTGAAGAAAATCATGCCTTTGAACTCCAGATCGTCTCTCAGCCAAAACCTGGTTAATAATGGAAGTAAAGAAAGTTTCTACATTTGGCGAATATGATCTCAAGTTTAACCATTTAAACAATCTGGGAAAGAAGGTACGGCAGTAGCGTTTGAGAACCGTCGCACGATCTATCTTAAACATTTTTTGTGACATCTGAAGGAAAGGTGAATCTGGATTTTTGAGCGATCCAGGATCTACGCCAAAGGCACAGCTTCCGATAACATCGGTCGTGAATCGTGTCATCATACTTGGTACATTAATATCTTCAACTGATTCTTTTAGCAGTACAGTTTTCAACGTTTGGGCACATTCAGCTATCAACGGAAACATAGCCTTCATCTTAGCTGACGAGAACGTCGGCGTCACTATGTGCCGCATCGCCTTCCACTCAGCGCCACCCATGTTCGCCAGGTTACGAAGAAGCGGCTCGCGCTGGGTATCAGTGGAAACTGACACACGATCGCTGAAGCTCTGAAACTCCTTCGAGAATATAGTCTTTGCCATGTCCAAATCAATTACCATCAAGGTTGGTCTACGAGCTTGAAAAAGTCCAACATATTTCTGGTCTCTATAATTATCATAAAAATATTGTAGCATCGTTGTGTAACTTCTTCTCATTGTAAACGTAGCTCCAAAGTTTCCAAATACAGGGCAGGGTTCCCTATAAGGCACATTTCTGAAGAACCAATACTTTCTTCCCTTCGATGAATAGTGAAACACAGCCAATAAAACATTCAGCAATAGTAAGAGCACCACTATCACCAATAAAATACCACTGAGCCACATTTTGAATAGCGTTCACTTTACTGCTTAGATTTAAATAAAAATGTTTGTTCAAAGTCGTATATTTAAAGAGCCGGCATTTGTTTCGTATGTAAACAACACGGTCCGCGATACAAGTGGGGAGTCGGCAGCGCCTGCGGTGGCGGCGGCGGTCGGTGATCAAGTGAGTCGTATCGCCAGCGCGCGCTAAGATAAGCCCTACGCGGCTGTACTGGGCAGCTCGCACGACGCCATGCACTCAAGGCCATGCGTGTTGATGTACTGCGCCCGTGACTCGAATGTAGCCGCATATCGATTGCTTACGATAACCATTGTATTCCGAAACGTGAATTGTAATAAGAAACACCTTTTACGCATTTTGCAGGTCATCTTAACAAATGCCAACAACGATTAACAACTGCTTGTTTACAACTTAAGCGTAGGTCAATAACTTTGCGAAACAACAACTTCACGTCGGCCTCTAACTCACCGGCCGGGCCTCATAAATAATGTGGCCAATTATAATAACTGCTAAGTTCAACATGATACAATTTTAACTTTAGAAAACTGTTTGCATACAGAAATATGTATATGTCGAGTGCCTCTATTGGTGAAATGTATGAATATTTATAGTTTCATTCATATTTATAGGTTCTAAGGGTCAGGGCGAGTTATTTAAGTGCTTAATATTGTTACGTAGATCGTAAAGTCTAGAAACATCACGCTAACTCCGTCTCGGAAAGGGGCAGTGTGACGTAAATCGAAAAGTCTAGAAACATCACGCTAATTCCATCTAAGGACGGGGCAGTGTTGGAAACTTCTGGAAATGACACGCTAACGCCATCTGTTATTGAGTAGCAAGTACTACACGAAATTGTACGTAGACGCTACTGCCATCTATTGTCGAATAGTGGCATTAAACAGTTCGATGGAAGTTACTAGAAGCTTCTACGCTGTGGCAGTGTCGAATGTTCGAGAATGTTCTGCTCGGGATATAAATAGCGGATTGTTGGGCCGACAAGCAGTTCGATTTCGGAAGCGAGCGAATACGATTCGAGTGATACAGTACACGCGAAACAAGTGATTCCAAGTGACGTTTCTTGTAGTTGCGATATTTGTGTTTATTTAATTAAACAGTTTGTGTGTTTTGGTAAATTGGTTTAAATTAATTTATCCCGAACCCCAGCTCGTAACATTTGGTGTCAGAAGTAAGGGATAAATTATGCCAGTTTTACCGAAGGAGGATACGGAAGGTATCCGTACCAGGAGTCAGCGCCAGCAGGAGGTGGATCAGAGGCGGTTTGAAGGAACTTCTAGACAGACACCTGGGGGTAATCAGCCAACGACAGAGCCAGTCTCCCAAGCGTCTGGTGTTCCTACAGCATCACCAGCCATGGATCTTTCTGCGCTAATGGCGATGCTGCAGGAGCAGGCCCGCCGACAGGAAGAACAGGCCCGCCGCCTACAGGAACAGCTGCAGCAGGACAAAGAGGAGCAAGCTCGCCGACAGGAAGAACAGGCCCGCCGCCTACAGGAACAGCTGCAGCAGGACAAAGAGGAGCAAGCTCGCCGACAGGAAGAACAGGCCCGCCGCCTACAGGAACAGCTGCAGCAGGACAAAGAGGAGCAAGCTCGCCGGCAGGAAGAACAGGCCCGTCGACAGGAAGAACAGACCCGCCGCCTGCAAGAGCAGCTTCAGCGTGATAAAGAGGAGCAGGTTCTCCTTTTGAAAGATCTACACGCGACATTTGGCAAGGACATCAAAGCCATGAAGGAGACTGTTCAGGTACATGAAAATCGTATCTCCGAGGCCGAAGTCCAGATCGCTGATATAAGAAAAGCGGTTGGAGTTCTGAAAGCTGGAGATCGGACTACGGCTTCGATAGTTGCTGCACCTTCCGTGCGCGGGTTTAAAGTGCCACCCTTCGACGGAACATCTTCCTGGTCGGCATACAAAATTCAATTTGAAGCTGTCATGGAAGCAAATGGGTGGACAACGGGCCAGGCCATGACCGCGCTTACTTTGGCGCTTCGTGACCAGGCCTTAACTGTGTTAGAGGCTCTCGGCAAAAATGTTACCTACGAGCAGCTCGTTGAGGCGTTAGAAGCCAGATATGGTGATGCGCACCTGGAACACGTTTTTCGTGCCCAGTTGAAGGATCGTGTGCAGCGCAGTGGTGAAAACCTACAGCAGTGGGCCCTGGAAATCGAAAAGCTGGTTCGAAAGGCGTACCAGACTGCGCCCGCACTCATCGAGGGTATACTAATTCAAACCTTCATAGATGGCATACGGGACTTGGAAGTAAGGGCTGCTGTGAGACTTGGGCACCATGAAACCCTCAAGGACGCCTTGGCCCATGCGTTGGAGGTGGAGGCAGTGAGGCATGATCATCGAGCCCATCGCATCAGGGAGGTTGCGGCGTCACCTGTTCGTGACCGTGTTAGGTACAGCCCTAGATGCTACACTTGCGGAGAAAAAGGCCACCTTCGCTCAAGTTGCCCGAAGCGAAGCACAGCTAACGAAGACCAGACCCAGGAAAGAAGGGCGGCTGATGTGACCGCCCAGCAGCAGGGAAACTAATAAACGCCAGGACTGCGGGGCGGGTGCTGGCTGGTGTTAAAATAGCCCCAAGAATTTCGGTCTCACAAGCCCATGATGGGAACACCCTAGTCATAAAAGGTGAAGTGAACGGAAGACCATGTAAGCTGACATTGGATACTGGAGCTTCTCGCACGGTTGTCAGTTCCCAACTAGCGAATCGTTTTCTTGGGGACTTCTTCGGTAAGCATGATGGCGTAAAATTAGTAACAGCCACCGGTCAGCACATAACCGTCCGTGGTGAGAAGGAGGTGGAGTTAAAACTGGGTAACACAATCTACCGGCATAAGGTCATAATGGCTGACATAGTAGACGACTGCATCCTAGGTTTGGACTTCATGCGACAGCACTGTTGTGAGATCGACATTAACCAAGGAGTCCTAAAATGTGGGTCAGAAGAAGTTTTCATGGAAGGTGCACCATCAGGGAAAGTGTACTGCTTGAAGAAGATTGTTCTTCCTCCCCGATCGGAAACAATAGTTCCAGTTAGTCTTCCACATAATTCTGGGCAGAAAAACCGATGTATTCTCATTGAAGGATTAGATGGAAACCTTCCATGGAAGATTGCGCGGACCTTGGTAAAGGCAATCGACGTTGCAGCCGTACGCATACTGAACCCAAGTGAAAAGGAACAAGTAATCAAGAAGGGTACGTTAATGGGTTCCTGTGGGGAAGTAGCTTGGATGCGTGAATGCCAACATCGGCCTTCTCAAAATAACGCCCAAAGTGCAAGATTTAATGTGTTAAATCTTTTGGAAGACTGTCGTAAAGATTTATCGGAAGAAGAAAGAGAGAAAGCTAGGAAGATGCTACTTCAGTATGCAGACATATTCTCTACAAATGATGCTGACATAGGGAAGACTGGTTTGGTTCAACACAGAATTAATACCGGAAATGAGTTACCAATACGACAGCGACCAAGAAGACTACCAGTGGCAAGAGAAAAGGAGGTAGATACCATGATTAAAGGAATGGTAAAGGATGGAGTTATAGAGCCTTCGTCTAGTCCTTGGTGTTCTCCTGTGGTTCTGGTAAAAAAGAAAGATGGCAGCATACGGTTCTGTGTAGACTATCGTCGATTGAATGACGTTACTAAGAAAGACAGCTATCCACCGGATCGACGACACACTGGACACGCTGTCAGGAATGAAGTGGTTTACCACGTTAGACCTAAAAAGTGGCTACTGGCAAGTGGAAATAGACCCCAAAGACAAGGAAAAAACCGCATTTTCTACGGGAAAGGGACTATGGCAGTTTAAAGTCATGCCATTCGGATTGTGCAATGCTCCCGCAACATTTGAAAGGCTAATGGAGTTAGTTCTCACGGGACTAATTGGAGACGCCTGCCTTGTCTATTTAGATGACATCATCATCGTGGGCCGCACATTCGAAGACCACCTTCAAAATCTGGAACGTGTTCTATCGAAAATCCGAGGAGCCAATCTTAAGCTAAGTCCAAAGAAGTGCTCATTCTTCAGACAGCAAGTAAGTTTTTTGGGGCACGTGGTTTCGAAGGAAGGAGTGCAAACAGATCCTGAGAAAATCGTCGCCGTCAAGGAATGGCCAGTCCCGAAAGACAAGACGCAGGTCAGGGCATTTTTGGGTTTGTGCTCGTACTATCGACGGTTTGTCAAGAATTTTGCTGACATTGCCAAACCTCTTCACAAGCTTACTGAGGAGAAAAGACCGTTCTGTTGGGATGGAAACTGTGATATCGCATTTCGAGATTTAAAGGAACGTTTGTGCAATACCCCAATTTTAGGCTACCCTGACACAGAAAATGAATTCATAGTTGACACGGACGCAAGTAATACTGGTATAGGCGGTGTGTTATCTCAACGGAAAGGAGATTATGAAGTTGTGATAGCTTACTTCAGCAAATCTTTATCAAAGCCAGAAAGAAATTATTGTGTCACGAGACGCGAACTTCTTGCCGTCGTAAAGACATTGCAGCATTTCAGCAAATACTTGCTTGGACGTAAATTCCACCTGCGGACTGACCATGCTGCATTAAAGTGGTTGTTGCAATTTAAGAATCCAGAAGGACAAGTGGCGAGATGGATTGAACTGCTACAAGAGTATGACTTTGCAATTGAACATCGTAGTGGGAAGTCTCACGGTAACGCGGACGCTTTATCAAGAAGACCTTGTCCTGAAGACTGCAAGCATTGTGTCAGGCAAGAAGCTAAGGAAACGGTACCTGTCAGGATGCTAAGAACGGACCTTAGTGACGAATGGAAGGAAACCCTACAGCATGCTCAGCAAAGTGACAGAGATATCAGGCCAATTCTCGAGTGGATTAAAGCTAATGCTCCCAAACCGAAATGGTGTGATGTTGCAGCGATGAGTACCACCACAAAAAGTTATTGGGCACAATGGGAGAGCTTGGTGATCCAGGATGGTGTGTTGTGCCGAAAATGGGAAAATGCTCGAGGGAATAGCTGTCACCTGCAAATGGTAGTCCCAAAAACGAAGGTACCAGATGTTCTACGGCTCTACCACAATGGTTCTTCAGGAGGTCATATGGGAGTAAGAAGGACTTTGTTAAAGATCCGAGAAAGGTTTTACTGGATCCATTGTCGAGAGGATGTGGAGGACTGGTGTCGCAGATGTACTAGTTGTGCAGCGGTAAAAGGACCACACACACGCAGCAGGGGTGCATTGAAAGTGTACAACGTGGGAGCCCCGTGGGAACGGATAGCACTAGATGTCGCTGGGCCATTCCCTGAAAGTGAAAGTGGAAATAAATATTTCATGGTTGTTATGGATTACTTCACCAAGTGGCCGGAAGTCTTTGCCATCCCTAATCAAGAAGCTTCAACAGTCGCTGATAAATTAGTCCACGAAGTCTTCTGTCGGTTTGGGGTACCCTTGGAAATCCACAGCGATCAAGGAAGGAATTTCGAGTCTCAAGTGTTTCAGGAAACATGTCGGGTTATGGGTACTCACAAAACCAGAACCACTTCATACCACCCACAATCTGACGGAATGGTGGAGAGATTTAATCAGACCTTGGAAAGATATCTGGCAAAAGTTGTAGCAAGCAGACAAAAGGATTGGGACAAGCACATACAACCGTTTCTTCTGTCATACCGAAGTGCAGTTCACGAGAGTACAACTGTGACGCCAGCCTTCGCGAACTTTGGAAGGGAGTTAAGGTTACCAGCTGATCTAATAACCGGCATTCCCCCTGATTCACCACGGAGTATAACAGATTATGCAAATGATCTGCGCAACAAGATGAATGACGTATATGAGCATGTCAGAGAATCAGGCCAACAGATGTCCGAGAGAATGAAAACTCGTTATGATCGGAAGATGAACAATACTGGCTTCGACGAAGGTTCGCTAGTGTGGTTGCATAACCCAGTGCGCAGCAAAGGAAAGTCCCCTAAACTGCAGGCAAAATGGGACGGGCCGTACCGAATTGTGACCAAGATCAACGACGTCACTTACCGAATACAAAAGGGTATGCGAACTGCACCTAAAATTGTCCATGTAGATCGATTGGCACGATACTACGGGAATAATGATGCTCGGGACGAGCATGTCTAAGGAGGGGGCAGTGTTACGTAGATCGTAAAGTCTAGAAACATCACGCTAACTCCGTCTCGGAAAGGGGCAGTGTGACGTAAATCGAAAAGTCTAGAAACATCACGCTAATTCCATCTAAGGACGGGGCAGTGTTGGAAACTTCTGGAAATGACACGCTAACGCCATCTGTTATTGAGTAGCAAGTACTACACGAAATTGTACGTAGACGCTACTGCCATCTATTGTCGAATAGTGGCATTAAACAGTTCGATGGAAGTTACTAGAAGCTTCTACGCTGTGGCAGTGTCGAATGTTCGAGAATGTTCTGCTCGGGATATAAATAGCGGATTGTTGGGCCGACAAGCAGTTCGATTTCGGAAGCGAGCGAATACGATTCGAGTGATACAGTACACGCGAAACAAGTGATTCCAAGTGACGTTTCTTGTAGTTGCGATATTTGTGTTTATTTAATTAAACAGTTTGTGTGTTTTGGTAAATTGGTTTAAATTAATTTATCCCGAACCCCAGCTCGTAACAATATATTAAAGTCCATTTCTCCGTTAAAGTAACCACGACAAGTCAAGGAATAATACCTAAAGTCGCATATAAATATACCACTTAAGGTACGCTTACCCATGTTCTATTTTGGTGTGACAGCACACAGTCGCCCTCAGTGGGCAAGTAGAACAAGTCCATTATGAATTATTTGATGGGGGAAATAATTGAATGAGCCTTTAAATTAACCACTGACCAAGACCATAACTCTTACATTTTATTTTATTGTTGTCTTTGAACAATACAGCATATTTTACAATAAATAAAGTAATATAGTATTTTTGCTATTGTTGAAAAGCAAGATTCTGCGAGAAGCTACCGTATTCGGACCGTAATTTACATGTGATTTATTAATCAAACCGCAGCTTGAACGCTACATGCATGACAAAGTTACATTTCTTATTGCCACTGACTTATTTAATTTTATTCTCTGTGAAGGTAACGCTAGAGAATGTTTCGCAAACGGCTCATATTACTGAGTTAGATATTCTATTCGAAATGTTGTGTCATCGACGGTTTCAATGAACACGTTAAATCAGCTACATAATTACAGTGAGTCAGCCACCAATTTCTATGCGGTAAGAGGCTAAGAACTCGGAGATATGAGGATAAAATGGCGTATTTCCCAGCGAGCAGTTGGCTTGTTTATCCCATTAACACCAGCATGTTGCTATTTTCACAGTCCGCGGGTGGTCCCATTCGTATTCGCTAGTGCTCTACGTAATTTGTAGCTTGTTATAGCACGTGCTCAATAGCCCTCGGCTTGTTGAACACACCTTTTATGGGGACAATAAATTACTTTATTTAAAACCGCGATGTTTTAATGATTTCCAATGAAGAAGCAGTGAATAATATCCGAATATACTTTACTTGAGGAAGAATGGTTAAATAAGTCTACTGTGCTGTCTGTAAAGATGGAAGAAAAATATCCAGTCCCATTAGGTTTTACTTATTGAATTGTGGGATACAAGTATTGAAAGTAAATCACTGTGGCAAGGTCTTTACAATAGTATTTTGTGTACAAACCAAAACCGCACTTTGAACATGTCGATAGAGTAGAGAAACATACATCATCGCAAAAAGTAACAAACTATAAAAAGACGCGGCGCGCCGCGTTTTATGATTAACGTGTGTGGTCACTTTATCGGGCATGACACTATTTGCGTGCTTAACTACCTAGCGATGATGAACTATAAAAAATTCTCATTGTTATTAAATTCAATATCTATTTTACCTACCGCAAGGTGGTGGCAACAACAATAGAAATACTATACAGTGTTTATGCTTTATCTACTTCATGTCTCGTCCGAGCAATAGTTTTAGTCATTATCATTACTTAAAAAAATACGGATGTCCGGTGTTAATAAAAAAAAACATATATTTTCTTTCTTGTCCTGATAAATGATAATGGATGAGGGGAAGTGCATGACTAAACGAACAATAGCATCGATATATCCTCTTCATGATATGATATTGGCTGTCTAAAAAAATTGATAAAATGATAATAAATGATAACATGCTATAGTGGTATCTCACGACGTCTATAGGAAGTAGTAGGATGGCCTATGGAGTCATGTTAAGTAATATGAAACCAAACGTACACCGTGCGTGATTATAAACACGTTTACGCATACCAACGCCTCATTCTGGGGTTTCCCATGGGAAGGAATTAAGAACGGTATTATAATTTGTTGACTGTCATAAAGTTGCTAAAAATAGTAGAGGAAAATTCAAACGCTGTAGTAGATTATATAATAATTATTAGCATGTCAAATAAAAAAGAATGACACATAACATTTGGGAACAGACTGCTCGCACTGGATTGGGTCGTAGTGCGGTTAACATGAAAAATATTAATTTGGGTGCGGCGGTAATTTAAAAACGGTGGGAAACACGTCGACGCGGAAACTGTAACCATGAATTCAGCACATGATTCTAAACGTAGTGGTAGAGTAGAAAAAATATTTCCACGCTTATCATAAAAAAATCTGCTGTTTCATAAAAAGCTACAATACCTCATCGTTTCAGCAGAAAGACATCCACTGCTGGACTAAGGCTTCCCCTAATTCGGGGGGGGTTTGTCATAATCGCCACGCGTAGCAGGCGAGTCAGCGATCGCGCTATTGTAGTAAAGTGCATAGAGAACGTTGCTGCCCATTCTCTAGTAAGTCTCTTAGTCGTCTTAATGACACCCACGGGAAAAAATTGGATGGTGCTATTCTTTACGTCTGGCACCACACGGAACAAAATTAAAATGCACGGCAGAGCAATTATTTTTTTAATTAACTGACGAAATATTCAACGCGGTTCGGATTCATGAACTGAACATCCATGGTAACCGGTTAAGAGTCGCTCTCCCTGCCACCCTCAAACCTGTATGTAATTATACCTTTAGGATTCATATACTTGCCTGCCAGGGTCGCGAGATTTGTTCGAAACGAAAGAGTTACCGTGGCCCTGGCGTATAGGCAACTGAAGGAACACGGCTGGGTTTTAGTCAGTAAGTCTGACACGCCCTTCCGCTCCGCCCAGAGCGGGAGACGGCATTTGATGATTTCCAAGCCACAAAAAAAGGACTCATAAACTTTCTTGTTTTAGATATAAAACCAAATTATTCACCTGTCGGCGAAATGATCAGTATCTAAGCAACTCTGATAATTTCGTTCTCAAGGTGGGTGGTTAATTAAGATGGTATTAACATGAACATAAAATGTAATATTTCTTACGTCAGATTTTGATGAAGCTCGAGTCGCGATGGATGCAAGAAGGGCAGCTGCGGCCGCCCGCACTGCGTTCGCTTCACCGCGTTGAGAAAATATATTCGCCGCAAATTGTGATAATGATGGTTCTTGTACAGCTTTAGAAAAGGACACAAGATTTTTTATTTACGGTATCACTTGGCTTAAAAGTAATTACCATCATACTTTTTAATGATTAAGTAACTGAAACTTGTAAAAAAAAAGATTTTGGAGCGTGTGTTTAAATTGTAAAATAAATATTGAAGGCTTCTCCACTGGAATGATATACATATGCAATCGTACCGATTTCTAGGCATTTTGAACCTGAACTATTACGTACAAATGTATCACTTCTCAATAAGACTGGCCTAATAACCCTTTACACAGAAGACTTCAGACGTAGAACCTTACCTTGCATCAAATGCGGCATCAATTGCGTGTAGTGCGCAAGCGCGGCAATAACTTGCAGCGCCGCCGCCCGTAGCTCGGCGCGTGCGCCATTAATTCCTTTCACCACGGTGCGTACCACATCGCTGTTGAAGCCTTCGCTCCATCTCTGGTTTGGAAAGGAAGAAATTATTTTTGGCCCCTGTACAGGACAGTCAATGACAGAGTCGCGAGATTTAACCCTTTCCTAACTGACGGTACTAATTTGTACCGGCTGATTCCCCGTTCATTATTTCGACAATACGATCGCGCATTACGTATTGCACACTGACGTTCCTTTCGAGTACCACTACGCTAGCCAATCACAGTGATGTATTTAAATTTTGTCTATATACGGCCGCAAGTGACACTTTCAAGTGAACTACCTGTTTCAGATTTCAGAACTGCGGATTCCTTTTGTTATAAAAAACATTTAAAAATAGAATAGAAGGGGCAAGTGTTATTTGTTTTATATTATTATTTAAGATTGTAGTTTTAACTATACACACACAACTATAGATTATAATTTTAAATTCGGGCTAGTATAACGATAAAAATGTACAAGGACTTATGAGTATCGTCGGTGACTTTGGTGGATTTTTTTGTTAATAAAAATCTAAAAAAAATTATGGGCTTTATTTTTAGCTTCCTTATTAATATTATAAAGTTAAATTGAGAAATATCTTTCAAAATCTCTAATCCGGTAGGAAAGGGTTAAAAAAAACAGTTTGAAATGCAAAATACATTTCCATTTTGTATTTTAATATTTTTGTTAGAAAAGTAGTTTGTTGAAATAGTAAACATAAATACTTATTAGTTCCCTAGACGAAACATTTCAGTTGATCCATTTTTGATTATGGCGCTTGTGTGTCCTTTCTCTATGATTCTGATTTGTCATTGTAATACTTTACCGTTCAATAAACGTATTTAAATATTTCAATCTCGAGGTATTAATTTCTACACATTTTCAATTTTATTTGAAATACCTTTAAGACATGTATTTTTTGTTAAGTTTTGTCAGCATATTAATAGTGACAGTCGTTATGCGGGTAGTCCAAAGCCCGAAAGTCTGACAGCCAGTCTTACCAAGAGGTATCTTATTACCTAGTAACTGGGTTGTGGAAGTCAGATAAGTAGTCCCTCCATGTAAAATACTAGAGCTCAGCTGCATCCGGGTCGGCTTCCTCGACCCCAGCACAGTTGGGAAAAGGCTAGGCCGATTGATTGATTGTTAACATATTAATAATGTTGAAATTAACGTGATAACAAATCCTATGTTTTTCTCACTATTTCAACGTAGATTTTGTATGGAGAGAAACCTATTCCTTGCGCCCTCCCTTAGTCTAGCTCTCTAGTCTCCATACAAAATATACAGGCGCATTTTTTTTTGTGGTTTAGATCAGTAATAGAACACATTTCAATTACTTTTTAACCAACTTCCAAAAAAAGAGCAGGTTATCAATTCGACTGTATTTTTTTTATGTTTGTTACCTCATAACTTTTGACTGGGTGAACCGATTTTGATGATTCTTTTTTTATTTGAAAGTTGGTGCTTCCCGAATGGTCCCATTTGGACAATAGGATCTATGTGAAAACCATATAAGTCTTAAATTTGCATTACGTATTTGCGCGACAAATGAACGAATAACGCGATTAGATTAGTGCGAAGTATTTACCACAACTAAAAAGTTAAAAAATAAAAACTTTTTACAAAAAAAACAACCGACTTCCTAAAAAAAAACACTACAATGTCAAAAATAACTTTAATTTCGGAAGTCGGTGGCAAAAACCTTAAATACAGATACTAAGACACCGACTTTCAAAATTAAAGTTATTTTTGACTTAGTAGTGTTTTTTTTTTTTAAGGAAGTCGGTTGTTTTTTTTGTAAAAAGCTTTTTTCAATACTTTTTTTATAAAATTTTCCGACCTTAACTAAACTGTGGACACCCTACATATTTCGTAATATGATATCGAAATAGTAACCGCGCGTAGGTACTTCGAACTTCTTAAAATTTTGACCAATCGAACAGCTGTTAGTAGTGTGTGTAGGTACTAGTAACTACGCTCGGTCGTTCACCTTCGTCACCTTACCATAAAAACCAGTTTCAAAATAAACATCTTTCGTTAACGATACTTAATTTTTTTGTAGTAAGATATTATCAAAATAAAAATTGCATGGTTATTTCAACTCGTTTAAGTTTAATTTGTTAAAATTTGCGCACTGGTTAAAAACTTATCTTGTATGAAACCAATCGTGTGTTTTGTATGTCATGTGGTGGCGTGGATTTAGTGCCCGCCTTGTAGTGCCGCCTTTATATGCCCTAGCGTCGCACGGGTACAATTTTGAGGACTTGATTGCAAGAAATTGCCATTCTCTACTATATGACAACTGAATTATTATAAGATATCTATTATAAGCACATATAAACCACCCAGAATAAATTCAAACTTTAAATCATATCAAAACCCGTTGTGAGGTTTGGAAAGTGATAGCAGACAAACGGAAAGTCCCGGATTATTGTCTCTAATTTATACTATTAAGAGATATCGTGAATATTAAAGTGAAATCTTTATAAACTTTATCTTTTAACAGCGATTTGTATTGAAATGATTTCGGCTTAATGAACTAGCTTCCCAGAAATTATCAATTTAAAAAAAAAAAACTTACTAGTAATAAGTTGAACTCACAGAAAGTCCACCTTGAAAAGTATTTTATTTAACAAAGTATGTTGGAAATACGCTGTATGAATACAAAATGATTGTATTTAAATACAATCATTTTGTAATTTTAGTTTTGCACATATCTGGTAAATTATTTCATGGAACTGTATGGATGCACGACCAGGATAAAAAGAATATCCAATAATACGTCCTAAACTAGATATGATCTGATCATGATCTCAATATAATCTTTTACACTGTTAAAGATTATATTGAGGACAAAAAGCTTGGGATTAAGCTGCTCCAATTTTTATTTTTAAATTATTATTATATTGAATGATATTTTCTTTCTTTTTTATTATTAACTAGCTTTTGCCCGCGGCTTCCCCCGCGTGGATGTCGGAAACTAACGCAGATATTTTTCTAAAATTAAAGATTTTTTCTAAAATAAAAGTAGCCTAAGTTACTCCTTGTTACATCAGCTATCTGCCAGTGAAAGTCCCGTCAAAATCGGTTCAGCCATTTCAGAGATTAACAAACAGACAGACAAAAATTGTAAAAAATGTTGTTTTGGTATATGTACTGTGTGGTATATTACAAACAGACACTCCCATTTTATTTATTTGTATATATTATTTATTGGGAATATACATTTTGACATTTCGATTATTGCTTAACTATGACATGAATATATACTCTGAAAAGTATACTATTATTATTATTTTAATGATTTTGAATGTGAGGACTATGTAGATGTTTGTTTTTTTTTTTATATATCTCTCTTACTCATTCCATTTCAATGATAATCTGGCAGTTTGAGTACTTAATGCGGCCTACCAAAATGTCCTTTCTTTGGTATTGTTCGTCGAATCGTTGTGCTCATTATGTTCTGAGTTGAGCTGAAAGATTACTGACAAATGCGTGCATTGACTGGACAGGTCCACTCAATCTGTATGGTTCTTTCCTCAAAGGACCATTTCAGACACCAATCCACATGGTCTTCACATGATCTAACCAAATTATGTCTGGACTTTAAAAGAGACTGTGACCTCTGAGTTTGTTTAAAAAATATGATTGACGTGAAAAAGTGTTTGTAAAGTACGATTCAAACTTAATGGCGGCTCTGAACACGAGGCGAGTGGCTGCGCAGTAACAATTTCCGGTGTCATCAGGGGTGAGGGGCGAGGTACTGCGACGCCAAGAGCGCACTTCACAGCCGCCATTAAGTTTGAATCGAACTATACAAACCTACTTGAAAAAATAAAGTCATTTATCATTATCATTACCAGCGTGCTCAATTTCATCAAGATCCGTTCAGCCTTTTGGGCGCGATAACAAGTAAATCTTTAGGTATGTTACAATAGAGCCTTGCGGCATCAAATAAGGCTCAAAAACAGAAATGCGTTTAATGCTAGTTGAATCAAATGACCAACAAAATATTTTTTTATGCAGTTTCAATTAAATTACAAAATAAATACACGGCCCAGAAGAATATTTTTAGGTATTTCTTTAGTCTTTTTACGACACCCACGGGAAGAAATGGGGTGATGCTATTCTTTACGTCCGGCACCAAACGGGACTAAGGGACTTACTAGAGAATGGGCAGCAGCGTTCTCTATGCATTTAACCACCATACTGCGATCGCCAACCCGCCTGCCAAGCGTGGCGATTATGGCAAAGCCTCCCAAAATGGGAGAGGCCTATGTCCAGTAGTGGACGTCTTACGGCTGTAATGATGATGATGATTTCTTTAGTTGATTGAATTCCCTTTATTATGATTATCGGAGTAGGTAGATTGATTTTACGTACTCGCATCATGAATGTCATAGAAATTATAACATGGATAAGTCTTTTTTCTGGGATTTCATTTTGGTACTAACGGGATTAAATCAAATATTGGGAAAGTAAGGGTTTTTTAACTAGGTAAAACATTAGAAATTTATAGAATGCGATATATAAACATTTAAAATTGTTTTTTTCGTACTGTAGAAGGCCGATTACCTTTATACTATTGAAAAGACAGCAAAAGGGTTTAACACTTCTTATTCATATTGATGTACTCTTATTCTACACATTACAACATTTGAAATTAATTTCAAAATCCCGGAATCCCGGAGGCATATCCATACTAATATATACGTGCCAGTTCATTGATCCCATTTCATCAGACACATAGTTGATAGTTTCGCTCAAACTTTTGAGAATCATACAACGAACATTGATTTGAGCCCTGTTTTACAATTATTTTATCATGATGAATTTTATTTATATGGAATATTTTTGATTTGTTCTTTAGATGAAACATTTGACAATGCAATCAATATTTTTGAAGCTGTAATATGAACCAAAAAGCTTTGCGACTATAACTTAGCATTTTACAGTGTCTTAATTTTGGACAACGCCTTAAAGCGTAGAATGTAACAGACATAGTTACTTTCACATTTACAATATTATTGGTTTAAATTATTTTGCTAGAAATCCTAGGATGGATCGGAGTCGTAAAACATGAGCATTGTGTTATTGTTTTATTTCGAAAGAAATTTAAAAAGAAAAACATCGATCCCAGTTCATTAGATATCCCACTTTTTAAACATTTCACAGTATGGGTAACTCTATAAAGAATCGCCAAATGATTTTTCAAACACGAGAATCCATTCACAGACAGACAGATGGCGCTAGTGCCATGCGTAACTTCTACTCCGTATATAAAAAATAATTAAAAATATAAAACACAAAGTTTAGACACAAATAAGTGGTATAACATAATCTCAATAGTGTAACAACCAAGTACAATTGTTATCTCCGACTGCTTTACGTGAAAAGTGCAAGTAAACTAATTTATAAAAGACAGTGGTGCCGATTCCCTTATTCACAAACTAAACTAAATTTAAGTTCAGTGCATCTTTTTCTTTCTATTTCATTAAGAAAAGGACAGAAGATAAATTTTAGTTTAGTCCTGTCAAATTAATCAGCGCTTGACGTAAATTGACGTAATTTTAGTAGGCAAGTTTTTAATCACGTCTAAACTTGTATGGAGTAGTGACAGGCGCTGATTAATTTGACAGGACTAAACTAAAAATGTTCTTTTGTCCTCTTCTTAATGAAATACAAAGAAAAAGATGCACTGAACTTAAATTTAGTTTAGTTTGTGAACAAGGGAATCGGTACCATTGACTAGAAGCTTTGTTTACATTCAAAAATATCAATAACTGACTTTGATATAACTTTTATTGACTAGTGCAGTGTGGTTCGAATATCAAATAAAGTTGATAAGCTTTATATAACGTTTAAAAGAATAAAGTGTTCTCTTCCACAAACTCATCCTCCTAAATTGTAAGTTATAAATACTTAATTAATCAGCTAAACAGAGCTCAAAGTGCAATTCAACGATACAATAAACCAGTAACATACTAAGAAGTGCAACAAAAGTGATAAACATTAACAAAAACAAAAAATATTGTGATCTTTGTTAACCAACAAAGAAAATGGACTTTGAACTTTGAGTATAAATTCATATCTGTTCAACAGATCTTCATAGGTACTTCTCACATACAATTAGTTCCGTAATTTCAAAGAATATTTGAATGTACGATTGGCGCAGTGTTCAACGTAGCGCCCGTACAATAAGACAGTCGCTGGTTCAAACCTCGGAATTAGTTTTACTTTTTGTGTTTTTCTTTTTTTAACTTTTTTGACTTTCTTGTTTCTGTTTCTTTTTTTATTATTAATTAACCGACTTCAAAAAAAGGAGGAGGTTATCAATTCGACTGTATTTTTTATTTATTTTTTTATTTGAACAGTACGCATTTAACTTAAGTATACGTAACGTATTATAAAAATGTCATCTAAAATTAGTACAAAACTGGACCGCAAGGTGCCAGAGAAAGTTATATGTTTTAAATGCAAGAAGTCGGTTGACATTAAAAAAACAGCCTTATGTTCAATATGTAAAAACCAATATGAATTGGATTGTGATGGCTTCCCAGAGCAAACCTACCGGCTAATGGACCAGGAATCTAAGATAAACTGGAGATGTAAAACATGCATAAAAAATACCAAAGTCCTGAACACTAGCCTTGTCTCTAACGTCACAACGAGGAAAAGAGGAAACCAACTCCTAAAGACCTCCTCTCCGGGAAAAAGTGTAAATGTTCAGGAAAGTCGGCAACTTGTGGCTAAGAAGTCTGCCGTACAGCCCTGTCCAGACAGATTGGATTCCCACATACTGTCTGAATACGAAACTTCAGATGTATCATTCAACACACCCAATAAACTGTCTCAGTGTTGACGGCACAATTTCTGAAACATTGTCAGTTCTAGAAATGAAAGACACTATAAAAGCGCTTACAAATAAATTGGATGTTACTGAAAATGAATTAGAAAACACGATACTCGAAAATAACAATCTCCATCAACAATTAAATAAGTTAGCAGCAGAGATTAAAATGTTAAAATCACTCTGTAACTCTTCGTCTGTAATTGGAAATAGCCCAGACATAAAACATAAAAGAAAAAGAGAGTCTCTGCAATTACATAACTCCTTTTCCACACCTTCCACTCCATTGGGGAATAAGTTGAATGCTAATTGTGGCAAAAGTACAGAAATAATGCACCTTCAACAAAAAATCGCGAACCTGCAAAAAGAATTAACAGAGGCACAACAGCAGATTGTAGCTCTCATGGAAATAATTAACACAATGAAACAAAACAACAAAATATGTAAACAATCCTCGGTTTCAAAAATCAACATACCTACGCGGACCCATACCGAAGAGCCAAAACATGAATCGACGAATAGAGTACTTATATTTGGTTCTCAACAGTGCGTCGGTCTAGCAGCTGCCATGATACACTCAAGACAAAATACAAAATATGAAAAGTACACGATAGTCGCGGATACAAAACCAAATGCACTCAGTAGTCAAATAATAATGAGTTGCCGTCATGCCAAGCTAAACTACAATGATAAACTTGTGATTTGTTTAGGAGAAAATGATCACAATTTAAAATATACCTTATCCCAACTACAAATTGTACTAGATACATTTTATAATAACCTGATTATTGTATTAAATGTGTTCAAAAACGAGTATCTAGATGTAAGTAAACTTAACTATCGTATCAAAAATGTATGTACTACCCTTAAAAAATGTAAATTCCTGGAAAGTCAGACTCTTAAAATGTCTGAATTGTGTACTAAAATTAATTACTTTATTGACTGTCATGACTATAATGAGAACTACCTAAATCCTAGAGAACTTGTCAAGCGGATAGCGAGCAACAGATCAAGTCTTAAATTGCGTTCAAATAATATAGAACCCAAAAAAGGAACAATTCCTTTCTATTTCGGCCAAAGGAACTTAAAACCACAAGAATCGGATAACGCTTTAAATTCCACCAATAAGGCAGAAAAAGGAACAATTCCGTATTATTTTCCTGTAACAAAAAATAACATTACGTTTTTTCGGGCCCAACACTCTGCCATCTAGAACATATAATTTAAAAATACTCCATCAAAATATTGCTAGTCTCTTATCAAAAAAAGAACTACTCGAAATAACCCTACAAGAACTACGTGAAGTACAGAATTATCCAGATATCATATGCCTCTCTGAAACTTTTATAAAAAAAGGCTATGAGTCTTACATTAAAATTTATGACTATGAAATGGCTGCCAACTTCTGCAGGGATAAACCAAGAGGCGGGACCTGCATCTTAGTAAGGAAAAACCTTGTTTTCAAAGAACTTCCATTTATAAAAACCCACGCTATACAAAATACGTTCGAAGCATGCGGTATAGAACTAACTCATCATAAGTTGATCATTATTTGTGTTTATAGAACTCCTCAATCTGACCCCACCCAGTTCCTATTTAAGTTAAATGGTCTTTTGGAACATGTATTTCATAAATATAAATCTAAAATAAAGGTGGTTTTATTAGGTGAATTTAATATTAATACTTTAAAAAAAGGCAACATAACTAACCGATTACTAGATCTTTCGTACAATTTTAATCTAAAACTACATATAAATGAGCCAACACGCAAGTCATCATGTATTGACCATATTCTCAGTAATATTCCGGATGCTATTGCTCAAGTAATGCCACTCCACTTATCCGACCATGACACAGCCCAAATGTTGAGCATTCCTTTGCGAAATAAGATACAAATAAAACAGGCAGCATACTATGTGTATAAAAGAGACTATAACTTAAATAATATTCAGAAATTTAAAGAATGCTTACAAAGTATGTCCTGGTCGGAAAGTTACGCAGATAATGATATAGATATAGCATTCAGTGCTTTTCACGACTTATTATGCCTTTTCTATAATTTATGCTTCCCAAAACTAAGAGTTAAAGTAAAAAGTAATCAAAAGAAACAAAACTGGATAAGCAAAGGACTGAAACAAAGTTGTAAAACCAAACGGTACCTACGCTACCAATATTATGGAAGTAAAAGTATAGGAAATAAAAATAAATATTTGCACTATTCAAAAATCTTACAAAAATGCATATACGTATCAAGAAGAAACGCAAATATTAAATTTATTAATAAAAATGAAAATAAATGCAAAGCTGTATGGAAAGTAATTAGGGACGAAATCATGAACAACAACTTTAAGGACAGTATAGAAAATATTCAAATTGATAACACAGTAATCACGGATCCTGTCGAAATAGCAACTGCTTTTAATAAGCACTACACTAATATGGCGCATACTTCTAGTACGGATATAAAAACAAGCCCTAAAAAAAATCCAGCAGCTCATTCGATGTTCCTCAAACCTGTGTCTGAAAATGAAGTCAAAACGGAGATATTAGCATTAAAAAACTCAAATTCTGAAGGATACGATGAGATTAATACAAAAATTATAAAAGCTTGTACTAATGAGTTAAGTGAAATTATAACACATCTAATTAATTTATCGTTCTCGCTTGGTACTTTTCCAGATGCATTAAAAGTATCCATTGTTAAACCAATTTTTAAAAAAGGGGATAATTCAGACGTTAATAATTATCGCCCAATAACATTGATATCTATCTTGTCAAAGATATTTGAAAAGTGCATGTACAAACGACTGATCGAGTTCTGTAATAAATTTAACATAATTAAGAAGGAACAGTTCGGCTTCCAAAAAAACAAATCCACAACATTAGCAATTTTCACTCTTATAAAACATATATTGACGAATATTAATGAAAACCGTCTTACTACAGGTCTGTTCTTCGATTTATCGAAAGCCTTTGACCTAGTGTCTCATGACCTATTACTGCAAAAACTGGAGGCAATTGGAATAAGAGGCATAGTGCTTCAGTGGATATCGACATACCTAAATAACAGACGACAACGGGTTATCATTACAAAAGTAGATAGAAATAACGATATGACACCACACTCTTCCGAACTCAAGATCAACAGATGTGGTGTCCCACAAGGAAGTGTGTTAGGCCCAATTTTGTTCCTTTTATACATAAATTCTATAATTAATATAACCAACCATAAATGTATTTTGTTTGCTGATGACATTTCAATTATTGTGACCACTGATAAGAAAAAAAATACGATTGTTGATCATGAGACAGATATTAATAACACTATTGAAAGTCTAATTGAATATCTAAATACAAATAATTTATCAATAAATCTAAAAAAATCAGTTTATATACAATTTAATAAATCTAATAATGCTAAATACAACGTTACAATGAATATAAATAAAATTGATGAAGTGACGCAAACTAAATTTTTAGGCCTAACCTTAGATCAAGACATAAACTGGAAATCACATATTGATACGGTTTCAAAGCGGATAAATAAGTTCGTATATGCACTTAAAAAAGTCAGAAATATAACAAACGTTAAAACGGCGATAACGTCCTACCATGCATACGTTGAATCGGTACTCCGCTATGGCTTGATAATGTGGGGCAATAGCACAGACCAAAATAGAGCATTTATTGCACAGAAAAAATGTATTAGAGCAATAAACGGGCTTCGACCTGATGAATCCTGTAGGCCGATATTTAAAAAGCTTGGCTTGTTGCCGCTACCGTCTCTGTACTTATATGAAACATGTATGTTTGTTAGAAAGAATAAGGAATTATTTTGTAATGCAGATGACTTATATCCTCGTAACCGACGTGACCCCCACAGGCTCGTACTGGATCTCCTTCCGAGACTAGCTAAATATAATAAAAGTTGTATATCTATGTGTGTACGTATATACAATAAGATACCAAGTAATCTCAAGATTTTAAATTTGAGATTATTTAAAAATAAACTGCATGAATGGCTGTGTAGTCATAGTTTTTATAGTGTCAAAGAATTCTTAGATTATAAATGTTAAATATGTGTAAATTTGTACGCTTATAACTGTTAAGCAAAACATGTATGCTCTTGTAATATTTTTTTTACCACCTTTTATACCATGTTTTTTAGCAAATAAATATTATTCTATTCTATTCTATTCTATTCTATTCTATTCGGCATCGCCATTTAACCACCACCTTAGGCTAATCTTGCTGCCAAGTGTGCATTTGGCACTAATCCACGGCTATTTGTCATTATCAAACCCTAATGGGCAAGGACACTTGCTACTGCTATCAATATCACGTTATGATAGGGGCTTAGTGTATTGATATATATTGATGATAGCCATTAAAAATAGTCTTAAGGGGTAAAGCTGGCAAGATATCGATTTATATTTGGAGTTTATCGCTTCAGCTGCACAAACATAAAATATAATATTTTCAATTATGTATGTTATTATTTCATAAACATTAAAATGAATGTCCTACTATTGTACTATTCCTACTTTCCTACTTATGTTATTAATGTGAAAAGTTGTATTTTTGGACGTGTGGATGTTTGGAGGTCTGTTATTCAATTACGCAAAAACGGCCGAACGGATTGGTACGAAATATGGCACACAGATAGCATAACCTGAATTAACACATAGAATACTTTTAACCATGGTAAGTTCCCGTGGGATAATTTCCGAACTCCACACAGGCGAAACCGCTGACAAAAGCTTGTTTACAATATAAAACGCAAATAACTATTTACGCATAAGCGCACTAAGCGTTTCGACCCCAAAAATCCGTCCCACCTATCTTCCAAGGCCACAAAGTCATGCCAGAGACCAGACCTCTACCCACTGTCGCGTTATGGCATATCCATTTGGTTCTAATATTCCGCTGGTTACATGGGCTCCACAAATAACGCTATGCGATTTTATTTATAATACTTTCAAACATTATGTCAGCGGCATTCATTGTTTTAAAATTAAAAATGGACGAAAAACGTACCAAATTAACACATGATAAAAATGATTTTTATGAATGGCTATTTGGTTTATTTATCGGAGAGGTGCGAAGTGGTGAGCAAAATGTCGTGAGGTGTATTATAAATGGCTGACATGAATCCAAACCTTAATGTACATTATTAAGCTCATTGTGAGAAGTTAGCGATCGTTTCTAGCAGATAATCTGATGATAAAGTAAGAAATCCTATCCGTTGAAATACTCAGAAAATATACGTTCACAGTTAAATGATACTAAACGGAAGTAGTGAACAGTCGTCATAGAGAAAATATTTATTTGTTATCATCTGACTAAACAGAATTTGACTAAGCATTTTTATCTACTGCATAGCACTTGAAAAAAAAATGTTTTATCGATGTTATGCGGAAATTGCCAACGTTTTTCTATATAGAAAGAGAATCGGAGAACTTACTAGAATAATGATACTGCGATTCTTTGTAATGCATATTTAGAAATGGATACTTGACATCTGACGATCAGGGCCACTCTAGATTATGATCGGATCATTTCTCTATTGTAGAGTTGCAAAATTCAGAAAATTGCAGCCGTATGTTTGTGCCGACGATAACATGGCCAGAAAGAGGATAACTTCTGGGATAACTGCCAAAATAGAAGTATGGAAGAAGACATGCTTGAAAATTGGGATAAAGTCAGCATGATAATGTTCTGTTTAGAATGGAATGCGATCCCAAAACATTATTTATTTATTAAGGATCTGCCACAAAACTAGGAATAGAACAAATAACTTAAGCAATTTTTAGATTAAATAAGTACCTGAACGGGTATAGCTTCCTCATGTATTTGCTTTAACAGCGCGAGTAGAGCCAGGGTCGCATCAAGCCGGCACGCCTGTCCTTTGCATCCCCCACCGGAGGCACATCCAGTAAATGTCCTTCCCACCAATCGTAGGCATTGAATCAGGGTGTCTTCCGATAGCTTGCAATACCGGGAGTTTACAGCGTAGCGTATACAACGCATCAATTCGTTTAAGTATCCTAAAAACAGTCTTAAGTATTAGCATTTATCTTATACCTTTAAACGAGCAATTCTTGTATATATATATATAATCTGAATCTCGGAAACGGCTCCAACGATTTTCATGAAATTTTGTATACAGGGTTTCGGGGGCGATAAATCGATCTAGCTAGGATTCATTTTTATAAAACTTCGTTTTATTCGTGTTTTCAATGACCGACTTTATCGATAATCAACTTGAACATAAACTTATTATTTTAAACACAATTTACCAAAAAATACCGAGCAAAGCTCGGTCATCCAGATATTTATTATTATATTGGGTGAGTTAGTCTTCGTCTTTTTGCCCTTATCTCAATCAAAAAAACTTTCTTCATCCACTCTCTTTTTACTCTCATCCCTTACACAACATATTCATCTATAGTTCGGTCTTCTTTGTGAAGGCCGCGGAAATCAGCTGGATGCGGGAAGCACAGAACCGATCTAAATGGCCTATGTCCAGAAGCAAATTATGATGAACTCGGCCTTGCACCACCTCTTCATTCATTACCATTTTTACTGACATATATGAGTCATTTTCAAAATAATTGTACGTCGCACAAAAGAAACACCAGGGAATAATCATTTTTCGTTACACAAAGGATCATAATGTTACACAAAATAATTTATAAATAATAGTTCATATTGCCGTTTTCCACTCGTATTACACCGAGAGAAAACAAAAAAAAACTGGGTTTAGATTGTATTGTATCTTTATTTAAGGGTGAACAAAAAACAAGATTTGTTTTTAATATAGCAATAGATGAAAATAAACAATTCTTAAAGCAGTTTAAAAATGTGCACAAAACACATTATGTACTAAAAAAACAATATAAAAATTAAAAACTATTAGATAAGAGAGATACGTTTACCTAGCCCGCGAAATTGAAATTTACTTACGTTTTTTAAAATTGCAAATCTGTTTAACTAGAAACGATTTTGCTTTTCATAATAGGTAAGTAAAAATACTGAATTGCAATATGCACACAGCTTTATACCTTTTCCTTTGTGTAACGTTACACAATGTTACACAAAAGAAGAAGATTACGTGGCATCAAAATAGTATCAAACAAATTACAGGCGAATCTTTCTCTAGAAAGATTTAATATCAGTTGGATTCTCTCATGAGTATACGAAATCACATGTATATGTAAAGTATTTGTGTTATTTATTGGTGCTTACTTATAAAATCCACGTTACTCGGAGGAACATAATTAGCGACAAAAATCGAGAATCAGAGTCTAATCAAAATGTCAGTAAAAATTAGAGGGCTGCCCTGTTATTTCTTAGACTGGCAGTTGCGTATTGTTCTGCCACTGCTAAATAAACTTGAGATGTGTTCAAAGTAAATCAATTTTAGCGTGATTTCGTCGTTACACAGAGGTGTTACACAAAGTACAACAAAAGTGGACATGTATTTAAATTCAATTCTACTTTGTTTTAGTTTAACAATTTATTCAATGTTTTACTTTTTCGGTAGGTCAGTATCTTCGTTAATACCCCGTACTAAATTTAATATTATTTCATTTAAATAGGCGTCAGTGATTTTTTTGTAATGAAGAGCTTGCGAGACATAAAGAAAATGTATAGGAAAGGAACGAAGAGTCTTATGACCCAGATTTTATTTTGCATTTTTTTTTAAATTAAATATAATGTAAGTGGGTATTTAAGGTTTAAATTAATAAGTTAACATTATAAATAATGTTTAGACCAAAACGAATACATGAAATCGGCAACAGGATCATAATATGTGATTTTTCAGCGAGGACAAGACATTTTGCGAAAATGTACAATTTTTTTGAAAATGATTCATATTGCATATCGTCTCATAATCGTACAGTATTATAAAAACTAGATATAATCTATGCACTGCCCGTGTTGTGCAGTGTCTTTGCGGTATGCGAAACTCCGAAAAAACCCATTTGAAATACAAAGATAGTCATAAAATTTATATAGGGAAAAACAAAAGTTTTAGTCAACAAAATATTTATAAAATTATCAATAGTGTCACATGATTACATCAGAAATGTTTTGACGTAACGTGGTCAGTATGTTATCGCAGTGTGTTCCCAAAATGAATCAACAATTTCTTTGAAATCAATCAATCTTATCTAGCAGTTCAATGTCCGATGTCAGTAAAAAGTAGGTCTAACACGGAACAAAATAACTTACATACTTACCCAACATATGAAAGTTTTTCATATCTATTTTTTCCAAGCAAGCGAGAAGTATTTTGAGTAAACTTTCCAACTTATAGCTGTCGTAGTCATCCCAGTTTTCAAGCATCTTGATGCATCGTAATAGTACTTTGACTATGTGTATGTGGAGTTGGGTCACCTCTATGCTCTCTTGAACCGTTTGCTGCGGATAGAGCTGATTTCGACTCAATAGAGAAATTATATTTGCTTCGTTACCAATGAAGGACGACTTTATCCAGGACATAGTACCGTCTACAAAAAAAGAATATGGAAAATAATACAAATTTCTCAAAGCATTGGGTTCAGTTCGAACCGATCTTTCGCTGATGAAATTACCTAACAGGAAAACATAATTACACATTTGATAAAAAGACATGGTACGACAACTTCACACAGTTGTATTTGAGAATTAACCTTATCTCACGTATTCCATATCTACGCATCACTTATGGTACTCATGAAGTATGTATATACGACGTAACTAGATTAGCGCAACTATCAAAAAAATATGGGCCATGTTCACATCGAACAACAACGACCAGAAATATGATGTCTTTGGAAATATCTTTTCTTAATTGTTAGTTGGTACTAAAGCAGTTAACCTCAAATCATTGTGGGGACCTACTCTCGTATTAATAGGAACAAACATTTCACAAAATTTTTGCAGCAACATGTTGTGAGCATCGCAGGAAACATGCTACTGTAACTAGCTTTATATGCATCACTTTTGCATGTCATCCTGTATGTAATCTAGTGCATACTTATTGGTCACTCCCATACATTTCATAAATTCCAAGTATAACAGACAAACTTACCACAATTAGGAACATTATCCATATACGCGATTATAAAGTGCAATAGAGAACAAAGCAGAGATGTGTCGCGGGTCGAAGCGGGAGGTGCATCTAAGAACCGCCTCGTGTGTTGCCATGGCAACGAACTGAACTCCTTTTTATTGGCGTACGATGAAGGAACTAAGTATACGTAGCTAGAAAGAATAAAGCAATTAAAATTATTCTACAGTACAAGCAAAATCCTCGAAATACAATTAGAAACAAATGCAGAAGTGAAAAGGCTGCTTTAGGGCTCATCTATTGCTTTGCATGAGGCGACATCGATGTCGAGAGCAGGCCTATGTAGCAAATTAAAAAAAATCTTCAGTTTACCATCAGGTCGACAGATTGGGTACCCAAGACTCATGGCACTCGTGGTGCAAATGAATATCTATCATAATACATAGGATTACTAGAAAAATGTTATGTACTGAGTCTCTTGCCATCTTCATGCCTTGTTTTATGCCTTTTAAGAGTTCAGTACAACATTTACCTGTGCTTTTAATAAAATAATAATCCTAATAATCATACAGATTTAAACTAATGTTTCAACCATTATTGCATAACATAAAATAAATTAAAAATAACAAACCTCTCCAACAAATGCAGTGCTTCAGTAACGTGTCTATGAGCCGTGGCATTCTGAAGAGCCATCAAAGCTCTTGTGCAGCTGAATATGGGGCAAGAGGCTTTCAAGGCGGCGAGGTCTCGGGGCGCGGGGCGGAGCGCCAGCGGGGCGGCCGGGGGCGGCTCCACCAGCAGGCGCGCGCGGCCCGAGTGAGTACACCACCAGCGGACACGTACTGCCGTCCGCCACTCTTCATCGGCTAATAGCCACTCTGTGTCGAAATAGTAAAACGAAGTCTTTACGATTATGATAATAAAGTCTTCATCATTCATAATCATCATTTCAGCTGAAATACGCCCAAATCTGGGCATAGGCCTCCCGCGAATGGGGGGTTTGCTTTAATCGCCACGCTTGGCAGGCGGATTGGTGATCGCAGTATGGTGGTAAAATGCAAAGAATGCTACTGCCCATTCTCTAGTAAGTCCCTTACTCGCCTTTTACGACACTCACAAAAAGACATGGGTTGGTACTATTTTTTATTTCCGGCACCACACAGATACAGGTATAGTATCAATTTAAAATGATTGAGATCAAAATGGAAAAAAAATCATACAGGGTAATCGATTTCAAAGAAAAATTAACAGTAGACAATAAATCGTACCGACTAGTTTAAAAAAGCTGTCACACATTTTACCCATAAAAAAAGACGTGTGGCACTCGGGGACTGCCGCGGTAAAGCTATTGCATAGCATTTTGTATCAACTTATGCAATTATAATGATTTATTTATTTTATTTATGCAGTATTTCTTTTTCTTTGATATTAAAAAAAAACGTACACTAAGGAAAGCTTATTTTTGGTGGTAAAATTTGGACCTAAAGCATAAAGGTTAGTACATATGATTGCCACCGCAAAATTTGATAAGTAAACTTTAGTACCTAGTTTTGCCACCGCACAAAAGGACTAGTACTCCATGCCCATAATACTCTATGGCCTGGTTTGTTACCTAGTAACCGATGACAAATAACAAGACGATAAATATTTTGGGTTTTTACCTAGCAACCGATGACAAATAATACAAACACTTTATACACAAATTTTACAAGTACAGCTATTCACTGTTGTACATAAATACCTATACACCTATATACTTTCTCATAAACAGCTGCTTATGTATTCGTCCGATTTCGGAGCAGCTCGTCTCGATTCATGCGAGCTTCGTAGAGTCGTACAATACGGCTAGTTGCACGCACACAAACACCGTGTCGAAGACTGCCGAAAAGAAACGACGTTAGACAATGCACGGCCTTCAAGCCACACCTCCGTGCCCGTCGGAGTGGGGAGCGTGAGGTGTTTTTTCGTTACGGAATTTCTGGATTCGGTCCCCGCGCTCAAGGCCCTCGATAGAAGCTATGCAATAGCTTAAAAAATCGTAGCTGCAGTATTCATCTTCTTTTTTGTGGAATTATTTTGTCATGATTATTTGTTATTGCAACAGTATAACATTGACGTTCGCGTATTATTCCACCTCACCACAATCTGTATACGCGAATCATCATGATACAACTAATATCACGCATGAACGGTCTACCTAAAGATGTTCGAAAAATAAACACATTCTATTTTAAATAATTGCAAGTAATGTAAATTCAACGCATTCATTTGTCCAGAAGAAGTCATCGTGACGTCAATTTGATCATACGTCACAATATCCTAATTGGAATACGGCGAGAACTTTGTAACAAAACTATGTAAGGAAACTGGAATTCTGTTAGTCCTTGAGAATGGTTAACTGCGGCCACGTGAACCGCATAATGATTTTACACAATGTTCTCGAACGATATTGACACTAAATGTATTCAAATATTCTACGAAACTTTCTGGCATGTTGACATTTGGCATAAATCATGCATGCAGTCAAAATGTATTCACGAGGGAAAGTATGTTCTTAAAAGAAACTGGGTTGTCGACAAAAAAAATACATGTTGCAACTGACTGACGCTATATGGAAACTTTTTTTTCGAGCCACACAGTCAAAGATACACCTTACAGTTTTGAAATATCCGTCACGGAACCGTTTTAAAGATTCAAGTTATTTCAGCAGGTTGTTCAGCGTAGTCGAAACCAAAAACACTAAAAGCATAAAAAAAAAGAATAAAATACTTACCCACGTACGAATGTTCAGCATTAGGACTGGTATTCCAGTAACTATTAACCGCAAACGGTAGCGAAGTTTTCTGTTTTACACACAGAGGCAGCGCTGGTACACGATGTCGCGACGCATTTAACTCCTGCAGAGCGAATCCTGCCCATGCCACCAGTGCTAAGACTTGTGTGGCCATCAGTACTGTCGCTTCGTTGGCAGGGAAAACTAAGATCACTGAAATATGAAATAGTGTTAGAAAACTGTTGCTGAATTTATGTCTGTGATATTTCGCCGTTACTAGGAAATCCCAACTGGGCAAGCGGCTTGAATCCCAGTTCAACTAGACTGGCGGCCTAAAGTAATGCTGAACAGTTTACCGCCAATCCATGGACAGCATTTGACTTTAATAACACTCTTATTTTTTTAGTTGACGTTGTGTAATAGAAGAAATAGTAGAAGGGGGCAAAAAAACAACTATTTCATAGAAAAGTACAATATCTACGCGATCAAAATATATAAAACAGCAATGTTTTTCTTTTTTAATAACCGAAGAAAAGATTCTACCTAGATAGACGTACATTTAGAATCATGAGCTGAATTCAGTACAATACCTACAGCTTGCGCCTCGATGTTCCTCCCAACATATGTAATGATATTTACTTATTTACCCAAATAACAAAATTTGTATTTCAGAATGGTTACTTGTTATTTAGTGTGTACGTGAGTTCCTATGAATATTATGTGTAGATAAACGATTTTATGAAGAAATTACAGTAAAACATGAAATTGTGAAGCAATCACAGATCATCCTACTTTCTGGCTAAATAGCTTCCAACACATTCACTTAATTCGATGATGTATGTTTACTTGACATGCACGTCAAGGTCTAAATAATGTTTAGACTGCATTCATAGAACAGCATCGTAATCATCCGAGCATTTCTAGCCTTTTGTGGCTAAATATCATCATTATACGCAACGAAGCCTGCAGTTACCGTGACCCTGGCACAGGCAACTGAAGGAACACGGGCAGGTTGCAGTCAGAAAAAGCCACAAAAACAAAAGGCTGCGGTTTATCCAATAATTGGGGAAAACGCAATGTAATTCCTACCGTGTGCTATGAATTATTAGTGTACTTAGATATTTAACACCTTAACCATATTGGAAATTTTATGTGAAGCATCTAATTTTACGAGTTACGTCACAAGACGTGTCCACAATCAAATAAAGCAATTTGGTTAGTTTTGTTGATTATATGTATTGGCCAGTGGCCCAGTGGTAACGACCGCGACTTACAAGTTATAGGTTCGAACCGACTGGGTTCTTTACTTTATGTAAATTATGTCATCACCACTGGTCTCAAAACAGTGAAGGAAAACATCGTGAGGAACGGATGACCTATAACCAAAAATTCGAAGACGGGTGACATCTACTAACCCGTACTGGGCCCGCATGATGGATTACGACTCTATCTCCCTCACAGAGAGGCCAGTTTTCCAGCAGTGGGGACGTTATAGGCTGATCATGGTAATTAGTTTTGTGTAAATCATAGCGTAGAAACAAATCATCATAAAATTACCTCTAGTGAGAAGTGCAAGTAAGTCAGGTATTTTGGCCAAAATGTGTCTGGTAGTGAAACAAACACTGTTCAGTACAGACACGCAACTGATAGCACACTCCGGAAAAGCTAGATAATCGTCCACCATCAGCGACATTCTGAAATATGAAGATTAAGATAAATTGAACTATGTTTAGACTATCGTTAGGAATGTTGAGATAGTATACATCATTCAGTATCTATAATAACAATGTTATGTTCATAGGATCATACGATTGATAACATCTTTTTCGTAGTCAAGTCAAAGATGAGGTAAGAAGAGGGTTACATATATTAGAAAAAAAAAAACAAAAATCATCTGCCTAGCCTTTTCCCAACTATTTTGGAGTCAGCTTCCAGTCTTACCGAATACAATTGAATACCAATATTTTACATGGAACGACTGCCTATTTTAGCACCACAACCCAATTACTGGGTAATACTACACCCCTTGGTAAGTCTTGTTGTCAGACTTCCGGGCTTCTGACGACCCATAACGACTGTCAATGATCCACAAATAACAGCCGGGACCAACGGCTTAACGTGCTTTCCGAAGCACGGAGGGGTCTTGGTATGTAAAGATGGCCCATCCACGGACCAACCGGGGCAAGCGTAGCTTAACCTGATCGATCTATCCGTGCGGCTATTAATACTTAGCCACACGCCCCTTAACAAAAAAGGGCATCAAAAGTGTCTCATGCAAGCAGCGACTAGTAAATAATAAACCGGGTTGTCTAAAACGCACTCAAGGTTCAATTTAACAGGTCAATTGCAAAATCACCTCGCTTCATCAATAAACGAGAACGTCTTCTGATTTGTATGTATAAAAACATCGATGTTAAATATTTCACATCAAAATTCAAAATACTCAAGTCAGTTTCAGGGGTGAATACTAAAAAGCAACTCGAGATTGTCAACCTTTAGTTTCAAACTGATATTGAAACGAGAAAACGATTTTTTAAAGATCAACTTGTAAGTTAAATATTGTTGTGTCATCATTATCATTTCAGCCGAAACACGTCGACTGCTGGACTTAGGCCTCCCCCAATTTGAGGGGGTTTGCCATAATCGCCACGCTTGGCAGGCGGATTGGCGATCGCAGTATGGTGGTAAAATGCATAGAGAAAGCTGCTGCCCATTCTCTAGTAAGTCCCTTGGTCGCCTTTTACGACACCCACATGAAGAAATGAGATGGTGCTATTCTTTACGTCCGGCGCCACACGGACGTTGTTGTATACTCGGAAGTAAAAAAAGTCAAACAATATTTTAAACCACGTACCGGAGTGTGGCCACAATAATTTTCACTCCATCATATTGTAAGAAAACATCGTGTAAATTCTGTTGTCTCACTATGACCGCTAGTTGCTGCAACGTGCTACGTCGCAACGAAGGTTCCAATGTTGGTTGCACTGTTGGCCGCGAAACGTATTCACCATGCTCATCCAGAATTATGTCTTGTTTTAACACGTCCAGAATTTGCGTTAAACCTGTAGTCTAAGAATATTTATAAATATACAGGATATGTTTTTATCCAGTGCGTAAATTGTAACCATGAATTCAGCATATCATTCTAGACGCCATGGGCTGAAATTTTTCGTCGGTTTAAAAAAAAAGCAGCTGTTTCATAGAAAAATGCAATACCTACGGGGTCAAAATGTATGAAACAGCAGATTTTTTTTTTTTTGTATAGCCTCCGAAAATTTTCTACAATTCAATTCAATTCAATTCAGTTTAATTCAGATTAAGTACAATAAATAACAATAAATTACAATCATTACCTACATTATAGTAATTCATACTAGTTATATTTTATTTTATTATAATTTTTAAATACCTAATATTATATGAATAGGACTACACAACAGAAACACTGGATCAAGACCGCACTACCGTAGTTTTGTCCAGTGTTCCATGAAGGAGCAGTCCACATCCATTCTCTCTGCAATAAGTTGCAGGAAGCTGTGTGCTGTGTGTGTGTGTTCATGGTTACAGATTGCGCGCTGGATAAAAACTGATCCTGTATAATATAATATGGGTTATTATAATTTATTTTAAGCAAGTTATGCTTATCATTATTAGTTACATACTTGTGGTACTTTAGATGGCGAAGTATTATTGTCAATGTTAAATTCTTCTCGTTTCACTCTTCGTAATGCACTCAACAAGACATCGGCGCGTAAAGAGTCTCTTGGTGGCAAATAACGTTCATCATCTAAAAAGATATTAAAACAATAACTTAGTACCTTTTATAACTGTGTAATATCCTCTCGAACATTATAGTTACTTACCTAATAACCGGCACAAGCCGTGTGCTGCATCAAGTTGCACGGCAACGCATCGTACAAATAAAAGCCGAACCAAGCCAGCCGTCACCTCTGCCGTTGATACGCCCAAACATTCCGCTATGTCGGGTTCTAGTGACTTGCATATTGCTTTGCCTGTAATTAAACCACCATTTAGGTACAACCACATATTTTCATCGTTCTCCTTTCGGTGTTGCTCTCTCTAAACGTGTCGAGAATAAACTGTTTTAATTAAGCAGGGTGTCACAAACTGCTCCAGCTACTATCTTGCTCCCTTTCCAAATCCAAAACCAATCAAATAATCCAGCCAAGGTGACCTCTGCGATGCCGCCGATAACGCCGGCAACCTGGTTAAGTTTTGCGCCAACAAAATTTAAACAACTGTTATGCCAACGACACGAGGAAGAATTAAACTACCCAATAAAAGAAAACAATTTTCTTCACCTGTAGACGAGACTTGAGCGAACTATTTATATGCAAACTGTCAGAAACGATAAATTAAAACATATTCTTAAAAAGTTCCTCACCTAATTCAGTTTCATGTGCGGCATAAACATGTAGAAGCGGCAACACAGGCAGCAAGCTAGCCAACAGTCGCCACCAACAGCTTTCGCTAAGTACCAGACGACCGCGCAGCAGATACAACATTATTTGTGAAGAACTTTCTTCTACCTGAAACATTAAAAACACACATGTAACACCGTACTTTGCAACGTTACACGAGTATGGGGCCAAATTAAAAAAAGGTTGCCGAGAACTTTGGTTTTTCAAAACAAAAGACAAAAAATTTACACATACCTCTTTAAAGTTGGAAGAGAGTCCATGACAGCATATTTCTGTCAATATACCAACATCACATAATAAAGTAAGAGACTTCTCATTTTCTTCTCCCACCAAAACCGACTTCACCATCTCCGCCAATAACTTGTAAAATGTTATTTGCACCCAACCCGCATTGTGACCCATCAAGGTTAAGGAAATACTCCGGGCAATAGACCAGTCGTTGTCGTTAAAATCCAATTCTTTAGCCTTAACGAGCAAAATATTGGCTATATCAACTAAAAAGGTTTCACTTTGAAACAGTTCTAAAACTGGTAGAGAAGTTTTTATGCAAGTGAGAATTTTATTAGATTTATGCAGCTTTTTATCGTTCATGAATTGCACAGCTCCATCCATGCTCGCGTATAGTTTCTTCAGTTCTCTGTACTTGCTTTTGTATTCTTGGTTTACAGTTATTCTAGTACTCTGAAAAGAAAACGCACTGTGGGCAATTTTGATGGAGATAAAGTAGTAGTGACTGATAGTGTAAAAATATATACAGTAATTTCTGAATTCAGTTAGTTGGGGGCTAGGCGGAGCCTCGCTTCTTTGTTTTGCGAAAACGCGTGTGTTGTCTCACTGTAATGTGACTCTTTAGGTAGACTAGCAAAATTTTGCAAGTAATAAAAAAAAATATCTAGAAGCGACTAACCTGCAAAACCATTTCAATTTTCTTACTCAATGCTGGGTAAAACAGATCAATGGCAGGGTCTATCTGGGCTATTTGTAAGGCAGTGACTAGCGAGGTCGGCGGCAGGGCGGAGTCCCGCGCCCAATGCAGCAGCTTCTCTGCGCACATCGTCAAACGTAACCACGCCACGCGGTGGTGAGTGCGTTCAATGTCATCGAAGAAGGATTTTCTGTAAATATGCAGAATGATACACATACATACATAAACTCACGCCATTTTCGCATGGTGGTAGACATTAACTACAGAAAGACACCTTTACATATTCCTCTTGCTTTGTTCATTCACGCACGCCGGTCGCGAGTACTACGCATGTAGCCTTGCTGTAGAACATCTACAATAAGGTCAGTATATGTCTTTGTAGGGCGTTCGGAGTTGCACTTTATTCATTCATCTCTTCATCATCGTCATTTCAACCCAAAGACGTTCACGGCTGAACATAGGCCTCTCCCAAGCATTATGGGGGGGTTAGCCATAATCGCCACTCTTGCGCGTCTATTGACGCTAAAAATGTAAACATGAATTCAGCCCTGCCAACCTTTATTCCAGCAGTGAAATAAAATAATAATACTATCTTACCTGTATTTCAATAAAAGATCTCCCATCAAACGCATGGCCATACAACTTTTATGAGATATGTCCCTGTAAGTCTTAGAACTATGGTCCATGCTCCAGAAGGAATCGTTTATGCAATCTAGCAACAACTCGATTAAGCTTTCTACCAAACAGATGCATGTGTTAAGTTCCCTCTGAAATTAAATAAGAATCTGTACAGTCAAAATTAAGTCGCTTTTCGTGTCTATTTGTGCAGGATTTAGATGCGGTTTTCGTAATTATTTAGACTTAGAGAATTTATTCCTGTATTAAACTTACATTCAGCGTCAATAATATCAGGACGAACAGACTGTTCATCACACATCACACATCAGACAATCATCTCAAATGAAAACAGACCACGAATACTGTCATTTTGACAAAAACTTTATCTAATTGAGATAAAGTTTAATTTTTTTTAAATTCTCAACTGGATAAAGTTCCTGTCTGAATGACAGTTTTCGTACTCCTTTCATTCTGAAACATTCCTTGTGTCATTAAGTTAATAATATTTAATGTTCAGGGTTGTTTAGATCATGTTGAGCAGGCTGATCGTCCCGATGTTATTAACGCTGACTGTACAGAAACGACACGAAAATAGAAACAATAAAGTCGGTTAAAAACAAAATAGAACTTGCTCCAAAAAAAGTTTACGTTATAAAATTCTCGATGTTTTGTCAACTCGTAAAAGCCATGCGAGCGAGGCCCTAGTATTTGATAATCATTCTATACTAATATTATAACGAGGAAAAGTTTGTATTTTTGTTTGTTTGTTTGTTTGTATGTAATGGATAAACTCAAAAACCACTGGACCGATTTAAAAAATTCTTTCACCATTAGAAAGCTACATTACCTGCGAGTAACATAGGCTATATTTTTTTTTTAATAGGGTTCCGTAAGATATTTGGCTTTTTCGGACCCAAGGTGTAAAAAATCATCCTTATTAATATGTCTTCGAAGTACCAGGTTGTCATAACTTGGTAGGAGCTCACCTAACATGGGTGTGTGATAGCTAGAAAACGCTTTATGTCTTCGAAGTACCAGATTGGCATAACTTGGTAGGAGCTCACCTAACATGGGTGTGTGATAGCTAGAAAACGCTTTATGTCTTCGAAGTACCAGATTGGCATAACTTGGTAGGAGCTCACCTAACCTGGGTTTTATTGATTCTGAGGCGGTACGAAGTTCGCTGGGTCAGCTAGTTTGAAATATAACCAGTATATCAGTAAAGTCAGCTGGATTGGCTATAGTTTGACTAGACAAAACAAACTATGACTTGCGATATCTTTATGATGTCGAGCTCAGTTATTTATTTAGAGCAAAAAAAAACCACAACACTCATGATAGATAAGATTAGTGGGATGTCATGATCTTGTAAAACGCAAATACACGTGACTCTACTTAAGTTAACGTCCAATGTGCTTAACGTAGACTACCTAATTTCTTTCGTAATTAATTTCTCTACCACTGGTGACAAAAACCGCGGAGAACAGAATGGCAATCGCAAAATTTACCAGTATCTAAATAGAAACGAGAGAGCAATGAAAGAAGATATTTTATATATAATTTTCGTGTTAAAAACTCGTTATTTAGATTCACCATTTTTTTTTAAATTATTAAATACCTATCAATCAATTTAGCTTCGAATTCTATTTTCATGTTTTTTTTTGTAATTCCTAGTTTTTTGGAACCTATTGGAATAAATACTCTACTTGTCTTTTGTGACCTGCAACTGATATTCAATCTTAGAATAGTAAAGAAATTATGGAGTTGACTATACAATGGCGAATCAGCCATAATAACCTTACAGAATGGGTAAAAATTTTCGCGATCTGAACAATTTTCGAGTCGAGTTTAGCGAGAGAAGCTGAACAAGCCAAATATCGCAGTCCTATAACAGATAACATACTCACAATATTCAAAAACTCAGTCTTTTCAACGGGGTCGACCAACACTACGCTCCTAGACATCATGGTCAGCACTGCCTGTAGAGTGTCAAGCGCATACAACGGGGCGGGTAGTTGTCGCAGCACTACTAGGCCATCTTCCTCGAGAGGTGTGCGCGGGCGACTCTCACCGGCTATCTCTGCGAGTTCCGTGTTCACACCCACGTCAATAACGCCTCTATGTTCGTCTAAAACCTGATGAGAAATGTGCAGTGTTTTATTTTATTGATAATGGGGCCTCTCCTGGCGAGTTAAGGCTCGTTCAGACAAGCGCAACGCGACGGTCGCGCGCGAATTTGCGATTTATATCCATAGAACAATTTCTATGGAAACGCGCGCGACCGTTCACACAGGGGTGACCTGTCGCGCCGCGACACTGTCATAGAAATTGTTCTATGTCGCGTCGCGCTATTCTGCACGAGCCTTTATGAAGCATTATATACGGTAGCAGGTAGTATCAGTATGTGCGGTACGAGCAGTGGTGGCCCAGTGGTACGGCCCGACTTACTAGTTAATGGTCGTGAGTTCGAACTCAGACAAGCAAAGTGCCTCTCTGAGTTGACTTTGTGTATCTATGTATTTTATTTCATAACCACTACTCTCAAAACGGTGATGGAAAACATCGTTAGGAAATCGGCATGACTTAGAACCAAAAATTCGAAGACATGTGACATCTACCAAACCGCACTGGGCCCGCATGGTGGACCCATTCTCTCTCATAGAAAGGGAGAGAAAATTGAGGAAATATGATAAGAAAATAACTTGTCATTTTTCCACACAAAAATGGCGCCTCAAATTCAAGTGGTATCATTACCGGCTTTAAGCACGATGACAAATGTTGAAATGCCAGTCGAACAAAAACAAAAGGGGAAGTTCCAGTAAAACAAAAAGGTGTATTGTATCATATTTGTTATTTTGACATGTATATGTACCTTGTTTGTTTCGTGTATAAAGTCCAAAGAAGACAGCTGCAACAGTCGCGTGCGCAGAGCGCGTGTAATGTAAAACAACACGAGTAAAGCTTCGCCAGGCCGTCCGCTATTATTACTGTCAGCTATTGTTAATAAACTCTGAAAATAATCGAGTTTCCAAATAGGCAGCTGTCATGGTGATGAATATTAAGAAATACTTATCATTATACAGAAACTTTTTGTATATTAAGGTTAAAAAACTTAGATAAAACTAATATAAAATGAACATCAAATTCCTTGCAGTACTTCGGTACAGTCTCCAAAAGAGATAAGTAACCAGGGTCGTCAGTATACCTGATGAAGATTAGTAGGAAACAGATGGACGTTTTCGTATAAAATTTAATTTAATTAATAGAAATATATATCCGACGACCGGTCGACTGGGTACTTATCTGTTTTGGTGACTGTACATGGCAACGTATTTAAGTTATTGTCAGATAATTAAATCTAACAATAAATGATTTATGAGTGTTTTATCTAAAAGAGAACAAGAAAGAAGTTTCTTTTAAATTGATTTTATCTAAAGGAATAACAAAAAAGTTTTACCTTTATAATTTCAGGTCTATTCAGAAATATTTCTGCATAGTAATCACGGAGAAATACGTCGCGGATAAACCTGCAGCATCTTCTAGTCGATTTCAACAACCTCAGGGCATCCTCTACTAAGAGTAATGTCTTTTTGTCAGATGGGCACAGTTCCACCCAAGGAAAGAGTAATATTCTTATACTGTCTGTAGTGTTTAAGCTAAAAATAAAAATAAAGTGAATTTGAATTCCATCTATGTTCTATGTTATGGGGGTTTTGTTTCCGCACTTAGTCCTTTGAGTGGACCATTGTGCGTGGGCCATGGCGGCCGTCGGTGTTTACTCCAACCAGCCCACCTCCCTCCAGAAGCCGGTTATGTCTCCTGGTCTGCTGAGAACATCTGTGTAAGATTTGGGTGTCCCGAGGCTATCTGTCCTAATCTGGGTGACGCCTGTACATTCGAAGAGTACATGCGCAACGGTTTCTTCAGCCTCCATGCAGGCCCTGCACAGGGGGCTGTCCGTTATGCCTATTGTGTAAAAGTGTTTGTTTAGGGGGCAGTGTCCTGTGATGGTGCCCGTCATCAAACGCATATCATCCCTGTCCAGGCGTAGCAGACGTCTGGTTAGCTTGCCATCCGGGGATGGCATAGCTTCCCTGGACTGCCTGCAGCCTGGTGCCGAGGTGCACCAGCTCTCCGCTTGTGTGTGGGTAAATTCTTGCAGCCATCTGCGTAGCCGGTTGAAGGGGATGAGCACGATGGGCTCGGGGCCGCAGACTGACACGCTGGATGCCTCTCTGGCCAGTTCGTCAGCAGCGTCATTGCCTAGTGATCCACTGTGTCCTTTTATCTATTGCAGTATCACTTTATTGCGATTAGAAACTGTTACCCGTTCTAATGCGTTGTGACATTCTATTGTAAGGCTCGAGTTTATGTATCGTTTGGCTAGGGATTGTAGGACTGAGGCGCTGTCGGAGAGTTTGCGAATATGGGTGTCCGTAACTCTTCTGGCTTCTATGGCATACGCCGCCTGTATAATGTCCACGCATTCCGCCTGGTACACCGTGTTGAGCATTCCCAGCGGGCAGGATATTTTTATGTTAAGGTCGTGTGAGAAAACTCCGACTCCGGTTCCAGAGGTGGTCTTTGAGAAATCAGTGTAGACTCTTAGGTCTTCCGGGCCCGAGTGGTCGTTTTGTTCTTCTGCGAGTATAATTTTGTAGTGCTTTTCAAAGTAGTGTAGTTTTGGGGTTTTATCCCAGGGTGATGCCATTATTGGTTGGTCCCTAATGCGTGAGTGCTGTGCTCAGGTCTGTTCTGGGCAACCAGACTATTGAGCCGTATGTGATAACTGGTCGAATACCTGTGGTGTATAGCCTGTGGGTGACTTCGGGGCTGATTCCCCAGTTCCTGCCAAGCATTTGGATTCCATCAAAATTCCATCTAATAATAATATTCGAGAACATCTTACAGATTTCTTCAGATGCAAACACTATCCAAACAACAGCATGCATACTCCGCTAGCTGTGCGTTCTCTCGCCCATTATTGTGGACAACCTCATCAAAACGCTCAACAACAGAGGTTGCTCCAACATAGGCTAGGGCAATGACATAACCATAACATTAATAAAAACTTTTTTACAAAAAAAAAAAACCGACTTCCTCAAAAACACTAGAAAGTGAAAAATAACTTTAATTTCGGAAGTTGGTGTCTTAGGATCTGTATTTGAGTTTTTTGCCACCGACTTCCGAATAACGGACAATCCTCTATGCAAGGCATGCATGCTGTGGAAACCGTTGCTCCTTAAATACAGAGGTGTCACCCAGATTAGGGCAGAATGCCTCGGGACACCCAAATCTTACTCAGATGTGCTTAACAGACCACAAGACGTAATCAACTTCTGGAGGTAGATGGCCTGGTTAAAGTAACTACGATTACACAGGTTTGGGCTATGTGCATGTCAAATACAGCTATGCATAGATTGGTTATTTTGCCTGATAACTGATTAGCCACTTTACCACGATAAATATAAAGGCTGCTCAGAAAATTGTGTAAATGCATCCTAGTCCAACAAGAAATAGACTTTCCACAAAACTCTACATTTTATCAATCTCTTACCTCCTATATCTATTTACGTCAGAGTCATCATTAGAAATAGATGTAGCCTTTGATGACTGGATATTAGGCTCCAAGTTATAATAGCCACTGCTTGAGCCCCCATCACTTTCTGAACTGTAATTATAAATTGATTAAAAGTATGTTATGCTGCATTTTCAGTCTGTTATTACAGTGGGAAATTTAGCTTATCTATACTAATATTATAAAGCTGAAGAGTTTGTTTGTTTGTTTGTTTGTTTGATTGAACGCGCTAATCTCAGGAACTACTGGTCCGAATTGAAAAATTCTTTTTGTGTTGGGTAGCCTATTTATCGAGGAAGGCTATAGGCTATATAACATCACGCTACAACTAAGAGCAGCGGAGCAGTAATGAAAAATGTTGCAAAAACGGGGAAAAATTATTCCTTTCGAGAGTTTCCGTTGCGTGCGCTGCGTAAACGGTTAAAGTAACGCAAAAATCATGTATGACGGAATTGTTCCTTTTAAAATGTCCTAAAAAAAAGTCCGCGAGAGCATATGTCTATCTTTTAAGGTTGACTCACTATAACTCAAAAGGAGCGATCAGCAACGAAAAATGGACGAAAACTAGCAGGCAAATCGATGCGACGGGAAGGGTCAGGGGAGCAAAAATTTGACGCGGACGAAGTCGCGGGCAGAAGCTAGTTTATAATATCCACGTATCTTTAAGGAATAACCATGTCTTGTATTCTATTTTTATTCAACTAAATCCTGTGTAGGCGTCAACACACACAGGTATCATAAAGATCACATACCTTGTGACATCTGGGAGGGTTAGGCGTGGGACATCTACACTGACTTCTGATTCAACAGTGTTAATAAATCTCAGGGTCTCTATAACATCGTCATACAGTTCTATAGCATCACTGGCAATACTTTGTCGGATTTTATTCAGTTTCGACAAGATGTTGTCAATCCCAAACTCTCTAGCAATATAAGTACCAGCTTTTGTCTGAAATATTAATAATTAAAAAGCAGTTTAAATACTTGTGGTGTCTCAAGCACTGGTCCCATATTACAGAATCTCACTCAAGACTGAGCATTATTTAAATCCAGTTTCAACCAATCAAATGGCTCTAAACTAGTTTTAAGTACTACTCGAGTCTTGAGTGAGGTTTGGTAATACGGACTAGGTGGCAGATTTTTACATATCCTTAACATCAAAAAACCAAAAAAAATATATCATAAAATTGGTCCAGTGTGATCCAGCAGCCATCTTATTGGTCAGAAGGTTCGGAGGAGGAGCAGTTTTACTTAAGAAAAATCTCAATTATTAAAACTGTTTACCTTGATGGTTCTAAGTAGTAACCCCAATGCCTCTCTTTGTAGGGATTGCTGTGGTGTTTGGAACCATGCCAGAAGAGCTTCTAACAGTTCTCTCGTACCCGATAACTCGTCCTCCAGTTCCCACCCCAATTTTAACTTAGCTTTCAACAGCATAAGTGAACGCTCACGAATTTCCTTCAACGGATGATCTGAAATGTAATGTAGATTGTAACTTACAGTAGCTATGCTGCTACATAGTCGGTGTCTATTAAATTTCCATTCTTACTTAGTTTTTTGATATATTTGGACAGAATTTCGGTATTGGCCATAATTTTCTACAGAGAAGAAATCTTGCATTGTTTTGTTTACAACTTTTGAGAAGATTTGAAAATTGACATTGATGTTGTTGACAACAACGTCAAAACGTATCTTGTTACGGCTACATTCCGAATTACGCTGTAACCGGTTTGAGCGAGCTTACATCCGTTTCGAATTAGCGTGAATGTGATAACGATGTTGACATCGTATCACATCATTTAACAGCAAAAGCAGCGGGTCTTGGTAGAACGTCCTAATCTCAGGATCCACGTTTAGTCGATTTCTTCTTCTTCTTAGCGTGTCGATAGCAATCTAAATAGAAAAACGCACTATTCCACAAAAAGCTCGTACAATGCTCTGCGAGTCCAATATAATAACGCCTTCAGAGTTATGTTGGGGCTACCGCGCTTTTGCAGTGCGTCGGGGATGTTCGCGGAGCACGGTTTGCCTGATTTTTATGCTATTATGCGGACACGAATAGCGTCCCTGATGCGGCGAGTGCGCGATAGCTCCAACAGCTTGGTGGCTATCATGGCCGACAGAGTGGACAGAACAGATGTGGAACTGGATGACCACTCACCGTGCGTCATTCCAGTATATAAAATAGAGCTTTTTTGTATTTTTTGTGTATCTTTTTGTTTCTTTTTATTTTTTGTGTGTAAAACTGTAGTGTTTTCAAATATGGACTGATGATCTGAAATAAATATTATTTATTTTATTTATTTTAAATAGAGTAAGCCCAAAATTTGGCTACGAGCTTAGTACTTTCAGTAGTGTCCATCAACTCCTGTAGCGTACGGACAAGCTGGACAAGATATCAAGTGCCGCAATGTTTGTGGAACAGCAGGGCGAAGACATCTGTGAATCTCCATCTGAACAGAATTCGTTACTTCGGCCTACCCGAGTCCGGAGTCTATATAAAAACTTCAAGGAAAGTCAAGGCAACTCGTGTCCAGGTGCGACATTTTCAGCAGGTGGAACGAATGGATTTGGTAGTTTGCGTCAAGTCGCCACAGGCGTAGTCTTTCCTCAGACTGTTCGCCAGTAAGTGGGAAGACACACTTCAGAGAGCTATTGCGGCTTTTCAGCCTTTGTGACACGAGGATGTTGGCGGGCAAAGTGTGTCGTGTGTCAGAAACGATCTTGGCTCATTCATTTGAGCTTGCCACCACTCTACGAATTTCTGGTGGCACTATTTCAGCCAGTGGATACAGCATTTGCAACGGGGTCGGTTTGAAGCAACGTTTCATTCAGAACTGTATCCACGAACTTTGCATGGACTCAACGACTCCATACAGGGCACGCGAATTCACCTGCAGAGAAAGATAATGCAGTCCAGTAGACCGCAAAACGTCAGGCGAAGCACCCCCACTTTGACGAGACAAATCGTTTTATGAGATTATTGCGAGAGTGTACCTTCTGCTTAATGTTCTTGCACAATGATATTTTGGGAAGTTGCTGTGCTGTACCCCACCCTAAACGATTTTAAGTTTGCGATCCGCTTCTCTGTTGCGAAGATGGAAATGCAAGACTGCGTTTTGTTCGGATTTGGTTTGAGAGAGTTTGCGAGGTGGTATGACGTTAAGTCACTTAGAGCATCTGACAAGTGGACCTCGGCGTCTTCAGAGGTGGTGGCTTGATAGGCGAGGGCAAGTTCGTCGTTTAGCCCATTTAATGGATAGCCCATTTATCGAGGAAGGTTATAGACTATATAACATCACGCTGGGACCCTTAGGAGCCGAACAAAACGAAAAAAAATCACGAATACGAAGATTTCGTACGAACAGGCAATTCGATGCGATGGGGTGGGTCGAGGGAGTAAGAAATTTAACGCGGACGAAATTGAGGACAGAAGCTAGTGAATAATAAAATGGTAGTAGTGAAGTAAAAATCATCTTGGAAAAGTACCAGTAGTTATCGCCTCAGGGTGTCAGGGCCGTAGCATACTATATGGAATAATGGAATAGTAAACATAAAACACTATTATTCTGTTTACTGTGTTACCTATCTGGATCTCGTGTAAAACAGGCTATTGGTTCTGTGGATAGTTTTTATTGACACGAATGACATTTTACAACATTTACGGCAGGGATGACAGACGTACGATAATTATCGTACATGTACCATAATTTCTACACCAGTACGATGTACGATACAATATGTACTATCGTACGCCAAAGTACGATAGATAGTATCCAGTGTCTTAAAATCATCGAAAAGTACAAAATAATGTCTATGGTCGGGGATTTCCCTCGAACTATCAAATCAAGGAACGAATGACAATGATAGTTCATTTATTCATATTCCATAGATTCAAAGTTGAGTTAGCTAGTCGACCCGTCAAATGTCTGAATGTGTGAATGTCAATGTAACTAAGTTTAACATTGTTAAAGGGTTCTAAATTACTTCCCACTTTTTTATAAAATAAACAAGTTTTTTTTTCTAAGTCTAATTTCACAACTTCCTACAATTCCTATCCTATAACTAGTTTTGCGAAATAGCGCGTTTCGCTCGGTTCTGGAAGTAGTACGATAATTTTTCATCAGGTGCGATAATTATCGAATAATGATACGATAATTCACTCGCACTCGTCTGGCAACCCTGATTTACGGACTTACGGTTTTGTCGTTTTGTGTCTGTTTCTGTATGTGGTAGTGTGCGTAGTGTGGTACCGGTGACACGGCAAGTGAGGAAAATAACAAATGTTGAAGTTTATCTTTTGCCCTAAATGGTTTATTTATAAAACACATTTTTCGACCTGCATAATTCAAACTCCATGAAACTGAGATAACCAAAAATAAACCTCAACAACTCACAGCAGTAAGTTAATTTAAGATTACTATCAGAACATTCTGTTTTTAGATACAGCAGTGCCTTGTATCGCTCCGAACCGTTATTATATTAATTTGTGAAGCAAAAATGTTGTACCTTGTTTATGAATATTCCGCGGACGGAGGAGGACTAGTTATTAATTAATTAAAATAACTAGTGGTCCAAATTTCGTACACCTCTGTCCACTGTCCAAATCATTTTCATGTACATACAGGGTTACAAAGTTTTTCCTTCACATATTATTAAATAGATTCTGAAAATCTGTATTTATTACTATCATGAATCATATTTCAATCAACTTACTGACACTGACCTGCAAATTGCAAAAAAAAAGAAGAAAATTTTAATTTTGTGTGCTGCCTTAAGGCATTCACCATAACAACAACAACACACTCCGCCCTTAAGACAACCCACTGACCAAATTACTTATTATAAACAAAAAAAAAAATGCATCATCAAACACTAATATAGAAACAAAATGCAATACTGCCATTCTCTTCCCACCAGTGGTTTCTACTTTACAATGAAAACATTGTAAAGTATACAACTGTACATATTGTATTTTATATTGCAGTATTGCATTTTGTTTCTATATTAGTATTTGATGGTGCAATTTTTTGTTTATAATAAGTTATTACAAACAAAAATTTAGAAAATATTATGTGGGTACCTTTTATCTGTTGTATAATTAATATCACTCATTGCTTCATTTTTAGTTCATTTTATCTTTTGTGGTAAGGTCAGGTGGGGTAAGAGGGACGCCAGGTAAAGAGAAACAGTAACTCATAAATAAAAAACTATAAAGCCCAGCTCTATGGTTACTCCGTCGATAAAACAGTATTAGGTATAGTTTCAATATTTTTGGATAGATGGCGCTACAACACAATAAGTACGTGAGTAAAAGAGAAAGAAAAAAATCAGTTGACAAACTATAAAATTATGACCTAGTGGCGTTTTTTGTGTGCGATTTTTTAAGGATTAAAAACATCTGTGATACGGCAAATTTTGTTGGTAAGTGTAATTGTAATGTTGAATCTTTATTTTCCGCATGTTATATTGTTTGTAGCATGTGTTTTTAGTGCTTTTTCGGTGTCATCAAAAACATAACCTACAAAATACCAAGCCGGGAAAGAGGAACTACCATACCAGGTAAAGAGAAACATTATGTTCCTCTTTCCCGGTTTTAGGGGTAACAAACATTTTGCAAGTTGAAATATCACCTATCTAGATTAGGTAGGTATAGATAGTTTAACTCATCTTGGCGCGCGGAGCTATGTGTGCATGCGATTGTAATTATTATACAACTTTAATTTGTGTGGCAGTGACTTGGGCCAATTGACAGTCATCTTCCGAGCACAAATAGGTACACAGATATTTACCCACACAAGGCACTATGTGTGCGCGCCAAAATGTGTTGATATCTCTATACAACAGTGTTGTTATTTGTGGTAAGTCACTAACAATTGATTAAATAAAGAAGGTTTGATCAACATGAATATATCTTGTTTTGTTAATTACTAAATTGCTTAAACATATACACCACGAATTAATTGTTAATCGTGGTTTTCACAATTATACTAAAAAAACCAATCTTTAGTGTCAATTAATTAATTGTTAGTTGTCCCTGTAATTTATTTTTGGCCGTATTGTAGGTACTTACATGCATTTATTTGTTACAGAAAAAGTAAAATGCCTCGAATTTATATAAGAAAAACGGAACGGAGCTCTTACCCGAAAGAAAAATTATTAGAAGCAGTGGCGGCTGTTAAAAGTGGTGCACTGTCGGGTTATGCAGCCTCAAAACACTATGGAATACCAAGAGCAACTATAATCAATCGGGTTTATGATCGTAAAGGTGTAAAGTCTAATACTTTGGGGAGGGCCACAGTTTTGTCGCAGGACGTAGAAGAAAACCTTGTTAAAAACTTGCATATAATGGAAAAATATGGTTTTAGCCTAACTAGAAAGGAATTGATGGAGACTGTAGGACTCTATGTAGAAAAGATGGCTGTGAAGAACCCCTTTAAAAATGGTGTTCCTGGGGAAGATTGGTTCCTTTCATTTAAGAAGAGACATAATCTTTCCGTAAAAAAACCGCAACCGGTTGAGTATGCACGAAAAAATGCTTGTAGGCCAAATATAATTTATCCATATTTTGATCTGCTTGAGGAAACCGTGGACCAACTGGATCTTCGCAACAAACCATCCCATATATGGAATGCGGATGAGACGAGCTTCAGCAAAGATCCCTCTAAGTCTAAAGTAGTTGGTCTTAGGGGATTTACTTCTACAAGAACGATAGCATCTCCTGGAAAGGATAATACTACTGTCTTGTTGGGGTGTAATGCTCTTGGAGAAAAAACTCCCCCTTTAATTATTTTCAAGGGCAAAAATGTATGGGACGAGTGGACCTCAGAAGAGGGCTATCCAGGAACAGCGTATGCTGCTACATCGAATGGGTGGATGGAGACAGCTGTTTTTGAGGCGTGGTTCGAAAAAGTTTTTCTACCGACAGTAGGACAAAAACGTCCTATACTTTTGGTTTACGATGGACACTCGACCCATGTAGGTGTAAATATTATTGAAAAGGCCCGTGCCGCAAAAATAACGATTTTGAAAATTCCTCCTCATACCAGCGATGTTTTGCAACCATTAGACTTGGCAGTAAATAAATCTTTTAAAGATAAGTGGGATGCAGCTTTAGTCAAATGGCAACGATCAAACATCGGTAAGCAACTCCCGAAAAAAGAGTTCGCAAAAATTCTTGGTCAAATTTGGACTGCTATAGATTCTAATGTGTGTGCAGCTGGATTTAGAAAAGCAGGAATTTACCCACTAGACAGATACATTGTTCCAGAATCTAAATTTAACCAAATTCTTTTGCAAGAATGGAAACAAAATTTAACATCATATGTTACAAATTTTGTCAACGACATAACAAAGACTCAAGAAATTCGTCCTACAAACCATTTCCAAAGTCACCATCAATTGAGCAATCCGTCAAATAGTAGTTCAAGTCCAGATTTGTTATTTAACATTGTTTTATTCAAAATTAATTCCTATATACATCAGACGCAAACTCAAAGAGAAAAGCCAAAATCTAAGGTTCAAATTCTTGAAAACCGGCTTGTAACATTCGAAGATTTACTTCTAATGAACATAAAAGCAGGGACAAGTAATAAACTTAAAAGAAGAAAAATTGCTACTGGCGCGGAAGTAATCACACACGATGATGTTTACAGAAGATCTAAGCAAAAAGAGTTAGAAAAAACTGAAAAACTGAAACAAAAACAAGAAAAGAAGGCCAAAGCAAACAGGATACAAATTTCATTAAACAATAAAGAAAATAACGATGTTGTTAACACTGCAGCGAAAGACGAAAAAATATATATAAATACCTCAATAGAACAAAAACTTAAACGAAAACCTAAAACAATATGTACTAAAAAAGATAGTAAAAAAAATAAGAAAGTAAAAAAAAATAAAAAATCACGAGTGCGAGCTTCATCCATATCGACCAGCGCAAGTGAAATGGATATAGAAATTTGTGATGATAGTGATGATGATTTAGATTATGAGCAATATTGCGAAGGATTATTGATGCAGGAAGACGAAGAAGTGGCGATAAATAAACAGATGCGAGCTAATTCTTCGAAGAATGAAATGGAGGATGACAATAAAGATGAGCAAAGAGAGGACAAGCCAAATTTAAAAATTAATCAAAATGATTGGCTGTTGGTTAAATTTTGCACGAAACAATTCGTTAAACATTACGTTGGAGTAGTGTTACACATCAATGATGATGGTGTTCCAGTGGTTAAATATGTTAGAAAGACAGTGACTAAAATAGAAGACCAGACAATGTTCACTTATCCTACTTTGGAAGATATATCTGAAGTCAAGTATCACGAGGATATTGTTGCAAAGCTACCTAAGCCAGTTATTGGCCGTAGGGGCCAAATTATTTTTAAAATGTCTTTCCAAAATTTTAATGTTCAGTAAATTAATTTTATGACCCACCCGCGGCTTCGCACGTGTACATGCTTTTATTATAGTATCACACCAATACGGGATAAAAGATTATTTGTTAAGACTGATGAGGTGGTGGTGGTGATATTAGAATTTAAGGCCTATGTCAATTTGATTTTAGAAGTTCCTATTGTATTTTTGTTGGTAATATTTACATAGAAAGTAAGCAAAGGTTTTTTAGTTTTGTTTATTTATTTAAATAGAACATAGTCATGTTGATTGAGACTGATTAAAGTAATGGAGAATATTTTTTAGTTATAAGTTAAGCCATATTTAACTAATTTGAGAATATTTTGGTCACTATGTATACACGCAGTGCACTGTATATTCGTTTATGCATAACGATCAGAGCGAAAAAATGTCAGAAAAGTGTTTTAAGTTTTTTTGTTTTTTTTGTACGTTTGTTAAGTATATATTGATAGATTGATATAACAAAGAGTTCCACAATTATTTGTGTTTGTTTTTATTCAGTTGAGTTTCTCTAAGTTGAAAAAGTGATTTAAATACATTAATAATAAATAAACACTTACTTAGTGACATTCATCGTTTATTTTTCTTCATATTTTATTAAAAACCAAATGTATATGTTTTTAACATTCGTAGTTTACCACCCCTGACCTTACTAATATGTTCCTCTTACCCCAAATTTTCTTTATTTTTCGTTAATGCTAAATTAAACCATATTTTAACTATGGTATGGTTTCATTTCCATTAGGTTGAAAGGCAGTTCTCAAATTTCTAGAGATACATATAAAAATACGTGTTTTTACTTGTACGAATCGAAACGTTTCTCTTACCCCAAATTTCGGGAAAGAGAAACAATTAGAAGACCTGGCTTCGTTGTCAGATTGTTCCGTTATTACTGGAAGAATCAATTTCTGTGTTAAAATAATAGTTAGCATGGTTCGTTAGCGAAACTTTGTTTGTATTGCTATTAGAATACATACATATTTTTACTAGCTGGAGGTCGTAATGTTCAAAAACCAGTAAACTATGTTCCTCTTACCCCACCTGACCTTATGGTAATTTTATTCTAGGTGCATCATTTCACATATAATTATATAATTTTATTAATGTACACAAAGTATCTTTACATATTATAAAATAAAGTCACTTCGCTGTCTGTCTGTCCCTATGTATGCTTATATCTTTAAAACTACGCAACGGATTTTGATACAAGTTTTATTAATAGATAGAGTGATTCAAGAGGAAGGTTTATATGTATATAACATGCATAATAAAGTAAAGAAACGCTGATAATTTTAGAGGTTTCTAATGTGATGTCATAAATAAACACATTTTTTTTGCGCTTACATTGCGAACGCTGGCTGAACCCTATGAAATAGCTCAAAATAATGTACTACAGTATTGTACACCTTAAAAAGTTCTACAAAAAAGTCCGCGATGGTATATGTCTAACTCTTAGGGATAACCCATAATAACCATTTTTATCCTTTACTTTATACGAGAAATAATGGCTTATTATTGTACCGTGTGGTGCCGGACGTAAAGAATAGTATCACCCCATTTCTTCCCGTGGGTGTCGTAAGTTGCGACTATGGGACTTACTAGAGAATGGGCAGCAGCGTTCTCTATACATCTTGCCACCATACTGCGATCGCCAATCCGCCTGCCAAGCGTGGCGATTATGGCAACGCCCCCCAAATTGGGGGAGGCCTATGTCCAGCAGTGGACGTGTAACGGATGATGATGATGAATGGCTGATATATGAATGCGATTTTAAGCAATACAGCATTAATCCTTATGCAATTAAGTACCTTAAATAAATTGTGCATTTCATGTAGATCAAAATTGCCCTGTACAGTATATCATTTAAATTAATAATATCTGGATGACCGAGCTTTGCTCGGTATTTTTTGGTAAATTGGGTTTAAAATAATAAGTTTATGTTCAAGTTGATAATCGATAAAGTTGGTCATTGAAAACACGAATTAAACGACGTTTTATAAAATTGAATCTTAGCTAGATCGATTTATCACCCCCGAAACCCCCTGTATACCAAATTTTATGAAAATCGTTGGAGCCGTTTCCGAGATTCAGATTATATATATATATATACAAGAATTGCTTGTTTAAAGATATAAGATTTTAGAAGATATCAGAGTTTATAATAAAATCGCCGCAGAGCGGCTAGCGGGCCTTCCCCCGTCCGGCCGTCCCGGTTGGTAGCGGTCGGGTAGCGCAGGATTAATAGGATTGTAATATTGTAATTCATATTACTTTGGCTTCATAGTAAATGCATATCATCATGTGTGTTCGAAGTACTCAAAATAAAGCTAATTGTATTATTCCAAGTAAGAGACCGCGAAATATGGCTTAGATGTTTAGATTTTTGGATGGATTTGGATTTTTGGTTATCCTGGATACTTACCATATACAGGCTAATTGGAAGATGGGTGCAAAGCTTTAAGGTGAAGATAGTATTGACAATTTAGAACCATTTAAGCCATGGTTGTCTTAGACGAAGTCTTACCAAATTTTTTTAACCAAATTTTTAAGTTTTTTTTTTTTCGGAAATTCTCAAAATTTAATGTAAACTGCATAATTATGGCCAAATTGAATGATAAATGAATTAATTTTTTATTTATTTAATTAAAGTAATGTGTAAGCAACCAAGCAAAACATGTTTTAGGCTTCTGTGTCATTAGACATTTTTTTTTACAGATATTTAAAGCTCAGAAAAAATAAAAAAATTGTACAATACGTCTTTTAAAACTTATTTAAAAAAAAAACGGAGGGTGCTTTTTTGGTTCAAACCTTTTTGAAGACATGCTTGATAATCGCTCTTTCTTTTGAGGTATCATTTATGCGGATATCTTACAAATTATTAAAATTAGGACCTACAAACCAATTCGAGGGAGAAATTTTAAATTTTAGGCAGTCTAACAAAACATAAAATTTTTGCTTAAAAGAATACTTTATGTGCTCGAAATGATAACATTGTTCAATTCTAAGAATTTTTGGCACATGCAGGAACCAATTGAGGGGAACCCATTGAGGGGATTCTCTAAACAATGGCCACCGAGCGCGGTGCGACGGCATTTCCAGGTAGAACGCCCAATGAATAGCAAAAAGCGATAAGAGTTGGTTTTTACAGCAAAATGGTCTTAGTTACTGAGGCAACAAAGTCGTTTTTCTTTAGTCAGGGTCAGTCGGTCTGTGATGAAGCCGTTACATCTTTTACTTATTAGTCAAACTACTGCCCTTGTGAGTGGACGTTGTCGTGTTGATTCACAATTTACCGTGTTCAGTTGTAGCCCTTTGCGTTCCTGCACGTGTTGTTTGCGTTAGTTTTGAACTTTTTTGTTTCACCGTGTCCAGTCGTAGCCTCGCGCTCCTGCACGTGTTGATTTTTGACTTAACTGTTTTGAGTTGACATTTAGTGCGCTCCTACGCCGTTTTTCTTAATTGTTAAGTGACTATGGCTACTTTTTCCAATCAAGAATATGCGGATATCGTATTTATGTACGGTAGAGCAGACGGCAATGGATCTTTGGCGCGACGGATGTATCAAGAGCGCTATCCGAATCGCAAGACACCGAAGGTCCGAGCGTTTTACAACACGTTTCGTCGTCTTGCCCAAGATGGGTTTCACCGCGTGAAACCTGGAGTCAACCCGGGCAGACACGAAACTGCCGTCGACGAAGACATTTTAGCAGCATTTCAAGCGGATCCTACTACCAGTACTAGAGCAGTAGCTCGAAATTTAAACATTTCTCAATGGAAGGTGTGGCATACAAAGCACCAAAATGATAAGTATCCGTTCCATGGCAGGAGTGTGCAAGGTCTAGTAGAGCAAGATCCTCAAAGAAGAATTCAGTTCTGCCGTTTCCTCCTCAACAGAGACATCGAAGATGCGTGGTTTCTGAAATCAATCTTGTGGACGGATGAAAGTAAATTTTCAAGGGAAGGTATTACAAACTTTCACAACATCCATGAATGGGCCGACGCAGACAACAATCCACATTTTAAGAAGCAGGTGTCATTTCAGATGAAATTCTCTGTGAATGTATGGGCTGGAATAATTGGCAGAACATTGATTGGGCCCCACTTTTTGCCTGATCCATTGAATGGCGAAAATTATTTGCAATTTCTGCAAATTGATTTACCACTGCTGGTAGAGGAATCAGGTGTCCCGATCTTCGAAAAAGACCGAACAGTCATCTTTCAGCAAGACGGCTGTCCAGCGCATTGGACTTTAAATGTAAGGGAACACCTCAACAATTGCTTTCCTGATAGCTGGATCGGCAGGGATGGACCCATCCCTTTGCCCGCTCGCTCCCCAGATCTGACCCCGTTGGACTTTTTCGTGTGGAGCCGGGCCAAGGAACTGGTGTATAACAACATAGAAATAAACACTAGAGAAGAATTGATACAAAGAATAAATTCAGCGATTGAGACAATGAAGCAGGAGATGATGTTGAAAATAAAAACTTTTTAACAAAAAATTAAACCGCCGAAAAACTGAAAAGCATAAAATAATAAACCTTAAAATTATGAGTCGGCGGTTTGAGTGTTCCTTGTTCATTGATTTTTCAGCGCCGACTCAAAATTTTAAGGTTTATTATTTTATGCTTTTCAGTTTTTCGGCGGTTTAATTTTTTGTTAAAAAGTTTTTATTTTATGATTTTTTGTGGCTTTAATGTACTAATAATATTTGGCAAGGTATACCCTATCCAACAATAAAAGAATTATCAAAATCGGACTACTCTGTACAAAGTTATGCGTGTTTATACGTTACAATCAGTGAGTGAACAATCAATCATCCCCTGTTTTCCAACCCTTAGGGTTCGATTTTGTTTTCCAAATTTATATGGGACCACCTTGGGAGTATACCCTTTCCAATAGAAGAAGAATTGTCACAATCGGACCACTATGTAAAAAGTTGTGAGTGTCAGTGAGTGAACAATCAATCATCCCCTGTTTTCCAACCCTTAGGGTTCGATTTTGTTTCCCAAATTTATATGAGACCACCTTGGGAGTATACCCTTTCCAATAGAAGAAGAATTGTCACAATCGGACCACTATGTAACAAGTTATGCGTGTTTATATGTTACAATCAGTGAGTGAACAATCAATCATCCCCTGTTTTCCAACCCTTAGGGTTCGATTTTGTTTTCCAAATTTATATGGGACCACCTTGGGAGTATACCCTTTCCAATAGAAGAAGAATTGTCACAATCGGACCACTATGTAAAAAGTTATGCGTGATCATACATAAAAAAAAAAAAAAAAAAATACGCGTCGAATTGAGAACCTCCTCCGTTTTTTTTCGTCGGTTGATAACGACTACAGAAGTTAGAAGACGGGGCCGTGCTTGTATTAGGAATCACGGCCGTCATTTTGAACATGAAAAATAAATAATTTTAATTCAAATGTTGTTTTAATTAGTCTGCCTAAAATAAAAAAATTCTCCCTCAAATTGGTTTGTAGGCCCTAATTTCAATAATTTGTAAGATATCCGCATAAATGATACCTCAAAAGAAAGAGCGATTATCAAGCATGTCTTCAAAAAGGTTTGAACCAAAAAAGCACCCTCCGTTTTTTTTTTAAATAAGGTTTAAAAGACGTACTGTACAAATTTTTTCTGAGCTTTAAATGTCTGTAAAAATAATGTCTAATGACACAGAAGCCTAAAACATGTTTTGCTTGATTGCTTACACATTACTTTAATTAAATAAATAAAAAATGAATTCATTTATCATTCAATTTGGCCATAATTATGCAGTTTACATTAAATTTTGAGAATTTCCGAAAAAAAACTTAAAAATTTGGTTAAAAATATTTGGTAAGACTTCGTCTAAGACAACCATGGCTTAAATGGTTCTAAATTGTCTGTACTATCTTCGCCTTAAAGCTTTGCACCCATCTTCCAATCACCATGTATAGCATACCATAGATATTTTATCCCGGTAGTAGTTTTCCGGGTGATATTTTCCGACAGCTATACGGGCAAAGCCACTGGCCAAAGTACTAAGACTGTGTCTGGTAAATAACTGAGTGTTTATATAGGTACAATAGGAGCGTTAAGAAAAACCAGGAAGACTTATATTCAATTCAATCCAGCCCTATGTCGCAGTCTTCTTACTCTGAATACTATTAGTTTTATTTGAAGTAAATCAAACACACAAGATATGTAAGGATCGTAACAGGTGGTGTTCCGTAGTTTCTGCCTACCCCCATGGCAAAAAGGCGTAATTTTATGTATGTATAACATGGATTAATACATTCTTACCGCGGTAATACGTCCTCTTGCGATAATTTCCGACAACTACGCGGGCGAAGCCGCGAGCATATAATATATAGGTATAATATAATCCTACTATATTATAAATGCGAAAGTTTGTATGTATGGATGTGTGGATATTTGTTACTCTTTCACGCAAAAACTACTGAACGGATTTGAGTGAAATTTGGAACACAGTTAGTTTATAACCTGGATTAACACATAGGCTACTTTTTATCCCGGTAGTATGTTCCCGCGGGATATTTTCCGACCTCCACGCGGGCGATGCCGCTGGCAAAAGCTAGTAGTATAATATTTTAAAAGGGTGGAGTGGAGTTTCTTGTCTATTCTCCATATGAAATTACCTTTTAGAAGGGGTGACTAGAATCAATTCAATTTAATGTAAATGTTGACATTCAAAAGTGCAAACATAGTTTTGAACTTGTGTTTCTGAACTTTACCCAGCAGAAACTATAAATTGGTTTGTTACAATCCTCACATTATGAGAACTTGCAATATTATTCATCAACTTAGCCCATCGCAGTCCACTGCTGGACATAGGCCCCTCCCATGTTGCGCCACAATACCCTGCAATATTATTAAAGTTTACTCAATTTTACTTTCAGATGGCAGATATTAAAACTTTACTAAAAGAAGCAAGAAAACTAATAGATGAGAAAAATTTCAATGAAGCCCAAGAATGCTGTAAAAATATATTACGGAAAGACAAGCAAAACTACTTTGGTCTTGTCTTATTAGGAAAAGCACTTCAAGATTCTGATCAGGCACCACTGGCCTACCAAAGAGCTATAGCAACTAAACCAGACCATGCGCTTGCCTGGCATGGTCTTGCCAATTATTATGAAAGAAAGGAAGACCATTGTAATAAAATCAAATTAATTACAATTTACAATGAAATGCTAAATCTACAAATGGAAGAAGAAAAAGCCATTGAAATTATATCAAAACTTGGCCAGCTAGGTTGTGCACTAAAAAGCAAAGAATCCTTGAACTATCTTGCGAATTATTTGGCCAAAGACCTTGAAAATACTTTATCTCAAACGGCTGAAAAACAATTTCTGTCACTCCTAAAAGAGGAGATTCCATGTGATCAAGAAACCATACCAGTCATCTTAAATGTTTTGCATAAAATCTATAGCACGGACCCCAGAGATTCTCTTGAAATACTGCAATGCAAAGTTATTATTCAAAAACATCACTTTGCAAGTGCTGTTGAAGAAATTATTCATCTTAATTTCTTCCCCTCAAATGTGCAAGTAAGAGACTGGCTCTGCAAACAATTATGTATAAAATATGTGGAGAAAATGTCATTTTGTGAATTTAATATTGAAGAACACTTGGATACAATCAGTGAAGGCATTATGAACTCTAAATATCCAAGCCTTCTAAGAAGCATGATATTTTATGATAAAGGTTTATATCTAGAAGCCTACAAACAGTGTGTTCCATTAGTTACCGATCATGAAGCAGACATTACTGAAGTAATTTTTTTTATTAAATGTACAATTATGTTGAAAAAGTGGTATGTCACAGAAAAGCTTGCAACAAAGTTTATGACCAAAGTAAAAGACCAACAATTTGCAGGGGTTCTCAGAAGGTTTTTGTTTATATCTCTGACAAAACAGCACAAGTGGAAGGAAGCAATAAACTGTGCAAAAGACATAGAAATTGATTCAATGGAATCATTTGAGCTGGCAAGTCTCGCCGAATGTTACATAGAAGCTAATGAACCTTCTGACCATATCATGAAGCATTTAGAAACAACTGAGTACTATAAGCAGTTGCATGTTCTATTACTTCAGAAGCAAGGCAAATATGATGAGGTGGTTAATTTATTAGAAGGTTCAAATAGTCCACTTGATGTGTTCTACTTGGCGAAAACATATTTGGAACTGAAACAATATGATAAATGTTTTATACATCTTCTAAAAGCAGCTAAACTTAATCCTGATAATGCTGATACATTTTCATATTTAGGTCACTTTTATCATCAGCATAAATCTGACTTAGAAAAGGCTAAGAAATGTTATGAAAAAGCTCATAGTCTGAACACTACCAACACCAGTATTGCTAAAGGTCTCAGTGATATATACACCAAATTACAACAGAAAGATACTGATTTTGAATTATTGAATGAATTAGTAAAAAATATTTCAACCCCCGAACCGTGGGTTAATTTCAGATTAGGCCTGCATTACTACAATAAGAGAGAATGGGAAAATGCCATTGTAAATTTCATGAATGTTATCAAAATGAATGGTGATACAACAGCTTTTGAGTGTCTAGCTGATACATATTATTCAAGAGGGTCATACACTGCAGCATTGAGAGCTTACAACAAAGTAATGACTTTAGATCCAAGCAAATCTGCATACTGCCTGTCAAGAATTGGACATATTTATTTGTTACTAACACAATTTGAAGAAGCTGTAGCAACATTTGAAAAAGTGTTTACTATTGAACCCTACTCACTCTTAGCTCTTAAAGGAATTGCTGAAACATGGATGAGACATGCTAAGAAAAGAGTTGAAGCCAACCTATATGGCAGTGCTAGAGATTGTGCACAGTATGCTATAAACTACATCACAAAAGCATTATCCAAACAAAATCAGTATTTATGTTTTTGGAAGCTATTAGCAAAAAACTTGATGTTTATAGTTAAATTGCCAGATAAATATGCCTATGTCCATATGCCCCAGTTGTTCAAGGAAAATGGTAATGATTTGGAAATATCAAAGAAAAATAAAATAGAGATATATATTCAAGCCATTGCTTGCTACTCCCATATTGCCAAACAGAAACAGCAAGTGTCGTCATATGATTTAGCATTGGCCTACTTCACCTTTTATCATGAAACCAAGAAGGTTGTTAACTGCCATATATCTTTCAACTTGACTCTAAATTGTATAAAAGAAAGGCCTACTGTTTGGCGTAACTGGAATTTGCTTGGAAAAATATGTTTAGCACTCAAAAAGTATGAAATTTCCCAGCATTGCTTCATTAAAGCTCTCTTAGTTACTCGAAAATGGTCACATGCACAAATATGGTGTAATTTAGGAACACTTTATTTAAAACTGCAACTTTATAAATTATCCAACTACTGCTTCTCACGCGGACAATCGGCGTTACCATCCCACCCACATAGCTGGATTGGCCAAGGATTAATTTCTGAAGCAATTCGCGAAGAAGAATCTATGGATCTATTCAGACATGCGTCGCGCTTAGGATATCACCCAGAGAGTGCACTTGGGTATGCAGATTGGGTGTGTAGAACTCTGAAGAATAATAAATACAAAGATAATTCAGAATCAAAATATGATATAGAGGGTCTTTATGCTGTACCATATGCCATAGACTTAGTTGAATGGTACTGTAACTTTGAATCTACAAATGCATGTGCTTATAACATAATGGGGTTCCTACAGGAAAGGTATGGCCTTTTACGATCTGCTATAGAATCCTATGAAAAAGCGTTCAATTATGCAGAAGAAGATAATAAGAACAAAACACTTTTGAATATTGGAAGAATTCTAGTAAGGATGGAGAAATATGATGAAGCAATAAAGAAATTCAAGGCAATCACTGAAGCTAGCTTTGAGTCTACTACTAGTTTAGCCTTAGCACTTTATAAGAAAGGCCTGTATGAAGAATCCTACTCAGTATATGACACTGCACTTCACTGGTTGAGTAATGAAGAAGCTGACAAAGCAGATTTATTAGTAGCTATGGCAGGTATTGTGTACATGTATAAGGGTGCAGAAGATGCCAAAACACTTCTGTTCCATAGCATCCAAATATCACAGAAAAAACCAACAGCACATAGTTTATTTGCAATATGTTCTTTGGGCTTAATTAATTCTGATCAAAGTTTATCAAAGCTAGCTTTGGGCGAGCTAAAGAAATATGAGAGAGACAGTGAATATGGATTTGATATAGGCTTCTTGAAATCATACCTTTCTGTGTGCGAAGACAACATGGATCAAGCGATAAAGCTGTTGAGTGACTGTCTTCATGATCACCCTAGCAATGCCCTATTATGGTTTTGTATGACTCAGTATTGCCTTAGAGCTACTAATAAGAAGGCAAAAGTTGCAAGCTGCTGTGCCCAAAAAGCCTTATGTTCAGCTCGCTATGGAGAATATGATTGTGACTATGGAAAAATTCTAGCTTCTGCCAGTATTGCGGAACATATGGCGGGCGATAGTATCAAATCTTTGTTATTAGCTAAACAGGGCATCCATATGTACCCAACTGAATCCGAGATTTGGGCAGCACTATTGTTTTCACTTTTGTCAGACAAGGTATGGATGGAAAACAAGGACTGGCTTCTGGGAGCAACAGGACATATGCGTAGGCATTTGAATATATCTCGACCTCTCGGAAGATGGGTTACCCTTATGGAGAAGAAAATCGGTAAATAATAATCAGTGAAGTTTTTCTACATAGTGCTATGGAATATTATTATCAGTTGCGAATTAACAATAATAAAATATATTTATTCTATAACTTGTAGCTACATATTTTCATTTTTAACCATCCTTATCCATAGAAACAATGGACATCTCTAGGGCTCAATAATTATGGCCCATTTTTGTTTCTTATTTATTTTACTGACTTGCCTTACTAAATAAAGAATGTACGTTTTCTGTAAAAAGTTTGTACAAACTTTGTTACAGAAAAAAATATCCTTATCATTCCAAATAAAATAATATATCATTATAATTTACCCATCAATATTATGAATACTGTCAGCTGTTTAAGTTATTGAACTGCACTAGAATTTAAATATAGCCACATATTTTTCTTTTGTAAGTATAAATTTATTAGGTAGTAATTATTGCAACAAAATAAGGCGATTATGTAATTCAACAAGAACATTTCATGCTTTATCAGGAATTCTTCTGAATACGGCAACATATTTATCCCCATTATTTCTAGTAACTTTTTTGCCTTCTTCTGTGCTTTCATACAACTTATCCACTATTGGATCTGATTTCTGAAAAAAAAAGGTAATGATTACTATTTAAATGCGTTTTGATGTTATCATGCTATCATTGAGTGACTCTGTACACATTTACGTACAGTCAACAGCAAAAGTAGATGATCAAAATCAGAAATTCAATACTAATGAACGGAGTTCGCGTCAAAACTGTGTAGCGTCGAAGTGATTCAAAAGTATGTGATTGTAAATTATACCAAACATTTACTACTAGTACAGCTGCCATATATTCGTGATCAGTTTTGACTCCAAAAGTTATAAACCCAAATTTCATCCAATTGAACCCCGAAAAAGCATATGTTCAATAAAAATCATATAATTGAAAAACTTTCCTATTTTAATTGTTTTTTTTTTTTTTGTAACTTCTTAATAATGTTTAAAAGTAGGTGATGTGATACATAACGATAACTCAATCAATATTATTATCTTTGCATGTTTGTGAATTTATATAAATGTTCAAAAGTAGCTGATGCGATACAAAATCATAACTCAATGATTGATTTTGCCCAGTCGGCTACAATATATTAAAACCGGAAGGTAGATTGATATTTTTATCTTTAGGGCATTACCCACTTCTATTGACTTGTTGCGCTTTTGTCGTACTGTTATCTATTGCATTGATTTATTATAACCAAGAACTAATAGATGAAAAATATGACACACCAATAACAGAGCATGAAAGACATAGAATTATATCATTGTAGGAAGACAGATTGAGTGTTAGTGATATAATGAGAAGAGTAGCTGTCACGGTAAGCAAGCATTCATTACTTCTTTATTAGAATATCACCTTCACCTTCTTTCTTTATTTTCTTTGTTTTCTTTATCATTTGGTGATTGGAAAAAAGTAAAGACACATTTAAATTAAACCTGTCAGTTAAGTCTACTAGTCCAGATTAAACCTATAATAATTAAAATTACTATTTTTCTTAGTTAAAAGGCATAACGCGTTTTGTTGCTGAGACACAAATTGTATTAGAATATGTTTTTTTTTCTCGTAATTTTTGTTGTTCACTGTACTTTAACTTAATTTTTCTTGTGGTCTCAAAATACTACTGCAAAATAATTATCGAATTTTAGGTGTTATTCAGGACCGCAGTCCCGGTCCCGAAAGCCCCACGACCCATGATTACGTGGCCTCAGTTTCATCGTTTAATTTTTGATTTTAACTGTTCACTAGTTTAGAAAAAATAAAACTCCTCTTAGTTCTAATGCGAATTGGGTTTATAACTTTTGGAGTCAAAACTGATCACGAATATATGGCAGCTATACTAGTAGTAAATGTTTGGTATAATTTACAATCACATACTTTTGAATCACTTCGACGCTACACAGTTCTGACGCGAATTCTGTTCATTAGTATTGAATTTCTGATTTTGATTATCTACTTTTGCTGTTGACTGTACTAGCGAACTAATGGTTTTTAAAGATAATTGTGACATTGAAAGGGAACGTAGGTCGCTGGCTGTCCGTTGTAACATGCTGGCCCGCAGGTTTGCACGTTGTACGAAACCAGTGAAAGTAACGCTGTTCAAAGCTTACTGTCAGTGTTTCTACACGTGCAGCCTGTGGGTCAACTTCACTCAGCGGACATACAGCGACCTACGCGTTAAATATAACAATACACTGAGAGTGCTGCTGCGGCTGCCGTGGCGTAGTAGTGCGTCAGGGATGTTTGCGGATAATAATATTGATGATTTTGCCGCCATTATTAGAAATAGGTGTGCATCCCTGATGACTCGTGTTCGCGGCAGCACCAACAGTATTCTCAGTGTATTCGCAGATCGGTGGGATTCCCCGATGCTGCAGAGATGGATGCGGCTCTATGCTGAATTGTAATTGTATACTTATTTGTTTCTGTCTGTAACCTACTAACACTAGTCGTTAAGAAAAATTGTTACTAACCCTATGGACTCCGGTCTGAAATAAAAATTTTCTATTCTATTCTATTAATGTGTACTTTGCTACAGGTGTATGATATTTGGACTAGGTATGCCCGATCTGAATCGATCTTTCCGAAGATGGATTCATGACCATACGATCTACCGATTTTTTTCTAAGATCGAATCGTATGAGCCTATAAGATCATATGAAGAAATCGTATCAACTATAACCTAAACTGTACGAACTACAACTTGTCGGGTATGTTAGCATTCCCTTCCGAACAACGTATGTACCATACTAACTACTCGTACGGTACGTTGTTTAGGTTTTAGTTGATACGATTTACTGTCTGAATGGCCTATTGCGGCTATCTGTCATGACGGAGTCCGTGGCGCACTTTGTAATAGATCTATTATGTAGATTCAGTTAAAATCAATAATTTTGCATGCATAGGTACTGTGCTTTTCATTATTATCATAAACTACAATACGATCTTCTGAGATCGATTCAATACAATACGATTAAGATCGTGAATCGATTCACGAAGTTACGATCCATAAGATCGAATCAAAGCAAAGAATCAGACATCCCTAATTTGGACATTACCCAGTTTTCAAAGAGTATACATACAATCAAGTTTGTACTACTGGTATAGATCATGGAAACTTGGGAAAGATCTCTAAAGTGCACTTCAATCAAATCAAATAAAACTAATTGACTTGCTCATTGCTGTCGTGGCCACAAGCGCTACTGCTGAGCATGGGGTCCTGGGTTACATGTCCGGGTCAGTCAAAAAAGAATTTGCCGATCTGAGAATCGAACAGATCGATTGTGTTATTAGGATTTTTTTATCTGGTATTTCTCAGTTGCAGCCCAGAGTCTGGTCTTGTGCCCAGTTGATGGCAATAGGGTCGCCTCCTATTACATGGGACTTTAACATAACTGGGAAAATGTAGGTGTACTATAGGAACACCTCTGCCCAACCCTTTGGAGAAACAAAGCGTGATGTAACGTTATATACTTACCAGTTCATCGTCTGGAATTCTTTCAAACAATGGGTGTTCTTCAAAATGGAATACCATCCATTCATTCAAATCCTTTACATCTGTTATAGTATAAACAATCCCCTAAAATTGAACGGTATGTTTTAATTAATCCATATTAAATTGATACGCTGACTTCCTCGGGGCTGGCTGGATCGCCCCAACGCGAATGTATTCGTACATCCGTGGTGGGGCGATACAGATCGTCAGGCACCGATCGTCAATATCGGCCGATCCCGCACCCGAAGCATCTTGAAAGAGATCTCGGACAAGAGAAGTTCCCGAAGGCCAAATCCCAAGATAAAGGTAACGAATGAATCTTTTCCTACGTTCCAAACAAACAACTAAGACATCATTCCCTATTTAGGCATCTAGTTGATCCCAAATGCTAGATCTAGGGTGGCCCAAAGAACCTACAACCATTCACTAAATGTGTTCTTCCTATCCCAATATCCTGTCGCCTGTCGGTCCTAGAGGAGAGGTAACCTCCATTCCTAAAACCCAACCCCAAAAAATGATAAACGCAAAAGGACAATATTACTACCGAGGTCAGTCCCGGCCCCGCCAAGGAAACCCACACCGCTACTGAGGTGAGCCCGCGTGCGGCCGCGGCCTACTGCCAACTCGGCGGTCATAACCCAGACAGTGCATAACCCGTCAAAAGAACCCACACCGGCTGCGACCAACGCGCCAACTATTACGACAACGGCAACCCATGCGCCAAAACCCGCGACAGAGTGTATGCCTTCCATGAGTCTCAGGCAACAGAGTATCGAGCGTTACCAACCCAGACAACAGATAGAGCCCTGACGGGGAAGGATGATAGGCCTGGCAGTTCTACCACTTTCATGGTTCATGTAGTATGTTTGCGCATGTATTATGTATTAATTTAAGCATACACATAATTCTTACAATTATGCAGGAATGGAAATAACACAACACTAGTTCATTTATCCATGCTAATATTATAAATATTATTTGTTTGTTTGGTTGAACGTGCTAATCTCAGAAACTCCTGGTTCCAATTTTAAACATTATTTTAGTGTTTGGTAGTCTTTTTATCGAGAAAGGCTTAGCCTTCCTCGATAAATAGGCTACCAAACAAAGGCTATATAGCATCATGCTAGAACACAACCAATAGGAGCGGAGAAGCGAAGAAAAATGTCGCAAAAACAGGGAAAAGTTTTTCTTTTTGAGAGCTTTCGTTGCGTGCGCTGCGTAAACGGTTAAAGTAACGGAACAATAAAGTATGACGGAACTGTTCCTTTTAAAAAATTCTAAAAAATAGTCCGCGATAGCATTCGTCATTCTTTTAAGGTTAGCTCACTATAACGGTTTTAATTGTTATTAAAACGAAATATTATAAAGCTGGAGAGTTTGTTTGGTTAGACATACTAATGTCAGGTCTCTCAGGAACTACGCTTAGTATTTATTGGATAGCCCAATTACCGATGAAGGCTATAGACTATATTACATCGAAGTCACGAATACGAAGACCTCGCACGGGCAGGCGTTTCGATGCGACGGGGAGGCTCGAGGAAGGAAGAAATTTTGGGCGAAGAAGCTAGTTCATTAAAAAATCTTAAAATTTTACTGTTTTGGCTTTTTCTGGATTCAATTACGCTAGTAAGTATGTGATACGGCTTACTAGTCTTTTGGCCAAGCACAGACTTGAGCAGAGTCCAAAGAGATCAGGAAAAACTGGTTTGCTACTGTAGGAAACACTAGCTATATGAGAAATACACCTACTGCTGCCCTACAGGCAATGCTTGGACTGTCTCTTCCTACTGCGGGAGGAGGCCCCCCCCCCCCTGCAAGCTCAACATATAAGAAAACCTAAGCAAAGACTAGAGATAAGCACATACCAATAAAGGAAGATGCAATCACACAGCAAACAATGATAGCATCAGCCTGCAAAAAAGCCCCAAAACTACACTACTTTCAAAAGCATCATAAAACTCACAAAAGAATGGCGTGACCAGCCAGGCCGAAAGAGTTGTTTTATTTTATTTCAGGATAAACAGCAGGACAGTACTACATATATGGATCCAGAGTCGGTGGTATCTCACACAACCTTAGCATAAACATATCCAGCCCACTGTTCAACACCATCTACCAGGTGGCGTGCATGGGCATTATACAAGCAGTGTACCCCATAGAAGCCATGAGAGTTATAGACACTCATATTATGGGATAACTGGGTGGGAAAAAGAATACAGCAGACTACTAACTAACAATGCATCTGATGAACTGGCTAGAAGCACAACTAACACATCAGTTTGTGGACCTGAACCTATTGTGCCCATCCCCTTCAACCAGCTACACAGTTGACTACATTTCACCCACACACAAGCAAAGAGGTGGTTGACCTTGCCACCCAGCTGCAGGCAGTGCAGTGTTATCCATAAATGACAAGCTAATCAGGCATTTATTATGCCTGGACAGGAACACTAGGACACTAGTCGCTAAACAAACACTCCTACACAATAATTATAATAGACAGCCCCTATGCAGGTCTTGCATGGAGCCTCTTTGAATGCACAGGCATCACCCAGATTAGGACAGAAATCCATGGGAAACCCAGATCTAACACAGTCATTCTATTCTTACACAAAAATGTATTCTCTACACATCATGAGATATAATCAACCTCTGGGGGGAGGTGGCATGGTTGGAATAATCACCTACGGCCACCCATTAACGTAGAACATACCCTAGACGATACTACTAGTAGTAGTATATAGTCTAGGGTATGTTCTATTGACAGATTTCAATATTATAATATTCATGTTTTTTACCTGCTCAGCAAGAACATAGGCATACTCGGTTAATAACCACTTATTAATTATCCTCCATTTATGTTTCGCCTTTTTGAAATGTGGGTCTGGATATAGAAAAAACATCTTTTTAAGCTGAAATAAAGTATGTATTTTGAAAATGTATGTAAAAATTAATAAATAAAATAAATTGTGCAACAATAGGTCCTTACCTGTCCTTTATGGAAGAAATTAGGCAAATATTTCATAGCATTTGTGCGCAACACTGCAACATTTTGGTATTGATCAGAGTGTTGAGCTCTCAACGCTTGAATTCTATCATTGACATAATCAGATACCTTTACACGTATCTCCAATCCTAACATAAAGTTTTCTGGATACATTGGTGATAAAGTAACTGCAATAGAACAAATATTCTATTATATAAAGGCCAAAGCATATCTAACAGTGTAAGCATATCTACATTTCCTACTTGAGGTTTATTGAGTAGGAGAAACACTTAAGACTTAAGTTGTTATTAAACTAACCTAAAAGACCTCCGTAGCCGCAGCCGACATCCAAAAATTCGACTTGTTTATCCTTTTCATTTTTGTTTATAATTGGGTACAAAACAGACCAGTCGTAATCATCCGGATGAATAGGGCTGCAATGATAATTTAATTTGAATTAATCTCTTGGTTTAGTGCTCAGCTCTGCAACATAAATTATAGAAAACGTACTATTCAAAACAATGATCGGCGATTGGGTTAGAATGTGCACGCTGTCTGTAATACTTTTTCTGTGGCAGCGACATTACAAAATATACAGCGGAATAGCTAGCTACAAGTTTATTTTCATTTATAGGTCTTTAGGCAAATTTGTTTGAATTCAAAGTTATTTGTAACACATTCCCAAAATAACTTGTCGGTCCCATGTGTCATTGACAGTCGGCTGACACAGCAGATTAACAGACTGATTGACACTGACACAAGGACAAAGAAAGGGGGCACTGACAACAGCCAGCGCCAAGCGCCCAGCTGTAGAAAAAAAAAACAGATTTCAAAGCCGAGCCTTTTGGTTGCCTGTGACTTCAGATGTCGTAACTAAATACATGAACCCAGACTGTCAGAGGGTGAAACGAAGAAAGTCACCTATTTTTTTTATCGATACCTACGTTAGTTTTTAGTGGCAGTACTCTCTCTAACTTTAAGAAATTGAAATGTCAATAATTCAAAAAAAAAAAAACATGCGCGCACTGCAACAATTTGTAATGTTTGACTAACAAAGAATGAGTAATTTAATTTCTGATGTGTTTGAATAGTAAATCATTTTCATTGTTTTTAACAACGTATAGTCGTATACAGTGCTACAGCATAATGTAAACGGAGTGGCTATTGTTCGCCACCTTCTCGTTGAATATTGATCACACAACAAGTAAGTGGTTATATTCTCTTTGATATTCTTTATTTCTTTTATTTATTAAAATTTTCATGATTTTTTTATGGACTGGATTAATTTCAAAGCGGTTTCTTCTTTAGCTATTAACATGAAAAATTTTTAATCATAGTTTCACTTAGGTTTCTAATTTTTTACCATTCTGTTTCTATTTTGGATTGCCTTTATTAAATTAGACTGATGGAAAATATGACAAAGAAATAAACATGAAAGGCAAATGTTGTTAAACTACATATTATTGAAATTTAAGTTGATGTCATGCAGAAAAAAAAAAACGTAACATTTCACTGATAATATTGTCAGAGCTACTTTTGGCTCTATATCCACCATAACTTCAAAATATTATTTCACAAAAATTATACTTGAGATGTAAAACTTTTATTAATTTTTGAGTGTAGTGTTGCTGTTGGTGTCTTCTAATTATTAAACATATTGGGATAATCTCACTAAACACACATATAAACAATCATTACGGAAACCTATTTATTAATTCAGTCATATAAATTAGTGTGAGATATAGAATTCGATTCATGCTTGAAAATAAGTCTTGTTTAATTCAATTAAAAACAGGTATGTATGAAATTCAAAATTAAATAAATAAATATAATGGTATTGTTTATAGCATTTGCTTCATCATATTTTTCTAATTTATGTAGGTGACATTATTTAATTAATGAGAGTGCTATTAGTCCATAGCTATTTGTTTCAATGCATAGGAAAAAGAAAACACCACTTGCTTAAATAAACTAGAAGACTTTAATTTATGTTTAAATGACATTTTCTTTCCAAACATCATTCTTTCTTTCATTTCTAGCTGGTTTTTATTGCAATTATAACTTGATTTATTATCGTTCTAGGTTGAGTCATAAATGTTTCACTTCATGCACATTCTTATCATAAACTTCAAACAATATGGCTATTCCTAAATCATATTCTATTCCAACTCACGAGACTTAATCAAAGTATAATTGTTAATTTATCAAAATAATTTTTGTTCTCCAAATGTTTTTGACCTTCGACACTGTTTCTTTATAAAAGTTTTGCAATCTTTTAAACCATTGTTTGCTCACTTTAAGAGGTAACACTATGATGATTACCTTAATAGACATATACTGAAAACTTAACAAAAGCCTACAATATGAGGAAAAAATTTGCAAACTTTAAGATTCAAGAAATCAAGAGTCTCGGCGGCGGCGCCTTTGTTTTGACGTCGCTGCGTCGTCACCCACGTGCGCCCGCCGCCGGCCACCGCGCCGCAGTCTGTCTCTGGCGTCGTCCGCGCCACACGTTACTTGCATCGACGTATGCGCCCCAATTTTACCGTTTGCGAAATATTATGAATGCTAAACCTTAAACAGCACCTTGTCAAATAGTTAGTTACTCTCAATGGTGATGTGTGACCAGTTCTAAAATGAAGAAGGAAGATTCTCAGTGTGGTCCTAGCAAAGGTGTTCGCGGGTCGAGGTCGGCACGGTTGCTCACGGATAGTATTTCGTCTGACGAGGGTCCGGAGACGGAATGTCTGCTGACGGCTCAGCTGCAGGCGGTGGTGGTGAACCCCGTGACGAGGCGACGGGAGTCACTGACGGCGCCGCCCTCGCCGACCGAGTCCCGCAAGAAGAGGGACAGCAACCGCCAGCACAACTACAGGAACCACTTGCACCACCTGATCCACTGGAGAGATATCTGGAGCGGGGAGCCTCACAAAGGTCACGAGGTATAGAAGTTAATGTTCTATACAATAATAAACCCTTACCGGCTGTAATAACCACTTCTGAAATAGCGCATGTCTACTACTTGTTGTTGTCGTCGTTTGTTGTTGTTTTGTGCAATGAATCGTCGCACCGTGCAAGAAAGTCTTGCCATTGTTTTGTAACGTTGTATGTATACCTAACTCTCCTATCTGCATTTCTCACTTTCTTACAAAATACCACGATGTCATTTTATGAGATAGTTTCGATCGATTTCTAACACGAGTAGTGAAAAATAACCACCTCTTTTTTGTTATAAAATGACATTTTCTCCCCTTGATTTTATTTCAAACCTGTATCAGGAATCTTGCATGTATTTAACTGAGAATAAGGTTGAGATTTCTAATTTTCTAAATGTCTTTCCTCTTTGATCTCATGGTTGTCGTTTTGTTGAAAGAGGTCATCGATATAAACATGAACTGGAAAAAGTGCATTGTCTCGGTCTGATTGCGCCTGGTGTTATTTATGAAACTACGTGATAAGGTCGGTGTAGTTATAAACCTCAACCATTTAGACTGGATGTTGGTCTATAATATTTTACTGAGACTTTCAACACAGTATTTTTATAAAGATCGGTTTACATAATTTCATAATGAGTCACCTACATACAAACTTTATTGTCACATGCACACACTCTGGTTACACGTGTTCGTAATTTTTAAGCCTGCTATACGTTACCAAGCAAACCGTGTATATTATACCTACCTACCCGTATCATATTGCCTCAATGTCGAACTAGAAACTGCAACCCATACAGCAACTATAGCCTTTACATTTTTTTCGCCGAATCAATTGCCATTGACCCAGCAGGGTCTTGTCTGTTTCCAACGTGTGTAGCCTGAAATAATGTGTGTCAACGCTCTTGTTATACATACGTATTCATTTAACGGATGCGTGGCCGATTAACGCGCTGCTTCAACAATAACATTCGCCAGTTTTCCTCATTTGTTCAAAACATCGGTCCATTTTTCTCTTCTAGACCCTATTAGGTTTATTCAAGACAAATAGAATCTGTATGAAAATATAAATGATTTCTTTATCTTACGATAGTATATCTTAGATATCTCCGTCAGCTTTACTTAAATCTAGCAAAAACATCGGGTATATCAGTTCGCCGTGACAGTTACAGCTGTACGCAATAACGTTCTTATGACACAAGGCGTAAGTCTGATAAATTACCGAGAACGAGCCGCGTGCATTCACTTTAATTCTGACAATCAACTACCATCACGAGACGTACGTTTACATCTGTGTCATGATGATGTGTTGTGTAACAATCCAATCAAATGTGTATAACATATTTATTGAACCGAAACAAATGATTGTCATGAGTACGAGTATGTACTGCTTCGGTTCCTATGTTTTCAAGCACCTAATTTATCAATAAAGCTATAGATAGCAGGATACCAATACTAGCAATGTATCAATAACTGCAGCTCGCAAAGTAAGTTTTGAGAACGTTAATTGACAGTAGGTACTTAAAATTTTCTGCCAAGAAGCGAAATGTCAAAGTAACTAAAGAAAAGTTTTAATTAAGAGAAAATACGGAAGCCAAAGTCTTATTAAACCTATCTCAACTATTTCAGAGCTTACGTAATCCAATCCAGATTCCTGTATCATAATGCGACAAAATTCATAGAACGTAGATATATCGCGTCTGACCTCGTAATATTATCTTACAAGAAAAGAGAAAACCAGATAGGGAACCCCTGAGGGAAACTCACCATTCACGAAGCAACATACATAGCAAGAAATAGGCACACAAGGTGTGCTCCTATCGACTTGTTAACATCTTGTGTGAAAGTCATTTGAAACCGTATTACAAAAGTGTAGAGTCAAATAGGCAGGTACCGGTATATTCTTATTCTTTGAACAAAAACTGCGCCAATTTAGTGGAACTGTCATAAAAAAAGACTTACTACGCGGAAGTTATTTAGTTTTTTAATATCAAGAATAATCATCATCATTATCTCATCAGGAATTATATTGGAGTTTATGTAGATATGGCGAAGTGTCGAGATTAAAGGAGATGCTCAAAAGCTAATGGCTCTCTCACTTGAGCGGACTATTTCTGAATACTTGTAGATATCGAATAAATAATTTATTCGAAAGCAATTACGGTCATTTGCCATGATTTGATGTTGTGATCCTGAACACTTTTGGCAATCGCCTAAAGCAATGTATATTTCGAGATAGACTTCTCACTCAACTAGCGTAAGCATAATCACCGTCCCTGCCGGGGTCGCGTGATTGTTCGAAAGAGATACCGTGACCCTGGCACATGGGCAACTGATGGAACACGGGTGGGTTTTAGTCAGTAAAAGTCTGACACGCCCTCCCGCTCCGCCCAGAGCGGGAGAAGTCATTTGATGATTTCCCATCCTGAAAAAAAAAAAAAAAGCATAATCACCGTAATGTATTTCCACTACTGGGGCCTTCTCTCTGTGAGAGTGACTGGGCCGTAATCCACCACGCGAGCCCACGACCTGCAACTCGTAAGTCCCGGCTGTTACCACTGGGCCACCACTGCCCCACCAATGCCCCACCACTACTCCACTGGTACTTCCATATTAAGATAATTTATATAAATCATAGGTTGAACAAAAAATGTTGTCGACGATCCGTAACCCATTTCCCAAAGAACAAAATGATCTACCGATCTGATGACGTATCCACTACTGTTGTATCAAGTGATTTAATTTGAATTTTATTGGCACGAATAGTAAGATTGATGTGTGAATGGCATTATTTAAATTGTCATTCGCTAGTATAGTAGAACAAACACATTAATGTAAGGCCACCCGTAACGTAACTAATGTCTTTCGATTCTTGTGTACTACTTTATTTATTTTGGTGTCGTCCATAATATCTTGTCTACTATTTTCATCCGGAACACTAATATCTTGTGAAATTGACATCATTTTCTTTGTCTTCTTGGCAATAAAGGCGATAGCTTTATGGGCAAAATATACGGATAATCTTGGAACGAAAAATATTTGTTCCGTGGAGAGAATCATTCTGAAACTATTATTGGGGGAATCTATAGCTCTACAAATTGTTAGTGATAACTAGATAACTTTGAAGGGCAACAATATAACAATTTGGCTTTTCAGGAATATTCGCTTACACTGTTTATTAATATCAGATTACGAGGGAGCGCCTGAACATACAATTTACAAGCATTCTAGGTATAAACTGAATGAGAGAGGAAGTGTGTTATCAAGAAAAGGTCAAAGGTATCTCTATTATCGCGAAACCTTTACGTTGATACATAAATAGATAAATTGAGTCTCGTAATGCGCGCAAGGCATTTACAAAATAACGAGGCAAGGCTTCTGCCTCGGGGTATACAGAATTCAAGATAATTATGTCAGAGTGAGATCGTTATGTGAAGGAGTCTATTGAATAACATCTTCAGGCAGCAGTATCAAAGAAGTACTTAGCTTTTCAATACAAATATTAATATTGACTTGATCGTTATTCTATACAGTAGGTACAGATAATGGAAGTTATTTATGTACACAATAACTAAAATAATGACTGAGATAATGATCTTTGCTCGACAATGTTTTTTAGAAGTAGGTACTTTGTTTCGGTGATTTCTTTGTTCACTGTAATTGGAGTACATGAAACTTCAGTAATGGCCTCAAACATAATACGAAGATGTTAAAGTAACAGGATATATTTTTTTTGCGCTTTCCTACCAATAACTAACTACCTATATCTTTCAATTTCACTTACACTGAATAGCTTCACATACACCAAATTCCTTCCGGTTAATACAAAACAAGGTTTTTATTTTATCAGGTTTAAACCTCCAAGCCAGTTCTTAAATTAAGAACCCAATATGTGAAGAATTGCGGTTCTTTTTACAAAACTGAAAACTAAGTCCGGTGCTAAGTCGTCATTTTTAATACGATTTTATTAGGTTCGCCTGTATCTATCTATATTTGTAACGGAATCTTGGAACTCGAATTTCACCCACTTCTAGACTTCAGATTAATTTGAAATATTTCACACTTTTCAAGGACCGATATCAATACATTTTGTGCAATAAACCTAGCCATAATCAAGTAAGCGAAAAACAAAACACTTTATTAGTTAGCCGAACAATAAAATAGAAAATAAATAATAATTAAAAAACGAAAAAAAAACGGTTTAATAGAAAACCGAATTAATAAAAACTTTTTTCAAAAAAATAACAACCGACTTCCTTAAAAAACACTACAAAGTGAAAAATAACTATAATTTCGGATGTCGGTGCCAAAAAAACTTAAATACGGATCCTAAGAGACCACAGTTTTTATTTTTAACCGACGAAAAAAAAAAGGAGGAGGTTATCAATTCGACGCGTATATTTTTTTTTTATGTTTGACCACGCATAACTTTGTACATCGTAGTCCGATTGTGATAATTCTTTTTTTTTTTTTTTGGAGAGGGTATACTTCCAAGGTGGTCCCATATAAATTTGGAAAACAAAATCGAACCCTAAGGGTCGGAAAACAGGAGATGATTGATTGTTCACTCACTGATTCTAATGTATAACCACGCATAACTTTATACAGAGTAGTCCGATTTTGATAATTCTTTTTTCATTGGATGGGGTATACCTTGCCAAGTATTATTAGTACATTCAAGCCACAAAAAAAATATAAAATAAAAACTTTTTAACAAAAAATTAAACCGCCGATAAAACTGAAAAGCATAAAATAATAAACCTTAAAATGTTGAGTCGGCGCTGAAAAAGCAATGAACAAAGATCACTCAAAGCGCCGACTCATAATTTTAAGGTTTATTATTTTATGCTTTTCAGTTTTTTCGGCGGTTTAATTTTTTGTTAAAAAGTTTTTTAATTTTTTAGTTATGGTATGTACCCCAACTAATCTAATCGCGTTATTCGTTCGTTCGACTTAGGGTCACAGCACACATATCAACTCGTAAACGGATCGTAACCGTATCAACTCTAGCCGTTCAGTATGATTTGTATGAAACTCCCTACTGCAACGCACACTAATCGGAATCGTACCGTAATCGCCTCGCCTCCGGACAAGCTCACGAAACCGTGATGTGGCGCGTGGCAACCAGCGGTCCCCGCGCTTAAGGCTCTCCGTACCCTAGCTTACGGCTCTCCGTACGCTAGCTTACGGCTCTCCGTACGCTAGCTTACGGCTCTCCGTACCCTAGCTTACGTCTCTTCGTCCACGCGACACAAAAACGTTCGGATTCAAAATGACTGCACTAGTGCCGCCTAGCCGTCAACCAGCGGTCGGCGAGCCGTAAGCGCGGCGTCGCCTATTTGTAGCCGAGTCGACGTGCCGGAGCTTCCGATCCGCTTACGTTACGTGGTTACGTTAGGTTGACGCCTGTTTGACGGCGAGGCGAAAGGCGATACGGTGACGATCCCTTTCCGAGTTGATATGTGTGCTGAGACCCTTACATATATGGTTTTCTCATGGATGCCATTGTCAGAATGAAACCAAATTGAAAAGAGACCACACGGGAAGCACCAGCTTTCAAATAAAAAAAGAATCATCAAAATCGGTTAATACATTTAAAAAAATACAGTCGAATTGAGAACCTCCTCCTTTTTTGAAGTCGGTTAAAAAGTAAAATATATTTCTAAATAAGGATAGAGTGATTAATAAATGAAATCATTTTAATGTAAAAACGCGTGGGATGCTTTTGCATGTATTTTTATAATGTCTCTACTTTTATCAGTATCAGTCAATATTTTTTTTTACATCAATTGATACTCCACGTTTTTCTATATTAAAATGATTTCACTTATAAATCACTCAATCCTTATTTAGAATTTTTTAGAAATGATTATCTACTTTTTAGTTTGCTTTTCTATTAAAACGTGTTTTTAAAACTATTAAAGCGTGTTTTTAATCTATTATTTTTGTATTAAGAACTTTCACCAAATCGAATTAATGTTGGAACATATGCAAAAACGGGCTCAGAACTTTAGGCTAGGACTAAAGTTAGTTCGCGTTTTGTATTGACAGCTTAGGTCTTCAGATCCTCTTAGAACATTTGTCCATCATAATCATACTCAACAGAATCTACTCATATGTCACAACTTATATGAGTGCACTCATTACCTAGAAGAATCCATGTAAGGTACTCAACAAATAATGAACGCGGATCATGTTTTTTTTTCTAGGAACATAAAACATGACCGAATTGCGCAAAATAAAGGTATCATTCTAGAATAGCCCCACAGGTCGCACAGATAAAACTCAAGGCTTCAAGTAGGTTAAACGAACGCTTTATTGTTTTATTTTATCAGGTAGAGCAAGTTGTTCATTAAATTTGTGAAAAAAAAAAACTTAGTCTTAATCAATTTCTGATGGATTGGATATTTTATATTCTTTATTAGTAAGTATAGGGATTTGAACTAATGGCTCATGGCAAGGCCCCTTTTCCAAAATTCCTTCTAAACTGTAATGTGTGTGTATATAATAATAAGGTTTAGAAAAATCATGCACGCATACTCTCCCTGGAAAAATAGTGATATGGTGGTCGCCCAGGGGTCGAAATTCGTACTGAAGGGGTCCGCTATTTGTTCGAAAGAGTTACCGTACCCCTGGCACAGGCAACTAAAGGAACACGTGTGGGTTTTAGTCAGTAAAAGTCTAACACGCCCTCCCGTTCTGCCCAGAGTGGGAGACGTCATTTAATAATTTTCCTATTAAAAAAAAAGTATAGTAGTATCGACCATGTTCTCTTTTTATTAATTTAATCATGTATTCTAATACATTGTTGGATAAAATATGAGCTTTCTACACGTCTTCTCCATATAAACTTTAACTGTGCCAAATGTCATATTCCTCCCTGCGCGTAATTTTCGTAAAAGAGGGGTCCAAAGGTTTTCCTTCACGTATTAATATAAAATATCTGGATGACCGAGCTTTGCTCGGTATTTTTTGGTAAATTGTGTTTAAAATAATAAGTTTATGTTCAAGTTGATAATCGATAAAGTTGGTCATTGAAAACACGAATAAAACGACATTTTATAAAAATGAATCCTAGCTAGATCGATTTATCGCCCCCGAAACCCCCTGTATACTAAATTTCATGAAAATCGTTGGAGCCGTTTCCGAGATGCAGATTATATCCATATATATATATATATATACAAGAATTGCTCGTTTAAAGATATAAGATATGTATAGATAACATTGTAGCTAGGGAATGCAATCTCGTACGAGATTTCCGCCTAGCGAGATCTCGCGAGACTCAAAACCCAGTCTCGCGAGATCTCGCAAATTACGGGATCTCGCGAGATTGGGAGAATCGCAATTAAAACATATACAAATGCTTGTTTTAAGAACTAGTAATTGACATGATATGTAATTAAATAGAAACTGCGTTGCTTAGTTATAAAAATAATGTAAGTTTTATTTTAAAAATCAACAGAGTACTTATTATTTTGTCTCTAACTCTAATAACATTTGTTTATGTCTATAATTATTATACCTACTGTAGCTAATCAGTTCAAATTCTTACAATATTGGTAACAAATCAATAATTATCTATATTTAGTCTTTTGTAAATTATTACTTTAGTTTCAATAATTAAGAGTAATAGGAACATTACTTATGGTAAATAAATACAACAAAACAAAAACTTAACTTCACAAGTTCTTAAATAAATGTTGTGAGATCGTATTAATCAAATAAAAGAAGTTTAAAGTAGAAGTCAGATGAAGTTATCAAGGTACGGAAAGGCAAGTTAGTTTGTCTGAAAATGGCTTCTCAAAAAACACATCATGTCGAGAGTATCATCTGACAGACGACTTTTGATTTTGCATGCCAAATACCCTGCTGCTGAAAAAGCTCGTTCTGCCTCAACACTTGTGGGAACCACAGTTGAGAGGCAGTTATGTACGAAGTTTAAAAGTTCCCCTCTTACTCCACCAGCTTCGTACAAATTCATTTCTTTTTTTATTAAAATGTCTAAAGTATTTGTTGTAGAATTTGTTGAGCGAGCAGTGGGCTGTTTCAGTGCTTTCAGCGATTTTTGCAGCTTTTCATGAAGTGTGATATTTTTATCCGCGGAGACGGCAGAAAGAGGCATTGTAGTGTCTTCAATATCGAAGCCTTCATCGTCCTTTTGTGCAACCGGTGCAACAACATCGACATCCTGCGTCTGTGAGTTATAATTGTACTGTGTTTTGCAGTGCAATCTTTCTATAAGTTTTTCAATTTCTTTACGGATAGTGGTCTTCGGGGAAATAATGAATGTTTCATCTTGCGCATACTCTTCCAAATCATTTTCGTATTGGGTAAAGTTCCTTAAACATAGCAATACTGATGTCAAACATGTGCGGCGCTCAGATATACGGATTCTTAAGGATTCCGCCAGCTTTTTTGCCAGTGGCGTCGACTGTTCTTCCAATTCGCGTATCACGAACCTCAAAGTAGTTTCAGCAGTAACTAGGTCAGAATTTCGGTGACATAAGACTTCAACGGCGAGTTTGACAGGCTCGAAAATTCGCTCTAAGTTCGTCAAAACTGTACACTCTTCTGCACTCAAAGAGTATTCTGAATCGGTATCAAGACCCAAGTCAATTAAAGCCTTACTTACACATAGTTTGACTTTATTGAATGTCGATATCATGTCAGCAAGGCTGGACCACCGAGTCTTGCAATCAAGATGTAGCTGTAGGTTTTTGTCAAATTCTTGATTAATGTAAACTTGCAGAAGGTCGTTTTTTGTGGGTGAATTCTTAAAAAGTTTGACCAGCTTTCTGACTTTTTTTATGATACTTGCGTACTCAGTGTCCAAATCTACTTCATGTGTAGGAAAATAATAATAAAAAACATCATCTTCATCATCAGAGTTTGTTTCTATTTCTTCTCCTGGCAAGTTCGGAATCTCATCTATTTCATCTTCAGCAGACACAGGCAAATCTTGTTTTTTGTATATGCAATCTATTATGGACAGTTGAATGCCGTGGGCGTAACAAAGCTGCTGTAGAGGACTAATCAAACGCCCTACCTTGGTCATTACAGAAGCTCCATCCGTCGTAATATTGACCACATCATCGTCGAGAGACAGGCCAAATTCCGATAGTGTTTTCTTCAAAAGGTCTACTGCAGTTTCTGCAGGTATGCTGCCGTATATTCTGATCAAGCCTAAATTCCAAAAGACAGCTTTATTGTTCTTACACGTATGTATATTTACGTTCATGTAACGTCTATTTTTAGACGATGTCCACTCATCAAAAGTTGATGTAAATCGGTGGTTATCGTCCTTTAGCTCAGCAAGATCACGTTGAACTTTTAACTTTAAGGTCATTCCATAATTCATCACCATAAGTTTAATTGAATTAGGAGATGTTGGTAATTTGTATCCTGCAGCACTAAAAAGGTCTCTCAGGTCTTGCGAGGTACAAAACACACGAAATGGTAAACCGTCTTTAGCAACCATCCTTGACACTTTCATCTCCTTTGAATTATCTTCACTATGAAAATGATCCGTAATTTTTCTCTTTTTTGTTGATTTTGATGATGGGGCAGGCAAAGGCAAAGGTTGCTCTTGCTGAAGAGTATTTTCGGCTGGAGCTTCAGCTGGTTCGAAAGCCGAAGAGTTTGATGCTGATGGCCCGGGAGCACCATCGTTTGCCTGCATCGGCTGCATGTCAACCTCAACACTTTTTTTAGTATCTATCTGATGTATAGACTTCAAGTGTGTATGTAAGCCTTTTGTAGAATGGTCTTTAGTTTTCAAAATCTTCGCACACAGTTTGCACTTTGCAGTGAGTCCATCTTGATCGCGTAAACAATGTTTCCATACTTCTAAAGAACTTTTATATTCACTGTACACTTTTGACATGGTTGGTAGTTAGTTGTATTGTAATTGTAGTGTAATATTTCTGCGAAACTAATTAAAACACAAAACTGTCTCCAAACAAATTATTTCGTTGCAATTGTAAACAAACGCACGCGCGCCGCCTTTCAAAATGAGCCGGACCTCGTCCCCTGCAAGCCCGCCTACCCCTCTTGTCCTGTGCCCGCGCCAGGCGCGGCCGCACGGCCGGCCAGGATTCCGTTCGCGCGCAGCCGCGCTATGAAATACACGTCGTCACGCTGCATTTGTCGATCTCGTTATCTCGCGAGATCTCGTACGAAATTTGACGAGATACAATCTCGTAAAATATGGCCGGGATCTCGCGAGATCGGGATCTCGGCGAGACGAGATTGCATTCCCTAATTGTAGCCTGCCTGCTCCTTCCGCATAAAACAAGGTTTATGATTAGTATCTACTTAAATACATCGTTTGCATACTAACTAATAATATTTATAAATAACTTTGTTCCCCTTGGGAAATAGGTCATTAGCGAACCTTCACAAAAACTCCCCTATTTGGCTCGACCTTCGCTTTTTATCGGTTCATTAGGCTTATGGTGGAGCTGTCTGGATTCCGTACAATTCTTGGTGCCTCCATATCGTTGTGCTCAGTGGTCAGTCTGTAGAAAGCAGTGTAATATACTTTTACGTCATTTCGCTCTTACGAGGTTTCGTTAAATCGTGACTTACCCATATCCATTCCAAGGAAGCAGTTTTGCGTGTTGTATAAGTACCTATGTTATATAAGTCCATGACCTTTGTAATGTAGAAAGGTAATTCTAACTTGTTATTGTGAAGTGCTTAACAAAAACCTATAATGAAATATAGATTTTGGTACCCAAGGGAAATTATTTTATCGTACTTTCATCATCATCGCAAATTATTTTGAAGACCGTTTAGAGTTTTATTAGTGCGAGTTATTAATTCAATCACAATGACAGTGAAGCAAGTGCTTATGTGAAGGACTTTTGCCGGTCAGACCACCTAAGTTATGTAATAAAATATTGTAGGCTGCCTGTGTAATTGATTAGCCTCTCTAAAAGTATTGGCTGTTGATATTAGCACACTCAATTGCTTCGTGTTAGGTGAATTATGAGTAGGCTTTTCATTATGATGAAATCTAGACAAATAAATAAAATTGGAGTGTCTGTTTGTGATATTAAGATAACCACTTTTTACTAAGTGTATATGTTTTTTTTACAATTTTTGTCTGTCTGTTTGTTCCGGCTAATCTCTGAAATGGCTGAACTGATTTTGACGAGACTTTCACTGGCAGATAGCTGATGTAACAAGGAGTAACTTAGGCTACTTTTATTTTAGAAAAAAAAAATAGGATCTTATGAAAAAAAATAAAACGGATGAAAAACTTTTTGTTAAATACCACGCGGACGAAGTTGCGGGTAACAGCTATTACCTATATAACCTAGATTAACACATTCTTACCGCTGTAGTAGGTATGTCCTCCTGCGTTAATTTCCGACAGCAACGCGGGCGAAGCCGCGGGCAAAAGCTAGTATATAGTATATAAGAACATAACATATTCTCATAAGCAGTCATTTACAATCTATAGGTACTCCAAACAAATAAGTACAATTGAAGTGTCTGTCTGTAATGTCAAAATAACAGGTTTTTACTAAATGCGTATGAAAGTATAAACGGTACATATAACAAATAAACTTTTTTTATTTTGTCTTTCTGTCTTTTTATTCTGGCTAAGCTTAGAAACGGCTGGACAGATTTTGACGGGACTTTCGCTAACAGATAACTGATGGTATAAGTAGTAACTTAGGCTTTTGTCCCGTGGGCGATTTCTGGCATCCACGCGGGCGAAGCCACGGGCATAGCCAGTAAAACGTCAAGCTAGAGCTACTCCTGTTAGTTTGGCATAAGTATTTATAGCCTTGACATCACCGGTTATTATAGCTTCAGATTACTTTGGATACTGCCTTTCACTGATAGATCGAGCAATATTGTAAGCCGATATTTACGCACCTTCAGCTGCAGATCCCTCATATTACGAGAGTCTGCGACCGAGAAAATCTGTCGCATCATTTCACAACCAAAACCATATAAAGTCGTTACTATATGATTTAGAACCCAATTCGGTGGGCAGTACCGGTCAGAAACGATTTTCAGGGGCCCATTTCTGCTATGTAAAAAAATAAGCAGACGGTTTTTAACCGACTTCAAAAAAAGGAGGAGGTTTCTCAATTCGACCGTATATATATTTTTTTTTTTTTTATGTTTGTTCACCGATAACTTCGTCGTATATGGACCGATTTTGATGATTCTTTTTTTGTTGGAAAGGAGATATCCCAAGGGTGGTCCCATGATAAGGAAACCAGGATCTGATGATGGCATCCCAGAGAAGTCGAAGGGAACCTTCGAAAATCGTAGTGGCGACTAGTGCGTTTTTTATTTCTTTCATTAATTATCTTAAAGCACTACTATTTAATGAAGGTCTGAAGTTGATCTGATGATGAAGCCGAAAGACAGTCGAGGGAACTCTTCAACGACTTACAGCAATTAATCGATCGGCTGACAAGATTGTGATATAAGCAGACGGTTTTATCACAATCTTGTCAGCCGATCGATTCTCTTAAATTTGTGACCGTGAACAGTTAGGTGAAGTGAGCTTAGAGTGAGCTGTCAATGGTGTCAATCCATGGCATTAGTTGGAATGACAGCTCACTCCACCCTCACTTCACCTAAGTTTTCACGGTGAGGTGGTTAAAGAATCGCACTGCAGATTTGATTGATAAAATGTGCATAAGTTTCTTCACTTTATTACGAAAAAACAAATTTTCAATCTCTTGTTTCGTTTACGTGTTACCGAAAAACAATTTTCAGATATTTTAAATGTCACGTGAGCGAGCTTGTTACGCTCCTATCCCTTGCGACAACGATGATGAGCCAGGCAGTGATTAAAAATGACGTTTATTTTAGTTTCCAATAAACTGTATTTTCAAACGTTATCCCAGTTTCCGTTTGAACAGTTTATAAAAAAAATATGTTTTGTTTCGGGTTAGCTCTTTATTAATCGTACGAATATGCCGCGGCGAGATGAGTGGATGACGTTGTTGCCATCTCGGGCAAATCTGGATGAGGCTGGTACAGGAGCGTGAGGATCGGCAAAAGATAAGGGAGTCCTATACCCAGCGCAGTGGGTGAAGTCGGACTGTGATGTTGATGAAATATGCCGCAAAAGGACTTCAAATTAATTTCTGAGTATCGAAAAGTTACCTGATTAGTAGGTAAGCTGCTACACTAAATATGTGATACTAGCTTCTGCTCGCGGCTTCGCCCGCGTACATGTCGAAAAATATCCCGCAGGAGCATAATTCCGGGATTAAAAGTACCCTGTGTTAATGCAGGTAAACAATATCTCTTATCGCACTGCTTTCTTTGTCTTATCCGACCCAGAGAATAAAAAGTTTCACAGAAAATTCAACCCCCCATTTCACTCTCTTAGGGATGGAATTTCAAACAATCCTTTCTTAGTGGATACTTATTCTTTACAAAGAACATACCCTCCAAATTTCATGTCTCTAGGACCAGTGGTTTAGGCTGTGCGTTAATATATCAGTCAGTCAGTCAGTCACTCAGGACTTTGAATTTTATATGTATATACATATTATGTGATATATATTTTTTTCTAAATCTTCTAACTTTTTTCTTCATGTCCGCAACCGTTTTCAGACAGATTGCTATGGTATTTTTGAAAAATTATTTATTCCCATCAACTGACCAGACCACCGTTCACTTGAAAACAAGATTGTCAGACGATATGCTATGGGTTTTATTTAACCTCATCATTAATTTTCTCAAATTGTCTCCTGGGTAAGTATGACGTTAGGTGTTTGAAAATCGAGTTTTCGGTATCTAGAATCTATAGTTCAACTACATTATGAAAATCCGACAGATTTCTGTAATAAAAAACGACGGGTGACGTGGAAATTGTCTGAAACAAGGTTTTTGAATCTATACTAATATTATAAAGCTGAAGAGGTTTGGTTGAACGCGCTACTCTCAGGAAGTACTGGTTCGAATTGAAAAATTCTTTTTTTGTTGGGTAGCCCATTTATTGAGGAAGGCTATATAATATCACGTTACCATCAAAGGGAGCGGAGCAGCAACGAAAAATGTTGCAAAAACGAGGACCACGCACGGGCAGGTTATTCGATGCGACGGGATGGGTTGGGGGAGCAAGACATATAACAAGAGAGCAATATATTTGTTGACGTGTAAAAGTGTCTTATAAAATCTACTTACAGAAATAAACATTTCATTTCATAACGCGGACGAAGTCGCGGGCAGAAGCTAGTTTAGAATAAACAAAATACGATGAGGCAAAAATTTTGGTATTGAGCTCTCGTACTACCAGACTTCTTCGTGTAGAAATGACGCATTGTAGGAGGGCCAGTTAGATTTGTTTGTTGCCTAGGCAAAGTTGAATAGCTTATTGCCTTTATTGTATTTTATTTAGGGATGGGCCGAAATTCGTTTCACATTCGGTTTAACCGAACTTCAGCGGTTTGAACTAAACTTCGGCATTCGACCCAAATCTGGTTCAAATGTCGATAATTCCTTGCAAGAAAATATGAAAATATCACAACTGTTTCTACTAAAATATTAAAACTAACCCAGTGAAATTAATGAAATCTTATTTCCTTTTTATTTTCCGCGAGGAAATCCTCAAGGATACCCTCCGTCTGGGTATTTATAATGGAGGGTTATGTCGGACTCCAACCGATTAAAAACGCCGTTTCATTTACCACCATAAGTGAGGGGCCCGGGAAGTACATTGTACATTCGCCGCACCCCCGATTGTTATCAGCCCGCCATACCTAGCGGGACCTGACACCAAGTTCGGCCAATCGTAAGATTTAAACCACACGTCCGCCCATAAAAGCACACATGCAATAATTGCGCTACCTACTTCTTTGGGCTTCAATGTTTAAGCTATGATACTGCCCCAGTTTCGCTCGAGGCCCCTCCTTATGGAGATCATGTAGCCCCTTCAACGTCCGGCTATTTTTCTGGGGGGTGTGAGAAGTATACTCGCTCTCCCCCTCCGCGGCCTCCTTTTCTTGCATCACCTCATCGCAAAAAAAGGTTACAGCATCCCACGCTTTTTCGCTTCGGACTATGGACGGAACACGGCCGGAAATGATAAATCTTATAACCTACTGGTATTTTAAATTACCAAGCTAGCATGGTTCAAAACCACGTTGGTCCCATCCCTCTCATATTTAATACTTACGGAAAAATTCAGTCATCGTAACATAATAAACCATCAAAGACTATTTTTCGAATATAGATCCTTCCTCATTCCTCGTTATTCTTTGGCCAACAGTGATCTCCCTCATGTTAATAGTTATCATATGCTTCATGTTGTAGCTGCTATATAGGCAACCTCTTTCTCTTTATAAGGTACATGCATTTCGTCTTCCTTGAAGTAAACAACCTCTTACGTTACTACATCCATAGCTATTTTTACATCTATTTTTTATTGGGATTGGCGCTGCATGGACTTTTTTCTTGTCATTGGTCGGTCGTCATTTCTTTCACACCCTTTTGAGCCATATCATGTTTTGACTTTCTTGAAGATCTTCTTTTTCAACCTGTATCCACCCAATCCAATACTGAGTTATGGTCAAGAAACCTTAACTCAGTATTGGATTGGGTGGTGGAATGGAAGACTATTGCACGGTATATTCCCGGTATAGAACTTACCCCCTCACATCTTGTAAACTAGTGACAGAATATGTCTGTACACTTTTAGACTTACCTCTAATTTACTTGAGATAATAATAATGTACGCTTATCTGATCTGTGACCACAGTAAATAATAGGCCAAAAGTGTATATCCATATCTAATTCCTACGAACCTTGAGTCTCACCGTAAAGATCTAGACATTTTAGTTTCCTTTGTTTTTGTTTTTTTTATAGAAATGTGTTCTGGAGAAACCACTTCCAACATATTTGTCGAATTTGTGATGAAGTATTTTATTGTTTTCTGATTATGAATCATGTGAATATGAACTTGCAAGGACAAATAACCTTTATTTATTTAATGTTAAATTATATTTAGGTTTATTGACTTCATAACAGCTATTTATTTACTAGTTTTACACATTATGCAAATAAAGGGTACCGATGCGAAGAATTTATATTTAGGAAGTACTGAACACGAACTTAGTAAATGTTTTGGTAAAAACGATATACCTACCTATGCGTGATCTAATCTACCATTATAATGCCCCACAACGTTCTATTACTTTGGTGTAGGTACTCAAATTGATCTACAGTCATGTTACCGACATTATAATTATGTATAATTTACGCAGTAACTGTACAGGGTGTTTGCCAAATCTTCGTAATGTCGTGTACAATTTACATTCTATTAGTCCCTTTAATAAACTTGTTCACCGTTGATTAGGTTAGGTTTGTCAACTATGATTCGCACACTAGGTTTTGTAATTAACTGTGTAAATAAGTTCGTTTGAATCGTTCAAGCAGCGCTTAGTGGTTATTTGAACAGTTACTAAGCGCCCAAGGCCTTTGCGTTATCTAGCTTTATGTGTCATTATTCCTGATTATGACATCACGATGTCTCCCCACGAACACGATTGGTTTGATTTAACATAGCTCTTCGGAAATCACTTAGTTGTTCACGATCTAGTATCGTTAACTCGCATTGCTTATTTTGCATTATTCTACGATCCTATTTCACCATCTGATAAAAAGTGAGCAATATGGATTACCGTCTTGCTACGTATGCTACGTCTGCAATACTGTAGGTATTGCAGAATGCTACGCAATCATTTGATTATTATCTACGCGCTAAATTGAAGTTGCAATTGTTACAAAGTCCTTTGGCTATCTGTAAAATCCCTAAACGAAAATGCTTCAGTAACTAAACGTGCAGACTTACTAATCGGCTTACGAGGACGTGTCATATGAGTAATGTAAATCCGCTGGGCGTTCATTCGATTGCCTAGTTTAACGTCACCATTTTAGGTCAAAGTTATTTGCATGGGAAATGTGTGAATTGTAAACACTTTTAATAGTCTCGAGAGTCATAATTACGCGTGTAGTAAATATGAATTTCGTTGTAAAACGTACGGTCATTATAACGAACATAAACTATGAGTCTCACAGTTATGTAAGAACCATTAGAGCTCTGCAAAGGCTACGCTCTAAATTAAACAGCCGAAATAAGCTGATTATAAGATGCAAGGACCGTTTTTGTAAGCTATTGATTTCCATTTTTGGTTTTTAAGAATTCACGTGGACAAATTGTTTCTCTAACACCGTTTAGATAATATTCCGTTGTTTAATTCATGAAGGTTTAGTCGTAATGACTTGAAGTCAATTTGTGCGTAACTCATTTCTTGGGTACGCTTCATTGCGACCGTATCTTATGGTGAAATACACATTTTGTCGTCAAGGGGTCAAGGATAGATCCTTGAAGAACCCTTTCTCTGTATTGAGATGTTACCAACCGCGCGAGGCCGTCCATCAACAGGTACTATTTGATTGGTGTGTTTGTTTGGTGTGTGTGAGCACTTATCGTATCAGTAAAAAGAAATTAATTATTATTTTTATCCTCTACAAAAGCATTTAGCTTGTGCAAAGCAATGTCAAAATGGTGACTTCACTATTAGGACTCATAAGTTGTCTCGTTTGCTTACAATTACAACGCTCGTTGGGTTTAGGCTTTGCTAGCTTGTCTAAACTACTTCAAGTGCCTATCTCTGTTATAGTCAATTAATATTGTTTTTACTATGTAATACATAATTATATCTGTTCACATTGAACCCCATTTGGATAGAGCCGGATTTTTGCCGGCTTCTAAATGGGCACACCATTGGCAATGTTGGCAGAAAATCAAATAATCTGCATAGTCAGTAATTAATCATGATAAATTGTGAAAATATTTGATTGAAAATGAAAGTTATCGTCAGTACATATCAAGTATAGGTAGTTTCAAGTCAAGTACATAGTCATTATTTTGTTTCGGTGCTGTTGATATTCTACCATCGTGCGTTAGTCAAAACGATCTGTAAGATATCGTTTCTTGTTATTGCTTCTTCAAAAGTATCTCATTTATTCATCTATGAATATTTTGTAAGCAGTGATAATCCTTTTTTTGTTTTTGGAATCCGACTCTCTTTCACATAAGTACACAATAAACGTTAGCCATATTTTCGCCTTCTTTATCGCTTTGATTCAATAGTGGTTCCTAGATGTTTTGTTGGCACTTATCTTGGTGAGAATCTTATCTTTTACTAGCTTCCGCCCACGACTTCGTTCGCGTTAAATTTCTTGTTCCCCCGACCCTTCCCGTCGCGTCGAAACGCCTACCCGTGTGATTTTCCCCGTTTTTGCAACATTTTTCATTACTGCTCCGCTCTTCTTGGTTTTAGCGTGATGTTATATAGCTTATAGCCTTCCTCGATAAATAAGCTACCCAACACAAAAAGAATTTTTCAATTCGGACCAGCAGTTCCTGAGATTAGCGCGTTCAATCAAACAAACAAACATACAAACAAATAAACTCTTCAGCTTATAGTATAGATTGTGTCGGAACCGCCCTAGAATAATTAATATATTGCCAGTGATGTATCTATGCATTATAATTTGAACACAACTTACAGGCATACGACTGATAGGACTGAGGTGGGTCATGACATGACCAAAATGTTAATTCCTTTATGACCAGTTAACATTTAAACTGTAAAGCAATTACCTAATGTCTATTTAAATAATCTTTCAATGAATTGTTCATGAAACTTGAGCAGTTAGATACATTATTCCAGTCAATAATTTTTAACCTACTTACCATTTTTTTAATCATTTAAGTAAATCTTGTTCAAATATAGTACTAGGTAGATGAATTGTTCGCTTTACATCCGCTTTGTATGTAGGTAAGTACAGTAAATTCAAATCAGTCAAGGAGAGGAAAATCAATTGTTCATTGTATTTGAGTTAGTTGTGGTTGTGGTTTACTCTTCGACATGATTCGACTCAGAAATTCAGAATTATATTTAACCGACTTCAAAAAAAGGAGGAGGTTCTCAATTCGACTGTTTTTTTTATGTTTGTTACCTCATAACTTTCGACTGGGTGAACAGATTTTGCCACACAAACTGAAAATTATCACCCATCCAAAGGCAAAAATGGTCACCCATCCAAAGGCTGATCTTGAGAAGTATAGCTTAACCTAGCGAACCTGCGACACAAGGCAAAACAAAAATTACATGGTTACCCATCCAAAGGCTGACCTTGCGAAGTACAGCTTAACCTTGCGAACCTGCGATAAAACGCCACACAAAATCCTGCGATAAAACATCACCCATCCAAAGGCTGACCTTGAGAAGTGTAGCTTAACCTAGCGAACCTGCGACACAAGGCAAAACAAAAACTACATGGTCACCCATCCAAAGGCTGACCTTGCGAAATGCAGCTTAACCTTGCGAACCTGCGACAAAACGCCACACATAAAGTAAATGGTCACCCATCCAAAGGCTGACCTTGCGAAGTACAGCTTAACCTAGCGAACCTGCGACAAAACGCCACACATAAAGTAAATGGTCACCCATCCAAAGGCTGACCTTGAGAAGTGTACCTGAACCTAGCGAACCTGCGACACAAGGCAAAACAAAAAAAATATTTTGTAAAAGTAATATTTATAAAACATGCTTTACGAAACGAAATAAATACGGTATAATCAAAAATAACGTATTAATAATATGTTAATAATCACATCAAAAAAAATCGCATCGATATTGAAACTTTGTTGCCTAAGTCCACTAATTTTCAGTATGGGCCACTGTGCGTGGCCACGCTCACCACGCACGCCAAAATTTAGGTTTACCCTCGCCTATAGATGTTTCATGTCAAAAGTGCAGTTGACTTTTTCTACTTTGCTGCTGTCGTACTGTGTACCCGAAACGTTACTTTATCTATTCTTCCGTCGATAAAACCCTTTTCTACGGTGGTCATGCTACGCGTGCAGCTCAATAGATAATGTACCTGTTATCAGTCGTCACATCTATAAATATTATTGTTCTTACTAAGACACGTGGAACAAATGGACATTGAAACGATTCATCATTTCATATTTCCAGAAAACAGATTTACCCGTAGATAGCGATCGCACAATCTATGCTAAGGTTAATACTTTTTTATGGTTGTGAACAGCGCCATCTATGATATTAGTACAAACACAGTCAACGGCTGTCTTATGCCTGAATGTTGCTCACGCGCATCAGTTCGTCGTATTCTACATACAATTTTAACTCAGTGATTTTATGAAGATACACCAGATGGCGTTACTAGTACTTTTCAGAGTACGAAAATATTTTTATTTCTTCTCTCATTTTATCTATTTATTCAATCACAAAAGTTCTTCAATTACAAACTGATATCAAATTAATTTATATCAATTTAAAACCTTGTATGGTATAAACATGCATCAGTTATTTTACCTCAGTAAATATGAAGCCCCAGGACTCTACAAATAAACCGATAAGTTTGATAAGCACTCCTCGTGTAATTTAATTCTATTACTTCAAACAAATCTTATCAATCACGCTGAGCTCAGTTTGATGCCGTACGTAGGCATCGTTCATCCTTTGAACGTTACTGTCCTGTGAATGAGTTTAATTAACGAGTTTAATTATTTTCGGAATACCCTCAGTGTAACTCGATATAATCTAGTGACACTATTGGTGTATTAATCATACGTGGTTGAATTTTCGCAATTAAAGCAAATGTGGAGATGGCACACAATGTATTCTGTTAGAAATTATCGAACTAGTGTTGTGATAACTGTGAAGCTATGTCTTGGAGGGGAATATCTGGCCCTTCCACACCGGTGGCCGAGCGCCGGCCGCTTATGCTGGCCCTGCGAGTGCCCAGGAGTTACGGCAGCCTCTTTCCATATTACAAGTTTGTGAAAGATACTGCTGCTGAGACAATTCAAAGCGAGGTATTTCACCATAATGCTATTATTGAAAAAAATGTTAGTTTCCAGTTTAAAAAATTAAATTTGAAATAAATGATTATAGGTTGACTGAAAGTTGATTAAATTCTGATCTGTAATCAAAGATTGTGATCTGTTATTAATTATATTAGATTATGTATTGAAATATTGTATATACATATTATTATATTGATTTTTTTATTGTGCAGGCACTATAGTGATGAGGTGTCACTTTTCAGTTCTTCTCTATACTTTTAACCTTGCTTCTGTGGCTCCTCCTTATGCTAATAACTAGGTCACGATCCTTTGCAATATTATATTTGTTTTGTTCAATGAAGCATATTCTACTTTATTTGTTATTTAGTTGCTAGTTATCATGTAAACAAGACATGTTTACCTGACAAGTGTCAATCAAACCATCTTTGAATAACTCGTGTTTTCGGTAGTTATTGGATGAATGACCGACGCAGGTACCTGTTATCTACAAGCTATAGACTACAGCCGAGCCGGCGGCGTAGCATGACGAATTCTATCTCTATTCTACCAAGAACAAAAAAAGTTCCTTACGTATTTTAATTCTGTAAAAATGTTTCTATCTCATCAGAAAAATTGTCATCATACTTGACATCGTACTCTTGTCGACTGAAGAATAGAAACATGTCTTCTTTTAAGTTTTATACAATTTTTTCTACGATACAATCTATCATTTTGTCTTCTTTTCCGTCGACAAATTCCGTTTCTATGGCGGTCATGCTACGCATGCAGAACTCCGAATAGGAAAGATAAATAGAAAACTAGCCACTCCTCTATCTCTACCACACATAAATATATAGGGGTTCACATTGAGTCTATTAGTCCTGTCATCGCGGATCAGGAAACTAATAAAAATTTAAAGAGCTCAGGCGTACTGCTAATCCAGAAACTACATGTGTATCTGTCAATGTAGCAGCGTATTTTCCAGCCGATTATAATTACGTGCTGCATATCTTCTTGGGATGGAATGCATAATACCTCATTAATTGCTGTAGGACGAGCTCAAAGGGCTGCTCAGCGCCTGTCACTACTCCATACAAGTTTAGACGAGATTAAAAACTTGCCTACTAAAATTACGTCAATTTACGTCAAGCGCTGATTAATTTGACAGGACTAAACTAAAATTTATCTTCTGTCCTTTCCTTAATGAAATAGAAAGAAAAAGATGCACTGAACTTAAATTTAGTTTAGTTTGTGAACAAGGGAATCGGTACCAATGTCCTGTCCAAAAGTCCATGAAAAATAGAACGTTGAGTTTTTCTCTAATTTGGTTTTTGGTAGGTTTCAGATTTTTCTTTTGTTGGGGTCGGCTACCAGTCTTACCGGATGCAGCTGAATAATGGTATTTTATAGTAATACTGCAATCTATCTGACCTCCACAACCCAGTTGCTCGGCAATACGTCTTAGTAATAAAGACATGTTGTGAAACTTTCTGGATTCTGATTACCCGTAACGAATGTCAAAGAAAGATCGACGGATGACAGCCGGGACCAATGGCTTAACCTGATTTCCGAGTCACGAAGGGGTCACCCTGGGCACACATGCACGGACCAACCGCGGCGAGCATAGGTTAACCTGATGGTACGACTGCTGTTACTTAGCCAAAAGTAGCGACAGACTTATTATATGACATATTGGCGCATCTGGTTATAGTAGCAGCCGAACCCAACATAATTATAAAGACATTTGCCAAGATTAAGTACTTAATTAATATAAATCTTTATCTTTTGCATTATCCGCAATAATTAAGTATTATTTGCATATCATATCTTGTCTCTGTATTCGTAGGAACTATCGGTGCCGTCATACCGTTCGTTCCACACAGTTGGAAACCATCGCGCTAAAATCATCTGGCCCATTTCCACGACAGAACATCTGTCCATTAAGATAAATGAAAACACGTGACAGGATGATTTCCCTATTATTTACGGGCTTTTCGCATTCGACATGAGGAGGGGCTTGTGTCGGTGAATCAAGTTAAGCTACGCCTTCTGCGGCTGGTCCGTGGATGGGTGACCATCTATAGATACTAAGACCGTGACTCGGAGAGCACGTTAAGCTGTTGTTCCTCGCTGACATTCATGGATTTTTGGCAGTCGTTACGGTTCGCCAGAAGCCCGACAACCAGTCTCACCAATGGGTACTATAATATCCAGTTACTGGGTTGCGGAGGTTTTTTTTTTTTTTTTTCTATAGATACTAAGACCGTGACTTGGAGAGCACGTTAAGCTGTTGTTCCTCGCTGACATTCATGGATTTTTGGCAGTCGTTACGGTTCGCCAGAAGCCCGACAACCAGTCTCACCAATGGGTACTATAATATCCAGTTACTGGGTTGCGGAAGTTTTTTTTTTTTTTTCAGGATGGGAAATCATCAAATGACTTCTCCCGCTCTGGGCGGAGCGGGAGGGCGTGTCAGACTTTTACTGACTAAAACCCACCCGTGTTCCATCAGTTGCCCATGTGCCAGGGTCACGGTATCTCTTTCGAACAATCGCGACCCCGGCAGGCATCGGTCCTATTAGACCCCTACACTGCTGCTGACATCTCTTTGAGGCGCGCGTGGAACACTACGCGCCGTCGACCCGAGCCTGGTCCTTACCGGGCGACGAGCTACCCATTGCTCGCCACCCGCAAGCTCGCGCCTAAGGTGGCCGTGAGTCCGCTATGGACTCCCGACGCCCGGGGCGTCTCCTCCTGCGGCGGCTAGGGAAGTGAGGGCGCAGAGACTGCCACTCCCTCACGCGCCCCGCCTCCTCCTTCGCGAGCATTACTGCTTCGCAGAAGGAGGTGACGGCTTCCCATTCTCTCTCGCTCCGTACCATGGCTCGCACCAGGGCTGGACGCGAGAGGTCGCCGCCGCCGATCGCCTCCACGAGGACACGGCGGTGCTCCGCCCAGGCAGGGCACACTACCACCGTGTCCTCCAGACGATCCTCGCAATGGAAACACCCGGACGTATTCTCCCGCTTTATCCTGAATAGGAACCCACCGAAGCACCCATGCCCGGTGAGAACCTGCGTCAGGCGGAAGGTAAGGACGCCGTGACGCCTCTCCATCCACTCCTCAAAGAGGGGACTTACCGCCGCAATTGTGGCGTGCCCAGCACTGGGTTGCCACAATCGTACCCGCCATGTCGCCATGAGATCACACCGGAGCTCTGTCCGCCGTGCCGCGATTTGTCGCGGCAGCGGAGTTTCGCCCCGGCGCGCGGCATTTCGCCTCCTCGCGCCACTCCCACATGTGGGCGAGGACCTTTGCCTCCAGATCCCATGGCGGCACTCCGGCAAGGAGGCTCGCCGCCTCACAGTGGAACGAATGTATGGGAGCGGTTGGACGTAGACATGTCCGAAAAAAAAGAGTAAAATTATGCCAAACTAATGATGCCATCTTATTTGATTACTTAATGCCTTCATAAATTGTGGTGATGAATTTCTTCATAACTCCCATATTTCGGGAGTAATTTGAGAAAATGTGAAATTTTACTATGAAAATGAGTGTATCGAGCTCTCTCCCTCCTGATTCCGGGCTTGTTTCAAGTAGCGGTCTCTAATATCGTAATGCTATTACTAAGAGCTATATTTAATACTAAGACACATAGTGCGCCAAATGTGCACTTTCTGGGATAAAAGGAAATGAAAATTTACAAAAAAAAACGTTTTTTCCCCATTTGTATTTACTTTAAACCGCAGACAGACTTATTAAGAGGTCTATAAATATATTATATATATACAGAAATATATATTAACAAAAATATTCACAAGAACTGATGAGAGTATGACTTTTAAGTAAGTTGATAATAAATTACCTAGTTTCATTAAAAGTACAATAAATAATTAAGATGTAAGCTCTAATTGACTAAGTTACACATTTTAAAACAATAACATCATTTAATTATCTTCGTCATCATCATCATCATCAATTAATTCAAATTCAGAATCGATGTCCGCTAAATCATTTATGTTAACAAATTCGATATCACTTTTCTCAGAATCCGTAAGCTCATAAAATTCCTTAAAAGAAGATTTTTTTACAAACTTATTTCCTTTTGGACGGATACTTGTAACAAGTGGATCAGAAGACAGTAAAAGATTGTGCATAATATCTTCATTGCATGAGATACTGCTATGCTTTCGAGAATGCCCCTCTCTATATTTTCTAAAATCTTTATTTCTAGCCTCAGATGCCTCTTCGGATAGAAAACCAATGGGCACAATTGACATGTTTTGAACTATGTCTGGCCCATGCATTAAAATTTTATGAAGTGAAGAAGGCATATAATACCATGGGTATAACTCCACGTAAAGCTTAGCAGTATCAAAGCAGAACTCTCGGAATTTAGTTACGTTGATCTTCTCTCCTGATGAAATACACTGCAAGATCACACAGATTTTTCTTAAAAGCATAGCATCTATTCCGGTCAGTTCAGCAGATTTAGTGTAGTTTTCAAAAAATCTCCTTGCCGAGTTGCCATTGTTGGTGGATCCACTGCCTTGTTTCACAACATCGAGAAGTAAGCCCGTTTCTCTTCTTACAGCCTCTTGAACTCTTTTCTTCCTGTCATCAACTTGCCTTTTTGCTATATCACCCCTTACTTGCCATGATTTTATGTCTAATTTGTAGGAAATGTGTAATAAGCATTCCATTGAGCGAATCCAAGCGTGAAGGGTGCTTAAGCTATATTTATACATGTCCTCGTTTGCGTGTTTATCTTTGATTAACTCTAAATTATTCATTTCTTTAGGACAAGCCTTGCATATGTCACACACTGAAGCTGCTGTATTGGATATAATGGAATGAATTTTACCATCAATCATTGTCAACAGCAGTTGGTGTTTGACACTAATTCCATCAGTGATGGTGGATGGAGTTAAGGCTTCAATCTCTGCTTCGATTTCAGCCATCTCTCTCTGCACATTTTCTTTGGTTTCCTTTATAAACTTAAACAATATTGGCCGGCAAAATGAAGTGGAAGATGGTCGCTCGTTTTCCCAAATTGTTACACCTTTTGAGACGAGCCGCAGTGGTACAAGACTAATCATAAAATTACTAGCAAGATCGATTTGCTCATCTTCACTCGTCCTTTGATGATAAATGCTTTGGCTAGATGATCCGTCAAAACCCCATTTGCTGGTCAATACGAGCTGTTGATTGGGATCAACAGGGGTTTCTAACGACCTAATAAGTCTTCTTGAGGTTAAATCCATCAAGGCTTGTAATTTGATTTTTGCAGAGCTCTCTGTAACTGTGAGATCTTCTTTGGCCGGATAGCACTTAATTTTTTCTTTAACCAACATATAGTAACTCGGGTATTGAAGAGCTCCTTCTTGAGTGTTGAAATCCCGAAGAGTGTTATAGCGCCATTTCGATAAGTTCATCGATACATAAAGAGCCAATGCCTTCAAAGGGGATATTTCCCGTACCTGAATTGATTTACCTTCAATGAAGGCTTTGATTTTTGAGGCCTCTTCTGGATTCTCCGTCAAGTATTTCATAACATAAGCTGTATCGCTTTGTCCTGCCTTTTGAAGCGCCCTTTCGGCCGAAAACATAATTTCAGCGCTGCTACTGCTGCATGAAAGACTATCTTCAGTGCGTCTTCTTTTTTGCCGGTTACTAAGGTCCTCAAAAGATTTACGAGGACTAGGATGTGTACAAGTTGAAGCATCAGATTTAGCAGGAGAAATTATGGGCTCGATGACGTCACTTATATTTTCTGTAGAAGGTTCCATATTTTCATTCTGTAATTCCGGCCATTGAATTGCAGCCTGTAGCCAAATCTCATGTTTCTTCCGAAACTTATCTGTGCTTCTTCCAGACTGTGTCCATTTTGCATAAATGCGGTAGCAAAATCGACGACACCAGTCTTTTAAACTTGTTTCAGCACTTTCACATAACTGAACACAACTGTTATCTTTTAAAACACTGAACAAATAGTTAAAGTCGCGTAAATCTTTATGTGCGCGTGCGCATAAAGCAACGTGAATATCAAGATTTGTATTAAAATTTGGAAAATACATTGCGAGATTAGCTTCGATACAACGAGGTGTAAATCAACACTGATTTTAAAGTTACTAATAGTGACCTATTTATATAAAATCCAGGTATCCCAGGTATCCTTTGTTAAATATTGCAAGGTAATTAGTTATTGTGATAATTAGTAAATGATGCATGCTAAATTAGTGTATTAAGAGCCATTTAGTAATTAAATAATAGCAATGTTCTTATCAGTAATCATTAGTGCATCAGTTTTATATGTAAACCTTAAGTCCCTAATTATATATCCTAATTAGCTTATATCTTCTCTAATTGGCTGCTCAGAAATGTTATTGTAATAAGGTAAACCTTTAGAAAAACGGTTTTAATCAACAAAATAAACAAAAAATAAAAAAATTGTGTTATAAAATAAACATCACTCTTTATCCCAGAAAGTGCACATTTGGCGCACTATGTGTCTTAGTATTAAATATAGCTCTTAGTATTAGCATTATGATATTAGAGACCGCTACTTGAAACAAGCCCGGAATCAGGAGGGAGAGAGCTCGATACACTCATTTTCATAGTAAAATTTCACATTTTCTCAAATTACTCCCGAAATATGGGAGTTATGAAGAAATTCATCACCACAAGTTATGAAGGCATTAAGTAATCAAATAAGATGGCATCATTAGTTTGGCATAATTTTACTCTTTTTTTTCGGACATGTCTACGTCCAACCGCTCCCATACATTCGTTCCACTGTGCGCCTCGCACGAGATCGTGCGGTATCCTCGGATTAACCGGGTGGCCATGACCCTCTGGGCCGCACTCAACCGGCGCGCTGGGCGCAGCCTCAATGAGGGCGCCCACACCGGTGCCCCGTAGAGGGCCATGGACTGCACGATCCCCGTGTAGAGCCTCCGGCAGGAGGCGTTTGGACCCCCCAGATTGGGCAGGAGCCGCTTTAATGCAGCCCCAGCCCGATCCAGTCTGGGAGCCAAACGTCGGAAATGCTCAACGAAGTTCCACCGGCTGTCGAGGACAAGTTCCAGGTACTTCATCGTCGACTCGACGCCGATGTGAACCCCTCCTACCGTAAGTTGGGAACCCGCAGGTAGCGCGTTCCGAGGACCATGAAAACCCATGGCCTCGGACTTGTGCATTGCCACCTCGAGTCCCAAATGCCGGATCCTATCGACGATTGTCGCAACCCCGCGTGTCATTAATTCGGCCGCCGCCTCGTACGACCTCCCCTGCGCCAGGACCAGCGTGTCGTCAGCGTAGCAAACCATGCTGACGCCGCTAGGGAGGACGGCGCGCAGCACCCAGTCGTAACCGATGTCCCACAGATGCGCCCCCAAGACCGATCCCTGTGGGACACCGCACGACATCTCGCCGGTTCCACTCTCCCTCGTGACCGGGGTAGACTACGGTCCTATCCGTCAGGTAGGCCTCGACCACTCGACAGAGGTAGGTCGGCATCCGGTGATACCGGAGTGCCTCCCTAATGCAACTCCAGGGTAGGGTGTTGAAGGCATTGGCGATGTCTAGAGACACCGCCAAGACGACCCCACCCCGGGCTACTGCATCCCCCGTCGTGAGGGCTCGCACGCGCATGATGGCGTCCACCGTTGAGCGCCCCTTGCGGAAGCCGTACTGGCCGTCCGACAAGTCCGGCCCCTCCCGCACCAGCCACCCGACGAGGCGGTCTGCAATCACTCTTTCAAAGAGCTTGCCCACCTCGTCGAGCAGCACGATGGGCCGGTAAGCGGACGAAGAGTCCGCTGGGCGGAGGTTAGATAGGAATTCGCTCCATGTTAAATACCTACTGGTATTCAGCAACATCCGGTAAGACTGGAAACCGAACCCAACATAGTTGGGAATGGTTAGGCAGATGATGATGGCATTCGACAGAATGGACAATAATGTCGTTATGTTAATTTAACAATAATGTCATAAAATTAATCCTACTAATATTATAAATGCGAAAATTTGTATGTATGGATGTGTGGATGTTTGTTACTCTTTCACGCAAAAACTACTGAACGGATTTGGATGAAATTTGCAACACAGTTTATAACCTGGATTAACTCATAGGGTACTTTTTTATCCCGGTAGTACGTTCCCGCGGGATATTTTCCAACCTCCACGCGGGCAAAGCCGCTGGCAAAAGCTAGTGTAAAATATGTGCATTATAAATTAGCTAAGTTGGGAATTTGAGCTGTTAGAGCAGCCATATTCAACCTTTTTTTTTATAGGAGCCACAAACACGTTTCAGTCATGGCGTCGAGGGCCGCAAGCAAAAATTATTTAGGTGTCAATTAAAATGTAATTCCAAGTTAACGATGCAGTTACTTTATTAATGAAAAAATAAGTTTTAACAAAGATGTTTATATGTTTTAATTCGATTTTTGATACTGTGAACACTCTTTCAAAACTTTATCAAGATCTGCCTTGTCGCTTTAGTTATCCTTATAACATCATCCAGATGAGAATCTGTAAATTTGTTTCTGTAAACGTTCTTTGTGTATTTCATTTTTCTTAAAGGCGATTCGCACACAATACCTTTTTATTCATTTATTTATTTAATAAATACCCAAAGAATGTTAGTAGGATTTGGGCACATCTTTGGACGCCTTTATATTTTTGGGGAACAATACTCCAAAATTCCACATAATATGTGGCGTTCCGCGCATAAAGGTACCAGTAGGGAGGTTTTGAGTTAAGGCTGGATGTAGAATCTAGAAGAGTCCCCTTATTATTCTGATTACAATTTAAAAAAAAATTGTAACAGGTATCCAAATTTGAAATTCTGAAAAAACTAGTTTCGAGAAAATGGAGTTTGAAAGTTAAGGTTACAAAAAAACAATGTTCTACTCGTTTGTTACATAGATTTTTCCACGTAGATCCCAACACATCAATGTATCACTAACATAACCGATACTGTACTGCCAATATACAAATAGTATTAAAATTCATAAACTCAACATAATAATTATGAAAATATCGACATTTTATAAGACCTACCGACATCTGGTACATTGTTCTAAACATTTCCTTTAAAAAAAAAATTGTCACTTACGTACATATACATATGTATGTGTAACATACGAGCGCACTGGACCAACACTTTCTTATTTATATATGTTATTGTTTACAATATGCTTAATCATATATTGTAAAGCATAAAGTGTTGGCAGATTGCGCTGATCTATAAAAAAAGTAAAAACTACAAAAATTATCAATTTTTGAAGAAATTCCCCATTATATTTCAAACTTCAACATTAAATTCAATATTATATTTCAAACTATTAATACAAACAAAAATAATTATGAAAGTTAAGATATATTACGCAAAACGCACTGGGTCGGTAGTCTGGTATTGAAAAAATGTAGCAATAGGGCTCTGTGGTATTATTTTATTTTTCGTGATTTATAGGAGAAATTAAAATACCTTGGTTATTGACACCCATCTTTTGTAACTTCAGATGGGCCAAAAACAAAGGCCCGGCGGGCCGCAGGTTGAGTATGGCTATGTTAGAGTCACCTATAAAAGATCGCCAACCTAAGCACCTAATATTTTTTGAAGGAATTTTAAAACTGCAATTATAAAAAGAAACTCCAGAAATGATCCCTTTAATAAAGTAAGTCATCACTTAAATGCAAATACCTATTTTAAGTCGCAACTAAGTACTTAATATACAATCAAAGCCTTGTTTTGCGGTTGAATAATAAAGATTAAGTTATAAATAGCGTTCGTATATTTACCACAAATTCATGGGTTAATCCCATCTATTTTTTAATTATTCCAAAGAAATGTATCGTTGTCACAAGTCCTTCATGGTAAAAACACGGAACTTACATATACTTGGAATACTTGCTCTAACGTTCCAGTTTCCACTCAGGTCAGCTCAAACCAGCTTACTCCTAAGCTGACGGAAATTAATTACTGAAATTAGAAAAACCATTTAACAAAACAGTCAACTTAATTAATTTTAAAATAAAATGGTAAAGTTTGTTTACTTTCGAAAGTGGCAGCTTTGGCTTGAGCCTAGAATAGTAAGTACTTTTTAATTGCAATCCATCTATTCTTATAATATAATAGAGCTGAAGAGTTTGTTGCCTTGAACGTCTCTGGAACTACCAGTTGAATTTGAAAAATTGATTGATTTTTCATTTGATAGCACAATTTTTGAGGAAGGCTCTTTCCTCAAAAATTGTGCTATCAAATGAAAAATCAATCAATTTTTCAACAACCCTTAGGAGCCGAGCAAAAAGAAAACAACCGACAGGTGTGTGACAAGTGAATTGTACGATTTAGTGTGGGGTAGATAAGAAAGTCATTAAGAGAAAAAAAAACATTGTTAAAAAAAACAAACGATTTAAAAACCAGTTCTATGAAAATGGGCTTTTATTTCAGTAAGTATAAAAAGAAAGACAATACGTTTATTTACGGTAAACATGACGCAGAAAAAGACTAAACACAACGAAAATATAAAAAGCTCGGGCGAAACATGCGTCACATCTACGCAAAACGGTCATCGTTCAGCATAATGCTGCGAGCCTATGCGAGACAGAGCCCCCGCGCTGGTTACGATATACCACGCGAGTATATCTTACGACTTCCGCGCGAATAAAATTTACCTTGTGATAGTTTTTGTATGGGTAATCTGTCAAAAATTCAAAATTATTCCAAAATTACAGATATCTGGAATTTATGTATGCATTTAGCACACCACCTGTTATTGTGTTCTGTAAAACATTGTAATCGTTTATCATTTTACGTGCCTATCATCAAAGAGCTGTTAGTTTCTCTTCATGATATAATAATAATTATAATCAATTTGCCTAAGTGCTCGTTAATAAACGTCTGCCATGCCCGTTGGCATGAATGTTTCATATCATTTTAAGTGGCTTGTAGTTGTAGTAGTTGCTAGTATTTTGTAGTTCTTTCAACTTCGCGTGAAGTCAGGTTAAATTACTTGTTTCGCTAATAGGTACACATTAGGGCATCGGAACCGGTTTTTCCCGGTTCCAGAAGAACCGGGAAATCCAGGTTCTAAGGATCCGTGAAAGAACCGGATCTGTAAAACGGAGAACCGGTCTTTTCGGTTCTTTCTTAAGAGCCCTCTCACAAAATTTGAACACTCGAGTTTAGGTAAAAGACGGCAATCTTATGTATGTGTGCGTAGCTATCCACACATGCACAATACAAACAGTGTAACGCGAGTGTCGAGCCGGTCTAAACAATCTTGATCCGTTAGAATTATAATGCGGTATTTAGATATTTATGAAAATACTTATTTTTATTTATCCAGTCTAATAAAGATTTCTAGACTAATAAAAAAAAAATACAACTATATGTTATGTAAATTATACAATAAAAATTAAAACAATTACATATTGGTGCCGATTCTGTTGTACACCGAACTAAACTAACAAAACTATCTCTAAAATTGCTTACTTTTAGCTATGAGAATTGTTACGCTATCCTGCAAGAAATAATCTCTTTTAAAAATGATTTTGACACGACTAAAATCAAATTTGACAATCGCGACTCAACGTGGTATTTTTAGGGTTCCGTTGCCAAATGGCAAAAACGGAACCCTTATAGATTCGTCATGTCTGTCTGTCTGTCTGTCCGTATGTCACAGCCACTTTTCTCCGAAACTATAAGAGCATGCTGTTGAAACTTGGTAAGAAGATGTATTCTGTGAACTGCTTTAAGATTTTTACACTAAAATAGAAAAAAAAACAATAAATTTTTGGGTTCCCCATACTTAGAACTGAAACCAAAAAAAAAAAATTTCATCAAACCCATACGTGTGGGGTAAAATGGTATCGAGGTTTCTAATAAAAATTTTTGCGCGAGAAACACTTTCAAAGTGGTGAAATGTGTGTCCTTCCCCCCCGTAACTTCTAAAATAAGAGAATGATAAAACTAAAAAAAATATATGATGTACATTACCATGTAAACTTCCACCAAAAATTGGTTTGAACGAGATCTAGTAAGTAGTTTTTTTTTTAATACGTCATAAATCGTAAACCGCAATTTACCTTTCATTCAATCAACTCAAATATAAAAATTAAAAAAAAAAACATTTAATTTCATAAACATAAACCTTATGCATAAACCGAGAATATATTCAGGTTTGTACGGAAACCTCGGTGCGCGACTCCGACTCGCACTTGGCTGGTTTTTTTTCTTTTGGCTTCGCAACTTAGTACTTGTGCGCTACGCAATGAACTTACTGAGATACGAAGGCGCGCGCAAGGGGGCATCCTGGACGTGTTTTATATGGAATTTTTCATTTTTGTTTGAAAAATTTAAAAAAATATTACCCACGTGTTGAGATTTATATGTGTGGGTCTTATAAAGGGGGTCGAAAATTTCATTATTTTTGCGATAGGACACGCCATTTTCGAGATATAAGCAAAAGAAAAAAAAATACAGTACTGTTTTTGGACGTGAGGCGAGGCGTTGGTGTGAATTTTTGTTCATGACCACTAGTTTTACTCCACGCCTTTTTAATTGCGATTAAAAATAGTCAGATTTAGTTAAAATAAATTATTTTAGTCAACATTTTTCTACAATCTATTAAAATAATGCTTTACTTGATAATTAACGAAACTCTTATACAAAAAAAAAAATTAAATGCGAAGAGTAGCAAAATGTTGTAGTCGTAGTATATTTTTGCCTTCACGATACGAGTACCCGTAAACTGAGACGCGGGAAAAATTGGCACAGGTCCTTCTCCGTTGGGCGCTTGCGCCGTACTAAACGCTGCCCGCTTGTGCATCGTAATTTATTCTAATTTAGAGTGATTTCAAAAACGATATTATGTCTAATTAAATAAACAGATTTAAATAAAACTTGAGAATTCGATTTGTTATAGAGCATACTTTATATTGACATGAATTTTTAAATGTAATTATGCTTTATTCAAACCGAAAAAACGCGATAAACTTGCGAATAAATCGTAAAAATTGCCATAAGACTTTATTTTTTTACTAATTAATGTTATTAAAAATCAATATTCTTGTACTAAATGTAACAACTAGATTATATGTCTGTTATTTTGTGTATTTTCTTTACTCAAATTTCTACATATTAATGATAGAATTAGGAGTCTGAAATTGACCCTGCGCTGATTTTTACGAAAACTAGTTGTGGGAGATTAATTACTACAAAGTAAACAAATAAGTTTTTGTAAATGTTCTACTAAAAGTGACAAAACAAAAGATTGATCTATTTTTTACATGTATTCGTCAATGCCAGAGTATTTATAATGATGAGATGAGAGGTAAATAAGGCGACTAAAATCTTAGATATTCGCGCAAAAATGTAAAATGGCTCTTATAATAAATTTAGAGTAAATATTATCTCTATAATACTCTTGATGCTAAATATCAAATTATTATCCAAACAGAATAAAAACTGTTAATTCCCTGTTAAATTAATAAATAAGGTTATAATTTTAATATTATTGATGAATCTTTAAGAAACTTACGATTTTTTTAAGGGATTCGGCAACATTAAGGTATATGCGCCAGGATACCCCGCGACATGCAAATTATTGACATTTTTTTGCAATTTGCAGCTCAGCCTCGGATAGTATAGTAATAAAAGTTGTATTCGCGGTAATGACACATACTATCCGATAGTGAGCTTGCAATTGTAGAGTGTGAGAGAGAGAGAGAGAGCTGGAGCTCTCATCTTAACAATCTCTGGTTGGCAACACTGGTAGACGCGCTGTCGCCATTTTGTTTAGTTCGACACAAACAAACGTTGTGAGTGGGTGTATTGTTTTTGACGCCGATTTGACAAGTAAGTGACATAAAATATTATTGCATATTGTTATTCTTTTTTATCAATCAATTGAGAATACTTATTTTAATTGCTATTAATTAAGTATTACGCCTTCACTCTTGTGGGAGAAACATATTGGATGGAATAGATAGAATAATAACTAGGCCAGACTTGGCTTTACAGCGACATGATAAAGTTTGTTACACCTATTTATTTCTTTCTTTTTTCTCACATTACTTTGTTTTTTGGCATTCAATCTGATAATTATTGTGAGTTTTTTGAGTTATACAACACAAATCAAAGTAGGTAATATTTCAGTTTTGGGCACTTGGGAGAACACGTGGCGCGTGCTACATTAAACTACTTATTGCTTAGTAGGTAACTATAAACTAAATAATCATAAAAAATAACAGCGTTACTCAGGCGGGACTAAATTACACTGGTTAAATTTACTAAGAAAGTTTATTGAATTTCAGACGCATCTTTCGATTGACTGCATTCCTGAACAAAATACAAAAGAATGGATTTAGAAGAGGTGATTAATAAGGCAGGGGACAAGGCCTCTGTTTGGCACTACTTTCTGAGACACAAAAATAAAAGTGAAGCAAAATGTAAATTATGCCAAAAGATATTAAAATCAGGCGGCGTTAGCATGAGCAGTTTATAAAAACATTTGAAAAACGTAAATAAACTCAGTTTAGAAAGTCCAACTACGTCAGCACAGGATAGTGCATCTACTACAAAAGAACTTCTGGATCCCGAAATGCCAAAAAAGAAATCTAAATTGACCCATTTTTTTGAGAGTGATGCTAATCCTAGTATGGAAGTAATGGTGTCTCGTATGGCTTGGATTTGTGAAAGTTTCTATTTCTATTTTGTAAGATTGTTAATTTTTTTAAATTTAATTTTTATTATTTCATAGCTACTTTTTGATCTCTGTAGTGTAGTGAATTATAAACAACTGATTGTTAACTGGTTGTGAAAATACTGAATTTTAAAGAACTGATTGTTGCCAAAAATACTTTAAACGATGTTGTAATTTGAGTATAATTTAAAAAAAAAATATAAATATACTTACCAATAAAGTGTGTTTTAAAAGATAGCATTAAAAAGCATACCTTTTCAACTTGAATTTATGAAAAAACCCGAAAGAACCGAAAAAACCGGGTACCCGGTGCCGGCTTGAGTTTAGAACCGAAAGAACCGGTTCCTAAAATAGGGCCGGTTCTCGATGCCCTAGTACACATGGCTACATATCCAGTTATACATTTCCAGTTTCAACAGACCTCGCATTGTATAGGCTTTCCGTTAAATGAGAAGTCTGCCTATAATGGAAATGTATAGCTTTTTGTGTTTTTCGCCGTGCGTACAACAACTTAAATTGTCCGTAAATTCAAATCTCAACTGACATTCTTTGACAGTTGTATGAAATGGCTATAACATGGCAAATTGACGATCTGTGTCATTTTGATACAAGGCTACGTATAAGATTGATACGCTAATATTTTGTGGTATTGACCCATCACTATTTCATGAAAACTCATTCAATGGAATTAATACAACCCGTACGATGATTTTAATGATTCATTAAAATTGTGTAATTTTGTTTAAAAAAATAAATAATCGCGCGGCACTTCCTCCTTAAGGAGTATTAATTAATTATAAGGATTTCGTCTAAACAGTGCTATTAATATTTTAAAGGTGTTATCTACTAAGTATCTATATAGCACTAAAGTTACAAATCCCATTGGAACAAATTTAATTATAAGTACGTAGTTATCTTTTATTGTACCAATTAATGCTTATTACCGAGTCAACAATTAATTCAAAGCATGCACTTCTGATAATACTTTCGATAAGTATTGGAAATATCTCCAAACAACTGAACTTTTATATCTCTTGTTTGTAAAGAAATCATTTGAAACATTTTGTTCTCAATTTATTCTGACATAAAGAAAAAGCTCTAGCAAAAGATGAATCGTGCCAAATAACCCCTCAAGTTACAACATACCTTATTTTACGTCAAAGGGGAAGGATAAAAATAACATTATCGAAGCTACTTAGCTAAGTAGATATCAATTTTCATGGACAGGTACAGCCTTTTATAAACGTAGGTTTATTTTGCATGGTGCTTCTAAGAAAATGTTGCATTGGTTTTACTGTTACTTTTTTCTGAAGTCTGTACGTTTTCATCTATTCTTATTTTGCGCAGGATAACGAACGTTTATACAGGGTGTCTAGTTAATAACATCACTTAGGTGTTCGACGGAGCAATGTAAATAGCCCGAAAGCCCGACAACCAGTCCTCGAATTAACCAGTAACGGGGTTGTGGAGGTCAGATAGCCAGTCGCTCCATGCAAAATATTGATATTCAGCTGCATTCGGTTAGACTAGAAACCGACACCGACATAGTTAGGAAAAGGCTAGGCTGATGATGAGGGGTCATAGGATAAGTCAAGCCCACTGAAACAACCAAATATATCTTTACAAGATCATCAAGGTAGTCTAGGTTCTGAGATACATAGGTAGAATTTATGTCTGGTTTCTCAATGCCTATCTAAATCTTATTTACCTACTTTTATTATACCAATAGCTTTCGTCGGTGGCCCGCGTTGATTGCGAAAATGATCTAACGGAAACGTGCTATCAGGATAAAAATCCTATGGCAGCTTATAAACTATCTGTGTGCCAAGTTTCACTCAAATTCGTTCAGCCGTTTTTGTGTCACTGAGTAACAAACACCCAACATAAGTACCTACAAACTTTCGCTTTCAGATTTTGTCTAACAGTTTTGGATGTTTTAGTAGGCCTTGACCAAAGCTACATTTATTATTATCCTCCCCACCCCGGTTTGTTCACTGAACACCCTGTTTTACTAACACTCGGCCGGTGGTGATCTTTTTTTAGGTTCCTTATGTAGCTTGTGGCCGTTGCTTCTATTCGCAGTATACAGGTGTGTTTATATAACTCGGCAGTTATCTTTGTTTGTTCATGTTTATTTTTAGTTTAGAAGTTAAACATTTGGAGGTAACTCTATATTTGTTTCGATTTTCGTTTCCACGACGACCTGGCACAATTTCTAGGTCGTTCGGAGAATATAACGTTGAACTTACTTTTATTATGCAGCAGCAATTCAAAAGTTTCACGTGCAAATACATATTTTACAGAAACCCGGTTGCTATTTCCTGTAATAGCAAAGCATATCAAGTCTCGATTCTATCAACCATTATTATAATGCTGGAGGCTTTTTATTTCACTTCTTCTAAAATCGGTCTCTCATTATTGATGATCGTGGTCACTGGACACCTCTAAGCGGACAATCTCCCTCCATCAACTCCGGTACAAACTTGCAGTCACCAACTGCTGAAATTTGCTTGAGGCCGTAGCTTCTTTTACTTGGTCGGTTGCCAAAACTATCGTGTTGAGATCGTCCCTGCGCCCTTGCTAACTTTCCGGGATTGCCAACAATGACCAGCTTTTTAAGGCTGCTTTTCCTTCGTATTATGTGGCCGAAATATGACAGAATACGCTGTATATGACTGTCAACTTGAAATTCATTTCATTAAGATTCATTTTGCGCCGAGTGGTGGTGCCGAGCAACAATATTGTGAGATCGAATGCATAACCAATTCAGAGCCCGACATTGAGCGGCGTAAACAATACAGAGTTATGCTCTCCTGGCCTGGCCCTTACACAATGGAAGTGCTCTGTAAAATACAGTAAAATATGGCATTTCTTCCGTTATTTTTCTCCAATAGATTTTCTGCTATTGGCTTCGCACAGAGGGATAAAGGTGGAGTATCTTTACTTATCGTTACTTTAACTTTATCGTATTATATTTATAAGGCCAAATCGCAATAATTAGTAAGTAAAGATATATAAAGAAAGTAATAGGTACATCAAAACGGTACAGAATTAGTAAGCTGTTATAGGTATGCAATATAGTGTTTAAAATCTATACTAAGGGTTTAAAAGTCACAATTATGCAATAGTATTGACCGGTTAGGTACCAACTAGCCCATCATAACAGCTAGGTGGCACTACGGTAACCCGTTCTACTCATTTGATATAATACCTTGTATATGATACATTGTATACCTATGTAATAATTTAAACATAGACTGACTAGTTTTCATGCCCCATGTTAATGACCGGCATTGGCTGCAGTGCAGGTCATTATAATATCTATTTTCATTTAAATGGTGGTTATTAATAAAATTACATAAATAAAGCATCCCTCCCACATAGTGTGGCACTGATTTTATGTTTTTATCAAAACAATTGTTTTGCTACTGGTTTGCTGAAAATAGTCGCTTGGACTTTTTCTTTTCCTCATTTTGACTATAGTTAGGATAATGCTTTTTACAGCTGGTTTGTCAGTCAACAGCAGGCAACCTTTTACTCCTGATAAATGTATCCCCTAAAGTGCTAAAAAAGCACTTACATCTTAAAATAGACTAACATAACATCTTACTTGTATCATGTTTTCTTAGAGCAAGCTCATATGGGACGTTTATTCATTTCACGCAAATTGCTAGTCAACTAAGAGGAACAGGTTACCGTGATCCCTGTGGGCAATAGGCTAACAACCTGTCACTGCGTATGAACAGGTCGAGTTATTTAAGTCTTTACTTAATATCTACTTATACATAACTTGCTACGAAAGGTTCCGCTTATATCACACATGGACTTTGAGCTTCTTTTATCCCGAGGAGGGTAACTGACGAGAAATTCAGATCATTAGACGCAAATAGCAAGTGATGGCAGTAAGCCCTAGGTTCACCTTTCGTTTATGTGCACCGAAATGTTGCTTTGGCTACGTCGCGACTCGCCTAACGCGTTCTCAACTGGCACATGTTTAATTGATAGATCGTTGAGAGCCAGCTCCCGAATACCGACGTATGTATTTCACGTTCCATTTCCTGAAGAGTATTCATTGTCACGCTACTTTCTTTACATAACCCTAAGTTCAAACTCAGTTTGCGTTTTATGAAGCTTCAAAGCACGTATTACAATAAAACCCCGGTGGGACCCTAACATTAATATTGATGGGCTAATATTTCCGTTGATTTAATATCTCACGTAATTTACGTTTATAGCTTCCTAACGTGTTGGATAATTGCTTTTAGATTTGCATGACATCAGGGCAATTAGTTTTACGATAAAAAAATCTCTCGTGCGCGGTAATTCCTATGTAACCATTGAATTACCAAATGCAGTAATCTGCCTTATCGCTCCGTATTTATGACCCTGTACAAATTGTGGTAGAACATTCGTATTTTTCCCGTTATCACTTTAATCTTTTGTTTAGAGAACGATCGCCTGTAATCCAATATTAACTCTGAAGTTAAGCTTTCGTAAAACATTAAAGGCTATAAGTATGACCAGAAGCTGAAGTCTTTGCAGTGTGTTTTGTGTAAAGAGCTGCGACGACATAGAATAATATTGCGTTTCAAAGTTCACTGGTGGTTAAGAAAATTAATACTATTCGTTAGTTCGAGTTGTTTTAATGTTCGTTCATCAAGATGTTTCGTGCAGCATCTTTCATACGAGCTTATGGACAGGTATTGAATGTTTTTGTTCAATCATTTATCTCTCACATGATTTGTATGGGATAAAAAATGAAGTGAGCACAGTTCCAGTCGAGCGGACGCAACGCAGGCACAGCGGTGGCGCTTGACTGCATGGAATCCTGTAACCCCGTTAATCTTTTTACTCTACTTAGACCGCGGCTCTTAACCTCGGTACACTATTCTTGTTTACTGTTCGTAATGCATGTCCGAGTAGATCCTAGACCGGTTATGATACGTTTTAGTAGCAAATATCTAGGCGTGTAGAGTCCAATGTTATCACCGCAAGTATGACGTGAATACGTTCATTATACAAATAGGATTTTCTTCCTTCTTCTTATGTAATATTGTAACACACTAAACACATGCAATAACTAGCAGCAGATTCAAATAAAAGAGGTCTTGGTACTTTATCATTTAATGTGTAATTGGAAGGTGAGGCGCTAGGCAACATCACCGTGAAACAAAAAACCTATTCGGGGTCATTAGCCGCTAAAAGTTGTACCTTAACATAAAGGCTGTTTATTTTTTTAAACGAATCCCAGTTTAATTACCTTCGTGCCTACAAGTATGTACTTGTAACTATACATTTTTTTCAATATACCAACTAATTTGTTAGTGTATTTGGGGATCCGTAGTTTTGCATCAAAATGTTGCAGATGGAACTTACTTGGATAAGAGCGGAAAAGTCAAAAAGAGTATTTTTTCAAGAAAGAACTTAAAAATAATATTTTGAAGTCGATGTGATTTTTTTGTGGTTGAAAATCGTTTCGATTGCAGCCTGAACATAACGAAACGAGTCAGTCAGGCAAGGCGCTTCCAAATGCAACAAACAGGTAGGATATTGAATTTTCAGGATTCTGGATTTTCTATCATGTCTAGCCATGTCCTTTGGGACTTGGCGAAAACCCATTTTTCCACAGAAGCAATGGCTTTCATTTTGACAATTCAGCAATTGATTGCGGTCTTGCCGTTGTTTGGCAGAGAAACTTTTTGAAGAACTCTACATAGTAGAATACAAAGTCGCTTAGATCTTTTTAAGTAGGTACGTAACGGATTTTAATGCGGTTTTCACAATAGACAGTGGTGCCGATTCTGTTGTACACGAACTAAACTAACTAAACTATCTCTAAAATTCCTTACTTTTGGCTATGAGAATTGTAACGCTATTCTGCAAGGAAAAATCTCTAAATTAAAAAACTATTTTGACACGACTAAAATCGAATTTGACAATCGCGACTCAGCGTGGTATTTTTTTTTTCTTTTGTTTTCGCAACGTTTACTTGTGTGTGCATTGCGTAGAATGAATTTTTTGAGAGACGAAGGCGCGTGCTTGGGTGCAGCCTGGACGTGTTTTATATGGAATTTTTCACTTTTGTTTGAAAAATATAAAAAAAATGTTACCCACGTGTTGATATTTAAATGTTCCGGGGTATACTAAGGGGGTCGAAAATTTCATTATTTTTGCGATAAGACACGCCATTTTCAAGATATAAGCAAAAAGAAAATAAAAAATACAGAACTGTTTTTGCACGTGAAGGCAAGACGTTGTTGAGAATTTTAGTTCATGACCACTAGTTTTATTCCACACCTTTTTAATCGCGCTTAAAAATAGTCAGATTTAGTTAAAATAAATTATTATAGTCAAAATTTTTGGTGAAAACCGGCAAACTCAGAATAGCAAAATTGACATTTTCACTAAACTAATAACTCAGTGCAATCTTAGTGCTGTCAAACTAAAATATAGTTAAGTTGTGTCACTTTAGTCTATTTCAGAATAGGAAATCGTCGTTTGACAGGAATAAACCAAATTTTAGTGATTTTTAGTTTAGTTTAGAGAATTTTGTGACAACAGAATCGGCACCATTGTGAATGAAACTTTTAAAAGCAAGTATTTTTTTTTTATAAAGCAACGGATTATCAATATCTTTCAAAGTGTTTTACATTCAAATTGATAGTGAGTTACACAGTTAGGGTGCAGATATCCGTTTCCTAAAACCCGTGGTGGAACAGTTCAACTTGCTCGAGACTTTAACTACACGTGATCTTTTTACGTGAATTCTTAACCACGTGACATTAAAAAATGTCCAAGGTTTCCAAAACGTGTTTGAAACAATTTATTACTTTGTGAGGAAAATGTGTGTGAATTATTGTTTGTCAATATCGATCGGATCAGAACCTGTTAGACTGGACTGTCGTGTCTAGATAGCCGTTAATAATCGATTGTCTTTGATTGTGCAACCAATTGATCGTAAGTTTTAAACATTTTTTCTTCTCCATTGGTTAAATAATAATTAAATTATAAGTGCACCGTTCGCAATATTAAATTATATTTTAAAGTAAAGTTATTGATCGCAGGAAAATAAGATGTAACAGGAAAGAACTGTAAAAGGAGTTGAATTACACAAAATTGTTACTTATGTGTTTTGTCATTTTTGTCAAAATCAGTAGCCCTTTTCGCCCCGTGAGGGGTAGATTTTGAAAATTCTCATAAAAGTTATTCTTTATTTCCGGTACCGAATTAATCAGAATACGCGTTAAACTTCTTTCACACAAACTTTGTTCAAAGCTTAAAGTGACGAACTTTATTATTTGTTTGTATTCGCCACGTTTCATCGCAACTGGGTTGTGGAGTTCAGATAATCAGTCGCTCCATGCAAACTACTGATATTCAGCTGCATCCGATTAGACTAGACCGAACATAGTTGGGAAAGGCTTGATGCCAGATGATGTTGATGATTCCCCAAGGTTTATCAACTCCAAGAAAAAGATGAAAAGGAAGAAGATACAACGGAAATACCCCTAATCACCTCAAAGAAAAAAAAAAGAAAAATGCGTTCTTAGTGCTCCCCTACATTATAAGAGGAATCCTTGTGCAACATTTCACGTTCATAGTCCCAGTAGTTTCGGACTTTCGGTTATACAGTCAATCAGTTTCTCCGTTAAATATACAGAAGATAGGCTGAAATAAAAACAACAAACGCGGCGGGGGGTGCGAGGGGGGCAGCTCAAGCTCAAGTTCATGGTTATGACTAATAATAATTCATGTTAAATATGAAGAGTGGTTCACATAATGAGCATAGTCGGCGGCGGGGAGAGCACCGTGTGGCTAGGACGCTTAGACTGGCACAGTCCGCAACATGCTGCCCCCAGAGCGCGCCGCGCACCGATCAGCCGCCGCGATCTTCAAGCGCATCTCACTGCGCTCATATAGCACGTACTCACTTGTATGTATTCTGCTGACCCCCACGCGGTTTTTATATGCGACGACGCAAATATCTTCCGGTGGAGGTTTCTATTTCATCGGACAATTCTTCCGTTATCAGTGCACCCTTGTTTCTCCCGTCTCTAATTTTAAATTTATCGACTACTGCGATAATAAATTAGTGCTGATAGATTTTAAACGGGTTGAATAACTTATATTTTGTCTAAATTACTCAATACTGTTCGATCTATAATGTCCATACATAATGCGAGCTTTTATCCTAGACGTTTCAATAGAAATACTATCTGTGTTCGACTGATCTATGTATTATTATGAATTTATGAAGTATCTAAAAGGATTGATGTGTTTTATAAGTTACTGTAATTTATAATACTTTAGTTTGCGGTGAGTAGGAAACATTAAAGAACTTTGACAATACAAAACTTTTGTATCTTCGTTTTATGATATCACGCGGAGTTGTCGAACTTCAAACCATCTTACGGAGCTCATCTTTCAACGTACAAAAAGTCGCAATCATCGATAAGATCATTACGAACGGTACCTGCCCGTCACTCAAAATATAAATTATTTAGTTATCTACGGATATACTATACGGGTCGAGTAGAATTGTATAAGGAAAATATTATCTTTCTGTATTAATACGTGAAGCAAAAACTTTGTACCACTTTTACGAAAATTAAGCGAACGGAGAAAAATGAAATTTGGCACAGACACAGTTAATATTTATATAGAGAAGAAGTGCAGAAACCTAATATTTTTGTTAATGCATTAGAAATACATTAAATTAATAAATAAAAACATAGCACACACCGTTAGACACACACATAGTATAATAGTCTTTTGTTTAAAGTTAAAGTCTGTGGTCAAACTGAGGATAGATTATTAATAATTTTCTTGAATATCTATAGTGTTACTGAAAGACAAACAATGTGTCAGACATTTATTACGTTCAAACTTAAAATTAAATGAATTTCGACCAATTCGCGACCACTAGTAATAATAACTACCGGTCGGTCGGGGTCTGAGCTCTGAGCGTCGCTAATAAATTATACGGAATAGGATAGTAAAATAAAATATCAATTTCAATATTGAAAAAATACGAATATAAGGAAGGAATACTTACTTTAGTACCATGTTATCTAGTAATTATTAGTAACTGGAGAAATAATATGTTGGAAAATTAATGCATAAGGTTTAGAAAAAAAATCTAAAACTTACCACTACATATAGCTAAGAATGGATAGGTAAAATTTTAAAGCTACCTCTCTCTCCTATTTTGCCGACAGACAGGGTCCAATATGATCTCATTAAATTTTAAGTTACCTGCACATTGTGGAATGCAATAAATGGTTGAGTATTCGTCTTGACCAAATGATAACTTACAGATACGAGCACTGTCTCTTAGCAGGAAAATTTTCCTAGATATTTAGTGTAGTGTTATCAAGCCTGATAATATAGCTAACTATCAGAGCGAAAAGAAAGTCCGGCTATTAAGATTTGCGTAAAAATTTTTTTCGTACGTTTGCCACACTGACAGACGGGTTCATTCATAGCCGCCCTCCGCCCGCCCAATTACACGCCGCGGCGCGCTCTAAATAGTAACCGCCCAACACGAGACGTGTCACGATGTTCATAGTGCGGCTCGATCACCACATTCACAAATCTCTCACAGGAGCCGAGCGGTTCGCGCGTCTTATTATGCGGGGAGACGACACGATATGTCTCTCCACCCGCAGCTGCCTGATGCGTCTACGAGCGGTGACAACGAATTCGTGCACATACGATGTCTCATTGCGAACATACACAAACAGAAAAATGTGGCGAGACCGCCCTCTACTACTCCGTCACTCGAGATGGTATTGGAATCTCCGACATCCTCAGACACGGAACCGAGCATTACGGAATCAGAAAGATCCGAGGCGCAGTCGATTGAAGATGTGATGCGGACGCCGCCACCTCGTGCCAAGAGCAACAGTATTGCGGGCTCCATGCTGGCTCTTCCGAAGCCGCACAAGCGGCGAAGGCCGTCGTTCCTGCACCTGCAGCTGGGGCCGGGCGAGCACCACGAGGGGCCGCACTCGGCCGCCCCGCACCTCAACGTGCCACGGTTCACCGTCACGGCACCTCCAGGGGAACAGCATCGCCGGTTCAGCCACGGCTTTGCTTTTCCCGCTTTCGCACTACGGAGACATTCGAACACGGTCTGCCCAATGATAACAAGTAGAGTAACAAGTGTTGTGATCGTAACTACTGTTTTTTGCTAAAAATGATTGTTTACAAAGTATCTGTTTTGAAGTGATATTTCAAGAAGTAATGCAACGTGTGAATGGTATGTGCGCTTTTGTTTTTGGCAAATTACATGCATGGCACTTATTGTTCAGTAAAATAACAATTTCATTTGATTGTATGTCGGCAGTTAATTGACACTCAATAGGCTGGTAGATATTCGTCACTGCATAACCACCTGTGAAACCAAACATCACTTTGCATAACAGTGGAGTATTGTTTCCCAAAATTTTCCGAGTGGAGCGTATCCAACAATTTGGAATATTATGAGATTCTGTTAATTTGTTAATCGTTTCAACTATCTACCTGAATTTACAGTAAAATTGTATTTAAATCGTTTATAACCAGCAAGTGATAAATGTTATCTAAACTGTAAAACAATAATTACCTATATGATATCAGCTTCAAGATCCTGAATGGGTAATAAATTGTATTATATTTTTAGAAACTATTTTTGGTAAAACAAAAATATGTAGCTGCTATCAAAAATCTATTAGCCTTATAATTAAATTAATAAGTATGTCGTGGAGTTAGTTAAAACTACACACATAAGAGACACGTATGTTGATATCACTTATCATTTTCCATGAAATAACGACTTCTTCTGATTTTGCATAAGTTGTTGACAATAATAATAGAGTGTGTAATTACGCGGTTTATTTATTATATTGGGCTACCTTGTGATATCAAACCTTATCACTGTATCTATAAATTGTGTTCATTATAAGTCGCGAACTGTGTCGAGTAAACGTTTACTTGTTCTTGTGTGTTTTCCGAAAAACATTGTTCATCACGACTATAAAATTTAAGTTTTCACCTTTTTCCGCAATCTTTTATGGTCATTCAATATTTCAATGATGCGTTTTAGTAAATCACATCCAAGCGAGGTATATTTATTTTTTGTTGTGCTTTTTGAGACTATTAGCGTAATCAAATGTTTTAAAAACTGTACATTATTTTTTTAATAGTTTTTTTTTTTATCAATATTGTGGAACCCGTCTGCCAGTTACTAACCAACTTATTCCTCCTCGGTGATTGTTTTGCTTGTTTTCTGTGATAATAACCATTTTAATTATGTGTGCAATACTATGAAAACAAAATTGTGCCCAATTTACACAAAGACTAAGTTGGCCTTAGGTTGCGTCCGGTTCCTTTTGCTTGTTACTTTTTTAAACTTTATAAAAGATTTTATATGTGAGAGTTACCATCGCGTATTCTAAGTTCCATACACGAGTCTTTATTTTTTTCTGCACTAACTTAATACTCTATCTTTTTGTCCGTAAAGCATTACCTGCTTGTTTTATTTTTAGAATAGAGTTGGATGAGATTTTGGAATTACTTACTTACTACACTAAATCTCTATACTAACTCACGATTTTTTTTTCAATGTTTATTAATATAATATTGCACTAAGTTAAATACTTAGTAGACTTTGTGTTTGTTCAATTTGCCATACAAATTAACCTGATTGTCTGAACATCATTTGGCAGTCAAAGAAAGCAAAACATCGTTGCAAATCAAACGAACGGCAGTGGTTCCAGATAGCAAAATTAAAAAAATGCGTATTACTGACGAAAATATTAGCGCTTATTAAAAGTGTAAATAGCCTCTTTGTCTAGTGTTAATAGTATTGTAGAAATGTGTGTCTCATTGTGTTTTTGTTGTTATCCAGAGCCTGCACCGCAGCGAGTCCATGGTATCACTGGCTTGCTTCAGGACGCTCTCGCAGCTCGTCACCAGCGACAACCTGGCAGAGCTACAGCAGTACATCGCCAACAACAAGAATGTTAGCATCGATGACAAAGATGAGGCAAGTAACAGTTCTGAAAATTATACACTGTGACATTTTAGTCGTCTTACAAAGATTGTCCACTCAATGTATCCGACAAAATATACCTTTAGGCGTGATTAAAAATTGTTACCATCAATAAAATTAAGATAACAGGTCTAAGAAAAATAAATAATGCATTAGAATTATGAAACATCCTGTTAATAATGTTAACGTATCAGATGGTAGAGAACATAACTACCCGGTGCACGAGTCGACAAGATAATTTCATTTTCCTTCAGACAAAATATCATTTACAAACTACGTCATGCGTCATCATAATGAATAATATTTTGATTTTTTAGTTATTCAAATTTGCATTTTTTTTCTTATGGATGTGTAGGTCATTGGTTACATGAAGTGGGCTGCCGTTGTAAGACGACTAAAATGTCACGGTGTATATTATATTTGGTTTAAAACATGGCTGTATCCATGGGATACTTACATAGAGACTGTCAGGAACGTGTTGAGAATAAGAGAATTAAGAATACGCCGCATTTCCCACTCATGGCAGCTGGGGGTTTTTAGTCAATACGAGTTCCACAAAACCCCCAATTCTCGAAACAGCAAAAAAACGGGGCAATTCTCGTAATTTTAAGAACGTTCATAGTCTGTTCTCAGTTTGTCTGTCAAAAATACCTTGAGTTTCCTTACATTTTTGACAAGTTTTTGACATTTGGCTGTCGCCGAGATGAGACTGCGAGTAGATTTTCGACGTTTTTAATCACGAGAATTGGCCGTCTGATAACAAACATGAGATATAGGATAGTTAAGCACATAATATAGAGTAATAAAGTTTCAAAATTAATTAATTTTGCATCTCACATACATACCAGCTCCAATTTCTATGTTTAAAGTCCCCGCTAGCGGTTTCTAGTTTATTTTTACACGAGGTTGAATGTTCTAACGGACCGCTCAGCGTGAAATTTCCCTTTCATGGCTGAAGCACTTTGTACATGTGGTCGTCTGTACTGCAAATGACTGAAGTCAAAGTCAAAGCATTTATTTCAAATAGGCCCAAAAAAGGCGCTTTTGAACGTCAACAGTTACACGAAAATGAATTGATTCTAGTCGCCCCTTTCAAAAGGTAGATTCGTATGGGGAAGAATGGGCAAGAAACTCCACCGTTACGTTTACTGCAAACTGTTTTAACCAGTCAATTACCGTAATTACAGACACAATTAAAAACCATTGTGTCTATACCAAATGTGGTATCTCAGGGACTTAGAGGTCAAGTCCCAGTGATTTAATCCCATCTCCCTAAAGAGTTTATTCCGTCAACTTCACCATTTCTATCTGAGGTTTTAAAAATCCGCTCAGATATTTTCTCTAAAAAGCAAATTTAATTAACCTACTGGTATTGCAAAATCAAATCGCCATGAATTGTGATGATTGAGTAATAATTCCCAAATTTTGGATTTTTAGAAATGAATAGTGAAACTCTAGTAATAAATCATTTAGTTTGCCTAAAGCAGCTCGATTTATTCAATCGTAGGAGGTTGATTTTATAATGCCATAGACTTACTTAAATGTTATCAACATCTAAAATGGGTGTATACAAGGAAAATAATCAAAATATTATACTTAACATTAAATCTTTTGATTATTTTTCTCGTTAAATAGATTTATCTAAATTCTAAAGGCTAAAGTAGAACTATTTGTTATGAAACTATACTTATATGTGCATGGATATACGATATTTAACTCTTGGACTTAAATATTTCCTGCCAAAGTACCTCCTACATAAATGTATGACAATCCCTAAAAATAAAATCTAACAATGGAAAAGAAATAAGTCGCTTATAATCTGAGATATTCCCGGGACTGGAATTTTAAAAGGATTATGCATTCCACTTATACGTCATTCAATTAGTGGGAAATGTACCAACCAGCACATAATTTAATCTAATCTCTAAATTATGCGCAACTGAGTCACTAGGAAGGACACTAAATAGATTCGTAGAAATCAAACCATTCCACATTATAGGATTACAAGAAATGTTTTTTTCCAAGTCAATAATGATTATTTGTACTAATCAATGCCTACAATGTATTGCATATCTTGAAGTCTAAAAATATGATATAACAGTCTAATCTCTCTCAAGAAAATCCTTTGCTCTTTTCACTCGCAATCAGAGATCAGAGAATCTGGTGTTGTTTTTCATAAATAAATAAATATCATTGGACAACCAACACATCGTTGACTGATCCCAAACTAGGCAGAGCCTGTACTATGGTAACCAGACAACTGTTAAACATACTTATATATTTCTAAATACATACATATTATAGATAAATCATAGTATTGTGGTACTTAGAATTTCTTTTAGGAAATTCAATTCTGTGCCGTAAAAGCGTTTAAAAACGCAGTTTTTACTTAACTCTATGAGTATCTTTTTTTAAATCTTTGAAAGTGGGTGAGTAGCAGTATTCAACTACAATATTGACATAGGAACATCAGGTTATACTGTTAAGTCGAACTCGATACATATAAGTTTCGACGGCAATGACCTTTCCTGCTCAGTCCCTTTGTCACGTCTTAACTGTCGATACAAGATAATTACTTTTTTTCTTTTACAGAATGGCACCACAGCCCTTATGCTTGCAAGTGAGAACGGTCGGCTGGCGGCGGTGCAGCTTTTACTGGCATCCGGCGCTGACGCCGCGGCCGCAGACGCGGACGGCTGGACCCCGCTGGCGTTCGCGGCCAGAGGCGGTCACCTCTCAATAGCTAAAGAGCTGCTAGATGCTGGTGCTCGTGTGGATTCCAGGGATTGCGTGAGTTATTTTTTTACAAATAAAATATTTGTAAAGCTTCAAAGTTGGGAGGTAAAGTCTTCACCCTAAGCGATTGTGCCAGTCCACTACTGTCGATCTTTTTTGTAACAATCTCAACGTGAAGACTTAAGTGAAGTGAACTCGAAGTGAGCTGTCGTTCCATCTGATGCTGGGGATTGACACTATTGACAGCTCACTTCAACTAAGTTTTCACGGCGAATATTTTACAGAATAGACCGGCTGGTCGTCTTTAACCCGTATACCAACATCAATATTTCATATGTATGGTATGGACAAAGTTTTAGTTTTTTTTTAATTTTTTTTTTGCGGTAGGGAGGAAAGTACCGTATAAAGATAGCCCTTAATAAGTAACAGTTAAAACCAAAATTATTTTTTTACGAATTATCTCACGTAGGTAGGTTGCAACACCATTGTGACTTTTGTTTGGGATATTGGGGTTAACACTAATGACACAGTAACTTGGAATAGTATCGGAGCCAGTAGTCTTCTCGTGACTCTCACCCAACGGATATGCTACAAGTATCATAAATAAAGGAATTGGCCATGCCTGCAAAAACGGTTGGATAACGGTACGATCAAGAAGACCCGTCAATGACCTAACATTACGAGTAACACATTGATCTATTTCTGCACAAATGCATTTAGACATTAATCTGATACTGTGTTCTTTAATATTCTTAGACCAGAGTTACGATACTACTACACAGCGAATCGTAAATTAAGATAATACCACTTTACGATATTCTGCAAAGAAGACGTCACTAACGTCGAAATCTTGAAGGATTGACCTCTTTATACTACAAACATAGTAAAAATTACAGGCAATAAATAATCTTTAAGTATGCGAAACCAGATGAAAGATCTTTAATATTTTTTTCTTTGAAAAATGATTAAGATCATAGAAAAATATTGTTTATGGAAATGAAATATTGTTGGGAATAAAATGTAAGTAAAGTTAAACGTTCCTATTTGTAGTCTCTACGCTGAACAGATGGTCCATACATTTTCTAGCGTTTGCACTGTGACATGTTTTTAAACATCTTGACACATGTTTAAATTGATTCATTTATGGACACAAAACACGTTGCAATTCGTTGGGCTCTTTTCTATTTTCTGAAGGCTGAATTTGACGTCACTGATCTTGATTTTGACAGATGTTTATTTTGTGTCTGACTAGAATATTTAACATGTCTTCATAGTGTGTGTTGGAAGGATTTAAAACAACGTAAATATCGAACTAATTGAATAATACATTTACTTATTTTTCGTATTTTTTTAATAGTATGCAACAATGCACATGCACATAATGTAACCCAAATCATTATAATAGAGCAATGACCAAAATGTATTCTGGACTGTGTACTCAAAATTAGTATATTTATACTTGACGTGGATCTCTGCCAAGATGTCACTGACATGCAAGCACATTCTTAAATCTGGCTAAAATATAATGTGTTCGTCCAGCCAGAACCAATGCCTCATAAACCATTTGATGCCTTGTCCAGTTTTCCTAATTTCAAATGTTTAGAGTTTGTATAGAAAATTGTATTTTGTAAATGATGTGCCCGTTTTAAATTAGCTTTTAAGTGTACAGTCATTTTGCAATAAATATATCAATGTGTCTTGGAAAATATTTTGTTATTCCTTCTATCCACGAGTCGTTGATTCACGTGAGAGGTTACATAACTGGAATGTTTTGTTTATTCCTCATAACTGGGTAATTAAATTTATTATAGAGGTTAATGAAGTGACAAAGCAAATAGTTTATGATAGTACTTTAGGTGAATATATTTAGTTGGAGGCCAAACATAGAAATGGGGTCAAGAACTACGTTATTAGGGAATGTGTGCGGCTTCTGATTTAGGTGCTGACAAGAATGACAGCTGCTAAATTAAAAATAAATATAATCGGTTCATTCTATTTATATAAATAATGATGTGTGCAACATCAGACGTTGACTTCGAATATTAAGATTCAGTGAACAAATTAAATGATTCAACAGCAGAACAGATATTGAAAACCATGTTTCCTATGCAAAATAATTGGAATATACAGTAATCGATGATAACATTACAATTATCAAGTCAGTTACAATAAGGAAGAAGTTACTTGAAGTATGTGGGTTGTCGTGGTTGTAGTCTATTAAATACATTAGGAGCTGTTTAGTACTTTGTGGTATTTTATTAAATAAATATAATTTTGCATAGCTAAGATGGGATTCCGTTTAATTTTATTTCTTAAATCTTTAATTATACGTTCTACTTTTACTTTCTTAACTTGGACGGAGTTCTGAGAAGTCTTATAAAAAAATTATTTTGCCTCTCATAGGGCGGGTGGACGCCGTTGCTATGGGCGTCTTACAAAGGCCACGAAGAAATTGTGGCTTTGTTGTTGGAGAAAGGAGCCGACGTTCATGCACACGGCAACTATAACATCAAGTATGTTTGTACTAATTATTTTTTTTCGTCTTAAGACTAAGGATTCAAATTCTAACATTCTAGAATGATGTTCGGTTCTGAAAATAAGGATCTGTTTCAGGGCGTCCAGATAGACACAAATGGAAAAGAAATTTTTATGAAATTATCTGCCAGATTAGTTGAAATTTTTTACTCGGTTATGGAACAGGCAACTGGATGACAGTTTGAAGATGATTTATTTTTCATTAAGTACATTTGAAGCAAAGATTAATAACTTTTAGCATTGAACAGTCAACGAGACATACAGACATGTTTCGTTTAATGTTTTGGTTCGGAACACTACAAAAGATGAACGCATATTGTTAAATTACGTTGCTCTACTGATACCAGTATATAATACAGAACAAGATCTGTTTAACATAATGATCATACAAATATCTGTTTGCGGTTAGTTCCATGTCTAATTCTCACAAAGTTATTGCATATTTTGCCTAACAATGAGAGGCACTTTGATTTACTGTCATTTAAAACCTCATTCAAGTTAACTAGTTTCCAAAAACATGTGTTACAAAGTATTCTCCTTAAATATAATGTCGACATCTCTCATACATAATATTAGTAAAATTCGTCGATTATTATGAGCGACGAGCCTAATTCGCTTGCTTTCAATGTCACCAAACGTGCGTCGTGTTCTCATTTGACCATCCACGAGGAATTTCAAAGTTTTTCAATTAACGATGTTCCATAATCATTCAAACGTTGTCCTAAATATCTTATGAGTTATATAAAATTCCAAACAATAAATTTTCTGCAGCTCGCTAGTATGGGCGGCAGGGCGCAAGCACAGTGGCGTAGTCCAACGACTATTAGCCGCAGGCGCACGACCAAACTCCTGCGACAAGTACGCAACATCAGCCTTAACATGGGCAGCGCGCGCAGGCGACGTTGCCGCGTGCGCCGCGTTGTTGCGAGCTGGTGCAGACGCTAATACTGCGGGCATGTATTGCTGGACGCCGCTGCTGCAGGCTACACATGGTAAGCTTTTCATTTGGTTTTTCAAACATGGAATTTCAGGGTTATAGCCGTGGAGTAAACTAGGTGCTGGTTGAATGAAATTAATGGATAAAAGAAATATATAGAAAAAAAAATATAGTAGGCGTAGTACACACACATCCGAAAAGTTTACATTACATGGACATGCGATGCGGAGGAATCGGAATCGGAAGGATAAGAATATGAATGTGCGTGGCTTGAGAAGTAGATTATATTAATGCAGATGATATGCCTAGAAAGGAGGTGACAAAAGAGATCATGACCAATAAAGATAGGTGGTAGAAGACATGCTGCGTCGACCCCAAATGAATTCGGATAAGAGCCACAGGTTGATCATCCGAAATGTTTACACCAACGATCAAAACGGATCGACTGTAAATATTTTATTGCTTCTACTTGCATTTACCAGGTCATCAAACATCTGTAAATGAGTGTAAATAGCGTCAACTGTAGGAAATTGTATCCACAATTTATAGCCAAGGTTTGGCAAACGAACAGAACAGGTAGTTAATTTTCAAGTGAAACTGTCGGTCGAATATAATATTTAATGCTTAACCGGATATTTTGGCACTAGTAAGACATTATATCATAATATTACTGGAAAACTTTGAAGCGAGTGGTTGAAAATATATAGTGGAAGAAAACCTAATTATGGGTTAGTTAATAGATGTTTTTTTTTTTGTAGTTTCAATACTATACCGTTGTCTATCTAATTTATTTTGAAGCAACAACAAATAAACACACAATTAGTTATTTAGTTATTGTCATAAAGACTTAATCGATTATCCTAGACAATGTTGTGGAACTAATTATGTATTCAATGGGTATTGTTTAGTTTACTTCATTATAAATATACTGTATTGTGTTTGTACTTCGAATTAAAAAGCCATGAAACTGAAATGACAAAATAGAAAAGTGTAAACAAACCATTAATTCTGTATAAAAGCTTTAGCAGTCATAACAACATACATAATTATTTTGATGCGAATATAAGTCTACCGTCTGTCTGGTGTGCTTTCATTATGAACTTGTTTTGGAATTCCTCACACAGCTGGCTTGGTTTATACCACGAACAAAATATTGGGGAACTTTCTTCCTCAAAATATTGCAAACATATGATTAAGTTTTAAAAAGTGGCTATAAGTTACTGTAGCATAAATAAAGATAAAACAATATTGAAAATACTGAAAATTGTGGATTTTAGGCCATACTTAGTTACGGCGCCTACGTATCATATGTTTATGGACACCACGATTAGGCTGTGCTATCGTCGCATAAACCTGGATGTATCAAAACTAACGTGAGTGTTGCGTATACGCTGAACATACACTAGATGTGAAGAGCGCCTGGGGGGGCCGAAAGGTGCTGAACAGTTATTTTTGTCACCGCTGATCAAACAACATCTTAATTCTTTTGACCAATATACGGTACTTACAAAAGCTTAAGGATAAGTTTACATTTATGAGAGACTGGTGCTTGAAAAAGGCATTGCATGCAACGCGTATGGTACTTACAAGTCACCAATGCATTTGTATATTAGGTGCTTTCATGAGACAGAACTGAATCAAGATACCTCCAAACTTATTCTCCCGTTTCTTATTGTTTCAACAGTCATTTGAAGACGACCCAACTTATCATTCACTTTCTCATCTCCCTTAACCAATTATTTTCAGGTAATCACTTCGAGATAGTCCAAATGCTGCTAGAACACAAGCCCAACGTGAACGCGCTAGACAAGGACGGCTACACCGCGCTAGCCATCGCATGTAAAGAGGGCTACTACGATATCGCTTTGGCTCTTATTAACTCCGGCGCTTATATTAACGTGCAGGTAATATATACACTAGCTGCTTAATCATTTTATTAATAGTTCACTGAGTACTAATTATTGTGATATTCTATATATCTTTTTTTTAACTTTAACCTAATGTAACCTAATGTTTCCATCTTTGACCTGTTTTTCAATTATTGACTTTAGCGAAGAGCCTATTTTGGCATGCTTTCAATGTCACAAAAAATCGGTGACAAAAAAAAGTTGTGAATGATTGACTTGATGTCTTGTATCTTCGGGCTGAATTAAAATAGATGCTAAGGGTCGGTTCACATCTGACGGAAGATGCGTCGAGCGTATCATCAGTCGCGTCTATTCGGTCTAATAGTGTGTTTTCATATCTGACGGAAGATGCGTCGGGCGTAACTTGTACTTCCGTGATAAATCGTTCTGTATCAAAACATTTTCAATGAAAACTTCGAACGGTCTGTACACAAACTAACTCCGCCGATGTTACGCCTAATCTGAATGCATCAGTCAAAATACACGTGGCGGAACGTTGCCGCTCTTTACGTCGGCCGACAATGCGTCGACGGAAACGGAACAGACGCTGTACGCTCGACGCACTAACGCATCATCGGTTAGATGTGAACGGTTGAATGTTTTCTCATATAATTGTCTGTTATGGCGTTACGCGACCGATCATACGCGACGCATCTTCCGTCAGATGTGAACCGACCCTAATAAAAATACCACAAAGCTTCAATCTCTCTCTATAAATGTTAACAATATGTCCACAGATATTATAAAGACAATTTTTAATGTACTTCTTATTCCAGGATCAATCAAAAGACACGCCACTAATACACGCAGTCAAAGGCGGACACAAAAACATAGTGGAAGCTCTACTAAAGAAGCATGTTGACGTCGATCTACCAGGCAAGGATAAGAAGACTCCTGTATACACCGCGACCGAAAAAGGACATGTTTCTATACTTAAACTGCTGCTGGCTTCCAATCCTGATCTCGAGCATAGTACTGTTGTAAGTAGACCATAAACACGTAATGAGACGGAATTAATGTCTTCGAGTGTATGTCCTGCGTAGGCGTAAACATTTACGCTGGGCATTCGCGACGTAAACATCGTGACAATGCAAACTTATTTTCAACTAGCATTTGCCGGCGGTTTCGCCCGCGAAAATAAAATTCCTCTTGAATCACTCTGTCTATTGATGAAAACCGCATTAAAATTCGTTGAGTAGTTTAAAAGATATTTATACTATGTAAAGATATAATCAGTCTACGCCACTTTGGCGTAGCGTCTACGCGGCGTAAACGCGACATGATCCAACGTAAGAAGGCAACTCATGTCCTCTAAAATGTTAATCAAGCAATAACCAACTTTCTACAAGAAACTAGTTATTTCTACACATTTCAACAATGTTCCTCTAAGCAAGTCTACTATTGACTGGGAAAAGCAAGTTATACAAATATGCGATGTTAATTTTGCAATTAATACGTATTGGACATACGTCATAGTCGCGTCGCCGGGAAAAACAGCTAGAAAAAAATCCCGTCGTATTTAACATAACGTGATTTTCGCATAAGCAATTATTACGTCTATGATTCATTCTCATTCAGCTGTCTTGTTATACTGAGAAAAGATTGCCAATATTAAATTGTTTTTCTGCCTACTGCCCTTGGCAAGGTTTTGAAATGACATAGTTACTGATATTGTTTCACAAATGTTCTTGCTAGTATCCGAGAATTCGACCCTCTCACTCAAAGATGGTATATAGTCCATCTTCTAAACATGTTTGTATCCTCATTCGTCGTGGATCTGCTTTAAGGTCTGATTTACATAGTGCGATTTAACTGTCTGTGACATACCATAAGTTGAAGCCCTAATGCAAGTAAATTGTGGGTTCATTTTTATTTCATGCCTCAGGCAAGGAACTTGCATCGTGTTAATGAGGCTTTCAAGTAAAGATACATTTCAAGTGTAGAATACTTGAATCTTATATCTTTAAACGAGCAATTCTTGTATATATGTATATATATAATCTGAATTTCGGAAACGGCCCCAACGATTTTCATGAAATTTAGTATACAGGGGGTTTCGGGGGCGATAAATCGATCTAGCTAGGATTCATTTTTATAAAATGTCGTTTTTTCGTATTTTCAAAGATCAACTTTATCGATAATCAACTTGAACATAAACTTATTATTTTAAACACAATTTACCAAAAAATACCGAGCAAAGCTCGGTCATCCAGATATTGTTTATTTAATACACAATTATCCGCAGTCTGGCGACACACCACTGATGCGTGCGGTGCGCTCTCGAAACGCGGAAATGGTAACATTACTGCTGGAGCGAAAGGCGCGGGTCAACGTCGCAGACAGCAGAGGTGACACAGCCTTACACATCGCTATGAGGGCCAGGTCTAAGGTAATAAAAAGGTTTACTACATACTCTATGAATATCGACATCGATAAATTGTTTAGCTGACATAAGTTACTAATTTCGTCTCCAATACGCATACGTCGATGGGTGACCTACCTTAAGATGCGAGCAATAAGGACCAAACCAAATCAATCCAAACAATTTTGAATCGCGCAGGCAGAGTTTACCGCGTCACTAGCATGTATACAACAGCTCGACATCAATGTTCGGGCAGTAGCCCACCAGACAACACCTGTCTAGTCGGAACATCCTCCCTGTATGGAGGATGATTGGAGTTTACACCCGTTCCGCATGCCCTTATATACATTTTGAAAAAATAACTGCACAACCACATGTTTAACTGGCTCCAAAATAATGCCAAACATCCTTCCTCAATCATACTGCAATTAAAACTATGATTTTCAAGGCTAATAGAACTTTTTCTACGATGGATGTCAACAAAAAGTTGACTTGAAAACAGGAAAATATTCAACATACAACTAATGATTTATTAAAATCATGTTCACGTCTTTAACGACTACCGTCATAGTATCCTATTAATGCATGGATGCACAGTTCAACAGATTTTCCTCGTGTCTTAAAACCACACTACACCCAGCCAACACTTAATTACACGTTACAAACCGTGATGATCTCAACACTAAACATTTCTTTTGCAGCAAATCGTGGAGATTCTTCTCCGTAATCCGAAGCACAGCCAGTTACTATACAAACCGAACAAACTAAATGAAACTCCATACAATATAGACATGAGTTACAACAAGACAATCCTAGGACAAATCTTCGGAGCTCGAAAACTGAATACGAATGAAGACAATGAGAACATGTTAGGATATGAATTGTATAGTGCAGCGTTGGCTGATATGTTGTCCGAACCAAGTCTGTCGGTACCGATCACAGTCGGACTGTACGCGAGGTGGGGATCCGGGAAATCGTTTTTGCTCAATAAACTTAAAGGTGAGACAATTTTAAAGCATTTTTCCTTCTTCTTTTTTGAAATATATAATAGTGATAATAATACTCAACAAAATGATCATTATCATTATGTCGAGTTAATAAAAACTTTGTACTAATTGAGGATAGATATGACTTGAATGTGGTTCCTGTGCTACTTTTTTGTAGACAATAATGACCCGTATCTACGTCGTTCCGTAGAAGTAAACAGTAAACAAGCATTAACTTAAAAGCTGTGCGTCAATAAGCCGAGACGTAGTAACAATACACAAACTTCTCAACAATATATACGCATTATTTTAACAAGTTCATGAGTCACCTATAACGTCACAATTACAATCAATAAGACATAAGAAGACCAAACGTTACAATATATTATGAAATTGGCGCGTCATTGAAGTTGTTCGAGTTGGCACACCCACCTTGTCACAACATACCCGTCATGCCGTTTAATATAAATAATGATTCATGATGATTTACTTTGATAAAAGGCCCTACAAATCAATCAGTACTTTGTCACACCTACTAAGACGGAACAATTTCGAGGTGTTGACCAAGCCAAATTGGTATTCTTTATATTTAGCTAATTTATTTAAGTAAAGATTTATCATAAAGTGCATCTGAAATAATAAATGAACTGTTAACCGGCTCATTGACTGTTTTGCTTGGCAGTGTGACGGACAGGAATATTAATCACTAAATATTGATGATGTTCCTGCGAGCAGGTGGTCAAAGCTGGCGCCGCGCAGACTGCTATATGTATAACTTTCACTGAACGCAAGAGTCAGTGGACTTCCGTAGTTAATGAGCCGCTTTAAACAATCCTATTAGTGTTTTGTATGATGTTTTAAACGTAAAATGAGTTGCAGTATTCTATATCTCTCTATAAAACCAGAAACTTGCTATCATTACTAACTTCTGATAATAAAGGGAGTTCCCAATTGCATGCAAGGTTTTTGCATTTTTTGGTATGATTTACTGGTCCGGTATGGAATCTTTTTCAAATATCTTACTGGTTCATCTTTGACATAAAAAGATGCTTTAGTCAATCTTCTTTTTTAATAATTTATCTGGCTGGAGGTTTTAGCACTATTCTTGATAATACAAGAAGACATCATTGCTACAAAAAATAAAGGTACTTAAAATTCAACTGCTCTATCGTTCCTCGACTTTGTAAACTGTTAAACAGCTACAGCAACTTAGTTGATGTGCATTTTGACTCATTTGGCAAGTTCCACAGAGCAACAGTCAGCAATGTGTAGATTTATTTGATATACTTTGAATATTATTTTTGTTTTATTTTTATTATTTTGTTTTAATCTTAATTAAGTTTTTATTTTCTTTTGGTTTTTATGTCTCTTAAATGTAATTTAATTTTATAGCTTATTATAAATTTGTATCATAGTTCTTACTTTTACGGGGCATGCGGTGCTAACCTATAATAAACTGTAATACTAACCTTAGTTAATAGAAAAATATTGTTATATTGTATGAGTGTATACAGTTGTTGGTTGGCCAAAATAAATAAATAAATAAAATAAAATGATTTTATACTAATCCAAGTATGTCAATTCGCAGAGGAGATGAAGAACTTCGCCCGGCAGTGGAGCGAGACGGGCTGGGCGTGGTCGTGGGCGGTGTCGTGGGGCGCGTGGCACGTGGCGCTGTCTGTCGCCGCCATCGCCGCCGTGTCGGGCGCGCCGCCCTATGTCGCCGTGGGACTGTGCTTCGCGCTCTTCGCGCTCATATACATCGCACTGTACATTCTGTGGTACACTGGGAATAAGTGAGTAATACTTAGAAAACTTCTCTAAAATATACATAAAATATAAAGGCTGCTGAAGTAAAATAAATGCCTAGACTGCGCACAAAGGTCTCTAAGGTCTCAAAAATAAGCTGTTTTTGCAATCCATACCTTACTTGGAATTTTGAAAAAAATAAGAGGACGTTATTCGACTTTTGTAACGTTCTTATAATGACTCAATTCTGAAGTCAGTATTTAGGGTTCAGTATTCAACAAAGAACTCTTAATAGTTTCGTCCGTTTGTCCGCAGCTTAGCTCAAAGACTCTTAGTACTAGAAGTCTGTAATTATTATTCAGTGGTAGAACACGTTTTTACCACAATGTTAAGTTTGTTTTGGTATAATTTCATCCCGACTTTAGAGCCCTTCATTGTGCGTAGTCCGATTTGGCCGATATTTTTTTTGTATAAAAACTTAACGGTCGTTAGAACTCGTTTTGTTAGACGTATAAAGATTATTGCACTCTCAAATGAACGCATTCTTTTCTAAATTCCTGGTAGTGAATATGTTATTTAAAAAGCAAATTCAGTATCCATAAAATTATTACCTGACACAGTTTCTAAAGTAATTCAGCTTTATAGCTCTTTTATAGTTGAATGACTTACATTTGTACCATGTTATTACAATCTCCTTTATTCGATATAAATCGATGTTTATTTTGTAATCCCTACCGATATTATAAATGTGAATGTAAGTTTGTTACGCTTTCACGCGAAAACTACTTCATCGATTATCATGAAACTATGTACACATATCCTTGGAGATATTAAAAGTAACATAAGATACTTTTTATGAAAATAAAAATCTATATTTATTGTTATTTTTAACGCGAGCGAAGCTGCAGGGAATACCTAGTACTTCAATAAAATTCTTAATCTCAGATAATTTACATCCCATCGTACTCCACTATAAACTTTAGCTTTGTCTTATAAATGATTTTTGATAAATCAATAAAAAATGTAAGGAGGTTTCATAAATTTGGCTGCAGTGGAATTTGAATATACACGATATGGCATAGAGTTTGTTGTTCCAAAAGCTGGTAATCATGTCAGATTCTAAATAGAAATATTGAAGGAATGTGTGTCCATTTCAGATACGAGTGGTGGTGGGCGGGCGGAGTGCTGTCGACGCTGGGCCGCAAGTTCAGTTCGCTGCTGTTAGCGCTGCAGGTCGTCTTCTGTCACCCGCCGGGGCCCGAGGACCCCAGGGCACTGCCCGCTACGCCGATACGGTATGCACACTACATCTACTACTCATTATTGTAAAAATAAATAGAAATATCCCACACTTTGAAAAGCGGATTAGCTGTGTAATCAGTTATTACTATATGATAAAGGATACCAACGACATATTTGGGCTCTATGCGGTCAAGCTGAATCGATGCAGGGTTAATCGTTCCACCTTATCTACACACCGGCTAAATTAAGGGAACACAAAAAAAAACTCTGTTTTTCGACAATTGATTGCTTTTATTTATTTTTTTACCCATTTTAGCTTTTTTATTCAATACAAGTAAAATAAAACAAATCGGTTGATTATCATTTATTTACAAAGTGAAAGTAAAAAATGTAACATTTTGAAATTAATTTATTTTTGTTAATTTAAATTATGATTTACTTAGTAAAGTTAAAGTAACACTGGGCCGAAGAAGACATGTATCTTCGGATTTTGTATTCTAGAACATCCCGGTATCTAACGATGTATTCCTTCACCGTTTTGAGAGCAGTGGTGATGAAATTATTTACACAAAGTAAAGCGCTTGCTTGGGTTCGACCTACAACTTCTTAAGTCGGGGCGAGCACTCGCATGAAATTCCTCAATAGTTATTAATCATGATTGTGCGTGTGCAGGTTCCACTTCACGGAGGGCATGAAGAGCGGCGGCGGGCAGGAGGGCGACGCCATGGTGGTGCAGATGCTGGCCAGCCTGGGCGAGGCGCTGGAGTGCCAGTACGGCAGGGTCTGCACCCGCCTGGCGCGCGCCTTCCGCCCCAAGCCGCTCGCCGCCACCTCGGGCTGGAAGTGAGTCTCTCACCTTACTGACTCTCTATAGCACTTAATTCTTATCTTCTTCTTAGCGTGTCTATAGCAATCTTAATATAGTCAACCCAGAATTTGGCAGCAATTTCAGAAGCATGTTCACTGTCTTTAATTCGTATGAGAATTAAGTTTATAACAAACCTCATAAAGTGTAGTAATTCAGTCAGCTTCATGACAGTGGTAACACTTGCATTACGGAAATAGCCCTTGCTGCTGTTACACAAAGATGTTCTTAATGCCTATGGACGTGTTGACTGTACAAAGAAACCATGAATTCAGCACGTGATTCTATAGTAACGTAGACATTTTTCGTCGGTTGATCCTCTAATACTGCAAAGACAGCTGTTTCATCGATAGGTACGGGATCAACATGAAGCAATATTTTTTATTTATTAACTGACGAAATGTTCCCCACTATCATGTACTGAATCCATGATTATTCGTTTTTGCTTCCATCTACCTGCCACCCTGTAGTATAGTATTATATTATATTGCGTTGTTAAATAAAGCTGAATTCCACAATGGTCCCATTCCACAAAAATTGTTACATATGCTTAGATTATCGTCATCATCATTTCAGCCGTAAAACGTCCACTGCTGGACATAAGCCTCCCCAATTTGGGGGGCTTTGCCATAATCGCCACGCTTGGCAGGCGGGTTGGCGATCGCAGTATGGTGGTAAAATGCATAGAGAACGCTGCTGCCCATTCTCTAGTAAGTCCTTTAGTCGCCTTCTACGACACCCACGGGAAGAAATGGGGTGATGCTATTCTTTACGTCCGGCATCACACGGGACATGCTTAGATGGGCTAGGGAAAGTAGCAATAAATACTAGTAACTACTAGTTAATAAGATAGGTAGAAGTCTGAACCAAAAGTATCTTTTTTATGTTATTGAAAAAGCAACTAAGTTCCTACGATTATTTTCAGGTGGCGACGAGTTTGTTGCATTCCTCACATCGTCACGTTCGAGCTGTGCTTCACTTGCATACTCGTCGGACTATGTGTGCTTATTATGTACTTAACCGACCGCGAAACGGAGCCGCAGTAAGTATTAGTTGTAATCAGTTCATTTTCACCGTAGACCGACCATTGTTGATTAAAAAAAGCCTGGCATATTTACCTTTCAATATTTAAACTAACTTTATATATGTAGATCAGATTCATAGTACTGGTAACCGACGTGCGTGTATGACTTGATGTATGAACTTGAGTATGTAAGGATACTAGCAGGTGACGTTCTGTCGTTTCTGTCTACCCCCATGGGAAAAAGGCGTGAGTTTATGTATTTATGCATTATATATCCAGTTCAGTTTAAGCCGTAAGGCAATAATAACATCGAAAATAAACGCCTATTTTCATTTGAAAAAAAAGTCCACTTGCCAAAAAAGGCTGCTTCAAAAATAGATTAGTTAAAAAGTACATAAAATAGAATAATTTGAAATGACGGGCAGCACAAAAATTTATAAAGACTGACGTGTCAAAGTGTTTGTACAAATCTACTTGCTAAAATAAAGTCACTTATCATTATCATAAATGATGTGGTAATCGCTAGACATAAGACACGAAACAAATACCGAACGACGGCTCAATGAGTGAGGGTCGTCGTCAACCAGACGGCGCGACATCCAGCAGGGCCTGATGATCGGCGCGTGCGCAGTGAGCGGCGCGGCGCTGCTTGCCAACCTCTACACGTGCGGCCGGGTGCTCGCCGCGCTCGTACTGTCGCCGCGCGCTCGCCTGTCCCGCGCTACTAGGAAACCGGCGCACGCGCATGCCCCTACTCTCGCGCTGAGACCCGAAGTGCAGGCTTTGACGCATGTGGTATGTACTATGTTTCATCAATTTTTTTCTACCTACAAATATCCTTTTTTCGAAGTGATAACTTCTTATGGGAGGGTAAACCGCTTCGTTACGTAACGCGTTACGGCGCCAGTCTGTCTAGCTTCCCTTTCTGTCACGCACACGGCAGCGGTGGGCAGGCTCCTCCTCTCTCACTCTAACCCACCACACTACTCTAACCACAGCGCTAGCCGTATTTCGGACAGACCCTTCCCCCTCTCTCTACTCAGTGTTTAGTGTGCGATAGACATATACTGTTGACAGTGAGCATATAACTTTAAATTATCACTGTTTCAATCCACACTAATATTATAAATGCAAAAGTAACTCTGTCTGGCTGTCTGTCTGTGTCTCGCTTTCCTGCGACCCGACCGAACTAACTACTGAACCGATTTCAATGAAATTTGGTACACAGATAGTTTAGAGCCTGAGAAAGGACATTGGCTACTTTTTATTCCGTGACTTTGACTGCGTCCGCGATAACCGACATTTACGCAGATGAAGTCGCGGGCAGAAGCTAGTATTAAATAGTTCAACTCAGATTAGTGTATGTTATCACTTGTGTCGGGTGTCCCGAGACGCACAAGTTTTTTTTCTCTAACTTAATTTGTGACGTTTGTCTTTTTATTAGTTTGCTTCTTGCAGCTTCTGAGAATCTCGTCATGTCTTTAATCTGTAAAATCTGTCGTATGTAAATCGCACGTTAGCTGCTTGTGATTGGTTAGGATTTTTTTTACTAAATCACAAAAACGAATCATGATTACTTTTCGTAATGTAGAAAATATATTTTTTTAAATTGTATTTGCGGCCAAACTGATCAACAGTTTAAATTAAACAGGCACACAAAAAAGTGCGTAAAAATCCAACTCCAGCAACTATAAAACAACTAATTTTCTTCCATCCAGGTATCGTGTCTGGACGCATACACCGGTCAACAAACCCGTCTAGTAGTAGTAGTTGACGCTTTGGACACCTGTGAACAAGAGAAGGTCCTCGCCTTATTGAACGCGGTACACGCACTGTGTTCAGACCCTAAGAGTCCCTTCATACTATTGCTGGCAATAGACCCACATATCATCAGCAAGGTAAATATTATTATCTTACTTTAACGTTACAAGTAAATTGAATAATTTAATCTGTGATGTCCTTTTGTTGTTTTGACTATTTCATCTTTAATTTTGTCTTGAACCTGCATTCATAAATCTCTCTTTTAATTTGTCTCATAAAACAGTTGAGTAACTAAAACTATGGAATTTACGACCGCGGCTTTGATGTCATACTTTTTTTTAAACTTTTTCTGTGTGTATGTAAATTACTAGATTTCCTCTGGTGTGGATGAACTTAGACAAATATCAGTGTTATACAATAGTCAATATTTAATCCTAAACCTAAAGGTAGAATTCAGTGCATCGCGATCGATCGCGGCCGCGCGCGGCCTACGACTGTCGTCGATCGCTCGCGACAATAGTCAAACTATGAAAATGTATGGCACCGGTGCCGAGGCCCGCGACCGACGCGCGCGGCCGACGAATGTCGTGAGCCGCGCGCGGCCGTGCGTGTCTTAACATGTTCTAGCGCTTAGTAAGTTAGTAACATCGTGGATTTCATGGCGCAAACATGTCTAGGAACGCAGGAGAAAACTTTTCGGTCGAGGAAGACGAAATATTAATAAATTTTGTGTCTCAAACTCCAATCATATATGATATGCGGCATGGAGATTATCCTCCTCTTCTTCTTCAAGGATGTCAATTAGCACTTCGACCATGATTTTGACTTTGGTAGATACACGTCTAAAGGGAACTGACGAACAACATCTACTAATTTCAAGACACGGCCGCGCGCGGCTCACGACATTCGTCGGCCGCGCGCGTCTGTCGCGGGCCTCGGCAGCGGTGCCATACATTTTCATAATTTGACTATTGTCGCGAGTGATCGACGACAGTCGTAGGCCGCGCGCGGCCGCGATCGTTCGCGATGCACGGAATTCTACCTTAATAGTAATTTATTTATACGGGTACTATTTCTGTTACAGTCATTCTCAATCATTAAAACTGTCACCATAGTCATTTAATTTCTGGGGGAAGTCAGACCCAAATAAAAGCTAAAATAAAGACTATACGCATATGTCTTGCTTCAATGAATCTTATATTATTTGCGTCTTCTCTTACTCCGCCCTTGTTATGTTTGTCTTTTTTATGTAAACCTATGATTAACATAGTGTAAGCATAGAATAGAACTTATTTATAGCAACAGTTTCTTACTAGTACTATACATTTCATACAGGTCGCTTGGATGGAGGTCAGTTAAGCTCGTCATGTGTTTGGTGTTAACCTTATACCCGTTAGCTTTGAAATCGGTGTTGTGTCGAACCCTTTTATCATGTAGAGTGTATTATTTATTACTTGTCTTATTTGGTAAGCAATAACGAAGCGCGCTTAGGTATCCCATCAGTCAAAAACTTTAAGGCTGATTTTACGGTGAAATGTTAGGATCACACGTCCCACCCTACTGTTATTGGGGTTTAAAACTAATGCAATATAAAACGCCATGATATCTTAAAATTATACAGTAAAATATTGTACTAATGCATCGCCTTGTCAACTGCGACTAAGTCAGGTAGGTATAAATATCCAAAATCTTTGAAAAAAACAAACGATAACACATAATCACATCCAAAACTGCTTCAAATTGACCATTTAAATAAATTAGTTTCCTTAAAATAAAAATTTTAGTCTGCCAATTTTTTCCAAATAAGACAAGTAAAGAAGAAATACAGTCCACTTGCATGATTTCACGGAATATTCGTTGACCTTGAGAGATGTATATTTTAGCCGTATATTATGTGTTGCATGACATTTTGTTAGGATGTTTCATTATTATTATTTTAATTCATGTGCGACCCGCGCGTAATCTTGTCGTTTAGGAATTTGTAACTGAATATTTAGTATGAATGGCAATATTAAATAATAGTTCCGGCTCGGGCCTCTGGGCCGTCTGGGCCGTTGTTTATATTATTTTTTTATAAAAAGGAGGGTATCGGCTAATTTTCCAAAGCATGGCAAATTACCCGATTCGCCCAAATTCCGACAGCCCTGACCCGAATATGTAAGTTTCAAAACAATCTAATGAAAAAGTTTTTTTCTAATTCATTTATACTAGTAATATAATCCTTCGTATTTCCGTATCTGATCTTCGTAGCTATCCTGGCTACCCCTTATTCTTTTTTGTCTCCAGGGTAATGTAGTAGCTTCTATTCTTAATTACTTTTAAAAGTAAACTGAGACACTCTTCAAAGAAATTCAGATTATTTTAAATCTGGTTATCGGTTGCGCGCGGATATTATAAATATACATGTACATGTTTGATGGAGTATAGTGTTAGTTTTCGAGTGTTGTTTGTGTGTATAAGATGTCAGGCAAAAAGATACCTTATTGCCAATAGGGAATATGCATGTGACTCAGATAAGGGTATTTTTTTTATAAATTGAATTTCTTCAGAATCATACCTTCCATCAATACTTTTAATAACTATTCATTTTTGAGCAAGTACCTACTGTTAAAAAGTGCAATAAAACTGTTGGAACGTCACATATTTAAAGCGACGCTATTGTTCAGAGCGTATGTGTCGTAAAAGTCTATGACAACAATACATGTCATTGTTTTATAGGAGTGTTTGCGATTCAGTTCGTTGTCAGTCGTAGACTATGACGTCAAGTGCCTCAAAATCACACACTTGAAATGCCCTCCGCATTTCAGGTGTCCGGGTCAGTTGCCTATTTTCAATTTGTTTTTAAGTACTTTAAATTGCTTTTTTGGCGTCAAGATTTATTTAACTATTACAATAAGTCAATATAAACTATCGAAAAAAAAAGATACATGCTTATTCCCTATTGTTCAAAAATTTTACAACACCCCTACCTCACTTACTCTTTTTTTTTTTGAGGGAACATAATATATAGAAAAAAAAAATTGTTGATCCTGAATCGTCGTGAAAGATTCTTTACCTTAAAAAGAAATAACTTGTACACAAATAGTTCAAGGTCCAAAACTGTGGACATACACAAACTAAACATCGTAAAATTAAACCACAAATAACAGTTTATATAAAACTTTTCTGCTTAATTTTACAAACTTTACTATTTTTAATCAAACACAACACACACTACATTCTTTCCCAATATTTCGAGTAGGCAGTGGAAATAAACAGCCGTCGAGCATTCTGCGAGAGCAACATCGGCGGTTGGGACTACCTCCGCAACATGGTGCAGCTTCCCTTCTACCTGCAGAACTCTGCACTGCGCAGGGTCAAGGCCGCTCAGCAAACCGCTTCGAGAAGGATGCAAGTCATCACCGCTGATGACTTCTCTACGTCACTGCAGAGATCCGTGAGTGTTTATGATTGTTTAACATGTTGTGAAACTGCTTTGGTGTGCTTGCATGTTGTATATTGCGTTGGATATAACAGATAGCAAGTATACTATACTTTAGGAAAAACTAATGGAACTTTATACAGTCCAATTTGGACAGTATGCAGAAAACCACATTCGCAGAGATTTTGTAATAAAGGAAAAATTCAATAATTTCTTGGACTTTCTATTTGTTACTTTCAATACCATTGTAGAGAATATTGATATGCAATAGTATATTTCATTACAAGTGCGGAAAGGCTGTCATTGCAAAGAGTTCCGACAAATGTCTACCCGAGCCGAGGCGCAGCCGAAGGCGAGGGTTGACAGTCGGAACAAGTTGCAATGACGGTTCCGCAGGTGTACTGAACGACTATTTTTAATACAGTTGCGAAAAAATGAAGCAATTTAATAAAATAATAAAAACACAATAAACTCAACTAACTAATCATTTATTTCTTATAAAAGTTATAGTACACATGTACATTGAAATTGGTACAGTTTTTTAAAGTAACTGGGGAAGTTTTAGGTTGCATATTTACGGTTTGAGACAAACTATTATTAATTTCGTATGATTGTTCATGTATATTTGTCATACAATGGCGTTTGCTAGTTGATGGAATTGGATCTGATGAATTATCATTATCAACGAAGGTAGATGGACGAACGTTCTCTTCAACATGTGAAGAAGACGGACTGGACCTTAAATTAATGGATTGTGTGATTTTTTTCCCAGTTTCTAGTTTGTTGTTTAATGAATCACCAATATAGCTTTCTGCGACTTTCTCTGATTTCCAACCTCCTAGTCGCTTTAAGGACGTCAAATTGGCTCCTGAATCTGCCAATAATGTAGCAGAGGTCCTCCTGAAGCTGTGCCCAGTATAATACTCAGCATCCGGCAGACCAAGAAACGTTGCTATTTCTTTTGGCATATTACCAAATTTGTTTATCCCGATTGCTTGAGCTGTACACTTCCCTTTTTGGTAATTTTGAAAAAAACGGTCGGTTTTTCCTTTTTGGGACCGCTGATTCATATATTTTTGCACTATTCTAAGAAAATCTCCTTCAACAACAAAGCTTCTCGGTATCTTATTTTTTGTGTTCGGAATCTTGATTAGTAGCATTTTTCCATGGGCTTCAATATCTTTTAAAGTAATATTGGCTAACTCCTCTCTGCGGCAAGCTCCAACAACGCCAAAAATCAGAGCAACCTACAAAAAAAGGGATTTGATTAATATTTTTTTAAATAATGTTTTGACTGTATTTTGCGATTTCGTAAACTGAATACTAAAGAAAAATATAAGTACTTATTAATAAATTACCTTTGTGGCTAAATAACGATCATCGGGAGCTTCGTTCAAAAACCTTTCCACTTCATTGGATGTTAATATTTTCGACTTTTTACTTGTAAAACCGTCTGATTGTCGTTTTAAGAAAGCATTTAATTTTGGGTATTCACTTATATCCACGTTGTTCCTTATTTTCAGCATACTTTTTATCATCGAAAATCTCGACCATAACGTAGACGGTTTTAATTTTGCTGAGAGTTCGGAGAAGTATGCCAACATAACATTTTTTGAAAAACTATTTGCTTTTTTCTCTTCTCTCCACGCAATAAATTCGTCGTATGTAGATATGTAACGACTTTTTGACTTTTCCGGTAAAATGTTCTCCGAAGCATTTTGTGCAATTATACTGAGTTCCGGTGGTGTTAATTCAAAAAAAATAGGGTCGAAATTACTCATTTTGTGCAACAAACAACTAAACTCGCAAAGAAAATTTCTGGAAAATGGCGCCAACCGTATAATATAAGCAGAGTTTTTTTTTTCACCCATTTTGGTAGGCAAAGGGAACTATCCATAAAGCTTAGTCTTCAGTAGATTTTTTTTATTGATATGAAATGAAAATGAAATTTAATGAGATGAAATGAAATGAAACCTAACCTAACTCATTCAATTAAATCATTAAATCTGATATTGAAATAAATTAGTAGCTTCTTTTTAGAAATATACGTATTTGTATGAATCACAAAAACTCTTTAGTAAAAACTTCATGGTTGGTTTTTCTTTTTAATAGACATTATTTTGACAGTTGGGAAAGAGAACGCACGAGTTCGGGAAAGGTAAAAAAAAGCACTAGTATGTAATAGCCCACATCCCGAACGCTATACGTCCCTGCAATACACCACTTTTTGAGCAACTGTATTAAAAAATTGTTAACGATTTATAGAAGAACCTGAGGTTAAAAAATCTCTGTTGAACTCTTCATTCAATAATAACCTGTCCCAACTAAAAATGATGCTCCTGATCTGTTTCACCTCATCATCATCATCATCTCAGCCCGGAATCACCCACTTCTGGGTATAGGCCTTCCCCTTTTTCCGTCATACATCTCGGTACCGTGCGTCTCTCATTCATGCGTTTCACCTCACAAGGATAAATATTCGGGGTTGATGGTTAACCTTCAGTCATTGGGGGGACACTAAAATCAGAAGTAGAGAGATAAAGAACTAAATGAAATTAATTTACATTCAGGTATCAGCCCGCCGCCTATCCTCAACATCAGAACTGATGTCAAGTCAGGAACGCATCAAAGGCCAAGCGGCCCGCGAGCGTCGCCTGCGGCCGTCGGAATCTGTCGCGTCATCAGTCGCATCGGGGCTGCACCGCGGGGCGGGTGGGGCAGGGGGGGCCGGGGCCGCGGATCTCAATAGAGTGCTGCTTACTGATGATTATTTCAGTGATGTCAATCCTAGGAGCATGAGGAGGCTCATGAATGTTCTTTATGTTACTGGTGAGTGTTTTTTGTGGTCATTTTTTTTTTCATTTTAATTACGATACCATTGTAGCAGCTCATACTTACCTCAGCAATAACATTCACAAGAGGAGCGCATACGGCCATCCGCCACCGCGCGCCCGCGCATACTAGTCAACGAAACTAGCCAAGGTGGAATGGCGGACTATATCATCGCGCTCGCTCGCCGAAGAGAGCACGGCACAATCTACCGTCGTTACTTGATTATCTTAGTTATAAGTTTTTATTAATGTACCCTTTTATTATGAATTATTGTAAAGAATATTGCTGTATAAGGAGTGGATCCCAATAAATTACACAGATCATTATTCGCCTTCTTATTCTCAACAATTAAAACCTCTAAACCATGTTAAATATGACTTGAAAAGTCAGTGTGAGGGGAACCTGTACTCCACCAGTATTCGAGTTGATTTATGTGTGCTCTAGATGTTTTATGAACTAATTCAAAAAGAAGTTGTACAAAATCCTAGCTGCATAATTTTAACAGTCAAAATAAAGACAGTTTTATGAAGATTTTTGACCTGATTACTAATTGAAAAAACCTTGGAAAACATGACTATTGAGGAGGAGGAGGAGATAGAAAATACCCCAAAATTGGCGAAATATGCAATATCTTCTCAGTAAACATAGTTGAAGGAACAAAACAACACACTTCCTTTTGAACATTACTAAACATAAACCACACACTTTTTCCCCCTAGGGCGTCTTCTAAAGGCATTCCAAATCGAGTTTAACTGGTACCAGCTGGCTTCGTGGGTGAACTTGACGGAACAGTGGCCGTTCCGCACCTCCTGGATCATCTACCACCACGAGACCTATGAGGAGCACATCGATGACTGCACTTCGCTCAAGCATATCTATGACAAGTGAGACCCTTTTATTGTTTCGTCATAAATTGTGTGTGACATATGTTTTTTAGGGTCTTTATTTAATTGAAAATCAATATGGATGATAATAGAATGTACAGTCTGTGATAGTTGTTACCTGACCCACCCTGCCATTAGCTACAACATGTAGTTAAATATACAAGAAAATGTTCCAAAGACAAGATTCTAAAACTAGTGGGTACGTAAATACAGAAACAAACACCTATTTAAAACCGTAGACATAAACATGGATGTTCCTTGTAAAGTTTTGTTGAGTTTGTTTTACTTCACTCCACAGTTGCAGATCATTTGAGAGTTTATTACATCTTTAATGTTTTATTTTACTCAGAGTAAAACCTCTTATGAGCGGTCTTCGCGAGGCGAGCACGCTGATGGAGCTGGATCGAGATGAGCGCAAACTGGAAGTGTTCCTAAGTTTCCACCGCGCCACGCTCACGGCTGCAGATCTCAAGATATTCCTACCTTTCACCATCAACCTGGATCCTTACATCAAGAAGCTCATCAAAGGTAAAGCTTCCTCAACTATGGCAATTATAGACTTCTGCTTTTTATATATTTACCATATGTATTATATAAAAACAGAAATTGTAGATTAGTCTTTCTTTTGCGTTTTGACGGTACATCTGTGTTTCTACCGTTTGGGTCCAGCACGCGTACCATGACCACCATAGGAACGAGTTTTGTCGACGGAAGAATAGACAAAATGCAGAATGTAGAAAGATTTCTACCTTCTTAAGCGCGGCGATGTTAAAACTGAAGAGGAAATATTTCTATTCTTCAGTCGACAAAATTCTACGATGTCGAGCATAGCGACTAATTTTTCTCTACTTTTGAGTTGGAGTTTCAGTTGGGGGTACAAGAATAACTGTCTTTGTCTTCATAGAAACCCGAGTCTACGGGTCGCCCCGTGCTCGGGCCGAAGAGATGACGAATTGAATGGAAAGAACTTTGTCTATTCTTGGTAGAATAGAGATAGAATTGGTCATGCTACGCCTACTGTAGATGGCCCATTTATTGCAGCGTCAGGGGCGTTGTTAGGGCACGCCACAATTGCGGCGGTAAGTCCCCTCTTTGAGGAGTGGATAGAGAGGCGCCACGGCGTCCTCACCTTCCGCCTGACGCAGGTTCTCACCGGGCATGGGTGCTTCGGTGGGTTCCTGTTCAGGATAAAGCGGGAGGATACGTCCGGGTGTTCCCATTGCAAGGATCGTCTGGAGGACACGGTGGAGCATACGGTGGAGGTGTGCCCTGCCTGGGCGGAGCACCGCCGTGTCCTCGTGGAGGCGATCGGCGGCGGCGACCTCTCGCGTCCGGCCCTGGTGCGGGCCATGGTACGGAGCGAGAGGGAATGGGAAGCCGTCACCTCCTTCTGCGGAGCAGTAATGCTCGCGAAGGAGGAGGCGGGGCGCGTGAGGGAGTGGCAGTCTCTGCGCCCTCACGTCCCTAGCCGCCGCAGGAGGAGACGCCCCGGGCGTCGGGAGTCGATTGCGGACTCCCGGCCACCGTAGGCGCGAGCTTGCGGGTGGCGAGCAATGGGTAGCTCGCCGCCCGGTAAGGACCAGGCTCGGGTCGACGGCGCGCAGTGTTCCACGCGCGCCTCAAAGAGATGTCAGCAGCAGTGTAGGGGTCTACTAGGACCGATGCCTGCCGGGGTCGCGTGATTGTTCGAAAGAGATACCGTGACCCTGGCACATGGGCAACTGATGGAACACGGGTGGGTTTTAGTCAGTAAAAGTCTGACACGCCCTCCCGCTCCGCCCAGAGCGAGAGAAGTCATTTGATGATTTCCCATCCTGAAAAAAAAAAAATAAGAAAAAAAAAGGGGCGTTGTTCATATAATCAAGGGTGCAGACATTTGGGACACTAGCAAAAATGGAGCATGGTCTGTTTAAAAGCACTCGCGGTGAATGTTAGATGACTCGATTATGCCCAATTTTGCCAAATTCTGTTTGCAGCGGCCTACTCGGGTACGCTATCGGTTTGTTGCTTTCCAAATAGGCTACTGCGTGAGGTGTTCTTGAACGAAATCTTGAGGTTGTGGATACTCTCTCTTCTCCCAAAATTTACGTCGCTCTTAAGGTGACTTGTTTTTAATTTCTTTTATGGGACTTAAGAACGACTTGCGTGGTGTAGTTTAGTAATGGTTTTATTAGTAATATAAGTGCAGGGCGTTATCGCCCACTTTGGGAAAGGCTGAACTAATACAATAAAAAAGTTTTCTCATCCAAGTAATACAATCGAAATTAAGTTTTTTTTTGTCGCCAAGGGTGCACAAAATTGTGTAAACTGAAGATTGAGCAACCCTACTTCCCCACAAGTTTAGCTTCTCCTACATTTCACCACTTCTTTGACCACAGAGGAACAACTGCAAAGTGGCGTAGACGAAGACACAGGCGCGGGCGGTGCGGCCGGCATGATGTGGGGACAACCTCTTTCAAGACAACCTCACTCCAAACTGTTCCCCAGGAAAAACGTAAGAACCTCATTTATAGATTTTTAATTTACTACTCTATGTATCATCTCTACAGCTATATCTGTAAATTTTTATGCGGCACATAATAAAGTATACTATATCTATATACATATCTATCTAATGGTATAAAGCAGAATATTTAGTTTCCAGCAACTAAACTTCAGCTCATGCATTCTATTCATTATTTTAGGGGTCCAAATGAGAATAAAAAAATAAAAAAAACCTCTGCGGTCGGTCCCCCGTCAGTAAAAAAAAATCTTACGCGATGCTAGCACGCACGCACATCGTGTATAATAGAAAGAGGCCGATAGATCTATTATACGTTTTGAGAAGCTCTTATGAAGTGGTCGCCATCTTTATTTATGTTTTACCACCCTCACAAACCATGAAAAGTTTTCATGGTTATTGAGAGTGCTAAAGGAAAAACACCCATGACGAAAAACTTGAATGTTCGTAGCCCCGGTCTTAGATTTTCATGTTGACCTCACTATTGGCTTCAGCTGCCTAGAAAACCATGAAAACAACACTCATGATCAAAATGTTTCGTAAATTTTGTAGCCACCATATTGGATTTTCATTTTGACCTCACTAATACTATTGGTGAGGTCAAAATGTAAATCCGTTTTCATGGTTTTCTAGGCTGCTAAAGCCGATAATGAGGTCAACATGAAAAATGTCAAAATAAAAATCCAAGGCGGTGGATGCAAACATTTTAAAAAATCATCATGGTTGTCATTTTCATAGTTTTCGAGGGTGATAAACTCAGTAGTGGGGTCTTAATGAAAATCCAAGACGATGGCTGCGTATTTTATTTTATGTCACGGAAATTGTTTTCATGGTTTTCAAGGGTGCTAAAGCTATTAGTAGTAACCTTGCAAACCATGAAAACGAAGCTTATGATAAAAAAACTCTGCAGCCATCTTGAATTTTCATTTTGACCTCACTGTATAATAGTATCCTCAAAAACCATGAAAACGACACCAATGAAGTATAATTTTAAAAAAAATCCCTCTTGTATTTTCATTTGACCCCTCACAATTGGCTTTAGCACCCTTAACCTCTAAGTCCCTGAGGTACCACATTTGGTATAGACACAATCGTTTTTTAATTGTGTCTGTAATTACGGTAATTGACTGGTTAAATTATGAAAACTATCAAGGGGCCATAACCCATTTTCGTTACGTAACTAGTTTTACCAGTTTACTCCTACCGCAGGCCGCTTTAAATAATTTCGTATCAAAAATCTCCGACTGTGTGCTATTTTAGTGTACGTATCATTTAAAACGAGGTTAATATCTGCTATATTTATGTATAACGTAATTATTTATTTTACCACGTGCCGTTAGAAAATTAACCTTGCTATCCCAAATCAAATAACCTTGCAGTAAAAACAAATGCTACGTTTATTGGAAATAATAAATCTGTTAATGTTTAGAGGTTAACCTTGGAGAACTTGCTTTAAACTAGCTCTTGGTAAAACCAAATGGTTTTTTTTTTTTGGGAAATCGCTACTTTTATAGAAACATTCATCATTATTCGTGAAAACAAATGAATTCAGAAAATAATTCACTATCGTACGTTTAGCTTGAAAGGAAATGACTAATAAACACGAAAATAAAATTTCCGCAATTCAGAAAACCATGTACACCTTCTAGTGTTTACGACCTAAGCATCACTGATTCCTTTTCCAAAGCAGTCTGAAGCCTAAAGAAATAATCATGATGATTATTTTAGGCTTCAGACTGCTTTAGAAAGCTGGAAATAATACGGAAAGACAATAAAATCAATCCATGTTTTTTACCCGATATTTTTATCTCTCCAGCGCTCATCTCCGCCAACGCAACCAACAGCAGCTGGTCCCGTCCCCCCGCAACAGATGTGGGTGGGGTGGGCCAACACCGGCAATGGCTTCGTGCCGCAAGCCATCAACCCGCAAAACTTCCCGCAGCCGCAGTTCCAACCGCAACCGCAACAACAACAGCAGCCGACGCAGAACCCCTTCCACATGCTTAGGACTGCCTTCCCCAATATGGTACGTTGGTTACTTTTTCTATAAATAAACGCTTTTACGAATAATGGGGTTTTACATCGGTCCGCGAAAAGCATATAGCGTGGTCACAGGCCTTCGATCAATAATAGCACTAGATAAAGGATCAGGAACAAAAATAAGGCGCTCAAGTGGCCACGTTTGCACACACTTACACATTTATATTTCTTACTACGAAATATAGAAAAACGTTTCATAATAATAACACCTTCAGTTTATTATAATCCTTAACACTCAAACATAAAGCATAATTACGATTGCAAAATATTCATATTTAAGTCCTTTTGTCATCGGAGAAAGGTAAAGAGCAATAAATTTAAAATGTCCCTTAAAAATCAAAAGTCATTTTGATATAAGTACAAAATTATTTATTCTTAACTGAAACTTAAAGTCTAAGCAATAAGGTTAAAAACAATGTGTTGACAATTTCGTGCTTACTCTATTTTGGAACAAGACGTAGTTCTTGGTATTACATTTCAATGTTCAGAACACAGTACGTATGGAAAGACGTAGAGTTGCAGAATATAATTTTTTAGGTGAAGGTACGTTTTGATGACGGCAAACATTTTAATCGATTTAAAAAAGTAGTAGGACTAAAATAGTATAATAGTTATTTTATTTAATTAAGTGCGGGTTAAATCAATGTGATCCACCCGTATAAAAACTGGGTGCGTCTACTTTTATGTACCAGTATTTAGAAGTTAAATTTGTATTGAAGCAAATTATTTTTTCATTTAAATTAAAGTTCAAATATGAATTTTTATAAGGCTTGTATATTTCTTCTCCTCTTTCTTTCGCTACAATAGATACCCATTCTGTACAGCGAAATGGCTCGCTAGGAAATCTACAAACAAAAATCCATACTTCCATACTAATCCATACTATCCATACTAATATTATAAATGCGAAAGTAACTCTGTCTGTCTGTCTGTCTGTCTCGCTTTCCTGCTAAAACTACTGAACCGATTTAAATGAAATTTGGCACACAGATAGTTTAGAGCCTGAGAAAGGACATAGGATACTTTTTATCCCGGTAGTATGTTCCCGCGGGATAATTTCCGACCTCCACGCGGGCGAAGCCGCTGGCAAAAGCTAGTAAAATATAAAATTACAATACTACTTCATGCATTCTCTGTTCCAGAACAGACAATGTTTTGTAACAATAGTTGGTGCGTTGTCGCAAACATTGGTCAAACAATCATAATATGTATTTGCTAAATGATTTATATTTACTATTTGATTGTTTTTATTTTACGAAAAACACTTAAAGATTTAAACTTATGGAAAAAAAGATATTCCTTCCAAAAACTTGGTGCTACAGTGGTTATTTACACAATTTTTGAACGCGTGCTCCGGCATTTAGGACGTCTTATCGTTGGCTATCATTGGACCAAACTAATTTCAAATAAGAGCACAAAAATATTTGTGCTCTTATTTTTCGGGCCGTTTTTGAAGCGCTCATCGGGCATCTAGTACATTTTTGATCGAAGTCACAGGCGAAGCAATTTTTTTTTTTTAATTTTAAGCCTACTTCTGTTCCATTCGTAGTTTCCTGTAACTATATCGAAGCTAGTTGTTATTTTTTAGTTGAAGTTGGAAAAATATAGTAAAAATTTAACGATAACAATTTTCGTCCTGTAACATCGAAATGAGACGACGCTAAGAATTCGTTTAAGAAGATGCGCGCTCGGGTTTCAAGCGGTTAAGTGCCTTATGGCACTGCTTTATTTAAGCAGTGGACTTACAACCGCAGAGAGTGTTTAGTGTCGTGTCAGGTCACGTACCTTTGTGCAAAGCAGTAGGTACTGACGCGTTGTGATTCTTTTTTCTTTAGTAGCTTATTGTTTTATTCGTTGATTTCAGACGGACGTCCCGAACATCCGTTTGTCTACGCTGAGCGTAGAGCGCGTGTGCAACATGGTGCGAGAGGCGCTGGGCCCGGGGGGGCCGGCCGCGGCGGCGGCGCTGCAGCGACACAACGTGTGCGGCCTGGTGCTCGCCGTGTGCCGCCTGCAGGACCTCGAGCCGGTACGTGTGTCTATAATAGATCCCAGCTGGGCGCGGGCGGGCCGCTGCAGCGACACAACGTGTGCGGCCTGGTGCTCGCCGTGTGCCGCCTGCAGGACCTCGAGCCGGTACGTGTGTCTATAATAGATCCCAGCTGGGCGCGGGCGGGCCGCTGCAGCGACACAACGTGTGCGGCCTGGTGCTCGCCGTGTGCCGCCTGCAGGACCTCGAGCCGGTACGTGTGTCTATAATAGATCCCAGCTGGGCGCGGGCGGGCCGCTGCAGCGACACAACGTGTGCGGCCTGGTGCTCGCCGTGTGCCGCCTGCAGGACCTCGAGCCGGTACGTGTGTCTATAATAGATCCCAGCTGGGCGCGGGCGGGCCGCTGCAGCGACACAACGTGTGCGGCCTGGTGCTCGCCGTGTGCCGCCTGCAGGACCTCGAGCCGGTACGTGTGTCTATAATAGATCCCAGCTGGGCGCGGGCGGGCCGCTGCAGCGACACAACGTGTGCGGCCTGGTGCTCGCCGTGTGCCGCCTGCAGGACCTCGAGCCGGTACGTGTGTCTATAATAGATCCCAGCTGGGCGCGGGCGGGCCGCTGCAGCGACACAACGTGTGCGGCCTGGTGCTCGCCGTGTGCCGCCTGCAGGACCTCGAGCCGGTACGTGTGTCTATAATAGATCCCAGCTGGGCGCGGGCGGGCCGCTGCAGCGACACAACGTGTGCGGCCTGGTGCTCGCCGTGTGCCGCCTGCAGGACCTCGAGCCGGTACGTGTGTCTATAATAGATCCCAGCTGGGCGCGGGCGGGCCGCTGCAGCGACACAACGTGTGCGGCCTGGTGCTCGCCGTGTGCCGCCTGCAGGACCTCGAGCCGGTACGTGTGTCTATAATAGATCCCAGCTGGGCGCGGGCGGGCCGCTGCAGCGACACAACGTGTGCGGCCTGGTGCTCGCCGTGTGCCGCCTGCAGGACCTGGAGCCGGTACGTGTGTCTATAATAGATCCCAGCTGGGCGCGGGCGGGCCGCTGCAGCGACACAACATGTGCGGCCTGGTGCTCGCCGTGTGCCGCCTGCAGGACCTGGAGCCGGTACGTGTGTCTATAATAGATCCCAGCTGGGCGCGGGCGGGCCGCTGCAGCGACACAACGTGTGCGGCCTGGTGCTCGCCGTGTGCCGCCTGCAGGACCTGGAGCCGGTACGTGTGTCTATAATAGATCCCAGCTGGGCGCGGGCGGGCCGCTGCAGCGACACAACGTGTGCGGCCTGGTGCTCGCCGTGTGCCGCCTGCAGGACTTGGAGCCGGTACGTGTGTCTATAATAGATCCCAGCTGGGCGCGGGCGGGCCGCTGCAGCGACACAACGTGTGCGGCCTGGTGCTCGCCGTGTGCCGCCTGCAGGACTTGGAGCCGGTACGTGTGTCTATAATAGATCCCAGCTGGGCGCGGGCGGGCCGCTGCAGCGACACAACGTGTGCGGCCTGGTGCTCGCCGTGTGCCGCCTGCAGGACCTGGAGCCGGTACGTGTGTCTATAATAGATCCCAGCTGGGCGCGGGCGGGCCGCTGCAGCGACACAACGTGTGCGGCCTGGTGCTCGCCGTGTGCCGCCTGCAGGACCTGGAGCCGGTACGTGTGTCTATAATAGATCCCAGCTGGGCGCGGGCGGGCCGCTGCAGCGACACAACGTGTGCGGCCTGGTGCTCGCCGTGTGCCGCCTGCAGGACCTCGAGCCGGTACGTGTGTCTCTAATAGATCCCAGCTGGGCGCGGGCGGGCCGCTGCAGCGACACAACGTGTGCGGCCTGGTGCTCGCCGTGTGCCGCCTGCAGGACCTGGAGCCGGTACGTGTGTCTATAATAGATCCCAGCTGGGCGCGGGCGGGCCGCTGCAGCGACACAACGTGTGCGGCCTGGTGCTCGCCGTGTGCCGCCTGCAGGACCTGGAGCCGGTACGTGTGTCTATAATAGATCCCAGCTGGGCGCGGGCGGGCCGCTGCAGCGACACAACGTGTGCGGCCTGGTGCTCGCCGTGTGCCGCCTGCAGGACCTGGAGCCGGTACGTGTGTCTATAATAGATCCCAGCTGGGCGCGGGCGGGCCGCTGCAGCGACACAACGTGTGCGGCCTGGTGCTCGCCGTGTGCCGCCTGCAGGACCTGGAGCCGGTACGTGTGTCTATAATAGATCCCAGCTGGGCGCGGGCGGGCCGCTGCAGCGACACAACGTGTGCGGCCTGGTGCTCGCCGTGTGCCGCCTGCAGGACCTGGAGCCGGTACGTGTGTCTATAATAGATCCCAGCTGGGCGCGGGCGGGCCGCTGCAGCGACACAACGTGTGCGGCCTGGTGCTCGCCGTGTGCCGCCTGCAGGACCTGGAGCCGGTACGTGTGTCTATAATAGATCCCAGCTGGGCGCGGGCGGGCCGCTGCAGCGACACAACGTGTGCGGCCTGGTGCTCGCTGTGTTAATAAAGACGTGTGGTGGCGGAGGTAGGAACTTCGATCCAGACGGGGGGTCAGGAACGAAGTTACTTAGGGTTTTTTCAACTCTTAGTCTATCTTTAAAATATTCAAAGTTTCTTTTGAGATGCTACGCGGCATGTCTTTTAAGTTTTGTCGTTTGAAGAAAAAAACACAACTAGAACCTTATAGTACTTTTTATTGTTTTTCAAAGTATTCACCACGTAGCTTAATACACTTTTCCATTCGCTCAAACCAGTTATTATAACATTTATTCCACTCTAAAGTGGGGGTGTTCAATATGGCTGACTTGAAAGCGTCGACTGCTTCTTCACCGGACTGGAACCTTTGACCACAGAGACTTTTCTGAATTTAAGGAAATGTAAAGAAATCGTTAGGGCTTAGGTCAGGACTGTATGGAGGATGGTCAAGAATTTCTACTTTTTCCTGCCTCAAATACTCAATCGTTTGACGAGCGCTGTGTGAGCTTGCGTTGTCGTGGTGCAGGATGATGCGTCGCTTCGAGTTAGATTCGAAGTTCGGCGATCACTTGTGGTAAACAAACTGTGGTATACCACTCTGCGTTAACCGTTCTACGATCTTCAAGTGCAATAGTCGTAACACGGCTGGTTTTTCCAACGAACGTGGCCACCATCTTCTTTGAAGTGCTTCGAGAACGAACAACTTTAGTCGGCTTTGGCTGGTCTTGAAAGACCTAGATTGTAGATTGTTGTTTGGAATCAGGATCGTAGGCATAGATCCAAGATTCGTCACAACTGATGATGTCGTAGACGTGATTTGACTCTCCTCGGTTGAACCTTTGCAGAGTTTTCTTACACCATCTGACGCGAGCCACCTTGTGATCGTCTGAAAGCAGATGCGGTATCCAACGACAAACTAGCTTTCTCACACCAAGCGCTTCATGCAAGATCTTATTAATGGTTGTCCCTGAGATGCCTAATAGAGCCTCTATCTCTCGATACGTCACATGACGATCTTTGAGAATTAGTTGTCTCACAGCAATGATGTTATCTTCAGTGAAGGCGGATTTTGGGCGTCCTTCGCGAGATTTGTCACTAACACTAGTATGTCGACGCTGGAATTCTAAATACCAGCGTTCGACAGTTCGCAGACATGGGGCTTCATCACTGAACACAGATTTTAGCTCTTCAAAACACTGAAGCCGTGTCAGGCCTCTTCTAAAGTTGTAGAAAATTATTGCACGAACATTTTCCTTAGAAAGATTCATTTTCGTACGTAACCTGACAGATTCCAATCGACGCTGTGTGTAAACAATAGTATTAATCCTAATACTTTTAACTGTTTTGAGATTCAAAATTTAAACAGTTCTAAATTCATAATTGCCGGGAAATATGGAAACGACAGAACTTAAAAGGCATGCCTAGTATTGGCTTCAGCACCTTCGAAAACCATCAAAACGACACCCATCACGAACTTTTTTTTTATTTTCGCTGCCGCCATCTAAGATTTTCATTTACAACTTACTATCTTCTTTAGCACCCTCGATAACCATGAAAAGGACACCTATGACGAAATTTATTTTTTTAATTTAGCTGCCATCATAAATTTAATTTTACCGCAACGTGCGTTTAAGAACTTCTTACTTAAATATAGCTCTTTAGTTAAATATTGATTATGAATTGCAATAGGAGAGGTTCGCGACTAACTAACAACAGGGGCACGGGTTTACGCGATTTTTGTGGCGATGAGTGGAAATCCATTACATTTCGAGACTCCTCCTCCGTGTTTCGGTGCAGGTTAAGTCGTTGGTCCCTTCTGTCATTGGTTGATTGTTGACAGTCATTACGTGTAATCAAAAGCCCAAAAATCAACCGACAATCTTACCATGGTGGTCGGATAGGCGTACACTAGAACTACCAATAATATACTGGTATTTAGCTGCATCCAACCACAATGGTGAAAGGGGAAAAACAAAGGTTGCAAAAAAAGGCAGGCAGGCAGATTGATACAATGCAAAAAAAAAGAAAAAAAAAGAAAATTGCAAAAAAATGAATTTCGCGGGTTGCCCGCCCTGGCGCTTAAATGTAAATTTTGCATCAACAGTTTTCGTCTTTCGAGAAAATAAACGCATGGAAAATGATTTCTAAGCAATTTTATGTCGTTTTTAACCGACTTCAAAAAAAGGAGGAGGTTATCAATTCGACGGTATGTTTTTTTTTATGTTTGTTACCTCATAACTTTGAACTGGGTGAACCGATTTTGATGATTCTTTTTTTATTTGAAAGCTGGTGCTTTCCAAAAAAAAATTGGGTCCATTCGGACATCGGAAAACCATATAAGTCTTAAATTTGCATTAAGTTTTTGCGCGACAAATGAACGAATAACGCGATTACATTAGTGCAGGGTATCTACCATAACTAAAAAGTTAAAAAACAACCGACTTCCTTAAAAAACACTACAAAGTCAAAAATAACTTTTTTAACACCCTTGCTCGTAAAGCTGATGTAATTCCACCGGTTTTAAATATGTAAAGCGGGTCATGAAAAAACGCGTGTGTTACCAAAGCAAATAGTTAAGTCCATACAAATTCCATAACAGTATTATTTGCCATTTCAAATATGGAACTGATTGCCGCCGCACGACTCCAGCTAGTGAGCAGCGCGCTGTTGCTATTCAAATTTTGAACTAATCGCCACGCGGCGCCAGTCAGTAGGCAGCGCTAGCGCGCTGTTAAAATAGCGGGAAAGCAACAGTGTGCATTCACAGATTGAGTTTATTTAAAATAAAAATAAAACAGTTTATTAATTTAAAAACTTGGCTGCATGCTCTAGCGTCTTTGCCAACATTTTCACGCAGCCATGGCAGAAAATAATCTTCGCGCCATTTTTCTCAAATTTTCTTTTCTTTGTACTTGTATTCTGAATATCTAAAAATTACAACTTTCAATAATGAAGATGAGCAATATATATTACTTCAACTCCACCGGATATACTAACAGAAGCGCGAACCGCATGCGACAGCTTGCTGCCGTCAATATCCAAGGACAGATACATAACCACGTATGAAAATTTCTTGAAGTGGAAAATGTTTTTTTTTCTGTTTCCTCACAAATGTGTTAAAAAACGTCGAACCAATACGCACGTATTGGTTATAACATGCTCGGCTCAATTACGCCCTCACCTTCGGCTCGGGCTGAAATTCCGCCTCGCATGTTATAACCATCATAACGCACTAATATCGTAATGTACTATTTTAACACCCTTGCTCGTAAAGCTGATGTAATTCCACCGGTTTTAAATATGTAAAGCGGGTCATAAAAAACGCGTGTGTTACCAAAGCTAATAGTTAAGTTATAGTCCATACAAATTCCATAACAGTATTATTTACCATTTCAAATATGGAACTGATCGCCGCCGTACGACTCCAGCTAGTGAGCAGCGCGCTGTTGCTATTCAAATTTCGAACTAATCGCCGCGTGGCGCCAGTCAGTAGGCAGCGCTAGCGCGCTGTTAAAATGGCGGGAAAGCAACAGTGTGCATTCACAGATTGAGTTTATTTAAAATATTTTTTTTTTCTGTTTCCTCGCAAATGTGTTAAAAAACGTCGTACGATATACATATACGATTATAACCACGGAGCAAATACAAAGAGGAGATGTTGTAATTAGATTTTCCTAAGAAACAACGCGTGACATTTTGCGGGGTGCGGGGTGTTAGATCCCGCCCACTTCTTTATTTTCCATCTACCGGTTAATAGCAAAACTAGGTGCTCGTACCGTCAATTTTGCTTTTGTAGTTATTTATCTATCTCATACTAGATGTCACTACGTGCCTCCTGCACGTAGTGACATCTAGCAACAGGGTCGTACTCAGAATTTGCGTACCAGGGAGTGCTTTGTTTTTTACTCATCTTAATACGTATTTTTTTACGAAAAACAATAATTTTAGAATAAAAATATTTTTGATGCATGACGAAAGAAGATAATCAGTGTGTCTCTTATTTTTAAATGACAAGCATTAAACATAAACATTTATTTTTCAAAACATCTATATTTCACACACAAATAAAAAAAACAGATTTTATATACAACTAATTGACATCAACAATAAAACAAAGAAAGCAAAAAGAACACACGAAATGTAGCGGTTAAAAACATTAGACCGGGAGGCACTGTCCGCTGCTCACAGTGCAATATGTAAACATATCCAGTGGCAAAGCAGTGGAGAGACCCACCTATTCGAGAACACGCTTATTATAATGTTGCTACTGGACCTAACACGACCGTATTATCGCATAATGCCAGTCTTAAAATTTCAACCAGACGCAAAATGTTCGCTTCTCAGAATGTCAACTTCTTAGAATATCCAATCCGCATAATGTCAATTTCTCAAAATGTCGATTTCTCACAAAGACAAACTCGTATGAAATAAAAATCACTTTTCACTTTCCATTTATGAGACAGTCGCGGCACATTTGGTAAAATAATTAGAATCCGATTACGACCCTGTTTTTTTATATTTATGTTTGTTGTTCATGGTTGACGATAGATGGCGGCCTGTTGACATAATGATATAAAAACCACGATAAAAACTACAAAAACAATATTTAGGCGATTGAAAGGTTTTTGGGAATTAATTTTGAATAAATTTCAGTACATACAATTATTGAAATATATTAATACTGAGCTTTACGTGCCTAAATAATTTTAGTACCCATGTCACAAAGTGTCGCCATCTAATGTCGGGTAGAATTATATTTGGAAACACCGAAGTTATGACATTTTTCTAGAAGAATTTTTATAAATTACGTTTAAAATTACTTACAAATGAAATGTGATACCATTCATAGCATCAGAACGTCTATCCGAGTAGTTTTTATAAGATAGAACACAACAATTCATTCTTATTTTTGTCTAGCGCGAATATATTGAACTTTTACTTAGTTGTGCACAGGACGAACGCTAACAATACACTGACTAAGGCCACGCCTACTTGATGACGTCAGGACCAAGTTGAAAATCACAGTGCACAGTTGTTTAGGCCGACTCCTCTTTGTATTTGCTCCGTGATTATAACCAATACGCACGTATTGGTTATAACATGCTCGGCTCAATTACGCACTCGCCTTCGGCTCGGGCTGAAATTCCGCCTCGCATGTTATAGCCATCATAACGCACTGATATCGTAATGTACTATAATTTCGGAAGTCGGTGACAAAAAATACAGATCCTAAGAAATATTTTTGACTTTGTAGTGTTTTTTTTTTAAGGAAGTCGGTTGTTTCTTTTTTGGAAAAAGTTTTATGCACCGCTGACCTGGTCACCCAAAAAATAAACCAAAGAAATGAAATCACCCCAAACTGTTGCAAATGTAGTATCGTATTGACATAAAATAGTAACGTTGTTATTATTTTCCTATAGGTGCTACAGTTGCCGTTCGGTGACTGGGAGCTGTTCAAGCTTCTCATCGTTAATCTGCGGGAGCTCGAAGCGAACATGCCGTCCACTGTACCAGCCGTCACAGGTGACTAACTATTACTTTAATTCATCACTATAATAATATTATTTTTTAAGTGTGCTACAATGTCGCATTGGGTCTAGCCTGTAAGGATGTTGTAAGTTTGGTGTAAATAAATAAATAAATCACAAAATTAGACAAAACTAGCTTCTGCCAGCGGCTCGTAGAGGTCAGAAATTATACCACAGGAAGGTACTACTGGGATAAAAAGTATCCTATGTGTTAGTCCAAGTTATATACTATCTGTGTACCAAATATACCACTTCAGCAGAAAGACGTCGAATGCTTGACATAGACCTCCCCGAATTTGGGAGGTGTTTGCCATAATCGCTACACTTGGCGATCGCACGGGTTGGCGATCGTAGTATGGTGATAAAATGCATAGAGAACGCTGCTGCTCATTCTCTTAGTCCCTTAGTCGCCTCTTACGACACCCACGGAAAGAAATGGGCTGGTGCTATGCTTTTCGTCCGGCATCACACGGAACATAAATCACAAAAATATATAAGTCGTAAGAAACATTTAACACTTTCACTGCTAAGTACGTAAATTGCATAAAAATTGGCATGCCATAAAATGTGTGTCGCAAATCTATAACAACCCATCTGTTGAGTCCATCGGCGTGATGGTTACGTAACGGGAACCCCATGCCGCAGCACCCGAATCCGAGTTCAGTAAGCCACGCCCACAACCGGCCTGCCAGGTAGGGTTGTCGATCGCCAATTTTTTTTTATTGAACACTGTTCTTTCTTTATGTATTTTTGTTTGTTTTCCTAGTTATTAAAGAATCATAAGTCTTACGCCAAGAGAACCTTACAGGATATCTCTAAGGTGCCTCCGCAGTTGTATCCGCGAAATTAAATTTATCAAAACATAAGAAAACTTGATTTTCGCGGGTTACCACTCGCTCAAGCGATTCGCCTCAAGTAATTATCTAAGATCAGTGAATTATTAAAACAAAAATGAACCGACGCCTTTGTTCTTATTGTTTATACCTTCAGCGATGATTTTTACCGCAATAAAACACGTGCAGATAAGGAAAAAATTGAAACATTTGCCTTCTTTTGTTTTTAAATACTTTGTTGAGGCCTGTGTTCTCAAACTTTAAATACTTTGTTGACGCCTGTGTTTTCAAACTTTAAGCTCCATAAAAACGAACCGACACCTTTGTTTTAAACTTATTTTGGCAACCCTAGTAGTACGTAATAATTTGCACCCGGTAGGCGGGTGCTCGGCATGGTCACAAGACACTTATAACTATTTATATGTAGGACTCGGATGCGAGTTGTCGGCATGCGAACGAATTATCGTTCGACCCGGGAGCCGGGTGCTCGGCACTGAAAGTGACGTTCATATTTAAAATATTAGTAGGATAGGATGAATTCTGCACGTCAGATCAGTAATTATTTCTATTGTTTCTAATATAATAGTGATACTGACAACTAATAAATAAAAGCGATTTACACTACGTTTTTTATGAGTACGAAATAACTATTCTGTTATTCGCAGTATTGTCAGAAAAATCGACTGACTCAGAAGAGAGAGACTCAGCTAAACCAAGACACACATTGGAAACCCAACGCAGCCGGCCTTCGAATGTTGAGAAACAGGTACAAACAAACTTACTATTTACATAGCCAATGTCCTTATTTACAGCTAAGATACCAATGCTAAACAAAACATTATCATGTTAGTTTTGTGTAGATAAAAAGATAGAAAAAGAGTAAATATTATCCATACTTTTATTTAATAAAGGAGAATGGCAGAAGTTCATAGAACGCTGGCATTAAATTTTTTTAGTATGTACATAAATAAAAGTGGCATGGTTTGATAGGAATTATTATGAGCTTTTATTTTTTTTTTGTAAAAGTGAGGTTAAGTGCATTAATGTTACAAACATTCTTTTACCTCTTTTACTATTTTAACGCATAAATGTTTATTATATAATGCATAATATATTGCTAATTATGATTTGTAATGACTTGACTTGAAAAATTATAGCTACTTGTTGAAGTTTGTTTGATTCAGTGATTTACCCGCTGATCATGTACCTAATGACAGTTTAAATTTACTCTGTCCGTTTTAATTAAACCCAGTAGTCAAAGAAAACTCAGCATCCTAATTGCGAAACGCACTATCTACCAGAATCTGAATCGGATTGAAGATTATTTCTTAACCATTGCGTTATTTGTTCGAATAAATTGTCTGCTCAGCAACGTAAATACCGCAATGAATGTTGTTTAACTATCAATATGAAACAAATTCCTACTGAGAGCAAGTTACACAACTACCCCTCTGGACACTTTAGACTCACTTATCAGAATCTAAGCATATAATATTATTAAGAACGTTCATTCCACGGGTTAGTGTTGCCAACAAAAATAAAATCGGAACAATTATGTTGAACAAAAAATACGTTCGATTTCTTAGCTAGCTTACATCAAGTCCTCGGAAACTATACATATTTTGATTTTTTTGAGATTTTATTTTATAAATTATGCACTAACAATCAAAACATTATGTAAACTAATGTAATAATAATTTATTTGATTTTGTATATTTTTCAATAACAACAACAGTATGACAAGGCCAAAAAGCCTTGCATCCATAGACTTAGAAACGAAGACTATTCCGCTCTGTGTTAATCAAATCAAGTTACTTTTATTTATCGAGATTATATCCCCATTGTCAATAATAAAGTTAATCTGGCTATAAATACATAAAAAATTGCGCTTTTTTTTAAATAGCTTTGAATTCTGTACCTTTTCAAAATTAGTAATGCCAAAAAATGCCATCTCCTTTTGTTTCTTTTACAATCGACCAAGATAATTTCCCCGATTATAATGTTTTTTAACTACTTTCCAAGGTAGTAAGATAATAATAAATCGTATGTTTTACAGCCTTACGCGGAGTATCAGGTGATTATTAGAGTTACATAAACACATGTAGAATTCATGTAGAGCACAATCATTGGGAGAAATCATTATTTTTATCCACCTAGTATTTCGATCTGTCTATGTTGCTGATCCTTTAAATATATCTAATCCTACAGTAAAGAGAAATCATTTTCATAGTGTATTTTTCTCACTTGTCTTATTTTGTAAACAAACACTGATTTTATTGCATTCACGAACGGTAGAGAAAAATATCGAAATCTCAGTATACGATATTTACTTACGACATAAGACGAGTAAAGAAGAATGCACTTTGTATAGAATTTCAGATAATATGTATTCTATCTATTTGTGTTCTTACACAGTATGGTAGCGGTTCCTATGTCAAAGCACATTTTTTTTTTTAATCTTAATGTTGAAGACGGTGAATACATAGTAAAGAATTTGTTTATTATTTAATTTTTTTATATATGTGTTGTGCACTGTTATTTGTTATAATACCTAAATTACATAACACTTTCCTTATGGAAAGTATCTATAAGGAAAGTGTTAGTGTGTCCCATAAGGAGTGTGTTTCTATGAGGAGGTACTTTATAATACATAAGTATTTAACAATCGTCCTATGGGATACTGGAATCATGGGATAGGAAAGGGTTAAATGTTTGTCTGTTGGGTTGTCTCATTGGGCTTATGTATTCAAATTAATTTAAGTTTATACATTCATTATTTATTTCACTCGGTTTTTGAAAGGCAATAATTTATTCTTGTTAATAACCGTGAAAGGGTGACTGAATCACTTGACATCAGCCAATCAAATAACTTCGAATAGAATTTAACTATTTGTCGGGTAATTTTAATACTGAATGAAAAAGTTATTCGTTCTATGTGTCATATTCCGGTGGTAGAGAGCAAACGGCTAACCGCACATTGGTTACGAAGTTGTATTAATAGGAGTTAAGTTGCAACACTCTTCTTGCAAATAGAGTGCACATACTCGTGATTTTTCTACGCATGGTAAAGCAAAATATTGATACCCTGCAAGTTTCGAGTGAAGTATATCCAGTACGAAAAACAGTTCTCAGTGCTCCCATAGTACAGACGCCAGCACATCAAGCTACCCAAAACTGTCAAATATTCCCAATCCATTTTGAACCTTATGCTTTACCGTAAAAGTTGAAAACCTATTAAAGAAATTTGACAGATTGTAGTAGCTTTATGCGCTGGCGTCTGTACATAGTGGAACAATGTTTCTCGTGGTCGTACAACTACTCAAGTTCGCATGAGAACGTGTCCATAGCGTGGTTGGCCCAAACTTTAAATGTCACACTAAGTTACTGCACTACTACCTTACGTTATTCTAATCTGGGGCGTAGTTTAATCATTTTGAAAGTTATCCAAATGAAAGATTAAAACAATAATTGGCGGCAGGTAACACTGGAAGAGCAAATGATCTGCGGCGCGCTCCAGACGCTAAACGAGGAGGCGCTGGAGGACGTGCTGCAGTCCGAGCCGCCCTCGCACCCAGGTGAGCCCCTCCGCACCATCCGCGAGTACCCGCCCCCCTCGCCCCCCGCGGGGCCCGCCCCGCCCCCTCCCGACGAGCCCGCGCCGCGCCCAGACCACGTCGTCCTCAACGTCACGGATGATGTATTCATGTAAACCGAACACATATTAGCGATGCTTGCTATGAAGCAGATCCTTATCTGAGCGCATCGATTCATCGACGATGAGCATCACGTATGTGAGGAATAATTTACACTGCATTCACTTAAGATTCAAAGTTGTACAAAACGAGTGCTTATTATTCTTCAAAGCATACCTGCTGCAGAGGCATTTAAATGTGTGCCAAAATAATGATAAATATTTACATGCAATTAATTTTGCAAATTATCTACTTAATTAAATTACTATACTGGCAAATACTTAAGCCTGGTCAACAAATGCTTTGCATACACGGCTTTCACAATATATTTTAAGCATGATTTGCTTTGTTACTGTAAAATTAATATTTATTAATATTATCCTGTATATGCACATGGAACATAGAAAAGACATTTTGTGTTGCTATTTTAGAAATAGACTGCCCGTAAGCTATTCAACATCGAATAAGAAATATGCATCTACATGACTAAAACAATTTTTAATTTTATTTCTGTTGTAAGTTGGTACTTATATGAATGATGCATATTTTCTATTAAAAATGTATGATTTTTAGTAAAGATATTAGTTAATTTAATTTTAAATCTATGTTTTTGTATGTTAATTTATTTGTTCATAATTTGCCAAGTGTATTCACTTTTAGCACCATATTTAATTAAACTATTTGTCTGTCTGTCAGATATTCAAAATTATGTTTTTATTTTTGGGTTTCTTAACAAGGTTTATTTAATTCATTTGTTGCAATATATGAGTACAATTACTGAAGAAGTTCACAATACACTTCTTCAATGCACTGATAATAGACAAGCTATGAGATACTCCGTTCTGTATACAGCTGATTTTACAATTAACTCCAACTGTAGTAAGTTGCACAGTTTGGACAAATAGTATAATTAGGTTATTATTTGATACTGCATTCCAATACATGTTGCCATTTTTATGTTTGTAATGTAGGCTGTGCCCTTTTATATTTTATTCACTGTAATATATTCCATACGTTTAAGCTGCACGCATATTTTAGAATCAAGTGACCATACTAATTGTTTGATTTTAAAATATGTTAGAATTAAACATATCTTGTGCCATCAATCTTATGTTCTTTTAGTATACCAGAAATCGAGTTTATTTTTTAAATGTTTACAATTTAAAATGTTCCCTATTGGTGGTTGTCTTATGTTTATTAAACAATATAAGATTAAACAGATTCACTTATAATACTTTTATTGTACTGAAATGATTGTATTAATCTAAAATCTTTAAGTGTTACTTCCTAATATTTTTAAGATGATTGTTGTCATTTATAGCATATCTTTAGCCTAGGAGTCTTTAGATAATCATTACCTAGATAGGATTTTAAACATTCTGATATTAATTGTAATTGTAGAATGTTTCGATTGTGATATTAAAATTGGGTCACGAGCTGTCCTTTTAGCTTCTGTACTTAGTAAAGACCTGTTGTATCATTCCTTCGATTAGGTAAACGTTTCCGCTGTTTACAGAGTAATAAATATACAATAGTTACAGATGGTAGTTTGATTTTGGCCCTACGTTATTCAATTATAGGCACCTCCGTGAGCGACCTGAATCGGATCTGACCGGTCCGCCCTGCGACCACCGACCAGGTACTCCCAGCGCATCGCGCTGACCACTTCCCTCTACTCGTCTCCCTCCTGTGCCCTTCTCCTGAGTCTGTGTTTTTTTTTTTACTTTTGCCTTCTCCGGCTTAATATATGAGAGCGTCTATTCCAGACGAGGAGAGCACGCTACAGCTGCGCCTCCCTGGCGGCTCGCTGAGCGGCTCGCCGGGCGGCAGCCCGCGCGCGCTGCGCCGCGACCCCTCCATCCTCAAGAGCGCCGGCAGCTTCCGGCGCCGCGACCCGCCCGCCGTCACCTTCAACGTGGAGAACGAGCACGACTCGGACGACGACGGACACATCACGTTCAGCGCGCGGCCGCGCCACACCACGCGCGTGCAGGACGAGCGCCGCAACGCGCCGCGCTCGCGCCCCTCCTCGCTGCTGGTGGACGAGGCGCCCGCGCCCGCGCCCGGCCTGCAGGCGCGCTCGCTGTCCGTCGACGACTCCAAGTGCTCCGGCTCGCCCGTGCTGGACCTCAAGCTGCGCGGCCTGCGCCGCACGGCCGACATCCTGCGCAAGGTCAGCTCGGCCGAGCGCCTCACGCGCCTGCGTGACAAGATCATGGCGCGCGGCGCCGGCTCGCGCGACCGCAGCCCGCCGCGCGACGAGCCCAGCGACGACGAGTCCGCGCCGCTCGTGTCGCCCGGGGGCGCGCCGGGCGCCGCCGGCCCGCCCTCCGACTCGTCCACGCTGGCAGGCGCGACGGGAGGCAGCGCGGACATGTCGCCGCGCTCCGACGTCACGGAGCTGGAGTCGCCGCGCGACGTGGGCTCGGCCTTCGACCTGCTGCCGCGCGACAAGGGCGCGGAGCGGGGCGCGCGGGCGGCGCGGCTGGCGCGGCCCGACAGCGGCGCGTCGCTGGGCAACATGGTGGAGCCCTACAACCTGCGGCTGCTGGCGCAGACCACGGACGACGGACCGCGCGCGCTTTGGCGCCAGGACGCGCTGGACGCGGGCCCGCCGTGGCCGTGGGACGAGCCGGACTCGGCCGTGTGACGTGGGCCCGCCGTGGCCATGGGACGAGCCCGACTCGGCCGTTAGACGCGGGCCCGCCGTGGCAGTGGCTCGAGCTCGACTCGGCTATGTGACGAGCCCGACCCGGCCGTGTGACGCGCGCCCACCGCCTTCCGCCTTTACTTTTGAACGCGAGCCGTTACTCGTCGGACAACGCGGCCGCTCGCTTCGGTGCGATTCAGCGTCGATGACGGTTTGGGTGTGATAATTTTAGTCGAGAACCGCTAAGCCTTTATTTCCAGTAGGAAGCTATATTTTATTGTTCTCGGCGTAATTAAATCGTAGCTAGAAATGAATTCGGTAGGACGATGGAAAACAAATTCAGACGAATTATGAACTAATAGTATAATTTGATGATGACTATAGTAAAAATAGGCGTACCCATACTAAATGAAGACCATTTTGATTTGACAGAATTGTACTGCATTTATGTAATTATTGGCCCAGTATTGTGATAATATAACCATAAGTGTATCAATTATTTATTCCTAATCAACGATTTGTAGATATAACTTTCATTACACACGTGATCTCTGTGATTTTTGTTAACCACGTCTGCAGAATGTTAAATAAAACAAAAGATTCACTATTGAAGTTATTTACCTTTTACATCTAATTTCACAGAACAAAAAGAACTTGCGTATGTCACATTTATAATACTTTGTTTGTTTACAATATCAGATATTGGCAAGTAATCACATCATAAAAAATTACATTCGTATGTAATTGTTGCTCCCTTATATTTGCATAATTCATCAAGTTACAAAATTGGTTTACAACATAGAGAGCACTGTCTCATATTTTGAACGTTCAAAAACGAATTGAATACAACATGCTTATTTGCTTATTTAGAATATTAATTAATATTTATTCAAATGTAGTAACTACGTAAACAAATATGTGTTAAAGAGATCACAAACTAGGTATAAAATCAAGCTTCATCTAGTATCTACAGTTGCCAACATAACATATACACATACAATAATATACATATTTAAACTTACAGATAAACGGAAGCGCAAAATAAATATACCAAAAAACATAATCTCAGAAATAGCCTCGATATATATATGCACATTATGAATGTAACAATGTAAACACTGGTCTGCGTTAAAATGTTTGCATCACCAAACTACAGGAATCGTGAGCAGCTTTTAACTGAAACAATATTTCACTAACACCTAATTTCTTATACAAATTAAGTAGGAATGTTCGAGATTAAATAAGAGCACCAATAATTTAAAACAATACAACAGGCCACAAGAATTGAATATATACATTTCGAACGGTATAACAAAAGGAAGTAAGTAATAATATTGCAAGGTGTTCCAGTGTTTATAGAATATTTTCGATGTAGGCTATTGTCACTGTTTTTTTTTAATTGCAAATCTACTGTGAGTACACAACTATGGACTCTCTAGTATCCCATCACTAATGTGTATGGGATAGTAACCATTATCACAAGTCTAGTATTAATTATATATTAAGTATCCCAAATGAAGTGTGTCAAAGATAATACTTTGTTGCTATGTAGAACAGTTTTTATTTACATTATATTTAAATATTATGATTACTATCATCCTCTGACTCCTTGTAAAAAAGTTCTAAAGAGCCAATTAGAAAGATTCAATGATATTATATAACAAGATTCTAAATCGATAGCGATGACTAAATGACCTGTATTTTATTGAGACTGATAGAGTTGTCGTCGATAGACTTGTCGGGCGGCTCCGGGGTGTCGGGGTGGTGTTGCGTTCTATTGTCTCGGTCGAGCTCTTCGGCGGCGTCTTCGGCGTCGGAGCCGAGCGAGTCGTCGGGCGTTTGGGCCACGTCGGCGTCGGGCAGGTACGGCATGTCGGGCGCCAGCGGCGCGGGCGCGGTGAGAGCGCTCCACCAGCCCGACAGCGCGCCGCGCGCCTGCGACAGCGCGCCGCCCACCGCGCGCGACGTCGTAGCCACGGCACGCCCTGTGCTGGCCACGGCTGCCGTCACCTTCCTGCCGCCCTCCGTCGTAGACATCGTACTGCAAGAAAAACATTCACATTACAAATGGCACACACGTCATTATATCAATTATACACACTACCAATGATACTGCTAAAATATTTAACTTACTGAGCAAACTTTAACTTCATATCGGCCACCGATAGTTGTCCAGAAAACGGATGCATGGGCATGAGATTTATAAAAGATTCTATTTCTCCATTATTTGTAGATTGCAACCACTGTTGGTATGCAGGAGTTGACTTAAAAGCAGTCATAAATTGAGAATTGTAGGAATCTATCTCTCGACTGCCCTCTGTAAAGAAACAGCCAAAAATTTGATTAGTGAGCATTCACAAAATAAAAAAATCTTTGATTTAATGAGTTAGTCATTATAATTATTAAACCATAGTAACCTGGTAACAGAGATGTCCTTAACAGATAAATTAAGTAACTCGCGAACTGTTCTCTTATCCACGCATCGCCTTGCGTCGGACCGTGGCGCACGACGTGATCAGCAAACCGAAGATCCTCCGTGCCGAGAGCTAATTGCCGTCGAAGCATCATATCAGATGTCTCAATCCTCATTTCGTTCAACTCTACCAAAACATCAAACAGTTGCCTTTTCTGTTTGAAGAGGACATTTGAGGCACCAACTAAAAAGCCTTGAACAGCTGGGTCAGATAAAAGATCGAGATATTGCAAAGATAAGTACGGTAAACAGAGATAGCCTTCCTCATATAATGACAGAGGAAATCCACATTCAGTTTGATCTATCTGCCCGGTGAGATTGTGCAAGCCATCAACACTCATGTCTCTGGCCATAGTTGGGCTTTGTTGTGCTTCAGTAACACTTTTCTGTGGCTTATATTTCTCTCCAATACTGTGGCACTTTTCTCTAGCCCCTAACAGGTCTGTTCTATCAACCACATCAACCAGTAAAGTCTCATCAAAACTTTGTCGGCTGACGCGATCTTTTTCTTCTAAAAGGTTTCCAGTCTCTTTCGGGGATAGTTCTTCAATCTGAAGTGAACCATTGTGTAATTGGCCTATGGGCTCTTCTGCAATTTCGGCAGTACAATCAGGCTCTAATTGCAATTGATTATCGGTGACTGCAGCAGGGATTGGAGATAGTGGCCTGGAAAGCCTGAAACAACAAAGGATAAGATAAATATTATAGGACAATCTGATTGAAATACATCTTATTTGTAGATTATTTTCATCAGCAGTTCTAGGTGATTATACTGTGTCATAAGTATTTTTCACATGAAAACTACTATATGGGCTCAAAATTACGATTCTGCTCAAGTTTTTCAAGTAATATTAAATAACATTAAGTAACTTACACAACGTTTGCTGCTCGCGAAAGTCCAGTTTCTAAACAGTGTGGTAGTAATGACACCAGAGTCAACAAAGCCGTTGACAGGGGACCAGCTGGTGCACCATAGATAAGAACTTTACGCCTCAACAACATCAGTTTAAACAGCAACAAAGCTTTATGCCTCCAGTTTTCCACTAATCTCTGTACTGATAAACCTGAAAATTAAATTGTATCAATTAAACATACTGAGAACTAATCAAAATCACCAAGGTCAAGAAACTACTAAAACTGATCCAGTAGATACAGTCCAATGATATTAGTCATTGTAGTATTAACACATTTTTAAAAGACTCTTTATCAAATAACATCTGATAAATAACTGCATTTGGTAATACCCTTTAGTTAATGCAGAAATTTAATTATCTAGACTGATTCATAGTGCTAGTAAGTTTCTACATCATTATTGTCATCCACGGAACAACTATTAGTAAGCACTTGAATAATAATTCACAAGATTTTTGTTGTGCCTTTCTTGAAGGGAAAACTCAGTTCACAAAACAGGCAATAATTTACCAAAAAAATGTTTTTGTGCTCTAAGCATATTCAGTTCTCTAATCTCAGTGATATGGAGAGGGCTATAATCCACAATGCCGAATGGGGGATAGGTCTCACATATCTTCAAAAGCTTGGTTCTGGAAAATGCTGGATTTCTCATGATGTTTGCCTTCACTATTTTGAGAGAAGTGGTGATGAAATAATGTACACAACGTAAAGCACCTCACATAGTAACTTGCTGCCTTAAATACTGGGCCACGACTCATCAAACTTTAATAGACTAAAAAAGCTAGCAAATACTATATGATTATTAGGACAAATTTTTATTGCTATCTTATAAAATTTTAAAAGCTGTTTAAATACTAGTTAGTCCTTAAGGATTTTACTTCTAAATTCAAAATACCTTCAAAAATTTGATCCATCTGCACCGGGCAACTGTTTAAATGAAGGTATGCATCTTCTAGCAGTTTTGTTTGTGAGAAATCTCCTTGTAGGAACCAGGCTCGTACAACCAGTTCCAACTTGACGGCCAAGCGGCCAAACAGTGGGGCTCTACACACAACACACACACTTTTCTGAACAGAGCTCCGAGTCATGTCCTCTGTCTTTTGCACAACTTGCTGTTTAAAAAATAAGTTTCATAAATATCCTGCTTTATAATTAATGTGTATGTTAATAAACTTCAGACTTATTGTAGCCTAGGGTGTTACATATTATTTCCAATAATGTTATTCAAACAAAGAATAACCTTAAGTCTCTCAAGGCAAGCATACAAGTTCTGTAGCTTCTAATTAAATAATTTACATACAAAATATGTTTAGGTGCAAGTAATGAGCATGAAGAATTTAAAATTTTCTAATATAAGTTATAACATCTTTTTAGCTAGAACTTCTTATAATTTGTGGTATGTTTTTTACAAACAAATAGTCTTACCTCCACAGGAATTTGTCTGAAACATGACACACCATACACAGTGTGAGCTGGTTCTGTGAGTCCAGGTAAATTGAAGAATATTGTGTCAGACAAGTAATTGTGGGAGCCATCTGGTAAAGCCAAGGCTGGCAAGTGTCGCCAAGCAGCTGGCAATTCTGATGGGTGGCCAGGCACTAATTCTGGATAACAATGTTCCACCTACAAGTAGACAGTCTTCGTAAGAATTGAATAACAAAGTCGTTATTTATTTATTGAAGTACGCAGAGCTCACGGCATCCGATACAAATATCAAGTTCGATAGTTGAGTCACATTCATATTAACGGTAAATACAGGCAATAAGATTAGACTTCTTATTAAACAATCACCATAACAAAAACTATCCCCATATTCTTTTATTTGAAAAATATAATATCGATTATTGAAATGTAATGACGCCTACTTACTTGGCACCCTTTCTTGTGGTGGAAACCCACCACAATGATGTTGAGCACTGGTTCGTTTATGACAGACATGATAATTCTATTTCACATTTCAATACGGTTAAAGCATATCATTTGATTTTGTTTTATTATTAGCGTTTTACATTTACATTACGTATTTGCTCTGCACCTCATATGATTTGACGTCCATTCTATTCATGACATTTCGATTTGTCATTTTTTATTGAGACAGATAAAAAAAATCTATGTTGTAGTATCAAGTCCAAATGAACACGTCTATGGTCTTTACTAAAGTGTAACTAATGCCAGATACGCATGACGACATAACAAGCTATAATGTTCCAATATAAGCTGAATTCTCATTGTATGAAAAGCCTATACAGATGTGAAGCTGGCCAAATCTAGAAATTTATAGCTTGTCTTAGTGTACACACCTGCGATTCGCAGGTGATTTCAAAATCTCTCCATCCGTGCTCCTTATCCTGTAGAGCGCCAAGGGGTACTGTAGTACCCAGAACGAACATAACTAACAGCTACCCTCAAAATTAATAAAAAAAAAATCTCATTTATTTCAGCTTTTTAACTGTATATTTTATTTTGGTATACAATTGTGATTTTAATTTACGAACTACGGATGTGTATGTGATCGGATTCGGATTAGCGAGTGAATTTTGCCGTGAACTGCGCCAGAGGTGTCCTTTTAAACTCACAATTATTGTAGCAGTTTCATTTGCGCTTTTTGTTCAAATAGATGATGGTGTAGCTGTAGCTGCTGCTGTGCTGTGACAATATATATTGTAGCATACTGCATAAAAATACTAAGAAATGAAAACGAGATGGAGTATAGCTTGGCAAAAAGGAGTCTGTCGTGGTAACCATTGGAACTAAAATATATTTTTGGTGTCATCAACAAGTAGCTAATCTGTCATTGTGTTATGTTCCCAGTTGTATTTTACATAATTCTAATTAACTATCAATTATTAATGCTTTTGAACAAATAAAAATTGAATAAAACCATAAGGAGTAGTGGTGTGAGCTGTGATATACTAAGTTTTCGTAAGAAATTAGGCGGAATCTGAAGCGGAACAAATTTTGTTTCCGATTGACAATGTTTTCGAAAGAACTGCCGACACGACAGGTATTATCCAAGAAATTTATCTTTTAGTCAATGCCAGTCATTGTTTTTCCTTTCTAATACTAAGTTTTATCGGTATTATAAGTTTCAAGCCATTTTATTGTTTTATTTACTAATAGATTATTGAGGTTATGTTTTCCAGTTTGACAAATCGCGTGTATGTTGACTCTTGCTGTTTGATACTTGAAATTGAAAAATGTACCTACAAGGAATTAATCTAGGAATTAATCTACAAGGAAAAGTCTTTATATTTTTTTCAAGGTAAATCTCACAGTACAATTAGAGAAGTTGTTAATGAAGGTGAAAAAAATTAAGGATTTTTTCCACACCTGGAGAAACACCAAAACAGTTGGCGGAAGAAAGAATTAGACGATTTTGATCTGTGTGCAATTAGACAAAAAGTTCAACACTATAGAGAAACAGGCAAGTTTTTTTTTTGTTAACACGTTCACGGACAGTATTCCTAACCAGTAAAGGAATACTGTACTGTACAAAATTTCATTTTTATTAACATTTTTTTAACGTCATGATAAGACGTAAAAGATTAAAACTGTATCTGTGGTGAAACTATAGAATGCCCTCTCTTTTATTAGTGTATTAAAATATATAACGTCCCAAGTCGTACTCATTGTATACAAGTCAAAAGGTTGACGTCGATAGGCGTACTGTCGTATTATTTTATCCAGAGAGAACGTCGAGAGCCGTTCTGTCCGTGAACGTGTTAATGCCATTATCGCATACCATAGTAAAACAAAGTATGATTTATATTTATTATTTTTCAGGTGCCTATTCTACGTAATATATTACCTATCGTTTGAGGAGACGGGTTCTAATGGGAGCCGTAAACGTCTAAGAAAGATTTTTAAACTATTTAGATTTCTTAAATAAGAAATGTAATACTGACACATCAGTGTTAATGGAAAAAATCTATCATAGCACTGAAAAGGAATACACGAATGATGTTATTTCACGTTTTTCTTTTTAAATACAATCTAAATTTTAGCGTGTTATTTCATTTTCATTGTCATGTGAATAGTGATAATGTTATGTAGGTACCCCACATAGACATACCTGATGCCTTCATTAGTCAACTGTTCAAGTTTATTCAATATTGCCTGTACCTTTCGAATGCGACATGTTATAGTTATAGGTACTTTCTGACTTCCGATTAGTATCCGACAGTAAGCAGCTGTAAGTCGCCTTCTTGTTTATAATGGGCGCTGTAGACCTCTAAGAAAGATTTTTACACTATTTAGATTTCATAAATAAGAAATGCAATACTGACACATTAGAGTTAATGGAAAAATCTATTAAAGCAGCAAAAAGGAATACACGAATGATGTTATGTCACGTTTTTCTTTTTAATTAAAACCTAAATTTTAGCGTGTTTTTTCATTTTCATTGTCATGTGGATTGTGATAGTGTTTTGTAAAGACGCCAGCACATAAAGCTACTACAATTTGTCAAATTTCTTTAATAGATTTCAACTTTATCGCTAAAGTGGTAGGGTCAAGATTGATTGGGAAAATTTGACAGTTTCGGGTAGCTTGATGTGATAGCGTTTGTACCCGACGGCTTCGTTAGTCAACTGTTCAAGTTTATTCGATATTGCCCGTACCATTTGAATGTGACATGTTATAGGTACTCTCCGACTTCCGATTAGGTTCCGACAGAAAGCAGCTGTTAGTCGCCTTCTTGTCGATTATAAGCTATCAGCATTAACAGGATTCGTTCATTATCATTCATGTCAAATTTGATACAGGCATACCAACCATCGAATGGTTGTGAATACCCTAGATGGCGGCCGCAAATGCGTTTGCTGAACATTATTTATTGTGTATCGGGTAAATCGGGTTCAATCAGCAATCCCTGAGAGTAATTTAATTTATTTTTATAGTGAATAAGTTTTCATTATTTTATTATGAGTGCACTTGCATCTCTTAGATAAAAGGTTATACCAGCGAAATAATGTGCAATCTACTAAATACAATGAAAGTAAAAGCTTGTGTGCCTATCAAGTCTTGAAATTATGTCTGTTGAGAATTCCCGGAATTTCGTGTTTGTTGATTAAAACACCAAGTATCTTATCACTTGTAGTCCTAGTATACAGGGTGGCCATACCTACTAGACAGGCGCCCTCATTTTTTCCAGACTCTTTTTTGCCAAGCTATAAAAGAAGACAGAAAATTGTTTTTTCAAGAAATATATCCGACTACATTTCTGGTGTTCGCGCACCGTAATCCAAGCGTGAATGTTTTGTCGCAGTATAAAAAATCGGAAGCGATCGGGGAACAGCACGAAGTGTTAACTGAAGGCACGAACTCACTTACACTCGTGTTTCACGATTTTCGCAGGCTTCCGTGCCACGAGTGTAGAGCGGGCTTTAAATCTTTTAGCCATGCCATATGCTTTGACAGCCAAATTTCTAAAATGTTATGTACACAAGGCTACACATGAAGCTATACTATTCCAGTTTTAGCTGAGCTCGAATTGCGTAGATTTTTGGTGCAATGAGAAATCAGCTTACACTGGAAATGTATAGGTTGACCTGTAGCCATACGTACGTGAAGTGGCCCCCGATGGACGCCCAATGTGCATCTTAAATTAAGCGTTGTTTAGATAAAGGTTGAGGTGGACAGTTCGACAATCTGACAAGATGATGTGCATCTGGATTGAGGGCCCATTTTTTGAACCCTTGCGTACCGAAATAATATTTATAGGGAAATTAGTTAAAAATAGTAAAAACTTAAAGCAAAGGGTCACAAATTACTTAAACGTGAATTAAAACTGTTATGATGAAATAACTTGGGCCCTCAATCCAGACGCGTGCATAAAGTGGCATAGGCTAAATATCAGTAAGTACTATCTCTGGGTTAATAATTTTTGTTTAAGAATTTAGTTAAGAATTTCTTAAATATTTTAAGAAATGCCCAAATCTGTAAAATATAACATTACCGATTTATGGCGGCATATTTAGGGCCCTCACTTCATTATTGTTTCTACTGAGGAATCTGCAAAACATGAATATATCTGAAGAAATACATAAATACGACTTTAACATGTTTTACTTATATACCTATGTGAATTAGTTAAAAAGAAATAAGGACACAAAACTTAATTGTTAAGAAGTAAATGAAGAGTGAATTTTACTAAAAAGTCTGAACTGAGAGCCCAATATTTTCGGCTTTATTGACTAGGCTCAACCTCATAGATTAACGAAAATTAGAATAAAAGTTTTAACTATTTCTTAATTAAATTGTAACATATCGTTCGTTCTTCTAAATGTCATACTTTAAGAGAAAATTGATATTCAATTATTTGTAAGAGAATTATTTGTAGGGTGACCATAATGTTCAAAGTAAGTACCTGTCCATTTTGTAAAGTGCATTCGGAAAGTCATAATATTTGCAGCTAAAAGTACTATATAAGTTGTATCTATTCATACACGAAATATTTTAAGAGGTACACTTGTAGGTGGTAAAGAAATTATAGCAATGAAAAAAAAAATTCTAAGGGTTTTTTTTAAATTTAATATTTATAAATTATTTGACGCACATAAGAAATATTGGCTCCTTATTTTTTACGGTCCAAGACACCGCGGCCATGCTCGTGCCGTCCGGTCGTCACCCTCGCAGCGTCAGACGGGCCATTCATAGAATTTGGAGTAAAGGTTTTATGCAAAACGTCTCAAGTAGTTTTAAAATTATAATAATTACGAAAATTCAAAAACGCTTAGATAAAAATTTTCTTTTTGGTTCTATAGCTTCTTTACCACCTACAGGTGTACCCCTTAAAATATTTCGTGTATGAATAGATACACCTTTTATACCTACTAATTACAATTTGGCTTTCCTTATTTTTAATGTAATTTCTATAAAAATAAATAAAACTAGAACATTTATTTAGCTTCAACAGTGTTTGCATAAAATGAAAGGCAAACTAACCGACTAGTAGTGTGTTATACATGTAAGTAGTCATCGTATCTATGGATCACTGTAGCACCAAACAAATTTATTGTGAAAAGTAAAACACGATCGGTATAATTATAAAAAAAACTATTTACTTAGATAGATAGATAGATAAATAGATAAAACATTTATTTAGTGCACACAAAAGACACAACACAACACCTAAAACTACAATGAAATTATGAAAAATAACAATAATAAAAAATAAAAAAACAAAACACGGTGACATTATATCCCCAAATGGAAAAACGAACTTACAATAAGGGTAGATGACACACTATGACATAATTCAAATAACAAGGTGCGGTGTGCGTCTCAAGGTTGCACCAAATGGGAGTCCAGCTCAGCATGTGTCAGGTAAGTACACCTGACGCTGATATTCTGCTGGATCCTTGCAGTGACTTACGGACGTCGAGTAGATCAGATAATTTGGTGTTTTGACGATGTGTTATGCTCGGAGTTAAATTATGTAAGTTTACCCGCAATTTAAAACAGACTATATAGTAGTGTTGTAATAAGAAACGTTTTTGTTTATTGTGTTGACTGTGTTTTGATTACTTGATTGTTTATAAAGTTTATAATGTAAATGGAAGAGAGAGGCTTACGCCTTGCAGTGGGATATTACAGACTAATCGGATTAGATAATATATAAATGAATAATCTTATTATTATGAAAGTGACGATATAAAATAAACTATCTGGCTTAAATATGTTTACAGTAAGTATGGATAAATAAAATATGTCAGTTTTGAAATTATTTTACAATTATTAACATCACAAACTATTTAGTAAATGAAACACATAAATGTAACCTTAAAATAGTCTTATATCCTAAAAATACGAAATTGCGAGAGAGCGAAGTAATTTTTAGTGATGAGTGCAACTATATCTCTGATTTAAAAAAAAATCGGCCAAGTGCGAGTCGGACTCGCGCACCGAGGGTTCCGTACAAACCTGTAGGTATTCTCGGTTTAAAAATATTTTTTTTTTAAATTTTTATATTTTAGTTGATTGAATGTAAGGTAAATTGCTGTTTACGATTTATGACGTTTAAAAAAAAAACTACTCACTCGATCTCGTTCAAACCGATTTTCGGTGGTAGATTACATGGTAATGTACAGACGCCACCAGGTCAAGCTACCCGAAACTGTCAATTTTTCCCAATGAACCTTGAACCTAATGCTCTAGAAATAAAGTCGAAAATCTATCAAAGAAATCTGACAGATTGTAGTAGCTTGATGTGTTGGCGTCTGTACATCATATATTTTTTTTAGTTTTATCATTCTCTTATTTTAGAAGTTACGGGGGGGGGGGACACACATTTTACCACTTTGGAAGTGTCTCTCGCGCAAACTATTCAGTTTAGAAAAAAATGATATTAGAAACCTCATTACCATTTTTGAAGACCTATTCATAGATACCCCACACGTATGGGTTTGATGAAAAAAAACATTTTTGAGTTTCAGTTCTATGTATGGGGAACCCCAAAATTTATTGTTTTTTTTCTACTTTAGTGTGAAAATCTTAATGCGGTTCACAGAATACATCTACTTACCAAGTTTCAACAGCATAGCTCTTATAGTTTCGGAATAAAATGGCTGTGACATACGGACGGACAGACAGACAGACAGACAGACAGACAGACATGACGAATCTATAAGGGTTCCGTTTTTTGCCATTTGGCAACGGAACCGTAAAAAAGGCATTTCCATTTTCGTTTTTCGTTTCTTTTTAACTATATTTTTTATTTGCTTTAGGCAACTTGGCTCATAGTATTATCTTAAAGAGTAACATCACATAAATATAAATTACATTAAAAATAAGGAAAACCAAATTGTAATTAGTAGGTATTTAGTACTTTTAGCTGCAAATTATGACTTGCCGAATGCACTTTACAAAATGTACAGGTACTTTGAACATTATGGTCACTCTACAAATAATTCTCTTTCAAAAAGTTGAAAAACAATTTTCTCTTAAAGTATGACATTTAGAAGAACGAACGATATATTACAATTTAATTAAGAAATAGTTAAAACTTTTATTCTAATTTGCGTTAATCTATGAGGTTGAGCATAGTCAATAAAGCCGAAAATATTGGGCTTTCAGTTCAGACTTTTTAGTAAAATTCGACTTTCATTTACTTCTTAACAATTAAGTTTTGTGTCCTTATTTCTTTTTAACTAATTCACACAGGTGTGTAAGTAAAACATGTAAAAGTCGTATTTATGTATTTATTCAGATATATTCATGTTTTGCAGATTCCTCAGTACAAACAATAATGAAGTGAGGGCCCTAAATATGCCGCCATAAATCGGTAATGTTATATTTTACAGATTTGGGAATTTCTTAAAATATTTGAGAAATTCTTAACTGAATTCTTAAACAAAAATTATTAACCCAGAGATAGTACAGCTTGGCAAAAAAGAGAGTGCCATCATAATAACATAATGCAAACTTATTCAGTTTAAAGATTAATTAAATTACACTCAGGGATTACCGATTGAACCCGATACACAAGACATAATGTTCAACAATCGCATTTGCGGCCACCATCTAGGGTATTCACAACCATTCGATGGTTGGTATGCCTGTATCTTTGTCATGAATGATACTGAACGAATCCTGTTAATGCTGACAGTTTATAGTCGACAAGAAGGCGACTTACAGCTGCTTACTGTCAGAAACTAATCGGAAGTCAGAGAGTACCTATAACATGTCGCATTCGAAAGGTACGGGCAATATAAAATAAACTTGAACAGTTGACTGATGAAGGCGTCAGGTATGTCTATGCGGGGTACATAACATTATCACTATTCACATCACAATGAAAATGAAATAACACGCTAAAGTTTAGATTTTATTTAAAAAGAAAACCATGACGTAACATCATTCTTGTATTCCTTTTCGGTGCTATGATAGATTTTTTCCATTAACACTGATGTGTCAGTTTTACATTTCTTATTTATGAAAATAGTATAAAAATCTTTCTTACACGTTTACGGCTCCCATTACAACCCGTCTCCTCAAACTATAGGTAATATATTAAGTAGAATAGGCACCTGAAAAATAATAAATATAAAACTTTTTTACTGTGGTATGCGATAATAGAATTAACAAAAAAAAAAAAAATTTCGTTATAGTGTTGAACTTTTTGTCTAATTACACACAGATCAAAATCGTCTAATTGTTTCTTCCGCCAACTGTTTTGGTGTTCCTCCAGGTGTAGAAAAAATCCTTAATTGTTTTCTCCTTCATTAACAATTTCTCTAATTGTACTGTGAGATTTACCTTGAAAAAAATATAAAGACAATCATATTAATTCCATGTAGGTACATTTTTCAATTTCAAGTATCAAACATCAAGAATTAACGTACACGCGATTTGTCAAACTAGAAAACATAACCTCAATAATCTATTAGTAAATAAAACAATAAAATGGCTTGAAACTTATAATACCGATAAAACTTAGTATTAGAAAGGAAAAACTATGACTGGCATTGAATAAAAGATAAATTTCTCGGATAAATACCTGTCGCGTCGGCAGTTCTTTCGTAAACATTGTCAATCGGATAAAAAATTTGTTCCGCTTCAGATTCCGCCAAATTTCTTACGAAAACTTAGTATATCACAGCTCACACCACTACTCCTTATTGTTTTATTCATTTTTTATTTGTTCAAAAGCATTAGTAATTGATAGTTAATTATAAATAAGTAAAATACAACTGGGAACATAACACAATGACAGATTAGCTACTTGTTGATGATAAACAAAGCAGTGCTGCCACCAAAAAAATATTTTAGTTCCAATGGTTACCACGACAGACTCTTTTTTGCCAACCTATACTTTAACTCTAATTTTTGTTCGTGTACCACTTACCCTAAAATTTCAAACCCATTCAATGTCAGTTCCGGGCAGTTTTTCAGATATTTTATCTAGAATTTCACATTAAATTGGTTATAAACTCAATGAAACGTCATTACTCAACAAAATCTTTAGAAATACAGCTTTTTACGCCTAAACAAGATATCTTGGGAATTCTGTAGTAACCGCAATGTCGCAATGTCCGTATGGTCGACACAAACATCGATAGACAATGCTAGGCTGTTCAAAGACACTTTTGCCTCCAAAAGTGAAACAGGTGCTAATTAAAAAAAATTGTCTAAGCATTATGGTTGCGAATTTGACGAAAAAATACACAATTTTAGCCATAACTACAAAGTTTATTTTTATCCACAAAGTACTAATAAAACTGTAATGAATTCAGTTTGTGAATGAGTGTTATAAATCTTTAAAGTGATACTATTTACTCTATATCTGTGAATAAACTGTTACGTTTGGAATTTTAAATTACTTGTGTTTAAATTAGTCGCCATTTTCGTACTTGGTGCTGTGAAACTTTTGGATTTGTTATATGTTTAGTGTCGCGTGATAGTGATCACAATAAATAAATAGCAACTGAATTTTTATGTGAACTTTTTACTGTTATTATATCATGGTTGGACATTGCTTCGCATCTAAGGTTAGTGTTATGATTTTATATATTTTATTGAAATAATACCGATTTTACATAGGTAAATACGCGCAAATAAAGAGAAAGATGAATTCTTTTTACTAGTTTGTGCTTTAATGTGTGTCTAAAAAAATTTAACATAACATGGCCTGTAGGATCATGTTCCTCATGAAATGAAAATTATTTTATTTATCATTATTTCCAGTTTGTTGTTATCAGGCACGGCTGTTAGTTGAGTATCTGATAGCTCAATTATCGTAATTTTATAAATTCACTTTTAACGTTTACATCATACACATTAATTACCTCATCTGCAGATATTAAAGTGAATAAAAATAAACAATAGATTAAAATGTGCTTCAATCCACATAATTAAGACTAAATACAGCATAAACTGCACACTATTCAACTTTACTGAACATGTCATCCATTTACAAGATACTTCATTTGAGATGACTTATCAATTCACAGATCTAATTATTAAAATGTTATGCAATCACTACCCAAACTTACAATACAAAGATACATGCTTACTTTTCAAAATCATTAACTACTTTATTCATTGTCAATCATCATGGATTATTCAGAAAAATTAAATGATAAATTTCTATTATTGTATTCTAGACTAGTTATGCCACTTGTGTGCACATTTCATGATGGTCAATTTGGAAAGGTTATAAGACCACAGTTAATAGCATCATAATAAAAGTTAATGATAACAGCTATATTAATACCGGATTGGGATGGGAATTGGCACAATAAAGGAGAGGCCTATGTCTAGTTGTTTTTGGTCTTGTGATTATGATGATATTTTATACTCACTGCTTGAGTATTTGCTTCATTGTTGTAGCCACAGTGTAGAGAGAATAATTTTCTATCTCTTTCCTATCAGTTATATTTTATTTTATTATTAAACCAGCCTGTAACTGTCCCACTGCAAGGCAAAGACGTCTTCTCATACAGACATGAGCATTGACACTTGCTCTAGGCGGGTTGGGAATATAAGTATGTTCATATATCAATATAAGTATCTTAATATAATGAGAAGTCAGGTTTACTCACAATGTTTTTCTTTCACTGATGTTAGTGATATATCCAAAATAAACTAAGGAAGTATTTTACTATAGCTTCATAATGTTATACTTTTGCCTAGATACAGGAAAATGGGTAACTATGTCAAATGATTGAATGGAAAATCACTATGCTTAACTTTTTACTGAATAAGCTAGGACTTCTGGATTCTTAAAGGCTAATTAATCTGTTGTCCATATCAAGATTAATTGTATTATTGGACGGTCTTATTTAGCTGGCATCAGATTTACTGGACCTGATTAAGCATTCAGAAACTTAATGTGAGACTGGATAGTCCCAGTTAAATGCTTGTTTATTTATACTAGTGAGTCAGCTCATTTTGCACTCTAGAACCATTATTTGAATGTTGAGTGGAAGATGTCATGATATCAAGGTCAGACTGTAGACTCTACCACGGGTCATTTAGATTTACAGAACTTTATGTTACTTTATTTTTATATTTAACTAGTTCTAACCACGGATCCACCCATGTGGTACATTGATAAAAAGCTTTCTTCATAATGGATCTAACCATTTTGTACATTAACAGAAAAAAATGTACAGACATTTATTTTTGTTATAAGTACTGTGTATGAAATTTCATCTATATTATGTAGTAAGCTGTTATTTTGGACATTACAACAGACAGACACCTCAATTTAATAAATGTATTTGTATCAATCAAATGCCCTTCAGGAAAACAAGGTACCATTTTAAGTTATAACTTTAATAATTGATTACATGTACTGCTGATGTAAAATTTCGATAAAAAACCAAACATCTGTCCATGGCATCCAATTGCAGATAATCAGTCTAGTTATTTTTTCATTCGCTTCCAACAATTTTCCGCACATATGTAGGTACTTATCGCATTTCTTATCAATGATTACGTAACCAGCAAAAGCAAACTACGTCATTTAAGAACTTCCAAAACCATAAAACAGACTAACAACGTAGTACGAAAACAAGCGTCGCGCGACCACAAACGAACCGCGCAGTCACACCATATTGTGCGAAGCTTTATGCGTAAGGGATGACCAGACAATTATCCTTCTAATAGACCATTTTTTCCTATAAAAGTCACTTCCAGTATCTTTCTCCTTATTGACTGAATTCTTAAGATAGGTTTTACAAACCTACAATCGAATCGTAATAAGAACCAAATTAATTTTAGGTGTGTGAATACCTACCTACTATTTATGCTATTCATGCTCCTGTATTTCAACAATGCCATAGAGCTCGAGCAATATTTTTAATTCGTATCAGGCATCTTTGTCTCTGAATTTGGAAGTCTGTGTGATGTGATGACCTTCAAAACATTACGAATAAGTTCTTAGTGTTTTGTGAGTGACGTGTGCACACGCTCCCCAGTCCCCGGTCCGCTCGTGTTCCATACCTGCGCTATTCCGTTATTCCCTGAGGGCGGCATTATATTCGCCGCTCTTCATGATCCTTTTATACGCCTTAACTTACGGATTAGTTAGACAGAGAGGTGCGATTTGGTGGAATTGTTCATTCGTAAAGTAAACGGTAGGTTGAATACGATAAAATGGAATACAATGGACAAAATACCGCTCCGTGAACGTTCATTTGCTTAGTAGTCACTGCATTAAAAGCTGGGGGGAAAAACAAAACTCATGTGGCACTTGAGAAATATAAAAATAAAATGGAATTTTACAACACATGGTTAAGACGTACTAAGCGAGTGTGACGCATCTATTTAAACATTGATGATAGCAAGCAATGAAGCAACATTTATACATATTTTAATGGACCGTGGTTATGATGAGTTGATGACATAGGAACTTAGGTATATTTAGCATACAATAAGCTCGTCACAAAAGTATCACATTATAATCACGAAGTATATATGTATACTTTTAGTTCGTTCAATCTTAAATTGACCAGAGAGCAGTAAAATTATATATAATTAGATAAAGACATTTATCTTTTTTTTGCAGGATTCGAAGGAGTGCTCGTTAGATCCGCAGGCATGACGGAAAAGGTGTTGCACCCAAGTGAGTAGGTTTTCTGTTATCAAATTTTTTGTCCTCTTTATTTAAAGGGCTTTACCGCCAAGCGATAACGGCGCCCTGCAACATCAGCACAATCAAATTAACTTACTTTAAAACAAAAAATGCCAGTTTGTACACGTAGAGTATCCTAGCTTGTTCCAATAAAGGGCAAGCCAGGAAAGCGTAACACTCTCCAACATCACACTTATTTGTCTCATGAAGCCATAATACCGTATCATTTTCATTTTTCTATAAGTAGGTAGATATTTTAGTCTACAAGTTGGTACAAGGGGTCACGTGACGGTGACGTCACAGACGAGCAGTCACCAGATCAATAAGGACTCGAGGTCATTCCAGTCTGGGCCGCTAAATACGCCACCGCGCCTTTTATAGATACAGCTTGCCGCAGATTGAATAATGTTACCTCTTACCTCTATGCATATTTTTTATATGCCAAACTTACAGAAGTAGCCCCCATTTTTTGGATCGCTGCCCGCACCTTCGCTTCGACGTAGGAGTTGTGTCTCCAATTGATTTTGTGCTTATCAACGCAAATTGCAAAAGGCATTCATTGTTAACATTCTACTATCGCAGTCATGGGCCACGCCCAGTCCTGCAAATATTCAGCCAATCCTAAGTACCTCATCTGTGCACCGAACTAGCCAGCTAAGAGGGCCTAACGCGATGCCAAATGCGATCGTAAGGTGTCATTCACCTCTAGAACTAAGTAACCACGTACAGAGCTTCTTATGTATTTCTTAGTGTGTACTATACAGTGTGCATAGGCACATTAGACACAAACTCAATAGTAATAATATCTTGGAGAAATGTGAACCGTCCTTGTCCACTGCAGTAAAATAGACTTTCGTAATTTAACTCGCTTGAAATGAATGAAACGATAAGCGAGCACTGGTACTCGTAAGCGCTTTTATGACAATAATACAGTACCTATTCATTAAATATTTATAATAATACTGCATCATTGCAGTCGTGCAAATAAACATAAACGTTTCTCTACACTACACTCATGAAAGGTCATCATTTCAAGGTTGACGCTATAAAACGATTGGAATCAATAAGAAGTATCAAGCAGCGATGTGTCTCTGGTGAGATCTGTCTATATAGCAGGCAGTTACGTGGTAAGAGGGGAGATGAGGCGGGGGGTTCGGCGCGAGGTGCATGTGCCTTGCATCGGTTGACGCATCGCGGTTGAATCCCCACATAGGACGCGAGGAAGTATGTAAAAAGGTGTATATGTGTAAGACGTGGATCGATGCCGGAGCCGGCACCCACCTCCTACTGCACATACAGATAATAAAACTAATGACGCAGTTTGTAAATCGAACATCACTGCGACGTTTCCCTCAGACCAATTAATTTTAATCCAATTAGAGCTGATTTGTGTATTACTTATAGAAAAGAAAAATTTCTAAGACTTTTCATCATAACTGCAAATCGGAGCAACCAGTCAAGAATTGATTATTTTAGAAAAGCATTAAAAAAAAAAATACACCACTGCCACCGCACATGCGCGTTTCGTTGACCTTGACGACGAGAGACGAACAAGATAGACGCTAAACTTTATTCATTTTCATTCCAACTGATTACCAACACTTTAATGCGTCTCAAATCTTACATTTTCATGTGAACAACAAAGCATCTCTAAACAACCACTTAAAAAAACTTTAATGCACGACTTTATTCAGCAGATATTGTAAGTATAGTAACTTATAAATTATATCTTTGAAATAGCACTTCTGATGCTTCTTGTCGATTCAATATAAAGTCTATTATGTTAATGTGACATTTCTCAATCATGAAAGCAAGTGTATTCAATGAAGTCTGGCGAGCCATTCGTTAGTCGTAATTGTGGCAACAACGCTCGAAATTAGCGAATAGCGTCTGCGTTGTTGCCACGTTTACCTTTAATCGCGCTGTGAATGTGGCGCTGAGTTGCACCAGCCAAACCTATTCAATCCATTCTAATTTAAATCTCATGTTGTTAACTCGCTCACGCCAACACCGTACGTAATGTATGAAAAGGACGCACTGGACTTGTGCCGACTGCGACCAACACTCAAACACTCAATAGAATTTATGTTATGTATGAGCATGATTGCCACATGTACGTACTACCTATTCGTTGTTTGAGAATGTGAAAAACCTCGTTTTGTATTAGTCAATACATAGACGAAAAACCGAACTTAAAGCATCATCCGAATTCGAATGTAGTGAAAGTTAGACCGTTTTCGATTTGAACAAATGCTGCTAAGTCACGCGTGCCAAACTTTTTTGGTTTCTCCGTTTCTCGAGATTTCAACGGCTTGAACTGCTGCTACCGCCACTTTTTTTTTTTCTTAAAACGACTAGAACATAAGCATGATGATAAAGTGGTAACTCATAATAGGGCCACTGAACTGGGCGCTGCTATACGAGTGAAACCCGGTCCGCTTGAGGTCAACGAACTGTTCATTTTGCTGCATCCGTTGCAAATACTGCGCGGCGCATCGATGCCACCACCAATTCTGTCGACTGAATACACCACTTTTTCATTTAGCTAAGTAAAAAGTGGTCTGGATTTCAAAGAAACTACAACTGAGGTTAGCTTGCCAATAGAAAGTTGTACACGTACGCGCGTTATAACCATTGCGTTTCTGTTGTTATGATGACTGTTGTAATTGCTAACCAATAATATTATAATGAACGCAGCGAAAAAGAGCTCCGTCTCATATTCTAATAGGTACCTATTCATTGTCTACCTATGTTTCATATGTTTACATTTGAATTCTGATCAAAATACGATGAAAAGGTTTAGATCGGTACAATGACGGTTTACAAAAGTAGATATGTCAATTTTATTGTACCTCAGGGAGAAAATAAAAGTGACCTGTTAATATTGAGCACCTTCATAATTAACAGGACGAATAGTTTTAGAGCTAAACTGAATTCATCAGTAAAGAACACTAAATCAACGTTTAACCCAAGACATGGCCATGAACACAAAATATCGATCGCATGACCAATAGCTGTTGGCAATCAGTCCTTTGTGTAGAAGCGAACCCCAACGCTACGATCACTGGATTCTTTTAAAATAACGTAAATTAAATATAGGTTTTAATCATTTCTTCGATTACTTTCTATGTAGTACACATACACAGTTCATATAAGTGGAAGAGCGCAATAAAGTTTTGCGATCGTTTTGATTTATTAGCTTCAGCAATAAAACTGTTCACGAAGATGTGGACAGGTGTTTGATGCAGCGTGACCGTTGTTTATGGCTTAATAAGTATCAGAGTTGACGAAATAAATGAGTACAAATAAAAATTATATGTTTCTTAACTAAGAGTTGGTCGGGCTTCTGTCTGGAGTTGATGTAAGCCGGCAAATGGCAACCGTGTTATTCGGGGCGGGTCGGGTTGCGCGGCGGCGGTAATGGGCTCCGTACGCGTCGCCTTTCGCCCACGGGAACTGGTTTCACGCAGCGCTTGTCAACTTGTGGACTCTTTGATTTGATTCAATATTATTTCATTACCACCTTTGCTTCATTTATTTGCCATGGTTTTTTTTTATATTACAGTGTTTAGTCATACGTAATTGTTCGTCGTCTGAAATCTAGTAACGTTTGTAATATTGGACTCGAGAAAAAAATATTTAGTGTCGACATAGGCGGAAGGGAGAACAGGGTGTTTAGGGGGTGCCCGTTGTGGGAGGGATTTATATGTATAGTTGCGCGATCACGTGTACATTTTGCAGCTTGTATTGATCCTGTCGTCTTTTTCTTGTTGTTAAATACGATTATGCCGCGTAGCGCTACCCAGTAATGCAACTAATTTAAAATGTTCCAGTAATTAGGTGGGTACTCATCATTTTGTAAGTATAGTATTAGTGACTAGAGTGTACCTTCTTTTGAGTATAGGATTTAGGTAGGAGTGGGGACGTTATTCTTGTTTATAATTCTGGTATGGGTGAAGTTACTTGCTCGTTTATTTGAAACCATTAAAGTCTTCAGATATGTTGTCTATACTAATACTATAAATAATATCTGTACTAATATTATAAAGCTGAAGAGTTAGTTTGGTTTGAACGCACTAATCTCAGGGACTACAGGTTCAAATTGATAAATTATTTTTGGGCTCGATAGCCCATTTATCGAAGAAGGCTGGCTATGTAACATCACGCTAGGACCTATAGGAGCCTTGAAAAAATAAAAAAGGAATACGAAGATCTGGAAAGGGCAGGCGATTTTATGCGATGGGGTGGGTCGGGGGAGCAAGAACTTTGACGCGGACTAACTTACGGGCAGAATCTAGTCTTGTAAAATGCTAACAGTTGGGGTTCTTAACGGTTTCAAATCTGATAAGTATAGGAGCAGGACTAGGAAGGAGGCGTGCTAATTTAAATACGGTTGAACAAGATAGCTCGATTTGTTTGTGCTCACTCTATTTCGGTGTTTGTGGCGCACTCGGCGGCTAATCGGCGCGTCACGTGACGAGCTCCGGAAGGACGGGGGGTGCGGGCCGGGGCGTCGGAATGCAGTCACCACCGCTCGATGCACACCCAGCATAGCTGCTCGATTGATCGTCAAGTCAAACTCTTGCTCTAGACTTTACACACGCACTGGCCAAATGAAATCATCGCTGCTACGTTGTACGTACCATCGGTTACGATAAAATTACTAATTGTTGTACCAACTCTGTGCTTATAATCAGATAGGAGTCGGAACTGCGTCTTCAATCGATCTATCAACATTTCGGGCATAGTCTGCGCCTGCCTAGCCTTATAGTTGGGACTATGATGGGGTCGGCTTCCAGTCTAACCGGATGCAGCTGAATAACAGTATTTTACATGGAGCGACTGCCTATTTCGGGCTTATTGAATGAAAAAATACCCACTTGGTGACTGACGTGTAGTTAAGTAGGTACTTACGATTGAGGGAAAATAGGATTTACAAAATGATAAATGAAGCAAGTATGCATGCGTAAGCAAGCATGAATATTGGATAGGTAATAATAAGTAGATACCTGCCCAACTGATAAGAGCAGCGAATGAAGTGGATTTGTAACGAAAGTGAGCACACATACTTAGTCCACGGTCGCACGAGGTCGCACGGGCGCAAGAATATCGCGGTGGGAATTTTTGCGCACTACTGGATCTTCACCGCACTGCTTAGCGCCCAGAGTAGAAAATCGAATAGTGTGTTTTTCGACGCGCTGTGATGGACTTAGGTTGAAATGTCAATGCTCGGTTTAACACCGAGGGTTTAAACTACAGTGAATGCGCGATAAAACCCCACCGCGAAATTTTACGCCCGTGCGCACGTGGTCTTAGTTATTTTACTGTCATTTAAAACAGTTTAATATGTTATCTTAACGACTGAAGACAATTACCTTCCTACACTTATTTATTCGTTTTGAAATCTATTGTTGTTATTATTACGATGGAAATACAATGAAGTAGGTATTTATTTTGATAATTTCATCAGTCATCAATTCATCATGCTCATCATACTGGCTAGGTATAATGTTGGAAACCATAACAAGTCGATGTTTTAATCTACGGAAGAACCGTCCCGTCGGAAGAAAATATTTCAGGTGTTTATTTTTTTATTTAACAGATATTGATAAATGTTGACACTATCAGTTGCTAACATCGTAATGTAGGTATGTTTTTGCGGTATGACCTTTGACATGAATAGTACCATAAAAAAAACTGGCGCCCTCGGTCCCACAATATTGAATAAGAACTACTAGGTACAACTCTTTCTAGTAAGTAGGCACCTATGTAAGGGGACTTGACCTGTACTGTGGGATTTCTTCTAGTTACTCGTGAGCTCTTACTTTTGTTGTTGTGAATTCTTATTGGTTAGTTATGTAACATCTTTTGTATGAGTAAATATTGTATGTGATCTCGTTTAAATTAGGATGATATTGTTGAGTACAAAGCGGTAATTGCAGCGTGCTGATTGCAGGCGCTCGCCCCTCGCCCCGCCACGCAGCCCCGCGCTCGAACACCGTAAGTAAACAGTCTGGTGTTTATCCGCGTCTCGCTCGCACCGACCGCGTCGCGTCGCGCCTCTGAGGTGCACTCGCTGTTCCTATTATTTTCGTGACGGGTATTGCGCCGAAGCCGATTCCCGCATCCTCGCCCCCGAGACGCGAGGTCCGGTCTCGCGGCGGAGGCGGCGGCGACGGCCGTTCGCATCGCGCGCCAGTCCGCGCCCGAGGCCGACTGTCGCATTGCTCCGTGCCTTCAAACGTTCGGTGTTTCTCGTCCATGTGTTGAAATTGAAAATGCGGCACGTTCCGAGTGCGTATCACGGTGGGTGAAGAGCGCCCGGCCGCGGTTTGGATTTCATCGGAATCGTGACGTGTTTGGTGACAGTGAGTGGATTGTGTATTGGCGTGCCGATGGTACACGTGAATGTGGATGGAGTTCGGAGCGGTGTTGGAAGATGCATTTCAAAGAGTCGTTCGCGATGAGCGATCGACCGAGCGAGCGTGGCCGCCGCAACTCCCGCTGCAAGGGTGGGTGTCTGCTTGCCGTGACGGCTGCGAGTCGTCTGCGCTCGTGGACCACAACACACCATCACATCATACCTACATAGCGTGGCCTACGTGCCCACATCGTTACTCTTCCCAACGACATGCTTTTTCAGTAGCAATCCTTCCTTGTAATGGAGTAGTATTATCTGACTAAATGTTGCCTTTGATATACTAAGATGAAGGTAATTGCATTCGTAAGGGCGCAGCTTTCTATTGAGAGAACTACGACTTTAACATAATCCCTATACCTAAATACATTGTGGGCACCATGACGTGCTACTAGAAACCACTGGAATTTTTGTTTACTACACCATCGATGATCCCGTTTCTCTGATTTTATGAAGTAACCATAAACATACAGTAATACTTATCCATTTATGCCATTCACTTGTAAAGAATCGATGCGAAGCACTTATTCGAACAAATTCAATTATTGGCTAGTTCTGCTGTTGACATAAATAAGCGATCAGCTGTGGCGTTTCTGAATTCTAGTGCATTTGATACACTCTCTAATTTTCTATTTTGTACTCAAAATATCTTTCAATATTTCCACTTTATTGTTGTTATCAGTACTGTATTGCTGCATGCTGTAAAACAATATCGAATTTTGATATGGATTGATTCATAAAAATTACGAATCTAAACTACTGAAACGTCGATAAATTCGGTATAGTTTCAGGCAATCTGTAAATTGTTTACCATACCACTGCAAGATCTAGAACGTTTATCCTCCTTCATAGAACAATATAACTTTTCGTCGTTGTAGGGTGGCACCTGTAGAATAATCACGTATGTCGTACGTGTACTAGATATATGAAAATATACTTCAAGTAACGAAAATAGCATGTTTTATATTTGGTTCTTTCGTTCGTTTAGCGAATGCTATACATTCGAAAGCCTAGGGTAGTAAAGTATTAATTGGTTGAATCTTCGTAATATCAGCGGTAGGTTTTAATGATGCTATGGTAACATTGACCTTCCATTTGGCAAAATCGAAGCACCACTTAAAGCTACGAAGAAATTACGTTGGGATTCGAAGTTTGAAAGTATACTTAGTTACTTACGCAACATTTCTGAGGAAAAGCAGGTGGCAGTTCTTTTTTTTTTGATGACTACGCTGTGTTGGTTTTGTTATTCCGAACGTCAATGTAAGTAATAGTATTTATTTAGATTAGATACGAACAAAAATAAAACAAAAATGATTTCATCTGCTGGTATCCCTTTGTTATTAAGACGATTTTTAAATGCCTTTATTTTTTAACAGTTAGAAAGTAGTAACCAGTAAAAAACAATAAAGTAGTAAACATTTGGGTAGGTAAATCTGGTGAAAGAGACACTTATGCTGTGGGACCTTCCTATTTGCCAAATTTCATGATTCTACGTTTATGGAAAATTCCTTTAAAGGTTTTGTATGTATTTGCGAGTACCTAAATAAATATGTGGCAAAAAGGCGCAACAGGCGTGACGCGACTCTCTTAAAACAATTTCCATGAAATCTTCATCGAAATTGTTCTAGAAATGTCACGTCACGCCTGTCTGGAGAAGCCTTTAATGGCCGAATTTTTTGATCGCGTAGACTTCAAAGCTTGACCTTTTCGGGCATCCAAGGGACCGTAGACCGTATTTGGTAATAATTTCAAATTAATACCTCCACGCGTTCTTGAGAAAAACGAACCTGACTGACAGATGGACAACGAAATGATTTTTAGGGATTCACTTTTTCTTTTTGGGCTCGGAACCCTAAAAACAAAAACACTCTTAATTGCTGCTTTCCAGTTAATTTTCGACTAAGTTTTGTCAATGCAATACTTTAATAACTATACCTTATACTACGTAGGTTAATGTTCTGGTCTCAATATGAAAACAATGACGTTCAATGATCAATGTGATCTTGATCATGCGTGAGTCATCAAAAGTCGTCATTCAAAAGGACTACCTTTTTATAACATAACATGTTATTAACACTTAAGAAGGTACTGCTAGGACTCAAAGAACTGGTTGCCTCGTTATAAGTACTAAGGTTCTCACCGTACCTAACATACAACGTGCATCTTTTAGCACCTACGGAGAAGCTATTCCTAAGATATTCGAAGGCATATTGTAGTCAACATTTTAAAGAACTTGAACTATGGATATCTGATTATATCTGAGAATCACAGATGACTCCGTCTTGGAGTGTAAATGTGATGTTCCACAAACAATGGGGCACATAATATCGTGTCCAGAGCGTTCTGTTATCTGCTCGTTACATGAACTTTCAGAATGGCTAAAAATTTTAAACAAATTTTGTTGAGCAAAAATTTTATTAAGTTTTGGTCAATTAGGGTGATGATTAGAAAGGTTTTTTGTCGATCGTAGACCATTTATCCAGGCTATCACATTGCCCGATGACTTTGACGATTTGACCTCTGTACTAGTGTTTTTTCGTTTGGTGCCATCTACCATAACAAAACACAAACGAACTGACGATTAAGCAAGAACACAGATATATAGGTTTTTGCCTATTTTTATTCGCTCTCTGAGAGTTCTTATGTATTGTTATCCTCTAGAATTAAAAATTAATATTTATTTTGAATTAAATGATGGACTTTGCCTGCTGACCTAGGTTTCAAAAATTATTTTGTGTGATGATGACCAGGTTATCGATTCTCAGTTACGGAGTTAATTAGGATCACCAAACCTTTTCATGTGATGAATTTCGCCAATTAATTTAATTGACCCAAACACAACATTCCCATCATTGAGTAAGAAAATTGGATGTCTGATGATGACTGGTATATCTATAAAATATTGCAAGCTTACTCTATGACTGGTTCAAAAAGCAAAACGAAATTACAAACTACTTTATTTCTATGTACAGACGCCAACACATCAAGCTACTACAATCTGTCAGATTTCTTTGATAGATTTTCGACTTTATTTCTAGAGCATTAGGTTCAAGGTTCATTGGGAAAAATTGACAGTTTCGGGTAGCTTGACCTGGTGGCGTCTGTACATAATTAATTTCTGTTCTTATTTTACGAAATATTTATATTTGTAATATTTACAATATTATTTAATTCAGAAATCATTAAAAACGTGAACTTTTAGATTTTATTTGGTGAAAATAACGCGCGTATGATCCACCCTTCACGGCAGCCATCAAGGCACGATGTATGGCGTCATTCGCGTCGCGAGTATATGTCACAAGAAAGCCACGGGTTTCTCGCGCAGTTTCGGGTTTTTATTTATTAAAAATGTAAAAAGAAATAAGAAAAAGTAAACAATACAAATGATTAAATAAATCAGTACGCATATTTTCATTTCAAACGATTCAGCCGTTACAGAGACAATTTTCAATTTAGGTTGAAGGAGGACCTGTTTACTGCCAGATTTTTCTAAAATTTGGGAAAGTTTATTAAAATTCTAAACAATACAAAGTATTTATCATGACCTTACGTATGACATATATTCTTCATATGAAAATTGCACGGTAGGATTCTTCTAAAAAATTCGTTAAACATACGGTATTTTTCGGATTTCAGCAAGGTAAATCCCCTTAAGGATCTCCAGTCAGACAAAGAAAATTTTCCCACTGCCAGAAATTTTCACTATTTTTATCTGCATTCATACCTGGTACTACTTTTTAACCCCCGACGCAAAAAGAGGTGTGTTATAAGTTTGACGTGTCTGTCTGTCTGTCTGTCTGTGTGTCTGTCTGTCTGTGGCATCATAGCTCCCGAACGGATGATGTGATTTCAATAAAAAAAATACGTATTAAAGGTGTCTTATCTGCGAGTGTTCTTAGACATGTTTGATGATAATCGGTTGAGCCGTTTAAAAGTTGTGGGGGGGAAAGTGGGGAAGAGTAACCGAATGTCAGCAAATATACTCGAGTGGGGTCTCAAATGAAAGCGCACTGAAAGAGAATTTTGATGAATTAATCGAAAGTGTTCTTAGCTTCGTTTGATTCTACATTATATTAAGTATATACCTATAAAAAGTACAAAATAAAAAATTAAATAAAAAATTTAAAAAACCCCCGACACAAAAACCTAATTTCCCGTTAAAAAGTAAAAAATAATAAAAAATAACTCAATCTTAAAGTACCTAAGAATGTTTTAATAATTCAAAAAAAAAACTTCGCGTTGGGGGACCGCTCCGCGAGTGCAGACGTCGTTGACTGCTTAGTTAGGTAATAAGACTATTGGTAATTAAATTGTTAGGTTTGAAGCGGTCCCCCAACGCGGCGTATTTTTTTTTAAATTATTAATACCTTCTTAGGTACTTTAAGATTGAGTTATTTTTTATTATTTTTTACTTTTTAAAGGGAAATTAGGTTTTTGTGTCGGGGGTTTTTTAAATTTTTTATTAAATTTTTTATTATCCATATCCTCCTGAGACCCGGGACGTATTTAAGAATATTTAATTGATGGAAGTTAATTTTGATGGCTTAATATAACTTAGAGATAAATAAACATCAAATAAAAAAAATCTACCCCAACCCCATTTAGCGTAAGGGATTGGGTTCAAAACTGGTATTAAAACAAATTATTTTAGAAAGAAAATTTAATTAATGAAAATTTTGAAAAATGACAATACAAAATTTACATATAATATTTTTGACGTGACAACGTCTTATAAATTGGTTTGCCGGGTGACACTTCAAGAAACTGCGTTACGCTCCGCTCACGTTATGCGCTCACAATGAGAGCGAGTGAGAGGCACGCGTCCCTTCCACTCGGGCATGGTTAGCCCGCCTAAGAGCGAGAGAGACAGACATAAAAAGTGAAAGGCACGCGTCCCTTCCACTCGAGCACAGTTCTTTGTATAAATAAATGTTTTAAATTGTTACTATTATTTAACCGATCCTGATGACCCCATTACCCTCCTCCAGGAGAGCAATAGGGCCACCAGCACCTTACTTAAACCTAAACGTCCGTCATACCGACCTCGCCGCCGAGGTCCGTCGTCGCGACACTCCCGACTAGCTAATAGTCCCCCCCGACCCTTGCATGAGCCAGCCCGCGTCGCTGAGCCTTTAGTTATCGACCCCCCAGATCCAGCCTATCCCTTGCTGATCCCCCCCACCAGTGACTCCCTAAGCCGAGGTCCGAACCCCACAGGGGGTGCCCTTAGGTCTTAGTCGCTTAGTTTGTAGTTTTTCCTTTAGTTTGTAAGCCCCTGGCTGGAGGCCTTAGATTAACATCTAGAGTCATTCGCAGGGAAAGCCCGGTTAAGTAGTAAAAACCCTCGGGTTAACTACGAGAAGTCAGTGTCCAAAAAAAAAAAAAAGTTACTATTATTTCATCCTTCTTCCTACTATACGAATGAATATTCACATTAAAATTATTTTACCACTCAAAGTCGTTGTCACGTAAAACTTTCGCCCGTATACCGACTTTACAGGCAACCAATTTTTTAATTAAAAAAAAACAACACCAAATCACTAATTAAAATAAATATTTACCTTTACGTAAAGTCGACATGTCGGTAACGGCAAAATGTTCGATTTTAAACTGACTGCAATCGATGTAATTTGACAGCTAGGGAAATGGTGAGTGACTAGAAATATGTAGGTACCTATAAAGGATATCTATGCTAACCATTGTACAAAAAAGCTTATACGAGTTCCGATAGACGGCGTGGAAATAAATATTTAACTAAATGTATCACTGGTGATACCAGGGGGTCTCAGGAAGATATAGTAACATTTCAACTATTTATAAACTTAACCCTTTATAGGACGGCTCATACAAAGTGGCCAGTAAACTGAACAGTGAAGAGTGAAGAAGTGACCGTCCACTTCAAGGTCCTAGGTACCTTGAAGTGACTGTCCACCCTTTATAGGACGGCTCATACAAGCCAGTAAGCTGAAAAGTGAAGAGTGAAGAAGTGACCGTCCGCATCAAGGTCCTAAACTTGAAGTGACTGTCCAGTTTACTGGCTACTTTGCAGTGGCGAAAGCACCATATAACACGATTCCTACCGGCTTGCCTTCGGGGATTCGCATTGGTAACTCTATCACAATTAAAAATACAATAGGTATGTAAATAGTGGCTACTATTGTCAATAAATATAGTTACACTACGGGTATTTAATTCACCATAACATTCAAACAACAAAAAAGGTTATTTATAGCTTTGTATTACAACAAAAGAGAAATGTTCTAAATTAACCCGGCGCCAAAACGTCATAATCGGGAACTAAAAATTCATACAACAGCGATCCCGTAATGATGTCAATTTAGGTCACGTGGCACCGCTTTGATATGTACGAGAGCAAGCCGCTGTACAACGGGTTATGACAGAGACAGGTATAGAAAAATGCGTCAGCGAGAACGAGATAGAGGAATATTGCATATTTTATTCGGTTTTCAGCTGTTCATTTTAATTGTATTTAATTCATTACATTCCTGTATTAATTTTAGAATGATAGTAAGTATTCTTTATTGATGAGTGAGTAAGTTAAAGCCGACTTCGCTTCGGCTTCTCTTTTAGAAAAATTTACACCTCGCCGCTGCTACTTTGTATGAGCCGTCCTATAAAGGGTTAAACAACATTATGCCCGAGATACGCGAGGCTACTCTCAAACCAAGATGCAAGATCATCATCACCATTTCAGCCGAATGACGTCCACTGCTAGACATAGGCCTTTCCCAACTTTGGGAAGTTTGCCATAATCGCCGCACTTGGCCAGGCGGGTTGGCGATCGCAGTATGCTGGTAAAATGAATAGAGAACGCTGCATTTTCTAGTACCCCTTAGTCGCCTTTTACCCCTTAGATAGCTAGCTATTTACTCTGGGTTCGTGTATACCGCAGCTTCATTTCTAAGCTAGAAAGCTAGTAAACTAGCTTCTCGAATCAGGATAGTTTAATAGGATTAGTGGAATATCCTGGCCACCATTGATTTTACTACCCTTATTTTTTTTCATGGATAATCATCAAATGACTTTTCCCGTTCTGGGCGGAGCGGATGGGCGTGTCAGACTTTTACTGACTAAAACACACCCGTGTTCTTTCAATTTCTTGTGCCAGGGCCACGGTAACTCTTTCGAACAAAGACCCTGGCAGGCATTTTACTTTCCTGGCTCATGTAATTTAGCTTCATGTGGCCAACGTAGCTAGTATTCGATTAGCCAGTATGCAGTGACTATGCGTTTTGTTTTTCCAACTGCAACCACGACTACTAGGTACTAACCTGGCTTAAAATTATCTTGCCTCATTTGAACAGCACTAGCATGACCACAGTAAGCTTGGATAGTATACAAAGGTTCTCTAGATTGCTACCCTAGCTTTAACAAATTAACCTTGTTTATAATACGCGAGATTCACAAGGCTAGGTATACAAAGCCAGTTCCATTACATTGATAAAAGTAACAACACGTCCGCAAAGTAAAATAAACTGTATTCTTAAAAAAAAAAAACAATTTGACTGAATCTGATAAGTCCAACTGAAACTATGCCTGTTCGCACCAGACGAATTACTAGAAGATGTCTTAGAGAAACATGTATGTAGAAGACCATGGATTTTATGAAGGATTGAACGTGGATCATATGAGTTGCTCTTAGGAGAACTTCACAATGTAGGTGTTCTCCGAATGACGCCTGATATGTTTGATATTCTGTTGAGTCTCAAGTCACTTTTAATGAAACTGTGCATTTCCTCAAAGCTATTTAACTTTGACTTATAAAGCTCTTGAGAACCTGCACCGCGTAACACTTTCAATCACAAATTTCAAGGATATTGCTATAAATCCATTGGTCCATTTATTCGAAAATATTGTCAGCTCACCAACGTAAATGACGCGATGAATGCTGTTGAACAGTCAAAATGAAAACAATTCCTACTAATAGTGCGATATGTACGCAATTACATCGCCGGCTGATTTATAGATTTTTTGGCAGTTCTTTACAATAAGTTCCACTTACTTTTTTATGCCTATGATAGATATTTGAATGCTCATACTCGTACTTACATCATTACAGCCGTAAGACGTCCACTACTGGACATAAGCCTCCCCCAATTTGGCAGGATTAGCCATAATCGCCACGCTTGGCAGGCGGGTTGGCGATCGCTGTATGGTGGTAAAATGGATAGAGAACGCTGCTGCCCATTCTCTAGTAAGTCTCTTAGTCGCCTTTTACGACACCCACAGGAAGAAATTAGGTGATGCTATTCTTTACGTCTGGCACCACACGGGAATGCTCATACATACATACATAAACTCACGCCTTTTTTCCATGGGGGAGGCGGAAACCACGGAATTCCACCTGCTACGGTCTCTTGAATTTGAATGCTCAATGTCAAAAATTCGTCACATATTTTTTGGAGTGCTGAATCACGCATAATTTTGACTTGTATTTGTAAGACGGCAAGGTAGTATTCAACAGAGCTCCTCACGGTACAATAAAATTGTACCAACTGTAAATTAATCTCGATACTTAGTTTAGGCATCTTTAACCGTCAATTACCGTAATTACAGACACAATTAAAAAACGATTGTTTACATACCAAATGTGGTTTCTCAGGGACTTAGAGGTTAATTGACTCTGAAACACGTGGTTGTGGTCGGAAAAACAAAACGCGTAGTCACTGCAAACTAGCCCATTGAAGACCAGCTTCTAGCTTCATCGACCGCATGTAGCTATAACTGTTCACAGATTAGGATAGTAAAAACGGTAGTGCGGGTGCAACTCGCTCAAAAAATATAACTTAATCCAGGTCTATCCCAGCTTTAGACGTTAGCTAACTAGTCTAGCAAATGAAGTTAGTTCTCTGTAACTAGTTTTACTAGCTTACTGTACCTTTTTTTTTGGGTGGGAAATCATAAAATGTCGTCTCCCGCTCTGGTTGGAGCGGATGGGCGTGTCAGACTTTTACTGACTCAAACCCACCCGTTGACCCGTGTTCCTTCAGTTGCCTGTGTCAGGGCCACGACAACTCCTTCGATTAAATCCGTGACCCTGGCAGATGCACGTAGCTTCTGACATTTCATAATCCTAGCTTGAGAAACTACTAAACTACCCTCTTGCGTCTCGGGGCAGAGCCGCAGGTCGTAGCTAGTTATAAATCTATACTAATATTATAAAGCTGAAGAGTTTGTTTGTTTGTTTGATTGAACGCGCTAATCTCAGGAACCACTGATCCGAATTGAAAAAATATTTTTGTGTTCGGTAGCCTATTTATCAAGTAAGGCTATAAGCTATATAACATCACGCTACAACCAAGAGGAGCGGAGCAGTTATGAAAAATGTTGCAAAAACGGGGAAAATCGCACGGGTAGGCGATTCGACGCGACGGGAAACGTCGGGGGAAAAATAAATTTAACGCGGAGGAAGTCGCGGGCAGAAGCTAGTTACTTATATGTATAGTCTTAAATTGACATTAACATGTTGTTTGGTAACATAAAAGTATCGGAATAAACACAAGTTAAACAACTTGAATTCTTCAAGCTGTGAATAGTATTGTTATTTTCGTTTTCAACTTTCAAGGTCTTCTCATATTGGTGTGACTCGGTTACTTTACAGTCGTAATAAGAATATTTACATGGCACTCTAAACATGATAATAATATTATGCTCATGATTACAATGTATGACTTTAGCCTTGAAAACTAATGAAAAATCTGTATGATAATGAATTCTACATTTTATTTTGTACTTGTTAAATGCCACTAAACAGCTGCTGACTCTTCGCAAAGTAATGAAACATTATAGTGTAAATAGTATAACCAATCTATACTTAATATTATAAAGCTGAAGAGTTTGTTTGTTTGTTTGATTGAACGCGCTAATCTCAGGAACTACTGGTCCGAATTGAAAAATTCTTTTTGTGTTGGGTAGCCTATTTATCGAGGGAGGCTATACGCTATATAATATCACGCTAAAACTAAGAGGAGTGGAGCAGTAATGAAACATGTTGCAAAAACGGGGAAAATGTATTCCTTTTGAGAGTTTCCGTTGCGTGCGCTGCGTGAACGGTTAAAGTAACGCAAAAATCATGTATGACGGAATTGTTCCTTTTAAAAAGTTCTAAAAAAAAGTGCGCGAGAGCATATATCTATCTTTTAAGGTTAACTCACTACAACTCAAAAGGAGCGAGCAGCAACGAAAAGTGGACGAAAACTAGCAGGCAAATCAATGCGACGGGAAGGGTCAGGGGAGCAAAAATTTGACGCGGACGAAGTCGTGGGCAGAAGCTAGTTGTTCATAAAAGGCAAGTAAATGGGTGCACGGATACCGTTAGATCAGGCAGGATGTGAGTTTATATTATGTTGACTGTTATGAGTACTTATGAGCTTGGTCTGAATGAAGTACGTCGTAATTACTAACCCTTTACGTTTACGGTTTAATCAATATTTTACATAATCCTCATTTAAGTTGTGATAAAAATTGTTTACGAGACTGATGCTTGAATTTTAATAACAGCAACTATTTAAAAAAAAAAACAGGTTTTATTTAATTATAGTAAATCAGTCACACGTTTCACTTGGCTACGTCATTCGTTAAAAGCCTCTGGGGTTATGCGGTAGGGGTCGGGGGTGGGGGAGGGAGTCGCAAAGGATGGAGGTGAGATCATAGTGGCGAGTGGCCCGGGGAGGCGATCGATATGTACATTGAACATACATACGTATCTATATAAATAACTGTACCTAACTTCTCGCAACTCGACTGCCTGCTCCAGATACTGCGCCAAAACCCTGTCCCCCCCGACCTCTACCCCTACCTTACCTATTCTTAACAAAAAGATCAATTTTTAAACAGAAAGCATGAACTGAAACCTGTTCATACTTATTTATACAGGGTTCTCGCCTTTATTTTGCTACGTTTTAATTTTTCAATTAATAAAATTATTGGTACAAATGAATTGAATGCAATAATGCCTAATAGTCCAGTACTTCATGCTATCAGGTAAATCAAACAACGTTAATTTTGCTCAGAGGATGTGGTGATATAACCACTTCCATGGGTATCTAAATTGGTCGTATGTAGGTACAGAATGTAGACCACATAACGTCACTTTAAGTACCTCTGCAAAACACTCTGTCCCATCTGATTGTGCTTACTTGGCTATGGTTTATGAGGTTACAATTTAAAAACACCCGACTTCCTTAAAAAAAAACACTACAAAGTCAAAAATAACTTTAATTTCGAAAGTCGGTGTCTTAGGATCTGTATTTAAGGTTTTTGCCACCGACTTCCGAAATTAAAGTTATTTTTGACCTTGTAGTTTTTTTTTTTAAGGAAGTCGGTTGTTTTTTTTGTAAAAAGTTTTTATTTTTTAACTTTTTAGTTATGGTAGATACTCCGCACTAATCTAATCGCGTTATTCGTTCATTTGTCGCGCAAATACGTAATGCAAATTTAAGACTTATATGGTTTTCACATGGACTCCATTGTCCAAATAGAACCAAATTAAAATGGGACCATTCGGGAAGCACCAGCTTTCAAATAAAAAAAGAATCATCAAAATCGGTTCACCCAGTCAAAAGTTATGAGGTAACAAACATAAAAAAAACATACAGTCGAATTGATAACCTCCTTCTTTTTTTGAAGTCGGTTAAAAAGAGTATGCTTGTGGCAGCGACATAATTATTATCAGGGAAAATCTAACGTCGCGCTTCGACATTGTTTGAGCACACTGAGAATCAACCAAGACTGTTTGTATTTGATCATTCGCAACATTATGAATAATAATTATCTACACTGCATTTGAAATATCCCTGTACAAATGGTATATGAGCTCATTTTCTCTTAATTTTCATTCATACATATATTTGGCTGATCAAGAGTAGTTCATCTTAAATGACGTCAGACGGCAATACTTCGCTCAGTAACGCAATTTAACTAATGCGCAGACTCCTTAAAATCCTAGATGTCTAAACTTAGGATCAGTGGAAACGAGACGCTGTTGATTACGAATTCATTCTTCTATACCTTTAATAGGTAACGACGCATTATCAAAGGGTAGGTTTAACCAAATTGGTAACTTAAAATTTTAAAACCTCTTAAACTTCGATCGAGTTCATCCTTGTCTGTCATGTTCGAAAGCCTTCGTTAATCTTGCAATGGTGATGTGTACCGGGCTGTTTTCTGTAACTCCACGATAAGATACATATGTTGCGTGACCAGGAATAAATCAATTGAATCCACCCCAATTCCTCGTCAAAGGTCATCGAGCATTTCATTTTGCTAGCAAGTCGTAGAGAATACCAAAGAGCCCAGCTCCGTATATGGCAACCTCAGGGCAGTTCAGTAGGCCGAGGCCATTTCTTCGTCCTCTATGCAACCTACACAATTGATTTTTCTTACTTTAACTTACTCCAAACATGTATTTCCCATTCCAAGATGAGAAATAACAGTTCTCATGATCTACATAATTACAAGCTTCATTTCACACTGGTTTGAAAACCATTTATTATGGTATGGTGTTTTTATATTATGATGTGGAACTGTGGCAAAATCTACCTAATTTTAACCCTCATCCTTCAGGGATCTACACCTTCATGATTCTGTCCCTCTCCATAGAATTGAATACAACGCCTGTATGCAATAAATACATGAGTTGTAACATGCACCATCTTCAACAGGTGCTGGCGTCAAGATGGAGCACTTCCAAGCGGCGCTGGATCCTCGCAAGCAGGAGCTGCTGGAAGCGCGATTCCTAGGCGCCAAGGTCAGTTTCTACTACTGTTTTTCTATACTACATTATCGTCATCTTAGGTTGTCCCTACACCCATAACGTTTCCGCTTCAGTGAGAGGCTCATATTTCTCAGGTAATGTGTGAGGCATTAAACTTGATTCACAACATTTGTATAGTGTAGTGATAAATTTAGAACCCTAATCAAAGCACGTAATTGTATTAGTCACAAGACCTATTGCATATATCCAAATTACGTTACATCTCATCTATAAGGTTGTTTATTCACAAAGAATGACCGAAGGGTCATATTATGTCATCCATTTATTAAACTAATCATGAATTGATGAAGAATACCGTCAAATATATTTCAAATTAGCAGGGAAGTCAGAATTATATGTTCGAGTTAAGTCCTCCTCGAGTAATCCTCCTACTCATCTCAGATATTGAATAGATGCGGATATTCTAGGTAATCTATTTGGGTTTACGAGTTAATAGAAGAATAGGATTGTTTAGTCAAGTGGTCCATTGAATTCTATGCTTAGTTTCTGTACAAACGAGTTTTGTTGGGTCCGACGATTTGTTTTCATATTGAAGCCTTGCGATACTAGCTTATTTTTATTGAAACCATAGAGATATAAATATTGATTTGAGAAATGAGCTAAGCTAAGTTCCTCTAATGATTATGGGTGATGTAACGAACACATTAGAACAAATTTAAGCACATGAGTTAAGTAGTCACTGATTAAGTGCTTCTTATAACTGTAGTGGACATCTGTATAAATTCCATCAACGAATTGTATAGGAATGTCTTTGTTAAATCAGAAGTGAATGCAATGTTGTTTTCGAAACGATTCTTTTGTTCTCACATTTCCTGCGCGCAGGTTAGGTTCAGTTAGTTCGGTTATTGGTAATAGTAACGCCACATTGTTGTTGTCTACTGGGTTCGGTTAAATACTCCAGGCCATACTCGGTATTTACGTCGCATGCTAAATTCTCGAAGGAAGAATCACCTCACATATCGTCATTCCCTAAAGTTTGACCTCTTATGGTGTTCTGAACTTATTAACATTGGATTACACATGAAATGAAGAAACTCAAGTTTCATTAGAAAGGTTAAAGTTTATCTCGCATGGTAATACCTAAACGTATACCTACTGGGAACATCGTATAAGACACAATTTACGTTAGTTTGATGAAGTTTGGGTATACGGTATCACAATCAACCGTTACGATTATCAACTTGCTGCTTGGGCAATGAATGAAAGTTCTCACGTTGCGTTGCCTAAACATCATCAAAATAGTAGAAGAATACCGATTTTCTGTTGCCCCATGGCTGTAAAGCTAGAAAATGTCCTTTTCTAAACCTGATAAGTAGAGATATAAATTGTTAGAAAGCATATGGGCGATAGATGTTTGAAGTTAAAAATGCAAGTTGCTTAGGGCACCTCACTACGTTGTTAAGGAGGGGGAGCGGCGTAATGCCGACTGTTATGTATACCCATACATAGATATTTATATCAGTGCGGCACCAGTCGGCGGGCGAGTAGATGTTGACATGCAACGAGTCGATCACGTGATCTTTGATAATGTGGCAGCTCCAGTAGGCATCAGTATGCCCACCTGCCCCGCAGCCGTCGCCGCCGCCCCGCTTTCTGTTCGCCGGTCGCCGGCAACATCACGTATGTGCACACATCGTCGTCTCGGCCGACCAAGTGATGTTGTAGATATGTAATTCTATTATGTGTCTCGTCTCCGTCCGTTCTCCGCTCACACTTCGCTCCCCCGTTTCGTCCTAATGACGCGTCATTTGGCCGAGCTAGGGCATCAGTTTTGTTCGTTGTTTTGTTATATTTGTTATTCAAATGATCTGTGTTATTGATCACGTTCTCTTTGTTGCTCACCGGAAAGATTTTAAGTGAGTAATCACTAGATTTACCTTCTTAAGAAACAATTTGTTAATTGAAGCACGATGTAGCAATCAGAAAATACCATAGCCCAATCTGAAGTCAATCAGTATGATATCAGTTTGTAATAAATATTCACAATCATTGTCTGTCTGATGGTGGCAGTCTCGCTCGCTTGTCACTGAATGTAGGTACCATTTCGTCATTCAACGACAAAATGGCGGACGGACATAAATAGTTTCTCGGCAAATGTACGGTTGTGACTTATCGACCTAAAAACATTTTGCTACCTGCGAGCAATTAGAGCACAACCACACAAATCAAGAAAAATATGTTAGACTAGTTGAACACGTTGATAGTCTTGATAGGTAACTGTTGTATCTATGTCGCCTAGCACAGGCTACATCATGAATTTGTGATAAGCTTATCGATTTGTATGCAGCTACGTTCAGAGACGATTAAAAATTGAAGTTTAGCTAGCTATATAATTTAATACATACACGACGTAGGTATAGGTAACTATTGTAAAAGGCAAACAGCTATAATAGTGGGGAGACGTTTTCTAATAGGCTGGTTTACATTGAGCGCATTGATCGCGTGTTTACAGGTCAGCACAAGGGAGATACTAGTAGAAACTTGGCGGACGCCCGAATACAAAACGGTGAGTTGTTTTATGGATAATATTGTAGATATTTGCATTCACCGGCATATCATTAAATTAGCCTACGCAAACTTTTGGCTTCCTACAATCGCGATTCGCGATAATGTGGGACGGTTGTTTTAACGCTCGTTCGCTCAAACATTGCATGATGGCATACATTATTAATAGAAGGTCTATTACGTTTCATGCTACATTTAGGAAGTCGGTTACCTTGATATCGATTAGGCTTTCGTCGACAAACGGTGGATACCTATTGATTTTTTTATGAGTTTGTGCCTTCGAGTGTGCACGTAAATCGATAGTTGTCGACACACACAGTTGAATGTGCTTCTAGTTTGACATAGTTTATGTAGCGTCTCACATCTAGTAGGTAAGCTACCTATGTGACGCTCAACTGCGTTCAACTTGCATTCCTTTGAGTATGTGCCTAAGAACATTGAGTATCATGGCGCGCTCAGTTCGTACATACAACAGTGTGTAGTGTAAACACACCTATAAATAGCAGCCTTACAAAATAACAGCGAGACCATTTTCGTATCGTATGTATAGAGCGCAGCGCACCGTACGCAGCTAGTTTCCACTCGCCTGTCACGGTACGCGGTACAATGCATCGCAGCAGGTTCTCATTCGTCTGTCACGGTTACATGGACCTAATTGTTCTCAATTACCGAACAAAATGTACGCTTTTATTCTCGAATTAAAATCCACGAATACCAAACTTTGTTTATGTACCTATATGGTTTTTAACTTCTCCTATTTTTCGGTGGATTTCATTGAATAAAGCTGCGTAAGCAACACAAAGACGCTACTTATTCGTAGCAGCTATATTATGCTATACAGCTTATTATTGATTGGTGAATGGAATGATGAAGCAGTAATAATATAATAAAAAAGAAGTTCAAGGATAACTCTTCCTTTTCCTGATCGAACTATGGTTAGACATGCACCGAGCCTTGAGGATAAGAAAACTTTTAATGAATCAGTACTATCAAGTTGTATGACTATCTTATTGTTGGATTGAAGTCCATTAGGTCGCGAATCATAACATAAATAAAATTACATAAGAGCCAGAGACGAGCCAGCATACTGGTCGGCTATTGTCAATGACACAATAGCGTATCAGCTAAATAATGTTCTGTTAAAGAGGGAATGTACGAATCGATTATGTTACGTAAATATAGTTATAGTTCCTTCTGTTATCTTTGGTTCAATGCCGTTTCTTGAATATAATAACGCGCCTTTTTGACCACCATTTTTTTTATAAAGACTTGTTGCTACCTCGTTTGAAGACTTGGTTTCCTAAAAGTGGAAATACGATAAACTTGATAAAGCGAGCAGGGAAGTATGCCGGCCTCGAAGTGTAGGCAAGTCGGGGCCGCGGGGTCACCGACACGCAGCGCGCCGCGCCCCCCGCCCGCCCGCTACCGCGCGCCTCTCTATCACTGAACGCTTGAAATGAAATCGCGGTTTTCGCACCACTCTTTTTGCCTAATGGGAATAGGTACCTAGCTACCTACCTACCTACCTGGTTATCGATATCTCGTTCAACATGTCAGTGTGTGCGCGTGATTTGTTTTTGCCGCGGATGATTTAATTTTTTCAAAAAACTAGTTTGGTTTGGTTTCATTTTTGTTCTTAGTAGCTGAGTTTTATTATTACTTATACTAGTCTATGTTTTGATGATTTGTAATTAGATAACTTGTTATGTACCTAGTTTTGAAATGGATCATAACTTGTAAGATAGTAATTACCTACTATCAAAGCATTGTATTTACGTAATACTACTAATAATATATCTTTCAAATCAACATTGGAGTAAAAAAAATGTGCATTTTATTGAATTTACAGATTTAAGATTGAATTATAAAATCTTACATCACTATGCGAATTCTTCTTAACCCCCCAACATTATCATTGTATTAAACAAGTTCACTAGCTAACACAATACGTTTTAAAATGGTAAGGTGGCTAATGTAATCGCGAGCGCTGAGGTTGAGGCAGATTGGCAAGCAGAGGTGGGCGACTGGCGGCTTGTCTCGTACAGCAAGCATGCTTATTCCGCACTGAGAGAAAGAGAAGTAGGCACAACGCAGTGTTCAGTCAGTTGGTTTGCACATTCGACGCGAAGGGAAATTATAACATGGCGCACACGGCCTCGCCCCGCCTCGGCTACAATGTGCCGTCAAACCTCATTCCACCGCTTAGCCGCCCGGTTCCGCAGTTATTTTTACACAGGCCGACCTTTCGCACCGATCGTCACCGCACTCCAGTATTAACTAAATTTATATTCACGACGCACACACATTTGCAACTAAATATTCGTAAATATATTCACAATTATCGCACATGACAACGTTCAATTCGTCTCCTAATAAATTCGAATTAAAAATCATCGTCGTAAGTAATGAAGGAATTGTAAACAGTCAAATGAGAGTGTGGCATAGAGGCGGCCGCTCTCGTCCGCTGCCACGGAGGCAATGAACGCGCGGTGGGGCGGCGCGGCGCGGCGGGCGGCCCGTCAGCTGAGCGTCACGCCGCCGCCACCGCGACATTGCAAGGTCCGCCCGTATTGCTTCGCCTGACCCAGTGCGCCGCGTGCCGAGCCACGCTGCCGCTCCACGCGCCGGCCGGCACTGTCCCAGCTCAGCTCCCTACCTGCTTCCAGCGAACTACTCAATAGCCTAAATTCTAAATACCCAGTGGAACAGCCATTTTAACCGAGCAAAATTGAACCAGGAAGTCGTTATTCACAGTGCAGTGTAGATCAATAGTTGAAGGCCGACAATAAGTATTCATAATAAAACTACACACACTACTAGACTCTATGAGATTCTACTGGGTTTTTTTTGTAATTAGGACATTTTTCTGCTGCCAGACGGTAACATTTTGCTTGAGGAAACCTGGTTTTATACATCTACTACTTCTTAGTTTTGTGAGCATTCTCGTCTGCCTAGCCAACAAACCACTTAAGTCACTACTTTATTTAAACAGCTGGAACATTTTAAGAGTAGCGACTGTACCCAGACATTTTCGGCTACAAACATGACTTTAAACACTACCAATTTGCCAATAAAACATACAAAAAACCGGCCAAGTGCGAGTCGGACTCGCGCACCGAGGGTTCCGTACAAACCTATAGGTATTCTCGGTTTAAAAATAAATGTTTTTTTTTATTTTTTATATTTCAGTTGATTGAATGTAAGGTAAATTGCGGTTTACGATTTATGACGTTTAAAAAAAAAACTACTCACTCGATCTCGTTCAAACCAATTTTCGGTGGTAGTTTACATGGTAATATACATCATATATTTTTTTTAGTTTTATCATTCTCTTATTTTAGAAGTTACGGGGGGGGGGGGGGGACACACACATTTTACCACTTTGGAAGTGTCTCTCGCGCAAACTATTCAGTTTAGAAAAAAATGATATTAGTTTAATGATTTAGTTAGTTATTAAATGATTTCATTACCATTTTTGAAGACCTATTCATAGATACCCCACACGTATGGGTATGATGAAAAAAAAGTTTTTGAGTTTCAGTTCTATGTATGGGGAACCCCAAAATTTACTGTTTTTTTTCTATTTTAGTGTGAAAATCTTAATGCGGTTCACAGAATACATCTACTTACCAAGTTTCAACAGCATAGCTCTTATAGTTTCGAAAAAAAGTGGCTGTGACATACGGACGGACAGACAGACAGACAGACAGACAGTCAGTCAGACATGACGAATCTATAAGGGTTCCGTTTTTTGCCATTTGGCAACGGAACCCTAAAAACAATAAAATTCCTTAAAAGGTGACGTCCAAAGACGCAGACTTTGAGAGGGCCGGAGGGCCCATCGCATGTGCCGAGCTAGGCTTCTTGTTGGCAACGTAATACGAAGCATCACAAAATAATAATTATTTAAAATGTTAATCATCGATTACCGGAATAGGTGCGCGTCATCAGGACACAAATAACATCGTGCCAAACAAATTCCTACGTCACGCCGCGCCGTTTTACTGTCTAACATCTGTGGCAGATGGCAGACAAACCGACTGAAGGAAGCGTTTATAACCACGGCTTAAAACCGTAAAAAAACAATGTAAGATTTTAAAACATGATGGATACCGTGGAGGACAGTTAGATTTGTATCTAGTATGTAAGGGATGATTATATTATTCACGTCACACTTGACATTGGAGAATGGTAGAGAGAAAAAAATTGAGTCGATTCCATTTCCAAGGGCAGCCAGCCAGCCGCCTTCAAATATAAAAAAACCGGCCAAGTGCGAGTCGGACTCGCGCACCGAGGGTTCCGTACAAACCTGTAGGTATTCTCAGTTTAAAAATAAATGTTTTTTTTTTAATTTTTATATTTCACTTGATTGAATGTGAGGTAAATTGCTGTTTACGATTTATGACGTTTTAAAAAAAACTACTCACTCGATCTCGTTCAAACCAATTTTCGGTGGTAGTTTACATAGTAATGTACATCATATATTTTTTTTAGTTTTATCATTCTCTTATTTTAGAAGTTACGGAGCGGGGGGGGGCGACACTCAATTTACCACTTTGGAAGTGTCTCTCGGGCAAACTATTCAGTTTAGAAAAAAATGATATTAGAAACCTCATTACCATTTTTGAAGACCTATTCATAGATACCCCACACGTATGGATTTGATGAAAAAAAAAAGTTTTGAGTTTCTGTTCTATGTATGGGGAACCCCAAAATTTATTGTTTTTTTTCTATTTTAGTGTGAAAATCTTAATGCGGTTTACAGAATACATCTACTTACCAAGTTTCAACAGCATAGCTCTTATGGTTTCGGAAAAAAGTGGCTGTGACATACGGACGGACGGACAGACAGACAGACAGACAGACATGACGGATCTATAAGGGTTCCGTTTTATGCCATTTGGCAACGGAACCCTAAAAAGGATGACTCACTTGGGTTTCAGCAATGCACAGTGTTTTATGAAGACGATTTTTCGGACATTACTTTATTATATAAAAAACGAATAGTTTTAAGTTATTTTAATGCAATATTTCGTATCCCCATTTCACTAGTATGTTTAGTTTTTGAGATAGAATTTTTTGAAAATCGTCTTTTTTTCAACCGGCTTTTTAGAAAATAAAACATATCTCTGAAACTAAATGTGATACGCAATTGTGACCTTAGAAACATCAACGGCGTTTTTATGCTGCATATTTTAGAGTACAAATAAACCTCGAAACTTCTTTAGATTCAGACTTATACGAGGTTTTTAGTTTTTCCTTTTTATTTTTTTTCTCGGTAATTCCGTCGTATTTGGAAAAGTTATTTATACAAAAATTATGCCCTTCATCTTTTCTACATGCCACAAAAATAAGACATCCTAATTGCGTGGAATCTAGAAACCACAATTTTTTCAACTTTGATCCGTATTCTACGTCGTCAGGGTTGCCACGCAATCAGATTATGTTAGTTCATATCCGGATCTGAAGTTATCTCTATATTTAAACCAAAGTTATCAACACAATCAGAAGAATCGCCAAACTTAACGGGCAGTAGGCAGGGCACATTTACATTTTAATGTAATTTTTGATTTTCAGAACTACCTCCAATAGAACAATTTAGGGGTTTTTTAAAGATCGTATGAGGAATCTTATTTCTTAGATTAATAAACTTAAAACTTAGCAAAAATTCTTATCAAAATAAAGATTGTCATTGGTGCCGATTCTGTTGTACACCGAACTAAACTAACTAAACTATCTCTAAAATTCCTTACTTTTGGCTAAGAATTGTAACGCTGTTCTGCAAGAAAAAATCTCTAAATTTAAAAATTATTTTGACACTACTAAAATCGAATTTGACAATCGCGACTCAACGTGGTATTTTTTTTTTCTTTTTTTTTTTTTTTTTTTTAATTTTTATTTCCAAAATACTTATTCTACATTACATGGATTTTGCCATACAACGAAAACCTCTCAGGGTTTATCTGTGTGCTGGCGAGCCGTTTACATTTTTTTTTTTGACAATCGTTTCAAGCAATTTTAAAAACAATTCAAAAAGAGAAAAAAAAAGAGAAACATGTTTAAAATAATATCATTACAATTCATTCTACAGAAAACTTTTGTATAAAGTAACGTTTTGATTTAGGCTTATAACTTTTCGAACTAGTTTTGTATAATTTTTGGCTTCGTAAAGTGGTACTTGTGTGCGCTACGCAATGATTTTTTTGAGAGACGAAGGTAGGGGGCAGCCTGGACGTGTTTTATATGGAATTTTTCACTTTTTGTTTAAAATGTGTGAAAAATATTACCCACGTGTTGAGATTTATATGTGCAGGGGTTTCATAAAGGGGGTCGAAAATTTCGTTATTTTTGCGATTGGACACGCCATTTTCGAGATATAAGCAAAAGAAAAGGAAAACAAAAAATACAGTACTGTTTTTGCACGTGAAGGTGAGGCGTTAGTGAGAATTTTACTTCATGATCACTAGTTTTATTCCACGCCTTTTTAATCGCGATTAAAAATAGTCAGATTTAGTTAAAATAAATTATTATAGTCATAATTTTTGGTGAGAACCGGCAAACTCAGCAAAATTGTCATTTTCACTAAACTAATAATTCAGTGCAATCTTAGTGCTGTCAAACTAAAATATAGTTAAGTTGTGTCACTTTAGTCTATTTCAGAATAGGATTGAATTGTCATTTGACAGAGATAAACAAAATTTAACCTCTAAGTCCCTTAGATACCACATTTGGTATCGACACAATGGTTTTTTAATTGTGTCTGTAATTACGGTAATTGACTGGTTAAGTGATTTTTAGTTTAGTTTGGAGAATTTTGTGAGAACAGAAACGGCCCGTTATTCGTTTTTCAAAACTACCGTCAAAATACGGTTTTAAAGGGTATTAAAGTTTTTATGAAAATATGCGCAAATGAAGTTGCTGGCAAAGTACTAGTTTCAGTATAAATAACTTATCCTAATACTACGGAATTATCGAGAACTAAATAAATAAAAACTAAAAACCTTTTATAAGTCTGTATATGGGTATTTCTTACGAAATTTCAAAATTTGAGATATTATTTTTTATTTTTATTTTTTATAAATTTAGATATTTTTTTTGCAGGGATCAAAAATGTTGCTTTAAGAGATCTATTTAGAAGTATTGGTCTTCCGTATTTTTGTATATAATCTATAAAAAAAGAGGTTTTAAAAAATAAATAAATGAGGGAAAGATTAACAGAGTGAGGGAATGATCTATTATTATATTATAATAAAAAACATGTACAAATAAAGGAAATTATGTAATTTTTATTATATTAAACAATGAAATATCATATTCTAAAGAAAAGCAACTCAAAACTTTGATCTTATAGTCAATATAAATATATATAAACTCCAAAAATTAACAAATACTCTATTATAGAGGTAACAAATGTTTTTATCTTTATACTTATTACTATTTATTTTTAAACTTTGTACTTAGCACTTCTCCAAAACGTCTTCATATTTATTTATTAAGCATTAATTATTATTAATAATAATCTGTATTTTGTTTTTTACTTTTTTGCGTACTATAGCTTTTTATTCCTATACACTTTACTATTTTCTTTCAATTGTTTTCGCTTTTGTCTAAGTTCTCTAGCATTCATATTAATAACTGATTTTATCGGACCCTTCTCTTTTTTCTTTAAATATTGTAATCTTTTTTCTCCCGCATTTTTCCGAAGATTCAGTATTATTTTTCATTTTTTCTCGCCTTTTTCTATCATACTCTTTCTTTTTTATTTTTTTTCTGCATCACTTAACTTCTTTGGTCGTGCCATTTTTCTTCCACATACATGTACATGTTTTAAATTAAATACCATGAAATACAAATAAATAAAAAATCCAAAAGAGCCATAGAATACTGTATAAATTATTCCCTCATACGACCGCTATTCCCTCACTCCTGAATTCAGTGAGGGAATGACGATGAGGGAATGACGAATTTTAACTAAATCTACAAAAACACCGGCACGTAACCTCAATTTGCTTGTTACATTTCGAATATGTATTTTACTCCCAAAAACGCATAAAAACAACAAATTACATATATATATATATTAAAATGCTTAATACATTCATATAACGTGAGGTAATGATCACCATAAATGAAACTCTTAACAATTTTTCACATAATATGTTTTTGCACAAACTCACCTGCGGTTGAGAAGAAATCGCTATATTAAATCATTTGAGAGTGTTGCCAGGTACTGAAAACTTAAGGTTGCGTTCCTAAATATCGTTCGATACGTTCAGAAACCGAATGTTCGTAATAGGGTGAGGGAATGAATTTATTTGGCGGGACATATTTAAAATCGAATTATCGTTTTTATAAATTCGTCGTTGTAAGATGGAAGCTTTTATAGACAATAACAAACATCTTTCTAATATATTAGCATAATTTAATTATTAAGAATATTGATATATTTGAGATGAATAGGCATTTAAGTAATGTTTTTGAACCAAGGGACAACGTGAGGGAATGACTTTCACGGTAAAAAAGTAGCCATATCTTTTTTTTCTTTAGAGGTAATAAGTTTTCTTTTTAAACAATAGTGGTATTGACAGCGGGCATTGAAATAAAACAAAGACTTATGTAGTTAATGCATATGACTCGGCACTAATGACTCGGGAATCAAATTTCGAAATTTGATGAGAAATACCCATATAACAAAGTTCCTAGGTTTAATAGTCGAAATTTTAATAAACAATACGTCCCATTAAATAAAAATTGAGTCATCAAAATTCAGATTCGAAAGTGACAACCCTAGCAAAAACAGTTAATTTGGAATAACTTCTAGATTCCACGCAATTAGGATGTGTTGTTTTTGTGGTATGTAGGGAAGATGAAGGGCATACTTTTTGTATAAATAACTTTTCCAAATACGATGGAATCACCGAGAAAAAAAATCAAAACGAAAAACTAAAAACCTCGTATAAGTCTGAATGTAACGAAGTTCAGAGATTTATTTGTACTTTAAAATTTGCAACAGAAAAAATGCCTTCGATGTTTCTAAATTCACAATTGCGTATCGTATTTAGTTTCGGAGATATGATTTTTTTTCTAAATATCCGGTTGAAAAAAAGACGATTTTCAAAAAATTCTATCTCAAAAACGAAACATACTAGTGACATGGAGATACGGAATATTGCATTTAAATAACTTAAACTATCAGTTTTTTATATAAAAAAGCAATGTCCGAAAAATGGTCTTCATAAAACACTGTGCAATGCTAGCTTCCATCAGTACCTGATGATAAAGAAGATAGTAAAGAAGCAAAGAGCAAAACAGCTGTCAGTGGACTGTTACGCTCTGAAGTTAGCTTAGAAAAAAAAAAAAAAACAATGATGGTATGTTGGGTATCAAAAAAGGCTTAGTTAGCAGATTTCAGATTCAAATATATCTATACTAATATTATAAAGCTGAAGAGTTTGTTTGTTTGTTTGTTTGTTTGATTGAACGCGCTAATCTCAGGAACTACTGGTCCGAATCGAAAAATTATTTTTGTGTTGGGTAGCCTATTTATCGTGAGAGGCTATAGGCTATATAACATCACGCTACAACTAAGAGGAGCAGAGCAGTAATGAAAAATGTTGCAAAAACGGGGAAAATTTATTCCTTTTAAGAGTTTCCGTTGCGTGCGCTGCGTAAACGGTTAAAGTAACGAAAAAATAATGTATGACGGAATTGTTCCTCTTAAAAAGTTCTAAAAAAAAGTCCTCGAGAGCATATGTCTATCTTTTAAGGTTGACTCACTATAACTCAAAAGGAGCGAGCAGCAACGAAAAATGGACGAAAACTAGCAGGCAAATCGATGCGACGGGAAGGGTCAGGGGAGCAAAAATTTGACGCGGACGAAGTCGCGGGCAGAAGCTAGTTTGAGATATACATGTGAGAAAAACACGGTCTAAAAATAATCAAACATGAAAATATTGGTGGTCGTATGCCCCCTAAACAATACATTTACATACTAGCAGTAAGAAGCGATCATAACTTTCCGGGTAAAGTGGCACACGATCACAGCTTTCAGATGAGACTATTTTCTTATTTTATATGTACTTAGAGTGCGATTAACTTGAACTTACTTTTTTTTTTAAATTGTCCTTAGCTACCTACCTCCTACTACTGATAGTACTTTATCTAGGTACTTCATCGTCGTATCGATGAATCCAATAGTTTAAATGAGCTTATTCGATCTAAGTTCCAAGGATTAATACAAGAGCTAATTTAATCACAATTGAATGTAAACTGAAAACAAAAAGAAAATTTTCTGCAAAAGTCATGTTGATGTTAAACCAAAAACTATATCGTAGTAAGCGATCATAAGTTTTCGGTCAAAGTGGCATACGATAACAGCTTTCAGATGAGACCATTTTCTTGTTTTTTACTTTTATTTGGAGCGCGATTAAATTGAACGTTCCTTTGTTTTGGAAATTTTCCATAGCTACCTACCTCCAGTACTTTTGCTACTTCGTCGTCGTATCGATGAATCCAATCATTGAAATAAGCTTGTTGTTCGTTCTAAGTTCCAAGGATAATACAAGAGCTAATTTTGTCACAATTCGATGTAAACTGAAAACAAAAAAAGAAACTTTTCTGCAAAAGTGATGTTGAAGTTTTTTTTCCTTTGTTTTTCTGTAACTTGGCGATCTGTGTTCAACACAATAAGCCATTCAGCTGAAATGGCTGAAATGTTGTTGTTAAACCAAAAAAATATATCATATTTGTCATATTACTCTACAAGTAATATTGTGTTAAGTTATGGCCACAACTTAGCATTGGTCTTGTCGGTTATTTGCAAAATCTAATCTGTATCTCCTTACCATAAATTTTAAATTAACTCATTCACTGACATACAACGGTCGGGCTAAGCCGATGGGTCTAGCTCTACATAACTAAGGCATGGTTATAGAAAATGAATTCCCTAAGGGTTAAATAGGGGTGAAAGTTCCTCGTTTTAGTTTTGTTGTTTTATAAATACATGCGTAAACATAACGCTTGAAGAATACCTACAAGCTTCGAAACTAACTAAAATCCAGGTCGAACCCAAAGCATCATAGTTAGATACGCAGTAGAGTGAATTTTGTAAGTGTGTGGGTGTCAGTGCTGTCGACACTAGAAATAATCAATATTGCAGGCTCTGGTTCGAATCTCGTGGCGCCCCGTCTGTGCTGCACACTTGCGGCCGAAGTTACGCCGCCCTCCCCTCGCACCTCGCGCCCTGCACACCCCTCGCTCTAGAAAATTGGGTTAAACAGCACGCGGCTGAACGCCCATACCGGAAGAGGGGATTTTGGGGTCCGTAGAACTGCGTTTCTACTATGAATGCGGGACAGAGATGTGACGCAGTATTGATTGTCTTTCACATTGGAGACGGTTTTCCTGCGACGCAAATTCACGGTATCAATGCATGACAGAAGACTGAACAAAGGGCCACCACAAAATCTTTTATTAAAGCTTCTCTAGGAACAACCATTGCTGAGTGGCATTATAAGCACTGAACGATTTCGGTTCTTGCTTGCTTGATTGACAACCTTGTGTCACAGGTTGAAGGTTAATAAATACAGTCGACCATGTTAAAATATTTTTCATGATATACAAGAATACTGGCCGATGTTGGGAAGTGGTATATGGACCAATTTTATCGTTAAATGATTCCGATATTTGTGTAGGGATACCTCATCTACACTTTTGTGCAAAGGTCGGCAAAATCTAACAAGGTAATTTTCAGAAAAAATATACTTTTAGAATTAACTGGATTCTCAAGGGCAGGTACCCTAACCGTTGCAGCTATAGGAAAACGTTTTTAAGGAGACGTCCTTAACTTTTCTGCATTTACAGATTTATTAAAATATTAACACGTTTACGTTTTATTTTTATGGAAGTCGTAAAAAAAGGATTAAAGCGCGTCATTTGCTCTGTGAACATAATATTGCTTTGCTATCTGTCATATCATCATATGACAGATAGCAAAGCAATATGAAAGAAAGCGCTGAATAATCAGCTTATAATGGTCCCATTGCTGGGACACAGGCCACCACTCTTCGATAGGGAGTGGTAATCTGTCACGCGGTCCAGTGCGGATTGGAACGCCGGTTTTCTCACGATGTTTTCCTTCACAGTTTTGAAAGTAGTGGTGATCAAATTATTGACACAAAGTAAAGCGCCCGCTTGGATCCGAACTCACGACCTAATTGTAATATAATATACAACTCATAAGTCGGGGTCTTTACCACTGGGAAGATGTCCGTATACACCGCGCGGCCAACTCTTAAAATTTGATGAAATTTTGCCAAGAATTAGTTGTAATTTGTTACAAAACACACCTCTTTTCCTGAATTTGTTAAAAAAAAAACCAAGACGCTACGACCAAAATCAGTTGGCCGCTAGAACCGCCACTTGCCGTAGTGATCGCCCGTGATTACACAGAAACTAAATAATGCAGATAGGCGAATGATACATCAAAAGAAAGGTCTTAATTTGTTGTATTTGTTACAAAAATTTTCTAGTATTTTTCTTATTTATTTGCTGCAACAAATTAGCAACTAATTGTCCATACACATTAGCCTCTATTAATTTGATATTTATGGTGAGTGAGTACCTACACTTAACCTGAAAACTAAATATAACATAACTTTTTTTATATTTACGTTTTGATGATTTTTATTTTTGTAACAAATACCACAAATTAAGACCTTTCTTTTGATGTATCATTCGCCTATCTGCATTATTTAGTTTCTGTGTAATCACTGGCGATCACTACGGCAAGTGGCGGTTCTAGCGGCCAACTGTTTTTGGTCGTAGCGTCTTAGTTTTTTTGTGTAACAAGTTCAGGAAAAGAGGTGTGTTTTGTAACAAATTACAACGAATTCCTGGCAAAATTTCATCAAATTTTAAGAGTTGGCCGCGCGGTGCTAACGGACATCTGGGAAGCGTTACCGAAGCGCTGAACTGAACCAATCGTGGAAATTAATACATGTATTGATCATGAAATAGGATTTGATATGTCTCATCAGTAAACCGAAACAGGGCAGTCTGGATGAAGGTTTGTTTCAGTAGATGACATTAGCACTTTTGCTGTCCAGTCATTGAATTTGCATAGTTTTTTTTTTTCTGGATGGGAAATCATCGAATGACTTCTCCCGCTCTGGGCGGAGCGGGAGGGCGTGTCACACTTTTACTGACTAAAACCCACCCGTGTTCCTTCAGTTGCCCATGTGCCGGGGCCACGGTATCTCTTTCGAACAATCACGCGACCCCGGCAGGATGAATTTGTATTGTGAATTGCAAAGTTGGTACTGTGTCCTTGCCAGATTCTATTATCCTATAGTATCCTGGGGAAAAGTGAGTTTGTTGTTGGATATTTATCCAATAACGAGGAGCGAACTAACTCACTTGGGAAGTTACAATTTAGAAAAAGTATTTTATTCTAAAAAATATTTTTCGATCATTGACAGTCGTCGTTAGGACGGGTATCAGATGCCCACAATTTTTACTTCCAGTCTTACGAAGGAGTTCTACCTAGTAACTTGATTGTGGTGTCACACAGGTAGTCGCTTCATGTAAAATTTTGATATTCAGCTGGATCTTGTTAGACTGGAAGCCTACCCAAATAAAGTTAGGGAAAGGCTAGGATGATGATGAAAATGTTCTTCGATCCAGGGTAGAACAAGAAACGTAGGGAACAAACTGGATAAAGCGTGATGAACTGATGACATGATGACGTCGCTTCACTTTATGTTATCTATGAATGTGTATTGTCAGCAGCTTGAGGCCACGTATGTTTACGTGGCATCGTGGACAATGCGTGTCAGTGTTTTTTTCGAGCTCTTCGTTAAATCTTTGTTATTTATACAATTGGTGCAGCTCTTTACATGTTAAGATTATTATCGCCGTAAACCATGTACGTATCAACTCTTTGCCAACTCGCTAACTTTCCATTCGTCAATTGCTGTAGTTAGTATTCTAAAAATAGACGCAACAATAAGCACAGTCAGTGCAAGCATTTCATGCTTTGATTTGTTGAGTAGGATGTTTCAAAATATTGGAGTTGATCGTTTTATAGTAATGTTATCGACTTTTAGGTGAAAATGCATATACATTTACTATTGTCTCATTTTTTTATATTTTCGATTATAAAAACAATTCTGCTTCTTATCTGTGCGACGTCATATAGCCTTGTAGGCAAAGCAATCGGTGAAACTTATATATGTTATTTACTAGAAGCCAAGTCACGTGGTCGTCCCTTATTTTCCTTATCGTTTTGATCCAATCGAAATGCGTTGCGTTCGCAGGCGACTTTTGTTGCCAGCTTAATACAGGAGGTGGTCGCTATGAACGGGAGAGGGGCAAGAGGCACCGAAGGGAGTACATACAGAACGGCAACGTTACCGCGATAATGCTAATACACTTTATATGTCTCTCTCTACTGCCATGCCACTGCACTGTCGTGATGTTGACACCCTGATTAAGTATACTTTATCATTTAGTGGTGTTTTTTACCTGTGAACCGGTAAAAGTGCCACGTTGTGTGATTTCAAAACGCTTTGTCCCATTCCCCGTCATTGTTTGAATCTGTTTTGTTATAGCATGAGATTACGAATCGTTCATTGAATGTAGCACTTATTACTTTCTAATGTAAATATGGCATTCATATTCCTCGCTACTATTGCTAGGCATTGTATTGATATGAACTCATTTGTCAGTTCAGTAATTAAGTACGTAGGTAACTACTTCTGTTATTTTGAGATTTTTGGTAAGATCGCAGAATAACTTGAATAATAATCACAATTGGTTATCAATAAATGCTCGGTTACGAAAATAGATAAGAACTTGATATCACACGTAGGTGTGTCTAAGAAGGAAACGGCAAATAAACGAAAATTGTTTAGGTAGGTGGCACCTGTTAATATAAAACTATTATGTGGTAAAATCATTGAGCTGCCTTGATCCTAAAAATAATAATAATGAATGAAAAACGTTACTAATAATGATAGATGCTGTAACATTGCCAGAATCAGTTTAAGATAATCTTGAAATAAGTACAGCAACATCAAGTCTCTGATTCACATACAGCTTATTCTAAAAACGACTCAGCATTTAAAAGAAATCGCCTCACTCCTCACATAAAGGCCTCAAGCAGACTACAAATCAATAATCGGATCTGGTGTCTATTACCATTTAGATGCAACTGATAGTCATACATTTTTCAGATTAATTATTTGAAAATCGCGTATTAGTTTAGATGTTTACCCAAAACTCTCCAGTTGTTTAGATTTTTACATGAAAGTCGCGAAGTTTTCAATTTGATAAAATTTAAGAAAATCTGTTATACCCATTGAAAGAAGAATTAAATAAATATTTATAAAAATAAAGGAAGATTTATAAAGCTACTAGCTTTTGCCAGCGGCTTCGCCCGCGTGGAGGTCGGAAATTATCCCGCGGGAACGTACTACCGGGATAAAAAGTAGCCTATGTCCTTTCTGAGGCTCTAAACTATCTGTGTACCAAATTTCATTTAAATCGGTTCAGTAGTTTTAGCAGGAAAGCGAGACAGACAGACAGACAGACAGACAGACAGACCGATAGACAGACAGAGTTACTTTTGCATTTATATTATAGTATATATAGTATATAGTATATATAGTATATAATATATAGTATGGAAGTATGGATGAAACCAAGTTAAAAATCCCAGCAATAGGTCCCACTGCGGAAATTATAAATAGAAAATACTTATTCAAACAACATCGAAACAATAATCAACTTTTGGGTGAAGTGAAAGTTTTTTTTTGTTGTTTTCATGAACGTGGACAAAGTTATTAACTCGATCAATTGAGCTGCTGTGATCACATCAAGATAAGGGATCAAAAGGCAGATAGGTTTACTTTGTGTTAAATAAAAAAGATACATTATTGTAACTACATACTTATTTATATTTCTTCATTGACCGGTCTTGGTACACCACTATGCGTTATGTATCTACAGGTGCAGTCCTTTAGTTACCTAGGTTCTTAGGATCTCTCTAACTATTTGGCAATCTAGTGGCACAATGTTGTTAGTAAGCTTACCTATAAAAGTTACTTGTAAAGGAAAAGAACTTGATCCGAAATGTTTGCATTCACGTCTTTGTAGAAGGATCTTGGTATTTATTAGTATATACCTATTATAGCATTTTACGAGAAATAACTGATTTTAATCAATCGTGTTGATTGGCATAATCTAAATAATGACGATGCATCTGGGTCCGAATATAGTTATAAATAAGGGGGCGTTTACAGGCTAGTTGCTTCAAATATTTATGCCAACCCACATAATACATACGGCTTAGTACTAAGTGGCAGAAAATAACTTTAAATGTACAAGTACATACCCAATCAAGATAAAATACGAAATACCTACTTGATTTACATACATTATAATAGGTAGGTATGCTTATCTATCGTAACACTGCTTTACGACGGCACATAAGTTTATCGCGCTTAGAGCTTGGTTGAATAATTTAATAGAGCTACCTATAGGTGCGCACATTCAAGTGGATACATAGCATCAGACTTATCTGTGTTTATATGTTGGTACATCGCGGCAGTCGGCACAGACGCCTACGTAACACGTCCAGTAAGCAGTTTGTTGTGGGGCACGAGCGCCGATATCACGTACCTACCTCGTTCGGTCGGTGGCACGCCGCCCGCCACCCGCCGCCGCGGCCGCCACCGCCACCTCATTGCGGGAATAATCGGTCAACTGGATTTCATATCCATTGCTTAGGTTCAATTACAAGTGAATTACTTACCTACATAACCTGTGGTTCTTAACTTAAATCGTGGACACTCAATATATTTGTTTTGTGCAAAAATCCAATTAGTCAACAACAACACGATCGCAATCGCGGGCTGTTGACCTGTAGCTAGCGCATTGCAAATGCGAGTGAACGCACAACGTATTTTCCTACGAGGTAGAAGAAATATTCGTTTATAAACGTATTACTTTGTGGTTATATACGAACGCACAACTGCAGTCAGATATTTTTCACTGGATATAACAATGCTTTTGGCCTTGTATCCTTGTAAAATGGCGCCTCGCCCGTCGTTATTATTATTACATTCGAAGCAAACTTCGTGACGATCTCTACTCTCCACCCCCCTTGCGCTCCCCGCGGATGCGTATCCGATTGTCGCGACTGGCATTTCGTTTACAACTTGTCAAACTAGTTAGGTTATTTGGATGAAGTGAGAAATAGTAAAATAATTAATATGGAAACATTACCTTACACGTAATTTGTAAGTATAGGTAGCTTTTTTGTCGGAATTGAGTGAGAGCAAGAGTAATACCGAATGAAACTGGGCGAGTCATATGTAAAGACGCCATCTTTCTTTACAGATGTCAGCTGGGTCACAAATTCAGATGGCACCACAAACCACTGTCAACACGGGGCAACCTCTACACAATCAGGACTCCAACATGAGCACAGGTAAATTGTGATTTAGTGATAAAAGTGCAATAAATGTTTGTGATTTGTGATCAGTGCTCTCAGTGTTTACTTCGCGCCGGCTTGTCGTGAAAGGTTAACCTTTTCTTATAAACTCGTGAGGGACGAACACTTGTGTTGGAAAAACTGTCATCAAACGAAGGATTGTGACGTCATTTATCGTGTATGATGCCGGATAGGAACCGTGAAAGTGCCGTTTTTCTTCTCGACAACCGAGACTATTGCGTGCCACAATGCATGACTATAAAAGTGGAGCTAACATAAACCACGTCGGCCTACTGAGCTCCTTGTCAAAAAGTGAGTTAACGCTAACTGCTCATGATTTAATTGACGTGTTAATTTAAAACATCTACTATAGTATTTACTTGTTGAAAAATTGTGTCTCATTCAGTAAAATAAGCCCTCTGTTATTGTCAACTTGATGACATAAATAACACTATTTACAAAATCTGATCACATATGACTTACTGTTAACATAAATTTTGTATGAAAACATTGTTATTTCTAAGGCTACTAGCCTTCAGAGTTTACAAACACGAATTATTCTCTACAATAACAGTAAAACATATAAGATTTTGCTTTCAAAATGCTTTAATCATTTTGGTTTGAATCTGATCTTAAGTGTTTATGCATGCAATGTTCTTTCAGTCTGACTATTATTTAGACAAATGGTTTGTGACCATAAATGTGTAACTGACAGTGTAAATCCAGCCACGCATTATGATATATTAAGGGCATTTATTTATTAGTGGAGTGGATAACTTTGCTATTTAAGTTTTCTAAGGATGCATTACAAAAGTCAAGTATTCTTCTATACTTGAAACACTCTCTGGCACACTGGTACGATCAATCACTTACCATTTGATACAAGTCTCTGTTAATGGTTGCATATTATTGACTTTTATTACTTAAATGCCCTATGTTATAAGTTTATTAGAAGTAATCAAAGACATAACTATTTTCAGGGTCATCTCATAGTGATAAAGAAGTTGATGCTTTGACCCCGGAAAAATCTGCTGCTATGCGAGGCTCAACTGCTCCTCCCGGCACTGCGCTTGTGCCCCCAAGCGGTGCCACCCCTACTATAGCCATGCCAGAAAGGAAACGGAAACGAAAAGGTGAATATTGATATTAATACTTTTTACTAACACACCGCATGCAATGCATGCTCTTATGGGCATGGGTAGCCTCCTTGTTGCTTCAATAAAGAGGCATGATACCAAAAGTCATAGATGATACTTTAATATATTCCTATAAAACAGAGTTCTATAATGTAAACATCATGGCATTTAAGCAAATATTATTGTATTTGTAACTGAGTGCAATATTACCTATAGTTATATTAAATAATATGATCATTAGATAAGGAAAGTATGATCTTGATAAGTTAAATTCAACTTCACTAAGTGTAGAACAGAAATGTGTAAATTGAATGTTGATTTCATGTATGAATATTAAAGTATATGCCCATCATTTCCAGGGGAAGAAGGTGTTGGCGGCGGTGGGGGCATTGTCAAACAGAGGCACAACTCATCAGACAAAAACATTAGGGAATACTTCTCAAAACACCCCTCATCAAGTCCTGTACGGCATGCTGGTGCTAAGTCACCTTCGCCACAGGGCGCCAATTATCCTATGGTAAATATTTTGAAATTACTACTCTTATTTAATATATCCATAAAAAGAATACCCAATAGAGATGGGAAGATAACTTAAACGCATACCAGGAGGGTCGACGGCACAAGAAATGAGTGCTTGGAAGGGTTAAGGGATGTTTTGTCCAGTAGTGGGATAGCATGGGCGAAGGAAAAACACCATAGAATGATGCTCACTTGTATCATTCTTACCGAAACAGAATGGCAGTGACAATGATACTAATCTAAAGTACAATTCAGATCAATGCTAAGTTTAGAATACAGACTTTATTCCAATCTAATTAAAAACTATTTAGATATGGTTAAGTATTTTAAACAGTTCTTATTAGATTTTTTTATAAATATACAAGCCACTATTCTACGTATTTTTGATTTAACTAAGGATGTATCTATGTTACTCAACCTGCCACAAGTAATAACTCTACACAAAATGGCACACAAGAAAGATGTTATTATTACATTTACAAAAGTTAATAATCATGTTTATAAGCACTGATCACACAATGTGAGTCACTCCAGTGGACATTCAAGCAACATGCTTTCCTTAATTGGAAATTGTTATGTTTCTGTAGACACCAATCATATTTTAAAGCGTTATCATCAAATGCCTTCAACTACTGAAATAATTTTCGGACTACTCAAGTCTTATGATGATGTTAAAGCTATTGATAACTTGATATGGGGCTCTTAAACTGGGTTTGGTGGCTTGTATATGTAAGAAGATAATAATAATAATTTTGTGTTCAGTACCCACCGTCACCCTCGTCGTTACTGCCTTCTGGTGCCGATTTTTTACGTTCGGCGTCTCAGCAACGACCCCACACAACTGTTAAACAGGTAACATCCCTACCATGACCTCAAATAATGACTATCTGACTTTTAATCATCTTGTAAGTTCATGGTTTATGTAATTGTCTGCAGGTTCAAACAGAACTGACATGTCAGAGGATACAGGAGTTAGAAACTCAAGCATCTTCAGACTTAGAACTAAGAAATAATAAAATAGATGAATTAACAAGATCTAATGAAGAATTGAAACATCAAGTGCAAGCACAGAGCAAGGTATTTTACACACATTTCATTTGGTTTTGAAGTTACATTTGTGTAAAAAGAACTTCGTATTATTAACTTTGAAATTGTTGTTTCAGGTAATAGAGCAACATAAATCACACATTAATAAATGTATAGAAGTTGTAAAGAAATTGTTAAATGAGAAAAGCACAATTGAGAAGAAAGAGGCTCGGCAGCGGTGCATGCAGAATAGACTGAGGCTTGGCCAGTTTGTGACGCAGCGTGTCGGCGCCACGTTTCAAGAGAATTGGACTGATGGATATGCATTTCAAGAATTAACGAGGTGGGTTTATAACTCTACTTATTATAAGGAATATCCTGTACATTTTGTCTTACTGAACATATTCAAAGAAAATTCGCTGTTTTTCTGAAAATAGCTATTATTTAAATATAATATGCGAGGATCCAAATAACTATTAAGTTAATTTAGATTTTTTAATGCAAGCTGTTTCTTGATTCGTCATCCTGGCTTATTAACTGCCGTCCATTAAAAACATGATGAATATTTCCGTGTAATAACTACATGTCACATTTCACCAGGCGGCAAGAAGAAATAACGGCAGAAAAAGAAGAAATAGACCGCCAGAAGAAATTGTTGTTCAAAAAGCGGCCGGTGAACAACGAGGGTGGCGGCGGGCGCGGCAAGCGCACGTCGAGCGCGGCGCCGAGCACGCCGCAGCCGTCGCCGCTGCACAACGGCACCGACGCGCCCACCTTCCTCAAGCCCGACCCGCTGCCCAGCATGACCTATCAGGAGTATTATGAAGCTGATGAAATACTAAAGGTATGTCGCTGATTTTACTGCTAAACTGTGCTATCATCATACTAGCCTTTTTCCAACTGTGTTGCTGTCGGCTTCCAACAGGATGAAGCTTGATATCTGTATTTTCGATGGTATAACTGCCTGTCGGACCTCTACAACCCCAGTTACTGGATACAATGTACCTTATGTTAATCTGTGCTGCAAAGGATAAAACATTCCATCCCTTACCATTTATTATCATTACATCAGTCACAAGACATCTACTGCTGTTCTTGCTACCTTAACCTGGGTCATTTGTTCCTCTGGTCTGTGGCCATATAGAAAAAATGGAGATCAGTTTCTGCTTCTTAGGTTATGGTTACCATTTCAATACGTAAGTCTGCTCTTCACACTTTACCCCTACCCATTGCCTATGCAATAATATGCTTATTTCTAAGAGTCACGTCTACGAACTTCCATACTCCTGGTAACCAAATTTGTCATTATATTAATCGAAAGGCGACCGCGGTAATGACAAAAGGATTTGGCAGTATCGTGAGAAAATTGGCATTTCTTAGATTCAATAATTTGAAGAGATGTGACATCTACCCGCACTGGGTCCGCATAGTCGGTTGTGCCCCACTCTTTCTGACGGTGGAGAGGGCTGTTTCCTAGCAGTGGGAACAGTAAAGGATGATTATAGTACGGTAGTAATGTAACAGATGCAGCAATTTGTTTGCCAACTATGGCGGTTATGGCATTATTACTTCAAGATAATCTATTGGAGTGGTGGATGAAAATGGCGGGGCTTACAAAATAGAAATTCAGCTTGTGCTAGAATTTGGGTTTTTAGTCCTAATCCTAAAAGTCGTTAATCCAAGAAGCAATGGACAAAACTAATTGGAAAAAAAACGTGTTTTGATGAGGAAGGTTGCAAATTGTCATCTTTACTGTAGGTGCAAAGTAAAAGCAGTTTATAATAATAGTAAGACATTAAACAGAACCAGTAGTTCCCTGGTTTTAAATTAAGCCAAAATGTCAAGGCTGAATTCAGTTCTCCTAGTTTTACTTGCTACAATAACAATATACATTTCATTTTATTTCAGTTGAGACAGAGTGCACTAAAAAAAGAAGACGCTGACTTGCAGCTAGAGATGGAAAAGTTAGAGAGAGAAAGAAATCTTCACATTAGGGAACTGAAGCGGATACACAATGAGGATCAGAGCCGCTTCTCACAACATCCTGTGCTCTCAGATAGGTAAGTGTTACTGCAAATAATTATCATTCATATAGCTCTCGCCAAACTTCTTGGCCGCCCTGAAGTTGGATTTCCGAAGCGCAAGGCACGGATCGGTGCTGTTTTTTTTATTCGATTTACTACTGCGGCATGCGTACTAGCCATTGTAGCCAACTTCAGGGCGGCCAAGAAGTGGTAAGAATTATATTTCACTATCAATTGTACTGAGAAAAAGTGCATGAGGTTAGCCATGATACTAGTGTTTGAAATATTATTATAATACAAACGATGTGGCCAATGGGAATTCCCTTTGTCAAAAATGATGTCCTTCCATACAAACTTTTATCCACTATTGAACCCCTTTAGAGGATACTATTAAAAATCCTGCTGCAGGGCTCATTTTCATATTATAAATAAGGAAGTCTTGTGCAAAATTTGGTTTCGGTTTAATGTACAAACATTGTTGGTGGTTTGGAGCATTTCAAGTACACTCAGCGGCACGGAAACTTGGCCACATGTAAATTTCACAATATTTCGCACATAAATGTATTTTTGACACTGAACTAAGGGTAGATGCACTCAGTAAGTGTTTCTTATGCTTCTGGAACTTAAAAATGAAAACGTCATAACACCAATAACTTTAGTTATTAAATTGGGCACTTTTGCAGAAAAAATGAAATTTACAACATCAATTTAAAAACACTACTGAATTAAAAAATAACCTAAATTGGTAATTTTTTCGTCGTTTCAGTATCGGGTGTTTTCTCTTCTAGCCCTTATAACGGCTTACATTCGATCTGGCATGCTCTGAATGATGTTTCTGACATCAACTTGTGGTATGCTTTCCCAAGCAATTAGTGCTGCATTTCGAAGTTGCTGAAGACTTACTGGCCGGCCAGAGATGGAGTTTATCTTTCTTTTGAGCATGTCCCAGATATGCTTCATTGGGGTTAAGTCCGGACTACGAGCTGGCCACTGTAATTTTTGAATACCAACTTCTTAAAGGTATTCTTCAACGCATTGTGCAACGTGTGGGCGTGCATTATCGTGCATTAGGAGAAATTGGTCGTGCCCTATATAACCCGAATATACCAAAACATGTTCCTGTAGGACCTCCTCGATGTATCGGACTGCAGTCAGCCGGTTATCAATGATAACCAATTCCGTACGACCATCGGAACTTATTCCTCCCCAAATCATTATAGAGCCTCCATGGAAACTCACAGTTTGTGGGGTGGTAATGAGAAGAAATCTCTCTCCTCTTCTTCTTCACACTCGCTCCCGACCATCTGGAGCGCGCAATCTAATTCGAGACTCATCTGCGAACAGCACTCGAGCCCATTGCTCGTGGGTCCAGCTGGCGTGTGCACGTGCGAATTGAAGTCTAGCTACTCGGCGATGTCTGAGAAGTTCTGAACTGCGTGCTGGTCTACGGACTTTTAAATTCACTTCCTCCATTCGTCTTCTCACTGTACGCTAACTAACATTCATGCCCCTTGCGATCAGGTAGCGGATCAACAGCGGTCAGGTAGCGGCTTTTTAAAATTTCCAGGACAATAAATCGGTCGTCCAGGGCTGATGTGCATCTGACACCTCCACTGCCTGGTCTACGGGAATAGTGGCCAGTCTCCTGGTATCGTTTTAGCGCATACTGTATCGACGAACGTGGTACATAAAGAACCACAGCAACTTCACGCTGTGTCAATCCTTGGCCGATTAATGCTACAGCCTGTGCAACCTGTGCTGGTGTTATTGGCATGTATGTTGGTGTTAAAGCACCTTCAGTTAACCAATAACAAGGAAAAAACCACAATAATTCAATAAGCTAACCGTAAACTTTTACAACATACAAAATTAAACTTGCAACTTAGTCGCTCAAGTGACACGATTCAACTAAAACTTTAAAGTTACGCCATAGTGCACCCAAACATTATGAATTACCCTCTTGAACTAAGGGTAAACAATTTTTTGACGTACTCTCATAACAAACAATCATTGGAAACACTTAAAGTTTTTTTTATTGCGAGATAAGCGCTTGGCCAAGATTCCGTGCCGCTGAGTGTAGAATTAAACAACATTTCTTTATTTATATCTAAGAAGATTCATTTTAGTTATGTGTATAATGCAGACATGACAACAATATGATTTTAAACACTAGGAAATCTAAAAGCAAATATTCACTCACAATATATTAAGATAAAATGTTTTGGAAGTAGATAACGTGATAACGGCGTAACCCTGATCTAATTTATAAATGGTCTTACGAATATTTTGCAAACTGTGTTGTATTCAGCGTTTATTTTGTGACCAAACATAAAATTTAAAACATCATTATTTTATCTGATGGTCACAAATATGCCAAAACTACGCCAAAACAAAGATTGCTGAACATAGTTATCTATCAATTAATTATAATTAAAATGATTTAGCCGATTACTTCCGCTTCCTGGAGATAATACATTCAAATGAGACAAGTAGCATATTATTATGGTAGGTAACAAGCTGTCATTGGTCAAGTAACTGTTGCTTGCCTACACATAATATAAGTTACCTTTTTGGTCACACATACTACACTGATGTTCAACTAGGTGTGTTTATCATTTTTGGGGTACAGTTGTGATGACAATACATGTCATCACAACTGTACCCCAAAAACGGTACTCAGAAATGCACCTGTATTTCATCAGTTTTGGTGATATCTCCAGGGTAGGCTGAATTTATTTTTTTTACGCTAAAATTTGATTCACGACCGCAACACGTATCATCATCATCATCATTTCAGCCGAAAGACGTCCACTGCTGGACTTAGGCCTCCCCAAAGCTCCGCCACTTCGGCCGGTTTAGTGGTTCCCGCATCCCCTAACACGTATGTATTTACATAATTATAATCATAATGATTTTCTTTTCTATGATTATATAAAGACATTGTTACAGTCGTGAATCACATTTTAGCCAACATATAGCTTTACTCTGACCTGCAAATCTGACTTGCAATAAATGATTTTCCACCCCAAAAAAACGGACATAATATAATGTACTAAATGATTTTTGTTCTAAATGATTAATGGTGTTTCATTAAATTATAACAATATAATAATATAATTTAATTCTGTTAATTTTATTGGTATGATTTTTAAATATTGTTAAGAAATCAGAGGGACAATTTCCGTATTTTCTATGTAGAATGTTCGCATTTTCTAACCAGTTTTTGAGGTTGATATTGAACTTTGCAACTTGATATTGTACGTTTTTTAAGTACGATATTGTCATTCAGTCGTCCTCATAGTAATTGTAAGAACTCATGCCACCTGCAATATTGGTATATCCTTAAGGTACTAAACTACATTATTTCTAAGATTTAGGCTGTATTTTACCAAATTTTATTTTAAATAAATATATTTATTTTATTTTAGGTACCTGCTGCTAATGTTGCTCGGTAAAGGCGGCTTCAGTGAAGTCCACAAGGCGTTTGACCTGCGAGAGCAACGATATACGGCCTGCAAGGTGCACCAACTGAATAAAGACTGGAAGGAAGACAAGAAGGCCAACTATATCAAGTGAGTCGGTGTATGATGGCATATTGATGATCAATGGTTCTTATTTCCCTGTTTTATTTTTAAGGTGGTACACTCTATTGCAGTTATAGATTTTCTATACATTTAAAATACATTATTAAGGTTTTCGTTGATAAAGCTCTTAAAGAAAGGCTGATTTTTTACAAGTACTTGGTTGCAATGATGAAATTGGTAAAAATCAAACCTAATTCCATGTAAAGTACAACAAACTCAATGCTCATAAAGGGCAGTGGTGGCGCAGTGGTATCGGACCCGACTTACGAGTTTTAGGTCGTGAGTTCGAACCCAGGCATATGCGCTTTACTTTGTGTAAATAATTTCATCACCATTGCTCATAAAACGGTGAAGGAAAACATCGTGGGGAAACCGGCATGGCCTAGAACCAAAAATTCGAAATATGTGACATCTACCAACCCGCACTGGGCCCGCGTGGTAGATTAATTATTAGTGTTCCAGCAGTGGGAACAATATAGGCTGATTATGAATGCTCATAATAAGTGACTGTTAAAATGAGTACCTACCACTTGTGTTGTGTTATTTTTTTTTTTTGTTTTTGTTCGTACAGCCCTTTGGTTTACCACAACATACAATGTCTCATTTAGTCTCATACCCTGTTCCAGACATGCACTGCGGGAGTACAACATACACAAAGCGTTAGACCACCCTCGCATTGTAAAACTATATGACGTATTTGAAATTGATGGCAACTCCTTCTGTACAGTTCTTGAATACTGTAATGGACATGATCTCGATTTTTATCTCAAACAGGTAAGTAACATCGTTCGACCTTCTGAGCATTCTCTTTTACGTAACCAAAACTCCTACAGACTTATAGCAGCCCTATTTATATGTTGGGGGTTAAAAAATATGTATCAGTACATGACTTACTGTTGTGTTAATCTGCCTGCAAATGGGTGCTATCAAGATCAATAAGAGATTGTTCTTTTGGCAGTTGGATTGCTGACTGAAGTTTTTTTTAATTGCAAATGGGGGCTTCTACTTGGAGAAAGCAAGCTGAAGTGGCAGTGGGCTGGCCATGTCTGTCGAAGGACCGATGGCCGGTGGAGCAGACAGCATAGCGTGGGACGTTCCCCAGCTCGGTGGACCGACGACCTAGCGAAAGTGGCTGGGGCAGACTGGATGCGGACGGCGGAGGACAGGGTGTAGTGGCGCAACATGGGAGAGACTTATGTCCAGCCGTGGACTGCGATAGGCTGATAATCATGGAGATTTTAAATAGAATGTCATAGAACTCGCAATTTGTTATACCAAGTGAACAAAGCTAGGCAAATCTTTATAATTAACATAAGAGACACTCATATTCATAAATATACAATTTCAGCACAAGACTATTCCGGAGCGCGAGGCTCGCTCAATCGTGATGCAAGTCGTGTCAGCGTTGAAGTATCTGAACGAGATCAAGCCGCCAGTGATCCACTATGATCTGAAGCCGGGCAACATCCTCCTGACAGAGGGCAACGTGTGCGGCGAGATCAAGATCACTGACTTCGGCCTGTCCAAGGTCATGGACGAGGAGAACTACAACCCCGACCACGGAATGGACTTGACGAGCCAGGGAGCAGGCACTTATTGGTAAGTCATGTAAACATTTCCTTTGTTATTGGTGTCAACTTTAATATTGTTATTTTAGAATGTGCCATATCAACCAAAAATAGATAGTAGCACACTGTAATTGAAAAAAAAAAAATGTAGGTAACTAATATTCTAAATTCGTAACAGAAATAGATTAGTATTCATTTCAACCATATTTATAGTGTGACATAATTGCGCCTGTGGCAAGATGGCGGATCACAATAATCTAGGCGGGAGATGGCAATTCAAAAATAAACTAACTGGAAATAACTGATCCCATGTTGTAACAATTCATTATTGTTTTTCAGGTACCTGCCGCCCGAATGTTTCGTTGTCGGCAAAAACCCACCAAAGATCAGTAGCAAGGTGGACGTGTGGAGTGTGGGAGTGATCTTCTACCAGTGCCTGTATGGCAAGAAGCCGTTCGGACACAACCAGAGCCAGGCCACCATACTGGAGGAGAACACGATACTAAAGGCGACCGAGGTGCAGTTTGCTAACAAGCCTACGGTCAGCAACGAGGCTAAGGTACGTGTATGCTACAATTTAGTTATATGTGAGAATTCTCTTTCATCAACTTCCTTTTATGATATGTATGTCAGGTCTTAGAGTATTATATTCGAATTACAGTCAATTGCTTTACGACAAGATTTCATAAAGGCTATAAATAATTCCTGTTTTGACTTGCAACTATAGTCCTCCAGACCGCATTTCAGCCATGGCGGCCAATCTCAACGGTGACTAGCCATCGGCGCGGGATATAGTGCACAAGTGTGTACGCAGACACAGGGGCACTTCCTGTTCCTTCACTCTCATAGTCCGATGGGACGGCAATTCGAAACGACGGGAGAGAGATCAGGCGTAGGACCAACGGCTTAACGTGCTTTCCGAGGCACCGGGGTGACATACCTCCAACTTCCAAACTCTGCGCTGTTACTAAAAAATTCCTAGTGGAAATAATCTCGCGACCCTGGCAGGACTTTGTCCGACCTGGGAATCGAACCCAGGAACCCATGCTCAGCAGTCGCGCTTGCGGCCACGAGACCAACGGGGTAGTCAAAAGACTTGCAACTATGCAGTATGGAACATATTTTATTAACCACGTTTTTGTGTGTGTAGAGCTTCATCCGCGCGTGCCTGGCGTACCGCAAGGAGGAGCGCATCGACGTGTTCGGGCTGGCGCGGCACGAGTACCTGCAGCCGCCCATGCCCAAGTCGCGCGGCGCGGGCGGCGCGGGCGGCGCGGGCGCGGCGGCGGCCGTGGCGGGCCCCGCGCCGCCCAGCGCCTTCAGCACCAACATGTTCGGCGCGGGCTCGTCCTCCTAGCCGCGCCGCCGCCGCCCTCGCCAGCCGGCGGCGCAGTGACGGCAGTGTGCGGCGGCTCGTGTACATATGTGTAGTGGTGCGGCGGACCTTGAGGCGCGCCCGGCGCCGCGGTCGTTCGACTCTCGTAGACGTACTTTTTAGTTTTGAAACTTTGTCAGTTAATATCCAGAGTTGTAAATTGACTAAATATCATTTACAGATAAATTGTTTAAGATTATGCTTACTGTTGACTGTATTTATTGAGCAGGTGATAAATTGTGATTCTCCATTTGTGAATGGTTTTATCCTTTTATCACTAAAGAGGAATCCTTGGGACTATCCCTTGCATATTATATAAGTTATCCCTATTAAAAAAGTTAAAAATATTATACATGCCTTTAATTTAGAGCTCTGATTTATAAAATACTAGCTGCAATCGTTAGAACTCGGATGACACTATTATGACGAGCAAGAATATTTTTACAGTCAATTTTGTGAATACTATAACTACATTAGGTAGATAAACTAACCAGTTATTCCGTTTATCCACCCTAAGGTGGATACATGAAAATCCCATGTCAAAGGACCCACCCCAAGCTTATAAATTCCGTCTATGTAATTATGTGAATTACACCTTAGAGTGGAGAAATGGAATTTCCCAAGCCCTGGGTGTAGGTTAGCTTAAACTGCAACTGCGACAAACTGGGAATTTTGGCCGCCAGTATCAGTCACACAAGGATCTGATCAAGGGTGGCAAGGGTGTGATCTGTGATAGACCTTTTCATCTTTTACGTAAATACAAGGAAGATCATCAGCACGAAAGTCCTCAATTCGCAACCGTATCATGTATACTACTCAAAACAAAATAAGGGCCACCTCTATTTTTCAGAATAATTTAATTCTTGTGAAGTTTACGATGCTGGGGGTATTTAAATTAAATGAAACAACTATTTTTTCATCAAATAAAATTATTATTAAGAAGATTAAATAAAAATTAATCATGTTTTTTTTAGATTTCGCTATATTTACGGATATTTAAACATAAACATTAAAATTAAAGTTCAGTCTCAAAATCACAAAATGTACAGTTGCTTTTTGTGGAGTTAGCAACGAGTATGTCCTCCCCTTTTTAAAACACCTTGGAAGCCTCGAAGGAAAGTTCTCAATAAGGTACAGGCAAAGGTAGGCTCCCAACGCCTTTTCCGGAGGTCAATCAACTGGCACTGGGCGCGTATACTGCCGTGGCCTAACTAAAATGCCGTTATCCGAAATATGGTCGATTTTTAACTTATAATTATTATAATAAGAAAAAAAAATCTATCGATCTGTGTTTCCGAATTTTCAATACCTTGAATAGTTTTGGAAATAAAAATAGGAGTTGTCATTGAAAAGTTTAAATTTTTACTGCGGTTTTTGCATGTTATTCAAAACAACAGTTTTGGTAGATAACGGCATTATAGATATATCACGGCAGTATATCCTCTAGAGCTGCTCTGACTCGCTCTTTCAGCTAGTCCTAAAGGTGTTCGATCCGATTTACGCCGGGGCTGTTGGCAGACCATGGCAAAACCTGACTATTGGGTCTCTCTAAGAAAAACATGGTCGCTCGGGTTACGTGCGCTCGTGCATTATCCTGCTTAAGGATGAAGCCGTCGCCTGTTCGTTGTGAAAATGAGACACCATGGGGCCTGACATGTTCGATGTAACTTTCTGCTGCTTTTGTACCATCATCGTTCAGAAAAACAAGGTCAGTTTTGTCTTTTAAGCTGATTCCGCCCCAGATATTGGGGCCATCAAAACTGTCACGTCCGTGTATGCGAGGATCAGAAAATCGTTTACCGCTTCTTCTGCACACTCCGATACGTCGATCGTCACTATAAAATTTCACCTTGCACTCATCCGTGAAGAGCAAGTTACGCCATTTCTCCATCCCCCATTCAAAATATTGAGGCGCATATCTTAAACGGTCTGCACGCTGGCTCCTGTTCAGTTTCGTTCGAATTATTCACCTTCTTGAACGTTGCTGGTCTTCGTGCAAGTGATTGCATTCAGTCTAGTCATTGACAGTTGTATCTGTAGTCCAGCGTAGATGATTTTGCAGAGCGCGCGCTGTGAAAGTTCGTTTACGTCTTGCACAAAGTCGAATGTACCGACCTTCGCTGGCAGTAGAAGCACGTTCTCTTCCCAAGCCACGACGCCGAGAGACACTACCGATCGCCTGGTACCAGTTCCACAAGTTTTGAACTGCCCTTCGTGAATATCCTAAAGCACAGTTTCCACCGCGAAAGGGGAAATGCTTAAGCGGAACGCATTTTTTTATAGTACAAATAGTCTGCGGGTACGAAACTTGCGACGGCCGGAGCGACGACGGGGCGGGGCGGCGCGGCGCGGGGCGATGAGATAGCGGTGTCTTGCGTGTGTACGAAACAAACTTCCGCGCAGTCGCGCTCACGTAGTATTATTATAACTCTTGTTTTTATGGTGTACGTTTTTACTGTCCCATATAGCCGGTTTTGGTAAAATAAAAGATATTAACTCTTCATTGTCAATTTCCATATTATTACTGTGATAAAAATGCAACACTATGTACGCGCGCGAGCGGCGAAACCAAACTAGTTTGTTCTCGTCGCTCCGCGCCGCCACCGCTCTATCGCCGCTCGTGCATCGCTCGATCGCGCCGCTCCGCCCGTCGTCCGTTTCGTACACAGCGCTTAATGTTTTTATGCATTTGATTACATCGCCGTCGCGCCGCCCCGCCGTCGCTCCGCCCGTCGGACGCAAGTTTCGTACCCGCAGACTTTCACATAGACCGGCTGAAAGCGGATGAGCTCGGAGCCCGTCGGATGCGCTCGCAGCCGGTCGGATGCACTTGGAGCCGGGTGGATACACTACAAAGGCAGTACCAGTAGGTGTTAACGTGTGCTTTTCGGAATATGGATAGCTCCGATGAAGAAATATATTTATTAGCAAGATTTTTTGAAGCAGAACAAAAAGAACGAAAGCGCAAGCGGAGACAAATATGGGCAAAAAATATTTGGAAAAATATTATAAAATATTATATATTTATCTACATATTTCATTACATTTTTAAATATTTTTACAACAAAAAAAAAAATACAAAAAACATTTAAAAATATAAAAAATAGTGATCCACTGGTAGCGGGAGCTGGGTCCAAGCTACCGGTGGTTAGGGCTCCAGAGACAGGAACCTCCTCACGATGCGAGCCGTGTCAAGAAGTACTGCCTTCTGGATCAGGCTCTTGATCCAACCGCCTAACGATAGCCTCGACAGGTGTTGGTCGAGGGTATCGGCCATCAGCCCATCAGCTGAAACGACAATCGGCACAATGACAGCCGAGTCAACATTCCACATGTCAACAACCTCGTGTGCTAAGTCAAGATATTTAATCTGTTTGTCTTTCTCAGCTTTCACGAGGTTGCCGTCATGCGGAATGGTAATATCGACTATCATTGTGCGGCGCGCTAACCGGTCTATCACCACTATATCAGGCTTATTGGCGACAATAGTCCTGTCAGTAATGATAGACCGATCCCAGTACAACGTGACATGGTCATTTTCGAGAACTGGGTCGGGCACATACTTGTAATACGGTACCTCAGAATCCACTAGTTTATATTGCAAAGCAAGTTGCTGATGAATAATCCTGGCTACTTGGTTACGCCTGTGCAAGTATTGCCGTTAGCCAGACGAGAACAACCAGAGATAATGTCTGATAAAAAAAAATAATATATATATTATATTAAAATATATAAATATATTTATTTATTTATTTATTTATTATTGATAACCAACTTATATTAACAGTTTGCACCACACATACAAGTTATAGGTCAATATTAGTTATTACATAGAATCAGACAACTTATTAAATTACAATATTGGATAACATGTGGTAAAATTAAAGGATTACAAAAAATAATATAAAATGAAAATAGGTATAAAAAAGGGTAAAATTATATAACACTTAGATAAAATTAGATAACAATTAGATAAAATTAGATAACAATTAGATAAAATTACATAAAAAATTAGTTACATAAAAAAAAATTTACAAAATGGAGCATCTCCTTTAATAGAACAAATTATTTTTTTTCATGACCATACTTTAATTATTCTTATTATAATTACAATTTTAGTCATAAAAATTGTGCAATAAAATAATCAATAATATGGTACAGTTCAATTTAATTTATTTAGTCCATGGAAATTGTACTGGGAGCGGCAATGGACTCCAGGTATCGAGTAGCAGTGTTTAGGAATCTCAGTTCAGTAGGGTAGGGGTGCCCAAGATTGCGCGCTTAATATTAGATAGGCTATAAATCAACAAAAACACAAATTGTCATAATCATCTTTATTAAGTTTAATGAACATGTTATTGAAGTTACTTAACGTTATGCTTAATCAAAACTTTGGCACCATTTTTAGGGTTCCGTTGCAAAATGGCAAAAAACGGAACCCTTATAGATTCGTCATGTCTGTCTGTCTGTCTGTCTGTCTGTCTGTCTGTCCGTGTATGTCACAGCCATTTTTTTCCGAAACTATAAGAGCTATGTTGTTGAAACTTGGTAAGTAGATGTATTCTGTAAACCGCATTAAGATTTTCACACAAAAATAGAAAAAAAACAATAAATTTTGGGGTTCCCCATACATAGAACTGAAACTCAAAAAAATTTTTTTCATCGTACCCATACGTGTGGGGTATCTGTGGATAGGTCTTTAAAAATGATATTGAGGTTTCTAATATCATTTTTTAGGGTTCCGTTGCCAAATGGCAAAAAACGGAACCCTAATAGATTCGTCATGTCTGTCTGTCTGTCTGTCTGTCCGTCCGTCCGTATGTCACAGCCATTTTATTCCGAAACTATAAGAGCTATGCTGTTGAAACTTGGTAAGTAGATGTATTCTGTGAACCGCATTAAGATTTTTACACTAAAGTAGAAAAAAAAACAATAAATTTTGGGGTTCCCCATACATAGAACTGAAACTCAAAAATGTTTTTTTTCATCAAATCCATACGTGGGGTATCTATGAATAGGTCTTCAAAAATGGTAATGAGGTTTCTAATATCATTTTTTTCTAAACTGAATAGTTTGCGCGAGAGACACTTCCAAAGTGGTAAAATGTGTGTCCTGTAACTTCTAAAATAAGAGAATGATAAAACTAAAAAAAATATATGATGTACATTACCATGTAAACTACCACCGAAAATTGGTTTGAACGAGATCGAGTGAGTAGTTTTTTTTAAAACGTCATAAATCGTAAACCGCAATTTACCTTACATTCAATCAACTAAAATATAAAAATTAAAAAAAAAAAATATTTTTAAACCGAGAATACCTACAGGTTTGTACGGAACCCTCGGTGCGCGAGTCCGACTCGCACTTGGCCGGTTTTTTCTAAACTGTATAGTTTGCGCGAGAGACACTCCCAAAGTGGTAAAATGTGTGTCCCCCCCCCTGTAACTTCTAAAATAAGAGAATGATAAAACTAAAAAAAAATATATGATGTACATTGCTATATAAACTTCCAACGAAAATTGGTTTGAACAAGATCTAGTAAGTAGTTTTTTTTTTATACGTCATAAATCGTAAACCGCAATTTACCTTTCATTCAATACACTCAAATATAAAAATTAAAAAAATAGGATTTAATTTCATAAACACAAGCCTTATGCATAAACCGTGAATACCTACAGGTTTGTACGGAACCCTCGGTGCGCGAGTCCGACTCGCACTTGGCCGGTTTTGTTTTGGTTTATAAAAGAAAAAATGGGAAATACGCAGTCTTATAGTCACATGGGGGTAAAATTGCGCACTAAGGTTGGTAAGATTACGCATATCCATCAAAGGCTTTTTAGTCACAATATCAAATTGCAAAATTATTTTGACAAACAAATATCACATTTGAAAGCACCAATGCCAATATACGCTGTAGAATATTCATGCCACTATTCTCCACGATCGGAACAACCGATCCAGTCCTCAATAATTGGTTCCTTGTACATTTCGTTGCAACCGACACATGACTATTGGAACGAAGTTCTTTATGGCGCGTTGCGAAAGGAATTAAGAGAAAAAGTTTTAACTACACTTTTTAACCGACTTAATAAATATACAGGTTTTTTGTACATAATAAATAATAACAAAAAAAAAAAAAACAATAATGAATCCTGGAAAGGAACTTTGTTCCATCCGGGTGTCCCTTGACACCTCTCAAGTTTTCTTTTTAGTTTTGGGCTGCTTTGCTGGTATTTTTGCAGGTTTTTTTTTGGTCTTACTATCCTTCTTAACCTTTTTATTTGGTATATTTTTTTCTTCATTCTTCTTTTCAAGTTGCAGTTTATAGGGTGAACTGCTTAGTATTTCCGACTTTTTGTGCTTCCTCTTATTATTTCCCACTTGTCTTATGTCTGATTTAGGAAATGGAGATATATCTGTTATTTTAATGATATTAGTATCATGTTGTATATAGCTACAGGATGGAATAGGTGAAGGAGCTGGAAGAGTTTCTGTCTGTATGAAAATAATAATACAATTGTAATGCAACTAGTATGAGGACAAACGTGAAAGAATGCTTTTTACAAATACGTGGAAGGTAAGATTGCACGCGCAATGTTACCTGCCATAGCTCCGCGCAGTCTTACCACTTTGCTCTCAGTCCACTGACATGCTATTTAATGCCATCTATTAACAGTCAGCTGAAAAATGGCCAGCCAGGCGATATTTAGGTTATTTAAGCCGGCAAAATCTGGGGTTAGATTATAAAAAGTACATCACTATTTCGAATAAGTAAACATAGTTTCAAAAAGTCAAAAAATTACATCAAAATTGATATTAAAGAACAAACTTACCTGGCACTTCCGTTTATAAGCTGTTTTTAATTTTTCTCTCGCAGTAAATTGTCACACGCTAGCGCACCAAAACACGGCTGCAGTTAGTCGCAAATGTAATTAGTGTTTCGACTTACCAAGTTTGCGCAGTTTTAACTCCCGCGCAATCTTGGGTACCCCTGCCCTACCCGCGAAAATATCGGATGATTCGTCATACAGCAAAATGTTGTTAATATGGGTGAGGGCTAGGTATAGTGGACTAGTCTTAAGGGTCACGGAACTGGTTTGTGGTATCAAGAACAGGGGACGCTGGCGAGGGCGAAGTGTGTGTATAATGGGTGGTGGGATGTTAAAGGAGATATCCTGTAATAACGAGGAGTTGAAGTGCGTAGCACGAATAAGGCGGATGAAATAGGTAACCAGACCAAGATTTCTCCTAACTTCCAAACTTTGGTACCCCACCATACCCAGAACAAAAGGTGTTGGGTACATATACGGGTAATAACCATAAAGTTTTAAGTAGAGGTAGCGGACAAAAGATTTTTGAACCTTTTCGACAGCCAGTGTATAGACTTTTTCATGAGGGTTCCAGATAGTATTGTTAGTCTCTAGCAAACTGCGGATAAAGGAGTTGTACAGTATGGTTATATATGGTATATATTCTATATGTCCCGTGTCACAGAGCGCATAGACTTCCTGAAGCAGAAAGTATATGCATGGGCAAACCGTATTCGTAGGTATAAGCGGCGAGTGGACCGATATACTCAGAACCGCACCTTCCAGAGTGAAGCAAGGTGGGTTTATAGGGCTTGGGTGCGACCGGTCCAAGGTGTGGCGGACGCGCACCATAATGATGCCATGTGTTCTTTTTGGCACAGTATCTGGTCGGTGCCTGTCAGTCACACCGAAGGGGATTGGGCTCGAGAAGTCGAGCGAGCCTGCGATCCAATACCAGAAATGGGGGCTGTTACAATCTTCCCCCAAGACGTAGCTCGTGCAGTTCGTCCATTGCCCAATTGGAAGTCTCCAGAGCCGGACGGGCTGCACAACTTCTGGATCAAATGGTTCATTGGATCGCATGCTCGCTTGGCGGCTCAGTACCAGACTGCTTTGGAGTCTGGTTCGCTACCCCAGTTCCTAACAACAGGAATTACCCACCTGCTCCACAAATCAGGTAGTACCGCGGAACCCAAATATTATAGACCGATCACGTGTTTGCCGACGGTCTATAAAGTTCTTACATCCATTTTGAGAGCTAAAATGTACAATCATATTGACACCAACTCCATCATGTCTGTCTCTCAAAATGGATGTAGGAACGGGTCTCGCGGTACTAAGGAGCTGCTCCTCATTGATATGGCCATTAGCCAACAGGTTCGCTTTAAATAAAATATTATATTATTATTAGATTATTATTATTTATTAGAATATTTTAATATTATATTTTAAAATATTCGATCGGCTGCGCGAGCAAGAGAGAACACGCGATCGGAGCCGATCGGCTGCGCGAGCGAGAAAAGTACGCGATCGGAGCCGGTCAGCTCCTCTTATTATTTCACACCAAGCGCGTTCAAGCATTCTTAATGGCAAAATCAGTGCACATGCAAAAATAAATCTTATTACAATTACTAAAAACTCTCTTTTCAACGTGATAAAAATCTGCTCTCCTCTCCGAGCCAGTGTGTGAACGGAACACACAGCGAACTGACGTTTAACTGATTGAAATAAAACACAAAAATTAAACAAAATTACCCACTTGCAGCCCCGGATCTTGAATTTTTTCGAGGCGGGGCAAAAACTGAAAATACCGCCCCCGCCCGTCTATATTTTTACCTTTATCATCATCATTATTTCAGCCATCAGATGCCTAATGAGGGACATAGGCCTTTTTTTTAATTATTTTTTTCAGGATGGGAAATCATCAAATGACTTCTCCCGCTCTGGGCGGAGCGGGAGGGCGTGTCAGACTTTTACTGACTAAAACCCACCCGTGTTCCATCAGTTGCCCATGTGCCAGGGTCACGGTATCTCTTTCGAACAATCACGCGACCCCGGCAGGCATCGGTCCTAGTAGACCCCTACACTGCTGCTGACATCTCTTTGAGGCGCGCGTGGAACACTGCGCGCCGTCGACCCGAGCTTGGTCCTTACCGGGCGGCGAGCTACCGATTGCTCGCCACCCGCAAGCTCGCGCCTACGGTGGCCGGGAGTCCGCTATCGACTCCCGAAGACATAGGCCTCACGGATAGAACACCACAAGGACCTATTAGCGTTGCTCTGTATTTTTTTTTTTTTGAATGACATCTCGCAGGTCAACTTATAAGGTTGTCGGCGGCTTAGCCGGACTTGCCTTTTTTTTGATATCGAGGTGGAAATCCTCATGGATGTCCTCCGCCCTGGGGTAGGCGGAGGGGTCTGTCAGACTTCTACTGACTAAAACCACCCCGGTGTTCCGTCCCACACCTACGTCGGGGACCACGGGAACTAATGCGTCTCCCGCGATCCCCGACTGGTGCCAGGCCGCCACTGCAGGCCTCCTCACGTTAGCGTGGAAGTGAGATGTTAAACTTCCCCCCGTACATCAGAGAGGCGCGCGTGGAACACTACGCGCCGCTATCCCGGGTCCTAAGAAATAGGGGGTGACGGATCCCGCTCCCTTTCCGCAGCCTCCTTCTGCGAAACGACTGTTTCGTAGAAGGTTACCACTACGTCCCAGGACTCTTCGCTGCCGACCATAACCGGACTTGCCTGTACCTTAAGTAATTAAGGCCTCCAGTCAGGGCTTAGAAAAATTAAAATTAGAGCGACTACTCGCTAATGGCACCCCCTGTGGGGTATAGACCTCGGCTTAGGACTTCGCTGGTAGAGGGTGGCAAGAGACGGGCTGGATCGGAATGATTATTATTTAGGGGTGAATTTAAAGCTACAGCTCAGCGGCGCGGGCTGACTCGAGCAAGGGCCGGCGCGGCGGCGCGGACAAGGATTGGGGCGTCGCGGCGTGCCTCGGCGGCGAGGATGGAAGGACGGCAGTCTGTGTTTGTGTGTCTTGAGTGTGCTAGTTAGTTTACTACTCACCTGGAGAAGGGTTGGACCAGAGATTAAAACGTGGAACGGCGCGTGAGATAGTTTTTGAGGTACAGTCAACATCAAAAGTAGATAATCAAAATCAGAAATTGAATACTAATGAACAGAATTCGCGTCAGAACTGTGTAGCGTCGAAGTGATTCAAAAGTATGTGATTGTAAATTATACCAAACATTTACTACTAGTACAGCTGCCATATATTCGTGATCAGTTTTGACTCCAAAAGTTATAAACCCAATTCGCATTAGAACTAAGAAGAGTTTTTTTTTCTAAACTAGTGAACAGTTAAAATCAAAAATTAAACGATGAAACTGAGGCCACGTAATCATGGGTCGTGGGGCTTTCGGGAAGGGTCCGCGGTCCTGAAATACCTGAAATTCAATAATTATTTTGCAGTAGTATTTTGAGACCACAAGAAAAATTAAGTTAAAGTACAGTGAACAACAAAAATTACGAGAAAAAAAAAACATATTCTAATACATTTTGTGTCTCAGCAACAAAACGCGTTATGCCTTTTAACTAAGAAAAATAGTAATTTTAATTATTATAAGTTTAATCTGGACTAGTAGACTTAACTGACAGGTTTAATTTAAATGTGTCTTTACTTTTTTCCAATGACCAAATGTTAAAGAAAACAAAGAAAATAAAGAAAGAAGGTGAAGGTGATATTCTAATAAAGAAGTAATGAATGCTTGCTTACCGTGACAGCTACTCTTCTCATTATATCACTAACACTCAATCCGTCTTCCTACAATGATATAATTCTATGTCTTTCATGCTCTGTTATATGGTGTGTCATATTTTTCATCTATTAGTTCTTGGTTATAATAAATCAATGCAATAGATAACAGTACGACAAAAGCGCATTAAGTCAATATAAGTGGGTAATGCCCTAAAGATAAAAATATCAATCTACCTTCCGGTTTTAATATATTGTAGCCGACTGGGCAAAATCAATCATTGAGTTATGATTTTGTATCGCATCAGCTACTTTTGAACATTTACATAAATTCACAAACATGCAAAGATAATAATATTGATTGAGTTATCGTTATGTATCACATCAGCTACTTTTAAAATTTTTTAAGAAGTTACAAAAAAAAAAACAATTAAAATAGGAAAGTTTTTCAATTATATGATTTTTATTGAACATATGCTTTTTCGGGGTTCAATTGGATGAAATTTGGCATATATTAAATATGCAATTTTTTATCCAATTCAGCTGTTTTTCCGTAAAACATAACAAATTAAATTACTGGGTTAATTAACAAATAAGTATGGATGAATTATTTGCCTCATGATTACGTGGCCTCAGTTTCATCTTTAATTTTTGGTTTTAACTGTTCACTAGTTTTGAAAAAAAAAAAAACACTTTTTAGTTCTGATGCAAATTGGGTTTATAACTTTTGGAGTCAAAACTGATCACGAATATATGGCAGCTGTACTAGTAGTAAATGTTTGGTATAATTTACAATCACATACTTTTGAATCACTTCGACGCCACACAGTTTTGACGCGAACTCCGTTCATTAGTATTGAATTTCTGATTTTGATCATCTACTTTTGCTGTTGACTGTACGAGTTTAACCCATTCCCATCGCTAAATTTCCTTATGGTTGTGCTGTTAAGCTTCATGTGTACTGTAAAATAGATAATTAATTTTGCATATTAGCATTGATTTTAATTATTTGTATATTTATAAATACATAAATTGAGGTAATGTCCAACTACGTCTTGTTGCTAATTTGGAATACCCAGTGTGATGTTAATTTGGAATATTCCAAAATACATTCAGTTCTATTTGTTTAACGCTTTGTATTAACTTACTTACAAATATCTTATATCTTTAAACGAGCAATTCTTGTATATAAATATATAATCTGAATCTCGGAAACGGCTCCAACGATTTTCATGAAATATAGTAGGGGTTTCGGGGGCGATAAATCGATCTAGCTAGGATTAATTTTTATAAAATGTTGTTTTATTCGTGTTTTCAATGACCAACTTTATCGATAATGAACTTGAACATAAACTTATTATTTTAAACACAATTTAACAAAAAATACCGAGCAAAGCTCGGTCAACCAGATATCTTATATCTTTAAACGAGCAATTCTTGTATATATATATATAATCTGAATCTCGGAAACGGCTCCAACGATTTTCATGAAATGTAGTATACAAGGGGTTTCGGGGGCGATAAATCGATCTGGCTACGATTCATTTTTAGAAAATTTATAATATTCGTAATAATTCGTGTTTTAAATGACCAACTTTATCGATAATCAACTTGAACATAAACTTATTATTTTAAACGCAATTTACCAAAAAATACCGAGCAAAGCTCGGTCATCCAGATATTTAATATTATTATGCAAGACAAAGAAACGCCCTTCTTATAGAGGTCGTAAACCAGTAACGTCAATAGTTATAACAAGTTCGCCAAATAAGAAGGATATTGAGGAGTCTGAAGCTAAGAAGAAAAAAAAAGAAAAGGTTAGATCAGAAAATGTTAAAAAGATAGACAAAAGAAAATACTAAAGGCAAAAAGACAAACACTATAAAAAAAGATGATGATAAGCCAAATTACAAGAAGGCAGAAAAAAGGAACGAAAAAAGACCAAGAAAGAACAAGAAAACTTATTACAAGCGATGATGATGACACTGAAAGATTGAAATCTTCCAGCTCTCTGAGATACACTTTCTTCTTAAACATTGACTTAATAGTAGCCAAAATAACTAAGTTAAATAAATAAATAAAATTTATTTCAGACCATCATTTAGTCCATAGCTTAAAAACACTACAGTTTTACACACAAAAAATAAAAAGAAACGAAAAGATACACTAAAAATACAAAAAAGCTCATAATTTGGAATACTCCTATTCCAAAATACCTGCACCCCATCTCCAAAACTAAATTGTGCCATTTTGCATTCAACCTAAAATTTTAACCTGTAGGGATATTTAATTGTTTTTGATAGCTTACACATTGATAATATTGCTTCAATTTAATCAAAGTTTTATTTCTTAATACCTCACGGAAAAAAAGTTGCAGGTCTAAAACAAAATGGTATTCCAAATTACCATCCTTTCCTCTAGTATTTTGGGACCACAAGAAAAATGAAGTTAGAGTACAGTAAACAAATACGAGAAAAAACTGAAAAGCAAAAAATAATAAACCTTAAAATTATGAGTCGGCGCTTTGAGTGATCTTTGTTCATTGATTTTTCAGCGCCGACTCATAATTTCAAGGTTTATTATTTTATGCTTTTCAGTTTTTCGGCGGTTTCATTTTTTGTTAAAAAGTTTTTATTTTATATTTTTTTGTGGCTTGAATGTACTAATAATACTTGGCAAAGTATACCCCATCCAATGAAAAAAGAATTATCAAAATCGGACTATTCTGTATAAAGTTATGCGTGGTTATACATTACAATCAGTGAGTGAACAATCAATCATCCCCTGTTTTCCGACCCTTAGGGTTCGATTTTGTTTTCCAAATTTATATGAGACCACCTTGGGAGTATACCCTTTCCAATAAAAAAAGAATTATCACAACCGGACTACCATGTACAAAGTTATACATGGTCATACATAAAAAAAAAAAAATGTACTCGTCGAATTGATAACCTCCTCCTTTTTTTTCGGCGGTTAAAAAAAAGAAACATTTTCTCATACATTTTGTGTGTCGGCTACAAAACGCGTATAATGTCTTTGAAGTACCAGATTGTCATAACTTAGGAGGAGCTTATCAAACAGTGTGCGTTACGATTGTTCCGCCAGATTATCCAAATAGATTTTTTTTAGCCAAAAATTTTGTCGATTTTTGTCAAAATCGAATGGCACAAACCAAAAATTTGTCAAAATAGAAATAAAGAAGTTATAAGGGTTTTAAGTTGGCCGCGCGAACGTCACATGGAGGATTGCGCGGCCAAGGAGATCTCAGCAACTACTTGGGCTAGAGATCTAATTTTTTTTGTCAATTGAAGACTGAATTTGTCAAAAATTATCGAAAAAAGAAATATATGCTCTAGATCAATATTTTACGAAATATTCACCTTGGAAGTTATGGCCGCGCAATCGTGCACTTGTCGTTTCTTTGTTGTTGATTATTTCTTTAATCTTAAGACTTTATGCCGTAAAACTGTTACAAGTAGGAAGATCTTAATTTGTCGAAACTAACTAAAGCAATAAATAATATTAAAGTTTAGTTAAACAGAAGAAATCAGTCAAAAACAAAAAAGTCGTGGCTGCGCAATCGTAACGCTACTTTGGACGCTGATATCTCATTACCTATAATTGCTAGGAGTTCGGTGTGAACATCCATTTATACGGCATATTACCCTCATTAGAATGACGTATCGTTTTACCCTCAGAACAGTTTCCAACGAGAGTAATCTCAAAAATTATTTCATCTCGTACAATGTTCGAGTAGGGTAACCATAATTTCGATTTGATTTGGGAATACCTCTAACTGGGGACGAGCAATTATATTGAACAATCTGCAAAATTAATTACTATTAAATAAAAACTTGTATGTTTCAAAAATTAGATATATTTATTAATCAAAGCTTGCAAAATTAACATATAAAGATTACAAAAATCAACAATTAACTAAAAAAAAAATCTACGAATAAATTAAAACCTTTATAGAACTATTGCGAGTTAATGACAAATCAATCATTATTTACAAAAATGATCAAATCAAATAATACAAATAATATATCTGGTTACATCTCTACAAAACCATATGTAAAAAAAGGAAACAAACAGAGTCTTTTGTAATTTCACACAATTTACTTTTACTGTCGTCGTAGCAATGCATACCATTTCTTGTAAAATGACATTTGTGGTGTCCTATTGTTCCAAGGATTGGAGGAATATATTCAATGGCATCTAACAATTTAAAATATATTGTTTGGTTATAATATTTTGAGGTATGTTATGTAACAACATCATTTGTGTAAATCAAATTAGTTCAACTAATTCTTTGCATTTTCTGCGATGTTTATTCTCCCATTCATAAATAATAATAGCATCTTCCAGGTTGCTAATTGTGAAAATGTTTATTATATCTAAATTTAACGGTAGAAATACGATAACCGATATAGTTGCGACTGTAACGCTAATCCATCGACGTCCAATCCTTGGAACAATAGGACACTACAAGTGTCATTTTACATTTTAAATATAAATGATTATTATTATTATTATTTTTAAATATATTTTTTATATCTAATTTTTGAAACATACAAGTTTTTATTTAATAGTAATTAATTTTGCAGATTGTTCAATATAATTGCTCGTCCCCAGTTAGAGGTATTCCCAAATCAAATCGAAATTATGGTTACCCTACTCGAACATTGTACGAGATGAAATAATTTTTGAGATTACTCTCGTTGGAAACTGTTCTGAGGGTAAAACGATACGTCATTCTAATGAGGGTAATATGCCGTATAAACGGATGTTCACACCGAACTCCTAGCAATTATAGGTAATGAGATATCAGTGTCTAAAGTAGCGTTACGATTGCGCAGCCACGACTTTTTTGTTTTTGACTGATATCTTCTGTTTAACTAAACTTTAGTATTATTTATTGCTTTAGTTAGTTTCGACAAATTAAGATCTTCCTTCTTGTAACAGTTTTACGGCATAAAGTCTTAAGATTAAAGAAATAATCAACAACAAAGAAACGACAAGTGCACGATTGTGCGGCCATAACTTCCAAGGTGAATATTTCGTAAAATATTGATCTAGAGCAAATATTTCTTTTTTCGACAATTTTTGACAAATTCAGTCTTCAATTGACAAAAAGAATTAGATCTCTAGCCCAAGTAGTTGCTGAGATCTCCTTGGCCGCGCAATCCTCCATGTGACGTTCGCGCGGCCAACTTAAAACCCTTATAACTTCTTTATTTCTACTTTGACAAATTTTTGGTTTGTGCCATTCGATTTTGACAAATTTCGACAAAATTTTTGGCAAAAAAAAATATATTTGGATAATCTGGCGGAGCATCTATAACTTTTCATCCCACCTCAGTGAGAAAATGACTTAATGCAAAAAAGCTCATTTGCGCATTGTTAACAGTTTCAGTCAATTCTATTGGCGTCAAATGAACTTCATCGTCACACTTCACTTCTTTGTTTTCAAGTTTCTTGTTTGCTGTGCTCTCCAACGACTTTCAGAAAAAAAGTTGTTGGATAGCACAGAAAAACGGCCTACCGCAAGGTACCATAAGGTTGAGTGTCTTGGCACCGCTCCTCTTTAATAATTACACGAACGACCAATCATCGAGCTCAAATACGTCCCGCTTCCTCTATGCAGACGATCTTGCCCTCATCTCTCAAGCCACCACCTTTGAAGACGCCGAGGTCCACTTGTCAGAAGCTCTTAGTGACTTAACGTCATACTACCACGCAAACTCTTTCAAACCAAATCCGAGCAAAACGCAGTCTTGCATATTCCATCTTCGCAACAGAGAAGCGGGTCGCAAACTTACCATAGTTTGGGGTGGGCGTTACTCTGGACAGGTCTTTAACATTCAGCAAAAACTACAAGAACATCAAGCAGAAGGTACACTCTTGCAATAATCACCTACAGCGACTTGTCTCGTCAGAGTGGGGTGCTTCGCCGGAAGTTTTGCGGACCACTGGGCTAGCGCTATCTTTTCTGCAGGTGAATTCGCGTGTGCTGTGTGGAGTCGTTCAGCCCTTGCAAAGTTAGTGGATACAGCTCTGAATGAAACGTGCCGGATCATTACCGGGTGCCTCAAACCGACCCCGGTGCTAATGCTATACACCATTGGCTGGAATAGCGCCACCAAAAATCCGCAGAGCAGTGGCAAGTTCAACTAAAAGAGCCAAGATGGTTTCTGACTCACGACACCCTATGCATGACAACATCCTCGTGTCACAAAGACTGAAAAGCCGCAACAGCTTTCTGAAGTGTGTTCTCCCACTTACTGGCGAACAGTCTGAGGAAAGACTAGACCTGTGGCAACAAGACGCTTCCCTACCAAACCCATTCGTTCCACCTGCTGAACATCTCGCAACTGGACACGAATTGCGTTGGCTTTCATGGAAGTCTTTAAATAGACTCCGGACTCAGGTAGGCCGGAGTAAAAGAAAACCTGTACAGGTAGAGATTCATAGATGACTCAGCCCTGGAGTGTAAATGTGGTGCTGTCCCACAAACGATGAGGCACTTGATATCTTGTCCAGCATGTCCTGTTGTTTGCATGCCACAGGAGTTGATGGACGCTACTGAAAATGCTAAGCTCGTAGCCAAATTCTGGGCTAACATTATTTAGATTGCTATCGACACGCCAAGAAGAAGAAGAAGAAGTTTCTTGTTTTGACCTAAGGTTTTAACAATATGACGTGAAAAGAAAATGGTGCGCGCAAAGCAAAAAAAAAAATACACCAAGAAGGTTCCTAAAAAGAGTCTGAGTTTTTGTCAAATTAAAAAAGGTTGTATGATAAATTTGGCACCTTGAAGGTAGAAGTTTTTTTTTTTTTTGTGGGGCATCGCGTAGTTAATCCTGAAAAGATTCTTACTAGGTACTTAAACGGATTGTGACCCGGCGAGTTCTAAAAAGTTACCTTTTTAGTCCTCCAGCCGGGGCTTATTATACTAAAAACTAAAGCGAAAGCTCTAAGGGTTACCCCGAGGGGGGTACGAACCTCGGCTTAGGCAATCATTGGTAGGGGGACAGCAAGGGACTGGCTGGATCTGGGTTAAATTATTTAGGGACTAATTTAAAGCTAACGGCACAGCATCGCGGGCTGGCTCTTGCAAGGGTCGGGAGGGACTGTTAAGTCGGGGTCGCGACGACGGACCTCGGCGGCGAGGTCGGTACGGTTTGTGTTTGTGTGCTGGTCTAGCTGTACTGGTCTCTTTTCGACTCTCCTGGAGGAGAGTAGGGGGATCATCAGGATTGGTAAGAACGTGCCGCGAACGACGGACTTTACTGATACGGGAGGGGGTGTAAGTAGCTGCCGCCACAACCAGAGGGTTGCGGTGGGCTACGGCCCTATCGAAGAGACGCTTCGAAGCGCGTTTCATGAATTGATGTATAGTCGGGAGTTTCATATCAAAATGAAGATTGACATTCCGAACAAACCAAGGCGCGCCTGTGGCTTGATGGAGAAAACGGTTCTGGAGAGTCTGCATCCTATGGATGAATCGGGGTTTAGCATGTGCCCAGACTGGGCTTGCGTATGTCATAATCGGCCTGATACAAGCGGTGTAAAGCCGCTTCTTACACAGAAGAGACATTTTACTCCGCTTGTTCAGGACGCAATGGAGCCTACCGAGAGCGAAAGCAGCCCGCGAGCGAGCCTGCTTTATGTGCTCAGAAAAGGTGAGGTGTTCGTCGAGGATGACACCTAGATATTTGGCTTGCTTCGCCCAAGGGATCTGCTTGCCGAACATTGAGATGGGTCGGGGAGGGGGGTGATTACGTCGCGGTCGGGTGTAAAAGACCGCCTGACTTTTATCGGGATTGACCTCGATTCGCCACTTCCTGAACCATTCGCCGAGCTCGTCGACTGGGGTTTGGAGGTAGCGAACCAGCGCTGTGTCACTAAATCCCGAGAAGAAGATGGCAGTTTCGTCTGCGAACAGAGCTAACCTTGCCTTTTTGCTTCTGGGGATGTCTCTAGTGAACAGCGTGAAAATGAGGGGGGCTAGTACAGAGCCTTGAGGGACTCCTGCACGGATCGGGTGAGGGGAGGAAAGTGCCCCTTCGATGCGATAGCGAAAGGTACGGTTCGCAAGAAAGTCTCGTAAGATGAGCACGAGACGGTCTGGCACTACGAGTTGGTACAGCTTATATAATAAGCCGTTGTGCCAGACTTTGTCGAACGCTTTCGCTATATCGAAGTATACAGCGCCCGTGAACATACCACGCTGAAAACCAGCATTGATATGTTCAACGATACGGTGTACCTGATGGACACACGAGTGTTGGGTTCGAAAACCAAACTGCTCGTTAGGGATGAGGCCCTTGGTTTCGGCATAATCTCTGAGTCGCTTATAAATAAGTCTCTCATAGATTTTGCCGAGAACTTTGAGCAAACTGATGGGGCGGTAACTCGTGGGCTCGGTTTTGGGCTTACCGGGCTTAGGGATGCCAATGACGGTGGCTTCCTTCCACGCTTGGGGGAAAATGTTATTACTCAAGGTACCATTGAAGATGGTACACATGAGCATAATCAGGTGTGCAGGGAACAGCTTGATCACTCTGTTGGTGATGCCGTCTGATCCGGGGGCTTTACGAGATTTCAGACCCTTGATGATCTCGTGCACCTCGTCAGGTGTGACAGGGGGCAGGGGATCATCAGGGTCTTCAACGGGCCGGAGTGAGGCTTTGCGTTCGACTTCCGCGTTTACCTTATCGACAAACGCTTGGTCTACTGGCTGCGAACTGGGTGTGCATTGGGCTTCGAGGCTATCGGCTAGGCATTCGGCCCTGTCGATATCCTCGAATGCAATGATCGCATCGGGGCGGGTCAGGGGGGGGGGCATAGTGGAAAACTCAGAGGATTTCAGTTTCCTCTGAAGTTCCCAGAATGCGAGATGAGTCGGCTCTAGTTCGCTCACCATCTTGTCCCAGTTAGCGTCACGCAGCTCAGTCACACGTGTCCTTATAGCACGCTGTAAGTAACGCATGTGAGCTTTGTTAGCATCACAGGGAAAGTTGCTGTAGGCACGAACGGGTGCGTTCTTCTCTGTCAGCAGATCACGTACATCGTCGGGGAGTTTCCATTTACGGTCGTCCGTATCTGGAACCTCCCGTGAACTTTCGTTCACAATCGATTGTACGTGCTCTGTGAGAGAGTCGATCGCGGCCGTTGTGTCGGCGACAGAGTCAAACTGATCTGGGATAGAGTCTAAGTGATGTGACGTGTTAGATTGTAAGCGTTCGCTTACTTTCTTCCAGTCAGTGATCACTTTAGTGGCGGGGGGTTGAGAGGGGTCGCGAATACCTAATCGGGGGGCCAGGTTCATGACTACTGGTCGATGATCAGAGTCGAGTTCGTGAATAGCCTCTATAGAATCCAACCTTAAGTTGATATTCTTAAGGAGTGCTATATCAAGAACGTCGGGTAACTGATCGGTATCGAAGGGGAAGTGAGTGGGAGTCATCGGGGCGATGACATCAAAGTTTATGGTAGAACAGAGGTTGAAAAGTTGCCTACCTCTAGTCGAGGTCCTGGTGCTATTCCAGGCGGGATGTTTGGCGTTCAGATCGCCCGCTATGATAACGGAGTCACTCATGCCGAAGAGTTCGGAAAGGTCATTAGCGAGGAGTTGGGGGTCCTCTGACTCATGTTGGGGAGGAAGGTAAACCGACACAATAGTGATCGGCTGGTGACCTGTCAGTGCTAACCGACAGGCTGAAACTTCTAATCGGGAGAGTTGGGGGGGGGATCCATAGGTATGCAGTACAGGGACTTCCTATAGTATATGAGGGTGCCGCCTCTGTGACAACGTGACCTGTCGTTGCGAACTAAACGAAAGTTTGCAATTTTCGGGTCTCGTTGGTGAGGCTTTAGGAACGACTCTTGTATGAGTAGAATGTCTACGTGATGGTCGCGGAGGTACGTGGCGATCTCATCACGTTGGCCTTGAATGCCATTGGCATTGAAGAAGCCTAACTTTAGGGAACGGGGTTTTAGTTTAGATACTATTCCACGATTATCCATAATGGGGGCGTTGGGAGTTCATGACATGGATTGCTTGCGTGATCTCGGGATACGCAGCATAGATCGATTGAATGCGGAACAAGTTACCGCCGGCGGCAACTAGTTCCTGGGCCATCTGTTGGGCACGCGGGGTGAGGAACGTGCTGTAGGTGTTATAGGTCCCGGTGATTACGTTAAACGCATCAAGGGGAGCCTGACCTTTCCTCAGTACTGGGGTTGGTCCTGCCATAGGGGCAGTGGGGGGGGCCGCGGCGCGGGCGGGGGGTGCGGTCGCGAGAAAACCGGGAGGCGTAAGGGGCGCGGAGGCGCGGGTACGCGGGTCCATTAAAGGAGGGATGGGAGCGGGCTTTGGCCTGGAGGAGGCCAGTGCGGGAAACTCCTTCTGGGAACTCAAAAGAGGCCATTGAGAGGGACGCTGTGGGGCCAATCTCACGGAGAGTTTGGCCGAGGGGGATTCCCTTTTCTGGCGAGCGTCGAAATGCTGCGCCAGTTTAGGGGAAGATGATTTGGGGGCTTTCGGGCAGCCCCGGTAATTTGCCGGATGACCGGACTCTTTACAGAGCACTGGGTGGCTCGGTGCAGAGAGTGCGGTCTTTAGGCCGGGTACAGTCGGCTGTACCATGATCTCCCAGGCACTTGATGCACCTGGGAGTAGCGTAGCAGTTGTACGCTGAGTGCCCGTAAAGTTGGCATCTATGGCACTGGCCAATGATGCCCGACTTACGGGGCTTTTCAATGATGAGTCCAGACAGATTTCAGACTGCCTTGACTTTGAAAATGGGGTGGTGACCCTCCGTGGGAGGGCACACCACCAGGACCATATCAAAGGCAATGCCTTGCCTGGATCTGTGCATCCTATGGACCTCTAAGACAGACACGTTCTGCCTTTCGAGGTCTGCCTTAATATCGCTGGTGGCGATTTCGCAGGGGATCCTGCGGATCACCACCCTGATCAGTCGCTCCTCGGGCAAGGAATACGTGTGGAATGACACGTTCCTTGCTGAGAGGAGCCTGGTCAGCTCGCGATAGTCGGACGAGGTCGGGACCGATACCTTAATGCCCTGCTGGGTGGCACGGGCACTGGTATAGTTGACCCTGTGGTCAACGCACCATTTGGACACCTCCGTCCACTTGGCCTTGTCCTGTATAAATACAGGGGGCGGTGGAGGGAGTTTCCTGGCGGTGGTTGAGCCAGAGGGTGCGGACGGGGCGCTACCGTTAGCGCGGGGCGCGGCAACCTTCGCGGAGGTTGAAGGCGAGGGACGGAAGGGGGATGCGGTGACGCGGTCGCGGTGGCGGGGGTCGCCTGCGTATCGGGGAGGGGGTCGGACGCATTGGCGGAGGTTGCCTGCGGGGTGGGGGCGCGGGACGGAGGAGCAGAGACCTTAGCCGCTATGATTTTAGCGGCTGGGGCTGAGCTACTGTCCTTGCTTTTCTTCCTCCTGCTCCCTTTGCCCTTTGATCGGGAGACTAACTCGTACACCTCCGTGTCCGAGGACGAGGAGGGGTTTGAGTCAGCCTGGGGAGCGGCTGAGGCAGAATCGGGGTGATCTTCCGTGTCCATGGACACCGGAAGATCGTCTACTGGGGCGATGGAGGAGGGGACAGTCGGAGTCTCAAGTGCGTCGCTGAAAACAGCGATTAACTTGTTGGCTCTGGCTTTCCTCTCCCTGTTCGCCTTCCATCGTTTTTTGAACGAGACGATGAACTCCCGGTCATCGTCAACAAGTTCAAAGAAAGCCTCAGAGAGGGCTTGTCTCTCCTCAGGGGAAACATGGGCGCCCCCATGTTTCCCGGGGAGGTAAAAACTAAGGGGTGGGGGGGACCTAATCACTCATGAGAGTGATCCTGACCAAAAACCCTACTCCTACGTAGCCTAATCCCCGGTGGGTTGCCGGGGGTGAGTGTTACACTCCCTGTCGGGTATAGACAGGGAGGTGTGCCTAGGTGAGCCCTAAGAGTGTCTCCCGTCGCCAATCTTATTGTGCGAACGGGTTCCTAACCGGTCATGCGATGGGTACTGAAGGTACCCGACCAGTCTAGTGCGGGGGGTATAGTTATACCCGCGGCACTAGTACGCGGCTGTGGAGGGAAGACTGTCACCAGGGCTGACGAGGGAAGCCCCCAAGGCCAGCGATCTGGGACCCGTCCAACTTTCGCCTAGCCCTGAAGGGGATAGACGGGTGCGTTGGGTCTGCACCCACTCGGCTTCGTTGGCACCGTTAAGGTATCTACCGAGTGACCACGAAACTGTGGATTTTGCCCTGAAGGGGCCACAAGCACACGTTTTTAGACACTCTATTTAAAGAAATAATACTGTCTTGTAAACAAGACAGAACGTTTTGACTGTATCCGTAAAGAAACAGGAATTTCCGAATTTTGCGATTTAAATAAATTTAAATCGCAAAATAGCGGAGAGTAGTCGGGGCGACTACGCAGCGTGGCGCACGGAGCACAAGTAATTTTGAAGGTAGAAGTAAATAAGTTTAATGATGTTTTGAATTCACAAACTTAGCGCACACGATGTTCTAAATTCAATTTACTTTATCCTCTAGCGGATAAAAACGGATTTTGCACTCAGATATCGAAGGACAAAATAGTTATTTGTTATACAAGAGAGCAAAGTTGCTTTTTAACCGCGTGTTCAATTTTGATGACCGAGCAAGCGAAGGCTTCTAAAATTGAATCACGAGTGCAGCGAGTGATTCAAAATTAGAATCCTGAGCGTTAGCGAGGGAATCAAAAGAGCACGAGGTGAAAAATCTTTGCACTCGAGTGCAACACGTAACTTTTCAATCCACCTCAGCGAGGAAATGACTAAATGCAAAAAAAAACCTTTACAATCACAAGATAGGTACACTTTTATTTCAGTTTAGGTATTAATTACTACATTATGACAGGTAAGTATTACAGAATAATCTTTAAATTATAACAAAATAATACTAAGGTATAATTAAGAAAATTTTAAAGTAACGTTGCTACAGTTATTTAAATTGAGTGTAATATTTTTGTTTGGTACTGTAATATTGGTGTTAGTCACTTGTGTACTGTTTTTCGGTAAACTATAATATCTGTCATACTTAATAGTTGTACCGATTCATCGGATTCCCTTGGCGTGAATGTTGGAGAGAGAGGGAGATGGTTAGGTGTTTCATAACGGCTTATTTTTGATGTAGAAGGGCCAGTCCAAGGATCTGATTGAGGCTCTTTTCAGTGTAATGGCTCCTACGATGCCTTCACATATTTTAGACTTATTTTGGCTGGAATCCTCTATGTATCCCTCTACAACTGCATTGGACTTCCAGCCTCCGTGGCGCTTAAGGGACAGGAGATCAGCTCCGGAATCAGCCAAAAGTGTGGCTGAAGTTCGTCGGAACCAATGACCCGTGTACAACAGGGGTTCTGGAAGTTCAAGAAATGTTGCTATTTCTCGTGGGATACTGCCAATTTTATTAGTACCCATAGGCTGTCTAACACACTTTCCATTGCGATACTGTAGAAAAAATCGATTGATTGGAGTGTTAGGCGGGCGTAAGGCTTGATATTTCTCAACAATCGTTACGTATTCCTTGCGAATGACGAAGTTGCGGTCTCTTTTGTCTTTGTATTAGGTAAATTAATTAATAGTAAGTCATCTGAATGTTTCTCAACGTTTTTGACATTAAGTTGTGTTAGTTCATTAGTTCGACATGCTCCGTTTATTCCAATAATAAGAACAACCTGTAACGTAAAGAGTATTGTAGTAGATAAATGAATAAAATTGATATGAACGCATAATTATGCCTATCAACATCTACTAAGTATACTATTTAATTGAGATTAATATACTTAAGTAGATACTGAATGTGCAACTGACTTTTGCCGCCAAATATACGGAATCGGGTGCTTCGTTAAGAAACTTTTCAATATCAGATATTGTGAAAACCTTCGATTTTTTTGGTTGATGACCAGATGAGGCTCTTTTTAAAAATGCCACTAATTTAGGATAGGTATCGATATGTTTGTCTTTTTTCATCTTTATTGTTGCTTTTAGCATCGAATACGTACTCCATAGAGTGCTTGCTTTCTTGTTCTCGGATAATTCTATAAAATATACCAGCAAAACGTTTACTGAGAAAGTTTTGGCTCCTTTTGCTAGTCGCCACGTGTTGAACATATCGTACTGTTTTAAATACTTCTCGCGTGATTGTTGAGGGAGAAAGCTCATTTGCGCATTATTAACAGTTTCAGTCAATTCTGTTGGCGTCAAGCAAACTTCCTCGTCGCTAGAATCACTCATTTTAGTTTTTTCACTTGTTTTCAAGTTTCTTGTTTTTAATATAAGGTTTAACAATGACGTGAAAAAATGCCGCGTAAAGAACCGCGTACAAAGCAAATCAATCAATCAAAGCGAAAAAAGAACACCAAGAAGGTTCCGAGTCTGAGTTTTTAACAAATTAAAAAAAGTTGTATGATATATTCGGCACCATAGAGGTAGCAGTAAATAGGTTTAATGTTTTTTTTAATTCACAAACTTAGTGCACACGATGTTCTAAATTCAATTTACTTTATCCTCTAGAGAATAAAAACGGCTTTTCCACTCAGATATTGAAGATTAAAAATACTCTTACCGAGATGGTGGGATGAAAATACTCTTTTCGAGTATGGGGGATGAAAATACTCTTTCCGAGATGATGGGATGAAAAATAGTTTTTTTTTATGTCAGTTGACTATGTTTAATTTACAAAAATAGTAATGATATTAAATCATTGTAATGATTATGACCGCTGCTGACCTGTCATCGTTGAAGTAAAATAAATATTATACAGGATAATTTTATAACCAGTGCGCATTTTTTTTTGGCGGTTCAGTATCAGTAATAGAACACATTTCAACCATTTTTTCTATACTTTTTTTTTTAATTTTTATCCGACCTTAAATCAGTAAACTGTGGACACCCTACATATTTCGTACTTAGGATATGATATCGACAATCGGAATAGGTCAGTACCCGCGCGCCGGCGTAGTTACTTCGAAATTCTTAGAATATTGACCGATTGAACAGGTGGTCGGTTGTTCACATTCGCTGCCGCGCCGGCGCACTATGGGACCAAACAGTATTTTCCATCTCAAAAATGGTTTCGTCGAAAGTCGTACATCCATAGATTGTTTTATGGTTTTATACTCTCAAAAGATGGAACTTACGAATAAATTACAAAATATAAAAAAATAAAAAGTTTTACGTTTATAAAATGAACCTCAAACATTGGGCATAAATATTTTCTTGCCAATTAAATTACCGTTAAGGAAGTTCAACACAAAATTATTCGGAAGTTTTCCAAGGAAACATATTAGTGTTATACATTATTAGATAGCTGAGAATATACACTTTGCAACCGCATTCAGTTTTTGTGAAAAAAATATTTTTATTTAATTTTTTAATATTTTTTTAGTGAAGTAAAGAAAATTTAGTTTTTGTTAATTTCAATTGGAGTTTTCGTTGTTGCCGAAAGCAGCCGGTGTCAAGTTAATTACTGTATTAGAAACCTTATCTATTCAGTAATATGAGGATTTAAAAAAAACTTGCGCGTTTTTTGCGCCAGAGGTGATTTTGAACAGAGGCGTCTCTAGCCCTTGTGGCGCCCGTGTGCAACCAGTACCCTGGCGCCCTCTAGTCTAGTAGGAGCGGGGTCAAAATGGAATACTAATACATAGTTATATTTTCAAACGGAAATTCGGATGCAAATGGTGCAATTTTAAATGATGTCGGGAAGCAATAAGTTTTTTTAGGAAGGAAGGGGTTATAAGAATAAAAAAATCACAACTTTGTAGTTCTTTCAAAAATATTTAATTTAAAAACTATTATAGTTAAGTACATAACAGGACGCTCGTACACACAAATGTATTTACAAAAAAGTTACTATTCGAGCTTTTGCATTAGCGAAATCTTTAACAATGTCACTAACTTCAATTTTGATTTCATGTTCAATACTTATTAACGATAAATTTGTCAATCTACTTTGCGACAATGTTGATCTAAGGTAGTTTTTAATTATTTTTAGTTTAGAAAATGACCTTTCGCTATGTGCGACCGTGACTGGAAGTGTCAGGTATATCCTCAGTGCTGTGGACAGATTTGGGAACACTGAAATTAATTTATTCGTAAACAAGTACTTAATTTAAAATATCCAACGGCGTAGTGGAATCATCAATAAACATCGGTAATAATTCGATTTCATTATAGAGCTCGAACTGTTCTACATGTGAAGAGCCAGCATGGCAAAGTTTATTTTCTAAATTAGAGCAATGTGTTTTTTTTGAATCAGAGTCCAAATCTTTCCAGTGTTTCAATTTTTGAAGAAATGAAAAAGTTTCATTATTTTCATTCAAAAGTTCGAACCGTTCGTCGAACTTAGTAATTGCGGTGTCTAACAAATAGTAGTAAAAATTTACTTTAAAATGTGTTTTCGCGTCTGTTATCGGTTCATCCTCCGCCTCATAATTAAAAAACCTTTTACGAGCGCGAGGGCGTGCAGGTGTGGGAAATTCTACTATTGCCTCGACTTCTTCCGCTACAGTTTTCGCCCTGTTAAGGAGCTCCTCAAAAGCGGACTCATTACGAAATTCAGACAAACTTATTTTTGCATTATTAATCATTTTCACTGCTTCTGACAATACAACGTCAGACTTTTGAAGGGCCTTGCTAACTATATTTATCTTGCTTAAAATTTCAAACCAAATAAGCAGAGAGCAGATGAATTTAAACGACTTAATTTTTGCCAGTAATGAATTTGCCATATTTCTTGACTCTGCATCTTTGCTTCTATCAGAATATATAGTAAACAAGGCATCATACACTTTTCCCAGTTCAAAACGTAGAGCTTTTACTGCTTCAACCCTGCTCTCCCATCGAGTATTTGAGAGTGGTTTTAGACTTAAAGTTGGCACTTCTTTAGCAAGTATTTGCCAACGTGCTGTTGACGCAGAAAAAAAAACATAAATTTCCTGCACAATTGAAAAGAAATTGACAATTTCTAATGAACTTTTAGCAGCGTCATTCACTACCAAAGAACATGGGCACTTGGCTAACATGCTTGGACTAGTAAAATCTAACAAAACGTAACTTGACTAAACATGTGTCTTTACATTCACCTAAATAAGTATGACTAAGTACAGCCTTCAATATGTTTTTAAAAGGTGGGAGAATCAAGTAACTGTGAAATATGTTTTTGAGGTTATGTTAATATATTTTTTATCTTTACCATTTATTTTTTCTATTTTAGATTGGGACGAGTGCACGGCGCAGGCCAGATAAGTCTGCGCTTGACTAATATCGGAACTAATCGTGGTCTGCCACTGTTCAAAAAAATAATTAAGTATGCTTGGTGCCACTTATTATAAACTTAGAACTTAAAACGTAATGCAATTCAAAGTCCATTAAACGAATGCTGAGTCAACAAGAATAGAAGATCAATCGGAGTCCGTAAGCAACACAAAATATCAAAAATATCAGGAAAATAACAAAAAATCGCACAGAACACAGTCGTCGCCGAGACTATTGTACAACACCGGTCTGCGTAGAAAACTGTCAATTTTTGTATACTTGTCAAAAATAGGGAGGAACGTAATCAATCGATTTATGTCAGTATCGATTTTTAGATTTAAAATCATTCGTTTAACTCATTCATTCATTTAATTCATGGCTTTATTATAACAATTCACCACGAAATAACATCAAATTGTATTTGTGGCTAAGCTTTGAATAATAAATAACGTGAGTTTAATACGGTTGACATTGATTGGGATTTAAAAAAAACATTTTGGAATTCTCTAATAACGTCAGTAATTATGGATGCGTTCGAAGTTAGACATTTTATATTGCGTTCTGATAAATAAAGTCGTATTTAAAAAAAAAAATATCTATATTTCCCCAGCATTTAAAAATAAACATAAGGTATCCATTAATTACATTAACAATGCACTACATATTGGTGACAGTTTCATGTCGATAACAATTTTGGTTTTTTCCTAGTCCAAAGTGACCATTGTTCTTTAGGCTGTGTGCCGCACAAGGTACATAAAATGCGCGCGGGTTTAAATCTAAAATTCGTTTTTGTAGACCTATATGTTTCCCTTTCATGTTTGCACCATTATCATAACCTTGACCACGCATATCTTGTATGTCAATTTCGTTTGAGATTAAACAATCTAACAAAAATTGAGTTAAGCCCAGGCCAGTAGTGTCTGTTATAGGAAAAAAACCCAGAAAGTGTTCTTTTACTTCAGCCTTGTTGTTGCTTGTATTTAAAAGAACGTACCGTACGACAACCGATATTTGTTCTTCGTGTGCAATATCTAGAGTGCAATCTAAAATAATGGAAAAATATTTAGATTGTGTCAATTCCAAAACAATAGCTTTTTTTATTCTTTCTCCCAATAATTGTATTATTTCATTCTGAATATTATGGCCAAGATAATGAGTTAGGCGTGACTCAGATTTTTGAATAAGGGCAATGTGTTCCGCAAGCACATTATCAAAGTTAGAGGTATATTCAACCAGCTTTAAAAAATTACCATTATCAGAATCGTAAATTTTTTGAGATCTTCCCCGAAAAGCCAGACATTGCCTCGCTAAAAAATGAATTATGTTGATTATTCGTTCGAGTACTGCAACCCAACGTTTTTTTTCCCGATCAATTTCATTTTGGTGCAAGAAATCTACCGACTTTTCTTTTAAAATAACAGTTTTCAATGTAATTTGTTTCTTAAGACATGATAGGTGCCCTAAGCTCTTTTCATGACGTTCTATAGCAGTAGACAAATGCTGCCAATCTTTGTAACCCATTTCACCATTAAAAGGAGTCGGAGTCGCATCAGCATGAAAAAGTTTACAATAAAAACAATAAACAGAATCAGTTGACTTAGAGTAAACCAGCCAGTTTCTTAAAACGGTTTCATTATTTAACATCTTTTTAGTATAATAAGTATTTGAAAAAGATCTTTTCGAACTATTCGAAGGATATGAACCCACTTTTACCTGTACTGGCCCACGCTCCATCAAAAATATTCTCTGTTTATCGGATAACACCTGTGGCCATAACGCGAGATCATTAATTATATCTTCTCGAAGTATATTCTCCGGAGACGCTTCGGCACTAGGAGGTTCTTCGTCTTCTTCAACTACCGACGATAAAGACAGCAGCGGCGGCGGCGGTGAAGTAGAAGTGACGAGTTCTGCTGTAGAATTATCTAGGTTTTCATATGTCTCTGTCTCCAGGTGTTCGTCCGAGGATGGACCGGGTCGAACAAAAAACTTTTTAATAGAACTTGTATTCTTTTTCAGAGACTGTTCCTTCACCAGCTTTCTTTTTCGACTCTGTGCACCAGAAAGTTTCTTTTTTCCATTGCCATCAGACATCTAAAATAAATAAAAAACTAAGTATAGGCACCTAAAAGAACTAACAATGTAAATTACTATAGGCCCAGAGAACTAGTTGTTGCAACTTGGACTACGTATTATTTAATTTTATTTCTAGCTTCTGCCCGCGACTTCGTCCGCGAGGAATTTGTATATCGTGATTCCCCTGGGATCTTTGCACTTTTTCGGAATAAAAGTAACCTATGTCCTTCCCCAGGACTCAGCTATCCTATCTCGATACCAAAATTCATCCAAATCGGTTCAGCAGTTGAGCCGTGAAAGCGTAAAACACAGACAGACAGACAGACAGAAAGACAGACAAAGTTACTTTCGCATTTATTTATAGGTAATATAAGTATGGATATGATATGACACATCAATCAACGTCGCGGTACCTAGGTAACTAACTACATTAGGCAATCAAACGGAATAAATAAATAAAATAAAAAAGTAGTTTGTTGTTCAAATAAATACCTAAGTATACTAGTAGGTACATATTAATGCACTTTAACTTACCTTGTTTGTTCCGCACTGCAGTAGGATAAACAAATGAAAAATCCTAGGTCGTATAGGTACGAGCATAGATTTAACTTCAATATCAGTATTTATCACTCGATGTTTGGTTTTTTTTTCATGAATTTCGTTAGCTATTTTGATGACCTCCGACCTCGAGGCATGTCGCAATAATTGTGCAAGCAAATAACCAAATCTTACTTTTTATATATTTTTTATCAAAAGAAAAGCCGATTTACTTCATATTTACATGTTTATTCAAAGATGATACTTAATCAAATTCAATCAAGGCTTATTTTGCAAAACTACGGTGTGGCGGTAAAACAAAAATTGCGGCGCGCGTACACAAGCCTTTGAAAATGACCGCCGCACGTCCCTGGGAATTTTAATTTGAATTTTATAGCATTCTAATACAGCCGAGTTAGCAATGATTGTCGGCGTGTTGTCAAACGAATCAAAACAAACAGGTGCCGATGCCGGCACGCGCCTTTGTTTGGTAGCGATGCAAGATGCGACATTACGCCAATTTAATCTTTAATTATCTGTTTTAAGGCTGATTTCACGTTGAAACAAAAGTTATTGTGTAAATTTAAATAGAGTAGGAAAAGGAGTAGTCTTGCTTTGCCACGGTACCTACTATTATCTATACAGCATTGTAACTCGCTCGGCCGTAAAAGAAATGCCTACAACCGCGCGGTACCTAAACATGCGATAGGGCTGCCCGCCTCCAGCATTTTAGTTGCCTACTTTGTGTTTCCATTTAGTTTTGTGATTGTAAATATATTTTTTTTATATAAACAAATAAAATCCTTTGTGAATTTAAAGAAGTGTTCAATAAAAATGCGTATGCGTGTTGTTTTTTGATTGGTAGATTTAATTAAAAAACCTCGTTAATGTTTGAGTAGGTAACAAATCGGTCTTATAAAAAAAATATTTGCGCCTCGTCTGAGACGTACGAAATGCTTTATTATTAAATTTTAAAGTATAAATAAACCGCATTATAATATACTTAAAGCTTAAAGGAAGTTCGGAATATTTCCTCCATTTTTTCTATATATCCTACTCGTTATATTAAATACGTACCTACTTGAACTTATTTTTTGTGAAAAAGTCGCGCGGTTATGGTTATAAAAACAACACACCGTCCGGCACAGTCGCGACTGTCTTCATGCCGAGCGCATGCCGAGATCGAGGCGCGTAGATATAGCTCGCGTTGCGTCCGTTTGTATGAAGTTGGAATACTGTATAGATAATATTACCGCGCCCGGCGTCGGCCATAACACGAGCGCAGGGTCTTTAAAGAGCGCCGCCGCCGGGCGGCCGCGGCGCCGCGAGTGACGTATCTTTGGAGGTGTCGCATTAGAGGGCGTTCGGCGCCCCCTTAGACCCGGCGCCCGTGTGCACCGCACACCCTACACCATAGGTAAAGACGCCTCTGATTTTGAAGCAATAATGTCAGTCAGGGAAAAATCCTCGAAAATTACGGTTCATATTTTTATTATGAAATATATTTAGTTATTATCCTTTGATGTCTATCTTGTTTTTTTTCTATTTCTATGATAATAACATACATTTACAAATTAATAAACTGCTTTTATAGTTGAAAGAATATTCCCATTGCACTTTTGTTTGGGGTGGTTACTTAACCACAAGTATGATAAACTATATTGCTGCGGAAGTTCTATTTATCTGTTGTGGTAATTAATTACAATCAGGGGGCCGATTCTACTAACAAATTTGTGCAAAAATCGCAATAGCACCGCGACTGTTTCACGACTTTTAAGGGTTTTCTCATTCTGCTAATGAACAACGATCCAACTGCGGCTACGTTTTAGTGGACGCCAACGATCGATCTAAACAATGTAAAAATCTATTCTGCTAACAAAATCGTACATGAGCGTGACGTTTAGTCACATTCTGCTATTATTTTGACACTTGTTAAAATCGAATCAAAGCTGAATTTCGGCAGTTCGTCTGTCAAAATTAGCGGTTGAACATAAGTCAGTAAAATGCAACTTTTATCGCATCGATATAGGATTGCTTTAGTTTTTTTGTCCTAAAAATATAATGTTTATACAGATTTCGTTGAACTTGCCCATGTGGGTGACGTTGGAAAGGTAAGAGGAAGAAATTTTGCGTCAAGGGTATGCAGTAATGCTTTGGCCCTTACGGATCGTCAGTGCGTTACGACATACCAATTCTCCAGAGACCTCATAAGAGCTTTGATTGACGAGATCAGTGACCACACATGCCCTTCAATCTTCGTTTTTACGGTATTGATGACGGAAAAGGTAACATAGTTACAGTGTGTTACTACGTGAAACTCTATTGACTCAATCTTGGACCGCAACTTGCACCGGCTTTTTATGTACCTGGTTCGTACCAAACACTGATAGGCCAGCCGCAATGTATATGCAGTGTCAAAACTTTTAATTTCTTTTGTTTTAGTAATAAACTAGCTACTGTCCACAACTTCATCAGCGTCTAATTTTGCTCCTCTGAACCTTTCCGTCGCACCGCATTGCCTGTCAGTAGTCGTCCATTTTTTGTTGCTGCTCCGCCCCTTTTGATTGTAGCGTAATGTTATATAGCCTATAGCCTTCCTCAATAAATAGGCTACCCAATAATACCAATACAAAAAGAATTGTTCGATTCGGACCAGTCGTTCCTGAGATTACTGTGTTCAACCAAATAAACCAACTCTACAGCTTTATAATATTAGTATAGATATAATGGAATATCAGGTATTTGGTAGTTAAAAAAAACACAAATTTACAGACTGCCCTTGTAATATATTACGCCTATGTCTATGCATGGCTTAGTTACGGCATAATAATGTGGGGAAACAGTACAGATGCACCAACAATGTTTACAGTTCAAAAGAAATTTGTCCATATCATAGTAAATATACAACAGATAGATAGTTGCAAACCGCACTTTATAAAGCTAAATATATTAACTCTGTCACTATACTTGAAATATGCAATTTTGCACATAAACATCAAGAATTTTACAATAAACAAGAAGACATAAAAAAAAGATACACAATCTGATACAAAACACAACTAAAGCTACCTACATCCCATCTAAAAAAACATTTAACAAGCCCTCTGGTAATGTCAATAAATGTATACAATAATTTACCCGGATCAATTAGTAATGAAAATAAACTCCATCTATTCACTAACAAATTAAAAAATCTATTAATAAGTAAATGTTATATCAGTATTAGCAAACATTTAAGTGATAAATCCCTGAAATGCAGTTAGAATACCCAAAGCATGTTTTTTATTTATTTTGATTTTAGAATAAGTTAGATTATAAGTCCTACTCCTACTACTATATTTCTTTTGATTTGCCCGACAGGGTCCCACAATTGTAACTAAATTCAATGTTTACTACCTAAGCATATACATTGTGAAATGCAATAAAGTAGTAAAGTATTGGAATGGTTCATGAAATCAAAAAACAAATAATGGAACTTAGCATTTTTATTACTATAAGTATATCAATTTTAACGTCAGACCACTTGAGAAGTAGATACTTAGTATTTCATCAAAATTGTAGGGTCGTTTCACCACTCATGTTGATACCGTGTGCCAGATAGAAATACATAATATATTAATATTGCATGCTCAACATTATAAGTGCACAACAGTCAACAGAATGTCTGTCTACCAAAAAATTGACCGACCACGAGCAACTCTTAAGTCAGAAATTGATTTTTGGGTGTACCTAAGTAATGTTCCTGAAAAAAATATATATTTATCTTAGAAGTGACTAACTAATATTATTATTCTTCTCATCGGTGTGCTGGTACCTACTGCAAAATAATGTTTTTTCACCACTGAGTCAACAAGAATAAGTAGTATGTGTTTGTTTTTCAGATTGCCACGGAATGTAAATATTCCTGTATCCAGATTTCCATATTGAATAAACAGTTTAAATTCTTTCTTGCATCATCAATACACACTTTCCTCAAACTGCATCTAAATGGTTTTACTGAAGACAGGGAAACATTCATAAGTTATTTCAAATGTGGAACAGTCTCGGGCAACATCTTCACACATTGTGTTGAAATCTTACTGAACAGTTAACAGCACATTATTTTGCATTAAATGCTGTACCATCTTGAAGATTCTATTTTCATTATAATCCTACAAGTACACACATGAAAACAAATATCAATTTCGTGCAATTAGAAAGAAACGGATTAACTACTCCCTCTCACAGAGAGGAGGCCTGTATCGCAGCAGTGGGACATTATAAGCTGCTTATATATGTATGTTAAGAGTATATTAACTAAAGCAATTAAAACTCTTGAACTAAAGTAAATAGTGTTGCTGTCAGTTGACAGTTGACATTTGTTTTTTTTTTTTTTGGAATTTTACGACCTAGTAACTGGACCTTTAGGTCAAGTTGACACTTGTCAATCAGCTATGTCAGATAGTGATGCGATTCGATTTTGTTTAACTCGTTACTCAAGTTACTAAAGGCTCGAAATCATTTTATTTATTTATTTTCTCACGCGTTGTCAGTCGATGTAGTCTTGTTTAGATAAGTATCACGGAGTCTTCAACTACATCAATTCATCATTCAATATTACTAATATCGTGTAACTGTCAAAATAATGTGATGTACTGAATCAGGGATGTTATAAATAAGAGTGATTATGTTTTGCATTATTCTGTAAGTATTAGTCAGTTGATAACGTGTAATTTGTCATCGTATCGTCATTATTTATCAGATTGACAGTGGAATGTGAGAAAGAGAAAATGCTCCCCGCACAGCAAGAGTCGATTGTAGCCCCAATATCGATCGGATGCCACATTTTGAATTTTGCTATGATTATTTTCTTTTAAGTTATTATTTAATGTCTCGTTTTTAACTAACAAAGCTGCTAGAAACCTCTCTAAAGGGAGGTACCTACTCTCGATTCAAGTTGAATTAAATTGAGAAAATCAGTGCCTGACGAATACTAGTAATAGCAACATCACTAGCTAAACTGACAAGCCACCAAAAACTTCAATCCGTTTCACGATGATTTTTAAACCATTTTAAGCGAGAGTAAGCGGACTTAAAAACGGGATTAAACACCTGCACCGTCAATAGTATTTTTTTTTTAAATCAAAATAGATTTGGTTACTACCACGAACTGTAATTAGGTACATATTTACTAAAAAAAATCATAACATCGTTAAAAACGGTTCAATAAATGATTTTTAGGTAAAATACGATTAATAGAAGTTCCCTTCGAGTCTATAACATAACCGAAAGGTTTAATTTCACAGCTTTAGCTAGTAAGGGACGTAGAACGAAACGTTCTTCTGAGTTTTTGCTAAATAATAAGTTAAAATGTTGTGTTTTTGTAACAATAAAATATCAGTACAAAACCATAATTATGGTCAAGATATCTTTTTATATTAGAAAATCCTTTATTGCCACTTATTCGTGTTTAGTGACATTTTTAGATTCAACTTTTTTCTTTGTGGTAACAATAAAACATACTATTTGGCATGATGGTAACACAGGAAGCCCACTCGTATGTTCCCGTAACGATTCGGTTGCGATACGGCGTAAGTTTAGTTTCCCTTGTGCTTAACAAATAGTAGAATGACTTTACAGGACATTACCGGCCTGCGATCGAAATCTAACCGTTGTGAAAACACAATTGAACGTGTAACTTTGCAAATTAGTGGAATCGCCCCCCAGTACTGATTACACTATTTCGATGAGGACTGTTATAATCAATTGTCCCATGGTTTTTGCACAAGGCACTAAAATATTAGTCCTTTAAATACCCGTGTTTCAGCATACGATCATCAAAGTGTTCAGATACTTCTTTTCAATAACAATTAACGCACAAAAAACATATCATTATCTAACAATTAGTGAATTCGTTTGTGTTCGACGCGATAAAAAAAAAACCGGCCAAGTGCGAGTCGGACTCGCGCACCGAGGGTTCCGTACAAACCTGTAGATATTCTCGGTTTAAAAAAATATATATTTTTAAATTTTTATATTTTAGTTGATTGAATGTAAGGTAAATTGCGGTTTACGATTTATGACGTTTTAAAAAAAAACTACTCACTCGATCTCGTTCAAACCAATTTTCGGTGGTAGTTTATATGGTAATGTACATCATATATTTTTTTTAGTTTTATCATTCTCTTATTTTAGAAGTTACGGGGGGGGACACACATTTTACCACTTTGGAAGTGTCTCTCGCGCAAACTATTCAGTTTAGAAAAAAATGATATTAGAAACCTCATTACCATTTTTGAAGACCTATTCATAGATACCCCACACGTATGGGTTTGATGAAAAAAAACATTTTTGAGTTTCAGTTCTATGTATGGGGAACCCCAAAATTTATTGTTTTTTTTTCTACTTTAGTGTGAAAATCTTAATGCGGTTCACAGAATACATCTACTTACCAAGTTTCAACAGCATAGCATTTATAGTTTCGGAATAAAATGGCTGTGACATACGCACGGACAGACAGACAGACAGACAGACATGACGAATCTATAAGGGTTCCGTTTTTTGCCATTTGGCAACGGAACCCTAAAAACGACAAAATATTTTACTGAAAGTGTTATGCCCGCCCGGCAGTATGCGCGCTCGCACGTGTTAGTTGTAGTGTGTTAGGGTCGGAATGTGGAAGTGTAAGGGAAGTGGTGTATGTGTGTGGGTATATTCCCTATATGAGTGTGTGTGAGTGGAGGGTGTGAGTGTGTTGGGAAGTGTGAGTGATACTCTTAGAAATATAGGTTACATCAGGCTAGGAAGTGTTCCAGATCAGCAACAAACGAAGACGTTCTCCATATTTTGTTATATACATCTGATCCTTATATATCTAGCTTAAATAAACCAATTTTCTAATATCCAAAGAATTATTTGACAAAGCTAAAGAATTGTTGGAAATAGAAAGTGATGAGTAGGATAAGCGCAATTTTTTTTGTCATGTAACTGTTTGCTTAGTAATAATAATTTAGTTTTAAGCATAAGTGTAACTTTTATTGCTATTTTAATATAACTGTATAAATTTTTTGTATGAAATTTCGTATAACTTTATCTTTGTCATTTTTTTTCGGAAAGAATATTTTTTTTAGAATGATGATGTTTAATTTCTTTTATTGCCTAGATATTCACAAATACGTGAAAACAAAATCAAGGAGATAAATCACAAAACAACAGAGTTATCGATTTTTGAGATGGAAAATAGCGGGTGGTCCCAAAGTGCGGCGGCGCCGCGGCGCCGTGCGCAAGTTACCATAAAAACCAGTTTCAAAATAGACATCTTTCATTAACGATAACATATGTTTTTTGTACTAAAATATATCAAAATAAAAATTGCATGATTATTATAACTCGTTTAAGTTTCATTTGTTAAAATTTACGCACTGGATAAAAACTTACCTTGTATAGTTTTATAAAAATAATTTTATTTGTATAACTTCAAATTTTTTGGCTGACCGTACTTTTCCAAGACATAACTTTGTTTATTTTACTTGTGGTCCCAAAATACTACTAAAATATTTATTATATTAATAGGTGGAATCTGGGACCGCGGTCGCGGTCCCGAAAGCCACATGACCCTTTGTGTTCAACTAAATATTATTTATTGGAAAGCAGTTCAAGATCATTTGACCTCAGGAACTGATAACATTTTGTTTAACATAAAGCTTGACACTGACTGTAATAAACGTAAGAATTGAATTTTGCGGTGTACCTACCCTAGCATATCCGCGGCCCACGTAAAATGTATCTATTTATTATATGTGGGACTTTGATACTGTTGACGCTAGAAATTGGATTGGAATGCCAATAGTTACACATTTGGAAAAGCTGACTAAAACTGTTTTTAAATAGTCCTTCCCAAATAACGTTGATGCAATAAATATGACTTAACAACAGGTGGCCGGTGAGTAGTAAAATCAATTATAAGCATTATCGTCTCGTATTCCAACAGATGGCGTTTTTAGCTAAAACGACCCAGCGCCATCTGTATATATAATTTCGTAGTTTTTATTTGTAAGTTTTAGAACAAGTTTCAGAATTATGAACACAGAGCGAAAGTAGGAAGGTGGTGTGGTGTAGGCGTGTAGGGTAGATATTATATGAACTTTCAAGCTTTTACATAGCATGCCGTTAATATTATCTGATTGATTAGAGAACATAACATAGATTGAACGGACATAAAGCAATCATGCGGCCTTGGGGAAATAATTATTAGTTGCGTGAAAGATTGAAATAGTTATTTGTGCAACAAGAGAGCAAAGTCGTTTTTTGCTGCGAGTGCTGATTTTGAATCCTGAGTGTGGCGAGGGATTCAAAGGCACGAGATGCAAAAAACTTTGCACTCGTGTATCACACATAACTTTTCACTTCAGCAGCGAGAACACTTTAGGAGATAAAATAATAAACAGGAATAGATTGCAATAACTATTTATTGTGAATCAAAATAATTAACATTGTAGGTAAAGGTACCAAGTCAATAAAATGGAACATTTTAAAAGTTAAAAGTAAAATTACTGCAATTCTGCAAATTTAAAGTAACAGATTTATTTGGCAACGGTATTGTTGCATTGGGTTTAATTTGATTATCTGGGGTTAAGGTTTCTGTTTCGGTGGCGGATTGAGAAGGAACAACGGTGAACGTCACCAACTCTGATCGGCTTTCTGACTGTGCGTCGTTGGAAGTGGATGGGCGTGGGTGAAACCAAGGATCCGAGGTCAAATTCAGACTTATTGTTTCCACTATACGCTTACAGATTTTCGACTTATTTTCTATTGAGTCTTCAATATAGCCTTCTGCAACCGTATTGGACTTCCACGCGCCCGCGCCGTGACGTTTTAAAGTGGTGAGATTGGCTCCGGAATCAGCCAACTTCTCAGGTAGGAAACTTAATTCTGCATTAATAACTTGTTGTTTTAACTCTTCCGGTGTTAAAATACTGTTGTCGTCGCTAGTTTCACTGATATTTTACGATTATTTTAATATTTTTTAACTTATTCAACTCTTTACGCCAGCTACGAAATTTTATTCCCGCTCTATTATTTAAATTAAGGCGTGTTCGGAAATAGCACTCATGATATTTTATTATTCAAAATATTTACGTAACATTATTGAAACTAGAAATAAATATTAACAGGTTAAATATCAGTTTTATTTGCAGTAAATACTTATTTTCGTTTAAATACAACAATAAGTTAAAATTCAATCAATTACATTAAAAGACATAATTACCTTTTTGCAAAATTTCTTTAGTTAGTACAAATTTCCGAACGTGTTTGTCTTTGAGGTCGAATTCAAAATCGGAACTTCGAAAGGGCTGGTCTTTGTCTCTCTCTCTTTCTAATGGCGAGAAAGAGATAGAGTGTAAATGTTTCGAATTGTATGATTAACCCAAGGCTGAATAAGATATTCGCGGCTTTCTGAAAACAAAAATTAAAAAGTTACTTTACATCCCCCCATCTCGGAAAGAGTATTTTTGCCCTTCGATATCTGAGTGCAAAAGCCGTTTTTATCCGCTAGGGGATAAAGTAAATTGAATTTAGAACATCGTGTGCACTAAGTTTGTAAATTCAAAACATCATTAAACCTATTTACTTCTACCTCCATGGTGCCGAATTTATCATACAACCTTTTTGTAATTTGTTAAAAACTCAGACAAAAACTAGAACCCAAGGAACTTAAATCCAACCTGGAATGCGCACAGGCTGCCAATACGCGGTCCGAGCGAGATAGCTTCGCGAGAGCCCTCCGTCCCTTTCATTAGGGTGACCAAGCAATATGATGTAGGTAGATACGAATATAACAAGATAAAATATATTAACCAATAATTTGATAAAAAAAAAAATTGTTACGCTTTAAAGATGGATTAAAGTAAAACGCAGTAAACATAAACGCAATGCAACGCATAAACTCTGCTGTCGAGTATTATTGTATAACCTGGAATATCTGGCGCGCTGGGCAAATAACCATTTTGTTTAGTATTAATTGTCGTAAAAATCTAACAGACGTCGTTTTTAAGAAAAATGGTTGGGACACTTTTTATTGGTCAAATGCGTCAATTGAATTTACCCGTAAATAATCTTATAATTTCGTTCATTATGGGCACCCTACTTCAATAGTCCGGGAGTCAGGTGCAAATTTGGTTAATTATTTCCTCTCGAGATATAATTCGTGAGACGACAGAAGCATCTACTCATTTCCTCTCAGCTAAAAATTTGTTAAATTGTAGCTCATCTAATATCTCAACGAAAAAAATAATCAGCTGGTTACAACATAGTGTATTGTACGTCAACTGGTGTCACGACAATAAAAAAAAAATATTTTTATTTTTAGTGATTTCCTCTCAAAAAAAAATATTTTTAACTAAAAATTTAAATACTAAGCTAATTGATTATTTAATTTTTTAAATATATCTAAAATGATTTGATTACATACTTATTCTTTTTAAAAATATTGATATGGAATATTTATTTCAACTCAACTCTCATATTGAAGCGCTATGTCGAATAATTAAAGATACGTCATTTCCTCCCAAATGAAAATTTGTGAGCTGATTGTTAATATACTGATGCGATTAATAAAAAAAAATCAGCTAACAATAAGTCGAGGGAAACCTAGTCAGCTGCTGCATTTAAATTGGCAGTAGATGCTTTTGCCTAACTCCTATGTAATAACTTTCAAAGTATCAGCTGACGGTTTTTCCACCAAGATACAGCCAGCTGACCTATATATTTATCCACCGTAACATATAAGCTATCATCAGGAAAATTTTTGTTTGAGAGGAAATCACTGAAAAAAAAAAAAAACATGTTCGAGACACCAGCTGACGTACAATACACCATGTTGTAACCAGCTGATTATTTTTTTTCGTTGAGATATTAGATTAGCTACAATTTGACAAATTTTTAGCTGAGAGGAAATGAGTGAATGTATTTTTTTTTTTCTTCGTGTTTGGGAGGCTACAACCGCTCATCCCCCCAACCGAGCGCCAGCTGACGTTCACGAGGCTTTATAATTCTTTACTCTGATGCATTTTACTAACTACCGCTTAAGAGGAAATTGGTCATGAAAATCTGTTGCTGGCTCCCGGACTACAAGAAAGGGACACAGGGCTCTCGCAACGCTTTCTCTCTCGGACCGAATTTCTCTCTGGCCAAGTGATTGTCTGTAATAGAACTTAGTAACATATACATAAGGTTTATTTTTATAATGGTGTCAAATTGACAATGCACATTCCAGGGGTCGGGTATAAGTTCCTTGCTAGAACCTAATTGGTGTACTTTTTTAATTTACTTTGCGCGCCCCATTTTCTTTTCACGTCACTAACAAAAATATTACACTCTACTTAGGCAGCTGTAGCAACTTTACTTTCAATTTTTCTTAATTATATCTAAGTATTATTTGAAATAATTTAAAGGTAATTCTGTAATACTTACCTATCACAATGTAGTACCTAATAAATATTAATACCTAATCTGAAATAAAAATATCTTGTGATTGTAAATGCTTTTTTTGCATTTAATCATTTCCTCGCTGAGGTGGGATGAAAAGTTACGTGTTGCACTCGAGTGCAAAGATTTTTCATCTCGTGCTCTTTTGATTCCCTCGCTAATGCTCAGGATTCTAATTTTTGAATCACTCGCTGCACTCGTGATTCAATTTTAGAATCCTTCGCTTGCTCGGTCATCAAAATTGAGCACGCGGTTAAAAAGCAACTTTGCACTCTTGTATAACAAATAACTATTTCATCCCACCATCTCGGAAAAAGTATTTTTAATCTTCAATATCTGAGTGGAAAAGCCGTTTTTATTCTCTAGAGGATAAAGTAAATTGAATTTAGAACATCGTGTGCACTAAGTTTGTGAATTAAAAAAAACATTAAACCTATTTACTGCTACCTCTATGGTGCCGAATATATCATACAACTTTTTTTTAATTTGTTAAAAACTCAGACTTGGAACCTTCTTGGTGTTCTTTTTTCAATTTGCTTTGTACGCGGTTCTTTACGCGGCATTTTTTCACGTCATTGTTAAACCTTATATTAAAAACAAGAAACTTGAAAACAAGTGAAAAAACTAAAATGAGTGATTCTAGCGACGAGGAAGTTTGCTTGACGCCAACAGAATTGACTGAAACTGTTAATAATGCGCAAATGAGCTTTCTCTCTCAACAATCACGCGAGAAGTATTTAAAACAGTACGATATGTTCAACACGTGGCGACTAGCAAAAGGAGCCAAAACTTTCTCAGTAAACGTTTTGCTGGCATATTTTATAGAATTATCCGAGAACAAGAAAGCAAGCACTCTATGGAGTACGTATTCGATGCTAAAAGCAACAATAAAGATGAAAAAAGACAAACATATCGATACCTATCCTAAATTAGTGGCATTTTTAAAAAGAGCCTCATCTGGTCATCAACCAAAAAAATCGAAGGTTTTCACAATATCTGATATTGAAAAGTTTCTTAACGAAGCACCCGATTCCGTATATTTGGCGGCAAAAGTAAGTCAGTTGCACATTCAGTATCCACTTAAGTATATTAATCTCAATTAAATAGTATACTTAGTAGATGTTGATAGGCATAATTATGCGTTCATATCAATTTTATTCATATAAATGAATAAAATTGATATGACGTAAAGAGTATTGTAGTAGATAACTACTACAATACTCTTTACGTTACAGGTTGTTCTTATTATTGGAATAAACGGAGCAAGTCGAACTAATGAACTAACACAACTTAATGTCAAAAACATTGAGAAACATTCAGATGACTTACTATTAATTAATTTACCTAATACAAAGACAAAAAGAGACCGCAACTTCGTCATTCGCAAGGAATACGTAACGATTGTTGAGAAATATTAAGCCTTACGCCCGCCTAACACTCCAATCAATCGATTTTTTCTACAGTATCGCAATGGAAAGTGTGTTAGACAGCCTATGGGTACTAATAAAATTGGCAGTATCCCACGAGAAATAGCAACATTTCTTGAACTTCCAGAACCCCTGTTGTACACGGGTCATTGTTTCCGACGAACTTCAGCCACACTTTTGGCTGATTCCGGAGCTGATCTCCTGTCCCTTAAGCGCCACGGAGGCTGGAAGTCCAATGCAGTTGTAGAGGGATACATAGAGGAGTCCATCCAAAATAAGTCTAAAATATGTGAAGGCATCGTAGGAGCCATTACACTGAAAGAGCCTCAATCGGATCCTTGGACTGGCCCTTCTACATCAAAAATAAGCCGTTAAACACCTAACCATCTCCCTCTCTCTCCAACATTCACGCCAAGGGAATCCGATGAATCGGTACAACTATTAAGTATGACAGATAGTTTACCGGAAAACAGTACACAAATGACTAACACCAATATTACAGTACCAAACAAAAATATTACACTCAATTTAAATAACTGTTGCAACGTTACTTTAAAATTTTCTTAATTATACCTTAGTATTATTTTGTTATAATTTAAAGATTATTCTGTAATACTTACCTGTCATAATGTAGTAATTCATACCTAAACTGAAATAAAAGTGTACCTATCTTGTGATTGTAAAGGTTTTTTTTTTGCATTTAGTCATTTCCTCGCTGAGGTGGAATGAAAAGTTACGTGTTGCACTCGACTGCAAAGATTTTTCACCTCGTGCTCTTTTGATTCCCTCGCTAACGCTCAGGATTCTAATTTTGAATCACTCGCTGCGCTCGTGATTCAATTTTAGAATCCTTCGCTTGCTCGGTCATCAAAATTGAACACGCGGTTAAAAAGCAACTTTGCACTCTTGTATAACAAATAACTATTGTCTCACTCAGTGAGCAAAATCGCATTTTGCTTTCGTCTAGTGTTTTGATTATGTATAGTCTAATTTAATTGTTTTGTGGGAAAACTACTCGTGAGTTCCTAAATAAACTGATTGTACATGGAGAGGTGACAAAAATTATAAATTACCACCATAATCATACTAAAGTAGGTACAACAAAGATGGCGAAACTACGTACCTACTTTTAGGAGTAGGTAGTCTAGTGTGTTTACTCCACCTCTTCATTACCTGTCAGCTAGCATTATTCTTTTCACTGGATTTTTATAACTGTGACCTAGTTGTGCAGTTGACGGGGATTTTAATTAGAGGGAATTTTCAAGCTCACGCTGGGAATAACTTCAATTGTAAAGTTTCCAGGGTAAACTGACTTTGTAAGGATGAAGAATCAAAAGGTTTCGGGGAGCTTCACCCCACAATCATTACGTCATAACAATTTAACGAAACGACTGTAGTTGTTGCAACTTTTCAAAACAGTTTAAATTTGTGGTTTTGGTTGTTGAATTTTAATTCATGAACTGAAATATTTTGGCTGCTTTAATAATATTGGTTACTTACCTTCTAACGTAGAGGTAGGTTCTATAAGCGTTTGTGTGTATTTATTAAAACGAGTCAGCTCTAAATTTTTCACAGACATCAAGAAAGTAGATAAGACGTTGATAGAAGTCTAAATGTGCGTATTCCAACATAACGCTTGTACAGATTCCGAATGAGCAGTTGCGGCTGTAGGTTTAGGGACCGAAGTGACGTTTTTCAAGAAAAGAATAGCAGCGGGGAGTCATAAAACGCTCTGCTACTTAACCTATTGGTCGCCAAGTGGTGTTAATTCGACCATAATTCAAATAGAAATACATTATTATATGAAAATATTAGCTTTCTGCACTCCTTCTCCGTATAAACTTTAACTGTGCCTTTCATACTCTTCCATCCCCGTAGATTTCGTAAGAAGTTTTTGCTTCCCGTATTATAAATATTTTTAAAGATACCTACCTAAGTACTACCGTACCTTGCCAGGGTCGCGAGAGTGTTCGAAAGAGACACCGTGACCCTGACACATGGGAAACTGAAGGAACACGGCTGCGATTTAGTCAGTAAAAGTCTGACACGCCCTCCCGCTCCGCCCAAGAGCGGGAGACGTCATTTGATGATTTCCCACCCACAAAAAAAAGTACTACCGTATAACGGCAAAAAACGGGACAAATCACAATGTTATCCGCACTAATCCACACTAATATTATAAATGCGAAAGTAACTCTGTCTGTCTGTCTCGCTTTCCTGCTAAAACTACTGAACCGATTTAAATGAAATTTGGTACACAGATAGTTTAGAGCCTGAGAAAGGACATAGGCTACTTTTTATCCCGGCAGTATGTTCCCGCGGGATAATTTCCGACCTCCACGCGGGCGAAGCCGCTGGCAAAAGCTAGTAAGTAATAATATAAAAAATGTGTTAATTAAATATTAAATGACAGTCCATTGCTGAAAATAAAACTCTCCTAGTTACGCCCAGCATTTAGCAATTACTTACGTACTCACAATATGAAATGTATTCAGACTATTTACAAAATGGTTACTAATTTTACAATCCCCAGTTTGAAGCTACTACTTTATTGAAATTGTAACATTAATAACTGAGGACGTCGAAACAACCCTGGGGACTCCATCACTCCAGCTCTGGTTGGTAGTTACTTTGTTTTTCTGCTCAATAGTTTTCCGAGCCTCCGGCGTTCGCACAGCCCTAGAGATTTATAGTTTTTTTTACAACTCAAGTTCGCTCATTTGAAATGTTAGTTTCAGGTTTACATAAATAAAATGCCCAAATCCCATAGGTATGTACTTTAATATAGGTAAGTATAATGCTAAAATAATTGTTTATTTACCTCATTTTATTGTAAATTTCCGTTAACCTATTTATCTTATACCTTTAACCGAGCAATTCTTGTATATATATATATAATCTGAATCTCGGAAACGGCTCCAACGATTTTCATGAAATTTAGTATACAGGGGTTTTCGGAGGCGATAAATCGATCTAGCTAGGATTCATTTTTATAAAATATCGTTTTATTCGTGTTTTCAATTATGAACTTTTTCGATAATCAACTTGAACATAAACTTATTATTTTAAACACAATTTACCAAAAAATACCGAGCAAAGCTCGGTCATCCAGATATTTATTAAATAAAATTGGGAATAAAGGCAAACCGCAGTCTTTTTACAGTGGTATGGTGTGTGATAATAAAGACATCCATTACGTAATACAAGTGGTATGTCGAGGTACCTATTGATTTATAGTACTAGTCTTTTCATGGAGAATCAAGATTTTTTTAAGTACGGTTTTCGTGACAAAACTGAAAGTTAGTAACTGAAGTTAAGTTCAGTTTTCCTTTTGTAGATTGTCAAATATTTTTGGTTCATTTTAGCTGAAAAACGGCCTTCCAAGTGTCACCATGATACATATCATCCGGTCCTGCACCCTAATTGCGAAACACACAATTTATCAGAATCTGAATGGGATTGAAGATTATTTCTAAACCATTGCGTCATTTGTTCGAATAAATTGTGGCTCGGCAACGTAAATAACGCAATGAATGTTGTTTAACTATGAATTTTAAACCAATTCCTACCGATAAAAAGTTCCGCAATTACCCCTCTGTTCTTCTCGCATCCAGCCGATTCCCGTGGTCATCGGCGTAACGCACAGGCACGACCATTTTAGTTATTTAGCGTGAGAAGGATTATGGCACCCATCCCTACGGAATGCGTAAAAGAAAATTGACCTGGAAAAGTCCTCTTCAATAGAAAAAAAATGTTTTGCATTTACGGTTTCACACGGAATAGAAAGGGTAGCTTTGTTTTTCCTCTGCATGAATGGTCCTCGTGGGAAGGCTCAGAGCAGAGGGATGTGGCTCCCCCTGCGGGATGAAATGCTCGTTGCATTCGTGCAGCCGTCCTGAAGAGCGCCTTTATTGTGCGAGCTATAAATGTTGCCAACACTTCGACTGAGTGTGAAAAACTGTTTTATAAAAACATTTTGTTACTGTAATGGATACTTTCCTATTATTTTGCATCCTTTGTTCGTCGTCCTCCATGGCAGTTACTTCGTTACAACGAGAATTTTAATTACAGTTAGGTGTGAAAAATGTTCGCTTTATTTTGAGTTAGTGCAACAAGATGGAGAAAAATATGTTAAAAAGCCTTTTTAGACCGTTGCACTATGGAAAATAAAGGTCTGTTTCTGATTAAAAATCAATAACATTTTTATTTCTGAATACTGTTGTAAAATTTTGCACAAATATAGAATAGTATATATGGCTTCAAATGGAATATAATTTATTATGATTGAATATAAAACCATACATTAAAAAATAAAACAAATTCAAAATTATCAAGAATGTCCAATATTTATTTTTTAACAATGAATACTACTATTTTAATGTTTAAAAAAACTAAAAATCATATAATGTGTAATGTTTACTAAATGTTAATTTATACATAACATTTAGTAAACATTACAATTAATTAATTAATCTGTGTTCGATTTTAATCACATTTAAAAAAAAAATATTATTGGAATTGATTTGTATTTTGATGTACTATATGATTTTTAGTTTTTGTAAACATTAAAATAATAGTATTCATTGTTATAAAATAAATATTGGACATTTTTGATAAATTTGAATTTGTTTTATTTTATTAATTTATACTTGATGAACTTCGGGATCTAAAATTAATTCGTTCACTTTCAAAAGAACTAAGGTGTCTTAGTTTCTTCACGTTTTTAGTATACGGTTTTCTAATGCTGGTTATGTAAGGATATGAAGTGTAAAGAAGAGTATGAAATACATCCTCGTTTGTAGCGGATCTTGAGCATCTTTTCTAGCATGATGTAGACGAAATTTTTTATAATCCTTATTACGAAATTGTTGTGCATCTTCCGAAAGTTGACCAATAGGAAGTCTAGAACAGTAGTTGTCATGATAATTTTCTTTTAAAACTGTTGATAATGCCTCCAATGATTTTCGTCCTTCGATATACGAAAATATTATTTCACGTTTAGAACACCTGAAAGAAGACATTTTGAAGAGTCAACAAAACACGTAGTTATATTGTATTCGTTACAATTACTCTTCTGTTAATTCACCACTATTTTGTTATTTGCAACGAAATTTAACAACTGTATAATTTTTTGATATTATAGTCTAGTGTGGTCCTTAAACTATTAAGGACCTTTTAATCAGTAGTTGTTCTACGATTGTCCATACTGCGTTGTACGGTTGTACCTGGCCGTAACTGAATAATTAAATTTGGCCCCTATCTAATTTGTAAAGATGTATTCGTTGAAATGCCTGAAATTTGGATTATGCATAAATAAATATCTACCTACCTAAATAGAGTTTTTCTTACTATTCAGTAGCATAATAGTACTTAGGCGAATAAATGAGTAGAAAGTAAGTAAGATCTAAATATGCACAGATTTTTAATTTAAGTTTCTTGAGATTAGATTGATTGCAAGCAGGTATCATTCCAATTCAGATATTTGGTAATGATATTAGTCGCCACTAAAGTAAATAAACTACCAAATATCTGACATCCAAATGAGATTACCTACAGTATTCGCTGATAAGATTGGAAATAGTTATGTAAAACGGATGATAATTACAATAATAATTTAATACAAGTTTATTGTATGATTTATGAAGTGTATGAACTTATCTTATTTTGACTATTTGAGTGAAAACTATTACACTAAATAGACCGTGACGTAGATGAGTCAAAATTAAGTTTGCCAAAAGATTCCTTCGAGCCGGATTTGAACCAGCGACCTATGGATATCAGTGTCGGTACTCTACAGTCCACCGCTCTACCAACTGAGCTATCGAAGGCACAACTTTCTACTTCAAATTGAATACTTCATGGTGAGCGCACGAGCAAATGTAAAGTATGTTGTAACGTGATTGTGTAACTTATCCACTGCGTATTAGTTGCTTGCTGCTTATCGTTTTGGAAGGCCGCACATGTCAGCAACATAATTTTGTCAGATGAGAAATGGGTAAAGAGAACTACCGATTGGGTCAAAAATAAACGCACGACGCAATAGCGGGACGAGTTTGCGGAGTTTGACTCCAACCAAACGTACTAATCAACCGTAACAAAATACAAATTTGTGTGGAAAAACTTTTTAACAAAAAATTAAACCGCCAAAAAACTGAAAAGCAAAAAATAATAAAATTTGTTAAAAAGTTTTTACTTTATAATTTTTTGTGACTTTAATGTACTCATAATACTTGGCAAGGTATACCCTATCCAACAAAAAAAGAATTATCAAAATTGGACTACTGTGTATAATGCGTGGTTATATATTACAATCAGTGAGTGAACAATCAATCATCCCCTGTTTTCCGACCCTTAGGGTTCGATTTTGTTTTCCAAATTTATATGGGACCACCTTGGGAGTATACCCTTTCCAATAGAAGAAGAATTGTCACAATCGGATCACTATGTAAAAAGTTATGCATGGTCATACATAAAAAAAAAAAACATATACGCGTCGAATTGAGAACCTCCTCCGCTTTTTTTCGTCGGTTGAAAATTAAGAGGGAGGTGTTTGCCCTGTGTGACAATACAGGACAGTTAGATAGAAAAAAATACGACTTAACAATAGGTACTTGCATAAACTAACGCTTTCTCCTCGGGGGTAGGCATAAACTACAGAACGCCACCTGCTACGATCGTTTCATATACTTTGTTTGCGTCAATGTTTGATGTTTGTTTTTGCGTGAATGTCCTAGTATTCAGCCGAAGTTTTCAGCGATAATAGATTGTTAAATATTTTCTGTCGAACTTTTGCTAGCAGGACAGAACAAAACACAACGAACGAATAACAACAAACGGAATAACGATAGCTCAGGACTTATTAACCAGTCAATTACCGTAATTACAGACACAATTAAAAAACCATTGTGTCGATACCAAATGTGGTATCTCAGGGACTTAGAGGTTAAAACGCATTGGATTTATGTGGTTCAAAGAATAATTTCTCTTTGCGGGAGTTTTAGGGTTTTGGCTAAGTATCAGACATTAACACGTTAAACAAAAACTTTTTACCCCTATCAACGAAAATTACGCGGACGGAGGAGTATGAAATTTGGCATAATTAAAGTTTATTTGGAGAAAGAGTGCATAAAGCTAATATTTTTATAATTAATTAAAAATTCAATAGATTAATTGTACATTATAAATACATTAAGTTTCAATTAACTATAATCGAATTTCAACCATTGTGCGACCACTATGTGTAAAAAGACGTGATCGATCATGATTATGTTGATTGTGGGTCTGCTGAACAGGAATGGTAATTTTTTCTCGCTGATGTAGGGATACTTACGGAATGAATTATGCAGCTAGGAATACTAACGTTCAACATTCTCGTAGAATCGAGGCTTTTCTGTACCTATACATTTAATGGGTCACTGAATTCGTTAAGTAACCAACTAAAAGACGGGTTACGCTCCTTCAATTCGATTACGGAATAGGGTTTACCAAAGTCTTATTCAAATGGAAGGCGAAGTGGGAATGTTTGTAAGTTCTAATTACGGGCTGCCAACTTCAACCGTACAATTAACCCGAGGAAGTACGACCAGTAAATAAGGCATTATTTTTGATTTACAGCGACGCTTTCGTTGCAATTCAACAAATCGAATCAACAACGTTTTTAGGAAAATTGATGACAGGCGAAATTGGATTTGCTTGTTTGCGTAGCGCTGCAAGGAAAATTTAATAGGAGAAAATCGTTGAGAGCAAAGCAACTAAGATTAGGAAATCAAGAAGTCCGAATGAGATTTGGCCGGGCCTGTCAGTTTACTTACTTGACAATGGCGTGGCAATGTGGCATCGGAGTCGTTATGCGTTCGTGTATTGTCCTAGTTTCCTGATCGACTGTTAATTGGCCGGTTCCACGAGTCTACGAGCAATTTGCCTGAAAGCGTTTGCCCGGCAATGTGACAAGTTATTGCTCATACCGTAATGAAAGTTGGTGCCGGTGCGCCCGCGCCCTCCGCTGACCAATGATTAACGTTCCTGCTAATGGGAATGTTCACCACCCGTTTTATTTAATTAATGAATGTCATCCGGCATAGGCTCTCGAATGGACAACGTTTAATACGTCGCTTCTATTAGTTCGCTTACGCAAACTTATTTGATGCAATCATCAATTCAGGGAAGTGATAAGTAAATTTGTTACCCATTTTATGAAAGACTGATCAAATCTCTGAATACATAATCAATGTCAAATCTGAAAGCGATTGGATGTTTATTTTCTCCAACCTCATTTGATTGTTTGTAGGAAATATATAGCCAATCAAAGCTAGCCTCATTCAAGAACTAAGCCTAAATAAATCTTTTATAAAGCGTAAATGATGTCAGAAAGCATTTTATACTGTTAAATACTATATCTATACTAATATTATAAAGAGGAAATGTTTTTATTTTTGTTTGTTTGTTTGTTTGTAATGGATAAACTCAAAAACCACTAGACCGATTTTAAAAATTCTTTCACCATTAGAAAGCTACATTATCTGCAAGTATCATAGGCTATATTTTATTTAAAACAAATAGGGGTCCGTAAGATATTTGGGTTTTTCGGACCCAAGGTGTAAAAAATCATCCTTATTAATATGTCTTCGAAGTACCAGGTTGTCATAACTTGGTAGGAGCTCACCTAACATGGGTGTGTGATAGCTAGAAAACGCTTTATGTCTTCGAAGTACCAGGTTGGCATAACTTGGTAGGAGCTCACCTAACATGGGTTTTATTGATTCTGAGGCGGTACGAAGTTCGCTGGGTCAGCTAGTTGAAGATAAAACGGCTTGGGATTGAGCTGCTCTATTAAATGTACACTGTCATGTAATATTTTAATTTTGCTATTTTACTCTTTTTTATTTTATTATATATGACATGAATATTAAGTGTATGATTACTTTGATTATTGAGAATTTGAGGACTATGTGGGTCATTGATTCACTTTTGACTATGGTCAAATCGTTGAGCTCCTTAAGTTCCGAGTTGAGCTGCACGATTAGTGACAAATGCTTGCACTGACTGGACAGGTCCACTCAATCTGTTTGGTTCATTCTTCAAATGACCATCAGTCACCAATCTACATGGTCTTCGGCCTTTCTTCTCAGAGTAGTCAGTTAGGAAACGCCGACGTCATCTAGTTTAAAAAAATATCACTGTCATGTAAAAGTGTTTGTACAAAAATATTTACAGAAAGAAATCATTTATGATTTAAAAGTTGAGGATCAAAAAAACCAATGAGAGATATGTTGAGATTTTTAAATAAAACAAACTAGTTTCATTTGATATTGTAATGTGGAAGCAGAGTTTTAGCACAGTTCGTACATACAGCAGCAGAGAGAACAGGCAGAGCGGTGACACCAGTGTTGCCACGCACACAGTAATAATATTAGGCTATGACATAGTGTTATACAGCCATATCAGGCGGGGTGTACACAATTTTAAAATAAGAAATTACAACAATATTATTAGAATACTTTAACAAGATGATTTACATTCATACAACTTTTAAATGCCTTTTCACTCATATACGAGCAGCTACAAAAAGAATACTAAAATGAGTAAGTTTGTGGCTACAGATAACCAGAAGTAACGTGTTAAGTTTATACGTCTACGCATATCACTTTGATCGTTTTATGAGGCCAGTAGGTTTCTAAATGGTGCTTACCAACCTACCTTTGCTGTTAAGTGAGGTTACCTAAGCCTACATAACCTGGTTCTAAGTAGTTAATTTTAGAAGTCTGTGGACGTGATAATATTACATCTACATATATGTAGGTAAGCTAAGCCTACCGAACTATGCTGGCGATGACCTTTAGATTCGATCAATTAGGTAGGTACAGTTGATTAAAGGATTAAATTCGTTTATTCAGAGAATGTGTTTTGCCTAAACTATCGCTTGTGCAACACAATAAGGGTTTGCTGTGGGGATTTCCTCTTATTTTCAGACCACAGGAAAGCAGAATTCAAAACGACTTCGGAAATACGAAAACGAACATCGAAAAGTTTTTGTGAATTTGAGTGTTGTTATCGGAATCGTCAAGGGCTATGCTTTTATACCTATGTTTACCTATTACCTATGCTTTTATTCCTGTAGGCTGAACAAGGCAGAGCAGTGCTGTGGGTACTTACAACCTCATTTAACCAGAATTCGGCCACATCTCTACATAGTATAAAACAGTCGCTTCCCGCGTCTTTATGCTTAGAACTTTTAAACTCCGTAACAGATTTTAATACGGTTTTCGTCAATAGACATGGCGATCCAAGGTTTATATGTTGAATACGCGGGTGGAGCTGCTGGCAAAAGCTAGTTCATCATATAACCCTTTACTTTCTCGACTGTGGTCAATGTACATCTTAACATAGAAAAACCGGCCAAGTGCGAGTCGGACTCGCGCACCGAGTATTCGGTACAAACGGTTTATGTTTATGAAATTAAATGTTTTTTTTTTTTAATTTTTATATTTGACGTGATTGAAATAAAGGTAAATTGCGGTTTACGATCTCGTTCAAACCAATTTTCGGTGGAAGTTTACATGGTAAATTTACATCATATATTTTTTTTAGTTTTATCATTCTCTTATTTTAGAAGTTACGGGGGGGGGGGGGGGGGATTCATTTTACTACTTTGGAAGTGGCTCTCGCGCAAACTATTCAGTTTAGAAAAAAATGATATTAGAAACCTCAATACCCTTTTTGAAGACCTATCCATAAATACCCAACACGTCGGTAAAATTAGTTTGAGTTCTAAGTATGAAGAACCCCAAAATTTATTGTTTTTTTTTCTACTTTTGTGTGAAAATCTTAATGTGGTTCACAGAATACATCTACTTACCAAGTTTCAACAGCATAGCTCTGATAGTTTCGGCAAAAGTGGCTGTGACATACGGACGGACAGAAAAACAGACAGACAGACATGACGAATCCATAATGGTTCCGTTTTTTGATGAAATCATCAAATGACGTCTCCCGACTTACTAAATAAAACCCACCCGTGGTCCTTCAGTTGCCCATGTGCCAGGGTCACGGTATCTCTTTCGAACACATCTCGTCACCCTGGCGGGAGATCCTATATCTTGAATGGTAGATTATAATTACTCCATTAAATAGCCTAATATTAGATAAATAATAATCTATATATCTATAAGCCTAATAATAAGATTTCCAATAACGTTAATAAACAGAAAAATCTAAACGCAGTAGATTTAGGGAGGCATAATTATAAAACGAGAGGCCTGCTCGCCGGAGGGGATAATTTGCGAGACCCGAGGGCTTTGATGTTCAGCGGCCTTGGAATAGCATGCGGCGAAGCGTGAGCCTCGTCGCCAGCCACGGACTCTTCATCCAAGAACTTGACCTTTATTTATTCGCCTCATATGTTCCAGAAATATTTTTGTAAAATTATTGAACTATATTTTCAGTTTGACGTTTATTTAATTTAAATCAAATCTCTTGCGGATTTACCAAAAATAGATTTTCTTTCAAAAGGAAGCGGACATTTTGGGTATATAAAATATTTTTTGGAAACGATTAAAATAAAATAATCATCATTTTCGTTCTTGAAATTCATGTCGGCTTTCAAGTATACTTGTAAGCTACATACTTCTTACTGTCCAATACAGATCTTGTCGATATTTTACACGCAAATAACACCAATGAAACATTTAGTAAGTAGAATAATCGACATCGCTGATTGTAATTGGCTGGATATGCTGAAACAAAATTACTGTAACACCTTATATACCATATTCTAGCAAATAGATATTTTTTATTTGAATATAAAAGGCAACCTGACATGTAAATTGTAAAAAATTGCAGACTTTTTTTTTATTTGTGAGTCACTTTATCTCATCTACATTATCAAAAGAAATCACGACTGAACCAATCAAAAATCAAAAATTACCTACCTACATAATTGGTCACCGTACCCAACGTAGGTCGGTATCCCCGTAGCGAGTGCTACGCCACTGTAGCGAGGCGCTACGTAACCACTTGGTGTCATAATGACAACGCGAGAGCTTCGTTAGCGCCGTGAAAGCACCTCTAACCGATGACGTCATTGGAAAACGAGCCAAAACCTGCTTGATAAATGTGTTAATTATAATTAACACATTTACGCCTTAATTACATTCAGTGGCGTAGCTAATCCTAAAGCGTTGCAGTATAAAAAATTGTTGGAGACCCTTTTTACCTGGCTGCGATGAAGCTCCAAAGAAGGGTGTTGTTTCTCTAATATAATTGCATACTGACTTGAAAGGTAAAGCTATCATTGTGATCTTGCTAAAAGACTGCAAGGACGAAAAAAGCGAAGTCAAAATTTAATTTAAACACACTGACAAAGTACAGTACAGTTAAATATACGAAATAGGTTCGATTTTGCTGTATTCTTTTATCAGTAAATGCGTGAAAACTGCACCCTAATTGCGTAACACACTATCCATTAGTATCTGAATAGTGTTCCTAATCCATCGCCTCTACTGTTAAGTCAAAGTAAATTTATTTGCCCAAACATGTGTACACATCCAGAAATTACAACGTGCATGCAGGATAACATAAAAGAAAATATAAGTTCAGACATGTTTGCCACATATTATGGCGTGCAAATATTAATTATAATCAGATTGTTAATCATTTAGGTAGTCCAGTCAATATCATTAATTTACCTTGAATTTAGCAAACTGTAAGAAATTATGAATGTCAACAATAAAAATCAAAATAAAAAATAATAAAAAATCTATGTCAAAATACATGGTTCTGTCAGAAATTCATTAATATTATAATACGCTTTATCGGCTAGAAATGACTTAAGTTGTTTTTTCAATTGTAAATTATTAAGCTCCCTCCAAATCTTCGGTAATTTATTATAAATTATGGGAGCCATGCAAAAAACACTTTTGCGCATAAGTGCCAGCAGTCCTACTACTATGCAGACAGAGCTGACTTTGATCACGCCTATTTCTGGGAAATTTATCTGCCATTCGCGAAAATAAATGATTATTATTTCTAACAAATATTACTGACTCCAGAATATAAAGAGATGCCAATGTCAATATTTTATAGCGTATGAAACAAAAAAAACTGTTCGGTAAATTAGTTTTCATCCCACCATCTCGGAAAGAGTATTTTTAATCTTCAATATCTGAGTGGAAAAGCCGTTTTTATTCTCTAGAGGATAAAGTAAATTGAATTTAGAACATCGTGTGCACTAAGTTTGTAAATTCAAAACATCATTAAACCTATTTACTTCTACCTCCATGGTGCCGAATTTATCATACAACCTTTTTCTAATTTGTTAAAAACTCAGACTCGGAACCTTATTGGTGTACTTTTTTTAATTTACTTTGCGCGCCCCATTTTCTTTTCACGTCACTAACAAAAATATTACACTCTACTTAGACAGCTGTAGCAACTTTACTTTCAATTTTTCTTAATTATACCTAAGTATTATTTGAAATAATTTAAAGATAATTCTGTAATACTTACCTATCACAATGTAGTACCTAATAAATATTAATACCTAAACTGAAATAAAAGTATCTTGTGATTGTAAATGCTTTTTTTGCATTTAGTCATTTCCTTGCTAAGGTGGGATGAAAAGTTACGTGTTGCACTCGAGTGCAAAGATTTTTCACCTCGTGCTCTTTTGATTCCCTCGCTAACGCTCAGGATTCTAATTTTGAATCACTCGCTGCGCTCGTGATTCAATTTTAGAATCCTTCGCTTGCTCGGTCATCAAAATTGAGCACGCGGTTAAAAAGCAACTTTGCACTCTTGTTTTACAAATAACTATTGCTCTACAACGTAAATTACGCAATGAATGTTGTTGAACTTTCAATTACCCCTCTGGACCGCTCCTCTAACTTGAAGCCTTTGTTAGCCATAAACAAATACCCATAAACGAATTATTCAATTTTCTCATTTTCATTGGGTTTCTAGTCATTACAGTTCTCTTGTCGATCAATAAGGTTTGGTGGTTTAGGATATTATATTACAGTTGCATCGGGAGACCCCTGAAGCCCCTAGCTCGGCGGTCCCGTATAATTGGTACCTACGTCTGATACGTCGGTAGCATGCCCTAACTGCATAACACACTATTGATAAGAATTTGAAGGATATTGCTTCATATTTTCGAAAAATTTGCTAAAGAATATAGCTGAACTTTCAAAATGAAATCTATTCCTACTAGACCCCCATTGCTATTTACCCTGAGGGGAAAATACCGAGGGGTAAATATAAAAGACTAGACTAGATTACAAATTTTAAGAACTGGAAAAATTTTCATCATCTTTAAAAATATTTGTAATGATTTTGCAAAAAAAATATTAAAAATGACTTACATATACGTTATGTACACAAGCGACAGATGGCCCTAGTGGTAACACGAACTTTATACATTCGTTTTAGTTTTCCCGCGGCTTCGCACGTGGTGATGTCGGAAGTATCCCACGGGAACATACTATATTGGTATAAAAAGTATCCTTTATCCTGACTGACCCAGGTCATGGTAGTACAAAAGTGTGACCGCTATACCGAATTTAAAATTTCGACTACCTAGGTACTTATTATGTAGTATAGTAATTCTGTCTGTTTGTTACCTTTTTACTTCATGCTTTAACAGCTGACCAGATTTGGATAAAAGGAATACGGGTAGGCCATGACCTGGGGTGGTTAAGACATAGGATACTTTTTATAACGGTAATGCGTTCTTGTGGGAATATTTCCGACCTCGCAGGCAATAACTAGTACAAGCATACATTTCGGTACCAAATCCACGTTTCATAATGAGTTTATCAATACTCAGAGAAATTCCATCATTCGAATATATTACGAAAATCCAATACGCATATTACACAAAATAAACCCATTATAATGAATCACTGCATAATAATCCATGTTCGTATATGTTTACAAAGAACAGATCCATTTCACTGTGGCCTCGAAAATTGACTGATCGCGTGCATAAGGCTGGAACCCCTGACCTTACACTTTCAATGTCAATGTTATCTGATGCGCCTCCACAATGTTTATGAGTTCGAGCCGTAGCACCACCTTCCGTACTGAAAACTACGTCTTTCCCTTTTATTCGTTTCCAACTTTTTAGCTACATACTAAACCTGAATACAGGAGATCAACGCCATGACGGTCCACAAAACTTTTCCAAATATTTTCATGTTTGTAGTTTGCAAATTTAGAACGGTGGGTTTGAGTGAAATGTCCGACGTATTCTGTTAAAATGGAGTTAAACATTTATAAATATGCTGCAGAAAAAATAACACAGACGAGATGTAAGTAAACGATCAGTGCATATTGATCTTCAGTAGATCCGTGGGTGGACATTGATCTACCATTCCTATAAACATACAGTTTTTCTGCAGCAAGCAAGCGTTAGGTAAGTATACGATGGTAGTTTTAGTTCTTCCATTTAAGCCAATTATGGAAACTTGACATTGGTCGGCTGGCAAAACGCTGAGTCAATAGCATTATTATGTTTTCCTTGTTCCCACCCCTAAATGTCAGGTCACCCACCTTTTATTATATGTGAAACAAGGTCAGAGTTAATACTGTATGTTTAATGAGAGTTTGTGCCAATGTTGGACAACCTTCCTTATCGTCTTTTGTGTTATTTGAGCAAGTGGCCTCGGCATCGATCGGGTGCAGCCGGCGGTGAGCCGATACATGCGGAGTCGGCTTCGCCTCGCGCAAAATGCACTGTTGTATGTTTTATTAGTTTAATGCATGATGACTTGATGAGTTAAGTTTGGAGTATGCTATGTATGATACCTATAGGTAGTGTAGAAGAAGATCAAAGAGTTGATTGTCGAATGTATAAAGTAATATGGTAAGCACGGGAGGATATGCAAAGACGAGAAGAGACGTGCGAAAGAAGAAGAAAAGCAGGATACTGATGAATGGTGAACAAATCACAAATAGATAACCTAATTATTTACCGACTTGTTCTATATTTTTCGCATAAAAGCTTAAGTACCTGTTGGATGTCTGGGCTGAAAAATTATTGACATGGATATACGATTATTACGCACGTATAATCACGTATTCGTATTTGGAAATACGAATGCTCGCCTGTCTAGCTAGCTGTCAGCCACACGCTGCCCACGTGAGGTTTCAAGGCTTGCGGTCGCCACAATATAAATTAGAAAAATATTATTGAATTCCATTTGTACTCGCTTGTTACGTTCCGTGTGGTGCCGGACGTAAAGAATAGCACCATCCTGTAATGATTTTGTAAAATAATATTTAAGAATAAAACTGTTTTCAACAAGCGACAGATGTCGCTAGTGATTGCTGGAACTTATTACATCCGTTTTGGTATTCATTTGTAAAATATCAGTATTAAAATATATATTTGTTTGGTATAATTATTTAAATTATTATTGTTTAAATTAAGAAAGTTTATTTACAGCTAACCATAAGTTCTAATGTATATTTCTAAGTCAAGTAATTGTCTGTGCTATTGACTCTGCTGTGATTGGTCGTATAGCCGGCTGAATGTTCACTTCCGTTTAAAGTGGGGACATTCAGCTGGTAACCGATTTGCGTGGAGAGATTCATTCTATTTTGAAGTGTTGAACCGTAAGGATACTTGATGGAACTGTGCTAATTTTGCTATAAGTTTATTTATTAGTTAGTAAGTGATTGTTATTTACTAGATTATTATGAAAGTGAATAAACATTTATTATACTGAACTCGAGGTGTATGATTTCATCACATCTCAGAAGTGGAATTTGCCTACAAAGAAAGCCCACAATAACAGATTTAAGAAATGTTAGGTTATGTATGCCTAATATAAAGCCAAGTGTGTTTCAGATAAAGTCAAGTGTGCAAAAGACAAAGCCAAGTGTGCTTAGGATAAAAGCCATGTGTGCTAAAGATTAAGCCAAGTGTGCTTATGATTAAGCCAAGTGTGCTTATGATAAAGCCAAGTGTGCTTATGATAAAGCCAAGTGTGCTTATGATAAAGCCAAGTGTGCTTAAAATAAAGGCCAAGTGTGCCTTAAGAAGTTTTTGTTTGGCCAAGTGAGTCAATAAAAACTTGGGCCAAGTGTGCCCGATACGAACAAAGCTATCTTCCAGTACGCAATGGAATCTGATGGTGCCAAGACTCCAGAAGAAGAGCCTCCAGTTCAGCTATGTGGGAGATCCAGATACAAGCGGGTAGCCCCCGTGACGAACAAGGCTGACACAAAGGCGAAACGTGAAAAGGAGCGATCTAAAAGGAAGCGCAGGAGGTCTACTTCGGCTTCTTCGTCTTCAAGTACGACAACTGACACTTCAAGTACACCACCGCGCCGCAAGAAACGGAAACCGACTTCAAGAGGTACTGAATCTTTTGAATGTTTTTCAACAAGGGACTCGTAAAACGTCTCGCAGCTTAAACAACAATCATTTGAATAATATTATTCCGGAGTTTGATCCTTCTTTTAAAACTCAGACTATTGGAAGTTGGGTTAGGAAGGTGAATGAATGTGCTGTAATATATGAATGGGACGAGAAGCAAACCATACATTTTGCTCTACAAAAACTTGCTGGGCTTGCCAAAAAATGGTTTGAAACCCTGCCTAGTGTAGTATTTAGTTGGACTGAGTGGCAAGCCAAACTAACAAAAGCTTTTCCAAGTGAGCAAAATTATGGTCGGCTTCTGGAAGAAATGTTAGCTCGTACTACTCGAAGTAATGAAAACTTAACTGAATATTTTTACGACAAATTAATGCTTATCCACAGACGTCATATAAGTGGTAAAAAAGCCGTGGATTGTATAACCCACGGTATTTACGATAAATCCATTAGAAATGGAGCCCAAGCATTAAATTGTAGTGAACCAGAAGATTTGTTACATTATCTCAGTTCCCAGCGTGTTTTATCAGAAACTGTTTCCACAAATAAAAAGCGTCATGACCTCGCCTCAACATAAACTTCAAATGATAGCTCAATGACTTGTTTTAACGGCCGTAGTAAAGGACATCCTTACTACAAATGTTCCAAACCTCTTATCAAGTGTCTAAAATGTCACAGAGTAGGGCATAATAACGAAAATTGTAAACTTACACCGTTAGCTCCCCGAACAGAACCCAAGTCAGGCGATAACGTAGAACGTAAAACTCTAACAATTTGTACATACAGTGATCGCAATAAAAAAATTCTTTAAAGAAGTCACAATTAACCATCATGTTTTCAGTGGATACATAGATTTCGGCAGTGAGTGTAGTCTTATGCGCGAATCTGACGCAAATAGTCTAAACCCTTCAAAAACCATCTCAAAACTACCAATAATCAAGGGTTTTGGTAACTCCGCAGTTACGCCTGTATATAGTACTTTTGTCAACCTTAAAATTGATGATATCGAATCGAGCGTGGAAGTTCTGGTCGTTAATGATGAGTTTATGCAGACTGCTCTACTAATTGGCCAAAATTTTACTGAATTACCATCCATAGCTGTATTTAAAGATGATAGTACATTATTCTTTTATAAAATTCCTGGGTTCCATGACAAGGCCAGTGTTTTGAATTCTCTAAAACTTATCTTGCCGAATGACATTCAGTTACCAAGGAACAAATCTGAATTAGTCGAAGTTTCTGCTTTAGATTCTTGTTGTTCTGGGGATGTTTATATAGAAGGTTATAATAGTAATAAACCTGGTAAAGAATATAACTTATACCAGGGTACTTATCGTATAAGTGCAGGTAAATGTTATCTTGTCCTGTCAAATCTTTCTGACCATACCCTAAATTTGCCCAAAAATACCCTTATTGCCAGAGCAATACCTTTTGAAGAAAAGGATATTCTATGCATTAATAAAATTGCAAAGGATATTACTCGCTTAACTCCACTCGTTAAGTCTGAAATCAAAGTCGGTCCCCAAGTAGACGATAAAACAATGGATAGACTTTACGAACTATTGCAGTCTTATCGCGATTGTTTTGCATTTAATTTGAGTGAGATAGGTTGCAACAACTCTATTGAAATGAAAATAGATTTACTTGATGATAGACCTGTCGTCTACAGACCTTATCGTCTATCGCACTTCGAAAGAGGACAGGTACGACAAATTATTGATGACCTGTTGCAAAATGATATAATACAGGAATCCGATTCTAATTATGCTAGCCCAATAGTAATTGTAAAAAAGAAAACGGGAGAACAGCGTCTTTGTGTAGATTACCGGTTTTTAAATAATAAAACTAAGAAAGATTGCTTTCCCCTGCCATTAATTGACGACCAGATAACTAATCTAAGCGGTAATCGATTTTTCACTACATTAGACCTTGCTTCAGGATATTACGAGGTCCCTATGGCCAAAGAAAGTCGTCCTCTTACTGCGTTTGTAACGCCAGATGGGCACTATGAATTTAAAAGAATGCCGTTCGGATTAGCCAACGCTCCAGCCGTGTTTCAGAGAATTATAAATCAAATGCTTGGCGCAAAACGCTACGAGTCTGCCCTGGCATATCTGGACGATATTCTTGTACCCTCAACTGATCTAGAGGAAGGATTTCAAAGGCTTGACGATATTTTGAAGCTAATGCGCGAGAATGGTCTCACCCTTAAACTAGCAAAATGCCGTTTCTTTGACACAACTATTAATTATCTAGGGTATGAAATATCAGCCGATGGGATTCGACCAAACGAAAATAAAGTCTTAGCTGTAAAAGAGTTTCCTATCCCTCGTAATGTACACGAGGTTCGTCAATTCTTGGGGTTAGCAGGCTATTTTAGAAAATTTGTAAAGAATTTTGGGGAAATCGCAAGACCCCTTACAAATTTATTAAAAAAGGGAAATACTTTCACTTGGGCAGAAGACCAATCTCAAGCATTCTCTACATTAAAAGACAATTTAATAAACAGACCAATACTGGCCTTATACAACCCTAAACTTGCGACGGAGTTGCACACGGATGCTAGTGCCTTAGGCGTAGGAGGAATATTAGTACAATGGCAATCTAGCCCACGGGTACTCAAGCCTTTTGCTTACTTCAGTAGACAGACGACGCCCGAAGAGCGTCACTTACATTCCTACGAACTAGAAACGCTAGCCATTGTTTGCTCACTGAAAAAGTTCCGTGTTTATCTGTTGGGATTAGAGTTTAAAATAGTAACAGACTGTAATGCGCTCCGAACTACATTAACTAAAAGAGACCTTATACCGCGTATAGCTAGGTGGTGGCTACAAATTAGCGAGTTCACTTTTACTATTGAGTACAGACCAGGGACGCGTCTGACACATGTCGATGCATTAAGTCGTAATACAATATTGCCTTCTGACACTCACGATGAAACATCCGTTACAGTATATCATATTGACACTGATAATTGGTTATTAACATTACAAATGTCAGATCCAGATATATCGCGTATTTTAAAAATTCTCAAACCTGAATCTGACGAAGAATCCAAAGACATTAAGAAAAACTATCTTATCAAAAATCACAAATTATATAGAAGAGTTGGCGATGAAATACGCCTGGTTGTCCCTCGTAATGCTCGTTGGCAAATTTGCCGTTATAATCATGATGACGTAGGACACTTGGGAATTTCTAAAACAACTGAACGAATTCAATCTGTATTCTGGTTTCCCAAGTTGAGGCGATTTATAAAAAAAATATGTAAAGTCTTGTATTCAGTGTGCATATAATAAAGATGATGTTTCTAGACAAAAGACTGGACAATTGTACCCTATAGAGAAGGTAGGTATCCCTTTCCACACAATTCACATTGATCATCTTGGCCCATTTGTGAAGAGTAGGAACGGCAATGCCTACATCCTTACTATAGTTGACGGATTTACAAAATACCTATTTGTGAATGCGGTTAAAGACACGAAAACCAGGACGGCGATAAAAGTTCTTGAAAACATATTTTATGATTTTGGTTTACCATCTCGAATCATATCTGATCGCGGTACATCTTTTACATCGACTACTTTCAAGAGCTTTTGCGGAAGTCATGGTATTAAACTGTTTTGAACGCTGTAGCATGTCCCAGGACGAACGGTCAAGCTGAAAGATATAATCAAACTATATTGAATGCCCTAGCAAAACATAATGATGGCAATGACGAACGTAACTGGGACATGTATCTTGGTAAAATTCAGTGGGGTGTAAATAACTCTATTAATTCTTCTACTAAACGGACTGCCACAGAGGCTCTATTCGGTACCAGGTTCAGGGACAGTCTAAATAATAAATTGGATGTTGGGGCTGACGCCATACCAGACACATTACAAAGCTTAAGAGATGAGGTCAGCGCCAATATCCGAGTTAGCCAAGAAAAACAAAAGGTTAACTATGATGCCGGTAGGATCGCTGCTAGTACCTATAAAGAAGGTGATTTGATAAAGATTACTAGAACTAATTTCAATAACAAAGGTAATAGCACTAAACTTCTTTCAAAATTCATAGGTCCGTACAAAATCACAAAAGTTTTGGGTAATGACCGATATCAAATTGCTGAAATTCCGGGTTTAGTAAACGGAAAAATACATTCAAAAGCGTAGTTTCCGCTGACCGTGTTAGACCTTGGATAAATATTCATTCCCCTGACCCTAAAAGTTCATAAAATGATTATAGTAGCTCAGCCTCTGATGCTGATAATAATAAAGATGACGATAAACCATGCTCTGGAATCGAAGCCGAAATCAATGAATAGCCGAATGTAATGATTTTGTATGTAATGCTCACCTTAATTTATCTTTTATAAGAATTGTAAACTCGTGCGTCAGGAGATCGCACGATGTCGGATGGCCGAATGTAATGATTTTGTAAAATAATATTTAAGAATAAAACTGTTTTCAACAAGCCACAGATGTCGCTAGTGATTGCTGGAACTTATTACATCCGTTTTGGTATTCATTTGTAAAATATCAGTATTAAAATATATATTTGTTTGGTATAATTATTTAAATTATTATTGTTTAAATTAAGAAAGTTTATTTACAGCTAACCATAAGTTCTAATGTATATTTCTAAGTCAAGTAATTGTCTGTGCTATTGACTCTGCTGTGATTGGTCGTATAGCCGGCTGAATGTTCACTTCCGTTTAAAGTGGGGACATTCAGCTGGTAACCGATTTGCGTGGAGAGATTCATTCTATTTTGAAGTGTTGAACCGTAAGGATACTTGATGGAACTGTGCTAATTTTGCTATAAGTTTATTTATTAGTTAGTAAGTGATTGTTATTTACTAGATTATTATGAAAGTGAATAAACATTTATTATACTGAACTCGAGGTGTATGATTTCATCACAATCCCGTGTCATAAATCGGTGTCGTAAAATGCGACTAGAGAATGGGCGGTAACGTTTTCTATACATTTTACCAACATACTGCGATCAGAAATCCGCCTGCCAAGTGTGGCGATTATGGAAAACCCCCCAAATTGAGGGAGGTCTATGTCCAGCAGTGGACGCCTTCCAACTGAAATGATGGTGATGAAGAAGCTTATAACAGTCATCACTTTTAGTATTAATTATTTACAAGTAGGTGTGACCGGGCAACTTTATCCTGCTCGGCTGCTCCATCCCATGTAAAACTAATTTGAAACGTAAAATGGTATAAAATACATTTCATAACCGACTTCATTAGTCCAATAACTTGTGTGAAAGATTGCAACAGTCAGTCTTACGATTAATCAATTCAATTTTCGATAGCTCTACAGTGTCTAATATCTACTCCTTTAATAAAATAAAATGGATTGCATCTGCAAAGCACTAGTTTGGTATATAAATCTTACGTTCTTTGATTTATTTCTTGAGATATAATGACACTAGTATAGGGAGGAATTTATTACCAGCAGTCAAGTTGAAAACAAATTAGAGACTTCGAGCTTTGAAACCTTTCTAATATTATTTTCTTTACTCCGCTATACAAACGAAGCAAGAATAACAAGTTATGAAGTTTGACGGGGCGTGGAAGTCTGAAAAAAAAAAAACTTAAACCCAACCTAACCACTGAAAAACCACGCTCTAAAAAGTATGAAATGAAGGAAATATTCTTACTTGAAAGCCGTGGTCGTATGCCACTTTGCCTTAAACGTTATGATCGCTTACTATTATTGTAATATATCGTTTCGGCGGCATAGTATGTCCACAGCTAATGATAATATCGGATAAGGCTCGACTGGCTGTTCACAATGGTGTGCTGGTGCCTACGCTTATGTATGGAAGTGAATGTTGGGTGTGGCAAAATAAGCATGAAAGTAGAATAAATGCTGTGGAAATGCGTTCGTTGCGAAGCATGTGTGGTGTGACTGTGAATGATAGGCTGAGGAATGAAGTGATAAGACAACGGTGCGGCTTAAAAGAAGGGTTAGTCACAAAAATTGAAAAGAGTTGAGAGGATGAATGGAGGGCGGGCGGTTAACAAAAGTTATTTACAAGGCTGATGTGACTGGTCACGCCGGAAGGGGACGCCCTAGGAGAACATATTATAGTGACCTTATTGGTGATGTTCTTCAGAAGGGTCAGGTTCGTAGCAATCGTAGCAGTAGTAACCGGCGCGCGTGTAAGGGGGCGTCCATTAATTACGTGAGGCATTTTTGAGAATTTTTCTACCCCCCTCTCCACTTGGTGAGATATCGTAAGATTTTCCTCAACTCCCTCCCCCCTCCCCTAATCTCACGCGAGATTCTTCAAAACTTTTATTTGGGCTGTAAACATGTTGGATATTATTGAGAAAAAAAACACATCCTGTTCTATTACTTTTATTGAAGACTGGCAAAGACTAGTATTTGTGAATATTATCGTAATTTAAAATCACTATCATAAAATTAAATAATGAATATCAAACAAAAATTAAGACAAGCTTTATTCTAATTCATTGCATGAGTTTAACTCAAGAATCTATTCTGTTGACTCAAGAAAATCATTTTCTTCAAAATGGTATTCTTGGTTCAAGATTTTGGCTCTTGAGTCAAGTAATTTTTTTTATCAGTGTTCTATATTGCAGAAATAATTTTACACCGTTTTCTGCGAGAAAAATAATTACGGGATATTTGCAAAGACCCCCCCTCCCCCCTAAGTGACATTTGGGAAGATTTAGCTTGATCCCCTCCCCCCCTAGAATACCTCACGTAATTAATGGACGCCCCCTATCACCCTCCTATGACTAGATGTATGAACTTTAAAAACGAGGCAAAAGAAGTATGTAATGATCGTAGCAGATGGCGTTCTGTAGTTATTGCCTACCCCCATGGGAAAAAGGCGTGATTTTATGTGACACTAGCTTCTGCCCGCGACTTCGTCCGCGTTAAATTTCTTGTTCCCCCGACCCTTCCCGTCGCGTCGAATCGCCTACCCGTGCGATTTTCCCCGTTTTGGCAACATTTTTCATTACTGCTCCGCTCCTCTTGGAAGTAGCGTGATGTTATATAGCCTATAGCCTTCCTCGATAAATAGGCTACCCAACACAAAAAGAATTTTTCAATTTGAACCAGTAGTTCCTGAGATTAGTGCGTTCAATCAAACAAACATACAAACAAACAAACTCTTCAGCTTTATAATATTAACTATAGATATATTTGAATTGCGATATTTAATCCCTTTCATTCGCTACCCAAAACGGCACCATTGAAAACAAAATTGATTCGTCAGTTTTCAGGGTTTATTCGATCGCTATTAACGAAAACTCATTTGTCAAATAAATGAAGAGTAATTTTGAAGCTATGAGGGAACAGATGAACACATGCATAAAATCATAACTCTTCTGTTTACTTCACCGTAAGTGGATAAATTAGCGTGATACTTATAACATTTATCTTCAGAAAAACTGGAAACGAAGCTGCCAAGTTTTAAACGGTCTTTAACAGTCTTTAGTTGCAAAATCAATATCCTGAAATTACCGACTCACTATCTACTAGAAAGTTTTGCTTGTAGTTAGTTACCTATTGCTACTGAAACTTGACACATTACTTGAAAAGTGTTTCTATGTTCCTCTCCAAAAATACAATAGTTTTTTTCATAAAGTGCCACAGCAACAGTGTAGTATACTAACTTAACAGAGTATCTGTAACAAATAGCCGGCTATCAATCCACGTAGAGGAAAAGTAGGGAAACAATGATTTTAGCAGAACTATCGGTTAACGACTCTCGATAAAATTCTTGGCGAAAAGCTTTGCGAAGGGCGGACGGCGGAGGATTAGCAATTAGGTAGGTCGCGCACGTGGAGCCATGTCCTCCCCGATGTGTAAAAGGACACGTAGCAACACGGACCAAAGATTCATGAGGATCCGGACATGTCCCGAGCCCCTATCGTACAGGTAGGTCGTGTAGTTGCCGATAAATCTAGCACATTTTTAATGAATGATCTGTCTTGCCTTAAGATTGATATCCCAATTTATCTGAAAAAAAAACATGGCCAAGGTCACGCGGCACGCCATTACATATTAGATACATTGCAAATTTATCGTCTTTATAAAGGCAAGAGCTGTTCTATGCCTTTGGAAAGTTTTAAGGCTTCCCAAACAGAGACGCGACGCGACACACATGGAAATTATTCTAGAATAATCGCGTCGCTGTGTCGCGTCGCGCCAGTCTGAACAAGCTTTTATAGTGTCCTCATTCCTAAATGACCATAATAATGAGTCCAATCAATGTGTCGCTTGTATGCGTAATCTAAATGGTTTTATACTAATCAATAACACTTGTACAGCACTTTCGTAATTGAAAATAAACAAAGGCACGGTGGTACAATTAAATAAAAGGCATACGAAACGGGTAATAATCGTATCCAGCGCATCAGCACGTGGTACACGGTTTGTTTATGCAAATTGAGATCGCTGAATGAACGAATGAGTGCTCCACAGCCCCTCACAGGGATAATGTGTGGTACCTACTGTGAACTAGTGGTACACTTGGAATATATGATGCGTGTACACGATGTCGCTATGAACAACTGTTTAATTAATTAATCTTTACCTCCCTACTTAAAGCGGTTTACGTATGCCACAGATGCGACATTTTCCTGCCACAGTAAATTCAAATGATTGACGTTTCTTGGTTAACTCTGAATAATAGAGTCCTGAAATAAATTAGGAAAAGTTAGACGAAGTTGATAGAGAGACAGATGGTCAGACAACTATAATATTACACTACTCGCTGTGCCCGTGGCTTCGCCCGGGTGGATATTGGTAATCCCATTCCATTAGCAGTAACGTGCTGCCAAGACAAACATTTTTTGTTACTCCTTATAATATCAGTTATCTGCCAGTGAACGTCCCGTCAAAATCGATCCAGCCGCTTCGGAGATTACCCGGACCCGGATTAAAATAGTTTTTTGTTAAATAAGAATCGTATGGTTTCATGTGCCTTCAGTAAAACGCTGTAATTTCGACATTACAAACCGACACTACAATTTTATGTATGTATTTTTTAGTATATGCATGTGTGTATAAATGTCTAAGTCTAGCCTAAATTCTGTCATAAATTACGTAACTCCGTTTTCCCCCACAACCAACATTATGCTGATATCCAAAAAAGCCCACATAATCTACTTAACAAAACCTACATCAAAGAATTGTGTACACCAAGTTGACGGGACATTATGTGCACAGTCCACAGTGTTGTCGCCTGTCGAAGGGAAGCCCCTTAGCGGATTAACATGACATGGTAACACATTATGTCTAAACAAGATGCTTCGGTCGAAGGACTAAAGATACCATAATATAAGCTGGGAGACCTCATTGTTTCTCCCGAAGGCTCCGGTAACATTTAATGGATTCTTGACACGCGCCAGCTCTCCTCGACACTGGACAGATACCTATTGTTTGCTATATTTGTGAGAAAGGCAACATTGTTTACCCTCAGCGGTGCAGAGGTGAAATTATAAATGTAGTAATTATCTTGTCAAGCGATCACCTTTAAGATGCTCATAAATTATTATTGTCACTTTGAAGTATAGTGCTATATAGTGACATCAGCTGTCTTTACTTTGTGGTATTTATTCGATTATGTTGCTTCCGCTGATAGTCACTCTCCTTTGATAAAATATACTATTCGTATATATTATGTTAAACCTAACTTCTGCCAGCGGCTTCGCCCGCGTGGAAGTCGGAAATTATCCCGCAGGAACGTACTGTTGGGATAAAAGTACCCTATGTGTTAATCCAGGTTACAAACTATCTAGGTGCCACATTTCATTCAAATCCGTTCAGTAGTTTTTTCGTAAAAGAATAACAAACATCCACCCATCCACCCTCACAAACTTTCATAATTATAATATTAGTAGGATGTCTTCCAGATGCCAGGGTTGTTCAAAATTATTTGCTAGAGTAACCTCTAGCAAATAATTTTGATCAAACTGAAATTAGCAGCTACCAGCTAGCAGCCGACAGGGACGAAACATAGCAGGTAGGGCCCGGGCCCTAAATATTTTTGAAAAATTAGAATTTTTCATTGCGAAATTACAAATAATATTAAAAATTAACATGACAGTTGCTTATTAACAATAATTGGAATTTCAGGTGAAAAATGAACCCCTTTTACTTTTTTAAGAGGTTAAGTTTGGGTAACTTTATCTCCTCAGATAAAATATTTTTTTACAACCAAACTATTACAGTATCTTGGCTGAAATTACTGCCACTATTTTATCACACTAAAAAGAAGTCCTGGGACAAATTTCAGCAAGTTCAAATCATTCTCCTGAGATAAAATATTTTTTTACAACCAAACTATTAGAGTATCTTGGCTGAAATTACTGCCACTATTTTTTCACACTAAAAAAAGTCCTGAGACAACTTTCAGGAAGTTCGTATGTGTAGAAGGAAAGATACAGCTTTTTAAACAATAAATCGTCTTATGGCTGCTAGTTTCAGTTTCATATAATTTTGAATGGTTCAATTAGGTTCCCACTTACCTGTAGATCTACTTGAGTAGTATAATGGTTGACTGCAAACGACGATCTTATTTTGAACAGGCTGGCGATATTTTTATTTTTGAGTCAGCTTTCAAATTAATTAGAATAGGATTTCTATTTTCAACAAAACGGTGCTATGGCTGACGCTATCAACATGAAAGCGTGAATTAAACGTAATCATTTTAATGTGATCGGTGTATTAATTTCGCTGTGTCTGACAGACACATTACACCCGAATTTATCTGTCACAGTAACACTACTACCTTCTACAGTACCTACTATTAATTGCGTTAAGAGCTGTCAGTTTCAGTATTCCACAATAATCTCACAGCTCACAGGAGTCACAGGTGACAGCTCTTGAACACGGTTTAGATGTGTTGATCGCGATTAGTCTCAGCATTGGTGAAATCAGCCTTCAGTAGGTACCTCCTGCCAGGGTCGCGAGATTTGTTTGAAAGAGTTACCGTAGCCCTGGCAAATAGGCAACTGAAGGAATTCGGGTCGATTTTAGTCAGTAAAAGTCTGAAACGCCCTCCCGCTCCGCCTAGAGCGGGAGACGTCATTTGATGATTTCCCGCCTACAAAAAAAAGCCTTAAGTACCTCAGAAATTCTTTGTTTCTGTTGTAGCCATTTCACCAAAATATTGTAATAATAGCAATTCTCCTCAATTCCCCCACTTTCAACCGAATTTCCTTTCATTATCATCCATCAAAGCGATGATGCGATTGTTCGGACATCTTTTTGTAAAAGCACTTTGTTCACTTGAATGCGGATGACGTCAGCAATTTCAAAATGTGTTTCTGTACCTACAGCAGAGGAAATTAACTGTGTCGAACTACGTGAATGTTTTTCGTTCAACTGGCGGTTCTGACACAGTAGGTATCGCTTCGCAAGGATATTTGCACTGCACTGCCTAATGCCTACACTCCTGCACGAGAGAGTTCGTGTGCAGGATATCCGGCAGCGCGTGGATAGCGCGACGTGCGGCCTGGGTAGTTCAGTGGGGCACTAGGGCTGCAGGCTGCAGCATCATCTGAAAGATATACTATAAATATTAAACGTTTAATTCTTGAATCATTTCCAAGGAGAATCGAGTAAGTCCCTGGAATAGTTTTATTAAGTCCCGTCTAACTACTACAAAAAAGTGTCCTTTATTGTTTGTTCAAAAACCAGAGGGAACCTACTTACCTAGTTAAAAATACGTTTCAAATTTCAATGCTTTTATTCAGAACATTTTAAAGACTGACGAAATGTAAGTAGAAACTGTTACGCTGGCAAACAAAAGGACACATAAAATATACTCTTGTTTCATGCCAAGTCACACTATTCAACAGGAAGTTTTATTCCTTACGTATCTTTTGAATTGGGTTTTAAAAAAAAGATGGTTTTAAACATCTATTTAAGGAACCAACAGGTAAGAAGAATGTGTATCTGGGTATCTAATTTATTAAAACGAGTAGTATCGTTTACTTTCATAATACAAATCATAATTATAGAGTCATTTTGCGTTTCCGTAACCGTAACTCCAGGAAACAAACGTGCTTCTAAATTCTCTTTCAAAATGGCAGCATTTGTTTCTCCAGTGAAGGATTTTATTTACTTACCTCGGTTCGTTCCAAAGTGCGGCAGAGTGCACATTTTAGTGTGCACGATGTGCACGTAGGATGGGTATGTAGAGATAACAGCCACGCGCAGGTTTCCGCCAAGGTCGATATCGTGGCTTCCTGTGAGCTAGAACTATTTCGTTACCTGTGCGGATGAAATATGTATCTCGAGACACTGTACCTATATACTATAACTGCATAGTGTGTTGTTATTTTCTTGCAGTTGCACAAATGGGAAAAGGTTCAATTTTAATATTTCAAGAAAACACATCTAGACGGTGGAAATTTAAAATGCCATAAGGGACGTTATCCCTGCTCCTTGTGACATTTAAAATTTCGAACATTGATATCAATGAAATTAAAAAAGTATTAAATATCTTTTTTGACTCGACTAACCTCATTAGGTATCGATTAAGGGTTGAGACCCGGAATATATTTCAAGCTTGTAGCTTACCGAAATCTAAATTTAACAATAACCTTTACTGATGAACGGTTTCAGCGACTTGTTAGCCTTCAGATACGGACTAGAAGGTAGAAAGGTACAATCCTAATACTTAAGGTAGGTACTTAACAATTATTCAGGTAAAATGTCCGCACATATTTTATGATGCGTGATGCGGAAAATAATTGTCCTTTCATCTTTAATGGATGAGATCAATATAGGTATCGTGACATTCGTGACATCATTTGACTGTCTGGCTCCCGCTGTGTGGCACAATCAGCACACGAAATCACGAATCCAAATCAATCGAAGCAAATGTCCAATACTTCGAAGAATACAATGCCATGGCCAAATAAGATTCCGATTTTCCTAAAGCGATTTAAAATTCTATTCTTATTTTGTCGACTACCAGGATAAATCATACAAGAACATGCATAATACAGGAAATAGATGTGACGCCGAACCTTTCCAGATATTTCCAAGAGGTCGTCCAAGGAATAGTAATGCATTAGGAAGATTTATACGTTCATTAGCATTCGTGCAGGTACACCGTCAATGTCATACGATAATCTGTGATGTCTGTTCCATCGACAACAAGTGCCCGAGACGCGAGAGCACGAGAAATGAGATGTGCATCGAATACCGCCCATTCAAGGTAGAGGCGGAACTTTGACCTTCCCCGTGCAGTGAGCTCGAGTGTCTAGGAAAAGAAAAATGAGAGATCACGTTCCTTTGTATAGCTATGATTATATCGGTATGGTTTAAGTGAAGAAAAAAATTCGTTAACATTTCTGGCTACCGATTGTTAATTATAATGACGGTAATCAGCATTCATCGTCGGTAGCGTGAGTTGCGGACGGATATAGCGATCGCACCGCACCGATACTGTACCCTCGAGGTTCGTACACTGCTCACTGATATTTATGGACCAATTTGCCATTGTCAATGTTTGCATTCCATTAACTCAAGGAAAAGTGTTTGTGGGCAAGCAGTTTGTATTTGCTTTAGCCTGACAAGACAACGGACTCCGTTTTCTGGCAAGCTTTAATGACATGCATGATTTAGCAGATTTTGTTACAAAAATACATTGTACTGATGACTGGGATTGGTGAGAGGGGGCTTTTGGCTTTAAGAAAATAAAGAAGAGAGTCCTGAAGAAGTATTCTTTACTCATTACACCTACGTCCTGGTCCTGGCCATCACCATCCCGCCAGCGAACCCTCTCCACAGTAGTACAGCGTCAACAATTTGTCTATCCTCCTGAGACCCCGCGTGATTTTTTTAGAACAAAATCACTATGTCGGATAGGCCCAGGCTTTATTTATTTTTTACTGAACTATGTTCCCGCGTACTAGTATTAGGAAAAATTATTCGAACTAAGATAATAGTTTCAAACACACCCTTAAAACATACAGAAGAAATACCCAACAGTAAAGAAAATATCGTAATTTTTGTCTATGGGTCTATCTGGTATAGTCTAGTTTGTGATACTATTAGTACTTTGGGTCACTCTTCAGTCGGCCCGAAAAATATCTGGGTCTCAGGAGGCTATAGTGTTACTGAATGTCAAATATAACCATTATCATTTTTTATATTTATTATTATCCATTTTTTTCATTTAATAATGTATTTCTATTCAAATGAAGTACGGTCGAATTTCAACCAATGGGCGATCACTAGTAATAAGTAATAGTCGATCAGATTAAGCTACGCTTGCCGGGGATGGTCCCTGGATGGGTGACAATTTTTACATGCCAAGATCCCTCTGTGTTTCGGAATGTTCGTTGGCCCGTTGATCTTGCCTGTAATTCGTGGATCATTGACAGTCAGTACAGGTCGTCAGAAAACCGAAAGTCTGACAACCAGTCTTACCGAAGCATATCGCCCAGTAACCCAGTAACTAGGTCAGATAGGTAGTTGCTCAATGTAAAATAAATACTAGTCTGTATTCAGCTGCATCCAGTTACGCTGAAAGCCGATTCCAACATAGTTAGGAAAAAGCTGCGCATGATGATGAATTTGGTTTGGTGACTGTCTCGTACCTACCCAACGCAGTAAAGAAATAACAGAAATCAACTATGCATACAATAACGATATATCCGCAGAATGTAGTGTAGTATTCATGCGGATCGGGTGATCGCGAGTATTATCAACGCCGCATGCTGCACGCTGCTAACAAATTCGATTTTATCTGAGTCGACGTTAGCCTTGACTCGTGCTGGTCCTAAGTAATATCAATCTATGACCAATAAACTAAAGATTGCATGTGTCCGTAATAGATGACGAGGATTTTTACAATATTGAAGCAACATCTGCTCATGATCGGAGAATTCTCATAAAATATTCTCTCGCTATGAAAAATGTACAGCACGATAATCCGGGAGACAAAATTGAAATTGCAACATGCTTTAAAACGTAACTGGATAATAAGAATAACGCTACAGAAAATATGATTAAATTCTGGACTACTTTCGATTTTAAAACATAGCATAAAATATTAAAATATTTTTGCTTGAGTGCAGCCGAGTTCGCGAATACCTGCATATTTCTTTTCACATTGATAGGTAGACGTGAAGATAAAACTAAAACATACTGACAAATTAACCCAGTGAGTTCAGACAGACTACGTAATATAGCTCAAGCCAACTGAAGATATTATAATGAGGTAAGTTGTTATAATGCAAGAAGCACCTAATCCACTCGAATTCATTATATAGGTAAGCAGGTAACGCAACTAGATGGAATGTGTGAATGACGATATGGATAGAAAGGGGGTGACTCCCGGGATGACGAATAGAGAAGTGTGGAAGAAAAAGACATGTTGCCCCGACCCTAAATAAATTGGGATAAAGGCAGGGGAATGATGAAGCAAGTAACCAAACTGCTTTTAGAATATGAAAGTTCAGAAAAAAGGAGTTTGCAAACAACACCGTTAAAACTATATATTGAAATGCGTAGTTGTATTTTTGAAGGAATAATTTTAATAACTTAACCCTTCTTTGCACGATGGTGGAAATTTCCATCATAACATTGAATGCCCAAAAATTATATAAAAGAACAAGTTCACTTTAAGTTGATCGTGTCTGGATACCTTTTTAATGTCCATTGCATAAAACAAAAACATAGCTGTCAAAAATAAGCAAGTGTCACTATCAGTAAAACTAGCTTGAAGTTGTCATTCCGCTGTTTGTTGTGGTTGCAATAAACGTATGATTTCGTTTTTAATTTTGTTTTATTATAGGTATTTGAGTTTCTATTGCTAAAAAGTGAAATGAGTGGAATAAAGGTTTGTGTTTCTGTTATTTTTAGAGCAATTTCTAAAAGAGTTTGCGTTTAATTTAAAAAAAATACCATATGATGGAAATTTACATCACCATGCAGTTACTTATCTTCTAATGTATGGAAAAAATATTTTACTCATTGTTTATTATTTGTTATTATTCTAGAAACTCCTAGATGAGAAGGAAATAGAAGCTTATTTGACTCAGTTGGAAGACGTAATACTAAGCTAATGATCTAACTTTGCATGATGATAGAAATTTCCATCATATTGTTTTTTGCTAAATCTATCTAAATCTAAATCTAAACTAATCTAAATCTAAACTAATATTATAAATGCAAAAGTAACTCTGTCTGTCTGTCGGTCTGTCTGTCTGTCTGTCTGTCTGTCTGTCTCGCTTTCCTGCTAAAACTACTGAACCGATTTAAATGAAATTTGGCACACACATAGTTTAGAGCCTGAGAAAGGACATAGGCTACTTTTTATCCCGGTAGTATGTTCCCGCGGGATAATTTCCGACCTCCACGCGGGCGAAGCCGCTGGCAAAAGCTAGTTTATACTATAAATATATACTAGGATTTTTTTAAATATTTTTCCCTTAATCTAGAGCATGAATTACATCACCCTGATTTATTTCACAAAAATCTAAAAAATCATGCAAAGAAGGGTTAAGTTTGAATGTGGTGGAAGAGGAAGCGTTGCAATGGAGTTTGACTAACTACAATTGACATGCATTGAACCGTCTGTTTACAACTTGGGCTTATACCAAATGTTGCCTTTTTTAATGAAGTCAAAAGCTGTACTAAGTTACTCGTCTGTCTAGCATTTTGCAGAAGAATTGTGTTAACTGTCTTTGTATAATATCCACGAATAAATGATTAAAAAAAAAAAGGTACCTACCTAATTGCCTGCGTGTTATTCGTTGGGCTGTAATTTGTAAAGTCTGATACTGCATTTCTTAAATATAACACTCATTCTATTTTACTCAAGGAAAGTTCATCCATATTTAATAAAGCATGGATATAACTATACGCGACTCGTTATTACTGGAGTCCTTTGTTGATGCAGAAAGTAAATGTCAACTAAAGCAAAAACTAGAGAGCCTGTCGAGCGGTTCGTTATGTGAAAACGTGCTGCAGTCTCGCTAAATTGCTATCCTGTAGCGTACTGACTCAATACTTTCCTGTAGCGATGCCGCGTGGCGTGAGTTCATGAAACTAAGTATTTTAATCACATGTATTCTTATAGGTACGCTTTGACTCCGTGCTCATTAGTTTCATCTGTTCGTATCGATGATTTTTTTTATTATAGTTTTGTTATTTATAGGACTTCAAAAAGGAGGAGGTTCTAAATTCATCTGTATGTTTTTCAAACATATTTTTGTTTCGCGATATCTTCGCCAATTGTAGTTCGATTTCAAAAAGTTTAAAAGCACAGTCCAAAGTCAAAAATAACTTTAAATTCGGCTGTCGGTAGCAAACAATTGAAACACTGATCCAAAGACTTCCGAAATTAAAGTAATTTTTCCGTTTTCTGCTGTTTTTTTTTTGTAAGTATGTTTTTTATTATCTGTAGTTATTTTGCTTGTAGACGAAAACAGAGTCGGCAAATTGGATACCAACAATCCAATTAAGTGTAAGTAACTGTGAAATATTAGCAAATTATGTTAAATGTTATAGGGAAGTAAATATCTCAGTAGGTAAAACAATAAATTTTCCTGTAAGTGTCTATTCGCCTGTAATTGACGCTTATCTCCACCATTAGAAGTATTCTGATGTTGTTTTCACCACCATGAAGCACGTCGGCCGAGGAACGTTTCGCTTCATAAATTATTACCTCGCGACAAAGGGGAACCGAGACAAGGTAAACGAATCTGTTGCCATAAGAACGAGCTTTGATAACAACCATTATTTGTATGATTGCTGGTAGGCTTTCAACAAAGGGGGAGCATCGGCCGCATTGACGTCGATACCGGCTATTTACGTCCCCGCTTGAATGGTAGCTGTCAAATAGAAGATTAGCAGACATATGGAACGCACTTGTATCTGATTTAGTGCACGCAGTACAGTGCACCACACTTCAGTTAATACGCTCGCAACATACATAACAATATCAACATAACATAATATTGTATGCATTCGTTGACCCGCTTATGTAAATTGAAAGCAATTGTGGCGAAATGAGGGAATTAACGATATGTTCCATTAAATTATACGACATAAAAGGACGTAGTTTACTGACAAAACAGTGTGGGAGTACGCTTTTAATGTGATTATAATGTCTGCTGCCCGCCTTATCCTTGATTCGGCCTTGTTTGAGGCGGACAAAATACCTATCGGAAAAAAGAAATTGAATATTTCCATGATTTGGGAACATAGGACTGCGTAATTTGATAATGGTGCTAAGCTATTTTGTTATGTTCTGTTAGAGCATTACATATTTGTTTAAATAGTGTAGGTAGGTAGGCATCTGCCTGTTTTTATATTTCTATGGGAAGTCGTAAAAGTTAATGATAGAACACTCAACTTGAACTTAGTATATATATAACTAAGTATGTGTTTTAATGGCTTTTGCATTGGCTATTTGGTATAATATAAATATACAAGGACAAATTAAATAAGTTAGCAAATCTCCGCAGACGTTATTGTGTATATCGAGAAGATACCTATACAATGTTGAACAACAAAATTGAAATTACCTATTTAGTGTTTTTCTTTTATGTGGCGGCATGGACCACATTTTGTGTAGCTAGGTACTTGAAGTGTAAGTTTTTTTTGTGTAAACTTCTCAGACGTAATGAGTATCAATGTCTTAACACGATAAAACAAAAGAAAACAGATTTCCTGAACTCATACTTCAAATAACAACGCTACCAGCAGTCGTTGACCCAAAAGAAATCCATCAAATCATTTTTTTATTTTTGTTTTATGTTTCGGTATCGAATCACGTCTGCAAAATTTCACTAGCTCATTTAACTTGGCCCTGTTTAATAAATGCTCTGGATTGGAATTGGAATTATGATAAGGAAAGTTGGTTATGATAGTTCAGAATAGACAGGGTGTCTGGTTCATGACCCAGTTTCCGGAATGAACTCTCGCAACTAAAATACACTTTCCTCTATGTGTTTGTGTGAAGATAAGTTTATTACAAGCTTCGTATCTTTTATTTAATTATTATTTCTTAAAAACTGTTATACTTAGGTATACCTAATTCTAGTATTTGAATGTTAAAGGCTTCTTCAGACTGGCGCGACGCGACAACGCGACGTGATTCTTGTAGAACAATTTCCATGAAGTGTACCCAGAAATTGTTCTATAAATGTTGCGTCGCGACTGTTTGTGAGCGCCTTTAATTTTTTAAATAAATTTGTTTTATTTTATGTAACATAAACAAACTCACGCATTTTACCCGTGGGGTATATGTATGTAGGAACTACAGAACGCTGTATGCTACGGTCGTTTCTTCGTTTACATTCATACGTAAACTATTGTTCGGTATCGGTTTGTTAATTAATTTTGAATTTTAATGAAACATGGAATGTCCGGAATATTCTTTTGGAAAGAAAAGCCCACCCCCATAAACAACCCAGTTATTAGAAAACACGTTACAATCCTTGGTTGGACTGGTTGTCCGACTTTTGGGCTTCTTTATACTACCTACCCTTAAGATCCCTCTTCCGATTAATTTCCCCTTTCTTCTAACTTATTCCTCTCCTGAACTGCTTTTGGCGCTGATGATTTTCATCCGCCACAATAATATAAAATTGTGATTTCCTTTCCCAATCTGTGTGGATATGGTATATTTATATTTAATGTTCTAACAATTATAATATTTATGTAATTTACCTATATTTCTATGTTTGTTTCAGTCCAATACTAACCCCACAAGATCAACATTAAGCCCAACTGTATCATCGAAGATTATAATCGTTATTATTATTTTTTTATTTTTTTTAAGCACGCACACTTGCTATTTCAATTCACTTTAGACATTGGCAGAATAGTCGACATCGGCTTTGCTTGCCATTATAAAAAATAGAATATAATACTACCTACCCGTAACGACTGTCAATTATCTAAGAACGTACAAAGCTACCTACCTCGGTAATATTATTTTATAGGTTAGTAAAAGGGGTCAAGTTCTCTATTCAGCATTTTTACTAATTTTTACTTACGTATTATGTAAAATAGCCCGTCAATATGATCCAGTAATAATACACTATCGTGTATGCGTACGAATTTATCTTTAATCACGATGCTAACATAGTAACAAAAACAATTGCACGTTTGAGATAATTTGAAAAAAAGCCTAAATTTATAGCCTATATATTCGCCTAACTAATTTTCGTTAGGCGAATCTGTGTAGGTATGGTGTTACAGGATAAATAAATTATTAAATTAAATTATTTTTAAGATTTTAGGTACTTATAACAAATTTAAAGTCACTTCGATTAAGCTTTGAATTTAAATTAAATGCTTTTAAAAACGAGTACAATATAACACAATAGACTATTAACATACGATACTCAAACTCAGTTATTTCTTTTTAATACCAGTTACTTGATTGTATTCTATTCAACCATTTATATAAAATTTAAAAAAAATGGCTATGATATACGTACAAACATGCAATTTGGTCAAGTTGTTCAAAATGTGCGTAACAATTTTAAAACATCATTGTTTATTTTCATTCATTCATTTCAATATTACACTACCATTCAAAGAAGGCGCGTATGGCCCCCGCGCTCTCCGCACCGCGCCCCGCGGGCCCCGCGTCATGATAATCCGACCAAACGAACGGCGCGCGCCCGGCCCGCCAGTCATCGAGCGGCGGTCTTGGAAGATGCTATTGAAGAGAAACGAAATATTCTAACGTTGTAAATCTGACATGCGCGTAGTTATTCCTAAATTGTGACTAAAAACAAACGAACCAATTGGATTTCAGTGATCGAACCGAGTGACAGTGCAGTGTTGACATTAGATCGGCTGCTTGTTCGCTTATTCCGCGTATGATTTAACCGTTTGGTGCAGTGTTTATGTTGGGTGCGCGCCGCCCGTTCCGTCCGGCGTGCTCGCGGGACGTCGCCCTCGAGGACTCCTATTAGAGGTAAGGCGCTAAGATGTTGATTATTTTAGCTTTTGTTTGTACGCGCAACACCTACGGCTAACAACAATGGACAGCGCGCGGCTTACAACGGTGAACGGTGATTTATTAGCGTATTGAAAGCCGGTTCCTACCCTACAAGTACAAGGATGGGTTCAAAGGAATCCGGTTATTATGCATAAAGTTAACTCTTTGACTTGAAGTTTAAGGAACTTCTCTCTGACTCTTCAGAATGATTGTTGAAGTGATGATAGATAACAACTACAATATTTGAGATTTTTCTAAATCTGGCAAAAAGTTTATTCCCTACCTTCAAACTTCATAAATTTCGGTAACGTTTAGCAGAATTTTCAATGATCAAACAAACAGCGATCACATTTTTAAGGACCAAGAAGGGTAAACTCACCAAAAACCGGAATGGGCAATGCCCAAGTAGGTAGTTTTTTTTGGTTGTCTAACCACTATTTTAATGTTTTAGTATTATAATCCAACTTTTAGGCCCATTTTTTTTAAATCGACTTTGTAAAGTAGATATTCAAGAAAAAATACTTTAACAAGGTAGGTACCAGCAAAGTACCTACCGAATTAGTAAAAAAAAAACTGTTGACACAAAAATCTATTTACTTACCTGCATCTTTGTGCAAAGATAAACATATCAAAGATCAAGCTTAGGTACTGCTAATTTGAATAAAAGCATCATTATGACGCGGATAATTTGGTCGGTTGTTTTTGAGGAGCAAAACAAGTAAATAAAATTAAAAAGAAATGCTTCCGTATTGTAATGATAACAAGAATTATCAGTAATTCTATTGGCGTATCTTACGTATGCTGCAACTGGCTCGGCTCGGGTGGTAGCCGGTAGGCGGGCACGGAGAGCGTAACCCAGTTTCACGGGTCACGCTGTTGAGCGCTCAGCTCACCCGGCGAAATGCTCATACGCTCGACAACTCACTGATACAGGCTCATTATCACGCCTTTGTAATGAAACAGCGTTCATAACGATATTTTTGTTGTAAAAAAAATCTAAGGTATTTTGTTAGACATTTTTATTCGGTGTATGAATATTAGCAATAACTCATCCTCGCTCGCATTCGCAGGCATAAAGCATATTTAATTTACCCGGTTTCCAGGATAACCGGAAATAATTTATGTATCAAAATATGTTTATTTTATAAATAAAAGCTAGTTTTGAAACACTAACGAGATCATCGGAGTAAATACCTAAACCCAGTAGGTAGTTGTACCTACTTATGTTGACGTTAATCTCATTATGAAATTGAGTGAGCTCCTAGTTTGATGCATAATTGCAGACGAGAATAGATTTCAAACATTGCTGGATTAATTTGGAATGCGGAGATTAGAACTGTTGAATGTTTAGAATCACTTTGCACTTTACTGCACTTTTGCTGAAATTACAGAAATCTAGGGTGACATTGACGACATAGCATTTGATGTATTTTAACCCTGCAGTGGTCGCGCGGATTACAATTGAAATCCAGGGTATTAAAAAAATTTAATATTTCAAAAACAATTCAAGTGTGTTAGCCGAGACTCCATGTATTTTAAGTTCGATAGTCCCCGCCCCCACTCAGTAGCGCTCGCGAATTGCCGATGCGTGGTTTGTCCCTAGAGAGGCTGTTTATGTATTACAAATTAACCCTGGATTCGGGAGTCAATAGCGGACACCCGGCCACCGTAGGCGCGAGCTTGCGGGTGGCGAGCAATGGGTAGCTCGCCGCCCGGTAAGGACCAAGCTCGGGTCGACGGCGCGCAGTGTTCCACGCGCGCCTCAAAGAGATGTCAGCAGCAGTGTAGGGGTCTACTAGGACCGATGCCTGCCGGGGTCGCGTGATTGTTCGAAAGAGATACCGTGACCCTGGCACATGGGCATCTGATGGAACACGGGTGGGTTTTAGTCAGTAAAAGTCTGACACGCCCTCCCGCTCCGCCCAGAGCGGGAGAAGTCATTTGATGATTTCCCATCATGAAAAAAAAAAAAAAAAACCCTGGATTACAATTGTAATCCGCGCGACCACTGCAGGGTTAATAAATGCCAAGGTAGGTATAATAGCTCCGTGTAGTTCCAGACCTTAAGAATAGCACTATGCCATTTCTTCCCGTAGGTGTCGTTAAAGACGACTAAGGAACTCACTAGAGAAAGGGCAGCGTTCGCTATAAATTTTATCACCATACTGCGATCCCCAACCCGCCTGCCAGCCGTGGCGATGATATTTAATAAAAAAATGTTAATGGCACATTTGTGAACAATGCCAATATACTAGAGTCCGCATACTAGGTCAAAAATCTCTTAAGAAATAGCTAGAAAAATGATTTACGTTCGCGATTTTATCTTCCATAAACATGAGATTAAATAAATCGCATCGCAGTGTGGGTGGTTCGCTTACCCTACCTAGACGAGCCTTAATATCCCATGGCAACAATATTATGAAGCATTCCATTTAATATCTTCAATCTACGTAATGCGACATCAGCCTAAACGTTAAAAGAGATGAAATAGTTACGCGCGGTAGAATGGGAACAATAAAACACAAATGATGAAGTCATTGGCCACGATGGGTGCATGATGTAAATGTCATCGTCCATTTCTGACCAGTGGCTGGTAGGACTCGGAAGATAACAGGTTTTGTCATGCCGACTCGTCTCTAATTTGCCACTCAAATACGAAAAATCGTTTACAGGTAAACGGTTTTCCACAGAACATGGTTAAAATGTTGAAATATAGACACGCCGATATGTATTTTTTCAATCTGCCTACCCTTTTCCCAATTATGTTGGGGTCAGCTTCTAATCTAACCGGCTGCAGCTGAATAACAGTTTTTAAAATGGAGCGACTGCCTAATACTGGTGGCGAGACTTCTGGCGTCTGACGATCCGTAACGACGTCAAAGGTCCTTGAATGGCATCCAGGATCCACGGCTTAACGTGATTCCCGAGATACGAAGCTTGATATCTAGAGATGGTGACTCAACTTCAGACTAACTACGGAAAGTGTAGCTTTAACTTGATCAATCGACCTATGTCGCTGTTATAACTTAGCCACAAGCCCTTCCTAAAAAATTGAAGCTGTTCAGGTCAAACTGACGCGTTAATAGGAAAAAATAACCGATCGAAGACCAACTTAGTGTTAAGTTTTTAGTAACAAAAAAGTTGCGAAATTTATTTTTTAGACGACGGACGACAATTGGTGGTTTTACCTCATATTATAAACCTCATATTAAAAATCGTTTTCGAAGTCAACTAAGATTTGTCTACCACTACTAGGTAGGTATGCTTTATTCCTTGCATAGGCTATCGAGGTTGGAAGACCTACTTAACTACCGGTTTTTTTTTGGCTGGAAAATCAATGAAGGGGTGTCAGACTTTTATGACTAAAACTCACCCGTGTTCCTTCAGTTGCCTGTGTCAGTGCCACGGTAACTCTTTTGAACAAATCCGCGACTCTATCAGATACCTACTTCCTAATTAGTAAGTACCTATATTATGAAGTAAAAGAAAAGCATAAACACAGTAGGTATAAGGTTTTGCTGTAGTATCAGAAGTCGCTCGTGCGAAACATTCAAACATCAACACAACCTGTTTAAAAACAAAACCAAACTGAATGATTCATTGAGTCGAATGTCAATGCTGTTGTTAGAAACAGACGCAGATGTAAAAACAGCTACAAATAATTAGATTTGTGGTCAGATTTGGTTGGGTGGTACTTTTCAAACTAGTAAAAATTAGACTGCCTCGTTGGTCTATGAGGGCTCGATGCCCAGGCCGAGCAGTGTTATTGCATTTTTCTATCTGAAATTTCTCAGTAGCAGCCCGGAGTCTAGATTTGTTCCCGGTTGATGGCAATAAGCTCGCCCCCTATTCCATGATATGTACTTAACAACATAAATTTCTCTAAACCTCTGCCCAGCCCATCGGGGAAAAAGGCGTGATGATATGTTTTAAATTCGCCTATAACATTGTCACTGCTGGGATATTAGCCTTCTCTCTTCGAGAGGAAGTGGGCTATAATCTTATCTACCACGAGAGCCCAGTGCGGGTTGGTAGATGACACATGTCTTTGACTCTTTAGTTCTAGCACATGCCGGTTTCCATACGATGTTTTCCTTCACAGTTTTGAGTGCTGATGAAATAAATGACGTTCTTCGAAAGTCGGAGCTGATACCACGGGGCCACCAATGCTGCTCCTTTTAGTACAGACGCCACCAGGTCAAGCTACCCGAAACTGTCAATTTTTCCCAATGAACCTTGAACCTAATGCTCTAGAAATAAAGTCGAAAATCTATCAAAGAAATCTGACAGATTGTAGTAGCTTGATGTGTTGACGTCTGTACAAGCACTCAATGATAAAGCGCAGGGCAAGCAGAATTAGTTCATATTACTCAAATTGTTTATTAATCATCATCAGCCTATAATTTTCCCACAGCTGGGACACAGGCCTCCTCTCGGTGAGAGGCAGTGGGCCATAATCCACCACGCGGGCCCAGTGCGGGTTGGTAGATGTCACATGTCTTCGATTTTTTGGTTCTAAGAAATGCCGGTTTCCTCACGATAGGAAAAGTCCTTCACCGTTTTCAGAGCAGTGGCGATGAAATAATTTACACAAAGTAATGCGCCTGCTTGGGTTTGAACTTACGACCTACTGCTCACCATTGCTCAAATTGTTTATTAGGAACTGGGAAATAGAGCAGTATATTTATCACCTGTGTGCATAGCGCGCAACGTTCAAGTATGGAATGGTTGAACAGAGTAATTAACGGGAGTCGGCAATAGCCGCTAATTCGTTCGTAGAACTGGAAGTGCAGCTACGCGGTTATCATTTTGATATGACAACATCATTTGCCTAGCCTTCTCCCAACTATGTTGGAGTCGGGTTCCAGTCTAACCGGGTGCAGCTGGCTACTAGTTTTTAGGGTTCCGTTGCCAAATGGCAAAAAACGGAACCCTTATAGATTCGTCATGTCTGTCTGTCTGTCTGTCTGTCCGTGTATGTCACAGCCACTTTTCTCCGAAACTATAAAAGCTATGTTGTTGAAACTTGGTAAGTAGATGTATTCTGTGAACCGCATTAAGATTTTTACACTAAAATAGAAAAAAGACAATAAATTTTGGGGTTCCCCATACTAAGAACTGAAACTCAAAAATTTTTTTTTCATCAAACCCATACGTGTGGGGTATCTATGAATAGGTCTTTGAAAATGGTATTGAGGTTTCTAATATCATTTTTTTCTAAACTGAATAGTTTGTGCGAGAGACACTTCCAAAGTGGTAAAATGTGTGTGTCCCCCCCCGTAACTTCTAAAATATGAGAATGATAAAACTAAAAAAAATATATGATGTACATAACCATATAAACTTCCACCGAAAATTGGTTTGAACGAAATCCAGTAAGTAGTTTTTTTTTAATACGTCATAAATCGTAAACCGCAATTTACCTTTAATTCAATCAACTCAGATATAAAAATTAAAAAAAAAACATTTAATGTCATAAACATAAACCTTATGCATAAACCAAGGATACCTACAGGTTTGTACGGAACCCTCAGTGCGCGAGTCCGACTCGCACTTGGCCGGTTTTTTTTTTACATGGAGCGACTGTCTATCTGACCTCCACAACCTATTTACTGAGTAACACGATACCCCTTGGTAAGACTGGTTGTCACACTTTCGGGATTCTGACGGTCAAAGATCGACAACGGTTTAACGTGCTTTCCAAGACACAAAGGGATCTAGCTATGTAAAGTTGGCCACCCATCCACGTATCAACCGCGGCAAGCGTAGCTTAATCTGATCTATAGACCCGTGCTGCTGTTACTACTTCATAGTCATAAGCCCCACATTTTAATATGACACAAGTACCTATGGGGCCGTCCATTAATCACGTGATGTTTCTTTTGGCATTTTTTAACCCCCCTCCCCCTTGGTGATACATGGTGAGGTTTAAGACTACCAATATCACGTGTATTTTTTTGGTTCCTACAAAGAATCTTATTTTTTTTATATTTATAAAGTTCACTACAATCCGCTTTCCATTTTGTACGCGTTTGGCGAAAAAATAAATACACGTGATATATTACTACACCCCCCCTCCCCCTTGTGATATTTCGTGATTTATTATGGACCCCCCCTTCAAGCCTCACGTGATTAATGGACAGCCCCTATATGTAAAATTTAAATATCTCTCTGCAAGCTGTAGGTAAAAGCAATATGCTGTGAAATTGTGCTGCAACATGATAGATATTTGATAGCATGTCGCCTCCCCAATAAACGGTGTAAAAACTCGATCAGTGTCAGTTAGTAGAGTGCTGGCTTCAGCCCGGTTTATTGCCTCGCTGGCTGCATCCGGCTCGTAAAACTTTAAATGTTTGCCTTTGGTTCCACAACAACCCTATATAAGTCCTTACACAGCGTTTCGTAATGTTTTTGATGGCACTTAAAGTACCAATGTTCTGGTTTGCTTTCTCGGCACTGTTTCTACCCAGCACTTAAATAAATATTACAAAATCAATACAAACTTCGGCTTTATTACGAAAATGATAACAATTTAAAAGTTATGTTGTATTGATCCCCTTGATTACATAATTAAGTCAACTTGCGTAAACATTAAGCAAGTATTTTCAACAAGTTAATATTTGTGGTTAAAAAACTTTTTATTGCCTACCCAAATTCAGTGAGCACAATAAATTAACGACTTTATGTTCAAATTGATCATTCACTTATCACTTTACCAATCGATTTTTAAATAACTATATTATACAGCGTGTTCGTAAAGAAAAGTAAAATATCTTTTATGTTAAATCGTGTGAATAAACTTTAAGTAACTTAAGTAAGACCGCACATAAAGCACAAAGAAAACAAAATTGTTAAATATTTATGTTTGACATACAAGCTCAAGATGACCTCCAACACTCGATTGCCTTGAAACTTAACATTTTGTGAGCACTTGCATGGTTTCGTTATAATAACCCATAGTTATTTTTATCCGTTTCCTGACTCCATGTTTTATAACATAATAGCTCACAATTGAATATCTAAACGCCAAAACGATAAAGACGAACAAAAAAGATAAATTTAAAGTTTTTAAAATTCTGTCTAAATGTTTCCTTTGATCAGCAACTCCTCAGTCATGTCCTATGACATTAAGTTCTATAAAAACCCTTTTAGAATAAGCATTACGTCTAACTTAGAATATCAAAGCATACAAGACTTCATTCAATTCGTACACGTAGGAATTTCTTTGTAGAAAGAAGCTAACGTAGAAGGATTTGCCTTTTAGACATAATACAAAAGTATTATGTCTAAAAAGCCCTCAAAAGAAATTCACGTCAAGTAAATGTCACGTAAACAACCCTTAGGTACAATGTGGATTATATTGGTTACTTTCTAGTGACACTCGGTCCCGAAAGTGAATGAATGTAAGGAAACAATAACCAGTTGGATAAAGACACTTACACATTGAATTGATATTATGAAACGGAGGCACTTTTGAGGTAGGTAAAGTAGCAGATACACTCACACATACTCTTACATACACTCTGATTCACTAAGCAGAGGTATTTACACTCGAATCACACTCTCACTAAACTACTTGTTTTTATTAAATATTTTCCCCTTTATTCATAAACGTTGATTAAAGTTAAGAGACGTTTAACCTTCAAAAATGTATGGTTAAATAGCAGCTAATCATTACTTAACTTTAAATAACGTTTATGAATAAAGGGGTTGATGTACTAACGGATTTGTTTTAATAGATTAAGGTTACAGCGGAGTCATCTGACACAAACATTGTTTAATACTTAAATGAAGGCTCTAAACACGAAACCCTATTAAAAACTGAAGCATAAATAAAATCATTTTTGAAGTCCTTTTTCCGAATCAACTCGTCTTTTTCTGCTCCACAGAACCGGAATCCGGAGTTAGGGACTTACGTAACCGCTGTATATGATGGTGTCAGTTTGTATTGTTATTGGATACGGGAACTGTAAATTGGAACCCACTAACCCAAAGTAACGTTATTTCATTTGCTGTTATGTATAGTGTAGTTGAAATCATTCAATCACATCACATTAAGATCTTAAAATACATTGTAGTTACTTGCTAATATGATAATTCGTAATCATGGAGAGGCTTGTGGCTATACCAGCCGCACGGATCGATCAATTAGGTTAACACTAAAAGCGCGGAACATACCGAGTGAGGTAAATTTGGATAAAAAAATATGTATATTGCAATTGCTTGGTTGAAGTCTCGTATAAATAATAAATATAATAATCATTATATTTCATGAAAAGTCATAAAAAGTTACGATTATATGCATAATAAAATATTAATTAGAGAAGGAAGAACATCGAAATGGGTCAAATTTGGGACGCACTTCTAGTGTTAAGCTACGCTTGCCGCGATTGGTTTGTAGATGGGTGATCATCTTTAAATACCGAGACCCCTCCATGGCTCGGGAAGCACGTTAAGCCGTTGGTCCCGGCTGTCATTTGTGGATCTTTAACAGTCGTTACGGGTCGTCAAAAGCCCGAAAGTCTGACAACCAGTCTTACCAAAGGCTATCGTTTTACCCAGTAACTGGGTTATGGGGGTCAGACAGGCAGTCGCTCCATGTTAAAGACTGTTATTCAGTTGCATTCGGTTAGACTGGTAGCCCCCAACATAGTTGGGAAAAGGCTAGGCAGATGATGATAGCTGTTAAGTTAATATTCCACTTATCAAATTTAAAAGATAAGCGCTTCAATCTGCTTGTCAGTAAGTACAGAAGTCTTCCTTGTTTTCCTCTTAGTTCAAGACAAACAAGATAAGTACCTACATTTCCCAAAGCAAATTGTTATGTAATAAGCTTATATCTATATTAAAATATTCATTGTATGCAGCAAGTTTCTGACTGATCTCGGCAAAGTTTGAGAAGCTGCCGCAACAGTTTAAGAAGTTTCCCTTGTAAGGATATACGAACAGTTGGGGAGAGATGGATTGGGGAGTAGCATAAATATTTCAGGTGCTCGTGGAATGATTTATGAACTCAAGATTGAGATACCTTTGATTCAATTGTGTGTTTTGTTTTTAATCTTGCTATACCTGACCTTTTGGCATTTTCAGGCTGCATACTTAATCCACTGCCGTCCATTTTTCAATTTCCACCTACCCAACTGTGCGAACCATGGCACATGTATTTAATAATATGAAATTACACATTTAATGTCGGCATTTTATGCCTTTGTAGCGCTTTCACCTATGGGGTCTTATAATTATTAATTTATTGTAAGAACTCTCTCCCTATAATATCTATGGCGACACGTCTGGAAAGCTGTTCTTAGAAATCTTAATCGGAAATTTTGTAATAAGTACCCGACACTTATTACATTGGAAAATTAATAGATTTCGGACGGAACCACGCTAATTGTCCGCAGAAAGCTCTTCCGCTGATTTGTGGTATCGCTTAACGAGCTACTGATAAAATTAATTATGATAATTAATTAAAATTAAGGTTCACCTCGATCGAATTGGCATTACGGTACCCTTGATCCGTATCGATATCGTAATGCAATTGTCGATGTCACAATACTACCTATAATTTAAATACCGTCAACAACTTGATAATAAGGGCAGACAAACTAAAATGTCATTACTTGCCAAATTTATTTTTATTTAACAGAAGTTAACCGAGTTATAGGGCAGGCTTTATAAGAAAAGCGTTTACTTAAATTGCGACAGACTGAAATATATGAGATTTTCAGTCGACGAAGATGCTTTACGGGAAAGTAATTTCGTGTTAATAAAACTGGAAGTTTTTTCTCATTTCATTGTTATTGTAACGTCAGTCTTGTGCGGATTGAACGTGATCGTGAGAAGTTGACACACGCGGATGGGAAATTAAACTTACCAGAATACAGATCAAACTAAACGTGGATGTTAATAACATAATTTTTTTAAGGAGAAACAAGCTTGTTATAGTAGATAGTTGCTGTTGGGGATTTTGTTGCGCCACTTCTTCTTCCCAGCTAAAGCAGTAAGGCAGACGTTTTTGGGGGACGTTCTTATGTAATTGTGATGTTCGAAACATGCTGATTCTCAGTTTAATTTGAATAAATGAATTTTGATTTAGACTGAGGAGGACTGAAGAAACGAGGATGAATTGCATGAAAGATTAGAAGTGTAGAGAGGAGGTGAATCGAAATACTGAGATGACGCCTGATAAAGATGTATGGAAGAAGATGATATGCAGCGTTTTTTCCAAATACATTAGGGATAAGAACAAAAGAACGAAACCACACGGGTTTTTATATCGGGTTTATAATGTTTTTTTTTTATTTATTTAGTAGAATGTTCTGAGGCTTCCTACGCAGTTATCTAGACCACACCTACTCCCTGACTAAGGATACATCAAGGGCAATTTAAATTTTAAAAATATGTACATTTCAAGCAGGGTCTGAGTAAAATCGAATCAGACTATTTTTTATAAAAATGTATGTACATATATCAAAATTGTTTTCGGTGTGACTAAATGTAAATACTAAAAATGTATTTAAATGTAATGACTTCACATAATGATATTAATAAGAATATAGCATAGGTACATGGTAATGATTGAATTTTCCAAATCAATATTCAACCTTAAAATAACAACTTCTACTTGTCACAAGGTTCAAGGGCTGCAGCTGCAACTTAGTGCGATACAGCACGTTACCGATAGAAATTCCGTCGACTGTCGAGTGGACTTCGGCATCCTTTGCCACGTTTATAGCAGATCTAAAAATATAGAGAGCCGACCACACATGGCACTCACTACATGATGCACTTTATTTTTAACCGATTTTAAAAAGGAGGAGGTGCACTAGTCGTCTCTATTTTTTTTTATTGTATGTATGTTCCGCGATATCTCCGGTTATTGTGGATTGATTTTGATTTTTTTTATGGATGTCTCAATAGTGGTCCTATATAGTTTTTATTAACTTTGCTTAGGTGGGTGGTTTTTGCATTAGTTTCGATAGTACGTTTAATCAACTTCATGTATCTTGATGATGTTCAAAAAATTCCTGTCACTGTTGTTTCACATCAAGTAATGAAATACAAATTGGTGTTGGGTAGGTACCATAGCCAAAAAGTGAAAAATAAAAAAAACGTTTCTTATGACAGCTTAGAACCAGTCAAGAACTCCATGGTTTACGTATATTTTCTCAATGGTAGGTCGGGTTTACAAATATCTTACTTAATCTTTTTGTATATCGGCTATTTGGTACAGAAATTAAAATCAAGACAATTTATTTTCATCAAGGTTTTGATTAAACCAAACCGTTTGATGTTTTCAATTATTTATCTGAAAACGTGAACAAGAAACGCGACAGCCTTTGATTATAATTAAAAAAAGAATCAAATCGCGGTCGTAGTTACGCCATTAAAAAGGTTTATAGTTTACAATTAAACCGAGTTCACGCAGATAACTCTCATGCGGTTTAAGCAAGACAAATAGAGGGATTCGCTTGTAAGTGGACCACAGATACCGAAAAGTATTACAAGATAATTACTATCTGCTTCGTTCGGAATGAGTCTTCATTGTTTGTAGTAGATAATGGATCTCCAATTGATTAACTTTTTCTTTTCCAGGCACTGTATTGTCTATGCGCCGTTTCAATGATGTTGAACGTCTGAGATCGGTCTCATAGCTCGGTCTATGAGCTATAATTATGTACCTATGGATTTAAGTTCGTAAAATTAGGGCGATAAGGTTGATTAACATAAAAAAACATTTTGAGTAATTGATCTAACATCAGAGAACGAATACATCGCGAGTAAACGAACTTATCGGCGTTTCCGTCTCCGTATGTTACGGACATAAGATTAGTTTGGGACCTGACCTTAGAATGAATGACGTCACGATGTGACAATTGTCCTTACTCCCGATGTGCTTTTAGTTAAAAAAAAACCGCTTTAGGATTCACTTCGAAGTGTCGCAGTACTTTCAGACGGGGCCGTATCTTCGTTGACGGACCTACAGTGTAAAACCGCGGTTTTTTTTTGGATGGGAAATTATCAAATGATTTCTCCGAGGGCGTGTCAGACTTTTACTGACTAAACCCACCCGTGTTCCTTCAGTTGCCCATGTGCCAGGGTCACGGTATCTCTTTCGAACAATCTCGCGACCCTGGTAGGACACCCCCGTTACGGACATAAGATTAGTTCGAGCCCGAACTAAGAATTAATGACAACACGATTTGACAGTTGCCCCTAATGCCGAAGTGTTTTTTCCAAAATAAAAAAATCGGCTGTAGGATTCTCTTCGAAATGTCGAACTACTTTCGGACAGGCCCGTATCTTCGTTGACGGAGTTTGAGATTAGGTCCCTTGACTTGAGCAAACGTAGTGAGTAATGCTCGTGCCTTCTGTGTGCGAGAAGTAGCCTTTGCCCTGTATTACATTTATACACCTCATGATGAACAACGACCGTAACGGTAACAGGTTACTTTTAACTGAGAAGGAGCCCTCCTCTTTCCATCAACGTTTTTCAATTAAATATTAATGAAGTGAGAAAATGTGTGAAAAACCGTTCAGTATTATTTATACAAGCCATAAGTCTGTTTAGTGTGCTTGTGTGGTGTGTTTGTTTATGCTTTACGTGTGAACTTCGTGTGAATTAGAAAAATAAATACTTCTAACTTACGTCTTTTAGACAAGATGTGTGAAATAGCTTTGACTTTTTGACGCAAATCCAGTTTGTATGTCTAATTATAAATTCGTGACATCATATTTAAAAAAAAAAACTTGTGATAAACTTAATTGGTTAATCATTCGGATACCTAAACCCAACTAATATTATCTATAAATGCGAAAGTCAGATAAACGGGTTTGTATGGAATTTGGCATAGATAGAGGATGACCTGGGAGGAGGGATATAAGGAAATAGGCTTTTCACCATGGATCGCAAACAAATTCGCGGGCAATAGCTTATAGCAGTCTGTTTATAATGAAACGAACGAACACTATAACTTTTTGTAATCACTTTTCATGTATTTTGTGAATGTTCGTCATAATAAATAATAAAAAAATTACATTAATATGCTATGATTGTAATACTGAAGTATTTTGTAAACCGTTAATCATTTAATAGTTATGTAGTGACTAATGCAGGTGAACTCACAGTAATAACGATAACGACAAAAACTATGCAAAAGGACCACGTAGCTAATTTGTTAGCGAGAAATATTCAAGTGAACAGAATAAATTTTACAGTAATTGATTCTAAATATAGGTTAAGTGCGTTTACCGGTTCTAAATGCGTTATTTTCGATAAAATCAGTGTGACATAATTAGAACCTAGTATATTATAGTGAGTTTTATTGACTGCAAACCAGTTGGGTATAGTTAATCCGTTTAACAGTGGCGACATGGCTAATAACTGCTGGTGTGTAAGTGTCAGCGCAAACTGTGCGTCTTGTCTCTGCGTCTAGGCGACGCGACTAGGTGTAGTATCTCCATTGACTAGTAAGGGCAGACAGGCAGCGGGGCGAGCATGGCCTCTGTGATAGGCTTAACTCACACATCTTTTGTCATATATATCATTTATCACGGTTTTTGCTCCCAGACCGTGATGAAAATGTGAGTATTCGAAGCACTTCGGCGCGGCGTCCAAAAAGAAAATTGATCGAACGTATACTATCCATGTTGAGACTTGTAATACAAAGTCACGTGCATCTTCCTCAATGCTCACAGCAAGACTGACGCTGACCTGCCCCCTAATTGCGAAACGCACAATTTATCAGAATCTGAATGGGATTGAAGATTATTTCTAAACCATTGCGTTATATGTTCGAATAAATTGTGGCTCAGCAACGTGAATAACGTAATGAATGTTGTTTAACTATGAATATTAAACCAATTCCTACCGATAAAAAGTTCCGCAATTACCCCTCTGACCTACCAGCTCTCACTTGCCTAATTGTGTGCACGTGCACTTTGCGTTTCCTAGCTGCGATAAGTAGCAAGAGCGTGCTAGCCTGTCGCTACGACTCTGAAACTCGACGTCAAGTGTGCGGAGCTTTGAAGAAAATAATAATTATGTATGAAAATTGTCGGCCGCACTCTGTCGTTGCGTCTAGTCGCCGAGCTGTCGCATTCACATGTCGTATAGTGTGTGCCATGTCTTAGTGTGTTGTTTTAATTAGATACGGTGAAGTGGGTTCACTAATAACGCCATGACGGTCACCTGTCACCGTCACACCGTGCTACAATTATGTATGAACTAATTACGTTACTAATTGATTATAATATATAATAAACATTTTATTTACGTAACACCAGCTGCTTGCCCATAGAATATCAATCATTGTGATCAATCAATTTCTAGGCTGAGTAACTGTAGTTCAAGTTTATTATGACCCGTAATGTCATGTCTTTTGACATTTTACAACGTTTTTGTTTCGAATTTATAGAGATTGGAAAGTAATTTATACAGAATCGAATTTATTACCACATAAAATAGCTGGCTGTGCCCAATGAATCACTCGAATTGCCTCCAACTGACATTAAAACATTAAAGTACCGTCAAAGTTATCATAGTTAATTATTGTGAAACTGAATTGATGTTTAATAACGCATATGAACTACTATGAACCATAACTCGAAGCTCACCCGGACGCGGACGTATTAAAATGGCGGTGGGTTTTGACTGGCCTGTTAGTCTAGTGGTTAGTGACCCTGACTGCTAAGACTGAGGTCTTGGGTTCGATTCCCACCCAGGACAAATCTTTGGGTGATAAGCACAATGATTTGTTCTGTGTCTGGGTGTAATTTATCTATAATAAGTATGTATTTAGAAATATAAGTATGTTTATCAGTTGTCTGGTTGCCATAGTACAGGCTCTGCCTAGTTTGGGATCGGATAGATAACGTTGTGTTGGTTGTCCTAAGATATATTATTATTTTAATACTGTTTAGGGGCCATCCATAAATTACGTCACACGTTAAGGGGGAGGGAGGGGGTCGACGAAGTGTGACATTTTGTGACAAGGGGGTGGGAGGGGTCCTAAATTTCGTGACGTCACATTTCAAAATCAATTTTAGTCATAAGTCATAAGTCATTTATTTCTTAACAAAATACATTGTGTTGAAAATCATCATAAATCAAATAGAAAAATCAATAATACTAACTACATCAGTGCATTCATATCGTAAAATAATAAAAATAAAATTTAAATATGTCAGTAGTTCAAGAACAAAAAATAGTAATAATAATTAACACAGCATTTAAGTAGAAAAAGTAAAAAATCAGTACAAAAAAAAAAAAACATACACACAAGTCATAATTTACAAATCATCCAGTTAAGTTTTAATCTAAGTGTTAAGTAAAACACATATTCGTATGATAGCTATTGCTCCAGTATCGAGGCATACTTGTTTAACCGGTCAATTACCGTAATTACAGACACAATTAAAAAACGATTGTTTACATACCAAATGTGGTATCTCAGGAACTTAGAGGTTAAGCGATCATGTGGCATTTGTGGTCTATATTTTGCATCATAAAGGCCACTAATCAACACAAGCAAATATATAAGAAACAACAAGTTTTGCCCATCGTGAAGATTTCGTCCTCAAAGAATTTCTGCTAGACGTGCCAGAGAAATTCTTTGTTTGGATGATGACGATGATGCTGTATGGTTCGATGAGAAAGATGTGGACACCACGAATATTCCTGACATTAACAACCCAAACGAGAACGAAGTGGCTGCTATGCCATGCATATGCCTACCTATATGGACTCAAAATGATTAAGTTTGATCTTTAATTAATATGATTAATTATATTAATAGGTTTTTTGTATTGTTAACTACTTGCAGTGTTTGATTTGATGTTCATTTTATTAAAAAAAAACATTTAAATTTCGGAATTGCTGTTATAATTCAATAATTATTTCTTAATGTAAAATTATTATATTCGTGACGTCACACTAGGGAGGGGAGGTCTCACAAATGTGACCATATGTGACAAGGACGGGGGAGGGGTTCAAAAATTATGAAATTCGTGTGACGTAATTTATGGATGCCCCCTTAACGCTGAAAGTTGAAACTCGAACAATGTGTTTTTTCGACGCGTTGACATACACTGTGTTGGATTCTCATTGCTCATTGCACCAAAAGTTGAAAATCCAATGGGCGACAAAATCCCGCCGCGATTTTAAAACGTCCGTGTGTACGTTGACTCAAAGATTTATATTTTGTATTTGCAATATTATCTTTATTACAAAACAGACCGCAATTTCGTATTAACAAAAAAAATAAAAACACGGGAGCTTGAATCCAATATTAAAGAAAAAACATAGGTATCTACGTCAGTACATAGGTGTTATACGATAAGAAAGATCAATGTACTGTTGTTATACATTGTTGTTATCTGAATCAGATGTTTTCTAAATGTAAGGCAATATAACAAAGATAATTTGAGTAGTGTCGTAAACCTCGGTTAGGTGTCAAACGCAATGACAGCAGAGTAAGCCCACTTTCACACAGACGTTTAAATATCGCGGCGGGATTTTGTCGCGCAATGCATTTTGAACTCTCGGTGTTCAGTCGAGCATTGAGATTCCAACAAAATGTATTCCAGCGCGTCGAGAATAGACTGTTCTGCTGCTCACTGCTTGGGAGTTTGTTGCGCCACTTCTTCTGCCCAGCTCTAGGAAGTGGTGAAGGGCGGCCGTTTTGGGGGACTGTCTTATGTAACTTTGACGTTCAAAAAGTGCTGACTCTCAGCCTAGTATGAATAAATGTCTTTTGATTTTTGTTTTTTTTTTTGTTCGATTTACAACTCTCGGCGCTAAGCATTTCTTTGAAAATACAGTGCGCGAAAAAAAATCGCCCGGTCTAAAGACTCCCACAGACAGACACAACACGATTCCAATAGATCAATATCCATGACGTTTTCATAGAAATTGTTCTACCAAATTCACGTCGAGCCTGTCTGTCGGGACCTTAACACGTCATTAGATCTCAAAAAAATTGAATACTAGCCAAAACTAACATGAGCCGGTGCGACATGGCCAACGACCATGTCAACAGGAAGATACTTTGTTTTTATAGAGCAAAAAATATACATATTCATATTAATTAAGCAAACTAAAATAATTCGGTATCCTTTAAATACATTCGTGTGCAAAACATCTAGTCTTGAAATATGTCGTGTTGATAAGTTTGTTTTTGTTTTGTTACATAGATTTAACTGTCATCATTTCAGCCGCAAGATGTCTACTGCTGGACATAGGTCTCCCCCAAGCCGGGACCGATTCATTTTTTGGGGGAGTTTGCCATATTCGCCACGCTTGGCAGACGGGTTGGCGATTGGAGTGTGGTGTGAAATGCATAGAGAACGCTGTTGCCCATTCTCTAGTAAGTCCCTTAATCGCCTTCTTCGACACCCACGGGAAGAAATGGGATAGTGCTATTCTTGACGTTCGGCACCACATCGTACCGCCAAACGGCACGGAATTAACTGTAATTAACCTTTTATCAAACATAAAAAAAACATAAGTTTCATTAGATATATTGACCGCGTGTTTTTATTTAATGAAATAAACATGACTAAATTACAGTCACAACATCATTTATCTTTTGTGTAGAGCTACTTAAATAAACACTTAATTACATTAGCAGACCCAAGGCATTGATAGATGTACGTTAGAGTTTAGTGAATTAGAATAAATTACACTGTGTTGATATTTATGTTAGAGCTCTTACACACGAGCGGCATGTTGCCAACGGCAAAGGTAACTGCTGCCGTCGATACGTGACGGCGGCGGCCGTCGACGACAGCCGGCGACATGCCATCTTCAAAGATCAGCGTCATCATCGCGTGTCGACGGCTGCAGTTACCTATCGTTGGCAACATGCCGTTCGTGTGTAAGAGCTCTTACTCAGTTTAGTTTCTCTAAATAATTCAGATTAACAACGTAGGCGTGAGCTTTTGCGTGGTAAATTATTTTTGTAGACAGAAGCAATGTTACTGCACTGTGAGTCGACGGACGTAATAAAGTAATAATTTCGAGGCAAGAATTCATGCGCACTTGATCTTCAACGCAGTACTAGGGACCGAGAGTTTAAAATCGAACAGTGTTTTTATTCCACGCGCTAAGGTGCACTCTGACAGATTCTCAATGCTCGATTCAACATCGGGAGTTAAAAAAAGCTAATGCGCGATAAACTCCCGCCGCGGTATTTTTGCGTCCGTGTGGACGACGACTGATTCATAATCAAAAGTCATTTATTCAAAGTAGGCTGAGAGCCAGCACTTTTTTAACGTCAAAAATTACATTAAACAGTCCCCCAAAACGCCCGCTCTTAATGCTTTAGCTGGTAATATGTGACGCAACAAACTCCCCAGCACATCAGCAGCACAGCTGTCTGTTAAGTTAGAAGAACTTGATATTACAATAATATGTACTTAAGTAATTAACATTACGAAATACAAAAAAAAATTATTAAATTATTTGCCATATATTATGCTAGCTTGCACCAGCCAGTATACCAATAAAACATTTAAAACTAAACTCAAGCAGAAATAAATAAATAATGATTCTGTGAATATCCCTCAGTATTTATTCATATTTCGAGGTGGACCAAAATGAGGTGACACTCTATTTTGGTCCAGCGCCACAGCCCTGTGTTGACAGATCCCCGTGTACATACAGATTACAGATCGTTTTAGCATTTCCATGAGAAAAGATGTTGGCATCATTCGTCATCTCTCGGAGATGATGATATCGCTCATACGACCAATCAAAATGTAGAAGTTTATGTTTACGACTGGTTCTATATCCGCGTCTGTTATAATAACCGCGAATTGAATAAATTAAATGAATGGCTTTTTAATTTCCTAGATGAGTATTAGACCGTCTTGTGGAAGATGGCATGGTAACCAACCATGACCCTTGTCATTTATCTCATGAAAGAAGTTATGTAATGCCATGCAATGGCTTCGTTTAAAAAAGAAGCAACGATTGTGTTCTTAAATGTAGGTTCTCATAATATGATATTGTATTTTCATACAAAATAACAGATAACAATCAAACAAAACTGTCATTCAACACTCGAATTACAAGGTGAGGTTATTAGAAGAATTTTAGGTGAGTAACCTGTGAATAAGTTTACATAAGTTCGGTAAAAAATTCTAGTACAGACGCTAGCACATCAAGGTACCCGAAACTGTCAAATTCTCCTAATCAACCTTGAACCTAATGCTTTAGGGATAAAGTTGAAAATATATTAAAGAAATTTGACAGATTGTAGTAGCTCGATGTAGACCTACGGCGCATGACGAGACCGTCGACGGATATTTGCGTTTACAAACGGATATTTGCACTAAGGGCGAGACAAAATTAGAAGTTTATTTTAGAGCTAACGACTGTTTAAGACGCCCTCGTCAGCGCCTTCACGTTGCGTGTTATTGTTTACTCGTCATAACGTAGGTAGGTATACTTCATTAAAATATTCGAGTAATCACTGTTTCATACAGTTGGTTGATAAATTATTTTATTTCCGTAAGTAGGTTTGTACAGACAGTTTTACACGTCAATCATATTTTAAAAACTAGATGAGATTTCTTCGGTCTCTCAGAAGAAAAGCCGAAACAAAATCGGGTCAGTCTCTTTTGAAGCCCAGACGTATAAGTCAGATCATGTAGATTGGTGTCTAAAATCGTATTTTAAGGAAAGAACCACACAGATTGAATAGAACTGTCCCGTTAGTGCATGCATTTATCAATAATCATGTAGCTTCACTTTCACAATAATTAAAACAATACCTTTAATACTTGACAGAGTAAATATTCATGTCATTGCAAGTATAACATTCATCAAAGTCTATAAAAAAAGAAATAAAATAATCTTGGCCACACCATTTGAGGACCATATAGATTGGCGTCTGAAATGGCCTTCTGAGGAGAAAACCACGCAGACTAAATGGAACTGTCCCGTCAGTGCATGCATTTATCACTAATCATGTAGTTCAGCTCAGAACAATTCATATATGAGGAAAGCTTCATACTATCTTGTTCCTATGAATCACAACATGATTCAATCTATGTTTGTGAACGACACTGTACACAATGATAATGTCACCAGCACGCGTAGCATGACCACCGTAGAAATGGGTTTTGTCGACGGAAGAATAGACAAAATTACAGATTGTAAAAAGATTAAAGACAGAATTAAAGATTGTAGAAAGATTTGTACCGTTATATGCTGGCGTAGCATGACAATTCTATCTCTATTCTACCAAGAATAGACAAAGTTCTTTCTATGGTGGTCATGCTACGCGTGCAGGAGCTCAATGATTCGACAAACAAAAAAGAAAGAAAATTTGGGTAGGTCGTATAAATAACTGAAACTGCCAGACAATGACTAAAGTTAAATAATAAATATGACCCACTAAAACCATACATTTAATACTTTACAGAGTAAATATTTATGTCATTGCAAATATAAAATTCATAAATGTCAATAAAAAAAGATATAAATAATCTTGGTAACATCATTTGACGACGATATAGATTGGTGTCTGAAATGGCCTTCTGAGGAAAGAATCACACAGATTTGAATGCATCCAGACAGTGCAGGCTTTTATCAGTTACCGTGCAGCTCAACTCAGAACTATTCATATACATATATATGAGGAAAGCTTCATACTATCTTGTTCCTATGAATCACAACATGATTCAATCGCTGTTTGTGAACGACACTGTACACAATGATAATGTCACCACAACAACAATCAACTTTTATCTATGGTTAACAAGCTTAACTTGCGTTACTTAATTATCTTTACCGTATTAGTGTTTTGTTTACAAATCGTTAACTGTTTACTATGACGCAGCTGTCATAACCTTTTTTGTTTTAAGTAGCTGCTGGTATGTAATTCATTTTGATTCATGTTTTTTTGTCCTCATACAGTCATCGCTGTCTCAATATTTGAATATCCTCCTCATTCGTATAAAATTTAGTCGCTTTTATAAATTTTCCAAGAAATTAATTTAATTACTTCATTATGATCCGAATTTGGAGTGTTAACAATAAAATTTTAATAGTTGTAGACTGTTGAATGGTGTCTTGCTGTAATTCTTTTGTTCCGCAGACAGCCAGTTAGCGCATGAGTGACGTCATTATTTGATGTATTGGTTACTATCCGTCCATCGACTAGTACATTGTCACTTCTATCTATGAACAAAGAGCTCATTATGTCTAGATCTGTAATTGGGTCCATTACCATGCTAATATCATCGGTAATGCGATTACTGTACTTATCGGCCGCTACTTACTGTATTATGACAGATAGCTTGATACTGTTGACACTGTATGACCATTAGGGCTGTCAGCTTAGTAACTGGTTGTATTGAAACCCAGATCCCAAATCAAACAATTATAAGACAAGGTCAACAGATATCGACAAAAACATGAATGATTTAACATAAGCCTCAAATGCGGCAAAAAAAACTTGTAATGATCATATGACGTGTGTTTTTATTATTAAAGTGCATTTAAATTGGCTCAATTAACATTAGTGTAACATTTAAAGACGAATGAGGGAATCTTACATAAAGAATAGTACCATCCCATTTCTTCCCGTGGGTGTCGTAGAAGCCGACTAAGGGACTTTCTAGAGAATGGGCAGGATGTTCTCTATGCATTTTACCACCATACGGCGATCGCCAGCCCTTCTCTGCCAAGCGTGGCGATTATAGTAAACCCATGATGATGATGACTATGATGATGAGGGAATAGTATCTTGAAAACTATATTTTTGGTAACCGTAAGCAAGCAATGCCTGGCAAAAATACGCACAACGGTGTTGTAAAGGTAGAGACACTGTCATATTCCGTGATTTTTTGAGCTATTGTCTTTAGAGCTTTGAATTCACATGAAAGGACGGGTTCGAAAGCGATACAAACTAGCTTTGTCTGAAAAACAACACAATGAATTATAAAGTTGTTTGTGTTTGTTCAGAGAAATTGCTCTCTGATCTGGCCTAAAAGGAAAAACATACTGATTTTACACCTTATCTCAACGCGCTCAGTATTTTGGGATTTGAGTGAGACAAATAGGTCACACTGGTGCAATTTATCTCTACTTAGGTTAGGTTATTGGAATTTTAAGCCCACTGCGTTGAGGGCCTCGTTGGCGCAAGCTCTACTAATGAACTTGAGGTCTTGGGTTTTTCTTTTTCAGTCAGTAGCATCCCGGAGTCTACATTTGTGCCTGTTTGATAGCAAAAGTACCGCCCCTTATTATATGGGATTTAAACATAGTTGGCGAAATGTTGGATGTACTATAGGTACACCTCTGCTCAACCCTTCAGACAAACAAGGCGTGATTTTATATTTCGTTACATTATCCATACCTAAATATGTAATATCTAGTGGCGGAGTTACTGGCTAGAAATTCAAAAAAGAAACTAAAAACGTGTTAGTCGTTTGTTTTATTATGCACGCTCATTTACAGACGAAGCATTAGATTTTCCTATACGATAAGCAAGCATGTTTTTTGTGGGCTACACATTGACTGGTTTCCGCAAATCTTGAAGGAAATCAGGTTTTTTGGCAATGATAATTATCCTGGTGCAAGATTCTGTCAATCTAGTTTATGTAAATTAGTTAGATTTCTGCAATGAACATGGTATTGTGTGTCACTCATTATTCTGATTTTTTTATCTAGATCAAGAGCTAAGATCAAAAGTCAATAAACTAGCAAAATAGAGCAAACACAATTTTCTCTATAACAATCAGTACTTCACTGAATGGCATTTGTTGGACATTTTATATTCTTATGTCAGAGCTCTGACCTTAGCACATAAATTCAATAGTAAATAGGAATCGTTTTCATACGGCCCCTCCCACCTCCATATGATATCGAAGGCTTTTTCAATAAAATTATAAATGATTAGGGTGCTGACCAGGAAAATCAATACCACTTCGTCATTTGATTGGTATGTTAACCTATATACATAACCTGTTTGACGTAACTAGCAATCTATCTATGAATACTATTGGGAATGTTGGTGAAAGCCTTGATTAGAGGGATATAATTGGGTCATTCAATATGTATTTTTGTTTAGATGCCAGCTAGATTTCCCTTATCCAGTTCTCACAAAAAGACAGTATTTAATTAAACATGAGAATCTTTATCTATTGCTTTCTTTAATTTGTTTTCTGTTATCTTTCGTCGCAGCGATTCAATCCACGTGGGAGATGTTGTTTTTAACATAAAAAAGTACTCCATTCTTTTTAAATTACTTGACAGACTTGCTTCCATTTTCTTCGGCTACAAATGCCACAATACTGTCTTGTTCTTGTTAAAAGGAAACACTGACCTTCTCTAAAGGTTCTTCTACATTTTAAAAATAAGATGTTTCCTGTCAAAGAATATTTAAAACCTTGTCGATATTTACATTTGTCTACACAGTTATTTCTATCTAAAACATAAAGCGGTTTACCCTACATATTTTAACGAGTACATTAATAATGTATTGTTAATTTTGTTTATCATTAAGGCCGCTCGTAGCTTGTTCTTCAATAGTTATGCTAACGAACTCGTAACTTCTCTTCGACTACAAAGTTGGTTGAACTTTTTAACTCTTGCTCAAGTTTTCTCTTTGTTGATCATCTTTAGAGAACGAAAGTAATTAAGGGAGGAAATTACCAATTATTTTAATTCAACCGACGAAAAAAAACGGAGGAGGTTCTCAATTCGACGCGTACATTTTTTTTTTTTTTTTTTTTATTATCACGCATAACTTTTTACATAGTGGTCCGATTGTGACAATTCTTCTTCTATTGGAAAGGGTATACTCCCAAGGTGGTCCCATATAAATTTGGAAAACAAAATCTAACCATAAGGGTTGGAAAACAGGGGATGATTGATTGTTCACTCACTGATTGTAACGTATAAACACGCATAGCTTGTTACATAGTGGTCCGATTGTGACAATTCTTCATCTATTGGAAAGGGTTTACTCCCAAGGTGGTCTCATATAAATTTGGAAAACAAAATCGAACCCTAAGGGTTGGAAAACAGGGGATGATTGATTGTTCACTCGCTGACACTCACAACTTTTTACATAGTGGTCCGATTGTGACAATTCTTCTTCTATTGGAAAGAGTATACTCCCAAGGTGGTCCCATATAAATTTGGAAAACAAAATCGAACCCTAAGGGTTGGAAAACAGGGGATGATTGATTGTTCACTCACTGATTGTAACGTATAAACACGCATAACTTTGTACAGAGTAATCCGATTTTGATAATTCTTTTATTGTTGGATAGGGTATACTTTGCCAAGTATTATTAGTACATTAAAGCCACAAAAAAACATAAAATAAAAACTTTTTAACAAAAAATTAAACCGCCGAAAAACTGAAAAGCATAAAATAATAAACCTTAAAATTTTGAGTCTGCGCTGAAAAATCAATGAACAAGGAACACTCAAAGCGCCGACTCATAATTTTAAGGTTTATTATTTTATGCTTTTCAGTTTTTCGGCGGTTTAATTTTTTGTTAAAAAGTTTTTTTTACTAACTCGTGTGTCTTACCTATTTCTGTTCCTTGTAAGGTAACAGACTTATTAGACGTGACAAATTATCGAAACATGTAAGTAATTGCAAACCTCCGACCAATGGCTGTACATCAGTGGCGTGCGGTCCATATAGGCAAAAAGACACTGCAGACCCTAGACCTAGATCTGGACGAGTTACTAATATTTCAAGAATTAAAAGATATGCTAAGTAATAAAATTATTCAAAAAGTTTAAACGTCTAATATAAATTAGTAGCAACGTTCATACCGTTCTATTAATTTACTACGGCAACGCGTTCACAGATCGCGGTGCAAGCAGGCAGCGATCGAAAGTGTCTACAATTCATTCATAAATGTACGCATGTAGTGGTAATTTCTTCTACATTTTCGTGTCTATACATTGCACACATAAAGCGAACTCCTGCCGCAGGCTAACCAATCACAGGCGTCCCTGCGCCATTATTGGCGCGCTGTGAGTATTATGCAATCAAGTTGAATATGTACGTAGCCTCAAGAAAATTCTGATTCGTAATGATACAATTTTATTTGTCAACGTTTTAATTGTCAAAATTTAGAAAGTGTTTGTTTACGAAAGGATCCATATTGATTTCTTTCATGTGGAGCGCGCTGTTTTATGTTTTTATTTTGACTGAGTTTTGTTGTGATTAATTCATTTACAAACGTTAATATTTAGGTCGATTTGTTGCTTATTTCAACTAGTTTGTTTTTAACTGTTTTAGTTTTTCGATTTACTTAAGTACTACGCTTTTTGTTTGTTTTTTTTTCAAAATGTTGTTCGATTGTGAGGTTCGTGTTGAAAATGTGTGTTTGTTAAAAAGTGAAATGTGTACGAGAATTAACCCAGCAAAGAGGTAATGCAACTCGTAAGTTTCATAGTAATAATTAAGAAACATAAAACCAGCTGTGTTGTGGTTTACACACATTTAAATTATTTTGTTTTCCTTGCTAGTTTAGTAGTTCGAGTACAGTGTGGAATTGTTCGGGATTTGCAGATTTATATGATTTCTATCCCGCGGCTTGCTCAAAGATAAATACATTTGGTAATTATCGTATTGAGAGAAGTGTTACGAAGAAGTTTTACGTTTAGCGAAGTTTATTGTTACTATCCAAGCAAGCAGCGCATCGACAGAACGTTCATTTTCATTCAAACGTATTCTCACGTACCTATATAAGAAACACACAAAGTCAACATCGAGTGCACATCTTTCTGTACTTTCGACGGAAAAAGAATTATTATTGGTCGAATGAAGACGCATACCACCTTCTTATGACGATGATTTAAAATCATATTTTAAAAAAGATAGGCGCGTAGATGTCATTTATAAATGAGTTTGTTTACTTTATTATTTTTACTGTTACCCATACTTCATTTACTTATTAAATATATTTACATATACGAATCACATGAAGGGCCTTTTTCAAGGCCACATCGGATTTCTTAAAAATTACGTGTTCTGTAACTATCACTCACTTGGATTAGATATTTGAGGTGGCCGAAAGCATTTATTAGCATCATCAGGAAATCGCCATTTCAACCTTTTAAACCACCTAGTGAGTTTTTCTTCACTAACTTGAGCAATTACGAAAAACGTTTTTTTTTTTTTTGTTGAACTGCCTACCCGGTCATAAAACGCTGTGCACGCCACTGCTGTACATTATACAGTCAATTAATTAGATTAATTAGTTCAACGTATTTCTACCTGTAGATAGATACGCAGGTAATGCGGTCAAATACATATAGGCATTATGACTCAACGGAAAGCAATTTCAAGCCACGAATGCACCGGATCTGGCGAACGTAATAAAGGTATGTTTGGCCGCAACCTGCGCTTTCATTGACTGAAATTCATGAGTGCGGCTCGTGGGGGGCTCGAGTCGTCGGCTGGCGTCGCGGCGCGTTTATTCGCCACAGCTATGCCTGCCGGGTTTATTGACCCGTCGACCGTGACCCCCCCTTCCCCTCTTCCCACCATCTTTCCCGCGGTTGAAAACTGTTTTCTAACTTATTTGTTCTTATCCTCGTCGTGTATTATCCGACGGCTTATTCCAAAAATAATGGGATCAGCTTTACGATGGCTTCGATTTTATGATATAGCCATATTTCAGAGAGAACAGCCATATTTCACGAATATTTGATCATTTTCTATATATATGTGTGTAACTTACCTTGTAGATATTTTATATAAGGTTTTAACATCCGCCCGCACACCGCCAGATCTAGTTTATACAAGCCGTTTTTCCTGTAGGTATAAACATTGCTACACTTTCCAAAACATTTTTCTCGCTTTCGATGTTGTTTGTCTGCTGGATTTCTAAACGTTACCCTAACCTACTAACAGTTTATATAAAATCGTTAAAGCACAGCTGTATTTGTTTCCATTAAACGCGGTGGCTCCTATCAATAACCACAACACAGGGAATTTCATAAAAGCATATCAAGCTCTTTCTTGACAACATGTTTATTTCAATAAAGATAAAGAAATTTCCTACGTAATGGACGTCTGCGCCGCGTTTTATCTCTAATTGGGTTGTATTGCCAGACGAAATGGTCGCTCGGTTTGGGACTCGCTTAGAAGTAGAACATTTATGTTATCTCACATTTAAGAGCTGAGCATTTTGATGGTAATGTTTGAGAGAATTCACACAGTATTCTCAAGAAACAGAAAAAGTTACTCCCAGAGTCCCAGCAGACCAATAGTTTTTCACACATTTCACTCTTCATGACACATTTTCTCTTCGCCTTGCTAGGTTACTCGCTATCTTGTCTGCTAGAGATGTCTGGGCAAAGTAACGACCCTCGAATGAAGACCTAAATATTCAAAGGCCATGAGGCGCCTCGGTTCACAAGATTAGAACATGAATTGCAAATAGTTTGTACATGATAAATCTTACGAATTCACGACGACATATATCTTACGATCGTCATGTAGTTACTAAGAACAGTTTTACAAATAAAACCTCTTCAGATATAGTCCTAACATACTAACAATCTCATGTTTAAAATGTCTGCACACAACATTACCGAATTTCTTTATGAATAGCACTCTTCCATGAAAATATCGTATTGGTCTACCACGTGTTACGTTGGTCATAAACTATTGGCGCAGCGCGGCCACGCTGTGCAGCTGCCAAGTCTTCACAACAGTGCCTGACATTCTGATTGAGGAGCTCAGATTACTCTGCTAGGGAAATAAACGTGATATTTAAAATGTTACTGAATAATTTTCTGTACTATTTACCAATATATGGCGTATTCGGTATTGATTGCATAAGGCAAATATTTTGGACTATTTTAATTAGTTGGCAGTTCATAAGAGAGCTTCTTGTAAAGGCTAAAATGCCAACAGTAGGTAGCTACAATGTAAGTCTAGTTATGCATACTATGTATGAAATGCTGACCATGTATAATAAGAAAACACCGAAATAGCCAACAAGACTTATCGACAACACGTGGGTATTGTACGGTAAAAATTTCAACATCGGCGTCGTGGTTCATTAGCTATCGGATGCAGGCGCGCGACTCGATTATGCTAATTTGATTGTCTCCTCGCGCGATCCGTCTAGCTTGGCCCGTGCCGGAGACTAATTTAATCCGTACTCATCGCTCTTTTCTACAATCAATAAAACAAGGATTATCCTACAAAACTACGTAACAGTTTGCTCACAACTAAATGGGACAGTGATTAGGGCTAATCTATTAAGTAGGATTTCCCAACTTGAACTAATCTTAGAACTTTCTTGTTTCAAGAGCAAATTTAAGACTTTGTTTAGCTTACAAAGGACTTGCGGGAAATAGTTGAATAAACGGCAACTATCTTTGAATATTTACGCTCCTTTATCCTCTGCTATTTGAGCATGTTTCTGCTAACCCTGCATTACATATGCTGTTTGTGTTATGAAGCTGAATTGCTTTTAAGTCCTGGCTCGTTCCTGCACGGTTGGCGTATTGCGGTGTCCCTGTGGCGTAACCGCAGGCTATGGAGCACTTTTAAACCTTTCCATTGGTGGTCTGGCACTGAACGGGACTCGTTTACCCTTTGAACATAAGAGAATTTGCCCTTTTGTTAGTTTAAAGCGCCTCGTTTCGCTTAATATTACAACAATTCGATCCTAATCGTGTTATTCAAGGCCACTTGCTTTGTCATAGAATTGATATGTTCGGGTAGAACGTGGTTAATCCAAGTAGTCTGAGTTGATCAAAGCCGAGCTATAATTGACTTGTTTACTGTCGCCTTGTTTCGAGGTACTAATAAAGGGAGACGTTCTGCGCATTCGTATGTATAATTAATACTATAAACTGCTTCTGTCTGTACAATCTGAAGCTTACATTCTAAGTTACGAATGCGAGATGATTGTTTTCATCAGTCAGTAAACCTAGTTTTCTTGTTAGACGCTTCGAAGTTGTTAGTGATATAGAGATACTTCAATATAATTTTGTATCAAATGAACCACCAAAACCGATCCATTCCATTCGGTTTATTTCGTTCGTAAAATGTCTCTTTTAATGCGGCATCTGAACATAATGTTTTTTGTTTTAGTTCTGTGGTTTGACTCTAATAGATTAAGTGACGACCAAGACTTTTGATAAGTACTTCACTTTGCTTTAAAAGCCAGGAAGGAACACTTAGGAGCTGTCTCGCAAACTCTACTCGATCGTACTTTAAAAGCTTCACGTGATGTTCTGCCCCGGCCCGAGTTACTAAGACTACCCTGGGGCGGCATCGGCATATTACTCGCACTAAAAGTACGGCATTTCTGATTTCAAATTTAGCAAAACTTGAATAAAATTTTCGTACGCTTTTGTCGTTTGTGTGTTGTATTAACAATATTCCAAAACCAAATACATTTATAAAACCGTAAATTAACGGGACCAAGAACCAAGCATAACAAGTCAGTGAAGAATCCGCCCACGTAAATTTTCTGATCACTGACATTTTTATTACTGGTAAACGCAAAGGAATTTTAATAAAAATATCTTAGGAACTTGATTATACTTTGGTGTTATAATTTAAATTTCCGTTAAAGCCACTATTTTCTCATTAGAGAATTTGAGATTTATGAGAGGTGATACGATCGTTTTATTGATAGAAAATAATATTTCTTACCAAGCCAACCATTTTTAACTCCCACACCTCACACTATGTAATATGTTAAGATAACACGACGTAGGTGTACTGAATTTATAACTATTTTCTCTCGTAGAATAAAAGTAAGGCTATGTATGGCCGTTGGCGGGTATTAAGAAATATTTTGGAATAACTTTCCTACCGGTCATCTTATCAGTATCAAGTTTTGTAATTTGGCATTTACGACACCTCAAAAAATAAACCATAAATTGTTTAAAAAAGTTTACGCAGTCTTCATATGTTCAAAATAATAATACGAAACTTAAACATTAAAGTAAAATTGAATGTTCTAGATGAGGAGGAGGGGGGTGTTACGCGCGGCTGCGAGGTGAGGCAGCGGCTGCGGCATGGACCATGCGGTGAAGGCGATGTCGGCGCGCGGGCCGCTGTCCCGGCTGATGGCGCGGCGGCGGTTTGAGTCGGCTGAGTTGGAGGAGCTGTATGCGCGCTATGCGTGCAAGCTGCAGCGCACCTCCGTCGGCTCGGCGCTGGCTCTGTGGGCGCTGCTTGCCGCCGCGCTGGCCGCTGTCGATGCCACTCGCGGGTGGCGGAGAGCACCACAGGTAACCTACCACTGAAACACGATGAAATTTATATACATGCCACATAAGCACAGATTTGAGTACTGCGTTCGAAACAGCGGATCATAAAAGATATACTTTTATGATCCGCTGTTCCTTTGGGTACTTAAAGGACTAGACTTTTGCGAAGTTCACCTCTTAATGCTAAATAAGATACCTATTAAAACATTTTAATCGTATACATTTAGTCAAATACTCGTAAAATCTTGTATCAAAAAGATTGGGAGTGCCCCAAGGTAGCATAAATATTGTCTTGTTCTTTTCCATTGACAATCTAACCGAACGCAGTATACTATGTGTACCGTTTCCAAAACAAAACCTTGAACTATAGAATGACCCTTTCAAGGTAGTGTAACATGTATGAATTTGAGGTAAATATACAATGAAAGTCACGCAGTGCAATTCAAAGACGTTAAATGAAGAATATAGGTCACTGTGTCGCGAGCGATGCCAAATTACTTGGGCTTCAAGTGCATTATAAAATCTGGCTGCATCATATTGAGAGGTTTCCAGCTATGACGCCTTATTTGCCTGAATAAGAGAGGCAAGTCTAATGGAAAAGGATTACTCTAAAATCTGCCGTTCTGGTAGGTATTTACAATCTTTTATGGCTACTGATAAGAAAAAAAATGGCTAATTCTTTTGCAGTAATAGAAATGTTAGTACCGTGTGGTGCCGGACGTAAAGAATAACACCACCCCATTTCTTTCCGTGGGTGTCGTAAAAGGCGGCTAAGGGACTTACTAGAGAATGGGCAGCAGCGTTCTCTATGCATTTTACCACCATACTGCGATCGCCAACCCGCCTGCCGAGCGTGGCGATTATGGCAAAGCCCCCTAAATTGGGGGAAGCCTAAGTCCAGCAGTGGACGTCTTACGGCTGAAGTGATGGTGATGGTGAATAGAAATATTTACAGATGAGAATAACAAATGGTGTCTGTTTGCATACATTAATAACACCTACTTTTTTGTACAGGTCGGTGTTTTGACCGCACACGCACTACTATGCAGCGGGTTAGCGTGGTGGTGCGGTCGAGCTGGTGTGGCACCGGAGAGGCGATTACCGCGAGCTTGTTGGTTGGCACTGGCTGGCGGTGGCGTTGCTCTGGCTGCCACGCTGCCCGCGTGGAGCACCGGTGCGGCGGCTGAAGGCGCTGCTCACGTGGTGTGGGCCGTCTTCGCTGCATATGCGCTGCTGCCGGTCGGAGCACCCGTCGCCGCGGCTTTCGGCATCCTTCTGCCCACAGCCCACACCATCGCATCAGCACTCGTCGCTAACCGATTTCCTTATCACGTTTGGCAGCAGGTCAGTTACCTATAATCTTACTTTTGGCTAATTTAAAGAGTATAAATTCTTCGACGAAATAGTAAGTTTGTCACAGAGTACTGCGGCATGAAAGTTTATCGCCGTCGCTTTCACATCTACAAACAATTGTCTGCAATAAAATGTTCAAGCGTAGCCAAGCACGGACAGTACCTCACCTACATATCGATTGAAGTTCATCGTGCGACACGACGTGGCAATAAAACCAGACATTTGTGTGAACTTAGGGTTGCTCGCTTCGCAATATGTTAGTTTCACAGTCTTGACCTTGACACACGTCCAATGTGACTTGTCGGAGCTTCCAGCATGAACTAACGAGTAGAAAATGTCTATGAAAGGGGAGTATAGCGAAAATTTTATTCTTCAATATTAATTTCGTTTTGAATGTCGCGATGATTCTGAATTGGTGTGACTATAATAGCCAAATTGAAACTGCTTACGCACGTGCAAATTAAAAAAGTTAATTAGGTAAAGTGCTGTTTCGTTGATTGCAGCTATAATAAATTTGGTAGCTACGTCGCATTATCGATGCCGTAGACCCGAAGGGTAGTTCTACCCTTTCACAATGCCTGTGACATTAAATATGTTTTGAAGGTCAAGTTTTGTGGGAATGTAACAGATTCTAGCATCTTCTAGCATTTTCTTTCCTACTTCATATTTTTATGTAATAGGTACACTGTCAAAAAGAGATACGCTGTCGAAAGAGAATGAATGGATTTAGTAAATTATTGATTACGTACATATCTTGGATATAAAGTACCTAATGATGATCGTATCATGACAATAATGCTATCAAACAACATAACCTTTTGAAATTACGTATGGCTAACTGAAGAAGGAAATGTTTCCTAAAATAGAACATAAACTTGAATTTAGTTACCATGTAAAGTCGTTGCCTTATAAATAAGATTTAAATAGCTGCACGATTTCTTCAAGTAGTTTGAAACCGAAGGTCGTAGCCTTGCCCTCGTGGCGCCCAACGTGGGGCCCGCTTATTACGCCTCACTCCAAAATAAGGGTTGCTGCGCTCGCGTGCGATTCTTACGTCATCCTTGCCGGTCCAAACAAACTTACGGCTAATCCCTCAAAATCAACATACCTCAATCTACCCTCAAATGAAAGACGCTACATCTATTTGATTTGACATGTCTTGGTCGCAAATATGTAGATCTGGTCGATTAGATAATAGAGAGCCACATTGTATAGTGACTAATAGCACAGTATATTACATCACCTATTTGGTATTTTAATTACTTACACTCCATTGAAGTGTTAGGGTTGTCACTCTTCCTGTCAGGGTCGCGGATTTGTTCGGATGAGTTACCTTGGCCCTGGCATAGGCCACTGAAGGAACACCGGTTTTAGCCAGTAAAACTTTGACACGTCCTTCCGCTCCATTCAGAGCAGGAGCAGTCATTTGATGATTTCCCACTCACAAAAAAACAGGGTTGTCACTCTTAGTGTTCGTAAAATTGAAAAGTGTTTTTTTTTTTTGGAACGTGCCTACTTTGATAAATGATTTTCTTCTGCAAGTAGGTTTCTACAAACACTTTTACACATCAATCATATTTTTACATTTTTTAACTTGATGACGTCGGCGTTTCCTATCAGAGAGAGTAGTCAACTGTCAGAAGAAAGTCCGAAACAAACTCAGAAGTCACAGTCTCTTTTAAAGTTCAGGCATAATCTTGGTCACATCATGTGAAGACCATGTTTATTACTGTCTGAAATGATCTTGCGCACATTAAAGCGGCTTGCGGTAGGACTTGATTGGCAAAAATCGTCACGCGAAAAAGTGTTCATACATACATGTTATACCCCCTACATGCGACTTCCGTCTTTGATCCAGATGTAAATGAGTGTGTCGTTTCGATCGTTTGTTCGAAGTTACGGTACTGTCCAAATTTATACTGAGCTAATAGGTTCCATAGGATTACTGAGTTTATTACCAAGATAAATCCGACGTGAAATTCTAAGTCAGAACGAATCCAACATCAGAGGGACGGCGTTAAGAAATGGCATTTAAAAACGCAATAAAACGGAGCGTTTTTTGTACATCTATTTGTGAAGTTTTTATGTGTACATAATAATCTGAATTTATTTACAGAGTTTCATGTAGCCATCTCGTTAAAAACACATCAGGAAAGCTTGTCTTACAACGGACGGAATAAAAATCCGACGGATTTTTTTGTACACGCGCCTACTTAACAACCTAATAGATACATTTCCAGTTTAAGCTGACCTCGTATTGTATCCATGAGCTTTTCATAGGGACGCCAGCTTACACTGGAAATGTGTAGCTTGATTGGTCGTCGTGCGTACTATCGCCTAGATTTGAGAAACGAACAGCAAAACACACTGTTCGATTTTAGACGCGAGATGCACTCTGTTGGATTATCGATCTTCGGTTCAACACCGAGAGAGAGACCTCGAAATAATCTCACCGCGATTTTATTTCATCTGTCTTTACGTCGACTTACTGAGCTGAATATAAAGCTTGTCGTGCGCATTACTGCAAGCACCAAGAAAATGGCATGGCAATGATACTTTCTTAACGTAGGTGTTATTGTTTTATGCTGGTTTTCGCCAACACTAAGCGACATCTAAATTTAATGCGTATCCACTATGCGGTTACTTAGTGCCGAAAACAATTTAAATTATGTTATTATTTATTTCATGAAAGTGGTGCAGTCTGTTACAAAGAATGTTGACAACTTAGGAATAGTTTACATCTATTCATATCCCATTTACATTACATTTGTTGATGTGTAAAAGTGAAGACACTTTTACACGTCGACAAATGTAATGCAGATAAGATCTACTTACAGAAATAAACATTTCATTTCTGTGATATTTAGGAAACAATCCAATTTCCTGATTTGATGTCCTAGCTAGTAGTAGTTACTTAGTAGCCGGTATTAAGGACAATCAACCATAATTTTCTGGAACTTTTCTTCAACATAAGACAAATAGTATTGCTTAGGTCACCACTGAGCGATGACTAAGGTTGCAGCCACGAAATACGGATTCACCGATGGGTAATACTTAGGCAACTTTTACGTGTTGACAGATACCGAACTTGCCAGAAAACACCTTAGACAAGTGTTAAAAAGGTAGATTTCGAAACTTCGACTTGCCTGCCTGTTGAAGTGCTGAGAAACTAATGGTGAACCTTGTGTGGTTGGTTAGGGATTAGAGACCTGCACCCTAATTACGTAACGCACTATCAATCAGAATCATTTTTATGATTACTCCTATTCCATTGCGTCATATGTTTGAAAAAATTGTCGGCTCAGTAACGTAAATGACGCAATGAATGTAGTTGAATTGTTAAAATGAGAGCGACTCCTACTGATAATAAAAGTTCGCAATTACCCCTCTGCTTACGTGAGACATTGGTACCGATTCCCTTGTTCACAAACTAAACTAAATTTAAGTTCAGTGCATCTTTTTCTTTCTATTTCATTAAGGAAAGGACAGAAGATAAATTTTAGTTTAGTCCTGTCATATTAATCAGCGCCTGTCACTACTCCATACAAGTTTAGACGAGATTAAAAACTTGCCTACTAAAATTACGTCAATTTACGTCAAGCGCTGATTAATTTGACAGGACTAAACTAAAATTTATCTTTTGTCCTCTTCTTAATGAAATACAAAGAAAGAGATGCACTGAACTTAAATTTAGTTTAGTTTGTGAACAAGGGAATCGGTACCATTTTCTAACTAGAAAATTTAAACTCACCAAGCACAGAAAAAACCGGCCAAGTGCGAGTCGGACTCGCGCACCGAGGGTTCCGAACAAACCTGTAGGTATTCTCGGTTTATGCATAAGGTTTATGTTTATGAAAATAAATGTTTTTTTTAAATTTTTATATTTCAGTTGATTGAATGAAGGTAAATTGCGGTTTACGATTTATGACGTTTTAAAAAAAAAACTACTTACTCGATCTCGTTCAAACCAATTTTCGGTGGTAGTTTACATGGTAATGTACATCATATATTTTTTTTAGTTTTATCATTCTCTTAATTTAGAAGTTACGGGGGGGGGGGGACACACATTTTACCACTTTGGAAGTGTCTCTCGCACAAACTATTCAGTTTAGAAAAAAATGATGTTAGAAACCTCAATACCATTTTTGAAGACCTATTCATAGATACTACACACGTATGGGTTTGAAGAAAAAAAAAATTTTGAGTTTCAGTTCTATGTATGGGGAACCCCAAAATTTATTGTTTTTTTTTTCTATTTTAGTGTGAAAGTCTTAATGCGGTTCACAGAATACATTTACTTACCAAGTTTCAACAGCCTAGCTCTTATAATTTCGGAAAAAAGTGGCTGTGACATACGGACGGACAGACAGACAGACAGACATGACGAATCTATAAGGGTTCCGTTTTTTGCCATTTGGCAACGGAATCCTAAAAAGCATGGGGTGCTTTTTGAGGTTTTTTTTTCATTGATATTAAGCACCCCACGGTTTTTTCTATTATTTGCTACTTTTTAATTTTGTTTTCTAGGAAAGCGTACTTTTTAGTTTTTTAAACTATTATTTATTTTCTATTGTTTAGTTCGGCTAGCTACAAAAGCGGGTTTTTCGTATTAATTTTTGTTGCTATCCTGGTAATCCTAGCCAGGATAATGACACAAATTTATTGTATTGTCATCGGTCCTTGATAAGCGTGCAAAGTTTCAAATTAATCCGACGTTTTAATGGGGTTGAAAATCACGTTCAAAGATTCCATTATTTAAACACATAGATACGTACCAAGGTAATAAAAGCGTAATAAAAACAGGGATATTAGTATATAAGTTAAAATAAAAGTTCTATTATCTTGTAGATCAACCACCCTGTCTAGTTCAGTATAAATATTACCATTATCTTTATTCCCCATGATACCCTATTTTTACACAAATCACGTAGGACGCCAGACGCCTAGGCTTAGATCGAGTAGAATATTTCTACGCCATGCCATGCCAATATTTATTTTGCCGAGGTTATTGAACCTGACTAGAGGTTACTAGAAAAACCTATCGACAAAGTCAATTTGGTGTTCAAGGATAACATGATATATGGCAGATTCTACCAAAAGGCAAACTTTTTCCTTAAAAAGGCATTATATAGGTACTTATAATAACTTTATCATGAGTATAGTTGTTGGAAATAAACTAAAACCCGTAGTTTAAAACTCGTTATGTACTTAAAAAAAAAAAACCATGATCACGTGGTCCGGTCCACGTGGTTGTGGTTTTAAACCATTAATTATGTATTATTATTTATAAATTAAGTTATAATGCTAATTGAAATAATTCTTGGCTGTAGGCTTTAATTTATTAATGTAGTCACAGGCAAGTCCGGTTAAGCAGCCGAAAACCTCATACGTTGACCTGCAAGAACCTGTAAAAAAAAAATATTCACCAGTTTTATTAATAACTACCTGACCCAGCGAACTTCGTACCGCCTCAGAATCAATAAAACCCATGTTAGGTGAGCTCCTACCAAGTTATGCCAAACTGGTACTTCGAAGACATAAAGCGTTTTCTAGCTATCACACACCCATGTTAGGTGAGCTCCTACCAAGTTATGCCAAACTGGTACTTCGAAGACATAAAGCGTTTTCTAGCTATCACACACCCATGTTAGGTGAGCTCCTACCAAGTTATGACAACCTGGTACTTCGAAGACATATTAATAAGGAACTTTTTTGGATGATTTTTTACACCTTGGGTCCGAATAACCGAAATATCTTACGGACCCTATTTAAAAAAAAAAAAAATATGGCCTATGTTACTCGCAGATAATGTAGCTTTCTAATGGTGAAAGAATTTTTAAAATCGGTCCAGTGCTTATTGAGTTTATCCATTACAAACAAAAACACAAACTTTTCCTCTTTATAATATTGGCATAGATATATGTGAAGTCCCATAATTATACTACTTTTTAAAATTAGACAGCCTTGCAATCTTTATATGCATATTTATTATTATAATATATAAAAAAAATATGCCGTAGCGCTAGATCAATAATAAAATTGTCTGATTATGTTTTACTCAGATACTGCATATTTTTAGAATGTACATATTTTATTTTAATTGACCTTGAAATATCCTAAATCAGGGAGTAGGTGTGGTCTAGATATCCTCGTGTATACCTCCAGCTCATTCTATTAAAAAAAAAACATTATTAAACCGTAAGTGTGGTTTTAAACCAAATAGACGGTTTAAAACCCGTTTTCCATTCAAAATCATGATGCAGAAAAGTTTCCTTATTCCTACAAATAAAAAACATCGTATCATTAAAAAGACATTGAAAACTTTGAAGGGCCATATTACAATGATTGACTCTGTAGATTAATAAACTCACTTATAAATATTGTAGAAAGCTACGTCCATCACGCTGAAGGCATAAAAGCTTTTTGTTTGAAATTAATCAAACGACGGTTTATAAGCCGAGCGCTATTTAAATCAGAATAGATTTTTGATAAACATTATGACACGTTGAACAATAGTTTGACTGACTGGAAAAGTGTGATACATTTGTGAGAGAGTAATGCTTTAATTTGAGTTTATCGTTTCCTTTGTAAAGAGCCTTCTGGTGCCGGATGTAAGGAATAGTACAACCCTATTTCCTCCCGTGGGTGTCGTATAAGGCGACTAAGGGACTTGCTAGAGAATGGGCAGCAGCGTTCTTATGCATTTTACCACCATACTGCGATCGCCAACCCGCCTGCCAAGCGTGGCGATTATGGCAAAGCCCCCAAATTCGTGGGGGCCTATGACCAGCAGTGGACGTCTTACGGCCGAAATGATGATGTTAAATAAGAAATAGGGCCACTAAGTACATAGTCTCCCTTAGGTCTTTAAAGGGGTTTAATTGAATTATGTATTTATGTGTCTTCAAAATTATCCAGCTTAGCGCTTCACAACCATTCGACAGGCTAACGAGTCGATATTGACATATTTTCGGTTACCTGATTTCCTGACCGCAAATAGCTGGAACAATAGTGGCCGTCAATTTGGTTCAAATTGTCGAAACTTTTGGGTTTCGGATTTGTTAACAGGGTTCTGAGGATTCCTTCGATAACGTTGATTGATGTTCGATTCGACACGAAAGCGATATCGAATAGTTGTGAATAGTTATGCAGTTATCTTAAGTTACTAAGCCTGGTGATAATTGAAACACTGTCTCTAACCTCCAACGCAAAAAGAAAGGTGTAAGTTTGATTTGACAACTATGTGTGTCTGTCTGTGGCACCGAGCTCTTAAACGGTTGAACCGATTTGGTTACGGTTTGTTGTATTTAAAAGAAGGTTTTCTAGCAGTGGTTCTTAGATATGTCTAATCAAAATCGGTTTTGCCGTTTTGACACGACGATCCTGTGATCAAAATATTTCTTACAATGGTGCCGATTCTGTTGTCACAAAATTCTCTAAACTAAACAAAAAATCACTAAAATTTGGTTTATTCCTGTCAAACGACGATTTCCTATTCTGAAATAGACTAAAGTAACACAACTTAACTATATTTTAGTTTGACAGCACTAAGATTGCACTTAGTTATTAGTTTAGTGAAAATGTCAATTTTGCTATTCTGAGTTTGCCGGTTTTCACGAAAATTTTTGACTATAATAATTTATTTTAACTAAATCTGACTATTTTTAATCGCGATAAAAAAGGTGTGGAATAAAACTAGTGGTCATGAACTAAAATTCTTAACAACGCCTCGCCTTCACATGCAAAAACAGGTCTGTATTTTTTATTTTCTTTTTGCTTATATCTTGAAAATGGCGTGTCCTATCGCAAAAATAATGATATTTTCATCCCCCTAAGTAGACCCTGCATATTTAAATCTCAACACGTGGGTAATATTTTTTTTTTTTTTTTCAAACAAAAGTGAAAAATTTCATATAAAACACGTCGAGGCTGCCCTCTAGCACGCGCCTTCGTCTCTCAAAAAATTCATTCTACGCAATGCACACACAAGTACAACGTTGCGAAACCAAAAGAAAAAAAAAATACCACGCTGAGTCGCGACTGTCAAATTCGATTTTAGTTGTGTCAAAATAATTTTTAAATTTAGAGATTTTTCTTGCAGAATAGCGTTACAATTCTCATAGCCAAAAGTAAGGAATTTTAGCGATAGTTTAGTTAGTTTAGTTCGTTCGTGTACATCAGAATCGGCACCAATTTCTTATTAAACTTAAAGGGCCATTACGTATATTTTATTACTTTTTAGAGGCTTTGGTTTTGGTTGGTGCTTTTTAAATTTAACTTTTACACTAATGAAGGACCTGTGGCTAAGTAACAACAGCTGCACAGGTTGATCGTTCAGGTTAAGCTACGCTTGCCGCGGTTGTTCCGTGGATGGGTGACTATCTTAACATACCAAGCCCTTCCGTGCTTCGGAAAGCACGTTAAGCCGTTAGTGCCGGCTGTCTTTCGTAGATCTTAGACAGTCGTTACGGGTCGTCAGAAGCTCGAAAGTCTGACAACCAGTCTTACCAATGGGTATCGTATTACCCAGTAACTGGGTTGTGGAGGTCAGATATGCAGTCGCTCCATGTAAAATACTGGTACTCAGCTGCATCCGGTTAGACTGGAAGCCGACACCAACATAGTTGGGAAAAGGGTAGGCAGATGGGTCTTTTCATATTAAAAATTTGACGTTTATAGAAGCTCAACATGGCCAGTTGACCACCTATAGCCAAATTCATGAACACGTAACATAATAGCAAGGCAGTAACATATTATTTGACAGATAGTATGGTTATTTACTGCGTCGTAACTACGCCTGCAGCATCTGGTTTGTATAAATCAATCGGCCAGCTTGTAGATACAATTAGGTGCGATTTGCTTTCGTTCAATGCTTATTATTGCCTTCATCCTGTTTAATAAATGTTCCTGAAAGCGATTACTGTAAGTTATAGGAGTTTAAGTGCTAAGGGGTGTGGCGGGGTAGGAATCTGTTCTATCATTTGTGTTAAACGAATGGTGAAACCACAGTAGGAGAGTTTCACAACAAAAGATTAAAGACATTTTGTCTTCCCAAAGGTTGTCTGGTGGAGCTCGTTTTAGCGATAAGACCTCTCTTTGTGCAACTTCGTAAACATGACCTTTATTCTTGTATTTAATGTGTACAATAGGTAAAGCTTTGTGTTGTGCTGCCCATGTGTCAGGCGCACGTTTCATTTATAATTATCACACTTTTCTAATGTTTATACCTATGTATTTAGAGATGTCAAAAGTGTCATCATTGTCCTATTCTATTTAACAGACTCCAAAAAAGAGGATGTTCTCAATTCGTCCGTGTTTTAGGGTTTTACCCGAAGGGTAACCAACGGGACCCTATTACTAAGTCACCGCCGTCCGTCCGTCCGTCTGTCTGTCAGAGTGCTGTATCTCATGATCCGTAATAGGTAGGGATAGGTAGACAGTAGGAATTTTCTCAGAATGTGTACTCTGTTGCCGCTATAACAACCAATAATAAAAATGAAAACAAAATTAAAGGGGTCTCCATACAATAACGTGTTTATTTCGGCTTTTCTTTGCTTGTGGCACGAAACCCTTCGTGTTTTTGGGTGGGTTTTGGTGGATCGTATTTAAAAAAAAGATAGAGTATGCCTCAGGGGTGGCCCCAAATAAATTTTATTAACTTTGCTTGGGTAGTTTTATGTTAACTTCGATAATACCTACGTATCTATTTAATCCATTCTGTGTTTCTTGATCATGTTCTAATATTTCCTGTCGCTGCTGTTTACATAGCGATTGGTGTGAGGTGGTGCCATAGCCAAAAATTGAAAATGAAAAATCTTTTTTCAAAAAAATCCTCTAACTTCAAAAAAAAGCACTACAAAATGAAAAATAATTTTAATCTCGGAAGTCGGTGGCCAAAAACTGAAATACAGATCCAAAGTCACCAAATTCCAAAATTAAAGTATTTAAATTCTTATTTATTCGTAATGGTTTTTTGTTGAGTCTAGTCTTCGCAAAAACCTAATCTATTTTACCTAAACGTCTGGCCATTCATCCCGATATCGTAAACAGACACTTCAATTTGATTTGCACTTTACAATTTAAATTACCAATCATTATTATTCATCGTATTTTACATGTGGTCGGTATGATAGTTACCTAATATATTGAAATATGTTCTACGTTTATAAACGAATAGGCTGGTAATAAAACATGATTGATATCGTGAAACAAATGTTCAGCAGGCATGACCTTAGCGGGCTTGCGTTTCATCTAGATTTTAAATAACTCACATTGTTTATTTTCGGAACCTGTTGGTAGAGAGAGCTGCATAAAACTCTAGCTGTATTCACGAGGTATAGATTAAGCTGAGTGCTCATTACTCATTGCTGCTAGGGTTTCCGCACTGAATAGATCCGTTATCATCCGGCTAATGGACGCCGGAACAGCGTATTATGAGGATGGTATCTGTAACTGCCTGTATGCTAATCCGAATCGGCGTACTTTCGTTTCAAGGCTAGCCCCAAGGCTATATTGTGTCGTGTTTCGTGATCTACATAGCCCTTGATTTCTTTTTTACTTTTTCGGTAAGTAGGTGAAACTGTGGCAACTTTTACATTATTTTCTTGAACGAATACTGACATAGTTTCATATGCTGTAATTATAAATGCTAAACAAAACAAATAAATGTGCATCCAGCAACATAATATGAATGAATTAACATTTGTGAATATTTTTAGCCATATGGAATATTATTACGACGAATACCTACATAATTAGTTTATTATTGAATAATCTTTATAAAACAAAGTCGCTTCTCGCGTCACTAGTTCAGTACGCTAAAATCTTTTAAACTACGCAACGGATTTTAATGCGGTTTTCATCAATAGACAGACTGATTCAAGAGGAAGGTTTGTATGTGTACTACACGGGCGAAGCCGCTAGCAAAAGATAGTTCAAAACAATATTACAATATTCCGTTATAATTGTGTCTCGTGTACATGTTTGCAAGAATCGTGACTCAGATATTCGCAAAGAAAATTCCTTGTGTACCTACCAACGTATTATCTTGTTGTTTGTGTATAAAATACTTGTTCGTTGGGCAGTCGAGGTCGCTCCCGTGTCACCGCTCAGCCTCAAGGGGAAGCCAAAACACATTTGTGGAACATGTCTCCTCCGGAGCGAGTTCACCGCGAATTTCCATAATAATAATGTACTTATTATACAGCGATGTGCGTGAAATTTATTCAGTGTAGCTCGTTATTCACACGCCGTGTCAGGTCACAGTGATGTCACTCCACTGAGCAAGTTCAATACTTGATCATTCTCATGATTGGTCTAAACGAAGCAAGTTAATTCTAGAATTTATATTCGTAAAGCTTCAAATATTTGTTCACGTTTTTACCAGCGCACGTCATTCACGCTGAATTTCTATTCAAATGTTTTCAACGTGCTGAAAAATGTATTTCCACCGTGTGTCTGTGTAACAGAAATGGATTGCAACGCTCGAATAATACCTGATGCAAATTCGTATAATTCGATCGGGCACATTTTTCACTGAAAGTTTAACGTCGCGTTGACTTATTTAGGGCTCCCGCAGACAGGCGTGACGTGACAGGGCGACGAGAATTTAATAGAACAATGTGACTGAAAACTTTATTGAAATCGATTGACTACAGTCGTGGACTGCCTTTATGATTTTATGGCCCATCCCCTTTTCGATCAGCCTTCGCAGCAATGTCAATTCACACGTCATAAGAATTATGTTACACCAAGTAACTTTGCCTATTCAAGCGTTTAGATAAGAAATCAATGATTGGCCTATTTCAACTAGAAATCATGCTTTCAACATTAATCCTTCACCTGTTCTGCTATCATGAAGTACATCAGAAAGTGTTTGCTGCGTAGGCGCCGGTGATACACAGCATGCTAATAAACACGTCTTGTCTTGTTGCTTGATCGCGGCCATTTACAATTTCTCATAATGCAGTCGGACAGGTGAGCTTTCTTGTCAAACTGACTAGTGTTGTGAAACACTCGAACATGTTCCATACTAGACAGCACACTTGATGGGACGAGCTGTCTCACTGTCTCTCCATTTTATTTGACATGGCGCTTTAGGGTTCCGTGGCTTGCATTCCAACAAAATGTTATTCTGTTTGTTTAAAAAATTACATTCCCATCCAGCCCGTCACTTGCTGCCCTCTACCAGTAATGCCCTAAGCCGAGGTCCGTACCCCACAGGGTGCCCTCAGCGAGTAGTTACTCTAGTTTTAAGCATTTTTTAAGCCTTGTCTAAAGGCCTTTACTTATTAAGGTAGCCACAGGCAAGGCCGGTTAAGCAGCCGACTACCTCAAAGGTAGACCAGCGAGATGACATTTTTTTAAATTTCTTAAAACATATTTTAATTCAAATCATTGTTGCGACTATGATGATGAACGGTGTTTACACAAACAAATTAGTAGAGTACATATATTATTTCTTATTCAGAAACACCTCTGAATAAATAAATAATTATTATTAAGTAGGTACTATTTACCTATCTAAGAATTTTCAGATCTTTGATCAAATAGGCGTATCGTTGGGACAAGATTTTGAGGGCAAATAACGTAATTACAACAAAGGATCTGAAAATATTCTCAAGTACTATAATTCAAGATCTACTTTTATTCACGCTTTGCAGGTTTTGAGTGTTCCTTGAAAACATTACTTTGAACGGTTTTTGACATTCATTGAAATTATTCACGTCTAAATTGTAAGAGGATTACTTTATTGTTACTTTCTTTTAGAACATAGCCAAAATTGTATATTAATATTGTAATCTTGTTGGCCAAGTGTATTGGCCCCGACTTACGAGTTGTAATCTTTTTTTTTGTGTGGGTGGAAACATCAAAAGACTTCTCCCGCTCTGGGTGGAGCGGAAGGGCGTGTCAGACTTTTACTGACTAAAACCCACCCGTGTTCCTTCAGTTGCCCATATGCCAGGGCCACGGTAACTCTTTTGAACAGATCTCGTGACCTTGGCAGGCATCGGTCCTAGCAGACCCCGTCAGTACTGCTGACATCTCTTTGAGGCGCGCGTGGGACTACGTGCCGTCGACACGGGCCTGGTCCTTACCGGGCGGCGATCTACCCATTGCTCACCGCCAGCAAGCCCACGCCTACGGTGGTCGGGAGTCTGCGATCGAGTCCCGACGCCCGGGGCATCTCCTGCGGCGGCTAGGGACGTGAGGGCGCAGAGACTGCCACTCCCTCACGCGCCCCGCCTCCTCCTTCGCGAGCATTACTGCTTCGCAGAAGGAGGTGACGGCTTCCCATGCCCTCTCGCTCCGTACCATGGCTCGCACCAGGCCCGGACACGAGAGGTCGCCGCCGCCGATCGCCTCCACGAGGAGAGTTGTAGGTCTTAAGTTCAAACCCAAGCATGTGCTTTACTTTGTGTAAAATAATTTAATCACCACTGCTCTCAAAACGGTGAAGGAAATCGTCGTGAGGAAACCGGCATGTCCTTCCTAGAACTAAAAGTTTGAAGACGTGACATTTAGCAACCCGCACTGTGCCCCTTTGGTAGATTACGGCCCACTCCCTTTCACCGAGAGTAGGCCCGTATCCCAGCAGTGGGAACAATGGGTATAGGTTGATTATGATTGTACTCTTAATTTACTTTTACATTTGGTTATCTTCCACATCCCTTGTGAATAAAATATCTCGGAATCGGCAAGTCGTCGCCGACGGCGCTTACGTTTAGCGGTCTCAGAGCTATTCGACTCATTTTGAATAACTGTAAAATGTTTAGAAGATGGTTGACATTGAATATTTTAGTAATTGGAAGATGATTCAATTTGTGGGGGCGAGTGAGGCGACGCAGGCGGTGACAGGTTCTATTTGCATAACCCGTGCTGGATGGTGCACGGTTCGTTGCCTATCTCATAAGCGCTATTAATAAATTAAACGCTCCATGGCAGGCCACACAGATCACTAGCTCAATAAAGTTATAATAGGTGTGTCATGATTCCTCTAATGGCGGTTTATTTGCAGCTTTGCCTTGTAGAGCGTGAACTTAAGCTTGATATAGAAACATTAAATTACCTACATCGTCTTGAATATTTATGATCGATAATGTATACTACATTGCTAAGGCGCTTCTATCAGTAACATTATAATTATGTCGTTTGACTCGTTTAGTCAATGTTCATGCGGAATAAAATCGTGGCGGTTTTTGTCGTGCACTTGAATTTCAATTCTCGGTGTGGAACTGAGCATTGAGAATTAAACGGTGCATCTTAGCACGTCGAAAATCGAACAGTGTATTTTTAACCGACGAAAAAAAACGGAGGAGGTTCTCAATGTGGGCTATCGGGTGTGAATTTGCTACTAGAGGCGCTTGTATCGCGTGAGGTCCAAAAAAATTCAGTTTTCACTAGTTTTAGCGGGCTTTGTGACATAAATTATAATTTCTTTAATTTACCTGTTGAAAAGTGATCTCCTTCGTGAAATTATCGCAAATATGGATTATTTGGCGATGAATGTGAACGCTTTGAAAGCGAAATTAAGAAAAAGAGGCGCAAAAATAAGCGGCCTCAAAGAGCAGCTAATTAAAAGGTTAATTTGTTTACTGTTTACAAACCTATTTTTTGCCACAAGTATGCTTGTTTGCCGAGGTAACAGCTATGTTTTTTACAGCTATACCTCTGGACCTTAGTCAACAGTGGCGCCAACTGGTGAGAAAAAAAAATAGTTTAAAAAAAAAACTAAAAAACACGCTTCCAAAAACCAAACTAAAAAGTAGAAAATAAGGAAAAAAAGCGTGGGGTGCTTTTTAAGCAATTTTTTATTGATATCGGGCACACCACGCTTTTTAGGGTTCCTTTGCCAAATGGCAAAAAACGGAACCCTTATAGATTCGTCATGTCTGTCTGTCCGTCTGTCTGTCTGTCTGTCTGTCCGTCCGTATGTCACAGCCACTTTTCTCCGAAACTATAAGAGCTACGCTGTTGAAACTTGGTAAGTAGATGTATTCTGTAAACCGCATCAAGATTTTTACTCTAAAATAGAAAAAAAAACAATAAATTTTGGGGTTCCCCATACATAGAACTGAAACTCGAAATTTTTTTTTCATCAAACCCATACGTGTCTATCTATGAATAGGTCTTTAAAAATGGTATTGAGGTTTCTAATATTATTTTTTTCTAAACTGAATAGTTTGCGCGAGAGACACTTCCAAAGTGGTAAAATGTGTCCCCCCCCCCCCCCCCCGTAACTTCTAAAATAAGAGAATGATAAAACTTAAAAAAATATATGATGTAAATTACCATATAATCTACCACCGAAAATTGGTTTGAACGAGATCGAGCAAGTAGTTTTTTTTTAAAACGTCATAAATCGTAAACCGCAATTTACCGTTCATTCAATCAGCTGAAATATAAAAATTAAAAAAAAACATTTATTTTCATAACCATAAACCTTATGCATAAACCGAGAATACCTACAGGTTTGTACGGAACCCTGGGTGCGCGAGTCCGACTCGCACTTGGCCGGTTTTTTTCTCTATTTTTTAGGGTGTTACGAATTTTGAGACGTATGTCAGCGTAGTTTGTGACTTATGTCAATGTAGTTTTCGAAGACAGTTTTTTTGCTGTCCTGGTAACCCTGGCAAGGATAATGGCACATAGTGATAATGAGTAGATAATGAAATTATAGTATCGTTATCGGTCTTTGACAGGTGTGCAAAGTTTGAATGAAATCTGGTCGTTTAAAGTGGGTTAAAATAGCGCTATAAGGAGTCGGTTACAAACAAACCAACATACAAACAAACAAACAAACATACAAGTGAAGCTAATATAAAGCGTGTAAAAAACGGTAGTCCCCATTCGACGCGTATATTTTTTATGATGTATGACCACGTATAAGTTTTTACATAGTAGTCCGATTGTGAAAAAAAAAAATTGGAAAGGGTATATCCCGAAGGTGGTCCCATATAAATTTGGAAAACAAAATCGATCCCGGTTGATTGATTGTTCACTCACTGATTGTAATGTATGACCACGCATAACTATATACGGAGTAGTCCGATTTTAATAATTCTTTACTTATTGGATAGGGTATACCTTGCCAAGTATTATTAGTACATTAAAGTCACAAAAAATTATAAAAAAAATTGTGACTAATGTAATTATGAAATTTTGAGTCGGTGCTTTGAGTGATCTTTGTTCATTGATTTTTCAGCGCTGACTCAATATTTAAGGTTTATTATTTTTTGCTTTTCAGTTTTTTTGGCGGCTTAATTTTTTTGCTAAAAAGTTTTTTACTTTTCAATTTCAACTTTCTGTGCTAAGCAGTGCGTTTAAGATACAGTGTGCGGAAAAAGCTAGTCTTGATTTTATTCCGTCCGATAGCTACTAAGATAGCCAGGACTCGAGTCTAATTCCTTTTATCCCGTGCTCCCCGCACGGGATAAAAGGAATTAGACTCGAGTAATCTGTGCAATCTTAGGGATGAAGCTGAACCCTCTACAGGTGCACCCTAATCGCTACGTCATCAACTCCACGTTTTTATTACTCCCGTAATATAAGGATCCAATCTTTATAACTTTGAATATTACAAATTACTCTTTTTAGGGTTCCGTTTTTTGCCATTTGGCAACGGAACCCTAAAAAGAGTAATTTGATAGATTCGTCATGTCTGTCTGTCTGTCTGTCTGTCCGTCCGTCCGTATGTTACAGCCATTTTATTCCGAAACTATACGAGCTATGCTGTTGAAACTTGGTAAGTAGATGTATTCTGTGAACCGCATTAAGATTTTCACACTAAAGTAGAAAAAAAAACAATAAATTTTGGGGTTCCCCATACATAGAACTGAAACTCAAAAATGTTTTTTTTTCATCAAACCCATACGTGTGGGGTATCTATGAATAGGTCTTCAAAAATGGTAATGAGGTTTCTAATATCATTTTTTTCTAAACTGAATAGTTTGCGCGAGAGACACTTCCAAAGTGGTAAAATGTGTGTCCCCCCCCCGTAACTTCTAAAATAAGAGAATGATAAAACTAAAAAAAATATATGATGTACATTACCATGTAATCTACCACCGAAAATTAGTTTGAACGAGATCGAGTGAGTAGTTTTTTTTTAAAACGTCATAAATCGTAAACAGCAATTTACCTTACATTCAATCAACTAAAATATAAAAATAAAAAAAAAATATATTTTTAAACCGAGAATACCTACAGGTTTGTACGGAACCCTCGGTGCGCGAGTCCGACTCGCACTTGGCCGGTTTTTTTTCTTGTTACTTTTATTCTCCGTAGTCCTGGAGCACGTAACAGCTTAATTATATTAATGAGTTTCCCGAAGTGGTTCGTGCTCATTTTAATACTAGATATTTTTGTTCTGTTCTGTATGTGTTTTATGTAAACGAGCACTGTTCCCTGTGGCAACCCTCGCACAGTTCTTTTAAAGGGGGTGTATTCAGCCCGTGTTAATTGAATTCCTGCTTTGAATGTGTTTGCACTTCGCTTCAAATGTATTATACGTTCGCATTTCGCTTTATAAGGATTTTTTTTTTGTTTTACTATTGGAAAAAGTGTTAACAGACTGTGTATCATGGTGTTTAGTATCCATTTGAAAATCAACTCATTTGTCTAAATCAGGAGGGGCTAATAGTAAACCATGTCATTTAAATTTAGCTTTAAAAAACTTTTTGCAAAAAAACAAATAACCGACTGCCAAAAAAGCACTACAAACTGAAAATTAACTTTAATATCGAAGTCTCGTCTTTGGATCTTTATTTTAGTTTTGTTTCCACTCACTACCGAAATAAAAGTTATTTTTCACTTTGTAGTGCCATTTTAGAAGCCGGTAACTTTTTTTGCAAAAATGTTTTATTTTTCACTTTTTAGTTCTGGTACCTCGCAATAATTCGTGTACCTATATGCAGTGGAACATAGAACCTCCTCTTTTTTTAATTCGGTGAAAAATCTAATTTAACGGCAGATATGTGCAATAATAACAGTTTCGTCGCAGTGCACAGATTTTGTAGACGGATTTATCGAATAAAATAAACTCGGCAGGTCAGCTTGCCAGTTTGACAGGCAATTTTCAGTCTACATTGATGGATGGCGCTCTGTTTATCGAGTCATTCTTTATGTAACTGCATGCCGTGCCATGGCGATATCGGTTATAAACGATTTCGATTTGTCACACCGTGTTGCTGATTATGGCGAAGGAAATTCTTTCTTGTCGTATCAACGATGGTAATGAATCGGTTCTTCAAAAGTCAAAAAAATACAAAAGTTAAAAGCGTTTATTTTAAACTAGCTTCTGTCCGCGACTTCGTCCGCGTTATATGTATTTATTGCTGCGCTAACCCGTCGCATCGAATAACCTGCCCGGGCGTGGTCTTCGTTTTTGCAACATGTTTTATTGCTGCTCCGCTCCTATTGTTGGTAGCGTGATGTTATATAGCCTATAGCCTTCCTCGATAAATGGGCTACCCAACACAAAAATATTTTTTCAATTCGAACCAGTACATCCTGAGATTAGCGCGTTAGACCAAAAAAAAAAAACTTCAGCTTTATAATATTAGTATAGTATAAATAGGCACAAAAAAGGCACTTTAACACGTCCATATTTAAATTATAATAGATTTGATTCTAGTCGCCCCTTCGGTACCCAAAGTTGTGGAGTTGCGGACACCAGCCCGGTCTACCTACCTATTAGTCCCCCCTTCCAAAAGGTACATTCGTATGGACAAGAATGGTCAAGAAACTCCACCGTTACTCTTTTAAAGTTTCATTTTCTTCATGTGAGTCTTGAAAGTTGTGAAGAACAAGAATATCATGATTATTAGCCTAGCCTTTTCACAACTGTGTTGGGGTTGGCTTCCAGTCTTACCCGATGCAGCTGAATACCAGTATTTTACCTCCACAACCTGTTAGGCACTGGGTAATACGATACCCATTGGTAGGAGTAGTTGTCAGACATTCGGGCTTCTGGCGAACCGTAACGACTGTTAAAGATCCACAAAAGACAGCCGGGACCAACGGCTTAATATGCTTTCCGAGGCATGGTTCTTAGTATGTAAAGATGGTGACCCATCCTCAAATCAACCGCGGCAAGCGTAGCTTAACCTTATTATTAACCACAAGCCCCTCAAGAACAAGAATATCGTAAACCATTAAATTCTGCTTTGATGTTGTCGACTTTTATATGGTTGGTCGTAAAACTTGTTTGTTACGAATTGACAACAGCTGAGTTACTGTCCCAACACACGTATGAACGAGGCACTCAAACTATTCAAATTGAGTTGAACAGAAACAGTTGATGAAATTCTGTGGATCCTTTACCAAATATTTCAATTTATTGCAAATTCACTGGACGATGCCGTCACGTTTCAGTTGCTAGAAATGTTTCCCTCTTATATTGTTAGACTTTTTTCTCGACTACAGCGAAGCAAAACGCATGGTTATGATTTTTACTGGTATGCATGTATGTCGATGGTCTTTATTAACAATGTCGGTTATGCATTTTTACCAATATTCACTTTTTAACAATACATAAAACGATCAGTGCAATTTTGAACATCCACAGTCTTATAATTTTTTTAAATCGCCAAAACAAGCGTTGAACTGCTCTACTGAACAGAAGTCTTATTGCGGAACCGACATTGTTAATAGGGACGTTCGATTTAATAAACAAATGAATATTGGTAAAAATGAATAAACGACATTGTTAATAGGGACTATCGATGTATGTGTTCATCTGTTTCCTCATAAATTCTAAAATACTTATCATAGCTTGGTAAGTATCGTTGGAAGCGTTTTTTTTTTTTTTGGATGGCAAATCATCAAATTACTTCTCCCGCTCTCTCTGAGCAGGAGGGCATGTCAGACTTTTACTGACTAAAACCCACCCGTGTTCCTTCAGTTGCCCATGTGCCAGGGTCACGGTATATCTTTCGAACAATCACGCGACCCCGGCAGGCATCGGTCCTAGCAGACCCCTTCAGTTTTGCTGACATCTCTTTGAGGCGCGCGTGGAACACTACGCGCCGTCGACCCGAGCCTGGTCCTTACCGGGCGGTGAGCTACGCATTGCTCGCCACCCGCAAGCTCGCGCCTACGGTGGCCGGGAGTCCGCTATGGAGTCCCGACGCCCGGGGCGTCTCCTCCTGCGGCGGCTAGAGACGTGAGGGCGCAGAGACTGCCACTCCCTCATGCGCCCCGCCTCCTCCTTCGCGAGCATTACTGCTTCGCAGAAGGAGGTGACGGCTTCCCATTCCCTCTCGCTCCGTACCATGGCTCGCACCAGGGCCGGACGCGAGAGGTCGCCGCCGCCGATCGCCTCCACGAGGACACGGCGGTGCTCCGCCCAGGCAGGGCAAACTTCCACCGTATGCTCCACCGTGTCCTCTAGACGATCCTCACAATGGAAACACCCGGACGTATACTCCCGCTTTATCCTGAACAGGAACCCACCGAAGCACCCATGCCCGGTGAGAACCTGCGTCAGGCGGAAGGTGAGGACGCCGTGACGTCTCTCTATCCACTCCTCAAAGAGGGGACTTACCGCCGCAATTGTGGCGTGCCCGTTGGAAGCGTCTTGAGCGTCCTCTGATTAAAGGCTGTGCGAGATTGATTTAAATTTAATATGATGCTCTTTAGATATATTTTTCAATGATGCTTTGTTGTGTTACAAATGAAAGGGTTTAATTAGTACATTTCAGTTAACCCCAAAATAATTTCAATTTACTGAAATATCACTATCTAAATAACAAGTATGAAACAAGAAAATATTCTCATATGAAAGCCGTGGTTTTATGCTACTTTCTGTAACAAAACAATACTTTCTCTCAGAAGTTAGCGATCATAAGCTTTTGGTCAAAGTGGCATACGACTACGGCTTTCAGATAAGAATATTTTTATTCTTCGGCCTTTTTCTTATTACTCCTGCTCCAATAAATAAAATGTATGTGTATGGTGTTCTCAAGGCTGCCATTTTCCTTCCTATGAAAAAAGTTTTCATGATGTAGGTCGGCTGAAAGGTGTCCCAACTTTTACATAACCACTTTTGTTATATATGTCGATTGCGCAGATGGAAATGTTCCACACACATGGAAAATGAGGCAATCAATCCCAATGAAACGTTTCAACAAATTAGTTCAACTTAAAAGAATATAAAAACGAGAGCTCCCGGAAGATATTAAGAAGAACTAAATATGCGTGAACGGATTTATGTTTACACAAAATAGACCTACATACATTAAGAAAGTAGAGTCAGCAACGATAGTCACTCATCATTTCTAAATTTTGGTAAAACAAAATACTTAAGTACCATTTTTTAAAAATCAAATAATATATTTGGCTTATGAGTCGACTCGCGGGTAGGCGAATCGTCACTTTTAAAACTGGCACGTATAAAATGAAACGTTGAGGAAAAGATCACTAACTTTATCTATATATATAAAAGAAAGTCGTGTTAGTTACTTCACTTATAACTCAAGAACGGCTGAACCGATTTAGCTGAAAATTGGCAGGGAGGTAGTTTAGAGCCAGGAGAAGGACATAGGATACTTTTTATCCCGTTTTTTTTTTTTTTTTTTTTTTCCCCTTTTTACGACCGCGTTCCCGTGAGACGTCACATAAAACGTCAAAGAGAATACAAGTCACTATAAAACGTGGTACTATGACAAAAACGTTGCCTTCGAAGTACCAGGTTATCATAACTTGACAGGAGCTTACCAAACAAAGGAGTGTCAGCTAGAAAACGCTTTATGCCTTCGAAGTACCAGGTCATCATAACTGGGTAGGAGCTAACCTAACATATGAGTGTCAGCTAGAAAACGCTTACCAGATCACCACCGCGTACCAGGTTGTCAAACTTGGTACGTTTATAACAACATTTATTGAATCTGAGGCGATACGAAGTTCGCTGGGTCAACTAATTATCTATACTAATATTATAAAGCTGAAGAGTTTGTTTGTTTGATTGAACGCGCTAATCTCCGAATCGAATCCGGTCCGAATTGAAAAATTCTTTTTGTGTTAGGTAGCCTATTTATCGAGGGAGGCTATAGGCTATATAACATCACGCTACACCTCAGAGGAGCGGAACAGTAATGAAAAATGTTGCAAAAACGGGGAAAATTTATTCCTTCTGAGAGTTTCCGTTGCGTGCGCTGCGTAAACGGTTAAAGTAACGCAAAAATCATGTATGACGGGATTGTTATTTTTAAAAAGTTCAAAAAAAAAGTCCCAAGAGCATATGTCTATCTTTTAAGGTTGACTCACTATAACTCAAGGAGCGAAAATGGACGAAAACTAGCAGGCAAATCGATGCGACGGGAAGGGTAAGGGGAGCAAAAATTTGACGCGGACGAAGTCGCGGGCAGAAGCTAGTTAAATATAAAATACAAAACGTGTCAGTTGCCTAATACGAATTTCTGGAATTGTCGATTCATTACAGATAGATAAATTAACTTTGTGCGAGTTGCCTATAGATATAACATATTATACTATTCACAACTGCCGATTCGGGCGAGTTAAGTCGCGTCATTCGCCTAATAAGCCTTTTATTTGTGTGATTATATCTGCACTACTACAACAGACGAGGGTAAGGTGGTGTGGATATTGTTAAATCTCAAAAGGTCACAGTATTCTCTACACTCTAAAAATGTATTACAAACAAAAAGTTTTTATTCATCAATCTCTTCTGCAAGTTTGGACAGTGTGACCTACTTTTTTCCTGACCGTACCAATACATAAATCTGAACGTGTACATGTTTTGTTAACAGATGGTGGGCAATGTAGTGGTCTTTGTGTGCGTGAACGTGGTGGGGGCGCTGATGCACTCGCTGATGGAGACGGCGCAGCGGCGAGCCTTCCTCGACACCAGGAACTGTATAGCAGCCAGGCTGGACATGGAAGATGAGAACGAGAAACTGGTAAGTCTATCATCTTCATCATGTCAGCTGAAAGACAGCTACTGCTGGACATAGGTCTCCCCCAAATGGGGTTTATCATAATCGCCACGCTTGGCAGGCGGTTTAGCGATCGCAGTACGCTGGTAAAATGCATAGAGAACGCTGCTGCCCATTCTCTAGTAAGTCCCTTGGTCACCTTTTACTTTTACGTCATCCACGGGGAGAAATGGGATGGTGCTATTTTTTATATCCGGCACCACACGGAACAAAAACGGAAAACTGTAAATCTATACAGATTAAAAATTCAAGTAGCTTTTCCTGTCTGTCTGTGTGACCGCGTTGTCTTTCTAAACTCAGCAACCGAATTTGATGCGGTTTTCACCATTATTCGGAGAATTTATTCCAGAAGGTTTATGAAAATGATTAATTAGTACTAAAACTTTATATTATAAAGAAATTTCGATGGTTTTTCAAGTCGTAGTAACCTTGTACCGTGTGATGCCGGACGTAAAGAATAACCCCATTTCTTCCCGTGGGTGTCGTAAAAGGCGACTAAGGGACTTACTAGAGAATGGGCAGCAGCGTTCTCTATGCATTTTACCACCATACTGCGATCGCCAACCCGCCTGCCAAGCGTGGCGATTATGGCAAACCCCCCAAATTGGGGGAGGCCTAAGTCCAGCAGTGGACGTCTTACGGCTGTAATGATGATGATCAGTAACCTTGAACTTCTTACAACTAAGTCTCATCCCCTTTGTTGACGTGACGACTGACGTTCACAAGGATAAGTGGCTTTTATAAAGTGCATGAACCTCTTGCGACAACTTGGATGGTGCTTAGAATATTCCTTTCTCACTTTATTGACACGAGGATGGCTGAGATAGGTAGCTTTCATAAAGCTCTTAATGAAAAAGCAGGTAAGGTTTGCCCCAAGGCAATATATTTGGTCCTGTCTGTCATTGCGGATGAAATTGCGTGACGGAAGGGTACAGTAGGGTCCAATTTTGTCCAAGGCTGCCAGAAAATCTCGTAATCCCCAAAGGGCAAAACCATGCCAGGCTACACTACTATAATGTCAATGATCTCCATTGACATTATTCGGGTACTTAGATAAACAGATAATGCGTTTTATCACGACAGTATGGCATAAAGCGAATAGTTGTATGCCAGATTAATTTATTTCTAGAACTCATCCCTGTGGAAAATGTTTCATTTTGGAAGAAGCAGTGCCCTGGTTTCATTTATTAGTTACTAGCTTTTGCCAGCACCTTCGCCCGCGTAGGGGTTGGAAATTATGCCACGGGAACGTATTATAGGGATAAGAAGTATCCTATGTGTTCGTCCAGTTTATTATCTATCTGAGTGGCAAATTTCATCCCAATCTGTTGAGCCGTTTAAACTTTCAGATTCATATAGTAGGTTTTTTTTAAATTTTTAATTTATTGCGCGCGAATTCATCAAATGACTTCTCCCACTCTAAGCAGAGCGAGAGGGCGTGTCAGACTTTTACTGACTAAAACCCACCCGTGTTCCTTCACTTGCCTATGCCAGGGCCACGGTAACTCCTCTTAACAAATCCGCAGCTCTGGCTGGTATATGTAGTATAGGATGACAACGTGTTTCATTACAACAATATCACATAAAGCGAATAGTTGTAAGCCAGATAAATTTATTTCCAGAACTCATCCCCTTTCGTTGGATAAAGTTTCATCTTGGAAGAAGTAGCTCGCTGGTTTCATTTATTAGTTATCAGTTCACACTTCACAGCTGGGTGGGGCGGCTCGTCCACTTGGCGTAATTAATCGCTTGTTATGACACCAATGACCATCGGGCTGTGATTTAACTTATAAAATTAATTAGCTGCTCAAACGTAGGACACTGAAAAAGGTTCCGCTTTTTTGTCGCTCAGTTAGGCGTATTGTTAAATTTTACAAGGCAGGAATAATTCAGTGTTTCTAATGACAAATGCTCAAAGAAATGACTTGTTCAAAAATATTTCATAAAAACTAAAACAAGATCATGGTGAAAATAATTGTAAAACAGAGAAAAATAATTTTAATTGCATAATTTCAAAAAAAAATTTCGCGTAAGCTGTCTTATTTTCAACCGACGAAAAAAACGGAGGAGGTTTTCAATTCGACGCGTGTATTTTTTATTTTTTTATTTATGACCACGCATAACTTTTTACATAGTGATCCGATTGTGATAATTCTTCTTCTATTGAAAAGGGTATACTCCGAAGGTGGTCACATATAAATTTGGAAAACAAAATCAAACCCTAAGGGTCGGGATGATTGATTGTTCACTCACTGATTATAATGAATAACCACGCGTAACTTTATACAAGATTATTTTTAGTATATGCGAAACCTGAATATAGTTTGTTCAGAATCAGTAACTGAATCGATTCCAATAATTTTTACACCATGTTATATTTTGTACCAAAAATATTTAATTACGCTTCCAAGTCGCGGGCCTTAGTGTTTTGTTTCGATTTTAAAATTATCATGTCTTTCTCGTACTCAAACGTCCATTACACAGAGATGGTACGTACACTAGCTGTTTGTGGTGATCTGCATATGTTTTTGCGTGGACAACCAGGTAACTTATGAAGCTTATAACTTTGTGATTATTAATGATACAGTTTTGAAATTTTTTTCATAGATTCTTTACATAATAATACTAGACCCGTGTTTCGGGTTTCGCATAAACAAAAATTAATGTTGTATAGAGTAATCCGATTTTGACAATTCTTTTTTTATTGGGCAGGGTATACCTTTCCAAGTATTATTAGCACATTAAAGCCACACAAAAATAAAACAAAAAAAAAATAAAAACTTTTTAACAAAAAATTAAACTTATAAGGTTAAGGTTTAATTTTTTGTTAAAAAGTTTTATTATGATAATAAATGGAATGCAATCAACTAATAAATACCTATAAAATATTCCACTTAGCCGTGCATTTATTTTTGTTTATTGAATTAAAACCTGCAAAATTACTCTTATTTTGGTGGTCATTCTATTTAACTAAGATCAAACGCATCGCTGCTATCTTGAACCTTATTTGTTGTTGCAATGCGTTATGGTCAAATCCCCAACTTTTGCTTTTTGGCGCGTCACGATCTAAAGAAAGAAGCTCAAAAATAACTTTTAGACCTATCGCAAAAGGATACTGACACACTGACATTTTCGATGTAATTCGAACAAAACCAATTTTCAGAAATATATTTTTGCCAGCAATACATTTTTTCCATTTTGCCCCTTGATATAAATGTCGATAAATACCGATGGGTTATCCAGAAAATTGTTCCTATTCTGTTCCTTCGCAAAAATCTTTCACTTGGGACCTTTTACGTAAGCCTTAAAATGATGCTAAGGTTGTTATGACTTGATAAAAAACCGTTTTCGTAAATGTTATGCGTTATGTTCTGAGAGCTCTTTCGAGGAGTGTTCAAGGCATTATGATAAGTACTACAAGTTCCCACGGCTCAGAACTAATATAGTCAAATGTTTTAAGGCCACTTCACCCTTTTTAGCCATTGCGGGTTTCAATTCCTACTACACTACTAATACATATTATAAATGGGAAAATTTGCTTTTTTTGAGGTCTATTACTGAGTCACGCATAAACGGCTGGAACAGATTTGGATGAAATTTTGGTACACAGATAGTTTATTACCTGGATTAACACATAAGATACTTCTTATCTCGGTCAATACATCGTATACGTTTGCGGTTGGTTGGGAGACCCCCTCATGAACAAAGTTGCTTCTCACATATAATTAACCCTTCTTTGCATGATGGTGGAAATTTCCATCATAACATTGAATGCCCAAAAATTATATAAAAGAACAAGTTCATTTTAAGTTGATCGTGTCTGGATACCTTTTTAATGTCCATTGCATAAAACAAAAACATAGCTGTCAAAAATGAGCAAGTGCCACTATCAGTAAAACGAGCTTGAAGTTGTCATTCCGCTGTTTGTTGTAGTTGCAATAAACGTATGATTTCGATTTTAATTTTGTTTTATTATATTTGAGTTTCTATTGCTAAAAAGTGAAATGAGTGGAATAAAGGTTTCTGTTTCTGTTATTTTTAGAGCAATTTCTAAAAAAGTTTGCGTTTAATTAAAAAAAATACCACATGATGGAATTTTACATCACCATGCAGTTACTTATCTTCCAATGTATGGAAAAAATATTTTACTCATTGTTTATATTTGTTATTATTTTAGAAACTCCTAGATGAGAAGGAAATCGAAGCTTATTTGACTCAGTTGGAAGACGTAATACTAAGCTAATGATCTAACTTTGCATGATGATAGAAATTTCCATCATATTGTTTTTTGCTAAATTTATACTATAAATATATACTAGGATTTTTAAAAATATTTTTCCCTTAATATAGAGCATGAATTACATCACCCTGATTTATTTCACAAAAATCTAAAAAATCATGCAAAGAAGGGTTAAAGAAAAAACAAAAAGAAAATTTTCGCAGCCACCATCTTGAATTTACATTTTGACCAAAGTCGAAAGTCGCATGAAGGCGGTACAACATGTCGAACGCTTTTTCGCCTGATGATTTACACCAGCCAGATCCTACCGCAAACTGCATCAAAGTCCCTACTTCGTTTCCAAAAAACACTTTCAAAGGAGGAGGGTAGAAATTAGAACATTTTTTGGCCTAGAAATAGCTTTAAAATAGATGTAAAGGTCGATAGCTAAACTTCACATAAACACAATAACATGACGTCAATAAATACTTTGAATTTTCATGACTATGATAGGCGAAAAATGTTCTAATCTTTACCCTCCTCCTTTAACAAACACTAAGAGTGACAACCCCGTCTCTCCGATGAAGCATAAGTATCTCAACAAATAGGTCTATTTTCTGTACTGTCCATATTTATGCTATGACGCGGGCTAAGTTACTAGTAAAAGCTAGTATGATCATATTTTTTTCTGTGCAGAAGTGAAAGAAAGTCAATTAACTAACAATATCGCACCTCGTGCAACAACGTCACTTATGCAAATGTCAAAATTGATCTAAGTATGAGAAAAAGTATGAAGCTAATGTATCCCTCTATTGGGCACGCCACAATTGCGGCGGTAAGTCCCCTCTTTGAGGAGTGGATAGAGAGGCGCCACGGTGTCCTCACCTTCCGCCTGACGCAGGTTCTCACCGCACATGGGTGCTTCGGTGGGTTCCTGTTCAGGATAAAGCGGGAGGATACGTCCGGGTGTTTCCATTGCGAGGATCGTCTGGAGGACACGGTGGAGCATACGGTGGAGGTGTGCCCTTCCTGGGCGGGGCACCGCCGTGTCCTCGTGGAGGCGATCGGCGGCGGCGACCTCTCGCGTCCGGCCCTGGTGCGAGCCATGGTACGGAGCGAGAGGGAATGGGAAGCCGTCACCTCCTTCTGCGAAGCAGTAATGCTCGCGAAGGAGGAGGCGGGGCGCGTGAGGGAGTGGCAGTCTCTGCGCCCTCACGTCCCTAGCCGCCGCAGGAGGAGACGCCCCGGGCGTCGGGAGTCGATTGCGGACTCCCGGCCACCGTAGGCGCGAGCTTGCGGGTGGCGAGCAATGGGTAGCTCGCCGCCCGGTAAGGACCAAGCTCGGGTCGACGGCGCGCAGTGTTCCACGCGCGCCTCAAAGAGATGTCAGCAGCAGTGTAGGGGTCTACTAGGACCGATGCCTGCCGGGGTCGCGTGATTGTTCGAAAGAGATACCGTGACCCTGGCACATGGGCAACTGATGGAACACGGGTGGGTTTTAGTCAGTAAAAGTCTGACACGCCCTTCCGCTCCGCCCTGAGCGGGAGAAGTCATTTGATGATTTCCCATCCTGAAAAAAAAAAAAAATGTATCCCTCTATCAAATGTTCGCTTTAACGTTAATATGAAGTTCAGAGTTGTAGTTTAAATATTACCAGTTAATTTCTTTAGTCAATACATTATAATAGGATGTGGTATTTTCAAACGCTTCTCCCGAAATATTACATCTTTTGCATAAGTGACGTTGTTGCACCGGAGGTGCGATATATTGTTAGCTATGTTCAATATAACTAACAATACTATGAACGAATACTAGTTACATATGTTACTAGTTTATTCGCTCATAGTATTGTTAGTTTTCTGATTCATTGAACAGTTCCAAAAGGCATAGCACTAACGTCATAGGATATGATTAATAAGAACTGTAAATAAGAGAATGCTATACCTAATACTACACATTGTGGTTTAATAACCGCAATGTACAGTCAAGATATACATAGTGTGACGTCACAAATACGTCATTAATTTACATATCATTGAAGCATTTCCAAGAATGGATTAATATTACGACGTAAAGAATAGCACCAGTCCATTTCTTCCTGTAGGACTCGTAAGAGGCGCCTAAGGGACTTACTAGAGAATGGGCAGCAACGTTCTCTATGCATTTTACCATCATTCTGCGATCGCCAACCCGCCTGCCAAGCGTGGCGATTACGGCAAACCCCCCCAAATTGGGGAGGCCTATGTCCAACAGTGGGCTTCTATCGGCTGAAATGGTGATGATGATGATGTAGTGTTTATTCCCGTTAGTAATTCCACTCATGAGTAGATAGAATGAAAGTGTTAAAAGTACAAATAGAACCTCGGACTCCGTCGTGCTCATTGGGCATGTAATGATGCTCACTGAACACATCATAAATATTTTCTTACATGTGTATTATATTTTATTATTACTTGCTTCTGCCAGGGACTTCGTGCATGTAAAATTTCTTCTTGCCCTATTACTTCTTTTTCGTTTAGCGTTCTTTCTAACTATCGTAAGGATCTTAGCGTGATGTTACATAGCTTATAGGCTTCCTCGAAAATTGGGCTATTAAATGTAAAGAGAAAAATTGAATTTAAAAAATAAAAGAGAAAATATATTTCTAAATTGGACTGGTCAGATTCAGAGATTAGAGCGTTCAAACAAACAGACAAACTTTTCAGTATTATTAGTAGGACACAAGATACTAATACTTGCTTCGTAATTTTTTTTTTCATATTGATGATGTGTTGGCAAGCTTTTGCACGCGGAAATTTTAATGATGTTGGAATGAAATGTACAAAAAAAATGCTGGGTCTGTATCCACCCAGAACGTATTTAGAGTTATAAGTTCTTTAATTTTGCTAAGTACACAAATACGAGTACAGTAAAAAGTCAACCTCTGTTCAAGCTACCCATAAAAATACTACGTAACGTTTTCCCGAACAGCCGTGAGTCTAATTTAAAAAGAAGCAAATACTTGATCTGTATATTTTTTAAACCGCAAACAGACATTTAACATTTTTATTTATGCGTCTGGAAGCGTTGGATTTAAATAAACTGTTACACATTTCCAACGGTATAAAATTAAGCAATATTAAAACGGATAACAACTTCTCTATCACAAAGGCAGTTAAGTGTGAAAGTCCGTTATGTTGTAAACAAGAACGTGAAAATGATATGTAAATCTCGGTGGCAGGATAAACATTAATCCAGTTGACAATGTTGTTTTATTCATGCTGTTTAACCTAGTATATAAGAAACGTTGTTAGTCACCCATATTGTAGTGACTTGTAACAAATTGCCAGAAGACCTCTACTTATATGGGAGTCGTCGGCGCATTTCAATTTGATAGCAGCATTAGCGACGTCTCTAAGAGATTCTGTAGCAGATAACACTAACATTTCAGAACAAATTACTCATACACGCCGCGCAAAAAACTTAATTTACGCATGGGCTTAATTTTGCTTAATGTTGTAATTTGGTTTTTACCATACATGTAGTAATAATATTTTTTTATTATTTTGCACACCATAAAATCTGAGCAATAAATGATTGGACATAATAAAATTTGCAAATGTCTATTAATTATAGCTTTGAATATTTATAGTTTCTGATGTGACTCAAAACGTGACTTATCGCTATTAAAAATATGTTTTATAAAAATGTTTTGTTTTAACATATTTACTGTCGGCAGACGATAAGTTTATGGGTTTACGAGTTTATTGGACTCATTTTTTCACGCTCGGCCTATTGCCAGACGTCTAATAAAGATCAATTCATTTAGCGAGTCATAATATTGATTAGATGACCTTATAAACTACTGTATTATTAATTTTGTTATTTCGTAGGAACGATTGCTGCTGTCGGTGCTGCCACAACACGTTGCCATGGAAATGAAGAACGACATCATCTCACCAGTCGAGGGACAGTTCCATAAGATCTACATCCAAAAGCACGAACAAGTCAGGTGAGTTTAATCCATATTGGGCACGCCCCATAATGTTTGAGCCATATACAGTAATATACGGCTCAAACTAATTAGGTTGTGTTCGCCAATTTAGTGGCAGTATCTCATCTTGAAAGCGACACGACTTTGGCCTACCTCCAAATTGATCTCGACGACTCTCTCTGATTCAATACCACATATACAACTCAGGTCATATATCTATTTGTAATTAAAGCCGCGACGTCAGTCAGGGCAAAAACTGCACAATTACTTTGAATTTCTCAGACAGTTTGACAGAGATTTATATGACGGAAATATCGTATTGTAGCATGTTCAACACATGCAACTGTATGTCTTTAGCTAATTTTGTCAGCTCTTGCCAACGGAAAAATCTTAACGCTAAAACAAAGGCGGCTCATGATTGGCAAAGCAGGCCCCTTCAAAAGTAAATTAGGAAGGTCAAGTGTTCTTTCGAACAAATGGATGTGCTTACCCTCATCACTTCTTTTGATGAAACAGAAATAGACAGCAGGTTAGGGTAGGTAACGAAGTGATGTAGTGTAGAGCCTGTCTGAAAATAGGGTATCTGTCACTATCTAAAATACAAGGTGTAACAGAATAAACGCATGTCCCGAAACCAGTTTGTTCATAATTGAGTACTGAATCAATTTCAGTAACTTTTAATGTGGTTATTTTTGTAAAAAAATATTATTTTTTGGTACACCTACTGCCAATTGTGAGACAATTAAATGCTATCTCAAGGTAATGAAATTCAATTTTAAATGCGTTAAACAACGGGGTCAACACGATGAGCCACTGTTTTTTATATTAAGAAAAAAATGATTTTAGTAAAAATATACTTAATATGTAGGTAAGAAAAATCAAGCTTTACAATTTTTTTTTGGTTATTTTAATATGATATAAAGCATAATAAAATGACTAAAAAAATTCTGACAACTCAATTAGAGTATGCGTATGAGAATGATGTATGAGTTCTTGCATTAATTAATGCTACATATTGTATGAGACTATGTTAGTCGATTCTCAGGGTTGTGAATTTGAGAGTCGTTGCCCTGTGTCAATCAAGATGATGCGAAGAGTTAAACAATTTGATTAAACGGAAGCAGAGGTAAGTACGCAGGGGAAACGCTTGGATGTCTGTGAGTTTACGAGATGAAAGGATGTCGGAAATGTAAAAATAAACTAATCGATTTGAAGACGAATCGAATTCACAACCCACTGAGGTATAAGTTCAAGAATTGATGACTTTAATATTAGATGCCTTACCGTTCTATCATTCATTATTGTGCTGTATTCGATCGATGCCGTACTTGATTAAAAATTTATATTTTTTCCTTCGATGCATTAGGTATACCAGTGTTTCAAATGTGGTCATTAATTCCCTGATTTATTCCAACGTTTTAGGGTGATTCGGGTCGTGATCTTTATTTATTCATTCGTGTTTACATGATTTACCCGGTCCCCATCACTGAAATGGAAAAAAGGGAAATTTCACGTACAGAAAATTGATTTTTTATTTACCTACTCGTACCGGGGTTTTGATTTACCTACACGCCTGAATAATTTGGCGTCGTCAAATTGGACCTAATAATACGGCACTGAAGCAATAAGTGACACGATGTAAACGAAAAAAGATTCGTAAAGTAAGTAGTACAGATTTTATTATCGTCTAGCTTTTTTTTTTTTTTTTTCAGGATGGGAAATCATCAAATGACTTCTCCCGCTCTGGGCGGATCGGGAGGGCGTGTCAGACTTTTACTGACTATGTTCTATGTTCTATGTTATGGGGTTTTGGTTTCCGCACTTAATCCTTTGAGTGGACCATTGTGCGTGGGCCATGGCGGCCGTCGGTATTACTCCAACCAGCCCACCTCCCTCCAGAAGTTTATAATGTCTCCTGGTCTACTAAGAACGTCTGTGTAAGATTTGGGTGTCCCGAGGGTATCTGTCCTAATCTGGGTGACGCCTGTACATTCGAAGAGTACATGCGCAACGGTTTCCTCAGCTTCCATGCAGGCCCTGCACAGGGGGCTGTCCGTTATGCCTATTGTGTAAAAGTGTTTGTTTAGCGGGCAGTGTCCTGTGATGGTGCCCGTCATCAGACGCAGACCATCCCTGTCCAGGCGTAGCAGACGTCTGGTTAGCCTGCCATCCGGGGATGGCATAGCTTCCCTGGACTGCCTGCAGCCTGGTGCCGAGGTCCACCAGCTCTCCGCTTGTGTGTGGGTAAATTCCTGCAGCCACCTGCGTAGCTGGTTGAAGGGGATGGGCACGATGGGCTCGGGGCCGCAGACTGACGCGCTGGATGCCTTTCTGGCCAGTTCGTCAGCAGCATCATTGCCTAGTGATCCACTGTGTCCTTTTATCCATTGCAGTGTCACTTTGTTGCGATTAGAAACTGTTACCCTGCTGTTGCCTTTTACTGACTAAAACCCACCCGTGTTCCATCAGTTGCCCATGTGCCAGGGTCACGGTATCTCTTTCGAACAATCACGCGACCCCGGCAGGCATCGGTCCTAGTAGACCCCTACACTGCTGCTGACATCTCTTTGAGGCGCGCGTGGAACACTGCGCGCCGTCGACCCGAGCTTGGTCCTTACCGGGCGGCGAGCTACCCATTGCTCGCCACCCGCAAGCTCGCGCCTACTGTGGCCGGGAGTCCGCAATCGACTCCCGACGCCCGGGGCGTCTCCTCCTGCGGCGGCTAGGGACGTGAGGGCGCAGAGACTGCCACTCCCTCACGCGCCCCACCTCCTCCTTCGCGAGCATTACTGCTTCGCAGAAGGAGGTGACGGCTTCCCATTCCCTCTCGCTCCGTACCATGGCTCGCACCAGGGCCGGACGCGAGAGGTCGCCGCCGCCGATCGCCTCCACGAGGACACGGCGGTGCTCCGCCCAGGCAGGGCACACCTCCACCGTATGCTCCACCGTGTCCTCCAGACGATCCTCGCAATGGAAACACCCGGACGTATCCTCCCGCTTTATCCTGAACAGGAACCCACCGAAGCACCCATGCCCGGTGAGAACCTGCGTCAGGCGGAAGGTGAGGACGCCGTGACGCCTCTCTATCCACTCCTCAAAGAGGGGACTTACCGCCGCAATTGTGGCGTGCCCAATCGTCTAGCTTCTGCCGCACTAGGCTTCGCCTGCGTGGATATTGGACATTATTCCTCCTTGCCAAATTGTATGCACTTCCGTTCAGTTTTTTAGGCGTTAAACGGTAATTAAACTGTGTAGTGAAAGTACTGAATCGGTCCAGCTGTCTCGGAGATTAGCCGGAACAAACATTTTGAAAATTAATTTTAAAAATTGTTTTTTTAATAATTTTACCGTATTATACCGCTTTCAAATGCATTATTTAAAGCTGTTATTTCGACATTAAAAGGAAACACTTCAATTTCATTTATTCGTATGTATAGAAGATTATTCATAGCGTGCAACATTCTCCACGGCGATTACCTTCAAGTTCTTGGTATAAACATATTTGTATCTTTGAAAAGTTCCCATCAGCGTGTCCGTAGTCCGTCGTCAGTACTAATCGCCAACGTTAGCTCACCCTATCGACGCCCGGCACGCTAAGCGATCCAAGCATTATGATTAACAGGCTTATCGCGCACTAATTACTTACTGTACCGGTCATTATTAGCTCCAACAATGTATACGGTTTAATGTATTAGAATAACTGTTGTCCTCAGGGGCAATTTTCGTTAATTTTAAGAATGTTCACAGTCTGATCTCGGTCTCAATCTGTCTGCCAGGGTCGCGAGATCTGTTCGAAAGAGTTACCGTAGCCCTGGCATATAGGCAACTGAAGGAACATGGGTGGGTTTTAGTCAGTAAAAGTCTGACACCGCCCTCCCGCTCCGCCCAGAGCGGGAGACGTCATTTGATGATTTCCCCGGCCACAAAAAAAAAGTCTCAATCTGTCAAAAATACCCCGAGTTTACATACATTTTTGACAAGATTATGACATTTGATTGTCGCTGAGATGAGAGTGCGATTAGATTTTGAACGTTTTTAATTACGAGAATTGTTCGTTTGGCCACAATCTATAGTTTTTTTTATATTTTTTTAATGAACTTGTGTTGTTTGTGAACGAAAGATTGGTAACCATTGCGTGTTTTCTCGGATGAATAGGTTTTATGGTCGTTCGATGATTAAAATCTATCGGCCAACCTGCTGCAATAAAATTATTACCTTGAATTCAACCTTCTCAGAGCCCCAATGACATAAGATATTATTAAAAAAAGAAAAATACGTTTTGAAAAGTGACTGAAAAACTTCAGACGATAATTCATATTAAGGCTACGAAAATACGGTGCAATATAACTTTTTGAAAGTAGAGAAATGAGAGCGGAGTCTGTATAATAAAGTTATATTCATTAAAAATGTTTGCTTGCTTTCGAGTCTTGACAAATAGGCCAATAAAAATATTTACGTTTATACTCCATAATTTTCATGAAAAGGTCGGATTTGACGTTAACTGTCTTCTTCTTTAAAGATTTTTTTACAGCCTTTCTTTCGTAATTTCTAATGTGGTTTCAATAAGTCTGGTTTTCGAATTAGAATATATGGCTCACAGCGCTTACATCATTCGCTATTTGCATTCCGATTTGGATATCATGATTATGCCAATTGAAAGCTGTCATTTTTGTCAATACACAACAACAACACTAGTTCTTGCTCAACATCAAAACCTTGATACAATACAACTTGTATACACCACACATTTCTTCTTCTATTCTAGTTAGTTGACAACTGTAGCTAGATGCACAATTTCTAATAAATCCAAGTTAGTTATATGATGCGACCCAAAAGAAAAAACTGTGGTGATATAAGTTTAAGTCATTGTCGGCGTTATCGCAAGATGGCGCATGTCATGAGGTCCATCGATGACGATTCACGGGACATTAGGAACGGGTGTGAGCAAGCTCAACTCGATGTTAGTGTTACTCGGAATACAGCCTAAGTTAATTCGTAAGCACAATATGCTATCAATTTCCGCGTATGATCATCTTCTGACCTCAATCCTTATTGGCTTATTTCTTCCCAAGTCACGATTTATACAAAAACGTTGATGTTTTTTTGGCCGTCTGGTTATTATAGTCTGTATAGAAGAAAAGAAACTACTAAAAATAACGTGAGAACTAACTACTTAGTTAGAGGAAATTTTTACAAAGTGCCACTTTAAAACAAATGAATTTACGTAAGTTACTTACTTATCTATGGATCTTCTAAAGATACTTAGGTACATACATACAAAAGTTGAAGAAACTGTATGTGTGGTCAAAAAACCGCTTTTTACTACATGCATATGAGAGTATGTATATATGTAGGTACGGCACTTAAAACAATTTAAAAATATATATCTTTCTGTCTATTTGTTTCGGTTCATCTCCGAAATGGCTGCATAGATTTTAACGGGACTTTCACGGGTAGGGCTAATGTAAAAAGGAGTAACATGGGGTTTTTGTACCGGTAGCATGTTTCCGTAAAAATCCATACTTACTATATTACTATTACTATATTATTATATTATCTAAACTAATATTATAAACGCAAAAGTAACTCTGTCTGTCTGTCTGTCTCGCTTTCCTGCTAAAACTACTGAACCGTTTTAAATGAAATTTGGTACACATATAGTTTAGAGCCTGAGAAAGGACATAGGCTACTTTTTATCCCGGTAGTATGTTCCCGCGGGATAATTTCCGACCTCCACGCGGGCGAAGCCGCTAGCAAAAGCTAGTAATACATAAATAAGTTAGTATTTGGATCGCTTGTTATTAACAAGCAATTTCAGACCATTTCAGTCACCAATCTACATGGTCTTCACATGACGTGACCAAGATTATGTCTGGACTTTAAAATAGACCGTGACCTCTGAGTTTGTTTCGGCCTGTCTTCTCAGAGAAGAAACGCCGACCTCATCTAGTTCAAAAAATTTCATTGACGCGTTAAAGTGTTTGTACAAACCTACTTACAGAAATAAAAAACATTTATCAATAAAATTAGTCACAGCAAACATTTCTTTTTACAGACAATGGTACCGATTCCCTTGTTCACAAACTAAACTAAATTTAAGTTCAGTGCATCTCTTTCTTTGTATTTCATTAAGAAGAGGACAAAAGATAAATGTTAGATTAGTCCTGTCAAATTAATCAGTGCTTGACGTAAATTGACGTAATTTTAGTAGGCAAGTTTTTAATCTCGTCTAAACTTGTAGGGCGGTGACAGGCGCTGATTAATTTGACAGGACTAAACTAAAATTTATCTTCTGTCCTTTCCTTAATGGAATAGAAAGAAAAAGATGCACTGAACTTAAATTTAGTTTAGTTTGTGAACAAGGGAATCGGTACCAATATTTATCAAGTTAGTTTACCAAATTAAGTAAATGTTACGCAACCACGAATCCAGACTGGTTCGATTTCTAAGTTATACTTAAATATTTATAAGGCTGGCAAAATGTTACAAAAAGGGAAAATTCTCTTTGGCAACAATACAATACGATCATATTACGAAGAAAGTTACGGTAAAAGCGATAGCAGTGGTTGGGAACTTGAGAATACTTCAGAATTACATCGGTGGGGGGGAGGGAGGGGGGGGGGTAATGGTTATGATATTGCGTGTAATAACGATAGACGCGTGTTCTGTAATATCATTCATACTCATTGGGAGCACGTTGTGTTCATTTTCTATTAGTGCGTGCTTTAATTGACTTAGAATTAATAACGGAACTGTTTTATGGTGTGAAACAGATTTGAAAGCTGTTATAATAATAACATTAATAGTTTCAGAACTGTAGTGTTCTCGGGAAATAGATGTACCTACCTTCAACCCATTTCTATACAATCGTTTGTATGTACAGTTACCAAAACAAATAAGTAACCCGGGGTCGTCGGATATTGTTGATGATTAGTAAGATAAAAACTTTTTACAAAAAAAATGACAAGGAAGTCGGTTGTTATTTTTTTTGGAAAAAGTTTTTATTTTTAACTTTTTAGTTATGGTTGATACCCCGTACTAATCTAATCGCGTTATTCGTTAATTTTTCGCCGCAAATACTTAATGCTTTAAGACTTATATGGCTTTCAAATGGATCCCATTATCTGAATGGAACCAAATTAAAATGGGTGCTCCCGTTTTAATTTGGTTTAATTTTCGGGTTCAAATAAAAAAAGAATCATCAAAATCGGTTCACCCAGTCAAAAATTATGAGGTAACAAACATAAAAAAATGCAGTCGAATTGATAACCTCCTCCTTTTTTTGAAGTCGGTTAAAAATGATAATGTTTTCGAATAAAATTTAAGTTAGTTAACCGAGAACAAATAATTTATTTCGCGAACAAGCAGAGGAGTTCTGGCCTAGTGGTAATAGCCGCGACTTACGAGGTGTAAAGTCGTAGGTTCGAGGCAGGTACTTTACTTTATGTAAATTATTTCATCACCACTGCTCTCAAATCGGCGAAGGAGACCATCGTTAGGAAACCGGCATGTCTTAGAACCAAAAATTCGAAGATATGTGACATCTACCAACCCGCACTGGGCCCACTTGGTGGATTATGGCCCACTCCTTTTCACCGAGAGGCGGCCTATGTCCCAGCGGTGGGGAAAAATTATAGGCTGCCGATGATGAATGAAGAAACAGGTCATTTATCAAAATAAATTTAATTCAAAAACATCCATCGGTTTCTTACTACACTTGAAATATATCTGGTTACTAATCTCTTTTGGTGACTGTACACAAACGAATTTAGTAAATATAGGTACACAACTAATGTCTAGTACTAACAAAGCCCTGCTTTAATCCAGCTCTCGCTATTAATATATTATGAATGGGAATCAGCTCTTTAGATTTAGATGCTCTTAGCATTGACGTCACTCCGAATTTACATTTAGCAGGTAGTTGTCGGAATGAATTATGTTTAGAGTTTCCACCCTTTATCACCTATTGTTTATTTATATGGCTGTAAACTTGTTGTTTCACAAAACAAACTAATACTATAATAAATCTTTGTTCGCTAAGCAGTAATGCAAAGTTTCTGACACAGCAAAAGTACAAGTGTCAGAAAAATGTACAGCATCAAATAAGAATTTATTTAAAAGTACATTAAAAGTTTGTAGCCAAAGTTGAATGGAAGACTTTTCAGTCTAGAAAAAACGCACAGCTTTTCACATTGCGTTTCTGTTCAGCGTCTGAATAGAAAGCGACCCAGACATCATTGTTCGCGAATAATGTTTTCGTTGTTTAATTTGTCATGTAAATTCTCATGTAGAATGAATATTGTTGTTTTGTATGAGGTCTTAGCGTCTCTTGTGTACGAATCACCGTCAGCCGAACGTGGGTGAATCATTGTGCTCTTTTAGCCTCGGGTGTTTGTTCATGTTTATTACATTGTGTTTGCACAGTCTTATTTCCATAAGGACGAATCATCGGGTTCGCTGTTCTTGCGGAGATCCGGCCGAGGACAGGTGCTTTTGTTCAGTGTTACTGTACTGTACGTGTATTTACTTTAAGAGTTATTTTCGTATGAATTGTTCCTTTAAATACCCGCGTTATCTTGGAGATTAAGTCGTGACTGTAACGTTCTTCTAATAACTCTTGTTTTGTTTACAACTCATAAAAAATGTAGGTAACATCAAAGTGTAACAAAAATACAGAGTTTTTCCCCATTACATTTTTCAGGCCAATGTTTTGTCCATAAACAATTCCTCGTGGAAGTTGGGAAACACGATCATTATCCATCAGCATTCTTTCAGTCGTCTCTTTTATGACGGGTATTTGTTTTACGTCGGCTGGTATTATATAATGTTGTTGTTTAGAAGATCATTAAAATTTTGCCGGTGAAATATTTGAGGCGTGTTCAACAGTTTTTCTGCTTTCACAACGGTGAAGGAAAACTTTGTGAGCAAACCGGCATTCCTAGAACCAACAATTCTAAGTCAAGTGACATCTACCAACCCGCACTGGCGCGTGGTGGATAACAGCTCGAAGATAGGAGGCTAGTGTCCCAGCAGTGGGAACATCATAGGTTGATTATACCAAATTTTTATGCGGTATGTTGAGACTTAGAGGTAGGTATTCGTACAAGAGTTATTATCATATTCACGCGAACACTGCATGCGAGAACTTCGCCCACTGTTCTTAGCGAATTTTGTGAATGAAAACTCTTGTACACAAATAACTAACAATATCAAATGCGTAGTCGTTTCGGGATAGATTCGATTTCCTTTCAAACTCCTACGTGTCAGTCGCCACATTAATTTGACGCCTCTTCTCAAGAGCAACGATCTTTGTTTACCGCCCAGCGCCAGTCTTTCCTCTCCCCTTTCACTAGGAGCCACTTTAATACCTAACGCTAAAGTCTAAAAGGCTATATTCCTTTGATACACAAGAAATTCCCGACGTTAAGCTCCTAATGCCTGGAGTCTGAACCTAAGCCGAAGTGAAAATTCATTTCAGACGGATGACATATTGCAAGATTTTCACTTTTGCGTTTTCCGTGATGAAAATGCATTCATGAAAGTTTAAGAAAGATATTTCAGAACTGACAAGTATATCATAAAAGTAAGATTTATAAAGCAGGTGTAGACATTAAATGTTAATACAAACAGCTGTTTGTTTGAATATTTGTGTAAACTTTAGTCGTTCGTGGTTCTGTAATGGAAGCAGGCGCGGTGGTTTTGTGGAAACAACTTGTATTATGAACGTGAAACTCATCAATCATGTAAATATTGGTGTTACAGGAATTACCAACTATAACAGGAAATGTTCCATTGAAGTTTAGAATAGCGGCGGCGCTCATACCTATTTATTGACTCTACTTGTCATTCCTTGGCGGGCTTCCAAACACTCTAGCACAAGTATTATAAAAATATTTTAATGAACTGCTTTTTAACTATTTATGAATAGTCTGGAAAATGTTGCTACTTGAAATAAGGGCCGCTGGAGAGTGGAGATGTTCGCAGCTCCTTTATTAGTACGTGTGCCAATAAAAACATGATATATTATCAATTTGACCTTTTGGCATTAAATGTTTGTGGTGTATTTGTTTAAATACGTATTGTATTCAGCAATGTCATCTATTTTGATCAAAGGGACACAAACAGAGGTCAGATAAAAAAATAAGGTTGAATTTGGGCATGTTTGAGGTAAACTGAATCGTAAATGTCCATAAATTTTGTAAACAGGTAAAGAAAGATATTACTGTTGTTGTTGTTTTAACTAGTTAAGGGGCGAATTCCACCAATGATTCTGAACGCGATCAAAACATATAAACCGAGATTAAGAGCTGTCATTGTCATAATTGTTACTGAATATTGACACTGACAGCTGTTGAACGCAGTTTTATAATCATCATCATTTCAGCCAAAAGACGTCCACTGCTGGACATATGCCTCCCCAATATGAGAGGGCCGGTTGCCATAATCGCACGCTTGGCAGGCGGGTTGGAGATCGCAGTAATAAAATCTGCTGCCCATTCTCTAGTAAATCGCCTCTTACGACACTCACGGGCAGAAATGTGATGGGTCTATTCATTACGTCCGGCTCCACACGGAATAATGTTGAACGCAGTTTAGGAAATACCAATCGCGTCTAGTTTCCTTGGTGAAATCAGCCCTTAGTCTTACTATCTAGTGTACAAGTCCTGAAGTTATTTATGTAAACCAGTGGCGCATTTAGTGAATCATCTGGATGAGTTAATGCAACTTCTAAAGACGATCTTAGTGGTTTACACTTGATATATTGTTGGCAAGAGCACAATCGTATTTGTATTACTTATGCAGCTCATATTTACGACAGTTTCAATGTAAATCGAGCATGACCCAAATTTTAATAAGGAAAACAGATAACGTTAATATTATACCGATTTGGACATAATATCAATAACGTTTCCAAATCGGTTTTTATACAATATTATTTATTAAAATGATAACTTTAACTTTAGTTCTGAATTTACATAATATGTAAGCTTAATAGTGTGTGCATATCAATAAATTCTTCTGCATCGCTGTCAACGGGAAAAGTGCCCAAAAGGCTGGCAGCATTGCCACGTTGTATAGGTACAGGGTCAATTTAAATAAGTTGGCAATACTTTACCCACGTGTTGGGTTTCAAGATTGAAAAGGAATGCGATAAAAAAAAGGTTTTTTCATCATGCGAACTTTGTTCAAAACTTTAATCTATATCTACTATACTAATAATATTATAAAGCTGAAGAGTTTGTTTGTTTGTTTGGTTGAACGCGCTAATCTCAGGAACTACTCGTCCGAATTGAAAAAATCTTTTTGTGTTGGGTAGCCTATTTATTGGGGAAGGCTATAGGATATACAACATCACGCTACTATCAAAAGGAGTGGAGCAGCAATGAAAAATTTACAAAAACTGGCAGGCAATTCTATGCGACGGGAAGGATCAGGGGAGCAAAAATTTGACGCGGACGAAGTCGCGGGCAGAAGAGATGTATTATAAAGCTGAAGAGTTTGTTTGTTTGGTTGGTTGAACGTGCTAATCTCAGGAACTACTGGTCCAAATTGAAAAATTATGTTTGTGTTGGGTAGCTTATTTATTGGGAAAGGCTATAGGCTATATAACATCACGCTACGATGAAAAGGAGCGGAGGAGCAACGATAAATGTACAAAAAAGGCAGGCAATTCGATGCGATGGGAAGGTTCAGGGGAGCAATAATTTGACGCGGACAAAGTCGCGGGCAAAAGACGACAATCAAACGACTGTTATGTTTTGGTTTTTGGAAATTCGTAAAAAATATCTACATTCCACGAAAAAAGAGCTGATACATTGACCTTCGCCTATTGAATGACTAATTTCTTTGAACCATATATTTTCGTTTCGAAACCCAACACGTGGGCTAAAATATTGCCTGTTAACTTAATTTAATTTGACCGTGTATATGAGGTGTATCTATTCATACACGAAATATTTTAAGAGGTACACCTGTAGGTGGTAAAGAAGCTATACAAGTAAAAAGAAATTTTTTATCTAAGCGTTTTTGAATTTTGGTAATTATTATAATTTTAAAACTGCTTGAGACGTTTTGCATAAAACCTTTACTCCAAATTCTATAAATGGCCCGCCTGACGCTGCGAGGGCGGCGATCGGACGGCACGAGCATGGCCGCCGTGTCTCGGGCCGTAAAAAATAAGAAGGAGCCAGTATTTCTTATGTGCGTCAAATAATTTATAAATATTAAATTTTGAAAAAAATACATTTAGAAAAAATATTTTTTCGTTGCTGTAGCTTCTTTACCACCTACAGGTGTACCTCTTAAAATATTTCGTGTATGAATAGATACACCTTATATAAAAATGATATCAATCAATTGAAATATTTTTATTTCACATAAACTTACATGGGTACTTATAAAACGTCAGAAGTTAGGTGCACGGTTCCAAATTGTTGATTCCTATGGAGAAGAGCCGGCAAGAAATTCCACGGTTACTCTTTTAAAAATAATTGGCTTTTACAATGGTTTTGAATTACAGTATTAATAGGTATGGGAGAACAGTGTAGGACTGTCAACAAGTACCAAGTACTTAATAAAATGGAAAATTGCCTACAGTCTACAAGGTCTATTGTATGTATAACCTTTACTTGTTATTTTGGCCTTTTGATACCATACTTATTAGACAAGTATTTGTTCAGTATGAATTGTTAAGATCAGGTCGCGACCGCACCTGGCCTGCGGGCTGCGGCCTCCTCTGACCCGTAATTCAGCAACTGGGCAGGGAGGACATTAATTATGCAGCCGAACCGGACAGGTATCAGTTTGCCTACAAAGGAGAAGCCCCTGAGTGGCAACTAGGTGTGCCTAATCGATATGTATGACGCGATGCTTTCTGTTTATCAAATTATACAGAGTGTTCTAATATTTCTAATCCATCATCTGCCTTTGTCAGCTAAATGGGACAGGCTAACATTGTAACCAAATTCGTGTCTCGTTATGTAAATTAAAAGATATTGTATTATATTCTTCTCAGAATAACTTGTCAGAACAAGCACCAATTTCTATAACGAGCCAAAGTCTTAGAAAGTTTTCAAGTTTCATAAACAAAAACATCTTAAAATCTACCGCTTTTGTTTGTTTATCTTAGCTGTACCCACAAAGTTACCAAATACTGGATTAATGAATTCACATAAATTATAAATGTAGGTAGATAAAAAACGTAAACATGGCACACATCCACATACATATTCTGTTAATCGAATCCCACGCAAACGTAAACAATAAAAATAAATTATTTATTTACAAAACTGAAGCGAGCTCTACAAATCAATGACCGACGACCTTACAGTGCAGTTTATTTACATTTTAACCACTAGCTTCTGCCCACGAGTTCGTTCGCGTCAAATTTTTGCTCCCCTGACCCTTCCCGTCGCATCGAATTGCCTGCCAGTGATGTCATATAACCTTTCTCAATACATAGGCTACCATACAAAATATTTTTTCGATTTGTATCACTAGTTCCTGAGTTTACCGCGTTCAACCAAACAAACAAACTCTTCAGCTTTATAATACTAGTAGGGATTTACATTTAAACATGATTGATGGATTACAGTAAATTAGACGTTGAGCTTTTATGTGCTCAGCACTAAACGCCAAACTAACCCAATATTTACGCCCATTAAAATGCAATCAACTCACTGTTGGTATTACATTTTCATTAAACAAACGTGGGATTGGCTGGCGACAATTTTAATTGCTATTTGGTTTTAAATTTCCACTTACTATGATTATTTGGTTTGGAAATGTATTCGTGTTTAGGCTTGGTCTCGGCATTTTGTTTCTGTATGGGAAATCATTAAATGACGTCTCCCGCTCTGGGTGGAGCGGAAGGGCGTGTCAGACTTTTACTGACTAAAACTCACCCGTGTTCCTTCAGTTGCCCAAATGCCAGGGCTACGGTATCTCTTTCGAACAAATCTCGCGACCCTGGCTCGAGACCACCTGTCTCGGCATTACATCGTATTGTCTACCGTAATGATGGATAATGATGAAAAGTGTTGAATAGAACTGTTTATCAGGTAGTCATGATAGCTGTCGTTAATGATAGCACTTTGTTTTATAATTGCACAAATTTTTAATCAAGATAAATGGGCTATTGATGTATTGTTATTAAACATTTCATCATCACCATTTTAGCCGAAAGACGTCCACTGCTGGACATAAGCCACCCCAAAAGGGGGGGTGGGGGGGGGGGGGTCATAATCGCCACGCTTGGCAGGCGGGTTGGCGATTGCAGTATGGTAAGATGCATAGAGAACGCTGCTGCCCATTCTCTAGTAAGTCCCTTAGTCGGCTTCTACGATACACGCGGGAAGAAATAGTATGGTATTATTTTTTAAGTCCGTCAACACGTGGAACATTAGACATCGGACGGATTAGACATTTACCTGTTACCTACTGGAACTGATTAAAGGCTCCCGCAATCAGGCGCGACCCGACTCGTGTAGAACAATTTTTATGGAAATTGTTCTACAAGAATAGCGTCGCGCCTGTGAACGAGAGCCTTTATGCTACAGCTTCTAATGTCAGACTAATTTAAATACACCATTAATATTGTATAAAAAATACAATGGCTTTGTTGTTACGTCATAATTTGTAGGACCACGCGAACGTAAGTACATGTAATCATTTTCCGATTCCACTTCAAAGGTTCTATTGAACTTGGCGCGTAAGGGCGTTCCTGTGTCGGGATTCACAGAATGTAAGACACTGATTGCGGCACAACTTAGCATCTTTCTGATCGTTTCTTTGATGTTCTGAGTACGCCATTGAATCAATTAACGTTCCAAAGCAAATATTGAAAACAGTGTGAACAGATTAGTTTATTCCGTATATTTTAGTTTGAAGATGTCGTTACTTGCAAGGCTCCATCTTCATACCTTAATCAACGCCTTATTGGATTAACTAAATCTCATTAACAAGTTTTGGGCTGAATTTAAATGAAATCATACCGCTGTGGAGCTCTGCGATAATTTAATTGTATATTAGTTATTCTCTCTTGTAGGCAGGCTGTCTAAAGACACTGGGATCTCATTATGATGCATTTCATTTCTTGTCACGTATCTTTACGATTGTGCGACGTATCCAAATGTTGTGACGTCACGTAGCCAGGAAGTATACCGCACCTCACCGCACTTGATCCTTTTAGTCTACATGGATATTCCGTTGATGGGATTGTCTGTCTGCCTACCCCCCCCCCCCCCTTCGCTGGTCTCAAATTATAACTGTAATTCTCATTTAGTTTTTGGCAAAAAAGTCCCAGTGGCTTGTGACAGCAGTTTTGTTTGTAAGCAAAACGACATTAGACTCAGTAATAAAACTTTTGATGTTTTTTTCTTTTACATCAAAAGTATTTTCATTTCTACTGTGTATTGGCTAGACAGGTAGGTGGGGTCCGGGTGCTACAATTTGATTTTTGCGTGTCTTCAGGCTTTGCGGCTTAACGTCTACAATTCTACTTAGGTACGTACCTACCAAAATTCTAAATCTACATAAAACCTACTTCTATACTTGAATAGAAAACTATAAACACTTCTTTTTATTCATTAATTTACATGGAAATTGAATAAGATATTGATCATTCACACAACAGCAGAAAAGTCCTGGAAAAATATTTACAAATATTGAAAACCATTTTCATTTATTTGTATCAAAATGTGTAGGTAAATGAAAAAGGTGTGGTAATGCGATACCTGTGCTCATCCCATCGGAGTCTATGCTCTGCCGCGTTTCAATACAGATTATGTATGAGCAAACATTTACTCAACAAAGATTATTATTTGCCTTTAATAATAGAATGTAAGTACAGTTAGTTTACCTTTTGTAGCAAGCTTAGCTGGAATTGAAAGTCGATTTAATTTAATGTTTAATGTTAGATTGTTTTGCTACTTAGTTAGGTATAATTTTACAACAATGCTTGCAAGTCACGAATCTACTTGAAGTATGCAGTAGCGATAGTAAATAGAGCCAAACATTACCCATATTTATTTCTTGATCGCAGTGTATGGCAGAAATGCAATAGTGTCGCATTGTATCAGACATTCCTTGCACATGAACTTGTATCGTACGCAAGGCGACAAATCAAGCTATACAATTCCACTATTAGCTGACTTCTCATTGTACAAAAAACCTATACAATGCGACGTGAACTAAAACTGAAAATATACCTATAGTTTGATATGTCGCCGTGTGTACGTGTTCTAAATAACGGGTGTAAAAATACCCTTAATGAAGCCGATAGTCAGTTGTTCTTCCTGTTATTATGATTTCTTTTTGCACGGAATATACCTGGGAACGTTCTGGTGACGGAGGTGTTGAAGTGTAAAACAAGTTTGAAAATTAAATAACATAGCATTATAAGATCACGCCTCGTTTCCCCGAACCAACTTAAATGTTTGAACTTATAATACTCCCACGACCCCTGTAACGTTGTATGCACCCATCAGCACAACGCTTCACGTTGCGCACTACCGTGGAATGCGAATTTTTCACACCAAAAATAAAAGTCGTTTCCCAGAAATTATTTTTGCTCCAAATAATTCTTGCACGGCTTCATAAAGGATCTGACATTTATATCCCAAAAACAGAATACAATTATTCACATAAAATGAGAATCACTTGTTGCATACATATAAACGCTCGTTAGTTTTAATTAACTTATTCACATGTTAGTAAAATAAAAAAGATGCTAGTAAAAACTATTAGTAAACAACTACGGTACTAGTAGACTAAATAAAAAGGTCGAGCTCAGAAGGTATATTTAAAAAACAAAAATTATTTGATGTAGGTAATGTCCAAAAGTAGTCAAGTCCTTATTAAGGTCCCAAATCCAATTCCCAAGTCCCATTATCTTGTTAGATCCTGTATATCGGAGACTAGTTTTCAATCATTTGTCTTTTCGTCCAGAAAAATCATCTTGTTCGATGCACGTCACCGAGTCGACTTGGCTAGTGCCCATTGAAAAACACTCTCGGTTGCATAATATCGGGCGTGTGCCGCAATCGGAAACCCATTGTGATCACAATGAGCTCAGCTCTATTTTGTCAACTGTCAAGTTTACCTCCGAAAATAGTGTTGTTATTTTAAGACTTGACTGATATTTGTCTTCACTCTGTCATACTAAGTTGCTTTTATGGAATACAAACGGTGTTTGTATGCCAACGTCGAGAATCCATGTCCAAGCATCGTGTTTTGTGAAAACTTTTTAACAAAAAATTTAACCGCCGAAAACACTGAAAAGCGGTTTAATTATTTTTTTAATAAGTTTTTATTTTATAATTTTTCGTGGCTTTAATGTACTAATAATACTTTCCAAATTTATATGGGACCACCTCCGGAGTTATACCCTTTCCAATAGAAGAAGAATTATTACAATCGGACTACGATGTAAAAAGTTGTGCGTGGTCATACATAAAATATACCTATATATTGTATACGCGTCAAGCCAAAAAAATACATATATGTAGTAGGTATTTTTAAGGCAGGTATTACTGGAGATGCTGAAAAGGGACGCCCTAGGAGAACATACCTCACCTTCCATCACCTTATTGGTGATGTTCTTCAGAAGGGTCAGGCGCGTAGTACTGGTAACCTGCGTGTGCGTATGACCAGATTTATGAACTTAAACGAGGCAAAAGGGGAGTATGTATGGATCGTAGTAGGTGGCGGTCTGTAGATTCTGCCTACCCCATGGGTAAAAGGCGTGAGTGTATGTATGTAGCTATAGTAGGTATATGGTCCTGTGAGTCAGACCTTGATCTTTTAATTATATGAAAGAGCACTGGGTGTAAGCAGAACGCTCGTCGCTATATAAAATGTCCGATATCCGATACCTTTGTCTTTGCTCAACGTCGAGCTGTTTTAATCAGGGAAGGATTAAAGGGGTTACTGTTTTCTTTTTGCTGTCTTTGAAAGAAGCAGCTGATAGCCAAGAAAAGTGAGGACCGAACTTTTATTTTTATTAAAAATCTTTACCATTGTAGTTCTGGTAACGCTGGCATCGTAATCCATAAATAAAACGCCAGCAAAACATGAATAGAACAAAAAATATAAGTACAAAAACACGTTCATAAAAGTTTATCATGTGTACAATGCTCGTACTTACTATACACACATAAAAGCTGTTATAGTAGCAATTTACACGCGACGATTTCCGATAATAGGACCATATTCATGTTTACAAACGCGGTACCTATGTAATGGACTGGCTATATTCAAAACGCTTCTCTTTGAAATCGTATTTAGCTTTGTATGATAAGCTTGAGTAAATATACTCGGGCACTAAAGAATTCACATAATACCAACACACCTTTATACTTTGTATGAGTTAGCACAAATAAAGCCGCTCCTACTGCCAACATATACTCTTCAAACACAAAGAAAAACTGAGTTAAAACTAAAATAAGTAGGTACGGAACATTTCTATGTTACAAACTGAAATTGTTAATTACATAACGAACTGAAAATTAAATCTATCTGAGCTGAAAGTGCATCCAACACGAATGGAGAACTTAAAACAACTTAATTTGATTAAAACTGCAGCGTCGCTGAAGAAAATTTTCATTAAAACGAATAAGTACTAAAAAAACCGGCCAAGTGCGAGTCGGACTCCGCACCGAGGGTTCCGTACAAACCTGTACGTATTTCCGGTTTAAAAATATATATATTTTTTAATTTTTATATTTAAATTGATTGAATGTAAGGTAAATTGCGGTTTACGATTTATGACGTTTTAAAAAAAAAACTACTCACTCGATCTCGTTCAAACCAATTTTCGGTGGTAGTTTACATGGTAATGTGCATCATATATTTTTTTTAGTTTTGTCATTCTCTTATTTTAGAAGTTACGGGGGGGGGGACACACATTTTACCACTTTGGAAGTGTCTCTCGCGCAAACTATTCAGTTTAGAAAAAAATGATAATAGAAACCTCATTACCATTTTTGAAGACCTATTCATAAATACCCCACACGTATGGGTTTGATGAAAAAAAACATTTTTGAGTTTCAGTTCTAAGTATGGGGAACCCCAAAATTTATTGTTTTTTTTCTATTTTAGTGTGAAAATCTTAATGCGGTTCACAGAATACATCTACTTACCAAGTTCCAACAGCATAGCTCTTATAGTTTCGGAATAAAATGGCTGTGACATACGGACGGACGGACAGACAGACAGACAGACAGACAGACATGACGAATCTATAAGGGTTCCGTTTTTTGCCATTTGGCAACGGAACCCTAAAAATGGTCGTCTCTCGTATCTTCCTAGTACGGTGGAGGAGCAAAAAAAATTACGTGCCATCTAGTTTCCCAGACGACAAGCATACTGGATATCGGAAAATAAATTGAAATGTGATATACTGAAGCTAAAAAATGTTTACAGTAACAACGAGTAAATATTATGTGATTATGAAGTTTTATAACCGTCTAAAAAGAAGAGGCCACGACTGAACTTAAAAAGCTAACGGTCCCAAAGACTTCACCCGTTGTGATTTCAATCATGAAGGTGGCGCATCCACCTTTTACTTACGTTCTAGTTATAATTATGTAAATACACTAGCTTCTGCCCGCGACTTCGTCCGCGTCAAATTTTTGCTCCCCTGACCCTTCCCGTCGCATCGATTTGCCTGCTAGTTTTCGTCCATTTTTCGTTGCTGCTCGCTCCTTTTGAGTTATAGTGAGTCAACCTTAAAAGTTAGACATATGCTCTCGCGGACTTTTTTTTAGAACTTTTTAAAAGGAACAATTCTGTCATACATGATTTTTGCGTTACTTTAACCGTTTACGCAGCGCACGCAACGGAAACTCAAAAGGAATAAATTTTCCCCGTTTTTGCAACATTTTTTATTACTGCTCCGCTCCTCTTAGTTGTAGCGTGATTTTATATAGCTTATAGCCTCCCTCTATAAATAGGCTACCCAACACAAAAAGATTTTTCAATTCGGAGCAGTAGTTCCTGAGACTAGCGCGTTTAATCAAACAAACAAACAAACTCTTCAGCGTTATAATATTAGTATAGATTAGTATAGATACGTGTTACAATCACGAATCATATTTTGATCAACATACAACCTGGCACTGACCGAAACTCGAATTTTCTTAGGTTTTTTTGTAATTTGCAAATTACAAAAAAACCTAATAAAATTCGAGTTTCGGTGGCTAACCTGAATCATCCACCTCAAATGGTCCAATAATGCCTCAATAGTCAAAAACCGGCCAAGTGCGAGTCGGACTCGCGCACAAAGGGTTCCGTACAAACCTGTAGGTATTCTCGGTTTATACAGAAGGTTCATTTTTATGAAAATAAATGTTTTTTTTTTAATTTTTATATTTCTGTTGATTAAATGAAAGGTAAATTGCGGTTTACGATTTATGACGTTTAAAAAAAAAACGACTTACTCGATTTCGTTCAAACCAATTTTCGGTGGTAGTTTACATGGTAATGTACACTATACATTTTTTTAGTTTTATCATTCTCTTATTTTAGAAGTTACGGGGGGGGGGGGGGGACACACATTTTACCACTTTGGAAGTGTCTCTCGCGCAAACTATTCAGTTTAGAAAAAAATGATATTAGAAACCTCAATACCATTTTTGAAGACCTATTCATAGATACCCCACACGTATGGGTTAGATGAAAAAAACCTTTTTTGAGTTTCAGTTCTATGTATGGGGAACCCCACGATTTATTGTTTTTTTTCTATTTTTGTATGAAAATCTTAATGCGGTTCACAGAATACATCTACTTACCAAGTTTCAACAGCATAGCTCTTGTAGTTTTGGAGAAAAGTGGCTGTGACATACGGACGGACAGACAGACAGACAGACAGACAGACATGACGAATCTATAAGGGTTCCGTTTTTTGCCATTTGGCAACGGAACCCTAAAAAGGCATTCTCTTTGACTATTGAGACATTAATGGACCATTTAAGGTGGATGATTCAGCCACAATTTAGAATTCCGCTGCGAGTTCTTTTCAAGTTCTCAGTCTAGCGTTGCATTATAATTTCTCCTCCCCTCCTCGTCCTTTAACGGCCCGTTGGTCTCGTGGTCGCAAGCGCGATTGCTGAGCGTGTGGGGCCCTGGGTTCGATTCCCAAGTCGGGCAAAGTGTTATTGGGTTTTTCTGTTAGGATCGGTAGGGCAAAGTGTCATCAGACTATGACAGTGAAGGAAGAGCGAGTGCCCTTGCGTTTGCGCGCAGACTTGTGCATTATAATTTGTCCCGCGCCAATGGCTAGTCTCCATTGAGATTGGCCGTCATGGCCGAAATACGGTTTGGAGGACTACATAATTTCTCCTATATCGTGTCTACGATTTTTATCAGAATTCTTGGAGACGAATCTTCGATATTTTTAACAGAATAGTATTATAATAATATGTATTTTTTGTTTGTCTTAGTATCCTCTTCGCCGACATAGTGGGCTTCACGGTGCTCGCATCGCAGTGCAGCGCCCAGGAGCTGGTGCGACTGCTCAACGAACTCTTCGGACGATTCGACCAGCTGGCCAATGTGAGTACTACTATGTCTATTAATGATTACCTATTACTGGAAATATTATACACGCCACGGCGTATACGTGACGAGGAAACCTGTGAATCGTCAACGCCATAATTTTTTTTAATGGCATTAAAGTCTTCATTAAAACTTAATTTGCGGTAGAATGACGAACATTTATTTATTTATTGGAAGTATTGCGGAAACTTCTTCATTTTTAGCCAATATTGAGTATAAAATAAACGGTTAACTACGGTTAATAACCGGCTTTATGCTAGTGACTTGATTCATGATTGTCACCTTTTATGCAATTATGATGATACGTTGGGTTTGGCTAAAATTATAGTCAATTACCGTTACGTTTAATACCCAATCGGTTTTCGAGAGTGCTGAAGCTAATAGTGAGGGAGGATCGAAATAATAATCAAAGATGGTGGCTGCATACATTTTTAAATTTTTCATCACGAGTGTCGTTTTCATGGTTTTCGAGGGTTTAGCTCCCTATAGCCGATAGAGAGGTTCTCAAAAACGTATACTAGATACACTTTCTAGCATACGTGTGTTTGTACATGCAAGTATAGCGTAAGGAACTTCGTTCCAGACAGAAGTCCCCCAGCGATACACGTTTTCTGGTGTGTTACGTGGTTTTGTTACGTGTTTTTTTTTTTCATTTGGCAAAAGACACCCGTGCGGTGTTCCCATGTTATTATATTATGGTTATACTCCAGGAAATACATCTATGTTGCTAATATTTCAAATAGTATGGACATGAATTTGTGTGGGGTAGGTACTACAACAAAAAACTTGTAGTTACTTTTTAAGTCCGTGTGTTTTTTTTTTTTGTGAAATGTTTTTTTTTCATTAACCTGGTTGTTGAATACAGGATAATCACTGTCTTCGCATCAAGATCCTAGGCGATTGTTACTACTGCGTGTCCGGGCTGCCCGAGCCGCGGTCCGACCACGGCCGCTGCACCGTCGAGATGGGGCTGGACATGATCGATGCTATCGCGTGAGTCACCTTCATTATCATTCTGGTCTTTTATAAGCTTTCCAGACCCCTGCTTCTTGAGCATTTAAGCAGGTTTAGTGTTAGGATTTTAAGGATTATAGAGTGACTGCTATCATTTACTCAGTAAATGCTACAAAACTGCTCGTGTCTTCTTTGTAGGAGAATAGAGCTTTGCCCTACAGAGAAGCAATATTAGTCTCGTATATTAATACTGCAAAACTGTTAGTAAGAGATAAACCAGAATGTGTTGACAACATTTTTGAAACTTGCGTAATGTAAATGTGCCTGTGACGATTTTCTTACTTTACCGAGTCGGATCAAAGCTATCATCGTAAGTGAAAATCCGGAATCGAGCAAACCTAGGTCCGCAAAAATATATTATATACTTTTCTCTCCATTGTATTTTGTATATGTATTAACTAGCTTTTGCCAGCAGCTTCGCCCGCGTGGTGATTGAAAATTATCCCGCAGGAACGTACTACCGGGATAAAAAGTACCTTGTGTTAATCCAGGTTATAAACTATCTGTTTGCTAAGTTTCATCCAAATTTGTTTAGTAGTTGATGCGTGAAAGAGTAGAAGATCGATACATCCAAACATCCTCACAAACTTTCATATAGTACGATTTTGAAATACGGAACATGACCGCGGTAAAGTTGCTCTAACTAACCTCGCACATCGCGATAGCCATTAAAATAGCAATAAGTCCAAAAAAAACCGAGTGATATCTACAAAGCTAAACCAAAAATAGTCGCAAGTAGCCACAAATGAGCCACGCCTACGACAAACAAACAGCGTCACCTTGACTTGCCAATTTATGGCGGCCGTGCTACAATAAAATTTAATTGGTCATTTCAGCCGACGCGGTTAGCTTACTGTCCGTGAAAAATCTGCTAGAGTAGATAAACTTTACTGATATACGAAGTTAAGTGATGAGTCGGTGAAAGAATAAAAATTAGGTCAATTAATCTTATGGAGTCGTTCCATATTTTTATGACACAGGGTGACTGGGTCACAGATATTTATTTAAAACGCGGCTGAAGGGCTCTCCTTTCAACCGCATTTTAAATAATTATAACTGACCCCTATGTATGTATATTCAATAAATGAATAGATACTCGAGAGGGTTCTCTTATTCTCTCAAGTATTCATATAGTGAATACATTGAATAATTTTTAATAATTAATTAGCTAGGTCTGTGCGGCTCGTGACAGCCGTACTACGAGGGCACGCGCATTGGAGCATGTCGCGATACGCGCTTATCTGCGCATTGGCTCATCAAAGGAGACAGCTAAATATACTCTTTGTGATCATAACCCCCTGGTCGCCTGGCCCCCGGTGACATCCTGGGTGGCCCCGTGGCCCTCCCTCGTCGCGTGAAGGTCACTAGGCCGGCCTGGAATGTTGCACTTTATCGCATTCTGTTGCTAATTTCGCGAGATGATCGTCTCAAAGTAATTTTTTGTAGATGTTATTACAATTTCAAACGTTTCCAGAAATAATTTGGCGGTCCAGTGATCCAAATTTAAGCCTGTATTAATAAACTACTCTTATTTTTGAAGCCTGCCTAGAAAAGTACGAAAGATGACGTTCACGTTCATAATATAACGTTCATTTTCGTCGCACCTCGTAACTGCGTGAAAAATAAATGATGCATTTTGAAAGCAATTCCGCTCCGGAAGATTGAGTATACCATCTGTGTTGACAGGAATTACATGGTTCATTATAACAGTGTGCATAAGTAGACCGCAGACTTATAATAAGAGGCTAGCAATCAACACCCGTGGTCTTACCACAGGCCGCAAACATCGAGCAGACCACAGCTATCTGTATTCAGCGCGGGTAGTGTTTCAGACACGCGTCACGTTCGCCGCTGTCATCTGAACATTATCGAAAGGACATATCCGCCTTGCCGAGCACACGAATAACCAAATCACTGTGACGCGAATGGGAATGATAAATAAACTATTGCTATCATGCCAATTTTCATAGAACAGGATTCTACGTGCAGTGTGTTTATTCGTTTGAAAAGTCCTATTCCTATTTCCTTTGGTGCGCGAAAATCAAACATGTCTTTCTTGATATTATAACTTTTGTTCGCACGACTACGTCAACGACTGTCTGGAACACTGTAACAGCTTAGACAGTATCTCAGTACCCCGAGTCACGTAGAAAACTTGCCAAGCGTAACGTGAATATCTTTTATGATCGGATTCCGAGTCGAAGGACATGTTCTTTCAAGTGGAAATGTGTATCATTTCGTATTGCTTGCTTCTTCATCCAAATTACGTTGAATTGCGCATTCTACCATTCAAACTCCACAAAAATGTTATATAGAAATTAATATTAGAATCCCTTTAAAATCTATTTATTACCATCAATATAAACATATCAGTTTGATAGACAGTGTTTGTAATGGAAATATTGAACAGTGATAGTTGTTAACACTATTTCTACGGTGATATTCGGCCGACATGGCACGTCATTGGAACTGTATATTTTGCTCTTGACCTAAATGTTATTCCTCGTTTGTGGATACTCGAGGTAGATACACGTAAATAGTCGGAATGGTGTGTACAGCCGCTACAGGCATGATTCCTGTCAATGGCTCGTATTTAGCGCAGCTTCAATTATAAGACTAGCTATATTAGTCTTGTTCGCAAAATGTGATCTAATAATAAAGTTCCGCGTACGTTTCACACATGCATGCTTGATGCACGCTCGGTCTCGTATTTGGGAGTCCAATATGAGAGGGAAACCAAACAAGTGGCGGTATTTTATCGCAATCTGTGCAGCTGTGTTGACCAGTCGCGGTAGATACACAAGTCAAACACACAATTTGTTGACTATGTCCGCTTTGCACCACCGCGGCACCGCAAGGCCAAGGGGCAAGCGTGTTTATTGCACATTTGCATAGTTCCTATAGTAAAACATGGCGTTAGAATATGAAGGAAGCTGAAATAATGTTGTAATGGTATAGTTAATCGTATTTACACTAGTATGTTAGTGTGAACAGCGTTGTTACATTTAATTTCCTATCAACTGAACTACGTTGGACTGACCTTTTAAAACGTGGGCGTATTTGACCCATATTCTGTGCGGAAATAATTATCTGCACTTTTTAATTTTAATTATGAATGCACAGTGAAGCGTGCAAAAACGACGTGAATAATATTCTCGTATGATTTAGTAGGTAATGTATTTTTGTATGAACTCGCGTGAATGTCGGAATGAAATTGGTCCAATAAAGTTATTTTCATGTTGGTGTTATTTCTGCCGATGCTAGATATTATTAAAGTGGTATATATAGAACGGGGAGAAGCGCGGGACGTACTCGACATTGAGTGCAATTAATTTGGCCAAGTTCGTAGTCCATTTATTGTAGGAACGTTTAGGTATTTGTTAATGTCAGTCGACTAAGAGCTGCCCGTTACAATTATTCTCTAAGCGTTTGTGTTTTTGGTCTAATTTACGATGTTTGTAAAATTTTGTGTTTACATTGAAACACTTAATATCTGAGCGTTTTAATGGTAATTAACATCCGTACCTACTTACTTTAATATAATTGAATTTTTAATTAAGAGCTTGTCCAATGGTTGTAGAAGAGCGTCAACATTTTTGGGACCGTTCTTTTATTTATTTCAGCTAAGTTCAAGGATATTTGCACAAGATTAAAATCATATAAAGAAGCAAACTGCAAATAAAACTATAGGAAAACAGCGAAAACTCGTTTTTGTTTTATGATAAGCTATAAATGGTTGTCGCGTCGGTCGTTGCTCCAAACTACGAGTGGCCTCTAGGGGCGGCGCGCAAACAACCACTGTTCCCGATCTGCTACCACTGACCCGGGTAATTTCGTATTCAGGGGATGTACGGTCGCGTCGATAGTGACATGTGTCCTCTTTCAACCCATGCCATTCAGGGAGTGCGGGTGAAATAGGGAAAACTGGAACAAGCTACAACTTCCGAGACGCAAAACAAAGAAGCGTAACAATAGCTGGTGTATCGCTGTATTGGGCAAACATTTCGTAACGCCATTAGCGATGGGGCGAAGCAATAACAAAGGGAAATTAACATATCATAATTGCGTTACTTGCGTTAGGCGTCCTCGGATTAACTTCTCATCTGCCTACGCTGGTATGTTCGGATGACAATTCAATTTACTTTGTAACTTCAGCGAGCTTTTGGGAGTTTTTATTCATCTATACTAATATTATAAAGCTGAAGAGTTTGTTTAGTTGAACGTACTAATCTCAGGAAACTACATTTAGTGTTGGATAGCTCATTTATCGAGGAAGGCTATAGGCTATATAACATCACGCTAGGACCCTTAGGAGCCGAGCAAAAAGAAAAAAAAAATCACGAATACGAAGTCCTCGCACGGGCAGACGATTCGATGCGACAGGGAGGGTCGGGGGAGCAAGAAATTTAACGCGGACGAAGTCGCGAGCAGAAACTAGTCTCAAATAAACTGCTGCGTACTACGTCATTGTATTGTGTTCTATTGAGCGTTACAGAAAATAGCACCTTCGTGAACAGTTAAGAAGCTTTAAAGCTGCTTAGCTCGTTAAAATGTTATATCTTTGTCGGCTCTTGAAGTGACAGATAATAGAGTGCTTGCTTGCAGCACTCTCGCGGGTTTTCTTTCCGTGTAAAATCTCTGAAAGTATAAATTAAACTACTTACAGATTTTTTACTTTATTTTTCATAGATGTTTAATCTGTACCCTGATTACGGAACACACTATCAATCAGTATTTGAATCATTTAGAAGCATTTTGCTAAACCATTGCTTCGATGTTCGAAAAATTTGTCTGCTCATTGCTGAATATTGTTGAATTGCCGAAATGGAAGTCATTTCCATTTTAATGTTATGCAATTCGGTACTTACCTGGCGAATGTTTTAGATGGACACCTTATATTTTCATTTGACTGGCCTCTTAGTCTAATGGTTAGTGACCCTGACTGCTAAGACTGAAGTCGTGAGTTCGATTCCCACCCAGGACAAATCTTTGTGTGATGAGCACAATCATTTGTTCTGTGTCTGGGTGTAATTTATCTATAATAAATGTATTGTTACGAGCTGGGGTTCGGGATAAATTAATTTAAACCAATTTACCAAAACACACAACACAGTTTAATTAAATAAACACAAATATCGCAACTACAAGAAACGTCACTAGGAATCACTTGTTTCGCTCACTCGAATCGTATTCGCTCGCTTCCGAAATCGAACTGCCTGTCGGCCCCACAATCCGCTATTTATATTCCGAGCAGAACATTCGGGAACATTCTATACTGTGCCACAGTCCACAAGTAGCGTAGAAGCTTCGAGTCCTTTCGGGAGCCAACTGTTTAATCCCACTATTAGACGATAGATGGCGGTAGCGTCTACGTACAATTTAGTGTAGTACTTGCTACTTGACAGCAGATGGCATCAGAGTGTCATTTCCAGTAGTTTCTAACACTGCCCCGTACTTAGATGGAATTAGCGTGATGTTTCTAGACTTTTCGATTTACGTCACACTGCCTCTTTCTGAGACGGAGTTAGCATGATGCTTCTAGACTTTACGATCTACGTAACACTGCCCCCTCCTTAGACATGCTCGTCCCGAGCATCATTATTCCCGTAGTATCGTGCCAATCGATCTACATGGACAATTTTAGGTGCAGTTCGCATACCCTTTTGTATTCGGTAAGTGACGTCGTTGATCTTGGTCACAATTCGGTACGGCCCGTCCCATTTTGCCTGTAGTTTAGGGGACTTTCCTTTGCTGCGCACTGGGTTATGCAACCACACTAGCGAACCTTCGTCGAAGCCAGTATTGTTCATCTTCCGATCATAACGAGTTTTCATTCTTTCGGACATCTGTTGGCCTGATTCTCTAACATGCTCATATACGTCATTCATCTTGTTGCGCAGATCATTTGCATAATCTGTTATACTCCGTGGTGAATCAGGGGGAATGCCGGTTATTAGATCAGCTGGTAATCTTAGCTCCCTTCCAAAGTTTGCGAAGGCTGGTGTCACAGTTGTACTCTCGTGAACTGCACTTCGGTATGACAGAAGAAACGGTTGTATGTGCTTGTCCCAATCCTTTTGTCTGCTTGCTACAACTTTTGCCAGATATCTTTCCAACGTCTGATTAAATCTCTCCACCATTCCGTCAGATTGTGGGTGGTATGAAGTGGTTCTGGTTTTGTGAGTACCCATAACCCGACATGTTTCCTGAAACACTTGAGACTCGAAATTCCTTCCTTGATCGCTGTGGATTTCCAAGGGTACCCCAAACCGACAGAAGACTTCGTGGACTAATTTATCAGCGACTGTTGAAGCTTCTTGATTAGGGATGGCGAAGACTTCCGGCCACTTGGTGAAGTAATCCATAACAACCATGAAATATTTATTTCCACTTTCACTTTCAGGGAATGGCCCAGCGATATCTAGTGCTATCCGTTCCCAGGGGGCTCCCACGTTGTACACTTTCATTGCACCCCTGCTGCGTGTGTGTGGTCCTTTTACCGCTGCACAACTGGTACATCTACGACACCAGTCCTCCACATCTTCTCGACAATGGATCCAGTAAAACCTTTCTCGGATCTTTAACAAAGTCCTTCTTACTCCCATATGACCTCCTGAAGAACCATTGTGGTAGAGCTGTAGAACTTCTGGTACCTTCGTTTTTGGGACTACCATTTGCAGGTGGCAGCTATTCCCTCGAGCATTTTCCCATTTTCGGCACAAGACACCATCCTGGATCACCAAGCTCTCCCATTGTGCCCAATAACTTTTGGTGGTGGTACTCATCGCTGCAATATCACACCATTTCGGTTTGGGAGCATTAGCTTTAATCCACTCGAGAATTGGCCGGATATCTGTGTCACTTTGCTGAGCATGCTGTAGGGTTTCCTTCCATTCGTCACTAAGGTCCGTTCTTAGCATCCTGACAGGTACCGTTTCCTTAGCTTCTTGCCTGACACAATGCTTGCAGTCTTCAGGACAAGGTCTTCTTGATAACGCGTCCGCGTTGCCGTGAGACTTCCCACTACGATGTTCAATTGCGAAGTCGTACTCTTGTAGCAGTTCAATCCATCTCGCCACTTGTCCTTCTGGATTCTTAAACTGCAACAACCACTTTAATGCAGCATGGTCAGTCCGCAGGTGGAATTTGCGTCCAAGCAAGTATTTGCTGAAATGCTGCAATGTCTTTACTACGGCAAGAAGTTCGCGTCTCGTGACGCAATAATTTCTTTCTGGCTTTGATAAAGATTTGCTGAAGTAAGCTATCACAACTTCATAATCTCCTTTCCGTTGAGATAACACACCGCCTATTCCCGTATTACTTGCGTCCGTGTCAACTATGAATTCATTTTCTGTGTCAGGGTAGCCTAAAATTGGGGTATTGCACAAACGTTCCTTTAAATCTTGAAATGCGATGTCACAGTTCTCATCCCAACAGAACGGTCTTTTCTCCTCAGTAAGCTTGTGAAGAGGTTTGGCAATGTCAGCAAAATTCTTGACAAACCGTCGATAGTATGAGCACAAACCCAAAAATGCCCTGACCTGCGTCTTGTCTTTCGGGACTGGCCATTCCTTGATGGCGACGATTTTCTCAGGATCTGTTTGTACTCCTTCCTTCGAAACCACGTGCCCCAAAAAGCTTACTTGCTGTCTGAAGAATGAGCACTTCTTTGGACTTAGCTTAAGATTGGCTCCTCGGATTTTCGATAGAACACGTTCCAGATTTTGAAGGTGGTCTTCGAATGTGCGGCCCACGATGATGATGTCATCTAAATAGACAAGGCAGGCGTCTCCAATTAGTCCCGTGAGAACTAGCTCCATTAGCCTTTCAAAAGTTGCAGGAGCATTGCACAATCCAAATGGCATAACGTTAAACTGCCATAGTCCCTTTCCCGTAGAAAATGCAGTTTTCTCCTTGTCTTTAGGGTCTATTTCCACTTGCCAGTAGCCACTTTTTAGGTCTAACGTGGTGAACCACTTCATTCCTGACAGCGTGTCCAGTGTGTCGTCGATCCGGGGTAGTGGATAGCTGTCTTTCTTAGTAACGTCATTCAATCGACGATAGTCTACACAAAACCGCATGCTGCCATCTTTCTTTTTCACCAGGACCACAGGAGAACACCAAGGACTAGATGAAGGCTCTATAACTCCATCCTTTACCATTCCTTTAATCATGGTATCTACCTCCTTTTCCCTTGCCACTGGTAGTCTTCTTGGTCGCTGTCGTATTGGTAACTCATTTCCGGTATTAATTCTGTGTTGAACCAAACCAGTCTTCCCTATGTCAGCATCATTTGTAGAGAATATGTCTGCATACTGAAGTAGCATCTTCCTAGCCTTCTCTCTTTCCTCTTCCGATAAATCTTTACGACAGTCTTCCAAAAGATTTAACACATTAAATCTTGCACTTTGGGCGTTATTTTGAGAAGGCCGATGTTGGCATTCACGCATCCAAGCTACTTCCCCACAGGAACCCATCAACGTACCCTTCTTGATTGCTTGCTCCTTTTCACTTGGGTTCAGTATGCGTACGGCTGCAACGTCGATTGCCTTTACCAAGGTCCGCGCAATTTTCCATGGAAGGTTTTCATCCAATCCTTCAATGAGAATACATCGATTTTTCTGCCCAGAATTATGTGGAAGACTAACTGGAACTATTGTTTCCGATCGGGGAGGAAGAACAATCTTCTTCAAGCAGTACACTTTCCCTGATGGTGCACCTTCCATGAAGACTTCTTCTGACCCACATTTGAGGACTCCTTGATTAACGTCAATCTCACAACAGTGCTGTCGCATGAAGTCCAGACCTAGGATGCAGTCGTCCACTATGTCAGCCATGATGACCTTATGCCGGTAGATTGTGTTACCCAGTTTTAACTCCACCTCCTTCTCACCACGGACGGTTATGTGCTGACCGGTAGCTGTTACTAAATTTACGCCATTATGCTTACCGAAGAAGTCCCCAAGAAAACGATTCGCTAGTTGGGAACTGACAACCGTGCGAGAAGCTCCAGTATCCAATGTCAGCTTACATGGTCTTCCGTTCACTTCACCTTTTATGACTAGGGTGTTCCCATCATGGGCTTGTGAGACCGAAATTCTTGGGGCTATTTTAACACCAGCCAGCACCCGCCCCGCAGTCCTGGCGTTTATTAGTTTTCCTGCTGCTGGGCGGTGACATCAGCCGCCCTTCTTTCCTGGGTCTGGTCTTCGTTAGTTGTGCTTCGCTTCGGGCAACTTGACCGAAGGTGGCCTTTTTCTCCGCAAGTGTAGCATCTAGGGCTGTACCTAACACGGTCACGAACAGGTGACGCCGCAACCTCCCTAATGCGATGGGTTCGATGATCCTGCCTTACTGCCTCCACCTCCAACGCATGGGCCAAGGCGTCCTTGAGGGTCTCATTGTGCCCAAGTCTCACAGCTGCCCTTACTTCCAGGTCCCGTATGCCATCTATGAAGGTTTGAATTAGTATACCCTCGATGAGCGCGGGCGCAGTCTGGTACGCCTTTCGAACCAGCTTTTCGATTTCCAGGGCCCACTGCTGCAGGTTTTCACCACTGCGCTGCACACGATCCTTCAACTGGGCACGAAAAACGTGTTCCAGGTGCGCGTCACCGTATCTGGCCTCTAACGCCTCAACGAGCTGCTCGTAAGTTACATTTTTGCCGAGAGCCTCTAACACAGTTAAAGCCTGGTCACGAAGGGCCAAAGTAAGCGCGGTCATGGCTTGGCCCGTTGTCCACCCATTTGCTTCCATGACAGCTTCAAATTGAATTTTGTATGCCGACCAGGAAGATGTTCCGTCAAAGGGTGGCACTTTAAACCCGCGCACGGAAGGTGCAGCAACTATCGAAGCCGTAGTCCGGTCTCCAGCTTTCAGAACTCCAACCGCTTTTCTTATATCAGCGATCTGGACTTCGGCCTCGGAGATACGATTTTCATGTACCTGAACAGTCTCCTTCATGGCTTTGATGTCCTTGCCAAAAGTCGAGTGTAGATCTTTCAAAAGGAGAACCTGCTCCTCTTTATCACGCTGAAGCTGTTCTTGCAGGCGGCGGGTCTGTTCTTCCTGTCGGCGAGCCTGTTCTTCCTGTTGGCGGGCCTGTTCTTCCTGTCGGCGAGCTTGCTCCTCTTTGTCCTGCTGCAGCTGTTCCTGTAGGCGGCGGGCCTGTTCTTCCTGTCGACGGGCCTGTTCTTCCTGCCGGCGAGCTTGCTCCTCTTTGTCCTGCTGCAGCTGTTCCTGTAGGCGGCGGGCCTGTTCTTCCTGTCGGCGGGCCTGTTCTTCCTGTCGGCGGGCCTGTTCTTCCTGTCGGCGGGCCTGCTCCTGCAGCATCGCCATTAGCGCAGAAAGATCCATGGCTGGTGATGCTGTAGGGACACCAGACGCTTGGGAGACTGGCTCCGTCGTCGGCTGATTACCCCCAGGTGTCTGTCTAGAAGTTCCTTCAAACCGCCTCTGATCCACCTCCTGCTGGCGCTGACTCCTGGTACGGATACCTTCCGTATCCTCCTTCGGTAAAACTGGCATAATTTATCCCTTACTTCTGACACCAAATGTTACGAGCTGGGGTTCGGGATAAATTAATTTAAACCAATTTACCAAAACACACAACACAGTTTAATTAAATAAACACAAATATCGCAACTACAAGAAACGTCACTAGGAATCACTTGTTTCGCTCACTCGAATCGTATTCGCTCGCTTCCGAAATCGAACTGCCTGTCGGCCCCACAATCCGCTATTTATATTCCGAGCAGAACATTCGGGAACATTCTATACTGTGCCACAGTCCACAAGTAGCGTAGAAGCTTCGAGTCCTTTCGGGAGCCAACTGTTTAATCCCACTATTAGACGATAGATGGCGGTAGCGTCTACGTACAATTTAGTGTAGTACTTGCTACTTGACAACAGATGGCATCAGAGTGTCATTTCCAGTAGTTTCTAACACTGCCCCGTACTTAGATGGAATTAGCGTGATGTTTCTAGACTTTTCGATTTACGTCACACTGCCCCTTTCTGAGACGGAGTTAGCATGATGCTTCTAGACTTTACGATCTACGTAACAGTATGTATTTAGAAATGCATAAATATGTTTATCAGTTGTCTGGTTGCCATAGTAAAGGCTCTGCCTAGTTTGGGATTAGATAACGTTGTGTTGGTTGTCCTTAGATATATTATTATTTGATTCGCTAAATCAGTCACTAATCATCTTTAGTCATCATAATAACATTTTATTATCTAGTCTTTCTTACCTACTTCTGCTTTGATTTGAATACTCAATTAATTGTTTAATTTTACAAAGGTAGGACGATAAGAATATTTTCCTGTTGACGACGATGCGGACTAATTTTTTTTATACCTTTTGATTGTTTCCTCGCCTTTTTATATACTTGCACATATACTTAATTATTATGTAGGTACATATATAAGGTGTATCTATTCATACACGAAATATTTTAAGAGGTACACCTGTAGGTGGTAAAGAAGCTACAGCAACGAAAAAAAAAAATGTTCCTAAATGTATTTTTTTTAAATTAAATATTTATAAATTATTTGACGCACATAAGAAATACTGGCTCCTTCTTATTTTTTACGGCCCGAGACACCGCGGCCATGCTCGTGCTGTCCGGTCGCCACCCTCGCAGCGTCAGGCGGGCCATTCATAGAATTTGGAGTAAAGGTTTTATGCAAAACGTCTCAAGCAATTTTAAAATTATTATAATTACGAAAATTCAAAAACGCTTAGATAAAAAAATTATTTTTGCTTCTATAGCTTCTTTACCATCTACAGGTGTACTTCTTAAAATATTTCGTGTATGAATACATACAAAAACTGACGCCATTTTCCCCATGGGGGTAGACAGAAACTACAGAATGCCACCTGCTACGATCCTAACATACTCCTTTAGCCTCGTTTAAGTTCATACATTACACGCAACCTATTGGGTAGGTATATGTTAAAACACATGATTAAATAAAATATAAAGATTAAAAAACCTATCATTCATATTTTTTATTAAGAAATGTGTGAAGGTAAAGTTAATATAAAGCAATAATATTGAGAACGATGATTGAGAAGTGGTGTTTTTGAATAGATATCTCTCGTCTATTCAAAATATCAATTCTTAGCATTTGAATACGGGTGGGAATTTTCTGATACGGAATAAAATGTTTTGTATACTGAACTGTATTTCTCTTACATCCTTCCACGCGTAACTCATTACTGCTATTGACAGCGAACTGCGGGTAGATCCAGACTATCTTGTTAGATAATACTTTGGTTGACCCACTTCGCAACTAATCGAACTAAAGGCTAATTAATTTGCCGTTTCTCTCCTCTGAAGTATACTTCCACAACTGATTGACGAATGAAGATGTGTTCACTATTCATTCGGTCTTTGCTCTCTATTACTTTACGGGTACCTACGTTCTTTCAACGTGATTGATGACCGTGTGTACACAATCTGTGAAGGGGACAAATGGAGCTTCCCACTCTTATGGAGCACGTTTTCGAATATATTATTATAGTCGAAGATTCGGAAATGTTAGTCACTTTAGGACTTAATTTGGTGGTGAAGTAATGAAAAAATATGAGTCCGCTGTCGCTGTCTGCCTGCCGGCCCCTTTAAATTGCGCAATTACTCGTTTAAAATGTTACAGCACTTTTAATTTTAATTAGTTGCTGACGAGTTCTGTCAACAAGGACCAGAAATTAATCCTTGGCCTTCATGGATTCATAAATGCAAGTTACTTCCAACAAAATGGACCGTAAAAATGCGGTAAACTAAGGTCGATTTGTCACCGATAAAGCCCATTGCTATAAAATCAACGGGCGTTAATAAACAACAAAGGAAATCGTAAAGGCGGCCATAATTAGTTATGGTTCATTAACTGAAAGAAATTCTTGAGTGGTTCTTGCGTGAGAGGTTTTATTTAAATCTTTTTCTGCATGCATAATACGAGCGGGCAATGAACATAAACATTACATACCTATTATACATAGCTAAGTTCAAGGCTAAATAATATAAAGTGACGAAAGAATGCCAGTTCGCCTTTTTAATCACCATGCTGAAAAGAACAGTACGGCTGACTACTGCCATTACAGTAACTTAATAACCTCGTTTAATTCGTAGCTTTGTGAAACATTAAGAATTAATCTGGGAAAATTACCAGGATTTTGTGCGCTGTGAACGAGAAATGGTCTCATTACAGGAATCCCGCACAGAGCGCTCGACTCGAGTTTCACCAAGTCGCTTAATAAAGGGACTATTAAGTCAAATAACGAAAAGAAAAGTTTACATTTTAAAATGTAAACGTTTGTAATCATAAATTGGGCATTTTTACCAACAATTTAATTTAAATTTTGAGTACGCATTCTGTCATCTACATTATTACGCTCGTAAATAATTCCGCCCACATCGTTTATCTTTTAAAATAATCTTTATCTTCATCATTGTGCATGAAGTGTATTGGATAAGCGCCACTTACTACATCTAAAATACTTTAGGTATTAATAATTCAATTGTCCACGATGTGAAGTAATGACTACGACAAGCCACAACAATCCAAGCAACAATGTTTAAATTAAATTAATTTTAATTGTTGAACATCCATTTACACTCTAATCTTGTCGATATATTACAGCATCTCTTCTTAAAAAACATGTCAACATGACTTTTGTCTGTATTTTTATTCACTTCAAAAGAACATTCCCAGCAAATGTGTAAGAATTAAGATACGCTATATTTAGGAACGGGAAACGTAAATTCAATAAGAAAGTGTTCGCGAATTCCAGGGTGAAGTAAAATAAACTTATTTCAGCAATTTGTATTCGACGGTGATGTTTACATGTGCACATTTTTATTTGGAACAATTTTATAGGTACTACGTACTACGTAGCACTCCGGCGCGTGCGCACTGCTGCCAATTTTATCCCCATTCGTCTCTTACTTACGTTGTCTATCCAACGTGAAAGAGTTATAACCTAAGTGTTTCCAAGAGATTTATATCTCGAGTAAATAATTCCACTTTAGCAACCATTTCCAACATTTTCATGATTTATGTACCGTAGCAGAGTTCTGAATTTCTGATACATGTGGGGAAATGTGTTAATATTTTTGTCCTGGGAATTATCTGATTACATGGTCATAAAAAACACATGGTACCTACATTTTGAAAAATGTATTCACAAAATAATGAATAGTAAAAGCACTGTCTAACAATCATTCTCGAAATAAAACAAGATTAATCCAACGCTAGATTGGGAATTTCGCATAGAGGCATTTGAAAAAGAAACCAGTATTTTTCATACCCATGATGGATCGGCTTTCACCATAAATAGTATCTAATGTTCACACTTCAATTTGTTTCCATTTGTATTTATTACCATAGCTACATGAAATAATGGAATATTTATTGAGCATGTACTAAATATAAAACTGAAACGATGCGTTGAGATAACACAAGTGCAAAAGTCTCTAATGTAATTTGTGGATCCTATCTACTGAATGTCTATGTCTATCTACTGAATAGTTGTGATTTAGTGCGTGGTGTTACTAAGCCACAATTAGATATAAAAAAAATTACAAGTAATACATATTTTTTAAATCTAATAACGATTTAACAGATGATGAATGTTGCGTCCTGTTCGATTAGTTACTCTATGCGCCTTCGGAACGTTCCCGAACGGAATGACATCTGACTTGTCAGTTTGATTTTGACACTTGACACTACTTCTTGGATTTTGGTGGGAACGAGGGAATCGTCGCCGTGTTGAATCTCGCGATCTTTTGTAAATTAATCCCTAAGAACCGGTCGTTTTGGTGGACAATAGGTCATGACCTAGTTGTTTGTGTTAATAACCCCAGTTTGGTGAAATAATACGGGTTGAATTTGGATATTTCTTGACATTGAAGAATTTTGGAGGTTAAGTGTTTGAACCGCATGTTGGAGTAAATCTCTGGCGAGTTGCAGCGGCCTGGTGTCCTGGATACCACTTACACGATACATATACACCCACTTACATACATAACTCCAGGTAGGCACCAGAGCTGTGTCCTTCAACCACCAGGTAAGTTCTTTTGTTGTATTGTAGGTGAGTTATTTGAATTATATTGTCTGCTCCGCGTACGGCGGACTAGTTTCGCTAGCCACTTCTTGACCCAGGGCCCACGATTATCACGCTTCCACATAATAATTGAAATCCTATGGTCGGGGCTCTGGTCTGGCAGTGAACATTCTCGGTAGCAGAGCATGGTTATAAGACATATAACCAACAAATTGGTGATTTACAGTAGGCTAATTACTTGGCTGTCTCTATAAGGGAAGTAGTAATTCGCTGTAAATGTTTGTTAACGGTAATTAATTGTTATTTGAAATAATTTGTTGGAATTTATTGAGTCGAGTAACTCATATTGCCGGGGTCAACCAGGTTTGCATATGCTAACAGAGTTGGTTAGATTGAGCTATGTTATAACCTCTTGTTGTTGTTATTTGACCTGTGTGTTGTATTGAATGTCAGGAAGACATTAAAATATTGAGTTTTGTACCATCAATATGGTAGTTTTGTTGAAATTGGCATTTTTGAGTATTACTATTGTTTTAAATTGGAATAAAGGTTCATTATTGTTGTACCACACAGTGGTTTGTGAACTTAACATTTGGAATTGGATTAGAATTTGAATATTTGAAATGAATTGTGAAGTTGAATGTTGAACGTTGATATTGGTTTAGAATTAAAATAAAAGTTTATTGTTGAATTGAATTGAAACCAATATTTTGTTATTTCTTGAGTTGCTGATTAGTCAGTTTGGTAGTTTGATTGTTTGCTTGTAGTTATTTTGTAATTGATTGATTGAACTTTGTTATTTGATTATTTAATTATTTGGTTTATTTGCATTGTATTGTTTGTGCAATGGCATACAAATGGAAATGTTGCAGTGCCGGACACCTGTCCAGGTCAAGCCGGAGACCTCGGTTGTTTCAGGTCCCGGACTATTGAGTAGATTGCCTACTTTGGAACTGCCACACTTTGACGGTCGCTTGGACCACTGGTTAGGTTTCCAAAACCTGTTTGAAAGTTTGGTTGATGCACGCTCGGACCTCAGACCCGCCCAAAAGTTGGCCTATTTGTTGTCTGTCCTAGAAGGTGAGGCCCGAGCCTTGGTACAGCATCTGTCGTTGACTGACTCAGCCTACCCTACCGCTGTGGAACTACTCACCCGGCGGTACCAAAATAAACGTTGTTTGGCTGACGTTCATATTGAACAGATTTTGGGGTTACCGGTCACTACTGGATTGTCAGCATTGCGTACTGACCTGTTGAACCCGTTGGTGGCAGCGACCAACGCTTTAAAGCGATTGGACTTGCCGGTGGACCATTGGTCTTACCTTTTGGTGCACGTCGTGCTGCAACGGCTTTCTGGCGATTTGAGGGCTCGTTTCGAGCAAAAGTATGGTGGGGATAGTGTTACACATCTGCCCCCATTTGGTGACCTCGTCCAATTTTTGGAGGATGAGTGTCGGTTTGTGGACAACTCTGGCGTTGCCACTGAGTCATGCCAGCCGTCTGCCCGGCCACGAGACCAGGGACGAACTGGGGCCCGCGGGCCTGTTGATAGTCGCCCCGCCACTCGTTTTGCTGGCACCCAGAGTCGTCCTGGTTGTGAGTTTTGTAGGGACACGGGGCATGGCATGGCAACTTGCGCGGCCTTTTCGAAATTGCACGTGAGTGCCCGCCGCCGAATTGCTAATGCACGCCGCCTGTGCTTCTCTTGTTTGTGGGCTCACTTCCATCGGGACTGCCCCAACCCCCGCCCTTGTAGAATTTGTAGGGGGTCCCATTTGGACATATTGTGCGCTAACGCGAACCACGCTGGCAGACCAGCCTCTGATGAAGGTTCGCGCACGGGGGGATACCATGGAGTTGGTCACCGGGCTTCTGCCTCGCCGGTTCAGAACCAGGGAGAGGCCCGCAATTTTGAGCGCCGCACTCCACCCCCCGGGCAAGTTGATCGGGAGCCGCGCGACCGCCATTTGGTCTACCCGCGTAAAGGCGATTACGCATTTGTTGCTAGGAAGCGCTGGCCAGACCAGCACCGCCTTCCCTCCCCTCTATTGGCGGAACGTCCCCGGTTGGAGTCACGCCTCCCCGGCATTCAGGCATCCGGTGGGATATGCCCTTCCAGCGATGGCGCGTGGCTCGGGACACCGCGCGTACGAGGAATTTGAACTCCATCCTCGTCGGGAAAGATTTGGGCCTGGGTGCGGCGATCGGTCGCCGCCCAGGCATTGTTAGGACATTGGCGCCTGCCCCGCTAAGGTACCCCTCAGATCGACACGGTTTTGTTGCCAACGGCATCGGTCAGGTCTGGGGGCCCACGGGGGACTCTGTTGTGGTCCGTGTCATTATGGACAAGGGAGCCCAGGGTTGCCCTTTGTCTATTGTTTTGTTTGTATTGTTTGGGCAAATTGTTTTCTTGAGCGCCTTTGGACTGCGGGACTGGGCTGGGACGAGCCAATTCGGGAAACCCTGTTGGAAGATTGGCTCCAATTTGTATCCGCACTCCCTGCAGTCAACGAGGTCGTGTTACCCCGCGCTATCCTCCCCCTGGGAGCTACACTGCTACCCTTGTTTGTGATGCGTCTTCGCACGGTTATGCAGCTGTTGTTTGTCTGCGCACCGTCTGCGCGACAGGCCAGGTGAATTTGTCACTGGTCTTGGCCAAGAGCAAGGTGGCCCCCCTCCGGACGGCACTGACCATCCCTAAGTTAGAATTGTCAGGGGCGGCGCTTCTTGTGCGTCTATTGAACCACGTTGCTCACACTTTGGGTGGAACTGTGGACATTCGGGCTTCTTACGCCTGGACGGACAGTCAAATTGTTTTGTGTTGGTTGAAGACGTCCGTCCACTCTTTGGAGGTCTTTGTTGCGAACCGAGTGTCCCAGATTCAAAATTCTAAAACGCATTTGATTTGGAGGCACGTGCCTGGAGATTTGAACCCAGGCGCCGTGGCCTCACGTGGGTGCATGGCACCCCGCTTGTTTGCTTACCCCCTATGGTGGAGACCAGACTGGCTGACTCACCCCGAGGATGATTGGCCTCGATCGCCAGTCTTGATGTCGGGTCCTTTGCCCGGGCTCTAGGTGCTCGCTGTTGGAACGAAGGACCCTGATTTTTTGTTGAGTCGTTACAGCTCCTCGACAAATAGTTAAATTGTTGGTGACTGATCGTCACATTAAGAACTCGCATGCCGGTTGCAATGCGCTGTTGGCCATTCTGCAGCGAGAGTTTTGGATATTGTCGGGAGCCGTTAGTAAGTTGAACCTCTTTTTGGACGACACGGGTCTTTTGTTGTTTGGTTGTTGACGGTTGAGTCACTCTAGCCTTCCTTATGGGGCCCGTCACCCCCTTTTGTTGCCTAAGGAGGGCCATTTGGTTAAACTGTTGTTGTTGTTGATGTTTGGTTGTTGTTGTTGTTGTTTGGTTGTTGTTGTAGTTTGTTATTGTTTTGACCCGCCAGCCTGCCCCCATTGGGGGGGTATTTTGAGGCCGCGGTGAAAGCGGTTAGGGACTCTGGCGCAGATTGTTGGGAGACACCGTTCTCACCTTTAAGGAGTTAGCTACGGTATTTTGCCGCATTGAAGCTGTATTGAACTCGCGTCCATTGTGCCCGCTGTCTTCGGACCCGAACGACTTGGAGGCCCTGACCCCGGGCCATTTTTTGGATTTGACAGCCACTTGTCGCCCTGCCGGAGCACCCTTTTGTCGATGTGAGCCAAAATTGGCTATCGCGGTTTCAGTTGGTGCAGCAGCTCGCTCAGAGTTTTGGAAGCGTTGGAGCTTGGAGTATTTGCACATCCTCCAGCAGCGCGTCAGGTGGACTGATAAAACGCAACCTTGTTGGGATTGCCAAGTGATTAGCGATGGGAAGGCCCGTCCGGGGGGGGTAGATGTTGCGTCCTGTTCGATTAGTTACTCTATGCGCCTTCGGAACGTTCCCGAACGGAATGACATCCGACTTGTCAGTTTGATTTTGACACTTGACACCTTCTCTTGATTTGGCGCTACCAAGGGCCCGTCGCGTTTTGGGATCCCCGCGACGCGTTTGTTGAAATTAATCCTTTTAAATCGATCCGTTTGTGACAATTAGTCGTGATCCAATTGCTTTGATTGTTAAACAACCCCATTTGACGTAATAATACGGGTTACGTTTGCTAAAACTGAAGTGCTTGAAAAAGGGATGTCGGTCCAATTGCGCGTGCGACCCTTTTGTTAAATTAATCCCTTAGAATCGGTCGTTTTGGTGGACAATAAGTCATGACCCATTGTTTTGTGTAAATAACCCCAATTTGGTGAATTAATACGGGTTGAATTTGGATATTACTTGACATTGAAGAACTTTGAAGGTTAAGTGGAAGTGAAGCTATTGGGAACGAGTGATTTGAAGACCGCATACTGAGATTGCCTCCAGCCTTATTGCAGCGGATTGTAAACTGGAGAATACTCATAACGTCACAACACGATACATATACACTCACTTACATACATAACTCCAGGTAACCCCAAGGAGCTGGTGTTCGTCTACCCACAGGTAAGTTCTTTTGGTGTATTGTAGGTGAGTTACTTGAATTGTACTTGTATTGACTGCTCCGCGTACGGCGGACTAGTTTCGCTAGCCACTCTTGTCTCTAGAGCCCCACGGTTATCACACTTCCACTGTGCTATTGAAAACGTATTGTAGGGGTCTAGTCTGGCAGCGAACAATTATTTTTTATTGTAATGTGTATAAATAGCTTAAGACTAAATAATATGGACCTGTAAACTTTTTAATATTGTGGTGAGAAAATAAATAAATTGATTGATTGAATTGATTGAATTCCAGGTTCCAATTCAAGAGTTCATTCAGGCATATTTAATACTAGCTTTTGCCCGGGACTTCGTCCGCGTAAATGTCGGTTATCGCAGACGCAGACAAGGTCACGGAATAAAAAGTAGCCTATATCCTTTCTCAGGCTCTAAACTATCTGTGTACCAAATTTCATTTAAATCGGTTCAGTAGTTTTAGCAGGAAAGCGAGACAGACAGACAGAGTTACTTTTGCATTTATAACATTAGTGTGGATTGCTGGCTAAAAACTAAAAAAAATAGTTATTACTTTAATTATTTTACAATCCCTTATTTAATACTAAATAAATATATTATGTACAAGTATATAAAGTTTATAAAAACAAAAAGTAATCAGAGGGCTTCAAAAAACTCGTCTGCATCGCTGTCAATGAGAAAAGTTCCCAAAAGGCTGGCAGCAAAAAATTGTGAATATAGGTACATGATATATAAATCTCTGCGTTCGTATCCATGCAGCATGGCAACTATCCTTACTTTCAGCCCATAAGATTTTTCATTGATCATCTTTGATGTCCTTAACATTATATCATAGTTAGCATAAATATTTATGAAGAACATAAAATAATTACTCTTTTTATCATGTAATTTTATGAGTAGGAATCCAGATTTCGCCTGCGGTGTGTTTCGTGCTTACAAAAGTTTAATTTTCTTCTTAGAGTAGCTATTATTGCCTGCTGGAATTTTAAGGAATCTACGGAAACTTTTTAACCAATCTGTTTTACTCTGAAAACAATTTTAAACAAGGTTTTCGGAGCAAATGGAACGTAAATAGCCGCCACTTTTAGGAATCTCACATTTTTCGGATAGGAAGAACATTTAATGTAGATTTATTCAAAGTGAAAACTTTTTGATTAATTTGATAAAGTTCTCTGACTCAATTCACCGAATAGCCATCGTCATAGTAACTTTAAATCACGGAAATTTTTGTAGCTATATAATAATTACTATACAAAATACAAACTTAAGTGGCAGTGGGCAGGGCACATTGCTCGCAGAACAGATGGTTGATGGGGCCGGAAGGTTCTGGAGTGGCGACCGCGAGTGAAGGCCGCAGGAATACGCTGGATGCGAGAAGCACAGAACAGGTCGAAGTGGCGGTGCTTGGGGGAGGCCTATGTCCAGCAGTGGACGTCTTTCGGCTGAAATGATCATGATGATGATACAAAATACAATGGAGTGAAAAGCGTGGAGTTCAGTTACCCACCAGCCGATATATTTCGTAAAGATCTCGTAAAACGTGAAAACTCTTAAGTGAAGTGAGGTATCGATCCTTAGTATCAGGTGAAATGACAGCACACTTGGCAGTTTCGCCACGGGACTGACCTATGTGACATCTTTTATCATTTTCTTACAATTTGTCAAAATCATATGACCATTTGACTGGCCTGTTAGTCTAGTGATTAGTGACCCTGGCTGCTAAGACTGAGGTCATGGGTTCGATTCCCATCCAGGACAAATGTTTGTGTATTGAGCACAAGCATTTGTTCTGTGTCTGGGTGTAATTTATCTATAATATGTATGTATTTAGAAATATAAAAGTATATTTATCAGTTGTCTGGTTGCCATAGTACAGGCTCTGCCTAGTTTGGGATCAGATAACGGTGTGTTGGTTGTCCCAAGATATTATATTATATATTTGTCTCCCTAGGTCTGTGGTAGAAGCGACCGATGTGCAGCTAAACATGCGCGTGGGCATCCATACGGGGCGGGTGTTGTGCGGGGTGTTGGGTCTGCGAAAGTGGCAGTACGATGTGTGGTCCAATGACGTCACGCTTGCCAACAACATGGAGGCTGGCGGCGAACCAGGGTAAGTGGAGACAATGTCAGGTGAGAAAGCGAAAACACGCTGATCAAGCAATTTTGTGATGGAAAAAGATTTAATCATTTGCTATTCTGCGCAAGGATGTATCACGATCGATGCAGTCATACAAAGTATGTGGTTATGTGCACAATCAATTAGGCAACCTGCACGATGTCTTCTGAATGAGTCAATGCGCTTTATCATCTTTGACTCATTCACATATGAAAACATAGTTATCGCCTTAAACTTGAAGTCACCGTCCGATTTATTTCCTCACATAATTTCTACGTGCAACAACTTGTACAATATGTCGATTCCCTTCCAGGCGAGTGCACATAACGCAGGCGACGCTCGAGAGCCTCGGCGGAGCGTACGAAGTGGAGCCCGGTCACGGCGGCAGTCGGAACGCGTACCTTCGGGACCATTCTGTACAGACTTACTTCATCATTCCGCCGCCAAGACGGAGAAAAGTACGTCTAAAAGCCCATATAAAAGTAATCCTCGAGTTTCTCGACAAGCTTTCCGGAAACCCATGGGATTTCTGCCATTTATTTGATTAATTTTTTACGAGATTAGTTTTACGTAACTCGCTAAATGAGAATTGTTGGGAATTGTATAGCAGGGAATTAGGGAATGGCTTTTAATTGTAGTGCTGAAAAATATAAAGAAAACTGCGCAGTTAAATACGCCCTTGAAGCACACTAAATATGATTATTATAGACGTTAATAGAATTACTTTTGTCGCTGCTTCATTTCTTTTACGTGTTTGAAGAGCTATTTAGTGAAATATAATATTTGCAGATGTGCCTATCAGCTGGCGTGGGCCTCGGCTCTGCATCTCGCCGGAAACTGTCTTTCAAAAACGTATCCAACGTGGTGGTGCAGTTGCTGCACTCCATCAAGTTCAACGTGGACGTGCCATTCTCCAACATGGCCGCCTCCCCTCAGGAGCTCAAGGCCAATGCAGCTAGGAAGGTACAACACGTATGTCAAACTCGAGACTGAACAAAAAGATTCGGAACAGTTCCTCTTCGTTAACTAGAGACGGAAATCGTTTGCGCCCCGTATAGGTGGACATCACAGGAAGGCACTAAGGGCGCCACCAGTTTCTGTAATTATTCACATCACGAGAGGAATTCTTCCAAAAGTTTACTCGTTTTACAAATTAAATCTTACTGTTTGCACTTTAACTATTTTGCGAAAATTTTGCACCTCAATGGACATGACTAAATAATACGAGTTTTTGTCCACGGCTTTATATCTCGCTCTTCAGAATGTTTGTCTCGAGTGATATATTTTCTCGTATTGGTGATCTACTCTCGTCTTTAAAAGGTAAGTTCTCTTTTCTTTCATTTGTTTTGATACTGTTTTTATATTTTTTCTGAAACTCTGAATGTGACATTTTTTTTGGAAACATTGGTGGTCGTTTACGCCAACAATGTTATCAGTTGGTATGATGTGGCTAAAAATGTAAATATAGTTGTGCCACTGAAAATTGAGAATTATTCGAGACATTTTTAAAGTGAGAGGGACGACGGCGAACATTTGGGTTTTGATGAAACTGTCATGCGTCGATGTCGTCCCTCTCGCCGTGCGTGTAGTGAATATCAGTGGGCTGTGCTTGTGGTCCGCCCGAGGGTCGGTCGCGAGCTCGGTACTAGCGCGCGGTTGTGGCAGGTGCTGGACCTGCGGCGCGCGCTGCACGCGGAGCCCGGCTCGGCGGAGGCGCTGCGGCTGGCGGCACTGCGCGCCGAGCCCGTGAGCGCGCCCCCCGCGCCCCCCGCGCGCCCGCACGCCGCCCCGCACCACCACACCTTCGACGCCGTCATGCAGCACCACGCCCTCCGCACGCACGCCGTCGACGACACCCCCGCACATGTTAATATTATGCATACGCATTTACGCAATTACCAGCACCGTTTGTTTGACCTGTGCTACTCTTTATACAACTATAATGGGAACTTTGCATCGATTTACGCGATCGTTTGAACTAATCTGGCACAGACGAACATGCATAGTGCGTATACGTAGTAAACGACCGCGCGCCGTCACATGCTTAGAGATCTAGAAGCCCGTCTCATGTTGCGGGGCGCGAACGTTATACACACATGCATTCTAGGGATGATCTAGAATATGGTTCGCTTAGGTCTAGTTTAGGAGTAAACAATAAAACCATATTGCTATTTCTCCCGCGGTTATGAGATTTCACGCTTCAGAAACTTTATGATACGTGAGACGCATCGATGTCGCAATGGCGATGCGCTTCGTACGTATACCTACTGTGTGTCGAATGATAACCTCGCTTAATGGTTTCCTAGTAGTTAGTTTGGTTTGAGTGGTGGTTTTCGAACTTAATCTTTGCTGCTTTTATCACATTTTAAGGTGTGCACTGAAGCTTTTTCACGAGTTTTACAGAAATAATTTTGCGAGGAACTTCGAGAATGTTTTAAGCTGCTTCGCACAACATTTGCGATTTTCGTTTTCTGCCAAACTTCATTATTATATTTATACTACACGAACACACACAAACACAGTAGTTATCTAGCCCCCAACACACTATGAGACCGAAGAATAGAATCTTTCACACGTACCTTGACTAAGCACCAACATTTAATCCAAGTTTCCGAATTGTTTCCTGAATGAACATTTAGTTGCTGGTTCAAGCTTTCACTCACTGTTATATGCTATATTCAAATATGAATTCAAGGAAATCAAAATGATATTTCTATTAATTTTTATATTCTAAATTATTTAATAATCTCTATCTCTGTCTCTCTGTTGAGACTTGAATTATCCCTCAAATATTTTTTCAAGACTCATTCAAAGTTTCTTGATCCATTCCAAACTGAACATTGTGTGGAAGACTGAAATATACCAGTGACTAACATGAGGCGTCTGCTCATTATTTTCAGATATTCCGACCCTGGACATTAGTTCCACAACAAATACCCGCGGAAACAGTAAGCGCAGACAAAATATTGTTCATGTGTATTATTGTTTTCCACCATTACCGGGCGACACTGTAACTCCCTTTACTTACTGTAGGTATTCTACACAAGCTATATCTGTGGGTCGCACCTGCCGCGACTCGTTCGCATTCTGTGTCTATTCACTGAATCTATTACACTGAAAGGGGACCACTAATATCGACGTGAGCACACAGACCACTCACTATCACTGTTTCTTAATTCGAAATTGTCAACTGTTTTATATATTTGAGATTGTTTTTTTTATAGAATTTTCGATAATAAAGCCGGATGCACCGAACTGTGTTTCACTCGCTCTCCCGACTAGTCACCTCGAGCACTAGAGCATGGCATGAGCCCCGACTGTCGACTAACTTGCATGACGTCACCAGCTCTCAACATTACTTACATTTGTTTTATTTTGTGCTTGATTATTTCCACTGCTTTCTACTATCGTCTTTCTCTTTCTCACTTAATTTTCTTTTATGAAATAATCAAACACGAAATTAGTTGTAAGTCTCGATTACTACTGTCAATCTGTCTCAAAGTAAATTCAGTCTGAATTCCTTCACAAAGACTTCAATATCTTGCCAATTCTGAAGGTATCTGTCGTTGTCTGTATTATGTTTGTACTTCATTTCATTACTATTCTAATAACGTGATGCTGCTTTGGATTCCGGATCTTTTGTATTCTAAGGTCAGTTCTCAATTCCAAATTGTGTAGCATGAAGTCGGCATGGCCCTCATGTGTACCCTGACCTCGGCCATACCCTTGTGCCTCACTGTACCTTAACTTTACCTTACCTGATCTATGTGTGACCAGATAGATGTTCCATTATGATCGTTGTATAAATCGGTGGTTAGTAGTATCTTCTCTATTATTGTTTATGTGTTAGTGTTGTTGAAGTAGCATGTGGGTTTTTACAGAATAAAGTGACGGAGAAGTTTAAGCGTCCGTTGAAAAAGCGCCACTCGTCTGTGTACCACCAGCCCACGAACCGCGTGAACAAGTACCTGGCGCAGGCCATCGACGCGCGCTCCGTGCACCGCGAGAAGGCCACGCACGTGCACCTGCTCACGCTCTGCTTCAAGGATGCTGATAAGGAAGCTCAGGTGATCTTTTTCATTTAAATATCGTGAACTCGTTTCGATGTAGATGGCACGTGTCAATCGACGTGAAGGGAAGTGAGTTGGGTAAAGGCTTTTTCGGGACTACTTATCGTGTCCTGTTGATTTTCAACCGACGAAAAAGAACGGAGGAGGTTCTCAATTCGACGCGTATATTTTTTTTTTTTTTTGTATTTTTTTTATGTATACCACCACGCATAACTTTTTACATAGTCGTCCGATTGTGATAATTCTTTTTTATTTGAAAGGGTATACACCGAAGGTGGTCCCATAAAAATTTAGAAAACAAAATCGAACCCTAAGGGTTGAAAAACAGGGGATGTTTGATTGTTCACTCACTGATTGTACTGTTTAACTACGCATAACTTTATACAGTGTAGTCCTATTTTGATAATTCTTTTTTTATTGGATAGCGTATACCTTGCCAAGTATTATTAGTACATTACAGCCACAAAAAATTATAAAATAAAAACTTTTTAACAAAAAATTAAACCGCCGAAAAAACTGAAAAGCAAAAAATAATAAACCTTAAAATTTTGAGTCGGCGCTGAAAAATCAATGAACAAAGGATCACTCAAAGCGCCGACTCATAATTTTAAGGTTTATTATTTTTTTGCTTTTCAGTTTTTTCGGCGGTTTAATTTTTTGTTAAAAAGTTTTTGACTTTCGATAAGTGCTGAGCAGTCGTCTGATTGATTCTCGAATGTCATCCCATTTTTTAAATCTATATCTAACGTGTGAATAGAATCATATTTTTTTTGTAATGGATGTCGTTTTCATTGATTTCGAGGGTGCTGAAGCCGACAGTGCCTTCAAGAAAAAGTTTGAGTATTTTAAAGATATCGTAAATGACGTTATATTCGGAGTTAAAGAAAAGCGTAAGGAGTATCGGCAGCGGAGGTCCACAGTTTCTATTTCTGCGTAAAGTTAGTTTACAACAGAAATCGCAGTGAGGGTTCATTGCGATGTGTTTACAAAAGTATACCACACAAAACCAAGTATTGTTAATTAAATTAGGGTTTAATATTACACTTCTCCAATTCCAGTACCGAGCCTCAACAGACGGCGGGTGGGCAGGCTCCTTATCTGCAGCCCTATGTGCCTTAGTAGCAGCAGGCGCTTTACAGGCGTCCATCCTACCACAGACCTATATACTCCTCATTTTATTCGTCACAGCATTCGCATGGTCTGCTGCAGTACTAGCTCTTACCTTGGCTGCGAGGTTGAGGCTCATACCCTGTGATGTGTCGAGGCCTTTTACTCTAAGAAATGCTATTACTACTTTCACTATTGTGCTGGGATATGCTGTTGGGCAGGTTAATGTGGTAAGTTGAACTGAAATCTTCTTTTTATACCTCCGAATAGCACCATCTCATCTCTTCCCGTGGGTATCGTAAGAGGCGACTAAGAGACATACTTGAGAATGGGCAGCAGCGTTCTCTATGCATTTTACCACCATACTGCAGTGCCAAACTGAAATGTTGATAGTGATGATACCTCCATAGAACGAGCAAATTGAATATTTCCTGTAGGACTAACGGAAATGTTAGTTTTATATTATAACAAAACATTCCCATTTGACATCACAATAACAATTTAACTAATCTTCTTCTTTTGCATCGGCACAAACCGTATTTCGAGATAAAATTATATACGCCGTCAATAAAATACATATTAGCCACTTAACATTTCTGCAAACTGAAAGCTACGTTAACGCACAGTAAACAAGAATTCTTTTCTTGAATTTTTGTACACACATGAGATATGCAACGAAGATTTAAATTTGAATTGCGAATCTTATTTTGCAGGTAACATGCGAACACATAGAGTTATGCCGAAACCTAACTGGCAACACTACAAACATGGACGAGGTCCTGACGATGAGTGGCGACGTTGCCGCTCAGCTGTGGTCGAGTCGTACGGAACACCTGGCCTGCCCCGTACCGCTCTATATCACGTTAGGTTGCTGCCTCAGCATGCTGGTGGTGGCCGTGTTCCTAAGGCTCCCCATCCTTGTGAAGGGAATATTGTTATCTGTGATGACGGCAGGCTATATGGGCGTTATCTTGGGATTCCATAAGGCGCTGTTTGATTGTTATGATCTGATGATTGAGTGAGTATAGTTTTTATATTAGCTTTTAGTGTCCCATCGTAGGACCAAGGCCTCCCATCCTGCCTTCCACTTATTTATACAAGGTGTTCCGTATGATATCCCAAAACTCTAGGTTATTAAGGTGCGCACCTTGACATGATCTCGACCATGTCAAGGTGCGCACATGATTATAACTTGCATATGAATATTATTTTTTTTTCGTTTTAATTTTTCATACAAAATAATTCGACGTCACGATTATTTATGTAAAAAATCCGTATGTGAAATATGATAACGTCTCATTTTCTTACCTTTAAAGATTTGTTGTGTATCTGTTGATTCTTTGACATTAATACATTAGAGTTATGGGATTTACGAACACATATAATAAACTTTTACAACATAATAGGTATACAGACAGAGGTACTTTTAAAACGTTCTTAGACCTTACTCTTTGCCGTTTTGGTAGAATATCTTAGAAAAGAGTGGTTTTAACAATGTTTTATTTTATGACTTAAAGAAAAATGACGGCATTGTTCTAAAAATTGCAAACGAATGACCTGTAATATCATTAGTGCCATTTTAAACTACCTTCTTGATGAGAAAAGCTGCTTAAAGAATTAACTTGGTACACTATGAAAGTACTAATAACAATAGAAAACCTACAGACACAAAGAGGTTTCGAACGGCGCATGAAACACGACCTGTCTAATCCTTAGGATTATGTAGGTTTAGGTTCCTACCTGAGTCACAGTATTCATTCAATATGCGAATGCTAAAATAGAATTTATTTTGTAAACAACCGCTATTTTCTACAATATAAACAATATATCGGAGAATTACAACATTCATTATACTAGAGTTGCTCCGTGTACGAGTTAACTAGTAGCCGTCTCCCGAGTATTGCTCGGTATTATGCATCGAACCGAGTACTCTGCCAAATAACTCTCTTTAGTTTACGCAGGTATTAGGAACGTACGAAACGCTTCATATATTATAGAAGAATGTCATGCCACTTCTTGGCATTGCTAAGCGGAATTAATATATACTGCTGTAGATGCTAATTCTTCTCAACAGTGTGAAGATCCGAAAAGTGCCATTATAATAGAGTTAGACTAAAATGTAAGATTACCATCAAATACTGATTATTTCATTAAATATTTTCATATTTTCTTTTGATTTTTCTGGTCATGAGTAATTTTAAAGTGGTCAAGCTTAAGTTTATGAGTTCTTTTCGAGTACCTCGCCAGTCAAACCGAGTTATTCGACCGTCTCGAGTACTATTATAATGGCCGAGTAATCCGAGTATGCCAAGTTCCGATTATTATACGAGTAGGTCCTCGGTGGATCTCTAACGATACGGACTATCTTCAATTGAAAACGTTTTGTTATTTGCTATTCTACACTACAGTGGCGAGGCGTAAATTTTTCTAAAAGAGAAGCCGAAGCGAAGTCGGCCTTAACTTACTGACTCATCAATAAAGAATACTTACTATCATTCTAAAATTAATATAGGAATGTAATGAATTATAAAATACAATTAAATTGAACAGATGAAAACGAATAAAATATGCAATATTCCTCTATCTCGTACTCGCTGACGCATTTTTCTATACCTGCCTCCGTCATAACCCGTTGTACAGCGGCTTGCTCTCGTACATATCAAGCGGTGCCACGTGACCTAAAGTGACATCATTACGGGATCGCTGTTGTATGAATTTTTAGTTCCCGATTATGACGTTTTGGCGCCGGGTTAATTTAGAACATTTCTCTTTTGTTGTAATACAAAGGTATAAATAACCTTTTTTGTTGTTTGAATGTTATGGTGAATTAAATACCCGTAGTGTAACTATATTTATTGACCATAGTAGCCACTATTTACATACTATTGTATTTTTAATAGTGATAGAGTTACCAATGCGAATCCCCGAAGGCAAGCCGGTAGGAATCGTGTTATATGGTGCCTTCGCCACTGCTACACTATCACCTTTCCAACAAGCACATACCAAATTAATATGGTTTGCTGGGGAGTTTGTTGCGCCACGTCTTCTTCCCAGATAGGCACTAGGCAGTGGTGAGCGCGCGTTTTGGGGCACTGTTTTTTGTAACTTTGACGTTCAAAAGGTGCTGGCTCTCAGCCTAGTTTGAATAAATGACTTCTGATGTTGAACTATCCTTTTTGCACTGATACAAGCGTTGTTATAAGTTATAGTCAAATCAAATCAGAAGTCACTAATTTGCTGTGAGTCAGCACTTTTTGAACGTCAAAAGTAGTGTATGTTGATCCCAATTTTTACAAATATTGATGTTCTTTACACCTCTTAATCTCCCTGATTCGCTGGTTTGCCAAATCATATGCGATTATTATCTAAAATCATTTTTACTGTCATTTTAAATAAATTGAATAGCTTTAGAAAATATATAAATTTGCTATGTAGCACCATGAAACATGACGCTTCTGTGGCTAATGCGAATCTTGGGGTTCATTCGAATAATCGAGTTTATTCAAACCACACTCTAGGGTCGGTGTAATTCATTTATTTATTATTTTCCTAATGCAGACTACGTAAAGCTTTATTATCTTTATATCGGAATCTTTGCCATTTCAGTTCAGGCGCAATTGGTTCAGCGTACGTCGCAAGCGCATGGACGGTGGCACTAGCATTAGCTGTATTACTACACGCAAGACAAACAGAATGGACGGCGCGTCTTGACTTCTTGTGGCAAGCGCAAGCTAGGGACGAGAAGAGGGACATGGACGCTCTGCAGGTCAGTGCAGATACAAAGATCATGAAGTTCTTATGTGTGATGAAAGTGTAGTTGTAATAGTTGACAGTTACGACAAACTTACTTTTGCTTGGAGAAAAACACTTAAAGAAGTCAAATTGCGCAGAAAATCTTGCCAGGCTTACTCCACAAGGTTCAGCCAGAAATTAAATGACCGTTACAACTTATCACCCATGTACAGTTATGAATGAATTGCTCAAAACTGAAGGAAGTAGGGCCGGGCGGTTGCTTTCCTAAGAACATTGTCATTACTAGCGCTGGGGTCTGTCTCGCATAGGGTCGCAGCATTATGCTGATCGATGGCCATTTTGCATGGATGGGACGCATGTTTTCTCCCAGCTTTTTCTCTTTTTGTGTTTAGTTTTTCTTTGCATCATAATACCGCAAATAAATATATTTTCTTTCTTCATTGGATTATTTTTCTTCTTTTAAATGTAAAATCAATAACGCATATTTATTCCAGGCATCAAACCGAAGAATTCTCTTCAACCTCCTACCGGCGCACGTAGCTACACATTTCTTGGACAACCAGTTTAGAACGAACATGGTAACTATTGACGGAGCTCTGTGACTCTTACTTAACGTTAAACGCAAACATTTATCATTTGTTTCTGCATTCAAATCAAGAGAATTGCTTATTTTAAAGATGGTGGCTCTCAGTTCAAAATTAAAAAGGTTTCGGGCGTAAGCAGGAAAACGTTAGTGATGTCAGCGGGTGTTATTGTGTCCCGTGTAAAATTGTTTACTTTGAATCTAAATACCTAAATTAATAAGAAATAATACTCAAGCACTAAAACCTAGACACAGCTGGACTGCTGACGTCACGGTGGGTCATATTTGGGCTATAGTGAATATTCGTCTACTTCTTATTATTACGAATATTCACTGTAGAACAGTACGCCCCTGAGTTACTAAAGAATGAAACATCTGAAAATCAAAGGCACTGAATAAATTACTCATCAAGCAAATATTCATTCAATCACTACAAAACATTCAATCACAAATCTTCGTTCATTCGTTTTGGTGTACGGTCAGCCAAGAAAGTGGTGTAACAGTTTTGATTTAGTTTCCCGGTCATCGAAAATTACAACAAGGTTCGTTATAAAAAGATATTACTGAAAGAGACAACATTATCATGACGTAAACCTATGTATTTAGTATTCATACGTCATATGTCACATATAAGTACATGACATTTTAACCTTTAGTATAAATGAAAAGGACATTAGTTTCTACAAAGCAATTGAAATGTTTCCAAACAAAAGTAATAAAAACTATTTAAATAGACAACCGAATTCCATTTGAAAAAGAAAACTGACAATTGACATTTTGTCAAATATATGCAAAAAATCGATATATTTTCCGTGTTTTTTCAATCAACTGCATATAAAATCATCTCAATGCCTGCCAACTTGACCATTGCCGAAAGAGCACAAATAATTGCCCAATTTAATGAGGGAAGCAGTATCAGTGCGATATCCCGGAATTTGAATATATCGAGGCGTTCTGTCCGCTTTTGGATTCGTCGTGAAGGAGAGGAGGGAAGTTTGTTGGATCACAGAAGAAGTGGTCGCCGGCCTGCACTCTCCAATAACGATAGAGAATTCATGAGACGGGAATATGAAATCAATGGTTTTAAGCCCACAAAACATTTTGCGGAGATGTTCGATGTGAGTGCCCAAACAATAAGGAATCATCTACATTACATGGGGTTGCACCACAGGCATTACGCCAAGAAAATATATTTGACGGATGCTCACAGACTTGCTCGTCTGAACTTCGCCAGAGAGCACTTAGAATTTGATTGGTCTAATACAGTGTTTTGTGATGAAAAAACGTTTAAATCCAGTCAGCATGGACGTCTTCACCTTTGGCGATATAATTCAACACGGTATAAAGATGATCATGTAATCCCAAATAGAGAATCAGGTCGAATTTCCGTAAATATTTGGGGCTGGATGAGTGCGGATGGTGTAGGAGAATTGTGTTCTCTACCTCCTCGAGCGACGGCTGTAAATTATATCGACGTGCTTCAGAATGCAATGCTACCGACAGTCCGTAATGTTTACCCGGAGAACGAAGTGCCACAATTTGATTTTGTTCAAGATAATTGTTCAATTCATAATGCGAGGATCGTAAGAGCCTGGTTTCGTTCACACACTGACGTAAGGGTAATTCAGTGGTCCTCAAGATCGCCGGACCTCAACCCGATAGAAAATCTTTGGGGCCTTATGGTCCAACGATGGTCGCATCAAAATGAAAGAACCAAACAAGTCTTATTAGTCACTGTAATTATATTTGGGAGGAAATGCGGGGAACCGATATTTGCTCACGGCTTGTTGGTTCAATGAGGTCTCGTCTTTTAGAGGTTATAGAGGCCAACGGCGGTTACACCCGTTTCTAATTAAAAAAAAAAATCAATATCTTCTAAATATTACTATATATGCTATGTTTTTGTTTGTTATAAGTATTTTAAAATTGATTGTAGAAATTTAATAAAAGGATAAATCTATTTTTAGCTTGTTTTTTATTGATATTGTAATTACAAGTTTACAGAAATTGTAGGTTTGTGGATTCGCCTTGTGCCTTTACAATTTTATGTAACTTGTTGATTACAATTCTGAATTTGTAGATACAATTTTGTCATCAAAATCTACAGACCCCCGCCGTTGATTTTACGACGTCATTGGTTCCATCAAGTTCAAACTAAGAACAGCTGTCACGTTACAAACAGTAATAGTCGTTATCAATAATCAGATAAAGACAGCAATAGAAGTTGTCAGATCGATCTGCAAGCGAAACTAATCTTTATCACCTATGAATCTGCAAGCGATATTCAACCTTAGGGTGGTACACCACTTTCTTGGCCGACTGTACATTTGTATTCACAATGCTTTACGTGTCGCACAACGCACTTATGGGGTCTAGTGACAGATTTTTTTATCTTCCGAATATTCTAAATGGGGTAGGCAGAGTCTACAGTGTGTTCACATTTTCCTGTTGACAGTATAATGTTCTCCGTAAGATTAATAGACCGCAAGTTAGGTATTGATTATTGTAACTGGAATTTACGAACTAAAAACCCATTACACTTACATAATAGATAGCGATTTAATATTACACAATGTAGTAAAATAATATTCAAATAAACAGGAAAAAATAAAATTTACACAATTGATTTGATGTTATATTCTTCTATTTTGTGGAAGGGTAAAAAGAATATTATAGACTAGAACTAAGTATATAAGGGATAGTACAGATTGATAATTACTTTTTTTTTTTTGGTACTGTAAAGGTACCTATGAAATAGTTCAGTGTGTTCCGAACTCAAACACACAAAGTATGACCATCAGTATATTACATTAATAAAAGTACCAAGACTTGTTACTCTAACCCCCCACCCCTGAACTGTCACTCCCCCTGACGTGTCCGCATGGCTTGCACGCTGCACCGACTCGTGCTGATCAAGAGGCGTGTCCAGGACCTGTACCACCAGTCGTACCAGCGCGTCGGCGTCGTGTTCGCCTCCATCACCAACTACCACGAGTTCTACATGGAGCTGGATGGAAACAATCAAGGAATGGAGTGTTTGAGGCTGCTTAATGAGATCATCGCGGATTTTGATGAGGTGATTATACTTTTTTTTGTACATGAGTAATGTTCATGGTTCTGGTTAAATCATAAATATATTTTGTTCGTTTTTTCAAATACTGTCCGTGATAAGGAAGATTGGATGGAACGATGCAACAATGAATAATGATAGGAATTAAATATTTTGATCTCCAATTGCCTCTAAAAGAGATCGATACAAAACAATAAACGCCTTTTTAGTGGGAGACCAAAAAGATAATATTTTTTTTTATGAAAAAAAATAACCGTATTAATTTACGTGCTGATTTATTTTAGCTTTTGGGCGATGATCGTTTCGGTGCAATAGACAAGATCAAGACTGTTGGATCCACATACATGGCCGCCGTCGGTTTAATCCCTGACAGGAAGATGACTGATGAGGCCAGCACTCGCAAACATATGGCAACTCTGGTCGAGTTTGTGTTCGCTATGAGAGACAAACTGAAGGATATCAACGATAACTCGTATAATAACTTCATGTTGCGAGTCGGTGAGTTACTGTAACGTATAATATTAAAGACCTTTAATATTAAGATAGAAATGGGAAACTTATGTATACGTCAAGTCTCAATTTTGAGAGATACTTATCAAACAAAAAACAATGTTGAATCAAAACATTTTTTACGAAGAAAATTGTATTTTTTCACAGGTATAAATGTCGGTCCGGTAGTAGCCGGTGTCATAGGAGCACGAAAACCTCAATACGACATCTGGGGCAACACAGTCAATGTAGCGTCACGAATGGATTCTACTGGCCTTCCGAATCACACGCAAGTTACTGAGGAGGTGTACCAAGTACTGAAGGACATGGCGTATCAGTTCGTGTGTAGAGGCAAGGTCAAGGTAAAGGGTAAGGGGGAAATGACCACGTACTTCCTCACAGACAGAGCTCCTGCAAACGGAACCGTTCAGAGCACATCGAACGGACCCACACCCACTCCTCCAACGGCTTATGGCGGAGTTGCCACGCCTCTTGCCATGCTGCAGAACTCCGCCAGAAGAGCGGCAGCACAGCCTTCAAGATTGCCACCTTTGAGGGAGTCGTCAGTAGCTGGGGAAAATGAGCCACTCTTGCCGTCCAACGGACATCAGAGTAATGGGAACAATAAGGGCAGCAAGGGTCGGAGGAATAAAGAGAGCGAGGATAGTCCACCTCCGCCTCCGCCGCACGGTGCGCATGGCAGCCAGCTGGGGGCCCCGCGCTGGCCCCCGCCGCGCGCGCTGGTGGCCCCGTGGCCCCGGCCGCAGGAGGCGCGGCCCCAGGAGGCGCGCCAGGCGCAACACAAGCGCCGCGCGCCGCCCCGCCTGCCGCGCCCCCGCTCATCCGAGAGCCTCCCTCTCGCCCGCAGCCCCCGCGTGCACTCCTCCGCTGACGAGCTCAGCTCGCTCACCCGCTCTCCCAGCCTCAGCTCCTCCGACGAAAGTTATTCGCGAACGACCGACGCCTCGCCCTCCCCCCCGCGACCTTCCCAGTGGATCCCACCGTCGAGACCACAACGTGCCAACCCGAGCCCCGCATACGACTACCCCCCCATTCGACCCACTAAACCCAGCGCGAATCATATCACCGAACTATACGTGAAACATAAAATCGCTAGAAAGCCGTCTTTAGAAGATAAATTCCTCGACGGCAGTGTTGACTTTGCGAAAGAAGAAGAAAAATTGCAGAGAAGCATTCTAAACATGCTTCAGGCTTCGGCTGCGAAACGCGATGGTTGCTGCCAAACTGACAAGAAAGACGTAGCGAGCCGGTTAGGACAACGGGCAGATTCGTTCTCCAGTTCAGGCGGTCGACCGACAAATTTGACGAACTTGAAGCATCTGAACCATGACGGTCGGGAACCGTTCGCTAAGAGGAGTCCGTCAGACGTTGCATGTGTGCCGCCATTCGAAAGGGAGATACAGCGGTTACTCGATGATAAGAACCATATCAAAATCAATCCACCTAAGTCGGAGCGGAAGGAGCTGAAACTCGAACTTAGGTGAGGCCTTATGTTAATTTAGATGCTTTATTACAGATTCGTATTTATTGCTAAAAGTATACAATCTAGTCAGTTCAAATACACCGAACTTTTGGGGGTGGTATCACTTTAATTCAATTACAACCAATATAACCATCAGATTAGCCTTATGGCTAATTCAAAGTTTAAGTTTGCCAAAATGAGTGTTTGAGTTTGCCAATGGCTTTAAAAAATTATATCGAGAAGCAAACCGAATCTGTATTTCCAATGTGCTTCCATTTTAGGGGTGCCAACCCAGTGCCAGTCCTGGAGCCGATGTTGTACTGCAACAACAACAACAGCAGTCCCCTGCACGCAGTAGGCCTGGCCGCCATCACGCAGGTGGCGCGGCACGAGGCGGCGTCGCCGGCGCGCGCGCACGACTTCCCTGGCGTGCTGCCCGGGGATGTGGTCGTGCAGTTACCTTCGCCCAACCATGAGAGACATCGATCAAGGTATGGACTTTAGGATCCTGATATACTGTGAGTAAAGTAACAGAAAGAGCATCTCTGTCTGCGCACGCGCTTGTGCACTATATCCTGCGGCTAGTTTGATGAGGTGGCCCGCCGTGATCGAAAATAGGTCGATAGGTACTACAGTCAGCAGGATATACTCTCTTTTCACAAATCAAGTCCAAAACTAGGGCTTAAGATTGTTTACCTTTTATTTTGATATTCCCTTTACAATTGCCAGAGACTAGATTTCGTGAATTAGCAATTAACAAAAGACTAATGGAAAAGGGAGGATCTGAGAATAAACAATTAGATAAAGTTGTGTTGAAAAAATAAATGTATTATACCGGATAACAACGACGTTACCATGAATTCAGTTAATTAGCTGTTTCATACATTCGTATGTCTTTGTGTTATTTCTATGAAACAGCAAGCTTTTTTGATAACCAACGAATTTGTACGCTAGGAGGGGGTTTAGCATCATGAGCTGAATTTATGGTCACAGTTTGCGCGTCTCATCATTCAGTCACGAGTGAACCTTATGAAATAGTTGTATGTACAAAATGGTAATATTGTAACGTTCATTTTGCATTCGCAGTCCGCCGTGCGAAAGGAAACCGGATCCCGTTATAGCCCGGGAGAAGGAGAGGGAGAAAGAGGTCCAAGAGAGACTGAACCACCGGGTAAGATGAATTAATTTGAATTGCTAGCCATCTATTGTCGTTTGAACGTCATACCAATATAACAATTCCACTTTTAGGTGGCCACTTCTCATCATAGAGAAATGGGTATCTACGGGGAGAGTCAATCCGAATGGAGTTCATCGTGTTCGGAGGGTGAGGGCGACGGGGAGGGGGGGCATCCCGAGAGCACGGGCTACACGACGGACGACCCGGCGCTGGAGAACGTGTCCATGCTCAACGAGGCCGGGCTCACGGACGCCGAGGCGGCGCTGAGCGACGTGAACTCGTGCTATTTCGACCGCGACGACGACGTGTCGTCCCGCGCCTCGTCGCGCCTGCTGGACTCCGAGGCGCTCGTGTCGCTCGAGTCGCTCAGCGCCATCTACGACTCCGACGAGCCCGCGCACAGGTACCTCGCCAACATTCGCACCGTCAGCGAATCCATCACCAGGAACTTCGGACAGCCCGCGCACGTCACTGACGGCGAGAGTGATGTGTAGTGATACTGTGATATGTCGCGAGTTGTGATAACGTCCGATTTTGCTAATCGACTGAGTTTCGTGTACATTTCGACTATTTCTCTTGTGTAATGCCTTTTGGTCAATTGTGATATAAAAATCTCAAATTATTGAACTCTCATGACAGAGACTCGGAACATTTATCGGAGGAACAGTTAAATTGGCTCTCTATTACTAAGAAATGAATACTCAAAACGTTTGTGTTCCCCGCTGTTTGTTTCTGTAGTACGACGTTTATGGTCTTGTAGACGAAGCGCATAGATTTTCGCGCACGCGGATATAATTGTTTTATCATAATTGCTGACGTGCCTGTACTTTGATGATTTTGTACTATGTAAATTGTGTCAATATGTACCTATTAATGTTACACTGTATGATATTCATGTACAGCGGATTGTGCCATGTGATGGCGTGATGCATCATCTGTAGGAGTATGCGATGATCTCTACAATTATAAGGTGCTCTGACTTAGAATTATTTATGGTTTTTCTTGTGATAACGGTATAGGAATTCGAATTTGAGCGACCAATCTCTGTTAATGTCAGTGTTCTAGAGAAAGGGCTGGTCCCTGTCCTGTAAAGTCTAGTTGTCTCTGTGTTTCGTGAGACGGGGGACGTAGTGAAGTGGTGTAAACTATACGTAAGTTCGTAAGTATATTGCATTTCAAACTATCTATAGAGTAAACAGTGTTACCATAGCTGGATGATTGTGCTTTGTAGTATTCTTTTATCTGCCTTATGTATCTCATATAATATTTTTATGTATATGAAGACGGAAGCTGCTATGCTCTGTCTATTTTCACGAACATTATTCGATAAATAGTAACCCTTTTGGCATTTTCTTTCCGTAATCTAGTCACTAATGGTTTTCTAAAGTTTGGTCGTTTCTTTATATAGAATATACAATGCCATTATCAATCCCCGTTATATTTTGTGTACTTTATTGATGAAGTGTCGTTAAAAAGTGGAGGAGAGGTAATATCATGTAGCTCTTAAGTAAACAGATGTGAGACTTGAAAGTACAACCAATATATAAACACCACTAGCGAATATTTGTTGTAGAATATTCTCTGTATGAATAAATATCAATTATTTTGTATTATTTAATTGTAATATAAGTTAGTGTCAATTTCATGTAATTATTTTAGATTAAAACAATTATTAAAAGCTGTTTGAAAAAGTATGTACATAAATATTTCCCATTTAAGGCACATGTAGCCTATTGCAAGTACATATTGTTATGTGTCGCAGCATTACTTCAACATGTACTTAATTCAGAAGCCGATCCACTAAGATTTATTGGTGAATTACTTTTCGGTGTCTTTTGTACTGATTGTATCAGCCCTAGTTCGGACGCTTTTTTGATTTTGTCATTAAATTTTCAATGTACTTAGTTAACAAAATGATAATTTTCTGATTAAAAGTAACTTTAATGACGGCTTGTGCTTTTGTTCTAGTATTATTACTTCACAATTTAAACTTTGTTTCGGCTGCTTCAAGTGGATTGAGAGATGTTAATGTCTGAGAACTGTAAATAGGACGAGCACGGTACAGTGCTCAAGTGAGATCTAGAGATTGTTAATCTTTGTAAATATTGTTATTCACCAGTCAAGTACTATTCCACTTACAATCCAACCTATACCTAAGTGTAACACGCTGTGAACATATATTATTTTTGAAGGAATTCTCTTGTTTGCAATTTTTTATTCTCAGTATTTCGATTTAATGTTTTTCATGTTGATGTATGTACACATAGTGCCAAACTATTTTATGTGTATGCTTATAAACAATATGAATTATTTGTTAGACGCTTGGATAATGTTGTTTTTTTTTTTTTTGTATAAAATTTTACGACTTCATCTCAATAAACATACAGATAGAACATTTCAAATTGACAAAATAGATCTGATGTCTAGTGTACCTTGGTAGACAAGTAGTTCAACAATATTTTGAATGTATTAAATATACTCAATGAGGAATTACTGCATCTTTATTATAGTGATTCAATGTATCGGACATTCGCATTATAAGTGATAAATTCTTAGAATACAGAACATTTTCGATTTTTTGCAGTATTCACATTAATGCTATTTACAGAACGAATGCTAGGATTAAGTATAATTGCGGATTCTGACACAACCATGACCTTCCGAGCACAAAATCTAGCAAAAACTTTTGTTTTTAAGCTTTAATGTGGATAAATAACAGCTTGGATACAGTTTACCTACATGTTATTATCTCATAGAAATTATAATGTCATGTATAATTTGTGTAGGATATTGAATTGCGCTTTATGTAGCAAGTGTATTGTGTATTTTTATTTATTTAAATTCAATTACCTAAGCAATATTAATTACTTATTACAAATTAAAAGTGGTTTACATCACCGGATGTTATTTATTTCTTTATATCCTTTTAGGTTGGAGATTATGCAAAAATGTGCAATTGATTTATTAATTGATGCCTCTATTTGGATGTCTCAATGAATCAGAGTATAATTAGTAGTCGAGTCACTGAGTCAAGTACTGGCAAACCAGGATACTCATTTCAAGCCAAACAGATTGGATATATAACCTTTTCATTTGTTTGTCGACTTGTTTAGTAGTGTTTTAATTTTCTTTTTTTTTAATATCATAGGTTTATACATAAAATTATGTACTTAAAAAATGTTAAAATTAACCGTCTTAAAATAATCAATTAATAATATACACGCATATGTTCAAGTCCGGAGGCCAGCACGTCAAGCTACCCGAAACTGTCAAATTTTCCCAATCAATCTTGAACCTAATCCTTGGGGCCGTCCATTAATCACGTGTTTTTTTTTGCCATCCTTAAACCCCCTCTCCCCCTTGGTGATACATGGTGAGGTCTATATCACGTGTATTTTTTAGTCCCTACAAAGAATCTTATTTTTTTTAATATTTATAAAATACAGGTATAAGTATCGGAAAAAAAAAAAATTGTACGCGTTTGTCGAAAAAATAAATTACACGTGATATATTAGTACACCCCCCTCCCCCCTTGTGATATTACGTGATTTTTAATGGACCCCTCCCCCCCTTTCGAGCCTCACGTGATTAATGGACAGCCCCCTTCAGAGATTAAGTTGAAAATCTATTATACAAAGACAGATTGTTGTAGCTTAATGCGCTGGCGTCTGTATCTATATAAAAAGATCACGTTGTCAACATAGACAGTGCCCAAAATGCTGATTTAAAATTATTATCTACTAGCTTTTGCCCGCGGCTTCGCCCGCGTGGATATTGGAAATTATCCCACGGGAACGTGTTCCCTGACCAAAAAGTAGCCTACGTTTCTTTTTATAATATCAACTACATTATGCCAGTGAAAGTCCCGTCAAAATCGTTCCAGCCGTTTCAGAGATTAGCCGGAACAAACAAACAGACAGACAAAATTAAAAAAAAATTGTTTTTTAAATGTTTTTACCGTATATACTTTCATATGAATTTAGTGAAAAGTGAAAAGCTGTTAATATGAAATTACAAATAGGCACTTCAATTTTTATTTAGTTTTATAGATATGGAAAATGAACATGCTTTCTTAACCATTTCTTTTATTTATTTTCATTAAAAAGGTAAATGGTTGTTGTTGTTGCAGGCTCGCCCCCTATTTCATGGAACTAAACCTAACAGGCAAACTGTGGGTGTACTGTAGGTACACCTCTGCCCAACCCATCGGGGAAACAAGACGTGATGTTACGTTTTTTATGTATGTTTTAAATACTTGTTATGGGCTGGTTGTTTGGTAAGCAAGTTACAAATCTCATCTGTATAAACCCCAGAGCATAGGTTTGAATAATGGTCTAAGCCTCTAACTAAGGTATAACTCACTGACACAGCCTAATGAAAATACAACATTTAATAAAAAAATAATACACAATTGGTTCTTTCTCTTCTTAGTAGTCTAACCATTTACCTATAAATAAAAAAGTTTAACTGACAATGTAAAACTGAGCAGTAATTTTTGAGTATATTAGTAATGTCTCATAGGTTTGCGGGTCAGGTACAGGTGTGTCGGTTACGAGCCTGTTCCGCATACAAATGCCCTTCGCCTTGAACCATCACGCGAACTTCATCAACGGGTATTGTTACAAACCCACGTGGTGTTTTCATGTTACCTGAGCAGGTATTTAAGAAATAAAGATATATTTTGGAGTGAAATGGTTCCTTCAATAGTCTATGGATAATTATGTAGTTCATTTACATGTTACAAGTAATTACTATCTATGTGTAGTGTAGAGTCTGACTGCAGTGATTTAAAAATAAATAGGTACCAGCAAGATAGCTTGGTAATATTTTATTGTGTGGATGCACTTAATGAAAAAGTGAACTGCATTCCTATGCAAAGCACTCACAACTCTGTGTACCACAGTATGTATGTATGTGTCCATTTGTGTGCAGAATAGTGACTAGTTTATGAGATCTATTGTTTTGTTATTCATTGAAAATGGTTTTTAAATATGGATAAAAAAAAAGGTTAAGGTGGGTTACTGGTATGGAGCTGCTAGCTGGTAGTAAGTGAACTTAGATAATCTTCCGTAGAAAGGTCTACTTTGTTCTACCTGTTTGCTGTCTACAACATGGGTTGGCATCGTCATTGGTTGGCATGGTGATATTGATTACACAATGGTATTCCACCAGACATCAACTTGGCAAAGTTAAGTACCCTGAAAATGTACTTAGTTATACCTAACTATCTTGTTGATTGCATGACATCAACTCCAAGTTATGACTACTTTGATACTACCATTTGTACTGTGGTTATTGCATGTGTGTGAGTGCCGTGTCCACAGCGAATACCAATTCTGAAGTAGTAAGTTGTAAAGAAACCAGTAGGCTGCTCGTGAGACAGGCTGCACACTACCAGTTCGGACTTATCGCGGATTCTCGCAACTTAATGACTCAGTTAGGCAGTAATCGGGGACAGTTTCATTCAAAATAATGTGTAATAGTCGGTATGCGAGTGAAATACAAACCGGAGCGAGGCAGGTATGACGCGGCGGTTCGGCGGGCCACTACCACAGGCGCAGCGCGCACAGCTGCGGGCCGCCGCGCCGCCGCCGATTGGCTGCGCGCGGGAACCGGTCGCGTCCCGCGCCCTGCCCCCGCCCCGCCGCTACAAACAACTTCAAATTCTTATTCATGTTCGTTGCCACGACCGTTGCTGCCGTTGAGAGCGCGCGCACTATGCGCCCATACTTCGCGTAATCTTATCGATATGTGCTCGATGTTGTATGAGAATCTAGTGTTTGATGTGTGAATAAAATAACAAATTAAGTGCACGGTGGACCAGTCCGGAGGTGCGGCGAGACGCTGCGACTACGCTATGAAAACACACGCACGATCTGGTGTTTTTGTTCTTTTTGTATCGCGAGTGCTTCGTGAGCGGCTTCGACGCAGGGCTACCTTTACCATGTGCATCAGATAATGTTGTGCTCCTATTAGTTTGATGACAAACTAATATGCTAGCTAGTGGATATTGCGACGGAGTGGCGTTGTGTTTTGGTGAATCATAGTGTGTGTGACATGAAGGTGACGGTGTGTTTCGGGTCTGTGCGGGTGCTGGTGCCGTGCGGCGCCGGCGACCTGCTGGTCAGGGACCTCGTGCGGGAGGCCACACACCGCTACAAGAAAGCTACTGGACAGGTCAGTCTACACATCATTCAATACGGCGGCGGGTAGTTCTCGCGGGTTTTCTACTGTTTTTATTGGCAAGATCGAGTTTGTTTACTTTCCTTTCATACTGGTCAGCACTCAGCAGCAGTTGGTTTGTATTTGCGTGGGTGCATAGGGAACTAAGCACTAATGAAATCATGATGATACCAAACTACCCACTTATGTCATGTTTTCGTTGTGTCAAGTTAAGTCTATCTAGGTATGATCCTACTATATGTTGGTGATTGTTTTGACCTAATTTTTTCTTAGCCCAAGATGACTAAACACTAATCAGCCAGAGAGCATTCTAGGTAGCTAACGACGGATCTACCAGGTACATACGTAACCAGAAATTCTCTGCCTGCCGGGGTCGCGTGATTGTTCGAAAGAGATACCGTGACCCTGGCACATGGGCAACTGATGGAACACGGGTGGGTTTTAGTCAGTAAAAGTCTGACACGCCCTCCCGCTCCGCCCAGAGCGGGAGAAGTCATTTGATGATTTCCCATCCTGAAAAAAAAAAAAAAAAAAAAACTTTACAGAAGATCACGCAGTTGTTTCTCACGTTATACGCATTAACCAACTCAAAATGTTTCTTGGTATGTAACAACATAAATTCAACCATAATGGAATCTGGCAGATTGACCAACTTTCCGACACCGTGTTTTTGCCCTGCCCAGTTCACTACAGAACTATTACCGAGTTACCTGGTATTTCACGATTACGATTATCGATATTCTCTACAAAGCTGGCTCGAGAATGTTGAGATAGGTTGTGTTGCAACCACCTCTTGTTTTCGCACTAATGATCATTTGGTTATGTGGAATGTACGGTGCTGGGAGCAAGAACGGCTTTCGCGACAATGTGTCCATACAGAGTGGAGTGCAAGTTTAGCGGTGCCTCCACCACGATAGTAGTACTACTAGGTAGCTACTTGTCAAACTAGATTCAATTCAACCATGAGACGCTCGAATTTCACAATTCAGACGCCACATTCGACAGCTCATTATATTTATGGACAGACCTTCACTGGATGTCGATCTCGTAATTAGATGAAGGTTGTCGCTATTTATGTCTTTGGGAATGTTTATGAACTCCTTACTTAGACGACACCTATTTGCGTCACCCGTCCCCTATCCTTGCAAGACACCAGTGGCGTAATATACCCAGAAGTCATAAGTAAGACAGGTGTATTGTTAATTCCAATTAGCTTTAGGCATTCACCTGCTCCTGCCCTGCAACCTACACGCGTTGCTAAGTTCATTTCTCGTAGGAAGCTGCCGACCTTGCGAGCTGCCATTACTCCGTCATACATAACACAAACATGTTGTTGGTTCTTAGGTAGGTAGTTCCGTGCTGAGTGAAACTATTTTTGCAACATCCTTTAGGAAGACGTCACAAAAAAGTAAAACTTCCCGACAGTGCGTCCCGGATTACCTATACCTACGTTTGTTACATCAGTTTTATAATCATGTTTAAGTGCAGTTTGATGCCAGAGGATGTTTGATTATTGATTAAGCAATAGTTGCTGCCTCATTATTTACTTAACATAAATATCGGTTTTTAGAAAATATCCCAATAAGTTCCTCTGTCGATTATATCTAGTCATCAACTTAAATAAGTATGTACCTACGCTACTGCATTGTTAAGCGAAGAACTCGAAGAAGATCATTCAATTCGACTTTGGATTGCATCCGCAGCTCATACAATATTTATGGATCAAGTCACATTGCATCAGTCACACAATAAATTATAATGTTATTAATGCCAGTAGGTGTATCGGTAACAAGTTAGTTTTGGCAAACGTTTACATTTCTGCATGATTGCTGCTCGATTACTCAACGCAAAAGGTCGCAAGCGCACCTAACGACCGGTAAACTATACTTTTGCTGCTCCACTGGTGAAACGATATGATATCGAGACACGCGCCGGTTTCTAATATTACTCGAAATACCGAAATAAAGTGATCGTACAACTTGTACCGTTTTTTTTTGTCGATTGAGATGAATTTGAATTCATCTCACCTCCCACGCCATCCATGAGAGGCGAATTAGAGCATCGACTAATAAAATACCATATCTTTATCGATAGTGTTTTCTGAATCTAAGATTAAGAATGACTAGACCTTCAAGAAACTGAATTTTATCTATCACAAACACAAAATAAGGCGAGACGACGTCAATAACCTCCATTACTGGTTGACCTTTTAAGGCACGTTTGGCGCCTTTATTATATAACAAAAAACTGAAATGTTATTACTGCAAGACTATTGTACCGTCACGTATTATTTTACCTTGGAACGTAATAAATTTTCAGTTTGTAAAACAGTCAAAACTCTCGAAAAAGTCGATGGTGAAACAATGGGACCGTTGTCGCGGGGAGGTATGCGAGAGGAACGGGCGCCTTGAAAACTCGAAACACCTATTGTACCGTGCTGTATGGAGTACCCCGCCACGCTCACTACGGACTACGGAATGATCTCGTCCAACGACCGGTTCTCAGAAAAATGACGAGACATACTTTTGAGATACGTGCGTCCTATAAACTAATTCATGGTTTATATCCGAGCTACTCCACCAACTGTGTGCACATGCATTTTTATTAGGTTTCTAAAGATACACAGGCGTAGATAAGTGTTATTGGAAAACGATAGCGAAGCCGGTGGTCGTCTGCGAGCCTATCGTAAATCTTGAATAACAATGAGCACTATTGTGTGATTCTCAAAAGTGGGTTTACCTCAAAGCTGAGTGTTTTATTTGTAGATTCCTGTGCTACAAAACTTTTTATAGGTTCCATGAGGAATCTTTAAAAATGCTCCGCTTCCTACCTGTAAAATCCAAAATTTGTATAAACTTAATCTAATACGTAACCGATGTATGTGCTTGATCGTGGAAAAAATAACAAAAACCGTTTCTCAGACGGCCATAAGTAGTAGTGATTCGCGGATTCTGGCGCAAGCGCCAGAGCCCGCGCTTGCACCAGAGCCCGCGAATCTGTAGCACCCATCGTAAAAAAAAAAAAAAAAAAAAAAAAAAAAAAAAAAAAGGTTTTGGTGTGCTCTGATCTCAAATCTGCGGTCCATTTTAGCGTAGGATGCGTGGTTCTGGAGTTATGCAAATCAATTAACTGTTATCTCATTGATTTCCGGTGGTCCTGCACCCTCATTAGCATTCCATTGTTCGCCTAATCCTTTTATCTATTATACTTCGAACACCTCATTACGTTGCGCCAGAACCCACGAATCTGTTGCCCTACGGTTGATTTGGCGTTCTTATCTATTACTCATTGTATGTCTGCTTTTCTATGTCATCAATAAAACACATTCATTTTTATTTCAATATTTTATTACTTTTTTCTACAAAATATGAGCGGAAGATCTCATCCACAAAAATATCATTGTGCAGTGTGTTCCCTGTAAATATGTTCGTAAAACTATGCATTGAACATCCCTGAAACTTAAATAGCAAATACATTAAGCAATATTCACCACAAACTGAAGTCCAATCATTCTGAATCCTATCAACATTCCAGTCCCATCTCTTACAATTCCTTTTCAAAAACTGGAGATGATATCGCTCAGGTGTTCGTCCATATGAATCAAAATATTGACCGATACCATTCGTATCGATATGTACAGCTACCCAGTGTGAACCTGGTTTATCATCCGCATCCAAATTGCATATTATATACGTTGGTACATGTGTATACATAGGTAGTCTATTAGCAGCATAAACATTATTTTCTAGACTGGGATGAATCTTTTTCATATGTTTTTGTAATTCTAGTGTATCCATGATATTACTGTTATTAGCAGATTATTACAGTACCAATCTATTCAATGGTTGTCATAGGAATGTTCAATTATAGTGATTTGTAAATATTAAATCGCATTCTTTGTGGGAGTCACAAAGCTTAGGATTATCATTTTGCTGCAGCTAATTTAAAGTTTGTTATATATGGGTCTGATTATATTAAATAAAACACTTTGAGTACATAGACATTTTTAATTAACTGATCAACACAATAATTATTAAATAAATAAATTAAATACAGACATATTATTATCAAAATACCATTTTCTAATACACACAGCATTATTCAATGCACAATTCAATTTATGGTTCACACAATTAAAATCAGTTTTATTTTTACAGAACTTTTTTTTTAATGTCGCAAAATTAGGACATCCCTTCTCACCTATGTCAATCACTTCACAGTTTGCACATAACTCTTTAATCCACGTAATCTTTTCCAAACCCTTTGTCATAATTTTTTTATTTTCTAAATATGGTAAAATAACACGTTTAAACTCTTTGTAGTCTATGTAGCCTTCACTCCAGTAAATTCCTCGATTTCTTTCTAACCATCTCACCTGCTTTTTTTCTTCTAGTGTTAGGTAATGGAATGAATATGGTGGTTTCACCAAGAACGTCTGTGTATGATCATGACTCGCAATGGCCAATTCTTTGATAATAAAATGATTTAAAGAATCTTTAAATCCTTGATAGTATATTGCATACAATTTGTTTTATTTAATTTTATAATGTTATCTTTAGTTACACACACACAAAATGCATTAAACATAACACATATATCTAAAACACAACACACATTATAATCCTAACTACTATAGTCTACAGTAACATTTCTATTTTTATCTATTTCAATAATATTATCAAACTCAGCATAAACAATACAGTTAATTGTTTGTATTAGTGAGGATTCAAATCGTACTTCTAATCTTACACTACCATGCTTTATGAGATTCCAATGGGCTGATGAGTTAGCTGATAAATCAGGAGTTAAATCAAATGCTAAAAGACAGTAACCTTTGGCATACTGTTCACGAGAGATTGCATTTCCTTCATTAAGAAAGTGAATACCAGTCCCCGAGAATAGAGTATGATATGCTGATGTAAATATATTATTATTAAAAGATGGTTGCAAAGCTTTGGAAGGTATTTGTTGACCATCAATATATAAGCTGAAAGAGTTAATACCATAGTTTTCAAAGTTAAATGGATTTTTAGTAAGTGAACCATTAAATGCAGAATTATTCACAAAACCAATAATACATCTTTTGGGTACCTGTCCTAAGAATATATTATCAAGAGTTTTTCCTTGAACACCCGATGCAATTGTTAAAACTTTAACTTCAGCACGAGTAATAGGATATTTAGCAGTGGTAGAAGCTAAAACTTTCTGATGTGCGAGTAATACACTTGGATTAATTCGTGCTCTTCGAACAATAAGAGTTGCGTCCGTAATGCAAACTTTAAACTTTACATCATTTGACCCAGCAATTAAATTAAAACTCTCTCTTGACCGAACTAATTTTACACTCATTTCAACGCCATTAATTAAAAATTTATCTTGATTGAAAATGTCACCATGAAGATGACCAATCATTTCTATTTCCCTGCTTTCATTAACTAATTCCTGTCTTTTAACAAATCCTATGTTTTTACCATCTGTGGAATCCATTTTTCCTGCTGTATCATCATACCAAAGACTACAAGTAAGATGAGATTGTTTAGCAGCAGGAGCATAGTTTAAAAGGGTTTCCATGTATGCTCGATAGGCATAGGTATTATTAGGTGGTGATACAAGTTTTTGGTTTAAATAAACATCGAGTTGACTAAAAAGTGAATGCAACCAATTATTTACAGGTGCTACTGCTGTAGCTGATATCAAGTTTGTTGAATCTTGATTTAATACTTTTGCCTTTATGTGGAGTAATGTATGAGACAAATCTATGTAGTCATCGCCTGTTCCAGGAACTTGAAACTCGATAGGTCCATCATCAGCAAGAGATGAAATTGGTTTATAGTGAATCCACAATCCATTTTCAATGCTTGTTTGTGTAGACGGTAATGCAAACAAATCTAATTCTGACTTAACGCACTCACAAGAATGATTATGAAGGAAAGACATACTTAATTTGAAAATATATCTTTGATGTTTTTTGGTTTTAGACCAAGTTTTTTCGTAGCTTTCACTTTAGCTGTTAGTGGTGGAATGAACGAGGCCAATCGTTTTCTTTTACTTATATACCCAGATCCTGTCATGTTAAATCGATCAATTTTGTCATCAGCCTTTCGTTTTAAGTTTGTACTAACTTGCTTTAGACGATCTTTTATTGAGGCTTCCATAGGACGGGCTTGAACCATATCCGATAAAAGTCCTACTCCAGCGTTTAATGCCTCCTTACCAACCACTCGAGCACCACTTGAAAGTAAAGGTAAAACTGATCTAAATAACCCTCCTAAGAAGCTCCCAATACCATGACCGCGTTGGTATGGTGAACCCTTATAAATTACTCCAACTCCTGATCCAGCTTGATGTGAATAATAATTTTCATATGGACATTTATGATGATCATGAGGAGAATACATTATTATAATTTGCGGAAATGTAGTTTAACACACACGGTTCCAAACTGGAATGGTATTTTTTGTCCTGTGCTCGATCTTATATCTATTTCCAGCGTATCGAACTCTCTTCGCATAACAGGTAAGTAGTGAGGTGGAGAGAAAATGTACATTTTATTCGCACCATAAATGTATTTTGAAGGATCTAATGAAATGACTCTTAATAGTGGAGTCATAACATCACCCACAATCTGAGGATCGATAATGTCGCAATATAGAAATAGTTGAGATGGTAACCCTAAGTGTAAATTAGCAGGACACTTCCCAAAATTTCTGTCTAGGAGATTTGTATTTGGTTCATAACCTAGTTGTAAACTTAATTTGGGTGATAATGTTACGGATGTTATATTTTTATCCAAAACAGAAACAGACACAAATTTTGTTATTTCATCATAACGAAATTTCAAGCTCTCTCTGATACCATTTAACGCTCTTAAAATATGTTCAACGTTATCGTAGTTGGTAGCGGGAATATGTTTTTTGTAGTACACTGTTGATGGTTTATCTTCATTAGGCATTAACATGGTTTTTGTGATGTATACAACATTTTCATGATCTTGAACAGTAAACATGGTGCATGGATATTGAAACTCGACAACTCCAACCGCCCATTCACCTTCTAATTTCATAGCTTTTGGTAATTTTGTTGAAAAATTTGTGGTCTTGTTATCAGGAAAGTATTCCATTGAACTATTGCTGAGCAAAGTTAAATAAAAACTTTCTTTATTCATATTTCTTTTAAACTAGAAGCTAAAATCCAACTGTTAAATTTATCTGGATAACCTTTCCACTTCACTAATACTTCTTTTCTGTTACCCGAATAACGAGTGCCAATTATTTTATCTATTTTATATTGTGAGGTGGGGCTGTAAGTGACCTTCTGTAATTCTCTTTCATAAAAAGTACCAACTATTGGTTCATTTTGTAAATCTGTTATTGTATAAACAACCCATGGAGATCTATCAATTATTGAAGATATAATAAATATTTCATCACTCCAATTTGATTCATATCCTTTTTGGAAAACATGTTTATATTTAGTTATTCGAACATAATCACCCACGTTGAAATTTGGTTTTGGATTTTCTAGAGAAAGTTTGTTTGACCCTCTATCATAAAGATTAGTCCAAACTGTCATAATATTGTTGGAACTTACATCACATGGGCACATCTTAATACTCGAGTGAATGCTGTGATTATAAGAGTATATTAAATCTTGTAAAACATCTATATATCCATAAGTATTATTATGAGTGAAATAACGCCACATTTTCATTTTTAGAGTTCTTTGAAATCGTTCAACAATACTAGCCTTAATATCAGGATTGTTAGTGGTATAGTAATTTATCTTTTTGGATTTAAAGTATTTTTGTACATCTTTTGAAACAAATTCTGTACCTTTATCAGATTGTATGTGAGTAGGTGTTGTATTACTTTCAGTAAATATACTTTCAAAACATTCTTTAGTTGTTTCTGAGTTTTTCTTTTTCATTGGTCTTGCAAAAGCATATTTACTAAATACATCAATAACACAAAGTATGTAGTTGAAACCATCATTATATTGAGAATAAGTTCGCATATCACTTAAATCAGCTTGCCACAGCTCATTAATATTTGATAGAATGTACTTATTACGCGGGAATTTTTTCCGAATGGGTTTATGTAATGTATATGTTTCTTGTGATTGTAACCATTCCTTTGCTTGCTTTTTATCCATTTTACCCTTCATAGCTTTTGATAATTTATCAATACTACCAAAACCAGCGGGGTTAGATGGATCATAATAAATCCTGTTAATTTCTTCTAGTACGGGGTCCATTTTTCCCAATCGATCTTTTTATGTATTTTAGTTATAGATCTTTTATCTCCACTGCTCGGTGTAGAAAACTCTTGAACTTCAATCTCAGAGGTTTTGTTCAGATCTTTTACTTGAAGTTGGTTAATAAACTCACATCTCTTTGGATTTCCAATATAAGTAAGTGGTACTTTAATATCTTTTAATGCTTTAGCAAATCTATCCCACCCTATCGGATCACTTTTTTTTAAGGGTCTAAGTGAATCATTTATTAAATCAACAATATTACTTCCTGGAATTTTTTCATTATCAATTATGACTGTGCCTTCATTATCCCAACGTATTTTACTTTTACTTGTTCCAATTAAGTTTAATAATGACTCACCTTTTTTATTATAAGTTTTTGGTATTAAACTGAGTATTTGTGTTGATGAATACAGTGGATTTGCCTCACTTTCTATACTTTTAATAGATCCTTTCTCCTCCAACAAAGATTCAGCATCAACTGAACTTTTTAGATCTCTATCTTTATTTTTAAAACCAATTTTAGACCCATTTGAATCTTCATTAGATGTATCAGAATAAATTGGTAATCTGAGTGGTTGACGATCCTCTTCGGTAAAGTGAAGGTATCTTTGTAGTGTTTGTAAATATAACATCCACTTCTTTCGGTCTTCCGTCTTACTATTCATAATATTTTGCATTTCAATATCTAATCGAGACAAATTACTAGTAACCTTATTTTCTTGTTTTAATTTTTCAATCAATCCCGGTTCAATAAGTATCATTTTCTTAGCATTTTCCATGTTAACTGGCTAGTCCACTTACTAATCCACTCAATATTGCACCTAATATTATTGGTAAGAAAGCCCCTCCTTTTTGTATAATAATATTTTTTCTTAGTTTATGTTTACACTTATGCACCAGTTTACGGAGTATATTTTTGTGTTTATTCAATTTTTGTTTATCTTGATCTTTAAGAGGTATCTTTCCTTGTAAAACGTTATGAATACATTCACAAATACAATTTATTTCTTCTTCATCACACGTTTTAAGTAACGCTCTTTGATATTTTGGTTTAAGCGTATGCAAAGCGTTTAGCAAATGTTTATGCGTTGTGAGTCGACGATGCATCATTTAGAAATGATTTGAATTGTTTGATTCTTGGTGTATTTAAACTGCAAAGCGTTTAGCAAATGTTTATGCGTTGTGAGTCGACGATGTATCATTTAGAAATGATTTGAATTGTTTGATTCTTGGTGTATTTAAACTCTTTCGTGGGGACGTAGACTGTGCAGTAACCATTAAATGGGAATACATTTGTCTTGATACGACAAAAATCATTTGTATTCTGTTTTAAATCTACCATTAAATATCCATGCGCTTCTAAAGTTGCATCCCTGTAGGCGTCTTCAATGAATTTTGGGTTATCTGGTGACACTTGTCGTGCTAAATATCTTATTTGAGTTTTATCTCGAGGGTTTTTAAAATAAATTATATAACTTGAGTTTAAAGAAATGTCTCTTTGACCTTTACCTTGATGAAATAAATTTTGTGTTAAATAAAATACACTAAGATTCCTGTGATGACTACCTTTTGTAAATATATCCACAATTCTTCCATCAGACTCTCTCATTAGATCATCAATAATAATAAGGTGTGGGTTTTCACCATCAAACATATTAAGATTTGGAATTCCTTGATGATAGTTAACATTTGGTAAATTATTTAAAGCCTGCATTTCATCAAAGCACCATGTGATCTGATTAAAATCACAATTACATATTTCTTTAACTGATTTTATGAAATTTGTTACAAAATTTGACTTCCCACATCCACTTGGTCCTGCCACAATAGCAGTAAACGGATGGATAAAGTGAAACATTTCACACGTCTAGAGTTTTAAAGGGATGAAATAAAAATGAAAATTTTGGTGTAAAAATTAAATATATATATATATTGCTAAAATTATATAAAACATGTAATTTGTGAAAAACAGAATGATCTGTATACTATTTCTAACACAATTAGTACTTATCAGAATTTCACAATCACCTCAACGTCAAATTTAAGCACACAAATAAAAACTACAATTATTTTACATTATTTACAATCAAACAATAAATTTTAAATATGTAATAAACTATTATATAACATTACAGTAATATCATAATTTTACAATCAGTACAAAATTTGTATATACACACAGAAATAAAAGTAAAAAGTATTACACTTAGCGTAATTTATAATGTCCCCAAGCCAATGTATCAATGTTGTTGTTCATAATACATCGTTTGGTATCATTATATGATAAAGATGTTTTATTTATTTTTTGTGTAAAAATAGTGTGTTTGATTGACTTAAATCGAAGCATACTACAATATAATACATTTTTATTAAACAAACACGATTTGTAATTTTCCATATTCATTTTTTTGGTAACACTTTTGTTAACCCCTTTTGCCTTTGCTATAAATTTATCTTCTATTTCTAAGGCATACATTTTTGATCGCAACCCTACAAATTCCTTCAATACTTTACCATTATTCTCATCTTTAAAAAAACCTAACTTTTTTTTATTTATTTTTGGATATCCGTAAATATTATTTTCCGGGTAATCTGATGTATCGAAATAGTGAAGTAGATCTGGTTTTATATCCTCATAAAAATTGTCTGTAAAAATTTGATATATCAAACTATCGGTATCGGTGTACAATAACTTAATTTTATTATGAAACTTTTTAATCATGTAGTTATAATGAAATTCATACATAAGGGTCTTAGATATATCTAAAATACAAAATCCTAAATAAATCGGCTTATCATAAATTAATTTTGTTTTGTGTAATTGTATTGCAACTAAATGTTCTGAAAATATTGATAAACTATGGAATTCTGGTTTTGCAATCCAATCCTGAGCACCTAAAACTTTACCACGATTATCCCAGTGAGTTAGTAGTTTAACGTTTACTCTTTTTTCAATATTTTCCATAGTCTTACCGAAGACAGAATTGTTCATTAATTTAAAAAAGTCTTTTTCAAAGTTTGATGTAGCTAACGTTCTCAAACTAGTATTTAAGTCTATGTATTTCTTTAACCAAGAACTCTGTTTAAATTTTAAAATTCTATGTACTTTAATTAATTTAATCCCCATTTCAATGCATTGTTTTAAATTCCTGTAGTGAATGATGTATTTATTTTTATTATTTAAATTAGGAACTAATTTAGTTTCTTTAGTATTACCCACACATATGTTTTCAGGACATAACGGAAAGTCAGAATGCAAATTATGAAGTTCATCAGGATATTCCAAATCAACTTCTAAAACATAACCGAAATCAGAGTTATCCGACACATTATAATCTGTATTAGAATCTATCCATTCGAAACCACCAACAGGAAGAGATTGAGACATTGCCCAACCATATAAATTATTCGCATCAAAATATGTTAGATATGAATTAGGTTTTTCACTATCATAATCTTCCATGAATTTATTATTTGCTCTAGCAAAACGATTGCTACACTGAGATACACCCCCTCTAATACCAGCTTTAAAAAAAGCAATTTTGTCATAGTCCGTTAACAATTCTAATTCTATTTTGGTAAATTTTAACATTGCATCCCAACTTAAACCTGGGGCAGTATAGTAATGAGCAGGATCTAATCCATAAGTTTTAATACAAAGCTTTCTAAAGTTTTCGAATACATCAGTCAAAAGTAAAACATCAGTTTTTAAATATAAATTGGAATAATCAGACATACTACTACACTTAAAATGTTGCCAAATATCTTTTGCGTGATTATAATCATCATTTGAAATATTTGAATCTGTGAGTGAACTATAAAATTGGTGTTGATCAGGAAGTGATGGATGTTTCAAGCAATCACTATTACACATAAATTCATAAGGATAAATACCTTTCCGTCTTAAACGTGAAAAATCTTCATTATTAGGATAGTTCCTTTTTAGTTCTGTAAACTGATCATCATTAAGATTTTTAGCTAGTTGATCTAAACTACACGATAAAAATTTCAATGAATCTATGAATCTTAAACTTACTGGTTGATTATTTATTGTTAACTGTTTTGAAAATGATATGTATCGTTCTTTATTTTGTGGAATAACTTCAACTTTGTCATCATCGAGGTTTAATGCATGGATAATGAAATGAGCATCGTAATGACTGAGGTTATGTAAAAATATTGGAATATGACGAGGGGTTCTGTACTTAGAACTACACACTTGATGTGCAACACCCCTAAAACTGCCAGTGTGCCAATCAAAATCGTAAAAAAGATCTTCATTTAACTCAGTTTCACAAATATGACATATGTTTGAATTTGAAATTTTAATTTTATCTTCATCTGATAATGGAACGAGACATTTTTGGAAACTATTTTTTTTAAATATTGTTTTCACATCTTCACAAAGGCGATTCATAAACACTTGTGCACAGTTTGACCCACTATACGTCTCATATTTTGATAATCTGTTATCATATGAACATTTAATGTAATATCCAAAACTATACACTTCATGTTTTTGAATATTAATTGTACTAGGCTTGGATGGATCGTTACTACATGATTCTATTGGGTTCAAAAATGCCTCAAAGTCTGCATAAACCACAAAGGGCATTTTCAACTTTTTCACGAATTTATCAAATTTTAATTTATTATTTGAGGTTGCTTTACCAAACCAATCCTTTTTGGAATCCTCACCGTTTGGTAATTCCGTACAAATGTGAGCGCAATCATATTGTTGATGGTTATTAAGTCTTTCCTCCGATGGGAAATGAAGTAAACATGAATCACATATATAAACTGCACAATGATGTCTTGATATTTGTGAACTAACTAATCGCGATAAGTTTTTAATATAACAGTAATGATTGTTAGTACCATTCGATATATATAGTAGGTTAATATGATTAGGTGTACGACATTTTGTTAAATATAAAGGACCTACAACAGAATTACACTTTTTTTCTTTATTATACTCTAAGCCAAAAACATTAATACTAATATTGTTTAATTTCTCTACTTTTGATATATCTGCAATTATAACCGGAAAAGAAATACCAGTAAATTTTAGTTTATTTCCATGAATTGCGTAAGATGCTACCCGATCTACACTTTTACATACAGGATATAAACCAGAGAGTAATGCCCATTTGAAACACATATTATCATTATTTTTAACATTGATTACAGCTTTTTTTGATTTAATATCTTGAGGAAGGTCGATATATGAACTACCACGTAGGGGGTTGAATTTGTTAACATTCATATCTATGTATTTAATTTGATTAAGACTCCAACCACTATCTTTTTTTTCAAATTGACAAATTTTACCGACTACAGTGTCTATTAATGATGAATAAAAAATATTTAAGTCATCTCCCTGACAAATTATGTAATTAAACGTTTGAAAATCAAACGTATTTTTAATATCTTTAGTTTGTTGTATGAAATCAGCATGCAATATGAAGTTTATTTTAAAAATTGTATGTTGTTGAATACATTCATTTATCAAAAATAAGATATCAATTTTTAGCGAATTTAAAAACGATTCCGGTGTTTCAAAATATTGTCCCGATTGAAGTGTTTTACTATTAATTCTATATGTTAAAATTCGATTGCCAAAAGCGGTTTCAACAACTGTAACATTTGTTAATGAATTATGTGATTTTAAAAGATTATTTTTATGTGAATTGCTTTTTAAATGGTTGTTTAGATACCTTTTATTAATATAAACATGACATGTATCACATTCCACCTTATTGTTGTCCACATCATTGGTTTCAATTGATGATGTAGAAGCTCCTTCATCAAATTTTGCTTTCTTGGTAACCTTATTTTCATCAGTAGTGATACCTCGTTTGATACCTCTTCCAACTTGTTGTTGACTGTAACAAAAAGAAAATTATTAGACAAATCTTAAAATAAAACATTACTACAATAATATTTCTTATTGAGTTTGTACTTCTAATACTTACATCAACTTTGTTTCAACCATCAAACATTGATTATACAACTCATCATCATACGATGAATCGAACAGTTCATGCTTCTCTATTTCATCACAAACTTTAGACAGCTCCTGATTGAATTCGCTGTTGGATTGTTCTATATTCTCTTCAATGGGCGCGGAAAAGAAAGCACTGGTGCACATTTCACTGAAGTTTTCCATCTTTATAATAAAGAAGAAAGTATGTAGCACAGTAAGTAACAGTTAAGTGTTGGTAGAGCAACTGATACCCAATTTCAAATAATGTCCAATATTCATAGTCTAACAAAGGATTAGGAAAGTCATGTAAAATCTAATGAGTACACAGAAGTACTTTAAGTAAACAGAATCACATTCACTAATCCACTAATGAGTGTCATTGTTAAAAAAGTATTTTTTAACTTTTTCACTTTCTGCTATTGTCTTTGTAATATTGTATACGAGGCCGTTTGTGTTGTCGTAGATGCTATCCTTATTATTCTTTATGTAATATTTAATCCTCGTGGTAGCGTGCTTCCAGTGATCACTAGTTGGAATCTTGGATAGTTTCTTCATATCATACATTTCAATTTTTATGAGATGCGTCGCTTGGTCTCCGTCGTCAGAATTTGTAGAGATGTATGATACGCCATCTCTAGCAGCTCGTGTCACAGTCGAGGATAGCAGCTTCTTCCTTTTTATTTTTGGTGCCACTTCAAAAAATTGATCAATCGGTTGCGATTTCCTTTTTCCACCATCGTCTGTGTTATTAACGACGATGTCATCACTCTCTTCTTCGTGTTGAGGAGAGAGTGGCGAGTAGTAATACTGTTTATAGGTATTTTCATTATCGTCTGCGAAGCTGAATGATCTCTGCAACAACAGAGTTATCACGTTAATATCAATTTGTTTACACTTAATCACACACGTTAGGAAACAACAACAGAAATACAAGTAAGTTTGTCAATAGAATAAACACTTACCTCCATGGCCATTGATGCGTTGAAGTAACACAAACGTAGTATTGGTAGACGTATACAATACACTGTGGTCAAACGACCATAGACTGACTGCATGACTGCAACTGTTCGATCTTATATAGCACCATTCTTATCTAAAGCAAATTACTAAGTACAACGAAACTGATTGTAACTCTATGAGTCAACAAACTTATCTCACGTTCCTTATTCTTATCTAAAGCAAATTACTAAGTACAACGAAACTGATTGTAACTCTATGAGTCAACAAACTTATCTCACGTTCCTTCGCAACAGGCATCAACCTGCTTTGTGACTCCCACAAAGAATGCGATTTAATATTTACAACGAGCAATACACCAGATTTCAACAGTCGTATTACGGACGTCGACCGGAACCCATATTAAGCGAAAAACAGTTTAGAGATTTAGCACCGCTGTTTGTCATTGATTGCTCTAGACAAGTGGATAATCTAAAGACAGGGCCAGTTGTGGACGTGAGAGTAGAAATTGAAAGTGATTCGGAGATACCAGATCAAACTTCAGCATATTGTCTCATTCTGAACGATTGCATTGTTGAATACAAACCATTAAGTAACATTGTTAAGAAGATATCATGAAGACGGACACCCTTATAGTGGAACTCCAAGGATTTAAAGATTCTTTAAATCATTTTATTATCAAAGAATTGGCCATTGCGAGTCATGATCATACACAGACGTTCTTGGTGAAACCACCATATTCATTCCATTACCTAACACTAGAAGAAAAAAAGCAGGTGAGATGGTTAGAAAGAAATCGAGGAATTTACTGGAGTGAAGGCTACATAGACTACAAAGAGTTTAAACGTGTTATTTTACCATATTTAGAAAATAAAAAAATTATGACAAAGGGTTTGGAAAAGATTACGTGGATTAAAGAGTTATGTGCAAACTGTGAAGTGATTGACATAGGTGAGAAGGGATGTCCTAATTTTGCGACATTAAAAAAAAAGTTCTGTAAAAATAAAACTGATTTTAATTGTGTGAACCATAAATTGAATTGTGCATTGAATAATGCTGTGTGTATTAGAAAATGGTATTTTGATAATAATATGTCTGTATTTAATTTATTTATTTAATAATTATTGTGTTGATCAGTTAATTAAAAATGTCTATGTACTCAAAGTGTTTTATTTAATATAATCAGACCCATATAACAAACTTTAAATTAGCTGCAGCAAAATGATAATCCTAAGCTTTGTGACTCCCACAAAGAATGCGATTTAATATTTACAAATCACTATAATTGAACATTCCTATGACAACCATTGAATAGATTGGTACTGTAATAATCTGCTAATAACAGTAATATCATGGATACACTAGAATTACAAAAACATATGAAAAAGATTCATCCCAGTCTAGAAAATAATGTTTATGCTGCTAATAGACTACCTATGTATACACATGTACCAACGTATATAATATGCAATTTGGATGCGGATGATAAACCAGGTTCACACTGGGTAGCTGTACATATCGATACGAATGGTATCGGTCAATATTTTGATTCATATGGACGAACACCTGAGCGATATCATCTCCAGTTTTTGAAAAGGAATTGTAAGAGATGGGACTGGAATGTTGATAGGATTCAGAATGATTGGACTTCAGTTTGTGGTGAATATTGCTTAATGTATTTGCTATTTAAGTTTCAGGGATGTTCAATGCATAGTTTTACGAACATATTTACAGGGAACACACTGCACAATGATATTTTTGTGGATGAGATCTTCCGCTCATATTTTGTAGAAAAAAGTAATAAAATATTGAAATAAAAATGAATGTGTTTTATTGATGACATAGAAAAGCAGACATACAATGAGTAATAGATAAGAACGCCAAATCAACCGTAGGGCAACAGATTCGTGGGTTCTGGCGCAACGTAATGAGGTGTTCGAAGTATAATAGATAAAAGGATTAGGCGAACAATGGAATGCTAATGAGGGTGCAGGACCACCGGAAATCAATGAGATAACAGTTAATTGATTTGCATAACTCCAGAACCACGCATCCTACGCTAAAATGGACCGCAGATTTGAGATCAGAGCACACCAAAACCTTTTTTTTTTTTTTTTTTTTTTTTTTTTTTTTTACGATGGGTGCTACAGATTCGCGGGCTCTGGTGCAAGCGCGGGCTCTGGCGCTTGCGCCAGAATCCGCGAATCACTACTACTGCCATATGTCGAAGTTCCCGTCAAGTGGATTGGATAGCGTTAAGGGGCTTTGTCCGAACCAAGATAATTTTTTCTTCGATTCTTACTAATGGTTTGCACATGTTGCAATACTTAGACTGAACCTTATAAAGTGCTAACAGATTAGCAGACTTGAAGATTTGTTTACACTACAAATTCATGCCCACAAAATGTAATGTAAAATTACATCATCGCTCTACATAAAATTGATTAACCATTTAAAAATAATTAAAAGCTTCGACTTCCACGAGGTTTGGTGATAACCAAAGGTGGAGGTCACTGTATTTAATTCCAATCTTAATTAAATGAGTTGGTTTTAATCTTATCACGAGCGGTTAACGTAATTAGGTAAGTAGGGCGTGAACTAACTACTGAAGTCGGTAAATAGAGGCTATCACACTTTTTTGTATCCCTGACGAAAAAGTGACACGGAAGAAAAAACAAAACACTATTTTTTTAAACAAATCTACTTTTAGAACGCGGTTTTGCGGTGGTAGAGTGTTATTATGCGCCAATATAAAAATTGAATAGGTAGTAGGTATGTAGCGAAATAGTTGTAAATAACAACTTAATAACTCTCGCCTAAAAGTAGTAGAGAGAGACACAGTACATACAATCTGAAGTAGAACACTACATAGTTACTTTCTCTCACATTCACATAAGGAAATTTGATGATGAAGCGCGTCCATCCACAATCTGCCATTACATCGAGAGTAGGTACATGTTTATTGGTTTTCCCTGGGCAGTAGATTATAGAGTGGTCGACCTCGATGGCTGCTGTGGCGGATGCTGACCATTTATAATAGTCCAACCACTTGACATACAATCTCATAGGACATGCCACCTTAGACCACCGAGATTAATGCTCATAACGCTTCAGTTAGCCATATTGAATCGAAATAATGATCGTACAACACAAATATATATAATTGTGTGTTGTTCTGTAAGTTCAATGCTTTGAGGAAGTTTTGCTAAATAATTGTTTGCCGTTTGTGGCTCTTAGTTATTGTCTGAATAACTTTTAAATCACTGGTCTGTTATTCATTTATAATGCCAATTTGATTTGAATATCTAGCCACATAAACGAAACCTTTTTTATTCGAAATACCTATATAAGTTCTTATTGATGATTAGGCTCTGTCTAGGACTAGTGATGAGTACCTACTTCGAAAACCTTAGTCAGCCGTATAGTTTCTATTATATTCTTCATAGCATCATTAGCCTCTAATGTTCCCACTGTTGAGACACAGGCTTCCCCTCGGCAAGAGGGAGTCGCGGGCCCAGTGCGGTTTCCTCACGATGTTTGCCTTCACCGTTCGAGAACAGCGATCATGAGATAATTACCACAAAGCATAGCGCCTGTCCAATAGTGGCAATGTGCTACCCACATCACTCGTAGAACGTGACCGTTGGGGTAGACATGTTCTTGAGTGAACACCGCGAATCGTCAAACTTAAGGTAAAACGCCCTCAGGCTACATAGAGCAAAAATCTTAGCAAGGTGGCTGGATGAGAAGTGCAATCAGGGAAGCATATGTGCAGCAATGGACGGCTGTAAGCTGATGACAATAGCATCTGTCCCGGTTCAAATCTACATTCAGAATACAATTTTTCTTATACCGAAACATATACATTTCCAGAAACAGAACGAATTCCATAACTGTAACTTGGAAGCCGTTTCAAGTTCTCCAAACTGTTATTTCAGCAACACTTGTCGGACATTGTTCTAGAATTCATAGTATTTCGAACAATGATTTGGTTCTGATGAAAGTTATGATCAGATTTGTCCATAATGGCATAGCGTGGCTGTGCGTGGGCGCAGACTGGCTGGACTGAGTCATGCGCACGTGCACCGCGGCCATGTCATGTTCCATGTCCAATTATGCGACAAATAGCTACTTTGCATTACCTCTGAGACTTTGCATTCCTGACGCTATGAAACCTGATCTTTGTTCAGATAGAATGTCGCCCTGCCTTAAGATGATCCTTTTGTTTAACTTTTGACTGATGATACCAAGAATTCTATGAGAACATACACGAAATTAGTTCTTTTGTTCTCGCGTACGATTGAAATTACAGATGAGTCAAGATGGACAGCATAGATTTTCCAAGAAATTTCAATACCTGATTGTTCTATTATGCGTGTAGTACTTATGTACATATTAGAAAACTATAACAGCGTTCCAATCAATCGATGTGACGGACACTAACAAAATTGTTACGGTTCTCCATTGCAGTTTTATCAAATCAAAATCGTGTTGAAATAGGTTAAGTTATTTAATATTTTGCTGTACTGTAATCAAGGGCGTAAACAGCCTACTGCGTAGAAGGTACAAATAACTGAGCAAACAAATCAATAAGTTTTGTACCAAATAGAATAGTGTTAGAAACAATCCATGATTAACACCTCAACAAACGTAATTATGAGGAATTTCCTATAATAAAGTTCTTGGTATTTTAATTACCTTTACGTCTATTAATAGAGTCACAAATTGATGTTTACAGACAACAGAACAGAACAGAGAACTGTTGAAGAGCTTAATTTTTAATTCATATGATACTATGACAGACACAGACGTTATGTTTGTTAAATCAAAATGCTCTCCAACAAAAAAAAAATGAAGCAAGTTCAATAGACATGAGCTGTGAGTCTGAGCAACATCTAAGTAATGAACAATTGGTTTTACGAGCAAAGAGTGATTATTACGGAGGTTATGAGTCATTTTGACGTACTCCGGTCTCTACCACTAATCTTATAGAACTAAGCGTAGTATATACAACACAAGCTATTCACATGTATGTGATAAATAGTTTGAATCGTGTTTTTGGAGTTCAACAAGGCGTTTATATAATATTTATTTGTTTGTTTGATTTTTGTATATTACGCATTTCATTGAAGTAGTTTCACATGCTTCAGCGACACGATTAGTTGATGACATGAATTTTGACCAGTCTCTCTCTGCCACATATACCTATAGTCGTGCGAACTATTTCACCAGTAGCTTCCTATTTTCTCTGCTTTTCGTCTTCTACAAAAGAGGATAGACAAATTTCAGTAATTCTAGTTGTTATTTAAGCACCAATACCGAGTTTTGCTTGCCCTGCTACCTCATCATCATGATCTTTATTCAGAAGACATTCTTTGCAAGACGTCACTGTTGTTTCTACATTCCACAAATCAATGTATAATAAACTTACTGTATCCAAAACGTTGTTTGTCATTCGACTATAATAAAATCCGAAGCCATCCTGTAGCCTGACTAATAAAGAAGATTAGTTACACTCACTCAAACACTTGAGATGTCTAATATTGCTGTTGTGTCTAAAATGGGAAGCTGCTACTAAGCACTCCGCTTACGTTCAAATGCTCTTATTGTAAGCACCATCTATTTTATGACATTGCAGCCCTTCTGTATCGGCCCTTTTATGGCACTACGCACCCTTACACGGTGTATCTTTAGATTCAATAATTCAAGCAAGTTAGGACTTAAAACTAGCGTTGTGTAGTCTGCGTAATCGTTTATCACTCGTAAATCGTTGATACTAAAAAGGTTCTGCTTTCTTGCTTTCGAAACCATCCCTCCCAAAATTACCCCCTTATGCTTTTTTTTATGGATGGGAAATCTTCAAATGACTTCTCCCGCTCTGGGCGGAGCGGGAGGGCGTGTCAGACTTTTACTGACTAAAACCCACCCGTGTTCCATCAGTTGCCCGTGTGCCGGGGTCACGGTATCTCGCTTGAACAATCTCGCGACCCCGGCAGGACCCCCTTATGCTTACTTAGCAGAAATATACTCTTATATTAGCATAGTTTGTCCACCCACTGCTGACCATAAGCCTCCTCCCTTCTGAATCATGCTTCCCTGGTCTTTGTCTCATCCAGGTCTAGTTAGCAAAGTTTATGAAAGTATATACATATATGAGTAATGAAGATAATGTCAAGAACATAATAGGTACTTATTCTGAATTACCACACATAACCTTATCGGGATGTAATCTAGAACTTGTGATTTATTGCGTCATACACGGGACGCACGTGTAGATGCCGTTGGTAAATAATGCAGATAAATGTCCTGTCTTATTTAAACTAAAAAAAGAGTAAGCATACGACATTTTGTTATTTTACCCAATAGCTGTAGGTGGCTCAATATGAGTGTGTTTAATTTTGTTGGTCAAAACCTTCGACACTTCCAAGGTATCGTCGGTGGCACCGCAGAGGTTGCTATGGCTGCATGTAGGCATAGGGTACAGGATAGTTTGCTCTACAGCTCCACATACTCACCCTCCTGCCATACCGTCGAGATAATCGTCTACTTTGCGCGCTTGCAGTTGCATCTTTCCATTTTTGTTTGGAAGCTGTACAGGGTCTTCGAAGTGGACCACAGAAAGTTAGACTCTGCTGTGGGATGCTAAAATCACTTGAACCAGTCAACCTGTCTCCCAATGTATCTTCTGAGTAGGTACTAAGAACTTATTCCGATAGACCGAGGGAACTCAAATTTAACATTCGATTACAAATCATAAAGATCAAGATATACAACTTCTCACATAATCTTACCGTTGAACATTGTATTGTTTTCGTAATGCTCCTAAAATACTTTTGGTTTCGACAAAATACGGTAATTGAAGATTTATCTCGGTACCGGTTACGACCGTGGTAAAATAACCTCATATAAAGATGATATAACAATGGGCAATAGCAAGCATATTCGTCCAAAGTTCATCATTGTTCTTGAGCAGTTTCGTCAAAAAATTACCGACATTTACTAAACGAATCTAGTATTTCACTATTCGCTCTTTCAAGGCCAGTTCGTAGCTTTGCTTAGCGGATCTGTTTTTTATAAATAAGAGAACTTTAGAGCTACATAATCTTAAAAATAAGTTTACAGTAAAATAAATAACAGAATTAGTTCGCTTGCAAGTTGCTTTGTAGTGCGGATGCAAGTATAATCCGATGTGACATCTGCAGACCGATTTATACCACGTCGCTCTTAAAGTCAAGATTTATGTTAGGACAAAATGAACACACAGAAAATCAAAGGTCTGCGATTGATCGACAATCTCCTATAAATGGAAGTTTCCTTTTTTTTCTACTTCAGTGGTTGTATTTTTACCAAGAACACGCAAATCTAGAGGAAGTGATGCAATTTCAGCATCCGTTTCTTTATGCAGAAAAAAGTAACATGGCTTCCATATAAAAACTGGTTTCCAGTACACGAGAAAACTTAACCACAGGGTATCCAGTACTTACGGTAAGTAAGTATAATATTCCTAATTAAATGTTGGATGTAATCTGTCACTTGTCGCAAACAGCTTCTGTTACTGTGGTTTTATGAACAACTTCTACCTCCATGCTCTATAAATAGACAGTTTATTTATCTACCTGTTTGTTTCCACTCAGGTAAAGCCCTAAACCAGCCCTTGTGATCATTAAAGGAGTTTTTACAACGAGATATTTTTTTTCGATCTTTGAAAAAAAGTAGTGATGCGTTTTTGTCGCTACCCGAATCTATCCGATCTTGAGATTAGAATGGATGCCAGCCAGTATCGTGATGGATAATTCGATTAAATTACCAGTCATTAGTGCTGGAGTCCACGGTACATCGGCACGACTTGTCGGACACGACTCTTGAACGTGAACCTGTAATGGTATCCGAAGAAACAATGCAGTTGCGTTTGTCAGTAATTTAAGTTCTAATTTTAAACGTGGATGGTCTTGAATTCCCGTTTTAACTTAAAGAGACAATAATTAACTTCTTATTTTGGATACAGTGCAATATTTCGAATTCTTCTAGCAACAATGTCCTTTCGAATTAAACTTATAAATGTTTTGCTAGGGCCAGCCACCATTTCCCATCCTAAATTTAACTTTAACCATCAGGCAATCGTCCACTTAACTCGACATGTTTATGTCAATGGACACTTTATAAATAAGGATGTATGGAGAATGTCTTTCGCCTAGAGACTGTTTTTATTCGGCTTCGTAATTACACGGGGGAGGCGACTTGCCCGGCCCGGCCAAGGAATGTTACCTGCCGTCCTATTTCAATTTATGTAGCCCCACTATTGCCCTTACTGTCTGATACGAGGATATTTTTACTCGAAGTGGAACTAAGTGATGAAGGGTTTTTGTGTTTGTTTCGGTTCAAGTGACTGTAACGCTGTGAAGGGTGCCGCGGCTTGTCCTTAACTTGCTTCATTTGGAATATCATAGTTATTTGATAATTATATAAAACTGATATGTGATTTAATAACATTATTTATAAGGACCTACTAACATAAATGGAGCACGATTGCGGAAGTTCATTAACTTTATTCCATGGAGTAATTTTTTGCAAGTCACTAAGATTAGATTGTATAGACGACCTGACGAATTCATTGAAAATTGTATTCATCTTTTGTAAGATCGACTTTTTCTCCACATCATGGGATCAATAAAACTTATCTCAGTTTGTCAGATGCTGCGAAGATAATTATGTTCTATCAAACCAATACTGAACGTGCAGAATTTTTAATATTATTCCTTTTATAGAACCATAAAGTTTTTTGCAAGGTAACTAACATCAATCAGTGCTTGATAGATTTAGCGGAGTGGGCGTGGTGCGCGAATGCCTGCGCGCAAATCCTACGCTAAGCTATGCGCGTGGGCAGCGTCACTTCTCAAATTATCAAGAACGACGAATATTTCGTCATATACAACGTGCAGTTTTGCAGCATCGTGATAATTGCACTAAGGCTTTAGCTATACTAACGATATTAGCCTCTTTCATATGAGCATGCTACCCAAATAAAATTCTGTAATGTGTTTCGATATTCAGAAACGTTTATTGACATAACTAGGAATTTTAAACCCAGCTATTCACACTTGGATGTTACTATTACCTGTCAAAATATTTACAAAATGTATTTAGTATTACTACAATGTCCAATACTCACACAAAGTGCGTCAGTTTCCTTCCCTATAAAATTACGTCAGCTGCTATAAGTGCTTTGATTCATAGTTTATGAACCGCTAAACTAAATTTCAGTAAGTACGCAACACTATTTACTTGGAAATCCTATATAAAACGTAGTTTATGTAAACAAGTTATTCTTCATTACACATCGTGAAGATTCACTGTAGGTAATCACTCACTCTACCTATCATGTTTTCTTTCAATCATGTATAACGCTGTTGTTTTGTATTAAGCTTTAATGTAGTATTGAAATGGAATTCCTTTTGTTAACTTTATGTATCCCGATCGTATTGACGTAAAATTGACGCTGCACAGTGTTTTATGAAGACCATTTTTCGGACATTGCTTTTTTATATAAAAAGCTGATAGTTTAAGTTATTTAAATGCAATATTTCGTATCCCCATTTCACTAGTATGTTTAGTTTTAGAGATATAATTTTTTGAAAATCGTCTTTTTTTCAACCGGGTATTTAGAAAAAATATCATATCTCTGAAAGTAAATATGATACGCAATTGTGATCTTAGAAACATCGATGGCGTTTTTGATGCTCCATTTTTTAGAGTACAAATAAATTTCGGAACTTCGTTAGATTCGGACTTATACGAGGTTTTTCGTTTTTCGTTTTTATTTTTTTTCTCGGTAGTTCCACCGTATTTGGAAAAGTTATTTATACTAAAATTATGCCCTCTATCTTCCCTATATACCACAAAAATAACACATCCTAATTGCGTGGAATCTAGAAGTTATTCCAAATTAACTGTTTTTGCTAGGGTTGTCACTTTCTAATCTGAATTTTGATGACTCAATTTTTATTTTATGGTACGTATTTGTTATTAAAATTTCGATTATTAATCCTAGAAACTTAGTTATATCCAGACTTATAAAAGGTTTTTAGTTTTTTATTTATTTTGCTCTCGATAATTCCGTAGTATTGGGATAAACACCTTTTAAAACTGAATTTTGACGGTAGTTTTGACAAACGAGTAAGGGGACGATTCTATTGTCACAAAATTCTCTAAACTAAACTAAAAATCACTTCAATTTTGTTTATCCCTGTCAAACAACTATTTTCTATTCTGAAATAGACTAAAAGTGACACAACTTAACTATATTTTACTAAGATTGCACTGAATTATTTGTTTAGGGAAAATGTAAATTTTGCTATTCTGAGTTCGCAGGCTTTCACCAAAAATTTTGACTTAATCATTTATTTTAACTAAATCTGACTATTTTTTATCGCGATTAAAAAAGTGTCGAATAAGACTAGTGATCATGAACTAAAATTCACACTAAGGCCTCGCCTTCACGGGCAAAGACAGTACTGTATTTTTTGTTTTCCTTTTCTTTTGCTTATATCTCGAAAATGGCGTGTCCTATCACAAAAATAATGAAAATTTCGACCCCCTTTAAAACCTCTGCACATTTAAATCTCATCACGTGGGTAATATTTTTTTATAGTTTTCAAACAAAAAGTGAAAATTTTCATATAAAACACGTCCAGGCTGCCTCCTAGCGCGCGCCTTCGTTTCTCAAAAAAATAATTGCGTAGCGCACAAGTACCACGTTGCGAAGCCAAAAGAAAAAAAATACCACGTTGAGTCGCGATTGTCAAATTCGATTTTAGTCATGTCAAAATATTTTATATTTAGAGATTTTTTCTTGCAGAATAGCGTTACAATTCTCATAGCCAAAAGTAAAGAATTTTAGAAATAGTTTAGTTCGGTGTACAACAGAATCGGCAATGACAATCATTATTTTGATTTGAATTTGTGCTAAGTTTTAAGTTTATTAACCTAAGAAATAAGATTCCTCCATACGATCTTTAAAAACCCCTAAATTGTTCTTTTGGAGGTAGTTCTGAAAATCAAAAATGACATTAAAATGTAAATGTGCCCTGCCCACTGCCCGTTAAGTTTGGCGATTCTTCTAATTGTGTGGATAACTTTGGTATAAATATAGACATAACTTCAGATCCGGATATGAACTAATATAATATGATCGCGTGACAACCCTAACGACGTAGAATACGGATCGAACTTAAATATGTTGTGGTTTCTAGATTCCACGCCTTTAGGATGTGTTATTTTTTTGGTATGTAGGGAGGATAAAGGGCCTAATTTTAGTATAAATAACTTTTCCAAATACAACGGAATTACCGAGAAAAAAAATAAAAACTAAAAACTGAAAACCTCGTATAAGTCTGAATCTAACGAAGTTTCGAGATTTATTTGTACTTTAAAATATGCAACATAAAAAACGCCTTCGATGTTTCTTAGGTCACAATTGCCTATCATATTTAGTTTCAGAGATATGATTTTTTTTCTAAATACCTGGTTGAAAAAAAGACGATTTTCAAAAAAAAATATTTCATGAATTAAACATACTAGTGAAATGGGGATACGAAATATTGCATTGAAATAACTTAAACTATCAGTTTTTTATATAAAAAAGCAATGTCCGAAAAATCGTCTTCATAAAACACTGTGCGCTGTGAGATTTTTTCGCGGTGTGTTTTTTCTACGCGCTGGGATGCACGCTCTTTAACCGACTTCAAAAAAAGGAGGAGATTTCTTCATTCGACCGTATATATATACAACATTAATTTTTGTTTATGCGAAACCCGAAACACGGGTCTAGTATTTTTATGTAAAGAATCTATGAAAAAATTTTCAAAACTGTATCATTAATAATCACAAAGTTATAAGCTTGATAAGTTACCTGGTTTTCCATGCAAAAACATATGCAGATCACTACAAACAGCTAGTGTACGTACCATCTCCGTGTAATGGACGTTTGAATACGAGAAAGACATGATAATTTTAAAATCGAAACAAAACACTAAGGCCCGCGACTTGGAAGCGTAATTAAATATTTTTGGTACAAAATATAACATGGTGTAAAAATTATTGGAATCTATTCAGTTACTGATTCTGAACAAACTATATTCAGGTTTCGCATATACTAAAAATAATCTTGTATATTTTTTTAGATTCTCTGCTAGGTCCAACACCGAGAGTTGAAAAACAAGTGCACCATAAAATATCTCCTCGATATTTATACGTCCGGTAGAACGTGGTCATAGTTTCACAATGTAATTTCAGCTACTAAAGTCTAACTGTAGCTCGATACGACCTGGGCGCTTTGTTTAACACCAGTTAGAGCCAGTTACAATAATATTCGCTGGTTCATATTTTGTAGAACAAAAGCGCAGGTACAGGAACAATGTGGAAACACAGTGTGAAGTATTTGAGCACGGTGTATTGTCCAGCGACCAGCGCATTGTCGTCGCGTGTCGGTTGCGTTTCCGTGAGCATTCGTGACCTGTTAGCGTTATTTGAATTGTATTTCTATCTGAATTGTGTATCTGCAAAATTGAAGTTATTGGATCGTTTTTGTGTGAAGTGCGTTCCAATTACGCAGTACCACAAATTGATGTCGCATACCTCGACAGGTACTCACATTTTATGGAGTCAACCAATGGCAGTCCAGTTCTGCGCAATGCGTTTTAGCCTTACCAAAGTTGCGGCATCGATGCAATCAAAACCTGCTATAGCAATTCGTTTTATCGTTTTCCATGATTTATTTACAACTAGACGTTATACGAGTCATAACAGCATTCTCTCGGGGTTAGAGATCACAATAGGAAGACCATACAATATTACGCACTGTGAATCATAAGCTGATGGTCAATGCCAACGATTCGGTAATCAATGTCATTGTGTAGTGGACTGTAAGGTAGGGTTTTCTAGCAAATATTTCAAGTGACACATATGATGGATGATTCGGTGACCCTGTGGTTGGACCCTGTGGATGGTCAGTCAATGTTACACCTGACTTATGTCTTCCAAGCAGCCTTTTTTCTACGATTAGAGATTGGCTGTCTTGACATTTTACCATCGATATATTTTTGACTTATCTTTCTTTCGTCTACAGCAGGCATAGTCTTCGTGAAATTCGTATGTTCCAACATTTGAGCCACCCGGCCGGATATTGTTACGAGGGAATGATTCGTGGTCACAATTTGAGGATAATTTTCATCTTGAAGATTTGATATGGAAAAGAAATGCTGTTTTTAAATTTCTATGGTTCGAAAAATTTGACTTTTCGTTCATTATCCTTAGTTAAACTCACAGCATTTATTTTTCAAATATGGTTTTAAAGGCAAGAAACTCCACGCTTTTAAATCATAATATAATTACAATATTTATACTGAACTTAAACATGTAAGAACGATGTAGAAAGAGGTGCATGATTAGAAGCGTTCGTAATATCTATCTATACTATAACTATAATATTATAAAGCTGAAGAGTTTGTTTGTTTGTTTGATTGAACGCGCTAATCTCAGGAACTACTGGTCCGAATTGAAAAATTCTTTTTGTGTTGGGTAGTCTATTTATCGCTACAACGAAGAGGAGCGGAGCAGTAATGAAAAATGTTGCAAAAACGGGGAAAATTTATTCCTTTTGAGAGTTTCTGTTGCATGCGCTGCGTAAACGGTTAAAGTAACGCAAAAATCATGTATGACGGAATTGTTCCTTTTAAAAAGTTCTAAAAAAAGTCCGCGAGAGCATATGTCTATATTTTAAGGTTGTCTCACTATAACTCAAAAGGAGCGAGCAGCAACGAAAAATGGACGAAAACTAGCAGGCAAATCGATGCGACGGGAAGGGTCAGGGGAGCAAAAATTTGACGCGGACGAAGTCGCGGGCAGAAGCTAGTACTTTATATAGTCTATACTAATATTATAAAGCTGAAGAGTTTGTTTGTTTGTTTGATTGAACGCGCTGATCTCAGGAACTACTGATCCGAATTGAAAAATTCTTTTTCTAATGCCGCCAGTCTTTTGGGTACATTACCAGTCGACAGCGATGCGGATGATTTTTCGACGCTATTTTTTAATTTGTAAATCGTTTTAGTTAATTTAGGTTATAATTTTGTTTCTTAATTAATTTAAATCTGTAAACAATAAATAGAATTTCATTGGGTCCAGAAATTAAAATTAGCCGTGGCAGCTACGAGATGATCAGTCCCTACTGACGGGGCGCCCGTTCACGAACATGACGTATGGACCAAGACTCCGTCACTATGACTCTACTAACATCACAGAAATCTAAATATTATTATCTAGATTTCTATGGCTGACACAACAGTTTTAACTGCATCTAAATAAGGGTTCTCGTTGCCTGTTCTATTATATTATGTAAACTCTATTGTGTGTTGTTCTCCCACTATTATGATAGGCATCGGACGCTATACAACAGTTCCCCCAGAACTGTACAGAACAATACTACGGAGTAGCTCGTCACCTGTTTTTCATCATCAGGTGTATTTGTAAACATGTATAAGTATTAACATTATCACCCTATAATGTACTTTACTTTGTGTAAATTATTTCATCAACACTGCTCTCAAAACGGTGAAGGAAAACATCTTGAGGAAACCGTCATGTCTAAGAACCAAAAATTCGAAGACATGTGACATCTACCAACCTGCACTGGGCCTGCGTGGTGGATTATGGGCAACTCCCTCTCACCGAGAGGAGGCCTGTGTCCCAATAGTGGGAACTTTATAGGCTGATGATGATGAATGTTCTGCAAAATTGTAGATGTCATATGTCTTCGAATTTTTGGTTCTGGAACATGCCGGTTTCTTCACGATGTTTTCCTTCACCATTTCGAGAACAGCGGTGATGAAATTATTTACACTAAGTAAAGCGCCTGCTTGGGTTCGGACCCACGATCTACGATTCTTTAATTCGGGCGGATACCACTCGGCCACCACTGCTCCCTAAACTGTAGAAGTTGATCAGGGAAATTGTTAAAGGAACTCCTGCCTGCCGTCTAAATGCCGATTTTTAGAATAACGTATGACGCAGTACCTACTGGGTATAACTCTCACACCAAACTCATGACGTCCTTAGGTAGTGAACACCTTACAATCTCGTCTGTTGTTTACTCATGCTTAGAATAAAACCCACAGGGAATATTTATGACTATTAATTGTTTACCTCCATTGCTTTTCCAAATATGCTCACCCAAGGATCAATGGATATTGAGGTCGAGTATTACAATTGTATGTAGCTATACTAAAAGTCAGACCTGGCTTTGAAGCCACTCAGGTTACTTATTGATTGCTTGTTTTATCAACCGTCGGTGTGCGCTCCACTTTATTTGACCGATAACAGAAATTCGGAATTTAATTTCAACCTAAAAATAAAATGGCGAATGAAATAAAGGTGTGTTTGCATGTTCGCGAGTTTCTTTATGACATCACTGTGTATGATAGGCCTTTTTCAAAGGTGTGGAGCTACATTAAGGTCATTAATGTTAATATATCTTCATAAGCACATATTCTCGGTATTTTCGCACGCTTGCAACATATACCTACATTTAGACTGCAAATACTGCCTCGTTATTACAGAAGTACAACTTCGTAAAGCTCCCGCAGGCAGGTGCGACGCTACTCTAATAGAACAATATCTATGGAAACTCAACGTAAATTGGACGTAGTTATGCAGAAACGTTCCAACCCACAAGTCACCCGAAATTGAGTTATTGTGATCAAACTACCTTTTATGACATTTAGGGTCAGATTAGTAAAAAGGTTTCAAGTTTTAAGCCTTATATCAGAAAATAATTTTTTCACTTACGTTCCAAACCACAACCTTTATCAAATAATAACTTGTGTAAATTAACTAGAACGTACTATGAGGACCGGAACATGTAATGTTTTACGAAACAATATTTTTATTTTGTTAAAACGCCACAACAATCTTGTAGCGTTTTAGCAAAACCATGTTAAACCATTTTATTTTGTAACAAATGTTCCATTTATATTTGGAACGTTTTTGCAAAAATTACAATAGCGCGGCATAAACGTTCCAAAATGTGTGGTATGTACGTTATGTTTCAGACCTAAATAACATAATTTGAAAACCTAAAAGGTTTCATGAATTTTACGTTTCAACTTTAAAGGGTTCATTTTTAACACACTTTGATCAGAGGGGTAATTGCGGAACTTTTTATCGGTTGGAATTGGTTTAATATTCATAGTTAAACAACATTGATTGCGTTATTTATGTTGCTGAGTCACAATTTATTCGAACAAATGACGCCATGGTTTAGAAATAATCTTCAATCCCATTCATATTCTGATAAATTGTGCGTTTCGCAATTAGGGTGCAGCTTCATACTTAAATGTTTGCATACAAAACCACTATAAATAAATATTTATAACACGTTATGAAATAGTTTATTTTCTTTGTAGTTAATTACGAATAAAATATTACTTGAAACTTTTAATATCATAGACAAAAGAAAAGAATACTAATGACATTAATCCAAAGTTATGCACAACCGGTAACGCATCTTTCAGTAACTTTTTACTTGTGCAAGCGACATGGAGTATTTTCTTTTTGACATTGATCTTATTTGAATTTGCAACGATCATTATTGAAACAAACGTCGTGGAAGAGGTAGTAAGTACTATACATATTTATGGTCATTCGTTTTATCGAAAGACGATTTTAACTAATTTCGGTTATTTATTTTTACAGAACAGTTATTAGCTAAAAAACGGAAAAAAATCACAGATAAACCAAAGTCAATTGGTTAAATACAAAAGAAATAAGACTTGAAAACGAGAAAGAGTTTTCAGTTTTTATGAAATCATCGTTAGAGGAAGATTACAAGGAATTAACAATTGAAAAAAAAGTTAGAGGGGAAACACGAAATATTAACATGTCCGATTTCTGTTTGTTGTGGCCGGATGATAAAGCCATTGCTCCAGCCAAATGAGCAAATTTACAATCCATGTTTCAGTACATCCCTGAGGATTGTCATGAATTTTATAAAAACCTAAGGAGTACGGAGGGAATCACAGATGATGTCGATGGGTTTGGTGGGGAACCAGATTTGGAAATGCAAGAGGATGATGAGTATAACGTATGAAGAGTTTATCATCATGATTAGCCTATAGCAGTCCACTGCTGGACGTAGGCCTCCCTAATAGCACAAGATTTTATACTGATTTTTAAATTGTGACCTAGTAATAAAAAAATATAAGCAATTATTATTCGTTTATTATATTTATATTGTTCAGGTTTAACATATTTATTAAAAAATCAAATGATTATGTAAAATTTAGATCATAAATTAAGGTAGAGATGGATAAAAAGTACCTGGAACGTTTGTGCAAAATTAATTTGAAGCTATGTTCATGTAAATATTAATTATGTTAAAATGTTCCAATACCAATAATATATTTTTTTTCTTATTGTAAAGTGAATAGCCTAAAATTAAACATATGATTATCTAAACACAATATAATTCAACAATAAAACCTTTAGTATTGACCTTTACTAGTTAGGATAAAAAAGAATACCATTGAAACGCGTAAATGCTTTTATCTCAAATTCAACTTACTGTGGAATGAAACGTTTCTGCATAACTACGTCCAATTGAGTACTAGAGTCGCGTCTGCGGGTGTCTTTATTTAATTTCGAAAAATCGTTATCAAGTTTGCTAGGTAGCAGACTGCAAACACAACATCGACAGCTAGTCTAGTATTAGTATCTTCTTCTATTGTAGTACACACCGCTAAAGACCTATGTTTCGGCTGTATATTTCAAAATCGATGTGCTTGTGTATGATAGCGTTTAGATTAAAACTTTTATTCGGACTAATTTTCCAGTTCAAAGAATTTCCTATCTCTATAAGTACTGTAGAGTTCCATCTTTAGTCTAGTCAGGGGCAAAAAGCATCCATAGGTATAGATTGATGTGTGTTCCTCACGTTGTAGACTCGTGACGTGGATCCTGTCGCCCTTCTTGGAACGTACGGGTATTGCAAACGTTTGCAACTTTAACGAATAGGATTCCCAGGAGTTCAGAACAGGTGCACTCTTGAACCTGAAGTTGCTGTAACCAACAGCAACTTCAGGTACAAAAAAGCAAAAAAGGTGACCACCTTTTTTGCTTTGTAGTTTAATACATAAATATTTTGTCGAGTTATTAGGTTGTAAAACAAAAGACTGCTTGTTGACCATATTGCCAATACTAGTAATTGTTACAGCATAAGTTAATTTTGTATTTTTGTAGTCAAGCTAGTGATTTTTTTCCTAAACTTCATTGTTTCCATAAAGTTTAATTCTAAACGTGCCTATTGCCTACTGCGTATTTCAGGAGTTATCGTTTGTTCACAAATAAATTAACTTCGTGTGATTCCTATCTGACTACTCTGAGAAGACACGCCGAAACACACTTCTAGGTCACAGTCTCTTTTAAAGTCCAGACATAATCTTGGGCAGATCATGTAATCCCCTGTAGATTGCTGTCTGAAATGGTCTACTGAGGAAATCAGTTTGAGTGCACGTATATCAGTAATCATGCAGCAAAGTTCTGAGTTGAACTTTGGGATCTCAGCGATTCCACAAACTATATCAAAAAAGGGTAGGTATTTGGGTAAACCGCATAAATTACTCACACTGCCAGACCATGATTAAAATTAAATGAGAAAAAAAGAAAACCAAACCAATTTTTTATAAGCATAACATACATTAAATATAACATCGTTTGACATACCACTCAAAACATATAAAACTTATTTGGTCTAATATGAATAGTAACCTAAGTAGATATTAAACATAACTAGAAACTGATTACCACCTGCGCTAAGAAAGGTCGACAGAGCCCCGCTTCGCGGGGCTCCTATTTCTGGGTGGTTTAAAAAAAAATAACCACGAAGGCTAAGGCGGGAGCTCCGCTCCGCTTCGCTCCCGCCTTAGCCTTCTAACCTAACCTATCCGAGTCGGGGTGTTAACCATAATGACGTTTTTTTATATATGTTAAACGTTAGACCTAATGATTTTCGATTAAATAAACAATATACGTATTAAACGTAAGACCAAATGATTTTCGATTCCATAAACGTTATATCAAATAACGTTATAATAATGAAGTTTTAGAGTAAGTAAATAAATGTTATATGGAAAGAAATTATATCAACAGTTGGTATATCTCATCATCATCATCATCATCATTTCAGCCGAAAGACTTCCACTGCTGGACATAGGCCTCCCCCAAGCACCGCCACCTCGACCTGTTCTGTGCCTCTCGCATCCAACACATTCCTGCAGCCTTCACCAGGTCATCGGTCCATCTTGTGGGAGGCCTTCCAACGCTACGTCTTCCAGTACGCGGTCGCCACTCCAGAACCTTCCGACCCCATCGGCCATCTGTTCTGCGAGCAATGTGCCCTGCCCACTGCCACTTAAGTTTGGCAATTCTTCGGGCTATGTCGGTAACCTTGGTTTTCCTACGGATCTCATCATTTCTGATTCGATCACGTAGGGAAACTCCAAGCATAGCCCTCTCCATTGCTCTTTGGGTGACTTTGAGCCTTCTTATGAGGCCCATTGTGAGCGACCACGTCTCAGTACCATATGTCATCACTGGCAACACACACTGGTCAAAGACTTTTGTCTTGAGACACTGCGGTAATTGGGACGAGAATATACCGCGTAGCTTCCCGAACGCTGCCCAGCCGAGTCGGATTCGACGAATGACCTCTTTCTCGAAGTTGGACCTACCTAACTGGACAGTCTGTCCTAGGTACACATATTCGTCCACAACTTCGAGTGTAGCGCTTCCGATCTTCATTGGAGTGGGTATCACATGAGCATTGGACATGACCTTTGTCTTGTCCATGTTCATCCTAAGACCCACTCTTTCGGAAGCTCTACTGAGGTCATCGAGCATTGTACTGAGGTCCTCCATAGTCTCAGCCATGACTACTATATCGTCAGCAAATCGAAGGTGAGTGATGTACTCGCCATTGATGGTGATGCCAGCCCCTTTCCAGTCCAGAACCTTGAAGACATCCTCCAGTGCAGCGGTGAACAGTTTCGGAGAGATGACGTCTCCCTGTCTCACCCCTCGCTGCAGGAGGATAGGTTTCGAGGCTCTGTCCTGGAGCCGGACTGACATAGTGGCGTTTTCGTACAAACACTTCAGCACTTCGATGTACCGATAGTCAATCTGGCACCGTTGGAGAGACTGCAGTACAGCCCAGGTTTCGATTGAATCGAAGGCTTTTTCGTAGTCCACAAACGCTAAGCAGAGAGACAGGTTATACTCTTCGGTCTTCTGTATAACCTGCCGCAGCGTATGTATGTGGTCCACGGTGCTAAAGCCTTTGGTATATCTCACGTTGATTATATCTTATGAACGATAATAAAATGAAATTAGACCAAATGAGTTTATACGTTATGAGACGCACCCCACGGTATCTCTTTCGAACAATCACGCGACCCCGGCAGGACCCACATAGTCTTCACATTCAGGTTGTTCAGCAATCTCATTTGAAACTAGGTCCTAAATCCATTATCCAGCAGCGGAATGACAAATGGTGTAGGGAATACGTCAGCTCCATAAAGGATACATCAACCAGGCACCATACACTGTATCCATGAAGGTTAAAGTAGAATCTATTGATCTTTGATACCATTCATATTTCCCACTCTTTTTGTCTGCTGACAATGGGTCGTTATATACAACTGCAGTCAGTTATTTGATATTGTTCTGGTGTCAGAATGGCTGTATATTCCGCATGCCATATGACCAGGTGCTGTAATATAATATGATAAGGTCTTCTTTATTGGGGACTTTATCATAGTAGGCATATTAATCAACGTATGATAGTATTGTTTGTTGGGGGTTTGTGGCTAAATCTTCATAACCATACGGATCTGTTTAAGCTACGCTTGCCGCCGTAACCCCTCCGTGCCTCGGATAGCACGTTGAACCACCAAAGGTTTAACGTGCTGTCCAAGGCACGGTGGGGCTTGGCTGTCGTTCGTGGGATCTTTAACTGTCGTTACGGGGCAGAAAGCCGAATGTCTGATAACCAGTCCTACCAAGGGGTATCGTGTTACCCAGTAACTCTCCATGTAAAATTCTGGCAATCAGCTGCATCCGATCAGGCTACAAGCTGACCCCAGCATAGTTGAGATAAAGGTCGGCAGATGATGATGATGACAGTAGATGCGTTGCATCAAACAATGGTTATTCTCCTCCTCTACAAACACAACAAGAATTGAATTGAATTGAATTCTGACTTGGGTCCGACCGGATATTTTAAGTAAAAACAACATTTCAATTTAAAAGTACAAATTCCTTTCTAATGTTCGTGACAAAATTCCATCACCACACAAAAGCAATCCATATTCACCGTTCTACAGACCTAAATATTTGCTAACCTGTAATGGTATTACTCTCGTTTTCTCCCACGGTCACCCATGGCTGCCCACCCCGCACTGCCGACCACGGAACCATAAACACGTGAAAATGGTAACCAAGCGAGCGATGTGAACTTGCACTATCCGATGACTATCCGGTTTAAGGCTCCCTGAGGCAAGTGCGATGCGATTCCAGTAGAAACATTTCCATGATGTTTTCATAGAAATTGTTCCAAGCTGTCTCTCTGAGTCTTTACAGAATATGTACGGGTTTCGCTCGAGTTGAAAGTAATATTTTACTGCATTATTAAACTTTTCGTGATGTCCATTTTGCATATCGTTAATTGCATTATGACACGATTTCTTATGAGAGAAATGTTCTTGTTTATCAAGTTTATTGTGTAACTATTTTCGGACACAATTTTTTGACAAAGGAATGTTCATGAATAATTTACGTTGTATATTTGAAATGTTCCGAATATTTCAACAGTGTGGCTTTTTGACATTTTTCTTTATTAGGTATGCTCTCTAATATTATGTTGTCATAGGTAAGTTTGCAATTTGTAACAGTTTAGTTTCAACTTTCAACATGATACTGAGATAATGTAAGCTTGCCAATGGTTTCACCTCGACTCTTTGTTGTGAATTGTTGTTTTTCTTTTGGTAACTAACGAGAGTTCCACGTGCGAAGGTCAGGCTTTTCGCGGACGCGGCAAGTTCGTTGACTCCGCGACTGTAGTGACTAGTGATGTGATTGATATGCACGAAACTACTGACGCTAGTACGGCTAGAACCTGACAGTATGAGACTGGCCGAAAAATTCTAACTTGGAATGCTATTTAATCATCTACGGATGTGGGAAAATGTTACACTACCTAGGTAGGTATATGTTTTTAGGATCATAGCTCTACGATGATGAAAATGAATTATTTATTATGTAGATGTTGCAGTCAAAACTCTTAACCAGTCAAAAGTACTATTGACTAGCAAAATCAGTCAAAAGTACTTTTGACCGTATGCTTTAGTCAATAATACTTTTGACTAAAATAAAAGGTAAAAGTACTTTTGCCCAATGGAGCTGGTTAAAAGTACTTTTGACTAAGTGATTCCGTCAAAAGTGGTTTTGACTGGTTGTATCAGTCAAAACTCTTAAAAAGTCGGAACCCCGCTCAACGGAGCCCCGCTGGGCGGGACTCCTATTTCTGAGTGGTTTAAAAAAATAACCACGAAGGGAATGGCGGGGTCTGAAAGACCTAACCTTCGAACCTAACCTGTCCGAGTCGGAGTGCCCTAAGTCAATAGTACTTTTGACTGGTTAAGAGTTTTGACTGCAATATAGACATTGAATTATTTGTGATATTCCGTATAGTAAGATAATATTTCTTAAGGATAAAAGATATGAACCGGTATGATTGTTTATGATCCTAGATGAGTACGAATGTAACTTAGTGACTAGAAACATGCAACTCGTCTCGACAGTCTTTCTTTAGCAATGTCTACGTCATTTTCTTCGAAAACCATACTTGAAATTGTAGAAAGTATATGCTTAGATCGTGTTACATAAAGAATTTCTAACAGAACTGTCCACGCACCTTTATAGGATCGAAATTCTAAAGCTTTTGTATGTCTTCGGTCATCGGACGTTCTCATTCCAATATCTAAGTAGGGTTGTTTCTCGATAGTAAATTTTATTCGACGATGCCATTGATCAGCCATAATTCTAAACTTCTAGACTGATGAATGCTTCTTGGAAAAATATTACGTTTGTTTTTCGTTTAAGATGGAATCCTCAGATTTTTCTTCCAGTTTTTGCAACAACAAAAAACATATTGAACAAAATATGATTCGCAACCGTAAACCGTATCTATTTTACAGAACTGTGATAGTTAAAATCATCACAACCCTCTGAGTCCATCTATTTGCATCCCTTCGTTCAATTAAATGACTATTTCATGAATAAAACCATTCAGTGGCATAATAAGTGACTTACAAATTTAAAAAATCTAAAGAAAATTTAAATTCGTGGGTTACCTTAGAAAACCTAATTAATAATTTTCTGACCCTTCCCGGTTCAACCTTCCTGGGTATTCCAGTTTTCTTTCACTGCTGACGTAGGATCCTTCACCTGTATAATAATAGATATTGTATCAATATTGTTAACATTCAGTCGAGAAAGTTCGATTGTTAAGAAGTTTAAGATAGGAACGAACTTTATGATGTTTTCCATTAAACGCTTCTATTGTCTCTAAGCGAAACAAATGGGAAATTGCGTTTCTAATGCATGGAAATAGGGACGTGGAAAACTTTTGTATCGTAATAAAATAATGTGGCCTTTTCTGTTATCGATTAGAATACTAATTAATTGCCTTTTTTAGTGTTTTTTGGTAAAACAATGTATAGTAATCGAGTACACTTGATGCTAGTCCCTGGAGCCCCTTTGATAGCCTCTTTGAACAAAGTTTTACTTTAATGTGAAAGCTCCAGAATTTTTTTTTTTGGATGGGAAATCTTCAAATGACTTCTCCCGCTCTGGACGGAGCGGGAAGACGTGTCAAACTTTGACTGACTAAAACGCACCCGTGTTCCTTCAGTTACCCATATGCCAGGGCCGCGGTATCTTGTTTAAACAATCTCAAAGCTCCAGGATAGCCCTTTTTTAAGTTTTTAGCAATTTGCAAGTGAGTGCCAGGTTGTATGTTGATTAAAATATGATTCGCGAGCGTAATACGTGTGCAGTGTGTATTCACAGAATTTAAATAATTAAAATGCTCAGTACAACAGTCTAAGTTCATTTAAATTGTTCTGAATGCCAATTTAAGAAAAAGTCATTCAAAATCTTTCTTCACACCTGCGGGTCAATTGCGTAACAAACTACCTGTACTAGGAATAGCTTTCATTGTGACAGTTCTTCATCATTCAATGCGCTATTTACGTTGTTGAGCAGCCATCAAAATGATGCGGATTGTGATTGATAGTGTGTTACGTATTTAGGGTCCCGATTATGTTAGCCAAGTCAAACCTTGAGAAGACATTTCAATTTAAATCCTTTCGATTCGTTCACGTAACGGTATGGCCCTCAGAGCCTTTTAAAAGGCTATTCGCAATACTAAGTCAAAGCAAACCTACTAGTTTTTGGGCATGGCAAATGGGCATTATCGCGCAAACCAACTAATGAAATAAATTACCTAAGAGTGTAAGTATACTACTACTAGCTTTTGCCAGCGGCTTCGCCCGCGTGGAGGTCGGAAAATATCCCGCGGGAACGTACTACCGGGATAAAAAGTAGCCTATGTGTTAATTCAAGTTATAAACTAACTGTGTTTCAAATTTCATCCAAATCCGTTCAGTAGTTTTTGCGTGAAAGTAGGGTTGCCAGGCGTCCGGATAAAGCCGGTCACAGTCAGGCTTTTTAGTTGCATGTCCGGCTAAATTAGATGTTGTCCGGCCTGTCCGGCTTTTTGGTAGGCATTTTAAAATATGATCATTTCTGTTTTCACCCCACCTTGAACTGCTAGTGCAAGTGAGCGAACGAGCACTGTCCTCCCCGCGTTATTACTACTAAATTTTAAAGGAAAATCAGCTTTTAAAACTTTTGTTTGGCAGGTGTCTGCCAACCAAAATTTTAATTAATTTATTTTACAAAGATTTTAAAGTGTATTTAGTTCATTAGTCTTATGCTTAGTTTTGTTTTAAGTCTAAACAATTAAAGATGTCCGGCCTTTTTACCCAAATGTCCGGCTAAACTGGCAGGTCTGTCCGGCTTTTCGGTTTTATGACCTGGCAACCCTACGTGAAAGAGTAACAAACGTCCACACATCCATACATACAAACTTTCGCATTTATAATATTAGTAGGAAGTAGGATTTATATCGTTCGCAATACTAAATCACCTATTGGTGCTGTTGGGGAGGTTGTTGCGCCACTTCTTCCCAGCTAAAGCACCAGGAAGTGCTGACGGGTGGGCGTTTTGGGGGACTGTCTTGTGTAATCTTGACGTTCAAAAAGTGCTGACTCTCAGCCTAGTTTGAATGAATGACTTTTGATTTGATTTCAAATCAAAGGTATTTGGTTTTTGGCCATAGTAATCAGGCAAACTAGCTACTGATCTGAATTAACCTAACTTGTTGTGAACCTTAAAAATCCACAACCTGTTAGTAAATTTCATAGTTAGGTATATTTTCTAGGTCAATAAACTTTGTTACACATTTAGAACCTTGCATAGCAATTTATGTTAATGTAAGTGAGCGTGCCCAGAAATCGATAGTAACTACATGTAATATTACGACTGTATGTCCGTATATCTAATCCAGTAAAGGGCTTAGGTGCTCATTCCTGAAACGCAATAAGGCGACCACGCATTTTGTAGGTTTCTGATTCTATAAAAGTCAATAAATGTCACTGAGTTTTCCTCGTTGCATTCATATAAGTACCTACCTAAGTTAGTACTTTTAAATAAATCGTTATTTATAGTCAGTGTTGTACTGGACTTGTCTGTGTGGTGCCCCATTTCTTCACGTGGGTGTCGTGGCGACTAAGGGACTTACTGTTGAATGGACAGCAGCGTTCTCTATGCATTTTACTACCATACTGCGATCGCCAACCAGCCTGGCAAGCGTGGCGTAATGGCAAACTCCCCCTTTTGGGGAGGCCTACGTCCAGCGGTGTACGGCTTTCGGCTGAAATTGTGAGTTTATTTAAGTGGAACTTCTCTGTGATGTTCATATCCCCCATAAAGGTACAAGTTGGTAGCGGACGACATGAAGCTGCAGCAAACGACGTGTCGCAGTGGCACTACTGGTTTCTACGTATTTCTATGAAATTCCCTCCGTAGTTAGCGACATGAAGCTATAATAGCGACGCGTCGTCGAGCGGCTGACGGCAGTGTCGTCCTACCGCAGATCAGTAGTGCCTGTATTTAAGCATAGGACGTATGGCTTTTCGTCTTTTTCTGTATAACAAAAACAAGTCTTCATCCTCTTCTAATAAAAGATATAAAAAAATGCGGTCACTATTCTCGAACACGTCAGACATCTTGTTTCACGGAGCACTCGGAACCAACTGGATGCCATCTGCTGTTGCCGTCTGCAGTCGGGTTCGAAATCATGACTGCAGCGACATGACGCAACGACGTGTCGTGACGACATGAAGCGATGACATGTCGTCTGCTGCTGCTGCGTGCAGTCGGCTACCAACTTGTACCTTAATGGCCATTGCCATGCCAGGCTCTGATAATATGTAGAGGGGTAATTGCGTCATACTCTACCAATAGGAATGGCTTACATTTTGAGAGTTCAACAAAATTCTTTACGTTAGAGCCGAAAAATTGTTCGTTAAGTTATGAACCAATGAATTGGCAATATCCTGTAAACATTTATTGTATGTTATTGATAGCGTGTTAGGCAGTAAGGGTACAGGATCAATAAAATACCTAGACAGATTGTCAACTGTTTTGTGACTTACCAATAATAAGTGTTAAATGGGTGTTAAAGTCAAAATACGTAGCTACTTACTTTTTGTTTTAAAAAACACTAAATTAAAATAAGCAAGTAGATAGTTAGGTTCTTACATTTCTTGATAAATACTAATTAATTAAACGAGTAACGACTGCAGAATTGATGTTGAGCTTAGCTGACATGAGGAAATTTTATTCATAATGCTTTGAGTACTTTCAAATTCCCTATTTTCCTTCCCTGGGACATGGTAATTTAAATTAAGCAACCTATGGTTTTTTAGGTTTAATTTGATATTAAACTCCAATTTTAGCATAATATTGACAGATTTTAAAATTAACCACTAAAAGTCACGGATCATTCCTAAAATGTTACCCTCACTTCATTCACCAAGTTGAGCCTTCAATCAATGTAAACTTGGTGACAGGTAAAGTTATTCGGTATTCAGTGCCATCTGTTGGCAAGTTACGAAAGCACCGTGAATGTAATCTGAGTATAGTTTATTAAAATTTCATGATAATAAAAAAGTTTATTTCAACTATATCTTACATGTCCTAATTTTTTTATTTTATTCGTAGATATAGATTACTTGACCAATTTTGATACTTGTTATCTTGAAGATTAGCTAGGCAGCAGGCAATGTAGTTCTCAATAAATTGTACAGATGGCGTTATTTTCAGAAATTGATGCCATGCTGTTAATGAAATAGTTAGGTATTTAATTTTAAAAAGAGATGAACTTAATTTTAACATTTTGTTGTTTCATCAATTATATTATTATGCTCATTTATGGGTAGCTAAACTAAGATCCAATGCCAATACTAACGTAACGTAAGCTTACCTAGAATTAGTCAGAATATTTGGCTATTTTGGCAATCAGCAGCCTATTCAAAGTTTATGAAAGTGTGATATTACTTCGGTTTGACCTTGGCTAGTGGAGGTGGTGCGACGGTTGGCACCCCACGCCGACGTTCCGGCTGGTGCCCGCGTGCGTCCGTCGCGGTCCGCCACGCGCGCCTCGCGCCGCTGACCCCTGCCTCGTCACAGGGAAGGTTCCCCACGAAAGAGCCCTTAACTTAGTACCATATAACCTCCGGGACTAGCATCCGGGAACGAGTAACAAGGATCTCTAGTTCGTTAACTGACAAAATTGTGGAGTGGTTTCCCATCAATTTATTCGAAATGCCGTGGAATAGTTCCACTTCTAAATTGATTCAACTTCAGTGGTGAGTTGCAGGCGAATGGTATTAGACGATTCGGTGCCAATTGTTTGTAATTGCACAGGTGGGAGGATTGTTTACACGGCGTGCGTGCAGCTCTCAATGGCTCGGCTACCTGCAGGGAGGGGGGAGCGGTGACCTGCCGGCCCTCCCCCCTCGCGCCGCACAGGCGCCGCCGACTGGCGCACGCGCAGAAAGCCGAGCCAGTTGCCCGCCGCGCAGCCTCCAACTTGTTAATGTCGATTATAGTAATGTGACGTTTACCCCTTTACTAATTCCCAAAATTCGATGTTTTTTGTGGTGAATGTGATACCCCTGTGAACATTTTTTATCAAGTGAGGCAGGTTGAAAAAGTAGCTGTTGTGTGACCAATGTTCCCATTCTGAGTTGACGGTTTAGCCAGGCAGTTATTTTGCATTAGCACAAAAGTTGCACAGCTGGTTCCTGTGATAACATAGCATGGTATACAATGGATGACGTATCGTTTATTTTGTACGTCATGCCATCCTGAGGCTGAGCGAGCCTGTGGGAATTTCGGTGCAGATTGATTTTTCTCTAGTGTTATAAATTGACAGTACAGCAGTATTTATAGGGTCTCAGTTTAGGGTCGGTTAGATGGCTACTAAGATTGACGTTGTCAAATATTGTTGGTAGTTTCTACATTGTACTAACCTTGAAACAGTAAATTGTATGATGTGATGCGTGTCTACCACATCTATTGTTAACTAAAAATAGCAAAACTAACAATTAAGAAACTTCAAGTTACTGTTCAGGTTTCTTTTCAGGGATCGTTGCACCCATGTACATAGCCATAATCAAGGCATTGTGATTGGTCCGCAGCACATGAAGCATGGCGTGACCGTTGAACCATGACCGTAAGTGCAGGCCTGAGTGTAGAGACCTGACTCAACGCATAGAGGTCAAAAATGAAACATAATGAAATAAAGTACTTGAAATAAATAACGATTCACGTTTTATTTACACAAATGTAGACGTTTGCAAACACATTTTAGCTTTTGCGAAAAAACTTGATGAAACATCAGCGATTATTTATTTGGAATAAACAACGGCATCAGTTGTGGTTGACACACTTTATCAACTGTTCAATAAGGCAAAGAAAATGAGCTGCTATTATTTGTAAATTTCTCATAACGCGAGACGACACGATTACTGCTACTAATCAGTATCATTGCCACGGGTTCGTATCGCCATTGTTGTTTGAAGAGCGATCTGGTAACTTAATAGTTACTCCGGCGCCGATCTAGATACCCAGATCTCGAGGTAGAAAGCGTCGTGAGACTCGCGACACTCTTTACGAACTTGCTTATCAAATGTAATATTTATTCCGCCTCTTTCTTTGCCCCTATAACTCTATTTTCATCATCAACACTTTTGAGTTCTTTGAAAAAGGTATTCATAGTTGCAACACTTGCATGCAACACAAATAGGTTAAGACCTTAAGTCGTCTTATTACCTGCAATAGTTAATTAAGCATTACATGCTGGCAATTAAGTCGCTCAGTAATGCTCATCTTATCGTAACTTGAAACAAATGAGGTCCCACGAAGTTTCGTTAGCACACCTCGCGACTAGCGCTGACAATGGGTTTCTGTTTGAAACATTGAATGATGAAGTCTCGTTCTTAATCGTCGATTGTTCGCTCGATATAACTTGACGATAATTGAGTGACACTAGTTATCGCCTTTACTGAATTCAATAGGTACTAAAACTTCAAGGTATGAGCATTGTGATACTTTCAGGGATTTTCTCTTCAAAATTCCAGTTTTCTCTGCTCCTTTACTCTTACACACCTTTAGAGAAAATGTTATTCCTACCGTAAAGTTTCAAAACCGCGTGACAAAGGCATGCAAACGGTGGAGTCAACGTTTTGCGAGCTATGCGCTAATGTTCACTATGAGGTAATTATTCCTGCATGTTGCTAGTTCGCGAGCCTTTAGTTATAACTCTCTGGGAGTTTTTGCGGTATTTCAAATGAAAATATACGTTTATGCATCATTGCGTTGCTTTGAAATTAAATAATGAGCACGTAGAATATCATCATTAACATTTTGGAAATGTTAAGTAGATTACAAGGCAATCTAAATGCAGTACCGTACTAAGCTGTATTAGATTGCAACTTGTTAGGTGAATTAGGTTTAACTAAATGCACATCATCGCGGATTCCGTTGTGCAACTGGAGACATCAAAAGTAAATTGGACGGCAATTCAGTTTGCCGTTGTTTGTGGATTGGAAGACTAATCAAAGCTTCGTAGGTACTGAGTTACAACACCGTTGTTATGTCCAATCTACTGCCTGTTATTGGATGTGACTATAACAGATTGCGTTGAAACAGACACAGTCTCTAATTCATCGTTTATTACGTTAGATTTTTCACTTTCCGTGTCTTTATCGGAAATATTAATGTAGTTGTCTAACAGCTTCACGCATATTTTGGGCCTTTAATGTACAAATTTTGTCTATCTTGTGTAATTCATCGAAGATGGGCCTTTCTAGTGGGTAGAAGATTTTCACAAATTCTTGTTTTATTCGTAGGTGGTTGCTTAGTCGTTATTCGGCTTTTTTATGGTAGCCGACTCGACGTTGTAACTTAAGCTACGACGGTGTCTGTACTTCAAAAGTTTTGAGCTTTCCGCGCGTTGATCGTAGATACGGCAGGCATTGTGTGTCTGGCAGTGAAGGTGCAGTGTATTGGAGGGGCGGTGATAGTCAGATAACGATGGCTGCGATAACGCGGAGGCCGCGGAGAGCGCCGCAGTGCCGCGCGGTGCCGGCTCAGCGGCTCGGTCGCCACACTCCACTATTTTTTCAACACTTTTTGCGCGTCTGGCCACAAGGTTGGCGGTCGTGTTATTGTCAGTTGTGTACACGTACATCGGCGTTGTCAGTGAAATTAGTTTTTTAATACGAAATTGAGTTGAATCAATTCTCATTACTTGGAACGTTGGTAGTGCAGTGCTCGTCTTTTGTTTTGAAACTTTCCTCTAAACATTCATTGGTGTCGTTTTCTTTTTGTGTGAACACAACAGTTACTGGGAAACAATGCCAATCTTCCCTGAATTGGAACTGTAATTCAGTGCTTAGTTGTGGTTATCGTAAAGATGAAGGACTCCACTCCTCGGTGCGAAGATGTGGCTGACAAGCTGGTGCGTCTGTTCGGATGGAGACAGACGTACCCTGTGCAGAAACTACAGAGGAGTATACAGCCCCAGACCAATGAAACGGTAAGAATGATTAAGTATCCAAATTTTTCAAGGAAGTTCCGGTAAACTTTTTTGTAATAGCTTGCTTTAATCAGTAGATTTGTAATGTCCAGTAATGGACTGACTGATGATGACGATGATTACAATATGACGATACGGGAAAACCTAAAATACATATTATAATGCATGAATTTCATCATAATTTTTACAGTTGGCTAAGTATTTTCCTAGCCCTATCACTGAAATCACAATAACCATGCTTGTTTTGTTTTCATAAGATATGAAGACTTATTATTTTAGGCGCCAATTAGTGGAATCAGGCACTTGATGAAAGATAATTAACTTTATCATTAGGTAGTTTGTAAGGGAAATTAATCAAACCAGGTTAACTAATCAACAATAGATTTGATAGACGATTTTCTGGTAATTGTAATGTACATTTTAAGTACATAAATTTGGTGACATGGTTATCACTAAACTAACTGAACAAAACCACAAATAGGAAAGTATATTAAATAAATAAAATGATAAAATTTACTTATCCTCTTACATGTTTCTATTTTTCGTCTTTCTCACACAATTTAGAATATGCTTGAATTTCTTGATTTCCTCCCATATCCATTTCCCCGTATTTGTTCAGAAGCTTACCCTGCCCAAGCCCTTAGTAGCAAATTCATCATAGTTCTGCCCCTATTATTTGGGGTAGGTTCAGTACGTAGATTTTTTCTAGCATCTCTTTAATGGCTTGGATGATAGCATTCATATTCGCAAGGTGTCGTAAGTTCGCATATTGGGCTTTAGAGATCACATCTACATACATTTCAGCCTAAAGACGTCCACTGCTGGACATAGGCCTCCCCAAAAAGGAGAGTTTGCCATAATCGCCACGCTTGGCTAGGCGGGTTGGCGATCGCAGTTAGGTGATACAATGCATAGAGAACGCTGCTGCCCATTCTCTAGTAAGTCCCTTAGTCGCCTTTTATGAAACCCATGGGAAGAAATGGTATGGTGCTATTCTTTACATGCGGCACCTCACGCAAGATCACATTGTATTCGACCTTTATCACTTTTTTGACACTTATGGAAAGAGTAAGTCCTACAGATTGCCCAATTTCTATTAGTTTTATTTCATACCTAAGAATCTTGTGCAAAATATGAAAGGTTGCAGCAGCAAATTACCGATTAGACCGGGAAAATCCACACCTTTCTTTATTATAACTCCTAAAGACTTCCTATAATGTCGCCAGTTTTGTTACGTACGCATGCCAATGTTACTATTGTTGCCAATTACTTTCACAGAGCTCTTTTATGATCTGAAAGTGGAAAGTACTTCATTAAATCAACTCACTTATAAGTCGCAATTACGTTGCCGATGGTACCTCCCTGTATATTCACGCGATACGGACATTGAACCCTGCGTATGAGTTGCATACGGAGTTAAATTACTCAATAAGTTACTTCTGTAGCCAATGTAGCCTTGCATAGGAAAATACAATCTAGTTGTGTAAGCGAATTTTGTGGAATACTAACAATTTGTCGTTCGGTGGATAAGTATGTTGTAATTTATGTAACGCTTGAACCAACGGGCAGAGAAAGGTAAAAAGGATAAGTGTCGAAAAATCTTTGGGCATTATATAATTCATGACGTTGATTCGGACTGTCTCGTTAGGCTAGTGGTCGCAAGCTGTACTTCTAAGCATGAGGTCCTGGGTTAGTTTGCCAGGTCGGGCTAAATGTTATTGTTTTTTTTTTTTTCTGGAATTTCTCAGTATCAGCCTTGATTTGTGCTCGGTTGATGGCAATAGACTCGCCCCCTATTACATGGAACTAAAACGTAACTGGCGAAATATGGGTGTACTATAGGTAGGTACACCTCTGCCCAACCCTACGTGAAAACCAGACGTGATGATGTTATGTTTATTCGGAATCCCATGGAGTTCGGAAGTCAAGCAAAGTGACTTCTCGTGGACTTGATTCGGCATTATACACTTCATCTTTTATCCACCGTATATTATAATCGTACCAGATACTTTTATAAAACATCAAGAGATATTGTCATATCATTGGCACTACGACTACAGTGAAGCAAAACGTAAAATATTGTACAACAAAAAAACCCGTTTTTTATGAAACCAATAAATGCACCAACTTTTCCAAGATCACCTCTCCAAGTACTTCAGATTAACTCAGCGAACTGAGTAATTGGACTATATCAATACAGTTGATTAATTACCTGATCGACCTTGAGCGTAATCAGTGACATTCCAAGCGGGGTACGTTTTATGACTTGTGTGCTTAGGCGGTATGTCATCTGATAACACCTGTTGTACCGCACGTAGACAGCCGCTGTTACGTATTGGAAGACAATTAAGAAGCATAATAAGTAAACAATACTTGGCACGATAAGGTTTGCGGATACATTTAAGGACCATTAATTAGGTATAAGGCAATTGCATGCAGCTGAGATGAGAATGTAAATAGGAAAGTCGTTACGGGTCGTCAGAAGCCCCTGTCTTACAAAGGGGTGTCGTGTTATTTGTAACTGGGTTGTGAAGTCGCTCCACGTTAAATACTGGTATTTAGCTGGATCAGGTTAGATTTAAAAGCCGACCCCAACGTAGTTGTGAAAAGGGTAGGCAAATTGAGGTGTAGATATCACCACCACTGGGACGTCTAGATCACAATGTGTTATTTTTCTGTGACTTCTTTGGGAACAGTGTGGTTTTGGGTGAAACAAACTTAACTTTATTTTAGGATGTTGCGGCGCAGCATGGGAGAGGTTTATGCCCAGCTGTAGATTGCGATAGGCAGAGTTGATTGATTGAACTATTATTTTGACTTGGATATTAAAATATTTGGGCTCCCTTCTCGTATGGAACGTTCAGAGGACGTAGCAGTATTGTATTTACCAAAGAGAGGAAGCTTTCTAAAACTTAAATGAGATCAACCAAACGTTGGTAACCTGATACAGCCTCTAATTTGCAAAGGCTTAGATCTTTGACCCAGCTTGCTGCTTAGACTTTTGGTCGCGACAAGCTGTCTCGTATTGAAGTTAGATTAAAGACTTGGCATAATCTTCACATAGTATAAAACAAAGTGGCTTCCCGCGTCTATACACTTCGATCTTTTCGCAACGGATTTTGATCCGGTTTTCATCAACAGTCAGAGTGATTCAAGAGGAAGGTTTATATTTAAAATACGCGAGCAAAGCCGTTGGCAAAAGCTATTTGATAACATTATTCAAATCTTAAACCCGGATCCTGATATCATGCTGGGTGGAGGCACAGGTGTTTTTTTTTTTGGGATGATATCTCGCAGGTCAACCTATTAGGTTGTCGGCTGCTTAACTGGACTTGCCGGTGGCTACCTTAATAAATGTAGGCCAGCAAGGGCTTAAAACTGCAGCAACTACCCGCTAAAGGGTACGGACCTCGGCTTAGGGCATCGCTGGTAGAGGGCAGCAAAGGACGGGCTGGATCGGATCGAATGAAGGGTAGAGGCACGCTTACGATTTTACATATGAATGTTTAGTTCTAAATCACAAGCTACTTTAGCAGACAAGTTTCGTAAACATTGATCCTTAGGCAAATATTGAATCATGATCGGGCTTGGCCTGTTTATGTTCGCAATGGATTTCTATGATAATTATGTATAAACATTAGCCAAGCCTTTAAAACTTGTTTGAACTGATATGAAAAAGGGGGCGTCATGAAGGTCTTTTAGAATCAATAGATTGTGTGTCAACTGTTATAATGTATCATAGAGTTTCGCTACTAAAACATGGACCTTTCGCAAAGCTCAAGGTAGTAAAAAAACTAGATATGTTGTCATCATAAATACCGATCTTTTTGATCATGAAATTATTGATAGGTACCGATTCGGTTTTTAGGGTTCCGTTGCCAAATGGCAAAAAACGGAACCCTTATAGATTCGTCATGTCTGTCTGTCTGTCTGTCTGTCTGTCTGTCTGTCTGTCTGTCTGTCTGTCTGTCTGTCTGTCTGTCTGTCTGTCTGTCTGTCTGTCTGTCTGTCTGTCTGTCTGTCTGTCTGTCTGTCTGTCTGTCTGTCCGTCCGTATGTCACAGCCATTTTATTCCGAAACTATAAGAGCTATGCTGTTGAAACTTGGTAAGTAGGTGTATTCTGTGAACCGCATTAAGATTTTCACACTAAAATAGAAAAAAAACAATAAATTTTGGGGTTCCCCATACATAGAACTGAAACTCAAAAATGTTTTTTTTCATCAAACCCATACGTGTGGGGTATCTATGAATAGGTCTTCAAAAATGGTAATGAGGTTTCTATTATCATTTTTTTCTAAACTGAATAGTTTGCGCGAGAGACACTTCCAAAGTGGTAAAATGTGTGTCCCCCCCCCGTAACTTCTAAAATAAGAGAATGACAAAACAAAAAAAAAAAAATATGATGTACATTACCATGTAAACTACCAACGAAAATTGGTTTGAACGAGATCGAGTGAGTAGTTTTTTTTTAAAACGTCATAAATCGTAAACCGCAATTTACCTTACATTCAATCAACTGAAATATAAAAATTAAATAATATTATATTTTTAAACCGAAAATACCTACAGGTTTGTACGGAACCCTCGGTGCGCGAGTCCGACTCGCATTTGGCCGGTTTTTGTAACTATCTGTTCATTAAGACAGTCCTTAGAGTTTCCTGCCCGTTATTCTCCATAAGAACCTATTGTACTGTGCTTTGTAAAGGGTAACTAAATTAATCTTTTTATCAGACCGACTCTTTTGAAAATACATTTGTCTAAAAAATGCATGTAAATCGTTGTATTGGAATTAAAGCTGTGAGTGAGTATATGTTGTAATTGCCCCGAACTAGGAACCCATCGTCCCCATCTTCAATAGATGACATCTATAATATTCAGTAGCAGTGATGAAATCTCTTGTCGTTGTTCTTTTGTGACAACACTTATCATTCGGCACTGATTGGTAGCGGAGACACTTCAGTGTTCGCCGGATTTCCGTATTTAAGTATCTTCATTTAATTTTGTAGAGGCTCTTGTAATACATCTATCGGTAAAAAAGGTATGAATATAAGAATAAACAAAAATGTTTCTGCTGTGTAGAAATATAATTTTCAAAGTAGCATTCTTGTACGTACTATGAGAATCTTTAAGCTACCTATCTATACCCCTGTTTGTAATAAGAGTGTCTAAGGTCAAAAGATGAAGCCATGACTCTAAAGCTCGGGTCGACGGCGTGCAGTGTTCCACGCGCGCCTCAAAGAGATGTCAGCAGCAGTGTAGGGGTCTACTAGGACCGATGCCTGCCGGGGTCGCGTGATTGTTCGAAAGAGATACCGTGACCCTGGCACATGGGCAACTGATGGAACACGGGTGGGTTTTAGTCAGTAAAAGTCTGACACGCCCTCCCGCTCCGCCCAGAGCGGGAGAAGTCATTTGATGATTTCCCATCCTGAAAAAAAAAAAAAAAAAAAAAGCCATGACTCTATATAAGCAGCGGCAGATTGATTGGTACGACTTAAGTTTGCTGGCTCTTGGGTTAGATTATTTCCGCCATTTGAGACAGGCTGAGATTTATAAGTAAACGTTATTTAGCACGTATTATTCCTTTGTTCCGATCCAGTCCGTCCCTTGCTGCCCTCTACTAATGATGCCCTAAGCCGAGGTCCGTACCCCACAAGGAGTGTCTTTAGCGAGTATTCGCTCTAGTTTTAAGTTTTAAGCCCTGGATGGAGGCCTTAATTTATTAAGGTAATCACTGGCAAGTCCGGTTAAGCAAAAAAAAAAACTTATTATATTCCTGTTCTGTGGCACGATTTTTAAACTATAAGGTGTAAGATTCAAATGAGAATATATCTAACCCGAACCCGAACCTCAAATCCTTCCTTATAGCTTCATCGATTTTGTATTTTCGAGATTAACCACAGCTGTCGAATTTACACATGGAAAGACAACCTAAAACAGGACATGAAATACTTCGACATAAGACTCAAGTTTTGGATGGACACGGCAGAAGACAGAAATAAGATCAAGAAGGGGCTAGTGATATTTACAAAGAAACGGGAGACGGAGAAGGGGGTAACGAGACCTCAGACGAAGACAATGAAAACAGCAAAGAGCAAACGATAGAGCTGAGAAAACAGTTGAATTCCGCCAAAAGAGCTACCGGTGAATCTTGACCGGAATCAACATGACGGCGATGCTGTTAAAAGATATACATCACTCGTCTCGATAGTAGTCTGGCCAATGCCTACTCTAGGATACATATCCGGTACGGCTCGCACACAATGGTTGGAAAAACTTACCATAGCACCCCCCGATCTATTGCTTGATATGCAATGGTCTCTATACCACCATGAATCATGAAGCTTCAGGGACTTATGTAAATCTTGGGATTCATTCGATTAATCGAAGCTCATTAGACTACGCAGGGGTCGATACATTTAATTCATTCAGTGAAGAATTAACCATCGCCGCCGCCTAGGCAACATACCGTTGGCGTAATGCATATTACAATATTGGGCATAATAGGTACCGTCATTGCATACATAGCGCATCGTCAAACTAATCTAAACATGACTCGTGTCCATGAAGGTAGTTAGTAAAAGAACTCTATAATAAAATTGTAAAGCCAAATGAATCTTAGCGAGCGCGACACGCTAATTATAACTAATCTAGAAAAACCGTGCTGTTTTTCTATTGTTTGTGATCAACCGGCTAATTAAGAGTACTTTACAAGATGGAGTGTGCTGTCATTTGCATACGTAGTGTCTTCTAGGTCACAAGACTGATAATATCACTAGTTTTATGAAGCTAGTTGCGGAGGTATAACTACTATTTTCTGTTCATAACTATTACTAGCTTTTGCCAGCGGCTTCGCTCGCGTATTATACATAAACAACCTCCTCTTGAATCACTCTGTCTATTGATTAACCACATTAAAATCTGTTGTGTTGTTTAAAAAATCTAATCGTACAGACGTGGGAAGCGACTTTGTTTTCAACCGACGAAAAAAAACGGAGGAGGATATCAATTCGACGCGTATATTTTTTTTTGTGTCTGACCACGCATAACTTTTTACATAGTAGTCCGATTGTGATAATTCTTTTTTATTGGAAAGGGTATACTTCCAAGGCGGTCCCATATAAATTTGGAAAACAAAATCGAACGCTAAGGGTCGAAAAACAGGGGATGATTGATTGGTCACTCACTGATTGTAATGTATAACCACACATAACTTTATACAGAGTAGTCCGATTTTGTAATTCTTTTTTTATTGGGTAGGGTATACTTTGCCAAGTATTATAAGTACATTAACGCCACAAAAATATTAAATAAAAACATTTAACAAAAAAATAAACTGCCGAAAAAACTGAAAAGCAAAAAATAATAAACCTTAAAATTTTGAGTCGGCGCTGAAAAATCAATGAACAAAGATCACTCAAAGCGCTAACTCATAACTTTATGTATATATTTTTTTGGTTTATTATTTTTTTGCTTTTCAGTTTTTTCAGCGGTTTAATTGTTTGTTAAAGAGTTTTATAATATGAAAATATTTGAAAATTTTCATGACAGGCTGTTTAGAAAAATCGACACAAAAACTTCCTGTCATTTTGACAGTTCAAAAACATTCATTGCGTTATTTACGTTGTTGAGCAGATGCATTTGTAGAACATAACGAAGCAATGGATTAGAAATATCCTTCAAAATTATTCAGATTGTGACTGATAGTGTGATACCTATGCAATTAAGGTGCTGTTCCACACACCCACTATCACTAGCCTGTCACTAGTCCTGGAAACTCTGCGTACAGGTTGCGTAGACTTCACGTAGAGATCGCGTAGTTACGTCGTAAAGGTCGCGTAGGGACCTAGACGTTGCGTAGACTATTCCATCAACGTCATGTCTTTGTCATCCACACTTCGTCTTTCAGAAATATTTCATAATTTTCTTAATTATGACGATGTTGTTTGTTTGTGCTGTAATCAATTTTTACATCGTAGCTAAATCCTGCAATGTCAGACTGACGACAGCAGTATGCTGTCGAGGTGGAGAAAGGTGTGGCCGTTACGTTTTACTCAGTTCAATTGTTATGACTATGTCTGTGGTTGCTGTTCGGTCTTGTATGCTTTCTCCTGCCTCTGGTTATACTGAGTGAATTTGAGCGCGGTTTCATATCACCTCATAACGGATCTACTTAGGTGTAGGAGAACTTTAACATATTCTGTGCGCATTTTGACCTACATTGTACGCATTTGTATTTATCCTGTAATTTCCTGTATGAATACTGTATAGGTACTTTGATATAGACGGAATCAATTAAGTCAATCTGCCTATCTTTTTACCAACTACTAGATTTTGCCAGATTATCATACATATAAACCTTCCTCCTTCACTCTGTCTATAGATAAAAACCGCAATAAAATCCGTTGCGTTGTAAAAGGTCTAAGCGTACAAACACGAAGAGCGACTTAATTTCATACTACATAAAAAGATAAAGATATTGGAGCTGACTTCCATTCTAACCGGATGCAGTCAGTATTTTACTTGGAGCGACTGCCTAGCTGCCCTCCACAACTCAGTTACCTACTTGGTAATACGATTCCCCTTGCCTTGGTGAGATTGGTTATCAGACTTTCGGCCTGTTGACTACCCATAACAACTGTCAAAGAGCGACGAATGACACCCGGGACTGCTTCCGATGTTTTCCGATGAACGGAGGCCTTTTGGTGTCTTAAGATGGTCACTCATCCGGCAAGTATAGCTTTTTTTTTTGGATGGGAAATCATCGAATGACTTCTCCCGCTCTGGGCGGAGCGGGAGGGTATGTCTGACATTTACTGACTAAAACCCACCCGTGTTCCTACAGTTACCCTTATGACAGGGCCACGGTATCTCGTTTGAACAATCTCGCGACACTGGCAGGCATCGGTCCTAGCAGAGCCCTTCAGTGCTGCTGACATCTCTTTAAGGCGCGCGTGGAACACGCGCCGTCAACACGGGCCTGGTCCTTACCGGGCGGCAAGCTACCCATTGCTGGCCGCCCGCAAGCCCGCGCCTGCGGTGGCCGGGAGTCTGCGATCGACTCCTGACGCTCGGGGCCGCTCCTCCTGTGGCGGCTAGGGATGCGAGGGCGCAGAGACTGCCCCTCCCTCACGCGCCCCGCCTCCTTCGCGAGCATTACTGCTTCGCAGAAGGAGGTAACGGCTTCCCATGACCTCTCGCTCCGTACCATGGCTCGCACCAGGGCCGGACGCGAGAGGTCGGCGCCGCCGATCGCCTCCACAAGGACACGACGGTGCTCCGCCCAGGCAGGGCACACTTCCACCGTATATTCCACCGTGTCCTCCAGACGCTCCTCGCAATGGAAACACCCGGGCGTTTCCTCCCGCGTAACACGATAGTGAAGATTTTGACTGATCTCATATTTTTCTATACTCACAGCATACCGACTTTATAGTCAAAGACCTGAACCTAACCTAATGTTACGTTATCATTAAGATAGACATCATCAAAGATTTTTTAAGGCGGTCAGTCAAGAAAAGGTCCTATTTGAAGTAGATTCCTATTCCTATTTTGAATTTGAAAACGCTGTGCAGTGAAAACTCATTGCTTTTCTAGACATCGTTTGGTGAGTGCAAGGACAACATACAGCCATACAGCCTTACAATCTATAACAACTTATGAAAAGGCAGGTAAATGTTGCGACCCTCTCCTTTGGTATACTTATTATAATCTCTAAATCGCCTTAAGAAGCCTGTGAAAGATGATTCCGAGATTTAAAAAATGACGTGCCTGCCTATTATATTACAAAGTTTTATTTTCATAGGAAATGCTATACGAGAATATTTCATGCATGTCGTTTGAAAAAGATAAGCCAGTTGGCAAGGTTGGTAGCAGGACTGACTAGGCTTTTTTTTTATAAATATATAAATTATATCAAAATATAAAATGATAATAATTTAAATTGCTTGATAACAATTTCAAATGGAATGCATATTTTTTTAGGCTCTTGCTGAACCTCTAACACAAACCTTTTTTATGCTTCTTAGACCTTGCCATATTGAAATTCCAATTAAAATATAGTTGCTATGTGGGTGAACTATAGTGTTTGCCTAATCTGTATTTAAATGCTTCGATAAAATTAGCAAGAGGACATTAAAGTGACGACCATATAAAGGGGTGGTCTGAATACAGTATTTCAGATACCTACTCTGAATTGAACAGTAAATAGTATCAGACGTAGACCCTGTCTACCAGTTCATCAGTCCACCTTGTGGGAGGCCTTCAAATGCTACGTCTTCCAGTACGCGGTCGCCGCTCCGGAACCTTTCGATCCCATCGGCCATCTGTTATGCAAGCAATGTGCCCTGCCCACTGCACACTTTAGTTTGACAATTCTTCGAGCTATGTCGGTTACCTTGCTTCTCCTACGGATCTCTTCATTCCTGATTCGATCGTGTAGGGAAACTCCAAGTATAACAAGAGGGTTATACTAGGAGTTTCCCTACGCGTGGAGTTTCTCTCAAGGGTAGCCCTGTTGCCTTGGCTCTTCTTGGCAACAGGGCAATCTTTGGGTGACTTTCAGCCTTCTTATGACGCCCATTATGTGCGAACACGTTTCGGAACCCACCTGCATTTTATTTATAGGTGCATCTAAAGAGCATCTCTGGTCAATTAAGGAAGGAAGCAATTATTATTACTTAAATAAAAGCTCACTACGAGTTGTATATGGAATACGTGTGGGTTGATATCGTAGTCATTACAGAACCGTTATTATTGGACGCCCGTCCTGAGCATGGAGTATTGGTCTAGAAGTCTAGTTAGTCAGACGAGACATATACAATAATGGCTGATCTAATTATGGACGCCATCTTGAAGAAGTAGACTCGCACAGATGAGCACGAAGGAAAGGGTTTAGACTCGTAAATCCGTTTAGGAGGCGAGGTCACGTGGTGGATTCACCCACAGCCATTTATACAACCCATTGGTTGTTTAAATGGCCGTCTCTGGTCTGATAGTATGGAAGTGGTGGCACTTCCATACCATCAGACCAACACCATTCATTAAGACCATTTATTTTCACACACTGTTAGATTTTTTAAGTAAGTAGTCTACATTTTCAAATAGGAATTCGTATAACAATTTTAGGTCATAATCCTAAGGCATCTATGACGGCCGACGACCAGTTATACTGTAAGTTTTGCTCGTTTCTGGAAAGAAAACAGTTCCTTCAGCAGTGAGAAAATTCTAAGAAAATCACGGAAAAGTAACCATAGCTAGCCTCCGCTACGGTAGATGACGTAGCAAATTTATTTCTCTGTATTGAAGAAAAAACGAGATCTATCTGTGATTAATGAGCGAACGTTCCATTCAAACGAAAGAATGGCTCCACATAAAAAACTTCGTCAGAAATTAAATCTTCATCGTAAGATAAGGCATGATCTGATTAATTTTATTGTGTATTATAAGGTGTGAAATTAACAAGTGATAAGTTAAGGTTTCCTTATTGATAAAAAATATTCAAATCTCAATGTAAAATGCTCCGTTAGGTAATCGCGTTGTACTTAAACTTTTTGTTATTGCGAACTGCAAACCTTGGAAGTTATTAGAGGTTCAGTATTATTTTATTTGCGGTCATTGTTGAAGATCTTTCTAATCGACAGACAGACAGACTTCAGTAGGAGGTTTGCCTCGGCGGGCGCCGCGCGTATGTCGTTTCTATTGACGCGTTATAAAACCACGATAAAAGAAAATATTCTGTGATAATACCCTAGAGTGTGCGTGATAATTACGAGTGTTTATAAACGATCTGTGATCTATATTTTAGCGTATTTCGTGATTTATGTTTGTGTGAAAATAAGTTTGAAAAAGCAAACAACTGTATTGGATGTGCGCGAACTGAAATTGCGATGGTTCTTCAGTTTCATATTCATGAAACTTGTTAGAGCTAGACCTATTTTTCATCCTGAAAAAAGCTATTGGAATGCCTTGTGTGAAACAATTTTACAGAGATACGTAAGCAAGTAGTAGGTATATGAAGGCATTAAAAAAGCATATATGTTGGACATGTTTTAGCGAATAGAACGGATAAAGTTAATATTTCTTGTAGGCAATGACCTAGTCTGTACTGTATGTGTGCAAAATGTGCAAATCTTAAAGCATTCGAGAACAAATTCTGTTAAAAACGATTGTTTTTCACCTTGCTAAGAAAATTAATAAATGCAAGCGATAGTTATAGGCATGCTGACATGTGTTTTAATTAAAACAGTAAGCTCGTTCGTAACTTAACAATATTGTTATTTATAAGTCTATCTATTTATGTTAACTTATCTAACGTTTGTTAGAAAGTGTTTCAGCATAGGTTTTCATGAATAACAAAAGACGGTCTAGACAAAATGTTACAAAGGTTTCACTTAACTCTTGGCACAAAAGTAAATACTAAATACGTACAGTAGGATGAATGCAACGCCGTATTTGCATAACAATTTCGCGAGTTGCCTTGAGGCATGTTTACATAGGTAACTGGATAGATGACCACTCGACTTGACTCATGAAAACAGAAACACACTTGCAGGCTTGATAGAGATTGATCAAAGGTGACCACGGAAACATACTCACGAACTGTAACTTAACTCATAAAAAACAAACATTAAAATGTATTAGGGGCACATTAATTACAGTTAATTACGGCAGTGAACTAGTGAAGGTATTTGTTTTTGTGAACTGCTGATTATAAATTCATTTCGTGCTCCTGTCCATAAAACAAATAAAGATTTTTGTCTTAACTTTTATTGCGTGTTTATAGAGCAAAATTGAATTAACTTAATTGACATTTAAATACGATCATGATTTATAAACACAGAAATCTTAATTTCCTACACTTTGATAGAAGAACGCCATAACGTTTTTCTATCAAAGAGTAAACCTAGTGCTTCTTATTAATATTCACAGCGCCGCTGTAATTAAGAAAATGTTCAGATATGGTCTTGATTTGATTGTTGAACAAAAACCGCGTATTGACGCAACGTGGACGATTTAACATTCGGCACACACCTTACAAGCCATAAAGGTCTGCATTTCCGTTGGCTTATACCACGTTAGGGCATGGACAAATCAGTCAGCTTGGATAATACTTCATGAATAGTCATTATGGGCGTTGATGATAGGAACAGTGGGGCGTTAATGATAAGTCCGTTCTGTCCGTGTACAGTGCAGTTTTTCTTTCTTTCCTGTATGTTTGTAAGCATGCGTGTTGTCACGCAGTTATGTCGTATTCTGTCGACAAATATCGTTTTTCTGTAACGTCCGAGTTAGTCTTCCCCGAAGGTAAATGGATCGCGTGCGCGGGCGCCACTTCAACACATTCTTGGATACGGACGGTTCATCATGCGTATTTCTAAAGAAGGTTACAACTTTATTCGTTTTTCTATAGTGGCTATGTTCACTGTCGTGTTTTAACGTTTATAACTGTTGTTTTCTTCAAATATAAGGAGCGTCTTGTAGATTTTTCATTAGCACCTAAAACAGGTTCGGTCGAAACGGTGGACACAAAAGTGTAGTTTTCCTCTCAGGACAAAACATTACGTAAACTGTTGTAGAGTTATTTGCTAGGTCATTCCAATCCGAAACATTTATATATAACAATGCCAAGGCAACTACACTCATGCCATTTACAGTTCAATTTCTATAGTTTTAGCTCAACAATAATAGCGCTATTGGCGTCAACATTTTTACTATTTTTGCACCATAGTAGGTGTTGTGGTCCAGATAAAAATGAGCTTTATAGGCATAATGTTGAATGGCGTCTATTATGGGTGCGGGCGCAGCATCTGGTGTGGCGCGTGAGTGCTCTGTGTTTGGTCAGTGGAGCGCGAAGGTCAAGGCTTCACTCGCGCCACTGACCTACCCTGGCACTCCTAAACATCAAACGTTGACTGTAACCTTAACAATCCAGTTGTTTTTTCAAACAATCAAAGCCAAAGCGTCACGAAATTAGATCTTGCTTCTTTTTGTAGTATCAAGAAATGTTCTCGTTTCACGGTTTCGATAACCGAAGTTAGTGAAATCGATTGGATAAGGTATTGTGATGCTGGAAATAAAGATGATGAGGTGACGAGTGGCGTGCCGCGGTGGCGGATGGCATCAGTGCGATGGATGGTGGGACGGCTTTGGAGCCCGTGCCTCCGCCGAGATTGAAGAAGTTGGCCCGGTTGGCCGCTTCTAAGCCACCAGAGCGGAAGTCTGTCTCATGGGTAACTATGTGTTTTACAAATCTCACACACGTCATATTTCTCTAAAAATAACTCTGGCTTTACATTTGAATAAAAACAACTAATCATAGAGCAAATCCAATTAAACTTTGGGCCAATGTCAAATAACCTGAAAAAATTGCGTATTCTACAGCAATCCTTACCAAGTGCCAACCTGTTGAACAAAGCCTTTTTCTTTTCAAAGATAAAGATCATGTCCTCCCAGATCGTATTTTATTGCGAACGCCTTTTCAGAAGTTTGCACTAAAGATTGATGTCCACATAAAACCTTTTGATATCATTCAATGCGAATGGCGGTGACAGTTGAACAAAGGCGGACGGACGCACAGACAAAAGTGGAGGAATACGTATACAAGTGCAGACTCAGGTGAATGGAGTGAGCGCGGTTTCTGCGAGGCGTGGGAACGTCTACCGTTCCTGCTTTATTATCTCGCTTTTAGAAAAACACACAAATTCGAGAAACTAACACAATGTGCATTTTCGCACATTATTACAGTTATTCCGCTTAATTTTCGCAGAGAGATTAAATCCGTTAGGTGTCGTGTTACGGAGTTTAATTTAAAAAAGTGCAACATACAATATGCACCGTGATGTTGATGTTTTATATTTCTTGTCATTTTCTCAGGCGCTGCGGCGCTATGGTTTTCAGTAATAATATTTTTGTTGCAAGCTGAATAAACGAAACAACTGTATATGTATACATACATACATAAACTCACGCCTTTTTCCCATAGGGGTAGGCAGAAACTAAAGAACGCCACCTCCTACGATCCTTACACAGATCGTGAAAAATTTAAATCGTGTAAAAATATCTTTGCATCAGCAAGATTTTACGAGCGGGTTTATCCGTGTTGTGATGGATTAAAATTGTTGTTACAATATACGCACATACACTTGTCGTGCCACTTGATGCCACGCTTATTTTTTAATGTCAACTCAGATCTTGCAAAAATACTCAAGTATGCGGTCAAGCAATCTCTCTTACCACAGCTTGTCTCATAGCTCTCGAGTTTTTTAAAGTTGATGCAGCATTTTTTTCAGTAATAAATACGCAATAATTTCCCAGAGGAAGACAGCCACAGCACAGTTATATTACTTTGCAATTCAAATCATTGTCAATTCCAAATCATAATAAACCAATTCAATAGCTTCTATTCTAAATGTATTTTCTCCATTTTCCAGGGTCCGGAGACATGGGTGGGTGTGCGAGCGCTGCGGGCCAGTTCAGGGGGTATTTTGGACCCGGACGACCGGGTTCGCGACGTGGCTGATGACCGGGAGACCCTAACTGCTGAGTGCACCAACCAAGCGCCACAACCACGTGCAGCGCAGGCAGATGGCGCTAGTGGGTCTTCAGCAGGCACCGCGTCCCCTGATATGTTTCGGGTAAGTTTAATATTAAAGATTGTGACAAGAGAAAATGGTGGCCATAGTTCCTATTTTGGCCACACCCCCCAAGAACTTTGTAGTGTTGTGTCAGTTGTACTTATAAATAAGTGGTAACGCTGGCCGGTTACAAAAAAACAATTCGTTCCATTCCGTACCTTAAAAAAAACTTACAAAAATAAAATTTTAATTTTCGAACATTGTTTTAAAATTGGGGCTTGTCACTGTGTTGGTTGCAAAGAAACCTTTTAAATAATAAATGAACGAATCATCAATTAAATAGTATGTAACTTATAGGAAGGAAGATATTTTTTTTACAAAACTAAAGGCGATATTATTGTACCCTCCCGCCAAGAACAATAGACTAATCGTAACATTCCTACTCGTAGATACATAAATAACCAACCTATAATATTCCCACTGCTGGGACAGACGCCTTCCTTTTAAGAGGGGGTGTGCCGTAATTCACCACGTTGGTCCCCAGATCGGGTTCACATGTCTTTGAATGTTTGGGTAAAAGTCGTAGATAAAACAACATTCAAAAAAAATCCTCAAAATTATAGAAATCAGGTTTTTTTATTTCGATTTCATGTAAATAATAAAAAAAAAACACTTGTAAAGAAATAAATTAAAATCAGGCTTGACATGAACATCTAGACTGAATGCGCCATTACCCGTGCCCTAAAGTCACGCTTTTGAAAAATAAATCAGAAAAAGAAAGCGCGCGGGATTCATTCAGTTTAGTTCGAAGATCCTGTCGAAACTTGTTATGCTGCATTTCTTTAAGTGTGCAAATAAAAACATTTCGTGACATGTCGATCACAAGAAAAGAGTCTCGGTTATCTTTTAACTGCAATCTCAATATGGGCTTGTGTTTTTCTCAATGTTTTTGTGCTCAGCAACATAATAAGGTAAGTTAAAAATACATATTTGTTGTTTTAAATAAAATCCAATGCCAACTACTTACACTGCAAAATGCATGTTCAGCATATAAAATTAAATGAAAAATGAAAGGAGTATTGTGTTTTTGGTAGCTGGAACCAATGTTTTGCGTAAGGATAAAATAATTACGGTGAATTAGTGTAAATTATTTCATCACCAGTGCTCACAAACGGTGAAGGAAAACATCGTGAGGAAACTAACATATCTTAGAACCAAAAATTCGAAGACTTGTGACATCTAACAACCCGCACTGGGCCCGCGTGGTGGATTATGGCCCAATCCTTGTCACCGATAGGAGGCCTGTGTCTCAGCAGTGGGAACAATATGGGCTGATTATGGTGAAGCACGGTGAAGTAAATAGGCACTTTGTGTATTTATTTACTTATCCTGTTAAAACAATAAGGTACTAGTAGGAATGTGCGTGTTTCATAATCTATTTATATTACTTATTGTTTATAGTAATATACCAACCGCACCTATGATTGCACAAGCCTAGGAAAATCGCAAGCAGCGCAGTACCCCGAAGCAGCTTCAAATTTATTTTCATCGTAAAATGTGTAAATGCCCACTAAGTTTTATTAATAATAAGTAATTAGGGTTACGATATTATTATATTTGTACACTATTATTCTGTTTATCCGGTACGCCATCAAGAATTCATTATCCTCTTTTCAAAGCGGTTTGTTTGATTGAGTACTCCAGACGTATCATGTATTCATGTTGTACCCTCCCCAAAATTATACCTTAAAGTTTATCTATAGGACAAATATTTAGCAGTTACTCACAAGTGTAATAATGTGTGGATTTTATTTTACTTCGCTAGTACCACATAAATATGTTAATACGTGAAGCAAAAACTTTGAATTCCTTTTTACGAAAATTATTCGGACGGAGGTGTATGAAATTCGGCACAGTTAAAGTTCATATGGAAAAGGAGTGCAGATAGTTATTATTGTTAAATATTTTTATAATGAATTATGGTTGATTTTGGACCTCTAGGCGGGGCAACCAGTGTATTAATTTGCAACTGTAGAGTATCGTGGAAAATTCTGGATATAACATCGTACAACGTAGCATGCGTATAGCCCACATCATGGCAAATACACTACGAAACGCTGTACGTACGTTCTGAATACACAATACGTTTGCAAAAAATAAAGTCCAACTAATTTACCTAAGTGTACATAGCCTTACATAGGTATAACGAACGATAACAAACGCGCTATGAATCATAGCACATAACGGGTGGCGCGAATGCCTGCACTCACGCGTTCACGCCTCTTTCATACAACTTACAACAGTATACGTCGTAGGTACCTACCACGTACCTATTTAGTAGATAACAAGCTGAAACTGGGCTAACAGGATTATAGAGCTCGCAAGCAGAGTGAATACGTTTATATCTAGTTATAAGTTTAAATATAGACTTTAATAACAACATCATAAAGGCTTCATACTTATTTCCGTACAGATTTTTATAGATCGATACTGCTGCCATAATTAGTTCGAAATTTAACTACCCTTTATCAAGTGGACGCCATTCTGAATAATTAGTACAAAATCATGTTTATGCCAAAGCTTCGAACGATTTGACTTCTAAAGTTCGAACTGTTTCATGTTTCTGCAAATCCCTTGCGCTTCGTTACTGAAATTCGACGAAGATGAGACGCCATCCATTTTCAGGTCGTTTCCTGTCTGGTCTCTTGGGGGGTTCGGAAACTCTTGAATGTACCTAGATAGCTAGATCATCGATATTTCCCGATTTATTTATAATTCTTCTAAAGTGCTTAATTATGCGCATAATCCAGTTTATAAAGAAAACAAAGACTCAACCGATTTGATTATTGATCGATACAAAATCTACATTGTACGGCGCAGTTTACACATGTTTACATACAGTTTCTATAGCCTGCAAAGTATTCGAGAGTGATTCGATCGCTTCAATAAACAGACTAAAGCAATTTGTATTGAATCTCATCATTTATTATCGAGATCGGTCTCGCTCCAGTGGCTCAGCTAGCTTGGTACACCGCACAAGTTACTGATTCGTTATGTTTGTACCTGTAATAATTACAAGAGCATGATTCGATATTTGAATTTAGGCTGTCTAGAGTGTTGAGTTTAAAATCGTGTGCCAGAAAAAGTTGTGTTAGTTAATTACTTCGAGATTTCTCTTGCTTGTGATGTTCTCATCAAAATTAACTTGTAAAAGCTTGCGTCTAAGTTAAGTTATAATTTCTTGACCTTGTTGGGACTTCCTAGTACAGACGCCAGCACATCAAGCTACCCGAAACTCTCAATTTTTCCCAATCAATCTTGAACCTAATACTTTAGCGGTAAAGTTGAAAACCTATTGTTGAGGTTCCAAGAAATTTAACAGGTTGTAGTAGCTTTGAGTGCTAGCGTCTGAACCTAAATCATCATGTGATCATGTCATCATCATCAATGACATAATATAAAATAACTGTAAGGCCATGCATGCTGGGTATAACAACCAAATGAATGCTTTGCCTACCTCGTCAACGCGATAATAATACACAATTGAATAGGTAGCCATTATGTCACAGATGTACCTACCCACTTCTATCTTTGTTTGACGTGTGGAATCATAATATGTCAGCGCATGATTATCCGTGGAACTCTTTGCGGGGTAAGGTTGGCTCGTCCATTCACTGCTTTCCTTAGTCGGTCGTTACTTGTCTCCTTTGGTCTTTTGTACTGTGTCTAGTTGATGCTTCACTTGCTAAAGAATATCACGAGTCGTCAGGTGTAGCGTTGGACACCCATATATCCGGTAGTAGACTGTGCTATCATTGATGGTTTTTTTCGTGTGGGGTATCTTAAAATTATTTCTCCCACGCGGAGCGGGAGGGCTTGCCAGACTTTTACTGCATAAAACCCACCCGTGTCCCTTCAGTTGTCTATGTCAGAGCCACGGTAACTTTTACGAACATACCCGTGACCTTGGCATGACTTTGATGATCCTAATAGTGTTTTTTTTTTGTTGTGTCCAGGGTGGCGGTGGCGTTGGTGGCAGTATGCGGGTTCCTGACAATGACTCCTGTGTGGAGGTTGGGGCCGCAGACTTGGAAGATGGATCCAATGGCCTGCAGGTGCGGCGCGGGAGCGAACCCACGCTGCATCAGGACACTTTACCTCCTCAGAGACAGGTATGTACTTGTTTTGAAGTTTTGATAGTTAGATTTAATGTCATGTTTATACTAGCAGCTAAGAGGACCCTTTTTTATTTGGATGGGAAATCATCAAATGACTTCTCCCGCTCTAGGCGGAGCGGTCAGACTTTTACTGACTAAAACCCACCCGTGTTCCTTCAGTTGCTCATGTGCCAGGGTCACGGTATCTCTTTCGAACAATCTCGCGACCCTGGCAGGAGCTAAGATGACCCTCCCGGTGGGTTTCTTCAATGTGAGGCGGGGAGGGGGGGGGGGGGGGGGGGGGCTCAGTATCCGTGATTTGGTCACGCACGGTGAAGCGAAGACCCGAGAAGGGGCCGCTCGGAAGGGCTTTTTCTGATAAGCCGACGACGTAGTGGCCAACAAGTAGATTGCAGTGCCGCTTGGATGATATCGCAACTGAGGCGGGCTGCGATGTCGTATGGGCATCGCAGCTGGGGGTAGGTAGCCGCGGCGGAAGAGGAGTGCTGGTATTGAGGTATGCCGCTCTCCCTACCTTCCGCGCTTCCTGGACGGGATCACCGAGGGTCCAGTGACGGGCAGCCGCGGCGGGTTCGCGAATGAGTGCGTGCCCGTGTTCCCACCATAAGCAGAATAGGATACCGTGGAATTTTAGAGGGCATAACTGCACTATCTCCCCGTGGGAGTGCAATACGCATGAACATTTCAAATACATTAAATATGATACGTAGGAGTATTAACATTTTGGTCACATGGTATTCTGAAGATACTAACTGCTCAAGTAGTTTATAAGCCAACAACGTTCTCTAATCTCTACGATGGATCGTCAAAGATAGGTCAATTAAACGACCTGTATCTAAATATGGAACAATGTATATTCAGAAGGGACGTCATATCATTGTCCTGAATTGGTTTGAATAATTTACATAAGGATTTCAATCGTATTTGCGACTCTAAGGACTAAATATGTCTTATGCTATCTATTCATCAATATTTAAAACAAGCTGAAAGAGTCCTTCCCTGCAACACTAGGTTCTTATAGTCTGTCCGTATGTAGAGGATTCTCGCGACCGTATACTACCTACCTACTCCATATGCAAATCATCGTTTCCAATTGAAGTTATTTCCACTTAAATAAAAATCGACATTATGAGAGGTTAAATTAAGTGAATTATAGAATGACCGAAAAAGTCATATATTGTTTGAAGTTGTAACACGAACTTGGGCATTTGTGGGTTTTAAAGTATTTTTTTTCCAAAACACATATTTGCTCGATACGCAGTATACATATTTTTTTTTATTTTAGGGTTCCGAACAGACAAAGCGCTGGTCGGCTGCGGTGGTGTGCCGGGATGATAGCAGCCGGGTGACGCAGAAAGTGCACCCGCAGCCGGACGGCCGGCCGCCGGACGTCGCGGTAGACCGACACGGACAACACTTCCAGAGGCAGACTAATCGCCTGTCTATGCAGTTCTCTGGACCTGGGTAAGATGGATTCAGTCACTGTTTTCTTAACTAGAAGGGATTTGTTTTTTGACTTATAAACCTTTCACCTTTGTAATCTTGTTTTGGTATTTTGGGATAATATTGCCTACGTCCTGGGTGCTTACTCTCGAATATAATTCCAATAGATCGACATTAGTCAAACGTCAGTTGGTTGAGTTAAACGTCAGGGATTGGCTAGACTCAGTGAGTCCAGCCAATCACTGACGTTTGACGGACAATTCCAATGTCGATCTATTGGAATTAAATTCGAGAGTAAGCACCCTGTTTTGCAGGTTTTTAATAAAAAGTTAATGATTGACATAAAAATGTACCTATGTCGAAATATTTCTTCTGAGCTTTATACTCAGCACTGCGAGAAACTTGTTCAATTATAATTAACAAACAGTAAATACATATTATCGCGCCTGAATTCCCCGAAACGGTTTAGGCAGAGGTGTAGGTACCAGTAGTAAACCCACATTTCGCCAGTTATTTTTATGTCCCGGGCGACCCTAATAATATCACCAAGCCACAAATCCAGACTTCATTGGACATTTCGTTGATTATTCGGAGTCTTTATAATCTTTATGTATACAGAGACATGCTTCTGCAAACAAAAAACCCAAAATAAATGTTATGACTAATTTCCATTATCTGTGTTTGCTTTTTAGAGCTAAGTCAACAAAAACTATAAATAAATCTCTTATGTATACATTCTAAAGTAAAACCTATTAGGAAGCTGTTGTGTTGGTTTTGCATACATTATTAAATAATCCTGCTTTGCACGGTAACATCACCTTATCTGGTCCAAAACTATCTATCCTATTTTTCAAGTTGGAACGAATCATACATATTCATTAGAGATTAGCGTGTACGAACATACTGACACGTGATTTTTATATATTAAGATTTAGCAAAACAAACTTCTCAGTCTCAAAGACAGTATTTTTACTCCCACTTACGGCATGGGTTATCTAATAAACTTGGTGTATTACTGTAAATGTTCCCGCAGACGGGCGCGATGCGTATGGAAACTTCATAGAATTTGTGTGAATTTCTTTTTTACGCTTGGTTATAATAATAAACACATATTTATTTTCCTTTCCAGCAGTGGTGTATGGTTAGACGCAGCAGAACGGGTCCAAAGTTATGGCAGTAAGAGCCTTCCGAGAGACGCACGAAGAGAGCCCTTAGGACAAGACACGCCAGTCAACAACCACCAGAATCATAGGTAATTACTTACCACAGTTAATATTACACTTTAAAACTGCAAAAACAGCCTAGTACTTATCCAGATCTCGACTGCCATGATAAATTTCATACTTATTTCTTACAGTTGACGATGTTGGCTGTTAACCCCCCGTCCTTATTTTCAGGTGTTTTAGTGTATATCTTATGTTGACCATTTCCTGCTAGTTTGGTCCAGTTCGTCTCGCCATCTTCTACCCTAGTCTGCCTAGTGAAGTAGTCAGCCAACACTAACTAGTCGGGAACATTTAGTGTCTGGGAACGTTTAGTGTCCCTCAAAGTTAAGCAAGTGTATAATATTGATGTTTCGTTTATTTTTTAGGGTAGAAGACATGCTGCGATGGGTGTCAGGAGTCAACAACGTAGCAAGTGTACATCCTGTGCAAGAACGACCCCTTGATCTCTTACCTGAAGGTATGTGAAACACACATTATTTATCACTTGAAAATGAAGCAGACAATTCGTGGAAATTTTGTTAATGTCCGCTATATTTCGACGTCATTATTGAGTATAGTTGGTCATTCTTGTTATAACTTTCTTCTTTTTAATGCTTATTCAATTGCAATTCTAAACACTAACGATTTTAATGTTTAGAGCGCCAGTTGTTTTCTATGCTATCCGTCTAGAGACGAGCTTTAATATACAGTGTGGCAGGGAGAAACATATTTTGGTGCTAAACGATAATCTGTAACTATGAATTGAGCATATGATTCTAAACCCCCCAAAGTAGAAATGATAAACTGATTTAAAAAAAAAACTTTTGTTTCATAGCCTGTATGAACAGCATTTTTTATATTTTAAGAAAAATGTCTGCCTTGGGGTTTGGAATCATGTGTTGAATTCATGCTAACAAGTCATCGTTCAACATCATGTACAATCACGAGCACGAATATGTATACACTTACCAACTTTTAAAAGAGATTTTCTTCTATTGGACTGATTGTAATTTTATTTTATTACGAACATAGTATTTTGGAACCCACACTATTACGAAATTTACCTTATCGCAAAGTTGCAATCGTTATTTAAAGAGAAAATCGCTTTTGTATTTGGCTATGTGTATACATATTATTACTCGTGACTGTACTAAATTCATGGTAACAGGTTGCGCGTCGATGTCCCTACTTCTGTATGTAAATGATATAGAACGTAAATCTCATCTGACACCGACCCTTTATATTCGCAGGAGGTAGCAGAGAACGCGCTGTATCCGGCATGGAGGTCCCAGTGAGTCCCAGTTCCAAGCCCTCATCAGGCGCCACCCAAACTGTCGCCGTGACCTTGGTCAAGGGCGAGAAGGGACTCGGCTTCACCATCACTACGAGAGATAATCCTACGGGCGGACACTGTCCTATCTATATTAAGAATATTTTGCCTAAGGTTAGTTGTACAATTCTTTTCATAAGTCAATGTTATCTTCTTGCGCATGCTCGGCTCCTACAAACAAAAACTAATCGTTCTGCTTAACAATGGTTTCATTTTTTACTGCCAAACTGGGCGTATAAATGGAATGTTATTTTAGAAAAAAAAGGACATAAGTTTGTTTATTTGCAGTAAACATAACGCACAAATAGAACTCAAACATAAAAAGAACAAGTAAGGGGAAAGTATTCACATCCACGCAAAACAGCCATCGCTCAGTATAATGCGATGACCCTATGCGAAACAGAGCCTCAGCGCGACGTTTACGTAATGACGTCAACCGATACAGCATAATACCTATATGATAATAACAAAAATAAAAATAAAACTTGTGGTAGCTACTTTCATTAAGTAACAATTTCCTCCTCGTTGCAGGGTGCGGCAGTCTCAGACGGGCGACTACGAGCCGGCGACAAGCTGGTGTCGGTCAACAACGTGTCGGTGTCGGGCCTCACACAACAACAAGTCGTCGCGTTGCTCAGGAACACGCCCACCGACTCTACCGTCGAGATCGTCATTGAAAGAACTGTGCCTAACAGGACGCAGGTGAGATGTCTTGACTCTTGAAAATTATTTTATCTATACTAATATTATAAAGCTGAAGAGTTTGTTTGTTTGATTGAACGCGCTAATCTCAGGAACTACTGGTCCGCTGGATAACATCACGCTACAACTAAGAGGAGCGGAGCAGTAATGAAAAATGTTGTAAAAACGGGGCAAATTTATTCCTTTTGAGAGATTCCGTTGCGTGCGCTGCGTAAACGGTTAAAGTAACGCAAAAATCATGTATGACAGAATTGTTCCTTTTAAAAAGTTCTAAAAAAAAGTCCGCGAGAGCATATGTCTATCTTTTAAGGTTGACTCACTATAACTCAAAAGGAGCGAGCAGCAACGAAAAATGGACGAAAACTAGCAGGCAAATCGATGCGACGGGAAGGGTCAGGAGAGCAAAAATTTGACGCGGACGAAGTCGCGGGCAGAAGCTAGTTTTTAATAGAAATTTAATTGTTTAAATCATAGGTAGCTATTAGACCTTTTTCTTTTGTCCATATACCCTGAGAAGAAAGCCAACTTCAGATGAATAATAAATAATGCTACTTAGTTGGCAACTTTATGGAAAGCTATATATAGCTATGAATGCTAGGTAGAAAAGCATGTTCTGATAAATGGGTATGGGTGTCATGTTTTGGAAGTTACTGACACCAAAAGACGTCATCGCTTCGTCCTAAGGTTTCAACTAGCACGCTTAGTTAACCTTAGGCCCGAACCGCGAAAACTACTCATGTACGTAAGTTTAAAAAAGGGACAAAAAAATTTTTTTTGACGATATACGTCATAGATTTTTCACGAGGTGAAATTGTATTCTAACACGACGTTGCACCATGTCGCGATGCGACATCATATCGTGTGTATGTGTTTCGGTTCTAAAGTGCGTACATGAGTAGTTTTCGCGACATGATTACGTATCGTATGTATGTGCTTTTTGCCCTTTGCTGTTTCACGAGACTTTCAACGGTCCACCTAGATATTACTTAAAAATAAATTAGACTGGAAATAGATTATCTTTATTTAGGTAATTAAACAATCGAACTTACCCACCAAATCTTTTCTTCTTCCAGAGGGTAGAACCCCAGCAAAGTCCAACGAAATACACAGAAAAGGCGATAGGTCCAGCTCCGTCAAACGAAGCCAACAAACCTTCAGAGAACGGCCGCGTGTCCAGCATAGTGAACGCGATCAATCAGAACAGTGTGAACAGTTCCATGAGGGGCAGGATACCTAAGAGTTCTTCTAAAGATGACCTGCTACATAAGGATCATAGTAATGATAGTGCGCTGCAAGAGGCTTTGAACTCGTCGTCTAATTCTGTAAGTGTACTTACATTAATATGAAGGATATTATACATAATAAGTCAATATAAAAATACATATGCAATTAGGGTGTTGGATTCCTCTCTACATATAGAATACTTTCCAGTCCAACACGCGTAGCATGACCGCCATAGAAACGGAATTTGTCGACGGATGAGAAGACAAAATGACAGATTGTATCGTAGAAAAATTGTGTAAAACTGAAAAGATGAGATGTTTCTATTCTTCAGTCGACAAAAATACGATGTCAAGTATGATGCCTATTTTTCTGATGAGATAGAAACATTTTTACAGAACTAAAATACATAAGGAACTTTATTTGTTCTTGGTAGAATAGATATAGAATTGGTCATGCTACGCCGGCTGTAATTTTAATCGCTGACTTAGGCCTTCTCAGATGTTAAAATGCGCAAATGCGATTATGCGATTGAAAAATGAGGACAACTATCAATATTTAACCGTGGGTTATAGAAGTAGCTTAGTATTATTATTTGTATTTTTGCAATTTAATTCGTTGTTCATAAGATTTACTTTGCCATGTTGTATCAAGAACCATTGACTGCTAAATGAACATCATAACGCTATCACGTAACGAAGTATAAAACAAAGTCTCTACCCGTGTCTGTACGCTTAGATCTTTTAAACTACGCAACGGCTTTTAATGTCTTTTCATCAATAGACAGAGTGATTCAAGTAGTGTTGCAAAGGACTCGAGTCCTCGAGTCGTAATTTTAAAGACTCGATTCAATTGTAAGACTCGGTGTGCTCAAAAGGCTCGAAGTCTAGAGTCAAGCACTTGAGTCTTAAAAAAGACTCGAGTCTTAAAAAGGACTCGAAACTTAAAGACGACTCGAGTCTTAAAAAGGACTCGAGTCTTAAAATGAACTCGAGTCTTAAAGAAAAACTCGGAGCATGAAGATGAGACTTGTAGCTCATCATTCGAAAAGACTCGAATTGGAGGTGATAAGTTCATATTAGTGGTTATGGCGTAATTATACGTACAATAAAATCTGACGAGTTATTCATAGACTCGAATTCATTTTAGGACTCGAGTCCTTCTTAAGACTCGAGTGGCTGTTAAATGACTCGGGCTCAGCTTGACTTTAGACTCCGAGCCTTTTGAGCACACTGAGTCTTGCATAATTGAGTCGTGTCTTTAAAATTACGACTCGAGGACTCGAGTCCTTTGCAACACTAGATTCAAGAGGCAAAGCTAGGGACATATAATTTTAAAATATAGCATGGAGTTGGGGTACTCCATGGAATATTTTGTTAAGTTTTGATCCAACGTTTCTATTATAATTTCTGTTGTGTGATTTGCAAGAGAGCAAACTAATAAAGTTATAACTCCTTTTCCCATCCAGATCCTAAGTCTCCGAAACCGGCTAATACTTCGGCTGGATGTGCCGGTTCACGACTCGGAGAAGGCCGGACTGGGCATCAGTGTGAAGGGCAAGGTCACCGTGGGAACAGACCCTCAGGACCTGGGCATCTTCATTAAGTCCGTGCTGAATGGAGGGGCCGCGTCTAGAGATGGGAGGTGAGTTTGAAGATCAATATTTTTCCTTCTTTAACATTTTATGTCGAATGATTAAACATAAATATATAAGGTGTATCTATTCATACACGAAATATTTTAAGAGGTACATCTGTAGGTGGTAAAGAAGCTACAGCAACGAAAAAAAAAATTCTAATGGTTTTTTTTAAATTTAATATTTATAAATTATTTGACGCACATAAGAAATACTGGCTCCTTCTTATTTTTTACGGCCCGAGACACCGCGGCCATGCTTGTGCCGTCCGGTCGTCGACCTCGTAGCGTCAGGCGGGCCATTCATAGAATTTGGAGTAAAGGTTTTATGCAAAACGTCTCAAGTAGTTTTAAAATTATAATAATTACGAAAATTAAAAAACGCTTAGATAAAAATTATCTTTTTGCTTCTATAGCTTCTTTACCACCTACAGATGTACCTCTTAAAATATTTCGTGTATGAATAGATACACCTTATACAACATTATTTTTAGTATATGCGAAACCTGAATATAGTTTGTTCAGAATCAGTAACTGAATCGATTCCAATAATTTTTACACCATGTTATATTTTGTCCCAAAAATATTTAATTACGCTTAAAAGTTAGTATCCGCAATCATCTGTTTGCACACGGGTCACGAGTTCACGACAGGTCATAGCGCGGGCTAGGCGGCGTGCACGCACTGCTGCGGGGCGGCGACGGCGCTCCCCTCAGTCGCCCGAATGCCATCGATCGATGCATACGTATCGCGAGCGCGCGACCGCCGTGAGCCCTGGCTAAAGTGTTTTGTTTAGATTTTAAAATTATCATGTCTCTCTCGTACTCAAACGTCCGTACACTCGCTGTTTGTGGTGGTGTGGCAGTGCGTCAGTGCTTATGAGAAAGACGGGCCCTTTTTTAACAGTTGCTTCAGTTTGTTTGAGTGAATAGTGATTACGCCAATTATTGTAGATAGTGATGATTAACATTTTTAAACACGCAAAAATAGTCAAGGGTACAAATTTATTATTTGTTTACAGCCTGCTGTGGTTCAGTAATGCGATGTTTAACAATTTTCATCCATTTTGAACTTTAAGTTGTTGACATAAGGTGCAACAAATGGCATTGATTACATTTTACCACTTACTACTGCATTTACGAATAAATTACATAATAATATCTACCTACACTTGACCATTACGACAGTCCAAAGCCTGCAAGCGTGATGGAAAATGTTTATCACCAACTAATACATAAACAATCACTGTGGCAAATTATTATCAATGAGTGAGAGTGAGAGCCGCGCGCGCGGCTGGCGTGGGTGCCCTCCGGTAGGCTGCATATGTTTTTGCGAGGACAATCAGGTACCGTAACAAGCTTATAACTTTGTGATTATTAATGATACAGTTTTGAAATTTTTTTCATAGATTCTTTACATAAAAATACTAGACCCGTGTTTCGGGTTTCGCATAAACAAAAACGAATGTTGTATAATTGGTTCTCTTGCAAAAGACAATGAGACACGAAAGATTGAATTCAGTATGCTCGGTGAAATCAACCAATCAATATTATTTGTTAAATATTCTTAGATTTTTAGTGTTCGAAGTTTCCTTTTAATATTCGGCATAGATGCGGTGCTACCAAGCTTAGTGCAAATTGTAGTCGTGGCAAAGGGAGACTTTTGCCACAACAAAAAATCGTATTAGCTCAGGCCGCGAAACCTGACGCGTGGTTTCACAGCCGGATCTAATTGGTTTCAGTCGCTACTAAAAGATCGGGAACATTTAGGGCATCGTTTACTATTTTATAGAGGTGTTTTTTCGTTACGTCACTTCGGTGATCAAGTGAACACATTTAAAACGACTGACTCTTTGAACGTAAGACGAATCCTGTGGACAGCTAGGGCTTCGAAAACGAATTAGTAGCAGTCCTGAGTCAGAATTTGTTGATGGCAATAGGCCTTATTACATGAGACTTAACATTTCTGGTGGATAAGGATCCACTAGGTGGCTTGATGATATGGTTAATGTAATATTTCTGCTTGCCCACAGATTACACACGAACGACCAGCTACTGAGCGTGAACGGCGTGTCGCTCGTGGGGCAGAGCAATGCGGAGGCCATGGACACGTTGCGTCGAGCGCTCCTACACGCGCGGCCGCAACGATCAGGGAGCATCTCTCTCACCATCGCCAGGCGGACTGGTGTGTATAATTCAATATTTAGAATTAGAATGTCGACGAAATCATTCATTAGATACTGGTCCTTCTTTAATTTAGGAATTGTTAAAGTCGGGGCATGTGTTCATTTCAATCTTCATTCGCAGTCACAAATTCTATTAACCTTGATAATTGCATTCAACCTTGCCGTTTAGCCTGCTAAAAGTAAATCAGAAATCTTGACCAAACATAACTCCTAATCTAACAATATAATTTTTCACCCAACAGATAGTATGGACAGCTTAGCCAGGTGGAAAGACGACACGCCACCAAACGGTAACGACACAACAAACTCAAACGATAACTCACAGAACTTCAACACAGTGATATACAACGCAAGTAGCGACAAGGAAAACAAACCAGTAGACAATTTCAACCAAAAATATGACTCTAACCAAAACGAAGGCTTTGACAGCCATGACGGAAGAAGCAGCAAGAAACACGCCTCAATAGTCACTATAAATAACAATAATAGTTGGGTATCTAACCAATCTGATGACAGCAAAGGTTACTTAGAAAGAGACAAAGATGCCCCACCCCATGATAACAAAAGAGATAGCTTCGAATGGAGTAGGCTAGATGGCTGGAACCCTGTCATAGATAGACTGACTGGACTAAGAAATGAGAGCTATTATATGGCGACTCAGATCGATGCTCCAGTAACAAATGGACATCATTATAGACAAAATTTAGGACATGTGCATATGCCGCGGTCACCGCCTGCTCATCATAATGTGATCATTGAAGAGGATTATGGTACCACGAGGTAAGTTTTTCATAAATCTATGTATGCAGGGTGCCGTCACATAACGGCGAAATGAAAACCACCCTTATAACTGTTTCGATTCTATACGTTAAATTATCGACCGTTATATGACCTCCATTTTCTGAAATTATTTCTACGACTACTATAATTGCTGTTACTTATCCGTAAAATATTCAAATACGTATCTATCTTTTACTTATAATAGGTACCTAATTAGTTCTTGTAATTTTATGTGTATCCATGTTAGAACTTTCATTTACTATAATATTTTGCTATTGTAAATGAGGTTATTTAACTTATAAAAAAGCGTGCATTTTATTCTAAGGAGGCACGCTTTAAAAAATTGTGCCTGTGTTAAACTTTTTGGCTTTTCCTTACAGTAGGTCTAGACGCAGTTACGAAGTTACACTCGACCAAGTGGGGTAGATTAGGTTAGAACCGTGACAAACTGCGAGCGCGCAACGAGTTGGGTCTCGTCAACCACCGGTGACACAATTTGGTCGCAGTTACTTGGCTACTTAGTAGTTTTTTAGACACCTACATAGGAATGATCCCATCTTTTTACCGTCCAGGGGTAGTGTCAGTGGTGGCGGTGGTGAGTCGGGCAGTGAGAGTGGCGCCGGCTTCAGTCGTGACGCGGTCGGGCGCAGGTCCATGTCCGAGAAACGACATGCCGCGCTCGACGCCAAGACTACTGGCACATACAAGAAGATCAAAGAGATTAAGGCTGTTAATTGTAAGTATGAACACAAATCTCAAGGGATTCTATAATTTTGGTAAAGCTTTTGACTGCCTCAAACTCTCTCTCACTCGCTGTTGCTATTTATTTCTACAAATTGGGAAGTTTTTAAATAAAGAGATAAGTGGCGAGTCTTAAAGACTGCTTAAGATTGTAAATAGGCAAGCATAATCTATTTACATAATTACATGAAAGGTGGAGTTCTCCAAGGTCCTATACTGGGACACATTATTCAATTAAGCGTCTTTTTCTAATTACTTGAGCAAATTATATTCCAGATACTAACATATCTATTTTATTGCAGCCATGTTAGTGGGCCCATCATTAGGAATGAGAAAGTCATCAAGTCTGGAGTCGCTACAGACCGCCATACAGGAAACGCAAAAAAACCCGCGCAACGAACCGATCTATGCACGAGCGCATCCACGTGAGTCTACTACATAAACTTTTTGCTAGAATTTTCACAATAATTATTACGGGTGGTTGAAAATATGGTTGTTATTCTTCTTTGTTTACATTTGTTGGAATTTATACTAATTTTGTAAAAGATAAAAGTGGAAAAAATGTATGTCTTTTTTTCAAATTCTTCAAGGTCAGTCAGAAAGCAATAGAAACTTCTTGGTCATAGCGTATAAGCTATAGGTAACCCACAAATACATTGTTTGTTTCTACTCAATCAAATTTAAAGTAGTGGACTTTTCTTTGCGCATATGGGAATGCCCAATTATCCACTCTTGTAAAGGAAATAACTTCTCCAGCACTATGAGCTGATACCTTCGTACAATATTGTAAATATTTTCTTATTTTGCAGCATTGAAACACTGGTTGACGGACGATAACAACGGGCCTGACATGATACGAGGATCGCCACAACAATCATCTCTCTCACACAAGAAGCCGTCCTTACTCAAGTCTTTATCTACTATGTTCAGGTAATTTTACTTTTTCATCTCTCCGTCTTTAGACCTGCATTCTAATGGCATAACGCTCTGTTAATTGCTAATCCAGTCTGTGTTAGAAGGGTTTGGTTTCTATACTTCGCCCTTCAGATCTACCATTGTGCATGGGCCAAGGCAACCTTCGTCGGTAGTTATTTCAACCAGCCTACCTCCCTCCAGAAGTTGGACAGATCCTAGTCTGTTGAGCACATCTGGGTGACCCGAGGATTTCTGTTCTAATCTAGGCGATGCTTGTGCATTTAAAGAGCCCTTGCGCAACGGTTTCCTCAGCCTCCTTGCAAGCCCTCCATAAAGGACTGTTCGTTATGTTTATGGTGTGGAAGTGTTTGTTTAGGGAGTAGTGTCCCATGATGCTCTCTGTCATCACGCTCAAGCCGTTCCTGTCCAGGTATAGTAATAATAATCCAATGCTTTAAATGTTCAAAAAATTTACATGAATAACGCAATGAATGTTGTTAACTGCCAAAATGAAAGCCATTTTTGCTGTTAGTGTGTTAAATATTGGCTTTGATTATACATATGTATACCTATAATAAAATAATATTTGACTCCATGAATATCATGGACTATGAATATCACCAGAAATCATCTAAGTATTGTGGTCTGGCTAAAAAAGACGCCAATCGGTACTCCGGGTTAGAGTGAGGAAGCGATAAAATTGAGTGGAATTCAAAGTTTCCAACAGCTTCCAGCAGTTTGTTACTTTTTTTACATTGTGTATTTTTAAATCAGAACTGGATGTGCCAGTCTTCTCTTTGTTTTTATTATTTCTCAAATGAACTCATTAATTCTACGTAAACAATTCGTTTTGTATGCAGTTCCACGTTTTGGTTTAGTCATGGTAATTAATTCAGCGCTAAAATAAACTAAGTGCACAATTATACTAATTAATGTTTTTTAATTGTGCTACACAATAAAAGGCGGCACTCGTATAAGTTACAAAGTTCAAACGTCATAAAAGAAGTGGCATATAACATGAATATTGGTGTTATAAAACCACATAATAAATGACGAGTAGTAAAACTTTGAAAAAGTAATTGACTAAAAACATCAGGTTTAATAATAAAAGGCACTTAGTTAAACATACCTAGACGAGTTGCCACACGTTCAGTGTGGTGCCGGACGTAAAGAATAACAACATCCTATTTCTTCCCGTGGGTGCCTGAGAGGCGACTAAGGGAATTGCTAGAGAATGAGCAGCCGCGTTACCTATGCATTTTACCACTATACTGCGATCGTCAACCCGCCTACCAAGCGTGCCGATTATGGCCAACCCCCCAAATTGAGGGAGCCGTATGCTAAAATGATGAATGAGACGTGTTTCTGAGGAGTTAACTACAGTAGAATCCGTTTAGTACGACTTCGCATGTAACGACCAACCGTTTTTAGCGACGTTAGTATAGGCGCATGTTTGGTTTTAACACGAGCCAATAACGACACAATTTCACAAAATTGTCCGGCTACAACGACGACGAGTGTTGACGTGTTTACAAATAAATCGTAGGTAAGAAACTATCTCCGCCTCGCGCTTCCCCCTTGCCTGCACGTCACTGATTCGAATACGACTGTTTAGTTTACGGCGTTAATTTGCGGGTGATGCGTGATTTCGCGTACAAGAATGGCTTCTACAAAACGAAAAAGTTTCTCTGTTGAAGAAAAAAGTGTCATCATTATTATACATTATGTGAAATAAATAAATATTTTGGATCAATTTTTTTTTCTCTTGGTCACGTAAATATCATTAAATACATTATGTTTGTATGTATATAAATGAATGTGATTTGAATAAAAATCAAAAATTGACATTTCCTTTAGTACGACTTCCGGTTAGTACGACGTAATATCACCGGTCCCTTCACCGTCGTTATAACCGGATTCTACTGTACCTCCCAGCTTAAACATAAAAAGGGATTATTTTTACCTTCAGTCTTCTTGGATTTTTCACCCTAATTTGAGCAAATGATTTTTGTCTGGGGTACTCTTAGATTTTATTCAAGACTAAACTGTTGAAAGAACCATGTTTGATAAACCAGAAATCTCCCTTTTTATTAAATAGGATAGGCAAGCCTCACAAGAAACCAGAAACAGAACTATATGGAAGATCACAGCCCGGTCGAGCATCAGAGAAGTCGCTGTCAAGAGAAGCGTTAGAGCGACACAACAGGATAGATGAGAGGGAGAAAGAGGAAGAACCCAATCCACCCCAGTCAAAGTCACAACAAAGGTATGTTTAACTTCTGATCTTGTTTGTATTGGAATAGGGTTTATTTTATTGCAAGTTCAGAAAGGAGGAGCTACAAGCCGTCTGTTTTAATTTTTTTGTATGCCTGTTTCGCGATATCTCCGGCAATTGTGGATCGATTTCGAAAATTATTTTCTTAGTAGTCCCATGATGTCAGCATAATTGAAGGAGTCCGCCAGGACCGATGCCTGCCAGGGTCGCGAGATTTGTTCGAAAGAGTTACCGTGGCCCTGGCATATAGGCAACTGAAGGAACACGGGTGGGTTTTAGTCAGTAAAAGTCTGACATGCCCTCCCGCTCCGCCAAGACCGGGAGACATCATTTGATGATTTTCCACCCAAAAAAAAAAGTGGTCCCATATAAATTTTATTAACTTGGGTATTTTTTTTGCTTTAGCTTCGATAATACGATACTTAATTAATCCAGTTTCTGTATCTTGATGATGTTCTAATATTTCCTGTCACTTTTGCTTACATAGCAAGTAGTTGTATACAAATTGTGTGGGGTAGGAACCATAACAAAACCATGAAAAAAAAACCAACCGTCTTCAAAAAATTAAACACTACAAAGTGAAAAATAACTTTAATCTCGAAAGTAGTTGTTTGCATAAATCTAAAATCCAAAGACATCGAATTCAGAAATTAATAGTTATTTGTTATACAAGACTGCAAAGTTGCTTTTTAACCGCGTGCTCAATTTTGATGACCGAGCAAGCGAAGGATTCTAAAATTGAATCACGAGCGCAGCGAGTGATTCAAAATTAGAATCCTGAGCGTTAGCGAGGGAATCAAAAGAGCACGAGGTGAAAAATCTTTGCACTCGAGTGCAACACGTAACTTTTCATTCCACCTCAGCGAGGAAAGAGTATTTTTAATCTTCAATATCTGAGTGGAAAAGCCGTTTTTATTCTCTAGAGGATAAAGTAAATTGAATTTAGAACATCGTGTGCACTATCACAAACTTAGTGCACACGATGTTCTAAATTCAATTTACTTTATCCTCTAGAGAATAAAAACGGCTTTTCCACTCAGATATTGAAGATTAAAAATACTCTTTCCGAGATGGTGGGATGAAAAGTAATTTAATAATATACAAAGTGTAACAGAATAAATGCAAGTACTGAAAGTAGTTTGTTCATAATTGACTGCTGAATCGATTTCATTATGTTATAATCTGTATATTTAAAAATATTTAGATATATTTTGATTTATACCTACCACAAACTGAGTCAAAGAAATTCAATCTTCTTTCAAGACTAGCATAAGACTCAATTTTAAATACACAAAGTAGGTCAACACGATTTTCTTCATAAAATTTAAAATCTTTTGGTGATTTTATCGTCTTCTACATATTCTTATTGGGATGTATGAGGTCTTGCGTTAATTATGTGACATGGTGTGTAAGCAACGACTTAAAATAGTATGTAAATGTGTATAAAAAAAGAAAAATAATTAAAAGGTCCGCATCGCTGTCAACAGGAAAAGTGCTCAAAAGGCTGGCAGCATTGCCACTTTGTATGGCGATGATTATTCTTTGGCCTAAAATAGTTAAAAAAAACTAAAAAAACATGCTTATTGAGGTATTTTTTATTGATATCAGGCACCCCACGCTTTTTTTCCATTATTTTCTACTTTTTAGTTTGGTTTTCTATGGAAGCGTGTTTTTTAGTTTTTTTTTAAACTATTATTTATTTTCTATTTTTTAGGGTGTTTCGAATTTTGAGACATATGTCAGCGTAGTTTGTGACGTATGTCAGCGTAGTTTTCGAAGAAAGTTTTCTGCTGTCCTGGTAACCCTGGCAAGGATAATGGCACAAATTTATGAAATTAATGCATTGTCATCGGTCTTTGACAGGTGTGCAAAGTTTGAATGAAATCTGGTCGTTTAAAGTGGGTCAAAATCGCGCTATAAGGAGTCGGTTCTGCCGGGGTCGCGTGATTGTTCGAAAGAGATACCGTGACCCTGGCACATGGGCAACTGATGGAACACGGGTGGGTTTTAGTCAGTAAAAGTCTGACACGCCCTCTCGCTCAGCCCAGAGCGGGAGTCATTTGATGATTTCCCATCCTGAAAAAAAAAAAAAAGGAGTCGGTTTGGTTACAAACAAACATACAAGTGAAGCTAATATAAAGCGTGTAAAAATAGGGCAGCACGCTGCCGCTGGTCGCGCTATTTTTTACTTTGCAGTGTTTTTCTTTTTTTGCTTAAACAGTATGCGGATTGTATTGATGATGAAGAATGTCATGATGAAGTTTTTATATACAATACAGGTTTGAACCAATTAGATTTAAATAAAACTCGATTGAATTATGTAAATAAATATTTTTTTTTCTATTATATCATTTGGAAGTGATTTAGGATAATGTGGACACCAGACATAATAAAAGAAACAAAAGAGAACTTTGATTTTTTAATTATTTCTGTTGTGTACTAGTACAATTTTCATTTCATGATGTTACTATTAAAATACATTCGACTCGATCCGTCTGCTATCAGGAACTTACCCATGCCTGAAGGGGTCTGCTAGGACCGATGCCTGCCGGGGTCGCGTGATTGTTCGAAAGAGATACCGTGACCCTGGCACATGGGCAACTGAAGGAACACGGGTGGGTTTTAGTCAGTAAAAGTCTGACATGCCCTCCCGCTCCACCCAGAGCGGGAGATTTCCCATCCAAAAAAAAACCCATGCCGATGCCTACCCATATTCAAGAAGGTAGATTCAGCTATAGCTGCATTTATATATAACTTTATAAAGTTAATAAGTTATATTAATGCAGCTAAGATCAGAATGTTAAGAGGGACGTGTGATATTACACGAATAACTGAAAAGTTGCGTGGAAATCGGTTGTCATGGTATGGACAAGTGATACGATAATGAGGAAAATGTCGTGAGGAAAGTTTTGAGTGTGGATGTCGATGGCTATAAGAGTAGAGGAAGACCAAAGAAACGATGGATGGACTGTGTGAATTATGATATGGATAGAAAGGGACGACTACTGAGATGACGACTAATAGAGAAGTGTGGAAGAACATGTTCCGCCGATTCCAAATAAATTGGGATAAAGGCAGAAGAATGATGAATAAGTTATATAAATACAAATTTTTGTCACATCAGATCAGAGGTATCCCACACGCGGCAAGGCAGCAGCGGTAGCGGAGGCGAGCGAACCCACAAGTCTGACCGTCGCGCACCGCCATACCGCGCGCCGCCGCACCAGCAGCATGCGGTAACTACTTACATATATTGTAGACCTTAGTATTGTCGTGATCACGTATTATACATTCGCGTTATATTTTCCAAACATGTAAATTAAGTGTTCTTGAAAACTGGTAAAGTGGTATAAAATTTCTAATTAGTGGTATAAAATAGTACAATTTAAAAGGATTTTATTACCATCTATCTATAGTTATAATGCCAGCTACAAACTTAGCGTGGTCGTGCTGGAAAGGAATCTTCCCAGCACGACATGTATATCTGCGATAATTGAGAGGTATAAAAATTTTAAGTAGTGCTATAAAATAGTATAAATTAAAAGGATTTTAGTACCATCTATAGTTATAATGCCAGCTACAATCTTAGCGTGGTCGTGCTGGAAAGGAATCTTCCTGGCACGACCTGTATATCTACGATAATTGAGAGGTACAAAATGTCTAATTAGTGGTACAAAATAGTACAAATTAAAAGGATTTTATTACCATCTAAAGTTATAATGAATGCGTTCATGGTCGTGCTACGAAGTACAACACCTTTATTACCAGTTATTCTAATGCCAACTGATTTTGCTCTTATTTTTGTTTAAGTAGATATAACATCAGTTGGAAAGAAGTATTTCAACATAGTATAGGTATATGTATATGTATCTACAGTTGCTAGGTAGGTATCCAATTTATATATCTCGTGCGTGGTTGGGAATTTATTTGTTTACAATCCTCGAGAAGGTTTTTGGTATGGTTCTAGTACCCAAATTTCGTTCTTTTTTATTATTATTTACAGCTAGAGACACATACATTTGCAAAATTCCATCAAATGATTAGTGTATTTTTACCGTTGCTATCACAAATTATTATTTTGTTTACTGCAGTTCGTAACACAAAACAGGTACCGGCGACGAAAAAGTGGGTTATCCCCATGATTTTTCCACGCCGAAGGTCAACATGCGGAGTCTCTTACAACCTCTCAAATAATGATAGTAGAATTCCAAAACATAAACATTATGGAATATTCCTAAGTTCTAAGTTTATTGGAACTGTGTATTATTTCCACTACCTACAATTAATATTGCTACTGATATCACGATACTTAATAACTTCATAATCAGCTTGTATTAATAGAACTTTTTATAGTTATTGCGGAAAATTTGCTACAATAAAGATGAATATTAATTATACCTACGTAATAAATTGTCGATTTGTATAGAAAACGTGTATTTGTTGTGTAGCAGGGAATGGACAGCGCATGGGGACCCACCGGCCATTACGTCAACTATGAAGAAATACAACAGAATTTAAAGTGAGTACAAATTATTTTTAAAGTCAATAACAATTTTTATTCATATTTCTTATTTTTTTGTAAACAAAATATAATGACTTCATCTTTTAAGAATCTCAATTATATTTGGTTTTCATGCCGTCCTTTACTAACAAAACTAACAAGCCTGTGATCTTAAAATGCTCAAAAATCCTTTTTAGATCTCAAAATTACTTTTGATAGCGTTTCCGTCCCAATCCTTCGTTACAAGTAAGAAAGCGTAGGTATAAGAGGCAAGGCTTTCTCCTTTTTTGAAAGCTGTCTTAAGGATAAATAGCAGATGGTAAAACATAATAAGTTATTTAGTGTCGAAGAGGGCATCTACTACGGAGTCCCACAGGGGAACGTTTTGGTTCCGCTACTCTTTTTAATTTATATTAACAGCCTATGTAATATGCAGATCTATGTAAGGCAAATCTTCTTATAAGCAGATGAAACATGTAAAAACTGTCACTAAAGAGGGTCTGACTGATATAGCTGGCTGGCTTAAAGCAAGCTTTTCCACCCTTAATACTACTAAGACTAATTTTATTTTTCCTCAAACTCAGCGGTCACAGCCTGGATCTGTCTGTGGCTTGTGATTCAATTTTACCGAAATAATGCCCTCCATAACCGTATATGCGGCTCTACAAAATAATTGGGCATAATTGTTGATCAAAGACTGAACGTTGACATCCCTAACATGCACACATCCACGTGCACACTTCACACACAGAGACCTGCTTAATTAATGTTTCATTTTATATTTTTCCTTAAAACCCCGTATTTACTTATTAGCACTAGAATTATTTGGTACTGGGGCTGCGTCCATTTATGTTTGAAATAAATATTTTGTGTTCTAAATCTGCAAATTTCAACGCATCAACGGAAGGCAACTCAGTTTCAACGCATTCATGATATCGCCGTGCCGAAGACCAACCAAAATAAATTAAAGAAAATCTAACGTGTTTATCGGCAGTAGGCTGTAAACGACACAGTCCACTGTAGATTTAGGTATAAATGATCCGAAAAAGCGAGCTGACTTCGATGTATCTGGCACAGTTCCACTTCCGACTTATAACTGAAAACTCAGTAAAAATATTCAGAGTCGCACAAACTCTTAGGACCACCAATGTGATGGTTATGCATGTAGCTTTTCTTAGGTAGTTCACACCGTATGCCTTGATGACCTTGACTTTCTTTATTAAAGCGCTTGATTAGTTACTACTAGCCTCTTATTTTCATGAAAAAGTTAATATTTTTATCCTTCAGTTGTTATGGTAGGCAAGTATTGAAGGACCAAAAGTAATTCTTAAACTAAACCGCTCATAATATTACAGCGCGCGTCGCGAGAAGTTGAGCGAGGTGCAGATAGGACAGATGAGGCGACAGGTCAGCGCGCAGAGAGCCAAGGCCGAGGACGAGAGGTGAATATCATTGAAAATACTATTCAAAAGTTAAATACAATACCAGATCTACCATTAGTAGGGGTTCTCAAATGAGTTTTGAAGTTATAAAAAGTAATGACGCCGGTGCTAAGTTTCAACGCCGTCTAATTTAGTTTAATTAACTTACTGTAAAAACAAAACGACAAGAACCTTTTAAAGTCAAATTTTCTTTAGTAGTTGAATAGACAGGTAAATAATACAAATACATAATTAAATCGTGATTCCTTGAAACCACTGAAGTATTGTGCTACTGCATGTTTTATGCCTACCTAACGTTATAAAAGCTACAATTAACTCGATCTGTAATAAAATATAATTATATTACATATTTATATAACAGAACCATATAATTGATTAGCAATTTGTCTAGCGTCATCAGTTACACCATTAAGTGCAAGACAACCTTAACATTGAATAGTTGTTTTCATACTGACCTGCTAATTGGTTATAAAACCTCATTCTAAGAACACGTAAATAGGTGTATTAAAAATAATATGACAGCTTCCTTATATAATGAGTAGCTCACAATAAAATAATATGACAATTCTCCTTCGTTATACCTAGTAATTAGATAACCGTTAATAACTGTGGACATTGCTGTAATAATTGAACTTGTGATATTTTCCTCCTCCTCTGGAAATTCCTGGGCGTCGGTAAGCTGCTTGTGCTTTGTAAGATCACTAGTATAGCCGAGTACAAATTATGTGCAACAGGACATGCAAGGCAACGTGTTAAGCAACATTTTCTGCACATTTTGATAAAAATGTATGGAAAATGTAGTTGCACGTAGTCTCTAGGCTTGATTAAAGGTAGCATGCTCATGTGTTGCTTCCTTGATTTCATTTTAGTCACAATTAATACAATGTTTCTTATATTATTCTCAGTTATAGTACTATTGGATTGATTGGAACTGTGCTTGATATCCGAAAGGCTCATTAACGTCATCCTCAATAGAATTATGACGTGTGAGTTAACACCTCTGCTAACAAAAAGTTAATGTGCAAAAACCGATTGCGCAAGTGTAAAAAGGTTTTTTTTGTGTTCGACAGCCAAATTGAAGTGATGGCGCTGTCAGTCGTCTAGCTGGTAGAAGTGAACACGAATAGTTAGCTCAAAGTTATCGAACTTCTCAAAAATCTGTCGTAAGATAATAAGATAAGAATAGGGTCTGAATAAATCGACAATCGACGTACGGACACTAAAATACGGACTTAAAAATGTCGCGGCGGGATCTCGGCTTAGCGTCCATTGTTGTAAATCGAACAGTGTTTTCTCGACGCACTGAGATGCAGTCTATTGCATTCTCAATGCTCGGTTCAACACCGAAAGTTAAATATCCAGTGCACGATGAAATACCGCCGCCATATTTTTTCGTCCGTGCATACCTACGTTGACCAAGACGTTTGTAGTTTGTTTCGGACACATATATTTTCCATATCTTAGACCTGGTTTTTAAGTAGTACTGATAACTTTTTACTAAAGAACAAAGACAGTTTGACATATATTCCATTCAAAAGCTGGGAAGCCGCAATTTCTAATTCTCTGTTAAAAGTTGTCTGAAAAATAAGGACTTAATTTATTAGACGCCTTGCTCTCGACAGAGTAAAAATAATTTTTCGCATCCTGCAGCAATTATATAAAAATCTTCCATCTTCTTAAATCCGCATAATGGCCTGAATATGTAAACTTCTAAGAAATCTTTTAAGTGACGCATGAGCATGAAACCTTGGGTTGCATTTGAGTTTTTGCGTGTTTAGCTTAGATGACTGGCTAATGTTGTTTACTTAGTAACTTCCCGTTTGATTTTAAATTTTCGTTTTGTATAAAAATGATTATATCTCAAAGTATTTTATTAAAGATAATTAACTTCATTTTCAGTTACCTACATGTTTAATATGTAAGGTAGTTATGCATTTAGAATGAATTAACATGGAATTTGCATAATGAGGTATAATTGAATTTCGTTGCTGTTATAGTGGCTAAAGCCATTCAAAGAATCACACCACAATACAAATACTGACTATAAAAATAATTCCTTTGTGTACATGCAAATCAGTAATAGATCATTACCTATGTTCCTATCAAATTGCTATTATCTACCTGGAATTTGATAAATAGATATTTGTGCTCCCATATAGTAATAACAAGAAATAAATCTGTAAACACCTACTTATCTACCAAGCCTCTCGGTTCGTGTTGCTGTCGTGGTCCTAAAAATATTTGGTCCTTTGATTCGCAAATTGTTCTTCTTACACGGTAAAAACTTACTCAAGTATGAAATATAATGTAATAATGTTGCAAGTTTATGTGTAGACTGTTTCGCACATAAAACCGTATGATCATATTGCACAGCATTGAATTAACTTTGAGTGCACAGATAGAGCAATCATTAATCAAGTTGTAACGTTACGCACTTTTCTTAGTAGAACCTACATTACGACATTCTGTTGCAAAAAGTATTTCCAGTTAAATACCTACGTAGTATTTTTTTAGCAGGAAAATTGGTACTTTTTGGTAGAATAAAAAATTTACCACATCTGTATGTGGATATGTACTTACATAATATTTATATGTATTTAGAAATCATTAGAGTCATCATTTAATGCATTACGTATTAAGGGGGATGGGGACGCCAGGGTAGACTTCGAAATTATTTTTTTCTTATTGAAGTGAAAACTTCTTTAGCGGCGTTGTGCACTTTTTTTGTAATGGGTAAAAAATGTTAAACTCGCGTCAGGACACGTGACCTGATCGAAAATTCGTAAGGCGGACGGAGAGTGATTTTTCTGAGAGATAAACTTTTTAATCTTATACCTTTAAACGAGCAATTCTTGTAATCTGAATCTCGGAAACGGCTCGCAACGATTTTCATGAAATTTAGTACACAGGGGGCTTCGGGGGCGATAAATCGATCTAGCTACGATTCATTTTTATAAAATGTCGTTTTGTTCGTGTTTTCAATTACCAACTTTATCGACAATCAATTTGAACATAAACTTATTATTTTAAACACAATTTACCAAAAAATACCGAGCAAAGCTCGGTCATCCAGATATTGTAATATAAGTTGTCATATTTGTGTACGATAGCGCAATAAATAAATATTGTATTCTACCACATAAATGATAGTACTTTTATTAAAGCAATTCGTGCAAAATTATTCCCTAACCATTCCAAAATATCAAAAATGCACAACGTTAATATTCAAGTTTTCACTTTTGCCGGCACCCCCGGAGTGCAACCCGTCGTTTTTTTTTTTGCAATTTGCAAGTCAGTTTCAGGCTGTATGTTGATCAAAATATGATTGAAATTGCAAAACGCGTGAGAAAAAAATAATTTCACGTGCTTCCTTACTTAGAGCATCCCTCCTAATTATTATTTTATTGGTAGTTCCTTCATCGCTCAGCGATATTTTGGTAGATTTTATTTCGCTGGCCGTATGTTAGTCGGGATTATTTTTCAAACATTCACAAGCATCATTTAAACTACTTACCTACCTAACAAATATTAAAAATAAAAACGTTATTTTTATCTTCTCATAAAAAATTAGCCATGACCTTGTAAAATTTTCATTAGCAAGATTTTTATATCTTGGGTATTTCCAGAAGCCATTTGTTGAGATGGTAAAAAATCGAAGACCTCGCCATTATTTTGACAATAACCCTGTACTACTCTTAACAAACCAATTTGTATTTTGTCTTTAATGATTGTTTTTAACACGACAGTCGTCGGGCAGGCGCGGGTGGCTACCACTCACAGCGCTCCTGTAGGGAGAGGGAGAGCGGAGTCCGACCGCAGTCCAACTACTACGAGTACGAGAGTGCACCGCCGAGGAGGCCTGGGAAGCTCTCGCACTACCACTGAGCAATGGACTGCGAACCCCGCGATAACTTCCCTGCGGCTCCGAACTCCGTTTTCACCCGAGGTATCAGATCTCATTTTAATTGGCGATACTCTTAACGATTATATCGCTTCGCTAGACGTTAGTAACGCAATCTGTCGGGTCGACTCCTTATTGATTTAGCTTCAAGTGTTCAAGTGCCTTCACCGAGATTGAGATCTTGAGCCACCGTAATTGGTTGTTGTCTCTTAAGAGCTTGTGGCTGTAATGGGAGCAGAAGTATGGAAAAGGCTGTTTTAATTATCTCTAATTCTATATTATTTATCACAAACTGTGAATTACACAGCTTTTCTTGTTCAGCAATTTGTTGGATCGCTATAAAATTACTTAAAATATAATTTTATTTACATAACCGACCTACTTAAATATTAAATAAGGGAGCTGTGTAATTATGTGATGAACAATCTTAATTTTCTTATTCCCAGTGATACGTACATTTCGTTAGTTTATTAACTGTGGTTTGTAACTTTAACGATATATTTTTTTTCTACGAGTAAATAGAATGGTTAATATTTGTCAAAAATTAAAAAATAAAATATGAAAAATGATGTTGTTTCTTGTTTGTATTTTAGAATGTTGTGCGTGAAGGCTTTGGCTTTACAGTTTAGAGAGAAAAAAAAAACTATGTGCCAACAACACGTCTTTTTTCTTTTAACTCTGAAACGAACTAATATTTTATTACCAAATAAATCATTTTAATGGTGGCATTAATAGTTATTGTATAATCTGTCGTCAATACAAATTTTCCTTGAGTTTATTTGTGTACGCGTCATCTTTTGGCTTTGAAAGCTAATCATATACCTACAAGGTTAGCTATCTTCGGCGTCTAGCAGTTGGTATAGAGAATAAACTGTAGTTGACACATAAATAAGAATAACTACCAATTATTAAAGATATATCACAGTTATGTCTAAAACATTTGGATCAACACAATGGTTAACCTTAAAATTAAATCCACCCAATGTCGATAACTTTTTTGACATTATAATCAGTTTCTTCTGTTATGTCCTTAATATATAACATTAGGAATCTGTGTAACAAAGATGCTATTGTATAAGTTTATTTACGACTATGTTATGTCGGCATTACATCTGACCATTTCCTCGAATATTCGCAAGTAAAAACGAAAAAGAATGTTTATACATTCAAGAAAATTTATTGTCAGCCAAATTAACACCCTACTTAAAATTGGCGTGTTATAGCCATTTCATACATCTGTCAAAGAATGACAGTTGTGATCAAATCACACACAAACAATTTGAGTCTGCTGTTAATTAGCTTTACAACTAATTTCCCTAACTTTACCTTCTCATATTAAAAGGTCAAGGTATACGACCCAAAACTTTCATTCAAAACTTGGTAGTCTAAGAGCTAATTGAGAAATTGTTACTCAAACCCTTAATCCCAGCGTTCACTTTAGTTTTGATTGTTCGACCAAACTTGTCTGTGACGAAGATAACCTTTACTTTGTTCTTATCGAATATCACCTGAACTTTATCAAAGGCTCTGAAAATGAACTTTTTATTAAATTTAGTAGTCCCTACAATGTCTAGTGTTCTTTTTTGAATGTACGAGGAATGCGTCGTGTAGTGACCGTCCCTAGTTCTATGTGAAGATTCTTATTTACTTATACCTGTTCTATTGTGGATGGTGGTGCCATCAATACTTAGTTTTAATTTTATCTGATGTTTTTGTACTTATCTTATGATCTGTGCTATCGTCAAATAGTTTAAGGTAGAAGCGCCAGAAATCCAAACTTTCTTACGTTTATTACAATCGCAATTTGCAAATAGTCATTCAATTGGATAAATGAACTTAGAGGGTTTCATAATGCTTTTAATGTTTCCAAATAGTATTGTGTTTAATAAATTATAATATTTTATAATATTTACCTTTATGTAAAAGCTGTATTAAAGAAAAAAATATCAACACGTACATATAGAAAATAAAGAATCATAGAGCATCATAAAATTGGTCCGCATCGTTGTCTTAGAGGTTTCTATTAATGTTTAATTCCATAAATCCATACTTACTATGGTCACGAATCATATTGTGTTCGATATACAATCTGACACTGAAAACCAAAATGCAAAAAAAACCTAAGTAAATTTCAATTCACGGCCTACCGTGGCGCTTCTCCAATAATGTCAGTGATTATGCGACACCATTATTGATTGTATATATATCTGAATAATATGTTAAAGGGGAATTAAGTAGCAGCCTGCTCATATGGCAACGGTCCGATAATAGTCCTGGATCCTTTATTTCACATTCAATGAGTCGTAGTATCGGAAACGGTTGAACAAAGTTACCGGGATCATTCAAATACGCATGGGACGCTACGAAATGTGTAATTTACTGTCCAATAATAATTACGAACTCTTTCTATACGAGCAGGCTGCCGGGTGATAATTAAAATTGGAGAGACTATTACGAAAATACGACATTCCCGGATAAAATGTTCCCAAAGGGAGCAGGAATTCATTTGACTCGTACCTAAATCACTCGAACGTCGTATTTACGTGAAAGACTCACTCGAACGTACTACGTAGGTACATATATGTACATTCCTACTTACCTTTTAGTAAGTTTATGAAAGAAGCTTTAAAGTGTAGATTAGATTTATAAATTAAGTTTATTAAAATAAATCTGATAACATTTACGTGTGACTGAATAATTTATATCACTTGAAGAATTATAACTATTCATTAAACTTTGTAATTGTATAAAATAAGACTACATTTTCATCGTTTTTAATGCAACAATTATTATGTATTCAGACTGTATTAACATACTTTGTTTTAATTTTTTCCATGTTTTTGTGATATCTAATCGGTATTTAGTGCTAGCCCGACTAAGGGTTTAGTGATGATGTGAAAATGAACTCTAGTTACATAATTACACATATGTAGACATTTCCAATGTATATATAATTTCTAGATGTTCTACGAGATTAACTTTGTATAGACAGAGAGAAGTAGGTTTTATATTTCATCAATCATGACTTATTTTTAGTTAAACGAACAATTTGTTTTTTTAGATATAAATCACATTGCAAATTTAACATTTGCACCGAAGTGCCCATACTTGTACATAATTAGACGTTTATATTACAACGTCGATGGTAACTTATTCTTCGATTTATTTGGATTGTCGCTAAATAGAAGAGTACGTTATAATGAAATGCATAAATACAATTGGACATTCAATGTATGTAAAATAAATCGAAAGTGGTATTGAATTATTGTTTTTTATTTATCGGCGTAGTGCGGATTTTCCATTCCCCTCTGTTTTAAAATACCTAAAGAGAAAAAACTGGGTAGTTTACTATGTAGAAAACCCAAAACGGATAACACGTCAATCAACCCAACCTTTAGCAGCCTACTGAACATGGCCTCTACCAAGTGGTTCATTGACCAGCATATTCTGTAGTGACAAGATTTTGCCAACTATCCTTGTAATATCATTTACCTGGATGAAAATTACCTCCAACTTAGGTATTTCAGCAACACCAGCATCACAGACCAGCAAAGTAAGCATACGACCCAAGGACTCAGGATTATAAATGTAAGTAGCCTCATAGAATAGAAGGGTGTGATGTCCGACAGTCGCGACGCAACAGTAGTAGCAGTAGAGCAATTCTTATGAAAACTTCTCGGATTTTTTTCTACCTGGATCACGCACCCTGTCTGTGGAAGTCCTTAACCTCTAAGTTCCTGAGATACCATATTTGGTATCAGACACAATGGTTTTTAATTGTGTCTATAATTACGGTAATTGACTGGTTAATATTATGCTCTACAACTTTTCAAATTCCGAACACTAGTCCCGTAATTATTTTAACGGCTTTGTGTATTCCTAGTTTATCAATACTCTGAGTGGCAGTTTCCGCAATTTTAACCCATTGAAGGACACTGAACGAGACACAATAGAACTTTTATTGTTATTACGTCTGGGGGCTTTTAGTGTCCCGCAAAGTGTTAAGAACGAACACATTCTAATCTCAGTCTCAAATTGTCAAAAATACCTCTAAATAAGGTGCATTTATGTAAATTTTATGACATTGATGGTCACCGAGATGATATTGCCACTAGATTTGATAAGGTTTTAAATTTACCTTCTGCATAGCTATTCACAACCATTCGATACGCTTCTGTATTGAACCGAACATCAATGATAAACGAACATCAATCAATGATAACTTGATAACGCAGGAGTCTTTTACGCGTTATTCACAAATCCATAATCCGAAAATTTGTCATTTTAAATCAAATAGACGACCGTTGTTCTTCCGACCGCTGCCGCGCTGTTTGGTGTTGGGAGTAAGGCAAATCGGAAGGGTAACGCTTACGTTGCTGAGCAGATTTTTTTCGAACAAATGTTGCTGTGGCTTTGAAATAATCTCCAGAACGGTCCAGATATTGATTGATATCGCGATAAGTAAAGTGCGGGTAGTGCCATTTTCAATACGATAGCCTGTCAAATGCTTGTGAATAGCTATGCTGATCAAATTCAGACAGAATTAGATATATGTATGTATACAAGGTACACAGTAGTCTTACTACAAGACAGTACGCTTACAATAACATGCATTCCGCGCGTGTGGGGTTTATCTGCCACAATTGTCATCCACAATTTGTGTCCACACGCACTTGCAAGTGAAATCACTTGTCATGTCATATAATCCCAGACCATTACGTGGGGCCAGCGTGCAACGTTTATCTCCAGTGCGCTCGTTAGAAAGGGCAAGGTCGAGCTTCGCGTGTTTGATACACTTTATGGCGAATTGTTTCTGTGGTTGCCCTTTGTCGTGGCCTTCCGTCACAGTGCCACCCCGTGCGCTACCGACCTCGCTAAATATCTCGACTAATATAATGTTTAGGAAGACCAAATTTGTTTGTCGTTTTTATTTTTTTTCCGTTGCTAGCATGAAGCTTTCTATTTCTACTCTACTGTACAATAGAAATCGCTTGTCAACCTTTTTCGAAATCTCTTCTTCCCGACCGCGACGCCACACCAAGACCCCGAGTCTTTCTTCGTAGACAGTGACTTTTTCATAGCAACGGGGTTAGTAGCTAATGATGTGGTACTACCCAACCAGATTTTTGCGTTTTGATCTCAAACTCGTAGATACGTTCTAAACACTTTAAAAACAATCTTCAAAAACAATACGCAAATGGTTTAATTGAATGTGGTTTTTGCTAAGCCTGCTGGGTTCAATTTAAAGAAAATAAGAAGTACCTACCTACGTAAAATAGTTTAAAAAAGCGACAAAAAAATAATCTGGTCCTACGGTCCGCGATCGAGTGTATGATGAGTTCTTAGATGGCCACGAGTTGAGTCGTGAGATCAACGGACCTTTATTAGGCGTTCAAATTATATGGCTAAGTGATTGATTATTTTATTCAAATTGAGATAATTGCGATTTGTTGAAAGCAGTGGTGGTTCAGTGGTAGCGGCGCGACTTACGAGTTAAATTCAACATCTTAAAATGTATTTATTTCTATGTTCTGCAATAAATGAATTTATTTTCCTTTGTGTATATTATTTCATCACTACTGCTGGCAAAACGGTGTCATGTGACATCCCAAACCACACTGGACCCACGTGGTAGATTATGGCCCACCTCTCACGCAGAGTACACCTGTGCCCCAGTAGAGGGTACATTATGAATATATGATGATTATAAGGTTAGTTTAGGTATGTTTTCACAAAACATATAAAAAAACCGGCCAAGTCCGAGTCGGACTCGCGCACCGAGGGTTCCGTACAAACCTGTAGGTATCCTCGGTTTATGCATAAGGTTTATGTTTATGAAATTAAATGTTTTTTTTTTTAATTTTTATATTTGAGTTCATTGAATGAAAGGTAAATTGCGGTTTACGATTTATGACGTATTAAAAAAAACTACTTACTGGATCTCGTTCAAACCAATTTTCGGTGGAAGTTTATATGGTTATGTACATCATATATTTTTTTTTAGTTTTATCATTCTCTTATTTTAGAAGTTACGGGGGAGGGACACATTTTGCCACTTTGGACACTTCCAAAGTGGCAAAATGTGTCTCTCGCGCAAACTATTCAGTTTAGAAAAAAAATGATAATAGAAACCTCAATACCATTTTTGAAGATCTATTCATAGATACCCCACACGTATGCGTTTGATGAAAAAAATATTTTGAGTTTCAGTTCTAAGTATGCGGAACCCCAAAATTTATTGTTTTTTTTTTCTATTTTAGTGTGAATGTCGTAAATGCGGTTCACAGAATACATCTACTTACCTATTTCAACAGCATAGCTCTTATAGTTTTGGAGAAAAGTGGCTGTGACATACGGACGGACAGACAGACATGACGAATCTATAAGGGTTCCGTTTATTGCCATTTGGCAACGGAACCCTAAAAAGACTAGTAATATTGTGTCCCACAAAAACTAAAATGCTAAATTAAGAGTCTAGTAAGTTCATAATTATCTCTATCTGCCCACGATAAATACACAAAGTAAAACCCACTCTAAACCAGGTAGGAACTCATTTAAATTATTAGCTGGTAAAACATTCTGGCCTAACCACAAACTGCTGCGATATGCTCGCCATTTTTTGTAATCAACTTTTGTATCTTGTAAGCTACAATTCCAGTGTTATTGATCCTTAGGTCCCTGGTTCTCGGTATTGGTGGGTCTGACCGTGAAACCCCATGACGTCAAGAGTGTTAAGGTTGTTCCACACGACAAAGTGCGTTGGAGTGAGAGAAAACAAAGACATACACCGGACTTCCATTAGTTTATATTAAGAACTCTGGAGAAAATGCTTGTTTTTTTTTTTGGTTTATTTTTTTGTTCCGGACTCTACCTGCGTCAGAACAGCTTTTATAATAATTCATTCTGATAACATCTGCAGAATGATTAGTTATAAATGGCGCACTCTCGTTTCTAATTATAAGAATGAATTAACACATTATTTTGAAAAATATTCTTGTAGGTAGGAACCTAAACTGTATAAAAACAATGCTATCTTTTCAAATCGACTTTTAGCTACTGTTGACAAAATTTAGTATTTAAAGACAAATTTCAAGGTTTAAATTAGACTATGTCTTAAAATATAATTAACTGCGTATCCACTTTAGTAGACATTTTCAACAAACATATTATATTAATTACACAAATGTATCATGGTACCTACTTATTAAGCAAAAAATCAAAAATTATTTAAAAAAATATCGAAGATATGTGGGTCTCCAATCCAAACTGGGCCCGTGTCGTACGTACAGCCCACTCTCTCTCACCAAGAGGAGGCCTGTGTCCCAGCAGTGGGAACAATATAGGCTGATTATGTTCCTTATTCAGCTCGTGCAGTTGCCCTAACACATAATCTACCTATATTTTTTGTACGTAAGGAAAACCGCAGAGCCATACCTAAAAGTAGTTGTCATACCGGTACTTAGTCGTCGAGATAACGCCCGGTCGTGCAAACTTTCCTATAATAAGTTTAAATGCACTTACTGCGGTTGTTAATAAAGCGATTTACAATAAATGATAAAACCCATTGACGCAGAGACATAGGTGATTGTATTAAAATACCAGACCGATTGCTTTACTCATTTAACAGAAGGACTTCCTGACAGTTCAACAACATTTATTGCGCTATTTACGTTATTGCGCAGATAAATTTTTCGAACATAGGAATCAATGGTGTAAAAATACTTATTCTTAAAAATGATTCAGATGATGATTGATAGTGTGTTACGAAAATAGGGTGTAGAGCCATAGGGCTCTACACCCTATTTTCGTACCAATAAGCCTTTCCATAGGGAAAGGCTTATTGGTTGACTCGCACAAAACTTGCTCGAAACAGCTGAATCGGTACTTTTGCAATAGTATAATATTGTTTTTTTTTTTGGTAAGCGTTTAGGGACAGCAAACCGGGAACCAGGTATTAGGCAATTGGCACAGTATCAATTTTATGCAATGAAGTTAAGAAAAATTACACTAGCGCACAGAAGTGATAAGAGTAAATTAAAATATTGAGAAATATTAAGTACGATGAACTAATAAATTATTCTGTAGATTGTAGGTAAAAAACACATTACGTTTTTTGCGCATTTGCAGCATTACAAACTTCTAAATCTAATTTTAAGTTATTTTTGCTTGGTCTACGCCCACATGGTGTGCTACTACATCTTTTTGTACCTTCTTTTTATCGGACATTCTGATGCCTTACGTCCTTACTCATGACATTTAAAGCATTCAATTTAAATTCTTGTCAGCTGGTTATTGGGTTAGTTTTGTTTCAAACTTTCGCGCTTTTGTTCCTTTTACTTTCTTTAAACCGTTTTTCACAAATGACTGTTTTATGCCTTTATACTAAGACCTATTCAACACTGGATTCGCGCTCTTATTATTCTTCAATGTCTCTGGATTCGACAACTCGTCACTTTGACTCTATGGCATATGTACTTTTATTTTTTTCCAGATATAGTATATAGACTCATAAATCGTTGATATGCTTACACATTTTAGCTAGTTTATTACCAGCGTCGAATAAACTTTAAAAAAATACACTAACCGGGGTAGGTACCCCCGTTAGTGTAATTTTTTGCGTAGAAGGGACTGTGACAAAGCCCTACTAAATGTAAAAATATTTTGAAGAAAACAATAATAATCTTATTGCAAAGTCTCTCAGACAGTTCCATCCAATTAACAAAGAGAAAACCTGAGAGGACCACGTCTCCAGATCCACCAGATTGTCAGACTTTTACAAGATATCTTTTATATAAAAACAACTACTTTCATTGTTACTTCCATACGTGCAGGCATGATTCAACCGCTAAGCGAATAATTGTTCTCGCTCTGGTTACTTTGCCTAAGTGAAGAAGCTAACAGAACGCCGTGGGCCGTGGCCTAGATCTTCAAAGTGTTACGTAACCCATGGACCTTAAACCCTTAAGCAATTATTTTTCCAGACTGTTTGCCACCTAATCTTGATCTACGGCATTAGGTCGCGGATTCGCCATGTCTGGCGGCAAATAAGCCCAAGGTCGCCTATTTACTTGTTGGATTGTATAGATCCATTTAGCTACACACCATCATTACCTTGCCTTTATTTCGTTTATCGACGGGCCTGTTAGTCCAGTGGTTAGTGAACCTGACTGCTAAGGCTGAGGTCGTGGGTTTGATTCCCACCTAGGACAAATGCTTGTGCGATGAGCACAATCATTTGTTCTGTGTCTGGGTGTAATTTATCTATAACTAGCTTCTGCCCGCGACTTCGTCCGCGTCAAAGTTTTGTTTCTGATTCTTGAATTGCCTGCCAATGTTCGTCCATTTTTCGTTACTGCTACGCTCCTTTTAAACATACCGTGATGTTAAATACCATATAGCCTTCCTCAATAAATAGGCTAACACAAAATGATTTTTATACATGTTTTACTATAAGTAAACATTATTTGACGAGGGGTGCTTACCTTTTATTTACTTTTTGATCGGTCAGGTATAGGTAGGTAAATACTTGAGTAATTACACAATAGGTAGTAATTATATAAGTAGGAAGAAATTCAAAAACGATATGGGCAAATATGTAACCAACTACAATTTCCACGGAATACACGGAAGCCGGAAAGTCTAACAGTCAGTTTTACCGAGGTGTATCGTCAGATAGGCAGTCACTCCATGTAAAATATTGATATTTAGCTGCATCCGATTTGACTGGAAGCCGACACCAACATAGTTGAGAAAAGGCAGGCAGACGATGAAATGGTAAAACAAAAGTAAATTTAGCGAACAAAGGAAAAATCTCATTAAGACATGCACATCTTAATTAAAATTACTAGTAGCTAAGTGAGGAGGCGAGCTAAGGGAGGAGAGTTAGGAGTTACAATATCTTTGAAACTACCCGTAGACAGAGAAAACATATCGTTATGATGGAATTAAGTGTTAGTTATTAGTTCATCGACGTAGAGATGCATACCTTCGTTACTGCGATAAGATTATTATTTTAGTACATGCATATTTGAATAAAATATAGGTTGTAGAAATTGAAGACTTCGATTGTTATTGTATTTTCTATAGGCACCTATAGATTTTCTAGGTACTTACTCTGTAAGTATAGCAATCGTAGCATAGCGTATCACAGAAAATAACCGCAAACCGCAAAGCCGGTCTGTGGCCCCCTACGGCCGCAGCCTCTGCAGAAATGACTATCTCGTCTCGAATTTACCTAGATTGTAAGATTGAAATATGATATAAAATATACTAAAATATATAATATGAGATAAATATACACTTTGTTGTTAGAAAATTTAAAAAACATTGTTACTGATTGATGATAAGCCTGCTTACCGCCAAACTGTTAATGCAATTTGTACTTATGCTTTATTACGTTACTTAGAAGCTATGTTACCACACCGACTTATTGCAACAGCTTCCCTTGCATGCTTATGCAGTCGAGTTTCCTTCCAATGTTGTTATGTATCAAAATTAATACCAGGTGTTTAATCCTCGTATAATTTACCGCCTTGAATAAAACATTACATACTGACATTGGGAAATAATCAAAGTATTTTGTGGTTCCTTTAGTGCAACGAATACGCGATACTGCGAAGTTCTTTGTGTTTCTGTTGCATTCGTGTGTCCCAACTGCGTAATGCAATCACTTACAAAATCAGGTTTCTTACATCATTCCGTGTCGGCTGATGCACGGTGGATTCGTCCGACTGCCATATGAAATTTTTGAGAAAATCTTGTTATGAAAATGGGACGTCTGACAGCGAAAGTAAGTTATGCAGCGCGTAGTGTGGCGTGCGGCCACTGTCCGGCGTCCGTTTGTAGGACGCTATCGCGCCAGTCTGTTTGGCTGTTTTTATTGGTGAGTGTTAGCGTCACCGGCCACCTCTCCGGAGTACGGAATGCCGCGCGGAGGGTCTGCGGCGCGCACTCTCTCAGTGTCGCTGCTGCTACGACGCGCGTTGTCTCGCCTGCGGCCGCTTCGTCGCCGCCGATCGATCCGATACGATAGTCGCGATTTCACGTGCGCTTGAGCAACGTGCTCTGGATTTATCCGAAACCCTTCATCTGCATCAATACAAAAATATACCAGTGTTTTTACGCAACAAGTGCATCAACTCGTTATAAAAAGTGGTTGGTAGTGTCCGCCTTGAAGAAGTGCGAAAGGCTGTGTTTGCACAAACGAGCGAAAGCGGTCAAGCGTGTGTCAACCGAGCGCGGAATTTGGCTGTGTAGGTGTTTTTCCCTGTGCTGTGTTGCAATGAAAATAAGTGTTAAAATGTCGAAATCTGGTTTATGAGGAGCTCCGTGAACGTGCTCATGCGCCTGTAAAAAACGGATACACGTGCTTATGTAAGGAGACCTGACGCAAAGAACAAGTGAGTAATACCTAGACCTACATTAATGACAAATCAATCGACACATAATGACTTAAGTAATAATATTTATTATCTATTTGCTAGAATACATAACTTTGATGTTGAACGAACACACCTGTTTGTGCCTGTAACACTGTTTACATAATTAACTTACTTTTTAGTTTATTTACAATGGATTTACCTACCTATTCATTAAGTTCAGAATGACTTCAGTTACCTCTTTCTGTATTTCTCGATACTACAAAAGGGTTTATTTTTGCATTTTATAGGCAAAAATAACTGCTCATTAACTGATAACTGTATGTATTTAGATCGTCAAGAATCGATACATTCAATCAGTTGAATTCAAAGACTTCTCTTTACAACCGCACCTGTCACCACAAGACAGAACTAAACTTTCGAAACTTGAGTTCCTAAAGACTTAATAAACAGTTGACGTCGCATACCATCACGCTAGATCGGCTGAGAGTGAGCAAATTGCTCAATTTCAAATATGACATAAGACACAACACGGTCATACCAAAGTGAACACGTTTAAAAAAACTTTATGCATGAATATGGAATGTAGTTTGGATTCGTTAAGTGATTATACACAGAGGACATGATTGGGCCCAGTATAGAACCCTGCGGTACCATAGATTCAACAAACGAAGAAAACTGTTTCTTTTTCTAACACTTTTTAACAGACTTCAAACAGAATGTGGTTCTCAATACGCCCGTTTTTTTTTTGTATTTGTGCCGCGATATCTCCGGTAATTACAAATTAATTTCGAAAATTATTTCTCTAATGGGTAGGCCCAATAGAGAAATAATTTCCTCCTGTATGTCTCAGGAATGGTCCCATATACATTTTACTAACTATGCTTGGGTGGTTTTTGTGTTAGCTTTGAAAGTATGTATTAAATCCACTTTGTGTATAAGATGAACCCACTGCCACAAAAACATCAAGCGAACTTGATGTTTTTCTGCATACGTTCCACGAACTATAAGTATAACAAAAAGTAGAAAATAGTTGGGAATAGATTAATCACGCGTTTTTAATCAGTTGTCGAACCGCTAAATTCTTTTAATAATAAACATTCTAAAAACTACATTTTTGGCATTAGGATCGTTCAAAGACATAAATATGAGGCATTTTTTTTTAAATATGCTATGCACAGTTTTGATTTCGCTACGGTTCTGTATTTAGAACGTCACTTTGTCTAGGCACTCAGCTTTTTTTTTTGTGGGTGGGAAATCATCAAATGACGTCTCCCGCTCTGGGTGGGGCGGAAGGGCGTGTCAGACTTTCACTGACTAAAACCCACCCATGTTCCTTCAGTTGCCAGGGCCACGGTAACTCTTTCGAACAAATCGCCTTCAGCTTCTTTTCAATATTCGTCGTCGCATAGACGATTCTACATTATTTATCAAAGCAGTCAGCCTTCGAATGTTATGAATTGCTAAGACTAACAATAATAACTTAGTTGGGTCTATTGTTCCTCTAAATTACATTTATAATGCAACTGAGTGCAAGAATTTTATCTAATAGCGTTACTAAGTGTATTATATTGCGATAAATATTATGTTTTACCTCAATTGAACGCGGAAATAATGTCAGTTAATTAGAATAATCGAGTGGTTATGTAAAATGTCAGCATTCTAGATACAGTTTTGTAACACGTATCGAATCAAAATTGTTGCATAATATGTAAGTTTTTGAACTTTACATGTATATTTCATTAATTCATGCGTCTTCTACGTTGAAGTTCTTCACAATGCTTATTTTTTTATATTTGAAACATTATCTACTTAACTTCCTGTAATCATTATAATGAAAGACAGTCGTTACGGGTCGTTAGAAGCCCGAAAGCCTGACAACCAGTCTTACCAAGGGGTATCGTCTTACCCAGTAACTGGGTTGTGGAGGTCAGGTAGGCAGTCGGTCCATGTAAAATACTAGTACTCCACTGCATCCGGTTAGTCTGGAAGCAGATCCCAACATAGTTGGTAAAAGGCTAGGCAGATGATGAATCATAATAAAAATAAATAGGTAGGTACAGTAAAAATACCCAATACGCATTTTGCATAGTAACTCGAATATATACTTAGTAGCTAATTAAGATTACGAAGCTCCTGAAAATTACGACTTTTTAACGATTCAACTAAAATGAAATTATGAAAACATTTGGCAAATTTATAGCTGGTTCCGGTTGTTGTAAACAGATATTTTTTTTGGTTTTAACTTCTTGATGTTTGCCAATAAATGAATAAATCTATTGTACTTAATGATTTGTTCATGGAATTCATGTTTGAACCCATAAAAATCAACTACCTATGAAACAAGCGCTGCTATTAAACAAGTTTTTTCTTCAATATGATGAGCCTCTTGTAAGTTATAATTTGATAGTTCATTGACTAGTTCTCTGACGTCTTTGCTGTTTTATTGAATCATTTCTATTTTATATAAACAGATTTTGAATAAAATTATTAATCTTTGAGACGTAACTTATACTAGCTGTTGTCTGAAACTTCGTCGCCGTTTATTTTTATCTCCGACGGAAAAAGCGGGGTGTTATAAGTTTAACGTGTTTATCTGTCTGTGGCATCATCCCAAACGGCTGAACCGATTTTGTTTTTTTTTAATTTTTTTCGAGGCGGACTTATTTGAGAATGAATCAACAAAATCTGTTGAGCCATTTGAAGATCTCTTCTGTATGATGAAGGAATTTGAGCATTTTCCACAGGTGTTCTCGAGTCGAAAAGAGTATCCTATTACTTCAATGATATTATAAGAATAAAATAACCTTGAACTGATGATGCAGCATCACCTAGAATTTGAAGGGTACCCAACTACTTCACCAACAAACAGCAGAAGTATTGTTTTGTCTTATTGGAATGGCCTCAAAAGATGGTAATTAAGTTCTGATGATGGAGTAGCAAAAAAGAATGAGAAGAAATTAGTGACTTACTTCACAGTGGTAAACATACGTAAAACTGCGCAGATTTATGCAAGGCATGTGATGATCGTAGCGTGCTAAAACTATATAATGTTTAAAAAGCGGGAAATGAAAATTAAATAAAAAAAAATAACATACCCCTGACACAAACAAAAACCTCTAATAAGTAAAATAATTATAATAAAATGTTTTGGCCCTCTAATAAGAAGTTGTAGGTAGTATTTCAATCAATGGAAAAGCCAAACAGACGTGGCCCAGCATTAATGAATGTTATATGCTATAGTAGAAAAGTAGAAAGGACGACATTTTCATTAGCCGTTCCCCGACGTAAAGATGCTTGGATTAAAATACTATCTATAATTTATTATTAAAGAGCCAATACATATATTTTTACCTTTTTAGACGTTTTTGTTTGTGTTTTTGTATTTCATCATTTTAATGCAAACATCTAGGAAAATCTCCCAGTCCGAATCTCCGGCTACATAAGAGTTAGTTTCACATTTATAATATTAGTACTTATTGATTCTTTCTTATTGTTAGTAGGTCGTGAGTTCAAACCCAAGCAGGCGCATACTTTGTGTAAATTATTTCATCGCCACTGCTCTCAAAACGGTGAAGGAAAACATCGTGAGGAAACCGGCATGTCTTAGAACCAAAAGTTCGAAGACATGTGACATCTACCTACCCGCACTGGGCCCGCGTGGTGGATTATGGCCCACTCCCTCTCACTGAGAGGAGGCCTGTGTCCCAGTAGTGGGAACATTATAGGCTGATGATGTGTATTGATTCTTATGAATGAATTAGTTCTTTAGCAATGCTTATTATTGTTTGTTTTCAATCGTATCAGATATTACCAAGTAGCACTATAATATCAGATTTAAATAACGTAGATACAACAGTAATATTGATTGCTACATTATAATTTTCATAACAAACACATATGAGTTATTACTCACTAGATATTTGTAATTAAACTATTATATATACTACCAAAGCCTCAAAGAGTACATAAAGAATAGTTTTGAAATAGTTTTTCCTCTCTCACTGGCAAAGTGTCGAGTTGTCTTGTTAGCATTTGTTTACAAATATTAAAAGACTGCAAATAATTATAATAGAAGAACGTTTACACCATCATGTACTTCTAACAACGAGTTCCTAGATATGTCACGTCACATATTAATCTACACTTGTATTATATCAAAATATTATAAATCTGAAGAGTTTTTTTGTTTGTTTGGTTAGTTGAACGCGCTAATCTCAGGAACTTCTGGTGGAATTGAAAAATCTTTATGTTTTAGATAGGCATTTATCGAGGAACGAATAGGCTATATTTATACACGGTATTTAAGTTTTTTTTACAAATCTTTGGCTGTCTTTCTCTTTGTTCCGGTTAAATTCTGAAACGGATGGACCGATTTGGACGAAACTTTCACTGTCAGATAGCTGATATTATAAGAAGTAACATAGACTACTGTTTGTCTCAGTAGCACAGTCCCGTGCGATAATTTCCGACATCCACGTGGGCAAAACCCTGGGCACAGTTAGTGTTATATAAATATCTTAATTTATCGTTCCCATTGCTGCGACACAGATCTCTGTGAAATAGGAAGTGGTAATCACACATGCTTACCCAACGCGGGATGACAGATGTCATATACAAATCGTCGATTTTATGCCGACGTACCGGTTTTCTTACCATGTTTTCCCTCACCCTTTTATAGAGCAAACAGCGATGAAGTAAATTGCACCAACCTAATTATAAGCCATACCTGTTTGTATTCGCATCCGTTCTTGACAATTCTGAGTTACTTCTAAGAGCTCTCACACACAAGCGGCATGTTGTCAACGGCAGAGCTAACTGCAGCCGTCGACACGCGATGATGACGTTGATCTTTGCATATGGCGTGTCACCGCGTCGACACGTATCGACGGTAGCAGTTACCTTTGCCGTTGGCAACATGCTTCTGGAAGAGCTCTAAGCCACCGCCGCACCGCTCTCAATTTTGTTGAATTTTCAATACTTGCTACTTTTAACAGTTTGATATGGCCGTTAATTCACATGCTTTGATTGTAGTCAAACAAGATGCTAATTGGCGGATTTTTGATCTTTTATTGATGTGTTATGTTTGCCAGTATGTATATGTTACTTATTAATATTTGCTCATTATCATTAAGTAGTTCGTCATAGGTACTTCATCATACGCATGTTATAAATTGAATTGTTTTTTATTGTTTGCGAAGTAACCTTGACCATATTGTATTTGATTGATAAAAATGAGAAAATATTTAGCATTTATCGATATCTTAGGGATCTTTAGAATTGAGAACAGTTTTATAAAATTACACTATCTGAATTCTTTAGAACCTTTTTCCTTTTATGAAGAAATCGATTGTGACCTTTCGCTTATTGAATAAGCATTTTACAATAAAAAAATTCCCCAAGGAAAGGTGGAATTGGACCAGGTGAATGGTTCATTCACATTGCCAATATCCTTTTGTTTGCCTTTACCTAACCACTAGCTACTTTCACGTCCTCGTGTGATTCTACAAAGTGGGTCACAACGCATTCACGACTCTGCAAGAACAAGAGAAATATGATTTAAAATTGTTTTCTGTACGTAGAAAGTATTTATAGCTGCATCGCATGCAACGGCAGAAAGTGATACGGTAGTTTCTACCGAAAGATTAGAAACTGATAAGATATGCTAGGCTCCGTAGTTCCGGACGTTTGATGACACACTGTGTTATCTTGTCCCTTATCGGGTCAAAGTGTTAAGTGAGCCGTGCTGGTCCAGAGTGCATCAGGGTGCTTGGGGCTCTGTCTCGCATAGGGTCACAGCATTATGCTGAGCGATGGCCGTTTTGTGTGGATATGACGCATGTTTTCTGCCAACTTTTTTTTTTTACACGCTTTATATTAGCGTCACTTGCATGTTTGTTTGTAACCGACTCCTTATAGCGCGATTTTGCCCACTTTAAACGACCAGATTTCATTCAAAATTTGCACACGCGTCAAAGACCGATGACAATGCAATAATTTCATAAATTTGAGCCATTATCCTTGCCAGGGTTACCAGGACAGCAAAAAAACTGTCTTCAAAAACTACGCTGACATACGTCTCAAAATTCGAAACACCCTAAAAAACAGAAAATAAATATTAGTTTAAAAAAACACGATTCCATAGAAAACTAAACTAAAAAGTAGAAAATAATGGAAAAAAAGCGTGGGGTGCCTGATATCATCATTTTGATGTTTAGATTTTTCTTTGCGTCACGTTTACCGTAAATAAACGTATTTTCTTTCCTTTTTTCTTCATCGATATTTGCGAAACTGAAAGCCTGTGGCTAAGCAATAACAGCCGAACAATTCAAACGAGCGGGTTAAGCTACGCTTGCCGCGGTTGGTCGGTGGATCGGTGACCATCTTTACATACCAAGACCCTTCCGTTCCTCGGAATACGTTAAACTGTTGGTCCCGGCTGTCATTAGTGGATCTGTGACAGTTGTAATAAGTCGTTAGAAGCCCGAAAGTCTGACAACCAGTCTTACTAAGGGCTTTGCTAGTCGTATCGTCATCATCATCATTTCAGCCGAAACACGTCCACTGCTGGACATAAGCCTCCCCCAATTTGGGGGGATTTGCCATAATCGCCACGCTTAGCAGGCCGGTTGGCGATCGCAGTATGGTGGTTAAATGTATAGAGAACGCTGCTACCCATTCTCTAGTAAGTCCCTAAGTCGCCTCTTACGACACCCACGGGAAGAAATGGGATGGTGCTATTCTTTACGTCCGGCACCACACGGGACGCATCACGCAGTCGTATCGTATTACCCAGTAACTGGATTGTGGAGGTAAAAAGACAGTCGCTATATGTATGCTGCATCCGGTTAGACTGGAAGCTAAAGGGCTGAGCAAATAAATTATACTAAGTATCATGTACAGTCGGTTCCCTGCATTACCTGACCCCTCTTCCTCATTTTTTCTGTGCAGGAGGGGTCAGGTAATGCAGGGTACTGACTGTACTCAAAATCGTGATTAGTACCTAAAGATGGAAGCGCGTCAGATTGCGCTTTAGACTGCATATTGTGATGTTTATTATTAAATTACGCTGAACGCCGTGGAAAATTAATCATCTGTTTTGCAACACAAATGCTTACCGATGCAGTGACTGCAATTTCTTAGCTTTTATGACATCAATAAAACAAGGTAGCTAATATACTATTCTTAAACGTTTTTTCTTAATATTAGTTAATGACGCTGGCCTAGATTCTCAAACCTAGGTAAGTATAACGCGGATACAGTATGCTAATCGCTGACGATGCAAAATCATTATTATAGTGTACTTGACATACTTCATATGTGTTCTAATTTCTAGTCAATTATAATCTGAATAAACACGTGTTGTAACTTTCTCCATTTTTTCGATTAGGTTATCTAGGCAGATAAGTACCTACTTTCACAAATTGTACTTAAAATGTGCGTAATAAGCACCTACTTTCACAAATTGTACAAAAAATATACATCATAATGACATCATACAAACAGCTTACGCCAACTATAAATTAATAGGTGACATATGTTTTTTTAGAATAGAAGGCGTTGAACAGTTCAATTTATTAAATTGCTAGCTTTTGCAAGCGGCTCTGCTCGTATATTATGCAAATAAATCTGTCCCTTGAATCACTCTGTCTGTTGAAGAAAACCGCATTTAAATCCGTTGTGAAGTTTAAAAGATCTAAGCGTATAAACGCAGGAATTGACTTTGTTTTGAACTATGTAAAGATACATGACATGTCAAAAATTGACAGTCAATACTTGGCCCTATCATATGACTGAAACCATTACAAGACTCCATGTTCAAACGAATAAATAGGTATCTACTTACCTTATTGTTCTACAATATTATTGATTTATCCCTATTGGTTCACGTGATTTACATATAATTGGTGTAATTATAAAAAAAACCATAAATGTCAATTATCGATCTGAAATGAATATGAACTGTGAGTAACTATTGTCAATTAGATTGTTTGAACAGAATCTATGAGTAACCAGTCGGTATATCTGTGTTTATATACCTTACTTACGGAAGTATGGGTGTGCATATACAGATTGACTTGAGACTTGAAAAAAAGTCAGAAAGAACGCCAAGTGAAAACGAAAAGATAGGTAGGTATTAAGAAGAATTCTCGAAGCATGTAAATAATACCATATTCTCAACGTTCCTATAAGTTTAAGTAATTTAATAAAAACATGTTGTTTACGTAAGTGGTCGCGCATCATTGACGGACTGACGGAGAAACCGACAAGCCAATGTTTGCTGAAGCGAAGGTCGCAGCACTCTTTATTTGAACATCACATGCACGTCTGTTCGTCTGTCCGTATGTTCGTCATATCGTACGATGCCAGCGATTACTTCATTCCTGCTAAACGACGCACAATGGTGCAATCAAGGGCAATCAGCATCGTCACGAAATGATTGGTCGCTAGACCTCTGTTATGAACTTATGAATGAATGAATAGATGTGTTTCATATTTACCGACTGGCAATGGCAAGAAAATACAGATGGATATGTTAAATATGCACAAATAGAAGTGATATACTTTTTAACGAATCTTAATATATAATTATGAAATATTATCCTTTTGTAGTTTTAATCGACTTCAAATAAGGGGGTTCGCAATTCAGTTGGACTTATATTTTTTATTGTTTTGGAACTTCGTCATTTATTCTCCGATTTGAAAAATTCTTCTTTGGTAAAACATTTGGTTGAGGTCTGAGGTTTAATTGCGTAACTTACTATCAGTAGGAATCTTATAAATGTTGACAGTTCAACAACATTCATTGCGGTATTTTCGATGTTGATCAGATAATCTTTGAACATATGACGCAATGTATTAGAAATAATCTTGAAAATTATTCGGATTCTGATTGATAGTGCGTTACGCAATTAGGTTGCTGATTAGTGGTTTGTAGGTTAGCTTCAGTAATACGTATTTTTCCACTTAGTTTATGTTGATGTTATAATCCTTTTCTATAATTGTTATTTACTTAGCAAGTGAAGGTAGTGTGGGGCAGGTACAGACGCCAGCACATCTAGCTACTACAATCTGTTATTCTTCAATAGATTTTCAAGTTTATCGCTAAAGCATTAGGTTCAAGGTTGATTGGGATAATTTGACAGTTTCGGATACCTTGATGTGCCAGGCGCGGTCCGAGGGGGGTCCTAGGGGTCATGACCCCCCCTAAAGTCAGTGATGCAAAGTCAGCATGGGGGTAAAGTTTTTGATACTACAATTTGTTACAATCCAAAATTAAAATGTCATGATTTGTAAATTAAACCGCCCAACCCATAAGATCTCCCACCAAATATAGCTCAATGCGCCTAAAGAAGTATTTCTTCAAAAAGCTTGATATAAAATACTAGCTATTGCCACCGGTTTCGTTCTCGTGAAGGTTGGATACTATCCCGCAGGAACGTACTTTCGGGATAAAAAGTACCCTATGCGTTAATCTAGGTTATAAACTCTCTGTGTGTCAAACTTCATCTAAACCCATTCAGTGGTTTTTGCGTGAAAGAGTAACAAACATCCACACATTCTCGCAAACTTTCACGTTTATTAAATTAGGGTAGGGTAAAATCTAGACCTGCCAGGTCCGTGAGATTTGTTCGAAAGAGTTACCGTGGCCCTGGCATAGGCAACTGGAGGAACACGAGTGGGTTTTAGTGAATAAAAGTCTGACACGCCCTCCCGCTCCGCCCAGAGCGGGAGACGTCATTTGATGATTTCCCACCCACTAAAAAAAACCTATCGGAGCGTGTGGAAAATTTTCGAGCTCGCTACGCTTGCTCTTGCACCCATAACTCTCATAGTTATCTGTGCTTTCCTGGCATAAATCGACAATGTAACTCCTATTTCTGTTGAAAATATAAACAAAACTGAACCCAAATCAGGCGGGTTGTTAAAATTTTCGAGCTCCCTTCGCTAGCTCTTGCATTCATAATTCTCATAGTTACCTGGGCTTCCCTGACATAAATCTACAGTGTAACTCCTATTTCTGTTGAAACTATAAACAAAACTGAACCTAAATCGGGCGGGTTGTTAAAATTTTCGAGCTCGCTTCGCTCGCTCTTGCATTCGTAATCCTCATAGTTACCTAGGCTTTCCTGGCATAAATCGACAATGTAAATCTAAACCAGGCGGGTGAATAAAATTTTCGAGCTCGCTCTTCACATCCTATTTAACCTTTTAATTTACTACTTCGTTTTAATTGCTTACTATTTATCAAATAGTGCTGCAACCAATTTGCCAGCATGATTAGGTACGGCAGCGTAAATTCGCTGCGGACAAAACTTTTTGGTTTCTAAATCAACCTTTTTTTCAGAAACACTGGCCTTTATATTTTTTGTTCTATTTCAAATTTCGATCCTGTAAAATCTTACGCCAAAAAATTTTTGCTTGTCAACGGGCAGACTGCAGATGGGAGCCGAACGTTTCACATCAATATTCTTATTTTCGGAACTCCTGAGTTTAAATTATCAATTTTAGCCCTAAAATTTTATTACTAAACCTACGTGTGTCTATCTGGTGCTACTTTTAAAATTGATCATATCGATAAAGTTCTGTGTGCAACTCTTCCTTTTAACTGGTACGTATTACGTCTTTTCTTTTCCCTTTTCTATTATAATCTGTTCTACCGGCGATTCTCGCTAGCTATAACGAAGATTCTGCTTGTAACCTTGGTCTGATCGTTCTGTTTATTTGTCTTTAGACGACGACCATACAAGCCGAATTTCGGTTTTTCTCGAGACTAAACTGAGGTCAGCGGCGTGTTGCGGACGTTTCCCACCGACGCAGAGCCAGACGCCCTCATAGACTGCTGCTTGCTGCCGTCGCTGCACGCAGCACTGACAGTGTCCTTCTGGATAGTTACACCCGGCTGGTTATAAGGAACCTTTTAACATTACCTATTTTTTTTTCTGTAATAGATTATCTAGATAATTTTCTATTTTACGCATCCTGATGTAACGTGTATTGCACGATTCAACTAGGTGTTCGTTATAAAAAAGGAACCTATAAATCGACGTGCATAGGCCTATTTTTTAAATCGATTGCAATCGTATTGGGGATAGGTCGTGCGCGAAGATAATTTCCGTTATATCTGATTAACCACTAAGTTTGATTCGTCCCTCTTTTTAAACAAAACCAAATATTTGATATCCTCATCTGCAGTTAACCATATACTTGTTTTTTATATTTTTTTTTATATTACTGCTGTATTTTTATTACTTCGTTTTGTCGAAATTATAAAGTGGTGTGAATATGGTGTTTTTCTTTAACCGTCTCGCTACAGTACCCTCCCCGGGTGGGAGGCATTAAAAATGTTCAGTCAGTACTCATGGTGACCCCCCCCCCCAAAATCTTAGGCTGCGACCGCGCCTGTGATGTGCTCGCGTCTCTCTCGTACCATAACTAAAAATGGGAAAATAAAAATGTATTAAAAAACAGGAGCAACAGTCTTCCAAAAAAGCCACTACAAAGTGAAAAATTACTTTAATTTCGGAAGCCGTTGGCAAAAACGAAACTACATATCTTCCGGGATTTTTTTTTTTTTAGGAAGTCGATTCTTATTTTTTTTCATACTTTTTTGTGAGTGTAGTATTACGTACACCTATGCTGAACCGGAAAAACAAGGCATGTGGGTGTAACCATTTGTTTTAATTTACCCACATATGGTGATTTACCTATATTTACAAAACCAAAGAGAGAGAGAAATACAAAACATTGCTTGGTATCAGGTGCTCTTATCCCGAGCAACCTGCAAGCTGTCAGCTGGGAAATCAATGATTATAGTACAAGAGAACGAACATGAAACTATTCAGAACGCTCTGTTGCATGGAATTGAAATTTTGGTCGCCTCCCCTGAGGAACGAGTGACATTGTGCTTAAAACATTTTACTGTCCACTAATATTATGAAGCTGAAGAGTTTGTTTGGTTGAAAGCGCTTATCTTGGAACTACTTACTGGCTCGAATTGAAAAATTCTTTTAGTGTTGGATATTTCTGTGTTGTTGGAACGAAGTCCATTTATCGAGGAACGCACGTATACTAGCACGCTAAAACCCTTAGGAGAGAAATAAAAAGAAAGAAAAAAATCACGAAAGCGAACACCTCGCACCTCTAATTTTTGTAGCCGCATAGCAAAAACCGCGTGGCCATACAGATACGACAATATAACAATATATTTTTTTTTAGTTGCCTTTACTTCAGAAACTTAAAATTAAGTATATTTTATAAGAGAATACATAAGCGTTTAGATCCTACTAAAACAAAATGATTCAAATATTAGCAAGGCAGGCGCATGAATATTGTCTACCAACTTCCAAAAGGGTCGCATATTTAAATTTTGCGTAGGTTTAACCCTATTCAGCTTAGAATTAAATTACCCGGACAAAGGAGAATTATACACAAGCGACAAATAATAATCGCACATTATCCTTCCGAGCGTAAAAATACTTAATATTCGACACTCGATATACGAGTACAATTTAATATGATCAAGATCATTAGACAATCTTTTTATCATACAATTATAGACACAAATGGGAAAACAATTATTAAAAGAGCAAAATTAATTGGACTAGAGACACTTACATTTATACTTACTAATATTATAAATGCGAAAGTAACTCTGTCTGTCTGTTACGCTTTCATGATTAAACCACTGAACCGATTTTGATGAAATTTGGTACGCGGTAAGTTTGAACTTGACAAAAGTTACAGGACTACCAGGTATGAGCTCTGTCATTTACCTTTTCGTAAAATAATAATGAGTGTGTAGCGTTTCCGAACGGACAGTTCGCGCGCTGTCAGATGTAGGAACCACTAAGAAGGCAGAATGAACTGTCAGAGGAGAAGTGTGCAGGATTTTTGGTCGGTTGAGTTTTCACATTATCTAGGGAGATCTTCTCAATAATAAAAGACTACAGGAACGACAAACAGACAATTAACAAGACCAAGAGATACACTTGCTCGCTACTTACTCCACGCTTGAGCTTTTTATTTACTAGTGCAGTGATAAAGTCCGGAACTTGCTTCTTACGATAAAATGATAATAAACTAACTTTCAAACTGGAAGGAACCGAATTTATCAATCAATCAATCAATCCTTTATTTCAGGCTACTAAGGCCCATAAAAACAATACATAAATAATATAAAATCAATAACTATAAACTAATACATATTCTATAAAACTAAATTAAACTAAAACTGTCTCTAAACACGTAATGACGTCGTGTTCCGCTGCGTGGTGTCGCGTAACCGTCCTCGGAAGCGTCGAAACATGACACCTTTCGGCCAAAAGTCACCCGTTTATGTGCTCCCTGACTACAGTTCCCCAAAAGTGTTATTAGTACTGAAGGGACAAGTTCCAAAATACTGCAGGGAACACGAACGCCTAATTGAGAAGTGGTTGAAGGTACAACGTATTCCAGAATAATGCGCAGTTTTGAATTTCGATTATAAATTGACTTAACTCATATCTTATTAATCTCGATGAGATTAGTCAGGTCGTCTATTGAAACACCCTATGTGAACTGTCAAGAGTTATTTTTTAAATCTTGATTTAATTTATAGGCTTTTGGGTCATACCTACATAATTATGTCAGCCCGTTCATAACACACAGGATAAACTATAAATAGATTCAGTCCTCAAAAATGGTATTTTTTAAATCATTTTAATTTGTTTTTTTATACCACTATAAAGAATATTCTATCCATCTGTTTTTTTCTTTAAATTTAGAATTTAGAATACGTACCGAAAAGCTGTTTGCTTTGCACTTCTCTTTTCTTCCGTCCAATGGGAGCGGAGAACTGCAAAGCAATGAAAAATTACCCAATAGAATTCTTCGCACATCACGTCATGTGGACTCAGTAGAATTCTATTGGTTCATGTTATACTTCTCGCCTCCAGTTCAACGGACAGCAAGCAAAGTCTGTGGGTACCTACAGTAAAAACTTTTTTATCATAATTTAAAAGCATATCTTAAATTGTTGCGTATTCTCACGTGTTTCATTGGGATTTACCCGACTAATTTCAGACTCTGGCGATTATTAATAGCCTTTATCAAAACCTAGGAAAAACCATAAACAAATTAAAGAGGCTACCTGAGGATTCTGAACTGATTAGTATAACTTTCCATTGTGCATCTTCTCACTTGGGATTCTGATTCTGGAAACAGGTTTGGTTCTCGCCAACGGAGCAGGTCTTGTGACGTCATTCGCACATCACGTGTGTGAAAGTGGATGTCGATATTTTGTACCTAAGATTTAAAGGATCCTGCATTAAAAATTGTAGGATGATGATTCGGAATTTAATTTTCTACGAAGAAATCAGTTAAAGATTAAAAAATTTAAAAATCGCTCTTGGCGTAATATGTCACCAGACATAGTACAAAGTAACTTTCGTCTCCAATTTGGTAGGTATGCGGTACTTAAAAATCCATTACCATCACGTATTATAAAACCAATATCTGGATGACCGAGCTTTGCTCGGTATTTTTTGGTAAATTGTGTTTAAAATAAAAAGTTTCATGTTCAAGTTGATATCGATAAAGTTGATCATTGAAAACACGAATAAAACGACATTTTATAAAAATGAATCCTAGCTAGATCGATTTATCGCCCCCGAAACCCCCTGTATACTAAATTTCATGTAAATCGTTGGAGCCGATTCCAAGATTCAGATTATATAAATATATATAAGAATTGCTCGTTTAAAGGTATAAGATAAGATATACATATATATCAAACTGCTTAAATTCATCTATTTGAACAATCTCACAAAAATAAAACATAAGTTAAGTAACTTAAGTTATTGAAAGACATCGCAGATAAAGCTGACTCACACCATACGCCCGTTCTCTCGCGGAAAGGTCTTGAGAACGAATAATTGATAGTTGTGTATGTAAATCTCGCCTCGGATCCTAAACGAGAATAAAAACACGTGATGAGACAGGGCAAACGTGTTCCGCCAAAACCATTAGCCATAATAAAATATAAGGAAAAGATATCACACCACAGCCCACATTCCCATGGCCGTAAAAAAATCCGCGTTTTTAATACGTACGCCTTTATGTGGACTTATGACGATGAAAAAGATGTGGCGAAAAGTGAACCGAATCAATTGTTTAAAAAACGAGGAGCAAAAACACTTCAGCCAAGTTTCCACGGACGTAATAAATGGACGCGCTGCATTTTCAACTCTCTGTGTTGAAACGAGCATTAATAATACAACAGGGTGCATCTCAGCTCGTCAAAAATACACACTGTTCGTTTTTCTATTCGCGGTGCTAAGCTCCAGCCCCCCTGACTAAGATACAACCGTTTCGTGTCGAATTCCGTTCTTCAATCGGTAACGCCTTGGTGTCAGCAATTGTAGGAAACGATAAGTTGGTAGCCATGTTGACGCGCCTGAGTCAGCCGCTCGTTCTACAATGTCTTTAGAAAAATGACATTATAACAAAGGATGTAGCGTTGAACATTGTAGAAACGATAACAATTCATTCTATCGTTTTGAACGATGTGAACTTGGCTACGAATTTTGTATTCGTTTGTTCTAACCACGTGACTTAACGTTGAAATGATTTCATTCCCATACATTTGTTTAGTTTTCGACTAGCGTTAACGATTGCAGATTATCAACTTGTCTAGGGGTGCAGGAGACCCAGTGCGCAAAAAGTCCTGCCGCGATTATAGAAAGTCCGTGTGTACGTCGCCTTAGAATAAAACGAATCACAAGTCACATTCTATCAACGCTGTCATTAATTATGTTGGAAAATAAACGTGACACCTTTTGTTGAATTAATTTTATAAAAGGTATTTGCCATTTTGGTATACGTATCATAAATATTTTTTTAAGCCAATTTGCATGTCGTTAAGGTATTCCAGCCCGCAAATACTTTTCTCTCAGAAAATTATGAATTTATATAACCATTTCTATTTCATATCAACACTATCAAATTCGATCGTAGTTTTGTTTGTCAAGTGAATGATGGTTTAAGCGCTTTAAATTATCTAGACATAATCCCATTTTGTTATGCTAATACAAAGTATGCTAATAAATTTGGACAATCTATCAGCTCCGCTTCAAAGCAAGCTCGTTTCAAAATGGTTGAGCTGAATGCTGCTGGTCCATACGTCATGTTCGTGAGCGGGAGCCGTCAGTAGGGACTGTTCACCTCATAGCTGCCACGGCTTTTTTTAAATTTCTGAATTGTAATTTTATTTTCGTTTTAATTACGGACGCTTTTAATGTGCACGTCCTTTTACATCGTTTTCTCATTGATAAATTCAAAATAAATTATGTTACCAACTTTTTGTAGCTTTTTTATTGAAAAGAGAGTACAATGAGTTTCTTTTACCTACTATGCTTCGAAATGGGAAACTAACTTCATCTTTCTGACTCACCGCCCCCTGACAATTCAAAGGTGCGTGTGATTGGTTTATTTGAAACAAATGCTTTGAGTTTGAGTTCGCAAATTTTTTTACTCATATACATAACATTACGCTTGTATTCCGCAAAGATACAAGCAGAGATCTCTATGTACCTAAAGATAATTTAGTACAGGCACATTTCGCTGGTTATGTTTGATCCCATGTAAAAGGGGGGCAAGCTTATTGCCATCAACTGGGACATGCTGGCCACAAGCGAGCCATCAACTGTCATCCACGCTCTAAGCAGACAATGATAAACTGATAAAATATCGAGACTCGAAACTCCATGGTTAGTTAGCAGTCATGCTTGTGACCACTAAGACCAACAACACAGTAATTAATAACATTGTTTTTAATGATAATATAAGCTCTGTCTTCTGGGTTTCCAGTTAACAGTTTCAAAACAATATTGTAACAGAATACATAATAGGTAAATGTTTTAATGCAAATTACCGTATAATTATCCTTAATGTGTTAATTAGTGGGCTTAGCGTAAAATCCCTTGTGATAGTGATGCTTTTATTTTAGACCTGACACCTGACCTAGGTCATATTCATGTACAGACGCCAGCACATCAAACTACCCGAAAGAGAATAAAAGAAAATATATAATTTATTACGATACGTATATATTTTATTTATTTTAAAGTATATTTACAATATCAATATTTGATTTGTTGTTATTTACTGATTATTTGAAGGTTTTCTCTACGATTTAAGTTAAAAAATCTATTTTTTTTAAATTACAATAGCCGATTATGAATGAATTAATTTTTAAAGTTCTAAATTGTTTATATACCTCTTATTTTGTATAAAATATACGTATCGTAATAAATTATATATTTTCAACATAATTAATCTCGATGGGTTACTAAGAAAAGTCTTTTTTCAACCGAGAAATCGAATTTTCTGTAGATTTTGGTGATAAATTGTTTAAACAAATTATTTGATTAATTTATTCTGCATGATAATAATGAACTGAAACTCGAAAATCTCATATAAAATCATTATTATCATATTTAAAGCTATATTCAGCTTCTTACTCCATTAACTTGTTAGATAATGCATAGAAACTGATATAACTACATGTATATAAGGTGTATCTATTTATACACGAAATATTTTAAGAGGTGCACCTGTAGGTGGTCAAGAAGCTATAGAAGCAAAAAGTTTTTTTTTATCTAAACGTTTTTGATTTTTCGTAATTATTATAATTTTAAAACTGCTTGAGACGTTTTGCATAAAACCTTTACTCCAAATTCTATAAATGGCCCGCCTGACGCTGCGAGGGCGGCGACCAGACGTCACGAACATGGCCACGGTGTCTCGGGCCGTAAAAAATAAGAAGAAGCCAGTATTTCTTATGTGCGTTAAATAATTTATACCTAAATATTAAATTTTGAAAAAAAAATACATTTTGAAAAAAAAAAATCTTGGTTGTTGCAGCTTCTTTACCACCTACAGGTGTACCTCTTAAAATATTTCGTGTATGAATAGATGCGATGTGTGGCGTGCCCAGCACTGGGTTGCGACAATCGCATCAATACAACCCTCTAAATTCATTTAATTCCATTGAATGATTATTTCATGAAACAGTCAACGTTGAACATTTCAATTTGAAAACCTTAATCAGTGTTTTGGTTCAGATTTACGAGTAGGTAAAGATCGTTTATCGACCTATTTTCATCTGAAACGAATCCAACACAAACAAAAAAGTGATTTGAAAATAACTGTTCTCGTTCTAGCCATGATATCATATTGTTTGACACAACAGAACGTGAGCATAATATCTATACCTATCGGGGTCGAGAAAAAAATGATCTTAAATCAGTTTAAAACTTTACTAAACAGAGGATCATATGAGTAAATTGGATTTAGGCTGACCCCACATTAGGCGTACGCGATCCTCGAGCGTGTGAGAAGAGCGAGCGCCGCGCGCGCGTCGCGAGCGCGCTACGTGAGCGTCGCGTTTAGCTGCCCTGCGGCGCTCGAGTCGCGTTCTTACCCCTTCGCCCGCTACTGTTTCGGTCAGTTACATGGTGGGCAGTGTTGTGTTGACACACGTTTAAATAATAGAGTCACCGAGTGAAATTAATATCGAAAGCTTTATCCTAGAAATACAGAATCGTCCTGCGATATGGGACAGGACTACAAAGGAGTATAGTGATCGTATTGCAAAAAAAAGGTGTGGGAAGAAATCAGCACTTTATAAAAGACTAGCTTCTGCCCGCGACTTCTTCTGCGTAAATGTCGTTTATCGCGGACGCAGACAAAGTCACGAAATAAAAAGTAGCCTATGTCCTTTCTCAGGCTCTAAACTATCTGAGTACCAAATTTCATTTAAATCGGTTTTGTAGTTTTAGCAGGAAAGCGAGACAGGCAGACAGACAGAGTTACTTTGCATTTATAATATTAGTGTGGATTTTGAAACGAAAATTGTCCAAATTGTGACTGACTTGACTGAAGACTCGCCAAGGCGAGCGCCGCGTGCGCGCTGCGTGAGCGCCGCAGGGCAGCTAAACGCGGCGCTCACGCAGCGCGCTCGCGCTACTCACACGCCCGAGGATCGCGCACGCCGAATGTGGGGGAGGCCTTAGCTTTTTTTGGATTGACATCTCCCAGGTCAATCTAAGAGGATTAAAAAAAAAACTATTATATTGTAGGAGACTTTTATCCACAATGGCATATCAGCTTCACCATAATTTAAAGTATTCTAAACTACATCTACCAAGACATACAATATACATTATTAATGTCGAAACAAATCAATAAGTAGGTTTGTTATCTTTATCTCAGATGAAGGTTGCGCTAAAACTTTTATATATGGACCAATATCATATTTGTTTACTTTGATTTTGCTCAACTCTCTTTCCTCCTTTGTCTTACCTAAGAGGTTATCGGCTGCTTTGCGGAGACCTACAGCTAGGGCTAAAAAACTCAAAACTAAAGTGACTACACGCTAAGGGCACTACGTTAGTCGTTGTGGTCACGTGTTTAATCGTTGAAGTTTCATAGTAAACAGTCAACAGATAACACGTCAACAACTTTCAATCAATTATTATACAAAGTTTTTGTTGACGGTGTTCCAGTTCCGTCGTAAATCCTTGTATCTGGGCCGAAGTTTTTCAGGAAAACATGAGCCGTTACTTATTTACGAGGGACTTAGTTTTTGTTGTGATTCCGCATTATTTTCTGAGATAATGGTTATTTTTATGTTACGTGTTACTAATATTTGGGAAAATGCTATTTTCGTGTCACATTGCAAATGATTGATTTCACCGTCAATCCGTCATTTCGGCTATATTACCTTCTTCAAACTGGTATGTTTGTATCTAAATTCAAACACTTCCATGAATAATTAAAGGTATCACAAGAGTGTTGCTTTATGAAATAGTCTTCAATTTACCATTGAAAAAGCAAGTTTTCGTGCCTTAATATCATACTTATTATATGTCGACAGCAGTCAAAGAGGTGTCGTTCTGTAAATATTTAGCACAGACACTTTTAAAGGTGATTACAGAGATTTGTAGTATCTCTTTACAAAATTACCCCCAATTTGCATTTCCATAAGTAACAAGTAAGTATTGCAAATTACAGATTTTTTAGCAATCGCTAAATTGCCTACTTAGATTGCCAGTTGACAGGAGAACTTAAGTAGGTACCAGATACTTATGATTCTATTTAAGGCGTAAGTACGGATTGTAAAAAAATAAGTGCCCCTGCTTCATTGCCCCATATTTAATGGTAATTGCTGACACAATTCTCTCAAACTTTGTTAGACATTTGCATAATCATGTGGATGTTACAATCAACATTTATCACCTCAGCAGCTATCCACGTAAAACCGTTATCTACACGAAATGGGATTTATTAAGATTATAATAAAATATAAGTCCGATAAGAATGGCTGACCGATGAAATTGTCGTAATGTGAAACGGTCTAACAACGTTGTTAGTTCAGAAGACTTAATAAATCGATGTACGAAGGAACAGCTTCGAATCTGTGCATCTCTAGTTCGTTCATTTAGAAGTATCGCTCAGTTAGTGGAGAGAAGCTTTGGATTGATAACGGTGCCATCAATCATGTAGGTACTACCTATACTCGAATCTCTATCGTTCCAGATGAACTGTAGTGCAGCTAATAAGTTTAAACAAACAGTTTTAATTTTAGCCGCGCTGCCAAAAATATGGAAAATTAACAGATTGAACGAAACTGTAGGATTCAGAACGGTCAGTGAACGAATGGGCGTTGACCGTTGAGTTCTAATTTCAAACAATAATAAAAACTTTTTAACAAAAAATTAAACCGCCGAAAAACTGAAAAGCATAAAATAATAAACCTTAAAATTTTGAGTCGGCGCTTTGAGTGATCCTTGTTCATTGATTTTTCAGCGCCGACTCAAAAAAGTTTTTATTTTATAATTTTTTGTGGCTTTAATGTACTAATTATACTTGGCAAGGTATACCCTATCCAACAAAAAAAGAATTATCAAAATCAGACTACTCTGTATAAAGTTATGCGTGTTTATACATCACAATCAGTGAGTGAACAATCAATCATCCCATGTTTTCCAACCCTTAGGGTTCGATTTTGTTTTCCAAATTTATATGGGACCACCTTGGGAGTATACCCTTTCCAATAGAAGAAGAATTGTCACAATCGGACCACTATGTAAAAAGTTATGCGTGGTCATACATAAAAAAAAAAAAAAAATACGCGTCGAATTAAGAACCTCCTCCGTTTTTTTTCGTCGGTTAAAAAAATAGTCTTCGCTGTTTTTCTTTTTGAAATTGTTTGTCCATATTTCCTGCATGTAATATTTTGACTCATGTATATATTTAATGAAAACTATATAATATAATACATAAATATACATATGCAAACGTAACAAAACTAAATAAGAATATTACTAATATTATGAAATAAAACTTGTTTTTATAAAAAGTTTTTTCTTACTGGATAGTTTAGATAGATGTAAAGGATTTATGTTTAAGTAGAGATAACTAGTGATACAACGAATACTACTTTTACGAATACGAATATCAAACCTACTATTCGGCGAATACGAATACGAATATCTCGCCATGATAATAAAAGACTAATTTATTTGATGAATTTCTATTCTTCTAATAATTATAATTTACAATAGGCAAATTTATATTAAAAAAAAAAAAATACAAAAAAAAATCAACCGACTTCCTTAAAAACGTAGTGTTTTTAAGGAAGTCCGTTGTTTTTTTAAAGTGAAAAATAACTTTAATTTCGGCAGTCGGTATCTTTTTTTTTTGTAAAAAAGTTTTTATTTGTATATTCTTAGTTATTGTATCTACCCCGCACTAATTCCAAACAAACAATGCATATTTATGCGATAGCAGAAATCGCGGTTGATATGCAGTCATTTTATAAAGAGTTCCGGTGTCTGTATCCGGAACTCATCATCAGATCTATATGAAATTTATATGGGACTATTTCGAAAGAAGCCCCTTTTGAAAAAAAAAAATTGCAAACCCGTTTATATATGACAGAGTTATGGCCGAACTTAGTAAAAATATATATATATGGCCGGGGAGTGCCCCGTCGCGTCGTCGTTACGGTTAAGGCCCTTGCACACGTCGTATTTTTACGTGCCGACGACGCGCGTTTTCCCAGTAATTAGAGTTGCGTACAAGCATATTAATTTTTAAATATTCGTATTAGTCAAATCAAATCAATCAAATCAAAAGTCATTTATTCAAACTAGACTGAAAGTCAGCACTTTTTGAACGTCAAAGTTACACAAGACAGTCCTCCCAAAACGCCCGCCCTTCGACACTTCCTAGTGCTTTAGCTGGGAAGAAGAAGTGGCGGAACAAACTCTCCAGCATATTAGTATCCGCCGAATACGAATATTCGGTAAATATCTACTATTCAGCGAATACGAATATTCGTATTCGTTGCATCACTAGAGATAACTGTATAACCCATAAGATATAAAAAGCCTTTTTAGGGTTCCGTTGCCAAATGGCAAAAAACGGAACCCTTATAGATTCGTCATGTCTGTCTGTCTGTCCGTCTGTCTGTCTATCTGTCTGTCTGTCTGTCTGTCCGTCCGTATGTCACAGCCACTTTTCTCCGAAACTATAAGAGCTACGCTGTTGAAACTTGGTAAGTAGATGTATTCTGTGAACCGCATCAAGATGTTTACACTAAAATAGAAAAAAAGAAATAAATTTTGGGGTTCCCCATACTTAGAACTGAAACTCAAAATTTCTTTTTTCATCAAACCCATACGTGTGGGGTATCTATGAACAGGTCTTCAAAAATGGTATTGAGGTTTCTAATATCATTTTTTTCTAAACTGAATAGTTTGCGCGAGAGACGCTTCCAAAGTGGTAAAATGTGTGTCCCCCCCCCCGTAACTTCTAAAATAAGAGAATGATAAAACTTGAAAAAATATATGATGTACATAACCATGTAAACTTCCACCGAAAATTGGTTTGAACGAGATCCAGTAAGTAGTTTTTTTTTAATACGTCATAAATCGTAAACCGCAATTTACCTTTCATTCAATCAACTCAAATATAAAAATTAAAAAAAAAAACATTTAATTTCATAAGCATAAACCTTATACATAAACCGAGGATACCTACAGGTTTGTACGGAACCCTCGGTGCGCGAGTCCGACTCGCACTTGGCCGGTTTTTTACTCTATTATTTATACATTTAAAAGTTTGTTTTTGAATCGGATTAGCACATTTTAATACTTTTTTTTTTTAAATTATATATATTTAAAATTGTAATCGTGGTATTATCATCGATATTTTTATGCTCTGCGGTCATCCTTGAAAATTTCCGGCGCTTCCACTTCTCATTGTTAGATCTTCATAATAATCATATTAATGACCGTCTATGAATAGCGCTCCTTTTTTTAGCGCATTTTTAATCATAGACTTATTCTCTAAACCAATCATTGAACCGGTGCAAAAAACTGGTTTGTATAGAATCCATGCTGAGATTTTATCTTATACCTTTAAACGAGCAATTCTTGTATCTTATATCTTTAAACGAGCAATTCTTGTATATATATATATAATCTGAAATCTCGGAAACGGCTCCAACGATTTTCATGAAATTTAGTATACGGTTTCGGGGGCGATAAATCGATCTAGCTGGGATTCAGTTTTATAAAATTTCGTTTTATTCGTGTTTTCAATGACCAAATTTATCGATAATCAACTTGAACATAATCTTATTATTTTAAACACAATTTACCAAAAAATACCGAGCAAAGCTCGGTCATCCAGATATTATATATATATAGGTATATATAATCTGAATCCCAGAAACGGCTCCAACGATTTTCATGAAATTTAGTATACAGAGGGTTTCGGGGGCGATAAATCGATAGCTAGGATTCATTTTTATAAAATGTCGTTTTATTCGTGTTTTCAATGACCAACTTTATCGATAATCAACTCTCACAAAAAATACCGAGCAAAGCTCGGTCAACCAGAGGGGTAATTGCGGAACTTTTTATCGGTCGGAATTGGTTTAATATTCATAGTTAAACAACATTCATTGCGTTCTTTACGTTGCTGAGCCACAATTTATTCGAACAAATGACGCAATGGTTTAGAAATAATCTTCAATCCCATTCAGATTCAGATAAATTGTGCGTTTCGCAATTAGGGTGCAGATATTGATTATTTATTATAAATAATATACGCTTCATATTTTTCGTAGCGCCTGCATGAGGCGCGTTTAAAAACGAAATAAATGACAAACAACTAAAAAAATGCTTTACAAAACTCATTGAGTACCCACGTCCTGTGTAAGTTTTTAATAATATACATAATTTAAGCTATGGTTAGTGGTTATCCAAGGTAACATGTTTTTTTTTTCTGGGTGGGAAATCATCAAACGACGGCGACGTCTGCCGCTCTGGAGGAGCTGGACGGCGTGTCAAACTTTTACTGACTAAAATTCTTCCGTGTTCCTTCAGTTGCCTGTGCTAGGGCCATGGTAACTCTTTCGAACAAATCCACCACCCTAGTAGGCATCGGTCCTAGCCTTCAATTGTGCTAACATCTCTTTGAACACAATGCTCCGATGACATGATAATAAGCAGTTTTGCAGAAAAGAGAAAAAACGAATCGACTTTCTCGATTTCTCTGTAGCGTTCATTTTGTGTAGCAGCTGCTCTCAATGTTCCACAAATTGTGTTACTAATCCACTCTCTAGAATTTGTAATAATCATTTTATAATTATTCAATGTATAATTTTTTCCTCTGGAAAACGGCGCTTGTTTTAAACAATGGAGAATAATTAATTAATCAGTCTCTGGGCCTGCCTACTGGTCGCCCTGGGTTTTAGCTAAAGTTTTTTGGGGATTTTAGGTCATTTTAAGTCAAAGTATTTATTTTAAGTTGCTTTTGTCTTCGCCCTCGTATTATACTTACATATAAACCTTCCTCTTAAATCACTCTGTCTATTGATGAAAAACACATTAAAATCCGTTGCGTAGTTTAAAAGATCTAAGGGTACCTAAAAACGCGGTTAGCGACATTGTTTTATACTATGTTAAGATAGGCACAGGGCACTTTTGAACGTCAACATTTACATTAAATAAAAATAAAAAACCGGCCAAGTGCGAGTTGGACTCGCGCACCGAGGGTTCCGTACAAACCTGTAGGTATCCTCGGTTTATGTATAAGGTTTATGCTTATGAAATTAAATGTTTTTTTTTTTAATTTTTACATTTGAGTTGATTGAATGAAAGGTAAATTGCGGTTTACGATTTATGACGTATTAAAAAAAAAACTACTTACTGGATCTCGTTCAAACCAATTTTCGGTGGAAGTTTATATGGTTATGTACATCATATATTTTTTTGAGTTTTATCATTCTCTTATTTTAGAAGTTACGGGGGGGGGGGGGGGGCACATTTTACCACTTTGGAAGCGTCTCTCGCGCAAACTATTCAGTTTAGAAAAAAATGATATTAGAAACTTCAATACCATTTTTGAAGACCTATTCATAGATACCACACACGTATGGGTTTGATGAAAAAAAAAAAAAAATAAGTTTCCGTTCTAAGTATGGCAGTGGCAAAGGCACCATATAACACGATTCCTACCGGCTTGCCTTCGGGGATTCGCAATGGTAACTCTATCACTATTAAAAATACATAAATAGTATGTAAATAGTGGCTACTATTGTCAATAAATATAGTTACACTCCGGGTATTTAATTCACCATAACATTCAAACAACAAAAAAGGTTATTAATACCTTTGTATTACAACAAAAGAGAAATGTTCTAAATTAACCCGGCGCCAAAACGTCATAATCGGGAACTAAAAATTCATACAACAGCGATCCCGTAATGATGTCACTTTAGGTCACGTGGCACCGCTTGATATGTACGAGAGCAAGCCGCTGTACAACGGGTTATGACAGAGACAGGTATAGAAAAATGCGTCAGCGAGAACGAGATAGAGGAATATTGCATATTTTATTCGTTTTCATCTGTTCAATTTAATTGTATTTAATTCATTACATTCCTATATTAATTTTAGAATGATAGTATGTATTCTTTATTGATGAGTCAGTAAGTTAAGGCCGACTTCGCTTCGGCTTCTCTTTTAGAAAAATTTACGCCTCGCCGCTGAAGTATGGGGAACCCCAAAAATTTTTTTTTCTATTTTAGTGTAAAAATCTTGATGCGGTTCACAGAATACATCTACTTACCAAGTTTCAACAGCGTAGCTCTTATAGTTTCGGAGAAAAGTGGCTGTGACATACGGACGGACAGACAGACAGACAGACAGACAGACAGACGGACAGACAGACAGACATGACGAATCTATAAGGGTTCCGTTTTTTGCCATTTGGCAACGGAACCCTAAAAAACGACTCTGCTCTCCTTTCCAAAAGGTAGTTTAGTATGAAGAAGTATGGACAAGAAACTTTTTAAAAATATTTAATAATATTTTAGATAAACCAAACTATTTTTGGTATTAATTATGTATGAAAACAATGCACCTAGGATAAAATTAGTAGGTAAAAAGAATAAAAAAAAATAACCAATGGCAAATAAATTAATTGTATGGTAGCACCTACACAGTACTATCATATTTACAAGTATACGATGTTCCAGTGTATGTAAGGCAAGTATTAGGTTTTTTATAACCTTGACCGGGTTATCCGATGAGGATAAAAGAAAAACAACGCATTATATTTAATTAGACCATAACAAGCTGCATAATTTAATTAGATACGCATATAACTACATATTAAAAGAGACAGATTACCTACATAACTAAGGAAAATCGCAATAATTAACAAAACCGGTCAGGTGCGAGTTGGACTAACATACGGAGACAGAAAACGCGAAAAATAAAACACGTTATTTGTAGGTATAGAGAATTGGAGACACCCTATAGCTTTTAACTTTAGGCTTTATTCAGACCGGCGCGACGCGACAGCGCGACGCGATTCTTGTAGAACAATTTCCATGAAGTTCACATAAAAATTGTTCTACGAGTGTCGCGTCGCGTTGCCGCGTCGCGCCGGTTTGTAGGAGCCTTTACTGTCTCAATTCTTCGAATTTTTGGTTCTAAGATATGCCGGTTTCCTCACGATGGTGTCCTTCTCTGATCTGTGAGCAGTGGTGATGAAATAACTTACACAAAGTATAGCGCGTGTCTGGGTTTAAACCTACGACCTACTCGGGAAGTCTCGGCCGATAACACTGCTCTACAGTTTATAGATCTCTACTACTGAATTGTGAAAGTTTTATTATTCTTTCAAGTCATACCAAACAGTGAACAACGAAGTATTTGCAGCTTCATAAATCAAACCATATAAACAAAGACAAAAAAGCCAGCTGAAAATAAAAGAGGCGAGAAGACGAACAAAAACACTTTCTTCATTGATATAAAAAAGCCTTAGTTCCATATTTTCAATAACACCCGGATCTCTTTAGACAGATATTGTGAAAAAAAATTGAAATTACTTACTGAAAAATCTGAAACCTATTTCAATATGTTTCCCCGGAAGGCCCGTAGGCGGACCTACCAGTATGCAGATAATGAACTCAATTTAAATGCATATCCACGTTTACATGACCCTCAGGAAATAAAACATATTAACAAAGACAAAAATATATTTGTCCAATATTTTAGAATTTCTTTCATCATCATCATCATCATCATCATCATCATCATTTCAGCCGTATGACGTCCACTGCTGGACATAAGCCTCCCCCAATTTGGGAGGTTTGCCATAATCGCCACGCTTGGCAGGCGGGTTGGCGATCGCAGTATGGTGGTATAGTGCATAAAGAACGCTGCTGCCCATTCTCTAGTAAGTCCCTTAGTGAACAGGAAGAAATGGGATGGTGCTATTCTTTACGTCCGGTATCACACGGTACGGAATTTCTTTCAGGAGGAAATACAATAGAGAAATTATCGAAGTTTTTTGAGTGGGAAATGGATAAATGTATATTTTCGCCCGCATGGATGTCGTAAATTATCTCACAGGAACGTGCTACCGGGACAAAATCCTTTGCTACTAGCATCAGCAGTTTCGGAATGAAGCGGAAACAGCTACAGACAAAAAATAAAAATGTTTTCTTTTGTAATTACTTTCATATGCATTTAGTATAATTAAACTGCTAGTTTGACATTACAAACAGACACTTCAATTTTATTTATTTGTAGGTATTCATATATAGAATTCTAAAATAGATTATCACAAACAAATGGAACTGCTAAATGGGGTAAAATCTTTTATATTTGTTTAGCTGTTTATTCAATGCGGTTAAGCAATATTTTCCCGGAAAATCCGTACTCGGAACTTACCATGTAATGTAGGTGCTTTACTCGTTAAAATTGGATATGGTGAAGTTGATTTAAAATCATTTCCACTTTGATTAGATCATATAATATCTGCATATTCAAGTCTAAATTTAGACATGTTTTCATATGCTTTTGATAAAAAAGAAAAATATGTTTATGTAAGTTAAATCCCAGAAGCTCTGGAGGCCTCCAGAAGATTATCTGTTAGATACTTTAACGGAGAATCTGGAGTAACTTTTCTTGTTGTCTATTTTTCTCAGAGATTTGCATGAATAATGTTATTCCTCGACCAACGTTGCCACTAACTAAACATTCTGATCATATTTTATTCTGAGTTGCCAGTTGCGATATATGTAAGTACAAAACAAGTTATTAATTTAGATACAGCATCGGGAGACTAGAGTCCAACTAGTAACGTACGATATTTAATTACAATCTACTAGCCAAAACAACTGACTCATTTTGTAGACGTCAACCAATCTGGTTAGGTACACAAACAGGTACTGCGGGCCCAGAGTCAAGCACTCAGCGACGTCAGCCGCGCTGCCCGAGAACGTACGCGATACGAAATACTCAATGTGCACTTTTAAACGGTTTCGATAGTAGATAACCAGTGTCTTCCAATTTCTCTTCATTATTCTGTTGATGTCTTACTCTGCCGCGTCAAGTGAAGATAAGCATGAGTGAGAGCGACGCTACACGATTTGGCGGTAAGAGTGCACACCGTCCTCGGCTAGGTTCGGTACCAGTTCGTTCGAAATCAGCGGTAGTCGTCGCCGGTAGCTCCGCAGAGCAGCCGCGCGCACTCCCCTGGCCGCCGCGCCACGCACCGTCGCTAATAAACAACTCATACTCTACTGACAGAAACACATTAATTGTTCAATGAAAACTAGTTAAAGCCTACTTGTTGGCACCGCCGATCGCTCCGATACATTCCGAGACGCAGTGAATCATAAATCTAGACGACCGGCCGCTATGAATTTAGACAATAATAAAGCTAAGTTAAAAGCTATGTTGTTTCGATGTTTGCAGTGAAAGGAGTCGTTATAAGTGGCGATTCGGAGTGTAACTGTGCTGCGGTCATTTTATATTAGATGTATAAGTGGAGCGTCTGTCCGCCTGCACATTATGTACTTGAGTGATGAGTGCCGGTGAGCCGTGGAACAGATTGTGCTGATCGAGTGCTAAGTCCGAGCCGCCGGACCGCGCTCCCACGAAAGGCGCCTCACTCCTGATTTCTCCTCTGTCAACTCTTTGTATTCAAAGTATGTATTTTTCTTGTCTATAAGTATGTACGTATGTTTCCTTATCTCTCGGCGTCATATCGTCTTGAGTTCAAGAGATTAAGAGCGCTAAAGTATCCGAGATTATAAACTTTGAGTTTCCGTAAAGTATGCCAACAAGATGTTTTTTTTTTATCTAATCTTTATCAAATACTTCGCAAGTTAACAATAATACTATAATTCAGGGAGAAGATATCAATGTAGACAGAATAAAGATAACTAATAAAATAACATTTTCATGAGTTATGTTTACATGTAGATATGACAAGACCGCCTAATTTATGATCTTTGCAATTATTTTATTGGAACAAACGGATTCAATATTTTATGTCACAATTGAAGGGATCAACTGATTATTATTATACTAATTAAAGAAAATGGCTCTAGTTGAGCAATACAAGCCATTTATATAGAATTTAATTATCGTACTATAATAATACTACGTGAAACACAGCTCATATCGAGCTACCGCTTTCTTTTACTACGAACTACTATGATTATAAATTCCAATGCGCTTTGATAGTTTCAAGTGCTAATTACATAGCAGGGAGAAAAATATAAAAAAGATAAGAACGTAAACACGGTTAAAAAGCACTATACAAAGATGTTATTATTACCTACAGTTATTGATGTTATATATTGAACGTGTATTATAATTATGTAACATAGTAAGATAAAGTTATTGTGTCCCTATAAGGTTTCCTTCTGATTCCTGAAGTCAATATTTCGGTAGCTAAACGAAGGTCGGTATTGCCGAAATTGGTTAATAATCCGCGAATGGATTCTGATCCAATCCAATCAAAGATAATTCTGTGATATTCCTTTGAGCAGCGTAACGGAAAATCCGATTAGTCGAGGGTTTAAGTCATAAAAACCAGTGCTAGAATCTATACCAGCAAAAAAAATAGAACTCACACTAAATATTATTGGAGGTAACTGTTTATACCCACTAACATACGAATTTTAAGAGGAAATAAGGATTTTGGAACATAAATAAACAAAACTATAAATATAAGAATTAGACACCTTATCGGAGAGGCATTATGCTTCTTTGACGGAATTAATTTTAAGATATATGTAAGTAGCAATGTTTTAGTAACCATATTTTAACTACGAAATACCATTAAGAAAGCATATAAAAATAGAAGCAATACTTTTTTCTAATACCTAGTTTTATTAGAAGAACAGTTTTCTAATAATCGTAAAAATATAATTTCGTAGCATCCCGTAGCACCCCGTAGCCCGTCGTAGACCACCCTCCATAACTTCGTAGACACATCGGAAATTGCTTGCGGGGATCACCAGGGGCACTCCACGAAAACTATTCTGAAGAAAACTCAATTCCAGTTTCAGGAAATGGGGAAATAGATTTAGAGGTCATCGTTTATATATACGTAAAGCGAAAACTTTGTACCCCTTTTTAATGGAAATTACGCGGATGGAAGAGTATGTTATTTGACATAATTGAATTTTTATAGAGGAGTGCAGACGGCGATTATTTTTAAACAATAATGTATTAGAAATACATTAAGTTTTAAATGAATTCTAATCGAAATTCGACCACTGGGCGACCACTAGTTATAATAATATTATGATTATGCGGATAAGCGTAACACTTTAAATGGAGAATTAATTGAAATTTAATAAATGTCAAATGTTTTCACGGCGATTTACGCACGGAATCATATTCCGGATGTTTATATAATAAAAGTTCTATCTTTGGACGTCATCAGAAGTAATTAATTAAGATATTAATGGGTTTCTTTAATATGTTTGTCACTATGCTGTGGTTTACTGTAATGATAAGGGTTATATCTGTTAATATGGCATTATAAAGCACGATAGGTGGACGATAATTCCAGCGGGGTGAGCACGGCCTCTGTGATAGACTTGAGTCACGCATTTTATCACGGTTTTTGTTCCCAAACTGTGATAAAATATGTGACTCAAGCCTATAACTATCGTAATGGAAAATTCTTACCGTAGGTCCCGGGTGGCATTCGTAGATTTTGACAGTCGTTATGGGTCCTCAGAAGCCCAAAAGTCTGACAACCAGTCTAACCTACGGGTATCGTGTTACCCAGTAACTTGCTGTGGAAGTCAGATAAATAGTACCTGGCTCCATGTAAAATACTCATGTAATATACTGTAATAAAGGGCTCGCGTGGTAGATTACGGCTAGGGCATGCAAAAACCGGGTCGTTTTAAAAACCCGGTTTTTTCGGGTTTTTTGTTTACAAAACCGGTGAAACCGGTTAAATCGGTTTTTTCGGTTTCTTTTTAATTTTTTATTAAATAAATGAGAGATGTGTGTAAAGAAAATAAAATGCTGAAATCTAATCAAAATATGTATTTTTATTAGGTTATGCGGAACGTAAATCCACCGACAAGCTCCAGTAATGACTGTCATATTTAATAGTTCTTCTTTAACCCACCACCAATATTATTTAAGTACCCACATAAGAATATCATCACATTTTTTACGGACTGAAATAAGCTATAACTACTAACAAACAATACAAAAAGTTTCTTTTCTTTATAAATAACATAGAATAATAATCATAAAGCTTATTATTTAGGTAAATAAAATATTAAACTTAAGGGACCTGACATACATAATTAGGAACATTTGGTAAGTAGACAAAGGTCTAAAATCACAGAATATTAAATAACAATTTAACTGTCATAAAATACAAACAAGCAAAATCAACAGTACGTAAATGAGATCAAAATAATTATTTAAATATCACATAAAATAAAAATATTATTCCTAATAAACCAAAACAAAATAAATCTTTAATTCTTATATATATTATAGATTAATAATTCAAAATTAAAATTACATAACTAAATCAAATTACTATTTTTTACTTTGATAGAATGACCGTAAGGATACAAGTGCATCAAGGGAGTCATCATTTAGATTACTACGGATTTTATTACACATGAGACCTGCTGATGAAAAGGCTCTCTCTGATTCCACACTTGTTGGAGGTATAGACTTCAAAGCCGTATATACTTTTGTTAAGTGCTCTCCCATTTTTCCTCCACCATCGTAAAGTGCCATTTCCACCCTAATTTTAGTATCTAAATCAAGTTCTGTAGATGGACTTGCACCAGAGGTATGTTGCTTTAGCGCCTTCTTAATTTCGTGTCCGAGTTGGTCCTTGATGTTCCGTGTAACATTTACTACTGTATGGTCTATGTTTTGCTGAGTTGTAGTTGCCGTCGGTGTAGTAGTTGAAAAATGCTTATTTATAATGTTTACTATGAAACTTCGAATTTGTTCGTTATCGAGGGCTATCACGTTATTTACGCCATCCAAAAGATCTTTGTAGTATGTAGCTGGGCTGTGCAAATATAGAAGTATTCCGGTAAGATTTGTCAATCTTTGTTCTATTCTTGACTCTAACGAATTTGCCAATTGAGTGCTGATGGAAGAGGAATCTTCTTGCAGTTTTTTAAGCATAAATTTTATTGCTGCTACTGCTGTAATTAAATTAGCATCACGCTGGCATAAAGCTTCGACAGTAGCTTTTATGACAGCTAAAGAATCAGCTAATTCAGCGAGAATCAGTAACTCTGCATCATTAAATTGAATATTCGACTTCAGATCTATTAAAGCCTTCGATACAGCGTCTTTTATTTTTAAAAAACGCGCAATCATATCCGCCATCGAACTCCACCGAGTCTTGCAATCCAGTATAAGTTTCAGATCTTTATTGTCATGGTCTGCCATGACATATTTACTTAAAATGTCATTTTTAGTTGGTGATTTTCTAAACATTTTTGCAACACTTCTTACTTTGTCTATAATGTCTTTATAAAATAATGTTTGCACCAGATTACGTCGATCAACACTGACATCAAACTCAAAACCACCATCTTCATCATCACTGTTTTCAGAGTTATCACTATCTTCTCCTTCATTTTCACTCGGTTCTCCAGGTTCTCTAGTCATTTCAGTAGTTTTTTTGTATAGCACATCAATTATGCCTAGTTGAATGCCATGTGCCAGGCAAAGTTGCTGGTTAGCCCTAGCAGCTCGGCCTAAGGCTAACATAACGCTGGCCCCATCAGTGGTTAAACAAACGATGTCTTCATCCAACGAAAGTCTAAAATTTGATAGTTTCTTTTTTAAAATTTCTAAACAATGTTGCGCGGTCCCTTTTGCACTGATTCTCACAAGCCCTAAGTTTTTGTAGCCAGCATTGTCACTAAAATGCGGTGAAAATAAATTTATATTTATGTATCGCCGGTTTCTGTTAGAAGTCCACTCGTCTAAAGTCACGGCAAATCTCACTCCATCTGACTTCAATTCCTCTAATTCTTTTATAATTGTGTTTCTTAACTCGTCATTTGCTTTTATGACCATATTTTTGATACTATTTGGTGAGCTTGGCAATTTGTATCCACTTTTGATAAAAAGTTTTCTAAGCTCCTCGGAAGAACAAAATGTTTTGAACGGCAGGCCATCCAAAGCAGCCATCTTTGACACGACGTATTCAACAGAATGTAATTTTGTAAAAAAATGTGTAATTTTTTGTTTTTTTGGCTTTGAAGGATCCGTTTGTGTATCCTGACTATCTTCTAAAATGTATGGCTCTACTGCACTTGTGCTTGGTGTTGGTACTGGTTCTGTTATAGATTTGGCATTTTCTTTTAAATCAATTGAATGTTTACTGCGCAAGTGGTTTCGTAAACTTGATGTAGAACTTCCTGCTGCTTTTAATATTCTACTGCATTCTTTGCATTTGGCAGTGTTTCCGTCCGTGGCACGTAAAAAATAAAACCATACTGAAGATTTATCGCCCGCAGATTTTTTATTTTCTACATATTTTGTTTTTGCCGTATCGGCATCATCTACATCGCCAGCCCTCTTCATGATTTTTCTTTCTGTAAATATTAAGTGCTATTATAGCAAAAGTTCATGATTATAATCTTGAAAATAATAACGGACAACTGGAAGGAAGTTTTAGGCGACGTAGTCTAGATAAATGCACTTACCTTGATAAAAATAATATCTGCAATGTAACCACTGACAAACACAACACTCGCGTGCACTCGTCTCACTCACTTAAGTCACACTATACATACACACATTAATCAGACTAAAACACACAGACTAAAAACACACAGATTAAAAATGACGACTGCGTGGCATAGTATTGCCGGTAGTGCCACAAGGATCTAAATTAACGTGGCCGAAATAGGAACTAATGCCGTCTCGCCCACGGAATAATTATTCTTTGTCCTGTGGTCTCGCCGTCCCGTCCACGTTTGTCAGTGATTTTAATATTTTGTTTGGGAAAATTAAAGTATTATTAAATCAATAACATAGGAGAAAAGTAACCGAAAAAACCGAAAAATCCGGTTTTGTTATCCTTAAAAAACCGGGTTTCAAATTAGTCGGTTATCCGGTTTTTTCGGGTATCCGGGTATCCGGTTTGCATGCCCTAATTACGGCCCACTCCCTCGCATCGAGAGGAGGCCTGTTTCCCAGCAGTGTGAACAATATAGGCTGAGTATTATTTATTTAAAAGTTCGAGAGTCTGACAACCTTGCCAAGGGGTATCGTATTACCCAGTAACTGGGTGTGTAGGCAGTCGCTCTACGACGAAAAATGTATTCAGCTGCATCTGGTTAGACTCGAAGCCGACCCCAACATAGCTAGGCAAATGATGATGAGAGTGATGGAAAATTCTTTGGAGAGATACTAGAATATAGGTTTCAGTAGCCATTCTATTTATAACATTTATGGCTTGCAACTTCTCGGTTAAAGTGTCGTAAATAGAAAATAGTATTCGAATTTACATCGTTATCAAGTTCAAATTTATCTATGTTGGTCACGAAGCAGCCATTCTCATAGTTTACAACTTACAACAGTTCGAATGATGCCATAAACTATACGCGTGTACCGCTTTCATACATATAAACAAGATATTTTATGTTTTGATAACGTTCTACATATAAAGAATTATGGTGAGTGATGATTCTCGGCTCTGTTTTATTGAGCAACTCTATATAGTTTCAAACTATGCAGATTTTACATACAGAGGAATTTATACAATTAATTGTTAAAAAATATTGAACACCCGGTACAGTAGTTCATATTATCATTACAAAGTATTTTTAGTATCTTTGTTATCGACGATAAAGATATTATGTATTTAATCTATACTAATGTAATAATGATGAAGAATTTGTTTTAATGAGCTTATCTATGGAACTATCAGTGAGATTGCAGAAAAATATGTCCGCATTTGATAGCCCATTTCTTGAGAAAAGTTCTATGTTTATATGGCTTATTTAACACCACGCTACAACCCTTAGGAGACGAGCAAAAAGAAAGCAAAGACAGTAAGATTACTAAAAGAAAACTAATGAAACTTTGTGATGGGACGCGGTGGGTCGGGATCCGAAATTTCCCGTCGTCGGACTCGTGGGCAGAAGCTAAGTTATTTGATAAGAATGCAAATACATTTGTATCGACACCTGATAATTATATCAACTAATTATAACATGACCTTGATTTGTAAAATAAAAATACAAATTTAGATAAAAGATAGAAACTATACACGGAGAACAGGTGTGGGAGTAAATAATATATACACTTATATATTTTACATAATAAGTCCTTATATAATATAGAGCTGATTTTCCTTTCCTCTTTAACCCTTAATTAGGCGCATTAAGAAAATCACACAAGTAGTCGCATGGGGTCACATCTGACCCCAAAGTTATGAATAAAAATGGAGTGGAAGGAACTAATAAAATGAAATATGTTATTTTTAAAATAATTAAATGGTTTATTGAAATCATAATAAAAAAATAAAAACGTAACTTTCACTTAAAATAATTGAAAACATAAAACAACTTCTAATAGCTGTTAAAATTATTATTTTTTGGCATATCTGAGATAAAAAAAAATAAAATAACATGATTCATCAGCAGAATCATAGAATCTACTCTGCATCCCATGCAGTAAGCCCGGAAGTGTTGTTGGCAAACAAATTTACAACACTTATAGCATTTAGAAGCTATTTTCTTGTCATCCTTTCTAGGGCATGACGAACAGCGACCGCTCTTAGCATTCGAACTTTACGGCACCGCTTTTTATTGAAGAAGTGGTAGCACGCTGTTCGATGCGCTGTTTTTGGCGATCTACTACCAGTTTCATAGCAATAATTAAAAAAAAATCGCATTACATGTGTGTTACTCTTGTCAGTATTCGCTTTGTGTAGGGCGAATGCATTGACGCCGGATATATTGAGAAGATGATAAAGTACTGCCGATGGCCATCTTTTAGTCCTTCTTGCAATGTTATAATTAGCGCATAGTTGATCATTGCAGTCGACATCTCCTTTGGTACTATTATAATACATAACTACTGGTTTCTGAGTGCTTCCTGTTGTTTCGTCAATAGAGTTATCATTATGCACGGTAGAAAGTAAAATAACAGCTTTCTTTGGATTAGGGACATATGAGACCACAATGATTTGATTATGAAATTCGATAAGCGAACACTATATACAGAAATATCATCTGCAATGTCATCTTCCGAGGTAGAACTCGCGACATCTTGCTCATCATCCGACAAATGTCCCAGCCATTGCTTTATCTGTCTTTCTTGATCCATAGTGACAACTAAAAGAGAAAAAATACATAAATTATATTATGCAAAACAATAAAACGTTATAATTAGTAAAAACAAATACATATATATGCGTAAAAACAAAAAAATAAAAACTTACCTTTTGCCAAAAATGTTACGTAATTGGTCGCATGGGGTCAGCACCCAAGAGAGCAACGACGAGTGCGTACGCGTTGGTGGTCTGTTCGCACCACAGTTGCGTACCGCGCGGGGAGGTAGGAAGCTAGAAAGAGTCCTGTCGCGTTCTAAACACTCAAACACTATTTTTTTTAAATTAGAAATTGTCTTGACCCCATGCGCCTAATTAAGGGTTAAGGTAAATCCATACTTCATAACACTTTATTAGGGTTAAATCGGATGCCAAAAGGACAGGCCGTTCTAAGGATTTGAATAATAGGTTTTTATCCTTTTCTTTATATATATATACTAGCTTTTGCCCGCGGTTTCGCTCGCGTGAAATTCGGGGTAACACGGTTCCCCTTTCCTGATTTAGAACACAGAAGAGAACTCGGAACAGAATGTTATTTTAATACGCTACTGTAGACGATATTATATGTCTTTCCATTTCGGGATAGAATGTAAAGATTCTGGGCATTGGACACACGCGAACATGCTACATACAATTGTCCATGGGAAAAGCACGGTATATCTATGTTCACGCAAGCCAACTAAAAAAAAGTGGCCTACGTCACTCTCCATCCCTTCAACTTAAAAAATCACGTCAATTCGTCGCTCCGTTTTGCCGTGAAAGACGGACAAACAGACACACACACTTTCCCGTTTATAAATTAGTATGGATATCGGTATTGGAAGGTGTGATTTTACTAAAATTACGTGAGATGTGTGTAAGGCTGAAAGAATGCAGTCACTATGAGAACGTAAAGAATTCAGTTGAGTGTTTAGGGCAGGATGGTAATAAAATATATTTATGAGTTAGAGTGCTGAAGTTTGAAGTACGATCAATTTGTTTTTGCTATACTTCAATCTCCAATACACTTGAGCAAACAACATACACTATGAAATATACAGAACTAGCAACTCGCTCCGGCTTCGTTCGGGTGTAGTGTATGTGACGGAGGTCGTATAACTATAAAAAGTGCCAAATTGTGTGCACTTACTGGACAGGTCCTCTCAGCCTGTGTGGTTCTTTCCTCAAAAGACCATTTCATACACCAATGATCTGATCAAGATTATGTCTAAACTTAAAAAGAGACTACGACTTCTGAGTTTGTTTCGGCCTTTTTTCTCAGAGTATAGGAAGAGCCGAACTAATCTAGTTAAAAAAAATGAGTGACGTATAAAAGTGTTTGTACAAACCTACTTACAGAAATGAAATCATTTATCATTTATGAAATGTCTCCCCGACCACAACGGAGAATGGCTGACCGCCCGTTTCGTCCGTAATTTTAAATACAAGATGTGATTTAAGAAGTTTGCGGAGAAACAGTATAACTATTAAGAATGCTTTTTATTTATTTTCTTATTATTGTTCACCCTACTATTTGCAGTTGTATACCTAGTTTTTAATTTTTTACTTTTGTTATTTGCTTACGACGCATAATAACGACGAATTATATTCCATTATGAAGAAACCTTTTTATGGAAACGGTTGTATTTTCTCAGTGTCAAAAAATAAGAAAAGCATATACCCAAAACATACGCATGACAACTTTTGAAGTAACAAAAGTAAGTAGGATCTGCTTATCAACAGCTATAACTTATCTACTCTGTAACAGTGACGGTAAAAAACTTTTTAATTGTTCACACAAGAAAACTTTGCCTTTGAAAGAACAAGAGTTTTGAGAAAAACGTTAACTACATCTTCTGAAGACGTCACGAAATTTTCATAAAGTTTTTCTTTGATATTGTACTTAGTTGATAAAATTTATTTTTTCCCTAAAATGGAAAGAAAAGGGCTACGGCGTAGCATTTGCACTACGATTTTCGTAGTCTACTACGCGAACGAATATCTATTGTTTTTATTTAATTTACCTATGAATATTTTCACGTAAATGTTTTTGTTCCCTCAAACTCCTTACTGACTAGAATCAATTAGTGATTCTTCGAAAAAAATTGAACGCAATGTCGATTTATTTGCATTCGTTCTGAAAAAAAAAATGCGACGCATTTGTTTTGATCGGTCGATTTTCATTTGATCAATAAAGAATTTGCGCTATATTATTGTTTGTTTCAACTTACATTAGGTACAAAATTAATCTTTATTCCATAGAGTTATAAGTACCAGTGAATAAACATGTCAAGAGCAAACCACTTATCATTGCGCTCAAAGCTACTACGATATGTCAAATTTCTTTAAAAGATTTTCAACTTTATTGCTTACTTTTAAGGTTCAAGATTGATTGAAAATTTTGACAGTTTCGGGTAGCTTGATGTGCTGGCGCTTGTACCTACTACGCTTTGGTATGGGCAGCTAGTTTCAGCTTTTTGACTGACCGTCCGTCCCCTGGGCAATTTAAAAATACCTGTAATTGGTCTACCTTTAATCAGTATAAAACAAAAGTCGCTTCTCACGTCTGTACGCTCGGATCTTTTAAACTTCGCAACGGATTTTAATGCAGTTTACGTCAATTGCAGAGTGATTCATGAGGAAGGCTTATATGCATTCTTGCAGCTTCTGCCCGCGTCAAATTTTTGGTCCCGTGACCCTTCCCGTCGCATCGAATTGCCTGCCAGTTTTCGTCCATTTTTCGTTGCTGCTCCGCTCCTTTTGTTCGTAGCGTGATTTTATATGGCCTATAAACAGATTTTTTAAATTTGGACCTGTAGATCTTGAGATTACTGCGTTCAACCAATCAAAAAAACATACAAACAAACTCTTCAGCTTAATAATATTAGTATAGATAACAAAGTCGCTTCTCACGTCTGTCACGTCCCTTAGATCTTTTAAACTTCGCAACGGATTTTAATGCAGTTTTCGTCAATAGGGAGAACCTTCAGGAGGAAGGTTTATATGCATTATATGCGGGCGATGTCGCTGGCAAAAGCTAGTTTGAAATAAATTGTTTGAGTTACACGTGACTACGAATGATTCTTCACTGGTTCAGTTTAAAAAGTCTTTCACACTATTACTAGAACACGGTTACAAAAAAAATACCCAACTCTAGAATAACAACGGTTTAGACGAAACGTCTAGAAAGGACAATTAACTTCCAACGTTTTATAGACAAACGAGACTAAAGCAAAGGTATTCAGCTATTCCACCTTCCATTAAAAGTAATTTATTTCTCCATCGCGCTCAGAAAACAGACTATTTATTCTGGTCGAGAATCCTGAAAACCCACTTTAATCTTCAGGGATTCAACAAACGGCACTGAAATGTATAGAAATAGGTACAAGTGATGGATTCAGATGAAGTTTTATTTTAGTATTATACTTGGATAACCTCTGTTTATTTTTATTTTCCCTTGGCGCCATATTGTATGTTATTTATAGGTGGTTTCTTTCATGTTTCCCACAGTCATGGACGATTTATGTTACCTACTTACTACTTACAATTTTTGTCCCCATGAGACCACTTAGGCAGCATCAAAATTAATTCATTAGGTACCATACTGTACCAAAATCTATATTTGTAAAGATCCGTTCCACGGTACCTAACTTAATTATGTACCTAACATAATTTTCTCGAAACAAAGATTGGTATTTAAAATCGTGAGTTTCTAATTGGAATTCCTCTACAAATATGGCTTCCACATATTCGAGAAATAACACGAAAACAAGTAAACAAAAGCCGTAATCACTGTTCCAGACAAATTACAACATTTGTTAGCTTCCAATACATTTATTAGGTACGTTGAAATATCTATAGTGGTGGTAGAAGTTGTTGCGTATTGGATTTTTCTAATACAAAATTCCTCAGTAAAGGCAAGTATCTACCCGCTTCGCATTTCACTGGCTTCCGATTTCTTCTAGCGCATTTATTTACGGTTTTGTTTGTATTCATTCGACACTAGACTGAAGTTACGAAACGCTTGAAGGGAAATGAATGATATATTAGCTTCATTTTACACACGTGTCAGCTTTATTTATTAAGAAGGTACTTTAACAGCTCAATTAGCACCTACTCATTAATGAGGCCAAACTTTCGGCGGGAATAAGTGGTGTTAATGATATTTACCTTTTGTTTGACAAATATTGAGGCACAGGACGTTTCGTTATCCGGAATTAAGTTTTATTGACTTTACCTAAAAGCATAATTAAACACACACACATAATATGTAATATACCAGGGTGCAAGTAGAGTCTCCCCTACTTCATGGTGATCCAAGAACAAGAAGACTTACTTAATATACCATAGCCTCGACACGAGTCGTTGTCGCCAAGGTGGGCCCAATATTGTGAAAAGGTCAACACAATAAAATTAAAAGTCATGATTTGCAATTCGCAAGACACTCAAACAAGTATGTAAAGGGTACACATTGCGTGGTCGGATTACGCGCGGTCGGGTGCGCCGGCGCATCGGATCATCAATATTCGTGTCATGCGCCGAAGCGCACGTGCGCTATAACTATCATTACGTGATGTCACGGCGACATCTACATGACAGACATGACAATATCGAAAACGTTTAAATATGATTGGTTTAGGTAAATTGGTAGGACTCGACTCGTGTATGGAGTTATAGCAATTTGTGGCATGCAAAGTGCATCAAGTGGGTAGTCTTCAGCGATTTTCAATATCCCATTATGGAGTAAAACGTTCTTCTTGCTTTGTTGGAGACTTCTAGGCATTAAATTTGGCTGAGCTAAATGCAAGCCAATACTGCAGTATAATAATCAGCCGCAGTTATTAGTGGGGGACAGTGAGTGCCCCTGTGTCTTCGCACACACTTTTGCCACTTTTGCACTATAACATCTCCGCCGATGGCTAATCTCAATTTAGTTTGGCGGCCATGGCCGAAATACGGTCTGGAGGACTGTATAAATAGGCTAATACCTTATAAGCTTCGAAAATGATGTCCGTTTCCACCGCGCGGCCAACTCTTAAAATTTGATGAAATTTTGCCAGGAATTAGTTGTAATTTGTTACAATACACACCTCTTTTCCTGAATTTGTTACAAAAAAAACTAAGACGCTGCGACCAAAAACAGTTGGCCGCTAGAACCGCCACTTGCCGTAGTGATCGACTGTGATTACACAGAAACTAAATAATGCAGATAGGCGAATGATACATCAAAAGAAACGTCTTAATTTGTTGTATTTGTTACAAAAATAAAAAGCATGAAAACTTAAATATACAAAAAGTTATGCTATATTTAGTTTTCAGGTTAAGTGTAGGTACGTATCTCACCATAAAATCAAATTAATAGAGGCTAATGTGTATGGACAATTGGTTGCTAATTTGTTGCAGCAAATAAACAAGAAAAATACTTCTAGTATTTTTCTTGTTTATTTGCTGTGAATATCTAGTGAATATCTCCTAAAATATAAAGCCTGTAGTTATATTCGCCACATTTATCCAAACTAGGCTATGAAACCTGTCGATTAGTACTAGAACTAAGCTTGAACCTACTATTAATAACGAAATAAACGCCATTGTATTTTAGGCATATTGCAGTCAGTGCGGCCAACTAAAATCGACTGTAAAAAAAATATTGAACCTGTTTTCTAGTATTTTTCTTGTTTATTTGCTGCAACAAATTAGCAACTAATTGTCCATACACATTAGCCGCTATTAATTTGATTTTATGGTGAGATACGTACCTAAAATTAACCTGAAAACTAAATATAGCATAACTTTTTGTATATTTAATTTTTAATGCTTCTTATTTTTGTAACAAATACAACAAATTAAGACCTTTCTTTTGATGTATCATTCGCCTATCTGCATTATTTAGTTTCTGTGTAATCACGGGCAATCACTACGGCAAGTGGCGGTTCTAGCGGCCAACTGTTTTTGGTCGTAGCGTCTTAGTTTTTTTTGTAACAAATTCAGGAAAAGAGGTGTGTATTGTAACAAATTACAACTAATTCCTGGCAAAATTTCATCAAATTTTAAGAGTTGGCCACGCGGTGGAAACGGACATCGAAAATGTACCAATACTCTAAGAGCACAAAACATATTTTCAAGTTCTACTATTAATAGTGCCCGTTACGGCAACTCTCCTAAAAGTGTTGTTGCTATCATAACGAAAGTGTTTTGTTGACAGCTACCGATACGATCAAGAATGTAGCGATATGTTATATGAAAACAGTATCAGCTCAGTTATTTTTATCATCATCATTGATCCATTTATTTTTAGATGATGATTATCAACATTTGTAGTTATTTTCTTCATTTATTTACACGAATCTTTGTATAGAGTATGAGACTCATCATTAGTCATCATTTAAGAGACAACTAATACAATTATTTATTTCTATGCATATATATCGGAAATTTGAAACTGTTCGATTCGGATCCGGCTCGAAGGACCAAAGTGTGCTGGACTGGTCTACAGTCGAAATTCCACCAATTAAACACACTGTGCGACCCATCGGACATATTGAAGTATACAGATTGATTTCTGAATGAATATACCCACTTCTTCAACGGCAAATAAAGTAACCAAAACGTCGAATTCGCATGTATTATGAGACCATGTAAATTCAACGCCGACACACTTTCCAAACCAGTTATCATTACATAATTATGTTTCCGATACCAACAACGTGTGTCCTACAACCTTTACATAGTAGTTCAAGGTCTGACGGACCCCTGCTAATAAAAGGAACTCAATCTGATTGTTTCATGCTCCATGCTTCTGTATAATACAGCATTCATGTAAAATATCCGTTTTATTATGCTTGTCTATTAGTAGCGCGAATGCTCGACAGCGATGATAAAATCGGAAAGGTAGCGAATACTGGTACAATCTTATCAGTCATCGGGGTTCGACACTTCAGTGTGGTAAAAGGATGTGTGTAGTACGTACCTAGTAGCTTATCATGTTATCTGACTTATTTTTGCAAGGCATGGTTGTATAACATACAAATTATTATAATTTATAGCAAAACTTTGCCGGTATTTCCTGAAAGGCAGATGTGAGTTCTTCCTCACTTTGTCTGTTATTCAATTGCTATGTTAAAGAGGGCAAGCCTACAGAGGGTGAGTGAGAGCGTGGCAGCATTCAGCATATGATTCTAAACCCTCTAGCTAAATAGCTAATAAATTTTCCATCGACATTTTTATCGTCATTTTCATATAAAAGTCCAAATACGTACGCGGTCAAATGAATAATTTTGGAACACCTAAAATATTTTTAAAAACTGGCGAAAAACGTCTGAAGAATTCCGAGACAACGTAATCGTACCTTCTCACATTTGTCAAAAGTTGTGTCTGTAGGTTGGATGGGGCAACCTTTTTGTAACGAAGTTACATTTAATCAATTTACGTAGGTTAAAAATACAGGTCGCGTTTAACTTACGGACAGAATTCATTTTAAAACTTGAAACACACTTAACTTGGAACGTTCTGCTGTAGACGTAGAACAATTTGCAAAGTTGGACTGTTAGGTACCGGTATTTTAGACTATGATTAAATATATAGCTAGTATAAACTCAATATAGGCTTCTGAGCAATTATCCGATAGAAGTTAAGTGTTCATACTTAGGCTGTGTGCAAATCAGAGCTATAGTCCTTTATTAAATGATAAAGTGAAGCGTCGCTCAGCCTGCCAAGGTCGCGAGATTCGTTCGAAAGAGTTACCGTGGCCCCGGCATATGGGCAAATGAAGGAACACGGGTGGGTTTTAGTCAGTAAAAGTCTGAAACGCCCTTCCGCTCCGCCCAGAGCGGGAGAAGTCATTTGATGATATCCAATCCAAAAAAAAAGCGTCGCTCAGAAAAGTAGTGGGTATGTAAATAACATAACATAAATCATCAACGCCTGTATTCCCCTAAGGGGTTAGGTAGATGTGTACAATTACTACTCCCACATTTCGCCAGTTATGTTTAAGTCCCATATCATAGAGACCAGCCTGTTGCACTAAGCCGGGCTCAGTCCAGACTCCGGCAGCTACTGAGAAATTCCAGATGGGGTATACTTTGCCCGACTGGGAACCATATCCAGGAACTCATGATAAACATGACTTAGGGTTAGAGCTTGACTAGGCCTCTAGATCAGCGAGGTAGTAGTTATCATTTCAGTCGAGACACGCGCACTGCTGAACATATACCTCACCCAAGCTCAGCCACTTTGACCGTTTCTGTACTGTCCACATCCAACGGATCCTTGCGGCCGTCACAAGATCATCTGTGTCGTGACACGGACGATCGTAAAGAATAGCATTATCCCATTTCTTTCTGTGGGTGTCATATAAAGCGACTGAGAGGCTTACTAGAGAATATGGCACAAGTGTTTCCTATGCATTTTACCACCATACTGTGATCGCCAAACCGTCTATCAAGCGTGGTCATTACGGCAAAACCCTCTCAAAAATGACAAGGTAGACTACTACGTCGACATTTTTGGGACGATATTACAATATTAGGTGGTAGTCACAAAGGCACCTAATATTGTAATACCGTCCGATGTTCTGTTCTGCGGGGCTCAGTCTTGAGTTCTACAATTTACGCGTTTATTGTAGCTACCATAGCACTCAACTCTATAGGACAAGGAGGCATAAACCTAAGTGTTTACATCAGATAAGATTACTGGCAATTTAGAACGGAACGCTAATAAAACTGATCACTTATAATCCTTCTCAATTGCTACACTGGAATTATTCTTAGGCATTGAGTTATTATATCAAGAATTTAATCGTTATGATCTTTGTAGCTTTTCTGTCAAATAGCGTGAGATAATTATTATGGAACTTGTAAAATTATTGATCGCTAATCAAGCCCAACCCAGCCACCTTGATTCCAGTTTACCAATAGGCATAATTATCCTAGTAGTTTATGGTGGCGCCACTTGCTCAAACAAATGTCAAAAATAATGTCAAATTTTTACATAGTATAAAACAAAGTCGTTTCCTGCGTCTGTTCGCGGTTCATCAACATCAAAATTTCAGCCGCAAGATGTCCACTGCTGGACACAGGCCTCCCCCAATGACCGCTACTTAGACCGATTCATTTTTTGGGGGGGTTTGCCATAATCGCCACGCTTGGCAGGCGGGTTGGCGATTGCAGTATGGTGGTGATGCGTAGAGAACGCTGCTGCCCATTCTCTAGTAAGTACCCTCTGTACGCGGTTGTTACGCTTAAATCTTTTAAACTTCACAACGAATTTTATCAATAATTTTATAATAATGCGATTTTCTTCAATAGACAAAGTGAATCAAGAGGAAGGTTTATACGTACGCGGGCGAAGCCACTGACAAATGCTAGTTCAGTATAATTCAATTTAGTTCTCGTTTTTGCCATTTAAGTTACCTAGATATCTTTATAGTCGATACGTACGGATCGGTTGTACTGTATTTAATTTTTATCCTTCATCGTTGAATTGCAGCAATAATGATTTCTAATTGATGCGTTCCGTCAAATGCTCAATACCACTCATTCATATAACTACTTAGAGTCGCTCTTTTTCATTCAATGCTATTTCTTAAGGTCGCTCGAGTGTTGTGGTAAATGGTATAAACTACATAAGTTTTCCTTGTCCTTAAACAAAATCATGGCGGAAAAAGCGGGAAAAAATCTTTGGTTTCTAGATAATAAATCTCTAGATGGAAAACGAAACGTCCTTTTTCCTTCATTTGAGTAATAATATAAAAGCAAAACATGTGACTGCTAGTTGGTCTAGTGATCGTAAGCGTTACTGCTGAGCATGAGGTGCTGCATTCTACTCCCAGGTCGGGCAAACTAATACTGGGTTATTCCATCCGAAATTTCTCAGTAGCACCTCAGAGTCTGGATCTGTGCCTGGCTAATAGAAATAAGCTATTCCCCGGTTCCTGGAACTTAAACATAACTGGTGAAGTATGGTACTATAGCCAGTGCCCAGCCCTTCGGGGAATCAAGGCGTCATGTTATGTTAGTTTAAGAAAAGCGCATATTTCTCTACCTTCATCTCAGCTCAAAATATTTGAATCAAACGAATCTATTTCCAATAAAGTGGCAGCGCTGTTACTTTACGAACCATGTTCTATGGGTACGTAGGTATCCTAGGTAGGTAGTGTAGGTACTTAGATATCCGTGTCAGGGATGCCGCGGTCGCCACATTACGCCCGATTGAGACCAGCCGATTGTAACACCTTACTCGGATATTTGCAAAGGACCAGTATTATGTCGAATGGCAACATTCGATAGCTAATGTTTTGTGTACCTATCTGGGCAAACACAAGGCCGGAGTGTGTGATTCTGTATGCCCTTAGTCTTTATTAATATTGAAATTCATTATTGTTTATAGGCTATAATATTATCTCTAGCCTATGTTGTGTTAGGTTATTGCAAACTGTAACTGATATAATCATGCTATATTAGAACATTTTCAATGCAGGGGGATTCAGAATAATAAACTGGATCCATGATTACATCTGGGTATCTATACCTATAGGTAACACAACAACAACACAATCAATACAATCATTTCTTATACATAATGTTTCGTAAATCATTTATCAAACCGTGATTCATTATTATGTACTAGGGATTTCCAGAATATTTCATCATTATTATAAAGTTCTAAATATCACCACCATTATCATGGCTCCTTTACTCGTAATAGAACATAAGGGACGACTTAAAAGTAACGAGAATTGGCATTTTTGACATCAGACTTAGATGACAAACAACTTTATTTTTTTCGAAACAACTATTTCCCTTCCCTGGTTGCAAATCAGCCGCTGTCTTTTTATTTAAAATATGGTGCAAATCATTTGAGCCATATAAAATTCACGAACCCCTTGTATGCATGCACCTTACATAATTCTCTCATATAAGTCCATTCCCCACACGACGCGTACGGTCGCTTTGAGGTACGAACATTAAATTGCCAACGCTAAAAGGATTTTAAATTAGTGGCCAGTACGATTTTAATTAAAACCTGAACTTGTCTGTGTTCTTTTTTCAAATTACTTTGGGCAGTTAAAATTAAAAAGTACCATTCTTTATTTTGATAGGCTTGAAAAAGGCGCATTTGTTTTAGAATAACCTCATAATTTTGTGAATAAAATGGTAGACAGTATGCAATTCATACATACGATGTTGCACATGACGACACCATATAATACGATTATATTGATTTTTTAAGTACAGGTTATTCAGAACTACTTATTTCTTGGAAATAGCGTGACGTGTGAAAAATATCAAGGTCTAACCTTGATATTTTTCCAGTATTTATAACCGACTTTAAAAAGGATGACGTTCCCAATCCGATTGTATTTCTTTTTTGTAGGTGTGTTACTCGATACCTCTGACAGTGTGGATTGATTTAGAAAAACTTTTTTCTAATGAATCGGGGGTGAGTCAAGGGGTGGTCCAATATTTACTATCTTTGCTTGGGTCGTTTTTGAGTTACCTTCAATGCTACTTATTTTTTCACTAAGTGTATATTAATAATGTTATTATAATTTTCTGTCATGTTAATTACATAGTAAGTAGTGGTATGTATATGATTTTATGTGGAGTAGGTTGGTAGGTAGGTAGGCAAAACTAAAAGCTGAAAAATAAAAAAAATATTTTACCACAAAGAGCCGACTTCCAAAACAGCACAGTGTGAAATAACTTTCATTTTGGAAGTCTTTGGAAATTAACGAAAATAAAAACAGAAAAATAAATACAATACTTTCGAATTTAAAATTATTATTCTCTTTCTAGTGATCTGTGATGTTTTTTTAGTCTGTGTGATGTTTTTTTTTGTTTTAGTAGTCGAATCTCACGAACTCACTCGCCTGAATCGAGCGAATTGTCAGCAATAAGTATTTCTGGAATTGTCGATTTTCCTTCGTGCTAGTCGCCTATTGAAAATATTATAAGTATTATTTAAAAGTGATAAGTTCTTACCATTATTGTTTTTTCACATCCAGAAAGCAAATAACCTAATGTTGGGTCTTACATTAAAGTCTTGGATTTAGTCTCGCGACACACATATTTGTTATGTGCTTCCAAGTTATGTGCGGTCTAGTGTGCATTGTGCGGTTCCAATGTAAATAGCAAGTTTATTTACCGAACTCGCTTTATAGAACGTTGGCGAAGTTTATAACACCGAGGGCCGAGAAACGAGATAATATTGACATTTTCAAAAACGTTACATTTAATGGATTCCATTTTATTTTATCACGTTTGTAAACATACTGACCCACGCTGGATATGTAAGTGGCCAGTACTTTACAGTTAGTGACAAAAGAGGTTCTATCATACGACCTAAAGGCAAGGGCATGACACTCAACAGCATAAAAAAAGTCAAAGCATTTATTTCAATTAGGCCCAAAAAGGCACTTTTGAACGTTAACTGTTTGGGCACGCCACAATTGCGGCGGTAAGTCCCCTCTTTGAGGAGTGGATAGAGAGGCGCCACGGCGTCCTCACCTTCCGCCTGACGCAGGTTCTCACCGGGCATGGGTGCTTCGGTGGGTTCCTGTTCAGGATAAAGCGGGAGGATACGTCCGGGTGTTTCCATTGCGAGGATCGTCTGGAGGACACGGTGGAGCATACGGTGGAGGTGTGCCCAGCCTGGGCGGAGCACCGCCGTGTCCTCGTGGAGGCGATCGGCGGCGGCGACCTCTCGCGTCCGGCCCTGGTGCGAGCCATGGTAGGGAGCGAGAGGGAATGGGAAGCCGTCACCTCCTTCTGCGAAGAGTAATGCTCGCGAAGGAGGAGGCGGGGCGCGTGAGGGAGTGGCAGTCTCTGCGCCCTCACGTCCCTAGCCGCCGCAGGAGGAGACTCCCCGGGCGTCGGGAGTCGATTGCGGACTCCCGGCCACCGTAGGCGCGAGCTTGCGGGTGGCGAGCAATGGGTAGCTCGCCGCCCGGTAAGGACCAAGCTCGGGTCGACGGCGCGCAGTGTTCCACGCGCGCCTCAAAGAGATGTCAGCAGCAGTGTAGGGGTCTACTAGGACCGATGCCTGCTGGGATCGCGTGATTGTTCGAAAGAGATACCGTGACCCTGGCACATGGGCAACTGATGGAACACGGGTGGGTTTTAGTCAGTAAAAGTCTGACACGCCCTCCCGCTCCGCCCAGAGCGGGAGAAGTCATTTGATGATTACCCATCCTGAGAAAAAAAAAAAAAATTACTGTTACATGAAAATAGAATTGATTCTAGTTGCCCCTTCCAAAAGGTGGATTCGTATGGGGAAGAATGGGTCTGAAATGTGATGAAAAAGTTTTTGACACAGCTCCTCATCCTTACCCTGCTACTGTTCTGTTTAGGTAACCCCTTTTATAATTTGACGTATTTCTTCCAAGACAGATAGTGTGCGCGTGCGTGTGCGTGACCATCACACTACTTTTTAACTTCCGAGCGTCACATTTTTTTTTAATGAATGTATTTTGGCCTAAACTTTATCGCGGTATAAGAGTCATATGAACGTCTCTACATTTTTTTTCAATCTCCATTTTACAGGAGAGCTAAAATTCTGTGAAAATTCTTCGTCTTCAAGTTGAACCAGCTTTTTATAAGAAATAATACAGTTAACCAAAGATAATTATCTCTTAAAAAAGCTGGTAAAGCTTGGAGAAGTGAATATTCACAAGATGTTTGCAATCTTGTAAAATTGAAAAAATGTAGATAGTGTCATCTGACTCTTACACCGCGTTATGAGGTGTTTAATAGTTGCAAATGGGCCACATTATCACGTCTTGGAAGGAATACATCAAATTACACGTCAACCTGTATACATCCTGCCGGGGTCGCGTGATTGTTCGAAAGAGATACCGTGACCCTGGCACATGGGCAACTGATGGAACACGGGTGGGTTTTAGTCAGTAAAAGTCTGACACGCCCTCCCGCTCCGCCCAGAGCGGGAGAAGTCATTTGATGATTTCCCATCCTGAAAAAAAAAAAAAAAAAAAAAAAAAAAAACCTGTATACATAGTTACTAAGTTATTCATCATCGACCAGTAAACTCGCCTATGATACAAGCCATGCCAGCCAGCCCGCGGCCGTAACGATGTTATCATTCTATTATCAAGTTTAGAAGAACCATTATTCACTTGTCTTTTAAAAATGAACGAGCACTGATATCAATCTAAGTTGTTATAAAATTGCTGGAGATTTTGCTAAAGTTATGCTTTGCGACTTTACTGCTTTTAAAAGTTTGGATTTATTAGCGTTTAATTTTTGCCCGGACACAAGTAAAATCATCGGTCTATTATTTACGTTTTTATTTATGCGTATTTATTTTAAATATTTATTGAATGAAGTTCTAACAATAGATATAACAAAACGTAGCTATGTTTTGAAAATAGAACTAGTTTTCAAAACATAACGAGAATAGAGTGCACCATTTTCAAAAGAAGAATACGACAACGGTTTTCCTTCATTCATTGAAAGACAAAGAGGTAACACCTGTGTTTTCACACAGTATAAAGTAGCGATGCCCGCTATCTACTAACACTACTAGCTACAATACTATGTATATGTACTGCGAGCACGCGATGTACAAGTACAAACTATGTAGGTTATGTTATCTATACACTTTGTTTATATTGTTTTTGATGTTTCATTAGGTTTCTATATCGATGTCCAACACGTGGGTAAAATATTGGCAGCTAATTTAATTTAACCTTTTGTACATAAAAGGAGAAATTAACTGACTAACTGACATATCAACGCATAGCCGAAACTACAGGGACGAGGAACGTGAAATTTTGCACACGGCCGCCTTTTATAATGTAGGGGAGCTCTAAGAAGGAGTTTTTGGATATTCCACCTTTAAAGGGGTAAAAAGGGAGGATTTAGTTTGTATGACAGAGGCGGTTTTAATGAATATTGTTGCCGCCACAAGTTAATTAACTTGAAACTTTGCACTAATATTTACCTACGTAAATCATAAAGTATTTTTCTTTTAATTTCCCGGTAAAGTGAAGATTGGGGGTGTTAAAGTAAGTCGCGGGCGAAGTACTAATGTTTGCATATTTCGAAAGTATGTACATTTTTTATTGCGCGATCGATATAATAAATATCTGGTTTAACTTTACAGCTTCCTTATATTTCGTGGTCATTTTAGACTGGCAATTCCAAAACGAAATGGAGTTGTAGCAGACATTTTGTTTTTGAAAACAATGTAAGTAGGCAGGTATAACTGCTTCGAACAGGTTTTTTTTTGAGTTTTGTTTTTGTCCCTTCACGGTACGACGTTAATAACCTTCCAGAAGACACATGAAACCATACGTAGGTACCATTTTATCGATAAATAAAATTGAAATATGTCCGGTCCTTAATCAGAGTGGCTTTAACCTTCGTCTGACGCGAGATACGAAGGATATTTCCCCTCTTAAATTGTATTCGAGCGTTATATAGATCACATTTCGATACACCTTCAAACGTAATTACCTTTTTTATATGTAATTGGTTGAAAGAGACGGGTGAACAAAATTTTATAGGAAAAAATATCGATGTCAATCTTTAAATGTCACGTGAAATATGATCGGGAACATGTTTATTCTATTAAACATACATACATAAACTCACGCCTTTTTCCCATGGGGGTAGGCAGAAACTATAGAACGTCACCTGCTACGATCCTTACATATTCCTTTTGCCTCGTTTAAGTTTTTACATCTGGTCATACACGCACGCCGGGGTACTACGCACCTGACTCTACTGAAGAACATCACCAATTATGTCACTATATGTTCTCCTAGGGTGTCCCATTCGTCTATCTTGTCACATTTTGTTAAGGTAATAAGTAAAACATGTTTTTTTTTATAACTTCAGGATTATTTTATATAGGTACCTATTAACGATGTACACGGACAAATACTTCGACGCCTAAGTGTCCTATTGTTTTATATTTATTTGTATAGTTAGTCATTTAATTGAGTATCTAGTGTAAATAGTTTAGCAAAATAAACAAAAGATTGTCTTTTATTTTGATTCTGATATGAACGTATCGCTAAGTAACTGGAATGTCAATTTTTTACATAGAATAAAGTCGATCTCCGCGTTTCTACGCTTAGATCTTTTAAGCTACGAAACGGATTTTAATACGGTTTTTATCAATAGACAGAGTGTTTGAAGAGGAAGGTTTATATGTATAATATGCGAGTGAATACGCTGGCAAAAGCTAATTAGCTTTTAACCCTAACTAAAGAACAAAAGCACTAAACTCTACTCGCTCTCCCCGCTGCTGCTTTAACTAGAGAATAAAAGTGACGTGAAAAGTTTTGCATGCGAATTTTTTTTAAAGCAGAATATGCACGACTTTTTAATTTTTGAAAGCATAAATCTTCTACTCAAATAATAATCGTCTAAAAGAATTAAAACGACAATTAAAATAGTCTTCAAAATGGTGGCAATGACAAGTGTTATTTATTTAGGTGTTGTATCTAAAATGTCACGGAAAAAAAGATACATTAATTAATGTTTTAGAGCATACAACTTCCTGATAAATGATTTAGAATTTAAATAAACGAGTTTATTAGTATTTCGTTGATACAGCAAGAGAGCATTATTAAATAACTAACAAAGAATTTTATGCAAAAACGTTGCAATTCTCTGCAATTTACAGTTTTTGCTCTAGGACATTAAATTACCGAGAAAAATAAAGCAAAGCTGAATTTGATGAAACATCCATGACAAAAAACGATCGTCTTTCGAGTGCCCTCAGTTATATTTGCTTAGTCTATTGCATACAATTATATAAGTTTACTGGCTGACCGTACAGACGTTGTCCTGTTTCCTAGAACTCGATAGCAGCGCCACCTACCGGGTCCAATAGTGAATCTAAACCATCCAGGGTGCCAACGCATAAAAAAATTCATTCAAACCGGTCCAGCCGTTTAGGAGGGGTTCAGTAACATACACACGTACAGTAGAATTATAATATAGAAAGATAAATATAGAGTCGAGTATAATATAGAGTCGAGTATATTCTTTACAATATGTACCTATGTATCGTAAGATGCAAAGGAACAAGCGAGTATCTTGCAGGGAAGACAAATTGTTTCTATCATGCACTTACTCGTACGTAAAATTTCGGTCTTTAGGTAGATACATAGGTAGGAATACTGCACCAGGTTTCGTTACCGAACCAGAATTTTCCTATAACTAGCTAACCTATATTATTCTATGGTCAGATTTTTTTTATTAAGTGCATTGACACCCACATCAATTTTCCGTGTTATAGTTAGCGGTTTTATATAATTGTGAAAGAATGGCAGGTGTGATTTGAATTTACAGACTAATTAAGTCAATTTGTTTATCAATTAGTTTCCCCGACATTTCACTAATTCATCAGCTGTTCCCACAGCTGGGACACATGCCTTCTCTCGGTAATAGATGTCACATGTCTTCGAATTTTTGGTTCTAAGACATGCCGGTTTCCTCACGATGTTTTCCTTCACCATTTTGAGAGCAGTGGTCATGAAATAATTCACACAAAGTAAATAGCCTGCTTGGGTACGAACTTACGATCTACCACCACTGGTCACCTCTGCCCCGACGTTACTAACTTAGATATATATTTGAGCGTTGTAATTAATTACTTACTGTAACTATTACATTAAGACAAAGGTCCCCAGAGAAGGCTACACGCCTTCTCTTTTGGGACCGGAGTTAAGTAACATTCTCCATTTCGAATTTATACGTCTGTTTTATTAAACTTTTCACTCACTAAGTACACAGAGTAAGTCTTCTAATGTACGTAAGTACTTATACTTTGAATCCTTTGTGGAATTAACCTTAGGATCTTTTACACGAGAGTTTATGAGAAGAACGAGAATGTCCAAGCGAGTTTTGTAGGCTAACATATTATTCCACTCATGTTCAGTGTTTACAGAGGTTTGTTGTTTAGTAAAAACAGCAGCACAGAGTGACCGATCTGGTGAAGCAACGCTTGCCGCGGTTGGTCCGTGGATGGGTGACCATCTCTACCTATCAAGACACCTCCGTGCCTCGGAAAGCACGCTAAGCTGTTGGTCCCGTCTGTCATTCTTGGATCGGTACGGGTTCTCAGATGTCCCAAAAGTCTGACTACCTTAGCATGGGGTATCGTATTACCCAGTACCTGGGTTGTGGAGGTCAGATAGGCGGTTGCACCATGTAAAAAATGTTATTCAGCTGCAACAGGTTAGACTGGAAGCCGAACCCAACATAATTGAGTTATGGCTAGAGAGATGATCAGTTCAGTCAAGCAAGAGATAAACAAATCTCGCCTACGGTTATGTCTAACGAGGCTTGAATTTTCACGCAATTTTCTGGTACTGTGATTGGGCAATTTTTAGATTTTCAAAATAGGGACACTTTTCGTTTAATAAGACGACTCTGCCCTATCTGCACTCGTTTTTGCCCTGAATTATTTTCAAGAATATACATGAGACATTACCACAGATGTAATTCGTTTTATGTTGACACACGATGCAACCCTGGCACTGAATATGCTAAATATGCTTAAGGTTATATCAGCCTTGCTCCGATTTTTTTTTTCTCCTTTTGTAGTAAGTACTGAGTACCTAGTTATCCTCATATTTTAGTTGTTGATGGGACAGCTGTCCACAAAAATTTCTGTACTTATTCGATTTGGCAAATACCGGATCATAAAGATATATTTTTATAGTTACGAATAAACTCATTTAAAGTGATGAGGAAGTCTTTAAGAGAGACCTTAGCCCAGCAGCCAGACAGAACATGGAGCTCTTAAAAAAAAAACTCGGTACTCAATATGTATAAACTAGTGATAGTTGAAAATGTACAGCCGCGGATGCGGATCCGAATAGTGATACATGATGTCTAGGGGGCCGTCCATTAATCACGTGATGTTTTTTGGCATTTTTCCCCCTTGGTGATACATGGTGAGGTTTAAGACTACCCCCCCCCCCCATATCACGTGTATTTATATAAAAAATAAATACATCTAACACCGCTTTTCGGTTAAGTCGCGCGTTTGCTGAAAAACGAAATACACGTGATTTAATACTACACTCCCCTCTCCCCTTGTGATATTTCGTGATTTTTTATGGACCCTTCCCCCCTTTTGAGCCTCACGTGATTAATGTACCGTGTGGTGCCGGACGTAAAGAATAACACCACCCCATTTCTTCCCGTGGGTGTCGTAAAAGGCGACTAAGGGACTTACTAGAGAATGGGCAGCAGCGTTCTCTATGAAATTTACCACCATACTGCGATCGCCAACCCGCCTGCCAAGCGTGGCGATTATGGCAAAGCCCCCCAAATTGGAGGAGGCCTAAGTCCAGCAGTGGACGTTTCACGGCTGAAATGATGATGATGATGATGTGATTAATGGACAGCCCCTAGATCCGCGGATACGGATACGCATATGGATCTTAACTTTCTTACTCAATCGGTGTCGATGCGCGTCATTTTGAATCCATAGTTGACACCACTTGACGCTATGATTGATAGGATATGTTTCAACTTGAATTCGCGGGTCTTTCTTTAGTTTTGTTTATACATAGTTTGGTCACTAAATATTGGATTTTAAGAAATTAAAGATAATTTGAATGGAATTTAAAACTTGTTCATTGCTACCTAATTACTTATAGAATTTCCTGTGTGTGTTAAAAATTTATAAGATAAAAGATTCGCCAAAAAAATATCGAATACGGATACGGATCGTTCGTTATTCTTGGATATCCGCGGATATCAGGCACATCACTAGTATGAATAGAGGTACAGAACACAACACATTGTATAGATGGAGTAGGTATGTACCACATTCTATGCACAAATTGAGTCGAACATTTCGGTATCAATTAATCGTATCAAGTTAACAATTGAGCCAATGAAGCGGATGCCTTTACATGAGTACGGAATATAAAGCATTGCACTCAACAGCGGCGGCACATCGATTATTCATTAAGACCAGTATTGTGACGTCAATGATTTAAAATTATAACAGAATTGGGGTCTATTCCGTAGCAGAACATCGGCAAATATATTGATTGGCGTTTGTTGATTTTATTCTTAATCGCGGGAATGTGGCTGTTGTAGATCTAGCTTTATGTAATAGTAGTAGATATAGTAAATATCTTTTTAGTTTCTGGCACTCATCATCTGCCTAGCCTTTTTTCAACTATGGGGCCATTCATTTATTACGTAAGACTATTTTCGCTAGTTTTTTACCTCCTCCCCCCCTATTATAAGAAAAATAAGAATAGGCCGACCCCCTCCCCCCTGTTTAATATTTATTACGTAAGAATCTAAAGGAAAAAATGAATACATGTTTGGTTTAACTTTAATGCTTATTTTTCAAAGTAGCAATTTTTTTAAATGTTTATTTGTAATGGCGCGGTTGCCCGCGCTTTTTCATAGTATCATTTTAACTTTGCGCATTTTTTTTAATTACGTAAGAACTATCGAGACTCCCTCCCACCTCCTTGTAAGAAAACATAAGACATGGTCGACCCCCCTCCCCCCTAAATCGTCTGACACGCTCTTCCACTCCACCCTGGAGCGGGAGACGTCATTTGACGATTTCCCACCCACAAAAAAAAACCGGATGCAGCTGAAGTTTACATGGTGCGACTGCCTGTTTGGCCTCCTCAACCCAGCAAGCTGGACAAAACTCTTTGAGAAGAGTGGTTGTACCACTTTCGGGCTTCTGAAGACCCGTAACGACTGCCAAAGATACACGAATGACAACTGGGACCAACGGGTTAACGTGCTTTCCGAGGCACAGAAGGCTCGTGATTATTAGAAAAGTGTCATCCAGGTTTTTAGATTCTGGTTTAGCTACCTCACAAATCTCACAATAGCGGTGAATAGAATATGAGCCTGATTTTCAGTAAAAAAAATATTCATTCATTTTTCCCAGACTTGTTAGAACAGGCCTAATATAAAGTCCAGACTTTGTAGTCAGTCTAAAGTGTGAGTTAGTAGCTTGTTTAGGCTTGGAATGCTGGGATTTACCTAATATATTATCTAGGTAGGTAGGCACGCGGTTCAGTGAAGAAAGTAATTCAAAGATAAAGTAGGCATAGCTAAATAGCTATATTATGTTATTACTTAGGTATGTTTCTAGCTTGCTACGGAATAATTCAGGGTATTTACAAACAGTGTGGAATGTAAATAAATGATATATGTTTGAAAAATATTACAATTATAAAATAAGTCATAGTGAACATAATCATGAACAAGAATGTAAACTATGTAAAGTATTGTATTTTACCTCTTCGTGCCTTTGCAACTGAAATAATTATTAATATTACATCTGTCACAAGAACACAATATTAAAGTTTTATTACGACAATGCGGATGCAACCAACTTTATCTGAACGAATTCTAGTATATAATTACAAAATAAAAAACAAAAGAAAAACTGTCACAAACAGCAATAAAATCATAACTTAATGCAATTGAGGAAATAATAAAATAAACGATTCATTTTATACTTTACAAAGATATTAATAAAACCGAGAGCAATCTTTTCCTTATTTAAATATTTATAAACGGCGCCCACGCAAGCTTTGTTATCTCTAGCTCAAGTAGTCGTAAATCAAAGTTTACTATGTTTAGGCACGTTCACAAAGAAATTGTTACGTACATAAAAAAATCTAATAATAGGACCAATAGAACGATAAATCTTCTCAAGGAAAACAAAGCTAAGGAGAAAAAAAAGAACTAACAATACATTGTAAATAGTTCTCTATTAAGTCTGAGATCTGAAGTGTTTTAATTAATTTTAATAGTTGGGATTGATAAGAATTTACATTGACATTATCTTTAGTCGCTAACGGCTGGTGTTGATGGCATAAAATTCAGTTGAAGGTAGATAGATACCTCTCCAATTGAAACTGAAGTTTTACGCCTATTTTTACTGATGTCCCAGTGAATGAATGAATAAAATGCACCGACCTCAGCGTGGTTTGACCAGACTCGATTAATCGAATGAACCCCAAGATTTGTTCTAGCCCCTGAAGCCTTATATTTCCTGGAGCTACAGACACCAAAGCATATCAATAAGTAGACCGAGGGCTCCGTAATGATAGGGAAGACGTGCCCTCTCTTAAATACATGTAATTACTGAGTCACTTGATCATTAATGCATTAACTTCTAAAAATCAATGTTTATGAGGAACTTGGCTCTTGAGATACAAGTATCGTTTTACTTCGTTCAGGAGCCAACTGTTCAACCTCGTTTTTGACCACCTCCTTCTTAACATGTTTATTGTATGTCTAACCCTATTTATGCTTTTGGACTGCGGACTGTGCATCCAAGAGTAAGCATTAGACTAGTGGAGAGACGGGTGATATTTGTTACTGATGTCCCAATAAAATAACTTTAAATACCTCTCAAATTTAGATTGGCACCGAGGATTGATCAAACCTGCTAAAACTAAAGGATCTACGAAAATATTACCACTTAGTCCGACTAATGAAGATTGGCCATAGAGCAACTTGCATAAAAATGAAGGTAACCATAAATAATGTATCTATGATGATTTGCAGTGAAGAAGCCTGTCATAGTCGTTATCGCTTGCCAACATACGGAAGCAAGGTGTATCCAAAGCGATAGTCTTGCAACGCGCCCTACTTAGGCACTGATGCGATCTTTACCACCCACACAATACCATGGAACCCTGTGATAAGCACGCAGCTGTCACACAATGTCATTACTTGGAACTTGTAGAAGGTGTATTTACTTGTGTAATGTGTATGTACTACTTGCGCAAGTTCTAACAATGACATGACAGTGAACGGGTTGTAGTGAAACCCTTCTGTGATCAACATTGACAGTCAACACGGCCATTGTTGTAGTGTCGAACTTGTCATCCACTATCGGCGTTCAATTGTTTGTATTTTGTTTACTAATATAGACTAAACCGGTGAATGTATTGGCATTGTGAATTGATACTCTCTGACGTATTGACAGAAGATTACTATCTAATAATGTCAATATTTATGTAATGTTATTACGGTACGGTGGATATATTTGAGCAAAATCTGCCGAAATTCGTTAAAATGGCATAAACAATAATTCTTTGTAATTTTACGCATATATTTTTTTTTGTAACTATTTAGATAGACATTGTGACTAATATTAAGATCGTTTGGATGAATCTGCGTGAAAATAAACAATCAATTATTATCACCAAAATTGGTAGACACGTATCAGAGGGGAAATTGCGTAACAAACAAACAATATCAATGGCTTTCATTTTGACAGTTGAACAAAATTCATTGCGTCATTTATGTAGTTGAACACACAAAGAGGAACTCCCGAACAAATTTTTGTTGACATTTTTTTTTTAGCGTCTGCCTATGAAAAATATGTAAAAATATAGAGATTGAATTGCTGAACAGTTTTGTCTTCAGTTATACTTTTATAGGAAGTCAGGCATTTAAGATATTTCAGGTTGAAGTTTTAGAGGTTATGTCTCGTCAACAACAGACTTACCGAAAAAGATATATAGAAATACCTACTTATTGCTCAAAATATCATTGATAGAAATGCATTTTAGATATAAAATAAACGACGGACTACGTATTCAGAATATTAAGTCCAACCGACGTGCGTAGGTCTGCCACATGGTCCACGTAAGTAGGCAGGTACCTACTTACCTACTTAATTATATGTTCAGAAGAATATTTATTTAATAATCTTAGTCAACTATCTTTAGAGCAGTTAGTTATAGATATAGTATGATTCATCACATGATAAGGGTAGGTCATTGGTAGGTATAGAAAAAGAAAACAACTTTGCTTTTTAAATATTTATTCCTCATCTTCTCTAACCACTATGTCATCAAGAAAAATTGCGGGTGCTATGATATATGGTTGATTTCTGGGTCATCCTAGATATCATACTTCAGTCATTGTATGAGCGCAACATCCAACTCTCGAGTTAAGTGCCAATGCCGGGTATCGGCGCATTTTATTGACACATAATATGTTGCAGTTGACACACATGATGCGTGTAGGCCTTACACGGCTACTCATCGTGATAAACAAATAGATGCACACACAACAAAATTCAAGGTATCAGGAAGAATCGGAATCCAGAGTCACAGAAAAATGTCGTCGTATAGGCAAACAATCAGAATCCTTAGGCAAGCACTAGTCACACAGGGAACCGTAAATCTCAGAGTCCATAAGCAGAAGCAGTTGATGAAGTAGGAAATCATGGAAAATTGATGGAAAACAAAATAACGAGACGCACGCGAAGACAACGACAAGTTATCAATGCCGGCCGATTGACAACTGAAATGTCATGTTTTTTTTTTGCGATGTTGCCATATTGCACTACGATGTCATATGTACGTATTAAAAAATTATGACCGGTATAATCTTTAGCACAAGCAATCATTTTTATTTTAACATTTGTATTCTGATTTTGTATTAATGCAATACGTAAGGCCACAGCGTATGTAAGTTGACTAAGATTTATATTACATGGCAACATTAAAAGTATCGCTTAGCCAAAAGTCATGAAGTCAAGCAAGAAAGACAAAAAACTTAGCCATGATTATTTCTTAGCATCAATAATCTAGTCAAATAAGCTCTTATTATGATGATTTTTTTTTCAGACTTTCATAGTACTTATGTTTGATTTGATAAAACTTAGTAAATTATTTCGTTGGTATCTAGTAGGGTAACATACGTAGACGCTTAATAATTTCATCAACAATTGTCTCGCCGGTATCTTTTGACCAACATGTGAAGCAATGGATTAGCGATATCGTTCAATATGAATTAGTTTCTGATCGTAACGGAGTTACGCAGTAATCAGCCAGGACGGTCTTGTTGCCGTCTAAGAGATTACCTTTTAAGTCTCTGCACGTGTTGCCTGGAGTGAGCTTAGTACATAACAATTCCGAATCTTAAGCCTGATAGATGTAATAGTATTGAAAGTATTAAAGCTCATTAATTGTTCGACATTTTACTATTGACATAAGATCTAATTTATACAATGAGTTTAAGCACTCGTTTTGTCACTCGTTGATTATTCTTCTCCACAAAAAGGGTGACAAAACAGATATAAACAATTACCGTCCTATCAGCCTGGTTTCGCACCTGTACAAAGCCTTCATTAAAGTTATCGAGAACAGAATAGCCGGAACCCTCGACAAACATCAGCCTCCCGAACAGGCCGGATTTCGTCGCGGTCTCTCTACCACTGACCACCTACACTCCATCAACCAGGTTGTCGAGAAACACACAGAGTTCCAGCTCCCACTTTATATTGCATTCGTAGATTATAAAAAAGCTTTTGATAGCATCAGCCATGCCTGAATATGTCAAAGACCAAGTTGATGACAAACAGCGTGCATCAAAGAATCATCGTGGCGGGTGGGGAGGTTGAATATGTCGATGAGTATCTCTATCTTGGCCAAATAGTTTCATTCCAGGCAAGACAAAATAAAGAAGTTGCAAGACGCACCGAAAATGCCTGGAGGAGCTATTGGGCCATGAAAGATCTAATGAAGGGTGATCTTCCTCTATCCCTCAAGAGAGGCTCATCGACATGTGTATTCTTCCCATACTCACGTATGGTTCTCAAACATGGTCTTTGACAATTCAGCAGATGTCCACGCTCGGGGTTTGCCAGAGAGCTATGGAACGGAGTATTCTGGGTATTAAACTTGTGGACCGGGTTAAGAATACAACAATCCGTTCCATTACTAAAATAACTGATGTCGCTCGGAAAGCTGCCACGCTTAAATGGAATTGGGCTGGATACATCTGCCGTATGTCAAACGATCAGTGGGCCAAACTTACGACCCAATGGGTCCCGCTTAATGGCAAGAGGCATCGCGGCAGGCCCAGACGGAGATGGCGGGATGAGCTGGACTCTTTTAATAAAGACTGGGCCTTGGCAGCTTTGGACAGAGAGACGTGGAAAGAGAGTAGGGAGGCCTTCGCCCAGCAGTGGGACAGCAACGGCTAATAATAATAATATTAATAGAGTGAACACTGACGAGGTTCAGAGCTCCCACCTCATTCTTGCCTTTATTGACTGGCTTGAGTGGAGATTCGCAAGAGCAAACGTGCTCGGGGAAAGGAAGTATTCCAGTAAGTGCTCGTAGGGACTTGACCATCTTCCGGGCTCTGGGATTGTTCTGAAAGCCGTGGAATACCTCTCCACTTCTCAAGCACCTCAGGAAGTGTTGCCCCCTTGTCGCTGCGTCACTATGTGCCAGCGACGTTTCCCGGGGGCCCATTATTGAGTGTGCAAGTCGCCCCCTGCCATTTAATCCGTGTAAATACAAACACTGATGCGGCAGGGGCCATAGACCTTCCATAGTTCTTGGTAACCAGTCCATTTTAGCCATCCAAATACATAGTCCAACATCTTTGTTTCCATATCCTGCAATAGTTCAACACCAACCGGAGGTTGTCCTTGGGTGCACCTGGATAATTGTCTGTTGGTACCTCACTCCATCTAAATTGTCTAGGGGCCTCTGCGAGTTGGCTTCGGCCCCTCGTACGCCTTCCAAAGGACCGGGATCCCAGAATCCCGAGATATATTAACATATAAAATAATAATAATAATTAAGCAAGAAAAATTAGTGGGAATAATAAATCTAAAAAGGGGATGATTGATTGTTCACTCACTGATTGTAATATATAACCACGCATAACATTATACAGAGTAGTCCGATTTTGATAGTTCTTTTTTTATTGGATAGGGTATACCTTGCCAAGTATTATTAGTACATTAAAGCCGCAAAAAATTAGAAAATAAAAACTTAAAAAAAAAATTTAACCGCCGAAAAAACTGAAAAGCAAAAAATTATACCTAAACCTTAAAATTTTGAGTCGGCGCTGAATAATCAATGAACAAAGATTACTCAAAGCGCGGACTCATAATTTTAACGTTTATTATTTTTTGCGTTTCAGTTTTTTCGGCGGTTTAATTTTTTGTTAAAAAGTTTTTATCCTATACCCTCCTATACAAAATCACACGCATTTATATCGGGTTCCCTCTATCTGGCAGAAACTTGATGCTCCGAATTTTATTTGGCATAACACACTTGGCATAATCTTATTTAAACGAACATTTGTAAGGTATAAAAAATGTTTAGCATAATCACTGTTTGGCCGAATGTTTATATGCTCGACTTTACCTTTGGCAGACTTAAAATTCCGCATAATTTCGTTTAGCATAACAATTATTTAGAGCAATGATTATTTGGCATAATTTCACTTGGCATACTATGAAGATGGCAGAATTTCATTTAGAATAATTTTGTTAGGCATATTTTCATTTCTATTAAGTTGCATTTTAACCTTAAATAAAATGAAATAGTGTCTCAAAAAGTCAGTATAAAATATGTTGTGCTACAAAAATTATTGACAGAAACGAATTGCTGCAGAACCGACTCCACGTAGTCTTGTCTGCCCTACCCCTAGAGTGTAATTTAAGCCCGCGTAGGCGCGGAGTGGCGAGGCGGCCCGCGAGCTGAGGAGCAGGTGGTTTTGACGGTCGCCGCCGCGGCTGAGGCTGGCCGGCTAAGCCGGCCAGCAAGCCGAAGCCGCGGTGGTGAGCGTAAAACCATCTGCGACGATGAGCTCGCGTGGGACCGCCGGAGCCCCGCAGCGCCGAAGCCGTGACAGAAACCATGCATGCTGCATGTTGCATGCTCGCCTGCATGTTGTAAGCTTGCTTGCTTGCATGCTGCATGCTTGATTGCTTGCATGCTGTATGCTTGCTTGCATGCTGCATGCTTGTTTGCATGCTGCATGCTTGTTTGCATGCTGCATGCTTGTTTGCATGCTGCATGCTTCTTCGATATGAAATGTATGCCAAAAGATGATTTTAAGTTTAAAGTTTCTGAGATATGATAGTTCCGCCTTTTAATAACTATCGATATGAAATTATGCCAAGATACGATTCTGACTGCGAACTTTCTGCGATATGATGGTTCTACTTTTTAAATATTATGGAATAAAATTTATGCCTAAAGGTGATTCTGACTTATAAAATTATGCGTTGTGAATGTATGATAAATGAGTGTATGCCAAACGATTTTCTGCGAAATGAAGTTTATGCTATCCGCTGTTATGCAAAATAATATTATGACGAAAAAAATTCTGCCATAAAGGGTGGACCCATTTATATCCGGTACTGTACCCGGTTTGAACCGACTAAAGACTCTTGAAACGTATTTCTTAAGAATATGCCACTTTTTGAATTCAAGTCTTAATAATCACTATGGTTGAATAAAAATGTAACTTTTTGTTCCGAAAGCCGCAGTTTAGATCGATTTTTCTATGAAACTAGTCATTTTTTTAACAAAATCTTGGGAGTTACAGATAGAATTTAACATTTTGAGCAAATTAAAAAAAAACCTAATTGAGCAAAATACGTAAATGACACCTTTTGTTCCACACCTCCTCAAATAAGAAGTTGTAGTTAAAATTTGTTCAAAGGATCGTTACGTTAAAACGGCCGAAACAATTCTGATAAAACATGTCTAAGAACCAGCGCTAGTAAGCCTTCTTTTAAATTTAAAAACTACACCTGAGACGGTGCGGTTTTTACCTAGATTATATCTGGACTTTGAATTTAATAAACCGCACCCGAATGGGGTTTTAAATTTAAAAGAAGGCTTTCTAGCGGTTCATCGGTTTAAGAACTACGGTGCCACAGTCATAGACACACAGGCAGATAAGCAGATAGACACACGTAGCAGTCAAAGTTATAACACCCCTTTTTTGCCACGAGGGTTAAAAATAAAGCCGGACATAAAAAGCAATGTAAGTAGTTATTATAAACTATAACCGTAGCCCACCGAAGTTTATAGAAGCAAAAGAAAATGCTAATAAGAAGCATTTCTCTTATAACAAACTCTAGTTACAGATTCTGTTCCTAATTTTATTAGAGTTTGGTAGTTCTTGATCTCCGAGACAGGCCCTGTCTCTATCAGAATTAGAGATTATTCCGATCACGGAGTTACCTGTCTAGCGACGTTTCACTTCCATAGTTCCCCCGTATTTATAAGGAGCACGACTAGGGAAATAAATGACGATCACGTTCTAAACACGCTACTTATGAGACGGGAACAAAGTGGCCCGTGTATCGTATCAAGTGATACAATAGGAAACTCGTAAGTACAGAATTTGACATATTACTTACATTTTTTACTACGAAGAAGGTGACAGACTCCCTGTGTAGATGGCTCGTTACCTACTACAAGAAAAATTGGGAATGTGAGGACTATGTGGGTCTTTTTATTAGGTTGATATGTATGTATCTAGGCAACGAAATCTTTGAACGTGATTTTGACCCCCTTCACAACGGCAGATAATTTCAACTTTGCACACTTATCAACGACCGATTACAATACAACAATTTCATATGTTTATGCCATTATCCTGGCCAAGATCACCAGGAGAGCAGAAAAAAAAACTAAGAACCCGCTTTTGTAGCTAGCCGAACTAAAAAATTGAAAATAAATAATAGTTTTAAAAACACGCTTTCATAGAAAACCAAACTAAAAAGTAGAGGAGTCCTTGATATCAATTAAAAATACCTCAAGAAGCTTAAGCTCTTCGTTAACTTTATACGGTCTACCAAAACCTTTACATATTTGGTATTCTTTGTCGAATCGTTGAGTTCCGTATGTTCTAAGTTGAGCTGCACGATTACTGACAAAAGCATACACTGACTGGACACTTAATCTGTGTGGTTCTTTCCAAAAAACACCAGTTCAGACACCAATCTATAAGTATTACCTAGATTATATCTGGACTTTAAAAGAAACTGTGACCTGCACGCGTAGCATGACCGCCATAGAAACGGAATTTGTCGACGGAAGAGAAGACAAAATGATAGATTGTATCGTAGAAAAATTGTGTAAAACTGAAAAGAAGAGATGTTTCTATTCTTCAGTCGACAAGAGTACGATGTCAAGTATGATGACTATTTTTCTGATGAGATAGAAACATTTTTACAGAATTAAAATACATAAGGGACTTTTTTGTTCTTGGTAGAATAGAGATAGAATTGGTTATGCTACGCCGGCTGTGTATGTTTCTGTCTCAAAAGATTTTCTACAAACCTATTCACTAAACCAAGCTTATTCTTTAATTTTAAAGGAGTTACGAGTAGTGCACGCATAATATTAGGTGAACAGCTACTGAAACTTCTGCTGCGAAGCATTGCGAATACAGTGATCATGGCAAACCCCCACAAGTTGTTCCCAGGCCTTTATCCAGCCGTAGACGTCTTTCGGCTGACATGACCTGATCTTCCTTAGTGATTCATGAACTCTAATATATTACGATTCCTTCCCAGACAATGGTGCCGATTCTGTTGTCACAAAATTCTCTAAACTAAACTAAAAATCACTAAAATTTGGTTTATTCCTGTCAAACGACGATTTCCTATTCTGAAATAGACTAAAGTGACACAACTTAACTATATTTTAGTTTGACAGCACTAAGATTGCACTGAGTTATTAGTTTAGAGAAAATGTCAATTTTGCTATTCTGAGTTTGCCGGTTTTCACCAAAAATTTTGACTATAATAATTTATTTTAACTAAATCTGACTATTTTTAAGCGCGATTAAAAAGGTGTGGAATATAACTAGTGGTCATGAACTAAAATTCTCAACAACGCCTTGCCTTCACGTGCAAAAACAGTTCTGTATTTTTTATTTTCTTTTTGCTTATATCTTGAAAATGGCGTGTCCTATCGCAAAAATAATGAAATTTTCGACCTCCTTAGTACACCCTGGAACATTTAAATATCAACACGTGGGTAACATTTTTTTTATATTTTTCAAACAAAAGTGAAAAATCCACATCCACACTTCCACACTAATATTATAAATGCGAAAGTAACTCTGTCTGTCGGTCTGTCTGTCTGTCTGTCTCGCTTTCCTGCTAAAACTACTGAACCGATTTAAATGAAATTTGGTACACAGATAGTTTAGAGCCTGAGAAAGGACATAGGCTACTTTTTATCCCGGTAGTATGTTCCCGCGGGATAATTTCCGACCTCCATGCGGGCGAAGCCGCTGGCAAAAGCTAGTTCCATATAAAACACGTCCAGGCTGCACCCTAGCACGCGCCTTCGTCTCTCAAAAAATTCATTCTACGCAATGCACACACAAGTATACGTTGCGAAAACAAAAGAAAAAAAATACCACGCTGAGTCGCGATTGTCAAATTCGATTTTAGTCGTGTCAAAATAGTTTTTTAATTTAGAGATTTTTCCTTGCAGAATAGCGTTACAATTCTCATAGCCAAAAGTAAGGAATTTTAGAGATAGTTTAGTTAGTTTAGTTCGTGTACAATACAACAGAATCGGCACCAATGTATCTTTTACGACCGTTAACTTACACAATCCTATTAACATCGAAGGAACGTAAATGGGTGGTTCTCTGATTTCGGTCCGATTTGAAAAAAATTAGAGAAATTTTAGATTTTGAAAATCTTAGTGTGAAACGAAAATATGACGGCTTAATAATACTATGTTTAAATATTTTCGAATTGCATCGATTAAAGTCCAAGATATAGGTAGCTGAAGTTTTAATTTGTGATGGTAATGATTTTTCGTGTTATGGAAATGATTAATATATGATGGTAGTGACATAGTGTTTACTGGTAATGACTTAAGATGAGATACAAATTAAAATGTTTTTATTTATTTTCTTAAAATAAGTAAAGCACAAATGTTTCTCATTTGTTTACTGTAATAATCGTTTATATTGCTATTAAAACTACACAAATTGTAAAAACAAAATAACAACCAAGGTGTTATCTAAGCAACTAGCCTCTGAGTAATCAATTGTTTCGTTCAGTCTCATTTTCCTTTTTATTATACTTATTTTTTTATTACTATTAAATCACAAAATACGAACTTTTTTAATTCAAATTCTTTGGCAAATAAACATTTAAAAAAGAATTGAAAATAAGAATAATCATCTCAAAAACTCTTAGCGGTACATTTAAAAAGGGTGACAGATATCACTGTACCTATATCAAATCTCAACTTAAAAAAAACTAGTAATCCTGCTTACAAAAACAACAATCAAAATAAAAAATCAAAACAAACAATCAAAATAAACAATCAAAAGAAACAATCAAAACAAACAATCAAAAGAAACAATCAAAACAAACAATCAAAAGAAACAATCAAAATATTTGCAAATCATCGACGTCATCATCTTTATCTCTTTCATTTTCTTTTTCTTCTTCTTCGTTCTTTGCACTTCTCTCTATTGATTGCTTTTTCTGTTTCCCCAAAAAATATCTGTTTCTGTTATATAATTGACCAGTCATTTCAGATTTATTTTTTCTACTTGTGTTGGCCACAGTCTTTGAAGGTAATGCAACAAATTTTTCATAATGTTGTAGGTAGCTAGGTTTTCGAGAAGTTGATGCAACATTACTACAAAAAGGTGTATTTGACCAATGTAAACGTACATCTGAAAGTATTTGCACCTTAGGTGATTTTGTAAGGTATATCGGCATAGTGTCTGTTTCAAAAATATTCTGCGATTGATCTCTTTGTTGTTCATAGTTTAAGCTATCCTGAGTAGTTGTATTTAATCTCTTGGGCGAGTTTGTGATTTCCTCTATTAATTCTGGAGTTGTATTATCATCCAAGAAATCTTGCAACAATCCCTGTTTTGGCTCAATATTGAAGTTAGGTACATCCATATATCCCAAATGATATCCATGGGCACATTCTGTTCCATTTTCGCAGAAAAAGCAACTCAATTTCCTGAAAGTTATTCGCAGACTATTTGAGGACCATAGTACTTGATGTACCGACATTGTACCTTTAAATGTCTTTATGTCTTGTGGAATCCTTTTATCCATGATATCTTTTTGCGTCACTATGTGGATCTTGACGTTCTTCATTTTTGCACACATGATATGCCAAAAGTCCTGTAAAGTGCCTACGTCTTTTCCAAATCGTACGCAATCATCTGCGGTACGTTTTATGACGGCTCCGATTCCGTCTGGAGCACCTTTCCCATGACCACTTTCTAAATAATTCCAAGTTACTGTTTTTAAATCTGGAAACTGCTGTTGTAGTTGCGAAATAACAGAAAATATCTTCCGATTGCGGTACTGGCTTGACGGGCTATCAGTTACAAAATGTATTGTATCTATGTGTGAAATATCTTTAACATATTCTAAAATCGGTATTATATGTGCCCATATGGCTTCAGCATCATGTTTGTTGTAATCACTGATAGTGCACATACTGTTAGTTTTATTTATTCCTGTTTCTGGGTCTAGAAGATATGCAACAGATGTGTGCAGAGTGATTTGCTCAGGACTACTACCGAAGTGTCGAGCTTGTACCTCTTCATGAAATTTGGTAATGTAATTCTCGGAAAAATCCATATGTATCAAAACTTCCCTTGGAGACAATGACTTTTTTAACTGGTTTATATTTTTATATTGTTGGACAATGTTTAAACAGTGTTTCATGTATCTGGGTAAACAACCTTCAAGTTTTTTAATTAAATTAAGTGGTAAATCTTGTAGTTTTGTCTTGGTGGTCTTTTTTGTAAATTTTTCTATTCCATTTACAGTGTATTTTTCCATTTTTGCTCCCCACTGATAGAAATTTATTGTAGTGTCATTCCGAAATTCTCCATAGTTAATAACTTTCATGTTGCATACATCGCAAGTTCTATTCAAGCACTCTTCTCTATGAGTATTGCAACACAGATTTGCGAGTAAACTGGAGCCGTTTGTCTCTTTTATTATTTTATTTTGGTTTAAAGACCTAATTAACAGATCCATGTTAACATGTAGTATGCATGAACAAGTGTTCCTATCTGTTATTTTCGGAAACATTACCCAAAATGGACGATATTTGCAAAATGTTGAATATCCAACTTTACATTCATGGGTCTTGAGAAATTTCTCATGAAGATTAATCAAAGTGTCGTTTAAATATCGTTTCTGTTTAACCAGCCCGGCTACTTTTCTAAATTCCTTCTTATCCGCTGCTATTCTGCTGTTACAATCATCTTCGAAAAAGTCTTCTATTTCCTGTTTAATCTTCTGGATCTGTCTTCCTTCGCCTTTTCTTGGTTTTATTGTAAAAGAAGTTATAGTATTAAGAATTTTGTGTTTTTTAAAATTTTCCTTTCCAAACATATTGCTAAATTTCTTTGTATCTTTTTTCGGCAATATTTTGTATCCTGCTTTGAGCTCTTTGGTTATAATTTCTTCAAAGAGCAGCTTTTTCTTTACTTCTTCTATGTTTTTGTTGTCTTTTATATTGTCGATCAAAGTGACTACTTTCTCTTCTGTTGTTGGATTGTTTATTTTAGATTCTTTCTGTTTTCGTAATCGGTATAAAGCTTTTTGCAATGCAGCCTTCTGTGTCTGCAATTTTCCAATTTCATTTTTCATTTTCCTTATTCTATTATTGTAGATGTATCTTATTCGTCTCATTTGCTGGGTTTTTTTATCGCAGTTATTACAAACAGCTGGTTTAGGTTCAGTTTTACTTTGTCCCTCCAAAGGATCTATTTGTGTAGATATTTGATCATCATCACTGCTTGGAGGAGAATTTTCGAGAAACATTTGTGCTATCCTTCTTTCGTTCTTCTTTTTAATTAAATATCGTTTCCGGATTTCTCTCCATTTTTTTCTTTGTTGTCGCTGTGCCCTTGGAGTTAAGTCTTGAATATTTTTAAGTTGTTTATTTTCTTTTCGTTTAATGTATCTTAATCTTTCTTTTTCCTTTTCTGCCGCATATTTTTCTGGGTCTTTTTTTAACTCTGCATACTTTTCCCGTCTATGCTGTCGCGCTTGAGCAAGTTTTTCTTCACGAGTTTTTGTTTTCGCAACCTTCGGCATAATTTTACCTAGAAATAAAAAATAGTCTAAGGTCATTTTACTCGCACGCTGAGGACACCACTTTGAAATATTCAAAATTATTTAGATGAACAGACTAATAGAAAAACAAACAACCAGGCAGACAAACAAACAAACAGACAAAATAAACAGACAGACAGACAGACGAAAATATTTGCACCGTTATCGTTCCTAATTACCATTTGGAACGTGTGTAAGTAATTTACGTTACTAGTATTTTAAGCAAATAAAACAAAAACAATAAATAGTAGTCGGTCATCTCCATCACTTTAGTGTCATTACCGTCACTTTAAAAACTGACGGTAAATAATGGTAAAGACTATCACGGTAATGACATTTTATGCTATTTTGATTTTTAAATCAATTATATTAAAGGCTATTTGTATAAATATTACTTTCGTAATAATACTCACCAAGCCAAACATTTCAGAGGTAAATTAAAAATATTAATCGTGTAACTTACCTAAAATTTCTCAAATACGGTGAAGAACACTAAACCGGCACAAAGGTAATTTTTGATAACAATTACGTAAGTATTTTTTTATTTCTCGTGAGCGCGGGTTTCTTGCTCAATGTCTCTGGAGCGACTGGCCGCTGCGGAACTGTGCGGGGGAAGGGTAAAAGAGTAGGATATCCATGTAAAAAGTTGTGTACATTTCTTTTCCTGCTTACGGTAGTGATTATTTTTCGGTGACAAAGACAAATATTTTTTTTAAAAATTAATGAATTGATTCGTATGTGTGATATTGAAGGTAACTAATCCTTAGTATTAGTTTTATAAATTGAATAAATTACAGATACATATAACTATAACTTCTTAGAAATGTTGAACACTATTGTTAAGAAATCGCGTTAAGGACATCGACGGTAAGGACATTTGTGAATATTTTTCATTTGTTATTATTTTTGTTTTTACACCTAAGTTTTTCTTTTGTTGGAAACACCTCGCTAAATGTCTTCAAATCAACCAGCTTTAATCGAATCTCACTAAATGTTAGTGACTTTTTTTTTATGCAACCGGACATGTGATTGGTACGAAATCAGAGAATCAACCAAATAGTATAGATATTTTCAGATCACGTAACTTTTCGACGTTTATGTCAGTCTATACATTTTATTGGGGGAGGTATCAATCGCAGGATAGCAACTTTGTTTGGGAAACGAAACGATAAAAACAATCAAACAAAACTATTCTTACAGTTAAGTAACTTACTTTGTCAATGGTTTTTTTTTGCAAAGTTTCAATTGAAATGTTTGAACGTGTTTAATTAGATTATTCGGAAAACAAAAGAATTAAGAAATTGAGAAAATTTTCATGTTTAAAATTTACGGGTTGTACAAAAACCTCCTCTTTTCATTAAGTCGGTAACAAAGTATGCATAGTATTATGATCCACATGTTTAGACCCTAAATACCTAATGTTTTATTTTACTGTCTTTGTTTTAATATGTATCAAAAACATTTCATTCAAAGTATCTCGATTATTCTGACAATAAAATCCTTTAAAAGAACCTTTATTGGAAACCACCTTTATCGGAAAGGACCTGAAGCATCTCAACCATTTTTACTACCCATAGATAAAAGAAAGATCCGTTTTTTTATTATTCATGTTACTACCCTTTGAGTCTTCGGAGATTTACCGCATGAGTGACGCTGATGCGCTGCCGACATCTCTCTAGACATCGATAGGACGGGACACGAGGGAAATGCTCTCTGAGTTGTGACACAACGCAGACACCGCCACACACGTCACACGACGTGTCGCCATCGTGACGTCATCCGCCACCAGACGAACCTTGGGTAGGTTCGTCTCTATGAGAAAACAACTCGTAAAATATTTCACCCGTACAGACATTCGATCGGTATTTGTAAACAAACAGTTTTAACGATCGCGTCTCTCATAAACACCAACGACTACAACGACTTTGATATCGTATACCATAACTTTCTCTAGCGAGTTTCCAAGAAGTATAATTAGCGACACGTATTGCGTGTCTGTCCCCGGCCACGTTGCCCAATGCTGACTGCCTTGTCCCATAATGTCACGATACACACCGAGTTTCCATAGAGAATCAACAGTCTTATACATAATATCATCAGCGTATAAAATTTCTCACTCGTAAATATGCATCGACTCTCATAAAGGTGAGTGCTCACTTCAAAGATTACAGCGTTATTGAGAATACTCAATAAATACCCTTTATTTACTTCAACACCGTCGTGTTTTCATGAAACTAATAAAAACACTCGTTATTCCTTACCATTACGTCAACGACATTGCAATATAAAACGATGAAAGTAAAAAACGGGGTCTGAGTGAGAAGTCGCGCGCTTTTGGATAAAGAAAGGTCACCCACGGAGGGTATACGTAAAGCCACATGAAACAAGTGAAAATGTTGGTGGAAATGGGAAAAACTGCGAGAATTCGAGAGTGCTCTCATTCCACCCGGGTATAATGTTTCGAGCGCGCTCCTCAAATATTAAACGAAACTGTAGCCGCGCCAACGAACTCATGCAAATTGGGAATACATACTTAATCGTTTAATTTCCTACCGCCAGGACTGACTGCAACTGGAGATGATACTGACTGGTTTTATGGATATACAAGTAGGACACGTCATCGGTATTATTACGAATCAAGTTTGGTCTGAAGTCTTTGATAACCCGTTTCGGTTTTTTGTCTTGTCGGCGAACACATCTAGCGAGAATCTTAAACGATTCGAGATTCTAAAACCTGAAGCAGAAGAATTTGCATGTATGAAGTCTACTACGGCAGTTAGTATGTAAACAATCAATCAAATCTGCCTAAACTTTTCCCAAATGTTGAGGTCGGCTTCCATGCTTGCAGCTGGATACTAATATTTTAGTGAACTGACTGGTTGTCAGCCTTTCGGGTTTCTGACTGCCCGTAGTGCCTATCAAAAATCTAGAAATGACAGCCGGGACCAACGGGGCGTAACGTGCATTCCGTGGCACGGAGGGATCTCGTTAGGTAATAGATAGTCACCATAGATATGGCACGAAAGTATCTTTTGCACTGCTTCATCTATTTTTAAAAAATATTCCGGGGCCTATTAGAATAATTACGGAAATGGCAAAATTTAAAAAGGATCTCCATGAACTATACAAATGCTATTAATCTGTAAAAGACTTCCTGTCAGACAAATCTCTGATCCAATATATCCCCCCTCAGTCATGATGCGTTCAGTTTAGTTCTTATCTTTTTGATTCTTTCTGTTTTTTTTTATTGTTAAATCTTGAATTTGTAAAAATAATGTAAATAATATTGCATGTAACTATTGTATGCCCTAAGGGCGGGACGTAGCTGATCTCAACTTAATTATTTTAAGACCTGTGTTATGTACCTACCTATGATCCACAATAAAGATTGAATTGAATTGAGATATGTTTTTAGATCTCTATGATGGTCAATCATCCAAAAAGTGGCTCGGAAAGCGTAGCTTAACCTTCAATCATCTATAAACATCTTCCAACATCTTTTTTGTAGGCAATTTTATAAGGCAATGGGTCGTTATTTTAATCTGAGCATAATAATACGCAATAAAAAAATACCCGCAATTCAACAAATACAGAACTTTGTAGCTAAAAACTGTATCTTAATTGCGTAACGCACTCAAATTCTGACTTTCAATCATTTTGAAGGTTATTAGTGTTAATTCATTGCTACATATGTTCGAATTATGTGTCTGCTCAACAAAGTAAATAACGCGATGAATGTTGTTCTACTGTCAAAATGAAAGCCGACAACTGACACTTACTTTTTTTTCCCTTAAAATTAACGCATGTGTTGGATGTACGTGTATAACTATTTATAAGTTTTAAGTATGAGTATGAATATGAATATGCCATTGACATTTGCAAAAGATTTTATTTTATAGGATTTTTTTCTGACGTATTATAATTTATAATACGTTTACAAAAGAGTATCTAACTTTTTACTATTATACTCACAATATGAACAGCCATAAACGCAAATGTCACACGGTCGTAAACCGTCTCTTACTAAATATAATACACTTTTCTAACACTACGAAATACGGTCCTTTAAAGATACTGCCGAACATTCTCAAAAGAGGCGATTATCCTCAAAACATGTTGCCAAAGAAACCTTTATGTACCTACTCAATCGCTAGAAAAATATACAATAGAAACAGGTGTTGAAAATGTGTTAAATAAAGTGCTCTCGATAAATAAACGTCTCTTTGAACGTGACGACGAGCGATGTATGGAGGACTGGCTTTTACCTGCGCCGTCGCTTGCGTTAATGTTGGAAATTATCCCTAGGTAGCGTGGTATGGGGATAAGAAAGTATCTTTTGTCGAAACCTAGGTCATGATCAACTTGTGTCCTAGAAATTTTCGAAATTATTTGAATTGTTAAGTCGTGTAAAGATAACAGACAGACAGTTTCTTTCGCATATAAACCTTCTTGATTAAGTCTGTCAAATGATGAACACCGCACTAAGATCCGTTGCGTAGTTTAAAAGATCTAAGCGTACATACACACATACACATACACGAAATATGAAATGACTTTAATGACTTTGTATGACTTTGTTTTATTCCATGTAAAGAAGATAAAGTTAGTACCTACAGAAATTAAGAACACGTAACGAAAAACAAAGGACGATGTTCAAATTTAAAATGAGAATTGAATCAGCATTTAAGATTTTTACATAATTTAAAAGGTAACAGTCTTAATATAATAATATGTATTGAAATTCAAAAAAGAAAAAAGTGACAGGCCATCAACAAATTCGTCCACATTGTTGTCAACAGGAAAAGTGCCCAAAAAATTGGCAGCATTGCATGGCGATGCTACTTATAGCGGCACAATACAACATAATGTTTGGTCCTGCCACGAGTGCAGTGCCGTAATTTGGATATATTTTCATTTTTTTATTCTTTTATCTAGTCGCTTTTTGCGTCTATTTGTGTAACCGCGTTATTCGCATAAACTACGCAACGGGTTTTAATGTGGTGTCACCATCATTTAGAGAATTTATTCCGTAAGGTTTACCTGTATAATACGGACATAAAATAAAGAAATCTAGATGTGTTGTCAAGTCGTAAAACCGTGCGAAGCAGAAGCAAGTCGCTAGTGGTTAATTAAATACGGTACCAAAAACTTGAAGTATTTTGGAGAACGTAAAAATAATAAGGAAATAATACAGAACAGAAACGAGGCTTATGGGTAAAGAAGGATAAATAGCTTCGAAAATGATAACGTTGAGCATTCTCTTGACATTTAGGTTTACCTAATGAAAATTACGACAAATTGATATCTACGAGGTTTATTTTATAAAGTAGAAATATTCGGTTGTTTTCATACGTACGAGTAATAACAAAAACACGTGGGCGAACACGTACATAATATGGAGAAGGAACCCAATAACCTCAAGTATATTTATTTCACACACTTATTGCTTTCGTTCCTCCTCCGCCCTCCGGCATTTCGCGCTTGTATTATGCAAGGTAATCCGATTTGGTCTGGAAGCTAAAGAAGTATCACATATCTTATTTTTTTTTTGTTGTATAAATATGTAGGGAGCTTGCCTTTTGTAAAGTGCTCATTCTTTGTACTGCTATTTCTAAGGTTAATAATTACATTTTGTTTAAACTTGACTGGATGAAATCATCAAGGAAACTTTACTTGAGATCGGTAAAGGAACTTGATTTTTTATGTTATTCCTACGTTTTCAAAGAACTCGTATAATATGTTATGTGGTTCATCAATTTAACCAACCTATCACTAATGTTCCGTGTGGTGACGGTCGTAAATAGTAACACCATCCTATTTCTTCCAGTAGGTGTCGTAAAAAGCGACTAAGGGGCGTATAGAGAATGGGCAGTAGCGTTCTCTATGCATTTTACCACCATAGTGCGATCGCCAACCCGATTGGTGATTATGGCCAATTATCCACGGCTAAAGATGGACTTCTGAAATTATCACTAAAATAAAATAGAAAAAGCCTTAGTAGAAAAAGTAGAAAAAACCTTTTACAATTGTTATCTTGCTATCCATTCATCATCATTTCAGTGGACACAATAGCCTTCAAAAGGTTCATAATTAGGTCAATTATTTTTTAGAAAATTTCTACATCAAATGAGCTTATATCATGCACATCGAGTTTTAACTAAAGCGGCTTAATGGAATTAAAATATGAAATTGTAAATACTCACTATACCAATACGAATTCACACAACAGTTTAGCGTAGGCACTTTTACAATTGCAGGGTACTTGCATACCAATTTTGACAGTTCAAAAATATTCATTGCGTAAGTTACGTTGTTGAGCTGATTTTTTTTGGATCATATGAAGCAATGGAGTAGGAAGAACCTTACAAATGAATTTGATTCATAGGCTGAACGCAATTAGTGTGCTGGATCCTGTATGAGATTTTCTTTTCCGACTATTCACTTACTTATTAGAAAAATTATTACTATTCTACTATAAATATGGGTGGCAACATATTACTATGGATTCAGCACGTTTCTAACCCCCAGGCGAGGCGTTGTAGTTTATTGTCGGTTTAAAAAAAAAAAACCTGTTCCATACATTTTTAAATCGCGTAGATATTGCACCTTAGTATGAAACGGCAGATTTTTTTAATAACTGAAGAAATATTTCGAAAATTTACAGAATCATGTGCTGAAGTCAGGGGTACAGTTTGCGATACCTGTATACGATCACAGAATCCTATTTTTAATATTATAAATGCGAAAGTTTGTATGTATGGATGTGTGGATGTTTGTTACTCTTTCACGCAAAAACTACTGAACGGATTCTGATGAAATTTGGAACACACTTAGTTTGTAACCTGGATTAACACATAGGCTACTTTTTATCCCGGTAGTACGTTCCCGCGGGATATTTTCCGACCTCCACGCGGGCGAAGCCGCTGGCAAAAGCTAGTAAACAATATAGTAAAAGACAGTAGTCTTTTAACATTTTGTTTATTCTGTAAAAGTATTCGATATATGAAAATCACAGCTCGAGCAATTAGCATATTAGTTTCCTGAGTGTACGTGGTTAGGTATAATAATTATGTTATAAATACATAAAGTTGCTGGACGCTCCGAACAACTCCATGTTTGTAGAAAACGTTTGCCTTGGAGTGAGGTTTAAAGTACTTAAGCTTAGAGTTAGAAATGATTAATGAGCTGGAAACAGTACTCAGATGCGAGTACCTATATTCAATTATTTTACTTAACAAAAGATTATACTTAACAAGAACTTTATACTGTTGTATTAATTTCAGATATAGACCTTGAGATTAACCACATCAGTCAATTTCAAACAATGTAAACTTTGAGTTTTGCCACAACAAAACTATTTCCCAAGATTTCCAATACAACTGTTCGGTTAAAGTTAAGGATCCCGTTGACAAGCGCGACGTTCATTTACATGAATCTATCATAGAAATGATTCTACCTGAGTCTCGCGCTGTCGCATCGCACCTCACGCCTGGTTACTGGGAGCATTATAGGTTACTCGACTTTCGACAAACATCTGAAGCCAATATGGCCATCTACCCGTGAATCTCTTCCATAACATGCCATGAGGCAATAACCGGTATAACAGGTAGGTTTTATCTTTGAGTTACAATCTGACGAACACTTTAAGTAGTTTTAATACACTTTGATCGATTCGGTCGATTCAATAAATCACTTAGTTATATTTGTAAGAACAGCCTCAATGTACAATAAATCATTCAGTTATTATTGTAATAACATCTCTAAAATAATAAACATACTGATCGACCCCCAATTAGGTATTGGATGATCAAGTTAGTTAGTAAATAATATCACAATATCACATACTTGTTATTATCCTTCATATTTCATCCCACTTTTTTGTTAATAAATCTCATGTTACAAGAACGAAATGACGTAGTTAGGTAAAACAAAAATAAGACGATGACAAGTTAAAAACAAGCTGCGAGTAATGATCGGTTATTATCCTCGTAGGAAAACATCAACAACCATTTCGGGGAAAAAATAAGACACTAAGTTTTACTTAGGTAAAAAATATACCTTCTGAAAAGTTACGTAAAACTTCGAGATAACTATAAAAAAATGAAACATTACAAGTCGTTATTGTTTTGGACACAAGAGTCAATGATGCTGACAATGTAAGTGTTACTCAAAGCGAGTTTAATCCTCACAAATAAAAAAAAAAACAAAAGTTCTTGAAGATGTTTTCCTTTCCATAACACCAGAAGAACGCAAAACTTGAACAATGATCGCTGTTTTCATAGAACACCACTTGAATGCAAAGTTCCCCCAATACAGTTTTATGGTATCGGCAATGTATTGTGACGAGACAACCCTACCGTTGACTGCACATAAACAACATCTCATAAAGATTCCGCATCTCGTTGAGGCAAACACAAACTTTAGGACAACAAACAAAAGGCACCAGACCGACTCGAGACAAATCCGAACCACGTCCTTTTTACGCATGAAGAATACAAGATTGCGGAAAAAAGCAAATTAAAATAAGTTGAAAAACCTGCCACAAAAAAATACGTGTGTTCTTCCAAATTTATTTGTTCCCAAAGTTGTTATTTCAATTTCAATACTGTGGGAATACGTCTCATGAATTCATTCAGCATGATACTTCATTCCATGAGGAACTTCTCGAATAAACTCTTTCAGATAAACAAACATGTCGATCGTTGATTGATTGATTTGTTTAATAAGATTAAAGTCGGAGTGAGTGACTGAGATGTCGAATATAGCATCAATAAGTGTTCGATCGTAAAGATATTATTAGGTACAGTACCTATGTTTGCTACTAACAGATCAAATAACACTAGAACCGGCATTCGAGATCGACGACTATAATCTACCCAAGACGCCCGACTATAAACTGTCCAAGAATGAAAATAGATTATCACATGACATGCCACTGCTCCTTCCGCAATGAACGAATAGATTCTATTTGCGAGCTAGAACTTATTTGAATGCTTCGCAGAACAAGTTAAGTTCTAAGAATGTTTGGAATGTTTAAGTTCTGCACAAAATATTACGGTAATAGCATCTCGAGTTTCAATATCCCCTAATGATGTCAATAGGCACTTTGCGTGTCTATATTTAGGCACTTAAGGCTTATGATTAGTTGGATGACGACGGTTTATCATATTCCATCAAGTTGGAGGTTTCATCGGCTCCATTAATTTGAGTAACTGGATGTTTGTCCCCGTTAATTGAATTAATTGGATCGCTCGCCCCTCGCCGGCTTTGTCGCCGCTCGCAAACAATTACCTAATTAATATTATACGTAGATATGACTGCCGATTAATCCCGGTTAATTCAATTGATTGATTGGTGTTTGAAAAGGGATTCTGTGAACTTTTGTTTGCAGCTTTCTCTGTGGTTTTACATTGTACGAAAAAATCTTCGTACAATGTAAAACCGTTATAAATATAAAGCGTATATCTTTGTCGACAATATATTCATATGTGTTACTTGATTATATTGGCAAAGATATGAGAAGAGATTTCATAGCAAAAAAGATATACAATCAAGGATAAGTACCTATATAGTTTATACCCATCTGCGTCTTCATCTAGATAGTTGAAGAGTCAAGCAAGGCAAGGCAAAATATCGGTAAGTAAACCTGCAACAGCTGTCAGTCGAGCTTTAGAAATATTTTATAGCAAAAGTATCATATAATAAAAATAGAACACTAATAGTCACTGGTTACCATCTGTTATATATATATATTTAATAAAGTTAAACGTTTTTGAAAGAATCAATTACAGCAAAATAAAGACGTGAAAGAGTACAAAGAAAAGTTGACCTTTTGCATCGTTACAGACTCGTTATCGATCAAAGTAAATCAAAGTTAACTGCCAGTAACAACCAAAAGCAAAACATTTACAAAAAATCCAGAATTGTAAAATGTGAGATGTGTATGAGAGCAAATAAATAAATTTTATTGGTCAAGCGTTCAGGTGTCAAACTTTACGGTAGGAAAATACGTAAATGCATTTTTTTATATGTCAAATCAAGGATTCTTGGAAGATTTGCGGTTCAGATTTTCTCTCATGGTTTCTTTTTACTTTATTCACATTATTTTGACATTCAATGTGGTCAAGGTGTGGTCACATAAGATTGCCAACGTCATGCTTTGTGGTCTCTTTGGCCATAGCCACCGATTTCAAGGTGCCATTATGAAATTATGACTGTTAAAATGAATGTATCGTTGTATATTGTATATGGTTTAATTACCTACTGTTAATTTGACATCATAATCTAGACATTTCATCAATTTATGGTTTTGTGTTTTGATAAGTTTTGATTCAATTTATATTAAGTTATATATCAAAAACTTACACCAAACCAATATTTATGTTTTGCAGTACTCTGACAGGGTTTATGTACAAAAATCCAAAGATGTATTGTATGTGTATGTATTGTAAAATGTGAGGTGTATGAGAGCAAATAAATAAATTTTATTGGTCAAGCGTTCAGGTGACAAACTTTACGGTAGGAAAATACGTAAATGCATTACACAAACTACGGAACTCACCCACTTAGATGATTTAAGATCCGCAACGAACACTTTTCTCGACATTTTATGGTGTTACCAAAACATTTTCACAAATATTTCAGCAGAAAATATCTAAAGTGCTCCCATTTCGTTGTAAAACGTTTTCTTGTTAACAGCGTGGTGTTGCAGCTAAAGCCATAACTTCCGAACACATATAAGTTGTGCCTTCACCTCTTCGAGAGTAGTTAAATGCAGCAAAGTCGGTCGTTGGCCTGCTATGACGTCAATGGTGATGTTGCACCTCTCTGCTTAGACGTACAGCAGATACTTAACGCTTTATAATATTTATCGATACTGAAATAATCGAGGACAGCGTACAATCGAGAACACAAAGGAACTGCATCTTCTTTGATGTTTCGCTTTGAATTCTCAACTCCGTTGATGCGTGAACAGTATCAACAATTTTTGTGTTCTGACTTCTGAAGTTGACTGTACCTGGGGTCAGTGGCACTGTATAGCAGAGTGTTTTGGTAGTACTCTTAAATTGCAGACGCAAGCAGTAACGGTAAATGTAGGTTAGTGTTGAATACGTGCCCACAGCAAATTTATGATTGTTCAACGTGACGTAAAACACAAAACATCTTTCAAGTCAACACACTTTGTAGTTGAATATGCGGCTATTAACGTTTAATCGCAATTGATTCTAATCACAGTCTCGAGATTCTAGTCTAGTCATAAAATGTGAAACGTTTAGTTTGCCAGTCCCTCCTTTCAACGACAAACGTATCTCTTAGACGTTTAATTGAACACTCAGAAAGTTTTATGCCTCAATAATACAGTTTCCAAATGGAGGCCTATTGTCACTTTATCTACGGAGCCTCCTTTGGCCACAATAAAAAGTGGGAAAGCTAAATTTTATTGGCACGAAGAGTGCTCCATTCTGTTCGACATAAAACAATTTATTTTGCCCTTCGGTAAATCATTTTGTGGAGGCGTCCTTGTCAGACTGGTGGCACCGTTCGGTTATACGCATTTAACTGAGCTAAATGAGTTTGGAGAACAAGGGAGCTAATCCAATTACCTATGCCAACTTGTGCGTTGTGCGGTGTTGTTCTCCTCGGTGCCACGATGTTAAACTGTGTTTTGTGTTCACTGTTCACTTGGTCCCCAATGTATTGACATGATACGGGCCGCACCTACCAGTAGTTTAACTATAACGCAATTAAGTGTAATCGCGCCTGGTTTACTCGTATTTATTTTACCAATGCCGCCGTGAAATAATATGCGGAATATTGACATTGAAAACAAAATTTCGCCTGAGTTCAATTTCAATACTGTGGGAATACGTCTCATGAATTCATTCAGCATGATACTTCATTCCATGAGGAACTTCTCGAATAAACTCTTTCAGATAAACAAACATGTCGATCGTTGATTGATTGATTTGTTTAATAAGATTAAAGTCGGAGTGAGTGACTGAGATGTCGAATATAGCATCAATAAGTGTTCGATCGTAAAGATATTATTAGGTACAGTACCTATGTTTGCTACTAACAGATCAAATAACACTAGAACCGGCATTCGAGATCGACGACTATAATCTACCCAAGACGCCCGACTATAAACTGTCCAAGAATGAAAATAGATTATCACATGACATGCCACTGCTCCTTCCGCAATGAACGAATAGATTCTATTTGCGAGCTAGAACTTATTTGAATGCTTCGCAGAACAAGTTAAGTTCTAAGAATGTTTGGAATGTTTAAGTTCTGCACAAAATATTACGGTAATAGCATCTCGAGTTTCAATATCCCCTAATGATGTCAATAGGCACTTTGCGTGTCTATATTTAGGCACTTAAGGCTTATGATTAGTTGGATGACGACGGTTTATCATATTCCATCAAATTGGAGGTTTCATCGGCTCCATTAATTTGAGTAACTGGATGTTTGTCCCCGTTAATTGAATTAATTGGATCGCTCGCCCCTCGCCGGCTTTGTCGCCGCTCGCAAACAATTACCTAATTAATATTATACGTAGATATGACTGCCGATTAATCCCGGTTAATTCAATTGATTGATTGGTGTTTGAAAAGGGATTCTGTGAACTTTTGTTTGCAGCTTTCTCTGTGGTTTTACATTGTACGAAAAAATCTTCGTACAATGTAAAACCGTTATAAATATAAAGCGTATATCTTTGTCGACAATATATTCATATGTGTTACTTGATTATATTGGCAAAGATATGAGAAGAGATTTCATAGCAAAAAAGATATACAATCAAGGATAAGTACCTATATAGTTTATACCCATCTGCGTCTTCATCTAGATAGTTGAAGAGTCAAGCAAGGCAAGGCAAAATATCGGTAAGTAAACCTGCAACAGCTGTCAGTCGAGCTTTAGAAATATTTTATAGCAAAAGTATCATATAATAAAAATAGAACACTAATAGTCACTGGTTACCATCTGTTATATATATATATTTAATAAAGTTAAACGTTTTTGAAAGAATCAATTACAGCAAAATAAAGACGTGAAAGAGTACAAAGAAAAGTTGACCTTTTGCATCGTTACAGACTCGTTATCGATCAAAGTAAATCAAAGTTAACTGCCAGTAACAACCAAAAGCAAAACATTTACAAAAAATCCAGAATTGTAAAATGTGAGATGTGTATGAGTCAAGCGTTCAGGTGACAAACTTTACGGTAGGAAAATACGTAAATGCATTACACAAACTACGGAACTCACCCACTTAGATGATTTAAGATCCGCAACGAACACTTTTCTCGACATTTTATGGTGTTACCAAAACATTTTCACAAATATTTCAGCAGAAAATATCTAAAGTGCTCCCATTTCGTTGTAAAACGTTTTCTTGTTAACAGCGTGGTGTTGCAGCTAAAGCCATAACTTCCGAACACATATAAGTTGTGCCTTCACCTCTTCGAGAGTAGTTAAATGCAGCAAAGTCGGTCGTTGGCCTGCTATGACGTCAATGGTGATGTTGCACCTCTCTGCTTAGACGTACAGCAGATACTTAACGCTTTATAATATTTATCGATACTGAAATAATCGAGGACAGCGTACAATCGAGAACACAAAGGAACTGCATCTTCTTTGATGTTTCGCTTTGAATTCTCAACTCCGTTGATGCGTGAACAGTATCAACAATTTTTGTGTTCTGACTTCTGAAGTTGACTGTACCTGGGGTCAGTGGCACTGTATAGCAGAGTGTTTTGGTAGTACTCTTAAATTGCAGACGCAAGCAGTAACGGTAAATGTAGGTTAGTGTTGAATACGTGCCCACAGCAAATTTATGATTGTTCAACGTGACGTAAAACACAAAACATCTTTCAAGTCAACACACTTTGTAGTTGAATATGCGGCTATTAACGTTTAATCGCAATTGATTCTAATCACAGTCTCGAGATTCTAGTCTAGTCATAAAATGTGAAACGTTTAGTTTGCCAGTCCCTCCTTTCAACGACAAACGTATCTCTTAGACGTTTAATTGAACACTCAGAAAGTTTTATGCCTCAATAATACAGTTTCCAAATGGAGGCCTATTGTCACTTTATCTACGGAGCCTCCTTTGGCCACAATAAAAAGTGGGAAAGCTAAATTTTATTGGCACGAAGAGTGCTCCATTCTGTTCGACATAAAACAATTTATTTTGCCCTTCGGTAAATCATTTTGTGGAGGCGTCCTTGTCAGACTGGTGGCACCGTTCGGTTATACGCATTTAACTGAGCTAAATGAGTTTGGAGAACAAGGGAGCTAATCCAATTACCTATGCCAACTTGTGCGTTGTGCGGTGTTGTTCTCCTCGGTGCCACGATGTTAAACTGTGTTTTGTGTTCACTGTTCACTTGGTCCCCAATGTATTGACATGATACGGGCCGCACCTACCAGTAGTTTAACTATAACGCAATTAAGTGTAATCGCGCCTGGTTTACTCGTATTTATTTTACCAATGCCGCCGTGAAATAATATGCGGAATATTGACATTGAAAACAAAATTTCGCCTGAGTTCACTTCACTTTATTCGATTGTAAATCTGTTAAAGGAAACAGAGATAGTAGCGTGTTGAATATTTATTAGGAATCGCGAGCCAGTAAAGCTTTTACACGTGGAGGGATGTTTTTTGTTTTATTATTTTTGTTCCCGGACATTTTATTTGATTCAAATCCAACCGTCAATAATTCAAAATACGTTTAAAAGTAATTTATTCAACGCACGTTTTGAATGTCAAAATTACATAAGATAGTCTCCCAAAATGCGCGCTCTTTACTAGTTCTTCCTTCATTTACTACTCGTATCAAAATCTATACTTCTAAACTAATCTTATAAAGAGGTAACTTTTCTTGTAAATTATAGGTATGAGAGTACACTCTGGAACTTCATATCAGATTTTTTTAAATCTTTTTGCATTTGATAGGCCAACTTTCAAAGAAAGTTTTATGCTATTTACATCATGCTACGACCATGAGGAGCAAAGTAAAAAAAAAGTAAGTAGGAACGCTAAATGAAAACGAAGTACAGACGCCAGCACTTCAAGCTACCCGAAACTGTCAAATTCTCCCAATCAACCTTGAACCTAATGCTTTAGCGATAAAGTTGAAAATGTATTAAAGAAATTTGACAGATTGTAGTAGCTCGATGTGCTGGCGTCTGTACCTTATATATATATAGCGCGGGCAGGCGATGGGATGCGACTTCGTCCGCATGAAAAATATTTAGCAATACTATCTAAAAGGTATTTTAACCTCAACGCTAATTTTCAGGCACTAAATAAAACTACAGTTGTTGAAGCGGCCTACAATTACATTTGCATTAGAAACATCAGTTCGGAATTAGCATGTAGGTAGCAATTAATATTACTACAGAACTGAGATATAATGGCGTTGGGAAACAGTCATTAAATAACTAACCACTCAAGAGCAATTACAACATCTTGTCATACAAAATCTATTGTTTCATTTTTTCATACAAGAACATCATCATCATGATTTCAGCCGAAATACGTCCACTGCTGGACATAGGCCTCCCCCAAGCTACGCCACTTTGACCGGTTTTGTGCTTCCTGCATCCAGCAGGGTCCACTTTGTGGGAGGCCTTCTAACTCTATGTCTTCCGGTGCGCAGTCGCCACTCCAAAATCTTTCGGCCCCAGTGGCCATCTGCAAGAACAATTAAGAACATCAGGTTCAAGGACGATCATTCGAGGCTTTCCTGAAGCGACCTGACTCAACGTGTTTAATAAATAGGCGAAGATATTATTCGTATGAACATATGGGGTCGGTGACCGATAACTCTATTTACATGTGATAACTTATCACGACATAGTTAAACAAAAACAGAAGCACGTGTGCGTCTGACGCGTATCATTCAAAACGAAACGCCTCTCTGTCTGTCCGTTAATGGGCTTATAACTCGAGAACTGCTAATCAGATTACCGTGATTTTTGTTTTATTTTGTCGTTATGTAATTTCGCTACATTTTGATATACAATATTATTGTTCACACGAGCTAAACATTGTACTAAAATATTTGGCGCTTTATGACTGTTTTTTATGATTTATCTCTGCTTGAACATAGTTTTCAATATTTTGTTGGTATACTGGCGTGTGCTAGCTGACATTTGGCAAATAATTTAATTTAATATTTTGTGTTTCATAGTGTTAATGACTTACTATTGTGTAGAATTAAGTTATTCCTACTTAACAGAAAGCCAAATCGCCATCAGCACGATGGCAATTTTGTAGCGTCAGTTCTTCTTCCCAGCTAAAGCACTAGGAAGTGGTGAAGGACAGGCGTTTTTCGGGTTTATCTTATGTCATTTTGACCGTTCGAAAAGCTCTTACTCTTACACCAGTTTGAATGAATGACTTTTGATTTAGGTTGGGAAATCATCAAATGACTTCTCCCGCTCTGGGCGGAGCGGGAGGGCATGTCAGACTTTTACTGACTAAAACCCACCCGTGTTCCATCAGTTGCCCATGTGCCAGGGTCACGGTATCTCTTTCGAACAATCACGCGACCCCGGCAGGCATCGGTCCTAGTAGAACCCTACACTGCTGCTGACATCTCTTTGAGGCGCGCGTGGAACACTGCGCGCCGTCGACCCGAGCTTGGTCCTTACCGGGCGGCGAGCTACAGAATTCATACCTTCTGAAGAATTTGTTTTATGTGTATCAGTGTTTTCCTCCCTCTACCAAAATATTGTTTTTAACGGATTACTTTTATTTGGATTCGAACCTTCAAACTACGACTCGTAAGACGCGGTCGTTACCACTGTCACTACTGCTCTTATTTATTTAACTTCACTTGTATGTCCTAGAATTTTGCAATCAATATTTCATCTATTTCCACTGAAGCTATCGGGCTGTAATTTTGCACATACGTTTGATTCTCGTGTCAATGCACTATAAAAGCTTGTTTTTAAATGTTTAACCAGTCAATTACCGTAATTACAGACACAATTGAAAAACCATTATGTCTGTACCAAATGTGGTATCTCAGGGACTTAGAGGTTAAAGCAATATTTTAAATATTATTTTTTTATATCTCTAACTAGCTTTTGCCAGTAGCTTCGCCTACGTATTATACATATCACTTTTCCTCTTGAAATACTCTGTCTATCAATGAAAGCCGCATTGAAATCCGTTGCGTAGTTTAAAAGATTTTACCGTACAGATGCGGGAAGTGACTTTATACTATGCAAAGAACAATATTTTTTCTATCTATATGTATATACCTAAAAAAATCAACGAATAAATAATAGTTTAAAAAAAAAAACTAAAAAAACACGCTTCCATAGAAAACCAAACTAAAAACTAGAAAATAATGGGAAAAAAGCGTGGGGTGCTTTTTAAGGTATTTTTGTATTGGCACCCCACGCTTTTTTTTCATTATTTTCTAGTTTTTAGTTTGGTTTTCTATGGAAGGGTGCTTTACAGTTTTTTTTAAACTATTATTTTCGTTCTATTTTTAAGGGTGTTTCGAATTTTGAGACGTATGTCAGCGTAGTTTGTGACGTATGTCAGCGTAGTTTTCAAAGACAGTTTTTTTGCTGTCCTGGTAACTCTGGCAAGGATAATGGCACAAATTTATGAAATTATTGCATTGTCATCGGTCTTTGACATGTGTGCAAAGTTTGAATGAAATCTGGTCGTTTAAAGTGGGTCAAAATCGCGCTATAAGGAGTCGGTTACAAACAAACATACATTTCATACAAGTGAAGCTAATATAAAGCATGTAAAAACAATCTTGCATCGAACACTCACGCTCCTCAGTAATGTAAACCCCGACATCCCGCCAGTTCCCTAAGCCCGACTGTAGCGGTCGAGAAACGTAAGCGCGCTCGAATAATTCATGTCCTTGCTTTATGTTCATTTGGCCTTTGGCCTACGCTTCTCAACCCACCGCATCCTGCAGATTGATGTCAGCAGTTACGGGCTTTATATAGATGGTTAATATGCAGGCAGTTAGTTGCAACTTTGTGAGTAGGTACTCACAAAGTTGGTAGTCTATGTTTCTTCTTAAAAAATACACCTAATAACACGAGTGGTAGCGAGCTTTACTACAGAGAAAGAAAAAACATTTATTTAGCACATACTAAAAGGCACACAACATTATAAGCAAAAAGAGCATAAAAAAAAACAATTCAAACATATAAGTGTAAGGTGCGATGGCAAACTAGTATTAGAGTGCCTCACGGCTGCACCAAAAGGGCCTAGTTTAGCAATAATGCCAGACAACTAGGGCCTGACGCTGGTTTTCTACTGGACCTGAAGTGTGAGGTGACGGATGTAAATCAGTTTTATATGAGCATTACGTCCTGGGTCTCGGGTTGGGAATAGTGTTATTGGGATTTTACATCAGGAATTTTTGATATATGCCCGGTTGATGGCAATAGGTCCTAGGCCCTCTATTACATCGGATGGGGAAAACATAAGAAGCCAAGTGTGAACTATAGGTACACCTCTGCGTATCCCTTCGGAAATTACAGTCGTGATGTTTCGTTATAAAGTTAAAACAATGAAAATGGCCTAGTATAAAGGTTTTTCTTTCCTGCTTCAGATAAAAACGTTTTTTATGTGCGTAGTATAATTACACTTCCGGTGAATAAAGAAACAAGAAAATCCACACTATATCCATACTCCATACTATAATATTATACTATATATACTATAATACTATATAGTATATACTATACTATATACTATCCATACTAATATTATAAATGCAAAAGTAACTCTGTCTGTCGGTCTGTCAGTCTGTCTGTCTGTCTGTCTGTCTCGCTTTCCTGCTAAAACTACTGAACCGATTTAAATGAAATTTGGTACACAGATAGTTTAGAGCCTGAGAAAGGACATAGGCTACTTTTTATCCCGGTAGTATCTTCTCGCGGGATAATTTCCGACCTCCACGCGGGCGAAGCCATTGGCAAAAGCTAGTCATTCATAAACTAATAAACGTGGCGCTGCGGGAATGTCAAGAATCCTGATCTTATCTTTCATCCACTACAGCCAATCTATGTATGACAAATTCTGGCGGAACAAGAAATTTCAGACTTTTACTGACTAAAACCCACCCGTGCTCCATCAGTTGCCCATGTGCCAGAGTCACGGTATCTCTTTCGAACAATCACGCGACCCCGGCAGGCATAGGTCCTAGTAGACCCCTTCACTGCTGCTGACATCTCTTTGAGGCGCGCGTGGAACACTACGCGCCGTCGACCCGAGCCTGGTCCTTATCGGGCAGCGAGCTACCCATTGCTCGCCGCCCGCAAGCTCGCGCCTACGGTGGCCGGGAGTCCGCTATCGACTCCCGACGGCCGGGGCGTCTCCTCCTGCGGCGGCTAGGGACGTGAGGGCGCAGTGTCTGCCACTCCCTCACGCGCCCCGCCTCCTCCTTCGCGAGCATTACTGCTTCGCAGAAGGAGGTGACGGCTTCCCATTCCCTCTCGCTCCGTACCATGGCTCGCACCAGGGCCGGACGCGAGAGGTCGCCGCCGCCGATCGCCTCCACGAGGACACGGCGGTGCTCCGCCCAGGCAGGGCACACCTCCACCGTATGCTCCACCGTGTCCTCCACACGATCCTCACAATGGAAACACCCGGGCGTATCCTCCCGCTTTATCCTGAACAGGAACCCACCGAAGCACCCATGCCCGGTGAGAACCTGCGTCAGGCGGAAGGTGAGGACGCCGTGGCGCCTCTCTATCCACTCCTCAAGTGGATAGAGAGGAGTAAAACAATATGACCTTACCTGGTGAAGATAACGCTGTGAATACCAATAGGTTATGAACAGCCTCGACTAAATTAATATTAAATGACTATTGCATCTGTGTATTGCTTATATACAATTGCGTCTAACAATACTTTATAACAAATGCAATTGTAAACTACAAAGTAACGGATAACCTTGAGACAATTCAATTACAACTAACATAACACTACGCTTTGATTTCCCAAAGGAGAAGCCAGTAGCCAAGGTGTAGAATGCAACCACATGTCACTACTTATGTTGTACTAGCGAGCCCACCCTCGCTTCGTAGGTTTTCCTACTAGACAAGACAAGGAGATTTCTTTATCATGTGTATGTTTAATATTAATATTTTATACACATAAAATTTCCGGAATAAAATCGTTAAATGACAGTGAAAACCGCATCAAAATCCGTTGCGAAGTTTAGAAGAACAACGCGTTCACACAATCACGAAAAGCGACTTTCAGAACCTAAAACATTTTGAAGGATATTGTTAATACATTGCTTTATATATTCGAAAAATTTGCCTGCTCAGCATCTAAATAGCGCAATGAATGTTGCTGAACTGTCAAATGACAGCCATTCCTACTCTTACATACCCAATTACCCCGCTGGGGTCTTAGAACGCGAACTGAAACGTTGAACCCAGGCGCTGAGCAATAGCGTTTTCCACCATTAGACTAAACGAAGATAGTACTTATCTCCCTACTCTTAATAATTACGCACAGGTCCGGATCAAGGGTCGATACTACCTAATTTATGAACAATTTGAACGTGTGAATGATCCCGATCAATGACAACAACAATAGATTCAGGGTCAAAAGTACACGTGACGTTTTCCAATAAACCAAACTTGGAATCCTGAAATTGTCTGCTCCCAGTCCGTTATTGAATCTTTAGCCTTAAATCTGGAGATATTTTATTACGAAAAATTCTTATTGGTATAGCCAATCGGAATTTACTCGTAAATCAATAGTCTGGAGACATTCAAACTGGAAGGCCTTTCCAATAATCCTTGAGGTTTCTAGTCTCGGTGGGACTAATTTATCCCTGTACGAGTATGTGACGATATCATGCAGGTTTTAAGTACTTACGTACGTGCCTTGATAGAGATCTGACCAGAAATGTTGTTAAATCCTGTGAAGTAGAGCAGGGTTACTGCTAATTGTTTTGAGAGTTAAAACGTGAGACAGTTAGCCTTTATATTGTATGCCTACCAACTTCGCATTTTATATAACAAGCTATTAAACAAATAAGGAAATTAGGATAGAACACGGAAAATGGCAAAACAATCTGTTTGCCTCTAACCGCAGAATAGGAAATAGTTTAACCGTTATTATTCCGTTTAATCGTTTCAAATATGTATTAATTTGGAGTTTAATTTGGAAAAATTGTTTGGAAATCGTACATAATAGGAAACAAGGAAGTATTTCCGTTCATCGTCTAATTAGTCTAAATTTCCTGTAGTTAACTTTTCCTAGACGTTTCTACGTAGAAACGACTGTAAGCAGATATAAATAAATCCTGAGATAAAAATCGCTCGCAAGGAGTGCCAAGTAAATATGCATTAGACTGTGAGATTACAACCGCGCGGGCGCATATATTACCCTCCTTTTGGTTCGCTGTAATTGGATAAAGTCAGACATATAACACATCGATTAAAATCCCAGCAAATGTTACCAAAAATTCAACCTCTGCTGTAGATTCAAGTAGGTATTCATGTTCAGGATAAAGCGGGAGGATACGTCCGGGTGTTTCCATTGCGAGGATCGTCTGGAGGACACGGTGGAGCATACGGTGGAGGTGTGCCCTGCCTGGGCGGAGCACCGCCGTGTCCTCGTGGAGGCGATCGGCGGCGGCGACCTCTCGCGTCCGGCCCTGGTGCGAGCCATGGTACGGAGCGAGAGGGAATGGGAAGCCGTCACCTCCTTCTGCGAAGCAGTAATGCTCGCGAAGGAGGAGGCGGGGCGCGTGAGGGAGTGGCAGTCTCTGCGCCCTCACGTCCCTAGCCGCCGCAGGAGGAGACGCCCCGGGCGTCGGGAGTCAATAGCGGACTCCCGGCCACCGTAGGCGCGAGCTTGCGGGTGGCGAGCAATGGGTAGCTCGCCGCCCGGTAAGGACCAAGCTCGGGTCGACGGCGCGCAGTGTTCCACGCGCGCCTCAAAGAGATGTCAGCAGCAGTGTAGGGGTCTACTAGGACCGATGCCTGCCGGGGTCGCGTGATTGTTCGAAAGAGATACCGTGACCCTGGCACATGGGCAACTGATGGAACACGGGTGGGTTTTAGTCAGTAAAAGTCTGACATGCCCTCCCGCTCCGCCCAGAGCGGGAGAAGTCATTTGATGATTTCCCATCCTGAAAAAAAAAAAAAAAAAGTATGTATTCATTTGTTTCTCCCTCTCCATAGTTAGTTGATCACAGATACAGAAACGTTCGCTGAAAAAGGGCAATCAGACATTAGCTAAATACCCCATTTCCCACATTATACATCACCTATAGAAGAAAATCGTTTTTCTAAACTGACTACACAAAGTTGCCGAAAAGTGCAGTAATACCTATGCAGTCAAAATGAGTGTTTTTTTTTTTAAATTGTGATAAAAAATTTCAACGCCCATGCGTGGGTTGCGCGTCTGCTACCCTACCAACCCACTATACTTACAAACTTACTTACTTATGTGCTTACGAAGTGAATGAAGGAGCATAATTCCTTTAACCTTCAATTTATATCGTTTACCTCCACCGCGCGCAGTGTGTTAGTTAGTGCCTTATGCTCCGTTTGAAATATTAACAACGGTATGTATACATACTTTTATTACCTACCTTCATTCTGGCTGTAATGTTCCTTGGTCTCTCGTTATTTATTACGAGTCTACGTATAGGTTACGAGGTCAACTCCCAAATGTAGGATTAAGATACCTTATGTATTATGCCTGTGAAATGAGTTTTGTTATGGGTTTTGTTTTGTTTTGCTTGAGAGCATTCATCCTGCGCGAGATGGCAACGTCGCATTTCTAGTGGTTTTCCGTGGTTATCTTATTAAATTCAAAACAAGTTATTAATTTCTTTCAGCCAATCACTAGAAAGAAATTTGGTTGACTGATTGATTGAAAAAATATTTTCAAAAATTTAAAACTCCCGACATAAATTTCTAAAAAAATTATAAACAAAATAAAAATAATATAGCATCGTCGCGTCTGGGGACGGCTAATAAAATGTTATCCTTTCTAAAATGACATTCATTAATTATTCTTGGGCTTCGTCTGTTTGGCGTTTTCATTAGCCGTCCCCCGACGCGACGATGCTATTTTTTTTTACTTTTAAGAGCTTTTGTCTGTGCGGGGGCTTTTGTTTGTTTTATTTACTGCCTTCAAAATTTAATATAGTAATAGTAAACACGCAACGCTAACGCAACACATGCCTCGCTTAAATTATTAGCGCAGATTAACTCGTGTTTCCTACAGTGAAGGTAAATTACTAATTTATCCTAATCCTATTTGCTACTCCATATATCAGACCCTGATGACCTTGTATCTATTACCTATTCATTGAGATCTTTCCTATGAATGAGCCGGTGATGCTGTGGCATCAAGATTAGGTACATTGTTCGCAAATATCATTGTAGTAATTTAATACAGAATACTAAACGACTCGATGAGACATGTAGCTGTGAAAGATTCTCAAATCCTTTCATCAACTAGAAAAGAGCTGATAATCTTCAAACGGCTGAACAGATTTCTTTTCTCGATTAAATCACCTTTCAGATAAAACAAAATCACCGCAGACAGACACAGGTACGCATTTAAAACTTACTAGTGATCGCCCATTGGTCGAAATTCGCCCGTACTTCATTTGAATAGAAATTCATTATTAAATGAAAAAAATATAGATAATAATAAATATAAAAAAAATAATATGGTTATATTTGACATTCAGTAACACTATAGACAAATTGTTGACGCTGTACTACTGTGGAGAGGGTTCGCTGGCGGGATGGTGATGGCTAGGACCAGGACGTAGGCGTAATGAGTAAAGAATACTTCTTCAGGACTCTCTTTTTTTTTAATACTTGTTAACTGCTGGATATGGAACAATATGGAATGAATTATCACAGAAATTTGTTCTGTTTTTATAGAAATTTCCCTATTATTTTTAATTAATTATGACGGTTCCAAATGTCATAATTATAACCAGCATGTACAATCAATGACCAGCCTGTACAATCGAGAGGCATACAACCTCTACAGTTTGCACACGACACTAAGTTTTGTATGGGAAACTTACTAATGCCATACTTGACACTCCCCATAAAACCACAAAAAATATTTCTTATAAATCTAAACTAAATTCCTATCGTCGCTAATACAAATAATATTAAAGACATAAATTCTCGATATGATCATAGATTTTAAAAATGAAATAGGTTATATATCTATAAAATCAATTTATTACCTATGGTTATACTTGACATTCAGTAAGACTATAGACAGAAAATCAGGCTTACCAACTTAGGGGTTTTCCCAAATTTAGGGGTTAAATAAGAGGATTGTGATATTTTAGGGGCGTTCCATTTTTAGGGGTATTCTTAGGGATTTATTGCCATCTTACATTTCTCATTGTGTTTTTGATTACATTAAAAGTATTAGCGACTTCTAGTACGTTTCCTCGATACTAAGAATGCAGAGTGAATGATTAAATAATGTCGCGTAATAAATATAAACAAATATTACTACTGTGTGCCGGTCTGTGATTACTGAACATTCGTTGGTTATTTCCATTATAATTTATTAGCGGATTTTTTTAGTAATTGTGGCAATTTTAGGGGTTTTTAACTTAAGCTTTAGGGGTAAATATTTCTGGGTGTTGGTAACACTGCACAAAATAATAAAGACAGATTTGGACCATAAATAAAAGAATATCTATTCATGTGTGTATTAGATACACGGTAATGAACAGTAGTGTGTGTAACGTGTTATTTATTGAAAATAATGTATTTTAACACATAATTTAAAAAAATATTAGCATTCGTCACTTCTTCTCTGTATAAACTATAAGTGTGCGAAATTTCATACTCCTCCGTCCGCCCAATTTTCGTAAAAAGGGATCCAAAGTTTTCGCTTCACGTATTAATATATAGACTAGTGATCGCCCATTGGTCGAAATTCGACCGTACTTTATTTGAATAGAAATACATTATTAAATGAAAAAAAAATATATATATATTTATATAAAAATAATATGGTTATATTTGACACTCAGTAACACTATAGACAAATTGTTGACGCTGTACTACTGTGGAGAGGGTTCGCTGGCGGGATGGTGATGGCCAGGACCAGGACGTAGGTGTAATGAGTAAAGAATACTTCTTCAGGACTCTCTTCTTTATTTTCTTAATACTTCTTAACTGCTGGATATGGAATGAATTATCACAGCTCTGTTTTTATACAATTTTCCCTGTTATTTTTAATTAATTATGACAGTTCAAAATGTCATAATTATAACCAGCCTGTACAATCGTGAGGCATACAAACTCTACAGTTTGCACACGACACTAAGTTTTGTATGGGAAACTTACTAATGCCATACTTGACACTCCCCATAAAATCACAAAAAATATTTCATAAAAATCTAAACTAAATTCCTATCGTCGCTAATACAAATAATATTAAAGACAAATTCTCGATATGATCATAGATTTTAAAAATAAAATAGGTTATATATCTATAAAATTAATTTATTACCTATGGTTATACTTGACATTCAGTAAGACTATAGACAGGAAATCAGGCTTACCAACTTAGGGGTTTTCCCAAATTTAGGGGGTAAATAAGAGGATTGAGATTTTTAGGGGCGTTCCATTTTTAGGGTATTCTTAGGGATTTTTTGCCATCTTACATTTCTCATTGTGTTTTTGATTACAATAAAAGTATAAGCGACGTCTAGTATGGTTCCTCGATGCTAAGAATGCAGAGTGAATGATTAACAAATGTCGCGTAATAAATATAGACAGATATTACTACTGTCGGCGTCTATGATTACTGAACATTCGTTGGTTATTTTCATTATATTTTTTAGCGGATTTTTTTAGTAATTGTGGCAATTTTAGGGGTTTTTAACTTAAGCTTTAGGGGTAAATATTTCTGGGTGTTGGTAACACTGCACAAAATAATAAAGACAGATTTGGACCATAAACAAAAGAATATCTATGCATGTGTGTAATAGATACACGGTAATGGACAGTAGTGTGTGTAACGTGTTATTTATTGAAAATAATGTATTTTAACGCATAATTTAAAAAAAATATTAGCATTCGTCACTTCTTCTCTGTATAAACTAAAAGTGTGCGAAATTTCATACTCCTCCGTCCGCCCAATTTTCGTAAAAAGGGATCCAAAGTTTTCGCTTCACGTATTAATATATAGATAACACCCTTCTTTTTCCGTCGTGGGTTAAAAAACAAGTTACACTCTGAGTACAATGTTACGCAAATATCCGCATAGCCCGCTATTCACTAGTTTAGAATTCCATGTCATTAGCACTAAGAATGAATTCACATTACTCCACCATCCACAAATGTGGTAATTAGACAATATTCTGTAAAATTCTCAAGTGAGCTGATTATTCACTAAGGTTAAGATTTTTAAAGAAGAGACCGACAGGCCGAAAGACTATCTCTATATCTAAATGGCTCCGCCCTGGAGTGCAAATGTGGTGCTGTCCCACAAACAATGCGGCACTTAATATTTTGTCCAGCATGTCCTGCTGTTTGCACGCTACATGAGTTGATGGATGTCTCTGAAAGTGCTAAGCTCGTAGCCAAATTCTAGGCTGACTATATTTAGATTGCTATCCACACGCTAAGAAGAAGATCTCTATCTGAAACGTTAGATTTTTCCAGTCTTCTACTGTTTATTTATTCCAGTATATAGGTTAGCGGTGAGATAAAGAAAGTTTGTAATTACTATTATTATTAATTAATTAGTCTCCTCGAGTGTTTCCTACATGTTTAACAATTAAAGTTACTTGTAACCTCGCTGAATAACGGGCCGAAAACTAACGGTAGCGCGTAACCGTACAATCACTGCCCTACGTTCACACAGACCAGTAAAAAAACAGATACTAGCAAACGTTATAATATTTTGTTAGTTAAACAAAACTTGCTCAAAACAACCCATGACATGGAGCCGTCATTAATTAACATACCAATATTTTTTTAATAATCATATTCATCTTAACATTAATAAAGCGCGGATTAAACACGATACTGACGTTATATGAACAAAAAATATAGCCATCCTGCTCTGAAGAGTGACATAATTGGATAATAATCTTGTTTTGCTGTAACAGCGTGGCTGTAAGCTTATTAAATGAGCGTCGTGTCGTTTTCCACCCCATTTAGCCGCCTGTGGGTTGTATGACGTCACGGTTGTCTCGACTCCAGATCCTGATACCCTTATTTCAAGAATTTCTTTTTTACGGATTTCGGTTTCTCCGCGAAATTGGATTGATTTGTCGAGTTTTGTGAACTTGACATGTCGACCCAATATCGTTATTTTCGTCGCCTAAAGGCTTATTCAGACCGGCGCGACGCGACAGCGCGACGCGATTCTTGTAGAGCAATTTCCATGAAATTCACATAAAAATTGTTCTACGAGTGTCGCGTCGCGTTGCCGCGTCGCGCCGGTTTGTAGGAGGCTTAATTGCTTGCTTGTCAATAACTTTTTTACCTAGTTATTCCGTACGAAATCTAATTTTTGGTAGCTGCCTACGCGATAAATCGTCTAGCAAAATGTATATTGAGTAACTATTACACTTTCTTTCAACAATGTAGGTATATTAACATGTAGCAGGAAGAATGTGTTAATCGGTTGTTTGACCGAAGATCATAAAACGTTATTACACATCGATAATATACACACATCGGCTGCAAAAAGATTTTGTTAAAAGGAAAAGCACATAATTCGATCGTTATCACGGTTTTAAGGTTCTTACTTCATAAACAATGATTAGACCTTGTGGTCGGTCATTGTATAGTCTAAGATTCACGGATAAACAAGTTTTTTTTTCATTGACTAGTAACAGCTGATTTGATTACATGCCAGGGTTATTTGCAGAAATTAGTGTTGTTGTTTTTGTCGATGCAAAATATTAATGTATTTTGTAGGGATGGGCCAAATATTCGTTTTATGTTCGGTATTCCGCATATTCGGCAGGTTTACCGAACATTCGTATTCAGCCGATTATTTGGTAAAACTGCCGAACATTCTAACGAATTATAATGTATTAGAAAAGTCTATAAGCATATATGAACTAGCACAATTATAAGTACAAGTGGGCCCTTTTATTATAACCAAAAGTATATTTTTGGGGGATAGTCGCATCAGTGCGAAAGGGACAATTACACTTCAACACGCTCGACAAGCACAGACTATTTTTTGAGATGCACGATATGGTGCGCCAATTCCTGTCAAATATTCGGTTCGGTAAACTTTCAAGCGAATATTCGGCTGATACGTATTAGTATTTTGTATTGGACTGTCTGTACAAATAGGAATTCTTCCGCTTATGTTATTTCTAGGGGTAGGCGGAAGTAATCCTGTTAGAAACCCATTATTTAGGTCTCCGTTTCAGGAGCAATCTCATTACTGTAAAACTGTTGAAAACTGTACAAGAGGAAATGCATGATTCCGTTGCTAAGTTTCTTGTAGCTTCTTTCATTACCATTATTAATTAATTCAGATAATTACAACGATCACATATTATGTATGTCATTAGAGTAATTTGGGCCTAAGCAATAACTCCCCCCCCCTCGGGTCAGGTTAAGGTACACTTACCGCTGTTGGTTTGTGGATGGGTATCTATCTTCACAAAGCCATTCATGTCGGCGCGTAAATTTACACAATATTATAATAATTCGATATTATATTCCTGGTAACTAAGGATCTCGTCAAGCGGAAGACCCCCTTGCCAAAACACTAGATACCAAGCGTGCCTATAACATGTTCCCTTTGAACGTTCACTGTATCGGTCCCTAGATGTTGGACTCGTACTGACGAGTTTCTTTTTTTAGAATTTCTCTATTTTTAGCAAATGATTTTAACGATTTATTTTTGACTATAGAATGGCTTACGATACAGAAGTCAGAACGCAGAGTTATAAGTATCTTAATATTATGAGTCGAGTGTTTTTATTAAATAGTCAATATAAAAAATATATTTTTGTATTGAGTTTTGGTTAATTTAACTTATTTTTGTAGGTAAAAAAAATGGAAACAGTGTAATGGCAAATGTTGATATAAATTTTTGCTAAGCGGCCCCAGAGATTAAGATATACCAATCCTTATTTTTATTTAATACCAAGATACCAAGCGTGCCTATAACATGTTCCCTTTGAACGTTCACTGTATCGGTCCTTAGATGTTGGACTCGTACTGACGAGTTTCTTTTTTTAGAATTTCTCTATTTTTAGCAAATGATTTTAACGATTTATTTTTGACTATAGAATGGCTTACGATACAGAAGTCAGAACGCAGAGTTATAAGTATCTTAATATTATGAGTCGAGAGTTTTTATTAAATAGTCAATATAAAAAATATATTTTTGTATTGAGTTTTGGTTAATTTAACTTATTTTTGTAGGTAAAAAAATGGAAACAGTGTAATGGCAAATGTTGGTATAAATTTTTGCTAAGCGGCCCCAGAGATTAAGATATACCAATCCTTAGTTATACGTAGCTCAATTAAACGCCAATTTAATATTAAAAATACACATTATTAAAGTGGGTATATTTACCTTGTAGATCCGGTTATTTATGATCTCATTCGTCTTGAAAAAAGTTGAAATACGACTTACCGAAAAAATGTCTGATTAAATTCGTATATAAAACACAAACTGTGAAGTAGATAAATAAAATCATTTATAAGGTGTAATAATTTAAAAAAATATATGAAATGTAGCATTTAAATTGATGATCGTATTCCGTTTGTTACCTATTACTTTCAACACGTACATATCTACTAGTTGATACGTTTCTCAAGAGAACTAACTAACTTGCCCGAAGAAAACGTGGCGTCTCTCCTTTACTGTGAGTTAGTTTCTTTTGAGACAACTTTTATCGGCATTCATTGCCCCGGAGAGACTTGTTTGAGTAACAAAGATATATATCTCCCCTCGAGACTTCAACATTTACAGTAAAAAATAAAAAAGTTTCTCTGCTTTGAAAGTATGAAAAAATGATTTGTGTTTTTCATCTTCTTTTAAAGCTACAATAATATTTGCTTAAGTGTAGTTTTCCATTCGCATACGCGATTTAAACTTGAACTCAGCAAACCTTTTAATCAAAATACATATTTAGCATAACCAGTTTATGGTCGAAAATCACGCCAGCATCGTCAGATTAATCTTAATCAAACCCGAACTATAGCAAAAAATACTATTTGTTTTGATACAAACCATATTTCCCCTTGACGTGACGCGATGTTGTGTTGCGAATGCCAGTTTGACCACAGACACAGCAAAGGTCACCGAAACCATACGTCTAATCGATAATAATTAAATATTATAAACGTTGGCTGACGTTTTACTTATATAATCTATACTATATAATATTATAAAGCTGAAGAGTTTGTTTGTTTGTTTGTTTGTTTGTTTGATGGAACGCGCTAATCTCAGGAACTACTGGTTTGAATTAAAAAAAAATCTTTTTGTGTTGGGTAGCCTATTTATCGAGGAAGGCTATAGGCTACAAAACATCACGCTACAACCAAGTGGAGCGGAGCAGTAATGAAAAATGTTGCTAAAACTGGGAAAATCGCACGGATAGGTGATTCGACGCGACGGGAAGGGTCGGGTTAGCAAGAAATTTAACGCGGACGAAGTCGCGGGCAGAAGCTAGTTAAATAATACAGCTAATGATTGCGGCTATGAGGTAGAACCTCGGACTGTGGCACGCGACTGTCATGTTTGTGTCATCATTTTGATTGACGCCCTTATCCTAATTTACTCGTGTTAACGCGCCATTTTCTTCCATAGGTACATTTTATTAACCATAATGCTTTCTAATATTCTTTTTAGGGTTCCGTTGCCAAATGGCAAAAAACGGAACCCTTATAGATTCGTCATGTCTGTCTGTCTGTCCGTCCGTATGTCACAGCCACTTTTTTCCGAAACTATAAGAGCTATGCTATTGAAATTTGGTAAGTAGATGTATTTTGTGAACCGCATTAAGATTTTCACACTAAAATAGAAAAAAAAAAACAATAAATTTTGGGGTTCCCCATACATAGAACTGAAACTCAAAATTTTTTTTTTCATCAATCTCATACGTGTGGGGTATCTATGAATAGGTCTTCAAAAATGGTAATGATGTTTCTAACATATTTCTTTTCTAAACTGAATAGTTTGCGCGAGAGACACTTCCAAAGTGGTAAAATGTGTGTGTCCCCCCCCCGTAACTTCTAAAATAAGAGAATGATAAAACTAAAAAAAATATATGATATACATTACCATGTAAACTACCACCGAAAATTGGTTTGAACGAGATCGAGTGAGTAGTTTTTTTTTAAAACGTCATAAATCGTAAACCGCAATTTACCTTACATTCAATCAACTGAAATATAAAAATTAAAAATAAAAAACATTTATTTTTAAACCGAGAATACCTATAGGTTTGTTCGGAACCCTCGGTGCGCGAGTCCAACTCGCACTTGGCCGGTTTTTTTACCCCTTATTGCGGTCAGTATGATAGCTAACAATAGAAGTTGCCAGCAGAACCAAGAACCAAAAATTGCCTACATCATCTGCTAGCTACCTTATGTGCTCTTTTAAAATTTCGTCTCGAATGGAAATACATGCACGATATAACGTTGTCGTGGATGGATATTTAAAAGCGTCTCATATATTTCCATACATGTTACTTCCCTTTGATGCCTCGGACGTCTATTTCTCCACGATAATACTCCGTCACGTCAGAAATGATAAAAAACGCTCGTAACGTAACCTAAGTCATGCGTCGTCATACATTTTGATGGATGTCCAGAATACGGCCACGGCCCACACCGTGCGATGACGTCAATAAATTAATGCTCGTGATAAGGCTGATGCATCCCACGGTTTATAGATCGATATTTAAATTGACTAGGAGTAGAACCCACGCACGACTCCTAAGGTGGGCACTAATTCATAATTCTGAGTTATTTTTAGTTCATCTAAAACGTCTATTCGCATGCTAGTTCCAAGTTCATGATGAATACCATACACGAATGATATTAGGTTTTTTTTTATTTTTGAATTGGTAACGACATAAAATTAAAGTGACAATCAAATGAGTTAATTACCTATTAGGCAGGTACCCAGTTGAAAACCTATTATTGACTTTTACACGCAAAGTTGATATTTACACTTTAGCCAAGGAGGTAGTATTAAGAATACCTAACGAATATAAATACATCGGACTCATTATTTAGCAATATTATAATACAAACAACCCTATCCACCTGAATTATTTAGCAATGTTAAAAACAACACTATCTACTTGAAGTCAGGACATCTCTGCAATCCAAAAAAAAAACTTCAAATCATAAACATCGTCTGCAAACCTTAACCGTTATCTGTACCAAAGTCACCATTTCCGAGATAAAGCAACGATACGCTAAATCCCATACCGCCTCACTATATTAGCTAAACAAATACCAACCCGAGGCACTGGAGCGATAATTACTTGACTTTAATTATTCGCGCCATTGCCCAATTAACCCACTATAACGGAGAGCTTTAGAAGTACCTAAGCTCTAATTTTTCCGGAATTAGGGCTGGCAAAGGGTGTTGTTACCCCACACGATCGACAACGCATCGATGCCTTGATCTGCGTCGATCGCGTTGGGGAATAGCTAAGGGTGATCGGTGATTTTGCGTCTTGTAAAACAAGTCGAACGATAACAGACCAATCAGGAAACGATCTTAAGCACTTGCCAGGGTCGCGGAATTGTTCGAAAGAGTTACCGTGGCCCTGACATAGGCAACTAAAGGACCACGGATGGGTTTTAGTCAGTAAAAGTCTAACACGCCCTTCCGCTCCGCCCAGAGCGGGTGACGTAATTTGATGATTTCCAACCCACAAAAAAAAAGGCACTGAAAATAGCTCGATACATATTCTTTCATCAATCTATAATCGAAGTTGACCAATGCCACCGAACGGTTCGGCGATCATCGTTATTCGATTGATGCGTAAAATATACACACTTAGATCGAATATCGATAATTGCGGAATATTATTTAGTGTAATATCATCGATCAATGTTGATCCTGACAGGTTAATTGCATTTTTTTTGTGTTGTACTCTTCGATCAAAAGGTGTTGTATGTTTAAAACAAATCGGTAAGTAATTTTATCGTTATCAAATTGTAAAAGTAGCAGTTTATCTATCTTGTCTTTAAAATGATCAATTGTATTATGTTATGACAGTACTAAACAATTGATACGTGGTCAATGGAGAAATTGATAAACTCCAGTGCACCAAACCGTTTTACTTGAATATTGAGCTTCACGTATGTTCCACTTTTATTCGTCTCCATTTTCCTTCACACGAACCAACGAACTCCAAATGCACGTAAAATGCTTTATTAAACTGATAAGGGTAACCCGACCTGGAGATGCGAGGCGAAAGCACGAGATATTACCCCTCAGGCTATTGGGGCGATATTGCTCCCATGTACCGACTAACAAAGAGACAACATCTTGCATATTGATAAAATCACATGCAAGACTTCAGCTCTGTGCTCTTGCATAGAGTCTTTTATCTTAGCTACAGGGTAAAATAATAAAGAGAGTTTCACAGTGTATTTCTTCCCGATTTTTATTTTCCTCGCAAAAGAATTCCTTGCTACAAAAGGTAACAGCGGAAACATTATAAATATTTTCTTGTTGTTCTTTTACTTTTTTCAGGGGCAGCCCTTACTCGTGGCGTAAAATATATCGGTATTATATTTTATTCTTCCATAAAACCTTATGACGCTTCTACGTTGCTAATGGGGTAAACCATGGCTTACTCACTCAAGCTTGAGATGACGATAACATAATCAGACGCATTCATTCATGGGGCGAATGACCTTAAATTATTCAGTCGCATGTTTAATTATTATTCATATGCAAATTGTATCGTGATTTATGTTTATTACGTACTGATTATAAATGAAGCCTTAAATGAAGCATTATCAGTGTTGTATAAACTGATCTGAAATGTTTATGCATTTATACTAGAATACGAAGGCTGATAAATATGTACCGATAAAAAATACGCAATTTAAACGCAATTTAATAAAATTGCTACGCCGCGTGCCGCCGCCGTGCTACGAAGAGCTACGAAATGCATAAAACTTTGACTCTGTTTTTAATTGCTCTTCCTACAGTAATTTTGTCTATAAAATTCAAGGTCCTTTTCAATTAGTGGACATTTTAAAGGGTTTTTATTTAATTTTATAGAGCTACGCTGTGCTACCAAGAGGTAAGACATGAATAAAATTCTGTTTTTAATTGCTCTTTTTCAATTCAAGGTCGTCCTTTCATTTGTTCTACGGAGAGTTTATTCGAAGGAGTTTTTATAAAGTTTCGAATGCTAAGTTCTACTACGCGCTATGAAATGCATAAAACTGTGATCCTGTTTTTAATTGCTCTTTCTTCTATAATTTTGACCAACTATAAAACTCGAGTTTCTCTATTAATTAGTGGATATTTCAAGGGGTTAATTTACGCTGTGCTACGTTGTGTCATTAACTTCATCATCATCATCATCATTTTAACCGAAAGACGTCCAATTCTGAACATAGGCCTGCAATTCGGGGGGGTTTCCCATACGCCAAGTGTGGCGACGCTTGGAAGGCGGGTTGTCGATAGCAGTATGGTGGTAAAATGCATAGAGAACGTTGTTGCCCATTCTCAAGTAAGTCGCTTAGTCGCCTCTTACGACACCTACTTTGAGAAATGGGCTGTTGCTATTATTTGGGTATTATTTAAAAAAAAAATACTTTTGCTACGCTCTCCGCGTCCAGCTTGCTTATTTTTATTTGCTAGTTAAATTTCAGTTCACCCTAATTCTAAAACTATTGAACTACCATTTGTTTTTATTAAAACTGTCGATAAGTAGATTTTTCATAATTTCAAATTTTAATACTGTGGCCGAAGTAATTTCATTCAGAAAAACCTTGTACCGCTTTACATAAAGTAACTTTGAACATTTTTTTTCGAAGTACAGACGCCACCAGGTCAAGCTACCCGAAACTGTCAATTTTTCCCGATGAACCTTGAACCTAATGCCCTAGAAATAAAGTCGAAAATCTATCAAAGAAATCTAACAGATTGTAGTAGCTTGATGTGTTGGCGTCTGTACAATGGTATCGGTATGTAATTTTATGTTTTTTTTAGAATTGGTATGCGTTAAATTATGTTATTATATAATCAAAATACAATACATACCTAGTTATTAATACAAAACATTTATATACTTTAATGCATGTCCACAATTCATTTCGTGTCCATTATTCCACTCAGTTACAGGGTTTTACAAAATTATACCCATCTTGTAAACAAAATTATTTACTGGCAAATTTACACATCTAACACTGTAACAGGTGGCGTGACAATGGATTTGTGTTTTTGTACAGTGCGAGTATCATTGTGTGTGAAGTTCTAATTCGTCTTTTATCTAAGAAATTCGTTTGTGTGGTTTATCTGATTTTGGTTAGTATTTTATCGTTTTTATATTATTACTAGCTTCTTCCCGCGACTTTGTCCGCGTTAAATTTCTTGTTCCCCCGACCCTTCCCGTCGCGTCGAATCGCCTACCCGTGTGATTTTCCCCGTTTTTGCAAAATTTTTCATTACTGCTCCGCTCCTCTTGGTTCTAGCGTAATGTTATATAGCCTATAGCCTTCCTCGATAAATAGGCTACTCAACACAAAAAGAATTTTTCAATTCGAACCAGTAGTTCCTGAGATTAGCGCGTTCAATCAAACAAACATACAAACAAATAATCTCTTCAGCTTTATAATATTAGTATAGACAAGAACAGAAATGTGGTGTAAGAACTTAAATAGGTCGAAGGTTTTTATGGAAGTAAACTTATTTCGGCACTACATAGTATTTTGTGGGTTAGACATGTCCTAATTGTTCATATACGTTACTTTTCTGTTACGTTTCTCTGATATGTAAAGGTCAAGCTATGTCCATGGCAAAGGAGTTTACTAAAGTACGAAAATCATAATTAATTTAAAAGTTCTGATTCCTTTTCCGTTACATTTTCTGTAATATTCAACTTATTTTCCTATCAGTTTCATATCAGTTATGTACAATTTTTGTGAATAACACCCATTTACGTCCGGAACCACACGTATTAAAAATGAAATGCTTATATACTGTTAACTTGTTTCATATATCATCATACGTGAATCAATTTTGAATGATAAATTGCCGTCCCTGTGAAGTTAATTGGCCATTTAAATGGGTTTGGTGACAAGTTGTCAGTAACAGGATAACGGCGCCAGCATGGCTGTGACATGGGATATCAGTAAACATCTCGTCACTAAGTACTTAGCTATTTACTGACTCGCTATATTGACACAGCAGAAAAGAGTTCAAGTACGTTTTGAGAGAGAAAATACGAATTTTTATAACAAAAACTGCGTAATAAAAAGCTTTTATTTACGATCTTACAGAACATGGTTTTTGATATCCCATAACTCTAGGGTATTCATGAGACCATGTCAAAGAATCAATTGGCAATATTATGTGTTTTTACTAATGCACTAAAAGTGAAGTTTTTTTTTTGTTTGAACGCAATCTCTGGAACGGATTTGAAGAAAAAGAGAGAGATAGAGAGATCCGAAGTGAGATTAGCAAATTTTTTTTGCACATTATGAAGGGCAAAACATTTTTGCTGAATTATACTATGGTACAATTCTTGAGGAAGGTTATGACTTTGATGATGAACATCACGCTATGAGGATAAGACCAAGCCAAAGGTAAAAAGCAGGAAGAACGCTAAGCGACATTAAATCATTAGCGTAGCCGAGCGATGCGATGCGATGGAATGGATCGGGGAACTAGAAATTTCACGCGAACAAAGTCTTGGGCAGAAGCTAATCCATTAATAATAAAAATGAAGAGAAAATTAAAAAGTCATGTTTCATGCCAAAATTTTATAAAGGGCTTAGAAATTCTGCTAATTTAAAATTAATCCTTGTATACTTAACTTTAATATACTTGTATAATATATGTGTCTAAGCTTCACATCAAAGTTGAATTTGAGAATAGTACAATGACGAGTAACCTTATTAATATAGGCTTAAATATAAAAGGCTTACTTATACAGGCCGCGAAATAGAAATTAAGTCAACCTTCGCACAAACGTAAAAATATCGTGTCGGGATTTTTTTCGCACAATTGATTTTCAACGTACTGCCCAGCGCCGAGAGTAGAAAATCCAACAGTGGGTTTTATTTATATATTATACACCAGCTTTATTGTACACCAGAAAATACATAACAACAAGAACATTTAACACAAAAAACATACAATGGGCGGCCTTGGGGCCGATTCTACTAACAAAATTGTGCAAAAATCGACTGGATCACGACTTTTAAGGGTTTTCTCATTCTACTAATGAACAACTATCCAACTGCGGCTACGTTGTAGTGGACGCCAACGATCAATCGAAACAATGTAAAAATCTATTCTGCAAACAAAGTCGTACATGAGCGTGACGTAAAGTCACATTCTGCTATTATTTTAACACTCGTTTTAATCGAATCAAAGCTGAATTTCGGCAGTTCATCTGTCAAAATTAGCGGTCGAACATAAGTCAGTAAAATGCAACTTTTATCGCATCGATCTAGGATTGCTTTCGTTTATTTTCCTAAAAATATAATGTTCTATACAGATTTCGTTGAACTTGCCCATGTGGGTGACGTTGGAAAGGTTAGAGGAAGTTTTGCGTCAAGAGTATGCAATCACGCACTGACGACCCGTAAGGGGCAAAGCATCCCCTTACGGGTCGTCAGTGCGTTACGACATACCAATTCCCCAGAGACCTCATAAGAGCTTTGATTGACGAGATCAGTGACCACACATGCCCTCCAATCTTCATTCTGACGGTATTGATACGGAAAAAGGTAACATAGTTACAGTGTATTACTACGTGATATTCTCTATTGGCTCAATCTTGGATGCACCGGCTTTTTATGTACCTACCTGGTTCGTACCCAACACTGCTAGGCCAGCCGCAATGTAAATGCAGTGTCAAAACTTTTAATTTCTTGAGTTTTAGTAATAAACTAGCTACTGTCCACGACTTCATACGCGTCTAATTTTTGCTCCTCTGACCCTTCTCTTCGGGCCGCATTGCCTGTCAGTTTTCGTCCATTTTTCGTTGCTGCTCCGCTCCTTTTGATTGCAGCGTGATGTTATATAGCCTATAGCCTTCCTCAATAAATAGGCTACCCAATACAAAAATAATTGTTCAATTCGGACCAGTCGTTCCTGAGATTACCGCGTTCAAGCAAATAAACCAACTCTACAGCTTTATAATATTGGTATATAAGTACAATGGAATATCAGGTACTTGGTAGTTAAAAAAAAAAACACAAAATTTAAAGACTGCCCTTGTAACATATTACGCCTATGTATATGCAAGGCTTAGTTACGGTATAATAATGTGGGGAAACAGTACAGATGCACCAACACTGTTTACTGTTCAAAACAAATTTGTCCATATCATAGTAAATATACAACAGATAAATAGCTGCAAACCCCATTTTATAAAGCTAAATATTTTAACTCAGTCACTATACTCGAAATATGCAAATTTGCACATAAACACCAAGAATTTTACAATAAACGAGAAGACATACAAACAAGACACACATTCTGATACAAAACATGACTAAACCTACCTACATACCATCTAAAAAACATTCAACAAGCCCTCTGGTAATGTCAATAAATGTATACAATAATTTACCCCAATCAATTAGTAATGCAGAAGATGGAGTTACCATCTATTCAGTAACAAATTAAAAAATCTATTAATAAGTAAATGTTATATCAGTATTAGCAAACATTTAAGTGATAAATCCCTGAAGCGCAGTTAGAATACCCAAAGCATGTTTTTTATTTATTTTGATTTTGGAATAAGTTAGATTATAAGTCCTACTCTACCTACCATATTTCTTTTGATGATGTGCCCGACAGGGTCCCACGATTGTAACTAAATCCAATGTTTACCACCTAAGCATATACATTGTGGAATGCAATAAAGTATTGAGTATTGTAATGGTTCATGAAATCAAAAAACAAATAATGGAACAAAGCATTCTTATTACTATAAGTATACCAATTTAAACGCCAGACCACTTGAGAAGTAGATACTTAGTATTTCATCTAAAATAGTAGGGTCGTTACACCATTCATGTTGATACCGTGTGCCAGATAGAAATACATAATATATTAATATTGCATGCTCAACATTGTAAGTGCACAACAGCCAACAATCAGCAGAATGTCTGCCTACAAAGCAATTGCAACAATATCGACTACGAGCAACTCTTGAGTCTGAAGTTGATATTTGGGTGTACCTAAGTAATGTTCCTGAAAAATATGCATTGTATTTATGTTAGAAGGGGCTAACTAATATTATTATTTGTCTCATCAGTGTGCAAGAAAATGCAAAATAATGTTTTCCCCGCAGAGTCAACAGGTACAGTATGTGTTTGTTTTGCAGATTGCCATGGAATGTAAATATCCCTGTATCCAGATTTCCATATTGAATAAACAGTTTAAATTCTTTCTTCCATCATCAATACACACTTTCCTCAAACTGCATCTAGATGGTTTTACTGAAGAAAGCGATGCATTCATAAGTTATTTCAAATCTGAAACAGTCTCGGGCAACATCTTCACACATTGTGTTGAAATCATACTGAACAGTTAACAGCACATTATTTTGTATTAAATGCTGTACCATCTTCAAGATTCCATTTTCATTATAATCCTTCAAGTACACACATGAAAACTGAAATATCAATTTCGTGCAATTAGAGAGAAACGGATTAACTACTCCCTCTCACAGAGAGGAGGCCTGTATCCCAGCAGTGGGAACATTAAAATCTGCTTATATATGTATGTTAAGAGGAATAAGAGTATTAACTAAAGCAATTAAAACTCTTTGAACTCAAGTAAATACAGTGTATTGCTGTTGACACTTGTCATTCAGCTATGTCAGATAGTGATGCAATTCGATTTTGTTTAACTCGTTACTCGAGTAACTAAAGGTTCGAGATCATTTTATTTAAATTTATTTTCTCACGCGTTGTCACTCGATGTAGTCGTGTTTAGATAAGTATCACGGAGTCTTCAACTACACCAAATCATAATTCAATATTTATAATATCGTGTAACAAACTGTCAAAATAATGTGATGTACTGAATCACGGATGTTTTAAATAAAAGTGATTATGCATTGCATTATTCTGTAAGTATTAGTCAGTTGATAACGTGTAATTTGTCATCGTATCGTCATTATTTATCAGATTGACAGTGGAATGTGAGAAGGACAAAAAGCGCCCCGAACAGCAAGAGTCGATTGTAGCCCCAATATTGATCGGATGCCGCATTTTGAATTTTGCTATGATTATTTTCTTTTAAGTTATTATTTAATGTCTCGTTTTTAACTAACAAAGCTGCTAGGAACCTCCCTAAAAGGAAGTACCTACTTTAGATTCAACTTGAATTAAATTGAGAAAATCAGTGCCTGACGAATTATAACAAGTAGTAGTAACATCACTAGCCAAACTGACAAGCCACCAAAAACTTCAATCCGTTTCACGATGACTTTTAAACCACTTTATGCGAGAGTAAGCGAAATTAAAAACGAGATTAAACACCTGCACCGTCAATAGTATATAGTATTTTTTTTTTAATCAAAATAGATTTGGTTACTACCTCGAACTGTAATTAGGTAGGTACATATACATATACTGAAAAAATCATAACATCGTTATTGAACGCTTCAATAAATGATTTTTTTGGTAAAATACGTAAATAGAAGTTCCCTTCGAGTCTATAACATAACCGAAACGTTTGATTTCACAGCTTTAGCTAGTTAGGGACGTAGAACGAAACTTTCTTCTGAGTTTTTGTTATTTACTATGTTAAAAGGTGTATTTTTGTAACAATAAAATATCAGTACAAAACTATAATTATGATCAATATATCTTTTTATATTAGAAAATACTTTATTGCCACTTATTCGTGTTTAGTGACATTTTTAGATTCAACTTTTTTCTTTGTTTTTTTAATAAAACATACTATTTGGCATGTTGGTAACACAGGAAGCCCACTTGTATGTTCCCGTAACGATTCAGTTGCGATTCGGCGTAAGTTTAGTTTCCCTTGTGCTTAACAAATAGTAGAATGACTTTATAGGACATTATCGACCTGCGATCGAAATCTAACTGTTGTGAAAACACAATTGAACGTGTAACTTTGCAAATTAGTGGAATCGCCCCCTTATCGCTTTCTGCGATCTTTTCCAGGCTACCTTGGAATGGACAGTGATTGCGTGGACATAAAAATGGGGTTGTTTCTGGTGCAAAATATAGACACAATTTTGGGATGTAATCTGTTGAATTCTCAATGCTCGGTCCAACACCGAGAGTCGAAATTACAGTGCACATTAAAATCCCACGGCGATATTTCTACGTTCTTGCGAATGTGAGTCTAATAACCAGAGGTCGGAATTAGGTAGAGTTATTTATGTACTTACACTGCATATAACGAAAGAATAAAGTGGATATGTCCCAAATCCCGGGATTAATTTTGAAGAGCAGAAAAATCCAATGATCTATTTATAAAAAAGACGAAGTATAAGTATGAGAATTTGGTTAAGACTATTAGTAATTTGTATTGTGAATTTAATACTAATAAAAATTGGTATGTTAATTATCTTTGTTTTATTTGTCTTATCTATCTCTGAGTTTTTTTTTTATTATTTATTTGTAATATTGTTGGTCACACGGGATTCTCTAGTAGAAATCCCTGGAAGATCCATATTAATATTAACATTTCGATGCAAGTACATAAATAACTCTACCTAATTCCGAACTCTGCTAATAACCGCGACCAATAACTTTGAAAGGGGAGCACCCCTGTCAAAGTTTCCACCCACGAGGTGCCAGCCGTACTTAGTTAAAACCAGACAGTAATAAATTATTAGATCGCTTTTGAGGTAATATTTTTAGATAGATACTTTATTTATCGTACACTATACTTACTTAATGAGCAATTTAATAAACCTACTTATATTTTAGAGTATCTTTTGACTTCAATTCTGAAAATTATTTAACGTATCCGACCAATTAGGTAGGTAATTTACCTGAGGGCTGCGACTGTACGATTCTACACCAGCTTTATTAGATATTATTTTCAGAGGTAGAAAAGTTCTAAACATTTATACAACAAACAGTCATAAACTCTGTAGTTCATAAACGGCTTTAAACACGAAAGCTTTCACATATAACACCGGTGTCAAGGCTTAAGCACTAACAATAAGACAAATTGTCTGCGAGAACCTTTCAGCCGGCCTTTCATAACTCTCCCAAACTATTAGGCTGCCTATCCATTGACGCAGAGCGAGTAAAGGAAAATAGCGAAAGAGAAAATTTTCGAAAATGGAACGCGCAAATCCGCGGTCTTGTCCGCGGTGCATGAGCGCCATGACTTTCCAACCGGCCAGAATCAATGCGAATTAATATTTAAGTTTGGTTTTTTTTTTATTCCAGACCTTAGACAATAATAGATCATACATGGAACTATGGTTAGTTCTAACGGTTCTAACAAGCCGTTGTATTTACAATAAAGACCAGCCCTTAATTTACATGGTTATTACGTCTTAACAAAGCATCGATATTTCTTCATTACTTATTACCTATATTATGTTAGTTATTAGCATTTTCGCTTTCCAAGCAGCGACTGAGGCCGAGATCTATAAACCATACCTACTAAGCATTTGCTTTGACTTAGACAACACGGGTTGTCGTTTGACAGTTGTGCAACGATGATAGGCATAAAGCTGAGCCAAAGTACGATTTAATTTTTTATAGAGCACGGCCTGAGTGGACCCAGCTGTACATTACATTTGCAGAGCTGTGTCCGCAGTTGATACACATAAATCAGTTGTCCGCTAAAGTGGAACGGAAACGAGGATTTAATAGAATTATATTGGTTAATGTTTTCCATACATATTCTGTTCCGCTCTAGCGGACAAGCGGCCTAATAGGGCTTTGGGGCCCGCTCTCACGCCACACATAAGTCCTAGTTACTCCGATGGTCACTACAAATAGAACAATACCATTCGACATTGTTAATGAACAGCTATATGGGAACAAACCGACTCGAGTGACAATTGTCGATTGTTACACATTGACAGACTATGTCAGTATTTACAATTTCATTCAACAAATAGGTAGGTAGGCGTGCTCAATCTTTGTCCACTTTTAAAATTTTGTTATAAAAAACTGCTCACTATCCGTAAACATCATCATTGTATGAATATACTCGGTCTTTCTTCATGTTCATTATTGTAAAAGTTTTGTATTTACATAGATACGTTTATACTTTTTTGCCGGGGTTCATTCGATTAAACGAGTCTGGTCTAAACATGCTGGGATCGATGCATTTCATTCATTCATTATATCTTGAATCCAAAATAAAGAGTATTCTGTTGTATTCTATATGAGATCAGTTACATGAAGTGGTCGTGACCAGCATTTTTAATTAACTTAAAATTAGTAGGGGTGTGGTGAAAATGTCAACCTTCCGGAACATTAATTACTTAAACTCTGATTTTTAATTTGGTACACTAAAATAACAGCTGCGGTGACCTTTTTGGCAACAGCTACGTGATAATAACACCTGTCAGTTTGGTCGAGCAAATTCAATATTAGAATATAGTATAAATAGGAACGTAGGTAAATGTGTTATTACTCGGCAATGTGTTTACATACATTTCTTACCTAAACGAAGTTTTATGACTGCTTTGTTCTTTAATAATGAAATATTAAATTATTCTCACTCTCTCTGCGCACATTACGCAGAAACTCTATGATCCTGCAGAGCAGGTAACAAATAAGATACTTTGTTCTAAACATGATAATTATGTGAAGAAACACGGCATGATTCTGCATTATTTTTCCTTACAAAATCCTGGGTTGCGAGTGTTACGACTTCTCGTAAATATGACTTCGGCAATAGTCGGAAGTAGATGTCGTGTTGCAGTTATCTTTATTGAAATCACCACCCATTAAATATTCATCATTGTTACGTTTGACGGAAAAACATTTTAATGAGAACTCATTAAATGTAAGTAGGTAATATTTGTTTCGTCAGTTACATGGAAAATGCAACAGCTACTACAACTGCTGTACTTTGTAAGTGCCTAGGTAAACAATAATTAACAAATTACGAAACTGTATAACGAAACTGAAATGCCATTGCTGGTTACGTAGCTACCTTTATAGTATCGTATTTCTCATTGTTCCGTTAAGCAAAATTCAATATCTGATAAAACAAAAATCGTGCAACATTTATTACCGCTTATAAAATAAACCGCACGAGCGAAACGGTTTACCAAAATAATCAGTAGGAACTAAAAATAAACATTACACTTGATAAAGTTAATAAAAAAAACCGGCCAAGTGCGAGTCGGACTCGCGCACCGAGGGTTCCGTACAAACCTGTAGGTATTTTCGGTTTAAAAATATATATATTTTTTTAATTTTTACATTTCAGTTGATTGAATGTCAGGTAAATTGCGGTTTACGATTTATGACGTTTTTAAAAAAAACTACTCACTCGATCTCGTTCAAACCAATTTTCGTTGGTAGATTACATGGTAATGTACATCATATATTTTTTTTAGCTTTGTCATTGTCTTATTTTAGAAGTTACGGGGGGGGGGACACACATTTTACCACTTTGGAAGTGTCTCTCGCGCAAACTATTCAGTTTAGAAAAAAATGATAATAGAAACCTCATTACCATTTTTGAAGACCTATTCATAGATACCCCACACGTATGGGTTTGATGAAAAAAAACATTTTTGAGTTTCAGTTCTATGTATGGGGAACCCCAAAATTTATTGTTATTTTTCTATTTTAGTGTGAAAATCTTAATGCGGTTCACAGAATACACCTACTTACCAAGTTTCAACAGCATAGCTCTTATAGTTTCGGAATAAAATGGCTGTGACATACGGACGGACAGACAGACAGACAGACAGACAGACAGACAGACAGACATGACGAATCTATAAGGGTTCCGTTTTTTGCCATTTGGCAACGGAACCCTAAAAATACCGTACCCTACTGACCGACCCATTAGGGCAAATTGCGTAAAAAGTTTCGAGTGCGGTCTGCGTCCCGAAATACACAGGCCGAGTTCCCGGGATCCCGGGTTCACAGACCGGAAAGGATGCGACATTAGTCGGCAGACAGTGGCGCCACGGCTGTACGATGCATGTAAATGTGCCGTGCACGTGCGCCCTACTAATGTAGACGTGATTTGTTTCGATTTCAATGTCACGTTACACAAATAATAATTACGCTTTTTCACGCAGTAGCGTAATATGCCTCTGGATTAATTTAAAGTCAGAAAGGCGTGAAAAACAATTTAAATACATATACATAACATACTCAAATATTAATGGTTGTTGTAACTTTCTAATCGGTTTGCAAAAACGGCGTAGATAACTATTCAAACTGCCGAATTTTACTTCTACTATAAATTATTCTGAAGTCAATTTATTATCAGTGGTTTTGAACAAACATTTATCAGGCGGGATTAATTTATTTTGTTCGATGTTTTGAATTTTACTTGTAAATTATACTTATAATTAGGTTTTATAACCTACAGACTTTATCTCGTAAGTCTAGATAAACTAAATAATTTTACTTGAATACTATTAAGATAAAAAAAAACTGGTCTCTTTCCCTCCTATATTATTTTTGCCATGATCAGTCTATAACAGGGGTTCCCAACCTTTTTTTTGTCTACTGCCCACTTTAAGAATAAATTATTTTTTAACGCCCCCCTTTTTAAACATACTTAAAAACCGCTAAGTACTTATAAGTGATTATTGAAACGCAAATTTATAGTATTCGGACAGAATATCTTTTATTGAAAATAAAACAAACATAATCAATTCTTATATAAAAACTAATGTGAAGGTTGAATCTGATGCTGTTCAATAAGTTTGTTGATATCAGGTTCCAATTTACTCAAGAACAGCCGCAAGTCGCCACGTTCGGTAACACGCAAACGATTTCTCTTTTTAGTAAGCAGCGTTGCCACAGCACTAAATCCACGTTCACACAAATATGACGATGGGAATGCTATCAAAAATCGTTGAACAATTGACCACAATCCAGGGTACAATTGCGGGATCGGTTTTTGTAGCCAAAATTCTTGATATCCATTTTTGAACTTGATTTTTATTTTTTCGTTTGTTGTCATTTCTATAAGTTCTTCTTCCAGCTGAGGTGACATTGCTGTGTTGACATTTGAAAACGGATTCAACACCCAGTCTGGTATTACCAAGTTTAAAATGTCCTGGTATCGTTCGGTGAAGTCAATGTGGAGGTTTTCCAAATGTTGGCTACTGCAAACAAGTTGTCGTTACTGCAGTATACTGATAAATTTGGAAAATTGTGAAACTCACGTCTGCCCATATTCTTTTTGTGCGGAAGCAGTTTGGCTGCGAAAGCAGCAACGACATTTTTTGTTTTAATTAAATTAGTTTATTAAGTTCATCGCCTTGCAGTTGGAGGTTCATGTCGTTGAACATTTTATACAGGTCTGTCATGTAAGCTATATCATTCTTTGATGTTATGAGCTTGTTGCGCAGTTCTGTATCTTTAGTTTCCAAGAACTCTATCATAGAGTCAAACAGGTTGTAAAATCGAATCAGACAATTGCCTCTTGACAGCCAACGAACTTCAGTATGAAGCAACAAACGGTTGAAATCTTCGTCATTAGTAACACAAAGCTGATGAAATAATCTATCATTAAAAGAGCTGCTACGGATTTTATTGACTGCTTTGATGACATATTGCAGTGATTGAAATAGTCGTTCACTTAAGTTTCTAGCAACCAAATGTTGTCTATGAATAACGCAATGTATAGCAAGGACATCTGGAATTTTATTCTTTAAGTATGCTATGAAGCCTTTATGGCGCCCTGTCATAGCCGGAGCGCCATCCGTAGCAACTGATATAATATTTTTCAAAGGAATCTCTTTCTCTTCACAAAACTTTTCCAATGTATTGAATATGGTTTCGCCTTTTGTATCTGTCTCCAAATTTCTGGCAAACAATAGTTCTTCACGTATTTTCTCATCTTTAATAAACCTCACGTAAGATAGCAACAACGCTTCATTAGTTGGTAAAGTGGACTCATCGAGCTGAATTGAGAATTTACTAGTCCTCAGATGATTGCACAATGATTCTTCAATGTTTTCAGCCATTTCATCAATTCGTCTTTGCACAGAATTATTACTTAAAGGAATTTTTCGGATAATATCTGCGGCCGGTTTATGAAGCACAGTAGTTATTACTTCCTTTATTGCTGGCAAAATTAACTCTTCTCCGATGTTGTGTGGTTTGTTTGAGCAATTAACAAAGAGATATTGTACGAAGCTCGAAGTCCGTCGTCATCTTGCTTAGCAGCCGCCGAAAATAGTTTTGATACACTTGGCTGAGTATTATGCTTCTTCTCTAGGTCTTGAAAATATGCTACATTCTTTTCTGTCTTATCTGGATGCATTATATTCAAATGATCTTGCAGTCTTGAAGGCTTCATTGCTTCGTTCGAAAATGTTTTTAGACATAGAAGACACAAAGGCGACGACGGGTTTGTGGGATTTTCAATAAATCCGAATTTAATATATTCCGCAGAGTATTGCCGTCTCTTCTTTTTTACTTCCGACATTGTTTTGTTTTAAGAAATACGTAAGTGTTGAAATCAAGTACTGCTTATCTATTATGCGCGAAACCGAAAATGAAAATAAAATAAATTTACGTCGTTTATATAGGATTGCATAAGCAGCACGCACCAACAGGAATAAGACAAACGTGCATAAACTCGTTTATCTCATTCGACGCCCAATCGTACTCGACAAGCAAGAACAAGTATTATAGAACCAGCCGATTGGTATATAGGAATGTACAATTCGGATTATTTAACAAAAACTTGTTAAAACATGATTGCCCGCGGTCTTTTATATCGAACCGAGTTTGAGCTATATCTTAATTAATATTAGTTGATGTTCACAAGATGTAGTCGAGAGTCGAGAGCTCAGTCGGTGTCTAAGAGTCTTCCTAGCTAGGTAGATGAAATTATAAATCGACCCCAAAGCCCTACACAATGCCCCCTTTTTTTCTGGGTCTCTTACCGCCCCCCTTTGGGCCTGCAGCGCCCACAAGGGGGCGTTATCGCCCACGTTGGGAAAGACTGGTCTATAACGATCCCATTGCTAGGACACGGCCTTGTCTGAGTGAGAGGGAGTGGGCCATTATCCACCACGCGGGCCCAGTGCGGATTTGTAGATGTCATATCTTCGTAATTCTGTAGAGACATTAAAAATTAAAACACACTTCGCAAATAATGGAGATCATTATGTATAATGAATTGATGAAACATGGATTTACGTAATTACCAGGTTACCTGCATAATTATCACGTAGCAGATTCTTTACTTTGTAAGTAGGCCTGGTTAAGGTTATTACCAGCTTTAACAACCTTCTTCCGCAATCATAAGCCTTTAATTATTCAGGTTCTGAGATTGACTAGAGCACAGTTTGGCCCCATAACTAAGTTTTTCTTTTCAACTCGAGGACACGCGAGCCTTGCTAAAATTTTACGCAATAAAGTAGAACACTAAAACAAACGAACGAGTCCCAAACTTTTTTGTTCCTTTGACAAATACAATAGTTACATAATTAGGATACAGTGAATTGTCTGCAAAGTTTTGTTGAATGAATTGAATTACTATTGAGCAACGATTGTTCAGTTTATTCCATTTTTATCAGCGAATTTTTGCCCTATATCTAAGCTCAATGTCTCAACTACTGTATGCGCAAAGGCATACATTTAACTAAGTTAGCAAATTATTTAGCATAAATTGCGTCAATTAACGCAGGTACGCAAAGTTGAGGTTACGCAATATGACTGGTATGCTCTCGGTTAGTCGCCATTGGCATTATATTACCCAGGTCTACCATAACCATTAGAATAGTCTGAATACTACATACCTATGTACCACTGTTTGCTTTATGTTATTAGCACAAATAGAAGACTTGAACACATTTTCGAAACAAACTCGCATTTTATCAGTTCCGAAAATCCTAAGTGCTCATAACGCTAAGTGTTTTACTTCTAAAGAAATCGTTTCACACATTACGAAGCCACTTAAAATCGAACCCAAAAAAATCAACGCAGACACTTAAAGAGTCGGCTAAAACCCTAATCGGGATGTCGATCACAGCATACGTGCCCAGCACTCGACTCCGAGTATTCACATCGTTTCGCCACTCTATGCCCGGACTGACATCGTAATCTCACTATTTCTGTTCAATCCCAGACCCCTAGCTAGGGCTATCGTCGGGTAAAACAAAAAATAAAAGTAATTTCCCTTACTCTTATAACGAGGACTAATGTCGGTCGCAAATAGCTTCTGCGACAACACTAGATCCAAGAGCTATATACATAGTTTCATTATCCCGTTTTCCCGCCTTTTACGCCGAATTCGGGTTTTCTCGAAGGATCCGCCAGTTTTTCCTCACATTAGTCTCTAATGCTGTAATTAATTGGAGGATTTTGTTCGCAGCTGTCGTGTAAGTAGGTGTAGGAATAGACGAAACCTTGTTTTTTTTGTGAAGCGCAGAATATAAAAACGCCACCTATTTTTTTTTTCAGTCTGATTAGTTATACAGATTGAAACCACGTATACTCTACATTACGTTATTTAAACATACACAATTAAAATAATTAATAACAGTTAACAATCTAGCCGTGGGAATTTTATTTCGTTTTATTATTTAACAAATTAACAACATTACAGTTCATTTGTGATTATTTTACAAACAATATCATAAAGTTTGTGTTGAATTGCTGATAGCATCGCCCCGCGCGTCTAGTGCCTTTATTGAAGGTGGTTTATTTTGTGATACATTTTTACACGAATTATTTTCTTAAAAAAATAATTTCTTTTTATTATTTCAAAGACTGGTATAATAACAACTTGTAATAACTGTACTATTTAATGTGAAAAATAGTTCGATTTACGCATGAAATACTTGGTGGATAAGATTAGCGTAAACAAGGTGTTGGCGTAACCCTTGGATACGTCGGTGGCTAAATTTCTTTAAGAGTATACCAAACCTACCTAGCATATATAACTTAACATCACGCCTGTATTTCTCAAAGGGCTAAACAAAGGTGCACGTAGAGGTTCAACCTCATCACCACCACCCACCACCTAACATAATGATATCGATGTCCCAACCGTAAATGATAGTTGTCAAACAATTTCTTATATTATCGTGTCTTTGTTTCAGAATGCCAGCGCTCCGGCTGCTGGGGCGAAAATGGCTGGCAGCCTCAGACGATCTCGTGTTTCCCAGCATCTTCGAACTTCTCTTCAGATTTGTTTGGTATGTATCTTATGGCCATATTATCAGAGTTTCTAGTTAACTTATCTAGCTGATGAACCTTCTATTAGAACAATAACAGAGAGACAGAAGACTCGACAAACAACAACAGAAACACAAATAACACATTTTGCTAGAGCAAAATCTGTTAGTGTTTTTATTTATCTAGGAGCACATAGTTCAACTTTTTAAGACCTAAGTAATGCATTTATATTTCTTAGGAACTAAAAATATTGAGGTAGGCTGAAAAACCTCTAAGGATTGAAAACATGTTTTTTTTTTGGTATACAATAAAGTAATTTTAGTACCCATAAATAATGCCACTCAAATCGAAGAAACAAAAACTTTTTCTTTATGTAATAAAGGACCTTTTTGTTTTCTTCAACAATATAAACCAACTATTGATCAAGTGGTTTATTGAAGACCTAACTGTATCGATTACATTTTTTAGGACCCAAAACATTACAACTGGCCGACAGCCACAAAAAATAATGACAAAATATACCATTAAAAATCGAAGAAATAAAAACATTTTTCTTTTAATGAAAGGGGTTTTCAGCTATACCTGCCAGCCATCGAGTAGTATTTTTAAAGACCTAAATCTGCAAAATCGTATTCAGAAGTATTTTTTAAGACCTGACTGACACAGCTTGGCTAAAATCTACAAAAAAATATATTTTAAAAACAATTATAGCAGGTATTTCCTCAAAATTAATTTAATGTGTTTTTTTTTTTTGGTAGAACAATAAATTGATCACAGTTATCCAATCAACGTTTCATAAAAAAGTTGATTACAATATCGAATGGAACAGTGGCCATTTTTTATCTGTTGAATTAAAAATGAAAATAACCCGGGAAATGAAATTGGTAAACGATTAGAGGTTTTTTCGTTAACCCACTTCATAACAATTTTCAATATTTCCTCAATTTTGTAGCTAAGTATAGTTAAAACTAGTCAAGTGTATGCTAGACTCTCGAACAGAAATACAATTGTACAATAACATTTGAGTGGTAGACAATAAAACATCCATTGAATTGAGTATGTAGTGGTAATAAAATAAACAGGCCACAAGATTTAATGATCATGGATGCATCATTGAAAATTCATCAAGTTCTGAAAGTTTTTATGATTATTCCTGGATTTATGTTCTGGGATTATCCAACGCAACTCTGCCAGTGTCAAATATTCGCATTTAGAGGAGAACTTTTTACGTCCGTAGAAATCTATACTAATATTATAAAGCTGAAGAGTTTGTTTGCTGGTTGTTTGTTTGGTTGAACGCGTTAATCTCAGGAACTACTGGTCCGAATTGAAAAAATCTTTTTCTGTTGGGTAGCCCATTTATTGAGGAAGGCTATAAGTTATATAACATCACGCAACGATCAAAAGGAGCGGAGCAGCAACGAAAAATGGACGAAAACTGGCAAGCAATTCGATGCGACGGGAAGGATCACGGAAGCAAAAATTTGACGCGGACGAAGTCGCGGGCAGAAGCTATTCATAATAATACCTTCATTGTAGTTAGCCTCCCTTTTCCGCAGTCCTCGATTTTTCTTTATTATTAGTTTTAGAGTTATTTTGGAACCAATTTCTTTTGACCGTTAAGTAGATACGTGTTAGGACATCTCGAGCCAAGAAGTTACATCAGTGGCTCACTTTCACTAAGCCACCTAGTTAGATAAATTAAATCATACTGCGCGAAGTTATCATTCACAGATCATTAGTTCGTGTACAGTTAATTAGGTCATAGTTTAAACTAAAATCCCTTCAAAATGGTCGAGCTAAACGGTGCTGATCCATACGTCATGTTCGTGAACGGGCGCCATCAGTAGGGACTGGTAGTGATGGGCAGGGGATAAATACTCTGAGGATAAATACTCGAGTTTTTATCCGAAACGGATAAAAACTCGTTTTTACTCATTTTTATCGGATAAATACTCAAAATGATGGATAAATATCTTTTTTGCGCGTCGGGTGATTATTTTATAATGTAAATTGGTTTTATTGTTATTAAGGCTTTTCAAAATACTACGTTATTATATTATTTAGTTGTAATGTTAATTGTCAGGGCTGTAATTGTGTCAGGAGGCCAAACGTCTCTAATAAAGCATGCTGTTTAGACACAATTTTAGAATCTTTCTTTGTTGAGAGTGTAGAGAATTGCTACATAATTGAACATCTCTGTGAAGAGCTTCTAAAGTCAAGAAAAATGCGGCGATGACAAGTTTATTGTTGTTGTTTGCCAACGCTACACTGAGAAAACTGACAATCATAAAAGAGGTGAATTCAGCTTAAAGTATGATGAATTCACTCAAAGGACGGAGCATAGTGATTCACCAAAAAGAACGATGATAATACTGATGTTGATGATAACAGTATTTAAGATGATGTGTCACCATGGATTTAGTTTTAGTTACCTACTATTTTTCGATGCCTTCCTCATATATCCAGTTATATCCTATTAGTTTTCCTACAATTTTTCGGTGACTTCCTCACATATTCAGTTATGTCATACAATTTTTCCAACTATTTTTCGGTGCCTTCCTTATATATCCAGTTATATCCTATTATTTTTCCTACTATTTTTCGGTGACTTCCTCACATATTCAGTTATATCATACAATTTTTCCTACTATTTTTCGGTGCCTTCCTCATATATCCAGTTATATCCTATTATTTTTCCTACTATTTTTCGGTGACTTCCTCACATATTCAGTTATATCATACAATTTTTCCTACTATTTTTCGGTGCCTTCCGCATATATCCAGTTATATCCTATTATTTTTCCTACTATTTTTCGGTAACCTCCTCGTATTTTAGGTTAGGTCCTCTTACTTTTCCTACTATTTCCTCATATCTCTGGTTATAGCCTATTATCTTACGGAGGTCGCCCTCAATAGGAGGATTGTGTTTTTTAATAAACCAATTAATATCTCTATAATACACCAGTGATTAGTTGTAGTTCTACTCATTCTCCATCAGTAGGACTACAACTAAATACTGGTGGATTACACAGAAATTGTTTGGATTATTAGAAATCACAATCCTCCTATAATTGAGGGCGCCACTGGACTTACATGATCCCCTTATTTTTAAGTATCCAATATTGGTTCTTTCCTTTTAAATATTATTAGGTGTGAGCTCAACATTAAAAAAAAACTGAAGAACCCTAAACTTGAACCTTAAAAAAATGGAGAGTAAGTAAAAAAAATAGAAAAAAGTACCTTGGCAAGAATGGTAAGAAGGTGAAAAGGGATGTATGTATAAATTAAACAGAAAATTGAATGGTATTTTTATTTCCATAGTATGAATGAATAATTATTATATACTCTAAACATTTATATTCAGTATAAAAGAAGACTGTTTTGTTTAGAAACATCCTCGCCTTAATGATTACAGTATCTATTTGTCGGTCATTATAAAGAATCATTATATACATTATGTTCAATAATTCTAGTTTTTACAAATTAAAATAAAGGTTGAGACGAGTAGAAATTTAATTTACAAAAAATAACAAACTTTACATTAATGTACCTATAACTAAAACATTTTTGCCCTTAAGGTGATTGCTTCAGGGTAGCCGTTTTTTGCAATTTGCAGGCCAGTGCTAGGTTGTATGTTAATTAAATGTTGCACGCGGGTGTAAGTACATAAGTTGTACTACATACGTCTTACACCCGCGTCTAACATTTCAATAAAAACCTAGCACTGGCCTGCAAATTGCAAAAAACGTAAGAAAATTTGAATTTCGCGGGCTACCCTGACGCTTTCACCTTAAAGCTGCATACAATAAATTGGTTATATTATTATAGTAAATATCTATTTTCAAGTAAAGTGCTACTATAAACACTCCGATGAGACTAATCTATCCCTCATACAAATACTTTACTTTAAAATCTATTACTAAAGGTGAACGCACACTTTTCAGAGCCGAAGGAGGCGAAAGAATCGAATTTTAGAATTACATGTATGAAATCCTATGGAACCTCGCACACTTACCGAATCGGACGAATAAGGTCGTACGATTCGGTGCGGATAAGTGTGCGAAGTTACATTGGACTTCATTTAAGTAATTCTAAAATTTGATTCCTTCGCCTCCTTCGGCTCTGATAAGTGTGCGTTCACCTTAAACCAGCTATTGGTGCTGGCTCATACCATTACTTTATGCGGACACCGTTATCGGGCCGTCTTTATAGGATATCCTAAAGGGATATCCGATAAATACCGTAACTAAGGGTAGATTACTAGTTGAGCGCACTCTGCTATAAAAAAATAACTGCCCTTGGACTCTGCAGTGCCTCAAACTAGCAACGCCGCGTACGGTATAAGTACATAATTAATAATTATGTAAACGTTTCCAAAAAAAATTGATATTACTGGATTCAAAATAAAAACACCTTAAAAATGAGCAAACGAGTTAACTCGTTTGCGCATTTTCAAGGTATTATAGCAGCGACCGTAAGCCGTTAGAATACCTACAGAATTTTGAAATTTTTACTCTAGGTACCATCTACTTGTAATATATGACGTGTTACCTCGCATTAGAGTGAGCGTGTTAGGACACGGAGAAACGGCATTTTGGCAAGGAAAGCACAGATAATCATTACCACGTTTAACTTCATAAGAATTGTAATGAGAATTAAATTCAATAGTTTCAAACATACAGCAACGGAAAAAAACCTCTTCAGTATCTGTCACCAAAATTGCATCAATTTGGCCAAAAGTGGGTAAGAATTGTTCATCATCTATATCTACAGTAACAATAGAGTTCCGCTGCCATATAACACCAGCTATTGTAGCGGAAGTAACCGAATATTTGAGGACAACGCCAGTGCCGAGAGAAAACTTGACAGTGTCTCCTGAATTTAATGCAGATTTTTTTCCTAGTATTTTTGTTGTAGGTATTGTATTTTTCACAAACAAGTCATTGAGCATAAGTTGACATTTTATTGCTAGAGTCTTGCAAACATTGACTCGATTAAAAGATGATCTAGCCACTAACTTAGATACCCTGTGCTTGGCTTCAAAACGCATAGCCCACATGTTACGTACGGGGCCGAACTTCATTAGCATGGTAGGATAATGAGTCAGAAAATGAAACTTTGGCTGCAGGGGTGATTTTGTTAGCTCCGTGTACAATTGATTAAATTCTGCTATTATAACCCGGAGTTGAATATTGGTGTCACTGAAGACCCTATGACTTAATAACCTGTCGGTGATTTGCCGCAACATAATGTATAATTTCCATACTTTATTTTCTAAAGGAATGTAAAACCCGGCTATTAGGCTGAAGTATCTAATAAGGGTAAGCATTTCTGATGCTGAAGTTTTCAATTTTACTTTCGAACCTTGGACAACTAAACAATTACTTGGTTTTGAATTCCTATCTGGTCCATAATCAAATGAAATTATTCTTTGTTGCAATACTGAGATCTTTAAAAGACCTTCGGCAAGGAAGTGGTTTATGACAAAGGTCATTACATAACGAGCTACACCTTCTAATATATCATGCATTGGGTCTACTGCTACATTTTGAAATAAATCAAATCCTGTCACCTTAAGCCAACAGCATGATTCTTTAATGCCCGTGTTAGGTGTATCGTTTTCTTGCAATTGAGCGTGGTATGAAGTCATATTTCTAAGCAAGTTACTGTTTTCATATAGAGCAGTTTGCAAACCTTTCTTGTCAATGTTACAGATTCTGCAACACTTGTTAGCTGAAAAACTTTCAGTAAACCCGAGAATTGAATTCAGGCCTAAATTATCGCCAGTTATAGCAACAACCTTCAATTTTACGGTTCCTTTAAAAAACTTATTTTCTATAAAAATTCCTTTGTTTTGCAAGTAATTCAATTCCTCAATAACAGGGTCAAAAATAGCTTTGTTTCCATATTTAGTTTTGTCAGCAGAATGGCAAATAGCTAACAGCAAAATGTTATTCAACAATGAAAATAAATGTGGTGGGAGTGCTGGCAAGGAAACGTATACACCACCAAGCTTATGCACCCCAGCGTGGCTCCCCAAAGGATTTCCAATTTCAAAATCATCATAGTATACTACTAAAGGAAGAATAATGTCCGACGCCTGCGGTGTCCACATTGCCAGCCATACAGATCCCTGCATTACATTTTCTAGACACATTGGCCTCATCGGATTTTCTTCACGGATTATTAAATTACCCCTTAGGTGGTTCAAATAATCCGTTACATCTTTCCAAATAGTGTCAATGGAAAAAAAATTCTTCAAAACCTGGCGAAGTTGAATTAATTGCGTTGTACGTGGCTTGGTGTGTAATGTTAAAGTGTTACTCCTTTGTGAAATGTCAGGACAATAACCAACGATTACTTCATGTGGTGGTATAAAAGAACCTAATAAATTCAATTCTCGGAATCTCAAATATTCTGAACGAAACGGAAAAAAGATGCCCTTCAAAGCTGTGTTGAACTTATGAAGTCGTTTATTAATTTCGCTTCCAGACATGCTTTCCTCATCAGCTAGCACAGGGCCGAATACGGACATTAAAGACGGTGCGATATTGTCAAGAAGGGTTTGCAAATGACTAACCATAGCTTGTACAGACGATCGAGATACAGAGGGATTTACATAGAGCGTTGAAATAAATTTCAAAACTTCTTTATGAATAATACTATCAGCATTATCAAGGACTTCCGGTTCACTATCAGCTTCAATGTATATGTGCTCAGTTGCTACTTTGGTAGTCTCTGTTTCACACATAGGAACTACGCAAGCCTCGTTTGAGGTGGATGGCAAATAACGAGTGTTTACTTTATTCAAATGTTTTAAGTTAACATGTTTTCTAAATTGTCTAACGTCCGTGAAATACCGGTAGCATGCGTCTTCACCACATTTATAAACTCCAGTAATATCAATTTTTTCACATTCTTTCCTTATGTGGGTAATAAGTGAAGAAAACGTGGGAAAAGTCCTTTTACAACTGTGACACTTCATCTTAATTTAAATTGTGACTCCGAGAGTAACTAATATCTCCTTCACAGATTGTGACATACGATCGTACGATGTTTTGACTTTGTAAAAACCAATTTGGATAATAAGCCAAATGTTATAGCTTTCAGTAGGATATTTAGCCGCAGTAGCATGAAATATTTTAAAAGTCACATCAACAGCCTCAGTTAGTGTTGTGAACTTGTAAAACGTATTGTCACATACTGTGAAGGAGACACCTGACTGGCGGCACCAAATTATAAATGGTTGGAGGCTAATACCTAGGTTTTGAAGCTTTTGGCGACGCTCCTCAATTACCACTTGCACGTCTGCGTCATCATCCACGATGGTCACAAATCCATCCAATATCTCCGCTCGTGAAGCTTGCCAGTCTTTTCTAGATCGACGGGCAGGAGGAATATTAAAGAGACAGCCGACTAGCAATATCGCTGCTATTAATTTTGTCTCCGGTTGTTCATCTGGAAAGAAAATAATAATAGTATATTTGACACAACACATCATCATTAACTGAGCAAATAGGGAAAAGTATCAGAACAAAATAAAATCTATCTATATAAGTAAAAATGAATTGCCGAAATGTGTGTCCGCCCGCCCGTTACTTCTGAACGACTGCACCATGTTAGATAATTATTAAATTCTTTTTTGTCTATATATTTTATAACGGGTTCACCGACCCAGGGAGGTCGAGCACCTAGAACTATATAACAGAATCATTTCCTTACCGTCACAAATTGCCAATGTATCAGCTATTTTTCGACGAAGAAACGAGTCCTTTGTGGTGTTAAGCTTCTGCTGAGCAGCTTTTAGTATGTTTTCCGATGAAGCATCCAAGGCGTCGAGGCCCCCGGATTTATCAGGGAACAGTGCTTCGTAGTCATGAGTCAGGAGTCGCCATCCATCACTTGACTTCAGGATAGGATACTTATTGAAGTACTCCTGTAATGTCCCTTCCTCGTAGTACAAGTACCGGAGGCGAGCTCGCACCGTCTCCCGCCACAGGGCACTGACCTCCTGCCACGGACCAGCTGAAGGACTTGACAGCTGCTCTAATGCTGACGCTACGTCCTCCACTTCACCTGCACACAAAAATTAAAACGATTAATAATTAGTACAATGACAATAACGGTTCTTAGATTCAGATATTTTGTAATTTGTAACGAAAATTTATACTAATTCAGATATTTTTCTCAATAATTTTGTTCTTGATAATTTAATTCAATCTGAAAACATAAAATTTCTTGAAAAGGAGTTACCTTCTTTAAGTCCGGTCAGGTCGATTCCAGCGAGTGGAGGGGTGTCTAGCCTAGGACTGGACTTGGAGCGAGAACGTGACTTGGGCTTTTCAATAAGGCCCAACGAAACTAAATGCTGCCGTCGAGCCCTTCTGGCGGTGACTAACCAGCCAGAGATATTGCGCTTAGCCTGGTAAGCATCAGCCGGCAGGTACGGCGCGTAGTATAGGGGTGGTGACTCCTCTTTAAATAATCTGCCAATGTCGTAGGATAGAGCAAGCAGCTGCGAATCTGTCAGAAGTACCGGGTTTTCGGCCGTAATGAGCTTCTCCATAAGCAGCTTGCATAAACGCCCACGCACGTTTGAGGGTAAGGTGCCCGTTTTCTGCCCAATTGCTATTATTTGTTTTCCCTCGACTGATGAATTCAGTATGGTATTCACCTGAAACACAAATAGTATAAGTATGGCATTACAAACTAAATATGCAAGGTAAAAGTTAAAAAAAAATGTCACTAAAATGTTGAAAATACAGGTTCAATACCTACCTTCCATTCAGTATAATGATCAGTTGGAGTCGGTGCCAGTCTAGGCATCATGCATTTAGTTGTTAGTTATAGCTGTCACCAACTCCAAATATATTACTGATCTTTGTGACATATAGTATAGCTCCTAAACGGCCGTCCGTACACACATACAGGACAGGACAGGTACAGACGTTAAACTTATCTGTTTACGCCGGGGGTTAACAATATTGAATGTCAATTTAAATTCCTTATCAAAAGTACAGGATAATAGGCAATAACTTACTAAATTGCTCCCGGTGGACTCTTGTCTAACTGCTTCACCCACTGACGACGACGAGTCCAGTGGTATCACCAGTATGTCACCATCCTAAAATAATATTTACTTTGAGACAATGTTATAATAGTACATGTAACAAAAAGGTGTGATAATATGAGTATGTACGGTCAATTAACCTCAATAATCGTTGAAATAATCACTAAATGTGTCCGAGTGCGACCGTTAACTAACAGGCTATAGCTAGCCCTAGCCGGAGATAACTCAAGGGAAGTGTTATATTTTTTTACTAGTAATCGGTTCAGCATTGCAGGTGTGAACGGTCCTGCCCTCGTCCCTTGATCCGGCCCTGATAAAAACTAATCGATCAAGATCAGGACTGATCCTGGTCTCAAAGAATGTCTATACCAAATTTTGCATCGGTTCAGTGTCTTAGGTATGAAAATGTGAAAAGGTCCTGCCCCAGCCGACAGATAGACAGACAAACTTACTTTCGCATTTATAATATTAGTATGGATGTAATTACAAATTAATACATATTGCTCTTGAACCAAAAAACAGTAAGTACGAGTACTTTTCTACAATTTTGCAGAACTTACCAAATTTTCCTGGTTAAGTCCTGCTTCGCAGTCTTGGTTGAGGATTGAGCTTTGCAGTCCTTCACACGGTGGCAGAGGCTCTAAGTTACAAGGTAGACTAGTTAACAAGTCATTCCTCAGGACCTCTTCAAAGAGTGATGAATTGTAGGAGTTATCCTGAAATTTAACAAGAAATTTAAAAAGGTAATAATAATGTACTTAGTTGGTAAACTAACAAGACTGATGAAAAGTTATGATTTTATTCCACTTTTTAAATAAATACTGCACCGGTTAAATTGTTAGGTATCTTAAGAAGACTTTAAAATAATAAAAGTTAATAAGTAGGTACCTACCTACCTACATGCAAGTAGGAGAATGTGCATTTAAGCGACGCAGGGCATGTGTAAGCAAAAAGTTTAAAACAAAATTTACTTTTTTGAAATACAATTTAACATGAAAACAAACCATATCTTTTGGTTGGTCGCTTTTTAACATGGCCAGAGCTGCTTCAAACCGGAGTCTGTCCCCTATTTGAGGGAACATACTATGTATGTCTTGTTTACTAAGCATCTGCATTGTTGCGATATCAATTCTTTCAGCTGAAAAAAAAGGTAAATTTAACAGCGCCCTGATTGCAGCTGTGAAATGCACTACGTCGCATCGACTTTATAAAATGTAGGTTGGTAGAGCTCGTCTAAGCTGAAATGACGCGCCCCACTACTTAAATTTGTATACGTACACTACGGTAAATGCGGTAGTGGGGCGCGTCATTTTAGTTTAGACGCACTCTACCTATTTGTTTTTTTTTTGGTTGCAGTTGCACATCGAATCTAGTGTATAATATAAATATGAACGTATATCTAGGTAGGTGGGTAGGTACCATACGACAAGACTATTCTTGGTTGGAGTGTACAGCGGCCAAAAAAGTGTTATTTTCGCAAATCGTTTATTTTCTCGATTCTATAGTATGTAACACCTAGAAAGGCTAAAAGTGTCTGGGTGTTTTTTGTCTCCGACCAACCGTTTGTCGTAAAAACGATGTCGAAGGGATCCATAGGTAAGGTTATGTTAGAACTGTGACCTTGAAATTGGTCGCGAAATTTTTTTAAGTATATTTTCATAGTGCCTCTAAGACGACACTCTGACCCTATTCTTGCTAGAAATTAGAATGTGTGAATGTAATGTGTGAGCTCATGCTAGCAACTTACTAGGTAGGTTTGTCAACTTACTTTCAAAACGATCGATGTAGCGTTCCAAATTCCACTTCTTCAAAAGATCACGCGTAGCCATATCCATTTTTGCACTGATCAAACACGTTCACTGGCACTAATGGAATTGTTATTGCTATTAATTAAACGAGTCGTGAGTCGTGACTTGCCGGCTGTAGCGGTGAAATACAAATGGCCGACCGAAATGGCGCGGCGGCGGAATGAAGTGAGAGAGGGAGACCTCATTATATAATGCCGTCACCTTAAATTTGTAGGACATCATTCAAATGCTACTCATAAATGGGTCTCTGTAATAATAATTTAGTAGGATACACATAAAATAATATGACTATATTATTGAACTTTGATGCTTACTCTAAAAATATGAGATTATTTAATCGTATTATCATAGGATTCACATAAAATAATATGACTGTAATATTAAAAAATGATGCTTACTTTAAAAATATAAGTTTAAAGCATTATAATTTATTATAGTACATTAGGGGGAGGTCATCGTATTTTTAGAGATACTTCTTCATATTAAACTATGAAATCTATTTATATTACGGTGACTGTCATTGTGTTTTTTAATTAGAATCTTATTTATAATTATCATACTAATTTATGGGACAGTGGACCATTTTCTATTACATTGTGTTATTATTTGAAGAAGACAATGTTATTTCATAATTACAAATTTTTACGATGACAAGTATCATAATATTGCATTATTTACCCAAAAAATTCGATTCCATCTTAACACATTTCAGTTCTAGCGTAATATTTACTTATTATCAACATATTATAAGACAACGCATCTATTTTAAACCAACGTCACGATATTTTAAGATTATGCCAAAATGACATTTTTCTCAGTGTATAAACATGCAAAGGACTTTTTAATTAGTTAAAAGGTGTTGAGCCTTTAAACTGCGCAGTAGACACTATTAATTTGCTGGCTCATGGCGTCCTGAAATGCGGTAGTTTCAAAAATTTATAAACTATGCAGATATGATAAAATATATAAAAAACAATTGGTTGTCTGTAAAGTCGGTTTACGGACGATAATTTTACGTGATAGCATCTAAGTCTCTTCTACTCCGACGCATCGGCCGATGGAGTGGAAGAGAGATAGATGCGTCACAAGTCGAACACTTAGGCTGATCGTGCTTCTCTATTGCTTGTTTCGCGCTCTCGCTTGCACTCTCGGTGCAGGCGGAACGTGACAATGAGTCATGCTTTTTCGTGCGTGCTGCCAGCGTTCATCGATTCCACGCGTGCCTCAAAAAGATGTCAGCACATATTGAAGGGGTCCGCGAGCACCAATGCCTGTCGGGGTTGCGGATGTTTGAAAGAGGTATTGTGGCCCTGGCATAGGCAACTGAAGGAATACGGGTGGGTTTTAATCAGTAAAAGTCTGACATCATATTGGCGATAGCAATGGTGGCCCGGTGGTATCATCCCCGACTTACGACTTGTAGGTCGTGGGTACACACTGCTCTCAAAACTTTACATTAATCGCTGAATCCACATCCCACATTGTCGACAACCTTGCAAGCCAAGTGAGGATACTCGATTTCTTTATCTTTCACGAGGTCGTTTTTTTAAAAAAAGGAGGAGGTTTCTCAATTTGACTGTAAGTATATATTTTGTTTTGGAACGAAGTTTTTGGAACGGAGAGAGAGAGAGAGAGAGAGAGAGGTAGAGAGCGAGAGGGAGATGGCAAGAGATAGAGAGAGGGAGAGGGAGAGAGAGAAGGAGAGAGAGAGGGCGATAGAGAGAGAGGAAGAGACGGAGAGAGAGGGAGAGAGAGGGAGAATATTTTTGTTGAGTGTATACAGGTTTTTTGTACATAATAAATAATAAAAAATAATAACAATAATGAATCCTGGAAAGGAACTTCGTTCCATCCGGGTGTCCCTTGACACCTCTCAAGTTTTTTTTATTATTACAATGATTTAAGCGTTACTTAAATGTTTCTGCCTACCCCCATGGGAAAAAGACACGAGTTCATGTACGCACGTGAAAGAAAAAAAAATTACAAAATTAAATGTATCATTTTATCTAACTTTGACAGTTATTGACGAATTGTATTCATGATTGAGTGAAATTATTGTCAATATCGGCATTTTGTAATTGTTAAAATTATTAATAAGGTACGATACCAATCTGCATTGTCTGTTTTTCATTAATTTTAATCCTTTTGTTAGTAAAATGACAAAATTTACGTTACGAAAACTTAAAATAGTATTTATCCGCTGTTTTGGATAAATACTCAGTAAAAACGGATATTTATCGAGTATTTATCCATTTTGAGTATTTATCCGGATAAAATCCCAACACTAGGGACTGGTCATTTCGTAGCTGCCACGGCTTATCTTAATTTCTTAGTCGTAATTTTATTTTTGTTTAATTGCGGACGTCGTATTTTTACACCGTGAATTTTTAAGCCCGCATTTAAGACGCTAACAAAAACAAAATAAACATACTTCTTTATACGCGCCGTGTTTCCGTCTATCACAGTATATCATAATTCTTTAGTAACTTGATAAAACAAGAGGAAATGCAATAGAAACGATAAAACTGTTCCGCATAAAACTTTCCCAATAAAACGAATTCCCTCAAGTATTAACCGATAAATAAAGTTCGATAAAAGGGTCTTCGCGAACAGCGGTTAACAGAAAATATAAAAACAATGAGTGGTAAGAATATTCTCAGAAATCTTCAAACTTAGCTACTCGAGGTAATAAAAGGAAGGAAAAAGCTCAATCATGAAAGAAATTAATGTAGGTACTCTTCCTATCGGTAAACTCGATAAAATGATGAACTTAATAAAGATTTTGGTTTAACAAAGCGTGATTTTTCACTGAACTGAATAAGAATATAAGTTATTAGAAAGGTTGAAAAGAAAATGCTCGTAACTTATTAACGGTTAAATGTTTTTGGAACGTGATATAATTCAAGAAACCTGATTTACTTAAGGGTGAACATCGTCTCGATTTGTTGATCAAACATGGCGCCCAGACCTTCGGGTTTCGTAACTCACTTGTTGCGAACCATATTAATATGAATGAGCTTTCGCTTTCGATATTCGCTCGCAATTTCTCTGCACTCAGCGTGCTTCAGCCGACCTTCGAATCTCTGTCTGATTGCCCCTTAATGGATTTTAAATTGTCGCAACATCCACTGTTTCAGTGACCGTATGTATACATCGCCTAACTTTGTGAGCATTCGATATTTAAAAAATAGTTTGAATAAAAAAAAAGTAAAATGGCTTCGATTGTAAAAACTCCGATTTATGTCAAATGGTTTCAAATTTCGCGCCTTTGTAGTGGATTTGTTTCTTTACATTCATTCATGTTACAATGCCATTCTATTTGACATTCCTATTACCTACTCTAAATATAAAGTCACAGTCACAGTCGTCTGATGTAACATGTTACATATGCAGTGCGGTTTCCATTTCATTTGGTACGGTATGCCATTCATCAGAGATGCATGAGCATTTTTATTTGCAAGTTATTTCAACTTTATTTAGGTCACAAACACTTTTTGACGTTTTGCGAGACGTCAATACAATGCTCTTTGTGGTAGTATTATGTTATGAACGGCTGCAGCTTTCTTTGAAACGGTACACAATCATCTTTATGATACAAAACAGTATCTTGAATACGGGAAACGTTTACAATACCCCTGGGAAGTTTCGGGCAAGCAAATTACTATTTAATTTGATTAATTTATAATGCCAGCTTCGAGATTGAATTAATTAGTCCTAAACCAGACAGCGTGTCTTATTATTTATGCAGCGCTTGTTTTACAAACAGTTGGTCCCTAAACCTTTTGACAAGGGTCTGGGTCCGAATCCTCAAGGTTAGAAACGAAAGTAGCAATGTTTAATAATTTATATTTACGCCTTCCCTTTTGTTCACAGGCTTGTTCTAATAGCTCTGGTCGTGGAAGTCTTGTACCCAGTAACATGGCAGTGTCAGTCGGAGGGTTGGCATGGCGGCGCGTTTGTCAGGCTGTACCTCTGCGCGACCCTGACGCTGCAAGCAGCACTTATGCTGTTGTTGGCAGGACTAGCCCTGCAGTCAGCAAGAGGGACCATCACCGACATCGATGCTAGGAAGATGGTGTCGCCACTGCTACTTATAAAGTAAGTTGTTATTTTTTATTAGAAAAAACCGGCCAAGTGCGAGTCGGACTCGTGCACCGAGGGTTCCCTACAAACCTATATACCTAATTTCATAAACATAAACCATAAACCGAGAATACCTACTATTCTCGGTTTATGGTTTATGTTTATGAAATTAAATGTTTTTTTTTAAATTTTTATATCTGAGTTGATTGAATGAAAGGTAAATTGTGGTTTACGATTTATGACGTATTAAAGAATAAATTACTTACTAGATCTCGTTCAAACCAATTTTCGTACATTACATCATATATTTTTTAGTGTTATTATTCTCTTATTTTAGAAGTACCACTTTGGAAGTGTCTCTCGCGCAAACTGTTCAGTTTAGAAAAATTTATAATAGAATCCTCAATATCATTTTTGAAGAACTATCCAAAGATACCCCCCACGTATGGGTTTGATGAAAAAAAAAATTGTGTTTCAGTTCTAAGTATGGGGAACCCCAAAATTTATTGTTTTTTTTTCACAGAATACATCTACTTACCAAGTTTCAACAGCATAGCTCTTATAGTTTCGAAAAAAAGTGGTTGTGACATACGGACGGACAGACAGACAGACAGACCGATATGACCAATCTATAAGGGTTCCATTTTTGCCATTTGGCTACGAAACCCTAAAAAGTAGATACACTCGCTATTCATTTTCAGCAACAATAGCTGCAGAAAATGCACCAACTCTGAAAAAGTATACACATCGTATATGCTAGGATTATTTAAATTTAAACAATTTATTTTTTATTATTAGTAATTTTTTTTTATAAGTGCTAAATTTCAAAAGAAATTCCAGTAGAGAAATTTCTTGTATGCATCTATTTATTAAAAACAATAGATTTACGGCTAAAAAATACGGCCTAATCATGATTTTTAGAACCGAAAATGACCGAAAACGAAGCTTCGGCTTATCACTACTGAAAGCTTACAAAAAAATCATTAAAAACATTTTACAATTTTGTATACTTAGTATTTAAATTAAATAGGAACCTACTTCCTTCAACAAATATTACATACCTAACGAAACGTTAACATAAAATTAAGCACTCAAAAAACCCTTGTATTTGTTCCAACAGCCCTTGGTAATGAATAAAAGCGGTATGCGTGACCGAGGGCTTCATAAAAGGCTTATGAGGACGAAAAATAAATAATACAGAATCGACGGAAATATTTACTTTTCTTTAAATAGCAAGAAATCAAATCAAATCTCATAGGTCGCTAATAATCTGCTTGTTTGATGTACGCTTGTAGGTAAATAAATATACCTTTGTAAGTGAATCATTTTCCATCATAAGATAAAGAGCTAATGCTGTCTTCTCGGCATAGAAACGTTATAAATATAACCGTAAACACCTACATTTTCTCTCTTCACAAAACGTGGTTAATATTACTTTCTCTATTCAACGATGCTGGTGCATTAGGAGTGGCAATAAGTTTCTAATCCGAGGCGCTAATAACCTACAATAGATGAGCACACTCACGTCACCGCCACTCTTAATCATTTACTAAGAATAAAACTCATGCAAGAGTACACTTGCAGACAAAGAAAAGTGATCCTCGAAGTTGTGAAAACTATTGCGGAATTGCCATTAGACCCAAAAGTTTCAGAATTAGGTCGGTATGATTGTTACGTACCGCATTTTTTTTGTGCTCGAATCGCGCACCTGTGCTGGCACACATTTCTATTTCCTGACTAGATTTGATTCGGTAATTAAAATAGCACTTTAGTATTGATTCACTAACGTAAGACTCATAAAAGTCTACGTATGAATTTTAACCTCGTTTTCTTTATGTAATTGCGAATATGTGAATAATAATATCTACAGCTTTATTTCTTTATAAAGTGGGATGCTCGACTGTTACAACCGTGGGCGTAATATTCTTCATTTTTATGAGGTAAACCTAATATAGATGTGCCGTTTTTAGCCTCTGGCAGTGTATTTATAGGCAGTGTGCATTTTAATTTATGAAAATTATGTCTACACGGCGATAACAATACGTAATCAAATGATTTGTTTATGTCTGCTCTTCAATCTTGACCTACTATGCCTTTGTTTATATCTTGAATAATAACAGTAAAACTCTTTGAACTATTGTATTGTGAAAGAAATAGTTCCTGAACCGGAAACAATTTATTTAACCAGATATTTTTAATTGATAAGAAGTTAATTAGTTAATTTATGGGATTAAATATAATGACCACCATAAAATGCTTTGATACCCTTAGTTCTTTAACCAAAAATATATACTTGACACCAGAAAAATAAAGTCTAAAATTACAATAGTAATAGCTATTTTAGTCACAACTGCACTTCAAATTGTATTCGAACACCAAATGTAGTAAATGATCACCAAATCATAACTTGTGCGACAAAACTGTACTGCGACTCACAATAGTTCGAATGCACGCTTGTGCGACACACTCGAGCTCACATAGTACACTAGGTTAGGTTAGGTTAAAACTGTGACCTCCTACGCACGAGCCGAGCGAGCGAAGTGAGCGGTGCCGCGGCAGCGGCCGGCGAGTGCTAGAAACGACTAGTGACTAGTGTCGCACAAGCGTGCATTCGAACTATGGTGAGTCGCAGTCGCAGTACAATTTTGTCGCACAAGTGTTATTCGCACATCCATTTGTCGAGCTCACTTAGTACACTCTTAATAATTTGGTGTTCATTAACTATTTTTGGGTTAATAATGATTTTTTTGAAGTCAGTTTGCTTAAACAGGATAGCAAGATGTAAAAACTTTGGTTATAATTTTACATTGAAATGCTGGTTTAATTTTGGTGATCATTTACTACTTTTGGATTAACAATGATTTATTTGGAGTCATTTTGCTTAAATAGGATAGCGAGATGTTAAAACATTGGTTATAATTTTACATTAAAATGCGGGTTTAATTTTGGTGATCATTTACTATTTTTGTCTGTTATATATTAATATATCTGGTGGTAAGTTAAACATAAGCCTTAATTTATTTGACAACTAACAGCTGATATTTCGTTTACCTATTTAATTATATTTGTAAACTACCGTCAAATTATTTAAGATTTTATCACAATGAGACGATATTATAATGACCTAGATATCTCACCAGATGAATATTTCTATTATTGGACATTACAATCGGGCCAACCTCCTCATTAGGTACTACCATAAAGAAACAAACACCCCTTTGGATCCACCTGTTAACGACTGCTCACAAATAAATGTTTTATTGCAGAGTGCTGTTAGTGTTTCCAGAAACGGCCCTAAACGTCATGGGTACCATGTGGATGTTCTGCGAAGTAATACAATGCTCCGTCGAGGACAAATTCTCCAGCATAGTCATACAAAGTAAGTTAATATTTCACCCTCGCAGTGTAAATTAGCCCACCCTTTGTGCGCTGCCTTTCAGCGCGTCACAATGAATAGCTTTTAACGTCAAGACTGTACATTTTGTATGATTTATACCCTTTTGTGAATGATTTAATTATTCATTATGTTTCTAAGTGATTCTTGTCGTCAATCAATGCTGTGGTTTCGGGTTCTGGGTTAATAAATAAACCCCTTTGGTTAAAACTGTATTGTGGACAAATAGTTAAATCAAAAGAGTATTTTTCTGTATAGATTAATAAAACAGAACGCAATCAAACATTCCTTTTGCACTTTCGAAAAAAGATAATAATCATTGTATCTGGCTGGTTTCACCGTTCTATCAATAAAGCCTATCAATGAAATATACCGTTTTAAAGGCAAGGTATTTCATTATGCAATTATAATGTTCTGTTACTGTAGCAGCTGAAAAAGCACTGGTTCCGGCTGCCATTTCTAGATCATTGACAGTCGTTACGGCCCGTAACGACTGTCAATGATCAGAAGCCCGAAAGCCCAACAGCTAGTCTTACTATTGGGTATCGTGTTACCCAGTAACAGTGTTGTGGAGGTCATATAGGCAGTCGCTTCATGTAAAATACTATGTAGTATTCAGGTGCATCCTGTGAAACTAGAAACCGACCCTAACATAGTTAGGAAAAGGTTAATCAGAAGATGTTGAGGGTCGTAGATGAGTGTGGCATTTACGATTCGAAATCTGAAAACCTAATGGTTATTCATATTCCAATTCGGAAATAACAACAGCCAATCACTACACATGAATTTTAAATATAGAATTAATTTCATTGAAAAGGCTTTCAAACCGATAGTTACAAGTATTAAATCAGTGACTGTGGACACTCTGTATTCAATAGGCGCCATTCATAACACATAACAAACTTAACACATGACTTTACGTAGGCATGGTGTTTGATGATCTGAATCATTTTCAAGGATAGTTCCAATCCATTACTTCATATTGTCGAAAAATTTGTCTACTCAGAAACGTTAATAACGCAATGAATGTGTTTGTACTGTCAATGAAAACAATTCCTACCTTTCTTATTCCATAAATTCTTCCACAGGTATAGTCCTATTCAACTGGGTACAACTAGCTCTCACTGTGTTCGGTCTTTTCATGGTGTTCGATCCCCTGGGCTCAGTGAACTACGGTGACATGCAAGATACGCCCAACCAGGTCCGACATCACAGGAAGGTCACAGGACTGTGGTCTAGAAGATTCCGATGGGCTTTCTGCTGGTTGAAGAGAGATGAACATGGGAAGGAAGCTTTTCAACAAGTGGCAGGTAAATAATACTAATAGTCAACCTTACTACTTACCAGGTTCCGCGTTCTGAGTAGTGCCGAACGTAAAGAATACCACCATTATTTCATCCCATGAGTGTCGTTAGAGACGACTAAGGGACTTACTAGAGGATGGACAGCAGCGCTCTCTATGCATTTTACCACCATACTGCTATCGCCAATCCGCTTGCCAATCGTAGCGATTATACCAGACTCCTCCTCCAAACTGTGGGAGGCCTATATGTCCTGCAGTGGAGGTTTTTTTTTGCTGTAATGATGACATCTTAACAGCGCAATTAATGCTACTAGTAAAATTATCTGAATACGATTTTAAAAAGTTATTACTTTCTAAAAACTATTTTATAGTACTTATTCAGATAATTTTATTGTAGAGCCTGAATGAAATGAACCCTAAAAAGGAAAACCGTAAACAATAAAATACAAGCCATATCTACAATAGAACAACGTATCATTATTGTATCCCGTAAATATTTGTTACTAAAAATAAGGGTCCAAATAAAACTTAAAATCATTGGTTAAAATTGCCTAGGTATAATAGGCATTGTATCGTTCTTGGAAAACCAATTGATGACTCTTAAAAGTTCTTATTGGCAAAGGATTTTACCTCCCGACCTCCAACTACTCTTGAAATAGGTGTCTTGGACCGGAGATGACCTTTTCCTGCCAGCTATACAAATATGTACATCATTATTATGGTTAGAGACCGGAAACATTTTTAAAGAAACGAACGGTGTTCTGAGAAGTCCCATTTCTTAAAAGGTACTTAAAGGTTTCTTTGAAAGAATTTGGCAAATACCTTAATAAGTTGTCGGTTATGGTATAGATAAGTAAGAAGACTGGCAGGAATGCAACTGCAAGTAACCATTCCGCAATTTACGCAGAAAAACACCTAGCGTGGTTTAAGCAAAGTGAGAAAGTAAGCAAGAGATACACCTCTATGTACGCGTTTCCATTTCTCTTTGAGAAATTAACAGACACATTATTTCGTATCAGCATTGTCATTATATTACTTTACGATAATCCCGGGAGCATATTTGGTTACGTGAAAGTATGCGCAGCAACCGATATTTTCGCCCTACACAATGTTCCGCTCTGATTACGGAAACCGCGTCCACAATAATGACCATTGCCATTTGCCATTTCATTTTTTCCATTTGCCATTAGGCAGTTACGTTGCCTTCCTGATTGTTTTCCAAAAATGAATTCGTTTTTATAGAACCAACATTTTAAATTTTTCATTTGGTTCTTTTTGCTTTCTTAAAGAGCCTAATGTCTTAAGTTCTCACTCGTTTGTTACTGTACGGGTCACAGCAATGAGAAGTACCTAATACCCCACTGTAATACAGTATCAACTAGTACGGGGGGTATTGTGACTGTTATCAAATTCAAATTCAATTTCAATTAATTTATTGCAGAACATAAAAATAAATACATTTTGAGATGTTGAGTAAATGCGCAGTTAATTATGTCCTACCAATTAAGGCATGCAAAATATTATTTATAGACACAAGACAATTTAATACATTTAAAAACAATTCAAAAGACTGGTTACATAGGTCAAAGAAAAATCTAAATAATACAATTCAATATATCGAAATTGACAAAAAAAATAAAATATAATCATAAAAAATAAAAATTGTGCAGTCTAAATTATTGATAAAATGTCAAATTTCAAATTAATTTCGTCATACATAATATGTATAACATGTATATTATAATAATATCATTTCGTCAACAAAACATGTTAAAGTAACAATATGGTAAAAATTGGACTCAGAAAATATTCACCTCAATCCCAATAGACATCATAACAATTTCTTGTCTAACATATATTCGTTTAATGTGTAATAAATGCCTTATTTAAAGTAAACAAAAGTAAAAAGTAAAAAAAAAAAGTTGTGTAATTCATTTTTAAATTTATGATCATCGTTACAGTCCATTAAAACTTTAGGTATTTTATTGTAAATCTTTGAAGCCATACCTAGAAAATTTTTACTAAAAATCGCTTTTTTGTGTTGCTTACTGACTATTTTATTTTTGTGTCGCCCCAGATTAAATGTTCCAAACAGGTGAAGATTACTTTTTACAAATAGAACTACCTCATATATATATAGGCAATGCACTGTTAATATGCGGAGATTCACAAAGAACGGTTTGCAGCTATCCGTGCTTGCAATCCCGCAGATTGCCCTAACGCATCTCTTTTGCGCTCTGAATACCATCTCCATGTTTATGGAATTGCCCCAATATATTATGCCGTAACGTAATGTAGAAGTTACGTAGGCGTGGTATGCTGTGATCAATGGTCTTTGATGGACCTCTTTTGCAAGATTTCGTAAAGCGTATGCATGCTGACTCAGTCGATTACATACACCGTTAGTGTGCGTTTTCCACGTTATGTCTCTATCCAACTCTATTCCTAAGAATTTTGTAGATGACGTTTCTGCAATAATTTTGTTAGCATATCGTACGTCAGGTTTTTTGTGACTTGTCCGTTGTTCAAAAGTCATTATTTTAGTTTTGTCAATATTTATTTTCAAGTTATTCGCGCCCATCCACTTTATTAATATTTGGAGACATTTGTTTATCTCTCTCTCTAGTGCTCCGCATCATTATCGCTAAAAACTACAGTGCTATCATCAGCAAACAAGACCATTGGATGGTGCGTTTGTCTAGGCATGTCATTAATATAAATAATAAACAATAAAGACTCCACAATGCTTCCTTGCGGTACGCCATAGGTATTAGTTCTCTGACTCGAGACATACGTACGTTCATTTTTTGATATTGTACATACTCTATCTATCCGCGTAACTTGTTACTGACGGCTTTATATATTGTAATGTGAACAGTATCTTAAGCTAATAAATTGTGCACAAATAAATAAATAAATTGTAATAAATAAATGTTCTAACGACTTCAAAAGCAACATAACCATACGCTTTTTAATTTAAGATACTATCTAATGCAACAAGTAACGGAAATACCATCAGGTACCAAATTTTTCTTTGATATGTAACTCTTATAAATTCCAACAAAAACCAACTTCGGTAAAGTACCGTAGTTGAAAGAAAAAGCGGTGGATTCAAACAGATACAGCTCTGCGCAATTTATCTGCATCAAAATGAGAAAACTTTCTGAACCGCCTCATTAATTTAATCCTCAAGTTGCTTTTTATTGTTTTACTGTAAAATTTATGGAGTTATAGTTTTACTTTTCAATATGAATGATGACGTAAGGGCTTTCCGCCTGGTTATAGGTCCATACTCCAGGTTGGAAGACCACGGCTACGGTACTTCGCTCGAGTTGTCACGAACTATGTTAGAATTGATCATTCTGTTTAAAACTTGTAGGTTGTAAGCTCTGGGCAATCTTCCATAGTTTCACCACTAACAGAAGCTTAATTGGGGTATTTAATTGAAACCTACTAATCTAACGTCTTCTTTCCAGCTTTACTCAGCGCCCTATTCCGATCCACGGACCTGGTACCATCAGACGTGGTCGCCGGTTGCGTCCTCCTACGGGTCAGACAGAAGAGAGAGACAAGAGAAATGAGGAGGATCCAAATGTTGAACGACGAAGAACCGATTTACACCACGGATGTGAACAAGATATTCTCGGAGACCCCTCCATGGATGAACTTGGATGATGCTTTGCATTACCTAAGGCTGTCCATAGCGGCGTACGGATGGCCCTATGTGCTGTATCGGCATTGCTTCACCGGTTTCTGTAAACTGGCAAGGCATCTGACGTGCTGTTGCTGTCGGTAAGTCAGTTGTTCTCATTCTTTATTTAAAAGTTTTCGTTGTGGTCTTCTTTTGTTTTTATTTTCAGTATAGACTGTCACATCTTTTAGCCCACGTTACCACGGACGGTTCACGCACTGGATTTGCTACCGCATTTCTTAGCACTGAGAGTTGAAAATTGAACACTATGTTTTTTCGAAGCTCTGAGACTCACTCGCGCTGCACTCTGTTGGATTCTCACTGCTCGGTTTAACACCGAGAGTTGAATATCCAGTGCGCGAAAATATCCCACCGCGATTTTCTTACGTCTGTGTGAACATCTACTTAGAAGTAAAGAGTGTGTTTATATAAAAAAGAATTATTCTTTATTCTACACAAACAAAATGCACATAACAGATAATATAGATACACGAAAAGCCCACATGCCAAATAGAATAGCTAAACGCCCCGTATTCAAATAAAAAATATTTAAAAAAATAAACAAATGAGTTTTCATACTTATCTTTATGTATTTTCTGTAAGTAGTTCAGTTTTATCTGCTTGACTTTCCGTCTTTCATGCATTAACATAATTACTCTTGTCCCTATCACATTAGGCGAAACAATGACGCAACTATACCGAACACACGTGACGATTCCTAAATATAACGTCGCTTTTCCGAAAAAAGAGTATTCTCATAATAAGGCGTAACCAATAGATCCACAATAAGGAAGGAACCACTTAAGGATAACATTAAGTTCAATCCTATTAATAAAGCTTCTATTCCAATACTTCCGTCATATAACAATACCCACTTTGTATCTACCTCGAGTTCATGCAATCTTGGACAATTGCTTGTCACAACACTATTATGGTAATCCTGCATAGAATAAACCTACGTTCTAAGAATAAAATATAATCATTATATTTTATGGAAATCTTTTAGAGACTTCCTCGAGTGATATCATAGTAAAAGAAAAAAGAAATACTAAAAACAACAAAAATGTAAAAAAAAGCGGGGGAAAACATGCATTATGCTGAGCAAATACCGTTTTGCGTGGATTTACCCACGCAAAACGGTCATCGCTCAGCATAATGCTGTGACCCTATGCGAGACAGAGCCCCAGCGCTGGTATCTGCTTGTATCTTTATGTAAATTATTGCTAATAGACAAACAAGGGGTTATTTATTGTTTCTTCTGCCAAAATAAAGATAACATTCTTAATTATTTTAGAGCGAAATTTAATACGATATTTTATTGACTATTGTTACGGATATGACCTACGCAAAATGGTCATTGCTCAGCATAATGCCGCGACCCTATGCGAGACAAAGACCCAGCGCTGGTGTCTGCTAGTATCTTGATGTAAATGATTGCTAATAGGCAGTTAATTTATTGCCTCTCTTGCCAAAATAAAGATAACATTGTTAAATATTCTAGAACCAAGTTTGATTGACTGTTGTTCAAAATAAAATGAGAACGTGCGTGTCGTGAATTATTTATGGAAACTGCACGTTACTCGTTAGTCATAGCAGAAAACAATACGGTCAATGATGTCATCGCTGATCATGCCTATTGATTTATTTCGGTAGCGATTCTAAGATATTGAGGTAGGTAACCCGTGATTTTATTATAGGTCAGTAATAAAAGTAGGTCGTGAAAATCATTTCTACAATGAACATTTAAAAAGTCCTCTTGTGGTGGGTGAACCATTACCAAAGTCCTTTAGAATATTTGATACTAGCTTTTGCCAGTGGGTTCGCCCGCGTGTAGGTCGGAAATTATCCTGCGGGAACAATTGTCATTATAAAGGGATTTATATCGACTACTACATAAGATTTAAAAAAAAAACCTAGTGAATTAGTAGTACGTACTACCGGGATAAAAGGTTAGGATAAATACCCTATGTGTTGTATTGATCCAGGCTATACACTATCTGTGAGCCAAATTTCATCGTAATCCGATCAGTAGTTTTTGCGTGAAAGAGTAACAAACATACATCCATACATCAATACTCACAAACTTTCACATTTATAATATTAGTACGATAACTCTCTTCTTAAAACTTCATACATATACTAGACTAATAAACTAGGTTTTTTTTTATTGTAAATCTTATGTAGTAGTCGATATAGATCCCTTTATAATGACACCATTTATTGATCGTATTGGTGATGTTCTTCAGCAAGGTCAGGTGCGCAGTACTCGCAACCAGCATGTCTGTATGACCAGTTGTATGAACCGAAACGAGGCAAAAATAGTGTGTTAGGATCGTAGCAGGTGGCGTTCCGTAGTTTCAGCCTACCCCATGCGAAAAAGGCGTGAGTTTATGTATTTATGTATGAACTTACCGAGATGGATGTTTTTAAATTAATTTACGAGTATCATCCAGGATTGCAAGTGATCCTGATTAATGGATCCTCATTTATCACGCAGGGTGCAAAGCTTATCCTCGACGCTCCAATAAATAATTACATTTCAACCTAATCCCTTCATCAGCATTTTGTGGATTCACGTATTTGCTGATTAAATTGATAATTTTGAAGAAAAAAAAGACAAACAGACTTTAATAGTTCTTTTACAACTGCTAATACCGAAGCTGAGAAATGCCCCCTCTGTCGCACGATTAATTTTAATATACTATTTTTTTTTTTGTAAAATTGGTAAGTATAGGAAATTGTAACGAGAAAAGAAAATGGTAATTAGTATACACAAAACAAAAGCAAAAGCTAAGAAAAATTACCTACACACGTGGCATGAGGGCATGACTAACAATAAACACATTTGTAAAAAAGGCCAAGTTCGTGAGACAGTGACAGTGGCGACACCTACTCATACCTACCGACGCGGTCAAGTTCAACCTCATTTGCATGATGTTTCCAAACACAACAATATACTTGGTTGAAAAACAACAAGCCCGTATTGTATTGTGTCGCGAAAATGCTAATTTTAGCTCATTCATTTTTGTTCATTCTGGTGAACAAAAACTTGATGACAGTTTCAAATTATTTTTAACGAGCAGTGACGAGGAAGCTTCCAAATTATTTGGTAATGATGAGACTACAAGTTTTTATATCAGCACTTAGTATACCATTATCGTGCCATTATATCATTTAATGCGGCTTTGACATTCTAATTTTGAATGCAATGCCGTTCCTTCAGGAAATGACATTGTAGGTTAGGTAATTGTCTGGTATTTTTTCTTTGTTTTACTATCCGCCCATGCATCGTGCAGTTTTTTCGAGTTGACAACACATCGAGATTTATATATTAGGTATATGATGAGTTGTTTATGATGATTACTTATTACTAATTATTTCATTTTTGTCTAATGTACAGTCAGCGTCAATAATGTCGGGACGAACAGACTGTTCCAAAATGATCTAAACAACTATGACTAAATTCTCTAAATGTTGGTGAAAATCCGATCAAAATCCGTTGCGCAGTTTAGATAACGTGGTTACCTGGACAGGCATGAGATGCGGCTTTGTTTTATAATATTAGACGTCATTTACGTGGGTTCATATCGGTTAAGGTTAACGTCGCTTGAACATTTTGAAAAAATAAAATAAAAAAATGTGCCTGCCTCATGATCATCTAGTACCTACCTATCGCCGCTCCGTTGGGTGTAAAGCTCCGTTGACTTGTGACAAACCTAATGTCCTATATAGCTATCCAGTATAGCTATTCACAACCATTCAACAGGCTATTATATCTATAACCTGATTAGTGATTAACCTCTAAGTCCCTGAGATACCACATTTGGTATGTAAACAATCGTTTTTTAATTGTGTCTGTAATTACGGTAATTGACCGGTTAAAGAAACTTTAATTCTCATTAAAAAAAAATCACTTACTCGAGAACAATTGTTAGAAAACTTAAAATATTGTATACAGCAGAACAAACGTTGACACTTCAACTAAACAGCTATTGTTTTTCCTAACAACAAATCATTTGAGAACATAATTAATATTTCATTTCTTACGCCATCGCCAATTACACTAACGAACACAACAACGTAAAACTTTTCGATCCACCCGCAAAAGGAAGAATTATCGTTGTCTCAAATAGGGATCATCATTAGACAAGAATTGGAGAACATTTGCCTACCGATAGCTGATTTGCGATCGTTATTCTTTTGATAGCTGTTTATTGGTGGGGCACCCAGCAGTAAATACCTATCGGGAGAATAACGGACGTCTATTTCATTAAAACTGTCAAAATTACGTTATATGATATTTATGTTTTGTAATTTTTGGAATTGGATTTCTACGATAACAACATTGATCGAGATTCGTTTCGGTACGGAAGCGTATCGAATGGTTATGAATAGCTATGCAGATCTTTTCTGAGATTAAATATGAATTTTGTCGTCGCAAAACTTTTTTCACCAACATTATCGATACGATAACTCAAATAAATACTTCAGTTTGCAATGTTATGTCTATCAGACTCATAAATAAGATTGATACTTTCTAAAATCAAACCACGCATTGATTCTATTGAATCAGCCTTTCAGTCATTTATGCAGTGTTGCAAATAATTTTGAAGACTGTAGTAAAACTTTGATCGCTTTAAATACGATTAAGAAGGTACTTATTATTTATTACCTAATAATCTTAAAGATAAGTCGGTAAAAACAAAATGTATACCTTTATCGGCTTTGCACCGAATCAAAACGTGTCATACGTACATAACAATAAAATGTGTGCGTAGTCCCAGCGGAAAAGTGTCGAATTTATTAATATCAGTTTAGCAGATATTTAGTGTATGACGTCGTGTAATTGTGTATGGTAAATAAAAATTTGTGCATCCAACCATTGCGGAGATATTCAACAAAAACTATTTCCGCTGGGACTACGTATTCCTAGCGGCACTTTTTTTTTCCTATGGACGTACAAGAAAAAAAATACATACAATAATTAGTGTGTAACGAGAGGTAAATGTGTATGTTAAAATTAAATTTGTGTGTCTTATATTTGTCAAGATATTCAAGTTGCCGCTGCGCTGACGTTTGGCTATTTGATGAAAATCATATAAAACGGTTTAGCACAGAGTTGTATTTTTTTACGCAGGTTGCTTTGAATTTGTGTGTAATGTGTGTGAAAACAGAATTTGAAAAAAATCTACCGTTCAGAAGATATACACGTAAAAGTAAAATAAGGTTATTAGGTCCAAGTACTTAAAATAGGAACTCTAGAGCCTAACTCATCTCGTTTATTTATATCTTGTAAGGGTCTACAATGTCCTGCCAAGTTTCATTCATGTGCTCTTAGTAATTAATGAGCAGTGGCATAATTTACTACGACTGGAACACTATATTTTATGACATCCGATTGTAGGGTTTTTAAAGGAAAAGCAAAATGAAACTTATTCAAATATTTAGTGTATTAATGCAACTATTCACATGTAAAATTTCAGCTCATTACACTGAATGATTAAAGAGATATAATAATAATAACAGAACAAGAGCAAAACATCGATAAACCGACCAAGTTTGAATGGCTACATAAAAGCGGCCGTGCAGTATAAAGAGCTAACGTTCTAAAATTTCCAGTGTTTTACAGTTATTGGATCGGTACAGGTGTGCACACAATTCTTGAAGAAGTTACTACTTAATAACTTTCGTGATAAAAATAGTAGGTAACTTGATTTTTATATCAATGTTATTATTATGTTGTTAATAATTTTGTTTTTTTATTTTATTTTAATTAGTCATTAACTAATAAATATTAAGATTACAAAGCAGTTGTTTTATATTCTGCTAAACTATTGTGTACGCAACTGTACGAAACTATTAAACACGATGACGATACTATACTGGAAATTTTAGAACGTTAGCTCTTTATACTGCACGGCCGCTTTTATGTAGCCATTCAAACTTGGTCGGTTTATCGATGTTTTGCTCTTGTTCTGTTATTTTTATTATATCTCTTTAATCATTCAGTGTAATGAGCTGAAATTTTACATGTGAATAGTTGCAATAATACACTAAATATTTGAATAAGTTTCATTTTGCTTTTCCTTTAAAAACCCTACAATCGGATGTCATAAAATATAGTGTTCCAGTCGTAGTAAATTATGCCACTGCTCATTAATTACTAAGAGCACATGAATGAAACTTGGCAGGACATTGTAGACCCTTACAAGATATAAATAAACGAGATGAGTTAGGCTCTAGAGTTCCTATTTTAAGTACTTGGACCTAATAACCTTATTTTACTTTTACGTGTATATCTTCTGAACGGTAGGTTTTTTTCAAATTCTGTTTTCACACACATTACACACAAATTTAAAGCAACCTGCGTAAAAAATTACAACTCTGTGCTAAACCGTTTTATATGATTTTCATCAAATAGCCAAACGTCAGCGCAGCGGCAACTTGAATATCTTGACAAATATAAGACACACAAATTTAATTTTAACATACACATTTACCTCTCGTTACACACTAATTATTGTATGTATTTTTTTTCTTGTACGTCCATAGGAAAAAAAAAGTGCCGCTAGGAATACGTAGTCCCAGCGGAAACAGTTTTTGTTGAATATCTCCGCAATGGTTGGATGCACAAATTTTTATTTACCATACACAATTACACGACGTCATACACTAAATATCTGCTAAACTGATATTAATAAATTCGACACTTTTCCGCTGGGACTACGCACACCAATAAAATGCTTAGTTATTTTGGAGTTTGCTCTTCTGAAGATAACTACCACTCTTATCAAAATACGATACGATGTTTTTCAAATACGTTAGTGTATGCCTAGGCCTATTGTTACTGCTAAATAAACTTCATCAAATTATCTGGCAGTCGTCTTTTTGGAATCTTTTAGAACTTTTTAGTCATTCATTGGATCGTTGCAGACCTAAACATACAATATAAATCTGCTTTGCCCTTTCCAACTTTCTTGAGTCGGGTTCCAGTTTAATCGGATGTAGCTGAATTTCACATGAAGCGACTATCTAACCTTGACAACCCAGCTACTGGGTAATAAGAAATCCTTTTAGGTAAGACTGATTGTCAGACTTTCAAGCTTGCGCCGAACGGTTATGACTGTCAAAGATCTATTAATGACAGCCGGGATCAACAGCTTAATAGTTAGGGAGCTGGCGAGCAAAATTTCGATATGATCAGCACATAAGGCAGACGTTATTAATAGTGATAATTATACCCTAACAAACATCAAGGACCTCGGACCTCGTCTGCCACCATGGTGGCGCTGCGTTGTAAATTATATATACAGCGTTTCAAAAATGTTAAAAAAAAAGGTGTGCTATATTATGCGCACACGTCTGCCGCTGGGGCTGATGATCACAGTCATCCTGGAAACACAAAGAATCGAAAAGGCAGACATCCAGGGCTCTGACTTTTGTAGTATTCAATTTTTTAATTTATTTTTATGATTTAAAAAACTGTATATGAACTGCACACTTGGCAGATTTGAATTGTTCGATTAAAAACAATGAGAAGAACCACGGAAATATAGTCTGCCAATATGTTGCCTCTGCGTTGTCTATTGACAGTGCTCCAAAAATGTAAAAAAAAGAAGGTATGCTATATTATGCGCACACGTCTGCCTCTTGGACGAATGTTTGAATTACTCATGAAAACCAAGAAAATCGATGAGGCAGACGTTCAGGCCTCTGATATTCCAAAGGCAGACATTTGATTTATTTTTTTCAACCCAACGCTCGCGCCAAACCAAGCAGGTATAAAATATCCCCATAGATCCTTTCGTGGTGTCTCTCTTTTCTTTGGGAATATGAGTGGGAACGGTATAACTCAGTTCCGAGCTTTTCCGTATTGTGAAACTAAATGTATAGAGCGTATATCTATATACAGCCTATGTCTATATACGTATTTTACACAAATAAAACGTGATTTAAAAAGTTAAAGACTGTTCCTATCCAAATCCTAATCCTATTCAGATTACATTCAAGCATGCAATTAAAAAAAAAAATACTTTCTAATTAGAGTTCATAATTAGAGCATTTCGTTTCTGGTTGGCATTGAGAAAAATATGATTGCATAGATTTCAGCTCCAAAAGTTTAATCGTTACCGTGAGTTTAGAGGATAATATTGAACAAACTTATAAGAATAAAACTATAAAGAATAACAATAATCCCATGCAATACCCGCTGTCCCTTGATTCCGTGAATTTCAAACAGTTATACAACTGAAAATCAGTGAGCAAAGTGTCTGTCACATGTTTTTTCGAATCCACAAAGTCATAGTGAATCGAATGGGCGCAATAAGAACCGCGTGCAAATGACTTAGTAGAGCTTTTTTTTTAAACATTTTTACAACTCCGTCCCATGATAATGCAGAGTCCTGAATGTCTGCCTCTTCGATTTTCTTCGTTTCCGAGATGATTGTGACCATGAACTCCAGAGGCATATATGTGCAAATGATTTAATACCCCGATTTGTAAGCAATTTCAATCCCTTACAAATCGCGAAAACGCAGGAATATAGGACCTTAATTGATTAGACCAAATCAATTCGTAATGATTTAAACTGCAATCCACCTCGACGTGAAACGTGAGCAAATCATACATATACCAAAATGCTCGCCACCTCCCTAGCTATAACGTGCTGTCCGAGGCACTGAAGGGTCTTGGTATAAAGAGATGATCATCTATCCACGGATTTACCACGACAAACTTACCCTTAGAGACTTAGCTACAAGCCACAGAACCAGACCTACATATAGGTACATATCGAAGGGCTTATTTATTTCAAGTGTCAGTCAGCGAAAGCTGCCTACCGTGCTTACATTCAAACTGATGAGCATTAATTATTCACAAATTAATCAGACCCAGAGCTATAACTTACTCGTAACGAGATTCGAAGCTAACCCAGACAAGCAAAGACCAGCAATTTACTAGGTACCGTAATATAATATGTATAATTAAAGTATTCGGGAATGAATATTGCATTCGGAAAATTATTTCCGAGACATTGACACATTAAAAGTTTCAACGCGCATTTAAAAAAATGAATTCAAAGCTCTTTCAACATTCACTTCATTTGTTATCTTGACAAGGCCGGGTTTCATACTAATTAATAAACTCATGTCTACACAATTTAACAAATTTTATCATCGATGAAGAACGGTTTATTTTTCAACCGATTTCGCAAAAGTGTTCAGCAACTTGTGACACTACGCAACTTTGGCAATGAAAAGACAACAAACTTGAGCTCTTACTGTCGAGGCTTTAAAGTAATTCAATTAGAAAATTCATTTTGTTTCCGAGCTTCAATTGTTTAGGTGTTTTTATCAAGGCAAGATTTTGTGAGTTTTTACTGATACTCATTAAGACTATACAAACTTAAGCGAGTTGGACCCCATTTCTTCTAAAGGCTTCGGATTTTCGGTAGATCGTTTGTTGAACAAACAAGTATTTTTTGGCCCTAACTTAAACTCCAAGATTCAATCTTATTTAATTGTCTGAAGTTAGGAAACGTTCGAAAGTTCATGAAAGAACAGCCTCAAGTTGGTTAACTTTTGACAAAATTGTTTACTCTTCTACTTGCTAAGTGCTATATTTAGTCTTCTCCAGAATAAGTGTGACGTTTGAACGAGTTTCAGGCTAACTTTAAAAATACAGAGTCTTTTAATTCTAATTTTAGGTTATAGAAAAATAAAACAAATAATAATTTTCTAGTATAACACGCCATATTCTCCTCTCCAACTAGACCTTCGTGGTGGATAACGGCTAACAACCTTTAGCAAAAAAACTTTTTAACAAAAAATTAAACCGCCGGAAAACCTGAAAAATAATAAACCTTAAAATTATGAGTCGGCGCTTTGAATGATCTTTTTTTATTGATTTTTCAGCGCTGACTCAAAATTTGAAGGTTTATTATTTTTTGCTTTTCAGTTTTTTCGGGGGTTAATTTTTTGTTAAAAAGTGTTTATTTTATAATTTTTTGTGGCTTTAATGTACGAATAATACTTGGTAAGGTATACCCTATCCAATAAAAAAATTATTATCAAAATCGGACTACTATGTATAAAGTTATGCGTGGTAATACATTATAATAAGTGAGTGAACAATCAATCATCCCCTGTATTCCGACCCTTAGGGTTCTATTTTGTTTTCCAAATTTCCAACAGAAGAAGAATTATCACAATCGCACCACTTTGTAAAAATTTATGCGTGGCCATACATAAAAAAAAAAAAACAAAAATATACGCGTCGAATTGTCAACCTCCTCCGTTTTTTTCATTGATTGAAAAGTAGTCCTGCGTCCCAACAGTGGTAAAGTTATCGGCTGGTTCTGATGTGATATTTTGCCAATCAGGACCCTATATATCCTGTGTAAAACCGGATTTTCACCTAATAAATACTATTTTATGCAATATAAAAAAATAGTTTTCTCACCCACAGGCCAAAGAACTCGATAGTGACGGACGACAACTGCTGCATGTGCAACTTCGCGGGCGTCAAGTACATGTCAAACCTAGCCGCAGACGATATCATCTTCGCCTCTTTCAACAACCGCGTCTTTGAAGTACGTACTCTACATTAACAGCCTTGCATTTTTCACACCTTTCGGGGACAAAAATTTCATGGATCTGCGAGAATTCTTGCAATCAAATACTATTTTTCAAAATTGTTGCACAATTCTCGAGTCAGATTAGTTAAAATGTGCTTAACTCTTCAATTCCCAGTGTCACCTGTAGGTGACAGAAGTTTATTTTTTTTTTCTACCATACAGATATTTTATTTTTAATTCTGCGACTATTGTAGACAAGCCAATTTGTTGCACTTTTCATTGTTTTTTTCTGGTTACACCCACCATACGTCATTTGTCAAATTCATTCAATTGTTTCGCGCGTAATTGTAGCATTCTGAGTTTGTGTCATTTCTTGCGATATAAAATGAAATAAAAATGCCCAGACAGTAAGTATATTTTTTTTTCTTATTACATATAATAAATTAATAAATGAGGTATAATACAAACGTATTTTGCGATAATAATAACTTATAGTGTTATCGCTACAACGCTAGAAGCTTTTTTAGTTAAAAAGAAAGGCAAAAATGTTATTAAGTTGGACATGGGAATTGATGGGTTAAATAAGTTTCTACTACATAGATACCTTCCTAAACCAAAAATTCTAGAGGATTTAAAAGGTTGTTTCAGTAATGAATCCCTGAGGAATTAAAAAATGGCCAGCATAGTCGACGTAGGTTGCGCAACTTTTAATTTATTTAACACTTTGCTGTACCTTTCCCTCTTAAAGTAATTTGCCTAAGTATTTTAATGTCCCTGGGCAGATTCCACAAAAGATCAAGGTACTCGTAATTACGTGGCATGACTGATTCCTAGAAATAGCAAGTTTTAAAATATCTCTATTTATTTTGTGATTCATTCCGATTCTTACGCGACATGCAGTCATCGATGACTCGACTGCTCCAAAACGGTGATGTGACCTTCTGACAAACGTGAAGCACCTGGTGTGTTTAATTAATTAAATGTACGTAAATCAGATTTACAAAAATAAAACTTACTAGGTAGATTGCCTGAAGCTAATTTTAATCTCCAGATATTTAAGTAGATAAACAGATTTTGACAGGAAGCTGAACCCAACATAGTTGAGATAATGCTAGACAGATGATGACAGCTTGTGATGTGCATTTGTTTCATTAGCTTTTTGTTTCTTTTAGCTCCCATTCTGCGTGATAGCGGACCATGAGCGTGAAAGCATCGTAGTGGCTGTGAGGGGGTCTATCTCACTGAGGGACATCTTCACAGACTTCACCGCTGGATCAGAACGGTTCGAGGCTGAGGGTAAGTTTTGATACATACAAAGTTAGATAGATACGGAAAACTGTTCGAGTTCAGACCAAATGAAATTAGAAACCAGTTTTAATTCGGACGGAAACCATTTAAAATGTTTTGTTGAATTATTTTTGGCAACGTTTTGGATTTCGGTTATACACTGCAACATCTTACTACATCTTCATGTTTTTCGTCATAGAATCCTACAACTAAAATGCAAGATTCCTATTTGAAAACATGGCTAAACTATGGCTTGTCGCAATATTCACAAAAAGACTGATCAAGTACCTACCACTATCCATCGTAATCAACCCTCGGATCCCCTCATTTCATTTATGGAGTAACAAAACATAATGTATGCTCCACAGGCCTACCAGAAGACACAGCAGCTCACAAGGGCATGTCGATGGGCGCCGCTAAGATGCTAAGACGTCTGCTGCCCGTCCTCGACCGCGCCTTCGCACAATTCCCGCATTATGACCTCGTACTTACTGGTAACTATAACTGTTCCGTGGATGGATGACCATATTTACCAACTAGGGATGTTATGGATATGAAATTTCGGATACGGATTGGTTACGGATGTAGGAATGATTATTTTATTGGATACGGATACGGATACGTATATGAAATTATTTCGGATTATCCGTTATTTTCGGATAATTTCGGTTACGGATATTAAACTTTTAAGGAATTTCAAAAGTAAAATATCTAATAAAATGGTTTTATTTGTATGTCACCATTTGGTAGGAATTACAATCAGTCTGTGAGTAATTATTACAGCTATTTAAAATACAAAATGATTATAAATATATAATTGAGTGTTATCTAATCTACCTAAAATAAAAATGTAATAACAAATCCGATATTATCCGAAACTTTTATTTCGGATTCGGTTACGGTTACGGATAAATTTTTATATCGGATATCCGATAGTTTCGGTTACGGTTACGGAGCTCCGTAACATCCCTGTTACCAACCAAGACTCCTAAGGTTGAACTTTTAATCCTATTCACTAACTTGACAGTTCAATGCAAAATAATGATACCATTCTAAAACTAATAGTGTCGGGGTAGTGAACGATTTCGCATAAAGAATGAATGATAAAAATGTTTTAAATTAAATAAAACTTTAAAAAATCATTTTTAGGTGTGGATTATAAGAATAATTAATAATTTTTAATAACAGTTATTTCCTTTTTTTTATTTTCTTCTGATAGAAACAAAACTAAATATAAAAATCATTTCATTTTGCTTATTTTTTTACTAAAGTCATTTTATTTCCTCTGACAGCCATAGACTACATATATATCGATATAGTACACATCTTGTTTTAAGACAAGTTATTAAATTTAAATTACAAGTTTGCATGTAAGTACATTATTTCAAGTTCATTCAATTTCATTCATTCTTGCACCACCTCACTATCTTTTTTTTGTCAAAACCTGGTTTCCCTCTAATTGTCAAGTTAGTGAATAGGATTAAAAGTCGAACCTTAGGTACCATTTAGGGATCTTTGAGAGACGTTACAGGTCGTCAGTAGCCCAAACTGGCAACCAGTCTCACGAAGAGCTATCTTATTACCAAATAACTGGGTTGTGGAGGTTAGCTAGGCAGTCACTCCATGGAAAATACTGGTATGACTAGAAGCCGTCCCAACAAATTTGGCCAAAAGGCAGATGACTCACTGGTAACTATAGATTTAGACCTAAAAACCCAGGACATTCTGGTAGAGGTATGCTCAAATATACTGTAGTTCAGTTGCCAAGATTCATTGCTTTGAGAATAGTTTTCATGCGAAAAAAAGTTATCAATTAAAGTTATTTTGGAGTCCTAAAAAACAGCTAGTAGGAATGTTGTTCTATGACCAGCTGTTACAACTTTTTATAAGTACCTAGTTTATTCTGGAAAAATAAGGACAAAGGCTGTACATATAATTTCTATAACCAACTTCTTTATATTTTTCAGGTCACAGTCTTGGTGCAGGAGTAGCAGTATTAGTAGCTTTAAAATTAAGACCGAGGTATCCACATCTCAAAGTATTCGCGTTTTCAACACCAGGTAAGCACTTTTTCATGTTCCATTTACCAAATTACGGTTATAAAACATATCCTAACAATCACCCATTCTTTTTAAATCATAGGGGTCCCATATACTCGTTCGTTTTAAAAGCCAAATGCGGCCATCATTCATTTCCTCGGAAAACACAGTAAAATTATACTTTTCATTCCTTTCTCTGACCGTTTCTCATTTTCCCAGGAGCTGAAATATGTGGGTGGTTGAGCTTTGAGAAATATTTAGATCGTTTTTAATCTCCTTGCACGCTTGTAGTCTTAAAAGCTTAAGTTATTACGGGTTCAGGTGGCTCACCTGTTGTGGTTTTAAACTAAGAGAAATTAGAAAATATAATATGAGGAGACTTTGTAAAAAGTGTAGGTATTACAAAGGCACGGCTTTTGTCCATTTAGGCTCCCACGAACAGGCGCGACGCGACTCTCGTAGAACATTTTCAATGTTAAGTTAATGGAAATTGTTCTACAAAAGTCGCGTCGCGCCTGTCTGAAGAAGCCTTTATAGAATTTTTTAACAACATTATTTGACGGTAACGAAATTAAATACATAGACGTAGAGTTTTCACTGATTAGACGTGGATTCTGCCAAAATATTATGGTTTTTTTTTTGGATGGGTAATCATCAAATGACTTCACCCGCTCTGGGCGGAGCGAGAGGGCGTGTCAGACTTTTACTGACTAAAACCCACCCGTGTTCCTTCAGTCGCCCATGTGCCAGGGTCACGGTATCTCTTTCGAACAATCACGCGACCCCGGAAATATTATGGTTTAATATACAATTAACAGTAGCTAGCAACATGGCGACCGCTTGACCACCGGCTGAAATGCCACCAATTGTGTCACAGAACTTCACTAATCTGTTGTTCTTGAATTATGGGGCTGGCTCATGGTGGGCTATGAGTAAAAAAGGGGCTTTAATCAACACGTAGCCAGAAAAATATTACCGTCTACAATCTCAGCAAACTATCACTAGCTAACGAATAAATATGGCGAATAATGTATGTTTTGTTTTATAATATTAATTACTTACACAATATTGTATAGAATCAAGTTCTTCTAACTTAACAGACAGCTGTGCTGCTGGGGAGTTTGTTCCGCCACTTCTTCTTCCCAGCTAAAGCACTAGGAAGTGTCGAAGGGTGGGCGTTTTTGGGGGGACTGTCTTTTGTAACTTTGACGTTCAAAAAGTGCTGACTCTCAGCCTAGTTTGAATAAATGACTTTTGATTTGATTTGATAACGTTTTTTTTTCGGGATTTCTCACAGTTCTTTTTATTTTTCCAGCCGGTCTAATAAGTCGTGAAGCGGCGCGGTTCACGGAGACGTTCGTGATGACGGTAGGCGTTGGTGACGACCTGGTCATGAGGCTGTCCGTGCACAGCATCGAGAACCTCAGGACCAAGATCATACAGACCATACACGCCACTAAGTTACCTAAGGTAAGAGAGACAAAACACAAAGCGACAAGAACACTACACATTATCAAAGTAGCTTAGGGCCTTCAGATTTTTGTCTATTCTTATTGCAAACTGCTTATGATTATATAAAAAAGTGGCGGTTTCAAAAGCTATCAAGATGTCATTATATTTATTTCTCCGGTAAAAGTTATCTGACAATTGACAAGTGTCCTTAGTCACCCAGTGAGTTCTTAAGACGAAGTGGTAGGGAATAATTTGTGTAGCAAAAATCAATCTGCCTAGGCTCATCCCTAGTATATCGGGATCGGCTTTCAGTCTAACCGAATGCAGCTGAATACTACTACTACATGGAGTGACACCTATCTGACCTCTAAAACCCAATTACTGGGTTCCCCTTGGCAAGACTCATTTATCCCTTTAAAATATTCATAGGGCCTTTCAGCCTGCAAAAAGTGCAGGAAATAATTAAAATTTTACTAAAGTGCTATTCTAAAGCTGGTCTTGGGGGATGAGCGTCACTTAACCCCAGCAGTTTAAATTTAGTCATACACAACCATAAAACACCTGCACACTAAAAGCACACTATTACATCTCCCAATTTCAAAACACCCAAAAAACATGACAAATACACCATCTCACACCACCTTCTCCACGCAGTACCGGATAATGCTGAACGGTTTCGGCTACGCACTGTTCGGCGTGCCGGCGCGCGACCTAGAGTCGACGTGGCGCCGCCCGGAGCAACTGGAGGCGACGCACTCGGACGACTCGGCCGACGCGCTACTGGTCCATAGCGTGTCCACAGTGAGTGCTGTCAGTTACCATCTTTATACTAGCGTGTGGCTTGTGTCAGCTTCTTTATGGCCTTTCATTTGTTGCGTTTATATTGGTAAGGCTTCTTTTTTTTACTATTTATTTATGCGTTTTTTTTTTACTTTTTTGGGACCCAGTGTTTTATGGTTTTGTCTGATGGCTTTATTGTCAGTTTGTCGTCAAAGTTTTTCGATCGTAAATTTTACTTTTTATGCAAGAATGCTGTTACTGAAAACTGTACATGAAAAAAAAACTTTTTTAGAAATACGACAACCTTCTGGAACTTTTCACGCAAATATGAAACCTTCCCGAAACTTTTCATACCGTTAAAACTTTTATAAACTTTTCATCCAAATAACAAAACTTTTTGAAACGTATCACCCAAATATGAAAAGTTTCTGAAACATTTAATACAAATATGTAACTTTTCTGAAACTTTTCACACAAATATGAAACCTTCCCGAAACTTTTCATACAATTCAAACTTTCTAAAACTTTTCATCCAAATATCAAAACGTTTTGAAACGTATCACACAAATATTAACAGTTTCTGAAACATTTATAACATATTATGAAACTTTTCACACAAAGACAACCTTTCATTCAAATTTGAAAACTTTTTGTAACGCATCATACAAATATGAAAACTTTTTGAAATCTATACTAATATTATAAAGCTGAAGAGTTTGTTTGTTTGTTTGTTTGTTTGTTTGTTTGATTGAACGCTCTAATCTCACTACTGGTCCGAATTGAAAAATTCTTTTTGTGTTGGGTAGCTTATTTATCGAGGGAGGCTATAGGCTATATAACATCACGCTACAACTAAGAGGAGCGGAGCAGTAATGAAAAATGTTGCAAAAACGGGGAAAATTTATTCCTTTTGAGGGTTTCCGGTGCGTGCGCTGCGTAAACGGTTAAAGTAACGCAAAAATCATGTATGACGGAATTGTTTCTTTTAAAAAGTTCTAAAAAAAAGTTCGCGAGAGCATATGTCTATCTTTTAAGGTTGACTCACTATAACTCAAAAGGAGCGAGCAACGAAAAGTGGACGAAAACTAGAAGGCAAATCGATGCGACGGGAAGGGTCAGGGGAGCAAAATTTGACGCGGACGAAGTCGCGGGCAGAAGCTAGTATTTAATACAAATGTGAAACCATTCTGAAACTTTTCATACAATTAAAACGTTCTGAAAGTTTTCATACAAATATGAAAACTATGTAAAATAAATAAATAAATGTAACTATTCAAATACACAAACATTTAAAAAAACAGAGGCCTATGTCCAGCAGTGGACGTCTTGCGGCTGAAATGATGATGATGACACATACTTTAAAAATTACCGTTAATGACTGGAAAACTGAAAACTGACTGGCAATTAGAGCTTTATGATCTCTACATTTATCAAAGCGATTTTGGATGATCACGTTAAAAAGTATCTAACCGTTGTTTTTAACAGTTACAGAAGCCTTCAAAATTTACTACATGTGTCTTAAATAACATATTTTCTTCTCTGTTTCATTATGTAACAAAGCAATCAAGTTGCCGACAGCGCAGTTGCCTATAACGCCATATTCATGTATAAGCTAATTTAAAACTAGCTTAATTTAATAACTCTAGGTCCAGACCAATCTGAAATATTAACTTTCATATTTACTATTTATTCTAGACTAGCTTTTGCCAGCGGCTTCGCCCGCGTGGAGGTCGGAAATTATCCCGCGGGAACATACTACCGGGATAAAAGTAGCCTATTTCCTTTCTCAGGCTCTAAACTATCTGTGTACCAAATTTCATTTAAATCGGTTCAGTAGTTTTAGCAGGAAAGCGAGACAGAGAGACAGAGTTACTTTTGCATTTATAATATTAGTGTGGATAGTGTGGATTTTATTTTAAAATTACGATATCTATCGTCTTTCTACACCTCTAAATTATTTCATCCCACTGAAAGTACGAATAAACGTATTTTCTTACAAAGTCATTTCTTCTATGTGATAAGAGATAAAAAACACAGCTAAATATAAATAATTAACATCGCGGGCATTCGCATTACTTATCCATTTTTATATACTTATTTTTATTTACTATTTTATATGGTTTGCATTGAGTGTGTTCGTGTGTTTTAAATTTTGGTTGCAGAATCAATAATAATAATTTTAGATTATTTATGTATTTATTAATATAGCATTATTATAACCAGTGATCGGAATAGGTAGAGCTAATTTGCCTAAAGTTTGAAGAACAGAGACAAAAAGCGGGGACTTCTTTACAAAAAAAAAAAAATATTCGGTATATTTGTACCGAGTTTTGGAACACCACATAAGTACGACTAAAATTAATATAGTAAAACAACTATCGAATTCATTTCAAGTTTCTGTTTTGAAAAAAAAAGCATGCACAATTTTTTCATTGTTTTCAAAAAAATAAAGGTAAAAGTTTGTCTTTGTTTACCAGTGACGAACAAAATATAGAAAGAGACAGCAAGTTATGGCTTATTCTGGGAAAAAAAACATGAGGCGGAGGGTCCGTCGCGTCTGTACCTGAATTAATAACAATAGAAAACGTATCTACTGTTTTTTTGAGAACGTTCTCCTTGTTTTTGAAGTCGGTTAAAAAGGAAAATGAATTAAATTAGTTTACTGTATTGATTTTACTTAAGTGATTCAATACGATTTCAAATAAAAAAAAAATTGTCGTAAGGAAGTCCCCACTTTTTGTCTCTGTTCTTTAAACTTTAGGCACATTAGCTCTACATATTCCTATCACTGATTATAACGAATGTATTGGAATATTTTATGGTTTAAGTTATTAAATGTTTATTCAATTTAAACATGAAAAGAGAACTTTAAAACATGATGTTTGATTTAATTAATTATATTTAATTGATATTTGATGTATTTATATGTTTCTTCTTTCAGTTGTATATGTTTTATAAATATTTAATTATTCATTACCTTTGTAGCTATATGATCAGATGGGACATAAAAGAGTTAATAGAATTACAGGAGTAACAAAAATAGCTCTACTACAATACGTTTTGACAGCGAAGGTATTGCACTTGTCTATGAAACAGCTGATTTTATTTTATTACGCTAAAAGGGGTCAATCTGGGGGGTTTGGAATTGTGTGCTGCTTTCATGGTTTCAGTTTGCTCAATATCCCTGCCAACCTGTATGTTAGTTTGAAATTATTGTATTATTCCCTCCGCGATAAATTCTCTAAATGACAGTTTAAAACAAAATCTAAATCCATTGAGTAATTTAAAAGAAGACCTCCATCACACAGACCGACAACAAAAATTACCTGTTTTATAAATGATATATAAAATAGATAGTAAGTTGTAATACCCGTATGTTATAGGAAGCAGCATTAGTATCTCGTGACGTGTTCGCGCGGCGGTTCTCGTCAGCGAGACTGTTCACTCCGGGCCGGATACTGCACATCGTACGGCGCAAGCGCATGGGTATCGAGAAGTAAGTTAATTCATACTTATTATATTTATGCTTTATATAAAAGTAATAGGCAACTCTATGTAATAAAGCAAATATAGAAAACTGGAAACACAAGCGCACGCGCGTAATGAAAAAAGCTTATTATATTTTGAAAAAAAAAAAAAAAACCGGTCCACCCCACTCTTGACTACTAAATTCACTTTGTATATTTATAACACTTTAAACACTATACTTTTGGCTAATTTTTATTCACACATTTTCACCCATGTCTGACCAAAGTGATGAAGGAAGCGAGGAAAGGTAATTTTGATCTTTTCTTCTACATTTGGGTATTATCTACGTCGAATTTCAAAATAAAACTACCTAAATGAGCTACAAAACAGATTTTTGTTTTTAAAGTTTTCCCTGATTTCGAACGAAACCTCACTAGAAGGACTCCTTCAAAGGAGGACTAGTTATAAAAATGTTAATATGCAGACAGAAATCAGCCGTTATTTTTCCATACTAATATTATAAAGAGGAAAAGTTTGTATTTTTGTTTGTTTGTTTGTAATGGATAAACCCCACTAGACCGATTTTAAACATTCTTTCACCACCAGAAAGCTACATTATCTACGAGTAACATAGGCTATTTTTTTTTTAAATAGGGGTCCGTAAGATATTTAGGTTTTTCGGACCCAAGGTGTAAAAAATCATCCAAAAAAGTGCCTTATTAATATAATATGTCTTCGAAGTACTTCGGGTTGTCATAACTTGGTAGGAGCTCACCTAACATGGGTGTGCTAGAAAACGCTTTATGTCTTCGAAGTACCAGGTTGGCATAACTTGGTAGGAGCTCACCTAACATGGGTTTTATTGATTCTGAGGCGGTACGAAGTTCGCTGGGTCAGCTAGTAATTACTATAGTGCTTATAGTCTTCGGGAAATAACCACTCACACCAGCTTATTATGGCACAAAAAATAAGACGTCACAACTTCAAGTAAACTGTATATTAGTATTTTACGCTCACGAATGTTTTACGCCTATTTCTAATGCGTTATTATGTAATTATATGAGCACCAGGCCTTCTCCATAAAAACTTTTACTGTGCCAAACTTCAATACTCCTCCGTCCGCGCAATTATCGTAAAAAGTGTTAAAAACTTTGAGATGATAACTAATTCAATCCTACTATTACAGAAAAGTGCGCACAACAGAGCCCACGTACGAGATGCGATGGGCGTGCCCTGAAGACTTCATGGAGCTTCAAGTAATGCCTCGCATGCTGCTAGACCATCTCCCAGAGAATGTGCATCGCACCATACGTACAGTCCTCGACGAAAGGCACCGCTATAGACTCACACATACCGTGTAAGTAAAGTAGGAAGAACTATGATGGGACATATTATTATCTGTGGTATAATGTGTGTCATGGTAAATGACGTAGAAACGTAAACATGGATATATTATCTGTGGTAATAGTGTATGTGGCGGGAAAATGACGTAGAATTGTGACGTTCATAGATATGTTATCTGTGGTATAATAAGTGATGGAAAAGCAGACTTAGTGGAGACTTTGAAGAGAGGAAAGGTGAGGTGTAAGAATAGTGTGGAGAAAAGGAGATAAAAGTGATGCCGTTTGCTTCTGCGATGAAGAAAACCTGGACTATACTCATACATACGTAACAAATGGAGTTCGCTATAAGCTGACAATTGTATCTGTAAATTGGGGCAAAAAACACAAATATTTCAACGGGCTTGGCTCGTGAGACAAAAATAGCATACTTCACTGCATACTTGCGTAGTAGCCAATTGTGCTGTTTACATCGTTTCTTAACTGGGATATAGTGTTAGATATACCTACTTATTTAAACTCCTTCAGTTTTATTACAATACGAGTCAAGTCAAACCCCCTAAGGCTTTAGTTCAATTCTAAACCTACGCTCCAGTTTTTGTATTTCAAACTTTATTCCGACTACGGTAAAGTTCTTAATTTGTGTTGTATGAACTTTAGCGCAGTAGGAATAAAGATCAAAATACAAAAACGGGTTCGCACGTACATGCTTGGACTAAAGTTTAGAACTATTTTTGTAATGAGTAGTACACTATGAACGTAATTAAAGTATAAATGCTACTCGGCTGTGAAATCTCAAAACCCAGTATCTGTATGAAATAAATTTTACAGGAGAACCGAAAAACGATTTCTGATGCCTCTAGATCGGTTCGGTTTCCGTCTTTGTGTAACTTCGTATTTGACTAATTTCTGGGAGTTTTTGCTAGCCTAGTATGTGGAGGGTGGTCTATAAGGTCGAAAAATGCAAAAGCGCCCGTTTAAAAAAATGACAGGTACTAGATTTTGAAATTGACCAGCCGTACTGTTTCTTGCAAAGTAGACGACTGAATCTTATAACTTTGTAAAGAAAAAGGAATCAGAACAATTTATCCTATTTTACCATTGGTTTCTTACTTTTATGTCCCATAGGATCAAACAAAACTCTGTTTTGGTCAAAAGCGAGTGAAACTATGTACAGTTAGGGTAAATAATTGTTTAACAAAATGACACACCATCAATTTGCCGTGTTGTCATTTGAATATAATACGGACAATGGAAGTTGGAAGACAAGTTGGTAAGCAATTAATTGACCTGATTTTGCCATCAAATTAAGACAATGTAGAAAATACCTTTATTTTGAAACGCATAGCTTGCCAAAGTAATATTGCCGGTTTAATTAGTTTTGTTGAAGTCATTGTTATGAAAATGTAAAAAATAAACCAAAGCACGAAGCTCTTGAAGTGAATTAAGCAACTCTTAAAAGAGGTCAACTATACTTTTACATACAGACCTAAAAGCAGAATATATTATTAGAGACATGACAAAATGCGACTCCCTATTTTCTTATGAAAAGCCTAATTATGACAAAAAAAAAACTACGTAACCAATGTATTACTCAAAACAATCCTACTGTAAGAAGAGTCTGTTTACTAAGTATTTGTTATTTTATATCGTATTGCTGAGCTACATGACATGACAATGTGATTATATTTTATCGTTCCTAAGCTTAGAGCTACACCTCACCGGGATGATAAGTAAGCCCAAATTGCCGCGGACGTAATAAATTCGGGGCGGAATTTCTCCAAGTACTGAATCTTTAACGCTATGCTTAGCACCGAGGGTTGAAATTAGAACACTGTGTTTTTTGATGCGTTGAAACTCACTGCGCTGCAATCTGTTGGATTCTCAAAATTCGGTTCAACACCGAAAGTTGAAAATCGATTGCCCAATAAAATCCCACCGTGATTTTGTTACATCCGTTTGGACGCTGGCTGCGTCACGCCGCGCGCGCCAGGCGGCGCCACTGGCTTACGTCTCAATGGCGTGCCGATGAGGGATTGCTCTTAACGTGACTCAGATGCCTATCTTTATGAATCTTTTGTAAATACATATTTAAAAATTACTCAGAATTTCAATTTAATTGATATTAAAACAAATTGACAAAACCAGTGTCAAACTTAACTTGTAGTTTAATATAAGAACCTGTGAGAAGACTGTGATGATGTTAGTATGGAAATGTTAAACTTAAGCGAAGTGTTTGTGGATGTATGCACCTGCCGACACGGTGGTTATATTAGTTTTGTACATAATTTAGTATTAAGGATATTGTTTAAGTTTCTGAGATGCACGGCTCTGGTATATTTTGGTAGGAAATCGGACAAAATGCCTAAACACGTTTAAGACTGTGCATTCTGAAAATTGGAAATGTCGCATAATAAAATAGCTGGCAAATATTTTGCCGCCACCATGCATCATTATTGATAAATGAAAAATCTCTGTTTTTCAATAAAATATTTATTTTGCATTTCAATATTAACAATGGATTTGTTTAAGGTGTAACAAAAGCATTTGAAACATTTCCAAGTCCTTTTTTGCACATAAAACTAAATAATCAGTGCCACGATATTAGTAATTGCAACTCTTAATCGATATTTTGGTACAGTATAGAACCATATATTATTCTTTAATTGAGATATATTTATTGATTAGTCAAATAATGTAATACTTGACAGCTGTTTGCGACGTTGCCAACTTTCAGAATGCACCCTGGTAAGCCAAACCCCACGTTTTGTGAAAGCTTTATAAATTGAAATATTCTGTCAGTTTTATATCTTCATACAATTAGTTGTCTGTATTTATATTAACTAATCACAGCTAACATGACTAACATCAGCATACAGCACTCAAATGCATTTCAGGCTTTCAGAAACCAAAGGTAACAATGGTGAGCAAATAAAAGAAGCAACCATTTGTCTAATCTCAATTTGACACGCGGTACAGCATATGCCAGAGCCTTTAGGGAACCATATCTCGTCCCGATGTATAACATATCAACGTTGAAAACGTTTATTTTTTAATTCCTTCTGGGCCACATAGTAAAACGGAGTCATCATACTTCTGTTGCGAAAAAGAGATGGCGATATACATTCTACATATCGCCATCAAACATGACACTTTTGACAACTCACTGCGTGTACCCTGTTCTTGTTTGAAACCTTTCGATTTGCTTAATGGCGTGTCTCACGCAATTAATTGATTTGCTCAAAACTCAAGCAATTCTATAATTTCGAATAATATAATAAGATACTCTTTCTTTGTATAAATTGTACTGCCAAAGCGTATGACAAAATGTTTAAGACACTTTAATTTTAACATGTAGGATGGTCGCAGCGATTTCTTACGAGTCCATTGCGTTACCTGTACAGTATTATATTATCTGTACCTGAACTCTATCTTGCCTAGAAACGCAATGGATGCAGAATATTGTTAAGGTATATTTATTCATAATCACCTTTGGTTTCCCGAGCGGTGCTACTATCCAACTAGAAGGAGTAAAATATTTTGAAATTAATATAAAAGTGGACTTCTGGTATGGACACCCACACTGGCTTCGTTACTTTTTATAGCCAATAGATGGCAGCACCGCCAGCCAAAATAAAATTAAACTACATTCACGTTATTGTATCTCCTTTTTACTATAAATTGATTAATTAAGACTTGCAAAGCTACCACTAAGTACAATAACTAGACCGTAGAAGTAGCTTACAACGTTACCGAAGTCAATTATGTAATAAATTATCTACATTGCATAATAGTTACATTTGATGTAAGTACATTTAGGTATAAATTATTTTCATTGCTTACACCAATGCTCTAACATGAGGTACCTGGCCGTAAATATGGCACATCAGGTTTTAGAAATACTCAACTTTGTAGCGCGTCATCTCTGTCACTCATACACACTACTCAGGGTACACTATACATAAAGGTGTCAGAAAGGTATGGTCAAATTTAAGGCTGTGGTAAAGACAATCAAATTAAACCATTCTCTTCATGGGATCGACATCAAATTGAAAACAAAAAACGAAATGAAAATTCGAGAAAAAATAATCAGTCGTCTCACACATTAGGGTCGAGTACCTATGTATTGACATTTTATATGGGACAGTTGATAAGTTTTTCTCGATTACGATGTTGTTCTGAAGGAAAAAGTTATTCAGTGTGATGGTCTATGCCTCACCATTGACCTGTTAAAGTGTTTGTACAAACCCACTTACAGAAACAAAATTATATATCACCCTTAAAATTAACCACACCTTGATTGATACACCTGTATAGTGACACTCTCCTTCTAAAGCACGGGGTGTCATATTCATGCCCTGGTACCTACGTAGTAAATATTTGTAAAGATGTATTTTTGTAAACTTTTGCCTTTAGTTACCAAGCGAACAAACTGTTGTATACCTACTTATATTGTTGCAACGTAAATTAGTATTTGTTATGTACTATAATTATATAGCCCTGTATATGTAAAGTATCATTATTTTTATAAATATTTTTGTATTTGTTAACATTTTACACAGAATCAAATGAATTGAATTATCTTATGTGTACATGCCATTTATATTCCTGAATGTTATCAAGTTTATGAAAATGCATCTCAGTTTTTTAAAATAAGTAGGCCTCATTACAAATTAGTTCTATCTTGGTAGGAACCTATAGAGTCTACTGTTTTGAATATTTCTTGTACATACATACCTGAACCTCGGGAACAAAATTATTGTGACTTGATAAAAATATACTCTCGACTACACTTTTAGGTGATATTTTTTGTAAATAAAGCATTTACTTCGAATAATTTACATTCCAATTTGTATTTTGTAGTCCTCAGTCCGTCGCCGATTGATGTTACATGGATATGGTCGCTACAGATGTGATTTATAAAGATATTTTTTGTTTGAGTATTAAATTTGAAATTATATAATCCGGTTATTTATATAAAAAAGAATTTATATTTTAGTATTTAGTCTGTTATATTTGGACTTGTGTAAATGATTATCGAAATTTTGTGATTTGTAGCTCTTTAAAGGCCGCAAAACGAAGCATTTATTCTTGCTCGTTTTGAGCACTTTTGAACAAAGAGATTGTTAGGCAGCTCCTTTAATATTTTTATTAGAAAATCAAAATTATAAAGTACCTTATTCAAATGTAGCCCACTTTCGTTTTGTTTATAATTAAAATTTAATACGATACATAAATATATTGTAATGTTACGAAACTACAATCTCAAACTATGTGACAAGTTGTTGGTAGTATAAATATTTTAATATTTACTTCAGTATGTTTGTATATAATGTTGTTTTAGCGTTCAGTACCGTTGATATGTTACTTAATTCATTTATTCTTTGTATTTTTATAGTTTACACAAATTGGTACTGAATCGCGAGTATGTTCAAGTATTAGAAGGACTGAGGTTCTTTTCACTTGTACCCTAAATTAGGGCTTTATAATCTCTTTCACCGTATGTAATAGAGTATAGCCAATGTCTTGTGTTGGGTTTTGTTTTAATTTATAAATAAAATCTATTTTAAGTACGATATATCATTTTATTTAAAAAATCCCTCATTAACTTTGTCTTAGAATAAATCAGGATACTGGAGTATGAAATATAAATCTTTAGTGCACCTTACTCTAGACCCCTAACAAAGCAAAATGCTTGTATACATTTTAAGCTTAGTTGGTATTCTACGATGTACATATTATAAAGTTAATTATTAATATTATAGTAACAAAAGTTAAGCATAGTAACATTTATTATATATTTTAAACACGATATACAAAAATACACTTAATTCATCAGTCAAAGTAAAAACATTATCACAGCAATCCATTTAAATTACATTTCTTTCCAATAAACTTTACATTGAAAAATAACATTAATATACGCATTTAAGCAATTTAGTAAGATATGATATTTGGTACAATATTGAAACTTATTTCCTAGTTACGAATGAGCATTACAAATCGTTGAGATCTACCTGTCTCGGAGTATTTTATTTTAGTTTATATCATCTGCACAGATTGCGAAGCTCTGTCATGGCTGCTTGGGATACTGATGTTTTGTTCCTTTCCATCTTATACCTGTAACATTTTTAAAAATATTTGATGTCGTCGTAAAATCACGGTTTATGCAATGCGGACACAAACTTATGTCTTCAAATTTTGTATGATCGCGTATAGACGTTTCTGTATGACCAGATGTATGACCTAAACGAGGCAAATATACTCCTTGTATATAAGGATCATCTAGGGGACTTTCCGTAGAGTCTGCCTACCCATGGGAAAAAGGGGTGAGTTTACATATGTGTGTAGAATCTAAAATCTATGAATTGAACCAATTGATAGATATTTCATGATTCAAGACTTGATTAACTAAGATCGATTTACCTACCTTGATTTAAAATATACGGGGAACTTTTCCACGTTTATTATTCGAAAAAAAAAAAACAAATCAAGGGTAGATATTGAAACATACCTGTTGAGGAAATCATGGGCCACATCTGGCCTGTACATGGCCATATCTCGCAGGTACGCCTGGTCGTTGGTCAGTGTGCGCCTGTATGCAAGTTCACGCCATGCCTCACCGCCGCGACCAGCCAGCAAGACTAAGCCTTCCATGAAACTGGAATGAAAATATTTAGTGATTAGAATGTTGTACATAATAAATACAACGACGTACGACACCAGTGGTGGCCCAGTGGTAACGGCCGCGACTAACGAGTAGTAGGTCGTGAGTTCAAACCCAAGCAGGCGCATTACTTTGCGTAAATTATTTCATCGCCACTGCTCTCAAAACGGTGAAGGAAAACATCGTGAGGAAACCGGCATGTCTTAGAACCAAAAATTTGAAGACATGTGACATCTACCTACCCGCTCCGGGCCCGCGTGGTGGATTATGGCCCACTCCCTCTCACCGAGAGGAGGCCTGAGTCCCAGCAGTGGGAACATTATAGGCTGATGATGATGATGACATAATAAATTAAGGCATATCGTCTAATTGATGAAAGTCCAAAACATCTACGATAGCCATGACAGGTTTTGGAAAAATTATATTAGATCTGCTAATGAGTGTGAATGTCAAGTAGTGTCTACTGTCTACCTTGTTGAAACATTTAATTCGGTGGTTTTCGGGAATCTACTACGTCGCAAAATTGTCTGGCCTAATACTGATATTATAGTAACGAGTTGTGTACCTTGTGAAAATAAATACAAGAGGTTTTAAAACGGAGACAAAACATGAGTAACAAGAATCAAGAATAAACCAACTCACCTCAAATATTCACTAACAAGCCGATACATTTGCTCAGTGCTTCTATTCAATATCAGCCTCGTGGGCGACGCGTTCAGTAAAGATATTTGCAGCGCTATTTGCTGCGCAAGCGCCGCCATTTCTCCTGCGAAGCCGGTACACCCGCCCTGTAGGTATAGCTCGGCGGCGTCCGTACAATGTATCAGTGCTGTGTCTAGGAGGGACCTAGTTGACACGTTGTCGTGTATCTGCAGCCATGCCGGTGGTTGAAACGGCTTTTTGGATGTTGCCTGGTAAAGAGGAAATGCTATTAGTTATGGAATCAGGCGTAACTTTGCGGATATTCGCTTTGTAGTTATTTTTAATACATTAAGCAGAAGATGCCATATTAATTTTGAATATTTTACAAAACTTATAACTCGGCCAAAGAACAAAATTCGTGAAAAATATGCCTTGTGTTTTTAAAAATTGTTAAAAATGCCTCGACTTTTCGCTTTTAATTGACTAAAGATAAGTGTAGATCAAGGTTGAGGTTCGAATCGAGTGAATTTTAGAAACATCCCAGAATTCGTTTGACACTTTCAAAGCAAAGGCGGAACCCTTTTCTTAGCTCTAAGCGGTGCGAAAAAGAGATATTTAAGCTTTACCTTCGCAGCGTCCAAAGCCATTTTCTCCAAATCATCGATGAGGTTCAGCGCCTGTTTTCTCTTCACATTGGCTGCTTCAGCGTACATATTGAAATGCAACGCAACCATTATGTAGGTATCCGTATCTCCTGGACAATGGGTCTTGAGGAAGTCGAGGAGACCTTGCTTGAACTCGGCTATCTTGTCCCCTTGCTGGCCTAGCATGTAGTCGAACTGCCCCAGGAGGAATTCGAACTGATGGTTGTCACGTAGGGCCTGAAAAGTTTATATTGCAAGCTTATACATACAGATAGATGTATGACATAGCCAGACGGATGTCAGTTGTTTACTGACATTTCAGGTGAATATTACACCTATCAAATTAGTATTATTGATAAAAAAAAACAACTTTAGGTGGTGGTTGAAGAGAGCTGAAATTGAGTAGACGTGTGTCTCTGAGTGAGGGACTTACTATTAATTTCATTTTAGTTTATGACAACCATGTTTGTTTTCCTAGACATTGACAACTGTTTGATAAAGTTCTTTTCCATAGAACTCCACAGATTTCTGTGTTAGTCTTTCTTGCTATTATATCCTTAATTAGCACAACACAATCATAATGCAAGTTTCGGGTAAGCAGCTAGGTACATCAACAGTTTAAGCTGCTTTGTACCATGTGTTATGTCAGTCTCACTTACCTGGAACACATAAGCACACTCCGTGTACCGCGCCAGGCCCGTGAGCAGGCGCACCATGAGTCTCCAGGAGCGCGCCGCCAGCAGGCGCGCCGCCAGCGCCTGCGCAGAGCGCAGCGTCGTGGCCACGCCCTCCGTGTCACACGCGCACGCAAAGCACTCGTGTGCCACTACCAACAGCTCTAGGCAGATTATGTTTACCTGACAATGATTTAAAAAATATTTATCGTGTTAGTAGAGTCGGAAAAAAGCAGTTCGCTGAAAACAGAAAAAACTGTATAGGGTATAGGTAGAACGGGCTGGTGTTCGCAACTCCACGTCTGAGCGCGAATTATGCGTACCTACGGAAAATAGTATGAAGAAAACTGTATATGTTATAGTCAAAGGTCGATATGCAGTCTCTTCCCGGAATGACTGGGTTATCCTTTGAGCAAACCCCGAAGTAATTTCTAATTTCGGCCTTTGACTAAAGTATTTTTAGTCAAACCTAGAAGTTCCTAACTTTTCAGTCAAATCTCGAAAGTAAAATAATCTGTTTCGGACTTTCCTTGTCGATTCTAGAAGCGACTGGCAGACTCAGTCAAGCGTTGACTGTACTAGTAACATCTTAAAACAAGTTTATGCTTTCTCTGTTGCATTATTTTATCATTTCATGTTTGAACATTGGGCGTATTAAGATTAATGATGAATGAATCAAACAGTTTTGTAAAAAGGTGGATGAAGAAGGTTTAAAAGTGAAGTTTAAGGAGAAAATTACTAATTTGAATAAAGATAAGTGTTCATTTCGAATCAAAATAACCAGATGTATGAGCAAATTATCTGTGAGGTAAAATTTGCTAAAGTAGCTATAACATCTTTACCACGGAATAAAGAAAACTAGAGGAAGTGCCCCTCACATATCGCGCGCGTGTCAACATTAAGCGCAGATGCGCAACATTTAGCTTATTCGCCGTCAGATACTTTTCGCGATTGGATGTCTCAGAAATACGCGAAATATTACAAATTACGCCTTGTTGTGCGGTTTTGACCTGCAAAAACGAAAGCAGAAAATAAATGTATCTTTTAGAGGTGTATTGTATCATTGGTAAGTGCTAAACTTTGTTAATTTTTATTATAATTGATTTTAATTACAATACCACATGTTATGACTTCAATGCAAACTATAAACAACCTTATATTCATTGAAACAAAGTCTAAATGCCATCGTCATCTGTCGCTGTCGATCTGTCTGTCGTCATCTGGATAATCACAAACTAAATTCTAGTAACTTCGACGCTACTCGATTAGGGATGGGACACATCCGTAAAATAGGTCGGTATCGATAGTTTTGTCTGATTTTAGTAAGGAATCAATAGCTCACATAGCTGGTTAAATAATAAGACAGTTGATAACATAAGTGTGATATTTGCGTTAGTGCTTTAGTAACAGAAAACAAATCAATAATTACATAGATTTATTATAGGTAAGGCTAGAGGGGGTTATTATGCCCATCAGAATCTGTGATTAAGTTATGTCAGACATCCGAAATATTTTTATAAGACGGTCATATATTTAATAAAGATTATATAATGGCTGAAATAATGCACCAGTTTATTGGGTCATCAATATTCCAAAACATAAGCTATAACCAATTAGGGGATTTTCCTACGTCTAATCATATTACTGTCTTAATGAAAGCTATCACGGCAAAGTATATTAATATTCGACTATCAAAATGGCAAATATTAAATAAATATGTATTATTTCAAGGTCAGTAAATATTTTTAGCACCATCTGTTATCGTTAGGTTCTGTCAGCAGCTTCGCCCGCGTACTTAGTTTTATGAAAATAATATTACCCCCCTACATACAAACATACAAATATCTCTTTAACATTGATATTTTAACGATAATCAACCTTTTTCGTTATTAAGCATTTGTATTATGATAACAAATTACTACTTTGCTCACCCGAATAAATTACGTAACATCAATATATCGATATATGTCTACATCTCTAACTTTTTTTTTGTACTCACCACAAGATATTACAAGTGCATATGAATATGACATCTATTTCAAAGGAGCTAGCGTTCTGAACAGAATGAATTGGTTACAGCGCCATCTAGCGTTGAGTGTCTGAACTCGTTGTAAACTTGTCTATTTAAAGTTTTTAGACGAAAAACGTCTTTATTGTTTGTGTCATGTCAAATAATAACAACTTTCATTCGTTGCAATAAGACACAATTTTTGAAAGCAATAAGAAGATGATTTGTAAAAGTTGCGTTTCTAATTTGTAGCCAATCATATCACTGTTTTTTATGTGCGTAATGGAGAATTTGATATGCAAATGTGTGAGTTTGGCGACACTGGTTCCCGTGCTTAGCCAGTGTAAGGGCACTTCTCTGTATTCTTTGTTCTGTGGTCTTTACAGTATCGCCGTCTCAAACGCTACGATATTATGTGTTTTGGGGAAGAGAAAAATGTATTAAGTCATTATCAGCACGCGTAGCATGACCACCGTAGAAATGGGTTTTGTCGACGGACGAATAGACAAAGTAACGTTTCGGGTACACAGTACGACGGCAGCAAAATAGATAGAGTCAACTACACAACTTAACGTAAGATAATTCCTTGTGTCGCAGGTTCGCTAGGTTCAGCTGCACTTCGCAAGGTCAGCCTTTGGTTGGTGACCATGTAGTTTTTGTTTTGCCTTGTGCCGCAGGTTTGCGAGGTTAAGTTACGCTTCGCAAGGTCAGCCTTTGGATGGGTGACCATGTAGTTTTTCTTTTGCCTTGTGTCGCAGGTTCGCGAGGTTAAGCTACACTTCTCAAGGTCAGCCTTTGGATGGGTGACCATTTAGTTTATGTGTGGCTTTTCGTCGCGGATTCGCTAGGTTAAGATGCACTTCGCAAGATCAACCTTTGGATGGGTGATCATTTAGTTTTGTTGACACCGACCGTATACCGATAGTTCACGGTTTCGAAAGTTATGAGGTAACAAACATTTCACAGTACAGTCGAATTGAGAACCTCCGCCTTTTTTTGAAGTCGGTTAAAAATAATTCTGAGTCGAATCATATCGAAGAGTAAATTTTATAAAAAGTGTAGTTGACTCTTTCTACTTTGCTGCCGTCGTACTATGTACCCGAAACGTTACTTTGTCTATTCGTCCGTCGACAAAACCCATTTCTACGGTGGTCATGCTACGCGTGCAGATACAAAAAATATACAATACTACATTACAGACGATGAGTTATTCGATGTGATTGAACGTGCTCATCTGGAACATGGTCATGGTGGTAGAGATCTCACAATGAAAGCCTTGAATAAAAAGACATGCAAACGTGTCGTGATAATATTTTAAACTATGAAGATCATTTGACAAAACTTTTGATTCTACGTCCCCTACGCACAAAAACAGCACAGGAAGTAGTTTACGTTCTCCTTGATATTTTTTTATATTTTGTGTTCGCCTTCTGTGCTCAATCAGAAAACGTACGAGAATGTGCCAGTAGACATGCTATCAAACTAAGGCATTCTAATATCTAATTGAAGTTTGACTGGTCAAACCCCGATTTGATTAAATTGAGTTTCGACTTTTGGCTGACCAAATTAGTTTCTCCTAGGTTTGACGAAAATTTTTTAGTCAGAGGCCGAACAACTTCATTTGTTTGGGATTTGACTTGAAAGTCAAACCTGAGGATTGACTAAGGTAGAACTTTTAATCCTATTCAGTAACTTGACAGTTCAACGAAAAATAATGATACCATATTATTTAAACAAATAGTGTTGAGGTAGTGAACGATTTCGCGTAAAGAATGAATGATAAAATGGTTTAAATTAAATAAAAGTTTAAAAAATCCTTTTTAGGATGTGGAATATAACAATAACTGATAATTATTAATACCAGTTATTTCCTTTTTTATTTTCTTCTGATAGAAACAAAACTAATTATAAAAATCATGTCATTTTACTTTTTATTTTACTATAGTCATTTTATTTCCTCAGGCAGCCATAGACTATATATATATGTTACGGGCAATTTGATAAGTCCGGGCACTATTAATATTGGCCGGTCTGTATTCATAATGCCCGATTCAATTGGGCACTGGATTAAAACAGCATAATTAATCACTTTTCCCGGCCATTATGAATAATGCCCACCCTATCTTGGGCAAAGTAATAAAATAGGTGAACTGTAGTGTTATATGAATTTCTTGGTTGTCTATTGTTTTCCCGAAGATCATATACCATAATCATCATATTCCCGAATTTCATTTACCCGAATTTTATTTGCCCGAATGTTTTGTTTGCCCTAAAAGACATATGACTTACTTTTAATTGCCCGAAACTTGGATACCATAAGATTCGAGTGCCATACGTATTGTTTTTCATATTTTTAATTGCCATAATAATGATTAGACATGATATTTAAACGCCATAATAATCATTACACATGATATTTAAGCGCCATTATAAATGGCAGCATGGTCGAGGGTGGGCTGGGGCGACGGAGCCCCGCTACGCGGGGCTCCTACTTCTGGGTGGTTTATGAAAAAATAACCACGAAGGGGATGGCGCCATCCCCTTCTAACCTAACCTATCCGAGTCGGGGTGCCTTAAAGTCCCGATTGCATCCAGCGGCTGCGGTCCAATTTCTCACATTGCCCGGCTACAAGATGGGAATTATTCATACTGCCCGGTCCAAGTGATAAATTCAAGCCATCTCAAACACTGACTTATTACATGGACCACGGGCCGTCGGGTATTATTAATAATGGCCGGTCAAAGTGAGAAATTAATCACTTTGCCAGCCGCTCTTGGGCATTATTAATAATGGCCGGTCTTTATTAATAATGCCCAGTTAATCACGTTGCCCGTAACATATATATATATATCAATATCGTAAACCTCGTGTTTTATGACAAATTATTAAATTTAAAATACAAAGTTTGCATGCAAGTACATTATTTCAAGTTCATTCAATTTCATTCATTCTTGCACCACCTCATTATCTTTTTTTTTTTTGTCAAAACCTGGTATCCCTCCAACTTTCATGTTACTGAATAGGAGTATAATAAAAGTTCAACCTTAGTCAGCCTAGGAGCGCCGGAGCTTCGTGGTTTGACTATAACATATATACCATAGAAAAAGAAATAGTTGATTTTATTGAAGTGAAATACTCAAATTTTGATTGGGAGCCTCTTATGTTATTGTACCAGTGAATCGACCTACTGGGTTTTTATCAATCTTTAAAAACATTTGAGTAAGTCTAACAATAAAATACGACCTGAAAAGTGCAAAACATCCATGAGGTATTGACCAGATCATGGATGTTTTCATAAAATACAACAAGATTCGCTTCAACAAAATAAATTAGCATATCTACCTGTTTCGTAGACAACTTCGCTCCTTTAGTTATCTTCCTGATATTCGACTTGACCTCATACCGCACATGCACATTATTCTTATTGATCACATCGAACAAATTCCTTCTACAATCTCTCGACATTTTGTTACTGTAGACTGTATAAACAGTCGACACTGAGTACACCGACTCGGTTTCTGCTGATAGTATAGTTCCTTCTTCAGTTAAGACTGATTCGGCTTCATCGCCTTCTACGTTTTGGTACTCTTCGTCTATCAAATTTTCTACATCCAGACAACTGTCGTCTAACAAATTGTCTGGTAACTTAGTAGTAGCAGTACATTTGTATATTTTTTGGAAGGCCATTAGGTGATCTAAGATTAATTTGCCGATATGGCTGCAGGCGTCGGGTCGCATGTTGAGGAACATTTCGATGTCTGCGTTTAACGCGTAACCCCACAGAGTGTATTGGAAGTGCTCCTTTTGTCTAAATGCTGAGGTTTTCACAAGATGGGGAGATATTATAGCTGCTACTATTTCTTTGCAGAGGTATTCGGCGACCTAAAAAATAAGAATCCTTGGAAATACGGTCTCTGCTCATTTATCTATTGTATTGAAAATCAGACTTTAAACTATGTGACTCATCATATATTTTTGAACAAAAACTGGTGTTTATTTTATTATAAGGCTGATTACTGCTTGGCTAATCAATAGAGAGGTTTAATAGTATATAGTAATAACAGACAGATTCATACAAATTATTATTGGTGTTTTTAAATATGTTATAGAAACGTACCTGTATAGAAGGAATATTGAATGTCTTGAACACAAGATTTGCGAGAGACATTCTAGCTCGTCCACTCACTAAGTTGATAAAGTCAACGGCGCGGTTCTGATATTTCAATACGGACGTATAGTCCCATCCTATTTGTAGTGCAATTCGGAAGTAGCTGGCAACCTGGGCAAATAAATAAACAGTAATAAGAAAGAAAATAAGATGATATTATCTGCCGTGTAATCCCATAACAAGAACAAGCTAACTAGGAAGGTAACTTAGGGACAAAATATTTACAAATTTTCTATCTCGGATAATTGACTAAATTGCGGGCATACAATACACCCTCATTCGTTTTTTCCACCACTTTCTGAACAGAACAAATCTTGTTAGTGAAATGATGTTTATTTCTGTAAATAGATCTTTTACCTGTAAGCATCATTTCAAAACTAGATGGCGCCACGGCACCAAGGCATTACCTGCTTAGCAAGCGTGAGTCCACTCCTGACAGCCAGAGCGTCGAGTGCAGACAGCCGGTCCGCTTCCTCGCGCGCCGCCAGGTGTGCACTCTCCGGCACATTCTCTTGTTTCTCTTGAATCACCACCAGCTCTTCAAAACTCGCGTCTGATATGCCTGATACTGAAAATAGGCACGATAAAAATCTACTGGAGGGTGACCGTTGTATGAAAGTAGCCTTCAAAAGTAGAACAAAAAATCCTCGCCTTTATTCCCTGAAGGGCTAAGCAGAATTCACTAACATAACCACATTCTGCCAGTGATGATAGGTTCCATCAAGCCTTATGCCACTAACTGAGCAATTTCTACTTGATCATGATTCAGCTGATAGATGTCCACTGCTGGACATAGGTCTCCCTCGAACACCACTTTGACCGGTTCATTTTAACCCCCCCAGGGTTTGCCATATATCGTCACGCTAGGCAGGCAGGTTGGAGATCGCAGTAAGGTGATTAAATGCGCTGCTGTCCATTCTCTAGTAAGTCCCTTATTCGCCTTTTACGACACCCACGGGAAGAAATGGGATGTTGCTATTCTTTACGTCCGGCACCACACGGACATTTCTCCTTGATGGTGGAAACTTAATAATAGTTTGCCCGACCCAGAAATCGGATCAAGACAAGCAGTCGAGCTTGGGCAACCACTAGGGCCCTAAGCCAACGAAATATCCAGCAATAAAAACTTCTTAATATCAAACTTACTTGACAATTTATTTTGCAGTACAGGCGACGATATCACGAGTCTCAACTCTTGCGGCAGTTCGTAGGGTGAACACGTTCCTTCCGCCAGCTTCAAACAAGTCCTCACTATCTGCACTGGACACGCCGGCGGCCTGTACCTATACTCCGGCGGACTTTTGAACAAAGCTGACAACCGAAACGCATCAACAAGAAGCTTTAACTCTAGTAACTGATTTATTACTCGTCTCCAACTGTCAATGGCTTCAGGCTCTTCCAGCAATACCACGTTTTCTATATTACTGACATCTGATTCAATTTCTATCTCATCCAGCATCATAGAAAATGGTTTCTCTGCGTTAGCCACACCGATCTTCTTTGATATATTCGCGTCTTTCTGCCCGTTGATGATAAAATGCATAGTGCTCTGATAACTGTTGAGGAATATGTTGTTTTGTGATTCGCTTTTGAAGTACGCGTCCCACATTAGGTGTTCGATCTCCTCGCGTCTTCGTCCGTATTCTAAATTCTCCTCGAACCAGCTCATTACGATCCTGTAGGAGTAGAATTTTTGTGTCGTATCTGTGATGTTGTTTACGTGGGATACAAGGAATTCTGTAGCGTCCTTAAACGTCACTGCTGCTTTTTTGAAAGCTTCGCTACACTCCGCAATAAAAAGCGTTATAGATTTATCATCAAGCATGTCGTCTCTTGTGAGAAGATTCTCGTATTTATGCGTCCATTCCGCTATCAAAATCCCATTGACAGGAACCCCAGACAGCTTCGCGATTTTTAGAGCAACGTCATAATTCCTACTAGCCGTATACATTTCGACACATTCTTCCAAATAATGCTGAGAATCGTCTTGAAGCATTTTGGATATATTCACTGCTAACGATGTTTCCATAGATATTTTGAGTATTTCATACAGCGTTGAAAAGTTCGGCGACGACACTGGAGGGCAAAAAACATTTATCATCTCATTATTGTTTGTCTTTATAATATGTTAACAAAAAAAAGAAGAAGCACTAAAAAGTTTCTACCTGTGAATCCCTTTTCGAACTGATTTACAGCCAGACACTTGAGGAACTCCTTCTGATGATAAGCGCTATCAAAGTTATGGCTCAGTGCAATCTTAACAAGAGACACAGAGACTCTTTGCAGGGCCTCCTTGGACAGTTGCCAATGGGTACCACTAGCGCCAACGCTGTATTTACGCTGTGCGTGTTGCAGGAAACTCATGAGGAGTTTTGTGGTTTCTGAGTCGAAGTTGTGGTGGCGAATACAACGGTGGAGGAACGATGTAAATGAGGTTAGGGGACTCTCCTGGAAAGTATAATAGTTAGGTGGTATAATAAATAGCTTTTTTAAAACTACCGCTTTAAAACCCCCGGAATACACAAAGGAGGAGGTTTGTGATATCATAATTTTGGATGGATAATTCCTTTAACTGTGGTAAACGGTCTAACCCTCTAGCCCCCTTAACACCATGCCAAAGTAAAACCTCTTAAAATGTATGAAGTGTTGTTAACTTTACTCAGCGATTATTAATTCATCATCATCATCAGCCTATAGCAGTCCACTGCTGGACATAGGCCTCCCCAATTGCGCGCCATTCAGCTCGATTTTCGGAAACTCTCATCCAGTTGTTGCGAAGATCGTCGCTCCACCTAGCCTGAGGGCGTCCTACCTTACGTTTGCCGATTCGCGGTCTCCACTCAAGAACACGTCTACCCCAACGGTCATCGGTTCGACGGCTAATATGGCCGGCCCACTGCCACTTCAGCTTGCTAATCCTATGAGCTATGTCGACAACTTTGGTTCTCTGCCGGATCACCTCATTCCGGATTCTGTCCCTCAGAGATACTCCAAGCATAGCTCGTTCCATAGCTCGCTGAGCGACTTTAAATTTGTGGACCAGCCGTACCGTGAGTGTCCACGTTTCGGCTCCGTAGGTCATAACAGGTAGGATGCACTGGTTGAAGACTTTCGTCTTTAAGCTCTGTGGAATACGCGACGAGAAGACTCGACGAAGCTTCCCAAACGCTGCCCAGCCCAGCTGAATTCTCCTGTTAGCCTCCTTCTCAAGGTTGTTCTTACCAAACTGCAGAGTTTGCCCGAGGTAAACGTATTCTCGAACAACCTTGAGGGCACCGCCATTGACCGCAATCGGTCCCGGAGTCGCGTGATCGTTGAACATAACCTGTGTTTTGTCCAAGTTCATCCGGAGACCAATGCGTACAGAAGAATCAACTAGGCCGTCCAGCATCTGCTGCAAGTCCTGTAGCGATTCCGCCAATATGACGATGTCGTCTGCAAATCTCAAGTGTGAGATGTATTCGCCGTTGATGTTTATTCCGCGTCCACTCCAGTTTAGCGTCTTGAACACATCCTCCAGTGCGTTAGCGAACAATTTTGGGGAGATTACGTCCCCTTGTCTCACTCCTCGACGCAGGGCGATGTGTTCAGTTTGCCGGTCCTGAGTTTGGACGGTCATTGAGGCGTTTTCATAAAGACATCTCAGCACTTGGATGTATCGCCAGTCGACTTGGCATCGCTGCAAAGACTCCAAAACAGACCAGGTCTCAATAGAATCAAAAGCCTTCTCATAGTCCACAAACGCAAGACACAGCGGCCGATTATACTCCTCGGACTTCTGTATAATCTGCCGCACTGTGTGGATGTGGTCTATGGTGCTGTATCCTCCTCGAAACCCGGCCTGCTCCGGCGGCTGAAACTCGTCGAGTCTCCGCGCTAGACGATTCGAGACGACTCTTGAAAACAGCTTATATACGTGGCTTAGGAGCGAAATGGGTCTGTAGTTCTTTAAAAGGGTTTTATCCCCCTTTTTAAAGAACAGTACGACCACACTCCTTCGCCACGCTTCTGGAGTTCTCCCAGAGAACAGGACAGAGTTGAGAGATTATTAATTATGGGGACAGAACCGTTGTGTATAATTGTTTTCTAAATAAAATCAATTTTCATATTGTGATTTGCACTCACCGGTAAAAATATCATCATAGTTTCATGAAGCGTGGTGACGTACCCCTCTAACAAACACAGCTCAGCGACTTTCTGGAACTGCTCTGAAGCTATATGCTGTTGCGTCAATAGCTGTTGCAGCACTCCTTGAGATCGAGCGCTTGGAGACAAGGAGGATAGGATCCATTGAGGCCATAGCACGTCTATAGCATTTGGCTAGAAAGGAGAATTTTGTCGAGATAATTTATCTTAACTTATAAGGAGCTAAAATTTTTTGTTTATACGTTTGCAAAAATAAGTAATTTCTGGAAGTATGATCCAACTACATAAATTCTTCCTCTGTTAAAAACCTAGTGTTACTAAGTGGTATATTTAATTTAAAACACTCGAGTGAAGTCGCGAGCAGAAGCTAGTGATAAAATAAAATAGAATTCCTATATATTCAATTCAGTCTTCAGTTCCAACTGGCCGCATCACCAATGACTTTTTACGCAACACATATATTATGGCTAAACTGATTTCATTGCCCAAAAAAAAAATCTACTGTGTAATATATCGGCACTGGGCCCGCTTGGTGGATTATGGCCCACTCCTCTCACCGAGAGGAGGCCTATGTCCCAGCAGTGGGAACATTATAGGCTGCTGATGAATCTGCTGTGTTCGCAAATGACTGGGTCTGACTGAAGTCTGGATTTGTGCCCAGTTTATAGCAATAAGCTTACACCCTATTACATAGAACTTAAACATAACTAGCGTAATGTGGGTGAACTATACAACTATGCCTAATACTCCAAGGAGACAGGCGTGATGTAATGACATTTTGTTTATTAAAGTTAATACATTGCTACAAACCTCATAACAGCTAGCAATAAGTACTAGCAAGGGTTCCCTGCAGATATCAGCCGCCCGCAGCAAGGCCGCCGGCGGGTCCTCCGGGCCGTGACACGCGGCCGCTACCTCCCACAGCTCGCGGCCCATGTATGCGCTCGAAGGGAACTCGAAACTACCGCCCTGTGTCGGACTGGGAGTCTGTATGAGAACAGAACCCTATATGGAATGACATAAGTTTCAAGAGATTAGAATTTGGATAGTTTTGGGGAGTGTTATGGGAAATATTTATGGGAATTGAAACTGAGTAAAGTTCGAAAAGAAATCTACAAGGCGTAAGATGTGCCACACAAAACAGTAGTGCAATGGTGCGAGCTTGGAATGCATTCAGTGCAAATTCTCATTCTCTAGTGGTCTCCATATATTCAGTTACTGCTCCACCTTTTGGAAATAAAGTTATATTATAAACCGAATATAATATAAAAGTTAACTTACAATTTCCACCGAATTCAATCTCGAAACTCTTCTTTGCCCATTACTAGTTGTAACCTTATTATCTTTTTCGACACCCTCGTCAACAGTTCGGTGCAGCATAATATGTTTCAAATGCTCCGCATACGACCTCTTTTCAAACTCCTGAGATAACTGCAGCATCTGGCTGAGCGGGTAGCGGAACACATCGCCGAAAAGAAGGAAGTTAAACCAGGAGTTAGTCTTCACAAACTCCCGTAACTGCAGTTCTGGTAAAGGTAAGTTGTGCAATGTCGCGAACTTGACCATCGTCTGTGATTCGTACAGTACCACCGACATATCGACACTTCCGTCCAACTTCTGCCTGTCTGCTAATCTGCTCAAAGTAATTTCCTCCATGAACCGCAACATCTCTCTAGCAGCTTCGTCATTACTCTGAATCAATTTCGACATGTATTCGTTTACCGTTTTATTCGCTTTTTCTTCAGGAAAGCCTCTGTATTCCATCAAGTGATTCTTTATCATTTTAGCTGCAGAAATGTGTACTCTACATCTGGTAGGATTACAGCCTATCATTGCTATGAAAGACACCGTGCAGGCGGTCATAGCGCCGTCAAACCAGTTCTGCAAAGCTAAAGCATGGGCCTCGCAGCATGCGCTCTTTACACTTTTGTCGTGCAATCGATTGTATGTCTGATACTGTTGCGATACAAATGCTTGACTTGCGTTACAAGGGCGATACTGTTTCAAATAATATACATGATTTAACTTGGCAACATAGCCATATTTTTTCATAAGTTTCTCATCCGCAAAATCTGGCATCTCCATAGCTCTTTGGGATAAAGCTTTGATACTGGCAGCTTTAACATCCGCGTCGCTTGACAACAGACTGCCCAGACTGCGTCTGTCTGGCTTGTCAGACAGCAAGTTGTTGGTGCTCTGATTGACCAGTTGAAATTCAAATATTTTGGACACATCTAAACCACGGTAACCAGACAGTAACTGATATACATTCACGTCTTTAGACTCATACGTCTGATTCACATCTGTATATTTCTTATACACATTATACAAATGTGGAAGTTTGTCTTTGTATATCTTATTTGGCAATTTAAAGTCTTTGAACTGTAGAAAGTCTTCTTTGGAGAATATATCAAATAACTTTTTAGAATCCTCGAGAAGAATCATTCCTAGAACTAAGTGGGGATTAGAAGACACATAGTCGTCGATGTTCTCGTGAGCAATTTGTACACAAGTGTTGTATACCGGGAGCACATGGCTTTGTCTGTCAGACGTTTGTTCAATGCTCTTGAATAACAACCACAGTTCTATGCAGTCTTTCGCCTCCTTTTCCACGTCAGATAAGTCAGTATCTAATATATTGCCCTCAACACATAGCGTCAGCACTTTATATAACTTGTGTTTGACGCAATACTTGGCTAGCTCTACGTAGAAATGCTGTCGACTGATAGTGGAGCATGATTCAGTGAAGATGTCGTCAATGAGTTTCAAGTTCTGCGTGCGTGACAGCCTCGATATAATTAGATACAAGTTGTTTCGCTCGCTCTCATTCACGATGCCGTATGACGACAGTGTGTCGTAAATGCATAGTTTGGTGTAAGCAAAACAGTTGCTTTTAGCAACATTTTCAATCATTTCGTTGGTGACTGACCATTTACGGAATATTTCGTCTAAGTTTTCTAGGGCATGCTTATCGAAGCCCTTGGTGTCGACGTTAAGGAGTTTCTTCACGAATCCGTCGTTGTTGAAGAAGATGTACCGTGCATTCATATCACGAACTACTTCCGATGTCTGCACATTGATCCAGCGGACTAAGATCATAGCTTTGTTGTTCTCCACCAAATAGTTCCATATTTCAACAGGACCTGAGAAGTCTAATAAAGAAAATTCTGAAATAGAAATAAAAGTAGTAAGTTGTAGCAAGGTAACAAGACAAAATAATGTTAATTTTGATTCTTATACATCTGTTATAAGGTTCAAAGTGATGTGTAAGTACACAACATAATTAGCTTACAACAATGTAGCAACAGTGTAAGATAGATAACTTATTTATTGATCTCAAATAACATTAACAAAACTAATAAATAACCAGCATTAGCATCTATGAATAAACAAAGTTATGTTATCAATACAAACTTATGTTGTCAGCAAATAAGTTAGTACTTATATACCTATACCCCAGTTTCTTACTTCCTTTAAATGTTTACCAATGTAGATAGTCCAGCAAAAATATGGAGTAAGGTAGGAATAAGTAAACAAACTAATGTAATATTTATTCTTGTTGACCATAAAATCATTTGTTTGTATCATAAAAAGGTTTAACTATCCGTTAACTATGTTTGTTCCCTATTTAACCTAGTGCTAGTAATGGAACAATGTGTCATACACTGGTATTTTGTATTCTGTCTTACGAAATTAATGGGAAGCTTTTGAGAATTATGACTTTCATAGTACTCAAACCTTAAGAGATTTTTATCCTTTTATGAAACAGGATCAGTTGACATGAAAACATTTTTTTTTTTTGTGAGCATTGCTCTTTTTCTTGCTACCCTTCCAAAAAAAAAAAAAAAAAAAAACAATACATTTACAGTTTTACTTTGCTACAACTTTTATTATTACTGTGGCAAACAATATGAACAAAATAAAATTGATTTCAGGTCCTCATCAATCATCACAATACCAGAAATCCTGTTCTTAAGTTTCAGTAATACCGCAGGTACCTAATCATGTACCATACTATCAGTGGCAGTTCAAAACCTTTCAATGCATTATTTACATTGTTAAGCAGACAATTTTTTCAACATAATGTAGCAACAGTCTATCAATATCCTACAAAATGGCCATATTCCAGCATGTGGGCCCAGTGCGGGTTTGTAGATATCACACAATTTCGAATTTTTGGTTCTAGCTCATGTAGGTTTCCTCACTATGTTTCCCTTCACCGTTTTGAGAGTGGTTGTAATGAAATATCGGGTTGTCCCAAAAGTCATTGCCGGTTTCAAGCTTTCCAGAAATTTCGCGCTTTAAAATAAAAGTTTCTACGAAAAGACTCTATAATACGAAAGTATGTTCTAGAAGCTTCTAATGCGCAGGTATAAATAGGCGCGCGCGTAACCAGGGAGCTAAACCCCGTTCCCTAAAGCTAGGCTTCTTTAATGCCAACGGCATTCACGGCCAACGTGATGAGATCGCCACGTTCCTCCGCGACCATCACGTAGACATTTTACTCATTCAAGAGTCGTTCCTAAAACCTCACCATCGTGACCCGAAAATTGCAAACTATCGTTTAGTTCGCAACGACAGGTCACGTTGTCATAGAGGCGGCACCCTCATATACTATAGGAAGTCCCTGTACTGCATACCTATGGATCCCCCCCAACTCTCCCGATTAGAAGTTTCGGCCTGTCGGTTAGCACTGACAGGCCACCAGCCAATCACTATCGTGTCGGCTTACTTCCCTCCCCCAGACGGTTCCGAGGACCCTCAACTCCTCACTAATGACCTCTCCGAACTTTTCGGCATGAGTGACTCCGTTATCATAGCGGGCGATCTCAACGCCAAACATCCCGCCTGGAATAGCACCAGGACCTCGACTAGAGGTAGGCAACTTTTCAACCTCTGTTCTACCATGAACTTTGCCGTCATCGCCCCGATGACTCCCACTCACTTTCCTTTCGACCCCGATCAGTTACCCGACGTTCTTGACATAGCACTCCTTAAGAATATCAACTTAAGGTTGGATTCTATAGAGGCTATTCACGAACTCGACTCTGATCATCGACCAGTAGTCATGAACCTGGCCCCCCGATTAGGTACTCGCGACCCCTCTCAACCCCCCGCCACTAAAGTGATCACTGACTGGAAGAAAGTAAGCGAACGCTTACAATCTAACACGTCACATCACTTAGACTCTATCCCAGATCAGTTCGACTCTATCGCCGACACAACGGCCGCGATCGACTCTCTCACGGAGCACGTACAATCGATCGTGAACGAAAGTTCACGGGAGGTTCCAGATACGGGTGACCGTAAATGGAAGCTCCCCGACGATGTACGTGATCTGCTGACAGAGAAGAACGCGGCCGTTCGTGCCTACAGCAACTTTCCCTGTGACGCTAACAAAGCTCACATGCGTTACTTACAGCGTGCTGTAAGGACACGTGTGACTGAGCTGCGTGACGCTAACTGGGACAAGATGGTGGGCGAACTAGAGCCGACTCATCTCGCTTTCTGGGAACTTCAGAGGAAACTGAAATCCTCTGAGTTTTCCACTATGCCTCCCCTGACCCGCCCCGATGCGACCATTGCATTCGAGGATATCGACAGGGCTGAATGCCTAGCCGATAGCCTCGAAGCCCAATGCACACCCAGTTCTCAGCCAGTAGACCAAGCGTTTGTCGATAAGGTAAATGCGGAAGTCGAACGCAAAGCCTCACTCCCGCCCGTTGAAGACCCTGATGATCCCCTGCCCCCTGTCACACCTGACGAGGTGCACGAGATCATCAAGGATCTGAAATCTCGTAAAGCCCCCGGATCAGACGGCATCACCAACAGAGTGATCAAGCTGTTCCCCGCGCACCTGATTATGCTCATGTGTACCATCTTCAATGGTGCCTTGAGTAATAACATTTTCCCCCAAGCGTGGAAGGAAGCCACCGTTATTGGCATCCCTAAGCCCGGTAAGCCCAAAACCGAGCCCACGAGCTATCGCCCCATCAGTTTGCTCAAAGTTCTCGGCAAAATCTATGAGAGACTTATTTATAAGCGACTCAGAGATTATGCCGAAACCAAGGGCCTCATTCCCAACGAGCAGTTTGGTTTTCGAACCCAACACTCGTGTGTCCATCAGGTACACCGTATCGTCGAACATATCAATGCTGGTTTTCAGCGTGGTATGTTCACGGGCGCTGTATACTTCGATATAGCGAAAGCGTTCGACAAAGTCTGGCACAACGGCTTATTATATAAGCTGTACCAACTCGGAGTGCTAGACCGTCTCGTGCTCATCTTACGAGACTTTCTTGCGAACCGTACCTTTCGCTATCGCATCGAAGGGGCACTCTCCTCCCCTCACCCGATTCGTGCAGGAGTCCCTCAAGGCTCTGTACTAGCCCCCCTCATTTTCACGCTGTTCACTAGCGATATCCCCAGAAGCAAGAAGGCAAGGTTAGCTCTGTTCGCAGACGACACTGCCATCTTTTTCTCGGGATTTAGTGACACAGCGCTGGTTCGCTACCTCCAAACCGCAGTCGACGAGCTCGGCGAATGGTTCAGGAAGTGGCGAATCGAAGTCAATCCCGATAAAAGTCAGGCGGTCTTTTACACCCGACCTCGACGTAATCACCCCCCTCCCCGACCCATCTCAATGTTCGGCAAGCAGATCCCTTGGGCGAAGCAAGCCGCTTTCGCTCTCGGTAGGCTCCATTGCGTCCTGAACAAGCGGAGTAAATTGTCTCTTCTGTGTAAGAAGCGGCTTTACACCGCTTGTATCAGGCCGATTATGACATATGCAAGCCCAGTCGGGGCACATGCCAAGCCCCGATTCATCCATAGGATGCAGACTCTCCAGAACCGTTTTCTCCGTCAAGCCACAGGCTCGCCTTGGTTTGTTCGGAATATCAATCTTCATTTAGATATGAAACTCCCGACTATCCATCAATTCATAAAACGCGCTTCGAAGCGTTACTTCGATAGGGCCGTAGCCCACCGCAACCCTCTGGTTGTGGCGGCAGCTACTTACACCCCCTCCCGTATTAGCAAAGTCCGCCGCTCGCGGCACGTTCTTACCGATCCTGATGATCCCACTACTCTCCTCCAGGAGAGTCGAAAAGAGACCAGTACAGCTAGACCAGCACACAGACACAAACCGTACCGACCTCGCCGCCGAGGTCCGTCGTCGCGACCCCGACTTAACAGTCCCTCCCGACCCTTGCAAGAGCCAGCCCGCGATGCTGCGCCGTTAGCTTTAAATTAGTCCCAAAATAATCTAACCCAGATCCAGCCAGTCCCTTGCTGCCCCCCACCAGTGATTGCCTAAGCCGAGGTTCGTACCCCCCTCGGGGTAACCCTTAGAGCTTTCGCTTTAGTTTTAAGTATAATAAGCCCCGGCTGGAGGCCTAAAAAGGTAACTTTTTAGAACTCGCCGGGCCCCAATCCGTTTAAGTAGTAACAATCCTTTCAGGATTAACTACGAGATGCCCCACAGAAAAAAAAAAAAAAAAAACCAGGGAGCTCAGTATGAATCAAGATGGACCAACGTCAACTACCTACGAGCTATTATGGCTCAACACTCCTTCAACAGAGACGGCTAAAAAGATAAACACTGCATTTGGGCCTCTTACTACTAGCGATCGGTCAGTGCGTTTTTGGTACAAACGCTTCGAGGAGGGTGATACAAGCTGTCAAGATTTACCCCGTTCTGGTCGACCGTCGACCTTAGATGAAGACGAGAATTAGCCGAGAATCCGGATTCCAGTACACGTGATTTGGAGAAGGCTCTAGGGCAACCACGTTCAGCCATAGACCGGCACTTAAACTCTATGGGTTATTGTAGGGTGATGGCATGATGGACACCCCACGCTTTAACTGATGAAAACAGGGCTTCTCGTGTTAGTGTCTGTCAAAGTTTGCTTCTACGTCCGCACCGGAAAGACTTTCTAAAGGAAATCATCACAGGTGATGAGAGCTGGGTACGGTATGATAACAATACACGTCACGCATATTGGATTCCACGCGGCGAAAACCCACCAAGTCAACCAAAAGATAATCCACATGGTTACAAGTTAATGTTATCTGTCTTCTGGGACTGGCAAGGAATGATCTACTGGGAACTCTTAGAACGAAACCAGACACTCAGTGCTCAACATTACGTTGCCCAACTCCATAAACTGGCCGAAGCTGTAAGAATAAAACAACCGAAAAGGCTTGGCATCTGGATGCCAAGCCTTTTCGGTTGTTTTATTCTCGACCTCACAGTGCTAAATTGACTCATGACAAATTGGAGAAACTTGGATGGTTAACTATACCCCATCCGCCTTACAGTCCGGACCTAGCACCTTCGGATTATCATTTATTTCGAGCACTTAAACGTCAGGAAAAATATTCGAAAATTATTACACTCTCAGAAACTCTATTGGAGACTTTTTTGCATCTCAGCCTCCCTCGTTTTGGGAGAAAGGTATCCATAGTTTGCCTAACAGATGGATGGATGGAGTAAATAATTATGGTGAATATATCATTGACTAAAAACATTGTTAAGCATAAATTAAAAAATATTTTTTTTACTTTAATAGTGGCAAGGACTTTTGGGACACCGTAATAATTTACAAAAAGTAAATGGGCCTGTCTTGGTTCGAAACTACAACCTAAAACTAAGTAAGTCCAAGCCTTTACCACTGGGCCACCACTACTCCCAACAATTGTCAAAGATGTACAAAAAACAGCCGGGACCAACAACTTAATGTGATTTCCGAGCCACGAAGGAGACTCAATGTGTTATGGATGGTGACCAACCATATCCAACAAATCAACCACGGCTAGCGTAGCTTAACCTTTGACTGACCCATGAGTTTTTACTAGAATATTACTTACCAAATGAATGAAAAAACAGTGCAGTAGCAATTTTACTTTTCCATTGTTGTGGATATTTCTCTATCTTCTCAATAGTCAAAGCTTTGATTTCACTCTCGTTGACAACTATTCTATCTTTTCCGGTCCCAAAGACCTTGTTCTGCTTGAAGGTCCCGTCACTCTCAAATGACTTCTCAAGATACCTTAGGAGATTCCAGTGTCTCTTGAACTGAAGCCATTTCTCTCGAGTTTCACTATTCATTTCTTTGGATAGTTTCTCCAGATGTTCAACAATAAAGTCTCTGTGTTCAATTTGGGCAGAATCCTGCGCAAGGGTCATCAGGTGCAATTCAGGGCTTATCTTGACCTTGTTAAGGATATGTAGAACTTTGAATATCTGTTTTCTCAATAATAGCTGAACAGTCCATGCCTTCACCTAAAACATTTGAGTCAATAATGATTCATTTAGTTGAACTGCATGTTAGGTGATGGAATTTACAATATAAATATAAAACAAAAAATGTGGGACAAAGTCGTGTGTAAGAATATTAAGTTTTAGTTTTCATTAATCATAGATGGTGTAATTTTAGTAGGTGTCTATCATTATTTGCAGACGCCAGACTATCAGTCTATCGTTGTAATAGTAATGATACAAATAAAAAGGTTATTCACCTCTGCCAGAAACCATTCTCTGGCAGTAGATTCATTCCAGCCATTTTTCTCCATGAGATAGGTGATCGCCAGCGCGATGTGTGTTCCCTTTGCAGCCGCCTCCCTGACCACATCCCTCGGAGACTTCTCTTTCCAACATGCCCAAATAATTTTCTCATTTTGTGTTAACCCCTCCATATTTAGCACAACATTGAAGCACCGTTTAGATTGTTATTTGACAAAATGCTCAAACAATGAATAACAATAACTGCACAAAACAAAAATATCCCATTGATAAAATCATAGTTTCGTCATTCCAAAATGAATTTTATGGCATTTATCTTAGAGTTCAATTTTAATTTATATTTTGCTAGAACAATGGGGTCGGGTATAAGTTCCTTGGAATTAACTCTGTTCAGCTGACAGTGACAGCAAATGACAGCCTGCGACAGCTTAAAAGGTAGAGTTGCTATATTTAAAAAAAAACATCCTCATTCTAGTGCTGTCAGTTAAGAACATAGAGCAACACGGACCAGAGGGGAGTAGCCATACGCAGGCGTTCCCCTCTGTCAAAGTACAAGTCCACGCGGTCCTATGCGTATAATAAAACTAGTTGTAGCCGCACTGCTCGGTAGACTAAATCTAGTTGCGCGACTAAATTGATGTCCTACAAAAATGACGAATTGATCTATATTTTGCTGCAAAAAGAGATCTGCCACGTCAAATTTACAATAAGATGGCGTTACCTTTCATATGTAACTAATATTTAATCACATTATTCCCATTTACTTCCATAAAACTTAAAAATTATAATATTATCGGTCGTGTTGTTTCGGATTTGTTTACCAACACAGGCCGCTCGCCCTCATACAATATGCGGATCGGTCGAGCGACTGATCCGAGTTTGTTTCCGAGTAGACGCTGTCACCGAGCGATAGTGCTGTTACTGGTTTGTTAGTAGATAGTTATCGATAAAGGCAAAGGAGATTATATTCATACAGGGACATTTTTGAGAATAAGTTTTCTGATTAATTTAAAATATTATAATGTAAGCTGTATATTAATATACATAGTTGTATAAATTAAAAATATTACAAAACTTACGAGTTAACACGTTTTATTAAAATTACTTAGTGTGAACTTCAACCATTTTTTTTTTAAGTGAATATTTTATTACTTCGTCTCACACTTTTTCGTCTGTGTGTTGCATGTCGCGTGACGGTCGGCCGCGAAGTAGGGATAAAGTGAAAGGCGCTCGCTGGTGCATGTTGTTGTTTATGGATTTATTTCAATTTTGAGTGCTTGAATTTATTATTTAACTTATTTCGTATGAACATTAAATTAAGTCTTTTTATTAAGCTATTGCATATATTCCGAAAATTTTTAGTTCAATGTCTATATTGTGAGAAAAGTTTCACTTTTATCGTGGTTTTATAAAACCACACAATCTTTTTTTAATTTATTTATTGCAGGTTTCTTAAAGATCCAAATTTAAGGGATACATGGAATCGGCGGCGGCGACCTCTCGCGTCCGGCCCTGGTGCGAGCCATGGTACGGAGCGAGAGGGAGTGGAAAGCCGTCACCTCCTTCTGCGAAGCAGTAATGCTCGCGAAGGAGGAGGCGGGGCGCGTGAGGGAGTGGCAGACTCTGCGCCCTCACGTCCCTAGCCGCCGCAGGAGGAGATGCCCCGGGCGTCGGGAGTCGATTGCGGACTCCCGGCCACCGTAGGCGCGAGCTTGCGGGTGGCGAGCAATGGGTAGCTCGCCGCCCGGTAAGGACCAAGCTCGGGTCGACGGCGCGCAGTGTTCCACGCGCACCTCAAAGAGATGTCAGCAGCAGCGTAGGGGTCTAATAGGACCGATGCCTGCCGGGGTCGCGTGATTGTTCGAAAGAGATACCGTGACCCTGGCACATGGGCAACTGATGGAACACGGGTGGGTTTTAGTCAGTAAAAGTCTGACACGCCCTCCCGCTCCGCCCAGAGCGGGAGAAGTCATTCGATGATTTCCCATCCTGAAAAAAAAAAAAAAAAAAAGGGATACATGGAAGAAATCTATCTATCTATACTTATAATATTATAAAGCTGAAGAGTTTGTTTGTTTGTTTGATTGAACGCGCTAATCTCAGGAACTACTGGTCCGAATTGAAAAATTCTTTTTGTGTATGGTAGCCTATTTATTGAAGGAGGCTATAGGCTATATAACATCACGCTACAACTAAGAGGAGCGGAGCAGTAATGAAAAATGTTGCAAAAACGGGGAAATTTATTCCTTTTGAGAGTTTCCGTTGCGTGGGCTGCGTAAACGGTTAAAGTAACGCAAAAATCATGTGTGACGGAATTGTTCCTTTTAAAAAGTTCTAAAAAAAAGTCCGCGAGAGCATATGTCTATCTTTTAAGGTTGACTCACTATAACTCAAAAGGTGCGAGTAGCAACGAAAAATGGACGAAAACTAGCAGGCAAATCGATGCGACGGGAAGGGTCAGGGGAGCAAAAATTTGACGCGGACAAAGTCGCGGGCAGAAGCTAGTTTTGTAATAATAGACTAACCTGGATTCCCACAAGAAATAGTGTCATTTGCTCAAATCATTTCAAGACCTCTGACTTTCATGTGTTGGCGAACAATAGGAGGAGATTAGTCGAGGGCACCAAAGCAACTCTAACGCCACACTGTATTTGTCCCGGAAGTTACACAGCGTACAGTCCACCTGATGTACTACACATTAGTCATAGTGGCGAAATGTAGGTTAGATTTCTCAACTTGAAAAATTAACAGTTTTAAACCTAATTTTCCATAGTCATTAAAAATCATTCACTCTACCAAATGACAGACTATCATCTATGATGCTATTAGTGCCACTCTCACTATTCCTGATTCGTTGACATCCCCGTGTACTTCGTCAATCAAGTCAAAAAGCAGACTCACAAAAATGTTTTCATATTTATACAAAACTAATCCACTTTAAAAACCAGTGATAGATACAACTATAACTAGCTTTCAAAATGACGTTAACCTTCATTTTATTTGTTAAATGATAATTATTGTAGTACATAATAAATAAAGTCAATCTTTGTTATAATATCTATCTTTATATCACTTTTTAAACGTAATATTCCGAACCGAGTTCTTGAATTTATCGATAATGCGTATCGACAGTAGTTGCAACCACGGCTGTAAGCAACTTGTCAGTGTAGTTGCGTCATCTCATTGTACTGTTACGACACATAATGTATCTATGTGTGTGTGAAATTGTTAGTGTATGCTTTAATTTTTATGTGTGAGTTTCGTAGTAACAGATGATTATTTTTGTGTGAGAATTTGAGAAAGTGTGGGTAGAGCAGATTTCCCCCCGCAAAAAATGACAGACAGTTTTGTATCGGGAAAAAACGCTATGGCGTCTCCCCTCCGGTCCGCCGGTGGTCCGTGTTGCTCTATGGTTAAGAAGGTTTTCCAATAATATTTCAAAATACTACTTCATATTACTAATTATTGTTACAATTATGTAAGACTAGCTTCTGCCCGCGACTTCGTCCGCGTTAAATTTCTTGTTCCCCCGACCCTTCCCGTCGCGTCGAATCGCCTACCCATGCGATTTTCCCCGTTTTTGCAACATTTTTCATTAATGCTCCACTCCATTTGGTTGTAGCGTGATGTTATGTAGCTTATAGCCTTCCTCGATAAATAGGCTACCCAACACAAAAATATTTTTTCAATTCAGACCAGTAGTTCCTGAGATTAGCGCGTTCAATCAAACAAACAAACATACAAACTCTTCAGCTTTATAATATTATAAGTAGTGTTGGGATTTTATCCGGATAAATACTCAAAATGGATAAATACTCGATAAATATCCGTTTTTACTGAGTATTTATCCAAAACAGCGGATAAATACTATTTTAAGTTTTTGTAACGTAAATTTTGTCATTTTACTAACAAAAGGATTAAAATTAACGAAAAACAGACAATGCAGATTAGTATCGTACCTTATTAATCATTTTAACAATTAAAAAATGCTGATATTGACAATAATTTCACTCAATCATGAATACAATTCGTCAATAACTGTCAAAGTTAGATAAAATTATACATTTAATTTTGTACATTTTTTTCTTTCACATACATACATGAACTCGTGCCTTTCTCCCATGGGGGTAGGCAGAAACTATTTAACCCTCAAATGCATTGTGATGGAAATTTCCATCAACCAATTCAATGTAATTTTTTTGTTATCAATCCAGTCATTTTTTGTTTTTGTAATTGGAAAAAAGTGGTTTATTATCTCACTACACATTTAGTTCTCAGTAGGTTTGTTCTGATTACATAAAGACGTAAATTTCCACCAAAACATTACAAAAAAGTAAATTTAATTTGGTTAAAAAGTAAAAATCATGTATTTAAGGGTTAAGTAACGCTTAAATCATTGTAATAATAAAAAACTTGAGAGGTGTCAAGGGACACCCGGATGGAACGAAGTTCCTTTCCAGGATTCATTATTGTTTTTATTATTTATTATGCACAAAAAACCTGTATACACTCAACAAAAATATTCTCCCGAGAGGGGGGAAGAGATGGAGAGAGAGAGATCTCTCTCCGTCTCTTCCTCTCTATCTCCCACTCTCTATCTCTCTCCATCTCCCTCTCTCTCTCCTTCACTCTCCCTCTCTCTCCCTCTCCCACTCTCTCTCTCTCTCCCTCTCCCTGTCTCTCTCTCTCTCTCTCTCTCTCCGTTCCAAAAACTTCGTTCCAAAACAAAATATACACAGTCAAATTGAGAAACCTCCTCCTTTTATTAAGTCGGTTAAAAAGTGTCGTTACAACATTTTCTCTTAATTCCGTCTAGGCCCCTTTCGCAACGCGCCATAAGGAACTTCGTTCCAAAAAAACTACCTCGTGAAAGATAAAGAAATCGAGTATCCTGACTTGGCTTGCGAGGTTGTCGACAATGTGGGATGTGGATTCAGCGATCAGTGTAAAGTTTTGAGAACAGTGCGTACCCACGACCTACAAGTCGTAAGTCGGGGCTGATACCACCGGGCCACCATTGCTATCGCCAATATGAAAGCGTGTCAGACTTTTACTAACTAAAACCCAACCGTGTTCCGTCAGTTGCCTATGCCAAGGCCACAATACCTCTTTCAAACAGATCCGATACCTTGGCAGGCATCGGTGCTCGCGGACCCCTTCAATGTGTGCCGACATCTCTTTGAGGCACGCGTGGAATCGATGAACGCTGGCAGCACGCACGAAATTGCATAACTCATTGTCACGTTCCGCCTGCACCGAGAGTGCAGGCGAGAGCGCAAAGCAAGCATGTTTATAGCATTGGCAAACAACAACAATGAACTTGTCTTCGCCGCATTTTTCTTGACTTTTAGAAGCTCTTCACAGAGATCTTCAATTATGTAGCAATTCTCTACACTCTCAACAAAGAAAGATTCTAAAATTGTGTCTAAAGAGCATGCTCTATTAGAGACGTTTGGCCTCCTGACACAATTACAGTCCTGACAATTAACATTACAACTAAATCCACATCCACACTATATATACACTTGAGAGCAATAAAATCGCACACCCCTTGTAATTTGGTTTATTACTGATTGTTTTCTAAAATCGAAAGATATTGAGTAAAAATCATTAGACAAAATTAAAGCATACAAGCTTAGCTTTACAAAAACATAAAATTAAAATCATTGACCTTCACGTAACTTACAAAAACCGACCGTACACCGAATTCCCCAAATTCACGCGTTTGCGTTGTCACTACTTGCACCTTTAGGAATTGGAATTTTTATTCAGTTGCATACCGAAGGTCAACGTGATAACATCTCTACTGGAAGCATACGGATTTACTGGAAAAATATGGATACCACGCCCGCAGAAGCCGCTCAAGTTATTGCCTTGCTCGAAGCAGGCCATAACCAAAGTGAAGTTGCTCGACGGCTAAATTTGAGCCGCTACTCTGTTCGTCGTGTATACCAGAGGTTCCAAGAGACCGGTGGCTACATTCGGCGACCAGGATCTGGCCGGCGACGCACAACATCAGAGCGTGATGACCGCTTTCTTGTGACAAGGTCTTTGAGAAATCGGCAACTGAACGCGGTTCAACTGGGACAACAGCTTCGAGAAGTTCGCAATGTCAGTATAAGTCGGTGGACAGTTCGAAGAAGACTAGGTGAAGCAGGAATGACTTCACATCGCCCAGCAAATGGTCCCAAATTGACCACAGCTCACCGACAAGCCCGGCTACAATTTGCTAGGGAACATTTAAATTGGACGTATGACCAATGGCGGGCTGTTATGTTCTCTGATGAGTGCAGAATGACTTTACATGGTCATGATGGACGCTCTAGGGTCTACAGAAGGTCATCAGAGTGATTTTCACAATGCTGCATAAGCGAACGTGTGGCTTTTGGAGGTGGATCGTGTATGTTTTGGGGTGGCATAATGTTGGACACTAAAACTGACATTGTATTCATCACTACGGCGAATACCGGCCCGAGATCGAGAAGTTTGACGGCTGCACGATACGTCGAAGAAGTGCTCGAAGAACATGTGAGGCCGCTTGCGTGGCTTATGGGAGAAGATTTTCTCTTAATGCACGACAACGCCAGACCGCATGTCGCTAGAACAGTTTGCGACTACATGGAAGATGTTGGAATCACCGCGATGGAGTGGCCAGCTCGTAGTCCTGATCTCAATCCGATTGAGCATGTCTGGGATGAGCTAAAAAGAAGAGTTCGAGCAAGAAGCCCTGCTCCTACGCGCCTCCAAGAGCTTCAACTTGCCATTGAAGAGGAGTGGAACGCCATACCACAAGATTTCATGGTGAAATTAATACGGTCCATGAAAAACCGATTAAGAGCTGTAATCAAGGCTAGGGGAGGGAATACACCTTATTAAAAAACAATTTGATCAAGCATTTTGAGTTTTATTTTTATTCTTTGTTAAGCTAAATTGGGTAATTTTATCCGTATGTTGGGTTTTGTGCCCTAAAACTCCCTATGGGTACTTTTTTTACACTGTATTTGATATCATTAGAAAGGTACTGAAGTAAACATTCAAATAGTGTAAGTTTTATTTTAATATGTATTCACATTTATGAAAAAAACTGCTTTAACAACAAAAAGTCAACGTGTGCGATTTTATTGCTCTCAAGTGTATTATATATTTATATATATATATATTATATATTAATATTATAAATGCAAAAGTAACTCTGTCTGTCTGTCGGTCTGTCTGTCTGTCTGTCTGTCTCGCTTTCCTGCGAAAACTACTGAAACGATTTAAATAAAATTTGGTACACAGATAGTTTAGAGCCTGAGAAAGGACATAGGCTACTTTTTATCCCAGTAGTATGTTCCCGCGGGATAATTTCCGACCACCACGCGGGCGAAACCGCTGGCAAAAGCTGGTAAGTAATATAATAACGTAGTATTTTGAAAAACCTTAATAACAATAAAACCAATTTACATTATAAAATAATCATCCGACGCGCAAAAAAGATATTTATCCATCATTTTGAGTATTTATCCGATAAAAATGAGTAAAAACGAGTATTTATCCGTTTCGGATAAAAACTCGAGTATTTATCCTCTGAGTATTTATCCCCTGCCCATCACTAATTATAAGTATAGATAGTATAGATTTAATGCAAACAAGTATCCACTTTTTTTTAAATTGGCCTACACTGTGCCACTGTAGAGCAAAGGCCCGAAATCCCTCCTTTTCTAGGGTCAGTTCGATCCAACTCTTGCAATATGCGTCTAGGTCGTCTTCCCACCTTATCTTCGGTCGACCTCGGTGGCGCCGTACGTCCTCCAGGTACCCACTGTGCAAAGACTATTCCTGTGCCCAGCTGTCACTATGCATGTGGCTAGCGTGACCTGCCTAGTCTCATTTTAGCCTGGATTTACGTTTTGAAGCGCAGCGTGGTGTTTCGTATTCTTTCACTTCGTTTAACGCCTAAAATGCTGAGCTCCAGTGCTCTTTGGCCCAAGGCAGAACTTATATGACTCAGTGAGTGACTAGGGTCTAAGCACCGTAGATTACGATTTATTTAGAACTTTTACACAAAAATAGGTATTTAATTTTAAAATATTACTGTGTAGAGTCTCTCCTAATGTAAGATTTTTAGGAATAGTAGTAAAACAATAATATTGCTTTACATTGTGCTATTAGGCAATGTTCAATGAACGGATAATTTTATTAATCCCGATTTAACTGAGATAATTTCTAGACTGGTAAGACTGATAGTATTTTTAAATAGTGTTTCACAGACACAGTGACACACGAACTAAATTAAACAGCCACGGGGGTTTCAAACAATCTGCACACCCTACCCACTTAAATAGAATACAAACAATACAAAAACGGTCTAATTAAGTATTCCCACACTAACACTATAATAATCCTAATATTAAAAACAGATTCATAAATACTTGAATGCATGGATCCTTGGCATGGATACAATTAAAACTTTGGATAGTAAGGTAGTCACGTTGCTAGGCAACAACCAATCATAACAAAAAAAACTTTCACTTAATTCCTCATTTTAATCGGAGATATCACAAAATTAATAATGGCAGAAGAGTTGCAGAAGGTTCATTTGTATTACGATGATATTAACAAAATCCGAGTGATAGAAACAAATGTCCTAAAAGAAACCGAGGATCTAAAGGACACATGCAAGGATTATGACACAAGTGCGTACCTATTATATATATTTTGGTAATAAATGAAACGATTACATTTTTTAAGATTGTATGCTGTGGCATTATAAAATACTAGTTAAGAAATGTAGGAAATATACCATTATCAAAAAAAAAAATCGCCACTGTTTAAAACTGAGCACTCTAGATAGAGCATAACTACGTGGTACCACACTTTTTTTATCAGTTTTGATGAAAACACAAGTTTACTAACCAAATTCAGATAGACCAAGCCGTCTAATATCCATCCATAGTTGTATCCTCCTTCGCCAATGGGGTGGCAAATTGACTTACGAATTTATGAGTGCATTCTGACTGCAATCTGTCTATCGAAATGGGCTCGTCAGTCAACGTAGCATGTATGTACCTACCTAATACAAGTTAGGTGGCTAGGAGTAATAGTTCTGTAAGTTAGGTGGCTAGGAGTAATAGTTCTGTAAGTTAGGCAAAGAGTACTACCTATAAGATATTAGATACCTACTGATTGCCTAATATTCAAATCTTTTACAGAGATTCAAGATTTTGGGAAGATAATCAACGCATTACTAGACGTGCTCAAGGAACTTGGTGATAACGTTGAGAAGAAAAAAATGGCTGCCATAGGTTCCATGAACCTTTTGAAATCCACTTCGAAAGAAAGGGAGGCGGAGCAAGCCAAACTGCAAGTTAGTTACCCACCTACAAAGATTTTAATTAATGCCTACTTTTGTTTAGACCGATTTCACTATCAAAACAGGCGCGACGCGACTCGTAGAACAATTTCTATATGAAACCTTAATCGAAATTGTTCTACAAATGTCGCATAGCGCCTGTCTGAAGAAGCCTCTAACCACAAAACTGATGAAATAGGTCTCTTTTATGTGTTCTGTGATCATAACTCTAGACGCCGTTAAATTAATGCTATCAGCTGTTGGATTTTCGACATGGCTGAGCACCACAAGTTGAAAATCTAATAAGTAGTGCGCTTTTTAAGTTTTTGGAGTGGTGATATTTATTCAGTTTTACTCACTAGATTTTTTAACGGGACATAGAAATGAAGATGTCTTTGTTTTCAGGCAGAGATTAACGACAAGTCCATGATACTGGAGCAGCTGGATAGTGAATATGATGCTCTTCAGATTTTAGAAGCCACACAAATGGAAACCATTGAGTATTTGACGCAAATAAGATAGTTTAGTTTTTGGGACGACTGCCCATTTTATTGTATTTATTGTTTTCTTTGGAACTGCTCTAAATTGACAAACAAAAAAAAAACCTTTTCTATTGCGATTAAAATTTGAGGAAAGTGTAAAAAAAAGAATAATTTATTGAAATTGTCTTTTCTTGAACGAAGACTTCCAGACAGGCGCGACTCGACTAGTGTTACAATTTCTATGATTTTTTTTCTACTGAAGTTGCTTCGCGCCTGTCTTTATAATTTAAAGACTACGCCATTTATTAATAATTGTTTTTCCAGAGCAAGGATTTTCATAAACACATGACATTCCTTCCATAATGTTGTGTGACTGAAACTGGCATGGCCACCATCAGGAATTTTAATTTTGATCTGGGGAGATCCTACCCTAGCTTGCCCCATTTGAATCTCAAAAGCTAGGGCACCTAGCGAGGATCTGTTTTCTCCCAAATTTAGTTGGAACCAGTCGCCAAATATCAGAATCTGTCGGTCACTGGTTCAAAAGTTATAAGCGTTTCTAGGTGGCCGAGCTGGAGAGAATCATCCCAGCTTGGCCACATTTATATCTCAAAAAGAGCACCTAGCGAAGATCTGGTTTTTAGGGTTCCGTTGCCAAATGGCAAAAAACGGAACCCTTATAGATTCCTCATGTCTGTCTGTCTGTCCGTCCGTCCGTATGTCACAGCCATTTTATTCCGAAACTATAAGAGCTATGCTGTTGAAACTTGGTAAGTAGATGTATTCTGTGAACCGCATTAAAATTTTCACACTAAAGTAGAAAAAAAACAATAAATTTTGGGGTTCCCCATACATAGAACTGAAACTCAAAAATGTTTTTTTTTCATCAAACCCATACGTGTGGGGTATCTATGAATAGGTCTTCAAAAATGGTAATGAGGTTTCTAATATCATTTTTTTCTAAACTGAATAGTTTGCGCGAAAGACACTTCCAAAGTGGTAAAATGTGTGTCCCCCCCCCCGTAACTTCTAAAATAAGAGAATGATAAAACTAAAAAAAATATATGATGTACATTACCATGTAAACTACCACCGAAAATTGGTTTGAACGAGATCGAGTGAGTAGTTTTTTTTTTAAACGTCGTAAATCGTAAACCGCAATTTACCTTACATTCAATCAACTAAAAAATAAAAAATAAAAATATTTTTCAACCGAGAATACCTACAGGTTTGTACGGAACCCTCGGTGCGCGAGTCCGACTCGCACTTGGCCGGTTTTTTTACAAATTTAGTCGGACATAGTCGCCAAATATCAGAATCTGTCAGTTCAAGTTATAGGCGTTTCTAGAGCGCGTTTCACAGATTTAGTCGGGTCAAGATATTTTAAATTTTTAAGGTATAGTCCAAGAGCTCGATCGAAGAGTTTACAAAAGAAATATTTAAATATACTAATGTTTAAATATACTTCTAGTTTATCGGTCTAAAGTCCTTCGAAATGTCTTTTAGACCCGACTAAGTCTGTAGATTGGCAAAAAATTGCGACTAAATTTATAAAAAGCCAGATCTTCGCTAAGTCCTCAAGTTTTTGAGATTCAAATGGGCCAAACTAGGGTAAGCTCTCTCCAGATCGGCCACCTATAGCCATAACTTTTGAACCAGTGACCGATCTGATATTTGGCGACAATTTTTTTGCTATCAAAATGAAAATCCCTGATGGTGGTCATGCCAGTGCCAGTCACACCCGAATATTTATCCTAGGCCTACTTAGTTGGAAAAATGGAATTTATAGGCTAACCGGAATATTTTCTCAACTACAAGTTTCTCCTTCAGTAGCTGGGTATTTGAAATTCATAGGCCGTCACAAAAGTGAACACCCAAGGCACGATTTCTATTCACACTTGTCCGTTTTTAGGGTTCCGTTGCCAAATGGCAAAAAACGGAACCCTTATAGATTCGTCATGTCTGTCTGTCTGTCCGTCTGTCTGTCTGTCTGTCTGTCTGTCTGTCTGTCCGTCCGTATGTCACAGCCATTTTATTCCGAAACTATAAGAGCTATGCTGTTGAAACTTGGTAAGTAGATGTATTCTGTGAACCGCATTAAGATTTTCACACTAAAATAGAAAAAAAAACAATAAATTTTGGGGTCCCCCATACATAGAACTGAAACTCAAAAATGTTTTTTTTCATCAAACCCATACGTGTGGGGTATCTATGAATAGGTCTTCAAAAATGGTAATGAGGTTTCTAATATCATTTTTTTCTAAACTGAATAGTTTGCGCGAGAGACACTTCCAAAGTGGTAAAATGTGTGTCCCCCCCCCCCCTTAACTTCTAAAATAAGAGAATGATAAAACTAAAAAAAATATATGATGTACATTACCATGTAAACTGCCACCGAAAATTGGTTTGAACGAAATCGAGTGAGTAGTTTTTTTTTAAAACGTCATAAATCGTAAACCGCAATTTACCTTACATTCAATCAACTGAAATATAAAAATTAAAAAAAAATATATATTTTTAAACCGAGAATACCTACAGGTTTGTACGGAACCCTCGGTGCGCGAGTCCGACTCGCACTTGGCCGGTTTTTTAATACACAAAGTTCATAGTGCAAGTACATACATAAACGCATTACCTAATTTTTGTAGTTACATGATTCACGTATAATTCTGGCACTACATTATTGAAAGGAAGTATTACAAAAACGGTTCTCTATGGTTATTCAAAAGAAGGACGTGATAGTAAGTGGGCATTCGTGGAAGAATCAGATAAAATGTGTACGCTCGCAATAAAATAACTCCTAAACAAATAAGGAGCTAACTCATGAAATTAAAACTAAGATTCAGTCGGTAAAATGTAATTTTCACTGAAACACACATTGTAATTTACACAGTATCATAGTTATTATTTTTGTTATGGGGTTATACGAATTCACTTGTAATTAATGATTTCTACTATAGTAAGTCACAATTTGGAAGAATGTCAACTTAATCACAAAACAATGTAGGATATTTTAATTTATTTTACAATACCAGTGATTACAAAAATATTACTACTTATTACTACAGAGTTAAACAGATAAATAATTGAAATATAGATATATTCCCTTGATTCCGATTTTTAAAACATTTCATTTTATGTAGGAACATGCCAATGTCATAATGTTACATTTACCAAACACCAATTATATCCAAATAGAGCTTTATCTTGAATTAACTAGAAACCAGTCAATAATTGTGATTTCAAGAGCCTTTCTTGGAAATAATAAGTTAATTTACTATATTAGTCAAAGTCAAACACATTTTAATCGTATCATAATTACAAAAAAAAGTCTGTTTATAAAATATTGAAAATGAATAAATAAAAATAACAGTGGCACTAATACAAACGTTGCTGTTTTCTGTGAGTTCTGTTTATGTCAATACCACCATTAGGAAAACGAAATGTGATATAAACTTAACTACTCGAAGAATCTTTGTAAATTTAATTATAAGCATCCTATGTTCAAATACTCCTATCAACTATATTCAGTTTCATTATCATTAAAGGAGAACAAAAATGCCAGTCCTAGCAACAAATACCAAGAAAAATCTTTACTCTGTAATATATTTAAAGTGGGATTCAAAATAATTAGATCGTAGTCATTTACTTCTGCAACTTACACTTACAGATTAGCTTACTTACTAGTTGCTATCGTCAACAATCAGTTCTGGAATTTATCATTAATTCTCTCCCTCTAAACAGTAAATTTACTACAATGGATAACCTTAAATTGGAAATATAAGGCCAATATGGCACTTATTAAGCTTCAATCAGTTTTCATTGTGTGCAAGTTATTCAGTTGTAGTAAGTGTACGTTTCAATCACATTTTCAATTGCAACAAACTACCTACCAATTAATATATAAATGCTTGAAACTATTTTCAAAAGTGGTGCGACTGGATGAACAGTAGACCACGTTACGTCGGTGTCTGATGCCGCTGACATACTGGGTCAACAACACGTATGTGCATGCATAATTATTGATTGCTATATTTTGTCTGTATGTCTACTTGTCTACAAATTATTTCAACACAACTATCTCTGGCGAATAACAAACACTGGGCTGCATTGAACTCACATAAAGCAATACCGACACGATCAAATTCACGTTACAAATTTTTCATCAAAAACGAGGGAGATTTTTGTAGCAAAATATTGCTAAGTATAAATGATAAATTATTACCAATTAATAAGTAGAATATGCTCAATGAACCCTTATGTGACATGACCTGTCTATTAATCATAATTTAAATTACATAGTCTCCACCATACATTTCACAATACTATGCGTGGCTTGAACACTTTTGTCTATAATGTTTAAAGGTTTAGACACTTGAAGTCACTACTGAACTTGATAGGGGATCATCTGTTTTTTGCCTTTTTGAGTCCTGTTGCTCTTCCTGGTTGTGCTCCTCTTCAGCGGCTCGTTTCTTAGCTCCCTCCGCGTTAGTCGTGTGCTGCCCTATCTCACTGATGACTCCGCTTTTGAATCGTACAATAATAGCTGTCATATTGTCACACCCGGTCCCATCACCCATCGTGCTCGGCGCCAAGCAGTGGTCGAACATCTGCGAAAACAATTTTAATTATATAGCTGAAATCCTCAAGTAATTTAAATATCAATAGGGTATGCAAACAATACAAACCTCCTCGCAGATCTGCGACAGTCTCTCGCGACCTTCGGCCAACCTCGGCAGAATAAAGTCACAGACGTCTTGACTAGACATAAAGTTCCAGATACCGTCACACGCCAGCACCATGAACTGATCCTTTTCTGCATCGATCGTTAACGTCTTAACATCTGGCAATGCTGTGATCATCTGTTCCTTAGCATCCAAGTCTTTATTCTGTTTGTAAGAGTGGTCGCCGATGGCACGAGATAGGTTGAGGCCACCGTTTATGCGGCCGTCATTCGAGACTTTTCCACCAGCTTTGGTGATTCTTTCAAGTTCAGGGGCGTCCTCAGGTTTGTGGTCTATTGACATGTCTATGGCTTGGCCCTCCCTGCAAATGATGCAGCGTGAGTCTCCAGCATTCGCCACAAATAGCTCATTACCTATAAACATACAGAAATGTTACAAAATGATGGAGTTTGTTTTAGAAAGTACTAGTGACGTAACAAATGTAAATTTTTAAGCATTCGCGAAAGCGAATATCTACCGCCGATATTCGCGACTGCGAATATTCGGTTTTTATGTGGCCCCAATTCGTTACAGCTCGATTTTGATAGCTATCTTGCCGCGCAAGTTGCGCAAATACGTCTTCATTTGCCTTATTCCGAGCATTGTCGAGCTTATCCGAAAATCGCCGCTGTTAAACACATGCATTTTGAGGTTAGAATGTGATTTGTAATACTGAACGGGCAAGCCAGCGATACTGAACGGGCGATATGCAAGCTTCTTGACAAAGCATATTTTCCTAAAGGAAGAACTACAACGGGTATGAGATATGAAACGAAGTTTTCTGAATTGGAACAACGTGAAAAAGGCAAACAGGATGGAATATAGACTTCAGATTGCTGTTGCATCATCTTCTCACAAAAGTTATAAATCTGACACTAAACAGATGTCACTTCAAGAATGCGTCGAAAAAGCTTTTGAACACATAAATAAAATAAAAAATACACAGAGGAACATAGAAACTCCTCCTTTTTTGAAGTTGCTTAAAAAGTGACTAGAAATTTTTTATGTTTTGATTTAATTTACCTAATATTATGTACACCTTACGTATTTTTCTTGACATTCATATTCGCATGAATTCGCCAATGAGAATGTCAAAAACAACGCGAACGTGAATATTGGCGAATTCGAATATTGGCTACATCACTAGAAGGTACCGAGGTCTAGCATTCTGAGAATATAACTCACCCCTGAGCAGTGCTACCACAGCTGTGCAGCCACTGTCGTTGCCAGGCTCCTCATTTATAGACACGTCGTCTCCATCATCATCACTCGATTCTGCTTCCAATTCATCGTCTTCTTCCTCTTCCCCATCTCCTGCAAATAGTAGTATTGTGTGGTCAAAATATTATGAATATGGTGTCATTAACATTGGTAGCGTTCCAAGATCATCGTTGGCCGTCAACCAAAAATAAATTTACTACAAGTCTTTGCTTGCAAACCACCCGAATAATTAATCTACTCACCATCATTCGAGGACTCTTCGACACCATTAACATTTTCCTCATCAGACGAGTTGACCTCTCCTCCCTCAAAGGTTTCGTCATTGGAGTCGCTCTCGTCGTCGTCTTCCTCGTTGGCCTGGCGCAGTAATTTCTCGTACACGTCGGCAGCGGACCGCCTCATCGAGGCGTCTTTGATCCTACCCTTACCATCTGAACTTGATACTGCTGCTGCTTTTTCTGAAATAAAAAGAAGAATAGTAAAATAAGCCTCATATGAATGTTTAATGCAATGTTCAGTTGTGCAACATTGATGTAGCGGAAAATTACATTTAGCAGCTGTTTTTCGACTTTGTTTATGCACCAATGGTAACAGATAAGGGAAATCACTAGGAAAAAAAAGAGTAAATTACCTTTTCCCTTTGCTGGCGTGACCGAACCATTAGATGACGTAATATTACTTTCCTCGCCGACAACTTGCTTGGAGTCAGTGACCTCTCCATTACAAATATCAGACGTAGCACCATTGCCCGTAGCTACCGAGCTCTTGGCATCTGCACTCTGTTCTGGCTGAAGGCAGTTGTCTTCAGAACTGTCTGGTGCAGTAGAATTGGCTTTCTCGAGCTCCATAGCAACTGGCTCCTTAGCTTTCTCGTCAGGCTCACTAGTTGAGACCTGTGAATTATTGGTATGGTTATCAATATGGAAAGTTTTTCTTGCAGTATCAACTTTTCTCGCAGTGTTCCTTTAATTGCATTACAAAACAAGTTCTTAGTTTAACTCAAGCCTTAAGCCAAGTCATCTTTGAGCCTGTAATTGTAACTTAAACTTTATTCTAACCATGACTGATATAAAGTTCTTAACACACGAAAAGAAAACTGACTTTGGAACTGAGTCTAAATGTGCATACACACGAGCGGCAAGCGTCAACGGCAGAGCCAACTGCCATCGACGGGTGTTTCGACGCGTGTCGATAGCTGCACTTCCATCTGTCGCTAACCCCTGCCGCGTGTGTATAAGTGTGTATACACTTTGGTCGCAATTTTGTATTAAGTATTAACATACTTACCACACTAGGAATAAAGTACAAAATACAACCTGGCTCAAAGGTTTATGCTTGAATTAAACTAAACTTAGAATTCGTTCCATAATAAGACAGTCAATGATTTGAAAATGAAGAAAACAGGGAACTCACTTCTCCATTGACATCTTTATCTTCTTCATTATAGTTTGTGGAAGAGACACCTTCAGTGTCTTCATCTGCATTGCTGCCCTCTGCGGCTTCCTTTGTAGAAGACAAGCCATTCTTGCTGGTAGATGCCTCTAAGACTGGCAATTCGGAGCTTGAGCCAGCTGGAAATGCTAAACCAGAAACGGAGCCTGATCCACCAGCACCTAATATTAAACAAAGAATGAATTTTAAACAAAATACTATGTTTTTGTTTATGTCAACTTAAATCTTATCTGAGCAGTTTATATAAGACGCTAAGCCATAAGTACGCGTACTGTAGCAACCCCGGAAGCTGTTGTTAAGCATTTTCAATGTACTCTGCTTCTCGTTTCTTGGCGCCAGACCCATTTTTTCAGAATTCATTGTAATGACACCTTTACAAATAAATAAAATTGAAGTGTCTGTTTGTAACATCAAAATAACAGCTTTTTACTAAATGCATAATAAACTCCACAAACATTTACAACATTTTAAGAATTTTTGTTTGTCTGTCTGTCTGTCTGTTTGTTATGGCAAATCTCCAAAACGGCTGGACTGATTTTGATGGCACTTTAACTGGCCGATAACTGGTGTTGTAAGGAGTAACACAATGGCTACTTTTTGTCTGTGTAGCATGTTCCCGTGGTTAATTACCAAAACCCACGTGGGCAAAGCCGCTGACACAGTACTAAATAAATATCTATGTACCTGAACCTCCAGCTTCCTCAGTGTTTTTCTTGGCACGCAGGCATGGCGACAATGGCGTGGCGGCTTCGGCAAGGCGTGTACGATGATGTATGGGGTTAGTTGACAGCCTGTTTTCGTATTTAGCCAATACTTCCTACAATTTTATAATAATTAGTAAATTGATATTTCTTGTCAGTTTCAATAATATACAGGATGGCAGCCCCCGACTTAAGCCCCCCCGTGTAAGTTATTAAAAAAAAAACATTTGTTTCTTAGAGAAATGAAAATGTAGGTATGTAACAGCAAACTTTTTTAAATTAACTGACGAATCATTTCAACGCAGGGCTTTTTAGAATCATGTACTTTCTGAATCCATGGTAACAGGGAGCGCGGTGATGTCCCGCTACCTTGTGTTTGATGTTTGTTAAACCGTATAATACATGTATACAAAAATCTACTGCTGAAAATGAATCTCCAATTAAGTGTCTATAGAAAATTTACATGATCACTAAGCATGATCATCCGAGACAGATTGTGGATCGCATGTTTAGTGGGAAGCTGGTCAATATTGCCTATTTAAACACCACTACAGATGGTTACTCTGTTAAATGCTACTGTTATTGTTTTTGTTACCTACAGAATACTCATAGGCACCGGGAACTTGGTGCACGGGAGTGCTCTTGCACCCTTGTGGCTTCAAAATATAATATAGGTGTAAAACATCCAGAACTAAAAAAATATCAGAAACGTCTACCAAAAACCCTACCCAGAACCCACCCTATTTGAGGAGAGATCCAAAACATTTTATTCTATTTTAATTTTTTTTGTCTGGAATCTGTTAATTTGTTGAAAAGTTATAAACTTTTCCGCCTAAGTCAACAAAGTTTCGATATCCTATTTACGAAAATCAAATTGACCTTTGGCAGGGTGCTAATATTATAAATATTTTACGCCAACCAACACACCGTAACTTGATCCCAAACTAGGCAGAGCCTGTCCTATGGCAACCAGACAACTGATACGTATATATATTTCTAAATACATACATCTAATATATACAATTCTCGTGTCACAGTTTTCGTTGCCATACTCCGCCGAAACGGCTTGACCGATTTTGATGAAATTTTTTGTGCTTATCCGGTATCTATGAGAATCGGCCAACATCTATTTTTCATCCCCCTAAATGTTAGGGGTAGTCCACCCCTAAATTTTTAATTTTATTTTTTAGACAATATTTTTAATTTCTATTTTTTTATGATACAACATACAAAAATACATACAATCCTCAATTTTCACCCTTCTACGATCAACCCTTATTTTTTAATAGCCATTTTAGTAATTTAATCATTATTCCTCTCCGGTCGAAAACTGATCAATCGTCATTTAATTAGTTATCCCCGCCTAGGAAATTATTTATATGGCAAAACAACGTTTGCCGGGTCAGCTAGTATCTATATATATATATATATATATATATATATAAAAATGAATCCCTATTTCTCTTGGTCACGCAATCACGCGTGAACGGCTGGACCGATTTCACTTCTTTTTTTTTTGTTGTTTTTTATTGTCAGAAGGTTCTTATGAAAGAAGAAAATTAAAAAATTGCGCGGAAAATTAGAAAATTTAAGAACACTTATTTAAGAATACAAAGTCACCTAACATGTGTGTTTAATAGCTAGAAAATGCTTTATGTCTTCGAAGTGCCAGGTTGGCATAACTTGGTAGGAGCTCAACTAACATGGGTGTGTGGTAGCTAGAAAACGCTTTATGTCTTCGAAGTACCAGTTTGTCATAACTTGGTCTAACATGGGTATATGGTATGGTAGTATGGTGCTCTTTGCTTTGTGTTGGTGGGATCTGATAAGTTAACACAACATTGATTGATTCTGAGGCGGTACGAAGTTCGCTGGGTCAGCTAGTTATAGATAAATTACACCCAGACACAGAACAAATAATTGTGCTCATCACACAAAGATTTGTCCTGGGTGGGAATCGAACCCACAACCTCAGTCTTAGCACTCAGGGTCACTAACCACTAGACTAACAGGTCATTCAATTAATTTTTTCATTATAGAGCTTGCTTCGTTCACTCTTGCATCCTACTATTATCATCTTAGGTTTAAAAAAATATCAAGCTCAGTTTGCAACCTACATTCTCGTAACTGTTAAGCTTTTCTAGATAAGTCAATAAAGTTACTAATTGAATGAATGGACAGACAGTAACCTAACATATTGGTGGTGAAGTGCAAAAATCCTCAAGCTCGCTTTGAAGATGCACTGATAATAAACTTGCCAGTGCCCTTGTAAATACTACTCACAAATCACAAAACCAGAAAGATCTTCCTTTGGGTAAAAAATTCTAGGATCCAAGTACCTTCAAGTAAAATTAATTCAAACAATTGTTTACCTGTAATGGGAGCGATGCTTCTTGAAATAAGTTATTCACATTGTCATCTTCATATTCTTCATTTTCTGGTGGATTTATTTCACCTAAAATAATTGACATAAAACAAAATTAAAAACAACATATACTGCCTATGCTAAGCAAAATAAAATGTTTTTCTCATTGAACATATACAGAATTAGAGAACAATCAAAATGTCTAGTGACAAATAGGCAGTGTGCAGCAGTATATGCAGTTAGCAGTAGTGCTATAGCACTATCTTAAAATTTTACTTAAGCCCCAAGTGATTGTATCAAGTCTCATCATAACAGAGATTAAGAAAAACTGTTTCTTTTTTGCAGGTAATAGATTTTTTTTTAAAATAGATATCAAAATCCTTGCAAGTGTTTTTGTTTGCAAACAACTGGATACTCCTGTAATTGGAAGCCTTTGATTGCTATACTAAGTCCCATGTTACAGAAAGTCACTCAATCAATACTCAAGTATTACATAAAACTAGTTTCAACCAATCAAATGGCTTGAATCTAGTTTTAAGTAATGCTTGATTGAGTGAAATGTGAGTCTTCTATTAAACTGGCGTAAGTATAATTAATAGAAGGAATATAATACATCACAATCGTGTAAAAAATTTCAAAAATAAAAATAGTTTATGTTTTTGTTACTGTTTCTAATGCTGAGATCACACTACTACACCGTTATAATAACATAATGCAATGAGAGACACTATCGCACTAAACAAACAATTAATTCACCAAAACACAAGAATATGTTTACAATTGAAGAACATACTATTTTAGAGAATACATTTCCACTTGTTATTACCTTATGAACTTAACCAAACAATTTACTTACTTAAAATTCAAATATTTATAAATTCTGAATTTTAGGAATTGCATGAAGTTATAAATACAGTGATTCTAAAGTCATTATGCAAACATTTGACCTCTGCCACATTACGCTATTCCAAACACACTTAAATAAGTCAATCAATATTTTTAATTAGTGTCACAATCTCTTAACTACCAACACACTACCCATTAATGCAGCTGTTTGCTTTATCCAGTACGAAATATCCCACAACCTCTTAATTCTACAATGATAACAAATCACTTAATTTTGTAGGTTATGTTTAGCATCAATAATTTTGTGATGACAAGAAATTGAAACAATTAAAGTTTGAAATATTCAGTGCTGCTTAGGTATTATTATTATTAGTGAATAAGGATACAACTAAGCAACTCACCAGCTAGCTCTTTCAGTGTGTCCATGACTTCTTTAGTGGCAATGGAAGCATCAAATCCGAGGAAAGCATCTTCCAAAGCTTTCTCGAGGTCTCCACTTTTGTATGCATCTGTGTTTTTTATAAAATCTGGCAGGTTTTGTGAACAATATGTGGCCACTTCAGCTCCCCCATGACCATCATACACAGCAAACAGTGATATATTTGAATCAAAGTCTAAGATTGTGTTGTGTGCATCCTAGAATTATAAAGGACTTATTATCATCAAATTAGTAGTAATAATATACATTTTTGCTTTCTAAACGTTTAGTACCGGATATATCAGATAAAGTTAGTATGTGAAGCCAAAAATGTATTTTTTAAGCTGCCTACTTATCAATATGTTTAAACAAACTTTTTAAATACTGTTTTTCAAGCGTAGGCATTCCGAATAGAAATCCTAGGTCATCTAAACTTTAACTACTGCAAAAATCTCTCAGTAAATAAGATCGTGCATTGGACATTGGACATAGTAAAATGCCTCGACATTTTAACATAGCGTTAACCACGAACGGTTAATAACACAATCATAGAACTATAAATTGATTGATGACTGATCGATCGAAGGTAGTGATTGCGGCAGATTAGTATTAAATATCAGCAATTTCAAAGACTGAATTATACTATCACGAATGAAACAATAAAGTACCTCTTGATTGACACGCCATCCCTGCATGGAGCTTGCGCCGCACGCAAGTTTATTGTTATCTTCATCGCTAGACACTTTTTCCGTTACGGGTTCAGACAAATACGCACCCATATTGCAATGTTAGTATCATGAATTATAATTACATAAAATAAATAAATGAGGCGCGAAAACCTCCGAAAAACGCACAGGCGGCAAGCTAAGCCGAGTCAGTCAACCGCCGAGAATAGGGCTGCCAAGTATAATATTTCAACTCCACCAAACTAAGCTCAATTCTATATGTCAGTTTTAGCTGGTTTTAGGTGGGTTTAGAAAACTATTTTTTGTATCTATTTACCTATGACACCCGTAACTGTATGCATATATGTCCAGTCAATAAACCTGATGCTGTATATTGTAGATTTTGTAAATCAGACGCTAGTTCGGAGATGAATCTGGATCATCCCGATAAGTGTGTACTAAGCACAAAAGACGAAGATTGTCATATTTTTTAAATAGTCACATTTCCATCCAGTTAAAAATCGAGAGGTTTGTACTGATGATATATTATTAATAGAAGTATCAAAATAATGGTCTATACGTATATGCACAATTATTCATTTTTTTTTATAGAATTTTATTTTAATGAACTTATCTTAGACTGGGGTAATGCCATACATAAAACGTAAGAATAATTTCACAGACTATCTTGGGAAAGCTATAACTTTAACCCATACTAAAAACAAATTTGGAAAATCATTATTATCAGACCAAGGATCTTGGAGACAATTTAGTCGGAGTCCTCACGCGGGACCTCGGTGGTGATTTCGAAATGAAGTTATTTTGTTTTTTTGTTAGAATGGTGTTAGTGACCTTACTGCTTTTCTGGAGTAGGGTTATGGCTTGGAGGTCTGCCATGCCTGGGTGGAGCACCACCGGGTCCTCCTGGATATGATCGGTGGCGGCGATCTCTCGCGTCCGACCCTGGTGCAAGCCATGGTATGGAGCGAGAGAGCATGGGAAGCCATCACCTTATTCTGCGAAGCAGTAATGTTCGCGAAGGAGGAGGCGGAGTGCGTGAGGCAGTCTGTGCGCCCTCAGGCCCCTAGCCACCGCAGAAGGAGACGCCCCGGGTATCGGGAGTCGATTGCGGATTGCTGGCCACCGCAGGTGCGGGCTTGTGGGTGGCGAGCAAAGGGTAGCTCGCCGCCCGGTAAGGACCAGGCCCGGGTCGACAGTGATGGCGCGGTGTGTTCCACGCACGCCTCAAAGAGATGTCAGCACAAATTTAAGAGGTCTGCGAGGACCGATGCCTGCCGAGATCGCGAGATTTGTTCGAAAGAGTTACCTTGGCCTTGGCATTGGCAACTGAAGGAACACGGGTGGGTTTTAGTCAGTAAAAGTCTGACACGTCGTCCCGCTCCACCCAGAGCGAGAGACTTCATTTGATGATTTCCCACGCACAAAAACAATGGTTTTAGGTCATCGGGACCAGTGAGAATATGCCTTTTTTGTGTATACCAATAATAATCTTAATAGTTTCACTAAAAAAAAAAGCTCAGGCAGAGATTTGAATGCGCTACTCCCGTAGCATTTGCTACACTCGCTACGTGGTTAATGCGGCACTGCGGACCCCTTTTTGGCAAGGTATTGAATCATGAAAGAAATATAGATGAGTGAAAAGTAATAAGTATGTGGCGACACAGTACCTGTACCCATTACCTTACCATGTGTACCTGCGAAGCAATTACCACATACCAACAAAGCAATTACCTTACCACCGAACCAATTACCTCATACCTCTGAACGAGTTACCTTTACCACGTTTTTGACTTTCTACAAGAAGAAACAGTGAAGCAAACCGTCTTGAAAAAGACAAGTACGTTTTGACGATCAAGAATCAAGATAAGCCGACGCGGCATGAACGCTATCACAACGCCGCACACGCTCGGCGGTTCGCTTTGAAAGAAGCGGTTTGTTAATGTATGCAGAGCAAGCAGAAGCATCAGCATCTTCATTTCATGCGGATGGACACGTGGACACACGACGCTGAAGACACACGCGTTCCGCGGACCAGCAGGCAGTCTTCCATCTTGACTCGACGACGGCGCCCGTTGAAAAGGATCGCGCCTTGCTCGCACGTCCTATTTATGCCTTTCCGGCGAATAGTTCCGAGAGCTACACAGCGCTCGCGCGCAGGCGCGCGACGCCCTTCGCTATTGGTTGATGATTGTAAATAATAACAGATTGTACCTAAAGTATCATTCCAAAAATGTATATAAGCAGAGTGTTTTTGTATAATAAAATCTATCGGAGCTGCCCGAAAGCCCCCAAATCCTCTTCCCCTAAATTGGCGCAGCGTTTCGACGCCCGCCAGACTAGGGAATCCCCCTCGGCCAAACTCCCGTGAGATTGAGCCCTCAACATCCCTCTCAATGGCCTCTTTTGAGTTCCCAGAAGGACTTTCCCGCTCTGGCCTCCTCCAGGCCTAAGCCCGCTCCCATCCCTCCATTAATGGACCCGCGTACCCACGCCCCCGCGCCCCTTACGCCCCCCGGTTTTCCCGTGACCGCACCCCCCGCCCGCATCGCACCCCCCCCCCCCCCCCCCCACTGCCCCTATGGCAGGACCAGTTCAGAGGAAAGGTCAGGCTCCCCTTGATGCGTTTAACGTCATCGCCGGGACCTTTAATACCTACAGTACGTTCCTCTCCCCGCGTGCCCAACAGATGGCCCAGGAACTAGTTGCCGCCGGCGGCAACCTGTTCCGTATTCAATCAATTTATGCTGCGTATCCCGAGATCACGCAAGCCCTCCACGTCATGAACTCCCAACGTCCCCATTATGGATAGTCGAGGAATAGTAACTAAACTAAAACCCCGTTCCCTAAAGCTAGGCTTCTTCAATGCCAACGGCATTCACGGCCAACGTGATGAGATCGCCACGTTCCTCCGCGACTATCGCGTAGACATTTTACTCATACACGAGTCGTTCTTAAAGCCTCACAAACGCGACCCGAAAATTGCAAACTATCGTTTAGTTCGCAAAGACAGGTCACGTTGTGACAGAGGCGGCACCCTCATATACTATAGGAAGTCCCTGTACTGCATACCTATGGATCCGCCCGAACTCTCCCGATTAGAAGTTTCGGCCTGTCGGTTAGCACTGACAGGTCACCAGCCGATCACTATTGTGTCGGCTTACCTTCCTCGCCAACATCAGTCAGAGGATCCCCAACTCCTCGCTAATGACCTTTCCGAACTCTTCGGCATGAGTGACCCCGTTATCATAGCGGGCGATCTCAACGCCAAACATCCCACCTGGAATAGCACTAGAACCTTGACTAGAGGTAGGCAACTTTTCAATCTCTGTTCTACCATGAACTTTGACGTCATCGCCCCGATGACTCCCACTCACTTCCCTTTCGATCCCGATCAGTTAGCCGACGTACTTGATATAGCACGAACTATTATAGAAGCTATTCACGAACTCAACTCTGATCATCGACCAGTAGTCATGAACCTGGCCCCCCGATTAGGTACCCGTGACCCCTCTCAACCCCCCGATCACTGACTGGAAGAAAGTAAGCGAACGCTTACAATCTAACACGTCACATCACTTAGACTCTATCCCTGATCAGTTCGACTCTGTCGCCGACACAACGGCCGCGATCGACTCTCTCACAGAGCACGTACAATCGATCGTGAACGAAAGTTCACGGGAGGTTCCAGATACGGACGACCGTAAATGGAAGCTCCCGACGAGAAGAATGCGGCCGTTCGTGCCTACAGCAACTTTCCCTGTGAAGCTAACAAAGCTCACATGCGCTACTTACAGCGTGCTGTAAGGACACGTGTGACTGAGCTGCGTGACGCTAACTGGGACAAGATGTTGGGCGAACTAGAGCCGACTCATCCCGCATTCTGAGAACTTCAGAGGAAACTCAAATCCTCTGAGATTTCCACAATGCCCCGGGCCCTGACCCGCCCCGACGCGACCATTGCATTCGAGGATATCGACAGGGCTGAATGCCTAGCCGATAGCCTCGAAGCCCAATGCACACCCAGTTCGCAGCCAGTAGACCAAGCGTTTGTCGATAAGGTAAACGCAGAAGTCGAACGCAAAGCCTCACTCCCGCCCGTTGAAGACCCTGATGATCCCCTGCCCCCCGTCACACCTGACGAGGTGCACGAGATCATTAAGGATCTGAAACCTCGTAAAGCCCCCGGATCAGATGGCATCACCAACAGAGTGATCAAGCTGTTCCCCGCTCACCTGATTATGCTCATGGCTACCATCTTCAATGGTGCCCTGAGTAATAATATTTTCCCCCAAGCGTGGAAGGAAGCCACCGTTATTGGCATCCCTAAGCCCGGTAAGCCCAAAACCGTGCCCACGAGCTATCGCCCCATTAGTTTGCTCAAAGTCCTCGGCAAATACTATGAGAGACTTATTTATAAGTGACTCAGAGATTATGCCGAGACCAAGGGCCTCATCCCCAACGAGCAGTTTGGTTTTCGAACCCAACCCTCGTTTGTCCATCAGGTACACCGTATCGTTGAGCATATCAATGCTGGTTTTCAGCGTGGTATGTTCACGGGCGCTGTATTCTTCGATAAAGGGAAAGCGTTCGACAAAGTCTGGCACAACGGTTTATTATATAATCTGTACCAACTCGGAGTGCCAGACCGTCTCGTGCTCATCTTACGAGACTTTCTTGCGAAACGTACCTTTCGCTATCGCTTTCGCTATCGAAGCGGCACTTTCCTCCCCTCACCCGATCCGTGCAGGAGTCCCTCAAGGCTCTGTACTAGCCCCCCTCATTTTCACGGTTTTCAATAGCGATATCCCCAGAAGTAAGAAGGCAAGGTTAGCTCTGTAAGCAGATGACACTGCCATCTTCTTCTCGGGATTTAGTGACACAGCGTTGGTTTGCTACCTCCAAACCGCAGTCGACGAGCTCGGCGAATGGTTTAGGAAGTGGCGAATCGAAGTCAATCCCGATAAAAGTCAGGCGGTCTTTTACACCCGACCGCGACGTAATCACCGCCCTCCCCGACCCATCTCTATGTTCGGCGAGCAGATCCCTTGGGAGAAGCGAGCCAAATATCTAGGTGCCATCCTAGACGAACACCTCACCTTTTCTGAGCACATAAAGCAGGCCTGCTCGCGGGCCGCTTTCGCTCTCGGTAGGCTCCATTGCGTCCTGAACAAGCGGAGTAAGACGTCTCTTCAGTGTAAGAAACGTCTTTACACCGCTTGTATCAGGCCCATCATGACATATGCAAGCCCAGTCTTTGCACATGCTAAGCCCCATTTCATCCATAGGATGCAGACCCTCCAGAATCGTTTTCTCCGTCAAGCCACAGGCGCGCCTTGGTTTGTTCGGAATATCAATCTCCACTTAGATATGAAACTCCCGACTATCCATCAGTTCATGAAACGCGCTTCGAAGCGTTTCTTCGATAGGGCCGTATCCCACCGCAACCCTCTGGTTGTCGCGGCAGCCACTTACACCCCCTCCCGTATCAGTAAAGTCCGCCGTTCGCAGCACGTTCTATCCGATCCTGACGATCTCACTACTCTCCTCCAGGAGAGTCGAAAAGAGACCAGTACAGTGAGCAAACCACACAGACTCAAACCGTACCGACCTCGCCGCCGAGGTCCGTCGTCGCGACCCCGACTTAATAGTCCCTCCCGACCCTTGCAAGAGCAAGAGCTTTAAATTAGTCCATAAATAATTTTAACCCAGATCCAGCCAGTCCCTTGCTGTCCCCCCACCAGTGATTGCCTAAGCCGAGGTTCGTACCCCTCTCGGGGTAACCCTTAGAGCTTTCGCTTTAGTTTTTAAGTATAATAAGCCCCGGCTGGAGGCCTAAAAAGGTAACTTTTTAGAACTCGTCGGGCTACCATCCGTTTAAGTAGTAAAAATCTTTCAGGTTAACTACGAGATGCCAGACAAAAAAAAAGTATAATAAAATCATTGATATTCACTCTTTCATTGGGATCAGTTGGAGTTGTTTTATTGACGACAATTAGAGTGCCCTTCGCTATTCCTCAACTCTATTAGACAACACAACGTCTAAAAGTATTAAATTATTATTGCTAAAACCCTAAATCTTACGCAAAAAAATATATTCTAAAGTTTAATTAACAAATAGGTAATAATCTTCTACTGTACTTAATATCGACGAGTTGCCCGTATACTTATAGGGAGCAATAATGATAAAAGAGACTTGATAAATGAAGAAACGGTGTCTGATAGATAACAAATGTGAATGTAAGCAAATAATGAGTATTGATATTTTATCTCCTAATATACCTAATATAAACATGACGGTGGTTTATGCACAATCATAGTAGAAGCTTGATAGTAGTAGGATGGATTCTTTATACGATCGTGCGCTGTCCGAAGTAGGTCAAGAAGGCAAATATCAAATAAGATTTGATTTATTTTATAATGTTTTGCTCGGTGCATTGTGGTCCATGGCATATAATAATATAATATTAGCGCTTACGATTACTCCACATACATGCAAAATTCCAGAAAAACCTGCAAATTTGAGTGAATATTTATGGAAGTTGAAATACATTCCTATGTAAGATACACATTTTCTTAGTGAAGTTATATCACAGTATTGTATTTAGTTGTGTTGTTTCATGTAACTTAATTTTCTCAATTGTGTTGCAATTTAGTGTTGAAGATGCATTTGGAGCAACAAAATTTAGTGACTGTTTAATATATAGGAGCCAAGAAAACAATGATACTGAAGGTAATGGGCTTACTATAACTCTATGTGAGGTTTTCTTAGAATATGTCATTTCACCTATGTCTTAGTTAAGCGAATTAATATTTCGTTTTCAGGGTGTAGAATCTATAATTACGACAGGACTTGGTTTGAAGCAACAGTTCCGTCCGATAACAATTGGGTTTGTGAAAATGAACTATATGTTGTAAATATTTTTGCGTACAGCAAAATCGGAGAAACCGCCGGGTCTTTTATTTTTGGGTGGTTTGGAGATGTGTGAGTAGTACATAAGTTATTGTTATTTTATAACATAACATCAGGCCTTGTTTCCCCGAAGGGTTGGGCCGTGGTGTAACTATAGTACACACACATTTCACCAATTATTTATTATTATAACTATTATCAGTTATGTTCACTTATGTTACGTTATTCTTTATTATTGGTACAGAAATAATAAACAAAGTTCCTGTTAGATAACAATATAAAAATCGTTATGACACAGTGCGTAATCGATTTATTTTAATTATTTAAGAATAGCATCTTGTATGGAACGCATACTATAATAAAAGTTTAACTTACGCGTTGTTTAAACACTAGTGCCTGTGTCTTAGGCCTTTTTTTTGGATGGGAAATCATCAAATGACTTCTCCCGCTCTGGGCGGAGCGGGAGGGCGTATCAGACTTTTACTGACTAAAACCCACCCGTGTTCCTTCAGTTGCCCATGTGCCAGGGTCACGGTATCTCTTTCGAACAATCTCGCGACCCTGGCAGGTGCCTTAGGCCTGCTTTCACCACAAATCACGTTTAGCGTTAGACGATCTGTTTCTGTCTATTCTTTAAAGATGACGGAGATAGAATGATGTTTTAAATATGTTTTGTGATTTGTTGTGCAAGCGGGATTAAGACACAGGCGCTGGCGTTTTCCTTACGAATCTCACGTTTGCCGAGACGGTAAAATTGATAAGCTAGTTTGACTTAAATGTTGATTTACTATTTTTCAGATACGGACGCAAACCTATCTATATTATATCTTTAGCTATGTTGATAATAGGTCGATTCATATCAGTAATAGCTAGTTCTTCGTTTGTATTATTTGCAATCGGGTGTATTATAGCTTCTTTGCCATCATGGTCGGCCACGCAGAGTACGGCTATCATATCCTTGGAAATATCTTCTCCTAAACGACGAGCTGGTGTCGCAAAATTAAGATTAGTCTCCACTAGTTTTGGCTTGTGCTTAATGCCTTTATTTTACTGGTGGTTAAGGAGTTGGAAATTTTTCATCATTTTCACAACAGCAACGCAGTTGCCTTATTTGCTATTTTCTTGGTAATTAACAATTTAACTTAAATTCTTTATGAACTGAAAGCATTTTATTTTTTTGTTGAGTCACTGTTTTTTATTTCTTTAATCATTTCAGGTATTTAATAGAATCTCCACAGTGGCTATGGGTAAACAAAGAATATAAAAAATGTATTAAAATACTTAAGCACATAGCAAACGTAAACAAAACTCAGCTGAGTACCAGTGTTGAGAACGAAATATTAACAAGGGAAGTGGATGTGGTAGCTAGTGAACCGGAAGCCTTAGGACCATTAGCATTATTTTCTGGCTGGCGGTTAGCTATTAATACCATCTTACAACTATTATTGTGGTAAGCATTTATGAAAATACTTAAGAACAGTGTAATCAGTAGGTATGTTTTAAACGTTTGCTAAATTCTAAGTAAACTATGTTTGTTTTTGAAGGATCTGTGTTTCGATAAACTACACGGTGGTTTTATTAAGTTCTGCGGAAAAATCCAGTGGGAATCCATTCTTAGACTTTGCTTGGCAATCTTTGGCTGAGATTCCCGGATATTTTATAGCATCGTGGCTAGCAGATCATATCGGCCGACGATACACTGGAATGATTTCCACAGCGCTAACAACATTAATCTGGATCGTTTATGGTTACCGTGACATTAGTAAGTATTATATAATATGTATTCATGTATTCTGTAGATTAATTGAGTACTATGATGAATGTATGATTGTTTTTTTTATCTTCAGGTAGTACAGAATGGCTTAAAAGTCAATGGGTGGGAACTTCCTTGGTTATTACAAACAGATTGACTATAACTGTTTCATATTACATCATTAATTTATTAAATATGGAACTTTATCCAACGTGCCTTAGACAAACAGGAATGTCATTAGGCAATGTAGTGAGTGGTGGAGCATCTGCATTAGCACCGTACATATTGCATTTGGTGAGTTTTATTAATTTGATGTATGAAATAATAAAGAAATAAATAAAATAATATTTTAATGAGATCTACCATCTTTTTAGGGTCGTCGGTTCGATGTCCGTTATTCAAGTGCTATATTGATTGTTACGACTATACTTGGCGGAGTTTTAACGACGTTCTTTTTACCTGAAACTTTAAATGTAAAACTACCGGAAACTTTAGAAGACGCCCAAAGATTTGGGAGACATAATAGAACTTATTACATGTCCGTAAATCTCAAAGAGGAGACAGTAGAGTCTAACCTTCCTGTTATTTTATAAAGAAATTCGTGAGTGACCAGTTTTAAAAATACACTAAAGAAAAGAATTAACGTGAGGTGCGTGTTTTTTATACCTAATTCCCTAACTCCATCTAAATTTCAAACTATCACATTCTGTTCTACGTGAGTGATCCTGATCAGTGATATTAATCATGGTTTATGGTTGTACTTGTATCCAATACCGTTTTAACGCACAAACTAGCCTCTAATTTTGGAACATTTCAAAGATGTCGAGTAGATTGGATAAAAGCACGATACGAGAAAAAAAAAAAAACATGAAGTTCAAAGCTCCAGGATAGGCCGTAAAATTCTTAAATTCTTACGCTTTTTACGTCAATGTCGTGCTGTATGTTGAACAAAATATGATTCGGTACCGTAACAAGTACCTATGTCTAGAATTACTATTTCGTGTAAAAGATATTCAATGGAAATAAATGAATTAGAGAGGTGTTTTGGTGATTTTAATGAGTATAATTACGAAAAGCCGTATTTGTAACGGTCACGAATTATATTTTTGTTCAACATACAGCCGGAAACTGACCTAAAAATTACAATAAACAGAAAACTTGAAATTCGCGGGCTACCCTGGAATTTTCACTTTCAACTCTGAAACTATCAAAACAGTGTTAGAAACAAACGATATGCCTAAACATATGATAAAATACCTGAATTCAAACATATTTACGAGTAATGCAACAAACAAGGAATAAAATATTCGTAAAAATGTAACACAACAAGAACGTGTTTTTTTATATTTTCTGCCAAATCAGGTATCTTTTTTTAAACAGTTGTTACCAGGTTACAAAATAAATTTGCCCAAAACTAAGCTCTGCTTTGTCAACCACTACAATAAAAATAGTGATGTCCCACTCGATTCGACTAAGGATTTATTTTCTCTTCTACAAAATAAACTCTTCGATACTCTTTGGATAAATTTTGTGTAGTCAGTGGTGGTCAGTGGTAGTTTGGCTGTATGGGCTCAGCTCCCTTTGCCTGTCCCAAAGAGGGACGAAAAGAACCAAAAAAAAAAAAAAGGTCAGTGGTAGTCTTTGACTCTTTGGGTAAATTAAAGAAAATTACGGGATTTTGTGTTGGGAATAAAATTCTATTTATTTTAACGGGGAGAATATGTAGATAAATATGTGATAATGCTATCATAAGTCGAAATAATTCCTATTTCGATCAGACTTTTAGTGGGAGGTGTCGTATTTTCATAAAACTCGTACATTATTCCACAATCGCAAGTCTTGTTGATTGCTAAAATGTCGGGCGACCACAAAACATTGATAAAAGGGAGCCCGTCGCAGTACGTGAAGCTGAACGTGGGCGGAACGCTGTTTTACACAACTATCGGCACACTAACAAAAAGTGATAATATGCTGAGAACAATGTTCAGTGGCAGGATGGAAGTGCTAACTGATTCCGAAGGTACGCTCAACTTGTTCAGACTGAATATTTATCACGCATTAGACATTTTTATGTACCCTAATGGGCATGTTTCTAAAATAAATTTTGTTAAACATGTCCCGCGCCTAACACGACCGTTCTTTCTGTTGTAGGATGGATACTTATTGACCGCTGTGGAAAACATTTCGGTACCATACTAAATTACCTCCGCGATGGCACTGTAGCCCTCCCGGATAGTTACCGTGAAATCATGGAACTGCTGGCAGAAGCCAAGTACTTTCTGATTGAAGAACTTACTGAATCTTGTCAACAGGCGTTGGCTAAGAAAGAACGGGAAGCTGAACCTATTTGTAGAGTTCCCTTGATCACTTCTCACAAGGAAGAACAACTGCTAATTATGTCAACATCTAAGGTAGATACGTAGCAAGTAACATATATTGACTATTTTGTTATAATGCAGCCAGGTTGTTAATAGTTGGCTTGACTGCCTGCAGAAAAGTATTCAAATATTTTCCTACTTGTCATAATACTTATTTGAATGTTTTTCTAGACAATATCCTGAACCAATTTGGCCCTTAGTTTTTTTTAAAAATATCATAAACACTTTATTTTAAAATAATGTAGGTATACAAATATGATGGATACTTAGATGACAGTCCCGATATATTTTGCCTTACGGCATGCAAAATTGTTTTATACCAGCTTTTGCCAGTGGTTTCGCCTGCATATTTATACATATAAACCTTTCTCTTGAATCACTGTCTATTGATGAAAACCACATTAAAATCCGTTGCATATTTTAAAAGATCTTGTTTCAAAGGGTTTTGTTAATTCTTTTAAAATCTATCTTAGTTCACATCATTATACAAATATATTATTACTGTTTCAGCCTGTTGTCAAACTCTTGATAAACAGACACAACAACAAATACTCATATACAAGTACATCTGATGACAACTTGCTCAAGAATATTGAACTGTTTGACAAGCTCTCTCTGCGCTTCAGTGGGCGTGTGCTGTTCATAAAGGATGTGATTGGTTCAAATGAGATCTGCTGCTGGTCATTCTTTGGACATGGAAAGAAATGTGCTGAAGTCTGCTGCACTTCCATTGTATATGCAACTGACAAGAAGCACACAAAAGTTGAATTCCCTGAAGCACGGATTTATGAAGAAACATTAGGAATTCTACTGTATGAGAGCAGAAATGGACCTGATCAAGATTTAATACAGGCAACATCATCGCGCGGCGCTGTCGGTGGACTGTCCTGCACTAGCGACGAGGAGGAGGAGCGGTCTGGCTTAGCCCGACTCAGATCAAATAAGCAGAATAATCAATCTTAGCGGTTACAGTCGGGCTTGGCGCGCCTTCGAAGCTCGAAACGGACTAATGTTTGATACCAGGCTGGCTTCTTTTGGCCATTTTGCTGGCTGCCCTGCTTTGGTCTGTAAACTATACTGAGCTGTGTCCTTCAATACTGGTCAGCTTGACCAGTTTTCCATGGCTCTCTTGATTGTGGAGGAATGAAAATGGCATGAAGCATTTATGATTATAGTCAGATCATACTATGGACAACTTTCTACAAACACTATGTGTCTTTGTTCAGTGTCTAGTGAGTAAATTCTGCCAGAAGTTAAATAGAAGAAAACATGACATTAAAAGTGCTAAATATGATGCAGGACTTCTACATATCTTAGATTCATGATCCAATCTGTACTTTTATTAGTGCATCTCTATTACAACAATGTGATTGATGTCTATGTAGTATACAATTCATAAATGTATTTGATTAAATCTACACTATTTGTTGTTCATGTGTAAAATTAGGTATAGTGAAAAATGCTGACATGCAATAAATGCTAAAGATTTATCATAATGCAACATTATGAGCCTTTATTGGCTGGAGTATTGAACTATGGGAGTCTTCAAGGCATTGAAATGTACATGAATTGAATGTTGCATGATATGTTTATACAAGTAAAAAATAGGGTAATGTACTATATAAGATTGTATGTGAAACAATGTGTACAAGCTTTGCAGTACATCTATGTTGTAACTCTAATGTAATATAAAGTAATTTTATGCTTATTATTATCACTGTACTTTCACAGCTCAAGTGATTTGCCAAATCAATGTTGTCTAGTATAAGAATCTTGTTCCTGAAACATCTTTAGTCGATGAAGCTCATAATTTAATACCAACTTTGTTATTAAGATTTTATTCTTATTTCCTCTTAGGTAATGACAAGAATTCTTTGGAAGAAAATGTCTATATTTAATCATTGGTGTCTGTTAATCAATATTCTTAATAATCAATACATGAAGTAATAGATTACTGCATTGCACTACTTTTAAGATCTTTGTCATCTGATTGCCATATACTTGGTATATTGTAAATAAAGACAAAAATACATGATATAGATATTCTTCAATTCATAGAAGTAAAGCTGTTCTATGATTATGATAACTCTACACTTAATGTTGTGATTCATGGTGTGTATATGGCTTTGCCAAATTATATAGGTAATGCAAGTGAGTGTACATGATTGTGAATTATAAATATTGTGAAAAAAAAAACATGGAATGGTATAAGGTCATCATTACAGCCGTAAGACGTCCACTACTGGACATAGGTCTCCCCCAATTTGGGAGGTTTTGCCATAATCGCCACGCTTGGCAGGCGGGTTGGCGATCGCAGTGTGGTGAAATGTAAAATGCATAGAGAACGCTGCTGCCCATAGCATCACCCCATTTCTTCCCGTGGGTGTCGTAAAAGGCGACTAAGGGACTTATTAGAGAATGGTATAAGGTAATTCAGATTATCTGCACAGTCTAGTCTGATATTTATTGTTCCATTAGACTTATATAATATGAGGAGATATAGGTAATAGGCAATAGTGCATAGCAAATTACCGTCACTACAGGGACTGCATTAAATAATAAATATGTAAAACGGCACCTCTGAAGTACTAAGAATTTTCACTATAGATTTGTTCATCGTACTTTTTCTATTGTGTTACCGGCGCATTGGCATACGTGCAAAAAAAGAAAAAATATTTTTTCACGAATAATGTAGTGTCGCCCAGCAAAGACATCATTCATAAAATAAAAATTAGAATAAAAATAAAATATAGGTATGATGAATAACCCCACGTCCTAATAGAAAGTGATCATCTCGCGAATACGGGTTCGTCGCGTTCAGAGGTCACAAATACGATCGTCACGCTCAGAGGTCACTTGTCGGACAATCAGAATGTCACCACGCGTTACTGTTCACCGAACAATAAGCGTTTGTTATTCGCGCGATCATCGCCTTCTATTAGGACGCGGCCTATTAATTAGAGGCTAATTAAATTGATTGAATAAAAAAGATGTGGTAATATCGGACATTGTACACAATGAGAAGAGTAAGGAGTCCCTCCTAGTTACATAAGACTGGTTTCATTACAGTAGAAGCCATTTGAGTGGATAATCATGACTTGTAAATTTAATAACACTTACTTGATAAATTATATCCTTACAAAATATAATATGCTCACTGTTTAGCTGTCTTAAATTGTTTTATTGGTTATGTGAATCCTGATTTTTGCGTATTCGTTATAGTGGACATGAGAGTTGCAAAGAACAAGCAGTCAAGCCATACAATGGAGTTGTAGCTGTATTCATCAAATTAAAACTGACGCAATGTGACATCCTCATCACCAACTCCATTGTCACCACTCATTTTGGCATGTCATATTTTCATCTGTATAGTTTCAATTGAAATGTGTGATATGAGTTAGAGCGTTTGTCCGCCGCGCCATCGTCACTGGGACGTCACGGAACAACGAGATTATTCGATTTTTTTTTTTTTTTTTTGTGGGGCATCTCGTAGTTAATCCTGAAAAGATTGTGACTACTTAAACGGATTGTGGCCCGGCGAGTTCTAAAAAGTTACCTTTTTAGGCCTCCAGCCGGGGCTTATTATACTTAAAAACTAAAGCGAAAGCTCTAAGGGTTACCCCGAGGGGGGTACGAACCTCGGCTTAGGCAATCGCTGATAGGGGCAGCAAGGGACTGGCTGGATCTGAGTTAATGATTATTCGAACCGAACATGTGTGCTTTTATAATTTCTGAAGTGACGGTATTACTTAGACGTCGACGTCACGGGCATCACGATGTCCAATAACTAAAAGAGGACGATACATTTCTATCCACAATAACGTCATAACGTGCATGTATTCCATACATTTTATGGACGTGGACGTCGAGATAGTATCGACACATTAGAAATAAAAAAAAGCATATTGTGACGCCCCCGTAACGGCGATCGTGTTTCCTACGCGATCGAACTCCACATGGTAGACAAAATAAAAATTTGGAGAACGGCGCAGTGCGCCGGTAGTGTGTGCACACAAATGTATCTTGTCACAATCTTGTGCTGAGTTTTAGCGGTTGGGCCCAACTACTCGAAACTTCGGCGACCGGGATGACTGCGCTCAGGTGATGTGCGGTGGGCATGCGGCCCACGGCGACGTGGCCATAGTAAATGTATGTTTCGCTACTGCGACGTTGTTATCTCACTCTCGGTAACAACGGATGAATGTCCTTTTAAGACCGATAAAAATTCCAGCACCCTAATTGCGAAACGCACATTTTATCAGAATCTGAATGGGATTGAAGATGATTTCTAAACCATTGCGTCATTTGTTCGAATAAATTGTCGGCTCAGCAACGTAAATAACGCAAACTATGAATATTAAACCAATTCCTACCGATAAAAAGTTCCGCAATTACCCCTCTGCTATTGACCGGATGGATGGGCAACTAGCAGTCTATTGTATCTAGGTCCGCCTGTTTTCTACGACTTAAAGCGCCATCTATCGGCTAAGGGTGGAACAAACTTTACGGGGCACCGGTGTGGGCGTGTGGGCGCCCTCATTGAGGCTGCGCCCAGCGCGCCGGTTGAGTGCGGCCCAGAGGGTCATGGCCATCCGATTAATCCGAGGATACCGCACGATCTCGTGCGAGGCGGCGAGCCTCCTTGCCGGAGTGCCGCCATGGGATCTGGAGGCAAAGGTCCTCGCGCACTTGTGGGAGTGGCGCGAGGAGGCGAAACGCCGGGGCGAAACTCCGCTGCCGCGACAAATCGCGGCACGGCGGACAGAGCTCCGGTGTGATCTCATGACGACATGGCGGGTACGATTGTCGCAACCCAGTGCTGGGCACGCCACAATTGCGGCGGTAAGTCCCCTCTTTGAGGAGTGGATAGAGAGGCGCCACGGCGTCCTCACCTTCCGCCTGACGCAGGTTCTCACCGGGCATGGGAGCTTCGGTGGGTTCCTGTTCAGGATAAAGCGGGAGGATACGTCCGGGTGTTTCCATTGCGAGGATCGTCTGGAGGACACGGTGGAGCATACGGTGGAGGTGTGTTCAGCCTGGGCGGGGCACCGCCGTGTCCTCGTGGAGGCGATCGGCGGCGGCGACCTCTCGCGTCCGGCCCTGGTGCGAGCCATGGTACGGAGCGAGAGGGAATGGGAAGCCGTCACCTCCTTCTGCGAAGCAGTAATGCTCGCGAAGGAGGAGGCGGGGCGCGTGAGGGAGTGGCAGTCTCTGCGCCCTCACGTCCCTAGCCGCCGCAGGAGGAGACGCCCCGGGCGTCGGGAGTCGATTGCGGACTCCCGGCCACCGTAGGCGCGAGCTTGCGGGTGGCGAGCAATGGGTAGCTCGCCGCCAGGTAAGGACCAAGCTCGGGTCGACGGCGCGCGGTGTTCCGCGCGCGCCTCAAAGAGATGTCAGCAGCAGTGTAGGGGTCTACTAGGACCGATGCCTGCCGCGGTCGCGTGATTGTTCGAAAGAGATACCGTGACCCTGGCACATGGGCAACTGATGGAACACGGGTGGATTTTAGTCAGTAAAAGTCTGACACGCCCTCCCGCTCCGCCCAGAGCGGGAGAAGTCATTTGATGATTTCCCATCCTGAAAAAAAAAAAAAAAAAGGGTGGAACAAACTTACACTACAGATACTTAGATAAACTCACGCCATTTTTCCCATGGGGTTAGGCAGAAAGTACAGAACGCCATCTGCTACGATCCTTACATACTCCTTTTGCCTCGTTTAAGTTCATACATCTGGTCATACACGCCGATTACCAGTAGTACTACAGGTTGTGGTATCTTTTTCAAGATGTAGGTATTTCTTGCAGTTTTACAGAATGACAATATAAGGTTCAACTCCAGACAATTCACACTAGCCCTGGCTGGGAACCTTAATTTATTGAGCCTCCCACAAGCAAGCCCGGCTAGCCGACACATAGGTCGATCTGCGAGGCACCATTTGTAAAAAAAATACAACAATATACAGCGGCTGGCAGCGACTAGCGCAAGGTGTGTACGTTACCCTAGCAAGAAAGTGTCTTCTAGAGTTATATGAGTAGAAAGTATGTGAATGTGTGCCCTATCTGCTGTAAATGTGCCCTCAAATAAAAAATGTGTGCCCCCTGTCGTTTTGGAAAAAAAACGGAAAAACGATTCTTGCTGGGGTAACGTTTTTCTAGCAGGAAAATTCTAAACGAATGATCGGAGAGAGAAAAATTGTGCATGGCCAGAGAGCTTATATGTGTGTCAAAATGTGCCCCCAAAAATAAAATCTGTGCCCCTTCAGGTTTTCGAGATATTGCATTTCCTGCTGGAGTAATGTTTTGATGAATCGTATATCTCTAAAACCATTGCATGTGCCCCTGTAGAATAAACATACACGAGTAGCTCTTAATGTGTGCCCGTTAGTGCCTCAATTAGATTTAAGAAAATATTTATTGTTTTCAAGTTATCGCGGTTTTACGAACCATACAAAGTTTCAAAACTGTTCATCTATGCGTTTTTGAATAATCTTGCTAAAAGTCAAAACGATGGTGTCATAACTTTGACGGAAAAATACAAGGAACTGGCTCAATCCTAGATGTGTAGGTGTTAACCAAAATCTTGTGCCTTTAGTCAAAAATATATGGTGAAAATATTTAGGTTGGAATGTTTCGCATTAAGTAAATATAAACAAAAAACCAAAATGTGTATGCAACGCCTGGTTATCCGACCAAATTTGAATGACTACTAAAAAGCGACGGATTCATACATATCGATGACCTTCTTTACTTTACTCACTAACTGGTTCACACGTGTTGTGCCTGAGTACACTGAAGTAGAAAAGTAATAAGAAATAAAATAAAGTTGTAATTGGATTATATTCTACTAGCTGTTTCTATGACCATAAACATTATTAAGTACCTACATTATAAATAGTAGCCTAAGTGCTATTCCAAGGTAAGCTATCTTCTCCATTCTAAATTTCATTAAAATACATCCATTAATTTATGTGTGAACGAAAGATATGGCAAATATCCAGATATTTGCCAGGTCTTTGACTCAAAATTTGATTGGTCCCAATGTTTAAAAAAAATATAGTTCATGAAATGTGTGATGAATACCTAGAGGTAGTAAGGTTGTACAACCTAGCACTGGCTTGCAAATTGCAAAATACGTAATAAAATTTGAATTTTGCACCCAAAAGGAATTCACGCAACGCTCAACAGTTTCAGAGTTGCTTCTACCGAGCAACTTAAATATAAGTTCAGCATAAAAACTCAAAAACAATTGCAACTCTATCTGTAGAGATATAAGGTTCAAACTTTCAATGTTTGATTTGATGATAATTTTATTAAAAAATCATTTAAATTGAAATTGCATAGCGGTGCGTAGCCTAGTAGGCAGGGTGACGTGACTGGCACGCAGATGGTCAGGGTTCGATTCCTGCTAATGTTTTTTTTTTCATTTTTTTTTCTTATAACATTAGAATATTTATTCATCAAGAAACACAAAATTGCAAGAAATTTGAACCTATATCTCTGCAGATAGAGTTGCAAATGTTTTTGAGTTTGTATACTGAACTTATATTTAAGTTGCTCGGTAGAAGCAACTCTGAAACTGTTGAGCGTTGCGTGAATTCCTTTTGGGTAATTACTCAGCTACTCAAACATATATAAAAATCATTGAAATCGGAGGCGGACAATCTTGGCGGTCTCCTTGTTAGATGAAAAACTGATCTGTGATTTAAGTAATAATGACTACACAACGTGCAAATAATTTCTAATACTTATAGGTACGAAATTTAATCTGTGATTTGATGCAATAATTACTTTAAGAATTAAAATTAAGGGAATAAAAATAATAACTTCAAAATCAACAAGCTGTTTCATTTAATATGGTCACAAGGTACATTTAATATATTTTTAAATTAGCCCCCAAAACTTTTGAACGCGACTGTACGGACAACACCTTAGGTATAATACGTCCAATAAAGAAGGTCATCGATATGTATGAATCAGTCGCTTTTTAGTAGTCATTGGAATTTGGTCGGATAACCAGCCGTTGTTTACATATTTTGGTTTTTTGTTTATATTTACTTAATGCGAAACATTCCAAGCTGAATATTTTCACCATATATTTTTGACTAAAGGCACAAGATTTTGGTTTACACGTACACATCTGGGATTGAGCCGGTTCCTTGTATTTTGCCGTCAAAGTTATGACACCATCGTTTTGACTTTTAGCAAGATTATTCAAAAACGCATGCATGAACAGTTTTGAAACTTTGTATGGTTATTATTAGCGTCAAGAAGGGCCGAATACAGTTTTCAGCGAACTTGTGCCTTGTCTCATTTAGGCGCTGCGATGTTTTTTCGGATTTTCATAAAACCGCGATAACTTGAAAACTATAAATATTTTCTTGAATCTAATTGGGGCACTAAGGGGCACACATTAAGAGCTACTCGTGTATGTTTACTCTACAGGGGCACATGCAATGGTTTTAGAGATATACGATTCATCAAAACGTTACTCCAGCAGGAAATGCAATATCTCGAAAACCTGAAGGGGCACAGATTTTATTTTTGGGGGCACATTTTGGCACACATATAAGCTCTCTGGCCATGCACAATTTTTCTCTCTCCGATCATTCGTTTAGAATTTTCCTGCTAAAAAAACGTTACCCCAGCAAGAATCGTTTTTCCATTTTTTTCCAAAACGATAGGGGGCACACATTTTTTATTTGGGGGCACATTTACAGCAGATAAGGCACACATTATACGTTCTACTCATATAACTCTAGGAGACACTTTCTTGCTAGGGTAACGTACACGCGGAAGGTGTGTCATTGGCATGACCACCATCAGGGATTTGATCACAAAAAAATTGTCGCCAAAAATCACAATTAGTAACTGGTTAAAAATTGAAAAGGGTTTATAGGTGACCGATCTGGAGAGTAATGAGTAAGTGTATGCTATGTAATGGAAAAATTAGGAAAATCTTTAAAATGCTGGAATTCTTGATTGACTCTGGTCATCACTTCACTGTTGGCCAAATGTGTGAGACTAAAGCAGCTTTGAGAAATTGAGAAAAGCTAAATTCGAGGCAAGTTTTCTTTTATGGAGCAATGGTTGCTCAACTTTATGATAGCAGGTTCATACAGGTATTGCTAAAAAATGTATTTTCATCTAAATGGTCACACTCTCACCAACAACAAACTGGAGAGTTGAGGCTGACTTCCTACTATGCTATGCTGCTGGTGTGTGGCGGCTGGTACACTGGTTGACTATTTTTGTTAATTGTGGTAAAAGAAATCCAGTGGCAATGCCTCCGATAGTGTGTAAGAGCCTCTAGAATTCTTTTAACTCCATACTATGTTTGTAGTACTTATTTAAGGGAGCAGCATAAATCATTCCAGATATTTAGTTCCAAAAATAACATATAATAAGCACATACATAATGCCCATAATGCTGTGGATCTCCCTGTTGATACTATGGTAATAATGCAGTCTAACAGCATTAAGTAGGGGGTATAATGTATGTCATTTACATAAAATATACATAATATTAGGACTAGTTAAATACTTTATTGAGTAGATATTAGATTTCTTTTGTAGCATTCTAAACTGCATAATGGAATTCCTGTTTTTGAACAGTTATACTTTTTTAAATTGTCACATCCATTCACACCACACTTTACTGGTTTTGGAGGGTCTACAGGAGTTCTCCTGTCCAATGGGAATGGCACGCCTGGTGGTAATGATAATGAGATGTTATTTTTACTGTTTTTGTAAACTATCATTGGTTCTAGTTTCCTAGTTGGTTTGCCTTTTGACATATTCTTCAATTTTGATTCCTGCTTTTTAAGAAGTCTGTCCATTGTTTTTTTCTTATCTTTCTCTCTCTTTTCATCAGCCATCTGTTTACGTTTCTGTGACTTTATTGCAGCTTTTTGAATGGCTTCTTCTGTCATAACCTTTTCTTTGTACCCTGAGGGCAGTGCAAGAAGTACTTCTCCTCCAAGACTAGTTTCTTTATCTGTACCTCGCTCGTACATGGCTCGTTGTCTTGCTGTCATCATTTTTGGGTCCTTAGGTTTTATTTTTTTAAGCTCTTCGTCAACCTGAAAAGATAAGTTGCAAGAAATGTAATAACTTAGTAAAATTTCCTGTTAAGTATTCATGTACTTACTTAGAGAATTGAGATTGATTTTACTTACTTCTTCTAGTTTTCCAGATTTTATAGCATCAAGCCACCTTTCTTCTTCACTAGAAGTGCCACTGTCCCTGCCTTTCTTCTTTTTCTTTGATGACGACGCCTTAGGTGGGGTGCTCGACGACGAGCCCGGTATGGACCGCCGAGAGTCTGATGACGACTTCATGGTTTGTGCCTTTAGCAGATCTGCGGCAGAAGTACCCGGGACGTCGCGCCCTTTCACCTTAATTTTATACGGCTTGTCCAGCGCGTCTTCGAACGATACGTCGATTGACGATTCGCTCTCGTATTCATTTTCTAGTTTTCTCTTCTTATGCTTTTTGTGCTTATGCCTTTTATGTTTTTTCGGCGGCGGTGTGTCTATAAATTATCATTTTTATTAATACTTTGAGGGATTGGTAATGTCAACAAAACAAAGGTTAGATTATTTACCAATTACGATTTCATCCTCAGTGGTGCTCTGTTCACGTTGTCTGCGAACCATTTTTGGTTAATTTATTTCTATGTCTGGTTTATTTTTATTAGTTCTATTACCCAGCCTTTCTGAGCAGTTTCTATTTCGTTGAATTTACAAAATCGGAATTACACAAAACCACAAACAAAAAGTTCCTTCAGTCAATTAGTCAGATGGTTAAGTTGGCAGAACTGCCGAGCTGTCAAATTTAAATTGACATAATGGTATGTACACACGCAGCGAGCTTCGATTAGACGCATGTGACTCGCGTTATCGCTTTGAAAATTTCTCCACACACAGCTTTGGACAGCCGATTTTGTCGCTAGCGATTGCAAAATCTGTTTCTATGGTTGAACTTTTAATCCTATTCAGTAACATGACAGTTGGAGGGATACCAGGTTTTGACAAAAAAAAGATATAGAGGTGGTGCAAGAATGAATGAAATTGAATGAACTTGAAATAGTGTACTTACATGCAAAATTTGTATTTTAAAAATCATTTGTCTTAAAACGCGATCTATACTATATCGATATATATATAGTCTATGGCTGCCAGAGGAAATAAAATGGCTATAGTAAAAAAAAAGTAAAATGACATGATTTTTATATTTAGTTTTGTTTCTATTAGAAGAAAATAAAAAAGGGAATCATTCTTATATTCCACACCCTAAAAAAAAAATTTAAAGATTTATTTAATTTAAACCATTTTATCATTCATTCTTGCGAAATCGGTCACTACCTCAACACTATTTATTTTAATATGGTATCATTATTTTTCGTTGAACTGTCAAGTTACTGAATAAGATTAAAAGGGGATTAAATTTAATGACCACCATAAAATGCTTTGATACCCTAAGTTCTTTTACCAAAAATAGATACTTAACACCAGAAAAATAAAGTCTAAAATTACAATAGTACTAGTTATTTTAGTCACGACTGCACTTCAAATTGTATTCGAACACCACTTAATAATTGGGTATACTACGTGTGCTCGACAAATGAATGTGCGAATAGCACTTGTGCGACAAAACTGTACTGCGACTCACAATAGTTTCGAATGCACGCTTGTGCGACACACTCGAACTCACATAGTACACTAGTTCACATAGTACACTAGGTTAGGTTAGGTTAAAACTGTGACCTACGCACGAGCCGAGCGAGCGAAGCGAGCGGTGCTGCGGCAGCAGCCGGCGAGTGCTAAAAACAACTAGATTCAGTGTGTCGCACAAGCGTGCATTCGAACTATGGTGAGTCGCAATAATTTGGTGTTCATTAACTATTTTTGGGTTAACAATGATTTTTTTTGGAGTTAGTTTGCTCAAATAGGATAGCAAGATGTAAAAACTTTGGTTATAATTTTACATTGGATTTTGGTTTAATTTTGGTGATCATTTACTACTTTTGGATTAACAATGATTTATTTGGAGTAATTTTGCTTAAATAGGCTAACGAGATGTTAAAACTTTGGTTATAATTTTACATTAAAATGCGGGTTTAATTTTGGTGATCATTTACTATTTTTGTCTGTTATATGTTACTATATCTGGTGGTAAGTTAAACATAAGCCGATTGAAAGTTCAACCTTAGATGCACAGAGTACATTATTTTACTTAGATGTGAAATTTTGAAAGGTCATGTCATAATACAAATGTTCTTAGAGTAGTGTTTCTATTTTATAGTAGCTTCTGGCTGCGACTTAGATCGCTTGGCATTCGTATGACACCACATTAACTACAATAACAGCCACATTTTTATAAAACTTCCCTTTAACCTGGTTTTGTAGTTTCGTTTTGCTTCTCAGCAGCTAAAATATACAAAGGGTCAGCAGTTCGGACTGGTGACGCAGAAGTAGTGGTCTGTGTAATAATAGAGAAGTAGTTTGTTCTGAGGTATCAACACCCGCAGCCTTCAATGTCTGCCCATGTGACTTTTTAATAGCCATCGTAACAGCTGCAACTTTCGACAGTCGTAAGTTTACATCCAGGCAGGCGCTTTACTATGTGAAAATTATTTCTTGTCCACTGCTCCTAAAGGACTGAGAGAAAACATGGTGAGGAAGCCGGCATGCATGTCCTAGAACCGAAAATATGGAAACATGGGCCATCTACCAACTCACACTGGGCCCGCGTGGTTGATTACGGACCACTCCCTCTCAACAAGAGGAGCCTTGTGTCCCAGCAGTGGGATCATTATAGGCTGATTATGCTAAACTGGAAGAGGTAATTGTGGAGAATTCGTGGTAAACACGATAAAAACATTGGGTCGCCAACGCCTCAACATCTTAGAATTTCTGCCTCGATGACGTTTCTCTAGAAATTGAGACTCTGAGCCGTGTTCCTTTGCACAGCTTCGGCAAAGTTCCGAAGGAGAAAAGATTTTTTTTTTAATACGCACACAGAAGGAGCTTTTCAACGTGAAAATTTACAAAAAAAAAATAATTGATTCTAAAGCATAATAGGGACACCGACCTGAAGCGGATAATGGCTTGGATAATATGTACCGGAGGTCCACTTGCCGTTAGTGAATAAGACCACAGTCGACCCGGGCCTGGTCCTAACTGGGCAGCGAGCTACTATTGCTCGCCGTCCGGAGCGTCTCCTGTGGCGGCTAGGGACGTGAGCCATCTCATCGAGCAGTGCCATGGGCCGGTATGCGGACGGAAAGTCCGCAGAAATGGATGGCCTGAATGCATATCTATCAAGACGTTGCTTCAATGAGGAACCCTGAAGAAGTACCTACTATATCTTAAACAGCAGTGGCGTTGGCAACTATTAAGGTTCAACGTGGTGCAGTCAGGATAACATAATAATGCTAAAAACAGAGCAGTCTGAGAAGCCTCACGCGTCAAAAATTTATACAGCTTTCCTCAACTCATGAAAAAATAAAACTAACCAAACCAATTCGAGGTGGGGTGCTCAATTGATCTACTTGGCTTCGTTCACTTTTGCAACAGTTCTCACACTTTCTCTCTCAGTATCTCTTACGCGTTATAAACGAGTGTGTGTGCATGCAATTATCTTGTAAAGAACTTTTTAACACCCTTGCTCGTAAAGCTGATGTAATTCCACCGGTTTTAAATATGTAAAGCGGGTCATAAAAACGCGTGTGTTACCAAAGCAAATAGTTAAGTTATAGTCCATACAAATTCCATAACATTATTATTTGCCATTTCAAATATGGAACTGATCGCCGCCGCACGACTCCAGCTAGTGAGCAGCGCGCTGTTGCTATTCAAATTTCGAACTAATCGTCGCGCGGCGCCAGTCAGTAGGCAGCGCTAGCGCGCTGTTAAAATGGCGGGAAAGCAACAGTGTGCATTCACAGAATGAGTTTATTTAAAATAAAAAAACAGTTTATTCGGTCATTTAAAAACTTGGCTGCATGCTCTAGCGTCTTTGTCAACATTTTCACGCAGCCACGGCAGAAAATTATCCTCGCGCCATTTTTCTCAAATTTTCTTTTCTTTGTACTTTTATTGTGAATATCTAAAAATGACAACTTTCAATAATGAAGATGAGCAATATATTACTTCAACTCCACCGGATATACTAACAGAAGCGCGAACCGCATGCGACAGCTTGCTGCCGTCAATATCCAAGGACAGCTACATAACCACGTTTGAAAATTTCTTGAAGTGGAAAAACATGAAAAATGCCAAGTCATTTTCCGAAAATGTAGTTTTGGCGTATTTTAATGAACTAGCTAGTAAATATAAGCCTAGCTCGTTGTGGACAACATATTCTATGCTAAAAATGGTGTCGATATTAATTTATATTCAAATCTCATTGCATTTTTAAAGAGACGCTCTGATGGTTTTATAAAGAAAAAATCTAAGGTACTGTCATCAAATGACGTCGAAAAGTTTCTAAAAGATGCTTCAGATAGCCAGTACCTGGCAACAAAGGTCAGTTTGCCTCCTTATTTTATGTATTGATCTACCTGTACTTACTCTTTTACATATTTTTTAACGACCGTCTGTAAGCTAAGTACCTATACCTTATCTAACACATTTTTATTTATTTTCAGATTGCGTTAATATTTGGTATTAATGGTGCATGTAGACGGCAATAGCTTCACAATATTACCACAAAAGACATTGAAAATCAAGGCAAAATGCTTTTAGTTAAAATCCCAAACACTAAAACAAAATACCCCGATCTTTTATTATCGACGGCCCATTTTATGACGTGGTCAAAAAATATGAAGCTCTGCGTACGACTAAGGCAAAAAATAATAATTTTTTTCAGAATTACCAAAAAGGTAACCAACCAACCTACCTACCTGCGCAACCTATTGGCATAAATAAATTCGGTGCCATGCCAAAGGAAGTCGCCAAGTTTTTAGGATTGCCGGATGCTTATTGTTATACAGGGCACAGTTTCAGAAGAACGTCAGCTACATTACTTGCTGATTCGGGAGCTGATATATTGACTTTAAAGCGGCATGGCGGGTGGCGTTCTAATGCAGTAGCAGAATCTTATGTAGAAGATTCCATCCAAAACAAAGCAAATATAAGTGCCAAAATAACTCAGGCAATAAATTTGGAGCCACAAACGAAGAAGTTTTGCCCTGAGCCGCGCCCCTCTACTTCTACTGATAATACTTTTTTATTTACAACTAATGACGAATTACAATGCTCTTCCGCCGCCTTTCAAGAAGTTTCGTCGTCTCCAACATTTACCTACCCTAACACAAAACAATGACATTATGAATAGTAATAATAATAATAAAAACATGCTGACGGCAGATCGGATGCATCACCCACGGTCATCAGTAATGATACTGTACATCCCGCGGAAGTGTGGGGGTCGAGGTTTCTTAAACGCTAAAACCCTCCACAACCGCGAGATCTGCAGTCTCAGGGAATATTTCCTTCAAACTGACGTGGGGATGCACCGAGATGTGGTTGCAGTGGACAAGGGCCTCACCCCGCTCTCCTTGGCGAACGAGAACTGGCGCAAACCTGCAGTATTAGATACTAAGGATCGTAAGGAAGTATGGCAAAGCAAAGAGCTTCACGGTCGCTTTTTCCGGGCTCTCCATGAGCCTGATGTAGACTTTCTGGCGTCCATATCCTGGCTGCGCTTCGGTGACCTCTTTGGGGAAACCGAAGGTTTTGTCTGTGCGATTATGGATGAAGTTATCATGACGAATAATTATCGGAAATACATTGTTAAGGACTTTCTGACTGGTTGACATCCGTCGGGCATGCCACCGTCCCGGTGAATCCATCCGACATATTGTTTCCGGTTGCTCTCGTCTTGCTAACGGCGAGTACTTGCACAGACATAATCTAGTAGCTAGGACCATCCACCAGTAACTTGCTTTGCAATACAACCTTGTGGAACATGAAGTACCATACTACAGGTATGTGCCCGACCCAGTTCTCGAGAATGGTCACGCCACATTGTACTGGGATCGATCTATCATCACAGACAGGACTATTGTAGCCAATAAGCCTGATATTGTGGTGATAGATCGACGAGAGCGTCGTGCAATGATTGTTGATATCGCTGTCCCTCATGACGAGAATCTCGTGAAAGCTGAGCAAGATAAAAAAATCAAGTATCTTGATTTAGCACACGAGGTTGTCGACATGTGGGAAGTGGACTCTGCAATCATTGTACCGTTAATCGTTACAGTAAATGGTTTAATAGCGAAGAGCCTCGACCAACACCTCAGGAGGCTCTCATTACACGGCTGGATCAAGGGCTTGATTCAGAAGGCAGTACTGCTGGACACGGCACGCATAGTCAGGAGGTTCCTCTCTCTAGAGCCCTGACCACCGGCAGCTTGGACCCTGTTCCCGATGCCGATGGGTCACAATTTTTTATATTTTTAAATGTTTTTTTTTTTAGATTTTTGTTAAAATATTTAAATATATAATTAATATGTTAGAAAATGAATAAATGAATATAATAAAAACATAATTAAAAAACCAACTACAACTACGTATGACGTATCATTTTAATAATTGTAATTTCACTAACTGTTTCAATAATTAAAAATGAACAAAATATAAAATGATTTTTTTTTCTGTTTCCTCGCAAATATGTTAAAAAACGTCGTACGTTATACGTGCGTATTGCTTATAACATGCTTGGCTCAATTACGCCCTCGCCTTCAGCTCGAGCTGAAATTCCGCCTCGCATGTTATAACCATCATAACGCACTAATAACCCCCGGCCCTACGCGTTTCTTTTTTGTGGTTATTTCTATCAGTGAAAAATAATGAATCCCAAAAGCAGTTAGTGCACTATTAGATGTGTGAGACACTTCTTAACTGTATGACTTTTGTACTCCTCCCAAAAAATAAATCATGGATTCGCACTGGTATTTGTGTTAGCTCTCATCTCAGTCGCCTTTCCAACGAAATGTACCTATGAGAAGTTTAGTACTCTATCCCCAGTGCTTCCATAGTTTCCTGATTCCTATAAGAAACAGGATCCATTGGCATCAAATAATGTTCCATTGAAAATGGCCCATTTTATTGCTGACTGTATTTTTTTCTCAAAATCTGTTTAGGCAGAACAAAATGATGCAAAAATTAAGAACAGTCTCTTAAGGGCGTTTTCCGCCGTAATTGCTCCATCTTGAAAATCTACCCTTTAGAATTCGTGATTTACTTCTTAGCTCCCTAGAGGAATAGCGTGATAATAATCAGGTTAAATCTCGAACTATCTGCAATATTACAACCTTTTAGCTTGTATTTTACAATTTTCGGACATAGGTACAGACAATAATTCCAAATATTATATTTTCTTCATGAGAACCGTTCCCATGTCTCGCAAATTCCTAAAAATTACTTAAAAATAATAATTCAATGTACAGTTTAGATTTCGCTACGATTTTAAAAACGGAATTGAAATATTTTAAAGTGTATGTATTTAGCAAGTTATGCTAGTAATATATACGTCATTACATTGATACTTACCTACGTAGAATGTTCAGTGTTAAAATAACGGATCTATCGCGTTTTAACGTAAAGTCTTTATTATTTTCTGCAGCAGCTTGCTAATGGTCGGGTTTACTTTCCGCGGAGCGTGTCGGCTATAACGGCGGACGTCGAGATACGTCCAGAGCGTAGTTCAAACATATTAAGTGGTATGGTGCATTAGGTGCACAGCTTCCTTATATCAGAGATTGGGATAACGCTTTATAGCAAGTTTATAGTACTAATGCTGCAATGGACTAAGACGTCTTCTAAGCTTTTACTGTTTGGACTTCAGGAGGTGTTGTGGTTGCAATTTGATCTTTAGTATACCTTAAACCCGCACTTAAAAAATATTTTTAATGACCTCAATGATACTCTATTTGACAAAATAGGTATGGCGACTTTATTGGACAATATGGCGTTTGGTTAACGCAAAATTGAATTTTGATTACTTTCATGTCAACCCTTTGTCGCGGGACTAAAATCGGGCACCGGTCGGGGAATGGCGCGAAGAGCGAACGCGATGGCGTGGAACCATATTTTACACTCGTGTTTCGCTGGCGCCGCGAGTGTGGAGCGGGCTTAAGGTAAGAAAGCTCAGCCTTTTACAAATGAAGTGTTATGGGTAGTATAATAACTACCTACTTCAAAAAGAGAAAATCATAACTGTTTATAGAAAATTATCTGGTTCGTATTCTCTTCTTCTTCTGTTTATGTTGACGGAATCGTATCTTTATTATATTGTTTGGGCCTAGTATTTCGCTACGTAAACGTGTATTTCGGCATCAGAGGTGTTGATCGAATCTTCAGGAGTGCAGGTGAACGGACGTTTGGGATATCACAGCAGATGAGAAAAAAACCGGCCAAGTGCGAGTCGGACTCGCGCACCGAGGGTTCCGTACAAACCTGTAGGTATCCTCGGTTTATGTATAAGGTTTATGCTTATGAAATTAAATGTTTTTTTTTTTAATTTTTATATTTGAGTTGATTGAATGAAAGGTAAATTGCGGTTTACGATTTATGACGTATAAAAACAAAAAACTACTTACTGGATCTCGTTCAAACCAATTTTTGGTGGAAGTTTACATGGTTATGTACATCATATATTTATTTAAGTTTTATCATTCTCTTATTTTAGAAGTTACGGGGGGGGACACACATTTTACCACTTTGGAAGCGTCTCTCGCGCAAACTATTCAGTTTAGAAAAAAAATGATATTAGAAACCTCAATACCATTTTTGAAGACCTATTCATAGATACCCCACACGTATGGGTCAGATGAAAAAAAAAAATAGAGTTTCAGTTCTATGTATGGGGAACCCCAAAATTTATTGTTTTTTTTTTCTATTTTAGTGTAAAAATCTTGATGTGGTTCACAGAATACATCTACTTACCAAGTTTCAACAGCGTAGCTCTTATAGTTTCGAAGAAAAGTGGCTGTGACATACGGACGGACAGACAGACAGACAGACAGACAGACAGACAGACAGACGGACAGACAGACATGACGAATCTATAAGGGTTCCGTTTTTTGCCATTTGGCAACGGAACCCTAAAAAAGGAAGTTAAATTGGATCTCATCATTAGAAAGCATTATGTTTATATGTAGTTACTATCCATGTGCTCGTTTTTCTCGGAAACGAATCAATTTAGTTTTCTAACATCAATAAATAGTTAAGTACTTATAAGTGCTTCGGCGAAATAGCTAGGTAACTTTAGGAATAGGATCCGCACTTATGTCATGACGTTTGCCAGTAAAAGTAAAAAAAAGTTTATGAAAACGACAAAATTCAAATTAAAATAAAAAAAAATGCTGTAACGCGTCTCGGGTTGTTTATTACAGTTTAGTTTCTTGACATACGTGTATTACCTACATACATACGTGGGTACTGTAAGGGCTCTTGTGAAGGCTTAAGTCAGGCCGAACCTTTAGACATGATTTTTTTTTTGTCTATGTTGGAGCTCCCCACATTTTGTATGCCACCTACATATATCTACTAATGGATATAAGTGAGTCTGGGTCAAGGTGTTCTGTCAGAAATCCGAATGCTGATAACGCTGTGATTGACATGATGGTCGCGAATGTTAACGGTAGTTACGGATGCGCTGTTTTCTAGTCATCGAACGAACTGTTGGACTGCCGGTACACTGTGACTTCGTCATAATATTCAATTAGTTTCAATAAAGGCGCCCGTAGCGCGTGCCACGTACCTCTGACAATACACCGGCATGAAATATTAACATTTTATGTCAGCACGCGATATCCTAACTAGTAATAGAGTTGTAAAAGACTCGAGTCTTCGAGTCCTAATTTTAAAGACTCGACTCAATTATGCAAGACTCAGTGTGCTCAAAAGGCTCAGAGTCTACAGATAAGCACTCGAGTTTTAAAAAGGACTCAAGTCTTAAAAAGGACTCGAGTCTTAAAAAGGGATCGAGTCTTAAAAAGGACTCGTCTTAAAATGAACCCGAGTCTTAAAGAAAAACTCGGAGCATGAAGTTGAAACTTGTACCTCATCATTCGAAAAGACTCGAAAGAAGGCTATAAATTCAAATTAGTGGTTATGATGTAATTTTGTATACAAAAAAATCTGACGAGTTATTCTTGTTTTTCGAATGATGAGCTACAAGACTCGAGTTCATTTTAAGATTCAAGTCGTTATTAAAACTCGAGTCCTTTTTAGACTCGAGAATGACTCGGGCTCGGCTTGACTCTAGACTCCGAGCCTTTTGAGCACACTGATTCTTGCATAATTGAGTCGAGTCTTTAAAATTACGACTCGAGGACTCGAGTCCTTTGCAACACTAACTAGTAATAGGTAATATAAAACCGAAAGTGAGTTTTTTTGTTAGGTATGCTTACACGCTAAAACAGGTGAATGGATTTGGATGACATTTAACAGGTTGGACCCTTTTTTTTATTTTTTATTTTTTTCAGGATGGGAACTCATCAAATGACTTCTCCCGCTCTGGGTGGAGCGGGAGGGCGTGTCAGACTTTTACTGACTAAAACCCACCCGTGTTCCATCAGTTGCCCATGTGCCAGGGTCACGGTATCTCTTTCGAACAATCACGCGACCCCGGCAGGCATCGGTCCTAGTAGACCCCTACTCTGCTGCTGACATCTCTTTGAGGCACGCGTGGAACACTACGCGCCGTCGACCCGAGCTTGGTCCTTACCGGGCGGCGAGCTACCCGTTGCTCGCCACCCGCAAGCTCGCGCCTACGGTGGCCGGGAGTCCGCAATCGACTCCCTACGCCCGGGGCGTCTCCTCCTGCGGCGGCTAGAGACGTGAGGGCGCAGAGACTGCCACTCCCTCACGCGCCCCGCCTCCTCCTTCGCAAGCATTACTGCTTCGCAGAAGGAGGTGACGGCTTCCCATTCCCTCTCGCTCCGTACCATGGCTCGCACCAGAGCCGGACGCGAGAGGTCGCCGCCGCCGATCGCCTCCACGAGGACACGGCGGACAGGTTGGACCCTGAGAATGACATAGGCTACTTTAACAGTTTACTTATCTTGTATCGCAGACAAAGTTCCGGGCAACAGCTTATTTGATTATAAACACAGGTGGTGATGACGAGTACACTACTGTCATGTCGAATTACTTAGCATTTAATAACCTATTATATTCTTATTACCTATAAATTAAAAAGATTGAAAATATAGCTGCTTCTTAAACTGTTTAGTTCTTCAAGCGTTCAGTTCTTCTAATACCATTTGGGTCGAGTTCCAGTTGTCTACTTCATGTTCACAAATGAAGAAGCACCTCATGCTACAATCGATGTGAGTCAGGCGTCCGGTGTAGAACATTGAGCCGCACTGCTCTAGTTCGTCTACTTCAGGTTGGTATTTGCCCCACCAGGCGTCGGCATCATTGAATGGTGTCCCTAGAAAACCGAATGAACATTTGAAATAACTATCAAAATCACAAATAATAATTTTCTTCGCAAACTCATATGGGAGCTGCGCACAGACGGAGATCAACACAAAAAGAATTTCTCCACTTGTCTGGGTGAAAACATAAGTATCTACTAGTCCGTCTAGGCATTTGACACAAGTTAGGCTCAGAAAGGCCTGCTAGGGTCGTGAATTTTCTGCCAGGGTCGCGGAATTGTTCGAAAGAGTGACCGTGGTTCTGGCATAGGCAACTAAAGCAACACGGGTGGGTTTTAGTCACTTAAAGTCTGACACGCCCTTCCGCTCCACCCAGAGCGGGAGAAGTCGTTTGATGATTTCTCACTCAAAAGAAAAGAGTCGTGGATTTGTTCGAAAGAGACTGTGGCTCTGGCACTGGCAACTGAAGGACGGGTGACGGGTGGGCTTTAGTTAGTAAAAGTCTGATACGCCCTTTCGCTTTACACGGACGGGGAGTAGTCATATGGTGATTTCCCACAGCAAAAAAATCTCTGAAAGGCCCGCCCATCTTTCACAAGATTAGGGATAATATAGGTTTAATCAATTCAATCAATCAATTTCAATTGTTTAGTGTCTAGTTGGCTTCGTAATTGCAAGAAAGATTATTATTGAATGCTATGTATTTTATATTAAGACGGTTCGACAGGCTACTTACCTCTAACTGTCTGCCAGCCGTCGTGCAATCTGTTATGGAAGCCCAGATGAAATATCCCTCTTAAGTAGTCCCCTCCGACTCTTTGTTTCGATGCGGACTCCGTTAGCGACGTAAGGTAATCTCCTTCCCTCCGATTGTTGACCACAGCCAGGTAGGACTGCTCCGCGCGACACACGACGTGTGCCTCCATCCAGCTCAATGGTTTGGTGTGCAGTTTGTAACATTTGCCAATATTGTAATTTAAAGTGTAATCTGTCAAAAAAGAAATTATCAGGGATCAATCAATCATCATCATCATCTACCTAGAGTCTTTTCCCAACTATGTTGCGGTCGGCTTCTAGTCTAACTGAATGTTCGAGCTAATCGAACACTCAGCGAAAATACATAATTGCATCGATCGCAAGTATGCACATTCGCTCGAATCACACAATATCGACCAGTTCGCGATCAGATCTCTTTAGAGACACCACGCACTCAAAACCATTACCATTACCATTTAACCATTACCAATAAGTAGTTATATAGTTTACCATTTTACTTTGTAACTCTTAATAGTGATTTAATATAACTGTTTCCACTTTAATTGAAGACTTTAACTTTAACCAAATAAACCATCATCTTATCAATACGAAAAAGTAGTGTTAGGTCACCATAGCACCGAGCGCAGCTTTTTACACTGGATGTACCTAAGTACCAGTATTTCACATGGAGCGAATGACGATCTGATCGATCTTCACAATCTAGTCACTGGGCAATACGATACTATACCCCTTGGTAAGACTGGTACCTAGTCGAACTTTCAGGTTTCTGATGACCCGTAATAACTGTCAAAGATCCACAAATGACAGCCAGGACCATCGGCTTAACGTGCTTTCCGTGTCACAGAAAGGTCTCGGTCTCGGTCATATGTCAGAGGTCCATCAATCTTAACCTAAAGGCTTTCTGTTGAATTATTTTATTTTTATATTGTCCCACTGCAGAGCAAAGGTCTCTCTCTCTCTCTCTCTTCAACTCCTGTCTATTTTGTGCTAGTGTGGACATTTCCAGTTTGGAGGCATCAAGCTCGTCTCGCCATCTTCTTGTGGGTCTGCCTTGATTTTGAAGAATGTAGGAATGTAACTACTGAATAAATAACGAACTGCAATAGGTCATTCTCGTTTTTCACAGTTTGATACCCTGCAAAAAGAAGTAGATAACTACGTTCCACTTCCAAATTCGGCAATTTGACTGAAAAACATTTTAGAACTTAGTATTTTCTTGTCATTTCTCTTATACCGGCAATTTTCAATCAATTGTACAAAAACAACTCGTTCAAACCTAATTTCTGTCATGGCGACAAATCTTAACGGAAAGTAGTCTTCGGCGTGGTAGATATTGTTACGAGCTGGGGTTCGGGATAAATTAATTTAAACCAATATTCCGAAACACACAAACTGTTTAATTGAATAAACACAAATATCGCAACCACAAGAAACGTCACTTGGAATCACTTGTTTCGCTTGTACTGTATCGCTTGATTCGTATTCGATCACTTCCGAAATCGAACTGCTCGTCGGCCCGACAATCCGCTATTTATATCCCGAGCAGAACATTTGCGAACATTCGACACTGTGCCACAGCGTAGAAGCTTCTAGTAACTTCCATTAAACAACGGTTTACTGTTTAATCCCACTATTCGACAATAGATGGCGGTAGCGTTTACGTACAATTTCGTGTACTACTTGCTACTTGATAACAGATGGCGTTAGTGTGTCGTTTCTAGTAGTTTCGAACACTGCCCCATCCTTAAATGGAATTAGCTTGACGTTTCTAGACTTTACGATCTACGTAACAATATAATAGTGCACAAGTGTCTGCGCAGATACAGGCGCACTCTCTCTTCCTTCACTCTCATAGTCCGATGGGCCAGCTCGCATTACGAAACGACCGGAGAGAGATCAGGCGCACAGACCAAAGGCTTAACGTAGTTTCCGAGGCATGGATGTATCACACCTTCAACTTTCAAACTCCGGGCCGTTGCACTAAAAAAATCCTAATGGAAAAACCCTTAATGTCTAATTTTAGAAACTTACCTAAATAAGGAATATCGCATTGATGGTTCCACTCTAGAGACTGGAGACTCTTCTTGCAAATGAAGTTATACTTAGATTCACAATAGCCATCATCCATGTCGCCGGTTGGGAACAAGCATGCACAGTCCTGTTTGTGGTAATAATCGTCCGGTTGACCTGGTTGCCAGTTCTGGTACACCTCAGACGCGGCCTTCCCTTGAAAAGTAAAATAAAAAAATTGTGGTCGGTGTTTTTCGTTTTTACACGCTTTCTATTAGCTTCACCTGTATGTTTGTAACCGACTCCCTTGGGCGCGATTTTGACCCACTTAAATTGCCAGATTTTGTTCAAACTTTGTAGGCTTATCGAGGACTGATGACAATACCAGGATACCAAAAAAACTTGTCATCAGAAACTACGCTGACATACGTAACAAAATTCGAAAACTACGCTGACATACGTCACAAAATTCGAATCACCCTAAACAATTGAAAATAAATAATAGTTTTAAAAAACTAAAAAAAAAACGCTTCCGTAGAAAACACCCCACGCTTTTTGCCATTATTTTCTACTTTTTAGTTGGGTTTTCTACGGAAGCGTGTTTTTTTTAGTTTTTTATAAAACTATTATTTTTGTTTAGGTTGGGTTGTCAACACATACTGTTAAAATATTGATAAATGATAAATGATTTTTTTTCTGTAAGTAGGTTTGTACAAACACTTTTACATGTCAATGAAATTTTTTTTAAACTAGATGAGTTCGGCGTTTCCTAACTGACTACTCTGAGAAGAAAGGCCGAAACAAACTCAGAGGTCACAGTCTCTTTTAAAGTCCAGACATAATCTTGTTCACATCATGTGAAGATCATGTAGATCGGTGTCTGAAATGGTCTTTTGAAGAAAGAACCACACAGATTGAGTGGACCTGTCCAGTCAGTGCAAGCATTTGTCACTAATCGTTTAGCTCAACTCGGAAAATAAGGAGCCCAACGCTTTGACGAACAGTACCAAAGAAAGGACATTTGGGTAGGCCACATAAATTACTCAAACTGCCAGATTGTGATTACTGAGAACGAAAGAAAACAAAATTAAAAAAAGACCCACATAGTCTTCACATTCACAATAATTAAAACAATACGATACTTTACAAAGTAAATATTCATGTCATTGTATATATATAAAAAATTATCAATGTCAATGTGTATATAAAAAAAGAAAAGAAACGGATATAATTTTGTTGGTCAGATCATTTGATGACCATGTAGATCAGTGTCTGAAATGGTCTTTTGATGAAAGAACCACACAGATATTGCCACTAAATACTCAAACTGCCAGACCATAATTAAAAGTGAAACAATGAACCACATAGTCCTCAAATTCTCAATAATCAAAGTAATATTCATACAATTAATATTCATGTCATGTGAAATAATAAAAAAAGAGTAAAAATAGCAAAATAATAATAATAATAAAAAAACAACATTCAGTGTAGATTTATTGGAGTAGCTCAATCCCAGGCCGTTGTATCCTCAATATAGTCTTTAAAAGTATAATAGGCTTTCTGACATAATTTACGCTTTATAAAAGATTTGAATTTATTTAGGCTTAGTTCTTGAATGAGGCTAGGAAGTTTATTATAAAAACGAATACATTGGCATCTAAACGAGCCACCTATTTTCTTGAGCCTGGTCTTAGGAACAACAAATTTTTGTTTGTTTCTAGTATTGACATTATGGATATCACTGTATCTTTTAAAGAGATTAATATTTTTATGTGCATACAGCAGATTTTCATAAATATACTGAGAAGGCACAGTCATTATATCAATCTCTTTATATTTGTCTCTGAGGGAGCATCTGGGACTTAATTTATAAATCGAACGAATTGCCCTTTTTTGTAAATCAAAAATTGTCTGAATATCGGCGGCATTTCCCCACAGCAGAATACCGTACGACATCACGCTATGAAAATAACTAAAGTAAACTAAACGGGCTGTCTCTAAATCAGTTAAATCACGAATTTTTCTAACAGCGTATGCTGCAGAGCTAAGCTTTTTTGACAATTTATCTACATGGGGGCCCCATTGAAGCTTGGCATCCAGAGTTATGCCTAAGAATACTGTGGTATCTTCGGGTTTCAACACTTCACCCTTTATGAGGACACTAGTTTCTACTTGTCTAACATGAGGTATCGTAAACTTAATACATTTGGTTTTTTTCTCGTTAAGAAGTAGGTTATTAACATTAAACCAGTTAACTACATTAGCAAGGGCTCTATTTACATTGTTAGTAACCAGCTGCTGACGTTTGAGTTTGAATAAAAGTGAAGTGTCGTCTGCAAACAACACTATATCATGTTTATCCTTTATGAGGTAAGGCAAGTCATTTATATAAATAAGAAATTAAAAATGGGCCTAAAGTTGAGCCCTGGGGGACCCCCATTCTAACTTTAGATCCAGGTGATCTTTTTCCGTTGACGTCAACTCTCTGAATCCTATCACTTAGGTATGAAGTAAAAAGATCCAGAGAGGCGTTCCGGATTCCGTAGTGGTGAAGTTTCCTGATCAGTGTTTCATGAAGAACACAATCGAATGCCTTGGACAAATCGCAAAAAATACCCAAAGCATCGCATTTGTCCACCCACGCATTATATATATGACCTAAAAGTTCAACTCCGGCATCGGTAGTTGAACGGCCCTTTGTGAAACCAAACTGTTTGTTGTGTAATAAGTTATGTTTATTAAAAAATCGTTGCAATTGATTTAGAATAAGTTTTTCAAAAATTTTACTGAAGGTAGGTAGCACTGAAATTGGTCTATAGTTAGTAGGGTCTGATGTGCTACCCGATTTAAACAACGGTATTATTTTACTGTTTTTCATAAGATCAGGAAACTCGCCACGGTCAATACAATTATTAAAAATAACAGCTAAAGTTGGTGCTACAATGTTTATGATCGACTTAGCAGTATCCACAGAATTACCCCATAAATCAGCGGTCTTTTTTACATTCAAAGAGTGAAAAGTTTTAACGATATCGTTACAGGTTACATATTGGAAATGAAATTCACTATCACAAACAGGAACGTTTTCTTTAAGTAGAGACTCTGCAGCAGTGGGTGATGAGTTCAAAGATTTGGTAGTAGATACTGGAATCTCTGCAAAGAAATTTTCAAAGGCCGCGGCGACTTGAGAATCTGATTTAATTATATTATCCTCAATAGCTAGACTGTAATCACTACTTCGGTTGCATGACCTTCCTGTTTCGCTATTAATGATAGTCCACGTCGTTTTAATTACATTACTGCTATTTTTAATTTTTAAACTCAAATAACGTGACTTGGCTATGCTACAAACTTTTTTAAATAATTTAGAATAATTTTTGACATACAAATTAAATTCAGCAGTGTTTATACAAGTCCGTTCATCATATAATTCATAAAGTCGTTTTCTACTTTTATGTATACCAGTAGTGGCCCAATCACTAAAAGAAGCGTTAATACTAACCGAAAAAGTCTTTGGAATAAATATGTTATCAAATTGTGTGCAATACATTTTAAAAAAATCATTATATTGTCCATTAGGGTCATCATTTGGCAACACAAGTGGTAGATTATTCGAAAGTTTAGTTCTAAACATTTCCAAGCGATTAACAGTTTTTGGGTTAACAGTGATATCTTTTTTAGTTTTTTTTATATTTACATTTGGAATAATGATCAATTGACCACAATGATCTGAGTCTAATAAATTAATCATTTCTTTATGGATTGCTTTAACATCTGTATAAATGTTATCTAAGCATGTGGCACTAGTGGGAGTTATTCTAGTTGGCTCCAAGAATTGGTTGGCAAGATTGTATGACTGAAACAAACTTATAATTTTAGTACTTAACCCAGAAGTTTCTAACAAGTTAACATTAAAATCACCGCAAGTGATGATAAACTTATTTGAATTAGAAATTTTGTGCAACACTTCATCCATTACCTTTTCAAAACAATCATACTATCCTGAAGGAGGTCTGTACACACTTAATACAATGAACTGCTCCAATTCAATACAGGCTATTTCAATTGTCCGCTCAACAGATATGCTCACAATATCCTTACGGTCTTTCAATTTGAGCTGGTTATTTACTAAAATTAGTGAGCCACCATGTATAGCTTTTTCTCTGCTGAACGAACTACCAACCTGGTGGTTACTAAAATTGAATATGAACTGGTGGCTTTTAAGCCAATGTTCTGTTATACAAAGAATATCTATATTGTTACAGTTAAGGAAAAATTCTACTTCTAAATCTTTGTTCAAAAACCCTTGAATATTTTGATGCACCAGGTTGATACGATTTAATTCTTTTACACTTTCATTTGATTTCTTATTTGCCATACTAACATTGTTGCTAGAGGTTTTTTTTTTTTTTTTTTATATCTTAGGACAACTAACACAACGTTATCTGATCCCAAACTAGGCAGAGCCTGTACTATGGTAACCAGACAACTGATAAACATACTTATATATTTCTAAATACATACATATTATACATAAATTACACCCAGACACAGAACAAATGATTGTGCTCATCACACAAACATTTGTCTTGGGTGGGAATCGAACCCACGACCTCAGTCTTACCAGTCAGGATTACTAACCACTAGACTAACAGGCCAGTCAAAGGTTGCCTCTATTGTCTTAATTTCTAATTTAAATGGAAATCAATATCTACAAGTGCTGCCAAATTATTGGCAGTACAGTTTAAAATGTCATTGCATTGCTCAAAAGAAGCAAGTTGTTTAGCCAAATTCTTGGCTGTAATAGAAACAAAATATGCTAGCGATGCTGCTATCTGTCTTCTATGATAGTTTGAGAGATAGTACATAGCATTATTATGCCTATCTTTTGTCAAATATAAATGATTACTAACAAAATTGCTGGTATCCAATAATTGAAATAAATTATTATGAAATGTCAAATTATGCAATGTCATATTAATTTCAAATCTTAACCTATTTTCTTCCTGTGGCAAACTGTTACTGTAAGGGAATGTAAACAATACAATTTTTCTCAACTTAAGATTACACAATGTTCCATAATATTGCAGCAATTCTCCTTTCTCCAAATTTCCCCTATTACCCATAAATATTATTAATGTGGTGTCCTGGTGAAAATTACATTTAATAATTTCTTTCATAATATGAAATAGTGAACAACCAGGCATGCAATTATTTATTATGGAGTGCCCCGGATATTCATCTGCCAACAAGTAACCTAACTCCTTTCCAGTCTCATCGCAAAATAATACTATATCATTATTTACAATTTGTTCACATGGTTTATTGGGACAACTAATAGTAGGAAATGTTAAATCAACACAGAGCTGTGGTAAGGTGGTATTGCATGTTGTCAATGAATGTTCCGGTGTAGGTACATTAGATGGTGTTTGACACTGCTCACAGTTGTTTTGTTTTGAGTTTACCAGCACATTCATTGCCAACACATATTCCCTCATGAGCTCTTCTGAGGTATTATATTTAATGGTCATTGAACTAAGTTTCTCCTGTAAATAGTCTAGTTCAGATTGCAAGAACTCTGTGTCAATTTTGTACTTCCTAGTAGAGGAAGGGGTGGTAATTTGGAACCCGCTGTTAATTTGGAACCCCTTAATATCTCAGAAACAGACAGCGACATCTGTTAAAAAACTATGCAATTACGTTGAACTGGTATCATAGAATGTATTCACTGCCACTAGCGCCAGTTTTGCATCAAGTTTGAACCTGTCATTCAAAGTTGAAATTTTATGTCACCGGCAAATGTTTTTTTCTTTTATTCGTTTATATTGTCAAAAGTTTTTATTTTAGTCTAAAACTAATACAGTGGGTGTTAAGGGAAGTACTTTACGCATAAGTTCAAATTGTCACAGGTAAGTTTTAAGGTTTGTTTTAACGAGTTTTAGTTTTCTTAATTATTTGATAACATAGTAAGGTTTTGAATTTGGAACCCCATAGGTGCGGGTAATATGGAACCGGGTTCCAAATTACCCGCAGTGCATTAACATCACTTTTTTCCTGATTCCAGTCATGCCTCGAACTCAATTGTCACCAAAGCCGAAGTCGAAAAGAAAAACTTGGGCCAGGAATAATATGATTGAAGCTGTAAAAGCAGTAAGAGAAAAGAAAATGGGTTTGAAAAAAGCGGTCAAGCTTTATAATGTTAAAAAACCAAAAACTACTCTGCAAAGGTTTGTGCACAGTGACCAGCCTCCTGATGAGGTTGTAAATACTACTATAGGAAGAAGACCTGTCCTGCCATCTCACCTTGAAGAAAGCCTTGTGTCATACCTTCTCGTTATGGAAAGTAAATTCTATGGCTTGACCCGTCAGGATGTTCGTAAAATGGCCTATCAGTTGGCTGTGAAAAATAATGTCGAACATTCGTTTAGAAATAACATAGCCGGTCGAGCTTGGCTTGATCATTTCTTATTACGCCACAAAGATAAGCTTTCTATTCGATCACCAACAGGAACTTCCAATGCTCGGGCTCAAGGTTTCAATAAAGAAGCAGTGGATAAGTTCTTTGACATCCTTGAAGAAGAATTCCAAAAACATAATTATCCACCAGAGAGAATCTTTAATGTCGACGAAACCGGGCTATCTATCGTGCAGAGTAAAATGGTTAAAGTAATTGGTCTGCGAGGGAAAAGACAAGTAGGTAGCATTACTGCGGCTGAACGTGGATCATTAGTGACAGTGGTATCAGCGATGAGCGCAAGTGGCATATTTATTCCACCGCTGCTGATATTCCCACGCAAAAATATGACGCAAACGTTGATGAAAGGAGCTCCGCCAGGTTCTATCGGAAGATGCCATCCATCAGGATGGATTCAGGCAAATCTGTTTACGGACTGGTTCCATCATTTTATTGAAAAGACCCACCCAACAGAAGCATCACCTGTTCTGTTAATTCTTGATGGGCATTATTCACACACACGCAATTTGGATATTTTGATGGCAGCTAGAGCTAATAATGTCACAATTATTAGTTTACCTCCACATTCAACACACAAGATGCAACCTCTTGACTGGTCTTTTATGGGTCCCTTGAAAACTTATTACAGCGAAGAAATTAGACAGTGGTTACTCAATTCTAACCGGATGTTGACTCCATACGAAATAGCTGAATTGCTGGGACGTGCTTATCTCAGGTGCCAAACTGGAGCTATTGCTGTGAATGGGTTCAGAGTAACTGGTATTTACCCGATGAACAGAAACGTATTTACTGAAGCCGACTACATAGCAAGCTCAAGTGGGACCACTCCTCAAGCTACTGATGATGACCCTCATCTACCGTCTACCAGTACGCCTGTTGCTGTTCAAGTGCCACAGGCTCAACCAGGCGCTAGTGGACAGGCAAATCGAGCTTCCCAGCAAGTGATCAGCAACCCTGTTGTTTTCCCTGAAGATATCTTACCGGTACCGACACCAAAGAATAAAAAATCTAACAGAGGCCGCAAGTCATCTGCCCCTACTTTATTGACCGGATCTCCCTATAAACAGCAACTCGAGGAGTCAATCAAGTCTATAGCGCAGAGAGGAAGAGGCCGGGGAAGAGCTCGTGGACGTAGTGGTAGGCAGAGAACAGCAAACTCTTCTAGAACTCCTCCGAGCAGACAGGAATCTACATCATCGGATTCTCAATCATCAGTTTCTTCAGGTGACACTGTAGTGTCAGAAAATGCTACCGCACACGCCCAGCCCACAAACGAAGATGACGCTTGTTGCATTTTTTGCTCTGAAAATTACTCCAACGATCGACGTGGTGAAACTTGGATTCAGTGCCAATCATGTGGGTTGTGGGCACATATTGAATGCTCAGGATGCGACGCAGAATATTATATTTGTGATTTTTGTAAATAAATTTATTCCATACTTGTAATTTGGAACCCGGGTTCCATAATACCAGCACCAGAGCTCCGAACACATTTTTTTCAATTTTTCAATAAAGCAAATTATTTCCCTTAATGAGTGGTTTTATTTCGTTAATTCGTTCCTAATATAAAAGTTAATAAGTTTTTTAGTATATAAAGTAATTTTTCGAAATGATTAGTTAAACACTTTTGCTAAAATACTTAAGAAACAAAGTAGGGTTCCAAATTACCACCCCTTCCTCTACTTTGTTCCAAATTATAAGAATACATATCCAATTGTTTTAGTAAATTTAGCCTTTCTCTATTAAGTTTAACATTTTTAATAAAGAACTTATGTTTTTTAACCAGCTTTTTTGTTTTAACAATGTATTTATTGATTTTTATGTATTTTTTAAGTTTATTAGTACTGGTGACTACCCTCAATGAGTTACATGACTTTGAATTATTATGATCTGTCAAATCTATAGTGTAGGAGGGATTAATGGCCGAAACCATTGAGGGGGCAACAGGCATCAACTCATCGAACAGACTCTGATTCAGCGAGGCGGTGATATTTGAGTTTATGGTCTGAAGTTCCGAAATTTGACTTTGTGCTTATTGTTTGTAAACACTGCTACCTACATACATTTGCAGTTTAAGCTGACCTCTCATTACACGCAAATCCCATACAATGTACTTTATATTCCTCTTAAATATTTTAGTCGTAATTTAAGTAACTACCTACTTAGGTATCTGCTGCTTAAAAAGTTAGAAGATTTCTGTTTAATGAAAATTAATTGGTATGAAATACTGTTTCTGTCAACTATCACTAGAACCTTCTACAGAGACCTACTTAAAAACTGATCCTACTCACACATTAAATACCTTACTACAAATGAGGGTTTTGATTTTAAGAGGCTTTGTCTTATGGATGTATGTTCATCGTTTCCCCGTAACTCCTAAACTACTCGTCGTATTTTTACAAACTGTATCTAAAACCCAATTCTCGTAGGTACCTAATTAAAAAAGTTCAAAATCTATTTGCATTCTCATCTCGGCGACAATTAAATTTCAAAACTGGTAAAAAATATGTAGAAACTCGATGTAATTTTGACAGACTGAAACTGAGATCAAACTCTGCACTTTCTTAAAATTACAAGAAATACCCCTCTTATATCAAGACCAGTCTAATTATACCTCATTTGTCTATTGAAATAAGGAGTAACATTAGTAAATAATCACTAGAGTCGCGAATTTGTTCGAAAGAGTTACCTACCGTGGCCCTGGAATAGGCAACTGAAGGAACACGGGTTGTAGTCAGTAAAAGTCTGACACGCTCTTCCGCTCCGCTCAGAGCGGGAGAAGTTATTTGCAGAATTCCCACAAAAAAGGAGTCGACTGTACAAATTTTTGCCTAGTTGATGAATTGCACTTAACTGAAAGGACAAAATATGGGAATTAAATGCGTACCGTCAATGGTCTCAAATAGTCCTTCAACCAGTATGTCTGAGATCCCCATAAATACCACCTCTATTTCAGGCCTGGTAGAGTTCCAAAACGAAATCACAGCTTCAGCCTCATCGTAGTCGTCTGGGTAGAACAAACTGGCTCCTTCCAGAGCGCATATTCGCTTGGCCTCAGCCCACATTTGTTTTCTCGTGTGGATCTTATAGAAACCCTGCGATGCTTCTATATAAGTGTAATCGTTCCGGAAAAACTTTTTATCTTTTTGTCCATCTATAAAAAAGCAAATAGTCACATCACATTGGATTTTATTATTCCTCATTCATCAATTCAAAAGAAAGACGTCCACTGCTGGAGATCGGCATCCCTCAATGGGGTTTGCCATAATCGCCACGCTTGGCAGGCGAGTTGGCGATCGCAGTATATTGGTAAAATCTATAAAGAACACTGCTACCCATTCTCTAGTAAGTCCCTTAGTCCCTTGGTTCCGTGTGGAGCCGGACGTAAAGTATAGCTCCATCCCATTTCTTCAGTGTCGTCGTAAGAGGCTATTTTATTATTCTGATCTGTTAATTTTTATTGACTGTCCGCGATCATTGAGTTTCAATTGAAATACAAAACAGCGACTGTACTCACATGAGAAATCCGATAAAAAGTACACAACAACAAAAACTAACACAGTTTTAGAAAACATTTTTGGCATACGACAATTTAAGTGAACGCTATCAATGAAATTAAGCTTATTCTGACTGTCTTTATAGCTTCGTAATGACTGTTATTATCTTTCTGTTAAGTGTCAACATTAACAATCGGGTATCTAAATTGTGAGATCGACTGACGCTGGGCTCTTCGTGGAACGTTATCTGTAAAATAATGACAGTTTACTGATCCATTTGACCTGAATTGACTTCTGTTATCAATTAAAGATTATATGCCAACTCGAAGAAAGTCAACTCGCTAAGATATCCTATAATGACAGCCTATAATGTTCTCACTGCTGGGTCAAAGGCCTCCTCTCTGTGAGTGGGAGTGGGCCATAATCCACCACGCTGGCCCAGTGCGGATTGGCAGATGTCACATGTCTTCGCAGATTTGGTTCTAGGATATGGTGGTTTATCCTTACGATGTGTTCATTCGCCGTTTTTAGAGCAGTGAAGATGAAATAATCTACACAAAGTAAAGTGCCTGCTTGGGTTCGAACCCACGACCTACTGGTAAGTCGCGGCTTTTATCACTGGGCCACCATTACTTTAAAATAGCCCGCGAAATTAAAATCATATTAGGTATCATTCTCTCATTTATCTAAAACACTAGTGGTCGGCCAGTGGTCGAAATTCAACTATAATTATGTTAATTAAAACATAATGTATTTCTAATACATTATTTTAAAAATATTAGATTTCTGCACCCCTTCTTGTTTAAAAAAGCTTGTTTAAAAAATAAAGCTTGGAAATACATTCAATTACTAAAAAACACATGGTCGAAGTCGAAGACCGCTGAGCGACTACTAGTATGTACCTATCTAGACACGCGGTAGCGTGTCAAGCCAAGTTCAAGTAACAGAACTGGCGAGCAGCACCGTGTGTAATATTACACGAACCATTTGGAGCCACTTTTGACCCCCTCATAACTCAAAAACTATTTGACATAAACGTGTCAAATTTGGTTCATATAGTGAGACTTGCAAGATACATATGTGCTCCAAATTTCATAAACATATCTCAAACGGCTATTTAGATATTAACGTCCAAAAATCGTCATTTTTATCACTGACTGACCTATAGATCAAAACTCTAACCCAGTTCTAGATGACCTAGAAAGTTCAAATTTGGCATGCAGATAGGTAATTAGGTGAATACAAAGGAATAAATCAGAAACTAGTAAATTTTTATAATTTTATTATAATTTTTCACTTAATTGATTCTATTAGGAACACTTATAACAAAAACCATTTGGTATTAGTTTAATTTACTACTTGTGATCTTTGGTACTAATAATTTATGTACAAAAAGTTATGATATCCCATCAAAAACATAAATGTGAAATGAGAGCCAAGTTCAATATTATCATATATGCCTTGGTTGTTGACTTCAACGACAAAAGAAGTGAGATCTAAATGGGTGCCAAGTTCAATGGTCAGTCCTGACTTGGCTAGTTTTCATATACGAATTATATTATAGCCTTCGCAAGTTTTAAATCTATTACTTATCCGTTCTTATTTTATTATTCCGAAAATTTGGCTTGCTGGTAGAAACTAGCCATCGAACATAATAATTCGTATATGAGAAATAGCCAAGTCAGGCATATATGATAATATTGAACTTGGCTCTCATTTCACATTTATGTTTTTGATGGGATAGATAATTCGCGAGTTCCCATCCATCTATCTAATACATACATAGATGTGTATATCTTTTCTATTTATACCAAGGTCATAAACGATGGCAATCGCACATTACGGTACAATAAATTTTATGCCGTTTCATTTCACTTCGCTTTCCACTTCAATTAACCAGGTGACCCGAGGGATGCTATGTGTTTGCGCACATGTGGTCCAATGTACAAGTATATTGAGGTCGAAGATTATAGTAGTATGAACACTACCTTAGTATCTACCTTTAGTTTTTTCTACCATCAAAGAATAGCTAAAAAGTAGAGCTGAAAAAAATATATTTTGAATTTCAATTCAAGCCAATTTGTGGTTTATCGGTTGCTTCCCGTACCAAGGAAGCACTAGAATTATCCAATTTAGTTCCCTGAAGTCTATTCGATCATCGCGAGCAGACGTGCAGGGATGCACCGCGGTGTTTAGTTAGTTATTTTGAACCGTTTACTCATTTATTATGCTTAGTGGTAAGCATTGAAATAGATTAACGGAATTTAGTTTAAAAAAAAAACCTTTTTGTGTCTAGTAACACAATACCAAGTAAGGGGTGTAAGGGGGAGCACATAACAACCAGACTCCCCAAATGTCAACCTCACCTGCACGCGGTACACCCTGCCACTGACAGACGAGGCGCTGGCGACCGACTGATGGCGGTATAACCATCCAACAAGCCAACCTAAATCCTCCAGAGCGATGACGGGCAGCAGCGTCATCGCTGCGAAAGGATTGGCTCTGCGGTCACCAACCCGCTTGCCCAGCGTGGTGACTACGGGCATTAAACCTCCATATGATTAAAGTGCCAATACAACGGCCCCCAGTTCCCGGTGGTACCGCTATTCCCGGTCAAGGTAGCGGTCACGGTAACGGCGGGACGGGGGGTGCGAAGAATCCCCGGGTTACGGCAGGCTACCAACGACGACTACATCTGGCTACGTATAATGGACGTTCGATGAGGCTGGACCATCACCTTGCTGAACTTGAGGTAGAGTTAGGTCGCATTAATTTTAATTTTAAGAAGCCTGACCAGCGGTCAGGCGGTAGTCGCGCGGACGCTTCCTCCAAATTTTGGGGCAAGCGTCCGGGCGACTATGAATCGGACCGCACTGGGTCAGTAGGACCATCCTCGAGCGAGGAAAGCCTACCGGCTGCTAAAGTGCCCACAGGGGGAAGAGGGAGAGGTCGCGTGTCATCCCTCGGAGCAGCTACTACAATGCTTTCGCGTGACACTCGGGGTCGCTTCAAGCGCCCTGGTACGTCAGAAGTCAGTGGGGCGAGCGACTCTGGTGATGACCCTACAGCATTGGTCAGCACTAGAGCGGAGCTTAGTGCTGCACAGCGGGAAGCGCGTAAGGCGGTAGCGAATGATGAAGTCGCCGAAATGGCAAGACAGGCGAGGGAAAGGCGGTTACAAGCCGCTGCTTCCACAGAGGGAGTGACAGCGGCGGCTCTCAACCGCCAGGTCATGGACGGCGTGGACGTGATCCTGAAGGGAACCAACCCCAGAAGAAGTAGCGGTAGCCATAGCCCATAAGGGTGAGTGCTCACCTGAAAGCGTGAAGGCGGGTGGAATCAGGTTCGGCGTTGACGGGCTGGGCACGATTTGGGTGCGGTGTCCGGTTACGGCGGCTAAGCGAGTGACCGATGGGGGACGCCTTCTGGTGGGTTGGGTGTCAGCGAGTGTCAAACTCCTGCCACCCAGGGTCATGCAGTGCTATCGCTGCCTGGAAAAGGGGCATGTCCGGGCACAATGCACTGCAGATACAGACCGCAGTGACCTCTGCTATCGCTGCAGTCAGCCTGGCCATAAGGCGGCCCAGTGCTTGTTGGAACCAAACTGCAGCCTTTGTGCAGCTGCAGGAAAGTCCGCAGGGCACAGCATAGGTGGAAAAGCCTGTGGTGTGCCTAAAAAGCGCAGCAAAAGGTGGGCTAAGACTGTTGGGGGAACTGCACCCCCCTTACAGCCTAGCACCCAGTCGGTCGACTCTCGACCCAGGGAAAGAGGAGTCGCCGAGGAAATGGAGTGCCAGTAATGGCACAATTCCATTTCCTTCAGGCTAACATCAACCACTCTACCAGAGCTCAGGATCTTTTGCTCCTGAGCATGGCAGAGTGGTCGATCCATGCGGCGGTGGTCGCTGAGCCATATTTCGTTCCCCCCCGAGACAACTGGGTGGGAGACCTTGACGGCCTGGTGGCCATTATAAGTGGGACTCTTGTGAACGCCTGTCGAGGTCACGGCTGGGTAGCCGCCCTCGTGGAGGGCATAGTCACTATCGGGGTTTATTTCTCGCCCAACAGGAGTCTCGCCGACTTTGAGAGCTTTCTCGTAGATTTGGGAGCCGTCGTGGGCCGGTATCACCCTCGACCCACGTTGCTTCTCGGTGATTTCAACGCCAAGTCTGCGGCTTGGGGTTCATCGGTCACTGATCCCAGAGGTGAAGTGTTGGAGGAGTGGGCCATCACGACTGGGATGACCGTTTTAAATAGGGGCTCGGCCTACACGTGTGTGCGGCAGAGGGGCGGGTCAATAGTGGACATATCGTTTGCCAGTCCCTCTGTCGCGCACCGCATCCATGATTGGCGTGTCATGGCAGAGGTGGAGACACTGTCGGACCACAAATACATACGCTTCAATGTCTCTCCCCAGACCGCTGGTAGTCATTACCAATCGGCCCCTCACACAGTCGGTCCACGCTGGGCGCTTAAACGCTTGGACAGAGAGGCTCTAGAGGAAGCCGCTATCGTCCAAGCTTGGGTCCGGGAGTCGGCAACAGCAGATCCCATCGACGTCGAAGAGGAGGCGCTGTGGTTCAGCGAGGCAATGATGCATATCTGCGATGCATCGATGCCACGCGTCCACACACAGTCCACAAGACGCCGACTGTACTGGTGGTCTATCGAGATCGAGCGGTTGCGCGTCGCATGTACGGACGCCAGACGCCCGTACACGCATTACCGGAGGAGACGTCGACGGGATCCACGTGAGGAAGCTGCGCTCTAAGAAGTATACCGCGCGGCGAAGGCGGCTCTGTGGCTGGCCATAGGTGAGTCGAAGACGCGAGCCTGGGAAGAACTGCTGGAGAATCTAGATGGAGATCCGTGGGGGCGCCCTTACCGTACAGTCCGGGGGAAACTTCGTCCCTGGGCCCCTCCACTCACGGAGAGTCTCGAGCCGCAGTTGCTACAAGAAGTGGTCTCAGCTCTCTTCCCTGCGAGAATAGAGCACGAACCACCAATTATGACTCTGCTCACAGCCACAGAGCCTGAAAAAGAGGAGGCAGAAAGCGTCCCAGAGGTGACACAACCTGAGATGATGGCGGCCGTGAGTCGGCTCCGGGGTAAAAACACAGCTCCGGGGCCCGATGGGGTACCAGGCCGTGTTCTAGTACTTGCCGTAAAGCAACTGGAGCCCCCGCTCAGAGGACTCTTTTCAGCGTGCCTTGAGCGGGGCCAGTTTCCCACTCAGTGGAAATCAGGATGACTGGTCCTTCTCAGGAAGGCAGGGCGCCCTGCAGACTCGCCATCCGCTTATCGGCCCATAGTGTTGCTAGACGAGGTGAGCAAGCTGTTCGAGCGTATAATCGCAGACCGCCTCATCAGCCACTTGTGCAGAGAAGGGCCGAATCTGGATGACAACCAGTTTGGGTTTCGGCACGGGCGCTCTACCATTGATGCCATAAAGAGAGTCAGAGAGCTGGCGGAGGAAGCGGTGTCCCAGGGAGGGGTATTGCTGGCTGTGTCCTTAGACATCTCTAACGCATTTAACACCCTGCCCTGGAGTTGCGTTAGGTTAGGGAGGCGTTACGTTATCATCGGGTGCCTCCCTACCTCCGCCACATTGTGGGAGCTTATCTTACAAGGCGATGTGTCACATACACGGGGCGCGACGGCAGAGGCCGGCGTGAGATGTCGTGCAGTGTTCCACAGGGTTCGGTCGTAGGTCCGCTCCTGTGGAACATCGGATACGACTGGGTACTGAGGGGCGAGCTCGAGCCGGGCGTGAACCTGACGTGTTATGCGGACGACATGCTGGTCACGGTCCGGGGGAGCTCGTACGGGGAGGCAGCGTTGCTGGCGACGGCTGCGGTCTCGCGGGTGGTGAGCCGCATACGGCGCCTAGGCCTGGAGGTGGCCCTCAACAAGTCGGAGGCCATGGTCTTTCATGGTCCCCGGCGGGCGCCGCCGGCCGGATCGCACATCATGGTCGGGGGGTGTCGGATCGCTGTCGGGTCTACCATGAAATATCTTGGATTGGTGCTCGACAGCCGGTGGGACTTCGGCCCCCACTTCCGGAGGCTGGCGCCCAAGTTGTTGGGTGCGGCTGGGGCGCTGTCAACGCTGCTTCCCAATCTGGGGGGCCGAGCGTTGCTTGTAGGCGGCTCTACGTGGGGATCGTGCGATCCATGGCCCTGTATGGGGCCCCGATCTGGGCGGCTGACCTGACGGCCGGCAGCATCGCTGTTCTGCGAAGACCGCAGCGAGCAATGGCCGTCAGAGTCATCAGGGGGTATCGCACGATCTCCTACGAGGCGGCTTGTGTGCTGGCTGGATCCCCGCCGTGGGACCTCCAGGCAAAAGTGCTCGCGTCACTATATCGGTGGCGCGAGGAAGCGAGGGAGCGGGGCGAGCGACTGACGGACCGACACATGGAGCTTCGTCGGTCGCAGCTCCGCGCAGCCCTGGTGGCGGGCTGGCGGGACAGGCTTTCACGCCCTACCGCCGGGCTCACCACCATCGAGGCGGTCCAGCCAGTACTCGAGCGCTGGCTCGGGAGGGAACACGGCTCCCTGTCGTTTCGGGCGACGCAGGTGCTCTCGGGGCATGGTTGCTTCGGGAAGTACCTGTGTCGCATAAACAGGGAGCCGGACGCCCGGTGTCACCACTGCGTCGACTGCCGGGAGGACACGGCGTGGCATACACTGGCAGAGTGTGCCGCTTGGGAGGAGCCGCGCCGTGCCCTCATCTCAGGAGTAGGCAGTGACCTGTCGCTGCCGGCTGTGGTCGAGTCAATGGTTGGCAGCGAGGAGTCCTGGGACGCGGTGGTAACCTTCTGCGAAACAGTCGTGTCGCAGAAGGAGGCTGCGGCAAGGGAGCGGGAGATCTCTTCCGCTCACCTGGCCCGCAGCAGGCGCACCGGGCGTCGGCGGAGGGCGGATAACGCCCTCTTCCGGCCCCCCTAAATGGGTCCAGGGGCAATGGATCTGGGGACATCCATCGCCCCCTATTTCTCAGGACCCGGGATGGCGGCGCGTTGTGTTCCACGCGCGCCTCTGTTATGTACGGGGGGAACTTTAGCATCTCACTCCCCCCTAACGTGAGGAGGCCCGCAGAGGCGGGCTGGCACCAGTCGGGGATCGCGGAAGACGCATTAGTTCCCGTGGTCCCCGACGTAGGTGTGGGACGGAACACCGGGGTGGTTTTAGTCAGTAGGAGTCTGACAGACCCCTCCGCCCACCCCAGGGCGGAGGACATCCATGCGGATTTCCACCTCGAAATCAAAAAAAAAAAGGTCGCATTAACTGGCACATACTGGGGTTATCGGAAATCCGAAGACAGGGGGAGGATACAATAACCTTGGAGTCAGGCCACCTATTCTACTTCCGCGACGGTGATCAGCTCTCCCAAGGCGGTGTCGGCTTTCTGGTCAACAAGGAACTCACTAGCAGCGTTGTAGAAATCAGTAGTGTGTCGACACGGGTAGCGTACCTTGTACTGAAACTCACTGACAGGTATTACCTGAAAGTGATACAGGTATATGCGCCGACCTCGACATACTCTGACAAGACAGCCATGTACGAAGATATTGCCAAGGCAATACACAGTACAACAAAGGCCCACTACAACGTTGTTATGGGGGACTTCAATGCCAAGGTGGGAGTACAAGAACGCGGCGAATCGAAAGTCGGACCATTCGGCTTGGGGCGCAGGAATCACAGGGGGCAAATGCTGGTCAACTTCCTAGAGTCGCAGGGGCTTTTCATGATGAACTCGTTCTTTGAAAAGAAACTCCAGAGGAAGTGGACCTGGCAGAGCCCTGATAACGTGACGAGGAACGAGATAGACTTCATCATGACGGATAAATAGCATATATTTAGAGATATCTCCGTGATCAGCAGGTTTAATACCGGAAGCGATCACAGACTTGTACGAGGCACTCTAAATATAAATTTTCGTGCTGAGAGAATCCACATGATGAGGCCTACCCTCCAACCAACGCAGCTCCAAGCCGCTTTGGGATCCGAAAAGTTCCAACTGGAACTTCAAAATCGATTCGCCCTGCTGGAAACCACAGGCACTGTCGACAAGAAAGCCGATGAGGTGGTCAAAGCGCTATGCGACGTATCCCGTAAACTTTTTCCGTCGCAGCGAAAAAGTAAGGTGTCGAAACTTTCCTCGGAAACTCTCGGACTTATAAAGGAAAGACGAGAGTTCGTCAGATAAGAGGACCTTAAACCTAAAAATTAGAAAGCTGACACGACGTGACCTTCGGTGCTCCAACACCCGTAACATTAAGGTTACGATTGAGCAGAACCGAGGGTCGAAAGTGTTCGCTCAGCAATTAGGGAGGTCCCATCTGACGAAACTAAGAACTGCGGATGGCAGAATCGTGACTTCGAAGTCCGAGATACTCGAGGAAGTTGAGAACTTCTACGGGCACCTTTACTCATCGCGGACGGTGAAACCAGCGGGACATAGTGGAGATGACCATCGAGCCGAACTAACGCGCCACTACACGGAGGACATCCCGGATGTCGACCAGTGCGAGATTAGGGCGGCTCTCGAGCAGCTTAAGAACAATAAGGCACCTGGAGATGACGGAATAACGACAGAGCTCCTTAAAGCGGGAGGGGCACCAGTCCTGAGAGAGCTCGCAAGTCTCTTCACCTCCGTCATCCTAGAGGGTACAACACCTGAAGCGTGGGGCAGGGGTGTGGTGGTTCTGTTCTTCAAAAAAGGTGACAACACCTTGCTGAAGAATTATAGACCCATTTCACTCCTGAGCCACGTGTACAAGCTGTTTTTGAGGGTCGTCACGAGCCGTCTCGCCAGGAGACTTGACGAGTTCCAGCCACCAGAACAAGCCGGTTTTCGAAAAGGCTTCAGCACCGTAGACCACATCCATACTGTTCGGCAAATTGTACAGAAGACCGAGGAGTACAATCAGCCGCTGTGTATGGCATTTGTGGACTACGAGAAAGCCTTCGACTCAATCGAAATTTGGGCATTTCTGGCCTCTGCAACGATGTTGAATTGACTGGAGATATATCGAGGTGATGAGGTGCTTGTATGACGCTGCAACGATGACTGTCCAGATCCAGGATACGAAAACCAGCCCAATCCAACTGCTCAGGGGGGTGAGACAGGGGGATGTGATATCCCCGAAACTGTTCACCAATGCGCTGGAGGACGTATTTAAGACGCTGGACTGGACTGGACGGGGATCAACGTAAACGGCGAGTACATCTCACACCTTCGTTTTGCCGACGACATCGTCATAATGGCAGAGACGCTGGGGCAGTTAGACCAGATGCTGCATAGCCTAAATGGAGCCTCTCGGCGGGTAGGCCTCGGCATGAACTTGGACAAGACGAAAGTCATGTACAATTCGCATGTCTTGCCGAGTCCAATCCGCATCGAAGGGTCGCTTCTCGAGGTTGTGAAGGAGTATGTCTACCTAGGGCAAGTCATCCAGCTTGGTAGACACAACTTCGAAAAAGAAGCTGACAGGAGGATCCAGTTGCGTTTGGAAAACTTCGTCAACTCTTCTCGTCGCCGATACCGCAATGTTTGAAGACCAAGGTTTTCAACCAGTGCGTCCTACCCGTTATGACATACGGTGCCGAAACGTGGACACTGACAGTGGGGCTAGTCCACTTTAAGGTTGCTCAGCGGGCTATGGAGCGGGCTATGCTCGGAGTTTCTTTGAAGGATAAAATCAGGAATGAAGTTATCCGGAAAAGAACTGGAGTTACCGACATAGCTTGCAGAGTAAGGCTAAAGTGGCAGTGGGCTGGCCATGTCTGTCGAAGGACCGATGGCCGATGGAGCAGACGAGTCCTGGAGTGGAGACCGCGTATCGGCAAACGTAGTGTAGGACGCCCCCCAGCTAGATGGACCGACGAACTCAAAAAGGTGGCTGGGACAGACTGGATGCGGAAGGCGGAGGACAGGATGTTGTGGCGCAGCATGGGAGAGGCCTATGTCCAGCAGTGGACTGCAATAGGCTGAGTTGATTGATTGAATACCAACCTTCGATACAACGAGTTATATAATAATAATAATCTTTATTGGAACCAGAAACAGTACATTTACAATTAAATTGTGTACGATAATAGCCACATTAGTTAGAAACTGTGTCGCAGCTATTAACGCCCACCTCCATGTGGAAGATGAACAGTGTCCCAGATATTTAATGCTTACAAAATAAAATTAATTTACAAGATAAAATTGAACTAATTAAAACTAAAAGTTAGTGTGTAGAGTTTGTATGAGCAGTGTGGGTGCGTGTATGGTGTGTAGATGGACGATAAGTACCGAGGTGTGGTGTGCGTGTGTGTGTTCGTGTGTGTGTGTGTGTGTGTGTGTGTGTGTGTGTGTGCGTGGGTGGGTGTGTGTGTGTGTGTGTGTGTGTGTGTGTGTGTGTGTGTGCGTATGTAGCATGTGTTAGTGAGGAGGAGTGTGTGTGACGTGCGTATCTATCACGGGAGAAAATCTAACACAATATGCTTACGGCTTAACTAAAGTCTCCAACTCTTCGTATGTCAGGGTGCAAAGCCAATCGTTGGTTATTTTTTTGCAATCTCGGTAAGAGGATGAATAAATATTAAGTTGTTCATTTGCTCTATTATATAGCACGGGACCAAAGAAAACATACTGTCGGCGGACAGTTTCAAGTCTAGCCGGAACTGTTTGGCAGACTCTGGCAGTTCTTCGTCTTTTTTTGCTCAGATTATGGTTAAACGGCAGGTCACAGTGTTTTCGTAATATCGTGCTCAATACGAAGGAGTGTCTAACAGTGGGTAATTTCCATAGCTGATATAAATCCCGTGTAGGGAAACGAATGGGTTTGTATGCCATGACCTTGAGCACAGCCCTTTGAGCTCTCTCCATCTGCATGTAGCTCCTCTCTATATGCATGTATAAAAAACAAAACAAATAAGATCTCATGTCAAATGTAAATGGTTGTTAGAGAGTAATTCACACTGACCTCCGTAGGTACTAGTAAAAACTGTATCACGGTAGGTCAGTATTCCTCGTTCTACAATAATCACACATGTTATCAGTGAACATAATATATAGTTTCTAATCTTCCGTCATCTAACACTGCCGGTAATCACCGTACAAAGATGTCTCACCGTTCTCTCCTCTCTTTCGTTATCTATGGCCACACTTTCTACGGTCTACAGAAGTGCTATTATAAAGTTATAATTGTGTGTGCTTATGTATTGTTAAGCTAGGCCATACCTAAGTACTGTGTCGCCGATAGTCTAATGGTTATTAATAGTTCCCAAGAGTTCATTAAAGTTTGCCTGTAATGTTTGATCGATATTGCACACTGCAGTGTTTGGTTTTATTGAAGACTGGCTGTTCCCGCGCCTGTGCCCATGTGGTGTTCGGAAGTTATCACAAAGGGACGTGCTACTCGGAAAAAGCCAATGTTAGTCCTTATAACATAAGATCAAAGTCCCGTCAAAATTGGTCCAGCCGTTTCAGAGATCAGCTGCAGCAAACAGACAGACAGACAAAAATTATTTTTTTATGTAAGTACCGTATATACTACCATACCACCATACCATTGCGAGGATCGTCTGGAGGACACGGTGGAGCATACGGTGGAGGTGTGCCCTACCTGGGCGGAGCACCGCCGTGTCCTAGTGGAGGCGATCGACGGCGGCGACCTCTCGCGTCCGGCCCTGGTGCGAGCCATGGTACGGAGTGAGAGGGCATGGGAAGCCGTCACCTCCTTCTGCGAAGCAGTAATGCTCGCGAGTGGCAGTCTCTGCGCACTCACGTCCCTAGCCGCCGCAGGAGGAGACGCCCCGGGCGTCGGGAGTCGATTGCGGACTCCCGGCCACCGTAGGTGCGAGCTTGCGGGTGGCGAGCAATGGGTAGCTCGCCGCCCGGTAAGGACCAAGCTCGGGTCGACGGCGCGTAGTGTTCCACGTGCGCCTCAAAGAAATGTCAGCAGTGCTGAAGGGGTCTGCTAGGACCGATGCCTGCCGGGGTCGCGTGATTGTTCGAAAGAGATACCGTGACCCTGGCACATGGGCAACTGATGGGACACGGGTGGGTTTTAGTCAGTAAAAGTCTGACACGCCCTCCCGCTCCGCCCAGAGCGGGAGAAGTCATTTGATGATTTCCCATCCTGAAAAAAAAAAAGTACCGTATATACTTTCATATTTATTTAGTGAAAAGCCGAGTGAAAAGCTGTTAATTTGATATTAGAAGCAGAAACTTCAATTTTATTTATTTTAACCTGGGAAATTCAAGTTTACTTACGTTTTTTTTTGCAATTTGCAGGGCAGTGTCAAGTTGTATGTTGATTAAAATATGTCTTGCTGCCGTAACAAATATGTCTTTACAGAATTATATTCATTACAATCCGCAATACAACTCTTAATGTTAGAATTGGCCTGAAATGTTTTGAATTCCTGCCATAGTCATTCAATACGGTAATATGAACTTAAAGAGTTGTATTTATTGATTTGATGATTTATGTGATTAAAATTAGATTAATAAATATTTGTCGTGGCCGCCAATCATATTTAGATCAACATAAAACTTAATACTGACAGGATAATTGCAAAAAACCTAGACCGTTGGTTTTGCGAGCTAATCGGCGCCCTAGTGTTGCAGATGTTACGATGTTCGTTTGTTTTATTTTTTTACGTACCTAATTCTTTGATTTAACCTTACAACCTGTTTTTTGTGGGTTTGTAATCATCAACTAACGTCTTCCGCTCTGGGTGGAGCGGAAGGGCGTGTCAGACTTTTACTGACTAAAACCCACCCGTGTTCCTTCAGTTGCCCATATGCCAGGGCCACGGTATCTCTTTCGAACAAATCTCGCGACCCTGGCAGATGCCTTGAACCTTATCTAACCTACTTACAGAAATAAAATCATTTATCATTTACTATTATAACTGCAACTCTTCATTAGTGGCCTTTGTTGACGTGTTTTATACTCAGATTTGTTTCAGGTTTAATGAAACTCAAGTCTTTTATTTTAAATCGTATTCCTTTTTAGTTTTTTTTTATTCGTTAAATAGTAATTTCGATATTAAAACATTCAACCGATGATTTGAACGTACTAACTAGAAGTTCCACCCTACGCTTTTTCTTCCAGATGTGACATTGTAAGTTTTTTCATTGGGTAAAATATATTTAAGATTATTTTTTTTGTTTTAAATACATTGATCGTAATGTTTCACTCAGTTCAGTTTGGTATTTCATTCGATGCATGATTGAGGATTACATCGTCCGGTCATTTATCCTGCACCATGTTGTAACCGAGCCGGGTTTTGACATTAAATCCAACGTTATGTTTGTTTTAATCCAAAAAATCCCCCCATTTGCAACGCTGATTTATGGAAGCTTACTGGCTACTGCATTTTTTATCGTGTGTCTGGCTACAAAAAATATAATTTATCGTCTCGTTGCATTTATGAGGAGTATTTTAGGAGTTAGTTTAGAAAATGTAAATTTATACATACTATAAATTAAAGTCGCTTTTTGAGTCTTTCTGTGTGACCGCGTTGTTCTAAACTCTACAACGGATGATGACCTTTGATGACATTTTCAACGTTTGTTTTAGAGAATTGGATGGTTTATGTGCAAACATATGCCATTTATAATGTTCCCACTGCTGGAATACGGAGTGTACCGTAATCTACCACGCAGGCCCAGTGAGTGGTTGTTAGATGTCATAGGTCTTCGAATAGTTGTGACGAAATAAAGCGCCTGTCCGGGTTCGAATCTACTACTCGTAAGTCGCGGCCGTTATGTGTATAATACATTAATATTAAACCTACATATCGATGTTTTGTAAAGTCTTTAAAAACGCGCAAAGCAAGGGTAATGACAATGAGCTCATTTCAAGATGATGAACAAGTCTTAAGCCTAAATTTATCTACAGTCATTCCACAATTACCACCCCACGAAGCTCCCGACCTTCAGTAGTCCCTGTATAATTGACCGGTCTTCCTATCTATTAATAATATCCCATTGTTTATAACATGGTCTCGTTCAATGCCAACCAGTTATGCCAGCTCATTGGCTACGACGTGCGACAAAGGTCAACTAAAGCGGACGTGTAATCGTAAGCACCTAATTTGATGGAAAACTTATACAAACGCTTGTTTATGTGTATATATGTTTACCTTTATGTATGTAGGTGGTTATATTTTATTCCATTAAACTCTTCTTGTCTCGCGACAATGTAACTGTAATGTTTCAGTGTGATCGGTGTATCTACTCTTTTATTGAAATAAGAGATGCCGCGAATACTCGCTATTATTCGTCAGTACTCGACATTTTATTGTTATCTGCCGAATACCGAATAATAGCTGGTATTATTCGACATTCGGCGAATAGTTGTTTATAATTAACTTTTAATTAACAAAACAAAAACAGTCTTAAACGCTGCCTTATAAAAACGAGTTTATTATTCCCCGTTAATTAGGTACAGACGCCACCAGGTCAAGCTACCCGAAACTGTCAATTTTTCCCAATGAACCTTGAACCTAATGCTCTAGAAATAAAGTCGAAAATCTATCAAAGAAATCTGACAGATTGTAGTAGCTTGATGTGTTGGCGTCTGTACAAGAAAAGGGTTGCCAACATTAAAAAATGTAAAATCAGTTTAATATGAGACTTGTGTTTTCTCGTAACCTGAAAGTAACAAATAAATTGGTGGTAATTCAAGATATTATTATTTGATGATAACGAATAAAATATTTTTTATATTTCTTTTTTATGTCGAATACTAATGGCGAGTTATTAGACTATTGGCCTTAAGGAATGACGATTAATCGGTATTCGACTATTCGCGGCATCTCTAATTAAAATATAGGTATTAAGTACTCTATTGTGATAAATCTGGAATCTAGACATAATATAGATGGGTTATGATAAGGTACACGTCAGTAATTTTAGTTTGTTGTGTTGAGATTGTTCGTTAATTTATTCCTCAACTGCTAAAACAGGTGTTTACCATAAAAAAAAAACCCTATTTCTCATTATACAGGTAGTTTGAATTAAATAAACTTCAGGCACCTATCACAGAATATAAAAAAATGTTTACCTGCCTGTTTATCGCTGTATCTATTACCCTTTTCAATAAGACGACCGTTCCGAACTAAAAAGGTTTTAGCAACGACGGCAAAGGTTTAACTGCTATCCCACCAAGGAAAGATGAATGAAACTAACTATGTTTTTATACTTGTTCTTGCATTAAAAGTTGACCGGTGGCGGGCCGCCCTTAAATTAATTATTCAGTGTTTTCAAGTACCTAATGCTTGGCTGTACAAGTTGAGTATTAATTACGGTCTAATAAACAACGGCGTCTCCCCGTAATGTAATCAGTAAACTTTGTTAAATTATTTCTTTGTTTCTTTGAAAGAAGTAGGTTTTTTTTGCTTGAGAAATTGTAATGACAAAGGGCAAGAACAAATACTTTTGTTGCTTGAACTACAAACAAAATACTTCTTTGAAGAGTGAAATACAAATTAAGTAGGGTCAGGTGGGGTAAATGCGAGTACCATAACTAGAATGACATATTCAACCATAGACAACATTTTACTTTTTAACAGTATAAAATTTATAATTGCCATGTTTATGAAGTATTTAGTAGCCTAAAGTTTTAAGTTATTTGTTTAATTAAAATCACTCTGATAACATAGATAATCAAATAAAAAAAAAAATTGGGTCACTTATTACATTTACCCGGTGTTCAGGGGCAAATGTAATAATGTTGGTCAATTTCTCAGGGCTTTAGACAATTGCAAATCAGGGGTAATAGCAATAAAATGCGAAAATTGAATTAACTTTGGTTTTTTATTTCAAAGAGATCACATGAAAGCTTACAAAGATATGAATTTTTCCTTACAGACTACTTAAATCAATCAAAGTGTTTACGAAATAATCATATTTCTGAATTTGAAATCAAAGTATATTATACCACGCTTGGTTATTGTAGGATTCGGCAATATTTTCACGATGGAATCAGCGGTGATTGTATCAACATCATCTATTATAGGCCATGCAAAAGTTGCACCCTTACGTCGTACAAACTTTACCTCCCAACGACTGTCTATCTGTTTTTGCACGAAGCCTACGTAATATTTATGTCCTTTCACCAAAGTATATTTAACTATCACCCATTTGTTAATATGGATATCTAGCCCAGTCTCCTCTTCTGCCTTATTTTCTTTATTCATTTCTGTCATTGCTGCTTCATTGTCTGACTCAATAAGAACTTCAGCTTCCTCTTCCACCCATTCACTTTCGTCAGAATTTGCATAGTGCACTTCATTATCTGAGTCTACATCTGTAGTGTCACTTTCTGAATCTTCAGTCTTTTTCTTCACTTTTCCTTCTTTCTTTCCATTTTTTTTGTTTATTTTAGCTTTTTTGTTTGCGATTAACTTTTCTTTTTCCTTTAACACTTCAAGCATTCTAGCAGACGTAACAACTTCAGCACCTGAGGCAACCTTACGTTTCTTTTCTTTATTCAAAGGCAGATGTTTTTGTTGTATAGTTGAAAGAATCATCTGTTCAAATGATATTGTGGGCGCGGTATTTAAGGCTAGCATCTCATTTGATTGAGGATTTGCTGGTACGGAATTCTGTGACGATTGATAATTGACAATTGACCATTGAGGTGTTGTGGGAATGGCCTCCTCCTCGGAAGCTGGTAGATTTAAAATTGATGGTGAAGAGTTATTAAAAGTGGGCCGATGAGGATCAGGACTCGCCTCATTATCTCTCGCAAGCTCTCCTACCAGGTGCCTCTCCCAGCGCTCTAAAGCGTCCTTAGAAAAATTTTCTCTTGGAATGACGTTAGAATTGAATGGAAATATCCTTGATTTTCTAAATCCACTCATGATAACATCTTCACTGACACTGGTCCAAGTTTCTCCCAAAAATTGTGAGAATAGCGCTTTAGGTAGCTTTTTACCAATATTCTGACGCTGCCAAGTGGCAACAGTTTGGTCCCATTTTTGTTTAAAAGATTTGAATACAGAAACGTCTAATGGCTGCAGTTGGTCACTTGTGTGGGCTGGCAGTTTAAGAATTGTTATGTCTTTGGCCAAAGCAGTTTCAACTAGGTCGAGAGACACATGTGTGGAGTGGCCATCGTATATGACCAGTACAGGCCGTTCGTCACCCAGAGCTGGTATAAGGACTTTTTCAAAATAGTTTTTAAACACCCCTGTCTCCATCCAACCATTCGGGGTGGCAGCGTAGGCTGTACCGGGATATTCCTTGTCTGGTGGTGCCTTCCACTGGTCCCAGATATTTTTTGCCTTGAAAATGATTAGAGGTGGCGCTCGGCCACCTGCAGCATTAGCAGCCAGCACAAAGGTCGTGTTTTCTCGTCCAGATGTGCTGATAACTCTGGATGAGCTTTCACCTCTTTCTCCTACTATTCTGGATTTCGACGGGTCTATACTGAGACTGCTTTCGTCCAAATTCCATATTTGTTTGGGCTTGTCTTCTAAGTTTAGCTCCGTCAGAACTTTTTTTAAAAGGTCAAAATAGCCATAGATGATGAATGGATCCGTGGCAGCCTTTTTTCTCGCATACTCCAATGGTTCTGGCTTTCGAATTGACAAATGATGGCGTTTTTTGAAATTAAGGAACCAGTCTTCCCCTGGTATGCCTCCCTTAAATGGGGTTTCAATTTTATTCACGTTAACGTACTGGCCTACTAGCTCTATAATTTCCTTTCGACTAAGACCAAAGCCCCATTTAGCCAGTGTTTTAACAGATGTTGCCAAAACGTTTTCAACATTCTCGGGAAGTGCAGTTCTGCGTCCTTTACATTTTTTTATAGCTCCTCGAGTTCCCTTGTTACGACAATACAACGTTGCAAATGGAACTCCGTAAAGAACGGACGCCTTGTGTATGGTAAGCGTACCGGCTTTTATTTCATCAAGAGCTCTTTGTAATTTTTCCTCAGAGTATTTGGGTGGTCCTTTTTTTTTTAGATAATTTCGCACCATCTGGAAAGAAAGGGGTAATTGTAATAAAACTTTACATTTGCCCCTTACCATGTTATTACAATTGCCCCAACACCAAAATTTCAAGGGGTAAATGCAATAATAGCCATAAAAAAACAACCTTTACCAGTTAAGTAAAAATTTGCATTTAGATTAATTCCCAACACAGAATATTAACATACTAATACAAATAAATTAAAAAACTTACGTTTCTTTCCAAGATGAAAACCGATTGAAGGTTACGTCACCAAAGTGTGTAACACGCGGCATCGACGTCACTCAACTAATGACGTTTCATTCACTCATCGATCTGTCAAACTCTCTTTCGAATTGATCGGCGCGAAGTTCCAAAAGTACCTTACACACATCAGAGATGGCAGCACCAGTTTTCTTTAGTAGTTAGGCCGTAAACACACCCTATTGCTAATACCCCGTTATTGCAATTACCCCACCTGACCCTAATAATTTCTAGTTCTATGTATGTATGAAATAAGAAAATATTCTCATCTGAATGCTGTGTTCGTATGTCACTTTGCCCTAAAGCTTATGACGGCTTACTACTGTTAGAATTTATTGTTTAGGTGGCATACGACCACGGCTTTCAAATGAGAATATTTTCTTTTTTCATACTTTTTAGAGCGTGATTTTTCAGTAATCGGGTTTGAGGTTTTGAACTTACTTTTTCTATACATTATTTTTTGATCAATCCAAAATATATTACATATTATCGAAATGTGCTTATTAAGCCCTTTCATTTGATGCCCAACTTGGCAAAAATGTCCTCGAGGGCGCCATTATCAATTTAATGTGACGTAGCCGACAAATTAGACATAGTAGACGATAGCCTATTACTAGCGGACGATCAAGACGCTTCTAACAATACCTCATTTGTCAAATTATGGTAGTTAAGAAGTTATGAGGAAACAGATGAACATACATACATACCGGTCAAAATCATAACCCTCCTTTTTGCTTCGCCGTAGTTGGGTAAAAATTAAGTAACGATTTCTAGCTCTATGTATGAGTGAAAGTAGTACAATCCTGAAGGATACCTGTATGATGGCACCCTGCCAGTACGAACTACGATGTCCATAGCCTGCCGCGATTATGAAACGTGATTTCAATTAGATCTTTGGCACTATAGAGACATGCCGCACTCGGTAACAGTCACAAATTCACAAAGCGAAAAACCTTTGAATCCAAAACAAAATGCGGTCTATTTTTACATAGAAGTACCTAAAATAGGCCGTGCTCCCATAAAAGTGCTGTGGAAGTGTGTTGGTGGCTCTATGTTGGCTACTCCATCAAAACAAGGTACTTCATAAAGTTTTTTATTACGTATATAAATGCTGCACGCTGTTCGACCATATCTTACCTACATGAACGCATCAAACCTACTTATACACGGAATAGAAACCAAGTATAAATATAAATCTACATTTCTTACCTTTTTTGAGTTATAGAATAAAATACATACCTCAGAAAATGCCTTGGATATCTTAACCAACCCCTTTGTTGAGTTACAAGAGGAATTTTCCGCTCTTTTACGAAGTTATCTCCATTTAATATAGTCAAAAGAAGATCTCGAACCAGGTAGAAGCTGTAACAGATCACCAGGTCCAATCTCTTTACGTTATGAAGGCGGAAATTAAACTTTGTTGCAAGTTACGAGCTGGGAACATTTTGAAAGTGGGTAATAACTTGCGAAGGATAGTATGATGATAGTCAAGTCTATGTAGAAAAGCAGGTCATTGTGCTTCAAATATTTCTGTAGACTTGTGTCACTTTTGTGAATTTTACGCACTGGTTGGCACTGTGTGGCTTCTGAAATCCTTTTGCAAACCGCGAAACCTACTTATGTATTTACATAATACAATGTATTTATGCATGGCATAGGGCGTTTGTGTCTATAATGAAAATGTATATTGGACAGGTCCTGGTTGTTCTAGACAAAGAAGGTGTTTCGATAAAAATACATCTTGAAAATGTTTTCTCAAGTATTTTTGGCACCAAATCGTCGTATCGTAAACCGTTACCGCAATGTACACAATTATATATTTATAACGACAACAGAACGTCTCGGTGGTGTAATATCTTTTTCGTGCAACCCTTTGAGTTGATAATGGCATCGTTTTATCATGGCGCCGCGTAACGTTTAAAATTAGTCCCACCTCCCCAATTCGGGTGGGCCCTGTTTATACGTCCTATAAACGTTAATGTTTAGCAACAACATGTATTCGGCGGCTTAGGAAATATGTTGGTCAGTGGACATCAATCTCTAGGGATTTGTCGACTTACGGCATGTCCGTATTAAGCTAGTTATAGTAAACTGTAACGGACTTACTTATCGCTACATATTTTTTCGTCGTAACTTGTACACGTACGTGTCTGGCTGTAACGAGCGCGTCTAATTTGGGTCACCCTGTGTTTACATAGGATGGTATGTTCACTAGTTTCTCGGAAATTGTTTTAAGTTGCTAATCCAGGCTTACGACGAACGCGACGCTAGTTTGATCTAAAACCTAAGATAAGTCTAACATAATCTAACAACCGTAACATGAAGAGCGGAAAGTCGGAATTGTGTTTGTAATTTATGTGAACGGTGGGCCACCATAACCCAGTCCGCTGCCAAACTTTCTATGGAATACGAACGAGGGGACAAAGATGCTAAGCAGAAAGAGTTTGTAATACATTTTTTGCATTGTTAATGAAGAGGACTGTCCCCGGAGGACTGAGATGGTCTAAATCCTTAACTTTGTTAACATAAATGTATATTGGCTGGAAGAAAAATCTTGTTTGTTTTATTACGATATAAAAATAAGAAGCTAAGCGCTACACTGTTTGCCGACTGTCTGGGGAATGGAATAGTTATTGGGAGTCGTCAGTTTAGCAACTTTGGCATAAATTAATAATGAACGTTTGAACAAATAGCCCAGATACTTTGAGAGTCTACGAGGGGGAAGTTTTGTGCTGATTTTAGATTGGAAGATACAAAGCGTGTAGAAGTTTCTGTTTAATAATAGGATGGGATGAAAAGTCAATCAAAATATTTAATGAAGCGGATGGGATTTCCATTCATTTTACATAATGATAAACGTAGGTGTATTGCTTCAAAATCATAGGGGTTAATTGATATCACATTTTTTTATTTTAATTACTCTGGGCTATCAAGCAAATACTATATTTAGTTGATCCTGTAGTAAATTCGTACTGTGGTTTGTGGTCTTGTTCTTTCATACTAAACTGTGATAACCAAACCGCAGCTTGACCGAATAACATCACCCAGGACACAAACTTAATTATCATTGAATCCAATATCAACATTATGAAACAGAAATCATAAAATAATATTAATATTGTCGCCGTAACACAATTATTACGACAGAAATAAAATTATAACGGTGCGGCAGCGGTCCTCGTGACTCGCGTCCTGGTTGTCCGGGTTGTCCGACTGTCCGGGCCGTTCGTAGTGTCCGGGAGATTCGATTATTGGATCACTCGTTAATTAACTCTTGTGCATACAATCACGGCCCGGCTTGTTATGGATTTACTATTTACATAATCGATGGCTATACAATGTATCGGGGTGTTTTAATTGTGGGTTATGTAATCCTATGTGTTCACTTGTTTTTGGTAAACTAATTAAACATTAATTTGAGTGGTGTAAAGGTGCGTCCAATAAGTTGATACCTTTAAATTGGCAATTAAAATAATTGTTTTTAATTGAAGAAACTTATGTAGCAATGGAAAATGTTTATAGCAAGTATGATATATTCTGTAAAAGAGGGAAAACCCTCAACAAATGCTAACTAAGTTAAGGAAACATACTCAACTTAATGTGAAAACGTTTGGCAGAACATAATGGGTAATTAAAACGTTATTACTGGTTCAACACGTAATACCTACAATAACGAAAGTATGTTTATGAAAATATATCTCAAACCCCATACACAAAATAGACGACACTCTAAAAATAATTTCATGTACTCTAAACGCTATATATTATATCTATACGTCACAAGAGCTTAACCCTCCAAAAGCGAGCGCCAAGAAAAGGCACATTCACGTTGCGTGCAGTCCATAATTTCCATAGTCATGCAAACTCTTACCGTAAACACTTTCATTACCTATAACGAACTCGAAGTCGCACGGACTCGCGAACTCGTACGAACTTCCTTTAATTAACCCTACACTGGCTTGGACGTACATGTGTGTAATTAAAGCGCCTAGATATCTTGGTTTGAGTGTTTGAGGCCCCGTATTGACGATAACGTTGGTAAATTGGAACTAGTTAGTGGCAATAGAGGGTTGAGTAATGACTTTTGGATTATGTATGTGTTATTGTTATTGTTTACTGTAATTATTATGTTCGTAGATGAAGGTTTAATATTGATTGCTATACTTGATTGTAGGGGAGGTATTACTGTAATTAATCCTTAAAATAACGTACTAGATAAGTAGATACTTGGTATGTTTTGTAGACAATTGCATCCTCGGAAAATAGCTTAGTAAGACTGACTGTATTTCACGCGGGGTTGCGACAATCGTCTATAGTATCCGGCAATTGGGACTCGAGGTGGCCTTGCACAAGTCCGAGGCCATGGGTTTTCATGGTCCTCGGAACGCGCCACCTGCGGGTTCCCAATTCACGGTAGGAGGGGTTCACATCGGCGTCGAGTCGACAATGAAGTACCTGGGACTTGTTCTCGACAGCCGGTGGAACTTCGTTGAGCATTTCCGACGTTTGGCTCCCAGACTGGAGCGGGCTGGGGCTGCATTAAAGCGGCTCCTGCCCAATGTGGGGGGCTAAAACGAGGCTCTACACGGGGATCGTGCGGTCCATGGCCCTCTACGGGGCACCGGTGTGGGCGCCCTCATTGAGGCTGCGCCCAGCGCGCCGGTTGAGTGCGGCCCAGAGGGTCACGGCCATCCGGTTAATCCGAGGATACCGCACGATCTCGTGCGAGGCGGCGAGCCTCCTTGCCGGAGTGCTGCCATGGGATCTGGAGGCAAAGGTCCTCGCGCACATGTGGGAGTGGCGCGAGTAGGCGAAACGCCGGGACGAAACTCCGCTGGCGCGACAAATCGCGGCACGGCGCGGACAGAGCTCCGGTGTGATCCCATGGCGACATGGCGGGTACGATTGTCGCAACCCAGTGCTGGGCATGCCACAATTGCGGCGGTAAGTCCCCTCTTTGAGGAGTGGATAGAGAGGCGTCACGGCGTCCTCACCTTCCGCCTGACGCAGGTTCTCACCGGGCACTGCTTCGGTGGGTTCCTGTTCAGGGTAAAGCGGGAGGATACGTCCGGGTGTTTCCATTGCGAGGATCGTCTGGAGGACACGGTGGAGCATACGGTGGAGGTGTGCCCTGCCTGGGCGGAGCACCGCCGTGTCCTCGTGGAGGCGATCGGCGGCGGCGACCTGTCGCGTCCGGCCCTGGTGCGAGCCATGGTACGAAGCGAGAGGGAATGGGAAGCCGTCACCTCCTTCTGCGAAGCAGTAATGCTCGCGAAGGAGGAGGCGGGGCGCGTGAGGGAGTGGCAGTCTCTGCGCCCTCACGTCCCTAGCCGCCGCAGGAGGAGACGCCCCGGGCGTCGGGAGTCCATAGCGGACTCCCGGCCACCGTAGGCGCGAGCTTGCGGGTGGCGAGCAATGGGTAGCTCGCCGCCCGGTAAGGACCAGGCTCGGGTCAACGGCGCGTAGTGTTCCACGCGTGCCGCAAAGAGATGTCAGCAGCAGTGTAGGGGTCTACTATGACCGATGCCTGCCGGGGTCGCGTGATTGTTCGAAAGAGATACCGTGACCCAGGCACATGGGCAACTGATGGAACACGGGTGGGTTTTAGTCAGTAAAAGTCTGACACGCCCTCCCGCTCCGCCCAGAGCGGGAGAAGTCATTTGATGATTTGCAATCCTGAAAAAAAAAAGAGTGACTGTATTTTGAATTGAAAGTTGTATAACAAAATAATATCAATCTAATATCAATTTACATATACCAAAATGTAAATTGATATAGTAAGAATTAGTGATGTGCCAGATATCCGAGTGAGAAGAAAGATCCGTATCCGTTACTTTTTTGGTGGATCGTTTACCTTATTGATTTTCAATACATAGATGAAATAGGTGATGGTTGGTTGCTACCTAGCAATGAAAAATTATTAAATTCCATTATGATTATTTTTATTTCTTAAAATCAAATTAGTATAAGTGACCCGCGCAATGCAAGTCAAAACATGTACTGGCAAGCAAAACTTCAAGTGGCGTCACCATAATCTCAAAGTCAAGCGCATCGACACCGATTGAGTAACAAAGTTAAGATTATCCGTATGCGCGGATCTTGAGACCAAATATCCTTATTCAGATCCGTTTCCGCGGATATACATTTTTAGCGATCCTTCACATCACTAGTAAGTATGTAGAGATATGACTCAAGTGCCTGAATATACCTAGATTGTTTGAAAATTCCTGGCCTGAAATACGAAAATACTGATTTATGTTTTCCCTTCTACATTCCGTAACTCAATCCCGATACCTATAGACGTATAATGAATCCCAGAAGACGGTAGATACATTACCATTACGAGGAATATCATCCTGATGGGTTTGTTAATAGAACGCAATTAATAAGGCATCCCTCGGTGCCTTGCGCCTGAAGTGTATACACGGCTACACATAAAGCTATACATTTCCAGTTTTAGCTGACCTCGTATGGTATAGGCTTTTTGTGAAATGAGAGGTCAGCTTATACTGGAACTGTTTAGTTTGATTTGTAGCCATGCGTACACTGCATGCAGGTTCTTTTTGAATAGAATGGAGCTGGGTCGTATTCCCTGGCAGAAGTGTACAGTATTGTTACTTCTTCGAATAGGTGTGCTAGTGTTGCTTTATTCAGACTCGAGGGTGTATTGCGGTGTACCGAAATAAAGGAAATACATGTAGTGTGGGAACATTGAATGTTTTGTGTGTTCGTAATACTTAAATCGCATTTGTGTTATCTTTGTTTAGGGTTACTAGGTAAACCAATGAAATAGCTTAAGGTGGAAGCTGCCAGGGTGACCCGCGAGGTTGCGAGATTTGTTCCAGGGAGTTACCGTTGCCCCTGGCATTTAGGCAACTGAAGGAACACGGGTGGGCTTTAGTCAGTAAAAGTCTGACACGCCCTTCCGTTCCACCGGGAGACATCATTTGCTGATTCCCAAACTACAAAAAAGGTGACCCACGAAGTTCAAATATTCTTAGGTTTTAATGCAATTTGCAGATCAGTGTGACTTTTGCATGAAATAATCATTCAATAGAATTAAATGAATGTAAAGGGATGTATTGACGATTTGAATTATATAATTCTGTAATTACATACGTGTTACGTGTTACGGAAACATCTTTTAATCAACATACAACGCGACACTATGACCTACAAATTACAAAAAAAAAAAAACTTAAGAGACATTTTGCGGTTTACCCTTGAAGGGTTGTTTTCCCCTTAAAGGGTTCTCCAGACCAGCGCGTTGCGACCACTGACGTATGATTTATACGTCAGTGGTTGTGACCCTAGTAGATATATTTCCATGAAGTTTGCATAGAAATTGTTCTTATAGTACCTATTTATTTATTTAGGATCTCCAACAGAAGATGTGCACAATATATTGACACATAAATAAAGGGTTACATCAGGTATTAAGTAGGTATACTCCTTCACTTATAGAAGACCACACAGCATGCACAATAAAAAATAATAACAATAATAAGTGTAGTAACTATAGTATTAATTTCGTACTCACAAAAAACCCGAAAAAACCTTCTATCTTTAAAAAAAATGAGTATGTAAAATATGGACATTTCTAACAATATCGACTTGCGCCGGGTTCACCCTTTATGGCAGATTTTTTTTTGTCATAATATTATTTTGCATAACAGCGGATGGCATAAACTTCATTTCGCAGAAAATCGTTTGGCATACACTCATTTATCATACATTCACAACGCATAATTTTATAAGTCAGAATCCTCTTTTGGCATAAATTTTATTCCATAATAATTAAAAAGTAGAACCATCATATCCCATCCTCGTCGCCAATGTTGTATTTCACTTTATATTATTTTATTAGAAATAATACGCAAATTAATTAATTGCCTTTTTATTTCTATGCGTTACCATAGACATCAATCACAGAGCATAAACTTCAATGCATCACCACAGATAGTATAATACTAGCCATAACTAAAAGAGGTTCCAACACTCTCCCCCCACATAACTTGAAAGAGAAAAAAAAAAAAAAAAAAAGAAAAATAACAATCATTATTAACAATCATTATTACTAAGCTTATTCTAAATTCTGCCCACATTCCAGCAGTTGGTTGGCATGTCGTTTCCATTGCATACCATCCACTTCTACCATATAGGTCACACCTGGTACTAGAGTCTTAATAATTTGCCCTAGACTCCAATTCTTTTTGTGTTTTCTTAGATCTTTAACCATTACTTTTTCTCCAGTCACAAATGTCTTATACAAGTTTTTACTACTATTGGTTACTTTTATTTGTTCATCATCAATTTTATCATGTATTGGATTTGGCCGCAACAATGAGAAACGACATCTCAACTCTCTTCCATACATAATTTTGGCCGGACTTTGACCAGTGGTTTTATGTACAGTACATCTATAGTCAAACAGAAACAGATTACAAGCATATTCCACAGTCTGGCCACTTTCTACAATTTTTATAACATGTGACTTAAATGTTTCAACAAACCGTTCAGCTAGCCCATTAGTAGCGGGATAGTATGGAGGAGAGAAAGATTGTTTGACTCCTACTAGTTTACAAAACAATTTAAATTCTTCACTGGTCCATGTTGGACCATTGTCGGTCACCAAATGTAATGGGTACCCGTAACGTACAAAAATGCTTTTAAATACTTCAATTGTTTTCTTTGCAGTTATATTAGTCATGACAAATGCTTCTGGCCATTTAGAATATGCATCTATTACTACTAAGAACATCTTCGAATACAGAGGTCCTAAGAAATCTGCATGCAATCTATGCCAAACCGTTGGTGGCTGTGGCCATACTGATATCTTGGTTTTTTCAGGATTTTTATGATTTTGCAAACAAATTAAACAGTTTTTTGTTATACCTTCAATGTCTCCCTCCATGTCTGGCCACCAAAAGTATGACCTTGCTATCTCTTTCATTCTAGTTATTCCTAAATGACTAGCATGAAGCTCTGCCATGATATTCTCTTGTATATGCTTGGGTATAATTACCCTATATCCCCATAGTAAACACTCTTTCTCCACAGTAATTTCGTTCTTTCTTTTAAAGTAAGGTTCATAATCTTCACCAATCTCATTTTTAAGTGGCCACCCATCTCTACTGAATCTAATTATATCACACAATATTTTATCTTTTAATGCGAATGGGACAGTTCTCACTGGCATGAATATGGGTTTGACATTTGGATTAATTGACAAATGTATTGGTTCGCCTTTATAATTCCCCATACCAGGTTCAAAAACTTCAGTAAAATCATTTTTAATTTCTTCAATTAACTTTTCTTTTGTTATTTCTAGACATACTTTTTGATCAAATGTTGGGGGCCACAATAGCAATAAGGAGAGCCAATCTTTTCCAATTATCTTTGGAAGTCCATTTTTTACAACAAATAACCTTTGGTTGCTTATTTCTACAGATTCATATTTGATATTTAAATTTTCAATTACCCCTAATGGTGTTGACGTTGATTGGTCGAAGTTGGTAAATATTACATTACATTTTTTTATTTCTACATTAGGAAAATACTCTGATTTTTCAGCTAAAGTGATGGTACTTACATCCGCACCTGTGTCAACTTCAAATTCTAATACCTTTCCATTTACTACAATGTTCAACTTGGCAGCTGGAACTTTTCCTTTTCCATGAAAATAAAATATGTCAAAAATTTCAGTGTCCTGTGGTTTACAAAGTTTTTCTTTTTTATTTACGTCATTATTTTCTGTGCTTGGAGTTTCAACTAGATTGACATTATTCACTTTCACATTCCTATTTTTACTGCACTGCTTATAGATATGGCCCTGGACACCACACTCACTACAAAATTTTTCACGTAGCGAACATTGTGCTTTTATGTGTCCGCTCTTCCCGCAACAAAAACATGAAGAATCTTGTTTACTACTGGATCCTGGATTCTGACGAAACCCTCTATTTTTGTTCTTCGTGAAATTTCTTCCTTGCAATTTAAACATCTGTGTTTTTTCCTGTCCTCTCTCCTGGTTGAATGCTAATTTATATGCTGTCTCCGCCGTCTTCCCAATTACAGTTAAAATTTCCAATGGTTTATCTGCTGACTTTAACAATTCAAATTTTACTGCATCACAATAAGTGCCATAAATTAATAATCTTTCTTTTATTTCTGGGTCTAAATTTTTAAAATCGCAGTTTTTGGACAATTTTTTGAGTTCCATAATGAACTGTTCTATAGTTTCATCAGGTTTTTGACACCTTTTTCGGAATTCTGCTTGGTGTAATGCATAGTTCTGAACGGGATGATAGTATTTCTGTAATTTTTCACAAATATTTTCATATTTTTCATTTACAGGTGATATTGGTGTACACAAGGCGGTCAGTAGCTCATAAACTTTAGTACTCAACTTGGTAATAAGTAATGGTACTTTTTTTGTTTCAGGAATATCATTCAGCAGCACGAAACACTCAAATTGTTGAACATAAGCATTCCAATTTTCCCCACTAAATATTTCTAATGACGCAATAGCTGCCATGTTGGTTGTTCTTTTTGATTTTAGTCCGTCTATGTAATTGCGTAAATATGTTCGGAGTTCTTGAATTGAGTTTGAATCTGTAAATATTGTTTGATGAGCTAATTTATTTGCAATTTCTATAAGTTCAATTTTAGTCTTTTCTTGAATCCACGTTTTCTTTCCTTAAAGCAAAACAATTAATTAATTAATTTGCATTTTATTAGAAATAATACGCAAATTAATTAATTGCCTTTTTATTTCTATGCGTTACCATAGACATCAATCACAGAGCATAAACTTCAATGCATCACCACAGATAGTATAATACTAGCCATAACTAAAAGAGGTTCCAACACTCTCCCCCCACATAACTTGAAAGAGAAAAAAAAAAAAAAAAAGAAAAATAACAATCATTATTAACAATCATTATTACTAAGCTTATTCTAAATTCTGCCCACATTCCAGCAGTTGGTTGGCATGTCGTTTCCATTGCATACCATCCACTTCTACCATATAGGTCACACCTGGTACTAGAGTCTTAATAATTTGCCCTAGACTCCAATTCTTTTTGTGTTTTCTTAGATCTTTAACCATTACTTTTTCTCCAGTCACAAATGTCTTATACAAGTTTTTACTACTATTGGTTACTTTTATTTGTTCATCATCAATTTTATCATGTATTGGATTTGGCCGCAACAATGAGAAACGACATCTCAACTCTCTTCCATACATAATTTTGGCCGGACTTTGACCAGTGGTTTTATGTACAGTACATCTATAGTCAAACAGAAACAGATTACAAGCATATTCCACAGTCTGGCCACTTTCTACAATTTTTATAACATGTGACTTAAATGTTTCAACAAACCGTTCAGCTAGCCCATTAGTAGCGGGATAGTATGGAGGAGAGAAAGATTGTTTGACTCCTACTAGTTTACAAAACAATTTAAATTCTTCACTGGTCCATGTTGGACCATTGTCGGTCACCAAATGTAATGGGTACCCGTAACGTACAAAAATGCTTTTAAATACTTCAATTGTTTTCTTTGCAGTTATATTAGTCATGACAAATGCTTCTGGCCATTTAGAATATGCATCTATTACTACTAAGAACATCTTCGAATACAGAGGTCCTAAGAAATCTGCATGCAATCTATGCCAAACCGTTGGTGGCTGTGGCCATACTGATATCTTGGTTTTTTCAGGATTTTTATGATTTTGCAAACAAATTAAACAGTTTTTTGTTATACCTTCAATGTCTCCCTCCATGTCTGGCCACCAAAAGTATGACCTTGCTATCTCTTTCATTCTAGTTATTCCTAAATGACTAGCATGAAGCTCTGCCATGATATTCTCTTGTATATGCTTGGGTATAATTACCCTATATCCCCATAGTAAACACTCTTTCTCCACAGTAATTTCGTTCTTTCTTTTAAAGTAAGGTTCATAATCTTCACCAATCTCATTTTTAAGTGGCCACCCATCTCTACTGAATCTAATTATATCACACAATATTTTATCTTTTTGAGTTTCCTTTTGTACAGTTTGCCATCTCAATATATCTAAGTCTGATTTATTAATGTAATTAACTGTGTTTATTTCAAAATTCCTTTCAATAATTTCAGGGCATTTCCAATCATTGTGTAGATACCCTGACCCTACACGTGACAAGTAGTCTGCTGGATTATTTTTTGACTTAATATGTTGGATCTCATAATCAAAAGCATTTAAGAATATCGCCCAATATTGTAACCGCCTTGCTGCCATTTTTGGTATACCATATTTTGGGCCTAAAATCTTGGAAAGTGCTTCATTATCAGTTTGCAAAATAAATTTTTGCCCAAATAAAAATTCATAAAACTTACTTACTCCAAAAATGATAGCATATGCTTCTTTTTCTAATATTGGATATTTAATTTGAGCATCATTTAATTTTTTACTGGCAAAAGCTACTGGTTTTATGACATAACTACTATCTCTTATTGATAAAACAGCAGCTACACCATCATCTGCAGAGTCACATGTTAATATGAGCGTTAAGTTTGGGTCAAAATGTGATAATTTGGCTGTATTTGAGAGTGCTTTTTTTATTTGGTTAAAAGATTTATCACATTTTTCTGTCCATTCAAATCTATCTTTTTTTAAACAATCATATAATGGTTTCAATATTATTGCCATATTTTGCAAAAACCTGTTGTAATAGTTAACTTTTCCAAGGAAAGACTTCAACATTTTCATGTTTTCCGGTGGAGGCAAAGATAATATAGGTGCTATTTTACTTTCTACAACTCTTATGCCAGTTTTGTCTACCTCAAAACCAAAAATATTTAATTTTTCTTCTAAAAATTTACATTTATTTAATTTCAATCTAAGACCAATTTCCTTAATTCTATGTAGTATTAATTTTAACTTTTCATATGTTTCTGATAATGTTTTACCACATATGTAAATATTGTCAATGTACGCTATTACATCTAATCCTATAAGTCTTTGTGTAATCAACCTTTGAAAAGACCCAGGCCCCGTACTAACACCAAAAGGTAAATACAAATATTTGTAAATACCTTGTTCAGTGACAATTGTAACTAATTTTTGTGACTCTTTATCTAATGGTGCTTGCAAGTACGCCTCCCGCAAATCCAATTCACAAAAGTAAGTATTACCTTGGATCTTCATTAAAATGTCATTAATTGTTGGTAGAGGATAATGATCAATTTGTAAGTACCTATTTATTGTGATACGAAAATCACCACACAATCGAACTGTTCCATCCGGTTTTAAGACCGGAACCACTGGAGTACCCCACTCTGAGTACTCCACTGGTTCTATACGCTTTGCTTCAATCAATCGTTTAATTTCATTGTTTACTTTATCCTTTAATGCGAATGGGACAGTTCTCACTGGCATGAATATGGGTTTGACATTTGGATTAATTGACAAATGTATTGGTTCGCCTTTATAATTCCCCATACCAGGTTCAAAAACTTCAGTAAAATCATTTTTAATTTCTTCAATTAACTTTTCTTTTGTTATTTCTAGACATACTTTTTGATCAAATGTTGGGGGCCACAATAGCAATAAGGAGAGCCAATCTTTTCCAATTATCTTTGGAAGTCCATTTTTTACAACAAATAACCTTTGGTTGCTTATTTCTACAGATTCATATTTGATATTTAAATTTTCAATTACCCCTAATGGTGTTGACGTTGATTGGTCGAAGTTGGTAAATATTACATTACATTTTTTTATTTCTACATTAGGAAAATACTCTGATTTTTCAGCTAAAGTGATGGTACTTACATCCGCACCTGTGTCAACTTCAAATTCTAATACCTTTCCATTTACTACAATGTTCAACTTGGCAGCTGGAACTTTTCCTTTTCCATGAAAATAAAATATGTCAAAAATTTCAGTGTCCTGTGGTTTACAAAGTTTTTCTTTTTTATTTACGTCATTATTTTCTGTGCTTGGAGTTTCAACTAGATTGACATTATTCACTTTCACATTCCTATTTTTACTGCACTGCTTATAGATATGGCCCTGGACACCACACTCACTACAAAATTTTTCACGTAGCGAACATTGTGCTTTTATGTGTCCGCTCTTCCCGCAACAAAAACATGAAGAATCTTGTTTACTACTGGATCCTGGATTCTGACGAAACCCTCTATTTTTGTTCTTCGTGAAATTTCTTCCTTGCAATTTAAACATCTGTGTTTTTTCCTGTCCTCTCTCCTGGTTGAATGCTAATTTATATGCTGTCTCCGCCGTCTTCCCAATTACAGTTAAAATTTCCAATGGTTTATCTGCTGACTTTAACAATTCAAATTTTACTGCATCACAATAAGTGCCATTTAATAATCTTTCTTTTATTTCTGGGTCTAAATTTTTAAAATCGCAGTTTTTGGACAATTTTTTGAGTTCCATAATGAACTGTTCTATAGTTTCATCAGGTTTTTGACACCTTTTTCGGAATTCTGCTTGGTGTAATGCATAGTTCTGAACGGGATGATAGTATTTCTGTAATTTTTCACAAATATTTTCATATTTTTCATTTACAGGTGATATTGGTGTACACAAGGCGGTCAGTAGCTCATAAAATTTAGTACTCAACTTGGTAATAAGTAATGGTACTTTTTTTGTTTCAGGAATATCATTCAGCAGCACGAAACACTCAAATTGTTGAACATAAGCATTCCAATTTTCCCCACTAAATATTTCTAATGACGCAATAGCTGCCATGTTGGTTGTTCTTTTTGATTTTAGTCCGTCTATGTAATTGCGTAAATATGTTCGGAGTTCTTGAATTGAGTTTGAATCTGTAAATATTGTTTGATGAGCTAATTTATTTGCAATTTCTATAAGTTCAATTTTAGTCTTTTCTTGAATCCACGTTTTCTTTCCTTGTTTTATTAGTTCTTCAATAGTATCCATGACCATGGATGACCATCATTTTGTTTTTTTGCTGCACAACTAACATTTCTGTCTGTATTTTCACATTTACTGACTTTTATGGGTCGTATCACGCTCGTCGCCAATGTTGTATTTCACTTTATATTATTTTATTAGAAATAATACGCAAATTAATTAATTGCCTTTTTATTTCTATGCGTTACCATAGACATCAATCACAGAGCATAAACTTCAATGCATCACCACAGATAGTATAATACTAGCCATAACTAAAAGAGGTTCCAACAGTTCGCAGTCAGATTCGTCTCTGGGCATAATTTCATATCGATAGTTATTCCTAGCCTCATTCAAGAACTAAGCCTAAATAAATTCAGATCTTTTATAAAGCGTAAATTATGTCAGAAAGCCTATTATACTGTTAAAGACTATATTGAGGATAAAACGGCCTGGGATTGAGCTGCTCCAATAAATCTACACTGAATGTTGTTTTTTTATTATTATTATTATTTTGCTATTTTTACTCTTTTTTTTATTATTTCACATGACATGAATATTAATTGTATGAAAATTACTTTGATTATTGAGAATTTGAGGACTATGTGGGTCATTGTTTCACTTTTGAATATGGTCTGGCAGTTTGAGTAGTTAGTGGCAATATCTGTGTGGTTCTTTCATCAAAAGACCATTTCAGACACCGATCTACATGGTCATCAAATGAGCTGACCAACAAAATTATATCCGTTTCTTTTTTTTTTATATATATACCTACACATTGACATAGATAATTTTGTATATATACAATGACATGAATATTTACTTTGTAAAGTATGGTATTGTTTTAATTATTGTGAATGTGAAGACTATGTGGGTCTTTTTTAATATTGTTTTCTTTCGTTCTCAGTAATCACGATCTGGCAGTTTGAGTAATTTATGTGGCCTACCCAAATGTCCTTTCTTTGGTACTGTTCGTCAAAGCGTTGCGCTCCTTATTTTTCGAGTTGAGCTAAACGATTAATGACAAATGCTTGCACTGACTGGACAGGTCCACTCAATCTGTGTGGTTCTTTCTTCAAAAGACCATTTCAGACACCGATCTACATGGTCATCAAATGATCTGACCAACAAATTATATCCGTTTCTTTTTTTTTTATATATACACATTGACATTGATAATTTTTCATATTATACAATGACATGAATATTTACTCTGTAAAGTATAGTATTTTTTAATTATTGTGAATGTGAAGACTATGTGGGTCTTTTTTTAATTTTGTTTTCTTTCGTTCTTAGTAATCATGATCTGGCAGTTTGAGTAATTTATGTGGCCTACCCAAATGTCCTTTCTTTGGTACTGTTCGTCATAGCGTTGGGCTCCTTATCTTCCGAGTTGAGCTAAACGATTAGTGACAAATGCTTGCACTGACTGGACAGGTCCACTCAATCTGTGTGGTTCTTTCTTCAAAAGACCATTTCAGTCACCAATCTACATGATCTTCACATGATGTGAACAAGATTATGTCTGGACTTTAAAAGAGACTGTGACCTCTGAGTTTGTTTCGGCCTTTCTTCTCAGAGTAGTCAGTTAGGAAACGCCGAACTCATCTAGTTTAAAAAAATATCATTGACATGTAAAAGTGTTTGTACAAACCTACTTACAGAAATAAAATCATTTATCATTTAAAATCATTTATCATTAAAAGGCAGAACTACAATCATATCATCTTTTGGCATACATTTCATATCAAAGAAGCATGCAGCATGCAAACAAGCATGCAGAATGCAAACAAGCATGCAACATGCAAGCAAGCATGTAAGCAACCAAGCATGTAAGCAACCAAGCATGAAGCATGCTACAGCATGTAAGCAACCAAGCATGAAGCATGCTAGCAACCAAGCATGCAGCAAGCAAGCATGCAAGCAAGCATGCAAGCAAGCATGCAGCATGCAAGCAAGCTCACAGCATGCAGGCGAGCATGCAACATGCAGCATGAATGCTTTCTGTCACGGCTCCGGCGCTGCGGGGCTCGGGTGGTCCCACGCGAGCTCATCGTCGCAGATGGTTTTACGCTCACCGCTTGCTGGCCGGCTTGGCCGGCCAGCCTCAGCCGCGGCGGCGACCGTCAAAACCACCTGCTCCTCAGCTCGCGGGCCGCCTCGCCACTCCGCGCCTACGCGGGCTTAAATTACACTCTAGGGGTAGGACAGACAAGACTACGTGGAGTCGTTTCTGCAGCGATTCGTTTCTGTCAATATTTTTTGTAGCACAACATATACTGACTTTTTGAGACACTATTTCATTTTATTTAAGGTTAAAATGCAATTTAATAGAAATGAAAATATGCCTAACAAAATTATTCTAAATGAAATTCTGCCATCTTCATAGTATGCCAAGTGAAATTATTCCAAATAATCATTGCTCTAAATAATTGTTATGCTAAACGAAATTATGCGGAATTTTAAGTCTGCCAAAGGTAATTATGCGAAATAAAATTCTGCCATCTTAAAAGTATGCCAGCGTAAAGTCGAGCATATAAACATTCGGTCAAACAATTATTATGCTAAACATTTTTTATGCCTTACAAATATTCGTTTATATAAGATTATGCCAAGTGTGTTATGCCAAATAAAATTCGGAGCATCAAGTTTCTGCCAGATAGAGGGAACCCTTCCTGATATTGTATACACATTGACATTGATGAATTTTACTTATACAATGACATGAATATTTACTTTTAAAGTATTTTGAAGTGAAAACTTCTTTAGCGGCGTTGTGCACTTTTTTGTAATGGGTAAAAAATATTAAACTCGCGTCAGGACACGTGACCCTGATCGAAAATTCGTAAGACGGACAGAGAGTAGGAGAGGAAGTATCCCCCTCTCTTTCTACGGCGCGGCGAAAATGTATGCCTGCGCCTGCTGTTTCGTTTAGGGGGCGCAGGACGCTTGCGCGAATGTTCGTGTGTGTTTATGTCACGTGTAAAAGTGTTTGTACAAATCTACTTGCAAAAATAAAGTCATTTATCACTTATCTAAATGATAAGTACCTTATGGTACTTAATTACAATGAAATGCCGAAGGAAAGTACACACCGCGAGTTATCTAAGTAGGAAGACCCATTCTGAAAAAGATCTTGAAACCTGATACACGGTGAGATTTAATAGTGGCTTCAAATTATGTTGTGTTAGCTTGTATCGGGTAACCCTACTTATTACATCGACTAATTCTCGGATGTCACTCAATCGATCATTCGTTCATTAAGACATTCACTGTCAACCTCTATGGCGGTTGACTGACAGACGGCCTTTTTGTTCGAGACGCCGAGCGGTGAACACAGATTCGATTGTCATCCTTACAGATTGGGATTATTTAAGTTTTAGCGAGTAAGTACAGGACTTATTATTTTGGTGATAACTGTGTGATTTAGAAATGTTGTGGAAAAGGAATTAAATATGCTTGTGTTTGAATAATGTTCATAGTTTTTATTGCGAACCCCTTCATTTCTGAGCTGTGGTTGACAGTTCAGAAGTGGGATCGTAAGAGAATTCTCATAATTTTCTTATTTTCACGTCCACAACGACCTTACTATGGCGAGGAGTGTTTAAAAATTATCGTTACTGGTATGATTCGAAAGATTTTTACGGATTTAAAACATGCATACTTTATTTCCTTTTTTCTTGACTACCTACATCTTTCACTTTCGAGAGTGGAATGTTACTTTTTATTTTCTGGACAAATAACTTAATTTTTTATAGATATGAAAACGTCAGTTTTAAAAACAATTTGAATAAGAAAGTTATGGACGTTATTAACGAATGCCTTGATCTAAAAATATGGACGATTAGTACACGTTATCATAATAAATGGATTTGAGAAGTGGAAGGAATAAAATAAGTAACAAATATCTTGTGACTAGTGGTTACATAAACTTTATCGCCGTGTACGTAATAAATTTATTCACCGGTGTCTAAGTTGGTTTGAAAGAAGCATTTTATTGTGATATTAACCTAGTAGCTTGTCTTAAAATAAGAAAATTGTAGCTGTAATTATTGGTGGCCCTGTAGAGTCAATCCATGTAGAGGACATGGACTGAGAAAATAGATACCATCTAATTATAGTGTAAATACGAGCATATACTAAGCTTTTAAATGTAAGTTTCAGATACACATTCGTATTGGATGCAACCGAGGGGAAGGGTTGTTATTCAATATGGATAAGGACGAAAGTGAGCCCAGGTTTGAGGGTAGGAGTGAGCCCAGGTTAGAGGGCAGGAGTGAGCCCAGGTTTGAGGGCAGGAGTGAGCCCAGGTTTGAGGGCAGGAGTGCGTCCAGGTTTGAGGGCAGGAATGAACCCAGGTTTGAGGGCAGGAGTGGGCCCAGGTCTGAGGGGAGGAGCACATATAGGTGCGAGAACGAAGGACGGAATATGGACAGCCAGGATACGGAGCGGGTTACTACCGGAGTGCCAGCAAGGATTGAAGAGCGGACACTGCGTCCGTCAAGACACAACCGGAAAAGGCGAAATATCATCACGGATTCGGACAGCTCATCGCGGGGTGGTGCAAGCCGCGAGAGGACAAGGAAATACAGGAAGAGGTCACGAGCAAGGAGAGGTGGCTCCAGGCGAACGGAGCAAAGCAGCGACAGCTCAAGTAACCGTGAGTCAACAAGAGTTTATAAGTCTAGACGGAACACGAATAGGGAATCTGAGACAAATGTAATATTGGATAAATTTTTGTCGATTTTAAGTAACGTCAAGAGTTCGGAGAGGCCCAAGCTGTCATTTAACAGTAATGTTTTGCCGGAATTTGACCCCCTAAGTAAAGAGCAAACCATGTTAGTATGGATCACTAAAGTAGAAGAATGTGCCGAAATATACGGTTGGTCCGAAAAGGAAATTATTCACTACGCTCTTCCTAAACTTTCTGGGGTAGCAAAAACCTGGTACCAAGGTTTACCTTCTCTTCTCTATACTTGGGGCGAATGGAAGAAAAAACTTATTGAATCATTTCCTTGTCGCGAGGACTACGCCGAACTCTTGACAGATATGTTGGCTAAACGTGTTAAGTATGGTGAATCATTGGAGCAATATTATTACACAAAATTGAATTTGCTAAACAGATGTAAAATTTACGGTAAACAAGCAGTAGATTGTGTCTTATACGGAGTAGATGATCGTGCCATTAGAGTAGGAGCGCAAGCAGCTCAATTTAGTGAACCAGAAAAAATTTTAAAATATTTTCGGACGGTAAAAGTAGGTCAAAATAGAGAAGCATTCGAAGCTAATGCTAGAAATAGGAACGATCGTAAAGCCTCTATTATTGCAACGTCTCGGCCCCAGAATCCGAAGTCTGGTGCGGTGAATTCTAACATACGGTGTTTTAATTGTAACGAACTTGGTCATCCCAGTTTTAGATGCGATAAACCCTCTATTAAATGTTCATTATGCGAAAGATTAGGTCATCAAGCTTCTAATTGTTATAAATACAAACTTAAAACTGATTCTCCTAGAACTGAAACCCAATCTAAGGATAAGACTGAGAAACAGGTATCAGAGCTGACAATTGATAGGTCTATTGATAAATATATTTTAGACATTAAAATTGATGGTGTAACGGTAAAATGCCACATAGATTTAGGGAGCCAGTGCACGCTTATTACAATAAGCAAGGCTAAAGAACTTAACATGGATGTTAAGTGCCCACCTAATTTACCTGTGTTGAGAGGTATAGGTTCAAATCTAATTATTCCATTGGGTATTGCTACAGCCGATGTTGAAGTTCAGGGCATCAAAAAAAATATAGACATTTACGTAGTTGAAGACCACGTACTGAGTCATCCTACTCTCTTGGGGCACTCATTTACTGAAATGTCCGATCTTATTATTACGAAAACCCCAACTAAATTAATATTTAAAAGGATTGATTCTACCAAAATACACTTGCTATGTGACGATAGTATTCTTATTCCACCATCCTCATTGTTTGTAATTCCAGTAAAATCTGAGCCCTCTTTTAATGGCAATGTCTTTGTACGAGCTTCCCTTAGGGAGTTAGATGGAAAGCATTATTATATTTTACCGGGTGAATATAGCATCAAGGAAGGTAATGGTTCAATACTTGTATATAATGTGTCTGGAAGAGAAATAAATATCTCTAAAAATTCTTTATTAACTCGTTCTATAAAAACCGAATGTTTAAACTCTCCAGAGGTTCTTAATTGCTGTCAAATGTCTTTCAATTCTGACGATTCCGATGAACAAATTAAATGCGGTAAAAAACTTAATGACAAGGAACGTTTGCAGTTACAACAGCTATTAAATAAATATCAAGACTGTTTTTCTAAAGGCTTAAAGGATCTCGGATTTACTAAAGTAACAGAGATGGTTATTGAACTGGAAGATACCGAACCAATTGTATATAGACCGTATCGTTTATCTCGTGCCGAAAGAATATTACTAAACGACATGGTTCAAGAGATGATAGATAGTGGCATTGTGAGGGAGTCTTCTTCGCCTTATGCTAGTCCCATCGTTTTAGTCCAGAAAAAGACGGGAGAAAAACGGTTATGCGTTGATTATCGAGCGCTCAATAGGAAAACAAAAAAAGACCATTACCCCCCTACCGCGTGTTGAGGACCAACTAGACCAACTGGCAGGCAACCAGCTATTCACCTCTCTTGATTTAGCATCAGGCTACTACCAAATTCCAATTAGTAAAGAGTCTTGTCATAAAACAGCCTTTGTTACACCAGACGGGCAATATGAATATAATCGCATGCCGTTTGGTCTAGTTAATGCCCCTTTCGTCTTCCAAAGGACGATTAACAAAATTCTCCACGACGCTAAAATCAAATATGCAATTGTATACATGGATGATGTTCTCATACCTTGTAAAGATGTATCTGAAGGTTTGAATAGATTAGAGGAAGTTTTACAACTCCTAAAGCAAGGAGGCTTAACTCTCAGACTCAGAAAATGTAACTTCTTCGTAGATACCATTGATTTTTTAGGGTTCGAAGTCAGTTCATCAGGTATTCGTCCAGGTGGTAGGAAAACCGAGGCTATCTCTAAATTTCCAACGCCCAAGAACATACACGAATTGAGGCAATTTCTGGGGTTATCCGGTTTTTTTAGGCGATTTATTAAGGACTATGCCTTAATAACTTCTACGTTGACAAACCTATTGAAAAAAGACGTTATTTGGACCTGGGGTAATAACCACGAAGAATCTTTCAACTTGGTTAAATCATTGCTTACGCAGCGACCATTATTGGCTCTATACGACCCTAAAGCAGTAACGCAATTGCATACCGACGCGTGTAAAGATGGGTTTGCGGGTATACTATTACAGACTGACTCTTTAGGCGTAATTCATCCGGTTTCGTACTTTAGCCGTAAAACTTCTCCCGATGAAAGCAAGTTACACTCGTATGAGCTTGAAACCCTGGCAGTGGTAGCATCTTTGAGTAGGTTCAGGGTATATTTATTGGGGATACCATTCACAATTTATAGTGACTGTAGCGCTTTAAGATCTACATTTGTAAAACGCGATCTGATCCCGCGAGTTGCACGTTGGTGGGTTCAAATACAAGAATTCGACTGTACTATCGAATATCGACCCGGCTCCAGAATGACGCATGTTGATGCGCTGAGCCGTGGACCAGTTGCAGCTTCTGAACTCGAAACCCACGTACTAGACATTCTAACAATTGAATGCTCTGATCAGGACTGGATTGCCACCGTGCAAGACGCGGATGATGAGGTGCAGAAGATTAAAAATATATTAGAGGATAAATCTGCAGATTTGGTAATGGATATTCATAAAAACTACAAAATAAAGAACGGTCGTGTATATCGTATGGTAGGAGATGAGATTAGGTGGTTCGTGCCAAAGGGAGTACGCTGGCAGATATTAAAACGCAACCATGACGATATAGGACATTACGGATTTGACAAAACTTTGCAACGAATACAACAGCATTACTGGTTTCCTAAAATGCGTCGATTCGTAAAAAATACGTACAGTCTTGTTTAGAATGTGCCCATCATAAGACCCCTGGTGGCAAACGTGAAGGTGGCCTGCACCCGATTGAAAAAGTCAGTGTCCCTTTCCATACGGTACACGTCGACCACTTAGGCCCTTTTATCAAGAGCAAAAGCGGTCACTGTTATTTACTGGTCTTGGTGGATAGTTTTACGAAATTCGTAAATATAAATGCCGTAAAAAATACAAAATCCCTTACTAGTATACGCGTAATAAAAGAACACATACGTTATTTCGGGGTCCCCACACGGCTGATATCCGATAAAGGAACTAGTTTCACTAGTAAAACGTTTAAGGAATTTACAACACTATACGGAATAAAACACGTTATAAACGCCGTAGCAACACCCAGAGCGAACGGGCAAGTTGAACGGTTTAATAGGACTATCTTAGATGCCCTTTCGACTTGTACTCATAGCAAAGATGACAAATCTTGGGATGAGTACATCTGTGACATTCAAGTAGGCATCAATACCACAGTACATAAGGCTACTCAGAAGAGCCCTTCCGAATTACTGTTTGGGTTTAACATAACTAGTAAGTCGGAAGGTATTTTGAATCCCATTATCTCCGATACCACTAATTTAATTGACTCGGAAGACTTGAATAGCATAAGAGATAAGGCAAGTCGTAGTATAGAGACACAGCAATTAAAAGATGTAGAAAGGTTTAATAGACATAGGAAATCGGCTAAAATGTATAGGGTAGGAGACTTAGTTCGCGTCGAGAGGCAAGTCCCTCATGATGGCCAGTCGCAAAAGTTAGTGGTTAAATTCCAAGGTCCATATCGTATTATGAAAGTGCTTCCCAATGAAAGGTACATCATTGAGGACACTCCTATGACGCGCAAACACGGCCGTCGTTACGAAGCCGTGGTAGCTATAGATAAAATACAGCCTTGGCTAACATTTAGTAGAAACTTAGAAAGTAGTGATGAGGATAACTATAGCAATACTGGTGAGGAACGAAATGAAGCAGAGAATTAAAATAAATTGTTTTAATTGTAATGTAATTATAATGTTGATCTTTTATGAATATTCATTGAGTTAAAGTTTAGGAAATCGTGAATAAAGTAAGGAACTATTTAGAAATTTTATTTTTTATTTATCTTATAAAATATTGTAATTTAGATTATTATTTTGGATAATGAACTGAAACTTAATGATGTAATTCTTGTTGGTTGTTGATTAGATGATAATGGTATTGTATGTTTTTTTTTCTCCTCCTTTTTTTTTGTTTTTTACTATTTATATGAGTTTGTAAGCGCGAGGACGCACTCTTAACAGGATGGCAGAGCTGTTAGCTTGTATCGGGTAACCCTACTTATTACATCGACTAATTCTCGGATGTCACTCAATCGATCATTCGTTCATTAAGACATTCACTGTCAACCTCTATGGCGGTTGACTGACAGACGGCCTTTTTGTTCGAGACGCCGAGCGGTGAACACAGATTCGATTGTCATCCTTACAGATTGGGGTGCTTGGACAGGAAACCTCCTCGTGTGCCCGGGGGTTGGAGTTCCCTTATGGATATGTCCGGGGGGAAGGCCAATCTCCGGGACGGTGCACCCTGGGGTGCGGGCAAATACTCCCCATTGGGTACTTTGTGCCTAAGGGGAGTTTTGCCCGTATGCGAATGTCCTGTCGGAGGAACGCTCCACCGTGTGTCCCTCTGATCTTAGCAGAGGCGCACAGCGGTGGAGTTAGAGCGGGCTCGGTGTGCACTAACCTGCCGCCGGGCAGGCAAGAAGGAAGGTACCCCTTCTGCCACCGTTAGTCTCGTAGCCCCGAAGATCGTCACGGTCATGTCTCTGACTTTTGATGGGGGTCGAGGGTCTTGGCTTAATCGCCCGGGCCGCGAGGTAGAAAACCTCTATAAAAAATCACCCCAAACCTCCAAGCGGCGGCGCACCGTGAGGGAGGTTGACAGCTTGACTAATGGGTAGCTTAATTAGTCACTAGTGCGAACCACTGATTTTTGTGTTTAAATTGTTATCTACTCGTGGGAACAAAAATGGAAAATTATATGAAAAACAAAAAACCTGAGAAGGAGAGGAGTGATGCGGGGTCGGATTCCGACGCCGCGTCAAGTGCGAAGGGCTCGCGTGCGAGCTCGGAGCGAGGAGTTGCGGGCGCTGCTGGTGGGAACCGTGAGTTCTCCCAGAAGCGCCCTAAATCGGGGGCAGGGCAGGAGTCCTCCTCCGACGGCGGGCTGAGCTCGGCCCGCCGGAAAATATCACGGCGTGGTGGGCTCCATGAGGGGGGCGCCGGCCGAGGACTCCCCACCAAGGAGGCCGGCGAGCCGAGCCGAGCAGGCTCAGCCGAGCTGACCCAAGGTGGGGAGAGGCTCGCCACGGAGGGGCATCCCTCGGGAGGGACCAGTAGTAGGGCCCCCTCAGAGTCCTCCGGTGGCGAGTCGGACGCTGCCGCCTACTCCGAGGAGATGGGCAGGTTCGCTGAGGTCGTGGCCACGTCCATCAAGGCGGCGACCTTAAAGAGGCTCCAGAGGTCGAAAGACAAGGCCATATCTGCTGCCACGAAAGCCATCGTGGCGGCAGCGAAGGCCTTTCGCTCTGGGCCTCCGGTGGTGGATGGGGTGGCAGAACTGCGGGCGGAGGTCGCCCGCGTTACTGCCGCTATGGAGCTCCTCCGAAAGGAGAATGAGGAGCTCCGAGCGGACCTGGCCGGTCTCCGAGGAGCCGCTCCCCAGGAGGCATCGCAGGGGGAAGCGTGGCATGGGCAGGGCGGGCTCCTGCCCATCGAGAACCAGGTGCTGACCTTGGTGAGGAAGGAGCTCGCTGGCTTCCAGAGCAGGTTTTCTGCTCTGGAGGCCGTGGTCCTGCGCCCCCCGCTGGCGGCAAGCCGGCCGGTTTTGGGCCGGCCTGGGGCGGCTTCGGGTCAGCCGAAGGCGGCCTCGGGCCAGCCGGAGGTGGCCTCGGGCCAGCCGAAGGCGGCCTCGGGCCAGCCGAAGGCGGCCTCGGGCCAGCCGAAGGCAGCCTCGGGCCAGCCGAAGGCGGCCTCGGGCCAGCCGAAGGCAGCCTCGGGCCGGCCGAAGGCGGTGGCGTACGCCGCCGCCGCGTCTGCCCCAGCCAAAGGACCTCCAGGAGATCGGCATCTCCAACGGCCTCCGGGTGAAGGTCACCTTGACTGGAGCCCGGATGCTGGAGGTCCCTGGTGCGGCAAGTGGCCCGACTGCTGACGCTCTGGCCGATAGGCTTAGGGCGTCCTTAGACGCGGACGAGGCCCGAGTGTCCAGGCCCACTAAGTGCGCTGATATGCGCATCCTGGGTCTGGACGACTGCGTGACGGAGGCGGAGGTGATAGCCGCCGTTGTTAGGACGGGGGGGTGCTCGGCTGATCAAGTCAGGGCAGGTACCATCCGTCCTGACAGCACGGGGATGCGGACCGTAACGGTCAGCTGCCCCGTGTCGGCGGCTCTAAATATAACCGCGGAGGGCCGAAGGCTCCTGGTGGGCTGGGTGTCCGCGCAGGTAAAATTGCTGGAGCCCAGACCTCTGAGGTGCTTCAAATGCCAGACTGGCCATCACGTATACGTGAAATGCACCTCAGAGGCGGACCGCAGCGGTCATTGCTTCCGTTGCGGTCAGCCCGGTCACAAGGCCGGCTCTTGCAATGCCACGCCGCACTGCTATGCATGTGCGGCGGCTGGCAAGCCGGCCGAACACCGGGCTGGGAGTAAGGCCTGCGCTTCATCCGCCAAGGCCAGGGGCAAGGGCAAGCCCTCCGCCACCGCCGTCACCGCCGTCGCCGCTGCTGCCTCGACCACCGTCGTTGCCGGCACCACCACGGCAGGGCCCTCACAGGGGGCTCAGGAGGGGGCTGAAATGGAGTGCCAATAATAGGTACTCCATTGCGCCTCCTCCAAGCGAATATCAACCACTGCGCCTCCGCTCAGGATCTGTTACTCCAGAGCATGGCGCAGTGGTCGATTAACATCGCTGTGGTCGCTGAGCCGTACTTTGTCCCGCCCAGGGATGACTGGGTGGAGGACCTGAGCGGCTCAGTGACCCTCATTTCGTCGGCCGCCGCCGGTACCCCGACCCTCGAGGCCGTCAAGAGGGGACGGGGTTGCGTAGCAGCACGGTTCGGGGAGATTGTAGTTGTGGGAGTATACTTCTCCCCGAGCCGAACTCTCGCCGAGTTCCACAACTCCCTTGCGGAGTTGAGAGTCGTCGTCGTCGGGTTCCGTCCCCTTCCCGTGCTCGTACTCGGGGACTTCAACGCCAAGAATTTGGCTTGGGGTTCCCGGTATACGGACACACGGGGCAGGATGGTGGAGGACTGGGCTCTGGAGACAGGCCTGGTCGTCCTAAATCGGGGTTCTGTACCTACGTGTGTACGGATGCGGGGCGACTCAGTGGTGGACATTTCGTTCGCCAGCCCCGCTCTGTCACCGCAGGTTATTGATTGGCGCGTCATGGAGGGGGTGGAGACGTATTCCGACCATCGGTACATCCGATTTGACGTCTCCGCCCAGACCTCGAGCGCGCCGATCCGGCAGACCCCGAGTGGTCCGCGGTGGGCGCTGAAAAAGCTGGACCGGGAGCTTCTCCTGGAAGCCTCGATCGTGCAGGCCTGGGTGTCACCACCGGACAGGCCTGCTGACACCAACGACGAGGCCGAGTGGTTCCGGGAGGCCATGTCCGAGATCTGTGACGTGGCTATGCCCCGAGTCCAGCCAGGACGGGCTTGGCGCCAGGTGTACTGGTGGTCGCCGCAGCTGACAGCGTTGCGCGAAGCGTGCGTTGCGGCACGACGCCGGTACACCAGGCACCGCAGGCTCCGTATCCGACCTCCGGATACGGAAGCCATTCAGGCGGAGCTATACGAGGGGTACAGAGCGGCGAAGACCGCCCTCCAAGAGGAGATCCTGCGGGCTAGAGGACTGGCCCGCAAGGAGTCGCTGGAGACTCTGAACAGGGACCCATGGGGACGGCCCTACAAGGCCGTCCGGGAGAAACTCCGCCCATGGGCTCCTCCGCTGACACAGAGTCTCCGGCCCCAACTCGTGGAGGGCGTGGTGAGCGCTCTGTTCCCTTCTCGAGGAGAACATAGTCCCCCACCCATGGCTCCGCCTACTGCGGTGCCCGATGCGGACCACACCACTGACGACGACGACGGTGCTCCAGAAGTGACCGAGGTAGAGATGAGGGTGGCGGTACGAAGGCTTAATGCCAAGAATACCGCCCCAGGACCCGACGGCTTGCCTGGCAAAGCATGGGTCCTGGCCTCAGAGGCTCTTGGGCCTCGACTCAGGGGGCTCCTTAGCGCATGCTTGGAGAGGGGCCAGTTCCCACTTCGTTGGAAGACGGGGAAACTGGTCCTCATTAAGAAGCCTGGGCGCCCAGCGGACTCTCCGTCCGCTTACCGGCCCATCGTGCTGCTCGACGAGGTGGGCAAGCTCTTTGAAAGAGTGATTGCAGACCGCCTCGTCGGGTGGCTGGTGCGAGTGGGGCCGGACTTGTCGGACGGCCAGTACGGCTTCCGCAAGGGGCGCTCAACGGTGGACGCCATCATGCGCGTGCGAGCCCTCACGACGGGGGATGCAGTGGCCCGGGGTGGGGTCGTCTTGGCGGTGTCTCTTGACATCGCCAATGCCTTCAACACCCTACCCTGGAGTTGCATTAGGGAGGCACTCCGGTATCACCGGATGCCAAGCTACCTCTGTCGCGTGGTCGAGGCCTATCTGACGGATAGGGCCGTTATCTACCCCGGTCACCAGGGAGAGTGGAACCGGCGAGAGATGTCGTGCGGTGTCCCACAGGGATCGGTCCTGGGGCCGCATCTGTGGGACATCGGTTACGACTGGGTGCTGCGCGCCGACCTCCCTAGCGGCGTCAGCGTGGTTTGCTACGCTGACGACACGCTGGTCCTTGCACAGGGGAGGTCGTACGAGGCGGCGGCCGAATTAATGACACGCGGGGTTGCGACAATCGTCGATAGGATCCGGCAATTGGGACTCGAGGTGGCATTGCACAAGTCCGAGGCCATGGGTTTTCATGGTCCTCGGAACGCGCCACCTGCGGGTTCCCAACTTACGGTAGGAGGGGTTCACATCGGCGTCGAGACGACGATGAAGTACCTGGGACTTGTCCTCGACAGCCGGTGGAACTTCGTTGAGCATTTCCGACGTTTGGCTCCCAGACTGGAGCGGGCTGGGGCTGCATTAAAGCGGCTCCTGCCCAATCTGGGGGGTCCAAACGCCTCCTGCCGGAGGCTCTACACGGGGATCGTGCGGTCCATGGCCCTCTACGGGGCACCAGTGTGGGCGCCCTCATTGAGGCTGCGCCCAGCGCGCCGGTTGTTTGCGGCCCAGAGGGTCATGGCCATCCGGTTAATCCGAGGATACCGCACGGTCTCGTGCGAGGCGGCGAGCCTCCTTGCCGGAGTGCCGCCATGGGATCTGGAGGCAAAGGTCCTCGCGCACATGTGGGAGTGGCGCGAGGAGGCGAAACGCCGGGGCGAAACTCCGCTGCCGCAACAAATCGCGGCACGGCGGACAGAGCTCCGGTGTGATCTCATGGTGACATGGCGGGTACGATTGTCGCAACCCAGTGCTGGGCACGCCACTATTGCGGCGGTAAGTCCCCTCTTTGAGGAGTGGATAGAGAGGCGTCACGGCGTCCTCACCTTCCGCCTGACGCAGGTTCTCACCGGGCATGGGTGCTTCGGTGGGTTCCTGTTCAGGATAAAGCGGGAGGATACGTCCGGGTGTTTCCATTGCGAGGATCGTCTGGAGGACACGGTGGAGCATACGGTGGAGGTGTGCCCTGCCTGGGCAGAGCACCGCCGTGTCCTCGTGGAGGCGATCGGCGGCGGCGACCTCTCGCGTCCGGCCCTGGTGCGAGCCATGGTACGGAGCGAGAGGGAATGGGAAGCCGTCACCTCCTTCTGCGAAGCAGTAATGCTCGCGAAGGAGGAGGCGGGGCGCGTGAGGGAGTGGCAGTCTCTGCGCCCTCACGTCCCTAGCCGCCGCAGGAGAAGACGCCCCGGGCGTCGGGAGTCAATAGCGGACTCCCGGCCACCGTAGGCGCGAGCTTGCGGGTGGCGAGCAATGGGTAGCTCGCCGCCCGGTAAGGACCAGGCTCGGGTCGACGGCGCGCAGTGTTCCACGCGCGCCTCAAAGAGATGTCAGCAGCAGTGTAGGGGTCTACTAGGACCGATGCCTGCCGGGGTCGCGTGATTGTTCGAAAGAGATACCGTGACCCTGGCACATGGGCAACTGATGGAACACGGGTGGGTTTTAGTCAGTAAAAGTCTGACACACCCTCCCGCTCCGCCCAGAGCGGGAGAAGTCATTTGATGATTTCCCATCCTGAAAAAAAAAAAAAAAAAATCCTTACAGATTGGGATTATTTAAGTTTTAGCGAGTAAGTACAGGACTTATTATTTTGGTGATAACTGTGTGATTTAGAAATGTTGTGGAAAAGGAATTAAATATGCTTGTGTTTGAATAATGTTCATAGTTTTTATTGCGAACCCCTTCATTTCTGAGCTGTGGTTGACAGTTGCCTGTGGAATAACACAATTTGAAGCAACAATACAAGTTGCGCCTTCTCAACACTGTTTAGACGATGTAAGTCATGTTTTGCTTCAATTTTATTGTATGCCTCATGTAAAGAAACTTGCGTCGTGTAAATCAAATCAAATCAAATCAAATCAATTTATTTCGGGCTACAAAGACCCATAACATAAATACCTTACAGACTAACATACATACAAATAAAAAAACAATTTAAAACTATTGTACACGAAGTGACGGCGTCGTGTTGCGCTGCGTGGTGTCGCGTAGCCTCCCGCAGAATCGCCGATACACGACACCCTTCGGCCAAAACTCGGCCTTGAGGTAGGTCTCGATTTGAAGAGTTGGAACTCGCACCACGAATGACTTGAAATTCGTGTTGTGGCGCGATTCCAACTTCTCGACCCTCGAAGTGAAGTTCGTTTTCACTCGTACATACTCCACGATCTCCTCAACCTTCGTGGTGTAATGCAGACGTGAAATATACAGCTGCGTCGTAGGCACAGCAGGGCGCAGCAGCATGTTGGGTCCACTCGGAGCTGTTCCACACTGGTTTCGTGAACAGGGCTTCTTCTTCTTCCTTTCCACTTTCGTGAAACCCTCTTCATCAACTTGGGCAAGGGCAAGGGGGACAAGGGGCTCTGATAAACACGACTGAAACAACCCAACCCAATCAACCCCCCCATTGAAATCTTTATTAAATTTCGTGTAATGCTATTAACGCGACATATTAGAAGGATCACTACATTCATACAATTAGGCGTTAAGTATTGCGTGTGACGCCGCTCACGGGTTATTAGGGAAACTCGTTCAAAATAAAATGGAGAGCTATTTACCCGATTACGGCGACGCGAAAAGGGCGACGCACGTGTGAGCGATTTAATATGTGCGGAGAACAAAACATCATAATAAAATTGTAAATATAAGGAACATATCTGCTACCCTCATTATGTTATGTCATAAATTTGGAGTGGTCAATGACTAGGCTCGTAAATGGTAATGCTAAATCTTCTAAGGTACTTAATAAAAATCATAAATTCATTCAGTTATTCATAAGCAAGATCCTTATAAAATGAAAGGCAAAAGTAAGGATGGATTTTTGAAAATTTGTTGCTTTACGTTGCTAAATAGGAGGGAATGAAATTTTGTATTCAAGTTCCTAATTTTTCCAATGGGCATTTTTCCATTCCGTTGGCCATTAAGCTTGTATTGATATAAAACACTATGTTTAATGTGTAAATTATACAATTTCACATTCGTACCAACATTCATCAGTATATAAAACACCGTTTTTTTGTTATTAGGCAGCGGGTTAGCAACAAAAAAATATAATCCAGATGACGTACCTACTCATTTTGTGCGAGAAAATATCGAATGTTCACGCAAATCTGCCCGTGTTGAGTGAATAGAGTGAGAGCAGTGGTGGCCCAGTGGTAACGACTTATGAGTAGTAAGTAGGTCGTAGCTTTGAACCCAGATAGCCGATTTACTTTTTGTAAATAATTTCATCACCACTGCTCTCCAAACGGTGAATGAAACCACCGTGAGGAAACCGGCACTAGAACCAAAACTTCGAAGACATGTGACATCCAACATCCCGCACTGGGCCTGCGTAGTGGATAACGGCCCACTCCCTCTCACAGAGAAGAGGCATGTGTCCCAACAATGGGAACATGACAGGCTGATTATGTGTTATGTTTTGTACTATGTTTAATTAAAAAAATATACAATTTCACATTTGTACCAACATTCGCTATATAGGTATAACATCGTTTTTTGTTACCAGGCAGCGGGTTAGCAACAAAATATCCAGCTGACGCTCATTTTGTGCGAGCCCAAAATATCGAATGTTCACGCAAATATGCCTGTGTTGGGTAAATAGAAAGGAATGTATGAGGTAATAGTGAGAAGGCGTACTTATCTATATTACGTGGAAGATTTACAAGGATATTTTTTCTGTTGTAACTCTACAAACCGGAATGTGGCAAGTGTGGCTTAGCGGCTATTATCATTGAGCCACTAAGTGGCTCTTAGTGGCTCAATGACAATAGCCGCTAAGCCACACTTGCTGCGTTCAATTCATGGATGGGTTACCAACCATTACGTTTGGAGACACCACCGTGCCTCGGAAAGCACGATAAGCCGTTGGTTATTGCTGTCATTCGCAGATCTTTGTCAGTCATTACGGGCATTCGGAAGCTCTAAAGTCTAACAACCAATATTACCAAAGGGTATCGTGTTATCCAGTCGCTTCATGTAAAATACTGGTACTGGTATTCAGCTGTATTTGGTCAGACTGCAAGCCTACATTAGTATAGTGGGGACACGGCTAGACAGATTGTGAAGTAGTAGTGAAGGGCGGGCGTTATGAGGGACTGTCATGTAATTTTGACGTTCAAAAGGTGCTGACTCACAGCCTAGTTTGAATATTACTTTTGATTATGATAAACGAAAAACACTGGAAAAAAGGACATTCGTCAGTAGAAGACGGATATTGTACAGCTACAACAATCTGTCAAATTTCTTTAATAGATTTTCAACTTTATCACTAAAGCTTTAGGTTCAAGATTAATTGAGAAAATTTGACAGTTTCGGGTGTCTTGATGTGCTGGCGTCTGTACTTCCCAGTATGGATGTTTTAAGAGGTTTATGTATGAAGGATTTATCTGATTGACATAAAGTTTTATAGCCGGTAGTAGGTTTTCGTAATAAAATGTATTTTGTATTATCACAAGCGGAACAAGCAGTAGCTGTGTTCCAGAGGATAGAGAGGCAAAGATTTTTGTGTATTTTATTCTATACTAGCTTTTGCCAGCGGCTTCGCCCGCATGGAGGTCGGAAATTGTCCCGCGGGAACATACTATCGGGATAAAAAGTAGCCTATGTCCTTTCTCAGGCTCTAAACTATCTTTGTACCAAATTTCATTTAAATCGGTTCAGTAGTTTTAGCAAGAAAGCGAGACAGACAGACAGAGTTACTTTTGCATTTATAATATTAGTGTGGAAGTGTGGATTAGTGTGGACTAGCGTTTGCCATTGGCTTAACTCGCGTATTACACATATAAACCTTTTTCTTGAATCACTCTGTCTATTGATGAAAACCGCAAACATGACATGCGACTTTATTTTAAACTATGTTAAGATACCTATTAATCAAATTTAAACTAACCATCCATGTTATTAGTTCCAAGGATTACTAAGAAGAGTATTTGTGCCAAGCTACAAGTTTATTAGCTTAAGGATAACAGTTTTAATACAAACTAAATCTCCCCTTTTCACCCTTTTAAAGGTCGAGTTCCCAGAAACCCCTTCTTAATTCTCACCTAGATTAGAAAAGGAAGGAGTACGCAAAATTTCGCGTTCCTAGTACCAGTAGTTTCAATTAGGCGTAGAGAAGTTTAGACAGTTTCTCCTTAAATATATTTAACGGAATTTATCCCACGGGAACGTGCTACCGGGAGAAAAGTAAGCCGTTGTAAGTACTGGGACGAAGTTAATGTTACTCCTTATAATAACAACTATCTGCCTGTGGAAATCCCGTCAAAATCGCTCCCGCTGTTTCGCAGATTAGCCGGGACAAACACTTAGACATACAGTCAGACAAAAGTACCGTATACACGTTGTTCCGGACCGTTCGATTAGTTACTCTATGCGCCTTCGGAACGCGCCCGAACGGAATGACATCTGACTTGTCAAGTTTGACTTTGACACTTGACACTGCTTTTTGATTTTGGGTGGGAACAAGGGATCACGTCGCCGCTGGTATTCCGCGACCTTTTTGTTAAATTAATCCCTTAGAACCGGTCGTTTTGGTGGACAATAAGTCATGACCCATTGTTTTGTGTTAAATAACCCCAATTTGAAATAATACGGGTTGAGCTTTGGATATATCTTGTTGAAATAGTTTGAAGGTTAAGTGAAAGTGACGCTATTGGAAAACGCGTGATTTGAAGACCGCGTGTCTGGAAGGCAGACCTCTTGGAGCGGATTGTAACCTGGAGAATACTCATAACGTCACAACACGATACATACACACTCACTTACATACATAGATCCAGGTAACCCCAAGAAGCAGGTGTTCGTCTACCATCAGGTGAGTTCTTTTGTTCGTTGTATTGTAGTTGATTTATTTGTAATTGTACTCTTATATATTGTCTGCTCCGCGTACGGCGGACTAGTTTCGCTCGCCACTCTTGTCTCCAGAGCCCCACGATTATCACGCTTCCACATAATAATTAAAAACCTTATGGGGGCCTGGCCTGGCAGCGAACACACGTTTAGTTCTATTTGATAAAAAGCTGTCATTTTGACATGACAAACAGACACTTCAAATTTTTTTTATTAGTATTTACAAAAAAAAAAAAAACTCCCAGTTCCAAGCCAATGGCTAATCTATACTAATATTATAAATGCGAAAACAACTCTGTCTGTCTGTTACGCATTCACGACTAAACCACTGAACCGATTTTGATGAAACTTGACACAGGGTAAGTTTGAGGTCCAAGAAAGGACAAGGGCTACTTTTCCTTCCACGAACTTTACGCAGACGAAATCGCGGGCAAAAGTTAGTCTTCTACGATATAAAAATCATATAGACCAGGGTTTGTCAAACTTCTGGCTCCACGTACCCCATTCAATCTTCCAGATGACAGCGAACCCCCTCCCCCCAACAAGAAAAGAATAACATTGTATATATAATAAAATAAAGTTTTTTAAAATACAGGCCAAATCTTATTAATATTAATGCGATGGATGGGCTTGTTTCCTGTCACAAGTTGAGTCAATTTTTGGAATAATATTGGACAATTTAAGCCTTAATTCTGATTCAGCTTCAAGTCGATTTCTGTAGCCGCCATTACGTGAATATTGTCGCGAACCCCCTACCGTCGCAAAGCGAACCCCACTTTGAGTAACCCTGATATAGACCTTCTCAAACATTCTAAAAAAGTATTAATTTAGGCAATACACCAAAATTCCCGGAACCATTTCACACGTCCAATTACTATCGAATAGCGACACTATCCGGCCTAGTACACATGTTGCCTTCTATGCCAAATTAACGGTATTAAATAAAGGCTATCCTGCGACAAATAGCCGCCTTCCGACCATCATCCTCTCTAGGCTATTTGGCTATTTCCTTGGCTACTTTATCATCTTTTCTAATGGATGTTAAAGAGACTTATTATTTATTCTTATTACATATTATACAACTCGTAGGTCACGGCAGTTATGTGTATAATACATTAATATTAATCCTACATATAATTTAAAAAAAAAAAACGATGTTTTGACTTTTCGAAACATTGTTTTTTTTTTAAATTATATGTAGGAGGGTTTGTTTGGGTGTGGGGGGGTTTTGTTGTTGTGTGAGGTGTCCTTAAAACGCGCAAAGCAAGGGTTGGACTGGCCTGTTAGTCTAGTGGTTAGTGACCCTGACTGCTAAGACAGGTCGTGGGTTCGATTCCCACCCAGGACAAATATTGTGTGATGAGCACAATCAGGGCTTTGAATAACGTTAAAAATTTGGTATCGTTACTTTCATCGGACGACGATAACGTTATTTTAAGAGGTAACGTTATGTTAGGTAACGATACTTCGCATACGTTTTACCGGTATACTGACTTAACGTTATCAAGGATTTTTACCGGTAAATGTAATGTTACCATCGCCCAGGGTTTGATAACGTTACCAAATGCATACGAAAAGTACCGTTAAATAACGTTATTTTCTTTCATCTCTTTCTTTCGTCTACATTCATGCAGTACTGGTTTAGTTGATCACGTTGGTAATCAAATCAAAAACACTTGCGCTGCGCAACATTTTCGGAATTACGTACATTATTTTACTATATTAAAATGTCAAAAAGGATACGGAATTTTGCTCCAGAAACCGAAACGGACACGGAAGAATATTTTCGCCGTCATTGTAATGATAATAGTGGATATGATTCAGGATCCTGATGTAAATTAATCCTATACCTACCTAAAATTTTTTAACCTTCGATTGCATGACATGCGTCATATATTTTTCGCTCATATATCATATGTTTAATATTTGTGGCTTTGAGGTCTAGTTAATGGGCGGCAGTAAGGAGGTAATACTTTTCGAGCGTTTATGGGTTTATGGCTTATGATACACATGAGCAATTGTTATTTAGTAGTAGTTAGTTAGTTTAGTAGGAAGTAGAAGAGCAAACATTGTTCAGGTTGCTGATGTAAAGAGCGCGTGGACGAAGGGATTAAAACTTTCAATGACACAGTATGTATAATATAGTAGGTAAATAAATGAACCAAATCAGGTAGTAATGGGCCAGGGTTTAATGAATAAATAAAGAAGATTATAGGGAAATGTAGCATCAAATTGAAAAGTTATGAGACTTCGTATATCGATTTATTAAAAACAAGTCTTAGTATAACTTAAAATACATAATTTGGTATTGAAATGGTTTATGATTAATAGACAGATTTAATGCTAACATTTTTTTTCTATTTTGGCCACATTTCAAACAATTTTAATGCTGATTTATAAGATACATCATATTCAAGTACCTATACATACAGGTTGAATTTTTTATCACATCAAAATTTAAGTCATTGTGGAAGCACTGTTGTTAAATTACTTTGACAAAATAAAATATAAATTAAAAACTGACAAAGTAATTTTATTTTAATCAAATAGATCTTGATTACACCTGTGGTAGCACGGTTTATGCTATGCTAGATCTTGATTCATCATCATCATCATCTCAGCCGCAAGACGTCCACTGCTGGACATAGGCCTTCTCCTATTTCGGGGACTTTGCCATAATCGCCACGCTTGGCAAGCGGGTTGGCGATCGCAGTATGGTGGTAAAATGCATAGAGAACGCTGCAGCCCATTCTCAAGTAAATCCCTTAGTCGCCTTTTACGACACCCACGGGAAGAAATGAGGTGATGCTATTCTGTATGTCCGATCTTGATTACTTCGTATAAATTATATTACTTAAGAGAATCCTTTTCGAGGTACATTTTCATACAACCAACCGCTCTTACGTGATTATGATGTTATTACAAATTTTTACCCGACAACAGCAAAGGCAAAGGAGGGTTATGATTTTAACAGGCTATGTATGTGTGTAATTTCATATGTTCCCTCATAGCCCCTAAGCTACTTATCATAACTCGACGCATGAGGTATACATAGAACTGTTTTAATGGTCCGCTGAACATAGGCTATGTGACGTGTCACAAAACTCAATATGGCGGCGCCCTCTAGGGAACAAAAACTATTGTGTTAAAAAAAAAACATAATATAAATACACCTGAGGAGTGGATAGAGAGGCGCCACGGCGGCGTCCTCACCTTCCGCCTGACTCAGGTTCTCACCGGGCATAGGCTTTTTTTTTCTGGATGGGAAATCATCAAATGACTTCTCCCGCTCTGGGCGGAGCGGGAGGGCGTATCAGACTTTTACTGACTAAAACCCACCCGTGTTCCATCAGTTACCCATGTGCCAGGGTCACGATATCTCTTTCGAACAATCACGCGACCCCGGCAGGCATCGGTCCTAGTAGACCCCTGCTGACATCTCTTTGAGGCGCGCGTGGAACACTACGCGCCGTCGACCCGAGGTTGGTCCTTACCGGGTGGCGAGCTATCCATTGCTCGCCGCCCGCAAGCTGGCGGCTACGGTGGCCGGGAGTCCGCTATCGACTCCCGACGCCCGGGGCGTCTCCTCCTGTGGCGGCTAGGGACGTATCGGGCATGGGTGCTTCGGTGGGTTCCTGTTCAGGATAAAGCGGGAGGAAACGCCCGGAATGGTACCATTGTGAGGACCGTCTAGAGGACAGGGTGGAGCATACGGTGGAAGTGTGCCCTGCCTGGGCGGAGTACCGCCGTGTCCTCGTGGAGGCGATCGGCGGCGGCGACCGCTCGCGTCCTGCCCTGGTGCGAGCCATGGTACGGAGCGAGAGGGCATGGGAAGCCGTCACCTCCTTCTGCAAAGCAGTAATGCTCGCGCAGGAGGAGGCGGGGCGCGTAAGGGAGTGGCAGTCTCTGCACCCTCACGTCCCTAGCCGCCGCAGGAGGAGACGCCCCGGGCGTCGAAAGTCGATTGCGGACTCCCGGCCACCGTAGGCGCGGGCTTGCGGGTGGCAAGCAATGGGTAGCTCACCGCCCGGTAAGGACCAGGCCCGTGTCAACGGCGCATAGTGTTCCACGCGCGCTTCAAAGAGACGTCAGCAGCATTGAAGGGGTCTGCTAGGACCGATGCCTGCCAGGGTCTCGAAATTGTTCAAACGAGATACCGTGACCCTGGCATATGGATAAATGAAGGAACACGGTTGGTTTTTAGTCAGTAAAAGTCTGACACACCTTCCCGCTCCGCCCAGAGCGGGAGAAGTCATTTGATGATTTCCCTTCCCAAAAAAAAGGATTAATACACCGTGTTTGGTATTATTTGAAAGGGCTTCACTTGGACATTTCCAAAATATTGCTCAAAAAAGTAACACTCACTAGCGGACAATAACACCAAAATAGTTTAAATAATAGAAAGTAACAAAACAAAAACCCGACAACGACAAAAAAAACGACGCTGAAAAAGTATGTTTATTTCAGCATCCTGAAAATTTTGTTTCATACTTTTTCAGCGTCGTTTTTTTTTTCTCTAGATGTTTTGGGTACACAGCTATCTTGTGGATATTATCTGGCTTCTATAGAAATTAAAACAAAAATTTGTTTAAACTAATCTAGTAAATAGCTCTGAAAATCTGTTATTTTACGTGAACTTTGACCCTCCATAATATACTCATTCATATATTAAATCTATTAAAAGTACATCAATAATATGGTTCACTATTGTTTCACCAAAACTCCATTGACAAATTTTTGGTCAACAACCAACGTTTTGTATACTACTTGTTTCACAAATGATTCGTTCAGCAAAATTTTTCATTTTACTAACTCTCGCTTTACAAAATTTTATTTATAAATAGGAAGGCCTGTGTTACAATAGTGTCACAACTAACAAAACCTAATTACCTTTAGGTCTAATGAACTAACTTATACATATGTACAAACGGGTAAGTATAAAAATAACTCATTGAGCATCAAAAAACTCATCCACATCGCTGTTAACGGAAACAGTGTACAAAACGTTAGCAGCATTGCCACGTTGAATAGAAATGCTGATTGATTCATTGTCCAAAGAAAAGCCCAGCTCTCTGGTCACGTGAAGAGTCGACCAGCTGTTTGCTGATATCCTGAAACACTCGATGAGCACTCGGACCCCATGGTCCTAATCTTTCAACCACAAACGGCTCAAAATATAACTTTCGATAAGGTTGTTATATTTACGCCGTTTAAGGTTTTGAGTCATTTTATTTTTTTTTCTTTTTAATTGACCGTGTTTTGCATAATTTTAATAAACAACCTCCTTAGACCTATTATTGCACTGATAATTTTATTGAACTACTCCCTCCTCTCATTGTCTTTCTATTGTGTGTCTAAGTACGGTATTCGAAAGGTTAAACCAATTTTTTGTTGTATGATGATTAGCGAACCATGTTTTTCCCAATCGTTGGTTGTGAAATAAAAATTTGATCAAAATTGAAAAATTAAATCCTCCAGAGAGATAGCGGGCAGCAGCGTCATCGCTGCAAAAAGATTGGCTCTTCGGTCACCAACCCGCATGCCCAGTGTGGTGACTACGTGCATAAATCCTCCCAAATGAAGAAGTTGCGAAAACAACGGCCCCCAGTTCCCGGTGATCCCACTATTTCTGGTCAAGGTAGCGGTTACGGTAACGGCGGGACGGCAAGTGCAAAGAATCTCCGGGTAACGGCAGGCTACCAACCATGACTACATCTGGCTACGTATAACGGACGTTAAATGAGACTGGACCTTGCCGAACTGAGGTAGAGTTAGGGCGCATTAACTGGCTATATGCCAGTTAAGCTAAGCTAGGGTTATCCGAAGTCCGAAGACAGGGGGAGGATACGATAACTCTGGAGTCAGGCCACCTACTTTACTTCCACGAAGGTGATCAGTTCTCCCAAGGCGGTGTCGGCTTCCTGATCAACAAGGAACTCACTAGCAGCGTTGTAGAAATCAGTGGTGTGTCGACACTGGTAGCGTACCTTGTACAAAAACTCACGGACAGGTACTACCTGAAAGTGATACAGGTATATACGTCGACTTCGACATGCACTGACGACATGTCGAAGTCGACTGGACAGGGTATCAATGTGAATGACGAGTACATCTCACACCTTCGCTTTGCCGATGACACCGTCGTAATGGCAGAGACGCTGGAACAGTTGGACCAGATGCTGCACAGGCCTCCCGGCAGGTAGGCCTCGGCATGAATTTGGACCAGACGAAAGTCATGTTCAACTCGCACGTCTTGCCGGCTCCAGTCCACATCGAGCTTTCGCTTCTCGAAGTTTTGAAGGAGTATGTCTACTTAGGGCAAGTCATCCAGCTCGGTAGACACAACTTTGAGAAGGAAGCCAACAGGAGGATCCAGTTGGGTTGGGCAGTGTTTGAGAAACTTCGTCACGTCTTCTCGTCGCCTATCCCATAATGTCTGAAGACTATGGTCTTCAACCAGTGCGTCCTGCCCGAATGACATACGGTGCCGAAACATGGGCACTGACATTTGGGCAAGTCCACAATTTCAAGATCGCTCAGCGCGCTATGGAGCGGGCTATGCTCGGAGTTTCTTTGAAGGATAAAATCTGAAATGAAATTATCCGGAAAAGAACTGGAGTTACCGACGTAGTTCGTAGAGTAAGCAAACTGAAGTGGCAGTGGGCTGGCCATGTCTGTCGAAGGACCTATGGGCGATGGAGCAAATGAGTCCTGGAGTGGAGCCCGCGTGTCGGCAATCGTAGCGTGGAATGCCCCCCAGCTAGGTAGACCGCAAACTGGATGCGGATGGCGGAGGACAGGGTTTGTGGCGCAATATGGGAGAGGCCTATATTCAGCAGTGGACTGCGATAGGCTGAGTTGATTGAGGTAGGTACTTACATAACGCCAGAAATTTAATTGTTTTTTGTTTCTAAAAAAAAACTTGAGAGGTGTCAAGGGACACCCGGATGGAACGAAGTTCCTTTCGATTAATTAGTGAAGGAATTGTAATTTTTTTTTAAATTTATGATTATATTTTTTTTTATTATTAACAAATATAATGTAATATAAACTCAATCAGTAGGCTCAATTTTAGTAATAATTGGCTTGTGGTAACTGAAGTAGGAAACATATGTTTGGGATTCTATTTTATTTAAATGTCTTGAAAAAACTGCATCGATGGTAGAAATGTTTTTTATTATTTATTATGTACAAAAACCTGTATACACTCAACAAAAATAATCGTCGCGACATCACACTGTTCAATGCGAAATAGAAAGACGAAACCAAAATAACTGGCTTGCTTTATATGCACAGAACAAAGAATATTTCTATGAGAGAGAGAAAGAAACAGACAGAGAAACACGCGCACGCCGCACGACTTACAACTATAGCAAAAAGTGTCGTTACAACTTTTGGTCTTAATTTTTTTTTCGTCTAGCCCCCTTTCGCAACGCGCGATAAGGAACTTCGTTCCAAAAACCATAAAAATCATCTGAGACCTAAGTAAATATTTCATTTCAATAAGTATAATAAACTAATAATTCCTACTAAAACTGTAATAGGTAGGTACCTACCTAACGAATGTGGAGAAATACTGAGGCTAGGTAGCCTCAGTATTTCTCCACATTCGTTTACTAAACACCTAGAAGTCTTCATATTTCCGTCTATTTCGAAGTAACGATATGTATTCTGCTTCTTGTGCCCCATTTTTAACCGACTTCAAAAAAGGAGGAGATTATGAATTCGACTGTTTTTTTTGTATTTATTTTTAGGGTTCCGTTGCCAAATGGCAAAAAACGGAACCCTTATAGATTCGTCATGTCTGTCTGTCTGTCTGTCTGTCTGTCTGTCCGTCCGTCCGTATGTCACAGCCATTTTATTCCGAAACTATAAGAGCTATGCTATTGAAACTTGGTAAGTAGATGTATTCTGTGAACCGCATTAAGATTTTCACACTAAAATAGAAAAAAAACAATAAATTTTGGGGTTCTCCATACATAGAACTGAAACTCAAAAATGTTTTTTTTCATCAAACCCATACGTGTGGGGTATCTATGAATACGTCTTCAAAAATGGTAATGAAGTTTCTATTATCATTTTTTTCTAAACTGAATAGTTTGCGCGAGAGACACTTCCAAAGTGGTAAAATGTGTGTCCCCCCCCCCCCCGTAACTTCTAAAATAAGAGAAAGATAAAACTAAAAAAAAAAATATATGATGTACATTACCATGTAAACTACCACCGAAAATTAGTTTGAACGAGATCGAGTGAGTAGTTTTTTTTTAAAACGTCATAAATCGTAAACCGCAATTTACCTTACATTCAATCAACTGAAATATAAAAATTAAAAAAAAAATATTTTTGAACCGAGAATACCTACAGGTTTGTACGGAACCCTCGGTGCGCGAGTCCGACTCGCACTTGGCTGGTTTTTTATTTTTATGTTTGTTACCTCATTACTTTTGACTGGGTGAACCGATTTTGATGACACTTTTTAGTTGAAAGTTGGTGCTTTCTGTGTGGTCCCATTTTAATTTGGTTTTATTCAGACAACGGGATCCATGTGAAAACCATATAAGTCTTAAATTTGCATTAAGTATTTAGCGACAAATGAACTAATAACGAATATTGCGATTAGATTAGAGCGGGGTATCTACTATAACCAAAAAGTTAAGAATAAGAACTTCGTTCCAAAAACTTTTTACAAAAAATAACAACCGACTTCCTAAAAAAAAAAAACACTACTAAGTGAAAAATAATTTTAATTTTGGAAGTCGGTGGCAAAAAAAAACCTTAAATACAGATCCTAAGACACGTAAAAAGTTTTTATTTTTAATTTTTAGTTATGGTAGATACCCTGCACTAATCTAATCGCAATATTCATTCATTTATCGCGCAAATACTTAATGCAAATTTAAGACTTATATGGTTTTCACATGGTTCCCATTGTCCGAATAAAACCAAATTAAAATGGGACCATACGAACAGCACCAGCTTTCAAATAAAAAAAGAATCATCAAAATCGGTTCACCCAGTCAAAAGTTATGAGGTAACAAATATAAAAATAAAAAATTGATTACTTCCTCCTTTTTTTGAAGTCGGTTAAAAACCTTAAATATAGATCCTAAGACACCGACTTCCGAAATTAAAGTTATTTTTCACTTTGTAGTGTTTTTTTTTTATCATTTTAAAGATAATAATATTCGTTTTATTTTTATTAAGGAATCAAAATTACTGAGACTAAATCCGTTACCTACCGCATACCTCGTTTGTGAAACCGTACTGCGTATTTACATTTTAGTTGCAACTAGCTTGCATTGTTTGATTGGCGATGTTGCCGTTCCGTAGAGCGTCACCGCCGCCCGTGTCGCGCCGCCGCCGCTTAGGTTGCGCGGGCTGACAACAACGCATTAAGTAACGATAAAAGTATCGATACTTGGAACGTTAATTCGTAACGTTATTTTATAGTATCGATACCAAAGTATCGTTACCCGTGTTACCGTTAAAATGTTAACTTTATGAAAATAACGTTACTTAACGATACTTATTGTGTGAATTTGGTATCGTTACCAAGCCCTGAGCACAATCATTTGTTCTGTGTCTGGGTGTAATTTATCTATAATAATATGTATGTATTTAGAAATATATAAGTATATTTATCAGTTGTCTGGTTGCCATAGTACAGGTTCTGCCTAGTTTGGGATCAGATAACGTTGTGTTGGTTGTCCCAAGATATTATTATTATCCTTTATTTCGTTTTATACACTTATTAATTATATTTTTAAATATTAGAAAAACAAAAATAAAAAAAAAACATTTAAAAATATTATAAATAGTAGCCCACCGGTATCGGGAACAGGGTCCAAGCTACCGGCGGTCAGGGCTCCAGAGAGAGGAACCTTCTGACAATGCGAGCCGTGTCCAGAAGTACCGCTTTCTGGATCAAGCCCTTGAACCAGCTGCCTAACGAGAGCCTCCTTAGGTGTTGGTCGAGGCTCTTGGCTATCAAGCCATTGGCAGTGACCACTATCGGCACAATGATCGCTGAATCCACATCCCACATGTCGACAACCTCGCGAGCCAAGTCAAGATACTTGATCTGTTTATCTTTCTCAGCTTTCACGAGGTTCTCATCATTTGGGACCGTTATGTCAACAATCATTGTGCGCCGCTCTACTCGATCCACCACCACTATATTAGGCTTATTTGCGACAATAGTCCTGTCAGTGATGATGGATCGGTCCCAGTACAATGTGATATGTCCATTTTCGAGAACTGGGTCGGGCACATACCTGTAGTACGGCACTTCCGATTCCACAAGGTTGTAATTAAGAGCAAGTTGCTGATGGATAATCCTGGCTACTAGGTTGTGCCTATGCAAGTATTCTTCGTTAGCTAGACGAGAACACCCGGAGATTATGTGCCTTATTGATTCCCCTGGACGGTGGCATGCCCGACAGATGTCAACCGTGCCGTCTTTCACAATATTATTATTTCCTTTATTTAAACTTTTACAACATATAAATTACATTTTTAAATATTAAAATAACAAAAATTATAAAAACATTTAAAAATACAAAAAATAGTAGCCCACCGGTACCGGGAATAGGATCCAAGCTACCGGTGGTCAGGGCCGCTGAGAGAGCAAACTTCTCACTATACGTGCCGTGTCCAGTAATACTGTAAGTTCCGTCTGAGTCCATTTGAGTATGCCGAAAGAGTACATCAAAACTGGCATAACCCAACCGTTGAAGGCGCGCACCTTGTTTCCGCCTGATAAAAGACTATTTAGAACTTTATTCAGGCGGCCAAAGAAGCGCTCCCTCAACGATTGTTTCATGTCAGCAGTGTCGATGCCTAACGCTTCCGACATACCCAAATACTTGTAGGTTTCGATTGAGGAGAGGGATCTTAGGTGTATGGAATCCGTGAGATGGGTTCCCACGGATTCCACAATCTCCCCTCGCTTCACATGCATGACTTCACATTTGTCCACACCAAATTCCATCCTGATGGCGCTACTGAAGGTTTGAGTTACTTTCAGTAGCTCCATCAGTTGCAGATTGTTGTGGGCAAAGAGTTTTAGGTCATCCATGTAGAGGAGGTGAGATATAACCTGACCACCTCTCCTCAATCGATAGCCTATACCTGAATCCTCCAGCAGTGTGCTAAGAGGATTCATGGCTAGGCAGAACCAAAGTGGACTCAAACTATCGCTCTGGAATATACCTCGCTCAATCCTTATCGGTTCGCTATTCCTCTGGATTTGTCGACATCCTGGATAGCGAAGGACCGTCCTCCACTGCCCCATACATGACATCAGGAAGGTGCGCAGCGTTGTATCTACTTTGTACAACTCCAGCACCCTCCTGAGCCATGTGTGTGGTACCGAGTCATAGGCCTTCTTATAGTCTATCCAGCATGTTGACAGATTCCTTCGGGAACGACGAACCTGTTGACTAATGGTCATATCGATTAGGAGCAGCTCCTTAGTACCGCGGGATCCGTTCCTACATCCATTTTGAGAGACAGACAAGATAGAGTTTGTGTCAATATGATTGTAAATTTGAGAGCTAAAATGGATGTAAGAATTTTATAGACCGTCGGTAGACAAGTGATCGGTCTATAATTTTTGGGTTCCGCGGTGCTACCTGATTTATGGAGCAGGTGGGTTATCCCTGTTGTTAAGAACTGGGGCAACGACCCTGACTCTAAGGCTGACTGGAACTGAGATGCCAAGCGAGCGTGCGACTTTTGGATCCACTTGATCCAAAAGTTGTGCAGTCCGTCCGACCCTGGAGATTTCCAGTTAGGCAACGGACGGACTGCACAAGCGACATCTTGGGGGCTGATGGTAATTGCCCCCATTTCTAGTATTTGTCCGCACGCTCGCTCGATCTCCCTAGTCCAATCACCTTCGGTGTGATTGACAGGCACCGACCAGATGTTTCGCCAGAACGAAGACATGTCGTCATCATCCGGAAGGGGCGTGTCAGCCACATCTTGGTCCGGTCGCTCCCAAGCTCTGTAAACCCACCTTTCATCGCTTTGGAATGTGCGATTCTGAGTGTACCGCTCCACCCTGCGCCGATACCGACGAATACGGTTTGCCCATGTACAGATTTTCTGCTTCAGGAAGTCGATGCGCTCTGTGACGCGGGGCAAAATCTCGAGGACTAACATCAGTCCCGGAGAACGCCCGCTTCACAAAGCGCATCACTCGAGGGCGAGTATTGCCCTCCCTGAAGTAGATAAGCTTACCGATGAGTGCTCTAGCCTCACCGATACGACGCTCAATCCTGCACTGCCAAACTGGTACGGTTGGTTTTGGTCGTGTAGCTCTGTCACTGTTAGGAAACTTAACGTGAGCTACACGACAAGCCGCTACAGCTGCGCAGTACAAGATCGAGTGGGTATCGACCAGGTCTTTGCTGCTGTCAAAATATGTTGACAGCTGTGAGTCTAGAGCACAGACCAACGCCTTGTTTTTCTAATGCATGGGCAAACGAGGTAAACGTGGTCTATGTTCAGGCGGAGTAGAGCGATACTCCCTGAAAGCATCCTCCAAAGCGCTCCTCAATCGTGCATTGCATTGGGTACTCATGGATATAGCCCCGTCATCATCCTCTTCACCAACGCAGTTGGGTCGCGGTGAAACACTGGGTAATTTTTGCAGTTGCACCGCGACCAGTGGTGAAGCAAGCGTAACATGGCTATTCCGTGATTCGAGGCAAAGTCGATCAAGCACGGCGGCATCCAGCATATGATTACGCTGGATGACCCGTGCCTGATCCGACAGTCGTTGCGACGACACGTTGATACCTGGTTCAAGCACCTGACACAGAGAGAGCATCCGACCACGGTACGCAGTCAAGTTACTTCCCTCTTCTGTAGCCCCATAGTATGCGCGCATGACATTTTCGTTGACACTTTTTGTCCATTTCATGCGCTGCACACTTCCACCGGTAGCGGGGACCCTATCAGAGGCCGGTGGGCCTCGGAGTCCCAAGCTGGCCGGTGGTCGGCCTCGTCCGCGCCGACGTACTGGTGGTGGTGGTGTCGTCGGCGGCGAGAAGTATTCGTCACTCGAGCTCGACGCAACTGCAGCGGCCGGTGTCAGTGGACTCACGTCTGGAGCAGGATCCGGCAACTGCGAGGCGGAGCTGAGCGACGAACCCGAAGATGTTGGGTGTGTGTTCAGTTTCAGTGCCCGACTTCGCGTCAGCATTTCAGTATTTTGTTTGTGTCAGTTTTCATCCGTGTATTGTAAAATTTTGTCATGCATCCTGGTATACATTTTTGGTTATAGTAACAGTTTTTGGTAATCCACTGCTGTTGTTTACACGTATTGCAGAACATTTTTGCATTTTTGGTCTTTAAAAATACTAAAAAATACACGGTGGAAAAAAATCTTGTACCGTCAGGTTGACAGTCGAGCCACAGATTATATAATAGGTATTATTATTTCGTTTATTTCGTTTTACATACATATAAATTATATTTTTAAGTATTAAAATAACAAATATCATAAAAACATTTAAAAATATAAAAAATAGTAGCCCACCGGTATCGGGAATAGGGTCCAAGCCACCGGTGGTCAGGGCTGCTGAGAGAGGAACCTCCTCACTATACGAGTAATACCGCCTTCTGGATCAAGCCCTTGATCAAGCTGCTTAACGAGAGCCTCTTTAGGTGTTGGTCCAGGCTCTTGGCTATTATGCCATTTGCCGTCACGACTATCGGCAGAATGACTGCTGTATCCACATCGCACATCTCGACAACCTCGCGAGCCAGGTCAAGATATTTAATCTGCTTATCTTGTTCAGCTTTCACGAGGTTCTCGTCATGCGGGACTGCTACATCAATAATCATTGTGCGACGCTCTGATCGATCTATCACCACTATTTCCGGCTTATTAGCAACAATAGTCCTATCAGTGATGATAGATCGATCCCAATACAATGTGATATTGCCATTTTGGAGAACTGGGTCGGGCACATACTTATAGTACGGTACTTCTGATTCCACAAGACTGTATTTCACAGCAATTTGCTGGTGGATAATCCTGGCTACAAGGTTGTGCCTATGCAAGTAGTCTCCGTTAGCCAGACGAGAACAGCCAGAAATAATGTGTCGGATTGTTTCCCCCGGACGGTGACATGCCCGACAGATGTCAACCGTGCCATCCTTCACAATATATTTCCGGTAGTTGTTCGTCATCATAACTTCGTCTATAATTGCAAAGACAAAACCTTCGGTGTCTCCAAATAGATTTCCGAATTGTAACCAGGATACGGACGCTAAGAAGTCTACATCGGGTCCATGTAGAACCCGATAAAAGCGTATGTGAAGCTCCTTGCTTTGCCATACCTCCCTGCGGTCATCCGTATCTAATACTTTAGGTTTGCGCCAGTTCTCGTTAGCCAAGGAGAGCGGGGTGAGACTCTTGTCCACTGAGACCACATCTCGGTGCATCCCCACGTCGGCTTCTAGGAAGTATTCCCTGAGACTGCATACCTCACGGTTGTGCAGGGTCTTGGCATTTAAAAAACCTCGACCTCCGCACTTCCGCGGGATATACAGTCTCATCACCGATGACCTTGGGTGATGCATTCGATTTGCGGTCAGCAGTGTGCGGATCCGTCTATCCAGGGCGTCAAGTTCCGTCTGAGTCCATTTGAGTATGCCGAAAGAGTACATGACCCAACCGTTGAAGGCGCGCACCTTGTTTCCGCCTGATAAAAGACTTTTTAATACTTTATTCAGGCGGCCAAAGAAGCGCTCCCTCAACGATCGTTTCATGTCAGCAGTGTTGATGCCTAACACTTCCGACATACCCAAATACTTGTATGTTTCGATTGAGGAGAGGGATCTTAGGTATATGGAATCTGTTCGGTACCGTTTATTATCTGTGCGCCTAACGGAATGCGCGTGTAACGAAGTGACATCTAACTTGTCAGTTTGACGTTGACACTTGACAGCTTTCTCTTGATTTGCCGCTAAAATGGGCCCGTCGCGTTTTGAGACGCCCGCGACGCTTTTGTTGAAATTAATCCTTTTAAATCGATCCGCTTGTGACAATTAGTCGTGATCCAGTTGTTTGATTGTTAATAACCCCTAATTTGACGTATTGATACGGGTTACGTTTGTTAAAACTGAAGTTCTCGTAAAGGGATGGCGGTCCGAATTGCGCGTGCGATCCTGTTGTAAAGTAATCCCTTAATCCCTGAGAACCGGTCGTTTTGTGGACAATAAGTCATGACCCGATGGTTAAGTGTTAGTGACGCTATTGGGGAACGAGTGATTTGAAGACCGCATGCTGTGATTGCCTCCAGCCGGGTTGAAGCGGAATCTAACCTGAAGAATACTCGTAACGTCACAACACAATACATATACACTCACTTACATACACGGATCCAGGTAATCCCAAGAAGCAGGTGGTGTCGCCCATCAGGTGAGTTTCTTTTGTTGTAGTGTAAGTGTTTGATTTATTGTCTGCTCCGCGTACGGCGGACAGTACGCTAGCCACTCTTGTCTCTAGAGCCCCACGATTATAACTCTTCCACTGCGCACTTGAAATCGTATTGGGAGGCCTAGCCTGGCAGCGTACAGAATCCGAGAGTTGGGTTCCCACGGATTTCACGATCTCCCCTCGCTTTACATGCATGACCGCACATTTGTTCACACCAAATTCCATCCTGATGGCGCTACTGAAGGTTTCAGTTACTTTCAGTAGCTCCATCAGTTGCAAATTGTTGGGGGCAAAAAGTTTTAGGTCATCCATGTAGAGGAGGTGAGATATAACCTGACCACCTCTCCTTAATCGATAGCCTATACCTGAATCCTCCAGCAGTGTGCTAAGAGGATTCTTATATTATTATTATTTCCTTTATTCATTTTAACAAACATATAAATTATATTTTTAAATATTAGAATATAAAATAAAAAAACATTTAAAAATATAAAAAATAGTAGCCCACCGGTATCGGGAACAGGGTCCAAGCTACCGGCGGTCAGGGCTCCAGAGAGAGGAACCTCCTGACGATGCGAGCCGTGTCCAGAAGTACCGCTTTCTGAATCAAGCCCTTGACCCAGCTGCCTAACGAGAGCCTCCTTAGATGTTGGTCGAGGCTCTTGGCTATCAACCCATTGGCTGTGACGACTATCGGCACAATGATCGCTGAATCCACATCCCACATGTCGACAACCTCGCGAGCCAAGTCAAGATACTTGATCTGTTTATCTTTCTCGGCTTTCACGAGGTTCTCGTCATGCGGAACCGTTATGTCAACAATCATTGTGCGCCGCTCTACTCGATCCACCACCACTATATCAGGCTTATTTGCGATAATAGTCCTGTCAGTGATGATGGATCGATCCCAGTACAATGTGATATTTCCATTATCGAGAACTGGGTCGGGCACATACCTGTAGTACGGCACTTCCGATTCCACAAGGCTGTATTTAAGAGCAAGTTGCTGATGGATAATCCTGGCTACTAGGTTGTGTCTATGCAAGTATTCTTCGTTAGCTAGACGAGAACACCCGGAGATTATGTGCCTAATTGATTCTCCTGGACGGTGACATGCCCGACAGATGTCAACCGTGCCGTCTTTCACAATAAATCTCCGGTAATTGTTCGTCATCATAACTTCGTCCATAATTGCACAGAAAAAACCTTCGGTTTCCCCAAAGAGGTCACCGAAACGCAGCCAGGCTACGGACGCTAGTATATCTACATCGGGTCCATGTAGGGCCCGGACAAAGCGTCCGTGGAGCTCCTTACTCTGCCATACTTCCATGCGGTCATTAGTGTCAAGTACTACAGGTTTGCGCCAGTTCTCGTTAGCCAAGGAGAGCGGGGTGAGGCCCTTGTCAACTGCGACCACATCTCGATGCATCCCCACGTCGGTTTCTAGGAAATATTCCCTGAGACTGCATATCTCGCGATTGTGGAGAGTCTTAGCGTTTAAAAAGCCTCGACCTCCACACTTTCGCGGGATATACAGCCTCATTACCGATGACCGTGGGTGATGCATTCGATATGCAGTCAGCAGCGTACGGACCCTCCTATCCACGGCGTCGAGTTCGGTTTGAGTCCATTTGAGTATGCCGAAAGAGTACATCAAAACCGGCATGACCCAACCGTTGAAGGCGCGCACCTTGTTTCCGCCTGATAGAAGACTATTAAATACTTTCTTCAGGCGGCCAAAGAAGCGCTCCTTCAACGATTGCTTCATGTCAGTAACATTGATGCCCAACGCTTCCGACATACCCAAATACTTATAGGTTTCGGATGAAGAGAGGGCTCGGAGGTTTATGGAATCCGAGAGTTGGGTTCCCACGGATTCCACAATCTCCCCTCGCTTTACATGCATGACCGCACATTTGTCCACACCAAATTCCATCCTGATGGCGCTACTGAAGGTTTCAGTTATTTTCAGTAGCTCCATCAGTTGAAAATTGTTGGGGGCATAGAGTTTAAGGTCATCCATGTAAAGGAGGTGAGATATAACCTGACCACCTCTCCTCAACCGATAGCCTATACCTGAATCCTCAAGCAGTGTGCTCAGAGGATTCAGGGCTAAGCAGAACCAAAGCGGACTCAAACTATCACCCTGAAATATGCCTCGCTCGATCCTTATCGGTTCGCTGCTCCTTTGGATATTTCGACATCCTGGATAGCGAAGAACCGTCCTCCACTGCTCCATACATGAAATCAGGAAGGTGCGCAGAGTTGCATCGATTTTATACAACTCCAGCACCCTCTTGAGCCATGTATGTGGCACCGAGTCATAGGCCTTCTTATAATCTATCCAACATGTCGACAGATCCTTTCGGGAACGACGAACCTGTTGGCTAATGGCCATATCAATGAGGAGCAGCTCCTTAGTACCGCGAGACCCGTTCCTACATCCATTTTGAGAGACAGACATGATGGAATTGGTGTCAATATGATTGTAAATTTTAGCTCTCAAAATAGATGTAAGAACTTTATAGACCGTCGGCAAGCACGTGATCGGTCTATAATTTTTGGGTTCCGCGGTACTACCTGATTTGTGGAGCAGGTGGGTAATTCCTGTTGTTAGGAATTGGGGTAGCGAACCAGACTCCAAAGCAGACTGGTACTGAGCCGCCAAGCGAGCATGCGATCCACTGAACCATTTAATCCAGAAGTTGTGCAGCCCGTCCGGCCCTGGAGACTTCCAATTGGGCAATGGACGGACTGCACGAGCTACATCTTGGGGGCAGATGGTAATAGCCCCCATTTCTGGTATTGGATCGCAGGCTCGCTCGACTTCTCGAGCCCAATCCCCTTCGGTGTGACTGACAGGCACCGACCAGATACTGCGCCAAAAAGAACACATGGCATCATTATCCGGCAGGTGCGCGTCCGCCACACCTTGGACCGGTCGCTCCCAAGCCCTATAAACCCACCTTTCATCACTCTGGAAGGTGCGGTTCTGAGTATATCGGTCCACTCGTCGTTTATACCTACGAATACGGTTTGCCCATGCATATACTTTCTGCTTCAGGAAGTCTATGCGCTCTGTGACACGGGACATATAGTCCCGAGGGCTGATATCAGTCCCCGAGAACGCCCGCCTCACAAAGCGCATCACTCTAGGGCGAGTGTTGCCCTCCCTGAAGCAGATTAGTTTCCCGATGAGGGCTCTGGCCCCACCAATACGACGTTCAATTCTGCACTGCCAAGCTGGTACGGCTGGTTTCGGTCGTGTAGCTCTAGAGTCATTAGGAAATTTGACGTGAGCTACACGACATGCCGCTACAGCCGCGCAGTACAGAACCGAATGAGTATCGGCGAGGTCTTCGCAGTCGTCAAAATAGTTTGACAACTGCGAATCCAAAGCCGCCACCAGTGCCCTATTTTTGTTATGCATGGGCAAACGAGGTAACCGTGGTCTAAGTTCGGGAGTCATGAACCGATATTCCCGAATCGCACACTCCAAAGCGCTCCTCAATTCATCATTGCAATGGGTACTTACGTTTGTAGCCCTGTTATCCCATCCCTCGTCAGCGTAAGTTGTGATTGGCTGCGGTGGTATTGCAGCAGTCTGCGGCGTGGGGACGATGACATGGCTACTCCGCATTTCGTTTCGCAAGCGATCAAGTACAGTGTCATCCAACATACGATGACGTTGGATGACCCGCACCTGATCCGACAGTCGTTGTGCCGAAACGTTGACAGCTGGCTCAAGCACCTGAAAGAGAGAGAGCATCTTAACACGGTACGCGGTCAGGTTGTTTCCCCCCTCTGTAGCCCCATAGTATGAGCGCATGACATTTTCATTGACGGATTGTGTCCATCTCATGCGCTGCACACTTCCACCGGGAGCTGGGACCCTATCAGAGACCGGTGGGCCTCGAGGTCCTAAGCCGTCCGGTGGCCGGCGTCCTCCCCGTCGACGAGCAGGTGGTGGCGTCGTGGGCGGAGAGAAATACTCGTCACTCGAGCTCGACGCAACTGCCACGGCCGGTGTCTGCACAGCACCCGCAGTGGGGCTGGGTACCGGCGGCGGCGAGGCGGAGCTGAGCGACGAGTCCGGAGGTGGTGGGCGTGCGCGGCGTGCCGCTGATCTTGTCAACATTTCTTCAGTTTATTCATTTGGTTTTATTACAATTATTTTCATTGTTGTTCGGAGGTGACATCTGTCATGCCACCTCCGAGCCGGCAGTTTTCGATAAAATTTACATATTTTTATTGTGAAACGGTCTTTTTTTATTATTTTATGCTATGCCTAGTATAGGTTTAGGCTATAAATTGAAAATACTTATGAAAATTGGGTTAAAATTATTATAACGATTTAAATTGAAAAAACTGAAAACTGTGACGTCTGTCGACGCGGTGTTGCCATGTTATTATTATTATTATTATTATTCATGGCTAGGCAGAACCAAAGTGGACTCAAACTGTCGCCCTGGAATATACCTCGCTCGATCCTATCGGTTCGCTGTTCCTCTGGATATGTCGACATCCTGGATAGCGAAGGACTGTTCTCCACTGCCCCATACATGACATCAAGAAGGTGCACAGCGTTGTATTTACTTTGTACAACTCCAGCACCCTCTTGAGCCAGGTATGTGGCACCGAGTCATAGGCCTTCTTATAGTCTATCCAGCATGTTGACAGATCCCGTCGGGAACGACGAACCTGTTGACTAATGGTCATATCGATAAGGAGCAGCTCCTTAGTACCGCGGGACCCGTTCCTACATCCATTTTGAGAGACAGACAAGATCGAGTTTGTGTCAATATGATTGTAAATTTTAAGTCTCAAAATGGATGTAAGTACTTTATAGACCCTCGGTAGACAAGTGATCGGTCTATAATTTTTGGGTTCCGCGGTACTACCTGATTTATGGAGCAGGTGGGTTATCCCTGTTGTTAAGAACTGGGGCAACGACCCTGACTCTAAGGCTGACTGGAACTGAGATGCCAAGCGAGCGTGCGACTTTTGAATCCACTTGATCTAAAAATTGTGCAGTCCGTCCGGCCCTGGAGATTTCCAGTTAGGCAACGGACGGACTGCACAAGCGACATCTTGGGGGCTGATGGTAATTGCCCCCATTTCTGTTATTTGACCGCACGCTCGCTCGATCTCCCTAGTCCAATCACCTTCGGTGTGATTGACAGGCACCGACCAGATGTTTCGCCAGAACGAAGACATGGCGTCATCATCTGGAAGGGGCGTGTCAGCCACACCTTGGTCCGGTCGTTCCCAAGCTCGGTAAACCCACCTTTCATCGGTTTGGAATGTGTGATTCTGGGTGTACCGCTCCACCCTCTGCCGGTACCGACATATACGGTTTGCCCATGCACAGATCTTCTGCTTCAGGAAGTCGATGCGCTCTGTGACGCGGGGTAAATAATCTCGAGGACTAACATCCGTCCCGGAGAACGCCCGCTTCACAAAGCGCATCACTCGAGGGCGGGTATTGCCCTCCTTGAAGCAGATTAGCTTACCGATGAGTGCTCTAGCCTCACCGATACGACGCTCAATCCTGCACTGCCAAGCTGGTACGGCTGGTTTTGGTCGTGTATCTCTGTCATTGTTAGGAAACTTGACACGAGCTACACGACAAGCCGCTACAGCTGCACAGTACAAGATCGAGTGGGTATCGACCAGGTCTTTGCTGCCATCTAAATATGTTGACAGCTGTGAGTCTAGAGCACACACCAGCGCCTTGTTTTTCTTATGCATGGGCAAACGAGGTAAACGTGGTCTAAGTTCAGGCGGAGTAGAGCGATAATCCCTGAAAGCATCCTCCAAAGCGCTCCTCAATCGTGCAATGCATTGAGTGCTCACGGATATAGCCCCGTCATCATCCTCTTTACCAACGCAGTTGGGTCGCGGTGAAAAACTAGGTAAATTTTGCAGTTGCACCGCGACCAGTGGTGAAGCAGGCGTAACATGGCTATTCCATGATTCCAGGCAAAGTCGATCAAGTACGGTGGCATCCAGCATATGATTACGCTGGATGACCCGCACCTGATCCGACAGTCGTTGCGACGACATGTTGAAAGCTGGTTCAAGCACCTGAAACAGAGAGAGCATCCGACCACGGTACGCAGTCAATTTAGTTCCCCCTCTGTAGCCCCATAGTATGCGCGCATGACATTTTCGTTGACAGCTTGTGTCCACTTCATGCGCTGCACACTTCCACCGGTAGCGGGGACCCCATCAGAGGCCGGTGGGCCTCGGAGTCCCAAGCTGGCTGGTGGTCGGCCTCGTCTGCGCCGACGTACTGGTGGTGGTGTCGTCGGCGGCGAGAAGTATTCGTCGCTCGAGCTCGACGCAACTGCAGCAGCCGGTGTCACTGGGCTCACGTCTGGAGCAGGATCCGGCAACTGCGAGGCGGAGCTGAGCGACGAACCCGAAGATGTTAGGTGTGTGCTTTGCAGCAGTCGTGCCCGACTTCGCGTCAGCATTTCACTCTTACTCGTGTATTGTTATTTTGTCTAGTCTTGCATTATGCAGATTTTTGATCACAGTACCAATTTTTGGCAATCCACTGCTGTTGTTTAAATATATTATAAAACATTTTTGCATTATTAGACTTTAAAAATACTAGAAAAATACACGGTGAAAAAAAATGTTGTTCCGTCAGGTTGACAGTCGGGCCACAGATTATATTATTATTCTTTTATTTATTTTCATACATATTTCGTTACATTTTTAAATATATTTACAAAATAAATATACAAAAACATTTAAAAATATAAAAAATAGCGGTCCATCGGTAGCGGGAGCAGGATCCAAGCTACCGGTGGTTAGGGCTCCAGAGACAGAAACCTCCTAACAATGCGAGCCGTGTCAAGGAGTACTGCCTTCTGAATCAGGCTCTTGATCCAACCGCCTAACGATAGCCTCGACAGGTGTTGGTCGAGGGTATCGGCCATCAGCCCATTGGCTGATACGACAATCGGCACAATGACAGCCGAGTCAACATTCCACATGTCAACAACCTCGTGTGCTAAGTCGAGATATTTAATCTGTTTCTCTTTCTCAGCTTTTACGAGGTTGCCGTCATGCGGAATGGTAACATCGACTATCATTGTGCGGCGCGCTAACCGGTCTATCACCACTATATCAGGCTTATTGGCGACAATACTCCTGTCAGTAATGATAGACCGATCCCAGTACAACGTGACATGGTCATTTTCGAGAACTGGGTCGGGCACATACTTGTAATACGGTACCTCAGAATCCACTAGTTTGTATTGCAAAGCAAGTTGCTGATGAATAATCCTGGCTACTTGGTTATGCCTTATTATTATTATTAATGACAATGAGCTCATTTGAAGATGAAGAACAAGTCTTAAGCCTCAAGTTATCGACAGGCATTCCACAATTACCACCCCACGAAGCTCCCGACCTTCAGTAGTGCCTGTATAATTGACCGATCTTCCTATCTATTAATAATATCCCATTGTTTATAACATGGTCTCGTTCAATGCCAACCAGTTATGCCAGCTCATTGGCTACGACGTGCGACAAAGGTCAACTCAAGCGGACGTGTAATCGTAAGCACCTAATTTGATGGAAAACTTAAACAAACGCTTGTTTATGTGTATACCGTTACTGATTAATCGTCATTCCCTAAGGCGAATAGTCTAATAACTCGCCATTAGTATTCGACATAAAAAAGAAATATAAAATATAATATATAACGGTGACGTGTTGGGGCGGTCATGGTTTTATTTTTTCGATGAAACTCTTCCGGTCTCATTATAAAAAGTAGTTTAACTAAAAACCCAGGTTTAAACCTCATTAAACAATGGTTTAAGTTTAAGTTTTATTACAAAAAAAGGTTTTGCTATAAACCATAGACTAAACCCTTGTTTAACGTTAAACCTGGGCGACCCCTGGTTTATCGATGGGTCTAAGTCGCATCTGTCAAGTTTCCACTTTTAGATTATCATTTATTTCGTTGTGTTGTGTTGTTTTTATCCAAAAATGGACATTCACATGGTAGATTTAATTGATAATCAGGATATTGAAGTTATTCAGTCATTAGAAAGGTCACGCCGATTCAACAGAAATCGGGTTCGAGTCAATCCCTTCATTGAGTTATCCGATGAAGATTTCAGGCAAAAGTATAAATTAATATTTTTTTATTATAAATTAATTTTGTTTTCCTATAACGCGCGAAAATGTTACGTTTCGTTACACGAACTTAGATGTACTACTACCTAATACATTAGTAATGTGATTAAACCTAAACAAAACTGCAATCGATAAGTAATATTAATGTCCATGCAAAATAACAAAGTCTCAATATTTTGAATGTTCCTTACATAATTAAATCATTGATAATACTATCAAAACGTTTTCTTTTCTTGGGATACGGAACGTTGCAATAGAATGATATCATGACGAACGAGTGATATTTGTGTTAATCTGTGGTTGATATTAAGATAATGGTTTAAATGACGGTATTAAGAAGACCACGATCTAAAAATGTTTTGTAATACGAACAAGTTTAGACCATGGTTTTACAGATGAGCTTGGACTTGATAGTTTAGGTTTAAACCAAGACTTATTTAGTTTTTTGTAATAAGACCGTTCTTGTTTCGCTACAATGTTTCTGTAATGTTTCGATGAGAATGGTCTGATCAATGTACCTACCTACTATTTTAATATAATTAAAGATGCCGCGAATACTCGCTATTATTCGTCAGTACTCGACATTTTATTGTTATCTGCCCAATACCGAATAATAGCTGGTATTATTCGACATTCCACGAATAGTTGTCTAAAATTAACTTTTAATTAACAAAACAAAAACAGTCTTAAACGCTGCCTTATATAAAACGAGTTTATTATTCCCCGTTAATTAGGTACAAGAAAAGGGTTGCCAACATGAAAAAATGTAAAATCAGTTTAATATGAGACTTGTGTTTTCTCGTAACCTGAGAGTAACAAATAAATTGGTGGTAATTCAAGATATTATTATTTGATGGTAACGAATAAAATATTTTTTATATTTCTTTTTTATGTCGAATACTAATGGCGAGTTATTAGACTATTCGCCTTAGGGAATGACGATTAATCAGTATTCGACTATTCGCGGCATCTCTAATTAAAATATAGGTATTAAGTACTCTATTGTGATAAATCTGGAATCAAGACATAATATAGATGGGTTATGATAAGGTACACGTCAGTAATTTTAGTTTGTTGTGTTTAGATTGTTCGTTAATTTATTCCTCAACTGCTAAAACAAGTGTTTACCATAAAAAAACAATCCCTATTTCCCATTATACAGGTAGTTTGAATTAAATAAACTTCAGGCAACTATCACAGAATATACACAAATGTTTACCTGCCTGTTTATCGCTGTATCTATTACCCTTTTCAATAAGACGACCGTTCCGAACTAAAAAGGTTTTAGCAACGACGGCAAAGGTTTAACTGCAATCCCATCAAGGAAAGATGAATGAAACTAACTTTGTTTTTATACTTGTTCTTGCATTAAAAGTTGACCGGTGGCGGGCCGTCCTTAAGGTGACGTAGCGAGATAAACGTGCTTTTTCTTTTTAGCGTACCTTTCTTACCGTATGGCATCCGTACTTAATCTTTTAGTGTATGTTTTTTGACTATATGATCTAGTATCCTGTAAAAGGAAAACACGATACGATGAAATTTTCTCGATACAAAAAAATCGCAAAGTTCAATCTATGATTATGATTTTTTTAGCCTCAAGGCGCGATGCGTATGAATGATTAAACATAGTTTACTTTAAAACATTGATTATAATTGTATCTAAGTTTTTGTAAAACAGTTTTCGTTTTAATAATACTTTTCATTCATAAAAAACGGCGATTCGTTTTGGCACATACGTTATTTTATTCCAAGAGCACACACATTATCGCCATCTCTTCTTTTGCCTATCATAAGTAGTGTCATCACTCTCGTTCGTTCATAAATCAGTCGCCCAGTAGGGCTCATCGACGTCGAACCTATGTCACTTTTTTACAAATCGGTGCGATCAAAATTACGTTTTTGAAATATTTGTGTTCACAGAAAAAGGTAGTAGTTAAGCATTTTGCTGTAATCATTTAATATAATAAGTGTTGGCTTTCCAAATAACTTTGTATTTCGACTGTATATTTGTCTTTTTTTGTGACTGTGAACAATATAAAATTCTTTTTCTATTACAATTTAGAGACGACATAAATTATGTATGAAAATGGGAAGAACCATAAACCAAAACTGAACAGTACCTTCAAGGTTAGGAGTGCCTGCACAGGGCAATTAATTTATTCATTTTGCAAGAATGAAATACCAATAAGATGATCATAACAGTGAATCGAATTCACCACCTTCACTAAAGCATTACAGCAACAATCTTTTCTCCTTTTGTAAAGTAATATTGAGTAAACACCTTATTTTCTAGAGAAGAACGTCTGTTTTATCCCAAAAACTTATAATAATCATTCATTTAGAAATAAAATAAAATATTTAATTTGTTTTTAGGTTTGAAGTATGTCAACAATATATCTATATGTCAAGTACTGTCACTTCAAATGCAAGAGCACAACGAATGAATGGAGTAGCATTAGAATTGTAAAAAAGGTGAGGTTTTACTTGACAGCAGCCCAAAGAAGGGTAATGATTTAAACAGTCTGTGTCAAACGCCGAACTAGTTTAAAAAAATATCATTGGCATGTAAAAGTGTTTGTACAAACCTACTTACAGAAATAAAATCATTTATCATTTATAGCAGATGTGAAGTTTTATTGAAAATATAAATTTTAATTTCATGTATCAATCAATCAATCAAATCAGTTTATTTCGGGCTACAAAGACCCAAGTCATAATACCATACAGAGTATCATACATACAAAAAAACCACGTAAACATAACTATTGTACACGAAGTGACGGCGACGTGTTGCGCTGCGTAGTATCGCATAGCCTTCCGCGGAATCGCCGATACACGACACCCTTCGGCCAAAACTCTTCCTTGAGGAAGGTCTCGATTTGATGAGTTGGAACTTGGACCACGAATGACTTGAAGTTCGTGTTGTGGCACGGTTCCAACTTCTCGACCCTCAAGGTCCAGTTGGACTTAACACGTACAAACTCCACGATCTCCTCAACCTTCGTGGTGTAATGTAGACGGGACACATAGACCTGCGTCGTTAGTGTAGCTGGACGCAGCAGCATATTGAGTCCTGCTAGCGCGGTCCCACACTGGTTCCGACTACGAAACTTCTTCCTGTTCTTCCTCTCTACCTTCACGAAGCCATTCTTGTCAGGCACGTGCCCTGAAGCCGGGCCTAGCTGTTTCGAACCCTATATGTACCGTGTTTGATACCTAATCATTAGCAGCCTATAACGTTCCCACTGCTGGGACACAGGCCTCCTCTCGGTGAGAGAGAGTGGGACATAATCCACCACGAGGGCCCAGTGCGGGTTGGTAGATGTCACATGTCTTCGATTTTTTGGTTCTAAGACATGCCGGTTTACTCACGATGTTTTCCTTCACAGTTTTGAGAGCAGTGGTATTGAAATGATTTACACAGAGTAAAACGCCTGCTCGGGTTCGAACTTGTAAGTAGTAGCCGTTGCCACTGAGCCACCACTGCTTCTCGATATCTAATTGATATCTAATCAAAGGTCTACAAGAGTGCTTTCTGAAAACATATTGGCTATTTATAATTTTTCATTCCTACAAGATTTTATGGATGATCAAAACAATGGTGTTTTACTCTGTTTTGAATAACACTAAACGTACTTCTATAATCTTATGACTGTTAGCAAACGAAAAAAGAAAAGACTGTTTAGCAAATTATTTGTGTACTCCATCTCTGAATTACCCCTAACCCCAAAATAACTGTAATGAAAAATAAAATTAATAAAAGAACAAATACACATACGAGTTAATAGGCTGATAAACACATTGCCCTCTGCACTCGGGTAAAACACCCAAAGAAAAAGGTATAATCTAGACATAGTTACAAAATATCGGCAATAATATCGGTTTTGGTTTTCTAAACGCAGTCACACGTAATTACTAAAATATGTATGTATACGTCAAGTAAATTTTGACATTTATCATACACATTGCCATACGAAATTGACCTTGAAGGAAATATAAATGACTTGTAAAATAAGGTGAAAAAAATACTCATAACTAGTATTACGTAATGGACGAAGTCTATGTAAAATATTGTAATTCTCATTTACCAAATAAATGTATAGTAATCGGTGAAACGAAATTGAAGTTTTTTAATCTCTTAAACACCATCATATATTTTATTTATAGACCTCTAGAAGATTAATTCGTTATTTTTAATTTCATGTTGTAAATCTATATATTATTACGTGAAGCGAAAATTTTGGAACCCTTTTTACGAAAATTGGGTGGACGGAGGAGTATGAAATTTCGCACACATATAGTTTATACAGAGAAGAAGTGACGAATGCTAATTTTTTTTTTAATTATGCGTAAAAATACATTATTTTCATTATTTTCAATATTAATACCGTATTATTTTTTATATTCTTTTATTTCATTGTACAAACATATAAATTATATTTTTAAATATTAAAATAACAAAAATTATAAAAACATTTAAAAATATAAAAAATAGTAGTCCAAGCTACCGGCGGTCAGGGCTCCAGAGAGAGGAACCTCCTGACAATACGAGCCGTATCCAGAAGTACCGCTTTCTGAATCAAGCCCTTGATCCAGCTGCCTAACGAGAGCCTCCTTAGATGTTGGTCGAGGCTCTTGGCTATCAAGCCGTTGACTATCGGCACAATGATCGCTGAATCCACATCCCACATGTCGACAACCTCGCGAGCTAAGTCAAGATACTTGATCTGTTTATCTTTCTCAGCTTTCACGAGGTTCTCGTCATGTGGGACCGTTATGTTAACAATCATTGTGCGCCGCTCTACTCGATCCACCACCACTATATCAGGCTTATTTGCAACAATAGTCCTGTCAGTGATGATGGATCGATCCCAGTACAATGTGATATTTCCATTTTCGAGAACTGGGTCGGGCACATACCTGTAGTACGGCACCTCTGATTCCACAAGACTGTATTTCAGAGCAAGTTGCTGGTGGATAATCCTAGCTACTAAGTTGTGCCTATGCAAGTATTCTTCGTTAGCTAGTCGAGAACACCCAGAAATTATGTGTCTAATTGATTCTCCTGCACGGTGGCATACCCGACAGATGTCAACCGTGTCATCTTTCACAATAAATCTCCGGTAGTTGTTCGTCATCATAACTTCGTCCATAATTGCACAGACAAAACCTTCGGTTTCCCCAAAGAGGTGACTGAAACGCAGCCAGGCTACGGACGCTAGTAGATCTACATCGGATCCATGTAAGGCCCGGAAATAGCGTCCGTGGAGCTCCTTACTCTGCCATACCTTCATGCGGTCATTAGTGTCGAGTATTACAGGTTTACGCCAGTTCTCGTTAGCCATGGAGAGCGAAGTGAGGCCCTTGTCAACCGCGACCACATCTCGATGCATCCCCACGTCGGTTTCTAGGAAATATTCCCTGAGGCTGCATATCTCGCGATTGTGGAGAGTCTTAGCGTTTAAAAAACCTCGACATCCACACTTTCGCGGGATATACAGTCTCATTAACGATGACCGTGGGTGATGCATTCGATATGCAGTCAACAGCGTACGGACCCTCCTGTCCAGGGCGTTGAGTTCGGTTTGAGTCCATTTGAGTATGTCGACAGAGTACATCAAAACCGGCATGACCCAACCGTTGAAGGCGCGCACCTTGTTTCCACTTGATAGAAGACTATTAAAAACTTTCTTCAGGTGGCCAAAGAAGCGCTCCTTCAACGATTGCTTCATGTCAGTAACATTGATGCCCAACGCTTCCGACATACCCAAATACTTATAGGTTTTGGCTGCGGAGAGGGCTCAGAGGTTTATGGAATCCGAGAGTTGGGTTCCCACGGATTCCACAATCTCCCCTCGCTTTACATGCATGACCGCACATTTGTCCACACCAAATTCCATTCTGATGGCGCTACTGAAGGTTTCAACTACTTTCAGTAGCTCCATCAGTTGAAAATTGTTGGGGGCAAAGAGTTTTAAAATCATCCATGTAAAGGAGGTGGGATATAACCTGACCACCTCTCCTCATCCGATAGCCTATGCGTGAATCCTCCAGCAGTGTGCTTAGAGGGTTCAGGGCTAAGCAGAACCAAAGCGGACTCAAACTATCACCCTGAAATATGCCTCGCTCGATCCTTATCGGTTCGCTGTTCCCTTGGATATTTCAACATCCTGGATAGCGAAGGACCGTCCTCCACTGCCTCATACATGAAATCAGGAAGGTGCGAAGAGATGCATCGACTTTATACAACTCCAGCACCCTCATGAGCCATGTATGTGGCACCGAGTCATAGGCCTTCTTATAGTCTATCCAACATGTCGACAGATCCTTTCGGGAACGACGAACTTGTTGGCTTATGGTCATATCAATGAGGAGCAGCTCCTTGGTACCTTATATACTTATTATTATTACCTCCTTTATATTTATTTTTATATATTTTTTTTCACTTAATAATGTATTTCTATTCAAATGAAGCACGGTCGAATTTCGACCAATGGGCGATGACTAGTAATATAAATACTTAAATTTTTTATTATATATTTTTTATTATTTTGAGTTAAACAATCTCGTATTACCCAACATCGGTACATAAATATTAGGTAGCTTTTTCCCGCGACTTCGTCTGCGTAAATCTTACGTTACGCGGACGCAGGTGAAGTCGCGGAATTAATAGGGTTAATGGGTAACGAATAAGGTTTAGTCGTGAAAGCGTGACAGACAGACAGAGTTAGTTTCGCATTTATAATATTACGTATAGATAAAGAAGATAATTTATTGCTGTAAGATAGTTTTATTGCTTATAATTAAATATTTGTATTATTTATCTACTCCATAGCACGCTATGTGCAAAAATTTCATAGACCGACTAAATTTATGCTACTTTCACGTACTTTTTTCTAAGATGTTTCCGTCTCTACCTTGCTATTGTAGTTTGACAGATGTGCAACAGTGACAGGAATAGTGCTTACAGCAAGGCTATGCTAAATTAGTAACGGTTTTTTATTTCGAGACATTTTCTGTCATTAGTTCAACTTTTGGCCGCTGGTTTTCCTATTCTCTATAAACGGTTCAGATATAAGTTTGTGGCGGCCGGCCACTTTAGGTTGACCCGTCATTAACCACGCCCATCCTACTATCATTCATTTTGAAGGTGGGCCCTTAAATGAATTATTCAGTGTTTTCAAGTAATGCTTGGCTGTACAAGTTGAGTATTAATTACGGTCTAATAAACAACGGCGTCTCACCGTAATGTAATCAGTAAACTTTGTTAAATTATTTCTTTGTTTCTTTGAAAGAAGTAGGCATTTTTTGCTTGAGATATTGTACTGGTTACGACAAAGGGCAAGAACAAATACTTTTGTTGCTTGAATTATACACAAAAATCTTCTTCGAAGACTGAAATAAAAATTAAGTAATAGTTTCTAGTTTTGTGTAAGTATGAAACAAGAAAATATTCTCATCTGAATGCTGTGGTTGTACTTGTATGCCGCTTTGCCCTAAAGCTTATGACGGCTTACTACTGTTAGAATTTATTGTTTAGGTGGCATACGACCACTGCTTTCAGATGAGAATATTTACTTTTTAGGGTTCCGTTGCCAAATGGCAAAAAACGGAACCCTTATAGATTCGTCATGTCTGTCTGTCCGTCTGTCTGTCTGTCTGTTTGTCCGTCTATATGTCACAGCCACTTTTCTCCGAAACTATAAAAGCTACGCTATTGAAACTTGGTAAGTCGATGTATTCTGTGAACCGCATCAAGATTTTTACACTAAAATAGAAAAAAAACAATAAATTTAGGGGTTCCCCATACATAGAACTGAAACTCAAAATGTTTTTTTTCATCAAACCCATACGTGTGGGGTATCTATGAATAGGTCTTCAAAAATGGTATTGAGGTTTCTAATATCATTTTTTTCTAAACTGAATAGTTTGCGCAAGAGACGCTTCCAAAGTGGTAAAATGTGTCCCCCCCCCCCCGTAACTTCTAAAATAAGAGAATGACAAAACTTAAAAAAATATATGATGTAAATTACCATATAAACTACCACCGAAAATTGGTTTGAACGAGATCGAGCAAGTAGTTTTTTTTTAAAACGTCATAAATCGTAAACCGCAATTTACCGTTCATTCAATCAGCTGAAACATAAAAATAAAAATAAAAAACATTTATTTTCATAACCATAAACCTTATGCATAAACCGAGAATACCTACAGGTTTGTACGGAACCCTCGGTGCGTGAGTCCGACTCGCACTTGGCCGGTTTTTTCATACTTTTAAGAGCGTGATTTTTCAGTAATCGGGTTTGAGGTTTTGAACTTACTTTTTCTATACATTATTTTGGGATCAATCCAAAATATATTACATTTTATTGAAATGTGCTTATTAAGCCCTTTCATTTGATACCCAACTTTGCAAAAATGTCCTCGATTGCGCAATTATCAATTTAATGTGACGTAGCCGACAAATTAGACGTAGTAGACGATAGCCTATTACTAGCGGACGATCAAGACGCTTCTAACTATACCTCATTTGTCAAATTATGGCAGTTAAGAAGTTATGAGGACACAGATGAAAATACATACATACCGGTCAAAATCATAACCCTCCTTGTTGCTTCGCCGTAGTTGTGTAAAAATTAAGTAACGATTTCTAGCTCTATGTATGAGTGAAAGTAGTACAATCCTGATGGATACCTGTATGATGGCACCCTGCCAGTACGAACTACGATGTCCATAGCCTGCCGTGACTATGAAACGTGATTTCAATTAGATCTTTGGCTCTATAGAGACATGCCGCACTCGGTAGCAGTCCCAAATTCACAAAGCGAAAAACCTATGGATGGAATACAAAATGCGGCCTATTTTTACATAGAAGTCCCTAAAATAGGCCCTGCTCCCATAAAAGTGCTGTGGAAATGCGTTGGTTGCTGTATGTTGGCTACTCCATCAGAACAAGGTACTTCATAATAGTTATTTGTTATACAAGAGTGCAAAGTTGCTTTTTAACCGCGTGTTCAATTTTGATGACAATTTTGATGAAGCTATACATTTCCAGTTTTAGTTGACCTCGTATGGTATAGGTTTTTCGTGACATGAGAGGTCAGCTTATACTGGAAGTGTATAGTTTGATCTGTAGCCGTGCGTACACTGCATGCAGGTTGTATGGAAGGAGGTTCTTTTTGAATAGAATTGAGCTGGGTCGTATTCCCTGGCAGAAGTGTACAGTATTGTTACTTCTTCGAATAGGTGTGCTAGTGTTGCTTCTATTCAGACTCAACGGTCTACTGCGGTGTTACGGCGGCGTACCGAAATAAAGGAAATGCAAGTAGTGAGAGAACATTGAATGTTTTGTGTGTTCGTAGTACCTAAATAGTATTTTAGATAAATATACTTACATTATAATTACAGGGTACATATCTTTGTTTTGGATTACAAGTTTGACCAATTAAAAAGCTTAAGTTCAAAGCTGCCAAGGTGGTCCGCGAAATTTAAATATTAATAGAGGAGAAATATGAATGCGGTAATAATTTTTTATGGATTAATTTATTAAAACACTCTCTGAACATTGGCTTAATTTATAAACCCCCAAATACGAATCTAAGCGACTTTCTTAGCATTTATACACGAAGGTTAGAAAAGAGCAACCGCAAAACAATTATATTTGGGGACTTTAATATCGATTTACTAAGTAGTGAGCGCAAAACAACCGACTACACAGATACTATACAAGAATCAGGATACTATTTACTAAACAATATACGCGAAAAATACTGTACCCGACAAACCAAATCCACAAAAAGCATAATTGACCATGCATGTACTAATATATGGAACGCTAAAGTACACATGGCAATAATTGAATCAACACTATCAGACCACAAACAAATCTACCTAGAACTCAAACAGTATAAACAGACCCTAAAACAAAAAGTTCAATATAATGCAATTGATTACACAACTCTGTATGAGAACACACTAAAACACGACTCGACAGAAGCTGGAGACAACTATGCCATTCTTGAAAATTATATACTAAAGAATATAAATGACTCTAAAATAATAAAATACAAAATACTTAACCAGCCGCAAAAGGACTGGATCAATAAAACAGTAATTAATTATATCAATGAACGAAATCAATTATGGCATGGTTTTCTGACAAATCCAGAAAATTTACAAATGCAATCTAAATATAAAGCTGCTAGGAAAAGAGTAGAATGTAAAATAAAAGAAGATAAAAAGAATTTCTATTATGACTCATTTTCAAGATGTAGTAGGAATCCCAAAAAAATGTGGAAATTGATAAATACCCTAGCTAAAAATAAGATAAACGATGTCTGTACTCTTCCGAAACTCACGCTTGATGGCAAAGAAATAACAAACGGTACAGACATCTGCAACGCGTTCAATAACTATTTTGCTACTATTGGCTCTTTGTTGGCCCAGAATATAATGCAAACTAATCCTAACCCGCAAATTACATTAAATACGCAAGATACAGACTTTCGACTTACTAATTTAGACCATTGTACTGAGGATGAGATATCCAAAATAATAGATCATTTGGATAATGATACCAGCTGTGGAATTGATGGAATAACAACAAAAGCTATTAAATGCATTAAGAACCTAATTGTAACTAACCTAACTAACTGCATAAACAGTTGCTTTGACAGTGGCGTGTTTCCGGACAGTCTTAAAATAGCTAAAGTAACCCCTTTATACAAGTCTGGAACTAGGGCTGACCCCGGAAATTACCGACCGATTTCAGTGTTGCCTGTTATTTCCAAAATATTTGAAAAAGTTTTATACACTCGCTTATTTAAACATTTAATCAATACCAACTTTCTTTACTCACATCAATATGGCTTTCGTCCACACTCGAATACACTATCAGCCACTGTTGATCTAATTACTAAAATAAAGGATAACATAGACAAAAAACAATTGGTCCTAGGTGTATTTATCGACCTAAAAAAAGCTTTTGATACTGTTAGCCATCGTATCCTTCTCAAAAAGCTAAAAATCATAGGAATTACTTCTACAGCCTACAAAATGTTCGAGTCATATCTCACTAACCGGAAACAGATCGTCAAACTTGATAAATTTGCAAGTGCACCGGCCAATATACAGTGCGGAGTACCTCAAGGATCGGTCTTGGGTCCTTTGCTTTTCCTCATATATATTAATGACATTAGTACCGCTGGACTAACTGGACACATATCACTGTATGCAGATGACACATGCCTTTTTTATTTTGGCGATTCCATCACTCATATTATCTCAGAAGCACAGAAGGATCTTAATGTTTTGAATATATGGCTTAGTAATAACCTATTGACTATGAATGTCAATAAAACTGCTTTCATAATTTTCGCAGCAAAGAATAAAAAAATACCATCTTTTCCAAATCTCTCAATAAATAACCAACCATTACGTAAATCAACGCATGAAAAGTATTTGGGCCTAGTTGTGGACAGTAAGTTGACATTTAGAGCACATATCGAATACGTGAGATCGCGAATACTCCCACTAACCGGAGCTATACGTAACATTGCTAAATGCGTACCTTACAAGCTTAGACATACTATTTACAACACATTAGTCAAGCCACATCTGGAATATCTGATCCAAGTATGGGGACAAGCTGCTAAAACTAACCAGCAACATCTACAACGAACACAAAATAAAATCATCAAAGTCCTCTTCCATTACAACTACGATACTCCTACAGAATTACTCTACAAAAACACAAAATTATTTAACCTACAACAATTGTATACTTACCATACATGCATGACTATCCGAAAAATCCTTAAGACCAACATACACACAAACATTTCATTTACACAAAAGACTCACAGATATAATACCCGTAATCAGGATGAACTAGAAACACCAAGAGTGAGAACCCTGTACGGCAGGAAAACTATACAGTATGAGGGGGTTCGGCTATACAATAAATTACCTAAAAATGTCAGAGAGTGTACAAGTATACCATCATTTAAAAAATGTCTAAGGAATTATATATTAGACACACAAGCTTAGCTATTATATTTTGGCTTGAACTGTTTTTTTTTTTTTTTTGCATATTTTTTTTTTTTAATGTTTGTTTGCATTTAAGTCATTGCAATAATTCATAAGTGAAACTACGGTGTTCAGTTTCTTCGATGGCTTGAACGTCGCAATGTAAACATAAACCTATTTTTAATTTAATTAAGTTTCTCTGTAAGTGAACTGTAATGTTCTTTGAGAAATAAATGTCTTTAAACCGAATTTGCTGGTCAGTATTAATTTTTACCACTTATTTCTCTTTTTTTAATTTATTGTTTTTAATCTGCGAGGTCATCATTGATTTTTATGTTAAGCACAAACCCTTCACATTTAAGTACCTACATCACTGATAATGTTAACATATTATGCGGGACCCTGGTGATCTTCCGTACAGGTATTCCTAATGCAGACACCAGTCTTTCACAAACTAGTGTTCGAGTTGCTATGTCATTGTTTGTTAAGAGAAAATAAATTATTTGAATTGAATTGAAGGGTGACTTTTTGCATGAAATAATCATTCAGTGGAATTAAATGAACTTAAGGGGTTGTATTGATGATTTAAATTATTATAATTTTGTAAATACATACGTGTTACTGTTTTGAAACATATTTTATCTACATACAACGTGACACTATGACATACAAATTTCAGAAAACGTAAGAAACATTTCACAGGCTACCCTTTAGGCTTCTTCTTGAAGGCTCGTCCAGACCGGCGCGATGTGACCCTAGTAGATCTATTTATAAGAAGTTTTCATAGAAATTGTTCTATTAGAGTTGCGTTGCGTCTGTCTATGGAAGCCTTCAAAGATTCATTTTGTACTAACAAAAATAACCAGGAAAAACCTTTTATCGTTCAAATAGGACTTTGTCTTTTGCCGTCGTTATGTAAAATATGGTTACTTCTAATAGTATCGACTTGAGCCCTATCAACCGCAGCTGATATGTTATTCAAAACTACGACACGATTCGTTTAGCTATTCCTAGGCCTTCGCTTAAGTAGTTCATGTCTAGGTTTTGACTTACTCGTGGGAGCATATTAGCGCAGAGGTAATAATGTTCTGCCGGTTTCAGACCTGAATAATTATAGGTAATGTACTAGTTCTGGACCCTGTTACCAAGTTATGACGTAAGTTTCAAGGGCCTACCTGTTTTAGAATAGTTAAACATTACTGTTATTCATTAATTATTAACCCCCGACGCAAAAAGAGGGGTGTTATAAGTTTGACGTGTCTGTCTGTCTGTCTGTCTGTCTGTCTGTCTGTGTGTCTGTCTGTCTGTGGCATCATAGCTCCCGAACGGATGATGCGATTTCAATAAAAAAAAATATGTATTAAAGGTGACTTATCTGCGAGTGTTCTTAGACATGTTTGATGAAAATCGGTTGAGCCGTTTAAAAGTTGTGGGAGGGAAAGTGGGGAAGAGTAACCGAATGTCAGCAAATATACTCGAGTGGGGTCTCAAATGAAAGCGCACTGAAAGAGAATATTGATGAATTAATCGAAAGTGTTCTTAGCTTCGTTTGATTCTACATTATATTAAGTATATACCTATAAAAATTACAAAATAAAAAATTAAATTAAAAATTTAAAAAACCCCCGACACAAAAACCTAATTTCCCTTTAAAAAGTAAAAAATAACTCAATCGTCGTTGACTGCTTAGTTAGGTAATAAGACTATTGGTAATTAAATTGTTAGGTTTGAAGCGGTCCCCCAACGCGGCGTATTTTTTTTTTTGAATTATGATTAATTATGTTCCTTCTTGTTTCCGGCGGTATAAGGTAACTAAACAACTAAGGGACGGGATTGGTGAAAATGTTATTTTGAAAATGCAAAAATATTTTCCCAGTGATGATGGATCGATCCCAGTACAATGTGATATTTCCATTATCGAGAACTGGGTCGGGCACATACCTGTAGTACGGCAATTCCGATTCCACAAGGTTGTATTTAAGAGCAAGTTGCTGATGGATAATCCTGGCTACTAGGTTGTGCCTATGCAAGTATTCTTCGTTAGCTAGACGAGAACACCCGGAGATTATGTGCCTAATTGATTCCCCTGGACGGTGGCATGCCCGACAGATGTCAACCGTGCCGTCTTTCACAATATTATTATTTCCTTTATTTAAATTTTTACAACATATAAATTACATTTTTAAATATTAAAATAACAAAAATTATAAAAACATTTAAAAGTATAAAAAATAGTAGCCCACCGGTACCGGGAATAGGATCCAAGCTACCGGTGGTCAGGGCCGCTGAGAGAGCAAACTTCTCACTATACGTACCGTGTCCAGTAATACTGCCTTCTGGATTAAGCGCTTGATCCAGCTGCCTAACGAGAGCCTCTTTAGGTGTTGGTCGAGGCTCTTGGCTATTATGCCATTGGCCGTCACGACTATCGGCACAATGACTGCTGTATCCACATCCCACATCTCGACAACCTCGCGAGCCAAGTCAAGATATTTGATCTGCTTATCTTGTTCAGCTTTCACGAGGTTCTCGTCATGCGGGACCGCTATATCAACAATCATTGTGCGACGCTCCGATCGATCTATCACCACTATGTCCGGCTTATTAGCAACAATAGTCATGCCCGACAGATGTCAACCGTGCCATCCTTCACAATATATTTCCGGTAGTTGTTTGTCATCATAACTTCGTCCATAATTACTAAGACAAAACCTTCGGTTTCTCCAAATAGATCTCCGAATCGTAACCAGGATACGGACGCTAAGAGGTCTACATCGGATCCATGTAGGACCCGGTAAAAGCGTCCGTGGAGCTCCTTGCTTTGCCATACCTCCCTGCGGTCATTAGTATCTAATACTTTAGGTTTGCGCCAGTTCTCGTTAGCCAAGGAGAGCGGGGTGAAGCCCTTGTCCACTGAGACCATATCTCGGTGCATCCCCACATCGGCTTCAAGGAAGTATTCCCTGAGACTGCATATCTCACGGTTGTGCAGGGTCTTGGCATTTAAAAAACCTCGACCTCCGCACTTCCGCGGGATATACAGTCTCATCACCGAGGACCGTCGGTGATGCATCTGATTTACGGTCAGCAGTGTGCGGACCCGTCTATCCAGGGCGTCCAGCTCCGTCTGAGTCCATTTGAGTATGCCGAAAGTGTACATCAAAACTGGCATAACCCAACCGTTGAAGGCGCGCACCTTGTTTCCGCCTGATAAAAGACTATTTAGAACTTTATTCAGGCGGCCAAAGAAGCGCTCCCTCAACGATTGTTTCATGTCAGCAGTGTCGATGCCTAACGCTTCTGACATACCCAAATACTTGTATGTTTCGATTGGGGAGAGGGATCTTAGGTGTATGGAATCCGTGAGATGGGTTCCCACGGATTCCACAATCTCCCCTCGCTTCATATGCATGACTGCACATTTGTCCACACCAAATTCCATCCTGATGGCGCTACTGATGGTTTGAGTTACTTTCAGTAGCTCCATCAGTTGCAGATTGTTGTGGGCAAAGAGTTTTAGGTCATCCATGTAGAGGAGGTGAGATATAACCTGACCACCTCTCCTCAATCGATAGCCTATACCGGAATCCTCCAGCAGTGTGCTAAGAGGATTCATGGCTAGGCAGAACCAAAGTGGACTCAAACTATCGCCCTGGAATATACCTCGCTCAATCCTTATCGGTTCGCTATTCCTCTGGATTTGTCGACATCCTGGATAGCGAAGGACCGTCCTCCACTGCCCCATACATGACATCAGGAAGGTGCGCAGCGTTTTATCTACTTTGTACAACTCCAGCACCCTCCTGAGCCATGTGTGGTACCGAGTCATAGGCCTTCTTATAGTCTATCCAGCATGTTGACAGATTCCTGCGGGAACGACGAACCTGTTGACTAATGGTCATATCGATTAGGAGCAGCTCCTTAGTACCGCGGGACCCGTTCCTACATCCATTTTGAGAGACAGACAAGATAGAGTTTGTGTCAATATGATTGTAAATTTTAGCTCTCAAAATGGATGTAAGAATTTTATAGACCGTCGGTAGACAAGTGATCGGTCTATAATTTTTGGGTTCCGCGGTGCTACCTGATTTATGGAGCAGGTGGGTTATCCCTGTTGTTAAGAACTGGGGCAACGACCCTGACTCTAAGGCTGACTGGAACTGAGATGCCAAGCGAGCGTGCGACTTTTGGATCCACTTGATCCAAAAGTTGTGCAGTCCGTCCGACCCTGGAGATTTCCAGTTAGGCAACGGACGGACTGCACAAGCGACATCTTGGGGGCTGATGGTAATTGCCCCCATTTCTGGTATTTGTCCGCACGCTCGCTCGATCTCCCTAGTCCAATCACCTTCGGTGTGATTGACAGGCACCGACCAGATGTTTCGCCAGAACGAAGACATGGCGTCATCATCCGGAAGGGGCGTGTCAGCCACACCTTGGTCCGGTCGCTCCCAAGCTCTGTAAACCCACCTTTCATCGCTTTGGAATGTGCGATTCTGAGTGTACCGCTCCACCCTGCGCCGATACCGACGAATACGGTTTGCCCATGTACAGATCTTCTGCTTCAGGAAGTCGATGCGCTCTGTGACGCGCGGCAAAATCTCGAGGACTAACATCAGTCCCGGAGAACGCCCGCTTCACAAAGCACATCACTCGAGGGCGAGTATTGCCCTCCCTGAAGTAGATAAGCTTACCGATGAGTGCTCTAGCCTCACCGATACGACGCTCAATCCTGCACTGCCAAGCTGGTACGGTTGGTTTTGGTCGTGTAGCTCTGTCACTGTTAGGAAACTTAACGTGAGCTACACGACAAGCCACTACAGCTGCGCAGTACAAGATCGAGTGGGTATCGACCAGGTCTTTGCTGCTGTCAAAATATGTTGACAGCTGTGAGTCTAGAGCACACACCAGCGCCTTGTTTTTCTTATGCATGGGCAAACGAGGTAAACGTGGTCTATGTTCAGGCGGAGTAGAGCGATACTCCCTGAAAGCATCCTCCAAAGCGCTCCTCAATCGTGCATTGCATTGGGTACTCATGGATATAGCCCCGTCATCATCCTCTTCACCAACGCAGTTGGGTCGCGGTGAAACACTGGGTAAATTTTGCAGTTGCACCGCGACCAGTGGCGAAGCAAGCGTAACATGGCTATTCCGTGATTCGAGGCAAAGTCGATCAAGCACGGCGGCATCCAGCATATGATTACGCTGGATGACCCGTGCCTGATCCGACAGTCGTTGCGACGACACGTTGAAAGCTGGTTCAAGCACCTGAAACAGAGAGAGCATCCGACCACGGTACGCAGTCAAGTTATTTCCCCCCTCTGTAGCCCCATAGTATGCGCGCATGACATTTTCGTTGACAGTTTTTGTCCATTTCATGCGCTGCACACTTCCACCGGTAGCGGGGACCCTATCAGAGGCCGGTGGGCCTCGGAGTCCCAAGCTGGCCGGTGGTCGGCCTCGTACGCGCCGACGTACTGGTGGTGGTGGTGTCGTCGGCGGCGAGAAGTATTCGTCGCTCGAGCTCGACGCAACTGCAGCGGCCGGTGTCAGTGGACTCACGTCTGGAGCAGGATCCGCCAACTGCGAGGCGGAGCTGAGCGACGAACCCGAAGATGTTGGGTATGTGTCGTGTACTGAAATGCTGACGCGAAGTCGGGCACTGAAGTGCCCGACTTCGCGTCAGCATTTCAGTATTTTGTTTGTGTCAGTTTTCATCCGTGTATTGTTAAATTTTGTCATGCATCCTGGTACACATTTTTGGTTATAGTACCAGTTTTTGGTAATCCACTGCTGTTGTTTACACGTATTGCAGAACATTTTTGCATTTTTGGTCTTTAAAAATACTAAAAGATACACGGTGGAAAAAAATCTTGTACCGTCAGGTTGACAGTCGAGCCACAGATTATATAATATTATTATTTCGTTTATTTCGTTTTACATACATATAAATTATATTTTTAAATATTAAAATAACAAAAATCATAAAAACATTTAAAAATATAAAAAATAGTAGCCCACTGGTATCGGGAATAGGGTCCAAGCTACGGGTGGTCAGGGCTGCTGAGAGAGGAACCTCCTCACTATACGTGCCGTGTCCAGTAATACCGCCTTCTGGATCAAGCCCTTGATCCAGCTGCTTAACGAGAGCCTCTTTAGGTGTTGGTCGAGGCTCTTGGCTATTATGCCATTTGCCGTCACGACTATCGGCACAATGACTGCTGTATCCACATCGCACATCTCGACAACCTCGCGAGCCAGGTCAAGATATTTAATCTGCTTATCTTGTTCAGCTTTCACGAGGTTCTCGTCATGCGGGACTGCTACATCAATAATCATTGTGCGGCGCTCTGATCGATCTATCACCACTATGTCTGGCTTATTAGCAACAATAGTCCTATCAGTGATGATAGATCGATCCCAATACAATGTGATATTGCCATTTTGGAGAACTGGGTCGGGCACATACTTATAGTACGGTACTTCTGATTCCACAAGACTGTATTTCACAGCAATTTGCTGGTGGATGATCCTGGCTACAAGGTTGTGCCTATGCAAGTAGTCTCCGTTAGCCAGACGAGAACGGCCAGAAATAATGTGTCAGATTGTTTCCCCCGGACGGTGGCATGCCCGACAGATGTCAACCGTGCCATCCTTCACAATATGTTTCCAGTAGTTGTTCGTCATCATAACTTCGTCCATAATTGCAAAGACAAAACCTTCGGTGTCTCCAAATAGATTTCCGAATCGTAACCAGGATACGGACGCTAAGAAGTCTACATCGGGAGTTTTAGGTCATCCATGTAGAGGAGGTGAGATATAACCTGACCACCTCTCCTCAATCGATAGCCTATACCGGAATCCTCCAGCAGTGTGCTAAGAGGATTCATGGCTAGGCAGAACCAAAGTGGACTCAAACTGTCGCCCTGGAATATACCTCGCTCGACCCTTATCGGTTCGCTGTTCCTCTGGATATGTCGACATCCTGGATAGCGAAGGACTATTCTCCACTGCTCCATACATGACATCAAGAAGGTGCACAGCGTTGTATTTCTCTGGAAAAACGCAGACATCTAATTGATGTCATGTTTGCCTTTAAAATCATAAAACATAAAATAGACAGTCCTAGCTAACTGCCCTTTTCAGTTTTCGCGCACCCTCTAGAATCCCACGTAGTGCCATCACACCCCTTTGTCCCCCTTTTAGAAGAACTGTTTTGGGAGCCAATTCGCCTTTTGTAAGAATGTGTAAAGCGGTGAATGGCTACAGTGATATTATTGATCTCCACTTTGACTCTCTTACTAAACAAAAAGCCATCCTTAATCGTTTACCGAGCAACCCCTTACTCCAATCATAGTCAAGTTTATGAATTGTGTCAATTTTTACCATAGATATAATTATGATTTTATTTTATATTTTTTTCCCTTATTGTTGCCAATTTTATCTATCAATTCAATTCAATCAATTCTAATTTTTGTTTTTTTTTGTTCATAATGTTTTAATAATATTTTAAGATTTCTTAACATCATCGCTATGTTGCTGATGTTAAAATTTTGTAACAATTTTCTTAATGATATTATTTTTATCAATAATTTATACAGAAAAAAAAGAAAATAACATGATACTTTTATTTATTAAATTCTTATCAATTTTTACCAATGTTATCAGTGTCAACGAATCTAAATTTCATCAATTTTAATTTTGCATGTCTCTGTGTTATAGAATGTTACTATTTTTGTTTTTTCTACCAATGTTACCAATTTCTCAATTTCTTAATGTTAGCGCTTATCACTAAATAAGTTAGCTTATTTCTCAGAATTATTGTTTCATGCATGTGGTGTTTACCTTTAAGTAAATGATGCACTGTTAATTTTTTATTGTCTCAATGTATTATTAATTGTATCGGTGTAATCAATTGTTGGTGAACCTAATAAAATAAAATAAAAAAAATTTACTTTGTACAACTCCAGCACCCTCTTGAGCCAGGTATGTGGCACCGAGTCATAGGCCTTCTTATAGTCTATCCAGCATGTCGACAGATCCCTTCGGGAACGACGAACCTGTTGACTAATGGTCATATCGATAAGGAGCAGCTCCTTAGTACCGCGGGACCCGTTCCTACATCCATTTTGAGAGACAGACAAGATCGAGTTTGTGCCAATATGATTGTAAATTTTAAGTCTCAAAATGGATGTAAGTACTTTATAGACCGTCGGTAGACAAGTGATCGGTCTATAATTTTTGGGTTCCGCGGTACTACCTGATTTATGGAGCAGGTGGGTTATCCCTGTTGTTAAGAACTGGGGCAACGACCCTGACTCTAAGGCTGACTGGAACTGAGATGCCAAGCGAGCGTGCGACTTTTGAATCCACTTGATCCAAAAATTGTGCAGTCCGTCCGGCCCTGGAGATTTCCAGTTAGGCAACGGACGGACTGCACAAGCGACATCTTGGGGGCTGATGGTAATTGCCCCCATTTCTGTTATTTGACCGCACGCTCGCTCGACCTCCCTAGTCCAATCACCTTCTGTGTGATTGACAGGCATCGACCAGATGTTTCGCCAGAACGAAGACATGGCGTCATCATCCGGAAGGGGCGTGTCAGCCACACCTTGGTCCGGTCGTTCCCAAGCTCGGTAAACCCACCTTTCATCGGTTTGGAATGTGTGATTCTGGGTGTACCGCTCCACCCTCCGCCGGTACTGACGAATACGGTTTGCCCATGCACAGATCTTCTGCTTCAGGAAGTCGATGCGCCCTGTGACGCGGGGCAAATAATCTCGAGGACTAACATCCGTCCCGGAGAACGCCCGCTTCACAAAGCGCATCACTCGAGGGCGAGTATTGCCCTCCCTGAAGCAGATTAGCTTACCGATGAGTGCTCTAGCCTCACCGATACGACGCTCAATCCTGCACTGCCAAGCTGGTACGGCTGGTTTTGGTCGTGTATCTCTGTCATTGTTAGGAAACTTGACACGAGCTACACGACAAGCCGCTACAGCTGCACAGTACAAGATCGAGTGGGTATCAACCAGGTCTTTGCTGCCATCAAAATATGTTGACAGCTGTGAGTCTAGAGCACACACCAGTGCCTTGTTTTTCTTATGCATGGGCAAACGAGGTAAACGTGGTCTAAGTTCAGGCGGAGTAGAGCGATACTCCCTGAAAGCATCCTCCAAAGCGCTCCTCAATCGTGCATTGCATTGAGTACTCACGGATATAGCCCCGTCATCATCCTCTTCACCAACGCAGTTGGGTCGCGGTGAAACACTAGGTAAATTTTGCAGTTGCACCGCGACCAGTGGTGAAACAGGCGTAACATGGCTATTCCGTGATTCCAGGCAAAGTCGATCAAGTACGGTGGCATCCAGCATATGATTACGCTGGATGACCCGCACCTGATCCGACTGTCGTTGCGACGACACGTTGAAAGCTTGTTCAAGCACCTGAAACAGAGAGAGCATCCGACCACGGTACGCAGTCAAGTTAGTTCCCCCCTCTGTAGCCCCATAGTATGCGCGCATGACATTTTCGTTGACAGCTTGTGTCCACTTCATGCGCTGCACACTTCCACCGGTAGCGGGGACCCCATCAGAGGCCGGTGGGCCTCGGAGTCCCAAGCTGGCCGGTGGTCGGCCTCGTCCGCGCCGACGTACTGGTGGTGGTGTCGTCGGCGGCGAGAAGTATTCGTCGCTCGAGCTCGACGCAACTGCAGCAGCCGGTGTCACTGGACTCACGTCTGGAGCAGGATCCGGCAACTGCGAGGCGGAGCTGAGCGACGAACCCGAAGATGTTGGGTGTGTGCTTTGCAGCAGTCGTGCCCGACTTCGCGTCAGCATTTCACTCTTACTCGTGTATTGTTATTTTGTCTAGTCTTGCATTATGCAGATTTTTGATCACAGTACCAATTTTTGGCAATCCACTGCTGTTGTTTAAATACATTATAAAACATTTTTGCATTATCAGACTTTAAAAATACTAGAAAAATACACGGTGAAAAAAAATGTTGTTCCGTCAGGTTGACAGTCGGGCCACAGATTATATTATTATTCTTTTATTTATTTTCATACATATTTCGTTACATTTTTAAATATTTTTACAAAATAAATATACAAAAACATTTAAAAATATAAAAAATAGCGGTCCATCGGTAGCGGGAGCAGGATCCAAGCTACCGGTGGTTAGGGCTCCAGATACAGAAACCTCCTCACAATGCGAGCCGTGTCAAGGAGTACTGCCTTCTGAATCAGGCTCTTGATCCAACCGCCTAACGATAGCCTCGACAGGTGTTGGTCGAGGGTATCGGCCATCAGCCCATTGGCTGATACGACAATCGGCACAATGACAGCCGAGTCAATATTCCACATGTCAACAACCTCGTGTGCTAAGTCGAGATATTTAATCTGTTTCTCTTTCTCAGCTTTTACGAGGTTGCCGTCATGCGGAATGGTAATATCGACTATCATTGTGCGGCGCGCTAACCGGTCTATCACCACTATATCAGGCTTATTGGCGACAATAGTCCGGTCAGTAATGATAGACCGATCCCAGTACAACATGACATGGTCATTTTCGAGAACTGGGTCGGGCACATACTTGTAATACGGTACCTCAGAATCCACTAGTTTGTATTGCAAAGCAAGTTGCTGATGAATAATCCTGGCTACTTGGTTATGCCTTATTATTATTATTAATGACAATGAGCTCATTTGAAGATGAAGAACAAGTCTTAAGCCTCAAGTTATCGACAGGCATTCCACAATTACCACTTACCACCCCACGAAGCTCCCGACCTTCAGTAGTGCCTGTATAATTGACCGATCTTCCTATCTATTAATAATATCCCATTGTTTATAACATGGTCTCGTTCAATGCCAACCAGTTATGCCAGCTCATTGGTTACGACGTGCGACAAAGGTCAACTCAAGCGGACGTGTAATCGTAAGCACCTAATTTGATGGAAAACTTAAACAAACGCTTGTTTATGTGTATACCGTTATGTATGTAGGTGTGTCAGGTACGTGTTCGGGCGGTCATGGTTTTATTTTTTCGATGAAACTCTTCTTGTCTCGCGACAATGTTTCTGTAATGTTTCGATGTGAATGGTCTGATCACTGTACCTACTCTTTTAATATAATTAGAGATGCCGCGAATACTCGCTATTATTCGTCAGTACTCGACATTTTATTGTTATCTGCCCAATACCGAATAAAAGCTGGTATTATTCGACATTCGGTGAATAGTTGTCTAAAATTAACTTTTAATTAACAAAACAAAAACAGTCTTAAACGCTGCCTTATATAAAACGAGTTTATTATTCCTCGTTAATTAGCTTACAAGAAAAGGGTTGCCAACATTAAAAAATGTAAAATCAGTTTAATATGAGACTTGTGTTTTCTCGTAACCTGAGAGTAACAAACAAATTGGTGGTAAATCAAGATATTATTATTTGATGGTAACGAATAAAATATTTTTTATATTTCTTTTTTATGTCGAATACTAATGGCGAGTTATTAGACTATTCGCCTTAGGGAATGACGATTAATCAGTATTCGACTATTCGCGGCATCTCTAATTAAAATATAGGTATTAAGTACTCTATTGTGATATATCTGGAATCTAGACATAATATAGATGGGTTATGATAAGGTACACGTCAGTAATTTTAGTTTGTTGTGTTTAGATTGTTCGTTAATTTATTCCTCAACTGCTAAAACAAGTGTTTACCATAAAAAAACAATCCCTATTTCCCATTATACAGGTAGTTTGAATTAAATAAACTTCAGGCAACTATCACAGAATATACACAAATGTTTACCTGCCTGTTTATCGCTGTATCTATTACCCTTTTCAATAAGACGACCGTTCCGAACTAAAAAGGTTTTAGCAACGACGGCAAAGGTTTAACTGCAATCCCATCAAGGAAAGAGGAATGAAACCAACTTTGTTTTTATACTTGTTCTTGCATTAAAAGTTGACCGCCGCTGGCGGGCCGCCCTTTAATTAATTATTCAGTGTTTTCAAGTAATGCTTGGCTGTACAAGTTGAGTATTAATTACGGTCTAATAAACAACGGCGTCTCACCGTAATGTAATCAGTAAACTTTGTTAAATTATTTCTTTGTTTCTTTGAAAGAAGTAGGTTTTTTTTTTGCTTGAGAAATTGTAATGACAAAGGGCAAGAACAAATACTTTTGTTGCTTGAACTACAAACAAAATACTTCTTTGAAGACTGAAATACAAATTAAGTAATAATTTCTAGTTCTATGTATGTATGAAATAAGAAAATATTCTCATCTGAATGCTGTGTTCGTATGGCACTTTGCCCTAAAGCTTATGACGGCTTACTACTGTTAGAATTTATTGTTACACTCAACCTCACCTCTAGTCGCGATCCCAATCAACCTTTCCTGGGGGGCGATTCTACTAATTTGCAAAGATACACGTTCAATTGTGTTTTCACAACAGTTAGATTTCGATCGCAGGTCGATGATGTCCTATAAAGTCATTCTACTATTTGTTAAGCACAAGGGACACTAAACTTACACCGAATCGCAACTGAATCGTTACGAGAACTCACGAGTGGGCTTCCTGTGTTACCAACATGCCAAATAGTATGTTTTATTATTACCACAAAGAAAAAAGTTGAATCTAAAAATGTCACTAAACACGAATAAGTGGCAATAAAGGATTTTCTAATATAAAAAGATATCTTGACCATAATTATAGTTTTGTACTGGTATTTTATTGATACAATAAAACAACATTTTAACTTACTAAATAACAAAAATTCAGAAGAACGTTTCGTTCTACGTCCCTAACTAGCTAAAGCTGTGAAATCAAACCTTTCGGTTATGTTAAAGACTCGAAGGGAACTCCTATTAATCGTATTTTAACTAAAAATTCATTTATTGAAGCGTTTTTAACGATGTTATGATTTTCTTTAGTATATAATGTACCTATTTACAGATCGAGGTAGTAACCGAATCTGTTTTGATAAAAAAAAAAATACTATTGACGGTCGGTGTTTAATCCCGTTTTTAAGTTCGCTTACTCTCGCATAAAGTGGTTAAAAATCTACGTGAAACGGATTTAAGTTTTTGGTGGCTTGTCAGTTTGGTTAGTGATGTCACTACTACTAGTTATAAATCGTCAGGCACTGATTTTCTCAATTTATTTCAAGTTGAATCTAAAGTAGGTAAAAGCTTAAACTTCATACTTTTTACAGCGTGATTTTTCAGTGATCGAATTCGAGGTTTTGAATTCATTTTTTGTTTATATTAGTTTGGGTTTAGCTCAAAATATATGTGCTAATTAAAACCCTTTCATTTGATACCTAACATACATAACACTATATTCTTTTTAAAATGGCGACGTCAGCCGAACGTCAGACATAGTACACGATAGCCTACAACCAGCGGACGCTCAAGACGCTTTTATTTGTCAAATTATGACAACTGCTTATCTTTATGATATCTTTAGAAGTTATGAGAAAACAGATGAACATATATACATACGGGTAAACTTTTTGCTTCGCCGTAGTGGGGGTGAAACTTAAGTAAAGATTTCTAGCTTTATGTATGTGTGAAATTAGTGACATCATGACTGATACCTGTATGATGGCACCTGATAACCCTGCCAGTACGATCTACGTTATCCATAGCCTGCTGCATGACTATGAAACTTGATTTCAATTAGATCTTTGGCACTATAGAGACATGCCGCACTCAGTAGCAGTCCTAAATTCACAAAGCGAAAAACCTTTGGATGGAATACAAAATGCGGCCTATTTTTACATAGAAGTCCCTAAAATAGGCCGTGCTCCCATAAAAGTGCTGTGGAAGTGTGTTGGTTGCTGTATGTTGGCTACTCCATCAAAACAAGGTATTTCATAAAGTTTTTTATGACGTATATAAATGCTGCACGCTGTTCCATCATATCTTACCTACATGAACGCATCAAACCTACTTAGACACGGAATAGAAACCAAGTATCTATATATTAATACGTGAAGCGAAAACTTTGGATCCCTTTTTACGAAAATTGGGCGGACGGAGGAGTATGAAATTTCGCACAGTAATAGTTTATACAGAGAAGAAGTGACGAATGGTAATATTTTTTTTAAATTATGCGTAAAAATACATTAATTTCAATAAATAACACGTTACACACACTACTATTCATTACCGTGTATTTAATACACACATGCATAGATATTTCTATATTTATGGTCCAAATCTGTGGTCCAATCGAGAACATCCGTCTTAATGTCTTTAATATTTTGTGTCTATAGTCTTACTAAATGTCAAGTATAACTATAGGTAATAAATTAATTTTATAGATATATAACCTATTTCATTTTTAAAATCTATGACCATATCGAAAATGTCTTTAATATTATTTGTATTAGCGACGACAGGAATTTAATTTAGATTTAAAAGATTTTTTTTTTGTGGTTTTATGGGGAGTGTCAAGTATGGAATTAGTAAGTTTCCTATACAAAACTTAGTGTCGTGTGCAAACTGTAGAGGTTGTATACCTCACGATTGTACAGGCTGGTTATAATTATGACATTTTGAACTGTCATAATTAATTAAAATAATAGGGAAAATTCTATAGAAACAGAGCAAATTTCTGTGATAATTCATTCCATATCCAGCAGTTAAGAAGTATTATATAAAGAAGAGAGTCCTGAAGAAGTATTTTTTACTCATTACACCTACATCCTGGTCCTGGCCATCACCATCCCGCCAGCGAACCCTCTCCACAGTAGTACAGCGTCAACAATTTGTCTATAGTGTTACTGAATGTCAAATATAACCATATTTTTTTTTTATATTTTATATATTTTTTCATCTAATAATGTATTTCTATTCAAATGAAGTACGGTCGAATTTCGACCAATGGGCGATCACTAGTCTTTATATTAATACGTGAAGCGAAAACTTTGGACCCCTTTTTACGAAAATTGGGCAGACGGAGGAGTATGAAATTTCGCACACTTATAGTTTGTACAGAGAAGAAGTGACGAATCCTAATATTTTTTTAAATTATGCGTAAAAATACATTATTTTCAATAAATAACACGTTACACACACTACTTTTCATTACCGTGTATTTAATACACACATGCATAGATATTCTTTTGTTTATGATCCAAATCTGTGGTTTTATGGGGAGTGTCAAGTATGGCATTAGTAAGTTTCCCATACAAAACTTAGTGTCGTGTGCAAACTGTAGAGGTTGTATGCCTCACGATTGTACAGGCTGGTTATAATTATGACATTTTGAACTGTCATAATTATCTAATTAAAAATAATAGGGAAAAATTCTATAAAAACAGAGCTTTCTGTGATAATTCATTCCATATCCAGCAGTTAAGAAGTATTAAGAAAATAAAGAAGAGAGTCCTGAAGAAGTATTCTTTACTCATTAAACCTACGGCCTGGTCCTGGCCATCACCATCCCGCCAGCGAACCCTCTCCACAGTAGTACAGCGTCAACAATTTGTCTATAGTGTTACTGAATGTCAAATATAACCATATTTTTTTTTTATATTTTACATATTTTTTCATTTAATAATGTATTTCTATTCAAATGAAGTACGGTCGAATTTCGACCAATGGGCGATCACTAGTCTTTATATTAATACGTGAAGCGAAAACTTTGGATCCCTTTTTACGAAAATTGGGCAGACGGAGGAGTATGAAATTTCGCACACTTATAGTTTGTACAGAGAAGAAGTGACGAATCCTAATATTTTTTTAAATTATGCGTAAAAATACATTATTTTCAATAAATAACACGTTACACACACTACTTTTCATTACCGTGTATTTAATACACACATGCATAGATATTCTTTTGTTTATGATCCAAATCTGTGGTTTTATGGGGAGTGTCAAGTATGGCATTAGTAAGTTTCCCATACAAAACTTAGTGTCGTGTGCAAACTGTAGAGGTTGTATGCCTCACGATTGTACAGGCTGGTTATAATTATGACATTTTGAACTGTCATAATTATCTAATTAAAAATAATAGGAAAAAATTCTATAAAAACAGAGCTTTCTGTGATAATTCATTCCATATCCAGCAGTTAAGAAGTATTAAGAAAATAAAGAAGAGAGTCCTGAAGAAGTATTCTTTACTCATTAAACCTACGGCCTGGTCCTGGCCATCACCATCCCGCCAGCGAACCCTCTCCACAGTAGTACAGTATCAAAAATTTGTCTATAGTGTTACTGAATGTCAAATATAATCATACTAGCTTTTGCCAGCGGCTTCGCCCACGTGGAGGTCGGAAAATATCCCGCGGGAACGTACTACCGGGATAAAAAGTAGCCTATGTGTTAATCCAGGTTATAAACTGTGTTCCAAATTTCATCCAAATCCATTCAGTAGTTTTTGCGTGAAAGAGTAACAAACATCCACACAATATATTTATTATTATATTTTTTTTTTTCATTTAATAATGTATTTCTATTCAAATGAAGTGCGGTCGAATTTCGACCAATGGGCAATCACTAGTAAATATTAATCTACATTTCCTACCTTTTTGAGTTATAGGATAAATACATACCTAAGAAAATGCCTTGGATATCTTAACCAATCCCTTTGTTGAGTAACAAGAGAAATTTTCCGCTCTTTTACCAAGTTATCTCCATATAATATAGTCAAAAGAAGATCTCGAACCAGGTAGAAGCTGTAACAGATCACCAGGTCCAATCTCTTTACGTTATGAAGACGGAAATTAAACTTTGTTGCAAGTTACGAGCTGGGAACATTTTGAAAGTGGGTAATAACTTGCCAAAGGATAGTATGATGATACTCAAGTCTATGTAGAAAAGCAGGTTATTGTGCTTCAAATATTTCGGTAGACTAGTGTCACTTTTGTGAAATTTACATAGTGGTTGCCACTGTGTGGCTTCTGAAATCCTTTTGCGAACCGCGTTATACAGGTACCTACTTATGTATTTACATAATACAATGTATTATGCATGGCATAGAGCGTTTGTTTCTATAATAAAAATGTATATAGGACAGGTCCTGGTTTTTCTAGACAAAGAAGGTGTTTCGATAAAAATACATCTTAAGAATGTTTTCTCAAGTATCTTCTGGCACCAAATCGTCGTATCGTATACCGTTACCGCAAAGTACACAATTATTATATTTATAACGACAACAGAACGTCTCGGTGGTGTAATATCTTTTTCGTGCAACCCTTTGAGTTGATAATGGCATCGTTTTATCATGGCGCCGCGTAACGTTTAAAATTAGTCCCACCTCCCCAATTCGGGTGGGCCCTGTTTATACGTCCTATAAACGTTAATGTTTAGCAACAACATGTATGCCGCGGCTTAGGAAATATGTTTGTCAGTGGACATCAATGGGATTTGTCGACTTACGGCATGTCCTTATTAAGCTAGTTACAGTAAACTGTAACGGAGTTACTTATCGCTACATATTTTTTCGTCGTAACTTGTACACGTACGTGTCTGGCTGCAACGAGCGCGTCTAATTTGGGTCGCCCCGTATTTACATAGGATAGTATGTTCACTAGTTTCTCAGTAATTGTTTTAAGTTGCTAATCCAGGCTTACGACGAACACGACGCCGGTTTGATCTAAAACCTAAGATAAGTCTTATATAATCTAACAACCTTAACATAAAGAGCGGAAAGTCGGAATTGTGTTTGTAATTTATGTGAACGGTGGGCCACCATAACCCAGTCCGCTGCCAAACTTTCTATGAAATACGAACGAGGGGACAAAGATGCTAAGCAGAAAGAGTTTGTAATACATTTTTTGCATTGTTAATGAAGAGGACTGTCCCCGGAGGACTGAGATGGTGTAAATCCTCAACTTTGTAAACATAAATGTATATTGGCTGGAAGAAAAATCTTGTTTGTTTTATTACGATATAAAAATAAGAAGCTAAGCGCTACACTGTTTGCCGACTGTCTGGGGAATGGAATAGTTATTGGGAGTCGTCAGTTTAGCAACTTTGGCATAAATTAACATTGAACGTTCGAACAAAGAGCACAGATACTTTGAGAGTCTACAAGGAGGAAGTTTTGTGCTGATTTTAGATTGGAAGATACAAAGCGTGTAGAAGTTTCTGTTTAATAATAGGATGGGATGAAAAGTCAATCAAAATATTTAATGAAGCGGATGGGATTTCCATTCATTTTACATAACGATAAAAGTAGGTATATTGCTTCAAAATCATAGGGGCTAATTGATAAAACATTTTTTATTTCAATTACTCGTGGTTATCAAGCAAATACTACATTACTTGATCCTGTAGTAAATTCTTGCTGTGTCTTGTTCTTTCACACTAAACTGTGATAACCAAACCGCAGCTTGACCGAATAACATCACCTAGGACACAAACTTAATTATCATTGAATCCAATATCAAAATTATGAAACAGAAATCATAAAATAATATTAATATTGTCGCCGTAACACAATTGTTACGACAGAAATAAAATTATAACGGTGCGGCAGCGGTCCTCGTGACTCGCGTCCGGGTTGTCCGGGTTGTCCGACTGTCCGGACCGTTCGTAGTGTCCGGGTGAGATTCGATTATTGGATCACTCGTTAATTAACTCTTGTGCATACAATCACGGCCCGGCTTGTTATGGATTTACTATTTACATAATCGATGGCTATGTATCGGTGTGTTTTAATTCTGGGTTATGTAATTCTATGTGTTCACTTGTTTTGGTAAATTAATTAAACATTAATTTGAGTGGTGTAAAGGTGCGTCCAATAAGTTGATAACTTTAAATTGACAATTAAAATAATTGTTTTTAACTGAAGAAACTTATATAGCAATGGAAAATGTTTAAAGCTAGTATGATATATTCTGAAAAAGAGTTCAAACCTACAGCAAATGCTCACTAAGTTAAGCAAACATACTCAAGTTAATGTGAAAGCGTTTGTCAGAACAAAATAGGTAATTAAAACATTATTACTGGTTCAAAACGTAATGCAATAACGACAGTATGTTTATGAAAATATATCTCGAATCCCGTACAGAAAATGGACGACACTCTAAAAATAATTTCATGTACTCTAAACACTATATAATATACATAGCTTAACCCTCCAAAAGCGTGCGCCAAGAAAAAGCACGTTGCGTGCAGTCCATAATTTCCATAGTCATGCAAACTCCTACCGTAAACACATTCATTATAACAAACTCGAAGTCGCACGGACTCGTGAACTCGTACGAACTTCCTTTAATTAACCCTACACTGGCTCGGACGTACATGTGTAATTAAAGCGCCTAGATATCTTGGTTTGTTTTAGGCCCCGTACTGACGATAACGTTGTTAAATTGGAACTAGTTAGTAGCAATAGAGGGTTGAGTAATGACTTTTGGATTATGTATGTGTTATTGTTTTCTGTAATTATTATGTTCGTTGATTAGGGTTTAATATTGATTGCTATATCTATTTGACTGTAGGGGAGGTATTACTGTAATTAATGTAGGTAATCCACTTGATACTTGAGATGTTTTGTAGATAATTGTATTCTCGGAAAATGGCTTAGAAAGACTGACTGTATTTTGATTTGAAACTTGTACATTTAACAAAATGAAAATTGATAAAATAAGAATTAGTGATGTACTGGATATCCGTATCCGTATCCGCGGATATCCGAGGGAGAAGAAAGATCCGTATTCGCTACTTTTTTGGTGGATCGTTTACCTTATTGATTTTCAATACATAGATGAAACAGGTGATTAGGTAGCAATGAAAAACTATTAAATTCCATTTAGATTATGTTTATTTATTAAAATTAAATATTTAGTGACTAAACTATGAAGAAAACAAAACAACCAACTCAACCAAGTCAACTATCGTTTCAAAGTCACGCGCATCGACACGAATTAAGTAAGAAAGTTAAGATTATCCGTATCCGCGGATCTTGACACCAAATATCCGTATTCGGATCCGTATCCGCGGATAAACATTTTTGACGATCCTTCAAATCACTAGTAAGTATGTGGAAGTGTGTATGACTCAAGTGCCTGAATATAGCTAGATAGTTTGAAAGTTCCTGGCCTCAAATACGATTACGATACTGATTAATGTTTTACCTTTTACGTTTCGTTAGTAAATCCCGATACCTATAGACGTATAATGAATCCCAGAAGACGGTAGATACATTACCATTACGAGGAATATCATCCTGATGAGAACGCAATTAATAAGGCGTCGCTCAGTGCCTTGCGCCTAAAGTGTACACACAGCTTCACATCAAGCTATACATTTCCAGTTTTAGTTGACCTCGTATGGTATAGGTTTTTCATGACATGAGAGGTCAGCTTATACTGGAAGTGTATAGTTTGATCTGTAGCCGTGCGTACACTGCATGCAGGTTGTATGGAAGGAGGTTCTTTTTGAATAGAATTGAGCTGGGTCGTATTCCCTGGCAGAAGTGTACAGTATTGTTACGTCTTCGAATAGGTGTGCTAGTGTTGCTTCTATTCAGACTCAACGGTCTACTGCGGTGTTACGGCGGCGCGGCGTACTGAAATAAAGGAAATGCAAGTAGTGTGAGAACATTGAATGTTTTGTGTGTTCATAGTACCTAAATAGTATTTTAGATAAATATACTTACATTATAGGTACATATCTTTGATTTGGATTACAAGTTTGACCATTTAAACAGCTTAAGTTCAAAGCTGCCAAGGTGGTCCGGGAAAGGACAATGCCAGAAACTCTATAGAGCTTTGACCCATAAAATAAAAGTTTGTTTACAAGCATGAAAAATGTAGCATTGTATTGCTGCTTTATTAGAGATATCTAAATTATGTCTAAATGCCTTTAGAACTTATTTAGGATTTTTCACTACAGTCAAATCCGAGCAATAAATACCGTAGTATTTACATACCTGTTACAACAATTTCCATGTTGCAACAACATATCTTAGCATCCTGTCGACGCACAAATGACCATTTATGCACCTCGCCATCGTTACCCAACTCGAGCATTGTTCAAAATGGAAGCAATAATCAGAATCCGTGGCAAATAGTAAAAAGTCGGCGAATAGGCGAGATCGAGTCCGTCTACAAGAGCAAAAGTCGTCGTGATAATGTAACAGTAATAATATTGATCACGTTGAGATTAGGGAGCGTAAAATACAAACAGCAATGCAACGGCAAACAGAACAGAGCTAATGTCAAAAAGTCAAAGAATGACTTTTTGTAGTGGTGGGCGTTACGACAACGAACCGTTTCCGAAGACCGTTTTATGTTTTGCAACGATGAAACCGTTTTTACGTCCTGGGTCCAAACAGTCTTCGTTGCACAAACCAGTCTTCGAATTACTAGATGCGATTATTTATTTTACAGCTAAGAAAATACGGTCGAGAACCCATTGATTCAACTATCACACTCGTCGCGTCGTCGTCCTTAGTCCGTTCTAAAGACCGTTTTATGTTCTGCGACGACTATGACGATGAACCTGTTTTTACGTCTTGGATCCAAATAGTTTTCGTTACACAAACCAGTCTTCGAATTACTTGATGCGATTTTTTATTTTACTGCTAAGAAAATACGGTCGAGAATGCATTGATTTTATTGATTGAACGGCTCTTCAAACCAGTTGCGACGACAACCGTTTTCGTCGTTGGAAAAACGGTTGCGTTTCGTTCATCAAAAATTCGACAACGACCCACCACTAACTTGACATTACCATTAGCTCGTCAGTGACGTTTCATTATACGTTAACCTACTAGTGCTCAAATGCGAAACATTTATTAGAATATATATTCGTAATAATATTATATAGGTATTCTCAAAGATTATTTTCATTAACTGTGTGTAATTTAACCAAATGCATGTTAAAATCCGTATATAGTAAATTAATAGATATTATTTTTAAAATTAAATAACTGTTTTTGTTCCGCGTGTGTGCGTACTAAGTAACGCAGATGGTCGCGATTAAAACAGGAATACGTCTTGGGTTTCTAAATTCCTTTTTATCGCTAACTTATTATCCGCAAGTAACATAACATTACGCCTTGTTTCCCCGAAGGGTTGGGCAGAGGTGTACCAATAGTACACCCACATTTCGCCTGTTATGTTTAAGTCCCATGTAATAGGGGGCGAGCCTATTGCCATCAACCGGGCACTAATCCAGACTCCGGGCTGGTACTGAGAAATTCCAGATGGAAAAACCCAATAACACTTATCCGCAAGTGTAACAGAATAATAGTTAAGCAACAAAGGGTCATAATTTCTTGTGATATTTTTGATTAAGTTACATTTCCGGTACGGTGGTGAAGGGTGGGGCAGGATCTGGCATTGTCATTTAAATATTATTCCTTTTTTTCAATTTGCTGGTCAGTATTAATTTTTACCACTTATTTCTCTTTTTTTAATTTATTGTTTTTAATCTGCGAGGTCATCATTGATTTTTATGTTAAGCACAATCCCTTCACATTTAAGTACCTACATTACTGATAATGTTAACATATTATGCGGGACCCTGGTGATCTGCCGTACAGGTATTCCTAATGCAGACACCAGTCTTTCACAAAGTAGTGTTCAAGTTGCTATGTCATTGTTTGTGAAGAGAAAATAAATTATTTGAATTGAATTGAAGGGTGACTTTTTGCATGAAATAATCATTCAGTGGAATTAAATGAAGTTAAGGGGTTGTATTGATGATTTAAATTATTATAATTCTGTAAATACATACGTGTTACTGTTGTGAAACATATTTTATCTACATACAACGTGACCTACAAATTTCAGAAAACGTAAGAAACATTTCACAGGCTACCCTTTAGGCTTCTTCTTGAAGGCTCGTCCAGACCGGCGCGATGTGACCCTAGTAGATCTATTTACAAGAAGTTTTCATAGAAATTGTTCTATTAGAGTTGCGTTGCGTCTGTCTATGGAAGCCTTCAAAGATTCATTTTGTACTAACAAAAACAACCAGGAAAAACCTTTTATCGTTCAAATAGGACTTTGTCTTTTGCCGTCGTTATGTAAAATATGGTTACTTCTAATAGTATCGACTTGAGCCCTATCAACCGCAGCTGATATGTTATTCAAAACTACGACACGATTCGTCTAGCTATTCCTAGACCTTCGCTTAAGTACATAGTTCATGTCTAGGTTTTGACTTACTCGTGGGAGCATACTAGCGCAGAGGTAATAATGTTCTGCCGGTTTCAGACCTGAATAATTATAGGTAATGTACTAGTTCTGGACCCTGTTACCAAGTTATGATGTAAGTTTCAAGGGCCTACCTGTTTTAGAATAGTTAAACATTACTGTTATTCATTAATTATGATTAATTATGTTCCTTCTTGTTTCCGGCGGTATAAGGTAACTAAACAACTAAGGGACGGGATTGGTGAAAATGTTATTTTGAAAATGCAAAAATATTTTTCGTTTGAAGGTACGGAATCCTCGGAGCATAAGTCCGACTTCATCATTCAGTTCCATCGAAAGTTTTATTCATCACCATAACCATAACAGTAACTGAAACGATCTTTCATGTTGTGCAATAAAACTTATGGGAATACAGTATTTTGTATACGGTCGACCAAATTTTGTATACGGTCTCTTAACAAAATGTTTGTAGCAAATACTCCGCCGAAGCTTTTATAGACCGCAAAATGTACAAAAAAATATCAAGAGAGTATTAAAGCTCTTGTAGTACATAGACACTCATATTATATGATATAATACTTATGTAAACCCGTGGGGTTATCATTTAATATTCTGGTGCCTGAGAGGCCATTTAAGCCGTCTGAGCCCGACTATCGATACTAGGATTTAGTCGTTAGAACCTGTGGAAGCTCTGATTATGATTCGCGACGAGAATTTCAATACATCTAATACTTGGTTTAGCGATGAATTTAACTGAATTAAAATAAGTTGGTGATCCCTTTATGGAGTCGTTGGTTTACCGAAAAAATCGACAAATTGTGCATATTTTTGTGAATGATAAATTATTTTATTTCTGTAAATAGGTTTGTACAAATACTTTTACATGTCAATGATATTTTTTTAAACTAGATGAGTTCGGCGTTTCCTAACTGACTTCTCTGAGAAGAAAGGCCAAAACAAACTCAGAGGTCACAGTCTCTTTTAAACTCCAGACATAATCTTGGTCACATCATGTGAAGACCATCTAGATTGGTGACTGAAATGGTCATTTGAAGAATAAACCACACAGATTGAGTGGGCCCGTCCAGTCAGTGCAAGCATTGGTCACTACTCACTTCTCCGGGCTCATTATTTGAGTAGGTGTACTTTAGATTTCGTAAAACTTCATTGACTAAAACCAAGGCATATAGGAAGGTTGTAGGAAAGTGGAACTTAGTACTGAAGGAACCCTGAGGTTCCTTGTAAACCGGGGTCTATCAATATATGGGTGTAATTATGCATTATTTCGTTTATTCCACGCTTCTGTTTCTACAGTTCCGCGGCTGTCATTCAAGTAATTTCTTTCCAAATAAAACAGCCTATGCTAATAATATTTGAAGGCTTGTGTTCGATCTCCTTGACAGTTCGAATGTGTTAAAGGAGTTCCGTTGCCTGCTGGTACAACTTAAGTTTGCCTCCAGTAAACAACGAAACTTTACAGTACTTAATTAAAATGAAAAACCGAAGGAAAGTACACACCGCGAGTTACGAGTAGAAGGACTCATTCTGAAAAAGATCTGAAAGCCTGATTTACACGGTAAGATTTATTTGCTTGTGACATACCATAACTTTAAGCAACAATACATGTTGCTTCTTCTAAACACTGTTTAGACGATGTAAGATATTTGCTGCTTACATTTTATTAGTAACTTGAGTCGTGTAAAAGTCACGCAATCCTGCATCCTGCATCGCGCAAGGACAGTTTACCGCGCAACTAGTATATATAAGGTGTATCTATTCATACACGAAATATTTTAAGAGGTACCCCAGTAGGTGGTAAAGAAGCTATAGAAGCAAAAAGAAAATTTTTATCTAAGCGTTTTTGAATTTTCGTAATTATTATAATGTTAAATCTACTTGAGACGTTTTGCATAAAACCTTTACTCCAAATTCTATGAATGGCCCGCCTGACGCTGCTAGGGCGACGACCGGACGGCACGAGCATGGCCGCGGTGTCTCGGGCCGTAAAAAATAAGAAGGAGCCAGTATTTCTTATGTGCGTCAAAAAATTTATAAATATTAAATTAAAAAAAAAACGCTTAGAAAATTTTTTTTTCATTGCTATAGCTTCTTTACCACCTACAGGTGTACCCCATAAAATATTTCGTGTATGAATAGATACACCTTATATACAACGTCCCAACATCAAACCCGTCTGGCCCTTAGCTTAGACCGCTACCGGCTCGCTCTGGAAAACGGGATAAGCGGGGGCCTTACTTTGTGGGAGCGTCGAATCGGCATCTTGTCGCTGGTCGTCTCTCGCCGGGCCTCCCCCGGGCAACCGGGGGTCTCACCTGGCGGGGACAGACCGCCAAGATGTCGTGAAGAAAGCGGCGTTGATAATAACTCAACGCCGCGGCGCGCCTACAGAGACACATACAGCAACCATTCACATGGACGCGTTATTTTTAACGCGTCCAAAACTATCTATAGCCCAAGGGGCAACATAGTGAGGGGCGTTTTAGCGGGCCACCGTGAACCCTCCGCGGTCGGGGAGCCACGCTCCGACGCCGCCCGCCGCGCCCCCTTACGGGGACGTAGTGAAATCCACACGTTGCTAAACCCGTCTGGGCTACGCTCGACGCTCGCCAAGGAAGGACGTTACGCTGCTGCTTAGCTGCGCGTATCGCTCAGTTGCGCTCCGTGCGCCACGCCGCGTAGTCGCCCGGACTACTCGCCGCTATTTTGTGATTTAAATTTATTTAAATCACAAAATTCGGAATATCTGGTTCTTTATCAGATTCAGTCAAAACATTGTGTTGTGTTGTGGCCCCTTTTTTTTTTTTTTTTTTTTTTCAGGATGGGAATTCATCAAATGACTTCTCCCGCTCTGGGCGGAGCGGGAGGGCGTGTCAGACTTTTACTGACTAAAACCCACCCGTGTTCCATCAGTTGCCCATGTGCCAGGGTCACGGTATCTCTTTCGAACAATCACGCGACCCCGGCAGGCATAGGTCCTAGTAGACCCCTTCACTGCTGCTAACATCTCTTTGAGGCGCGCGTGGAACACTACGCGCCGTCGACCCGAGCCTGGTCCTTACCGGGCAGCGAGCTACCCATTGCTCGCCGCCCGCAAGCTCGCGCCTACGGTGGCCGGGAGTCCGCTATCGGTTGTGGCCCTTTCAGGGCAAATCCACAGTTTCGTGGTCACTCGGTGGATACCTTAACGGTGCCAACGAAGCCGAGTGGACCAACCACCCGTCTATCCCCTTCAGGGCTAGGCAAAAGTTGGACGGGTCCCAGATCACTGGCCTTGGGGGCTTCCCTCGTCAGTCCTGGTGACAGTCTTCCCTCCACAGGCGCGTACTAGTGCCCGGGGGTATCTCTATACCCCTGCACTAGACTGGTCGGGTACCTTCAGTACCCATCGCATGACCGGTTAGGAACCCGTTTCGCACAATAAGATAGGCGACGGGGTACACTCTTAGGGCTCACCTAGGTTCACCTCTCTGTCTATACCCGACAGGGAGTGTAACACTCACCCCCGGCAACCCACCGGGGATTAGGTTGTTAGGATTAGGGCTTTGGCGACAGGATCACTCTCATGAGTGATTAAGCCCCCCCCCCTCTCTCCCCTCCACCATGGAGAAACTGTAGAAAATCGAGGCGCTCTTGGCTGAACTCGCAAAGCAGTTTAACTTTAAAGGGTCAGAAGTCGGGGCAGTAATCTCTGTCTTTCTTATTTTATTTAAGAAAAACAAAGATTTCGCAGCCGACTTCGCCGAGCTCTATAAGGCTGAACAGCTAGCGATCCCAGCCAGCCCGAGCATCGCTGATTTCAGCGATGCTCTCGAGGCCCCCACCGATGAACCGCCGTGTCTTATGGACACCGAGGATGTACCTATCCCCACTCCCTCCGATTCTGCCACGCTTGCTCCCCAGGCGGACTCGCACTCCTCTTCGTCCTCGGACACAGAGGCGTACGAGCTCGTCTCCCACACTAAGGGTAAAGGGAGTAAACGCAAAAAGAACAAGGCGAGCAGCTCAGCCCCGGCCGCTAAAGTCATAGCGGCTGAGGACTCCGCTCCTCCATCCCGCACCCCCACCCCGCAGGCGACCTCCGCCACCGCGACCGCCCCCCTCACCGCTACGCAGGCGACCCCCGCCACCGCGACCGCGTCTATCCCTCCACGCCACCGGCGACCGCCGCCACCCGTCCTCCCGTCCTTCGCCTTCAACCTCCGCGAAGGTTGCCGCGCCCCGCGCTAACGTTAGCGCCCCGTGCACATCTTCTGCCTGAACCGCCGCCAGGAAACTCCCTCCACCGCCTCCTGTGTTTATCCAGGATAAGGCCAAGTGGACGGAGGTGTCCAAATGGTGCGTTGACCAGAGGTTCATCTATACTAGTGCCCGTGCCACCCAGCACGGCATTAAAGTATCGGTCCCCACGTCAGGCGATTGTCGCGAACTGACCAGACTCCTCTCAGCAAGGAACGTGTCTTACCACACGTACTCCTTGCCCGAGGAGCGACTGACCAGGGTGGTGATTCGCAGGATCCCCTGCGAAATCGCCACCAGCGATATTAAGGCGGACCTCGATCGGCAGAACGTGCCTGTCTTAGAGGTCCATCGCATGCACCGGTCCAGGCAAGGCATTGCCTTTGATATGGTTCTGGTGGTATGCCCTCCCACGGAGGGTCACCACCCCATATATTAAGGTCAAGGCAGTCTGTAACCTGTCAGGCCTTAAAATCGAAAAGCCCCGTAAGTCGGGCATCATTGGCCAGTGCCACAGATGCCAACTTTACGGGCATTCGGCCTATAACTGTTACGCCACTCCCAGGTGCGTCAAGTGCCTCGGAGATCACGGTACAGCCGACTGTACCCGGCCAAAAGACCGCACCCTTTGCACCGAGACACCCAGTTGTATGTTCTGCAAAGAGTCCGGTCATCCGGAAAATTACCGGGGCTGCCCGAAAGCCCCCAAATCCTCTTGCCCTAAATTGGCGCAGCGTTTCGACGCCCGCCAGACTAGGGAATCCCCCTCAGCCAAACTCCCCGTGAGATTGAGCCCACAGCGTCCCTCCCAATGGCCTCTTTTGAGTTCCCAGAAGGACTTTCCCGCTCTGGCCTCCTCCAGGCCTAAGCCCGCTCCCATCCCTCCGTTAATGGACCCGCGTACCCGCGCCCCCACGCCCCTTACGCCCCCCGTTTTTCCCGCGACCGCAACCCCCGCTCACACCGCCCCCCCCACTGCTCCTATGGCAGGACCAGTTCAGAGGAAAGGTCAGGCTCCCCTTGATGCGTTTACCGTCATCGCCGGGACCTTTAATATGATGGGATGTTTGCAGAGGCGCGAATAGACGACTTTTACGCAATCATGCGAAAGCGTGTCGCATTTCTGATGTGGCGGGTGCGGGGCAGCTCCAACAGCCTCTTGGTCACAGTGGCCGATAGGGCGGAAGGTCGAATACAGATATTTCAGGGCGACAGTTTGAGTCCACTTTGGTTTTGCTTAGCCCTGAATCCTCTAAGCACACTGCTGGAGGATTCAGGTCTAGGCTATCGGCTGAGGAGAGGTGGTCAGGTTATATCTCACCTCCTCTACATGGAGGACCTAAAACTCTTTGCCCCCAACAATCTTCAACTGATCGAGCTACTGAAGGTAACTGAAACTTTTAGTAGTGCCATCAGGATGGAGTTTGGTGAGGACAAATGTGCAGTCATGTAAAGCGAGGTGAGGTTACGGAATCCGAGGGAATCCAAATTTCGGATTCCATACACCTCAGATCCCTTTCCTCATCCGAAAGCTATAAGTATTTGGGTATGTCGGAAGTGTTAGGCATCAACGATGCTGACATGAAGGAATCGTTGAAGGAGCGCTTCTTTGGTCGCCTGAAGAAGACTGGACCAGAACACAAGTATTTCCATCAAACCGTGCCTTGAAATAATGTTGTTGTTTGTACTGTTTGCATTTTTGTCTCGTCTACATTTGATTAGTAATGATTTGACATAGTTAACGGTGGTATTGACGTTTTTAATGGTAATATTGACATGATTATGAATGATTAGACATTGCTGTTGATTATTTTGACATCACTATTAATTGTTTTGACATTATTAATAATAAATATGTATAATTTGCAAAATGTTAAAATGTGTGTACTAACACTAGGTTTAAGATGTGTAAGTTTGTAAGTACTAACAAAATTGGATTTTATGATCTGCTGAATAAATTATTTGATTATTTGATTAATACCTACAGCACGTTCCTCTCCCCGCGTGCCCAACAGATGGCCCAGGAACTAGTTGCCGCCGGCGGTAACCTGTTCCGCATACAATCAATATATGCTGCGTATCCCGAGATCACGCAAGCACTCCACGTCATGAACTATGGATACAACGCCCCCATTACGGATAGTCGAGGAATAGTAACAAAACTAAAACCCCGTTCCCTAAAGCTAGGCTTCTTCAATGCCAATGGCATTCACGGCCAACGTGATGAGATCGCCACGTTCCTCCGCGACTATCACGTAGACATTTTACTCATATAAGAGTCGTTCCTCAAGCCTCACCAACGCGACCCGAAAATTGCAAACTATCGTTTAGTTCGCAACGACAGGTCACGTTGTCACAGAGGCGGCACCCTAATATACTATAGGAAGTCCCTGTACTGCATACCTATGAATCCTCCCGTACTCTCCCGATTAGAAGTTTCGGCCTATCGGTTAGCACTGACAGGTCACCAGCCAATCACTATTGTGTCGGCTTACCTTCCTCCCCAACATCAGTCAGAGGACCCCCAACTCCTCGCTAATGACCTCTCCGAACTCTTCGGCATGAGTGACTCCATTATCATAGCGGGCGATCTCAACGCCTAACATCCTGCCTGGAATAGCACCAGGACCTCGACTAGAGGTAGGCAACTTTTCAACCTCTGTTCTACCATGAACTTTGACGTCATCGCCCCGGTGACTCCCACTCACTTCCCTTTCGATCCCGATCAGTTAGCCGACGTACTTGATATAGCACTTCTAAAGAATATTAAGTTAAGGTTGGATTCTATAGAAGCTATTCACGAACTCGACTCTGATCATCGACCAGTAGTCATGAACCTGGCCCCCCGATTAGGTACCCGCGACCCCTCTCAACCCTCCGCCACTAAAGTGATCACTGACTGGAAGAAAGTAAGCGAACGCTTACAATCTAACACGTCACATCACTTAGACTCTATCCCAGATCAGTTCAACTCTGTCGCCGACACAACGGCCGCGATCGACTCTCTCACGGAGCACGTACAATCGATCGTGAACGAAAGTTCACGGGAGGTTCCAGATACGGATGACCGTAAATGGAAGCTCCCCGACGATATACGTGATCTGCTGACAGAGAAGAACGCGGCCGTTCGTGCCTACAGCAACTTTCCCTGTGACGCTAACAAAGCTCACATGCGCTACTTTCAGCGTGCTGTAAGGACACGTGTGACTGAGCTGCGTGACTGAGCTAGTTCGCCCACCATCTTGTCCCAGTTGGACAAGATGGTGGGCGAACTAGAGCCGACTCATCTCGCATTCTGGGAACTTCAGAGGAAACTCAAATCCTCTGAGATTTCCACTATGCTCCCCCTGATCCGCCCCGGCGCGACCATTGCATTCGAGGATATCGACAGGGCTGAATGCCTAGCCGATAGCCTCGAAGCCCAATGCACATCCAGTTCGCAGCCAGTAGACCAAGCGTTTGTCAATAAGGTAAACGCCGAACGCGGAAGTCGAACGTAAAGCCTCACTCCCACCCGTTGAAGACCCTGATGATCCCCTCCCCCCCGTCAAACCTGACGAGGTGCACGAGATCATCAAGGGTCTGAAACCTCGTAAAGCCCCCGGATCAGACGGCATCACCAACAGAGTGATCAAGCTGTTCCCCGCTCACCTGATTATGCTCATGGCTCATCTTCAATGGTGCCCTGAGTAATAATATTTTCCCCCAAGCGTGGAAGGAAGCCACCGTCATTGGCATCCCTAAGCCCGGTAAGCCCAAAACCGTGCCCACGAGCTATCGCCCCATTAGTTTGCTCAAAGTCCTCGCCAAAATCTATGAGAGACTTATTTATAAGCGACTCAGGGATTATGCCGAGACCAAGGGCCTCATCCCCAACGAGCAGTTTGGTTTTCGAACCCAACCCTCGTGTGTCCACCAGGTACACCGTATCGTTGAGCATATCAATGCTGGTTTTCAGCGTGGTATGTTCACGGGCGCTGTATTCTTCGATATAGCGAAAGCGTTCGACAAAGTCTGGCACAACGGCTTATTATATAGGCTGTACCAACTCGGAGTGCCAGACCGTGTCGTGCTCATCTTACGAGACTTTCTTGCGAACCGTACCTTTCGCTATCGCATTGAAGGGTCACTTTCCTCCCCTCACCCGATCCGTGCAGGAGTCCCTCAAGGCTCTGTACTAGCCCCCCTCATTTTCACGCTGTTCACTAGCGATATCCCCAGAAGTAAGAAGGCAAGGTTTGCTCTGTTCGCAGACGACACTGCCATCTTCTTCTCGGGATTTAGTGAATCAGCGCTGGTTCGCTACCTTCAAACCGCAGTCGACGAGCTCGGCGAATGGTTCAGGAAGTGGCGAATCGAAGGCAATCCCGATAAAAGTCAGGCGGTCTTTTACATCCAACCGCGACGTAATCACCCCCTCCCCGACCCATCTCTATGTTCGGCAAGCGGATCCCTTGGGAGAAGCGAGCCAAATATCTAGGTGTCATCCTCGACGAACATCTCACCTTTTCTGAGCACATAAAGAAGGCCCGCTCACGGGCCGCTTTCGCTCTCGGTAGGCTCCATTGCGTCCTGAAAAAGCGGAGTAAAATGTCTCTTCAGTGTAAGAAGCGTCTTTACACCACTTGTATCAAGCCCATCATGACATATGCAAGCCCAGTCTTTGCACATGCTAAGCCCCATTTCATCCATAGGATGCAGACCCTCCAGAACCATTTTCTCCGTCAAGCCACAGGCGCGCCTTAGTTTGTTCGGAATATCAACCTCCACTTAGATATGAAACTCCCGACTATCCATCAGTTCATGAAACGCGCTTCGAAGCGTTTCTTCGATAGGGCCGTATCCCACCGGAACCATCTGGTTGTCGCGGCAGCCACTTACACCCCCTCCCGTATCAGTAAAGTCCGCCGTTCGCGGCACGTTCTATCCGATCCTGACGATCCCACTACTCTCCTCCAGGAGACTCGAAAAGAGACCTGTACAGTGAGCAAACAACACAGACACAAACCGTACCGACCTCGCCACCGAGGTCCGTCGTCGCGGCCCTCCCGACCCTTGCAAGAGCCAGCCCGCGATGCTGAGCCTTTAGCTTTAAATTAGTCCATAAATAATTTTAACCCAGATCCAGCCAGTCCCTTGCTGTCCCCCCCACCAGTGATTGCCTAAGCCGAGGTTCGTACCCCCCTCGGGGTAACCCTTAGAGCTTTTGCTTTAGTTGTTTAAGTATAATAAGCCCCGGCTGGAGGCCTAAAAAGGTAACTTTTAAGAACTCGCCGGGCTACCATCCGTTTAAGTAGTAAAAATCTTTCAGGTTAACTACGAGATGCCAGACAAAAAAAAATCTTATTGAATTTCGTATAATGCTATTTACGCGACATATTAGAAGGATCACTAAATTCATACAATTAGGCGTTAAGTATCGCGTGTGACGCCGCTCACGGGTTATTAGGGAAACTCGTTCAAAATAAAATGGAAAGCTATTTACCCGATTACGACGACGCAAAAAGGACGACGCACGTGTGAACGATTTAATATGTACGGATTAATAAACATCATAATAAAATTGTAAATATAACGAAAATGTCGGCTACCCTCATTATTTTTCGTCATAAATATGGAGTGGTCAGTGATAGACTAGGCTCGTAAATGGTAATGCTAAATCTTCTAAGGTACATAATAAAAATCTTAAATTCATTCAGTTATTCATAGGCATGAAATTTTGCACAAGAGTTCCTTATAAAATGAAAGTGAAAAGTAAGGATGGATTTTTGAAAATTCGTTGTTTAAGTTCCTCATTATTCCAATGGGCATTTTTCCATTCCGTTGGCCATTAAGCTTGTATTGATATAAAACACTATGTTTAATGTGTAAATTATACATTTTCACATTTGTACCAACATTCGCTATATAAAACACCGTTTTTTTGTTACTAGGCAGCGGGTTAGCAACAAAAAAATATAATCCAGATGACGTACCTACTCATTTTGTGCGAGAAAATATCGAATGTTCACGCAAATCTGCCCGTGTTGAGTGAATAGTGAGAGCAGTGGTGGCCCAGTGGTAACGACTTATGAGTAGTAAGTAGGTCGTAGCTTCGAACCCAGATAGCCGATTTACTTTTTAACCGACTCCAAAAAAGGAAGAGGTTATCAATTCCACCGGGTTTTTTTTTTTATGTTTGTTTCCTCATATCTTTTGACTGGGTGAACCGATTTTGATGATTCTTTTTTTATTTGAAAGCTGGTGCTTCCCGAATGGTCCCATTTTAATTTGGTTCCATTCGGACAATGGAATCCATGTGAAAACCATATAAGTCTTAAATTTGCATTAAGTATTTGCGCGACAAATGAACGAATACCGTATGTTTGTTACCTCATAACTTTTGACTGGGTGAACCGATTTTAATGATTCTTTTTTTATTTGAAAACTGGTGCTTTCCGAATGGTCTCATTTTAATTTGGTTCCATTTGGACAATGGGGTCCATGTGAAAACCATATATGTCTTAAATTTGCATTACGTATTTCCCCGACAAATGAACCAATAACGCGATTAGATTAGTGCGGAGTATCTACCACAACTAAAAAGTAAAAAAATAAAAACTTTTTACAAAAAAAAAACAACCGACTTCCTTAAAAAAAAACACTACAAAGTAACTTTAATTTCGGAAGTCGGTGGCAAAAACCTTAAATACAGAGCCTAAGACACCGACTTTCGAAATTAAGGTTATTTTTGACTTCGTAGTGTTTTTTTTAAGGAAATCGGTTGATTTTTTTTGTAAAAAGTTTTTATTGTAAATAATTTCATTACCACTTCTCTCCAAACGGTGAATGAAACCACCGTGAGGAAACCGGCACTAGAACCAAAACTTCGAAGACATGTGACATCCAACATCCCGCACTGGGCCTACGTAGTGGATAACGGCCCACTCCCTCTCACAGAGAAGAGGCATGTGTCCCAACAATGGGAACATGACAGGCTGATTATGTGTTATGTTTTGTACTATGTTTAATTAAAAAAATATACAATTTCACATTTGTACCAACATTCGCTATAGTATAGGTATAACATCGTTTTTTGTTACCAGGCAGCGGGTTAGCAACAAAATATATAATCCAGCTGACGCTCATTTTGTGCGAGCCCAAAATATCGAATGTTCACGCAAATATGCCTGTGTTGGGTAAATAGAAAGGAATTTATGAGGTAATAGTGAGAAGGCGTACTTAGCTATACGTATATTACGTGGATGATTTACAAGCATAACTTTTTTTTTGTAACTTTCTATAAACCGAAATATACTTCAAGTTTAGTAGCTCAATGATAATAGCCGTTAAGCCACACTTGCTGCGTTCAATTCATGGATGGGTTACTAACCATTACGTTTGGAGACACCACCGTGCCTTGGAAAACAAAAGACACTGGAAAAAAGGACATTCGTCACTAGAAGACGGATATTGTACAGCTACAACAATCTGTCAAATTTCTTTAATAGATTTTCAACTTTATCACTAAAGTTTTAGGTTCAAGATTGATTGAGAAAATTTGACAGTTTCGGGTGTTTTGATGTGCTGGCGTCTGTACTTCCCAGTATGGATGTTGTAAAAGGTTTATGTATGAAGGATTTATCTGATTGACATAAAGTTTTATAGCCGGTAGTAGGTTTTCGTAATAAAATGTATTTTGTATTATCACAAGCGGAACAAGCAGTAGCTGTGTTCCAGAGGATAGAGAGGCAAAGATTTTGTGAGTATGTTATTCTATACTAGCGTTTGCCATTGGCTTAACTCGCGTATTATACATATAAACCTTTCTCTTGAATCACTCTGTCTATTGATGAAAACCGCATTGAAATCCGTTGCGTAGTTTAAAAGATTTAAGCGCACAAACATGACATGCGACTTTATTTTAAACTATGTTAAGATACCTATTAATCAACTTTAAACTAACCATCCACGTTATTAGTTCCAAGGATTACTACGAAGAGTATTTGTGCCAAGCTTCAAGTTTATTAACTTAAGGATAAGATTTTTGATACAAACTAAATCTCCCCTTTTCACCCTCTTAATAGTCGAATTCCCAGAAACCTCTTCTTAGTGCTTACCTACATTAGAAAAGGAAGGAGTGCGCAAAATTTCGCGTTCCTAGTCCCAGTAGTTTCAGTTGGGCTTAGAGAAGTTTAGACAGTTTTTCCTTAAATATATTTATACTAGCTTTTGCCCGCGGCTTCGCCCGCGTGGATTTCGGAACTTATCCCGTGAGAACGTGATACCGGGACAAAAGTAGACGTTGTAAGTACTGGGACGCAGCCAATGTTACTCCTTATAATAACAACTATCTGCTTGTGGAAATCCCGTCAAAATCGGTCCAGCTTTTTCGCAGATTCGCTGGAACAAACAGTCTGCCTGTTTGTTCCGGCGAATCTGCACAGACAGAAGTACCGTATACACGTTTAGTTCTATTTGGTAAAAAACTGTTATTTTAACATTACAAACAGACATTTTCAATTTTATTTATTTATGTTTATAAACACAGTTCCAAGCCAATGGCTAATTTACACTAATATTATAAATGCGAAGGTAACTCTGTCTGTTACGCTTTCACGACTAAACCACTGAACCGATTTTGATAAAACTTGATACAGGGTTAGTTTGAACCCCAAGAAAGGCCATAGGCTACTTTCCTTCCGCGAAATTTACGCAGACAAAGTCACGGGCAAAAGCTAGTCTTCTATAAAATCATATATGCCTTCTCAAACACTCTAAAAAGAGTATTAATTTAGGCAATATAGCCAAAGTACCGGAACCATTTTGCACGTCCAATTACTATCAAATAGTGACGCTATCCGGCCTAGTACACATGTTGCCTTCTATGCCAAATTAACCGTTTTAAATAAAGGCTATCCTACGACAAATAGCCGCCTTCCTACCCTCATCCTCTCTAGGCTATTTGGCTATTTCCTTGGCTACTTTATCACCTGCTCTAATGGATGTTAAAGAGACTTATTATTTATTCAGATGCCGTTGTCTAATGTAAACTTGTACCCTGCACTTAGTGTGTGAAAGGGGTGAACTATTTTTTCTTATGATGTATTAAAATGGCTACCTAAATTTTTAAAGGGTTAAGTAGAAAAAAGCACACCACTAAAGGGTTTGCTAAAGATACTTATCTATTGCCAAAGCATGAAAATAGACAATATAGTATGAAAATAAACTCAGAATAAGCAACAATTGTACAACTAGTGCAATGGTGTCCCAGTGATAACGGCCACGACTTGCGACTTGTAGGCCGTATGTTCGAACCCAGAGAGGCGCTTTAGTTTATGTACATTATTGCTCTCAAAACGGTGACTGTAAACATCGTGAGGAAACCAGCATGCCCTAGAACCAAAAATTCGAAGACATGTGACTTCTACCAACCGGCACTTGGCCCGCGTGGTGGATTAAACGCTGATTATGAACCAACAATAACTCTAGCTATCTAAACATATTATAAATTAAAGTCGAACTTAGTGTCTGTATGTGTGACCGCTTTGTATCATACTTTAGTATAAAACATACTTTAATGAAAAATCATCTCGATGTTTCGTAAAGTCGTAAGAACTAGTCGTTTGAGGACTTCTCTTTATAAAATAAAGGTCATTAGTTAAATTTTAAATATTATCTATAATTTACTGTCCACAATTTAAAATTTGGCTGATAATAAAACGACCAAAACCTAACACTAAAATGGTTAATTAATAATTTATGGTTCACACCAATCATCGCTCGTTCCATAAATTTTTGTCACGAATTGAAAACCGCATACAAATTACATTGAATAAACTGAAACATCCGTAATATATGAAAACTGTGAACCAAAATCGTGTTTATAGGGAAAGTGCCGAGGTATCTCGTATTCGTGTCGTTTAAGGCTGCAGTAACACGACCTCCGTATCTCGTGTCAGATATAATATTTGCACAGTACGCACACGCCGCAGGCCGCCGGTATCTATTCCCTTTACGGAGTTATCTCTATGAAATATTCACGAAAAGGAATATTTTGATAATTATTTCCTTTTTTTAGAACAACAGCAATGCATCCACCCAAAATCACCCTCAACGCTACGATATAAAAGTACTACCAATGTGAAATTGTTACAAATAAAATGCGGTTGTAGACACAAAAAAAAAGGAATCGGACCTCCTCTCCTTTCGAGGTAGATATAAAATAAGTGAAAGGATTGGTATTCCTGATGTACAAGTAGGCTGTGCGCGAGGCCTGTGTTGTCGCTAAAAACTTATCCTTCAGTTAGGAACGTGCCTTTACAAGTTACCTGAAAATCAGGTTTCAGGCAAGTTTGAGGTCAATGATCGAGAATGTGAACATAACGTGTGGAATGTTGACATTTCTCTGCTTGCAATTGAAAGAAGATTACTAAGCGATAAGATATCATTTCTTAAAATAAAAATACTCATCGTCCTATTTACTTTCTTTACCAAAGTTTAGTAGTCAGCTTGAGTTCCGCATACTTCTTTCGATCTGTCGCTAAAATACATCAGACTGTTTGCATCACTAGCGCAATGCATACATAAAGCGCTTTAACGTAACCTTTGCAGCAGCTGCATCATTCTTATGCATTCATACGTAGGTCTGCAAGTGGTAATGTCGCCGCATGTGTCTGATTTAAATCCTGCCGCTGAATACTTGCTGTAGGTAATCTAATTGCAAATATTCACGGTAGCTGCGAGTCGGGGTGAATCTCACATTAGCACTGAATAGTACTGGCCACTTTCGTGTTGTTAAAGGGCGAAGATCAAACTTAGAGGAACAAAAATCATTTTTATTTTATGATACCCAAGAGAACTATAGCGGACGGTCGTCATTTGGTTCAAGCACCATGCTTGTCAAACAATGTGGTTACCTATATGGTGGAAATGCCTAAACTACAGGCTTCAGAAATGAGTTAGAAACCACCTAGTTGTTAGTTTAGGGGCCTCGATTTCCATTAACTTAGTGCACTTATGACACGATGTATTTTATATACCAGGCTGTATACAGTTGAACTAAACCTTAGTTGGTAGTGTAGTGTAGTACTTACTGAATAGTTCAGCACTTAGATATATACTAGCTTTGAAATCAAAATAAAATGATAAATAGAATTAGCATAAAAAATATTGATTCAATCTCGATTATGATTGTAAATGTAATGCATGATCATCCCTAGCATCAGGTGGAATGTCACTAACAAGTCACTCCACGCTCACTTCAGCCGTTGAGATGGTTACAGAATAGGACTGCCTGGTCAGTTAACGTGTGATACATTTTCAACAGAGGATAAAGACTCGCCCCCATTTGACAAATGACATTCTTTTGTTCATTCTTCCTCACTTTGTTTGTATCTTTTTGAAAAGTTAGTCGATTTGTCACCATTATTTAAATCTAAACTTTATTCCGTTTGGTCTCCGTTCGTGATACTTATACGAGCTGCAGTCGCATCTATTTGAGTCGTTTTATTCTGAATCTGAATAAAAACAGGCGCCATTTTTATTCTGCAGGTTTGTACAACTTCCGATGCTAACAATATGATAACACTCCAAAGCTTACATTAAAAAATATAGGCTTTGGAGTGCTGTCGTATTTTTAATACTCATTTAAAATTCTCAACAAATGAAAAAGTTAAATTTTCACGACTGTTGTTTCCTTATCCCGTGAGAATATAAATTGTACGTATTTTCCATATTTTTGGCAATGTTATGTTCCTCTGGTCTATATTTATTGAGTCGATAATAAAATTTGAGTCATATTCGCATGTGAGGGCCGGAAATATGACCAAGTTAATATTCGTTAAAATGATATACGAGGAAAATGCACTCATTGATACGCGGATATCGATGTTTTATGTTCGCGATAACAAAGTTAAATTCGACAATGCGGGTTAAAAGGTAAAAAAACAGGTTCATCATAAATAAATGTTACTTTCGACCTAGACTAGCTTTTTCCGGCGACTTCGTCCGCGTGAAATGTTTTGTTTTATCATAAAATATCCTTATCAATACTGTAGTGTCTCTGATTCGCCAATAGCATTGCCGAATTAGATCAGTAATTTCGAAGATTACTTCATACAAACTAATTTTTTTTTAGTTAGCCTCCCACTGCTGGGCGAAATCTCTACTAATCTCTAGGAACTCAAAATCCTTAATAATATTATAGTAGGTATAGGTGATATTAGGATAGTTATACTAAGAGACTAAAATATCTTATTCATTTAAATTAATGCAAATAATAAACGCTTCACATTAGTTTCTGTCTTCATATCTTTACTGCATTTAAATTCTAAGCAGAAATAAATTAAGTTATTATTTTGAGATAAGCACGCCCGCAGCCATTACAGTTTCTATTCATTTTGATAGCTTTCAGAGATTTATGAAGTTATTTAACAAGAATTTAATTCACAAAGTATGTGAAAGAAAAATTAATGCTACGTAATATTTCAAAGACAAGGATTAATTTTATTGTTTACTAGCTTTTCAAATTTCAAACAAATCCGTTCGGCCGTTTTTGTGTTGTTGAGTAACAAAAATCTATATATTTAAACATACAAACTATCATATTTATAATATTAGTAGGATTTATACAAAATGACAAATGAAATTCGCACTCATGTATACGTTTTTGGCAACTTTCTCTGTTTAGTGGATCCTGGCAGCCTGCCCAATCTCGCGGGAAAGCGTTTGTGATACGACTATTGAAAAGGCGAAACCCCTCTTTCTCCATGATGTCCTAGGTGCTGTAGTAAGGTAACTGGGTCCCAGCACTTTTATTATTAATGTAGGGACAAAGAAAACAAAAATCTGTACAGGCTGTCAGGTACAGGTCAAGCTGTACATTTCCAGTTTTAGCTGACCTCGCATTGTATAGGCTTGTCGTACAATGAGATGCCAGCTTATACGGGAAATGTATAGCTTAATGTGTGGCCATGCGTACATCGACGCTCAGTTTCAGTTCGGATTTCGTGTCTGATTCAATTCACGACTGTGAATCCCTCTCATAATCATCATTTCAGCCGAAAAACGTCTGGACATAAACGTATTTTCTTTATTTTTAGGGTTCCGTTGCCAAATGGCAAAAAACGGAACCCTTATAGATTCGTCATGTCTGTCTGTCTGTCTGTCTGTCTGTCTGTCTGTCCGTCCGTCCGTATGTCACAGCCACTTTTTTCCGAAACTATAAGAGCTATGCTGTTGAAACTTGGTAAGTAGATGTATTCTGTGAACCGCATTAAGATTTTCACACTAAAATAGAAAAAAACTATAAATTTTGGGGTTCCCCATACATAGAACTAAAACTCAAAAATGGTTTTTTTCATCAAACCCATACGTGTGGGGTATTTATGAATAGGTCTTCAAAAATGGTGATGAGGTTTCTATTATCATTTTTTTCTAAACTGAATAGTTTGCGCGAGAGATACTTCCAAAGTGGTAAAATGTGTGTGTCCCCCCCCGTAATTTCTGAAATAATAGAATGATAAAACTAAAAAAAATATATGATGTACATTACCATGTAAACTACCACCGAAAATTAGTTTGAACGAGATCGAGAGAGTAGTTTTTTTTAAAACGTCCTAAATCGTAAACCGCAATTTACCTTACATTCAATCAACTGAAATATAAAATAAAAAAAAAACATTTATTTTTAAACCGAGAATACCTACAGGTTTGTACGGAACCCTCGGTGCGCGAGTCCGACTCGCACTTGGCCGGTTTTTTTAACCCACGACGCAAAAAGAGGGGTGTTATAAGTTTGACGTGTCTGTCTGTCTGTCTGTCTGTCTGTCTGTGGCATCATAGCTCCCGAACGGATGAAGCGATTTCAATAAAAAAAATGTATTAAAGGTGACTTATGTGCAAGTGTTCTTAGACATGTTTGATGAAAATCGGTTGAGCCGTTTAAATGTTGTGGGGGAGAAAGTGGGGAAGAGTAACCGAATGTCAGCAAATATACTCGACTGGGGTCTCAAATGAAAGCGCACTGGTAGAGAATATTGATGAATTAATCGAGAGTGTTCTTAGCTTCGTTTGATTCTATACTATAATAAGTATGTACCTATAAAAAGTATAAAATAAAAAATTAAATTTAAAATTTAACAAAACCCCGACACAAAAACCTAATTTCCCTTTAAAAAGTAAAAAATAATAAAAAAAAACTCAATCTTAAAGTACCTAAGTAAGTATTAATAATTCAAAAAAAATACGTCGCGTAGGGGGACCGCTCCGCGAGGGCAGACGTTGACGGTCGTATCCTGAATGCAATATTGTGAAGAAATTTTATAAAAGTTTTCTTTTCTTAATTAGTTAGGTAATAGACTATGTATTTGTAAATAAATTGTTACTTTTGGAGCGGTCCCCCAACGCGACGTATTTTTTTTGAATTATTAATACCTACTTAGGTACTTTAAGATTGAGTTTTTTTTATTATTTTTTACTTTTTAAAGGGAAATTAGTTTTTTGTGTCGGGGTTTTTTTCTTACACCTAGCTTTTAAAAGTAATGTACTTAAAGCCATATAGATATCCCACAATTGATCTATACAGAATTTGTGGCCTACTATCGGTCAGGAAACTTTACCTTTTAAACATAATTTTATATTTGCATAAACACCTTCCAGTTAACCACGAGAGACAGGCTAGGAGAAGAAATGATATTGTGGCTTACTCTCCGGGAGTACGCACGGCTTTTGCGAGACGTCAGTATGCTTGCCAATCAGCTTACTTATACAATAAAATTAACTCAAAACTAAAGTTCCACCACGAGGTTTCGCATCAATGCAAAAAAGTTATAACTGACTAAATACGCTAACTTATGAGGAGGTAGAGCAACTCTTGGTTAGAATTGTTTAACATCCTTGACTTCTTTACTATAATGAGTATAATGTAATGCACCTTGTGGTAACCTATTGTTATCTTCAACTCCGAGTATAATGGCACAATCAGAAAACACGTAAACTCAAACATACACATACATTACACACACACAAACACACAAATACACACACAAAAACATACACAATCCCACATTTATACAATTTTAATTTTATTTCACACATGCACATACAATAAGAACCTACATAGAGCTGATAATTTAATATTTATTTTATTTTTATTATAGGTCATTGTTCCTTTTTTTCTGTTTAACAAAGTACTTTAAGCTGATCTTTTCTTTTTTAATTTAATTAAATATTAATTTTGCTTTTAATTTTGATTTACGTTTAATTTTAATCTTGATTATGGTTTTAATTTTGATTATGGATTTGATTTTAATTTTGATTTTAATTTTGATTTTGATTTTTGATTTGATAATGTGATAATTTATATTTTGATTTTAATTTAAATTTAAATTTTGATTTTAATATTAACTTAGATTTGGATTTTGATTTGAATTTGAATTTGATTTTAATTTAGATTTAGATTTGATTTAGATTTTATTTTTAATTTAATTTTCATTTTCATTTTTTGTTTTATATAGTCTCAATTTTGTTTATCATCCTGGGAAGGAGCAAGACAACGCCAACACAAGTATTATTAATTACTTACTGGGGCTGTTTCATTTAAAATTTTGTAAATGTAACCATTTGAGACCCAATAAACAATTTTATTTAATTTTATTTATTTTAGCTTCTGACGTTTCATAAGTGCCTATGTAGGTTTATGTGAAATAAAAATATTTTGATTTGATTTGCCTTAAATAGGTCTCCCCCAAGAGGGGGGGCTTGTGAAATGGGGTTGTTGATCTCTACGCGGCACTGGGAAAACCTACGTAACATATAGATTACTATCTATAAATAAACTATCTGCGTGCCACAATTCAAAACCGTTCACTCGTTTTTTGTGTGAAAGTCTAACAAACATCCATACATCATCAGAAAATTTCACATTTAAAATATTAGTAAGATAGGATTCCCTGGATACATATATGATATTTTTTATCCCTATATTACGTTCCAAATGTCGAGTTTCCAACGCTTTTGGTGATATTGAGGCATGGCCAGAAATGTTTGTTCTAGTCCTTTGATTCTTTCGCTCCTAGTTCGATTTACGAAAGCGTTTTAGTTTATACTCTATAGAGTGTAGCGTCCGACAAGCGTCTCTGATACAATTTGGTTATGATAATCCCTCAAACATATGCCCTTCGTGAGACCGATGTGTTTGCTGTAATAGACATATTCCCATGAATATGTAGGCACAGCAAACTTGGTCACCTATGCCGTATATTTTAACAACACATGTGTCCCAGAAGGCGTGACAATTGAAAATGTCCGTGTGAAAAAATATGGATGAAGTTTTTGTAGTTGGTAAACGAATTTTGGAGCGCGAACAAGATGAAAACCGGCCAAGTGCGAGTCGGGCTCGCGCACCGAGGGTTCCGTACAAACCTGTAGGTATCCTCGGTTTATGCATAAGGTTTACGTTTATGAAATTAAATGTTTTTTTTTAATTTTACGATGTTTACGATTACGGTTTACGACGTGGTTTACGATTTTTGACGTATTAAAAAAAAAGTACTTACTGGATCTCGTTCAAACCAATTTTCGGTCGAAGTTTATATTGTTATGTACATCATATATTTTTTGTAGATTTATAATTCTCTTATTTTAGAAGTTACGGGGGACACACACACACACACATTTTACCACTTTGGAAGTGTCTCTCGCGCAAACTATTCAGTTTAGAAAAAAAAAATGATATTAGACACCTCAATACCATTTTTAAAGACCTATTCATAGATACCCCACACGTATGGATTAGATGAAAAAAAAATTTTTGAGTTTCAGTTCTAAGTATGGGGAACCCCAAAATTTATTGTTTTTTTTTCTATTTTAATGTAAAAATCTTAATGCGGTTCACGGAATACATCTACTTACCAAGTTTCAACAGCATAGCTCTTATAGTTTCGGAGAAAAGTGGCTGTGACATACGGACGGACAGACAGACAGATGGACAGACAGACAGACAGACAGACAGACATGACGAATCTATAAGGGTTCCGTTTTTTGCCATTTGGCAACGGAACCCTAAAAATGTGAGGTTGCAATCTGAAAACAAATAAGTTATCTGTTGCGAATTAATAAAGTTGCAGTAGGTTGTAGTTATTCCATTCACGATATTGCATAAATAGAAAGGTTTTATAATGCAATCTAACATTCTTAGATGACGTGCTCACGGACGTAATAAAATCGTGGCGGTTTTTTTAGGCACTGGATCTTCTGCGTATTGCTTAGAAGTCTTACACACGACACGACGTCAAGTTGCCAACGGCAGGTAACTGCAGCCGTCGACACGCTATGATGACGTTGATCTTTGAAGATGGCATGTCGCTGGCTGCCGTCAACGCGTCAACGGCAGCAGTTGCCTTTGCCGTTGCCAACATTCCGCTCATGTGTAAGAGCTCTTAGTGCCCAGAATTGAAAATCGAACACTTTATTTTTCCTACTCGCCTATCCAACATCTCAGCAGTCTGTTGGGTTCTCAATGCTCTGTTTATCACCGAGAGTTTTAAATCCAGTGCACGATATTTTAACGTCCATGTGACAACGTCGACTTAGGATTATAGTTCGTTAGATATTGTTTATCTATTTTTTACCTACTTAATAAAATGTTTTATTGGTTATGAGTTTGAAATGAAAGCACGAATAAAAAGATGTTTTGGAATATTGGTCACCTGTCTCTCACATAGGTTTACAAACTGTAACCAACAACATTAAACACCAACGCAACGCCATGAGCAACTCTTCAAAACAACCAATATTGTCAGCTAATTAAATCTGTTTACCCAGTACATCTTCACAACCGGAAAATATCGTTAAATTATTTCTCTGTTGTTTGATTCTCATTAAAAAGTTTCCCAGTGTTTTCAACTCGTTCAAAAACACGGTTTATACTAAGCTTTTGCCCACGTTGCACTTCGTTCGTTATTTACCATTCGAGAGGCGATTGAGTAACAAAGGAGGAAATAATTCCTCACTCCGTATCCTGAGGGAGAGGGTAGGTAGTTGACTTGTTAGGTAATTTTTTCAGTATAGGTATGTTCCGAGTTGGTGGTTGAACTCCGCTAGAAGTGCAGTGTAGGTGCCGTTTTACGAAGTTCTGCAAAGTTTCATCGGCACACGTTGCTTTGAGAAGTAATTGAGTAGTAAACATGCTGCCTGACTTTCTAACGAACGCTAGTTAAAACGTATCACGGACCCGGGTGTGAAAGTTTAAGAGTCTTTTGAACATTGCGCTTTTCTGAGATCGACGTGCATTATCTGGCCTACAATACCCTCATTTCAGTACTGAGAGTGTCTGATATAGGTCGGCTGTTCAATGTGTATTTACTGTGTCAAATTTCAAAGCTGGGACAAAACTCCTGACAGACCCACTTTGCTCCATCCCGCGCGTGTTCATATATCGAAACAATAACACCGAGCAACTGTTCGTGCGTCTGGCGTGTTCGCAAACGAACGTATTCAATTTGTAGTTTCGGCTTAAAACACTAACGAGCTAGCAGTCGGCAAGACAATTTGGTGCCATAGTTAGCGACGATCGCTCCCGCACGTGACGAGAGGAACTTTGTCGGTTCCACGGGGCCCTTAAATTGATTACCAACGCCCTTCTTCCGACCAACCCCTCTTAGAGTTTTCAATATGAATAATTGAAACTGTGATTGAGCTTAGTTGTTATCAGATAGTGTGATGAGTGATGTAATGTGTATGTATAGGGACCTTCACTATCCTATACCTAACTATTTAAAAGTGTCTTTTTGGAAAACGAAGCGGTATGGTTCTTGCGTCCGTCTTCGTTTGATCATGTCGATAGAATGAATGAAAGGTAGATCTGAGTGGAAGGAAACGTCGGGCGATGGCGCCCTAGAAGGAGCTATAGTGTGTGAACTTAGAGCTGATGTTCTTCAGAAAGTTCGGGTGCGTAGTACCTACTCGTAACCGGCGTGCGTCTATGACCAGATGTATGAACGTAACCGAGGCAAAAGGAGTTGTTAGGATCTTAGCAGCTAGCGTTCTGTAGTTTCTGCCTATCCCCATGGGTAGAAGGCGTGAGTTTATGTAACTTTGTATGTACTTCGGGCAGCCTGTTTCAGAATTTCAATTAACTTTTCACCTACTTTTCTGTGTTTTAGTCTTGCTTCTCTTCTCTTCTAGTTTTTCAATGTTCGCTTGTACGCAAAATACGCGCGTGGAGTTGCGGACACCAGCCAATTCTACTTTATACCGATGTTTTTACCCAGCTTTTTCTTATTTTTTTTTGTGTCTGTTCTTTTTTCGTCAAGATTACCGCAAAATAAAAGTATTTTGGATCTCTCTTTGTTTCATCATCACCACTGTTCTCAGAATTACCTCTAGAACACTACGTACTTAACTGTGTCTTTAATCCTATAGCTTTTACTCTTTTCACGTCCATTACGTGATTGTTCAAAGAGCTTTATTTAAATTGTGAGTTACCACGATAGCTACCTATATTATTTTGACACACTTGTTAGGCCTAAATAAAATGAGTCATAAACATTATGTAAATGGCCGACCCATTTAACTGATATTCAATTTAACATTCGCGTGTAAATAACGGTCTGCCTGAACATTTTGGGCCTTTGTTATGAGAGGTGCTGGATTAGGGTCATTTTTTCTAAAACTTTGTTGGGAGCAGCGACCCTGTTCTGTTTACCAAATTATATTCTGTGTTTGTAAACACTTATATAAAATCAGGTAAAAATCCTTGTAGATTAAAAATATATGCATTTTTTCAAATTACCAGCTAATTTAATTTGGCCCTGAATATATAAATATAATTTGGATTTTTTAAAATCAATCACACAAAAACGGGTTAAAGGATTTGGATGTTTGACAAACAGATAGTTTATAACTTGGATTTAGACATAGGATACTTTTTATCCCAGTTGAACTAGTACTTTCCTGTGGGATAATTTCCGACATCCACGATTCCAAGCGGGCGAAGCCGTGGGCACAGCTAGTTTAAAATATATTTCTGAGATACTTTGTCTCCGTTATTGTATAATTACATGTGTGGCGTTACTGTATGCACAACTCTGACCATAAATGTGCGTTACTTTGCAGAAATTAATCAGTACGAAGCATTTTTTTTGTTAAAATTACAGAACATTAGTAAACCTGTTTAACTGCGCACAGATTATTAAAAAGCAAAAATAAGCGCGTGTCGGTCCATGCACAATGAAGGGATCCGTAGTTGAGATGCATTTATTCCAAGAAACATTCTAGTCGAAGAACATGTTCACCAGTACATTCCAACTGCAAAAGTTAGTTTGTCGACAATTACTCGTTTACTTGTGAAACCTACTTAGCTGTGATAGTTTTTCTTTTAACTTCGTTATATATACTCATCATTCATCATCATCATTTCAGTCGCAATACGTCCACTGCTGGACATGACCTCCCCCAATTTGGGGGGCTTTGCCATAATCGCCACGCTTGGCAGGCGGATTGGCGATCGCAGTATGGTGGTAAAATGCATAGAGAACGCTGCTGCCCATTCTCTAGTAAGTCCCGTAGTCGCCTCTTACGACACCCACGGGAAGAAATGGGGTGATGCTATTCTTTACGTCCGGCACCACACGGTACAATTTTATTCACATATCCACAAACATTATACTTTAGCTGGGAGGGGGACACTTTTCTATTACAATAATTAGGAGTTGAAAGCTTATGATTTGATCAATGGGACCTCAATAAACACGTAATATTTTTGACAGTCTTATCCATTGACACTTCAAACCACGGGGCAGACTAGAAAAAAAAAAACGGTATACTAGAAAAAAAAAACATCACCCACTTTACGCGTAGAGTACGGTAGGCAACCTAAAAAAATATGCCAAATAACAGCTTTTTAGTACTAAGAGTCTCAGCGCTAAGTTCCGAACAGGCAGACGGCTATGGCGAAACAATAAAGGCCTTCTTGACTACAGAACCCAAACAAACCTTTCAAAGTAAATACACTTTATTATATTGGTATGTACATTCATTCCCCAACGCACAAGGTTCCGTACATAACGTCAGTATAAACAGTAACGTTTCAAGTTCACAGCTATGTAAATTTTATTTCATAAAAGCGGTGAGGAAAATTACGTAGATTGAACACTTCCGCCGAAGTTTGAGCCGAGCAGTAAATCGGGAGATTGTCTGTGTAACGACCTAGTGGCGCATCCACACTTACACAACTAGCGTATTACGGCCATTGAATGATATTTGGCGACGGTTTTTGAACGTTCGTTGATGTTGCGTGGTTCACGGTGTGCTGCGATGGCGGTATATGTGAGATTCTAAATTCAAAATTACAAAAATTAGTTTCACATAAGTCATTCATATAATTATGTAGTTTATGCAATGGTCCACCAAAATGCTGAGCGGGATACACATTTCTTGCATTACGAGACAAACATACCAAAGTGCATGTTGAACGTTCTAAAACTAGATGTTTTCGCTTGCAAATTGTCAAGTGCTTATTTCTCTTGATCGTTCTGTTAGTTGGCACTACCTGCACTACCTAATTCTATTCTAATTTTGAATCATGCCTGTAACTTACATGCCATGTGCCTGTAAGGTAGTAGATTGCAATTACTTGCGTACTAACTTTTTCATTGTCGTGCAAATTTTCATGCTTTAGACCGATCTCTGTTAGTAAATGAATGAATTTATAATTCTCATTAATTAGAAGATCTATCTAAGTGTTATGGATTTCGGACATGATCGTTGGGTTAGCCATTACAAATTCCAGTCCAGAGAAACTGGTCACTCCTAGTGAACGAACACTAGCAAATTACCTACTCGTATGTTCTTTGGTTCAGTCTGAATGCAGCATAATAGGTACATACTTCCTCGCGGTGTGGTTCGATGCGAAATAACCTTAATGCAAATTCAAAGTGTCTAACTTTCAATGCAGGTTTAGTCGTTTTGTTTAGTACTCATTCAAGTACTTGTAACGATCCCAAGTCGAGTGAAGGCGTTGTTGAAGCTAATTGGGTGAATGTATGAAGCAGATAAATAATATCTTTATCTAATGGTTCTTATTATGATAACCTATTTCCTGGTACTTCTTGGGACATTCCTGAACGATTGTCCATTAACAAGTCAACAGAAAATTTAACATTTTTATTTATATATTTATGTACGCATTTAAACAGACAAGAAAAAGGAACAGCAAAATACGTACAAAGGTGACGCTTATTCCTACAGAAATCTCTTCTAGCATTCTTCGGATAAGAAAAAAGACAAAAATATAATAGAAGAGAAATATAAAAAACAAATGACTGTGTAAGACTGTGTCTAATAAGATAATGCTATAGGAAAAGTGAGGTACTTAGATAATATGGAACTTTTGATTTTTCTAAGAAACGTACCTACTGGAAAATACATTGTCATTCACAAAGATCACTCACCCGTGACTTTTCTAGGAATTTTACAAACTTCCAATTTTTGCCTGAAATTAATTTGTCCTTCATTTTCTTACCTCAATTACAATTTACAGGAACTACCAGCTTCAGTTTGCTGGAAATGTTCCGTGTAATGGTAATTTCAGGTCGATGACCTGCGTTCATTATAGGCTTTTTTGATGGTTATTATTAAGTTATGAAAATTGCCTACGAGCGTGTAACGAGCTCCGATAATCAAACGAGGCCGAGCTCCTGCGCTGTATATTCTCGATAGCTTTATTTATTTACATGCAACACTAAATTAACAGCCGGTTTTTTTCATTGATCCTTGTTTATTCAGAAAGTGCTTCCAACGTTACGATGAGAAGGCTTATTTTCGTGTCTGCCTTTTTCTGTTGAAATGTTGCCCTAAATATGAGCCGTTTCTTGCTTTAAATAACTTTGAAAGTGGAAAATAATAGAAAAAGGTATCCACTGCTTTCTTTGTCCATTTAATTTTATTAATTTTAAGGAGACTTATAGATAGTGCATATTTGAGTATGCAGTAACATTATTTAGAAGATGAACAATTACAAGTTTCCACAAATGAGCATATAAGCATACAATTGAAAAATCTCCGGTTACTCATCGTTCTAAAATTACAACTAGCGCTGTAATTTACAAAAAAAAAAAACACTATCCAGATTCACCTAAAACTATAAATTAATCATATAACTCCTCACACTTATCATAAAACAGAACGAAAAAAAAACTATGATTTCCACAGTTAATCGAATAAGCGGAGACAAAGATAAAGTTGTCGCCTGCCCGCTCAGTAAAAAGTTAAATTGCATGAACCCGCCCTCCACAGTGGCGCTCGAGAATTTGTTTGGACGATGCGAAGGCACGACCAACTACAATCGGGAAATCAGGATTAAAGTGGCGAATAGTTACGAGAAAATTTTGTTACGCGAATTATAATTTCACTTGTGGTTGTGGATAAAATACGTGTGAAGTATGCTTTGCTGGCTGTGGTAAACAGTCTTTTGTTTACTTTTATATTACCTAATCAATGAACGACGCACATGACAGAGTCACGATGTTTATAAATTACATTCTAGATCTTTTATCGTTATAAATGAGGAAGGAAGTGTTTGTACCTATATGTCGTCACACAATTAAATAAAATCAACATCGCCTTTCCTAAATCGACTTCTTGTACAAATATCACTTATTTTACTCACACTTTATCGTTAACGAATCGCTTGGCGACAGCCAAATTACCGGCTGAAACCCCTACACCGTGCGATACGAGGTCGCGACTCGCGTCCTTGTGCGGTTCAACTACAGTAATTTAAACAATGGAAACAATTAGCTAGGACCACAGGGAAATTGCTAGATGTCAACAGAATGACACTGCATTGTCTGTGTTTGTGACGGCGACGAGCGGCCAGCAAGGGATGGATGCACTGACCTCTATCTAATACGCTGGACTGGCTACCGCTATCAATTTATTGTGCCTATTTGAAAATCGCCATTTTGGCGCTGACGGCAGCAGTGAGGGGGAATGGAACTAATACTAGTGATGTACAACAAATGGTTTGTTATCGATAAAAACTTCTCTGATATCGACTACAATGATAGAAATATTACCAACGCTATTTTTGTTACTATTTTCTATAAATTAAATTGGTTTAGATAATTATTAACATGTAACATTCGTGTTGTCTTCTAAACGTAATGTTTTTAAAACGTGGAATACGTTTTATAACATAAAATACGTTAGGATTTACTAAAATCATAGATAATTAATTTAAAACAAGTAATATAGGCATATATTTTGTTACTAAAACACAAATAAAAAGACATGTCTGCACTAGTTGAGTACCTAACTAAACCAATGAACTATAGATAGTCGTAATAAACAGATATTTTACATATAAAACATAACTTGAAATAGCAGTATATAGTACTGTTTATGGACTGTAATTCATAATAAGTTGACCCCTTCCTTGTTCTCCTTAGGGCAGATTTTAGCAACGTCAGATATCTTTTATCCTGGGAATTAAATCGACGTTTGACAGTTTCAGTACGAATGAACTGTCAAAAATTCAAAATGTATTCTCTGGATATGACTTATTCTAGGTATAAAAGTTTGGTGAAATTCGCCCTTTAACGGATAAAAGTTAACTATCGGATCAATAAATAATAAAATTCTGTAAAATAGTAAATTAAGTACCTCTAATTGTCTTATCGTGCACTCTTTAAAGGAAGGGATTATCTTTTACTAGTCAGATACCGTATGTCGCCATGTGGTACGAGACACAATAAATTTTTATTAGGTCTGTAATTACGGTAATTAACTTGTAACAACTTAATTACCGCAGGGGAGGGGGACAGGGAAATAAAAAAGCATTCTGAAATCACATATTTTATTAAATTAAAACTTACTGTCGAGCCCATATTATTTGCCGAGTCAAAAAATGTCTAACCTTCTCTCCAGTTATTAATAAAGAATATTTTTTTGACACTAATAAGATTGCAAATGGCCGTTGTTTGTTGTATTTGAGCTAAGCGTCTCTGCGAAATAAAAAGTTTTCCAATGCATTGTTTGGAAGTCTCATTAATATTAGAGTCGGGTATTGCCCAAAATATATGTAAAAATTCACCTAACTCGGTTTGTAACGAGGATGGATCATCGTCGTCAAGGCGGTATTTCTTCGTAGTACGCATATTTTCAGCATTCGTAAAATCATCAACATTAAATTTATTTATTTTAGCACGCTTTGCACTAGAATTAGTTAATATGGATACATTATTGTCCTGAACGTTGCCGGTAGAAGTTTTTATTTCGTGATGGATTAATAACTGTTTAATTAAAACTTACTGTCGAGCCCATATTATTTGCCGAGTCAAAAAATGTCTAACCTTCTCTCCAGTTATTAATAAAGAATATTTTTTTGTTTCTGCGAACAAACGGATGTTTACATATTTAGTTATTATTTCTTTTAAAAGAATATTTAAATGACTGTGAAAATTGTCTGAGACATAACTATCTCTAAAATGATCTTCTAGCTCAGGAAACAGTTCATTTGTTTTTGTTAAGAGGTTCCTTATTACCTTTGCAGTGAGTACTGCAGGAAAATTCAACTCTATAGGTGGTTTATTTTTATTATATTTACATGCTTGTCGGAATAATGATTCCACCATAAAACAAATATTGACTACACTCACAGAGGGCACAGTTAAACCACCTCTCTGCTTTTGGATAATAAGTGCTACCCCATTTCTCCTATTTGACACTGCATCTAGTGGTACAGCTTCACAGGCCATTAAACATTCATCACATTTAATTTTTTTTCGAATCGATCGAATTACAAAACCTGCAATATAGCCAATGCATTGTTTGGAAGTCTCATTAATATTAGAGTCAGGTATAGCCCAAAATATATGTAAAAATTCACCTAACTCGGTTTGTAACGAGGATGGATCATCGTCGTCAAGGCGGTATTTCTTCGTAGTACGCATATTTTCAGCATTCATCACATACCAGTTTTCTTTTTTTTTAATCAGCAATTACAGATCTTAAAGTAGACACGGTAATTTTCATACGTTTCACATTTTGAGACAATACTTTAATTCGGGCTTGTGACATTTTCAAGGCTCTTTTGACCCTTTCCAATTTAATTTTGGAAGATTTTGGGGTGTTCTCGTAGCGGTGATCTAATTTTACACTAGAACAGATTTCCGCTAAAGTTCTAGATATCTTTGGTGTACTACAGTTGCTTGTGTTGTAACTTGTGCTTGGAACTGTAACAAGAAATTATATTTCATTACTTATATTATTCAAAGAAGGATGATTAGATAGTGAAAATATCATTGAAAATAATTTGGAAAGGTATGTCATCATCATCATTTCAGCCGAAAGACGTCCACTGTTTGACATAGGCCTCCCCCAAGCGTCGCCACATCGGATTCTAGTGACTCTCATCAGGTCATCGGTCCACCTTTACGTTTTCCGATACGCAAAGAACATGCGATATGAACGCGTATATTAAAAAAAAAAATTACACAAGGGCACAAAATTAAACATTGTTTAGTATTAGTATTTAACCACTGTTAGTCGCCAACTTAGTACATCAGTAAACCATGTTCAGTATTTTAGATAATTTTTTTTTACATAACTACCTGCATGGGCTTCACATGGCAATATTTCTTTTGGATTAACTTCAATATATTTGCAATCATAATTTGTTAACCCGACTTGCACAGGTACTAAAGGTAAATTAAATTTATCCAAGTTCATTTCAATATCACTCTGGCATTGGTATCTCGTTGGTTGGTCAGCGTCTTTAAGCATCTCAGTTTGTACCAAGGACAAATTAGTTTCTGAGAAAAACAAAAGTTTTATTTTATTAAGATAATCAATAATATTTCTTGGATACCGACAAAGTATTTACTTAGGTACTATGAATGTACACTCACCAAGAAATATTGTGGGGATACTGCATTTTTTCAATGTAGTCCGTGACTGATGTTTTATGAAACATCCATCCGTGAAGTGTTTAGAACAAAGATGGTTGGAGTCCAATTGACAACCTTCATATTTTTTAACCAAAGTTTGAGAGTGTAATCGGAGGGGAACCTGTAATTAAAAGAAACATTATAGTAGGTATGGGTAAAAAATTAAAATAATATAGTATATCTATAATTATATAGAACACTTAATGAGAATTATGAATCATAGGTGTTAAATTATTTGTTATTGACTCTAATAATAATAAACCTTAAAGTGTTTTGCTATTATTACAGATCATAATAATGTGCGTATTATTATTTTAACAAAGATGATAAACATTATTGTTAAGCATGTTTTTTTTTTACATCTTAATATAATATTACGAAAGTATCGATATGAATTTTGACATCCCTAACAAAAGTTATTGGTTAAGTAAAAATGTTCGTAAAATCCCGTAAACTCGAACAGAAGCAGTGTATTTTTACAATAATAAACGTAAACGTTTATTATTGTAAAAATACACTGCTTTAAGCGGTTTTCTAATAAGTATTTATGATTTAGATACACTTACTTGTGAAAAGTGACACCACTGCCTTTTTCGTATCGTGTTTTACAATATACGCACGATTTCATGTTGGACGAACAATACAAGCTATGTTATAATCACTGTCATTATTATAACACTTTAATCTAAATCACAATCACAGTAAATACTTTAGAAAACTTTTTATTTCGCAGAGACGCTTAGCTCAAATACAACAAACAACGGCCATTTGCAATCTTATTAGTTCTTAGAACTCTCACTGGGGGCGCTTTGAATCGGCACAGCAAATAGTTGTCATTTTGTATGGGATAGCCAGTCCAGCGTATTAGATAGAGGTCAGTGGATGGATGGCTCAAGTTGAGCGATGTTAATTGAGCACAGAGACGATAAATGGGCAGCATCCCTAAAAAAGTGTTTGTGAAATTCTATTTTTCACGTATACCACAGAGAAGAACAGTTTTATGAAAGGTTTTTCTACGTAATTGAAAGATTGCCGCTAGGATAAAGCGCCACTATACGGTTCGACTTTCCTTTTCCACAAGTGTTCACCAAAAATCACTTTATATCGAGTTCTTATCGTAACACCCTATCCAATATAAATTCACCATTACAGTGAGCTACTAGCTACTATCAGGCAAAGTTAGGGCTCTATCAGTTGTCAAAACTTTCCTCGGTCGGCTATTCTATTCTATATGTATAAAGTGTGTAAAATCTCACTTCTCTGGGAACGACCAAGGTAAATGAACCGTGGAGAGTGTCAGTCTAGTATGAGATTTTATGAGAATGTAAAGTTCTTGCATTATTAGTCGTAACAGCCTGACATACCTAGCATGTTTTTAAAACTGTTTCCTAAAACTGGAGCATGGCCGGAAGCCTTCAATTATTTACCTCCGCTGCTAGACATCGGATCGCTTCACTGTATTATGTATCTGTACCTACCACCTACGTTGTTCAGTTTTTAATTCACTTCATTAGTTCGGCGTAATCGAAAAGGTTTTGAGTACCTATATACAGTTTATTTTCTACTCTAAAGTACTATATATCAAAGGTGAGATAGTTCTGGGGATCTTGGAAATTGTTTGAAATACATAAATGTCATGAAATGTACGTGCATATTACAATGAGCGTGAATGATTTGATGTTGTTAAGAAAATGTTACGGAAACACGTTAATTTATTACAAATAATAATGGCGCATAGCTTGTCAAGAATGCACTCCGATGAAAGTTGTTCACGTTCTTGTTTTATAACTGTCTGAAACGCCAAACTATACACATTGCGGCAATATTAAAATAAAAGGTATGTACCTATATTGGTTAGACACGACAATTTGGGAGCGTCCCTTTGTGTCGGAACGAAAAAAAACCGTATGGAATTTTCCGCAGCTGTCGGTATCGGCCGGCACAACCCGATGTAGGTTTAAAATTTAAGCAAAATTCCCGCATACATGAAACTGAACGGCTAGACACAATTCCACTGACGTTATCGTATTTTGCAGTAACACCCTGCCCCCACCACCCCGTCCCTGTGGCAAAGAGAATGCTTGTTTTATTCTCATGGTCTATACGTGATTGGCGGACATCGAATTTTTATTGTGAGCTAGGTATCCCAACATGACATACTCAAAGTGTAGGAATTTATGAATTGCTTGTGTGCGAAATGGATAGTGGCGTGTATCGAGCAGGATATTTGATCGTTTTGTGAATTTATTCAACTGTAACGTCGGCTCCTTTTACCCATTTTTATGCTTTTAGCTGTCGGATCGTTTCTTAGCACGTAGGTATTTATATACCACTTCAGCTTCGACTTGGCTCTCAAACTTGACGGAATTGATCACAAGTAATAAATATTACCGATCGGAAGGACCCGTTTTTGAGACTTTTATTTTCAGTTTGGTTTGCCTCTGATATTGTTACGTAGATCGTAAAGTCTAGAAGCATCATGCTAACTCCGTCTCAGAAAGGGGCAGTGTGACGTAAATCGAAAAGTCTAGAAACATCAGAAAGTCTAGAAAAGGGCCTGTAAAAGGGTGGTTTAGGCAATATCTGAATAACAGGTATCTAAAAGTTAGAGTTAAAGGAACAGACAGTGAACTCGGTAAAATCAATTATGGGGTGCCGACCGGGTCGGTTTATGGACCGGTTGGGTATATCATGCACGTTAATAGTATGGTCAATGTCATTAAAAACTGTAATACCTATATGTATGCAGACGACACATGCTTAGCGTACAGTGGACGGGACTGTGAACTGATCCAGTCGGTAATGCAAGAAGATCTTGATAATTTAATTAAATGGGCGCACGATAATGGCATCCTTATCAATCTAAGTAAGACCAAATGTATGTTAATATCCTCTCCGTACAACCGTATAGCTAAAACCGCCTATATCTCAGTAAAGGGTCACTCGTATGAATGCCTTCATGATCACAAAGCAAATTGTCAATGTGAGTGTGTTGAGCGCGTGGCGAACTACAAGTACCTAGGACTGACAATCGATGAATCGTTTACTTGGGACGCACATGTAGAAACTGTGTGTACTAGATTGCGCTCAGTACTAGGGAAACTTAACAATTTAAAATATATAGTTAGTAAGCGAATATTGTACGTTCTTTACCACGCACTCGCAGATGCAACAATAAATTACGGGTTGGCTGCTTATGGGCTGACATTTCCGGTACATTTAAACAAAATAAAAAAATTGCAAATTAGATTATTAAAATTATTATCAAACAAGGCAACCAAAGACAAACTGAATAAGGAGTACGAAAAACTATTTAAAATTTGCGGAATATTACCTATACAAAAAAAAGTCAAGTTATCTATAATATTAGGACACCACAATAAAAACGAACACAAAATTGAGAGAGTTTATAACCGGCCAACCCGTAAGGTGGTACAACGAAGCAAATATTTAGTCCCTAAAATAAATAATTATTTTGGTCAAAGGACGCAGCGATGGCTAATTCCAACACTATTAAATGAATTACCTCAAATTGCAACTGAAGTAGTTTCTAAAAATGTTTTAAAAAATGTCCTGCGTAAGCACTATTTAGGTTTATGTCCTTAGCGTAAGAAACTAAACTCCATTTATTCATAAGATAGGAGGTTAATATTATTACAATATAGTGTGACCGCTGGTTTTTATGTAGTTTTTAATCATTTTGGCGGTTATCGTAACTGTAACAAGTTGAATGTACTTTTTTCTTTTTTACAAATTGTACATTAAAAATAACCAAAAATAAAAATAACCATTTTAACTTCTTTCTAATGCTATTATGAATGGAGTTTAGCTAGCTAATAAGTTTGTGAGGCAGGCGCGGGCCGGCCAGCCTGGCATGCGCACGAGGCGCATGTTGTTGTTGCCGCTCGAGCGACCGTCGCGGCATCTCGCTCGCGCTGGGTTGCTTGTCTCCCTCCGGCGGGGGAGCGTGGCGGCGGGCGGTCGGGAGGATTGGATTGTGTGCATGCGTTGCTCATGCCAGCCTGGTGGGCAAGACGACCTGAGCCCATCATGTGCATTTTTTTTTTGTGTGAACCCTTTTTTGTTTTCTTTGTATATAATATTTATACTTGGATATTTAAAACTGTATCCACGAGAACACTGCCGACAAACTGTACTGCAGTTTGGCAGAAGAATTGTGTTAACTGTCTATATATAATATCCATGAATAAACGATTTAAAAAAAAAAAAAAACATCACGCTAATTCCATCTAAGGACGGGGCAGTGTTAGAAACTACTGGAAATGGCACGCTAACGCCATCTGTTATTGAGTAGCAAGTACTACACGAAATTGTACGTAGACGCTACTGCCATCTATTGTCGAATAGTGGGATTAAACAGTTCAATGGAAGTTACTAGAAGCTTCTACGCTGTGGCGGTGTCGAATGTTCGAGAATGTTCTGCTCGGGATATAAATAGCGGATTGTCGGGCCGACAAGCAGTTCGATTTCGGAAGCGAGCGAATACGATTCGAGTGATACAGTACACGCGAAACAAGTGATTCCAAGTGACGTTTCTTGTAGTTGCGATATTTGTGTTTATTTAATTAAACAGTTTGTGTGTTTTGGTAAATTGGTTTAAATTAATTTATCCCGAACCCCAGCTCGTAACATTTGGTGTCAGAAGTAAGGGATAAATTATGCCAGTTTTACCGAAGGAGGATACGGAAGGTATCCGTACCAGGAGTCAGCGCCAGCAGGAGGTGGATCAGAGGCGGTTTGAAGGAACTTCTAGACAGACACCTGGGGGTAATCAGCCGATGACGGAGCCAGTCTCCCAAGCGTCTGGTGTTGCTACAGCATCACCAGCCATGGATCTTTCTGCGCTAATGGCGATGCTGCAGGAGCAGGCCCGCCGACAAGAAGAACAGGCCCGCCGACAGGAAGAACAGGCGCGCCGCCTACAGGAACAGCTGCAGCAGGACAAAGAGGAGCAAGCTCGCCGGCAGGAAGAACAGGTCCGCCGCCTACAGGAACAGCTGCAGCAGGACAAAGAGGAACAAGCTCGCCGACAGGAAGAACAGGCTCGCCGACAGGAAGAACAGACCCACCGCCTGCAAGAACAGCTTCAGCGTGATAAAGAGGAGCAGGTTCTCCTTTTGAAAGATCTACACTCGACATTTGGCAAGGACATCAAAGCCATGAAGGAGACTGTTCAGGAACATGAAAATCGTATCTCCGAGGCCGAAGTCCAGATCGCTGATATAAGAAAAGCGGTTGGAGTTCTGAAAGCTGGAGAACGGACTACGGTTTCGATAGTTGCTGCACCTTCCGTGCGCGGGTTTAAAGTGCCACCCTTTGACGGAACATCTTCCTGGTCGGCATACAAAATTCAATTTGAAGCTGTCATGGAAGCAAATGGGTGGACAACGGGCCAAGCCATGACCGCGCTTACTTTGGCCCTTCGTGACCAGGCTTTAACTGTGTTAGAGGCTCTCGGCAAAAATGTTACCTACGAGCAGCTGGTTGAGGCGTTAGAATCCAGATACGGTGACGCACACCTAGAGCACGTATTTCGCGCCCAGTTGAGGGATCGTGTGCAGCGCAGTGGTGAAAATCTGCAGCAGTGGGCCCTGGAAATTGAAAAGTTGGTCCGAAAGGCGTATCGGTCTACGCCTGCACTCATCGAAGGGACTTTGACGCAAGTATTTATAGATGGCATACGGGATCTGGAAGTAAGAGCCGCTGTGAGACTTGGGCACCATGAGAAGCTGAAGGACGCCTTGGCCCACGCGTTGGAGGTGGAAGCAGTGAGGCATGATCATCGAGCCCATCGCTTCAGAGAGGTTGTGGGATCACCTGTTCGTGACCGTTTGAGGTACAGCCCTAGGTGCTACACTTGTGGAGAAAAGGGCCACCTCCGGTCGAATTGCCCGAAGCGAAACACTGCCAGCGAATATCACACCCTGGTTAGAAGGGTGTCCGACATTACAGCGCAACAGCAAGAAAAATTCGTAAGCGATAAGAGTGCGGGGCGAGTATTGGCTGCTGTTAATAGAGCCCCAAGGATTTCGATGTCACAGGCCAATGACGGCATATCCCATGGTAACGCGGACGCTTTATCAAGAAGACCTTCTCCTGAACAGTACAAACATTGTGTCAGACAGGAAGCTAAGGAAGTAGTTCCTGTTAGGGTGCTAAGATTGGACCTTCGTGACAAATGGAAGGAAACCCTACGGCATGCCCAGCAACGTGATACAGATATCAGGCCAATTCTCGAGTGGATTAAAGCTGATGCTCCCAAACCGAAATGGTGTGATGTTGCAGCGATGAGTACCACCACAAAGAATTATTGGGCACAATGGGAGAGCTTGATGCTCCAGGATGGTGTCTTGTGCCGCAAAAAGGAAAATGGTCGAGGGGATAGCTGTCACTTGCAAATGGTCGTCCCGAAAGCAAAGGTACCAGATGTTCTACAGTACTACCACAGCGGTTGTTCAGGAGGACATAGGGGTGTAAAAAGGACTCTATTGAAGATCAGAGAACGGTTCTACTGGATCCACTATCGACAGGATGTTGAGGATTGGTGTCGCAAATGCACCAGTTGTGCGGCGGTAAAAGGATATGCGAACTGCGTCTAAAATTATTCATGTAGATGGATTGGCATGATACTACAGGCAAAATGGGACGGGCCGTACCGAGTTGTGACCAAGATCAACGACGTCACGTACCGAATTCAAAAGGGTATGCGAACTGCACCCAAAATTGTCCATGTAGATCGATTGGCACGATACTACGGGAATAATGATGCTCGGGACGAGCATGTCTAAGGAGGGGGCAGTGTTACGTAGATCGTAAAGTCTAGAAGCATCACGCTAATTCCATCTAAGGACGGGGCAGTGTTAGAAACTACTGGAAATGGCACGCTAACGCCATCTGTTATTGAGTAGCAAGTACTACACGAAATTGTACGTAGACGCTACTGCCATCTATTGTCGAATAGTGGGATTAAACAGTTCAATGGAAGTTACTAGAAGCTTCTACGCTGTTGCGGTGTCGAATGTTCGAGAATGTTCTGCTCGGGATATAAATAGCGGATTGTCGGGCCGACAAGCAGTTCGATTTCGGAAGCGAGCGAATACGATTCGAGTGATACAGTACACGCGAAACAAGTGATTCCAAGTGACGTTTCTTGTAGTTGCGATATTTGTGTTTATTTAATTAAACAGTTTGTGTGTTTTGGTAAATTGGTTTAAATTAATTTATCCCGAACCCCAGCTCGTAACAATATTTTTTAGCGCACTTATGTGGAATTCGCGAGTAAAATTTTGAGTTTGTACTGAAAGAGAAAACGTATTAGCATATTGATGTATTATACGTCATTGTATAAGCACATGTCATATTTATGCGATATTGAAATCTAAAAATAAACGTTTCGGATCGCAAATAATAGATTTGAATTTTATATTCATCATGTTGAAATTGTAACATTTTTAGGGTTCCGTTGCCAAGTGGCAAAAAACGGAACCCTTATAGATTCGTCATGTCTGTCTGTCTGTCTGTCTGTCTGTCCGTGTATGTCACAGCCACTTGTCTCCGAAACTATAAGAGCTATGTTGTTGGAACTTGGTAAGTAGATGTATTCTGTAAACCGCATTAAGATTTTCGCACTAAAATAGAAAAAGAAACAATAAATTTTGGGGTTCCCCATACTTAGAACTGAAACGCAAAAAATTTTTTTTCGTCAAACCCATACGTGTGAGGTATCTATGAATAGGTCTTCAAAAATGGTATTGAGGTTTTCAACATCATTTTTTTCTAAACTGAATAGTTTGCACGAGAGACACTTCCAAAGTGGTAAAATGTGTGTCCCCCCCCCCCCCCGTAACTTCTAAAATAAGAGAATGATAAATCTAAAAAAAATATATGATGTAGGTACATAACCATATAAACTTCCACCGAAAATTGGTTTGAACGAGATCCAGTAAGTAGTTTTTTTTAATACGTCATAAATCGTAAACCGCAATTTACCTTTAATTCAATCAACTCAAATATAAAAATAAAAAAAAAACCATTTAATTTCATAAACATAAACCTTATGCATAAACCGAGGATACCTACAGGTTTGTACGGAACCCTCGGTGCGCGAGTCCGACTCGCACTTGGCCGGTTTTTAGGGTTCCGTTGCCAAATGGCAAAAAACGGAACCCTTATAGATTCGTCATGTCTGTCTGTCCGTCTGTCTGTCTGTCTGTCTGTCCGTCCGTCCGTATGTCACAGCCACTTTTCTCCGAAACTATAAGAGCTACGCTGTTGAAACTTGGTAAGTAGATGTATTCTGTGAACCGCATCAAGATTTTTACACTAAAATAGAAAAAAAAAACAATAAATTTTGGGGTTCCCCATACATAGAACTGAAACTCAAATTTTTTTTTTTCATCAAACCCATACGTGTGGTGTATCTATGAATAGGTCTTCAAAAATGGTATTGAAGTTTCTAAGATCATTTTTTTCTAAACTGAATAGTTTGCGCGAGAGACGCTTCCAAAGTGATAAAATGTGTGTCCCCCCCCCCCCCCGTAAATTCTAAAATAAGAGAATGATAAAACTTAAAAAAATATATGATGTAAATTACCATATAAACTACCACCGAAAATTGGTTTGAACGAGATCGAGCAAGTAGTTTTTTTTTTTAAAGTCATAAATCGTAAACCGCAAACCGTTCATTCAATCAGCTTAAATATAAAAATAAAAAAAAACATTTATTTTCATAACCATAAACCTTATGCATAAACCGAGAATACCTACAGGTTTGTACGGAACCCTCGGTGCGCGAGTCCGACTCGCACTTGGCCGGTTTTTTAACGAGTTACTCACGCACTGAATTCCTATTCGATGGCAAAATCGACACGAATACGTGCAAAATACTACTTCCATTTAGTAGGTATTTGTTTCATCCTGAATCCAGAATTCATAGGTATTTGAATTGTTACCATGTGTGTATTTAGTTGTGTTCATCAATCTAGGATTACAAATAGGTCACTTAATTTTAATTAAATATTTAAATTAAATTAACAATATGTTCCACGATATTTATGAAGTTGATTCTCCATCTATCAAATAGATGTAAACTAGCGAAACAAGCAGCAAAACTTTGTAAAACACAGAGCCACTTGAAAGGATCCGAGGAGGCCGGATGACAACGTTAAGTGGAGGCAAACTAAAAGGAAATAAAAATACGAGCGAAGCGTAACGAAGCTTAGTTATCCGAAGTGTCACCTGAATTCTCACTGGTACTTACGTTACATCACCATAAATACACATTACCCATGCTCGGGTTACGTAACCACGTAACAGTGAAATATTCAAGTCCAGGATCCATCTGAAATATGAGAATATTGTTCCATTCGGCCTATATTTGTACTGAGACCGTGTCGATTTGAATTCACGTCTCGCGGCGGCCGTTCGTTGGCTTAATCACAATGTCAGTATTATGTAGCTACGCGTCTTAGATACGTCTAATTTCTCAAGATTGTTGGCTGAAGTACGAGTGGACAGAGGGAATAAGGATTGCTTTTTCCGAATGCGCTTCGAATTTCAAATATGGTGGTATACAGTAAAAAACAAATTGGTTTAATTACGTTTCACCAAGGGTAATTACACGCACTACGATAACTGTGGACAAGTTAAATCGACGTTATCCACAGGCTTTACAGCCCAATAAATTAGCAGAACAAAACTCAGGTGTCTGTACGTTTGAAGTTTAGAGCTCGAGGTGGGACGAGCGGGGGTTATCAATTAAATTGCGCACGTCGGCAGCTGCACCACAGCGCCGTGATGGATGCTCTCTCCGTCCTCAACAATATCCATTCCTCTCGTTTATTACCTTATTTGTACCGACATGCAGTGCATGCCATTTCTATAATAGAAATGGGTGGCCATTTTCCAAGTGGACGTTGTTTGTAATTTACAAAGTTCATTCAACCCCCCCCCTTCTCGTTAGCGAAATGGTTTAAGTTAACTTGATTGTCTTTAAACTCTGACGATAACTGAGATGTACGTAGCCACAGTGTGATTATCTTACTTTTCGTTATGCGTTTTGGAAATGATACTTATCCGAGAATCGTTTGTGATGCCAATTGCCGGGAGGATTCTCAATTTCAGCTCAAACAGTAGGTATATACGTATCAATGGCATGTTATATATACAGGAAGTAATTGATGGTAACTGAAATCGGCAGTAATTTGCGGAACTGTTCGAATGTCACTGAAATAGATGGCTTTACCTCTCCCGACGCGAATTGTGCCCCCATACGTGATGTCACGCCCGAAGCTATCAAGTCATGTTGTTGTGTATTTGAATGTGAAGTGAAACTCGACACAAATTTCCAGCGGCGGACGGACAAACCACTCACAACTGAATGGCAGCACTCCACCTGCTATATTTTTTACGTAAATCAGGTCTCTATTATGTTCTACAGGAGTTAGTCGGAGAGCTTTCGGCTTTTATGTAGCCTGTCTACTTAGCCAAGTAGAACGTTTGTGGCTTTGTGATTATTGCGAGCTATTTATTTATCTCATACTAGCGTCCTAAACAAAAACCTAGACAAAATACTTGGCATTTTTAGTACTAGGTCTACAATTCAGTGATTTGTTTGTAAATAAATAGGATTATCATTTGAAATAATTCCACATACATGGCACATAAGAAAGCCGTAAAACGTACTGCATACCTAGATTTATAACATTTTAATATCGAAATGAATGACGAATGTAAACCCTTTATATATCAATAGGCACTATATTAACAATATGCTTGCCATAAAATATTTAACTGCTCCATAAAATTGTCGATAAAAATCAATGCGAATATTATGTAAGTCGTTTGCGTATGAAGGTAATGGGCAGACATATTTGATATAATTTCGTGTAATAGTTAGCTATTTCAGTAGACACGTCTATGTCCCTGGAGATTTATTTACAGGACTGCGAACGACGTGGCTGTATTTGTATGACGATTACGTTTCTATGTTGTGTTTAATATTGTTATTTCGTTTGTTGGAAGGGCTGTTTAATTTGGGAGGCTTGTGGCTACGTAATAAACAGCCCCACGGATCGATCGATCAGGTTAAGCTACGCCTGCCACGGTTGGTTCGTGTCTCGGAAAGCACGTCAGCCGTTGGTCCAGCTGTCATTTGTAGTTCTTTGACAGTCGCAGTTTGCGGATCGCAGGTCGCAGATTTGTTTGAAAGAGTTACCGTGGCCCTGGCACAGGCAACTGAATAAACAGAGACGGGTGGGTTTTAGTCAGTAAAAGTTTGATACGCCCTCCCGCTCCATCCAGAGCGGGAGCCGTCATTAGGTGATTTCCCACACAAAAAAAATAAACAGACGCTCAAAAATCTGACAACGAGTCTTACTAAGGGGTAACCAGTTATTACCCAGTAATTGGGTTGTGGAGGTCAGATAGGCAGTCGCTCCATGTAAAATATTGGTATTCAGCGGTATCCGGTAAGACTGGAAACCAACCCCAATATAGTTGGGAAAAGGCTAGGCAGATGATGATTTAGTTTTTTGGAATCTTCTTGTGTATTTCCAATAATAATTGCTTATTAATTAAACTTACCATGGCCTATTGATAAACTATTGTTTTGATACGGTAGCAGGGTTGTTGATTAAACGATTAGTTTTACAGTGAGTGATTAGTTGAATTAATGAAGTATTAATATCATTGATAAATCAATGTAGGTATTGCTCATTTATAATTGACTAGCTTTTGCCGGCGGAATCGCCCGCGAGGCGTTCGAAAATTATCCAACTGGAACGTACTACCGGGATAGAAAGTGTCCTTTGTGATAATCGAAATTTTAAACTTTCTGTGTGCCAGATTTAATCCAAATGCGTTAAATCGTTTTTGCGTGAAAGAGTAACACATTTTTCACATCATCATCATCATTATCATTACATATCATTACATATTATAAAATAAAGTCACTTCGCTGTCTGTCTGTCTGTCCCTATGTATGCTTATATCTTTAAAACTACGCAACGGATTTTGATGCGGGTTTTTTAAATAGATAGAGTGATTTAACAGAAAGGTTTATATGTATATAACATGCATAATATAGTAAAGAAACACTGATAATTTTAGAGGTTTCTAATGTGATGTCATAAATAAACTAATTTTTTTGCGCTTACATTGCGAACGCTGGCTGAACCCTATGAAATAGATCAAAATAATGTACTACAGTATTGTACACCTTACAAAGTTCTACAAAAAAGTCCGCAATGGTATATGTCTATCTCTTAAGGATAACCCATTTTTTATCCTTTAATTTTTATGAGAAATAATGGCTTATTTACGAAGCGATTTTAAGCAATACAGCATTAATTCTTATCCAATTAAATACATTAGATATGTTGTGCATTTCATGTAGATTAAAATTGCCTTTTACAGCATATCATTAAAATGAATATTTTAGAAGATATCAGAGATAGCCGCAGAGCGGCTAGCGGGCCGTTCCGCGTCCGGCCATCTCGCTTGGTAGCGGTCGGGTAGTGCAGGATTAGTAGGATTGTAATTCATATTACTTGGGCTTCATAGTAAATGCATATCATCATGTGTGTTCGAAGTACTCAAAATAAAGCTAATTGTATTATTCCAAGTAAGAGACCGCGAAATATGGCTTAGATGTTTACATTTTTGGATGGCTTTGGATTGGTTATCCTGGATACCTTAAAGGATACTTTATAGTACTACACTATGTAGGTAGTAGGTTCCCGGGTGATATTTTCCGACAGCTATACGGGCGAAGCCACTGGCCAAAGTACTATTCTTATAACTATGTTTAATTTAGTGTCTGATAAATAACTGAGTGTCTGTATAGGTAGAATAGGAGCGTTAAGAAAAACCAGGAAGACTTTATATTCAATTCAATCCAGCCCTATGTCGCAGTCTTCTTACTCTGAATACTATTAGTTTTATTTGAAGTACATCAACACACATGATATGTAAGGATCGTAGCAGGTAGCGTTCCGTAGTTTCTGCCTACCCCCGTGGGAAAAGGCGTAATTTTATGTATGTATTACATGAATTAATACATTCTTACCGCGGTAGTACCTACGTCCTCTTGCGATAATTTCCGACATCCACGCGGGCGAAGCCGCAAACAAAAGCTAGTTTATAATATAAGTAGGTTTGGATAGGTTAGCACTAGTGAATTTCTCTACATAACAAAATACGATAGTAACTTAATTTTTTTTCTGTTTTGTTTGGATGTATGTTATGAATTAGCGCATAAACGGGTGTACGGATTAGAATTAAAGGCATACAGTTAGTTTATTACCTGGTACGTGTCCGTGGAATATTTTCCGGTATTCATACGGGCGATGCTGTGAGACAAGCTAGTTACTGATATATTGTCTAAAAATTCAATATATTTAAGCTCAATCCACTGCTTAATCCACTGCTGGAATACAGGCGTCTTTCCTGTGAAAGAATCCGATCGATGCTTTCCTTAACAGTTTTGTGAGCAGTGGTGAAATAGATGAAAAAATTTACCTAAAGTACCTGCTTGGGATCGAGCTCGCGACCAACAAAGCCTAAGTCGTTAGTAAATTACCACTGGGCCGCCACGCTGCTTATCTTATACCTTTAAACGAGCAATTCTTGTATATATATATATAATCTGAATCTCGGAAACGGCTCCAATGATTTTCATGAAATTTAGTATACAGGGGGTTTCGAGGGTGATAAATCGATCTAGCTAGGATTCATTTTTAAAAAATGTCGTTTTATTCGTGTTTTCAATGACCAACTTTATCGATAATCAACTTGAACATAAACTTATTATTTTAAACACAATTTACCAAAAAATACCGAGCAAAGCTCGGTCAACCAGATATTGTAATATAAATGTACGTAAGCGGATAAAAGCAAATCCTAAAACTAGATATTTTCTCTACTAGAATGTTTCTTATGTATAATGTATCGTGTTTTTCGTTACCATAGTTTCATAAAGATTTAAGACCAAAGAAAATACTAGACTACGTCGTATTAGAGATACTGATTTTGTATTAGTTACCATGGCAACACGATTATTACGAGCTCCTGTACATATTACATATACATAGATATTGTTGTTACTAAGTGGATTATGCGATATTACGTGTCTGGTTAAATGGTCTCATTTTTATGAAAATCATTCCTCCTCTTGGAGATCTTTTTTTAGTAATAAATACGGTTAATACAATAGTTTGATATTTTTCTCATACATGTACTTTATTATAAAGAGGTAAAGTTTGTTAGTTTATGAGTTTGTTTGTAGGAAATAATCTCTGCAATAGTCAGTCGGATTTGCAAAGTTATTTTTGCCAATTCTTGGAAGGAAGGCTTTGTAACATCATGCTATGACGAAAATAAGTCGGAAAGAACGCTATGTGTAAATTAAGAGGACGCGACGGGTCGGGTGCCAAATTTTACGCGGTCGAAGTCGCGCGCCGAAACTAGTGACATATATAATAAGGTGTAAACGAGCATTCTAAATGTATGGAAGAAGGCTGCTAGCTCGAATGGGAGTGGGCGGGTCACATCAGCAAATGTCCTCACACAAATTCACACAATAAGTGCTTGAAGATGGACAGCACCGCCGAAACCGACCCAGAAAGAGATGGTGAGAGAACTTGGATGCAAACCACGAGGGCTAGTTCGAGGTGCCGTGGGAAATGGAGAGGTCTTTGTCCAGTAGTGGGACAGTTATCATCATCATCATCATCAGCCTATAATGTTCCCACTGCCGGGACACAGGCCTCCTCTCGGTGAGAGGGAGTGAGCCATAATCCACCACGCGGGCCAAGTGCGGGTTGGTAGATGTCACATGTCTTCGAATTTTTGTTCTAAGACATGCCGGTTTCCTCACGATGTTTTTCTTCACCGTTTTGAGAGCAGTGGCGATGAAATAATTTACCCAAAGTAATGCGCCTGCTTGGAACTCACGACCTACTACTCGTAAGTCGCGGCTATTACCACTGGGCCACCACTGCTCTAGCTAGTGGGACAGTACCTATAGGTAAACAAAAAAAAGTGATCACTATTTTGTAGCTCAATTTAAAATCTATAATGTGTCTGTTAACTTATAAAAATGTCCACTATATAAGAGAGATAAATAGATTGAAATATTAATGATTTATAGAAACAAAGAGTTATTAAAATTAACATGGGCAGTAACAGAATCTTGGGACACATACAAAAGGCCAGTCAATTTGTCACTATAATAAATGAACCACCACCGTATTTCCATTCATACCTTAGTTAACGATGTTTTTCCATCCTTAATGCATTTCTGCCTACGCGCTGTACAACTTTTTGAACGAGATAGAAAACGAAACAGTATGTTTACTTTAGTTGTAGCGTAATAGTTTACGTTACTATTCAAGTAGTTTGTTAAGAAGGTTTTCTTCCCACTATAAATACATTTGGCGACAGTAACAAGTTACATACCTGAACACCCACGGGAGTATCAAATATCGTTAACACGAGTACCTACCTATTGTAAATGTCAACTGGCAATTTCGGAAACCCTTTTAACAAGCTTTTGTTTAGTTTTACTTGTTAAAATATCAAGATGGATCTACGTAAGCTAATGTTATACGATTTTCTTGTCTAACCAAGTTGAACTTTAAATAATCGCTAACCTGATAAATGATTTTATTTTCCAAAGAGATTTGTAAAAACACTTTTTCACGTCAATCATATTTTAAAACGAGATGAGGTAGGCGTTTCCTATCTGACTACTCCGAGAAGAAAGGACGAAACAAACTCAGAGGTCACAGTTTATTTTTAAGTCTATACATAAATTTGGTCAGAGCATGTGAAGACCATGTGGGTTGCTGTCTGAAGTGGTTTTTTGAGGAAAGATTCACACAGACTGAGTGGACCTGTCCAATCAGTGTTTAGTTTCTATCTTTATATTAGGGGTTAAAGTATGAAATTGCCGATTAATACTGCACGGTGAACTACTATGGGTACTATGGGTAGCTCGCCGCCCGGTAAGGACCAGGCTCTGGACGACGGCGTAGTGTTCCCTGGCCTCGATGCCTGCCAGTGTCGCGAGATTTGTTCGAATGAGATACCCTGGCCCTGGCATATGGGCAACTGAAGGAACACTGATAGGTTTTAGTCAGTAAAAGTCTGACACGCCCTCCCGCTCCGCCCAAAGCGGGAGAAGTCATTTGATGAGATCCCATCCAAAAAAAAACTGCAAAATTAAAACTCATTTTATTCCAAGATGTAACATGTTTTTTTAATCAAAATATTTACCCTCATTATCTATACATTGCTGCTATCTAACCGGAAGTTCGTGTATGCCTTTGCGATAGAACTCTGGGGATCTAGATTCGACAAACTGTGTGAAAGTATTTTGTACTGCCTCCTGGGAAGATTTTTTTTGCCACGTAGAAAATTGTCCAAATCACGACAAAAAGGTAGTCAGTTGGAACAAGGTCTGGCGAGTACGGAGGATGACGTATGGTGTCCAACTACGGCTATTGTAGAGTTACAACGGTGTCCTGTGCAGTGTGAGGTCTTGCGTTGTCATGGAGCAATACTGGTGAAGATCGATTCACACGTCGGTTCTGTTTCATTGCCAGTTTTACCATCATTGCTTGAAGTTCGGCACAGTAAACATCTGCTGATATTACTTGACCAGAACTGAGAAAGCTATAGTGAATAACTTATTATTTTTAATCTTACTGATTTGATGTAAATGAGACAATATTATAGGTAAGGTAACGTTAAACCATGCTGCTAATTCCTGGGTAGTTCGGGTCGGCTTCCACCGTCTCCTTCAATTCAGCGTTATTCACCTATGTGGGCGGTCTTCCACGTGGTTCGTTCTTCAAGTCAAAGTTTCTATTACGTTAACGTTTAAACTAAAAACGCGTGGTGCGTTCATTAGCAGGTTCCTCTCCAAACGCAGAATTGATATTGCATTATTGATTGCGAGCCGTTTCTGCCGCGTTAGTTCCGCGTCAGAACTCGTATTCAAAACTTATAAGGATTTTCGAAGTTGCAAATTTAAAAAAAAAAGCTTACTGAAGCGGCGACCAACAATTGTGGCATTACTACAATCCTACAAGGCTACAGCGGAACTGGCGCCCGTTCACTACACTTAGCTTTACTTAACTACAGTTAACGAGTCCGATGTCGTTACGATAGCCGCGATAGCCGTCAGTGCTGGCTATTGCGATCAACTTAACATTGTACTTCGTAATTCGAAGAATCGTGCTGAAATATTTTTTTAATTTTATGTAGTTTCGGCTTTGCCTGAAAGTTTAAAACTTTAATTGCATTAGATTGCAATTCGTTGGAAATATTTTTGTTATTAAGAACCTATTCATATACATATTCATTTATTTATTGTTTGTCACAGGTGAAAATACAGTTCTTATAATAAGCTTGATAGTGTCACTGAGACATACCCATAGGGTGTACAATATTTGTCTGTTCGGTACTCAATGTTATCGGCTATGTTAAAAATAATTAATAATAAAACAGATACTCTCTTAATTTTTGGCGGTTATTGTCCATTGCATTGGTTGGAACCACATTTTAACATTCGTTATTGTATTTAAAATGTCAATTTTACAAACTAATTTAAAATAACAACAACTATAATTATAAAGATATGGATTTTCGTAGAATTCTGCAACGACGGTTTTACAGTTATACCTACCTATATTTAGTTACCTGACTTAATTTACACAATATAAGTCAGGTAATAAACTTTGCATATAATAGTTGGCAATAATATGTGAGTATTCTGCTAACACCAAGAACGACTCGGCTTGACTTTGAAGAACGCGCTTATCATCTGTCCCAGTTGACGTACGAATGTCTATGACAGCCGATACGGTTATTCAGTAAACCGGAAATCTGAACGTCGTCTTACCTCGAAATATCGGCTGTACCCGGTAATTGGGTAGCGGAGGTCGAATGGCAGTCACTCCATGTAAAATATTGATATTTAGCCTCATCTAGTAAGTCTCGAAGCCGACCTCAACCTAGTTCGGTATAGGCACAAAGTAAAGGCTAGGCGAATTATTTACCTTCGATCTCTCTTACTCAAGGTAGTATCTACCGTAAATTACTTTTCCTGTCTGTCTGCGTGACTGTGCGTTCTTATAAACTATGCAAAGGATTTAGAGAATTAATTTCGGAAAGTTCACGTGTAATACGATATTAAAGTTACGTATAAGAGAAATGTTAATTCGTAAAAACCGCCCGAAACAGGGGTGGGTCACAAATCCATACTAATATTATAAATGGGAAAGTGTATGTGTCTGTTTGTCCGTCTTTCACGGCAAAACGGAACGACGAATTGACGTGATTTTTTAAGTGGAGATGGTTGAAGGGATAGAAAGTGACATAGGCTACTTTTTTTTTCTTTTTTAGGTGGCTGGGTTGATCTTAGAAGAGCCGTGCTTTTCCCATGGACAATTGTATGTAGCATGTTCGCGTTTGTCCAATGCCCAGAATCTTTACATTCTATTCCCAAATGGAAAAAGACATAATATCGTCTACAGTAGCGTATTAAAATAACATTCTGTTCCGAGTTCTCTTCTGTGTTCTAAATCAGGAAAGGGGAACCGTGTTACCCCGGATTTAACGCGAGCGAGGCCGCGGGCAAAAGCTAGTGTTAAATAAAAATGTAAATATTTAAAATGTACATTCGTGTGCAGTTTGAATTGTGCTGTGCGGATTAGTTGCCTATTTGCTAATTGGGAGCCGAAACTGTGGTAATCCAATATAGCCTTTAAAACCGTTGTTGTACATTTTGTGTCCAGTTTTACTGTGATTAAACCAGTTATTTCAGGTATTTTATTACGTGAAAAAGGTTATTTGATGCATTTAGTTTAAAATTGGCTTTTTAACATTTTTGGTTTTGGTAAATTAAAAAAAAAAATTAAGTGTTGTGTATAAGCGAATGTAAAGTCATCTTCATTTCAGCCGAAATACGTCCACTATTGGACATATGCCTCCTTCAAGCTTTGTCGCTTCAACTGGTTCTGTGCTTCCTGCGAATGTATAACAGCGTTTATTTAATACCAACTTTTCTTAACGTTCACAAAGCTTGTCAGAAACATTTCAGAGTAGGTATAGACATTTACTTAAAAAAAGGTAAGGCGGTAAACGTAGGTATTGAAAGATATTTAGTTGGACCTTTTTGGGACCCTAAGTGGTGCGGACGTAAAGATGCCTGTGCGAACCTAGGCTAATATTTTCAGAACGACATGACCGATAGTAGGCGTTTATATGCGAAATCAAAAGGAAATGTTGTTGACATTGTATCTTAACCTTATGAGTTCATATTGTGCTACGCCCACCTTGGCCTGGTTCTTATGTATAAAAAGCATTGTTGTACTTACTTCCTTTAAAAGCCTTTGAAAGCAATTTTCTTCCTTCCTGTGAAAGCATCAGAAAGAGCTCTCATCCCTTATGCTAAGTTATGAACACTTTGCTTCGATATTAGAGAGTAGATGGGAATAGAATACGAACGTTTTAATAGAAAAATATGTGTCCTGTATTTCATATTAGAAATTAATCAAACCGTGTTGAATTATATATGGCATATGGGCAACTGAAGGAACACGGGTGTGTTTAAGTCAGTAAAAGTCTGACACGTCCTTCCGCTCCACCCTGAGTGGGAGACGTAATTTGATGATTTTCCACACACAAAAAAAAAATTACCGTGACAATGTTCTCTCTAATATTCCTTCATGTTTACATACATATTTACATACACCGTAAGTCGTACTTAAAGATGTGCAAAGAATATTTAAGTGTTAGGTGGTCTTAAAGCCGACAATCCGGGATAATGCTGAATGTGAATAGTCCTCGCGATAGTCCAGTGACTTCTCGTATATTCTCACTTTTAATGCGATATTCACCTGAGAGGTTCTTAAGTCAGCTAGTTGTTTATGGACATGTGAAAAAGCGATTTGAAATTGAGTTTTATTGTTTCTTGCACTGTTTTTATTGTCAGTAAGTCGTCAAGTAAGTTATTGTCCTAAGTGGATATAAAACGTGTCAGTTAATAATGTTAGATTAGTCCTAAATTGATGAAAAATTCGAAACTATGCAAACCTTATGTATTGTTATGCAGTTCATTGAGGCCCCCAGAATTTTTTTATGACAAACTATAGCAACCCTTAGTTCTCATGGCCTACTTCACACGGTATTAACGGCTTTAACAGATTTCTGTGTATCAAATGTAAGTTTAACCAGTCAATTACCGTAATTACAGACACAATTAAAAAACCATTGTGTCGATACCAAATGTGGTATCTCAGGGACTTAGAGGTTAATATTAATGTAAAATACACATAAACCTTTAGGAATAAATTTCCTGCCGATGTCGAACATCGCATCAAAATCCGTTGCGTAGTTTAGAAGTAAAACGCGGTCGCACGGATAGACACGATATACGACATTCCCATGGAGGATTCTGGGAAAAGCCATTATGATATTTACACAGTCATACTTTGTACCCGAACACATAATGCGCAATCCTTTGCTTAGTAGTATTTTATGATCCCCAAAGGAAGTAAAGGGGTAGTTTATTTGTAGTTGAGACAGTGTTCCCGAAATACGTTCACTTACGTGTATATTGCATTTATTTTGTGCCTAAAAGGAAATAGTTCACGTATTTATTTAGAAAATACCAGTAGTTATTTAAGAACTGAAATATCCTGTCATAAAACTTTTTTAACCTTAACTTTTGCGTTCAGGTTATATAATAGCATAAAATCTAATCGCAAAAACCCGACAATATTCGAGAATTTAATGCTCTATAGGACAGTTTCATTTATCTGTCGTAAGTAACAATTAGGGGGCGAAATATCGATAGTGAGGGTATAGTGGGCAGGGCTAATCAGGGATGCTGGCTCTACGGACTCGTAACTACCGCGTCGCCGGAATTACCACCACTAACTATTTGCTCAAATTCGTCTGAGAAAAAGTGTTTCTTTCTTTAATTTTTCTGATTTTTGTGTTCAGTCACAAACATATCTTACGCTAAATGCAAAAGCGACGTTCTCGTGAAATTACGATGCAACGTTAACAAAATGACATACCTCAAGTTCAGTATAAATACTATTTGTTCACTTTTTTCAGCATAATCAGGTGTATGGCCATCATCTTTACATACATAGTATAAAGTAAAGTTGCTTTTTGTGTTTGTATGCTTAGATCTTTTAAATTCCGCAACGGATTTTAATGCAGGGTCATCAATAGACAGAGTGATTCAAGAGGAAGTTTAATATTTAGAGTACGGGGGCAAAACCGCTGGCAAAAGCTAGTTGGGTTTATTAATAAATCATCACTACATAGTATAAAACAAAGTCGCTTCTCTCTGTCTGTCCCTATGTATGCTTAGATCTTGAAAAGTACGCAACGGATTTCGATGCGATTTTTTTTAGTATATAGCGTGATTCAAGAGAAAGGTTTATATGTATAATACGCGAGCGAAGCCGCTGGCAAAAGCTAGTTATGAATATAACAAAGTAGCAGAGGATCTATAAGATATGCTTACGGTTCAATGCTTCAAAACAAACTGACTCTGTTCAAGCAAATCATTTTCCAACGGAATGTGCCCAACTTTAAATGAAAGTGAACACTCTGCCGGCTAAACGGTCAATCGGACAGAGTAAATATGCAAACAATCATTTGAGTAACTAAGTACATTAGGGCTTATGATTAACTGTTAATAAACTTTTTTTAATTTGATCAATAATGTTTTAAAATTATCCAAAACAAATATACTTTAGTATAGAAATTCTACAAATAAATATCGACTTAAAATGGATGTATAAAGTTCGTGCAAACAAAAGCGCCATCTCTCGATTGTTAAAATGAAACTCTATTCATAATTAATATTTTACAAAATCATTGCATAACTTTGAGAAAAGCCCATTTTCATAATACTATAGAGTTACACTTTAAAACCTTTTCAATACTTAATGAAAAAATAAAAAAAAATGCGTAATTGTCACGTATTTTAAATTTGACTGTACACTGCTGTTATATTAAATATTGGGCAGGTATGTGTGATGAGATGAAAATCACTGCTCAGTGTCAGACCAACTAAAAGATGGATGCCTTCCAGCGGCAGCTGAAATACGATAAAAATTTTCTTTACAGTTGACGGTTAAATTTTGTGAAAGATGACAAGTCAGGTAAGAAAGATGACACTAAGGTAACTGCTAATAGAGATATAGGAAATAAGCAGACTTTCTGCTGCAACCCTCAATAAATTGGGACATAGTGGTTTACAAGGACTATGAAATAATACATACGTTTCATGGGAACGTAAATTTTTGGGCACCTACTAACCAATTATGAAATTTGTTCGTTACCCACACACCGCCCACGTACTTCAAACCTTTTGTAGATGATAGTACGTCAAAACGTAAAAAAAATCATTTCTATCAGTAAATGTATCATGTCTTTGGGGAATTTAAATATTGAGCAAGAAAATACTTTACATTACTAAAGCTTTTAGTTTTTATTTTTGTTTCTCTGTAGTGCTTCGCTGTCGTCGACAAGTCTGGTAATTAGATACAAAAAGAGCGTAATTCAACATTCATTTTTAAGTTCGCAATGAAAGGAAAATATTTAATCTACAAGATGTGGGAATATTAAAAGTTAAGAAAATCAGTTCAGTAACAAGGCCTTTTAGTTTATATTTTACAATATATTTACAACATCAAAAGTATATCAAAAGTGACATAAAAAATGTTCAAAACAGGTTTATAACTTTCATGGAAATATATTTTACGAAGCGTCGCTTTGAAGAATGGCGCTCTTATGAACCTACAAATCTATACTTATACTTATAATATTATAAAGCTGAAGAGTTTGTTTGTTTGATTGAACGCGCTAATCTCAGGAACTACTGGTCCGAATTGAAAAATTCTTTTTGTGTTGGGTAGCCTATTTATCGAGGGAGGCTATAGGCTATATAACATCACGCCTCACAAGGACATCGCGCCTCTTAAGGAGCGGAGCAGTAATGAAAAATGTTGCAAAAACGGGGAAAATGTATTCCTTTTGAGAGTTTCCGTTGCGTGCGCTGCGTAAACGGTTAAAGTAACGCAAAAATCATGAATGACGGAATTGTTCCTATAAAAAAGTTCTAAAAAAAAGTCCGCTAGAGCATATGTCTATCTTTTAAGGTTGACTCACTATAACTCAAAAGGAGCGAGCAGCAACGAAAAGTGGACGAAAACTAGCAGGCATTTCGAGAACGAAGTCGAGAATCGATGCGACGGGAAGGATCCCGTCGCATCGATTCTCGACTTCGTCCGCGTCAAATTTTTGCTCCCCTGACCCTTCAGGGGAGCAAAAATTTGACGCGGACGAAGTCGCGGGCAGAAGCTAGTATTTTATAAAAATTCAAGCTCTTTCAAATTATTATTCTTCTTTCCAAATGTGAAAATAAAATTATTTATCAGACGGACAAAAGTTATGAACGGTAAGAAAAAATTGTAGGCTCTATGACCACTTGCACTGGGTACGCTTGCTACGAGACGTAGCAACGGCTACGATTCGTAGCAATGGCTAAGCCAGTTCACCGACAGATGTCGTAGCAGGTGGCGTTTTGTTGTCTCTGTCTTTCACCATGGGCACGAGTTTTACTCGTATGTATGGGGGCGTCCATTAATCACGTGATGTTTATTTTGGCATTTTTAACCCCCCCCTCCCCCTTGGTGATACATGGTGAGGTTTAAGATTACCCCCACCCCCCCCCCACCCATACCACGTGTATTTTTATAACCTACAAAGAATCTTATTTTTTTTTGATATTTAAACTACTGGAAAAAATTAAGGGATCAAAAATAAAATTCGAAATTTTTGGGCAATTTTCAAAAGGCCGTAACTTCGAGAGAAATTGTCGTAAAAGAAATTAAAATAAGGAAATTGTAGCTTCAAGTGTCTAGTTTTTGGATTAGAACTTAAATTTTTTGTCGAATCAGCGGATTTTATTAATCTTAGAAAAAACAGCAACAAAAAAATTTACTTTTTTTTTGAGTTTTTTGTTTTGGTCTACGGTCGTGGAAAATTTTTTTTTGCTTAACCACTATATGAATCGGATACATCGTTCATTTAATGAATTTTTTTAGGAACCATGGTACCGAGATAGCTGTCTTCAAATGGAAAAGGATCCTTTTTTCTTTGATTATCGATATGTCAGCAACCAATGATTGCACAGAAAGTTAAAGGTTGATTTCAAGAATTTCAATGAATTTCCTTTAACGACTAGTCATAAATTTTTCGAAAAAAAATTTGCTTTTGTTTTATAAGGAACTCTTGTGCAATTTCATGTTAGTAGATTTTATCATACATTACTTATCACGTATAATGATATTAAAAAGTTATTCTTGAATAGCAACTGCCGTATCTGTGTTCTGCCGTATCTGTGAGAACAATTTCTATGACCGTCTGGTCATAGAAATTGTTCTTCGGATATAAATCGCCGAATCGCGCGCGACCGTCGCATCGCGCTAGTCCGCACGAGCCTTTATAAGTACACAAAACCCGTCGCTTGTAACGCTTTCCGAACAGAGTTGTATCAAGACCCCTAAGCTAATAAACTCAACATCTCAGCCAGCTACTTGAGTTAAGCGAAAACAGATGCTCAACTCTCGTAATTTCACCAGCAACGCTAATTTACTAATTACACAACTAATTATTTAATTTAAATGTCTCGTATACTTGCGAACCCGCTCTTATAATGTTAACTCCATTATCCACACATAGATGGCCAAGTATTACTAATTTGCCTAATTACGACATTGCAAAAAGGTACTCTTGTTTACGTTTAACGCCACTTTATTCGATTAATTTCGTGAGTAAAATCGTTGATACTCGGTATTCGGGTAAAAAGGTTCCGCCCCCTGTGTATTCCTTTGTACGTAATTTTAAATTGATTATCCTTTACTTCGTTAATTGCTATCGTATCGTTTACAATAGAGGTGGTACATCTGACGCAGATAGATTTTCGAATCCGCTGTTTTACAAAACCGCTGTTTGTTTTACAAAACAGCTCCGTTGTGTAAAACCGCTGAACAACGTTAAGCTGGTTTGTCATTACTCTACGTTTACAAAAGTGATAAAACGTTTTTACATTATGTAGACGTGGCTTATCTGGTGTCACAAAAAGTATTTGGTGACCTTCTAATGCCCAATTAGTTGCAATAATTAAGCTAGGACGTCCTGACCAATTGGTTTCAGTATAGTTACAAGTCTGACAAACTGCGCGCGACCGAGTGCAGTTTCCAAGTTTGTCACAGTTATGGCTATTAAATATGTTTAGGACTGAAATTCTTAAGACTCATTTAAATAACTTTTTTTTTTTCATTAAAATCATTGTTTTCACTTGAGTTATTTTCACTCATGTTACTCGTTTTATTTTTTTCTGTTTTGTACACCGTTATTATTATCTATATATATAAAATTCAAAGTCCTGAGTGACTGACTGACTGACTGACTGACTGATATATCAACGCACAGCCTAAACCGCTGGTCCTAGAGACTTGAAATTTGGAAGGTGTGTTCTTTGTAAAGAGTAGGTATCCACTAAGAAAGGATTTTTTGAAATTCCACCCCTAAGAGGGTGAAATGGGGGGTTGAATTTTCTATGAAACTTTTTATTCTCTGGGTCGATTGACACAAAAATTGGAACACATACTCTTCAAGTATAATTATGTGATACGTGTATCACAATTTTTCAAAAATCATTCCCTTACTAAGTCAAATAGGGCTTCGAAAATCTTACGCGTTACCTATCCTGGTAGACGGGCGCATGGCGTGTGGGGCAGCCCGGGGAGCGCATTGTCGTCATCGGTGTCCAATCTCAACCAAGGTAACGGGGATGTATCAATTAAGTAACTGATATTAACATGAACTAATATTTGCAAGTAATAAGTAAGCACATGTAAAAAAACGCGTTTGTTTCTGTATTCAATAAAATTAAATAACTACAGTGACTATTGTTAAATAGATATTTATGCAATTTTATAAGTAAAACCTAATTGGGCACATACATCTGTACGTTCAGTGAGTAATAATGCGACTTTAGTTTATACATTAAAGTAAAACATAACGACCAAGCCACAATCATCAATGAAATTCTCTTCAGATCGTTCGATGGAGTTGAAAATCATTATAAATCAGTGGACTCGAGTGATAAACCGCGATGACGCCATACATTACCCGGTTGAGTTTTTTAACACATTGAAGCCTCCCGGTCTCCCAACTCACATATTAAAATTTAGAGTTGGCGTCCCAGTTATGTTGCTGCGTAATTTAAACCTGAGTGAATATATTGCAACGAAATGTTATTGAGGCAACTATACTGACAGGTTGTTCCAGAGAGGAGTCTGTGTTTATTCCGAGGATTCCTCTAACGCCATTGAACTACCCCTTCGAGTTCAAAAGAGTGCAGTTTCCCCTCAAAGTCTGCTTTGAGATGACCATAAATAAATCTCAAGGCCAAACACTTAATTTAACAGGGTAGACTTAAGGGAGAACTACTTTTCACACGGTCTGGTGCAGACCAGCAGCCTGGTGATTCTAGCACCTGAAGTAAAAAAAATATTATTTACAAAGAAATACTGCGGTAGGCATAGTATTTCGTTTTAAACAATATTAATTGTTTATTATCCTAAATAAATCTTTTCACACACACAAGTTCTATTAAAACTATACTACTCTCATCCCAGAGTCCCAGAGATTAGTTAAGTTTTACGAAGAACTTCATCCTATTTGTTTGGGATATTGTCAGTTTGTATATTAAACTAGCTTCTGCCCGCGGCTTCGCCCGCGTGGATGTCGTAAAATATCCCACAGGAACGTATTACCAGGATTAAAAGTACCCTTTGTGTTTATCCAGGTAAACAATGGGTTATTGCACTGCTTGCTTTGTGTTATCCAAGGAGCAGCCTTCGGATTGATAAATGATTGTTGTAGGATAAATATTGCTTAAACATAACAATATTGACGGAATATATAACGGAACGGTAAAATACCTACTTGCATGCCAAATTTGAAGGCAAATTTAAAGTGAAAATATAAGTTCTGTTTATTCCCTGGGAATTTCGAAAAAAATTGTTACTTAAATTATTCAAATGACGATTTTACTTACATTACATTACTTTTACTTACATTTGAGGTAGTGTGAGCGCGGATGTTCGTTTCTGAAAAAAAAAATGCCGCGGACAGAAGCTATACAAAATAAACCAATGAAATAAACACAGGCAACAAAAATCTGTTGTAATTATATTACATGCATACGTGTCGAATTCATAAAGATGATGCTATACACTATTCTATGGAGCTCTTAAATTTATTCAATCCATCTGGTCCCCGTCGCACACACTTATCCTCAAAGTGGGTGCTTCAGCAATGCTACCACGAAATCTCAATCCGGCCAAGTTGTGCAATGGGACCAGGTCACGTGTGGAAACCTCACATCAATACGTGGTAGAGGCTCCGCCATTGTATTTACTGGCTGTGCTCAAGGTGAATCGGTGTACTATATACCGCAGATACCACTAATACCGTCGGAGTACCCATTTGAGTTTAAAAGGTTGCAGCCCCCCTATGGTATGTTTCGCAATGACGATTAATAAGTCTCGGGGACAGTCATTTAAAACAGCGGGATATCATCTTAGAGGGGACTGCTTCTCGCACGGCCAGGTTTACGTTGCCTGCTCGAGAGTGAGCTCATCTACCAGGCCGGTTGTATTAGCACCTGAAGGTAGAACCTCTAAAGTAGTATATTTTTTTTTTTTTTTTTAGGACAACCAACACAACGTTATCTGATCCCAAACTAGGCAGAGCCTGTACTATGGTAACTAGACAACTGATAAACATACTTATATATTTATAAATACATACATATTATTGATAAATTACACCCAGGCACAGAACAAATGATTGTGCTCATCACACAAAGATTTGTCTTGGGTGGGAATCGAACCCACGACCTCAGTCTTAGCAGTCAGGGTCACTAACCACTAGACTAACAGGCCAGTCATAAAAATATCAGTATATAAATATATAATATACCAGTCATATAAAGAGATACTTTAAGTATAAACTAAATAATAAATAGTCTTTAACCCCTGTGAACAGCAATGTAAGTAAAATCGTCATTTGAATAATTTAAGTAACAATTTTTTTCGAAATTCCCAGGGAATAAACAGAACTTATATTTTCACTTTAAAGTTGCCTTCAAATTTGGCATGCAAGTAGGTATTTTGGCGTTTCGTTATATATTCCGTCAATATTGTTATGTTTAAGCAATATTTATCCTACAACAATCATTTATCAATCCGAAGGCTGCTCCTTGGATAACACAAAGCAAGCAGTGCAATAACCCATTGTTTACCTGGATAAACACAAAGGGTACTTTTAATCCTGGTAATACGTTCCTGTGGGATATTTTACGACATCCACGCGGGCGAAGCCGCGGGCAGAAGCTAGTAATGATACACAGAGCCGCGAGCGATAAAATTTTGAATTAAAATCTACAATATGATGGATCAATGATCCGTCGTATTGATAAAGGCAAAACGTTTATAAAAAATGTCTAGTTATAATTCAGTATTAATGGAAAATCGTTAAACGTCGTTCAGTTGTTTTACATAACGGGCCTGTTTTGTAAAACAGCTAGCGGTTATACAAAACAGCAGATTCAACAATTCATCTGCAACATATCTAAGGGTTTCGGTTTAAAGACATTTATTTCTCAAAGAACATTACAGTTCACTTAGAGAGAAACTTAACTAAATTAAAAATAGGTTTATGTTTACATTGCAACGTTCAAGCCATCGAAGAAACTGAACACCGTAGTTTCACTTATGAATTATTGCAATTACTTAAATGCAAACAAACATAAAAAAAATATGCAAAAAAACAGTCCAAGCCAAAATATAATAGCTAAGCTTGTGTGTCTAATATATAATTCCTTAGACATTTTTTAAATGATGGTATACTTGTACACTCTCTGACATTTTTAGGTAATTTATTGTATAGCCGAACCCCCTCATACAGTATAGTTTTCCTGCCGTACAAGGTTCTCACTCTTGGTATTTCTAGTTCATCCTGATTACGGGTATTATATCTGTGAGCCTTTTGTGTAAATGAAATGTTTGTGTGTATGTTGGTCTTAAGGATTTTTCGGATAGTCATGCATGTATGGTAAGTATACAATTGTTGTAGGTTAAATAATTTTGTGAGTAATTCTGTAGGAGTATCGTAGTTGTAATGGAAGAGGACTTTGATGATTTTATTTTGTGTTCGTTGTAAATGTTGTTGGTTAGTTTTAGCAGCTTGTCCCCCATACTTGGATCAGATATTCCAGAAGTGGCTTGACTAATGTGTTGTAAATAGAATGTCTAAGCTTGTAAGGTACGCATTTAGCAATGTTACGTATAGCTCCGGTTAGTGGGAGTATTCGCGATCTCACGTAGTCGATATGTGCTCTAAATGTCAACTTACTGTCCACAACTAGGCCCAAATACTTTTCATGCGTTGATTAACGTAACGGTTGGTTATTTATTGAGAGATTTGGACAAGATGGTATTTTTTTATTCTTTGCTGCGAAAATTATGTAAGCAGTTTTATTAACATTCATAGTCAATAGGTTATTACTAAGCCATATATTCAAAACATTAAGATCCTTCTGTGCTTCTGAGATAATATGAGTGATGGAATCGCCAAAATAAAAAAGGCATGTGTCATCTGCATACAGTGATATGTGTCCAACTGGACACATATCACTGTATGCAGATGACTACCTACATTAGTACCGCTGGACTAACTAGTCCAGCGGTACTAATGTCATTAATATATATGAGGAAAAGCAAAGGACCCAAGACCGATCCTTGAGGTACTCCGCACTGTATATTGGCCGGTGCACTTGCAAATTTATCAAGTTTGACGATCTGTTTCCGGTTAGTGAGATATGACTCGAACATTTTGTAGGCTGTAGAAGTAATTCCTATGATATTTAGCTTTTTGAGAAGGATACGATGGCTAACAGTATCGAAAGCTTTTTTTAGGTCGATAAATATACCTAGAACCAATTGTTTTTTGTCTATGTTATCCTTTATTTTAGTAATTAGATCAACAGTGGCTGATAGTGTATTCGAGTGTGGACGAAAGCCATATTGATGTGAGTAAAGAAAGTTGGTATTGATTCAATGATTAGACAACCGAGTGTATAAAACTTTTTCAAATATTTTGGAAATAACAGGCGACACTGAAATCGGTTGGTAATTTCCGGGGTCAGCCCTAGTTCCAGACTTATATAAAGGGGTTACTTTAGCTATTTTAAGACTGTCCGGAAACACTCCACTGTCAAAGCAACTGTTTATGCAGTTACTTATGTTAGTTACAATTAGGTTCATAATGCATTTAATAGCTTTTGTTGTTATTCCATCAATTCCACAGCTGGTATCATTATCCAAATGATCTATTATTTTGGATATCTAATCCTCAGTACAATGGTCTTAATTAGTAAGTCGAAAGTCTTTATCTTGCGTATTTAATGTAATTTGCGGGTTAGGATTAGTTTGCATTATATTATGGGCCAACAAAGAGCCAATAGTAGCAAAATAATTATTGAACGCGTTGCAGATGTCTGTACCGTTTGTTATTTCTTTGCCATCAAGCGTGAGTTTCGGAAGAGTACAGACATCGTTTATCTTATTTTTAGCTAGGGTATTTATCAATTTCCACATTTTTTTGGGATTCCTACTACATCTTGAAAATGAGTCATAATAGAAATTCTTTTTATCTTCTTTTATTTTACATTCTACTCTTTTTAGCAGCTTTATATTTAGATTGCATTTGTACATTTTCTGGATTTGCCAGAAAACCATGCCATAATTGATTTCGTTCATTGATATAATTAATTACTGTTTTATTGATCCAGTCCTTTTGCGGCTGGTTTAGTATTTTGTATTTTATTATTTTATAGTCATTTATATTCTTTAGTATATAATTTTCAAGAATGGCATAGTTGTCTCCAACTTCTGTCGAGTCGTGTTTTAGTGTGTTCTCATACAGAGCTGTGTAATCAATTGCATTATATTGAACTTTTTGTTTTAGGGTCTGTTTATACTGTTTGAGTTCTAGGTAGATTTGTTTGTGGTTTGACAGTGTCGATTCAATTATTGCCATGTGTACTTTAGCGTTCCATATATTAGTACATGCATGGTCAATTATGCTTTTTGTGGATTTGGTTTGTCGGGTACAGTATTTGTCGCGTATATTGTTTGAAAAATGGTTGGTTTAAAAAATGTATGTCGAGTTTAGTTTGGCCAGCAGCTGTGATAGTTTAAAGTATAGTTTATTTGGGAAGGCCGTCAACTTGTGAGTGCTTAAATAATTAATGACTGTTTTCAATAGTGAACCCTCATTTTGCTAATAGCCCGCTGTTGATATAGGGCTGTCCCAAATTACGCCACATCATCCGGGTTGGCACCCTCATGTTCTACCTACTAAACTTTGGACAGACTATGTTCAGATTATCGGTACGTTTACTGATTTAATTCTATGAAAATTTTTAAACTAGACTAGAGTACAATACATTTCTTCAAAACTCCTCACGATTTCTATAATTTTCAATCGAACAAACCTCGTATAACGTTAAAGATAGATTTGATCAATGCTTACCAGCTATATATTACAGGAAAAACCTTAGCATGAAACCGTTATTTACGATCAGATATCCATGAAAAATGAAATACAATTACTGTTTTCATTTAGAACTATACAATAAACAAAGGCATTGTAGTTGTTGAGAAAATAGAAATAATGCAACTAAACAACAACAAGGTTCGTCTTGGATAGCGCAGGATAAATACGTCTAGTTCTCAAGAAACTAAAGATTGTATCTTAGTATTAGATGTTGTTCCAACATTGCATGATCCATCTGTATGTGCATTTCTATCTTTTGTTTTGTTTTGGATAAACTTTTTAGTTATTTATTTATTTTGTTTGCGATTCTCTACTCACTGGGCGTCTTTAATCATTGTTTCTGGGTTTTTGTTACGTGGAATTAATATGATAAAATAATTATGTGTTGTTACTTAGAATTAAATTAATTTCAATTGTATGATTTTGAAATAAATGTTAAAAAGTGCTATTGTAGTTCTGAAGTGCTGTGTAGTTGGAAAATACAACAACGGTCCTATCCGGTATTCGGGAAGTATGATTATATCTACTCAAATCTATTTGAGATGCTCTGAGACAGAACAAGGAAAACTTGATAGGGAAGGAAGCAATAGCAGTGTATATACGGGTTATTAGCCTTTGGCGTTTTAGCAGTAACTGACTCTTGTAGAGTTCAAGCACGATCCCTTGAATGTACATATGTATATAGAAAGAGTACTCACAAAACGATCTACGAACAAGTATAGATTGTTATAATGCAATTTGACAAGCGGAAGGACGAACCCAAAAAAATATTAAGTAATTTTATTTCCGACTAGCTGCTGCCTGTAACTTCGTCCGTTTGGCTGTCGGAAAATTATCCTACAGGACAGACAGACAGACGTGTTACAGGGATAAAAAGCCTGTGTTATTCTTTATAACATGGGATATATGCCAGTAAAAGTCCTGTTAAAATCGATTCAACCATTTTGGAGATTAGCCAAAACAAACACAGAGACGGACAAATTTTGTTATAGTTTTTTATTTAAATTTTATTTTTTTGTAGGTACAGTATAAACGTTCATATGCATTTAGTGAAAAGCTGTTATTTTGACATTACAAACAGAGAGTATAGATGAATGGAAGATACATAGGTTTTGAAGTCTGACCAATTGGAATTGTTTATAGAGACTTAAAAAGTTTCTGTAGCTAATGTTACCGTGCACAGTATAAGGCTTGTATTCCAGAACCTCAGTCAAGACTCAAGCATTACCTACTTAAAACTAGTTCTACCAATAAAATGTCTTTTAAATACTTATAAGTGATGCTTTTGAGTGAGGTTTTGTAATACTACCCTTAGGGGGTCTACGTCGGCGGTGAACTCTCGCGTCCGGCCCTGGTGCGAGCCATGGTATGTAGCGAGAGGGCTTGCGAAGCCGTCACCTCCTTCTGCGAAGCAGTAATGCTCGCGAAGGAGGAGGCGGGCTGCGTGAGGTCCCTAGCTGCCGCAGGAGGACACGCCCCGGGCGTTGGAAGTCGACCGCGGACTCCCGGCCACCGTAGGCGCGGGCTTGCGGGTGGCGAGCAATGGGTAGCTTGCTGCCTGGTAAGGATCAGGCCTGTGTCGGCGGCGCGTAGTGTTCCACACGCGCCTCAAAGAGATGTCAGCAGTACTGAAGGGGTCTGCTAGGACCGATGGCTGCCAGGGTCACGAGATCTGTGCAAAAGGGTAACCGTGGCCCTGGCATATGGGCAACTGAAGGAACACGGGTGGGTTTTAGTCAGTAACTCAGACACACTCTCCCGCTCTGCCCGGAGCGAAAGACGTCATTTGATGATTTCCCACCCATAAAAAAGGGGGTTTACATCCTGCCACGGTCGCGAGATTTGTTCGAAAGAGTTATCGTGGCCCTGGCATATAGCCAACTGAAGGTTCACGGGTTGGATTTAGTCAGTAAAAGTTTGACACGCCCTTCCGGTCCGCTCTAGAGCGGGAGAAGTCATTTGATAATTTCCCAGCCACAAAAAAGAGGGTCTACATATCTGTAAAAGCGTAGCTACATTGCACGGAAACACGATACTCGCGTATGTTGGCAGGTGTGTAAACACTCCTTTAGACCTGACCTATGGTAGCTTATAATAGGCTATCGAATGAGGTAATTTTCTTTCTTTACATGCTCCATAAAATATAAAGTATACCCGTTTGTTTGTTGACCGTTAGAAGTGGTTCGATCGTATTCATCGTGACGCAACCTAAATATCATTTGGTGAATTTTTCATGATCTGGAAAGGTCTCAGCTAGCCGAATGTCAGAGGTTAATAAATCTATACGACTTATTTATTATGAATCTATAAAATGTCGGCTAACTGTTAATAGAAATGTTTGACGTCATTATTCTACTTTATGAATTGGGAAAAATAACTCGACACTATGCTAGACGAGTTATTTACTGAAATTCTTGTTATCAAAGAAATGCGAAAGAAAACGCTTTCTTTTTATTTTTGTAGAAGTTAGAAGTCAGTTTGTATGACAGTTCGCTGGCCAAACAGCAACATTCTGGGAAAATATGAGCCACCAATATTTCAGTCGCTTGCTACAATAACAAAATAAACGAAACACGTCAGGAGTCAAGGCTGTTGTTTTATGCAAACACAATTTAATTTAAGTTTCCAATACATACGATGTTTTGTTTAACTTTAGAACAACTGTTAGGTTATGGATTTCTATTAATACCAGTAACTTGGTTATTGACGAAAATATAGAGTATATTTTCGTCATCGTCATTCATCGTCATCATTTCAGCTATAAGGCCCATACTAATGAACATAAACCTCTTCCGAAAGGGTGGTTGCCATAGTCGTTGCCATTGAGAATGTTGACATTATGGAGGTAAAGTGCATAGAAAACGCTGCTGTCCAGTTTCTAATAAGTCCCTTAGTCGCCTTCTACAAAACCCACGGGAAGAAATGGGATGGTGCTATTCTTTACGTCCGACAATACACGGAACAAAAAAAAAAAAAGCTCTGATAAAGTATATTTGCTATAAAAAAAGCTAGCGTTAGCCTAGAGCCTGGCCTAGGTTAGTCTAGACTAACGCTATCTGCCTGACGTTACTCTGATAATAAACAATCACCCTTCACTCAAGGCCTCTAACTTTGGACAACTGATAACCGCCAAACACATAATTGCTTTCATCTCCTCTCTTCAAAGGAAGTCGATAAAACAGACAAAGGAAATAAACTCGCATAGAACTCGTGGAAGCAACGGTCATTATCGCATATTGTACACAAAAGCCAAATCTGAAGTGCCATCGGTACAAGACGGCGGCCACTTGTCGCGAGAGCAGTTAGGCCGAAGTTATCGCGGACCAGTTTAACTGGAGCACCCTCTGTCAGCAAGGTGCTACGTGCCTCGGATGCCCGCCAACTACCGAGTACCTACTACAACTTACACTAAAATTATATCCAACTATTATCTCTTGGGTTAACGGGGCGACGTTGTACCTATATGTTCCTATACGAAGTACTAAATATGTGTATCCAACACAACACACATTAAGTTCACTTGAAATTGTTTGAGCTGAATGGTGCTGATCCATACGTCATGTTCGTGAACGAGCGCCGTCAATAGGGGCTGGTTATCTTTGAGCTGCCACGGTTTATTTTAATTTCTAAATTGTTATTTTATTTTAATTACGGACGCTTTTAATGTGAACGTCTTTTTACATCACTCTCGCATAGATAATTTCAACATAAATGATGTGGTTACATCATTTATGTTGAAATTATCAATATGAGAATGTTTACTACGCTTTGGAATGGACCACTAGCTTTATCTATCTGACTCACAGCCCCTTGATAATTCAAAAGTGCCTGTAATTGGTTTATTTGAAATAAATGCTTTGACTTTGAGTTCAGTTTAAGTATTAAGAAAAAACTGTTCTATCTTATTTATTTTGAACCAGCTTTTGCCAGCGGCTTCGCCCACGTGGAGGTCGGAAAATATCCCGCGGGAACGTACTACCGGGATAAAAATAGCTTATGTGTTAATTCAGGTTATAAACTAACTGTATTCCAAATTTCATTCAAATCCATTCAGTAGTTTTTGCGTGAAAGAGTAACAAACATCTACACATCCATACATCCATACATACAAACTTTCGCGTTTATATATTAATATTATAGTAGGAAGTAGGACAGTAGGATATTTCAAACATGTTTTTTTTAACTGATGCCGCTACGAACGTGGAAATTCTATACAAGTGAACGCATGTATTGTGGCCTGCTTAATTATTACTATACTAGCTTTTGCCAGCTTTCGCCTGCGTGGAGGTCGGAAAATATCCCGCGGGAACGTACTACCGGGATAAAAACTACCCTATGTGTTAATCCAGGTTATAAACTAAATGTGTTCCAAATTTCATCCAAATCCGTTCAGTAGTTCTTGCGTGAAAGAGTAACAGACATCCACACATCCATACATCCGTAAATCCATACATACAAACTTTCAAATTTATAATATTAGTAGGATTTGTAATATTAGTAGGATAGGAAGTAAGATATGAACCGAACAATAAATGAAATAATAATATAATCGATAAATAAGTAATAATATACAATAACGATTGATAAATCATTTATAGAAAAATTTGATGAGTCAATTCATCAACTAACTAAAAATATATCCACCTGTTTACCACACAAGAAAATGTGACCCGTAAATAAAATCCTGTCACACTTTTCGCATCCGGTTTTTCACAGCGAAACTACGCTAAATTTATTTGCTAACTCCGACCAAAAATAAAATAGTAACGCGGGCAACTAAATAGTCGGAAACTTGAAAGATACAAAAAGACCGCTGCGCCGAGTTTCTTCCGGTTTTTTCAAGCTAAAGAAAGAAGCTCTTTTTCCAAACTGTTGGTTTCGCGACTTTCATATTTTATTCCCAAGGGAATTAAAGCGTGTGATTTATATCTCCATTTACTTTAGTGAAATATCAATTTGGTAGACGCTGGCTTTGAAAATATTTTTTTTTTCATAAATTTATTTTCAATGTAACCAACATAATTGCTAACATTATATTAAACAGTAACAAAGTGACTAGGTACCTAATATTTCAACGGTTTATCAAACATATTTCTCCGGTCACTAATCTGATCAAAAGGATTATGACAGCAGTAATCTTCATAAAATCGTAAATCGTTTCAGTAAAAGGGCTTAACACAAAGATTGATGTTTAAATGATAGAAATATCCAGTAAAAGCTCGTTACAACCGCCAAAATACAATTCAGAAATAAGTAAGTAACATTCTCCCATTCAATCGGTTTACTAATACAATTTAATATTCACCATTCAATAAATCTGCCGGATATACACTAAACACGCTCCATATTAGTTTAGTTAAGTAAATTCCTTTGTCACGCTTCAAGCAAAGATTAATAGCGCTACCAACATCACCCTTTTAGTTCGCAGCTTGATGAAGCACCATATTCCTGTTAGTGCTCTAAAATTACACCCTTGAAGACTCAAAGCTAGGTGGATACCCAGGTAATGAGGGCCAGACTCCGGCCAGATACGACTTTGTCATTGGAATTGCTCTATCCGAACAAAATGGCGGCCAAGTATTAAATTGCTCCAAGCCATCAGTCAGCTGTCACCTGGATAGTGGTGCCATCAACCCCGCCTGGCGCCAAATTGAACTATTACAAGTTTTGCCATTAACCTTTATATTTACATGTACGCGGGAGAATTACTTAACATTAAACTACACTCATTATGTAGAGGAGGTAATTTTTCGTCGTTAATTTATGCGCAGTCGTTAAAAGTTTACACAGAATATATTCTGTAACGTTTAGTTATAAACAAGTCTTCAGCTTGTTTTAGAAGATAAAGGTAAATACCGTGGTCCGTGATTAAAAAAAAAAACATAAAAACCTGTATGTCTTCTTAGTAGTATTTATCGTCATCTGCCGTTCCTTTTCCCAACAATGTTGGGGTCGGCTTCCAGTCTAACCAGATGCAGATGAATACTAGTATTTTACATGGTGCGACTGCTTTTCTGACCTCCACAGCCCATTGTCTGGGTAATACGATACCCCTAGGGTCAGACTGGTTGTCAGACTTTCGGGCTTCTGACAGCCCGTAACGACTGTCAAAGATCCACAAATGACAGCCGGAACCAACGGCTTGACGTGCTTTTCGAAGCACGGAGGGGTCTTGGTATGTAACAAGACGCATTAGTAACAACATATTAGTCACGCATCCACGAATCAACTGCAGCAATTTTAGCTCAATGTGATCGACCGATCTGTGCGGCTGTTAGTACTTAACCTCAAGCTCCACTCTCCTTGATAGTATTAACACTCACAAATCTGCATTACGATGAACACTAAAGTCAACAAAAACTGGTGCATTTCATTAAAACCATAAAAGGTTAACGAAAACAAAAGGAACTCTCTTTATATTCAGCTCCGCCATGCCCGGAGTAAGGTCTCTTCGCGCGCCCCATGTATGGCTCTATTTCTTTCAGTAAAATAAAACTAATTAAAACTGCTGTAAGTGTTGTAACACGGAACAAGCGCCACCGTCCCGGTAAATACATCCTACAACTTGGTGAGTATGGTATGGATGTTAGTTATTCTTTCTATTGTAGTAAAAACGACTGATCGTATGTAGATGAAATTTGGCACACAGATAGTTTATAACCTGGATTAACACAAAGGGTAATTTTTGTCTCGGTATTACGTTCCCGGGGGATAATTTCCAACCTCCACGCGGGCGAAGCCGCTGGCAAAAGCTAGTGCTTCATAACTAAGTACCGGGTAATTATAGTGCGCAATGCTAACCTGGACTTGATTTATTATCTTTCTTAGAATTTTACCACAACGGAGCACGTTTGTTTCTGGGTGAAGGATTGCTTTTCCACTACCTTGGCTAAAGTATTGAATTCACTTCACTCCATTCTTTACAAAGTCGCCGCTAATTCAAGCCGCGAAAACTTGTATGAATAATAGTCTGCTACTTGTGGAAAGGTTGAATCAATTTCAATGTTATTTTCACTTATACCACTCTCCATTACCATATCACTGAGGGAAAAATACAGGTCTATTTAAAGATACTCCAGATTTATTTTTGGCGAAATATATGAATATTATTCATCCCACGGGGTTAAATATATTTTACTACGTAAACAAGATATATCAAACGCTCGTAATATAAAGCCAGTTTCAGTAATGTGGGTGTCCATCGTAATCGACTAATTTACGGCGATTTCGTCGGCGAAGATTCGTTATCATTTTTACTAAAGTGGCGTAATGTAAATAAGAATAAGCGCCTTCACTTTCCTTATTTGCGTCTATGGTTTGTTTTTCCCACAAAATGCTTTTTGTTCGTGAGCTTAATACATTTTCACGTAATTTCCACGACGGCGCAGATGTGACCTCAGCGCTTTGATGTGCGTCTCTTGCTTAGATTTCTTAACACATGAGAATTTCATTAAGAGAAGTACACACGCCGCGACTATGTCTGACAGTGGTTGTCTTCGTAATAAATTGTTGTTGTTCTAACATAATGAATTATGATCTCGATGAGGAAATTTACTCGGTTACACATGAATCGTTCTTAATTTTCTTAGAAATCCAACACATTTTTATGTGTTAGAGAATAATATTGATATTTAATTAGCTTTGCTGTCTTAAATTGATTGAGGCACAATTAGTCTTTATGAATTCTAAACCATTGTGTACGTTGTCATTTATTTGATTGCCATTATTTAAATTAACCTTTTCAATCAAGGTAATGAAGCGAAAGAGTTCAAGTTTATTTTTGTCCTACAATTGGATAATATTCATAACCTTGTTCAGTTGTCGTTTAGCTCTGTAATTAGGTGCGATATTAAAAAAATAAAACACGACAAAATAAAAGAATATAAATTCCAAGGACACCTTCGCCTTTTTGTTATGTAGAACAATAAAAACTTTGGCAGTTTCTCTAACACGCAAGTGTAAGCATGTTGTGTTTCAGCTGTTACGTCTATATTTGCATGTACGACATTGATGTTTGGCGTGTCCGGATTGCGTGGCCCCCGATGGCCGTCCTTGGCCGAGGATAGTCGCCAGTCGACACCAAACTGTCATACCACCACAAAACAGACCCACCGTTTTTATGACCGCTGTATAATGGCACTGTACCTTAATAATTAGCTTCGTGCATCTATTTGCTTTAATTAAGAGGGTTAAACGGTCAAGGCCGTGACGTACGGAGATGTCACCGCTAGTCCTTGTTTTGGAATATTTAAATACTTTATTTATGGTAACGCCGCGGGTAGCAAACTGCCAGACATTAGCATAGAAACGAGAGCTTTGTATTGACTTATTTAAGTTTATAGAATGGCATAATGGCAGGTTGGGGAGCGGGTGTAATTACCATTATTCTAATATTGATTGAATTAAATACCTCTGTAAATTATGTATAATTTTGGGATTGCATAATACATGTGGGTATTTTGCGGTGGCGGACAAAAGGTAAAACTTTGGTCCTGGTTGAAAAGTTGTTATTAAACTGGTGGTGGAACATATTTAACTTAGGTGCGAACTGGGGTATTAGTGGAGAACGTGCAGGGTTTGTTTCAAACAAAGAGACTCGAATATGTAATTTTATTTGTATTTCAACAGCTAGTTATTTGTTGTTGTTACACGTGGCACTTAGTTAATGCTGCCACAATTTTGTGCATGCATAAAACCTGGATAGTAGGTACCGTTTATAGTGTGCTGTAATGTTATTTACCTTACCTAGATCGAACTTATCCATCTTGCTCCCGCCGATGTGAAAGTTGGGTTCCCATAAGGATTGAAAATCTTTTGTTGCACACGTTTAAGAGAAAGGCAACAAGAAAAATATATGATTCTAACTGATCAATCAAAACGTCGACAGCTTCCAAAGTTGCATCAATGATTTACATTTACTAACGTTATCCTCATCTGCAAACAATAGTAAATGCGTCTGTTACATTAGAACATTCGATTTGGGAATTAATTAGGTCCAAATAACGTCCGATCGCGAGGCCAGGACAATAATTATACGAATTAAATGGAAGCCGGCTCGAATTATTCTTCTATTTGGGGCGAGTGAGGAAGTTAACAAATTGTTGGGGCGAATTAGTGAGTCTGCGGGTTGTTAGATACCTTTGTCTAAGCTTTGTGTGGAAACAATCGGTCCCTTTTTATTTATTTTTTGCCTTGGTTTCTGTTGTTTCATTAGGCTTGACTGTGTTTCGGGTTATCTGATTGACTTCAGGAATTAACGGAATTGGTGGTTTAAGTTAATGTAAAATTTATGATTTACCGCACTCGTTACTTCGGCTTATCTTTTGTGTATTCAATTTGTAAATGAATAAGTAGGTGCTAATAGAAATAATATTATGCGGCATGAAAATTTGAAAAAGCTGGCTTCGATTTTCATATTGTTTTATATATGTTACTTATGATCTGGAGAGGTGGTCCAGTAGGATCGGCTTCAACGTAAGAGTTGTAGGTCGTGAGTTCGAAATTAGACAGGCGCTTAACTTTGTCTAAAATAATTTCATCACCACTGCTTTCAAAACGGTGAAGGAAAACGGCACGTCTTAAAATCAAGTCTTATGATTGGCCTTGATCTGATTTGTTTAATATTGTATGGTATTTATAAATAGAAAGTACTCGTATATCGTGTGGGTTCGTTGAGCCGAAGGCCACTAAAGAGTTAAGGCTCTCATAAAATAACGAATAATTGAGGCAAACAATTATCTTCAGCAATTAATGTGACGTACATTCCTTCACAAATACTTCGACTTACCAGCCCTGGCTTACTTCCAGCGCTGAAACTAATGAAGTGCCACGGACTTTATTAGCATAAAATATTATTATATTGCACACTTACTTACACCGCTTCCACGAGCCATTCGTTTAATGAATTTAAAGAGGCTTCTTCTAGTTATATATTGCCTTTTGCTTGGTGGAGTATGACCATGTTTATGTCTTATTAAAATGATGGTGATATTAGTTAGCTTATGAGTGCATTAGTGTTGTGCCCCCACTTGACGGTTGTAAGGCTTTCAGTATAAGTTATCAGGGATTTAGTGAGGGGTTGGCATTTGTGATAAACACAATTCTGATATCGCGACCGCGTATAGATGCACGTATGTGAACATAGATAGTTCTAAGAACGCGATGCAGGATTGGTAGAATTGCGATATCACCGATTGCTGATACTAAAAGTAGCATGTTTGCTAATCGTCTGGAGGACACGGTGGAGCATACGGTGGAGGTGTGTCCTGCCTGGCGGAGCACCGCCGTGTCCTCGTGGAGGCGATCGGCGGCGGCGACCTCTCGCGTCCGGCCCTGGTGAGAGCCATGGTACGGAGCGAGAGGGCATGGGAAGCCATCACCTCCTTTTGCGAAGCAGTAATGCTCGCGAAGGAGGCGGCGCGGCGCGTGAGGGAGTGGCAGTCTCTGTGCCCTCACGTCCCTAGCTGCCGCAGGAGGAGACGCCCCGGGCGTCTGGAGTCCAAAGCGCTTAGTGTTCCACGCGCACCTCAAAGAGATGTCAGCAATACTGAAGGGGTCTGCTAAGACCGATGCTTGCCAGGGTCGCGAGATTTGTTCGAAAGAGTTACCGGGGTAAAAGTCTGACTGCGGAGCGGTGCCCGCTCCACCCAGAGTGGGAGAAGTCATTTGATGATTTCCCATCCAAAAAAAAAAAAAGCATATTTTCTAAGGCTTTAAGCTTCTAGGGCTGTTTGATTGAGATAAATTCAATTCAATTCAATTTAATTCAGATTAAGTACAATAAATAACAATAAATTACAATCATTATCTACATTATAATAATCCATACTAGTTATATTTTATTTTATTATAATTTTTAAATACCTAATATTATATGAATAGGACTACACAACAGAAACACTGGATCAAGACCACATTACTCGTACATGTAGTTTTGTCCAGTGTTCCATGAAGGAGCAGTCCACATCCATTCTCCCTGCAATAAGTTGCAGGAAGCTGTTGGGGCTGCCCCGTATACGGCGCATCAGAGACGCTATTCTTTTGCGATGTATCGCTTGAAAGCCATCCACTTGAGCGTCTGTAAACATACCTGATGCGATACAAAAGCGGGGCAACCCCATCAACATCCTGAATGCGTTATTGTATTGGACACGCAGGGCACTGTAAGTCTTCTGCGTGTGCTTCACCCATAGGCTGCACGTATAAAAAGACTGACAATATGCCTTAAATAAAGTTATTTTTACACGTGCAGTGCAGCTTGCAAACCTACGGGCCAGCATATTAGCTCTGACTGACAATGCCCTGCGTTCCCTTTCAATATTCCACATCATCTGTGAGGGCCTCGGTGACCCAGTGGCCCAGCTACTTAAACTGCGCCACTCTTTTGAGAGCACTGCCGTCCAAAGTGACTTCAGGTACGGTGTCATAGCTCTTCGTACCGGATTTGAACACCATCACCTCACTCTTGGTCGTGTTATACCTGAGCCCATGGGCTTCCGCATAGCACTCACAAACCTTTATTAAGCGTCTGAGGGCACTGATCGATGGGCTCAGCAGCACCATATCGTCGGCGTAACTTATGTTGTTAACAAAAACTCCATCAATCGAACAGCCCACCCGAGTGCTGCTGAGCTCACGGACCAGGCGATCTACGTACAGGTTAAAGAGCTTGGGTGAAGTCAGACCACCTTGTCTCCGCCACACTCCAACCTATACGCATCCGATAGTGATCCCGCCCACCTCACATTGTTACGCTGATTGCTATACCAATATTTAAGGAGCGATGTGAATTCCTCTGGAAGTTCTGTCTCACTCGACAACTTCTGCCACAGCTTGTCATAAACAACCAGGTCGAACGCCCTTGAAAGGTCTAAAAAACAGGCGTAAACCGGTGTGTTCCTGCTGGTGTAATACCGGATAGTGTGCTTGAGAATTAATATAGCTGTTTCAGTGGACAGACCAGTTCGAAATCCGAACTGAGCGTCGTGTAAGCTAAGATTTTTATCTAAATATTTCTCAATCACACTATCCAGTACCTTCGCAATCACAGTTGCAAGTGATATAGGCCTGTAATTAGTTAAACTAGACGCGTCCCCTGTCTTGTTCTTAATAATAGGGACAACTACGGTTCTTATCAATGCATCCGGTAGGTATGAGTGCCCTATGCAGAAGGTGAAAAGCATGGCCAGCACCCTTGGCAAGTGGCGGCCTGCATATTGCAAATGTTCAATACTCAATGAGTCATGGCCAGGGGATTTTCCTCGTTTCATACCTTTCACCGGCTGCGCGACATCCCTACTTGTAATCCGTACGATTGTCTCCCCGATACGTAAATTATGTGGCTCAGTTCCTTTGTTCCCGGTACCCAGAGGCGACCAGACCTTAAAATGCTCCTTAAACAGGTTAGTAATCTGGCCGGGCTCACTACTACCCTCGACGCTCACTGGAACGCCCGACCTTGGACTCAGTTTACCGGTTTCCTTCCAAAATTGACTAAAGTTCCTAGCTGTATGTTGTGTTGCTAAAATATCAATTTTTATTTGTGTCTGGTTGTTCTGACACCACTTTAACTTTGATTTAAACGTAACACGCGAATTACGCATACTTTCAAAAAGTGGACCAGATGTGGGTTTTCCATTAGCAACCCACTCCTGAAACCAAAGTCGAGCGTCGCCATGAGCCGTTCTTACATATTTGTTCCAGCCAGTAACATAAGGCTTTTTCTTTTGAAAACTTTCTAAATTTCTTTTATAGCAGTTTGATGGTGCATTTTGTAAAATATTCACTATACTATTATACATCTTGTCTATAATACCTCTATGTTCTACATTGTTACAAAAAACATCTGCACATTTTCTAAACTCCGAGGGAAAGTCTACGTCACGTAGTTTGAGGGTACATTCTTGACTGTATTGTTTTAATTGCGACAAATCCCTAATACCCCAAACCACACCGTTCTGTATAGTCTTGGCAGGTATAACTTTTGGTTTTATACTACTTACGTCGCATATTAACTCCATAGGGAAATGATCAGACCACGAGACATTATATTTAATCTCAACATTTAAAATTGACCGCCTCGCAGCTTCAGTCACAACAATGTGATCTAACCATGATGTGGTTCCATGAACATCACTAATATAACATATACTAATAATACACTTGTATGAGTCCGATAGTAGACCCAAAAAGTCAATATCCGCACACACCCAGCTCTGATCAACACAAAAATTCATAAGGTGCTTACCGAACGATGCACTCGGGTGAGTATTAAAATCCCCTAGTATGAACAACACAACTGTCTATCACTGCACTAATTTCACTCAAACAGTCCGTAAAATCGGCCATATTCTTCGTAGTATCTGTCGGCATGTAAACCGAGAACACTAAAAACTGGCGATCGTAAGAGCAAAAGCTGGAGTATTTAAATCATATTTCAAGATACTTCTATTGATTCTGAAACTATAATTGAGTAAGTAGAGTGGTCGGACTCGAAACTATCTTCCTTATGATAAACCTCGTCATTCTATTTCTATATCAAACTCAAACATTTATTTCGAATAAACCAATTACAGGCAGTTTTCAATTGTTGAGGGGTCGGGCGGTCAGAATGATGTTGCTAGTTGCTCATTCCAAAGAGGAGTACCAAGTACCAATGGAGAAGAACGGGCAAGAAACGATTGTAACAAATTGCCCGAAGAGGTTTTAAACTTAACTGGCAGTGGGCAGGGCACATTGGCCGCAGAACAGATGGCCGATTGGGCCGAAAGGTTCTGGAGTGGCGACTGCGTACCAGAAGACGTAGAGTTGGAAGGCCTCCCACAAGATGGACCGATGACCATGTGAAGGCCTCAGGAATCCGCTGGATGCGGAAAACCGAAAATAGCTCGCAGTGACGGAGCTTCGATCTATGTCCAGCAGTGGCCGTCTTTCAGCAGAAATGATGATGATTGTAACAAAAAGATGGTTACATCATTTATGTTGAAATTAATAATGTTCGAACGTTGTAGAAAGACGTGCAAATAAAAAAATAATATAACAATTCAGAAATTAAAATAAGCCGTGGCAGCGAGCTTGCGGGTGTAGCTCGCCGCCCGGTAAGGACCAAGCTCGGGTCGACGGCGCGCAGTGTTCCACGCGCGCCTCAAAGAGATGTCAGCAGCAGTGTAGGGGTCTACTAGGACCGATGCCTGCCGGGGTCGCGTGATTGTTCGAAAGAGATACCGTGACCCTGGCACATGGGCAACTGATGGAACACGGGTGCGTTTTAGTCAGTAAAAGTCTGACACGCCCTCCCGCTCCGCCCAGAGCGGGAGAAGTCATTTGATGATGTCCCATCCTGAAAAAAAAAAAAAAAGCCGTGGCAGCTAAGAGATGACCAGTCCCTCCCTATTAATGGCGCCGGATCACGAACATGACGTATGGATCAGCACCATTTAGCTCAACCATTTTGAAGGGATCTTAATGATCCAACACTCACTAATGACTCTGGTGACGGTAAATAAACACATTAATAAAAATTATTAATGAATTTCAAAGAACTCAAACCGGATATTTGAAAAAATGTCCCCTAATTTTTCTTCAGATATTACAAACTAGGTGCGTTGCAATGAGTTCTCTTTTTTAGAACGAAGTTCTTTAACGGGACGTGCGGTAGGTAAAATCTCCTAGAAATCGTCACGTTACGAAAAAGTATTATGTGCCATACGCCTTTGTCTCTCTTTTTATATCAAAGAGATGTCTCTATAGCATCATGTACTAAGGCATGGTAATGGTCGATGTACTATCACACTGTATAGATTTCTTAATATATTTATTTATTAGACCAAAAAAGAATATACATGTTACACAATTTGTCTTAGCTACATAAAACATATGCTTAAGAGTATTTACAATTGTGTTTAACTGTTAGCATCTGCTGCCGAACTAGGTTTATAGCCTGTGTTTCAGCACGCAGCGCCTCAAGTCCTCGGACTGGGTATGCAAGTATGAGCTTATGAACAAAAGGAAACAGTTTATGGTTAAAAATAAACTTAATTAAATTAAAAGAATGAAAGGGTTGGTGTCCTCTACGTGTGTAAGGTGAAGGATGTGAGTGTTTCAAAGTATTTAACTAATACTTTAAAATACTAAAATGAATGTAAAAGCTATTGGATCAGTTATTTAAAAAGCTATTTTATTTATCTGGTCCCAGAATAAAATACACAACAATTATTTCTAGTAAATCTTGTCGGAATTGAAAAATCTTTTATGGCAATTTTTACTAGTCTATAAAAGATACATCAGCGAGAGAAAAATACCCAGTGTTTCTAGACAATAATACAAAAGATAAAACAAGGATAATATATTCAAAAGGTCTCGCGAACTTAAAGAAAAAGTAGCTGTTTAAGAAGCTAGTACAAAATGACGAAGTAGGCTGTAAAGTGAAATGATTCCGAGTCTCCCTCGTTGATAGAAGTTTTATCTCTTGCGCATTCTCTGAGGCTTTGAGTGCCAAAGCTCGATGGACAAGATTGCTCTAATTTTAAAAGTAAGGCCAACAACTTAAATAAAGTATGTATACGACTTAACTTTGCAAACAGTTCTCACTAAGTGATCATAGATACGCTTCTATTGTGTAATGAAAATTGAATAGTAATGTGACAGTGGCGAAGCGTAAATTTTTCTAAAAGAGAAGCCGAAGTGAAGTCGACCTTAACTTACTGACTCATCAATAAAGAATACTTACTATCATTCTAAAATGAATATAGGAATGTAATGAATTAAATACAATTAAATTGAACAGATGAAAACGAATAAAATATGCAATATTCCTCTATCTCGTTCTCGCTGACGCATTTTTCTATACCTGTCTCTGTCATAACCCGTTGTACAGCGGCTTGCTCTCGTACATATCAAGCGGTGCCACGTGACCTAAAGTGACATCATTACGGGATCGCTGTTGTATGAATTTTTAGTTCCCGATTATGACGTTTTGGCGCCGGGTTAATTTAGAACATTTCTCTTTTGTTGTAATACAAAGGTATAAATAACCTTTTTTGTTGTTTGAATGTTATGGTGAATTAAATAACCGTAGTGTAACTATATTTATTGACAATTGTAGCCACTATTTACATACTATTGTATTTTTAATAGTGATAGAGTTACCAATGCGAATCCCCGAAGGCAAGCCGGTAGGAATCGTGTTATATGGTGCTTTCGCCACTGATATGCATCACTTTCTTAATCTTGCGAATCGATGCATATTTGCGATAGCGATTATTGTGTTACATATTAACGATACTTATAGCTAACAATGATAACATTTCATTTAAGTAAACCTAATTTCAACCATTTACGTTGTTTATTAGTAAAATTGATATTCAACATGGAGTAGTAAAAAATCGAATCAGAGTTCGTCAGTGAATTCGTCGAAACACTAGAAAAAACATTCACATCGGTTTTTGTACCGTACGTGATCAAATATCGAAACCTGCATGAATATTTTTGTTGAATTCTGGAATAGTGACACGTACCGTCAAGGAGCTTACGTTAATAAAATGGCTCAAACATAAAAAGACACGGCGTCAATCTACTAATTGCATTACTAAATATTTAATTAAATTAATCTGCTCACACATGCTTCGTAACTCATAAATCCACGGAGGCTCTAATCTTGTAAAGTTATTAACCCCGGAAATATTCGTGAGCAAAGTCAACGCACCAAAAACGTTACCAAAGGTTGTGTATCCCAAAGATTTATGTTACGAAATGGCAACACTGTAGAATTAGTTGGTCCGCGGTCGGCGAAACGTTAGATCGTGCAGGGGTATTAAATTAAAGGGATCTGCCGGAGCCTATTCGTCACGTTATGTCATATGAGGCCCGGGAGACTAGTAGCTTTGTTTTAGCTCTGGCGAGATTAAACCGTGTATTTGGCGAGATCGTGCGTAATATTGCCGTGTCGATAGCCTTGCGTGTATGAGTTTTGATATTAGTACGAGACGACGAAATTGGTTGGAGCAGTTTGTTTCAGGGTTTTCGTTTCCAACTTTAAGAGAACATGATTGTTGCTGGATCTAGTCGCGCAAGACTATTACACTTTGAATGAGTTTGTTTGTATCATAAGCAAAGGTTTACTATTTATTTTGCTACGTAACTTCAGGGTTGACTGAGTTAAGAAGTTAATTATCGTGAACTACAAGAGCTATTTACATAAAAGAGAATTCCACAGCTGTTATCATATTTCGCCACAATATGGTTGCTACTTGGGTATTTATTCACGCTGCATATCCATAAAGTTCAAAATAAATGAAATGTTATAACATTCTCTTTGGACTGAGACAAGGCGAATTTAAGTACCTAATTTACTTTTTAAATACATATTTATGTTCCAAGTAAGTGTCGTTAATATTCATAAAGAAACTCTGTTAACTTTGTATTTTTACGACGACGCACGACGACACAAATGAATTATTACTTCCTAGGGGCTGTCGACCTAAGGGGGCATCCATAAATTACGTCACACGAATTTCATGATTTTTGACCCCTCCCCCGTCCTTGTCACAGCTGGTCACATCTGTGAGACCCCCCTCCCTAGTGTGACGTCACGAATTTTATAATTTTACATCTAGAAATAATTATTGAATTAAAACAGCAATTCCGATATTTAAATGTTTTTTTTTTATAAAATTGAACATCAAATCAAACACTGCAACAAATTAACAAAACAAAAAACGATGAATTATATTAATTAAAGATCAAACTTAATCATCTTGAGTCCCTCTAGATAGGCATATGCATGGCATAGCAGCCACATCGTTCTCGTTTGGGTTGTTAATGTCAGGAATATTCGTTCTCATCGAATCATACAGCATCATCGTCATCATCCAAACAAAGAATTTCTCTGGCACGTCTAGCAGAAATTCTTTGAGGACGAATCTTTACGATGGGCAAAACTTGTTGTTTCTTATATATTTGCTTGTGTTGATTAGTGGCCTTTATGATGCAAAATATAGACCACAAATGCCACATGATCGCTTTTAACAAGTATGCCTCGATACTGGGGAGGAAAGCTATCATACGAATATGTGTTTTACTTAACACATAGATTAAAATAGATTTTGAAATGTGACGTCACGAAATTTAGGACTCCTCCCACCCCTTGTCACACAATGTCACACTTCGTCCACCCCCTCCCTCCCCTTTAACGTGTGACGTAATTTATGGATGGCCCCTAATACGAGTGTAAATTTTATTTTAAATAAAAGTATTCACGTATGAATGCCATCATAGTATTAGTCTCTTTCATTTTCATGCTGAGTGTCTAAGTAGAACAATATTTATGTCAAACTTTAACTCAATTTTATTTAAAAAAGTTAAGTCGATTTGATTTATACTTCATTACTTGTTCAGCTTAAGAGTGGTTTGTGAAATAAATAAAGAAAAACATTATGAAAATATACTGTTTTTATTTGTTGTTTATTGAGTGATGCTGTATAAATAAAATCACAAATTATACAAGCTGTTAAAGACCATTATGGTTGACCGATTTCAATGGCGGGTTATAGAAATCGTCAAATGAATTCGATTTTAAATGTCATTGAGGCAACATAATTCGGTAATTTGATGGTTCGATTCAGCTTTTGAACAACTCAAATTGATCCGCGTTGGGATTCGTATTTAATGCTCGGTTCATGGTATTTTCATAATTATTTTGTTCATGGAATAATTTAATTTTGAATACCTCTGAATTCTGTACCTTTTGAGTACTTACTTGTCGAGGTTTATTTTCCACTAGCTGATACGACCAACCTGCCAAATTCCAATAATTTATATAAATTTCCCATAACAACTGCAATTTCAGTTTTCCCGATTTTTTGGCGGTTCTTTTAGGTTTTTACTAATTTTTATTTTTTGCCAATCCACCTCTGTGTTAGAGTTAACAAAATAAAGAAAAACATTCAAATTGGTTGTGCCGTTCTTAAGTTTCAACGAAACTAACGAACAGCAATGGATTTTTAAATTAATCGATAACAGTACACCAATCAGTTGGTTTCCCAGAAGTACAGTATAATACAGTATCACACCGCCAACTTCCAAACTACGGACTGTTACTCAGAAATTCCTAATGGAAAAACCCTATATACCTGGGAATTGATCCTGGGAAGAACCCGAAGGACGCTCAGCAGTGACGTTTGCGACCACGGGACCAATGGGGCAGTAAAAAATAATAAATAATAATCTCTCCAATCGTGTCAGATTACCGTTCCATTGGACTATGAGAGGAAGGGAACAGTGAGAGCCCCTGTGTCTGCGCACACACTTGCACTATAATACCTATATCCCGCGTATCTTTGGCTTAGTCTTCGTTGAGATTGGCCGCCATCGCCAAAATACGATCTGGAAGAATATAGTACTGAAAGCAGTATTACGTCTCGGCAGTGTCCTTGAAATAATTACCTACAGCCGCTTGGTATATAAACCCGCATTAGCCACTGACAGTGTCTCTTGGGTTGTAACGGTACTTTGTCAGTTCGGCAATGGACATGGATAATGTCTGGCCTAGCACAGACAAATAGTAAATAATATTTGAAAAATCATTGATAATATTTTAAATCACAGCTTTCGTTATTTGGCAAATGTTACCAAAAAATATTTCAAATTAAAAAGAATGCAAAAACTCACATTCCAATATAAAAAATAATAATAATGAAACAAAACACATATGTAATCTGTTACACATTTTGTTTAATGAAATTTTAACGATTTAATTATTTTTACGCTGGCGATATATTCTAGTGTTTTGCATAGATAAATATGGTGCTTGTTTAACATACTTGTGTAGAAAATTTACTAATTTATCTGAAGCTAAACTGAAACCAAATTAAAGTCAGTGTTAAGTGATCGTTTCGCTTTTCATACATTCACAGTCTTATTTATAATTGTCTCATTTTCACAGTTTCGTTGTAAGTTTTTTTTAAGTTCTATGTACCTAATTAAGAGGCCTGACGTCTATTGTTAGCCTTATCCATTTAAAATCCTGACGGGTCTTAAAAAATGACATTGATAAAAGGCTTCAACGGCTTCGGGCTATAACTGCGAAAAACCCAATTAAACTTCAAATTAATTGAATTACTTAAACTTAAGTTAGAAACTTCGATAACACACTTAAGACGGTCATTAACTAAAATGCGTTAAACTTTATTTTATTTTTAAATCCATTAAACAAATGACATTTTTTGATTGATACTGACTGATTAAACAGCAGGTGATCCCTTGTTGTACTTTCGAGTATACTTTCAAAGTTTTCAACAAACTCGCTTGAGTTTGAATAAAACTCAATCCACATATTTGAGGGTCTTGCAACTTTGTTATGAAAAATATCGTTCATCTGTTTGGTTGATTTAGTATAACGAGAGATATTTTTCTTTTATTCCGTTTCAGCTTTCTTTGTGAATGAAAAGGTTATAATAATATTAAGTTATTTTAGGGATGTTAGTTCAGAAGCAGATCTCTGCTTGCGACTTGCGTGGTAGATGTTGGAGGGCTGACAGTTTAAAGTCTAAGATATATTGACGTGTAAAAGTCAAACTAGGTAGAGGAACGGAGGAGAATTTATGGAAAACTAGCTGCTGTCCGCTACTTTGTCCGCGCGAAATTTCTTGTTTTCACATTAAAAATAAAGATTCATTTTAGCGAAAGGATTTTATTAGAATCGGATCAGTATTGCTGAACTTTACCCCAAACATACAAACTAACACAATTTTACATATACCAAATTATTGTCATGTTCTGGAAAAAGGCCAAGATTATCAAACCTAGGCAGGAGATTCTACGAAACACTATCAGTTCAGGCTGACGCAAAAACGTTAGTAATTGTAATGTTTCACATGTGTTGTAACACATCTTCTATATTATAAAAGTTTTCATTTTTATTTCTTAGTATATTATAGAAGATTGTTATGATATATAAAAACCTCTCTCTTGGCTTTTTCCTAGAACAAGTTAATAATAGTAAACCCTCTAATTGCTACTTAGACCTTAATTACTTCACTTTACCTAATTTCTCACTTATATCGCCTTTACTGCGGACGCCAGGGGCTTACAAATAAAATCAACAAACACATTACAATCTTTCACCTTTATTTGTCCGTTCCATACAAATGGGATGTAATAAGACTTGTACATTAGTATCCTGACCAATGGCGCGGCGGGTAAAAATGTGCGGCTTCCATGGCATGCGTTACTCCTGACAAAGCGATGCCACCAACGACCTACTTTGTGACCCCTTTTGTTTAATGTGGACATGTGTCTCTTTGTTTCTTGATTTTGAGATACGGTTTTTATTTGATTTGGGAAAATAAACAGTTAAACGTATTTTTCATTTAATAAGTTTGGGAAACAAATACGTTGCCAAAGCTCTAAACATATAGGTCACGATATTATCCACATCTTTTAAAATACAACCTTATTTGCCCCGGGAGTGTAACACAAACGGAGATTCCTTCATGACGCTAAGTCACGTGACTTAAAATAAATAAATTTCATTGATGTTTTATTTATACGCATGGTAGAGTGAGCGGGCCGCAATCAATAACCACCATACATTCATTAGCTGTATCCAACTTTCCAGTGAGAAATAAACTTACATTTGCAACTTTCCGTATAACAATAAAATAAAGGCTTTTTTTCCGAATTCGGTCAGTGTTTTTACCAAATCCGAAAGATTTATAATATACATTTGTATGAATACATGAGCGTACGCCGTAGTAATCCGGCAGTCGGGATTCCGAGATAAACTGTGCGTTTTGAAGCCGTAAATCTGACAAGATTGATGATATCTCTGACCCCTGTACGCCTTCCTTCCGACAAGACATTGCACCCCGGTGTACAATAGCCCCCCACAGACATTACCGGTGATTCAGTTAGTAATTAGAAGTGTTACCGTGATTTATACAGGCGTTATTAATTAAACGTACGTATATTGCTTTATAAATACTAACTTTTTGATGAAAGAAGAATCGATTTTATTGCGCTTCTGTCCGTTGGTACTGTTTGAATTCCTATTAAATCTGACACTAAATTCATTGCAACTTACAATGAATTTTATTGTCCATTATAAATGTGGTTCTGTAATTATTATTATAATTACATAAGATGGTCAATTCTCTAAAATAAAAACATTCCAAATCTAGTCGCTATTTCATGTCAGCTACACGGTAATGTCAGGCACTTGTCAATAATGTAGGGAAAATAGAGGTATTTTTGACAGATTGAGACTCAGATTAGACAGCGAACGTTCTTAAAATTACATGACTTGCTCCTTAGCGGGGCAAGCTCGGCCTCTGTGATAGGTTTGAGTCACACATTTTGCTCTCAAACTGTGACTAATAAGTGTGACTCGAACTTATCATAGTAGCCCGTGCTGGCCCCACAGATGCATTGCACCAGCTAGATGAAAAAGAGTCTTGAATATCATTCTTTTATAACATTCAACGAATAAATAAAAAACGACACTCCTTCTTCCAAAAACCACTTATTTTCCCAAAGATGACTTCAAAAGCAATAACAGATACAATACACGGAATAAAATACCCAATACGCCAGCTAATTCGACCGGACTTGTGAATAATTTGTTCTTTGTTCGGCTCATAAGAACGATCGAGATATCAAACGAGTCACGTTCGCTCGAGTGGGTGGCGGCGGTCACCCACAAACGCACATTGTACTGAAAGACACTGTACAGGAAGTACAGAAGACTTTTGAAGTGGAGAACAAAGGAAAGTCTTTGTGTTAGCTGTGAAAGAACTTCGGGTGTGTAAAAACGTTGAAAGAAACGAAAGTATCGTGACGAATGTTGTTCGGTATAATATCAGCCTGATGGACGCTTCTTCTGCTTTCATCTTTGTATGATAGAAGGTGATTTCTTTTGTTATTCGGACCCAGTCGATGTCCATGTTCATAGCGACACTAGACCTGTTCCTCAGTTACTGAAAATACAAGTTTAAAGTATTTATTGCTTTCTTAAGATTTACTTTATATGCTTATGAGCTTAACAACCAGGATGTTTTAGTCATGGTTCATATGATGGGTCAGAGGCAAAATGTAGAAAGCGAATTGATAATCTCAGTATGTTGTTATTATCTGAAAGCAGAACTACGTTGTATTCCACCCTTCTCGTGATAAAGGAATTTATGTCATCTCAGAATTTAGAGCAGTAAAGAGGAACAATACCTTAAAACCTACGCACTTAGAAGGCTTTGTTTCAAGTGAGACTACGGCACCTTCGCGTTCTAAGATTATACCGTCTGATTCGTCGGGTGCTCGTAGCACGTAGGCGTTCTACGGCGTAGCGCGTAGGCGGGCTACGCCGTAGCGCGTGGGCGGCCATTCATCTACACGGATCTTGGCGTTATCATTGTTGTACAAGTTTTGGGTGCTAAATGTCGATATCTAATTTAATTATTAATTGTTCAGCGCTATTAGTTAAGCTGAAATGCTTTTGATAATTTACATGGAATTAAATGTCTTAGTTTTGATATAATATGTATTAATTATGTAGAAGAAGTCTGTGTTTGGCAGTTAATTGTTTTATTAGAGTATACTTCATTATAATTACACTATGTAGTTCGCTGTTTCTATGTATAAACTACACCCACACGTTTACACAAAATCACTTACTCATAAATGCCTTTACATTACATAACTTAGATAAATTAACATAAAATTAAGAATAATGTGAACAGCTAAAAATAACTCGTCAATTTCACTCGGAGTGGCAGCCACCGCAATTAAGTGAATTATGTTTCTACCACTAGAAATGCAATGTGTCACACATTAGATTAAATATTTTTACATTCCACTAACAGCACTGATTTGAACAGCACTTGCCGAAACCGCACTTGAGACCTTCCACTAACAGCACTGAAACAAAATTCTGTAACGTGCTGTTCGGTGGAACAATTTATCGTTATTTTATTTAGTGTCCGAACCGCACCTGGTTATAATTATTAGTGATGGGACGAATTAATTCTTTGTTCAGGATATTACAAACATATCGATTCGGCAACTGTGCGTGGAAGGTTTTTGAATGCGGTTGAATATTAACGTATGCAATTTGTTAAATATTGGATTCAAATCACTTAAATGTTGTCTGGAAAAATGGGGAAGAAAACAGTTGAAATCGCCCTGTCGTAGCTAGTTCCAAAAACAAGTTAGTACGAACTTGTTTTGGGAGTTAGTGTGAGATGGTTTATTTCTTTTTTGTGACAATTACTCGTTGTTGTCTTCGTAAATAGTCCGAAAATATAGTCCATCATTTTCCAAAATACTGTGAGATTAGTAGATGGTGTATGCCGATGACATTATTCTTGTCGGTGAAGATGTGTCTGAGATCCAGAGCAGATTGGAGAAGTGGCAACAGAAACTGGAAAATGTTGCCTTGAAAATCAGCAGAACCAAAACCGAATAAATGTTTTGCGATTTCGGCGGTCTCTCCAGTTCTGGAGCCATAGCGCTTGATGGTGGGCTTCTCCCGTCTGCTCCGAATTTCGGTAACTCGGTCCACTCGTGCAAAGCGATGGCTAAGTAGATCGGATGAATAAGTACAGAATAAACACTGGATGGATGAAATGGCGGCAGGTCACAGGAACTACGTATCTGGGACTCCCACATCCCCCTTAAACTTAAGGGAAAAATATATAAAACCATGGTCAGACCTGCTGTCTTGTATTGGTCAGAATGTTGGGCCACAAAAGGGATGAAAGAAATGCATGCAGCTGAGATGACAATGTTAAGAGGGATGTGTGGTGTTACTCGATTGGATATAATAAGAAATGAGTACATAAGGAGAAGTCTGAAAGTGGCAACAATAACTGAAAAGTTGTGATGATACCATGACAACCGATTTCCACACAGCTTTTATGAAGGTCACGTGTTATGAAGGAATGGGGAAAATGTCGTGAGGAAAGTATTGAGTATGAATGTCAATGGCCATAAGAGTAGAGGGAGACCAAAGAAACGATGAATGGACTGTGTGAATTATGATATGGATAGAAAGGAGGTGACTACTGAGATGACGACTAATAGAGAAGTGTGGAAGAAAAAGACATGTTGCGCCGACACCAAATAAATTGGTATAAGGGCAGGAGAATGATGATGTCAAAATTATTTGAGATCTGTCATCAGACACCAAAATTGTGTAAAAAACCTATAAAACCACAGTCAAAAATGTAGATTTTGAAAGGTACTGCCTATTGAGAACTGAATGGTAAAACGACCGAATTTGGACGGTAATGCAAAAACAGAGACAAAATAACTGTGAATACCTATTCACAGTTATTTTGCCTCTGTTTCGACGGTTTCAGTTTGTGTATAGTTCCATCTCCAAACTAAAACCTTTGACCGTTTGTCACCAGTCTGTCGCGTCAGCACAAACCAAAAATGTCATAGACTATACGGGAAATGAGCCCTATGTCAGGCTACGAATGATGCATATGTTGCTGTTTGGTAGGTTTTGATTGTGATTTTGAGATTAGATTGTGTAAAATGTATTCGAAAACTTATGACAATTATTACAATGCAACGCGCGGCGTAAAATATTTTTTTTAGATTTTGTACCATTTATTTTTTTATTTCTGCGTTGACAGTGGTGGAATAAGATGATACAAAATTATATTCTAATTTCTGATGTCAGATATCCTAGACTGGATAAAAAAAGTACTTGGATAATATTTAATTGTCATAAATAGATATATCTACATAAGATACATGAACAAGGTGGAATTATCCGGTACAAGTCTTAGTGTCTGCCCATTTGTATCGATAGGTTTTGTTTGTTTGCCTTGGAAAAATAATACATCCCATCACTAAAAAAAAATATTTAACCTAAGTGCGGTTCGGACACTTAACTACAATAACGATAAATTGTTCCACCGAACTGCACGTTATGAAATTTTGTTTCAGTGCTGTTAGTGGAAGGTCTCAAGTGCGGTTCGGGCAAGTGCTGTTCAAATCAGTGCTGTTAGTGGAATACCTCAGATTAACGTTCTTATTCATTAAATGTCATCGAATAGTGTTATTTGTCATCTGCCTAGCCTTTTCCCAACTATATTGGGGTCGGCTTCCAGTCTAATCGGATGCAGCTGAGTACCAGTATTTTACATGGAGCGACTGTCTTTATGACCTCCACAACCCAGTTACTGGGTAATACGATACCCCTTGGTAAGACTGGTTGTCAGACTTTCGGGCTTCTGACGACCCGTAACGACTGTCAAAAATCCACAAATGATAGCCTGGACCAACGGCTTAACGTGCTTTCCGCGGCACGGAGGGGTCTTGGTATGTAAATATGGTCACCCATCTACGAACCAACCGCGTCAAGCGTAGCTTAATCTTAATTGACCGACCCGTGCTGCTGTTATTTCTTAGCCACAAGCCTCTACTCAAATAGTGTTATTCATAAATTCATTTAGCCACTTAAACGTTTTACAAACCTACTATAAAGTATATAAAACCCCTGCGAGGGTCGTGAGATTCGTTCGAAAGAGTTACCGTGGCCCTGGCATATGGGCAACTGAAGGAAAACGGGTGGGTGGTAGTCAGTAAAAGTCTTACATGCTCTTCCGCTCCACCCTAGAGCGGGAGAAGTCATTTGATGATTTCCCACCCAAAAAAAAAAGTATATAAAACCCAGAACCCTACCTAACCTAACCCTATTATAACAGTTTTTTATTGATAAAATGGCCGACTCTCTACAACAGCTGATTATTAAGAAAATATCACTTGATGAATAAATCAGAAAAGAAATATTACATTTGCATGCATTTTATTTTAACCGATTACTTCGAAAATCATGCAATTATAAGCTACGATTACTCGAGCTGATTGGACTCGAATGAAATTAATCCAATTATGTGTACGACTGTAAAATTACAGTAACTACGTAAAAGCATTGTTTTACACTCTTGTAATGATTTAACTTGTAAACAATTGGCGAGAGTTTTATTTATGGAATTGTGTGATTTACATTTTTGGTTTGGTAGTTCAAAGTGGTACTTATATGGCGTTAAAAATAGGCTTTTCACAGAATGGGGTATAAAATAGTTTTTTATTTCAACTAGCTTCTGCCCGCGACTTCGTCCGCGTTAAATTTCTTACTCCCCCGACCCTTCCCGTCGCGTCGAATCGCCTACCCGTGCGATTTTCCCCGTTTTTGTAACATTTTTCATTACTGCTCCGCTCCTCTTAGTTGTAGCGTAATTTTATATAGCCTATAGCCTTTCTCGATAAATAGGCTACCCAACACAAAAATAATTTTTCAATTCGGACCAGTAGTTCCTGAGATTAGCGCGTTCAATCAAACAAACAAACCCTTCAGCTTTATAATATTAGTATAGATATTACATTTTTAATACCCTAGATGGACCGACGAACTTTAAAGATGGCCGGGACTGACTGGACCTGATAGGAGGAGAATCGGGTGGTTGGGCGGAATTTGAGAGAGGCCTATGTCCAGCTGTAGACTGCTATTGGCGTTCATTGCATGCCTATATAAGCAGAGCCTACCTCAAAAGACCACCATAAGTCTGTCAATTATTGGGTTGTTGCATAAGTAATTGCAAAAACGTAACATTTATTCCAAAATTATTTATTTAAAAATATACATAAAATTATTCGGTAATACAATCGCCCTCTGAATCTATGACTTGTCTCCAACTATGTGGTAAAGTGTGAATTCCCTGTCGATAAAAATACTTTGATATTAATTGAAAAAATAATTTTAGGTTCTCTTCAATATCTTCAATATTTTTAAATTCTTTGCCATCTAAATAATTCTGTAGTGACCTAAATAAGTGACAATCTGTAGGTGCAAGGTCTGGGAAATAAGGTGGGTGCGATAATATTTCCCAGCCTAATTCCAGTAACTTGTGACGTGTGATTTTAGCGACGTGCGGCCGGGCATTATCATGAAGAAAATAAACATGTTCAGTGATTTTTACGATTTTCTCTTATATTTTGAGCCAATCGCTGTAACTGTTCTGTATATAGTTGTGCTGTTACGGTCTGGTTTTTAGGAAGGAGTTCAAACATTATAACTCCTTTGGTATCCCACCACACGCAGCACATAACTTTTTCTTGAGTGTAATTTTTAGGAGTCGGTTTTGAAGTTTCTCCCTTTCCCAGCCACTGTTTCTTACATGTGACGTTATGATAAGAAACCCACTTTTCATCTCCTGTAATTAAATTATCTAGCCAGTTTGTTGTTCGGCGGCGAGAGAGCAATTCCAAACAGACATTCAAACGTATCTGCCGTTGTTTAACTGACAGGTTATGCTGAACCCAAGAACCATATTTCCACACTTTTCCCAATGAATCCAGATGTCTTTCTATAGTAGTATGATTATAGCCTAATATGCTTTCCATTTCTCGTGTAGTGAGGTTTGGATTTTCTTCTACAAACCGAATCAACTGATAAATGTCAAATTCAGAGGGGCGACCAGACCGCGGTTCGTCTTTGAGATTGTAGTTCCCTTGTTTGAATTTATCGAACTAATTGTACTCTGTCCTCTGACTTATCACGTTTTCACCAAAAGCTTGACATAACTTCTTAAAAGATTCATTGGCTTTAACGCCAGAACGGAAGTCATAGAGTAAACAACAATGTAACTGATCACGTGTAATATTGAAATTCTCAGACATTATTTTAATAAACGAAAAACAGAACCGCACGTTGAGAAGCTCTGTAGACGGCTAATTGTTTCATGTATGAACCTGTCAGTTTGCACTGCTTAAAGTATTCGTAAATAATTTATTGCGAAATATTGCAAAGACTTATGCAACAACCCAATATATTTTAATGTGTGTCCCGAAATTATTAAGAAACTAACTCAATTATCATACCCAAAAGAAATCCGTATTTTTCTGCCTAGGCAAGAATAGGCGGACTAGTGCCTACCTATGCAGTATAGCAATGCACGCCACTGAGATTGCTACTGGCTGAGATTATTGACTGATAGTTTTTAATAAGCACATCCTTTCCTATTATTATTTACTAACTAGCCCGCGATAACTAAGAGGAGCGGAGCAGTAATGAAAAATGTTGCAAAAACGGGGAAAATCGCACGGGTAGGCAATTCGATGCGACGGGAAGTGTCGGGGGAACAAGAAATTTAACGCGGACGAAGTCGCGGGCAGAAGCTAGTAGGTTAATATTCACCTTGATTACCTACACGTTAATATCTCAATTGTTGAAGAGCAACAAAGGGAAACAATGGGTTTTCTGCTCTTACGAGCAATCACATGCTTTCTAAACTATTTCCGTTAACAGACTATGCTACTCTACACAAAACAGCACGTTGTTTACACGTCACAAACTGTCCCTTTATCTTCACACTAGCTTCTGCCCGTGACTTCGTCCGCGTTAAATTTCTTGTTCCCCCGACCCTTCCCGTCGCGTCGAATCGCATACCCGTGCGATTTTCCCCGTTTTTGCAACATTTTTCATTACTGCTACGCTCCTCTTTATCGTAGCATGATGTTATATAACCTATAGCCTTCCTCGATAAATAGGCTACCCAACACAAAAATATTTTTTCAATTTTGACCAGTAGTTCCTGAGATTAGCGCGTTCAATCAAACATACAAACAAACAAACTCTTCAGTTTTGTAATATTAGTATAGATTTTTAGTAACATTTGGTGGTGGGTGATTTTTGATGGTTGTGGAAGTCAGATAGGCAATCGCTCCATGTAAAATATTGTACTCAGCTGTATCCGGTTAGACTGGAGGCCGACCCCAACATAGTTGGGAAACGCTAGGGAGATGAAATGGTGATGAAACGATATTATAATTATTAGGTTTGTAAATAATTATAGATTAAGCAGTGGTGGCACAATGGGAATAGCCCCGACTTAAGTGTCGTAGATCGTTGGTTCGAACCCAGGCACATTACTTTGTGCTATTTATTTCATAACCATACACACCACTCTCGAAACGGGCATGTCTTATAAAAATTCGAAGACATGTGATATCCACCAGCACGCACTGGACTCGTGTGGTGTATTATGGCCCACTCCTGCTCCTCGAGAGGAGGCCTGTGGGCCAGCTGTGGGAACGAACGTTATAAGCTGATTATTATGTATATCTACGATCAACAAAGACTTTAGCAATGTGTAAATACTATATGAACTGTATTGTGGGGTAGCCTACGTATTATGAATGGCCTAATTGTTTGATGTCGTGTCGTGGTTTCATTGTATGCCTAGGGTAAGATGTTATTACTATGTATGTCAATGCGACTTGTGTGATATCTGCCGATATTGAGGCAAACCATCTCCTGGGAATTTCTGTTCGCCTGATAATTCCATGATCAAGCATCATGGAATTATGATATTGTGATTTCAAGGCTGTTTTTGGGGCAGTAAAAATATATTTGATGAATAATGTATGGCTCCAAGAATTACAGGACTTCTTTTAAATGAAAAACTGTTTAATAAATTAATATAGAATTCCTCTAGTCGTGTATTTTAGAATAACAAATCAGTACTTAATAATATTTAATGTATAATTGCTCGGATTTCTTAATGTGTAATTAAAAGAATATTAATGGGCTAATTATGCGTTCTTTGAATTTGTTATCGTTTTAATGAGCCTTCAGTGATTATTTAACGAAAACGAGCAAGTACTTTTCTTTTGAGAGTTTTAAATTGAAGAGCTATCCTATTATATGACGCGTTTCAGTCTATCTCATGGCTGTTTATAAGAAAAACGGTCATGGCATATTTATTTAACTCCTTCTCTTTCCAATTATTCATATTACATTAAGGTTCACTCGTTCGTTCCGTTTTGTGTCAGACGCAAAGAATAGTACCATCCTATTTATTTCCGTGGGTGTCGTAAAAGGCGACTAAGGGACGTACTAGACAATGGGCAGCAGCGTTCTTTATGCATTTTACCACCATACTGCGATCGCCAACCCGCCTGCTAAGCGTGGCGATTATGGAAAACCCTCTCAGATTGGGGGAAGCTCATGAGCTTCCCCCAATCTGAGAGGGTTTGTATGGGCATGCCCAGCAGTGGACGTCTGTCGGCTGAAATGATGATGATGATTTCGACAAATAAATTGATTTGTTGTTTAACACAAGAATTTATAAAGCAATTTAGGTCAGGCAAAAAACAAATATTCAATAACCATTCCAGTAGTAAATCATTTAAGTATATCGTGTTTCTTGTTGTACGGAGTTTATCAATGAACGCTATACCGAAGATTAGTTAGTGAGGGAGGAGACAGTTTAATTAGTGAGGCGGTATCCAGGCGACATCTAGCGAGCGATTATCGACCTAGTAGACTAACTATCTATATTTTGTATCGCAAACTCAGAATTTCTCTACGACCCTCAAATCGAATATCACTTGCATACTGTGCTTTCCCATCAAAAAATGGCAAGACATATTTTTCTGTGATAAATAATTTCAATCTTATTGAAATTTTAATTACCTGAAATTTTTTGTCAAAAATAGTAAATGATTTATGATTGTTGAAACTGTAGTTAACTAGTTTAATGTTAATAACCTAGTGAGCGATTATCGACCTACTAGACTCTATTATAGATCTACATTTTGTTTTGAATACTCAGAATTTCTCTACCACCTTAGAATAGCATATTACTGTGCACACACTGTGCTTGTACATCATAAAATAACAAGACATATTTTTCTGTGATAAATAATTTTAATCTTACTGAAATTTAACTACCTAGAATTATTTGTCAAAAATAGTAAATGATTTATGAGTTAAGCTACCTACGAAAGGACGGCACATATTAACGTAATTACATTTCCTACTTGATACCGAGTGCAGTGTGTTGTGACTTATTAATAAGATAATACCTAATCGATTTTTCCGTGGTAGGTCCCGATAAAATAACATATATGTAGGTACAGACACCTTAGTTGCCTCCCTTAGTCGCCTTACGACACCCATGGGAAGAAATTGGGTTTGGCGGAATATATCTGCCTGTATTACAAAACACACAACTAATAATTAGTATGGAAATCACTTGCTTACATATATTACATGATACCAGTATATGTAAAAATATATTAAATTATGAACTTTCTCTTTGCGTAGATATATAAAATATAAATCCGTCAAGTTTACATACGATTTTATAAACGCATCCATTCTACTATAAACTATAGATATACGAAAAACTATAAGCAATATAAAATAAATCTCCTTTTCTATCTGAGCAAAGCAAATGTCCAGGAAATTACTCACGGAAGTACTTTAGAATTCTCTACTAAAATTGAAAATGTGGAAACCTCTCAGACATACGCTCATGTCTGACTATTTGTACTGTACCTACTATCCTTTATTCATTTTATATAGGTACTTCCAACGACAGTTCGCGTCTAAAACAGAAAAAAAACTCTGATTTTTAAGACTTGACCTACTTTTATGACTTCTAAAAATAAGATTAAATAAAGCTAGCACTATAGTTTACTAAATTTAAATAGGTACACAGAGGTATTATTCTTCAATTGACTATTATAAATATTAAAATTGGAGCGCCTCAAAATATGTTTATTTTTTTGCGTTCGTGAAACAGCACCCATAACAGGTTAAATTACGTAACTGTAGCAACATTAAGTAGGCAAAAAGGTCAGAAGTCAATATGTCAGCTTTTTAAAACTTAAAATGGCGTACTGACCTTTAGCACTCGAGGTAAACTCGCGCTTGGCCGGATTTTTAATTAATCTTAGGAAATCTGAGCGTCGGAAAAAGAAGGGTAAAAATATGAAGTAACCTTTTTAATATTAATATTTCGTTTCAATTAATGTGCTTCGTTTACAAAACAGTTTTCTCGTTTATCTTGTTGTCTACTTTATGGTAATCTTAGGGGCAGAGTGTGGTGTTAAAAAAAAGAAAATCTTTTGGATTTTTTGTTTTGTTTATTACCATATTGATACGACCTGGACATATTTAAATTAATGTAAATTAAACAAATACATAGAGATTTATAATGAAATATTTATTATTTCACTTTACTTAATGTTCTTCTTTTACAGCAAAATTTTCCTTTTTTATTTTGCCGTCTACTTAATGTACCTTAGCAGCAAAGTGCGGTGTTTTAAAAATCGTTTGCAATATTTATGATTTGTTCATAATAATATTGATATAAAGTGGACATTATTTTAATATATGTAAATTAAACTGATATTCTTAATATTATTAACAAGAAATGTAATTCTTTCTCCCTTTCTTTGTTTTGATCATTACCAGTGATCGGATATTCGGATACATATTTACCTAATTTAACTGTGAAAGCACGGAAGCGGTTTCGTATTTGTTAATAAAGCCGGGTTTCGTGGATCATCAAATTAATTTAAAATTAATGTTTAACCCCAAATGCAAATACAAATGTGTGTAGGGTGGTATGTGTTAGTTAAAACAACACACACACGGTAAAAACGCGCATTCTATATTAGCCAATATTTCAACTCTAATCATAACATAGAAAGAAACGGTCAAACAAATGAAAGGTAATAAACATTTGGTTTACACATATTCACCCGGAAGAATCTCAAAAACTCAATTTTATAATCAATAATAAGCCTATGAATGATAGGCTGAGGAATGATGTGATAAGAGAACGGTGTGGTTTAAAAGAAGATATAGTGACAAAAATTGAAAAAAGTATGCTTAGATGGTTTGGTCATGTTGAGAGGATGAATGAAGGACGACTCACAAAAGGTATTTACAAGGCAGATGTGAGTGGAAACACCGGGAGGGGACGCCCTAGGAGGACATATAGTGACCTTATTGGTGATGTTCTTCAGAAAGGTCAGGTGCGTAGTACTCGCAACCGGCGTGTGTGTATGACCAATTGTATGAACCTTAAAGAGGCAAAAGGAGTGTGTAGAGATCGTAGCAGGTGGCGTTCCGTGGTTTCTGCCTACCCCCATGGGAAAAAGGCGTGATTGTATGTATGTAATAACGCCTAATAATGACCTATCATCCCAATTACTGGAATTTCCATCCAATTTATTCACAAGTGTCTACTTTACAGGAAAAATTAAACAGCGAATTTCCACTAATTGCCTAAGAATTCATTAGTCAAATTCTGAATTATTTATTGGCGTTACAATTTCCTGCTTTATCTAAGTAGAGATAGTACTTGGCGTACTTGCAAGTATATTGGTATTCACCCCGCGTTTCCTAGCGATTATTATGACCCGTCCGAGTTGCGGTCGTCTCTCGCCCCATATATTTTGCAGGACACTGGTACACTGTTGCATTAGAGCATAAGTTTGGTCCCAAAGGATTTTGGTTAAACTGTACTTGTTCGTAGCTTGGATCTGTCGGGTCAGATTGAATTTATGTGAAAAGCATTGGTTAGGTTTGGTTCTTATGTTTGAAATATTTTGATTTATGTAGTGGATAACGCAATTGACACGTCATAAAATTAAGTACCAAGATTAATTCTATGATTTGTTACTGAACTTTTATTATTATTAAATACTTTATTTCAGACTATGGTGTCCATTTTGTTAGTAAAAATGTTCTTATATACTAGTGTTAGTAATACTTAATAACTACAAAAGAACATATATGTAAAATCAAACTCAACCACCCTCCTACTTTTGAATTTGACATAGCTATATCGGATGTAAGGGATATCGGCACTCAAACTGTTACCTACGATGAATTCAGTACATATTTCTTTATTAACTTTTCCTCAATTTATGAAAAAAAAAAAAACTTTCACCTTTAGGCAAAAAAAATTGCAAGGTACAAGTACCAACGTATAGCAAAAACAAGCACGTGGTTTAACATGCCTGGATAACAACAGAAGAAAAACAGCGTTATAATTATTACACCAACTGTTTAATTCATTGGCCAACCCACATACTAAAAACAACACGTTTTTCCTCCTTAAATCTTCCAGTTACCCAACCCTTACATAACAAATTCTGAGAAGATTTGCGTCGCATTCCTCGCACATTATAATTAGGTATACATATACAGGTGGTACAGTAAACACACACGATCGGAATAACAACTAGGTAAACCTCAGCAAAGCTAAGTCCTGTGCCGCGGAAACACAAACTTGGAATACATTGTCTCATTAGGACGAGCCCATGTAATGAATAGTGTATGCAGCGCGGGCGTTGGGCCCCGGGCCCCGTGGACCGCGAGTTATTGCATAATGTCCAAACGAGGCTATAGGGATCCAACTGCAGATAATTCTCACTTGAATTTCGTATAACTTTGTGTAAAAATAAACGGTGAATGTTCTACGAAAATCAGTTCTGTATTGTTAATGTAAGTTTGAGTATCCGTGTGCAAATTTATTTATTAAGTAGCTTTTGCTAGCGGCTTCGCCCACGTGGAGGTCGGATCTTCCTATTACTATCAAGATAAAAATTGTCTTATATGTTAATCTAGGTTGTAATCTATCTGTGCCAAATCCAAGTACGCTCTGCTGTTTTTACGTGATAGAGTAACAACACACAAAACTTCTACATTTATAATATTAGTAGGATCAGTAAGAAGTAGGATCTTTGTGCACGATAAAAGTATAAAATCAGACTTACTCTCTGCCTGTCAGCCAAGCGTGGTGGAGAGGTACCTGGTAGTAAACACGTACCGTAACATCTTTATCGAGAAAAGGGAGTATTTTCTCGTCAGAGAAGGATCTAGACAACATCTCAACGTTACAATATTTGTATTGACCTAAAAAAGGAGGAATTCTGGAAATGTTGTACATTTTCATAAAATGTCATAAATTCGGTACTATTCTTTTACTTACCTGCTGGAAATTATACATCAATTGAAATTTAATTAATAATTTAAAAAAATAAGACTGATAATTATGTATATATATATATTTTAATTAATCAAAAAAAAACCTACGTATTTACTATTGTCATGCCTAAGCTCTTGCCAAGCCCTCATAAGATTCTCGTAACTAATTTGAAATATCGTAGGCTTTCAAAGGAACGTGTAGGAGTATCCATACGTCGTTGTTCCTAGTAAAACGATCACTATATTATAGGGAACTCAAATCTTATGTAAATACAAAATCACATTTACTAAGCAGGCGGTAACAGTGTATATCTTGAGTCTAATTCAATAATTAATTACCTAATTAGTTCAGATGAGATTTTAAGTACATTAATTTATTTGGAAACCTAGTACTTTGTGCTTACTTTACTTAGGCATGGGTACATAATTAGGTAAGGATTTGTAAGAAAGGAAATTAGGAAATTGAAATTGTATTTTACTTTGTTTTTTTGCAATTAATTTTCCAACTATCACGTTGACTGTATATTTTGCTTGTGTAGTGTAGAGCTCACTCTTTTTTTAATAAAAAAAAATCATACTCTGGGTGTACAAATTGCCTGAAATAAACTCATAGATGTATTATCCTTTTATTCTTTTTCAACCTGGCAAATAGCAATCTTTATCCAAGTTATTTTGTTTCACATTTTACGCTACAAAATAAGAGTGTCATTATACGGCTATCTGTTCGTGCGGTATCGTCCTTTACAAGCAATCCAGACTCACCGCTTCATTAGTTCACAAAGGGTAGTTGTATGCAAGTGCAGGGTACGCCGCCGTCGCGCCGCCCCGTCTCAGTGGTCCCCAACAACTTTGCAGTGCAAGGGTTATTGCCCTCTATTATTAGGTAGCATAGGAATTGTGTTTGCTTAAATTGAATTTGTTTATAGGTATCGACTTTCAACCGTCTTGGAAAATTGCTCGTGTAGTATAAACCCAGTATTTTGCAGACCTACTATGGTTTTATACAAGCAAATAAATTTTTCGTTGCGTGCAAACTTTGATTTGTAAATGTTTGTGAAACTAAAAGCTTTGATACTAGAATTACTTTCCACTAAATAAATGTCTGAGATATTCATTCTGCATTTTCTATTTGATTATTTCTTTATTCTGCATTCTTTTTATTTGATTATTTCTTTCGCAATTAAATACGGTTAAGATACTGACAGCTTTGATTACTTTTTCACGTCGTTGGCTTAAAAGCTATTTCTATGATACATATGCGTAGGTATAAGACATGTTTCGGCAATTTTATAAAATCGTATCAAATATACAGTCGTAAAAACATAGCTGTGCTTATTTACAGACAGGCAAAGTAATCGTAAGTAGAATAAAATGGATTTGAATATCGTTGTTAAATTCGGTTTTAATATAAATGGTGCTCTTTATTTACGATGTTGTTATTTATTTGTAAAAAAATATTTATATAATTATGTTAGTCGTTACCACATTTTCCGGGTACACGGTCTGGTTTCTGAGAATACATATTAGTTTAATGTATGCTGGGCTCACAGTAGTCCCATGATTATTTAGTATGCGTGGTAAGCTAGTGACTTATCAATATATTAATAGGTGAAGCAAAAACTTTACCCTCTTTTACGAAAATTACACGGATAGAAGAGTAGAAAATTTGGATCTGTTGAAGTTTATTTGGAGAAGGCGTGCAAAAAGACAATAATTTTTACTATTGTTTATTAAAATTTAATACGGTTACCGTGTACCGTGTGGTGCCGGACGTAAAGAATAGCATCACCCCATTTCTTCCCGTGGGTGTCGTAAGAGGCGACTACGGGATTTCCTAGAGAATGGGTAGCAGCGTTCTCTATGCATTTTACCACCATACTGCGATCGCCAATCCGCCTGCCAAGTGTGGGGATTATGGCAAAGCCCCCCAAATTGGGGGAGGCCTGTGTCCAGCAGTGGACGTATTACGGCTGAAATGATGATGATGATGATGATGATTAAAATTTAAATGAAGTAAGGTCAAATTGGGGGGACCACTCTAGTCATCATCCCAGCGCTGATTTGCTGGATTTGGTTTCTTCTGTACCTATCGTTATATCTCCAGACAAAGTTTATTTTAATTATATGTATATATATATATATATGTGTATATATGTATTGTAGCGTAAATGGAAAAGAAAACACCAATTCACCACTTTAAAAAATTTACGTATAATTTTGAAGAAAAAAAAAATAAAAAAACAACAGTAGTATAAAAAAGGTATATGTTAAACTGCAGATAAAAAAACTGATTTTAAAAAAGGGCGAGTAAAACTTAGTGGTAAAACGGGTATAAGCAAAATTATCTTCGTACAAGACCTATCCCTAAAACGATTGCAATCGATTCAAAATATAGGCCTATGCACGTCGATTAATATGATCCTTTTTGTAACTTACACTAAGTTAAACCGTGAAATACACGTTATATTAGAATGCGTAGTTAGGCAACAAAATAGAAAATAATTAATAGATAATCTACTACAGTAAAATAAGAAAATAGGTAATGTTAAAAGGTCCTTTATAACTAGCTGGATGTGACGCTCTGGAAGGGTGTCGTTGGTGCCGTGTATAGCGACGGCAGTAATTCGTCGAATGTCCGCAACTATGTTGACGACGACGGCGACTCGACACGTCGTAGACCTCACAATAAACCGGTACTCGGTAGCCCGTCGGGGAAAAGCCGAAATTCGGCTTGTATGGTCGTCGTCAGTTGCACGGAAGAGTTGCACACAGAACTTTATCGCTTTGAGCGGATAGCACTTTTAAAAGTATCACTTGATAAATACAAGTAGGCTTAGTTATTGAAAATTTTGGCGTAGAGGTTATTAAAATAAAAAAATGATCAGATACGTTCGGATTCAATCTGCAGTCTGCAAGCTGACAAGAAAAATTTTTGGCGTTAGATTAGAAACCAAAAAGTTTCGTCCGCAGCGGATTTACGCTGCAGTATGTATTTTGTATCTATGTATTTAGCATTCTTCCTTTTTCGAGTTATCTATTCCGTATGTTACACCTGCTATATTTTTCTCCTCTGCATCACCCTTTAGGTTGACTGGTAGAAAATGCCTCAGGCATTAAGTCCGCCTTTGTACAGTAGTTTTACCTGTGCAGAAAGTTTTAATAAATAATAAATAAATAAGTAATATATCGCCATCTCCTACTTTAATTCCTTGATACTCCTTTTAACGATAGAAGGCTTTTACAACGCGGTGATAAGGTACAGTTACAAGCTAATCATTTAAATTAATTTTTTATTTGATATACCTAGCAGTTACTGAAAAAGTTTTTCGGTTTCTTATGACATATTTTATAATTTTAAATCGTATATAATAATGACTAGACCCGGTAACTGGTCTTCTTATTATTTTATTTATCCCAGAAAAGTGTTTTCCTTCGAAAATTGCTTTAATTAAGCTGAAAATAAAAATGCAAGTTATCTTTCATCGATCGGCTGCTTTTCATATGTAGTTAGACTTTGAAACTATTATCCAATTACCTACATAAAGACTTGGACTCGACAAAGTAATAAACTGGATTGTGATTGCCTTATTATTGTCAATTTGTAGGATTATTGCTCAAGGCTTTTTATGATTTTTGATAATAGCTTACAAGTATTCTATTCAGTAATCTTTAGTTTTTCGTGTTTTAAACTTGATAAAACTTCAGCTTGCACTGCTTTTTTTTTGGCAGGGAAATCATCATATGACATCTCCCGCTCTGGGCGGAGCAGGAGGGCGTGTCAGGCTTTTACAGACTAATACCCATCCGTGTTCCTTCAGTTGCCTATGCCAGGTCCACGGTAACTCTTTCGTAAAAATCCACGACCCTGGCAGGCTTAGCGGACCCTTTCAATAAGTGTTTCTTTGAGGTGCGCGTGGCACACAACGTACCGTCGACCCGGGCCTGGTCCTAACCGCCCGTACTCCTAAGTTATATCCTATAGTTGTACCTATAGTACTTATATTTTCAGTAGCGCTCTGAGATTAGGAATACTGTGTGCAACGAATGGAAATCGTCTATCGTGCTGTAAAATGCAATAAACGGTAATTAACTAATCGTATGTGCCATACCGCCAATTTCACTATTCATTTGTGTGAAAAAAGTAGATACCTACGATTGTGATGTAGTGCATACATGTCTATACATGGTAATAAACCATTAATTCAGCAGATGATTCAGATTCTAGCGCAAACATTTTTCGTCGGTTATAAAAAATATCGGCTGTTTCATAGAAAAGAACCACACCAACAAGGTAAAAATCTAAGGCAGAACTGACGAAGAATTTCATCACAGAATCATGTACAGAATCTAGGGTGTACTACGTGAGCTCGACAAATGGATGTGCGAATAACACTCGAGCTCACATAGCCTAACCTAACCTAGTACACTAGGTTAGGTTAGGCTAAAACTGTGACGCACGAGCCGAGCGAGCGAAGCGAGCGGTGCCTCGGCGGCGGTCGGCGAGTGCTAGAAACGACTAGATTCAGTGTGTCGCACAAGCGTGCATTCCAACTATGGTGAGTTGCAGTACAGTTTTGTCACACAAGTGTTATTCGCACATCCATTTGTCAAGCTCACGTAGTACACTCCAGAATCTATGGTAACAGGTTTCGCGTCGAGGACTTAGGTATCAATGTATTTAAGTAAACCCTAACTTCTATTATACTGAATAAAACCTTTGTCCCCTCCCTCGTCTGCATAATCTCAACAATACTTCGAGAAGATTGGACAATAAAAACTTGAAATGGAAAGCCATTACATTGAACTTATCTGGAAAGAGGTCGAAAGGTCTAAAAGTCATGTTACCTACCAATATTCAGAGGACAAATACCAATTTTTTGGGCACATAAGCATTGAGTTTTATAAGTACCTGTGTACTGAATTATTGTACTTTGAAATTAGTTTTGTTGTTTACTTGCTGTTTTCATTGGTTTTACGAAAATATGTTTAACTGGTAAATGGATTTTCATTTTAACTATGTTCCTTTTTGTTTAATCTTAGGCAATTTGTGGTGAAATATAACATCGTTAGGAAACCTGTACCTAATAGTCTTGCCTAAATCGCAATTATGCGGGTAACTTGTGCTCGCTCCAGCTCTGTTAGAAGTAATACACAATTTTGTAGTATCGAGTAGGAGAGAGTTGCATCATTGACGTGTAAAAGTGTTTGTACAACACTACTTACAGAAATAAGATAATTTATGATTTATCATAAATGTTATCAATAAGTTTACTCATTACATATACGGGGTCACACTGAATGTTTTTAGAAAAGGCCATTAAGAAAAGCAGACGATGAAAAATTTATTTGAATTTCGAACTAAGAACTATTTTGGAATATGAAGATAAGTAATGATTTCATGTGTCATTTGTTTTTACAAATTGGCGGCAATTTAAAAAGTGTTTGTCATGTGTTGAAATGTATTTTACTAGAGAAAATTTTCGCTCAATGATTTATTATGACTTTCATTGCGATCTTACTCAACTACAATGTTACGATAGACTTCGATTAGCATTTCATGAAGTCACCCCAACCCGTGCCCCTGGTTACAGCTGTTTTAATGAGTTTAAACGTGGTCGAAGCATACCCACTGATGATTAGTGAGAAAGACGTCCTTCTACGGCGACTTTTGAAGATAACGTGAGTGCTGTGCGGCTAATGATCAAAGCTCATACAAGGGTTACATATTAACTGATTTGGGCAGGTTTAGACATTGCTATGAGTCAAATACAAAAAAAAGCTTACATGAACATTTAAGCGTCAGAAAGCTTTCTACTACAGATGGATACCTAATAATTTTATAAATTTTATAAATTTGTACTACCCACATTAGAGAGGATTGGCACTGTTACTCCTTAATACAGGCTATTTCATAGCCTAGCTAAGAGAACAGTACGTCACCCACTTGATTGTATAGATATTGTATTTTATACTACATACTTTTAAAACTGATATGTACTACAATCTGTTTTATATAAAATAAAGAATTATGTTATGTTAATTTAATGGAAGATGCTTGAAAGTATGACCCAAATGTGGCATATGACATCGTTACAGGTGATGAAAGCTGGATATATTATTACGAACCTGAAACCAAAACACAATCTGCGCAATGGATGTTTCCATTCAAAGATTTATGCGAACAAAATTATAGAGGAGCAGACTTTTGGACGGTCATTACGCAACCATTGTCTTAGAAGATAATAGGACTGCTACTGTAGATTGGTAGGTCAGTCATTGTTTGCTTGGGAGATGTTAGACATCAGCACCCAGGAAGGAGGATCCTTTTCTACCGCATCTACGCTCCAGCTCACTTCGCCAGACTCAGTATCGAAGGTGTAGAGTTAGTGAGTCATCCTCCTTACAGTCCCGACTTGGCATCTTGTGACTTTTACTTATTTCTAAAAATTAAAAATGAAAACTTAAAGGAGTTCTTCTTATGAACACTGAAGACGCCGTGGCTGCGTATGAAAGAGGCATGGCAGAGGTCCCTCAAGAAGAGTGGGTCCACTGCTTCAGTGAATGGTACCATTGCATGCGACGGTGCTTAAAAAGGAACGGAGACTACTTCGAAAAGCAATTAAAATATTAACAGGCTTTTACATCTTTCCTATTTTACTTTTGTTTAAACTTCAGTGTGACCAACGTAATATGTTTAATTAGTACAGCGTGATGCTCAGAAAGAAGGTTACCTGAAACGTTTTCCGGGTGTTTTAAAAATGGGTGAGTTTATTGATTTCGTCGTTCTATCGGGAGGAAGATCTCGTCAGCAGTTTTTGGTTCTCTTTTTTCCAATTATGGCGCGAGTGGCAGTGATTCGAAATTCGCAAAGAGCACGACGAAATCAATAATTGGACCTATTTTCAAAACTCTTGGAAAGCTTTTTAGGTAACACGAATATTTTTTTTTTTAGTTTAGAGTTAGTTTTATAATAAAAAGAGGCTTTTAATGATAAATCATTTTTGTCCTAAAACTGGTTTGGTTATGTTCACGATCTTGCTGGTACTGTAGCAAATATTATGTAAATACAAATGCAGAAAGCAAAATCTGTCCCCAAATAAAACTTGATTTAGCGATAGTTTTGATTTACGACCAATGCACTAATAATAATAATATAACATAGCCCTTTATTCACTGATATAAAGGTATAATGTGTTGCATTTAGAGTCAGCATAAATATGTAATCACAAGCAGATTAAATAGCGGCACGTTAACAGTTCATAACTCTTACCATTTGAACTTTTATGTTCATAATCGAGTAAGGGACTGCACATTAAATGCAGTTTATTAATCGTAAATACTGGATTCACTGACTGATTGTGCAGCTAGCTTTAAAATATGGCGTCGAATACGATAACGTTTGGCTGCTTTTATGGCATGCAATAAAATATACTTTACTATAATATAACAACAAAGTCCTGCAGTACTGTATTGTAATACTAGCTTCTGCCCGCGACTTCATCCGCGTCAAATTTTTGCTCCCTTGACCCTTCCCGTCGCATCGAATTGCCTGCCAGGTTTCGTCCATTTTTCGTTGTTTCTTCGCTCTTTTTGATTGTAGTGTGATGTTTTATATTTTTTTGACTAGGACCAGTAGTTCCTGAGATTACCGCGTTCAACCAAACAAACAAACAAACTCTTCAGCTTTATAATATTATATCCATACTAATATTATTATATTATAAATGGGAAAGTGCGTGTGTCTGTTTGTCCGTCTTTCACGGCAAAACGGAGCGACGAATTGACGTGATTTTTTAAGTGGAGATTTGGAGGTTGAAGAGATAGAGAGTGACCCTATGTCACTCTCTATCTCACACAGCTACTTTTTTTTCTTTTGTAGGTGGCCGGCGTGAAAGCCGTACTTTTCCCATGGACAATTGTATGTAGCAGGGATGTTGCGAATATTCGCATACGTATCCGCAAATGCGGAGATTCCGCATTGATTTGGACATCCGCATCCGCATCCGCATCCATAATAATCATTGCGGATATTCATGCGGATGCAGATGTTGCACAGGTCGCGACAAGAAAGAAAATTGACGTGGCCGGCGACTGGCGCGTACCGTACGCACGTGATCATTGGCCAATAGGAGCGAAGATTTCGCTCGGTGACAAGATCCGACGCGTTTGTTTTTGTGTGATGTGTATCATTTGTTTTGGTAAGTAAATCAGTCGTAAGGTTTTGTTTAGTTGCGCTTATCGTATAAACATTTAAATTTTCGAGTGCATTCCAAAATTGAGAATATACACAGCATTGTGCTCCTAAATAGTGGAGCGAGAAGAATTTAAACTATTATCACCAATAACACGTAGATTTTTATCGACACCACCAGCCAGTATCACTAGCGAACAATTGTTTAGTAGTGCGGGTTTAATTTATAAACCTCTGCGTAACAGACTAGACTCCGAAAAGGCGGTAATTTTACTATTTTCAACTTTAATTACTAAATATTTGATTAAAATATTAATAATTACTCTCTTATTATTTAATTTCTCCACTCACATAGTTTCTTATATTAATCTTAAGATCCGCATCCGCATCCGCATCCGCGGATGTGGAAAAATCGGAATACGCAACATCCCTGGTATGTAGCATGTTCGCGTGTGTCCAATGCCCAGAAACTTTACATTCTATCCCCAAATGGAAAGATTTATAATATCGTCTACAGCAGCGTATTAAAATAACATTCTGTTCCGAGTTCTCTTCTGTGTCCTAAATCAGGTAAGGGGAACCGTGTTACCCCCTATTTAACGCGAGTGAAGCCGCGGGTTAAAACTAGTAGTATATATAGTATAGATATGGCAATTTTTAACCGACGTCAAAAAAGGAGCCGGTCCTATGTACCTCTTTATGTATTTACATCAATAGTAGACCGGTTTTGGACCGGTTCTGAAAATGATATTTCATTCTTTTTTCAAGAATCTCGTTGAAAAAAGCCGACGACGACTTCGTTCGCATGAATGTTCGGCCTCCATCTCACCGCGTTGCATCCCATCGCCCGCCTTGACTATTACTTCGTATTCACTTAGCGTTCTTTCTAAAATTTTATTTTTTGCTCTTTTTCTAAGACTCGTAGAGAAATGTTAAATAGCCTATCTACAAGCCACCTGCCCACCAGCTACTTTCCTTGAGAATTGGGCTGTGAAATGCGAACATTTGACTGAAGTTCCAGTTGTAAACGCGTTCAAACAAACAAAATCTTAGGTTTTATTATATTAGTAAAGATTACCTTTGCTTGGGTCTTTGAGATAGATTCTATCATCATCATCATCTGCCCGTCCTTTTCCCTCCTGTGTTGGGATCAGCTTCCAGTCAAACAAGATCCTATAATACATATTTAATCCAAGTATTTTGGTGGCGTTATAAAAGTTTCCGTCACTGTTGCTGATAGAAAGTAGTGGTAAACGAGTCAGTATATGGTAGGTACACAAATAGTAAAAAATAAAAAATAAAATTTCATAAAATCAACCGAATCTTTTCTTCACCTGCGCAGCGAAAAAAGCCATATTGCCATAAAGTCATCCATTTAAGTAATAACACGTATGCAACTTGGCTATAGTACTTACGGTGCCTTTGTTAATGCCAATTAAGCTGCATTGGTATGGAATATAGTAACTACATCGCAGAATTTATATCGTAATCCCAGGATGATTCTAAGACGACGACATAAGAATGTTTTGTAGCATTTATTGCTGGTATGTGATCATTTATTCGTGTGCTACGTATGATGATTATGTACTGACATAATCACCACCTTTAGTTAACGAATCAGTCAAACAAACAAACATACGTAAAACATTGTTTACACGCCTGTTTGTTTGACTGTTCATTGAAAATCAATTCAGCTCGTGTTTCCACTCCAAATGTTTATATAAGATTTGAAAATCTGCTCATTTCGGAAACCCAGCTAGTTTGACCAACAGTTTCGCTAAGACAATCAATTATCGTTGAATATTCATGACCAATATTTGGGAAATAACAAACAAGCAAGATCCAATAGTTACTTTTGATTGACTTTCGTGAACTGACCTTAAATTTGTTGATATTGGATACATATTGCCCAGGGGATGACGACATGAAAAAACTAATGTTGGCTGCCAAGAGCTATTTATTTACGGACCCTACTCAGGTAGTTTAGATATTTTTTATGTGGTCAAATATCAATCGGTAAGGGCCACTATTTGCCTTAGCCGTGGAGGGTTGAACAACGTCCGTGATTGATGCTACTCGTTGGCCAGACTAGCAATTTTAGGGTCAAGAAAAATTTATGTGTTTAGCTGGATAGATACTATGTTATTTCAGACTAGGGTTCCTTGTTGATTTATGTGGCTAGGAAAGAGATCTTGTAAATTAAGGTGTGTGGATTATAAATACTTACTTTTTTTTTTTTTCATGCAGCCACGTTGATGAAATCAGCAATAGTTAGTGCCATTCCTCAGCAGTTTCGACTTAGACATACCATATTGTGTATTACCCAAAATAATATTAGGTATCAATTCGCCTGGTAGCTGTTGAAATCATAAGGGCAATTCTCGAAATTTTAAGAATATTCACAGTCTGATCTGAAATCTGTCAAAAATGCTTCGTGTTTCCCAAAATTTTATCATGGTTTTTGATATTTGATTATTTTGAACGCTTTTAATTACGAGAGCCTTCAGGCTATGTTCGGATATAGATCGAAATGTAGCCTCTTAAATTAGCAAACATATCCCATGTGAGCATGCTGGTAACATCATACTGCAAACACAAACCAATCTGATTGATATTGATCACCTCAGGAAGGCTTAATGTGTAGTTTGTGGGGGGAAGTTTATGAGATATTATGTGTTTTGTGAGGTCCCCAGCGACAGATATTGCATTTGAGCTGTTGTTTATGTCATCCACTAAATCCCGTCCTCGTTGCCAGTGCTAAATAAAAGCTGTGCAGTCAGTACAACAGTTATTACGAGACTAGCTCGGGTTGTGGAGGTCAGATAGGCAGTCGCTGCATGTAAAATACTGGTACTCAGCTGCATCAGGTAAGACTGGGAGCCAACCCTAAGATAGTTGGGAAAAGGCTGGGCAGATGATGATGTGAGACTGGCTCGACTGACTTATAAACACAACAAAAGCCATGTTTTTCCATCTACTAGCTTGCCAGTAGGTACAACTGTAAAGGAAGCATAAAAATAAAATAAAAGCTATGTTGCTTTGTATTTTATTTATTGAAGATGTAGGTACAATGTAACTTACAGAAGGGAGATTTAGAAGATATTTACAAGGTGTTAAGGTAACATTTAAAATTTAGTTAATACTTTTAAAATTTTCCATGACTAACCGTAAAATAATCTTAGAAAGTAACATTGAAAGAAAAGTCAAGCTGAAAGAATTAAAAAGCAAAACATAGACATGTAATAATAGTTAACAATATTTGTAGTAATATAAATTATATTTTTAATATTTTAATTATAGTTTTTAATGTTCCTAAATAATTGTATTAATAACTATAAAAATTATTGCCCTAATCAAAACTAACTACTTCTTATGAACGTGCACAACATTTAACAGTGATTAAAGTTATCTAACAACTAGTGAATTACCTAAACAAATAAAGATTCTTATTTATTTAAAAGATTAACTTAATATAGATCTTATATTAAACTTAACTAGGTATATTATTGAAAATTTTGATATGTTTGATATTTTTGTTTTATGCAACTCGTTGTAATTCTTCAAGTACAGTCATGTGCGACGCTAAATGGATTTATGTACATTGAAATGAAACTTTATCTATAAAATTGTATATTACATAGGCGTGTAAATTTGAACACTATTTTCAAAAATGTTAGTGAAAGAAATAGAATTCATGTAGATTAATTAATTAATTCATTAATGATTAATTCAGATCTCAACACAATTATTCTGTTACGTAGTTTTTATAAGATTTCACCGGGTGGGTTGAGAATGATGTTGGCATTTAGCTGCGCTCACTATTTTCTCTTAAAAAGTAATTCTATTTTTTCATGACTGTACTTGCAGCAATTTCAACAAACTGCTATAAAATACGCAGCAAGTGCTTTATTAAATTCCTTTGTAAATACATTAATTTAATTTTTCAATAGTTTACTGAAATATCATTACGAATATTCTCGTAAATGCGCCAATAAAAGGGTCATTAAAAACATATAAATATTCGTTGATTCTGGATTTTGGAAGCAAATATTCTACTTAAAAATAATTTCACCCTTACACCGGCTGCGCCTCGTTCCGATTCAACATTGCGGGTAGGTGTTCCGCTTTGCAAAGATCAAGTACCCTACTTAATAAGATATGAAACACTCAGATGTGTCGTTTTAAAATAGAATTTATATTCGAATTTTCTTGTAAATAGTAGCCACGTTTAAGATTTTTTTCAGTAACAATATTGCTTGATATGGCTAAATCGAGTTCACGATTTTCTTTCAAATTGTAAACATTGAAATCGTATGTTTGAATGATCTTTATCACTCGTATTCTCTTTTAAAATAATGTATCATGGATCCGTATTTTGCCTAGCGTTTATGTTTTATCGCAGCGGTACATCGATAGTTTTTTTTTTGACATTGTGGTTTGAGTTGACATTGTGGTTAAAAGTGTATTTCAAACTATCATTTAGAATTTTTCATTTGTCTCGTGATCAAAAAGGATTTTTGTATAGGCAAATGATGAGTTTTGTATTTACGGATTTATTCAAAAGTATTAAACAGATACGTATGCTGATATGTTATTCATTTATCAATTTAATTTTATTTGAAAATTAGTTTGCATTTTGCTACGCCGTTTCGTAGCTTCTGTGCTACGGCGTAGCATGCATAGTACGACCGCGCGATCTCAACGCCAACAGAATGTTTTGAGAAGCTAAGCTCCGCGTGACTTATTGTATTGTTCATTCTATACTCTTTCATTAATATATTTTTCCGGATTTTTTAAATACATTCAGTGATTAAATTTACTTTAATTTCTGCATGAAGAATAAGAATAGTTATTTGCTTCATATTTTTCCAATATAAAATGCATACGAAAATTTATACGTATATAAAATTTTAATAGATATACAAATATCTGGTTACCTCAATAGATTTTCATGCAAACGAAACATTATATTTTATGTTTCCTCATAATAAAGGATAGTTTACATACAAATCACCCCTAATTATTAGGAAACATAATGAAAAGAACAATATTATTTTCTAAAGGCGTTACCGGCACGTATAGTTATATCGGGTACCATTTAGACATGTAAACCCGGTGTTTCACATATTATAAGATACTTAAAGCTTTAAAAAGCTGTGTTCAGGGCTCGCCGTCTCGCGTATTACCTATGGACATTTTATGCTAAATAGGTATTACTTAGACTTATTCATCTAACTCTTCAGTCTTGGACGTTACACTTAAATAGAATACTTCTAAAACCCGCGTCGAATTTATTCTCTCCAAAACTTGTAAATTAAGTAGAGTCTGCGTGTTTAAACTATTCCACGGCGTAACTTAACACACACCGAAGACAAGATGAAAACTACATGCTATAGACACACAGCTGTGGATTATTTCTTTGATTTGTATACTAACGTATACACACACTTTAATATCTCGACTACGATTTAATTTCATTGCTGAAGGTTATTTATTTGATATAGATTAAGTCCAAGATTTGGAAAAATCACGTTCACTAATAAATAAAACACATTTAGGACAACGCACGACCAAAAGTTACGACACCTAACGTAGTAAGCGAAAATGTACAACACTCATTCATTGGAACGTATTAATAAATAGTTCAGTTACATTTAATTCATATTACTTACACCTATGTAAAATTCATTAATTCTAACAAATGAAATTATCACAAATATTTAAAAAAATCACTTTCTGTATAATAAACGCTGTATAATTAATACAATACTTAATTATATATAAAAATATATTGCTCAGGGTTCCAGTGGGTCGGTCTATCAAATCAGTGCTTCAAAATTGCCAGTGGAAAATCTATTTTAAATTTGTTTATAAAACGATAAAATTGTGAAACTAATTGAATACCACATAACCGTAACTTCTCGTTGTTCCCCATTCTTTAGACGTTCCTTTCATTCAAACTTACTTAGAGACAAACGACCAATAAAGAAACAAACACATAGCCTAGTATTGTTTAAAAATTTAAGATGTCTAATATAATAAAATGTTGCTAAGTATAAATAAAATATCTCTTCGGGTTTCTTAAACTATGTTACTCTAGATGTATACATAAACGACTTTAAAAAATTTACTGACTAGTGATATGTATCATGTTATGTATTTGATATGTTGATCACAACAAAGTAGTTCGGCCATCGCTGTAGGCTAATGGCCCTTATCCTAAGGTCTTTAATCCTCTGGCCAGCCGAGGTCTTCACCAATGAGGTCGTAAAACCTCTGGTTGTGTTGGATGAAGAACTTCCGTAGTTTGGTGACAACTGCGGGGTCGACCCGCGGGTGCTTACGACCCTTCGTTTCTCGAAGACACTTGTCTGTTGTGTCGTTTCGCAGGCAATAAAATCCTTTCGTTTCGTTGAAGTAGAAATTCTTTCTTCCTGTTGGGACAATACATGGAAATTTTGAAATATTGTTTTGTGTTAGAAGGAAACTTAAGCAGGATTATTTTGAGACTATTAAGCCTGGTTCATGTAAAAACTCGGGTTTTACTTGATGTATATTTTACTAAATGTTCAGAAATTTAGTATTTCGAAAACATATCATCATAATCAGGTTGATTTTTAGATCATTTTGTAACTGATGTATACTGTAAGGATGATAGATCAATTTCCCAGTTCCCAGGACGACCTGCAATGTTTAAACGTACACTTACCAATCTTATGTTCGAGTCCAAGGAACTTCTCGATGCGTCGGAGCTGCGGCACCGGATCTTCAATTAACAGGTCTCCGTTCACGACGAGTATCTGCTCCCGAGGGAACACTTCCAGCCACCGATGGAGGTATGCGTGGTACAGGGATATAGCTATTGGCCTGTCAGAAATTGTCATGTTGAATAATATTATGGTAATATCATTATATGACTGAATTTAGTTTGGTGAACTGTGTTCAAGTCAATAATCATTTAGAACTATTAAATATACCCTTTTCGTATCTTCGGTTAGAAATTAACTAGTCTGCAGGAAAAATTTAGATACTCAAAAAATTTTTTTTTTTGGATCTTTTAAAATTCCACAGATTTGGAATTTTACAGGATTAAAAAAAAACAATTTCTTACCTGTAAGCAATGTTAATTGATCCATCAGGTGAGATGGCCAAATGTTCGAAGGGCTTGGCGGCGTCAGGTACCGGGTGGGCAGCTATCTGAGGCTGCGCGGGCGCTGAGGGTGTGGCGCGACTGCGCAGTTGAGTGTAGTCGGAGATCGCGCGTGTTACTGGCTCCCGGACTATGAGTAGTAACCGGACCGAGGAGTTCATTGCTCGGACACGTTCTGGTACCTTCATGAAAATTCAGAGAATTGGTTTAATTCGATTATTTATCTATGAGATTTGTCAAAAAATATCGTGGTGCAGAAAAAGGTGATATTATATTGGTTCGAGTTCTGGAACAAAAGAAGTAACCTACATAGTTCGATTTATGTGTAGATACTGTATCATTTAATAATCACAAAGCAAGTTGGTGTCATACAAAACAAAGTAAATAATACAAATACTAAAGAGGACGAGAAGGGGCTGTTGCACTGCTGTGGGACATTAATAAGCGGGTATTATTTTTATTTTTAATGATATATCAATCCATAAAAAAGTCTGGTTTTCACTTACCTCAGGAGTAACAAAATAACTCGGGCTTTTTTCTATCGTGATCTGCCCTTTGAAGGAGAGCGGCATTTTACTCCGGTACCACTCCAGTCCTAGTGCGTAGTTCTCGTCGCGGTCAAAGAAGTGAACCTCTCCTGACGCCTTCTGTACCATAGGGTGGAGGTACAGCATCTCTAGCAATGCCCGGGTACCGCATTTTCTGACGCCGATTATAAGAGCCTAAAATAAAACTTACATTGTAAAAAAAAATGTAAATAAATAATTTAAGAGTAAGATAGTTATAAGTGCAGTCACCGTGGTTTATATATTTTGCCTTAAGTTAAGAGACGTTGTTGGCGTCAAAAATAAGTATGGTTATATAATCTGTACTTCACTTTAGGCAACGTTTACAAATAAACCCCAAAATAACTAGTTGCTATGCCACACCCAATTCATTTAGTAAAAATGTATTCCTGAAATTAAACTAAACATTTATTCATGGAACTTCTAGTTCTAAACATTTGTATTTTAACGAAATATTTCTTAAAATTCTGTGAATATGGACTTTATGTTATGTTTACTTACATATATTATCTTAATGTATGCAGTGCACAGTAAATACTTCAGAATATAGGGATAATAAATAAGTGATGTCTTCCAGCAATTATTTTAACCCACCTGCTAAGGATGGTGGTCAAGACACTATCCCCTTGGGGTCGCTCGTTGTCTGTCTATGGGGAAGGTTCATAATTGAAGATGTTTACTGACTGGCATATACATGTCTATAGCGTGTATCTCAAGGTGGTTCGATCCGTGGTGTATAATTGGGCCCTTAACTCGAATTCTGGGTCAGGCAATGTCTTCTTTGGTATTTCTATAACAGATTCCTAGGTAGCATATTTGTGCAGTGTGTACCGTGTGGTGCCGGACGTAAAGAATAACACCACCCCATTTCTGCCCGTGGGTGTCGTAAAAGGCGACTAAGGGACTTACTAGAGAACGGGCAGCAGCGTTCTCTATGCATTTTACCACCATACTACGATCGCCAACCCGCCTGCCAAGCGTGGCGATTATGGCAAAGCCCCCCAAATTGGGGGAGGCCTAAGTCCAACAGTGGACGTCTTGCGGCTAAAATGATGATGATGATGATATTTGTGCAGTGAATTTGTGATACACTACATAGTCGATTTCTTTGATGTAGTTAATATTTACTAATATGAAGTAAGCTAGGCCAAACCCTTATTTGATACTGCCACAAGCTGAACCAGAATGATTAAATCAGAATTAAAGACACATCTTGGGAAAAAGATTAGTGTCAACCGCATTTGTTTGGGCCGAAAACCGAGTCTAATCGAAATAAACACAGCTTCTTTTTCTTTTTTCGTGTCGATGGTACTCGTACTCTTTTTTTTAAACATAGAGTGACCCTACAATATGGTCTCGTTTATTGCGGTATAAGTGGCATTATTAAGGATCATCCGAGGTGCAGGTGAATGGGCACTTAGGACATTCCTCCAAATGGGGCATGGTCTGATCATAATCCTAGCTGGTTGATAATCATTACTATACCTGTGGGAGTCTGCGTGCAGGTCGTGGTTGCCGTGGTGGTCGCAACCGCTTCCGCAGCGCCATTGGATGGTTGATCGTCCTGGTGTTACTTTCTTGGCTCTGCAGGATCTTACGGCCTTCACTCGCGGCCGATGCCATGCTCGCCGCCTGCCAGAAAATTAATTCATGAATGCCTATCGTACTTTTTTAAGCATCTATACGGTTTCTAGAGGTCCATAGCGCATCTGCTGAACCAAAAATCCCATTTTTTCGTGGGGAATTCCTCGTGGAGGCCCTCCATCTGTGTAAAACGGAGGGATATGTCGGGCTCCTATTAAATAAAATCTTATTCTATCTTACTCTTCCTTCTATTACCTCGTGTCCTAGATTGGGTAAAGTGTTATTGTATTTTTCTCGTTTCATGACAAGAGGTACAACTGTCTTACATGGGACCAGTATATTTGGGGGATTGAGGTTGCTGTTAAACCATTTGCTACCCCCATTGGGAAATACAGGGGAGTTATTTATGTAAAGTAATGTACACAAGAAGAGACAGTAAAAGAGGTCTATGACCCTCCTGGTGAACTTAGATTGGCTTTATGTCCAGACGCCAGCATATCAAGGTACCCAAAACTGTCAAATTTTCCCAATCAATCTTGAACCTAATACTTTAGTGTTAAAATTGAAAACCTATTAAAGAAATTTGACATATTGTAGTAGCTTCAAGTGCTGGCGTCTGTACCATGATGTTATAATAGTTGGTTAAAACTTAATAGCACAACTGTATACATATGTAATAATAAGGCAATCTCAGGAAATCACGATAGTATATGGCTTTAGACATTATCAAGATTCTAGCTGCCACATTCCAGAATACCATTACCGTAAAGACGAAAGGGCAACGAACTTTGCGTTACCCTTTCCATATAACTTCGTACGTATTTGCATATATTTTTCCGTGTGATAAAGGAAAACTGAGACTATCAAAAAATCCTTTTTAAGACAGCCAATATCGTGGTTGGTACCTACTTATCTATACTAATATTATCAATAGGTAAAATTGTTTGAAAGTGTGTATGTAGAGGGAGATTTGAAAATATAATTTGCATTACGCTGCAACCCTAAGCAGCCGAGCAAATAGAAAAAAAAGTCGATAATAACGCTAACTGAAATCTGCGACGGAATTATGCGACACGGCCGATTTAGGGATAACATTTCATGCGGCCAAAAACGCGGGCAATAACTAGTATAGGATCAATATATGAGACAGGATTTTAGGGCATAAGAAACCGAAAATATTTTTGTTCCTAAAGTTCTCTGTACATATAGCCAGTTTTCCCTAACTCTTGTCTATTTTACTCTTGAAATCAAACCTCAAAAACTTACCCCGTTCGTAGCATATGATTAATGGATCTAGTAACAATACCTCCGTCAGTAGGTCATTGAGCTAATATGACATATAGTCAGGTTTCTAGGATAATTACAATCGCAATGCTAAATGCTGGCCTAACAACGAACAGCCTACGTATATTGGACACCTGAATAGGCTAAATCAATTATGAAATACCACTGTTACTCGGCGCATCTGCTTGGCGTCTATTGCTGAATAATTTGGAAATAGATATACCAATATTCATGCCTGTTTTTCCCTAAGAAGTGATCAGAGTTGTAGACGACACACTCATTTTCGGCACTAATGTCGAAAAACATACCATACCTTAAAACATTTCAAATACACTTCAATGGAGTTGCTGCCTTAAATTTTCTTGAAGCGTTTCGTAAAAATATTTTGATCCCTGAATATTTCCTACTACTGCTGAAGTAGTATAATAATGTGTTCCTTCAAATACTATTTCTTAAACCCAGAAAAAATGTCAAAATGTGCTATGAGATAGTTTGAAATTCAAGTCCCCATTCAGCTGGATTCTCTGCCAATCAATTTTGATTGAGAAGTTAATTTTTGGCGTGTCATTGGTATTGATAGATAAGCCGCTCTGCCGTTAATACGACACTATTTCACTAACATCACAGTTATGCGGACGCGATTTCAACAGTTCAACGTCAGTCAATGTGTGGTACTCATCTAATTATCGTTAATGGATTCACTTTGTCTGTTTAATTGAAAACGTAGATTGTTTAAGCCTTTTGATGATTAAATAAGCGGGTTAATCAACCCTAAGGCAGCGTGCCTTTCTTTAGTAGTGTAATACGATATTGCTCCTTTGAACATTATTGTTGGGAATACAGAGCAAAACCGAAATTCTGTTTCGAAATTTTATGAATTCCCTGGAATAAAATATCCGTGAATTATTCATGCAAGCCTTTTTTTCTAACCTTGTAGCATATTGTATGTAATAAAAACGTACTCATACTTCGTTATTTTTCCTAAAAACTTCGCATAACAAAAATTTTACATTCTCCCCTTCCGGCATTGAGGCCGCCCAGGGCTATATACCTTCTATATGTATAGGTTATATCTGTAGAATGTACTTTGTGCCTACTCGTTACTTCCACCTACTTGTTGATGTCGTAAAACCCAGTTACATTGTAAAACAAGGGTGTCATAAAAAGGGCGGTGGTATGTTATCTGCGGAGAACGGCTCAGAACATTAATTATGATTACGGAACAAAATGGGTGGCTCCAGAAGATCAACAAACAAGGAACTTTTTATTAAAAGTTGCTAATCTCACAATGGCATAGTAACGCAACGTTGCTCAACTTAACGGTAACTTTTAATGAGTTTTGATCATGGTGAACGACAAAGGCTCTAGTCTATCTTGTCAGTAGATCTATTTGATTAGATAGTTTATCAGTTACTTTAATTATGTGTTATTTTGTAACAATGTTTGCCTTACTATAGTTTTGAAGGCATGGAAAATCAATCAATTGTTATTAAAGATGAATACTTTACCCTCACACTATGAGACAAAAAAATACATTGTCTGAGAAAATAATTTTAAAATGTGTTTATCATTTTCGCAGCCCTATGCACGTACCTTCTGTATAACCTCTTTATGGGGTCAGGCAGCCCATGGGCTCGGCAACCACGCCTCGAGGCTCGGCGCGCCACGCACAGCGGAAGTCAGACCGGCTTGAGGAAAGTAAGCCGCTTACCCGAAAGGGTTGTAAGCTTACTATGTTCGATACGCTAAGCGCGTTCGCTCCTACGATTTATAGTGCGAAGTTACGGGCTTAAAGTACGAAGGGGCGTATTACAGTGTTCCATCGTATCGGAGGGATCTTGTATATGGTGGATGCAAAAATGTTATGGGTTTTTTATGCTAAGCTTTTACGAAACAAAAATGTTTGCGATAGTAGGTAGTTGTAAAACTCGCAAAATAATATTATTTTTATCGAATAAAATATATTCTGTGTATGAAATATTTAAAAGCAGAATTTTATTGTCTACGCCATCTGTTGAAATTTAAACCCAGTGCATACGAGAGCGTATAAAAATATATAAATGAGAATAAAGCTTTTACCAGCACAACAATAAGTTAGAAAAATATGTATATCGTGCGAAAGAGCAATTTATATGTTTATGGTCACTGCAGTATAGCTGGTGTCAAGGCCAACGTAGCCAGTGAGACGTGTTCACATTTGGATTATATATTTCGTTATATTTTTATAGTTATACATAAAATAGGAACATATTTTTTGTAAAATGTACAAAAACTCCTGAAGACCACGTCAGTATGCGTTGTGTTCGTACCCGTAGTCTGTAGAGACCGATGCCATATATTACGTGGAAGATGAGGACTAGAGACACTAGCGTTACGGTGAGCAGAACGACGGCGAGCTTCTGATATCTGTACAGTGCGGTGGGTTCGTACCTGTATGCTGTAGAGTAGGCTATTACACAGCGTGTGGAAGGTGTGGAACAGAGACAGGACGAACAGCAGCTCGGCAGCGAGTTCGTGACGTCAGAAGAGCGTGGTGAGTTCGTACCTGTATGCTGTAGAGCTCGCTGTCATAGAGCACGTGGAAGGTGAGGAACAGAGACAGCAGCGTGACGGAGAGCAGCGCCGCCGCGAGCTTGTAACGTCAGAACAGCGTGGTGAGTTCGTACCTGTATGCTGTAGAGCGCGTTGTCATAGAGCACGTGGAAGGTGAGGAACAGAGACAGCAGCGTGACGGAGAGAAGCGCCGCCGCGAGCTTGTAATGTCAGTACAGCGCGATGAGTTCGTACCTGCATGCTGTAGAGCGCGCTGTCATAGAGCACGTGGAAGGTGAGGAACAGTGACAGCAGCGTTACGGAGAGCAGCACCGCCGCGAGTTTGTAACGTCAGAACAGCGTGGTGAGTTCGTACCTGTATGCTGTAGAGCGTGCTGTCATAGAGCACGTGGAACGTGAAGAACAGAGACAGCAGCGTGACGGAGAGCAGCGCCACCGCGAGCTTGTAACGTCAGTACAGCGCGGTGAGTTCGTACCTGTATGCTGTAGAGCGCGCTGTCATAGAGCACATGGAAGGTGAGGAACAGTGACAGCAACGTGACGGACAGCAGCGCCGCCGCGAGCTTGGGCCGCGACACGCCCACCACCAGCACGCAGTCTGCCAGCTCGCCCTCGGCCGGCCGGAACGACGACCGCGGCAACCATCTGTGATACAACACTACAGTTAGATAGGTACCAGCCTTGATTCAGCTAAGATAGTCAAGCAAATTGTTTATACAACTGGTATACATATCACAGCTGATTGGAGCTAAAATTTGTTTATTATTTGTTCAAATGTTTAGAATTTGATCAGTGGAAAAATGCAATTGAAATATAGTCCAAGTTGTATATGTCCCAAAAACGAATATAAGCATAGAGCTCACTGTACATTTTATAGTTAGAATTCTAGTTAAAAATAAGGGCCTACTTGTAATTAAAATTATCGGGGGGATCAGAAGTATGCGAGATCTATGTGAGGTTCACAGGGCCTTCTAAGTAAAATAATTACACTACACACGTAATAAGGAGCTTAGATCTGAATTCTAGACTAAAGCCAAGAATTGTCGGACAGTGAATTGAAGTGACAGGTTGTCCGGTACCTATTTGAAATTTAGTCCCTCGCTTCACTGTCATTCGCATAAAATCATGTCATGTTTTTCAAATTAAAAAAACCCCGTCCTCAAAATCGCTTTCAAACAAAAATTATGATGCATATAGATATACAATTGGAGATGTCTTTACTACTTCAATGACCTACATAATAATGAATAACTTGTGGATTGATTAAACATCTACATTCAACATGTCATGCTATCATCATTAATTTTTTTCCTTCTGGTGTTAAAACGAAGTGTAGTAAAATATACGTTTTTATCATCGGGAATGCTATGTTTTTTTACAACTTTGATCAAACGAATAAAAACTTTTCAAAAATGCGTTAGCAGCTTATTTCTAGATTTAAACATTGTTTCATCTGGTTTCAGTGATGTGTAAAATGTAACAATAAGTTTGGTAAAATAAACAGTTCAATAGAATGTTTTTCTAGAAATTCAAAAGAATCCTCTTTTGTGTATAGTGATGTATTTTAAATGTGGTATTTTTTTACATTTATCTCTTGTGAGTGTGGGCTCATTCTTACAATTTGTCTTATTCTACCCACACAAAAGCGTAGGTGTGACAAAATCGACAAAATTTATCGAAAGCAATACTTTCTGTATTGGTAGATTATAAAGATATTTTCTTTATGAATAAACTCTTTCTGTGTCATGTTTTTGTCCTTACTTAGAACTTATTTTTGGAGAAACAAGAGTGTTTTTTCTTTAATTTACTAATGGCTGTCGACTGAAAGTCAATTTTAATTACGTCTTTCACCTTAGTGGTTATGCAAATCGATCTTGTAAAATAGTCAAACAAAATAATAAGAACATAAATCACTCTATCTATGTAGGTCTGTTAGTGCTTGATGTAATTATTGATTTGCGGTACAAGTAAGGGTTTTATTATCACCTTAAAAAGATAGATTCCAGCAGAATCAGGACAATAGTATCATGGAATAAATACATACATATGTTAAGCACTATAAAGTTAACTTTTACTAGCACTTTATTGTTTTTCCGACGGCAATGAGATATTATTGCCATGATTTTGAAAGTCTAAGATTCGAAGTAAGATTAACCTCCACCCATCTGTATATCGGATGAAAAATACTTTTATCAAATACAAATATATTGCAAATGCAAATCATTTGCCTAATTCAGTGTGAACATAGCTCTAATTAACTAAAAATACTGTTAGTATTTTTTTCATTCCCTGGTTTTCTCACGAATCAATCAATCAACTCAGCCTATCCCAGTCCAAGGCTGGACATAAGCCTCTCCCATGCTGCGCCACAACACTCTGTCCTCCACCTTCCGCATCCAGTCTGTCCCAGCCACCTTTTTGAGGTCGTCGGTCCATCTAGCTTGGGGGCGTCCCACACTACGCTTGCCGATACGGTCTCCACTCCAGGACTCGTCTGCTCCATCGGCCATCGGTCCTTCGACAAACATGGCCAGCCCACTGCCACTTCAGCCTGCTTACCCTGCAAGCTATGTCGGAAACTCCGGTTCTTTTCCGGATAACTTCATTTCTGATCTTATCCATCAAAGAAACTCCGAATAGCCCGCTCCATAGCACGCTGAGCGATGCACGAACTAGATTCAAATTGAAAGTATAACGAAAATGTGACAATCTTACCTTTTTCTGATCCCTATTACACCTCCTTTTTGTACTTCCTAGCCCGGTATTTTAAATTAGGCTTGCAACGAATAGTATATTCTGCAGTATACCGAATACCGAATATTCGGCGAGCCCCCTGACCGAATAGCTGAATATTAGGCAAAAGTATTCGGCTGGATTTTAGCGCCAAAACTTGTACAGACAGACGTGATTTTTTCGCGCTCGTTTGTTCTAACCATTCTACCGCTGTCACTCTCAAACGTCAAAAATGTAGTTTGCCAACAGCCTTGACGAGATCCCGCCTCTTTTCAGGCCCCAAAGTTAAACCCAAATTTTTCGATATTTTACTATAAAACCCAAATAAGATTATGACTGTTTCGTAATGTGATAAGATGATTATAAAATAAATGAAAACCTTACTCTTCTAAATTTTGATTAGGACAATAATTAAAATCCAAAAAATCCTTAACTTTTCTAATACAGGAGATGATTGTGTACCTGTGTTATGTACTAATGACTACTTAAATGATTATAAGAGAAATGAAAAGATGAATATATACGTTATGAATCGATTTTTTTTTTGCATTTTACCAATTATTATCTCCCTATAACAAAATATATTACTTAGGTATTCGGTATTCGGTCGAATAATATGTAGATATTCGGTATTCGGCCGAATATAATAAAAGCAGCCGAATAGGCTGAATACCGAATAGTAACCGAATATTCGTTGCAAGCCTATTTTAAATACTTTATTTGTAAACATACACACATCAAAAGCGTCTAGGGATCAAGATATTAATAAAAAAAAAAAAACTATTTAGACTGATTAAATCAAATGATTTCACATGTGTATTTATGACGTAGTACTCTGTGCTTTTGCATTGATGAAGACTTTTTGCGATTTTTGCATTTACTGGATTTTTTACGTTAGTTAATCTTACAACATTAAAAAGTGATAACAATAAAAGGGTTAAAGGGTTTATTGCGTACAATAAACAACCAGTAGTCTCATCTGCACCGTTAACCTGTATAACCCGATCGCAGATTCTGCATCTATATATATAAAATTCAAAGTCCTGAGTGACTGACTGACTGACTGACTGACTGATATATCAACGCACAGCCTAAACCAATGGTCGTAAAGACATGAAATTGTAAGTGTATTCTTTGTGAAGGGTAGGTATCCACTAAGAAAGGGTTTTTATAAATTCCACCCCTAAGGGGGTGAAATGGGGGGTTGAAGTTTCTATGAAACTTTTTATTCTCTGGGTCGATTGACACAAAAATTGGTACACATACTCTTCAAGTATAATTATGAGACACGTGTATCACAGTTTTTCCAAAATCATCCCTTTACTGAGTCAAATAGGGCTTCGAATATCCTACGTGGCCTGGTAGACGGGCGCATGGCGTGCGGGGCAGCCCGGGGACCGCATTTTCGTTACCGGTGTCCAATCTCAACCAAGGTAACAGGGATGTATCAAATATGTAACTGATATTAACATGAACTAATATTTGCAAGTAATAAGTAAGTACATGTAAAAAACGCGTTTGTTTCTGTATTCAATAAAATTAAATAACTACAGTGACTATTGTTAAATAGATACCTATGCAATTTTATAAGTAAAAACTAATTGGGCACATATATCTGTACGTTCAGTGAGTAATAATGCGACTTTAGTTTATACAAAATTATCGAAATTCTCTTCAGATCGTTCGATGGAGTTAAAAATCATTATAAATCAGTGGACTCGAGTGATAAACCACGATGACTCCATACATTATCCGGTTGAGTTTCTTAATACATTGAAGCCTCCCGGTCTCCCAACTCACATTAAAATTTAGAGTTGGCGTCCCAGTTATGTTGCTGCGTAATTTAAACCCGCCAAAATTATGCAATAATACCAGGTTGCGAGTGAAAATATTACAACGAAATGTTATCGAGGCAACTATACTGACAGGTTGTTCCAGAGAGGAGTCTGTGTTTATTCCGAGGATTCCTCTAACGCCATCGAACTACCCCTTCGAGTTCAAAAGAGTGCAGTTTCCCCTCAAAGTCTGCTTTGACATGACCATAAATAAATATCAAGGACAAACACTTAATTTAACAGGGGTAGACTTAAGGGAGAACTGCTTTTCACAGGTTCTGGTGCAGACCAGTAGCCTGGTGATTCTAGCACCTGAAGTAAAAACAAAAAATATTGTTTACAAAGAAATAATGCGGTAGGCATAGTATTTCGTTGTAAACAATATTAATTGTTTATTATCCACTTCTGGTTGACTCCTAAATAAATCTTTTCACACACGCTTTGAGTTCTATTAAAACTATACTACTCTCATCCCAGAGATAAGTTAAGTTTTACGAAGAACTTCGTCCTATTTGTTTGGGATATTGTCAGTTTGTATATAAAATTGAGAGGTAGTGAGAGCACGGATGTTTGTTTCTGGAAAAAAAAAATGCCGCGAGCAGAAGCTATACAAAATAAACCAATGAAATAAACACAGGCAACAAAAATCTCTTGTAATAATATTACATGCATACGTGTCGAATTCATAAAGATGATGCTATACTCTATATTATGGAGCTCTTAAATTTATTCAACCCATCTGGTCCCCGTCTCACACACTTATCCTCAAATTGGGTGCTCCAGCAATGCTACCACGAAATCTCAATCCGGCCAAGTTATTCAATGGGACTAGGTCACATGTGAAAACGTCACATCAAAACGTGGTAGAGGCTCCGCCATTGTATTTACTGGCTGTGCTCAAGGTGAATCGGTGTACTATATACTGCAGATACCACTAATACCGTCGGAGTACCCATTCGAGTTTAAAAGGCTGCAGTCCCCGTATGGTATGTTTCGCAATAATAATAATATATAATATATCTTTATTTTTTCTCTCTTCACAAAGGTTCACATACATAGCATAGAGACAGAAATAATATCATTTTAACAAAAGTTCACAAACATGATCCTTTGTGAGAGACTGGCGTCCATACTAGGATACCCTGTGTGACGGATCACCAGGCTCTCACCCCGAACTTAATCTAATCAACAGTACAGTGGTCAATTTTAAAACACTAGCAACAAAAAAAAACAGACATGTTTAAATTAACTAACAAAAAAAAAACTGAATAATAAAAAAGGTATAGTGTTTTGCGTGAGTAGTGTGTGAGTTAAGTGTAAGGAGAGATAGAATGATGGTGTGAGTGTGTAGGTTGTGTGTGGAGAGATAGAATGATGGTGTGGTGTGTTTGTTACAGTCAATAATATCAAATATCGCGACGGAATTATGAGTAGCTGCTCCGTGCTATCATAGTCTAATGGTATGTTTCGCAATGACGATTAATAAGTCTCGGGGACAGTCCCTTAAAACAGCGGGATATCATCTTAGAGGGGACTTCTCGCACGGCCAGGTTTACGTTGCCTGCTCGAGAGTGAGCTCATCTAGCAGCCTGGTTGTATTAGCACCTGAAGGCAGAACCTCTAAAGTGGTATATAAAGAGATATTTTAAGTATAAACTAAAAAATAAATAGTATTTAACCCCTGTGAACAGCAATGTACGTAAAATCGTCATTTGAATAATTAAAGTAACAATTATATTTTCACTTTAAAGTTGCCTTCAAATTTGGCATGCAAGTAGGTAATTTGCCGTTCCGTTATATATTCCATCAATATTGTTATGATTAAACAATATTTCTCCTACAACAATCATTTATCAATCCGGCTGCTCCTTGGGTAACACAAAGCAAGCAGTGCAATAACCTATTGTTTACCTGGAAAACACAAAGTGTACTTTTAATCCTGGTAATACGTTCCTGTGGGATATTTTTCGACATCCACGCGGGCGAAGCCGCGGGCAGAAGCTAGTACTCAATATGAGTTCATCCAAATCACCTTGTTCCGTGTAGTACCGGACTTAAAACCATTTCATCCCGCAGGTGTCGTAAAAGGCGACCAAGGGAATTACTAGAACTTTCTCTATGCATTATCATCATCATCATCATTTCAGCCGTAAGACGTCCACTGCTGGACTCAGGCCTCCCCCAATTTGGGGGGCTTTGCCATAATCGCCACGCTTGGCAGGCGGGTTGGCGATCGCAGTATGGTGGTAGAATGCATAGAGAACGCTGCTGCCCATTCTCTAGTTACTAGAGAATGGGCAGCAGCGTTCTCTTACTAGAGTAGGACTTACTAGAGTCTAGTAAGTCCCTTAGTCGCCTTTTACGACACCCACGGGAAGAAATGGGGTGGTGTTATTCTTTATGTCCGGCACCACACGGTACCTATGGTACCTATGCATTATACCACCATATTATACTGCGATCACCTACCAGCCTACCAAGCGTGGCGGTTATGGGAAAACCCCTCAATTTAAGGAAGGCCTATGACCAGCAGTGGATGTCTGTCGGCTGACATGATGATGTCCTTGTTTAATATCCAGCCACGTCCGTTGTAACAGGCGAAAAAGATTTACTGGTGTGTGTACGGCATCCATATTTGATAGAGTTCTTCTTTAAAGCATATTCCTTGCTTTGTCAATGGGATTTAAGCCTGGCGATTGAGAAGGCCATCGTAAGAAGTTGATATTAGCTGCGGCAAGTGTGTTTCCAAAGATTATTATGCATGATGATACACGTCAACCCCCAACATGCATTATCATGCATAGGCAGAACTGAAACACCAATTTGTGTCCGATAAGAAATAACAACATCTGGTACATTAGTTTTAGCGAGAATCTGTGCATTGAGATTTGCCTCTGATCCAAATTAGTTCGGTTCTTCCGCCAATCCTAATACCTGCCCATATCATGATTGTTCCGCCATTGTGCATGGAATTTCTGGTCTGATTTTAACGTCCTTGGCATCTAGGGGTCCTCGAATACCGTGTCCGTCTAATATCTGGCCTCATACAAAAGCAAAGAAACACATAAAACGCCACTCTTCTTATCACAAATTTCTATGTTCACGAGCCCATTCTAAACAGGCTCTGCGATTGCGGGGCTCAATAGCTGGTTCGCGTAGTGGCCCTCGGAACCTTGTACCTCTTGCAAGATTTTTATGGCTTGATTTCTTATTAACATCCCTGAAAAGCTATGAAGCCTCGTAGCTAACATCGTAGCGGTCATTGTACGACTTTGTCGAGCAGTAATTTGTAAGGAACGATCTTGTCTGCGTGTGGTGCTCCGAGCCCGTCCTCCATGTCACTCTGCCATGCTACACATTTCTGCTCAGGTCAATCTTGTGTATTGATCCCACTCAGAATGATGGCAGAAATTTAACTGATTTGGCCTCATACGACTTAACAAAAGATTAACATCTTTCTATCGAAATTCTAAAACTACTTTCACATTTAAAATTTACAAAAAAAAAAAAACAATATAATTAAAACACTACAGGAACTGCGTGGTCACTTCACACTTTTGATATGTGTATTATATTTGTCGAAAATAAGTTCATCCGGTAAATAGATGGGTGAAGATCCATCTTACTTCGCATCATCATTATTATTTCAGAGATAAAACTGCCACTGCTGGACAAAGGCCTCCTAAATTGGTCTTCACATCCTATACTAAGAATAAAAAATTGGCAAATGCATAATTGGTAAAGATATTTGTTTGAAAACTGCTTGAAATTATTGCTCTTTGATCATACCATTCATCATACCACTGGGCACGCCACAATTGCGGCGGTAAGTCCCTTCTTTTGAGGAGTGGATAGAGAGGTGCCACGGCGTCCTCACCTTCCGCCTGACGCAGGTTCTCACCGGACATGGGTGCTTCGGTGGGTTCCTGTTCAGGATAAAGCGGGAGGATACGCCCGGGTGTTTCCATTGTGAGGATCGTCTAGAGAACACGGTGGAGCATACGGTGGAAGTGTGCCCTGCCTGGATGGAGCACCGCCGTGTCCTCGTGGAGGCGATCGGCGGCTGCGACCTCTCGCGTCCGGCCCTGGTGCGAGCCATGGTACGGAGTACGGAGCGAGAGGGCATGGGAAGCCGTCACCTCCTTCTGCGAAGCAGTAATGCTCGCAAAGGAGGAGGTGGGGCGCGTGAGGGAATGGCAGTCTCTGCGTCCTCACGTCCCTAGCCGCCCGCTAAGAGGAGACGCCCCGGGCGTCGGGAGTCGATTGCGGACTCCCGGCCACCGTAGGCGTGAGCTTGCGGGCGGCGAGCAATGGGTAGCTCGCCGCCCGGTAAGGACCAAGCTCGGGTCGACGGCGCGTAGTGTTCCACGTGCGCCTCAAAGAGATGTCATCAGCGCTGAAGGGGTCTGCTAGGACCGATGCCTGCCGGGGTCGCGTGATTGTTCGAAAGAGATACCGTGACCCTGGCACAAGGGCAACTGATGGAACACGGGTGGGTTTTAGTCAGTAAAAGTCTGACACGCCCTCCCACTCCGCCCAGAGCGGGAAAAGTCATTTGATGATTTCCCATCCAAAAAAAAAAATCATACCTAATAAGAGCTAACGTAATATATACTTACAGAATATCGAGCGGCAGAGACTGCGAGCAACTCCTGTAGGTTGCCTCAGGGCGGTGCTTGGTCGGCAGCGCGTGAGTCATCTGCGCGCGCGACTCCATGCGGCTCCCATAATAAACTAACACATCCTCATCGCAATATTCTACGTCAGTTCTAAAATACAAGCCATTCCTTAAATCACAGTTAGCTTTTCATTGTAGTGAACGCAGCCTGGAAGCTGTTTCTCATTTTCTCTTCGTAAATAGATTTTTTTGAACCTGTAACAAAATATTTGGTCTGAGGATGGAGACAGTGAAATTGTTCATTTCACATTCTTTCTTCTTTGAAATGGTAGGCCATACTACAATAGTGTTGTTCATCCTACAAATATTAGTTTCATACGAGAATCGAACCCGCCCAGTATCGCATAAGCCAATTGCTCGGCTAAATGTAAGTCCATTTTTATTGCCTTTATCATTACACAAATCGTCCAACCATTCAAACATTACGTGTCTAAAATAAACACACAGTAATAGTCCGCAAATGGTTCGTAATACTCGAAAAGCTACAATAAATTACCGTGTAATAAAGCTTAAGTAAGTAATGACATACCATATTACATGACCTTTGAAGCAACTCCTACACCTGTAACAAGAAACGGACCACGTTAAAATTATATCACTAGTCTCACCATGTATAAATTAACATTCAGTCGTACAAAAGGGAAAGAACATGAAGTACACGAATGTGGGTGGTCAGGAAATCACAGTTGCTCCCAAATTCACAGCGGGCCCGGCCGGCATGAAACGGGCACCGTACATTGTGCCGCTTTACGACTTGGCGGTAAAATAAGTTCATTTTACACGTTTTCACCTTTGTAGTGCCACACTACGGCGTATAGCACGGATTGCAGGGCGCCTAAATCTTAAGAATGGGCGTGTAATTTGGTTGGAAGCACCTTTTCAACTTGGAATACGGATGGCCGAAGCCGTACAGGAATAATAGATAAGATTGGAATATTTTATTAGTTCTTTGTTGTCGAGCATGGTCAATGTTTGGTTTTGAATTTCCAATCAACTTAACCGCTCGATCGCTTCTCGCAACTACAGTTGCAAAGAAAAAGTTATCAGTTTTGCTTCGTGCAACCGTGGTTGCACGGCGACGAAGTCTTTTTAATTTAATTTAGTCTCTATACCAAAGGCATAGAGTCGTAGTAGTATGTATTTAAACCAAAGACAGATATATTTCTCATAGACGTGTGCCCATATTACCAACATCACGGTAGAAAAATAACAAAATATTGTTAGTTGTGTTTACGTGAGTGAAGTGACGCCATAGTGTTTTCAAGGAGCTGATTAAATATGTCGTAAGTTTATTATTTTACTGATTTCTGCTGATGTTTATATACTAAATTAATCTCTAACGTGTGTGTTTTTATATTAAAGTAATATTTTTAGGTACATTGTAAGACAACATTTAAAAAATCGTCATTTAAAAACATACTCGCAGTGTCGTAGTCCTAAACTTAATTTTGTACTGCTATATTATCGTAAATACGATGTTTTTCTTAAACATACAATATTATTAATTATATTTTACTATATTTATTCAATTTAAGGTATTAAGTTGTGTAAATTGTTCTTCAGATTGTAACAGATTGGAAAATTAAACCGCCCGGTAAGTTTTAGCCTACTCAATTTGATATTGCCGCTTTGGTTGCGCGAAGCAATATACGTGTTTTGGCTTAGGGTTGGCGGTCGGTGTTTTTTGTTGGCTTATTTTAATTTTATTTATTGGTGAAAGGTGACGAGTATTTTTTTCAAATCTAAGTTAATTATGTTTTTTTTTTAATAATTTTTAAATATCGCCAAGACGTAAAAATAATTATTTGTCCTGCATAAAATTGATAGTTTAAAATTAGGTGATGGTGATTTTTGTTTTGTTTTTTCACTTTTGGTTCAATCATGTTTTTGTTGTGTTTATTTTTACGTTTTTTTTTTAAATAGTGGTCGTTGGTTCAGGGCTGAAGTAGCGGAAGAATTGCTGAAAATCATGAAACCTCCAGTCATAGAACAACCTTTAAAAGTTTCAGTTAACAAATACTTGATTGGCCCAAAATCTAAAAACGTCCGTCCAATTTTGGAAGGGAACCACTTTTTAGGTACTGGGCCATCCAAGTACTCATCATGTTTATGGTGCAAAAAAAGCCGTACAAAATGTGTTTGCAAGCAATGCCAAGTCTCACTCTGCTTAGATATTTGTTTTGAGCAATATCACACAGTTCCTGAGCCACGTCAGACATAATCACGCGCACATTAACCTACCACACACCCTACACACATATTACAAATAAACACAACTCATACATATAACGTGTAACAGATTAAACGCAACACCTTAAAATTTTACTAATCATTATGACAATTTTATTTTTTCTATAAATACATAACCTTCATTTTTCGAAGTCGGTTAAAACTATTTAAAATCTATACAAATAAATAAAATTTGATTTAAAAAAAAATTGATACATTGATATATTTACACAATGTTGTTCCCTTAATTTAAGCAGTAAGTCGTAGTAGTTGACAACCCTAGCTAAGAATGGCCGCCATCTTTGCGGTTCGGGCGTCAAGTGCTTGATCTCAAGTCCCAGTCAGGTTACGTATGTAGCCGTTTTTATTAATTTTTTTATTAATGTTAATAATACTATATTTTTGAGATTTATGACGCTTTCGAAACGTCAGCATTTGCCCTATTTATTGTATGAGTAAATATGATTGCTTGGTGGTCTATATTTACAAATTTAAAGATTTAGGTAGGCAATGCAAATTGGCAAAAATATGTGCCGCTTATTTTAATTTATAAATTTGACAAACATTTAAGAAAAACCCATTTAAACTATTATATTCATCTAAGAGTGATGAAAATGACCTTTATAGAGGTGGTAATATTTTTGTTCTATGTACTTTAGTTATAATGTAAAGTGGCCTAAATTATACCTAAAAAAAGTTACGATCTTTTACGCATCCGCGAATTCTGCACCTGGATTTACATAATATTTTTACTACATTCTTATATGTAAATTGTTTTCAAATACTGTTAAATATGTACAGTAATAAACCTAGTTTAAGAATAAAATAGATAACTATATACTTATTGATCTTATTTTTGTTTTAAACCCCTATGTTTTACAAAAGTCGCTAAAATGGGTGGTACTCTTAATTTAAACACTTGTAAAATATTATTGTAATCATATTTTTAAAATAAAGCGATCACACATTATTTCTTATCTCATGGACTACTCATAACAGTAAAAACATTTGAAGTACTCCCCTCGAGTAAGTCATAAATTAAGTTTTAGTAACAGCGGGCAGAACGCTCAGTAAGCGGTCCAAAGTAACTGGCAAAGTAAGGTACCCATTTTTTTTCGCGCAAGCGATTGAGCGGTTAAAATAGAAATGGGCTCGTGGAGTTTCAGGTATCCATTATTGTATTGCGTAATATGCCTTCCAGTTTCGGATTATTATTTGGCCTAGCAATCGTATTAGGGAAATCGGTAGTAGAGGCAGTACCTATTGGTTTTCTTGATTGCGTCACTTTAAATTACAGTAATTATTTAAAGTGTTTTTTTTTCGTCACACCTTGAGTTACAGGGTCATTTAAAAATGTCGTAGCTGGTCTAAATATAACTTCAACTCGTCACTAATCGAATCTTTGATAAAAATATATGATGTTCGTTATTTTACCCCGACTGCGCGATGTAAAGGAGAGTATTGTGTTTATCAGCTTATGAATGTATGAAGTCGTCTTTGTGGCGCTCTAGAGACTAAACCGTGACCCTCGTTCGTCAATAGTTTTGTTTTAGTCTTGTGAGTGCAACTAAAGACATTACAGTAATCTAAAATTAATATGGCAACAGACATTTCTAGTGGGGGTATTATTGAATAGGTCTGTTTAAATCATCTCATGCAGTCGGGGGCATCTACTTAAATTTAACAATAAAGCCTAAATTTGCTTACGTTTGCATGAGATTGTACACCTTATGGTGTACCTACAATGTATACGATTGGAGATGGAAATACCACCTTGTTTTCACCTTTTTTAAAGTTTACTTTTAACTCAGCCGGGTTTTTAATTTCTTAAATTTACTTTTTGAACTTAACAAATACAACATTTTTATTCCGAGAGGTTTCGATATTTTTCCGAGAGGTAAAAATATCGAAGCTAACTGTGATCCAATTCGTGTGACAAAGCTGAATGGTTCGAGGCCTATTTGTAAGCCGAGAGCCGAAACTACTTCGCTTACTCTACAATTTTCACAGCTGTAATTACAGCCAATTTCATACGCACCTAATACTTGGTTCTTGTGCCTAAATTCAGGGAAATATTTCACTGTATTTACCTTTCACTAATGGGTTTAGTAGCGTGTAAGCTGTGTGGTTCATAAATCAGGCCGGTTATCGGCTCAAATGTGCTGGAGTGGCGTCATCGTACTAACCACTCCATCACTCTCTTAATCGCAGTAGGCGATGGGATGGGCATGGTTCACCTATGTTTAATACCACGTACGTAGGCATTAGGTAATATAGTTACCATCCCATCAAGTGCGATGCTTATGGGTACGGCAGGTGCTAAAACGTTTTAACAAAATTATGATTTTTCATTCTGTTTTACGTTGAGCACGCGCCCGCCGTTTGTCTTGTCTCTACATAGATGATTGTTGTACAGACACAATCTATAAAAACACCTTAACAGCGCTGTATTAGAACTCAAAATAATATAATTACCAACTCGCGCTAAAATGAAGTGAATCAACGAAATCAGACTGCAAGAGTCTAAGTTCCATATTCTCTAGTTTGTAGTACTTTCAACTCATATGCAGTAAAATACACATTTGACGAGGGATATATAAACTTAGAATCGTTCGCACAACTCAATAATTGTTCTAGTTTCCTTGTTAATTCATCGGGTATTCACATAGTAATTGAACTTCCACTGTAGTTTTCATTTTCAGCGAATATAAACGAACAGTAGATAGGTTCAGCATGTTATGCGGAGTTTCCTAAGAAATTCGTTTCTAAATAATAGATGAAGAATAAAAACATAAAGTAATAAAAGATTGAAAGTAGAATTCAAGGAGAGAGTTACGACCTACATTAAAATTCATAGCGGCCACAAAAACACTTTTTGTTACTAAAAGAAGTATTTCAGTAATTTGAAAATATTTTAATTATGTACGAATGAACGAAGAAATTGTTTGTATAGAGTTTTTAATAAATTAAGTTTTGTGTTCATTTAAAATATTTCTCGAATATGAAATGAAGTTTTGCAATACCTTGAAATTCATGTTAGGCGTTTGTAAAATAAATGTATCGTCTGCTATTCCTAAAACATACACCTACACAGGTATGAACAAAGGGTTGCGTCATAGCGTCGGTTTTGTGGCAACATAAGTCACATTTCAGAAAGGTCAACGGGGGAGATGGTTTAATGAAATTATCCGGCTATGTGGGGTTCAAACGGCATGTAATGCATTTTTAGTGAAACTTGTTTATACCAATGGGCAGGGTGGTGTCTAGAGTGCGGGGTGAGGGGTGCGGGGGCTGAAGGCCGGGTCAAGGCTTCAATGCACCGCCGTATATATTAATTACATACGAGCCCACGATCGCGTCACCTTACTATTTCCACGTGGAGGCCATTATTGGGTCAGACTGCTAAATTTAACCCTCGGTGGAGGTCCAGCTATGAATAAGCCGACTGTGTAGCGAGATAACATCAAACTGAGCTGAGCTTGGAGTTCACGCTGCTGTAAAGATGTGAGCTTACTAATGAGCAGAGTCATCAGTATCAGTTTGTCAAGCAACGCGGAGCCTGGTGAAAAGAGGTCAGGAATATTCAAGGAAAACTAACCTTTAAATATTATTTTGATTTCCAAGCCGTTTCCCTCTATCAAATGCGTCAAATTAATACCTTTGTTACCAATATTTAAGGGAAATAATAACAGAAAGCCAACCGTCTTAGATCATTTGAAATAAATAGAGTTAAGAGGATTACTTCCGCAGATAGAAAGTCAAATTCCTGGGCTTTTTAGTTATAAGACACTTTGAAAGAGGTTTACGTTTTATTAAATAAGAATTCGAGAGGGAAAAGGAAACAATTGATTTACAGTCTGGTGGACATAAATTATAATCACGCTCCTGACTCCTGTGGGTACCTGTAGAGTAATGTTAACATAGAAATGGATGAGAGTTCGTCCATGTTCTGTAATGGTGATTAAACATTAGTGATGTACGCTCTCCTACCGTAATGCTGCCTAAGGCTAATGGATAGGTCCCCACTACGGCTCAATACCATCCACAACATGGTACGTACCCCGATGTTCCGTGTAAAACAAGAATGTTACCCTAATTAAAGAATGAAATTGGCTCGCGGAGGCTCGCTTTTTTACTACCAATCATAAAACAGGCTTTTAGAGTACAACATAAAGTAACCTACCTACTCTGAATTTTTACGGGAGTCAGACATTTTATTTGCGAAATTAAATTCACAGCTTCCGGATTTTACATCATGTCAAATGACGAATTACTTGGCAATTGAGGAAACCCGTTTCATTATTCACGTACTTGTTCAAGTTTCGGATGAGGCAAGAAAGTCCGTAAACGGCGCTTCTTCTAGTATATTAAAATAATTTATTTTTGAAGGAGAATTATTTTAGGAAGTTTAGTGAATCTTTGTGAGGAACTTGGAAGTTTAAATAAGATGTATAAATAGTTTGCTGGTCCGAGGTGGCTGTAGATATTTGTTTAAGGAGTAAACTACTTCATGGAAAGCACAATTTATTTATTTCCATCATTTTATTATAGTAGGAGGTGGTATTCAGTCTATTGATGCGGCTGCGAGAATTGTAAAACATGGACCTATGTATCTTCATAGATATATTGTTTGAAATTATTATTCTATAGTAAATATTAGTACAGTTGTAGGGAAATGCTTTAACACTCGTTTATAATAATAGGAACAAATTGCGGCAAAAAAACCTTTCCATAAAAATGAAATGGCTAGATTTCGCAATTACAAATGGAAATATTCGGGGATATCGTAAAATGTGTTTTACATTTTATTGAACAATTTAAATTTCTGTTCCACGAGGTAAGCGAATTCGATAAGGTCAGCCGAAATTAAATTAGAATGTAGGCTCCTATTTTATTTAGGTACATACTATTTTTATTCCCTTTGTAATGTTGAAACAACACCATTTTATTTCTATCGTAGTAATTGTAGCGTTGCGCGAAATTTATTATGGCAGACGATTTATTAGACATCCTAGATAACATTATAAGACTAAAAAGAGTTGGTAGGTCATTCTTATTATGTTTAGGTATGTGATAATAAAGGTCAGTAGGTAGATATTTCCTTACTTGTTTGATAACGAAAAAGTTTGTAATTTGTAAATAGTAAAAGACAGCCGTGAACACAAAAGTACCCACCTACCCATTAGTTGAGCAGCTAGGCTGAAAATGGTCAACTGACTAACTCAAGACAATGTTTATGTTCTTTCAATCCAGAATTAGTTTTCCTACCGACAGTTTATATGGGTAGTTCATATAATTGATTTTTTATTTCACTGATTTTGTTAATTTATTTTATTTTCTTTTAATTTCATTTATTGTGGACATAATCTACTCATTACAATTATTGTAAATGAGTTGTATTGTAACATGTAGTTAGCTAGCGACCTCGTCAGCTGTTCATAATATGCTTGTCTCACCAACCGGCAGCAAGTTCGTCATGCTCCCTTAGATGTCACTGCTTGCGGTAGCGTCGGGGGTCGGGTTACCACCTTCCCTCAAATATGGCGAGGGGGGTAATGGCTGACCTTTGCGTTATGCTCGTGAACGGGTGCTGCTTGTGGTGACTGGTCGTCTTGCAGACCATAGTTTTTGTTATTGTTACTTGTATTAACTGTTATTTTATTTTGGTCCGGAGGTCCTTAGTTTAACTCTTGTAACTTCAACTTAGCTGTATGTATCAATTTGCATCGTTGAATATGTAAGCGGGCACGCCCTTTATGCCTGGAGGCTTTATTTACGTTTTAAGTTCCGTTTACGATTTTGTTTTATTATTTATTTCAGCTTGAGTTTAGTTTTCAGTGTTTTGTTGGTGGTATATTGGCGTGTGCTAGCTGACATATGTGAATAATGTATGTTTTGTTTTATAATATTAATTACTTACACAGTATTGTATAGAATCAAGTTCTTCTAACTTAACAGACAGCTGTGCTGCTGGGGAGTTTGTTCCGCCACTTCTTCTTCCCAGCTAAAGCACTAGGAAGTGTCGAAGGGCGGGCGTTTTGGGGGGACTGTTTTGTGTAACTTTGACGTTCAAAAAGTGCTGACTCTCAGCCTAGTTTGAATAAATGACTTTTGATTTTGATTTTGATTTTATGATAGATGATAGCTCTAGTATGTGATTAATTTTGCCTGGTACAACATTAAGGCCACATTTTAGACCTTGTGCTCAAAATACTTATTATTCCATGGTAAATTTTAAACTGCCGTTTCATTGAAGTTGCTATTACAATATGCAATATCGTGCTTCGTTCCTCGCAATTTTACCTTAAGGCCAAGTGTTGCAAAACGGTGCTTTAGAATAACAAGCCCCGTTCTTGTGAAGTTAATTTTTAAGGGTGTTTAGGAGAATGGGTAATAATATTTCCATACTTATGAAGTAGCAACGATTACTGTACTTAAGGTGTAATGTCGTGAGAAATAAACGTATCTAAGAACGCTGTAGGTGACGTGCGCGGAATATTTGCATGTCACTTAACCTGTTATTCGCCGAATCCAAGGTGAAGAAGGCCTTTAAAATAAAACTGCAATTACCATGAAATGGTTTTTTTTTTAGTTTAAATTCTGTTGGAACGTTAATGGTCTAGGTTAATAGTCCACTTGTAGTGGCAGTAGTATGTCATTCCTATGCACCTGTTATATGATACATTAACTTACAACGTTTTCAACGTGAACATTAATTTTGAGACTAATAACAGACACCGTTTACACGTCAATCGATCTAACTACTCGTACGTCATTCACAAAAACACTTAATACTTTTTAATTGGACAAAAACGTCGAACTACCCAACTTTCTGTTATATACATAGGTGTTATATAACGGACTATTGTGATAACTAACAAGCAACATTCCTGTGTCGCCAGCAACGGCTTCAGATCCAAGCTATTGTGCACCAAAGGCCACGGAGTTCGGTGAATGAGCCCGAAAGGTCGCTCTCTATGTTGTATCTCTATTGAGAACACCTTTGTACAATAAATAGCCGCCTGCTGCCTTTTCTACTTGGAACACAAAGCATAGGAAATCTTTAAGATACACTTATGAAAGTATCAGGTCAATTGGAATTTTTGGGATAACGATGGTTATAATTAAAAAGTTTTTATTAGCTTGGTATTTATGTATGTAACGGAATCTTTAAATGTAATTTTCATTCCCTTCAAAACGTTGGATCAATTTGAAACTTTGCACAATTCTTTAGGACCGATGACAATACAATAATATCATATATGTGTGCCATTATCCTAGCCAGGTTCACCAGGATAAATCGGAAGTTCACAAAAAAAAAAAAACGAAAATCCGCTTTTGTAGCTAGCCGACCTAAAAATTGAAAAGAATAATAGTTAAAAAAAGTTGTCTTAGAAAACCAAACTAAAAAGTAGAACATGGAAAAAGCCTGCGGTACTTCATATCAATTAAAAAATGTCTCAAAAAGCACCTCACGCTTTTTTTCATTATATTCTACTTTTTAGTTTCGTTTTCAATAAACGCATGTTTTGTAAACTATATTTTTACGTATAATTAAAAACGAATTAAGGAAGCTTTTTAATAAAATACTCGTAGATAATCAGTTCCATGCTCACGTACTTTCTATAAATTATTCATCCAAGCCTCTTTTTACACCCATTTGTCGTAACCGCTATCCTATCCTATCCCATTTTAGGATCGCTGGGCACAAAAAAATTATACGACAAAGATTGGATCGGTCTGTAATACTTCGGTATCCGGTGTTCCAACAATCGAAAGATTTGTAATTGCGTCGGGTCTCATAATATGTCGATAAAATCGTAAGTTATTCGTAATGTTAGCAGAGTAGGTACTGCGGAACAACCGGAGGTTTGCGCCTATTAACATAAAATACGGAAGCTATAAAACGAAGCGTCTACTGAATTTAGTTCACGACTTCACGTCGATACCGTAACACAAGAAAATATGAAAATGAATAAGGCACCGTATAGCCCTGTTGAATAAATTAATACATTACGGCCTAATGGACGTTTTCATAAATTTTTCTAAAATATTTCACTTAATTACTGAAGTATGGGAGCAAGAAAAAGTTATGGTTCGTTATTAACCTGTTTAATTTAATAATCAGCCCTGCTGGGGATTTACGTCGGTTCGCACTTTGTGTACCTACTTCACCGGTAGGTCTTTTAAGCCGAAGTATACAATCTAATTAAAATGTGTTTAAAAGGGAATCTTTAAATTTCTTCAATCACGTTCCATTACTTTTTATTAATCCATGATGAAATTGGCAATGAAACGATAAATTACTTAAAGGTTTTCAAGAGTATTCATGAGTAAACAGTTAGTGGGCGCCTATTATAACTAGGAGAGGAGAGTTTTTACGTGTAGGCAGATATTTGATAGCTTTAGGCATTTTTCATATTTAACCTGTATAAAAAGGTTCCCTTCTAAATTAATTTATGCCGATCGTAACCATTCTTTTTCTTGTTTAAAAAGTATAATGAATAATTAAGTCAACAAAATAAAACGAAAAACCAGTCTAATAAATTATTTTACGAAATTTTCACCAACTGGGAAATTTTGAGGGTTTATACAATCCGATAAGCCGAAGGGAATTAAAAATATTACGTTACCTAAGTAACTTCTGGTTAGCAACATGTTTTAATTAGGAAATGTTTGCAACATTATTAATATACGGTTTGTTTAATATCGAAATGAAAAGTTCGATACTTTTATAACCGACGTAAAGTAAATAAGCCTTCAATTAATTAAGGCAAGTGCAGGACAGCAATTTTCAAGTAAACACGTTATTTGTAGTGAAATAATTAACATATTCATTTACTTCAGAAACGATCTTCTTCGTCGTATTTATTTATCGATTTCTTTTGTTGGTTTTAAATAAGCTTCAACCAGAATTCAGCCCCTTAGCCATTGTTATCGTTGGCATCGCAATGGTCTTCCATAGTGCAGGTGATAATGCAAAAAGAACACGACAAGAGGTGAGGTGAGGTTGCGATGTGGCACCAAAGTCACACTGCGGCTCATCGAAGTACCTTCACCTAACCAAGTTGTGACAGCAGCGGCCCACCTGGCTTCTTAGTTGATGGAGATATTTCCACATGTGCCATGGCAATGGGTGGCCCGCTGGATACTTTTATGCTGTCTCAATAAAGTCAGCTGGATGGCGATGTTTGAGAAGCCACTTTTTCAATCGTACCGCAATAGAGCTAGTTCATACACGATAAGAGTACCATACCATGAATGGAGGGCAAGCAAGATGGGTTAGTATTTCATTGATTTATCGAGACTGTCGTGTCACCTATATTTGTCATTGCTTAAAACGAAAATTCTGACAATATTGCTTCAAGAAAATTGTTAGTAATTCACAAAATATTTGAGAAATATCTTAGATATTTCTAGCAGTAAAATATACCTCCCTAGTACAAACGCTCAAAATCGTGAACACGTAGATACGTGCAACTACTCCATGTGGAGGAGTAGTTGCTACCTGCCACCTACGATGGTACGTGAATGTCACTCGCAGAAACGCGTGCAATGCTCCCGGATAAAGGCGATAACCATGTGGAAACGTAGGCAGTTTCCATTTTGTTACCCGTTTTCTAACACAAATATGTAATAATATGTATATCGGTGTATAACATGTAAATATTTAAGTGGTTTCCGATGACATCGGCGAGAACGCACAAGACACAGCTACAGATAATCGGCTTTCCTTTTGTGCCTGGAGAAAAAGGGAATGTTTTTTCCATCGTACAGTTTGTAATATGTTTTTCAGAGGCGGAATTTTAACGCCCTGGGGATGTTTTTATGCTTAGACTCAGGGAAATTGGACAAATTGAATTTTGTGTTTTGTTTGAATATAATGTACTAAATTATATATCTACCCACACTTACGTTTTTTCGTAAAAGTGGTTACCTTTTATCCGAACTTCATGTACCTAATATCTACTAGTGTAAAATACTTCTATCCAGTGTAAAGGCAATCTCCGTGTTCATATATACATAATAGATGTTAGATATTCAGTTCTGTTTCCTTTTTGAAATAGGCAATCTTGCTGAGAATCTTCTATGCAGAGCGCTTTTGCTGAGATAATTGCATGCAGATGAATATGCACGTGTTTCATATTTAAAAGGATTTCTGCAGGCGAAAAATGGAGATAAGTTTTATGACTGTATATACCTAAGTAGAAAATTAATAAACGTGAAGGTACGTAAGAGTGGGAGTCGATAGCGGACTCCCGGCCACCGTAGGCGCGAGCTTGCGGGTGGCGAGCAATGGGTAGCTCGCCGCCCGGTAAGGACCAAGCTCGGGTCGACGGCACGCAGTGTTCCACGCGCGCCTCAAAGAGATGTCAGCAGCAGTGTAGGGGTCTACTAGGACCGATGCCTGCCGGGGTCGCGTGATTGTTCGAAAGAGATACCGTGACCCTGGCACATGGGCAACTGATGGAACACGGGTGGGTTTTAGTCAGTAAAAGTCTGACACGCCCTCCCGCTCCGCCCAGAGCGGGAGAAGTCATTTGATGATATCCCATCCTGAAAAAAAAAAAAAAAAAGGTACGTAAGAGTGGAGACCAGTGATAGTCTATCTGATAGAGTATAGTTTAAGGTGACGTAGCGAGACAAACGTGCTTTTTCTTTTTAGCGTACCTTTCTTACCGTATGACTTCCGTACTTAATCTTTTAGTGTATGTTTTTTGACTATATGATCTAGTATCCTGTAAAAGGAATACACGATTAGATGAAATTTTCTTGATACAAAAAAATCGCAAAGTTCTATCTATGATTATGATTTTTTTAGCCTCAAGGCGCAATGCGTATGTATTATTAAACATAGTTTACTTTAAAACATTGATTATAATTGTATCTAAGTTTTTGTAAAACAGTTTTCGTTTTAATAATACTTTTCATTCATAAAAAACGGCGATTCGGTTTGGCACATACGTTATTTTATTCCAAGCGCACACACATTATCGCCATCTCTTCTTTTGCCTGTCATAAATAGTGTCATCACTCTCGTTCGTTCATAAATCAGTCGCCCAGTAGGGCTCATCGACGACGAACCTGTCACTTTTTTACAAATCGGTGCGATCAAAATTACGTTTTTTAAATATTTGTGTTCACAGAAAAAGGTAGTATTTAAGCATTTTGCTGTAATTATTTAGTATAATAAGTGTTGGCTTTCCAAATAACTTTGTGTTTCGTCTGTATATGTGTCTATTTTTGTAACTGTTAACAATATAACATTCTTTCTCTATTACCATTTAGAGACGACCTAAATTATGTATGAAAATGGGAAGAACCATAAACCAAAACTGAACAGTACCTTCAAGGTTAGGAGTGCCTGCACAGGGCAATTAATTTATTCATTTTGCAAGAACGAAATACCAATAAGATGATGATAACAATAAATCGAATTCACCACCTTCACTAAAGCTTTACAGCAACAATCTATTCTCACTTTGTAAAATAATATTGAGTAAACACCTTATTTTCTAGAGAAGAACGTCTGTTTTATCCCAATAACTTATAATAATCATTCATTTAGAAATAAAATAAAATATATAATTAGTTTTTAGGTTTGAATTATGTCAACAATATATCTATATGTCAAGTACTGTCACTTCAAATGCAAGAGCACAACGAATGAATGGAGTAGCATTAGAATTGTAAAAAAGGTGAGGTTTTACTTGACAGCAGGCCAAAGAAGGGTAATGATTTAAACAGGCTGTGTCAAACGCCAAACTAGTATGTTTTTAACATAACATTGGTATGTAAAAGTGTTTGTACAAACCTACTTACAGAAATAAAATCATTTATCATTTATAGCAGATGTGAAGTTTTATTGAAAATATAAATTTTAATTTCATATATCAATCAAATCAGTTTATTTCGGGCTACAAAGACCCAAATCATAATACCATACAGACTATCATACATACAAATAAAAACCACGTCAACATAATTATTGTACACGAAGTGACGGCGACGTGTTGCGCTGTGTAGTATCGCGTAGCCTTCCGCGAAATCGCCGATACACGACACCCTTCGGCCAAAACTCTTCCTTGAGGAAGGTCTCGATTTGATGAGTTGGAACTCGCACCACGAATGACTTGAAGTTCGTGTTGTGGCACGGTTCCAACTTCTCGACCCTTAAGGTCCAGTTGGACTTAACACGTACAAACTCCACGATCTCCTTAACCTTCGTGGTGTAATGTAGACGGGACACATAGAGCTGCGTCGTTAGTGTAGCTGGACGCAGCAGCATATTGAGTCCTGCTAGCGCGGTCTCACACTGGTTCCGACTACGAAGCTTCTCTCTACCTTCACGAAGCCATCCATGTCAGGCACGTGGCCTGACGCCAGGCCTAGGTGTTTCGAACCCTATATGTACCGTGTTTGATACCTAATCATTAGCAGCCTATAACGTTCCCACTGCTGGGACAAAGGCCTCCTCTCGGTGAGAGAGAGTGGGACATAATCCACCACGAGGGCCCAGTGCGGGTTGGTAGATGTCACATGTCTTAAATTTTTTGGTTCTAAGACATGCCGGTTTACTCACGATGTTTTCCTTCACAGTTTTGAGAGCAGTGGTGTTGAAATAATTTACACAGAGTAAAGCGCCTGCTCAGGTTCGAACTCGTAAGTAGTAGCCGTTGCTACTGAGCCACCACTGCTTCTCGATATCTAATTGATATCTAATCAAAGGTCTACAAGAGTGCTTTCTGAAAACATATTGGCTATTTATAATTTTTATTCCTACCAGATTTTAATCAAAATCAAATAATTGGATGATCAAAACAATGGTGTTTTACTCTGTTTTGAATAACACTAAACATACTTCTATAATCTTATGAAGACTGTTTAGCAAATTATTTGTGTACTCCATCTCTGAATTACCCCTAACCCCAAAGTAAATGTAATGAAAAATAAAGTTAATAAAAGAACAAACATACATACGAGTTAATAGGCTGATAAACACATTGCTCTCAGCAGTCGGGTAAAACATCCAAATAAAAAGATATAATCTAGACATAGTTACAAAATATCGGCAATAATATCGGTTTTGGTTTTCTAACCGCAGTCACACGTAATTACTAAAATATATATGTATACGTCAAGTAATTTTGACATTTATCATACACATTGCCATACGTAATTGACCTTGAAGGAAATATAAATGACTTGTAAAATAAGGTGAAAAAAAAATCATAACTAGTATTACGTAATGGACGAAGTCTATGTAAAATATTGTAATTGCCATTTACCAAATAAATGTATAGTGATCGGTAAAACGAAATTGAAGTTTATTAATCTCTTAAACACCATCATATATTTTATTTATAGAGCTCTAGAAGATTAATTCGTTATTTTTAATTTCATGTTGTAAATCTATATATTAATACGTGAAGCGAAAACTTTGGATCCCTTTTTACGAAAATTGGGCGGACGGAGGAGTATGAAATTTCGCAGACGTATAGTTTATACAGAGAAGAAGTGACGAATGCTAATATTTTTTTTAAATTGTGCGTAAAAATACATTATTTTCAATAAATAACACGTTACACTACTATTCATTACCGTATATTTAATAATACACACATGCATAGATATTCTTTTGTTTATGGTCCAAATCTGTGGTCTATAGTCTTACTGAATGTCAGTTCAGTTCAGTTTATTTATTTGTTAATATAGGTAAAATATAAAGATCTTAATTGTTTGTATTATTGTCAAGTATAAATATAGGTAATAAATTAATTTTATAGATATATAACCTATTTCATTTTTTCAATCTATGATCATATCGAGAATATTTGTCTGTAATATTATCCGTCTATAGTGTTACTGAATGTCAAATTTAACCATATTATTTTTTTATATTTATTATTGTATATATATATTTTCACTTAATAATGTATTTCTATTCAAATGAAGCACGGTCGAATTTCGACCAATGGGCGATCACTAGTAATTAATAAATACTTAAATTGTTTATTATATATTTTTAATTATGTTGAGTTAATCAATCTCGTATAACCCAACATCCGTACATAAATATTAGCTAGCTTTTTCCCGCGACTTCGTTTGCGTAAATCTTACGTTACGCGGACGCACGTGAAGTCGCGGAATAAATAGGGTTAATGGGTAACGAATAAGGTTTAGTCGTGAAAGAGTAACAGACAGACAGAATTAGTTTCGTATTTATAATATTACATATAGATAAAGAAGATAATTTCTTGCTGTAAGATAGTTTTATTGCTTATAATTATATATTTGTATTATTTGTCTACTCCATCGCACGCTATGTGCAAAAATTTCATAGACCGACTAAATTAATGCTATTTTCACGTACTTGTTTCTAAGATGTTTCCGTCTCTACCTTGCTATTGCAGTTTGACAGATGTGCAACAGTGACAGGAATAGTGCTTACAGCAAGGCTATGCTAAGTTAGAAACGTTTTTTATATCGAGAAATTTTCTGTCATTAGTTCAACTTTTGGCCGCTTGTTTTCCTATTCTCTATAAACGGTTCAGATATAAGTTTGTGGCGGCCGGCCACTTTAGATTGACCCGCCATAAACCACGCCCATCCTACTATCATTCACTTTCAAGGTGGGCCCTTAACTAAGTTAGTAAGCGATACGTGAATATATTCGTAATTGCACATAACAAGATAATTCTGCTTTTTAAGCAGTTCTATCTCTTTTTTTTACAAAAACTTAATATTTTTTAGTGAGCAGTGGTACAGTAGTGGCCCAGTGGTAACGGCATCGACTTACGAGTTGTAGGTCGTTGGTTTGAACCCAGTCACGTGCTTTACTTTGTGTAGACGCGACGCGTAGTGGCCCGCGTGGTGGATTACGCTCCACTCCCTTTCCAAAGAGGAGGCCTAGACTGCTGGGTCACAGGCCACCCACTGAAGAACGTTGCAGGCTGAATATGCTAATGCTACATAAAAGTATAATCTTCTAGCCATTGATTTGTAAAGACTGTCATTGTTCTCAGGGCCTTAAGGTTGTTCCCATTAGATTATAAACGATTTTTCTTCATATTATTAGGTAGGTTAGCTAGCTTGCTCCTCGACTTTGTTCGTGTGGAACTAGCATAAGAAACCACAATATACAATAACAAATACAGTCCATATTACTCGCTGATAATGTAGCTTTCTATGAATAAAAAGTAATTGAAAATCTGTTTTTTTGTTCTTCAGTATTTTTGACATTATCCAGTAAAAACAAACATACAAAAATTTAAATCTTTCTCCATAGAATAGTTTACAGTAGGTATGTATTGTTATACCTACTCTAAACTAATATTCTTTGGAGAAAGATTTTTTTTAATAATTACTTTAAAACTAAAGCTACGTAGAGTTCCTACGTAGCTTTAGTAAATTTAATAAGAAATAGTTTCATAATCATAAAGACCGATGACCGATTTCAAATAAAAAATGTTTAAATATCCCTCACAAGACTAGAGAACAATATGTTTCGTAAGAAAGACATTTGTCAGAAGAATTGAAATATTTGTGTCGACCAGCACAGCTCAGATATAACAAGCATCGGTTCACTCGCTCTCTGAGACAGCTCGCATCTGGGGCTATAACTCAAGTGGGACAATATTTGAGATCCCAGCACACACCGAGAGCCTTGACCTAAACCTTGTACACACGACAGAAATGATAAGTATTCAGGTAACTAGCGACATCTGCATTTTCACTGAAATTGTCAACCTAATTCCAAAGTGTATTGTGACATGTCTTGTCAAGAATGACATGGTTAAGGATCGGAATCGTTGCGGGAAATTTTATCAACATTACGGATACCAACGCTAAAGCATTTCCGGGAATACTGTTGAAATGGAATCTTATTATTATTACACTGGTGATCTTGTTTGTTTCTGGGATCTCGATCATTGAGTATAAAATATACAATAACAGAGATAACTCTTTTGTAACGTAATCAATAATTTTCATCAGTGGCTGACCTATAAAAATTAACGCCCTTTGTCGAGAGTACATTACGTAACCGCTATTTTTCATTAAAATGCCGTTTCATTTTAAACTCAATTATAATGGAAAATAGGAGTACGAAGCAAAACGACCCTGAAGAATCTAATAACAAAGGAATTGCTAATAACAATTGGCAAATATGACGCGTGTATTTTGCCGTTTCATTCAAATTTAAGCTGTTCATGTTGTATCTATATCAGCTGAAAGAGAATTGTAATTTGGCTTTAAATATTACTCACGTAATTAAATGAAGCGATGTTTATAATAAATTTAAAATGATTTTGCCGAAGAACATAGTTTATTTTACTTAACCAGCAATTTGTGTACCCTGTTCCATCATCCGATTATAATTTATTGGAAAACGTATTGAACTTTTCGAAGATGAAATATCATCAAAGTAAAGCTCAGGGCAAAAAATAAAGAAGGGTACATAACCACTTTTTATGCGCAAAACGTTACGGTTATTCGGAGAAAAACAGAAAACAGGTTAATTGGTGAGAACAAAGGAAACAAAACAAACACAAAATGAAAAGCGCACCTACACAACGTGGTCTCGGTCTCTAGCAACGGAGAAAATTCAAAATTTAATCTACTTGAGCATAAGAATAACAGAATTTCCACAAACAGAGCCGCGGGCAGACTAGTCAATAATAAAATAGTCAAACCTTTTTCATCCCTCAAGTGCTTTCCTACGTTCAACTTGGAACAAGTGAATTTCAATGAAGTGAAAAAAACACAAATCCACCTTTTCTTTTTCCACTTAATAAAGAAGTAGCCACTTTGAGCAAAGTCTTCCCGCAGTAATTTTCCATAAGATTTTGTATCATTAAGTACATTAAGAACCCTGTTTTTTCTACTTTTTCTAGTTCGATAATTTATCATAAAAACTTCGTACTTGAGAAATTGCAGTTTTCGCTTCGCATCGAAAAGTTGGGATCAAGATTATAAAGTTGGATATCCCGTGGAGCGACGATTCAAAAAGCATTAGTCAGAACGACTGAGATAACACATTCTCTTTGAAAACTTGATCCTTTAGTGGAATTGAGAAATTATATCGCTGGAGCAAATTTTATGATAGTTTATAAGGGGTAAGTTTTTATTATTATTATAATGATTTATTGGAGTTGGGTGCTATATTTCGACTGGTTTTTATCTTGATAAATTTATAACTGTAAAATGTAGCAGATGTAGAAATAGAAGGTAAATAACCGACTGGCCTGTTAGTCTAGTGGTTAGTGACCCTGACTCCTAAGACTGAGGTCGTGGGTTCGATTCCCACCCAGGACAAATCTTTGTGTGATGAGCACGATCATTTGTTCTGTGTCTGGGTGTTATTTATCTATAATATGTATGTATTTAGAAATATATAAGTATGTTTATCAGTTGTCTGGTTACCATAGTACAGGCTCTGCCTAGTTTGGGATCAGACAACGATGTGTTGGTTGTCCTGAGATATTAAAAAAACCTACTGCGAAATGTAGAAGGTTGTCGAACAAAATGAATAAATAAATCAAATGTTCACTGAAACCAATGTTAAGTTGTAAGATAAATAAATACTACGGACACCAGTTATGCCTTTTACTGAGCAAATTGGTACTAAAGTTCTCGGAAAATGAGCAACGAGCTGACAAAGTAGCTTTTCAGGAAAGCGTTAAGCGATCGGATTACATCGGTCAATATTTAACTGAACAAACTGTGATTATGAATTGAAAGCTTTTACCGTAATGTACCTTTACGAAGAATAATTTATTTGCCTTGATGATTTAATATTTACGACCTATTTACTACCTAGTATTTATTATTAAGTATCTAGGAACTTATACCTAAACTTATTTATCTGACTATATAAATCTATACTATAAGAATAAATATTTTGATTGAACGGGCTAATCTCTGAGGGTAGTTCCAGAGATTAGTGCGTTCAAACAAACAAGCTGGTCAGGTTTGAACGTTTTTTCGTTCGATAGGGCAATTAATGGGGACGGCTAAAGGCTGTTTACTGGTAAGGCTTTAATATCACGAGGAAAAAGAAAGAGAGTCAGAAAGAACGCTTAGCAAAAACGAAGTGATAGACCGAGCAGGTGATTTGAGGCAACGGGGTGTGTCGAGGGAACCAGAAATTTCTCACAGACGAATTGTCGGGCAGAAGCTAGTTAGGAATATATTTTAAAGTGTTGTGGTGTTTATTAAGAATGTGGGCTGCTATAAAAGTGGGGACACACGAAAGAAAAGACCAGTCAGAAACTCCATAGACATACTCTTTTAATGAAGTTAGAAATATTAGTTATCATATAAATAAATCATGTGACTAATATTTTGATTTCCATTTCTTTTGCTAACTCTTTTAAATTAAATTGTTCGGAAATATTAGTTAGTTCTTCTCAATAGGAACCCACTACGCCACATTAGCCGTAGAATCGATGACCGTTGGGTTAGACGTCGTCTACCCCCAACGGTCATCGATCGTCTACTAGACGTGTTCTTGAGTGGAGACCGCGAATCGGCAAACGTAAGGTAGGACGCCCTCAGGCTAGGTGGAGCGACGATCTTCGCTGGTAGCAGCTGGATGAGAGGTGCCGGAGAATCGAGCTGAATGGCGTGCAATTGGAACGGCCTATCTCCAGCAGTGGACTGCTATAGGCTGATGATAATAACGCTTTTGTATGGGCCATAAGCTTCATCTTTCTAACTGGGTGACTCTTTTAACAATTCAGAAGTGCCTAAAAATGGTTTTGTTTGATCCTATGAATGTGTGAGCATTACAAGGTTAAAATGGGAGGGAGTATTGATATGAGAGCTACGAAGGACAGCGTCGACCCCAAATCGGAAAGCACGTTAAGCCCTTGGTCCCGGCTGTCTTTCGTAGATCTTAGACAGTAGTTACGGGTCGTCGGAAGTCCGAAAGTCTGACAACCAGTCTTACCAAGAGGTATCGTATTACTCAGTAATTGGGTTGTGGAGGTCAGATAGGCAGTCGCTCCATGTAAAATATTGGTACTCAGCTGCATTTGGTTAGACTTGAAGCCGACCCCAACATAGTTGGGAAAAGGTTAGGTAGATTATGATGAATAAGGTAATGAATTTCGAACCTTGCAGTAACACAATCTGCAGCAGGTCTTATAAAGAAACTAGCTACCTAATTTAAAAATTTAAAGCTAATCCGGCAGAATAACAGCCTGCAGTTTGATTTATAAATAATGCAAGATTACTAGCTATTCGGGTCTTGCGCCGCACTGCGTCTTTTCGCGGAAGTTTATTTTTATGAAGTTATCTTGAATAAATTTATAGTTTGAAAATACTAGAAACACACGCTTTTATAAATGCACGTAAAAACCAAAAACTTAATCGTGGTCAAAGTTCATTACAAGACCTTTCTAACAAGTTCAAACACGGCTATGATACGATATTCCATCATGGAGTGCCAGTGCCTTTCTTCCAGCTTCATCATCAGACCTTAAAACCTAATGGTGGTCAAAGTCCATTATAAGATTTTTCTAACAAGTCCAAACACAGCTATGATACGATGTTCCATCATGAAGTTCCCGTTCATATCTTCCGACTCTATCATCAGATAAGTTTGACAGTACCATATTATTGTATTGTCATTAGAACTACATACAGCTGCCAATTTTCATGACGCTACGATCCTTGGAAGATGGTTAAATTAGTCACCTTAGATTCCATTACATAGTTAGTTACATACAGGTCGTCCTAATAAAAGCGTGTTAAAAATATCTGTAGCGTGCCATAGTCCATAATACCACGATCATTTCATACTAGGTTTTGCCCGTGACTTCCCTCGCGTTTGAGGTCGAAAATTATTCCGTGGAAACGCACTAACGGGACAAAAAGTATCCTCAGCCCGAAACCAAAAAGGCAAGGAATTAAATGTTCAAACTCTAGCCGCAGTCTCACCTCGGCGAAAATCAAATGTCAAAAACTTGTCAAAAATTGTAGGAAAACGAGGTATTTTTGACAAATTGAGAATAAGATACACACTGAGCAAAGCTTTTAAAATTACGGGAATGGCCCTTTGGTCATGTTATCAATCTGTGAGCTATTTGATTTCATAGACCTCTGTTCAATCGAAAGTTAACAGACAGACAAAAAGAAGTTACGTGCGCATTTATAATATTAGTAAGTATGGATTTACTCAGAAAGGTATTATCCACTTTAGTAACATAGTTTATTCACGTAACGTCGAGGCGCATTTGATTTTAGCTGACTGACTCAAATGTCTAGACTGCTCGCGATACTTTTCATCACGACATTTGAAATTGATTGGAACGTTGAATTAAATTGGAAAATGTCAATCTATTTTCTGCGAGGTTCTTTTGCTAAGACAATGCGCAATAGACTTAAAGTAGTTTCTGTCGTACATTTTACGATATTGGTTTGTGTCAACAGATTTTTTACTCTAGGCTGTTTTATTTTGAGTGTTTCTACGCCGTTATTGTTTTCATTAATCGATAGTCAGTATGAAAACAGGTTTGCATTAATTATTACAAGGAAAGAGTTGTTGGTATATTTTTGTTTTGTTCAAAGGTACTACCTACCCTTCTAATTATATTATAAGCGGCTTCCAGACCCGTCTGGCAAGTAATTATAATGGTGTTTTTTTTTGCAAATTCAACCGGTTTATTTTTAGACGCAAAGGTCTAATAACGTCCAAAATGTTGTATGTCACGAGAAAAAAGCCGCGATAACACGACCAAGCCAGGAGCTTTTATGTCAACAAAAATGAACGGGACCTTCTTTTATAATTTATCGTCACCAGCCGACATTTTAGGACGAAACGCTAAAAATACAAGCTGAAATACTGACCCATTCGCTCCGTAACAGTTGGACATTCACAAAGGAACGAACGGGCGAATGACCGAATGATATGAACAAGGGATTTGTAATGGAACCGGTCTTATTAAATATTGAATAATGGTATTGGGAAACAACGGCAAATATGCTAATCTGATAAAATATATAGGCCGTAATGTTGGTTTTTATTATCTAAAAGTATTACTTTCCAACAATACTTTTGTAAGTTGACATTATCGCGTCGAATTAGCATCGGAATGCGGAATTCATATTTTTTCTTGGTTCTATACTTAAAGTAGCGCATCTAGCGTAGGTATCATTCATTCTACTACGAATTTGTACAACAAATTGTTTACAAATAAACTCTTTTATCTTTTTAACTCATTGCGTCACAGACATCTCCTTAACATTTTAAATAATTCAATACGAGGGGAAGAATCGGATCAGACGTTTCTCAATTTATTTCAATCTGGCTGCGGGGCTGAATTCACTCACCATTTTCAAAGGAGAAAGACTTGAGAGAATTCCAAGTCCTGCATATTGGCACTGGTTTAACTGAAGTACGACCTACTTGCATGTGAATACCTATTCGTACAAAAGATTTGTATAAGATACGGATAAGTCATGACAAATATGTTGAGCATTATCAATACAGAAATGTTAGGTACGTTGTTTATTCAATAAAATGTGAGATTTAGGATGTAATTAATAATAGTTTAAAAAACTGAAAAATCCACGTTCATAGGAAACCAAACAAAAAATAATGGGAAAACAAGCGTGTGGTGCTTTTTTCTGTTATTTCTTAGTTTGGTTTTCATTGCAAGCGTGTTTTTTAAACTATTATTTATTATCTACTTTTTAGTTCGGCTAGCTACAAAAGCGTGTTTCTTCGTTTTTTTTTTGCTGTCCTGGTGATCCTGGCCAGGATAATGGCGCAAATTAATAAAATTATTAAATTGTCATTGGTTTTTGATAAATGTCCAAAGTTTCAAATTAATCCTACGTTCTGAAGGCGGTGAAAATCACGTTCAAAGATACACACATACATACTTACATAATACCATATATTATACCATACATATTTACAATGTGAATAATTTACATACAGACCAAGCTAATAAAAATGAGTTAAAATACCCATGTCGTCATATATGTCGTAGGCAACTAACCTCAAAATAAATTGATCTTCGAGAAAGATATTAGTTGTGTCAAGGCTACAAGCCAAACAATACGTAAAACAACAACAAAGTTTTTCAAATCACCGAAAACAAAATAAGTTACACGAAAATATCGTTACATACCTAAAAAGATTTGTGATACTTTCGCTTCGTCGTCGATTGTTTTCACTATGATTAACACGCAAGCAAAACTATAAATTGACCTGACCATTTTTTTTTCACGGCCACTAAAAGTACCAAAGTATTTTATTTCCTAGTTTGTGCCGAATTTTGTCTCACACCACTGCCCCGGTCTAATGGTTGAAAGCGCTACCGCTGACCTGACCATGAGGTCGTGGGTTCGACTTCCAGGGTGTTTACTCTTTATTTTAATTCCGATCGTTTGACATTGGAATTGGAACTTTTGTTTGTGTGTGCTTAAATGTGTTTAAATTGGTTGTCCATTTTTTAGAACTAAGTGGAATCGAGATCGGGCGTTGTTGTTGTTCCAATGTTCACTATATTGTTTTCAAGAGTACTGAATCACGTGTATGCAAAATTAACATTGGAATCGGATTGGCATTAGATTGGAATTAAAATTAAGTTGAAGAGTAAACCCCCAGATCGGGCAGTGATATTGTTTCTTCAATCTGGAATTTCGAAGTAGCAGCGCGAAGTCTGAATCTGTGCCTATCATCATCATCAACCTATAAGTCCCTCTCGGTGAGAGGGATGGGCCATAATCCACCACGCGGACCCAGTGCACCCGCACTGATAGATGTCACATGTCTCTGAGTTTTCGACTCTAGGACATGAAGATTTCCTCACGATGTTTTCCTTCACCGTTTTTTTTCGATCTGTGACCGGTTCACGTCAAAAGGTCGTAAGGGGTCGTAGACATAATGGGAAAATGTGGATGTAGGTCCAACTCTACCTAGTCCTTTGTGGAATATAGGCGTGATGCTTTGTCATATTTTGATTTTCAATGTTTGGTTCAGGATTATAATGCGATGTGAATATTTTTAAAGCGACGAATTTAATTAATACTGAAATGCCAATCTCAAAATAAAATCCTTTTATGGTACATTTCACATAAAAATTGAATTCAAACTGAAAATCTGAATTTTCTTTGTTATGTATTCAATAGTTGGGATAATTGATCATTTTCGAAATTGGAGGAAAAATTTGGCAATTTGCTCATGTGAAATTTACTAGCAAAGCGAGTTTTATTTCAATACTAGCTTTTATTAGCGGCTTTACCCGCGTATTATACATATAAACCTCCCTCTTGAATCACTCTGCCACGAGGAAAACCGCATTAAAATCCGTTGCGTAGTTTAACCGGTCAATTATCGTAAATACAGACACAATTAAAAAACAATTGTTTACATACCAAATGTGGTATCTCAGGGACTTAGAGGTTAAAAGAACTATGCGTACAAATACGAAATGCGACTTTGTTTTATACTTGTAGGTAAAGATGGTACACACGGAAACCATACCGTACCATTTTGGTAAGTCACTTTTTGTGTCTGTCTATGTGACCGCGTTGTACTTGTAAACTTCACAACAGATTTTGATGAAGTTTTTAGAAACATTTAAGAAGTAAGAATCATACGATGTGCGTCGCTTGTCCTACTAATGTTTTAAATGTGAAAGTTTGTGAGTATGGATGTATGTTTGTTACTCTTTCAAGCAAAAACTACTCACCAGATTTTGATAAAATTTGGCTCACAGGTAGTGTATTACCTGGATTAACAGATAGAGTACTTTTTATCCCGTTCGTATGTTCCCGCAGGATAATTTCCGACCTCCACGCGGGTGAAGCTTGGTGAAGCAATAATTTTTTGAAAAATAAGTCGTGGGGACTTATTTTTCCACTTCATATTTATAACCACTTCATAATGTTAAATCCCATACAGGATGTTTTATTTCTACCTGTTTCTTTTCATTTCTGCGATAAAACACCGCATCCAAGCACATTTTGCATTGTACATTATTCTTGAACAATAGGTGAGATGAATAACCGGTATAAGTAATATTCTTCAGTATTTTCTGTACCTATTGTTATTGTCGATTTAATTAATATGCTTTTGTTTGTATATGTACTGAAAAAGAGCTTTGTTGTATTTCTAGTTTAAAACCTGCAATTAATAGTTGAAATGTTCTGTATTGTATGCGGTTGCACTGAAATTTAAGATCTATTTATTGCATTTTGGAAATAATATATCATCTAATCTCTTCACCACCCTTGGTTGAATGGTAGAGAATGTCTAAGGCATTAATCCACCTTTGTACCTTTTTGTGTGCAAGAAGTTTAAATAAATAAATATATTTTTAGAGTAGCTTTATGTCTGATTAACTCTCAGAATAAGGTTTATCCTTATACATTAGGTACCTTAAAGAAATCGTGAATTTTTATTTTTGATGAATTGAGAATTTTTTTGAAGTCAGTTAGAAAATACTCAACCATTTCTAAAATATAACTGTAGATAATGAGACTATTAAAACAACATTGATAGGATTTCTCGTATATCTCTGTCTACAAAAGCAAAATTGTGAAAAAGTTGCTACTCATTTCTCAAACATTCACGTTGGATTAACGTGAATAGAGACCGGAATCAGAGTAGGAAATGCATATTCTTAACCTCAAAAACACGACCGAGTACAGACTAAAAAAAATCCGCCATTTTTTTTTCCCTAATTACATTCCCCGTCTCCTAAATCGAGCCACTGTGCTTTTCCACCTTAGGTATAAATAAAGGCCTCAAACATTAAAATAAGGATATATCAAAGAAAAAGTTTGCTGCAGTTTTAGCCGACATACTGGCAATCATTGTTCCAAATTTGGATTCATGACTATTTATAAAGCTTTAAACTTTTATTAGAATGAAGCACGATGGTCAGATTAAGGAGTCCGGGATTGAAATATCACTGTGCCCAAAAAATCAGAAGCACGATGCATCCTAAAGAGTAGAATTACGGAAAAGTCCGTCCATTAAGTTTTTAATTAAATAAATGGGCGAAATGTTTTCCTGCTCATGATTAATACCGCCGAAGGTAGCCCGAAGGTCGCGGCTGCACCGTAAATATTTATTACTAGGCCACTGTTTGTAAATAAACTAGCAGCCGTATTCATTGTTAAACTGTTTGGAAAACGATCAGAATGTAGGAAATAGTGGTTGGATTAATATTGTAGTGCTCTAGTTTGTAGTGTAATGGAGGTGTAAATAATTAATATACGGTGCCGTGTAGTTTCCAGAAAAAGTCTGCCATTGATGGTTTGACTAACCTGCTAGTCTAGTGGTTAGTGACCCTGACTACTAAGACTGAGGTTGTGGGTTCGATTCCCACCCAGGACAAATGTTTGTGTGATGAGCACAATTATTTGTTCCGTGTCTGGGTGTAATTTATCTATAATACGTACATAAGATTGATTAATGTATGTATTATAATATATATTATTGTACCGTGTGGTGCCGGACGTAAATAATAGCATCACCCCATTTCTTTCCGTGGGTGTCGTAAGAGGCGACTACGGGACTTACTAGAGAATGGGCAGCAGCGTTCTCTATGCATTTTACCACCATACTGCGATCGCCAATCCACTTGCCAAGCGTGGCGATTAGTGCAAAGCCCCCCAAATTGGGGGAGGTCATGTCCAGCAGTGGACGTATTACGGGTGAAATGATGATGTATGTATTTAGAAATATATATGTATATTTATCAGTTGTACGGTTGCCATAGTACAGGCTCTGCCTAGTTTGAGATCAGGTTATGGTGTGTTGGTTGTCCTAAGATATTTATTTATTCTTTTCCATTACATAACACCGTGACTGAATTCAGACATAGCATCATCATCATCATTCATCAACAGCCTATAATGTTCCCACTGCAGGGCCACAGACCTACGCTAGATGAGAGGGAGTGGGCCATAATCCAACACTCGGGCCCAGTACGGGTTGGTAGATGTCACATATCTTCGAATTGTTGGTTCTAAGAGACGGTATTTTCCTTCACCGTTTTGAGAGCAGTGGAGATGAAATAATTTACACAATGTAAACTGCCTGTTTGGGTTTGAACCCACGACTTACAACTCGTAAGTCACGGCTATTACAACTGGGCCACCACTGCTCATCATCAAATAGCATCATAAATTGTGAAAATTATAATTAAATTCTTCCACAAGCACGGTAATAATAGTTGAACGTTTTTGGCGTTTGTTTTGACAACCAGACATGTCCCACAAACCTATTAGCGTTTTAAAAATTACTTTCACATTATCTAATCTAGTTCATAGATAGATTAGATAATGTGAAAGTAATTTTAAAAGTAGTAGTGAAAGTAGATTTTTTTTTAAAACATTCATAGCACTAAGTTTAGTGCTCTGAATGTTTCTTTACATAATTTGATACAAAACCCTAATAACGGGCGCTCTAGGTAAAAAAAAAATTGATACCACAGACCATTAAACACCGTGACATTTTAATCGTTTTACAACGGCAGCCCACTTCATTTAAACAATGACTACTACACATCCATAAGAAAAAATGAGCATTTGAATAACTAATAAATTTATAGTTAAAAAACACTAGTAAAACACGCATTTATAAATCAACGTAATAACCAAAACTGTAATCGTGGTCAAAGTTCATTACAAGACCTTTCTAACAAGTCCAAACACGGCTATGATACGATATTCCATCATGGAATGCCAGTGCCTATCTTCCGGCTTCATCACCAGACCTTGAAACCTAATCGTGGTCAAAGTTCATTACAAGACTTTTCTAACAAGTCCAAACACAGCTATGATACGATGTTCCATCATGAAGTTCCAGTTCATATCTTCCGGCTCCATCATCAGATCAGTTTGACAGTACCATATTATTGTATTGTCATCAGAACTACATACAGCTGCCAATTTTCTTGACGCTACGATCCTTGGAAGATGGTTAAATTAGTTATCTATTTTTTTTTTTTTTTTTCAGGATGGGAAATCATCAAATGACTTCTCCCGCTCTGGGCGGAGCGGGAGGGCGTGTCAGACTTTTACTGACTAAAACCCACCCGTGTTCCATCAGTTGCCCATGTGCCAGGGTCACGGTATCTCTTTCGAACAATCACGCGACCCCGGCAGGCATCGGTCCTAGTAGACCCCTACACTGCTGCTGACATCTCTTTGAGGCGCGCGTGGAACACTGCGCGCCATCGACCCGAGCTTGGTCCTTACCGGGTGGCGAGCTACCCATTGCTCGCCACCCGCAAGCTCGCGCATACGGTGGCCGGGAGTCCGCAATCGACTCCCGACGCCCGGGGCGTCTCCTCCTGCGGCGGCTTGGGACGTGAGGGCGCAGAGACTGCCACTCCCTCACGCGCCCCACCTCCTCCTTCGCGAGCATTACTGCTTCGCAGAAGGAGGTGACGGCTTCCCATTCCCTCTCGCTCCGTACCATGGCTCGCACCAGGGCCGGACGCGAGAGGTCGCCGCCGCCGATCGCCTCCACGAGGACACGGCGGTGCTCCGCCCAGGCAGGACACACTTCCACCGTATGCTCCACCGTGTCCTCCAGACGATCCTCGCAATGGAAACACCCGGACGTATCCTCCCGCTTTATCCTGAACAGGAACCCACCGAAGCACCCATGCCCGGTGAGAACCTGCGTCAGGCGGAAGGTGAGGACGCCGTGGCGCCTCTCTATCCACTCCTCAAAGAGGGGACTTACCGCCGCAATTGTGGCGTGCCCAGCACTGGGTTGCTTCAAAACAAAAGTTTCGTTTTGTTCAAAAAGTGCTGATCCCAGCCTAGTTTGAATAAATGACTTTTGATTTTGATTTTGATTTTTGATTTTGCGACAATCGTATAAATTAGTTACCTTAGATTCCATTACATAGTTAGTTACATACAGGTCGACCTAATAAAAGCGTGTTAAAAAACAAAAATATTATTCATTATGATGACGCATGACGTCGTTTGAAATTTGATATTTTGTTTCATGGAAAATGGAGATGGAATGATCTAGCCGGCTCATGCGTTGGGTAGGTATGTTCTCTACCGTATGATACGTAAACATTATTAACAGAATGTTTCATAATTCTAATGAATTATTTATTTTTCTTAGTACAGACGCCAACACATCAAGCTACTACAATCTGTCAGATTTCTTTGATAGATTTTCGACTTTATTTCTAGAGCATTAGGTTCAAGGTTCATTGGGAAAAATTGACAGTTTCGGGTAGCTTGACCTGGTGGCGTCTGTACCTATTATCTTAATTGATGGTAACAATTTTTAATCACGCCTAAAGGTATGTTATGTTGGAATCATTGAGTGGACAATCTTTGTAAGACGACTAAAATGTCACAGTGTATAAGACTCAATGAGTTAGACAGAAAATATCTATATCTATCTATCTATCTATATATAATAAAACTGTAGACAGGTTAATTCTGTACATTGAATATACATTCAAAATTAATATTGGAGGATGAATGGTGATCGATACTGATGCCAAAAATGCAATCAGCAATTTTTTTGTCTGTCTGTCTGTCTGTATGTGCACGCATGGGTCAAAAACTACTGAAGGGATTTTAACCAAACTTAGTGTGATTGTAGTCCATACTCCTGGGCAGGTTATAGGCTATATAACATAACGCTAAAACACATAGGAGCTGAGCAGTGACGATAAATTTGAAGGAAGTCGGATGAAAATGCGCTTTCGAGCTCTTATCCTCGCAAACGTTGATCATACACCAAAAGTAAGTTCCCGCAGGATATTTTCCGACCTCCACGCGGGCGAAGCCGCTGGCAAAAGCTAGTTTATAAATAAAATCGATTTCGAACAGAAAACAAAACAAATGAAAAAGACACATTAATCGAAGTTTTCAACCTTGACCGAAGTCTAGGTTAAGGTGAGGAAAAAGGCAGCGCCGGCGCCTGGACGGATGTGACGTACTACTGAATAAATAACTACCTTCCACCGAACACCACAAGCAGGTACCTCTAGTCTGCCGATCAAGGCAGAATTGATTAAGGTTTCCGATGTTAAATGTTTTGGGTTCACCTATTATCGGACTCCGGTTGATGTGTAGCCAGTTGGTTTTGTGGATAAACTTTTACATAAAATAATTGTGTTTGGTTTTTAAGTGATGAAAAGTTTTGTGTTGCAGTTTACGTTGCAGGTGCGCATAAATAGGTACAATAAACAGCAATTGTTTGTTCAGAAGGATTTTAATTAAACAACGAATCAGTTATGTCATCATCAACATCATAACAGGCGAAAGACGTCCATGGCTCAACATAGGCTTCCTTCAATTTAGGGGGCTTTGCTATAATCGCCACGCTTAGGAGGCGGGTTATCGGTCGCATTATGGTGGTAAAATGCATAGAGAACGCTGCTGCCAGTTCTCTAGTAAGTCCCTTAGTCGCCTCTTACGACTCTCACGGAAGAAATGAGATGGTGGTATTTTTAACGTCCGGTACCACACGGAATCAGTAATGTAAACCTAAATAACTTGGTTATATAAACCTCCATTACTCCATTTCTTCATGTGGGTGTCGTAAAAGGCGACTAAGAGACTTACTAGAGAATGGGCAGCAGCGTTCTCTATGCATTTAACCACCATACTGCAATCGCCAACCCACCTGCCAAGCGTGGCGATTATGGCAAAGCCCCCCAAATTGGGGGAGGCCTAAGTCCAGCAGTGGACGTCTTACGGCTGAAATGATGATGATGATGATAAACCTTTTCATCCCAGAATAGTTACTAAAATTAACCACGCTTTAAACTAATATGAAAACGGGTCTAATTGACACATTCTGGGGGAGTTTGCACAACTTTCAGAATTATTTAATAATTAAACTAGTTTTATTTTAGTTTCTGTTGTCGATTAGCTACGTGACAGTGATATTCACTTAACGAAGGATAGAATAAAGCTTTTGTTGTGTTAATTTAACTGCAGCTTTACCAAAAACATAACAAGGAAAATCCTGAACATCCCTGAATTGTGACAGGAAAACACGCGGTTGTTTAGTTCAGAGTCCCACCAATTTATAGATAAGGAAACTCCACGTCTTGGTAATGAGCACTCATTCTATGTATCTGAATGCATTTTAATTATATCAGTATTTCGGCAACTTCCAAACGAAATGAAATGCTGGTTTGGAATAATGATCCTTTTTTGGGTGGGAAACCATCGAATGACCCCTCCCGCTCTGGGCATAGCGTGAGGGCATGTCAGACTTATGACTAAACTTTTATCTGAGGCATAAAAATTCTGCCAGGGTCGCGAGATTTGTTCGAAAGAGATACCGGGGCTCTGGCATATGGGCAACTGAAGGAACACGGTTTTTTTTGTGGGTTTTAGTCAGTAAAAGTCTGACACGCCCTCCCACTTCGCCCAGAGCGGGAAACGTCATTTGATGATTTCCCACCCACAAAAAAAGGCATAAAAATTTCAATTTTCAGTTTCCAAAGGAATAATGTCAGACCGTTATTCCGACCGATTTTTCAAATAAAAACTAGCTGACTTAGGGCTGGTTTTTCAATAAGGAGATAACTTTTTTACAAGAATAAATATTGCGTTTCGACAGCTTTTGAATAGGCAATATGTCAAACCGTTTCTTCAGTAAAAAGTTGCCTTACCATTAAAATATCAGCCCTAAATTAAAATAATATACTTTGGCATTTAAAATATATGGTATAAAATAGCGTAATGAAATATTAGAATTATGTAAAGAAAGTAACATTTAGTTGCATGTTAAAGTTTCAATTAAATTTATAATTGTAATGTCTTTGGTTATTAAAACGAGCAGAAAAAATAAAACTAAGATACATAGTTAAGATTATTGTTATTACACAATTTTATCAAATATTTGAGTTCGAGCAATTTCTGTAGACAATGAAATAGTCTCCGAATGTCCAGAGTACGGTATTTGATAGTTCGAAATTCGTGATAGCATTAAATCTTCGATGTATAATTTGGAGAATTTAGTTTCGGTTTGGAGCATTCAATGTTTGCTTGTTCCCGTTGCGATGTCTATTAATAGCTTATGTTAGGACTTGAATTATACGACTGTTTTATTTAACGTATAATTAATCTTTTAACGCAGGGGCTCGTGGCTAAATGCTATCAGCCGCACGGCTCGATCGATGGTTAAGCTACGCTTACGTTTGTGGATGGGAAGACATGCATGACATATCGTGCCTCGGCAAGCACGTTAAACTGTAGGTCCCGGTTGTCATTCATCGATCTTTGATAGTCGTTACGGGTAGTATAAAGCCCGAAATCCTGACAACAGGTCTTACCAGAGATATCGTGGGTACGAACTGGGTTGTGGAAGTCAGATAGGCAGTCAGGTAAAATACTAGTACACATCTGCATCCGTTAGACTGGAAGCCTTTTTTATGTCGGGATGGAAATCCTCATGTATGTCCCCCGTCCTGGTGTGGGCAGAGGGGAGAGGGGGGTGAGGGGTCTGTCAGACTCTTACTGACTACAACCACCCCGGTGTTCCCTCCCACACCTATGTCGGGAAACACGGGATCTCATGCGTCAACCGCGGTACACTGGAAGCCTACCCCAAGATGGTAGGGAAATGGTGAGACAGATTTTATAATATTTTAATTTAATTGTTGCTCATAGTAAGTGCTTAGTGGAATGCAGTACCTAAACAAGAGTTATAGCAAACTGCAATGGACTGTTTATAGTATATTACCTGTTTTAACTAACATTTGGTTATCCCTAAATGCACTGGCTACATAAAAGCTCTTGTATTTTGAACTTTCGACGCTGAGTAGAGCGTTGAAAATGAAATTATGACCATAGGTAAGGACCGGATCCCACAGTTTCCAGGTATATACTAGGTGAGTGAAAAACGCAACAGAATTTCTATGACTGCCAAATAACTTTACCTAAAGTTACCAGAAGATAGAGTTACATACCATAAAAGTTTTACGTTCATTGCAAAGTAAATTCGTGTTTATGGTAATGGCAACTCCATTTTTTCTATTAAGTGTGATCGGAGAGATGATATGCGCTGTGGAGACGGCAATTTTGACACTCGAGGTTCGGCAACTAGCAACCTGCAACTACAGTCGTCTCAATTTTTAACCTTTCACAGCAGCAATGCAATACCAACCATATTATTACGGAAATTAAGAGTACCGTGATTTTGACAGACTTTTTAAGTGTAGCATCCTTATTACAACAGCAATAAAGATCATTGTGATTTAGACAGTGATGCGAAATCAGACTATAAGTAATTTATGACTTTTTTCAAGAAACTGCGTTGACGTAGACGTTGCTGCAACTGGCAACCGATGACAAAAACGTTTAAAAACTTGACAGTCTGGTCAACTTAAGTTGCTACTTAGACTCACCGCGTAAGAGTCAAAAAACTTTATTCAAAAACTTCGGGATAATTTCAATTGTCAGTTCTAAATACGCCGCCAAAACTAAGTTTATAGAGCACAACGGAAAGACTCGTACATAAAATTTATGAAACCTACTAGACTAACTTTAGGATTCTGTAGACAGTTGCGACGCGAAGGTACAACGTGATTCTTATAGAACAATTTCTATGAAGTTTTCATAAAAAATGTTCTACTGAAGTAACCTCCGAAGAGCAGTGGTGGCGCAGTGGTATCGGCCGTGACTTACGAGTCGTGGGTTCAAACCCAGGCAGGCGCTTTACTTTGTGTAAATAATTTCATCACCACTGCTCTCAAAACGGTGAAGGAAAACATCGTGAGGTTAACCGACATGTCCTAGAACCAAAAATTGGAAGATGTGTGATATTTACTAACCCGCACTGGGCCCGCGTGGTAGATTATGGCCCACTCCCTCTCACAGAGAGGGGACCTGTGTCTCAGTAGTGGGAAAAATATGGGTTGATTATGATATGATGAGAGTAACCTCTGTGTTCCTCCTTAGTAGAAAAGGCACTGAAACTTACACACACACACTGGCACTTTCTGTGTACTTGAAAGAGTAAAAACAAAACGTGTACCTACAACTACAACTCATTAAATTTTTTGGCGAACCTGAATACATGTTACTATGTAACCTAGCTAGGGCGCCAGATTCCAATAATGTTATTTTGTTTCTTTTCGTTTTAACCTTACATTGTAAAATTATATTTATTGTAGGCTGTACCACATTTATTAATAAATTGAAAATGGCTGTCTAATAAATTAAATTTATCAATATTTAAAGTGCTTTTTTATACCAACTATACTCAGTTTGATTAATTGAATACGTATTTAAATTATAATATTACGTAGGTAAATAATTAATTAATATATCGTGGATATAGTATTACAAACAAACCAGAAGATAAGACACAATGCTAAGCTCATTAATAAATACAAATACTTAGTAGAAGTGCAACACGTTCCACACAATAAAATAAGACTTTGATTAATTCAGTGAACATTTAAACAACTTTAAGACTCTCTAAATAAAGTTATCCTGTGCTGTATCTTAGTAGACTCGTTTCAAAAGCTGTCTTATAAACAGATAAATTTTTAAAACAGTAAGGTGAAGACTTTCAAAGTAACTTTGACGTTTGCTTGACAGGCCCTAAGTGGAGGATAAACAAAGGCTTTGCTACTTATTGGACGGAACCTTACAATCTTCCCGCGGGCATAAATAAAACAGGCAATATGACACTAATTGCTACACGCTACGCTACTACGAAGTTGCTACGCCGTAGAACCCTTCGTAGACGTTCGTTGTAGTACAGCACAAGGAACAGTTTTGATTAACAATATTAAACATTTTCATAATTTGTAACAAAGCACAATAATGTAACGTTAATCCTATTTAATATTGCCATTGTAAGTTTAAGTGCTTTGTGGATAACATAACCGTAAATATAAAGCCATTGTAATGGTTATCGTAACCTCTTATCAAAGATCAAAACTTAACATGTTTACTACCTACACGACCTCACATGCTATAGGTACACAAATATACTAACGACCACGAACGTTGACCTTCGACGAAAAGTTATCTATCATTATTCAAATAAAAGTAACATCTTACCGTTTAGACAGCCGCCTGAAGATTTGCGAGCTTCAGCAGCACTCTCACATGACACAACGTTTTGTTTGGTTCAATCACAGTTGCGTTAACGTCCGTAGCGCGGTTGGTTTTAATCAAATAGTGATATCAGTTGTGACAGTTTATTAGTGTTTGTAACACAGCGAATTGTTGTGTGGGTTATCGGCAGCTGTCATGTGCTGGTGTAGGAGACGAGCGGGTCGCAGCGCGCGGCGGAGGCGACTGAGCAGGGCGGCGCGCGCCCGCGGGGCCACCCGCCGGTCGATATACGCGGCAGAATAAACACGCCGTACTAGGACGCGAGTACCGCCGGTGTTGTCCGCCTCGGCCGAGGGGTGCCGCCTGCGACGTTTGCCGCCGTTTGTATCTCGCTACCGCGGATTCTTATGCCAGTCTCGTGAACGCGGGTCCTAATGAAATATGACGCTGATGTGTTCCATTCGAATGTAGCGTCCCTAACGTCGGTAACGTCTTTCTCCTTGTTTTACAGTTTCACGTGCGGCTTATCGGATCGCCGAAAGCCTGTCGATATGCAATAGTTATTCAGCGGCGGTCGCTGTATAATTTACATGTAACCTTCACTTATCTCTACGTTGAGACAGGACCATTTCCATAATAGAACCATCTGTAGTCAGACGGGATCGCGCTGCAGTTTTGTCATAGAACTATCTCGGTACTTGTTATCTTTATGAGATATTGTAAACGAATATTTGCAAAATTTTGGATTGTTATCCCATAGGTACTCACCTATGGGATAACAATCCAAAATTTTGCATAAATGCAAAGTCGATGAATGAGTCAAATATTTCGTTTCAGTTCTAAATGTTAAATATTTCATTCATTGACATTTTTTTTAAACTTCAAAGTACTATATAGGTATGCTAATATATCTCCAATATGATAATATTATCTATAGCATCTGTTATATCGGCAGAGGTTGTTCATATTCATGAATTCAGATTCGGTTTGCTAAGTAAACAGCGCTGCGAGTGAGACCGACTAACTGCCAAACGTAGCCTACATATTTAACGCGTGAAATATACTTGTTATAAATGATATTCTTTATTTATGATATACCCATATTATTATTAAGTCCAGTAGTGGACGTCTTTCGGCTGAAATGATGATGATGTACCGTGTGGTGCCGGACGTAAAGAATGACACCACCCCATTTCTTCCCTTGGGTGTCGTAAAAGGCGACTAAGGGACCTACTAGAGAATAGGCAGCAGCGTTCTCTATGCATTTTACCACCATACTGCGATCGCCAACCCGCCTGCCAAGCGTGGCGATTATGGCAAAGCCCCCCAAATTGGGGGAGGCCTAAGTCCAGCAGTGGACGTCTTACGGCTGAAATGATGATATTATTATTCTCGTTTAGAATCGGTCTTCTTGGGAGAGTTTGCATTATTGTTTTCTAACTACTCCTTGTCTTAGTAGCTGCAAATCCGAACTATTCTGATTCACCAGGAATAAGCTGAACAACATTTTCTGATTGTATTTCTTGAATTGAAAATGTTTTCTTAAAAATCTGACATATCTATTAGTAGACATTTTGATCCTGTACAACTGTTAAACTACAGTTTTTATGAAACTACAATTTTTATTTGCTTGCAGAATTTATTTTTTCTTCAAGCGGATCTCCACGTGTTCAATGAAAGAAAGAATACAGAGATACTGATTGAATATTTCAATACTTATTTGAAGCTGATTTGTAATAATAAAAGTCAGCGATTCTCGCTCAACCTGTTAAGATTTACTTGTCCCATTGCAGATGTGCCGTGAGCGACAAACATACAAAATACAAAACAAAATTGCATAATTTTTCTACGTTGCTACAGCACTTATCTCAGAAATAATGCAATTTGTTTCAACTGTCCTGAACACGACTTTTATTCCTTTAACAATGTTTACTTGAGTGTTAAATAGAGACATGTAAAACCTTCTGAAGATATTCATTTATCCAACTCAATCGGATAAAGCTTCGGATCTAGGAAGCAATGTTTATAATTGACCTATTTAGCGGGAACAGGGTCAAAACATTTGCTTTCCCGTCGTGTTCGTACGCCAGCAGTAGTTAAAGTCCCTTTCAAATTTCCCGTAAGCACGCTTTTTACAGACGATTCCTTTATACCGCCATTCATCATGGTCATTCGGAGCCTACCTATATGTTATGTGTTAATAATAAAAATGTTTTCAGTAAAAACTTCAGGCACGGTGAATATTGAAATGATCGTTTCGTGGAAATTTTGGGTATGAAAAAAGATAAAAGTAAAATAATAAAACTCGAGGTAAATTAATTGTGTTACGGATGTAACAAATCCTTTTGATTTAAAATACTCCAAAAGAAATATACACACGACTACATTCTACAACTTCTGAGAGAAATAACAACTTACGAAATCTGAAAAATCTTTTGAGCTTTGGTATTTCAGTAACCTTTTAAAAGTTACAAGTGATTTAATTAACTGGAACGCAAAATATTGCCATAGGAAACATTCCAATATAAAAGAACGTAGTAATTGAATTTCGCAAAAGTTACTTCAAAGTAGGTTTATGAACATGAAGGACCTTTTATTTGAATACTTTCGAGTGTATTCGAATAGAGTTAAAACCATATCACAGTATATTTTCATTGGTACCCACGATCGTGGTCAAGACTGAACTGTATAAACAATAATGTTATTCAGAATATTATAATAATAACCGGCCATGTTTTTTGGTAGGTATAGAAGACTTTTGATGTTGAACACAAAAGTTATTTTAGTAAAAACTGTGATAATATTCATAGTGAATTTGAAAATATGTGTAACAGTTCGTATATATATACATATATAGAACAGTGATGATTCCTTTGTTCAGTCCAACGCTCCGTTTGAGAGATTCGCTCGCCACTTGAGATATTATTTCATCTGCGAGGAAAAAGAAATGAAGACGATCTTGACAGACAAGTGGATAGGGAAAATTCTTTATATTCGCTTTCAGGCATAAATAAGGACTTTGTATAGGAGTTTCAACCAACTTTCAAAATGAGGTTCTCAAGTCGAATTAATAGGTGCTGCGTCCGATTTTTTTTCCTGTAGTCTTTTTAAAATTATTTTTTATTGCGTAGTCATTTTAGAGCTTGATTTTTAAACTGTTTAACATATGGATAGTTTCAACAGAGGTAAAAAATAATTATTGTTGTTTATTAATTTTTTCAGTACTAGTACACATTAGTACATTACAAGCCACTATAAACTCATTACAGTTTTACCGTGAACGAAAATGTCATCGAATATATAATTAAGATTAAAATCACTTAAGTAGGTACTTAATTTAAAAGTACAAAAATAAAAGTACTACGGGTATAAGCGAAATATCTACTTTTATTGACGGTACATTGGTCCAACCATTGTCCGAATATCGGACCAATCTGACCTTTCAAACAAAAGTGATGGAAGAATGTTTATTAAAATTTAAACTAATGGTTAAACCATATATCTCAAATTCAAATTGCATTTTCATAAGAAAAAAAAAATGGTATTGTCGATTTATTGACCTATTCGGGTTAATTTTTTTAAGAATGAGGCGGTCAACTTATGGCCTCATTTCTAAAATCGGGACGTCAAAAGTTCAGACGGCAGCTGTAATATTGAATAGTTGAACCCAACTATTACATACACAATGCATCCAGCTGCAAATCGAAGGCTACATTTAGGTTGTTTTCTTTATCTAGCACGAGCAATTATGAGTGACAAATTAGAATACTGTTATTAAATAAAATTGAGCAGTTTTACCTGTTTCTTTATCTCTAATATTTATTATCATAACTTAAGAGTCATCATCATCATTTCAGCAGAAAGACGTCAGCCTCCCTCATTTTTTCCATAATCGCCACGCTTGGCAGGCGGGCTGGCGATTTCAGTATGATGATAAATGTATAGTGAACGCTGTTAACCGTTCTCTAGTAAGTCCCTTAGTCGTCTTTTAAAACACCCACGGGAAGAAATGGGATGGTGCTATTCTTTACATCCGGCGCCACACGGAACAAGTAAGAAACTTAAGAACTACTAACTTAAAATCAACTTAAGAATAAGCATAGGTTATGTCAGTTCCCATTATCATCACAGTGGTGGGTATTGTGAGCCGAGCAAATTCTGAAAACCTGAGCCTACACGCTAATGTTAGTTTAATTTTGTTTGCCAATCTCGCATGTGTCTCTTTATCCACATAAATACTAAAATTGCTCTAATGTGGGTAGCATAACCCTGAGGCTAATAAAGTTTTCGGGAAATTGAGAAAATTACTAACAGACAACTAGTGACATTTTATCGTCGTCGTGTTTATAATAAAGGGAGGCGGGGGAGGGGGCTCCGTTGTCGGCACACAAAGACTTTCATTAAACCCAACATTTAACGTGATGAGGTAATTACAATAATTCGATTGTGGATTTTTGCACGAGTAGGTCGATTAATGAAACGATAATAGTTAATTGTGGATTTAAATTCGTTATTATTCTAAATGAAATTGGAGTTTTGAAGGGTTGAATTGCGGCAATTACAGTTGGTATGTTTAAGCCAAGCTGAAGTGGTAGTGGGCTGGCCATGTTTGTTTATGGACCGATGACCGGTGGAGCAGACGAGTCCTGGAGTGGAGACTGCGTATTAGCAAGCGTAGTGTGGGACGCCAGATGGATCGACGACCTTAAAAAGATGGCTGGGATAGACTAGATGCGAAAGGCGGAGGACAGGGTGTAGTGGCGCAGCCTGGGATAAGCCTATGTCTTGCAGTGGACTGCGATAATCTGAGCTGATTTTTTTAAGTCTCGTTTGATTGATATAAGCAAACAAATCTTTGACACATGTATATCTGTTCCTACTAAAAGTAAATTAAAATAGTAATAACCTATCTACGAACACAATTACACCGGAGATTGCTTACTCAGAGAAAAGATCTTTAAAGATTACCTGCTTTATATACTTGTCAGTTATCAAAACAACGTACAATTTACTAGTATAGATAGGTACTTACTATAAAGGAGGAATACATTTGTCGAAACCCACGGAAGCGAGAGAATAATTCAACTAAGAACACTCAAAATGAGCAGGTAGCAAAATTCCAGACTCAACATTCCAAGACGAGGCGTATTTAGAACAAGACTCTCATTTACACTATAATCCATCTTCATCTACTTACTTGCATAATTTAGCAGGACGAGTGTTCACACTTAATGGCCACGCTGGCCGGGGATGGGAGATACTGGCGGGTAGTGGCCCAATTAATTGACAGTGGGTACGAGGTGTTGGTCGTATAATAGCCGGCGATGTAAACACCGCGCGGTCTTTTGTAACGTAAAAAAACAGGGCGTAAGTTTGCGAGAAACGTTCTAAAATCTTAGTGGTTGCAGTATGAAGTGTTTGGAGGTTTACTCTGTAATGTTTACCTACCTATATCTGCGTATAAAAAGTATGCAAAAGAATATGAGTGTGTGTGGAGATATTATAATTTCGGAAACACACTAGCACATATTTATGTAGGTTAGTAGAACTTTGCCCGTGATTTCGTGCACGTGAAATTATGGCCCCCAATCGCCGCGTCGTATCCCATTGCCCGTCCGTAGTATTATTTAGTTTCACCTAGCGTTCATTCCATTTTATTTTTCTTTTTGCTCGGCTCTTACTGGTCGTAGTGTGACGTTAAATAACCTATATCTATAACCTTTCTCAAGAATTAGGCTATCAAATGCAAAAATAATTACTTACATCCGAATGGTAGTTCCTGAGATTACCCCCTACAGACAAACTTACAAAGAAACAAATTTTACGTCTTAGTTTAGATAATGCCACTAGCGGGAAACCAAGACAAGGTATTCAATCTTCTGCCACACTTTCCTTACCGCATCGAGACATGGAACATTATTTTGTCCCAGTAATCAGTCTGTATTGTCCCACTGCAGGGCAAAAGCCTCCTTTTCCTTTGTCCACTCAACTCTATCCTGAGCCGTCCCTCGGATAAGGACCAATCCCTCATGTATGTGTCGAGTTTGTCCCGCCATCTACGCCTGGGTCTTGCGCTATGCTGTTTGACGTTTTCGGGGTCCCATGTTGTGGTAGTCTTTTCTCACAATGCATCCGACATGCGGCAGACGTGCCCGACCTAGTCCCATTTCAGCTTGGCTGGTTTTTGGGTCACGTCTACTATTTCTGTCTTAGAACGCAGAATCGTGCAGCGCAGTATTTTATCCTAGTAGCTACTTATTTCCATAATGGTATTTGACTCGAACGCATTAACAAATATGACGAACGAACTTCCGTCTTTTTCGTACAAATCTCAACAACAGTAATGAATGTTGGAGAAAATATAGCAAAATGAAATCACAAACTTTGTGCTTTCTGACTGTAACCGCAAGAATGAAGAAGTTGCTGTTAGCAGGATGTAATAAGAAATGGTTGCCGATCGACGGTAAATTATTTCCCGCCGAGATCAAAGGTATCTCCCGATGTTTTGAACTTTAATTCAAACTTGCAAAGCACTTCTTTGTGTTTCGAACTTCAATGGGTTCTGTGTGAGTAGTTCTAATAATTTTCATTTTCTTATTGATGTGTTGAAACATTTTTTTAAAGCCCTTTTTAGGGTTCCGTTGCCAAATGGCAAAAAACGGAACTCTTATAGATTCGTCATGTCTGTCTGTCTGTCTGTCCGTCCGTATGTCACAGCCACTTTTCTCCGAAACTATAAGAGCTATGCTGTTGAAACTTGGTAGGTAGATGTATTCTGTGAACCGCATTAAGATTTTCACAGTAAAATATAAAAAAAAAACAATAAATTTTGGGGTTCCTCATACCTAGAACTGAAACTCAAAAAAGCTTTTTTCATCAAACCCATACGTGTGAGGTATACGGGAGCGTCCAACCCAAGCGGGCCACTCGGCGCTGGCAGCGGGTTTTTTGCATAAAACACGTTCTGTTCAACTCGCTCACAAGCTTTGGGAAATAGCTAAAAAAAAATTGAAACACATAATTCGATAGATTTTAAGCTGTTCTTTCGAATGGTGCTATTCGTTTCTACCAAAATAATTTTCTTTTTAGTGAAAATTGAGTTTCAATTTGAGGTTAGATTAAATCGAAAAATGTATTTTTTTAAATATTTTTTGTCACATTTGTCGAAAGTTTAAACTGTCATTAAAATTTTAGAAAAAAAATTTACCTATGTAATCCAATCAATATCACAAAGTAGATTTTATCGAAATACATTTTCTATCGTGTATTTGATAAGTAAACAAAATAAGTCGCTTCACTGTTAGATATCGAAATACTATTTCCAATATTCCAACAACAAATTTTCATTGTAACTGCAACGTATAAATAAATCTGTAACGTCTATGTTCATAAGTTACAGATTTATTTATAGGTGGAATGTTCATGCATGCATTCTCTAGAAACCTTTGTAGCTTTGTGGTCAAATTAAATTACGTAGCGAAACTAGATGTAATGGGTATCGATATTTAAAGATGGTAAATTGATAAGCTGATAAATAATTTTTGATGTTTGTTTTTGCGTCTACAACAATAGTTTTAAAATATCAGTCTTTTATGCGTAAATTTCTCAAGATATACATGACATACCTATGTACTAGTGATCGCCCATTGGTCGAAATTCGACCGTACTTCATTTGAATAGAAATACATTATTAAATGAAAAAAAAAAACAAATATAATAATATTTTTTTTTTTTAAATATGGTTATCTTTGATATTCAGTAACACTATAGACAAATAATATTAAAAACAAATATTCTGGATATGATCATAGATTTTAAAAATGAAATAGGTTGTTCAATCTGTCTATAACATTAATTTATACTTGAAATTCAGTAATAGTTACGGAGCTGGCGAGCCAAATTTCGATATGATCAGCACACAAGGCAGACGTTATTAATAGTGATAATTATACCCTAAGAAACATCAAGGACCTCGTCTGCCACCATGGTGGCGCTGCGTTGTAAATTTACAGCGTTTCAACAATGTTTAAAAAAAACACACGTCTGCCTCTGGGGCTGATGATCACAGTCATCCTGGAAACAGAAAGAATCGAAAAGGCAGACATCCAGGGCTCTGACTTTTGTAGTATTCATTTTTTACATTTATTTTTATGATTAAAAAAACTCTATATGAAGTGCACACTTGGCATATTTGAATTGTTCGATTAAAAACAATGAGAAGAACCACGGAAAAATAGTCTGCCAACATGTTGGCTCTGCGTTGTCCATTGAGCTCCAAAAATGTAAAAAAAAAGGTGTGCTATATTATGCGCATACGTCTACTTCTTGGACTGATGTTTGAATTCCTTATGAAAACCAAGAAAATCGATGAGCCAGACGTTCAGGCCTCTGATATTCCAAAGGCAGACCATTTGATTTTTTTTTTCAACCCGACGCTCGCGCCAAACCTAGCAGGTATAAAATATCCTTCGTGGTGTCTCTCTTTTATTTGGGTATATGAGTGAGAACGGTATAACTCAGTTCCGACCTTTTCCGTATTGTGAAACTAAATGTATAGAGCGTATATCTATACACAGCCTCCCCTTTTATTTTGCACGCTTTTCCTCTCTCTCGCTCTCACTTTCACACGTCTTGGTTCAAAATCTACGTATTTTACACAAATAAAACGTGATTAAAAAAGTTAAAGACTGTTCCTATCCAGATCCTAATCCTATTCAGATTACAATCAAGCATGCAATTTAAAAAAAATACTTTCTAATTAAAGTTCCAAGCGCATTTCGTTTCTGGTTGGCATTGAGAAAAAATTTGATTGCATAGATTTCAGCTCCAGAAGTTTAATCGTTACCGTGAGTTTAGACGATAATATTAAACAAAATTATAAGAATAATAACTATAAATAATAACAATAATCCCACGTAATACCTGCTGTCCCTTGATTCCGTGAATTTCAAAAAGTAATACAGCTGATAATGAGTGATCAAAGAGTCTGCCACATGTTTTTACGAATCAACAGAGTCATAGTGAATCGAATGGGCGCAATGAGAACCACGTGCAAATGACTTAGTAGAGCTTTTTTTTTTAACATTTTTACAACTCCGTCCCATGATAATGCAGAGTCCTGAAAGTCTGCCTCTTCGATTTTCTTCGTTTCCAAGATGATTATGACCATGAACTCTAGAGGCATTCATGTGCAAATGATTTAATACCCCAATTTTTTTAAGCAACTTCAATCCGCTGTAACGCGAAAACGCAGCGACATAGGACCTTAATTGATTGGACCAAATCGATTCGTAATGATTTAAACTGCAATCCACCTCGACGTGAAACGTGTGCAAATCATATACCGAAATGCTCGCTAGCTCCCTAAATATAAGACTATAGACACAAAATAAAGACAGATATTGTCGATTGGACCATAAACAAAAGAATATCTATGCATGTGTGTATTAAATACACGGTAATGAATAGTAGTGTGTGTAACGTGTTATTTATTGAAAATAATATATATTTACGCATAATTTAAAAAAAATATTAGCATTCGTCACTTCTTCTCTGTATAAAATATAAGTGTGCGAAATTTCATACTCCTCCGTCCATCCAATTTTCGTAAAAAGGGATCCAAAGTTTTCGCTTCACGTATTAATATATAGATATCTTGAGAACTAAACTACCAGCGGTCATTGACAACAAAATATATTTTTTTTAAATTGTTTTATCGTGTTTAAATATCAATACCTAGTATGTCTGAGCTCCGCTAGGTAATTTAATTTTACCCTACAGACAGAACAGCCGCTATCCATCCTTCCCGGCAGCTCCTGGTAAAAGCTTATGATTTCCGATGACATGCGAACAACAAACAATTATTAAAGTTTATTACCACGAATTGTAGCTACGTGGAAATTTGAATTTTAATCGAAATTATATTATAAAATAGAAATGGGACCGGATGTCTGTAGTCAATTCAGCAGATTAACTGGCACTTATGAATCTATACTAATAAATTATTTTATTTCTGTAAGTAGGTTTGTACTAACAATTTCATATGACATTTTTTAAGCTATTGCATAGCTTCTATCGAGGACCTTGAGCGCGGGGACCGAATCCAGAAATTCCGTAACGAAAAAAAACCTAACGCTGCCCACTCCGACGGGCAAGGAGGTGTGGCTTGAAGGCCGTGCATTGTCTAACGTCGTTTTTTTTCGGCAGTCTTCGACACGGTGTTTGTGTGCGTGCAACTAGCCGTATTGTACGACTCTACGAAGCTCGCACGAATCGAGACGAGCTGCTCCGAAATCGGACGAATAAATAAGCAGCTGTTTATGAGAAAGTATATAGGTGTATAGGTATTTATGTACAACAGTGAATAGCTGTACTTGTAAAATTTGTGTATAAAGTGTTTGTATTATTTGTCATCGGTTGCTAGGTAAAAACCCAAAATATTTATCGTCTTGTATTTGTCATCGGTTACTAGGTAACAAACCAGGCCATAGAGTATTATGGGCATGGAGTACTAGTCCTTTTGTGCGGTGGCAAAACTAGGTACTAAAGTTTACTAAACAACAACGCCAGAAACTCTATAGAGCTTTGACCCATAAAATAAAAGTTGGTTACAAGCATGAAAAATGTAGCATTCTATTGCTGCTTTATTAGAGATATCTATATTATGTCTGAATGCCTTTAGAACTTGCTGTGTCTGTTTAAATCTACAATGCTTATTATTTAGGGGTTTTCACTACGGTCAAATCCGAGCAACAAATACCGTATTATTTACATACCTGTTACAACAATTTCCATGTTGCAACAACATATCTTAGCATCCTGTCGACGCACAAATGACCATTTATGCACCTCGACATCGTTACCCAACTCGAGCATTGTTCAAAATGGAAGCAATAATCAGAATCCGTGGCAAATAGTAAAAAGTCGGCGAATAGGCGAGATCGAGTCCGTGTACAAGAGCAAAAGTCGTCGGGATAATGTAACAGTAATAATATTGATCACGTTGAGATTAGGGAGCGTAAAATGCAAACAGCAATGCAACGGCAAACAGAACAGAGCTAATGTCAAAAAGTCAAAGAATGACTTTTTGTAGTGGTGGGCGTTACGGGAAACGAACCGTTTCCGAAGACCGTTTTATGTTTTGCAACGATGAAACCGTTTTTACGTCCTGGGTCCAAACAGTCTTCGTTGCACAAACCAGTCTTCGAATTACTAGATGCGAGTATTTATTTTACAGCTAAGGAAATACGGTCGAGAGCACATTGATTCAACTATCACAGTCGTCGCATCGTCGTCCTTAGTCCGTTCCAAAGACCGTTTTATGTTCTGCGAAGACTACGACGATGAAACTGTTTTTACGTCTTGGATCCAAATAGTTTTCGTTACACAAACCAGTATTCGAATTACTTGATGCGATTTTTTATTTTACTGGCATATTGAATTGGGATAATAGGTAAATGAATATCCTGGAATTCGAACCGGTGAGCGCGTCATATAGATCTTGTTTGTTTACATTTTTTGGTCAGTTGTGTAATTGGGCATTTATAAGTAGTTGTAACTTTGCAGGAACTGCAACTATTTCACGTGACCAAAACGCAATTCTATTCCATATTCGATAAGTTTCGTCTTTTACAAAAGGGTCGTCGTCGCAACAATTGGTTTGAAGGCGACTCTTCAAACCAGTTGCGACGACAATCGTTTTCTGCAACCGTTTTCGTCGTCGGAAAAACGGTTGCGTTTCGTTCATCAAAAATTCGACAACGACCCACCACTAACATCTTGACATTACCATTAGCTCGTCAATGCCGTTTCATTACACCTTAACCTGCTAGTGCTCAAATGCGAAACATTTTTCATAATAATATTATATAGGTATTCACAAAGATTATTTTCGTTAACTGTGTGTAATTTAACCAAATACATATTAAAATCCGTATATAGTAAATTAATAGATATTATTTTTAAAATTAAATAACTGTTTTTGTTCCGCGTGTGTGCGCACTAAGTAACGCAGATAGTCGCGATTAAAACAGGAAATACGTCTTGGGTTTTTAAATTCCTTTTTATCGCTATCTTATTATCCGCAAGTGTAACAGAATAATAGTTAAGCAACAAAGGGTCATAATTTCTTGTGATATTTTTGATTAAGTTACATTTCCGGTACGGTGGTGAAATGTGGGGTAGGATCTGGCATTGTCATTTTACCACCAAAAATAAGTTTTCCTTAGTGTACGTTTTTTTTACTATCAAAGAAATAGAAATACTGCATAAATAAAATAAATAAATAATTATAATTGCATAAGTTGATACAAAATGCTATGCAATAGCTTTACCGCGGCAGTCCCCGAGTGCCACACGTCTTTTTTTTTTTTGAAACTAGAAGAGGGTGGCGTTATTATTTCGATTGTTTATTGATCTCCTGAACAAACAATTGCTGTACTTGGAGCAAGCAATAAGACGCCTACACCTACTTATAATGAATTTCTAGCAAAATATATTATTTATAAATTAAAACAATATAATAAACATTTTGAGCAATAAAATTAAACGTTCGTTTTTAGAGCGAGAATATAAATAACGCTACTAAAGGACAATGCCAGAAACTCTATAGAGCTTTGACCCATAAAATAAAAGTTTGTTTACAAGCATGAACAATGTAGCATTCTATTGCTGCTTTATTAGAGATATCTAAATGACGTCTAAATGCCTTTATAACTTGCTGTGTCTGTTTAAATCTACAATACTTATTATATAGGATTTTTCACTACGGTAAAATACGAGCAATAAATACCGTAGTATTTACATACCTGTTACAACAATTTCCATGTTGCAACAACATATCTTAATAGCATCCTGTCGACGCACAAATGACCATTTATGCACCTCGACATCGTTACCCAACTCGAGCGTTGTTCAAAATGGAAGCAATAATCAGAATCCGTGGCAAATAGTAAAAAGTCGGCGAATAGGCGAGATCGAGTCCATGTACAAGAGCAAAAGTCGTCGGTATAATGTAACAGTAATAATATTGATCACGTTGAGATTAGGGAGCGTAAAATACAAACAGCAATCAACGGCAAACAGAACAGAGCTAATGTCAAAAAGTCAAAGAATGACTTTTTGTAGTGGTGGGCGTTACGACAACGAACCGTTTCCGAAGACCATTTTATGTTTTGCAACGATGAAACCGTTTTTACGTCCTGGTCCAAACAGTCTTCGTTGCTCAAACCAGTCTTCGAATTACTAGATGCGATTATTTATTTTACAGCTAAGAAAATACGGTCGAGAACCCATCGATTCAACTATCACACTCGTCGCGTCGTCGTCCTTAATCCGTTTCAAAGGCCGTTTTATGTTCTGCGACGACTACGACGATGAAACTGGTTTTACGTCTTGGATCCAAATAGTTTTCGTTACACAAACCAGTCTTCGAATTACTTGATGCGATTTGTTATTTTACTGCTAAGAAAATACGGTCGAGAACGCATTGATTTTATTGATTGAACGGCTCTTCAAACCAGTTGCGACGACAACCGTTTTCTGCAACCGTTTTCGTCGTCGGAAAAACGGTTGCGTTTCGTCCATCAAAAATTCGACAACGACCCACCACTAACTTTTTGACATTACCATTAGCTCGTCAATGACGTTTCATTACACCTTATCCTACTAGTGCTCAAATGCGAAACATTTATTAGAATATATATTCATAATAATATTATATAGGTATTCACAAAGATTATTTTCATTAACTGTGTGTAATTTAACCAAATACATATTAAAATCTGTATAAAGTAAATTAATAGATATTATTTTTTAAATTAAATAACTGTTTTTGTTCCGCGTGTGTGCGTACTAAGTAACGCAGATGGTCGCGATTAAAACAGGAAATACATCTTGGGTTTTTAAATTCCTTTTTATCGCTAACTTATTATCCGCAACTGTAACAGAATAATAGTTAAGCAACAAAGGGTCATAATTTCTTGTGATATTTTTGATTAAGTTACATTTACGGTACGGTGGTGAAGGGTGGGGCAGGATCTGGCATTGTCATTTGTGCATAAATATAATTTAAACAACAAAACATTTAGCCGTGTGGGTACCAAAACTTAGTTGCAAACAATTCCACAGAAAGCCAGCCATCTGGCCACATTAGCCACGCTTAAAATAGTTGTTTGGCAAGTGTGCGTGCCTGCGTGACATCTCCCCTTAGCCTTACATAACTTAGCTGCTATGAAAACCTAGCTGCGAAGATAACGTGATGGATGCCCAAGGCCAGCCAAACATTCCTACAGCTATTAGCAAGGGACACGCATTTAATTTACGTTATTTTACGAAATTTTGATTGATATGCTAATATTAAGCCGTATTCATAAACCACGTTCCGTATATTTTTGGAACAGAAATGCTAAGCGAATTAATTCGTACTAAGCGTTCGCGTCATTCTTGATTTATTACTAATTGGCGACTGTTGAAGGAATAATGTAATATTTCATATGTTTAACAAGTAATTTTATACTAATTACTTTTCAAACGGCGTGATTTTCGGTATTTGCTTAAGGTTAGAGAGAAATAATAGCTTTCACTTCTATTGCAGACAAAATCATCATCTGCCTCATCATCATCATTTCAGCCGTAATTTGGGGGGCTTTGCCATAATCGCCACGCTTGGCAGGCGGGTTGGCGATCGCAGTATGGTGGTAAAATGCATAGAGAACGCTGCTGCTCATTCTCTAGTAAGTCCCTTAGTCGCCTTTTACGACACCCACGGCAAGAAATGGGGTGGTGTTATTCTTTACGTCCGGCACCACACGGTACATCATCTGCCTACCTTGTCCGAACTATTTTTGGGGTCGGGATAAATTCTAACCGGATGCAGTTGACTACCAGTATTTTACGAGGAGCAATCGCCAGTATGCTGCCACAACTCAGTTACTGGGTAAAACTTTTGGCCTGGTTAGACTGGTTGTATGACTTTCAGGCTTGTCACGACCCGTAACGACTGGCAAATATTTAAGAATGACAGCCGGTACCAAGTTAACATGCTTTCCGAGGCATGGAGTGGCCTCGTTATGTTAAGACGGTCTTTCATCTACTGACCAACCACGGCAAGCGAAGCTTAACCTGATCGATTGACCCGTGCAGCTGTTATTGCTTAGCAACGACACCCAATTGCGGACAAAATGTGGAAAACAAATACGAACGTATGAATGTTCTATGTCAATGCGCTTGGTATCGCGTGAAGGCGACCGGTTGACGCTAACTCATAATAAATGTAACATGTTTTTGAGGTTTATACGATAGGTAGGTGCAAGGTATACACTGTGTGGTTTCTACTGCGACCTTGTTGCCGCCCGAACTCATCATCGATGCATAAGTTCTGTGAATGCAATCAGTTCCTGCGACCTATTGTTGTTTTATTTCAGTCGAACACCCTTGAGACGGTCGACGCGTACATATTCTTTGCTACATAATTTATTGTTCCGAAGCAAGGGTACTAGAACCTATTGTTTGATAGTTGAGCTTTATCAATCACGCTGAACAAATAAATTATGAGACAGCCCAGGCACATTCTTCAAAGTCACAGAGCTCGAACTCTTGATTGTTTTAGAGACACGAAATCAATTAATTTCGACTTTTGTATAGGTTACAGTCGATAGTAACAAGGTACATACATCAAGCCTTTGTCTTGTGTAATACGTATTTACAAAATAGATTCTGAAAATTATTGATGAGTAATTCGATAGAAGTAAAACATTTTTAAACACACATGTTCGTTAGTAGGTAGGTAAACAACCAAAATACCGTTTGAATACGTGCGTGGAAAATTCCTGTAATTCACTACAGTCTGGGGATTTAGTGATTACATTCTGAACTTCAAGCAAATTATAATTTATTCAACGCACTAATGGGTTTAACTAATTATCTTGAAGATATAACTAAAGTAAATACATTTTCATTGTAATATTCCAGGAAATAACATAATATAACGTCTATAATCCCAAGGGTTAGGCATAGGTGTATCTAACCTATAGTAACTCTCTTTTCAGCAGTTATGTTTAAGTCGCTTATAATAGTGATCGACCCTATTGCCATCAACCGGGCACCAATCCAGACTTTAAGCTGCTACTGACAAAGACCTCCTGGAATCTCATGACACTTTAACCGACCGTGTATGTTTCGTCCCGTGACACCAGACGGACCGACCAACCGACCGTACGACCGTTTGACTTGTTTACTCTGTGCGCCTACGCATCATGGCGTGTAACGGAGTGACAACTGTCACTTGTCAGTTTGATTTTGACACTTGGTTTTGGTCTTTGAAAATGAATAATCGTTGTAATTTGCCTCGCGATCCTTGTCCTTATTAATCTTTTGAATCTATAGTTTTGTGAACAATTTGTTGTGATCCAATTGTTTTGTGTGTAAACAACCCCTTTTGACGAAATAGGACGGGTTTATTTTGGAATTTGATTGAAATAGTTTGAGGTTATAGTGATTCATTGGGAACCGCATGCTGAGAAAATCTCTAGCGTATTGAGCGGCTTGGAATCCTGGAATACTTACAGCTCCACTACACAGTACAATATACACTCAATTGAATACATAAATCCAGGTAGGCTCCAGAACCAGTTTTCCTCAACCAGGTGAGTGATTGAATATTTGTATCAATCAGCTCCGTGCACGGCGGACAGTTCGACCCACTCTTGCCCAGCGCCCACCATCATGCTTCCACGTACTTCATTAAATCCTATGGTCAGGGCCTTGGCCTGGCGTCGAACAAAGTTTTGGTAGCAGAGCGTGGTTGTAAGATATACAACCAACAAAATAGTGATTTACAGTAAGCTAATTACTTGGCAGTCTCTTTAGGGAAATAGTAATTCACTGTAAATATTTGTTACCTGTAATTATTTGTTTATTGAAATATTTTGTTTAAATTGTTGAGACAAGTAAACTGATGTTAACTGGGTTACATATACTAATGGAGTTGGTTGGATTAGGCTATGTTACAGCCCCTTGTTGTAGGTCTGACCTGTTGTTGTTGGATGTCTGGAGGACATTGAAATGTAGGAGTTTTTGTACCATTGACATAGTTGTTGGTGAAAATTGGCATTTGAAATTAACATTTTGAACATTAACATTATTTTAAATTAAAATAAAAGTTTATTGTTGTTCATTAAATTGGAACCAATATTTTTTGTTGTTGTCATGAGTTGTTGCAGTTTAATTGTTTGCTTTGTATTTCCTTGTGTTATTTCTTGAGTTGTTGACTAACAGTTAAGCAGTTTAATTGTTTGCTTTGGATTTCCTTTGTTATTTATTGTTTGAAATTTGAATTTTTTTTTTGTTTGTTTATTTGAATTGTTTTGTTTGTACAATGGCATACAAAGCGGTGAGAGAGGCATTCAGTGGTTTGACCACTCAGCTACGGTGGTTCACTTCAGTTGCAGCGACCGCTGAGAGCCCGGATCTTGAAAGGGTCACGCTTGCTCGGTTCGAGCAGTTGAACCTGAGACTCGACACTGTTGATACTCTACTCACCCGCTTCAACGAGTTCATTTGTGAAGTGGATCTGGAAGAGCTGGACCAGGCAGCGCGCGATAAGGTCCTTGCTAACTACGACCAGATCTTGGACCTGGGGGATGTCATTGGTCAACGTGCTCGGGAAATATTGGAGAGCCGGACTCGAATTGATTGGAATTTTAGCTTCCGCTGGCTATGAGTTGCGTAAATGGGTGTCCAACTCGCCAGCGCTATTGAAAGGTTTACCGGAGGATCATAGGCAGGACCCGCTTTTGTTTGAAAATGTTGACAACCCTGCTATGATGGCCGTTCTCGGCGTTCAGTACCGACCAGTCCAAGACATCTTTACATACGATGTCGACTTGGAGTCACCTCACACAGTTTTGGTCATAATTCTAGGAATCCCGGGGACAAACGCCTGTCACTGGTTCTCTCTCCTCAAGAGCGACAGGAATCACTCCTCCTTTGGGTCTGCTCCGTGCAGGCTGCACACTTTGAGAAGGAGATTGAAACTTTGAAGTCTGGTAAGGCTAAATTGTCGGGAGCCGTTAGTAAGTTGAACCCCTTTTTGGACAATACGGGTCTTTTGCGTGTTTGGGGACGGTTGAGGCACTCTAGCCTCCCTTATGGGGCCCGTCACCCCCTTTTGTTGCCTAAGGAGGGCCATTTGGTTAAATTGCTGGTGACTGATCGTCACATTAAGAACTCGCATGCCGGTTGCAATGCGCTGTTGGCCATTCTGCAGCGAGAGTTTTGGATATTGTCGGCCCGTCGTACTATTCGTAGCATCGTCTTCCGTTGTTTGCCGTGCTACCGGACTAAGGCCTCTATTATGCAGCCAATGATGGGAGACTTGCCGGCTGATCGTGTTAATGAGGCGAGACCCTTTGCAGGCGTCGGAACGGACTTTGCTGGTCCATTTTCGGTGAAGACGTCTACTCTTCGCAGTAGTAAACTTGTTAAGGCTTATTTGTGTGTGTTTGTCTGCCTGTCAACTAAGGCATTGCACTTGGAGTTGGTAACCTCCCTCTCGACGGAGGCCTTTGTGGCGACCTTGGATAGATTTGTGTCTCGCCGTGGGTTACCTACTTTGATCAGGTCTGATTGCGGTACCAACTACAAGGGTACAAGTAACTATTTGAAAGAGGTATACGCCATCCTTGCTGAGAACCAGGCTGACATTGGTAACAAATTAGCACGCCGAGGGGTCACTTGGTTGTTTGACCCGCCAGCCTGCCCCCATTGGAAGGGTATTTTTGAGGCCGCGGTGAAAGCGGCAAAGAGACTCTGGCGCAGATTGTTGGGAGACACCGTTCTCACCTTTGAGGAGTTAGCTACGGTATTTTGCCGCATTGAAGCTGTATTGAACTCGCGTCCATTGTGCCCACTGTCTTCGGACTCGAACAACTTGGAGGCCATAACCCCGGGCCATTTTTTGATTGGACAGCCACTTGTCGCCCTGCCGGAGTACCCCTTTGTCGATGTGAGCCAAAATCGGCTATCGCGGTTTCAGTTAGTGCAGCAGCTCGCTCAGAGTTTTTGGAAGCGTTGGAGCTTGGAGTATTTGCACATCCTCCAGCAGGACGTCAAGTGGACTGATAAAACGAATCCGCCCGAAATTGAAGATCTCGTCCTGATTAAGGATGCCAACCTTAAGCCTTTGTATTGGCGCCGGGGGCGCATTCTCAATTTGGTGGCTGGCACCGATGGGATTCCTCGTTTTGCAGAGGTTTTGGTGGACGGATCGGTCGTGAAGAGAGCGGTCGGAACCATGTCAAGATTGCCAATTGATTAACGGACGGGAAGGCCCGTCCGGGGGGTAGATGTTTCGTCCCGTGACAACAGACGGACCGACCAACCGACCGTACGACCGTTTGACTTGTTTACTCTGTGTGCCTATGCATCATGGCGTGTAACGGAGTGACAACTGTCACTTGTCAGTTTGATTTTGACACTTGGTTTTGGTCTTTGAAAATGAATAATCGTTGTAATTTGCCTCGCGATCCTTGTGGATAATTTGTTGTGATCCAATTGTTTTGTGAGTAAACAACCCCTTTTGACGAAATAGAACGGGTTTATTTTGGAATTCGATTGAAATAGTTTGAGGTTATAGTGATTCATTGGGAACCGCATGCTGAGAAAATCTCTAGCGTATTGAGCGGCTTGGAATCCTGGAATACTTACAGCTCCACTACACAGTACAATTTACACTCATTTACATACATAAATCCAGGTAGGCTCCAGAACCAGTTTTCCTCAACCAGGTGAGTGATTGAATATTTGTATTAATCAGCTCCGCGCACGGCGGACAGTTCGACCCACTCTTGCCCAGGGCCCACCATCATGCTTCCACGTACTTCATTAAATCCTATGGTCAGGGCCTTGGCCTGGCGTCGAACAGTGTAATTAAACCTATGACCTCACGCCCGAGCACCGCCGTGTCCTCGTGGAGGCGATCGGCGGTGGCGACCTCTCGCGTTCGGCTCTGGTGCGGGCCATGGTACGGAGCGAGAGGGCATGGGAAGCCGTCACCTCCTTCAGCGAAGCAGTAATACTCGCGAAGGAGGAGGCGGGGCGCGTGAGAGAAAGGCAATCTCTGCGCCCTCACGCCCCTAGCCGCCGCAGAAGGAGACGCCTCGGGCGTCGGGAGTCGATTGCGGACTCCCGGCCACCGTAGGAGCGAGCTTGCGGGCGGCGAGCAATGCGTAGCTCGCCGCCCGTTAAGGACCAGGCTCGCGTCGACGGCGCGATGTGTTCCACGCGCGCCTCAAAGAGATGTTAGCAGTACTAAAGGGATCTGCTAGGACCGATGCCTGCCAGGAATCGCGAGATTGGTCAAACGAGGTACCGTGACCCGGAACACGGGTGGGTTTTTATCAGTAAAAGTCTGACACGCCCTCTCGCTCCGCCCAGAGCGGGAGAAGTCATTTGATGATTTCCGATCCATAAAAAGGCCTCACGCCCAGCAGTAGCGCTAAACACAAAGCCAACGATGTAGTTTATTCTAGAAAATACTAAGTTTTCAATTACTTACAAATACGTCTAGCAAAATTCTACGAAACGCAATGTTTGCATACCGTGATAGTTCTTAATTAAATTTTTATCTGTTGATAAACTGTCGTCCGACCCCTGACCCAAAGAGGTCGCAAGAGCACACATAAAGAGATAACATAGATATGTCTAGAAGAGATAAGTTTACTTCATTCACAAACAAGTATATGTATAAATGAACTTGACAAAAAGACAATATAGTATATGTTAACCGAAGCGGTAGACAGAGGTGATGATTTTACACTGTTTGCAGGCTCTTAGCCAGTTTAAGAGACCCAACTCTCCACACAACCCACTTACAACATTAGGCGTTCGAATTGCAGCCATAAATATAAGCTACATAGAATCCGCTCAGACAAAATCATTTTCCCCAATATTTATAAAACGTACCATCCCAAACGTAAAGTTGTTACATCCACCACCAAAGTACCTATTCATCTTGTTACTATGATATCTAGAAGCACGTACAGAATTACGAGATGATGCTTTCAGGAAAATTTTATTTCCATGTCTCAACCCTTCGCGCACTCGTGAATAATTCATAGTTGAGTTCCGCACTTAAAGCGGCAATCTGTCGCCGAAACTCATAAAATGGTTGCGGTTCTGTGTGCGATACAAAAACTTCGGAAACTATGTATAAAATAAACACAGATACGTCGCAATGGTTCACGGTCGGCCGGCCATGTATTGACAGAGAGTTTTGACTGTTCATTTGCTCGTCCCCCCTTTCATACTGCTGCCGGAGGGCTATCCATTACACAAATAGATTAGTGTACTGACATGTACGTAGATATCCATATAAGTAGAAATACTACATATCAGTCAGCAATAAAATTTTGCAATAAAAAGAAAACAATTTGGTAAAAACATCATCAGATTTATTAGATAGAGCTGCTGCCAATACTTTTGGCAAACTTCACACGGGAGGAAAAGGGGTTCCTGATTCAGGACTCGTGGTTTAACGTAGGTATCTACATTTTACAAAGATGCTGTTAAAGGAAGATCACATCTGTTTACGAGATAGTTGCTACTACAGTTTTATGTATGCCAGAGACGATAGCACTCGTTGTTTTAATTTGCATTCATAGATTCTCGTGAATTTGAATATTTCATTCAAAACTAAAACCACGTTTGCATTACTTTTGCTTTGGGTTATATATTTTTGTTCCGTGTGGTGCTGGACGTAAAGAATAGGTACCACCATTTCTTTTCTTCCCGTGGGCATCGTAAAAGGCGACTAAGTGGCATGGAGTACGTGCTAGGAAAAGGCAGCAGCATACTCTATGCATTTTACTACATACTGCGATCGCCAATCCGCCTAGCAAGCGTGGCGATTATGGCAAACCCCCGTTTTGGGGGAGGCCTATGTGCAGCAGTGGAAGTTTTTCGGTTGAAATAACAACGATGATGATACCTATGGAGGTTGAATAAATATACAACTATTATTATGATATTGTACTATCTCCCTTGTATATATACGGGACATAAATTCGCTATGAAAAGAATATTGCACAAATAATTTTGTAATTTAAGCTCGGCATTAGGAGTGACCCTTTATATCATTTATCGGGGACAATTCTTTTCAGCACGTTCGCAGAATTTTAACACTAAAATTCCAATGACATTCTACCCAACAAAGAATCAAACCCAGACCGGGCTTGCGATGGCATCATAAATATAGTTTACTGTTTATAAAATATAAGCAATTAATTTTTTAATAATAGATTCGGCGAACAAAAGGACGCAAGCTAAAATATTCATGCAAAACGTTAAACTACTATTTAAAACCTTTGAACAAAACAAAGCATCATTAAAATTTGTAAATATTCCACACTGCGACCATAATTCATCTGTGATTTAATTAACCTTGCCCAGATGGGTTTTAATTAAAGTATTAATTATACTTTGAAATTTTTGATACAACATTAACGTCCTTGTCTATTGCAATATTTTCAGCTTCAGGCAATACGATTATACGGGGTATAAACAAGGATTTTTTATTATTTACGAGCTGAAATAAATGTAAAAAATATGATTGCTATAAATGGATGATATACGATTTTCTCGTACTTGTATCTCGTTTAATGGAAAAAGGAACGGACAACGTTTTATATGATTTCTTAAATTTGAATGGTGTAAAATGCAGCCTTGGAAAATTCTTATGAAATGTTAAGCATTCCCATAACTTCTTGTGTGTGTTTTTGTGTTTTAGAGTCCATTTATAGCTATGAATGAGGCTTTGGCCTATGATGATCGATGTTCATGAATTAATTAACTTTAATTTCAGTAATGGTTATAAAGAGATTATAATTTTGCATTACACGTTAAGTACGTCTTTTGATCTAATATGGACAGATAATTAATTAATGAGAAGCTAATTTATTTGATAACAATTTAACCCAACTACGGCAAAAAATAAAGGAGGGTTATGATATTTTTCATATACGTGTGTGGATAATGTATGTATGAAATTACCCGTGTGTTCATCTGTTTCCTCATAATTTCGAAGTTATTCATCATAATTTGACAAATGAGGAATCGTTGGAAGCGTCTTGATTGTCCGCTGGCTATAAATTATGACAGGTCACATTAAATTAAATATGGTGCCTTCTAGAGGAAAAAACTCAGTAAGTAATAAAATTTTAAATTATTTGTGGCAGTTTGGGTATCAAACGAAAGGGCCTAATTAGTACAAAATTTATAATTTTTTTTAGTAAGCCCTAAAATAAGTTCAAAACTAAATTTCGGCTACTGAAAAATCAGGCCCCATTATTTGCCTTTGTATTGTTTTTTTAGGCTACATGACAGACGACGAATCAGATGAGAAAATTTTCTTGTTCCAAACTTTTTAAGGCGTGATATTTCAGTATTTGGTTTTTGAACTTAGTTTTTATTATAAACTAGGTGTTTCCAGCGTCTTCGCCCGCGTCTTGTACATATTAACGTTCCTCTTGATTCACTCTGTCTATTGATGAAACCAAATGAAACCGGTTGTGTAGTTTAAAAGTTATAAGCGTACAGAGACGAGAAGCGACTTTGTTATTAAAATATTTTTTTAACTTCCCTTATTATTTTGATTAACCAAAACCTGATTTTAATAACAACACACTGACAATATTCCGACATCACATAAAGCTGTCATAAGTTAAAGAAACCTTAGTTCTTTGTGCCCGCGGCCACCTCGCTCGAGGACGCTTCACCGCGACCCCGATACCCAACACTTTCTTTTATCCTCCAGCTGACAGGTAACTTGGCTCCAACAAGGATATCCTGTATCTACTTTTAAGTCGATATGTTTGAAACAGTATAACGATCACTGATTTTCGGGGAATATGTTTTTGGCGCTCTTGTTTTGGTTTAAGTGGAAATATTTTGTTATTTTCTTTGATGAAATGTTAAGATTGTATCTACTGTAAGAAGAAGAAGAATACACGATACAAAGATATTATAAAAACAACGCGTGTTTCAGTAAAACAATTACAAACACGAACTTTACTAGAGCTAATTCAGCGTAATTTTACTTAGCTCATCTATACGCAGACCAAAATCAATGATTGTCCGCGGAGAATAAGAACAAAATGTATAGAACAAATTGGCAGGGGCTATGGGAGAGCGCGAAATGACGACATTTGCTGCGGGTCCATTTAGCGAGATGGTTTTATTATGAAAATCGGTCCGCGAGGGAACAGGCAACCGGCGGCGCCCACAGCGAGTACCTCCCGCCCTTTACCGACGAAGCCGAGCAAAACACAGATTCAAATCAAAAACTTTTATGGGCAGTTTATTATTTATGATTCAATAGTTGCAAAAATACATTTTATCTAAGTTTTGATGCAATTCGTATTGTGCTGCAAAGCTACAACTCATCCTCTATATTCTCAATAGGATTGTGCCTTAACGTTTATATAACAAAACTAGCTTTTGCCAGCGGCTTCGCCCGCGTGGAGCTCGGAAAATATCCCGCGTGAACGTACTACCGGGATAAAAAGTAGCCTATTGTTAATCCAGGTTAATTTTTTTTAAGCTCGAAAGCGCATTTTCATCCGACTTGCTTCAAATTTATCGTCACTGCTCGGCTCCTTTGTGTCTTAGCGTTATGTTATATAGCCTATAACCTGCCCAGGAGTATGGACTACAATCGTACCAAGTTTGGTTAAAATCCCTTCAGTAATTTTTGACCCATGCTTGCACATACAGACAGACAGACAGACAGACAAAAAATTTACTGATTGCATTTTTGGCATCAATATCGATCACCATTCATCCTCCGATATTAATTTTGAATATATTTTCAATGTACAGAATTGACCTCTCTACAGTTTTATTATAAGTATAGATTAATGTTTGACAGGTCTACGAAAAAGGGTTTCACGCAAAAATGTACCACAAAGTTTTATCTGTACGTAGTTAATATTTCATTCTTGGTACGCAACTGAAAATTAATTAATGAAGGTAATCCTGACTTGCAGTTTTAAGCATTGTATTTAATCAACAATGTCAAACGAGTTTTTTAATTAATTTCATGACGCAATGTAACGAAACATGCCGTGCAAATGTCGAGAAAGAGGTTAATTAAGTGAAAAAGGTTGTTTTATTTGCTATAGTGGCCAAGTTGAAGCGCGTGTACTTGCTAGAAGTCGCTAATACTTTTATTGTAATCAAAAACACAATGAAAAATGTAAGATGGCAAAAATCCCTAAGAATACCCCTAAAAATGGAACGCCCCTAAAAAATCTCAATCCTCTTATTTACTCCCTAAATTTGGGAAAATCCCTAAGTTGGTAAGCTTGATTTTGTGTCTGTCTTACTGAATGTCAAGTATAACCATAGGTAATAAATTAATTTTATAGATATTTATCCTATTTCATTTTTAAAATCTATGATTATATCGAGAATATTTATCTCTAATATTATTTGTATTAGCGACGATAGAAATATAATTTAGATTTTTATGAAATATTTTTGTGGTTTTATGGGGAGTGTCAAGTATGGCATTAGTAAGTTTCCCATACTAAACTTAGTGTCGTGTGCAAACTGTAGAGGTTGTATGCCTCACGATTGTACAGGCTGGTCATAGATTGTACAGGCTGGTTATAATTATGACATTTGGAACCGTCATAATTAATAAAAAATAATAGGGAAAATTCTATAAAAAACAGAACAAATTTCTGTGATAATTCATTCCATATTGTTCCATATCCAGCAGTTAAGAAGTATTAAGAAAATAAAAAAAGAGTCCTGAAGAAGTATTCTTTACTCATTACACCTACATCCTGGTCCTGGTCATCACCATCCCGCCAGCGAACCCTCTCCACAATAGTATAGCGTCAATAATTTGTCTATAGTGTTACTGAATGTCAAATATAACCATATTTTTTTTAATATTTATTATTATCTATATTTTTTCATTTAATAATGTATTTCTATTCAAATGAAGTACGGTCGAATTTCGACCAATGGGCGATCACTAGTATTAATTATTAGACGAGCAATTGTGTCATCGTAGAGCGATATGATCGTCCCTCGGCTTTGTAAACTGTTGAACAGCTACAGCGATCTAGTTGACGTACATTTTGACCCATTTGGCAAGTTCCACAGAACAACCGTTACCAATGTTTAGATCTATTTCGTATATTTTTTAATATTATTTTTGTATTCTTATGTAGTATATAGACTGATTTTAATCTTAATTTTGTTTTTTTTTTGTTTTTCAATATGTTCTTATGTACTTTAATTTTAATTTTATAGCATAGTGAAAATTTGTATCATAGTTCTTACTTTTATGGGGCATGCGGTGCTAACCTATAATAAACTGTAATACTAACCTTAGTTAATAGAAAATCATGTTTATATTGTATGAGTAGGTATATACAGTTGTTGGTTGGCCAAAAATAAATAAATAAATAAATATGTTCTGAAGTGTTCAAAATCAATGATTGTCCGCGGAGAATAAGAACAAAATGTATAGAACAAATTGGCAAGGGCTATGGGAGAGCGCGAAATGACGACATTTGCTGCGGGTCCATTTAGCGAGATGGTTTTATTATGAAAATCGGTCCGCGAGGGAACAGGCAACCGGCGACGCCCACAGCGAGTACCTCCCGCCCTTTACCGACGAAGCCGAGCAAAACACAGATTCAAATCAAAAACTTTTATGGGCAGTTTATTATTTATGATTCAATAGTTGCAAAAATACATTTTATCTAAGTTTTGATGCAATTCGTATTGTGCTGCAAAGCTACAACTCATCCTCTATATTCTCAATAGGATTGTGCCTTAACGTTTATATAACAAAACTAGCTTTTGCCAGCGGCTCCGCCCGCGTGGAGCTCGGAAAATATCCCGCGTGAACGTACTACCGGGATAAAAAGTAGCCTATTGTTAATCCAGGTTAATTTTTTTTAAGCTCGAAAGCGCATTTTCATCCGACTTGCTTCAAATTTATCGTCACTGCTCGGCTCCTTTGTGTCTTAGCGTTATGTTATATAGCCTATAACCTGCCCAGGAGTATGGACTACAATCGTACCAAGTTTGGTTAAAATCCCTTCAGTAATTTTTGACCCATGCTTGCACATACAGACAGACAGACAGACAGACAAAAAATTTACTGATTGCATTTTTGGCATCAATATCGATCACCATTCATCCTCCGATATTAATTTTGAATATATTTTCAATGTACAGAATTGACCTCTCTACAGTTTTATTATAAGTATAGATTAATGTTTGACAGGTCTACGAAAAAGGGTTTCACGCAAAAATGTACCACAAAGTTTTATCTGTACGTAGTTAATATTTCATTCTTGGTACGCAACTGAAAATTAATTAATGAAGGTAATCCTGACTTGCAGTTTTAAGCATTGTATTTAATCAACAATGTCAAACGAGTTTTTTAATTAATTTCATGACGCAATGTAACGAAACATGCCGTGCAAATGTCGAGAAAGAGGTTAATTAAGTGAAAAAGGTTGTTTTATTTGCTATAGTGGCCAAGTTGAAGCGCGTGTACTTGCTAGAAGTCGCTAATACTTTTATTGTAATCAAAAACACAATGAAAAATGTAAGATGGCAAAAATCCCTAAGAATACCCCTAAAAATGGAACGCCCCTAAAAAATCTCAATCCTCTTATTTACTCCCTAAATTTGGGAAAATCCCTAAGTTGGTAAGCTTGATTTTGTGTCTGTCTTACTGAATGTCAAGTATAACCATAGGTAATAAATTAATTTTATAGATATTTATCCTATTTCATTTTTAAAATCTATGATTATATCGAGAATATTTATCTCTAATATTATTTGTATTAGCGACGATAGAAATATAATTTAGATTTTTATGAAATATTTTTGTGGTTTTATGGGGAGTGTCAAGTATGGCATTAGTAAGTTTCCCATACTAAACTTAGTGTCGTGTGCAAACTGTAGAGGTTGTATGCCTCACGATTGTACAGGCTGGTCATAGATTGTACAGGCTGGTTATAATTATGACATTTGGAACCGTCATAATTAATAAAAAATAATAGGGAAAATTCTATAAAAAACAGAACAAATTTCTGTGATAATTCATTCCATATTGTTCCATATCCAGCAGTTAAGAAGTATTAAGAAAATAAAAAAAGAGTCCTGAAGAAGTATTCTTTACTCATTACACCTACATCCTGGTCCTGGTCATCACCATCCCGCCAGCGAACCCTCTCCACAATAGTATAGCGTCAATAATTTGTCTATAGTGTTACTGAATGTCAAATATAACCATATTTTTTTTAATATTTATTATTATCTATATTTTTTCATTTAATAATGTATTTCTATTCAAATGAAGTACGGTCGAATTTCGACCAATGGGCGATCACTAGTATTAATTATTAGACGAGCAATTGTGTCATCGTAGAGCGATATGATCGTCCCTCGGCTTTGTAAACTGTTGAACAGCTACAGCGATCTAGTTGACGTACATTTTGACCCATTTGGCAAGTTCCACAGAACAACCGTTACCAATGTTTAGATCTATTTCGTATATTTTTTAATATTATTTTTGTATTCTTATGTAGTATATAGACTGATTTTAATCTTAATTTTGTTTTTTTTTTGTTTTTCAATATGTTCTTATGTACTTTAATTTTAATTTTATAGCATAGTGAAAATTTGTATCATAGTTCTTACTTTTATGGGGCATGCGGTGCTAACCTATAATAAACTGTAATACTAACCTTAGTTAATAGAAAATCATGTTTATATTGTATGAGTAGGTATATACAGTTGTTGGTTGGCCAAAAATAAATAAATAAATAAATATGTTCTGAAGTTGTACAAACGAGTTTGACCGTGTTTTGATTAAATCGTGAAAGCGCATCATCAACCTTCTGCCCTTATTCCAATTTAATTTGGGTTGGCGCAGAAAGATTATACGATCAAGATAATGATTGACCTCTTCTTACCTATATCTATCTAGTTGTTTTCTACGAACTTCAATAGATTAGCGGTAGACAAGACCAATTTATTTTTCGGAGAATTATATTGAAGCCAGGTCATCATTATCATCTGCCTAGCCTTTTTCCAACTATGTTAGGGCAGCTTCCACTCTAACTGGATGCAAATGAATACCAGTATTTTACATGGAACGACTGCTTAACTGGCCTCCAGAACACAGTTACTCAGTAATACGATACTCCATGGTAAGACTGGTTGTCAGACTATCGGGCTTCTGACAACCCGTATTCTCAAATATCCACAAATGACAGCCGGGACGTTGGTCTGGGCTGTCATTTATGACGTTAAGTCGTTGGACTTAACGTGCTTTCCGAAGCACGGATATTGAAGCCAGGTATGAAAAGAAAAGGAGCGCCATTGATTTGAACTGGTCCCAATCACTGGTATCACTAGTTCTATTGCCACTGCTCACAGTAGACATATATGTATGTATGTCTCTACTGCATCACGGTGTAAAAGATTGTACCAATAGCAACGCTTCTCTGCTTTGACACATTTATCTACATACTATGATTGGCTACTTGAAAACGTACGGATCAATGGCAGTGAAGTGTGGCCTTTATGTGGAGGCGTCATAAAAGATTCAAAAACTTCAAACGCCTGTGAATTTTCTCTCTAACCTAAACTTATAGCTCGACCTACTTTTCATGAATTCTAGGCTCAAAATTTAATATTTTTGCAGACGTTTTGCCGGCAGCCTCTACATCTTAAAAGCACTTTTATAATTAAAATGTAGTTGTGAAATAGAATAGTGAGATAAAAAAACATTACCCAGTAGATAATTATCACGTGAAAAATAAGGAGTTTGTTAGATAGATAATAATGTAGAAATACTTTTACCAAGTAGGTAATAGTGTTGCCTAATGCTAATGATATACTATTTCCATGAACAAAATGGAAATTTTATAAACCTAACAACATGAATAAACAAAGATTCTCTAGGATAGGGATATACATAATGTTATTATGATAATACAAACTTTATTACGCAAACGAAACGTCGAATTTCCAAGTTAGACCAACTACGCAGGGGTACTCGCGAAATTGGTAGAATTATTCTGTATATATATTATATAAAATACGGAAAATAAATTAAAATCGGTGATTTGATGAAATGATGTATAGAGCGTATGAAAAATTATAAAGCTAGAAGTTATCATTAGGAAAAACATGATGGAGATTAAGCTTAAGATATTTTTCGCGGTAAGAAAGAAAGAGAAGAAATACGTTGATTTACGGTAAATATGACGTAAAGAAAGACGCGACAGCAAAGACGGCGCGATAAAAACTCTTACGGTTATAAAATGTATAAAACCTTTGAATTGTATTAATCCGATTTATAGTATTCAGTTCATTCAGTATTAACGAACTAACTCCACATGACAGCAGAACTAGTTCAGTTGTAAATGTAGTGAGAAAGCGAATGCAAACGTGTGTGGTGGCGCGGCTAAACTCTTTGCATAAATCACTATACCGCATTGGAGCTCTGCTAACTTTGTTCATTAATTGCCCACTGGTGCTAGGAATATTGCCAAGATTATACCATACCTATCCTAGATGGACGGGACTTAATTACCTTATCAAGTAACGGCTCGTCCGTATGTTCTAAGTAAATAGAATTCTTGGCCCTTCGTGCCGAGATGGAAACTGTTGGAAGACTAGTCTGTGTACCTACTTTGTGTTCTGTGCACATAATATATTTTCTAAGTTTCTACTACAATATCTAGGTAGGTAACTAACTAATTTATGCTAAGAAAGTAAGATTTTTAAGCGTTATGGGATAAGACAACTATTTTAAATTCGATTAAATAGAGCTACATATATGCAGGATCTTGATACCTACATGCAATTAAAATATTTTATTTCACATGAACCTACATGGGCATTTATAAAACGTAAGAAGTTAGGTGCGCGGTTCCAATTTCTTCCGGAAAAGAGCCAGCAAGAAACACCATGGTTACTGTTTTAAAAATATTTTGTTTTTGCAATGGTTTCTAATTACATTGTTGAAAAAGGTATGGCAGGACCTTCGATCAATCTATTATTGATCGAAGGGCAGGACACTGTAGGCCTGTCAACAAGTACCAGGTACTAAATAAAATAGAAAATGGTCTACAGTCTAAAAGGCCTACAATGTTCTCACATTCACAAAATATTTAAAAGAATCTTCATAAAACAATTTGAAGAATTTTCATAAAATTGCATTTTCAAGTTCACCTTGCAAGTTTGTAAGCGAACCAATCGTTCTCAGTTCTAGAACATTACAGTTTCAATTACGTAGTTCAGTGGACGCACTAATCGTGACTCACGTCCCAGCAGTGTCGTCGGTCTCGTTACGTATCGGTGTGATGCGCGGCCGTTCGGCGCGAGCTTCCCGAGTGTCTCGTTTCAACACTCGTATGGAGACCGATTTCACACCGTCTACACAATTTTTACGCGCTGTTTGTTAATTTTTAAACAAACATCTTGCGTGGTGGTGGTGGCAAGTAGGTAGGTTTTAATTTATTTTGATGAATTGACGCTAGTATTAATGGTCACGTACTCCGTTCACTTTAAAAATTGTCCTACAAATTGAAGCATTATGTGAAGAAAAGATCACATGCCATATAAATAATTGAATTTAAAACCAAGGATATAAAATCACTTCTTCTACCCATCCTTGACTATGCCGATGCCAGCTATCTTGACCTTACCGAAGACCAACTGGACAAACTTGAGCGCCTTCAAAAGTTTTGTATAAGGTTCATATTTGGTTTGCGCAAATATGACCACGTTTCCGAATTTCGAGTGAAGCTCAAGTGGTTACCAATTCGCCTTCGCCGAAATGCTCATATTCTTTCTCTTTTGTATAATGTGCTATTTTTTCCCTCCACTCCTCTCTATCTCAAGAAACGTTTTCAGTTTCTTTGTGACTCCCACACGAAATTCTTAAGGTCATCAGATAACTTGAAGCTTAAAATGCCTATGCATTCCACAACTTTTTTCGACCATTCCTTTACTGTCCAAGCCGCTCGGTTGTGGAATGCATTGCCTGTTGAAATAAAACGCGCGGAGACGTTACATGTTTTTAAAGGACTCGTGAAGGAACACTACTTGTCGTTGTGATCTTGTTCCGACTGTAATTTTCTATGTACTGTCGTCATTAATTTTTGTGTCTTATATGGATATTAAGAATGTATGTATTTATGTATACTTATATTATTTAGGATATAAATAACTGTTTAATTATTTTAGTTTTCTGTTTAGTTGTGTTCACACCATTGACATACCCATTTTATGTCCACGCTTTTCACTGTCCATTCCATAGTTGCCTGGAAGAGATCGCATAAAGCGATAAGGCCGCCCATTGTATATTTTGTAATCTTTGTAATGTTTTTTTGTGATGTATTTTTATGGTGTACAATAAAGTATATATTTATATAAATAAAATAAATAAATAGATATAAAAACTAAACAGAACGTGAATAACAACAAATAATTGCAGTTTTCAAATATACATTTAAAAAAAATTATAACCGAGTAAAACGTAGTGAGTAATCTGGTGTTTACGTAAAAGTTTTTGGTACACGACCTATCTTTACGATAAAGAATACTGTGTTAACCCGTGGGTCAAAAATATTTTTAATTTTTAAACGTTATTAACCTTTAATAAAAATAACTAAAAATAACTAAAAGTTATCTAGATAAATACAACCATCTGACCCATACGCCACAAAATAAATGACATACATACATACAAATTCGAAGTTTTTTTTTTTTGTAACTAACATCCAGACCATACAGGTTGCGCTACAATAAGTAAACCGTGACAAAAACTGCTTTAATCTATATATTAATACGTGAAGCGAAAACTTTGGATCCCTTTTTACGAAAATTGGGCGGACGGAGGAATATGAATTTTCGCACACTTATATTTTTTTAAATTATGCGTAAAAATACATTATTTTCAATAAATAACACGTTACACACACTACTATTCAATACCGTGTTTTTAATACACAAATGCATAGATATTCTTTTGTTTATGGTCCAAATCTGTGGTTTTATGGGGAGTGTCAAGTATGGCATTAGTAAGTTTCCCATACAAAACTTAGTGTCGTGTGCAAACTGTAGAGGTTGTATGCCTCACGACTGTACAGGCTGGTTATAATTATGACATTTTGAACTGTCATATTAATTAAAAATAATAAGGAAAAATTCTATAAAAACAGAGCTTTCTGTGATAATTCATTCTATATCCAGCAGTTAAGAAGTATTAAGAAAATAAAGAAGAGAGTCCTGAAGAAGTATTCTTTACTCATTAAACCTACGGCCTGGTCCTAGCCATCACCATCCCGCCAGCGAACCCTCTCCACAGTAGTACAGTGTAAAAATTTGTCTATAGTGTTACTGAATGTCAAATATAATCATACTAGCTTTTGCCAGCGGCTTCGCCCACGTGGAGGTCGGAAAATATCCCGCGGGAACATACTACCGGGATAAAAAGTAGCCTATGTGTTAATCCAGGTTATAAACTGTGTTCCAAATTTCATCCAAATCCATTCAGTAGTTTTTGCGTGAAAGAGTAACAAACATTATATTATTATTATTATCATTTATTTATTTTCTTACATATTAAGTATATTTTTAAATATTTTTACAAAAATTATACAAAAAACATTTAAAAATATAAAAAATAGTGGCCCAACGGCATCAGGAGCAGGGTCCAAGCTGCCGGTGGTCAGGGCTCTAGAGAGAGGAACCTCCTGACAATACGTGCCGTGTCTAAGAGTACTGCTTTCTGAATCAAGCCCTTGACCCAGCCGTGCAATGAGAGCCTCCTGAGGTGTTGGTCGAGGCTCTTCGCTATTAGCCCATTTACTGTAACAATTATCGGTACAATGATTGCAGAATCCACGTCCCACATGTCGACAACCTCGTGTGCTAAGTCAAGATACTTGATTTTTTTATCTTGTTCAACTTTCACGAGATTCTCGTCATGAGGGACAGCGATATCAACAATCATTGCACGACGCTCTCGTCGATCTATCACCACAATATCAGGCTTATTGGCTACAATAGTCCTGTCTGTGATGATAGATCGATCCCAGTACAATGTGGCGTGACCATTCTCGAGAACTGGGTCGGGCACATACCTGTTGTTTCGGAACGAACCTTTGTTACTCTATGCGCTTTCGGAACGCGCCGCCCGAACGGAATGACATCTGACTCGTCAAGTTTGATTTTGACACTTGTCACTTCTTTTTCCCCCCTTTTTTTTAGTTTGGTCTTTGAGAGCGTCGGACAGATTTTTGCTTCCACGAGTTTTTTGTAAATCAATCCTTGAAAATCGGTCGTTTTGCGGACAATACGTCATGACCTAATGATTTAGTGTTACAATAACCCCTTTTGGTGAAGGAATACGGGTTTAGTTTCTTGATATTAAAGAACTTTAAGGTTAAGTGTTTGAACCGCATGTTGGAGTGAATCTCTGGCGAGTGGCAGCGGCCTGGTTCTGGAAAACCCACTTACAAGTCACTACACGATACATATACACTCACTTACATACACAACTCCAGGTTGGCAGCAGAGCAGTGCCCTTCAACCATGAGGTAAGTTGTTTTGTTGTATGGTAGGTGAGTTGTTCTCTTATATATTGTCTGCTCCGCGTACGGCGGACAGTACGCTAGCCACTCTTGTCTCTAGAGCCCCACGATTAGCACGCTTCCACATAATAATTAAAACCTTATGTGGGCCTAGTCTGGCAGCGTACATTTTGGTAGCAGAGCGCGGTTATAAGACATAACCACCAAATTGGTAATTTACAGTAGGCTAATTACTTGGCAGTCTCTATAAGGGAAGTAGTAATTCGCTGTAAATGTTTGTTAATGGTTATTAATTGTTATTTGAAATAATTTGTTTAAATTTATTGAGTCGAGTAACTCATGTTGTCGGGTAAACTGAAGTTACCATAGTCAGCCTGGTTATATGCTTACAGTGTTGATTGGCATTATTGAGCATTAACATTGAAAGTTGGAAGAAAGGTTTATTATTGTTGTACCGTTGACATTGGTTTGAATTAAAACAAAACTTTATTTTGTTCATTAAATTGGAACCAGTATTTTGTTATTTCTTGAGTTGCTGATTAGTCACTTTGGATTGAAACCTTTTGCTTGGTTTATTTTAATTGTATTGTCTGTGCAATGGCACACAAAGCGGTGAGAGAGGCAATCAGTGGATTGACCACACAGCTACGGTGGTTCACTTCAGCTGCAGCGACTGCTGAGCGCCAGGATCTCGAAGGGATCACGCTTGCTCGGTTCGAGCAGTTGAACTTGAGACTCGGCAACGTTGATGCTCTGCTCACCCGCTACAACGAGTACATTTGTGATGTGGCTCTGGAAGTGCTGGATCAGGCAGCACGTGACAAGGTCCTTGCTGACTACGACCAGATCTTGGACCTGGGGGATGTCATTGGTCAACGTGCTCGGGAAATATTGGGGAGCCGGACACCTGTCCAGGTCAAACCGGAGACCTCGGTTGTTTCAGGTCCCGGACTATTGAGTAGACTGCCTACCTTGGAACTGCCACACTTTAACGGTAGCTTGGACCAGTGGTTAAGTTTCCAAAACCTGTTTGAAAGTTTGGTTGATGCACGCTCGGACCTCAGACCCGCCCAAAAGTTGGCCTATTTGTTGTCTGTCCTGGAAGGTGAGGCCCGAGCCTTGGTGCAGCATCTGTCTTTGACTGACTCAGCCTACCCTACCGCTGTGGAGTTACTCACCCGGCGGTATCAAAACAAGCGTTGTTTGGCTGATGTTCACATCAAGCAGATTTTGGGGTTACCGGTCATTACAAGATTATCAGCATTGCGTACTGACCTGTTGAACCCGTTGGTGGCAGCGACCAACGCTTTAAAGCGATTGGAGTTGCCGGTGGACCATTGGTCTTACCTTTTGGTACATGTGGTGCTGCAACGTCTTCCAGCTGATTTGAGGGCTCGTTTCGAGCAGAAGTATGGTGGGGATAGTGTCACACACCTCCCCCCATTTGGTGACCTCGTCAAATTTTTAGAGGATGAGTGTCGGTTTATGGACAACTCTAGCGTTGCCACCGAGTCACGCCAACCGTCTTCCCGGCCACGAGACCAGGGACGGACTAGGGCTCGCGGGCCTGTTGATGGTCGCCCCGCCGCTCGTTTTGCTGCCACCCAGAGTCGTCCTGGTTGTGAGTTCTGTAAGGACACGGGGCATGGCATGGCAACTTGCGCGGCCTTTTTGAAATTGCACGTGAGTGCCCGCCGCCGAGTTGCCAGTGCACGCCATCTGTGCTTCTCATGTTTGGGGGCTCACTTCCATCGGGACTGCCCCAATCCCCGCCCTTGTGGAATTTGTAGGGGGTCCCATTTGGACATATTGTGCGCTAACGCGAACCACGCTGGCAGACCAGCCTCTGTTGAAGGTTCGCGTACGAGGGGGCACCATGGAGTTGGTCACCGGGCTTCTGCCTCGCCGGTTCAGAACCGGGGAGAGGCCCGCAATTTTGAGCGCCGCACTCCACCCCCCGCGCAAGTTGATCGGGAGCCGCGCGATCGCCATTTGGTCTCCCCACGTAAAAGTAGTTACGTAGCTGTTGCTAGGCAGCGCTGGCCAGACCAGCACCGCCTTCCCTCCCCTCCTTTGGCGGAACGTCCCCGGTTGGAGTCACGCCCCCCGCCATTCAGGCATCCTGTGGGATATGCCCTTCCAGCGATGGCGCGTGGCTCGGGACACCGCGCGGACGAGGAATTTGATCTTTATCCTCGTCGGGAAAGACTTGAGCCTGGGTGCGGCGATCGGTCGCCGCCCAGGCATTGTTAGGACATTGGCGCCTGCCCCGCTAAGGAACCCCCTCAGATCGAAACGGTTTTGTTGCCAACGGCATCGGTCAGGGTCTGGGGGCCCACGGGGAATTCTGTTGTGGTCCGTGCCATTTTGGACACGGGAGCCCAGGGTTGCCTTTTGTCATCTTCTTTAGCGGGACAGGTGGGCCTTGATGTGCGTGACTTTTCACGCAAAATTAGGGGAGTGGGCGAAACAGAGGTCACGTCCAAGGGACTGGCTTGGTTTGAGGTCACTCCTCTGAATTGTATGGCACCTAAAATTGTTGCTTCGGCCGTTGTTCTGACGAATATTTTGGGTAGTCATCCACCATGTCAGCTGTCTTCAGAAATCGTCCGGTTGACGTCAGGCCTGGAATTGGCTGACCCCCGGTTTGATTCCCCTAGGACAGCGCATTTGTTGTTGGGTTCCGATGTACTAGGGAGAATACTTTTGGGTGATATAAAGGTTCTGCAGCCACGCGGTTTGGTGGCTGTCTCGACCATCTTTGGCTTTGCGGTGATGGGACCAGCGTTGTGGGACCTCCCTACACCTGAACCTGATTTTGGGTTGTCATCCGGCTCCGCCCTCTCTGACGCCGTTCAGAGGTTTTGGGAGGTTGAAGAGCCCCCTCAGGTAGCCCGTTTGAACCCGGAACACGAGGAGTGCGAGTTGTTCTACCAGAACAACACAGGTCGACTCCATTCCGGCCGGCTTGTGACCAGGTTGCCTTTTGTTGCGGTGCGACCACCTCTCGGCGAATCCAGACCTACGGCCGAGAAGAGATTGTTGGCAATGGAGCGCCGCATGAGCAGGGACCCAGTGCTGCGGCAGAAATATTTGGATTTCATGCGGGAATACGCAGATTTGGGACACATGTCGGTGTCAAATTTGGATTGGCGCTCAAGTGAGCATTATTTCCTGCCGCATCACGCGGTCCTCAAGCCATCTACCGGTAAGCTGCGCACGGTGTTTGATGGGTCTGCGCGGACTTCGTCTGGTGTCTCCTTGAATGATTGCTTGCATCCAGGCCCCAAATTGTTGAGGGATCTTTGTGACGTCATTACCTCCTTCCGTCGTCATCAGGTAGTTTTTGTGGCCGACATCAAAATGATGTTCCGCCAAACGGTTATTCACAAGGATGACCGACGTTATCAGTTGATCCTGTGGCGAGAGAATCCCCAGGACCCCATGATTGTGTATGAGCTCAATACGAATACGTACGGCCTCCGATCGAGCCCTTTTGTTGCTATTCGTTCCCTTTGGGAGCTCGCGGACCGAGAGCGTTTGAAGTTCCCTCGTGCGTCCGCCATCTTGAAAACGGACTTGTATGTTGACGACGTTTGTACTGGAGCTCCCACAGTTGGGGAAGCTGTTCTGTTGCGTGACGAATTGATTGGTATTTTGGCTTCCGCTGGCTATGAGTTGCGTAAATGGGTGTCCAACTCGCCAGCGCTATTGGAAGGTTTGCCGGAGGATCATAGGCAGGACCCGCTTTTGTTTGAAAATGTTGACAACCCTGCTATGATACCAGTTCTCGGCGTTCAGTACCGACCAGTCCAAGACATCTTCACATACGATGTCGACTTGGAGTCACCTCACACTTGGACTAAACGACTGGTGTTGTCTACTGTCGCGAGGACCTTTGACCCGAATGGTTGGATATGCCCGGTATTGTTTTGGGCGAAATGTTTTCTTCAGCGCCTTTGGACTGCGGGACTTGGTTGGGACGAGCCACTTCGGGAAACCCTGTTGGAAGATTGGCTCCAATTTGTATCCGCACTCCCTGCAGTCAACGAGGTCGTGTTACCCCGCGCTATCCTCCCCCCTGGGAGCTACACTGCTACCCTTCATGGGTTTTGTGATGCATCTTCGCACGGTTATGCAGCTGTTGTTTATCTGCGCACCGTCAGCGCGACAGGCCAGGTGAAGTTGTCACTGGTCATGGCCAAGAGCAAGGTGGCCCCCCTCCGGACGGCACTGACCATCCCTAAATTAGAATTGTCAGGGGCGGCGCTTCTTGTGCGTCTATTGAACCACGTTGCTCACACTTTGGGTGGAACTGTGGACATTCGGGCTTCTTACGCCTGGACGGACAGTCAAATTGTTTTGTGTTGGTTGAAGACGTCCGTCCACTCTTTGGAGGTCTTTGTTGCGAACCGAGTGTCCCAGATTCAAAATTCTGAAACGCCTTTGATTTGGAGGCACGTGCCTGGAGATTTGAACCCGGGCGACGTGGCCTCACGTGGGTGCATGGCACCCCGCCTGATTGCTCACCCCCTATGGTGGGGACCAGACTGGCTGATTCACCCCGAGGATGATTGGCCTCGAACGCCAGTCTTGATGTCGGGTCCTTTGCCCGGGCTCAAGGTGCTCGCTGTTGGAACGAAGGACCCTCCGTTTGACCCTGAATTTTTGTTGAATCGATACAGCTCCCTCGACAAATTGTTGAACGTTACCTCGTGGATCAGGCGTTTTGGTCATAATTCTAGGAACTCCGGGAACAAACGCCTGTCTCTAGTTCTCTCTCCTCAGGAGCGACAGGAATCACTCCTCCTTTGGGTCCGCTCCGTGCAGGCTGCACACTTTGAGAAGGAGATTGAAATTTTGAAGTCTGGTAAGGCTAAATTGTCGGGAGCCATTAGTAAATTGAACCCCTTTTTGGACGATACGGGTCTCTTGCGTGTTGGGGGACGGTTGAGGCACTCTAGCCTTCCTTATGGGGCCCGTCACCCCCTTTTGTTGCCTAAGGAGGGCCATTTGGTTAAATTGTTGGTGACTGATCGTCACATTAAGAACTCGCATGCCGGTTGCAATGCGCTGTTGGCCATTCTGCAGCGAGAGTTTTGGATATTGTCGGCCCGTCGTACTATTCGTAGCATCGTCTTCCGTTGTTTGCCGTGCTACCGGACTAAGGCCTCTACTATGCAGCCAATGATGGGAGACTTGCCGGCTGATCGTGTCAATGAGGCGAGACCCTTTGCAGGCGTCGGAACGGACTTTGCTGGTCCCTTTTTGGTGAAGACGTCTCCTCTTCGGAATAGTAAAATTGTTAAGGCTTATTTGTGTGTGTTTGTCTGCCTGTCAACTAAGGCAGTGCACTTGGAGTTGGTAACCTCCCTCTCGACGGAGGCCTTTGTGGCGACCTTGGATAGATTTGTGTCTCGCCGTGGGTTACCTACTTTGATCAGGTCTGATTGCGGTACTAACTACAAGGGTACAAGTAACTATTTGAAGGAGGTATACGCCTTCCTTGCTGAGAACCAGGTTGACATTGGTAACAAATTAGCCCGCCGAGGGGTCACTTGGTTGTTTGACCCGCCAGCCTGCCCCCATTGGGGGGGTATTTTTGAAGCCGCGGTGAAAGCGGCAAAGGGACTCTGGCGCAGATCGTTAGGAGACACCGTTCTCGCCTTTGAGGAGTTAGCTACGGTATTTTGCCGCATTGAAGCTGCACTGAACTCGCGTCCATTGTGCCCGCTGTCTTCGGACCCGGACGACTTGGAGGCCCTGACCCCGGGCCATTTTTTGATTGGACAGCCACTTGTCGCCCTGCCCGAGTACCCTCTTGTCGATGTGAGCCAAAATCGGCTATCGCGGTTTCAGTTGGTGCAGCAGCTCGCTCAGAGTTTTTGGAAGCGTTGGAGCTTGGAGTATTTGCACATCCTCCAGCAGCGCGTCAAGTGGACTGATAAAACGCATCCGCCCAAAATTGGAGACCTCGTCCTGATTAAGGATGCCAACCTTAAGCCGTTGTATTGGCGCCGGGGGCGCATTCTCAATCTGGTGGCTGGCACTGACGGGGTTCCTCGTTTTGCAGAGGTTTTGGTGGACGGATCGGTCGTGAAGAGAGCGGTCGCAACCTTGTCAAGATTGCCAATTGATTAGCGGACGGGAAGGCCCGTCCGGGGGGGTAGATGTTTCGGAACGAACCTTTGTTACTCTATGCGCTTTCGGAACGCGCCGCCCGAACGGAATGACATCTGACTCGTCAAGTTTGATTTTGACGCTTGTCACTTCTTTTTCCCCCCTTTTTTTTAGTTTGGTCTTTGAGAGCGTCGGACAGATTTTTGCTTCCACGAGTTTTTTGTAAATCAATCCTTGAAAATCGGTCGTTTTGCGGACAATACGTCATGACCTAATGATTTAGTGTTACAATAACCCCTTTTGGTGAAGGAATACGGGTTTAGTTTCTTGATATTAAAGAACTTTAAGGTTAAGTGTTTGAACCGCATGTTGGAGTGAATCTCTGGCGAGTGGCAGCGGCCTGGTTCTGGAAAACCCACTTACAAGTCACTACACGATACATATACACTCACTTACATACACAACTCCAGGTTGGCAGCAGAGCAGTGCCCTTCAACCATGAGGTAAGTTGTTTTGTTGTATGGTAGGTGAGTTGTTCTCTTATATATTGTCTGCTCCGCGTACGGCGGACAGTACGCTAGCCACTCCTGTCTCTAGAGCCCCACGATTAGCACGCTTCCACATAATAATTAAAACCTTATGTGGGCCTAGTCTGGCAGCGTACACCTGTAGTATGGTACTTCAGATTCTACAAGGTTGTATTGCAAAGCAAGTTGCTGGTGGATGATCCTAGCTACTTGGTTGTGTCTGTGCAAGTACTCGCCGTTAGCAAGACAAGAACAACCGGAAACAATATGTCGGATGGATTCACCGGGACGGTGGCATGCCCGACAAATGTCAACCGTACCGTCCTTAACAATGTATTTCCGATAATTATTCGTTATGATAACTTCATCCATAATCGCACAGATAAAACCTTCGGTTTCCCCAAAGAGGTCACCGAAACGCAGCCAGGATACGGACGCCAAAAAGTCTACATCAGGCCCATGGAGAGCCCGGAAAAAGCGACCGTGAAGCTCTTTGCTTTGCCATACTTCCTTATGATCCTTAATATCTAATACTGCAGGTTTGCGCCAGTTCTCGTTCGCCAAGGAGAGCGGGGTGAGGCCCTTGTCCACTGCAACCACATCTCGGTGCATCCCCACGTCAGATTGAAGGAAATATTCCCTGAGACTGCAGATCTCGCGGTTGTGGAGGGTTTTAGCGTTTAGGAAACCTCGACCCCCACACTTCCGCGGGATGTACAGTCTCATCATTGATGACCGTGGGTGATGCATCCGATCTGCCGTCAGCAATGTACGGACCTTCCTATCCAGAGCGTCAAGTTCCGTTTGAGTCCATTTGAGTATGCCGAAAGAATACATCAAAACCGGCATGACCCAACCGTTGAAGGCACGCACCTTGTTGCCGCCTGATAAAAGACTATTAAATACTTTTTTCAGGCGGCCAAAGAAGCGTTCCCTCAGCGATTGTTTCATGTCGTTAGCATTGATGCCTAATGCTTCCGACATACCCAAATATTTGTAGGTTTCGGTTGAGGAGAGGGATCTAAGGTGTATAGAATCCGTAAGTTCGGTCCCCACGGATTCTACAATCCCCCCTCGCTTTACATGCATGACTGCACATTTGTCCACACCAAATTCCATCCTGATGGCACTACTGAACGTTTCTGTTACCTTCAGTAGCTCCATCAGTCGCAAATTGTTGAGGCAAAGAGTTTCAGATCATCCATGTAAAGGAGGTGTGATATCACCTGACCACCTTTTCTCAATCGATAGCCTAGACCTGAATCCTCCAGCATTGTGCTTAGAGGATTCAAGGCTAAGCAAAACCAAAGCGGACTCAAACTGTCGCCCTGAAATATTCCTCGCTCAATCCTGATCGGTTCATTGATCTGCTGGATTTGTGGACATCCTGGATAGAGAAGGACCGTCCTCCACTGTCTCATACACGACATCAAGAAGGTGCGTAGAGTTGCATCTATTTTGTACAATTCTAGCACCCTCATGAGCCATGTATGTGGCACGGAGTCATAGGCCTTCTTATAATCTATCCAACATGTCGACAAATCCTTCCGGGATCTACGAACCTGTTGGCTTATGGTCATGTCTATAAGAAGCAGCTCCTTAGTACCACGGGACCCATTCTTACATCCATTCTGAGACACCGACATAATTGTGTTACTTTGAATATGGTGTGAAATTTTTACTCTAAGAATGGATGTAAGAACTTTATAGACCGTCGGTAAACAAGTTATGGGTCTATAATTTTTAGGTTCCGTAGTACTACCCGATTTATGAAGAAGGTGGGTAACTCCTGTTGTAAAGAACAGTGGTAGCGACCCAGTCTCTAAAGATGACTGGAATTGTGAGGCTAAGCAGGCATGTGACCTTTGTAGCCATTTGATCCAAAAATTGTGCAGTCCGTCCGGTCCTGGGGATTTCCAGTTAGGCAACGGACGGACTGCACGGGCCACATCCAGAGGACTGATGCTAATAGCCTCCATGTTTGGTATTGACTCACATGCCTGCTCAACAACACGCATCCAGGGTCCTTCAGTGTGACTGACGGGCACCGACCAAATGTTTCGCCAAAAAGCACTCATTTCGTTATTATTTGGTAGACACGCGTCAGTCACACCTTGAGTTGGGTTGGGTCGCTCCCAGGCTCTGTACACCCACCTTTCATCGCTCTGGAATATGCGGTTCTGAGTGAACCGGTCCACTCTTCGCCTATACCGACGGATACGGTTTGCCCATGCATAAACTTTCTGCTTCAGGAAGTCGATGCGCTCTGTGACACGGGATACATATTCTCGGGGACTAATACTAGTTCCCGAGAACGCCCGCTTCACAAAGCGCATCACCCTTGGGCGTGTATTGCCCTCCCTGAAGCAGATGAGCTTCGCGATGAGCACCCTGGCCTCATTAATACGACGCTCAATCCTGCATTGCCAGGCCGGTGCGACAGGTTTTGGTCGTATAGCTCGATCAGTGTTTGGGAATTTGACTCGAGCTATACGACAAGCCGCAACAGCCATGCAATACAAGATTGAGTGTGTATCGCAAAGGTCTGCACTGCTGTCAATAAAATTTGGCAGCAGCGCATCCAGGGCGCACACCAGTGCTTTGTTTTTTTTATTCATGGGCAAACGTGGTAGCCGTGGTCTAAGGTCAGGTGATATGAACCGGTACTCACGAATCGCATCCTCCAGAATGCTCCTTATGTCCACATTGCACAGGTTATCTGCAGATATAGCCCTGACTTCCTCCTCCTCATCATGTTGGTTTGCCTGCAGAACATCGGCAGGCGTATGCATGACATTCTGAGATGGGGGAGGATTACTAGCAGAACTATTCTGCATTTCCGAGCGCAGTCGATCAAGTGTAGCGTCATCCAGTCTATGATTGTGTTGAATGACGCGCACCTGATCCGATAATCGTTGGGCCGAGACGTTGACGGCTGGTTCAAGCACTTGAAACAGAGAGAGCATCCGTACTCGGTACGCTGTCAGGTTAATTCCTCCCTCTGTAGCCCCATAATATGCGCGCATCACATTTTCATTTATGGACTGAGTCCATCGCATGCGCGACACATTTCCACCGGCAGCGGGGACCCTACTCGAGGCCTGTTGGCTTCGAGGTCCCAAGCCCGCTGGTGGCCGTCCTCTTCCTCGCCGTCGTAGTGGTGTTGGTGACGACGGTGGGGAGAAAAACTCGTCGCTCGAGCTCGACGCAACTGCAGCGGCCGGTGACACGACGCTCACGGTTGAGGCGCGTCCCGGCGGCTGCGAGGCGGAGCTGAGCGACAAGTCCGGAGATGGTGGGTGTGCCTGTCGTCTTGTCCTGGCTCTGGTCTGCATAATTTACTTGCTCACATTACATATGTATACTTAGGTATATTAGTATTTTATTGTTCTGTATGGGTTTCATTTTTTTTATTGGAATTTTGGAGTTTTTCATTTTAACTTATTGATTAGTATTATTGTGTGGTTTTTTTTTACTGAAACTATTAAATCTATACTGTAATTTTATATATAATCAATGTAAAAATGTAGAGCGTAAATTTTCCGTTTTGACTTTGACAGATGCCATAGACATTATTATTATCTTCTTTTATTTATTTTCATACATATTTCGTTACATTTTTAAATATTTTTACAAAGTAAATACCTATACAAAAACATTTAAAAATATAAAAAAATAGCAGTCCATCGGTAGCGGGAGCAGGATCCAAGCTACCGGTGGTTAGGGCTCCAGAGACAGAAACCTCCTCACAATGCGAGCCGTGTCAAGGAGTACTGCCTTCTGAATCAGGCTCTTGATCCAACCGCCTAACGATAGCCTCGACAGGTGTTGGTCGAGGGTATCGGCCATCAGCCCATTGGCTGATACGACAATCGGCACAATGACAGCTGAGTCAACATTCCACATGTCAACAACCTCGTGTGCTAAGTCGAGATATTTCATCTGTTTCTCTTTCTCAGCTTTCACGAGGTTGCCGTCATGCGGAATGGTAACATCGACTATCATTGTGCGGCGCGCTAACCGGTCTATCACCACTATATCAGGCTTATTGGCGACAATAGTCCTGTCAGTAATGATAGACCGATCCCAGTACAACGTGACATGGTCATTTTCGAGAACTGGGTCGGGCACATACTTGTAATACGGTACCTCAGAATCCACTAGTTTGTACTGCAAAGCAAGTTGCTGATGAATAATCCTGGCTACTTGGTTATGCCTGTGCAAGTATTCGCCGTTAGCCAGACGAGAACAACCAGAGACAATATGCCTGATGGACTCACCCGGGTGGTGACATGCCCGACACACGTCCACCGTCCCGTCCTTCATAATATGTCTCCGGTAGTTATTCGTCAAGATAACTTCGTCCATAATTGCACAGACGAAACCTTCTGTTTCCCCGAATAGGTTACCAAAACGTAGCCAGGATACGGACGCTAAGAAATCTACACTGGGCTCATGAAGAGCCCGGTAAAAGCGCCCGTGAAGCTCCTTGTTTCGCCATACTTCCTTGCGGTCATCGGTAGTAAGTACTACAGGTTTGCGCCAGTTCTCTTTAGCCATGGAGAGCGGGGTGAGCCCCTTGTCCACTGCGACCACATCACGGTGCATACCCACTTCGGCTTTTAAGAAATACTCCCTGAGACTGCACACCTCGCGGTTGTGGAGGGTCTTTGCATTTAAAAAGCCTCGACCCCCGTACTTCCGCGGGATGTACAGTCTCATCACCGATGATCGTGGGTGATGCATTCGGTTTGCGGTCAGCATTGTATGGACCCTCCTATCCAGGGCGTCGAGTTCTGTCTGAGTCCATTTAAGTATGCCGAAAGAGTACATCAAAACTGGCATGACCCAACCGTTGAAGGCACGCACCTTGTTTCCGCCTGAGAGAAGACTAATTAATACCTTCTTCAGGCGACCAAAAAAGCGCTCCTTCAACGATTGTTTCATGTCAGCGTCGTTGATGCCTAACACTTCCGACATACCCAAATACTTGTAGCTTTCGGATGAGGAAAGGGATCTGAGGTATACGGAATCCGAAAGTTGGATTCCCTCGGATTCCATAACCTCACCTCGCTTTACATGCATGACTGCACATTTGTCCACACCAAACTCCATCCTGATGGCGCTACTAAAAGTTTCAGTTACCTTCAGTAGCTCCATCAGTTGCAGTTTGTTGGGGGCAAAGAGTTTTAGGTCATCCATGTAGAGGAGGTGAGATATAACCTGACCACCTCTCCTCAGCCGATAGCCTAGACTTGAATCCTCCAGCAGTGTGCTTAGAGGATTCAGGGCTAAGCAAAACCAAAGTGGACTCAGACTGTCGCCCTGAAATATTCCCCGCTTAATCCATACAGGCTCATCATTTCGCTGGATCTGTGGACATCCTGGATAGCGAAGGACCGTCCTCCATTGCCCCATGCACGACTCTAGGAAGGTGCGTAGAGTTGTATCAACCTTGTACAACTCCAGCACCCTCCTGAGCCATGAATGTGGCACTGAGTCGTAGGCTTTCTTATAGTCTATCCAGCATGTCGACAGATCCTTGCGGGATCGACGAACCTGTTGGCTTATGGCCATGTCGATGAGGAGTAGCTCCTTAGTACCACGGGACCCGTTCCTACATCCATTTTGAGACGCAGACATAATGGAATTATTATCAATATGCGAACTAATTTTCACTCTCAAAATGGATGTAAAAAGTTTATAAACCGTCGACAAACATGTAATCGGTCTATAATTCTTAGGTTCCGCGGTACTACCTGACTTATAGAGCAGGTGGGTGACGCCTGTTGTTAGAAACTGCGGTAGCGACCCAGACTCTAAGGATGACTGGAAATGAGATGCCAGGCGACTGTGTGAACTAGTGAGCCATTTTAACCAGAAATTGTGCAGTCCGTCCGGTCCCGGTGATTTCCAGTTCGGTAACGGACGGACTGCTCTGGCTACATCTGTTGGCGTAATTAACACCGGCTCCATTTCTGGTAATGATTCGCACACTCGCTCGACATCTCGCATCCAGCCAGCCTCAACGTGACAGACGGGTACTGACCAAATGCCCCGCCAGAATGCATTCGTGGTGGCGTCATCCGGGCAGCGCACGTCCGTCACATTTTGTTCGGGTCGCTCCCAAGCTCTATATACCCACCTCTCATCGCTCTGGAACATACGATTCTGCTTGTATCGGTCAACCCGCCGCTTATACCGCCGAATACGGCTTGCCCATGCACAGACTTTCTGCTTCAGGAAGTCGATGCGCTCTGTAACACGGGACATGTATTCTGGAGGACTGATTCCAGTCCCCGAGAATGCCCGCCTTACAAAGCGCATCACTCGTGGTCGAGTATTGCCCTCCCTGAAGCAGTATAGTTTGCCGATGAGTACCCTGGCCCCATCGATACGACGCTCGATCCTGCATTGCCAGGCTGGTACGGTTGGCATTGGTCGAGTAGCTCCGTCACAGCTTGGAAACTTGACGTTAGCTAACCGACATGCCGCAACAGCCGCGCAATACAGGATCGAGTGTGTATCAACGAGATTCTCGCTGCTCTCGAATAAATTCTTAAGCTGCGAGTCCAAGGCACACACCAGCGCCCTATTTTTCTTGTGCATAGGCAACCGTGGTAATCGGGGTCTAAGTTCGGTTGGGATAGACCTATACTCGCGAAGCGCATCCACCAGAGCGCTCCTCAGTCGGTTGTTGCACTGGCTACTTACTGTGGCAACCATATCATCCTCTTCTTCAACATGATGGAACCGCGGCGAAATTTCGATAGATGACCCTTGTGCCGCGGTTTGTGTCGGAGTCGAGACGACATAGTTGCTCAGTACTTCTGAGCGCAGCCTTTCAAGTGCGGTGTCGTCCAACCTGTGATTGCGTTGGATAACCCGCACTTGATCCGAAAGTCGTTGGGCCGAGACGTTGACGGTTGGTTCTAGTTCCTGGAACAGAGACAGCATCCTGTCACGATACGCAGTGAGGTTAGTTCCCCCCTCTGTAGACCCGTAATATGCGCGCATGACGTTCTCGTTCATAGACTGAGTCCATCTCATGCGCCGCACACAACCACCGGCAGCGGGGACCCGGCTCGGGGCCGGCTGGCCCCTAAGTCCCAAGCTCTTCGGTGGCCGGCCTCTCCCCTGCCGACGTACAGGTGTTGGCGACGTCGGCGGGGAAAAATATTCGTCGCTCGAGCTCGACGCAACTGCCGCGGCCGGTGTCACAGCACTCTCGATGGCGCTGGGTTCCGGCGGCGGCGAGGCGGAGCTGAGCGACGAGTCCGGAGGTGGTAGTCGTGCGTTCCGTGCAGCTGCTCTTGTCAACATTTACTCACATTCCGTATTTATATTTTCATTTTGATTTTCATTTTGATTTTATCGGATTTAATCGGAGATGACATCTGTCATGCCACCTCCGATTCGCTTCTTTTAACATTAGTTTTTTACATTATGGTAAAAATTTCTTGTATTTTATTATTCCAAAAGGTTTTTTCTATTGGGGATTTCCTTTCTATTGCAAATTTCTTGTAAAATTGTGTCAAATTTATTGTTTTTGTTGGAATTAGGAACACAAGATGACCTGTCGATAGTGTTGCCAGCTTTATTATTATTATTTTTATTTAATAATGTATTTCTATTCAAATGAAGTACGGTCGAATTTCGACCAAAGGGCGATCACTAGTTCTATTTATTACTACTTCTACTGAAGTAGACCAACCTAAAGGTATCTTGAGACATGAAAATACTTTCTAAATTAATATGGACATTCATTCGAACAATACTGCCGTCATTATTAAAAAGGGCGCAACTAGCATTTTGTAAATGTTGAGAAAATCGATGTTAAAATATTTTTTGAATTATGTTTAAAAAAACACGACTAAACTATGTTTTTCGAAATTGTGTGAATTTAAATAGTTGTATATATAAAGTACATATAAGTTTAAACTTAAACGTCAGCAAGTGGATACTGACGATGTTAATAGCGCGATCTCAAAAGTAGTTCACTGGTTATAATTTGCTTCTTAATGAAAAAAAAAACCAAATGCATTAAGTTTACGCTACCTCACGTTAGGCAAGTGAAAACGAATGTGTTGGTTAAGGGCGAAGAATTGAATCCTAAAGATAGCACTGTATTCTTAGGCCTAACTTTGGATGCCAAGCTTCAGTGGGGCCCGCATATAGATAAATTGTCGAAAAAGCTAAGCTCCGCTGCATACGCTGTTAGAAAAATTCGGAATTTAACTGACATAGAGACAGCCCGTTTAGTGTATTTTGCCTACTTTCATAGTCTAATGTCGTACGGTATTCTGTTGTGGGGAAATGCCGCCGACATTCAGACTATCTTTGTCTTGCAGAAAAGGGCTGTTCGATCAATTTATAAATTAAGCCCGAGACACTCACTCAGAGAGAAATTTAAAGAAATTAATGTAATGACTGTGCCTTCACAGTATATTTTTGAAAATCTTTTATATGCCCATAAGAATATTAAATTGTTTAAAAAATTCAGTGATATCCATAATATAAATACTAGGAATAAATACAAATTTGTTGTACCTTCAACAAGGCTCAAGAAAATAGGTGGCTCATTCAGATGTCAATGTATACGCTTTTATAATAAACTTCCAAGCCATGTTCAAGATCTAAGTCTCAATAAATTCAAATCTTTCATTAAACGTAAGTTGTGCCAGAAAGCCTTTTATACTGTAAAAGATTATATTGAAGACAAAAAAGCTTGGGATTAAGCTGCTCCAATTTTTATATTACAATTATACTGAATGTTTTTTTTTTAATTATTATTATTATTTATTTGGATATATACACTTTGACATTTGATTATTGTTTACACTATGACATGAATGTATACTTTCAGAAGTATAATATTACTATTATTATTTAAGTGATTTTGAATGTGAGAACTATGTAGGTGATGTTTGTTTTTTTTATATCTCTCTTACTCATTCCATTTTAATGATAATCTGGCAGTTTGAGTACTTAATGCGGCCTACCAAAATGTCCTTTCTTTGGTATTGTTCGTCGAATCTTTGTGCTCCTTATGTTCTGAGTTGAGCTGCAAGATTACTGACAAATGCGTGCATTGACTGGACAGGTCCACTCAATCTGTATGGTTCTTTCCTCAAAAGGCCATTTCAGACACCTCCATGTACATTGTACATGGTCCTCAAATGATCAGACCGGGACTATTTCCTGATTTTATATACACATTGACATTGATGAATTTTACTTATACAATGACATGAATATTTACTTTTAAAGTATTATATTGTTTTAATTACCTATTGTAAATGTGAAGACGAAGTGGGTGTTCTTTTTTCTTGGTTTTCTTTTCTTCTAATTTAATTTTTTACATTGTCTGGCAGTTTGAGTAATTTGTGCGACCTACACAAATGTCCTTTCTTTGGTATTGTTCGTCGAATCATTGACCTCCTAAAGTTCTGAGTGGAGCTACATGATTACTGACAAATGCGTGCACTGATTGGACAGGTCCACTCAAGCTGTGTGTTCTTTCCTTAAAAGACCACTTCAGACACCAATCCACATGGTCTTCACATGATCTGATCAAGATTATGTCTGGACTTTAAAAGAGACTGTGACCTCTGAGTTTGTTTCGGCGTTTCTTCTCAGAGTAGTCAGATAGGAAATGCCGACCTCATCTAGTTTAAAAAAAGAATTGATTGACGTGTAAAAGTGTTTGTACAAACCTACTTGCAAAAATAAAGTAATTTATCATTTACATTTGTATTTGTTTTCCAGATTTTGTCTGCAGTAGTGTAGTGGCTATGTAGTAACAGCCGCACGGGTCTATCGATCAGGTAAAGGTACGGTTGCCGCTGTTTCTTGGATTGGTGACCATCTTTACATACTGAGGTCACTCCTCAGTAAGCACGTTAGCTCGTTGGTCCCGACTGTCATTATTAGATTTTTGTCAGTCGTTACGGGTCGTCAGAAGTCTGAAATTCTTACAACCAGTCTTACCGAGGGCTATAGTGCTACCCAATAACTGGGTTGTATGGGCCTTTAGGCGTTCGCTCCATGTAAAATATACCTAGGTTTTTTTTTGTGAGGGGGATCAAATCACGTCTCCCGCTCTGGGCGGAGCGGAAGGGCGTGTCAGACTTATACTGACTAAAACCCACCCGTGTTCCTTCAGTTGCCTATATGTCAGGGCCACGGTATCTCTTTCGAACATATCTCGCGACCCTGGGAGGAAATATAGGTATTCAGGTGCATCCGGTTAGACTGGGACTCGGCTCAGAAAATAGTTGGAACAATATAATGATAAGGATATATGATGATTTTGTCTGCAGTAAACGTGAAAGTTGTTATTTCTGTCTAACTTCAGGAAAATACCGAAAACCCACATAGCATAAACTTGCAGATATATCTACTTGATCACAAAGACTTTGAGATAACATTTCAAAGATGAGATTTTAATTTTGTAGCAATCATTTGGAGGATTGCCTACTGAGAGTAATACTTATTGGGTTATAGGAAATCTTATAATAGCCCATATCTTTGTTTTGATAACAAAAGTGAACGGCGACTTAATATAAACGGGTAAGGTAGAATCGTTCTTAATATTTTATGCCCCCGGGGCTCAACAGTTTTCTTTGATTCATGATTTTCTTTTAACTTCAGTGAAATTAATGATCAAAGAAAGAAAACTAATTGTGTTGCGATAACAAAGCGTTACTGAATGCCAATATCTTAATTACTGAGCACCTATCTCAATTCTTGCACACCTGAATGAAATGAGTAATTGCCATCACGCAGAGTTCACAAAATAGTCGGCAAGTAATTAAAATAATTATATGCCTTACATACGAAGACTAGTGTCGTAGCAAGCTCGAGAAATAAAGAAAAGAAAGGAAAAAAGAAAAGAAAGGAAAAAAGAAAAGAAAGAAAAGTCTTTTTTGGGACTCGCACAAGAAAGAGTAATTACCCACATAATGAACTTTTAAAAATTGTTGAGTTCCACTCGGATCATTACATTGGCAGTCGAAACGAAAAATACCGTTACAAAGTATTCCATAAACAGCATCTACCTATACACCTACTTCCTGAAATACGTACCTAAGTATTATGAAAAGCTCCGCTACATAACATTCCTTTTTGAATAATTGACGAAAACGTGACGATATCTCAGTAGGAATCTTAATTTACATTTCGTGCATAAGTACGTGATCCTTTCCCATTATTATTCGTTACAAAAAATCTCCATAATTACACGTCATTTGGGCTTGAATATGGTTAGAAAATTGTATGAACTAAAAGTAACTTCCATTGGTGGTTGTAGTATAAATGGGTTTCGGTAGTAAAGGAGCGAGAATTTCCGCGTAGTTAGTGGTTTTCGCTACGACAAAATACTTAGCTGCTTCGTTCGGGATGGAAATTTCTAGCCCTCCCTCTATTTAGAATTGGTACCGGTGGCGTACCGTTTAATATTAACATAACACGTAATACCTATTGGCTAACCGTTGGTATAAAGCAATCCTGTAAAAACAAAAGACTATTAAAAATTTTATCCCTTAAAACAAATAACTCTACACTTACGAAATACTATAAAAAATACGAAAAAATCTTAAAAAATTCTGTGACAACGGCAAAAAAATTACACTTCATAAATAAAATGAAAAAATCAACAAATAAAGTAAAAACCATGTGGATCATTGTAAAAGAACGAACAAACAAAAAAACCATAAAGGCCAAACAAAACATAACATTACAAACTACAGACCTAGTAAGTGAACCTAAACAAGTAGCTAACTATTTCAATAATTTCTTCGCATCCATTGGTGAAAGCACCAACAATCCACCCGACTTCGAACCGAGAGAAACATCAGTGATCAACCCCTCGGAAAATACTATGTTTTTAAGTCCAGTCGATGGGTACGAAGTAAATAAGATCCTAAAAAACCTAAAAAATAAAAACAGCCACGGCATAGACGAACTCCCCCCAACTCTTTTCAGACAGTGCGCTGACGAACTTACCTTACCATTTTATAAGTTAATTAATCAATCGTTTGAAGAAGGTGCGTTCCCCAATCTATTAAAAACATCTTTAATAAAACCTATCCACAAAAAGAACGCTAAAACAGATGCAAATAATTATAGACCAATTGCCTTTCTACCCACAGCATCAAAAGTTTTCGAAAAAGCAATGTGCGGTCGCGTAAATTCCTTCTGTGAAAAATATAAGATATTCGACGACTGCCAAAATGGATTTCGTAAAAATAGATCGACGACGTTAGCAGTGTATAAGTACATTCAAGAAGCCCTAAATATAACCAACAACAAACAGTATGCAATAGGAATTTTACTCGATATGACAAAGGCGTACGACAAGGTCCAATTTAAAATACTCTTAAATAAGCTACATGGAATTGGAATTCGTGGAAACGCTTATGACTGGTTTGCGTCATATTTAAAAGATAGGGAGCAATTAGTTGAGATTGAATATTACAATCAATTAACAAAAGAAACACAACTGGTAAGATCAGACGTCAGACCAATATATGCTTCAATTCCCCAAGGAAGTGTCGTAGGTTGTTTCTTATTCCTTGTATACATAAACGACCTCCCCAAAATCATAGACGGCCCATGTGTTGTTTTTGCAGACGATATTTCTCTCCTCACCTCATGTCAGACACCGGCTAATTTGAGTGAAACACTGGACACTATTCTGGATAAAACAAATAACTGGATGAGCAAGCATAATCTTGAAATTAACTTTAATAAAACAAAATTAATAACTTTCCACCCTCGGCAAAAAAAAAAACAATTACACTTCACATTTAAACAGCACACATTGGAAACAGTTAACAATTTCTCTCTTCTTGGATTAACAATAGACACACATATAAACTGGAAAGCGCACATACAGAAAATTAAAACAGAAATATCAAAATTCTCATACGCCCTCCGCGAAATCAAAAAGACCACCAACCAGGAAACTGCTCTAACCACATATTATGCGTATGCCCACGCTTGGTTTAGCTATGGCATCATTTTATGGGGCAACAGTACAGACGCACCCTCACTATTCATTCTACAAAAAAAGCTTATACGAATAATAACTAATATTGAACAAACAGATAGTTGCAAATCGTACTTCCAGAAACACAAAATTCTAACCCTAGTGAGTATTTATATTGTGGAATTATGTAAACTAGTCCGCAAACATCCAGATTCTTACAAAACACGAGAAGAAATACAAACTAAATATTCGCCGCGCCACAAAAACAGACTTAATTTGCCTCCTTCCCGCCTTAAATTGCATTCTTCTAGTCCACATTCTATGTCTGTAAAAATTTAAATAAATTACTGGAAAGCATAAAACAAGAAAAGAAAATAAATATATTCCTGAATAAGTTAAAAAAATTCTTAATAAATAAATGCTATTACACAATAGACGAATATCTATCTGATAAATTCAATTATAATACACACACACATGACATATAATAATTAGGTATAATATAATATAGCATAATAATGTCAATAATAAATAAATTAATAGTAATAATAAATAATAATTAAATAATATAAACATGATTAAAATAAAAATAAAATTCTTATTAAAATACAGAAACTAAATATACGAATTACAATATGAAATATGTAAATAAATACGTAATAAACAATAATAATATACAATAGTGTTCAAAATACAGACCAATGTTAAGAATTTATAAGAAAATAATTAAAGCGCTCTTCCTCTATTCTAATTAGAATTTAAAATGTTGCTGTGCCCTACAGGGTCCATAATTGTTTCTATATATATTAATACCCACCACCTGTGTACATTATGGAATGCAATAAAGATTTGAGATTGAGATTGAGATATTATGCAACAAAGACTTAATGTTTAATCGAGTTGTATTCATTTTGAGGCTGCTGTTCTTAATTGTGTTGTATCGTCTCAAAATAGGCGGAGATTATGGTAATATTATGTCTGTTTTTTTCTCATATCTCATAGATGCTTTACTATCACGTTATTAGAATAAAAGACATTTGAAAGATTGTGCCAATGTACTTTTAATTTTGGAAGATACATCTTGTAATTCGGTGAATCAAAAGCAAGTTTGCATTTTTTAATCATTATGCTTTTTCCAATTATGTTGGTGTCGGCTTTCAGTGAAACTAGATGCAGCTAAATTTCAATAGTATATATGAAGCAACCGGCTATCTGATCTCCATAACCAGTTACTGGGTCAGATTTTCAGGCTTCGGACGACCCGTAATGATTGTCAAAGATACACAGATGACAGCCGGGACCAACAGCTTAACGTGCTTTATAAAGCACGGAAGAGTCTTGATATTTAAAGATGGTCATAACTCATCTACGGAAAAACCGCGGCAAATCTTAACCTGATTGAGCTGTGCAGCTGCCACCACTTATAAAAAAATATCCACACTTTTAAATACTAATTCTTACCTGATGTTAAGGTAAGTTTGCTGTGTAACTGCGTCAGTAATATCTATATCTACTTACCTACCTGGCCTATTGCAATGTTTACTAAAGAGAAGCGCTATCTAGATACTTGTCACTGCAATTACAGTAATGGAACTCACGTGTATTCCGACGACAAACTCTTAATGTAATTACTTACAACTTCAGCTGTTGCAAGGATGTTCCGGCGAATTTACTATTGATTAACGGTAGGTGATTTTAGTTCTTCTATTTAGAAGTTATAAGAATATTTTCCATTAGACTAATTTCAATATTTTATTTTATTTATTTGGGATCAAAAACAGTTCAATATATTATAGCGCTTACAAAAAGCTGTTATATTTCAATCGAAAAACGAATAACCCACAATATTGTCCACGAGGTGACATCAGAGAATGAAAACGAACGCATGCTAATTGAAAAAGAAGTACATATTTAGATGAAAACACTATATGCTGAATTCAATGGAAGCGGATGACAAGAATATCCGTGTTATAGGCGGCTTGCAAGACATTGCGAAACCATTCTTTTGAATTTAGATTGTGACAGCGCGAAAATACCAATATCAGCGAATTGTGAGTTAATAAAGTTGTTGCTGTTTGTTTGGTTGATGTGTTGTTGTTAGTTTGTGAATATGCGCACCAAAATGGAATAAGTTGGGATCTACAATTCATCTACTAACCGACCCATGTTCAACTATTAATTAAAGGAAGTAAATGCCTACTTACCTACTTAATTCCATACTAAAATCCATTTATGAAAATCAGCTTGTGGAGACTCGCTGCAGGCCTGTAAACTTTTCGTTATGCATAGAAAACCATCAATCTTTTGCAATAGTAAAAACATATTCTTAGTTATGAACTAAGTAATTACCTTCTAGGATAAAGATAATAGAAAAAGGGAACCACTACTTTTTAATAACGATAAACGATACGACATGCTATAATCTAAGTTAGTACAACTTAGTTCGGATTAACAAGAAAACTTGCAACCACTAACGAGAAAAAAAACTTACATACACTTTGTTGCAAGTCACGAACGTAGTGCCACCTTATTATGTTTCAGATGTTTATGCATCACTAAAACCTCATGTTTATTTTGTGTCTGTTTGTGAGATAAAAATGTTATAATATTTTTCGACAAAGGTATATTTTTTTCAAAAGTTTTAAAATTGCTTCGCCTTGTTTTTTTTTTCTTTTTACCGTTTTCTGATAGCAGCATTAATTGCTTTGTTTACAATATTTTGAAATATTCTCTATATTTATATAAGGTACAACGAACAATTTATAACCATTTTGAAGGCTGTCTTGATCATGGTGTTTATAAAAATGTTCGTCTCAATCGGGCTACATCGGTGTAGGCCGCGTAGCCAGTGACTTTCGTAGATCGTAGCAGCTTGCGTAGCATTCGTAGCAGGCGTACAAGAAATAATAAAGATGCAAGTAGAGTTTCAGTACAATTTTTTTATCATCACTGCATACTATGCAGTTGTTTTCTGGCAACTGCATATTCCACACTGATCATCAGAATCAGTGATCATCATGAGGACAAAATTGTGTATTATTTTATCTAACCAAAAATAAAAAGTGAATCTTTCTACTACGAAGAAAGCATTTGTGTTTTATTTATCACAAGCGGGCGTCATTGTAAATGAAAATTACATCAATGAACAAAAATGTCATAAACGGAAACTCATATTATTTGCAACAACTACAGTAGAATACATAGGTACATTGGTAAGTACCTACTGTCGATACAATGTAAACAGCGTTGTTAAATTCATCTGCAGTTGACGTCCATTAATTAGTTGGCCAATGATTAGCTTGAAATCCAATTAAATAACTACACATTTTGCATTATCCAGTGTTCACAGAGAATAAATAGAGTAGAATGTGTGTTTATGGTTCAGGTATTTGGGATGTTGAAATAACATACGTGGTAGCGGAGTTACCAATTCATTTGTTGATTAGGGACTATCGAGTATTTATTTATTTATTTATTATTAGGCTTTTCAACAGTGAGTAATATACTCTTACTTTACAATTTGTACATTACACAATATTATACCATAGATCTTACTCATCATCATGCCTACCCTTTCTCAACTGTTGTGATCGGCTTCCAACCTAACCGGATGCAGCTGAAAACCCAATATTTTACAAGGAGAGACTGCCTCTCTGACAACCCAGTTACTGAACACGATACCCCTTGGTAAGACTGGTTATAATAGAATAGAATAATATTTATTTGCTAAAAAACATGGTTACTGCCAACTAGACGGTTGCTTCGGCTGGTTTCTGACGACCTATAACGACCGCTATAGATCCATAGTGCACGGAGGTGTTGGTATGTAAAGACCTGTGCAGTGTCCAGCGCGGGATCGTGACAGATGCCTTCGAAGATGCAGATGCAGGTGATGGCAGATGCCTTTGAATTTTGAGTTCTAAGACATGCCGGTTTCTTCATTATGATATCCTTCACCGTTTCGTATTCATATTCATATTCATATATTTGCGTTCCACAAGGTAAAACAGGTGTTAACAAAAAGCTTAAAGCTAAGAGCCGTTGTAGACCCTGTTAGGGCACAGCAAAAGGTATTGTTAGGTATGTACAATTATTACTTATTTCTAAAAATAAAATAAAATAAAAAATCAAATCAAATCAAATCAAATCAAATCATTTATTCGCATAGAATGCAGGTATTTTACAATAAGGATGTTATAGAAATACATATAGTGAGCCAGGTACATTCTGCCTGAGTATCGGCATGCAAATTTTTTACAAATAATGAAGTAAATCATGAACAACATTTTGAAATAGTTAATTAATAAATACATTATTATAGCAAGTCCAGGTCATGCACAAAGGTGTATCAGATAATATCAATAAAATTTAATAATAGGTATTAATAAAATTCAATAGTATCAATAAAAAAGAATAATGTCAAAAAAGAATAAGATTAAATAATGTTATAACAATTAAACTGTTGAGATGTCACACATAGGGACTAGGGTCATTCAAAAAGTCACTTATCGAGTAATAACATTTTTGTATCAAGAAAGCCTTGAGTTTGCTTTTAAATTGTTGCAGGGTATCACTTTTTATGCTGTCCGGGAGTTTATTAAATACGATTGGACCCATGCAGAAAACACTTTTTTTAAGTAGTACTGTTTTACAGCTACGAACAGTTAAGAGGTTTTTATATTGACTTCTAACGGGACCTTTCTTGGTGTCTGAAACCTTGGCAAACAGGTTTTTATTCCTTTTTACAAAGACTGCCATCTCCAAAATATATAAAGACGGAAAAGTAAGAATTTTCAAAGACTTGAACAGTGGTTCACAACTATCTCTAGGTTTAAGATGACACATGGCTCTCACACAACGTTTCTGGGCTTTAAAAATTTTATCTTTTAGACTGCAGTTTCCCCAAAAAATTATTCCAAATCTCAAGACTGATGCGACCAAACCATGGTAAGCTACTAAAGCAGTCTTTATGTCAACTTTTTTTGCCAGGTTAAGAAGAACATAAGCTGCAGTGCTTAACTTTTTACATACCTCTTCTGCTTGCGGTTTCCAAGTTAATTGATCATCTACATAAATTCCTAAAAATTTCGCGACCTTTGTTTGATTAATCACTTGTCCATTGTACTGGATATTAACGTCTGGTGGAACTGTACGTTGGCGAAAATGCATCACATTAGTCTTCGTTAAGTTAATTACCAGGTTGTTTTTGTCAAGCCAGTCAATAATATTTCTAAGGTTAACGTTAATATCCTGTTCATAATGATTAATGTTTGTACATTTTATCAGTGCTGTACTGTCATCGGCAAATAGGACCATTGGAATTGGTATCTGACGGGGCAGATCATTTATATACAGCAAAAACAGTGGGGGACCCAGTACACTGCCTTGCGGTACACCGAATTTAACAATTTTACCGTCAGATTTATATTTTTCTTCACATTTTGATTTAAGACAAATTCTGGATGTCTCCGTATATTGTGTGCGGTTACTGAGGTAGGATTTCAAAAGATTCAGCACGTTCCCCCTTAAACCGTAGCTATTAAGCTTGTTCAATAAAATATCATGATTTACACAGTCAAATGCTTTAGTCATGTCTGTAAAAATGGCACAGATAGGTGTCTTATTATCTACATTTATCATTATTTCGAGTAAAAAGTCATATATTGCTGAATTTGTGTTTTTATTTTTCCTAAATCCTGTTTGTTCATTACATAGTATATTGTATTTTGTAAGAAAATTGTTGATTAATTCATATATAATCTTTTCCACCACTTTGGAAAACACAGGAATTAACGCGATCGGTCTATAGTTAGCCATATCCTCCTTGCAGTTTTTTTTGTGAAGCGGTTTGACTATAACTGTTTTTAAACCGTCAGGAAATACACCAGTGCTGATAGCTAAGTTAATAATGTGGCTAATATGTTTGATTATGTTATATGATACAAATTTTATAACTTTCGTTGCTACTTCGTCATATCCTACGGTATTTTTATTTTTCAATGATTTTATCACCCTAAGTACGTCTTCAGGTACAACTGGTCTCATAAACATTGTGTGTGGGTTTTCGCGTAGACCTCTTGTTTCGAATGATGTTTTAGGTGAGTTTTTAATCTGATTAATGAAGTAGTTATTGAATGCATCTGCAATTTCCTTAGGGTCACTAATAATTGTATTATTTATTTTTATCTGAGAAATCGGTTCATAAGTACATGATTTATTGTTGATAACTTGCCAGGACGCCTTTGATTTATTGCGGGAGTTTTTTATAAAATAGTTGTTTTGTGCCTTTTGAGTCAAATTTATGATTTTCCTAAAACGCACGGAGTAATTTTTAAATTTAAGTTTGCTTTCATTTGATGGCCTAAGTCTATGCTCCCATAGAAGGTGACGCTGCTTCCTACTACATAATCGTATTCCCCTAGAAATCCACTTAGTTGTTTTATTTGGTTTTATTCTAACTAGCTTGTAAGTCATTGGGGTCATTATTTGGAGCAGTGTGCCGAATCTTGTAATGCTTGGAGTTTTGTTCGCTTGATGATGATGGTGTACTACTTTTTCTGCCAGGCGTTAAGCAGATCTTTTTACATGTCTCGACAGTTTTTAAGGCTTTTTGTAAATCGGATTTTAATCGGAAGTTTTCGCTGTTGAGGTCGTCTATTTCCTGATGCGCACTCATAAGTTGCATCTTAAGTGTATTAATGTCTTTGTTCAAGTTGTTAATAATGTCGTCATTATAATTGTCGTGCAGGCTATCCGGTAAACTCATCATTGTGGTGTTAAGTATTGATTTGTCATCGTCATTTGACAAAAAAGATAAGTTAGTAAAAGAACCAGTATTCTGCTTACGAAGTGTGATATTATCTGTATCCATTGTTTTAGACTATGTATGATCTACGTTTAGGTGACGTTGCTTATGTTACTGAGGCGCCCTCTGTTAGCACGTTATTGACTTTTTATAACTGGTGTTGAAAATTATTTATGAAGAAATTTTTATATGAAATTAAATCTCACAAATAGTCATAGATTGCGTGCCCCGGATTTGAACTCGAAGCGTTAGCGATCGGCAGGCTAATGTAGGTGATTAACCGTCTTAGCCACAGCGTAATTAGTTGGTGAATACGAAATAAGCCAGCCTATGTTAAAGGTCGAAGAATTTAAATTTTGCAAAGCGGTTGGTATGGCTAATGTGTCAGATTTTTTTTTTTCCACTTGACGTAGGTATCCCTTTTTTTCTGTCACAAATGTAAACACTCTTTATGTTAATTAAGTCCACTTTGAATACAGTTTGGTTGATTGTTTGTTTTGATTCTAATAATATCACTGTGATTGTTACTTTAAATTGTCACTTTTTTGGTTTTTATAGAATAGTCACGGTTACTTTTTTATTTATTTATTTCAGTCACATTTCAATTAGTCACTTTGATAACATGTACACTGGTAAAATAGACATGTACACATGTATTTTAGTAGTTTTTAACACAAACATAGGACTTTAAATATTTTAAAACAAAATGTAAACATGGAGCTTATTTATCGAGGTGTCAAGCGAGACAGCGCCATCTACAAAATCTTAGTAACTAAAAATTAAAAATGAAAATTATACAAAACTGAGTAATTGGAATTGGAAAAAATAAAATATTGCAATAACTAAATAAAAAATAAATCAAAATCTTAGTAACTAAAAAATTAAAATTATACAATAATGAGTAATTGGATTCGAATAAAAATTAATTGCAATAACATAAATAATAACGTATTTGGTTAGAATATTTCCATAAAACTACCTAGGTACTATTTTTACATTTAGATAAAATTATATTTAAATAATCATTACAAACAACTTATTTAATATATACAAAATATATGACTTATACATATTTGAGAATGAAATTATTGCAATTATGGTTTATCATTGAAGTATTCATTAATATTATAATAACTCTTGTTTAATAGAAATAGTTTCAATTTATTAACAAATATGTTGTATTTATCTATATTTCTTATTTCATCTGGTAATTTATTATATATTTTTATTGACATGACATAGGTACTTGAGGAGTGCATTTTTAATCGGGATGTAGGTATGTTTAATCTATTTTTATGTCTTAAAGTAAATTTGGTTTGTAGGTCTTCTCTTTTTGTGTAGAATTCCGGGTATCTACGTACAAATTTACAGAGTTCGAAAATGTAGAGACAGCTTGGGTCAAAATTTTCAATTTCTGAAAGTGGGGTTTACCGCTATCAGTTTGCTCAATATTTACTAGAATTCTAATAAGTTTTTTTTGTAGGGTGAATTGTGTAGGTGCATCTGTACTATTACCCCATAATATCACACCGTATTTAAGCCATGCATAGGCATATGCATAATATGTTACCAACGCAGTATTAATGTCTGTAGTATTTTTTATTTCCCGAAGGGCGTAGGAGAATTTAGATAATTTCGCTTTTAATTTTTGGATATGCGACTTCCAATTTATGTGTGTGTCTATGGCCAAGCCCTAACAGGGTGAATTCATTTACTACTTCTAACTTATAATTTTCAAAACTGAAGCTAACTGTTATAGGTTTTTTCTGTTGTGGGTGGTAAGTATTTTTGTCTTTTTAAAGTTAATTTCTAAGTTATGTTCCGTCATCCAGTGTGTTGTTGCGTCAAGTATTGAATTTAGTTTGTCGTTCAAGTTAATATTAGTCTCGCATGAGGCAAGAATGGATATATCATCCGCAAACAAAACACAAGGTTCACTGATATGCTTTGGGAGGTCGTTTATATATACTAAGAATAAGAAGCAGCCTATCACACTGCCCTGTGGGATTGAAGCGGTGATTGGCATCTTTTCGGATCGGAACAATTCTATTTCATTTGTTTTTCGGTTAAAAAACTCTATTTCCACTACTTGCTCTCTATGCTGTAAATATGATGCGAACCATTCATGACATTTACCACGGATCCCTATGCCATATAATTTATTTAGTAAAATGTTGAATTGTACTTTTGTGTTTCGAGTGCAATGGTGATGAAATTATATACACAATGAACTCCATTAGGCGGGGTCGTCACCACTGGGTCACTAGTTTATATAGTGCAACATTATAATGTAAGATAAGTTTTAGTAAGTTTACTAAATAACTTTTTGTTGTTTGTTGTTGTTTGTTACTATAGTTGGAAGTAGCAAATGTTGCTCCACAAAGAGAAACTTCGATACGGATGCGGACTCTACTATGTATTTCATAGTTCAATGAGTTTCTATTTTCCACAGATACATATCTATTCATTGCAGCGTCTCCGTGCCGCGCGTACTGGAGAGCAGGTGTCGATGTCATCTAAACATTGACGCCATATTGCAACCGTTCTGCAATGCGACGTGACTGCTATGTCTTCTGTTCGCCCTAGGTAAGCTAGATATACATTGAATGTTAACTTTATTGGATGGCGGGATGAACTGGACTTCTTTATTATAAACAATGGTTGACAGAATGTAAAAGCTTGGATCTCACAACACAGCAAATTCTAGTGCGATGTCTAGGAATTCAATCCACTGGAATGTAAACTTAACAAAATAAATGTATTATTTTACTTATTTTATAAATAAAATAAGACATTCATTGGTAGTTTGGTACTTAGTTGGTAGCTATGACATGACATTCTCCATTATACTGCACTTGTATTTATTCGAACAGTAAAGTATTCGCATTTTGCTTTTTTTAAATGTTATTTAACATTCTTATTTAAATAAATGCGAATCTGTTTCTGAACCTCTAATAATTTCTATTTTGGGGTACTAAAACAATAGCCGTTTATCTGCGACCAATTTGTATGTAGCAGTTGGTCATAGTACTAACCGACCTAGCCAATTTTTATGATATATTTATCACTTAATACACTAAATTATATCACCACTTTGGGTAAGAAATAGAACTAGACAGTACCTTTATCAAAAAACTGTTGAAAATAAAACAATGCAAAAAACATAATCATAAACCAAAAGAAATCACAATAAGACAACATACACAATAAATAAACCATCTGGAAAAGGTCAAAAATACATACAGAGGGTCATAAAAAAACACATTGTACATCATTAGAACCCCAAATAGTTTTTAGATCTTCTATCATCATCATAATTTTAGCAGCAAGACGTCCACTGCTGGATATAGGCCTCTCCCAAGCACCACCACTTCAACCTGTTCTGTGCTTTTATTCTGACCTTCCTTAGATGTTTATCAATTTAAAAAGTGTTCATTTTTGTGAGTTTAGGTATCGCCACATAGTTGTTAATAATGTACTTACTGCTGGGAGACAGTGGACCGTAATCTACCACGCCAACCCGCGGTCGCGAATGCTTGATGTTCCATGTCATCGAATTTTCGATACAATGTTTTCCTTCATTGTTTTGAGAGGAGATGGTGAAGAAATAAATTTAGAGTCATTAGGACTTTTTGCCAGAGGTGGAAGGGGAGTAGTTAAGCCTGTGCCCAGTAGTCAGTACGGGCTAGTGAATAAAAAACTTTATTACCTGATCAGTATAAATCGAGGATGTAGTTGCCAGTTTGCCAGCGTGGTTGAAAAAAACAACTCACACACACAAAAAACAACACACTTCAATAAAAATAATGAAATGGAAATAAAGTTCAGTTGTAGCATAAAGTTGTGGATTCCTTTGAGAAAAACATAATACAGTCGAACAACTTTAAAGCCACTTTTAGTGAAAAGACATCTAAAGGTAGGCATTTTGACTCCAACATACCCGAATTTACAGGTCAACCTTTATGAGTTCGCGCAGCAGTCTTTTGTTTTAATTCTACACTTTTCTTAGAAGAATTTAAAAATAAATATGTAACATAATAATATCTGACATCGTCGAGGTTTTCCCCATTTGTGGAGTATATTCCGGTGGCGTCCGTCCAAGATGGTGTCGGCATCGATGCAATATTAAAGCGCTTTGCAGCGCAACGCGACGTGACTACAGCTGCAGCACTCCTGCCATATTATTATCACTGCAAATATATCTAGATTATCTTGAACGTAACGGTTATTGATGGTGAAATGCTGCGACACTTTAGGGAATAGAGAAATGTGGGGATATTGTTTCGTAAATTATAGAACAAGCAATAGTACCTAATGGAGAGGCAGGACTCGGACAAACTTTAAGAAATCTATTTATGCATTCCCAGTTCGTCTGAATTGGGGACTTCTGCATCAGGAGCAATTATAATCCATGTAGGTTCATATCGGATTTACAAAGAAATATTTATTGAATTTAAATAATTGTGGATTGATTGATTCATCGAGTGCTCCGTGTCTACCAGATGTGAAGAATAGCAGCATCTCATTCCTTCCCATGGGAGTCGTAAGAAGCGACTAAGGGACTTACTAGAGAATGGGCAGCAGCGTTCTCTATGCATTTTACCAGCGTACTGCGATCTGCAACCCGCCTGCCAAGCGTGTCTATTATGGGAAACTACCCAAATTGGGGGAGGCCTATGTCCAGCAGTGGACGTCTTTGCGACATCGATTGCGACCTTTTTAACCGACTTCAAAAAAAGGAGGAGGTTATTAATTCGACTGTAATTTTTGTTTTTTTTATGTTTGTTACCTCATAACTTTTGACTGGGTGAACCGATTTTGATGATTCTTTTTTATTTGAAAGCTGGTGCTTCTCGAATGGTCCCATTTTTATTTGGTTCCATTCGGACAATGGGGTCTATGTGAAAACCATATAGGTCTTAAATTTGCGAACGAATAACGCGATTAGATAACTAAGAAGTTATGTGTTTATTTTTTTTTGTAAATAGTTTTTATTCAGAATAGTAAAGTTTTAAGGGAAGGTATGTAAGTACCTACTTAAAAAGGTACTTTGATCAATTTATCACTCACGCTTGATGACAGCACTACTACGAAAAAACAAACTTAATATTTTTTTACGTTTTTCGTTGTTAATTATTTACAATTCGAGCTTTCTTTATTTCAATGGTTCACCCATTTCTTTGTGTCATTGAATGTTTAATATGTTTGTCTAGTCTGGTTCAGACAAATAAAATGTGTGAAAAATCTTTATAAATAAATAAAGAAGGAAATAAGTTGAGGTACGAAAACGTTGAAAACACCTATATCAATGTCTATTGAAAAACGAGAGAGAGAGTAGTGAACTTGAAATATCTAACCCGTATTGTAAATCAAGATTTCGTTTAAACTTTAATGCCAATCTTTAATAAAAAGTTAAAGGAGAGCGTATTTTTAACAAAGCAGTCAACTAAATTTAACGACTAGAAAAATGTAGGTCTTTGGGATCAAACGAATTAAATGTCAAACTCTATTTGAATTTACAATTCTGCACGTAAATCTAATCTCAGCGAAATATAAAGTGTTTCTCACAAACTTTTTCAATTTCTCATACTTATCAGATTTTCTTGTCAGAGCGCAATACACGTGAAGTTTTGGTCACAAGAGACGAAATTAAAGTCATATTTCAGAGCTTCAAGATGGCAGGCGCTCGCAATGAGCGAGCCTTGTAATGCACCATTTACGTAAAAACGCCTGACATCGACCGAGTGCCAGCGACTCACTTAACGAACCTCGTAAACCTTAGTCCATACTGTTAATTGCTTGATTAATTAACTTTCCTGTTTTGTTCTGATGTAGGTTATTAAGCAATCTGGTGTGAAATTAACTGCGTATTTCACAGACGAAATAAATGTTTTGAATTTTAAACAATCATCTATTAATTAAAAATAAATGGAGTAACCCACAGCACTAATGAATGCCGAAAAAATTCCAGACAAAAAGTGAATCTATGCCGCATTTATGCGCAGTATGCAAATTGACACTTTCTGAATACATGACGGAGGATTTCATCGTAGTGACGAAGGATTTTCTAGGCGTAACAAGCTTTAAATTTGAATTTTTTGAGTTTCCAGGAATGGCCAGTACCTAAATACAAAAAAGAATTGTACCTAAATATCACAGAAAAGATCATCAGAACTGCAATAAATACTTATGATGCAATTAAAACTGCATTGCACTTTGGGATAAAAAAGCGCAGGCCTTCATATAATTTACATCGTACACCCAAAATTTCAAGGCTTTAAGTATATAAGGTGCCTTAAATATTTATAAACTCGTTTGTAGGTGTTACATCTGACCTAAATCAAGGATCGCTTAGATAATGTACGCGGATACTTGGTCGATCTAAAGTTCACGAATAACGAGCTCAAGAGTTCCGAAGAGGTGAGAATAACTTTCTTGAGATAGGTACTGCAGAATATTACATGGAACGCGGATGTTCTGGGCTGTTTCTCACTGAACAGTCTATGATGTCCTCCTTCTAACAAATGAGGGTAGAATGTGCACTAACGTTAAATGACGGAATTATTACTCAATAACCAATTTTTTTTTCATACAATAATTAAAGTGATACTAAGTTTTAGTTTATTTATAATACTTTTATCTCTTTTTAGTAGTACTCTATAGGTAAGAAGTTGCAACATCATCATCGTCATCATCATATCAGCCGTAAGACATCCACTGCTGGATGAGGCTTCCCCCAAATTGGGGGACTTTGCCATAATCGCTACGTTTGGCAGGCGGGTTGGACATCGCAATATGGTGGTAAAATGCATAGAGAACGCTGCTGCCCATTCTCTAGTAACTCCCTTAGTCGCATTTTATCACACACACGGTAGGAAATGGGATGACGTTGGTTGCAAAATACACGGAATAAATCAAATATCAGTCACTGTGACAAATGCATGCCTTCCATTTTCATATGTAATATTCGTTGCTGTCACATACTCATTTATAAGGATGTTCCGCGAAATCTGTTCAAACCTCGTATTAAAATATTTAAGATTTTCGATGGGTATGCAAGACCCGTGCAGTTTGTTTATTTTTCACGATGGAAGGACTTGGAAAAGCCTTTTGCCGACCAGTAGGGCAGTACAGGATAAAATAAATAAGTAACGTAAGCAATTCAATCGTTTCAAGTTGTTTCAATCCGTTGTAGACGAGGCTTAAATAAAAAAGGTAAATGTTTGCACAGAGGCGGCGAGCGGCGTGCATTGTACACCGCAGTAAATTATGCGGTTCTAAACTGTTAAAGAGAATCTGCCAGAAGTAAACAACAAAATTTAATATATTTTAACCCCTGTTAATGTAGACAAGTGTAACGTAAGCAAGTCTTCTTAGCCAGAAGTAAACAACAAAATTTAATATATTTTAACCCTTGTTAATGAAGACAAGTGTAACGTAAGCAAGTCTTCCTATCAGGGCTTTGAATAACGCTAAAAATTTGAAATTCATTTATTTAAAATTCTCGGCGCCTCTTGAACGCTATCATTTCCGTCTCTATGGCCATTTGCGATCAATTAGGTGGTTCACGTGCCTACTTAAATTCCCGATATGTATCGTATTGTTGTATTTTTAATGGGAATTACATGCGCCCGCTAGTGTGCACGGAGGCGCATTGCGAACTTATTAAAGTTAAATTCACCGTCTTCCACTTACATCGACCTTTGTAGCCGCGCAAATTGGCCGTAGGAACCTTTTACATACCACTCGAGACAATAAACCGCGATAAAATATAAAACAAGAGCAATTTTAAGTAAATCATCATTTAAAAATATATGATAGCAATTTTGTCGCGCTTCCTTCGTTGATGCGAACTTTACTTACTGTTGGCATTTTATTTAAATTATTCAAAGGAATAGAAAACATGTTGTTCTTGGAGCGTTCGTTATTCCTTTCGAGGTAATCAGAGAGGGCGGGGCGTTGATTTACTGTCTTGCTAAAGTTGCTGTGTAGTCAGAGGCGGTCTAAAAAAATGGTCAGCTTCAAAGCATTGTTGTGTTGGAACGAAATTAAATCCAGTGTAATGAATATGCCATTTCTGCATAAAATCGAGTGTTTAATTGGGTTGGTTAATGAATTTAATACTCCTACTGCCAATTTTGGTTGTAATAATTTAATTCCAAAAAGATGGACGATTTGAAATAAAAATCTAACTCCGTCTAGCATATTATCAACGAGCACTTTTTCTCCCAGAGTTAAAAGTTTACTATTTACTCTGACCACTTCTCATAAAATGCAATTTTATGGAGAGTTTCAAATTTTATTTGATTTTATTTTACAAAGATCGGTTGCTTGTTTTTTTTTTTTTGTGGGACATTTCGTAGTTAACCTGAAAAAGTTACCTATTTAGGCCTCCAGCCGGTTAGGTGCTTGTGTAAGATCTACTACTTCCTTTGATAGCTAGAAAACCATTCTTGTCAATCACGTTTATTTCTGAATGTAGATAAACCCAAGTAACACGTACGTACGTGTATGTTGTTGTGTGTGTGTGTTATATGTAATACGCGTATAACACACACACTTACATGTGGCAGGGACATTGACGCGCAATCTGTTTCCATGGATTAAGCACTGCATTAAAAGTTCTCGTGGGTCATTAAAAAAATGTTGTTCCATAAATTTTGTCCTCATAGGTATTGCACTTTTCTTTAAAACAGTAGATATTATTTTTTTCTTAACCGACGAAATTTTCTACGCTATGGTTTAGAATAATGTGTTGAATTCATGGGTACAATATGCGCATTGATGTCCCTGATATCCTGTAATACTAATTTAGTTAAAAGTATTTTAAATTGTGAAAGAGAGTATATTGTTTCGTAATGTTTAGTCGGTCAGTCTTTAATTTCCCGGTTGACACAAAGGGGTGGAAATATGTTTCGAAACACTAGAACTAATGAAATGCAATGCGTAGCAGATGAGGTAGGGCTAACTAATAAAGTAATTACTTATTTATTCTATCTGGTTTAGGAAGTCGGATGCTTAAAAGTCTGGCAACCATCTACCATCTTGGTACTCATCTTGTTTTTAACCGACGAAAATAACGAAAGAGGCACACGCATAACTTTTTACGTAGTAGTCCGATTGTGATACTTCTTTTTTTTATTGGAAAGAGTATACCCCGAAAGTGGTCCTATTTAAATTTGGAAAACATAATCCAACCCTAAGGGTCAGAAAACATGGGATGATTGATTGTTCACTCACTGATTGTAATGTATGACCACGCATAACTTTATGCAGAGTGTAGTCCAATTTTGATAATTCTTTTTTTATTGGATGGGTTATACCTTGCGTATGATATAATAATATCGCTGCTACTAATAAGATGTAGACGAGTACTGTAGTCCAGCTTGGCGTGGCCATCATCATTGGCCATTTGATGTCATCTGGTACGGAGAGGTCGCTTGCTTTGTTGATTAGTTCATGGATGCTGTCTAGTGAGATGTCTTCTAATTGTAATTCATATTGAACTGTTTCTTCTACGACTTGATGTTGCTCTGGTAGCGGTATGATTTCATTGATGACGAGTGTGTCTGTGTGTGCTCGTAATGTTCTGTTCATGACGTTAATTTGACAATCTTCTATTAGTGTGACGAGATAAATCCCAGTGAGCCTTTTGTATTCTGTCTTAGTATTGCACTGTGTTTTGACAATTTCATCGTCCTTCAGGACAAGTAGCCAAGTGTTATCCGCGATCTTTTGAATTTTTCCTCTTTTTAGGCTCATTTTGACATGTGTACAGTTTGCTTGACGATGCTGAATGAGGGATGGGATGCAATCTTCGGTGTCTTCAATTCTTCTAGTGTCCAGGGTCTTGCAAAGGTGGATGTCATCGGTGAGGGGTTGACAGTCTTCTTCTAGGTATGCGTACTCATCGTTTCCAAGTGCAAGGTATTTGGATTTAGGGATAATAGTTAGGTTATTTTTATTGGGAATGGAGTAGAGATGGATAAGGTCATAGGTTTGTGGGGCTACTGATGGGATTTCTAGGATAAAGTTTATAGAGTGTACTGTACTATAAGCCTTAACTTTAATTGATTTTTCTATCCTATGAATATTACTAAGATTAATTACAGCTACTGGTTTAAACGAATAAATGTTACCTAAGTTAATTAATTCCCTTATTAGATTTTGGGGACTTATTATACTAGGATGCATGGTGCCCAGTTGTGCAAACGTCATGGCATCTTCTAACAACATTAACTTATCTAAGATAATCTGTAAACTAAAATCTATCTGTACGTATAAATCTAGAAAATGTATATGATTAGTTACGTCGTTACGATTACGTGTAATGTTTTGCAGTATATTAGCCAAATTTTTCTGATTCCTATCCAATTTACTTAATTGATTTCCAAACTCATTTATTGTATTTTGTGCTAGAACTAAGGACTTCCTTTGCATATTTTGAACATTATTAATATTATTCCTTATGTTTCATATTTCTTCTTCGAATTTTGCTGCGTCATCATGATCGAGATTTCCAGTTATGGATTTAACAACAGTACCTAACCCATTAATCAAGCCGCGCCTTTTTCTAACTTGCGGGCTTAAAAACTTCATCTTTTTACCTATTTGATCTAAGCTATACTCTATTTGATATGTTTGATGTAACTCTCCTGATTTTACACTTTCCGCTGCTTTAGTGCTTGCATATAACGACATTAATTGGATGGAAGTTAAATGAAGATTAGTAGTATTGTAAATGCAAGCGAGACTAAAGTAGTTATCTTGTTTAAGGAGCTGTCCTTGTTTTAGGAGAAGGATACCATTTTCATTATTAACGGGGTCAAAGGTTATGATTCCTGTTGCGTTGAGCACGACGGCTCCTGAGATGAGGGTCCTGCAACAAGATGAGGCCTCCGTAGTAACTTGAAGTGTACCCTGATGGACTTAGAATTTGGGTGGTTACCTATGATTTCGGCCACATTATTTGGATGAAGGTAGATGATCTTGTAGGGTCCTTTGAAGACAGGCTTAGTTTTATCACTGCGTGCTGACTTTGCGATCTGCTTATAAACGGTCTCACCTACCTTGAACATGATTTCTTCTGCTGCTTGGTTTCGTTTAGAAATCACGTGCTCCTTATTTTTAGACATAAGTGCTGCGATACATTCTTGAACTACTTCGGCATTAGCGCGGTGTTTAATAACGTAATCCTGATAGGATTCTTTGGGATAGTATATTTCTAGCGGATTTCTAGATGCTGTGTGTCCAAATAATAGCTCATGAGGTGTATAATCTGTTGCTGAATGGATAGAGTTATTATATGCGATAATAGAATACTTCATGATGAGCTGCATGGGGTCGTCTTTATTGGTCATTCTTTGAATTCTAATTATTTCAGCTAATGTGGAATGTAAACGTTCGATGGGTGAATTCGAGTTCGGGTTATACGGTGTCGTGAAATGTATATGAATATTATGTAAGGCACAGATATCTTTTATGACATCATTATCAAACTTAGTCTCTGAGTCCGTGGTTATTTTGTTTGGTAAACCTAGAACCGAGAAAATGTCTAGCAATGCTTCTGCTACATGCACACTACTACACGCATTTAAAGGGACTGCTTGAGCGTATTTGGAGAAATTATCAATAATTGTGAGGAAAGTTACTCCTCCTGTTGAATAAAGGTCCATAAATATGTGTTCCATTGGCTTCCGCGGTGTATTGGTAATAGCCAGAGGTGGTCTTAGAGGATTGCGCTCGTATTTTGACTGCAAGCAAATCTCGCACTGATTAACAAATCTCTGAATGGTAAGTAACATGTTAGGCCAGTGATAATTTCTGTGCAACTGTTTATAGGTCTCTTGAATACCGCGATGGACTGTCTTTCCTTCGTGATATTTCTTTATTAACTCTTGCTTTTCCGTCTTGTTCTCTACTAGGGTCACCCGCGTAGTGCATTTAAGTAATTTTGGGCCACGCTCGTTAAATATAGTAGTATAGACTCTAGAGAAGGCATGATATAGTTCTTCACTATGGAAATAACAATGAAAAACTCGGTCGGCAATTGTGTGTTCCTTTAAAAATCTGACTATCTCTGATTCTGTATTATTAATTGGAATAAAAACATCTTTAATGACTACTTTTGCGTTAGTGGATCTGTTATCTACTCTATAAGTTGAGCCTGGTGTTGATCTAATGTGAAATTGTTTCAGTTGGCGATCTATAGCGTCCGATATTATAGGTATGCCCTTGTTTTCATTATCCGGTTGTGTGTGTCGTGTAGAGACTAATTCAGGTTCGGCTGACACTATGCTCATACTATCTGATTCTGTCTCTATGTGAGATGGGGGAACGCTAGGGTTTAATGATGGAATATTGTCATTATATTGGGGCACGGGTGCCTCTGTTTCATTTTCGGCTTCTCTACGAGCGTTCTCAAATATTCTGTTGATTATTTCATCATCCTCATTATCATCTAAGTTGACTGCTAATGAATCCATACTACCGTGAAATATTTAACGCGAGATAAGGCATCGGCGTTAGTATTCTGACGACCCTTTTTGTATACTACTTTATAGTCGTATTCTGCGAGCTTTAAACGCCATCTAGTTAATTTGGAGTTAGGATCTTTCAGTGACATTAACCAAGTAAGAGGCCTGTGGTCTGTGTAAATAACGAACTTCCTGCCATAAAGATAGGGACGAAAATACTTGATTGCCCACACTATTGCTAGTAACTCTTTCTCTATCGTAGAGTACCGAGATTCGGTGTCTGACAGTGTCCGAGATGCATAAACTATCGGCTTATCGGAACCTACAATGCCCTGTGACAATACAACACCTAATGCTACATCCGATGCATCAGTGGTGAGCACGAAAGGTTCATCAAAATTAGGATATTGTAGTATTGGGGCATTTGTTAAGATTTGTTTACATTTATTAAAAGCTTCTAAAAAGTCTGGGGAATGAAAAACTTTACTATTTTTCTTAAGACACAAGGTCATTGGTTTAGTTAACTTCGCGAAATACTTAATAAATTTCCTGTAGTACCCCACGAGGCCTAGAAAAGCCTTTATGTCTTTCTGAGTCTTAGGCAACCGGAAATTTAATACTGCCTTAATTTTATCCTTATTAGGTTTCAAGCCCTCATTTGTAAGTTCGTGTCCTAAAAAGCTAACCTGCTTTTGTAAGAAGTCTGATTTATCCAACTGAATTTTCAAATTGTGAATTTTAAACCGGTCAAATACTTGTTTTAATTTTTCCATATGTTGTTGTAAGGATGTTGATATAATAATTAAGTCGTCTAAATAAGTATAAACGTTATCTATTCCTCTCAGAATATGGTCCATTAAGCGTTGAAAAGTGCTTGGTGCATTTTTGAGACCAAAGGGCATTCTTAGGAACTCATAATGCCCTCGTTCAGTTGTGAATGCTGTCTTTTCGATATCATTTGGGTGCATTTCCACTTGGTGGTAGCCGCTGGCGAGATCCAGGGTTGTAAAATACTGGGCACGCCCTAATCTATCTAAGATGTCGTGAATGTTAGGTAAAGGATACTTGTCTTCGACTATACGGTCATTTAGTCGTCTGTAGTCGATTACAAGTCTCCATTTTACTTCCCCTGATACATCAGGTTTCTTTGGAACAATATGCACGGGACATGACCAAGGAGATATACTTTCTCTGACAATGCCTTGCTTTAAAAGTTTGTCTACCTGCTTACGGATCTCATCGCGTTGTTGCGGGGCTTGCCTGTAACTACGTACAAAAATTGGTGTATCATCGCTTATTCTAAGTTCATGTTTGACTGCATGTTTAAACGTCAACGGAATATCTTCTGAATAGAATAGGTCCCTATACTGATAGCATAGCCTAGTGACTTCACGCTTTTCTTCCTCATTCATATGCCCTGTACGAATTTTCTTCAAGTTCTTGTTTAATATGCTATCAATGTCTGATTGCACTTGTACGGCATTAATGTTATGACTTTGAATATTATTATCCTCGTTATAGGACTCTAATTCCATTGAACTCTTATCTAGAATATATATTTTTTCATCACTATAATTAATTACTGAAGTTTTAAAACAACCATTACTAACGTTAACTATAGCTGCCGGAGATTTCAAGTTATCTGACCAAAAAAAATCATCGTGTAAGTATTGTCCATCCACGTAGTTAGTTTTAACCGTGACTAGCTTTTCACACTTAGGATCGATTTTTATCTTTTGCGGTGGAGAGCTGAGGTGAATAGGTACTTGTGCCGTTGATGTTCGTAACACGTTATTGTTCAAATCAATATTGCTTTTCAGCTTCTTTAAAAGATCGAATCCTATTAGACCCTTGTACTTTGAATCAAAATCAAATATTAGGAATTTATGGATTATATCGCTATTGAACGCAGGGGGTAAGGGCAGGTACACAACTTTGTCGTGCACTGATGAACTATGAGCCGTAACTATTTGATATGGCTCTGTTTCTACACAGTATTCAAAAATGGTACCAAAAATTTCCTCAGATGCAATAACAGAATGACTCACTCCTGTATCTATTAAAAACTTACCGTTAAATTCTGGCAACTCAATATATGGTAGAAATTATTTAGTTTGTAAGTTAATGGAAACTATGTCCGGTTGTCTTGATTGGGGTCCAAAGAAAAATCCTGTTCTTGACTTACCTGTTGCTCGTTTATATCTACTTTGGGTTCAGAGACATCGCTATTTATGTCTAATAACTGACTGAAAAACTCACTATCAATAAGTATTGGTTGCACCTGATCTTCCATTTGGCTCGGGATATAGAATAGCTGTCCTGACGCAAACTGTGGTTTTTCTGGCTTACCTGCCGTACGCATAGTGACGTCTGATGACACCTCAGGTGGATTAATCTGCTGTTTAGGGACGTTCGGTTGGTTCCTAAAGTTTCCACTTCTAACATTACCTGAGCCACTTGGTCTGAAGTTACCTGATGCTGGTCGGTTTTTCCAGGGCAACATAGACTGTATCCATTGTTGACGTTGTTCTGGGGTCATGTTATTCTGCTGGGGCTTATATGGTAACATTGTTGGATTTACTAGATTAGGATGAAAAGGACTATTGATAGGCTGCTGCTTAGGCAACTCCTTTGGTTTCGCTTGAGATGCTGAAGGGCTATTAAAATTATTAGACCTATTATATGCAAGCCTAACCTCTTCTTGCCTAGCTGCAATAATAGCTTCTTCAAATGTTTCCGGTTTAGCAATTCTCACACCTAATGACACATGAAAATCTAACTGATTTATGTATTGTTCAATTACCATCTTTTCATAGTACGATTTAGTAAGATGTTCCCCTACAGAATATAACGTATCTAATTGTTCGCGGAGCCGCTTGCCAAAGGTTTCCGCGTCTTCATTCTTTGACTTACGTACCCGTGTGAGCTCCTGCATTACTTGGATCTCATTCCGTGGCTCTCCAAGGCGTCTAGTTAAAGCTTTTTAATTGACTCCCAGGAAGTAAGATATTCCTCAAATGCTATGGCATCGATAGCTGGGCCACTTAGCCTACTTTTAATCAGGCAGATAAATGCCGGATGCGACCGATCTGCTTCACTAGTTAGCGTTAATAGGCTTTCTACCTCTCTAATATAATATCTAAGCAATTTGGGATTGCCATCATATCTTGGCATCAAATCTGCAATTAGCTTGTATGGTTTATAGTTAGCATCATAATCTCTGAGCGACATTGTTTTACTGTAAGTTACCTGTCTAATGGCACTCAAACAGAACAATAGAAGTGTAATATTTCACGTGAATTTCATGGAATATCTTAACGCTATAACAAATGGGTTCCTACCGCGATTTTAGCTTATAGACAGACACACATTTACTACAAATAAAATACAAAAATTACATTAAGGCAGGAAATAGAGCAAGGACACTTGGTGGTACGAGAGCACTTACCAAAGCAGCCACTGCATCTCCTGTCGAGTCTTGTCTCTGCCAACAGCTTCCTCCAATTCTCCGGAGAAACACGTTCTTGCTTCTATACAGGTGCCCGACCGCAAGATAGGTTCTTTGCGGATCGCGAAGGAACGATTTGAGAACCGTCACTCTTATACCGAAGAGTTGTATTCGAACGAAGAGCGTCGCGATCCTACCGACTGCGCCAGTTATGTTTCGGCGATCGGGAATTAAGTTAAAAAAAACTTTATTTATTACAATTACTTTAATTATAGAAAAACAGTGTATTACGTTGAAGGCTGATGTCAAGACTGATTTTACAAACAATAAAATGGAATAACATGAATTTGATCTTATTACTAGGTTGCACTTTATTACGTAGGTTGGCGGCTGCGTACTCAGCGTAAACGGTTGTTAGGCTGAGTTAACTCGCGCCGGCTCAAAATTTTAAGGTTTTTTTTTGCTTTTCAGTTTTTTCGGCGGTTTAATTTTTCAGTTTATTATTCCTCACATACTCTTTTGCAAAAATAATTTAATATAAAATTTAATTGGTTATTCTTGACTATTAGATAGTATAAATTATTTATTTTCTTTTTTCATATAGTTAAATTGATATGCTTGTATTGTATCCATTGACATACTTAATATTGTAGCCAGTGACATTTGATGTAATAATATACATTTTCTATTTATTGTGATTCAAATAATTTGACATTCAATTTAAAAATGGAATTAGATTAATATTCTAATGTTATTTAAAATTATATTAATTATATTTCCATGCCCATCTGACGGCAGAACATGGAGAACTAACTTTGTGACAACATCAATGTACCAATTTACCCATGCTGGCAAATAAATAAATAAAAACAGGCTTACCGACCGGTTAGTAATTGAGTTGTGGAGTTCAGATACGTAGTCGCAGCTGCATCCAGTTAGACTGAAATCCGGCTGATGTATATAGTAGGTACAGTATATAAACGCTATACCTAGTTTTAGCAGAAAACTACCTCAAAAGCAGTTCAAAAGAAACAAACGATTCACAGCAAAATGAACTTAATCATAGGTGCAATTTAGCACTTTACGGAGTTAGTAAAATTTGTAGAATGCCACAAAGGAAAGGTCCATTAAAATAATAACACCGTAGTTAGAATGCAATATCACAAAGAGAAATAGTTCTGAATCGAAAAGGAAAGTTAGTGGAATAAATTCAGCGGTAAAGTAGTGATGGGAGCATGTAATAAACGAGCCGCGGATGCGGATATGAACAATTTGCATCATAATTGGCGGATAGAAAAGCGGATATAATTAATATGAAAGGGATTCGCCAAGTAACTCTTGAGACTGAAGGGAATTTACGGTCGTAATGTTATTGAAAGTAGTTATAAAGTTTGTAGTTTCTAGTATTATTTTCCAAAGCAGGTACCTTTCGGAATGAGGAGCATATTTTTTTAAATGTGTACAAACTATATAATACAATATATAGAGTCCTGGTGGAATGGTGTACTGGTGTACCTAAAATGACTGTATTGACTAAAGACATTTCAGCAATTTATTATACCAGTAAGTCTCCAAAAGTAATTTCAATATCCGAAATAATGCACGGATGTGCCTTAGTTTAGACATATATCCAAGGCCGAAGCGCATCACTATCATTGCATTCGTCGAAATCACCACGAGCTGAGTGTAAGTTTAAATTGTAAAGGTTTACTTAGAGAGAACTTACGTCGGGTCTATGGAACAGCAAAGTTGCATGCGGATATACTAGGATGTTAGAGGTTCCGTGTGAGTTCGCATCAATCGTTTATTATTGTTTAAGGAATATTAGTTTGTCTTGAAAGTATGATTGTATTGCAACAGTTTCTGGCTTTCATGCGAGTTCATATTACCAACAGACTATATATATTACTATTATATTATTACTGATAGTTAATAACTAGACAATAGCAGCAAGGAGCCAACTAGCGCAGCTGAAGTAATTTACTTTTCCGCTTGTGGTTACAATTTTCACCAAAGGATCCATTGCATCGTGACCCCCTTAAGAACTATGTTGCAAGCAAGATTAATTATGGTACCATCAAGTCGTGTCGGGTAACCATCCCCGAAAAAGTGTCGTAAAGAAAACACGGAACAGTAAAACATACCCCAAATAGTACCTGCACGTCACAAGCCTTCAATATCAGAAAAAGAATAACAAAGAAACAATGTCAGGCAATTATATTTTATTAGATATTAATCAGGTGATACACCGAGTGATTGGGGAGAGTTGCCAAGTTCGGCTAACTTCGACGAACTTCGTCAAGTTTCGCCGACTTCGGCCTGACGTGGACGTGACACCTGGGAACTTTGCTCTCACACAATACTTGCAACTTCGGCAAATAGTTGCTTCAAACTATGCAAGAAAAGCACTGATAGAGGTAAGTATCTAATTAAAAAAATAGAATCTAACCAACTTCTCTCGAGTTAAGTAGAAAAATCTGCGGATAGAACTTTTCTGAGAATTACGTTTGTTTGAGTTATTCTTCAGAGTTTGAGAGCTATCTCTTATCAATTGTAGAGTAAAACTAATTATTCCGCCGAAGTTAAAGTCAACTAAAACAAATGAAACACTTACGCATATAAATTTATGAAACATACAACATTTCATTAAAGCTACGAAGCAGCAGGTTCTGCAGTGTTTTATTCTTTAAACCAAAGTGTTGTTAGCAACGAACATAGCATCACTCACAATTTCTAAACCATTCCTTTCTTCTCCGAATTCTATGCCTACGAGTAATCGCATCGAGTTCCGACGTATCATACCTGTTTCTGCTACGTTATACATAACATCGTGGAACGAATTATGATAGACAATTAGGTCACATTTAATATTTAAGTATTATCTACAATATGTCGCTTGAAGTATTTTACTGCCATTTGTCATGCTGCTAACGTAGTTGGAACACCTGCGAAAGAAAAGAGAAAAAAAGTAACTTTCCTTAATAAACCAAAGAATAAAATTATTTAAATTCAACAAACGAGTCTCCTTTGGACGATATTTTTTACTATTTTTTACTCGCAGAGATGAGTTTTATATTTTAAACTTTTTGTAAAGGTGCTGGTAGATATCGCCTCTGAGATGGCTGCAAACTTTTTTACTGCCTCCGCAACGGAAGAAAAATGAAAATGTTTTGTTGTAGACAAAGAGTTTGGGGTATTGTTCAACTGCCATGGACGTAGTCAAAGAGAACATTTTTCATGCGTAAAATAATACTTACAAAGTTATGAATTTCATTTTGAACTAAGTTTTATGTTTGCTTTTACGACTGGGTGATTATAAGTATAAAATTTTTGCTCACTTTGTAAAAGCGAGACAGTGGGTGTTCAAAAGTGTAACATCTGAAACTCCTGTGTAAAGCACAGACATGAACATAACCTATATTCAATTAAAATACAAAGTTGAAAACAAAATGTATCAACAGGTCGCCTTGATTCTATCGACAAATACATAAAAGTCTACAATATCTTGTTCTTTTTATCGCAGTTGTAAACTAAGGTAATTAAATAGAATCGTCGCATCATCCATTATTGTTACAAAAGATTGCCATAATTGTCTAGGTAATGTGCGCACATTTCGTGCCTAAGTGTGCCGCAGTCATTAATTGAGTAGAAGACTGTTAGTATTAAATAAGATGGAGAATTTTATTGCAAATTGTAAAATGTTATAACAGTCAAGTTCTTTGTGAAGTCTCCTTTTGGTGACATATTTATAAAAGAAAATTGTCTACTAGAGTAAATTAAATACACCTGTGGCGCCCCGTCAGCTAATATGCATGTAGGAAAAATATTATATTAGCGGAATAAATAATTATACATGTCAGTCGTGTACTAGCGCTCGCCGAAACAGTCGTTTTATTTACACGACTCATCACCCCTTTATACACACGTACACAGTAAATACACTTACATTTGGTGATCCCGATATCGAACAGTACTAACGCGCGCCGTGATTTAATAAGTGTTTCACGTGATTTGCCCGTGTCGTGATAACTGCACTGCACAACCTAATCAGCCTTCCACAAGCGGATCTCCCTGGTTTTGGTTTTCAAGAGGCACATAGTTATCGCAGACATGAACCTCACCGCTATAACAGACAAGATCGGAAGAGGAAGATCGTGTGAAGTATCAAGCAGTCAAACACAGCTTATAGCTCAGTTAGTCAATCAAATGAGTAAGCTGACCATGGAAATAGCAGTTTTGAAAACTAACTCATCCGATAGCGGACGTCATAATTATAGACGCAATCGAAGCCGGTCGCGCCCAAGATCCCTCTCAAGATCGAGGATTACGCCTGACAGCCCAAACTGGTTATGCAAGTATCATTTTCGGTACAGGAATCGAGCCCGGAACTGTGAAAAACCATGCAGTTGGAAGAAACTGTCGGAAAACTAAGTGCAGCGTTGACAGAGGCGGTCGTCAGCGCTATCATACCTTCCAACCGCCTATGCGTTACCGACCGAAAAAGTGGGTATCGTTTTTTGGTTGATACTGGCGCTAACATCTCAGCAATACCTAGAAGAGGAAACCGTTTGAAAACAGACGACACATACAAAATCTATGCCGCAAACGGAACGCAAATTAGAACATACGGTGACAAAACGCTGACATTAAATCTAAACTTGAGACGGCCGTATCGATGGACTTTCATCGTTGCTGACATTACGCAACCAATACTGGGTGCCGATTTTTTAGAAAAGCATAACATTTTGGTGGATATTCGAAATAAACGTTTAATAGATGGTACGACTGGACTTCAGAGAAACGCAAGTTAATGAAGTCAAGCACACCAACACTTCGGACCGTAAATTTAACCGAAGATTATGCAGACATTTTAGAAAAATACCCGAACATTTTGAAACCTCTTAACGCTCAGACACAACCAAAGCACGACGTAGTCCATCAAATCATCACCAACGGACACCCTGTTTACTCCAAATCAAGACCTTTGCCGGCGGATAAATACCTAAGAGTGAAGAAAGAGATAGAACACATGCTAGAGGCAGGGTTATGCAGGCCTTCCAAGAGTCCGTGGGCAAGCCCATTGCTCGTGGCGACCAAGAAAAACGGTGAATTACGCCTATGTGGAGATTACAGGAGATTGAACGCGATCACTGTGCCGGATAGATACCCGATTCCAAGAGTACTAGACTTCACGTACCTATTACCAGGGACCAGCATATATTCAAAAATTGATTTGAAAAGGGCCTATAATCAGATTCCAGTACAAGAGGTAGAAAAAACCGCAGTGATTACCCCGTTCGGTCTATTCGAATTTCCAAGAATGCCGTTCGGACTACGAAACGCAGGTCAAACCTTTGTCAGATTCCTGAACACACTCTTAGCTGGACTCGACTTTATTTTCGTGTACATAGATGACATACTAGTGACGTCATCATCAGTCAGCGAACACCGACGTCATTTACAAGAAGTGTTTAAACGGTTAGACGAACATGGCATCGCAATCAATCAAGAAAAGTGCGTGCTGGGCAAACCTCAAATAGAATTCCTTGGATATCAGATCACAAACACCGGTATCGAGCCATTACCTGACAAGGTCGAAGCGATCACCAGATATCCGATACCGAAAACAGTGCAAGAATTACGAAGATTTTTAGGCATGGTTAATTTTTACCGAAACAACATTCCACAAGCAGCCCGTCATCAAGCACAGTTGAACAAATACCTAATTGGCTCAAAGAAAAACGACAAAACCGAAATACAATGGACTCCAGAAGCACTAGAAGCATTCGATCGATGTAAAGCAAGTCTAAGCGACGCCGTTACATTGACGTCGCCAACAACGCATTCCCCGCTATCGCTCATGACAGATGCATCACAGACATGCGTAGGCGCCGTTTTGCAGCAGTATGAAAACGGAAACTGGAAGCCTCTTTCCTTTTTTTCAAAGGGACTGAGTGAAACGCAATCAAGATATAGCACATATGATCGAGAATTGCTGGCAATTTACATGGCAGTAACACATTTTCAACCTTATGTCGAGGGACGAGAGTTGATTGTATATACCGATCATAAGCCATTATATCATGCCTTTACCAATAAACAAAACTCCACAAGTAAAACGATAGCACCAAGGAGGTTACGTCACTTAGAGTTCATTGCCCCATTCACGACAGACATCCGCCACCTATCCGGTAACATGAACCCAGTAGCCGACGCATTATCGCGAGTCGAACAAATAGATTGCCCAACACCTGTGGATTGGAATGAGATTGCAGATATGCAAGGCAATGACATTGAACTCACTCAGCTGTTGAACAACAATAACCTTAGTTGGAAAAGTATGCAATTATCAGGAACAAAACAACTATTTTGCGAAAATTCAAAACCGAACCCAAGACCATATGTGCCGAAGTCACTTCGAAAACAAGTATTCGACACTATGCACAACATAACGCATCCCGGTATAAGATCATCAAAGAAAATGATCACTGAGCATTATTTCTGGCCACGCATGAATACTGACGTTGGTATGTGGGCTAAAACATGTCAGGCATGCCAAAAAAGCAAGACACACAGGCACAACTCGTCTCCAATCGGAACTTTCCCACCAACAGCACGTTTAGATCACGTGCACATAGACATTGTTGGTCCATTACCAGAATCCAGAGGCAACAGATACATTGTCTCAATGATCGACAGAGGAACGAGATGGATGGAAGCTGTACCAGTTGCAGAGATAACAGCAAAAGTCGTAGCGGACGTTCTCATGAACACCTGGATATCGAGATTCGGATGCCCAAACACCATAACTACGGACCAAGGACGACAGTTCGAGTCAGACTTATTCACCGCTTTGACTAAGTCACTTGGTATCAAGAAGACCAGAACTACAAGTTATCATCCGCAATCAAATGGTTTAGTTGAACGCTGGCATAGATCAATGAAAACTGCTCTAGTCGCGCGCGGTAATACTGCAAACTGGTCGAACGAATTACCCTTTGTCCTACTAGGATTAAGAGCAGCATTACGATTGAAAGAAAATGTCAGCCCTGCACAAATGTTATACGGAACGAACATACGTCTACCTGGAATGTTTATCGAGCCGAAAACGCAAGTTACATCACCAGAAACATATGCACAGACTCTCCAAAAGACAACGGCAAAGCTAAGCCCGTTTAACAACAACCACCACACCACAACCCACAAACCATTTATTCACCCAGATATGAAAGATTGTGAATACGTATACGTCAGAACGGATGCTGTTAAGAAACCTCTGACCCCATCATATGAAGGTCCATACAAAGTCTTAGAGAAGCAAGATAAGCATTTCAGAATCCAAATGCCAAGGAAAACATCTGTAGTATCGGTGGACAGACTAAAACCAGCCTACATTTTAATAGAAGATAAGGTAAATGAACCTTTAGCACATTTAAAAAGTACCAGTAGAGACGTGAACGAACACAAGAGTGCAGAGCCAGCGGAAAATAGCAAGACCGCGCCGAACACGACACGTTCAGGCCGCGTCATACGTCCGGTGGTACGATTTACAATACAGCTAGATCAGCAGAAGAAAAAGACGAAATAAAATAAGATAGTGTAATTTTTAATTATTAATTCTTTTTGTGTACTTTAATGATAATAACAACTGTACTGTTATGTAGGTGTACTTACGAAATCAAAATGTAATTATATATATTTAATTATTTTTTTAAAGGGGGGAAATAATGTGGCGCCCCGTCAGCTAATATGCATGTAGGAAAAATATTATATTAGCGGAATAAATAATTATACATGTCAGTCGTGTACTAGCGCTCGCCGAAACAGTCGTTTTATTTACACGACTCATCACCCCTTTATACACACGTACACAGTAAATACACTTACACACCTATGACGTTGTAAGATTGGGTCTTAGATGAAAGAGATAATCTATACTAATATTATAAATGGGACTTCCCTAAAATGGGGGGTGGAACGCGCTAATCTCAGGAACTACTGGTTCGAATTGAAAAAATATTTTTGAGTCGGGTAGCCTATTTATTGAGAAAGGCTATAGGCTATATAATATCACGCTATGATCAAAAGGAGCGGAGCAGCAACAAAAAAATGGACGAAAACTGGCAGGCTGCGATGTGACGGGAAGGGTCAGGGGAGCAAATATTTAACGCGGACGAAGTCGCGGGCAGGAGCTAGTATAACATAAATTTAACTTTGTTGTTTTGTTTTGTGAGGCGACTGATCTAAGACGGAAATCTAAAATAAAAACATCATGTTAGGTTTTATTTTATAATAACTTAGAAATTGCATTTTCCCGTTTACTACAAAACGAACACAAAGAACTATGTTCCTAATATCAATAAATAAATCAATAGGAAAAGGTTAGGTATGTAGGTACATTTGTAAACCACAGTGTTGATAAATAAATGATTTATTTACGGCACGTATCACATATGAAATCCATCCGAAATCCCCATTAGGATCCTAGAAGACATATTTGTTCGTTCGAACGATTTCGGACGTCAATAAAATTTCACTTTCTTTGATCCTGAACGGCCGGCGTCCATTTAAATCTAGGCTATCGTTTCCCCATCTATGTAAGAACCCTCACTCTGTCGGTCGAGTACCAATTGAACGATTATAATACGTTGGTGAATAATGTCGCACCCTTTTTTTTTTTTTTTTTTTTTTTCAGGATGGGAAATCATTAAATGACTTCTCCCGCTCTGGGCGGAGCGGGAGGGCGTGTCAGACTTTTACTGGCTAAAACCCACCCGTGTTCCATCAGTTGCCCATGTGCCAGGGTCACAGTATCTCTTTCGAACAATCACGCGACCCCGGCAGGCATAGGTCCTAGTAGACCCCTACACTGCTGCTGACATCTCTTTGAGGCGCGCGTGGAACACTACGCGCCGTCGACCCGAGCCTGGTCCTTACCGGGCAGCGAGCTACCCATTGCTCGCCGCCCGCAAGCTCGCGCCTACGGTGGCCGGGAGTCCGCTATCGACTCCCGACGCCCGGGGCGTCTCCTCCTGCGGCGGCTAGGGACGTGAGAGCGCAGTGTCTGCCACTCCCTCACGCGCCCCGCCTCCTCCTTCGCCCCCGCCTCCTCCTTCGCATGTCGCACCCTTGACTATTTATCGATTTTCAATTATTTATGTATACAAACAAAAATATCTTGTCAACTTACAGGCGTTATTCTGCCGTTTTAATAAAAAAGGGCACAACTAACATTTTTCATGAAATTGAGTTATATATATCACCGGAATCAGGAAAATAAGCCTATATGCCTATTTTTTTTTATTTTTAGCAAAAAAAGTAACAGAGGTACCATAAGCTTAAAGGGCACAACTGCAACATTTTTAAAGTTTTTAACCAGGAAAAGGGCACATTGTGAGATATGCCTTTTATATCACCTTTATATTTTTAATATATTTAATTGAAAAGGCGTAATTGGCTTACGTCAAATATAAACCGCTTATGTGGCTATTGTGCTTATTTTTTTTTATACCAACACCCTAGCAATTATTGAAGAAGAAAAGTCACAACTAGCAGTTATGTCTTTACTATTTACCCTATACCTTATTTTTTTATAAATAAAGCGTTTAAAAAAAGGCACACTGGCGGTTATGCCTTTACTACTAAACATCTATGAACGAAGATGAAGTGGTGGGTCAAGGTTATTTACACGTCCCACTGCAGAAACAAAAGAAAGTGCACAATAAGATTGTTTTTATTCATCAAGAAGTATAAAATATAATATATTCTAATATTTTACTGTATGTATACTATTTTAATAATATGTAAAAAGGCAGAATTGAATAAAAGTGCCTTTTCAATGTATCATTTTAAAATTTTACATTGGAAAGGCACATTTGGTTGTATATGCCTTTTAACAGTAATATTGCTCCTGTTATGTTATTTTTTATGTTAAGTTGAAATAAATAAGCTAATTATTTATTATACGCATTAAAAATAATAAAACTATATTGCTATAGTCTTATATGTACTTTATATATACAACTATTTAAATTCACACAATTTCGAAAAACATAGTTTAGTCGTGTTGTTTTAAACATAATTCAAAAAATATTTTGACATCGATTTTCTCAACATTTACAAAATGCTAGTGGTGCCCTTTTTAATAATGACGGCAGTATTGTTCGAATGAATGTCCATATTAATTTAGAAAGTATTTTCATGTCTCAAGATACCTTTAGGTTGGTATCTACTTCAGTAGAAGTAGTAATAAATAGAACTAGTGATCGCCCTTTGGTCGAAATTCGACCGTACTTCATTTGAATAGAAATACATTATTAAATGAAAAATCATAGATAATAATAAATATAAAAAAAATAATATGGTTATATTTGACATTCAGTAACACTATAGACAAATTGTTGACGCTATACTACTGTGGAGAGGGTTCGCTGGCGGGATGGTGATGACCAGGACCAGGATGTAGGTGTAATGAGTAAAGAATACTTCTTCAGGACTCTCTTTTTTATTTTCTTAATACTTCTTAACTGCTGGATATGGAACAATATGGAATGAATTATCACAGAAATTTGTTCTGTTTTTATAGAATTTTCCCTATTATTTTTTATTAATTATGACGGTTCCAAATGTCATAATTATAACCAGCCTGTACAATCGTGAGGCATACAACCTCTACAGTTTGCACACGACACTAAGTTTTGTATGGGAAACTTACTAATGCCATACTTGACACTCCCCATAAAACCACAGATTTGGACCATAAACAAAAGAATATCTATGCATTTGTGTATTATAAACACGGTATTGAATAGTAGTGTGTGTAACGTGTTATTTATTGAAAATAATGTATTTTTACGCATAATTTAAAAAAATATTAGGATTCGTCACTTCTTCTCTGTATAAACTATAAGTGTGCGAAAATTCATATTCCTCCGTCCGCCCAATTTTCGTAAAAAGGGATCCAAAGTTTTCGCTTCACGTATTAATATATAGATTAAAGCAGTTTTTGTCACGGTTTACTTATTGTAGCGCAACCTGTATGGTCTGGATGTTAGTTACAAAAAAAAAACTTCGAATTTGTATGTATGTATGTAATTTATTTTGTGGCGTATGGGTCAGATGGTTGTATTTATCTAGATAACTTTTAGTTTCTTTTAGTTATTTTTATTAAAGGTTAATAACGTTTAAAAATTAAAAATATTTTTGACCCACGGGTTAACACAGTATTCTTTATCGTAAAGATAGGTCGTGTACCAAAAACTTTTACGTAAACACCAGATTACTCACTACGTTTTACTCGGTTATAATTTTTTTTTAATGTATATTTGAAAACTGCAATTATTTGTTGTTATTCACGTTCTGTTTAGTTTTTATATCTATTTATTTATTTTATTTATATATATGTACTTTATTGTACACCATAAAAATACATCACATAAAAACATTACAAAGATTACAAAATATACAATGGGCGGCCTTATCGCTTTATGCGATCTCTTCCAGGCAACCATGGAATGGACAGTGAAAAGCGTGGACATACAATGGGTATGTCAATGGTGTGAACACAACTAAACAGAAAACTAAAATAATTAAACAGTTATTTATATCTTAAATAATATATAGGGGAAGTACGTCCAAAATGACATACGGTTTTGTTTTTTAATCATATATTTTTAATTAACATAGTTACAATCACTGTTTAGGTTGAATAATCATCTTTGGTTCATAAGTTTTAACCTACGTAAACTCATAATTGAATAGGACCCATATAAAAAATATAATTTAAATTAATCGAAGCCTCTAAGAAAATTCATTTTGTCCATATAGTACGGACAAAATGACATACATAAGGAAAACGAAAATTATGAAGTACATATTTCACAAAATATTAAATATGAGCCCAAAGAGAACAATTGTTGCACCGTAGCCACCACTCGTTGGGCTTGGAACGGGAAAAGAGGTGGTTACAATAAACGCATGCGCAGTCATCATCATCACCGTTCGACACAGCTGGAAATATTCTACATTCGAGTCCTCAGCGTAATGAGTCTTCTGTACTTGGGTTCACCTCTTTTCTGACTGCTTTTAAGGATCGTTATCGTAGTTCGATTCAACATTGAAAACCTCATCATTGAATAAAGGTATGTCATTTTGCCCCGAATGTAAGTATGTCGTTTTGCCCCACAGGTTATCTAAACACTAATTAAGTCATAATTACTATAAACACGAGATTTATAAATAAATACTTTTAAGTAATGCAGCATAATGCTACACTTTTTGAATTTACTACAAAAGATGTAATAGAAACCACGAGAAACTGATCAAAAACAGGACTAAATCAATAAAAATAAAAATAAAAATATGCGCACAAAACGCTTTCCTGCAAGTAACTTTGGCGTGACTAAGTGAATGGCGGTATAAACTTAACAGGTATTCCACCATGGCCGGCGTCACATAATGATATGCCAACTGCAGGATTATAGCCCGCCAATTTCGAAAAAAGCCCGGTGTGTCATTTTGTCCGTCTATGTCATTTTGGCCGTACTTCCCCTACATAAATAAATACATACTAAATATCCATATAAGACACAAAAATTAATGACGACAGTACATAAAAAATTACAGTCGGAACAAGATCACAACGACAAGTAGTGTTCCTTCACGAGTCCTTTAAAAACATGTAACGTCTGCGCGCGTTTTATTTCAACAGGTTATGCATTCCACAACCGAGCGGCTTGGACAGTAAAGGAATGGTCGAAAAAAGTTGTGGAATGCATAGGCATTTTAAGCTTCAAGTTATCTGATGACCTTAAGAATTTCGTGTGGGAGTCACAAAGAAACTGAAAACGTTTCTTGAGATAGAGAGGAGTGGAGGGAAAAAATAGCACATTATACAAAAGAGAAAGAATATGAGCATTTCGGCGAAGGCGAATTGGTAACCACTTGAGCTTCACTCGAAATTCGGTAACGTGGTCATATTTGCGCAAACCAAATATGAACCTTATACAAAAGTTTTGAAGGCGCTCAAGTTTGTCCAGTTGGTCTTGGGTTAGGTCAAGATAGCTGGCATCGGCATAGTCAAGGATGGGTAGAAGAAGTGATTTTATATCCTTGGTTTTAAATTCAATTATTTATATGGCATGTGTTCTTTTCTTCACATAATGCTTCAATTTGTAGGACAATTTTTAAAGTGAACGGAGTCCGTGACCATTAATACTAGCGTCAATTCATCAAAATAAATTAAAACCTACCTACTTGCCACCACCACCACGCAAGATGTTTGTATGAAAATTAACAAACAGCGCGTAAAAATTGTGTAGACGGTGTGAAATCGGTCTCCATACGAGTGTTGAAACGAGACACTCGGGAAGCTCGCGCCGAACGGCCGCGCATCACACCGATACGTAACGAGACCGACGACACTGCTGGGACGTGAATCACGATTAGTGCGTCCACTGAACTACGTAATTGAAACTGTAATGTTCTAGAACTGAGAACGATTGGTTCGCTTACAAACTCGCCAGGTGAACTTGAAAATGCAATTTTATGAAAATTCTTCAAATTGTTATTGAAGATTCTTTTAAATATTTTGTGAATGTGAGAACATTGTAGGCCTTTTAGACTGTAGACCATTTTCTATTTTATTTAGTACCTGGTACTTGTTGACAGGCCTACACTGTCCTGCCATACCTTTTTCAACAATGTAATTAGAAACCATTGCAAAAACAAAATATTTTTAAAACAGTAACCATGGTGTTTCTTGCTGGCTCTTTTCCACAGGAATAAACAAATTGGAACCGCGCACCTAACTTCTTACGTTTTATAAGTGCCCATGCAGGTTCATGTGAAATAAAATATTTTAATTGCATTTAGGTATCAAGATCCTGCATATATGTAGCTGTATTTAAACGAATTTAAAATAGTTGTCTTATCCCATAAAGCCTCCTACAAACCGGCGCGACGCGGCAGCGCGACGCGACACTCGTAGAACAATTTTTATGTGAACTTCATGGAAATTGTTCTACAAGAATCGCGTCGCGCCGGTCTGAATAAGCCTTAACGCTCAAAGATCTTACTTTCTTAGCATAAATTAGTTAGTTACCTACCTAGATATTGTAGTAGAAACTTAGAAAATATATTATGTGCACAGAACACAAAGTGGGTACCCAGACTAGTCTTCCAACAGTTTCCATCTCGGCACGAACGGCCAAGAATTCTATTTACTTAGAACATACGGACGACCGGTTACTTGATAAGGTAATTAAGTCCCGTCCATCTAGGATAGGTATGGTATAATCTTGGCAATATTCCTAGCACCAGTGGGCAATTAATGAACAAAGTTAGCAGAGCTCCAATGCGGTATAGTGATTTATGCAAAGAGTTTAGCCGCGCCACCACACACGTTTGCATTCGCTTTCTCACTACATTTACAATTGAACTAGTTCTGCTGTCATGTGGAGTTAGTTCGTTAATACTGAATGAACTGAATACTATAAATCGGATTAATACAATTCAAAGGTTTTATACATTTTATAACCGTAAGAGTTTTTATCGCGCCGTCTTTGCTGTCGCGTCTTTCTTTACGTCATATTTACCGTAAATCAACGTATTTCTTCTCTTTCTTTCTTACCGCGAAAAATATCTTAAGCTTAATCTCCATCATGTTTTTCCTAATGATAACTTCTAGCTTTATAATTTTTCATACGCTCTATACATCATTTCATCAAATCACCGATTCTAATTTATTTTCCGTATTTTATCTACATCTACACTAATATTATAAATGCAAAAGTAACTCTGTCTGTCTGTCTGTCTGTCTGTCTGTCTCGCTTTCCTGATAAAACTACTGAACCGATTTCAATGAAATTTGGTACACAGATAGTTTAGAGCCTGAGAAAGGACATAGGCTACTTTTTATCCCGGTAGTATGTTCCCGCGGGATATTTTCCGACCTCCACGTGGGCGAAGCCGCTGGCAATAGCTAGTATAATATATATACAGAATAATTCTACCAATTTCGCGAGTACCCTTGCGTAATTGGTCTAACTTGGAAATTCGACGTTTCGTTTGCGTAATAAAGTTTGTATTATCATAATAACATTATGTATATCCCTATCCTAGAGAATCTTTGTTTATTCATGTTGTTAGGTTTATAAAATTTCCATTTTGTTCATGGAAATAATATATCATTAGCATTAGGCAACACTATTACCTACTTGGTAAAAGTATTTCTACATTATTATCTATCTAACAAACTCCTTATTTTGCACGTGTTAATTATCTACTGGGTAATATTTTTTTATCTCACTATTCTATTTCACAACTACATTTTAATTATAAAAGTGCTTTTAAGATGAAGAGGCTGCCGGCAAAACGTCTGCAAAAATATTAAATTTTGAGCCTAGAATTCATGAAAAGTAGGTGGAGCTATAAGTTTAGGTTAGAGAGAAAATTCACAGGTGTTTGAAGTTTTTGAATCTTTTATGACGCCTCCACATAGAGGCCACACTTCACTGCCATTGATCCGTACGTTTTCAAGTAGCCAATCATAGTATGTAGATAAATGTGTCAAAGCAGTACCGTATTTTGGTTGTTTACCTAACTACTAACGAACATGTGTGTTTAAAAATGTTTTACTTCTATCGAATTACTCATTAATAATTTTCGGAATCTATTTTGTAAATACGTATTACACAAGACAAAGGCTTGATATATGTACCTTGTTACAATCGACTGTAACCTATACAAAAGTCGAAATTAATTGATTTCGTGTCTCTAAAACAATCAAGAGTTCGAGCTCTGTGACTTTGAAGAATGTGCCTGGGTTGTCTCATAATTTATTTGTTCAGCGTGATTGATAAAGCTCAACTATCAAACAATAGGTTCTAGTACCCTTGCTTCGGAACAATAAATTATGAAGCAAAGAATATGTACGCGTCGACTAGGGCATGCAAAAACCGGGTTGTTTATAAAAACCGTGTTTTTCGGGTTTTTTGTTTACAAAACCGGTGAAACCGGTTAAATCGGGTTTTTCGGGTTTTAAAATTTTTGTTAAATAAATGAGAAATATGTCTGTAATGAAATGAAAATGCTGAAGTCTAATCAAAATATGTATTTTTTACGAACTGAAATAAGCTACAACTACTAACAAGCAATACAAAAAGTTTCTTTTCCTTATACATAACATAGAATAATAATCATAAAGCTTATTATTTAGGAAAATAACATATTCTTTAAACATTAAGGTATCTAACATTGTGTATGTTTATCTAACATTAGAAACATTTGGTAGGTAGACAAAGGCCTAAAATTACAGAATATTAAATAACAATTTAACTGTCATAAAATACAAACAGACAAAATCAACAGTACGTAAAATGAGATCAAAATAATTATAGAAATATCGCATAAAATGGAAGTCTTATTCCTAATAAACCAAAACAAAATAAATCAGACATTCTTATAAATATTATTATCAGTTTATTAATTCTAAATTAAAATTGCACAGCTAAATCAAATGACTATTTTTTACTTTGATAAAATTACCATATATGACCATATATTTCTTACTTTGATAGGATACAAGTGCATCGAGGGAGTCATCATTTAGAGTACTACGGATTTATTACACACTAGCTTCTGCCCGCGACTTCGTCCGCGTCAAATTTTTGCTCCCGTGACCCTTCCCGTCGCATCGAATTGCCTGCCAGTTTTCGTACATTTTGCATTGCTGCTCCGCTTTTATAGATTGTAGCGTAATGTTGTATAGCCTATAGCCTTCCTCAGTAAATAGGCTACCGAATACAAAAAGATTTTTTTCAATTCGAACCAGTAGTTTCTGAGATAAACGCGTTCAACCAAACAAACAAACTCTTCAGCTTTATAATATTAGTATAGATAGTATAGATGAGACCTGCTGATAAAAAGGCTCTCTCTGATTCCACACTTGTTGGAGGTATAGATTCCAAAGCTTTATTTACTTTTATTAAGTGCTCTCCTATTTTTCCTCCACCGTCGTAAAGTGCCATCTCCAACCTCATTTCGGATTGCTACATGCCTGCGTCTGGGCGCTCCTTGCGTGGCTCTGCATCGCTGCCAATGCGGTGAAGGTGTCGACTACCTCGGACACCATGGCCTATCCTGCGGTAGGAGCGCAGGCCGGATAGCACGGCACGCCAGCATCAATGACATCATCCGTCGTGCTCTTGTCACCGCCGGGGTGCCAGCTGTTCTAGAACCCAATGGCTTGGCACGCGACGATGGGAAGAGACCTGACGGAATGACCATAATGCCTTGGAAGCTAGGTCGGCCTTTGGTGTGGGACGCAACATGTGTCGACACCCTTGCGCCATCCCATCTTCTCAGCACGGCGGGCTGTGCTGGAGCGGCTGCTGCAGGTGCTGAAAACCTCAAACGGCGCAAATATTCTAACCTAATTGGAAATTATATATTCGAGCCGTTTGGGGTTGAAACTCTAGGGCCATGGGGTCCGAATGCTCACATAGTATTCCGAGACATTGCCAAGCGGCTAGTCGACTCTTCACGTGACCAGAGGGCTGGCCTATTTTTTGGTCAAAGAATCAGCATTGCCATACAACGTGGCAATGCTGCCAGCCTTTTGGGCACGTTTCCTGTTGACAACGATGCAGACGAATATTTTGATGCTTTATGATCATTTGTTTTTATATTGTATATACATGTACATATTTTTTACTTAGATTTTAAATTATGTATATATTGTAAGATAGTATGGTCAATCATTTGATGAATAAATACCTCATTTTAGTTTCTAAATCAAGTTCTGTAGATGAACGTCTTCTTTATTTCTTGTCCTTCGAGTTGGTCCTTGAAGTTCCATGTAACATTTACTACTGTATAGTCTAAGTTTTCCTGGGTTGTAGTTGCCGTCGATTTAGTAGTCGAAAAATGATTATTTATAATGTTAACCGAAAAAACCGAAAACTCCGGTTTTGATATCCAAAAAAACCCGGTTTTCAAATCAGTCGGTTATCCGGTTTTTTCGGTTATCCGGGTATCCGGTTTGCATGCCCTAGCGTCGACCGTCTCAAGGGTGTTCGACTGAAATAGAACAACAATAGGTCGCGGGAAATGATTGCATTCACAGAACTTATGCATCGATGATGAGTTCGGCCGGCAACAAGGTCGCAGTAGAAACCACACAGTGTATGCCTTGCACCTACCTACCTATCGTATTAACCTCGAAAACATGTTAAATTAATTATGAGTTAGCGGCAACCGGTCGCCTACACGCGACACCAAGCGCATTGACATACAACATTCATATGGTGGCTCACTAATTTTAGTAAATAACCAACTTAAATTTAAAGACCGTAAGGATATTGGTGCCGATTCCCTTATTCACAAACTAAACTAAATTTAGATTCAGTGCATCTTTTTCTTTCTATTTCATTAAGGAAAGGACAGAAGGTAAATTTTAGTTTAGTCCTGTCAAATTAATCAGCGCTTGACGTAAATTGACGTAATTTTAGTAGGCAAGTTTTTAATCACGTCTAAACTTGTATGGAGTAGTACCCAGGCGCTGATTTATTTGACAGGACTAAACTAAATTTTTTCTTTTGTCCTCTTCTTAATGAAATACAAAGAAAAAGATGCACTGAACTTAAATTTAGTTTAGTTTGTGAACAAGGGAATCGGTACCATTGTGAGCCTCTCCGTTGAGCGAACAGTAGAAATTGCCTGTATAGAATTGGAGCAGTTTATTGTATTAAGTGTGTACAGACCACCATCAGGATTGTATGACTGCTTTGAAAAGGTCATGGATGAAGTATTACACAAAATTAGTAAATCAAACAAGTCTATTATTGCTTGCGGGGATTTTAATGTTAATTTATTACAAAACTCAGGTTCTTGTAGTAAAATAATAAGTCTATTTCAGTCCTACAATCTTGTAAACCTATTTATGGAGCCCACAAGAATAACCCCTACTAGTGCCACATGCCTTGATAATATTTATACTGATGTTATACCAAGCCACAAAGAAATTACTAATTTACTAGATTCTGATCATTGCGGGCAACAGATTACTTTTCAAAATCAAAATAAAAAACTGAGTAAAAGAGATATCACTGTTAACCCCAAAACTGCAGTTCGCCTAGAAGCCTTTAAAGGCAAACTAGTTCAGAAATTGCCACTTTTATCTATTAATGGTGGTCCCAATCATCTATATGATGAGTTTTTTAAGACATATTGTAATGACTTTAATTCGACTTTTATTCCCCGGACTATCTCAGTTAACAGTAACGTATCTTTTAGTGATTGGGCGACCATTGGTATTCATAAAAGTAGAACACGGCTTTATGAGCTGTACAATGAAAGGGCTTTTGTCAACACTGCTGAATTTAATTTGTATGTTAGAAATTATTCGAAATTATTTAAAAAAGTCTGTTGGATGGCCAAGTCGCGTTATTTGAGTTCTAAGATTAAAAACAGTAGTAATGTTATTAAAACGACTTGGAATATTATTAATAGTGAAACGGGAAGGTCTAGTAAACGAAATAATGACTACAGCCTGTCTATCAATGATAACATAATAAAATCAGACTCACAAGTCGCTGCGGCTTTTGAAAATTTCTTTTCAGCTTAAACTCATCACCTTCTGTTGCCGAGTCTTTGCTTATTGAAAATGTTAATGTTTGCGATTCGGAATTTCATTTTGAACATATTACTTGTAAAGATATAATTAAAACCTTCCACACTTTAAATGTAAAAAAGACTGCAGATCTGTGGGGTAATTCTGTAGAAGTAACCAAGTCTATTATTGACATTGTAGCACCTACTTTAGCTCTTATATTTAATAATTGTATTGAGTGTGGGGAGTTTCCTGATCTTATGAAGAATAGTAAAATAATACCTTTATTTAAATCTGGTAGTACATCAGACCCCACTAACTATAGACCTATTTCAGTACTACCTACGTTCAGTAAAATTTTTGAGAAATTAATTTTAGACCAGTTGCAACGATTTTTTTTATAAACATAAATTATTACATACCAAACAGTTCGGTTTTACAAGGGGTCGTTCAACTACCGATGCCGGTGTTGAACTCCTAGGACATATTTATAATGCATGGGAAGATAAATGCGATGCTTTGGGCATCTTTTGTGATTTATCTAAAGCATTCGATTGCGTTCTTCATGAAACTTTAATCAGGAAACTCCGCCACTACGGGATCCGGAACAGAGCTCTGGATCTTCTTACTTCATATTTGAGTAATAGGATTCAGAGTGTCGATGTCAATGGAAAAAGGTCTCCCGGATCTATCGTAACAATGGGAGTCCCACAGGGCTCAATTCTTGGTCCTTTTTTGTTTCTTATTTATATTAATGACTTGCCATATCTTATAAAAGATAATCATGATATAGTTTTGTTTGCGGATGATACTTCACTTTTGTTTAAACTTAAACGTCAGCAAGTGGATACTGACGATGTTAATAGCGCGATCTCAAAAGTAGTTCACTGGTTCAATGTAAATAATTTGCTTTTTAATGAAAAAAAAAAAAACCAAATGCATTAAGTTTACGCTACCTCACGTTAGGCAAGTGAAAACGAATGTGTTGGTTAAGGGCGAAGAATTGAATCCTAAAGATAGCACTGTATTCTTAGGCCTAACTTTGGATGCCAAGCTTCAGTGGGGCCCGCATATAGATAAATTGTCGAAAAAGCTAAGCTCCGCTGCATACGCTGTTAGAAAAATTCGGAATTTAACTGACATAGAGACAGCCCGTTTAGTGTATTTTGCCTACTTTCATAGTGTAATGTCGTACGGTATTCTGTTGTGGGGAAATGCCGCCGACATTCAGACTATCTTTGTCTTGCAGAAAAGGGCTGTTCGATCAATTTATAAATTAAGCCCGAGACACTCACTCAGAGAGAAATTTAAAGAAATTAATGTAATGACTGTGCCTTCACAGTATATTTTTGAAAATCTTTTATATGCCCATAAGAATATTAAATTGTTTAAAAAATTCAGTGATATCCATAATATAAATACTAGGAATAAACACAAATTTGTTGTACCTTCAACAAGGCTCAAGAAAATAGGTGGCTCATTCAGATGTCAATGTATACGCTTTTATAATAAACTTCCAAGCCATGTTCAAGATCTAAGTCTCAATAAATTCAAATCTTTCATTAAACGTAAGTTGTGCCAGAAAGCCTTTTATACTGTAAAAGATTATATTGAAGACAAAAAAAGCTTGGGATTAAGCTGCTCCAATTTTTATATTATAATTATACTGAATGTTTTTTTTTAATTGTTATTATTATTTATTTGGAAATATACACTTTGACATTTGATTATTGTTTACACTATGACATGAATGTATACTTTCAGAAGTATAATATTACTATTATTATTCAAGTGATTTTGAATGTGAGGACTACGTAGGTGATGTTTGTTTTTTTTTTATATCTCTCTTACTCATTCCATTTTAATGATAATCTGGCAGTTTGAGTACTTAATGCGGCCTACCAAAATGTCCTTTCTTTGGTATTGTTCGTCGAATCTTTGTGCTCCTTATGTTCTGAGTTGAGCTGCAAGATTACTGACAAATGCGTGCATTGACTGGACAGGTCCACTCAATCTGTATGGTTCTTTCCTCAAAAGGCCATTTCAGACACCCCCATGTACATTGTACATGGTCCTCAAATGATCAGACCGGGACTATTTCCTGATTTTATATACACATTGACATTGTTGAATTTTACTTATACAATGACATGAATATTTACTTTTAAAGTATTATATTGTTTTAATTACCTATTGTAAATGTGAAGACGAAGTGGGTGTTCTTTTTTCTTGGTTTTCTTTTCTTCTAATTTAATTTTTTACATTGTCTGGCAGTTTGAGTAATTTGTGCGACCTACACAAATGTCCTTTCTTTGGTATTGTTCGTCGAATCATTGACCTCCTAAAGTTCTGAGTGGAGCTACATGATTACTGACAAATGCGTGCACTGATTGGACAGGTCCACTCAAGCTGTGTGTTCTTTCCTTAAAAGACCACTTCAGACACCAATCCACATGGTTTTCACATGATCTGATCAAAATTATGTCTGGACTTTAAAAGAGACTGTGACCTCTGAGTTTGTTTCGGCGTTTCTTCTCAGAGTAGTCAGATAGGAAATGCCGACCTCATCTAGTTTAAAAAAAGAATTGATTGACGTGTAAAAGTGTTTGTACAAACCTACTTGCAAAAATAAAGTCATTTATCATTTACATTTGTATTTGTTTTCCAGATTTTGTCTGCAATAGTGTAGTGGCTAAGTAGTAACAGCCGCACGGGTCTATCGATCAGGTAAAGGTACGGTTGCCGCTGTTTCTTGGATTGGTGACCATCTTTACATACTGAGGTCACTCCTTGCCTCAGTAAGCACGTTAGCTCGTTGGTCCCGACTGTCATTATTAGATTTTTGTCAGTCGTTACGGGTCGTTAGAAGTCTGAAATTCTTATAACCAGTCTTACCGAGGGCTATAGTGCTACTAAATAACTGGGTTGTATGGGCCTTTAGGCGTTCGCTCCATGTAAAATATACCTAGGTTTTTTTTTGTGAGGGGGATCAAATCACGTCTCCCGCTCTGGGCGGAGCGGAAGGGCGTGTCAGACTTATACTGACTAAAACCCACCCGTGTTCCTTCAGTTGCCTATATGTCAGGGCCACGGTATCTCTTTCAAACAAATCTCGCGACCCTGGGAGGAAATATAATTCAGGTGCATCCGGTTAGACTGGGACTCGGCTCAGAAAATAGTTGAAAGCATATGATGATGAGGATATATAATGATTTTGTCTGCAGTAGACGTGAAAGTTGTTATTTCTGTCTAACTTCAGGTAAATACCGAAAACCCACATAGCTTAAACTAGCAGATATACTTGATAACAATGACTTTGAAATAACATTTCAAAGATGAGTTTTTAATTTTGTAGCAATCATTTGGAGGATTGCCTACTGAGAGTAATACTTATTGGGTTATAGGAAATCTTATAATAGCTCATATCTTTGTTTTGATAACAAAAGTGAACGGTGACTTAATATAAACGGGTAAGGTAGAATCGTTCTTAATATTTTATGCCCCCGGGGCTCAACAGTTTTCTTTGATTCATGATTTTCTTTTAACTTCAGTGAAATTAATGATCAAAGAAAGAAAACTAATTGTGTTGCGATAAACAAGCGTTACTGAATGCCAATATCTTAATTACTGAGCACCTATCTCAATTCTTGCACACCTGAATGAAATGAGTAATTGCCATCACGCAGAGTTAACAAAATAGTCGGCAAGTAATTAAAATAATTATATGCCTTACATACGAAGACTAGTGTCGTAGCAAGCTCGAGAAATAAAGAAAAGAAAGGAAAAAAGAAAAGAAAGAAAAAGTCTTTATTGGGACTCGCACAAGAAAGAGTAATTACCCACATAATGAACTTTTAAAAATTGTTGAGTTCCGCGCGAATCATTACATTGGCAGTGGAAACGAAAAATACCGTTACAAAGTATTCCATAAACAGCATCTACCTATACACCTACTTCCTGAAATACGTAAGTATTATGAAAAGCCCCGCTACATAACATTCCTTTTTGAATAATTGACGAAAACGTGACGAGATCTCAGTAGGAATCTTAATTTACATTTCGTGCATAAGTACGTGATTCTGTTCCCATTATTATTCGTTACAAAAAATCTCCATAATTACACGTCATTTGGGCTTGAATATGGTTAGAAAATTGTATGAACTAAAAGTAACTGCCATTGGTGGTTGTTGTATAAATGGGGTTCGGTAGTAATGGAGCGAGAATTTCCGCGTAGTTAGTGGTTTTCGCTACGACAAAATACTTAGCTGCTTCGTTTGGGATGGAAATTTCTAGCCCTCCCTCTATTTAGAATTGGTACCGGCGGCGTACCGTTTAATATTATGCAACAAATACTTAATGTTTAATCGAGTTGTATTAATTTTGAGGCTGCTGTTCTTAATTGTGTTGTATCGTCTCAAAATAGGCAGAGATTATGGTAATATTATGTCTGTTTTTTTCTCATATCTCATAGATGCTTTACTATCACGTTATTGGAATAGAGGACATTTGAAATATTGTGCCAATGTACTTTTAATTTTGGAAGATACATCTTGTAATTCGGTGAATCAAAAGGAAGTTTGCATTTTTTAATCATTATGCTTTTGCCAATTATGTTGGTGTCGGCTTTCAGTGAAACTAGATGCAGCTGAATTCCAATATTATATAGGAAGCAACCGCCTATCTGATCTCCATAACCAGTTACTGGGTCAGATTTTCAGGTTTCGGACGACCCGTAATGATTTTCAAAGATACACAGATGACAGCCGGGACCAACAGCGTAACGTGCTTTATAAAGCACGGAAGAGTCTTGATATTTAAAGATGGTCATAACTCATCTACGGACAAACTGCGGAAAATCTTAACCTGATCGGGCTGTGCAGCTGCCACCACTAATAAAAAAATATCCACACTTTTAAATACTAATTCTTACCTGATGTTAAGGTAAGTTTGCTGTGTAACTGCGTCAGTAATATCTATATCTACTTACCTACCTGGCCTATTGCAATGTTTACTAAAGAGAAGTGCTATCTAGATACTTGTCACTGCAATTACAGTAATGGAACTCACGTGTATTCCGACCACAAACTCATAATGTAATTACTTACAACTTCAGCTGTTGCAAGGATGTTCCGGCGAATTTACTATTGATTAACGGTAGGTGATTTTAGTTCTTCTATTTAGAAGTTATAAGAATATTTTCCATTAGACTAATTTCATTATTTTATTTTATTTATTTGGGATCAAAAACAGATCAATATATTATAGCGCTTACAAAAAGCTGTTATATTTCAATCGAAAAACGAATAACCCACAATATTGTCCACGAGGTGACATCAGAGAATGAAAACGAACGCATGCTAACTGAAAAAGAAGTACATATTTAGATGAAAACACTATATGCTGAATTCAATGGAAGCGGATGACAAGAATATCCGTGTTATAGGCGGCTTGCAAGATATTGCGAAACCATTCTTTTGAATTTTGATTGTGACAGCGCGAAAATACCAATATCAGCGAATTGTGAGTTAATAAAGTTGTTGCTGTTTGTTTGGTTGATGTGTTGTTGTTAGTTTGTGAATATGCGCACCAAAATGGAATAAGTTGGGATCTACAATTCATCTACTAACCGACCCATGTTCAACTATTAATTAAAGGAAGTAAATGCCTACTTACCTACTTAATTCCATACTAAAATCCATTTATGAAAATCAGCTTGTGGAGACTCACTGCAGGCCTGTAAACTTTTCCTTATGCATAGAAAACCATCAATCTTTTGCAATAGTAAAAACATATTATTAGTTATGAACTAAGTAATTACCTTCTAGGATAAAGATAATGGAAAAAGGGCACCACTACTTTTTAATATAATTTCCCTGAAACTGGCAGTATTAATGTGAATAAACGATAAGACATGCTATAATCTAAGTTAGTACAACTTAGTTCGGATTAACAAGGAAACTTGCACCCACTAACGAGAAAAAAAACTTACATACACTTTGTTGCAAGTCGCGAACGTGGTGCCACCTTATTAAGTTTCAGATGTTTATGCAACACTAAAACCTCGTGTTTATTTTGTGTCTGTTTGTGAGATAAAAATGTTATAATATTTTTCGACGAAGGTATATTTTTTTACAAAAGTTTTAAAATTGCTTCGCCTTGTTTTTTTTTCTTTTTAACATATTCTAATAGCAGCATTAATTGCTCTGTTTACAATATTTTGAAATATTCTCTATATTCATATAAGGTACAACGAACAATTTATAACTTTTTTGAAGGCTGTCTTGATCATGGTGTTTATAAAAATGTTCGTCTCAATCGGGCTACATTGGTGTAGGCCGCGTAGCCAGTGACTTTCGTAGATCGTTGCAGCTTGCGTAGCATTCGTAGCAGGCGTACAAGAAATAATAAAGATGCAAGTAGAGTTTCAGTACAATTTTTTTATCATCATTGCATACTATGCAGTTGTTTTCTGGCAACTGCATATTCCGCACTGACCGTCAGAATCAGTGATCATCTTGAGGATAAAATTGTGTATTATTTTATCTAACCAAAAATAAAAAGTGAATCTTTCTACTACGAAGAAAGCATTTGTGTTTTATTTATCACAAGCGGGCGTCATTGTAAATGAAACATACATCAATGAACACAAATGTCATAAACGGAAACTCATATTATTTGCAACAACTACAGTAGAATACATAGGTACATTGGTAAGTACCTACTGTCGATACAATGTAAACAGCGTTGTTAAATTCATCTGCAGTTGACATCCATTAATTAGTTGGCCAATGATTAGCTTGAAATCCAATTAAATAACTACACATTTTGCATTATCCAGTGTTCACAGAGAATAAATAGAGTAGAATGTGTGTTTATGGTTCAGGTATTTGGGATGTTGAAATAACATACGTGGTAGCGGAGTTACCAATTCATTTGTTGATTAGGGACTATCGAGTATTTATTTATTTATTATTAGGCTTTTCAACAGTGAGTAATATACTCTTACTTTACAATTTGTACATTACACAGTATTATATATACCATAGATCTTACTCATCATCATGCCTACCTTTTTCTCAACTATGTTGTGATCGGCTTCCAACCTAACCGGATGCAGCTGAAAACCCAATATTTTACAAGGAGAGACTGCCTCTCTGACAACCCAGTTACTGAACACGATACCCCTTGGTAAGACTGGTTATAATAGAATAGAATAATATTTATTTGCTAAAAAACATGGTTACTGCCAACTAGACGGTTGCTTCGGCTGGTTTCTGACGACCTATAACGACCGCTATAGATCCATAGTGCACGGAGGTGTTGGTATGTAAAGACCTGTGCAGTGTCCAGCGCGGGATCGTGACAGATGCCTTCGAAGATGCAGATGCAGGTGATGGCAGATGCCTTTGAATTTTGAGTTCTAAGACATGCCGGTTTCTTCATTATGATATCCTTCACCGTTTCGTATTCATATTCATATTCATATATTTGCGTTCCACAAGGTAAAACAGGTGTTAACAAAAAGCTTAAAGCTAAGAGCCGTTGTAGACCCTGTTAGGGCACAGCAAAAGGTATTGTTAGGTATGTACAATTATTACTTATTTCTAAAAATAAAATAAAATAAAATAAAAATAAAAAATCAAAATCTTAGTAACTAAAAATTAAAAATGAAAATTATACAAAACTGAGTAATTGGAATTGGAAAAAATAAAATATTGCAATAACTAAATAAAAAATAAATCAAAATCTTAGTAACTAAAAAATTAAAATTATACAATAATGAGTAATTGGATTCGAATAAAAATTAATTGCAATAACATAAATAATAACGTATTTGGTTAGAATATTTCCATAAAACTACCTAGGTACTATTTTTACATTTAGATAAAATTATATTTAATTAATCATTACAAACAACTTATTTAATATATACAAAATATATGACTTAAACATATTTGAGAATGAAATTATTGCAATTATGGTTTATCATTGAAGTATTCATTAATATTATAATAACTCTTGTTTAATAGAAATAGTTTCAATTTATTAACAAATATGTTGTATTTATCTATATTTCTTATTTCATCTGGTAATTTATTATATATTTTTATTGACATGACATAGGTACTTGAGGAGTGCATTTTTAATCGGGATGTAGGTATGTTTAATCTATTTTTATGTCTTAAAGTAAATTTGGTTTGTAGGTCTTCTCTTTTTGTGTAGAATTCCGGGTATCTACGTACAAATTTACAGAGTTCGAAAATGTAGAGACAGCTTGGGTCAAAATTTTCAATTTCTGAAAGTGGGGTTTACCGCTATCAGTTTGCTCAATATTTACTAGAATTCTAATAAGTTTTTTTTGTAGGGTGAATTGTGTAGGTGCATCTGTACTATTACCCCATAATATCACACCGTATTTAAGCCATGCAAAGGCATATGCATAATATGTTACCAACGCAGTATTAATGTCTGTAGTATTTTTTATTTCCCGAAGGGCGTAGGAGAATTTAGATAATTTCGCTTTTAATTTTTGGATATGCGACTTCCAATTTATGTGTGTGTCTATGGCCAAGCCCTAACAGGGTGAATTCATTTACTACTTCTAACTTATAATTTTCAAAACTGAAGCTAACTGTTATAGGTTTTTTCTGTTGTGGGTGGTAAGTATTTTTGTCTTTTTAAAGTTAATTTCTAAGTTATGTTCCGTCATCCAGTGTGTTGTTGCGTCAAGTATTGAATTTAGTTTGTCGTTCAAGTTAATATTAGTCTCGCATGAGGCAAGAATGGATATATCATCCGCAAACAAAACACAAGGTTCACTGATATGCTTTGGGAGGTCGTTTATATATACTAAGAATAAGAAGCAGCCTATCACACTGCCCTGTGGGATTGAAGCGGTGATTGGCATCTTTTCGGATCGGAACAATTCTATTTCATTTGTTTTTCGGTTAAAAAACTCTATTTCCACTACTTGCTCTCTATGCTGTAAATATGATGCGAACCATTCATGACATTTACCACGGATCCCTATGCCATATAATTTATTTAGTAAAATGTTGAATTGTACTTTTGTGTTTCGAGTGCAATGGTGATGAAATTATATACACAATGAACTCCATTAGGCGGGGTCGTCACCACTGGGTCACTAGTTTATATAGTGCAACATTATAATGTAAGATAAGTTTTAGTAAGTTTACTAAATAACTTTTTGTTGTTTGTTGTTGTTTGTTACTATAGTTGGAAGTAGCAAATGTTGCTCCACAAAGAGAAACTTCGATACGGATGCGGACTCTACTATGTATTTCATAGTTCAATGAGTTTCTATTTTCCACAGATACATATCTATTCATTGCAGCGTCTCCGTGCCGCGCGTACTGGAGAGCAGGTGTCGATGTCATCTAAACATTGACGCCATATTGCAACCGTTCTGCAATGCGACGTGACTGCTATGTCTTCTGTTCGCCCTAGGTAAGCTAGATATACATTGAATGTTAACTTTATTGGATGGCGGGATGAACTGGACTTCTTTATTATAAACAATGGTTAACAGAATGTAAAAGCTTGGATCTCACAACACAGCAAATTCTAGTGCGATGTCTAGGAATTCAATCCACTGGAATGTAAACTTAACAAAATAAATGTATTATTTTACTTATTTTATAAATAAAATAAGACATTCATTGGTAGTTTGGTACTTAGTTGGTAGCTATGACATGACATTCTCCATTATACTGCACTTGTATTTATTCGAACAGTAAAGTATTCGCATTTTGCTTTTTTTAAATGTTATTTAACATTCTTATTTAAATAAATGCGAATCTGTTTCTGAACCTCTAATAATTTCTATTTTGGGGTACTAAAACAATAGCCGTTTATCTGCGACCAATTTGGATGTAGCAGTTGGTCATAGTACTAACCGACCTAGCCAATTTTTATGATATATTTATCACTTAATACACTAAATTATATCACCACTTTGGGTAAGAAATAGAACTAGACAGTACCTTTATCAAAAAACTGTTGAAAATAAAACAATGCAAAAAACATAATCATAAACCAAAAGAAATCACAATAAGACAACATACACAATAAATAAACCATCTGGAAAAGGTCAAAAATACATACAGAGGGTCATAAAAAAACACATTGTACATCATTAGAACCCCAAATAGTTTTTAGATCTTCTATCATCATCATAATTTTAGCAGCAAGACGTCCACTGCTGGATATAGGCCTCTCCCAAGCACCACCACTTCAACCTGTTCTGTGCTTTTATTCTGACCTTCCTTAGATGTTTATCAATTTAAAAAGTGTTCATTTTTGTGAGTTTAGGTATCGCCACATAGTTGTTAATAATGTACTTACTGCTGGGAGACAGTGGACCGTAATCTACCACGCCAACCCGCGGTCGCGAATGCTTGATGTTCCATGTCATCGAATTTTCGATACAATGTTTTCCTTCATTGTTTTGAGAGGAGATGGTGAAGAAATAAATTTAGAGTCATTAGGACTTTTTGCCAGAGGTGGAAGGGGAGTAGTTAAGCCTGTGCCCAGTAGTCAGTACGGGCTAGTGAATAAAAAACTTTATTACCTGATCAGTATAAATCGAGGATGTAGTTGCCAGTTTGCCAGCGTGGTTGAAAAAAACAACTCACACACACAAAAAACAACACACTTCAATAAAAATAATGAAATGGAAATAAAGTTCAGTTGTAGCATAAAGTTGTGGATTCCTTTGAGAAAAACATAATACAGTCGAACAACTTTAAAGCCACTTTTAGTGAAAAGACATCTAAAGGTAGGCATTTTGACTCCAACATACCCGAATTTACAGGTCAACCTTTATGAGTTCGCGCAGCAGTCTTTTGTTTTAATTCTACACTTTTCTTAGAAGAATTTAAAAATAAATATGTAACATAATAATATCTGACATCGTCGAGGTTTTCCCCATTTGTGGAGTATATCGGAGTCGTAAGAAGCGACTAAGGGACTTACTAGAGAACGGGCAGCAGCGTTCTCTATGCATTTTACCAGCGTACTGCGATCTGCAACCCGCCTGCCAAGCGTGTCTATTATGGGAAACTACCCAAATTGGGGGAGGCCTATGTCCAGCAGTGGACGTCTTTGCGAGATCGATTGCGACCTTTTTAACCGACTTCAAAAAAAGGAGGAGGTTATTAATTCGACTGTAATTTTTGTTTTTTTTATGTTTGTTACCTCATAACTTTTGACTGGGTGAACCGATTTTGATGATTCTTTTTTATTTGAAAGCTGGTGCTTCTCGAATGGTCCCATTTTTATTTGGTTCCATTCGGACAATGGGGTCTATGTGAAAACCATATAGGTCTTAAATTTGCGAACGAATAACGCGATTAGATAACTAAGAAGTTATGTGTTTATTTTTTTTTGTAAATAGTTTTTATTCAGAATAGTAAAGTTTTAAGGGAAGGTATGTAAGTACCTACTTAAAAAGGTACTTTGATCAATTTATCACTCACGCTTGATGACAGCACTACTACGAAAAAACAAACTTAATATTTTTTTACGTTTTTCGTTGTTAATTATTTACAATTCGAGCTTTCTTTATTTCAATGGTTCACCCATTTCTTTGTGTCATTGAATGTTTAATATGTTTGTCTAGTCTGGTTCAGACAAATAAAATGTGTGAAAAATCTTTATAAATAAATAAAGAAGGAAATAAGTTGAGGTACGAAAACGTTGAAAACACCTATATCAATGTCTATTGAAAAACGAGAGAGAGAGTAGTGAACTTGAAATATCTAACCCGTATTGTAAATCAAGATTTCGTTTAAACTTTAATGCCAATCTTTAATAAAAAGTTAAAGGAGAGCGTATTTTTAACAAAGCAGTCAACTAAATTTAACGACTAGAAAAATGTAGGTCTTTGGGATCAAACGAATTAAATGTCAAACTCTATTTGAATTTACAATTCTGCACGTAAATCTAATCTCAGCGAAATATAAAGTGTTTCTCACAAACTTTTTCAATTTCTCATACTTATCAGATTTTCTTGTCAGAGCGCAATACACGTGAAGTTTTGGTCACAAGAGACGAAATTAAAGTCATATTTCAGAGCTTCAAGATGGCAGGCGCTCGCAATGAGCGAGCCTTGTAATGCACCATTTACGTAAAAACGCCTGACATCGACCGAGTGCCAGCGACTCACTTAACGAACCTCGTAAACCTTAGTCCATACTGTTAATTGCTTGATTAATTAACTTTCCTGTTTTTGTTCTGATGTAGGTTATTAAGCAATCTGGTGTGAAATTAACTGCGTATTTCACAGACGAAATAAATGTTTTGAATTTTAAACAATCATCTATTAATTAAAAATAAATGGAGTAACCCACAGCACTAATGAATGCCGAAAAAATTCCAGACAAAAAGTGAATCTATGCCGCATTTATGCGCAGTATGCAAATTGACACTTTCTGAATACATGACGGAGGATTTCATCGTAGTGACGAAGGATTTTCTAGGCGTAACAAGCTTTAAATTTGAATTTTTTGAGTTTCCAGGAATGGCCAGTACCTAAATACAAAAAAGAATTGTACCTAAATATCACAGAAAAGATCATCAGAACTGCAATAAATACTTATGATGCAATTAAAACTGCATTGCACTTTGGGATAAAAAAGCGCAGGCCTTCATATAATTTACATCGTACACCCAAAATTTCAAGGCTTTAAGTATATAAGGTGCCTTAAATATTTATAAACTCGTTTGTAGGTGTTACATCTGACCTAAATCAAGGATCGCTTAGATAATGTACGCGGATACTTGGTCGATCTAAAGTTCACGAATAACGAGCTCAAGAGTTCCGAAGAGGTGAGAATAACTTTCTTGAGATAGGTACTGCAGAATATTACATGGAACGCGGATGTTCTGGGCTGTTTCTCACTGAACAGTCTATGATGTCCTCCTTCTAACAAATGAGGGTAGAATGTGCACTAACGTTAAATGACGGAATTATTACTCAATAACCAATTTTTTTTTCATACAATAATTAAAGTGATACTAAGTTTTAGTTTATTTATAATACTTTTATCTCTTTTTAGTAGTACTCTATAGGTAAGAAGTTGCAACATCATCATCGTCATCATCATATCAGCCGTAAGACATCCACTGCTGGATGAGGCTTCCCCCAAATTGGGGGACTTTGCCATAATCGCTACGTTTGGCAGGCGGGTTGGACATCGCAATATGGTGGTAAAATGCATAGAGAACGCTGCTGCCCATTCTCTAGTAACTCCCTTAGTCGCATTTTATCACACACACGGTAGGAAATGGGATGACGTTGGTTGCAAAATACACGGAATAAATCAAATATCAGTCACTGTGACAAATGCATGCCTTCCATTTTCATATGTAATATTCGTTGCTGTCACATACTCATTTATAAGGATGTTCCGCGAAATCTGTTCAAACCTCGTATTAAAATATTTAAGATTTTCGATGGGTATGCAAGACCCGTGCAGTTTGTTTATTTTTCACGATGGAAGGACTTGGAAAAGCCTTTTGCCGACCAGTAGGGCAGTACAGGATAAAATAAATAAGTAACGTAAGCAATTCAATCGTTTCAAGTTGTTTCAATCCGTTGTAGACGAGGCTTAAATAAAAAAGGTAAATGTTTGCACAGAGGCGGCGAGCGGCGTGCATTGTACACCGCAGTAAATTATGCGGTTCTAAACTGTTAAAGAGAATCTGCCAGAAGTAAACAACAAAATTTAATATATTTTAACCCCTGTTAATGTAGACAAGTGTAACGTAAGCAAGTCTTCTTAGCCAGAAGTAAACAACAAAATTTAATATATTTTAACCCCTGTTAATGAAGACAAGTGTAACGTAAGCAAGTCTTCCTATCAGGGCTTTGAATAACGCTAAAAATTTGAAATTCATTTATTTAAAATTCTCGGCGCCTCTTGAACGCTATCGTTTCCGTCTCTATGGCCATTTGCGATCAATTAGGTGGTTCACGTGCCTACTTAAATTCCCGATATGTATCGTATTGTTGTATTTTTAATGGGAATTACATGCGCCCGCTAGTGTGCACGGAGGCGCATTGCGAACTTATTAAAGTTAAATTCACCGTCTTCCACTTACATCGACCTTTGTAGCCGCGCAAATTGGCCGTAGGAACCTTTTACATACCACTCGAGACAATAAACCGCGATAAAATATAAAACAAGAGCAATTTTAAGTAAATCATCATTTAAAAATATATGATAGCAATTTTGTCGCGCTTCCTTCGTTGATGCGAACTTTACTTACTGTTGGCATTTTATTTAAATTATTCAAAGGAATAGAAAACATGTTGTTCTTGGAGCGTTCGTTATTCCTTTCGAGGTAATCAGAGAGGGCGGGGCGTTGATTTACTGTCTTGCTAAAGTTGCTGTGTAGTCAGAGGCGGTCTAAAAAAATGGTCAGCTTCAAAGCATTGTTGTGTTGGAACGAAATTAAATCCAGTGTAATGAATATGCCATTTCTGCATAAAATCGAGTGTTTAATTGGGTTGGTTAATGAATTTAATATTCCTACTGCCAATTTTGGTTGTAATAATTTAATTCCAAAAAGATGGACGATTTGAAATAAAAATCTAACTCCGTCTAGCATATTATCAACGAGCACTTTTTCTCCCAGAGTTAAAAGTTTACTATTTACTCTGACCACTTCTCATAAAATGCAATTTTATGGAGAGTTTCAAATTTTATTTGATTTTATTTTACAAAGATCGGTTGCTTGTTTTTTTTTTTGTGGGACATTTCGTAGTTAACCTGAAAAAGTTACCTATTTAGGCCTCCAGCCGGTTAGGTGCTTGTGTAAGATCTACTACTTCCTTTGATAGCTAGAAAACCATTCTTGTCAATCACGTTTATTTCTGAATGTAGATAAACCCAAGTAACACGTACGTACGTGTATGTTGTTGTGTGTGTGTGTTATATGTAATACGCGTATAACACACACACTTACATGTGGCAGGGACATTGACGCGCAATCTGTTTCCATGGATTAAGCACTGCATTAAAAGTTCTCGTGGGTCATTAAAAAAATGTTGTTCCATAAATTTTGTCCTCATAGGTATTGCACTTTTCTTTAAAACAGTAGATATTATTTTTTTCTTAACCGACGAAATTTTCTACGCTATGGTTTAGAATAATGTGTTGAATTCATGGGTACAATATGCGCATTGATGTCCCTGATATCCTGTGATACTAATTTAGTTAAAAGTATTTTAAATTGTGAAAGAGAGTATATTGTTTCGTAATGTTTAGTCGGTCAGTCTTTAATTTCCCGGTTGACACAAAGGGGTGGAAATATGTTTCGAAACACTAGAACTAATGAAATGCAATGCGTAGCAGATGAGGTAGGGCTAACTAATAAAGTAATTACTTATTTATTCTATCTGGTTTAGGAAGTCGGATGCTTAAAAGTCTGGCAACCATCTACCATCTTGGTACTCATCTTGTTTTTAACCGACGAAAATAACGAAAGAGGCACACGCATAACTTTTTACGTAGTAGTCCGATTGTGATACTTCTTTTTTTTATTGGAAAGAGTATACCCCGAAAGTGGTCCTATTTAAATTTGGAAAACATAATCCAACCCTAAGGGTCAGAAAACATGGGATGATTGATTGTTCACTCACTGATTGTAATGTATGACCACGCATAACTTTATGCAGAGTGTAGTCCAATTTTGATAATTCTTTTTTTATTGGATGGGTTATACCTTGCGTATGATATAATAATATCGCTGCTACTAATAAGATGTAGACGAGTACTGTAGTCCAGCTTGGCGTGGCCATCATCATTGGCCATTTGATGTCATCTGGTACGGAGAGGTCGCTTGCTTTGTTGATTAGTTCATGGATGCTGTCTAGTGAGATGTCTTCTAATTGTAATTCATATTGAACTGTTTCTTCTACGACTTGATGTTGCTCTGGTAGCGGTATGATTTCATTGATGACGAGTGTGTCTGTGTGTGCTCGTAATGTTCTGTTCATGACGTTAATTTGACAATCTTCTATTAGTGTGACGAGATAAATCCCAGTGAGCCTTTTGTATTCTGTCTTAGTATTGCACTGTGTTTTGACAATTTCATCGTCCTTCAGGACAAGTAGCCAAGTGTTATCCGCGATCTTTTGAATTTTTCCTCTTTTTAGGCTCATTTTGGCATGTGTACAGTTTGCTTGACGATGCTGAATGAGGGATGGGATGCAATCTTCGGTGTCTTCAATTCTTCTAGTGTCCAGGGTCTTGCAAAGGTGGATGTCATCGGTGAGGGGTTGACAGTCTTCTTCTAGGTATGCGTACTCATCGTTTCCAAGTGCAAGGTATTTGGATTTAGGGATAATAGTTAGGTTATTTTTATTGGGAATGGAGTAGAGATGGATAAGGTCATAGGTTTGTGGGGCTACTGATGGGATTTCTAGGATAAAGTTTATAGAGTGTACTGTACTATAAGCCTTAACTTTAATTGATTTTTCTATCCTATGAATATTACTAAGATTAATTACAGCTACTGGTTTAAACGAATAAATGTTACCTAAGTTAATTAATTCCCTTATTAGATTTTGGGGACTTATTATACTAGGATGCATGGTGCCCAGTTGTGCAAACGTCATGGCATCTTCTAACAACATTAACTTATCTAAGATAATCTGTAAACTAAAATCTATCTGTACGTATAAATCTAGAAAATGTATATGATTAGTTACGTCGTTACGATTACGTGTAATGTTTTGCAGTATATTAGCCAAATTTTTCTGATTCCTATCCAATTTACTTAATTGATTTCCAAACTCATTTATTGTATTTTGTGCTAGAACTAAGGACTTCCTTTGCATATTTTGAACATTATTAATATTATTCCTTATGTTTCATATTTCTTCTTCGAATTTTGCTGCGTCATCATGATCGAGATTTCCAGTTATGGATTTAACAACAGTACCTAACCCATTAATCAAGCCGCGCCTTTTTCTAACTTGCGGGCTTAAAAACTTCATCTTTTTACCTATTTGATCTAAGCTATACTCTATTTGATATGTTTGATGTAACTCTCCTGATTTTACACTTTCCGCTGCTTTAGTGCTTGCATATAACGACATTAATTGGATGGAAGTTAAATGAAGATTAGTAGTATTGTAAATGCAAGCGAGACTAAAGTAGTTATCTTGTTTAAGGAGCTGTCCTTGTTTTAGGAGAAGGATACCATTTTCATTATTAACGGGGTCAAAGGTTATGATTCCTGTTGCGTTGAGCACGACGGCTCCTGAGATGAGGGTCCTGCAACAAGATGAGGCCTCCGTAGTAACTTGAAGTGTACCCTGATGGACTTAGAATTTGGGTGGTTACCTATGATTTCGGCCACATTATTTGGATGAAGGTAGATGATCTTGTAGGGTCCTTTGAAGACAGGCTTAGTTTTATCACTGCGTGCTGACTTTGCGATCTGCTTATAAACGGTCTCACCTACCTTGAACATGATTTCTTCTGCTGCTTGGTTTCGTTTAGAAATCACGTGCTCCTTATTTTTAGACATAAGTGCTGCGATACATTCTTGAACTACTTCGGCATTAGCGCGGTGTTTAATAACGTAATCCTGATAGGATTCTTTGGGATAGTATAGTTCTAGCGGATTTCTAGATGCTGTGTGTCCAAATAATAGCTCATGAGGTGTATAATCTGTTGCTGAATGGATAGAGTTATTATATGCGATAATAGAATACTTCATGATGAGCTGCATGGGGTCGTCTTTATTGGTCATTCTTTGAATTCTAATTATTTCAGCTAATGTGGAATGTAAACGTTCGATGGGTGAATTCGAGTTCGGGTTATACGGTGTCGTGAAATGTATATGAATATTATGTAAGGCACAGATATCTTTTATGACATCATTATCAAACTTAGTATCTGAGTCCGTGGTTATTTTGTTTGGTAAACCTAGAACCGAGAAAATGTCTAGCAATGCTTCTGCTACATGCACACTACTACACGCATTTAAAGGGACTGCTTGAGCGTATTTGGAGAAATTATCAATAATTGTGAGGAAAGTTACTCCTCCTGTTGAATAAAGGTCCATAAATATGTGTTCCATTGGCTTCCGCGGTGTATTGGTAATGGCCAGAGGTGGTCTTAGAGGATTGCACTCGTATTTTGACTGCAAGCAAATCTCGCACTGATTAACAAATCTCTGAATGGTAAGTAACATGTTAGGCCAGTGATAATTTCTGTGCAACTGTTTATAGGTCTCTTGAATACCGCGATGGACTGTCTTTCCTTCGTGATATTTCTTTATTAACTCTTGCTGTTCCGTCTTGTTCTCTACTAGGGTCACCCGCGTAGTGCATTTAAGTAATTTTGGGCCACGCTCGTTAAATATAGTAGTATAGACTCTAGAGAAGGCATGATATAGTTCTTCACTATGGAAATAACAATGAAAAACTCGGTCGGCAATTGTGTGTTCCTTTAAAAATCTGACTATCTCTGATTCTGTATTATTAATTGGAATAAAAACATCTTTAATGACTACTTTTGCGTTAGTGGATCTGTTATCTACTCTATAAGTTGAGCCTGGTGTTGATCTAATGTGAAATTGTTTCAGTTGGCGATCTATAGCGTCCGATATTATAGGTATGCCCTTGTTTTCATTATCCGGTTGTGTGTGTCGTGTAGAGACTAATTCAGGTTCGGCTGACACTATGCTCATACTATCTGATTCTGTCTCTATGTGAGATGGGGGAACGCTAGGGTTTAATGATGGAATATTGTCATTATATTGGGGCACGGGTGCCTCTGTTTCATTTTCGGCTTCTCTACGAGCGTTCTCAAATATTCTGTTGATTATTTCATCATCCTCATTATCATCTAAGTTGACTGCTAATGAATCCATACTACCGTGAAATATTTAACGCGAGATAAGGCATCGGCGTTAGTATTCTGACGACCCTTTTTGTATACTACTTTATAGTCGTATTCTGCGAGCTTTAAACGCCATCTAGTTAATTTGGAGTTAGGATCTTTCAGTGACATTAACCAAGTAAGAGGCCTGTGGTCTGTGTAAATAACGAACTTCCTGCCATAAAGCTAGGGACGAAAATACTTGATTGCCCACACTATTGCTAGTAACTCTTTCTCTATCGTAGAGTACCGAGATTCGGTGTCTGACAGTGTCCGAGATGCATAAACTATCGGCTTATCGGAACCTACAATGCCCTGTGACAATACAACACCTAATGCTACATCCGATGCATCGGTGGTGAGCACGAAAGGTTCATCAAAATTAGGATATTGTAGTATTGGGGCATTTGTTAAGATTTGTTTACATTTATTAAAAGCTTCTAAAAAGTCTGGGGAATGAAAAACTTTACTATTTTTCTTAAGACACAAGGTCATTGGTTTAGTTAACTTCGCGAAATACTTAATAAATTTCCTGTAGTACCCCACGAGGCCTAGAAAAGCCTTTATGTCTTTCTGAGTCTTAGGCAACCGGAAATTTAATACTGCCTTAATTTTATCCTTATTAGGTTTCAAGCCCTCATTTGTAAGTTCGTGTCCTAAAAAGCTAACCTGCTTTTGTAAGAAGTCTGATTTATCCAACTGAATTTTCAAATTGTGAATTTTAAACCGGTCAAATACTTGTTTTAATTTTTCCATATGTTGTTGTAAGGATGTTGATATAATAATTAAGTCGTCTAAATAAGTATAAACGTTATCTATTCCTCTCAGAATATGGTCCATTAAGCGTTGAAAAGTGCTTGGTGCATTTTTGAGACCAAAGGGCATTCTTAGGAACTCATAATGCCCTCGTTCAGTTGTGAATGCTGTCTTTTCGATATCATTTGGGTGCATTTCCACTTGGTGGTAGCCGCTGGCGAGATCCAGGGTTGTAAAATACTGGGCACGCCCTAATCTATCTAAGATGTCGTGAATGTTAGGTAAAGGATACTTGTCTTCGACTATACGGTCATTTAGTCGTCTGTAGTCGATTACAAGTCTCCATTTTACTTCCCCTGATACATCAGGTTTCTTTGGAACAATATGCACGGGACATGACCAAGGAGATATACTTTCTCTGACAATGCCTTGCTTTAAAAGTTTGTCTACCTGCTTACGGATCTCATCGCGTTGTTGCGGGGCTTGCCTGTAACTACGTACAAAAATTGGTGTATCATCGCTTATTCTAAGTTCATGTTTGACTGCATGTTTAAACGTCAACGGAATATCTTCTGAATAGAATAGGTCCCTATACTGATAGCATAGCCTAGTGACTTCACGCTTTTCTTCCTCATTCATATGCCCTGTACGAATTTTCTTCAAGTTCTTGTTTAATATGCTATCAATGTCTGATTGCACTTGTACGGCATTAATGTTATGACTTTGAATATTATTATCCTCGTTATAGGACTCTAATTCCATTGAACTCTTATCTAGAATACATATTTTTTCATCACTATAATTAATTACTGAAGTTTTAAAACAACCATTACTAACGTTAACTATAGCTGCCGGAGATTTCAAGTTATCTGACCAAAAAAAATCATCGTGTAAGTATTGTCCATCCACGTAGTTAGTTTTAACCGTGACTAGCTTTTCACACTTAGGATCGATTTTTATCTTTTGCGGTGGAGAGCTGAGGTGAATAGGTACTTGTGCCGTTGATGTTCGTAACACGTTATTGTTCAAATCAATATTGCTTTTCAGCTTCTTTAAAAGATCGAATCCTATTAGACCCTTGTACTTTGAATCAAAATCAAATATTAGGAATTTATGGATTATATCGCTATTGAACGCAGGGGGTAAGGGCAGGTACACAACTTTGTCGTGCACTGATGAACTATGAGCCGTAACTATTTGATATGGCTCTGTTTCTACACAGTATTCAAAAATGGTACCAAAAATTTCCTCAGATGCAATAACAGAATGACTCACTCCTGTATCTATTAAAAACTTACCGTTAAATTCTGGCAACTCAATATATGGTAGAAATTATTTAGTTTGTAAGTTAATGGAAACTATGTCCGGTTGTCTTGATTGGGGTCCAAAGAAAAATCCTGTTCTTGACTTACCTGTTGCTCGTTTATATCTACTTTGGGTTCAGAGACATCGCTATTTATGTCTAATAACTGACTGAAAAACTCACTATCAATAAGTATTGGTTGCACCTGATCTTCCATTTGGCTCGGGATATAGAATAGCTGTCCCGACGCAAACTGTGGTTTTTCTGGCTTACCTGCCGTACGCATAGTGACGTCTGATGACACCTCAGGTGGATTAATCTGCTGTTTAGGGACGTTCGGTTGGTTCCTAAAGTTTCCACTTCTAACATTACCTGAGCCACTTGGTCTGAAGTTACCTGATGCTGGTCGGTTTTTCCAGGGCAACATAGACTGTATCCATTGTTGACGTTGTTCTGGGGTCATGTTATTCTGCTGGGGCTTATATGGTAACATTGTTGGATTTACTAGATTAGGATGAAAAGGACTATTGATAGGCTGCTGCTTAGGCAACTCCTTTGGTTTCGCTTGAGATGCTGAAGGGCTATTAAAATTATTAGACCTATTATATGCAAGCCTAACCTCTTCTTGCCTAGCTGCAATAATAGCTTCTTCAAATGTTTCCGGTTTAGCAATTCTCACACCTAATGACACATGAAAATCTAACTGATTTATGTATTGTTCAATTACCATCTTTTCATAGTACGATTTAGTAAGATGTTCCCCTACAGAATATAACGTATCTAATTGTTCGCGGAGCCGCTTGCCAAAGGTTTCCGCGTCTTCATTCTTTGACTTACGTACCCGTGTGAGCTCCTGCATTACTTGGATCTCATTCCGTGGCTCTCCAAGGCGTCTAGTTAAAGCTTTTTAATTGACTCCCAGGAAGTAAGATATTCCTCAAATGCTATGGCATCGATAGCTGGGCCACTTAGCCTACTTTTAATCAGGCAGATAAATGCCGGATGCGACCGATCTGCTTCACTAGTTAGCGTTAATAGGCTTTCTACCTCTCTAATATAATATCTAAGCAATTTGGGATTGCCATCATATCTTGGCATCAAATCTGCAATTAGCTTGTATGGTTTATAGTTAGCATCATAATCTCTGAGCGACATTGTTTTACTGTAAGTTACCTGTCTAATGGCACTCAAACAGAACAATAGAAGTGTAATATTTCACGTGAATTTCATGGAATATCTTAACGCTATAACAAATGGGTTCCTACCGCGATTTTAGCTTATAGACAGACACACATTTACTACAAATAAAATACAAAAATTACATTAAGGCAGGAAATAGAGCAAGGACACTTGGTGGTACGAGAGCACTTACCAAAGCAGCCACTGCATCTCCTGTCGAGTCTTGTCTCTGCCAACAGCTTCCTCCAATTCTCCGGAGAAACACGTTCTTGCTTCTATAAAGGTGCCCGACCGCAAGATAGGTTCTTTGCGGATCGCGAAGGAACGATTTGAGAACCGTCACTCTTATACCGAAGAGTTGTATTCGAACGAAGAGCGTCGCGATCCTACCGACTGCGCCAGTTATGTTTCGGCGATCGGGAATTAAGTTAAAAAAAACTTTATTTATTACAATTACTTTAATTATAGAAAAACAGTGTATTACGTTGAAGGCTGATGTCAAGACTGATTTTACAAACAATAAAATGGAATAACATGAATTTGATCTTATTACTAGGTTGCACTTTATTACGTAGGTTGGCGGCTGCGTACTCAGCGTAAACGGTTGTTAGGCTGAGTTAACTCGCGCCGGCTCAAAATTTTAAGGTTTTTTTTTGCTTTTCAGTTTTTTCGGCGGTTTAATTTTTCAGTTTATTATTCCTCACATACTCTTTTGCAAAAATAATTTAATATAAAATTTAATTGGTTATTCTTGACTATTAGATAGTAAAAATTATTTATTTTCTTTTTTCATATAGTTAAATTGATATGCTTGTATTGTATCCATTGACATACTTAATATTGTAGCCAGTGACATTTGATGTAATAATATACATTTTCTATTTATTGTGATTCAAATAATTTGACATTCAATTTAAAAATGGAATTAGATTAATATTCTAATGTTATTTAAAATTATATTAATTATATTTCCATGCCCATCTGACGGCAGAACATGGAGAACTAACTTTGTGACAACATCAATGTACCAATTTACCCATGCTGGCAAATAAATAAATAAAAACAGGCTTACCGACCGGTTAGTAATTGAGTTGTGGAGTTCAGATACGTAGTCGCAGCTGCATCCAGTTAGACTGAAATCCGGCTGATGTATATAGTAGGTACAGTATATAAACGCTTTACCTAGTTTTAGCAGAAAACTACCTCAAAAGCAGTTCAAAAGAAACAAACGATTCACAGCAAAATGAACTTAATCATAGGTGCAATTTAGCACTTTACGGAGTTAGTAAAATTTGTAGAATGCCACAAAGGAAAGGTCCATTAAAATAATAACACCGTAGTTAGAATGCAATATCACAAAGAGAAATAGTTCTGAATCGAAAAGGAAAGTTAGTGGAATAAATTCAGCGGTAAAGTAGTGATGGGAGCATGTAATAAACGAGCCGCGGATGCGGATATGAACAATTTGCATCATAATTGGCGGATAGAAAAGCGGATATAATTAATATGAAAGGGATTCGCCAAGTAACTCTTGAGACTGAAGGGAATTTACGGTCGTAATGTTATTGAAAGTAGTTATAAAGTTTGTAGTTTCTAGTATTATTTTCCAAAGCAGGTACCTTTCGGAATGAGGAGCATATTTTTTTAAATGTGTACAAACTATATAATACAATATATAGAGTCCTGGTGGAATGGTGTACTGGTGTACCTAAAATGACTGTATTGACTAAAGACATTTCAGCAATTTATTATACCAGTAAGTCTCCAAAAGTAATTTCAATATCCGAAATAATGCACGGATGTGCCTTAGTTTAGACATATATCCAAGGCCGAAGCGCATCACTATCATTGCATTCGTCGAAATCACCACGAGCTGAGTGTAAGTTTAAATTGTAAAGGTTTACTTAGAGAGAACTTACGTCGGGTCTATGGAACAGCAAAGTTGCATGCGGATATACTAGGATGTTAGAGGTTCCGTGTGAGTTCGCATCAATCGTTTATTATTGTTTAAGGAATATTAGTTTGTCTTGAAAGTATGATTGTATTGCAACAGTTTCTGGCTTTCATGCGAGTTCATATTACCAACAGACTATATATATTACTATTATATTATTACTGATAGTTAATAACTAGACAATAGCAGCAAGGAGCCAACTAGCGCAGCTGAAGTAATTTACTTTTCCGCTTGTGGTTACAATTTTCACCAAAGGATCCATTGCATCGTGACCCCCTTAAGAACTATGTTGCAAGCAAGATTAATTATGGTACCATCAAGTCGTGTCGGGTAACCATCCCCGAAAAAGTGTCGTAAAGAAAACACGGAACAGTAAAACATACCCCAAATAGTACCTGCACGTCACAAGCCTTCAATATCAGAAAAAGAATAACAAAGAAACAATGTCAGGCAATTATATTTTATTAGATATTAATCAGGTGATACACCGAGTGATTGGGGAGAGTTGCCAAGTTCGGCTAACTTCGACGAACTTCGTCAAGTTTCGCCGACTTCGGCCTGACGTGGACGTGACACCTGGGAACTTTGCTCTCACACAATACTTGCAACTTCGGCAAATAGTTGCTTCAAACTATGCAAGAAAAGCACTGATAGAGGTAAGTATCTAATTAAAAAAATAGAATCTAACCAACTTCTCTCGAGTTAAGTAGAAAAATCTGCGGATAGAACTTTTCTGAGAATTACGTTTGTTTGAGTTATTCTTCAGAGTTTGAGAGCTATCTCTTATCAATTGTAGAGTAAAACTAATTATTCCGCCGAAGTTAAAGTCAACTAAAACAAATGAAACACTTACGCATATAAATTTATGAAACATACAACATTTCATTAAAGCTACGAAGCAGCAGGTTCTGCAGTGTTTTATTCTTTAAACCAAAGTGTTGTTAGCAACGAACATAGCATCACTCACAATTTCTAAACCATTCCTTTCTTCTCCGAATTCTATGCCTACGAGTAATCGCATCGAGTTCCGACGTATCATACCTGTTTCTGCTACGTTATACATAACATCGTGGAACGAATTATGATAGACAATTAGGTCACATTTAATATTTAAGTATTATCTACAATATGTCGCTTGAAGTATTTTACTGCCATTTGTCATGCTGCTAACGTAGTTGGAACACCTGCGAAAGAAAAGAGAAAAAAAGTAACTTTCCTTAATAAACCAAAGAATAAAATTATTTAAATTCAACAAACGAGTCTCCTTTGGACGATATTTTTTACTATTTTTTACTCGCAGAGATGAGTTTTATATTTTAAACTTTTTGTAAAGGTGCTGGTAGATATCGCCTCTGAGATGGCTGCAAACTTTTTTACTGCCTCCGCAACGGAAGAAAAATGAAAATGTTTTGTTGTAGACAAAGAGTTTGGGGTATTGTTCAACTGCCATGGACGTAGTCAAAGAGAACATTTTTCATGCGTAAAATAATACTTACAAAGTTATGAATTTCATTTTGAACTAAGTTTTATGTTTGCTTTTACGACTGGGTGATTATAAGTATAAAATTTTTGCTCACTTTGTAAAAGCGAGACAGTGGGTGTTCAAAAGTGTAACATCTGAAACTCCTGTGTAAAGCACAGACATGAACATAACCTATATTCAATTAAAATACAAAGTTGAAAACAAAATGTATCAACAGGTCGCCTTGATTCTATCGACAAATACATAAAAGTCTACAATATCTTGTTCTTTTTATCGCAGTTGTAAACTAAGGTAATTAAATAGAATCGTCGCATCATCCATTATTGTTACAAAAGATTGCCATAATTGTCTAGGTAATGTGCGCACATTTCGTGCCTAAGTGTGCCGCAGTCATTAATTGAGTAGAAGACTATTAGTATTAAATAAGATGGAGAATTTTATTGCAAATTGTAAAATGTTATAACAGTCAAGTTCTTTGTGAAGTCTCCTTTTGGTGACATATTTATAAAAGAAAATTGTCTACTAGAGTAAATTAAATACACCTGTGGCGCCCCGTCAGCTAATATGCATGTAGGAAAAATATTATATTAGCGGAATAAATAATTATACATGTCAGTCGTGTACTAGCGCTCGCCGAAACAGTCGTTTTATTTACACGACTCATCACCCCTTTATACACACGTACACAGTAAATACACTTACATTTGGTGATCCCGATATCGAACAGTACTAACGCGCGCCGTGATTTAATAAGTGTTTCACGTGATTTGCCCGTGTCGTGATAACTGCACTGCACAACCTAATCAGCCTTCCACAAGCGGATCTCCCTGGTTTTGGTTTTCAAGAGGCACATAGTTATCGCAGACATGAACCTCACCGCTATAACAGACAAGATCGGAAGAGGAAGATCGTGTGAAGTATCAAGCAGTCAAACACAGCTTATAGCTCAGTTAGTCAATCAAATGAGTAAGCTGACCATGGAAATAGCAGTTTTGAAAACTAACTCATCCGATAGCGGACGTCATAATTATAGACGCAATCGAAGCCGGTCGCGCCCAAGATCCCTCTCAAGATCGAGGATTACGCCTGACAGCCCAAACTGGTTATGCAAGTATCATTTTCGGTACAGGAATCGAGCCCGGAACTGTGAAAAACCATGCAGTTGGAAGAAACTGTCGGAAAACTAAGTGCAGCGTTGACAGAGGCGGTCGTCAGCGCTATCATACCTTCCAACCGCCTATGCGTTACCGACCGAAAAAGTGGGTATCGTTTTTTGGTTGATACTGGCGCTAACATCTCAGCAATACCTAGAAGAGGAAACCGTTTGAAAACAGACGACACATACAAAATCTATGCCGCAAACGGAACGCAAATTAGAACATACGGTGACAAAACGCTGACATTAAATCTAAACTTGAGACGGCCGTATCGATGGACTTTCATCGTTGCTGACATTACGCAACCAATACTGGGTGCCGATTTTTTAGAAAAGCATAACATTTTGGTGGATATTCGAAATAAACGTTTAATAGATGGTACGACTGGACTTCAGAGAAACGCAAGTTAATGAAGTCAAGCACACCAACACTTCGGACCGTAAATTTAACCGAAGATTATGCAGACATTTTAGAAAAATACCCGAACATTTTGAAACCTCTTAACGCTCAGACACAACCAAAGCACGACGTAGTCCATCAAATCATCACCAACGGACACCCTGTTTACTCCAAATCAAGACCTTTGCCGGCGGATAAATACCTAAGAGTGAAGAAAGAGATAGAACACATGCTAGAGGCAGGGTTATGCAGGCCTTCCAAGAGTCCGTGGGCAAGCCCATTGCTCGTGGCGACCAAGAAAAACGGTGAATTACGCCTATGTGGAGATTACAGGAGATTGAACGCGATCACTGTGCCGGATAGATACCCGATTCCAAGAGTACTAGACTTCACGTACCTATTACCAGGGACCAGCATATATTCAAAAATTGATTTGAAAAGGGCCTATAATCAGATTCCAGTACAAGAGGTAGAAAAAACCGCAGTGATTACCCCGTTCGGTCTATTCGAATTTCCAAGAATGCCGTTCGGACTACGAAACGCAGGTCAAACCTTTGTCAGATTCCTGAACACACTCTTAGCTGGACTCGACTTTATTTTCGTGTACATAGATGACATACTAGTGACGTCATCATCAGTCAGCGAACACCGACGTCATTTACAAGAAGTGTTTAAACGGTTAGACGAACATGGCATCGCAATCAATCAAGAAAAGTGCGTGCTGGGCAAACCTCAAATAGAATTCCTTGGATATCAGATCACAAACACCGGTATCGAGCCATTACCTGACAAGGTCGAAGCGATCACCAGATATCCGATACCGAAAACAGTGCAAGAATTACGAAGATTTTTAGGCATGGTTAATTTTTACCGAAACAACATTCCACAAGCAGCCCGTCATCAAGCACAGTTGAACAAATACCTAATTGGCTCAAAGAAAAACGACAAAACCGAAATACAATGGACTCCAGAAGCACTAGAAGCATTCGATCGATGTAAAGCAAGTCTAAGCGACGCCGTTACATTGACGTCGCCAACAACGCATTCCCCGCTATCGCTCATGACAGATGCATCACAGACATGCGTAGGCGCCGTTTTGCAGCAGTATGAAAACGGAAACTGGAAGCCTCTTTCCTTTTTTTCAAAGGGACTGAGTGAAACGCAATCAAGATATAGCACATATGATCGAGAATTGCTGGCAATTTACATGGCAGTAACACATTTTCAACCTTATGTCGAGGGACGAGAGTTGATTGTATATACCGATCATAAGCCATTATATCATGCCTTTACCAATAAACAAAACTCCACAAGTAAAACGATAGCACCAAGGAGGTTACGTCACTTAGAGTTCATTGCCCCATTCACGACAGACATCCGCCACCTATCCGGTAACATGAACCCAGTAGCCGACGCATTATCGCGAGTCGAACAAATAGATTGCCCAACACCTGTGGATTGGAATGAGATTGCAGATATGCAAGGCAATGACATTGAACTCACTCAGCTGTTGAACAACAATAACCTTAGTTGGAAAAGTATGCAATTATCAGGAACAAAACAACTATTTTGCGAAAATTCAAAACCGAACCCAAGACCATATGTGCCGAAGTCACTTCGAAAACAAGTATTCGACACTATGCACAACATAACGCATCCCGGTATAAGATCATCAAAGAAAATGATCACTGAGCATTATTTCTGGCCACGCATGAATACTGACGTTGGTATGTGGGCTAAAACATGTCAGGCATGCCAAAAAAGCAAGACACACAGGCACAACTCGTCTCCAATCGGAACTTTCCCACCAACAGCACGTTTAGATCACGTGCACATAGACATTGTTGGTCCATTACCAGAATCCAGAGGCAACAGATACATTGTCTCAATGATCGACAGAGGAACGAGATGGATGGAAGCTGTACCAGTTGCAGAGATAACAGCAAAAGTCGTAGCGGACGTTCTCATGAACACCTGGATATCGAGATTCGGATGCCCAAACACCATAACTACGGACCAAGGACGACAGTTCGAGTCAGACTTATTCACCGCTTTGACTAAGTCACTTGGTATCAAGAAGACCAGAACTACAAGTTATCATCCGCAATCAAATGGTTTAGTTGAACGCTGGCATAGATCAATGAAAACTGCTCTAGTCGCGCGCGGTAATACTGCAAACTGGTCGAACGAATTACCCTTTGTCCTACTAGGATTAAGAGCAGCATTACGATTGAAAGAAAATGTCAGCCCTGCACAAATGTTATACGGAACGAACATACGTCTACCTGGAATGTTTATCGAGCCGAAAACGCAAGTTACATCACCAGAAACATATGCACAGACTCTCCAAAAGACAACGGCAAAGCTAAGCCCGTTTAACAACAACCACCACACCACAACCCACAAACCATTTATTCACCCAGATATGAAAGATTGTGAATACGTATACGTCAGAACGGATGCTGTTAAGAAACCTCTGACCCCATCATATGAAGGTCCATACAAAGTCTTAGAGAAGCAAGATAAGCATTTCAGAATCCAAATGCCAAGGAAAACATCTGTAGTATCGGTGGACAGACTAAAACCAGCCTACATTTTAATAGAAGATAAGGTAAATGAACCTTTAGCACATTTAAAAAGTACCAGTAGAGACGTGAACGAACACAAGAGTGCAGAGCCAGCGGAAAATAGCAAGACCGCGCCGAACACGACACGTTCAGGCCGCGTCATACGTCCGGTGGTACGATTTACAATACAGCTAGATCAGCAGAAGAAAAAGACGAAATAAAATAAGATAGTGTAATTTTTAATTATTAATTCTTTTTGTGTACTTTAATGATAATAACAACTGTACTGTTATGTAGGTGTACTTACGAAATCAAAATGTAATTATATATATTTAATTATTTTTTTAAAGGGGGGAAATAATGTGGCGCCCCGTCAGCTAATATGCATGTAGGAAAAATATTATATTAGCGGAATAAATAATTATACATGTCAGTCGTGTACTAGCGCTCGCCGAAACAGTCGTTTTATTTACACGACTCATCACCCCTTTATACACACGTACACAGTAAATACACTTACACACCTATGACGTTGTAAGATTGGGTCTTAGATGAAAGAGATAATCTATACTAATATTATAAATGGGACTTCCCTAAAATGGGGGGTGGAACGCGCTAATCTCAGGAACTACTGGTTCGAATTGAAAAAATATTTTTGAGTCGGGTAGCCTATTTATTGAGAAAGGCTATAGGCTATATAATATCACGCTATGATCAAAAGGAGCGGAGCAGCAACAAAAAAATGGACGAAAACTGGCAGGCTGCGATGTGACGGGAAGGGTCAGGGGAGCAAATATTTAACGCGGACGAAGTCGCGGGCAGGAGCTAGTATAACATAAATTTAACTTTGTTGTTTTGTTTTGTGAGGCGACTGATCTAAGACGGAAATCTAAAATAAAAACATCATGTTAGGTTTTATTTTATAATAACTTAGAAATTGCATTTTCCCGTTTACTACAAAACGAACACAAAGAACTATGTTCCTAATATCAATAAATAAATCAATAGGAAAAGGTTAGGTATGTAGGTACATTTGTAAACCACAGTGTTGATAAATAAATGATTTATTTACGGCACGTATCACATATGAAATCCATCCGAAATCCCCATTAGGATCCTAGAAGACATATTTGATTTCGGACGTCAATAAAATTTCACTTTCTTTGATCCTGAACGGCCGGCGTCCATTTAAATCTAGGCTATCGTTTCCCCATCTATGTAAGAACCCTCACTCTGTCGGTCGAGTACCAATTGAACGATTATAATACGTTGGTGAATAATGTCGCACCCTTTTTTTTTTTTTTTTTTCAGGATGGGAAATCATTAAATGACTTCTCCCGCTCTGGGCGGAGCGGGAGGGCGTGTCAGATTTTTACTGACTAAAACCCACCCGTGTTCCATCAGTTGCCCATGTGCCAGGGTCACGGTATCTCTTTCGAACAATCACGCGACCCCGGCAGGCATAGGTCCTAGTAGACCCCTTCACTGCTGCTGACATCTCTTTGAGGCGCGCGTGGAACACTACGCGCCGTCGACCCGAGCCTGGTCCTTACCGGGCAGCGAGCTACCCATTGCTCGCCGCCCGCAAGCTCGCGCCTACGGTGGCCGGGAGTCCGCTATCGACTCCCGACGCCCGGGGCGTCTCCTCCTGCGGCGGCTAGGGACGTGAGAGCGCAGTGTCTGCCACTCCCTCACGCGCCCCGCCTCCTCCTTCGCCCCCGCCTCCTCCTTCGCATGTCGCACCCTTGACTATTTATCGATTTTCAATTATTTATGTATACAAACAAAAATATCTTGTCAACTTACAGGCGTTATTCTGCCGTTTTAATAAAAAAGGGCACAACTAACATTTTTCATGAAATTGAGTTATATATATCACCGGAATCAGGAAAATAGGCCTATATGCCTATTTTTTTTTATTTTTAGCAAAAAAAGTAACAGAGGTACCATAAGCTTGAAGGGCACAACTGCAACATTTTTAAAGTTTTTAACCAGGAAAAGGGCACATTGTGAGATATGCCTTTTATTTCACCTTTATATTTTTAATATATTTAATTGAAAAGGCGTAATTGGCTTACGTCAAATATAAACCGCTTATGTGGCTATTGTGCTTATTTTTTTTTATACCAACACCCTAGCAATTATTGAAGAAGAAAAGTCACAACTAGCAGTTATGTCTTTACTATTTACCCTATACCTTATTTTTTTATAAATAAAGCGTTTAAAAAAGGCACACTGGCGGTTATGCCTTTACTACTAAACATCTATGAACGAAGATGAAGTGGTGGGTCAAGGTTATTTACACGTCCCACTGCAGAAACAAAAGAAAGTGCACAATAAGATTGTTTTTATTCATCAAGAAGTATAAAATATAATATATTCTAATATTTTACTGTATGTATACTATTTTAATAATATGTAAAAAGGCAGAATTGAATAAAAGTGCCTTTTCAATGTATCATTTTAAAATTTTACATTGGAAAGGCACATTTGGTTGTATATGCCTTTTAACAGTAATATTGCTCCTGTTATGTTATTTTTTATGTTAAGTTGAAATAAATAAGCTAATTATTTATTATACGCATTAAAAATAATAAAACTATATTGCTATAGTCTTATATGTACTTTATATATACAACTATTTAAATTCACACAATTTCGAAAAACATAGTTTAGTCGTGTTGTTTTAAACATAATTCAAAAAATATTTTAACATCGATTTTCTCAACATTTACAAAATGCTAGTGGTGCCCTTTTTAATAATGACGGCAGTATTGTTCGAATGAATGTCCATATTAATTTAGAAAGTATTTTCATGTCTCAAGATACCTTTAGGTTGGTATCTACTTCAGTAGAAGTAGTAATAAATAGAACTAGTGATCGCCCTTTGGTCGAAATTCGACCGTACTTCATTTGAATAGAAATACATTATTAAATGAAAAATCATAGATAATAATAAATATAAAAAAAATAATATGGTTATATTTGACATTCAGTAACACTATAGACAAATTGTTGACGCTATACTACTGTGGAGAGGGTTCGCTGGCGGGATGGTGATGACCAGGACCAGGATGTAGGTGTAATGAGTAAAGAATACTTCTTCAGGACTCTCTTTTTTATTTTCTTAATACTTCTTAACTGCTGGATATGGAACAATATGGAATGAATTATCACAGAAATTTGTTCTGTTTTTATAGAATTTTCCCTATTATTTTTTATTAATTATGACGGTTCCAAATGTCATAATTATAACCAGCCTGTACAATCGTGAGGCATACAACCTCTACAGTTTGCACACGACACTAAGTTTTGTATGGGAAACTTACTAATGCCATACTTGACACTCCCCATAAAACCACAGATTTGGACCATAAACAAAAGAATATCTATGCATTTGTGTATTAAAAACACGGTATTGAATAGTAGTGTGTGTAACGTGTTATTTATTGAAAATAATGTATTTTTACGCATAATTTAAAAAAATATTAGGATTCGTCACTTCTTCTCTGTATAAACTATAAGTGTGCGAAAATTCATATTCCTCCGTCCGCCCAATTTTCGTAAAAAGGGATCCAAAGTTTTCGCTTCACGTATTAATATATAGATTAAAGCAGTTTTTGTCACGGTTTACTTATTGTAGCGCAACCTGTATGGTCTGGATGTTAGTTACAAAAAAAAAACTTCGAATTTGTATGTATGTATGTAATTTATTTTGTGGCGTATGGGTCAGATGGTTGTATTTATCTAGATAACTTTTAGTTTCTTTTAGTTATTTTTATTAAAGGTTAATAACGTTTAAAAATTAAAAATATTTTTGACCCACGGGTTAACACAGTATTCTTTATCGTAAAGATAGGTCGTGTACCAAAAACTTTTACGTAAACACCAGATTACTCACTACGTTTTACTCGGTTATAATTTTTTTTTAATGTATATTTGAAAACTGCAATTATTTGTTGTTATTCACGTTCTGTTTAGTTTTTATATCTATTTATTTATTTTATTTATATATATATATACTTTATTGTACACCATAAAAATACATCACATAAAAACATTACAAAGATTACAAAATATACAATGGGCGGCCTTATCGCTTTATGCGATCTCTTCCAGGCAACCATGGAATGGACAGTGAAAAGCGTGGACATACAATGGGTATGTCAATGGTGTGAACACAACTAAACAGAAAACTAAAATAATTAAACAGTTATTTATATCTTAAATAATATATACATAAATACATACATACTAAATATCCATATAAGACACAAAAATTAATGACGACAGTACATAAAAAATTACAGTCGGAACAAGATCACAACGACAAGTAGTGTTCCTTCACGAGTCCTTTAAAAACATGTAACGTCTGCGCGCGTTTTATTTCAACAGGTAATGCATTCCACAACCGAGCGGCTTGGACAGTAAAGGAATGGTCGAAAAAAGTTGTGGAATGCATAGGCATTTTAAGCTTCAAGTTATCTGATGACCTTAAGAATTTCGTGTGGGAGTCACAAAGAAACTGAAAACGTTTCTTGAGATAGAGAGGAGTGGAGGGAAAAAATAGCACATTATACAAAAGAGAAAGAATATGAGCATTCCGGCGAAGGCGATATGGTTACCACTTGAGCTTCACTCGAAATTCGGAAACGTGGTCATATTTGCGCAAACCAAATATGAACCTTATACAAAAGTTTTGAAGGCGCTCAAGTTTGTCCAGTTGGTCTTGGGTAAGGTCAAGATAGCTGGCATCGGCATAGTCAAGGATGGGTAGAAGAAGTGATTTTATATCCTTGGTTTTAAATTCAATTATTTATATGGCATGTGTTCTTTTCTTCACATAATGCTTCAATTTGTAGGACAATTTTTAAAGTGAACGGAGTCCGTGACCATTAATACTCGCGTCAATTCATCAAAATAAATTAAAACCAACCTACTTGCCACCACCACCACGCAAGATGTTTGTATGAAAATTAACAAACAGCGCGTAAAAATTGTGTAGACGGTGTGAAATCGGTCTCCATACGAGTGTTGAAACGAGACACTCGGGAAGCTCGCGCCGAACGGCCGCGCATCACACCGATACGTAACGAGACCGACGACACTGCTGGGACGTGAATCACGATTAGTGCGTCCACTGAACTACGTAATTGAAACTGTAATGTTCTAGAACTGAGAACGATTGGTTCGCTTACAAACTTGCAAGGTGAACTTGAAAATGCAATTTTATGAAAATTCTTCAAATTGTTTTATGAAGATTCTTTTAAATATTTTGTGTATGTGAGAACATTGTAGGCCTTTTAGACTGTAGACCATTTTCTATTTTATTTAGTACCTGGTACTTGTTGACAGGCCTACACTGTCCTGCCATACCTTTTTCAACAATGTAATTAGAAACCATTGTAAAAACAAAATATTTTTAAAACAGTAACAATGGTGTTCCTTGCCGGCTCTTTTCCACAGGAATAAACAAATTGGAACCGCGCACCTAACTTCTTACGTTTTATAAGTGCCCATGCAGGTTCATGTGAAATAAAATATTTTAATTGCATTTAGGTATCAAGATCCTGCATATATGTAGCTGTATTTAAACGAATTTAAAATAGTTGTCTTATCCCATAAAGCCTCCTACAAACCGGCGCGACGCGGCAGCGCGACGCGACACTCGTAGAACAATTTTTATGTGAACTTCATGGAAATTGTTCTACAAGAATCGCGTCGCGCCGGTCTGAATAAGCCTTAACGCTCAAAGATCTTACTTTCTTAGCATAAATTAGTTAGTTACCTACCTAGATATTGTAGTAGAAACTTAGAAAATATATTATGTGCACAGAACACAAAGTGGGTACCCAGACTAGTCTTCCAACAGTTTCCATCTCGGCACGAACGGCCAAGAATTCTATTTACTTAGAACATACGGACGAGCGGTTACTTGATAAGGTAATTAAGTCCCGTCCATCTAGGATAGGTATGGTATAATCTTGGCAATATTCCTAGCACCAGTGGGCAATTAATGAACAAAGTTAGCAGAGCTCCAATGCGGTATAGTGATTTATGCAAAGAGTTTAGCCGCGCCACCACACACGTTTGCATTCGCTTTCTCACTACATTTACAACTGAACTAGTTCTGCTGTCATGTGGAGTTAGTTCGTTAATACTGAATGAACTGAATACTATAAATCGGATTAATACAATTCAAAGGTTTTATACATTTTATAACCGTAAGAGTTTTTATCGCGCCGTCTTTGCTGTCGCGTCTTTCTTTACGTCATATTTACCGTAAATCAACGTATTTCTTCTCTTTCTTTCTTACCGCGAAAAATATCTTAAGCTTAATCTCCATCATGTTTTTCCTAATGATAACTTCTAGCTTTATAATTTTTCATACGCTCTATACATCATTTCATCAAATCACCGATTCTAATTTATTTTCCGTATTTTATCTACATCTACACTAATATTATAAATGCAAAAGTAACTCTGTCTGTCTGTCTGTCTGTCTGTCTGTCTGTCTCGCTTTCCTGATAAAACTACTGAACCGATTTCAATGAAATTTGGTACACAGATAGTTTAGAGCCTGAGAAAGGACATAGGCTACTTTTTATCCCGGTAGTATGTTCCCGCGGGATATTTTCCGACCTCCACGTGGGCGAAGCCGCTGGCAATAGCTAGTATAATATATATACAAAATAATTCTACCAATTTCGCGAGTACCCTTGCGTAATTGGTCTAACTTGGAAATTCGACGTTTCGTTTGCGTAATAAAGTTTGTATTATCATAATAACATTATGTATATCCCTATCCTAGAGAATCTTTGTTTATTCATGTTGTTAGGTTTATAAAATTTCCATTTTGTTCATGGAAATAATATATCCCTATCCTAGAGAATCTTTGTTTATTCATGTTGTTAGGTTTATAAAATTTCCATTTTGTTCATGGAAATAATATATCATTAGCATTAGGCAACACTATTACCTACTTGGTAAAAGTATTTCTACATTATTATCTATCTAACAAACTCCTTATTTTGCACGTGTTAATTATCTACTGGGTAATATTTTTTTATCTCACTATTCTATTTCACAACTACATTTTAATTATAAAAGTGCTTTTAAGATGAAGAGGCTGCCGGCAAAACGTCTGCAAAAATATTAAATTTTGAGCCTAGAATTCATGAAAAGTAGGTGGAGCTATAAGTTTAGGTTAGAGAGAAAATTCACAGGTGTTTGAAGTTTTTGAATCTTTTATGACGCCTCCACATAGAGGCCACACTTCACTGCCATTGATCCGTACGTTTTCAAGTAGCCAATCATAGTATGTAGATAAATGTGTCAAAGCAGAGAAGCGTTGCTACTGGTACAATCTTTTACACCGTGATGCAGTAGAGACATACATACATATATGTCTACCGTGAGCAGTGGCAATAGAACTAGTGATACCAGTGATTGGGACCAGTCCAAATCAATGGCGCTCCTTTTCTTTTCATACCTGGCTTCAATATCCGTGCTTCGGAAAGCACGTTAAGTCCAACGACTTAACGTCATAAATGACAGCCCAGACCAACGTCCCGGCTGTCATTTGAGGATATTTGAGAATACGGGTTGTCAGAAGCCCGATAGTCTGACAACCAGTCTTACCATGGAGTATCGCATTACTGAGTAACTGTGTTCTGGAGGCCAGTTAAGCAGTCGTTCCATGTAAAATACTGGTATTCATTTGCATCCAGTTAGACTGGAAGCTGCCCTAACATAGTTGGGAAAAGGCTAGGCAGATGATAATGATGACCTGGCTTCAATATAATTCTCCGAAAAATAAATTGGTCTTGTCTACCGCTAATCTATTGAAGTTCGTAGATAACAACTAGATAGATATAAGACGAGGTCAGTCTTATTTTGATCGTAAAGTCTTTCTGCGCCAACCCAAAATAAATTGGAATAAGGGCAGAAGGTTCATGATGCGCTTTCACGATTTAATCAAAACACGGTCAACCTCGTTTCTACAACTTCAGAGCATGTCTATCTACGATAACACTATTGCTCGTCTAATAATATTTAAAATGGTGCCGATGCCTTTGTTCACAATCTTAACTTCATCATCATAATCAGCCTATATTGTTCCCACTGCTGGGACACAGGCCTCCTCTTGGTGACAAGGAGTGGGCCATAATCAACCACGCGGACCCAGTGCGGGTTGGTAGATATCACATGTCTTCGAATTTTGGGTTCTAAGACATGCCTGTTACCTCACGATGTTTTCCTTCACCGTTTTTGAGAGCAGTGGTGATGAAATAATTTCCACAAAGTAAAGTGCCTGCTTGGGTTAGAACTCACGACCTATTACTCGTAAATCGCGGCCGTTACCACTGGGCCACCACTGCTCTCGCGCTCACGCCTAACTTAAATATAGCATTTTTTTTCTGACTTTAAACAAAAACCGATGTCAAAGAGTTGAATTTTAATTAAAACTTGCATAAATATAACGGGTGTAAGGGACAGCCCTCCACAAACTGATGGGGTGGATTCAGTATATCACACTAAGATGACCAGTAAATGAAATTATTTCAGGACTGTTATGGGAATCCAATAAACCTGATTTGTTTTATTTTCAACCGACGAAAAAAAACGGAGGAGGTTCTCAATTCGACGCGTATATTTTATTTTTTGTATGTTTTTTTTTTTATGTATGGCCACGCATAACTTTTTACATAGTCGTCTGATTGTGATAATTCTTTTTTTATTGGAAAGGGTACACTCCCAAGGTAGTCCCATATAAATTTGGAAAACAAAATCAAACTCTAAGGGTCGGAAAACAGGGGATGATTTATTGTTCCCTCACTGATTGTAATGTATTACCACGCATAACTTTATACAGAGTAGTCCGATTTTGATAATTCTTTCTTTGTTGGATAGGGTATACCTTGCCAAGTATTATAAGTACATTAAAGTCACAAAAAATATAAAATAAAAACTTTTTGACAAAAAATTAAACCGCTTTAATTTTTTGTCAAAAAGTTTTTACTCACACGCAATGTATCTGGGATCAATTCGGAAAGCCGCCTTTGTGCAATCGCCGACGAAGAGTTCGATGAACGCGTAAAATCAGCTGTTCACTTCCCGTCTAACTACAGACGGGAAGTGAACAGCTGATTTTACGCGTCGTTCGTTAGATTATTTCAACATCCATTGCAATTTTTTTTATTTTAGCCGTATTATTTACAAAAATGGAGTGCTACTTTCAGAGAATGTAATTTTACATTGAAATAAAACTAAAAAAGGTGAAAAAAAAGTAAAAAAAAAAAACCGGTGGAATATGATTCAAAATAAGGAGCTGAATGCACTCTGTCAGTTCGTGGAGGGCTGTCCCTTACACGCAGTATATATTAGTTGATAAATTAGAACGTATCGACTAAAGACACGGTGAAATTCAGAATCAGTAGGTACAGGTATAAGATGTTGAGCATAAATTCATAGCATACAACTTATTTCAAATCTCTCTAGCTTAGTTAATTTCTGCTCCGTCCCTTCTTTTTCTCTAGCTATCTGTCAGTAAGACATTTCATTTCTCTCATTTTAGTTAAGGTAGTGTTAACATAGAAATCGGCGGCATTGAACACTTCCATACTGCAATACTATGTTCTATGGTCGAAAACACAAAACTATAAAAAACTACGTTACTACGCCTAATTAATTTCCCAAGCTTAACTTAAGCGTGTACTTGCTTAACTTAAGCAAGTACACGCGCTTTAACTTGGCCACTATAGCAAATAAAACAACCTTTTTCACTTAATTAACCTCTTTCTCGACATTTGCACGGCATGTTTCGTTACATTGCGTCATGAAATTAATTAAAAAACTCGTTTGACATTGTTGATTAAATACAATGCTTAAAACTGCAAGTCAGGATTACCTTCATTAATTAATTTTTGGTTGCGTACCAAGAATGAAACATTAACTACGTAAAGATAAAACTTTGTGGTAAATTTTTGCGTGAAAGCCTTTTACGGAGACATGTCAAATATGAATTTTGTTTTAAACTATTTTAAACGTCACGTTTAGACCTTTTAATAGAAAAGTTAAGGCACAATCCTATTGAGAATATACAGGATGCGTTAGTAGCTTTGCAGCACACTAAGAATTGCATCAAAACTTAGATAAAATATATTTCTGCAAATATTCAATCTGCAGTTATAAATTGCCAATAAAAGCTTTTGGTTTGAAGCTGTGTTTTGCTCGGCTTCGTCGGTAAAGGGCGGGAGGTACTCGCTGTGGGCGCCGCCGGTCGCCTGTTCCCTCGCGGACCGATTTTCATAATAAAACCATCTCGCTAAATGGACCCGCAGCAAATGTCGTCATTTCGCGCTCTCCCATAGCCCCTGCCAATTTGTTTTATATATTTTGTTGTTATTCTCCGCGGACAAATCATTGATTTTGGTCTGCGTATAGATAAGCTAAGTAAGATTACGCATGATTAGCTCTAGTAAAGTTCGTGTGTGTAATTGTTTTCCTAACACACGCGTGGTTTTCATAATATCTTTGTAATAGTAGCATCCTGTTGTCTTCCACATCTTACAGTAGATGCAAACTTAAGATTTCATCAAAGAAAATAACAAAATATTTCCACTTAAACCAAAACAAGAGCGCCAAAAAAATATTCCCCGAAAATCAGTGATCGTTATTCTGTTTCAAACATATCGACTTAAAAGTAGATACAGGATATCCTTGTTGGAGCCAAGTTACCTGTCAGCTGGAGGATAAAAGAAAGTGTTGGGTATCGGGGTCGCGGTGAAGCGTCCTCGAGCGAGGTGGCCGCGGGCACAAAGAACTAAGGTTTCTTTAACTTATGACAGCTTTATGTGATGTCGGTTTTGGTTAATCAAAAGAATAAGGGAAGTTAAAAAAATATTTTAATAACAAAGTCGCTTCTCGTCTCTGTACGCTTATACCTTTTAATAGTTTAAAAGGTATAAGCGTACAGAGACGAGAAGCGACTTTAATATGTACAAGACGCGGGCGAAGACGCTGGAAACACCTAGTTTATAATAAAAAGTAAGTTCAAAAACCAAATACTGAAATATCACGCCTTAAAAAGTTTGGAACAAGAAAATTTTCTCATCTGATTCGTCGTCTCTCATGTAGCCTAAAAAAACAATACAAAGGCAAATAATGGGGCCTGATTTTTCAGTAGCCGAAATTTAGTTTTGAACTTATTTTAGGGCTTACTAAAAAAAAATATAAATTTTGTACTAATTAGGCCCTTTCGTTTGATACCCAAACTGCCACAAATAATTTAAATTTTATTACTTACTGAGTTTTTTTCCTCTAGAAGGCACCATATTCAATTTAATGTGACCTGTCATAATTTATAGCCAGCGGGCAATCAAGACGCTTCCAACGATTCCTCATTTGTCAAATTATGATGAATAACTTCGAAGTTATGAGGGAACAGATGAACATACGGGTAATTTCATACATACATTATCCACACACATATATGAAAAATATCATAACCCTCCTTTATTTTTTGCCGTAGTTGGGTTAAATTGTTATCAAATAAATTAGCTTCTCATTAATAAATTATCTGTCCATGTTAGATCAAAAGACGTACTTAACGTGTAATGCAAAATTATAAATAACTGAAATTAAAGTTAATTAATTCATGAACATCGATCATCATAGGCCAAAGCCTCATTCATAGCTATAAATGGACTCTAAAACACAAAAACACACACAAGAAGTTATGGGAATGCTTAACATTTCATAAGAGTTTTCCAAGGCTGCATTTTACACCATTCAAATTTAAGAAATCATATAAAACGTTGTCCGTTCCTTTTTCCATTAAACGAGATACAAGTACGAGAAAATCGTATATCATCCATTTATAGCAATCATATTTTTTACATTTATTTCAGCTCATAAATAATAAAAAATCCTTGTTTATACCCCGTATAATCGTATTGCCTGAAGCTGAAAATATTGCAATAGAAAATAACGTTAATGTTGTATCAAAAATTTCAAAGTATAATTAATACTTTAATTAAAACCCATCTGGGCAAAGTTAATTAAATCACAGATGAATTATGGTCGCAGTGTGGAATATTTACAAATTTTAATGATTCGTTGTTTTGTTCAAAGGTTTGAAATGGTAGTTTAAGGTTTTGCATGAATATTTTAGCTTGCGTCTTTTTGTTCGCCGAACCTATTATTAATAAATAATTGCTTATATTTTATAAACAGTTAATTTTAATTTTGAAGCCTTCGTAAGCCCGACCTAGGTTTGAGTTTTTGTTGGGTAGAATGTGATTGAGATTTTAGTGTTAAAATTCTGCGAACGTGCTAAAAAGGATTGTCCCCGATAAATGATATAAAGTGTCACTCCTATAAAGCCGAACTTTGATTACGAGTTTAATTGCGCAATATTCGATTCATGATGGCGAATGTGTGTCCCCCTACATATACAAGGGAGATAGTGCAGTATCATAATAATAGATCTATATTTACTCAACCTCCAAAAGTATCATTACCATCGTCATTTCAGCCGAAAGAAGTCTACTGCTGGTACGGGGTTTGCCATAATCGCCATGCTTGACAGGCGGGTTGGCGATCACAGTATGGTATTAAAATGTATGGAGAATGCTGTTGTCCATTCTCTCGTAAGTCCTGACGTAATCTTTTACGACACCCACGAGAAGAAATGGAATCGTAGTATTCTTTACGTCCGGCACCACACGGCACAAAAAGATATAACCCAAAGCAAAAGTAATGCAAACGTGGTTTTAGTTTTGAATGAAATATTCAAATTCACGAGAATCTATGAATGCAAATTAAAGCAACGAGTGCTACCGTCTCTGGCATACATAAAACCGTAGTTGCAAGTATCTCGTAAACAGATACGATCTTTCCTTAGCAACATCTTTGTAAAATGTAGATACCTACGTGAAACCGTGAGTCCTGAATCAGGAACTCCTTTTCCTCTCGTGTGAGATTTGCGAAAAGTATGGGCAGCAGCTCTATCTAATAAATCTGATGATGTTTTTACTAAATTGTTATCTTTTGATTGCAAAATTTGATTGCGGAGCTGTGTATGTAGGATTTCTACCTCTATGGATATCTACGTACATGTCAGTACACTAAAGCTAATCTATGTATTTATGTAATGGACAGCCCACCGGCAGCAGTATAAAAGGGGGGACGAGCAAATAAACGGTCAAAACTCTCTGTCAATACATGGCCAGCCAACCGTGAACCATTGCGACGTATCTGTGTTTATTTTCTACATAGTTTCCGAAGTTTTTGTATCGCACACAAAACCGCAACCATTTTTTGAGTTTCGGCGACAGATTGCCGCTTTAAGTGCGGAACTCAACTATGAATTATTCAAGAGTGCGTGAAGGGTTGGGACAAGGAAATAAAATTTTGCTGAAAGCATCATCTCGTAATTCTGTATTTGCTTCAGGATATCATAGTAAAAAGATTAATAGGTACTTTGGTGGCGGCTGTAACAACTTTACGTTTGGAATGATACGTTTTATAAATCTTGGAGAAAATGATTTTGTCTGAGCGGATTCTATGTAGCTTATATTTATGGCTGCAATTCGAACGCCTAATGTTATAAGTGGCTTGTGTAGATGGTTGTGTCTCTAAATTTAAACAGTGTAAAATCTTCACCTCTGTCTACCGCTTCGGTTAACATATACTACATTGTCTTTTTTTATCAAATTCATTGATACATATACTTGTTTATGAATGAAGTAAACTTATCTCTTCTAGACGTATTTATGTTATCTCTTTATGTGTGCCCTCGCGGCCTCTTTGGGTCAGGGGTCGGCCGAAGTTCTGTTTATCAACAGATAAAAAATTAATTAAGAACTATCACGGTATGAAAACATTGCGGTTTAATGTTTAGCATTACTGCCGAGCGTGAGGTCTTAGGTTCGATTACACGGTCGGTTAAAGTTTAAAGTGTCATGAGATTCCATGAGGTCTTTGTCAGTAGCAGCCTAAAGTCTGGATTGGTGCCCGGTTGAGGCTCGATCACTATTATATGTGACTTAAACATAACTGGGATAGTTATACCTCTGCCTAACCCTTGGAATTACAAGCGTTATGTAATGTTATTTTCTGGAATATTACAATTAAAATATATTTACTCTAGTTATCTTCAAGATAATAAGTTAAATCCATTAGTGCGTTGAATAAATTATAATTTGCTTGAAGTTCAGAATGTAATCACTAAATCCCCAGAATGTACTGAATTACAGGAATTTTCTACGCACGTATTCAAACCGTATTTTGGTTGTTTACCTAACTACTAACGAACATGTGTGTTTAAAAATGTTTTACTTCTATCGAATTACTCATTAATAATTTTCGGAATCTATTTTGTAAATACGTATTACACAAGACAAAGGCTTGATATATGTACCTTGTTACAATCGACTGTAACCTATACAAAAGTCGAAATTAATTGATTTCGTGTCTCTAAAACAATCAAGAGTTCGAGCTCTGTGACTTTGAAGAATGTGCCTGGGTTGTCTCATAATTTATTTGTTCAGCGTGATTGATAAAGCTCAACTATCAAACAATAGGTTCTAGTACCCTTGCTTCGGAACAATAAATTATGAAGCAAAGAATATGTACGCGTCGACCGTCTCAAGGGTGTTCGACTGAAATAGAACAACAATAGGTCGCGGGAAATGATTGCATTCACAGAACTTATGCATCGATGATGAGTTCGGCCGGCAACAAGGTCGCAGTAGAAACCACACAGTGTATGCCTTGCACCTACCTACCTATCGTATTAACCTCGAAAACATGTTAAATTAATTATGAGTTAGCGGCAACCGGTCGCCTACACGCGACACCAAGCGCATTGACATACAACATTCATATGGTGGCTCACTAATTTTAGTAAATAACCAACTTAAATTTAAAGACCGTAAGGATATTGGTGCCGATTCCCTTATTCACAAACTAAACTAAATTTAGATTCAGTGCATCTTTTTCTTTCTATTTCATTAAGGAAAGGACAGAAGGTAAATTTTAGTTTAGTCCTGTCAAATTAATCAGCGCTTGACGTAAATTGACGTAATTTTAGTAGGCAAGTTTTTAATCACGTCTAAACTTGTATGGAGTAGTACCCAGGCGCTGATTTATTTGACAGGACTAAACTAAATTTTTTCTTTTGTCCTCTTCTTAATGAAATACAAAGAAAAAGATGCACTGAACTTAAATTTAGTTTAGTTTGTGAACAAGGGAATCGGTACCATTGTGAGCCTCTCCGTTGAGCGAACAGTAGAAATTGCCTGTATAGAATTGGAGCAGTTTATTGTATTAAGTGTGTACAGACCACCATCAGGATTGTATGACTGCTTTGAAAAGGTCATGGATGAAGTATTACACAAAATTAGTAAATCAAACAAGTCTATTATTGCTTGCGGGGATTTTAATGTTAATTTATTACAAAACTCAGGTTCTTGTAGTAAAATAATAAGTCTATTTCAGTCCTACAATCTTGTAAACCTATTTATGGAGCCCACAAGAATAACCCCTACTAGTGCCACATGCCTTGATAATATTTATACTGATGTTATACCAAGCCACAAAGAAATTACTAATTTACTAGATTCTGATCATTGCGGGCAACAGATTACTTTTCAAAATCAAAATAAAAAACCGAGTAAAAGAGATATCACTGTTAACCCCAAAACTGCAGTTCGCCTAGAAGCCTTTAAAGGCAAACTAGTTCAGAAATTGCCACTTTTATCTATTAATGGTGGTCCCAATCATCTATATGATGAGTTTTTTAAGACATATTGTAATGACTTTAATTCGACTTTTATTCCCCGGACTATCTCAGTTAACAGTAACGTATCTTTTAGTGATTGGGCGACCATTGGTATTCATAAAAGTAGAACACGGCTTTATGAGCTGTACAATGAAAGGGCTTTTGTCAACACTGCTGAATTTAATTTGTATGTTAGAAATTATTCGAAATTATTTAAAAAAGTCTGTTGGATGGCCAAGTCGCGTTATTTGAGTTCTAAGATTAAAAACAGTAGTAATGTTATTAAAACGACTTGGAATATTATTAATAGTGAAACGGGAAGGTCTAGTAAACGAAATAATGACTACAGCCTGTCTATCAATGACAACATAATAAAATCAGACTCACAAGTCGCTGCGGCTTTTGAAAATTTCTTTTCAGATATTCCTGTTTCAACTACAAAATCCCTAAACTCATCACCTTCTGTTGCCGAGTCTTTGCTTATTGAAAATGTTAATGTTTGCGATTCGGAATTTCATTTTGAACATATTACTTGTAAAGATATAATTAAAACCTTCCACACTTTAAATGTAAAAAAGACTGCAGATCTGTGGGGTAATTCTGTAGAAGTAACCAAGTCTATTATTGACATTGTAGCACCTACTTTAGCTCTTATATTTAATAATTGTATTGAGTGTGGGGAGTTTCCTGATCTTATGAAGAATAGTAAAATAATACCTTTATTTAAATCTGGTAGTACATCAGACCCCACTAACTATAGACCTATTTCAGTACTACCTACGTTCAGTAAAATTTTTGAGAAATTAATTTTAGACCAGTTGCAACGATTTTTTTTATAAACATAAATTATTACATACCAAACAGTTCGGTTTTACAAGGGGTCGTTCAACTACCGATGCCGGTGTTGAACTCCTAGGACATATTTATAATGCATGGGAAGATAAATGCGATGCTTTGGGCATCTTTTGTGATTTATCTAAAGCATTCGATTGCGTTCTTCATGAAACTTTAATCAGGAAACTCCGCCACTACGGGATCCGGAACAGAGCTCTGGATCTTCTTACTTCATATTTGAGTAATAGGATTCAGAGTGTCGATGTCAATGGAAAAAGGTCTCCCGGATCTATCGTAACAATGGGAGTCCCACAGGGCTCAATTCTTGGTCCTTTTTTGTTTCTTATTTATATTAATGACTTGCCATATCTTATAAAAGATAATCATGATATAGTTTTGTTTGCGGATGATACTTCACTTTTGTTTAAACTTAAACGTCAGCAAGTGGATACTGACGATGTTAATAGCGCGATCTCAAAAGTAGTTCACTGGTTCAATGTAAATAATTTGCTTTTTAATGAAAAAAAAAAACCAAATGCATTAAGTTTACGCTACCTCACGTTAGGCAAGTGAAAACGAATGTGTTGGTTAAGGGCGAAGAATTGAATCCTAAAGATAGCACTGTATTCTTAGGCCTAACTTTGGATGCCAAGCTTCAGTGGGGCCCGCATATAGATAAATTGTCGAAAAAGCTAAGCTCCGCTGCATACGCTGTTAGAAAAATTCGGAATTTAACTGACATAGAGACAGCCCGTTTAGTGTATTTTGCCTACTTTCATAGTGTAATGTCGTACGGTATTCTGTTGTGGGGAAATGCCGCCGACATTCAGACTATCTTTGTCTTGCAGAAAAGGGCTGTTCGATCAATTTATAAATTAAGCCCGAGACACTCACTCAGAGAGAAATTTAAAGAAATTAATGTAATGACTGTGCCTTCACAGTATATTTTTGAAAATCTTTTATATGCCCATAAGAATATTAAATTGTTTAAAAAATTCAGTGATATCCATAATATAAATACTAGGAATAAACACAAATTTGTTGTACCTTCAACAAGGCTCAAGAAAATAGGTGGCTCATTCAGATGTCAATGTATACGCTTTTATAATAAACTTCCAAGCCATGTTCAAGATCTAAGTCTCAATAAATTCAAATCTTTCATTAAACGTAAGTTGTGCCAGAAAGCCTTTTATACTGTAAAAGATTATATTGAAGACAAAAAAAGCTTGGGATTAAGCTGCTCCAATTTTTATATTATAATTATACTGAATGTTTTTTTTTAATTGTTATTATTATTTATTTGGAAATATACACTTTGACATTTGATTATTGTTTACACTATGACATGAATGTATACTTTCAGAAGTATAATATTACTATTATTATTCAAGTGATTTTGAATGTGAGGACTATGTAGGTGATGTTTGTTTTTTTTTATATCTCTCTTACTCATTCCATTTTAATGATAATCTGGCAGTTTGAGTACTTAATGCGGCCTACCAAAATGTCCTTTCTTTGGTATTGTTCGTCGAATCTTTGTGCTCCTTATGTTCTGAGTTGAGCTGCAAGATTACTGACAAATGCGTGCATTGACTGGACAGGTCCACTCAATCTGTATGGTTCTTTCCTCAAAAGGCCATTTCAGACACCCCCATGTACATTGTACATGGTCCTCAAATGATCAGACCGGGACTATTTCCTGATTTTATATACACATTGACATTGTTGAATTTTACTTATACAATGACATGAATATTTACTTTTAAAGTATTATATTGTTTTAATTACCTATTGTAAATGTGAAGACGAAGTGGGTGTTCTTTTTTCTTGGTTTTCTTTTCTTCTAATTTAATTTTTTACATTGTCTGGCAGTTTGAGTAATTTGTGCGACCTACACAAATGTCCTTTCTTTGGTATTGTTCGTCGAATCATTGACCTCCTAAAGTTCTGAGTGGAGCTACATGATTACTGACAAATGCGTGCACTGATTGGACAGGTCCACTCAAGCTGTGTGTTCTTTCCTTAAAAGACCACTTCAGACACCAATCCACATGGTTTTCACATGATCTGATCAAAATTATGTCTGGACTTTAAAAGAGACTGTGACCTCTGAGTTTGTTTCGGCGTTTCTTCTCAGAGTAGTCAGATAGGAAATGCCGACCTCATCTAGTTTAAAAAAAGAATTGATTGACGTGTAAAAGTGTTTGTACAAACCTACTTGCAAAAATAAAGTCATTTATCATTTACATTTGTATTTGTTTTCCAGATTTTGTCTGCAATAGTGTAGTGGCTAAGTAGTAACAGCCGCACGGGTCTATCGATCAGGTAAAGGTACGGTTGCCGCTGTTTCTTGGATTGGTGACCATCTTTACATACTGAGGTCACTCCTTGCCTCAGTAAGCACGTTAGCTCGTTGGTCCCGACTGTCATTATTAGATTTTTGTCAGTCGTTACGGGTCGTTAGAAGTCTGAAATTCTTATAACCAGTCTTACCGAGGGCTATAGTGCTACTAAATAACTGGGTTGTATGGGCCTTTAGGCGTTCGCTCCATGTAAAATATACCTAGGTTTTTTTTTGTGAGGGGGATCAAATCACGTCTCCCGCTCTGGGCGGAGCGGAAGGGCGTGTCAGACTTATACTGACTAAAACCCACCCGTGTTCCTTCAGTTGCCTATATGTCAGGGCCACGGTATCTCTTTCAAACAAATCTCGCGACCCTGGGAGGAAATATAATTCAGGTGCATCCGGTTAGACTGGGACTCGGCTCAGAAAATAGTTGAAAGCATATGATGATGAGGATATATAATGATTTTGTCTGCAGTAGACGTGAAAGTTGTTATTTCTGTCTAACTTCAGGTAAATACCGAAAACCCACATAGCTTAAACTAGCAGATATACTTGCATTTCAAAGATGAGTTTTTAATTTTGTACAACAACATTTCAAAGATGAGTTTTTAATTTTGTAGCAATCATTTGGAGGATTGCCTACTGAGAGTAATACTTATTGGGTTATAGGAAATCTTATAATAGCCCATATCTTTGTTTTGATAACAAAAGTGAACGGCGACTTAATATAAACGGGTAAGGTAGAATCGTTCTTAATATTTTATGCCCCCGGGGCTCAACAGTTTTCTTTGATTCATGATTTTCTTTTAACTTCAGTGAAATTAATGATCAAAGAAAGAAAACTAATTGTGTTGCGATAACAAAGCGTTACTGAATGCCAATATCTTAATTACTGAGCACCTATCTCAATTCTTGCACACCTGAATGAAATGAGTAATTGCCATCACGCAGAGTTAACAAAATAGTCGGCAAGTAATTAAAATAATTATATGCCTTACATACGAAGACTAGTGTCGTAGCAAGCTCGAGAAATAAAGAAAAGAAAGGAAAAAAGAAAAGAAAGAAAAAGTCTTTATTGGGACTCGCACAAGAAAGAGTAATTACCCACATAATGAACTTTTAAAAATTGTTGAGTTCCGCGCGAATCATTACATTGGCAGTGGAAACGAAAAATACCGTTACAAAGTATTCCATAAACAGCATCTACCTATACACCTACTTCCTGAAATACGTAAGTATTATGAAAAGCCCCGCTACATAACATTCCTTTTTGAATAATTGACGAAAACGTGACGAGATCTCAGTAGGAATCTTAATTTACATTTCGTGCATAAGTACGTGATTCTGTTCCCATTATTATTCGTTACAAAAAATCTCCATAATTACACGTCATTTGGGCTTGAATATGGTTAGAAAATTGTATGAACTAAAAGTAACTGCCATTGGTGGTTGTTGTATAAATGGGGTTCGGTAGTAATGGAGCGAGAATTTCCGCGTAGTTAGTGGTTTTCGCTACGACAAAATACTTAGCTGCTTCGTTTGGGATGGAAATTTCTAGCCCTCCCTCTATTTAGAATTGGTACCGGCGGCGTACCGTTTAATATTATGCAACAAATACTTAATGTTTAATCGAGTTGTATTAATTTTGAGGCTGCTGTTCTTAATTGTGTTGTATCGTCTCAAAATAGGCAGAGATTATGGTAATATTATGTCTGTTTTTTTCTCATATCTCATAGATGCTTTACTATCACGTTATTGGAATAGAGGACATTTGAAATATTGTGCCAATGTACTTTTAATTTTGGAAGATACATCTTGTAATTCGGTGAATCAAAAGGAAGTTTGCATTTTTTAATCATTATGCTTTTGCCAATTATGTTGGTGTCGGCTTTCAGTGAAACTAGATGCAGCTGAATTCCAATATTATATAGGAAGCAACCGCCTATCTGATCTCCATAACCAGTTACTGGGTCAGATTTTCAGGTTTCGGACGACCCGTAATGATTTTCAAAGATACACAGATGACAGCCGGGACCAACAGCGTAACGTGCTTTATAAAGCACGGAAGAGTCTTGATATTTAAAGATGGTCATAACTCATCTACGGACAAACTGCGGAAAATCTTAACCTGATCGGGCTGTGCAGCTGCCACCACTAATAAAAAAATATCCACACTTTTAAATACTAATTCTTACCTGATGTTAAGGTAAGTTTGCTGTGTAACTGCGTCAGTAATATCTATATCTACTTACCTACCTGGCCTATTGCAATGTTTACTAAAGAGAAGTGCTATCTAGATACTTGTCACTGCAATTACAGTAATGGAACTCACGTGTATTCCGACCACAAACTCATAATGTAATTACTTACAACTTCAGCTGTTGCAAGGATGTTCCGGCGAATTTACTATTGTTTAACGGTAGGTGATTTTAGTTCTTCTATTTAGAAGTTATAAGAATATTTTCCATTAGACTAATTTCATTATTTTATTTTATTTATTTGGGATCAAAAACAGTTCAATATATTATAGCGCTTACAAAAAGCTGTTATATTTCAATCAAAAAACGAATAACCCACAATATTGTCCACGAGGTGACATCAGAGAATGAAAACGAACGCATGCTAACTGAAAAAGAAGTACATATTTAGATGAAAACACTATATGCTGAATTCAATGGAAGCGGATGACAAGAATATCCGTGTTATAGGCGGCTTGCAAGATATTGCGAAACCATTCTTTTGAATTTAGATTGTGACAGCGCGAAAATACCAATATCAGCGAATTGTGAGTTAATAAAGTTGTTGCTGTTTGTTTGGTTGATGTGTTGTTGTTAGTTTGTGAATATGCGCACCAAAATGGAATAAGTTGGGATCTACAATTCATCTACTAACCGACCCATGTTCAACTATTAATTAAAGGAAGTAAATGTCTACTTACCTACTTAATTCCATACTAAAATCCATTTATGAAAACTTTTCCTTATGCATAGAAAACCATCAATCTTTTGCTATTGTAAAAACATATTATTAGTTATGAACTAAGTAATTACCTTCTAGGATAAAGATAATGGAAAAAGGTCACCACTACTTTTTAATATAATTTCCCTGAAACTGGCAGTATTAATGTGAATAAACGATAAGACATGCTATAATCTAAGTTAGTACAACTTAGTTCGGATTAACAAGGAAACTTGCACCCACTAACGAGAAAAAAAACTTACATACACTTTGTTGCAAGTCGCGAACGTGGTGCCACCTTATTAAGTTTCAGATGTTTATGCAACACTAAAACCTCGTGTTTATTTTGTGTCTGTTTGTGAGATAAAAATGTTATAATATTTTTCGACGAAGGTATATTTTTTTACAAAAGTTTTAAAATTGCTTCGCCTTGTTTTTTTTTTTCTTTTTAACATATTCTAATAGCAGCATTAATTGCTCTGTTTACAATATTTTGAAATATTCTCTATATTCATATAAGGTACAACGAACAATTTATAACTTTTTTGAAGGCTGTCTTGATCATGGTGTTTATAAAAATGTTCGTCTCAATCGGGCTACATCGGTGTAGGCCGCGTAGCCAGTGACTTTTGTAGATCGTTGCAGCTTGCGTAGCATTCGTAGCAGGCGTACAAGAAATAATAAAAATGCAAGTAGAGTTTCAGTACAATTTTTTTATCATCACTGCATACTATGCAGTTGTTTTCTGGCAACTGCATATTCCGCACTGATCGTCAGAATCAGTGATCATCATGAGGATAAAATTGTGTATTATTTTATCTAACCAAAAATAAAAAGTGAATCTTTCTACTACGAAGAAAGCATTTGTGTTTTATTTATCACAAGCGGGCGTCATTGTAAATGAAACATACATCAATGAACACAAATGTCATAAACGGAAACTCATATTATTTGCAACAACTACAGTAGAATACATAGGTACATTGGTAAGTACCTACTGTCGATACAATGTAAACAGCGTTGTTAAATTCATCTGCAGTTGACATCCATTAATCAGTTGGCCAATGATTAGCTTGAAATCCAATTAAATAACTACACATTTTGCATTATCCAGTGTTCACAGAGAATAAATAGAGTAGAATGTGTGTTTATGGTTCAGGTATTTGGGATGTTGAAATAACATACGTGGTAGCGGAGTTACCAATTCATTTGTTGATTAGGGACTATCGAGTTTTTATTTGTTTATTCTTAGGCTTTTCAACAGTGAGTAATATACTATTACTTTACAATTTGTACATTACACAGTATTATACCATAGATCTTACTCATCATCATGCCTACCCTTTTCTCAACTGTTGTGATCGGCTTCCAACCTAACCGGATGCAGCTGAAAACCCAATATTTTACAAGGAGAGACTGCCTCTCTGACAACCCAGTTACTGAACACGATACCCCTTGGTAAGACTGGTTAGAATAGAATAGAATAATATTTATTTGCTAAAAAACATAGTTACTGCCAACCAGACGGTTGCTTCGGCTAGTTTCTGACGACCGCTATAGATCCACAGTGCACGGAGGTGTTGGTATGTAAAGATGTTACCTGTGCAGTGTCCAGCGCGGGATCGTGACAGATGCCTTCGAAGATGCAGATGCAGGTGATGGCAGATGCCTTCGAATTTTGAGTTCTAAGACATGCCGGTTTCTTCATTATGATATCCTTCACCGTTTCGAGTGCAATGGTGATGAAATTATATACACAATGAACTCCATAAGGCGGGGTCGTCACCACTGGGTCACTAGTTTTTATAGTGCAACATGATAATGTAAGATAAGTTTTAGTAACTTTACTAAATAACTTTTTGTTGTTTGTTGTTGTTCGTTACTATAGTTGGAAGTAGCAAACATTGCTCCACAAAGAGAAACTTCGATGCGGATGCCGACCCTACTATGTATTTCATAGTTCAATGAGTTTCAATTTTCCACAGATATATATTTATTCATTGCAGCGTCTCCGTGCCGCGCGTACTGGAGAGCAGGTGTCGATGTCATCTAAACATTGACGCCATATTGCAACCGTTCTGCAATGCGACGTGACTGCCATGTCTTCTGCTCGCCCTACATTAGATAGATATACATTGAATGTTAAATTTATTGGATGGTTGAATGAACTGGACTTCTTTATTATATACAATGGTTAACAGAATGAAAAAGCTTGGATCTCAGCGAATTCTAGTGTGATTTCTAGGAATGTAATCCACTGGAATGTCATCATCATCATCATCATTTCAGCCGCAAGACGTCCACTGCTGGACATGGGCCTCCCCCAAGCACCGCCAATTTGACTGGTACAATTTTTGGGGGGATTTGCCATAATCGCCACGCTTGGCAGGCGGGTTGGCGATCGCAGTATGGTGGTAAAATGCATAGAGAACGCTGCTGCCCATTCTCTAGTAAGTCCCTTAGTCGCTTCTTACGACACCCACGGGAAGAAATAGGGTGGTGCTATTCTTTACGTCCGGAACCACACGGTCTCCATTATACTGCAGTTGTATTTATTCGAACATTAAAGAATTCGCATTTTGCTTTCTTAAAAATGTTATTTAACATACTAATTTAAATGGACGCGCATCTGTTTCTGAACCTCTAATAATTTCTATTTTGGGGTCCTAAAACAATAGCCGTTTACTGCGACCAATTTGGATGTAGCAGTTGGTCACAGTATACAGTTGGTCATAACCGACGTAGCCCATTTTTATGATATATTTATCACTTAATACATTAAATTATATCACCACTTTGGGTAAGAAATGCAACTAGATAGTACCTTTATCAAAACACTGTTGAAAATAAAACAATGCAAAAGACATAATCATAAACCAAAAGAAATCACAAAAAGACAACATACGCAATAAATAAACTATAACCCATTTGGAAAAGGTAAAAAATACAAAAAGAGATTCATTTAAAAAAAAAAAAATTGGACTATCATTAGAACCCCAGAAAGATTTTAGATGTTTATCAATTTAAAAAGTGTTCATTTTTGTGAGTTTAGGTATCGCCACATAGTTGTTAATAATGTACTTACTGCTGGGAGACAGGTCTCTGCCAGGAGGTAGTGGACCGTAATCTACCACGCCAGCCCGCGGCCGTGAATGCTTTATGTTCCACTAGCTTCTGCCCGCGACTTCACCCGCGTCAAATTTTTGCTCCCTTGACCCTTCCCGTCGCATCGATTTGCCTGCTCGTTGCTGCTCGCTCCTTTTGAGTTATAGTGAGTCAACCTTAAAAGATAGACATATGCTCTCCCAGACTTTTTTTTAGAACTTTTTAAAAGGAACAATTCCGTCATACATGATTTTTGCGTTACTTTAACCGTTTACGCAGCGCACGCAACGGAAACTCTCAAAAGGAATAAATTTTCCCCGTTTTTGCAACATTTTTCATTACTGCTCCGCTCCTCTTAGTTGTAGCGTGATGTTATATAACCTATAGCCTCCCTCAATAAATAGGCTACCCAACACAAAAATATTTTTTCAATTCGGACCAGTAGTTCCTGAGATTAGCGCGTTCAATCAAACAAACAAACAAACAAACTCTTCAGCTTTATAATATTATATACTAGCTTCTGCCCGCGACTTCGTCCGCGTCAAATTTTTGCTCCCCTGACCCTTCCCGTCGCATCGATTTGTCTGCTAGTTTTCGTCCACTTTTCGTTGCTCGCTCCTTTTGAGTTATAGTGAGTCAACCTTAAAAGATAGACATATGCTCTCCCGGACTTTTTTTTAGAACTTTTTAAAAGGAACAATTCCGTCATACATGACTTTTGCGTTACTTTAACCGTTTACGCAGCGCACGCAACGGAAACTCTCAAAAGGAATAAATTTTCCCCGTTTTTGCAACATTTTTCATTACTGCTCCGCTCCTCTTAGTTGTAGCGTGATGTTATATAGCCTATAGCCTCCCTCGATAAATAGGCTACCCAACACAAAAATAATTTTTCAATTCGGACCAGTAGTTCCTGAGATTAGCGCGTTCAATCAAACAAACAAACAAACAAACTCTTCAGCTTTATAATATTAGTATAGATAAAAAGTATAGATGTTTACGAATTTTCGATTCGATGTTTTTTTTTCACCGTTTTGAGAGGAGATGGTGAAGAAATAAATTTAGAGTCATTAGCACTTTTGCCATAGGTGGAAGAGAAATAGTTAAGCCTGTACCCAGCAGTTAGTACGGCCTAGTGGAAAAAAACTTTATTGCCTGATCAGCATAAATCGATATAAGATAGTTGCCAGTTTGCCAGCATGGTTGAAAAAAAAAAACAACTCACACACACAAAAACGATACACTTCAAAAGAAATAATGAAGTGGAAATAAAGTTCAGTTGTAGCATAAAGTTGTGGATTCCTTTGAGAAAAACATAATATAGTCGAACAACTTTAAAGCCACTTTTAGTGAAAAGACGTCTAAAGGTAGGCATTTTGACTCCAACATACGCGAATTTACAGTTCAACCTTTATGAGTTCGCGCAGCAGTCTTTTGTTTTAATTCTACACTTTTCTTAGAAGAATTTAAAAATAAATATGTAACATAATAATATCTGACATCGTCGAGGTTTTCCCCATTTGTGGAGTATATTCCGGTGGCGTCCGTCCAAGCTGTTGTCGGCATCGATGCAATATTAAAGCGCTTTGCAGCGCGACGCGACGTGACTACAGCTGCAGCACTCCTGCCATATTATTATCACTGCAAATATATCTAGATTATCTTGAACGTAACGGTATTGATGGTGAAATGCTGTGACACTTTAGAGAATAGAGAAATGTGGGGATATTGTTTCGTAAATTATGGAACAAGCAATCGTACCTAATGGAGAGGCAGGACTCGGACAAAGCTTAGGAAATATTTTTGTGCATTCCCAGTTCGTCTGAATTGGGGACTTCTGCATCAGGAGCAATTATAATCCATGTAGGTTCATATCGGATTTACAAAGAAATATTTATTGAATTTAAATAATTGTAGATTGATTGATTCATCGATTGCTCCGTGTGCACCAGATGTGAAGAATAGCACCATCTCATTCCTTCCCGTGGGTGTCGTAAGAGGCGACTCACTAACGAATGGGCAGCAGCGTTCTCTATGCATTTTTCAGCGTACTGCGATCGGCAACCCGCCTGCCAAGCGTGGCAATTTAGGCAAAGCCCCCCAAAGTGGGGCAGGTATGTCCAGCTGTGGACGTCTTTTGGCCAATATAGTGATAATGAGGTGGATTGCGAACTTTTTCAGAATAGTAAAGTTTTAAGAGTAGGTATGTAAGTACATAAAAAGGTACTTTTAAAGGTAATTTATCACTCACGCTTGACGACAGCACTACTATGAAAAAAACAAACTTAATGTTTTTTTACGTTTCGAAAGAAACTCCATCAATTATTTACAATTCGAGCTTTCTTTATTTCAATGGTTCACCCATTTCTTTGTGTCATTGAATGTATAATATGTTTGTCTGGTCTGGCTCAGACAGATAAAATGTGTGAAAAATATATAACTGCGATAAGCAAATTTATTTTCCAACGAAATGTAAATTTTAAAAGCATTTCAAAGACAGCATTGTTTACTTTTTCAATGTTCTCGTAAATGTTATAGGTAGCAATATTTTCTGTGATTGATTAATCACACTCACACACGTAAAATTACAGAATGAATATCACTTAAAATATCGTATCTAATATCTTAGGACAACCAACACACCGTTATCTGATCCCAAACTAGGCAGAGCCTGTACTATGGCAACCAGACAACTGAGAAACATACTTATATATTTCTAAATACATACATATTATAGATAAATTACACCCAGACACAGAACAAAAATAATATTGAAATATTGGTCTACCGGCCAAAAGTGTACTGTGCTTTTATATTGCTCCGCAGTTGTAAATAGTTTCTATACAGTTTTAAGTTGTTCTCAGTCCAGTGTTGGTGATGAGTTTATTTTTGGACATACGTACTAACTGTGAGTGAAAGAAATTACACAAAAACATCATAAATAAGACATATTCTAAGAAATAACAAGTGAACTTTTTGTTAAAGTACCCAACCGCACCGAATACAGATCCGTTGACGCGAACGCGTAAGCGACGCCGTCTTCCGCGCACTTAAGACCTTTTGGCCGCGAACTCCGAGTCGCTCACTCGGCGTGGGCCTTTTTTAGTGTGCACTTTTCGGTGTGGGCAATTTTTAGTGTGCGCTTTTAATTAAATTATAAAAAGTTTTTTTTTTAAATTAATATGGCCGAATCAGAATCTTCACCTTCAAAAGATAACTCTGAAAGTGCCGTATCCCCCTCCAGACCGGGAGAAAATGTAACCTCGCGTGCCAAAAAAAGAATGGCCCTGTCGTCAACACCGGTTAGCAACTCTAGCACCTTAACTAAGTCTGATGTACAAGGCATAGTAGAGGCAGTAATAAAAACTGCAATGACTGACATGCTTGCCCAATTAAATGCTAATATTAACTCCGAGCTTAAATCAATCAGGGAAGAGTTGAAGGATGTAAACGAGGCTATGTCTTTCATGAACAGTCAATATGAAACTGCTATCTTGGAAGCCACAAAATCTGCGCAAACAATAAAGGATCTTGAAACCAAGAATGAACTAATGTCCAACACTATTGTAAAACTCACGAATCGTGTAAACCAGATGGAACAACATGCTAGATCCAGCAATATTGAGATTCAATGCGTTCCAGAGTACAAAACAGAGAATGTCATTAACCTGACAAAACAGCTGGGGTCAGTAATAGGCTGCGCCATTACGGATAATGATATTTTAAGCTGCACACGAATTGCCAAAGTAAACCGAGACTCCCCGAGGCCTCGATCAATCGTCACTCAGTTCAGCTCCCCGAGACTCCGTGATCAGTTTATGGCAGCTTCGATCGAATTCAACAAAAATAACAGTCAGGACAAACTAAACTCTTTTCATATTGGATTGGCGGGTCCTAATAAACCTATCTACGTAGTGGAGCATCTTTCGGCGACCAACAAGGAAATCCACGCCGCAGCAAGAACCAAAGCTAGAGAATTAGGATACCAATTTGTGTGGGTCAGAAGTGGTCGTATTTTAATGCGTAAAGACGTTACATCGGAATATATAGTTATAAAAGATCTAGCAACTTTAGATAAGTTAAAGTAAGTTTAATTTTGTAGAAGCTTTTTACGCATGTCAGTAGTATTACACAAATAAAATTCAACTTGTTTAATATTGAGATTTACTATCAAAATGTAAGAGGCCTGCGGACGAAAACGCACGATGTTTTATGTAAAATCGCAACATGTAACTACGATATTCTAATTCTGACAGAAACTTGGCTTAATAAGAGTGTATGCAATAAAGAACTGTTTGATGATAGGTACTTGGTCTACAGAAGAGACAGGGAAAGCTCGGGCTACCACTGGGATAGGGATGGCGGAGGAGTCTTGATTGCAGTGTCTAAAAAACTAGTTTCAAAAAGATTGCTGCATAGACAGAGTAATTGTGAGGATCTATGGGTGTCTGTAGATATACCGTGCGAGCGCTCGAGGCAACTCCGCCGTCTCGATCTTTGTGCAGTCTATCTGCCACCACCGGTCTCTAAATCAATGTTGGAACATTTTATTAGCAACTGTAATTCTTACCAGGCTAACCATAATGCGTACACATGTATTGTGGGAGATTTTAACTTGAGAACCATAAACTGGAATGACCTAAGCAATCCTCTCAAAAATCAGCACATTAGTAGTCTTGATCAACTTCTTATTGATTTTACATCAGTTAATAATCTCCGACAATGCAATAATGTAACCAACAAAAACAGTAGACTACTGGATGTTGTATTGGTGGACGTTCCAGGTTGTTGCGTTAGTGAAGCGGATCCGTTAAGTGTTGTAGACCCTCACCATCCCCCATTAGATATACAAGTAACAGTGACGGAGTCGCCAAAACTAAAATCTAATAGCATTGCGAAAAGAAACTTTCATAAGGCCGACTATGAAGCAATAAACAAGCATTTGAAGGATAAGGACTGGGAAGAGTGTCTGGGATGCTATAGTAGTGTTGACGAAATGGTGGAAGTTTTTTACAGCGTTATTGGATCAGCTATCAATACTTTTGTACCTATCATCCGGAAGCAAAGTAGTAGTGTTCCAGTATGGTTTGATAAGAAACTTATTAATTTATTAAAAGAAAAAAACAAACTTCGTATTAGATACAAAAAGTACAAGAATCCCCTTGATATGCTATCACTCCTATTAATCTCTAAACGATGTGATAATTACGCTAAAAACTGTTACAATAGTTACATTGAGAGTACTGAAGAATCTATTGTCAGATGTCCTAAAATTTTTTGGTCATATGTCAAGAATAAACGTGGTGGAGAAAGTTCATACCCAGCATCAGATGTGCCTCTAGCTTGGCTTTTCCTTTGGCGAAGATTTATAGCGCCTCAATCCAATCTGGCCAATTCCCTAAAGAGTGGAAACGGGCGAAAGTAGTACCTATCTACAAGAGTGGTGACCCTTGTGACGTAAAAAACTATAGACCAATATCCATCCTTTCGATCTTTGGTAAAATATTGGAGTCGTTGATTTGTCCACATATTCAACGCTATTTTTCCAAGTTCTTAAGTGACCATCAGCACGGCTTTGTAAAGAAAAGATCACAAGTACCAATCTGGTGTCCTTTGTTGAAGCCTCATGCGAAGCCATGGATAAAGGTATACAGGTTGACGCTGTTTATACAGATTTTAGCAAGGCGTTTGATAAGGTCTCACATAAACTGCTTGTTAAAAAACTAGCTACGTACGGCGTCACCGGTAGTCTTTTAAAGTGGTTTGATTCTTATCTAGCTGGTCGGGAGTTTTATGTGGTTGTCAATGGGTTTCGGTCAGGCAGGTATGCAATTGCCTCGGGTGTTCCGCAAGGTTCCCATCTGGGCCAAATGACGTAACATCGTGTTTTCGCAATACTAGTATATTTCTTTTTGCAGACGACCTGAAAATTTCAAGACCAATTAGGTCTCAACAGGACGTATACCTAATGCAGGAAGATATCGACCGATTATCTACATGGTGTTATCATAATAAAATCTCGTTGAATAGTTCGAAATGTAGCCACATAAAATTCACCAGAAAAGTAAATATTGTGAATTCGGTGTACAAAATAAACGGAGTGAACTTATGTGAGGTAGATGTAGTTCGAGATCTGGGAGTTATCTTGGACTCTAAACTCACATTTATACCACATATCGAGAACATAATCGGTCGATCACAACGTATGCTGGGATTTGTCATTCGTAATGGAAAGGTATTTCAACGCCCACATACTAAGTTAGTTCTATACAATAGCCTTATAAGAAGCATCCTGGAATACTGCAGTATGATATGGAGGCCTCACTACGCAACCCACTCGCTGCGGATAGAACGAGTCCAAAAAAGGTTTATCCGATACCTAGGGTACTCAAAGGGAAGGCAATTCAAATATCTCTCCTACCTTGATAAACTAGGCTGCTACAAAATGATTACCCTGGAAGCTCGAAGGGAGCTCTTGGATTTGAGATTCGCACATAAACTGCTCAATAACACCATTGACTGCCCACAATTGGTATGTAGGTTCAATCTCAGAGTACCCCGTAGACCACCTCGCAAATCTATAACACCCTTAGTTCCACCTCTTCGCCGTACAGTGTCTGGTGCTAATTCGCCTATACCCCGCATGTGCAAACTCATTAACGAACGCAGCGACCTGGTTGACGTCCACGCTGACTCAATATCGGCGTTTGTCAGACGTAATTAGTAATTAGTAATGGTTTTTTTTTTTAAATATAAATATCTAGAATTTAAGTACTTTAAGTGTTTAGAAATTAAGTTATAATTAAAAAGAGCTTTTGCATGCGGTGTTTTCCTGTAATTGGTTGTGCAGTTAGATTTAAGACACTATTACTTATATGTTCCTACCTGTATAATATCTGTAACAACTGTTGGTGAACCTTAATTAAATAAAATAAATAAACAAATGATCGTACTCATCACACAAAGATTTGTCCTGAGTGGGAACTCACGACCTCAGTCTTAGCAGTCAGGGTCACTAACCACTAGACTAACAGGGCAGTCAAATTACTAGGCCAGTCACTTAATTAGTTAATTTCGACTTGACTTCAAGATGAATTTCAAGATTTTCAAGAATATGACAGATAGAGCACGACACACAATGAGACGTTATAGAAAGAAGGAAATAAGTTGAAGGAAGAAAACTTTGAAAACAACTACACACCTACATCACTGTCTTTTAAAACGAAAGAGAAAGAGTAATAAACTTGAAATTTCTAACCCGTAACATTTAGTTTAAACTTCAATTCTAATCTTTAATGAAAGTTAAAGGAGAGCGTATTTTCAGCAAAGCAGTCAACTAAATTCAACGTCTAGAAAAATGTAGGTCTTTGGGATCAAACGAATCAAACTCTATTTGAATTTACAATTCTGTACGTAAACCTAATCTCGGCGAAATATAAAGTGTTTCTCGCGAACTTTTTTCAATTTCTCATACCTATCAGATTTTCTTGTCAGAGCGCAATACACGTGAAGTTTTGGTCACAAGAGACGAAATTAAAGCCATATTTCACAGCTTCAAGATGGCAGCCGCTCGCAATGAGCGAGCCTTGTAATGCACCATTTACGTAAAAACGCCTGACATCGACCGAGTGCCAGCGACTCACTTAACGAACCTCGTAAACCTTAGGTCATACTGTTAATTGCTTGATTAATTAACTTTCTAGTTTTTGTTCTGATGTAGGTTATTAAGCAATCAGCAGTACTAATGAATGCCGAAAAAAATCCAAACAAAAAGTGAATCTATGTCGCGTTTACAATTGCAATTGCGTGTGCAAATTGACACTTTCTGAACACATGACGGAGGATTTCATCGTAGTGGCGAAGGATTTCCTATGCGAGCCACGCGTTGAATTTGAATTCGTCGAGTTTCCAGGGTTGGCCAATACCTAAATATTAGGTCTTTACCTATGAAATTGCCGTTCTGCGGTACTGGCCATTTCAAATCAAAATAATTTTTGTTTGTCTAAGAATTCTAATTTCAAATTAATTTTATTTTAAAAACATGGAATTCTTTTTCCAAAAGTAGTCATTTGTTTATTGATTAGTCTTACATTTTCATCGCATTTCAATCTTTTTCGTCATCATGGATACGTTAAAAATTCGATTATTTATGGAATATGAGTACCGTCGTGGCAGCAACGTGGCACAAGCGGCACGCAACATCAACGACGTTTACGGAGCTAACACTACAAACCAACGCACCACCTGTTATTGGTTTGCTCGCTTCCGTTCTGGCAATTTCGACCTGAAAAATGAACCTCGCGGTCGTCCGAAGACTTTGGTCGACAATGACGCATTAAAGGCGATTGTGGAAGCTGATGATACACAATCTACGGCTGAATTAGCAGCAGCTTTCGACGTTAGCGTCAAAACAATATTGGTCCATTTCCGTCAAATTGGCAAGGTAAAAAAGCTTGACAAATGGGTGCCCCACGAACTCAATGATCGCCAGCGCGAAGTACGCGTCGAGACGTGCCTTGCACTGCTCAACAGACACACAAATGAAGGAATTTTGAACCGCATTGTTACCTGCGATGACAAATGGATTCTGTTTGATAACCGCAAGCGCTCAGCAAGTTGGTTGGATCCTGGTTCAGCACCTAAACAATGCCCTAAACGAAAACTACCCCTAGAAAAGTGATGATCACTGTTTGGTGGTCTAGCGCCGGTGTGATTCATCACAGCTTCTTACCAAACGGGGTGAGCATTACTGCAGATGTGTACTGTGAAGAACTGAACTCAATGATGGAGAAGCTGGCACATCTCCAACCAGCATTGGTCAATCGCTCGTCTCCGCTGCTCCTGCACAACAACGCGCGATCTCATACTGTACAAGTTGCAAGAACTGGGGTTGGAAGCTCTCCGTCATCCGCCCTACTCACCAGACCTTGCGCCTACAGACTACTACTTTTTCCAGAATTTGGATAACTTCTTGGCGGGAAAAAAATTCAATACCCGAGAGTTAGTACAAAATACCTTTGAAGAATTTGTTGCCTCCCGTCCAGCTGATTTTTTTAAGAAGGGCATCAATAAACTGCCACTGCGTTGGCAAAGATGCATTGATTGCATGGGTGATTATTTCGATTAATACAAATAAAAAATATATGAAAAAAATTCGTTTAATTTTTTTCATACAAAACGGCATTTTCATAGGTAAAGACCTATTATGAAACAGAAATGTACCTGTGTATAACAGAGAAGATCATCAAAACTGCAATAATTACTTATGATGCAATTAAAACTGTATTGCACTTTGGGAAAAAAAGCGCAGGCGTTCATATAATTTACATTGTACACCCAAAATTTCAAGGCTTTAAGTATACTAGTGATCGCCCTTTGGTCGAAATTCGACCGTAGTTCATTTAAATAGAAATACATTATTAAATGAAAAAATATTTATAACAATAAATATAAAACCAACATTCGGATTCCATACACCTCAGATCCCTTTCCTCATCCGAAAGCTATAAGTATTTGGGTATGTCGGAAGTGTTAGGCATCAACGATGCTGACATGAAGCAATCCTTGAAGGAGCGCTTCTTTGGTCGCCTGAAGAAAGTATTAATTAGTCTTCTTTCAGGCGGAAACAAGGTACCCAACATCGGGTCATGCCGGTTTTGATGTACTCTTTCGGCATACTCAAATGGACTCAAACAGAACTCGACACCCTGGATAGGAGAGTCCGTACGCTGCTGACCGCAAACCGGATGCATCACCCACGATCATCGGTGATGAGACTGTACATCCCGCGGAAGTGCGGGGGTCGAGGCTTTTTAAATGCAAAGATGCTCCACAACCGCGAGGTGTGCAGTCTCAGGGAGTATTTTTTAAAAGCCGAAGTGGGTATGCACCCTGATGTGGTCGCAGTGGACAAGGGGCTCAGAACTGGCGCAAACCTGTAGTACTTACTACAGATGACCGCAAGGAAGTATGGCGAAACAAGGAGCTTCACGGGCGCTTCTACCGGGCTCTTCATGAGCCCAGTGTAGATTTCTTAGCGTCCGTATCCTGGCTACGTTTTGGTGACCTATTCGGGGAAACTGAAGGTTAGGTCTGTGCAATTATGGACGAAGTTATCTTGACGAATAACTACCGGAGACATATTATGAAGGACGGGACGGTTGACGTGTGTCGGGCATGTCACCATCCGGGTGAGTCTATCAAACATATTATCTCTGGTTGTTCTCGTCTGGCTAACGGCGAATACGTGTACAGGCATAACCAAGTAGCCAGGATTATTCACCAGCAACTTGCTTTGCAATACAAACTAGTGGTTTCTGAGGTACCGTATTACAAGTATGTGCCCGACCCAGTTCTCGAAAATGACCATGTCACGTTGTACTGGGATCGATCTATCATTACTGACGGGGCTATTGTCGTCAATAAGCCTGATATAGTGGTGATAGACCGGTTAGCACGCCGCACAATGATAATTAATCGATGTTACCATTCCGCATGACGGCAACCTTGTAAAAGCTGAGAAAGAGAAACAGATTAAATATTTCAACTTAGCACACGAGGTTGTTGACATGTGGAATGTTGACTCGGCTGTCATTGTGCCGATTGTCGTATCAGACAATGGGCTGATGGCTGATACCCTCGACAACACCTGTCGAGGCTATCACTAGGCGGTTGGATCAAGAGCCTGATTAAGAAGGCAGTACTCCTTGACACGGCTCTCATTGTGAGGAGGTTTCTGTCTCTAACCACCGGTAGCTTGGACCCTGCTCCCGCTACGGATGGACCACAATTTTTTATATATTTTTTTTTTATATATATTTTTTTTTTTGTAAAAATATTTAAAAATGTAATAATCTATATATTAATACGTGAAGCGAAAACTTTGGATTCCTTTTTACGAAAATTGGGCGGACGGAGGAGTATGAAATTTCGCACACTTATAGTTTACACAGAGAAGAAGTGACGAATGCTAATATTTTTCTTAAATTATGAGTTAAAATATATTATTTTCAATAAATAACACGTTACACACACTACTGTTCATTACCATGTATCTAATACACACATGCATAGAAATTCTTTTGTTTATGGTCCAAATCTGTCTTTATTATTTTGTGCAGTGTTACCAACACCCAGAAATATTTACCCCTAAAGCTTAAGTTAAAAAAAACCTAAACATGCCACAATTACTAAAAAAATCCGCAAAAAAATTATAATGAAAATAACGAACGAATGTTCAGTAATCATAGACCGGCACACAGTAGTAATATTTGTCTATATTTATTACGCGACATTTGTTAATCATTCACTCTGCATTTTTAGTATCAAGGAACCGTACTAGAAGTCGCTAATACTTTTATTGTAATCAAAACACAATGAGAAATGTAAGATGGCAAAAAATCCCTAAGAATATCCCTAATAAAAACTTTTTTACAAAAATAAAAACAACCGACTTCCTTAAAAACACTACAAAATGAAAAATAACTTTAATTTCGGAAGTCGGTGTCTTAAGATTTTTAATTGAGTTTTTTGCCACCGACTTCCGAAATTAAAGTTATTTTTCATTTTGTAGTGTTTTTAAGGAAGTCGGTTGTTTTTATTTTTGTAAAAAAGTTTTTATTTAAAAAAATTTAGTTATAGTATCTACCCCGCACTAATTTCAAACAAACAGTGCATATTTATGCGTTAGCAGAAATCGCGGTTGATTTGCTGCCATTTTTTAAAGAGTTCCGGTGTCTGTCTCCGGAAGTCATCATCAGATCTATATGAAACTTATATGGGACCATTTCGGAATAAACCCCTTTCGAACAAAAAAAGAATTTTGCAAATCGGTTTATATATGACGGAGTTATGGCCGAACATACATAAAAAAAAAAAAAAAAAAATATAAACATCCGAATTGATAACCTCCTCCTTTTTGAAGTCGGTTAAAAACGGAACGCCCATAAAAAATCTCAATCCTCTTATTTACCCCCTAAATTTGGAAAACCCCTAAGTTGGTAAGCCTGATGTTGTGTCTATAGTCTTACTGAATGTCAAGTATAACCATAGGTAAAAAAATAATTTTATGGATATATAACCTATTTCATTTTTAAAATTTATGATCATATCGAGAATATTTGTCTTAATATTATTTGTATTAGCGACGGTAGGAATTTAGTTTAGATTTATAAGAAATATTTTTTGTGGTTTTATGGAGAGTGTCAAGTATGGCATTAGTAAATTTCCCATACAAAACTTAGTGTCGTGTGCAAACTGTAGAGGTTGTATGCCTCACGATTGTACAGGCTGGTCATAGATTGTATAGGCTGGTTATAATTATGACATTTGGAACCGTCATAATTAATCTATACTAATATTATAAAGCTGAAGAGTTTGTTTGTTTTTTTGTTTGTTTGTTTGATTGAACGCGCTAATCTCAGGAACTGCTGCTTGAAATTAAAAAATTCTTTTTGTGTTGAGTAGCCCATTTATTGAGGAAGGCTATAGGCTATATAACATTACGCTACGGTCAAAAGGAGTTGAGCAGCAAACGAAAAATGGACGAAAACTGGCAGGCAATTCGACGCGACGGGAAGGGGAGCGAAAATTTGACGCGGACGAAGTCGCGGGCAGAAGCTATTAAAAATAATAGGGAAAATTCTATAAAAACAGAGCTTTCTGTGATAATTCATTCCATATTGTTCCATATCCAGCAGTTAAGAAGTATTAAGAAAATAAAAAAGAGAGTCCTGAAGAAGTATTCTTTACTCATTACACCTACGTCCTGGTCCTGGCCATCACCATCCCGCCAGCGAACCCTCTCCACAGTAGTACAGCGTCAACAATTTGTCTATAGTGTTACTGAATGTCAAATATAACCATATTATTTTTTTATATTTATTATCTATATTTTTTCATTTAATAATGTATTTCTATTCAAATGAAGTACGGTCGAATTTCGACCAATGGGCGATCACTAGTAATAATAATAACCCCACCGCCGTATCTCTACGTTGATGTCGTGGTGGGGCTTGCGTGTTCCAATGAGCCCTAGGTCTGTTTCGGTAGAGTTTACTTTACTGAGACAGACCTAGTGTGAGGAGCCAGACCAAGAGAGATACAGAATAATCCAAGCCAAGGTTGCACACGCCGAGGGCTGCATGGCTAGGGGATTACGCTAGTCGCTAGTGTGCCAACTCTGGATAGTAGGGGACCTCCAGTTTTACTTACCCTTACCACAGTGAACGCAGGGCTCTGCTGTGGCCGACTTTGTTAATCCCTAGCTACTCGTGGGATATATTATGATAACAAGATCTAAAACAAAAAAAAATCTTCAGGCATATACGCCTTCCGTAGATAATGAAACATCATCGGTTTCATCATCAGCCTCTCCGAGGTCCATATTTTCATCAATCGCATCATCACCACCTTCATATCTATCACGATCATCAATATCATCACCAAAATCTCACCAACGTCAGTAGATGTTGTGTCGGAGGCTGATTTGGCCAATAACCCCTCACCCACTGCTGTCTTAAAAAATACGCGAAAAAAATGGAGTAAAGAAATGAACGAATTCATTTGGCGTACCTACCTTATCATCACAAACCTTGAATCTGACATAAATGCATACTTAACATCATTACATCAACAATTCATAGAAAAATTTCCAGACATGAAAGTATCTAAACAAAGAATTGGAGATCAAAGGAGAGCAATTGTCTCTAAAAACTTGTTACCTTCTACTACACGCGATTTAATTAGGTTAGAAGTAAGAAATAGTTTACTAACACCCAATAATGACCTACTACCACAGCTCCAGCCACCACAGGAGGTTGTTTCATATCAAACGAACACACAACTGCACTCACAATCAGAACCCAAACGCAGGATGAAATGGTCCAACGAACTCAATGAAACACTTATGAAATGTTATTATTGGGCAACAAAAATGGAAACAGATATGACAGTCTGGCGGAAACAGTTAAAACAAAAATTCATAGAATGTTACCCTAATTTGTCACATTTATCAGAACAGCGCATATCTGACCAAAAGAGAGTAATAATTAATAATAGTATGATTTCAGAAACACGACTACAGATACTTAAGTCAATAGTAGAGAAAGAATTACTTGAGACGGACTCTTTTCACTGGCAATCTGATACTATAAGATCAAATACAGAAAATACACAGTCACAACCACCCACATTTACACTAAACATAAATACAGAGACAACACAAATGCAACAAATAGGAGTAGAAATGGAAGTTGATAACTTCAATGACATAGGGTCAGAACACCCCGTACACCTTAATACACAAACAAGCCAAGAAAGAAACCTTAAAATAGACGAATTATTCTTAGGAACATTGCAATACTACAAAGACACTAATCCTACAGAGAGGAGTTACATACCCGTGCAAAAGTCATCAAAAAGGTTAGCGAATATAGTAAATTATATTAACAGAGTTATTTTGCCAGAACAGGTTACCAGAGATACAGAATTTAATCATCTTCAGACCATAATATACTGCGCTGCGTGGACAGCTACTAAGGCCAACGGTAGTAAAATCTCACTGTCACCTCCTGAACATGGAAGTAGATTCCAACAATATCGCAAGCCTAAATGGCAAAGAAGGTTAGAACACAAAATAGAAGTCATCAGAGCTAAAATCGGAAGATTAACACATTACATACAAGGCCATAGGAGCAGAAAACTAATTAAAGAAATAAACAAAATATTAAGAGACTACAAAACGCATACATCACATGAAGAGCCTAACACACACCTTACACACTTCTTAGACACTCTTAAACAGAAACTTACAGTTGTTAAAAGCAGACTAGATAGATACACTAAATGCACACTTCGTAAAACACAAAATAACCAATTTAGAAATAACGAAAAATTATTTTATCGAAAACTAAGGGCATCGACAACCAACCATACTACAACGAGCAATATCACACATACAACGTGGCCGGCAACAGACGAGTTGCATCAATTTTGGGCTGGAATTTGGGAAAATCCAGTCTGCCATAATATTGAAGCAGAATGGATCAAAGAAGAGGAGGCCTATCAGACAAACGTTGAAGCGATGAATTTTGATCAGGTTGAGGTAGAAACTTTCCATGATGTCCTTAAAAAGATACATAATTGGAAAGCACCAGGCTCTGATCACATACACAACTATTGGTATAAAAAATTTACACACATACACCCACACCTTTATAATTATATCAATGATTTCATAAAAACCCCAACAATTATTCCGTCATACGTTACAGAAGGCAAGACTTACATGCTACCGAAAGACCCTAATGACACGTCTAATCCAGCAAAATATAGGCCAATTACCTGTCTACAAACCATCTATAAGATTTTGACATCGTGCGTTACTCACATCATATACAAACACCTTGAAACACAACAGATTTTAACAGAAGAACAGAAAGGGTGCAGGAAGTTCAGTCAAGGATGTAAAGAACAGTTAACAATAGATGCAATAATACTTAAACATGTTCAACATACTAAAAATGATTTATTCAAATTCAAATTCAAATTCAACATTTTATTTCAGACCAGGGATCCATAGTGTTAGTAAGAACTTAGTCTATGTTAGTAAACACAAATTTAATAAAATAAAATAATAACACCTTAATTAGGTACGTGAATATGTGCACGCACGTGCCTGCCAGCCCAGAGCCTGATAAACGGACCATCAACCTTGTCCGCCAGTGTAGCTAATATACTGTTAGGGCTGCCCCTGAATCGCCGCAACATCGATGCACACCGTTTGCGCATAATGGCATGAAAGTCATCTATCCGCGCATCCGCAAACATGCCCGATGCACTGCAAAACCGAGGCAGCCCCAGCAATATCCGCAATGCATTATTATACTGCACGCGCAGAGCGTTGTAAGCCTTCTGCGTATACCTAACCCACAAGCTGCACGAGTAAAATGACTGGCAGTAGGCTCTGAAGAGCGTCAATTTTACGTCGTCAGAGCACCGCGCAAACCTGCGGGCAAGCATATTGCATCGGGCTGCCAACGCCCTGCGCTCCCTATCTATATCCTGATCATCTGTGAGAGAATCCGTGACAACATGACCGAGGTATTTAAATTGGGTGACGATTTTTAACGGTGTTCCTTGTAACGTCACGGGTGGTATATTCGTGGGTGTATTATTAGGTACTTTGAAAACTACCACCTCACTCTTAGTAGCATTATACCTCAAGCCATGAGCCTCCGCATACCTCTCACACATGGCCAACAACTTCCTCAGTCCACAGATTGATGGGCTGAGCAGCACCATGTCATCAGCATAGCTAATGTTGTTGATCATTCTACCATCCACAGAACAACCAACCATAGTGCTACTCAGCTCACCGACCAGCCCGTCTATGTACAGGTTGAACAGAGTGGGTAAAGTCAACCACCCCTGCCTCACTCCACAGTCTAGCCCATACTGCTCCGAATGTGCATCTGACCACCTAACACAGTTAATCTGACTATCGTACCAACATTTAAATATATTTATCACCTCAGGTGGAAGGTCTGTTTCATCCGACATTTTTTGCCACAGAATGTCATAATTCACTAGGTCAAAAGCCCTGGATAGGTCCAGAAAACAACCATATACAGGTGTCTTCCTGTCCGTGTAGTACTGCACAGTCTGCTTGAGACACAGGATTGCACTTTCTGTCGACAAACCGGTTCTAAAACCAAACTGCGCGTCGCTTAGTTTTATATGCATCTTCAACTGTCTCTCAAGCAGGCTGTCCAGCACTTTTCCAATGACTGTACCCAGTGAAATAGGCCTATAATTGTTTTTGTCGGATGAGTCACCTGTCTTATTTTTAACGATGGGAACTACGACAGTTTTTACGAGGTCGTCAGGCAGGTAAGAGTGACCCACACAAAAATTAAATAATAAGGTGAGTAACCTAGGTAGGTGTACACCAGCGGACCTTAAATGCTCAACACTCAAACCATCGTGCCCAGGTGACCTGCCTCGTTTCATACTATTTAACGCATCTTTTACATCTTTCACGTTCAATCTTACATGAGGTTCACCCTCACACGGGGTCCGAATGCCTTGCTTAGATGTATTTGTTATAGGCGGAGAGACTTTAAAATGGTTCACAAACATGTTGGCTATATCACTATTAAGTGACAAGCCATCCACGTTCGAGGGCAAGCTCGGCTTAGGATTCAAAGAGTTAGTTTGCTTCCAAAAAGAACTAAATTTCTTTTCTTCGTGAAGGGTTGCAATGATATCGATTTTTATCTGGCTTTCATTATTCTGACACCACTTCAACTTAGATTTGAATCTATTTCTCGACATTTTCATTTCCTGATAAACAACCCCAGACGCAGGTTTACCATGTAAGATCCATCTTTGAAGCCCCAGCCGCGCCCACGCATGAACCTCTTTCACATGTTTATTCCACCCCACTACATATTTATTCTTACACTTAACAAATGTATTATGGGTTGAAATAGCAGCCGTCTGTAACACAGATACAATTTGTTTGTACATACTGTTAATTAGTAATCTGTGTTGTTCATTATTACATAACTTATCACTACATTTCATAAACTGACTAGGAAAATCAATATCACGGAGGGCCTCATGACAAAGATCAGAGTAGTGACGTATTTGTTCAGAACTTCTAGTTCCCCAAATTACTTTATTTGGCACTATTCTATTATTGCTATATTTAGGCACTAAAACATTAAAATTACACGTTATTTCCAGGGGAAAATGGTCAGACCAAGAAACATCATTCCTAACATTTACATTTAAAATTGAACATTTAGTAACACTTGTTACCAAGCAGTGATCTAACCATCTAACGCACCCGTGTGAGTCACTCATGTACGTATAGGTGTCTGAACTGCTACCGAGTATGTCAATATCAGCACAGGTTAAATTGCAATCACAACAAAACTTTAATAGTTCATTACAAAATAACTCACCCGGGTGCGCGTTGAAATCTCCCAACACAAACACATTTTCCACATTATTACATTCCACAATTGCATTTATTTCAGCCAAACAGTTGGTGAATAACACATCAATTCATATTTTTGTAGTGCGTATATTTCCCTATTTCCTACTTTTTTTAAATAAAAATGATGAGCTTACCTACACAGCTCCAACTTCGGTCAGCCACTGGTCGAAACTTGTCGAAGAAGTCACAAAAAATGCTAAGAGATGGCGTTAGTAGTATCGTTTTTTGTAGTTTATATTGTGGACATATGGATACAACCGTTCTCATTTGCAATTGTTGCGAAATAGTTACGAAAATATTTTTTTATATCTTATGTGTACATTTGTGTACGCCAGGTCTGAAAGGGTCACTTTCCATGGCTAATTTCTACTGTTTACTTCCGGTACCATTCAAAGCTTCATCAAGAGATATTTCATTTACATTTGTTTCTGTGGCTTGACCTACACATACATTACCAACACCGTACCAATCAGGTTTCTTGCGGACACGCTTAGCAGGCTTCTCCACTGAAAACGCCCAATCTTCATAATTTTCTGTACCTCTGAGCTTTGCAATACTTGCAATGAGATTTGACGACATTTTTTGCACTATATTTCCACCAAAAATACTTTTACTTGCGTGAGCGGTCCATAACCTATAGTGAAACACAAGATGGTTGGACAACAACTGAACGTTTTTATTTAAAATGACATGAGAAAAGAACATGGTCGTGCCGCTGCCAGACACATTTTGTTATTAATTCCAACAAACATACCTTGACCTACCAACCTTATACCAAAACCTACGAATATAATAAAAATCTTTATACTTAGTACTCACTGAGATCCTTAAGTTTTCATTAGTAGTTAGTATCTAAACAGTCCAAAGTTTCTTAAAAAAAACATTTTTGGATTTCAAAAAGGTCTCGACGAAGAGGTTTAATAGCTGTTGTTGCAATGTAGGTTATCCAACGATATGTCGGTATTATATATGTATTTAGCACAGACGAAAAACTTCTGAGCCGAATACGATTTCATTTATTTAAAATTCTCGGCGCCTCTTGAACGCTATCGTTTCCCGTCTCTATGGCCATTTGCGATCAAATACGTGGTTCACGTGCCTACTTAAATTCCCGATATGTATCGTATTGTTGTATTTTTAATGGGAATTACATGCGCCCGCTAGTGTGCATGGAGGCGCAATGCGAACTTATTAAAGTTAAATTCACCGCCTTCCAAGCACTTACATCGACCTTTATAGCCCGCGCAAATTGGCTGTAGGAACCTTTTACATACCACTCGAGAAAATAAACCGTGATAAAATATAAAACAAGAGCAATTTTAAGTAAATCATCATTTAAAAAATATGATAGCAATTTTGTCACGTTGCCGGTCGTTGATGCGAACTCTACTTACTGTTGGCATTTTATTTAAATTATTCAAAGGAATTGAAAACCTGTTTTCTTGGAGCGTTCGTTATTCCTTACGAGGTAATCAGAGAGGGCGGGGCGTTGATTTACTCTCTTGCTAAAGTTGCTTTGTAGTCAGAGGCGGTCTAAAAAAATGATCAGCTTCAAAGCGTTGTTGTGTTGGAACGAATTGAAATCCGTGTAATGAATATGCCATTTCTGCATAAAATGGAGTGTTTCATTAGGATTGCTAATGAATTCAATACTCCTACTGCCAATTTTGCTTGTAATAATTTAATTCGAAAAAGGTGGACGATATGCAATAAAAATCTAACTCCGTCTAGCATATTATCAACGAGCACTTTTTCTCCAAGAGTTAAAAGTTTACTATCTACTCTGACCACTTCATATAAATTGCAATTTTCTGGAAAGGTTTAAATTTTATTTGATCTTATTTTACTAAGATTAGGTTATTGAAGATATCTACATAAGATTAGATGCTTGTGTAAGATCTACTACTTGCTTTAATAGCTAGAAAACCATTCTTGTCAATCACGTTTAGTACAAGATTCTAAGCACTGCACTAAAAGCTCTCGTGGGTTATTTAAAAAAAAAAATTGTCCGTAAATTTTGTCCGCATAGGTATTGCACTTTTCTTTAAAACAGTAGATCATTTTTTTGTTAACCGACGAAATTTTCTACGCTACGGCTTAGAATAATGTGTTGAATTCATGGGTACAATATGCGCATTGATGTTCCTGATATCCTGTAATACTAATTTAGTTAAAAATATTTTAAATTGTGAAAGAGAGTATATTGTTTTGTAATGTTTAGTCAGTCAGTCTTTAATTTCCCGGTTGACACAAAGGGGTGGAAATATGTTTCGAAACACTCGAACTAATTAAATGCAATGCGTAGCAGATGAGATAGAGCTAACTAATAAAGTAATAACTTATTTATTCTATCTGGTTTAGGAAGTCGGATGCCCAAAAGTCTGGCAACCATCTACCATCTTGGTACTCATCTTGCTTTTAACCGACGAAAAAAACGAAAGAGGCACACGCATAACTTTTTACGTAGTAGTCCGATTGTGATACTTCTATTTTTATTGGAAAGGGTATACCCCGAAAGTGGTCCTATTTAAATTTGGTAAACAAAATCCAACCCTAAGGGTCAGAAAACAGGGGATGATTGATTGTTCACTCACTGATTGTAATGTATGACCACGCATAACTTTATGCAGAGGGTAGTCTGATTTTGATAATTCATTTTTTATTGGCTAGGGTATACGTTGCCAAGTATTATTAATACATTAAGCCACAAAAAAATATAAAATAAAAACTTTTTATCAAAAAAATTAAACCGCCGAAAAAATTGAAAAGTTAAAAAAATAAAGATTAAAATTTTGAGTCGGCGCTGAAAAATAAATGAACAAATATCACTTAAAGCGCCGACTCAAAATTTTAAGGTTTTTTTATGCTTTTCAGTTTTTTCGCCGGTTTAATTTTTCAGTTTATTATTCCTCACATACTCTTTTGCAAAAATAATTAAATATAAAATTGAATTGGTTATTCTTGACTCTTAGATAGTATAAATGATTTATTTTCTTTTTTCATATACTTAACTTGACATGCTTGTATTGTATCCATTGACATACTTAATATTGTAACCAGTGACATTTGATGAAATAATAAACATTTTCTAATTCAAATAATTTGACATTTAATTTTAAAATGGAATTAGATTAATATTCTAATGTTATTTAAAATTGTATTAATTATATTTCCATGCCCATTTGACGGCAGAACGTGGATAACTAACTTTACGACAACATCAATGTACCAATTTACCCATGCTTGCAAAGAGATAAATAAAAAACAGGCTTACCGACCGGTTAGTAATTGAGTTGTGGAGTTCAGATACGTAGTCGCAGCTGCATCCAGTTAGACTGAAAGCCAGCTGATGTATAGTAGGTACAGAATATAAACGCTATACCTAGTTTTAGCAGAAATCTACCTCAAAAGCAGTTCAAAAGAAACAAACGATTTCACAGCAAAATGAACTAAATCATAGATGCAATTTAGCACTTTACGGAGTTAGTAAAATTTGTAGAATGCCACAAAGTAAAGGTGCATTAAAATAATAACACCGTAGTTAGAATGCAATATCACAAAGAGAAATAGTTCTGAACCGAAAAGGAAAGTTAGCGGAATAAATTCAGCGGTAAAGTAGTGATGGGAGCATTTAATAAAGGAGCCGCGGATGCGGATATGAACAATTTGCATCATAATTGGCGGATAGAAAAGCGGATATAACTTAATATAAAAGGGATTCACCAAGTAACTCTTGAGACTGAAGGGAATTTACGGTCGTAATGTTATTGAAAGTAGTTATAAAGTTTGTAGTTTCTAGTATTATTTTCCAAAGCAGGTACCTTTCGGAATGAGGAGCATATTTTTTTAAATGTGTACAAACTATATAATACAATATATAGAGTCCTGGTGGAATGGTGTACTGGTGTACCTAAAATGACTGTATTGACTAAAGACATTTCAGCAATTTATTATACCAGTAAGTCTCCAAAAGTAATTTCAATATCCGAAATAATGCACGGATGTGCCTTAGTTTAGACATATATCCAAGGCCGAAGCGCATCACTATCATTGCATTCGTCGAAATCACCACGAGCTGAGTGTTTAAATTGTAAAGGTTTACTTAGAGAGAACTTACGTCGGGTCTATGGGATAGCAAAGTTGCATGGGGATATACTGGGATATTAGAGGTTCCGTGTGAGTTCGCATCAATCGTTTATTATTGTTTAAGGAATATTAGTTTGTCTTGAAAGTATGATTGTATTGCAACAGTTTCTGGCTTTCATGCGAGTTCATATTAATATTACTGACAGTAAATAACTAGAAAATAGCAGCAAGGAACCAACTAGCGCAGCTGAAGTAATTTACTTTTCCGCTTGTGGTTACAATTTTCACCAAAGGATTATCATTGCATGGTGACCCCCTTAAGAACTATGTTGCAAGCAAGATAAATTATGGTACCGTCAAGTCGTGTTGGGTAACCATCCCCGAAAAAGTGTCGTAAAGAAAACACGGAACAGTTAAACATACCCCAAATAGTACCTGCACGTCACAAGCCTTCAATATCAGAAAAAGAATAACAAAGAAACAATGTCAGGCAATAATATTGTATTAGATATCAATCAGGTGATACACCGAGTGATTGGGAGAGTTGCCAAGTTCGGCTAACTTCGACGAACTTCGTCAAGTTTCGCCGACTTCGGCCCGACGTGGACGTGACACCTGGGAACTTTGCTCTCACACAATACTTGCAACTTCGGCAAATAGTTGCTTCAAACTATGCATGAAAAGCACTGATAGAGGTAAGTATCTAATTAACGAATAGAATCTAACCAACTCCTCTCGAGTTAAGTAGGAAAATCTGCGGATGGAACATTTCTGAGAACTACGTTTGTTTGAGTTATTCTTCAGAGTTTGAGAGCTATCTCTTATCAATTGTAGAGTAAAACTAATTATTCCGCCGAAGTTAAAGTCAACTAAAACAAATGAAATACTTACGCATATAAATTTATGAAACATACAACATTTCTTTAAAGCTACGAAGCAGCAGGTTTTATAATTAACCAAAGTGTTGTTAGCAACGAACATAGCATCACTCACAATTTCTAAACCATTCCTTTCTTCTCCGGACTCTATGCCTACGAGTAATCGCATCGAGTTCCGACGTATCATACCTGTTTCTGCTACGTTATACATAACATCGTGGAACGAATTATGATAGACAATTAGGTCACATTTAATATTTAAGTATTATCTACAATGCCGTAATATGTCGCTTGAAGTATTTTAGTGCCATTTCTCATGCTGCTAACGTAGTTGGAACACTGCTGAACCTGCAAAAGAAAAGAGAAAAAAATAACTTTCCTTAATAAACCAAATAATAAAATTATTTAAATTTAACAAACGAGTCTCCTTTGGTATTCTTGGACGATATTTTTTACTATTTTATACTCGCAGAGTTGAGTTTTATATTTTAAACTTTTTGTAAAGGTGCTGGTAGATATCGCCTCTGAGATGGCTGCAAACTTTTTTACTGCCTCCGCAACGGAAGAAAAATGAAAATGTTTTGTTGTAGACAAAGAGTTTGGGGTATTGTTCAACTGCCATGGACGTAGTCAAAGGGAACATTATTCATGCGTAAAATAATACTTACAAAGTTAAGAATTTCATTTTGAACTAAGTTTTATGTTTGCTTTTACGACTGGGTGATTATTAGTATAAAATTTTTGCTCACTTTGTAAAAGCGAGACAGTGGGTGTTCAAAAGTGTAACATCTGAGACTCCTGTGTAAAGCACAGACATGAACATAACCTATATTCAATTAAAATACAAAGTTGGAAACAAAATGTATCAACAGGTCGCCTTGATTCTATCGACAAATACATAAAAGTCTACAATGTCTTGTTCTTTTTATCGCAGTTGTAAACTAAGGTAATTAAATAGAATCGTCGCATCATCCATTATTGTTACAAAAGATTGCCATAATTGTCTAGGTAATGTGCGCACATTTCGTGCCTAAGTGTGCCGCAGTAATTAATTGAGTAGAAGACTATTAGTATTAAATAAGATGGAGAATTTTATTGCAAATTGTAAAATGTTATAACAGTCAAGTTCTTTGTGAAGTCTCCTTTTGGTGACATATTTATAAAAGAAAATTGTCTACTAGAGTAAATTAAATACACCTATGACGTTGTAAGATTGGGTCTTAGATGAACGAGATAATCTATACTAATATTATAAATGGGACTTCCCTAAAATGGGGGGTGGAACGCGCTAATCTCAGGAACTACTGGTTCGAATTGAAAAAATATTTTTGAGTCGGGTAGCCTATTTATTGAGAAAGGCTATAGGCTATATAATATCACGCTATGATCAAAAGGAGCGGAGCAGCAACAAAAAAATGGACGAAAACTGGCAGGCAGCGATGTGACGGGAAGGGTCAGGGGAGCAAATATTTAACGCGGACGAAGTCGCGGGCAGGAGCTAGTATAACATAAATATAACTTTGTTGTTTTGTTTTGTGAGGCGACTGATCTAAGACGGAAATCTTAAATAAAAACATCATGTTAGGTTTTATTTTATAATAACTTAAGAATTGCAGTTTCCCGTTTACTACAAAACGAACACAAAGAACTATGTTCCTAATATCAATAAATAAATCAATAGGAAAAGGTTAGGTATGTAGGTACATTTGTAAACCACAGTGTTGATAAATAAATGATTTATTTACGGCACGTATCACATATGAAATCCGTCCGAAATCCCCATTAGGATCCTAGAAGACATAAATTTGTTCGTTCGAACGATTTCGTACGTCAATAAAATTTCACTTTCTTTGATCCTGAACGGCCGGCGTCCATTTAAATCTAGGCTATCGTTTCCCCATCTATGTAAGAACCCTCACTCTGTCGGTCGAGTACCAATTGAAAGATTATAATACGTTGGTGAATAATGTCGCACCCTTGACTATTTATCGATTTTCAATCATGTAAGTACACAAACAAAAATATCTTGTCAACTTACAGGCGTTATTCTGCCGTTTTAATAAAAAAGGGCACAACTAACATTTTTCATGAAATTGAGTTATAGAAATCACCGGAATCAGGAAAAAAAGCCTACATGCCTAATTTTTTTTTTTTTTGAGCAAAAAAACAGAGATACCATAAGCTTAAAGGGCACAACTGCAACATTTTTAAAGTTTTTAACCAGGAAAAGGGCACATTGTGAGATATGCCTTTTATTTCACCTTTATATTTTTAATATATTTAATTGAAAAGGCGTAATTGGCTTACGTCAAATATAAACCGCTTATGTGGCTATTGTGCTTATTTTTTTTTATACCAACACTCTAGCAATTCTTATATCGCGGCACGGCGGACAGAGCTCCGGTGTGATCTCATGGCGACATGGCGGGTACGATTGTCGCAACCCAGTGCTGGGCACGCCACAATTGCGGCGGTAAGTCCCCTCTTTGAGGAGTGGATAGAGAGGCGCCACGGCGTCCACACCTTCCGCCTGACGCAGGTTCTCACCGGGCATGGGTGCTTCGGTGGGTTCCTGTTCAGGATAAAGCGGGAGGATACGTCCGGGTGTTTCCATTGCGAGGATCGTCTGGAGGACACGGTGGAGCATACGGTGGAGGTGTGCCCTGCCTGGGCGGAGCACCGCCGTGTTCTCGTGGAGGCGATCGGCGGCAGCGACCTCTCGCGTCCGGCCCTGGTGCGAGCCATGGTACGGAGCGAGAGGGAATGGGAAGCCGTCACCTCCTTCTGCGAAGCAGTAATGCTCGCGAAGGAGGAGGCGGGGCGCTTGAGGAAGTGGCAGTCTCTGCGCCCTCACGTCCCTAGCCGCCGCAGGAGGAGACGCCCCGGGCGTCGGGAGTCGATTGCGGACTCCCGGCCACATTAGGCGCGAGCTTGCGGGTGGCGAGCTATGGGTAGCTCGCCGCCCGGTAAGGACCAAGCTCGGGTCGACGGCGCGCAATGTTCCACGCGCGCCTCAAAGAGATGTCAGCAGCAGTGTAGGGGTCTACTAGGACCGATGCCTGCCGGGGTCGCGTGATTGTTCGAAAGAGATACCGTGACCCTGGCACATGGGCAACTGATGGAACACGGGTGGGTTTTAGTCAGTAAAAGTCTGACACGCCCTCCCGCTCCGCCCAGAGCGGGAGAAGTCATTTGATGATTTCCCATCCTGAAAAAAAAAAAGCGGTTTATATTTGACGTAAGCCAATTACGCCTTTTCAATTAAATATATTAAAAATATAAAGGTGAAATAAAAGGCATATCTCACAATGTGACCTTTTCCTGGTTAAAAACTTTCAAAATGTTGCAGTTGTGCCCTTTAAGCTTATGGTATCTCTGTTATTTTTTTTGCTAAAAATAAAAAAAAAATTAGGCATATAGGCTTATTTTCCTGATTCCGGTGATATATATAACTCAATTTCATGAAAAATGTTAGTTGTGCCCTTTTTTATTAAAACGGCAGAATAACGCCTGTAAGTTGACAAGATATTTTTGTTTGTGTACATAAATGATTGAAAATCGATAAATAGTCAAGGGTGCGACATTATTCACCAACGTATTATAATCGTTCAATTGGTACTCGACCGACAGAGTGAGGGTTCTTACATAGATGGGGAAACGATAGCCTAGATTTAAATGGACGCCAGCCGTTCAGGATCAAAGAAAGTGAAATTTTATTGACGTCCGAAATCGTTCGAACGAACAAATATGTCTTCTAGGATCCTAATGGGGATTTCGGACGGATTTCATATGTGATACGTGCCGTAAATAAATCATTTATTTATCAACACTGTGGTTTACAAATGTACCTACATACCTAACCTTTTCCTATTGATTTATTTATTGATATTAGGAGCATAGTTCTTTGTGTTCGTTTTGTAGTAAACGGGAAAATGCAATTTCTAAGTTATTATAAGATAAAACCTAACATGATGTTTTTATTTTAGATTTCCGTCTTAGATCAGTCGCCTCACAAAACAAAACAACAAAGTTATATTTATGTTATACTAGCTCCTGCCCGCGACTTCGTCCGCGTTAAATATTTGCTCCCCTGAGCCTTCCCGTCACATCGCAGCCTGCCAGTTTTCGTCCATTTTTTTTGTTGCTGCTCCGCTCCTTTTGGTCCTAGCGTGATATTATATAGCCTATAGCCTTTCTCAATAAATAGGCTACCTGACTCAAAAATAATTTTTCAATTCGAACCAGTAGTTCCTGAGATTAGCGCGTTCCATCCCCCGTTTTAGGGAAGTGGGGGGTTAGAAAGAGACAAAAAGTAGCCTATGTCACTCTCCGTCCCTTTAACTATCTCCACTAAAAAATGACAATGACTTCTCGTAGTTAACCCGAGGGTTTTTACTACTTAAGCGGGATTTCCCTGCGAATGACTAGACGCGAATCTAAGGCCTCCAGCCAGGGGCTTACAAACTAAAGGAAAACTACAAACTAAGCGACTAAGACCAAAGGGCACCCCCTGTGGGGTTCGGACCTCGGATTAGGGAGTCACTGGTGGGGTGCTTGGACAGGAAACCTCCTCGTGTGCCCGGGGGTTGGAGTTCCCTTATGGATACGTCCGGGGGGAAGGCCAATGTCCGGGACGGTGCATCCTGGGGTGCGGGCAAGGACTCCCCATTAGGTACTGTGTGCCTAAGGGGTCTCGGTGCCCGTACGCTAATGTCCTGTCGGAGGAACGCTTCACCGTGTGTCCCTCTGATCTTAGCAGAGGCGCACAGCGGTGGAGTTAGAGCGGGCTCGGTGTGCACTAACCTGCCGCCGGGCAGGCAAGAAGGAATGTACTCCTTCTGCCACCGTTAGTCTCGTAGCCCCGAAGATCGTCACGGTCATGTCTCTGACTTTTGACGGGGGTCGAGGGTCTTGGCTTAATCGCCCGGGCCGCGAGGTAGAAAACCTCTATAAAAAATCACCCCAAACCTCCAAGCGGCGGCGCACCGTGAGGGAGGTTGACAGCTTGACTAATGGGTAGCTGAATTAGTCACTAGTGCGAACCACTGGATTTCTTGTTTAAAATTGTTTTTTACTCGTGGGAACAACTATGCAAAAATTTATAAAAACACATAAAACCAAAGAAGTGGAAGGGAGCGATGCGGGGTCGGAGTCCGACGCCGCGTCGAGCGCGAAGGGCTCGCTTGCGAGCTCGGAGCGAGGAGTGTCGGGCGCTGCTGGTGGGAACCGTAAGGTCTCCCAGAAGCGCCCTAAATCAGGGGCAGGACTGCAGTCCTCCTCCGACGGCGGGCTGAGCTCGGCCCGTCGGAAAATATCGAAGCGTGGTGGGCTCCAGGATAGGGGCACCGGGCGAGGACTCCCGACCAAGGAGGCCGGTGCGCCGAGCCGAGCAGGCCCAGCCGAGCTCACCCAAGGAGGGGAGAGGCTCGCCATGGAGGGGCATCCCTCTGGAGGGACCAGTAGTAGGGCCCCCTCAGAGTCCTCCGGTGGTGAGTCGGACGCTGCCGCCTACTCCGAGGAAATGGGCAGGTTCGCGGAGGTCGTGGCCACGTCCATCAAGGCGGCGACCTTAAAGAGGCTCCAGAGGTCGAAAGATAAGGCCATATCTGCTGCCACGAAAGCCATCGTGGCGGCAGCGAAGGCCTTTCGCTCTGGGCCTCCGGTGGTGGATGGTGTGGCAGAACTGCGGGCGGAAGTCGCCCGTGTGACTGCCGCCATGGAGCTCCTCCGAAAGGAGAATGAGGAGCTCCGAGCGGACCTGGCCGGTCTCCGAGGAGCCGCCCCCCAGGAGGCATCGCAGGGGGAAGCTCGGCATGGGCAGGGCGGGCTCCTGCCTACCGAGAACCAGGTGCTCACCCTGGTGCGGAAGGAGCTCGCGGTCTTCCAGAGCAGGTTTTCTGCTCTGGAGGCCGTGGTCCTGCGCCCCCCGCTGGCGGCAAGCCGGCCGGTTTCGGGCCGGCCTGGGGCGGCTTCGGGTCAGCCGAAGGCGGTCTCGGGCCAGCCGAAGGCAGCCACGGCCCAGCCGAAGGCAGCCACGGCCCAGCCGAGGGCAGCCTCGGGCCAGCCAAAGGCGGCGGCGTACGCCGCCGCCGCGTCTGCCCCAGCCAATGGGCCGGGGCGAACCAAAGGCCGGCCCAAGCAGGCACCTGCTAGGACCCCCCCAGCGCAGGTGGCGAGAGGGCCGCCAATGCCGCCCCCGCCTTCTAAATCTCCCCCTGCCAACGCCGAATGGCAAGTGGTTGGGGAGAAAAAGAAGGCAAGCAAGGCTGCAAGGACGGCCAGAAATAAAAAGAGGCAGCAGCGGCGCAAAAAGAGCACTGTCGCGGCTAGGCTCCGCGCCCCGAAGTCCGCGGCTGTAGTAATTACACTACAGCCGGAAGCGGTGAAAAAGGGCGTGTCCTACCGCGACGTGCTCTCCAAGGCGGGGGCAGCGGTGGACCTGACGGAGCTCGGCATCGCCGACGGTCTCCGGGTTAAGGTCACTTTGACTGGGGCCCGGATGCTTGAGGTCCCCGGTGCGGCTAGTGGCCCGACCGCTGACGCTCTGGCCGAAAGGCTTAGGGCGTCATTAGACGCGGAGGAGGCCCGGGTGTCCAGGCCTATCAAGTGCGCTGACATGCGCATCCTGGGCCTGGACGATTGCGTGACGGAGGCGGAGGTGGTGGCCGCCATCGCTAGGGCGGGGGGTTGTCCTGCCGAGCAAGTGAGGGCAGGCACCATCCGCCCTGACAATGCGGGGTTGCGAACCGTCACGGTGAGCTGCCCCGTGTCGGCGGCCCAAAGAATCACCGCGGAGGGCCGAAGGCTTCTGGTGGGCTGGGTCTCAGCGCAGGTGAAACTGTTGGAGCCCAGACCTCTGAGGTGCTTCCGATGCCAGATGGGCAACCACGTGTTCGTGAGTTGCACCTCAGAGGTGGACCGCAGCGGTCACTGTTTCCGCTGCGGTCAGCCCGGTCACAAGGCCGGCTCGTGCAATGCCACGCCGCACTGCTATGCATGTACGGCAGCTGGCAAGCCGGCTGAACACCGGGCTGGGAGTAAGGCCTGCGCTGCAGCCGCCAGGGCCAGAGGCAAGGGTAAGCCCTCCGCCACCGTCGTCACCGCTGTCGCCTCGACCACTGCAGCTGTCGTGGCCGGCACCGCCACGGAAGGGCCCTTACAGGGGGCTCGGGAGGGGGCTGATATGGACTGTCAGTAATGGCTGCTCCATTACGCCTCCTCCAGGCGAACATCAACCACTGCGCCTCTGCTCAGGATCTTTTGCTCCAGAGCATGGCGCAGTGGTCGATTAACATCGCCGTGGTCGCTGAGCCGTACTTTGTCCCGCCCAGGGATGACTGGGTGGAGGACCTGAGCGGCTCAGTGACCCTCATTTCGTCGGCCGCCGCCGGAACCCCGACCCTCGAGGCTGTCAAGAGGGGACGGGGTTGCGTAGCGGCACGGTTCGGGGAGATTGTCGTGGTAGGAGTATACTTCTCCCCGAACCGAACTCTCGCCGAGTTCCACAACTCCCTTGCGGAGTTGAAAGTTGTCGTCGTCGGGTTCCGTCCCCTCCCCGTGCTCGTACTCGGGGACTTCAACGCCAAGAATTTGGCTTGGGGTTCCCGGTATACAGACACACGGGGCAGGATGGTGGAGGACTGGGCTCTGGAGACAGGCCTAGTCGTCCTTAACCGGGGTTCTGTCCCTACGTGCGTACGGATGCGGGGCGATTCAGTGGTGGACATTTCGTTCGCCAGTCCCGCTCTGTCGCCGCAGGTCATTTGACTGGCGTGTAATGGAGGGGGTGGAGACGTATTCCGACCACCGGTATATCCGGTTTGACGTCTCCGCCCAGACCTCGACCGCGCCGGTCCGACAGGCCCCGTGTGGTCCGCGGTGGGCGCTGAAGAAGCTGGACCGGGAGCTTCTCCTGGAAGCCTCGATCGTGCAGGCTTGGGTGTCACCACCGGACAGGCCTGCTGACATCAACGACGAGGCCGAGTGGTTCCGGGAGGCCATGTCCGAGATTTGTGTCGTGGCTATGCCCCGAGTCCAGCCAGGACGGGCTTGGCGCCAGGTGTACTGGTGGTCGCCGCAGCTGACAGCGTTGCGCGAAGCGTGCGTTGCGACGCGACGCCGGTACACCAGGCACCGCAGGCTCCGTATCCGCCCCCCGGATACGGAAGCCATTCAGGCGGAGCTATATGAGGGGTACAGAGCGGCGAAGACCGCCCTCCTAGAGGAGATCCTGCGGGCCAGAGGACTGGCCCGCAAGGAGTCGCTGGAGACTCTGAACAGGGACCCATGGGGACGGCCCTACAAGGCCGTCCGGGAGAAACTCCGCCCATGGGCTCCTCCGCTGACTCAGAGTCTCCGGCCCCAACTCGTGGAGGGCGTGGTGAGCACTCTGTTCCCTTCGCGAGGGGAACATAGTCCCCCACCCATGGCTCCGCCTCCTGCGGTGCCCGATGCTGCGGACCACACCACCGATGACGAAGACAACGCTCCAGAGGTGACCGGGGTAGAGTTGAGAGTGGCGGTACGTCGGCTAAATGCCAAAAATACCGCCCCAGGACCCGACGGCTTGCCTGGCAAAGCCTGGGTCCTGGCCTTAGAGGCTCTCGGGCCTCGACTCAGGGGGCTCCTAAGCGCATGTTTGGAGAGGGGCCAGTTCCCACTTCACTGGAAGACGGGGAAACTGGTCCTCATTAAGAAGCCTGGGCGCCCAGCGGACTCTCCGTCCGCTTACCGGCCCATCGTGCTGCTCGACGAGGTGGGCAAGCTCTTTGAAAGAGTAATTGCAGACCGCCTCGTTGGGTGGCTGGTGCGGGAGGGGCCGGATTTGGCGGACAGCCAGTTCGGTTTCCGCAAGGGGCGCTCTACGGTGGACGCCATCATGCGCGTGCGAGCCCTCACGACGGGGGATGCAGTGGTCCGGAGTGGGGTCGTCTTGGCGGTGTCTCTAGACATCGCCAACGCCTTTAATACCCTGCCCTGGAGTTGCATTAGGGAGGCACTCCGGTATCACCGGATGCCGACCTACCTCTGTCGCGTGGTCGAGGCTTACTTGACGGATAGAGCCGTCATCTACCCCGGTCACCAGGGAGACTGGAACCGGCGAGAGATGTCGTGCGGTGTCCCACAGGGATCGGTCTTGGGGCCGCATCTGTGGGACATCGGTTACGACTGGGTGCTGCGCGCCGACCTCCCTAGCGGCGTCAGCGTAGTTTGCTACGCTGACGACACGCTGGTCCTGGCGCAGGGGAGGTCGCACGAGGCGGCGGCCGAACTGATGACACGCGGGGTTGCGACAATCGTCGATAGGATCCGGCAACTGGGACTCGAGGTGGCATTGCACAAGTCCGAGGCCATGGGTTTTCATGGTCCTCGGAACGCGCCACCCGCGGGTTCCCAACTCACGGTGGGAGGGGTTCACATCGGCGTCGAGTCGACGATGAAGTACCTGGGACTTGTCCTCGACAGCCGGTGGAACTTCGTCGAGCACTTCCGACGTTTGGCTCCCAGACTGGAGCGGGCTGGGGCTGCCTTAAAGCGGCTCCTGCCCAATCTGGGGGGTCCAAACGCCTCCTGCCGGAGGCTCTACACGGGGGTCGTGCGGTCCATGGCCCTCTACGGGGCACCGGTGTGGGCGCCCTCATTGAGGCTGCGCCCAGCGCGCCGGTTGAGTGCGGCCCAGAGGGTCATGGCCATCCGGTTAATCCGGGGATACCGCACGGTCTCCTGCGAGGCAGCGAGCCTCCTTGCCGGAGTGCCGCCATGGGATCTGGAGGCAAAGGTCCTCGCCCACATGTGGGAGTGGCGCGAGGAGGCGAAACGCCGGGGCGAAACTCCGCTGCCGCGACAAATCGCGGCACGGCGGACAGAGCTCCGGTGCGATCTCATGGCGACATGGCGGGTACGATTGTCGCAACCCAGTGCTGGGCACGCCACAATTGCGGCGGTAAGTCCCCTCTTTGAGGAGTGGATAGAGAGGCGTCACGGCGTCCTCACCAACCGCCTGACGCAGGTTCTCACCGGGCATGGGTGCTTCGGTGGGTTCCTGTTCAGGATAAAGCGGGAGGATACGTCCGGGTGTTTCCATTGCGAGGATCGTCTGGAGGACACGGTGGAGCATACGGTGGAGGTGTGCCCTGCCTGGGCGGGGCACCGCCGTGTTCTCGTGGAGGCGATCGGCGGCGGCGACCTCTCGCGTCCGGCCCTGGTGCGAGCCATGGTACGGAGCGAGAGGGAATGGGAAGCCGTCACCTCCTTCTGCGAAGCAGTAATGCTCGCGAAGGAGGAGGCGGGGCGCGTGAGGGAGTGGCAGTCTCTGCGCCCTCACGTCCCTAGCCGCCGCAGGAGGAGACGCCCCGGGCGTCGGGAGTCAATAGCGGACTCCCGGCCACCATAGGCGCGAGCTTGCGGGTGGCGAGCAATGGGTAGCTCGCCGCCCGGTAAGGACCAGGCTCGGGTCGACGGCGCGCAGTGTTCCACGCGCGCCTCAAAGAGATGTCAGCAGCAGTGTAGGGGTCTACTAGGACCGATGCCTGCCGGGGTCGCGTGATTGTTCGAAAGAGATACCGTGACCCTGGCACATGGGCAACTGATGGAACACGGGTGGGTATTAGTCAGTAAAAGTCTGACACGCCCTCCCGCTCCGCCCAGAGCGGGAGAAGTCATTTGATGATTTCCCATTGTACGTCCACCCTTAACAAACGTCACGTAAGGCCGCAATACTGTCAAGGGTGTGACGGTACATGAAAATATATGATAAGTTAAAGGAACCTACGAAGACCTACAAGCCTAACAGTCCCTACGACCCTAAGCCCTATAAGCCCTACAGCCCTAACCTACCATATGCCTAGTGTGTGATAAATAAATATATAAATAAGTTCAGGATGTCTGCACCATGCGACCTAAGGTTACAGACGGATAGTAGACAGGAATACCAGGTTCGGGAGGGGTACACTCACTGCCAGTCCCGCAGACTCACGAGACTGATCAGAGATGGCTAAAGGTGTCTTGGCCACAGTGAGGGGTAATGAGACAAGAATATAAAATTCAAATCTGATTTATTTACAAAATGTTCTGCTTATATACTACTTATTTCTTAACACACACTAATATACAAAGTCTATGTGTCCTATGCGTGTAAGATGCAACCAAATCATTCTTTTAACTGGGCCGCGCGTCAGCCAGGCCGAGTGCTGAGTCAATGTCCAAAGGTAACATTGAACATTCTGGCGACTCTCAGGAACGGGACTCCAGTTGGTACAGCTCGATGGTCTCGTAAGGTCTGGCCTGGCCTTGTTCAGTTTCGATTTGTTGTGACTGGGTGGGCCCGCTGTGTGGTATGCTGTACCGCTGTTGTGTTGGTTGCGTGTGTGGTGTGCAGATCGTTGATTGCTGCACAGGTGGCGCAGTTTTCCTTCTTGCTGCAATGGTGGCTCGAAGTTTATTGAATACCTGTGGACCGAAATAAATTAGAACACATGCTAAACTTATAATAACAAGTGAAGTACTGATGCTAGTGATGTATGTATGAGACTCTAATTGTTTCCAAATCGTGTTATCTAGCTGAGTTTGTAAATTTATTTCGGATGTGGCTAAATGGTCGAAAACTCCTTTTGACTTGTCTAAAACTAATTCTTCTTTGGATATATCTTTTATATTTGATGGTAGGATCTGCGTATTAAGGGAGAAGTTCGTTGTTTTAAAATAAGAAGCTAGTACTGTTATAGTTGTTGTTCTTCTTGCAGCAAGTATGTTGTTAAGTGTTTTAATGATACAATTCTCGGAGATATGTAGAACTCCAACATCTTGAATCGTAATTTCTTTTCTTTGACCGTCACACACAATTGATATGGCAACCGGTTTTGTTGTAATGAAGAGCCAAGTATTTTGCATGCATAATTGCTTCCATACAACATCAGTCGATATTTTGTAGGTCTTTGACGTGCATTGAGTATGGGTGTAGTTCTCTGTTCTAAAGAGTTGTTCAACTATGCAATTTTTTTTTACCAAAATGTACGTCCACCCTTAACAAACGTCACGTAAGGCCGCAATACTTGGGCACGCCACTATTGCGGCGGTAAGTCCCCTCTTTGAGGAGTGGATAGAGAGGCGCCACGGCGTCCTCACCTTCCGCCTGACGCAGGTTCTCACCGGGCATGGGTGCTTCGGTGGGTTCCTGTTCAGGATAAAGCGGGAGGATACGTCCGGGTGTTTCCATTGCGAGGATCGTCTGGAGGACACGGTGGAGCATACGGTGGAGGTATGCCCTGCATGGGCGGAGCACCGCCGTGTCCTCGTGGAGGCGATCGGCGGCGGCGACCTCTCGCGTCCGGCCCTGGTGCGAGCCATGGTACGGAGCGAGAGGGAATGGGAAGCCGTTACCTCCTTCTGCGAAGCAGTGATGCTCGCGAAGGAGGAGGCGGGGCGCGTGAGGGAGTGGCAGTCTCTGCGCCCTCATGCCCCTAGCCGCCGCAGGAGGAGACGCCCCGGGCGTCGGGAGTCAATTGCGGACTCCCGGCCACCGTAGGCGCGAGCTTGCGGGTGGCGAGCAATGGGTGGCTCGCCGCCCGGTAAGGACCAGGCTCGGGTCGACGGCGCGCAGTGTTCCACGCGCGCCTCAAAGAGATGTCAGCAGCAGTGTAGGGGTCTACTAGGACCGATGCCTGCCGGGGTCGCGTGATTGTTCGAAAGAGATACCGTGACCCTGGCACATGGGCAACTGATGGAACACGGGTGGGTTTTAGTCAGTAAAAGTCTGACACGCCCTCCCGCTCCGCCCAGAGCGGGAGAAGTCATTTGATGATTTCCCATCCTGAAAAAAAAAAAAAAAAAAAAAAAGGCCGCAATACTGTCAAGGGTGTGACGGTACATGAAAATATATGATAAGTTAAAGGAACCTACGAAGACCTACAAGCCTAACAGTCCCTACGACCCTAAGCCCTATAAGCCCTACAGCCCTAACCTACCATATACCTAGTGTGTGATAAATAAATATATAAATAAGTTCAGGATGTCTGCACCATGCGACCTAAGGTTACAGACGGATAGTAGACAGGAATACCAGGTTCGGGAGGGGTACACTCACTGCCAGTCCCGCAGACTCACGAGACTGATCAGAGATGGCTAAAGGTGTCTTGGCCACAGTGAGGGGTAATGAGACAAGAATATAAAATTCAAATCTGATTTATTTACAAAATGTTCTGCTTATATACTACTTATTTCTTAACACACACTATTATACAAAGTCTATGTGTCCTATGCGTGTAAGATGCAACCAAATCATTCTTTTAACTGGGCCGCGCGTCAGCCAGGCCGAGTGCTGAGTCAATGTCCAAAGGTAATATTGAACACCCATCCTGAAAAAAAAAAAAAAAAAAACCCTTCCCGTCACATCGCAGCCTGCCAGTTTTCGTCCATTTTTTTGTTGCTGCTCCGCTCCTTTTGATCATAGCGTGATATTATATAGCCTATAGCCTTTCTCAATAAATAGGCTACCCGACTCAAAAATATTTTTTCAATTCGAACCAGTAGTTCCTGAGATTAGCGCGTTCCACCCCCCATTTTAGGGAAGTCCCATTTATAATATTAGTATAGATTATCTCTTTCATCTAAGACCCAATCTTACAACGTCACAGATGTATTTAATTTACTCTAGTAGACAATTTTCTTTTATAAATATGTCACCAAAAGGAGACTTCACAAAGAACTTGACTGTTATAACATTTTACAATTTGCAATAAAATTCTCCATCTTATTTAATACTAATAGTCTTCTACTCAATTAATTACTGTGGCACACTTAGGCACGAAATGTGCGCACATTACCTAGACAATTATGGCAATCTTTTGTAACAATAATGGATGATGCGACGATTCTATTTAATTACCTTAGTTTACAACTGCGATAAAAAGAACAAGATATTGTAGACTTTTATGTATTTGTCGATAGAATCAAGGCGACCTGTTGATACATTTTGTTTTCAACTTTGTATTTTAATTGAATATAGGTTATGTTCATGTCTGTGCTTTACACAGGAGTCTCAGATGATACACTTTTGAACACCCACTGTCTCGCTTTTACAAAGTGAGCAAAAATTTTATACTTATAATCACCCAGTCGTAAAAGCAAACATAAAACTTAGTTCAAAATGAAATTCATAACTTTGTAAGTATTCTTTTACGCATGAAAAATGTTCTCTTTGACTACGTCCATGGCAGTTGAACAATACCCCAAACTCTTTGTCTACAACAAAACATTTTCATTTTTCTTCCGTTGCGGAGGCAGTAAAAAAGTTTGCAGCCATCTCAGAGGCGATATCTACCAGCACCTTTACAAAAAGTTTAAAATATAAAACTCAACTCTGCGAGGATAAAATAGTAAAAAATATCGTTCAAGAATACCAGAGGAGACTCGTTTATTGAATTTAAATAATTTTATTCTTTGGTTTATTAAGCAAAGTTATTTTTTCTCTTTTCTTTTGCAGGTTAAGCAGTGTTCCAACTACGTTAGCAGCATGACAAATGGCATAAAATACTTCGAGCGACATATTACGACATGGTAGATAATACTTAAATATTAAATGTGACCTAATTGTCTATCGTAATTCGTTCCACGATGTTAAGTATAACGTAGCAGAAACAGGTATGATACGTCGGAACTCGATGCGATTACTCGTAGGCATAGAATTCGGAGAAGAAAGGAATGGTTTAGAAATTGTGAGTGATGCTATGTTCGTTGCTAACAAGACTTTGGAAACACTGCAGAACCTGCTGCTTCGTAGCTGTAAAGAAATGTTGTATGTTTCAAAAATTTATATGCGTAAGTATCTCATTTGTTTCAGTTGACTTAAACTTTGGCGGAATAATTAGTTTCACTCTACAAGTGATAAGAGATAGCTCTCAAACTATGAAGAATAACTCAACAAACTTATTTCTCAGAAATATTCTATGCACAGATTTTCCTTTGCACTTAACTCGAGAGGGGTTCGTTAGATTCTATTTGTTAATTAGATACTTACCTCTATCAGTGCTCTTCATGCACAGTTTGAAGCAACTATTTGCCGAAGTTGCAAGTATTGTGTGAGAGCAAAGTTCCCAGGTGTCACGTCCACGTCGGGCCGAAGTCGGCGAAACTTGGCGAAGTTTGTCGAAGTTAGCCGAACTTGGCAACTCTCCCAATCACTCAGTGTATCACCTGATTGAAATCTAATAAAATATTATTGCCTGACATTGTTTCTTTGTTATTCTTGTTCTGATATTAAAGGCTTGTGACGTGCAGGTACTATATGGGGTATGTTTAACTGTTCCGTGTTTTCTTTACGACACTATTTTGGGGATGGTTACCGCTACCAGACACGACGTGACGGTACAATAATTTATCTTGCATCTAACTTGGTTCTGGTTCTTCAAGGGGTCACCATGCAATGATAATCCTTTGGTGAAAATTGTAACCACACGGGGAAAAGTAAATTACTTCAGCTGCGCTAGTTGATTCCTTGCTGCTATTTTCTAGTTATTAACTATCAGTAATATTAATATGAATTCGCATGAAAGCCACAAACTGTTGCAATATAATCATACTTTCAAGACAAACTAATATTCCTTAAAGAATAATAAAAGTACGCCAAAGATCGTAGCAGGTGGCTTTCCGTGGTTTCTGCCAACCCCCATGAGAAAAAGGCGTGATTGTATGTATGTATGTAATAATAAAAGATTGATGCCAACTCGTAAGGAAGCTCTTATATACCAGTATATCCGCATACCATTAAGTTTGTTGATCCATAGGACCGACATAAGTTCTATCTAACTAAACCTTTACAATTTAAACTTACACTGAGCCCGTGGTGATTTCGACGAATGCAATGATAGTGATGCGCTTCGGCCTTGAATATACGACTAAACTAAGGCACATCCGTGCCCTATTTCGGATACTGAAATTACTTTTGAAGCCTTACTGGAACAAAATTGCTGAAATGACTACGTCATTAGTCATGCCAGTTACTGTAGGTACTGTATATATTATATAGTATCTAAATATTTGAAAAATATATGCTCGTCATTCCGGAAGTTACCTGCTTTTGAAAATAATACTAGAAATTACAAACTTTATAACTACTTTCAATAACATTACAACCGTAAATTGCCTTTAGTCTCAAGAGTTACTTGGCGAATCCCTTTCATATTAAGTTATATCCGCTTTTCTATCCGCCAATTATGATGCAAATTGTTCATATCCGCATCCGTGACTCCTGTATTAAATGCTCCCATCACTACTTTACCGCTGAATTTATTCCGCTAACTTTCCTTTTCGATTCAGAACTATTTCTCTTTGTAATATTGCATTCTAACTACGGTGTTATTATTTTAATGCACCTTTCGTTTGTGGCATTCTACAAATTTTACTAACTCCGTAAAGTGCTAAATTGCACCTATGATTAAGTTCATTTTGCTGTGAAATCGTTTGTTTCTTTTGAACTGCTTTTGAGGTAGTTTTCTGCTAAAACTAGGTATAGCGTTTATACTCAGTACCTACTATACATCAGCCGGCTTTCAGTCCAACTGGATGCAGCTGCGACTACGTATCTGAACTCCACAACTCAATTACTAACCGGTCGGTAAGCCTGTTTTTTATTTATTTCTTAGCAGACATGGGTAAATTGGTACATTGATGTTGTCATAAAGTTAGTTCTCCATGTTCTGCCGTCAAATGGCCATGGAAATATAATTAATATAATTTTAAATAACATTAGAATATTAATCTAAATCCATTTTTAAATTAAATATCAAATTATTTGAATCACAATAAATAGAAAATATTTATTATTACATCAAATGTCACTAGCTACAATATTAAGTACGTCAATGGATACAATACAAGCATATCAATTTAACTATATGAAAAAAGAAAATAAATAATTTATACTATCTAATAGTCAAGAATAACGAATTCAATCTTATATTTAATTATTTTTGCAAAAGGGTATGTGAGGAATAATAAACTGAAAAATTAAACTGCCGAAAAAACTGAAAATCAAAAAAGAAACCTTAAAAATGTTGAGTCGGCGCTTTGAGTGATCTTTGTTCATTGATTTTTCAGCGCCGACCCAAAATTTTAAGGTTTATTTTTTTTGCTTTTCAATTTTTTCGGCGGTTTAATTTTTTTTGATAATTATTTTTTATATATATATATATTTTTTGTAGCTTTAATGTACTAATAATACTTGGCAAGGTCTACCCCATCCAATAAAAAAAGAATTATCAAAATTGGACTACTCTCTGTATAAAGTTATGCGTGGTCATACATTACAATCAATGAGTGAACAATCAATCATCCCATGTTTTCTGACCCTTAGGGTTGGATTTTGTTTTCCAAATTTAAATAGGACCACTTTCGGGGTACCTATAAAAAAAGAAGTATCACAATCGGACTACTACGTAAAAAGTTATGCGTGTGCCTCCTTCGTTTTTTTCGTCGGTTAAAAGCAAGATGAGTACCAAAATGGTAGATGGTTGCCAGACTTTTAGGCATCCGACTTCCTAAACCAGATAGAATAAATAAGTTATTACTTTATTATTTAGCTCTATCTCATCTGCTACGCATTGCATTTAATTAGTTCGAGTGTTTCGAAACATATTTCCACCCCTTTGTGTCAACCGGGAAATTAAAGACTGACCGACTAAATATTACGAAACAATATTCTCTCTTTCACAATTTAAAATACTTTTAACTAAATTAGTATTACAGGATATCAGGGACATCAATGCGCATATTGTACCCATGAATTCAACACATTATTCTAAACCATAGCGTAGAAAATTTCGTCGGTTAACAAAAAAATAATATCTACTGTTTTAAAGAAAAGTGCAATACCTATGCGGACAAAATTTATGGAACAACATTTTTTTAATGACCCACGAGAACTTTTAATGCAGTGCTTAATCCATGGAAACAGATTGCGCGTCAATGTCCCTGCCACATGTAAGTGTGTGTGTTATACGCGTATTACATATAACACACACACACAACAACATACACGTACGTACGTGTTATTTGGGTATATCTACATTCAGAAATAAACGTGATTGACAAGAATGGTTTTCTAGCTATCAAAGGAAGTAGTAGATCTTACACAATCAAGGGCGGATCCAGGGGGTGGGTCATGGGGGTCATGACTCCCCGTGAAAAATAGAGATAAACGTCCTAAAAATATGAGCGATGGGTCATTCGATTCGGAATCACCTCTAGAAAAATGTTTTTGAAGGATTTTGGTGCAGGTAAAAATTGCAATGGTTATTAACAAAATAAGATGAAAAAAAAAATGATATTTAGTTTTTTGTTAATAACTCGAAAAATATTAACATTTAAGCAATTTTGAAAAAATCTCGTTAAAGAGGAGGAAATTTCCAATAAAAAAATCTTAACTCCCGGACTCTGTCTCCATTATTTATAATTTTAATTTGACGTTGAAAATTGGGCTCCACGCGGCTGTTACGGCATGCGCGCGCCGCCGCTAAAGAGAGTTCAGCAATTTTATTTTTTTTTTAAACATAAAATGTGATTTTAAAAATTTGAAAAAATTCTAGTATTAACACTTGAAAGAATCGAGCCCTGAAGAAAAAAAAGTTTAATCACCATTTTTCAAAAAGTTATTGTTAACTAAAAATATTTTTCAAATTTTTAAAATCACATTTTATATTATAAAAAAATATTTTTATTGCTGAACTCTCTTTAGGGGCTGTCCATTAATCACGTCAGGCTCGAAAGGGGCCCCTCCCTTCCGTTTTCCTTGTTATTTTCGATACAGCGCTTGATTTTCCAAAACACCACTAAAAGCCCTTTTTTTGTTGCATTTTCGAATTCATACGACAAAAGGAAGAAAAAAAATTTTTTGTCGAAAAATCAATGGCTAATCGTTAAAGGGAATTCATTGAAGTTCTTGAAACCAACTTTTAACTTTCTGTGCGATCATTGGTTGCTGACATATCGATAATCAAAGAAAAAAGGATCCTTTTCCATTTGAAGACAGATATCTCGGTATCATGGTTCCTAAAAAAAGAAATTAAAGCTAAATGAACGATGTATCCGATTCATATAGTGGTTAAGCAAAGAAAAATTTTTCCCGCCCATATACCAAAACAAAATACTCAAAAAAAAAATTGAAATTGAGTAAAGTTCTTATCCAAAAACTAGACACTTGGAGCTACAATTTCCTTTTCTTAAATTTCTTTTACGACCATATCTCTCGAAGTTACGGCCTGTTGAAAATTGCGCAAAATTTTCGAATTTTATTTTTGATCCCTTAATTTTTTCCAGTAGTGTAAATATTAAAAAAAAACAAGATTCTTTGTAGGTACTAAAAAATACACGTAATATGGGTCGGTAGTCTTAAACATCACTATGTATCACCAAGGGGGTTAAAAGATGCCAAAAAAAACATCACGTGATTAATGGACGCGGCCTTAGCGGCGGCGCGCGCATGCCGTTACAGCCGCGCGGAGCCCCATTTTCAACGTCAAATTAAAATTATAAATAATGGGGATAGAGTTCCGGGAGTTCAGACTTTTTTATTGGAAATTTCCTCCTCCTTAACGAGCTTTTTTCAAAATTGCTTAAATTTTAATATTTTTCGAGTTATTAACAAAAAACGAAATATAATTTTCTTTTCATCTTATTTTGTTAATAACAATTGCAATTTTTTACCTGCACCAAAATCCTTCAAAAACATTTTTCTAGATGTGATTCCGAATCGAATGAGCCATAGCTCATATATTTAGGACTTTTGTCTCTACTTTTCACGTTTTTGAACTTGTTGACTAGACTATAAATACCTTCAATATTTAATCAATTCATTATAAACTAGCTTTTGCCCGCGGCTTCGCCCGCGGTGGATGTCGGAAATTAACGCAGGTATTTTTCTAAAATAAAAGTAGCCTAAATTACTCCTTTTTACATCAGCTATCTGCCATTGAAAGTCCCGTCATAATCGGTCCAGCCATTTCAGAGATTAGCTGGAACAAACAGACAGACACACAAAAATTTTAAAAAATGTTGTTTTCGTATATGTACCGTGTATACATCCAAATACACCTTGTAAAAAGTGGTTCTCTTAATATTACAAACAGACACTCCAATTTTATTTACTTGTATTGTATAGATTAACATTTTGTATGATGGCAAACGCATTATTCGGGAACGAACGCATCGAAAAGAATAGTGGCGAACTCCCAAACCCGCCATTTCTACCCGTTTTTGCCAGACGAAAAATAAAATATAAAAAAAGAATAAAAATAAAATAAAATACCTACTTTTTACTTTTATGTATGATTATAAAAAATAAATTATAACTTCTTGTCACTTGACCACGACTATGTGACCCTCCCCTGGCACCAAAGCTGGATCCGCCCTTGTACACAATCACCTAACCGGCTGGAGGCCTAAATAGGTAACTTTTTCAGGTTAACTACGAAATGTCCCACAAAAAAAAAACAAGCAACCGATCTTTCTAAAATAAATTCAAATAAAATTTGAAACTCTCCATAAAATTGCATTTTATGAGAAGTGGTCAGAGTAAATAGTAAACTTTTAACTCTGGGAGAAAAAGTGCTCGTTGATAATATGCTAGACGGAGTTAGATTTTTATTTCAAATCGTCCATCTTTTTGGAATTAAATTATTACAACCAAAATTGGCAGTAGGAGTATTAAATTCATTAACCAACCCAATTAAACACTCGATTTTATGCAGAAATGGCATATTCATTACACTGGATTTAATTTCGTTCCAACACAACAATGCTTTGAAGCTGACCATTTTTTTAGACCGCCTCTGACTACACAGCAACTTTAGCAAGACAGTAAATCAACGCCCCGCCCTCTGTGATTACCTCGAAAGGAATAACGAACGCTCCAAGAACAACATGTTTTCTATTCCTTTGAATAATTTAAATAAAATGCCAACAGTAAGTAAAGTTCGCATCAACGAAGGAAGCGCGACAAAATTGCTATCATATTTTTTTGAATGATGATTTACTTAAAATTGCTCTTGTTTTATATTTTATCGCGGTTTATTGTCTCGAGTGGTATGTAAAAGGTTCCTACGGCCAATTTGCGCGGGCTACAAAGGTCGATGTAAGTGGAAGGCGGTGAATTTAACTTTAATAAGTTCGCAATGCGCCTCCGTGCACACTAGCGGGCGCATGTAATTCCCATTAAAAATACAACAATACGATACATATCGGGAATTTAAGTAGGCACGTGAACCACCTAATTGATCGCAAATGGCCATAGAGACGGGAAACGATAGCGTTCAAGAGGCGCCGAGAATTTTAAATAAATGAATTCCTTTTCGAGTCAGAAGAGTTTTCATATGTGCTAAATACATATATGATATCGAAATATCGTTGGATAACCTACATTCTAACAAAACTTTTTTCAAATCTGTATTGGAGACCTTTTTAATAATACAAAGTTGATTTTTTAAGAAACTTTGGGCTACACGCTACACGCTTTGGTATTGGTATAAATAAATAAATATTTAGATACTAACTACAAATGAAAACTTAAGGATCTCAGTGAATACTAAGAAAAAGATTTTTATTATATTCGTAGGTTATGGTATAAGGTCGGTAGATGAAGGTATGTTCAGGACACATACCCTGCTTAAAGTGGCATGTGAATATTTGCAATTTTACACACAATATCATCATCATCCTCATATTAGCCGAAAGACGTCCACTGCTGGATATAGACATCCATATAATAGGTAATATAGACATATAAAAAAATCTAAATTATTGAAAGATGTGGCGATCAGATTAAAAGTCCACTGCTGAACCCTGCCTCCTCTAAATAATATAAACATTATAAATTCTACACGTACGTACGTGTTATTTGGGTATATCTACATTCAGAAATAAACGTGATTGACAAGAATGGTTTTCTAGCTATCAAAGGAAGTAGTAGATCTTACACAATCAAGGGCGGATCCAGGGGGTGGGTCATGGGGGTCATGACTCCCCCCTGGGCTGGGTGCACCGTGGACCACTATTTAAAATTGTTAAACATAGGTAATGGTTTTAAGTAAGGATATATATTTTTTGTCACAATATAGATTTTATGTAATAGTCTAGTCAACAAGTTCAAAAACGTGAAAAATAGAGATAAACGTCCTAAAAATATGAGCGATGGGTCATTCGATTCGGAATCACCTCTAGAAAAATGTTTTTGAAGGATTTTGGTGCAGGTAAAAATTGCAATGGTTATTAACAAAATAAGATGAAAAAAAAAAATGATATTTAGTTTTTTGTTAATAACTCGAAAAATGTTAACATTTAAGCAATTTTGAAAAAATCTCGTTAAAGAGGAGGAAATTTCCAATAAAAAAATCTTAACTCCCGGACTCTGTCTCCATTATTTATAATTTTAATTTGACGTTGAAAATTGGGCTCCACGTGGCTGTTACGGCATGCGCGCGCCGCCGCTAAAGAGAGTTCAGCAATTTTATTTTTTTTTAAACATAAAATGTGATTTTAAAAATTTGAAAAAATTCTAGTATTAACACTTGAAAGAATCGAGCCCTGAAGAAAAAAAAGTTTAATCACCATTTTTCAAAAAGTTATTGTTAACTAAAAATATTTTTCAAATTTTTAAAATCACATTTTATATTATAAAAAAATATTTTTATTGCTGAACTCTCTTTAGGGGCTGTCCATTAATCACGTCAGGCTCGAAAGGGGTCCCTCCCTTCCTTTTTCCTTGTTATTTTCGATACAGCGCTTGATTTTCCAAAACACCACTAAAAGCCCTTTTTTTGTTGCATTTTCGAATTCATACGACAAAAGGAAGAAAAAAAATTTTTTGTCGAAAAATCAATGGCTAATCGTTAAAGGGAATTCATTGAAGTTCTTGAAACCAACTTTTAACTTTCTGTGCGATCATTGGTTGCTGACATATCGATAATCAAAGAAAAAAGGATCCTTTTCCATTTGAAGACAGATATCTCGGTATCATGGTTCCTAAAAAAAGAAATTAAAGCTAAATGAACGATGTATCCGATTCATATAGTGGTTAAGCAAAGAAAAATTTTTCCCGCCCATATACCAAAACAAAATACTCAAAAAAAAATTGAAATTGAGTAAAGTTCTTATCCAAAAACTAGACACTTGGAGCTACAATTTCCTTTTCTTAAATTTCTTTTACGACCATATCTCTCGAAGTTACGGCCTGTTGAAAATTGCGCAAAATTTTCGAATTTTATTTTTGATCCCTTAATTTTTTCCAGTAGTGTAAATATTAAAAAAAAACAAGATTCTTTGTAGGTACTAAAAAATACACGTAATATGGGTCGGTAGTCTTAAACATCACTATGTATCACCAAGGGGGTTAAAAGATGCCAAAAAAAACATCACGTGATTAATGGACGCGGCCTTAGCGGCGGCGCGCGCATGCCGTAACAGCCGCGCGGAGCCCCATTTTCAACGTCAAATTAAAATTATAAATAATGGGGATAGAGTTCCGGGAGTTCAGACTTTTTTATTGGAAATTTCCTCCTCCTTAACGAGCTTTTTTCAAAATTGCTTAAATTTTAATATTTTTCGAGTTATTAACAAAAAACGAAATATAATTTTCTTTTCATCTTATTTTGTTAATAACAATTGCAATTTTTTACCTGCACCAAAATCCTTCAAAAACATTTTTCTAGATGTGATTCCGAATCGAATGAGCCATAGCTCATATATTTAGGACTTTTGTCTCTACTTTTCACGTTTTTGAACTTGTTGACTAGACTATAAATACCTTCAATATTTAATCAATTCATTATAAACTAGCTTTTGCCCGCGGCTTCGCCCGCGGTGGATGTCGGAAATTAACGCAGGTATTTTTCTAAAATAAAAGTAGCCTAAATTACTCCTTTTTACATCAGCTATCTGCCATTGAAAGTCCCGTCATAATCGGTCCAGCCATTTCAGAGATTAGCTGGAATAAACAGACAGACACACAAAAATTTTAAAAAATGTTGTTTTCGTATATGTACCGTGTATACATCCAAATACACCTTGTAAAAAGTGGTTATCTTAATATTACAAACAGACACTCCAATTTTATTTACTTGTATTGTATAGATTAACATTTTGTATGATGGCAAACGCATTATTCGGGAACGAACGCATCGAAAAGAATAGTGGCGAACTCCCAAACCCGCCATTTCTACCCGTTTTTGCCAGACGAAAAATAAAATATAAAAAAAGAATAAAAATAAAATAAAATACCTACTTTTTACTTTTATGTATGATTATAAAAAATAAATTATAACTTCTTGTCACTTGACCACGACTATGGGACCCTCCCCTGGCACCAAAGCTGGATCCGCCCTTGTACACAATCACCTAACCGGCTGGAGGCCTAAATAGGTAACTTTTTCAGGTTAACTACGAAATGTCCCACAAAAAAAAAAACAAGCAACCGATCTTTCTAAAATAAATTCAAATAAAATTTGAAACTCTCCATAAAATTGCATTTTATGAGAAGTGGTCAGAGTAAATAGTAAACTTTTAACTCTGGGAGAAAAAGTGCTCGTTGATAATATGCTAGACGGAGTTAGATTTTTATTTCAAATCGTCCATCTTTTTGGAATTAAATTATTACAACCAAAATTGGCAGTAGGAGTATTAAATTCATTAACCAACCCAATTAAACACTCGATTTTATGCAGAAATGGCATATTCATTACAATGGATTTAATTTCGTTCCAACACAACAATGCTTTGAAGCTGACCATTTTTTTAGACCGCCTCTGACTACACAGCAACTTTAGCAAGACAGTAAATCAACGCCCCGCCCTCTGTGATTACCTCGAAAGGAATAACGAACGCTCCAAGAACAACATGTTTTCTATTCCTTTGAATAATTTAAATAAAATGCCAACAGTAAGTAAAGTTCGCATCAACGAAGGAAGCGCGACAAAATTGCTATCATATTTTTTTGAATGATGATTTACTTAAAATTACTCTTGTTTTATATTTTATCGCGGTTTATTGTCTCGAGTGGTATGTAAAAGGTTCCTATGGCCAATTTGCGCGGGCTACAAAGGTCGATGTAAGTGGAAGGCGGTGAATTTAACTTTAATAAGTTCGCAATGCGCCTCCGTGCACACTAGCGGGCGCATGTAATTTCCATTAAAAATACAACAATACGATACATATCGGGAATTTAAGTAGGCACGTGAACCACCTAATTGATCGCAAATGGCCATAGAGACGGGAAACGATAGCGTTCAAGAGGCGCCGAGAATTTTAAATAAATGAATTCCTTTTCGAGTCAGAAGAGTTTTCATATGTGCTAAATACATATATGATATCGAAATATCGTTGGATAACCTACATTCTAACAAAACTTTTTTCAAATCTGTATTGGAGACCTTTTTAATAATACAAAGTTGATTTTTCGTTTTTAAATGATTGAAAGATGTGGCGATCAATTGATAGGAAGCAGGGCTTGGTAACGTTACCAAATTCACACTATAAGTATCGTTAAGTAACGTTATGTTCATAAAGTTACCGTTTTAACGGTAACACGGGTAACGATACTTTGGTATCGAATCTATAAAATACGTTACCAAATAACGTTACAAGTATCGTAACTTTTATCGTTACTTAAAACATTGTTGTCAACCCGCGCAACATAAGGGATGCAAGCTAGTTGCAGTTTTTAATATAGTAAAATAATGTATGTAATTCCGAAAACGTTGCGAAGCGCAAGTGTTTTTGATTTGAATACCAATATGATTAACCAAACCAGTACTGCAATAATGTAGACGAAAGAAAGAGATGAAAGAAAATAACGTTACTTAATGGTACTATTCGTATGCATTTGGTAACGTTATCAAACCCTAGGCGATAGTAACATTACTAATTACCGATAAAATCTTCAATAACGTTAAGTCAGTTTAAAGGTGAAACGTATGCCAAGTATCGTTACCAAGCCTAACGCTACCTCTACTAATAACGTTATCATCGCCCGATGAAAGTAACGATACCAAATTTTTAGCGTTATTCAAAGCCCTGATAGGAAGACTTGCTTACGTTACACTTGTCTACATTAACAGGGGTTAAAATATATTAAATTTTGTTGTTTACTTCTGGCTAAGAAGGCGATTCTCTTTAACAGTTTAGAACCGCATAATTTACTGCGATGTACATGCACGCCGCACGCCGCCTCTGTGCAAACATTTACCTTTTTTATTTAAGCCTCGTCTACAACGGACTGAAACAGCTTGAAACGATTGAATTGCTTACGTATTTTTTTTTTCTTTTGTTTATCCTGTACTGCCCTACTGGTCGGCAAAAGGCTTTTCCAAGTCCTTCCATCGCGAAAAAAAAAAAACAAATTGCACGGGTCTTGTATACCCGTCGATAATGTAAAATATTTCAATGTGAGCTTTGAAACGATTTTGCGGAACACCTTAAGATATGAGTATGTGACAGCAACAAATATTACATATGAAAATGGAAGGCATGCATTTGTCACAGTGACTGGTATTTGATTTATTCTGTGTATTTTGCAACCAACATCATCCCATTTCCTCCTGTAGGTGTAGTAAAAGGTGACTAAGGGACTTACTCGAGAATGGGCAGCAGCGTCTTTTATGCATTTTACCACCATATTGCGATGTCCAACCCACCTGCCAAACGTAGCAATTATGGCAAAGTCCCCCAATTTGGGGGAAGCCTCATCCAGCAGTGGATGTCTTACGGCTGAAATGATGATGACGATGATGATGTTGCAACTTCTTATCTATAGAGTACTACTAAAAAGAGATAAAACTATTATAAATAAACTAAAACTTAATATCACTTTAATTATTGTATGAAAAAAATTTGCTTATTGAGTAATAATTCCGTCATTTAACATCAGTGCACATTCTACCCTCATCTGTTAGAAGGAGGACATCATATACTGTTCAGTGAGAAATAGTCCAGAACATCCGCGTTCCATGTAATATTCTGCAGTACCTATCTCAAGAAAGTTATTCTCACCTCTTCGGAACTCTTGAGCTCGTTATTCGTGAACTTTAGATCGACCAAGTATCCGCGTACACCACCTACAAACGATTTTATAAATATTTAAGGCACCTTATATACTTAAAGCCTTGAAATTTTGGGTGTACGATGTAAATTATATGAAGGCCTGCGCTTTTTTATCCCAAAGTGCAATGCGGTTTTAATTGAATCATAAGTATTTATTGCAGTTCTGATGATCTTTTCTGTGATATTTAGGTACAATTCTTTTTTGTATTTAGGTACTGGCCATTCCTGGAAATTCAAAAAATTCAAATTTAAAGCTTGTTACGCCTAGGAAATCCTTCGTCACTACGATGAAATCCTCCGTCATGTGTTCAGAAAGTGTCAATTTGCATACTGCGCATAAATGCGGCATAGATTCACTTTTTGTCTGGAATTTTTTCGGCATTCATTAGTGCTGTGGGTTACTCCATTTATTTTTAATTAATAGATGACTGTTTAAAATTCAAAACATTTATTTCCTCTGTGAAATACGCAGTTAAGTTCACTCTAGATTACTTAATAACCTACATCAGAACAAAAACTAGAAAGTTAATTAATCAAGCAGTAGTGCAACAGTATGGACTAAGGTTTACGAGGTTCGTTAAGTGAGTCGCTGGCACTCGGTCGATGTCAGGCGTTTTTACGTAAATGGTGCATTACAAGGCTCGCTCATTGCGAGCGCCTGCCATCTTGAAGCTCTGAAATATGACTTTAATTTCGTCTCTTGTGACCAAAACTTCACGTGTATTGCGCTCTGACAAGAAAATCTGATAGGTATGAGAAATTGAAAAAGTTTGCGAGAAACACTTTATATTTCGCTGAGATTAGATTTACGTGCAGAATTGTAAATTCAAATAGAGTTTGATATTTAATTCGTTTGATCCCAAAGACCTACATTTTTGTAGTCGTTAAATTTAGTTGACTGCTTTGTTGAAAATACGCTCTCCTATAACTTTTTATTAAAGATTGGCATTAAAGTTTAAACGAAATCTTGATTTACAATACGGGTTAGATATTTCAAGTTCACTACTCTCTCTCTCGTTTTTCAATAGATATTGATATAGGTGTTTTCAACGTTTTCGTACCTCAACTTATTTCCATCTTTATTTATTTATTTATTTAACCTTGTATGCACACATATAAATAGACAAAAAAAAGGAACAGAAAAATTCAACTCCTCCCCTCCCTCTCCTCCTTCCCTCTCCCCTCCTCCTCTCTTCTTTCCTTCCTCCTTCTTTCTGTTATACCTCACTCGTATGTCGTGCTCTAGCTATCATATCTTGACAATCTTAAAATTCATGTTAAGTTGAAATTAACTAATTAAGTGGACATTCAATCTGTAATTTTCGTGTGTGAGTATGATCAATCAATCACAGAAAATCTAACTACCTAACAAATTGTATTTCGAGAACATTGAAAAAGTAAACAATGCTGTCGTTGAAATGCTTTTTAAATTTACATTTCGTTGGCAAAGCAATTTGCTTATCGCAGTTATATATTTTTCACACATTTTATCTGTCTGAGCCAGACCAGGCAAACATATTATACATTCGATGACACAAAGAAATGGGTGAACCATTGAAATAAAGAAAGCTCGAATTGTAAATAATTAACAGCGAAAAACGTAAAAAAATATTAAGTTTGTTTTTTCGTAGTAGTGCTGTCGTCAAGCGTGAGTGATAAATTGATCAAAGTACCTTTTTGAGTAGGTACTTACATACCTTCCCTTAAAACTTTACTATTCTGAATAAAAACTATTTACAAAAAAAAAATAAACAAATAACTTCTTAGTTATCTAATCGCGTTATTCGTTCGCAAATTTAAGACCTATATGGTTTTCACATAGACCCCATTGTCCGAATGGAACCAAATAAAAATGGGACCATTCGAGAAGCACCAGCTTTCAAATAAAAAAGAATCATCAAAATCGGTTCACCCAGTCAAAAGTTATGAGGTAACAAACATAAAAAAAAAAAAACAAAAAATACAGTCGAATTAATAACCTCCTCCTTTTTTTGAAGTCGGTTAAAAAGGTCGCAATCGATCTCGCAAAGACGTCCACTGCTGGACATAGGCCTCCCCCAATTTGGGTAGTTTCCCATAATAGACACGCTTGGCAGGCGGGTTGCAGATCGCAGTACGCTGGTAAAATGCATAGAGAACGCTGCTGCCCATTCTCTAGTAAGTCCCTTAGTCGCTTCTTACGACACCCATGGGAAGGAATGAGATGCTGATATTCTTCACATCTGGTAGACACGGAGCAATCGATGAATCAATCAATCTACAATTATTTAAATTAAATAAATATTTCTTTGTAAATCCGATATGAACCTACATGGATTATAATTGCTCCTGATGCAGAAGTCCCCAATTCAGACGAACTGGGAATGCATAAATAGATTTCTTAAAGTTTGTCCGAGTCCTGCCTCTCCATTAGGTACTATTGCTTGTTCTATAATTTACGAAACAATATCCCCACATTTCTCTATTCCCTAAAGTGTCGCAGCATTTCACCATCAATAACCGTTACGTTCAAGATAATCTAGATATATTTGCAGTGATAATAATATGGCAGGAGTGCTGCAGCTGTAGTCACGTCGCGTTGCGCTGCAAAGCGCTTTAATATTGCATCGATGCCGACACCAGCTTGGACGGACGCCACCGGAATATACTCCACAAATGGGGAAAACCTCGACGATATCAGATATTATTATGTTACATATTTATTTTTAAATTCTTCTAAGAAAAGTGTAGAATTAAAACAAAAGACTGCTGCGCGAACTCATAAAGGTTGACCTGTAAATTCGGGTATGTTGGAGTCAAAATGCCTACCTTTAGATGTCTTTTCACTAAAATTGGCTTTAAAGTTGTTCGACTGTATTATGTTTTTCTCAAAGGAATCCACAACTTTATGCTACAACTGAACTTTATTTCCACTTCATTATTTCTATTGAAGTGTGTTGTTTTTTGTGTGTGTGAGTTGTTTTTTCAACCATGCTGGCAAACTGCCAACTACATCCTCGATTTATACTGATCAGGCAATTTTTTTTTTTTCACAAGCCCGTACTAACCCACTGCTGGGCAAATGCTTAACTACTCCCCTTCCACCTCTGGCAAACATTCCTAATGACTCTAAATTTATTTCTTCACCATCTCCTCTCAAAACAATGAAGGAAAACATTGTATCGAAAATTCGATGACATGGAACATCAAGCATTCGCGACCGCGGGTTGGCGTGGTAGATTACGGTCCACTGTCTCCCAGCAGTAAGTACATTATCCCACCCAAAACATAAATGTGAAATGAAAGCCAAGTTCAATATTATGATATATGCCTTGGTTGTTGACTTCAGGGACAAAAGAAGTGAGATCTAAATGGGTGCCAAGTTCAATGGTCAGACCTGAAATTTATTTATAACTACATAAAATATCATTTCTCCTTATAACTTAGGATAATATATTGTAGCCTAAGGTCTGATTTGGCTAGTTCTCATATACGAATTATTATGTTCGATGGCTAGTTTCTACCAGCAAGCCAAAATTTAGGAATAATAAAATAAGAACCGACATGTAACAGGTTTAGAACTTGCGTAGGCTATAATATAATTCGTACATGAAAATTAGCCAAGTCAGACCTTAGGCTACAATATATTATCCTAAGTAATAAGAAGAAATGATATTTTATGTAGTTATAAATAAATTTCAGGACTGACCATTGAACTTGGCACCCATTTAGATCTCACTTCTTTTGTCCCTGAAGTCAACAACCAAGGCATATATCATAATATTGAACTTGGCTTTCATTTCACATTTATGTTTTGGGTGGGATATCATTACTTTTTGTACATTAATTATTAGTAGGTACTTATTTATAACAAAATTAATACGTTTTTATTACAAGTGTTCCTAATAGAATCAATTAAGTGAAAAATTATAGTAAAATTATAAAAAATTACCAGTTTCTGATTTATTCCTTTGTATTCACCTAATTACCTATCTGCATGCCAAATTTCAACTTTCTAGGTCACCTGGAACTGGGTTAGAGTTTTGATCTATAGGTCAGTCAGTGATAAAAATGACGATTTTTGGACGTTAATATCTAAATAAATAACCGTTTGAGATGTGTTTATGAAATTTGGAGCACATACATATCTCGCAAGTCTCAATATATGAGCCAAATTTGACACGTTTATGTGAAATAGTTTTTGAGTTATGAGGGGGTCAAAAGTGGCTCCAAATGGTTCGTGTAATATTACACACGGTGCTGCACGCCAGTTCTGTTACTTGAACTTGGCTTGACACGCTCCCGCGTGTCTAGATTAACAACTATGTGGCGATACCTAAACTCACAAAAATGAACACTTTTTAAATTGATAAACATCTAAGGAAGGTCAGAATAAAAGCACAGAACAGGTTGAAGTGGTGGTGCTTGGGAGAGAGCCTATATCCTAAAATGATGACGATGATAGAACATCTAAAAACTTTTTGGGGTTCTAATGATGTACAATGTGTTTTTTTATGACCCTCTGTATGTATTTTTGACCTTTTCCAAATGGTTTATTTATTGTGTATGTTGTCTTTTTGTGATTTCTTTTGGTTTATGATTATGTCTTTTGCATTGTTTTATTTTCAACAATGTTTTGATAAAGGTACTATCTAGTTGCATTTCTTACCCAAAGTGGTGATATAATTTAGTGTATTGAGTGATAAATATATCATAAAAATTGGCTAGGTCGGTTAGTACTGTGACCAACTGCTACATACAAATTGGTCGCAGTTAAACGGCTATTGTTTAAGTATCCCAAAATAGAAATTATTAGAGGTTCAGAAACAGATTCGCATTTATTTAAATAAGAATGCTAAATAACATTTAAAAAAAGCAAAATGCGAATACTTTACTGTTCGAATAAATGCAAGTGCAGTATAATGGAGAATGTCATGTCATAGCTACCAACTAAGTACCAAACTACCAATGAATGTATTATTTCATTTATAAAATAAGTAAAATAATACATTTATTTTGTTAAGTTTACATTCCAGTGGATTGAATTCCTAGACATCGCACTAGAATTTGCTGTGTTGTGAGATCCAAGCTTTTACATTCTGTTAACCATTGTTTATAATAAAGAAGTCCAGTTCATCCCGCCATCCATAAAGTTAACATTCAATGTATATCTAGCTTACCTAGGGCGAACAGAAGACATAGCAGTCACGTCGCATTGCAGAACGGTTGCAATATGGCGTCAATGTTTAGATGACATCGACACCTGCTCTCCAGTAAGCGCGGCACGGAGACGCTGCAATGAATAGATATGTATCTGTGGAAAATAGAAACTCATTGAACTATGAAATACATAGTAGAGTCCGCATCCGTATCGAAGTTTCTCTTTGTGGAGCAACATTTGCTACTTCCAACTATAGTAACAAACAACAACAAACAACAAAAAGTTATTTAGTAAACTTACTAAGACTTATCTTACATTATCATGTTGCACTATAAAAACTAGTGACCCAGTGGTGACGACCCCGCCTTATGTAGTTCATTGTGTATATAATTTCATCACCATTGCACTCGAAACACAAAAGTACAATTCAACATTTTACTAAATAAATTATATGGCATAGGGATCCGTGGTAAATGTCATGAATGGTTCGCATCATATTTACAGCATAGAGAGCATGTAGTGGAAATAGAATTTTTTAACCGAAAAACGAATGAAATAGAATTGTTCCGATCCGAAAAGATGCCAATCACCGCTTCAATCCCACAGGGCAGTGTGATAGGCTGCTTCTTATTCTTAGTATATATAAACGACCTCCCAAAGCATATCAGTGAACCTTGTGTTTTGTTTGCGGATGATATATCCATTCTTGCCTCATGCGAGACTAATATTAACTTGAACGACAAACTAAATTCAATACTTGACGCAACAACACACTGGATGACGGAACATAACTTAGAAATTAACTTTAAAAAGACAAAAATACTTACCACCCACAACAGAAAAAACCTATAACAGTTAGCTTCAGTTTTGAAAATTATAAGTTAGAAGTAGTAAATGAATTCACCCTGTTAGGGCTTGGCCATAGACACACACATAAATTGGAAGTCGCATATACAAAAATTAAAAGCGAAACTATCTAAATTCTCCTACGCCCTTCGGGAAATAAAAAATACTACAGACATTAATACTGCGTTGGTAACATATTATGCATATGCCTATGCATGGCTTAAATACGGTGTGATATTATGGGGTAATAGTACAGATGCACCTACACAATTCACCCTACAAAAAAAACTTATTAGAATTCTAGTAAATATTGAGCAAACTGATAGCTGTAAACCCCGCTGTAGCTGTTGACCCGAGCGTGTCTCTACATTTTCGAACTCTTACGTAGATACCCGGAATTCTACACAAAAAAAGAAGACCTACAAACCAGATTTACTTTAAGACATAAAAATAGATTAAACATACCTACATCCCGATTAAAAATGCACTCCTCAAGTACCTATGTCATGTCAATAAAAATATATAATAAATTACCAGATGAAATAAGAAATATAGATAAATACAACATATTTGTTAATGAATTGAAACTATTTCTATTAAACAAGAGTTATTATAATATTAATGAATACTTCAATGATAAACCATAATTGCAATAATTTCATTCTCAAATATGTATAATGTGTTTTCTGTTGTACGTATAAGTCATATATGTTGTATTTATTAAATAAGTTGTTTGTAATGATTAATTAAATATAATTTTATCTAAATGTAAAAATAGTACCTAGGTAGTTTTATGGAAATATTCTGACCAAATACGTTATTATTTATGTTATTGCAATTAATTTTTATTCGAATCCAATTACTCATTATTGTATAATTTTAATTTTAAAACTAAATAAAAAATAAATCAAAATCTTAGTAACTAGTACTAAGATTTTGATTTATTTTTTATTTAGTTATTGCAATATTTTATTTTTTAGAATCCAATTACTCAGTTTTGTATAATTTTAATTTTTAATTTTTAGTTACTAAGATTTTGATTTTTTATTTTTATTTTATTTTATTTTTAGAAATAAGTAATAATTGTACATACCTAACAATACCTTTTGCTGTGCCCTAACAGGGTCTACAACGGCTCTTAGCTTTAAGCTTTTTGTTAACACCTGTTTTACCTTGTGGAACGCAAATATATGAATATGAATACGAAACGGTGAAGGATATCATAATGAAGAAACCGGCATATCTTAGAACTCAAAATTCGAAGGCATCTGCCATCACCTGCATCTGCATCTTCGAAGGCATCTGTCACGATCCCGCGCTGGACACTGCACAGGTAACATCTTTACATACCAACACCTCCGTGCATTATGGATCTATAGCGGTCGTTATAGGTCGTCAGAAACTAGCCGAAGCAACCGTCTGGTTGGCAGTAACTATGTTTTTTAGCAAATAAATATTATTCTATTCTATTCTAACCAGTCTTACCAAGGGGTATCGTGTTCAGTAACTGGGTTGTCAGAGAGGCAGTCTCTCCTTGTAAAATATTCGGTTTTCACCTCCATCCGGTTAGGTTGGAAGCCGATCACAACAGTTGAGAAAAAGGTAGGCATGATGATGAGTAAGATCTATGGTATAATACTGTGTAATGTACAAATTGTAAAGTAAGAGTATATTACTCACTGTTGAAAAGCCTAATAAATAAATAAATAAATACTCGATAGTCCCTAAATCAACAAATGAATTGGTAACTCCGCTGCCGTATTTCAGCATCCCAAATACCTGAACCATAAACACACATTCTACTCTATTTATTCTCTGTGAACACTGGATAATGCAAAATGTGTAGTTATTTAATTGGATTTCAAGCTAATCATTGGCCAACTAATTAATGGATGTCAACTGCAGATGAATTTAACAACGCTGTTTACATTGTATCGACAGTAGGTACTTACCAATGTACCTATGTATTCTACTGTACTTGTTGCAAATAATATGAGTTTCCGTTTATGACATTCGTGTTCATTGATGTATGTTTCATTTACAATGACGCCCGCTTGTGATAAATAAAACACAAATGCTTTCTTCGTAGTAGAAAGATTCACTTTTTATTTTTGGTTAGATAAATCAAAAAAAAAAAAAAAAAAACAATCCAATCAATTCAATCTTCAATTTTATCCTCATGATGATCACTGATTCTGACGATCAGTGCGGAATATGCAGTTGCCAGAAAACAACTGCATAGTATGCAGTGATGATAAAAAAATTGTACTGAAACTCTACTTGCATCTTTATTATTTCTTGTACGCCTGCTACGAATGCTACGCAAGCTGCTACGATCTACGAAAGTCACTGGCTACGCGGCCTACACCGATGTAGCCCGATTGAGACGAACATTTTTATAAACACCATGATCAAGACAGCCTTCAAAAAAGTTATAAATTGTTCGTTGTACCTTATATGAATATAGAGAATATTTCAAAATATTGTAAGCAGAGCAATTAATGCTGCTATTAGAATATGTTAAAAAGAAAAAAAAAACAAGGCGAAGCAATTTTAAAACTTTTGTAAAAAAATGGGTACTTAGTCTGAACGGCCCAAATCGAATGGCACGTGGGTCATTATACCTTCGTCGAAAAATATTATAACATTTTTAACTCACAAACAGACACAAAATAAACACGAGGTTTTAGTGTTGCATAAACATCTAAAAGTTAATAAGGTGGTACCACGTTCGCGACTTGCAACAAAGTGTAAGTTTTTTTTCTCGTTAATGGGTGCAAGTTTCCTTGTTAATCCGAACTAAGTTGTACTAACTTAGATTATAGCATGTCTTATCGTTTATTCACATTAATACTGCCAGTTTCAGGGAAATTATATTAAAAAGTAGTGGTTCCCTTTTTCCATTATCTTTATCCTAGAAGGTAATTACTTAGTTCATAACTAATAATATGTTTTTACTATTGCAAAAGATTGATGGTTTTCTATGCATAAGGAAAAGTTTACAGGCCTGCAGTGAGTCTCCACAAGCTGATTTTCATAAATGGATTTTAGTATGGAATTAAGTAGGTAAGTAGGCATTTACTTCCTTTAATTAATAGTTGAACATGGGTCGGTTAGTAGATGAATTGTAGATCCCAACTTATTCCATTTTGGTGCGCATATTCACAAACTAACAACAACACATCAACCAAACAAACAGCAACAACTTTACTAACTCACAATTCGCTGATATTGTTATTTTCGCGCTGTCACAATCTAAATTCAAAAGAATGGTTTCGCAATGTCTTGCAAGCCGCCTATAACACGGATATTCTTGTAATCCGCTTCCATTGAATTCAGCATATAGTGTTTTCATCTAAATTTGTACTTCTTTTTCAATTGGCATGCGTTCGTTTTCATTCTCTGATGTCACCTCGTGGACAATATTGTGGGTTATTCGTTTTTCGATTGAAATATAACAGCTTTTTGTAAGCGCTATAATATATTTAACTGTTTTTGATGCCAAATAAATAAAATAAAATACATATTGAAATTAGTATAAGGGAAAATATTCTTATAACTTCTAAATAGAAGAACTAAAACCACCTACCGTTAATCAATAGTAAATTCGCCGGAACATTCTTGCAACAGCTAAAGTTGTAAGTAATTACATTAAGAGTTTGTGGTCGGAATACACGTGAGTTCCATTACTGTAATTGCACTGACAATTATCTCGATAGCGCTTCTCTTTAGTAAATATTGCAATAAGCCAGGTAGGTAAGTAGATATAGATATTACTGACGCAGTTACAGAGCAAACTTACCTTAACATCAGGTAAGAATTAGTATTTAAAAGTGTGGATATTTTTTTATAAGTGGTGGCAGCTGCACAGCTCAATCAGGTTAAGATTTGCCGCGGTTTGTCCGTAGATGAGTTATGACCATCTTTAAATATCAAGACTCTTCCGTGCTTTATAAAGCACGTGAAGCTGTTGGTCCCGGCTGTCACCTGTGTATCTTTGACAATCATTACGGGTCGTCCGAAGCCTGAAAATCTGACCCAGTAACTGGTTATGGAGATCAGATAGGCGGTTGGTTCATATATAATACTGGAATTTAGCTGCATCTAGTTTCACTGAAAGCCGACACCAACATAATTGGAAAAAGCATAATGATTAAAAAATGCAAACTTGCTTTTGATTCACCGAATTACAAGATGTAACTTCCAAAATTAAAAGTACATTGGCACAATCTTTCAAATGTCTTCTATTCTAATAACGTGATAGTAAAGCATCTATGAGATATGAGAAAAAAACAGACATAATATTACCATAATCTCTGCCTATTTTGAGACAATACAACACAATTAAGAACAGCAGCCTCAAAATGAATACAACTCGATTAAACATTAAGTCTTTGTTGCATAATATTAAACGGTACGCCACCGGTACCAATTCTAAATAGAAGGAGGGCTAGAAATTTCCATCCCGAACGAAGCAGCTAAGTATTTTGTCGTAGCGAAAACCACTAACTACGCGGAAATTCTCGCTCCTTTACTACCGAAACCCATTTATACTACAACCACCAATGGAAGTTACTTTTAGTTCATACAATTTTCTAACCATATTCAAGCCCAAATGACGTGTAATTATGGAGATTTTTTGTAACGAATAATAATGGGAAAGGAATCACGTACTTATGCACGAAATGTAAATTAAGATTCCTACTGAGATGTCGTCACGTTTTCGTCAATTATTCAAAAAGGAATGTTATGTAGCGGAGCTTTTCATAATACTTACGTATTTCAGGAAGTAGGTATATAGGTAGATGCTGTTTATGGAATACTTTGTAACAGTATTTTTCGTTTCGACTGCCAATGTAATGATTGAGCGGAACTCAACAATTTTTAAAAGTTCATTATGTGGGTAATTACTCTTTCTTGTGCGAGTCCCAATAAAGACTTTTTCTTTATTTTCTTTTTTCCTTTCTTTTCTTTATTTCTCGAGCTTGCTACGACACTAGTCTTCGTATGTAAGGCATATAATCTATATATTAATACGTGATGCGAAAACTTTGGATCCCTTTTTACGAAAATTGGGCGGACGGAGGAGTATGAAATTTCGCACACTTATAGTTTATACAGAGAAGAAGTGACGAATGCTAATATTTTTTTAAATTATGCGTTAAAATACATTATTTTCAATAAATAACACGTTACACACACTACTGTTAATTACCGTGTATCTAATACACACATGCATAGATATTCTTTTGTTTATGGTCCAAATCTGTCTTTATTATTTTGTGCAGTGTTACCAACACCCAGAAATATTTACCCCTAAAGCTTAAATTAAAAAACCCCCAAAAATTGCCACAATTACTAAAAAAAATCCGCTAAAAAATTATAATGAAAATAACCAACGAATTTTCAGTAATCATAGACCGGCACACAGTAGTAATATTTGTCTATATTTATTACGCGACATTTGTTAATCATTCACTCTGCATTCTTAGTATCGAGGAACCGTACTAGAAGTCGCTAATGCTTTTATTGTAATCAAAAACACAATGAGAAATGTAAGATGGCAAAAAATCCCTAAGAATATCTATAAAAATGGTACGCCCCTAAAAAATCTCAATCCTCTTATTTACCCCCTAAATTTGGGAAAACCCCTAAGTTGGAAAGCCTGATTTTGTGTCTATAGTCTTACTGAATGTCAAGTATAACCATAGGTAACAAATTAATTTTATAGATATAAAACCTATTTCATTTTTAAAATCTATGATCATATCGAGAATATTTGTTTTTAATATTATTTGTATTAGCGACGATAGGAATTTAGTTTAGATTTAGAAGAAATATTTTTTGTGGTTTTATGGGGAGTGTCAAGTATGGCATTAGTAAGTTTCCCATACAAAACTTAGTGTCGTGTGTAAACTGTAAAGGTTGTATGCCTCACGATTGTACAGGCTGGTCATAGATTGTACGGGCTGGTTATAATTATGACATTTGGAACCGTCATAATTAATTAAAAATAATAGGGAAAATTCTATAAAAACAGAAAAACAATCTGTGATAATTCATTCCATATTGTTCCATATCCAGCAGTTAAGAAGTATTAAGAAAATAAAAAAGAGAGTCCTGAAGAAGTATTCTTTACTCATTACACCTACGTCCTGGTCCTGGCCATCACCATCCCGCCTCTCCACAGTAGCACAGCGTCAACAATTTGTTATTATTATCTATATTTTTTAATTTCATAATGTATTTCTATTCAAATGAAGTACGGTCTAATTTCGACCAATGGGCGATCACTAGTTATTTTAATTACTTGCCGACTATTTTGTGAACTCTGCGTGATGGCAATTACTCATTTCATTCAGGTGTGCAAGAATTGAGATAGATGCTCAGTAATTAAGATATTGGCATTCAGTAACGCTTTGTTATCGCAACACAATTAGTTTTCTTTCTTTGATCATTAATTTCACTGAAGTTAAAAGAAAATCATGAATCAAAGAAAACTGTTGAGCCCCGGGGGCATAAAATATTAAGAACGATTCTACCTTACCCGTTTATATTAAGTCGCCGTTCACTTTTGTTATCAAAACAAAGATATGGGCTATTATAAGATTTCCTATAACCCAATAAGTATTACTCTCAGTAGGCAATCCTCCAAATGATTGCTACAAAATTAAAAACTCATCTTTGAAATGTTATTTCAAAGTCATTGTTATCAAGTATATCTGATAGTTTAAGCTATGTGGGTTTTCGCTATTTACCTGAAGTTAGACAGAAATAACAACTTTCACGTCTACTGCAGACAAAATCATCATATATCCTCATCATCATATTCTTTCAACTATTTTCTGAGCCGAGTCCCAGTCTAACCGGATGCACCTGAATACCTATATTTCCTCCCAGGGTCGCGAGATTTGTTCGAAAGAGATACCGTGGCCCTGTCATATAGGCAACTGAAGGAACACGGGTGGGTTTTAGTCAGTATAAGTCTGACACGCCCTTCCGCTCCGCCCAGAGCGGGAGACGTGATTTGATCCCCCTCATTAAAAAAAACCTAGGTATATTTTACATGGAGCGAACGCCTAACTGCCCATACAACCCAGTTATTGGGTAGCTCCATAGCGCTCGGTAAGACTGGTTGTAAGAATTTCAGGCTTCTGTCGATCCTACCCTTAATTTGGCAACGAAAAAAAAGTGAGAAATACATAAATTTAATTATTGTAAGGCTTTCGGGGTGTGCTAAGGAGCCCCGAAAAAATGTAAAAATAAATCCTGAGCTGCCCACTGTTGGGAAAATTCATTTCACGATGGGAAATCATCAAATGACTTCTCCCGCTCTGGGCGGAGCGGCAGGGCGTGTCGGACTTTTACTGACTAAAACCCACCCGTGTTCCATCAGTTGCCCATGTGCCAGGGTCACGGTATCTCTTTCGAACAATCACGCGGCCCCGGCAGGCATCGGTTCTAGTAGACCCCTACACTGCTGCTGACATCTCTTTGAGGCGCGCGTGGAATACTGCGCGCCATCGACCCGAGCTTGGTCCTTACCGGGCGGCGAGCTACCCATTGCTCGCCACCCGCAAGCTCGCGCTTACGGTGGCCGGGAGTCCGCAATCGACTCCCGACGCCCGGGGCGTCTCCTCCTGCGGCGGCTAGGGACGTGAGGGCGCAGAGACTGTCACTCCCTCACGCGCCCCGCCTCCTCCTTCGCGAGCATTACTGCTTCGCAGAAGGAGGTGACGGCTTCCCATTCCCTCTCGCTCCGTACCATGGCTCGCACCAGGGCCGGGCGCGAGAGGTCGCCGCCGCCGATCGCCTCCACGAGGACACGGCGGTGCTCCACCCGGGCAGGGCACACCTCCACCGTATGCTCCACCGTGTCCTCCAGACGATCCTCGCATTGGAAACACCCGGACGTATCCTCCCGCTTTATCCTGAACAGGAACCCACCGAAGCACCCATGCCCGGTGAGAACCTGCGTCAGGCGGAAGGTGAGGACGCCGTGGCGCCTCTCTATCCACTCCTCAAAGAGGGGACTTACCGCCGCAATTGTGGCGTGCCTAGCACTGGGTTGCGACAATCGTACCCGCCATGTCGCCATGAGATCACACCGGAGCTCTGTCCACCGTGCCGCGATTTGTTGCGGCAGCGGAGTTTCACCCCGGCGTTTCGCCTCCTCGCGCCACTCCCACATGTGCGCGAGGACCTTTGCCTCCAGATCCCATGGCGGCACTCCGGCAAGGAGGCTCGCCGCCTCGCACGAGATCGTGCGGTATCCTCGGATTAGCCGGATGGCCATGACCCTCTGGGCTGCACTAAACCGGCGCGCTGGGCGCAGCCTCAATTAGGGCGCCCACACCGGTGCCCCGTAGAGGGCCATGGACCGCACGACCCCCATGTAGAGCCTCCGGCAGGAGGCGTTTGGACCCCCCAGATTGGGCAGGAGCCGCTTTAATGCAGCCCCAGCCCGCTCCAGTCTGGGAGCCAAACGTCGGAAATGCTCAACGAAGTTTCACCGGCTGTCGAGGACAAGTCCCAGGTACTTCATCGTCGACTCGACGCCGATGTGAACCCCTCCTACCGTGAGTTGGGAACCCGCAGGTGGCGCGTTCAAAGGACCATGAAAACCCATGGCCTCGGACTTGTGCAATGCCACCTCGAGTCCCAATTGCCGGATCCTATCGACGATTGTCGCAACCCCGCGTGGTCACAGCGCACATTACAAATGACTTAACGCTAAACGTGTAGATTTGCATGTCTGCTGTGGTGGACAGTGCCAAATTATGGAAAAATAAATAACGTTACTATTATTATGTTTATTTTATTTAAATAAGAAAATATAAAAATGAAAAATGCAGAAATTGACCTGAAAATGTTATTTTATTTCGCGTGAAAATTTAAAAAACAATTTCTCCTCGGGGTTTTCCCTGTTACAAAGCATAATCTTGTATTGCATTTTATGCAATATACGACGGTCTGCTTTTGGCAGTATCTGCAACGACCCTCTTTCATCGTTGAGGAGAAATGGCCTATGTTGTCATATTTGACTGGACTCGATGGGCGAGCCGATGTGGTTTGTTTACTTATGCTGTCTCAGTTTTATTTCTTTTGGCACATCTGTTTGCCTTCAACAATATTTCATAAACATCGTACCTGAATAGTTACTTTAGCTTTCGCGTAACTTGAATGCTTACGGCGGTAGAGTAATCAAGCGTTATTCACACATATGTCGAGCATTTGTGAAAATATAGCTAAATACCATCGCCTGCTCTTAATTCGTGTTTAAAAAAAAATTTTAGCTTTTGGGCGTTGTCCGCCACAGCGTACATAGGAATAAAGTATAAATCTCTATACAACTAGCAATGTTCGCTGTGACGGACAAAACACTTTAGCAACAAAAAATATCATGAAAATTAAAAAGAGCGTATTTGTTTTTGGGTTATAGTTATTTATACAATAATGTTCTAATAGCTGAATCGAGATTTCAAGGCATTCATAGGCAAAAAAGAAGAAAAAGAATTATAAATAACTTGAGCAAAACAGGTGGTCATCTTTGCGCCGACATTTTATGTCACGACTGACATAATACGGTTAATATATCATTTATTTCTCAAAAGATTTTACATTAATCACTTAACGAGAAACAAAGTTTAATAATAGTAATATATACAAAAATAAACGTCCTTAGTGCAAAATGTAACAAACATTTAAATAAATTAACTAATGTGTTGCGTATAATTAAACAAACGTAGAAAAAGAGTGGGTAGATGTGAAAAAAGTATCATCACTCACATAGCTTTGCGCGTCAAGTGCGCCAATGTTCTTATCAGTTACATTCTAGGGTTAATGCAATTTTCACGCTCAAAATATATTTTCTACTATTAGTTTATGAAATTAAGTTATGTTTAGTCGATTTGAAATCGATAAGAATCGAATAAAAAACTAGTAGAATTTATTTTTTGTTGACGTCCGTCACACCGAGCTTTATCAAATTATGGGTTAATTAACGACTGTCAAAGATCTAAGAAAAACAGGCGGGACCAACGGCTTAACGTGCCTTCCAAGGCACGGAGTGGCTTCGATATGTAAATATAGTTACCTATTCACGGACCAACCGCGTCAAACGTAGCTTAACCTGATCGATTGACCCGTGCAGCTGTTATTGCTTAGCAACGACACCTAGTTGCAGACAAAATGTGGAAAACAAATACGAACGTATGAATGTTGCATGTCAATGCGCTTGGTATCACGTGTAGGCGACCGGTTGCCGCTAACTCATAATAAATGTAACATGTTTTCGAAGTTAATACGATATGTAGGTAGGTGCAAGGCATACAATGTGTGGTTTCTACTGCGACCTTGTTGCCCGCCGAACTCATCATCGATGCATAAGTTCTGTGAATGCAATCAGTTCCCGCGACCTATTGTTGTTCTATTTCAGTCGAACACCCTTGAGACGGTCGACGCGTACATATTCTTTGCTACATAATTTATTGTTCCGAAGCAAGGGTACTAGAACCTATTGTTTGATAGTTGAGCTTTATCAATCACACTGAACAAATAAATTATGAGACAGCCCAGGCACATTCTTCAAAGTCACAGAGCTCGAACTCTTGATTGTTTTAGACACGAAATCAATTAATTTCGACTTTTGTATAGGTTACAGTCGATAGTAGCGAGGTACATCAAGCCTTTGTCTTGTGTAATACGTATTTACAAAATAGATTCAGAAAATTATTGATGAGTAATTCGATGGAAGTAAAACATTTTTAAACACAGATGTTCGTTAGTAGGTAGGTACACAACCAAAATACCATTTGAATACGTGCGTGGAAATTTCCTGTAATTCAGTACAGTCTGGGGATTTAGTGATTACATTCTGAACTTCAAGCAAATTATAATTTATTCAACGTACTAATGAGTTTAACTAATTATCTTGATATAACTAGAGTAAATACATTTTAATTGTAATATTCTAGGAAATAACATAACATAACATTTGACTGGCCTGTTAGTCTAGTGGTTAGTGACCCTGTCTGCTAAGACTGAGGTCGTGGGTTCTATTCCCACCCAGAACAAATCTTTGTGTGATGAGCACAATCGTTTGTTCTGTATCTGGATGTAATTTATCTAAAATATGTATGTATTTATAAATATATAAGTATACTTATCAGTTGTCTGGTTACCATAGTACAGGCTCTGCCTAGTTTGGGATCAGATGACGGTGTGTTGGTTGTCCTAAGATATTATACAACGCCTGTAATACCAAAGGTGTTCCTATAGTAACACTCTCATTTCGCCAGTTATTTTTAAGTTACATATAATAGTGACCGAGCCTATTGTTATCAACCAGGCACAAATCCCCACTTCATGGAACTTTGAACGACCGTGTAATCGAACCTGACACCTCACGCTCAGCAGTAATGCTAAACACTAAACCAACGAGGTACTTTATTTAAGAAAATACTAAATTTTCAATTACTTACAAATACGTCTAGAAAAATTCTACGAAACACAATGTTTTCATACCGTGATAGTTCTTAATCAAATTTTTATCTGTTGATATACAGAACTCTCAGCCAACCCCATTTTTTTTTTTTTCAGGATGGGAAATTATCAAATGACTTCTCCCGCTCTGGGCGGAGCGGGAGGGCGTGTCAGACTTTTACTGACTAAAACCCACCCGTGTTCCATCAGTTGCCCATGTGCCAGGGTCACGGTATCTCTTTCGAACAATCACGCAACCCCGGCAGGCATCGGTCCTAGTAGACCCCTACACTGCTGCTGACATCTCTTTGAGGCGCGCGTGGAACACTGCGCGCCGTCGACCCGAGCTTGGTCCTTACCGGGCGGCAAGCTACCCATTGCTCGCCACCCGCAAGCTCGCGCCTACGGTGGCCGGGAGTCCGCAATCGACTCCCGACGCCCGGGGCGTCTCCTCCTGCGGCGGCTAGGAACGTAAGGGCGCAGAGACTGCCACTCCCTCACGCGCCCGCCTCCTCCTTCGCGAGCATTACTGCTTCGCAGAAGGAGGTAACGGCTTCCCATTCCCTCTCGCTCTGTACCATGGCTCGCACCAGGGCCGGACGCGAGAGGTCGCCGCCGCCGACCGCTTCTAAGAGGACACGGCGGTGCCCCGCCTAGGCAGGGCACACCTCCACCGTATGCTCCACCGTGTCCTCCAGACGATCCTCGCAATGGAAACACCCGGACGTATCCTCCCGCTTTATCCTGAACAGGAACCCACCGAAGCACCCATGCCCGGTGAGAACCTGCGTCAGGTGGAAGGTGAGGACGCCGTGGCGCCTCTCTATCCACTCCTCAAAGAGGGGACTTACCGCCGCAATTGTGGCGTGCCCATCAGCCAACCCCTGACCCAAAGAGGTCGCGAGGGCACACATAAAGAGATAACATAGATACGTCTAGAAGAGATAAGTTTACTTCATTCATAAACAAGTATATGATATCAATGAATTTGATAAAAAAAGACAATGTAGTATATGTTAACCGAAGCGGTAGACAGAGGTGATGATTTTACACTGTTTTCAGTCTCTTAGCCAATTTAAAAGACCCAACTCTCTACACAAGCCAAGTACAACATTAGGCGTTCGAATAGCAGCCATAAATATAAGCTTCATAGAATCCACTCAGATAAAATCATTTTCCTCAAGATTTATAAAACTTACCATTCCAAACGTAAAGTTGTTACAGCCACCACCAAAGTACCTATTAATCTTTTTACTATTATACCTAGAAGCACGTAGAGAATTACGAGATGAACCTTTCAGCAAAATTTTATTTCCATGTCTCAACCCTTCACGCACTCGTGAATAATTCATAGTTGAGTTCTGCACTTAAAGCGGCAATTTGTCGCCGAACCTCATAAAACGATTGCGGTTCTGTGTGCGATACAAAAACCTCGGAAACTATGTATAAAATAAACACAGATACGTCGCAATGGTTCACGGTCGGCCGGCCATGTATTGACAGAGAGTTTTTTTGCTCGTCCCCCCTTTCATACTGCTACCGCAGGGCTGTCCATTACACAAATAGATTAGCTTTAGTGTACTGACATGTACTTAGATATCCATAGAGGTTGAAATTCTACATATCAGTCCGCAATCAAATTTTGCAATCAAATGTTAACAATTTGGTAAAAACATCATCAGATTTATTGGAAAGAGCTGCTGCCCATACTTTTGAGAAACCTCACGATTCAGGACTCACGGGTTAACGTAGGTATCTACATTTTACAAATATGCTGCTAAGGAAAAATCATATCTGTTTACGAGATAGTTGCTACTACGGTTTTATTTATGCCAGAGACGGTAGCACTCGTTGCTTTAATTTGCATTCATAGATTCTCGTGAATTTGAATATTTCATTCAAAACTAAAACCATGTTTGCATTACTTTTGCTTTGGGTTATATCTTTTGTGCCGTGTGGTGCTGGACGTAAAGAATACCACCATTCCATTTCTTCTCGTGGGTGTCGTAAAAGGTGACGTCAGGACTTACGAGAGAATGGGCAACAGCGTTCTCTATGCATTCTACTACCACATTGTGATCTTCAACCCGCCTGCCAAGCATGGTGATTAGGGCAAACCCCCGCACCAGCAGTAGACGTCTTTTATTTTTTTTGGATGGGAAATCATCAAATGACTTCTCCCGCTCTGGGCGGAGCGGGAGGGCGTGTCATACTTTTACTGACTAAAACCCACCCGTGTTCCTTCAGTTGTCCATATGCCAGGGCCACGGTAACTCTTTCGAACGAATCTCGCGACACTGGCAGGCATCAGTCCTAGCAGACCCCTTCAGTGCTGCTAACATCTCTTTGCGGCGCGCTTGGAACACTACGCGCCGTCAACCCGAGCTTGGTCCTTACCGGGCGGCGAGCTACCAATTGCTCGCCGCCCGCAAGCTCACGCCTACGGTGCCGGGAGTCCGCTATTGACTCCCGACGCCCGGGGCGTCTCCTCCTGCAACGGCTAAGAACGTGAGGGCGCAGAGTCTGCCACTCCCTCACGCGCCCCGCCTCCTCCTTCGCGAGCATTACTGCTTCGCAGAAGGAAGTGACGGCTTCCCATGCCCTCTCGCTGCGTACCATGGCTCGCAGTAGTAGACGTCTTTCGGCTGAAATAACGATGGTGATGATACTTTTGAAGGTTGAATAAATATAGTACTGTTATTGTGATACTGCACTATCTCCCCTGTATATATACCGGGTGACTTTTTTAACGTCTTGAAAAAAAAATTGTGTGATAGGTGAACGGAGTAGAGGCCTTTGGCATAGAAATTTTTATTATTTTTATTTTTGAATAACATGTAATGAAATTGATCTAGCAATAAATACTACAGATTTGAAGTAACATTTTCATGCTAGAACAACAAAAACAGAAATTTGGAAAGAATAAAATAAAAAATCTATCGAAACTCAAATCATACGCACCCTACTCAATGCGCGGCATGTATCAATGATTTGAAGCCGGCCGATAGGCGGCCAAATTCATCTTTCGCAGGCGCTCAAGCCGCACACGCATCCCCGTCAGCCCGCGTCCCGCGCTCCTTTAGTCACCTGCGATGAATCTGAAGGCCTTCCTGCCTTCTATTCTAGTTACACAACACACCGTATGAAGGTCGAGACGGTAAAAAATGTCATCCGGTATATACAAGACAAATTCGATATCATGAAAACAATATTGCGCAATTAATTTCGTAATGTAAGCTTGGCTTTATAGGAGTGACCCTTTATATAATTTATTGAGGGCAATTCTTTTCAGCGCGTTTGCAGAATTTTAACACTAACATCCCAATCACATTCTACCCAACAAAGAATCCAATCTAGGCTGGACTTGCGAAGGCTCCAAAATTAAAATTAACTGTTTATAAAATATAAGCAATTATTTTTTTAAAAATAGGTTCGGCGAACAAAAGGACTCAAGCTAAAATATTCATGCAAAACGTTAAACTACTATTTCAAACCTTTGAACAAAACAAAGCATCATTAAAATTTGTAAATATTCCACACTGCGACCATAATTCATTAGTGATTTAATTAACTTTGCCCAGTTGGGTTTTAATTAAAGTATTAATTATACTTTGAAATTTTTGATACAACATTAACGTTCTTGTCTATTGCAATATTCTCAGCTTCAGGCAATACGATTATTCGGGGTATAAACAAGGATTTTTTATTATTTACGAGCTGAAATAAATGTAAAAAAATATGATTGCAATAAATGGATGATATACGATTTTCTCGTGGTTGTATCTCGTTTAATGGAAAAAGGAACGGACAACGTTTCATACGATTTCTTAAATTTGAATGGTGTAAAATGTAGACTTGGAAAACTCTTATGATGGTAAGCATTCCCATAACTTCTTGTGTATGTTTTTGTGTTTTAGAGTCCATTTATAGCTTTGACCTATGATGATCGATGATTATAAATTAATTAAATTTAATATAAGTAGTAAAAATATTATACATTTTATAATTTGTATTACAAACACATTAAGTACGTCTTTTGATCTAACATGGACAGAGGGTTAATTAATGAGAAGCTAAATTTGAAAACAATTTAACCCGACTTCGGCGAAGCAAAAATGAGGGTTATTATATTTTTCATATATGTGTGTAGGTATTGTATGTATATGTACATATGTAAATGTAAGTATTTTCATCTGTTCTCTCATAACTTCTAAATTATTCGTTATAATTTGACAAATGACGAATCCACAGAAGCGTCTTGATTGTCCGCTGGCTATGAACTATGACAGGTCACATTAAATTAAATGCAGTGCCTTCTAGAGGACAAAAACTCAGTAAGTAATAAAAGTTTAAATTATTTGAGGCAGTTTGGGTATCAAATGAAAGAGCCTAATTAGTACAAAATTTATATTTTTTGTTAGTTAGCCCCAAAATAAATTCAAAACTAAATCCCAACTACTGAAAAATCAGGCCCCATTGTTTGCCTTCGTATTGTTTGTTAGGCTACATGACAGACGACCTTGGCTTTCAGATGAGAAAATTTTCTTGTTCCAAACTTTTTAAAGCGTGTTTTTTCAGTATTTGTGTTTTAGTTTTAGAACTTACTTTTTATTTATTTATTATAGCAATTTTGCCAGTGGCTTTGTCCGCGTGTTATACATATAAACCTTCCTATTGATTCACTCTGTCTATTGATGAAACCATATGAAGGCGGTTGTATTGTTTAAAAGATCTAAGCTTACAGGTGGGAGAAGCGACTTTGTCTTATACTATGTAAAGTTATTTTTTAATTAGTTTTTCCCTTATTCTTTTGATTAACAAAATCCTGCTTTTAATAACAACACACAGACAATATTCCGACATTACATAAAGCTGTCATAAGTTAAAGAAACCTTAGTTCTTTGTGCCCGCGGCCGCCTCGCTCGAGGACGCTTCACCGCGACCCCGATACCCAACACTTTCTTTTATCCTCCAGCTGACAGGTAACTTGGCTCCAACAAGGATATCCTGTATCTACTTTTAAGTCGATATGTTTGAAACAGAATAACGTTCACGGATTTTCGGGGAATATTTTTTTGGAGCCCTTGCTTTGGTTTAAGTGGAAATATTTTGTTATTTTCTTTGATGAAATGTTAAGATTGTATCTACTGTAAGTAGAGGAAGAATACGGGATGCTACTGTTATGAAGATATTATAAAAATAACGCGTGTTTCAGAAAAACAATTACAAGCACGAACTTTACTAGAGCTAATCATGCGTAATCTTACTTAGTGTGTCTATACGCAGACCAAAATCAATGATTTGTCCGCGGAGAATAAGAATAAAATGAATAAAACAAATTGGCAGGGGCTATGGGAGAGCGCGAAATGACGACATTTGCTGGGGGTCCATTTAGCGAGATGGTTTTATTATGAAAATTGGTCCACGAGGGAACCGGCGACCGGCGGCACCCACAGCGAGTACCTCCCGCCCTTTACCGAGCAAAACATGGATTCAAATCAAAAAATTTATTGGCAATTTATTATTGCAGATTCAATAGTTGCAATTCTTAGTGTGCTGCAAAGCTTCAACAAAATTAATGTTTCACAGGTTTACGAAAATGGCTTTCACGCAAAAATTTACCACAAAGTTTTATCTTTACGTAGTTAATGTTTCATTCTTGGTACGCAACCGAAAATTAATTAATAAAGGTAATCCTGACTTGCAGTTTTAAGCATTTTATTTAATCAACAATGTCAAACGAGTTTTTTAATTAATTTCATGACGCAATGTAACGAAACATGCCGTGCAAATGTCGAGAATGAGGTTAATTAAGTGAAAAAGGCTGTTTTATTTGCTATAGTGGCCAAGTTGAAGCGCGTGTACTTGCTTAAGTTAAGCAAGTACACGCTTAAGTTAAGCTTGGGATATTAATTAGGCGTAATAACGTAGTTTTTTATAGTTTTGTGTTTTCGACCATAGAGCATAGTATTGCAGTATGGAAGTGAGTGTTCAATGCCGCCGATTTCTATGTTAACATACTACCTCAACTAAAATGAGAGAAATGAAATGTCTTACTGACAGATAGCTAGAAAAAAAAAGGGACGGAGCAGAAATTAACTAAGCTAGAGAGATTTGAAATAAGTTGTATGCCATGAATTTATGCACAACATCTTATACCTGTACCTACTGATTCTGAATTTCGCCGTGTCTTTAGTCGATACATTCTAATTTATCATCTAATATATATATTTATGCAAGTTTTAATTAAAATTCAACTCTTTGACATCGCTATTTGTTTAAAGTCAGAAAAAAATATGCTATAATTAAGTTGGGCGTGAGTGCGAGAGCAGTGGTGGCCCAGTGGTAACGGCCGCGATTTACGAGTAGTAGGTCGTGAGTTCTAACCCAAACAGGCACTTTGTGTAAATTATTCCATCACCGCTGTTCTCAAAAGGAAGGAAAACATCGTGTGGTAACTGGCATGTCTTAGAACCCAAAATTCGAAGACATGTGATATCTACCAACCCGCACTGGGTCCACGTGGTTGATTATGGCCCACTCTCTCTCACCGAGAGGAGGCCTGTGTCCCAGCAGTGGGAACAATATAGGCTTATTATGATTATGAAGTTAAGATTGTGAACTAAGGCATCGGCACCATATTATTAGACGAACAATAGTGTCATCGTAGAGCGACATGCTCTGAAGTTGTAAAACGAGTTTGACCGTGTTTTGATTAAATCGTGAAAGCGCATCATCCACCTTCTGCCCTTATTCCAATTTATTTTGGGTTGGCGCAGAAAGATTATACGATCAAAATAAGATTGACCTCTTCTTATATCTATCTAGTTGTTTTCTACGAACTTCAATAGATTAGCGGTAGACAAGACCAATTTATTTTTCGGAGAATTAAATTGAAGCCAGGTCATTATTATCATCTGCCTAGCCTTTTCCCAACTATGTTAGGGCAGCTTCCAGTCTAACCAGATGATGAATACCAGTATTACATGGAACGACTGCTTAACTGGCCTCCAGAACACAGTTACTCAGTAATACGATACTCCATGGTAAGACTGATTGTCAGACTATCGGGCTTCTGACGACCCGTATTCTCAAATATCCATATATGACAGCCGGGACGTTGGTCTCGGCTGTCATTTGTGACGTTAAGTCGTTGGAATTAACGTGCTTTCCGAGGCACGGATATTGAAGCCAGGTATGAAAAGAAAGGGAGTGCCATTGATTTGAACTGGTCCCGATCAATGGTATCACTAGTTCTATTGCTACTGCTCACAGTAGACATATATGTATGTATGTCTCCACTGCATCACAGTGTATAAGATTGTACCAATAGCAACGCTTCTCTGCTTTGACACATTTATCTACATACTATGATTCGCTACTTGAAAACGTACGGATCAATGGCAGTGAAGTGTGGCCTTTATGTGGAGGCGTCATAAAAGATTCAAAAACTTCAAACGCCTGTGAATTTTCTCTCTAACCTTAACTTATAGCTCGACCTACTTTTCATGAATTCTAGGCTCAAAATTTAATATTTTTGCAGACGTTTTGCCGGGAGCCTCTTCATCTTAAAAGCACTTTTATAATTAAAATGCCGTTGTGAAATAGAATAGTGAGATAAAAAAATATTACCCAGTAGATAATTATCACGTGAAAAATAAGGAGTTTGTTAGATAGATAATAATGTAGAAATACTTTTACCAAGTAGGTAATAGTCTTGCCTAATGCTAATGATATACTATTTCCATAAAGAAAATGGAAATTTTATAAACCTAACAACATGAATAAACAAACATTCTCTGGGATAGAGATATACATAATGTTATTATGATAATACAAACTTTGTTACGCAAACGAAACGTAGAATTTCCAAGTTAGACCAACTACGCAGGGGTACTCGCGAAATTGGTAGAATTATTCTGTATTATTCTGTACTAGTGATCGCCCATTGGTCGAAATTCGACCGTACTTCAATTGAATAGTACTACATTATTAAATGAACAAAAAAATATGATAATAAATATAAAAAAATAATATGGTTATATTTGACATTCAGTAACACTATAGACAAACTGTTGACGCTGTACTACTGTGGAGAGGGTTCGCTGGCGGGATGGTGATGGCCAGGACCAGGACGAAGGTGTAATGAGTAAAGAATACTTCTTCAGGAGTCTCTTCTTTATTTTCTTAATACTTCTTAACTGCGGGATATGGAACAATATGGAATGAATTATCACAGAAATTTGCTCTGTTTTTATAGAATTTTCCCTATTATTTTTAATTAATTATGACAGTTCAAAATGTCATAATTTTAACCAGCCTATACAATCGTGAGGCAAACAACCTCTACAGTTTGCATACGACACTAAGTTTTGTATGGGAAACTTACTAATGCCATACTTGACACTCCCCTTACCTATGGTTATACTTGACATTCAGTAAGACTATAGACACAAAATATTAAAGACAGATGTTCTCGATTGGACCACAGCTTTGGGACCATAAACAGAAGAATATCTAATCATGTGTGTATTTAATATACGGTAATGAATAGTAGTGTGTGTTACATGTTATTTATTGAAAATAATGTATTTTTACGCATAATTAAAAAAAAATTAGTATTCGTCACTTCTTCTCTGTATAAACTATAAGTGTGCGAAATTTCATACTCATCCGTCCGCCCAATTTTCGTAAAAAGGGATCCAAAGTTTTCGCTTCACGTATTAATATATAGATATAATAGGTCTTTACCTATGAAAATGCCGTTTGGTATGAAAAAAATTAAACGAATTTTTTTCATGTATTTTTTATTTGTATTAATCGAAATAATCACCCATGCAATCAATGCATCTTTGGCAACGCAGTGGCAGTTTATTGATGCCCTTCTTAATAAAATCAGCTGGACGGGAGGCAACAAATTCTTCAAAGGCATTTTTTTTTTCCCGCCAAGAAGTTATCCATTTCTGGAAAAAGTAGTAGTCTGTAGGCGCAAGATCTGGTGAGTAGAGCGGATGACGGAGAGCTTCCAACCCCAGTTCTTGCAACTTGGAGATCGTCTGCTGTGCGGTATGAGGTCGCGCGTTGTCGTGCAGGAGCAGCGGAGACGAGCGATTGACCAATGCTGGTTGGAGATGTGCCAGCTTCTCCATCATTGAGTTCAGTTCTTCACAGTACACATCTGCAGTAATGCTCACCCCGTTTGGTAAGAAGCTGTGATGAATCACACCGGCGCTAGACCACCAAACAGTGACCATCACTTTTCTAGGGGTAAGTTTTCGTTTAGGGCATTGTTTAGGTGCTGAACCAGGATCCAACCAACTTGCTGAGCGCTTGCGGTTATCAAATAGAATCCATTTTTCATCGCAGGTAACAATGCGGTTCAAAATTCCTTCATTTGTGTGTCTGTTGAGCAGTGCAAGGCACGTCTCGACGCGTACTTCGCGCTCGCGATCATTGAGTTCGTGGGGCACCCATTTGTCAAGCTTTTTTACCTTGCCAATTTGACGCAAATGGATCAATATTGTTTTGACGCTAACGTCGAAAGCTGCTGCTAAGTCAGCCGTAGATTGTGTATCATCAGCTTCCACAATCGCCTTTAATTCGTCATTGTCGACCAAAGTCTTCGGACGACCGCGAGGTTCATTTTTCAGGTCGAAATTTCCAGAATGAAAGCGAGCAAACCAATAACAGGTGGTGCGTTGGTTTGTAGTGTTAGCTACGTCGTTGATGTTGCGTGCCGCTTGTGCCGCGTTGCTGCCACGACGGTACTCATATTCCATAATTACTCGAATTTTTAACGTATCCATGATGACGAAAAAGATTGAAATGCGATGAAAATGTAACAATTATCAATAAACAAATGACTACTTTTGAAAAAAGAATTCCATTTTTTTTTAAATAAAATTAATTTGAAATTAGAATTCTTAGACAAACAAAAATTATTTTGATTTGAAATGACCAGTACTGCAGAACGGCAATTTCATAGGTGTTTCGTCCCGTTGACTTGATTAATCTGTGCGCCTAACGGAACGCGCGTGTAATGAAGCGAGAACTGTCACTTGTCAGTTTGACTTTGACACTTCACTTTGATTTTTTGGCTTGAACAAGGGATCATGGTCGCCGTGTTGATTTTCGCGACCAGTTGTAAATTAATCCCTTTAAATCGATCCGTTTGTGACAATTAGTCGTGATCCTATTGCTTTGATTGTAAATAACCCCAATTTGACGAAATAATACGGGTTAAGTTTGTTGAAATTGAAGTATTTTGGAGGTTAAGTGACGCTATTGGAAAACGCGTGATTTGGAGACCGCATGTCCTGCTACCAGGCGTGTTGCTGCGGCTGATATCCTGGAGAATACTCATAACGTCACTACACAATACAATATACACTCGCTTACATACATAAATCCAGGTAGGCTCCAGAGCAGGTGTTCGTCTACCACCAGGTGAGTTCTTTTATTTGAATTATATTGTCTGCTCCGCGCACGGCGGACAGTTTCGCTCGCCACTTCTTGTCTCCAGGGCCTCACCATCATAACTTCCACTGCGCTATTGAAATTCTATGGTGAGGCCTGGTCTGGCAACGAACATATTTGGTAGCAGAGCGTGGTTATAACCTACACAACCACCAAATTGGTAATTTACAGTAGGCTAATTACTTGGCAGTCTCTATAAGGAAATAGTAATTCGCTGTAAATATTTGTTAATTGTATTGCGTGTTCATTTGAAATAATTTGTTTAAATTTGTTATGTCGGGTAAACTGAAGTTATCATAGTCGGCCGGGTTGCATATGCTAGTAGAGTTGAATGGATTGGGCTATGTTACAACCCCTTGTTTGTGTCTGACCTGTGTTGTATTGAATGTCAGGAAGACATTAAAATATTGAGTTTTGTACCATCGATATGGTTGTTTGTGAAAATTGACATTTTGAACATTAATATTGTTTTAAATTGGAACAAAGGTTTATTATTGTTGTACCATTGATATAATGGTTTGTGAAATTAACATTTGAATATTTGAATTGAATTTGAAGTAGAATTTTTTGAACGTTGACATTGGTTTTGAATTAAAATAAAAGTTTGTTGTTGAATTGAATTGAAACCAATATTTTGTTATTTCTTGAGTTGCTGACTAACAGTTTGGTAGTTTGATTATTTGCCTTGGTTTTTCTTGTTATATTGTTGAACTTTGTTATTTGATTATTTAATTATTTGGTTTATTTGACTTGTTTTGTTTGTGCAATGGCATACAAATGGAAATATTGCAGTGCCGGACACCTGTCCAGGTCAAGCCGGAGACCTCGGTTGTTTCAGGTCCTGGACTATTGAGTAGATTGCCTACTTTGGAACTGCCACACTTTGACGGTCGCTTGGACTATTGGTACGGTTTCCAAAACCTGTTTGCAAGTTTGGTTGATGCACGCTCGGACCTCCGACCCGCCCAAAAGTTGGCCTATTTGTTGTCTGTCCTGGAAGGTGATCGAATCTGTCGTTGACTGACTCAGCCTACCCTACCGCTTTGGAACTACTCACCCGGCGGTACCAAAATAAACGTTGTTTGGCTGACGTTCATATTGAATTGATTTTGGGGTTACCGGTCATTACTAGTTTGTCAGCATTGCGTACTGACCTGTTGAACCCGTTGGTGGCAGCGACCAACGCTTTAAAGCGATTGGACTTGCCGGTGGACCAATGGTCTTACCCTTTGGTGCATGTTGTGCTGCAACGGCTTCCTGCCGATTTGAGGGCTCGTTTCGAGCAAAAGTATGGTGGGGATAGTGTCACATATCTCCCCCCATTTGGTGGCCTCGTCCAATTTTTGGAGGATGAGTGTCGGTTTGTGGATAGCTCTAGCGTTGCCACTGAGTCGCGCCAGCCGTCTTCCCGGCCACGAGACCAGGGACGGACTGGGGCCCGCGGGCCTGTTGATAGTCGCCCCGCCACTCGTTTTGCTGGCACCCAGAGTCGTCCTGTTTGTGAGTTTTGTAGGGACACGGGGCATGGCATGGCAACTTGCACGGCCTTTTTGAAATTGCACGTGAGTGCCCGCAGCCGAATTGCCAATGCACGCCGCCTGTGCTTCTCATGTTTGGGGACTCACTTCCATCGGGACTGCCCCAACCCCCGCCCTTGTAGATTTTGTAGGGGGTCTCATTTGGACATTTTGTGCGCTAACGCGAACCACGCTGGCAGACCAGCCTCTGATGAAGGTTCGCGCACGGGGGGGTACCATGGAGTTGGTCACCGGGCTTCTGGCTCACCGGTTCAGAACCGGGGAGAGGCCCGCAATTTTGAGCGCCGCACTCCACCCCCTGCGCAAGTTGATCGGGAGCCGCGCGACTGCCATTTGGTCTCCCCGCGTAAAGGCGATTACGCACTTGTTGCTGGGCAGCGCTGGCCAGACGAGCACCGCCTTCCCTCCCCTCCATTGGCGGAACGTCCCCGGTTGGAGTCACGCCCCCCGCCATTCAGGCATCCGGTGGGATATGCCCTTCCAGCGATGGCGCGTGGCTCGGGACACCGCGTGTACGAGGAATTTGAACTCCATCCTCGTCGGGAAAGACTTGGGCCTGGGTGCGGCGATCGGTCACCGCCCAGGCATTGGTAGGACATTGGCGCCTGCCCCGCTAAGGTACCCCTCAGATCGACACGGTTTTGTTGCCAACGGCATCGGTCAGGTCTGGGGGCCCACGGGGGACTCTGTTGTGGTCCGTGCCATTTTGGACACGGGAGCCCAGGGTTGCCTTTTGTCTATTGTTTTGTTTGTGTATTGTTTTGGGCGAAATTGTTGTCTTCAGCGCCTTTGGACTGCGGGACTTGGCTGGGACAAGCCAATTCGGGAAACCCTGTTGGGAGATTGGCTCCAATTTGTATCCGCACTCCCTGCAGTCAACGAGGTCGTGTTACCCCGCGCTATCCTCCCCCCTGGGAGCTACACTGCTACCCTTGTTTGTGATGCGTCTTCGCAGGGTTTTAAAAAAATAATAAAAATAAAAACAAAAAAAAATTGAAGCTGTATTGAACTCGCGTCCATTGTGTCTGCTGTCTTTGGACCCGAACGACTTGGAGGCCCTAACCCCGAGCCATTTTTTGATTTGACAGCCACTTGTCGCCCTGCCGGAGCACCCTTTTGTCGATGTGAGCCAAAATTGGCTATCACGGTTTCAGTTGGTGCAGCAGCTCGCTCAGAGTTTTTGAAAGCGTTGGAGCTAGGAGTATTTGCACATCCTCTAGCAGTGCGTCAAGAGGACTGATAAAACGCAACCTTGTCAAGATTGCCAAGTGATTAGCGGACGGGAAGGCCCGTCCGGGGGGGGGGGGGGGGGGGGGGGTAGATGTTCCGTCCCGTTGACTTGATTAATCTGTGCGCCTAACGGAACGCGCGTGTAATGAAGCGAGAACTGTCACTTGTCAGTTTGACTTTGACACTTCACTTTGATTTTTTGGCTTGAACAAGGGATCATGGTCACCGTGTTGATTTTCGCGACTAGTTGTAAATTAATCCCTTTAAATCGATCCGTTTGTGACAATTAGTCGTGATCCTATTGCTTTGATTGTAAATAACCCCAATTTGACGAAATAATACGGGTTAAGTTTGTTGAAATTGAAGTATTTTGGAGGTTAAGTGACGCTATTGGAAAACGCGTGATTTGGAGACCGCATGTCCTGCTACCAGGCGTGTTGCTGCGGCTGATATCCTGGAGAAGACTCATAACGTCACTACACAATACAATATACACTCGCTTACATACATAAATCCAGGTAGGTTCCAGAGCAGGTGTTCGTCTACCACCAGGTGAATTTTTTTATTTGAATTATATTGTCTGCTCCACGCACGGCGGACAGTTTCGCTCGCCACTTCTTGTCTCCAGGGCCTCACCATCATAACTTCCACTGCGCTATTGAAATTCTATGGTGAGGCCTGGTCTGGCAACGAACAATAGGTAAAGACCTAATATTATATAAACTACAGAAAATAAATTAGAATCGGTGATTTGATGAAATGATGTATAGAGCGTATGAAAATTATAAAGCTAGAAGTTATCATTACGGAAAAAGTGATAGCGTTTAAACTAAAGATATCTATCATTTGCGGGAAAGAGTCATACGGTTAACTGAATTGTAAATTGTATTGTTGTTATTGTGAATAATATAATAATATATCTTAGGACAGCCAACACAACGTTATCTGATCCCAAACTAGGCAGAGCCTGTACTATGGTAACCAGACAACTGCTAAGCATACTTATATATTTCTAAATACATACATATTATAGATAAATTACACCCAGACTCAGAACAAATGGTTGTGCTCATCACACAAAAAATTGTCCTGGGTGGGAATCGAACCCACTACCTCAGTCTTAGCAGTCAGGGTCACTAACCACTAGACTAACAGGCCAGTCAAAATGTGAAGACTATGTGGATTTTTTCTTTCTTTTCTTTCTTTATTTGTCTAGTATGTTTTAATCATAGTCTAGCAGTTTGAGTCATTTATGCGGTCTTTCCAAATTTCCTTTCTTTGGTATTGTTTGTCGAAACGTTAAGCTTCTAAAGTTCTAAGTTGAGCTGCACGATTAGTGACAAATGCGTACACTGATTGGACAGTTCCACTCAATCTGTGTGGTTCTTTCCTCTAAAGACCATTTCAGACAGCTATCTACATGGTTTTCACATGATGTGACCAAGATTATGTCTGGACTTTAAAAGACACTGTGACCTCTGAGTTTTTTCGGCCTTTCTTCTCAGAGTAGTCAGCTAAGAAACGCCGATCTCATCTAATTAAAAAAAATATCATTGACGTGTTAAAGTGTTTGTGCAAACCTACTTACAGAAATAAAATAATTTATCATTTTCTGTGTAAACTAAATTGTATTAATCCGATTGATAGTATTCGGTTCATTCAGTATTAACGAACTAACTCCACAAGATAGCAGAACTAGTTCAGTTGTAAATGTAGTGAGAAAGCGAATGCAAACGTGTGTGGTGGCGCGGCTAAACTCTTTTCATAAATCACTATACCGCATTGGAGCTCTACTAACTTTGTTCATTAATTGCCCACTGGTGCTAGGAATATTGCCAAGATTATACCATACCTATCCTAGATGGACGGGACTTAATTACCTTATCAAGAAACCGCTCGTCCGTATGTTACAAGTTCTAAGTAAATAGAGTTCTCTTAGAATTCTTGGTCCTTCGTGCCGAGATGGTAACTGTTGGAAGACTAGTCTGTGTACCTACTTTGTGTTCTGTACACATAATATATTTTCTAAGTTTCTACTACAATATCTAGGTAGGTAACCAACTAAATTATGCTTAGGAAGTAAGATTTTTGAGCGTCATGGTATTTATGAAAACTATTTTGAACTCGTTACAAATAGGTAGAGCAATGCGTTCTGTGTGGTGCCGGACGTTAAAAATAGCCCAAACCCATCTCTCCGTGGGTGTTACGACACCCACAGGGAGAAAGAGGCGACTGAGGGACTTATTAGAGAATGGGCAGCAACATTCTCTATGGATTTTACTATCATATTGGCTCGCCAACCCGCCTGCCAAGCGTGGCGATTATGGCAAAACCTCCCCTAATTGGGGAAGGCCAATGTCCAGCAGTGGTCGTCTTTCAGCTGAAATGACGATGAGTGAGATCATGCAGTATCTTGATTGCTACATATAAACAGTTTAAGGGAATAATTTTCAAAAAAATGTTTTTTTGATCCCCATTTTAACAACGCTGTTAAGTACCTACCTTGCAAGTTTGTAAGCGAACCAATCGTTCTCAGTTCTAGAACATTACAGTTTCAATTACGTAGTTCAGTAGACGCACTAATCGTGACTCACGTCCCAGCAGTGTCGTCGGTCTCGTTACGTATCGGTGTGATGCGCGGCCGTTCGGCGCGAGCTTCCCGAGTGTCTCGTTAAGCTCAACACTCGTGTGGAGACCGATTTCACACCGTCTACACTATTTAAACGCACTGTTTGTTATTTTTATACAAACATCTTGCTTGGTTGTGGTGGCAATTAGGTAGGTTTTATTTTTTTCCATGAATTGGCACGGACTCATGTCACTTTTAGAGTTATCCTACACATTGAAGCATAATATGAAGAAAATAACATTTGTCATATATATATAAATAAAAAGTAAAAAAAAGCGTAAATTATAACAAAATAATACTAAGGTATAATTAAGAAAATTTTAAAGTAACGTTGCTACAGTTATTTAAATTGAGTGTAATATTTTTGTTTGGTACTGTAATATTGGTGTTAGTCACTTGTGTACTGTTTTTCGGTAAACTATCTGTCATAGTTAATAGTTGTACCGATTCATCGGATTCCCTTGGCGTGAATGTTGGAGAGAGAGGGAGATAGTTAGGTGTTTCATAACGGCTTATTTTTGATGTAGAAGGGCCAGTCCAAGGATCCGATTGAGGCTCTTTCAGTGTAATGGCTCCTACGATGCCTTCACATATTTTAGACTTATTTTGGATGGAATCCTCTATGTATCCCTCTACAACTGCATTGGACTTCCAGCCTCCGTGGCGCTTAAGGGACAGAAGATCAGCTCCGGAATCAGCCAAAAGTGTGGCTGAAGTTCGTCGGAAACAATGACCCGTGTACAACAGGGGTTCTGGAAGTTCAAGAAATGTTGCTATTTCTCGTGGGATACTGCCAATTTTATTAGTACCCATAGGCTGTCTAACACACTTTCCATTGCGATACTGTAGAAAAAATCGATTGATTGGAGTGTTAGGCGGGCGTAAGGCTTGATATTTCTCAACAATCGTTACGTATTCCTTGCGAATGACGAAGTTGCGGTCTCTTTTTGTCTTTGTATTAGGTAAATTAATTAATAGTAAGTCATCTGAATGTTTCTCAATGTTTTTGACATTAAGTTGTGTTAGTTCATTAGTTCGACATGCTCCGTTTATACCAATAATAAGAACAACCGGTAACGTAAAGAGTATTGTAGTAGATAAATGAATAAAATTGATACGAACGCATAATTATGCCTATCAACATCTACTAAGTATACTATTTAATTGAGATTAATATACTTAAGTAGATACTGAGTGTGCAACTGACTTACTTTTGCCGCCAAATATACGGAATCGGGTGCTTCGTTAAGAAACTTTTCAATATCAAATATTGTGCAAACCTTCGATTTTTTTGGTTGATGACCAGATGAGGCTCTTTTTAAAAATGCCACTAATTTAGGATAGGTACTTATCGATATGTTTGTCTTTTTTCATCTTTATTGTTGCTTTTAGCATCGAATACGTACTCCATAGAGTGCTTGCTTTCTTGTTCTCGGATAATTCTATAAAATATGCCAGCAAAACTTTTTCTGCGAAAGTTTTGGCTCCTTTTGCTAGTCGCCACGTGTTGAACATATCGTACTGTTTTAAATGCTTCTCGCGTGATTGTTGAGGGAGAAAGCTCATTTGCGCATTATTAACAGTTTCAGTCAATTCTGTTGGCGTCAAGCAAACTTCCTCGTCGCTAGAATCACTCATTTTAGTTTTTTCACTTGTTTTCAAGTTTCTTGTTTTAATATAAGGTTTAACAATGACGTGAAAAAATGCCGCATAAAGAACCGCGTACAAAGCAAATTGAAAAAGGAACACCAAGAAGGTTCCGAGTCTGAGTTTTTAACAAAATAAAAAAAGTTGTATGATATATTCGGCACCATAGAGGTAGCAGTAAATAGGTTTAATGTTTTTTTTAATTCACAAACTTAGTGCACACGATGTTCTAAATTCAATTTACTTTATCCTCTAGAGAATAAAAACGGCTTTTCCACTCAGATATTGAAGATTAAAATAGTTATTTGGATACAAGAGTGCAAAGTTGCTTTTTAACCGCGTGCTCAATTTTGATGACCGAGCAAGCGAAGGATTCTAAAATTGAATCGCGAGCGCAGCGAGTGATTCAAAATTAGAATCCTGAGCGTTAGCGAGGGAATCAAAAGAGCACGAGGTGAAAAATCTTTGCACTCGAGTGCAACACGTAACTTTTCATTCCACCTCAGCGAGGAAAGAGTATTTTTAATCTTCAATATCTGAGTGGAAAAGCCGTTTTTATTCTCTAGAGGATAAAGTAAATTGAATTTAGAACATCGTGTGCACTATCACAAACTTAGTGCACACGATGTTCTAAATTCAATTTACTTTATCCTCTAGAGAATAAAAACGGCTTTTCCACTTAGATATTGAAGATTAAAAATACTCTTTCCGAGATGGTGGGATGAAAATACTCTTTCCGAGATGGTGGGATGAAAAATATTTTTCTTTGTGTACTTACGTTATTGATAATTAATCGATAAGAAGTCAAGGTAGTCATTATTTACACACACGCATAATCAGCCTATATTGTTCCCACTGCTGAGATACAGGCCTCCTGTCGGTGAGAGGGAGTGGGCCATAATCGACGACGCGGTGGCCAATGCGTGTTGACATGCCGGTTTCCTCACGATATTTTCCTTCACCGTTTTGAGAGCAGTGGTGATGAAATAAATTACACTAAGTGCCTGCTTGGAATCGAACCCACGACCAACAACTCGTAAGTGGCGGCCGTTACCACTGGGCCACCACTGCTCCTCATTATTTACTAACGTATAATCTTTCAATTGTTACTCGACCGACAGAGAGAGGGTTCTTACATAGATGGGGAAACGATAGCCTAGATTTAAATGGACGCCGGCCGGCCAGGATCGAAGAAAGTGAAATTTTATTGACATCCGAAAACATTCGAACAAATATGTCTCCTAGTCCTAGGATCCTAATGGGGATTTCGGACGAATTTCATATGTGATACGTGTCGTAAATAAATCATTTATTTATCAGCACTGTGTGGTTTACAACTGTACCCACCTACTTTTTCTTTTTGATTCATTTATTGATGTTAGGACCATAGTTACAGTTTTAACCAATGGGTATTGTATTACCCTGTAACTGGGTTTTGGAGGTCAGATAGGCAGGCGTTCCATGTAAAATATTGGTATTCAGCTGCAACCGGTTAGACTGGAAGCCGACCCCAACATAGTTGGTAAAAGGCTAGGCAGATGATGATGATGATGATGTTAGGAACATAGTTGTGTTAGTTTTGTAGTTTGTGGAAAAATGCACTAACGTGTTTTACAACAATTTCTAATTCATTAAAAAAAAACCTAACATGATATATATATTTTAGATTCCAGTCTTATGTGTCATCTCTTAAAACAAAACAATATAGTTATATTTTATGTTAAATTATCTCTGTCGTCTAAGATTTAATTTTATAACGTTATATGTGTTTAATTTACTATTGTAGTCAATTTTCTTTTCTAAATATGTCACCAAAAAGAGACTTAACAAACAGAGCTTGACTGCAATAACATTTTACAATTTGCAATAAAAAGCTCCATCTTATTTAAAACTAGTCTTCTACTCAATTAATTACTGCGGCACACTTGGGCACGAAATGTGCGCACATTACCTTGACAATTATGGCAATCTTTTGTAACAATAATGGATGATGCGACGATTCTATTTAATTACCTTAGTTTACAACTGCGATAAAAAGAACAATACATTGTAGACTTTTATGTATTTGTCGATAGAATCAAGGCGACCTGTTGATACATTTTGTTTCCAACTTTGTATTTTAATTGAATATAGGTTATGTTCATGTCTGTGCTTTACACAGGAGTCTCAGATGTTACACTTTTGAACACCCACTGTCTCGCTTTTACAAAGTGAGCAAAAATTTTATACTTATAATCACCCAGTCTTAAAAGCAAACATAAAACTTAGTTCAAAATTAAATTCATAACTTTTGTAAGTATTATTTTACGCATGAATAATGTTCCCTTTGACTACGTCCATGGCAGTTGAACAATACCCCAAACTCTTTGTCTACAATAAAACATTTTCATTTTTCTTCCGTTGCGGAGGCAGTAAAAAAGTTTGCAGCCATCTCAGAGGCGATATCTACCAGCACCTTTACAAAAAGTTTAAAATATAAAACTCAACTCTGCGAGTATAAAATAGTAAAAAATATCGTCCAAGAATACCAAAGGAGACTCGTTTGTTGAATTTAAATAATTTTATTCTTTGGTTTATTAAGGAAAGTTATTTTTTTCTCTTTTCTTTTGCAGGTTAAGCAGTGTTCCAACTACGTTAGCAGCATGACAAATGGCAGTAAAATACTTCAAGCGACATATTACGGCATTGTAGATAATACTTAAATATTAAATGTGACCTAATTGTCTATCATAATTCGTTCCACGATGATATGTATAACGTAGCAGAAACAGGTATGATACGTCGGAACTCGATGCGATTACTCGTAGGCATAGAATTCGGAGAAAAGGAATGGTTTAGAAATTGTGAGTGATGCTAGGTTCGTTGCTAACAACACTTTGGTTTAAAGAATAAAACACTGCAGAACCTGCTGCTTCGTAGCTTTAAAGAAATGTTGTATGTTTCATAAATTTATATGCGTAAGTGTTTCATTTGTTTTAGTTGACTTTAACTTCGGCGGAATAATTAGTTTTATTCTACAATTGATAAGAAATAGCTCTCAAACTCTGAAGAATAACTCAAACAAACGTAATTCTCAGAAATGTTCTATCTGCAGATTTTCCTACTTAACTCGAGAGGAGTTGGTTAGATTCTATTTTTTAATTAGATACTTACCTCTATCAGTGCTTTTCAAGTATTGTGTGAGAGCAAAGTTCCCAGGTGTCACGTCCACGTCGGGCCGAAGTCGGCGAAACTTGACGAAGTTCGTCGAAGTTAGCCGAACTTGGCAACTCTCCCCAATCACTCGGTGTATCACCTGATTGATATCTAATAAAATATAATTGCCTGACATTGTTTCTTTGTTATTCTTTTTCTGATATTGAAGGCTTGTGACGTGCAGGTACTATTTGGGGTATGTTTTACTGTGCCGTGTTTTCTTTACGACACTTTTTCGGGGATGGTTACCCGACACGACTTGATGGTACCATAATTAATCTTGCTTGCAACATAGTTCTTAAGGGGGTCACGATGCAATGATAATCCTTTGGTGAAAATTGTAACCACAAGCGGAAAAGTAAATTACTTCAGCTGCGCTAGTTGGCTCCTTGCTGCTACTGTCTAGTTATTAACTATCAGTAATCATATAATAGTAATATATATAGTCTGTTGGTAATATGAACTCGCATGAAAGCCAGAAACTGTTGCAATACAATCATACTTTCAAGACAAACTAATATTCCTTAAACAATAATAAACGATTGATGCGAACTCACACGGAACCTCTAATATCCCAGTATATCCGCATGCAACTTTGCTGTTCCATAGACCCGACGTAAGTTCTCTCTAAGTAAACCTTTACAATTTTAACTTACACTCAGCTCGTGGTGATTTCGACGAATGCAATGATAGTGATGCGCTGAGGCCTTGGATATACGTCTAAACTAAGGCACATCCGTGCATTATTTCGGATATTGACATTACTTTTGGAGACTTACTGGTATAATAAATTGCTGAAATGACTATGTCTTTAGTCAATACAGTCATTTTAGGTACACCAGTACACCATTCCACCAATACTCTATATATTGTATTACATAGTTTGTACACATTTAAAAAAATATGCTCCTCATTCCGAAAGGTACCTGCTTTGGAAAATAATACTAGAAACTACACACTTTATAAATACTTTCAATAACATTACGACCGTAAATTCCCTTCAGTCTCAAGAGTTACTTGGCGAATCCCTTTCATATTAAGTTATATCCGCTTTTCTATCCGCCAATTATGACTTTCCTAATTATAACTTTCCTTTTCGATTCAGAACTATTTCTCTTTGTGATATTGCATTCTAACTACGGTGTTATTATTTTAATGCACCTTTCCTTTGTGGCATTCTACAAATTTTACTAACTCCGTAAAGTGCTAAATTGCACCTGTTATTTAGTTCATTTTGCTGTGAAATCATTTGTTTCTTTTGAACTGCTTTTGAGGTAGTTTTCTGCTAAAACTAGGTATAGCGTTTATATTCTGTACCTACTATACATTAGCCAGCTTTCAGTCTAACTGCGATGCAGCTGCGACTACGTATCTGAACTCCACAACTCAATTACTAACCGGACGGTAAGCCTGTTTTTTATTTATTTCTTTGCAAGCATGGGTAAATTGGTACATTGATGTTGTCATAAAGTTAGTTCTCCATGTTCTGCCGTCAAATGGGCATGGAAATATAATTAATATAATTTTAAATAACATTAGAATATTAATCTAATTCCATTTTTAAATTAAATGTCAAATTATTTGAATCACAATGAATAGAAAATGTTTATTATTACATCAAATGTCACTGCCTACAATATTAAGTATGTCAATTAGTGATGGGCAGTGGATAAATACTCGAAGGATAAATACTCGAGTTTTTATCCGAAACGGAAAAATACTCAATTTTTACTCATTTTTACTGAGTATTTATTCAAAATGATGGATAAATATATTTTTTGTGCATTGGATGATTCTTTTATAATGTTAATGATGGGTGCTGTTATTTGAACTTTCCGAAATACTATCTTTTTACATTATTTAGTTCTAACGTCGATTGTCAGGGCTGCAATTGTGTCAGGAGTCCCACTGTTTCTAATAGAACATACTCTTAGATATTTTTTTATAACCTCTCTTAAATGAGAGTGTATAGAATCGCCACACAAGTGAATGTCTCCGTGTAGAAATTCTAAAAGATATTATAAACACGGTGAAGAAAAGTTTGGTGTTATTGGTGACCACGCTAGACACGCAGTTAGTAAAAGATGTTGACCCTTTTAACTGCGAAGCGCGCACTATTAAGATGCGTAGATCAATGCTTCTCTCTTTCAAATAGAGCCCAACAAGTGCCTACCTAGTGTGTATCATCTTCTAGGATAAGAAATCTAAAATGAGGTTTATTTTGTTTAACTAAGGTTCTTGATAATAAAACCAAGAATGAAATTCTCTCAGCAGTGGCAAAAAGGGTAACGATTGCCTATAAATTTTTCCGCCTATCTGCTTGACTCAGAAGCTTGCTGCTTGGCACGTGGTACGGAGGAATGAAGGAAATGTCGTAGGGAAAGTTTTGACTATGAATGTCGATGACTAAAAGAGAAGGAGGAGACGAAAGAAACGATGGCTGAACTGTGTGAATAATATGGATAGAAAGAGTGTGAAGATGGTGACTAGTACCAAAGTGTGGAAGAAAGAGACAAGTTGCGCCGACCCCAAATAAACTGGGATAGGGGCAGAAGAACGATGATAATGATGATGATGATCAAGCGAGACAAAGAACTGGATGCCATAGATTTTATAAGTGGAACGTCGAAATAGTTTTTTGGATGTGGAAGTAATGCCAACATTTGCTGCATAAGGCCAGGAAAGGTTGTTAGTGAAAACCTTTTATTTGGAAGAATTCTAACGAAATAAGTCCCTTAGCCAAGTGCGAGGGAGAGGCAATCTCTGCGCTCTCACGCCCCTAGCCACCGCAGGAGACCACCCGGGCGTCGAGAGTCAATTGCGGACTCCCGTCCACCGTAGGCACGGGTTTGCGAGCGGCTAGCAATGGGTAGCTCACCACCCGGTAAGGAGCAGGCTCTGCTCGACGGCGCGTTGTGTTCCGCGCGCACCTCAAAGAGATGTCAGCGTTTTTGATGGGGTCCGATTGGACCGATGCCTACCAGGCTCGCGGATTTTTTTGAAAGAGTGAGCGTATCCCTGGCATAGGCAACTGAAGGAACACGGGTAGGTTTTAGTCAGTAAGAGTCTGACACGTCCTTCTCCTCCACCCAGAGTGGGAGACGTCATTTAATGATTCCCACCTGAAAATAAGCCTAGCGGAAAGAAATATGTATTTCGACAAAGTTAACTAAACTAGCAGTGGGTATAGTTTGAACACCGTATACTTCTGTTGCAACAGAAAGGCCTTTTAGACCATACACAAATATTCACAGAAAAAAAAAATGTGACGACAGAAAAAGCGGCAAAACTTGCATTTATTAAATATAATTGGTTTATTTTTATGGGTGAATCAGGCAGCGAATGTGACGGATGGTTTGGAAAGAGTGAAAAGGAAAAACTCCGAAATGAAAGTGAGAGTGAAAGAGATGGTAAAAATGAAAAAGCATGAAAGGCAAGAAAAGTATAACAGGAAGTTCTCTGATAACTTCAGGGCCAATGTTAAGCTGTTTTGGAAACAAGTAAGATTGGCTCACGGAGTGACAGGAACATCGAGTATGAATGTTATAATAGCAGAAGATGGATGTTTACTAAATGAAAAATGTAAGGTCTTGGAACGCTGGAAGGGATACTTTGAAAGTTTATTCAGTTGTCAGGACAGTGTGCAAGGAGTGGGCTACTGGGCAGATGCCAGTTTAGAAGACCCTTACTTAGAAGTAGATGAAGATAATGAAATAGAAGAGATAGTACGAGCGCTGAAAGGTATGAAAGTTGGGAAAGCTGCAGGATATGACAGAGTGTCTGCTGAAATGCTGAAGAGCGGTGACGGGGTGGTAGCAAGCCTGTTGTGCCGGATCTTTAATATGTGTTGGAGATATGGCCGTGTACCGGATGATTGGTGTAAGGCTGTAATCGTACCACTATATAAGGGAAAAGGCTCACAGCAGGAGTGTAAAAACTACCGCGGCATTAGTCTTTTGAGTGTTGTCGGCAAACTGTATGCGAAGGTTTTGATAAATAGAGTGATAGGAGTGACCGGTGAGAAAATATGGGATGTGCAGGCAGGATTTAGAGAGGGGATGGGCTGTATGGATCAGATCTTCTCCCTAAGGTGCATAGCCGAAAAACATCTGGCAAAGCACAAGAAAGTCTACTGCGCTTTCGTTGACTTGGAGAAGGCTTATGACAGTGTGTGCAGAGAAAAACTGTGGTCGACACTATCCATGTACGGTGTGGATTGGCGCTTGGTACGGGCACTGAAATCTTTATACAAGGATTCCAGTGCTTGTGTTAGGATAAATGGGGCATACATGAACTGGTTTTGCATCTCGAGGGGTGTTAGGCAGAGGTGTGTAGCGTCACCCTGGCTATTCAACTGGTACATGGATAGTTGTCTGACAGATTTGAAAGAGGGTGAGTGTGGATTGACAATGAGTGAGTTGCCTGTCAAATGCCTTCTCTACGCAGACGATCAAGTTCTACTTGCATCGTCAGCAGAATAGTTGCAAGACATGGTGACTGTAATGGATGAAGCATTTAAGATGAAAGGGATGAATATAAATGTGAATAAGACGAAGATGATGGTGTTTGAAAGAAAAGAGAACGTATCGGTGTGTGATGTGAAAATAAATGATAAGAATGTGGAGCAAGTAAGTGAGTTCGTATATTTGGGGAGTTTGTTTACAAGGGATGGAAAGATTGATAAAGATGTGGAAAGAAGAGTGAATGCGGGAAATAAAGTAAATGGTGCTTTACATGCAATTGTGACCAACCAATTGATGTCCAATAAGGCTCGACTGGCTGTTCACAATGGTGTACTGGTGCCTACGCTTATGTATGGGAGTGAATGTTGGGTGTGGCAAAAGAAGCATGAAAGTAGAATAAATGCTGTGGAAATGCGTTCCTTGCGAAGCATGTGTGGTGTGACTATGAATGATAGGCTGAGGAACGATGTGATAAGAGAACGGTGTGGTTTAAAAGAAGATGTAGTGACAAAAATTGAAAAAAGTATGCTTAGATGGTTTGGTCATGTTGAGAGGATGAATGAAGGACGACTCACAAAAGGTATTTACAAGGCAGATGTGAGTGGAAACACCGGGAGGGGACGCCCTAGGAGGACATATAGTGACCTTATTGGTGATGTTCTTCAGAAAGGTCAGGTGCGTAGTACTCGCAACCGGCGTGTGTATGACCAATTGTATGAACCTTAAAGAGGCAAAAGGAGAGTGTAGAGATCGTAGCAGGTGGCGTTCCGTGGTTTCTGCCTACCCCCATGGGAAAAAGGCGTGATTGTATGTATGTATTTTTAATGATTGATGTTATTATTTTCTGACAAACTCTATTCATGATTGAGTGAAACTATTGGAATACAGTCTTTTTAAGTGTTAATGTACGGTCCACAACTTCTTTTTTTAAATTGTAATTAATTTCAATCCTTTTCTTTGCAAAATGACAAAAGTTTCGTTAATGAAACTTGAGACAGTATTTATTCGTTGTTTTGGATAAATACTCAGTAAAAACGGATATTTATCGAGTATATATCCGGATAAAATCCCAACACTAATGTCAATGGATTCAATACAAGCATATCAATTTAACTATATGAAAAAATAAAATAAATCATTTATACTATCTAATAGTCAAGAATAACCAATTAAATTTTATATTTAATTATTTTTGCAAAATAGTGTGTGAGGAATAATAAACTGAAAAATTAAACCGCCGAAAAAACTGAAAAGCAAAAAAAAAAAACCTTAAAATGTTGAGTCGGCGCTTTGAGTGATCTTTGTTCATTGATTTTTCAGCACCGACCCAAAATCTTAATCTTTATTTTTTTTGCTTTTCAATTTTTTCGGCGGTTTAATTTTTTTGATAAAAAGTTTTTATTTTAATTTTTTGTGGCTTAATGTACTAATAATACTTGGCAAGGTATACCCCATCCAATAAAAAAAGAATTATCAAAATTAGACTACTCTCTGTATAAAGTTATGCGTGGTCATACATTACAATCAGTGAGTGAACAATCAATCATCCCCTTTTTTCTGACCATTAGGGTTGGATTATGTTTTCCAAATCTAAATAGGACCACTTTCGGGGTATACTCTTTCCAATAAAAAAAGAAGTATCACAATCGGACTACTACGTAAAAACTTATGCGTGTGCCTCTTTCGCTTTTTCGTCGGTTAAAAACAAGATGAGTACCAAGATGGTAGATGGTTGCCAGACTTTTAGGCATCCGACTTCCTAAACCAGATAGAATAAATAAGTTATTACTTTATTAGTTAGCTCTACCTCATCTGCTACGCATTGCATTTCATTAGTTCTAGTGTTTCGAAACATATTTCCACCCCTTTGTGTCAACCGGGAAATTAAAGACTGACCGACTAAACATTACGAAACAATATACTCTCTTTCACAATTTAAAATACTTTTAACTAAATTAGTATTACAGGATATCAGGGACATCAATGCGCATATTGTACCCATGAATTCAACACATTATTCTAAACCATAGCGTAGAAAATTTCGTTGGTTAACAAAAAAATAATATCTACTGTTTTAAAGAAAAGTGCAATACCTATGCGGACAAAATTTATGGATCAACATTTTTTTTAATAACCCACGAGAACTTTTAATGCAGTGCTTAATCCATGGAAACAGATTGCGCGTCAATGTCCCTGCCATATGTTAGTGTGTGTGTTATACGCGTATTACATATAACACACACGCACACAACAACATACACGTACGTACGTGTTATTTGGGTATTTGGGTATACCTACATTCAGAAATAAACGTGATGACAAGAATGGTTTTCTAGCTATCAAAGGAAGTAGTAGATCTTACACAAGCACCTAACCGGCTGTAGGCCTAAATAGGTAACAAGCACCTAATCTTTGTAAAATAAAATCAAATAAAATTTAAAACTCCATAAAATTGCATTTTATGAGAAGTGTTAGTCAGAGTAAATAGTAAACTTTTAACTCTGGGAGAAAAAGTGCTCGTTGATAATATGCTAGACGGAGTTAGATTTTTATTTCAAATCGTCCATCTTTTTGGAATTAAATTATTACAACCAAAATTGGCAGTAGGAGTATTAAATTCATTAGCCAACCCAATTAAACACTCGATTTTATGCAGAAATGGCATATTCATTACACTGGATTTAATTTCATTCCAACACAACAATGCTTTGAAGCTGACCATTTTTTTAGACCGCCTCTGACTACAAAGCAAGTTTAGCAAGAGAGTAAATCAACGCCCCGCCCTCTCTGATTACCTCGAAAGGAAAAACGAACGCTCCAAGAACAACATGTTTTCTATTCCTTTGAATAATTTAAATAAAAAGCCAACAGTAAGTAGAGTTCGCATCAATGAAGGAAGCGCGACAAAATTGCTATCATATTTTTTTAAATGATGATTTACTTAAAATTGCTCTTGTTTTATATTTTATCGCGGTTTATTTTCTTGAGTGGTACGTAAAAGGTTCCTACGGCCAATTTGCGCGGGCTATAAAGGTCGATATAAGTGCTTGGAAGGCGGTGAATTTAACTTTAATAAGTTCGCATTGCGCCTCCGTGCACACTAGCGGGCGCATGTAATTCCCATTAAAAATACAACAATACGATACATATCGGGAATTTAAGTAGCCACGTGAACCACGTATTTGATCGGAAATGGCCATAGAGACGGGAAACGATAGCGTTCAAGAGGCGCCGAGAATTTTAAATAAATGAATTCCTTTTCAGCTCAGAAAAGTTTTCATATGTGCTAAATACATATATGATATCGAAATATCGTTGGATAACCTACATTCTAACAAAAGTTTTTTCAAATCTGTATTGGAGACCTTTTTAATAATACAAAGTTGATTTTTTAAGAAACTTTGGGCTACACGCTACACGCTTTGGTATTGGTATAAATAAATAAATAAATAAATATTTAGATACTAACTACTAATGAAAACTTAAGGATCTCAGTGAATACTAATACAAAGATTTTTTCATCCCACCATCTCGGAAAGAGTATTTTTAATCTTCAATATCTGAGTGGAAAAACCGTTTTTATTCTCTAGAGGATAAAGTAAATTGAATTTAGAACATCGTGTGCACTAAGTTTGTGATAGTGCACACGATGTTCTAAATTCAATTTACGGCTTTTCCACTCAGATATTGAAGATTAAAAATACTCTTTCCTCGCTGAGGTGGAATGAAAAGTTACGTGTTGCACTCGAGTGCAAAGATTTTTCACCTCGTGCTCTTTTGATTCCCTCGCTAACGCTCAGGATTCTAATTTTGAATCACTCGCTGCGCTCGTGATTCAATTTTAGAATCCTTGGCTTGCTCGGTCATCAAAATTGAACACGCGGTTAAAAAGCAACTTTGCACTCTTGTATAACAAATAACTATTATTATATTCGTAGGTTATGGTATAAGGTCAGTAGATGAAGGTATGTTCAGGACACATACCCTGCTTAAAGCGGCATACGAATATTTGCAATTTTACACACAATATCATCATCATAATCATTTTAGCCGAAAGACGTCCACCGCTGGATATAGACCTCCATATAATAGGTAATATAGACATATAAGAAAATCGAAATTATTGAAAGATGTGGCGATCAGATTGAAAGTCCACTGCTGAACCCTGCCTCCTCCAAATTATATAAACATTATAATTCTAAATTATTGAAAGATGTGGCGATCAATTGATAGGAAGACTTGGCTACGTTACACTTGTCTATATTAACAGGCGTTAATAGTACATTTTTTTTCTTTTTCAGGTTGGGAAATCATCAAATGGCTTCTCCCGCTCTGGGCGGAGCGGGAGGGCGTGTCAGAATTTTACTGACTAAAACCCACCCGTGTTCCATCAGTTGCCCATGTGCCAGGGTCACGGTATCTCTTTCGAACAATCACGCGACCCCGGCAGGTTAATAGTACATTACGATATTAGTGCGTTATGATGGTTATAACATGCGAGGCGGAATTTCAGCCCGAGCCGAAGGTGAGGGCGTAATTGAGCCGAGCATGTTATAACCAATACGCATGTATATCGTACGACGTTCTTTAACACATTTGCGAGGAAACAGAAAAAAAAAACATTATTTTAAATAAACTCAATCTGTGAATGCACACTGTTGCTTTCCCGCCATTTTAACAGCGCGCTAGCGCTGCCTACTGACTGGCGCCGCGCGGCGATTAGTTTGAAATTTGAAGAGCAACAACGCGCTGCTCACTAGCTGAAGTCGTGCGGCGGCGATCAGTTCCATATTTGAAATGGCAAATAATACTGTTATGGAATTTGTATGGACTATAACTTAACTATTTGCTTTGGTAACACACGCGTTTTTTACGACCCGCTTTACATATTTAAAACCGGTGGAATTACATTTGGTGATGGGCGTGTTAATAGCTTACACCTTCTACGAGATTGCTTTTAGGAACTAATCTCAATTTGAAATTAAGAATATAAGTAATGGCGGGAGCCTAAAATTTCCACATTTGATGAATCCTGTATCCTGTATGTTAAATGTAAAAATGTTCCTATGTTCTTTTTTATTGTTTTATGTCCTGTGCGTGTCCCAAATAAAATATTTTCTTTCTTTCTTTCTTTCTTTCTCGTGAAACCAATATAAAGGAATTAAAAATAGCAACGCAACCACATACCTTAACAATCCAGAGATCCAGTGCTCGTTCTTGTGCTCTTAATGGCGTGGTTATGCTGCCGGCCGGCTGGCTCAATCTTGATAAATCCACCGGTAGAATGGTTCAAATTCCAAAAAATCTACACGGCACTATAAGTTCTCAACGAAGCACAGATGTAGGTCTATTTATTTTACGAATATCTTCAAGATTTCACCAAAAATTGAATTTTTAAAGACGGAGTGACGCGCTCGCTTAATTGAAGCGCGGGTGGCGTACATTGGACTCATTTTTTCCCTCGCTAACGCCATCTATCGGCAATCTTGCGAGAATACTCAAGAACGTTTCGATACATGGTCGTTGCGATAGCAAATATTGGTGCGAGGATTCATCAACTGAGAAACTAAAATATTTAATTTGAAATGATAAACTATTATGTTCTGTGTGAGAATACTAAAATATTGTTATTTAATTTTTTTATATTGGTAAAAGCATTGGCGCTTCACCAACATCAGCTTTACGAGCAAGGGTGTTAAAAAATATATTACATTTTGTTGTTTTTGTCTGGCTAAGAAGTAATTCTCTTTAACAGTTAACAGCCGCATAAATTACTGCGGTGTACAATGCACGCCGCACGCCGCCTCTGTGCAAACATTTACTTTTTTTATTTAAGCCTCGTCTACAACGGATTGAAACAGCTTGAAACGATTGAATTGCTTACGTTATTTTATTTTATTTTGTTTGTCCTGTACTGTCCCACTGCTCGGTAAAAGCTTCCTCATGTCCTTCCATCTTCCAAAAAAAAAAAAAACAAATTGCATTGGTCTTGCACACCCGTCGATAGTGTAAAATATTTCAATTCGAGCTTTGAAAAGATTTCGCGGAATATCCTTAGAAATGAGTATGTGACAGCAACAAATATTACATATGAAAATAGAAGGCATGCATTTGACACAGTGACTGGTATGGTATGTGATTTATTCTGTGTATTTTGCAACCAACGTCATCCAATTTCCTCCTGTAGGTGTGGTAAAAGGTGACTAAGGGACTTAGTCGAGAATGGGCAGCAGCGTCTTTTATGCATTTTACCACCATATTGCGATGTCCAACCCGCCTGCCAAACGTAGCGATTATGGCAAAGTCCCCCAAATTGGGGGCAGCCTCATCCAGCAGTGGATGTCTTAGGGCTGAAATGATGATGACGATGATGATGTTGCAACTTCTTACCTATAGAGTACTACTAAAAAGAGATAAAACTATTATAAATAAACTAAAACTTAGTATCACTTTAATTATTGTATGAAAAAAAATTTGCTTATTGAGTAATAATTCCGTCATTTAACGTCAGTGCACATTCTACCCTCATCTGTTAGAAGGAGGACATCATAGACGGTTCAGTGAGAAATAGCCCAGAACATCCGCATTTAATGTAACATTCTGCAGTACCTATCTCAAGCAAGTTATTCTCTACCTTTTCGGAACTGTTGAGCTCGTTATTCGTGAACTTTAAATCGACCTAGTAACCGCGTACATTATCTAAGCGATTCCTGATTTAGGTCAGATGTAACACCTACAAACCAGTTTATAAATATTTAAGGCAACTTAACTATATATTAATACGTGAAGCGAAAACTTTGGATCCCTTTTTACGTAAATTGGGCGGACGGAGGAGTATGAATTTTCGCACACTTATAGTTTATACAGAGAAGAAGTGACGAATGCTAATATTTTTTTTTCAATATGCGTAAATATACATTTTTTTCAATAAATAACACGTTACACACACTAATATCCATTACCGTGTATTTTATACACACATGCATAGATATTCTTTTTTTTATGGTCCAAATCTGTGGTCCAATCGAGACTATCTGTCTTTAATATTTTGTGTCTATAGACACAAAAACTACTACTACTACTATAGTCTTACTGAATGTCAAGTATAACCATAGGTAATAAATTAATTTTATAGATATTTATCCTATTTCATTTTTTAAATCTATGATCATATCGAGAATATTTGTCTTTAATATTATTTGTCTATAGTGTTACGGAATGTCAAATATTACCATATTACTTTTTATATTTATTATATTTTATTTATTGTCATACATATTTCATTACATTTTTAAATATTTTTACAAAAAAAAAAATATATATTAAAAAAAAATTAAAAATATAAAAAATTGTGGTCCATCCGTAGCGGGATCAGGGTCCAAGCTACCGGTGGTTAGAGACAGAAACCTCCTCACAATGAGAGCCGTGTCAAGGAGTACTGCCTTCTGAATCAGGCTCTTGATCCAACCGCCTAATGATAGGCTCGACAGGTGTTGTCGAGGGTATCAGCCATCAGCCCATTGTCTGATACGACAATCAGCACAATGACAGCCGAGTCAACATTCCACATGTCAACAACCTCGTGTGCTAAGTCGAGATATTTAATCTGTTTCTCTTTCTCAGCTTTTACGAGGTTGCCGTCATGCGGAATGGTAACATCGATTAATTATCATTGTGCGGCGCGCTAACCGGTCTATCACCACTATATCAGGCTTATTGACGACAATAGCCCCGTCAGTAATGATAGATTGATCCCAGTACAACGTGACATGGTCATTTTTGAGAACTGGGTCGGGCACATACTTGTAATACGGTACCTCAGAAACCACTAGTTTGTATTGCAAAGCAAGTTGCTGGTGAATAATTCTGGCTACTTGGTTATGCCTGTACACGTATTCGCCGTTAGCCAGACGAGAACAACCAGAGATAATATGTTTGATGGACTCACCCGGATGGTGACATGCCCGACACACGTCAACCGTCCCGTCCTTCATAATATGTCTCCGGTAGTTATTCGTCAAGATAACTTCGTCCATAATTGCACAGACCTAACCTTCAGTTTCCCCGAATAGGTCACCAAAACGTAGCCAGGATACGGACGCTAAGAAATCTACACTGGGCTCATGAAGAGCCCGGTAGAAGCGCCCGTGAAGCTCCTTGTTTCGCCATACTTCCTTGCGGTCATCTGTAGTAAGTACTACAGGTTGCGCCAGTTCTGAGCCCCTTGTCCACTGCGACCACATCAGGGTGCATACCCACTTCGGCTTTTAAAAAATACTCCCTGAGACTGCACACCTCGCGGTTGTGGAGCATCTTTGCATTTAAAAAGCCTCGACCCCCGCACTTCCGCGGGATGTACAGTCTCATCACCGATGATCGTGGGTGATGCATCCGGTTTGCAGTCAGCAGCGTACGGACCCTCCTATCCAGGGTGTCGAGTTCTGTTTGAGTCCATTTGAGTATGCCGAAAGAGTACATCAAAACCGGCATGACCCGATGTTGGGTACCTTGTTTCCGCCTGAAAGAAGACTAATTAATACTTTCTTCAGGCGACCAAAGAAGCGCTTCTTCAAGGATTGCTTCATGTCAGCATCGTTGATGCCTAACACTTCCGACATACCCAAATACTTATAGCTTTCGGATGAGGAAAGGGATCTGAGGTGTATGGAATCCGAATGTTGGTTTTATTTTTATTGTTATAAATATTTTTTCATTTAATAATGTATTTCTATTTTAATGAACTACGGTCGAATTTCGACCAAAGGGCGATCACTAGTATACTTAAAGCCTTCAAATTTTGGGTGTACAATGTAAATTATATGAACGCCTGCGCTTTTTTTCCCAAAGTGCAATACAGTTTTAATTGCATCATAAGTAATTATTGCAGTTTTGATGATCTTCTCTGTTATACACAGGTACATTTCTGTTTCATAATAGGTCTTTACCTATGAAAATGCCGTTTTGTATGAAAAAATTAAACGAATTTTTTTCATATATTTTTTATTTGTATTAATCGAAATAATCACCCATGCAATCAATGCATCTTTGCCAACGCAGTGGCAGTTTATTGATGCCCTTCTTAAAAAAATCAGCTGGACGGGAGGCAACAAATTCTTCAAAGGTATTTTGTACTAACTCTCGGGTATTGAATTTTTTTCCCGCCAAGAAGTTATCCAAATTCTGGAAAAAGTAGTAGTCTGTAGGCTGGTGGGTAGGGCGGATGACGGAGAGCTTCCAACCACAGTTCTTGCAACTTGGAGACCGTCTGCTGTGCAGTATGAGGTCGCGCGTTGTTGTGCAGGAACAGCGGAGACGAGCGATTGACCAATGCTGGTTGGAGATGTGCCAGCTTCTCCATCATTGAGTTCAGTTCTTCACAGTACACATCTGCAGTAATGCTCACCCCGTTTGGTAAGAAGCTGTGATGAATCACACCGGCGCTAGACCACCAAACAGTGACCATCACTTTTCTAGGGGTAGTTTTCGTTTAGGGCATTGTTTAGGTGCTGAACCAGGATCCAACCAACTTGCTGAGCGCTTGCGGTTATCAAACAGAATCCATTTATCATCGCAGGTAACAATGCGGTTCAAAATTCCTTCATTTGTGTGTCTGCTGAGCAGTGCAAGGCACGTCTCGACGCGTACTTCGCGCTGGCGATCATTGAATTCGTGGGGCACCCATTTGTCAAGCTTTTTTACCTTGCCAATTTGACGCAAATGGACCAATATTGTTTTGACGCTAACGTCGAAAGCTGCTGCTAATTCAGCCGTAGATTGTGTATCATCAGCTTCCACAATCGACTTTAATGCGTCATTGTCGACCAAAGTCTTCGGACGACCGCGAGGTTCATTTTTCAGGTCGAAATTGCCAGAACGGAAGCGAGCAAACCAATAACAGGTGGTGCGTTGGTTTGTAGTGTTAGCTCCGTAAACGTCGTTGATGTTGCGTGCCGCTTGTGCCGCGTTGCTGCCACGACGGTACTCATATTCCATAAATAATCGAATTTTTAACGTATCCATGATGACGAAAAAGATTGAAATGCGATGAAAATGTAATACTAATCAATAAACAAATGACTACTTTTGGAAAAAGAATTCCATGTTTTTAAAATAAAATTAATTTGAAATTAGAATTCTTAGACAAACAAAAATTATTTTGATTTGAAATGGCCAGTACCCTAATATTTAGGTATTGGCCAACCCTGGAAACTCGACGAATTCAAATTCAACGCTTGGCTCGCATAGGAAATCCTTCGCCACTACGATGAAATCCTCCGTCAGTTGTTCAGAAAGTGTCAATTTGCACACGCAATTGCAATTGTAAACGCGGCATAGATTCACTTTTTGTTTGGATTTTTTTCGGCATTCATTAGTACTGCTGATTGCTTAATAACCTACATCAGAACAAAAACTAGAAAGTTAATTTATCAAGCAATTAACAGTATGAACTAAGGTTTACGAGGTTCGTTAAGTGAGTCGCTGGCACTCGGTCGATGTCAGGCGTTTTTACGTAAATGGTGCATTACAAGGCTCGCTCATTGCGAGCGGCTGCCATCTTGAAGCTGTGAAATATGGCTTTAATGTCGTCTCTTGTGACCAAAACTTCACGTGTATTGCGCTCTGACAAGAAATTCTGATAGGTATGAAAAAATTGAAAAAAGTTCGCGGGAAACACTTTATATTTCGCCGAGATTAGGTTTACGTACAGAATTGTAAATTCAAATAGAGTTTGATATTTAATTCGTTTGATCCCAAAGACCTACATTTTTCTAGACGTTGAATTTAGTTGACTGCTTTGTTGAAAATACGCTCTCCTATAACTTTCATTAAAGATTAGCATTGAAGTTTAAACTAAATGTTACGGGGTAGAAATTTCAAGTTTATTACTCTTTCTCTTTCGTTTTAAAAGACAGTGATGTAGGTGTGTAGTTGTTTTCAAAGTTTTCTTCCTTCAACTTATTTCCTTCTTTCTATAACGTCTCATTGTGTGTCGTGCTCTAGCTGTCATATTCTTGAAAATCTTGAAATTCATCTTGAAGTCAAGTCGAAATTAACTAATTAAGTGACTGGCCTAGTAATTTGACTGGCCTGTTAGTCTAGTGGTTAGTGACCCTGACTGCTAAGACTGAGGTCGTGAGTTCCCACTCAGGACAAATCTTTGTATGATGAGTACGATCATTCGTTCTGTGTCTGGGTGTAATTTATCTATAATATGTATGTATTTAGAAATATATAAGTATGTTTCTCAGTTGTCTGGTAGCCATAGTACAGGCTCTGCCTAGTTTGGGATCAGATAACGGTGTGTTGGTTGTCCTAAGATATTAGATACGATATTTTAAGTGATATTCATTCTGTAATTTTACGTGTGTGACTGTGATTAATCAATCACAGAAAATATCGCTACCTATAACATTTACGAGAACATTGAAAAAGTAAACAATGCTGTCTTTGAAATGCTTTTAAAATTTACATTTCGTTGGAAAAGCAATTTGCTTATCGCAGTTATATATTTTTCACACATTTTATCTGTCTGAGCCAGACCAGACAAACATAATTATACATTCAATGACACAAAGAAATGGGTGAACCATTGAAATAAAGAAAGCTCGAATTGTAAATAATTGATGGAGTTTCTTTCGAAACGTAAAAAAACATTAAGTTTGTTTTTTTCGTAGTAGTGCTGTCGTCAAGCGTGAGTGATAAATTACCTTTAAAAGTACCTTTTTATGTACTTACATACCTACTCTTAAAACTTTACTATTCTGAAAAAGTTCGCAATCCACCTCATTATCATTATTTCAGCCAAAAGACGTCCACAGCTGGACATACCTGCCCCACTTTGGGGGGCTTTGCCTAAATTGCCACGCTTGGCAGGCGGGTTACTGATCGCAGTACGCTGGTAAAATGCATAGAGAACGCTGCTGCCCATTCGTTAGTGAGTCGCCTCTTACGACACCCACGGGAAGGAATGAGATGGTGCTATTCTTCACATCTGGTGCACACGGAGCAATCGATGAATCAATCAATTTACAATTATTGAAATTCAATAAATATTTCTTTGTAAATCCGATATGAACCTACATGGATTATAATTGCTCCTGATGCAGAAGTCCCCAATTCAGACGAACTGGGAATGCACAAAAATATTTCCTAAGCTTTGTCCGAGTCCTGCCTCTCCATTAGGTACGATTGCTTGTTCCATAATTTACGAAACAATATCCCCACATTTCTCTATTCTCTAAAGTGTCACAGCATTTCACCATCAATAACCGTTACGTTGAAGATAATCTAGATATATTTGCAGTGATAATAATATGGCAGGAGTGCTGCAGCTGTAGTCACGTCGCGTCGCGCTGCAAAGCGCTTTAATATTGCATCGATGCCGACAACAGCTTGGACGGACGCCACCGGAATATATTCCACAATGTGGAAAACCTCGACGATGTCAGATATGATTACGTTACTTATTTATTTTTAAATTCTTTTAAGGAAAGTGTAGAATTAAAACAAAAGACTGCTGCGCGAACTAATAACGGATTACCTGTGAATTCGAATTTTTTGGAGTCAAAATGCTTACCTTTAGATACTCTTTAATAAAAACGACTTTAAAGTTGTTCGAGTACATTAGGGTTTTCTAGAAAAATCTACAACTTTATGCTACAACTAAACTGTAATTTCCACTTCATTATTTATATTGAAGCGAGCACGCAGTACCTAGTGTTTTCTACCATCCTGGCAAAGTGGCAACTACCTAGTCGATATATATACGTACTTATCAGGTAATAAAGTTTTTTTTCACTAGCCCGTAAAAACCCACTGCTGAGCTTAACTACTCCCCTTCCACCTGTGGCAAAATTACTAATGACTCTAAATCTATTTCTTCACCATTTCCTCTCAAAACGATGAAGGAAAACATTATATTGAAAATCCGATGACATGGAAAATCAAGCATTTGTGGCCGTGGGCTGGCGTGGTAGATTACCGTCCACTACCTCCTGGCAGAGAAGACTTGTCTCCCAGCAGTAAATACATTATTAACAACTATGTGGCGATACCTAAACTCACAAAAATGAACACTTTTTTAAATGAATAAACATCTAAAATCTTTCTGGGGTTCTAATGATAGTACAACGTGTTTTTTTTTATGATACTCTATTTGTATTTTTGACCTTTTCCAAATGGTTAATTTATTGCGTGTGTTGTCTTTTTGTGATTTCTTTTGATTTATGATTATGTTTTTGGCATTGTTTTATTTTCAACAGTGTTTTGATAAATGTACTGTCTAGTTACATTTTTTTTTATTAAGAGATAAATATATCATAAAAATGGGCTAGGTCGGTTAGTACTGTGACCAACTGCTACATACAAATTGGTCGCAGTTAAACAGCTATTGTTTTAGTACCCCAAAATAGAAATTATTTGAGGTTCAGAAACAGATGCGCATCCATTTAAATTAGTATATTAAATAATATTTAAAAAAAAGCAAAATGCGAATTCTTTAATGTTCTAATAAATACAAGTGCAGTATAATGGAGAATGTCATGTCAATATCTACTGTTCGACGCCAGGCCAAGGCCCTGACCATAGGATTTTATTAGCGCACTGGAAGCATAATGGTGGGCCTTAGCTACAAGAGTGGAGTAGCGAACTGTCCGCCGTGCGCGGAGCTGATTAATACAAATATTCAAAAGACTCACCTGGTTGAGGAAAACTGGTTCTGGAGCCTACCTGGATTTATGTATGTAAATGAGTGTATATTGTATTGTGTAGTGACGCTGTAAGTATTCCAGGATACCAGGCCGCTACAATACGCTAGAGTTTTTCTCTGCATGCGGTCCCAATGGTACACTATCACCTCAAACTATTTCAAACAAAAAATATATCCAAACTAAACCCGTATTACTTCGTCAAAAGGGGTTATTTACACACAAAACAATTGGATCACGACAAATTGTCCACAAACCGATCGATTCAAGAAGATTAATCAACAACAAGGGTCGCAAAGCAAATACAAGGACCGTACATCTTTTCAAAGACCAAAACCAAGTGTCAAAATCAAACTGACAAGTGCAGTTGTCACTCCGTTACGCGTTATGATGCGTAGGCGCATAGATTAAACAAGTCAAACGGTCCGTCTGTTGTCACGGGACGAAACAGCTACCAAGTACCAATCTTTGTTATAAAATAAGAAAAAGAAAAAAATCTTTTGTTATTTCTCTTATTTATTTGTTTGTTAAGTTTGCATTCCAGTGGATTGAATTCCTAGACGTCACACTAGAATTTGTTGTGTTGTGAGATCCAAGCTCCTTCGTTCTGTAAGCCATTGTATATAATAAAGAAGTCCAGTTCATCCCGCCATCCATAAAGTTAACATTGAATGTATATCTAGCTTACATAGGGCGAGCAGAAGACATAGCAGTCACGTCGCATTGCAGAACGGTTACAATATGGCGTCAATGTTTAGATGACATCGACACCTGCTCTGTAGTACACGCGGCACGGAGACGCTGCAATGAATAAATATATATCTGTGGAAAATAGAAACTCATTGAACTATGAAATACATAGTAGGGTCCGCATCCGCATCGAAGTTTCTCTTTGTGGAGCAACGTTTGCTACTTCCAACTATAGTAACGAACAACAACAAACAACAAAAAGTTTTTTAGTAAACTTATTAAAACTTATCTTACATTATCATTTTGCACTATAAAAACTAGTGACCCAGTGGTGACGACCCCGCCTTATGGAGTTCATTGTGTATATATAATTTCATCACCATTGCACTCGAAACGGTGAAGGATATCATAATGAAGAAACCGGCATGTCTTAGAACTCAAAATTCGAAGGCATCTGCCATCACCTGCATCTGCATCTTCGAAGGCATCTGTCACGATCCCGCGCTGGACACTGCACACGTAACATCTTTACATACCAACACCTCCGTGCACTATGGATCTATAGCGGTCGTTATAGGTCGTCAGAAACTAGCCGAAGCAACCGTCTGGTTGGCAATAACTATGTTTTTTAGCAAATAAATATTATTCTATTCTATTCTAACCAGTCTTACCAAGGGGTATCGTGTTCAGTAACTGGGTTGTCAGAGAGGCAGTCTCTCCTTGTAAAATATTGGGTTTTCAGCTGCATCCGGTTAGGTTGGAAGCCGATCACAACAGTTGAGAAAAGGGTAAGCATGATGATGAGTAAGATCTATGGTATAATACTGTGTAATGTACAAATTGCTAACTCCGCTACCACGTATGTTATTTCAACATCCCAAATACCTGAACCATAAACACACATTCTACTCTATTTATTCTCTGTGAACACTGGATAATGCAAAATGTGTAGTTATTTAATTGGATTTCAAGCTAATCATTGGCCAACTAATTAATGGATGTCAACTGCAGATGAATTTAACAACGCTGTTTACATTGTATCGACAGTAGGTGGTAGGTGGTTACCGATGTACCTATGTATTCTACTGTAGTTGTTGCAAATTAAATGACATTTGTGATCATTGATGTAAGTTTCAATTATATTGATGCCCGCTTGTGATAAATAAAACACAAAAACACAAAAGTTTTTACTCGTACTAATAGTTAGGGAGGTGGCGAGCAAAATTTCGATATGATCAGCACACAAGGCAGACGTTATTAATAGTGATAATTATACCCTAAGAAACATCAAGGACCTCGTCTGCCACCATAGTGACGCTGCGTTGTAAATTTACAGCGTTTCAAAAGTGTTTAAAAAAAAAAGGTGTGCTATGTTATGCGCACACGTCTGCCGCTGGGGCTGATGATCACAGTCATCCTGAAAACACAAAGAATCGAAACATACAGGGCAGACATACAGGGCTCTGACTTTTGTAGTATTCATTTTTTTAATTTATTTTTATGATTTAAAAAACTACATATAAAGTGCACACTTGGCAGATTTGAATTGTTCGATTAAAAACAATGAGAAGAACCACGGAAAAATAGTCTGCCAATATGTTGCCTCTGAGTTGTCTATTGACAGTACTCCCAAAAAGTAAAAAAAAGAAGGTATGCTATATTATGCGCACACGTCTGCCTCTTGGACAGATGTTTGAATTACTTATGAAAACCAATAAAACCAATGAGGCAGACGTTCAGGCCTCTGATATTCCAAAGGCATACCATTTGATGTACTTTTTTCAACCCGACGCTCGCGCCAAGCCAAGCAGGTATAAAATATCCCCATAGATCCTTTCGTGGTGTCTCTCTTTTCTTTGAGAATATGAGTGAGAACGGTATAACTCAGTTCCGATCTTTTCCGTTTTGTGAAACTAAATGTATAGAGCGTATATCTATATACAGCTTATATCTATATCTATTTACGTATTTTACACAAATAAAACGTGATTTAAAAAGTTAAAGACTGTTCCTATCCAGATCCAAATCCTATTCAGATTACATTCAAGCATGCAATTTAAAAAAAATACTTTCTACTTAGAGTTCCAAGCGCATTTCGTTTCTGTTTGGCATTGAGAAAAAATATGATTGCATAGATTTCAGCTCCAGAAGTTTAATCGTTACCGTGAGTTTAGAGGATAATATTAAACAAAATTATAAGAATAAAACTATAAACAGTAACAATAATCCCATGCAATACTCGCTGTCCCTTGATTCCGTGAACTTCAATCAGTTATACAGCTGAAAATCAGTGAGCAAAGTGTCTGCCACATGTTTTTTCGAATCCACAGAGTCATAGTGAATCGAATGGGCGCAATGAGAACCGCGTGCAAATGACTTAGGCTTTTTTTTTTTACATTTTTACAACTCCGTCGCATGATAATGCGAGTCCTGAATGTCTGCCTCTTCGATTTTCTTCGTTTCCAAGATGATTGTGACCATGTACTCCAGAGGCATACATGTGCAAATGATTTAATACCCCGATTTTTTTAAGCAACTTCAATCCGCTGTAACGAGAAAACGCAGCGACATAGAACCTTAATTGATTAGACCAAATTGATTCGTAATGATTTAAACTGCAATCCACCTCGACGTCAAACGTGTGCAAATCATATACCGAAATGCTCGCCACCTCCCTAACTATAAGAAATGTTCACTTTTTCGATTTTTGGTTAGACATAAGAATACACAATTTTATCCTCATGATGATCACTGATTCTGATGATCAGTGCTGAATAAGTAGTTGCTAGAAAACAACTGCATAGTCTACAATGATGATAAAATTTTTGTACCAACACTCAATTTTTTTTTTTTTTTTTTTTTTTTTCAGGATGGGAAATCTTCAAATGACTTCTCCCGCTCTGGGCGGAGCGGGAGGGCATGTCAGACTTTTACTGACTAAAGCCCACCCGTGTTCCTTCCATTGCCCATGTGCCAGGGTCACGGTATCTCTTTCGAACAATCACGCGACCCCGGCAGGCATCGGTCCTAGCAGACCCCTTCAGTTTTGCTGACATCTCTTTGAGGCGCGCGTGGAACACTACGCGCCGTCGACCCGAGCTTGGTCCTTACCGGGCGGCGAGCTACCCATTGCTCGCCACCCGCAAGCTCGCGCCTACGGTGGCCGGGAGTCCGCTATTGACTCCCGACGCCCGGGGCGTCTCCTCCTGCGGCGGCTAGGGACGTGAGGGCGCAGAGACTGCCACTCCCTCACGCGCCCCGCCTCCTCCTTCGCGAGCATTACTGCTTCGCAGAAGGAGGTGACGACTTCCCATTCCCTCTCGCTCCGTACCATGGCTCGCACCAGGGCCGGACGCGAGAGGTCGCCGCCGCCAATCGCCTCCACGAGGACACGGCGGTGCTCCGCCCAGGCAGGGCACACCTCCACCGTATGCTCCACCGTGTCCTCCAGACGATCCTCGCAATGGAAACACCCGGACGTATCCTCCCGCTTTATCCTGAACAGGAACCCACCGAAGCACCCATGCCCGGTGAGAACCTGCGTCAGGCGGAAGGTGAGGACGCCGTGACGCCTCTCTATCCACTCCTCAAAGAGGGGACTTACCGCCGCAATTGTGGCGTGCCCAACCAACACTCTACTTGCATCTTTATTATTTCTTGTATGCCTGCTACGAATGCTACGCAAGCTGCTACGACCTACGAAAATCTCAGACTACGCGGCCTACGCCGATGTAGCGTGATTAACACAAACATTTTTTATAGACCATGATCAAGACAGCCTTCAAAATGATTGTAAATTGCTCGTTGTATCTTAAATAAATCTAGACAATATCTCAAATGTTGTATACAAAGCAATTAATGCTGCTATTAGAATTTGTTAAAATAAAAAGAAATAAAAACAAAGCGAAGCAATTTTAAAAATTTGTAAATAAATATACCTTCGTCGAAACATGTTATAACATTTTTATCTCACAAACAGACAAAAAATAAACACGAGGTTTTAGTGTTGCATAAACACCTGAAACTTAATAAGGTTGCACTACGTTCGTGACTTGCAACAAAGTGTATGTGAGTTTTTTTCTCTTTAGTGGGTGCAAGTTTTCTTTTTAATCCGAACTAAGTTGTACTAACTTAGATTATAGCATGTCGTATCGTTTATTCATATTAATACTGCCAGTTTCAGGGAAATTATATTATAAAGTAGTGGTTCACTTTTTCTATTATCTTTATCCTAGAAGGTACTTGGTTCATAACGTAAAAAAAACTTTATTTTTATAGTAAAAAAAAGGTGGTGACCTATATATAAGGAAACGTTTGCAGGACTGCAGTGAGTCAGTCACAAGCTGATTTTCATAGATGGATTTTAGTATGAAATTAAGCGGGTAAAAAGGCACTTATTTCCTTTAATCAATGGTTGAACATGGGTCGGTTAGTAGACGTATTGTAGATCCGAACTTATTCCTTTTTGGAGCACATATTCACAAACTAACAACAACAACACAGCAACCAAAACAAACAGCAACCACTTTTATTAACTCAAAATTCGCTGATATTGATATTTTCGCGCTGTCTCAGTCTAAATTGAAAAGAATGGTTTCGCAATCTCTTGCAAGCCGCCTATAACACGGATGCTCTTGTCATCCGCTTCCATTGAATCGTCAGCATATAGTGTTTTCATCTAAATATAATAATAATAATAAAACACTTATTTTCAGGTAACAAAGACCCATAGACCCATATACCTTATAAACTAACATACATAAAACTTGTGTTTTTTTGTAAATATGTACTTCTTTTTCAATTAGTATGCATTCGTTTTCATACTCTGAACAATATTGTCCACGAGGTGATAACCTCGTGGAAAATATTGTAAGTGTATTCCATCCACCCCGGTCGTCCCGCCCCGTTAACGGGGCAGTTGGGAAAAATTGTTGTATCGACCCCGGTAGTGCTGACTCCGTCGTTTAACGGGGTGGATGGCACAGGTCTAGTCTCATCTACCCCGGTGTGTTTTTAACAAAGCGGAAAGCAAAGATTGAGTAGCATACGCCCCGGTAGTTTTTTCAATCAGTTTTATCTTATAAAATATGAAACGAAGTCGGGTTTGTTAAAACACTTATAACTCGAGAACTGCTGGACCGATTTTCATGGTTTTTGATTTGTTGGATTTGTTACCGGCCTGAATCGCAGAATAACTATTAACACATAGGAATATTTCACGAAAGAAAATAATAGGAATTTAATTTTTTCTTACATTTTGTAAGTCGGCTAGAAAACGCTTTATGTCTTTGGAGTACCAGGTGGTCATAACTCGGTAGAAGCTCACATAACCTGACATCTCAGCTAGAACACGCCATATGCCTTCGTAGTACCAGGTTGTCATAACTGGGTAGGAGCTTGCTAAACATAGGAATGTCAGCTAGAATACGCTTTATGCCTTCAAAGTACCAGGTAGTCATAACTTGGCAGGAACTTAAAAACACACCGGGGTATATGAGACTAGATCAGTGCCATCCACCCCGTTAAACGACGGAGTTGGCACCACCGGGGTCGATGCAACAATTTTTCCCAACTGCCCCGTTAACGGGACGGGACGACCGGGGTGGATGGGATGCACTCAATATTGTGGGTTATTCGTTTTTCGATTAAAATATAACTGTAACTGTATAACTGTTTTTGATCCCAAATAAATAAAATATTGAAATTAGTCTAAGAGAGAATGTTCTTATAACTTCTAAATTGAACAACTTAAATCACCTACCGTTAATCAATAGTAAATTCGCCGGAACATCCTTGCAACAGCTGAAGTTGTAAGTAATTACATTAAGAGTTTGTGGTCGGAATACGCGTGAGTTCCATTATTGTAATTGCAGTGACAAGTATCTAGATAGCGCTTCTCTTTAGTAAATATTGCACTTTTAAATACTAATTCTTACCTGATGTTAAGGTAAGTTTGCTCTGTAACTGCGTCAGTAATATATCTACTTACCTGCCAGGTAGGTAAGTAGATATATTACTGACGCAGTTACAGAGCAAACTTACCTTAACATCAGGTAAGAATTAGTATTTAAAAGTGTGGATATTTTTTTATTAGTGGTGGCAGCTGCACAGCTCGATCAGGTTAAGATTTTCCGCGGTTTGTCCGTAGATGAGTTATGACCATCTTTAAATATCAAGACTCTTCCGTGCTTTATAAAGCACGTTAAGCTGTTGGTCCCGGCTGTTATCTGTGGATCTTTGACAATCATTACGGGTCGTCCGAAGCCTGAAAATCTGACCCAGTAACTGGTTATGGAGATCAGATAGGCGGTTACTTCATACATAATACTGGAATTCAGCTACATCTAGTTTCACTGAAAGCCGACACCAACATAATTGGAAAAAGCATAATGATTAAAAAATGCAAACTTGCTTTTGATTCACCAAATTACAAGATGTATCTTCCAAAATTAAAAGTACATTGGCACAATCTTTCAAATGTCTTGTATTCCAATAACGTGATAGTAAAGCATCTATGAGATATGAGAAAAAAACAGACATAATATTACCATAATGTCTGCCTATTTTGAGACGATACATCACAATTAAGAACTGCAGCCTCAAAATGAATACAACTCGATTAAACATTAAGTCTTTGTTGCATAATATTAAACGGTACGCCACCGGTACCAATTCTAAATAGAGGGAGGGCTAGAAATTTCCATCCCGAACGAAGCAGCTAAGTATTTTGTCGTAGCGAAAACCACTAACTACGCGGAAATTCTCGCTCCTTTACTACCGAAACCCATTTATACTACAACCACCAATGGAAGTTACTTTTAGTTCATACAATTTTCTAACCATATTCAAGCCCAAATGACGTGTAATTATGGAGATTTTTTGTAACGAATAATAATGGGAAAGGAATCACGTACTTATGCACGAAATGTAAATTAAGATTCCTACTGAGATGTCGTCACGTTTTCGTCAATTATTCAAAAAGGAATGTTATGTAGCGGAGCTTTTCATAATACTTACGTATTTCAGGAAGTAGGTGTATAGGTAGATGCTGTTTATGGAATACTTTGTAACGGTATTTTTCGTTTCGACTGCCAATGTAATATCCGAGCGGAACTCAACAATTTTTTAAAGTTCATTATGTGGGTAATTACTCTTTCTTGTGCGAGTCCCAATAAAGACTTTTTCTTTCTTTTCTTTTTTCCTTTCTTTTCTTTATTTCTCGAGCTTGCTACGACACTAGTCTTCGTATGTAAGGCATATAATTATTTTAATTACTTGCCGACTATTTTGTGAACTCTGCGTGATGGCAATTACTCATTTCATTCAGGTGTGCAAGAATTGAGATAGATGCTCAGTAATTAAGATATTGGCATTTAGTAACGCTTTGTTATCGCAACACAATTAGTTTTCTTTCTTTGATCATTAATTTCACTGAAGTTAAAAGAAAATCATGAATCAAAGAAAACTGTTGAGCCCCGGGGGCATAAAATATTAAGAACGATTCTACCTTACCCGTTTATATTAAGTCGCCGTTCACTTTTGTTATCAAAACAAAGATATGGGCTATTATAAGATTTCCTATAACCCAATAAGTATTACTCTCAGTAGGCAATCCTCCAAATGATTGCTACAAAATTAAAAACTCATCTTTGAAATGTTATTTCAAAGTCATTGTTATCAAGTATATCTGATAGCTTAAGCTATGTGGGTTTTCGCTATTTACCTGAAGTTAGACAGAAATAACAACTTTCACGTCTACTGCAGACAAAATCATCATATATCCTCATCATCATATTCTTTCAACTATTTTCTGAGCCGAGTCCCAGTCTAACCGGATGCACCTGAATACCTATATTTCCTCCCAGGGTCGCGAGATTTGTTCGAAAGAGATACCGTGGCCCTGTCATATAGGCAACTGAAGGAACACGGGTGGGTTTTAGTCAGTATAAGTCTGACACGCCCTTCCGCTCCGCCCAGAGCGGGAGACGTGACGTGAGACGCGCAACAAATCGTGATCCCCCTCACAAAAAAAAAACCTAGGTATATTTTACATGGAGCGAACGCCTAACTGCCCATACAACCCAGTTATTGGGTAGCTCCATAGCGCTCGGTAAGACTGGTTGTAAGAATTTCAGGCTTCTGTCGATCCTACCCTTAATTTGGCAACGAAAAAAAAGTGAGAAATACATAAATTTAATTATTGTAAGGCTTTCGGTGTGTGCTAAAGAGCCCCGAAAAAATGTAAAAATAAATCCTGAGTTGCCCACTGTTGGGAAAATTCATTTCACGATGGGAAATCATCAAATGACTTCTCCCGCTCTGGGCGGAGCGGGAGGGCGTGTCGGACTTTTACTGACTAAAACCCACCCGTGTTCCATCAGTTGCCCATGTGCCAGGGTCACGGTATCTCTTTCGAACAATCACGCGACCCCGGCAGGCATCGGTTCTAGTAGACCCCTACACTGCTGCTGACATCTCTTTGAGGCGCGCGTGGAATACTGCGCGCCGTCGACCCGAGCTTGGTCCTTACCGGGCGGCGAGCTACCCATTGCTCGCCACCCGCAAGCTCGCGCTTACGGTGGCCGGGAGTCCGCAATCGACTCCCGACGCCCGGGGCGTCTCCTCCTGCGGCGGCTAGGGACGTGAGGGCGCAGAGACTGCCACTCCCTCACGCGCCCCGCCTCCTCCTTCGCGAGCATTACTGCTTCGCAGAAGGAGGTGACGGCTTCCCATTCCCTCTCGCTCCGTACCATGGCTCGCACCAGGGCCGGGCGCGAGAGGTCGCCGCCGCCGATCGCCTCCACGAGGACACGGCGGTGCTCCACCCGGGCAGGGCACACCTCCACCGTATGCTCCACCGTGTCCTCCAGACGATCCTCGCATTGGAAACACCCGGACGTATCCTCCCGCTTTATCCTGAACAGGAACCCACCGAAGCACCCATGCCCGGTGAGAACCTGCGTCAGGCGGAAGGTGAGGACGCCGTGGCGCCTCTCTATCCACTCCTCAAAGAGGGGACTTACCGCCGCAATTGTGGCGTGCCCAGCACTGGGTTGTGACAATCGTACCCGCCATGTCGCCATGAGATCACACCGGAGCTCTGTCCGCCGTGCCGCGATTTGTTGCGGCAGCGGAGTTTCACCCCGGCGTTTCGCCTCCTCGCGCCACTCCCACATGTGCGCGAGGACCTTTGCCTCCAGATCCCATGGCGGCACTCCGGCAAGGAGGCTCGCCGCCTCGCACGAGATCGTGCGGTATCCTCGGATTAGCCGGATGGCCATGACCCTCTGGGCTGCACTAAACCGGCGCGCTGGGCGCAGTCTCAATTAGGGCGCCCACACCGGTGCCCCGTAGAGGGCCATGGACCGCACGACCCCCGTGTAGAGCCTCCGGCAGGAGGCGTTTGGACCCCCCAGATTGGGCAGGAGCCGCTTTAATGCAGCCCCAGCCCGCTCCAGTCTGGGAGCCAAACGTCGGAAATGCTCAACGAAGTTTCACCGGCTGTCGAGGACAAGTCCCAGGTACTTCATCGTCAACTTGACGCCGATGTGATCCCCTCCTACCGTGAGTTGGGAACCCGCAGGTGGCGCGTTCAAAGGACCATGAAAACCCATGGCCTCGGACTTGTGCAATGCCACCTCGAGTCCCAATTGCCGGATCCTATCGACGATTGTCGCAACTCCGCGTGGTCACAGCGCACATTACAAATGACTTAACGCTAAACGTGTAGATTTGCATGTCTGCTGTGGTGGACAGTGCCAAATTATGGAAAAATAAATAACGTTACTATTATTATGTTTATTTTATTTAAATAAGAAAATACAAAAATGAAAAATGCAGAAATTGACCTGAAAATGTTATTTTATTTCGCGTGAAAATTTAAAAAACAATTTCTCCTCGGGGTTTTCCCTGTTACAAAGCATAATCTTGTATTGCATTTTATGCAATATACGACGGTCTTCTTTTGGCAGTATCTGCAACGACCTTCTTTCATCGTTGAGGAGAAATGGCCTATGTTGTCATATTTGACTGGACTCGATGGGCGAGCCGATGTGGTTTGTTTACTTATGCTGTCTCAGTTTTATTTCTTTTGGCACATCTGTTTGCCTTCAACAATATTTCATAAACATCGTACCTGAATAGTTACTTTAGCTTTCACGTAACTTGAATGCTTACGGCGGTAGAGTAATCAAGCGTTATTCACACATATGTCGAGCATTTGTGAAAATATAGCTAAATACCATCGCCTGCTCTTAATTCGTGTTTAAAAAAAATTTTTAGCTTTTGGGCGTTGTCCGCCACAGCGTACATAGGAATAAAGTACAAATCTCTAAACAACTAGCAATGTTCGCTGTGACGGACAAAACACTTTAGCAACAAAAAATATCATGAAAATTAAAAAGAGCGTATTTGTTTTTGGGTTATAGTTATTTATACAATAATGTTCTAATAGCTGAATCGAGATTTCAAGGCATTCATAGGCAAAAAAGAAGAAAAAGAATTATAAATAACTTGAGCAAAACAGGTGGTCATCTTTGCGCCGACATTTTATGTCACGACTGACATAATACGGTTAATATATCATTTATTTCTCAAAAGATTTTACATTAATCACTTAACGAGAAACAAAGTTTAATAATAGTAATATATACAAAAATAAACGTCCTTAGTGCAAAATGTAACAAACATTTAAATAAATTAACTAATGTGTTGCGTATAATTAAACAAACGTAGAAAAAGAGTGGGTAGATGTGAAAAAAGTATCATCACTCACATAGCTTTGCGCGTCAAGTGCGCCAATGTTCTTATCAGTTACATTCTAGGGTTAATGCAATTTTCACGCTCAAAATATATTTTCTACTATTAGTTTATGAAATTAAGTTATGTTTAGTCGATTTGAAATCGATAAGAATCGAATAAAAAACTAGTAGAATTTATTTTTTGTTGACGTCCGTCACACCGAGCTTTATCAAATTATGGGTTAATTAACGACTGTCAAAGATCTAAGAAAAACAGGCGGGACCAACGGCTTAACGTGCCTTCCAAGGCACGGAGTGGCTTCGATATGTAAATATAGTTACCTATTCACGGACCAACCGCGTCAAACGTAGCTTAACCTGATCGATTGACCCGTGCAGCTGTTATTACTTAGCAACGACACCCAGTTGCAGACAAAATGTGGAAAACAAATACGAACGTATGAATGTTGTATGTCAATGCGCTTGGTATCACGTGTAGGCGACCGGTTGCCGCTAACTCATAATTAATTTAACGTGTTTTCGAGGTTAATACGATATGTAGGTAGGTGCAAGGCATACAACGTGTGGTTTCTACTGCGACCTTGTTGCCCGCCGAACTCATCATCGATGCATAAGTTCTGTGAATGCAATCAGTTCCCGCGACCTATTGTTGTTCTATTTCAGTCGAACACCCTTGAGACGGTCGACGCGTACATATTCTTTGCTACATAATTTATTGTTCCGAAGCAAGGGTACTAGAACCTATTGTTTGATAGTTGAGCTTTATCAATCACACTGAACAAATAAATTATGAGACAGCCCAGGCACATTCTTCAAAGTCACAGAGCTCGAACTCTTGATTGTTTTAGAGACACGAAATCAATTAATTTCGACTTTTGTATAGGTTACAGTCGATAGTAGCGAGGTACATCAAGCCTTTGTCTTGTGTAATACGTATTTACAAAATAGATTCAGAAAATTATTGATGAGTAATTCGATGGAAGTAAAACATTTTTAAACACAGATGTTCGTTAGTAGGTAGGTACACAACCAAAATACCATTTGAATACGTGCGTGGAAATTTCCTGTAATTCAGTACAGTCTGGGGATTTAGTGATTACATTCTGAACTTCAAGCAAATTATAATTTATTCAACGCACTAATGAGTTTAACTAATTATCTTGATATAACTAGAGTAAATACATTTTAATTGTAATATTCTAGGAAATAACATAACATAACATTTGACTGGCCTGTTAGTCTAGTGGTTAGTGACCCTGTCTGCTAAGACTGAGGTCGTGGGTTCTATTCCCACCCAGAACAAATCTTTGTGTGATGAGCACAATCGTTTGTTCTGTATCTGGATGTAATTTATCTAAAATATGTATGTATTTATAAATACATATATAAGTATACTTATCAGTTGTCTGGTTACCATAGTACAGGCTCTGCCTAGTTTGGGATCAGATGACGGTGTGTTGGTTGTCCTAAGATATTATACAACGCCTGTAATACCAAAGGTGTTCCTATAGTAACACTCTCATTTCGCCAGTTATTTTTAAGTTACATATAATAGTGACCGAGCCTATTGTTATCAACCAGGCACAAATCCCCACTTCATGGAACTTTGAACGACCGTGTAATCGAACCTGACACCTCACGCTCAGCAGTAATGCTAAACACTAAACCAACGAGATACTTTGTGGTCCGTGTTGCTCTATGGAAAATACTAAATTTTCAATTACTTACAAATACGTCTAGAAAAATTCTACGAAACACAATGTTTTCATACCGTGATAGTTCTTAATTAATTTTTTATCTGTTGATATACAGAACTCTCAGCCAACCCCATTTTTTTTTTTTTCAGGATGGGAAATTATCAAATTACTTCTCCCGCTCTGGGCGGAGCGGGAGGGCGTGTCAGACTTTTACTGACTAAAACCCACCCGTGTTCCATCAGTTGCCCATGTGCCAGGTTCACGGTATCTCTTTCGAACAATCACGCGACCCCGGCAGGCATCGGTCCTAGTAGACCCCTACACTGCTGCTGACATCTCTTTGAGGCGCGCGTGGAACACTGCGCGCCGTCGACCCGAGCTTGGTCCTTACCGGGCGGCGAGCTACCCATTGCTCGCCACCCGCAAGCTCGCGCCTACGGTGGCCGGGAGTCCGCAATCGACTCCCGACGCCCGGGGCGTCTCCTCCTGCGGCGGCTAGGAACGTGAGGGCGCAGAGACTGCCACTCCCTCACGCGCCCCGCCTCCTCCTTCGCGAGCATTACTGCTTCGCAGAAGGAGGTGACGGCTTCCCATTCCCTCTCGCTCCGTACCATGGCTCGCACCAGGGCCGGACGCGAGAGGTCGCCGCCGCTGATCGCCTCTAAGAGGACACGGCGGTGCCCCGCCCAGGCAGGGCACACCTCCACCGTATGCTCCACCGTGTCCTCCAGACGATCCTCGCAATGGAAACACCCGGACGTATCCTCCCGCTTAACCTGAACAGGAACCCACCGAAGCACCCATGCCCGGTGAGAACCTGCGTCAGGCGGAAGGTGAGGACGCCGTGGCGCCTCTCTATCCACTCCTCAAAGAGGGGACTTACCGCCGCAATTGTGGCGTGCCCATCAGCCAACCCCTGACCCAAAGAGGTCGCGAGGGCACACATAAAGAGATAACATAGATACGTCTAGAAGAGATAAGTTTACTTCATTCATAAACAAGTATATGTATCAATGAATTTGATAAAAAAAGACAATGTAGTATATGTTAACCAAAGCGGTAGACAGAGGTGATGATTTTACACTGTTTTCAGTCTCTTAGCCAATTTAAAAGACCCAACTCTCTACACAAGCCACTTACAACATTAGGCGTTCGAATTGCAGCCATAAATATAAGCTTCATAGAATCCGCTCAGATAAAATCATTTTCCTCAAGATTTATAAAACGTACCATTCCAAACGTAAAGTTGTTACAGCCACCGCCAAAGTACCTATTAATCTTTTTACTATTTTACCTAGAAGCACGTACAGAATTACGAGATGATGCTTTCAGCAAAATTTTATTTCCATGTCTCAACCCTTCACGCACTCGTGAATAATTCATAGTTGAGTTCTGCACTTAAAGCGGCAATTTGTCGCCGAACCTCATAAAACGATTGCGGTTCTGTGTGCGATACAAAAACCTCGGAAACTATGTATAAAATAAACACAGATACGTCGCAATGGTTCACGGTCGGCCGGCCATGTATTGACAGAGAGTTTTGATCGTTTATTTGCTCGTCCCCCCTTTCATACTGCTGCCGCAGGGCTGTCCATTACACAAATAGATTAGCTTTAGTGTACTGACATGTACTTAGATATCCATAGAGGTTGAAATTCTACATATCAGTCTGCAATCAAATTTTGCAATCAAATCTTAACAATTTGGTAAAAACATCATCAGATTTATTGGAAAGAGCTGCTGCCCATACTTTTGAGAAACCTCACGATTCAGGTCTCACGGTTTAACGTAGGTATGTAAATTTTACAAATATGCTGCTAAGGAAAAATCATATCTGTTTACGAGATAGTTGCTACTACGGTTTTATTTATGCCAGAGACGGAAGCACTCGTTGCTTTAATTTGCATTCATAGATTCTCGTGAATTTGAATATTTCATTCAAAACTAAAACCATGTTTGCATTACTTTTGCTTTGGGTTATATCTTTTGTGCCGTGTGGTGCTGGACGTAAAGAATACCACCATTCCATTTCTTCTCGTGGGTGTCGTAAAAGGTGACGTCCGGACTTACGAGAGAATGGGCAACAGCGTTCTCTATGCATTCTACTACCACATTGTGATCTTCAACCCGCCTGCCAAGCATGGTGATTAGGGCAAACCCCCGCACCAGCAGTAGACGACTTTTATTTTTTTTGGATGGGAAATCATCAAATGACTTCTCCCGCTCTGGGCGGAGCGGGAGGGCGTGTCATACTTTTACTGACTAAAACCCACCCGTGTTCCTTCAGTTGTCCATATGCCAGGGCCACGGTAACTCTTTCGAACGAATCTCGTGACCCTGGCAGGCATCAGTCCTAGCAGACCCCTTCAGTGCTGCTAACATCTCTTTGCGGCGCGCTTGGAACACTACGCGCCGTCGACCCGAGCTTGGTCCTTACCGGGCGGCGAGCTACCAATTGCTCGCCGCCCGCAAGCTCGCGCCTACGGTGCCGGGAGTCCGCTATTGACTCCCGACGCCCGGGGCGTCTCCTCCTGCAACGGCTAAGAACGTGAGGGCGCAGAGTCTGCCACTCCCTCACGCGCCCCGCCTCCTCCTTCGCGAGCATTACTGCTTCGCAGAAGAAAGTGACGGCTTCCCATGCCCTCTCGCTGCGTACCATGGCTCGCAGTAGTAGACGTCTTTCGGCTGAAATAACGATGGTGATGATACTTTTGAAGGTTGAATAAATATAGTACTGTTATTGTGATACTGCACTATCTCCCCTGTATATACCGGGTGACTTTTTTAACGTATTGAAAAAAAAATTGTGTGATAGGTGAACGGAGTAGAGGCCTTTGGCATAGAAATTTATATTATTTTTATTTTTGAATAACATGTAATGAAATTGATCTAGCAATAAATACTACAGATTTGAAGTAACATTTTCATACTAGAACAACAAAAACAGAAATTTGGAAAGAATAAAATAAAAAATCTATCGAAACTCAAATCATACGCACCCTACTCAATGCGCGGCATGTATCAATGATTTGAAGCCGGCCGATAGGCGGCCAAATTCATCTTTTGCAGGCGCTCAAGCCGCCCACGCATCCCCGTCAGCCCGCGTCCCGCGCTCCTTTAGTCACCTGCGATGAATCTGAAGGCCTTCCTGCCTTCTATTCTAGTTACACAACACACCGTATGAAGGTCGAGATGGTAAAAAATGTCATCCGGTATACAACATTATTTTTAGTATATGCGAAACTTGAATATAGTTTGTTCAGAATCAGTAACTGAATCGATTCCAATAATTTTTACACCATGTTATATTTTGTCCCAAAAATATTTAATTACGCTTAAAAGTTAGTATCCGCAATCATCTGTTTGCACACGGGTCACGAGTTCACGACAGGTCATAGCGCGGGCTAGGCGGCGTGTACGCACTGCTGTGGGGCGGCGGCGGCGCTCCTCAGTCGCCCGAATGCCATCGATCGATGCATACGTATCGCGAGCGCGCGACCGCCGTGAGCCCTGGCTAAAGTGTTTTGTTTAGATTTTAAAATTATCATGTCTCTCTCGTACTCAAACGTCCGTACACTCGCTGTTTGTGGTGGTGTGGCAGTGCGTCAGTGCTTATGAGAAAGACGGGCCCTTTTTTAACAGTTGCTTCAGTTTGTTTGAGTGAATAGTGATTACGCCAATTATTGTAGATAGTGATGATTAACATTTTTAAACACGCAAAGATAGTCAAGGGTACAAATTTATTATTTGTTTACAGCCTGCTGTGGTTCAGTAATGCGATGTTTTACAATTTTTATCCATTTTGAACTTTAAGTTGTTGACATAAGGTGCAACAAATGGCACTGATTACATTTTACCACTTACTACTGCATTTACGAATAAATTACATAATAATATCTACCTACACTTGACCATTACGACAGTCCAAAGCCTGCAAGCGTGATGGAAAATGTTTATCACCAACTAATACATTAACAATCACTGTGGCAAATTATTATCAATGAGTGAGAGTGAGAGCTGCATATGTTTTTGCGAGGACAATCAGGTACCGTAACAAGCTTATAACTTTGTAATTATTAATGATACAGTTTTGAAATTTTTTTCATAGATTCTTTACATAAAAATACTAGACCCGTGTTTCGGGTTTCGCATAAACAAAAACTAATGTTGTATACAAGACAAATTCGATATCATGAAAACAATATTGCGCAATTATTTTCGTAATGTAAGCTTGGCTTTATAGGAGTGACCCTTTATATAATTTATCGAGGGCAATTCTTTTCAGCGCGTTTGCAGAATTTTAACACTAACATCCCAATCACATTCTACCCAACAAAGAATCCAATCTAAACTGGACTTGCGAAGGCTTCAAAATTAAAATTAACTGTTTATAAAATATAAGCAATTAATTTTTTAATAATAGGTTCGGCGAACAAAAGGACGCAAGCTAAAATATTCATGCAAAACGTTAAACTACTATTTAAAACCTTTGAACAAAACAAAGCATCATTAAAATTTGTAAATATTCCACACTGCGACCATAATTCATTAGTGATTTAATTAACTTTGCCCAGTTGGGTTTTAATTAAAGTATTAATTATACTTTGAAATTTTTGATACAACATTAACGTTCTTGTCTATTGCAATATTCTCCGCTTCAGGCAATACGATTATTCGGGGTATAAACAAGGATTTTTTATTATTTACGAGCTGAAATAAATGAAAAAAAAATATGATTGCAATAAATGAATGATATACGATTTTCTCGTGGTTGTATCTCGTTTAATGGAAAAAGGAACGGACAACGTTTTATACGATTTCTTAAATTTGAATGGTGTAAAATGTAGACTTGGAAAACTCTTATGATGGTAAGCATTCCCATAACTTCTTGTGTATGTTTTTGTGTTTTAGAGTCCATTTATAGCTTTGACCTATGATGATCGATGATTATAAATTAATTAAATTTAATATAAGTAGTAAAAATATTATACATTTTATCATTTGTATTACAAACACATTAAGTACGTCTTTTGATCTAACATGGACAGAGGGTTAATTAATGAGAAGCTAAATTTGAAAACAATTTAACCCGACTTCGGCGAAGCAAAAATGAGGGTTATTATATTTTTCATATATGTGTGTAGGTATTGTATGTATATGTATATATGTAAATGTAAGTATTTTCATCTGTTCTCTCATAACTTCTAAATTATTCGTTATAATTTGACAAATGACGAATCCACAGAAGCGTCTTGATTGTCCGCTGGCCATGAACTATGACAGGTCACATTAAATTGAATGTAGTGCCTTCTAGAGGACAAAAACTCAGTAAGTAATAAAAGTTTAAATTATTTGTGGCAGTTTGGGTATCAAATGAAAGAGCCTAATTAGTACAAAATTTATATTTTTTGTTAGTTAGCCCCAAAATAAATTCAAAACTAAATCCCAACTACTGAAAAATCAGGCCCCATTGTTTGCCTTCGTATTGTTTGTTAGGCTACATGACAGACGACCTTGGCTTTCAGATGAGAAAATTTTCTTGTTCCAAACTTTTTTCAGTATTTGTGTTTTAGTTTTAGAACTTACTTTTTATTGTAAAAAGCAATTTTGCCAGTGGCTTTGTCCGCGTGTTATACATATAAACCTTCCTATTGAATCACTCTGTCTATTGATGAAACCATATGAAGGCGGATGTATTGTTTAAAAGATCTAAGCTTACAGGTGGGAGAAGCGACTTTGTCTTATACTATGTAAAGTTATTTTTTAATTAGTTTTTCTCTTATTCTTTTGATTAACAAAATCCTGCTTTTAATAACAACACACAGACAATATTCCGACATTACATAAAGCTGTCATAAGTTAAAGAAACCTTAGTTCTTTGTGCGCGCGGCCGCCTCGCTCGAGGACGCTTCACCGCGACCCCGATACCCAACACTTTCTTTTATCCTCCAGCTGACAGGTAACTTGGCTCCAACAAGGATATCCTGTATCTACTTTTAAGTCGATATGTTTGAAACAGAATAACGATCACGGATTTTCGGGGAATATTTTTTTGGAGCCCTTGCTTTGGTTTAAGTGGAAATATTTTGTTATTTTCTTTGATGAAATGTTAAGATTGTATCTACTGTAAGAAGAGGAAGAATACGGGATGCTACTGTTATGAAGATATTATAAAAATAACGCGTGTTTCAGAAAAACAATTACAAACACGAACTTTACTAGAGCTAATCATGCGTAATCTTACTTAGTGTGTCTATACGCAGACCAAAATCAATGATTTGTCCGCGGAGAATAAGAATAAAATGTGTAGAATTTAGCGCCTGCTTGGTTTAGCACTAATTTCTGAGTTGGTTGATATTTGGTTGATTGGTTGTGGTTTGGTTTATGGTTTACGACCGCCGATTTAATAATACGAAATAATATGGTTTAAAGTGTATATTGGTTTATACAATTAATTACAATTATGAAATGGTGAACCTAATCTAAACTAGCACTAAGATGGTTTGATGTGAGTTACGCGATTGGTCGTTGGACACGTACTACTTGGTAATAGCTGCGATACACACATTTATGGAAATGCATGCAGGCAAAAGTGCTGAGCTGTTCGGTTGCAATTATTGCACCGAACATATTCCCGAGCACAAGACGAGATAAGAAAATAATAAAGTCACAATCAAATCACCTTGGTTAAATAATAATACAATTCAAATGGTAAAAGACTAAAGTAATAATTAAATGGTAAACAAAGTAAAAGTGTTATCAAATGGTAAACGAAACTAAAGTAATAATTAAATGTTAAACAAAAGTAAAAGTGTTATAAAATTGTAAACAATGGTAAAAGTCAAAATTACGGTTATTCTTAAAAACATAAATTATTTACACAAACGAGTCCTCAACTGTAAGCACACGTTCTTTTCGTACTATCGGCAACGTAGCCCTTTCCTTTTTACCCGCACTACGCATAGCACTGGGCCACCGTCGGGCGAAATATGTACTTATCGGTTCACTCTCACTTTGTTGACGGTCAGCAGTACTCTGCTTTCGCGCTTGCACTTCACTAGTCACTCTGGTTGCTGCCGATGTAGTCGCCACAGACTCCTGTCTGTGGTGAGGCTCCGCCCGGCTAGTCGCAACATGCGAGCAGCATCTCACTCTTCTCCAGACCCAGACTGCTACTGCGCACAGAACAACTCCCAAGAGTGTGTAGACGACGGTGTATTGGTGGATGTCATGCACTGATATGTCATCGATTTCAGCTTTGGTGGTTTTTAGTGATTTGATTTGTTCTCCGATAATAGACAGAGATTTATTCAGACTCATGTCCTCTGGTAATTCTGTTTCCGTTGGTATTTTAACGTTAACAATATGGTTAATCTGGTCGAGCTCTGGTACGAGCATATTTGGTAAAAAATTTAATTGGTTGGCTTGTTGTTGTAAAGAATACAGCGTGAAATCTTTACTTTTAACAAAGCATTTCTGTGTCATGCTAATGACCCCTGCTCGAGTCAGCTGATGAATTGTAACATGATCGTCGCATATGATTTTGATCGAATATGTGTCACAGCAAAAGTATAGGTACTGTGACGTTGAGTGTAATTCTACCCATCTGTTTTTGCACACTGTTCTTTCTGTTTTGCAACTTTTGTTTATTGCACTTGTTTCGCAAAAGTTTTCATCATTTTCCAAATTTAGGATAGGTTTGAAGAGCTCACACATGAAGGATTCTCCATGGTACAAACATGTGTCAAGTTCATGGATGGTTGGTACAAAATAAGCATCCTTTTTTAGGTTCACTGCGACGTATTCCGATATTGGTATTATGGTGGTCATAATGTAGTTGGTTTGCTGCGGAACTGGTATTATCCTGTACAGTTGAAAGCTTTCTCTTGCTATAAGCGGGAATGTAATTTCAAAAATGATATATTTTTCGGTGACCCGAGCCTTGGTTCTCAGTAGCTTATATATATGCTGAAGGTCTGTCTCTATGTTTTCTATTGGTAGACCTAAATCTTGAGGCATTTGCCCATAGATAATTTGTAGCTCTCGTTTGAGCTGTGTTGGTGTCAGTAGATGCAGGCTGATTTGACCATGGTAGATTTCGGTGATTGTATCTATCAAAGTATTCTGTATCTGTTTCAAGTTTTGCATCATATTAATGGTAGCTATCGAGACTAATGTGAAGTCCTGTTGTGTGGTCATCATATCGATTTCTAGTTGCACCTTCCGGTTAACTTTGTCTAAAGCATATAAATGCTTATTTATGGTTTTGTGTTGTTTTGCTATTATATCTTCAGTTCTTTGAAGTATATTGTGCTCTGCTTCGACGATAGATGTCAAGTTCTTCCATAACTGACCTTGGTGTTTTTGATTACGGCGCACAAGTTCAATGTCCTGCCTGTATTTTTCTGCGAAACTTTCGTCTAATACTCCGAACAATGAGTTTGCAATTGAGCCGACCGCGTTGATAAGGCCGCGTCGTGTTCGTAAGTGCTCGCCGTAATGCTGGCTAAGCAACAGCTGGTTGTAGTATTGCAGTTCATTATGATCGTGACGTATTTGTAGAAGTATCATATGACAGTGACTTGATTCCATGATTGTTTCACATGTTTTTTCGAGGTAGTTTGTAAAGTCGTTGATGGCTTTGTCTCCTTGCCAATATGGAGACATGTCAAAGTATGTGACTAGTTTCCACTTATCTCGAATCAATTGTACTTTTCCCACAGTATCAAAATACAACGTTTTGTTGGTCTCAAACTGCGTAATATTGTATGAAGCTGTTGTTGGTAGTATTATACTTAAGAACAGTAACAATGCCAGTGCAATGTTTACTATCTTGGGATAGGTACTGTACGTTCTGGTGAATGGTTGCGGGCGATTACGTGGTTGCATTTCGGCACTAGTAGTAGTGCTTTGATGTTGTAGTGGTTCGCTTTTTTGTTTTTCTGGTATAGTTGGATCGGTTTGTTCTAGAGGTAGAACTGAGAGTTTAACTACAGGGCGCTTCATGTAGCCGTTTTTGGTTTTGAGAGTCACTACTCTGACAAGTTCGTCTTTTCCTGGATGGACTTCTATTACACGCCCCATTGGCCATTTCCCTGCTGGTAAGTTATCGTCATGTATCATTACTAGATCACCCACGTTGACATTCTTCTGGTATTTCATCCACTTGCTTCTGGTTGATAGTTGAGTCAAGTACTCTGTTTTCCATCTTTTCCATAGATCTTCGAATAATTTTGACACTAGAAGCCACCTGGTTCTGGCGTCATCTGCTGTATCAATTATGGTTAGACCTGGTCGTGCTGATAGGAAATGGGCTGGTGTGAGGTAAGTTAAATCCTCCGGATCTTCTGATAGTGCACAAAGTGGTCGAGAGTTGAGGCAAGCTTCTAGTTTTGATAACAATGTGGTGTATTCTTCAAATGTAAATTTTTGTTGACCAATCACGCGTTTGAGGTGGTGTTTGAGACTTCGCACGGCTCTTTCCCAAAGTCCTCCCGCATGAGGCCAAGAAGGTGCGTTGAAATGCCATTCAATTTGCAGTTCTGAGATCTCTTTAAAGAATGACCCTTTGAAGACATTTTGCAGATGGTCGAATTCTTCTTGCAACATTCTATTGGCTCCAACAAAATTGGTTCCATTGTCGCTATAGATATGACGTGGAGCTCCGCGTCGTGCTGCCATTCGGTTTATTGCGGCTAAGAAAGCTGAGCTAGTTAAATCTGAGACGAGTTCTAGATGCACAGCTTTCGTCACCATACATACAAACAGCGCTATGTAGCCTTTGGTTGTTTTTATCCCGCGCCCTTTGTTTGCCTTCACTTCCACATAGCCTGTGTAGTCGACACCACAATGATAGAAGGCGCTTTCAGGGTTCACTCTGGATGATGGTAGATCACCCATGAGCTGATATTGTTGGATGGGCTCTTGCTTCTTGCATGTAACACACTGTCGTATGACTTTCTTTGTTGCTGAATAACCGCTAATTATCCAATAGTTTTGCCGAATGTTAGATAAAGTGAGGCGCGCTCCACCGTGGTAGGTTAGCTCATGAGCGTATTGAATTATTAGCGTGGTGATTCGATGGTTGTGTGGTAAAATGATTGGGTGTTTCATCTCTGAACTTATTTGTGCGTTTCTTAATCTACCCCCTACTCGCAGAATACCATCTTGGTCTATGATAGGGTGTAATGGTAAAAGTTTACTTTTCGCATGCACAATTCCATTCTTAAGTAAACAACTGACGTCACTGGAAAACTCCATATGTTGCACACTCTTAATAATCAGCAGTTTTGCGCGACGGAGTTCATGTAATGTGAGAAAAGGTTGACGGCCTGCCTTTGCAGTAGGTAGTCGGAGTATCCATGCAAAAACGCGCACGATTTTTGCGAAGGAATTAAATTTGTTTATTAAATAGGTAACAATGTTTGGTATGGTCATGGTTGCTTTCTGGTGTTTTTCTACGACTACTGTATTTGCCTGTCTTATCTCTAAGCTGGTTTCATAGGTGGTCTGGAGTCTGTCATTGTTTTGAAATGGTTCAATCCATGAGGGCCCCTGCCACCACAGATCATGGTTTCTTAACTGTTTGGTTGTCAGTCCACGGCTGGCACAATCTGCTGGATTTTCAGTGGTTTTGACATAACTCCATTTTTCTTTTGATATAATTTTGGTGATAGCTTTCACGCGATTTGAGACGAATGGTTTCCATCTTGCTGGATCTCCTTGAATCCATCCTAAGACTGCTGTTGAGTCACTCCAGCAATATATTTCCTGTTTATAAGACTCCAAGCACGTCTGTACTTTTTGCATCAGCTGTGATAGTAGTTGGGCACCCATTAACTCCAACCTTGGTATGGATATATCTTTACTAACGGGCACTAACCTTGCTTTTGCTGCGACAAGAGTTACCTCGTTAGAACAATTTTGATTGCCGACTTTGCAATATACAACAGCGGCATACGCCTTGTTCGACGCATCACAGAATCCGTGTATTTGCAAGTTATCGTTTTTCTTTGTTCCAAGCCATCGTTTTACTTTTATGGTATTAATTCCTTGTAATTCTCCCCTTAAGCTTAGCCACTTGATCTTGATATCTTCTGGTAGAGCCTCATCCCAATTAAGACTTGATGACCAGACGCTTTGGAATAGCATTTTCATGGTAATAGTTAATGGTGTGAGCCAGCCCAATGGATCGAATATTTTTGAAATATCGGACAGAAGCGACCTTTTGGTTGGTTTTGGTAATGATGCTGGCTCTAGTTTCGAGTCAAAGGTGAATTTGTCCTGTTGCGGATTCCATCCAAGCCCCAGTGTCTTCGTTGAGTCTGACTGTTTAAATTCGTAGATTTGCTGGTTCCACGAATCTTTTTCTAAGTCAGCGAGTAATTTTGGTTCATTTGTGGCCCATTTTCGTAAGTTAAACCCACCCGTTCTGAGTAGTTTTATTAAATCCGATTTTAGCTTCTTTGCTTCTGCCATTGAATTTGCTCCGCCACAATAGTCGTCCATATAGAAGCACTCTCTTAATGCTTTTGCTGCATCGGGAAAATTTTGTTGTTCCTCGGTTGCTAATTGTTTTAAGCACATCATAGCCAAAAATGGTGCTGGCTTTGTGCCGTAAGTGATGGTTGTCAGCTGGTATGTCTGAATAGGTTGGTATGGTGAGTCCCTCCATAATACCTTCTGATACGACTGATCTTCAGGATGTACCATTATCTGTCGATACATTTTTTCGATATCAGCGGTGTATACGAACTGATACTGTCTCCATTTTAAAATCAGTTCCTGCAGATCTTGTTGTAGGTTGGGACCTCGGTACATGACGTCATTCAAGCTAAGTCCTGATAATGGTCTAGCAGACGCGTTGAATACAACACGCAACTTAGTAGTTGTTGACTCAGCACGAGTGACGCAGTGGTGTGGTAGGTAGCATTCGGGTTTCATAGTTGTTGCTGACGGTATCATATGATTTAAATTGAAATATTCGTTCATAAACTTTGTGTATTCTGTTTTCAAATCTGGATCTTTCTGTAACTTTCTCTCTAAGTTACGAAATTATGCCAGTGCTAATGGTTTAGTGGACCCTAGCTGTTCCTTGAATTCTGGTTTGAACGGAAGTCGAACTTGGTATCTTCCATTTTCTAGTCTCTGTGTTGTTGACATGAAATATTGCAAACATTCATGATCTTCGGTGGACATATCAATCTGTTGGGTGATGTCTTCATTTTCCCAAAATCTGCGTAAATCGTCCGTATTGTGAAGAACGACGTTACACCTGTATCGTGGTGTCATTGTCCCACAAAGCAACCATCCTAATTGCGTTTGTTGGGCTATTGGTTGATCTTCGCTATCGCCCCTCAAAAGGCCACCTAAAGCTATCTTGCAGTATACATCTGCTCCTAGCAGTAGGTCCACTGGTCGACTGGTATTAAATTCTGGGTCTGCCAAATTAATGTTTTGTATGTGCGGCCAACTTGGTTTTATGAATGATTTATTTGGCAAACTTTTTATTAGATTGTTCATTATAAGGACTTCACCTTCTAAGGCAAACTCACTATGAATTGATTTGATTCGGATGGTTATGACTCCCTTGCAGCTGTTTTCTTTTTCTCCTACCACGAATATGGTTCCTTTGCAGGGGTATCTTCGTAATTTCAAAACTTGTGCCGCCTTCTCACTTATTAAAGAAATTTGAGAACCCTGGTCGATCAAAGCTCTCATAGTATGGTATGTGCCATCGTATCCTGGAACTTCCACTAAGGCTGTAGCTAAGAGTGTCTCGGACACATCATCCCAAGATACATGGGTTGAAGCTGCTTCTTGCTCATCATTGGTCACGCATGATGTCGCAAGTGTGTGCGCAGCTTTATGGTTTGGTTTTGCTGATGTGTTTGGCCTGTTTTTGGTTAATAATGCGTCATGCAATAATGAATTATGTTTAGCGTTGCATTTGCGACATGTTTTGTTTGAAAAACAAGGTTTATTTAAATGGTTGATTAGACAATTCGTGCAACAGTTTAGATGGTTGACAGTTTTTAATTTTTGCTCATCCGACATTTGCAAAAATTGTGCACATATCCATAACCCGTGGTCAGCATTACACAATGCGCAGGTGATTGACCGCGACACATGTAACGATTTCGTATTGTTTTTGGTGTTGTTCGAATAACTTTTATTTGATGACTGCTGGTTAACCTTTTTGGCGCAGCCGTGAGGCACACACATGTTGGTTTTCTTTTTTAATTATTTTTTCCTGTTATTTTATTTTGTGTTTTACGGACTGTGACAAATAAACGGTATTCTTTCTTTCTTTCTTTCTTTCTTCTGGTTTGCTTGATAATTTTGTAGTTGGGTGGTAATTTTTTGGTTATTCGATTCTTGTTTACGCCGCGATGCTTCTAAGGCGGTAAACTTGTTTTCCAAGAAATCAAGGAATTCTTGAAGGATTGGTAATTCTCTGGGATTCTTCACTGACTCAATGTATCCAGTGAATAACTCACTGTCAAGTTTCTGTGCTAACAAAAGTACCAACAGTGGGTCCCAGGTAGTAATATCTACTCCTAGGTTCTGAATTGCATGGAGGCATTCTTTAGTCACGTCATGCAGTTTCTTGATCGCTCCGATGGATTGATGCTGCATGCTAGGAATGTTCAGTAGTATGTTGACGTGAGACGTGAAAATAAGTCTACTGTTGCCATATCTGTGGTTTAGTATTTCCCAGCATACCTCATAATTCTCTGAGCTAATCTGAAGATGGTGAATCAGACGCTCAGCTTCTCCTGTTACTTTGCTCTTTAAAAACTGCATTTTCTGTGCGTTTGATAACGATGGATTTTTGTGGATGGTTTCTGTGAATAAATCTTTAAATGAAGTCCATTGGTGGTAGTTTCCTTGGAATGTTGGAATATCCATCTGTGGAGTAGATTTGTCACGATGAGAAACCGACCACATTTTCGAGTTGATGGTTTTCTTCAAGTCGTTATACATTTTCTCATATCTGTTGAATTCTTGTTGGTACCAGATATCCTCAACGCCGTTTTCACCTTCTATTTCCCAGTGAAGGCTATCGATCATAGCCCAACGACTTTGAAGACATTTTAAAGCGTCGTCGAACTCCCACTTGGTCTGCAGTTGTTCGATTTCTATGGTAGCTACTGTTCTCATGAAAGCTCGAAAGTGATTTGTCTGCTTTTTTATCATTCCTTCTAGGATACTGTGTTGACACGTATCCATACGTTGCTGTTGCGGTGCCTGTGAATGAGACGAATCCTCTACTTGCTTCGATGTCCGTGCCTCTGCCGGCGGCTGGTGAGGTTCTTGCTGCTTTGACAACAATTGCTCCATGGTTTTGGTAATTACCTGCTTGATCGACAAATACACTTCCTCCACCTTCAACCAATCACCTTCAAAACAATTTTGGGTGAAGTACACATGGTCAAATTCAGCAAGTTCACAGCACTCCCTATGGTTGCGTTGATATTCTCTCCAATAATTTTCTAAAATCTCCAACTTCCGCTTACAGTAATCTATGGTTTTTCGTTCAGCTCCGTCTTTCTTGATGTTAGTTAGAAGTTTAACCAAGGAGTCGTAAATCTCCGTTTGGCTGACTGCTAACTGCTCCATTATTCCCACGGTCAATAAAAGACGTTAGTGAAAATAAAAGAAAAAATGGTTTGGTCTGACCTTATATTCTCCTTCCGCGACAGCTGCCCAGTTTCTTCCGAATTGATGTAACTGCCTACCTACTTTCTCTATAAACTAGTAAAATACAATACACTGGTTGCAAGGTCCCGGCGCACAAACACTTCACTGTAATTCGCGAACCGAGGTCCTTAATGCTCGAAGGACCATGTAGAATTTAGTGCCTGCTTGGTTTAGCACTAATTTCTGAGTTGGTTGATATTTGGTTGATTGGTTGTGGTTTGGTTTATGGTTTACGACCGCCGATTTAATAATACGAAATAATATGGTTTAAAGTCTATATTGGTTTATACAATTAATTACAATTATGAAATGGTGAACCTAATCTAAACTAGCACTAAGATGGTTTGATGTGAGTTACGCGATTGGTCGTCGGACACGTACTACTTGGTAATAGCTGCGATACACACATTTATGGAAATGCATGCAGGCAAAAGTGCTGAGCTGTTCGGTTGCAATTATTGCACCGAACAAAATGAATGAAACAAATTGGCAGGGGCTATGGGAGAGCGCGAAATGACGACATTTGCTGTGGGTCCATTTAGCGAGATGGTTTTATTATGAAAATTGGTCCGCGAGGGAACCAGCGACCGGCGGCAACCACAGCGAGTACCTCCCGCCCTTTACCGAGCAAAACATGGATTCAAATCAAAAATTTTACTGGCAATTTATTATTGCAAATTCAATAGTTGCAATTCTTAGTGTGCTGCAAAGCTTCAACAAAATTAATGTTTCACAGGTTTACGAAAAAGGCTTTCACGCAAAAATTTACCACAAAGTTTTATCTTTACGTAGTTAATGTTTCATTCTTGGTACGCAACCGAAAATTCATTAATAAAGGTAATCCTGACTTGCAGTTTTAAGCATTTTATTTAATCAACAATGTCAAACGAGTTTTTTAATTAATTTCATGACGCAATGTAACGAAACATGCCGAGCAAATGTCGAGAATGAGGTTAATTAAGTGAAAAAGGCTGTTTTATTTGCTATAGTGGCCAAGTTGAAGCGCGTGTACTTGCTTAAGTTAAGCAAGTACACGCTTAAGTTAAGCTTGGGAAATTAATTAGGCGTAATAACGTAGTTTTTTATAGTTTTGTGTTTTCGACCACTTTTTTTTTTTTTTTCAGGATGGGAAATCATCAAATGACTTCTCCCGCTCTGGGCGGAGCGGGAGGGCGTGTCAGACTTTTACTGACTAAAACCCACCCGTGTTCCATCAGTTGCCCATGTGCCAGGGTCACGGTATCTCTTTCGAACAATCACGCGACCCCGGCAGGCATCGGTCTTAGTAGACCCCTACACTGCTGCTGACATCTCTTTGAGGCGCGCGTGGAACACTGCGCGCCGTCGACCCGAGCCTGGTCCTTACCGGGCGGCGAGCTACCCATTGCTCGCCACCCGCAAGCTCGCGCCTACGGTGGCCGGGAGTCCGCAATCGACTCCCGACGCCCGGGGCGTCTCCTCCTGCGGCGGCTAGGGGCGTGAGGGCGCAGAGACTGCCACTCCCTCACGCGCCCCGCCTCCTCCTTCGCGAGCATTACTGCTTCGCAGAAGGAGGTGACGGCTTCCCATTCCCTCTCGCTCCGTACCATGGCTCGCACCAGGGCCGGACGCGAGAGGTCGCCGCCGCCGATCGCCTCCACGAGGACACGGCGGTGCTCCGCCCAGGCAGGGCACACCTCCACCGTATGCTCCACCGTGTCCTCCAGACGATCCTCGCAATGGAAACACCCGGACGTATCCTCCCGCTTTATCCTGAACAGGAACCCACCGAAGCACCCATGCCCGGTGAGAACCTGCGTCAGGCGGAAGGTGAGGACGCCGTGGCGCCTCTCTATCCACTCCTCAAAGAGGGGACTTACTGCCGCAATTGTGGCGTGCCCATGTTTTCGACCATATACCATAGTATTGCAGTATGGACGTGAGTGTTCAATGGCGCCGATTTCTATGTTAACATACTACCTTAACTAAAATGAGAGAAATGAAATGTCTTACTGACATATAGCTCGAGAAAAAGAAGGGACGGAGCAAAAATTAACTAAGCTAGAGAGATTTAAAATAAGTTGTATGCCATGAATTTATGCTCAACATCTTACACCTTTTTTTTTTTTTTTTTTTTGTCTTTATTATTATAAGGGGTTTTTATCCACACGGATACGCCAACCCCATCGTAACTTATTCACTATTAAGCTCTAAGCATATGTAAGTGAAAAATAATTATTGATTTGGCATCTTCACCAGGCCACACAACCTCTTTGCAATCGCCGATCTAGGATTTGATAGAATATTCTGTATTATGCCAATGTCCAATATGTTTAATTTGAATTCTCTTATCAATAATTCTCTTTCACTCCTGCTCCTGACACACTCCATCAACAAATGTTGCACGTCTTCAATTTTGTTGCATAACTCACAATTAGGTGACGCAACCTTTCGCATTAGAAACGCAAACTTTGCTGATGGATAGTGCCCAGAACGCAGCCTAAGTGCTAATTTTATATAATTTCTGCCTAAACTAGTATCCTCTTCAAACCATGGCATGCGAGGAGGCTCGCTTTGAATAACCTTGTACCAAATTCCTTTGACTGTCGATTTTTCATCAAAGTAGTTCTTCCACCTGTCAAAACACAACAGCTTAAACTTTGTGTAATATTCCCAGTAATCAGGAATGTATTTCATTTCGGTACCGAACTGCACTGCAAGTTTTGACAGATGGTCAGCCTCCTCGTTACCCCGTAAGCCTATATGTGCTGGGACCCATTGCAATATTACCCTAGCCTCATCTTTGTTAGAATTATAAATCAATTTGAGAATATCATAGGCTATCGATGCACCTCTGCAACCAGAGACGCATCGAGCCACATGTTGTATAGCGTGTCTTTAGTCGATACATTCTAATTTATCAACTAATATATATATTTATGCAAGTTTTAATTAAAATTCAACTCTTTGACATCGCTATTTGTTTAAAGTCAGAAAAAAAAATGCTATAATTAAGTTGGGCGTGAGTGCGAGAGCAGTGGTGGCCCAGTGGTAACGGCCGCGATTTACGAGTAGTAGGTCGTGAGTTCTAACCCAAGCAGGCACTTTGTGTAAATTATTTCATCACCGCTGTTCTCAAAAGGAAGGAAAACATCGTGAGGTAACTGGCATGTCTTAGAACCCAAAATTCGAAGACAGTTGATATCTACCAACCCGCACTGGGTCCGCGTGGTTGATTATGGCTCACTCCCTCTCACCGAGAGGAGGCCTGTGTCCCAGCAGTGGGAACAATATAGGCTTATTATGATTATGAAGTTAAGATTGTGAACTAAGGCATCGGCACCATATTATTAGACGAACAATAGTGTCATCGTAGAGCGACATGCTCTGAAGTTGTAAAACGAGTTTGACCGTGTTTTGATTAAATCGTGAAAGCGCATCATGAGCTTCTGCCCTTATTCCAATTTATTTTGGGTTGGCGCAGAAAGACTTTACGATCAAAATAAGATTGACCTCTTCTTATATCTGTTTGTTGTCTACGAACTTCAATAGATTCGCAGTAGACAAGACCAATTTATTTTTCGGAGAATTATATTGAAGCCAGGTCATCATTATCATCTGCCTAGCCTTTTCCCAACTATGTTAGGGCAGCTTCCAGTCTAACTGGATGCAAATGAATACCAGTATTTTACGTGGAACGACTGCTTAACTGGCCTCCAGAACACAGTTACTCAGTAATACTATCGTATTACTGAGTAACTGTGTATGGAGTATCCTCCATGGTAAGACTGGTTGTCAGACTATCGGGCTTCTGACGACCCGTATTCTCAAATATCCACAAATGACAGCCGGGACGTTGGTCTCGGCTGTCATTTGTGACGTTAAGTCGTTGGACTTAACGTGCTTTACGAGGCACGGATATTGAAGCCAGGTATGAAAAGAAAAGGAGCGCCATTGATTTGAACTGGTCCCAATCAATAGAATCACTAGTTAAATTGCTTCTGCTCACAGTAGACATATATGTATGTATGTCTCCACTGCATCACAGTGTAAAAGATTGTACCAATAGCAACGCTTCTCTGCTTTGACACATTTATCTACATACTATGTATCGCTACTTGAAAACGTACGGATCAATGGCAGTGAAGTGTGGCCTTTATGTGGAGGCGTCATAAAAGATTCAAAAACTTCAAACGCCTGAGAATTTTCTCTCTAACCTTAACTTATAGCTCGACCTACTTTTCATGAATTCTAGGCTCAAAATTTAATATTTTTGCAGACGTTTTGCCGGGAGCCCCTTCATCTTAAAAGCACTTTTATAATTAAAATGCCGTTGTGAAATAGAATAGTGAGATAAAAAAATATTACCCAGTAGATAATTATCACGTGAAAAATAAGGAGTTTGTTAGATAGATAATAATGTAGAAATACTTTTACCAAGTAGGTAATAGTCTTGCCTAATGCTAATGATATACTATTTCCATAAAGAAAATGGAAATTTTATAAACCTAACAACATGAATAAACAAAGATTCTCTGGGATAGAGATATACATAATGTTATTATGATAATACAAACTTTGTTACGCAAACGAAACGTAGAATTTCCAAGTTAGACCAACTACGCAGGGGTACTCGCGAAATTGGTAGAATTATTCTGTACTAGTGATCGCCCATTGGTCGAAATTCGTCCGTACTTCAATTGAATAGTACTACATTATTAAATGAACAAAAAAATATAATAATAAATATAAAAAAATAATATGGTTATATTTGACATTCAGTAACACTATAGACAAATTGTTGACGCTGTACTACTGTGGAGAGGGTTCGCTGGCGGGATGGTGATGGCCAGGACCAGGACGAAGGTGTAATCAGTAAAGAATACTTCTTCAGGAGTCTCTTCTTTATTTTCTTAATACTTCTTAACTGCAGGACATGGAACAATATGGAATGAATTATCACAGAAATTTGCTCTGTTTTTATAGAATTTTCCCTATTATTTTTAATTAATTATGACAGTTCAAAATGTCATAATTTTAGCCAGCCTATACAATCGTGAGGCAAACAACCTCTACAGTTTGCATACGACACTAAGTTTTGTATGGGAAACTTACTAATGCCATACTTGACACTCCCCTTACCTATGGTTATACTTGACATTCAGTAAGACTATAGACACAAAATATTAAAGACAGATGTTCTCGATTGGACCACAGCTTTGGGACCATAAACAAAAGAATATCTAAGCATGTGTGTATTAAATATACGGTAATGAATAGTGGTGTGTGTTACATGTTATTTATTGAAAATAATGTATTTTTACGCATAATTAAAAAAAAATATTAGCATTCGTCACTTCTTCTCTGTATAAACTATAAGTGTGGGAAATTTCATACTCCTCCGTCCACCCAATTTTCGTAAAAAGGGATCCAAAGTTTTCGCTTCACGTATTAATATATAGATATAATAGGTCTTTACCTATGAAAATGCCGTTTGGTATGAAAAAAATTAAACGAATTTTTTTCATGTATTTTTATTTGTACTAATCGAAATAATCACCCATGCAATCAATGCATCTTTGGCAACGCAGTGGCAGTTTATTGATGCCCTTCTTAATAAAATCAGCTGGACGGGAGGCAACAAATTCTTCAAAGGCATTTTGTACTGCCCCTCGGGTATTGAATTTTTTTCCCGCCAAGAAGTTATCCATTTCTGGAAAAACTAGTAGTCTGTAGGCGCAAGGTCTGGTGAGTAGGGCGGATGACGGAGAGCTTCCAACCCCAGTTTTTGCAACTTGGAGATCGTCTGCTGTGCAGTGTATGAGGTCGCGCGTTGTCGTGCAGGAGCAGCGGAGACGAGCGATTCACCAATGCTGGTTGGAGATGTGCCAGCTTCTCCATCATTGAGTTCAGTTCTTCACAGTACACATCTGCAGTAATGCTCACCCCGTTTGGTAAGAAGCTGTGATGAATCACACCGGCGCTAGACCACCAAACAGTGACCATCACTTTTCTAGGGGTAGTTTTCGTTTAGGGCATTGTTTAGGTGCTGAACCAGGATCCAACCAACTTGCTGAGCGCTTGCGGTTATCAAACAGAATCCATTTATCATCGCAGGTAACAATGCGGTTCAAAATTCCTTCATTTGTGTGTCTGTTGAGCAGTGCAAGGCACGTCTCGACGCGTACTTCGCGCTGGCGATCATTGAGTTCGTGGGGCACCCATTTGTCAAGCTTTTTTACCTTGCCAATTTGACGCAAATGGACCAATATTGTTTTCACGCTAACGTCGAAAGCTGCTGCTAATTCAGCCGTAGATTGTGTATCATCAGCTTCCACAATCGCCTTTAATGCGTCATTGTCGACCAAAGTCTTCGGACGACCGCGAGGTTCATTTTTCAGGTCGAAATTGTCAGAACGGAAGCGAGCAAACCAATAACAGGTGGTGCGTTGGTTTGTAGTGTTAGCTCCGTAAACGTCGTTGATGTTGCGTGCCGCTTGTGCCGCGTTGCTGCCACGACGGTACTCATATTCCATAAATAATCGAATTTTTAACGTATCCATGATGACGAAAAAGATTGAAATGCGATGAAAATGTAAGACTAATCAATAAACAAATGACTACTTTTGGAAAAAGAATTCCATGTTTTTAAAATAAAATTAATTTGAAATTAGAATTCTTAGACAAACAAAAATTATTTTGATTTGAAATGGCCAGTACCGCAGAACGGCAATTTCATAGGTAAAGACCTAATATTTAGGTATTGGCCAACCCTGGAAACTCGACGAATTCAAATTCAACGCGTGGCTCGCATAGGAAATCCTTCGCCACTACGATGAAATCCTCCGTCATGTGTTCAGAAAGTGTCAATTTGCACACGCAATTGCAATTGTAAACGCGGCATAATGCTCACCCCGTTTGGTAAGAAGCTGTGATGAATCACACCGGCGCTAGACCACCAAACAGTGACCATCACTTTTCTAGGGGTAAGTTTTCGTTTAGGGCATTATTTAGGTGCTGAACCAGGATCCAACCAACTTGCTGAGCGCTTGCGGTTATCAAATAGAATCCATTTTTCATCGCAGGTAACAATGCGGTTCAAAATTCCTTCATTTGTGTGTCTGTTGAGCAGTGCAAGGCACGTCTCGACGCGTACTTCACGCTCGCGATCATTGAGTTCGTGGGGCACCCATTTGTCAAGCTTTTTTACCTTGCCAATTTGACGCAAATGGATCAATATTGTTTTGACGCTAACGTCGAAAGCTGCTGCTAATTCAGCCGTAGATTGTGTATCATCAGCTTCCACAATCGCCTTTAATTCGTCATTGTCGACCAAAGTCTTCGGACGACCGCGAGGTTCATTTTTCAGGTCGAAATTTCCAGAATGGAAGCGAGCAAACCAATAACAGGAGGTGCGTTGGTTTGTAGTGTTAGCTCCGTAAACGTCGTTGATGTTGCGTGCCGCTTGTGCCGCGTTGCTGCCACGACGGTACTCATATTCCATAATTACTCGAATTTTTAACGTATCCATGATGACGAAAAAGATTGAAATGCGATGAAAATGTAACAATAATCAATAAACAAATGACTACTTTTGGAAAAAGAATTCCATTTTTTTAAAATAAAATAAATTTGAAATTAGAATTCTTAGACAAACAAAAATTATTTTGATTTGAAATGGCCAGTACTGCAGAACGGCAATTTCATAGGTGTTCCGTCCCGTTGACTTGATTAATCTGTGAGCCTAACGGAACGCGCGTGTAATGAAGCGAGAACTGTCACTTGTCAGTTTGACTTTGACACTTCACTTTGATTTTTTGGCTTGAACAAGGGATCATGGTCGCCGTGTTGATTTTCGCGACCAGTTGTAAATTAATCCCTTTAAATCGATCCGTTTGTGACAATTAGTCGTGATCCTATTGCTTTGATTGTAAATAACCCCAATTTGACGAAATAATACGGGTTAAGTTTGTTGAAATTGAAGTATTTTGGAGGTTAAGTGACGCTATTGGAAAACGCGTGATTTGGAGACCGCATGTCCTGCTACCAGGCGTATTGCTGCGGCTGATATCCTGGAGAATACTCATAACGTCACTACACAATACAATATACACTCGCTTACATACATAAATCCAGGTAGGTTCCAGAGCAGGTGTTAGTCTACCACCAGGTGAGTTTTTTTATTTGAATTATATTGTCTGCTCCGCGCACGGCGGACAGTTTCGCTCGCCACTTCTTGTCTCCAGGGCCTCACCATCATAACTTCCACTGCGCTATTGAAATTCTATGGTGAGGCCTGGTCTGGCAATGAACAATAGGTAAAGACCTAATATTATATAAACTACAGAAAATAAATCAGAATCGGTGATTTGATGAAATGATGTATAGAGCGTATGAAAATTATAAAGCTAGAAGTTATCATTACGGAAAAAGTGATGGCGTTTTAAACTAAAGATATCTATCATTTGCGGGAAAGAGTCATACGGTTAACTGAATTGTAAATTGTATTGTTGTTATTGTGAATAATATAATAATATATCTTAGGACAGCCAACACAACGTTATATGATCCCAAACTAGGCAGAGCCTGTACTATAGTAACCAGACAACTGATAAGCATACTTATATATTTCTAAATACATACATATTATAGATAAATTACACCCAGACTCAGAACAAATGGTTGTGCTCATCACACAAAAAATTGTCCTGGAATCGAACCCACTACCTCAGTCTTAGCAGTCAGGGTCACTAACCACTAGACTAACAGGCCAGTCAAAATGTGAAGACTATGTGGATTTTTTCTTTCTTTTCTTTCTTTATTTGTCTAGTATGTTTTAATCATAGTCTGGCAGTTTGAGTCATTTATGCGGTCTTTCCAAATTTCCTTTCTTTGGTATTGTTTGTCGAAACGTTAAGCTTCTAAAGTTCTAAGTTGAGCTGCACGATTAGTGACAAATGCGTACACTGATTGGACAGTTCCACTCAATTTGTGTCGTTCTTTCCTCTAAAGACCATTTCAGACAGCTATCTACATGATTTTCACATGATGTGACAAAGATTATGTCTGGACTTTAAAAGACACTGTGACCTCTGAGTTTTTTCGGCCTTTCTTCTCAGAGTAGTCAGCTAAGAAACGCCGATCTCATCTAATTTAAAAAAATATCATTGACGTGTTAAAGTGTTTGTGCAAACCTACTTACAGAAATAAAATAATTTATCATTTTCTGTGTAAACTAAATTGTATTAATCCGATTTATAGTACTCGGTTCATTCAGTATTAACGAACTAACTCCACAAGACAGTAGAACTAGTTCAATTGTAAATGTAGTGAGAAAGCGAATGCAAACGTGTGTGGTGGCGCGGCTAAACTCTTTGCATAAATCACTATACCGCATTGGAGCTCCGCTAACTTTGTTCATTAATTGCCCACTGGTGCTAGGAATATTGCCAAGATTATACCATACCTATCCTAGATGGACGGGACTTAATTACCTTATCAAGAAACCGCTCGTCCGTATGTTACAAGTTCTAAGTAAATAGAATTCTTGGTCCTTCGTGCCGAGATGGAAACTGTTGGAAGACTAGTCTGTGTACCTACTTTGTGTTCTGTGCACATAATATATATTCTAAGTTTCTACTACAATATCTAGGTAGGTAACTAACTAATTTATGCTAAGAAAGTAAGATCTTTGAGCGTTATGGGATAAGACAACTATTTTAAATTCGATTAAATAGAGCTACATATATCGGATCTTGATACCTACATGCAATTAAAATATTTTATTTCACTTGAACCTGCATGGGCACTTATAAAACGTAAGAAGTTAGGTGCGCGGTTCCAATTTCTTCAGGAAAAGAGCCAGCAAGAAACACCATGGTTACTGTTTTAAAAATATTTTGTTTTTGCAATGGATCCTAATTACATTGTTGAAAAAGGTATGGCAGGACAGTGTAGGCCTGTCAACAAGTACCAGGTACTAAATAAAATAGAAAACGGTCTACAGTCTAAAAGGCCTACAATGTTCTCACATTCACAAAATATTTAAAAGAATCTTCAATAACAAATTGAAGAATTTTCATAAAATTGCATTTTCAAGTTCACCTGGCGAGTTTTTAAGCGAACCAATCGTTCTCAGTTCTAGAACATTACAGTTTCAATTACGTAGTTCAGTGGACGCACTAATCGTGACTCACGTCCCAGCAGTGTCGTCGGTCTCGTTACGTATCGGTGTGATGCGCGGCCGTTCGGCGCGAGCTTACCGAGTGTCTCGTTAAGCTCAACACTCGTATGGAGACCGATTTCACACCGTCTACACAATTTTTACGCGCTGTTTGTTAATTTTTAAACAAACATCTTGCGTGGTGGTGGTGGCAAGTAGGTAGGTTTTAATTTATTTTGATGAATTGACGCTAGTATTAATGGTCACGGACTCCGTTCACTTTAAAAATTGTCCTACAAATTGAAGCATTATGTGAAGAAAAGAACACATGCCATATAAATAATTGAATTTAAAACCAAGGATATAAAATCTCTTCTTCTACCCATCCTTGACTATGCCGATGCCAGCTATCTTGACCTTACCCAAGACCAACTCGACAAACTTGAGCGCCTTCAAAACTTTTGTATAAGGTTCATATTTGGTTTGCGCAAATATGACCACGTTTCCGAATTTCGAGTGAAGCTCAAGTGGTTACCAGTTCGCCTTCGCCGAAATGCTCATATTCTTTCTCTTTTGTATAATGTGCTATTTTCTCCCTCCACTCCTCTCTATCTCAAGAAACGTTTTCAGTTTCTTTGTGACTCCCACACGAAATTCTTAAGGTCATCAGATAACTTGAAGCTTAAAATGCCTATGCATTCCACAACTTTTTTCGACCATTCCTTTACTGTCCAAGCCGCTCGGTTGTGGAATGCATTGCCTGTTGAAATAAAACGCGCGCAGACGTTACATGTTTTTAAAGGACTCGTGAAGGAACACTACTTGTCGTTGTGATCTTGTTCCGACTGTAATTTTCTATGTACTGTCGTCATTAATTTTTGTGTCTTATATGGATATTTAGTATGTATGTATTTATGTATATATTATTTAGGATATAAATAACTGTTTAATTATTTTAGTTTTCTGTTTAGTTGTGTTCACACCATTGACATACCCATTTTATGTCCACGCTTTTCACTGTCCATTCCATGGTTGCCTGGAAGAGATCGCATAAAGCGATAAGGCCGCCCATTGTATATTTTGTAATCTTTGTAATGTTTTTTTGTGGTGTATTTTTATGGTGTACAATAAAGTATATATATATAAATAAAATAAATACGTAGATATAAAAACTAAAAAGAACGCGAATAACAACAAATAATTGCAGTTTTCAAATATACATTAAAAAAAAATTATAACCGAGTAAAACGTAGTGAGTAATCTGGTGTTTACGTAAAAGTTTTTGGTACACGACCTATCTTTACGAAAAAGAATACTGTGTTAACCCGAGTTATGTTTCGGCGATCGGGAATTAAGTTAAAAAAAAACTTTATTTATTACAATTACTTTAATTATAGAAAAACAGTGTATTACGTTGAAGGCTGATGTCAAGACTGATTTTACAAACAATAAAATGGAATAACATGAATTTGATCTTATTACTAGGTTGCACTTTATTACGTAGGTTGGCGGCTGCGTACTCAGCGTAAACGGTTGTTAGGCTGAGTTAACTCCTCCCTCCATAAGATAGAAGCAACTCTTGCTTCTGGCGGCGTCCACGCTGCCTTTGGTTTTCTCACTGCCTTTGATGTCCTCTGAAGTCTTAGCTGTCTTCCATTTGTACAGCTTCCAGAATGCTGCTGCTACTAATAAGATGTAGAGGAGTACTGTAGTCCAGCTTGGCGTGGCCATCATCATTGGCCAATTGATGTCATCTGGTACGGAGAGGTCGCTTGCTTTGTTGATTAGTTCATGGATGCTGTCTAGTGAGATGTCTTCTAATTGTAATTCATATTGAACTGTTTCTTCTACGACTTGATGTTGCTCTGGTAGCGGTATGATTTCATTGATGACGAGTGTGTCTGTGTGTGCTCGTAATGTTCTGTTCATGACATTAATTTGACAATCTTCTGTTAGTGTGACGAGATAAATCCCAGTGAGCCTTTTGTATTCTGTCTTAGTATTGCACTGTGTTTTGACAATTTCATCTTCCTTCAGGACAAGTAGCCAAGTGTTATCCGCGATCTTTTGAATTTTTCCTCTTTTTAGGCTCATTTTGGCATGTGTACAGTTTGCTTGACGATGCTGAATGAGGGATGGGATGCAATCTTCGGTGTCTTCAATTCTTCTAGTGTCCAGGGTCTTGCAAAGGTGGATGTCATCGGTGAGGGGTTGACAGTCTTCTTCTAGGTATGCGTACTCATCGTTTCCAAGTGCAAGGTATTTGGATTTAGGGATAATAGTTAGGTTATTTTTATTGGGAATGGAGTAGAGATGGATAAGGTCATAGGTTTGTGGGGCTACTGATGGGATTTCTAGGATAAAGTTTATAGAGTGTACTGTACTATAAGCCTTAACTTTAATTGATTTTTCTATTCTATGAATATTACTAAGATTAATTACAGCTACTGGTTTAAACGAATAAATGTTACCTAAGTTAATTAATTCCCTTATTAGATTTTGGGGACTTATTATACTAGGATGCATGGTGCCCAGTTGTGCAAACGTCATGGCATCTTCTAACAACATTAACTTATCTAAGATAATCTGTAAACTAAAATCTATCTGTACGTATATATCTAGAAAATGTATATGATTAGTTACGTCGTTACGATTACGTGTAATGTTTTGCAGTATATTAGCCAAATTTTTCTGATTCCTATCCAATTTACTTAATTGATTTCCAAACTCATTTATTGTATTTTGAGCTAGAACTAAGGACTTCCTTTGCATATTTTGAACATTATTAATATTATTCCTTATTTTTAATATTTCTTCTTCGAATTTTGCTGCGTCATCATGATCGAGATTTCCAGTTATGGATTTAACAACAGTACCTAACCCATTAATCAAGCCGCGCCTTTTTCTAACTTGCGGGCTTAAAAACTTCATCTTTTTACCTATTTCATCTAAGCTATACTCTATTTGATTTCTATATGTTTGATGTAGCTCTCCTGATTTTACACTTTCAGCTGCTTTAGTGCTTGCATATAACGACATTAATTGGATGGAAGTTAAATGAAGATTAGTAGTATTGTAAATGCAAGCGAGACTAAAGTAGTTATCTTGTTTAAGGAGCTGTCCTTGTTTTAGGAGAAGGATACCATTTTCATTATTAACGGGGTCAAAGGTTATGATTCCTGTTGCGTTGAGCACGACGGCTCCTGAGACGAGGGTCCTGCAACAAGATGAGGCCTCCGTAGTAACTTGAAGTGTACCCTGATGGACTTAGAATTTGGGTGGTTACCTATGATTTCAGCCACATTATTTGGATGAAGGTGGATGATCTTGTAGGGTCCTTTGAAGACAGGCTTAGTTTTATCGCTGCGTGCTGACTTTGCAATCTGCTTATAAACGGTCTCATCTACCTTGAACATGATTTCTTCTGCTGCTTGGTTTCGTTTCGAAATCACGTGCTCCTTGTTTTTAGACATAAGTGCTGCGATACATTCTTGAACTGCTTCGGCATTAGCGCGGTGTTTAATAACGTAATCCTGATAAAATTCTTTGGGATAGTATAGTTCTAGCGGATTTCTAGATGCTGTGTGTCCAAATAATAGCTCATGAGGTGTATAATCTGTTGCTGAATGGATAGAGTTATTATATGCAATAATAGAATACTTCATGATGAGCTGCATGGGGTCGTCTTTATTGGTCATTCTTTGAATTCTAATTATTTCAGCTAATGTGGAATGTAAACGTTCGATGGGTGAATTCGAGTTCGGGTTATACGGTGTCGTGAAATGTATATGAATATTATGTAAGGCACAGATATCTTTTATGACATCATTATCAAACTTAGTATCTGAGTCCGTGGTTATTTTGTTTGGTAAACCTAGAACCGAGAAAACGTCTAGCAATGCTTCTGCTACATGCACACTACTACACGCATTTAAAGGAACTGCTTGAGCGTATTTGGAGAAATTATCAATAATTGTGAGGAAAGTTACTCCTCCTGTTGAATAAAGGTCCATAAATATGTGTTCCATTGGCTTCCGCGGTGTATTGGTAATGGCCAGAGGTGGTCTTAGAGGATTGCGCTCGTATTTTGACTGCAAGCAAATCTCGCACTGATTAACAAATCTCTGAATGGTAAGTAACATGTTAGGCCAGTGATAATTTCTGTGCAACTGTTTATAGGTCTCTTGAATACCGCGATGGACTGTTTTTCCTTCGTGATATTTTTTTATTAACTCTTGCTGTTCCGTCTTGTTCTCTACTAGGGTCACCCGCGTAGTGCATTTAAGTAATTTTGGGCCACGCTCGTTAAATATAGTAGTATAGACTCTAGAGAAGGCATGATATAGTTCTTCACTATGGAAATAACAATGAAAAACTCGGTAATTGTGTGTTCCTTTAAAAATCTGACTATCTCTGATTCTGTATTATTAATTGGAATAAAAACATCTTTAATGACTACTTTTGCGTTAGTGGATCTGTTATCTACTCTATAAGTTGAGCCTGGTGTTGATCTAATGTGAAATTGTTTCAGTTGGCGATCTATAGCGTCCGATATTATAGGTATGCCCTTGTTTTCATTATCCGGTTGTGTGTGTCGTGTAGAGACTAATTCAGGTTCGGCTGACACTATGCTCATACTATCTGATTCTGTCTCTATGTGAGATGGGAGAACGCTAGGGTTTAATGATGGGATATTGTCATTATATTGGGGCACGGGTGCCTCTGTTTCATTTTCGGCTTCTCTACGAGCGTTCTCAAATATTCTGTTGATTATTTCATCATCCTCATTATCATCTAAGTTGACTGCTAATGAATCCATACTACCGTGAAATATTTTAACGCGAGATAAGGCATCGGCGTTAGTATTCTGACGACCCTTTTTGTATACTACTTTATAGTCGTATTCTGCGAGCTTTAAACGCCATCTAGTTAATTTGGAGTTAGGATCTTTCAGTGACATTAACCAAGTAAGAGGCCTGTGGTCTGTGTAAATAACGAACTTCCTGCCATAAAGATAGGGACGAAAATACTTGATTGCCCACACTATTGCTAGTAACTCTTTCTCTATCGTAGAGTACCGAGATTCGGTGTCTGACAGTGTCCGAGATGCATAAGCTATCGGCTTATCGGAACCTACAATGCCCTGTGACAATACAGCACCTAATGCTACATCCGATGCATCGGTGGTGAGCACGAAAGGTTCATCAAAATTAGGATATTGTAGTATTGGGGCATTTGTTAAGATTTGTTTACATTTATTAAAAGCTTCTAAAAAGTCTGGAGAATGAAAAACTTTACTATTTTTCTTAAGACATAAGGTCATTGGTTTAGTTAACTTCGCGAAATCCTTAATAAATTTCCTGTAGTACCCCACGAGGCCTAGAAAAGCCTTTATGTCTTTCTGAGTCTTAGGCAACGGGAAATTTAATACTGCCTTAATTTTATCCTTGTTAGGTTTCAAGCCCTCATTTGTAAGTTCGTGTCCTAAAAAGCTAACCTGCTTTTGTAAGAAGTCTGATTTATCCAACTGAATTTTCAAATTGTGAATTTTAAACCGGTCAAATACTTGTTTTAATTTTTCCATGTGTTGTTGTAAGGATGTTGATATAATAATTACGTCGTCTAAATAAGTATAAACGTTATCTACTCCTCTCAGAATATGGTCCATTAAGCGTTGAAAAGTGCTTGGTGCATTTTTGAGACCAAAGGGAATTCTTAGGAACTCATAATGCCCTCGTTCAGTTGTGAATGCTGTCTTTTCGACATCATTAGGGTGCATTTCCACTTGGTGGTAGCCGCTGGCGAGATCCAGGGTTGTAAAATACTGGGCACGCCCTAATCTATCTAAGATGTCGTGAATGTTAGGTAAAGGATACTTGTCTTCGACTATACGGTCATTTAGTCGTCTGTAGTCGATTACAAGTCTCCATTTTACTTCCCCTGATGCATCAGGTTTCTTTGGGACAATATGCACGGGACATGACCAAGGAGATATACTCTCTCTGACAATGCCTTGCTTTAAAAGTTTGTCTACCTGCTTACGGATCTCATCGCGTTGTTGCGGGGCTTGCCTGTAACTACGTACAAAAATTGGCGTATCATCGCTTATTCTAAGTTCATGTTTGACTGCGTGTGTAAACGTCAACGGAATATCTTCTGAATAGAATAGGTCCCTATACTGATAGCATAGCCTAGTAACTTCACGCTTTTCTTCCTCATTCATATGCCCTGTACGAATTTTCTTCAAGTTCTCGTTTAATATACTATCAATGTCTGATTGCACTTGTACGGCATTAATGTTATGACTTTGAATATTATTATCCTCGTTATAAGACTCTAATTCCATTGAACTCTTATCTAGAATATATTTTTTATCATCACTATAATTAATTACTGAAGTTTTAAAACAACCTTTACTAACGTTAACTATAGCTGCCGGAGATTTTAAGTTATCTGACCAAAAAAAATCATCGTGTAAGTATTGCCCATCCACGTAGTTAGTTTTAACAGTGACTAGCTTTTCACACTTAGGATCGATTTTTATCTTGTGCGGTGGAGAGCTGAAGTGAATAGGTACTTGTGCCGTTGATGTTCGTAACACGTTATTGTTCAAATCAATATTGCTTTTCAGCTTCTTTAAAAGATCGAATCCTATTAGACCCTTGTACTTTGGATCAAAATCAAATATTAGGAATTTATGGATTATATCGCTATTGAACGCAGGGGGTAAGGGCAGGTACACAACTTTGTCGTGCACTGATGAACTATGAGCCGTAACTATTTGATATGGCTCTGTTTCTACACAGTATTCAAAAATGGTACCAAAAATTTCCTCAGATGCAATAACAGAATGACTCGCTCCTGTATCTATTAAAAACTTACCGTTAAATTCTGGCAACTCAATATATGGTAGAAATTGTTTAGTTTGTAAGTTAATGGAAACTATGTCCGGTTGTCTTGATTGGGGTCCAAAGAAAAATCCTGTTCTTGACTTACCTGTTGCTCGTTTATATCTACTTTGGGTTCAGAGACATCGCTATTTATGTCTAATAACTGACTGAAAAACTCACTATCAATAGGTATTGGTTGCACCTGATCTTCCATTTGGCTCGGGATATAGAATAGCTGTCCCGACGCAAACTGTGGTTTTTCTGGCTTACCTGCCGTACGCATAGTGACGTCCGATGACACCTCAGGTGGATTAATCTGCTGTTTAGGGACGTTCGGTTGGTTCCTAAAGTTTCCGCTTCTAACATTACCTGAGCCACCTGGTCTGAAGTTACCTGATGCTGGTCGGTTTTTCCAGGGCAACATAGACTGAATCCATTGTTGTCGTTGTTCTGGGGTCATGTTATTCTGCTGGGGCTTATATGGCAAAATTGTTGGATTTACTAGATTAGGATGAAAAGGACTATTGATAAGCTGCTGCTTAGGCAACTCCTTTGGTTTCGCTTGAGATGTTGAAGGGCTATTAAAATTATTAGACCTATTATATGCAAGCCTAGCCTCTTCTTGCCTAGCTGCAATAATAGCTTCTTCAAATGTTTCCGGTTTCGCAATTCTCACACCTAATGACACATGAAAATCTAACTGATTTATGTACTGTTCAATTACCATCTTTTCATAGTACGATTTAGTAAGATGTTCCCCTACAGAGTATAACGTATCTAATAGTTCGCGGAGCCGCTTGCCAAAGGTTTTCGCGTCTTCATTCTTTGACTTACGTACCCGTGTGAGCTCCTGCATTACTTGGATCTCATTCCGTGGCTCTCCAAGGCGTCTAGTTAAAGCGATTTTAATTGACTCCCAGGAAGTAAGATATTCCTCAAATGCTATAGCATCGATAGCTGGGCCACTTAGCCTACTTTTAATCAGGCAGATAAATGCCGGATGCGACCGATCTGCTTCACTAGTTAGCGTTAATAGGCTTTCTACCTCTCTAATATAATATCTAAGTAATTTGGGATTGCCATCATATCTTGGCATCAAATCTGCAATTAGTTTGTATGGTTTATAGTTAGCATCATAATCTCTGAGCGACATTGTTTTACTGTAAGTTACCTGTCTAATGGCACTCAAACAGAACAATAGAAGTGTAATATTTCACGTGGAATTTCACGGAATATCTTAACGCTATAACAAATGGGTGCCTACCGCGATTTTAGCTTATAGACAGACACACATTTAGTACAAATAAAATACAAAAATTACATTAAGGCAGGAAATAGAGCAAGGACACTTGGTGGTACGAGAGCACTTACCAAAGCAGCCACTGCATCTCCTGTCGAGTCTTGTATCTGCCAACAGCTTCCTCCAATTCTCCGGAGAAACACGTTCTTGCTTCTATACAGGTGCCCGACCGCAAGATAGGTTCTTTGCGGATCGCGAAGGAACGATTTGAGAACCGTCACTCTTATACCGAAGAGTTGTATTCGAACGAAGAGCGTCGCGATCCTACCGACTGCGCCAGTTATGTTTCGGCGATCGGGAATTAAGTTAAAAAAAAACTTTATTTATTACAATTACTTTAATTATAGAAAAACAGTGTATTACGTTGAAGGCTGATGTCAAGACTGATTTTACAAACAATAAAATGGAATAACATGAATTTGATCTTATTACTAGGTTGCACTTTATTACGTAGGTTGGCGGCTGCGTACTCAGCGTAAACGGTTGTTAGGCTGAGTTAACTCCCGTGGGTCAAAAATTGTTTCGGACCGAACACTTTGTTACTCTATGCACCTTCGGAACGCGCCGCCCGAACGGAATGACATCTGACTTGACAGTTTGATTTTGACACTTGACACTTTCTCTTGAATTTGGTGCTGGAACCAGGGAGGACCGTCGCCGCTTGGTTTTCGCGACCCTTTGTTAAAGTAATCCCTTACCCCGGTCGTTTTGGTGGACAATAGGTCATGACCCAGTTGTTTGTGTAAATAACCCCAATTTGACGTAAAATAACACGGGTTTTGGATATATCTTGTTGAAATAGTTTGAAGGTCAAGTGAAAGTGACGCTATTGGGAACGAGTGATTTGAAGACCGCATGCTGTGATTGCCTCCAGCCTTATTGCAGCGGATTGTAACCTGAAGAATACTCGTAACGTCACAACACGATACATATACACTCACTTACATACATAACTCCAGGTAACCCCAGAAGCAGTGTCCTTCAACCACCAGGTAAGTTCTTTTGTTGTATTGTAGGTGAGTCATTTGTTAATTGTATTGCGTCTTCACTTGAATTGTACTTGTATTGTCTGCTCCGCGTACGGCGGACTAGTTTCGCTAGCCACTTCTTGTCTCTAGAGCCCCACGATTATCACACTTCCACTGCGCATTTGAAATCGTATTGTGAGGTCTAGTCTGGCAGCGAACAAAAATATTTTTAATTTTAAACGTTATTAACCTTTAATAAAAATAACTAAAAAAAACTAAAAGTTATCTAGATAAATAAAACCATCTGACCCATACGCCACAAAATAAATGACATACATACATACAAATTCGAAGTTTTTTTTTTGTAACTAACATCCAAACCATACAGGTTTTTTTTTTTTTTTTTTTTCAGGATGGGAAATCATCAAATGACTTCTCCCGCTCTGGGCGGAGCGGGAGGGCGTGTCAGACTTTTACTGACTAAAACCCACCCGTGTTCCATCAGTTGCCCATGTGCCAGGGTCACGGTATCTCTCTCGAACAATCACGCGACCCCGGCAGGAGACCATACAGGTTGCGCTACAATAAGTAAACCGTGACAAAAACTGCTTTAATCTAGGTATATATTAATACGTGAAGCGAAAACTTTGGATCCCTTTTTACGAAAATTGGGCGGACGGAGGAATATGAATTTTCGCACACTTATCCATACTTCCATACTAATATTATAAATGCAAAAGTAACTCTGTCTGTCTGTCTGTCTATCTCGCTTTCCTGCTAAAACTACTCAACCGATTTAAATTAAATTTGGTACACAGATAGTTTAGAGCCTGAGAAAGGACATAGGCTACTTTTTATCCCGGTAATAGATTCCCGCGGGATATTTTCCGAACTCCACGCGGGCGAAGCCGCTGGCAAAAGCTAGTAGTTTATACAGAGAAGAAGTGACGAATCCTAATATTTTTTTAAATTATGCGTAAAAATACATTATTTTCAATAAATAACACGTTACACACACTACTATTCAATACCGTGTTTTTAATACACAAATGCATAGATATTCTTTTGTTTATGGTCCAAATCTGTGGTTTTATGGGGAGTGTCAAGTATGGCATTAGTAAGTTTCCCATACAAAATTTAGTGTCGTGTGCAAACTGTAGAGGTTGTATGCCTCACGATTGTACAGGCTGGTTAAAATTATGACATTTTGAACTATCATATTAATTAAAAATAATAAGGAAAAATTCTATAAAAACAGAGCTTTCTGTGATAATTCATTCTATATCCAGCAGTTAAGAAGTATTAAGAAAATAAAGAAAAGAGTCCTGAAGAAGTATTCTTTACTCATTAAACCTACGGCCTGGTCCTAGCCATCACCATCCCGCCAGCGAACCCTCTCCACAGTAGTACAGTGTAAAAAATTGTCTATAGTGTTACTGAATGTCAAATATAGGTAATCATACTAGCTTTTGCCAGCGGCTTCGCCCACGTGGAGGTCGGAAAATATCCCGCGGGAACATACTACCGGGATAAAAAGTAGTCTATGTGTTAATCCAGGTTATAAACTGTGTTCCAAATTTCATCCAAATCCATTCAATAGTTTTTGCGTGAAAGAGTAACAAACATCCACACATTATATATATATTTTTTTTTCATTTAATAATGTATTTCTATTCAAATGAAGTACGGTCGAATTTCAACCAAAGGGCGATCACTAGTTCTATTTATTACTACTTCTACTGAAGTAGATACCAACCTAAAGGTATCTTGAGACATGAAAATACTTTCTAAATTAATATGGACATTCATTCGAACAATACTGCCGTCATTATTAAAAAGGGCACAACTAGCATTTTGTAAATGTTGAGAAAATCGATGTTAAAATAATTTTTGAATTATGTTTAAAAAAACACGACTGATGATGATGATGATGATGATGAAACTATGTTTTTCGAAATTGTGTGAATTTAAATAGTTGTAAATATATAAAGTTCATATAAGACTATAGCAATATTTTTTTAATATTTTTAATGCATATAATAAATAATTTGCTTATTTTTTTTTCAACTTAACATAAAAAATTACATAACAGGAGCAATATTACTGTTAAAAGGCATATACAACCAAATGTGCCTTTCCAATGTAAAATTTTAAAATGATTCATTGAAAAGGCACTTTTATTCAATTGTGCCTTTTACATATTATTAAAATAGTATACATACAGTAAAATATTAGAATATATTATATTTTATACTTCTTGATGAATAAAAACAATCTTATTGTGCACTTTCTTGTGTTTCTGCAGTGGGACGTGTAAATAACCTTGACCCACCACTTCATCTTCGTTCATAGATGTTTAGTAGTAAAGGCATAACCGCCAGTGTGCCTTTTTTTAAACGCTTTATTTATAAAAAAATAAGGTATAGAGTAAATAGTAAAGACATAACTGCTAGTTGTGACTTTTCTTCTTCAATAATTGCTAGGGTGTTGGTATAAAAAAAATAAGCACAATAGCCACATAAGCGGTTTATATTTGACGTAAGCCAATTACGCCTTTTCAATTAAATATATTAAAAATATAAAGGTGAAATAAAAGGCATATCTCACAATGTGCCCTTTTCCTGGTTAAAAAATTTAAAAATGTTGCAGTTGTGCCCTTTAAGCTTATGGTACCTCTGTTATATTTTTTTGCTAAAAATAAAAAAAAAATTAGGCATATAGGCTTATTTTCCTGATTCCGGTGATATATGTAACTCAATTTCATGAAAAATGTTAGTTGTGCCCTTTTTTATTAAAACGGCAGAATAACGCCTGTAAGTTGACAAGATATTTTTGTTTGTGTACATAAATGATTGAAAATCGATAAATAGTCAAGGGTGCGACATTATTCACCAACGTATTATAATCTTTCAATTGGTACTCGACCGACAGAGTGAGGGTTCTTACATAGATGGGGAAACGATAGCCTAGATTTAAATGGACGCCGGCCGTTCAGGATCAAAGAAAGTGAAATTTTATTGACGTCCGAAATCGTTCGAACGAACAAATATGTCTTCTAGAACGATAGCCTAGATTTAAATGGACGCCGGCCGTTCAGGATCAAAGAAAGTGAAATTTTATTGACGTCCGAAATCGTTCGAACGAACAAATATGTCTTCTAGGATCCTAATGGGGATTTCGGACGGATTTCATATGTGATACGTGCCGTAAATAAATCATTTATTTATCAACACTGTGGTTTACAAATGTACCTACATGCCTTACCTTTTCCTATTGATTTATTTATTGATATTAGGAACATAGTTCTTTGTGTTCGTTTTGTAGCAAACGGGAAAATGCAATTTCTAAGTTACTATAAAATAAATCCTAACATGATGTTTTTATTTTAGATTTCCGTCTTAGATCAGTCGCCTCACAAAACAAAACAACAAAGTTATAACATAACATAACATCACGCCTTGTTTCCCCGAAGGGTTAGGCAGAGGTGTACTTACAGTACACCCACATTTCGCCTGTTATGTTTAAGTCCCATGTAATAGGGGGCGAGCCTATTGCCATCAACCGGGCCCAAATCCAGACTCCAGGCTGCTACTGAGAAATTCCAGATGGAAAAACCCAATAAACTTTGCCCGACCTGGGAATCGAACCCAGGACCTCATGCTCAGCAGTAGCGCTTGCTACCACTAGACCAACGAGGCAGTCATAGTCACAACAAAGTTATATTTATGTTATACTAGCTCCTGCCCGCGACTTCGTCCGCGTTAAATATTTGCTCCCCTGAGCCTTCCCGTCACATCGCAGCCTGCTAGTTTTCGTCCATTTTTTTTGTTGCTGCTCCGCTCCTTTTGGTCATAGCGTTATATTATATAGCCTATAGCCTTTCTCAATAAATAGGCTACCTGACTCAAAAATAATTTTTCAATTCGAACCAGTAGTTCCTGAGATTAGCGCGTTCCATCCCCCGTTTTAGGGAAGTGGGGGGTTAGAAAGAGACAAAAAGTAGCCTATGTCACTCTCCGTCCCTTTAACTATCTCCACTAAAAAATGACGTCAATTCGTCGCTCCGTTTTGCCGTGAAAGACGGACAAACAGACACACACACTTTCCCATTTATAATACTAGCTTTTGCCAGCGGCTTCGCCCGCGTGGAGGTCGGAAATTATCCCGCGGGAACATACCTACTACCGGGATAAAAAGTAGCCTATGTCCTTTCTCAGGCTCTAAACTATCTGTGTACCAAATTTAATTTAAATCGGTTGAGTAGTTTTAGCAGGAAAGCGAGATAGACAGACAGACAGACAGAGTTACTTTTGCATTTATAATATTAGTATGGATTAGTATAGATTATCTCTCTCATCTAAGACCCAATCTTACACCGTCATAGGTGTATTTAATTTACTCTAGTAGACAATTTTCTTTTATAAATATGTCACCAAAAAGAGACTTCACAAAGAACTTGACTGCAATAACATTTTACAATTTGCAATAAAAAGCTCCATCTTATTTAATACTAATAGTCTTCTACTCAATTAATTACTGCGGCACACTTAGGCACGAAATGTGCGCACATTACCTAGACTATTATGGCAATCTTTTGTAACAATAATGGATGATGGGACGATTCTATTTAATTACCTTAGTTTACAACTGCGATAAAAAGAACAAGACATTGTAGACTTTTATGTATTTGTCTATAGAATCATGGCGACCTGTTGATACATTTTGTTTCCAACTTTGTATTTTAATTGAATATAGGTTATGTTCATGTCTGTGCTTTACACAGGAGTCTCAGATGTTACACTTTTGAACACCCACTGTCTCGCTTTTACAAAGTGAGCAAAAATGTTATACTTATAATCACCCAGTCGTAAAAGCAAACATAAAACTTAGTTCAAAATGAAATTCATAACTTTGTAAGTATTATTTTACGCATGAATAATGTTCCCTTTGACTACGTCCATGGCAGTTGAACAATACCCCAAACTCTTTGTCTACAACAAAACATTTTCATTTTTCTTCCGTTGCGGAGGCAGTAAAAAAGTTTGCAGCCATCTCAGAGGCGATATCTACCAGCACCTTTACAAAAAGTTTAAAATATAAAACTCAACTCTGCGAGTATAAAATAGTAAAAATATCGTCCAAGAATACCAAAGGAGACTCGTTTGTTGAATTTAAATAATTTTATTCTTTGGTTTATTAAGGAAAGTTATTTTTTTCTCTTTTCTTTTGCAGGTTAAGCAGTGTTCCAACTACGTTAGCAGCATGACAAATGGTAGTAAAATATTTCAAGCGACATATTACGGCATTGTAGATAATACTTTAATATTAAATGTGACCTAATTGTCTATTGTAATTAGTTCCACGATGTTATGTATAACGTAGCAGAAACAGGTATGATACGTCGGAACTCGATGCAATTACTCGTAGGCATAGAATTTGGAGAAGAAAGGAATGGTTTAGAAATTGTGAGTGATGCTATGTTTGTTGCTAACAACACTTTGGATTAAAGAATAAAACACTGCAGTACCTGCGGCTTCATAGCTTTAAAGAAATGTAGCTTTCAATTTACATGCGTAAGTGTCTCATTTGTTTCAGTTGACTTAAACTTCGGCGTAATAATTAGTTTTACTCTACAAGTGATAAGAGATAGCTCTCAAACTCTGAAGAATAACTCAAACAAACTTAGTACTCAGAAATGTTCTATCCGCAGATCTTCCTTTGCACTTAACTCGAGAGGAGTTTGTTAGATTCTATTTGTTAATTAGATACTTACCTTTATCAGTGCTCTTCATGCATAGTTTGAAGCAGCTATTTGCCGAAATTGCAAGTATTGTGTGAGAGCAAAGTTCCCAGGTGTCACGTCCACGTCGGGCCGAAATCGGCGAAACTTGGCGAAGTTCGTCGAAGTTAGCCGAACTTAGCAACTCTCCCAATCACTCGGTGTATCACCTGATTGATATCTAATAAAATATTATTGCCTGACATTGTTTCTTTGTTATTCCTGTTCTGATATTGAAGGCCTGTGACGGGCAGGTACTATATGGGTTATGTTTTACTGTTCCGTGTTTTCTTTACGACACTTTTTCGGGGATGGTTACCCGACACAACTTGACGGTACCATAATTTATCTCACTTGTAACATTGTTCTTAAGGGGGTCACCATAGGAGGAGACGCCCCGGGCGTCGGGAGTCGATTGCGGACTCCCGGCCACCGTAGGCGCAAGCTTGCGGGTGGCGAGCAATGGGTAGCTCGCCGCCCGGTAAGGACCAAGCTCGGGTCGACGGCACGCAGTGTTCCACGCGTGCCTCAAAGAGATGTCAGCAGCAGTGTAGGGGTCTACTAGGACCGATGCCTGCCGGGGTCGCGTGATTGTTCGAAAGATATACCGTGACCCTGGCACATGGGCAACTGATGGAACACGGGTGGGTTTTAGTCAGTAAAAGTCTGACACGCCCTCCCGCTCCGCCCAGAGCGGGAGAAGGCATTTGATGATTTCCAATCCTGAAAAAAAATAAAAAAAAGGGGGTCACCATGCAATGATAACCCTTTGGTGAAAATTGTAACCACAAGCGGAAAAGTAAATTACTTCAGCTGCGCTAGTTGGTTCCTTGCTGCTATTTTCTATTTATTAACTGTCAGTAATCTAAATCTAAATCTAAATCTAAACTAATATTATAAATGCAAAAGTAACTCTGTCTGTCTGTCTGTCTCGCTTTCCTCCTAAAACTACTGAACCGATTTAAATGAAATTTGGTACACAGATAGTTTAGAACCTGAGAAAGGACATAGACTACTTTTATCCCGGTAGTATGTTCCCGCGGGATAATTTCCGACCTCCACGCGGGCGAAGCCGCTGGCAAAAGCTAGTATTAATATAAATTCGCATGAAAGCCAGAAACTGTTGCAACATAATGTTACATTCCACACAAACCAATATTCCTTAAAGAATGATAAACCATTGCTGCGAACTCGTAAGGAAGCCCTTATATACCAGTATATCCGCATACCATTAACTTTGTTGATCCATAGGACCGACATAAGTTCTATCTAACTAAACCTTTACAATTTAAACTTACACTGAGCCCGTGGTGATTTCGACGAATGCAATGATAGTGATGCGCTTTGGCCTTGAATATACGACTAAACTAAGGCACATCCGTGCCCTATTTCGGATACTGAAATTACTTTTGAAGCCTTATTAGAACAAAATTGCTGAAATGACTACGTCATTAGTCATGCCAGTTACTGTAGGTACTGTATATATTATATAGTATCTAAATATTTGAAAAATGTATGCTCGTCATTCCGGAAGTTACCTGCTTTTGAAAATAATACTAGAAATTACAAACTTTATAACTACTTTCAATAACATTACAACCGTAAATTGCCTTCAGTCTCAAGAGTTACTTGGCGAATCCCTTTCATATTAAGTTATATCCGCTTTTCTATCCGCCAATTATGATGCAAATTGTTCATATCCGCATCCGCGGCCCTGTATTAAATGCTCCCACCACTACTTTACCGCTGAATTTATTCCGCTAACTTTCCTTTTCGATTCAGAACTATTTCTCTTTGTGATATTGCATTCTAACTACGGTGTTATTATTTTAATGCACCTTTCCTTTGTGGCATTCTACAAATTTTACTAACTCCGTAAAGTGCTAAATTGCACCTGTGATTTAGTTCATTTTGCTGTGAAATCGTTTGTTTCTTTTGAACTGCTTTTGAGGTAGTTTTCTGCTAAAACTAGGTATAGCGTTTATATTCTGTACCTACTATCTAACTGCGATGCAGCTGCGACTACGTATCTGAACTCCACATCTCAATTACTAACCGGTCGGTAAGCCTGTTTTTTATTTATTTCTTTGCAAGCATGGGTAAATTGGTACATTGATGTTGTCATAAAGTTAGTTTTCCATGTTCTGCCGTCAAATGGGCATGGAAATATAATTAATATAATTTTAAATAACATTAGAATATTAATCTAATTCCATTTTTAAATTAAATGTCAAATTATTTGAATCACAATAAATAGAAAATGTTTATTATTACATCAAATGTCACTGGCTACAATATTAAGTATGTCAATGGATACAATACAAGCATATCAATTTAACTATATGAAAAAAGAAAATAAATCATTTATACTATCTAATAGTCAAGAATAACCAATTAAATTTTATATTTAATTATTTTTGCAAAAGAGTATGTGAGGAATAATAAACTGAAAAATTAAACCGCCGAAAAAACTGAAAAGCAAAAAAAAACCTTAAAATTTTGAGTCGGCGCTTTGAGTGATCTTTTTTCATTGATTTTTCAGCACCGACCCAAAATTTTAATCTTTATTTTTTTTGCTTTTCAATTTTTTCGGCGGTTTAATTTTTTTGATAAAAAGTTTTTATTTTATATTTTTTGTGGCTTAATGTACTAATAATATTTGGCAAGGTATACCCCATCCAATAAAAAAAGAATTATCAAAATTGGACTACTCTCTGTATAAAGTTACGCGTGGTCATACATTACAATCAGTGAGTGAACAATCAATCATCCCCTGTTTTCTGACCCTTAGGGTTGGATTTTGTTTACCAAATTTAAATAGGACCACTTTCCGGGTATACCCTTTCCAATAAAAAAAGAAGTATCACAATCGGACTACTACGTAAAAAGTTATGCGTGTGCCTCCTTCGTTATTGTTTTCGTCGGTTAAAAACGAGATGAGTACCAAGATGGTAGATGGTTGCCCGACTTTTAGGCATCCGAATTGCTAAACCAGATAGAATAAATAAGTAATTACTTTATGAGTTAGCTCTATCTCATCTGCTACGCATTGCATTTAATTAATTCGAGTGTTTCGAAACATATTTCCACCCCTTTGTGTCAACCGGGAAATTAAAGACTGACCGACTAAACATTACGAAACAACATACTCTCTTTCACAATTTAAAATACTTTTAACTAAATTAGTATTACAGGATATCAGCGACATCAATGCGCATATTGTACCCATGAATTCAACACATTATTATCAACCGTAGCGTTAAAAATTTCGTCGGTTAACAAAAAAAAAAATAATATCTACTGTTTTAAAGAAAAGTGAATCGATTTTTATTTCAATACCTAAGCGGACAAAATTAATGGAGCAAATTTTTTTAAATAACCTACGAGAACTTTTAATGCAGTGCTTAGAATCTTGTACTAAACGTGATTGACAAGAATGGTTTTCTAGCTATCAAGGCAAGTAGTAGATCTTACACAAGCATCCAATCTTATGTAGATACCTTCAATAACCTAATCTTAGTAAAATAAGATCAAATAAAATTTAAAACTCTCAAATAAATTGCGATCTATGAGAAGTGGCCAGAGTAGATAGTAAACTTTTAACTCTGAGAGAAAAAGTGCTCGTTGATAATATGCTAGACGGAGTTAGATTTTTATTTCAAATCGTCCACCTTTTTAGAATTAAATTATTACAAGCAAAATTGGCAGTAAGAGAATTTAATTCATTAGCCATCCTAATGAAACACTCCATTTTATGCGAAATGGCATATTCATTACACTGGATTTAATTTCGTTCCAACACAACAATGCTTTGAAGCTGACCATTTTTTTTAGACCGCCTCTGACTACAAAGCAAGTTTAGCAAGAGAGTAAATCAACGCCCCGCCCTCTCTGATTACCTAAAAGGAATAACGAATGCTCCAAGAACAACATGTTTTCTATTTGTTTCAATAATTTAAATAAAATGCCAACAGTAAGTAGAGTTCGCATCAACGAAGGAAGCGCGACAAAATTGCTGTCATATTTTTTTAAATGATGATTTACCTAAAATTGCTCTTGTTTTATATTTTATCGCGGTTTATTTTCTCGAGTGGTATGTAAAAGGTTCCTACGGCCAATTTGCGCGAGCCATAAAGGTCGATGTAAGTGCTTGGAAGGCGGTGAATTTAACTTTAATAAGTTCGCATTGCGCCTCCGTGCACACTAGCGGGCGCATGTAATTCCCATTAAAAATACAACAATACGATACATATCGGGAATTTAAGTAGGCACGTGAACCACGTATTTGATCGCAAATGGCCACAGAGACGGGAAACGATAGCGTTCAAGAGGCGCCGAGAATTTTAAATAAATGAAATCCTATTCGGCGCAGAAGATTTTCATATGTGCTACATACATATGTAATACCGACATATCGTTGGATAATAACCTACATTCCAACAATAGCTTCTAAATCTCTTTTTCGAGACCTATTTTAAATCCAGATTATGCTTTTTTAAGAAACTTTGGACTACCTAAGACTATCTTTCCTGCTAATGAAAATTTAAGGATCTCAGGTGAATACTAAGATAAAAATATTTATTCGTTGGTTATGGTTTAAGGGGTCATCCATAAATTACGTCACATGTTAAGGGGTAGGGAGGGGGTTGACGAAGTGTGACATTGTGTGACAAGGGGGGGGGGAGGGTTCCTAAATTTCGTGACGTAACATTTCAAAATCTATTTTAATCTAAGTGTTACGTAAAACACGAACTAGGAACTATTAACGAAAAACTCAAAAACCTTTGCAAGTCTATCAGTAGAGATATAAGGTTCAAATTTCTTGCAATGTTAGATTTGATGTTATTTTTATTAAAAAAACATTTAAATTGAAATAAAACGAATTTCGGAACTGCTGTTTTAAGTCAATAATTATTTTTAGATGTAAAAAATGTGACGTCACACAAATTTCGTCGTCTCATAAATGTGACCAGCTGTGACAAGGACGAGGGAGGGGGTCAAAAATCATGAAATTCGTGTGACGTAATTTATGGATGGCCCCTAAGGTTGGTAGTTGAAGCTATGTTCAGGACACATAGCCTGCTTAAAGTGGCATACGAATATTCACAATTTTACACACAATATCATCATCATAATCATTTCAGCCGAAATACGTCCTCTGCTGAATATAGCCTTCCATATAATAGGTAATATAGACATATAAAAATCGAAATGATTGAAAGATGTGGCAATCAAATTGAAAGTCCACTGCTGAACCCTGCCTCCTCCAAATACTATAAACATTATAAATTCTAAATTATTGAAAGATTTGGCGATCAACTGATAGGAAGACTTGCCCACGGTACACTTGTCTACATTAACAATGGTTAAAATATATTAAATTTTGTTGTTTACTTCTGGCTAAGAAGGTAATTCTTTTTAACAGTTAACAGCCGCATAAATTACTGCGGTGTACAATGCACGCCGCTCGCCGCCTCTGTGCAAACATTTACCTTTTTTATTTAAGCCTCGTCTACAACGGATTGAAACAACTTGAAACGATTGAATTGCTTACGTTATTTTATTTTATTTTGTTTGTCCTGTACTGTCCCACTGCTCGGTAAAACTTCCTCATGTCCATCCATCTTCAAAAAAAAAAAAACAAATCGCATTAGTCTTGCACACCCGTCGATAATGTAAAATATTTCAATTCGAGCTTTGAAAAGATTTCGCGGAATATCCTTAGAAATGAGTATGTGACAGCAACAAATATTACATATGAAAATGGAAGGCATGCATTTGTCACAGTGACTGGTATTTGATTTATTCTGTGTATTTTGCAACCAGCATCGTCCCATTTCCTCCCGTGGGTGTGGTACAAGGCGACTAAGGGACTTACTAGAGAATAAGCAGCGGCGTTCTCTATGCATTTTACCACCATACTGCAGTCATAAACGCGCCTGTCAAGCGTGGCGATTATTGCAAAGCCCCCCAAATTGGGGGAAGCCTACGTGTAGCAGTGGACGTCTTACTGCTGAAATGATGATGACGATGATGATTTTGCAACCTCTTACCTATAGGGTACTACTAATCTAAATATAGTATAAAAGGCAAACCTGACTGACTCATCTATCAACGCACAGCCGAAACTACTGAACGGATTTCGTTGAAATTTGGCACACAGATAATTGTAATGACGTAAGCATCCGCTAAGAGAGGAGAAAATTCACCCCTAAGGGGGTGAAAAAAGGGTTTAAAATTTTGTATGGAAGTCCGTCATTTTTAGAGCTAGAAACCTGAAACTTTATTTTTAGGTTAACAATTAGAAATAAACACTTACGTGTCCAAGGGTTTTTGAAAATTCTCCCCCTAAGGGTGAAAAAGGGCTTGAAAGTTTGTATGGGAAAACAAGAGTAGTTAAACTATTTTATTCGAAACTTCACAGGAGTACTTCTATCGATAAATGAGTAAACAAGTGTTTCAGGCTCTTTCAGAATTCAACCCCTAAAAGGTGGAAAAGAGGCGACAAATTCTTAAAATCAACATGGGTATCGTTTTTAAGGTTTATCGGGTTGCTGATTACGAAAACAACAACTATTTCACAAAAAATGCACAAAAACATAAAACAAAATAGACAAGAAGATTAGTACAAAAATTGCACAAAATTACACCTGAACAAAAAAATAATAATTTAAAAATTAAAAAAACAATGCAACCAAACCAAATCTATTTTTTTTTTTAATTAATAAAATGGCAAATCCAAAAGAAACATGAAAGGAACGTGTGTTCTTTGTGAAGAGTAGGTATCCTCTAAGGAAAGGTTTTTTGAAATTCCATCCCTAAGAGGGTGAAATGGGGGGTTGACTTTTCTGTGAAACTTTTTATTCTCTGGGTCGGATAAGACAAAGCAAGCAGTGAGATAAGACATTGTTTACCTGGAGTAACACATACGGTACTTTTAATCTCGGTAGTACGGTTCTGTGGGATTTTTCGATATCCACGCGAGCGAAGCCGCAGGCAGAAGCTATTAAGAGATAAAACTATTATAAATAAACTAAAACTTAGTATCACTTTAATTATTGTTTGAAGAAAATTTGCTTATTGAGTAATAATTCCGTCATGTAACGTCAGTGCACATTCTACCCTCATCTGTTAGAAGGAGGACATCATAGACTGTTCAGTGAGAAACAGCCCAGAACATCCGCGTTCCATGTAATATTCTGCAGTACCTATCTCAAGAAAGTTATTCTCTACCTTTTCGGAACTCTTGAGCTCGTTATTCGTGAACTTTAGATCGACCTAGTAACCGGGTACATTATCTAAGCGATTCCTGATTTAGGTCAGATGTAACACCTACAAACCAGCTTATAAATATTTAAGGCAACTTATCTATATATTAATACGTGAAGCGAAAACCTTGGATCCCTTTTTACGTAAATTGGGCGGACGGAGGAGTATGAATCATTCGTCACTTCTTCTCTGTATAAACAGAGAAGAAGTGACGAATGCTAATATTTTTTTAAAAATATGCGTAAATATACATTATTTTCAATAAATAACACGTTACAGACACTACTATCCATTACCGTGTATTTTATACACACATGCATAGATAATCTTTTGTTTATGGTCCAAATCTGTGGTCCAATCGAGACTTTAATATTTTGTGTCTATAGTCTTACTGAATGTCAAGTATAACCGTAGGTAATAAATTAATTTTATAGATATTTATCCTATTTAATTTTTTAAATCTATGATCATATCGAGAATATTTGTCTTTAATATTATTTGTCTATAGTGTTACTGAATGTCAAATATTACCATATTATTTTTTTTATATTTATTATCTTTTATTTATTGTCATACATATTTCATTACATTTTTAAATATTTTTACAAAGAAAAAAATATATTAAAATAATTAAAAATATAAAAAATAGTGGTCCATCGGTAGCGGGAGCAGGGTCCAAGCTACCGGTGGTTAGGGCTCCAGAGACAGAAACCTCCTCACAATGCGAGCCGTGTCAAGGAGTACTGCCTTCTGAATCAGGCTCTTGATCCAACCGCCTAACGATAGCCTCGACAGGTGTTGGTCGAGGGTATCGGCCATCAGCCCATTGTCTGATACGACAATCGGCACAATGACAGCCGAGTCAACATTCCACATGTCAACAACCTCGTGTGCTAAGTCGAGATATTTAGGTAATCTGTTTCTCTTTCTCAGCGTTTACGAGGGTGCTAACATCGACTATCATTGTGCGGCACGCTAACCGGTCTATCACCACTATATCAGGCTTATTGGCGACAATAGCCCCGTCAGTAATGATAGATCGATCCCAGTACAACGTGACATGGTCATTTTCTAGAACTGGGTCGGGCACATACTTGTTATACGGTACCTCAGAATCCACTAGTTTGTATTGCATAGCAAGTTGCTGGTGAATAATCCTGGCTACTTGGTTATGCCTGTGCAAGTATTTGCCGTTAGCCAGACGAGAACAACCAGAGATAATATGTTTGATGGACTCACCCGGATGGTGACATGCCCGACACACGTCAACCGTCCCGTCCTTCATAATATGTCTCCGGTAGTTATTCGTCAAGATAACTTCGTCCATAATTGCACAGACCTAACCTTCAGTTTCCCGAATAGGTCACCAAAACGTAGCCAGGATACGGACGCTAAGAAATCTACACTGGGCTCATGAAGAGCCCGGTAGAAGCGCCCGTGAAGCTCCTTGTTTCGCCATACTTCCTTGCGGTCATCTGTAGTAAGTACTACAGGTTTGCGCCAGTTCTGAGCCCCTTGTCCACTGCGACCACATCAGGGTGCATACCCACTTCGGCTTTAAAAAAATACTCCCTGAGACTGCACACCTCGCGGTTGTGGAGCATCTTTGCATTTAAAAAGCCTCGAACCCCGCACTTCCGCGGGATGTATAGTCTCATTAACGATGATCGTGGGTGATACATCCGGTTTGCGGTCAGCAGCGTACGGACCCTCCTATCCAGGGCGTCGAGTTCTGTTTGAGTCCATTTGAGTATGCCGGAAGAGTACATCAAAACCGGCATGACCCCATGTTGGGTACCTTGTTTCCGCCTGAAAGAAGACTAATTAATACTTTCTTCAGGCGACCAAAGAAGCGCTCCTTCAAGGATTGCTTCATGTCAGCATCGTTGATGCCTAACACTTCCAGCATACCCAAATACTTATAGCTTTCGGATGAGGAAAGGGATCTGAGGTGTATGGAATCCGAAAGTTGGTTTTAATATTTATTGTTATAAATCGTTTTTTCATTTAATAATGTATTCCTATTTAAATGAACTACGGTCGAATTTCGACCAAAGGGCGATCACTAGTATACTTAAAGCTTTGAAATTTTGGGTGTACAATGTAAATTATTCGAACGCCTGCGTTTTTTTTTCCCAAAGTGCAATACAGTTTTAATTGCATCATAAGTAATTATTGCAGTTTTGATGATCTTTTCTGTTATACATAGGTACATTTCTGTTTCATATTTAGGTATCGGCCAACCCTGGCAACTCGACGAATTCAAATTCAACGCTTGGCTCGCATAGGAAATCCTTCGTCACTACGATGAAATCCTCCGTCATGTGTTCAGAGAGTGTCAATTTGCACACGCAATTGCAATTGTAAACGCGGCATAGATTCACTTTTTGTCTGGATTTTTTTCGGCATTCATTAGTACTGCTGATTGCTTAATAACCTACATCAGAACAAAAACTAGAAAGTTAATTAATCAAGCAATTAACATATGAACTAAGGTTTACGAGGTTCGTTAAGTGAGTCGCTGGCACTCGGTCGATGTCAGGCGTTTTTACGTAAATGGTGCATTACAAGGCTCGCTCATTGCGAGCGGCTGCCATCTTGAAGCTGTGAAATATGGCTTTAATTTCGTCTCTTGTGACCAAAACTTCACGCTCTGACAAGAAAATTTGATAGGTATGAGAAATTGAAAAAAGTTCGCGAGAAACACTTTATATTTCGCTGAGATTAGGTTTACGTACAGAATTGTAAACTCAAATAGAGTTTGATATTTAATTCGTTTGATCCCAAAGACCTACATTTTTCTAGACGTTGAATTTAGTTGACTGCTTTGTTGAAAATACGCTCTCCTTTAACTTTCATTAAAGATTAGCATTGAAGTTTAAACTAAATGTTACGGGTTAGAAATTTCAAGTTTATTACTCTTTCTCTTCCGTTTTAAAAGACAGTGATGTAGGTGTGTAGTTGTTTCCAAAGTTTTCTTCCGTCAACTTATTTCCTTCTTTCTATAACGTCTCATTGTGTGTTGTGCTTTAGCTGTCATATTCTTGAAAATCTTGAAATTCATCTTGAAGTCAATTAGAAATTAACTAATTAAGTGACTGGCCTAGTAATTTGACTGGCCTGTTAGTCTAGTGGTTAGTGACCCTGACTGCTAAGACTGAGGTCGTGAGTTCCCACCCAGGACAAATCTTTGTGTGATGAGCACGATCATTTGTTCTGTGTCTGGGTGTAATTTATCTATAATATGTATGTAAGTATTTAGAAATATATAAGTATGTTTCTCAGTTGTCTGGTTGCCATAGTACAGGCTCTGCCTAGTTTGGGATCAGATAACGCTGTGTTGGTTGTCCTAAGATATTAGATACGATATTTTAAGTGGATATTAATTCTGTAATTTTACGTGTGTGAGTGTGATTAATCAATCACAGAAAATATCGCTACCTATAACATTTACGAGAACATTGAAAAAGTAAACAATGCTGTCTTTGAAATGCATTTAAAATTTACATTTCGTTGGAAAAGCAATTTGCTTATCGCAGTTATATATTTTTCACACATTTTATCTGTCTGAGCCAGACCAGACAAACATATTATACATTCAATGACACAAAGAAATGGGTGAACCATTGAAATAAAGAAAGCTCGAATTGTAAATAATTGATGGAGTTTCTTTCGAAACGTAAAAAAAACATTAAGTTTGTTTTTTTCGTAGTAGTGCTGTCGTCAAGCATGAGTGATAAATTGATCAAAGTACCTTTTTATGTACTTACATACTTACGCTTAAAACTTTACTATTCTGAAAAAGTTCGCAATCCACCTCATTATCATTATATTAGCCAAAAGACGTCCACAGCTGGACATACCTGCCCCACTTTGGGGGGCTTTGCCTAAATTGCCACGCTTGGCAGGCGGGTTGCCGATCGCAGTACGCTGGTAAAATGCATAGAGAATGCTGCTGCCCATTCTCTAGTAAGTCCCTTAGTCGCTTCTTACGACACCCATGGGAAGGAATGAGATGCTGCTATTCTTCACATCTGGTAGACACGGAGCACTCGATGAATCAATCAATCCACAATTATTTAAATTAAATAAATATTTCTTTGTAAATCCGATATGAACCTACATGGATTATAATTGCTCCTGATGCAGAAGTCCCCAATTCAGACGTACTGGGAATGCATAAATAGATTTCTTAAAGTTTGTCCGAGTCCTGCCTCTCCATTAGGTACTATTGCTTGTTCTATAATTTACGAAACAATATCCCCACATTTCTCTATTCCCTAAAGTGTCGCAGCATTTCACCATCAATAACCGTTACGTTCAAGATAATCTAGATATATTTGCAGTGATAATAATATGGCAGGAGTGCTGCAGCTGTAGTCACGTCGCGTTGCGCTGCAAAGCGCTTTAATATTGCATCGATGCCGACATCAGCATGGACGGACGCCACCGGAATATACTCCACAAATGGGGAAAACCTCGACGATGTCAGATATTATTATGTTACATATTTATTTTTAAATTCTTCTAAGAAAAGTGTAGAATTAAAACAAAAGACTGCTGCGCGAACTCATAAAGGTTGACCTGTAAATTCGGGTATGTTGGAGTCAAAATGCCTACCTTTAGATGTCTTTTCACTAAAAGTGGCTTTAAAGTTGTTCGACTGTATTATGTTTTTCTCAAAGGAATCCACAACTTTATGCTACAACTGAACTTTATTTCCATTTCATTATTTTTATTGAAGTGTGTTGTTTTTTGTGTGTGTGAGTTGTTTTTTTCAACCACGCTGGCAAACTGGCAACTACATCCTCGATTTATACTGATCAGGTAATAAAGTTTTTTATTCACTAGCCCGTACTGACTACTGGGCACAGGCTTAACTACTCCCCTTCCACCTCTGGCAAAAAGTCCTAATGACTCTAAATTTATTTCTTCACCATCTCCTCTCAAAACAATGAAGGAAAACATTGTATCGAAAATTCGATGACATGGAACATCAAGCATTCGCGACCGCGGGTTGGCGTGGTAGATTACGGTCCACTACCTCCTGGCAGAGACCTGTCTCCCAGCAGTAAGTACATTAATAACAACTATGTGGCGATACCTAAACTCACAAAAATGAACATTTTTTAAATTGATAAATATCTAAGGAAGGTCAGAAAAAAGCACAGAACAGGTTGAAGTGGTGGTGCTTGGGAGAGGCCTATATCCAGCAGTGGACGTCTTTCTGCTAAAATGATGATGATGATAGAAGATCTAAAAACTATTTGGGGTTCTAATGATGTACAATGTGTTTTTTTATGACCCTCTGTATGTATTTTTGACCTTTTCCAAATGGTTGATTTATTGTGTATGTTGTCTTATTGTGATTTTTTTTGGTTTATGATTATGTTTTTTGCATTATTTTATTTTCAACAGTGTTTTGATAAAGGTACTGTCTAATTCTATTTCTTACCCAAAGTGGTGATATAATTTAGTGTATTAAGTGATAAATATATCATAAAAATTGGCTAGGTTGGTCAGTACTGTGACCAACTGCTACATACAAATTGGTCGCAGTTAAACGGCTATTGTTTTAGTATCCCAAAATAGAAATTATTAGAGGTTCAGAAACAGATTCGCATTTATTTAAATAAGAATGTTAAATAACATTAAAAAAAAAGCAAAATGCGAATACTTTACTGTTCGAATAAATACAAGTGCAGTATAATGGAGAATTTCATGTCATAGCTACCAACTAAGTACCAAACTACCAATGAATGTATTATTTTATTTATAAAATAAGTAAAATAATACATTTATTTTGTTAAGTTTACATTCCAGTGGATTGAATTCCTAGACATTGCACTAGAATTTGCTGTGTTGTGAGATCCAAGCTTTTACATTCTGTTAACCATTGTTTATAATAAAGAAGTCCAGTTCATCCCGCCATCCAATAAAGTTAACATTCAATGTATATCTAGCTTACCTAGGGCGAACAGAAGACATAGCAGTCACGTCGCATTGCAGAACGGTTGCAATATGGCGTCAATGTTTAGATGACATCGACACCTGCTCTCCAGTACGCGCGGCACGGAGACGCTGCAATGAATAGATATGTATCTGTGGAAAATAGAAACTCATTGAACTATGAAATACATAGTAGGGTCCGCATCCGCATCGAAGTTTCTCTTTATGGAGCCACGTTTGCTGCTTCCAACTATAGTAACGAACAACAACAAACAACAAAAAGTTATTTAGTAAACTTACTAAGACTTATCTTACATTATCATGTTGCACTATAAAAACTAGTGACCCAGTGGTGACGACCCCGCCTTATGTCGTTCATTGTGTATATAATTTCATCACCATTGCACTCGAAACACAAAAGTACAATTCAACATTTTACTAAATAAATTATATGGCATAGGGATCCGTGGTAAATGTCATGAATGGTTCGCATCATATTTACAGCATAGAGAGCAAGTAGTGGAAATAGAATTTTTTAACCGAAAAACGAATGAAATAGAATTGTTCCGATCCGAAAAGATGCCAATCACCGCTTCAATCCCACAGGGCAGTGTGATAGGCTGCTTCTTATTCTTAGTATATATAAACGACCTCCCAAAGCATATCAGTGAACCTTGTGTTTTGTTTGCGGATGATATATCCATTCTTGCCTCATGCGAGACTAATATTAACTTGAACGACAAACTAAATTCAATACTTGACGCAACAACACACTGGATGACGGAACATAACTTAGAAATTAACTTTAAAAAGACAAAAATAATGACCTACCACCCACAACAGAAAAAACCTATAACAGTTAGCTTCAGTTTTGAAAATTATAAGTTAGAAGTAGTAAATGAATTCACCCTGTTAGGCCTAGTCATAGACACACACATAAATTGGAAGTCGCATATCAAAAAAATAAAAGCGAAATTATCTAAATTCTCCTACGCCCTTCGGGAAATAAAAAATACTACAGACATTAATACTGCGTTGGTAACATATTATGCATATGCCTATGCATGGCTTAAATACGGTGTGATATTATGGGGTAATAGTACAGATGCACCTACACAATTCACCCTACAAAAAAAACTTATTAGAATTCTAGTAAATATTGAACAAACTGATAGCTGTTAACTCCACTTTCAGAAATTGAAAATTTTGACCCGAGCGTGTCTCTACATTTTCGAACTCTTACGTAGATACCCGGAATTCTACACAAAAAAGAAGACCTACAAACCAGATTTACTTTAAGACATAAAAATAGATTAAACATACCTACATCCCGATTAAAAATGCACTCCTTAAGTACCTATGTCATGTCAATAAAAATATATAATAAATTACCAGATGAAATAAGAAATATAGATAAATACAACATATTTGTTAATGAATTGAAACTATTTCTATTAAACAAGAGTTATTATAATATTAATGAATACTTCAATGATAAACCATAATTGCAATAATTTCATTCTCAAATATGTATAATGTGTTTTCTGTTGTACGTATAAGTCATATATGTTGTATATATTAAATAAGTTGTTTGTAATGATTAATTAAATATAATTTTATCTAAATGTAAAAATAGTACCTAGGTAGTTTTATGGAAATATTCTGACCAAATACGTTATTATTTATGTTATTGCAATTATTTTTTATTCGAATCCAATTACTCATTATTGTATAATTTTAATTTTAAAACTAAATAAAAAATAAATCAAAATCTTAGTAACTAGTACTAAGATTTTGATTTATTTTTTATTTAGTTATTGCAATATTTTATTTTTTAGAATCCAATTACTCAGTTTTGTATAATTTTAATTTTTAGTTACTAAGATTTTGATATTTTATTTTGATTTTATTTTATTTTATTTTATTTTTAGAAATAAGTAATAATTGTACATACCTAACAATACCCTTTGCTGTGCCCTAACAGGGTCTACAACGGCTCTTAGCTTTAAGCTTTTTGTTAACACCTGTTTTACCTTGTGGAACGCAAATATATGAATATGAATACGAAACGGTGAAGGATATCATAATGAAGAAACCGGCATATCTTAGAACTCAAAATTCGAAGGCATCTGCCATCACCTGCATCTGCATCTTCGAAGGCATCCGTCACGATCCCGCGCTGGACACTGCACAGGTAACATCTTTACATACCAACACCTCCGTGCACTATGGATCTATAGCGGTCGTTATAGGTCGTCAGAAACTAGCCGAAGCAACCGTCTGGTTGGCAGTAACTATGTTTTTTAGCAAATAAATATTATTCTATTCTATTCTAACCAGTCTTACCAAGGGGTATCGTGTTCAGTAACTGGGTTGTCAGAGAGGCAGTCTCTCCTTGTAAAATATTCGGTTTTCAGCTGCATCCGGTTAGGTTGGAAGCCGATCACAACAGTTGAGAAAAAGGTAGGCATGATGATGAGTAAGATCTATGGTATAATACTGTGTAATGTACAAATTGTAAAGTAAGAGTATATTACTCACTGTTGAAAAGCCTAATAAATAAATAAATAAATACTCGATAGTCCCTAAATCAACAAATGAATTGGTAACTCCGCTGCCGTATTTCAGCATCCCAAATACCTGAACCATAAACACACATTCTACTCTATTTATTCTCTGTGAACACTGGATAATGCAAAATGTGTAGTTATTTAATTGGATTTCAACTAATTAATGGATGTCAACTGCAGATGAATTTAACAACGCTGTTTACATTGTATCGACAGTAGGTACTTACCAATGTACCTATGTATTCTACTGTACTTGTTGCAAATAATATGAGTTTCCGTTTATGACATTCGTGTTCATTGATGTATGTTTCATTTACAATGACGCCCGCTTGTGATAAATAAAACACAAATGCTTTCTTCGTAGTAGAAAGATTCACTTTTTATTTTTGGTTAGATAAATCAAAAAAAAAAAAAAAAAAACAGTCCAATCAATTCAATCTTCAATTTTATCCTCATGATGATCACTGATTCTGACGATCAGTGCGGAATATGCAGTTGCCAGAAAACAACTGCATAGTATGCAGTGATGATAAAAAAATTGTACTGAAACTCTACTTGCATCTTTATTATTTCTTGTACGCCTGCTACGAATGCTACGCAAGCTGCTACGATCTACGAAAGTCACTGGCTACGCGGCCTACACCGATGTAGCCCGATTGAGACGAACATTTTTATAAACACCATGATCAAGACAGCCTTCAAAAAAGTTATAAATTGTTCGTTGTACCTTATATGAATATAGAGAATATTTCAAAATATTGTAAACAGAGCAATTAATGCTGCTATTAGAATATGTTAAAAAGAAAAAAAAAACAAGGCGAAGCAATTTTAAAACTTTTGTAAAAAAATATACCTTCGTCGAAAAATATTATAACATTTTTATCTCACAAACAGACACAAAATAAACACGAGGTTTTAGTGTTGCATAAACATCTAAAAGTTAATAAGGTGGCACCACGTTCGCGACTTGCAACAAAGTGTATGTAAGTTTTTTTTCTCGTTAATGGGTGCAAGTTTCCTTGTTAATCCGAACTAAGTTGTACTAACTTAGATTATAGCATGTCTTATCGTTTATTCACATTAATACTGCCAGTTTCAGGGAAATTATATTAAAAAGTAGTGGTTCCCTTTTTCCATTATCTTTATCCTAGAAGGTAATTACTTAGTTCATAACTAATAATATGTTTTTACTATTGCAAAAGATTGATGGTTTTCTATGCATAAGGAAAAGTTTACAGGCCTGCAGTGAGTCTCCACAAGCTGATTTTCATAAATGTATTTTAGTATGGAATTAAGTAGGTAAGTAGGCATTTACTTCCTTTAATTAATAGTTGAAGATGGTTTGGTTAGTAGATGAATTGTAGATCCCAACTTATTCCATTTTGGTGTGCATATTCACAAACTAACAACAACACATCAACTAAACAAACAGCAACAACTTTACTAACTCACAATTCGCTGATATTGTTATTTTCGCGCTGTCACAATCTAAATTCAAAAGAATGGTTTCGCAATGTCTTGCAAGCCGCCTATAACACGGATATTCTTGTAATCCGCTTCCATTGAATTCAGCATATAGTGTTTTCATCTAAATTTGTACTTCTTTTTCAATTAGCATGCGTTCGTTTTCATTCTCTGATGTCACCTCGTGGACAATATTGTGGGTTATTCGTTTTTCGATTGAAATATAACAGCTTTTTGTAAGCGCTATAATATATTTAACTGTTTTTGATGCCAAATAAATAAAATAAAATACATATTGAAATTAGTCTAAGGGAAAATATTCTTATAACTTCTAAATAGAAGACCTAAAACCACCTACCGTTAATCAATAGTAAATTCGCCGGAACATTCTTGCAACAGCTGAAGTTGTAAGTAATTACATTAAGAGTTTGTGGTCGGAATACACGTGAGTTCCATTACTGTAATTGCAGTGACAATTATCTCGATAGCGCTTCTCTTTAGTAAATATTGCAATGAGCCAGGTAGGTAAGTAGATTTAGATATTACTGACGCAGTTACAGAGCAAACTTACCTTAACATCAGGTAAGAATTAGTATTTAAAAGTGTGGATATTTTTTTATAAGTGGTGGCAGCTGCACAGCTCAATCAGGTTAAGATTTGCCGCGGTTTGTCCGTAGATGAGTTATGACCATCTTTAAATATTAAGACTCTTCCGTGCTTTATAAAGCACGTTAAGCTGTTGGTCCCGGCTGTCATCTGTGTATCTTTGACAATCATTACGGGTCGTCCGAAGCCTGAAAATCTGACCCAGTAACTGGTTATGGAGATCAGATAGGCGGTTGCTTCATATATAATACTGGAATTTAGCTGCATCTAGTTTCACTGAAAACCGACACCAACATAATTGGAAAAAGCATAATGATTAAAAAATGCAAATTTGCTTTTGATTCACCGAATTACAAGATGTATCTTCCAAAATTAAAAGTACATTGGCACAATCTTTCAAATGTCTTCTATCCTAATAACGTGATAGTAAAGCATCTATGAGATATGAGAAAAAAACAGACATAATATTACCATAATCTCTGCCTATTTTGAGACGATACAACACAATTAAGAACAGCAGCCTCAAAATGAATACAACTCGATTAAACATTAAGTCTTTGTTGCATAATATTAAACGGTACGCCGCCGGTACCAATTCTAAATAGAGGGAGGGCTAGTTTCCATCCCGAACGAAGCAGCTAAGTATTTTGTCGTAGCGAAAACCACTAACTACGCGGAAATTCTCGCTCCTTTACTACCGAAACCCATTTATACTACAACCACCAATGGAAGTTACTTTTAGTTCATACAATTTTCTAACCATATTCAAGCCCAAATGACGTGTAATTATGGAGATTTTTTGTAACGAATAATAATGGGAAAGGAATCACGTAGTTATGCACGAAATGTAAATTAAGATTCCTACTGAGATGTCGTCACGTTTTCGTCAATTATTCAAAAAGGAATGTTATGTAGCGGAGCTTTTCATAATACTTACGTATTTCAGGAAGTAGGTGTATAGGTAGATGCTGTTTATGGAATACTTTGTAACGGTATTTTTCGTTTCGACTGCCAATGTAATGATCCGAGCGGAACTCAACAATTTTTAAAAGTTCATTATGTGGGTAATTACTCTTTCTTGTGCGAGTCCCAATAAAGACTTTTTCTTTCTTTTCTTTTTTCCTTTCTTTTCTTTATTTCTCGAGCTTGCTACGACACTAGTCTTCGTATGTAAGGCATATAATTGTTTTAATTACTTGCCGACTATTTTGTGTACTCTGCGTGATGGCAATAATAATATTACCATAATCTCTGCCTATTTTGAGACGATACAACACAATTAAGAACAGCAGCCTCAAAATGAATACAACTCGATTAAACATTAAGTCTTTGTTGCATAATATTAAACGGTACGCCACCGGTACCAATTCTAAATAGAGGGAGGGCTAGAAATTTCCATCCCGAACGAAGCAGCTAAGTATTTTGTCGTAGCGAAAACCACTAACTACGCGGAAATTCTCGCTCCTTTACTACCGAAACCCATTTATACTACAACCACCAATGGAAGTTACTTTTAGTTCATACAATTTTCTAACCATATTCAAGCCCAAATGACGTGTAATTATGGAGATTTTTTGTAACGAATAATAATGGGAAAGGAATCACGTAGTTATGCACGAAATGTAAATTAAGATTCCTACTGAGATGTCGTCACGTTTTCGTCAATTATTCAAAAAGGAATGTTATGTAGCGGAGCTTATCATAATACTTACGTATTTCAGGAAGTAGGTGTATAGGTAGATGCTGTTTATGGAATACTTTGTAACGGTATTTTTCGTTTCGACTGCCAATGTAATGATCTGAGCGGAACTCAACAATTTTTAAAAGTTCATTATGTGGGTAATTACTCTTTCTTGTGCGAGTCCCAATAAAGACTTTTTCTTTCTTTTCTTTTTTCCTTTCTTTTATTTATTTATTTATATTTATATATACTTTATTGTACACCATAAAAATACATCACAAAAAACATTATAATTATTAAAAAATATACAATGGGCGGCCTTATCGCTTTATGCGATCTCTTCCAGGCAACCAAGGAATTAGGTATTAGGTATTTATTTCTCGAGCTTGCTACGACACTAGTCTTCGTATGTAAGGCATATAATTATTTTAATTACTTGCCGACTATTTTGTGTACTCTGCGTGATGGCAATTACTCATTTCATTCAGGTGTGCAAGAATTGAGATAGGTGCTCAGTGGCTTTTTTATTTATTTCATGGATTACATATTTAAATTAATAAAGGAAAAAAATACAACCTAAACTAACTAAAACTATATACAAATTAAAAAAAAATTGCGTCGAAAAGTCATCCGCATCGCTGTCGACTGGTAAAGTACCCAAGAGACTGGCGGCATTACCACGTTGTATGGCAATGCTTAGCCTCTGGCCAAGGTAAAAACCAGCTCTTGGGTCACGGGAAGTGTCCACCAGCCGTTTCGAAATATCCTTAAATAGGCTAAGAGCACTCGGACCCCACGGCCCAAGCGTTTCAACCCCAAACGGCTCAAAAATAATTACCAACAAGGTTATTATACTTACGCCGCTTGAGGTTTTCCGCAGCCGCAGCAGCGGCTCCAGCACAGCACGCCGTGCCAGGAAGATGGGATGGCGCAAGAGTATCGACGCACGTTGCATCCCACACTGAAGGCCTACCCACCTTCCATGGAAATAAGGACATACCGTCCGGTCTCTTGCCATCGTCGCGTGCCAAGCCATTGGGTTCTAATACAGCTGGAACGCCGACGGTGACAAGAGCTCGTCGGATGATATCATTTATGTTTGCGTGCCGCGCTAATCGACCCGCACTTTGGCTGCAAGACAGGCCATGGTGTCCTAGACTGGTGACAACTTCGCCACAGTGACAGCGATGAGGAGAACAACACGGAGCTCCCAAACGTAGGGAAACAGCGAGGCGGAAAGTAGTGTCGTCGAACAAGGTGCCGATATTCGACGACGGTAGTGCATGAAGCCATAAACCCGATTCCCACTTACCCACAGCCAGCAGACGTGCACGCTCCGCAGTAGTAGCAGACGTGTTGAGTAAATTGTCTTGTATTACTCTGCAGAGCGGCTCATCCCACCGTCTCTGGGAAAATGGATTATCGGGTAGCTCAGTGTTCGGGCAAGCGAGTCTCCAGGCATCTATAGCCTCGGTGAAGCACGGCACATCAAAATTAATCAGTGTGGGGGCTAGGATTTTCCTGATTAATTTCTCAGTACCGTGGACCGAGGATATAAAAGCTGGTAAACGAATACTAGAAATTTTGCGGACGCCGAGGCCTCCCATACGAATGGGAAGAGTAGCTTGTGCCCAAGCTCGGTCGTCCATGGCCACATTTAAAATCGAGGTTAATGTATGCCGGATAATTTGGTCCATTCTGTCTAATAAGTGAGTGTGCTTCCATAAATGGGAAGCGCGAAGGACTATGTTAATTTGGGGCCGAAACAGCAATAGCGAATTAAGGTGATGGCCGAATGCATGTTAATTTGGAACAATCTTTCCGAAACGTCATTGAAATTTTGGATTTTTTCGTCAATAAAAACGGAAAAGGAATTCTCGAAGATTGGAGACCCAAGGAGACGAAGGGAGTTTTGTTCAATAATTTGAATATCAGGAGCTATTGCATTAAATTTGGGAAAAACGCACCTGATCCGATAGTCGTTGGCTTGAAACGTTGACACCTGGCTCAAGCACCTGAAAAAGAGAGAGCATCCGAACACGGTACGCGGTCAGATTCTTTCCCCCCTCTGTAGCCCCATAGTATGAGCGCATGACATTCTCGTTGATGGATCTTGTCCATCTCATGCGCTGCACACTTCCGCCGGGAGCTGGGACCCTATCAGAGACCGGTGGGCCTCGAGGTCCTAAACCATCCGGCGGCCGGCGTCCTCCCCGTCGACGAGCAGGTGGTGGCGTCGTGGGCGGGGAGAAGTACTCGTCGCTCGAGCTCGACGCAACTGCCACGGCCGGTGTCGTCACAGCGCCCGCAGTGGGGCTGGGTACCGGCGGCGGCGAGGCGGAGCTGAGAGACGAGTCCGGAGGTGGTGGGCGTGCTCGTCGTGCTGCTGATCGGGTCAACATTGTCTTCACATTCCTTGTTGTTTTAATTCGTCCATTTTATTGTTATTTTAATCGGTGCTCAGTAATTAAAATATTGGCATTCAGTAACGCTTTGTTATCGCAACACAATTAGTTTTCTTTCTTTGATCATTAATTTCACTGAAGTTAAAAGAAAATCATGAATCAAAGAAAACTGTTGAGCCCCGGGGGCATAAAATATTAAGAACGATTCTACCTTACCCGTTTATATTAAGTCGCCGTTCACTTTTGTTATCAAAACAAAGATATGGGCTATTATAAGATTTCCTATAACCCAATAAGTATTACTCTCAGTAGGCAATCCTCCAAATGATAGCTACAAAATTAAAATCTCATCTTTGAAATGTTATCTCAAAGTCTTTATTATCAAGTATATCTGCTAGTTTAAGCTATGTGGGTTTTCGCTATTTACTTGAAGTTAGACAGAAATAACAACTTCCACGTCTACTGCAGACAAAATCATCTTATATCCTCATCATCATATTCTTTCAACTATTTTCTGAGCCGAGTCCCAGTCTAACCGGATGCACCTGAATACCTATATTTCCTCCCAGGGTCGCGAGACTTGTTCGAAAGAGATACCGTGGCCCTGACATATAGGCAACTGAAGGAACACGGGTGGGTTTTAGTCAGTATAAGTCTGACACGCCCTTCCGCTCCGCCCAGAGCGGGAGACGTGATTTGATCCCCCTCACAAAAAAAAACCTAGGTATATTTTACATGGAGCGAACGCCTAAAGGCCATACAACCCAGTTATTGGGTAGCACTATAGCCCTCGGTAAGACTGGTTATAAGAATTTCAGACTTCTGACGACCCGTAACGACTGACAAAAATCTAATAATGACAGTCGGGACCAACGAGCTAACGTGCTTACTGAGGCAAGGAGTGACCTCAGTATGTAAAGATGGTCACCAATCCAAGAAACAGCGGCAACCGTACCTTTACCTGATCGATAGACCCGTGCGGCTGTTACTACTTAGCTACTACACTATTGCAGACAAAATCTGGAAAACAAATACAAATTTAAATGATAAATGACTTTATTTTTGCAAGTAGGTTTGTACAAACACTTTTACACGTCAATCAATTCTTTTTTTAAACTAGATGAGGTCGGCATTTCCTATCTGACTACTCTGAGAAGAAACGCCGAAACAAACTCAGAGGTCACAGTCTCTTTTAAAGTCCAGACATAATCTTGATCAGATCATGTGAAGACCATGTGGATTGGTGTCTGAAGTGGTCTTTTAAGGAAAGAACACACAGCTTGAGTGGACCTGTCCAATCAGTGCACGCATTTGTCAGTAATCATGTAGCTCCACTCAGAACTTTAGGAGGTCAATGATTCGACGAACAATACCAAAGAAAGGACATTTGTGTAGGTCGCACAAATTACTCAAACTGCCAGACAATGTAAAAAATTAAATTAGAAGAAAAGAAAACCAAGAAAAAAGAACACCCACTTCGTCTTCACATTTACAATAGGTAATTAAAACAATATAATACTTTAAAAGTAAATATTCATGTCATTGTATAAGTAAAATTCATCAATGTCAATGTGTATATAAAATCAGGAAATAGTCCCGGTCTGATCATTTGAGGACCATGTACAATGTACATGGGGGTGTCTGAAATGGCCTTTTGAGGAAAGAACCATACAGATTGAGTGGACCTGTCCAGTCAATGCACGCATTTGTCAGTAATCTTGCAGCTCAACTCAGAACACAAGGAGCACAAAGATTCGACGAACAATACCAAAGAAAGGACATTTTGGTAGGCCGCATTAAGTACTCAAACTGCCAGATTATCATTAAAATGGAATGAGTAAGAGAGATATAAAAAAAAACAAACATCACCTACATAGTCCTCACATTCAAAATCACTTAAATAATAATAGTAATATTATACTTCTGAAAGTATACATTCATGTCATAGTGTAAACAATAATCAAATGTCAAAGTGTATATTTCCAAATAAATAATAATAATAATTAAAAAAAAACATTCAGTATAATTATAATATAAAAATTGGAGCAGCTTAATCCCAAGCGTTTTTGTCTTCAATATAATCTTTTACAGTATAAAAGGCTTTCTGGCACAACTTACGTTTAATGAAAGATTTGAATTTATTGAGACTTAGATCTTGAACATGGCTTGGAAGTTTATTATAAAAGCGTATACATTGACATCTGAATGAGCCACCTATTTTCTTGAGCCTTGTTGAAGGTACAACAAATTTGTGTTTATTCCTAGTATTTATATTATGGATAGAATTTTTTAAACAATTTAATATTCTTATGGGCATATAAAAGATTTTCAAAAATATACTGTGAAGGCACAGTCATTACATTAATTTCTTTAAATTTCTCTCTGAGTGAGTGTCTCGGGCTTAATTTATAAATTGATCGAACAGCCCTTTTCTGCAAGACAAAGATAGTCTGAATGTCGGCGGCATTTCCCCACAACAGAATACCGTACGACATTACACTATGAAAGTAGGCAAAATACACTAAACGGGCTGTCTCTATGTCATTTAAATTCCGAATTTTTCTAACAGCGTATGCAGCGGAGCTTAGCTTTTTTGACAATTTATCTATATGCGGGCCCCACTGAAGCTTGGCATCCAAAGTTAGGCCTAAGAATACAGTGCTATCTTTAGGATTCAATTCTTCGCCCTTAACCAACACATTCGTTTTCACTTGCCTAATGTGAGGTAGCGTAAACTTAATGCATTTTGTTTTTTTTTCATTAAGAAGCAAATTATTTACATTGAACCAGTGAACTACTTTTGAGATCGCGCTATTAACATCGTCAGTATCGACTTGCTGACGTTTAAGTTTAAACAAAAGTGAAGTATCATCCGCAAACAAAACTATATCATGATTATCTTTTATAAGGTAAGGCAAGTCATTAATATAAATAAGAAACAAAAAAGGACCAAGAATTGAGCCCTGTGGGACTCCCATTGTTACGATAGATCCGGGAGACCTTTTTCCATTGACATCGACACTCTGAATCCTATTACTCAAATATGAAGTAAGAAGATCCAGAGCTCTGTTCCGGATCCCGTAGTGGCGGAGGTTCCTGATTAAAGTTTCATGAAGAACGCAATCCAATGCTTTAGATAAATCACAAAAGATGCCCAAAGCATCGCATTTATTTTCCCATGCATTATAAATATGTCCTAGGAGTTCAACACCGGCATCGGTAGTTGAACGACCCCTTGTAAAACCGAACTGTTTGGTATGTAATAATTTATGTTCATTAAAAAATCGTTGCAACTGGTCTAAAATTAATTTCTCAAAAATTTTACTGAACGTAGGTAGTACTGAAATAGGTCTATAGTTAGTGGGGTCTGATGTACTACCAGATTTAAATAAAGGTATTATTTTACTATTCTTCATAAGATCAGGAAACTCCCCACACTCAATACAATTATTAAATATAAGAGCTAAAGTAGGTGCTACAATGTCAATAATAGACTTGGTGACTTCTACAGAATTACCCCACAGATCTGCAGTCTTTTTTACATTTAAAGTGTGGAAGGTTTTAATTATATCTTTACAAGTAATATGTTCAAAATGAAATTCCGAATCGCAAACATTAACATTTTCAATAAGCAAAGACTCAGCAACAGAAGGTGATGAGTTTAGGGATTTTGTAGTTGAAACAGGAATATCTGAAAATAAATTTTCAAAAGCCGCAGTGACTTGTGAGTCTGATTTTATTATGTTGTCGTTGATAGACAGGCTGTAGTCATTATTTCGTTTACTAGACCTTCCCGTTTCACTATTAATAATATTCCAAGTCGTTTTAATAACATTACTACTGTTTTTAATCTTAGAACTCAAATAACGCGACTTGGCCATCCAACAGACTTTTTTAAATAATTTCGAATAATTTCTAACATACAAATTAAATTCAGCAGTGTTGACAAAAGCCCTTTCATTGTACAGCTCATAAAGCCATGTTCTACTTTTATGAATACCAATGGTCGCCCAATCACTGAAAGATACGTTACTGTTAACTGAGATAGTCCGGGGAATAAAAGTCGAATTAAAGTCATTACAATATGTCTTAAAAAACTCATCATATAGATGATTGGGACCACCATTAATAGATAAAAGTGGCAATTTCTGAACTAGTTTGCCTTTAAAGGCTTCTAGGCGAACTGCAGTTATGGGGTTAACAGTGATATCTCTTTTACTCAGTTTTTTGTTTTGATTTTGAAAAGTAATCTGTTGCCCGCAATGATCAGAATCTAGTAAATTAATAATTTCTTTGTGGCTTGGTATAACATCAGTATAAATATTATCAAGGCATGTGGCACTAGTAGGGGTTATTCTTGTGGGCTCCATAAATAGGTTTACAAGATTGTAGGACTGAAAGAGACTTATTATTTTACTACAAGAACCTGAGTTTTCTAATAAATTAACATTAAAATCCCCGCAAGCAATAATAGACTTGTTTGAGTTACTAATCTTGTGTAATACTTCATCCATGACCTTTTCAAAGCAGTCATACAATCCTGATGGTGGTCTGTACACACTTAATACAATAAACTGCTCCAATTCTATATAGGCAATTTCTACTGTTCGCTCAACGGAGAGGCTCACAATATCCTTACGGTCTTTAAATTTAAGTTGGTTATTTACTAAAATTAGTGAGCCACCATATGAATGTTGTATGTCAATGCGCTTGGTATCGCGTGTAGGCGACCGGTTGCCGCTAACTCATAATTAATTGAACATGTTTTCGAGGTTAATACGATAGGTAGGTAGGTGCATGGTATACACTGTGTGGTTTCTACTGCGACCTTGTTGCCGGCCGAACTCATCATCGATGCATAAGTTCTGTGAATGCAATCATTTCCCGCGACCTATTGTTGTTCTATTTCAGTCGAACACCCTTGAGACGGTCGACGCGTACATATTCTTTGCTTCATAATTTATTGTTCCGAAGCAAGGGTACTAGAACCTATTGTTTGATAGTTGAGCTTTATCAATCACGCTGAACAAATAAATTATGAGACAGCCCAGGCACATTCTTCAAAGTCACAGAGCTCGAACTCTTGATTGTTTTAGAGACACGAAATCAATTAATTTCGACTTTTGTATAGGTTACAGTCGATTGTAACAAGGTACATATATCAAGCCTTTGTCTTGTGTAATACGTATTTACAAAATAGATTCCGAAAATTATTAATGAGTAATTCGATAGAAGTAAAACATTTTTAAACACACATGTTCGTTAGTAGGTAGGTAAACAACCAAAATACGGTTTGAATACGTGCGTGGAAAATTCCTGCAATTCAGTACATTCTGGGGATTTAGTGATTACATTCTGAACTTCAAGCAAATTATAATTTATTCAACGCACTAATGGATTTAACTTATTATCTTGAAGATAACTAGAGTAAATATATTTTAATTGTAATATTCCAGAAAATATCATTACATAACGCTTGTAATTCCAAGGGTTAGGCAGAGGTATAACTATCCCAGTTATGTTTAAGTCACATATAATAGTGATCGAGCCTATTGCCTTCAACCGGGCACCAATCCAGACTTTAGGCTGCTACTGACAAAGACCTCATGGAATCTCATGACACTTTAAACTTTAACCGACCGTGTAATCGAACCTAAGACCTCACGCTCGGCAGTAATGCTAAACACTAAACCGCAATGTTTTCATACCGTGATAGTTCTTAATTAATTTTTTATCTTTTGATAAACAGAACTTCGGCCGACCCCTGACCCAAAGAGGCCGCGAGGGCACACATAAAGAGATAACATAAATACGTCTAGAAGAGATAAGTTTACTTCATTCATAAACAAGTATATGTATCAATGAATTTGATAAAAAAAGACAATGTAGTATATGTTAACCGAAGCGGTAGACAGAGGTGAAGATTTTACACTGTTTAAATTTAGAGACACAACCATCTACACAAGCCACTTATAACATTAGGCGTTCGAATTGCAGCCATAAATATAAGCTACATAGAATCCGCTCAGACAAAATCATTTACTCCAAGATTTATAAAACGTATTATTCCAAACGTAAAGTTGTTACAGCCGCCACCAAAGTACCTATTAATCTTTTTACTATGATATTCAGAAGCAAATACAGAATTACGAGATGATGCTTTCAGCAAAATTTTATTTCCATGTCTCAACCCTTCACGCACTCTTGAATAATTCATAGTTGAGTTCCGCACTTAAAGCGGCAATCTGTCGCCGAAACTCATAAAATGGTTGCGGTTTTGTGTGCGATACAAAAACTTCGGAAACTATGTAGAAAATAAACACAGATACATCGCAATGGTTCACGGTTGGCTGGCCATGTATTGACAGAGAGTTTTGACCGTTTATTTGCTCGTCCCCCCTTTTATCAGTGCTGCCGGTGGGCTGTCCATTACATAAATACATAGATTAGCTTTAGTGTACTGACATGTACGTAGATATCCATAGAGGTAGAAATCCTACATACACAGCTGTCCGCAATCAAATTTTGCAATCAAAAGATAACAATTTAGTAAAAACATCATCAGATTTATTAGATAGAGCTGCTGCCCATACTTTTCGCAAATCTCACACGAGAGGAAAAGGAGTTCCTGATTCAGGACTCACAGTTTCACGTAGGTATCTACATTTTACAAAGATGTTGCTAAGGAAAGATCATATCTGTTTACGAGATACTTGCAACTACGGTTTTATGTATGCCAGAGACGGTAGCACTCGTTGCTTTAATTTGCATTCATAGATTCTCGTGAATTTGCATATTTCATTCAAAACTAAAACCATGTTTGCATTACTTTTGCTTTGGGTTATATCTTTTTGTGCCGTGTGGTGCCGGACGTAAAGAATACTACGATTCCATTTCTTCTCGTGGGTGTCGTAAAAGATTACGTCAGGACTTACGAGAGAATGGACAACAGCATTCTCCATACATTTTAATACCATACTGTGATCGCCAACCCGCCTGTCAAGCATGGCGATTATGGCAAACCCCGTACCAGCAGTAGACTTCTTTCGGCTGAAATGACGATGGTGATGATACTTTTGGAGGTTGAGTAAATATAGATCTATTATTATGATACTGCACTATCTCCCTTGTATATGTAGGGGGACACACATTCGCCATCATGAATCGAATATTGCGCAATTAAACTCGTAATCAAAGTTCGGCTTTATAGGAGTGACACTTTATATCATTTATCGGGGACAATCCTTTTTAGCACGTTCGCAGAATTTTAACACTAAAATCCCAATCACATTCTACCCAACAAAGACTCAAACCTAGGTCGGGCTTGCGAAGGCTTCAAAATTAAAATTAACTGTTTATAAAATATAAGCAATTATTTTTTAATAATAGGTTCGGCGAACAAAAAGACGCAAGCTAAAATATTCATGTAAAACGTTAAACTACTATTTCAAACCTTTGAACAAAACAAAGAATCATTAAAATTTGTAAATATTCCACACTGCGACCATAATTCATCTGTGATTTAATTAACTTTGCCCAGATGGGTTTTAATTAAAGTATTAATTATACTTTGAAATTTTTGATACAACATTAACGTTATTTTCTATTGCAATATTTTCAGCTTCAGGCAATACGATTATACGGGGTATAAACAAGGATTTTTTATTATTTATGAGCTGAAATAAATGTAAAAAATATGATTGCTATAAATGGATGATATACGATTTTCTCGTACTTGTATCTCGTTTAATGGAAAAAGGGACGGACAACGTTTTATATGATTTCTTAAATTTGAATGGTGTAAAATGCAGCCTTGGAAAACTCTTATGAAATGTTAAGCATTCCCATAACTTCTTGTGTTTTTGTGTTTTAGAGTCCATTTATAGCTATGAATGAGGCTTTGGCCTATGATGATCGATGTTCATGAATTAATTAACTTTAATTTCAGTAATGGTTATAAAGAGATTATAATTTTGCATTACAAATATATTAAGTACGTCTTTTGATCTAACATGGACAGATAATTTATTAATGAGAAGCTAATTTATTTGATAACAATTTAACCCAACTACGGCAAAAAATAAAGGAGGGTATGATATTTTTCATATATGTGTGTGGATAATGTATGTATGAAATTACCCGTATGTTCATGTGTTCCCTCATAACTTTGAAGTTATTCATCATAATTTGACAAATGAGGAATCGTTGGAAGCGTCTTGATTGTCCGCTGGCTATAAATTATGACAGGTCACATTAAATTAAATATGGTGCCTTCTAGAGGAAAAAACTCAGTAAGTAAAAAAAAATTTAAATTATTTGTGGCAGTTTGGGTATCAAACGAAAGGACCTAATTAGTACAAAAGTTTTTTTTTTTTTTGTAAGCCCTAAAATAAGTTCAGAACTAAATTTCGGCTACTGAAAAATCAGGCCTCATAGTTTGCCTTTGTATTGTTTTTTGAGGCTACATGACAGACGACCTCGGCTTTCAGATGAGAAAATTTTCTTGTTCCAAACTTTTTAAGGCGTGATTTTTCAGTATTTGGGTTTTAGTTTCTGAAATTACTTTTTATTATAAACTAGGTGTTTCCAGCGACTTCGCCCGCGTCTTGTACATATTAACGTTCCTCTTGATTCACTCTGTCTATTGATGAAACCAAATGAAACCGGTTGCGTAGTCTAAAAGATATAAGCGTACAGAGACGAGAAGCGACTTTGTTATTAAAATAGTTTTTTTAACTTACCGTATGCTTTTGATTAACCAAAACCTGCTTTTAATAACAACACACTGACAATATTCCGACATCATATAAAGCTGTCATAAGTTAAAGAAACCTTAGTTCATTGTGCCCGCGGCCACCTCGCTCGAGGACGCTTCACGGCGACCCCGATACCCAACACTTTCTTTTATCCTCCAGCTGACAGGTAACTTGGCTCCAACAAGGATATCCTGTATCTACTTTTAAGTCGATATGTTTGAAACAGAATAACAATCACGGATTTTCGGGGAATATTTTTTTGGCGCTCTTGTTTTTGTTTAAGTGGAAATATTTTATTTTCTTTGATGAAATCTTTATTTTTGCATCTACTGTAAGATGTAGAAGAATACAGGATGCTACTATTACAAAGATATTATAAAAACAACGCGTGTGTCAGGAAAACAATTACAAACACGAACTTTACTAGAGCTAATTCAGCGTAATCTTACTTAGCTCATCTATACGCAGACCAAAATCAATGATTGTCCGCGGAGAATAAGAACAAAATGTATAAAACAAATTGGCAGGGGCTATGGGAGAGCGCGAAATGACGACATTTGCTGCGGGTCCATTTAGCGAGATGGTTTTATTATGAAAATCGGTCCGCGAGGGAACAGGCAACCGGCGGCGCCCACAGCGAGTACCTCCCGCCCTTTACCGACGAAGCCGAGCAAAACACAGATTCAAATAAAAAACTTTTATTGGCAGTTTATTATTTATGATTCAATAGTTGCAAAAATACATTTTATCTAAGTTTTGATGCAATTCTTATTGTGCTGCAAAGCTACAACGCATCCTGTATATTCTCAATAGGATTGTGCCTTAACGTTTATATAACAAAACTAGCTTTTGCCAGCGGCTTCGCCCGCGTGGAGCTCGGAAAATATCCCGCGTGAACGTACTACCGGGATAAAAAGTAGCCTATTGTTAATCCAGGTTAAAATTTTTTAGCTCGAAAGCGCATTTTCATCCGATTTGCTTCAAATTTATCGTCACTGCTCGGCTCCTATGTGTCTTAGCGTTATGTTATATAGCTTTTAACCTGCCCAGGAGTATGGACTACAATCGTACCAAGTTTGGTTAAAATCCCTTCAGTAGTTTTTGACCCATGCTTGCACATACAGACAGACAGACAGACAGACAAAAAATTTACTGATTGCATTTTTGGCATCAATATCGATCACCATTCATCCTCCGATATTAATTTTGAATATATTTTCAATGTACAGAATTGACCTCTCTACAGTTTTATTATAAGTATATAGATATAGATATATAGATAGAAGATTAATGTTTGACAGGTCTACGAAAAAGGGTTTCACGCAAAAATGTACCACAAAGTTTTATCTTTACGTAGTTAATATTTCATTCTTGGTACGCAACTGAAAATTAATTAATGCGTTAAGTCGTTGGACTTAACGTGCTTTCCGAAGCACGGATATTGAAGCCAGGTATGAAAAGAAAAGGAGCGCCAATGATTTGAACTGGTCCCAATCACTGGTATCACTAGTTCTATTGCCACTGCTCACAGTAGACATATATGTATGTATGTCTCTACTGCATCACGGTGTAAAAGATTGTACCAATAGCAACGCTTCTCTGCTTTGACACATTTATCTACATACTATGATTGGCTACTTGAAAACGTACGGATCAATGGCAGTGAAGTGTGGCCTTTATGTGGAGGCGTCATAAAAGATTCAAAAACTTCAAACGCCTGTGAATTTTCTCTGTAACCTAAACTTATAGCTCGACCTACTTTTCATGAATTCTAGGCTCAAAATTTAATATCTTTGCAGACGTTTTGCCGGCAGCCTCTACACCTTAAAAGCACTTTTATAATTAAAATGTAGTTGTGAAATAGAATAGTGAGATAAAAAAAAATATTACCCAGTAGATAATTATCACGTGAAAAATAAGGAGTTTGTTAGATAGATAATAATGTAGAAATACTTTTACCAAGTAGGTAATAGTGTTGCCTAATGCTAATGATATACTATTTCCATGAACAAAATGGAAATTTTATAAACCTAACAACATGAATAAACAAAGATTCTCTAGGATAGGGATATACTACATAATGTTATTATGATAATACAAACTTTATTAGGCAAACGAAACGTCGAATTTCCAAGTTAGACCAATTACGCAAGGGTACTCGCGAAATTGGTAGAATTATTCTGTATATATCGATACCGGAAATTTCAATTGTTGTAAAGGACATTTTCTCGAAAATGAGTTATATATATATTTGGAATCAGCGTCGCAAGCTCTATCGATTAGTATATTTAAAAAAAATCTATCTTAAAAAAAACCCCTTTACGACCTGGCTTTCCAACAGCTCTAGCGCGATTTTTTATACTATTTGGGATGTATCGTAAAAAAAAATTCAATAGGGGAGCGTAAAGTCATCGGTTTAAGAGGTCGTAATCCTCATTTTTGCATTAAACTTTTTATACGACATTCTTAACCACATAATAAAGATATAGTCTTAACCCTTACGACCAAATCTATGCTTTGTTTTAACTTACGTAATTAGGGCGTAAAGGACGTTTGCAATGTGTCTGGTATACATACCTTTACGTAATATTAACGTATGGAACCTCCACGCGTGAGAACAAAAAGATATTTTTTTTTTTGTATGGGTGAAAACACTTAAATTTAATTTATTTGAAACTGAATGGAACTGAAGGGCTGATGCTCACAAGAGGTCACGAGGATCAAGATGACATCAAATTCATATACCTTTCAGTGCCGCTTCGCGCGTACCAAATTTTTTGAATTTTCGATACGTGATTTTTCAAATCTTTGACATGGTTAAACGAAGTTGAGCATCGATTTACTTGTATTGTCGTTAGTTAATAGCCTATTAATGACTTTTTTAATGAGAATAATTAAATACAATATTGATCAAATACTTTTCTTTTTACAAAATTGCATAATCAGTCATAATCACGCTGATTAACAAGTGACTAAAAACTGATGTTACTAAGTCCCTCATTTGTTAATCACCGTGACTATGGCTGAGTTATAATGACACGCCCTTCCGCTCCGCCCAGAGCGGGAGACGTCATTTGATGATTTCCCAAACACAAAAAAAGACCTCTAACTTATTCATTTCCGTAGGAGTTGCTTTACATATATCACAAGTCGGAGATAAGGTATTTGATAGATGGGAAGTGATTTTGCCATCAGTCATGGTCGTAGGCATCGAGTGCTTAACAGAATGGCCTCCCATAATAGAAGGCTGCAGGTCTTCAATCTCGTTTCCAATCGTAGCCTGTTCTTCAACTATGTTCAACCTGTTTTCGTTTGAAAACTTAAAATATAATGGTCTGCAGAACATTGTGAAAGATGGCTCTGGATTCTCCCATATCACTTTTTCGCCACAAACTAAGCACAGGGGCTCAAACGAACATATAAAAATGCTAGAATCGTCATCCTCTGCCAAAGTTTGCTTATACAAACTTTGCCCTGAAGCACCATCAAAACCCCACTTGAATATAAGTATACATTCTTTGCCATGCAGTGAAGATTCTACACGAAAAAATATTCCAGGTCTAGCCACAGTTTTGTTCAAAATAGCTTGAAGTTTTACTTTAAGCCCTCTTTCCGTGACTTCTATGGCATCTTTTGGCGGATAGCAGTTCTTCTTCGCTTCAAGGATAGCTGTATAAGAAGGATACAATGGTATTCCTTCTTCTTTAAGATCGTAATAGAGAAAGAATGTTATATTGTTCACAGTCACAAAAATAGACACATATACAGACGAAATACAAAGTTATTTGGAAAGCCAACACTTATTATCTATACTAATATTATAAAGCTGAAGAGTTTGTTTGTTTGTTTGTTTGTTTGATTGAACGCGCTAATCTCGGGAACTACTGGTCCGAATTGAAAAATTCTTTTTGTGTTGAGTAGCCTATTTATCGAGAAAGGCTATAGGCTATATAACATTACGCTACAACTAAGAGGAGTGGAGCAGTAATGAAAAATGTTGCAAAAACGGGGAAAATTTATTCCTTTTGAGAGTTTTTGTTGCGTGCGCTGCGTAAACGGTTAAAGTAACGCAAAAATAATGTATGACGAAATTGTTCCTCTTAAAAAGTTCTAAAAAAAAGTCCGCGAGAGCATATGTCTATCTTTTAAGGTTGACTCACTATAACTCAAAAGGAGCGAGCAGCAACGAAAAATGGACGAAAACTAGCAGGCAAATCGATGCGACGGGAAGGGTCAGGGGAGCAAAAATTTGACGCGGACGAAGTCGCGGGCAGAAGCTAGTATTAAATAATTACAGCAAAATGCTTAACTACTACCTTTTTCTGTGAACACAAATATTTAAAAAACGTAATTTTGATCGCACCGATTTGTAAAAACGTGACATAGGTTCGTCGTCGATGAGCCCTACTGGGCGACTGATTTATGAACGAACGAGAGTGATGATACTATTTATGATAGGCAAAAGAAGAGATGGCGATAATGTGTGTGCGCTTGGAATAAAATAACGTATGTGCCAAACCGAATCGCCGTTTTTTATGAATGAAAAGTACTATTAACACGAAAACTGTTTTACAAAAACTTAGATACAATTATAATCAATGTTTTAAAGTAAACTATGTTTAATAATACATACGCATCGCGCCTTGAGGCTAAAAAAATCATAATCATAGATAGAATTAGCGATTTTTTTGTATCGAGAAAATTTCATCGTATCGTGTATTTCTTTTACAGGATACTAGATCATGTAGTCAAAAAACATACACTAAAAGATTAAGTACGGAAGTCATACGGTAAGAAAGGTACGCTAAAAAGAAAAAGCACGTTTATCTCGCTACGTCACCTTAACGAGACACTCGGGAAGCTCGCGCCGAACGGTCGCGCATCACACCGATACGTAACGAGACCGACGACACTGCTGGGACGTGAGTCACGATTAGTGCGTCCACTGAACTACGTAATTGAAACTGTAATGTTCTAGAACTGAGAACGATTGGTTCGCTTATAAACTTGCAAGGTGAACTTGAAAATGCAATTTTATGAATATTCTTCAAATTGTTTTATGAAGATTCTTTTAAATATTTTGTGAATGTGAGAACATTGTAGGCCTTTTAGACTGTAGACCATTTTCTATTTTATTTAGTACCTGGTACTTGTTGACAGGCCTTCACTGTCCTGCCATACCTTTTTCAACAATGTAATTAGAAACCATTGTAAAAACAAAATATTATTAAAACAGTAACCATGGTGTTTCTTGCCGGCTTTTTTCCACAGGAATAAACAAATTGGAACCGCGCACCTAACTTCTTACGTTTTATAAGTGCCCATGTAGGTTCATGTGAAATAAAATATTTTAATTGCATGTAGGTATCAAGATCCAGCATATATGTAGCTCTATTTAAACGATTTTAAAATAGTTGTCTTATCCCATAACGCTCAAAAATCTTACTTTCTTAGCATAAATTAGTTGGTTACCTACCTAGATATTGTAGTAGAAACTTAGAAAATATATTATGTGCACAGAACTCAAAGTAGGTACACAGACTAGTCTTCCAACAGTTTCCATCTCGGCACGAAGGACCAAGAATTCTGTTTACTTAGAACTTGTAACATACGGACGAGCGGTTTCTTGATAAGGTAATTAAGTCCCGTCCATCTAGGATAGGTATGGTATAATCTTGGCAATATTCCTAGCACCAGTGGGCAATTAATGAACAAAGTTAGCAGAGCTCCAATGCGGTATAGTGATTTATGCAAAGAGTTTAGCCGCGCCACCACACACGTTTGCATTCGCTTTCTAACTACATTTACAACTGAACTAGTTCTGCTGTCTTGTGGAGTTAGTTCGTTAATACTGAATGAACTGAATACTATAAATCGGATTAATACAATTCAAAGGTTTTATACATTTTATAACCGTAAGAGTTTTTATCGCGCCGTCTTTGCTGTCGCGTCTTTCTTTACGTCATATTTACCGTAAATCAACGTATTTCTTCTCTTTCTTTCTTACCGCGAAAAATATCTTAAGCTTAATCTCCATCATGTTTTTCCTAATGATAACTTCTAGCTTTATAATTTTTCATACGCTCTATACATCATTTCATCAAATCACCGATTCTAATTTATTTTCCGTATTTTATATAATATATCGATACCGGAAATTTCAATTGTCGTAAAGGACAAAACACGAGTTTTCGGTAGAGCCAAAAAACTAAAAAAAAAATTGTTTTTGACTCGTATCTTTTTCAAACCAAGTACTATATTCATGATGTCAAAAGAAACCCTCACTATTTTTTCGTGTTCTATCCATAAAAATTAATAAAATAAACCAAACATAATTATTGACGAAAATGAGAGTCCTTTACAGCCCAAAAAAAATCGTATCTTTTTCAAACAAAGTAATTCATGATGTCAAAAGAAACCCTCACTATTTT